>CM056719.1:8592893-18592893 GCA_029844215.1 Przewalskia tangutica
GGTATCAAATACCCAGGAATGAGAATCATTTATAGATAGATTAATTTCAATTACAAACATACCTTGCACATTATCCACTGGTGTCATTCCTCCGCCTGGAGCAGTGCAATCCTTTCTCTAATGCCCATTTCTGTTGCAATTCATGCAAACATCTGATGCCGAAATTTCTTCTTCTTCGCCCCTCTCTTGGGCTTCATTGCTGCTGCCGGAGCAACAACTTTGCTCTTCCCCTTCTGTTATCCCTTACCTACTGGGTTGTGGCGACTAGAGGAGCCAACCATCAGAATAGGTTTGGTCTTAGAGGTCGAAGATTCAAAAAATTTCAACATATTATGTAACTGTGGCAATGTCGCTTTAGTCCCATTCATGTTGTAATTAACAATGAAACTCTCAAACGACTTTGGAAGTGAGGCAAAGATGAGGGTGGTGGAGACTCTGTCATGAAACCTTATGTCAATAGAAGCTAACCTTTCAACCATCTCAATCATACTCAACACATGAGGTGAAACTTGGCCCCATTCATTTAGCCTACACTTGAAAAGTTCTATGAGCAAGTCATACTCCATAGTCTGACTCTGTGAATCATAAAGACTCCTCAAATGGGCTAACATTCCATTGGGCCTCATAGATTCATGCTGTCACGACCCGACCCCGGGCCGCGACTGGTGCCCTACCTGGGCACCCTTCTAATCATACAACACAATAAACTGCGGAAGATAAATAACACTTTTTTTTTAAAACCAAGGCCAAGCCGATAAGGCTGCCATAACATAAAAATTACCCGAAAGGGTCTACACTGTTTAACAATGTAAAAACAACTCTGGCAGCCGGCCAAACGGATGAATCTGGACTCTAAGATTTGAACAAATACTATGACGGGACAAGGCCCCGCGTACCACTGAATATACATAGCCATGACAACTCCGAACATTGGAGCCATCTCAAAATCTTTGAACCAGATCCTAAGCTCGCGGATCCACAATAATACCTAAACTGCGGACATGACGCGGCCGAAGAAGTCGATAACAGTGCAAAATATGGAACGGAAAATAAGGTACAGTAAACAAATCATAACTGTACAAAAGAATGACAGGGCAAATATAAAAAGGGTACATACCAGATCCTACCGTGTCATTACCATCTCGTGAACTTAATCGTACCTTATTATATTTTCCTATTTTTCAATAAAAGTTATAGTCACATTCTTACGTACATGCTTAGGAAACACCGTCAAGTTCATTACCATATAACTTACTTACCTTACATAACATAATCCGGCCCTTTATGGAGGGCGCCTATCTTGCGCCCCAATGGGACGCGATAAAGTCACATAGTGCGCCCATAAAGGTATCTTGCCCGACCCAATCACGGGGCGGTAAGGTCACATAGTTCGCCCATAAAGGTATCTTTGGCGGCCCAATCACGGGGCGCGGTAAGGTCACATAGTCTGTCCCATAAAGGTATCTTGCCCGACCCGATCACGGGGCGGTAGGTCACATAGTGCGCTTCATAAGGTATCTTGCCCGACCCGATCACGGGACGCGGTAAGGTCACATAGTCGCCCGTAAAGGTATCTTGCCGGCCCGATCACGGGGCGCGGTAATGTCATATAGTCTGCCCATAAGGTATCTTGCCGGCCCATTCTGGGGCGGTAATGTCATATAGTCTGCCCATAAAGGTATACTGCCCGGCCCATTCCTGGGACGCGGTAATGTCATATAAAATCCGGGAATTTAACCCAACGTACTACGTGCCTCTACTCCTTTAAAATGATTCTCTTTCAAATAAAACTTCCAAGATACTAACTACCGTAGTATCAAGTCATATCTACTTTTCAAGACAAGTCACAATACCTTTTAGAAATACATTTATAGGCTTCTAAATCAAGTGACTTCTTTCTTTAAAACCTTAAGCAATTGGTACCTTCAAAACAATTTGCCCTTCTTTATTTCAAATCATTTCTTTGCTTACATTACTGAAGAAAACCATTCTTTTAATCTTCCATAAAGTTGTTATAACCAACTTCCCATAAAGCCGTTATAACTCTTTATGTCTTAGACAAATTCATTCCTTTTATAACCAAGAGACTTATACTTTCAAATCAAATCACATAGCTTTCAAAATACTTCAAGTCTCTTAACTTTTAAGAAAACAAGTTTCTCAACTTTAGAATGACAAGAAATCAATACTTTCCAAATCCAGTATTCTTTACTTTTAAATCAATTCATTTCTCCCTTTAAGAATCAAGTCCCATAACTTGAAAAATAAAGTCCCTTAACCTTTTAAAAATTTGAGGTCCATAGTCTTAAAACTTCATACGTAAATTCTTATAAATTAAGTAACATATACTTTGGTGCGTTGTGAATAAGTTATACTTATTTATAACGATCTTAATCAAGTATCCATGATCTAGAAAATGTAATACAATTTTGTCTTATCTTAGCTTCTATGCAGATGGAGAATTCTACTCATTTTAACTTAATTGGTTGTCATTACATTTTCCTTTATTAACGCTGCAGTGGCTTGTTCGATACTTATTCTCATTTGTGCCGTAACTTAGCCAAGTCAACTTGGCTCCAAAATACCTCCTAACGACTCTTACCAACATCCCCCATAAGACTTGGTAAGAACTTAGGATAACTTAGACATAACCCTTACGTAGAGTAAATCAACATACATACCTCTTAACTTCTAAGAGTAGAAGGAATCATGAAATAATACCACATGTATATTCCATACATAGAATCATGTCAAAAGAAGGAAGAGGTTCACATACCTCGCGACGATTATCGACAAATAACAAAATGCTCCAAAGTACTTCAACCTTGATAGCTATTCCATCCTTCAAGTAGAACACGCTATACTTAGTACTTCCACCTATAATGGCCATAATACGTCCATTAACCTCTAGCTTCAAATGCAGAATATTCTAAGTGCAAAGTCACTAAATTCTACGGAAAATCGGACACCACTTCCTTTGTTTCTACATATTTTGCCACTTTTTTCAAGGCCGAATTCAATAACCAAACACGCCACATTTAAGGCCCAACAATTCAGCTAACCAAAGGGGATTACACGCCTTAACAGGACGTGTAAAATTCCGCCCCACAAATTAATACGAAACTAGTTCCATATTTAAAGCCATTCTTGGCTAAGCATATACAACAACACAAAGTCCTTTTCCAATTCTTTTTCAATCCAACTTCTTAGGACTAACATGTTATATAGTCATAAACAACTTAACAATTATAATTCCTTCTTTATATAACATGTGACGATTAAACTAATAATCCAATTGAATTGAAATCTAAAGGCTAAACATACTAGTTTTCGGATTAGGGTTCCAATATCCATAACACTTATCAACTTCATAATATATATCTCATACATGCTAATATCCATAGCTACAACAATAAGTAATCTTAATTACTAAAACGACAAGAATTATATCTTTACAAGCCCTTAAAATTTCCAAGATTCAAAGTCGATCCTTAGCAATTCTTAGCTCCTTTCCTTTATGCTCCAATCCACTATTTGAAGCCTTTAGAAGCTCACAACCAACTTCTCTTCCATTTCCAATCAAAACCTATGAAAATGCCTTAGGTTTTCGCCTTGCGACTAACGTGAAAACGCCGTTTTTCCGAAATCTTTCTATTGAGATATCCTTACAATACCCTTAGGGACCTTGGGTTAAAGTCTTGTGGCTAATGGATCAAAACTACAAAAAATTTCTCTCTAAAGGAAGCCTTGGCCGAGAGCTCTTTAGTCTCAGGCTCTAGTTCTCTAAAAGTTTCTAAGTGTTGAACACTTGGTCTTGCACTAGTGTGTATATAAAACACAATGAAGGGTCAAGATTATAACAAATGTGTGGCTAGGATGAAGAACATTAATTAAATAGCCAAGTGGACAAGTTGACTTGGTCAATATTGTCAAGCTAGCAAGACTTATCATCTTCAATGGTCAATGACCATTTTAACCTTGCAAATTTCGTCCAACACCATGTGGGGGTTCCACGTGTCACCCTCCCATTCGTCCATAAAATTCCGTAACACTCGTGGGTCCCACAAAACGTAAAATTCCCCGGGTGGGCCCCACATGACCAAATCCGTAAAAATAAATTTCCATAATGATAATAAGTTCCATACTTCTTCAATTAATGCATTTTGAGAATCCAATTCTCTTCAACGAACATTTTTCCTTTCCGACGTTCGGAAGATTTTCCGTCGGAAAAACAATTCTTCCTTTCATACCAATTTCAAGTCTTGAGTTCCTTACGTACATTCTCTTAAACATGTCCTGGAGTTACGGGGTGTAACACATGCTATCTTTGCAATGTAGGTGACATATAAGACAACATTAAGCATTGAGCTGCAGTGGCAACTTTATAATGTTTCTTTTAGGCAACCTGATCAAAAGTTGCATACTCTTCAGAGTCCTCCGCCGGAGCGGTTGGGAATACCTTGTCTAATGTATACTCAATTTCTTCCTGTCTAAGAACAATTCTAACATTTCTCAGCCAGTCAATGAAGTTGGGTCCGGTGAGTCTGTTTGACTCCATGAGCATTTTCAACGAAAAGTTTGACATTTTTGAAGATCTGAAGATAATAGATAGAATAGGAAAATGCAATCAATAATTCATTCTTCCTATAATTTATACACATTCATAATTTCTAATTTCTACGACCCCTAGGTAGAATACAGACCTAAATCGATATAAAGGTCATAGTGGATCAAGATCCAAACATATGCTATATCTGCGTTTGCTTTGGCTGATAACTTCAATAACACACTTTGGTAGGTCCTCAATCAATTGTAAAACAACTCTACAACTCTTAGTTTGATTAAATATCTTTCATTTTAATCTTACGTTTTTAGACTAGTCCGACACTTTGGCGCCAAGATTCATCTAAACAAGCCAACCCCATTACACGAGTGCGTTTAAATGCCTAAGTAAATTTAGCCTTTGCAAGCAAACACTTTGGTGTAAATACCTACAAAAGTTTATTATCTACTTTCATTTTAACACATCTATGAAAGGGCATCGGTCCTCTTAGACTTAGAACAAATGCTTTGGCATGAATACCTTTATCGCCGAAAAGGACTTAGTACCCTAACAATTATAATGGACGACGCGTTATAATTTAGATGTGTATTTAATGTTTGGGGAACATTTTCAGTTTTTCGGGGATTCATTCAAGATCAACAATCAAGTCATCCATCATATGATATCATATCATGCAATTTTCTAAACACAATTAGATAGATAATCATCAAACCCAATAGACATGATATCAAGATGATTTTAATCAAGTATTGGATGCCGCATATCCAGACAGTTATCGCGATCATTTAAAAGTAAACAATTACTGGACACCGCCTACCCAGACAATAATTGTGGACGCTATGCAAATAATTTAAATGCATCACATTCAATCACTTAGAACATTTGTATATTACAAATAATATACCATTAATGATAATCATGAGTCTATTTATCTAAACTCTAAACTCTATGTCTATGTCAAACAGTCCCTAAATAATTTTCAATTTTAAAATTCTGATTTTCTGAAATTCTATAAACTTTTCAAAATTTACAGTTTAGTCCCTCAAGAATTAAAATTTCAATTTGAGCCCTATAAAATTCAGAAAATACAATTTTAACTTTCAGAAAATATTTTCAGATTTCAGGGATCTGTTTGCAATTCCCAGATTTCAAAATTTCAATTTTCAGAAACTTTACTTAATTACAGAATTGCCCGAAAGGATCAAATCTATCTAATTTAAAACTTTAATCTTCCATATTCTGAATAATTATAATTTTAGGATCAGAATCTGAATACTCAAAACTTTAGTTTCTGATTCCATTTTTTTTAAATTACCGTCGAATGCGGCCTCGAAATTTGGCCATGTGACAGGCGATGAGCAATCTGGAACGAAAAATTAATTAGAGTCGTGGCCCTTCGGGACAAGAACCGCGGTGCCGCCGTCAAACCCTAGGAGGCGCCGCGGCGCTCCATCGTGGAGCTGCAACGCCTCGACCCAAAAATGTGAAATATGTATTTCCGAAGCCCTAAAACTAGTTCAGGGTCAGATTTTCAGATTCACCCTTATTCCCTTTCATTATCAAACAACACGTTCATCGACCATTATCCAATCCCTTCTCGTTCTTCGTTTCAGTGCACCATGTTCGAAATTAAACCGGTTACGCACGTTGACTTAAAAGAGTTAGATTGAAATAACTTACTCGACTACATCATTGTTCAATAAATCCAGAGACAAGGATTATGCGTTCTTGAGATTTTAAGGTTTTTAAAGACAAAATTTAGATCTAGACAAATCCTAATCCATATTATCATTAATATTCATTATTATAATCACACAAAACAGCCCAGACTCTGATACCAATGTAAGGATTTTGTCGGGTTCGTACACGCAGCGGAATTTAAAAATTTATATTTCAAATCCGACGTCGGTAGAACTGTAGGATGATTACAACAATGTAAAATACATAGTAACTGTAATGCTTCGTTAAGAACACTTACAATTAGAGCAGCTTCCAAATCTTCTAATTGAATTTGTGTGTCCTGAGGGTGCGCACGCAAGAGTCCCTCGATTTGCAAGTCAGAGACTTTGATGTAATTCTCTTTCGGATAGCTAGGAAATCCGGCAGAGTCTCAGCAGAGTTTTAATCTTATAAAAGATGGTGTATGATTTGTGAGGCTAAACCCTGTATTTATAGCTGAATAAAACAGCTAGAGTTTCCCTCGTGGGCGGGCGAGCCGTCTGAGCAGTCGACCGGACCAGCTGGGCGGCGCCGCGACCCTTGAGTAAGTGGAGTCGCGACTCTTGAGGCACCGCGGCCCTAGCTCACTGAGCCGCGGCCCTCGCTCCATTTTGTTTCGTTTCTATTTTATTTTAATGTCTCGATCATCAACCGAACATTTATTAACTCTTTGATTACATCATTGAATCGACCCGAACAATTTACATAATGTTACCTTACATGCCTTCACATACCGACTCTAATATCATTAGGGTCTACTCGAAACTCCTACACGATGCCGGAAGACGAACTCAATATGTGATGTCTAGTTACACGTAACCTGTGAACTGAACCTTTATGTGGGAAGATCAAATTCTTTCATTCGTGACACACTCAACCAAGCTTAGGATCTGTCAAGTGTCTATCCAAATAGCTTGATTATAACTCATCTATATTTGTTGACATCAAGACTATATCAATGACATGTCTACTGTGTTGGCCAACGACTTAGTCAACCTAATACCATATGAGAATCTGAGTGTTTTCTCTCGAAGATATATTCGAGGAATGAATCCTTATCTTAGCTCAACTACCACCTTTAATCTACTTCGCAATGTACCCAAAACAAGCCGTATTTGAGCTTAGGACAGGATGAAAGTACATTACTCCGTAAACAAGTTGATATTGACCTCAAGTCTGAGGACTTCTATCTCCCACACGCCAATATAAATATAGACATATGAAACAAACATTGTATTAGCAGGGTGTACCAATAAGGTGCGGATAATGTTGTTAATGGTACGAATTTTACATTTAGCTTTCCCATTTTGTGAAGACGTATGAGGACAAGAAAAATGAAAATTTATCCCATTTTGAGCACACAACTCTCGAAACTCCCCGTCATATTCTTTGTCATTATCACATTGAATGCTCTTTATTTTCCATTCGAATTGAGTTCTAATGAAGGCTCTAAATTTGACGAAGATGGAAAAAACTTGGGATATTTTCGCTATTGAAAACGTCCATAAAAATTTAGAATAATCATCCAAGAATAAAAACACAATAACGATGACCCATAGAACTGAGAATGAGAGAAGTCCATAAATTGCTATGGATAATATCAAATGGCATAGAAGTGTGAGAACTCGAGGATACAAATGATAACTTAACAATTTCCCTAGAGAACAAGATTGACAATTTGGACTACTACGCGTACCCTTACAGGAAATAAGCTTATTTCTATCTAAAGTAGATAAAATAGATGGCTCCGGATGACCCAGACGAGCATGCCACAAGGAAGGAGCAAGAGCTGCAAAAGTGGATGACATGACTTGACTTGAGAAACTGAGACTCAGTGTGATTGGATAAAAGTCTCCCCTACTGTCACACCTCATGAGAGGACTCCCCATCTTGAAATCCTTCACCGAAAACCCAAACTGATCAAAATCAATAGACACCCAATTATCAATGGTGAATTTACGGACAAACACCAAATTGTTAATCAGTTTTGGGGCATGAAGGGTATTTTTCAGGCCAAGTGGTGGATGTGGAGGAGACAAAATTTTATGACCATAACCCTTAATTTGAATAGAAGTACCATTACCAATAATTATACCACGATTACTGATCAAATTGGAATAAGACGAGAGAGTACCTTGGTCGGAAGTCATGTGAGTAGTGGCGCCTGTGTTCATGTACCAATTTGGGTCCGATTGAGTCATTCAAAGCGTGTGCATCACGGCTTCAATGTCTGTTTGTGTAGGTCCTGTTGCGTGATGGGCTTGAGGGGGCCGATGCCGAGTATACCGGATTGTTGGGTCGGCGTGGCGATGCGAAACCGGGCGACACGATGGCGGGCCCAGGCAGGCTGGCCAAAGTGGGGCGGTGGCCGGGAGGCGCCACGGCCGGCCCGGAATCTTCTGCGTCGCGACCAGCTGGTGAAGCTGCAGAACTAGAGCCATCGCCATCTGCGTAGGGGTCTGACTTCGGCGCTTGACCTCGACGTTCACGGTTACCATCGCCCGCCACCGCTTCAATTCGCTAGTGATTTTTTCCATTATTTTTCTGATGTTGACCCTTTTTTCCGTCACCTGTTATACCCCATGGTTCAGGCCGTGCGTATGGGGCCGTGCGAAAGGAGTTAGGACTCGAAATCAGAAAATTTCGGTCAGGGGCCTCAGCGCCGCGGCGCCTGTCACGCCCATTTTCGACCGCGACTTTATTCTTTTTTAGCGAACCCTTGCTTAATAAAAGATGTTAGAAAAATAAATAATAAAATGCTAAAGGGTGCAAAAAGGGTTGCTAAAATGTTTAAGAGTGCTAAAAGGGTTCGCGGAGTCGCCACCTAATTATTTTGGGTGAATTAGGACACCTAAATGTCAACTAAGTTAAAGTCAACACTACCTCCATTTTTATGGTCTGCTAAACTTAATGAGATTCTGGGTAAGGGTTCTTTATTATCCTAAAGGGAAGGGGTTAGGCACCCTAAAGGATCCGCTAACTTGCGGTTGTCCGTTCAAACCTAGGTTAATTATTATGCTAAGAAAAAGACATGTTTAAAAAGCATTTAAGTAAATGAAATTGTAGGTATAAGATATATTCTTAAAATTGCAAGATTTGTGTATAAAAGACAAAGTTAGTTTTGAAAAATATGTGATTAGGGTACCTAAATACCTTATTAGATACGTGTCATGTATAACAGGAGTAAAAATTATTATGACACAGTGTTTGCTTATGAAGGCTAATGAGCTATCAATGTTTTAGATAATTTTCTTATGTGAAGGCTAATGAGGATTTATAAAAAAACGAGTTTCATGTTGAACTAATATATTAACTATCTAAGTAATTATGCAAGTGAAAATTATTAAATGATTTCCTAGAACTTAAGAGGGGGAGGTTATCTTCTAATTTATTGCTTCAATATTATATTCTACTAGTAGCGTAATGTTAGACAAATAATTACAATAAACAAATAGGGAAAGGCGAGACAATAATAAAGACTCTAAGGGATGGCGAAGTCATTTTCGCCTATGGCTTTGGAATTTCTGATGCAGAGAGGATGCACATAGATGCGGGTCTTCGTGAGTTGCGGCGAGTCTCGTATTGAGACTCTTCCTTTTGCTCCAAGGCATTGCGTTTCATGTAAACATAAGAAAAATGATGAGGATTAGTATATGTTATGAAGCTCATCAAGTAATGAGTAATTATTGATGTAAAATTAAATACATGAATCACTTTATTTTAACAAATCAGAAATGACGAGCTTTCAAAATAGCAGTCAAACAACTTTTAACAAACTGACCAAAACTATCTTAGCATACCCATAACCAATTAAATACACGATGATATTCCTACTTAAAAAAAGCGCAGATCCCAGAACTCCCCTGAATGCATATTCCAATCCCTTTTTAAAAAAAAAAAGAAGTTTTAGCATGCCCTCAATCACAAAAAAAAATCATAATAGGCAAGGTATGCGAAGGATACTTAAGATGTATTTAAGAACATACAGAGGTATACGACCCTGATATACAACTGATGCATACCAAAGTATGTATACCCTGTATACTTCAAAAATATATCACTGCAGGTACACAAAAATAACAGGCTACAGGGAGATGACCAGTTGGAGAATATATCAATTTATGAGGTTTTGAGTACCAAATACATCAGTTCTGGGTTACATACTAACGCCGGAATACACTTTCATTCAAGCAAATTAATGCTGATACATAATCGATTCAAGACAAGTATATAAAAAAAATGAACTTAAGGATCCCGTCCCATAATCTTACTAACAACGACATTGAACACGGAAGATTGTGTTTATCAAACTATATCCCGCGACACATCACTCCGACAGTTCATCCCAAATCAAATATATCCCAAATCAATTTATATTAACCAAATAAATCATACAGATCTAGATTCTAACATTTAATAATTATAACACTTCACTACCACGTAATTAACGTAAGCAAACAGAATAGCAAAATAAGTAAAAGAAGATATATTTTGCGGACCTTTTTTGGGTAGCGAACCGAGGCGGCGTTTCGACTCGTCGATCCACTCGGAAGATTTATTGCTATGCAAATGAAAAGGCAGAGCTTTTGCTTTGAGAATGGTTGCTGGCTAGTGACCGGTGTCCGAAGAATAAAAGGCTTTTGGCTAATGCCCTGGGAAGAAAAAAATGATTTCGAATTTTCTGTTCTTATTCTTAAACTCCTAATCTTTTTCCCCTTTCTTAATTAAAGAAACTTCAAAGAACACATTCTTTCTTTACCCAAAACAAGGTCAAGTGACTCAAAACTCCCAGATTTTTTCAAAGAATGAAGTCTTTTTGTTGGGTTTAGTACAAAAAGATTAAAGGGTATTGAAGGGAAACTTAAAAAAAAGTAGAAATGATGAGGTCTTGTGAACTGAATGAGTGAAGCCCTCGTTCAGGCATTTTTTTCAAACAAGCACTCTTAAGAAACAAAAAAAAAAAAGAAAAGAGAAAGAAGTGAAGAAACGAACAATGCAGCATGGGAAGAAATGCGTAAAATGCAAACCATTGAGAGTTTTTTTTTTTGGTATAGTGTGTTGGTCGGTTTATATAGCTCCAATTTTGGGGTTCCAATTTTGGTATGATTCTTACCGCTGATTTGGTATTGATTTGGTGTTATTTTACTCGACTTTGTCATGCTGATTTTGGTAAGTTTTGTACGATATAGAGACTGATTTACTGCGATTTTGGTATTGTTTTGTTATGGTAAGATTATTCTTATGGTCGATTTTTGGTGAGATTTTGGTATATTTGGAAGTAATTTTGGTGCAATTTGGGTTATGGAAGGGAATGATTTTATACGATTTAGGACGATTTTAGGAAAGTTTGGATTGCCATTTAGACTGATTTTTTTTTCAATTTTAGGTGCTGATTTTCATTGGTGATGGAGTGTGATGGAGGCGGATGGGTTTTTAGGTTAGGGATATGTGTGTTTTGTATTTAGGCTTTAGTAGAGATGAGGATGACAAATTTTGGGCAAGGGCCGGGCATTGGATTTTAATGGGTTGGTAGCGAGTTTCAAAAATAAAATGGATGTTTGGGCTAGTTTTGTTCTTCTAGAGGAATTGGGCTTTGGGAATTTCATTATTGGGTAGAGTTTAAGGGATTTAGTTTTAGGTGTCAGATTTAATTAGCGGTAAATAAATGGGGGTTTAAATTATTATTAAATTATGGAATTGCTTTGCGTATTAATAAATGTGACTATGCTTTGTGTGACGTCATTGCTAAATTATTTATTGACGTATTTATTATTTAAGAATTATGTGAGGCTTAAAATTAATAAATGCGGTAGCGAGACTCTAAGTGCTTAAAATTTTGCGTAAGGCAGTGTCATTATTAAATTGCTTATTTATGCATGTATTAATATTTTTTTATTGTTGCCTTTTATTATAAAAATTATGAGAAATTATTTTGCAAAATTAGTGTAATTTTATAGCTACTGTCTGGACGGAAAGGTCAAAATTGGGTGTCAGCAGTGGAGCGAGGCAGTGGCGCCAGGCGAAATTCGGGCCATGTGTGGGATTCAGGAGTCGCGAAGTTGCGTGCGCCGAAAATCTGGCGGAAAAACTTAAGAAAATCTGATCTTTTCTTTTAAAAGGCCATGGGAGGGTGTGAGTGTCCCATCCGATTTTGCATGCGTTATATTGACCAGTCTTGAAGACTTGGTCATCTTCATCTCTCTCTTAGACAAAAGCTCTTCCTTCTCTTAAAAATTTCAAGTTCCTCCTTCTCTAAAATTCCAAGAGATATTCTAGCCTTAGGAAAAATCACGAAAGAAAAGGCGAAGGAAGCTTGTGGTTAGCTTGTGAAGGTTGTTGTGGTGGTGTTCTTGGAAAGGAAGCTAGCAAGTTGTTGGAAAAATTTAGCTAAAGCTCTAAGGTAATGATTCTTCCTTTATAATTAGTTTTTAGTGTTGCATGTTAAGAAGAAAGAACTTGTGATAGTAAATAATGCTCTTAGTCATCAGCATGCAAGAAATGTGGTTTGAGTATGAAGGATTTGGCTAAAGAGGTTATGTGAGCATGTTGTAGCCTAAAAATTACCTTAAACTTGTTAAGATTAATTGTTATAACTTATGGGCAGAATTTTACACACCCAAGTTTAGGTGTGTAATCCCTTTGTGTTAGTTTGGATGTTGGGCCTTAAATGTGGCATTTGAGTGTTAAAAATCTACTTTGAAAAGGTGGCAAGTGAGTAGAAATAAAGGAAATGCTGCCCAATTTTCCATAGGAATTAGTAACCTTGAACTTGGAAATATTCTACTTTGAAACTAGAAGTTAATAAACGTATTATGGTCATTATAGGTTGATGTATTATGTGCGATAGTTGGAATTAACAAGTGGATTGACCGAAGAGGTATGTAGAGCTTTCCTATCTTTTGAGCATGAGTAGTTGTATCTATGTAGTATGCGATAATGACAAGATTTGATAATCTTCACTTGTTTTGAAGTATATGATACTTGTTTCGTTTTAAAGGTATAAGTCCCTTGGACATAGGGAAATGTGTTTGACTAACGTAAAATGTTAATATAACGGCTTTATGGGAAGTTGGTTATATTAGTTTGGGAAAAAGGTAAATAAAGAAGAGTTTACTTTACATAAAATAAACAAGGGGAAAATGAGTTGAATTTGTGGAAGGTAAATTGTTTTGAAGGCATTAATGGCCTAAGGTTTTAAAGGAAATGAAGTCACTTGATTTAGAAGCTTGGGATATTTTCTAAATGGAAAAATTGTGACTTGTCTTGAAAGTGGTTGTGACATGATACTATGGGTATTAGTATCTTGGAAGTTTTATATAAAAAGGAGTCATTTCGAAAAAAGTTTACGGTATGTGATACTTGGGTTAAATTCCCGGATTTCTCTTAAAAAGACATGTAGTGCCTTAATGAGCTAAAATTAGAGGATTTATATTAATAATGTTCATAAGAAGTTAGAAGATTTCTTATCTTGTTTATGTTATGATAAAGTGGCGCTTATGTTATGTATACTAGCCAGGCTGATTTATGTATTATTATTATATCACCGAGTATTCGATAAGTTCTGGCGCTTATGTTATGTATACTAGCCGGTTGTGCTGATTTATGTATTATCATTGTTATTACTGCGTATTCCATGGATTTGCTACCCATGATGCGAGTGCGACGCTTGTACTCATGCGGGCCCACTGTGTCCATGCGGGTGAAATAGTCTCATGCGGGTCCACAGGATCCATGCGGGTGAAATAGTCCCATGCGGGTGAAATAGTCCCATGCGAGGCGGATGGCCTTATGCGGATCCACAGGATCCATGCGGGTGAAACGATCCCGGAGTAGGATTGCTTAATGATACTACGGGCGAGAGATCCTGTTTTGATCATGAGCCTCCTATTTTTATGCAGTATTATACTTATACTTGTTACTCTCATTGTTAGTAAGACACATTGCAACCTAATTTGATTGTGATCTATAACTTCCGTGTATTTTGGACTTATGATATTACTACAGTATTTTCCAGTTTTACATACTTGGTACGTTGTGTCTCGACTTCTTCTCTGGCCGTTCATGCCGCAGGTAAGGAAAAACAGGTGGTAGATCCTCATTCCTATGATTTTTTACTCAGGTGTCAGGAGCTCCATTTCTTCGGAGGCTCGACTTTTGGTATGGTTCTCCCTGGTGTTGTTGATGCTTTGTACATTCAGGGGCATGACGGGGCCCTGTCCCGTCATAGTGTTACTCCTTCTTAGAGGCCTGTAGTCCTTTCATAACTTGTTTTGTTTAAGGATGTAACTGTTCGGTTTTATGTACTTTTGGGGTAGCCATTTTGGGCTAGACTATTTTATATCATTATAGATGTTTATTGTGAGTTTATATTCCGCTGGTTTTCTCTGATGTTGTGTCACAAGGGTGCCCGGGTTAAGGCACCGGTCACGGATCCGGGGTCGGGTCGTGACACCACCGTTGTTGCGTTGGTGGCTCGAGTCGGTGGAAACTGACGGAGGAAAGTTCGACTCGGTCACCATGACGGAATGACAAGCCCCGGTAGCAGCCTTTTTAGCTAATCCTATTTCTTCCAAAGTGAGCATGGAATAGGCTTGATAAAATTCTGGTAGGGGGTAACTTTGACGAATAATCGAAGCAACGCCGTTATAGGCCTCGAACAGGCATGCAACCATCTGTAAAACGAGACGACTATTAGTAACAGGAGCACACACGTTGCGAAGTTGATCCGTCAAATCCTTGAGTCATTTACAATAGGAAGAAACGTGAGGAAAATTCTCCACAACAACTTGAGAAGATTCGTGCTCAAGGATAACAATGCGAGAATGACTGTTATCTTGGAAGATATAACGTAATCGATTCCAAGACTCCGTAGATGTGGAGTTAGGTTCCATAATCGTCTATAAAAGGTCCATGGATATTGTAGCATAAATCCATTGGAGAACCTTTGCGTCAAGCGTGACCCATAATTTAGGATCGTTTGCTTTGGTTGACACGACTATTGTAGTCTCCGTATCATCCTCTGTAGGAGTATGTGGAGGAATGATGTGGTGAAGAACTTGATGAGCCATAACATGAATCTTGAATAATTCCGCCCACGCCCCATATTAGACGTTTTCTAAGTCAAGAACAATAGGAAGAACGCTCTTGATGTTGAAAATTGTGAGGGCAAGATGAAACATGTTCTTATCAATCATAGTGAATAGAACAACAAGATTCGGAGAAGGGAGAATTTAAGAAAGAACCGAGAAGTGTCTCGATTTTGGGAAGGGAATATGTCTCGATTTTTGGAAGAACCGAGGGGGCACAGTTTTCAAGAGGAGATTGAAAAAGAAGTGAGTAGCGGAAGTAAGGAAAATAACCTAGACTCTTGATACCATGAAAGAAATAAACCCTTAATTATTCTTATTAATGAAAGACATATATATACAAGTTACAATAAGAAAATCCTTTTTCTATTCTACATCTAAATCTTTATTCTATAAGGAGACTAACTATACAATTATGGTAATATTACAATCCTAATTAAGATACAAAACTAATTATGACAATATATCAAATATATACAAATATTGAAATCTGCAGTGTTGGGCCCGTGATCATTGGGCTGCTTTGCTGTGGCCTTTAACAGATACAAGGTATGTTGCTATTTTTGTTCTCCTTCATGCTCTTTATAACACTCTTTAGTTTATTTAGAAATTGCTTGCATATATTACTGATTTATGACCTTTCTTTTAAAACATTTGCGAAAATAGCTATGGTAATAGATCTTTTACCATCTCTGACCAAGAATAATTATTTTTTTCGTTATATTTTTGGCATTTTATCTATTTCTCCCAATTTATATATGTGCTATGTTAAAAGAACTCAAAAGTCACTCCTTAACTCTCTAAATATGATTAATTGCACTATGTTAAAAAATGTTAAATGGCGTTTAGAAAAATGAATGATTAGAAGGCCCTCTTTCACTATTTAAGGTGGTTACACACAATAACTTTTAAAATTAAAGTAAAAAAAGATAAATTAAACGTTACATGTTTTCTACAAACGATGAAAGAATGACAATTAAGCAGAGATGGTCATATATGTCATTTTTCATGCCGAGAGGGCCATTCATACAAACACTGCCGAGAGAATCATTCATACAAACTGCATCATGAGAGGGCCATTCAGAAAAACTGCATGCCGAGAGGTCCATTCATACAAATTGCATGCCGAGAGGACCATTCATATAAATTGTATGCCAAGAGAGTCATTCATACAAATTGCATGCTGAGAGGGCCATTCATACAAATTGCATGCCAAGAGGGTAATTCATATCAACATGTCGAGAGAGACATTCACACACGAGCCAGACGATGTAGCAAATGACATCTACTCAACAAAAAATACACGAGCCAGTTGGAAATGACATCCGCTCAACAAAAATATGCACGAGATAGACGATGTCGCAAGTGGCATCCGCTCAAGAAAAATATGCACAAGCCAGACGATATCACATGTGGCATCCGCTTAACAAAAATACACAAGGCAAATGGTGTCAGAAGTTATATCCACTCAACAATAATATGCACGAGCCAGACAATGTCACAAGTGGCATCCGCTCAACAAAAATACATGGGCCAGACAATGTCAGAAGTGGCATATGTGACCGTCGCCTTGTCTATGTGAACCTGCGGGCATGAAACGCAGCGTTTCCGGCAAAAGGGACGTTCGTACGACTGATGTACTGAGTATGTCAGGTATGAATAATAGCATAATAGAGATATAATAATAACTGAAGCAGAAACAGCCGACCAACAGTAAATACCTCTGAAACCCTGATACATATGCCTAAATGTCATGCAATGCAAATGCGGTATACATATAAATATTGGTCACACAAGGACATCTTTCTTCCCATAACCGCCTCTGTGGGTATCAAGTTATATCGTATTGGCCACACAAGCCATATTGGTCACATAGGCATCGATATTGACTTATTCGGGCTATTTTGTGATAGTCTGTACCAGCTGCAGGTGGTGTGCGTATATTACGCATTTCCCTTTCATCATATCCCCTACATATATAATATTTACCATATAGTAGTGTGCATAACACAAGTGGTCCAAGATAATATATGAATATAATGCAAATGAAAATGCATAAATGACAATAAAACATCTTGACTGACATAATATCCTTGTACCTTCGGCTAACACTGTGAATATTAACATCTTTTCTGTATGCCTTAATAAGGACTTAGGAAACCATGATATTAGCAATGCAATGAGTTTTAATACATACATAAACATGCTTAAAGATACAATTACACATGAAATCCCTCACATAGTATAATATGAAAGGTATTTTTGTAAACAACCAATATTTTTTTTTAGAAATTATGCAATTCATATTATTTTTAATACACCAAACCAAACAACGAATAAAAAATAATCTCTACATAACTAATGTCAAATAACAACATTAATAATATATCCCATTGAGCATTATTCTTATACATTGAACACATGGGCGGACCATACTTGGGCCAGCCTGGGCCCTGACCCACCCCCATTTAAAAAAAATTGACTACTAGTATTGACCCACTGCCTTTCAAAAAAAAAAAAATTAACCTATTGAAAAATCATGAAGTCACTACTCTAAATCACGTGCGTGAGTGAAGAATTACAATTTTCAGTGACAATAAGTAGAACGACAACAAAAGCTTTCTCCAGGTGTGTAGTATTCTCTATATTATTTTATTAGGTTATTTGAAGGTTTTGTAAATAAAATTTTTGGGTTTAATTTAGATTGTTAATTATGATTGTAAATTAGGGAAATAACTAATTTTAAACCAATTTTTTTATTGATTGAGTTTGATGAATTGTTAGAAATATTTAATTTATGATAGTAATACTATGGTCCCAATTCAATTTTAGTTAGATGATTGGTTATTTTAAATGTTTGATTTTTTTGTCAGATTTTAGAAATATTATACAAATGTCAAAACCACAAAAAAAGATTATTTCGTTCTTTAAAATAAAAGAACCCACTAAACCTTTGGAAAATGATGCAATTGTGGTAAATGAACATGTTAAAAAACATAAATTGCTATTATAATATAATTATTTAAGCGCTAAATATATTTTTATTTTATTTTAATCGGCCTTATTTCTTTAGTCACGTCCGCACTCCTCCCAAGTTTGAGAGGTGGGTATGTAATTATGTATTAAGCCGAAACTGAAGGCAGCCATGTTATGTTGTACCGTATGCTGTAAAGTGTAAACCTCAGTCACCTTCAGTTGAATCTGTGAGAAAAGGGAATATTAGGATTTAGAGGTAGACCCCCAACCCCACCGTTTTGGCTCAATTGAGTTTAGGTTGTACCGAAAGTGTTAGTACAAGACGAGAAGAGAAGAGAAATCAAAGTCCGTTGTAATGGCGGAGGAAGAGAAGCTGAGTATCAGAGATATATCTATTGCTGCCGAAGCCCAAACCAAACAAGGCGATACTTTTTATTTAATCACTCAACGGTAACACTACTTTTCCCTATTCTTTTTTTTTTACTTGTGTTTAATCAAGCACCATATGATAGGGTTTTAAGAGACCATTTTTCAATTTCAGCATGTCATTCCTCTAGCTAATTTTGGGGTTCCAACTATTTCATCTAACGCTTTCAAAACAACAACAACAACATATCCGGTGAAATCACACACCGTGTATCTGGGAAGGAGCGTAGAGTGTACACAGATCTTACTACCTTGGTAGGTAGAGTGGATGTTTTCGTTTGACCATGAGGGTGAAAAACAAATACAAGTCTTTGCTCTCTGCCTGTTAAAACTATAAGCCCATGTTCTTTTATCCATTTCCACAAAGACCCTTTTACTTGCCTTTACCCCCATTGCCTGCAGGAGACTGTGGCACCATGGCTACTTTGAAATGCAAAAGACTAGATTTTAGGAAAGCATTTTTAAATGCCAATTAGGGTATTAAATAAAAAAGTATACCATTCCTCCCGCTTATATTAGGCTTCATGAGTGTTCCTTATTTTGTTAGAGGCTATTTCCCCTTACAAAAGAGGTCGAGAAAGAAGAAATAACAAAAGGGAAAGAGTAATCTCTACTGCACCCAAACGTGTTGTCTTGTGGTCAAATAGTCAATGAAGCGGTTGAAAACCCAGTAGTGACAAAAAATGACATCTTCCTATTTACCTAAGTCTTGATGGGTAGAGTTAGCATGTACTGGTGGAATAGTAGAGATGCGCACAATGTGGCATGAACACCACCATTACAAAGAGGGAGTAGTTTGTTGTCTGTCCGTAAAAATTAAGTATTGCTCCCTCTGTTCTATTTTAAGTTGCACTATTTTCTTTTTAGTTTGTTAAAAAAAAATGATACCTTTTTATATTTGGAGATAATTTAACTTCAGAAATTTCATTTTACCCTTAATGGCATGATTTTATAGCCACACATTTCATGACTTGTTTAAGACCACAAGTTCTAAAAGTCTTCCTTGCTTTGTTAAACTTTGTGCCCAGTCAAACACCAAACACCGACACCACCAAGTAAAATAAAACGGAGGTAGTAAAACCATAAGCCATGTTGTTTTTACTGCAAAGGCAAGAACTGACCCCTCTGAAGTATGTTGCAATTTCATCCCCTAATTTCTTCTGTAGTATTATCTAAAAATATGCAACTTTGTGTTCCTTAGGGGACATCGGATAAATGTTATGCAACTTTGGCAGTTAACTTCATTTGAACAATAAAGGACTAAATTGGGAATAATACTTTTGGTATACTGAAACAGATTTTTTTTTGAAGAATTCGGACTTTGAGGAGGTATTTGCTTCTCTGGAAGCCATTATTGAGTTGTTTATGTTCTTATTCTTGGCATTTGTGTCAAAAGGTAAGGTAATGTTATAGATAAACAAGCACAAAGGAGTGTAACAGGTGTACAATAATTACAGAAGCAAAAAACATCAAAACTCTACCCCTTCTAATCTAATATTCTAATCCTTTAGGGTTCCTAACATATGTATGACTGATTTAGCATCATTTAGATTTTCCATCCTACATGGAGCAAAGCAAAAAATTTCATCTGGACTTTATTCTAATGATAGAACTAGCAGTCTTCAAAGTATCTTTTGTTCCTTTGAGTCCAAATGGTCCACCAAATATATGCTGGTATCATAATCGACCACTTAACATTTTCCATCCTTAGCCCCATTTTGTTACAGCAGGTCAGCAAAAGAACACTCGCCTCGTCGATTCTTCCCCTCGTTCAGTTGATGAACTAGGCATGGCCCACTGCATACCAATTATGTATGGGAAAGACCACAACCAAGGGTATGGCATAGTAGTCAATGAAGTGGGAGGAGAACTATGAGGCCTCAAGTTCAATAATCGGAGCCAAAAAACAATAGGTGATTTTTCCCATCTGCCTAAACCTTGTCGGCAGAGTTCGCGGTACCTGTGCATGTGGGAGGTAGCAGCCTAGAAGGTATCCAATGGAATAGTCGAGGTGTGCGCAAGGTGGCCCGAACACCGCCATGATAAAAAAAAATTATCTTCAAGAAAGACTGCCTCAGTTGAACAGCAACTTGGCAATGTAAAAGTAAACGACAAATGCTCTCAGATTGTTTCCCACATAGAAAGCATTTACAGCATAGAGCCAGACCTCTTTTTTGTAATTTCTCATGAGTAAGATACATTTCTTTGCTCACTACCAAGGTAAAACAAGTTAACTTGAGAGGAGTTTTAGACCACAAGCTTCAAAAGTTTTTCTTTCTTTATTAAACTTTGTGGCCAATCAAACTACACCATATAAATAAATGGAGTATCTTTTTGTCGGTTTTCTCCTTTTTGGCATTCTACTTGTATGCTAATGTTTCTGTCCATATATGCAATAAAATTTTATTACTTTATCGGAAAAATAGTGATGTCTATCTTCTGATTCAGTAAACTTTTGGAATGTGCGTAAGTGGTTGAAAAACTCGCCAGTTCTGTAGACCTCCCAGTCATTGGATCTCCTCCTCCTGAAGCTGATATTCAAAGTCCCATTTTCTCTATTTTCTGCCACTGAAGCTGAAGCATTTTCTGCCAGTTAAAATAGATCAGGAAACGAGTCCATCAATGGCTCATGTCCAATTCAGTTACCCTTCTAGAAGGATATCTTTGTCCCCTTACCCACCTGGAAACCTATTCTAGACCTGAAACAAGACCAGTGAGCTCTAATATTTCTCCAAACTGAGACTCCATATGCAGTTTTTACTTCTTTGGTGTAGCAATGATCCTCAATTCCATATTTGTTCTTAATCACACCAACTCCAAAGGACACATACCTCTGAGTTTTTCTTCTAGCATTTTGGCTTACCTTGAGAGGTTTCGGTCCTTTAGGAAAACAGTTTCTATGATTTCCAGACATCAATGTATTTGTTGTTTGAATATTTCGTTATAAATGTCAGATTATCACTTGAAATTCTGAGAGGATATGCGCCATATATGTGTATGTAAATGCTGTTCTGCAGAGTAAGACTGTAAGTAAATGATTATTTAATTTTTAATGGGTTTCTACAGATGGTGGCAAGAATGGTTGGAATACGTGAACCAAAACCAGGCTAATACTGTAAATGATGGATCTGCTTCTGAGCATAATTTGTTAGGTGGCTCTAGTGCTTTGAAGAGGCCTTCCAGTATTGATAATTCTGACTTGATATATGAAGAAACCTCAGGGGATTCTAGTGCGGGGATTGAGCTGCATGATACTCTCGTTGAAGGCACCGATTATATATTACTTCCTCAGGAAGTGTGGAATCAACTATTTGAATGGTGAGCTTTTCCTAGAAAATGTTCTTGCTTATACCTTTTAGTATGCTTTTATATGCTTGTGTTAGTTACGTACATTCATAAAACACAGTTTATTAGATGATAAGACTCGAAGGTTAGAGAAAATGAAAGATTCAAACTATTGATAAATAGTTCAAAGAAATCATGATATAGCTACTTAATAGAACTTTGTATTTATAAAGGTAGATCTTCTACTGCTGCATTTGCTTCTGGAACAAAAACTATAACGTTATGGTGGTTGTGTAAAGAAGCTTGGAGGGCAAAAACATTTTGTAGGAGCCGATGTACTTTGAAGAGTGCCTTTTACTTGACCCTTCACTTGTTGCAGGGTTGGGTTGTGGGGTGGGGGTTTGGAGTAATTGTAGATGATGTCAAATGTCTTGGTTCAAGTGTTCCCTCCTTTATCAAAGAATTGGTTACCTACAAAATTCTGAGTTCTAAGAGTAAGGTTGGATTGTAATATGCTAATCATACTCATGTAAATTATTTAGTGCCGAGACAATTGAGGGTGTCCTGAGAACTCACCGACAACTGAGGATGTCCTGAGAACTCACCAGTTGTCCATTATATGTGTCGCTGGATTATACTTTTTGAACTTTATTTTTCTTCTTCATTCATTTTTGAGGCTTCTAACAAGGGTATAATAGAAAGGATGGTACTGGTTTCAGGAAATGACAAGTTCCAAGAATATTGTTTGTTTTTTTGATAAGTAAAGGTATTATTGATAATAAACTCAGCACCAAGAAAGTACAGCGAGAAAGTACAACCAAACTAGATAGGAATCCTAAGGAATCCATAAAATCTAGCATTACATCAAGATCAAGTATTCTTTTAATTTGATCCTTTATCTAATTTTAAGCTCATTGACTAATGTTCTTACTATCTACAACTAAAATTAGAAAAGGGCACTACCATAAAATAAAGTTAGAAAAAGGATATAGAGAAGAAATGACACTTGATTTGATCATCTCTTATTTTCCCTTCCATAAGTGCTGTTGACTGCTCTCCCCTACCATATTGCTGATTCTAAAGGCATGTGTCCTCTGTAAGCCACATAATTCTTTTCATTATAACGAACACCTTAATCCTCTTTTTTTTTTTATTAAGTCTTAAATCTTCTCTCTTTTTTGATAAACTATTTAATCCTCTCTTCATTGTTGTGGTTTAGAAAAGATATATTTTTATTTTGGTTGATTTACACAAGCATTAAAGGTTCCTAGGAGCCATATTGAGGAAGCATTTAGGACATTATAGCCATTTTTTCGGTTGAAGCCACTATTGAGGAAATAGAATAACCATTTCTTGGTTTAGGTACAGAGGAGGTCCTATATTGCCACGGAAGGTGATCAACTCTGGTCTCTCTCAGACTGAGTTGGTTGTAGAAGTTTATCCTCTACGCCTTCAGTTACATCTGATGCCAAAAGATGAACGTTCTACCATAAGAATAAGTAAAAAGGTAAGATCATTAGACCTTTTTATTCTAAACACAACCCAATTTTTGATAAAGCATAAAAACCCAACCGCTGTGCACTTATCTCTTTAGTTGTTTTTTCACTGTCTCACTGAAAGAGGGGAAGAAAATGTCCGCTTTTCCACCCACTCTTTAATGAGACAGTGAAAAAACAATCGCTTTTCCATCTCCTCGTTTAATGAGACAGTGAAAAACAATTAATCCTTATTTGATCATTAAGCCCATAACCTTATGATGTTGTTTAAGAGGTCATTTGTTTGTTGTTTTGTTTGAGCAGGAAACAATTAGACAACTTCATAAGAAAGCTTGTGAGATTTTCTCTCTCAATCCAGAACTAGTAAGAGGATCTGTTTGTATACATTTTCGAAGTCTTCAGTGGGTTCTTGAAAGACATTAATCTTTCTTCACTTCTGTAATTTGAACCCTTTCTATTCTTTTCAGGTACGCATTTGGGATTACTTTAGCCATCAAAAGCATGCTTTGATGAATGACATGGATAAGACGCTCGATGATGCAAATATACAAATGGATCAGGATGTATGTTTCTGTATGCTGCAATTAATTATTTTAAGACTATTGGCTCCATCTGGAAAATTTAGAAAAGACCTGCTCTTTGTTATCCTTTCTATTGCTTCTTCTTGGAGATGTGAAATGGAGCTCTCCACAAACTTCACATGTATGGATGCAGTGCTTGAATATATTCATGGTAGTTTTCTGTTGTGATAGATTCAAAGATATTTCATGGCAGTCATGGAAGGTTCGAATTTCTTGTGTTTCCTTGATTACGTATCAAATTTTAATAAAAGGGAAAAAGAAACAGAACTAATGAATGAGTCGATGCGTGTCCTCTCCACCTTACGACTTCATGAGACTAGTTGGAAGATAGTTAGGATTGGTTTGCAGTTGGGTCTATTTTGAACCAGAGTTATTGCCTTTCACTTTCTTTTGGTTTGCTAGTTTCTGGCCTCTAAAGTAATGGCCCCTGGAATGAAGTGGGTGCAAACGTGGGACATCAAGGTTCAAATCCCAGTAGAGGCGAAAAACGTTAGGTGATTTTTTCCCATCCACCTAAGACTTGGTTGTGGGTAGAGTTACTCGGCACTTATGCTAGTAGGAGGTATCATGTACACATTGGAATGGTCAAGGTGTGCTCAAGCTGGATGGACCTATTCATTATTTTCTGAGTAAAGTTCTGCCATGCATTTCCAGTATGACTGAATAAACATTTATAGTTCCATATACATCTGAATCTAACTGTTAAAGTTTTATAGCAGAAAGCCCTGAAGAGTGTAATGATTAATTTAGTGCAATTTCTAGTACACAAATTCAAATTACAGGCGTTTTATTTTTCTTTAATTGAGTTCATGGTGTCACTAAATGGGTCAGTCTTATGTAAACAGGAATGATATGATCGTGGTGTCAAAAGATCATTAAGGTCAGTGTACTGGTTGACAATGAATTAAAATCTTACATGGGTTGCCAACAACCTCGTTAAAAAATAATAAGAAAAATACTGTTTATTGCTTTATTTATTGTGGAGAGGTTCTTTCACTTTTCTGTTTCCAAGCTTTCCCCAGCATTCTAAGACTTCTCCCCCCCTGTTTTGCAATGTGACTACATTGACACAGATTTTGGTTGAGGTTTCTAATGGTAATTCAGCTGGTGCTGTGAAATCTTATCATGAAAATGGCACGGCAGATAATGGAACTGTGGCTCTTGTGAGACCAACTCAGTCGAACATCTCAAGTGCCGAAGGGTTGTCTCTGAGCAAGGGTTCAAGTAGAAATGGCACTGCAGAGTTGTCGCAGTCACAACAGCTTGCTTCTTCAGGAACAGATAAGACCTACGGGAGCAGTGGTGTTAGTACGAGGGGATCTGCTTGTGGTCTTACAGGGTTGTTGAACCTTGGGAATACTTGCTTCATGAATAGTGCCATACAATGTCTTGTTCATACTCCAGAATTTGCTCGGTACTTTCGAGAAGATTACTATCAGGAGATAAACCGGCAGAATCCTCTAGGGATGGTTGTAAGTTTCAAGTAAATCCTATTTGAAAAGTAGTTTCTCCAATTTGATCTTGTGCTGGTGAAAAATTTACTAAGAACAATATCATTTGCTTAGTCTAAAAAATTGCATAGGCTAAAATGTATTAGCAAGTGTATAGATATTGTCCGTAGATTGGCTGGAATACTGAAAGAAGTCAACTAAATCGAAAGGGAGGAATATAAACCTTTCTGATTAATAATTTAGTAGGAGTGTTTATTGACTTTTGATTTTTGATCTAAATACGCAGGGTGAGCTGGCTTTAGCATTTGGTGATTTACTCCGTAAATTGTGGGCACCTGGGAGAACGCCAGTTGCCCCTCGTCCTTTTAAGGCAAAGCTTGCTCGCTTTGCCCCACAATTTAGTGGATACAACCAGCATGACTCTCAGGTAGAGTATATAATCAGAAATTATCACCACTTTGACTTTCTATGTATAGGGTTTCCTTTACACTCAAAGTTCTTCTCTTCAGGAACTCCTTGCATTTTTGTTGGATGGACTTCATGAAGACTTGAATCGTGTTAAACACAAGCCTTACATAAAATCGAAAGATGCAGATGGCCGACCTGATGAAGAAGTTGCTGACGAGTATTGGGCAAATCACATTGCCCGAAATGATTCCATAATTGTGGATGTATGCCAAGTGAGTAATATTGTGAGAAAATGTTAATACCTGACTAATAATGGGGGCATGCACCTTGTTGCTGGGCTAGCCATTTCAAATGTCTAGTTGGATGAGTCAGAATTTGATTATCTAGAATATTACTTCCGACTGTGAACAGCTATTGGGCATTAGCTCCTATCAAGTTCTTGCTAAATGAATCATTTGATCTTAAATTTGCTGTATAGTTCTGCTCTCGTGAAGTTCACTTTTCTTTTTAATGCTAAATGCAGACCCAAGCTTCACAATTTTTCTACTGTACTGTACTTTTCTTATAGTCCAGGTTTTCTTTCTTCAAAAATATCAAGGCTATTTTCATGCCTCAAGCAACCAGTTTCAATTTGATTTAGCCTTCAAGAACAATATCCACATCTGCCCCCCCTTCTGAGTCTCACATGTAAAAACTGTTAGTTGCCAGTAGTACACTAGTAATTACTTATGTAAACCAAAAAAGGAAGAAAGAAAATAAACAAAAACAAACTAATAAGAATGTTATTTTCTTTACCCTTCCATGGCTGTGGAATTTATCTGTCCTTTCCGTTTTACAGGGCCAATACAAGTCAACTCTAGTGTGTCCTGTGTGTAATAAAGTCTCAGTAACCTTTGATCCATTCATGTATCTTTCCTTGCCGCTTCAATCTGCCACAACCCGTAGTATGACAGTGACAATTTTCACTTGTGATGGAAGTGCACTGCCAGCTGCTTGCACCGTTACAGTACCGAAGCAGGGGCGTTGCAGGGACTTGATTCAGGCACTCGGTAATTCTTGCTCCTTAAAGGACAATGAGAAACTTTTGCTTGCTGAGGTTAGTCCTCTGATTACTCAATTACCAATTAAGCATGATGTACTTGATGTCTGATTGGGATTCACTTGTTTCTTGTGCTGCTTGTAGATACGCGGCCATTTGATTCATCGTTTTCTGGAAGATCCTCTAATAACTTTGTCTTCTATAAAAGATGATGATCACCTTGCTGCCTACAAGATTCCAAAATCGACAAAGAACTCAAAATTTCTTCAATTGATCCACCGTCGGGAAGAACGGTATGCATAGTTTGTACCCTGTTTGAACCACTATGCACTTCCTATTTCCTTCAGTATCTCTTTCCAATTCTCCAAAAGCACTTGTTGATGTTTCCTTGGTATTCAGAATGCTATTTTAGTAAGAGCATATATGCAATCTTCTCTCTTCTAACTAATGCTGCCTCTTTCTTTGTAGGGAAATTGGCATCTCTCAAAGTAATGTTGGGTGGAAGCCTTATGGAACACCTCTTGTTTCACCAATCTCTTGTGATGATGTCATCACAAGGGGCGATATACAGTTGATAGCTCACAGAATGCTTTCGCCCATGCTAAGAACAGAAAATCCAGGATTTAACTGTGTTTCTCGCTCTAAGACATCACCAGCAGCAGCAGCCAACGCATCCCATCTTGCCGCTTCTAGTGAAGCCTGTATAGACTCTAGTCTAGCGAATGATGATCCGAGACAGAAGGATGTATCTAGCTCAAAATTGGTGAACTTGGAGAAACTTCCTCTGCAGTTGGTTGATGAGAATAATGCATGCATTGACCTAACTGTAGGGGAAGATAAATCTGTCAAATTGTCCTCATCATCAATGGCAATACTTGTATTTGCTGATTGGTCTCAGAAGCTTTTGGATAATTATGATACTCGTTATATAGAGAATTTGCCAGAAGTCACAAAGTGTGGGCCAGCTACAAAGAAAGCCCGTACTGAACCTCTTTCATTGTACAGTTGCTTGGAAGCTTTTTTACGTGAAGAGCCATTGGTCCCTGAAGATATGTGGTTAGTTTTCTTCATATTCTCGTTGCTCATGTTGCCCGAATGCCCACATAAAAAGACAAGTATTTACTCATTATATGCCTGATGTTTGCTCATACCATCTCTCATGATAGCTCTGTTAGTTTTTCCCTTTTAAGTGATTTATTATATCAGCTTTTGTGCATATATCTTAAAGGTATTGTCCTACATGCAAAGAGCGAAGACAAGCAAGTAAGAAGTTGGATCTTTGGAGGCTTCCTGAAGTGCTTGTTATCCACCTGAAGAGGTTTTCCTACAGCCGGTCCATGAAGCATAAGCTGGAAACTTTTGTAAATTTTCCTATTCATGATTTTGACTTGACAAAATATGTGGCCAACAAGAACAACTCTCGACGTCAGCTCTATGAACTGTATGCACTAACAAATCATTATGGTGGGATGGGAAGTGGGCACTATACAGCACATATCAAGGTGCGTAATTGTGATATGCAAGTAGTTGTCTCTAATCCCGTCTTTAGTTCATTGAAGTCTTAAGTGGCGCTCTCGTGTTACATGACATAGATCTTAGTCTAAAATTAGAATATGATATAAAGCAATTAGTAATTAAACCTTCTAAGTTGTCATCGTGGATACAATCCGATTGAATGTTGAAATTGGTTAGATTTCCTTATTGGAGGCTATCTTTCATCGTTCATTCTCGAAAAAAAATCATTGTTCAATTTATTACAAATCCTTCCAGCTGCATTAGAAGGCCCCCTGCTGTATCTCAAAAGTGTGATTTGCTCTGGCATTGCAATATTTATTAGACCTAATATTATCTCTCAAAATGAAACTGCCCAATATATCTTCAGCGTTCTACATTCTAATATGCTAGTCTTTCCGTCATGCAGCTTCTTGATGAACATAGATGGTACAACTTTGATGATAGCCACATATCACCGATTAATGAAGAAGATGTGAAGTCTGCTGCTGCTTATGTGCTTTTCTATCGGAGGGTAAAACAGATCATCACCATTCTGTAAGTAATGGAACTGTGTCTTCTGGAGGTCAAAACAGCTTTTCTTCGCGGAAGTAGCCTCTCACCAATGTAATCAGCTCTCTTGTACATGAAATAAATGTATTAATTTAGTGAAATACAAGTTTAGGCGGTGTAGGGTCTCAGTCGTTTCCCAATGGCTTCACAAATTTAAATATTTATGGGTGAGGCATAGGTGCAAGTGATGATTAGCCAAGAATACCCTTGTACCAACCCTAAGAGGGGAGAAAGAAAAGACATTGAAGAAACAAACTGGGCAGAGAAATGAAGGGAGAGCTGAAACCAGTTCTACAAATTGTTCTTCCCTACCCTTTTCCCCTTTCGCTTTTGTTGTTTAGTTCTGTGTTGTTCTCAAGTATGGTCTATTCACCTCACTTTTATTGCATCAAAATAATTAAACTATAGCGATAGTCACTCGACTTTACCTGAGTATTATGAATTTACTAAATTATTTTTTTGACTAAAAAATTACTCAACTTTGACGATTACAGAAAGTCATGTGGACGAACTAAAAGAGATGTTTTTGATGATTATTAGGCAAAGTTGAGTGACTCATTTATTACAAGTGGTTCAGATTTTAGCGATACTTAGATAAAATTGAGTGACTTTTTCTTTATAAAAAACATTTTAATGACTTTGGTATAATAAAGTACAAGTCGAGTGACCATATGTGTTATTACTCCTTTTAATTCATATAGCGGAAATGAGTTCTTCCTGTTATATTAGTTTACTCAGACATAAGTGTGTTTATTCAATCTTTTACCGTAGTTTTTAATCACATGAATGTGTTAAATTTTTAGTGCTAACGCTTTTTCAAAAAATTGTAACTTTAAAGGTTTTTGGAAACAATCAAATCCAAACACGTAAAAGATAAGTATATTGAATAACCTGTTAGAGTTAGTCAATTTCCCTTAACATGTTACTCAAGAACAGAACTTAGATAGCCCCAAGAGCCACAGACGAGTTGGTAAGTGTCGTGGCGACGTCATGGTTCAATCAGTATGGTAATCTTTGAAATATTGCAGGCGATCTTTGAGTTAGCCTGCTTTGGTCCTCTCATGCGACTACCATTCGCGATATCCTCGATTTACAATTCTCACTCGCGAGCCTCTGACATGCATTTTTCGCTTCACGACTTTCCCTACATTAAAAAAAAATAGAACTTAGATGGTAGGCCATGGAATATCGATGCCACTTGCCAGCCAAATACAGTAAAGCAAAAGTTCGCAATCCCATGTAAAATAATCACAACATTTTCTTAAAAATAAACAAACTAATTTAGTCCTCGTACCATTGGTGCCATGTTGTTACCAACAAAGAAATAATTGCACCTTTGATCCCTCAATTATTAGTAATATTTAATTTTGATCCGTGTAATCTCCCATTAAGCATATTTGCCTTTCAACTAATTGATATATAAACTTTTAACGCCTCTACTTGTGAATCTTCACATATTCAATGAATTTCTAAGTGTCAAGCCATTTAATTATCGATATATTATGTTAAATTCATAAAATTGCTTCATATTTGAATGTAATATAGTTTCATAAATAATCTAAATATTAGTATATATTTGCTACCTAAATGAACAAAAAACACATAATTCAATTAATTAAAAATTATTTAACCTACTATTAGAAGGATCATATTAAAAATATATCAATAATTGAGAAATCAAATGTGCAATTATCCCTGTCATTACCAAATGCATTCATCATGTTAATGAGTTTCCCAATATTATACTCCATAGTCCACTCCCTATAAACAATCACTAGGTCAACTACTTCATCCTCTCTCTTTTCCCTAAAATAATTACTCCCATGTTTCATAGTATTTACACAAAAACAGAGAGAGATGAAGACATGTTCCAAGCTTTTTGTCTTGTCCTTCATCTTCCTCCAAATATTGAAAGTACATAGTCAGGGCACAGATTCATGTACCTCCAATCTTAACCTAAAAAACAAACCACTCTTTGATACTTCTTCTTTTCATTGTGTTTCAGTATGGGATGCACAAGGCTATATCCTCAGAGTAAGTAAAACTGTATTGTTTTTGTTGTTAAGAGTCCATATTTAATGAGAACCTGAACTTCTTATATTGACTTAGATATTTCTTCCTTGATTTAGATATTCCTCCTCTATAAGCTAGCTTTTGAAATGAATTAGATCTAAAATTCATTCTTTATATGATATACTCAGATTCATTTTAATTTTTTATTCATCGATGTTGGGTCTTCAAATTATATTATCCACGCTCCAGTATGAAATGCGAACATTGAACATCCTCACCCCACAACCTAATCCATTCTTTACAATTTTCACAATATTTACTGGTAATAAAAATTCCGAATTTTGGTTTGTGCAGTATATGCAGACGGATACAAAAGTGTGGAGTTTCGTTCTATCAGCACCGAGTTCGAATTCATTCATAGGGATAGGGTTTTCAAAAGATGGGAAAATGGTGGAGTCCAGTGCAATAGTTGGGTGGGTAAGCAACGACGGGACCTCCACAATGAAGAGGTATTTTCTGGGTGGACAATCTCCGGCGGAGGTGGTCCCTGATAAGGGGAATCTTGAGCTAGTTAATTTGACATCATCCATTGTAGCTGAGAACTCAAGGATTTATATGTCTTTTCAATTGAACACTGAGATGCCGAGTAATAGGCTAATTTACTCTCTTGGTCCTAATGGAAGGCTACCTTCACCAGTCAACTACCAGTTATCCCAACATAGGGAACATACCTCCACCTTCTTGGATTATAACTCAGGTCACTCTCACTCACTCATCCATTCAATTTGTTTAAGAATTCATATTCTCTATTTTGATACTTGTCCCCTTCTTTTTTATTATAAATAATTTTAGTTAATAAGTAAGACTGTTTGTTTTGATTTAAGAAAAGTTATATATTATAGTAATTCATTTGTTTCGTGAAATTTGGCATTTAATTTTGAAAATGAATTAATTTTATTAGTTTAAATTATTTTTTGTTGAAAATTGAATATCGGTAAGCAAATAGTCCTAAATACATTCAAAATTAGCATTTTCTAGGAGATCTCTCCTTTGTTTTTTTTTCTTTCTTAGTTCTAACTTTTATTCACTTGCTTGCATAATTCTCAGTGTTCTTTTTATTTGTTTTTTCCTAATAATAAGTTTGTCACAAATGTCGATGTTAAGAGTCCACACCGGATATGGAATGAGAATATGTACTCTTTATATGAACTTGGACAATCCCCATACAAGCTAGCTTTTGGGGTTGAGTTAGGCACAATATCCATTCTTTACATGGTATCAGAGTCAGACCCATTCCAATTCTTTGTTCACCGATATTGGGCCCCCAAATTATATTGTCCACGCTTCAGTTAACGAGGTCTGAGCGTGCAGGGGAGTGTTAAGAGTCTCATATCGGAAATAAAATGGGAATATGAAATCCTTATATGGCTTTGACAATCCTCCTCCCTATGAGCTAACTTTTGGGGTTGAGTTAGACCCATGATTTATTCTTTACATGGTATAAGAGTCAGACCCATTTCAATTTTTTATTCACCGATGTTGGACACTCAAATTATATTATCCACGCTCCAGTTAACAAGGTCTGGGCGTGCGGGAGAATGTTAAGAGTCCCACATCGGATATGAAATAAGAACATGAACTCCTTATATGGACTTGGACAATCCTCATCTTATAAGCTAGCTTCTTATATGGACTTGGACAATCCTCACCCTACAAGAGATCCATTCTTTAGGGTCGAAGATTGAAAAACCTAGCACTCCGTAATTGGTTAGTTAATCGGTTTATTACAATAAGTGGTGAACACGTTTTGTTTTTTGTGTTTTGTAATGTCATTTCTAGAAAGCAGTTTATTAGTTTTTCGCCAGTAACCAACTACTTTATCAACAACTCCTAACTACTATGTATATAATACGATTATAATATTCAACATGCATCTACTTGCAAATTTGTTGGTAGAGAGAATATCTTAGATCAAGGGAGATTTACACTTGGTCATTCTCGCCTAGCAATAAATTAGATGGGTACAAACTCTGAATGATTAGAGTTCAAATTTTAATAGAGACAAAACTTAAGTGATTGACTTTCATCGGTCTAATGGCAAGAGATAACAAATACTACTATGTGGTGGAATAGTTCATGTGTCGAAGCTGATTAGATATCTATGATGGTCAGAGGTAATAAATGCAAAATCTTTAGGGCAATTCCAATCATGCACTTAAGTAAAATAGCAACCATCAGGTCCCCCGAGGCATAGTTGGATGACAAAGGAGATGAACTTAAAATTCAGCTGTAAGTCTACAGCGTGAGTTCGAATACTGGTGGGAGCATTTTGATCTCTTCTGGAATGAGACCTTGTAGGTGATATCAGTTGTTCAAACCCTGGTCATTCAGGCACATTCCGCGATTTCCGCGATTTACTGATAGTAGTGTTGAGGGATCAGTACTACTATCTCCAGGAATAGTCTGACGTAATTAAAAAATAAATAAAAAATAGCAACCATCAGACTACAACTCACATTTGTCACATCCATTGAACTGCAACTGCAATCTAGTTTCAGTGTCAGAATGAGTTGTATTCCTGTTTATGTCAATGCTATAATAGTCAATGTTTTAATTTTAGTTCAAGTGGGAGAAGACATTACTTTTTAATACAGTAGTACAATGGATCTGATTTACATCCAACCCTTGAATAAATCTCACTACTATAAAAAATATATATATATTAAACTGGCATGAACGTGCCTGTTATTCTAAGCTGTTCACTTGCTTAGAATAACTTTGAGTTGCATTTTTGTTAAAGATAAAGCTAAGAAAATCTAAAACAAAATAAATGGCGTCCAGATGTCCTAATTATAATTTTGTATGCTTATGTTGTTGTGCAAACAGGTCAAAGTGAATCAAAGAGCCCTTATGCAAATCTGAGGAAAACTCATGGACTCCTAAACATGTTTAGCTGGGGTATTCTGATACCAGTTGGGGCCATGGTTGCTAGATACTTGAGGCAGTATGATCCAATATGGTTTTACTCTCACACCACCATTCAATCACTTGGCTTTCTCCTTGGTTTTGCCGGTATTGTCTGTGGTTTTGTTCTTGAAGATCGTCTTGGCGTTGATGTTGATAGACACAAAACCCTTGGCATCTTCATTCTCGTTCTTGGTTGCTTGCAGGTTTAATTCTTCATCAACTTCTCTTCATTTGATAATTAAATCGATTTATATAAAGTAAAATGATCAAATTTACCTATTTACTTTTTACTATGTCTAACAATCACCCTCCATCTGCCTATTAATTGTGTTATGAAATTCTACTTAATTAGGCGGTTGTGATATCTATTAAGTAATATTACTATTTGACTTGGTATTTATTTATATGGTTAGGTTATTGCATTTTTGGCTCGACCAGGGAAGGAATCAAAAGTAAGAAAATATTGGAATTGGTACCATTACACACTAGGAAGAATTTTGATACTTTTGGCAGCAGGAAATATTTTCTATGGAATCCATTTAGGAGATGCAGGGACTGCTTGGAATGTTGGTTTTGCTGTTACTCTGCTTGTATTCTTTGCCACTGCTGTCATTTTGGAAATAAGGATGTGGATGACAAAGTAGATATCCATTCATGTACTATTATATTTATTACCAGGATTTTGGTTTGTATTCTTGTTCATATTTCTTCAACAAACATATATATATATATATATATATATATTCTTTTACATTTCAACCAAAAAGGTCTTTGTAATCCGCTATAACTAGAAGTCGATCTGGTACCTTCCTCAAGGTACTCAACAACTAGAGTCATCTCCCTTTCTCCTTTTAGCTTTAGTCGGTCGAGTAGCTTATTCAAACGTTGTGAACTCATTCCTTCCTTTACAAACCAACACATCTTGTGCCACATAATCGGTTGTGCTCTGCCTCCTCCCCTCTATCAGAAGATTGCCTTGTGTAGATTTTAAATGTAGGTAAAGTATGATAGGTGTTTTTTGTCAACAAAAGTGAAATGATCCTTATCATGTTTGGTAGCATTCTTTTGTAAGAAGAATATTGTTTAGCCTAAAATTCGTTTATTAGGAAATTCAATTAAATTTATTTGATTAAGGTATTTAGCAACAAAATTAATCTAAGTTATGAAAATCTTCTATTTGATGTTCGAAACAATGACGAATAAATAAAATTAGAAGAGACATTTATAATGATGAAAACAACGAGATAACAAAGATATAATAAAGCTTATTCAATCTCCAAACGACGAGATTGTTGGGGGTATATCTTAGTATATAAGGAACTATGGAGTGCATAAACTATTTAAATCAAGTTCAGAGAGTCTACTTTCCAATGCAACTGACAATTCATGAATCTGAGAAATACAGTGAAAGTTATGGACCGTACAAAATTATACGATGCGTAGAAAATATTGTACGGTCAGTAAAATAAATTATTGCCCGTTGTTTCTGGCCGTAAAAAAGGGCGGTGCAAGCTGGTATTATTTATAAACACTGGGTTGCTGCGATGTTAGAAGATTAAAGACGGGCTAACGCCGATTTAAAATTTATCCCAGTGTCGAATCTTGATGACACTGGGTTACAGTTGCGATGAGGCGCTGGAAGAGACAGAGTGTTTGTTCCCTGAAATGCCTCTAGGGTGTTTGTTCCCGAGGTCAAGATTAAAAAGGTGTTTGCAGATGCTGATTGCGTCATTGTGTTGACGTGGTGATGTCGTCATTGTGTTGACGATGTTGATGGAGTCATTGTGTTGACGCGAGGATGATGTTGTCATTGTGTTGACGATGCTGATAACGTCATTGTGTTGACGCGAGGATGATGTCGTCATTGTGTTGATGATTTAGATGACGTCATTGTGTTGGTGATTTAGATGACGTCATTGTGTTGGTGATTTAGATGACGTCATTGTGTTGATAAAATGCAGATGTCATCGTTTTTGGACGAAGATGACGTCATTTTTGGACGGAATGCATATTTTTGTCATTTTTGGACGAAGATGACGTCGTTTCTGGACGCAATGCAGATGTTCGTCGTTTTTGGACGAAGATAGCGTCATTTACGAGCGCAACGGATGTTAAATGCGTTTACGGGCGAAGGTGGCGTCGTTTACGGGCCTTGTCACGGATGTTAAATCGTTTACGGGCGAAGATGGCGTCGTTGCATAGACGCGATGCATATGTTCGTCGTTGCATAGACGAAACATAGATGAAGCCGTTGCATAGACTTAAATGAAATGACGTCGTTGCATAGACGCGATGTAGATGTTCGTCGTTGCATAAACGAAACATAGACGAAGCCGTTGCATAGACTTAAATGAAATGGTGTCGTTGCATAAATGCGATGCAGATGTTCGTCGTTGCATAGACGAAACATAGATGAAGCCGTTGCATAGTCTTAAATGAAATAACGTCGTTGCATAGACGCGATGCAGATGTTCGTCGTTGCATATACGAAACCTAGATGAAGACATTGCATAGGCTTAAATGAAATGACGTTGTTGCATAGACGTGATGCAGATGTTCGTCGTTGCATAGACGAAACATAGATGAAGTCGTTGCATATGCTTAAATGAAATGATGTCGTTGCATAGACGCGATGCAAATGTTCGTCGTTGCAGAGACGAAACATAGATGGAGCCATTGCATATGCTTAAATGAAATGGAGTCGTTGCATAGACGCAATGCAGATGTTCGTCGTTGCATAGACGAAATATAGATGAAGCCATTGTATAGACTTAAATGAAATGACGTCGTTGCATAGACGCGATGCAGATGTTCGTCGTTGCATAAACGAAACATAGATGAAGCCGTTGCATATGCTTAAATGAAATGCCGTTGCTGCATAGACGTGATGCAGATGTTCGTCGTTGCATAGATGAAACAATTTTATGGACGTACCTGCTTTGTGACCCGCCTGGGTTGAAACGACGTCGTTACATAGACGTTGTGCGTTTGTGACCCGCATGGGTTGAAATGACGTTGAAGTTCTTGCAAACCCAATCTGGATGAAGAGTTAATGCATGGATATATGTAATGTAAAAAAGAATAGATGAGGATTAGAATATGACCCTGTGAGTCAAAATACCGTCTTTTTACAGACATAATGTAGTTGGGACCTTGTAGGTCAAGATGACGCTTTTGTACAGATGCCAAACATGAATGTGATCCTCAAAATATGCCCCAGTTTCTGATATATGAGGATGCTGAACTCTCCACTATTCAAAATTGAGTCATGTGTAAGTAGCTTGTCTGCTCTATCAAGGTGATCAGATGAGCTTATTTTGTTATGTGCAAAAATAAGAGAGAAAGATTTCAAATGGTGTGACCGAAGCTGGTATAGGCCACCTACGTATCCCGCAGAGGGAATCAGGTCAAGACGTAGTTCATGATGCAAAAATAAGAATTTTTATGATTTTCAAATGATGTGGGACCGAAGCCAATGTGGCCGCCTACGTATCCCCCGAGGGAATCATGTCAAGACGTAGTTCGTGATGCAAAAATAGGATTGTAAGGTTTTCAAAAGTTGGACCGAAGCCGATGTGGCCGCCTACGTATCCCGCTGAGGAAATCAGGTCAATACGTAGTTCGTGATGCAAAAAATAAGGATTTTAAGGTTTTCAAATAGTGGGACCGAAGCCAATGTGGCCGCCTTCGTATCCGCCGAGGGAAATCAGGTCAAGACGTAGTTATGATAAGCAAAAGAGGATTTTTATATATTTTTCCTGAAAAATGCAAAGACAGCATCACGTTCTGACTTCAGTTGATACCAACAATTAGTATTGTGCATAAGGATTTCTGTTATTTACTTTCAGTCTAACCGAGACTGACTCCAGAGTAATTCATACAACTTCAGATGGTACCTCAGATATACCTAAGTATCGACACACTTGCTTGCAGCCAAGCTTTCGAACTACACGTATCCTCATGTTTCAAATGCCCTCACTGAAAGAAAGTCCAATCCTCACATATATTCTAATATTTTGAATTTTGGGATGTTTAGAGAAACACACTCACACTCAGAAAGATGTTCAATGTATGCAATTGTGATACCATAGGCTTGACCGTCATGTAAGTATCCACTAATGTGAGAACCCTCAGTATAAGATCATGTAGGGATTGTCATGAGCTTATAATGTAGGTTTTGGAGAAATGATGGATATCATTTGGATAAAAAGTGACTAATCCTTCCTCGAGCGTTGGACTACGTCCGTGCTTGATATTTGTGCTTAACCGATCGCTTCCTTTTTGTCCGATTCTTTTATCGACTTCTTTTTGAATCTTTCGTTTGGAACCCCTTTTTTTTAGAGTTATTTTCAAATTTCATTCATCATTTTTTTTCTTGATAATGTCGGGGCTTTTGATTTCTTCTTTCTGTGAAGTCTTTTTTCTTTCTGTATTTGAGATTTTGATAACTTTTATCTTTATAAACTTCAACTAGAATTTTTGTCAGCCACTTGCACATTTCTAAAGCGCTCAAGGAGGTCGGGCCAAGAGAGGGATAGTGCGTATGCACTCAGAAATGATATAAGCTTAATATGTGGTTGTCAAAAGAATATGTTTTAGGCTCAAAAGGGGATTGCTACGGATAATGATATTTGGTAGACTGGAAAGGCTCAAACGGGTCAGAAAAGACCTACGATCATTTCCTATACCGAGTTACCCAGGATTTCGCCTCAACAAACATTTAGGCCAAGTTCTAGATCACAATGCATTACAATTGAACTTATTCTAACACTCACCACACAATGCACATGAAACGATGAGGTTGGTTTCATTCTTATCTTAAAAGCATGCAAGACAATTTTATTACAAATGTGAATAAAAGGTACCAAAAGAATCTATGGTTTACCACGAAGTCACTCCATACTGATTATTACTTTTTTTATGCACACTCCTAACTGTGTTGGTATCAACCAAGTCAAACAATGATACATAAAAGTATATTGTATTTTTTTTTGAATAATTTTTTTTTGTATTTTTTGAATAAAGGGTACCGAATCCGAATATGACTGTCTACGTATCTCACTTTTGATGAGAATCATGTGAGCATAGTTCGTTCAGATACGTTATAAAATGTATGCTTGAAAAAGAATTTATCAATGATAGGATAGCAAAATAAAGATATGCGAAACAAATGACTGCCCACTATAGAATGAATACAAAGTAAAATGACTATTCATGATATGATGAATGTAATGAAAAAATGAGTGTCCGTGATAGGATGAATGAAATGCACGAGTGAGCCAAATGTGCTTCCCTTTTGTTATGTTGTCGAAAAGAAGGATTTTTATTTATTTTTTATTTTTTATGTGGTGCCGAACCCAAGATGAGTTGCCTACGTATCACACCGTATGGTGAGAATCAGACACACGTAGTTCGGGAGATAGGTTATAAAATATATGATATGAATTTATTACGTTATTAAAGCTAAGCATATCAATTGAATTTGCAAATATGTATAAAAATACAAAGGTGTAGAAAAACTCAGAGTGATGCCTCGTTGATCTAGTATTGGTTGACTTCTTTCAGTCCAACAAAACTCCTGATCATATTTTTTTTAACGACCCCCCTAGACTGTTTGCTAGGACAGACTTCCTGCAAAAATATGAAAAAATGGGTGAGAGTAGGCAAGTCACAAAGATAATAAAATGTAAAGGCGTGACAATATAGTCAAAGACTCCCCTGATTGATTCGACCGGACTGAAAGTTGATGCTTCACAAGGTCCAAATCATGATGTTCTAGAACGATTTATCCAATAGAAGTCCTGATTGTAGTGTGACAACAAAAAGTACAAAAATGCAAATGCTCGTGCCCGGAGTTACAAGCACATAACAGGGTATGTACAGAGTTGAAAGGATAATTATTGCTTTTAAATAATATGTACAGAGTCGCTAGCGACAAACACTAGTAAGACAAACAATCATGCAAATCAAGCGCGCGTCCTAATATGCATGAGACCTCTCTTATGCCAGAGGTGGACCTAAACGCCAAATATGCAAGATTGTGACAGATTGATCCAAGTTGCTAAACATTAATGCTTTTGTTGGAAATGATGAATGTATATTTTTCAATTTTGACATGTCATGATTAATCCTGAGTCCGTCTATCATTATCACGCTACACATATATACTGATTGATCATTGGGTTGTGAAACCCGTTGACAATTTGGTGGATTCTCTAATTGTGGAGACGATACCAAAGTTCGACCCACCTAAGGTGTATGCATGCATGACTTAAAATAAAGAGGGGTATAACTCTATCCTAAATTTTCTAAGATTTGGATTACTAGACACACGGTTCCCAAGCAGACAGCTCGAGTGAGAAGGCTATGCGGCCACCGGTTGGACCGGACACTCTGCGCAAAACGCCGACTCCTAAATTTAGGTATCTGAAAGAAATTTGCTGGTGCGCGAAGCACACCTCGCGTGTAGTGTGTGATAGTGTTGATTTCCGAAAAGGAGGAAATATGAACGGAATGTCAATTTAAGGAAAACAGTAAAATGAAGTAGCAGTTAAAGCAGTTAATTACAAAATTAAAAGCAAATAATTTAAAGAATTGACAACAAAAATAAAAGCAAAATAAAGTGAAATATTTAATTAACATGAGTTTGCTATGGTCAAGAACCTGATATCCCCAGTGGAGTCGCCATGATGTCGCACCCGTTTTTGACCTCGGGGTTTGAACGATGCTGCAACGTTGCTCTTTTGGCGCGGTTCCCTGGATAGAGCAAAATGCTGATTTTGAGGAGTCACCACCTAATTATTTAAGTGAATTATGACACTTGAATTATTGCAATAAAAATAATGCAATTGATCTCCATTTAATGATTTGCGAAATTAATGAGATTCCGGATTAGGGTTCTTTATTATCCTAAAGAGAATGAATTAGACATCCTTTAAAGATCCGCTAACTTGCAGTTATCCGGTCAAACCTAGGTTAATTATTTATCGGCTTTAGAAAATTTGTGTTTGAAAAATATGTAAAGGAATGAATGTTTGAAAGTATTGCGACGGACCTAAAAATAAATAAACTAGTGGTTTCTGATTTTAATATATTCTTTTTAATTATTAATTCTACATCTATCTATTCTAAACATTTTTAATAATTTACAATTACAATAAAATGCAATACATAATAAAATAAAACTAAAATTAAATACAACAACATAAAATAAAACTCCGAAGGGGCATGTTTTTGTCTTCTTTAGCCTTTTTTTTAGGCATTCTGCAGAAGATGTATCTCCGGGTACCTGTATAAAAACTTAGTAAAAGTGTTAGTAGAAGAGTAAATAATTCTCAAACAACGATAAAAATTAGGGAAATTTGTCAGAGATAACCTTTTATATATCACATTTTGCGAGAGACAACCTTTTAATTTTTTTTTAGCAAAGTCAGACCTTAAAAAAAGAAATTGCGAAGACGACCTTATAACGGAAAATGAACTTTGCTGTTAAAAAACTAACACCCTTATTTGAAATTTCAGAAATACCCTTCTATTCCTTTAATTCCAAATGCCCAACGTACACTTCATCATCTTCTTCAACTTCTGCACGCACTTCATCTCCTTCTTCAATAATCCATTTCCCCCATTTTCATTTTTCTTCATACTCTTCAAGACCCATTTTCCCATTTCATTTTTCCTTCTTCCTCTTCATTCCCCCATTTCGTGTTTCCTTCATTTAACTTGTAATTCGCTTCTGCGACTGATTCTTCATCTTTCCCGAAAACTGCTGCATTCAAGTAAGTTTTTACATTGTTTTAATGTAAGAACTTTTAATGTATGTTTAGGAACTAGTAGTTGTAGTGTTACAAAGGATGTAATTGTTGTACCCAGTTAATGTAATGTAATTGATGTACTTAGTTAATGTAATGTAATTGTTGTACTCAGTTAATGTAATGTAATTGATGTAATTTTCCAACATATCACTTTATTTGTTAATTTGATAACTTCTGAATCTGTTACAATAAGTTTTTACAGCAAGTACAATAATCTGTTGCAATAAATTACTAATCTGTTGTAAAATATTCAACAGATGAGCAACCTGCTGCAACAAGTTACCCATCTGTTGGAAATTTCCAACAGATGAGATACATGCTGCAACAAGTTACCCATCTGTTGAAAAATTTCCAACAGATGAGATACATGCTGCAACAAGTTACCCATCTGTTGGAAATTTTCCAACAGATGAGATACCTGCTGCAACAAGTTACTCATCTGTTGGAAATGAGATACCTGCTGCAACAAGTTACCAACAAATGAGATACCTACTGCAACAAGTTACCCATCTGTTGGAAATTTTCCAACAGATGAGATACCTGCTGCAACAAGTTACCCATCTGTTGGAAATTTTCCAACAGATGAGATACCTGTTACAACAAGTTACCCATCTGTTGGAAATTTTCCAACAGATGAGATACATGCTGTAACAAGTTGACAATCTGTTGAAAATTTTCCAACAGATGAGATACCTGATGTAACAAGTTGATAATCTGTTGGACAATTTTCAACAAGTACCACCGTTTTGCAACATATCACTTTATTTGCTAATTTGATAACTTCTGAATCTGTTACAGTAAGTTTTTACAACATCATCACAATCTAATAAAACTATCTTCACTTGTTCAAACAACCTAACTTAGCCAAAACAGTGGCCTCGTACTACAAAAACTAATGGCCTAATACTACAATCTTAGCCTTGACTTGAATTCTGAGTTTGTGCCATTGGTGGTGGTGTAGATGTTGATGTTGAAAATTGTGAAGCTTGAATAGAATTACTTAGAGGAAGAATGCATGATTCAAAGTCTCCATCACTAAGCAGCACATCATTATCCTCACTGTCAGATACTTCATTCCCTTCCATAAGCTCATCCTCCTCTTCATTTATCTCATTTAGACTATCAGTCCCAACACTTGATTCTTCGATACTAGTCGGAACCTGCTTCTCTACATGTACCAAGTATAGATGAAATCACCCATCTTTCTCAGGTGTAAGCAAAAAATCAGCAATCTCGGCATCACTATTAATTTTTTTCCTACCATTATGCAAACTGTATCGACGTCTCATATACCAGATTTCACCTACTTCATCATATCATAACTCAACTTTAATCCAATCAACAAACTCAAAATAACATACCTCCTCAACATTAGGATGCAATACAATACCTCATTTTTCATATGTTGTCTTGTTGTTTTTTGTCATAAACTGACTCCCATGATACAACTGTCACGACCCGTTCCGGGGCCCGTGACTGGTGCCTTACCGGGGCACCCAAGTAGTCATACATCAGAGTAATCAGCGGAAATATAAAGCAAGACATGAAACAGTTTATGTGAGAAAACATCGCCTTTCGGCGTATATATATATACAATCATGGTTTTTGCAGTTACATCCGACACTGTACAACATGACTACAGACCTCTAAGGAAATATACAACTATGGCGGGACAGGGCCCCGCCATACCCTGACTGTACAAAAACTATCTACAACAGGGAGATCATACCAAAAGTAGAGCCTCCGGAAGAGATGGAGCTCCCGACACCAATGTAAAGATCCTAAGGATGCGGATCTAGCACCTGCTTGCCCTTACCTGCGGCATGAACGCAGCCCCCCGAAGGAGGTCAGTACAACAGGTACTAAGTATGCGAAACTGTAAAGTACTTAAATGAAAACATATCATTTTTAAAACCAGTTTACAAATATGTATGAAACAACCAAGGAAACCGCACATAGTGCCACATCACAAACAAGAGCAACAATAGTAATCAGAATGAGTCTTGTCTAGGCTGCGAATGATCGAAAGCAGGCCACTCGCCCCATCATCATTCGCAAGCCTAATCTCGACTCCGAGTCCGCATAGGCCACTCACGGGCCCGCATGAGGTATAACCCGCATCGGTAGCTACTCCTCGGCGTAAATCGCCCCTGGACTCATTGTCGCATGGCGCATGACCGCGTGAGGCATAACCCCGCATACTAACTCGAACTCTCGTAGCTCGCGTAGGCCCTCGGACCCGCGTAGGTATTCTCGAATCATGGTCCTGCATCGCGAAGTCTACCGCGTCGGCAGCTTAACCCCCGGTATCATCTCAAGAGGTGAGTGATAGTATACTAACATAACAACTTATCTTTAAACAACATAAGCACAACAAGGATACTCACCTATACAAACGTTACAAGATACTAACACACATAGCATCATATCATGTCTACTTATCAAACCATTTTATTATTCTTTTCACAATATGAGTCATTATAAACACATAGGCAAACTTGTTTCTTTTATCAATCTTAAGTGGTTATACTTAACTTCCCATAAAGCTAGTATAACTCCTAAGCTTCTGTTTTAAAAACCAATTTGTTCTCTTCTGATAATATGATTCAGTAGTCTTTTGAAATGTTTTCAGTTCTTTATTATTCAGGCTTAAGCGTGAGGCATTCTGTAAGTATTATTCGAGCTTAAGTCAAAGACATTGCCGTAGTTATTATTCGCTTAACACGTATGCGTCTACCGCACTATATATATATTGTAAAATATCATGCTTGGGAAGAATCACATACCTTACCGTGAAAACCACGCGAGTTGAATATGTCGCGAGAGAGTCACCTATAATAGTCACAGATATCTATCAAAGACTACTCAAGGTCATTCTAAAGCAGAGGGTTCACAATTTACGGAAAGTCGGGCGACTTCCTACCCGTGAGCTATATAAGTCTCATGAAACGATCCCATGTAAGTCTGATTCAATTATTCTTCTTTTAAACCCTTCTACTGTGATAATTGCAATTCTATTACGTGATATACTTAAGTATTTATACTTATCCTTATACTACAACAAAGATATATTTTCTAATTCAAAGAGGGTTAGGATTAGTTACCTCGGTAAGCCCAATAATATCCTAGAAAAGTCGCTGAGCAAGGTTTTGCTCTAAGTTGTATGCTCAGAGAACCCTGAAGTTCTTCACAACTTCTACTAAGTACTAAGGTATTAGGGGTAGGGTATTTTGGGCATTATAACGATACAAGAAGGTAACTTTTCTACCAAGGGAGGGGGTAGATTTCGGCTAGGCTAGGGGGGTAGGCTCGCCACACCACACAAGAGGAGGAAGGGGTGTTGGACGAAAAGCTTAAGGAGAGGAGAGGATTTTTAGACTTGGAAGATAACTTTGTGGATGAAAAACTCTTCATCTCTAAGGGGTATTTATAGCTCAAGCCTTGGCCAACCAATGGCCAAGATGAAGACAAGTGCAAGGCAAGTGTAAGGCAAGATCAAGCCAAGTGCACCCTAACCCCTACTCACAAAACACTCCACAAAACACTCCACAAAACACTCCACAAAACAAGGCCTAAGTGAGGAACCAATCGGCCAAGGCCAACATCCTCTTGGGCCTGATCGTCCAAAGCCATCCCACTTGCTTCAATGTGAGGTGACACACGCCACCCTCCCGTTGGTCCAAAATGTTCGTCTCTCGGAAAAATCCGCAAAATAAGAAATGGCATAGCGGAATTTACTCTACGAAGTCGTGGAAACGTTTAGTCGGAAAGCGATTCTTCTAGTGAGTTGTGTACAAAATGAAACGTCAAGGCTTATCTTTAAGGCTAGACTTTCGTCGTATTCCACACGTACATACTGCGGAAATACGGTATAACATTCTCCCTCTTAGAAACATTCGTCGAATGTTCCTTCCCAAACGATTATCGAAGAAGTTTAAGCGGTTAGCAAATGCCACACGCGCCAAAACAACACTTAGGCATAAATGATAATGGAAATTTATAAGTAGGAAAGTGAATTACGGAGGTGTGGGAATAGGTGAGATACTTCCGCCTCGTATCTCCTCGGCTTCCCATGTCAACTCATCACGAGCTCGTTCGCGCAAGACTTTGTGGAAGCCACGTCCTTCGTCGCGACGCCTAACGGACGATCGACTATCGCTATGGAATCTCCTCATACGATAGCCTCGATCACACTGGACATCGTCGTCAATCGGGTGCACCACAGATGGAACCGATACATCTCTCCGGCGTAGATCGTGAAACACGGATGCTGCGCCTCGGATCGGACGGCGGATCAACTCGTAGCAACCTTGCCTACCTGCGGACAATCTGAAGCGGCCCGATGTACCTTGGTGAGCTTCCCTTCCGAATCTCATCACACCGCCATGGGTGGCACCTTAGGAAAACCCAATCATGAACCTCGAACTCAAGATCTGACGACGATGATCTGCATACGACTTACATGCGACTCGAGTATCGATAGCGCTCTCGGATAAGCTTCACCTTATCCACTGCTTTGTACCGTCTGGTCCCACTAGCCGCCGCCCACATCGAACCAACCTATAGGCGATCTGCACTTCCTCATACAAGGCCTCATAAGGCGCCATCGAATCTTGGAGTGGTAGCTATTATTATATGCGAACTCAACTAGAGGCAAATGATCCTCCCAACTACCACTAAAGTCAATAACACGGGCTCAAACATATCCTCGCAGTGCGGATAGTGCGCTCTGCTGTCCGTCATGCGTGGATGAAATGCGATACTCGGGCTCACTGCGTCCTAAACCCCTCGGAAGGACCTCCGAAGTTAGCGTAAACCGGGCTCCTGCATGCGATATGATCAAGTAGGGACTCCATGCGATCGACGATCTCTCGGATGTAAAGTCGGCATAATCCTCGGTAGAAAAAGTCGTCTGACGGAAGAAAGTGGGCTGATTTCGTCGACTGTCGACGATAACCCATATAGAATCATGTCTCCTCCGAGTGCGAGGTAATCGTGATGAAGTCCATGTTGATTACCTCCACTTCCGGTCGGGATCTCTATCGCTGTAACAAACCACGGGCCTCGTGCTCTACCTTCACTGCGACAACACGGGCGAGCTACGAACTCTGCAACGTCCTCTTCAAGCCATCCCACCAATACGGATCTAAGGTCGTGGTACATCTTGGTCGACCCGGATGGATAGAGTAACGCTTGCGTGTGCTTCCCAAGAACTCTGCGAAGTCACGAAACATCTGGAACACACGATGCGCCCTCAAACCTTAGCACCCAGTGGTCTACCTCAAAGGACCGCGCCTCACGAAGAGTCAGATCACGATATCGAATCAAAGGCGGATCCTCGAGCTGTTGCCTCTTACCTCGCCGGCGATGGAAGACTCGGCAACCTCACGAACTCTAACCCACCGCTATCGTAATCAATCAAGCGGACACAAGGCTCGCTAATCGATGCAAATCACGAACCATGTCCCTCCTCTCTGCCGCGTCCGATAGGCTCCCATCGACCTACGACTAAGGCATACGCCACAACATTGGCCTTCCCGTGGTATAGGATATCAACATCGTAATCCTTAAGCAACTCTAACCACCGTCTCGCCGTAAGTTCGGCTCCTCTGGTGAAGATATCTGGAGGCTCTTGTGGTGCGTATAAATATCCACGTGAACCCCATACAAATAGTGCCTCAGGATCTTGAGCGTGAATCACGGTACGCGACTCCAAATCATGGGTGGGGTAGTTCTCTCGTGTTTCTTGGTGTCGGGATCGTATGCTATAACCCGCCATGCTGCGTCAATACACATCCCAACCCGATGCCGACGATCACAATACACGACATAACCATCCGACCTGCGGAAGTAAGAAGCGGGGCGATCGTCTCTCTTTCAAGAATCGAAACCACGCTCACAAGCATCGATCCACGAAACTTGCGCCACGAGTCGGCCTAGTCAATGGTGCGAAGATAAAGCAAACTTCTCCACGAACCGATAATAACTCGCAAGCTAAAATCGCGAACCTCAGCCGGAGTAGTAGGTCTCGGCCAAGTCATCGCCTCGATCTTGGCGTATCAACTCGAATGCCATCACCCACAATATGCCCAGAAACGCCGAAGTCAACCAAAACTCACATTTGGAAAACTTGGCGTCAAGCTGCTGTCTGGAAGCGTCGGCCTGATCGCCAAATGCTCGCGTGCTCCTGCTCTGGCGAGAATAAACCAAGATATCATCAATGAACACTATCACAAGCGTGTCGAAAATGGTTTGAACACTCGGTTCATCAAATCCATGAATCTGGCGGAGCATTGGTCAACCAAAGACCCACGAACTCATAATGCGTCTGCGGTCCGAATGCGATCCTAGGGACATCCACCTCTCGACTCGCACTGATGATAGCGATCGCAGATCAATCTTGGAGAAACATCTCGCACTGCAGGGTCGAACAAATCATCAATCACGGGAGGGTATTCGTTCTTAATGGTCACCTTGTTCACCGTCTGTAATCAACACACGTGCGCGGCGTCCGCCCTTCTTCTTCACGAACAATCGGCGCCCCCGGGGAGAAACACCTGGGCCTAATGAAACCGCTTCTCTAGCAAATCCTAAGGTGATCCTTCACTCTCTCAACTTCGGCGGTGCCATTACGTATGGCGGAATGGAAATAAGTAGTATCGCAATATGTCAATACAAAACTCAATCTCCTCTCGGGAGGATACCCGAGGTCATCCGGGAACACGTCTGGGAACTTCGTGACTACGAGGCGATGAAAATCTGGTACCGCGACCTCGATGATCAAACACTCGAACTAGATGGTAGATATACCCCTTCGCACCGTCTTCCTAGCCTTGAGGTAGGAAATAAACCTACCCTCGGCGATACTGGTGCTCCTCCCACTCAACAATGGCTCCTCAGAAGCTGGGAACCGTGCACTACTCTCTGCGGTCTACATTGGCATAGCAAGAAGCTAGCCAATCCGTCCCATAATCACGTCGGTCAATCATCTCTAACTCTATCAAGTCGGCCAGTGGTCGACGTCAAATGGTCACAGACAAGCCCTATATACCCGCCGAGCTACCACCGAATCACCCATGGTGTAGCTACCTCGAAAGTGTCTATGGACTCGTGCTCTATCCCTATCCTACTAGCAACAAGGGGAGATATATAGGGCCAGTAGAACCGGATCTATCAAGGCATAAACATCAAACCCGAGCCCGATAAGGTACATGGCGACATCGGTGAGGCCTCACGATCTGTCGGTGGACAAAGCATAAATGCGGTTACGAGGACCGCTAGGCTGAGACACGAGCCACGACCTCTGCCGCGACCTGGCGTCGCGCACGCCTCGGCGAGTAATCGTAGGAGATGATGAAGCGGCCACAGAACTGAAGGTGGGCCTACCACGCCACGCCTGACACAGTCCTCGCAGTGACCTGCTGGCCACAATCGTAACAAGATCCATAAGTAGTACCACACTTCCCAATGGGATCTGCATCGGCCACCTGGGGTGGTCCGTCGGCCGATACCTGCTACTCGGGCGTCGAAGCCACAGGGCCACAGTGCGCCTCGAAAACTCTGGTGTCTGAGGGCGGTGCAGAGTGCTCGAGCCTGGCCGTGGTGCGAATCTAGGCTGCCGAGGCCGCCACCACGATAACCACGAAAACCCTCGTCCCGCCTTCCTGGCGATGTCTGTCCCACTCGTCGACCTGCGCTCGCCGCATCGGGCGTGAGCTGCGTGCGGGTAATGTCCATACCCGGTGGAGAAACCCCGCATGACTCGGCCATATAGTCATCTAGCCCGATGACATAGCGGTGTACCTATCCTCCATATCTGCTACCAATCTTTGGGACATATCGAGCCAATGAATCAAACTCGACATTGTACTCCTGACAAGGTCGTCCTCTCGCCTCGTGGAAAATCTATCGGCCGCGCCTCGCCATCCGCGAGGCAAGAAGTGAGTGAGGAAAGCCTCCGAGAACTCGTCCCAGTAGGCGGGGACGCGTGCTCTCCCCGGATAACTCCATGAATCAAACCAATCGATCGCGGTATCACGCGACTATGCGAACAAAGATCACGGACTCGGTCTCCGACGCCCGATCACTCAAAATCCTCTGGCGACGGATGAACTCTGCGGATCATCCTCCGGCCTCGACCCATAAAACTCCGTGGCTCTGACTCAAGAAATCTCGTAGCCTCAAACTATCTCGCCTCGGGTGTACCACGCGGTCTGGCCCGGCTGAGGCTGAACCGCGTCGATCTCTCACCGTGTCGGGCCACAACTTTAGCCAAAAGGTGGGCCGTCTCTCAGACCTAACTCCTCCGCCCGGTGTGGGACGGGAGGGTGGGTCTTGTGGTTCTTTGAAGGCGGCGTCATAGAACTCGCCGTCTGGTATAGACCGGGCTGAGCCTCGTGACTCTGGGTGTCTGCTAGCGACTCCACGCCTTGCCGCCACGGGCGGGTTGCCTTACGTGGAGGCATAATCATTACAGAAAAGAATACGTTAGAGGGTCCAACCTATAACACACTCTCTAAAGCACGATCTCGAATGAGAAGAATGGAAACCAATCCTAAATATCCTATAGCCTCACGATTATTGGCGTGGTGCACAACACACCGATAATCAAGACTACTAGATACGGTGCGTAGACACTTTCCGAGGATTAATCGCTCGATACCACTTTTGTCACGACCGTTCGGGGCGTGGATCGTGCCTTCACCGGCACCAGTAGTCATACATCAGTGTCACGGAAATATAAAGCAAGACATGAAACGATTTATGTGAGAAAACATCGCTTTCGCGTATATATATATACAATCATGGTTTTTGCGATTACATCCGACATGCAACATGACTACTGGACCTCTAAGGAAATATACAACTATGGCGGGACGGGGCCGCCATACCCCGATCAGTACAAAACTATCTACAACAGGGAGATCATACCAAAAGTAGAGCCTCCGGAGGAGATGGAGCTCCTGACACCAGTGTAAAGATCCTAAGGATGTGGATCTAGCACCTGCTTGCCCTTACCTGCGGCATGAACGCAGCCCCCCGAAGGTCGATCTGACAGTACTAAGTATGCGAATAAAGTACTTAAATGAAAACATATCATTTTTAAAACCGGTTTACAATTATGTATTAAACAACGAGAAACGCGCATAGTGCACATCACAAACAAGAGCAACAATAGGTAATCAGAATGAGTCTTGTCTAGGCTGCGAATGATCGAAAGCAGGCCACTCGCCCCATCGTCATTCTGCAAGCCTAATCCGACTCGAGTCCGCATAGCCACTCACGTGGGCGCGTGAGGTATAACCCGCATCGGTAGCTACTCTCGGCGTAAATCACCGACTCATTGTCGCGTAGCGCCACTGCATCGCGTGAGGCATAACCCCGCATACTAACACGGAACTCTCGTAGCTCGCATAGGCCCCCCTGGACCGCGTGAGGTATTCTCGAATCATGGTCCTGCATCACGCTGAGTCTACCCGCGTCGGAGGCGCTTAACCCGGTGATCATCTCGAGGTGGTGATAATATACTAACATAACAACTTATCTTTAAACAACATAAGCACAACAAGGATACTACCTATACAAACGTTACAAGATACTAACACACATAGCATCATATCATGTCTACTTATCAAACCATTTTATTATTCTTTTCACAATATGAGTGCATTATAAACACATAGGCAAACTTGTTTCTTTTATCAATCTTAAGTGGTTATACTTAACTTCCCATAAAGCTAGTATAACTCCTAAGCTTCGCTTTAAAAACCAATTTGTTCTCTTACGATAATATGATTCGATAGTCTTTTGAAATGTTTTGATTCTTTATTATTCAGCTTAAGCCGTGAGGCATTCTGTAAGTATTATTCGAGCTTAAGTCAAAGACATTGCGTAGTTATTATTCGCTTAACACGTATCGTCTACCGTCTATATATATATTGTAAAATATCATGCTTGGGAAGAATCACATACCTTCTGAAAACCACCGCCAGTTGAATATGTCGCGCGAAGAGTCGACTATAATAGTCACGGATATCTATCAAAGACTACTCTCAAGGTCATTCTAAGCAGAGGGTTCACAATTCTACGGAAAGTGGGCGTCTTCCTGCAGGTGAGCTATATAAGTCTCATGTGAAACAAATCACATGTAAATAGTTCAATTATTCTTCTTTTAAACCCTTCTTTGTGATAACGATTGCAATTCTATACGTGATATACTTCTAAGTATTTATACTTATCCTTATACTACAAAGATATATTTTCTAATTCAAAAGAGGTTAGGATTAGTTACCTCGGTAAGCTGATAATATCCTAGAAAAGTCGCGCTGAGCAAGGTTTTGCTCTAAGTTGTATGCTCAGAGAACCCTGAAGTTCTTCACAACTTCTACTAAGTACTAAGGTATTAGGGCTAGGGTATTTTGGGCATTATAACGATACTGAAGGTAACTTTTCTACGAGGGAGGGGGTAGATTTCGGCTAGGCTAGGGGGTAGGCTCTCGGCCACACCACAAGAGGAGGAAGGGTGTTGGGCGAAAAGCTTAAGGGAGAGGAGAGGATTTTTAGACTTGGAAGATAACTTTGTGGATGAAAAACTCTTCATCTCTAAGGGGGTATTTATAGCTCGAGCCTTGGCCAACCAATGGCCAAGATGAAGACAAGTCTGAGGCAAGTGTAAGGCGAGATCAAGCCAAGTGCACCCAACCCTACTCGCAAAACACTCCACAAAACACTCCACAAAACACTCCACAAAACAAGGCCTAAGTGAGGAACCCGATCGGCCGAGGCAACATCCTCTTGGGCCTTGATCGTCAAAGCCATCCCAACTGCTTCGATGTGAGGGTGACACGTATCACCCTCCGTTGGTCCAAAATGTTTCGTCTCTCGGAAAAATCCGCAAAATAAGAAATGGCATAGCGGAATTTACTCTAAAGGCGTGGAAACGTTTCGTCGGAAAACGATTCTTCTAGTGAGTTGTGTACAAAATGAAACGTCCAAGGCTTATCTTTAAGGCTAGACTTTCGTACGTATTCCCTTACGTACATACTCTGGAAATACGGGGTATAACAACAACTTAATGTTAATGGGTTTATTATTTTGACTCATAATTGCAGCAACAACAAACCTTAAAGCAATCGATTAGAAAATTAGATAAAAAACCCTAGTTTTTTTTCAATTCGAATTGCAAGTTATTTTCAGAGAAAACAATGACCTAATTTAACAATGGAAAAACGAAAACAATGTAAAAACTTACTTGAATGCAACAGTTTTCGGGGAAGATGAAGAATCAGTCGCAGAAGTCGCAGAAGCGAATTACAAGTTAAATGAAGAAAAAATGAAATGGGTAAATGAAGAGGAAGAAGGAAAAATGAAATGGGGGAAATGGGTCTGAAGAGTATGAAGAAAAAATGAAAATGGGGGAAATGAATTATTGAAGAAGGAGATGAAGTGTGTGCAGAAGTTGAAGAAGATGATGAAGTGTGCGGTGGAAATTTGGAATTAAAAGAATAGAATGGTATTTGTGAAATTTCAAATAAGGGGTGTTAGTTTTTTAACCGAAAATTTTATTTTCCGTTATAAGGTTGTCTTTCGCATTTTTTTTAAGGTCTGACTTTGCTAAAAAAAATTTAAAAGGTTGTTTCTCGCAAAATGTGATATATAAAAGGTTGTCTCTGATAAATTTCCCTAAATATTAATAAATAAACCAAAAGTAAAACCCGTCTTTTATACAGGGAAGACCTTGGAAATCAGACGGAGATTCATTCATCGGCCAAAGTGTAGTATTTTGTTCATTATCAGTAAACCAACAAAAGAAAATGTCAAAAATCACTAGCAACAATAGCCAAAAATCAATCCACCAAAATGGCTAAAAAACAGTAGCAATAATGGCCGAAAACAGTAGCCAAGTAATAAAAAACCAGTCCGAAAAAATAGCCCAATAGGAATAGAAACAGTGACCAAACAAACCAAAGGAACAAGACATTCAAAATGGTCCAGAACAGTAATCGGATCCGGGAAAGGTCGCCGGAAATTTCAGAATATCTCCAAAAATCAGAAAATCAGTCTAAAACACCATTAACAACAGATTTCCCCCAAAACGGTAAACCAAACAAAGTCGTCGGAGTTAAAAGAACTCCGGCCAAAAGCAAAAAATGCCAAATCAGTCCAAACGAACCGCAACCTACATAATAACAACAAAAAAGAGAACCAAACAGTGTAGTCGCCGGAGTTCAAACTCTGACAGATTTCAACATCACCAAAAGAGAGAGGGCAGCGGCTGTGACAAGGGCAAAAGAGAGCAGTGGGTGTTGACACCTTCTGGGGGACTTGAATTCGAATTTCAAATTCAGATTTAAATGGGGGGTAAGGTGAACGTTATGGGATAAAAATCTCTTTATAAAAGAACCCCATTGTTCTTCATTAGAGGGGGTCCGATTTTCTACTCTTTATCTTGACATATCATCTTAATCAGGGGGATTCAGCTTCTAAAAAAGGGCCAAGAATAAAGCCCACGTTTGATTACTTTCAAAGGATTTTTGAATGTTTTTTTTTAGAATCAAGAACCAAAAATCCGATTCTACTACTTTGAAGCCATCGGAAAATCATAAAACCTTTGTTCTTTTACTCTTCATCCGAATTAGAATAAGCCATAACATTTATAAACTTTCACAAACTTTTATCGAATAAAAAAGACAAAACACCTTCGTGCGGAATCGACGAGTCAAAACACGCCTCGGTTCGCTATCCGGAAAAGGTCCGTAACTATATCTCCCCTCTGTTTATTTTCTGTATTTTTTTTATTTTTATTTTTTTGTTGTATTAAGCATGTGGTAGTTTATTCATATTCTTGTGTTCTCTAATGACTAGGTTATATTTAGTACGGTAGTCTGTTTAGTTGATTTTTTAGTAGAATGTGCTCAACCTGTTCTGTTAAGCTCAAGATTAGCATGACATTTAGTGTAATGTTGAAGAAGATGATGTTTAGTACTTGTTTAAAAGGACTACGTGTATAATTACTGAACATCCTACTTCCCTGTGTCTATTTGATTGGTTGGTATGCTTTAGTATGATATATTAGGTTTATATTCAAAGCTATATGATGTGTATGCTATTGGTAGTGCTCGTTTGGTGAATAGTGTGATGAATAAGATGGGTCTGGTACTTGTTGTTGCTTGTAATATCATGTTCTATGCTAGTTGAAATAGGAGCATATGATTTGTCATTTTTGTCTTGTATTCTTGTTATGATATATCTCATCTAGATTTGCAATAGTCAGCATATAAGATATGTGGTAGCAAAGTCATTACGTTGTTATAGTTATCATTAATATTTGAATTTGGGCTAGTTCGATCTATTTAGTTAATGTGAATGATTTGTTTGAACTGTTGGACTGATGTGCCATAAAATATGGTTTGATAAATATAGTCTTCTCTATTCAATGTTCTTGTTTAGTAAGACTATGGTATAGAACCTTTAAGTCTATTTTTAATATCACATATAACGGGTTACTCTCTGTTTAAGTGTTAGTCATTTCTTCAAGATTATTGATTTGGGATATACTTCCTACCTAAAATCCATTCACAAATACTAATTCATTATCTTTTATTTTGGTTACATGAAACACAACGGGAGCAACGAAGAGTCTCGTTATGAGACTCATCATGACTTTGTCAAGCGAAGATCCGCATCCAAATTCATTGCATCTTTCCACCTCGGGACTCCTAAACAAATGGGGCGGAATGACATCGTCACTCGCCTTAGTCGCTTTAATTCTTTAAATTCCGTCATCTTTATCCTTCTACTTGTTGTAATTTAATTATGCAATTTTGTATTATTATTAGAATGCTTAGTATAGGTAGACTTAGAATTAATAACTTTAAAAAGTTAGACTTAAAATCGGAAATCGCTAGTTTATTCATTTTTAGGCCCGTTATGCATGTCTAAACTTTCAAAACGATTTAGTCATTTTAATGCATCAGTAGTATTATAAAAATAATATGGTTTCAATTTTCATTAAAGTCCTAAAAATAATCTATTTTGCAATCAAGTCTTTTTATTATCAATTGCAAAATAAATATCCTATAAGAATCGGTCTCTATATAAATGCATACTTTCAATAAAAACTACTTTTACATATAATGCATACTTTCCAAATAAACTATTTTAGGCATTTTTGAACAAACTTCATGCAATATTTTTTTGTGAAGAATATATACTTCAAGTAATTATTTACAACATCTTTTAAACCTATGTTTTTTCTCTAAACATGCATTTTTTAATATATTGAATAAGCCTAAGTTTGACCGGATAACCGCAAGTTAGCGGATCTTAGAGGATGCCTAATCCCTCCCCTTTAGGATAATAAAGAACCCTTACCTAGAATCTCATTAAATTTTGCAGACCTTTAAATGGAGATCATTTGTAGCATTTTATGTTATGTAAAGAGGTCCTAGTTCACTATAATAATTAGGTGACGGCTCCTTTAAACAGTGGTTTAACACATTGAATCACCCACAAGCAACATCGAGGCTACGGTCGAAAGCGGCGCGGCAATGGGTTCGATGGTGGTGGTGTGTTCGATGGTCACGATGGTGTAGCGATGGTGGTGTCGATGGAGCAGTGGGGTCCTGATCGGTGTATTTTATATACACCTTTTGAGTCAGTTTTAGTTAATCTTTTGTCCCATTTTGCATATATAAGTGTCGTATTAGGATATTTTTTCGTTCTTTTGAGTCAAAGTGGTTAAAATGGCCAAATGGCGGAAAAGGAGCAAAAAGAGGGCAAAAGAGGAGATGTCAGAGCTGGAAACAGAGAAAGTGGCGAACGAGGGTAAAATTCAGACCCATGGCCTCGCAGCGATGCCAGGCGCGCGCCACTATTCGTGAGGCTGCGAAGATCCAGCGCGCGCGCTCGAACGCCAGAAGAGGCGCGCGCTAAACATCCGGTAGCTCAGAGTTACAGCGGCCGCGCTGCATGCAGATATCGGCGCGCGCCAAAACACCGAGATTGCAGACTTCCGCCGCTATGCCCAGCGGGCGGCACCGCGGCGAAAAAATTAGGTCTTTCTGACGAAATTAGGCGAAAGGAAAGAGGGAAAGAAGGCGGTTTGCGACTATAAAGAGAACCCTGAAGCTTTTAAGGGTTCTTGCACAACTCAAGACTTTTGCTTGGAGATTGGATACCATTAATTTAGTAATTTCTTTTCCCTTTCTTGTTCTTTATTTCAGTTTTTGTATGATGAACATGGGATTAGTTCTTGTCATGTCAATGGCTAGGAACTAATTCCTCTATAGGGCTTTCCATGTTGAATCTCTAGAAACTTATGTTATGATTTAATGCATGCTTATGGTTATTCTTCTTCTTGTTGAGATCTATCCAATATTTGAGTTGAATTCTTGGTAATTAATTGACAACTAATTATCACTATATGATTTCTAATCAGTTAGAAAGGGGGATTGTGAATATGCTGTAAGTTGGGTAGACATTCTTGGATTGAGGATGAAAATACCTCAATTATTTATGTAGCGTTAATGAGAGGCTTAAAAACCCTAATTTTGTGCATTGTGCGTGACGGTTAACTAGGTTCTTGTTCTTAATCCTCCTATAGAGTTATCCTTATTGTCACGACCCAACCCCGGGCCCGCGACTGGTGCCCTACCTGGGCACCCCTTTCGGTAAACATCAGAGAATAGCAGCGGAACATACACAACTGAAAAAGTACTTAAACATAAAATAACAACAGGCTAGCCGATAAGGCCACCTTCTGAAAACTATATCAATAAAAGCGAGACATTTTTTCTTGACCCAATCCACAATGTGACTCTGCACCTCTAAGAATAACAACTGGCGGGACGGGGCCGCCATACCCTGAATGTACAATAACCGACAATACCGGGGATAAGCCTCTAATAAAGGAGCTTCTCAGCGGTGAACAGTGACCAAGAGCGAGGATCGAACTGTACTCTACTGCGGCGTGACGCGGCCGAAGGAGGTCGATGCAACATGTACCAAATATGTGGCCCGAAATCTTGTAATGAAATCATAAGTCTAAAATAAAGCGGAGACATGTATGATAACTCAATTAACGATGCGTGCCTTACTAACAATGAGAGTAAATAGGGAATACTTACAATATAATGTAGGAAAGCTCACGATCAGCGGGACCACCGCGCGGTGTCATTAAGCAATCCTATTCACGGGACTATTTCACGCGTAGATCCGGTGGACCCGCGTGAGGTATTCCTCGCATGGGACTATTTCACCCGCGTAAGCCCTTACGGACTCGCGAGGTATTCCTCGCATAGGTGGACGCCCGCGTGGGACTATTTCACCGCGTAAGCCCTTACGGACTCGCGTGAGGTATTCCTCGCATCGTGGGTAGCAAATCCACGGAAATATGCAATGCCACAATCGAGAATGACCATGACGAATAATATATCACTAGCACAAATCCGCTTATCACACATATCATAAGCATCTGTCATATATAAGCAAGTTAAGAAATCCCCTAACTTCTTACTATTCTTGTTCATATACACTCTCATTTTAGTTTACCTAAGGCACTAACATGTCTTTTATAAAAATCCGGGAATTTAACCCAAAGTACTACGTACTTCTACTCTTTAAAACCAATGACTCTTTTTAGTAGAAAACTTCCAAGATACTATTAAACCTAGTATCAAGTCCAAATTATATTTCAAGGCAAGTCACAACACTTTTGAAATAAAGTTAGGTTTCTAAATCAAGTGACTCATTTTCTTATAAAACCTTTAGGCAATTGATACTTTAAAATCAAACTGCCTTTCATTAAAACAAGCCATTCACCTTTTCATAAAGTCAATATAACCAACTCCCCATAAAGTCGTTATATTCACTTTATACCTTAGACAAGTGCAATTTCCTATCCAAGGGACTTACACGTTTAAAACGACGCAAGTATCACATACTTTAAAACTCTTCAAGTCCCTTAACTTTAACAAGACTTAAGACATCCTTAAAATTCTCAAAGAAGTGAGTTAAGCTCCTAAATCACCCGACTTGGCATTTCATAAAACAAGTAAAGAATGTCAAAATCTTGTACGTCTACCGTACTATATACGTGAACTAGTCATGCTCAAAAGATAGGAAAAGTTCCACATACCTCTTCGGTTTAATCCACTTGCTAAGTCCAATCGCCGTACGTAGTATGCCAACCTATAATGACCATAGTACGTCTATTAACTTCTAGTTTCAAACGTAAAATATTCCAAGTGCAATTCACTAAATTCTACGGAAAATCGGACAACACTTCCTTTGTTTCTACTCACTTTGCCACCTTTTTCAAGGTCGAATTCAATAACCAAACACGCCACATTTAAGGCCCATCAAAGTAGTTAACAATAGGGGATTACACGCTTAAACAAGACATGTAAAATTCCGCCCCACAATGTAAAACAACTAGTCAAAACTACAATGTCCATTCGGCTAAACATAGGGACAACAATACAAATCGTTTCCAATCCCTTTTCAATCCAAGTGGTTAGTATAACATGATATCAAGCCGCAATCGATTACAACTACTACAATCCTCAAGTAGGTAAACATGCGACGATTCTAATTAACGACCAAAATTGTATTTCAATTTCAAAAGGCTAATCATGCCATTTCGGTTTTGGGCTCCTAAAATTCCATAACACTTATCAAACTTCATAAAACATATCACATGATCATTTCTAACTTATAATAACATGGAATCTTCAATTACAAAAGTAAGACGAAGATTATACCTCATTTAGCCCAAATATGATCCACGACTACAAGTCGATCCCTAGCAACTTAAGCTCCTCCTTTCGACGTTCCAATCCACTCCAAGCAACCGCCAGAAGCTTATGATGAACTTAACTTCAAGTTCCAACTTCAAAGTTGAAGAACTCCTTTAGTTTCCGCCTTGCGACTAACACGAAAACACCATTTTTCCGGGATCTTTCTATTGAGATACACTTACAATACCCTTATGTACCTTGGTTTAAAGTGGGAGATTATTGACAACAATTGAATTTTTTCCTTCAAACCCTAAGTAAGCGAGAGCTCCTCAAGCTTCCTCAAATTTCTTGAAAATTTTCTAAGTGTTTAGCCTTGTCTTGCTACTAAGGAGCTTATATAAAAATATGGAGGGTCGAGATTAGAACAAATGGGTGGTTCGGATGAGTTTCACATGGATCTTGCCCAGTGGCCGCGGACTTTTAGTCAACTATGTCAAGCTAAGCCATTTGCAAGACTTGGTCATCTCACTAATGGTCAAATGACCCTTTTGCCCATGGTAAATTTCGTCGAACACAAGGGAGTGGGGGTGACACGTGTCGCCTCGTTAAATCGTGATATTTCGTTTTCGTCAATTTCATAATTAGATAAATTTTTACTCGTCTCGATCTTAACATCTTTTTGTTCTCACGAGCGTTCTTATAAACATATCACGAAATTAGGGGTGTAACACTTATCAGAAAGGTAGGTAAGGTGCAATCTGGGGTTGAGTGTTTATATAACCTAACGGAGTATAAAGCGATTTAGTGAACTGCTTTCTCCAAAGAAGAAGACCGTAAGTTATTGCATTAATAAGTAGCATAAGCGGATAGTGAGGAGGCGTGGAAGCCTATTCTCATCATCATGAAGTAAACCCTTTTAGTTAAATAGCTTTTATAATCCTTAGTTAAAAACAACAAATCTAAATATCAATTTACCAAATAGATACCAAAAATAGATAGTTGGTAATTGAACCCTACTCCTTGAGGACGATATTCGGTCATATCAAGACTATACTACTTGTCACGATAACGTGCACTTGCGTTTAAAGTGTGTGCATCTTACCGCGCGTCAAGTTTTTGGCGCGTTGCAGTGATTAGGCATAGTTCAATATCAAATTTGTCTATTTTTAATTTCTAATTTGGTTTTATTTTACTTTTTAATTTTTACGTTTTTCTTTTGAAAATTCGAGGTCTGCCGTGATTTGTTATCTGTTTTGATCTATTTCGGAAGTCGGTTTATGCGAAGGAGAAGAGGAGCGGACACTCTTGTTCCCTTCAATCCGTAAATTGAGAAAACTCGCAAAGCGAGCAGAAAGAATCGGATTGCGACCTTGTTAGAGATGAGCGGCGTTGAGAACAACAACGGGATGGGAGAAGGGTTGAAGAGAATCAACCCATCCAGAATACCTAGGCAAGCGCCAATAGGCGTGGAAGAGAGAGTCCAAGTCGGCGAGCGAAGTTTGGGATACTCTGTGTTGTCGAGTAAATGGAGCACGACGTGCATTAGGCTCCACTGCGATAGCTAACAACCGAGATAAAATCGGCAGTCGAGCATGATACACACACGATGCGATTCGGAGGCTGCCGTCGGAGGATCACGTATACGCATAGCTAATTTCTTGGAGCTATGTGCAACGTTCGTATATAACGTTCTCGATGATCTTGCGTCAGTTGAGGCTCTTTCCGCCTCACTTAGGGATAGAGCAAAAGTATGGTTGAATTCCTTGGCCGATTCGATTTTTACATGGCAAGAAATGCGCGAAATTCCTTGCCAAGTTCTTTCCCCGTGTAAGCGGCAAAATTGAGAGGAGTTGAACAACTTTTACCAGCGGATGGAGAGTCCTTATATGAAGCTTGGGAAAGGTTCAAAGATCTACAGAGAAAGTGCCCACACCATTGCGTTGAGTTGTGGAACTTGGTCCACATATTCTACAACGGTGAACAAGACAACGAACCATCATAAATGCAGAATGGTGGAGCATTCATGAGAAAAGCGACCACGGCTCGCGAGTTATTAGAAGATATGGCCACTAACAACCATGTCACGGAAGAGAGGTCGACAAATGGGAGAAGAAACGGTGGGAGTCCACGAAATAGATGCTATTCTTGCCTTGAATGCTCAGTGGCCGCCCTTCTAGCGAAACAACGCAGCAACATACAGATAAATGCAGTGCAGATGCCTAAAAGTCATGAGATATGTGGTGGCCCACATACATTTGATAGGTGTCCTTCATGATCCCAACAATATACCCATGGAGCGGCAGAGTGTCGGGCCATAGGTAATTATCGAGGCAGAACAACCCCTACTCCAACACTTATAATCCGGTGGAGGAACCACCCAAATTTCATGGAGAGAGACCGAAGCGTGAACCAGCGAGAATCGCATGCGGCGTGAGAATCAATACGAGGCGGCAGAACCAATACGAGGCGATGCAGAACCAGCAGAACTAATCAGCGACCTTCATTCAAACCCCACAACATCAGCGATTCAATGCACCGGTTCGGCAAGAAAAGCGACGAAATGGCGGTATAACACTTGCAATGCCTGCACCCGATTCATGCGAAGCTAGATCCTCATTCAGAACTTGGAGACACAGTGGGTCACTAGCAAACAGCAAACAAAGAGCCACGAGGGACATTGCCAAGCAATACAGGTAAATCAGAGGAAGCGATGTCGGTCGGTTGAGAAGTGGAAGACAGTTGGAGCAATAGTCACCTCAGCCAGTAGTTGAGAAGAAAGCAGAGTTAGAAAAAGATAAGGTGATTGAGCCTAGCCCAACAGTAGAGAAAACTCCAGAGAAGGAGTATACAGAGAAGATCCCTTTCCCAGAGACTACAAAATGGCGGTTGATAAACAATTCTCCAAATTTTTGGAGACATTGAAAAGTCGTATCAACATACCTTTCATAGAGGCATTAGAGCAGATGCCCTCCTATTTCAAGTTTATGAAGGAGATTTTGGGGAAGAAGAAGAAGCTGACAGAATATGAAATAGTAGCACTGACAGAAGAGTGTAGTGCTATCTTGCAGAAAAAGTTGCCACCAAAGCTAAAAGATTCAGGGAGCTTTACACTACCTTGCACAGTGGGCAGGGTAACTTGCAATGAGCTACATGTGATTTAGGGGCAAGTATAAATCTAATGCCCTATCGGTATTTAAAAGATTGGAGTTGGGTGAGGCCAAACCAACCCACGATAAGCTGCAACTAGCCGGGACGGTGGTTCATCGAGGCAAGATCGAGGGCGTGATTGTGAAAGTAGGAAAATTCTTCTTTCTGCAGACTTCCTCATTCTTGATATGGAAGAAGACGCGGAAATCCCTATCATATTGGGGAGGCCATTCCTAGCAACGGGGAGAACTTTGATTGATGTTGAAAGAGGAGAATTAACACTAAGGGTGGAGTCTGAAGAAATGGTGTTTAAAGTTTTTAAACACGTCATTGAGCCACCAACAATGAGTGGGTGCTTTGCAATCAGCACCATCAAACCCCCATGCGAGCCAATACAAGTCAACAAAGAAGCGATGAGCCCGAAAGCGAGCATGGTTTCTTTGAAATGCCACTAAAGGAGGTAAGTATTCCTGAACTCCCCCTTCCTGATAATGCTAAGAAGAAGAAGAAGAAAAGCGCCAAATGTGGAGGAAATGGATAGGTTGGGGCTTAATCCACCCGGGGTTATTAAGGCTAAGGAACTTGCGTCCGGCTAAAAAGGCGTTAAAAACGCTACTTGGGAGACAACCCAACGTTTTCAATTATGTTATTTTAATTTTTGTCTTTAGTTTATTTTATTTTGTCTAAGAACAGTCTCACGGTCTTGGGGTCTTGGGTTTGTGCTGTGATTGACAGTGCAGGAAATAAAGCGAAGAAAAGCGAAAAGCGGGTAAGCGCCGCGGCTGAAGCGCGGCGCCAAAAGAACTGAACAAGCGTTGAAGTTTAAGAGCCGTGGCTCCCAGCCTTGAGCGGCGTAAATGATCGAAGACACCCGAAGTTTGGGCGCCGGCTGATTTTGCGGCGCGGCGCCACAAAAGAAAATATGAATTCGGAAGACACCACGTCTGAAGGCCTATCGCCAAATCAAAACACGAGAATGCTCATCCCTGCGAATTCAAAGTATTATCCACCGCCGCCACCACCATTTTAGCCAAAGTTTGTAAGTGTCTTATTTCTTTTATTGTCTTTGAGTCTACACACATTTGGGACAATGTGTGATTTAAGTTTGGGGGTGTTCTATTTGTGTCATGTTATGTTTTATTTTAGTCTTTTTGATTGTTTTTATGTTTATTTTTGAGTCACAAATTTTTTTTCTTTTTGAGTCATAATTGCCTGTCAAAGATCATGAATGCTGTAGTTGCTAGAAACACCTAGTGAACGAAGGTGGAATAATAATGGAATTAGAAACAACTATCTAAACACCTAGGTTAGATATGCCAAAAACTCACAAAATCTGTCTATTTGGAGTTTCTTGCTTAAATTGTGCATGCTAAATAATGAAAACCTATGTGTTATGATTGCTTGCTATTTGAGGCGAAATAGTTAGGATATGCATGTTAGGGAGATGACTCAGACATTTCTTTGATAGCCAATTCTTACCATTCTTTTCTATCCCGGACTTTAAAAATATCCCTAGTCTGCCCCATTGAGCCTAAAAACATGAAACTTTTTCTTTGACACCATATATTCCTACAATTGTGCCATAAGTAAAAATGTGAAATAGTTGGAATAAATTGTGTTAAAAAAAGAGACAAAAAGAGTGAATAAGTTTGATGCACCCCAATGAAAAAGTAATAAGAAATAGGCAAAAGCTTAAGTTTGGGGGTGCTTGTCATTATTAGATACTTCACTCTCCCAAAACAAAAGAGGGGAAAGATAGAATTGAAGCGAAGAAAGAATCAAAAGAAAAGGGAAAAATTGAAAAGCTAAAGAGCTTATGGTACACAAAAATGAGCCTAAATGCCTATTTTTACCTACCCGTGCCTAAGCCTACATTACAACCCTTAAAAGTCCTGAAGATCTCTTAGATGCATAGACATGATTAGTGGAGAATAGCAAGTAAACATGCGATAGGAATTTTGAAATTAAAATGTATGATTCAGTATTTGACTTCCATTAAGCATGATAAAAATGAGTTTGCGAAATATCTAGCTTAATGTGTTTAGAATGCTGAAATTTCATGCTATATGTTCCTGCATATTATTCTGCTAATCTTCATGTTTTTCCAAGTAGCACCAATGCAGCAAAGTGATCAATGTCATTGAGTCTTTTTTCGTTTTCCTTGAGTCTGTATTTCTTTCTTTTGATCTTTGCTCGAGGGCGAGCAAAGGTTAAGTTTGGGGGTATTTGATCGGTGTATTTTATATACACCTTTTGAGTCAGTTTTAGTTAATCTTTTGTCCCATTTTGCATATATAAGTGTCGTATTAGGATAGTTTTTCGTTCTTTTGAGTCAAAGTGGTTAAAATGGCCAAATGGCGGAAAAGGAGCAAAAAGAGGGCAAAAGAGGAGATGCGGAGTGGAAAGCAGAGAAAGTGGCGAACGAGGGTAAAATTCGGACAGCGGCGCCTCCTGCGATCAGCGAGGCGGCGCCACTATTCGAGAGGCTGCGAAGATCCAGCGCGCGGCTACCGAACAGCGAATCTGAGGCGCGGCGCGCTAAACATTCGAAGCTACAGAGTTCCAGCGCGCGGCTGCCTCTGGCGAATATCGGGCGCGGCGCAAAACACCCGGGATTTCAGAACTTCCGCGCGCGCCACATGCGAGCAGCGGCGCGGAAAAATTAGGTCTTTTGACGAAATTGCAGGCGAACTGAAGGAAAAGAGGGAGGCGGTTTGCAGCCTATAAAAGGAGAACCCTAGGCAGTTTTTAAGGGTTCCCCTTCTTGCACAACTCAAGACTTTTGCTTGGAGATTGGATACCATTAGTTTAGTAATTTCTTTTCCCTTTCTTGTTCTTTATTTCAGTTTTTGTATGATGAACATGAGATTAGTTCTTGTCATGTCAATGGCTAGGAACTAATTCCTCTATAGGGCTTTCCATGTTGAATCTCTAGAAACTTATGTTATGATTTAATGCATGCTTATGGTTATTCTTCTTCTTGTTGAGATCTATCCAATATTTGAGTTGAATTCTTGGTAATTAATTGACAACTAATTATCACTATATGATTTCTAATCAGTTAGAAAGGGGATTGTGAATATCTTTGTAAGTTGGGTAGACATTCTTGGATTGGGGATGAAAATACCTCAATTATTTATGTAGCGTTAATGAGAGGCTTAAAACCCCTAGTTTTGCGCATTGTGCGTGACGGTTAACTAGGTTCTTGTTCTTAATCCTCCTATAGAGTTATCCTTATCACCGAAAGGTAGGTAAGGTGCAATCGGGTTGAGTGTTTATATAACCCTAACGGGAGTATAAAACGATTTAGTGAACCTGCTTTCTCCAAAAGAAGAAGACCATAAGTTATTGCATTAATAAGTAGCATAAGCGGATAGTGAGGAGACGTGGAAGCCCTATTCTCATCATCACTGAAGTAAACCCTTTTAGTTAAATAGCTTTTATAATCCTTAGTTAAAAACAACAAATCTAAATATCAATTTACCAAATAGATACCAAAAAATAGATAGTTGGTAATTGAACCCTAATCCTTGAGGACGATATTCGGTCTTATCAAGACTATACTACTTGTCACGATAACGTGCACTTGCGTTTAAAGTGTGTGCATCTTACCACGCATCAGGTCCGACGACGGTGTGGTGTTGGTGGGTCAGTGGTGCTGGTGACGACAGAGGGTGGCAGGTGTTGATGGTTCGACGGTGGTATTGATGGGGTGTTTGTTGGTAGAGAAGATGGTGAGGTTAAAAAAATCAGAGTGGAGGGTGTGTGCGGCCCTGATGTTGTGTGTGTTGAAGAAGATGAGTGTTTTTATTTATAGGTATTTTTAGGTATAGGTTTAGGTTTTGGTTTGGTTTTGGGAGGAAAATAAAAAGTGAGTTTAATTTTTTGGGGGAAAAATAAAAGAATGTTGGATTGGGATAAAAATAAAAAGAGTGTTTATTATTTAAAACAAAAATATTTAAAAGATGCAAAATTATTAAAATAAAATAACGGAGTAATAATAATAATAAAACATAATATTAACAAAGATCTAATGCTTAATTTAAAATAAAAGATGCGATGTAATTTTGTGAAAAATAAAACACACAATATTAGGTAAAAATACGAAAAAATGGAAAAAATAATGATAAAAATGCGGTGTCTAAAAATACTTAAAATTGCAAGAAATAACCAAAAGATGAGTCAAAATTGGTTGTCAACAATGATATTGATATAAATCATTCATATGATGTGGATAATCGTTCGTAAGGCGTACGAGAACATGTAGAACCCCGATACCCACGATGGCGAGGTATGTAAGGCTTTTTCTTTCTTTGGCATGATCTTATTCAACCTAAAAGTAAAAGAAAATGTCGTCAAACGATCCCCTTCCTAGTAGCTTGGTTACTTTATGTTTCCTTTTCATTATCGCTTATGATTCTAGTATGTTCCTTGTCGGAACTCTCCTTCACATCTTACGATATTCCTTGCGATATGATTGATTCAGAGCAATAGGCTTGAATTGTAATGTTCGCTATATATGATTCCAAAATGATAGTAGGAGGATAATGACCACATGTCACTTCGAATCTATTCATGATGTCCCTTGAGGTCTATCCTGTATTGCATTTATATATGTATGTATTTTCTTATCGAGCCACGCTATAGTCGGTCGGGTACGACACTTATATATGCACACCACAACAATTGGTTTTGACATTATCGAGTCCTACTAAGGCCGAGTACGACCGAGTCCTTTCGAGGTCGGATATGATATGATATGATTTTCCCCATAGAGAGACTTGATATTATATTATATGGCCCCATAGAGAGGCTTGATTTTACTTTCACACACATATGCATAGTTATATCAGTTGTATGCCCTCAATGGCTATTCACGAGTTACATGTTAATTCCTACACCCCTCTCTTGCATTACATTTTTATACATATTTACCTACTTTACATATTCAGTACATCTTTCATGTTGATGTTCCTTTTATCGGAGGACACTGTGTTTCATGCCCGCAGGTGCAGATAGATGATTTGACGAGCCTACTCAGTAGGATCAATATTCAGCTTGAGATGGAGCACTCCTCTTCTTCCGGAGTTGCTGTCGCAGTTTGGGTATGAATTCATATACATATTATGGGTATGGTGGGCCCTGTCCTGACCTAGTTATTTGTTATATGACTCTTAGGGGCTTGTAGACTAGTGGGTTATGTATTGTATCTATGTATGGCCTGGTCGGCCTTCTTGTCAGTCTGATAGTACTGTTGTTATGACCTTGCCGGTCTTCTGAGGTTAGTTGTGGCCTTGTCAGTAGTACGATGCATGTACACCTATTGTTTTTTGTCACTTGTTCAGGTTACTATTTTTAGTTTCTCTTGTGATAGTCATTATGAGGCCTTGTCATCCTAGACCGTTATATGTTCATGGTATGATATACTGGCGGTACACTCGGTCCATTCAGGAATCGGGTGCCGCCTATACCTCCCAAAGCTGGGGTGTGACAAACTTGATATCAAAGCAGGCCTGTCCTAAGAAGTCTACAAGCCGTGTCTAGTAGAGTCTTGTTTATGAGTGTGTTGTGAACCACACTTATAAGCGAGAGGCTGCAAGACATTTAAGGATGATTTCTATTCTTTTATCTAATAGATCATGCAATAGAGCTGAGTCGTAAGAATTTGAATCTAACTCATGCTTTATACATTTTACGTAATGCCAATTACCAGAAATATGTCGACTCATTCGTATTCGTAGTAAGTAAATGGAAAAAATAAATCCCTATCGCGCTGATGAGATGCCAGAGGTGCAATTATTATAAAATATTTTATAATGTGAGTATTTGTCTCGCACATATACATGGAAGATAACACGAGCGTAAAAAGGCGATGTGTTGATTTTAGAATGACTAAGGAAGCATTGAGTATGTTCCAGAAGAGTTTGAGATTTATCGGAGTAACAGAAGTATGCTCGACAAAAAAATTCGACAAATATTGCTTGTTTGGAGGATTCTCATACAGAAGGGTAATGATAAGTTAAGACTTGTTTATAGATGTATTGGGATGTATAGAAGATAAGCGGATTGTTTTGATGAAATCAACAAGTTCCCAGAATTACGGTCCAAATATACGGACCGTACAATATTGTACGGACCGTACAATATTGGGGGATTTGAACCGTATGTTTTCCTGCAATTTTTAAGTTTCAGGTCTAGTCATATGGTCTAAATGTACGGACCATATATAAATGTATGGATCGTACAATTGTACCGTACTTCTGGGAGGTATAAAACTTCATAGACAAGTAAATACATGATCCAATTTTCCCTTATCCACATTCATACCTATCTTCCTCCGAACTTAAATTGCTTATCTTACAGGATTGTGAGAGTGTATAGATGGGTGGTTTAAGATTTTATGATAAAGTCATCGTGTGCTTATGGATAATGGAAAGAGGCGTCATAGCAGAAGTACGCAAAGGCAAGGAAATGCAAAAAGAAATAACGATGATATGATTAGTTAATGAATTGAGAGAACATGAGGTTATACTAATGCAATGACGAATATATATGTCCAATTTTCTCCAATGGCATTCATACTAATTAATCTTCGAAAACCTATTCTAGTATAAGAGGAACATAGTGGGATCAGTCGCAACTCTTATAAAGAGATAATTAACAATATACATGTATGAATAACAAAAAATGAATGCGATAGAGATAGTGAGGAAGAGAAATAAGATTTGGTAAGGAGGTACGTCGTAAATTCTATAAATAAGATTCCAATTGACAGAAGCGCATAAAATTGTAATATGAGAAAAAGTGTAAGTACAACAAAAATATAGGGTAAGATTTCTAGAACAAACAATGAGCAAAAGTTAATAGGGGACTGGAGAAGAGACAAATGGAATGTGGTAAGCTAAGACAAGGAAACGAAGAAAGGAGAAGACGATGATAAGACTTGAAGGTGAGCTCGAATCGTGTACAAAAAATTTATCTTACTAACTTACCGAGACTAGTAAAAATACTAGAGAACAAGCTTGAGCAGGCCAAACGTAATAAGGGAATTGCCTTAAACACCGGTAAGAAAGTGAAATGACTATTTAAATAGAACTTATCAAAGGTGGATATCCCAAAGAAGTAACAGTACCAACGTTAGCAAGTACCTTAAGGCAAGTCTTAGACTTGGGAAGTTTCGACGAAACTTAGTAACGTTATAATCATAGAAGTGGATGATTGCATATAGAAGGACAAGCAATAAGGGGATGACTATGGTGAGTTAATAGAAGTTGTTAATGTTGGGTTTTGGTGTTATGACATTTTACCCAACATATCATTTTCAGTACTAAGTTAAAATCAGAAAATGTTGGAACAAATGTCATGACATTCGGACCGACATTCTGGTAACAATTTTGCCTTACTTCACTGGACAGAACCTAAAATCATGGAGTTTTACCACAACCGTAATTTTAACTTGCCAAAGAACTTTGGAGCAGAATAAAAACGTGGGAAAAAGAGTCAAAGCTTGGAGAGGAAGTATGGTGAAGAACAAGTCAAATCAGCTCCTATATTCATGCCTCAAGCTACTGCTTCACGTGCCCACTTTTAGCTCAACCTCTACAACCAATTGATGAGCTTTTCAAGAAGGACTCTCTACTATAAATAGAGAGGGAAGAAGAGTGAATCAATATCAAGAATCAAAATATAAAAATACCAAGAGAGCTCTTGAGATTTTATCTTAGAAATCTGGATCACGAAATATTTCCTGTGTTTGTGACGACATTCTGTGTGACATTACAGTCGTTGTTTCAGATTCTAGATTAGCTTTGTATGGAGCGATTGTAATGAGATGTTGTTCACTTCTATTTAGATAGATTTTTCAGGCATAAGTCATCTGCGACTTAACATTTTTTATTCCTTTGTATTATCTTGTAAATCTTGTAAATAAAGGAATATATTCAATTGTATATATATATATATATATATATATATATATATATATATATATATATATATATAAACAATAACTTTGGTCATTGACCATCATAGGTTATATCAATATATAACATATGAAAATTAAATCTGTGTTCTTTATTTATTTCCGCTGCATTTTTACTCTTTCAAAGATTTTCTGTTTTTACCGAAATGTTGTCAGTTGTGCCAGACGACATTATCGTCGATATTCGCAAACTGTTCAAGCATTCAAATTGATTTTATTTCCAGTTCATTTTTATTGCTCCATATCATAACCCCCGGGACCCAACAAGTGGTATCAGAGCCAACACTTGACATAATAAGTGATTGGTCCTATTATTCAAAGCTATGGATCCGGCTAATCTAATTATTGGTAGACTTCCCATTTTAAATGGAACAAAATGTACCTATTGAGGATTTGCCTACGTTCTCACATCAAATCAATTGATGTTAGGGTATGGAGATCTGGGTATGTTGTTCAAATGTTGCCGCCGGATGAGGAAGGTGACATTCTTGTTAAACCTGAATCCAAATGGACGGCGGAAGAAACCTATGATACTAGCTTTAGTGAAAAAGCCTTAAATGCAATTTTTGGTTGGGTTGATCTCTACACGTTCAAGCTCATTCAAAACTGCCAAACGGCTAAGGATGTATGAGATACTTTACAAATTAATTGTGAATGTAGATCAAGTATTCGTCGAACAAAGCTACACATGGTCATGAGCAAATATGAACATTTAAGGATGGAAGAAGCGGATGATATTATATCTTATTTTGAAAGCTCTTCGTTCTCTTTCTGAAAAGTTCAATTTAAAGATTTATGCTATTAAAGAAGCTCACATCGTGCTACTATGAACCTTCATATCATGATGAACATTCTCAAAACCTATGAGATGAACATTAAGAATCAAAGGGAACTATACTAGAGCAAGAATGTGACACTTCAAGTTCAATCCTCAGAGAATCATATCGATGAAGGGGATGAGAATCTTGAAAAAATTGGTGAATGTGCTAGTGTTGTCTTACTCACTCGTACAATTTGATGGTGAGGAAGTTCAACAATGAGAGAAATCAATCTAAATCTAAAAAGCATCAAAACCAAGACTTCAATCAAATGTCCACCAAATTCCTTCCAAGTACTCAAAAAGAAAGGCAAAAAGAATGAGAAGAGGAAGGATATCAAGAAGTTGAATCACAAGCAATGCTGACCATTGTTTATGAACAGTCTCTGTATTATAATGAAAATGTCGTCTGTAATGTTGTCTCAGATGGCACGACATTTCAGGCAACATCTGCAACGACATCTGTATCTCCAGCAACATCTGAAAAGTACATATTCTTTAACTATCCTGATGTTAATTGCTTTAGTGATTCTATTTATAGTGGTGAGGCTGAGAGTATGAATCAAGTTTAATGCAAAGATGGCATGATTAATGAATTATAAAACATTTGTAAAACATTAATCGTAGAATCCAAGCAATTTGAGACAAAGGTAAAATCTTTAACTCGTGAGAATGTAGATCTAAAAGGCACAATAACCCAACTAGAGGTTGCACTTACCAAATAGGATACTAAATTTGGTAAGATTCATGCAAAATTGGAGTTAGCCGAAGCAACCTTTCGTGAGCTCAACTCAGAAACTTCTAAATTGAATGAGATACTCAGTCTTAGGAAACCTTCACATGTAGGTATTGGGTATGGAAACTCTCTTAAAACTTTCTGGTCTAGTTTGTTTGACAAAAATGAGAAATTGTGCTTTGTAAAAGAAAAATGACTAAATAATAGGTTCTCATATATGTCAAAAAGAATATGAAGTTTGTGTGTCATCATTGTAACTATTTCAAACTTCAAGATTCTGTGAGCAAAATGTTGCCTAAAAGGCTGTTCAACATCTCAGACAACATTTGCAGCAACATTTCTGAGCCGAGAGGTAAACAATATTTAAAAAGAGTTTGGATTCTTAAAATGTTGTATCTTGTAATGTGCGATAACTGCTTTAAGAACTAACATTTCAGGTTCTTGGTGCTTTGAGACTAGATGTTCTCGTCTACAGGTACAAAGGAGTTTCTAAAGAACTGTGAGTCATTAAATGGAGGTAACCTAACTTTTGGAGGTGGCAGTAAAATCAAACTAATTGGAAAATGAATCTTGGATGTTCCTGAATTTCCAGCTTTAAGAGATGTCTTACACATTGAAGGTTTAAATGGCTAAATTGATTAGTTTTAGTCAATTGTGTGATGACAATCTTGAGGTGCTAGAACATGTGATAATTGCTGTCTTGTTGCAAGACAAGTAACGTGCATTAATGTCAAAATCGATGACATAACACTATGGCATCAAAAGTGGGGCATGTTAACTACCGCAATCTAGAAAAATTGATCTCATATGGAGCGGTTAGAGACTTACTCAACTTCAGTCATAAAGATAAAACAGTATGTGAAAATTGTCTCCAAGGTAAGCAAACCCATGTTTCCTATAATGTTGTCCGGAATGACGACAACATTCAGGTATGTCTCACTGTTTTTAATTATTGCACATGGATTTTATGGGTCAAATTGAGGTAGACAGTTTAGGAGGCATGAGGTAGTCCTATGTGATTGTAGATGATTTTTCTAGGTACTTATGGATATATTTTTTTTGAAAGAAAAATCTCAAATTTTTGACATGTTTTAAAATTTTGCACTCTAGAATTAGGAACTTGTTCTATTCTCCTATTTTTCGGATTAATTTCGACCATGAAAAATAATTTAAAAACATCTCCTTCACAAAATTTTGTGAGAAAAGAGAAATTTTCCATGAGTTTTTTCTGCTCCCAAAAACTCCTTAACATAATGGGTAGCACAAAGGAAAAATAGAACATGACAAGGAATGACTAGAATTATGCTTAGTTCTAACAAATGGTCAAAGTTTTTTTTTCTCTGTCTGTCACATCATTAATAGAGTCTACTTAAGACCTGTAACAAAGATGACATCCTATGAAATTATAAATGAAAAGAAATCTAAGGTGCGTTACTTTCATTTTTTTTGGATGTATTTGTTACATTTTAAATGATAGAGATTATCTGGCTAAGTTTGATTCTAAGAGTGAAAGGGATTTTGTTGGCTATTTCAAAAATAGTCATGCTTACTGAGTATACAATCAAATGATAAAAACTGTACAAGAGTCTATTGCTGAAGAACCAGATGTTGCCTAAAATGTTACGACATTCGGAGCAACCTCTGAACCTGAACCAGAGACCACAAAGGGTGTGGATGAGGAGTCAAATGCTGAATTGCTAGATCAAAGGGACCCTTCATCAATGATTAGGAAGAATCATCCAACATGCCAGGGGATAGGGGGAGTGTTTGAAGGAAGTAGAACGAGAAGTAAAGAACAACTCAATTACAAAAGGTATGTGTGTATGTCTACCATATACCAAGAGGTTAGTCTTTCTTATTTTATATGTGCTCTAGAACCGATGTTTAGTGTTTGGTGTATGTGCTCGAGTCCAAGCATGTTCCAAATTTTTCCACTTAAATGCCGTAAAATGTGTCTTTAGATATGTTGTCGGCACATGTGAGTTGAGAATGGTATTTCAAAGAAGTTAATCCTAATTTAATAGGATATAGTGACTCGGATTGGGCTAGTGATGTGGATTATAGAAAAAGTATAAATGGAGGATATTTTTATCTTGGCAATAATCTTATTTTTGGTATAGTCGTAAATAAAACCGTGTCTCACTTTCAACTGCTGAATTTGAATATGTAGTAGTTGGAAGTTGTTGCTCTCAATTCATATGGCTAGGACACATGTTAGACGACTATGGTTTTACCTGCAATATTTTAATTTTGTACTATGATTAGACATCATTTAAAAAAGAAGAAGAGAGATTTGATTGAAAAATAACTAGTTCAAATTGAACACACTGATATTCTTCATCAATTAGCTGATACTTTTATAAAAGTTTTTGGACCATGAGAGATTTTCTAGTTTGAAAAAAATAATCTATTGGTCTTTGTAATCTCTGAAATAGGCACTGTTGGACGAATGTCGGCTGAAATGTCTCTAACATTTCGAGTGACATTTACCCTTGTAATATCATAATCTGATTTTCAGTACTTGTAACGGCTGATTTTTGTTCAACCATGTATGATTTCCAAATGAGAACATGATTTTAATGTGATACCGTTCTCTGCGATGATATTAAATATCATAAAAATTGAGTATCAAAATAAGGCAAAGCCTTTTTAATTCTCGACAACTATGCAATATGGGCAAAGCCTTTGAATTGATACCGTTCCTATACTATAAGAGTATCAAAGTGCTTAAACAAAGAAAAAATTATGAGGATGCTAAATAAGTATTCTTATTTTTGACACGAAAATGAATTTTGTATGTGTTTTATGATTAGATCTAGGACTCAACGGGAAAATGTTACATTGGTCTGGAGGTTAAACTCATAAAAATATATACGAATCGTGTCTTGATTTGTTGCCGAAAGGAAGATGTTCTTGAAGGATCATGATACTTGTGTTGTACAAAATGTTGCCAACATTACTGTTGACATTTTCAGATAATGATATTTGTTGGGATGCGATGTGTAACTGATTTTTGAAAATTCAGTTATTTTTTCCTATTTTTGTGCCTTGTTTTAATAGGAATTTCAAACTTTAAACTGATAAGATTAATTTTTATTCCTACTTTGATGTCTAGTTAGTTTATCCCAATATTTTAGGTGTAAGTTGTTGTGTAAAATTGAAACACCTAAATCTAAGAGATTTTTGTTGCTTAGAAAGATCTGCCATGTATATACATATTCCTCTCATTTGTTATTCTTTTTATCATCTTCGATTTTCCCTATAAAATAAAAAAAAAAATTAGTTATTCTGCCAAGTTTATAAATCATTCTTTACTTATTTGTCATTCTTGTTATCTTTTTTGTTTTTTCGAAAATCAAAAAAGAAAAAATATATATAAAAAAATGGGAAAAATCACATCACTTCGGTATATACAACCGATGGAACACTCAAGCCCTTCATCTTCCAAAATTCCTCAAAATCCTCTCCACAATATTTACCTATGGAAACCTCTCCAATGTCAACACCAATTTCAGCCAACACACCGACCAACATTCCTATGAGTACAACCCTCTAATGAACACTGACTCAACTGAGCATAATGAACCATATCAACCCTATCGGTTTCCTTCCTCACCATCCACAGAGGACTTGTCTAAAGCTATAGTATTCAAAGGTTAAGATGAACCTTTAGACATCAGCTACCTAGGTGATGAAAACAATCCAAGAGATGTGGATGAAACATCTGTTATTTCAGCATTGGGTAAGAGACCAAGATCCTCCACCTTCCCTACTTGTCGATCGAGTAGATTGTTTGAGAGAACAGTTCGTAAAGAGTCGAGCAATAAAAGGTATAGATTTGATACTTTTATACATGCTTGCTCGAGTAGTGACAGTGACGACACAAACTTGGTATTCTCAACTGAAGAGAGTGAAGAAGAAACAACTGCTTATGTACTACAAATGTGTCTCAAGAAAATAAGGAAGTTCCTGATGAAACTCCAGTGAAGCAATTCTTCCCAAAGAGAATTTCCAGATATGCCAGATCGAGTGTTGCTCCGAGTGTTGCCACTGATGCCATAATATCTCAGGCAACATTTCAGTCAACATCAGAAGAGGCACAAACTCCAACATCCTCCAGCAAACCGAATCTGATTCAGACTTGAGGTATGTATCTACTCAGAGAAATTCTGTTCTAAAACTAATTCTGATAAGTGGAACTGGTTCAAGAATAGAGTTATTAGATCTAAAAAATTGTTAGATATTACCTCCTATTCAGAATATAATTTGGTAGAGTTATTAAAAGAAAGACAGCTCCTAGGATCTGTTACTGAAAAATGTATGTTGATAAAATAGTCAGGCTGTTTTATGCTGATTTGAGTTCTGCTATAATGGATACCAACTCAAAGAAATTTGAGAAGGTATATCTCTATAATAGAGTATATTTTTTTACACTGCTGTTTTAAACCAATGTATGAGATTAAATGCTGAGGAGAATGTTATAGAAACAGACACTGCAATGGACAATAGAGATGAGTTAATTGAGTACTTCACAAGAAGTATTATGCATAAGTGGATCTCTAGATGTCCAACCTCTGAATTAACAGTCTTGTTTTCCACCCTTCACAAATTGCTATACATAATTGGATTTCTTCAATGAATGAGTCAATTGTAACTACAGAATAAGCCACCATGCTGTATAAAATTGGAAAAGGTTTTAGAGTTGATTTGGGCAAAATGATCTTCCATCAAGTTGACAACTTGACACAAAAAGAATCAACCTTAATCCTCTCTTATCCCTTACTGATATACAAAGTTGTAACTACCTAAGGTCTTAAGCCTAAGAGGGAGGACACATTAGGAAAGACTCATGAACTGTACACAGTAAACAAAGCAGTTTTGAAGAGTAGAGAGACAGAATCATTGATTTACCCTGGAAAATGGAAGGAAATAATGCAGATGTTGACAGAAATGTCACCAATATTCTTGACAACACTGGTCCAAGACAGTCTTCAATGTCTACTGAATGACTTGTGAGTCAAATTGCAAAGATCAACCAAGTCAGAGACCATTTCATGCTGCTGCTTTCTTCACAAAAAGGGGGAGGAAATGATATGCATATGCTACTGTCGAGGGAATGATGATGCTACTGTCAAGGCTACTATGGAGAAAATAATGATGCTGCTGCTGAAGTAGAGCGCAGGGGGAGATGATGCTACTGTCGAGAGAAGTAAAGAAAGAAAGTGCTAATGTAGGGGGAACAGAGAAAGAAAGCTAGATGTTGTTGTTATGTGCAGAGAAATAAGTTATGCAGGAGTAGAGAACTTCTGAAAGCTACTGCTGTTGTATGATCAGTTAAGAGGAGCTCTTGCTACTGGTTAATACTGTATAAAGGTCGTGAATGTTGTTCAACTGAACAATTAACTGTTTGATAGGATGGATATTGAGTTGTGTGGACAATAGATTATTTCCTTTTATGGTCTGTGTATAAATCTGTACAGTGGATGATATGTGTATATGTGCAAACATCTTTCTTCTTTTCTAATCCTATATAAATGGTATATATATGTATATCTTGTATATGTTGTTTTTATATGCCATTACAGGTTGAGGGGGAGCATTAACATTGTCGTAGGTCACTCGCGCTGAATAGATTAGGTTTTGTGAAGAAAGACAAAAAGGGGGAGAATGTTAATCTTGAGTTTTGGTGTTATGATATTTTACCCAACATATCATTTTCAGTACTAAGTTAAAATCAGAAAATGTTGGAACAAATGTCATGATATTCAGACCGACATTCTGGTAACAGTTTTGCCGGACTTCACTGGACAAAACCTAAAATCATGGAGTTTTACCACAACGGTAATTTTCATGGGAGAGGAAGTAGGGTGAAGAACAAGTCAAATCAGCTCCTATTTTCATGCCACAAACTACTGCTTCACGTGCCCACTTTTAGCTCAACCTCTACAACTAATTGATGAGCTTTTCAAGAAGGACTCTCTACTATAAATAGAGAGGACAGAAGAGTGAATTCAATATCAAGAATCAAAATGTAAAAATACCAAGAGAGCTCTCGGGATTTCATCTCAGAAATCTGGATCACGAAATGCTGCCTGTGTTTGTGACGATATTCTGTGTGACATTACAGTCGTTGTTTCAGATTCTAGATTAACTTTGTATGGAGCGATTGTAATGATATGTTGTTCACTTCTATTTAGATAGATTTTTCAGGCATAAGTCATCTGCGACAGAACCTTTTTTATTCCTATGTATTATCTTGTAAATCTTGTAAATAAAGGAATATATTCAATTGTATATATATACAATACCTTTGGTCATTGACCATCATGGGTTATATCAATATATAACCTATGAAAATTAAATCTTTGTGTTATTTATTTATTTCCGCTGTATTTTTACTCTTTCAAAGGTTTTCTATTTTTACCAAAATATTTTCAGTTGTGCCAGGCGACATTATCGCTGACATTCGCAAACTGTTCCAGCATTCGAATTGATTTTATTTCCAGTTCATTTTATTGTTCCATAGCATAACCCCCGGGACCCAACAGAAGTGAACATTTTCACGATGAAGCTTCATACTGTAAGACATATTTGTTGAAGTTTAAAGTATTAAACAAAGATAGATATACCACCCCATACGTACGAACAACACAAGAATTGCCTCAACAGAAGTAACATATCTTGGAATGGATTAAGTCGCCAAGAAAGAAGAATCATAATAGGATGTGAGGGTAGCAATTAGACCTATAAAATAGTAGAATCCTAAAACGCTAGTGTTAGTTAAGCCCATAAGGGGGAGATTGACACAGTAGAATGCCTAGCAGAAGTGTAATCCTCTTGGAGAGTACATCAAAAATATAATAAGATTGTAAGAAAGTAAGGCAATAATGCACGACAATTTGAGAGCAGCACTGATAGGACTCCCAGTTACTGCATGCGATCGTATATTGAGGCGCTCCCTGCCGGTTGTTGGACGAAGAATCAACTAAAAGGAGGCCAATGGGCAGAACAACTGAAAACTTTACTTAAATGAACGATCATTGTTACCAGAGAATTACTACGATTTAGGGATAAGGATAAACATATAGGGAAAGCAGAAACAAGACAAAAGAACCCAACTATAACTAGGTGAATAGCCATGGAAGTGTCGACAAGGCCGACCACTAGTCTAGCGGTGGCTCACTCTTTGGTCCTCATTTTGACACAAACCCATCTCTAACACCCCAAACCCTATCTAGATATTCTCCAAGGTTCCAGGAGTGTTTACCAAAAAGTGTACTCACCATACATTAACACCAAAAGCTTGACAAAGCACTCATATGACAAGTAAAGAGATCAAGGATGGATGAGAGCAAAGACAAGCTTGGATTTCAAGTTATTACTTTGGGTTAAGGTATGATTCTTGGTGTTCTTAAGTTATCCTAAGCTTAAAGTAATGTCTTGGTAAGGAAATCCATGAAAAATATTGAGAATTTCATCATAAGCTAAAGGAAAAAGTAACTAGAAAGCATATAAAAATTGAGTTTACGTTCTTAGAAGTATGCATGTTTGGGAGTAATTTCTTGAGATTGGATGGCTGGAAATAATGAAGTCTAAGTTGTCCTTGTTGTTTTTGTTGTTGTTATGGCTATTGTCTTTGATATGGAGGGAGGTAAGGATTCAGGGGAGATGATGTCCGACTTGCCGTAAAATGAGCTTATCACTCGATACCTAGAAGTATGTCCCTTCTTGTTGACATTAGTATTGTTGTTGTTATAGATGGATGATGAGGAGGCGGATTGAAGCTTCGTCATCGAAGATTTCCTTTCAAGGTATATTAGGACTATCTTTCTTTCTGACATGATTCCATAAGCCCGTCCCTTTTATTAGAAACCACTGGGGGCTAGTTTACCTTTAAGTTTCTTAGTGATGGATTGAGACCGTCTAAGAGTTAAGAAGTCGATATCAAGTAGAGATTCTATGTAAAGTCCTAAGAAGCCGATCTAGTAACAAGATATTCGTATGTTGTCCACCTATACGTCAAGAGTTCCAAATAGAAAGAGATCTAAAACACTGATTGTTTAAAAGATTGGAAAAATTAATAGACGTCTGATTCTCGGATGTGCATCGAACTATACTATGCTAAGAAAGTGTCACGACCCGACGGGCCGCGACCCGGTGCCCTACCTGGGCACCCTTATACCCACCTGTCATATAATCACATAGATACCAAAGATAATGTAGTAATCTATAAATCATATCAAAATAGGCAAGCCGACAAGGCTGCCACTATATACGGGAACATCCCAAAACGAGTACAACAATACAGCTGGCTAAAACACATATACAATCCACACAAGTCCAAAATGATAGTGAAACATGACGGGACAGGGCCCCACCGTACCCCTGAATATACATTAGTCTATAACAAAAGGGTCTGTACCAAAATGACTTAGCTCCGGATCAATGGAGCTCTCCAAATAGCTGAACAGGAATCCTAGACTTGAGGATCACTAAACTGAATATCTGTACATGCGGGCATGAAACACAGCCCCCCGAGAAAAGGGGGTCAGTACGAAATAATGTACTGAGTATGTAAAACATAAAGTACTGTAAATAAAATCATAACTGGCCAAGAGATGTCAGGAGACAAATATAATAATCCAAATATCAATACAACTGTGTCTTATGAAATGAGAGTCAATTGTGCCTTATAAAATGAGAGTCAACTATGCCTTATAAAATAAGAGTCAAAACATGTCCATATAAATAAGTCATATCTGTGGATGCTTGTCCACATAAAGATCATCATATATATATATATATACTGCCCGATCCTCTAGTGAGGGACGCAGTGAACATATAATGTGTACACATAGTCATATCCGTAGATGCATGTCCACATATCATAACCGCGGATGCCTGTCCGCATATCTCATATTTGTGGATGCCTGTCCACATATATCATATCTTTACTGCCCGGCCTGGGACTCGGTGAAATCATATAATCATATCAGCACGAATAGAATATCATGAGTAACTTTATACAAATTAAATCATCATTTGACTCTCAATGGAATAAATAAAATAACTATTACTTAGAAAAATCAAGGCACTATCATATCATGTATCATTAAGAATTAAGATTCAATAGAATTATGTACGTCCGCCGTACACTCATTTTATATAAATCATGCCAAAAGAAGAAGGGATAGTTTCACATACCTTATTGTCGAACTAACCAACTCAATAATTAATGTTCGTCTCGATTAGAACCTCGACCTATAATAGTAGCAATATGCATGTCAACTCTATGATTTCTAGTGTAAGTTATATCGAACGATGACTCTCTTTTCTATAAAAATTCGGGCAGCACTTCCCCTATTTATATACATATCCACAACTCATAAACAATGTCAACAATACCAATAACCAAGCACAATTCCGGGATATAACAAAATCAGCCCATATACCATATCTATACCATAATTATGCATTATTTCTCTTTACATTTATGGAATACAACTACTACAACAACCAAGGTGATTACTACACCTATTCATCTTCTTAATTCAGCCCTTAATCCATATTAAAACAACATTTAAAAACAGTCCATCAACTCTAGTAACAGCAACAAGAGTGCAAGTCTTATAGTTTGCAACATAACATCTTTCTACACTTTAATTCCTTTAAGACATATATTAGTAATTACCACAACATATATACATGTTCATAACTTATATTTTTAGCAATATAATATAATCAAAACAACCCCTAATACATCACAACAATACCACATTTTCATACATGTCTCGACCACAAGAACATGATTCCCTAACTCTTCTCTTAACTCCTTAAAATCCAATTTCATCTTTCAACACTTTCATATAATCAACTACAACCTTCAATATCAATGTTTCCTTCAATTTTAACATGCAATTAGTGAAAAGGATAACAACAACAACACTCAAATCCAACGTATACAAAAACAGTCCCCAATCGGTCCAACACCCAAAACATTCACATGCATTGTCTCATTTCCATTTTCTCTTAACACAAGTTCATTTCTTACACTACAACATCATGTAACTCCAATAACTCAAATAATAAGAAGAAATCTTACCTTAATATTTGCCCAAAACAGTCCCTATATTTCGGTCACTGCTCCATTTCCTTTTGCACAATTTTTCACCATTTCTTCAACTTATATTGACATGCATGTATTCTACAAGTTTAATCCATAATTCTTACATGTTTTTCTTCCAACATTGCTCATCTCCAAAGCTGAAATTTCAGGGCTAAAAATTGGTCCAGTGACCGTGACTCACTGTTTGGAGTGTTACTTTGGCTTAGAACTTATTTGAGGAGCTTAATCTTGTAAAAGGAGTTAATAAAATCTTCAATTAGCTATGGAGAATGGTAGAGAATTTGTTTGGAGAAGATAGGAGGGAGGGGTGAGGGTGTTTTCGAAAATAGAGGTGAGAAATGAGTGAAACATTGATCAAAGTGAGCATGAGCATATTTTTAGGGGGGGAGGGAGTGGGGCAGTTCGACGAGAGGGGTGGGTAGGGGGGAGAGTGAGTACAAGTTCCCATAATTTTGTCCACTAATTATCATTCCCTCCATTTAAATTAATCCCATGATTAATTAATCTCTCACACTTAGTCAATCTTATATAAAATATGAAAATTTCGAAATGTTCAACCAATATAATCAATTCCCATCGTCACACTCGTCGTTTTAAAAAATTATTCCGGGATCACATCCTTTGTATATTAATTTCCGAATTAGCATATATAAATATACTTTTATATCCAATATTCGAATCTTATTCTCTTAATTACGTTATCTAATTATCGCCTTAAACTACGAGGTGTAACAGAAAGCTTTGATGAACAATGCACTTCTCATAGAAAAATCGGAAACTAAACGATATTGGGTAGCTCATGCACAAGATTAAAAGTAATTACTATTTGAACTTATTCGAAAACAAAGCCTTCTTCCCAAATTGTTATATGTATCGAGTAAGGCTGAGGAAAATATTAAAGATTCCTTCCGTAATTCCTTAAAGGGATGAAACATTGTAGTAACCTACATCATGGTAGACACGGTTTGCCTACTTTTAGGTCCCGTGGGCTACGAAATCGTAAAACGTAAGATTAAAATCGCAAAACTACGAATAACTAAAACAGTCACTGGATGTTGTCTTCAATGTTGGGTCAACATCTGAGGCAACTTTGTAATAAAACAGAATAAACCTTGTAGAGTATATGCAACAGAAAAAGTAAAGAGGCACAAAGTTTATATTTTTAAGGGTATATATAAATATATCCCTTGATGGTCAATGACCAAAAGAATTGTATAAATTATATACAATTACAAGGAATTTCTTTTTACAAATTGAGCATTACAAACGAAAAAGAACTTACAAACAAAATGAAGTCGCATATGACTTCGCCTAAAGTTACAAAATCTAAAAGATAAAAGACAACATCTTCATTACAATCACTTAAACAATAAACTTAATCTAGAATAGAGATAGCAATTGCAATGTGAGACAAGATGTTGTTAAAACAACTTTAGGCTAAAATGTTGATCTAATTTTCTAAGGTAAAATCCGAGAGCTCTCTTGGAAGTTCTTCTTCTCTAAATCTGAATATCGATACTTGTGAATCTCTCCTCTATTTATAGTGTTGAGCTTCCCTTGAAATCCTCACTGATGGTTGCGGAGGTTGAGCAAAAGATGGCAGCAGCTTGGACCGAGTCTTCCTCTTGAAAATCCTCAATGATCTGGACTTGATCTTCGCTGCTTTCTCTCTACATTTTGACTTGGTCTTTCACCACGTTTTAAACACAGCAATCTGGTAAGCTTGCCTAGGTCATTTTTACTCGCAGTAATTTCAACTGCTTAGGCCGGAAGAATAGGCAAAACAGTTACATAGATGTTGACAGAAATATTGTCGCAACATCGCAGACAATATCCTGAAGATGTTGTCCTGTGTTTTCGCAGATATTGTCACAACATTCTATCCAATATCAACAATCTCCCCCTTTTTGCCTTTCTTTACAAAATACTGAATCTTGATGTAGTCCTCGATAATCTAAGAAACAGTAAGATCAGTGTCGTGCTCCCCCTTAACCTGCAGTTACAATATTTCAAGCAATGTGATATCGATGTTATGGTTAGTTAGGAGTTATGTCCGTCGTGACTTACTTTCAGCAGATGCGTGCATAGTTAGTCTACAGCCATAACACTAATCCACATCAGGTAAAGATATATATATATATATATATATATATAGAAAATAAGTACAAACATATATCTGCAAAAAACATACCTAAATATCCCATAATTAAGTATTACAAACCAAAAAAAATAGTATCCAAATGTCAGTTAAAAAAGCCAAACCATTAACCAAATGATTGTTTACATAGTAGAGATCGAGCAACATCAATATACTATCACCACCATCTTCATCTTCATATCTTCTCCCCCTGCTTGCTTGACTCTGCACCATCTCCCCTTTCTGTTTACTCCTTCCCTCAGCAGTAACTGCATCAGCACTCTCTCTTACTTTTTGTGAAGAAAATATGTCCTCACAGTAGCTTTTTGCACGCACAAGCTCCAGAATTTGTCGATCGAGTTCAGCAATATGCTTCCTTAGCAAATCCTTAGACACATGGACAATACACTCGATGTTGCCAGAAATGTGGATAACATCTTGTGTTGGTTCAGTGGCAACATGCTGCGATGTTTTGGTTTCCCAGTTTTCTTTCTTCCACGGCAAGTCTATAACTCTATCCCTGCTATTCACTATTGCTCTTTGTACTGGATAACCATCTAGGAGTTTACTCAGTTTTTCTCCTTTCGGAGTCTTGAAGTTTTGGTTCAGCAGTATTTAAAAAATGAGAGAGGGGTATGGAAGAGCAGAATTAGATTGTCTTTCAGTCAAGTTTGTGACATGGTTGAAAATCAGCGTTCCAAGATCAACTCTGTAGTTTCTTTCTAACTTATAAGGGTAACAACAATTTCATTCACGTAGGGCAACCAGTTATATATGGCAATTCTATGCAGGGTTGCAAACAGTGTTGTGAGCCTCGACACTGGACAGCGAGGAACCCAAGTGGTGATCAAATTTCCAGTGAGGTATTTGATCATTTCATTCAATTCTTCAGCAGTTGGAGTAGCTTATGAGGTTCTAACAACATGAGGGATACCTAGTATGGTATTTATGATGTCAGGGTTAAAATTATACACCTTGTTGTAAAGATACACTCTCCCAAATTTCTTTGAGGTTGTGTCTCTTACAAGGTGTGTCAGGTTAGCATAGAACACCCTAACAACTTTCTCACAGTAAGGATTCTTTCCAGTTACAGAGCTCAGAACCCTACGACTACTTAGAAAATCAATCAAACCATATTCTGAAAATGAAGATTCATCTATCACTTTTTCACTTTTGATGCCTCTATTCTTAAACCAGTTCCAATAATTTGAGCATGTTTTACTATGGAACAAAAGAGAGTAAGGCATTACCTCAGAATTTGATTCGGATTCTGGTTTTTCTTGTTCTGGTGGTGTGGCTTCCGGTGTTGCCTCAGATGTTAGGGCAACATAGTCAGGATCAACTTCTTTTTCCTTTGTTGCCTTTGATATTGAGGCAACATTTGCCTAGGTTCCAGTATGTTCTTCGCACTCTCTTAGGCATGAAGTTCCTTAGAGGAGTGTCGTCAGACATTTCCTCTTCTCCTTCCTTTTCGGCTTCGGTTGGAGTGGTTGCTGAAGCTGTCGGACTTTTGTGTAGATTGAAGTCGGAATCAGTGCTGGTGGAGGTTGTGGACTCAACAGGAAAATTCGACTCTTCAACAGAGAAAGTCGACTCTGCCCTGGTCCTTTTGGCAGTTTGCTCTTCACCAAATCTGCTTTCAAACACCCTTTTCGACCTTCGAGTCGGCATTATTGACTGTGATCCTCTTGACGTAAGGTTTGTAAAGTCAGATGTTGTATCAACATCTATTGGGTTCTCGGAATCTCTAGGGTAACACACATTTAAAGGCTCATCGGAACCCAGGAAAATCAGGGCTACACTTGCGTCTTCCTTAGAAGGTTTTTCATTGATGGCTTTGTAATGTTTATACATTTTGTGGCTGTTTGGTGGACTTGTTGACATGGGAGAATACTCTTTTGATTTGGAAGATTGGAAAGATTTGGGGTATATGGACATGGGAGAGGGTTTTGAAGAGTTGGGTGTATTTGAAAAGTTTTGAAAAACTGGCGGTGATGTTTGGGCTGCCATTTGATGGTTCGATTTGGTGGCTGACTGATGTGACAAGACAGACGCAATAATGGGGATTTTTAATCTAGGCAATCTTCAATCTACACACAAACTCTTTTCCTTAAATTTAGGTAGTGAAAAATATTTGAACTCTTCACATACCCAAAACAAAGGTTTTTAGATGGCACAAGGCATCTTAAAAAAAATAAAAAAATGGTCCTCCACTATTTTTGGATTTTCGTTATTCACAGAGACATTTTTCATAACACAACACAGAAAAAAATAAGAAAAACAAGATTGAGCAGTGTACTGGAATACGATGTTGTGAACGATGTTGGCAACATTTCCAAGTTTTCACAAGCATTTTGAGACTTCAAGGATTTTCTGATTTGGCAAATGGTTTTCCGTATATGTTCCCTATGAGACTGATCACTGGACAGATGTGACATTTTACCATTGTCCTTAATCAACTTAGTTGAACACATATGGTTAAAAAAAATATTAAGGAATTTTCAACCTTCTTGAAGCACATGGTACTCCTATAGAATAGGAACTGTACCAAACTTAGAGCTTTGCTATTTTTGTATAAAACCAAATCTTTAGTTGAGGCTTTGCCTCCTTATAATACTCCCTTTTTATGATATACATCATCGCAGAGAACAATATCACCTTCAAACCTTGTCCTTGTGAAGTCAAGCTTGATTCTTTTGAAAAAATTGTGCAACATTACTTACAACATATATCCTGTACACTGAACCAAATGGTAAATGTTACTCAGAATATTAGGTCAACATTTAGGACAACATCTACCTTGCCTGTCTTATTTTCAGAGAAAACAGAGACCAAGAGATATTTTCAAGGTAGAAAATCTCTCATGATCTAAGAGTTTGGTAAAAATATCAGCTAGTTGAGAAAGAGTATCAACATGTTCGATTTGAACTAGTTGTTTTTCCACTAAGTCTCTTAAAAAATGATGTCTTATGTCAATGTGTTTTGTACGTGAATGCTGAACAAGATTTTTGAAAATATTAATAACACTCAAATTATCACAGTACAAAATCATAGAGTTATTAGAAATACCATAGTCATCAATCATATGTCGTAACCAAATCAGTTGAGCACAACAACTTCCGGCTGCCACATATTCAGATTCGACAGTCGAAAGTGACACGCAATTTTGTTTACGACTGTACCATGAGACTAGATTATTGCCAAGATAAAAACAACCACCACTAGTGCTTTTCCTATCATAGATCGGTACAATGTTGGGTCAACATCTGGTCCAACATCGTCTTTACAAACCTGCTGCGTAGAACCCATTGGAGTCTTCATGTGTTTAGCGTTTTCCAGACCAAACTTCCTAACAAGATTCTTGGCATACTTGCTCTGGGAAACAAAATCCCTTCTTCAACCTATTTAATCTGCAAGCCTAGAAAAATGTTAGTTCTCCAATCATGCTCATTTCAAATGTTGTCGACATAGCTTCGACAAATGACTTCAAGAGGGATTCTTTAGTCGAGCCAACGACAATGTCATCAACATAGATTTGAGCTATGATTACATCTACTATGTGACTCTTAATGAATAAAGTTCTGTCAGCTTCTCCACGGATAAACCAAAATCAATAAGAAAGTTAGTCAAACTACCATACCATGCATGTGGTGCATGTTTTAAACCATACAAAGCTTTCTTGAGCTTGTATACATGTTGTAGATGGTGAGGATCTTCGAATCCTTTTGGTTGTTCAACGTATACTTCCTTGTCCAAGTATCCATTGAGAAAGACACCTTTAACGTCCATTTGGTGCAAGGTAATTTTCAAATAACAAGCAATGGCTATAAGCAATCTTATTGATTCAAGTCTAGTCACAGGTGCAAAGGTCTCGTCGTAGTCGATACCTTCAACTTGTGTATATCCTTGAGCAACAAATTGAGCTTTGTTCCTCACAATCTACTCTAACTCATCTGATTTGTTTTTGTATATCCACTTAGTCCCAATAACATTAGTGTTGTTGGGTCGTGGTACCAAATCCCAAAGCTCATTTCGGGTAAACTGCTCAAGCTCATCTTGCATAGCTTGTATCCAAAAATTATCTTTCAACGTTTCCCCAATATTCTTAGGTTCCAATGTAGATGTAAAACAAGAAAGACTAACCTGTTGGTATATGATGGACATGCACACATACCTTACCATCTCTCGGTAATTGACTGGTTCTTTCTCCCTCGTTCGCCTCTGCTAAAAAACTCCCCCTATCACTAGGTCGGGTGGATGGTTCCTCCTAATCCTCGATGGAGGGTCTCTTCTTATTTGATCATTCAACTCCATATCAGACTCCTCCTCGACTTCATTCCCTATGTTCTCTTCTTGGGGTTCAGATGTGACTTCTGGTGTTGGGTCAACATCTGATGCTTCAGTGATTTGATCCTCTTCTACTGCAACGACAATGTTGTTTTCTGAGGTCTTCCAGATATGTCCAGTAGATCATCAAAAATCACATTGACAGACTCCTAAATGGTCTTTGTTCGAAGGTTTTATATCCGGTAAGCATGACTATTCTGAGAGTAGCCGACAAATATCCCCTTGTTGCTCTTGGAGTCGAACTTGTCCAGTTTATCTCTGTCATTAAGAATATAGCACACACACCCAAAGACATGGAAATACCTCACTGCAGGTTACTTTCCATTTAGCAGTTCATAGGGTGTCATTCTGGTTCCTGGCCTAAAATAGACTCTATTACTTATGTGACATGCTGTGTTCAAGGCTTCTGCCCAAAACCTCTTTGATAATTGCTTAGAACTCAACATTACTCTTGCCATTTCTTGTAAAGTTCTGTTTTTCTCTCGGCAACCCCATTTTATTGAGGTGTTTTTGGTGCCGAAAGTTCATGGAATATGTCTTTCTTTTCACAAAATTTTGCAAAGGTTTGATTTTCAAATTCCTTTCTATGATCAGATCTTATTCTGAAAATTGAAGAACAAAACAAATTCCTAATTCTAGATTGAAGAGTTTTAAACATCTCAAAGGTTTGTGATTTTTCCTTTAAAAAATATATCCAAGTAAATCTGGAAAAATTATCAACAATCACATAAGAGTATCTCATTCCTACTAGGCTATCTACCTCAATTGGACCCATAAGATCCATATGCAATAATTGGAAATAATGAGACGTACCTGAATGTTGTCCGTCATGTTGAACAACATTGTGAGACTCGGGTCTGCTTTCCCTTCAAATAATCTTCACATAGTGTCTTATCTTTTGTATCCAGTCTGGGAATGCCTTTAACAGCCTCAAACGAGATCAGTTTCTTCAAGGTGCCGTAGTTGACATGTCCCAAATTCTGGTGCCAAAGTGTCAAGTCACATACCTTTGCGGAGTTTCACACGTATTCCCTTCCTACTAGATAACAGTTATCTCTGATTCGGGTTCCTAACATGACACACTTGTTTGCAGAATCTGTAACTTTGCATCCAAGTTTGTTGAATTTCACCTCTAGATCGTGATCACATAGTTGGCTTATGCTAAGGAGATTAGCAACTAAATCTTCTACATGAAGCACATTCTTCAAGGCTGGTACATTCGGAACATTAAGAGTTCCTCTACCAATAATCTTATTCTTACTTCCTCCTCCAAAGGTCACATACACTCCATTTAATGCTCCATACTCCTTCAAGAGACTTTTAGTACCTGTCATATGACGTGAGAAACCACTATCGAAGTACCAAGAACCTGTAATGTTAGTACGCAAGGCAGTTATGCACACATTCATTTTAGATTTAGTTTGGGTACCCACTCCTTTTTAAACCTTGTATTCCTTCCACTTCCAGTCTTGTTGCTTTGAATGTTGTCAGTGACGTTGGGCAACATTGGTGACAACACTTTAGGCAATAGGCTGAGAGCAGAATTTTGAAGCTTGTAGCAGTAGGACATGAGATGTCCTGACTTTTTACAGAAGCTACATACAAACTTCGATCCAATCATAGTTCTCTGAGGGTTACTAGCATTTTCTTTGACGAATTTTATCCTTTCATTTGGACTATGAATCCTGGAAGTATCGGTTTTTCTAGGAAAATGGTAACCAAGCCCAGTCCTTGTGGAATTGTTAAAGTTCAAAATTTTATCCAGTTTGGAGGTTCCCATGTTTAGCCTTTGAAACGTGGTCTCAGCTGTATACAGTCGTGCATGAATCTTACTAAGCTCAAGATCTTTCTTGGTAAGTGTCACCTCTAATCGGTTGATTGTGCCTTTCAAATTGCAGTTCTCAAGAGCCAATAATTTTGCTTTTGAGTCTAGTTGCTCAGATGTAGTGATTAAGGCTTTACAAAGATTTTGTAATTCCTTTATTGTTTCGTCTTTCGAGTCAACTAGATCTAAATCAGCAGCCTCAGTTGAAGAAATAAATCCACTAAAACAATTTACATCAGAATAATCAAAGTAGACATACCTCTCTGATGATGCAGACATTTCCGATGTGACCTCCGAATTGTTTCAGATGTTGGGGCAACATTGTCAAAAACATCTTCATCATAGGACAGTGAGTGTTCAAACATGGCTGCAAGCATTGCCTGTGGTGGTTCTTCTTCTTGATCTTATTCTTCCTCTTCATTCTCATCATCACTGAGGGTTACCCACATGACTTTACCAATTTTCCTAAGGGTGTTTGCACACTCATTAGCGTAGTGTCCCAAACCGGAGCATGCATGACATTGCACTCCCTCGAGTTGTTTGAGATTGTAATTGGTTCCGTCGGAGTTATATTTCCTCAGTGGATTGCGGTTTTCTGCTCAGAAGGTGATCTTGCTGGTTGCTTATTGAAGAGAGGGTTCCGATGCATATTATAGTTGGCATTATTACGGCCAGTGTTGATCTTTCTCACCATAGAATTGAATCTACAGGTGAGTAAGACAACAATTGTATCGTCTCCCAGTTCCTCCAGGTTTTTTCCCTCAGTTTCCATTTCATATTCTGAGGTTTGTCCTTGGAGTGCCAAAGTCTTGTCTTTATATAGATCACTTTGGCTCTTCATGTTCATCTCATATGTTTGAAAGATGCTCATTAAAGCGTGAAGATCCATAGTAGCAAGATTATGAGCCTCTTTAATAGCACAAATCTTAGTATTAAATCTTTTAGGAAGAGATCTGAGAGCTTTATCCACAAGTTGTGTGTTGGTTAATGGAGACCCAAGCACTTGACACTGATTAGCAATGTCAATCAACTTTTTAAAATATGATTTTATGTCGTCATACTCCTCCATCCTTAAGCGCTCGTATTGACTCAAGATCATGCGAAGCTTTGTACGTCGAACACATGAGGTTCCCTCACAACGGGTTTGTAAGGTTTCCCAAGCATACTTGACCGTTATACAATTCTAGATAAGCTTGAACATATAGAGATCTACCCATCCAAATATCGCATTTAGGGCCTTTTCGTTAAAGCTTGCCAAGTTGATTTCTTCCTGGGTCCATTCAGACTCGGGTTTAGTGAGAACATCACCATCCTCGCCTGTTGGGTACTTGGGGATTACATAGCCTTCGGATACAGATCTCCAGGCTCGAACATCAATGAATTTGATGTGCGAACACAGTCTAATTTTCCAATAGGCGTAGTTAGATCCGTCAAGTATTGGAAGTCTACCAACGTTTTGTAAAACTGAGTCCATAGCCGTAATATTCAGAATCAAACACTTATTGTATCAAGTGAAGACTCTGATACCACTTGTTAGGTCCCGTGGGCTACAGATTCGTAAAACGTAAGATTAAAATCGCAAAACTACGAATAACAAAAACAGTCACTGGATGTTGCCTTCAATGTTGGGTCAACATCTGAGGCAACTTTGTAATAAAACAGAATAAACCTTGTAGAGTATATGCAGCGGAAAAAATAAAGAGACACAATGTTTATATTTTCAAGGGTATATATAAATATATCCCTTGATGGTCAGTGACCAAAAGAATTGTATAAATTATATACAATTACAAAGAATTTATTTTTACAAATTGAGCGTTACAAACGAAAAAGAACTTGCAAACAAAATGAAGTCGCAGATGACTTCGCCTAAAGTTACAAAATTTAAAAGATAAAAGACAATATCTTCATTACAATCACTTAAACAATAAGCTTAATCTAGAATAGAGATAGCGATTGCAATGTCGGACAAGATGTTGTTAAAACAACTTTAGGCTAAAATGTTGATCCAGCTTTCTAAGGTAAAATCCGAGAGCTCTCTTGGAAGTTCTTCTTCTCTAAATCTGGATATCGATACTTGTGAAGCTCTCCTCTATTTATAGTGTTGAGCTTCCCTTGAAATCCTCACTGTGGTTGCGGAGTTTGAGCAAAAGATGGCAGCAGCTTGGACCGAGTCTTCCTCCTGAAAATCCTCAATGATCTGGACTTGGTCTTCACTGCTTTCTCTCCATGTTTTGACTTGGTCTTTCACCACGTTTTAAACACAACAATACGATAAGCTTGCCTAGGTCAATTTTACTCGCAGTAAATTCAACTGCTTAGGCCGGAAGAATAGGCAAAACAGTTACATAGATGTTTGCAGAAATGTTGTCGCAACATCGCAGGCAACATCCTGAAGATGTTGTCCTGTGCTTTCGCAGATGTTGTCACAACATCCTATCCAACATCAACACCTACTATTTGAAAGATTATAAAAATGTATTTGTCACCTAAATAAAGCTTGTTTAAAGCGATTGTGTGTAGCAAATAAGAGGCAAGGGAAGCTAAATAGAAAATAGTTATCATTTCATACTACTGATCAAGGCCGAAAGTGCCCCGAAAATAAAATAGGCAAAAAATATTACTAGCCGCAAAAGTAACCGATACCTTCAGTTCCATGGTCTGCCAAGCTTAACAATAAGTTCTAGAATCATAAAATAAGGCACACAGGCTTAATACAACTGGTTGAAGACAGTTTACGATAAAGATCACGACATGATAAAAGGACTATAAGTGGTAAATAGATGTCCGATAGGTGCGAGCGGAATGTTATGACAAAGTTATAAGACCGAAGGATATTTCTCGTAAGGACAGACGGGCGGAAAGATTTTAATGGTAAAGATACCGATAATGAGACTAGGGTAGAACCCACAACACTATGATCACATTGAAGATAAGGATCATAGCGAAGAGATGATACTCATATCCTTCCATCCAAAGGTGTAAACCCCGACGTCCAGAAATGATAAGCACAAGAAGTACATACAGACAAGGAACCCTTAAAGGGATTCAAGACGAAAATGTAAAGGTTTAAGGATTGAGTGAGAGTCAAGAGGGAGATCTAATACTCATCAAGGGGAAAACATGAGTCGGTAGTAAATTAAAACTGAGCCACGCTTTGAATTGAATACGTCAATCACTAGTTTCATGAATACCAACAAATTTTTAAGGATCGCTAAGTGGAGACGATAACAAATGAGGCTATATAACGAAATAATAAAATGATTAACCAATCTTAAGGATTCAGGGTAGAAGTTAAGGAAAAGAGTTAAAGAATAAGGATGATAAAACAAAGATATGAGTAGGGAGATAATGGTAAGTTTTGGATATGTCAAACTGACTAGAAACTCCACGAGATGGATGTCATAATTAAAGTAAGGCCTAAGGAGATAGGTTGTAAAAGGGACCGGAGCCAAGTGATAAAGGAAGAAACTCTAACTTAAGTACGGTGACCACATTGAAGCTATCAAATTGATGCCTTACAGAGGTGGATCTTTTGATGAGATAAGGGTGGAATGACCTTTAATATGAGCAATACTTAAGAATAGTTGGATTATGTCAGAGGTTCTCTTTTAGAAAAGATATACATGACATACCCAATGGAGGACTAGTCGAAGATGACATGTAAAAGATCTTGAAGTTACAGGAATCAAGCCCTGCACTTATATTATGAAGTAAAGGTTGCTCCCAGAAAAGGACATGTCCGGAGTAAGCAAAAATAATAGATGCCTAAAAGAAAAGAGACGATTGTGCTACAAGCATTCAAACAAAAGAAAAAGTAATATGTAGAGGAATGATACATATCGGGAAAGGATACTTGAGCAAATTTGGGACCCGATTAAGGAATGATGAGCCTATTTCTGATTACATAGCATCATGTATGGAGTATTCAGATTGGAGACGCCAAAAGAAATAATGAGTTCCGACATAATAGGTAAGAAGATAGCGGGTGATATAGTAATGTACTGTTGGTAAGAGGGATACTGTGAAGGATAAAGGAAAGAGTCAACCCAAGAGGATAATATGTAGCCAGTCGGAATAGAAGCCATGTGATCATAAGCAGGATGCGAAAGAACCCTTCCTCCTAGTGGGAGCTGAAGAAATACCAATACAAGAATGTTGTAACCATCCATCCATTTAGAACATACTAAAATGCAACATGAGGTGGAATAAGGGTAATACTGAGAACCTTATTAAGATCGTAGAATTATTATATTGGTTGCTAACACCTAAGGGGATGCACATTCAAAGTGGGAAGAATTAGCTAAGGATTATCGATAGGCACAAGAGTTGTTAAAGGCTATTGATCAGTGTATTTTATATACACTTTTTGAGTCATTTTTAGTTAGTCTTTTGCCTATTTTTGTACAAATATGTGTCGTGTTATGATATATTTTCTTTCTTTTGAGTCACAATGGTTTAAAGTGGCACATTGGTGAGAATAAGCGAAAAGAGAGCAGAAACAGAGGTTCCAGAGCTCAAAAAGCTAAAAAGTTGGCAACCCGGCGAAAGCAGGCGGCGACCAACCAACGGCGGCAAAGCCACGACGCCTTGAAGCGTAGCGCGAAGTTTAGCGCGCGGCTGATTCTGCGAGGCGGCAAGCGGGAAAATTGACAAATCCGAATAGGATTGGGCCAAGACCAAGAAGGAAAAGGTTTTGCACGTTTTTGAGGATATAAAAGGATTTTTTAGGTCAGATTTGAGGGAGTTCCACACCTTACCATTCATCACAACTTGAGATCAAGATTGAAGACTTATTTTTGAGTAATTTCTTGTTCTTTACTTTATTTCTTTTTAGTATATGTTGGATATTATTTTAGTTCTTCGCATGTTTATGGCTAAGAACTAACTTAATTTAGGGCTTTCCATGTCGAATCGCTTGAACCTCGTTCTTATGAATTAATGCATGTTTTGGTTTCTTCTTATTATTGTTAAGATTTATTCAATAATTGTTTTGATTGCTTGATAAATAATTGATCACTAATTACCATAACTTATATGATTTCTAATCGAAAGCCGAAGGGGGAGATTGTGAATATGCTATAGTTGAATAAACATAGGTTTAAATCGTGGAAGAAAGTACCCCGATACTTGTGTAGCTTGATAGGTTATTGCTCTTAATCCTCTTTTGTAGTCAATCTTGTCATCGAAAGATAGAAGGGTTCTACATAGGGGTTGGGTGTTTGTATTACCTTAACAGGAGTATAAAACGGCTTAGGTAACCTGCTATCTCAAAATAGAAGAAGAACCTTAATTATTTGCATTAACGAGTAAAGCGAGCGGATAGTTGAGGAGATTTGGAAGCGCTATTTCCACCATATCTGAAGTAAAGTAAAGTAATTTAGTTAGAATATATAATCATAGCTATAAACAAATCATCAAATTATCGGTTACCAAATAGATACTACAGAATAGAGCTTGGTAATTGGACACTAATCCTTGAGGACGATAACTCGGTCTTCTAGACTATATTACTTGTCACGATACGTGCACTTGCGTTTAGCGTGTGTATAGATCGCGCATCAAGTTTTTGGCGCCATTTCCGGGGATTGGTGTAGTTCAATATCATTCTATCTATTCTTAATTTCTAATTTGGTTTTTATTTTTCTTTTTATTATATATTTTTTTGTATTGGTAAAATCGTGCGTCGTGATCCGTTTGGTAATTTTGATCTGTTGCATGCATCTAGTTTATGCGAAGGAAAAGAGGAGAAGATACACTTGTGCCCTTCAACCCAGAGATTGAAAAGACTTGCAAGCAGAACCGGAGAAACAAACGAATCTTGGCCTTAATAGCAATGGGAGGCTTGCAGAATAACAATGAGATGAACGAAGGGTTAGGTGATCATCAACCTAACGGAGGATGCCCGAAGGTTACAATGGATGTGGAAGAAAGGTCGAGTCAGTGAGGAAGCTTGGGAGATTATGTCTTTGCCAGGTGAATGGAGCCGACTTGCATCGAGCTCAGAATAAGGAGCAAATAATTTCGAAATCAAACTGCGATCCCGAGTATGGTGCGAGAATCTGATTCAATTGAGGTTGCCATCTGAAGACCCTCATATGCACATAGCAAATTTCTTGGAGCTGTGTGCAACTTTCAAGTATAATGGCGTTACTGACGACGCCATCCGATTGAGGCTCTTTCCCTTCTCACTATAGAGCAAAAGTTTGGTTGAATTCCCTGCCTACTGATTCTATATTCACATGGCAGGAGTTTGCACAAAAGTTCTTGGGAAAGTTCTTTCCACCGTCAAAAGTCGCTAAGCTGAGAGGAGAGCTGAACAATTTTTACCAGGCTGATGAAGAGTCAATCTATGAGGCTTGGGAGAGATTTAAAGATCTGCAGAGAAAGTGTCCACATCATAGCATTGAGCTGTGGAATTTGGTCCATATTTTCTAAAATGGGCTAAGTGGGACCACAAGAACCATCATTGACGCAGCTGCAGGAGGAACCTTCATGAAGAATACAACACATGAGGCCCATGATTTGGTAGCAGACATGGCCACCAATAACCATGTGACAGATGATAGAGGAGTAAGTGGAAGGAGAGCGATATGAGTTCATGAGATCGATGCCATTACAACGTTAAATGCACAGGTTGCTCTCTTGACCAAGCAACTGCAGCAGAACACAGTGTCAGTGAATGCAGTTCAGATGCCATTGAGTTGTGAGATGTGTGGGGGTCATCATACCTTTGATAGGTGCCCATCAGAAGACCCCAACAACATCCCTATTGAGCAAGCAGAATGTCAGGCAGTGGGGAATTACCAAAGGCCCCAGAACAACTCATATTCAAATACCTACAATCCAGGGTGGAGGAATCACCCTAACTTTTCATGGAGGGGTGATCAAGGGCAACATAACCAGTTCCGAGGCCAATACCAGAATCAGCAACCATTTAACCAGGCCTCACCTTCCCAACGATTGACACACGCTCGCGAAAGCCAAACGAATTGCGAGTAGCCTTGTTGACACTGCCGAATTCACAAACCCAGTTCATGGCAGAGACAAAGTCCTCTATCAGGAACTTGGAGACACAGATGGGACAACTAGCAAAGATGACAAATAACAGGCCACATGGCACTCTTCCTAATGTCTGAGAGATGAATCCCGAAGCGATGTCGAGCGGTGCAAGCGAGAAGTGGGAAGCGGTAGAACAACCTACACCTCAGCATGTGGTAGAACAGAGAGTTGAGCAGAGAGTAGAGACAGAGAAGGAGGGGGTTACTGAGGACCGCCCTATTTTAGAGAAGGCTCCAACAGTTCCAGTGATGGAATACACAGAGAAGATTCCTTACCTTCAGAGGTTGCAAAGAAAAGCAGTCGATAAGCAATTCTCCAAGTTCTTGGAGGTATTTAGAAAGCTGCACATTAACATCTCTTTCATTGAGGCGTTGGAGCAAATGCCTACTTATTTCAAATTTATGAAGGAAATTCTTGGGAAGAAGAAGAAGCTAGCTGAGTATGAGACAGTGGCATTGACAGAGGAATGCAATGCCATTTTGCAGAAGAAACTGCCCCCCAAGCTTAAGGATCCAGGGAGCTTCACATTGCCTTGCACAATTGGTAGGGTGACATGTAACAGGGCCCTGTGTGATTTGGGGACAACATAAATCTCATGCCCTTGTACGTTTTCAAGAGGTTGGGTTTGGGTGAAGCCAAACCAACCATTGTGAACTTGCAGTTGGCGGATAGGACAGTGGTGCATCCCAGGGGAATAATTGAAGACGTATTGGTTAAGGTGGGAAAATTCTTCTTTCCTGCGGACTTCCTCATCCTTGATATGGAGGAAGATGATGAAATCCCTATCATCTTGGGAAGACCATTCTTGACAACTGGGAGAGCCTTGATTGATGTGGAAAAGGGCGAGCTGACACTCAGAATTGAGGATGAAGAGATGGTGTTCAAGGTGTTTAAACACATCGTTGAACCCCCAGTCACAAGCAAGTGTTTTGCAGTCAGCACCGTTAGCACATCAGTTGAGCCAGCACATGCCAAAGCAAAGGAAATCAGTCCGCCAGTACAGGTGAGCAAAGCTAAACATTCTCTTGAGAAAAAGGAGAAAAAGAAAAACAGAAGGCGAAAGAGAAAAATGATTTTGAAATGGGTAGGCTGCGGGGTTAAGTTACCCCATGCCTCTTGATAAGGAACCTGCGTCCGTCTCAAAGACGTTAAAGACATCGCTACTTTGGAGGCAACCCAAGATTATTATTTTTTAAATTTTATGCAATTTAGTTTTAGTTAAAACAGTCTCACGGAAGGTATTGTTTACATGTTGTGATGACAGGTACAGGGCTAAAAAATGGAGGACGAAAAATGTGAGTGAAGAGGAAATCGGCTCGGCGCCACGGCGCCCAGCAGAGGGCCATGGCGCCGAGAATACAGAAAGGCGCAGGAAGTTTGGCGCCACAGCGCCGAATCAGAGATCCGCGGCGCCGAAAGTCCAGAGGGTCGCAGATGTTTGGGCGCCACGACGCCGATCTCAGGGCCGTGGCGCCGCGACGGAAAAACTGAAGTTAAAAGAACCCTAATTCGATTTCCCCTCCCCAAATATGCCGCCACCGCCACCATGTTAAACCAAGTCTGTAAGTTGTCTCGTCTTTCTTTTATTTTTGAGTCTTGCACACATTAGGGACAATTTGTGATTTAAGTTTGGGGGGAGTTCTTAGTTATTTTTGATGTGTTTTTGAGTCTTTTTTGTGTTATTTTCTATGTTTATTTGAGTCTAATTTTTTTTTATGATCATGCATGTTTTAGTTACTTGAAACGCCTAGTGAAGTAAAGTTGAATAATGTAATGGAATTAGAAGAAACCATCTGAACACTTAGGTTAGATATGCCAAAAATTCATGAAGTCAAACTATTTGGGGTATCTTGCTTGATTTATGCATTGTTAGTAATTAAACCTATGTGTCTGCTTGCTTGCTATTTGAGGCGAAATAGTTAGGATATGCATGTTAGGGAGATGACTCAGACATTTCTTTGTTAGCCATTTCTTACCATTTTTTACCTATCCCTGACATTAAAATTGTACCCCTAGTCAGCCTCTTTGAGCCTAAAAATAATATCTTTCTTTGACATTATATAATTCCATACTTGTGCCATAAGTGAATAAATTGATGTGTTTGAAATATAAAGTGTTGAAAAGAGACAAAAAGAGAGTGAACAATTTTGATGCACCCAAATGAAAAGTAATCATAAATAGGCAAAAGCCTAAGTTTGGGGGTGCCTACTATTCATCAGACACCTTATTCTCTCAAAACAAAAGAGGGGAAAGATATGTATGAGGTTGAAAAGAAAATCAAATGAAAAGGAAAGAATCGAAAGCAAAAGAGCTTATGGTACGTAAGATTGAGCCTAAAAGCCTATTTTTACCTACCCCTGCCTAAGCCTACATTACAATCCTGAAAAGCCATGAAAATCTCTAATGTGTGTATCCATGATTAGTGGAGAATAACAAGTAAACAGGCCATATGATTTGGAAATTAACATGCATAGTTAGGTATTCTTACTTCCATTGAGCATGATTAAATTGAATTTGCGAAATATCTGACTTGATGTGTTTAGAATGCTAAAAATTCATGCTATATGTTCCTGCATATTATTCTACTAACCTTCATGCTTTTCTAAGTAACAATGATGCAGTAAATTGATCAATGTTTTTGAGTCATTTTTTTCTTTTCTTTCGTGTCTTTGTTTCTATTTTTTTTATCTTTACTCGAGGGCGACCAAAGGTTAAGTTTGGGGGTGTTTGATCGGTGTATTTAATATACACCTTTTGAGTCATTTTTAGTTAGTCTTTTGCCTATTTTTGTACAAATATGTGTCGTGTTAGGATAGATTTTCTTGCTTTTGAGTCACAATGGTTTAAAGTGGCACATTGGTGAGAAGGAGCGAAAAGATAGTAGAAACAGAGGTTCCAGAGCTCAAAAAGCTAAAAAATTGGCAACCCGAGTGAGAAACAGGGCGGCGCCGCGACGCCAACCAACCAGCAGCAGCAAAGCCACGGCGCCCAAGAAGCAGAAAGCTGCAGAAGTTTCGGCGCCGGTTGCAGGGCCGCGGCGCCGACGCGGGAAAATTGACAAACCCGAATAGGATTGGGCCAAGGCCAAGAAGGAAAAGGTTTTGCACGTTTTTGAGGATATAAAAGGACCTTTTAGGTCAGATTTGAGGGAGTTCCACACCTTACCATTCATCACAACTTGAGATCAAGATTGGAGCCTTATTTTTGAGTAATTTCTTGTTATTTACTTTATTTCTTTTTAGTATATGTTGGATATTATTTTAGTTCTTAGCATGTTTATGGCTAAGAACTAACTTAATTTAGGGCTTTCCATGTCGAATCGCTTGAATCTCGTTCTTATGAATTAATGCATGTTTTGGTTTCTTCTTATTATTGTTGAGATTTATTCAATAATTGTTTTGATTGCTTGATAATTAATTGATCACTAATTATCATAACTTATATGATTTCTAATCGAAAGCCGAAAGGAGAGATTGTGAATATGCTATAGTTGAATAAACATAGGTTTAAATCATAGACGAAAGTACCCCGATACTTGTGTAGCTTGATAGGTTATTGCTCTTAATCCTCCTTTGTAGTCAATCTTGTCATCGAAAGAAAGAAGGGTTCTACATTGGGTTTGAGTGTTTATATTACCTTAACAGGAGTATAAAACGGCTTAGTTAACCTGCTATCTCAAAATAGAAGAAGAACCTTAATTATTTGCATTAACGAGTAAAGCGAGCGGATAGTTGAGGAGATTTGGATGCCTTATTTCCACCATATCTGAAGTAAAGTAAAGTAATTTAGTTAGCATCTAAATATAAAGGTTGAGAAAAGCTTGCGGAAATGTAAAGGTTGAGAAAAGCTTACTGAATCTAACGATACCAGGACCAATGAGTTGTCCATAGTTTACATCTACAAGGGAGGCGGTATGACTAGAGTAATAAAGGGATATATAATTAATGACATAAAAGAGACATGGAAGAGAAGAACAAAATGAGAGAACCTGAAATATCTCTATCTTTTCCTAAGAACTCATGATATTTGACGATCCTCATGCAATGAATTTTCGTTATATCCCTACTTATGCTCCATGTCTATGAACTTCCAGCTTATATGTCTTATTTTAAGTGGAAGATCGTAACAAAGGACTAAAAACATAGTTATTTCAGGATTCGATGGCTCAGATAAATTACAGTTTACTCTGTAATATTATAAAGAGATATACGACCGTGTGGGATCGACATTGTACTGATATTACCTATGTAGACCTGCGAGGCAATAGTTATGATTTCTAACTTTGTGACAGATTGAAATAGTCCTATTTACATAAGGAACTCTACTAAAATTTCCAAAAAACATGAAAATTATTATACCCGAGTGATGATGCCCTAACATTCGAGGACAAATATTATTAAAGAATGAAGGATTACACCCCGTAATTTCATTCATTGAATATAGACATTACACCATGCGATTCTACGTATGATTGGAAGGTTAGCTAGTCGATTTGAGCCCCGGTAACTCGAGACCCTTCCCGAGGGTCACATATGACTTATATGAATGTTAAGGAGGAATACAGAAGATTAAGTCAAATGGATTAAAGAAATCACATCTTTACAAAGTTTGATGAAAATTAGATGATATGCTAAGCGTTCTGTCCCACAGAAGCCAATCTGCTTCGCGGATCAGGCCACGGATCAGGGCCTTCCCTTACTCACTTCACTGCCCCCATCTACGTTGGGTTCTTCGGCACAGAACCTGCCTTATATTAAGAGCAGTGGAAATGCTAGTTATAGCCTAGAAATGGTGGCTTCTCATATCATTCTCAATTCTGACCCAATTCCTCTAAAACTCTCTTAAACACTCATTTAGGGTTTCTATATCATCAGGGATCAATTCCATACCAATTTGAAGAGAAATATTCCATAGATAATCATTAGAAGCTTGGAAATCCTCTTGATAGCAAGGTGGGGTGAAAGATTTTCTTGAGCTTGAAAAAACAGTTTATGATACAAGTCTTTTTGGCGAATTTAAGGTAAGATCTTGATGCTCTTAATGAACTATAGCTTTTCATAGCTTATTTGGATTTATTGATGAAGGCAAATTTTGACAATTAAGCTAAAACTCCATGAAGGAATTGCTATGATTCTTGGATTATTCTCTAGTAAGTTTTGAGATGATCCTAGCTAGAAGTTAAAGGATGCGGTGTTAGAGGTTATGGAGTATGTATTGCGATCTTTTTATTAGTATTGGTTCTATTGATATGGTATTGAAAGGGAGTTAATAGTATGGTTGGTAACCGTAAGCACCATAACTAAAAGAGTATGCTCTATAGGTGCTCGTAAAATTGTTCTAGTGAATTGTTCCTAGTTTGTTGATCTTATCTTGATCCAAACTCTCTATATTGTGTAGATAATCACTCATAAAGCATTCGGGGGTTCGTGAGACGTTGCTAACTAAGCAACACATGTATATTAAGGTTAGCCCTTTCTTTCTTTTGGCATGACCTATGGATAAATATAATCATAACGACGTCCCTTAAAAAAATCTCTATTCTTAAGATAGAAACTTGGGAACACCCTTGTTTCATAGTGGTACATTTCATGGCTCTTATTGTTCTTTGTCGGGAGCACTTCCCACTTTGATGGTATCTTGTATCGTATGTCTTCTTATGATTCTTATTGATCCTCAAACAATAGATATACACAGTTACATAATGATAATCGGAGGGTAACGACCTTGAGTCACCCCTATCAGATCCATAAAGCCATTCAGAGTCATTTCATTAATTTTTTATATATTTTTTTTTATGACACCACGCCACACTATAATCGGGCAGACATACACTTATATGTGCACAACACTGCGGTTGGAAAATTTATGATGACGATAGCCCCAAAGAGCGGCTTAATGATGATGAGATAGCCCCGATGTGTGTGTGTATATATATATATATATATATATGAGATTTAAAGTAAAGTATGCATATTCCTTTACTACAGAGGCACTTAGAGTACATGTTGTTTCTCTGTTGCTCTATTTACGATCTTACACTCAATTACAGTCTCAACTTTATGCTCTATTTACAGCGTTGAACTTGTTTACAGTTTCAGCCTGACATGTACTGATTACCCCTTTGTTGGGGCACTTCGTTTTATTCCCGCATGTGCAGATAGAGATTCAGACGATACCTCGCAATAGGTGACTCAACTCATCTGAAGATAGTCACGCTCCTTTCTTCCGGAGATGTTTAGTGAGCTGATAGGTATGGTGATTGCATATATGTACATAGTTGGGTATGGCTGGGCCCGGTCCCAATATAACGATGTTGACGTACTCTTTAGAGGCTTGTAGACAGTCGTCTTGTATATAGTAGTCTTATGTGGCCTTGTCGGCCTTGTTGTATATTGTTGGGCGATTTCCACGTGCTCACGCAAGTGTACGTATCGTTCACAAGTAGTATAGTCTGATAAGACCGAATATCATCCTCAGAGACTGGTTTCTAATTACCGTTCATCTATTTTATGTTATCTATTTGGCAATCGATAATAGAGTTGGGTTTTTTGTTTAACTACTAGAATAATTGCACGAATTAACTAAACTATTGCAGTTGTAATCAGTTATGAAGGAATTATGGCTTCCAAAATCCTCGACTATCCACTATATTCAATCCTTAATGCAACTAGAATGACTTCTTCTTCTACGTTAAGATAACGGTTAACTAGAATGTCATATATTTCGGTTAGGATATATAATCGCTCAACCCCAGTGCCGAACCCTTCTATATTTCTATGATAGAATTTACCACATAGGAGGTGTCACGCCCTTTTTCGACCGCGACATTATTCTAGCGAACCCTGCTTAAATAAAATGTTAGAAAATAATATAAAATGCTAAAATGTTAAAAAATGCCAAAAGGGTGCTAAAAGATTGCTAAGTGTTAAAGGTTGCTAAAAGTAGTGCTAGGGTTCGCGGAGTCGCCACCTAATTAGTTTGGGTGAATTAGGACACCTAAATGTCAACTAGGTTAAAGTCAACATTAACTCCATTTTTTTGGTCTGCAAAACTTATGTGAGATTCTGGGTAATGGTTCTTTATTAATCTAGAGGGAAGGGATTAGACACCCTCTAAGATCCGCTAACTTGCGGTTGTCCGTTCAAACCTAGGTTAATTATTATGCTAAGAAAGACATGTTTTAAAAAAGTATTTGGAGTAAAAGAATGTAGCAAGTGTTTTATATAAAGTAAGGAAAAAATGTGTTCTTTGATGACATAAAAGGTCTATGGTTTTATAAAGTAGAATTAATTTTGGATGAAAATATATGTTCATAAGATACTTAAAGAACATATAAATTTGCTATAGTAGATAAAATATATATTGCATAGTATAATGCGAAGGTAATAATGCAAGAATCAGTTTCTTGATAAAAATGCATTTACGGAAGTAGGTATGACATAAAACATAGTATAAAGTTTCAAAATATGCATTCATGTTGTTTATAAAATACTCTTTTTGGCGATGGAAAATGTTGACACCCAATTTTGACCCTCTCGTCCAGTCATTAGCTATAAAATCACCCTAATTTTTAATAATTTTTAAATAATAAAATGCAGCGATAAAACATTAATACAGACATAAATAAGCAATTTAATAATGACACCGCGTCTTACGTAGAAAATTAAGCACTTAGAGTCCCGCGCCCGCATTAATTAATTTTAAGCCCTGTCATGATTCTTAATAATAAATACGTCAAATTAGCAGTGACGTCGCGCCAAATAGCATAGCCGCATTTATTAATACGAAAAGCAACGTCATAATTATTGTAATTATTTAAAGCATAAATTAAATAATAATGCACAATAAATAAAATTTTAAATAATAGCGTCGCATTTATAAAAATTAAGCACTAATTAAATAGCACACCCGTCTTTATTTTTGTAATAATTTAAACTCAACTTAGACTAATAAAGCACCTAAATAATTTAATCATAATTTAAACAATTAATTAATAATACACCTAAACTAATAACCCACTTAAATTAAACCTTTTAAAACGCAGCCCACTACACCTAACCAGCCCAACTCGCCCCTCTACCCTTATCAGCCCAGAAGCCCACGTACAACCTTATTTCCCTCAGCCCTTTTCCCCATCGTCCACCTTTCAAGAACCAGCACCTTCACAAAACGATGAGAAACCCTAAAACTAACTAAAAAACCGCCGCACCTCCCTTACCTCGCACCCCCCCATCGCCGCACCTTCCCTGCCAAGATTTTCGCCTGAGAATCCGGCGACTTTCCTTACCATGCACACTAACCCTAGTCGTCTCCCCCCCTTTTTCCAACGATTTCTTACCATAACCAGCACCTAAATCTTTTATCTGAATAAAACCGCAACAATCGAAGTATAGCTGGCCATTAGAATAGCTTGCCTTAACCAAATCGTGCACGAAATCGTACCTAAAGCGAATAAGCAAATCGCAACTTACCATAACAATAAAATCAGTACTAAATCGCCAAGATTCGTCAATATCAGTCTCAAAAGCCATCCCAAACTTACCAAAATTGAGACCCATAATCGCGACTATATATAGGATGATTTACGCAAGCAATAGCATCGAGCTTGGAGGGCAAAATCCAGAGCGAAAAGAGGCAGAGCTCAGTCGGGAGAGCAGTCAAAAAGCAACAAACAAGAGCAGGCAGAACAATCGGGGAGGAGCAAGGGTGGACAGCAATCCAGATCCCTTTCTTTTTCGACTAACAAAAGCCAACCAGCGAGAATAGGAAAAAACACTAGAGCAGCATACCGAAAATCCGCACCTAGAATCGACCATAAACCGCATCGCTTTCAATCGCATCGCAATAACCCGTCGAGTGGACCGACGACTTGATACGCTGCCTCGGTTCGCTGCCCGGAGAAGGTAAATTCAAATTCCGCACGATTCTAGTTTATTTCCATGTTTTATGGCTTGTCGTATTCTGTTTTGGTTAATCACTCTTAGTTAAGATCATCGCGCTGCTGTCCTGCTGTTGATGTCAAAGTATCGCGCTGTGTTGATCGATTTAGTTAGCCTGGGTTTGCAATTACTTATTTAAAACCACGAAATGGATTTATGCCCACTGTAATTACTTGCTAAATGGAATGTGATATTAGATAATGAAATACCCTACGATGTTAGTCTTGTTTCAAGGACTTGTCTGCATGTCCATCTCTAGATCGTCACGTTTACTAAATGACTATATGTCTGCCTTTATATATCGAAGTGTTAAAATGTATCCATGACAGTTTATAATACCTTTCGAGCTATGTGTTGTGTCATGTCAATCTGTTGCGCAATCTAAATGATATCTGTTTCAACATCCTGCACTTATTTGAAATCTCCTCTGTTTGGTATACGAAACTGGCCACTGTTTATAAAACACAGCGAAGTGTACGTGTTATTGGAGAGTTTGTCCTTTGCTCTCCTTCTTACAAATAAAAGAATAGGACCAAGTAATGGTTACTGTCTGTTTTGGGGTCGCACTTCTCTCTGTCTTGAAAAATAAAGAATCTGTAGTTTTTGTAGACCTGTGTGGATCTGTCCGCTGTGTTGTTTAAGTGTTTACTCCCAAGTTCATGAGCCTCTATTTTTCTTGTCTGTGCATTATCATGCCTACATGTATATCTGAAAGAATGAACCTGAGTCTGCCAAAGTTAAGCGTTGTCCGCGTCGATTGAAGGCATTATCACCACTGCCCAGGGCCTTCCCATTTTAACATGCCCTGTTTTGTTAAGAGCCCTGGTGTCCCCATTTGTTGCCCAGATGCAGATTACTTTGTTTCTTTTTCCTTCTGTTGCATGATATGTATCTGTGGACTGACCATGTGTTTGTCTTCAAATATGTGTATGGGTTGAGTTTCCTGTGCCTATTGATGTGTATCTGTGGGACTGATCTTATGCCATAGTTCCTGTAATCAAATGACGGGTCAATCCCCTTTCTGCCCTGTCCTCGCCTATTTGCTAGTTGATCAAAGTTGTGTCTGTTACATCTTGAGGCCAGTGGTCGAATCAGGACATAACTGGCCATATATTGCTTCTTTTCCTGTGTTAGTATACGAGTCTATACCTATAGCTGGTAATTTGACCTGATTCACAGTGTCTCCCCTCTGTTTGTTGCTGCATATTGCTTCATCTTGCTTCATTTGTTTGCTTGATAAGATGGCCTCAAGAATAGGGAATCACTTAAGCCTATTGTTTACTTGTCTTTACTTGGAATTGTTGGGGTTGCGTATAATACTAGCAGCTGGTTTATGCAGTCCACATACATGCTCATTCTTATTTCTTTTTTACCACCTGCTAGCTGCCTACCCCATCTGATTATGTCCTCTGTTGGTCTTTATGTGTGTGTTTGCTTAAATACAAACCATGTGTCAAGTGCTTGTTTATTAAATAAATTTGGGCATATACTAATCCTTATCTTTCTTTTTTACATGAAATGCACCGGAGCAAAATGAAGAGTCTCATGGCGAGACTCATCACGAGCTACTTCAAATGGCAACCCGCATCTACATCCATCGAGTTCCTTCTTCGGCAATTCCTAGAAAAGCAAATAGATGCCAGTCATCCGCGATCACTTACTCTCTTAACCTCCTTATGTCTTTATTTGTTATTGCAATTTTATTATCTAACTTTGTAATTAATAGGAGACATAGAACAATTAGCCTTGGAATAAATAAATTGGGCGGGTAGTTTTAAAATCGGAAATGCACTTTTAAATTACTTATTTTAAGGGCTTGTCATGCATGTCTAAACTTTACTAAACAACTTAACTCGCAACTAACGTATCACTTCTTATAAAATTCATGATAAAATAAATTGATTTTCTCATAAGCTCTTTTATTAGCATAATATAAATAATTTATGTTGAATAGCCTTCTTATCATAAAATTACAAAATAACCACCTTTTGCACTACGTCATATATATTTGATTTTAAATGCATATCTTTGATCATAAATCAACATTGCATATATCTATAAACAATATAAATGCATACTTTAAAACTTTATTTCTTTTTATAGCATTAGTTTTACAAACTTTATTCAACATGCCTCCTTTTTATAAAATATTTTGAAGCATTTTTATATTTTCAAAACACGCATTTTAATATAATAATTACCCTAGGTTTGGCAGGATAACCGCAAGTTAGCGGATCTTAGAGGGTGTCTAACCCCTTCCCTCTAGATTAATAAAGAACTCTTGCCCGTAATCTCATTAAGTTTAGCAGACCATAAAAATGGAGTTAGTGTTGACTTTAACCTAGTTGACATTTAGGTGTCCTAATTCACCCAAACTAATTAGGTGGCGACTCCGCGAATCCTAGCAGCATTTTAGCACTTTAGCATTTTAGCCTCCCTAGCAACCCTTTAGCATTTTAATACTTTAGCACCCTTTTCTTTAGCACATTACCTTTTAACCTTTTGCACTTTTAACCCTTTTAGCATTTTAACACCCTTTTTAAACATTTAGCATTTTCTTTTATTTTTCTAACATTTTTATTAAGCAGGAGGAGTTTTTATTTAAGCAGGGGTTCGCTAGAAAACTGTCGCGGTCGAAAATGGGCGTGACAGAAATGGCGACTCCGCTGGGGAATTTAGGTTCTTAACCACAACAGACCTAGGGTTATTATTTGGCATTACTTTTTGCATTTAATTTTGTGTGATGTATTTTTGTTTTATTTATTTTAATTGCTACATGCTTTACTGCTTTCCTTAAACTGGCATTCCGCTCATATTTCTTCCATTCTGGAAAATTCACACTATCACACACTCACGTATTTGGTGTGCTTGGCGCACCATAAATTTCTTTCAAAAATATCCAAATTTTAGGAGAGTTGGCGCTGCGCGAGTTAGATCGGTTAAATGCGATCGGTAGCGTAGCCTTCGCTCGAGTTGTCCGCTCGGGAACCTTGCGTCTAGTAAAGCCAAATCTTAGAAACTCAAGATAGAGCTATACCACCCTTTATTTTAGGGCATGCATGCATTTACCCTAGGTGGGTCAATCGCGGCATTGGCGCACAATTAGGAAGACACGAACTTGTCGGCGGGTTTCTCGACCCAACGACCAACGGCGTATTATGTGTGGCGTGGCAATGTGACAAATCCAAGCCTAATCATGACATGCTGAAATTGGAAAAAGTGCCGTCGTTTGGTCGCCATTTCCAACAAAGGCATTATAGTTGGGCGACTTGGACAAATCCATCATGACCTCGCGTATGTGACGTTTAGGCTCCTACCGCATAAAGGTGTCCCGTGCATGTTAGGACACGCACGCGATGTGACAATTTATGTGCAACATGTACTTGCTAAATGTTTTTACACTACGCAAAATCACATGCTTTACACTAACGCGATTTCTTGCATTTTGTCTAAAAGGATTTATCATCTTCCCCAAAGTCGATTTGTATTTGACTAAGCAATGGCGAGCATCGATATCTCACAAGATCAAAGCGCAGTCCATCGATATGGTGATTCAAGGCGCATTTGAAGCGAGCAGTCGGAACTGTCTTGGTTCCTATAAGTAGCGGTCTCGAGAAAGAAAAGCGATAAAGATCCGATCGAACACCTCTCCCGATTACCACAAATGGCAACGCCTTGGCGAAATCAAAGGCTCGAAAGCATCATCAAGTACTCGTCACTGCAAATAACCAAAACAGTCAAAATCCCCCAAATTATTACCAGTACCCGCTTACTACATATCTCATTCAGCCAATATACAATGCACCCATACGTCCCACACAAAACCAAATGCCTATTATGCTCCAGCCAAACACAAACCAAAGGCCACAACGAACCTATTTTCGCAATACATATGTCACCGCTTGCAATACCACTGTGTATACGCCCACGACCAAAGGCGATCCACTAAACATCTTCAAACCTCGCATGAATGGTGAGAGAAGGCCAACCAAAACATATACACCTTTAGCCGAACCCATAACCCAACTGTATGAGGAGCTGAAAGCGCGAGAATACTCGGCCCGATTCGAAATATCCCGGGCCCTCTTCCGAGGCACGATAAAACCAAACATTGTGCATACCACTCCGGTGTCGAGGGGCACGACATCGAAAATTGCTATACACTCAAGGACAAAATAGAGGAGTTAATCAAAGAGGGAGTCATTCAGGTGGAGGAGGCCTCCCCCAATGAGTACAACGAACCCCAAAGGAAGAGAGGTGTTCCATGGCGGAACCGCTCGCGTGAATCGATCATTTATCGAGCATGCACCTCGAAGGAGAAGTGCGATAGCGAGCATGAAGACCCGGCCGGTATGATGCGAGCAAGAAGGCGTATTGGTTGGATTTGCACCGCGTTACAGTCGCTAAAGCCGGATAAGAAAGAGCAATTTAGCTTAGCAGATTAATAAAAAGAAAAACTCATATTTAAGCTTTAATAATGTTTTCTTTTGTTTTGCTTGCATTGGAACTACGTGTGACCTGATTCCCTCGTGGGGATACGTAGGCGGCCATATCAGCTTCGGTCCCACCTTTTAGAAAATCCCAATTTCTATTTTGCTTGTAATGAACTACGTCATGACCTGATTCCCTCATGAGGATACTTAGGCGGCCTAAATCGGCTTCGGTCACGCGTTAGGAAGCTTTCCGCCGTTACGAAAATAACGAGAATACCAAGCAACTCCATTGAGACCAGCTTTAGGCCAACGCCGCTGCGTATTTAAAGCGGGACAAGGTAGGAAAGCAGACGGGGGTTGCGAGTCTAAGCGGGCGAACGCGCGGATGTCAAGGAACAAGCGGCGAAGTCAAATGCGAATCGACCCACGAACTCACAAATTTTCTTTGGCGCGGTCTTTCATATGAAGCGAGAAAGTGCAACGGTAAGCGAGAAAATCGGCAAAAGTTTTCTTGCGAAGCGAAAAAAGCAGCGAGCGGAGGATATGACAACAATCCAAAGTTCAAAGTCCGCACTAGAAGCAGCAGAAACAGAAAGGGCCATCGACAATCAGCAGTTAAAATTCAAAGTTCCGCAACTAAGCCTAGAGCATCAACTCGGGCATAAAGTAAAATTTGCACACAACAAATGCATCATGAAAATTCGTCAGTTGCGGCGTTTAGCATGTCCGTGCAAGGACAACACCTCAGTATTCATCTGGCGCATCAGGGACGACATCCCTACCCATAGGATTGCACTTCTCATATGTATTTATCATTTCGTTTAAACATGTATACACTAATTTTTCTCAAACTTAGCTTGCAGGAACATTTATTCTACGGGCGGCGGCAATACGTCCGAGCAACGGCGTCGAAGCAATACGTCGAGCGGCGGCGTTATCGGTATTATGTCGAACAGCGACATCATCGGCGTGCGTCATGCAAAGCGCCATCGTAAATACGTCGAGCAACGGCGTTATCGGCGATTATGTCGAGCGGCGACATCATCGGCGTGCGTCTGCAACGACGCCCGGCGGCAATACGTCCGAACGCGGCGTTATCGGCGTATGTCGGCAGCGACATCGCCGGCGTGCGTATACGCAACGACTCCAACAACAATACGTCCGAGCGGCGGCGTTATCAACATTATGTCCGGCAACGACATCGCCGGCGTGCGTCTGCGCAACGGCGCCATCGGCCAATACGTCCGAGCAACGATGTTATCGGCGTATGTCGAACGGCGACATCGCCGGCGTGCGTCTGCGCAGCGGCGCCCGGCGAATACGTCCGAGCAATGACGTTATCGGCGTATGTCCGGAACGGCGACATCGCCGGCGTGCGTCTGCAGCGGCGCCATCGGCCAATACGTCCGACAACGGCGTTATCGGCGTATGTCGAGCAACAACGCCGGCGTGCGTCTGCGTAACGACGCCCGGCAGCAATACGTCGAGCGGCGGCGTCGTGACGTTCGTCTGCAACGGCGCCAAGAATATACGTCTGGCAGCGGCGTCGGCGTCAACACGTCCGAACAGCGGCGTCGTGACGTGCGTCTACGCAACGACGCCAGCAGCAACACGTCCAGGCAACGACGTTATCAGCACAACAAGTCCAAAAACGATGCCAAATCCAAAAACGATGCCAAGTCCGAAAACGACGCCAACAACAATACGTCCAGGCAACGACGACATCATCATTACGTCTACGCAACGACGTCGGCAGCAACACGTCCAGGCAACGACGTTATCAACACAACAAGTCCAAAAACGACGCCACGTCGAAAACGACGTCATCGGCATATCACATCTACGCAAGGACAATTTCTATACTCTCGAAATTGCATTTCTTACTCATGTTTTATTATTCTGTCTTAGCATTTATGCACTAACTCTTTCTTGAGCTTTAGTCTACAGGGACAGTTGCAGCAAGAACAATATATACGCATTCACAATCGCAACACGGCCGTGCAAGGGCGAAATCACAGCATTTGCAGCATCGCGTCAACACAACATGCATCACATTTTCGCAGGATAACATTTTCTACTCACAGTTACATTGCTTTTAAAATTACGCATCATCATTTTGCCGTAACAGTTATGCACTAACCATTTGTTCAAGTCTTAGCATGCAGGAGCAGAAGCACAACGTAAATTTTCTCTTACAGCGAATCGGGGCAATTTGTTGGGGGGCCAACCTTCCCAACAAATGGCAGAAGCGGCCTCAAGCGTCGGTCCACTCGTTCCACATCACCATAAAACCCAGAATCTAAGTCGATAGCGGTACACCCCAGGTTCAAGCCAGTTATTTTTATTTTACTTTTAGCGCGCGGTGTCGTCATAACTCGACCGGAACAAATTTAGTCGCGTTAGCGCGCGGTGTTTTGACCATGGTAACCCGGTGTCGTCATAACTCGACACCGGACAAATTTGAGTCGCGTTAGCCGCGCCAGTGTTTTGACCATGGTAACCCAGTGTCGTCATAACTCGACACTGGGACAAATTTTGAGTCCGCATTAGCCCGCCTTGGTGTTTTGACCATGGTAGCCAGTGTCGTCATAACTTGACACTGGGACAGTTTTGAGTCCGCGTCAGCTTTGTCTTAATTGCCCAACATTTTTGCAATTCTGAGGATCGAGACAAAATTGGCTATGAGTCAACGTCTTTGTCCGAAGATTCTTCCATCATCTCCATACAAAGAGGGACAAGTTGTTGACACCCAATTTTGACCCTCCCGTCCAGTCATTAGCTATAAAATTACCCTAATTTTAATAATTTTTAAATAATAAAATGCAGCGATAAAACATTAATACATGCATAAATAAGCAATTTAATAATGGCACCGCGTCTTACGTAGAAAATTAAGCACTTAGAGTCTCGCGCCCGCATTAATTAATTTTAAGCCCTGTCATGATTCTTAATAATAAATACGTCAAATTAGCAGTGACGTCGCGCCAAATAGCATAGCCGCATTTATTAATACGAAAAGCAACGTCATAATTATTGTAATTATTTAAAGCATAAATTAAATAATAATGCACAATAAATAAAATTTTAAATAATAGCGTCGCATTTATAAAAATTAAGCACTAATTAAATAGCACACCCGTCTTTATTTTTGTAATAATTTAAACTCAACTTAGACTAATAAAGCACCTAAATAATTTAATCATAATTTAAACAATTAATTAATAATACACCTAAACTAATAACCCACTTAAATTAAACCTTTTAAAAGCGCATTACTACACCTAACATTGACTCGCCCTCTACCCTTATCACCCCGAGCCCGTACGCGCCTTATTTCCCTCAGCCCTTTTCCTCATCGTCCACCTTTCAAGAACCAGCACCTTCACAAAACGATGAGAAACCCTAAAACTAACTAAAAACCCGCCGCACCTCCCTTACCTCGCACCCCCCCATCGCCGCACCTTCCCTGCCGAGATTCTCGCCTGAGAATCCGACGACTTTCCTTACCATGCACACTAACCCTAGTCGTCTCCCCCCCCCCCCTTTTTCCAACGATTTCTTACCATAACCAGCACCTAAATCTTTTATCTGAATAAAACCGCAGCAATCAAAGTATAGTTGGCCATTAGAATAGCTTGCCTTAACCAAATCGTGCACGAAATCGTACCTAAAGCAAATAAGCAAATCGCAACTTACCATAACAATAAAATCAGTACTAAATCGCCAAGATTCGTCAATATCAGTCTCAAAAGCCATCCCAAACTTACCAAAATTGAGACCCATAATCGCGACTATATATAGGATGATTTACGCAAGCAATAGCATCGAGCTTGGAGGGCAAAATCCAGAGCGAAAAGAGGCAGAGCTCAGTCGGGAGAGCAGTCAAACAACAACAAACAAGAGCAGGCAGAACAATCGGGGAGAAGCAAGGGTGGACAGCAATCCAGACCCCTTTCTTTTTCGACTAACAAAAGCCAACCAGCGAGAATAGGAAAAAACACTAGAGCAGCATACCGAAAATCCGCACCTAGAATCGACCATAAACTGCATCGCTTTCAATCGCATCGCAATAACCCGTCGAGTGGACCGACGACTTGATACGCTGCCTCGGTTCGCTGCCCGGAGAAGGTAAATTCAAATTCCGCACGATTCTAGTTTATTTCCATGTTTTATGGCTTGTCGTATTCTGTTTTGGTTAATCACTCTTAGTTAAGATCATCGCGCTGCTGTCCTGCTGTTGATGTCAAAGTATCGCGCTGTGTTGATCGATTTAGTTAGCCTGGGTTTGCAATTACTTATTTAAAACCACGAAATGGATTTATGCCCACTGTAATTACTTGCTAAATGAAATGTGATATTAGATAATGAAATACCCTCGCTGATGTTAGGTACTGTTTCAAGGACTTGTCTGCCTGTCCATCTCTAGATCGTCACGTTTACTAAATGACTATATGTCTGCCTTTATATATCGAAGTGTTAAAATGTATCCATGACAGTTTATAATACCTTTCGAGCTATGTGTTGTGTCATGTCAATCTGTTGCGCAATCTAAATGATATCTGTTTCAACATCCTGCACTTATTTGAAATCTCCTTTGTTTGGAATAGGGAATCACTTAAGCCTATTGTTTACTTGTCTTTACTTGGAATTGTTGGGGTTGCGTATAATACTAGCAGCTGGTTTATGCAGTCCACATACATGCTCATTCTTATTTCTTTTTTACCACCTGCTAGCTGCCTACCCCATCTGATTATGTCCTCTGTTGGTCTTTATGTGTGTGTTTGCTTAAATACAAACCATGTGTCAAGTGCTTGTTTATTAAATAAATTTGGGCATATACTAATCCTTATCTTTCTTTTTTACATGAAATGCACCGGAGCAAAATGAAGAGTCTCATGGCGAGACTCATCACGAGCTACTTCAAATGACAACCCGCATCTACATCCATCGAGTTCCCTCTTCGGCAATTCCTAGAAAAGCAAATAGATGCCAGTCATCCGCTTCAATCCCTTACTCTCTTAACCTCCTTATGTCTTTATTTGTTATTGCAATTTTATTATCTAACTTTGTAATTAATAGGAGACATAGAACAATTAGCCTTGGAATAAATAAATTGGGCGGGTAGTTTTAAAATCGGAAATGCACTTTTAAATTACTTATTTTAAGGGCTTGTCATGCATGTCTAAACTTTACTAAACAATTTAACTCGCAACTAACGTATCACTTCTTATAAAATTCATGATAAAATAAATTGATTTTCTCATAAGCTCTTTTATTAGCATAATATAAATAATTTATGTTGAATAGTCTTCTTATCATAAAATTACAAAATAACCACTTTTTGCACTACGTCATATATATTTGATTTTAAATGCATATCTTTGATCATAAATCAACATTGCATATATCTATAAACAATATAAATGCATACTTTAAAGCTTTATTTCTTTTTATAGCATTAGTTTTACAAACTTTATTCAACATGTCTCCTTTTTATAAAATATTTTGAAGCATTTTTATATTTTCAAAACACGCATTTTAATATAATAATTACCCTAGGTTTGGCAGAATAACCGCAAGTTAGCGGATCTTAGAGGGTGCCTAACCCCTTCCCTCTAGATTAATAAAAAACCCTTGCCCGGAATCTCATTAAGTTTAGCAGACCATAAAAATGGAGTTAGTGTTGACTTTAACCTAGTTGACATTTAGGTGTCCTAATTCACCCAAACTAATTAGGTGGCGACTCCGCGAATCCTAGCAGCATTTTAGCACTTTAGCATTTTAGCCTCCCTAGCAACCCTTTAGCATTTTAATACTTTAGCACCCTTTTCTTTAGCACATTACCTTTTAGCCTTTTGCACTTTTAACCCTTTTAGCATTTTAACGCCCTTTTTAAATATTTAGCATTTTCTTTTATTTTTCTAACATTTTTATTAAGCAGGAGGAGTTTTTATTTAAGCAGGGGTTCGCTAGAAAAATGTCGCGCTCGAAAATGGGCGTGACAGAAAATAAAGGGAAAGTTAGTTGTTTATGAATTTGCTTTGTTAATTATGCAAAAGATATAGTTTAGTTTTTTAATTACTCTCTTTGCAATGATAAAAAAAATATTCCGACATGCATGACAATCTTAAATAAGCAACTGGGGAAGACCAAATTTCTAATACCCAATTACTTTCTAATTATTGATTCAATGTTTAACTATTCTAGGTGTCCTACTAATTAGAGTAGCGTTAGTCAAATAATTACGACAAATAAATGGGGTGAGGATATGAATTAATAAGGATGACTCGAAGAATAGCGATGTAATTTGCCGACGGGTTGAAATTTCCGATGCGGATAGAGAATGCACATAGATGCGGGTCTTCATTTGCTGTAGCTTGTAATGAGTCTCGCCATGAGACTCTTCGTTTTCGCTCTGATGCATTTCATGTAAAAAAGAAATGATAAGGATTAGTATATGTCCAACCGAATAGATAAAATAATCACATACTCCAACATGCTTATGATTTAATTATTAAAGCCAACGAGATAATAGATAAAAAAAACAACACCCAAATAAAGGCAATGTCCAACCCATACATTGGGCTTTGACGGCCCAACAGCAGACAAAACAGAGGGACAACACTGAAATATGAAGCAAGCCCAAATGTAATAATTATCAGGATTTAGAGAGGCAGAACAACCCAGACATTAGGCCTTAGATACAAACAGAGTGCAGAAAACATAAGACAAGCCTAAATGTAAAATTTCAGATTTTCAGGGGAGGCAGAATATAGAGAAGACAGGCCCAACACAATATTTTCCTAACTCTTAAAATCAGGTGAACATATAGGCTTGTTTACACATACGAGGGGAGCTGATAAGAGATTTTCGATATACATGATATAAAGGAGACTAAGAGGGATATCAAAGGTTGACATGCCAGCAACAGAGCATATGAGTGATTGAGTTGACATAACACATAGACATAGTAACACGGATTAAACAATCAATCAGAGAGCACATATTAGATACTAAGGTTGCTCATGCTATATTAAACACACGAGATCCTGGACATGTGTTGTAGCAACTAGACTTTGACATTAAATGTATCTAGATATACATGAGACAAGATGACTACAACCATGAATGCTCAACCTTAGAGGCACACCTTTGGATTTGTATTGAGAGAAGTCAATTCATGCTATAATCTAGGCCAAAAGATGCTTATGTAGATAAGGAAGAGGTATGTCGAGATATACAAACTGGACAGGGGGTGTGCAGGTATTTAGTCCAACATAATAACTCTTTTAAACATGCAAAGATACTCAATTACACGATAAGTTTTAATGGGTGAATTAAATTATATATTTCAACAAGAGATAGGTAAGCAAATAAGTCGAGGATGGCATCTTAGATATGTAGGACTTGCTTAAATCGGAATAAGCACATAATCATTTATAACTTCTATATGTTCTCATGGAGACATTTTACACTCCAGCAGTCAAGAACAAATTCATAATCAGTTTGACAGGTACGATTAACATACATAACTTCTCAGTTATACATAATCATTGAGGTCAAAGCTCAATCGCATCATTACACTCAGTTTGCTTGACGTTGCAGGATTATTCTAAAACAATTATTCTCGGCACAGGGTAGGCAAACAGATCCGGTAGTGAGGAGAATTGTCTTTAAGAAAACAGGACCATCAAGCACAAGCACATTTAAGTTTTATATTTTATATGTCGATGTGCTTAATGAACACATAAGATATTAACACGAGCCCACAAGACTAAACTCGATGTAGTTATAAGAGATTCATCCATACCAAAACACGTAACATAGGCATTATATTGAAGTTACGCAACAGGGCATATTCTGAATTCCTTTATACAGACTCACAACACTATTCTGGGCATGCAGTCGGCACCACATATACACTTAAAGATGAACAGTTCGCCTAATGACAATATTAGGACATATTTAATTAATGCGACCTCACAGGAAATACACAGAGCGATCCAAACTGAAATCAAGCAGAGCTTAAGCGATTGATTTACCTTCTCCGGACAGCGAACCGAGGCAGCGTATCAAGTCGTCGATTCACTTGGAGTTTGGTTGCTATGCGATTAAAGTTTGAAGTTTCGGTTTTGGAAGCGAAAGTTGTTCCGCTGGATGTCTATTGGGTTTTTACTTGTTTTCCATGGATGTTGATGCTGTGGTCGCGATATTTCCCCTCTCGATGCCCTTTTAGCCAAACCCTTCCCTACCACAACTGATTTTTCGATGGATTTCTCACTGCATCGTCCTATTTTCCTCTCTCAAAATCCCCCCCCCCCCTTGCATGCGTATAGGTTCTGTATTTATAGCCCTAATTCAGGTTCTATGTTTGGTAAGATTCTTGAACTGATTTGAGCGTTTTGTTCTTTTTCTGATTTTTTGTGCGATTCGTCCTTGATTCTGGTGATTTTGAATGGTACTGGTAGGGGAAAGGAACCCAGATTTCTTGGCGAGAATCGTGGGATTTGGCATGTTGATTTGGGAGGGGTGTACGGCGGTTGCTTAGGAATTTTTAGGGTTCTTCCCGTTAGGTTTTAGGGAGAGGGAGATGGAGCGATATAATCAGGGGAGGAGTTTGAATAAAAGGGCTGAAGGGGAACTGGGCCTGCGGGTTGGGCTGCGGGTGTGGGTTGGGCGACGCGGGTTGGGTAAGTAGTGGGCTGATAATTATTAATTAGGTATTAGTATTTTTTAGGTGTTTTAATTTGGGTAGTGTATTACGTATTAGGTGTATTATTTACTTATTTAAATACAACCCTAGGTGTTTTATTAGTTTTAGCTTGGATTTTTATTATTACAATAATAAATGCGGGCGTGCTATTTAATTAGTGCTTTATAATGCGATGCCGTTATTAGAATCTTATTTATTATGCGTATTTTGCGATGTTAAATTAAAATTAAATGGGGTTTAGATTATTACTAAATTATTTAAATGCTAAATGCGGATATGACATTTAAGGATTGTTTAATGCTTTTATAAATGCGACGCTATTAAAATGTCTGTATTAGATTAAAATTTAAATTACAAATCATAATTATGAAACTGTCTTGCGTATTAATAAATGCGACTATGCTATTTGACACGACGTCATTGCTAAATTATTTATTTATTTACGTATTTATTATTATTATTATTTATCATTAAGAATTGTTTGAGTTTTAATTAATGGAAAATAGGGCTTATGAATAATATTCATGAAACTGTTTGTTATTGAAATGACGAATGCGAACGTGAGGCTCAAGAAATACATAACTCTACGTAAAATGCGGTGCCATTATTAAATTGCTTATTTATGCGTGTATTAAAAATTTTATTGTTGCATTTTATTATTATAAAATTATTAAAAATTATTTTGACAATTTAATGTAATTTTATAGTTAATGACTGGACAAGAGAGTCAAAATTGGGTGTAAACAACTTGTCCCTCTTTGTATGGAGATGATGAAAGAGTCTTCGGACAAAGACGTTGACTTATAGTCAATTTTGTCTCGATCCTCAGAATTAAGACAGGGCTGATGCGGACTCAAAATCTGTCTCAGTGTCGAGTTATAACGACACTGGGTTACCATGACCGAAACACCAAGGCGGGCTAATGCGGATTCAAAATTTGTCCCAGTGTCGAGTTATGACGACACTGGGCTACCATGGCCGAAACAACAAGGCGGGCTAATGCGGACTCAAAATCTGCCCCAGTGTCGAGTTATAACGACACTGGGTTACCATGGCCGAAACACCAAGGCGGGCTAATGCGGACTCAAAATTTGTCCCAGTGTCGAGTTATGACGACACTGGGCTACCATGGCCGAAACACCAAGGTGGGCTAATGCGGACTCAAAATTTGTCCCAGTGTCGAGTTATGACGACGCTGGGTCGACGGGATGTTAAAAATAAAAATAAACTAGCTTGAACCCGGGGTGTACCGGTATCGACTTATGATGATACTGGGTTTATTGGTGTTGTGGAACGAGTGGACCGACGCTTGAGGCCGCTTCTGCCATTCGTTGGGAAGGTTGGCCCCCCAACGAATTTCCCCGGTTCGCTGTAAGAGAAAATTCACGTTGCGCTCCTGCTCCTGCATACTAAGACTTAAGCAAACGGTTAGTGCATAACTGTTACGTCAAAATGATAACGCATGAATTTATTGATAATGTAACTGTGTGAGTAGAAAATGCTATCCTGCAAAAATGTGATGCCTGCTGCAAATACTGTGATTTCGCCCTTGCACGGACATGTTGCGATTGTGAATGCGGATATGCTGTCCTTGCATAGACGTGCTGCAACTGCTACTTTAGGTTGAGGCTCTGTAGACTAAAGCTCAAGAAAAAGTTAGTGTGTAACTGCTAAGATAGAATAATAAAGCATGAATATATAAGGAAATGCAATTTTGAGGGTAGAGAAATCATCCTTGCGTAGATGCGATATGTTGATGACGTCGTCTTTGGACGTGGCGTCGTTTCGTATGGGTGTCGCTTTCGGACTCGACGTCGTTTTCGGACTCGGCGTCGTTTTCGGACTAGGCGTCGTTTTCGGACTTGGCGTCGTTTTCGGACTGGGCGTCGTTTTCGGACTTGGCGTCATTTTCGGACTCGGCGTCGTTTTTAGACTCGGCGTCGTTTTCGGACTCGGCGTCGTTTTTGGACCTTGCGTCGTTTTTGTACTTGGCGTCGTTTTCGGACCTTGCGTCGTTTTTGGACTTGACGTCGTTTTCGGACTCGGCGTCGTTTTCAGACTTGGCGTCGATTTTGGACTTGACGTCGTTGTGTTGATGCTACTATTCTTGTAAATTAATGCTCCTGTATGATATGTAGGATGCCGCGAATGCTGATGTCGTTTCTGCTCGGACTTACGGGATGCTGCGAGTGCCGATATCATCTCTGCACAGACTTACTGTATGCTGCGAATGTTTGCAGAATGTTGCGACTGCTGATGTAGTCTCTGCACGGACTTGCTAGAACTATTCCTGTAAATTAGGGACCCTGTAGGCTAAGGCTTAAGAAAAAATTAGTGCATAAATTTTACGACAAAAATGATAGAGCTTGAATGTGATTTTGTGAGTAGGGGTGTTGTCGATGCTGGTGACGTCGTGGCATTGACGATGCTGCTGATACTCTTGTGAATAGGGTCCTGTAGGCTAAAGCTTAAGAAAAGTTAGTGCATAACTGGTAAGAAAAGTAATAAAGCATAAATATATAATCAATGCAGTCAGGTAGATATGAATGTCATCCTGTGTAATGCGATGAAGATGTGATTGATAGCGTCGTTGCACGGGCGCGTTGTCTTTGATGGCGTCGTTGCACGGGCGTGTTCTTCTTTGGCGTCGTTGCGTGACGCCTTGATGATGATGGCGTCGTTGCGTAGACGTAATGCTGATGACGTCGTTGCCTAGACGTATTGCTGCTGGCGTCGTTGCGTAGATGTAATGCTGATGGCGTCATTGCGTAGACATAATGCTGATAACGTCGTTTCCTGGACGTGTTGCTGATAACGTCGTTGCCTAGACGTATTGTTGCTGGCGTCGTTGCGTAGACGTAATGCTGATGGCGTCATTGCGTAGACATGATGCTGATAACGTCGTTGCCTGGATGTGTTGCTGATGACATCGTTGCCTGGACGTATTTCTGTTGTCGTCGTTGCGTAGACGTAATGCTGATGGTGTCATTGCGTAAATATAATGTTGATAACGTCGTTGCCTGGACGTGTTGCTGATAACGTCGTTGCCTAGATGTATTGTTGCTGGCGTCGTTGCGTAGACGTAATCGCGATGGCGTCGTGCGTAGACATAATCGCGATAACGTTGTTGCACGGGCGTGTTGCTAATGGCGTCGTTATGCGGGCGTATTCTTTCTTTGGCGTCGTTGCGTAGACGTAATGCTGATGGCGTCATTGCGTATACATAATGCTGATAACGTCGTTTCCTGGACGTGTTGCTGATGACATCATCACCTGGACGTGTTGTTGCTGCTCTTGTAGAATAAATGCTCCTGCAAGCTAAGCTTGAGAAAAAAATTAGTGTATAACTGTTACAACAGAATGATAAATATATGAGAAATGCAATTCTGTGAGTAGGGATGTCGTCCCTGTATGATATGTGGGGTGTTGTGAATGCTGAGATGTTGTTGTAATGCATTTTTGTGAACCGTATGAATTGTCATGATGTCTTTGTTGTGCGTTTGTGCGCCGCATGGATTGAAATTTGACTCTATGCCCGAGCTGATGCGCTAGACTTTGTCTAGGATTTTGAACTTGTTGATGTCTGTTTGCTTCAGCTGCTTCTTTCTGTTTCTTTTAATATGAAGAACTTTTGTTGTATTTTCTGCTTCTGCTAGTATGAAGAAACTTTTGTTGTATCTTCTGCTAATATGAAGAACCTGCGCTCAAAGAAAATTTGTGAGTTTTGAGGGCGGGCGATTGATTCGCATTGACTTTGTAGTTTTGACTCTTGATGCTCAGACGTCTGCCTTGTTTGGACTCATAACCCCTGCCTGGTTTCCTACCTTGTCCCAGTTCTAAATATGCAAAGGGTGTTTGGCCTAAAGTGGATCTCAATGGGGTTGCTTGTATATTATGTGTATTTTCAAAATAAGGGAAGGTTTCCTAATGGTGTGACCGAAGCCGATTTAGGCCTCCTACGTATCCCCATGAGGAAATCAGGTCATAACGTAGTTCATTACAAGCGGAATTGGGTGAAATCAAAATTTCTAAAGGTGGGACCGAAGCCGAAACGGCCGCCTACGTATCCGCCAAGGGAATCAGGTCAAACGTAGTTCCATTTTATTACATATAAATGACAAAATATATTAAACTAACTATTTCAGGACTCGGCGGGCCAAGGCAGTGGCACGAGTCCACTTGTCTTCTTGCTCTGAGTCTTCAATTGCTGAAAAATCAGTTAAACAATTTTCGACAAGGAGAACCTCCTTTTCTCTGGCGGTTGGTCGATGATTCAACTTTCTTCCCTTTTCGGGCTGGCGTAATAATCCCTTCCAGACTGTCTTCTTCATCTTTAGCTATCATGCTCACATGGGCATCTTCATAACCGGGAAGAAGGTTATTGTTTGTATTGAGAGGAGTATCTTTCAGCTGAATGACTCCCTCTTCGAATAACTCCTCTATTTTGTCTTTGAGTGTATAGCAATTTTCGATGTCGTGCCCCTCGGCACCAGAGTGGTATGCACAATGTTTGGTTTTATCGTGCCTCGGAAATAGGCACAGGGGTATTTAGAATTGGCTGGAGTATTCCTGCGGCTTTCAGCTTCTCATACACTTGGGCTATGGGTTCGGTTAAAGATGTATAGGTTCTGGTTGGCTTTCTCTCAGCATCTATGCGGGGTTTGGGTCCGTTTGGTGTGCGGGTTCGTGATTGTGGTGAGTATTTTGGGTATGCTGGTTGGGTATGGTAAACAGGATATGGGGTAACGCAGTGCTGATAATATGACTGTGGATTTTGAGTGTTTTGGTGATAGTAAGAAGGCGGTGAGCTTTGATACACTGGAAGTTGTTCTGACCTATGCGCCTGAATGACCATGATAGAGGGTGATGCATCTATTTTCCTCTGTGAGGTACGTCCGATGGAATCTGACTGCATTACTCTGCTAGTTACTTGTAGGGCTGCCAGGTTTGTAATCCTTCCTGTCTTAATGCCTTCTTCCACGAAGTCGCCCATTCTTACGACTTCTGCAAAACTTCGCCCAATTACACTGATCATCCTTTCATAATACGTCGTGTCCATGCTTTTGCCGCGAGCAATTGGTCATTTCGCTCTCTGCCATTGGAGGTTGGACCTTTGCTGCTTCTGACCGCCACCTCAGGGTGTATTCCCTGAAAGTCTCTGTGGATTTCTTTTCAAGTTTCATAAGATAAAATCTATCCGGGACAGTGTCAGTGTTGAATCTGAATCTATCCATGAAATCTTGTGTCATGGCATTCCAACCGTCCCATTTTCGGGGGTCTTGGCATGTGTACCAGTCCAGCGCCTCGCCGGTTAGACTCCTGATGAATAGTTTCATGATGATTGCTTGATGTTTCCCAACTCCAATCAATTTATCGCAATATGACCTTAGATGAGCTCGAGGATTCCCCTTTCCATCGAACATGTCAAATTTGGGCACCTTGTATCCCACAGGTAATTCAACGTCGGGGTGCATACATAAGTTTTCATATTCTAAACATTCCTCCCCCTTGTTCATCTGAATGCCTTTGAATGCCTCTTTCAAGCTGCGGATTTCTTTTGCCACATTTTCATCAGCTCTAGCTCGAGTCTGCCGCTCCACCTCCCTGTATTGATCTGTCTCTTGAGAGGATGCATGCATAATAAATGGTTGGCTTTCGGTCGGATGTGCTAATCCCCCGTATTGTTTGTTAGGACTAGTGATGCGTGTCCTCTGCTCGTATTGGGTGGCTTGGCAATTTGGGCTGAGTGGGGAGATATAAGTAGGTGGAGGTTGAGGTATGTATGTAGTAAACAGATCATTTTGGAGGTCGGCTTGCAAATTGACCGGGCGAGTGACATTTTGGTGTAAGCTGGTATGTTGCGGCCTTTGCGGGGAGCTTTTGGAAAGTGGAGGCTCAAGGGCTTGTGACACGATTGCATCTGTCCTTTGATCTGGGAGTGGTGCATTCAAGCTAATAGACAGGTTTGTGATATTTCGGAGCCTTTCTATTTCAGCTTGCATGATTTCCATTTGCTGCAATAGTTTGGCGAGGTGTTGATCATTGGTGTTTCTCCTTTCTAACGCCTCTGCATCCTCTACAGGCAGGGCGAGTCTAAGTTGTTTCGTTACGGTGCCTCTGGATTAGTCATTTATTGGATGATTGTGCTTACCATCAGCGAATCAACCTTTTGGGGATAAGCTAAGCAAAATAACCTTCTAACAAATGAAGCAAACCAAGTTAGTATAATATGCAAAGAATTGCAGGCAATATATAATAATAAGCAAATTGCAAATCAAGCGCGTGCTCTAACATGTTTGGGACCTCTTTATGCCAGAGGTAGGCCTAAACGTCACATATGCGAGGTTATGATAGATCTGTCCAAGCCGCCCAACTGTAATGCTTTTGTTGGAAATGGCGACCAAATGACGGTGCACTTTTTCCAATTTCAGCATGTCATGATTAGGTTTGGATTTGTCTATCATTGCCACGCTACACATAATATGTTGGTTGGTCGTTGGGTTGAGAAACCCGTCGACAAGTTTGGTGTTTTCCTAATTGTGGTGTCGATACCAAGGACCGACTCACCTAAGGTAAATGTATGCATGCCTTAAAATAAAGGGTGGTATAGCTCTATCCTGAGTTTCTAAGATTTGGCTTTACTAGACGCAAGGTTCCCGAGCGGACAACTCGAGTGAGAAGGCTACGCGGCCACCGGTTAGACCGGACACTCCACGTATATTACCAACTCTCCTAAATTTGGGTTTTGAAGAAAGAATTTTCTTTGATGCACTGGCGCACCTCGCATGTGGTGTGTGATAGTGTGAATTTTCCAGAGTGGAAGAAATATGAGCGGAATGTCAGTTTAAGGAAAGCAGTAAAGCAAATAGCAATTAAAATAAATAAAACAAAATACAGCACACAAAAATTAAATGCAAAAATAATGGCCAAATAATAACCCTAGGTCTGTTGTGGTTAAGAACCTTAAATCCCAGTAGTCGCCATTTACATCACGCCTTTTTAATGCGACATTATTCTAGCGAACCCTGCTTAAATAAAATGTTAGAAAATAATATAAAATGCTAAAATGTTAAAAATGCCAAAAGGGTGCTAAAAGATTGCTAAGTGTTAAAGGTTGCTAAAAGTAGTGCTAGGGTTCGCGGAGTCGCCACCTAATTAGTTTGGGTGAATTAGGACACCTAAATGTCAACTAGGTTAAAGTCAACATTAACTCCATTTTTGTGGTCTGCAAAACTTATGTGAGATTCTGGGTAAGGGTTCTTTATTAATCTAGAGGGAAGGGATTAGGCACCCTCTAAGATCCGCTAACTTGCGGTTGTCCGTTCAAACCTAAGTTAATTATTATGCTAAGAAAGACATGTTTTAAAAAAGTATTTGGAGTAAAAGAATGTTGCAAGTGTTTTATATAAAGTAAGGAAAAAATGTGTTCTTTGATGACATAAAAAGTCTATGGTTTTATAAAGTAGAATTAATTTTGGATGAAAATATATGTTCATAAGATACTTAAAGAACATATAAATTTGCTATATTAGATAAAATATATATTGCATAGTATAATGCGAAGGTAATAATGCAAGAATCAGTTTCTTGATAAAAATGCATTTACGGAAGTAGGCATGACATAAAACATAGTATAAAGTTCCAAAATATGCATTCATGTTGTTTATAAAATACTCTTTTTGGTGATGGAAAATAAAGGGAAAGTTAGTTGTTTATAAATTTACTTTGTTAATTATGCAAAAGATATAGTTTAGTTTTTTAATTACTCTCTTTGCAATGATAAAAAAAATATTCCGACATGCATGACAATCTTAAATAAGCAACTGGGGAAGACCAAATTTCTAATACCCAATTACTTTCTAATTATTGATTCAAGGTTTAACTATTCTAGGTGTCCTACTAATTAGAGTAGCGTTAGTCAAATAATTACGACAAATAAATGGGGTGAGGATATGAATTAATAAGGATGACTCGAAGAATAGCGATGTAATTTGCCGGCGGGTTGGAATTTCCGATGCGGATAGAGAATGCACATAGATGCGGGTCTTCATTTGTTGTAGCTTGTAATGAAACTCGCCATGAGACTCTTCATTTTCGCTCCGATGCATTTCATGTAAAAAAGAAATGATAAGGATTAGTATATGTCCAACCGAATAGATAAAATAATCACATACTCCAACATGCTTATGATTTAATTATTAAAGCCAACGAGATAATAGATCAAAAAAACAACACCCAAATAAAGGCAATGTCCAACCCATACATTGGGCTTTGACGGCCCAACAGCAGACAAAACAGAGGGACAACACTGAAATATGAAGCAAGCTCAAATGTAATAATTATCAGGATTTAGAGAGGCAGAACAACCCAGGCATTATGCCTTAGATACAAACAGAGTGCAGAAAACATAAGACAAGCCTAAATGTAAAATTTCAGATTTTCAGGGGAGGCAGAATATAGAGAAGACAGGCCCAACACAATATTTTCCTAACTCTTAAAATCAGGTGAACATATAGGCTTGTTTACACATACGAGGGGAGCTGATAAGAGATTTTCGATATACATGATATAAAGGAGACTAAGAGGGATATCAAAGGTTGCCATGCCAGCAACAGAGCATATGAGTGATTGAGTTGACAAAAAACATAGACATAGTAACACGAATTAAACAATCAATCAGAGAGCACATATTAGATACTAGGGTTGCTCATGCTATATTTTAAACACACGAGATCCCGGACATGTGTTGTAGCAACTAGACTTTGACATTAAATGTATCTAAATATACATGAGACAAGATGACTACAACCATGAATGCTCAACCTTAGAGGCACACCTTTGTATTTGTATTGAGAGAAGTCAATTCATGCTATAATCTAGGCCAAAAGATGCTTATGTAGATAAGGAAGAGGTATGTCGAGATATACAAACTGGACAGGGTGGTGCGCAGGTCTTTAGTCCAACATAATAACTCTTTTAAACATGCAAAGATACTCAATTACAAGATAAGTTTTAAGGGGTGAATTAAACTATATATTTCAACAAGAGATAGGTAAGCAAATAAGTCGAGGATGGCATCTTAGATATGTAGGACTTGCTTAAATCGGAATAAGCACATAATCATTTATAACTTCTATATGTTCTCATGGAGACATTTTACACTCCAGCAGTCAAGAACAAATGCATAATCAGTTTGACAGGTACGATTAACAAACATAGCTTCTCAGTTATACATAATCATTGAGGTCAAAGCTCAATCGCATCATTACACTCAGTTTGCTTGACGTTGCAGGATTATTCTAAAATAATTATTCTCGGCACAGGGTAGGCAAACAGATCCGGTAGTGAGGAGAATTGTCTTTAAGAAAACAGGACCATCAAGCACAAACACATTTAAGTTTTATATTTTATATGACGATGTGCTTAATGAACACATAAGATATTAACACGAGCCCACAAGACTAAACTCGATGTAGTTATAAGAGATTCATCCATACCAAAACACGTAACATAGGCATTATATTGAAGTTACGCAACAGGGCATATTCCGAATTCCTTCATACAGACTCACAACACTATTCTGGGCACGCAGTCGGCACCACATATACACTTAAAGATGAGCAGTCCGCCTAATGACAATATTAGGACATATTTAATTAATGCGACCTCACAGGAAATACACAGAGCGAGCCAAACTGAAATCAAGCAGAGCTTAAGCGATTGATTTACCTTCTCCGGACAGCGAACCGAGGCAGCGTATCAAGTCGTAGATTCACTCGGAGTTTGGTTGCTATGCGATTAAAGTTCGAAGCTTCGGTTTTGGAAGCGAAAGTTGTTCTGCTGGATGTCTATTGGGTTTTTACTTGTTTTCCATGGATGATGATGCTGTGGTCGCGATATTTCCCCTCGCGATGCCCTTTTAGCCAAACCCTTCCCTACCACAACTGATTTTTCGATGGATTTCTCACTGCATCGTCCTATTTTCCTCTCTCAAAATCCCCCCCACCCTTGCATGTGTATAGCTTATGTATTTATAGCCCTAATTCAGGTTCTAAGTTTGGTAAGATTCTTGAACTGATTTGAGTGTTTTGTTCTTTTTCTGATTTTTTGTGCGATTCGTCCTTGATTCTGGTGATTTTGAATGGTACTGGTAGGGGAAAGGAACCCAGATTTTTTGGCGAGAATCGTGGGATTTGGTATTTGATTTGGGAGGGGTGTGCGGCGGTTGCTTAGGAATTTTTAGGGTTCTTCTCGTTAGGTTTTAGGGAGAGGGAGATGGAGCGATATAATCAGGGGAGGAGTTTGAATAAAAAGGCTGAAGGGGAACTGGTCATGCGGGTTGAAATTGCGGGTGTGAAATTTGACGCGGCGGGTTGGGTAGGTAGTGGGCTGATAATTATTAATTAGGTATTAGTATTTTTTAGGTGTTTTAATTTGGATAGTGTATTAGGTATTAGGTGTATTATTTACTTATTTAAATACAACCCTAGGTGTTTTATTAGTTTTAGGTTGGATTTTTATTATTACAATAATAAATGCGGGCGTGCTATTTAATTAGTGTTTTATAATGCGATGCCGTTATTAGAATCTTATTTATTATGCGTATTTTGCGATGTTAAATTAAAATTGAATGGGGTTTAGATTATTACTAAATTATTTAAATGCTAAATGCGGATATGACATTTAAGGATTGCTTAATGCTTTTATAAATGCGACGCTATTAAAATGTCTGTATTAGATTAAAATTTAAATTAAAAATCATAATTATGAAACTGTCTTGCGTATTAATAAATGCGACTATTCTATTTGACACGACGTCATTGCTAAATTATTTATTTATTTACGTATTTATTATTATTATTTATCATTAAGAATTGTTTGGGTTTTAATTAATGGAAAATAGGGCTTATGAATAATATTCATGAAACTGTTTGTTATTGAAATGACGAATGCGGACGTGAGGCTCAAGAAATACTTAACTCTACGTAAAATGCGGTGTCATTATTAAATTGCTTATTTATGCGTGTATTAAATTTTTTATTGTTGCATTTTATTATTATAAAATTATTAAAAATTATTGTGACAATTTAATGTAATTTTATAGTTAATGACTGGACAAGAGAGTCAAAATTGGGTGTCAACAGGAGGATTAAGAACAGTAACCTATAATGCTACACAAGTATCGGGGTACTTTCGTCCACGATTTTAACATATTTCTATTCAATTACAGCGTATTCAAATCTCTCCTCTCGGTTCTTGATTCGAAATCATATAGATTATTATAATTAGTGATCAATTAACTATCAAACATTCATACCAATTATTGAATAAATCTTAATCAAGTAAAAAAGAAATCAACTAATGCATTAATTCATGAAATAAAGTTTCAAGTGATTCAAAAGAAAATCCCTACTAAAGTGTTTAGCTCCTAGCCATAGTCACGCTAAGAACTAATACAATTCCAAACATAAACTGAATTAAAAAGAAAGAAAAGTAATGCGAACTAAAGTCTCCAATTGTAGCTTCCAATCCTTGCCCTGTGATGTCTTGTCTGTGAGAATGACCTACCCCTCTCATAGAATAATCCCTATGGCTTATAGTATGTTGCAATTTTTGTGCCCTATGGACCTTACGCTGGCCAAATTAACCAGTTCGATTTCCGTCTGGCGCGTGGCCTAAAGTTTAATGGCTTCTCGATGTTCGTGTGGCGTTTCTCTTGTTGGCGTCGCAGCGCTGCCTGACTTTCGTCTGGGTCTTCAATTTTTGTCCTTTTCGGCCTCAGATTCCTCCTTCTATGCTCATTTTTCATTCCTTTTCGTCATTTTGCATTTTTGAACCGCTGAGACTCAAAAGAAAGAAAAACAAACATAATATTATACTAAACACAACAAAAACGAGTATAATATTAACTGAAAATGACTCAAAAAGCGTATACAAAATACGCTTAACAAATACCTCCAAACTTAACCTTTGCTCGCCCTCGAGCAAAGATCAAAGCAAAAAAAAAGAACAAAAACAAAAGACACAAAGACTCAAATCACACAGCTGCACATGATTATTTAGAAACACATGAACATCAGTTGAGATAATATGTAGGAACAGATGTAGCATGAATTTAGCACTCTGGAATTTCAAGTCAGATATTTCGCAAATTCATTTCAGGCACAATCAATGGAAGCATGAATACCCAATCTATGCATGTCAATTTTATTTTCATTTTTTCCCCTCAAAGTTACATGGGCCTGTTTACTTGTTATTCTCCACTAATCATGGACGTACATACTAGATATCTTCAAGACTTTTCAGGGTTGTAATGTAGACTTAGACATGGGTAGATAAAAGTTGGCATTTAGACTCAAATTACGTATCATAAGCGTTTTTCTCATTCAACCATTTTGTCCTTCTTTTTGGTATTCTTTTTCGTTCATACCTATTATTCCCATCTTCTCTTTTTGAGAGCATGAAACACAAACATAGGTACCCCCAAACTTAAACTTTTACATTTTTTTTATTGGGGTGCATCAATTTTTCACTCTCTTTTCGTATTTCTTTTTTTTTTTACTCTTTTCATCCCTATCTTCAATTACTTCTTATGGTACACAAGGGGACATGTAGTGTCAAAGAAATAACTTCTGTTTTAGGCTTAAAAGGGCTGACTAGGGATACAATTTATTGTCAGGGTAGGTAATGAAGTGTAAGAAGGGTTAACAAAGAAATGCCTGAATCATTTCCCTAACATGTACATCCTAACTATTTCGCCTCAAATAACAAGCAACAGACATCACAAATGTTTTTCACAATTGACAATACACAGGCTAAACACAGATTACTCCAAATAATCAGGTTTTCATGAATCTTTAGAATATCTAACTTAAGCACACAGATTTTAGTTTCTCATTCCATTAAATTATACCACTTAATTCATTAGGCATTCCAAGTAAACACAACATGCATGATCATAAAAAAAATTGACTCATATAAAACAAAAAACAAAAAAAAACTCAAAAATAGACACACAAAAATAAAATAAAATAAAATAAAATAAAATAAAATAAGAACTCTCCCCAAACTTAAACGACACATTGTACCAAATGTGTAAGACTCAAAAATAAAAGGGATGACTTACAGACAATAGCGGTTCAAAATGGTGGTGGTGGCGGCGAATACTACATTGACCACTGGTTGAACCTGGTGCTCAAATCATTGACGCGTTGGCTCAGGTCCTGATACCCTTGCACCATCTGTTGCTGATTTAAAAGCATTTGTTCATGGTTTCGCAGCATCTGTTGTTGATTTAGGAGCATCTGCTCCATGATTGACACTGGGGGCTCCAAAGCTTAAGGGAGATTGATGGTTGCTTTCGCCGGGCTCATGTTGTGTGGCTATCTATGGCTCCTCTTGCTCCACTGCGGCTGCGCTTGCTCTGCCTGCTTCTTGACCACTTCTCCTATCCGCTGGGTTTGCAGGGTCAGGGTATGAATGGACCAGACTGTATGTTATAGGTGGCAGAGTCTTCTCAAGAATGTCTGTGGTGAATATTGGGACTCTGTGCCTAGCACATAATGCAGTGATGAATGAACCATGTCCCAAACCGCCAGTAGTAGTCAATCTGCTGGTTTCCCCAATACTATGCACTATCTCTATTCTAATATCAATAGTCAGACCCCTCGTGATGCCAAAGATGAGCTTGATTCTGTCTGCTGGCACATTAGTGAAATGAGATAACAAAATCAAGCGAGCACTCACGAAATATAGTCAAGCCTTGGCTACTCTGTTGAATTGGTTGACATTCCATGACCAGGTTCTGAAATGGTTTGGATGGTGGCCCTGGTCCCCAACATCAGCTGTCCCAAAAATAGCATTCACTGCGTCAACACTAACAAGTACATAACGCCCTCTTACAAAGCATCTCCCATTGCTTCGTTCTGGGTAGTTGGCGTAGAATTATCTCACAATGCTGACATTTTGTTGTGGAACAGCCTCATGATCAACGAACTTCTCCCAACCATTGGATTCAATCGCAGCTCAAATGGGCTCATAAACATCATCCTCATCGAGTGGGTCGGCCTGATAGTCCATTCTTCGCTCTTGTATTACTGCCCTACCACTTATCCTGTTGTACCTATCCTCTGCATCCCTGTTGGTGAACCAGGTCACATCATGATCTGAGACTGATGAAGATGAGATGGTTCAGGCCGTTCGTTTTCTTGAAGTCATTATGAAGGTTGTTGGGAAATTTTAACAGCGTTTCCTTTGTTTCTTTGAGTTTTCCCAAAAACTTTCACTCCACACCGCAACAATAACCAACCACAATTCAAACACAACAACAATACACCAACAATTACACCACAATACACCCAGTCCACACACACCAAACAACAACAGCAACATACAACACACACCACGTAACCCCCAATCACACAACACATAATACCAAAATATCTCATACACTACCCAATTCTTAAAGCTACTTTCACCACTAACCAAGAAATATCAAGAGAATTGATGAAGATTACCTTTTTGAAGAGTTTTTCTTCACAAATTTCATGACCCAAGTGAAGGAGTGGTGACGGTGAAGGATGTGAGGGTTTTTAATGAGGGGTGGTATGTAGGGTTTTTGGAAGAATTTGGGGAAGTTTGTGGAAGATTTGTTTTTGTGTGAGAGAGAGGATTTTCGGAGTTTTTAGAGAGAGGAAAGGTTTGGGTTTATGTGGGAAGGAATGTGGGGGTTGAAGGTATTTTATTTTCTGAATTCCCATCCCGGCGTCGTGGTCCTGTTGTTCGGCGCCGCGGCGCTGCACCGATTTCCTGTTTCCAGCGTTTTTTCCGTGCTTCATGTCCCATTCCTTCGCCTATCATCACAACATAACAAAACTACCAAAAGTGAGACTATTCTAACAAAACTAAATTGCATAATTTAAACCTTGGGTTGCCTCCCAAATAGCGCTGTCTTTAACGTTTTGTAACCGGACGCAGGTTTCTTATCAAATCATTAGGGTAAATCAACCCCACAACCTATCCACTTAAAAATTATTTTTCTCTTCCTCACTCTATTTTTCATTTTCACATCATTGGGTTCAATAAGATTTACCCGTTTGTCAGCTTTCATGTCATGAACTTTTGTTGCAGCTTTCAAACTAGCCTATGGGTTCATAGCTGTAGGAATGATTTCCCTAGTTTTGGTCTGTACTTGCTGAACTGCTGTGTCAGTTGTTCTTACTGCGAAGCACTTGTTGCTGGCCTGATACTCAATGGTGGATTTGAACACCTTGAATACCATCTCTTCTTCCTGAACCCGTAGTCTCAATTCTCCCTTCTCCACATCGATTAGGGCTCTACCCGTTGCAAGGAATGGTCTTCCCAAAATAATGGGTATTTCATCATCTTCCTCCATGTCAAGAATGAGGAAGTCTGTTGGGAAGAAGAATTTTCCCACCTTGAAAAGTACATCTTCCACTATGCCTCTGGGGTGCACCACGGTTAGGTCAGCCAGCTGCAGATTAACTATGGTTGGTTTGGCTTCCCCCAACTCCAATCTCTTGAACACAGACAGAGTCATGAGATTGATACTAGCCCCTAAGTCACAAAGTGCCCTGTTGCATGTTAGTTTGTCAATAGTGCAGGGTAGGGTGAAGCTTCCTGGATCTTTTAACTTAGGAGGCAGTTTCTTTTGTAAGATGGCGCTGCACTCCTCTGTCAGCGCTACTGTCTCATAATCTGTCAACCTTCTCTTTTTTCCAAGTATCTCCTTCATGAATTTGAAGTATGCGGGCATTTGTTCTAACTCCTCAATGAAGGGGATATTGATGTGAAACTTCTTAAATACCTCCAAGAACTTGGAGAACTGCTTGTCTATGGCCTTCTTTTGGAGCCTCTGAGGATAAGAGATTCTATCAGTGTATTCCCTCAAAGGTACTGGTGGAGCTTTCTCAACTGTAGGGTGGTCCTCAGTGACCCCCTCATTTCCTTCCTCAACTGCTTTCTCACCCTCTTTCTCATGAACTACTGCGGGTTGTGGAACAACATGCTCCAACTTCTTTCCACTCCTAAACAACGCTGCCTGACACTACTCTCTTGGATTAACCTCTGTATTGCTTGGGAGAGTACCCTGCGGCCTGTTGGTTACCATCTTCGCCACTTGTCCAACCGCGTTTCCAGGTTCCTGAGAAAGGACCTGGTTTCATACATGAACTGATTCTGCGAATTGGTGAGTGTAAGCAATGCATCCCTCAGCTCATCAGGCTTCTCCTGTTGTGTAGGTGGTCTAAACTGCTGGGATGAGGTAGCCTAATTATGTGCTTGCTGGTTCTGGCAATTACCTTGATATGGTTGCTGCTGGGCCTGGTCGTTCCTCCACGAAAAGTTAGGGTGATTTCTCCACCCTGGATTGTATGTATTGGAATTATAAGGCCGCTGAAAGTTCCCAACTTCCTGAACCTGCACCGCAACAATAACCAACCACAATTCAAACACAACAACAATACACCAACAATTACACCACAATACACCCAGTCCACACACACCAAACAACAACAGCAACATACAACACACACCACGTAACCCCCAATCACACAGCACATAATACCAAAATATCTCATACACTACCCAATTCTTAAAGCTACTTTCACCACTAACCAAGAAATATCAAGAGAATTGATGAAGATTACCTTTTTGAAGAGTTTTTCTTCACAAATTTCATGACCCAAGTGAAGGAGTGGTGACGGTGAAGGATGTGAGGGTTTTTAATGAGGGGTGGTATGTAGGGTTTTTGGAAGAATTTGGGGAAGTTTGTGGAAGATTTTTTTTTGTGTGAGAGAGAGGATTTTCGGAGTTTTTAGAGAGAGGAAAGGTTTGGGTTTATGTGGGAAGGAATGTGGGGGTTGAAGGTATTTTATTTTCTGAATTCCCGTCCGTGTCATTAGTCCATGTTGTTGTGTACTACTGACCGATTTCCTGTTCCAGCGTTTTTTCCGTGCTTCATGTCCCATTCCTTCGCCTATCATCACAACATAACAAAACTACCAAAAGTGAGACTATTCTAACAAAACTAAATTGCATAATTTAAACCTTGGGTTGCCTCCCAAATAGCGCTGTCTTTAACGTTTTGTAACCGGACGCAGGTTTCTTATCAAATCATTAGGGTAAATCAACCCCACAACCTATCCACTTAAAAATTATTTTCCTCTTCCTCACTCTATTTTTCATTTTCACATCATTGGGTTCAATAAGATTTACCCGTTTGTCAGCTTTCATGTCATGAACTTTTGTTGCAGCTTTCAAACTAGCCTATGGGTTCATAGCTGTAGGAATGATTTCCCTAGTTTTGGTGCAGTACTTTGCGAATCTTTGTGTCGCTTGTTCTTCTATGGCACTTGTTGCTGGCCTGATACTCAATGGTGGATTTGAACACCTTGAATACCATCTCTTCTTCCTGAACCCGTAGTCTCAATTCTCCCTTCTCCACATCGATTAGGGCTCTACCCGTTGCAAGGAATGGTCTTCCCAAAATAATGGGTATTTCATCATCTTCCTCCATGTCAAGAATGAGGAAGTCTGTTGGGAAGAAGAATTTTCCCACCTTGAAAAGTACATCTTCCACTATGCCTCTGGGGTGCACCACGGTTAGGTCAGCCAGCTGCAGATTAACTATGGTTGGTTTGGCTTCCCCCAACTCCAATCTCTTGAACACAGACAGAGTCATGAGATTGATACTAGCCCCTAAGTCACAAAGTGCCCTGTTGCATGTTAGTTTGTCAATAGTGCAGGGTAGGGTGAAGCTTCCTGGATCTTTTAACTTAGGAGGCAGTTTCTTTTGTAAGATGGCGCTGCACTCCTCTGTCAGCGCTACTGTCTCATAATCTGTCAACCTTCTCTTTTTTCCAAGTATCTCCTTCATGAATTTGAAGTATGCGGGCATTTGTTCTAACTCCTCAATGAAGGGGATATTGATGTGAAACTTCTTAAATACCTCCAAGAACTTGGAGAACTGCTTGTCTATGGCCTTCTTTTGGAGCCTCTGAGATAAGAAGATTCTATCAGTGTATTCCCTCAAAGGTACTGGTGGAGCTTTCTCAACTGTAGGGTGGTCCTCAGTGACCCCCTCATTTCCTTCCTCAACTGCTTTCTCACCCTCTTTCTCATGAACTACTGCGGGTTGTGGAACAACATGCTCCAACTTCTTTCCACTCCTAAACAACGCTGCCTGACACTACTCTCTTGGATTAACCTCTGTATTGCTTGGGAGAGTACCCTGCGGCCTGTTGGTTACCATCTTCGCCACTTGTCCAACCGCGTTTCCAGGTTCCTGAGAAAGGACCTGGTTTCATACATGAACTGATTCTGCGAATTGGTGAGTGTAAGCAATGCATCCCTCAGCTCATCAGGCTTCTCCTGTTGTGTAGGTGGTCTAAACTGCTGGGATGAGGTAGCCTAATTATGTGCTTGCTGGTTCTGGCAATTACCTTGATATGGTTGCTGCTGGGCCTGGTCGTTCCTCCACGAAAAGTTAGGGTGATTTCTCCACCCTGGATTGTATGTATTGGAATTATAAGGCCGCTGAAAGTTCCCAACTTCCTGAACCTGCTCCATTGGCACATTATTAGGGTCCACCGATGTGCATCTGTCAAAGGAGTGTGGTCCACCACAAATATCACAATTTATCGACATCTGGACGGCATTCACGGACATAATGTTCTGCTGCAGTTGCTTCGTCAGAAGGGCCACATATGCATTCAGGGCAGTGATGGCATCTAATTCATGTATGCTCATAGTCTTCCTGCTATTCACTGATCTATCATCTGCCCCTTGATGATTGTTGGAAACCATGTCTTTCAGTAACTCATGTGCCTCATTGACACTCTTTCTCATGAACGCTCCCCCTGCTGCAGCATCAATAATGGTACAAGTAGTACCACTCAGCTCATTATAAAAAATGTGGACTAACATCCACTTCTCTATTCCATGATGTGGGCATTTTCTTTGCAGATCCTTAAATCGTTGCGTCGTAGAGTGACTCACCATCCACCTGGCAATAATTGTTTAATTATCCCCTTAGCTTTGCTGCTTTTGAAGGAGGGAAGAACTTTGCAAGAAACGTTGGGCTAGGTCCTGCCAGGTAGTGACGGAGTTAGCAGGTTGTGAGTTCAACCAGCTTTTGGCTCTGTCCCTAAGTGAGAACGGGGAGAGCCTCAGTCTAATGGCATCGTCAGTAATGCCATTGTACTTGAAAGTGGCACACAACTCCAGAAAGTTGGCAATGTGCATGTGGGGGTATTCATATGGCAATCCCCCAGACTATATTGTGTTCTGGACCATGCTCAGGATGGCTGGCTTGATCTCAAAGTTGTTTGCCTATTCTTTGGGAGCACGATGCGTGTATGCGTACACGATGGCGTGGGCAGAACATAATCTCCCAAGCTTCTTTCTGCTGGGACCGGTATTGGCTCCTCTACATGTTCAGGAACCTCGTTGTTTGCCCCATTCTGATTCGGTGGTTGGTTGTCCATGGTCACTGAATCAACTATCCTTTTATTTCGCCTGTTTTGCTTACACGTTTTCTCAATTTCATTGTTGAAGGGAACAAGTGTATCTTCTCCTCTCCTTCTTCACATACACTAAATCCCTGAAATAGACCAAAATCAACAAACAAGTCAAGGCAACAGGGTTCTAATTACCGTTCATCTATTTTATGTTATCTATTTGGCAATCGATAATAGAGTTGGGTTTTTTGTTTAACTACTAGAATAATTGCACGAATTAACTAAACTATTGAAGTTGTAATCAGTTATGAAGGAATTAGGGCTTTCAAAATCCTCGATTATCCACTATATTCAATCCTTAATGCAACTAGAATGACTTCTTCTTCTACGTTAAGATATCGGTTAACTAGACTGTCTTATATTCCTGTTAGGATATATAATTGTTCAACCCCAGTGCAAAACCATTCTATATTTCTATGATGAGATTTACCACATAGGAGGATTAAGAATAGTAACCTATAATGCTACTCAAGTATCGGGGTACTTTCGTCCGCGATTTTAACCTATGTCTATTCAATTACAACATATCCAAATCTCTCCTCTTGGTTCTTGATTCGAAATCATATAGATTATGATAATTATCAATTAACTATCAAACATTCATACCAATTATTGAATAAATCTTAATCAAGTGAAGAAGAAATCAACTAATGCATTAATTCATGAAATATAGTTTCAAGCGATTCAAAAGGAAAGCCCTACTAAAGTGTTTAGCTCCTAGCCATAGTCACGCTAAGAACTAATACAATTCCAAACATAAACTAAATTAAAAAGAAAGAAAGAAAGTACTGCGAACTAAAGTCTCAAATTGTAGCTTTCAATCTTTGCCCTGTGATGTCTTGTCTGTGAGAATTCCCCACCCCTCTCATAGAATAATCCCTAGGGCTTTTAGTATGTTGCAATTTTCGTGCCCTATGGACCCTTATGCCCCTGACCAAATTAACTTCGGATTCTCAATTTTCGTACCGGTGTTGCGGCCCTGCAGACTGACGTCGCGGCGCCCAAAGTTCTGTGGCTTCTCTGATGTTCCGGCGCCGCGGCGCTGCCTGGCTTTCGTCCGAGTCTTCAATTTCTGTCCTTTTCGGCCTCGAATTCCTCCTTTTATGCCCATTTTTCGTTTCTTTCGTCATTTTACCTTTTTGAACCGCTGTGACTCAAAAGAAAGAAAAACAAACCTAATACTATACTAAATACAACAAAAACGAGTAAAATACTAACTGAAAATGACTCAAAAAGCGTATACAAAATACGCTTAACATATATCGATGTATGTTGGGCATTTACTGCTTGCATATAATTATGTCATCTGATCAGGTAATCATTCATCAGAAGTCTTGTCGGACCATGTATTTTGAGTATGTTATAAGTATCATGAGCGGTACGCTTAGCCCTTAGGACACCGGGTGCCGACCACACCCTACAATGTTGAGGTGTGACAATATCGACTATGGTTGAAGTCATCTTCAGCTGGAGATTAATCCACAGAGCCTTGACCATAAAATTGGATCATTCCTCCCCGGAACACTTGGGGAGAGTAACGCTGCATCAGATGATCGATGGTAAAATCCAGTCCGGCAACATCAAATTATTGTTGAATGCAGTAAGTTGTTCTCCATAGTTGGGGAGATAATTGACCGAGATAGACATATGAAAAAAAGTTCTCTACGGTTTGAGGAACGGGAAGCGTGAATCCAATGGTGAAGGATTTGATAGGCAAACTCTTGTTTAAATAAGGAAACCATCGATTTCTGAAAAACAATGGGTCGCAGGCAGACCATCATTGAAACATAGCGTTAAATCAAACGTCGCCACCGAATCAGATGGAGCATTCAGTGCAGTTGTGATTGATGTCTCGTGAAATTGAAGTAGTGGGAACGTTTCATTTCCCGCCTAAAAAGGAGGTAGTTGGCTTTTAAAAATGTATCGGGATCAGAGGCATTATACTTTCTACTTCCCAGTCAAATGATAGCTTTGGACCATAAATTACGGGGACTATTTGTATACGGTAAACTTGAGCGTAACATGTGGCATGTACACGTGTACAACTAGAGGCAATACTGGATATTCATGAGTTCAGTTATGAAATAGGCAAGAGTAAACATCTTAGGGAGCGAACCCGAACAAGTTGTTGTCGTTGTATCCGAGAGAGATTATGGGCATTAATGACAATTGATTTGGTCCAGCTGCAACGCCAAACATTACTATTTTGTTAATTAAGAGCTTTTAATATCTTAATTATTGCACTTTAATTCAGAGGAATTCGTGGGCATTAAAGTCCGGATTTCATCCCTATAAAAGGAGCCCAATCTTCATATTAGGAGATCATCAAAACTTTCGCTAAACAATCCTATGTACTTACATTGAGAAATATACATTATACTTCAACTATTTTTGTTCCGATTTATTATCGGATGATCTAAGTTCGGAGTCATTTCGGAGATCCACTCCATCAATGGATTCCTCCAGACATAGATTCAACAAGCTACTTCTGTCTAATCACTTACTTGCTCACTTATTTATGCTTATTTAATCACTTTATTGATCTAATTTTCTTACGATTTGCTTAGACTAATCCGCAAATCCTTTAAATATCACAATAAATTCAATTGTATCTTTTTTGGATAAACATCTTTGTTAAGAGTCCACATCATAAATGAAATTGAAACGTGAACTCCTTATATGGACTTGGACAATCCTCACCCTATAAACTAGCTTTTGGGGTTGAGTTAGACCAAGATCCATTCTTACGATCCTCTTTAAATTGAGACAATATATAATTAAATCAATTATAAATAACTACACCTAGATCGTTTGATAAGCATTACTTGTTATTAATAGTGTGAAAGTAAAAATCAAATTCATCTCCGATTAAACAGTATTACAACAATTCTAATGCACACGTATACCTCGAGGGATGATTATTTTTCCAGCAAGATCAGCAATCTTTATTAATAGCGATCATTGAGCAAATAAGCTAGCATCCAAGGCCGATAGTGAGCTAGCATCCAAGCACCACTGTCATATTCCTAAAGACAAAGTGGAGGTCTTTCATTGGCAGGAAAACGATAATAAGTACTTAATCAATCCGTCCAATTATTATAAGATGAAAATTCCTTGCTCTTTCCTACTCGTTCAATTAAGGCTTTAATATTTGCCACGGTAAATTATCTCTAAACTATCACATTGGTCGATGCAGGGCCGTCTTTAGATCCGTGCGAGATGTGTTACCGCACAGGGCCCTCCGAAAAACAAAAAAATTTAGGCTCTTTTTTTCATTTTTTATTAAGTAGTATTAGCCAGAATTTACTGTAAAGGCCCATAATTCGCAGGTGTTAGCCCAATTAAGGGCCCACTTTTACGAATTAGAATAGGACCCTCAAAATATTTGAGACGGCCCTGATCTATATATACCCTCTGTAATAATTTGTAGCGCGCTCTTGAAAAATAGAAAGGTTCAAATATATTCCTAAATATTAAAGAAAGTCCAAATATATAGTGTTTTCATCATATTAATCAAATTAAACCAATTTCATGATGGAAGACTGTTAGTAGGATGGAGAGGCGTATTTGAAATGAATGATAATTATTGGAATTCCTATGCATCGAAAGGTAAATAGAGAGCATGTATAAGATAAATTGCAAATATATAGTAGATATTTATGTAGACCGTTTCTCATTCATATAATGTTTATCGGTGAATAATAAAGCAGAAATAGTTGTGGTAGGTTTTATTTTAAAATAGAAAAGTTGAGGAACTTGTGTTTAGGTTAGATATTCAATCGAGTCATCCACGAACTAAACCGGATATTTAAGTGGAGAAAGATAAAGGTCTAACATATATCATTATGTTTTGAAGGATATGGTTGGTCTTATGAGATGCCCAAACAGATTTATTCATCCCTAAAAATGGAAAAATAGTTATATAATAAACAATAATATAAAGATTGCTATGCTGGGATTGCTTGTTTGAGGGAATTTTTTTTATCTTTAGTTATTTTAGTTTATGTATTGCTAATACACATACGTATTTATTTTATACTAGTATCCCTGGTAAAATAATATTTAAATTTTCCTATATAACTCATATATAAGTATTAGTAGTACGGAGTTTATTACTTTTTATGTCCAAAAAAAATGACTCACTTTTCTTTTTAGTCCATAAAAAAAAGACATATTTTCTTATTTGACAAAAAATTAACTTTAAACTTTATCTTTCTCGCAAAACGAGTATCTATAATCACACAAATATCTTTAGCTTATTTAGACCATAATATTTTAAAATTTTTCTTTATTTTTAAAATGCGTGCTAAATAAAAATATATCACATAAATTGAGACGAAGGGAGTAACTCCAGCTAAGCACTATGTAAAGATATGGAGTGATTAGTTTTTTTCTTAAACAAACCAAACAGTCACATGTCAAATTTTATATGCTTGGATTCGTAAAGAATGGATATTGGGTCTAACTCAATCCTAAAAGCTAGTTTGTAGGATGAAGATTGTCCAAGTCCATCTATGGAGTCCATATTTCCATTTCATATCCGATATGAGACTCTTAACACTCTCTCACACGCCCATACATTAATAACTGGAGCGTGAATAATATAATTTGAGGACCAACATCGGTGAACATAGAATTGAAATGTGTCTGTCTCTGATACCATGTAAAGAATAAATCTTGGGTCTAACTCAATCCAAAAAACTAGCTTATAGGGTAAGGATTGACCAAGTCTATATAAAGAGTCTATGTCTCATTCCGTATCTGATGTGAGATTAACATGGTTATTTTTTATTAATGTGGTAAATCAGACGACGTAGTTATATTTTTTCTTTTGGGTGGGGTGGGGGGGGGGGGGGGTGCGGAGGAAACCCCACAACTTGGCTACCTTTAGTTTTTGCTTCTTTTTTTTTTGATAATCCAGGTCTTGGAGTGGCCTTAGTACCCCCATATCGCTAGTACTGCACGTCTTGATCTTAGGCTCTGAGGCGAATGAAACGTTCTTAGCGCGCGCCGGTCATCGCGGGATATTGGGTCTAACTCAACCCTAAAAGCTAGTTTGTAGGATGAAGATTGTCCAAGTCTATCTATGAAGTCCATATTTCCATTTCATATCCGATATGAGACTCTTAACACTCTCTCACACGCTCATACATTGATAACTGGAGCGTGAATAATATAATTTGAGGACCAACATCGGTGAACATAGAATTGAAATGTGTCTGGCTCTGATACCATGTAAAGAATAAATCTTGGACCTAACTCAATTCAAAAAACTAGCTTGTAGGGTAAGAATTGACCAAGTCTATATAAAGAGTCTATGTCCCATTCCGTATCTGATGTGAGATTAACGTGGTTATTTTTTATTAATGTGGTAAATCAGACGACGTAGTTATATTTTTTCTTTTGGGTGGGGGTGGGGGGGGAGGGGTGCCGGAGGAAACCCCATGACTTGGCTACCTTTAGTTTTTGCTTTATTTTTATTTTTTTTTATTTTTTTTTATAATACAGGTCTCGGGGTGACCTTAGTATATCTCATTAATCTTTGCACAGATCTTTACTAAACTCACAGGCGAATGGAACCGTTCTTAGCTACCGCCAGTAAATCGCGGATGTGCGCCCGCGTTCGATGTCGATCGCCACCAACAGATCAATCTTCTGGTCAGACCCAGCGGGGGCTTGTGCGAGAGTATCAAACCACACCGCAATGCGCGCGGTTAAATTCTGGGAAACTGTCTGAGCGTATGTGGGAGAACGTATCCGGAGGGAATCGAACTTGCAACCTTTCGGTCACAAGTTCGATCGCTTACCGCCTGAGCTGGCCCCATAGTTACATATTGAGTTTTTTTTCTAGTAATATTTATTTTAGTTCACCACATTAGAGGTTAGAGAGGGAAGATGTATGTCAACGTCTAACATTTAAGTAGTTGATTCTCAAAGATAATACCTATTTCATCTTCTCTATATCGATACATGCTGTCTATTGATCTCATCTGAACTTAGCCTTATCTAAAGATATTCTTCGTCAGCTCAAGTTTTAAACTAAGGTAATTAATGAATTACTCCTATTCTTCATATGATTTTTATTCTGATGCAACAAATAAAGCTTCTCTCCCCTTGCTTGTACTCTTGAGAAATAAGAGCTTCGGCTCCTCTGATCTGATCTTCTAATACGATATGTTCTTTGGTTGAAATTTTCCAGAGAAGGAATATGGCACAAATTCTGCTACATGGTACTCTTCATGTTACTATATTTGAGGTTGATAAGATCCGTACTAATGTTGGCAGAGACATTTTCAATAAGGTGCAAATTTTAATCCTTCCTTTCCCCACTTCATGATTTTAGTATAAGGTGTATGTCCAAGAAAACATGTATGCTTAGGAATTAAGAATTTGGGAAATGGAAACAGCAGTTAGTAGTCACGTGACTCTGACTCTTCAAAGATGTCGATAGATGTATGTCCAATTGTTCAGTATATTTTTGGAGAATCCAAATCTATACGAAAATATTTTTGAAGAGTCAAAGCAAAGAAAAAAGGGAACTGTGTTTTCAACAATAAAAGTAATTTAATTTGTAGACGGCAAGTAGGTCAAAGAATGGAGAGTATGAGGATAGCGTGAATTCAAACTTTTCAAATTTTTGGGTGGTGGAGTTGTTGAAATTTATACTCCGTTGTTTGTGGTCCATAATAAATGTTATATTGAGAAATTTAAATAGTAGTATTAATTATTTTTTTCATATATATTTTTGCTCTAATAAATGATTATTTTATATAAATAATGCTACCACTTAATTTTCTTAGTAGGTATGATAAAATCTTAAATGACATGTTTAAGAAGATAGAATTTTGAACCATGTGATTTAATTTTAAATATGTCATAATATAGTATGTAACAATAAAAGTATACATTAACGTAAAATAAAAAATTTAAAATTCAATTAATATTTTCAAATAAAAGTATTTAAAAATATTACTCCATCCATTTTAATTTAAGTATGTTATTTTTCTTTTTTATCTATTTCAAAATAAATATTTTTCTCTATATTTAGTAACTCCTATATGGCTTGTTTTGAATAGGAGATTCAAAGAAAATTTATTACTCATTTATGTAAGATGATAATAATCTCTCTTAGAGAGTCTTCTCAGTAATATCAAAGTATATATAAGTCTGATATTAAATCTAACATCTGATAGGAATCTTAAGCCTATACAAAAGATGAAACCTAGTCTTACTATAATTATATTTACACAATATATGAAAGTATTCTAATTATGGGTAGGGATACAATTGTTTCTATAATATACATGTTTACACACCCCGATCGGGCGGAGAAGGCGACAGCGTCTGGATCGAAGTCAAGAAATAAGCATGCAGGAAGTCCTTTTGTAAATATATCTACATAATGATAGGATGATGGAACATGTAACACTCTGACATGACCTAGTGCAACTTTCTCACAAACAAAGTGTAGGTCTATCTCAATGTGCTTGGTTCGCTGATATTGAACCGGATTATGAGACAGATAGATGACAGAGATGTTATCACAGTACACAATTGATACCTGACGCGAGACCATGAAGTTACAACGATAAATTTACAGCCAACAAATCTCAGCTACTACGTTTGCAACGCCTCTGTACTCAGCCTCGGCACTTGAGCGAGATAGGGTAGCATGTCGCTTAGCAGAACAAGAAATCAGATTATCCCCTAAAAAATATAAAAGTCGGAGGTGGAGCATATATGAAATAAACCTATTTGGTGCAGAAGGGTATAGGTGCAAACCATAATTAAGAGTGCCCTTAATGTATCGAATGATACGCTTAAGAGTAGTGAAATGAGACTCTCTGGGGGAATGCATGAATAAGCACACCTGCTGAACAACATAAGCTATGTCTAGCTTGGTGAAGGTGAGATACTGGAGTGCACCTGCAAGGCTCCTAAACAGAGTAGGATCTGAGACTGGAGCACCATCCAGGACACTGAGCTTAGATTTTTAATCAACTAGAGTAGGTGAAACTTTGCAATTCACCATATTAGCCATGTACACGATCTCCTCTTCATACTTACGCTGACACAAGAATATGTGATTGGCATACCTGATCACTGATATCCCCAAAAGTAACTCAGCTTTCCCAAATCAGTCATTGCAAATTCGGACTTAAGCAAGGCAATAATGTCATTTTTCAATCCGTCGGAGGAGGCAGTAAGAACAATGTCATCCATGTAAAGTAATAAGTAAGCAGTACTACTACCTCGATGAAAAATGAAGAGTGATGTATCACTCTTGCTGCATACAAACTCAATCTGCAAGATATACTGGCAAAGCGATCATACCACGCACGGGGGGCCTGTTTCAGGCTATATAGTGACTTACGGAGATGTCACACATAGTGAGGAACTGCTGGATGGGTGAACCCTGACGGCTGATGCATGTAGACTATCTCTCTCAGATCCCCATGTAACAATGCATTTTTCACATCAAACTGATGGATCAGCCAGTGTTTGCCCATGACAATGCTCAAAACTGTGCGGATGGTAGCCGGTTTGACAACCGGCTGAAGGTCTCACCACAATCAACACCCTCATACTGATTTGTGCCATTAGCCACAATTCGTGTCTTATACCTCTCAAGATCCCCATTGTCTCTGAATTTGTGACGAAATAGCCACAGACAATGAATCACATTCACCCCCTCAGGTCTAGGTATTAGATCTCATGTGTGATGTTTAGTTAAAGCATTGAATTCCTCAGACATAGCCGCATTCTAATTAGGGTCTTGTTTAGCCAATATACGGTTCTTGGGAATTGGTGAAATGGTTTGGGCAGACAAGTTAAATTGGACTTTGAGTTTGAAGATTCCATGCTTTGCACGTGTTTCCATTTGGTGAGTGGGGATAGTGGGAGGCTCCAAGGAGGGGGGATTTGTTGGATATAGAGAAGGAGGGGCTGACGCCGTAGGAGGCACCGCGATGCCTAGATCGAAGCAGCGGTCTTTGGAAGGAGCGTTGTGTGGCGCGTGATCGAAGCCATGTACCGGAGAGTGGCGAACCTTCGATGTTTTGGCGTATGGCCAAAGACTATGCTCTAGTTGACTTAGGATGATGGAAGAGATGACAGGCTCATCAAGAAAAGAGTAATTCGGTTTTTGGAACTGTTTAAGATTCGAAAACGGGAATGTGGTCTCGTCGAATGTGACGTGACGAGAGATATAGATCTGACGAGTGGACAAGTCATAGCATAGATAGCCCCTATGATTCGGCGGGAATCCTAGGTAGAACCTGAGTAGGCAGGGGCTAGTTTGTGAGGCGATGAAGCGATGTTAAGATAGCATAGACAACCGAATATTCAGATATGATCATAAGAGGGGACTTTATGATAGAGAATTTTGATAGGGGTCATATTGTGAAGGGTGCTAGTTGGGAGAATATTGAGAACACATTCTGACATTTTAGCAGCGTAGACCCAGAAGGATGGAGGTAGGGAGACATGAATCAATAGAGTGCGAATCATATTGTTAAAGATGCAGATGATTCTTTCAGCTTTACCGTTTTGAGGGGAGGTGTAAGGGCAGGAGAAGCGAAAAACCATGCCATTATTAGTACAAAAACGGTGAAACATAGAGTTGTTGAATTCACGATCATTATCGCACTGATTTTATACATTTTTCAAATTGTGTTTGAATGAATGTTCGAAACTCAAGAAATTTGACAAACACTTCCGATTTAAATTTGAGAGGATACAACCAAATAAAGTGAGAAAATTCATCTAGTAGGATAAGATAGTATTTATGACCGAGAGAACTAGCAACAGGTGATGTCCATAAATCGGCATGTATAATATCAAAGGGTGCAAAAGTAACACTAATGGATGACTTAAACGGAAGACGAGTATGTTTGCCTAAAGAACAAGAAACACAGTTTTGGGCAAACTTTCCATTACAAGTAATGAAATTATTGTCTCTGAAAAAATTAAAAACTGGGGCTCCTGGATGACCAATCCTATAATGCCATGTGGAAGAAGAAATGACTGCTAGAGAGACTGGAGAGCTAGATCTGGCAGCGGAGGTGAGAGTGAATAAATAGAGATCCCTCATGCTATTGCATCTCGTAAGAGGTGTCCCCGTACGAAGATCCTTCACAGTGAAACCATAAGGGTCAAAATCAACAGAGACAGAGTTATTACGAGTTAATTTGCGGATATAAATTAGATTCTTAATCATATGTGGGGCATATAAGGTATTTTGAAGGGGGAATGGATGAGGAAGCGGTGTGTAGGATGTACCATAACCCTTTACTGGAATGCGGTGGCCACTACCAACTGTCACAAATTGAGGATGCTTTAAACCAAACAGTTTGGGAATATTACCCGCAGATCGGGTGAGGTGAGAAATGGCTCCGGAGTCCATGTACCAGTTGTTTTCAGGCTGTTGCATGTTGAGACAGTTGAAGGCCTGACTTAACTTAGTGGGTGTCATACTGGACAAGGGTTCTTTGGTCTGAATCGCGCTGCGGCCGCGGCTCGAGCGGATATTGTGGGCGCGCGTCATTGAATCGGTCTGCGCCCCGCTGTTGCCGCTGCTGCTAGTTCGCTGTCGCGACTTGCCACGACCACGACCTCTCGCGCGCGGCCACCCTTTCCACCGCCTCGCGTCCTGCTGCGGTTGAGATCTCTGGCGCGCATTTCGGCCTAACGCGCCGATTGTGTTTCATCTCGCTAGCTCGAGTCTCTTCGAGCAACAACTGCGAGCGAGCTTTGTTAAAACTGGGAAGCGGATCTACCTGTTGAATCATGGTGGCTAACGTATCGTAGTCGCCTTTAGGAAGGCCTGCAATCAATTGCAACACCATCTTAGTGTCCGAGACAGGCGTATCGACGTTGGAGAGTCGATCCGCCAGTAGTTTCAACTGTCTGCAGTACTCGGTCAATGTGGTCAAGAACGTTATAGAGATATGCGTGATTACGAAACAGTTCAACCCAAAGAGAATACTGATTGTTTTCTTGATCAAGAGGAATGTGAATATAATTCTTGATGTTGGTAATAGTTAGGGCGGGATGAAAAGATGATGACAATGTGGTGGTGGGATTTGTGGAGGTGGAAGGGTCAGAAAATGTGGAAGAATCAGGGGTAGTCATTTAGAGAAGAGAGGAATGAAGAAGAAAACCTAGAAATTTGAGGTAGGGCCGCGACGAGATCCGAGAGGTGGGGAGGGTGTTCTCTGCGGCAAAGAAGAAACATTTCTAGGATTTTGGGTGTTTGACTCTTGATACCATATAAGATGATATTACTCCCTTAGGGAGTCTTCTCATTAATATCAAAGTATATATAGAGTACAATATTTATCTTTTATACAATAAGAATCATAATCCTATACAAAAGAGGAATCCTAGTCTTACCATAATTATATTTACACAATATATGGAAATATTCTAATTATGGGTAGGGATACAATTGTTTCTATAATATACATGTTTACACTTTCGTTTCATAATAAGTGGTGTTTTTTAGCTTATGCACATTTTTAAGGAATTGTGCTCTCACTCAGAAAATTATTAATGTTTTTACTAACTTACCCTAATTAATGTCTAGAAAAGAAAAGCTACTTAATGATTCTTAATTATGTAAATAAGGATAATTTTGAAAGAATAAGGTCAATTTTTCGTTGAAATCGTAAAACACAACTTATTTTGAAACAAAATGATAAGCCTAAAACAACACTAATTATGAAATGAACAAAATATATTATACACATCTTTAATTTAAAATCACAAAATTTAAAAATTTCCCGCTTTCCTTAAATTTGTACGTGGTCAAACTAAAATAGTACTTAAATTGAAAGGAAAACGTAGTAAAAGAAAGAAGAACAAAATGAAAGTAATTCTCTTTTTTCGTTTGTAGTATGGGTCTTTTTGTTGAAACTAGAGTCCGATTATAAAGCACAAAAGAAACTAGACAACACCATTGGATGTGGTTCACATCCACCACAACTTTTTTCTACCCCAAGAAATAATTTTGGGTTTAAAGCTACTTTAAGCTTTGATTTCAGGAGAGTAATTATTTTTCTGGAGCCCTTCTCACAGGGTTGTCAAAATTAACCCAAACTCAAATGATCCGCCCAATTTGCCTAAGGTTTCATGATTTTGGGCGAGAGTAATTTTGATGATGAATTGGTTTGGGCTAAGTCCAAGTTGACTCATCATAAATCAGCAACCCAAATAAACTTAGAATGATGTCCAAACTTAATCCGCGAAAATGCTCAATCTTAACGATTAGAACTCCACTCAAGCACTGAACCACCCTCACATCTCTGCCTCTTACCTTGCCTACTCCACCCACCCCTATCTCCCTACCACCCCTACCCACCTCTACCCCATCTTACCCTCACCTCTCGCCTACACCCACCCCCAACTTGCCCCACCTCATTCTCAAATTTCTATTTCATATTTTTTTACTTTTATAAATAATTTATAAAAAATATGATATTTTTCTTAACTCCCCCCCTCCAACCCTACCCACACCTACCCCCTCCAACCACACCCCATTGCCCTACCCTCATCATCAAATTTCTATTTCATATTTTTTTTACTTTTATAAAAAATATAAAAATAACTCTTACCCCCCCCCACCGCCCTAACCCCTACCCCACCCCATCATCAAATATCAATTTCATATTTTTGTTACTTTTATAAAAAAAAATATGATACCCCCTCCACCCCCATCCCCGTGCCCTACCCCATCCTCAAATTTCTATTTCATATTCTTTTTACTTTTATAAAAAAAATGATTTTTTTTTCTTACCTCTTCCCCCATCCTCAAATTTCTATTTCATATTGTTTTACCTTTATAAAAAAATATTAAAAAAATTAAAAATTTCTTACCCCCTGCCCTTCCACACCACCCCCGAAGTTTTCATTTTATACATTTATTTTACTTATATATAAAAATTTATTAAAAAGAAATTTTTCGTACCCCTCCCCCACTACCCATGCCCTCCCACCCTCAAATTTTCTATTTTATATATGTATTTTACTTTTATAAATTTTAAATTTGCTTAGCCCCACCCCCAGAAGTTTTTACTTTATATATTTATTACCCCACTATCCAGGCCCCCCTCCTCTCACCCTCTGCCTTCCCACACGTTATTTTATATATTTATTTTGCTTTTATAAAAAATGAAAAAATTCTTAAAAATATTATTCTTATTTTAAAAATAAAGATATGGAAAAATCAAATATCATACAAAATAAAATATTAATTCAGTCCATCTTCACACATCATTTAGCCCATCTTGACCCGCCCATCTAAACTTTGAGCGGGTTAGACATTGACTCATATATTAATTCAGTCCATCTTCACACGCCCAACTTTAACTCAAACGGCCCATCTGTCACCCTTACCTTCTCCCAACCACCTTCTCTTTTTCCTTCTAAGTCATTATCTTTTTTCTTAAAGGATTTCTTTATAATTTAGGCTAAATACCTAAATAGCACCTTAAATTTGACATATTTTATAAGATTGCCACTTAAATTTAACTAGTGATCAGATAGATATTTAAACTTGATCAAAATATGTCTTAAAACACTTGTATACAAAAGCCAAGAGAGTGAAACACTTGCTTTTGATGGGTTAAATGGACCAATTATTAAATAATATGTGTAATTTAAAAAAAAATGAAAAGTATAATAAAAATATATATATATATATATATATATATATATAACCTTGTCCACACACAGCAGGTAACTCCTCTCCAATATACCTTCTAAACACTTCACCTGTTTACCAATCCATATACCAGATGTTTTTTTATTTATTATACCAATAGTCTAGTTACCCCCAATAATTAGTACAATAATTTTGAATGTTTATAAGGTTTAACAACGGAATTTCTTCGGGACAAATTCAAACTAGATGAGATTACTCATTGATAAACACTTCATGACTAGAAACCACAATTATAAATGATATTGTTTCATAGATATCAACTTAACTTACATCATTCACATTAAAAATATCGGAAGATTTGTTATTAGTATAATCACATTATACTGGGTTTCTTTCATAAAATTAGTCTACTTAATTTTCAATGTTTTCTTTGTGAACATAAAAATTTCAAAATTTATAAAAACTATCAGAATTTTCCCAACTCTTATACAATATACCAAATGAATAAATCATAATTTATAAACAAGGTATTGAAATATCCTAAGACGTCACATTAATAAATCACATGTCTCCATTTATAAATAAATGCTTGCAGTTACATGCTATTACAAACTTTCAAAGACATATAATTTTATAAAGATTCAATAATCTAATAAATCAACAATAGTAATAACTATCCGAAGCCCTAGACCAGTTGGTCTTGAAGGCAGAGGGTATCCTCATTGGATGGTGTGGGAGAGCTTGATCACAAGTTCGAAACCCCAGGGTAACGCCTGACCTGCCTTCGCCTCTTGAGGGAGCCTGTCACACCTGGCTTGCCAAGTGTGGTTTAACTGGCTAACGTGGTTTGCAGGCTATTGCGTCAGTCCGGAGTTTACCTTGTGCACACTCGAAAGAGCAGCGACTGCGGGTTCCTTCGTCAACAAAAAAAACAATAGTAGTAACTAACTATTCTTTAATATAATCCATGATACGAACAATCTTTTTTCACGTGGTCGAGCATGAGTCTTTTTTTTTCCGCAAAATTTAAAATTATAGATCTTTTTTGCTAAATGTAAAAGTATTATCTCTTCTAATATCTTTCCAACTAGTTCTGTACCGTCTAGTTGTTTGTGTGCTATCAACATAGCCTTGTGATAACAATTACAATTAAATTATACAAGTTTAACGTGTTAGGAGACGGTAACAAAATTGTTTACTTATTAACAGTTCCAAATTTTCTGGTAGGTGGTGCAAGGCATTGAGGGAGCTATTGGATTCAACACGACTGCTTCAAGACTGTATGCAACCATTGATATTGGAAAAGCCAGAGTTGGCAGAACCAGATTGCTCGATGAACACAAGAATCCGCGGTGGTACGAGTCATTCCACATTTACTGTGCCCATACGGCTGCCAATGTTATATTCACTGTCAAAATTGATAATGCAATTGGAGCAGAACTCATTGGAAGAGCTTATTTGCCAGTTGAACGACTGCTAGATGGAGAAGAAGTCGATGAATGGCTTGAAATCCTCAATACAGAACGAAAACCCGTGCATGGACACTCTAAAATTCATGTGAAGTTGCATTTTTTTGATGTCACAAGGGAATATAATTGGGATAGAGGGATAAAAGTGACAAGGTTTCCTGGAGTTCCTTACACATTCTTTAGTCAAAGACAAGGATGTAGGGTCACCCTTTACCAAGATACTCATGTTCCTGATAACTTCATCCCGAAAATCCCTCTTGCTGGTGGCAAGTTTTACGAGCCACAACGATGTTGGGAAGACATTTTTGATTCCATCACCAACGCAAAGCATTTGATTTACATAACTGGATGGTCTGTTTATACGGAGATCACTTTGATAAGGGACACGAGGAGGCCTAAGCCTGGTGGAGACATAACGCTCGGAGAGTTGCTTAAGAAAAAAGCTAATGAAGGTGTGAGAGTATTAATGCTGGTCTGGGATGATAGAACATCGGTTCCTGTGTTGAAACAAGATGGACTAATGGCTACTCATGATGAAGAAACTGCTAATTATTTTCGAGACACTGAAGTAAATTGTGTGTTGTGTCCTCGGAATCCTGATGATGGAAGGAGCATTATTCAAAACATAGAGATTGGGACAATGTTTACTCATCATCAAAAGATTGTAATTGTTGATGGCAAATTGCCTAATGGAGACAAGGAGAGGAGGAGACTTGTGAGTTATATTGGTGGGATTGATCTTTGTGATGGCAGATATGATACACAATTTCACTCCCTTTTCAGGACTTTAAACACAGCACACCATGATGATTTTCACCAACCAAATTTCACCGGTACCTCAATTCAAAAAGGGGGACCAAGAGAGCCTTGGCACGATATCCATTGTCGAATCGAAGGGCCAGCTTCTTGGGATGTGCTCTTCAATTTTGAACAGAGGTGGAGGAAGCAAGGTGGAAAGGACTTGCTTATAGACCTAAGGGATCTCAGAGATATAATCATACCACCTTCACCGGTTATGTATCCTGATGATCATGACACATGGAATGTTCAAGTTTTTCGATCAATTGATGGGGGAGCAGCTTTTGACTTCCCTAATGTTCCTGAGGAGGCAGCCAAGGCTGGTCTTATTAGTGGAAAGGAAAACATCATCGATCGAAGCATACAGGATGCATATATTAATGCCATTCGTCGAGCAAAGCATTTCATTTACATCGAAAACCAGTACTTCTTAGGCAGCTCCTTTTCGTGGTACTCCAACGATATCAAGGATGAAGATATTAATGCTTTACAGTTGATCCCAAAGGAGCTGTCTTTGAAGATAGTTAGCAAAATCGAAACAGGGGAAAGGTTTACGGTTTATGTTGTGGTTCCAATGTGGCCAGAAGGCCTTCCTGAGAGTGCATCTGTACAAACAATACTGGATTGGCAAAAAAGGACAATGCAAATGATGTACACCGATATTATCCAAGCTCTAAAAGCCAAAGGAATTGTGGCAAATCCTAAGGATTACTTGAGTTTCTTTTGCCTTGGCAATAGGGAAACAAAGAAGAGCGGAGAATATGAGCCTTCTGGAACACCAGAACCCGATTCAGGCTATCAGAAAGCTCAAGAAGCCAGACGTTTCATGATTTACGTACATGCCAAAATGATGATAGGCAAGTACTTCAATTACAAATCATTGCATCTCTGATTATATATTTCAAAAGTTAAGTACTTCTCACATTATTATTTTCGTGTGTTTATGTTTTGCAGTGGATGATGAATACATTATCATTGGATCAGCTAACATCAATCAAAGGTCAATGGATGGTGCAAGAGACTCAGAAATAGCAATGGGAGCCTATCAACCTTTTCATCTATGTGTGAAGGAGCCAGCGAAGGGTCAGGTTCATGGATTCCGAATGGCGTTGTGGTACGAACATTTAGGCATGTTAGATAACACTTTCCTTCAACCAGAGAGCGTAGAATGCATCCGAAAGGTGAACAAAGTTGCTGACAAATATTGGGATATGTATTCAAGTGAGAGCCTCATTCATGATTTGCCTGGACACCTTCTTACTTACCCTATTTCTGTTACTGAAAATGGAGAGGTCACTGAACTACCTGGTACACAAAACTTTCCTGATACCAAGGCACCTGTTCTTGGTACCAAATCTAATTTTCTTCCTCCCATTCTCACAACCTAAACCTCCAACCTTCAATTTGCTCATCCATTCTCTAGACACATATTATAATTATGGAGTACTCTATGTTATTAAGTTTTCTTAATTAAGGAAAGAATATGTTAATATCACCACAGGTACACGAGTGGAATGGTAAAGGTTCCTCCACTCTTAATTAGAGTTCTCGGGTTCGATCTTTTGGAATGGAACCACTTGGTACGGTGCAAATCGATATTATTCAAACCAGTGACTTTGAGCACCAGCTGATTGTACTAAAATAAACAGCAGGGTACTACTATATTTTACCATTTATAGAAGTTTGTGTAGTTATGTTATCGGTTGCCAATTACTTGTCACTACATCTTGTGCTTTCTACAAATGATGTTGCTGTGAAACAAAATTGAATTGTTATCTTAGTGACAATGACTTCAGTATCCTAAGGTTTTTCAAGAATTGCATTTTATTTTACAAGAGAATAATTATGTTACTACTAGATGAATCTGTTTCCAAAGCTAGAAAAAGCTCTTATAATGCTTGAAAGAATAAACAGAACCTTCATATTTACACCAATGGCATCAAGTTTCCATTTTTCTCAAACTCAGATATCAAAGCAGACCAGTATTGCAAGCTCTTTTCAAGAAACTTCATTAGAAGCTCAATTGCTTCATATTTCCTCCCCTACGGGCATACCCGAATATCATTGCAGATAAATTCTTAACCATAATCAAGTCAAATATAGCTCTTCCATAGTCGGATAACCATCACTTTGGATACATATCAACAAGGGACTCTAACTTTCCTTTCTTACCAAACCTCATGCCTCCTTTCATGAGCTAGAACTTCAAAAAGACATTGTCACCTTCCTTGAGCTCCAAGTCACGTCGCCTTTTTGTCTGAGTAGTGAATTTGAGTCGCTTTAAGCCTTTCTTGGATAATTTTCACTTTATTCAAGGTATCATGAACTAGTTCGGGATCAATTAATGTTACTCCTATTGGTTCAAACCAACCTATTGGAGACCTACAACAATACCCACACTGTACGGTTTTGTCGGGTTCGTGTATGCAGCGGAATTTGAAAAAAAATAGTTTCAAACCCGACAAACGACGAACTGCAGGATGATTATGCAATGATATAAAACATGTAAACATAACATGTATAATATAACTGTAATACTTCGAACGAAAACTTACGGTTTGAATTAATCTGGATCTTTTCGTATATTCGAGGGTGAGCATGCAAATGTTTCTCGATTGCAAGTTTAAGACTCCGATGTAATTCCTCATTCGAACAGCTAGGAAATTCGGCAGAGGTTCGAAAGGATATTATAAGACAAAATCTCTAAAACTTAGAATGATTTCTGAAAATCAAGTGTGTGAATAATGATCTTAAGGTGTGTATTTATAGTTGCGTTTTAACCATAAATGCAATTTAGTGGTGATCGCCCATCGCTAGCGGCGCCGCGACGCCAAATGGTGGCACTGCGGCTTATGGCGCGCGACCAATCCTACGAGCCGCGACCCTTCTCCAATTTTGCCTTGTTTTCACTTTAATTAAATCTGAAATCTAATCTTGACTTAATTAAATAATTATTATTCATTCAATTGCCTCGATCATAAATCGAACATTTATATTCTCTCATTACATCCTTAGATCGACGGAACAATTGACTTAGTGTTACCCTATATGTCTTCACATATCGACACTAATCACATTAGGGTCTACACAGAACTCCTAGACGGCACCGGAAGACGAACTCAATATGTGAAGTATAGTTACACGAACCTGGTAAACTGAACCTCTATGTGGGAAGATAAAATCTTTTCATTCACGACACACTCGATCAAGCTTAGGATCTGCCAAATATCTATCCAAATGGCTTGATCATTATATCTCATCTATATTAGTTGACAACAAGATCATATCATATATATGTCCACTGCGTTGGCCAACAACTTAGTCAACCTAATATCACTGAGAAGCTAAGTGCTCTCTCGAATATACATTCGAGGAATGAATACTAATCTTGGCTCAACTACCATCATACTTTAGACATATATAACAAACAATAAATCAGCAGGGTATACCAAGACCTCCAAAGTATTCATGTGTCCATCACGAGTTACCATAACTCGTAGCAGGTGAGACATACTACATCCTCTAAGGATATGATGCAGACCATACGTCGACTTATCACATATCATCGATATCCCATTTTCGATGATCATTAGTCGAGATTGTTTTAAGAGTTACGTTATAATATTAATATCTCACACTATTAATAACCACGTAACCTCTAGGAATACATATAGAATATTATAAACAATCAACTAATAATTCAATAATTGCAAATATCAAAATATTAATCTTCATTAATAATAATATGAATGTGTATAAAGTACATTTGTCCTAACATAGATTGTCTCTAGGACATAAATATATTTTTACACACCACACTTCTTAAGGAGCCATACCAATATTGATCTGGTAGTTATTATTGTACGAAAACTCTATAAGTGACCAATGTTCATCCAAATTGCCTCCAAAATATATGGCAGATGTTCGCAACATGTCGTCAAATTATGCGGGAGATATTGATGATAGAAAAAGCACAACTCATTTTCTGTTTTTCTTGAGTGATTGTGTTATTTCTTGGAGTTCGAAGAAACGGTCCATTGTTACTCTCTTGACTTGTGAAGCCGAATATGTGGCATCAACATTATGTATGTGTCATGTTATTTGACTGAGAAGATTGTTGAAGGAGCTCAATTTGCCACAAATTGAAATCACAATAATTTGTGTTGACAACAAATCCTCACAAACACTTACCAAGAATCCGGTGTATCATGATCGTAGCAAGCATATAGACACAAGGAATCACTTTATCAGAAAATGCATTGCAAAAAAGAAGGCAAAACTCAAGTACATGTGAAGTCTCATGATTAAGGATTTGATTTCGTTGTTATTCTGTTGTTCTTGTTATCTAACATGGATGTTATTGGTGGGTGAAATTACTATTTCCCAACACTAATAACATGTAGCTTCTACAAAAATGTATTTTCTAGAAATTGAACGATTTTCTTGCTCTGAAGAAAGGATTTTGTACTCTTTTGTTGCCTGGTGCTGTCAATGATTTTGAACCACTGGCTTGCGGGGTCACATAATTTATCTTTGGTCAGGCATTTGCAAGTGTTGGTGAAAATAACATTTTTGGAATCAACATCTAAGCAAAGACTAGTTCCATCTTGTAGGTTAGAAGACAAGTGCATCTTGGAGTCCGAGATAGCTTGCCATTTCGAGTTAGGATTGTTGCATATTATGCCAAGTTTTGCTGGCTGCCCGAGCTTATCTGCTTGCAGGCAAAAGTAAGTTCCTGTTAATGTCAGTGTTTTCGTTGACGTATAGTCCCACGCGTCAGCCTTAGAGCATGGACCGAGCTCCAATGGCTCGAGCAATGAAATTCTTCGAACACAAAGCCCTGTCATCGGATGGAAGATTACTTTGTGGGAGCGAGACTCGTTATATCCAGGTCCTGCATGCATTTTAACCAAGGTAAGCTCTCAATTATGTTTAATTTAAGTACATAATACATCGGAAAAAAATTGAAATTAGCTATTAATTTTGTCGCTAATCCGTCGCTAAATTGTTCAATAATTAACAAAAAATTATGATAATCTGTCGCTAATGCATCACTGAATGGAATTAGCGATGCATTATGCTATTTCGCTACAGATTTTTTCTGTCGCTAATCCCTGTGTGTTAGTAGTAGATGGAGTACCTTGGAAAGGAGATTGGACGGCAGAGATCCTTCGGAGGAAAGTTGAGTTTCTGGTTCCGCACCAATTATAGTCCAAAATCCCATAGAACTCATCGACTCCAACAACCCCTTCTCTCAAATAATAGCTTCCAACAAGTGTCCATAATGCCCAATCAAAGTCAAGTTCAGCTGCTAGTCCAAGGAAACAATTGAAATACCTATTGTCATTTATATTGGTGCCTCTTTGATCCACCCCAAACTCACTCACAAATAATGGGTACCCTTGGCCTAACAGAAAACCACCTCTGCTCATTATGTCATTCAATATTTGTCCGCAAACTTGATTTGGGTTGCCTGAGTCCCATGATTTTCCATCCGTGAAACTGTATCGATGAATTTCAAAGACTAGTTTTCCAGAGAAAGTCAAGTTAAGTGGTCTCTGGTGCAGGAAAGAGAGATCCTTGTCGAAATTTAGGCCAGAGAGAATGACAAGAACGTTAGGGTTAGCTGCATGCACCGCTTCAGCTCCTTTCTGCATGTACCTATAGCGCTCGAAAACCACCTTTAATTAGCTACATATGATTTGATTAGTATATAAGATGTATACAATATGTATATTGTACATATATTTACTATAAAAAACATATACATTTGTCGGTTATTATATTTTAAAGTGTACCAAAAAGGTAATTATCCTTTCTTTGTTTGTGATACATCTTCATTTTATACCTGTACCAGTCGTTAACATTCTGTCGAGGTCCACGAAGTTCATTTCTTAAGCTCATACCAACGACATTGGTAACGTTGTTGAAGGTGGTGGCAACCTTGGTAAGGCCCTGGAGCCAAAGATTAGGGTTAAAGTATTGATCGCCGAAGAAGCCATTATCGTCGAAGTAGCTGCAGCACCAACCGGGCTTGCTTATGTGATTGTCTAGTATGATCATCACATTGTTATTTCCCAGGCAAGCCACTACTGCCTGCGTCCATTGAATAATTTTCAACTAATGTATGAATTTTTAAGAAACACAATTGGCATAATTAGGGTGAAACTACATTTTACTTACAAAAAAATTTCAATTGGAATAAAGTACTAGTAGTGAAGTTCTTACAATTTAGAAAATGGTTGTGGCTATCTACTTTTTATGCTACTTAATTCTGATTATGTAATTTTACTAAATCAAAATAACAAATATCACTAACAACACAATCAGTGAATTAAATAGGTAGTAGATGTCCGTATTGAAATGTAACTTATACGTTGTAACCATGCATGAATGATAGCTTATCATTCCAATTTCCAGCCAAAGTCTCCCGAAGATTTGTAAGAATGCTTACCATACGTGAGTGACAATCTTATTAGGTAATACATTAATTTCCGTATTGATATGTGATCTCTAACCAACTTTTTGTCATTTATGTTATATCCTAAAATTTCTCTCAATCTTAATAAATCAAAAGCATATGTGAACAAGTCATAGGTCAATGCGCCGTCAAGCAAAGCATTTAAGGACTTAACTTTTATGTTTTTTCACTGGCAAAACACATAGAAAGTTCTTTTTTATAATAGTGACGGTGAGACTCAACTCAGAAAATATCACATTAAAGTATGTGATCATCTCATCCAGTAGCGGAGCAGGACTCTTACTAAGGGAGTTAAACATATAAAAAGTAAACACACGAAGAAGTCAAGAGGGTTCAACATCGACTATATATACATAAAAAATAATTTTAACTTTATATATATATATATATATATAGTGTAATTTTTCACCAAAGGGGGTTCGGGTGAACCCTTTGGCCCAACTTAGCTCCGCCTCTAATCTCATCTAAAAGTTTAAATAGTTAGGGAGAGCACACTTAATCATATTCTCAAGACTCTATAGTTATTATTAATTAGGTGATGCTAGTGTAAATTCATTTACATTGTCAGCATATTTATATATGGAAGTTAAATTCATGAAAATATAATTATATTACCTGGTAAGCCTGAAGAAGGGAACGATCAAGAAAGGAGGGATTGTTAGCTTGAAGTCCAGCAATGGACTCAACAAGGCCAAGGTTGTTGAAGTTCTGGCGTACAGTTAAGGAAGCCAAAGAATCATTAGTAAACAAGAAAAGAGGCCAAGTAAGCCTAACACAATTGAAACCCATGTCAGTAATGGATTTGGAAATGGCATCCGCTGGCTGCTTGCTTAGTCCTTCCGCCAACATGACTTCCAAATGACTCACCCAGTTCACACACGACAACTTCACCCTCTGCCCTCCTTCATTCACTATCCACCTTGAATTGGTGAAAAGTGGTAAAGCCTCTGCATTATATGATATTTGGGTCATCAACACCAAAAATATAGTAACAAGAATGCTCAAGAATATCATGTTACATGGTGATGGTGATGACTGCCCCATTTCTCTATGGGTTTGTATGATTTTGAGGTCATTTGTGTATGGGGAGATGATTCCTATTTATAGAGTTCTCTCACGTGGAATAACTAATATATACTTCCTGCTTTGTTCCAATTTATGTGACGTTATTTGATGGAATATAAAATTTAAGAAATAGAAAAAACAGACTTAAAAACTTGTCGTCTAAAACAAGTTATAAATATTTATATAAAAATACTTTTGAAACTTGTGTCTAAAACAAGCTATTCTATGAAAATCCTATACGGATATAATTATTTCTGTAAAAAGTCAACTAAATAAAATTTATATAATTTGAAACGAAATAATAAATAAGAAACTTATATATAATGAAGTATTATAACTTTAAAAATACAAAGAACTTGCATGTTTAAAGTGAAACAAGTTATTATGATTGTTAATTGGTACTCCTATATCTTATTAAGTAAGTAATATGTAGCTTGAAAGATGCATATTTTAAAGAATATTTATTCTTCTTTAATTAAAATTCAAAGGTGAACAAAAATTTCAACAATGATATTTATTCTCTTAAAAGTCTTCACATTAATAACATATGAAGTTTTTATATGTAAATTTAATTTTTTTATTAATATACTTAATACTTAGTTACAAATATAACTTGTGTTTTTAAAGAAATACATGTGCAACACATTTATAGAGGAAAAGGGAAACATACAAATAAAGATCATACATATATAGGGAGATAGAGGCACAATTAGCTTCTAATTAAGAAAATACAATTAATTGAATAATGTATCCCATGATCATGAGTATTCATCTTTCTGGTATTGTGTAACTACTACGATGATGTTGGAAACACGCTAAGCAATAAAGAGCCATAGTGGTCATAGAATTGCTAAGCAAAAGTGAGCTCCTACACTCCAAGTTTTTTTTTTTTTTTTTTACTTTTGGCCTTTTGGGGCAAGGGATAACGTTGAGAGACTTACAAGGCAAATGAGAGACTTACTAGGAAAATGGGTTGGTCGTTGAACTATTCAACAATTTTGTATAAAAAAGTAATAACAAAAAAGTAGACCATTTGACAGAAGAGTAACAACTATCATTAGCAAGTCGTCCATTTAAAGGAAGACTCATAGAAAATCTTGTGTGTGCATGTGTATGTGTTTATAATATGTAGTTTTGCTAACATATTACATTTTTTTTCCAAAAAAAAGGTGGATCTCCCATCCCAGGAGCCCCCACACCCCGATCCGACAGGATTGTGAGGAGTTAATCATAGTAACTCAACTGGTTTCAAAGGTTAGACCACTACCACGCTACGCACAAGAGACCCTCCTTTATTTCAAGAAGTAACTCCACTCTGCCGCTGGCGGGATTCGATCTGGTCATTTTTTCAATTATCCCCCTTGAGAACCAGTTGAGCTGCCCATGCGGACAAAAACTATGGTAGAGTAAACTTTTTAAAGTGACTGATTCCACCGCATTACGGCCCCATACCCCAGAAAATTCCACCTCCGTTTTGGCCCTACGGATTAGTATACACCGCTTGCTTGCATGCGAACAGTGGAAGAATTTTTTTTGGGGAACACAGTTCCACTCTCGCTGGTCAGAGGAATCGAACACGAAACCCCAGGCAACAATACCCTAATAAAATGACCACTTTGGACCAATTCGGGTTGTAGAATAAACTATTAATTGATACTTGCATCACGATAGTACTATTTATATCACACACTTTGACATGCGGACCTTCTCTGAGCCCTACGTGAATGCGGATATTTTCATTCTCGGATATATATATATATAAAATATAAAATAGAACAAGTACTAAAAATGAGTAAAATGGCAAAGGGAAAATTGATAGACAGTGTATAGAAAGAAGAGGAAGAAACAAAGCTAAATATTTATCATTATTAAATTGCATTAGTAGTTGTACAATTAAATTCCCTTACAGTGAGAATTACAGATAAATCACAGTGTATCACTTAAAATATGTGATCATTCAATTAATTTCTTTTTTTAGCAAGTTTAAGTTAAAAACAGTTAACCTTTCTCCTCCTTTCGTTCTTAGTTCCGTTTATTTTGGCGCTTCATATATTTGCTGGCTCTGTTTTTTCCTGCTGATTTAAATTCATGTGTAAATTAGTTGAGTTTCATGAGTGTTCCTTAGCTGTTGCAAAAGTATGAAGCGTGAAATTATTTGTTAAGGCATAAAAAATGTGTTCTGGTATACTATTTCCATTTGTGTGTTCGCTTATGATATACATGTATATTGTATGTATATTGGATATGTTTTCTAAGTCAAATGGGCCAAAGTCGAGAGACTCAGTTCATGAGGCTCTTTCGAAATCATGGCACATTCATCAGATTGACGTGAAGAATGTTTTTCTACATGGTGACCTCAAGGAGACAGTATACATGCATCAGCCCTAACCCTTGGGATTTAGGGATACTCGATATCCTCATCATGTCTGTTTGTTGAAGAAGTCCTTGAACAGTCTCCATGGGCTTGGTATAAGAGGTTTGCTAACTATGTTTCGACTATTAGGTTCTCTCACAGCATGACTGATAATTCATTATTCATATATCGTCGGGGTTCTTCGATGGCTTATATACTATTATATGTGGATGATATTATCTTGACTGCATCTTCTGATGAATTACACCAGTCTATTACGACAATGCTAAGTTCTGAATTTGCCATGAAAGACTTGGGGTCATTGAGTTATTTTTTGGGGATTGCTGTCACTCGTCATGCAGGTGGATTGTTCTTATCACAGAGGAAGTATGCAGCTGAGATCATTGAGAGGGCTGGGATGTCATCCTGTAAGTCCACTTCTACTCCAGTTGATACTAAACTCAAGTTGGAGTCTTTGCGTGGCTCCACTATGAGGATCCGGCCGCATCGTAGTCTTGCGAGGCCGCCCGGTATCTTACGCTCACGCGACCTAATATTACATATGCCATACAACAGGTGTGTTTGTTTATGCATGATCCCAGAATTGAACATATGAATGCGCTCAAACGCATTGTTAGGTACATTCAGGGAACACTTGAGTATAAATTGCATTTGTATCCTTCGTCGACGTCTACGCTTGTCTCCTACACATAAGCTAATTGGGGTGGTTGCCCGGACACCAGACGTTCTACGTCTGGTTATTATATGTTTCTTGAAAATAACTTGGTCTCATGGTCTGTCAAACGTCAATCCACGCTTTCACGTTCGAGTGCAGAGACCGAGTATCGATGGGTATCTAATGTGGTTTCTGAATCATGTTGGTTACATAATATTCTTTTAGAGCTTCATTGTCCTATCACAATAAACCAAGGTAGCCTTCTCAATAGGATAATGAAGCTCAAATAGTAGATTTCATAACCAACATGACTCAGAAATCACATTGGCTACCCCTCGATACTCGGCCTCTGCACTTGAACGTGAAAGTGTGGATTGACGCTTGGTAGACCATGAGACCAAGTTATTACCTAAAAACATGCAATAACCATACGTAGACCGTCTGGTGTCGAGACAACCACCCCAATCAGCATCTGTATATGAAACTAGTGTAGACGTCGACGAAGGATACAAATGCAAACCACACTCAAGTGTTCCCTGAATGTACCTAAGAATGCGTTTGAGCGCATTCATAGCTTGACGCGAGATGCTGAGACTCGGTGTGATTGAATAAAGATCCTCCCTACTGTCACAGCTCATGAGATGACTCCCCTTCTTGAAATCATTCACAAAAAACCCAAACGGATCAAAATTAATAGAAACTCAATTATCAGTGGTGAATTTACGGACATACACCAAATTTTTAATCAATTTTGGGGTATGAAGGGTATGTTTCAAGACAAGTGGTGGATGAGGAGGGGACAAAGTTTTATGACAATAACCCTTAATTGGAATAGAATTGTCATTACCAATAGTTATACCACGATTAGTTCCCAAATTGGAATAAGACGAGAGAGTATCTTGGTCGGATGTCATGTGGGTAGTGTCGCCGGTGTCCATGTACCAATTAGGGTCTGGTTGAGTCAAGCCAAATATGTGCATTGTTGCTTCATTGTCGGTCTGAGTGGGGCCCACTGTGTGGTGGGCCTTATGGTGGCGCGGCCCAAGTATCTTTGGATCTGCCGCTGCTTTCTGTCTCAACCACAGAGTCGACTAGGAAGAAGGCGGGTCGCGGCGCGTGTCTTTGGGCGTCTTGGCTACTTGTGCCGTAAGGCGAGCATTTGTCTTTATGTCTGAGCCGCGACCTTTGTGAGTCTTTGGGACCATCGCCATCGTCAGGGGCCTGTGGGATCCAGAACTGCTGCCGCTGACGGTTGCCCCCGTTGTTATCACCACGATTCTTGCCATTATTCTTCCGATTTTGGCCCTTCTTACCACTCCCATTGTTGTGATTTTGGGTCACATTGGCTGGATTGGAAGGAGAAAATTAGAAACAGTCATCATGACGAGAGGACTGGCACTAATCGCCACTTTCTTAGCCAATCCGATTTCTTCCAAAGTAAGTATAGAACGGGCTTGATAAAATCCTGGCAGGGGGTTACTCTGAAGAATAACCGAAGCAACACCGCTATAGGCCTCTGATAGGCCTGCAACCATCTGAAGAACTAGACGACAATTAGAAACAAGAGACCCATATTGCTGAGTTGGTCTGCCAAGTCCTTGAGGCGTTTGCAATAAGAAGAAACGTTTTGAAAACTCGTCATAGCCACCTGTGAGAATTCCTGCTCAAGGATAACAATTCGAGAATGACTGTTATCTTGGAATATGTCTCGCAATCGATCCCACGCCGTCATAGCTGTGGAGTTGGGTTCCATAATCGTCTGTAAAGGATCCAAGGAGATCGTGACATAAATCCATTGAGGAACCTTGACATCCAACATGACCCATAATTTTGGATCTGCTTCTTTAGTGGGCACAACTGTCGTAGAAGTAGACGTCTTATCACCCTCCTTTGTAGGAGTTGGAGGAATTATGTGGTGGAGGACTTTATGTGTCAATGCATGAATCTTAAATAATTCTGTTCACGTCCCATATTGGACGTTTTCTAAGTCAAGAATGATAGAGATGACACTCTTGATGTTAGAAACTGTGAGGGCAAGATGAAAATTGTTCTTATCAGTCATGATGAATAGAACAACAAGATTCGGAGAAGGGAATTTGTGAGAAAGGATTTTGGGGAGAGAAGAGCCGCGGCGTCGAATAAATCCGAGAAGAAGGGGCTGCGACACTGGCCAAAAAACCGAGAAAAACAAGAAGAAATTTAAGGAGCGAAAGCAGGGTAAAGAGAACCTAGACTCTTGATATCATGAAATAAATAATCCCTTGATTATTCTTATTAACGAAAGGCATATATATATAAGTTACAAGGAAAATCTTCTTCCTATTCTACCTAGAAATCCCTATTTTATAAGAATACTAACTTTACAATTATGATAATAATACACTACTAATTAAGGTACAATTATAATTCTAATATTTATCAAATATACAAGGAAGAGCAAGGGCCCCACACGTGACACACGGTCACTGTTTAACAGCCATAACATCAACTTCGTTCTCATGATCATTTTTTCCAATGTTTTTGCAAATGTTCAAAATCAACACAGGAAATGTTAAAGAGAGTCGAAGATTTCCTAAATGATTTTGAAAACAAATGAATTTGTAATAAATATATTGAACGCCTACCATCTGGCTGGAAAGAGTGGAGATTTTAAAATTTATGAATTGACGATTTTATTATGTGAGTTATAATTGCGGTTACAAGGAAATGAGAAAGTAGAAACAACAACAAATTATTACAATTCTGGAAATGTGTACAAGAAAATGGTTTGCTGAGTCGATTGATGTTCAATCTTTCCTTAAAATAATATTTCCCCGTATGAATCCCTTAACGGTTATTGACAACTTATCTCCCAAGATAAAACAGCAACAAACAATTAGGTAAAGGATAACCCAAAAGTTTACTATAAAATAAGAGCTTATGAGTGTATGAAAGAGAACAAGAGAGGAAGTAGTATTTCAGATTTCAAGTGTGTTCTTCAAATGAGCTTTAAGTCCCAAATTATAGTGTGATGAAGATAACTTCCCATATAGCCAAGTACTGGTCTTGAATGACCATGTGATGATACTTAATATGGGGTTACAATTCATCCAAATAGTGGATGAATTCATGTGGGAAATAATGGAGGTTTAATGCTCCAAAACCAGCCCAAGAGTCATGTTTTTTCATCTCCCGTCGTGACTTCTGGAAGCTAAGTCTCGCGGCCCTTCGATGAGGCGCCGCGGCGCTCCCTGTCCAAGAGCTATAGTGGTTCAACATCGTCACCGGCATCGCGGCGCCTAACTTACAGTAGCTACTGGAACTTAAGCGTCGTGGATTTGGATCGAGGCACCGCGAACTCCTCAATTCCAGTAACCAAATCCACTCGTAGGTGCCGCGACGCTCCAAGTGATGCGGCCCTGACGAGGTCGCACCGCGACCCTTCACGGCTCCGCGACGATTCATGACTTGTATCTTCTTTTAACACACCGTACACTTCTTCTTTCATTTACCAACGTGAAACACTTGTCATTTGGCCAATAACCATCTATTATTTCATGTCTCAAACATTTACGTACCAATATCTCTTTCACTAGGGAAATTCATGATCCTTGGTAAAACGTGTACACGTGTGTGAAAACAAAGTTTCCAACATGCGGGGCCCTAATTGTTCGATTCATAAATAATAGAATTAACTTTTAATTCACGTTAATAAATTTCCAACAATCCCCTCTTGAAAGAGATTTTGGCACACACACATGGTATTTTTCTAGCAATCTTTCGGTGGATCGATGTTGCATCTGGATAGGTAGCCGTGACTTTGAACCTTCCATAGTAGAATACCATCGGACTTACTTACTGCGCGGTGAACATGATGTCTTGAACCGTCATTGTTTAGCGTAATCCAAGACAATGGTACCAACACAATACCTTTCTTTACTCTGTTCTTCTTTAAGGTTTTGTCTGTTGTGGTCATGGACACGTCTTGGATTCTTAAGTGCTTACGATTTGAGGCCGGCCAGTCCTCGCACTTAGATAAGTGGTCTCCTACAAGGTATCCTGCTATACCCCACACTATGAGTGTTAGGAACCATTAAAAGTTTCCCCAAACCTGACCTCAACCGTGAGGATTATAGAAGATTTTGGAAACTTAACATTTACCCACTCTGCAGGTAGAACTTAATATCTATCACGGGAATGACCTTGGATCCATGTTTCTATGAAGAAATCAGAATCGAAAGTGCTCTTGCTTCCACCGAAGCGTTCAACTAAACCTTTATGATTTAGTTTTCCCATTAAACCTCATTCTTGGGATCTCCAATCAGTAAGTTGGGTATTCACCATATCAGTTCTTATAGATTGTGTTTTAGGCATATTCCTCTAGACAGGCAGATCATCTGATCTCTCGGTATACCTTTTTTCAAAGGATCAACTATGTTTTTCTTTGATTTTACATAATTAATGGAAATAATACCCATAGTAATCAGTTGCCGAACTGTCTTATGTCTCCGTCGGATATGACGATACTTACGGTTGTACATAGAACTCTGTGCCCTTCATAGAGCCGACTGGCTATCGCAGTGGATCATTACAGAAGGTACGGATTTACCCCAACATGGAATATCCTATATGAAATCATGAAGCCACTCAGCTTCTTCTCCTGCTTTGTCTAAAGTGATAAACTCCGATTCCATCGTGGATCAAGCGATGCAAGTTTGCTTAGAGGGTTTCCAAGATACAACTCCACCACCAATTGTAAATACATACCCACTGGTGGACTTGGTGTTATCTATATCAGATATCCAGTTTGCATCACTATACCCCTCTAGTATAGCTGAATATCTTGAATAGTGTAACTCGTAGGTTTGCATGTGTTTTAGGTATCTTAGTACCTGATTTAATGATTTCTAGTGACCATCACTCGGATTACGGCTGAACCTAGACAACTTGTTGACTACATAAGTGATATCAGGTCGAGTGCAGTTTGTGATATACATCAGACTACCAATCACCTGCGCATACCGCTCCTGACGTATGGGCACACCACGATGTTGATCAATCTTTTTATTTACATCCAGTAGTGTCGTTATAGGCGAACTATCGAAAACCTTAAATTTCTTCAGCACATCCTCGATGTAGTGAGTGCTTGAGATAAGACCAGTCCGTCAGGAGTCTTAGAGATCTTGATCCCTAAGATGACATCTGCGATACCTATTTATTTCATGTCAAGACATTATTTTAACATGTTCTTAGTCTCTAGGATTATCCTAGGACTACTCCCTGTGATCAACATGTCGTCTACGTAAAGGCAGATCATCACGACCGAGTCGACAACCCATTTCATGTAGACACATTTGTCACATTCATTAATGGTGAACTCTTTCGATAATAGAGTATTATCAAATTTCTCGTGCCATTGCTTTGGGGCCTGTTTTATCCCGTACAGAGATTTGAAAAGCCGACAGACTTTCTTCTCTTATCCAGGAACGATATACTCCTCGGGTTGGTCCATATAGATTTCTTCTTCCAAATCACCATTTAGGAAGGCTGTCTTGACATCCATTTGGTGTATTTTAAAATCCCACAGGGCGGAGATAGCTATGAACATATGTTTGGATGTCATCCTAGACACCGGAGAATAGGTGTCAAAGTATTCAAGACCTTTCTTTTGTCGATAGCCCTTGACTACTAACCTGGCCTTGTACTTATCGATAGATCCATCTGCTTTCAACTTCCGTTTGATTATCCATTTACACCCCAATGGTTTATTTCCTGGAGGAAGATCAACTAATTCCCAAGTATAGTTGTGCAGGATGGAGTCTATCTCACTCTCTATATCTTCTTTCCAAAGCGGTGCTTCTGGAGTTAACAACGCTTCAGCAATTGTCTGTGGTTCATCATGAACTATATAATCTACAACGTCCGGACCGAAGGACTTATCTTTCCCGACCTTTTTGCTTCATCTTGGTTCCATCTCTAAACTCTAAAAGTCCTGAGAATCTGGAATACTAGACTCCGGATAATCAACTACTTCAGAGTTCACTAGATCTGAACCGTTTAGATCTAGGCAGTCAATGACTCCTGGATCCTGAGAGATTTGTTCATAACTTCATTTGCGAGAGGTTACATCTTTTTCCCTTCTAGGAAACGAGTTTTCAAAGAAACTGGCGTTCTTTGATTCCACGATTGTACCTAGATGAATGCCTGGTACATCTGATTTATGCACTAAGAAGTGATAAGCACTACTGTTACTTGCATACAATCTACAGTCTTAGGTCCAATCTTGGCCTGCTTTGGCATAGGTACTTTAACCTTTTCCAGACACCCCCACCCCACACCTTCAAGTATTTGTAGGCTGGTTTCTTTTCTTTTCATAGCTCGTACGGAGTCTTGTCCTTATCCTTATGTGGGACCCTGTTCAAAATCTTACAAACGGTAAGGACAACTTCTCCCTACAACGGCTCAATTTTATTAATATTAGAAGCAATCATTACAGGTGCAGCATTAACTTTAAAGAGGCCTTCACAGAAGAAGCCCCTTCATACAAACGTTTCATTCTTAGTGATTACAAACTTGTTAGCCTCAAACACTAGCCTAAAACCAGCATTCACCAACATAAATTAAATTTCTTCGAATTTATGGGACATGCATCACCTCCTTCAAAGTCAACTCCTTTCCGGACGTCATCTTCAGGGTCACCTTTCCCACCCCCAGCACCTCTGAAGAAGCATTGTTTCCCATGAATAACTTTTTATCCATAACTGGTGTATAAGTAGAGAAGGCGTCTTTGTTAGAATAGATGTGGCGGGTAGCACCCGTGTCCATCCACTATTACATAGGATACTCAATGAGGTTTGATTCAAGTACCACTGCCGAGAATTACTCAACCATATCAGCAAGAAGAGTGTCTTTGACGACGTTAGCCTTGGCCTTCTCTTTATTCGCATGCTTGAGTTTGCGACACTCTTTGTCCATGTGACCAATTTTACCACAGTAATGACAATTTTCCTTAAACGTATCAGTTTTTGGGGCCTTACCATCTTTATGGAACTTTCGCTTCTTGCTTGAGTCCCCTTTGGCTTCCGCCAGGTTTGCCTTAGCCTTAGCGGGTTGTTTCCCCTTTGGTATGACCTTCTTATTATCCTCGTAAATCTGAAGTTTGATAATAATCTCTTCTAGGGTCATTTCTTTCGTTTTGAGTTTTAGGTAATTCATAAACTCATTCCACGAGGGAAGTAACTCTCAATTAATGAGGCAACCAAGAATTGCTCGTTAGGCTTCAATCCTTCCAAATCTAGGTGATGTAAAATCATTTGAAATTCCGGGACTTGGGATGCCACAGTCTTATTGTCCACCATTTGAAATTTCAGAAATTTCTCAATAATGAACTTCTTAGATCCCGCATCTTGTGTGTTGTATTTCTTCTGATGTTTATCCCTGTTAGCCGATTTCAACGTGCTCACGCAAGTGTACGTATCGTTACAAGTAATATAGTCTTGTAAGAACGAGTTTATCGTCCACAGAGACTGGTTTCTAATTACCGAACATTTATTCTAGGTTATCTATTTGGCAAACGATAATTGATTTGGATTTTTATCTAACTACTAGAATAATTGCAAGAAGTAAACTAAATTATTGAGGTTTAATCAGTTATGAAGGAATTAGGGCTTCCAATATCCTCGACTATCCACTCTTTTCAATCCCTAATTGTCACGACCCGAACTCCGAGCCCGCGATCGGTGCCCTACCTGGGCACCATTCTACCCTCTACGACCCAAGTTACCCGCGGAAGTTAAATAACACTCTTTTTCTTCTAAACGAACATGCAAAGGCAAAGCCGATAAGGTTTCCATATATATATATAATCCAAAAGAAACTACACTGTACACGAGTCCAATCCCACATATGAATACAGACCTCTAAGAGTTTTACAGAACTATGACGGGACAAGGCCCCGCCGTATCCATAACTGTACAAAAGTCTGTAATGAAAGATCTATACCAAAATGATATGTCCCGGAACAATGGAGCTATCCCAAAAACAATGAGCAAGGATCCTACACTTGCAGATCACCAAACTGTGTACCTAAACCTGCGGCATGAACGCAGCCCCCCGGAGAAAGGGGGTCATTAAGAAAAATGTACCAAGTATGTGAAATAATAAGTACTGTAAAGGAGATCATATAGTCCAAATATAACAGGAGGCAAGTATGATAATTCAAAATAACAGTACACTGTGCTTTGCAAATATGAGAGTCAATTTTACCTTTTTAGTTATGCCTTTTAAGAGTTAGATCAACCGCAAAGAGTATTTGTACTCGCATCATGGATCTTATCCATGGGTTTATATAATATTCAAGTCCTAATCATGGACGTACTCACATGATCCAACTATACAATTTTCACAATAAGATTTATGTCGTAATCATGGACGTACTCACATGATCCAACTATACAATTTAAATCATCTCCGACTCTCATTAGCACAAATAAAATGAACTATCATTTTAAGAGAACTCAAGGCAATATCACATTTAGTAATAATAGGGAAATTGAACCCGAAGTACTATGTACGCCATCGTACATCTTCTCATTTATAAACCTCAAAACACTAACACTCATAGTATCAAGACACTTCCACTTTTAAAATCAAGTTACTACATTTTTAAACTCAAGTAAGTTATACTTTTCAAACCAAGTCAAGTATACTTTTAACACCAAGTAATTTATACCTTTCAATCAAGTAACTTCTTTCATATACTACAATGAACTAAAATGAAATACTTTCATTTAGACAACCCAAAGTACTATCAAGAGAATAGATATAACAATTTTTCATTTTAGAAACCCCAAGTACTATCAAAAGAATGGATAGAACCACTTCCATTTTATAAAATCAAAGTATTATCAAGAAAGTATATAGAGCAACTTCTATTTTACGAAATCCAAAGTACTATCAAGAGTTACATCACTAAGGAGTAGGATACACTCACTTTAAAACAAGGAATCATACTAGAAAAAGAAATGATAGTTCACATACCTTTTTGGCGACTAACCAACTCTACAATCTAGAATACGTCTCAAAGTACTTCAATCTATAACAACAATAACACGATTATCAATTCCAAGCTTTCTAAGGTAGATTAATACCAACTAAGGGTCTCTTATTCTACGGAAAATTGGGCAGCACTTCCTTTGTTTTTACGTACTTTTCCATCTTTTCCAAGACCCAAATTCAACAACCAACAAGCCACACTTAAGGGTATAACCAACAGTTAACCAAAGGGGATTACACACCTACTAGACGTGTAAAATTCTGCCCCACAATCTATACAAAACAGTCCACAATTCTCGGCACAAAACAGTCCACAATTCTACAATAGCGAGGGTAAAATGTGAGGCCTTTAAACGTCTTTCCACACTCTTATTTCCTTAGGACTTTCATTAGCCATTTACTACATTAAACATTCAAGTTGGTGGCTGATTTTCCAGCATATAGACACGTCCAAAACAGCCCATAAAATGACACGACGAAGTCTAACAGTTTTGGGCAGTTTTTGACAAACAACTTCTACAACAATCCGAAGTCCTTTTCCATAATTATATATAATCCAATTCTCATTTCAACACTTATATATATTCCATATCACATATCAATAACAAGATTACTTCATTTTAGCATCCAACAAGTGTCGATAACAACAACAATAACCAACGAATCCAATGTCGCAAAAAATAGCTAGTCTCGGCCAAGACACCCTAAAATGGTCCAAACTCTTTTTAATCTTCATTCTTCTTAACACATGCTCATATACTAACCATAATAACATGTAACATCCAATTACTTCAAGGGGAAGAAGAGTTCTTACCCAAAAATGTCCAAAAAGCCGAGAGCAAGGTCACAAGTCTTCAAAATATCTAAAGTCAAATGTCAATGACAAGTGGGAGGTGACACGTGTCACCCTCCTATTGGTCCAAAATTATTTCTTCACCAATAATTTCCATACTTGGCCAAAATATCTAAAAATCTCGTGGGCCCCACAAAGTCGTAAAATTTCCTGTGGGCCCCACATGACCAAATCCGAGACTTAAAAATCCAAAACTTCAATGTACTATAATAATTTCATATACCAATTTTGAGAATCAAATTCCAAATTATAGACCTTGTTCCTTCATGATGTTCAGAATTTTCTCCTTTCGTTCCAAAATTCAAATCTTATTTTCTCACATACGTTCTCATCTCATTCTCTTAAAAATACGGGGTGTAACACTAATGCAACTAAAATGACTTCTTCTTCTACGTTAAGATAGCGACTGAACTGTCTTATATTCCGGTTAGGATATATAATCGATCAACCCCAGTGCAGAACCCTTTTATATTTCTATGATAGGATTTACCACATAGGAGGATTAAGAACAATAACCTATAATGCTGCACAAGTATCGAGGTACTTTCGTCCGCGATTTTAACCTATGTCTATTCAATTACAGCATATCCAAATCTCTCACTCTCGATTCTTGATTCGAAATCATATAGATTATGATAATTAATGGCCAGTTAACTATCAAACATTCATATCAATATTGAATAAATCTTAATTAAGTGAAGAAGAAATCAAACTAATGCATTAATTCATGAAATAGAGGTTCAAGCGATTCAAAAGGAAAGTCTTAATAAAGTGTTTAGCTCCCCATAGCCACGCTAAGAACTACTACAAATACCAACATAAATTGAATTGAAAACTAAAGAAAGAAAAAGTACTTAGAACTAGGTCTCCATTGGTAGCCTCCAATTTGTCTTCATTGTGTTCTATGATAGAACGTTCGACCCCCTTCAATAGAATAATCCCTAGGACTTAAGTATGTTTCAAATTTCGTGCCCTATGGACCCTTCTGCCCTTCGCCAAATTTACTTCGGATTCTGAATTTCCCGCATCGGCACCGCGGTTCTGCAGAATGGCACCGTGGTGCTTAAAGTCCTGCGGGTTCTCTGATCTTCTGGCACCGCGGTCCTGCTGCTGGACGCCGCGGTGTTGCTTTGCCTTCGTCCGAATCTCCAATTTTCAACCTTTTGCTGCCTCAGGACCCTCCTTTGATGCCCACTTTTCGCTCCTTTTCTCCATTTTCCCTTTTTGAACCGCTGTGACTCAAAAAAAGGAAAACGACTCTAACACTACACTTATTTAAATGGAAATGGGGAAAATACTAACTAAAAATGACTCAAAAACGTATAGAAAATACGCCTAACAAATACCCTCAAACTTAACCTTTGCTCGCCCTCAAGCAAAGATCAAAACAAAATCAAAGAAACAGAAAGAAAACTGACTCAAAAGACTCTAATCAAGCAGTTGTACAAGGGTACTTAGAAAAGCATGAATGTCAGTTGGGATAATATATTGAAACATACATAGCATAAATTTAGCAATCTAGAATTTCAAGTTAGATATTTCGCAAATTCATTTCAATCATAATCAATGGAAGTAGAAACACCTAAGCTATGCATGTCAATTTCATTCCATCTATCCCAAAATGCTATAGACATGTTTACTTGTTATTCTCCACTAATCATAGTCATACATATTAAAGATCATCAGGACTTTCAAGGGTTGTAATGTAGGCTTAGGCAGGGGTAGGTAAAAATAAATATTTTAGGCTCAAATTACGTACCATAAACTATTTTTATTCAACTCATTCTTCCTTCTTTTTGACTTTCTTTTTAGTCTTACCTATCATCTCCCCTCATTTCTTTTGAGAGAATGAGACACATTATAACAAGCGCCCCCAAACTTAGACTTTTGCATATATTTCATTGGGGTGCATCAAATTTTCATTCTCTTTTTATCTCTTTTTCAAACTTTTTTTTTATTCCAAGAATCTCCAATTATCACTTATGGCACAAACATGGAATCATAGGGTGTCAAACAAAGATATTATTTTAGGCTCAACGGGGCTGACTAAGGATACAATTTATATCATGATAGATATTGAATGATAAGAAGGGCTAACAAAGAAATGTCTGAATCATCTCCCTAAATATGTACATCTTAACTATTTCGCCTCAAATAACAAGCAAACAGAATTCATAGACATTTTTCAACCATTCTTTCCACAATTGACAACACATAGGCTAAGTACAAATTAGGGGTGAGCACGGGTACAGGGTACCCAGATATCCGACCGGAACCGACACTAACGGGTAGGTTCCGGGTAGATATATTAGAATAACGGGTAGGTTCCGGGTAGTAAAATTAGAAACCGATAAAATAGGGTCCGGTTCCGGTTCCAAAATATATAAACCGGGTACCCGGAACCGGAACCGATACCCGGACCCTATTAATCCCCCCTTTAAATTATTTATTTAGTCCACTTAATTTTATACCCAAACAATCAAACACACCAGTCCATTTAATTTAACAACCCAGTCCACTTTAATTTAACAAAGCCCATTGGCCCAGTCCATTTAATTTAACAACCCAGTCCATTTAATTTAACAACCCAGTCACTAATTTTATGATTGCACGTAGCCACGTCTGATCGCTGCGCACATTCTAGTCCAATGCCACCTTTTGCATTTCTTCCTTTTCCGTGTTTAAATATTTTATGTAGCTGGATTGGTATTTGGAGTAGCATCTCAGCAACGGTACCAATTTTAAAAAAAAAGTAGCATCTCGGTTACAGGGTACCCGGGAACCTACCCGGAACCGCAGGGTCCGGGTAGGTTCCGGGTAAGGATTGATACGGGTAGGTTCCGGGTAGTAAATTTAGGAATCGGTCTTTTACAGGGTAGGTTCCGGGTAGTTCAAAAATAGTAGGGTACCCGGACCCGCTCACCCCTACTACAAATATCTCAAATAATTAAATTTTCATAAATTTTTGGCATATCTAACTTAAGCACACAGATTTTAGCTTCTAATTCCATTACATTATTTTACTTAATTCACTAGGCATTTCAAAAAACTACAGCATGCATGATCATAAAAAAATGATTCATATAGACACAATAAAAGACACAAAAACTCAATCAAAACGACGACTCAAACACAGAAACACAAAAATAAAATAAGAAATAACCCTCCCCCAAACTTAAACGACACATTGTCCCAAATGTGTAACGACTAAAAAAATTAAAAGAGACGACTTACAGACAATAGCGGCTCAAAATGGTGGAGGTGGCGGCGGATGTTGCATCGAGGCGGTATCTGTGGGAGGGGAATTGGTGATTTAGGGCTTCTTATTTTTTCTGAAATCGCGCTTCGGCACGCGGTCCTGCAGAATGGAACTGTGGTGCCGAAAGTACTGTGACCTTTCTGATCATTCGGCACCGCGGGCCTGCAAAATGGCACAGCAGTGTCGACCCGTTTCCGTGTTTTCCACCATTTTCTTCATGCTAAGTCTCCGATTTCCTCACCTGTCATCACAATCCAAAAAAACAAAAGTGAGACTATTCTATTTAAACTAATTGCATAATTTAAACATTGGATTGCCTCCCGAGTAGCGCTATCTTTAACGTCTTTTAGACGGACGCATGTCTTTTATTCAATCATTGGGGTAAAGTACCCTCACAATCCATCCATTTGAAAAGTATTTTTCTCTTCCTTACTCTATTCTTCTTTTTAGCAGGATTGAGTTCAGTAAGGTTTACCTTTTTGTCAGCTTCCATCTCATCCACTTTTGTTTCAGAAATCCACCTAACCTGTGGGTTCACAGCTGTCGCAATTATTCCTCTACCTTTGGTTTGTGCTTGATGAGCTGCTGTGTCAGCTGTGCTTACTGCAAAACATTTGTTGTTGGCCTGGAATTCACTGGTAGATTTGAAAACTTTGAATATCATTTCTTCTTCTTGAACCCTGAGTCTCAACTCTCCCTTCTCCACATCAATAAGAGCACTGCCCGTGGCTAGGAATGGTCTTCCCAAAATAATGGGCATGTCCTCATCTTCCTTCATGTCAAGAATGAGGAAATCTGCTGGAAAGAAGAACTTTCCCACCTTGACTAGAACATCTTCTACTATACCTCGGGGGTGCACCACGGATTGGTCAGCAAGCTGCAGATTAACTGTGGTTGGTTTGACTTCCCCCCAAACCAAATCTATTAAACACATATAAGGGCATAAGATTTATGCTAGCCCCTAAGTCACAAAGTGCCCTGTTGCATGTTACCTTGCCAATAGTGCAGGGCAGGGTGAAGCTTCCTGGGTCTTTCAGTTTAGGAGGCAGTTTCTTTTGTAAGATGGCGCTACACTCCTCTGTCAGTGCTATTGTCTCGTAATTCGTCAATCTTCTCTTCTTCCCAAGTATCTCCTTCATGAATTTAAAATATGTGGGCATTTGTTCTAACGCCTCAATGAAGGGGATATTGATGTGGAGCTTCTTAAATACCTCCAAGAACTTTGAGAACTGTTTGTCTAGGGCCTTCTTCTGGAGCCTTTGAGGGTAATGGATTTTGTCAGTGTATTCCCTCAAAGGTGATGGTGGATCTTTCTCTACTGTAGGACGGTCCTCAGTGACCCCCTCCTTTCCTACATCAACTATCCTTTTACACTCTTTCTCATTCACCACTGTTGGTTGGGGAGCAACCTGCTCCAACTGCTTTCCACTTCTCAACAAAACTGTCTGACACTGCTCTCTCGGATTAACCTCTGTGTTGCTTGGGAGAGTACCCTGCGGTCTGTTATTTACCATCTTCGCCAGTTGTCCCACATGCGTTTCCAAGTTCCTGAGAGAGGACCTTGTTTCGGACATGAACTGATTCTGCGAATTGGTAAGTGTAAGCAGTGCTGCTCTCAGTTCATCAGACTTCTCCTGTTGGGTAGGTGGTCTAAACTGCTGGGAAGATGTAGCCTGATTATGTGCCTGATGGTTCTGATAATTACCTAGATATGGTGGCTGCTGGGCTTGGTCATTCCTCTACGAAAAGTTGGGGTGATTTCTCCACCCCAAATTGTATGTGTTGTAGTTATAAGGGCACTGAAAGTTCCCCACTGCTTGAACCTGCTCCATGGGCACATTATTAGGAACCACCGCTGTGCATCTGTCAAAAGAGTGTGGGTCCCCGCAAATCTCACAATTTACCGGCATCTGGACTGCATTTACAGACATAGTGTTCTGCTATAGTTGTTTTGTCAAAAGGGTCACCTGTGCATTCAATGCAGTGATAACATCTATCTCATGTATGCCCATAGTCTTCCTGCTACTCAATGATCTGTCATCTGCCCCTTGGTGATTATTCGCAGCCATATCTTTAAGCAACTCATGTGCCTCATTGGCACTCTTCCCCATGAACGCTCCCCTACTGCAGCATCATGATGGTACGAGTAGTACCACTCAACCCATTATAAAAAATGTGGACCAACATTCCATTTCTCTATGCCATGATGTGGGCATTTTCTCTGCAAATCCTTGAATCGCTCTCATGCATCATACAACGACTCTCCATCTACCTGATAGTAATTGTTCAACTCTCCCCTTAACTTTGCTGCCTTTGAAGGAGGGAAGAACTTTGCAAGAAACTTTTGGGCTAAATTCTGCTAGGTAGTGACGGAGTTGGCAGACAGTGAGTTCAACCAGCTCTTGGCTCTGTCCCTAAGTGAGGACGAGCAGAGCCTCAATCTAATGGCGTCGTCAATAACGCCATTGTACTTGAAGATGGCACACAGCTCCAGAAAATTAGCAATGTGCATGTGTGCGTCTTCAGAAGGAAATCCCCCAAACTGTACTGTGTTCTAGACCATGCTTAGGATGGTTGGCTTGATCTCAAAGTTGTTTGCCCCTATTGCTGGGAGCCTGATGCATGTCTGTGCACCAGTGACCGTGGGCAGAACGTAGTCCCCCAAACTTCTCTTTGTTGGGACCTGTATTGACTCCCCTACATTTTCAGGAACCTCATTGTCCGCCCCATTCTGATTCTGTTGGTTTTCCATGGTCACTGAATCAGATATCTTCTTGTTTTGCCTGTTCTGCTTGCAAGTTTTCTCAATTTCAGGATTAATAGAAACAAGTGTATCTGCTCCTCTTCTTCTTCGCATAAACTACATCCTGAAATCAATCAAAATCAACAAATAAATCAAGGCAACAGGGTTTTAAAAAAATAATAAACACAACAAAATAAAAACCAAAGTAGACTTAAGAATAAATGGTTCGATATTAGAAGTACGCCACTCCCCGGCAATGACACCAAAAACTTGTTAGGCGATTTTCACGTGCTCACGCAAGTGTACGTATCGTTACAAGTAATATAGTCTTGTAAGATCGAGTTTATCGTCCACAGAGACTGGTTTCTAATTACCGAACATCTATTCTAGGTTATTTATTTGGCAAACGATAATTGATTTGGGTTTTTATCTAACTACTATAATAATTGCAAGAAGTAAATTAAATTGTTGAGGTTTAATCAGTTATGAAGGAATTATGGATTCCAATATCCTCGACTATCCACTCTTTTCAATTCCTAATGAAACTAGAATGACTTCTTCTTCTACGTTAAGATAGCGGTTAACTGGATTGTCTTATATTCCGGTTAGGATATATAATCGCTCAACCCCAGTGCAGAACCCTTCTATATTTATATGATAGGATTTACCACATAGTAGGATTAAGAACAATAATCTATAATGTTACACAAGTATCGGGGTACTTTCGTCCGCGATTTTAACCTATGTCTATTCAATTACAGCATATCCAAATCTCTCCTCTCGGTTCTTGATTCGAAATCATATAGATTATGATAATTAATGGCCAGTTAACTATCAAACATCCATACCAATATTGAATAAATCTTAATCAAGTGAAGAAGAAATCAAACTAATGCATTAATTCATGAAATAGAGGTTCAAGCGATTCAAAAGGAAAGTCTTAATAAAGTGTTTAGCTCCTAGCCATAGACACGCTAAGAACTACTACAAATACCAACATAAATTGAATTGAAAACTAAAGAAAGAAAAAGTACTTAGAATTAGGTCTCCAATGGTATCCTCTAATTTGTCTTCAATTGTGTTATGTGATAGAATGTCCGACTCCCTTCAATAGAATAATCCCTAGGACTTAAGTATGTTTTAAATTTCGTGCCCTATGGACCCTTCTGCCCTTCGCCAAATTTACTTCAGATTCTGAATTTCCCGCATCGGCATCGCGGTTCTGCAGAATGGCACCGTGGTGCCGAAAGTCCTGCGGGTTCTCTGATCTTCTGGCACCGCAGTGCTGCTGCTGGGTGCCGCGGTTCTGTTTTTCCTTCGTCTGAATCTCCAATTTTCAACCTTTTATTGCCTCGGGACCCTCCTTTTATTCCCACTTTTCGCTCATTTTCGTCATTTTGCCTTTTTGAACCGATGTGACTCAAAAGAAAGGAAAATGACCCTAACACTACACTTATTTAAACGGAAATGGGGAAAATACTAACTAAAAATGACTCAAAAAATGTATACAAAATACGCCTAACAATCCCACAACTATTTGGCAGTGCCCACTGTGCAATATATTGTGTAAAGAGGATTTAATTGACAATTCAGGATATAATTCCGACAAAGGAAATCACTATGACTCCGGGCATCTAAAGTCAACTTCATGCCATTAGTGACATGGATATCTTGTCCCCCTCCCGCCGATTCATTCGACTGAGGGTCCACTTCAATGTTCGTTAATTAGTAATTGCATTTCATGAATGGGGTGATAATTTACATACTTCAAAGTGCATTTCATGAAATCAAGCCTATATGATCATCCTCTTGGGATAATTAGGTGAGAAGGAGGCATATAGATTTAGTACGGGTTCAGATACTTTAATAGGTGAAGGTTGGACCCTGAATTTCTATAGACAGTAATAGAAGAGTGGAAAATAGATAAGATAGGTACAAAGATATTTGAACTAATGGGCAAGATGAACAAGCTCAAAGAGATTGCTACACCGGTGGGAGATCATGTTATAGCTAAACGAGTATATAGAAATCGTCCAGTGGTTATACATAGTCGGCAGACCATTGAGGATAATATGAGTCCTCCAGCACCAGAAATTTTATGCCAAACTTTCTAAGTGTGAATTCTGGTTGACTTCAGTAGCATTCTTGGGGCATATTATTGGAGCTGATGGTTGATGCGCGAAAAGATGCACACACTTTAACGCAAGTGCACGTTATCGTGACAAGTAATATAGTCTAGGTAAGACCGAATATCGTCCACAAGGATTAGTGTTCAATTACCAATTATCTGTCTTTTGGTATCTATTTGGTAACCGATATATGATTTTGTTGTTTATAACTAACAATTATAAATAATAATTAACTATGTGTTTACTTCAGTAGTGATGGAAATAGGGCTTCCAAGTCTCCTCAACTATCCGCTTATGTTACTTATTAATGCAATGAATTATGGTTCTTCTTCTTTTGGAGCTAGCAGGTTTACTAAATCGTTTTATACTCCCGTTAAGGCTATATAAACACTCAACCCCAGTATTGCTCATTTCTACCTTTCGGTGATAAGGATGACTCTATAGGAGTATTAAGACCAAAAACCTAGTTAATCGTCACGCGCCATGCGTAAAATTAGGTGTTTAAACCTCTCATTAACGCTACACAAGTAATTGAGGTATTTTCATCCCCAATCCAAAATATGTCTACCCAACTTACAACATATTCACAACCTCATCCTTTCGAAGTTTGATTAGAAATCATATAAATAATGATAATTAGTGATCAATTAATTACCAAGCATTCAAAGCAATTATTGGGTAAATCTCAACAATAAGAAGAACAACCATAAAACATGCATCAATTCATAACATAAGTTTCTAGTGATTTAATATGGAAAGCCCTATAATGGAATTAGTTCCTAGCCATTGACATGACAAGAACTAATTCAATATTCAACATCAAAACTGAAATAAAGAAAGAAAAGAAAATTACTAAATTATGGTCTCCAATCTTCAATCCAAGAAGCCTTGTGTTGTGCAAGAAAGGGAACCCTTAAAAACTGCCTAGGGTTCTTCTTTTATAGGCTCAAAACCGCCTCTAATTTTTCCCTTCAGGCCTGGCCCAGAAAATCGTCATTAAACCTGATTTTCCCGCGTCGGCGCCGCGGCCCTGCTATCGGCGCCGCGGCGCCGGAAGTTCTGCGATGTTTCTGGAGATTTGGCGCCGCGGCCCTGCACTCTGCTGTCTAGAGGCGCCGCGGCGCTGCAACTTCTGCGGCCTTCTGAATATTGGGCGCCGCGGCCCTGACTCTGTTAGCTGGAGGCGCCGCGGCGCTGCAACGGTGTTTCTGCCCGGCTCGCCACTTTCTCGCATTTCAAGCTCTGGAACCTCCGTTTTTGCCCTCTTTTCGCTCCTTTTCCGCCATTGGACCATTTTAACCATTTTGACTCAAAAGAAAGAAAATATATCCTAATACGACACGTATTTGTACAAAAAGGGACAAAAGAATAACTAAAAATGACTCGAAAAGTGTATATAAAATACACCGATCAAATACCCCCAAACTTAACCTTTGCTCGCCCTCGAGCAAAGATAAAAAGAAAGAAATAAAGACTCAAGGAAACGAAAATAAAAGACTCACTGACATTGATCACTTTGCTGCATTGATGTTACTTTAGAAAAACATGAAGATTAGCAGAATAATATGCAAGAACATATAACCTGAAATTTCAGCATTCTAAACACATTAAGCTAGATATTTCGCAAACTCATTTTTATCATGCTTAATGGAAGTCAAAACACTGAATCATGCATGTTAATTTCATAATTCCTATGACATGTTTACTTGCTATTCTCCACTAATCATGGTTATGCATCTAAGAGATCTTCAGGACTTTTAAGGGTTGTAATGTAGGCTTAGGTATGGGTAGGTAAAAGTGGGCATTTAGGCTCATTTTTGTGTACCATAAGCTCTTTAGCTTTTCAGTGTTTCCCTTTTCTTTTGATTCTTTTCTTCACTTCAAATCTATCTTTCCCCTCTTTTATCTTGAGAGCGTGAAGTGTATCATAATAGCAAGCACCCCCAAACTTAGGTTTTTGCCTATTTCTTATTACTTTTTAATTGGGGTGCATCAATCTTGTTTGCTCTTTTTGTCTCTTTTTTAACACACTCTATTCCAACTATTTCACATGTTTACTTATGGCACATTTGTGGGAATATAGGGTGTCAAAGAAAAAGTTTAATTTTTAGGCTCAATGGGGCTGACTAGGGATATTTTTTTATGTCAGGGATAGAAAAGAGTGGTAAGAATTGGCTAACAAAAAAACGTCTGAGTCATTTCTCCTAACATGCATATCCTAACTATTTCGCCTCAAATAGCAAGCAATCATAACACATAGATTTTTGTAACACCCCATTTAAACCGGTGTCGAAACGGGAGTGCCACGTATGGTTGATTCCTAAAATTGCTATTTAAAGGAGTCGCCACCTAATTATTATAGTGAATTAGGACACTAAAAATGTAGCATAAAATACTACGAATGATCTCCATTTTTAAAGGTCTGTGAAACTATGTGAGATTCTAGGTAAGGGTTCTTTATTATCCTAAAGGGAAGGGGTTAGGCATCCTAAAGGATCCGCTAACTTGCGGTTGTCCGTTCAAACTTAGGTTTAATATTATTGTGCTAACATGTAATCTATAATTCTAAAAGTGTTCTAATTATTAAACTAACCAAGAGATATTTAAACTAGGCATGCAAATATTTAAAATAGATATATATTTAACAAGATAGTAATAAAAGCAAATAATCATAAAAAGATGTAATGAAGAGAAATTAGCAACATTTCGCTTTTATTTTATTTTATGCGAATGCTTTAACTTTGAGGTGCGCCTCCGGGTACCTGCAAAGACACTTAGTAGAAGAGTTAGTAAATAATAAATAAATTACCAAACAAACACAATGTATGTATATATATATATAGATATATGTATATGTAGAAGATATTGTAAAAAATATATTTTTATATAGTGTGGGCTCAGCTAGTGTTGTGCCAAGGATACTAAGACATGAGAAGCCAATATCGCTCTACAAGTCGACTGACTCGCTCCGGTGAACGCGATACTATGCATTCTCGTCTAATCTTTTTCACTTTCCTCCTTGCCCACATATTCCGTCTCGCTTACCACGGGGGCCTCCAGATCGACGGATAAATCCTTCTTTGGCCATGTGTAGTATCAAGTTCAAAATCAGTAAAATACCAAGTGTAGCATTATATATAAAAAAAAATAAGTAAAATACCAAATGTAGCATTATATTTAAAAAATAAGTAAAATACCAAGTGTAGTAACTTGTTCAAAAATCAGTAAAATACCAAGTGTAGTAACTTGTTTCAAAAATCAGTAAATAAACAAAACCGAAGGGACGCGACTTCAATTTCAATTTCATTAGGCTATGCGTGATACATTCCTTAGAAATAATAGAAGTGTATCAAAATATGGTGGCTGCTATATTTCCCTTTTCAAGTGTAGTTTCTCAAAGGTATATTTTGCATTTCTAATATTATAACAGCTGCTACCAAGTAGCAAATGAATTTTGGCAAGATGCAACAAAATGCTTGGTAGGTGAGTTCATCAAACACACTGCAACTAGAAGGTTCAAAGTGCAGCAAAGTTATTTGGCCATGATGTAGCGGCAAATGGGCAGAATTCAGCAGCACTTAGATTTTGGAATGAAGAAGCAAATAGCCCCAAAATAGATTAGCAAAATGGCCAGAATGCAGTAGTAATATCTCAAGTGTAGTATTTGCTCATTTCTGAGTAATATAGTAGTGGTCTTTTGGCAAAGTATAGCAACAGTTTCGCCAAACAAAGCAGTGATTTTCAGCCCAAAATAGCATTGTAATGCAGCAACCACTCCGCTATAAAATATAGCAACTGCGAACCTAGCAGCAAGCCAGCAACAAATATTTGCCCTTAAAGGCAGTGACAATTTGCTCTCATCAAGTGTAACACATCAACTTGTTATTTTAAAAGAGGACAACACTTCATAGCAGCAATAAATAGTCCCAAAAGCAAGAGCTACGGGCACCATTATAGAGTAAGATTTATGATATCAAAGTGTTGATGATCTTGGTGCTTTGCTCCCATTTTGCTCGGACCATGCCAAGAAGGAGAAGGAAAAGAATGAGTATCCAATAGCCCAAAATTTCCAACCGAAACGAACCAGATATGAGACATTTCAGAATCACATAAAGACCAATATGGGGATTGATCCCAGACAGCTACGACATCTTAACAGATCTTGTAGTAAATTAGGATCATTAGATCTTCCTAAGAGTATAGCAAACTAGGTGGATCAGACTACATGAATATAAGACAACAGTGGACATTTTTAGCTTCGCGAAAGACATACTGCTTACTGAACTAACTACAAGAATTCCATAAGATGAACATGCTTCAATATAATCACGCAATGTCCAACGACATCGCTCATAAAGCTTCTTTTCATACTAAATTTTATAAAAATACATATTTATATGTATATTAGTAAAGATTCAGAACTAAACATTCTCATACTACATTCCTAATCACATAGGCATATGACTAAATCAAGTCCACATATATATAAGTTCATGAAGAAGCTAAAGATGTGCTGCTCCTCAAATAAACTCAGAATATGTAAAAGACCAAATCAATAGGCAACATACTTGTATACAAATGACCCAGTAAGTAACAAGACACAATACGTCATTTATCAATCTAAAAGCAAAGTTACACAGTGACTTGGTAGGCTCGACCAATATCAGATTATACACATTAATCCCAAATGTAATACTTAACAGTCACAACAAAGCATATCTGAAACAAAATGACCAACTAAATATGTTAATGAAGCATTAATCATAACAACAACAACAACACAAAGGACTAATTATTATATCCTCGACACAGAAACACTCATAAAAGAGCACATAAACACAGAAATAAACTAGAGTTGAGAGAAAGTCGAGTTTACCTTCTTGCAATAACCGAGGCGCGTTTCGACTCGTCGATTCTTTTAAAATGAAGAACAAATAAATTATATGCAAGATAAATTATCAAATTCCCGGTTTTTGCTGAGTTTCCAAATGTTCTTGCTGTTTCCTGGGTGGGTTCTTTTCTCTATGGAAATCCCCGCACCCCCGATGCCTGTCCATTTCATGCCTTTGCATGTGTGTAAACCTCTTTTTATAGCCCTGATTTAGGTTTCGATTTAGGGAAAGTCTTTATGACGATTTGGACTGATTTTCTTGCTGGTTTTAGCGATTTGTTAGCAAGATTCTCGGTTTTATGGTAAGGAAATGATTGAGGTATTAAAGGGAGATTTTGGTTACGATTCTCGCGATATTTGGGTCTTGATTTGGTTCCCTTTCTATGGTATGGACAGGGGTATCGATATGGGAGGTGATTCGCCGGATTCTCCGGCGAGAATCCCGGCATGGGTGTTGGGAGCGGGGCGGCGATTGACATTTTAGGTTTTAGGTTTTGTGTGAGGTTCAGTCGACAGGGGGGGAAATGAAGGTGAAGAAGGGCTGATGTTTTGTGGGCTGCTGGCGATGGGCTGAGTATAAGGGCTTGAGGGAAAATAAAAGGGTTGGGTCATGGGCTGAGGAGATGGGGAAAACGAAATAAAGGCTGTGGGGGTGAAATAAAAGGTTTCGGGTATTGGGCCTCCGGGTGTTGGGCCGCGGGTGTAAAAAAAATGGGCCTGGGTATTAGTTTAGTTATTATTTGATTAATGGGTTATAGATAAAGTTTTAGGTGTATTATTTAATTAATGGTAGATAAATGAAATCTAAATTGTGATTAAATTATTTAGGTGTTTTATTAGTCTAAGCTTAAATTTAGTTAGTGCTTAATGTTTATAATGTGATGCCGTTATTAAAACTTATTAAATAAAATTGAGTTATTTAAATGCTACATACAGATAAGGCTTCTTAATTCTTTTATGAATGCTATTATTAAAACGTGTGTGTTAGATTATTATTTTATGTATTTATTATTTATTATTAAGAATTATGACAGGGCTTAAAATTAATAAATATGGGCGCGAGACTCTAAGTGCGTAATTTTCTATGTAAGACGCGGTGCCATTATTAAATTATTTATTTATGCTTGTATTAATGTTTTATTGTTGCATTTTATTATAAAAATCATAAAAAATTATTTTGCAAAATTAGTGTAATTTTATAGCTACTGTCTGGACGGAAGGGTCAAAATTGGGTGTCAACAATTTTAATCATTTATCATGCACAATTTAAGCAAGAATCTCCAAATAGACAGATTTTTGTGAGTTTTTGCCATATTTAACCTACGTGTTTAGATAGTTGCTTTTAATTCCATTACATTATTCCACCTTACTTCACTAGGTGTTTCTAGTAACTATATCATGCATGATCTTTTGACAGACAATTATGACTCAAAAAGAAAAAAAATTATGACTCAAAAATACACAAAATAATAAAAAAGACTCACATAAAACAACAATAAGACACAAATAAAACACCCCCCAAACTTAAATCACACATTGTCCCCAATGTGTGTAGACTCAAAGACAATAAAAGAAAACAAGACACTTACAGACTTGGCTAAAATGGTGGTGGTGGCGGTGGCATTGGATAGTGCATGGACCACTGGTTGAACAATGAACTCATCTCGTTAATTTGCTGCCTCGTTTCTTGTTGTCCTTGTATCACCGTGTCCAAACTTTGCATCATCCTTAGCTGATTCTGGAGTAACTGCTCCATCATGGGCACTGAAGGTTCTGATTCTGTGGTTGGCTGGTGGCTGCTCCCTGCCGCATATTGAGCCTCTATCTCAGGCTCATCTTCGCCCACATTCTTTGCTGCTTCTTTGGTCTTGGTGCTCTTCTTCTTCTTCTTTGGGGAATTGGAGTGCAGGAAGGCGTGCACTATCCCATATGACACAGGCAGTTGGTTTCTCTCTCGAGTGTCATTGGGTAGGGTTGGGACCCCATTGATGGCGCATAAAGTTGTAATGATTGAGCCATGTCCCAACTCACCCGTTGTTACCAACCGGCTGGTCTCTTCAATACTCTGCACTATCTCCTTTCCCACATCAATCGTCTTCCCCGTCATAATTCCATATATCAGTTTGATTACGTCTTACGGCACTCGGTAAAGTGCGTAGATGGAATCACGCGTCACGAAATCTGATCAACCAACCTTGTCGCTTTGTTGAACCGCACTGCTCAGTCCTCTTGACCCATTTCTGGCAATATCAAATGCAGCCCCAGGGTAGCTCACTGTGTCTGCGACGGCATTCCAGTCGATGTTGTTGGTGTTCCTAGACCATGTTCTAAAATAGTTCCAATCACCATCTCCTCCTTCAACATCAACTGTTTCCAATTGCGCATTTACCTCTTCTGCCGTCACAGGCACATATTTTCCCCTCACAAAGCATCCATTTTCCACCTTCTCCGGAAGATTAGCATAAAATTCACGCACCATCACTGTGTTTATTGGTGCTATCTCTCCCGGTTTTACAAATCTTTTCCACCCCCTCATCTCAATCATCGCCCGAATGGGCTCATAGACATCCCCCTCTTCCAGCGAGTCCCTTTGATAGTACATTCCCCTTTCAGGGATTAAGGGCCTTGTACTGAGTTTTTGGTATCTATCTTGAGCACTTCGGCTGACAAACCTAGTCTCATCATATTGCGGGGCTGATGTAGATGTGGAGGCTCTTCTCTTTCTGGCAGACATGTTAGATAATTTTTCGCAGCTTTTCCTTCGTATCCACAACACTACCCAACACTATCACCCTCAAAAACTTCAATTTCTGCACAACTCCCACACCTCCAAACTCCAACTCCTGTACTACACAATACCCACACCCTCTTTGTATACTCCTCCTCTAAATTTTACAACCAATTTTTCAACACCCCAACAACTTCAACAATGCAACATTCCTCCAAACTACTACCTCCTTTTGACTACTGTAAAGCTTTCAAGAAGAGATGAAGATTCCCTTTTTGATGGTGTTCTTTAAGGTTTTCTTGCTTCTAATGGTGATTTGAGGCACTGGGATGAAGTTTTGTTGGTTGAAATGGTTAAGGGTTTAGGGATTTTAAGTGTTTTTGGTTGTGTTTGGGTTTGATTTATGGAAGATTTGTTGGTGAGGTTTGAATTTTCGTGGGTTTTGTGGAGAAGAAAGGTTAGGTTTTGGTTTGAATTTGGGGAAAATCGGGTCTTTGGGCGTTTTATTACTTTCTGGATTTCGCAGTGGCGCCTGCATTTAGCCGCGGCTGACTTCTTACTGCCGGGAATTTCTGTGCGGCCAATTTCTGGTAGCGCCTAGACTTGGCAATTTTTCTGGGTTGTTGGCGCCGCGGCGCTTAATCTTCAGCGCCTTTCTGCTCTTTTGGCGCCGTGGCCCTGCTTCTGGGAGTCGCGGCGCTCACCCGTTTTTCTGGAAATCCTGGCTTTACTTCAGTTTTTTTCGCCCTTCAAATTTGTTGGCCTACACCTGTCAATCACATACAAACACTACATCCGTGAGACCGTTCTTAAAAAAAACTATTATTTTAAAGTAAACTAAATCAAAATACCTTGGGTTGCCTCCCAAGTAGCGATGTCTTTAACGTCTTTTAGTCGGACGCAAGTTCCTTAACTCAATAAGTGTGGGGTGGATTAACCCCACAACTAATCCATTTTCTCCACATTTTTCGTTTTCTTTTTCTTCTTCTTCTTCTTCTCTGCTTAGAATTATCTTCAAGGGAAGGTTCAGGAACACATATCTGCTTTTGTGGAGGTTCGGTATCACATACATGCTTTTGTGGAGTCATCTCCCTTGGTTTGGCTTGTACTGGCTCACAGGGGGTTTTGATGGTGCTGATTGCAAAGCACCTGCTCATGGTTGGTGGCTCAATGATGTGTTTGAATACTTTAAACACCATTTCTTCCTTCTCCACCCTTAACGTCAGCTCTCCTCTTTCTACATCGATCAAGGCTCTCCCTGTCGCCAGGAATGGTCTCCCCAATATGATGGGGATCTCTGCATCTTCTTCCATGTCGAGAATGAGGAAATCCGCGGGAAAAAAGAATTTTCCTACTTTAACAATCACGTCCTCAATCTTCCCCTTGGGTGCACCACTGTCCTATCGGCTAGTTGCAGGCTCACAGTGGTTGGTTTTGCCTCACCCAACTCCAACCGTTTAAATACTGACAAAGACATCAAATTTATACTTGCCCCTAAATCGCAAAGAGCCCTGTTGCATGTCACCCTGTCAACTGTGCAAGGCAAAGTAAAGCTCCCTGGGTCTTTTAGTTTAGGGGGAAACTTCTTCTGTAAGATAGCACTGCACTCCTCCGTTAGTGCTACCATCTCATACTCTGCCAGTTTCTTCTTCTTCCCCAAGATCTCCTTCATGAATTTGAAATAGGAGGGCATCTGCTCCAACGCCTCTATAAAAGGTATGTTGATATGCAGTTTTCTGAATGTCTCCAAAAATTTGGAGAATTGTTTATCCACTGCCTTCCGCTGCAATCTCTGTGGGAATGGGATCTTCTCTGTATACTCCTTCTCTGGAGTTTTCTCTACTACTGGGCGAGATTCAACCACCTTCTATTTCTCTATCTATGCATGTTGTTCAACTACCGGCTGCGGTGACTGCTGCTCCAACTGTTTACCACTTCTCAACTGCACTGCCTGGCATTGCTCTCTCGGATTCACCTCTGTGTTTCTTGGCAGTGTACCCTGTGGCCTGTTGTTCGATTGTTTTGCTAGCTGACCCACTTGTGCTTCCAAGTTTTTGAACGAGGATCTAGTTTCTGTCACGAACTGGGTCTGGGCGTTGGTGAGTGCCAACAAAGCTGCTCTCAGCTCATCTTGTTTTTCTCGAGCAGTCGTTGAATCGCTGAGAAGGTGGGGCTGAGTAAAGCGGTGATTCTCTTCTTGGTTTTGATCTCGCCTATATTGATTCTCACGCCTGGTCCCCTCTCCATGAGAAATTTGGGTGATTCCTCCACCCTGGATTATATGTGTTAGAGTATGGGTTGTTTTGGGGCCTCTGATAGTTACCCACGACCTGACACTCTGCCTGCTCGATTGGCACATTATTAGGATCAGCTGCAGGACATCTATCGAATGTATGTGGGCCTCCACAGATTTCACAGCTCTTAGGCATCTGCACTGCATTTCGACATCAGATGTATGTTGCTTTGCGGTTTCGTCAAAAGGGCCACTTGGGCATTCAAGGCAGCAATGACATCTATCTCGTGGACTCCCACTGTTCTCCGACCACTCATTGGTCTATCTTCGGTGACATGGTTGTTGGTGGCCATATCTTTAAATAATTCGTGAGCTTCGTGGGCTGTTTTCCTCATGAATGTACCACATGCTGCTGCATCTATAATTGTTCTGGTTGTTCCGCTCAGCCCGTTATAGAAGATGTGGACCAAGTTCCACAACTCAATACAGTGGTGTGGGCACTTTCTCTGCAAATCTTTGAGCCTCTCCCAAGCTTCGTATAGTGACTCTCCATCTGCTTGGTAGAAATTATTCAGCTCCCCTCTCAATTTCGCTGCTTTGCACGGGGGAAAGAATTTGGCTAGAAATTTTTGTGCCAACTCTTGCCATGTAAAAATCGAATCAGCTGGCAGGGAGTTTAACCATACTTTTGCTCTATCCCTGAGTGAGAAGGGAAAGAGCCTCAATCTAAAGGCATCATCAGTAACTCCGTTATATCTGAACGTTGCACACAGCTCCAAGAAATTAGCTATGTGCATATGTGGATCCTCTGATGGCAGTCCTCCAAATTGCACTGTGTTCTACACCATGCTCAGAATCGCCGGTTTTATCTCAAAGTTGTTTGCTCCTATTGCAGGGAGCCTAATACATGTATGTGCTCCGTTCACCCTCGGTAGCACGTAGTCTCCCAAGCTTCTTTCTGCCTGGACTTGAACTCTCTCCTCGACATCCATAGGTACTCTCTGAGGCATTCCTGGGTTAGGTTGATTTTCACCTAACCCTTCTATCATCACATTATTGTTTTGAACACCGTTCATCTCTAGCAAGGCTGAAATTCGCTGGTTTCTTCTATTCTGTTTACAGGTTTTCTCAATCTCTGGATTGAAGGGAACAAGAGTGTCTGCCCCTCTTCTCCTTCGCATAAACTGGTTTCCTGAAACAGATAAAAAACAGACAACAGATCACGGCACCCTGATTTTTACCGAAATAAATAAAAAAAAACGTAAAAATAAAATAAAAATTAAAAACCAAATTAGAAATTAAAAATAGATAAAATTGATATTGAACTATGCCTAATCCCCGGCAACGGCGCCAAAAACTTGATGCGCGAAAAGATGCACACACTTTAATGCAAGTGCACGTTATCGTGACAAGTAATATAGTCTAGGTAAGACCGAATATCGTCCACAAGGATTAGTGTTCAATTACCAATTATTTGTCTTTTGGTATCTATTTGGTAACCGATATATGATTTTGTTGTTTATAACTAACAATTATAAATACTAATTAACTATGTGTTTACTTCAGTAGTGATGGAAATAGGGCTTCCAAGTCTCCTCAACTATCCGCTTATGTTACTTATTAATGCAATGAATTATGGTTCTTCTTCTTTTGGAGCTAGCAGGTTTACTAAATCGTTTTATACTCCCGTTAAGGCTATATAAACACTCAACCCCAGTATTGCTCCTTTCTACCTTTCGGTGATAAGGATGACTCTATAGGAGTATTAAGACCAAAAACCTAGTTAATCGTCACGCGCCATGCGTAAAATTAGGTGTTTAAACCTCTCATTAACGCTACACAAGTAATTGAGGTATTTTCATCCCCAATCCAAAATATGTCTACCCAACTTACAACATATTCACAACCTCCTCCTTTCGAAGTTTGATTAGAAATCATATAAATAATGATAATTAGTGATCAATTAATTACCAAGCATTCAAAGCAATTATTGGGTAAATCTCAACAATAAGAAGAACAACCATAAAACATGCATCAATTCATAACATAAGTTTTTAGTGATTTAACATGGAAAGCCCTATAATGGAATTAGTTCCTAGCCATTGACATGACAAGAACTAATTCAATATTCAACATCAAAACTGAAATAAAGAAAGAAAGAAAAGAAAATTACTAAATTATGGTCTCCAATCTTCAATCCAAGAAGCCTTGTGTTGTGCAAGAAATGGAACCCTTAAAAACTGCCTAGGGTTCTTCTTTTATAGGCTCAAAACCGCCTCTAACTTTTCCCTTCAGGCCTGGCCCAGAAAATCGTCATTAAACCTTATTTTCCCGTGTCGGCGCCGCGACCCTGCTATCGGCGCCGCAGCGCCGGAAGTTCTGCGATGTTTCTGGAGATTTGGCGCCGCGGCCCTGCACTCTGCTCTGGCTGGCGCCGTACTGCTGCTCTGCGCCCACGAATATTGGCGCGCGGCCGACTTTGTTAGCTGGAGCGCGCGTGCAATGTTCTGCCCGGCTCGCCACTTTCTCGCATTTCAAGCTCTGGAACCTCCGTTTTTGCCCTCTTTTCGCTCCTTTTCCGCCATTGGACCATTTTAACCACTTTGACTCAAAAGAAAGAAAATCTATCCTAATACGACACGTATTTGTACAAAAAGGGACAAAAGAATAACTAAAAATGACTCGAAAAGTGTATATAAAATACACCGATCAATGGTATTCGGGTAGATACACAGAAGATTGAGGCGGTGAAGACTTAGCTCAGACCTACTACACCTACCGAGGTACGCAGTTTTCTGGGGCTTACAGGATATTGCAAGATGTTTGTAGAGAAGTTTGCCTCATTTCAGCGCCTTTACAAGGCTAACTCAAAAGGCAACTAAGTTTTAGTGGACTGATGCTGGTGAGCAAATCTTTCGGTTGTTGAAAGACAAGTCGACTACGGCTCCAGTTCTAACTCTTCCGGAGGGACCAAATGGGTATGTTATTTATTGTGAAGCTTCAGGTGTTGGACTTGGTTGTGTGTTGATGCAGCAGGGTAGAGTTATAGCTTATGCCTCCCGACAGCTCAGAAAGCATGAAAAGAATTATTCCACCCATGATTTGGAGCTAGCAGCGGTGATTCATGCCTTGAAGATCTGGAGACATTACTTATATGTTGTTCATGTTGACATTTTTACGGATCATAAGAGTCTCCAATATATCTTTAAGCAGAAGGAGTTGAACCTACGGCAGAGACGGTGGCTAGAGTTTCTAAAAGACTATGATGTTGATATCTTGTACCACCTGGGGAAAGCCAATATTGTGGCAGATGCTCTTAGTCGTAGATCTATGGGTATCTTGTCGAATGTGCAACCAGACAGTAAGGATATTGTTCGTGAGATACACAGGCTAGCTAGTCTTGGAGTCCGGTTGGCGGATTCAGGAAATAGTGGGGTTCTTGTTCGGGAAGTTGTTGAGTCCTCTATCGTAGAAGAGGTAAAGAGACATAGCAGATTTTGTTGCCCAATGTCCAAATTGTCAGCAGGTTAAGGTCGAGTATCAGAAGCCTGGTGGATTATTGCAGGAGATAGAGATCCCGACTTGGAAGTGGTAAGTGATTAATATGGACTTCATTACAGGTCTACCTCGCACTCAGCATAAGTGTGACTCCATATGGGTTATTGTGGACAGGCTGACGAAATCAGCCTATTTCCTTCCAGTCAGAACTACTTATTCAGCTGAGGACTATGCTAGGCTATACATCAGGGGGATAGTGAGACTGCATGGGGTCCCACATCTATTATATCAGACAAAGGAGCTCGGTTTACAACTAACTTTTAGAGATCGTTCCGGAAGGGATTGGGAACACAGGTGAGTCTCAGCGCAGTTTTTCATCCTCAGAAGGATAGGTGATGCGCGTAATATGCACACACTTTTAAACGCAAGTGCACGTTATCGTATCAAGTAGTATAGTCTTAGATAAGACCGAATATCGTCCTCTAGGATTAGGGTTCAAGTACCAGTTATCTATTTTCTAGTATCTATTTGGCGAATTAATATTTGATTGGTTATTTATAACTAAGAATTATTAAAGATAAGTAAATAAAAAGAATTACTTCAGATGTGATGAGAATAGGGCTTCTATGTATCCTCACTATCCGCTTATGCTACTCATTAATGCATTACCTATGGTATTCTTCTTTTGGAGAAAGCGGGTTTCTGAAATCGCTTTATACTCCGTTAGGTTATATAAATACTCAACCCAGATTGTTCCTTACCTAACTTTCACGATAAGGGTAACTCTATAGGAGGATTAAGAACAAAAACCTAGTTGGATCACGCACAATGCGCAAAATTAGGGTTGTTAAGCCTCTCATCAACGCTTACAAATCTAATTGAGGTATTTTCATCCCCAATTCAAGACTATCTACCCAACTTACAAGATATTCACAATCCCCTTTTCGAATCGATTAGAAATCATATAGTGATAACTAGTTGTCAATTAGCTACCAAGAATTCAACTCAATTATTGGATAGATCTCTCAATAAGAACAAAGACCATAAGCGTGCATTAATTTATAACATAAGGTTCAAGCAATTCAACATAGAAAGCCTATAAGAGAATTAGTTCTAGCCATGAATATGACAAGAACTAATTCAAAGTTCATCATGCAAAAACTGAATTAAAGAAAAGAAAAAGAAAGAAATTACTAATGTTTAGGTCTCCAATCTCTAGGCAAGAAAACCTTGTGTTTGGCAAGAAAGGAACCCTTAAAAGCGCCTAGGTTCTCCTTTTATAGGTTTAAAACGCCTCTTTCTTTTCCTGCAGTTGGCCCAAAAATTCGTCAAAGACCTAAAATTTCGCGTCGCCGCGCCACGCTGATGGCGATGGCGCCGGAAGTTCTGAAATCCGTCGGGTGTTTTGGCGCCGCGGCCCTGATATCTGGCATGCGAGCGCGCGGCTCAGATCTTCTGTAGCTCTCCGGATGTTTAGCGCGCGGCCTGCATCTGCTGTCTTAGGCGCGCGCCAGGTCTGCCTCTCTGAATAATGGCGCGCGCCCACGCTTTGGCTGCGAGGCGCGCGTGCTGGTCTGGATTTTAGCCTCGTTCGCCACTTTCTCTGTTTTCAGCTCTGGCATCTCCTCTTTTGCCCTCTTTTTGCTCCTTTTCCGCCATTTGGCCATTTCAACCACTTTGACTCAATAGAAAGAAAAACTATCCTAATACGACACTTATATGTGCAAAATGGGACAAAAGACTAACTAAAACTGACTCAAAAGGTGTATATAAAATACACCGATCAAATACCCCCAAACTTAACCTTTGCTCGCCCTCGAGCAAAGATAGAAAGAAATACAATAAAAGACTCAAAAGAATGAAAAATAAAGGACTCCCTGTCATTAATCACTTTTGCTGCATAGATGTTAACTAGAAAAACATGAAGGTTAGCAGAATAATATGCAGGAACATATAGCATGGAATTTCAACACATTGAGCTAGATATTTCGCAAACTCATACTTATCATGCTTAAATGGAAGTTCATATACTAAATCATGCATATAAATTCAAGAATTCCTATGGCATGCTTACTTGCTATTCTCCACTAATTCTGGATATGCATAAAAGAGATCTTCAGGACTTTGAGGGTTGTAATGTTGGCTTAGGTAGGGGTTGGTAAAGATAGGCATTTAGGCTCATTGTTACGCACCATAAGCTCTTTGGCTTTTCAATTTTCCCTTTTTCTTTTATTCTTTCCTTCAATTCTATCCTTCCCTCTTTTGTTTTGGGAGAGTGAAGTGTATTATACTAATAGCACCCCAAACTTAGGCTTTTGCCTCTTTCTTATTACTTTTCCATTGGGGTGCATCAAACTTGTTCACTCTTTTTGTTTCTTCTTTTTAACACAATGTACTCCACTATTTCATATTTTCACTTATGGCACAATTTTGTGGGAATATAGGGTGTCAAAGAAGAAGTTTCAAATTTAGGCTCAATGGGGCTGACTAGGGATATTTTTAAAGTACAGGATATAAAAGAATGGTAAGAATTGGCTATCAAAGAAATGCCTGAGTCATCTCCCTAACATGCATATCCTAACTATTTCGCCTCAAATAGCAAGCAATCATACACATAAGCATTTATCATTTAGCATGCATAACTCAAGCAAGAGACTCGAATAGGCAGTTACGTGAGTTTTGGCATATCTAACCTAAGTGTTTAGATAGTTGCTTCAATTCCTTTACATTATTCCACCTTACTTCACTAGGTGTTTCTAGCAACTACAGCATACATGATCTTTGACAGGCAATTATGACTCAAGAAAGAAAAAAAAAATTGGTGACTCAAAATAAACATAAAACAAATAAAAAGATTTAAATAAAACATAACATGACACACAAATAAAAACTAAAACACAAAAACACAAAAACACACCCCCAAACTTAAATCACACATTGTCCCCAATGTGTGCAAGACTCAAAGACAGTAAAAGAAAACGACACTTACAAACTTTGGTTAAAATGGTGGTGGTGGCGGTGGATAATGCATCGACCATTGGTTGAACAAGGCACTCAGCTCGTCGATTTGTTGCCTTGTTTCTTGCTGTCCTTGTACTACTGTTTGCAAGGTCTGCATCATCTCCCTCTGGTGTTGGTACAATTGCCCCATTGTGGGCTCTGAAGGTTCTGCTCTTGTGGTTGGCCGGTGGCTGGGTCCTGCCTCATATTGAGCCCCTATTTCAGGCTCATCTTCATCCATGGCGGCCTCTGCTGCTGCTGCTGCTGGTGCTCTCCGTCTGGCTGCTGGGGGGCTGGGGTCTGGGAAAGAGTGCACTATCCCATAGGACACGGGCAGTTGGTTTCTTTCACGAGTATCTGTGGGTAGTTGTGGGACCGCACTCATGTGGCATAGACTGGTAATAAGCGAGTCGTGTCCCAATCCACCTGTTGTCACCAACCTGCTGATTTCTTCGATGCTCTGCACTATCTCTTTCCCCACATCAATTATTTTTCCCGTCATGATTCCATATACTAGCTTAATTTGCCTTCGGCACTCGTGAAGTCGTGGATGGAATCACGCGGCGATGAAGTATAGCCAAGCCTTGGTCGCTTTGTTGAATTGGCACCGCCGCTCTAGATACATTTCTTCCAATCTCAGCGGCTCGTGGTAGCTGACGGTGTTTGCAACGGTATCCCAGTTGATGTTGTCGGTGCTCCTAGACCATGTTCTAAAATGGCTCCAATCACCAATTCCTCCTTCAACATCCACTGTTTTTAGAGTCGCATTTATTGCTTCCGCCACACAGCGTGTAATTTCCTTACAAAGCACCCCCTTTCTGTCCTCTCCGGAAAGTTTGCATAAAATTCCCGCACCATTGTTGTATTCACTGGTGTTATCTTCTCCGGATTGACAAATCTCTTCCACCCCCTTAGCTCTATCATAGCCCGGATGGGCTCATAAATATCTTCCTCCCCATATGATCCCCTTTGATAATCCATTCCCCTTTCTGGAATTACGGGCCTGGTCTCAAGCCTTTTGTATCTTTGGAAGGCCTGGTAACTCACAAATCTATTTTCATCGTATTGTGGGGTTGGGGTGGATGTGGATCCTCTTCTCTTTCTGGTGGCCATTTTTAAACAAAATTTGCAGCTTCTAATTTTTGTGGCACAATGTCTCCTACACACTCAACAACTAGCAGCGACAATACCCCCAAACTTCAACAATGCCCACAACCTCTTTTTCTACTCCTTTCTCCAACTTCACAACCAACTTTTCAGTACCCAAACTACTTCAACTACAATACTCTTCCCAACTACTACCTCCTATGACTTCAGTGAAAGGATTCAAGAACAAAGATAGGGATTACCTTTTTATGAGAAGATTCAAGCTTGTTCTTGTTTCAATTGGTGGGTTGAGGCTATGGAATAGAGCTTTGTTGTTTGAGATAGTTGGGGGTTTTTGGGAATTTAATAGTTTAGGTTGTGGTTGGGTTGGATTTGTGGAGGATTTGTGGGAGAGTTTCTGAAAATTCGTGGGTTTTTGGAGAGGGAAGGTTAGGTTTTGGAAGTTGGAATTGGGGAAAATCTTATTTTTGGGCGTTTTAAATTTTTGGATTCCCGCCGGCTGCCTGCTTTTAGCAATGGCGCCAACATCTCAAGGCCTTCTAACTTTCGCGCCGCTTCCTCAGCCATGCGCTAAATTTCTGCAAACTTTCTGGAATTCTACCGCGGCCTGCTCTGGCGCGCGCTAAATTTCGCGCTGTTCAGCTTTTTAGCGCCATGCATCTTGGCGCCGCGCACTTACCCGCTTTTCGAAATCTTGCTTTTCTTCGCTTTATTCTCAGACTGTCAATCACAGCTCAAACACAAGACCCCTATGACCGTGAGATTGTTCTTAGACAAAATGAAATAAACTAAAAACAGAAATTAAAATGACATAATTGAAAAACGTTGGGTTGCCTCCCAACAAGCGCTGTCTTTTACGTCTTTTAGCCGGACGCAATTAACCTTTCTGAGTGCCCATTGGATACTTCTGCGAACTGCTTGCAATCCACAGATTTATTGCTATAGGTCTCAATTTCCCTATAACTATTTGTTCAAACAGGGGCCTTAAACATACAAGTATCCCCCAAGCACACAAGATGAGTTTGTCTTTTAGGCTTCTTATTTTGTAGGAACCCGTGAAATTCTCTACATCTCTTGACTCTGGGGGTTGCCCTTGATGGTATTCAATTCCTAATTGGGAGTCATTCGTGATAGCTAGTGGTGTTTCTTCTGTGATAGGTGCATGAAAAAGAATTTCCACAGAATCCAAGAAGGTGAATAATTGGATTTCTGCAATCTTTTCCTTCTCTACACCAACTATCTCACCAGATTCCTCAATAGTTGGGTGTGATTCAGGCTCCTCAACTTGTTGTTCGCTGTTGAATATGATCGCGAGTTCTGCTATTTGCGTTTCCAACTTCTTTATACCCAACCTCATTTCGTCCATGAACTGAGCTTGGGACCTCGTGAGACTGAGTAGAGTTTCTCGTAATTCCTCCCTCTCTTCCTCTATGGTTGGAGCTCGATCATATTGACAGTAGTAATCCATATCTTCAGGATCCCTGAGATGCATCAAAACCAACAAAGAATCACGGCACCCTTGTTTTCACACAATAAATACATAAAACAAACAAAATTAAAAAAAAAACTATACATAAAACCAAATTAGAAATTAAAAATAGATAAATTTGATATTGAACTAATGCCTAATCCCCGGCAACGGCGCCAAAAACTTGATGCGCGTAATATGCACACACTTTTAAACGCAAGTGCACGTTATCGTATCAAGTAGTATAGTCTTAGATAAGACCGAATATCGTCCTCTAGGATTAGGGTTCAAGTACCAGTTATCTATTTTCTAGTATCTATTTGGCGAATTAATATTTGATTGGTTATTTATAACTAAGAATTATTAAAGATAAGTAAATATAAAGAATTACTTCAGATGTGATGAGAATAGGGCTTCTATGTATCCTCACTATCCGCTTATGCTACTCATTAATGCATTACCTATGGTATTCTTCTTTTGGAGAAAGCAGGTTTACGAAATCGTTTTATACTCCCGTTAGGGTTATATAAACACTAAACCCCAAGATTGTTCCTTACCTAACTTTCACGATAAGGTAACTCTATATGAGGATTAAGAACAAAAACCTAGTTGACCGTCACGCACAATGCGCAAAATTAGGGTTGTTAAGCATCTCATCAACGCTACAAATCTAATTGAGGTATTTTCATCCCCAATTCAAGATCGTATACCCAACTTACAAAGATATTCACAATCCTCTTTCGTAACTGATTAGAAATCATATAGTGATAACTAGTTGTCAATTAGCTACCAAGAATTCAACTCAATTATTGGATAGATCTCTCAATAAGAACAATGACCATAAGCATGCATTAATTTATAACATAAGGTTCAAGCAATTCAACATAGAAAGCCCTATAAGAGAATTAGTTCCTAGCCATGAATATGACAAGAACTAATTCAAAGTTCATCATGCAAAAACTGAATTAAAGAAAAGAAAAAGGAAAGAAATTACTAATGTTTAGGTCTCCAATCTCCTAGGCAAGAAAACCTTGTGTTTGGCAAGAAAGGGAACCCTTTAAAACTGCCTAGGGTTCTCCTTTTATAGGTTTAAAAACGCCTCCTTCTTTTCCCTGCAGGCCTGGCCCAAAAATCCGTCAAAAGACCTAAAATTTCCACGTCGCTGCGTTCACGATGGCCATGGAAGTTCTGAAATCTATCGGGTGTTTTGGCGCGCGCTCGATATTCGCCATGCGAGGCGCCGCGCTTCTATCTTCTGTAGCTCCTCGGATGTTTAAGCGTCGCGACCCTGCATCTTGTCTTAGCCGCGCGCCGAAGTCTTCGCCTCTGAATAATGGCGCCGCGCCCTCGCTGCAGGAGGCCATGCGCTGTCCGATTTTAGCCTCGTTCGCCACTTTCTCTGTTTTCAGCTCTGGCATCTCCTCTTTTGCCCTCTTTTTGCTCCTTTTCCGCCATTTGGCCATTTCAACCACTTTGACTCAATAGAAAGAAAAACTATCCTAATACGACACTTATATGTGCAAAATGGGACAAAAGACTAACTAAAACAGACTCAAAAGGTGTATATAAAATACACCGATCAATAGGCAGGCAGAGCGTACTATCCAGATACTAGAGGATATGCTGAGAGCCTGTATTATTGACTTCAGAGGTAGTTGAGACGATCATTTATCGCTCATTGAGTTTGCCTATAACAACAACTACCATTCTAGTATCCAGATGGCTCCGTATGAGGCTTTATATGGGAGGAAGTGCAGGTCACCTATTGGTTAGTTTGAGGTAGGTAAGACTAAGTTGATCGGCCCAGACATGGTTTGGCAAACTGTTGATAAGGTGAAGCTTATTCAGGAGAGATTATTAACAGCCCAGAGTCGACAGAAGTCATATGCTGATAATCGACGTCGACACTTAGAGTTCTAGGTTGGTGATTGGGTATTCTTGAAGGTATCACCCATGAAGGGTGTGATGAAGTTTAGCAGGAAATGAAAGCTTAGCTCAAGGTACATTGGGCCTTACCAGATCATTCGTAGGATAGGAAAGGTTGCCTATGAGTTGGATCTACCATCTGATTTGGAAGCAGTACACCCAGTCTTCCATGTATCGATGCTACGTAAGTGTATTGGTGATCCTTCCAGAGTCTTCCCAATAGAGGATGTCCGGGTGACAGAGGAGTTGTCTTATGAGGAGAACCACATCGCCATACTTGATCGTCAGGTCAGGAGATTACGGACGAAGGATGTAGCTTCTGTCAAGGTATTGTGGCGAAACAACAATAGGAAAGAAATGACTTGGAAGGCGGAAGATGAAATGAAGAAGAAGTATCCTCACTTGTTCCCTGTGCCTCCAGGTAATTCAACTCGATCCCTTATTTTAATTATAGTATTTGGTGAATTGCATGTGTGATATATTGTGGCATCTGTTGGTTTACTGAATATAGTGGATAGACATAGTTATAAAGGAGACTCTGCCGAAATTTTTCTAGCATAAGACCTATAATAAACATTCGAGGACGAATGTTTCTAAGAGGGGAATGATGTTACGCCTCGTAAGTTTAAGACAATAATTAAGAACGTCATTAAGAATTAAGATTTAAATTTTGGATATAAAGTATATTTATATACGCTAATCTGGAAGTTAGTATACGAAGGATGTGATTCCAGAGAAAATTATGGTTACAACGAGTGTGACAAGGGAAATAGAAAATGATAGTTGTATATTCCCGTTATGGATTAGTAACGTATTATATAAGTTACGACGACGAGGTTTTATGAGATTTTCAAGATTTAAAAGGAATGGGATATAAGGTTGATTAATTGTGAGATGTGGACCAACTTGCAATTAAAATTTTTAAGATTTCACTTAAACCTATTCACTCTTCATCTTCTAATCTCAAACACATTTTCATTTTTTAAAAAAGTACTCATCTCCTCCTCTCTTCCCCCCCCCCCCCCCCCAGTCGAATCAAACCCTAATTTCTTAGCAAAATTAGAGATTTCCATCCCTTCTTCCTAGGTTAGTTCTTCTACAATTAGAAGCCAAGAAATTCAAAAAAAGAACAATGGCAAAAACGTGAATTGCTGGCCGAAATTCTGCCCAGTTTTTCCAGTTTATTTTGGATGAAATTTTAGAAGAAAAACGTGTAAGGAATGGTGGATTAATTGGGGAATACATGCATGACTTTTGGAGTTGAAGAAATGGAGTAAAATTGGAGCAATTGGACCGAAAATTGGGATTGTTTTGGGCATCAAATTAAGGTATGAAATTCTTCTTTTTATGGTGTAATTGGAATTGCATGTTGTTGTAAGTTAAGAAATGAATTGGAAATAAGAGAATGCATGAGATTGTTATTGATGTTGTTATAGCCGATTTTAGGGACTATTTGGCTACATTGGATTTAAAGTGTTGTTATTATTATCGTGTCACTAATTGCAATGTTGAAATTGAAGGAACATTGAGATTTGAAGTTGTAATTAGTTATATGGAAGTATTAAAAGATGAATTGGATTTTAAGGAATCAAGAAAAGAGTTATGGAATTATTATGTTATGGCCGAGACCTTCCCAAAAATTGTTGGATATTGTCGTGTCAAGATTAGGGGCTGTTTTCTGGAGTTTTCAATGCTTAAAATATACGTTATGAACACGTATATACGTTGTGGAGATTACTAATACATGTCTTAAAGGAATTAAAGTGTAAAAGAGGTATTATGTTGCAAGTCATAGGGCTTGAACTCTTGTTGTTGTTGCTAGAGTTGATGGACTATTTTAAAAGGTTGTTTTAATATGGATTAACATAAAAAATGGTGTATTAATCACCTTGGTTGCTGTTTTGGTTGTACTTCATAAATATAAAGAGGAAGAATGTATAAGGAAGGCGTATACCAAGTATATGGAATATTTGGGATTATATTGGTTATAGCTTGAAGTTGTATCTTCTTATTGGTAATATTGGCTATGTTTGGAAGTTGTGGATTTTCATATAAATAGGGGAAGTGCTGCCCAAATTTTTATAGAAAAGAAAGCGAGTTATCATTCAATTATAATGAATGCTAGTAATCATAAGGTTAATTGATATGTTACTACCATTATACGTTGAAGTGCTAGTCAAGGCTTATCTAGATTGTTGAGTTGGTTAGTTCGTCAATAAGGTATGTGAAACTCTTCCTTCTTTCTTTGGCATGATTTATAAGAAATGAACGTACGGCGGACGTACATTATTTCTATACAATCTAATTCATAATAATATGAGTTATGAGTAGTGCCTTTGATGTTTACGGTAAAAGTTCATTTTAATGATTTTATGGATAGTCAATGATGATTTAAAATGCATATGGTTGCTCATGATATCTATTCGAGCAAAGTGTTACTATTCCACTTCTCCGAGTCCCGCGCGGCTTATGTTCGTGCACAGCCTTGCATTGTTCACTGAGTCCCTCGCTAGAGGGCCGACTTACGTAGGATGCATGCATCGATGAGATGATGACTTCACCGAGTCCCAGTATGGGCCGGATTATGATATGATTCTATCGAATCCCGCACTAGAAGGTCGGATTACGTTATATGTATATGTGTATAGGATAACCATATGGACAGGAATTCATGGTTTTTGACTTGACTCTCGTTTTTGTAAGGCACAGTTGATTCTCTATTTTCTATGGCACAATTAGATTGGCATTTGATAATCTTACATGTCTCCTATACGTTTTGACCAGTTATGATTATCTATTTTGTACTTTATGTTTCATATACTCGATATATTCTTTCGTACACCCTTTTCTCGTGGGACTGCGTTTCATGCCCGCAGGTACATGTACTCAGTTTTGGTGATCCGCCAATTTAGGGTTTCCACTCAGCTATTTGGGAGAGCTCCATTGATTCGGAGCTTAGTCAGTTTGGTACAAATCTTTAATCTTGGACCTATGCATATTTAGGGGAACGACGGACCCTGTCCCGTCATATGTTGTTATCATATTCTTAGAGGTCTGTAGACAGTTGTGGGTTGTACGTATGTGGATTGTATCATGTTGTGGTCAACTGTATTATGGTACTTCATTTTCTTTTGTGGGGATGTTCCCGTATATAGTGGCAGCCTTGTCGGCTCGCCTATTCATTATATTTGATTTAGATGTGACTCCTCAGGAGACATGGTTGTTCATGTGTAAATGCAGCCTTGCCGGCTTGCCTAATCGGACGTATGGTATAATTGCAGCGTTATGCTACCGGATTTTACATTGTCCTTAGTGTCAGTCTGATTACGTGACAGGTTAATATAATGGCGTCATTAGGGCGCTTAGTCGCGGCCGTCGGGTCGGGTCGTGACAGGGCATTAGATGACCTAACTTCTTACAGTAGCTGCATCCAACCCTCAATCGATCTTTAGTATTATGTGAGTTATTATCAGCATTGTGTGTTTCTTTAACGAACTTTTTCTTCTCACTTTTACTATGGATCTTAGAAGAGTTTGGTTTATGAGGTGATTGGTACCCAAGCCCAGCCTGTGTCGGTTTGCTGAAGTTTAAAAGTTCGTCCAACTTGGAGGTTCCCGTGTTGAGCCTTTGGAAGGTGGTCTTAGATAAATTCAATCTTGCACGGATCTTATCAAGTTCTAGGTCCTTCTTGGTAAGTGCTACCTCTAACCGGTTAATAGTGTCTTTAAGATTGTTATTAAGAGCCAAAGATTTTGCTTTTGAATCTAGTTGTTCAGATTCTGTGATCAAGGCTTTACAAAGATCATGTAATTCCTTTATCACTTCATCTTTAGAGTCAACTAGTTCCAGGTTTACAGCTTCACATGAAAAAATCAAACCACTAAAACAATAACATCATAATAATCAAAATACACATACCATTCTAATGTTGTTGGGATTTCAGATAGTGTGTCCAATGTTGTCACATATGTTGTGACATCATTGTCAACAATATCTTCATTGTCGGACAGTGAATGTTTGAACATTGCTGCCAGCATCGCCTGTTATTCTTCTTCTCGATCTCCTTCCTCTTCTTCGTTTTCATCATCACTGAGAGACACCCACCTACTTTTACCAACTTTTCTAAGGATGTTTGCACACTCATTAGCATAATGTTCCAAACCAAAGCATGCATAACATTGCACTCTCTCGAATTGTTTAGGATTAATTGGTATTGTCTGAGTTTGTTTTTCTGAGTGGATTCTCACTTCTTTGCCCTGAAGTTGATCTTATTGGCTGTTTATTAAAGAGTGGGTTATGGTGCTGCTTATATTTAGCTTTACTTCGATCATTGTTGATCTTTCTCATCATCGAATTAAATCATCGAGTAAATAAGGCAACAGTTGCACCATCACCTAGTTCCTCAAGGTTTTCATCCTCGTCTTCAATGTTTGTTTCCGAGGTTTGTCCTTGGAGTGTCATTGTCTTGTCCCTATACAAATCTCTTTGGCTCTTGATGTTCATCTCATAAGTTTGAAAGATGCTCATTAAGGCATGTAGATACATTGTGGCAAGATTATGGGCCTCTTCAATAGCACAAATCTTTGTGTTAAACCTTTCAGGAAAAGATCTGAGGGCTTTGTCCACAAGTTGTGTGTGGTCAAAGGAGAACCAAGCACTTGACAATGATTTGCAATGTCAATTAACTTTTCAAAATAGGACTTTATATCCTCGGATACTTTCATCCTCAAGCGCTCATATTGGCTCAAAATGCGTAGCTTTGTTCGTCTCACACTAGAGGTACCCTCACAATCAGTTTGAAGGGTCTCCCAGATGTCCTTAGCCGATGTACAATTCTGAATGAGTTTGAACATATACAGATCTACCCATCCGAATATACAATTCAAGGCCTTTTCGTTAAAGCTAGCATTGTTGATTTCTTCTGCAGTCCACACGGATTCGTGTTTGGTAAGAATATCACCATCCTCATCCGTTTGATACTTGGAAACAACATATCCTTCGGTGACAGATCTCCATGTCCGAACATCAATGGATTTGATGTGCGAGCGTAGCCGGATCTTCCAATAGGCATAATTTGTTTCATCAAGAATCGGAAGTCTTCCAACATTTTGAATAGCTGAGTTCATAGCCTTTAGATACAAGACCAAACACTTGTTGTGTTAAGTGTTGACTCTGATACAACTTGTTAGGTCCGAGGCTACGGATAAGCAAATAAACGTAAGAAAAATAAATATTCAAAAGCTGAAAAGTTAAACAGTTTTTTTATGTTGTCTTCAGTGTTGTGTCAACACTTGAGGCAACACTCGATAAAACAGTAATAAACCTTAAAGAGTAAATGCAGCGAAAAAATAAAAGATACAAAGTTTATATTTTCAAGGGTATATATTAATACAGCCCTTGATGGCCAGTGACCGAAGTAATGTATATATTATATACAATTACAATTGAATTTCTTTTTACAATTTATAGAAATAAAATAAATAAGAAATTACAAAAACGAAGTCGCAGATGATTTCAGCCTAAAGACAAAACATCTATAAAGAAACATACAACATCTTTATTACAATTTCTTTAACAATAAGCTTAATCTAGAATCTGGACAGCAATAGTAATGTGGGACTAGATGTTGTTATACTACTTTAGGCAGTGGTGTTTGATCTAGTTTCTAGAGTGAATTTCTGAGAGCTCTCTTGGTGATTCTTTTCTTTGTAATCTGAATACCGATACAATGAAGTTTTTCCTCTATTTATAGTGTGAAACTTCCTTAAAATTTTCACTGGTTGGTTGCGGGAGTTGAGAGAAAATAGGCAGCAGCTAGGACCGATTCAGCCTCTTTGAAATCCTCAGCTACATTGACTTGGACTTCACGTTTCTTTCCTTCCAAGCTTGACTACTTTTCTCATGTTTTAAACATGGCTTCCTGGTTAGCTTGCCTAAATCATTTTTACCTCACAGTAACAATCATTGTTTTGGCCGGAAAAATAGGTAAAATCGTTTACAGAGATGTTGTCACAACACTGCATGCAACATCCTAATATTCATAAAAAATGTTGTCCTGACTAATTTCTCATGTTGTCACAACATTAATCCAACATCAATAATATCTTGGTATAAGTCATTAAAAATATCATAGTGCATAATATAGGCATACAACAAGTATAACGCATTATACAAGTAAAGAACTTAATCACAGTAAAACACAAATGCAACAATAATCACATGTTGCTAAAAAGATACAGTGTATTAGGTTCGTTAGTCGACGCATTGTAACTAGTGGTCGCAAATTTGGTCGCCCGAAAAATCGGACCGATCAACTCAGCGGACGACCAATCCGACCGAGAAATTCGGTCCTTTTCTCCCGATTTAAAAATTGCGGTCCGGTCCGGTCCAGTTCGTCCTGGTCCCGACCGAATTGTTTTTTTATTTTTATTTTTTTATTTTTTATTTTTATAATATATATAATTCCTAATATATATAATATATATAATTTATAATTTTATAAATTCCTAATATATATAATTCCTAATTTTATAAATTTCTAATATATAATATTATATAATTCCGATCGTTAGGCCCGGTTTGTTTTTTAAAATTGAATTTACAATACGAAATTGACATTCTCGACGCGGTGACACGCAATTTTACGTTGAAATCTATTGTAAATCGCGAGATATTTAGATTTGAAAATTGGAAAACGTAACGATTTGGGGAAAAGAGAAATTGAGGGGCAAGATGGACGTTTTTGGAGAAATCGGAGGAATCAAACCGCGTAGCGTTTGGCCACCCCAGATCGAAAAATACGAAATCAAAAAAATTAGGTAAAACGGACGTCTGAGCGCAAAGTTACGATCAGATAAAGTTTGATCAATTTACAACCTATATTTCATATGTCAATACGTCCGGCCGGGAAATGGTGGGGGGGCTGGGGACTGGGGTCAGATCACCGGTCCAAAACCCGACCGACCGAATGACCAGACCGGACGACCGAGAAATTCGGCCCGGCTTTCATCCGGATAATCCTCCGATTCGGCCTCGGTCGTCCGGCCCGATCGACCACTTTCGACCCTAATTGTAACAACCCGACTCCTCTGTTTGAGTAATTATACCCCAATTTATGTTTTGACGCTTTGTACAAGTTGGTTTACCATCTGAAACCTATTGGGATGGTTCGGGTTGAAACACGAACAGCTCGGGTGAGTATCCGACCAAGTTGGAGAATTAACATAGTTGCTGATTTTGTAGTACGTAGCATTTGCACCAAAGTGGTTTCTCATTTGCAACGAAGGCACCAGGCCAAGCCTCAGCAAAAGTGGTCAGGAGATCGCAAAAGTGGAAGTCATTCAACGCTGACTTTTCGCAAACTACGAAAATCCCAGTCGCAATTGTGATGTTGGCCAGTCAGTTGGGTTCCACATAGGAGTGTCAAATGAGTCGTTTGGACTGAAGTTGAGCGGATCAAGCTGGGCTGAATCAATAGATGATCAATGTCCAATCCGCCCAAAACGTACATGGACTAAGATGGGCGGGTCAAGATGGATCATAACCCAACTACCCATTACTTCTATGATGTTATTTTATTTTTCTATATCTTTATTTTTAAGAATTTTTCATTTTTTATAAAGCAAAAAAAAAATGAAATAAAAATTTGAGCGTGGATAGGGTAATGCGGAGGGGGTGGAGGGGAAGGAAAAAAATCTTATTTTTTATAAATTATTTATAAAAGTGAAAAAAATATAAAATAGAAATTTGAGAATTGTGTGTGGGGGGGGGGGGGTAGGGGAGGTAAGAAAATATCATATTTTTAATAATTCTCTTATAAAGTAACAAAAATATTAAATAGAATGTGGAGGGGGCTAGGTGGGGTTAAGGCGGTAGGGGTAAGGTAAGAAAAAAATCATATTTTTTATAAAAGTAAAAAAAATATGAAATAGAAATTTGAGGATGGGGTAAGGCAATGGGATTGAGGGGTAGGTGTGGGTAGGACGGGGGGAGGTAAGAAAACAATTCATATTTTTTTTATAAATTGTTTTATAAAAGTAAAAAAAATAAAAATTTGAGAATGAGGTAGGGGTAGGGGGGAGGTAATAAAAAAAATCATATTTTAATTTATTTTTTTATAAAAGTAACAAAAAATATGAAATTGAAATTTGAGGATAGGGTGGGGGTGGAGGGGGTTAGGGGGTAGGGGGAGGTAAAAAAAATTATATTTTTTATAAAAGTAAAAAAATATGAAATAGAAATTTGAGGATGGGGTAGGGCAATGGGGTGGAGGGGGACAGGGTGGGGGAGGTAAGAAAAAAATTCATATATTTTTATAAATTGTTATAAAAGTAAAAAAAGTATAAAATAGAAATTTGAGAATGGGGTAGGGGTGGTAGTGGGGTGGGGTGGAGGAGAGGGTTTTCTCTCGCTTTTGGCATTGGGTGCCCCAGTAGGAGGCTATTAGCTCAGTGGTAGAGCGCGCCCCTGATAATTGCGTCGCCCGAAATTGACTTGGCTTCGCCAAAAGGCTTCATCCCTAAAAGCCCGGCTCGCGAGGCATGTGAGGGAGATTCAGTGCTTGGGTGGGGGTTGGCGTAGGGGATGGAGTAGGGTGGATGGATAGTGTGGTTGGGGCGCGTTGGTGTATTTTTATTGTTCCGAAATAATAAAGAAATTTTTTAAATAATTATCTATAAATAAAAATGTTAATCTAAAGTGAAACTCTAATCGTTAAAATTGAGCATTTTCGTGGGTCAAGTTTGGCATCATCATGGATTCATTTGGGTTGTTGATTTATGATGAGTCAACTTGGGCTAGTCCAAACCAACCCATCATCAAAATCACTCTTGTCCAAACCGATGAAACATTGGGCGGATTGGACGGATCATTTGAGTTTGGGTTAATTTTGTCACCCTTAGTTCCACATTTGCGACTCCGCCACGCTTTCGCTTTTGCAACAGCAGGGAAGATATGAAAAGAAAATATACTCGGGGATTAGCAACTATTTTTCCCGTGTTTGAGTAAGGCGCTCTCGATTTTATCTTCTCCATTTCTAACCTTAGGTCCATTCCACACGCTATACCAAGATTCCATCATAGTAAGTACTGCAGAAGATTCACAACTTCAGAAGTAACACCAACTGTCGAAAATTATCGTTGTTTCAGTCTTAGAGAACTATCTGCAACTCTTTTTTCCCGTGGGAGGTGGAGGGAAAGCGAGGATGTGAAGTGTATGTATATTTATTCATGCTGAATTACCAAAGATAAATATGGAGAAAAGTTTCCCTTGTTCTTGCTTTTGCATTGAAATTGAGGAGGAAGGAGGTGTATTCCATTTGTTCGTCATAGTATCTTGTTATGTTCAAACAATGAATTTTGACTTATTACAAACAACACTTTTATATGCTTTTAGCAGAAAAAGAATAATTTTGCACTATCCTACTAGGCTAGTAGCTACAGCAGCAACAATTTCTATTTTGCAACAAATGAGATCTAAATGTCGTGTCAATTGACAGCTTTCAAGATTTCTGGAACTGTGTTAACTGAATCTTTCTTCCAGCTCGGGCTTTTGAGAGATATGACTTTGCTAAAGAGAAATACTTATCCTTCTGCTTCTTGTACTCATTATAGCGCATGAAGAAATAACTGATGTAATCAAAATCGATGGGTGACATTTTCGCCTGGGAATAGCAAAAACAAAAAGAGTTAATGTATGATTTTTCGCATTTCCTGACTGCATCTAAAATATAGCATTATAACAGTACCTGGATTAAAGCCCAGAGAGCCCAGTATAGGTGTGAAGCTAGCATGTAACTACTGGTCTCAACATATAAGGCTTCAAGGTCCTTGTCGGATACCTGTCATCAAAATCAACTTAGATGTGCTTTGCCAAATGTGTGCAACATTTGCAATTATTGATGTCAAGTTCAATTGTTTATTGATAGCAGATAGCCAGACACAGTACTACAGTAGCGTTCCAAGTCTTAAATCTCGTGATTTCTTCCGAAAAATCCACAAAAACGTGCATATAACATCAATGTGTTTACGTTCCAGAAGACCAGATTGGATGTACAGTTGTACACTATTAGGAGGGCAAGGGCAAGGGCATAAAAGGGTTTATTATTTCAACACATCAATAGGCAGCATGTAAAGCTCTCTGGTGAAACATCAATAGGTGGCATGTAAAGTTCTCTGGTTAAAGAAAAATTAATCCTTCCAAACGTGATGGGAAGAAATTAATTCTACTCCTCTCCTCTCCTCCTTTCTGGTAGTATTATTTAGTTACTGTAAAATATCATATTTTTAGTATTATTATTTAGTTATCGGGTAGTTTCTTATTCTTCAATATGCTGCATTTGTTTGTATCTACCTATTGCTGTCCTATTTTTATTTTGAGTCGGGGATCTATCGGAAACAGCTTCTCTACCCCGCAAAGATAGGGGTAAGGTTTGTGTAAATATTACCCTCCGCAGACCCCACCTTGCGGGATTAAACTGGGTATTTTGTTGTTTGTTTGTAACTTGATGGGAAGAATGTTTTTCAAACTTCTCTCTGCCACAAAATCATGATACTAGCTTAAATGTTTCTGATTGTTTTTTTGGGCTAAATAATTGTTTCAGAAATAATAACACTAGACAAAAGTCACATCCTAGCTATACAACACCACAATTAAGTATAAGAAGTTTTGACAATTTTCCTCATTTACCTCATTCGGTAGGTCAGAATCCAAATAGTGTCTGAAGAAATGAAACTGCTCATCCTTACTTGGATATCTACATATTGAACCATCTCAAAAATATTAGTCTTCATTTATGTTAGAATACGAATAGAGTAGAATTTGTATATATTATTCTACATGGAAAACGATTAGGATGTAGTGTCTATAAATAGGGCTCAATGTGATAATGTAGAAATACAATTCAATAATAATACTTTTCTCCCATGATTTATCACATGGTATCAGAGCATTAGTAAAAAACTATCCGTTCTGCAACCAGCGAAGTTCCAAAAAAAAAATAACATCACCACCGCGAATAATTTCGGTGGCTTCTAGCTTCAGAATTTCTATCATGTGGTGTTTTTCAGAATCCGACACCACCACAGTGTAGATCAGGTTCAGACGAGAAAATCCAAGTCAGCCCCTCCGGAGAACAGTATCTCACGCGTCGTCACGCGCTTCCCGGAGATTCTACACCGGTGACAAGTCAGTCCCACGCGCCGGCGCATGGGATGTTTTCCGACAGTTTTTCACGTTTCTTTTTCTACTATGGTCGCCTCTTCCTTCCGACCGTAACCCACAAATTTATTCTGAAAATAGTCACCGGAAGAGCATTTTTCGGCGAGAACATTGTTTTCCGGTGAGCTATTTCGACACGATCTGCATTTTCCGACGTGTTTCAAGTTAAATTTTTCCTTCTTGGAGGTCGCCCACCTATTCCGTAGTTACCCATCTAGGTATTTCCTCATTCCAACCATCCTCCGGTGACCAGATCCACTTTCCAACCAGTTCACTGCTTTTCCGGCTATATTACTGTTGGACCAGATCTAAATAATATCAAGAATCTGTCACAAATCTTGCAGATTGCTGTAGTGACCAGATCCAATTCTTGGGCTCTATTTAGTGGCTATTAGATTAGAATTCTCTTCAATCCAATTATGTCTTTTGGAGTTGGAGTTTTTAATTCCAAAAATATAGGAATTGAAAGTTCAAGTCCTATAATTACTTCGGAACTCTTAATGAGAAAATCAGAAAAGCGACCATCCCAATCAATGAAGAATTGACGAAGAGGAGGTCGGTTTGGAAGGTCTCGACCTAAGTGTAGTTATTGTAAAAGGCTTGGACACACTCGTGAAGTATACAGATCTTGACCTAAGTGTAATTATTGTAATAGGTTTGGACATACTCGTGAAGTATGGTATTCTCTGCATGCATTTTGCTCAGACTGTCACTATAGATAATCAACGGGTTTATTTATCCGAAGAAGAATATAATGAGTACCTTCAGTATCGAGCAAGTAAGCAGACATCTCCACAAGTAGTCTCCACAAGTAGTCTCAGTGGCACAATCTAATACCGTTGGATCGTGGGTTGTAGACTGGCGCTTCTGATCATATTTCTGGTGATAAATCACTTTTGTCGAATATTGATTATTCACCGTCTCTTCTCGCTATTACTTTAGCCAATGAGATCCAAACAAAAGCAAAAGGAGTTGGACAAGCTAAACCCATATCCTCTGTCACTCTAAACTATGTTCTCATTATCTTAAATCGGTCAGTGTTTGACTCGTGCCTTAAATTGTGTCATACTATTTCTTGATGATTCTTTTATTATACAGAACTGCAGTACGGGGCAGACGATTGGCGTAGGATATGAATCACAAGGCATCTACTACCTTACCTCTACTCCTAATTCCTCCATAGCAGAAGCGGTTTCAGATCCGCCAGGCTTAATCCATAAACGATTAGGACATTCGAGTCTGTTCAAGCTACAAAAGATGGTGCCTAGTTTGTCTAGTCTATCCAAATTAGATTGTGAGTCGTGTCAACTTGGAAAACACACCCGCACTACCTTTCCATGTAGTACTGAGAGTCATGCAGGGTCTATTTTTTCAATAGTTCATTCTGATATTTGGGGTCCTAGTCGAGTCAGTTGACCTTTAAAATTTCGTTATTTTATTAGTTTCATTGACGATTTTTCCAGATGTACTTGGCTATTCTTAATGAAAGATCGTTCTAAGTTATTCTCTATATTCAAGAGTTTTTGTGCTGAAATACAAAATTGTATTTCTATTCGTACTTTTCATAGCGATAATGCCTTAGAATACAAATCCTCTCAGTTTCACAAGTTTATGACTCACCAGGAAATTATTCATCAAACATCTTGTCCGTACACCCCTCAGCAGAACGGGATAGCAGAAAAGAAGAATAGGCATCTCATTGAGACTACTCACACTCTTCTCATTGAATCCCATGTTCTGCTGCGTTTTTGGGGTGATGCAGTCCTCACGTTTCGTCATTTAATTAATCGAATGCCCTCATCTTCTATTCAGAATTAGATTTCATATTCCATAGTATATCCTCAGTCATCTCTCGTATTTTTGGGAGCATATGTTTTGTGCATAACCTAGCTCCGGTGACAGATAAATTAGCCCCTCACTATCTTAAATGTGTCTTTCTTGTTTATTCTCGAGTTCAAAAAGGATATTGTTGCTTCTCACTTGATCTCCGTCGATATCTTATGTCCGCCGATGTCATATATTTTTAGTCTCAACCTTACTTTAGGTCTCCTTCTGATCATCCTGATATCTCTGAGGTCTTACCTATACCTCAGGTTTTACCTACATCGGCCTTGAGAAATATACGGTTACTTCTACATCTTCTGTCACAATTCCACCACTTCTAACTTATCATCGTCGATCGCGTCCAACATCAAACCCAACATCAGGTCCAGATGATTCATGTCCTCGTGATCGACCAGACCTACAATGGACTTGTCTCCTCCCGATCGATTGCAGACTTCGTAGCGTAAGCGGTCCACTCGCAATACTAACCTACATTATACTCTTATAAGTTATCACCGTCTATCATCATCTCATTATGTCTTTGTACCATCATTGTCCTCTGTCTCCATTGCTAAGTCTACAGGTGAAGTCGTTTCTCATCCCAGAGGTCGACAGGCTATGATTAACGAGATGTCTGCTTTACACACGAGTGGTACTTAGGAACTCCTCTTCCTTCAGGTAAATCTACTCTTAGTTGTCGTTGGGTTTATGTAGTGAAAGTTGATCCGAACGACCAAGTTGATCGGCTTAAGGCTCGTCTTGTTGCGAAAGGGTACACACCGATATTTGGGTTTGATTACAGTGATACTTTCTCTCTCGTAGCTTTAATAGCATATGTCCGTCTTTTTCTATCCATGGTTGTTGTCCACCATTTGCTTCTTTATAAGTTGGACATTAAAAAAAAATTCTCCATGGTGATCTTGAGGAGGAAGTTTATATGCAGCAACCACCTGGTTTTGTTGCTCAGGGGGGGTCTAATCTAGTGTGTCAATTGTGTCGGTCACTTTATGATCTGAAACAGTCTCCTCGAGCTTGGTTTGGTAAATTCAACACTCAGGAGTTTGGCATGACTCGCAGTGAAGTAGATTATTCTGTGTTTTGTCGATATTCTACTCCAGATTTGAGTATTTATTTGATGGTTTATGTTAAACGATATTGTTATAACTGGCAATGATCAAGATGGTATCACTAATTTAAAGGAATATCTCTTTCAGCATTTCCAGACTAAAGATCTCGGCAGACTAAAGTATGTTCTAGGTATTGAGGTCGCCCAATCTACGTCAGGTATTGTTATTTCGCAACGCAAGTATGCCTTAGACATTCTTGAAAAGATAGAAATGATGGGATGTAGATCCATTGACAATCCTATGGATCCGAACGCTAAACTCCTGCAGGACAGAGGGAGTCACTCAGTGATCCTGGAAGATATAAGCGGTTGATTGATAAATGAATTATCTCACAATGACTAGACCTGACATTACGTTTTCTGTGAGTGTTGTAAGTCATTATGGATTCTCCTTGCAATAGTCACTGGGATGCAGTTGTCCACATTCTGCGATATATTAAGTCAGCTCCAAGTAAAGGATTGGTTTTCGAAGATCGAGGTCATGAACAAATCGTTGGATATACAGACGCTTTATGCAGGATCACCCTCGGATAGACATTCTACGTCCGGATATTGTGTTAATAGGAGGTAATCCGATGTCCTGAAAGAGTAAGAAATAGAGTGTCGTTGCTCTATCTACTGAATCAGAATATCGAGCAATGACAACTTGTGAACTAGTTTGGACTTTGGATTAAGCAGTTGCTCAGAGAACTAAAATTTGGAGAAATCAGTCAAATGAAACTTGTGTGTGATAACAAAGTGGCCGTTCATATCGCTTCAAATCCGATATTTCATGAGAGGACTAAGCACATTGAGATTGATTGTCACTTTGTTAGGAAAAAGATACTCTCCGGAGATATTGTTACTAAATATGTGAAGTCGAGTGATCAGCTTGCGGATATTTTCACCAAATCACTCAGTCATCCTCGTACTAGATATATCTGTAACAAGCTCGGTACATAGGACTTGTATGCACCAGCTTGAGGAGGAGTGTTAAAATAGGAATAGGAATAGAATTTGTATATAGTATCCTACATGGAAAGGGGTTAGGATGTAGTGTCTATAAATAGGCCTCAATGTGATAATGTAGAAACACAATTCAATAATACTATTTTTCTCCCATAATTTCTCACAATTTACAACAAAATATCACCATAAAGAAGTGGATTGAAAGACGTGGAGAAAGAGATGCAAAGAAGGAGACGCAACATACAAGTTGTAATCACAATCATAGCCAGCATATTCATTGAAGTGATTCCCTATGTCAAATCCCCTGTAATTGTAGGATCCATACTCAAAATCAATGAAATACAGCTTTTCTGGATTTTGATAAACAGAAATGAGGTTAGTACAAACAGTAAAGTTCAGCATTGAATCACAACTAAGAGCAAACTAATCAATCATTCTTCCAATATGACACCAGGCACCAAGATCAAATTTAGAAATGTCAACCATTTGATGCAATCTAAAAACCAGATTGAAGGCTTAAAAAAATCATTCAGATATATATTCTTAATGGAATAGACTATTTTATTGACGATATTAATCATAAGGAAAGTTTCTCAAATGGAAAACATAAATGGAAGCAGAGACCTGATAAAGTCCATCCGAAGACTTATGTTGTGTCGTTATCACAAGAGTATACGAGTCGCATCAGAGGAATTAGTTCTAAACATAATAAAACATTGAGAAAGACAAACAAGCGATAGTGATCAAACATATGATCATCTAAGCATAAAAGTTTGCATACGTATTACCAAATAGGATGTCCGCAATGTGTTCTAAATGATAGGGTTTTCTTCTCCAATTGATGAAAAAGAATCTCGAGTTTACTGAATTTTATCATGACCGGGGGCCAAAAGAGAATTTCTAGTTGAAACTGTCATGACAGAAGAAAATACTTTGATCAAGATGTAAATACAATGGAAAGCTGGATCATAAGTACCTTTATCCTCATTAAGCATCAGATTTCCAGAGAGTAAGTCATTGTGAGCAAACACCACCGGGGCGTTATGACGGTCAGTCAATTCCTGGTCCAGAATTGCACGTCACTATTGAAACAAAGAGATATATCCATTTAATACATGAAGCTATTTTAATACAACGCCATTCTGGCCCAATACCAAATGACTGTAATATCATCCGCTTTACAGAGGTAGTTGTAGTTAAGAAGAAAACTCAAGTTAACTTCCAATATATTTCAGGTTTATTAAGTTCAAAACTGACCAAGAGGTCATGGGTTCAAGCCGTGGAAACAGCTTCTGGCAGAAATGTAAGGGTTGCGTACAACAGACCTTTGTGGTCCGGCCCTTCCCCAGATCCCGCGAATAGCGGGAGCTTAGTGCACCGGATGCCCTTCTTTTTAAGTTCAAAACTATTGTTACAATTATGAAATGTAAAAAAATCAAGAAAGATGCATCCTATGTGGAAAATAAGTTCCCTTAACTTGGAAACCTACAACATTTCATCTATGTCAACTTTTAGATGTGCTCAACTACAGACATATAATAGAAATATATATACAAAGTCATCCAATTTGAAGCAGTCTACACCAAAATATGATGTAAGATGAGTCAACACCTAAAAGATCTTTGAAGGTTGTCATACCTGCCATTGGAGATGCCTAGAATCTCTCCAGCGAGATAAAAAGAGAAAAACAGCAGTTAACTTTGGAAAATGATGTGCATAACATCTTATAGCTATCGATTTCTCCAAAAGGGGTAAGGCAAATTTGCTAGCATATGGTTTCAAAATAGCATATCTGTAAAAGAACTACTATAATAAAGATTAAGAAAAATGGTAAATGTTTGTACGGCTGAAATTTGCACCGTTAAGGAAAAGGGAGAATCCCCTCCCCCAAGGTAAACATCAAATAATAAATAGAATAATAATCAACTACATGTCATGGGAAGTGGGACTACCTTGAGCTCTATGATTTCATTATGAACTTCCTGGAACGAGATTGTCTCATACTTCATCTTCTTCTCACCATCATCAAATTGGAGAGTTGATGCTGTAAAAATGGATAACACTCGGGCATGAGATGGATCTTTCGTGGTAGCAGTTAATCCAGTACAAGTGTTCCAGTCTATGAGACTAGAGTAATCCATACACATTATCCAAAATGCGAAAAATAACGTCTTGTTAATATAATATCACTGGATACTTCAGTAAGGGACTCACCATTTTTGAAGAACTTGAGCACATCATTCCACACTTGAGGTTCTTTGGAGCCTGGAATTTCCACCTGATGGAACTTTCGAAGTTGCTTTGCAATTTCAGCAGCAAGTTTTGGGTTTTTCACGTCTGTTGAAGAAGTTACAAGAAAATGACACAACTATTTGCATATAATAATAACACCACGAGGTTGGGGAGAAGTGAAAATGTAGGTATCCCTGAAAAACAGAGTGCCGGAAAATTATTTCGACAACCCCAATATATAATAAACTAACGTGGAAGTGCAACACGTCAAACAAGATCTGTTGATGAAATGACTCAAAGGCAACTATTGTGTTAAACTCTGTTCCTGTTGTAGGGCTTATAAAGCTCTCCTTTATAACGTGCTCTTTTTAACCTAGTTTGTGGATAAGTTTTATAAGAGTCAAAGCACTAACTTCTTTTCTATTAAACTACTTCAGAAGAAGGAGAGGCAGACAAACATAAAGATGACAAAATGATGATGTTAATTAGGAAAAGTAGATGAATCTTGAAGAGTACAGAATTATACAAATGAAGATCAATAAGGCCGGTCAAAAATGAAAGGCTTAGGATAATTAACTATCTCGGAAGATCACCTATCTTTTATGCACATTTTGGTTGCTAATTATAAAAGCAATTCCAGCCCATGTAATGAGCATCTTTTTATTTCTTCAAAATGGACCAATCAATATTACATTCTTTAAGAGATCTAACGACGACCACGTATGCGATTCTTCCTATTCTCTTGAGCATGATTATTTGTGAAATATATAGTGCGGTAGACGCACGTGTGTTAAAGGAGTTGGATTTCCTTTTTGTGTCCTTATCATGATCCATAGACGAAACATTTCAAGCATATGATATGGACTATTTACTACCAGATGTAGCCCCTTCGTCCCTTATGTGGATTCCTTGGAGAGCAACAAGAGAACATTTGAAGGGGTGGATATGAGTTAGTACAGTATAGGGCATGTCTTTTATTTTTGGCCAAAAAATTTGGTGCAACCACATAGTTCTTGTTAGTAAAGATGACATGATTAGGTACCATTCGTAGAAAATATTCTCTTTGTTTTACTTTTTGTTAACAACTAGTATACGGGGCTTTCCCCACAACATGAATAAATTATTTATTTATCAAATAGGGAACTTTTTATTACCCGTTTGGCCTTGGCTTAGATGATTGGTCGTATAAAAGCAGCTACAGAATCCAGAAGTCAAACCTTAAACCTAAGGGAATAAATTTTCTTTTGATGGTTTGACTAAATATATGAAGTTCTCTTAACACAAAATGAAAACCAATTGGGAACATCACAGGCATAGGATGAAAGGAACATTGCAGGTTATAAATTCAATGTTTATTTTCACTCTTCGACAAATTTAACTACATAGGGACTTCCCAGAATGTATCTTACTTTAGATTAGGGTTTCTTAGAAGTCTGTAAATAGTAGGTATTCTGTTTTTCAGGAACCTTTAGATAAATTGACACAGAGAGTTTGACCTAGTAGGATATAGTGTACTAGTAGAATATTGTGCTTTTTATGTTAATGAAAGATGGTTCAAGGGCTTCAAGTGAACAGAGGGAAACGAAGTGTATTATCCATTTCACATTATTTGTATGTGAATGATACTCTCATTTTTCCTGAACCAGCAACATGTCAACTAAAGTACTAGATATTTATTTTGAGTGTTATTGAGGCTGTCTCAAGACTTCATGTATTTTGGTCAAAACAGCTTAATTTCAGTCAACTCAATGCGAGATTTACAACGCATGACAACTACCCAGGCCATCCAAAAGAAGAAATTTTCAAGTATCTTGGATCTATTATCCAAGGAAATAGGGAGATTGATGATGATATCACACATCGTATTGGTACAGGATGGATGAAGTGGAGGCTCTCATAAGGAGTCTTATGTGATAAGAAGGTGCCACCAAAATGTAAAGGCAAGTTCTATAAGGTGGTGGTTAGACCAACTATGTTGTATAGGGCGGAGTATTGGTCAGTCAAGAACTCTCATGTTCAAAAGATGAAAGTAGAAGAAATGAGGATGTTGCGATGGATGTGTGGGCATAATAGGAGAGATAAGATTAGAAATGACGATATTCGGGACAAAGTGGGGGTTGACCTTGGTGGAGGACAAGATGCGGGAAGCGAGACTGAGGTGGTTCGGACATGTGAAGAGGAGATGCGTGGATGCCCCACTGAGGAGGTGTGAGAGGTTTGGATATGTAGGACGAAGAAGTATCGATGAAAAGTGATTAGACAGGACATGGCGGAGTCCCAGCTTACTGAGGACATGACCTTAGATAGGATGTTATGGAGGGCACAAATTAGAGTAGAAGGTTAGTGGGTAGTTGAGCATTGTCCCGCTTATCCTTCCATACTAGTAATCGCAGTATTACTTTTGAAGTTTCTTACCCTTCGATTTCTGCTATTATTCGTTGTTTTTTGTTCTTTGATTATCGTATTACTTTGTGGTTGTTACTGTTCCTTTGTTATTGTTACTGCTCTATCATGTTTTTATAGTATGTTGCCATGGTTTACTCGTTTTCGTTATTTCTCTTTTCATGGTGCTTTGAATTGCTTGAAATTATGTCGAGGGTCTATCGAAAACAGCTTATATACCTCCCAAGGTAGGGGTAAGGTCTGCATACACTCTAACCCCAGACCCCATTTTGTGAAATTTCACTGGGTTTGTTGTTGTTGTTGACAACTATTCTTGGCTGTCAAATATTCCTATGGTTTAGTTGGATCTGCCTTTAGGGGCAAAGCATAAGACATAACTATATGGCAGGAGGTGGTGGAAAGATATGAAATGAGATTATCCAGCTGGAAGAAAAATACTTTTCACTAAGAGGCGCCTGATTCTTATTAATAGTGTGTTGGATTCAATGCAAACATATATCATGTCTTTGTTCCCAATGCCTGTTAAGGTAAAAAAGAGAATTGACTAGTTCAGGCGAAGTTTCTTATGGAAAGGCAATAGAGGGTAATTTCAACCTAGTGAAGTAGAGCATCGTCATTATAAAGAAAGAGAAGAAGGTTCAGGGCAGAGGTAGATCCAGATTTAAGCTTTATTGGTGTTCAAAATCCTACTGCAACTCATTTGATTTATTGAATTTTTATCTACTATTTGTACTATTTACTGATTTTTTTTACACAGACGGGTAGTAGGTAATTGAGCGTAGTCCTACTTACGCTTAAATACTGGTAGTTGTAGTGGTATTATTGTAGACCTGCTTAGCCTATCGTATTAGTAGGCGCGGTATTTCTTTATAGTCCTCTGTCGTTTGATTCCTGATGATGTGTGTTCTTTCGTGTACTTTGTTTATTATCTACCTGCGTTAGTTATTGCTTCTTTTTTCAGAATGCTTTATCATGGCTTATCCGCTTTTGTTACCATCATTGTCATACTGCTTTAAATTGCTTGTCCGGGTTTGACTGTTTCTCTTGTTTTGCTTGTGTTTATGATGTGTCTTGAGCCGAGGGTCTTTCGAAACAGTCGCTCTACCTACCAAGGTAGAGGTAAGGTCTGTGTAGACTCTACCCTCCCCAGACCCCACGTTGTAGGATTTCACTAGGTATGTTGTTGTTTAACACAAACGGAATCTGAGCTAAGCTATTGGGCTTTAAAGAACACATACTACATCCGCCCCAGGGGTTGGGCATCAAGAACTTAAAAACAGAAGCCTTTTGATGAAATGGCTATGAAGAAATAATGTTGAAGTCAATGCTCTAAGGATAAAGGTTATCACAGTGAAGTTTGATCAAGAGAATGTGTAGTGTTTAAAGACGGGAACTCCACCACAAGGAATAGGTGTGGGGAGAAATATCGGAGCACTATGGCCAAGTTTTTCACAAGATATAGGAATCAGCCTCTCTATCCTGCAAAGGTAGAGGTATGGTCTGCGTACATGTTACCCTCCCCATATCCACTTTGTGGGATTACACTGGGTATGTTGTTATATAGGAATCAGGATAAGGAATGGAAGATAAGTCCCTTTCTGGCGAGATAATTGGCTAGGACAGTCTCCTCTTAGAAATCAATTTCTCACTATTTTTAACCTTGCACAGGACACCAACTTTACACTAGAGCAAAGCAGGGAGGGAAACATTTGGAACATCACTTTCAGAAGAAATCCTAATGGACTGGGAAATTAGAGTGATTGCAGATTTTTTCAGCTTTTTATCTACATCCCAATGTCTTAATAACAATGAAGATCAACTAACTTGGAAGGGTCAGGCAAATAAATCATTTACAGTTTGTTCATGCAACAGTCAGAAGGAACAATCATATTACGCAGGGACAATGGATTAAAGGTTGGAAAACCTATGCAGTGGTCAAAGTGATGTTGCTCTGTGGCTAATAACCAAAGAATCATGCTTCACTCAAGATAATCTAAAAAGAAGGGAGATGCAATTAGCCAACAGATGTTACATATGTAGAGAAGAATCAATGTTACATATGTAGAGAAGAATCAATGTTACATATAATCATTTGTTCCTTCTCTGTTCTTTCACTTTACATGTTTGAAAGATGTTTTTCAATCTTTTGGGACTGAAATAGGTTATGCCAAGAACAGTTCAAAATTTCTTTTGAGCTGGAACAGGAAAGGACTGACTAAGCACTTAAAGAAGACTTGGAACACCATACCTTCTTACATCGGAGGTGCATTTGAAAAGGAAGGAATAGAAGATGCTTCACAGGACAAGAAAACGCTATTTTGAAAAGTCAGATCTGATTGAATCATGTTGATAACTTTCTGGTGTAATTTAGAAATAGTAAAGGGTGCAGAAACCCTACTACAGTTCATAGAAACTTTTGTATAAACACTCAGGGTTTTAGCTTTTTCTGATGTCTCTTTAAATTTTTTATTTTTAATGTAATCGCAGCGCATTCTTCAGTGTCTTGACATCAATAATGCTTAACATCTCAAAAAAAATATATAGTTTACTTTTTTATATCGGAAGAATTTAGTTTATTTCTTAGTTTTGTTCTTCAAAAAGCTCTTCCCAGGTTTTATGATGCCTACTTGCCTAATCCTAAATAAATCTAAATAGGAAAGGGAAATACTTGAAAATTTCTAAATCACAAAGGAAAAATAAAGTCTGGAAGGTCGCCAAAAGTCATTTACACTAAACCACGAATAGTGTCTACTACATATAAGCAACAAGTGGAAGTCTGATTAAATGACTACCTGAGGGTGTTAAAGTGCGTGCATCAATAAATGACTGAACCATGCCATTCCCAAATACTCCAAGCAACTTGGCACCAAACCCAGCAGCTGAGAGATGTTGAATCGCCTAACAACAAGTACTTAACAATCACAAAGTGTGTATGATTCATGGACATGGCCATAGTTACAAGAACTAAATCAATAAAACTTCGAAGTGCAGAGGAGAGTGGATGCATCCATTGAAAATACAGATTTCAGTTTCACCAATGAAGATTTGCACTTATGGATACACTTATGCAAGAAATTACATATTTAACTGATCACAAAAAGCTTACACCTATGTAGTCATAAACTGAGAGGAAATATATCTCAAGAATAAAAGTAAACTTGGATAAGATCAATCAGAACATCTAGAATCAAACGGCTGATTTCTTGCTTAAATATGGTAAATGTACAATTTCTAACAATAATTATCGAGAAAAATCTTTATAATTAGGCATGGATACAGAGATTTTGTGATATAAATGTGCTCAGATACTAGGACTCCAAAATACTTTCTCCGGAGAAAATAATTCAACTAGTTCCCTCATCCCCCCCCCCCCCCCCCCCACTTTGAACAAAAAATGATTTAAAGTAAAGTGCAAAACCAAGATGAACTCCCCCATTAACTTGGCAAAATAAGATACAGTGGTTGTCCCGTTTTACATTATATTATCGCTATCCGGAGAGAGTGAATCTTTTCTTTGGTTACAATTTTTTGAAAACTACATATATATTCTTAAATATAAGTTATTTCTTATAGTACTTCTATAGAGCTTTAAGATATGGAAAGATTATCTTTATAAAATTTGAGGAATCAAAGTCTAGACCCAAAATAAATTTCGTAGTCAGAACACCGTTCTTAAGATAGAGGGAGTAGATCTCAAAATGTTTAGGAGGTTGACTGGCTTATTTTCCCAGTGGATAAGAGTGCAAGACTCACATGTGAGGTCTACGCATACTCTTCTTGGAAGCAATCCTACTAACAAACAAGACGAGTAAGCAGAAATAAGGTTACAACTGCAAGTCGACATCAGTCCACATAACATCTTTTGTGGGCGGGGAGGAAGAAGAAGCAACAAACACTAATTTGAAAGAACAATTAACCTTGTAGTTAAAATGAAATACAGATAACACAAGCGTGTTGACTTAAGTTACTCAAAAGTCAACTGTGACTGCTCCATATGATAGGAATAATGCACGGAACAATATAATCAACCGAAGCCTCTGAAACTAACCTGCAGTTCTCGTTCACGGTTAATGACGTATTCAGTATTAGGACCATATAACCTAACTGTCATACTTTCATTCTTTCCATCAACTTCTCTTACAGATACTTTTAGCACTGCAAAAAGAATAGAATATTGTTAGGATATACTACAATCTTAGCTGATATGTTCAGTCTTACAATTTTTCGGGCAATAAGGATTTTAAAGCAAGAATCATTCTTTTTGTCATATGAAAGTACATATCATATACACTTAATTTAGAATCATAAGTTTGGAATGCAAATGAATGCTTACAAATAGCAAACTCAAACAAAATAAATGCGCACATAGATTTGTGATGCCACCAGACACCATCTCAACAGAGAAGTGAGAATCATCCAGATTTGACCAATGGTTGAACAAGTCCTTGCACAGTTCTCTGCACAGTTTCAAACCAAGTTCAGAAATAGAAGAGGAAGAACAAAAATTAGTAGCAATATACAGCTGCATGCATATGTTAAATATACTTTTAAGTACAACATATCCAGTGTATCCCACAAAGTGGGGTCTGGGGACGGTAGGATGTACGCAGACCTTACCTTTGTGGGGTAGAGAGGTTGTTTCCAATAGACCTTGGCTCAAGAGGAAAGTAGTCGATGCAAGATGGCAAGAAAAATAAGACACCAAAATATGAAGATACAAAGTAAATGAAGCAACACATATTAATACACACCTAAAGAGTAGAGATCTACGCGATGCGTAAATAATACTACTAAGAAAAGGAAAAGAGGAGATGAAAGGGCTAGCCTCCTACCTCACCTACACAATGCGACAAAACTCAACTACCCACTAACCTTCTACCCTAATTCTCGACCTCCAAATCGTCCTATCTAAGGTCATATCCTCAATCAGCTAAAGTTGTGTCATGTCCTGTCTAATCACCTCCCTCTCGTTCTTCTTCGGTCAACCTCTACCTCTCCTACCTGCTACCGCCAATCTCTCACCACCTAATTGGCGCATTCTCACACCTCCTATTCACATGTCCGAATCATCTCAACCTCACGTCCCTCATATTGTCCACCATAGAGGTCACTACGACCTTGTCTCGTATAACTTCATTTCAAATCATATCACTCCTAGTATAACCACACATTCATCTGAACATCCTCATTTCCGTTCCCTTCATCTGAATGTTGATGTTCTTGACTGGCCAACATTCTTTCGCATACAACAATGTTGGTCTAACCACCACTCTGTAAAACTTACCTTTCAGCCTTAACGACACCCTCTTATCGCAGAACACCCCCGAGGCAAGCCTTCATTTCATCCATCATGCTTCAATACGTTGTGCGGCATCATCGTCAATCTCTCCGTCTCCTTGTATTATGGACCCTAGATACTTGAAGCTTCCTTTTTTTAGTATAGCTTGCGCCTTAATCTTTACTTCCACATCTACCTCCTGCATTACGTCACTAAACTTGCACTCCATGTACTTCGTCTTAGTCCTGTTTAACCTAAAACCTATAGACTCTAAGATCGTCCTCCAAACTTTCAATTCCACGACGCATCTCATCAATCAAAACTATGTCATTCGCAAATAGCATACACCCCGGCACCTCCTTTTGAATATGTCGTGTCAATTTGTCCATCACTAAAGCAAAAAGGAACGGGCTAAGGGCTAATACTTGATGTAACCCCATCACGACCTGAAAGTGTTATGAATCACCTCCAACTGTCCTAACCCTGGTCTTTTCACCCTCGTACATATCCTTAATTGCCCTGATGTAGGTCATAGGCACACCTCTAGACTCCAAACATTTCCAAAGAATCTCTTGAGGGACTTTATCATATTCCTTCTCAAGATCAATGAACACCATGTGTAAATCTCTTTTTTTGTCCCTATACTGCTCCAACAATCTTCAGACAAGATGAATAGCTTCCGTAGTCGATTGCTCCGGCATGAATCCGAATTGGTTCTCGGACATAAACACAACCTTCCTCATCCTCTTCTCGACCATCCTCACATACTTTCATAGTGTGGTTTAGCAGCTTGATACCCCTATAATTATTGCAATTCTAAATATTGCCTATGTTCTTGTACAACTGCACCATTGTACTCCACATCCATACATCGACCATCTTGGTGGTCCTAAATATAACATTAAACAACACAGTCAGCCACTCTATGCCCGCCTCCCCCGCGTTCGTCCACCAGAATCTCGTCCGGCCCAGTCGCTCTACCCCTTCACATTTTTCGAGTAGCCCCCGAACCTTTGCAGCCTTTATGCACCTACAATATTCAAAATCTCTACGATTCTCATTATGCTATAATTCCCAAGCACGATATCCATGTCCCCCTCTTCATTCAAGAACTTATGGAAGTATGTCTATCATCTCCGTCTAATGTGTGCATCCTCTATCAACACTTCATCATTCTCATCCTTGATGCACTTCACTTGGTCCAGGTCGCGAGACTTTCTCTCTCATCTTGGCAAGTCTATACAACTTCCTATCCCCGCCTTTGCCCTCGAGCTCTTCATATAAGTGCTCAAAAGATGTTGCTTAGTTGTCGTGATTGCTGGCTTCGCCTCCTTCTTCATTGTCTTATACCTCTCCTTATTCCTCCTCTTGTCCTCCTCCGTCGACACTTTTCACTAGCGTCGCATAAGCAACCTTTTTGGCTTCTAATTTTTCTTGGACCTCTCCATTCCACCACAAATCTCCTCTACGTCCACCTATGTTGCCCCTCGAGACCCCTAGCACCTCTCTAGTTGCTTCCCTGATGCATTCGATTGTCCTATCCACATAATTTTGCATCCCCTCTACTCCACCAAGCCCCATGGCCACCAGCTTCTCCCTTATCTTCTAAGCTTTGACCTCGGTCATGCCTCCCCACCTAATCCTTGGCCGGTCTTGAGCAACCCTCCTCTTCTTAAATTTTACATACAAGTTTCATCAGCCTACTAAACCATGTCCTAATTCACTTATACTTATTACGCAATAACCAGAGAAAAACCTAAGACCTTTTTCTTTATTACGATGGTGTCCTGACAAGTATATGCACCTCAACTAGTTCACTGGAGACATGCTGCCTCCTACCAGTGTAGGAAAGAGTTATGAACCTACCAAGGCTTAGACAAGTGGAGAGAATTCACCTAGTGTCGCCTCCGCCAGGATTCAAACTTGGTTTCTAAGGTTGTCACTGCAACTCTTCGTCCACTAGACCACTCCCTTTGAGGCATAACTAAAAGCAGCATAACCTTGTATTTTGATTCTCCTCAAAACTAAAAGTTCATCCCTCAAGTGATACTCTGCTGCCGTCAAGCTGCGTAAATAGATAAATTGATGTACTCACTACATCTCATAGTACAATTAATTAACATTCCATTCATATTTGAATGCCAAAATTGTGCACTATGCTCTTGGAGAAAGTCAAAATACTTAGAAATGAGCAAATACTAATTCTATGCATTCAACAATTAGAATTCTGGTTTTCGGACTGATACTCGAAAAATCTACTCCTGAAAATGATGCAATATCATTTGCACCAGTAAGATCATGAAGCTTTTATATCATGTCTAACAGTGTTACGTATCATTAACAAGCTGAAGAGAACAATAAACATAGAGCTTAGGTAAAGTCAACATTTTACACAGGTCAACAGCTTAGGTTCGTAACACTTTTCTATCTGAAAAACAAATGTCAAACTTCAACACCAACATACACAGCATTATCTTTTTTTTTCTTTTCACCGGAATTCTTACCATAAGCGATGTGGACCTAATTAGCATCCTATTTCCTGAAAGTTAGCTAATGAGTTTCGGTGAAACACAAACGATATAAAATTAAGGTGCATTTTGACAGAAAATTAAAATTCCAATGAGGAAAACGTACACGATTTTAGGCTTGATATGTGTAATAGAGAGTGAATGATCGACGGTGAGGGGCGAAGATGGAATTTTAGAGATAAGGCTATCGCGAGCTCCTTCTGCTACTTCCATGGCGTTCCAGATCTTTGCTGCTTCCTTGTCTTTGATACTACGGAGTATTTATTTATATGTCTCTTGGGTTGCACCTAATTCAAATGCTTCTTGGGTCGCACACTCGTTAGATTTACCTGACACGAATGGCTTTTGACTTATTTTTTATATTTTAATTTAAAATAAATATTTTTAAAAATAGTTTTATTATATTTTCTTCGTTTCATTTTAAGTGTTTTAATTTGATTTGACATAAAATTTAAGAAATAATATAAAAAAATTGATCTTGTAATTTTAAATTAAAGATATCTGCAATATACTAAAATGTTCTTTGAATCTTGTGGTTTTAAGTTTGTCATGTATTATGTTTGAATTGTTAACTTACTAAAATGTTCTTTGAATCTTGTGGTTTTAAGTTTGTCATGTATTATGTTTGAATTGTTAACTTACTAAAATGTTCTTTGAATCTTGTGGTTTTAAGTTTGTCATGTATTATGTTTGAATTGTTAACTTACTAAAATGTTCTTTGAATCTTGTGGTTTTAAGTTTGTCATGTATTATGTTTGAATTGTTAACTTACTAAATATAGAAAGACGCAATCTTTTTATGACATATCAAAAAGAAAAGTAAGACACTTAAATTGGAACCGTAGGAAGTATCAAATACTATAAAAGTGCCTAAAATAAGTCAATTCAAACATGCTACTAATCACTTTTCTTTTCTTTTCTTTTTTAAATTGGGACCGGGGGAATATCAAATACTATAAAAGTGCTTAAAAACGTCTAAAATAAGTCAATCCAAACATGCTACTAATCACTTTTCTTTTTTTTTCTTCTCATTTGGTGTCATGCTACTAATCACTTTTTTTTTTTCTTCTCATTTGGTGTCAAGTATTCTTATTAGAGTTCATTAATTCGAATTCGCACAGCATGGGATTTATTTGAGAAAAACGTTTTTACCAAAACTATTTTCATACCCAAATTTTAAAATTAAAATCTCTAATTAAAAATTCATTGTACCACATCCTTAAAATGTCTTCTAATTACTTTATCCCTCTTTGACACTTTTACTTATCAAGAGCATGTTTAAAAAGCTATCATGCAATAAAATTAGGGTGTCATTGAATGTAATTATACAATTTTGATATATTGATTTGATCAAGCAATTATTTAATATGCATGTGTTTGAGTGTAATTGAGAGGACGGATTACACTTTTTAATTCTTAATATTGGTGAGAATCGCTAGTGATTATATGATGTAATTACAAGAGAAGGTTGAAGCAAAGAAAGTGACATATGCGAAATTGGTAGAAAGTAAGGATGAGGTGGAGAAGTGCACAAATAGGGAATTATATAATATGGCGAGAAATGATGCAAAGCTAGAGGTTACAGCGGCGAAAACAACGACTTTTGAACAGACTATGTGAAATTAGAGAAAAATGTGGGGATAAGAAATTGTATAGACTAGCCAAAGCGATGGAGATGAGGACCAGTGACTTGGATCACGTGACATGGATCAAGGACGAGGACGACAAAGTACTAGTGGAAGACGAGCTATTAGACGGAGTCTTACGCGCGTATTAGACGCAGTCTTACTTCCATAAACTCTTTAACGAATACGGAGATAAAGACATTGTGCTGGGAGATATTGAGCAATCCGGAAGGTACCGGGATTTTGGATATTATAGAAGTATTAAGGTTGAAGAGGTTAAGGGTATTGTTCACAGGATGTGCAGGGGATGAGCGACCAGGCCTGATGAGTTCCCAATTGAATTTTGGAAAAGCGCAGGTTTGGAGTGGCTGACTGGTTGTTTAATGTCATTTTTAAGACGGCAAGAATACCCGAAGAATGAAGGTGGAGTACAATGATTCATTTGTACAAGAACAAAGGTGACACCATAATTGCAACAATTATAGGGGTATCAAGCTGCTAAGCCACACTATGAAAGTTTGGAAATGGGTCGTGGAGATGAGGGTGAGAAGATGTGTGTCTATTTCTGAGAACCAGTTTGAATTCATGTCGGGTTATTCGACTACAGAAGTCATTCATCTTATTAAGAGGTTGGCAGAGCATTATAGATAGAGGAAGAGAGACTATATATGATTTTCATCGACCTCGAGAAGACATACGACAAAGTCCCTAAGGAGGTTCTATGTAGATGTTTGGAGGTTAGAGGTGTACATGTGGCGTACACTAGGGTGATCAATGATATATATAATGGAGCCAAGGCCAGGGTACGTGTCACGATCCGACCTCGGGCCCGCAACTGGTGCCTTACCCCGGGCACCCTAGTGATCATACATCAGAGAAAAACCAACGGAAATAACTCATAGACATGGAACAATGTAAAATAAGAAACAGGCTAACCGATAAGGTCGCCTTTCAACAATGTATATATATCTAAAAAGCCCGGACAGTTACATCATTTACAAGCCCAATTCACAACAGGACTACAGACCTCTAAGAGTTTGACATAACAACTATGACGGGACAGGGCCCCGCCATACCCCTGAATGTACCTATACCTACACTGACAGGGAACCATACCAAAAGATAAGCCTCCGGAGAAACGGAGCTTCCCAAACGCAGAACTGTGATCCTATGAGCGAGGATCAACAACCGGTGTACCTCTACCTGCGGCATGAACGCAGCCCCCCCGAAGGAGGTCAGTACAACAGGTACCAAGTATGTGAAATTGAAAGTACGGTAATGGAATCATAATAGTCTAAATATAAAACAGGAGACATGTATGATAACCAAAATACAGTACACTGTGCCTGGTTAACAACAAGAGTAATGAAAATCAATTTCATCTTTTAAAAGACCATTTCACAATATAAGCAGTCATGTCAAGTCAGGGACGCATGCCCTCAAAATCATTACTCAAATATAACCACGGGTCTCATGCCCACAATATCAAGCGTGCCCGTGGAATTCCTTCCTCACTGCCGACAGTCCATGATATAATATAACACCAATATGTGTACCCGAACACCAGACCCCACCTGCGTCATAAAACTGACCGGGCCAAGTAGGAGAGCCAACTACCAGATCACGTCTGCATCATAAAACTGATCGGGCCAAGTACGAAAGCCAACTACCAGATATCGTCATACACGGTTCGATCGGCAAGATCTGACGCCAACTACCAGAGCCTACTATATCACGAGATATGACCGGGGCAAGTATCTTAAGCCAACCTACCAGAGCCTGCTGCTCACGAGAAATGACCAGGGAGAGTATCTAAAGCATGGACGCATGCCCCCGGAATCTCTCATCGGTAAAGCGGTCGCACGTGTCACGGTTCGACGGCAAGTACGAAGCTAACTACGTGTACCTCCTCAGATCACGAATGGCCGGCAAGTACGAAAGCTAACTACCAGGTACCTCCTGCATCACGAAACTTCATGGGGAGCTAGTCTATGGAATAACAACATCACCCAGGGATTGAACCCGCACCATGGTCGCATGCCCCCGGAATCTCTCATCGGTGTAAGCATGGCCATGGAACAATCATAATGGAAGCATACCCGTGGACCATCCAGCAGTATCGGTATGTCCAAGTAAATAACAAGATGATTGGCCCTTCATCGAGAGACGCGGTAGCATAAGAATACGATACTTGCACAACAAGGCTATCACAAGCAAGCATAAGCAAGTTACCATACGTCTAGACTTTAATTAACATGTGAACGGATTCACTATTTTAATAAACTCAAGGTACTTTCATTTTATGCCAACAATCTGGGTTATAACCCCAAAGTACTACATACTTTAACTCTTTTTAAAAAGATCCCTTTTTATGTAAAAGCCACACGATACTAATACCCGTAGTATCAAGACACATTTTCTTTTCAAACCAAATTACTACGCCTTCAGAAAATCATTATAAGGCCTTTAAAATCAAGTAAGTAAACCATTCTTTTATCTTCCTCAAGTCGTTATAACTAACTTCTCATAAAGCTATTATAACACTTATGTTTTAAGCAATTCGAAACGACTACATTCATTTGAAAAACCAAGAGAACTTATTCTTTTAAAACCAAGTATCAATTTCTTTCCAAATAATGATTCACAACTTTTTAGAATAATTCAAGGCTCTTAAGATTTAGAAGTCAAGTCAAGGACATCAAAAATGAAACCAAATTTATTTAACACACGTACGTCTACTATACTATATATTTCACAACAATCATGCTCAAGAGGATAGAAAGAATCACATACCTCTTCGGCTTAATCCACTAGCCAAGTCGAGTATGCCGCGCGTAGAATATCCACATATAATAACCATAACACGTCTATCAACTTCTAGTTTTCTTCGTAGAATATTTCTAAGTATAAGGTCTCTTATTCTACGAAAAATTGGGCAGCACTTCCCCTGTATCTACGTACTTTTCCACCTTTTTCAAGGTCCGAAATCAATAGCCAACATGCCACATTTAAGGCACAATAAATCAGCAATTCAAAGGGGATTACACGTCTAACTGGACGTGTAAAATTATGCCCCACAATATACAAAACAGTCCATTAGTCCAAAGTAAAAACAGTCCATAGTCCAAAGTAAAAACAGTCCACTAGTACTATCCATTAGTTCAGTCCTTTAGTTGGTGTTCTTGGCCAACTACTACCATCAAAACTGTTCAGTTTTCGGCTAGCATGCCAATACTTGTTTCATTACTTCTTTAATATTCCAACTTATATTCCAATCTTTATATAAGTTACATTAACTTGTTATTTAACAAGATTCCTTCATGTCAACAAGTAAAAGGTAATGTATAACAACTTTTATGGCTCGCATGCCAATTCTCGATTTTAACAACATTATAAGGTCCAAATCTTTTCAATCTTCCTTCCACATCTCATATACTCAATCATATACTACTATCATAAATAATTTCCAACTTTAACAAGAGGACAAGGATTATTACCTCAATAAGCCCAAAATTATCCAAGATCTAAAAGTCGATCCTTAGGAATCTTAGCTCCAATTCCTTAAGTTCCAATCCACTCCAAGAAACCCTTAGAAGTTCCTAACCAACTTCTCTTGACACTTCATCCAAAAATATGAAGATCACCTTAGGGTTTCACTTTGCGACTATCGAATTAACGTAGTATTTCCAGGATTTTTTTGTGTTGGGATATCTTGAGAACACTACAAGGGACACTTGGCTTAAGGGTTGGGATTTATCAACAACATTTGAACAATTTCTATGCCTAAAGGGAGGGGGTGCCGAGAGCTCAACAAGAGGGAGTATAATTTTGCTTGAAATTTTCTAAGTGTTGAAGAAGTCTTCACCACAAGGGTGTATTTATAAGACAACTAAGGGCTAGGATGCAAGCATGTGTGTGGTTGAGATTGAAGACAAGTGTGTGTGGGTCCCACAAACCACTTGTCCAACACAAGACTTGGGACACTTGGCTTGTCCACTTGTCCATCCATTTCGGCCAACATGGCCCCATGGGGTGACACATGTCGCCCTCCTATTCGTCCAAAATATTTTCATCTCCCAAAAACATCCATAATGGCCAAAATCCCGAAAATAATGTGGGCCCCACAAAACCGTAAATTTTTCCCATGGGCCCCACGTGACCAATTCTGAAAAATAAAATCCATAATTCTCTTATATTCCAAGAAGTCCAAATACCAAAATTGAGAATCCAATTCCCAATAATAAACCTTTTTCCTTCACGAGATTCAGAATATTTTCCGTCGGAAAAACAATTCTTTCTTCCTTTTCTAACTTAATGTTGTATTCTCGAACGTACGTCCTCACATACATACCCTGGAACTACGGGGTGTAACAGTACAGACAGTAGGAGGAGACTTGGAGCACTTTCCTATGATGATGGGGCTGCATCAGGTATCAACTCTTAGCCCATTCTTATTTTCCTTGGTGTTGGGTGGACTGACGTGACAAATACAAAGGGAGGTGTCATGGTGTATGTAATTCACATATGGCATAGTCCTGATTAATGAGACTCACAGCGGAGTGAACGCTAAGCTGGAGGTTTGGAAACGGACTCTAGAGTCTAAAGGTTCAGGTTGAGTAGGACCAAGATAGAATACTTTGAGTGCAAGTTCAGTAACGTGAGAGACCATGAGATAGGTGTGAAGGTAAGGCTTGGTACTCGGGTCATTTCAAAGAAAGGAATCTTCAAGTATCTCAGGTCTATTATCCAAGGGAATGGATAAATTGATGACGATGTCGCACATCGTATTAGTGCTGGGTGGATGAAATTGAGGCTTACATCCATAGTTTTGTGCGATAAAAAGAAGCCACCAAAACTTAAAGATATGTTCTATAGGGTGGTGGTTAGACCGAATATGTTGTCTAGGATGGAGTGTTAGCCAGTCAAGACTTCGCACATCCAAAAGTTTAAAGTTGTGGAGATGAGAATGCTGAGATGGGTGTGTGGGCATACAAGGAGTGATAGGGTTAGAAATGATGATATCCGGGATAGAATGAGAGTGGCCTCGGTGGAAGATATGACAGCAATTTCCTCGTCTGGGAAGCAATTCTTAAACTCATGTTCCTCATTGATAGGGTGCAAGGATAAGATGCGGAAAGTGAGGTTGAGATGGTTCGGACATGTGTAGAGGAGAGGCACAAATATCCTAATGCGGATGAGTGAGAGGTTGGCTATAGACGGGTTCATGAGGGGTAGAGGTAGGCCGAAGAAGTATTGGGAAGAAGTGATTAGACGGGATCTGACGAAGGTGCAACTTACTGAGGACATAACCTTAGATAGAGGATTGTGGAGGACACGAATTAAGGTAGTAGGTAGTTGAGCGTAATCCTACTTACTCTTACATACTGGTAGTAGTTGTGTTATTATTGTAGCCCTGCTTAGCCTATCATACTAATAGGTGCAATATTATTTTATAGTCCATTGTCATTTGATTTCTGCTGCTATATGTTCTTTCGTGTACTTTGTTTATCTTATTTACCTGCGTTAGTTACTGTTTTTTTCAGAATGTTTTATCATGACTTATTCAATTTTGTTACTCTCATTTTCATTCTGCTTTAAATTTCTTGTTTGAATCTGACCGATTCTCTTGCTTTGCTTGTGCTTATGTTTTGTCTTGAGCTGAGGGTCTTTCGGAAACATCCTCTCTACTTACCAAGATAGATGTAAGGTTTGTGTACACTCTACCCTCCCCAGACCGCACATTGTGGGACTTCACTGGTATGTTGTTGTAATTTTAAATTTCTTTTCCTTTTGTTTTGTTTTTATTTTTATTTATTTTTGAAATTTTAAATTCCTATTATTTTTATTTTTACTTTTTAAAATATTTTTGTATTATTTATCTTTCATTTCTAAATATTTACTTCTTGTTGTTTCATGCAATTGCTCGTATTTTTGTCTTTTTTTCATTTAGTGTAACTGCTTCATTATTCTAGTTTTTGAAACTACATTTCCTAATAATAGAAAAAAATGTGTTATTAATAAATTTGACATATAATGAGTGATGACATTAAAATAGAATTTTGATGTTGAATGAAGCTATTGACTTATTTTTTCATTTTCGTTTGAATTATATTTACTTAAGTTGGAACTTATTTTATTTAGGCAAAAGATATAAATTGAACCATGAACTATACCCAAAAAGTCTACTTCACACTCTAGCTAGTCAAACGACCTGAAAAGTATTTTCATGCCAATGATTTATAATACCACTCTAGAAACTGAGGCGCATTGGATTCTTAATTACAGCAAAAAATAGAAATTGGTCTTCTCCCCCGCCCCTTTTGTTATCCATCTTTAGGCATTCTCGTGTTCTTTTTCACGATTTTAGTGAAATGTACTGCCACTGCCATTTCTTTCAAAATTGGAGGAAGAGAGAGATAGATAACAAGATAGAGACAATAAACAAGTTTGAGTGTCGGAATCTTCCAGCTAAAATCCGACGAAGGTATCCCAAAAAGGTGAAGTTCGTCGGTCAAAAAAGTTTCCGGTGAGATATTAAGAAATAATTGCTCCCAATTTCAAATTTATTAAGTCGAGCACCGTGTTAATCTGCCATGTTGATCTCAAATGCAGAAGCTTTGGCTTACCACATGATTTTGTCGACTTTGATTCCAAACTCACGAGATTAGCAACCAAACTTGGAGCTTTTTTCAAAATAAACGTTGATAATCAAATTGTTGAAAGAACAAATGTTGAAGTTTGTTAGGAAGTTAGTTGAGGAGTTAGTTAGAGAGGTTAGTTAAGCTTAACTAATATAAGAAGTAAATGGAGATATATACACATATTAAGGCATTGTACAATTCAGTTTTTTAATGAAGAATAATAACAAAATCTTCTTTCTACAAACATACAATATTCCCATCTTCTTCCTTCTTGTTCTACATTGATGAATCCCTAATTGGTTCATGATTGAGATGAGATTTCAACATGATATCAGATCAATGATCAAATGCTCGATGATTGTCTTTCTTTTGCACCTTGATTGAAGACAATCGACTGATTTGTGTCCATCTTCTCCTTCAATTTCTGATTTTCTCTGTTCTACAGTTTATGTTCTTAATTTCTCTGGTTCAAGTTCTGCTTTCTGGTTTCGATTATATCTTGTTTCTTTCTAGCTAATATTTGATTCTGATTCAAATCAGAATCCATCACAAGAAAATTCTTGTTACTAATGGTTGATTTTGACTCATTTCAGAACTCATCACAAGAAAATCCCACAATTTGAAATCAATCTTGGTAGCTTATACAATCATATTTGTCTTACAATGGAAACTAATACACATGAAAGTAGAATTCCAATTGAAAACAATCAAAACAACACACAATCAGCTACGAGAATGAATTCTGGAATCACTACAATAATCTATCATAATCGCCCACTGTTTCTTCAATCCTCGGATATAAGTGGTGTATCTCTCCTATCATTTCAATTACTTGGTTCTGAAAATTATGCATTATGGAGTAAGTCTATGAAGATTGCACTACTTGATAGAAATAAACTTGGTTTTGTTAATAGAAAATGTAAGAAAAAAATTATGAAGAAGAGTGGTGGGATCAGTGAAAACGTTTTTTTTTAATTGGAAGCAGTTACTAATTCATGATCTGGCATGAGTGCACTAGCGCGAAAGCCGTTGCGCAACAAGCAACATCGTAGCAACTATACTTAGAACTGCCTTTAGTTGACGGAAAGGAAATGTATATTGATACGTTCAATCGAGTGCAGTGGTTCAGGCTTGATTAATGAACTTAATTTCTAATGGCTTACTTAGTGGTGTGTGATATGCTGACACATCTTATAAAGTATGAGAAGACTTAAGAGAAAGATTTGATAAGGTAGATGGGTCAAGAACCTATGTTTCATAGGGAAATACCCATTTTGACCCAAGGAAGTTCAAGTGTGGCTGAATATTTCTCTAAACTCAAGCAATTGTGGGTAGAATTTCAATCTTTAGTATCACCTCCTTGTTGTGGATGCCCCAAGTCTAGAGAATTTGTAGAATACCTTCGAAGACAAAACTATACCAATTTTTGATGGGCTTAAATGAGAACTATATGCAAGCAAGAAGCCAAACCTTCTTAATGTCTCCATTGCCTACTGTTAAAAAGGCATATTCTATGATTACTAGTGATGAAAATCAGAAGTCAATTACTACTAAGTCTGCTGGACTATTGTGTGTTGGTCATAGTAGATTTAGTCACAATGTTAGTCATGATCCTACTGCTATGTACTCTAGAGCAGGTCCAAGCTCACATAAATTGAAGAAAAATTTCGATCTATTCTGTGAAGTCTGTAAAATGAAGGGTCATAATAAGTAATTTTACTATAAGGTGGTTGGTTATCCACCAAGTTTCAAGTCAAAAAGAAAAGAATATACTGCTCATAATGTTTATGCAGATGATCATGATGGTGGGACTGAGAAAATATGCAAAACCTTTGGTATGAGTGATAAGTATACTATAAGGGTAAACACAAATAAGTGGCAAGTTGAAACAGAACCTATGTTCTGTACAGATCAATATGAGCAGATTGTACAAATGCTGAATCACAATGTGCATGTACAATAATCCAACATGAGTCACACTCAGAATACTCAACCTCAAGGATCAATCATTACTCAGTCATCTACAAATGTAGCAGGTATGGATAGTCATAAAGCTTTTCTAGTAGCTAATATACTTAAACAGTGAATTCTACTAATCACATGGTGGCTGATATAGAACTATTAAATAAAGCAACTAGAGTGAAAAATACATCTGATGCTAAGAGAGTTCACTTACCTAATGGATAGGTGGTCTGACTCATACAAGGTCAAGTACTATATCAAACAAAAGTACTCTTAACAATGTATTTTACTTACCACAATTTAAATTCAATTTAATGTATGTGTCCCAACTCACCAGGGAATTACAATGTGCAACCACCTTCTACCTTACTTTTTATTTATTTCAGGATCTTTACAATGAGATGGTGAAGGAGATTGGCAGGCTACAAGATGGTTTATACATGTTAACGAATCAGCCAACAACAAAACTTCTAAATGAACAATTGAAGTTAGGAATAAATATGAGAGAAGCTAAGGAACCTTCTACAATGCCTGAGGAAGAAATAGAATCATGGCACAGAAGAATTGGACATACTTCTAGTATTGTTTTAAGTAGATTGATTAGAGCACAATCTGACGTCATATCTAGTACTATAAAGAAATGTAATGTGTGTCCATGTGCTAAATAATGTAGACTTCCTTTTTCAACTAGTAATAATAAAAGTATATCTAACTTTGATCTCATTCATATGGATGTTTGGGGACCTTATACAACCCAACTGGTCCCAGCCTTGGGCCCCCTAGCCGTAGGCTTGGGCCAGTGGGAAGTGGCCCAACATCCCTTATTTTCCAGGACCACAATTGTATGGGCAGTGGGCTGGACAACCTTCCAGGCCCACTTCGTTCCAGCCCAATTTCCAGTAGTAGTCCAGTAGCTTCCGCCACAGGGCTGGCCGGACATCAAGCCGTCGTGCTTGGGCTTAAGCCTCTACAAGCCCATCATGCCGTGGGCCCCACTCTTACCGACATTGAAATCGCGATGCACACGCTTGAAATAAATTCTTCTGGACCCAAATTGGTACATGGACACCGGCGCCACTATTCACATGACGTCTGACTCATATACTCTCTTGTTTTATTCCAATTTGGGCAACAATCGTGGTATAATCATTGGTAATGGTAATTCAATTTCAATTCGTGGTTATGATCATAAAACATTGTCTCCCCCCCCCCCTATCCACCCCTTGTCTTGAAAAATACCATTCATGCGCCCAAAGTGATTAAAAACTTAGTGTTTGTCCGTAAATTCACCATTGATCATTTTATTTCTGTTGAATTTGATCCGTTTGAGTTTTCTGTGAAATATTTCAAAACGGGGAGTCGTCTCATGAGGTGTGATAGTATGAGAGATCTTTATCCTATCACGCCATATTCTGGTCTTTCGAGTCAAGCCTTACCGTAAACTTTTGCCGTTTTTGCCGCTTTTGCTCCTTCCTTGTGGCATGATCGTCTTGGTCATTCGGGGTCGGCTATTTTGTCTTCCTTAGAGAAAAATAGTTTTATTTCATGTAAGGGTACGCGTAGTACTCCGAATTGTCAATCTTGTTCTTTAGGAAAATTATTAAGTTGCCGTTTGAAGACTCTAATTCTCATACTTTAATGTCATTTGATATTCATAGCGATTTATGGACGTCTCCTGTTCTTAGTTCGTTGGGTCATCGGTATTATGTTCTTTTCTTGGATGATTATTCTAATTTTTTATGGATTTTTTCAATAGCGAAAAAATCTCTAGTTTTTCCACCTTCTTAAAATTTAGAGCATTCATTAAAACCCAATTTGAATGGAAAATGAAGAATATTCAGTGTGACAATGACAAAGAATATGATAATAGGGTCTTTCGGGAATTTTGTGCTACTAATGGAATAAATTTTCATTTTTCTTGCCCACATACATCTTCACAAAATGGAAAAGTCGAACGCAAAATTCGTACCATTAATAACATTGTCCGAACTTAATTGATTCATGCTTCCGTACCCCCTTTGTTTTGACATCATGCTCTATTAATGACTACATAACATTCTTTCTTCCAAAGGTTTGACATATTCGTCCCTTCTTCACATTTTATATAATAAGACTATGTCATATTCACATCTTAGGGTCTTTGGGTGCTTGTGTTATCCACTCTTTCCGTCCACCACAATTAACAAACTTCAAGTCCGGTCTACCACTTGTGTGTTTTGGGTTATGCGTCAAATCATCGCGGTTACAAATATTTTGATTTATCCTCTAATAAAATCATCATTAGTCGCCACGTAATATTTGATGAATCCCAATTTTTGTTTACGAAATTAAACAGTCTTATGCCTAGTTCGTATAATTTTTTGGATGATGATATTTCTCCGTATATTATTCACTATTTTTCGGAGGTGTCCCGCAACCCAAATTCACCAGCGGACCCACTGGTAGTTGGCCTCACGATTCCGCCACGATTCGAGAACTAGACCAAGAACTGAAGCCGCGACTTTACACCAAGAACGCCATCGTTTCAATAATGGTATCGATCCATTTCGTGCACCGAATTCGATGTTGGGCAGCGGCCCACCGCTTGTCGCTCACTTCATGTATCTCGATATTTCCCAAAATCGATCCAATTATCCCCCGAGTCAAAGGTCAGTCACTCGTAGTCAATGAAGTATTTTTAAACCAAAAAGATATATTAATTTAAATTTTAATGTTCTTAAATCACCATTACCTCATAATCATGTGTCTGCTTTAAATGACCGAATTGGAAAATTGTCATGACCGATGAATATAATGTTCTTATTGATAATAATACGCGGGAGTTGGTACCCCGTCCATCTGGTGTTAATATTATTCGGTCTATATGGATTTTTGCTCATAAGGATAGTTCTGACACTTCGTTTGCGAGGCATAAGGCTCGTCTTGTAGGTGATGATAAGACTCAGCAGATTGGTGTGGATTGTGGTGAGATGTTTAGTCCAGTGGTCAAGTCGGCTACCATTCACACTGTGCTCAACTTGGCTCTTTCGAAAGAATGACCAATTTATCAGTTGGATGTGGAGAATGCTTTCTTACATGGTGATCTAAAGGAGACATTCTATATGCATGAGCCATTGGGGTTTAGGGATCCCACATATCCTCATCGTGTCTGTTTATTGAAAAAGTCCTTATAAGGGCTTAAGCAGTCTCCATATGCCTAGTATAAGAGGTTTGCCGACTATGTTTCGACTATTGGGTTCACTCACAGCAGGTCGGATAATTCATTGTTCATGTATCATCGTGGTTCTTCCTTGGCTTATATATTATTATATGTAGATGATATTATCTTGACTGCCTCTTTCGATGCATTACACCAATCTATCATGACAATGCTCAGTTCTGAGTTTGCTATGAAAGAATTGGGGCCTTGAGTTACTTTTTGGGGATTGCTGTCACTCGTCATGCAGGTGGGTTGTTCTTATCGCAAAGGAAGTATGCAGTTGAGATCATTGAGAGGGATGAGATGTCATCCCTTAAGTACATTTCCACTCCGGTTGATACTAAACCCAAGTTGGGTGCTGCGGCTGGCTCACCTTATGAGGATCCGATCCGCTATCCCAGTCTTTCAGGGCCTCTTCAGTATCTTACGTTCACGAGAACAAATATTACGTATGTCGTCCAGCAAGTGTGTTTGTTTATGCATGATCCCAGGGTTGAGCACATGAATGTGCTCAAACACACTATTCGGTACATCCAGGGGACACTTGACTATGGCTTACATCTATATTCGCCGTCGACATCCACATTTGTCTCATATACAGATGCTGATTGGGGAGGATGTCGGACACCAGACGGTCTATGTCTGTCTATTATATATTTCTTGGTAACAACTTGGTCTCTTGGTCTGTAAAACGACAGTCGACTTTATCACATTCTAGTGCAGAGGTCGTGTATCGATGGGTTGCCAATGCATGTGGTCTCTGAATCATGTTGGTTACGTAATCTTCTTTTTGAGCTTCCTTGTCCTATTAAGAAAGTAACCTTGGTTTATTTGTGATAATATTAGTATCATCTACCTCTCCGGAAATTCGGTTTAGCACCAGCGCACTAAACATATCGAGATGGACATTCAATTTGTTCGCGAAAAGGTTGCTCGAGGACAAGTACGCGTCTGTCATATCCCGTGCAGGTATCAAATTGCAGACATCTTTACAAAGGGTCTTCCCTCGATCCTTTTTGAAGATTTTAGAGAGCATACGAAGACCGCCCGCTATGACTGCGGGGGTGTGCTAAATATACATCCGATATACACAATATACATGTGTATATCGGATGAACAGTGTCACAGTTACTGTAGCACATGCCCACAGTTTGGGCATAAATTAGTCTTGTACATTAATTAGTCTTGTACACTTACCATAATTGTATTGTTAGTTTCCAAATAGAATAAGGTTTTAGGAGTAAAATAGGAATATGATTTTCCTATTATGAAAATATGTAAAGTGTATATATTGTTTTTCAATTAATGAATAATTAAGAGATTATTTTTTTCAGTATTATTAAAATATGTGTGAGGTATATAAATATTTTAAAGAAAATTAGTGCAAGGTCAAATGAGGAAGAGTGATGCCATAGCTATTTCAGCGATTTGATAATCAAACTCAAAATAAAACATTTTCTAAAATTGGTTAGATGAGAAGGATCTCATTATCCTGAGAATAAAGAGTTTCCTCGGCGATTCCTTCACTGCTAGATCTTGAAAGCCCTTGCTGAAAATGATGAAGCAATAGTTTCTCTTCAAGGTTTCCTTGATATTTGAGGCTAAGATTGACTGAATTGCTCTGCAATTCAAGAAAAATGAGTTCTAAATTTCTCATATGTTGGACTTGGACCTATGAAGTATTAAACACGCAGTATAATAGAAAGAGTGATGTGTTTTATTGATACTAGGCTGAGTATATATAGAGTTTGTACAGCTTTTACAGTAACAGGATAACTTAGAAAAAGATAAAACCTATCTAAACAAAATCTAAATACAAGGAGGTGGTGACAACAAGTCCTAAGGAGTAGGAACAACCAAATCTGAAATTTAAAATTAAGAGCAAATTATAATCCGTTATTACGCCCCGACAAGTTGGTGGTGTCAACAACATTCAACTTGGAAAATTATTTGACAAAAGAAGCCTTTGGTAGCGGTTTTATGAGTATGTCTGCCACTTGGTCCGTTAGTGAAGGTGGTGAACTGCAATATCTTTGTTCACGAACAAAGTGGAAATCAAGGCTACATGCTTCATTCTACTACAGAAAACTAGATCGACACACATGTAAGTGTGTCATAAAAAACTTGTGAAACTCCCTTGAGTGAAAGACGAACTTTATGGAAAAGATTTCTGAGCCAGTTGGTTTCTGTAACAGCAGCAGCCACAACTCTATACTCAGCCTCTGTAGATGACCGAGATATTCAGCGTTGGTTCTTTGAGGACCAAGAAATTGGTGTGTGGCCCAGGAAAATAGTATAGCCAGAGGTGGGACATGCGATCATTTGGATCACCAGCCTAATCTGAATCAGAATAAACAACCTAACGTGGATATGGAGCTTTGACAATCTGTATTCTGTATTGACATGTGTGACGAAGATAACAAAGAAATCACTTGACTATTTTTCAGTGAGATTGACGGGGATTGTGCATAAATTGAGAAAGCTTGCTAATTATGAAGGCAATATCAGGATACATAGAGGATACATAGTGCAACTTTCCAATTACCCGCCGATAAAGAGTACCATCAGCTGGAACTCTTTTACTGCCTAGCATGCCTACATCATCTAAAAGATCCATAATATACTTGTGCTGGGATAAAACAAGACCATTAGCAGAAGAGATATCCTCATCCATGTATGTTGGGTCCCGTGAATTATACTATAGATTAATTAAAATCAAAAAGTAAAACAAATACAAACGATATCTTTGAAACAAAGATGTCGAATGTCAAGAAAATGTCGTCTGACACAAGTGACGACACTAAGATAAAACTTAAGAAAAACATTTGTAAGAGTTTAAAATGCAGCGGAATAAAATAAAGAATAAAAATATTTAATTTTCATAGATAATATATTAATATAACACATGATGATCAATGACCAAAGATATTGTATATATATATACAATTGAAATATTCCTTCTTTACAATGTTACAAGAAGATACAAAAGGAATAGAAAGGTTAAGTCGCAGATGACTTATGCCTGAAAAGTCTATCTAAAATAGAAGTGATCAACACCTCATAATTGCTTCAATGAAAGAACAAATCTAGAATCTAGGCAACACTTGTAATGTCGTACAGAATGTCGTCACAAATACAGGCAACACTTGTTGATCCAGTTTTCGATCTTAAAATCTGGAGAGCTCTCTCGATCTTTTCTCTTCTAATTTTCTGGATATCGAATCCTTAAAGTGACCTCTCTATTTATAGTAGAGAGTTCCCTTAAAAGACTCATCGATCAGTTGTGTAGGTTGAGCAGAATGTGGAGCACGGGGGCAGTAGCTTGAGGCTGAAAAATCTGCAACAGCGTGGACTGTTTCTTCCACGTCTTGCTCCTCAAGTTATGCAACCTATTGGACTTGGTCTTCATCAATCCTAAATCTGCTTTGAAGACTCCTTGCTAAGTCAATTTGCCATGTGATAAATAAATCACAGTTTCCTGAAAACTGTCCATGAAGATAGACAAAACTGTTACACGAATGTCAGCTCAAATGTCAAGACATTTGCTCTGACATTTTCTTGAAAAATGATATGTTAGGAAAAATGCCACAACACCAATCCTAACATTAACATTCTCCCCCTTTTTTCCTTTCTTCACAAAACTTAAACAACTAAGTATAGGTGATCTAACAATGACAAATTTTCACAACTGCTCCCCCTCAACCTAAAATTGGCATACAACCAAAATAAACAATATCCACATATATGCCAACTTATATAATCAACACGAATCATCATACAAACAAAAAAAATAAAAACGAATTAGTGTCATTTACATTCCAATTCAAACAATGAAAAAATTATCCCATCATCAAAACATTATTTCATTGTCCCATCACTACTGGACACTTTTCCAGCAACCTCACGGTACATCATGATAATGTAGCCGAAGTGTCTCGTCGGTCGGAAGTTCGATAGAAGTAGTAGATTCCAGCCTCTTTTTACTTCTTCCAACTTCACTGCCTTGCTCCCCCTGCACCAACTACAGGTCTTCGACGAGAACTTCTTTTTCGCATAGCTGATCTGCCGCTACGTTCTTTTCGTCTGCCCACCTTCACAGCCCCTACTTCCTCTCATTCTTTCCTTTGTTCAGCTCCATCATCATCTCCCCTTTTTTGGGAAGAAAACAAAGATAGAAAATGATCACTGGCTTGATCAGAGCTAGTCTCTCATTGTCAATTTCAAACAGCTGTTCATTGATTTTAGCAATTTGTCTCACAATCCAATCAGTTGTTATAGGAGGCTGTCCTGATTCAGTGTTGCAAAAAATATTGGGAACATTTTTGTCAACATTTTCTTTACTACTATCTTCCAGCTTCCAGGAAAGATCAATTACTCTGTTGAGGCTCCTCGGGACTGTTTTGTTGACAACATACACCTCAGGTTCTTTTCTTAGCATATCTTTTCTTGGTAGTTTGAACCCTTGAGATGTAAGGACTTTAAAGATCAAGGAGGGGAATGGTAAGGTCAGGCTTGAGTTTTTTTCGGCTAAGTTCACCACATGTTGGACGATTGTTTTTCCTAAATCAACTCCTAGCTCATTTCCTATCTTATACAACAGGATTGCTTGCTCTATTGTAACAATCGACTCGTTCATCGAGGGGAGCCAATTGTATATAAGTATCTTGTGTACAATTGCAAACAATGTTGTAAGCTTCGATGCTTGAACTCTAGAAACCCATTTAGTCAACATACCACCAGTTAGATAGTCAATCACTTCATCCATGTTGTTTATAACATCATTCTCTTCTTTATCCTCTCATCCTTCACTCAGACCCATACATTGGTTTATTATGGTAGATTTGAAGCTGTAAACCTTGTTATACAGATAAATCTGGCCAAATTTCTTTGACTTGATTTTCCCCATTTTAGTTTCTAGGTTTGCATAAAACAGTCTCACAATCTCTTCAACATATGTACATTTGTTATTAACAAAGCCTAGTAGATTTCTTTCGGTGAAGAAGTCCATCAGGACATATTCAGTACAAGATGCAATGTCCACAACTTTTTCAGTTCTTATAATCCTATTCTTGTACCAAGACCAATGTGTATATTTTTCTTGGGTCAGAAACTTGTCTGAGAAAGGACTTACCTCATTCTCTCGATTACATTGCGCTTTGCTCGATGAGGTTGGAGAACTTGACTCTTTAGTCACAGGATGTGATGTCACAGGAGATGTTGTGATATTTTTGACAACATTTGGTGTGTCTTCTGAGGTTTCTACAGTCACTGGGTTTTCCACTACTTTTCTAGGGCAAAATCTCTTCAGTGGTGTATCATCTGGGATTTCCTTCTCTTCACTTGAATCCACAATATTAGGAATGAAGAGATTTGAGTATGACGGTGATGCTGGGGCTTCTGTAGGTAGTTCGACTGATGGAGTCCTCTCAACATCATCATCAGTGGACATATTGAGGTCTGACTCACTCCAATCACTCCAATCATTGCTTGATATGGCAGAGGCAGTGGTATCGACATTTGGTCATTTTGTAGCTGATTCAACACTGCCGAAATCTCTTTCAAAAGTTCGAGTGGACCTCCGAGTGGGAAACTTGGATGTGCCTTCTCTTTTCGGTAACACAATGACATCTGGAGTGTTTTCTAGATCAATCGGGTTGTTGGTGTCTCCTGGGTAGGCAGTGTCGAGTGGTTCTTGAAACTCACTCAACACAATGGCTGTGCATTGTGGGGGACTTGTGCTCATCGGGGTTGGTTCTGGAATGTTGAGAGACATTTTTGGTGACATTGGAGATGTATCCATTGAAGAGAAATGTGATGAAGATAAAGGGGAATTGAAATTAGGGTTTTTGAGAATTTGGAAAAGTGGAGTGTATTGGGTGCTTTGAGACTTATCAAATGACTCCATCGGTTTCTTTAACAACTGAGATGCTGATTTTCCCCATTTTTTTTTGTTTTTATTTTTGGAAGAAAAAACTTAGACTAGATAAATTAACAAATGAAGATACATTTATACACTTGGTAAAATAATTTTGTTCCCTGAATTTAGGAATTTGAATTCTATTCAGATATTGTTCCTAATTTTTAGAGATAAAATGATAGACATCATGATTTTACAATTATCAATAAAAACATTTTTTAAAGAAAACAGCGGCACATCTACAAGAAAAAATAACTGAATTTTCAAAAATCAGTTACACATTGCATCCCAAAAATATCATAATCTGAGAATGTCAACAGTAATGTTGGCAATATTTTGGACAACACAGGTATCATTATTTCTTAAGAACACATTTCTATCGGCAACAAATCAAGACACGCTTCATACATGATTTTGTGAGTTTAATCTGCAGACCAATGTAACATTTTCCCATTGAGTCCTAAATCTAATCACAAAATACATACAAAATAATTTTCGTGCCAAAAATACTTATTTAGAATTCTCATAATATCTTTTGATTAAGAACTTTGATACTCCTATAGAATAGGAACGGTATCGACTCTCAAGGGATTTGCCAAAAAAAAATCCAGTTGTCGAGACTAGAACAAAGACTTTGCCTTATTTTTTATACTCCCTTTTTATGATGATATCATCGTAGAGAACGGTATCACATTAAAACCATGTTCTTACTTAAAAAGACGCATGTGTGAACAAAAATCAGCCATTACAATATACTGAAAATCAGATTCTGATATTACAAGGGTAAATGTCACCTGAAATGTTAGTGAAATTTCAGACGACATTCGCCCAATAGTGCCGAAATTAGACAGAACAGAGACCAAGAGAGTTTTTCAAGTTGGAAAATTTCTCATGATCTAAAGCTTTTGTAAAGATATCAGTTAGTTGATGAAGTGTGTCAACATAATCAATTCGCACTAGCTGTTTTTCAACTAAATCTATTAGAAAATGATGTCTAATATCTATATGTTTTGTAGAGTGCTGAACTGGATTTTTTGAAATATTAATGGCACTCATGTTATCACAATACAAAACCAAGATATTGTTTGAAAAATCATAGTCATCTAACATGTGTCTTAACCATATTAATTGAGAACAACAACTCCCAGCTGCTACATATTCAGATTCAGTAGTTGAGAGTGAGACACAGTTTTGTTTGCGACTGTACCAAGAAACAAAATTATTGTCAAGGTAAAAACATCCTCCACTAGTACTCTTTCTGTCCTCCACATCACTAGCCCAATCCGCGTCACTATATCCTATTAGATTAGGATTAGTGTCCTTGGATTACCAAATTCCCAACACACATGTGCCGGTGACATATCTGATGACACGTTTCACGGCATTTAAGTGGGAGATTTTGAGACAGGCTTGGAATCGAGCACACACATACACTAAAATTAGATCAGGACGACTCGCGGTGAGATACAAGAGACTATCTATCATAGAACGATACAAAGTTGGGTCGACATTTTCCCCAACATCATCTTTGCATATAGTTTGTGTTGATCTCATTGGAGTCTTCATATGTTTAACGTTCTCCAATCCAAACTTCTTGACTAAATTCTTGACATACTTTCTTTGGGAGATGAAGATTCCCTCCTCATTTTGCTTTATCTGCAAGCCTAAGAAAAATGTTAATTCCCTTATCATGCTTATCATAAATGTTGAGGACATAGCTTCGACAAAAGTCTTAAGATGGGACTGTGAAGTCGAACAAAAAACTATGCCATCTACATAGATTTGAGCAATGACCATATCTACTCCATGGTGTCTTATAAACAAAATATAATCAGCTACACCATGTTTGAAACCAAATTCAAGAAGATATTGAGTTAAACGACCATACCATGCACGTGGAGCTTGTTTTAATCCATACAAGTCCTTTTTCAGCTTGTATACAAATTGTGGATGGCGGGGATCTTTGAATCCTTTAGGTTGTTCAACATAAACTTCCTTATCAATATATCCATTCAAGAAAGCACCTTTTACATCCATTTGATGGAGAGTGATATTCAATTAACAAGCTATGGCAAGCAACCAACTAATTGACTTAATTATAGCAACTGGAGCGAATGTTTCCTCATAGTCAATTCCTTCCACTTGAGAGTATCCTTGAGCAACTAGTCTAGCCTTATTTCCCAGTTCCAGATTCATCAGATTTGTTTTTAAAGATCCATTTAGTTCCAATAACATTAGTATCTTTGGGGCGACAAACTAAATCCCAAACTTCATTTCTAGTGAACTGTTCTAATTCTTCTTGCATAGCTTGTATCCACCAACTAACCTTTAGTTCTAGACATACACAAATATCTCACCATGTCTCGGTAATTCAGTGGTCTTTTCCTTCTCGTTCTCATTCCTTCATACACTTCTCCTATTACTTGACCAGTTGGATGATTTTTCCTAATCCTGGATGAGGGATTCCGACGTACTGGGTCGTGAATTTCAGCTTTTGTTTCCTTATCCGAAATTGCAGTGTTTTCTGGTTCTGCTTCAGGTGTTGCTGCAGATGTCGTGACATTTGGGGCAACATCTGAATTTCCTGCATCCTGCGCTTCTTCCACAGTAATTATAATATTGTTATCAGAATTGTTTCCTGTAAGATCAACATAATCATAAAACACAATGTTAACAGACTCTTGTACGGTTTTGGTTCGAAGATTATACACTCGGTAAGCATGGTTATTTTGGGAATAGCCTACAAAAATTTCCTTATCACTTTTGGAGTCAAACTTAGCTAGGTGTTCTCTATCATTCAAGATGTAGCACACACACCCAAAAACATGGAAATAGCGCACAATATGCTTCTTTCCATTAAGTATCTCATAGGGTGTCATTTAGTTCCTGGCCTAAGATAGACTCTATTGGTGATGTGATTTGCGGTATTTAGAGCTTCTGCCAAAAAACGTTTTAGACAACTTTTTAGAACTAAGTAAGACTCTAGCCATCTCTTGTAAAGTCCTATTCTTCCTCTCTGCTACACCATTTTGTTGTGGGGTTATGGGAGCAGAAAACTCATGGAATATACCATTTTTCTCATAAATGTAGAAAACTGACTATTCTCAAACTCTTTTTCATGGTCAGATCTAATCCGAAAAATAGAGGAATGATATAGATTTGTAATTCTAGAGTGGAGTACTTTGATCATGCCAAACGTTTGAGACTTTTCCTTTAGAAAGAATATCCCAGAGTACCTGGAAAAGTCATCCACAATCACATAAGAATACCGCATACCTCCTAGGTTGTCTACCTCAATTGGACCCATAAGATCAATATGCAAGAGTTGAAAACAGTGAGACGTACCTGAATGTTGTCCGTCATTTTGGAAAACATTATGGGAGACACGGGTCTGCTTACCTTTGAGACAGTCTTCACAAACTTTTGTTTTATCTTTAGAACAGATTTTAGGGATGCCTCGTATAGTCTCATAAGAAATTAATCTTTCAAGGTTACGATAGTTAACGTGCCCAAATTTTTGATGTCATAAGATCGTGTCATCCGTCCTAACATTTTTGCAAATTTCTTGTTCTCCAACAAGGTAACAATTATCGCCTATTCTTGTAGACATTACACATTGGTTAGATTCAATTGTAACTGTACAATCATACTTATTGAATTTCACCTCTAGATTGTCATCACATAATTTACTTATGCTCACGAGGTTAGCCATTAACCCATCGACGTGCAAGACATTCTGTAAGGACAAAATTCCTGGAACATTCAAGGTTCCTCTGCCTATGATTTTGCTTTAGTCGCCTCCTCCATAAGTAACATTACCTCCATTTAGCGTCTCGTAATCTTTTAGACACTCTTTTGTCCCCGTCATATGTCGAGAACATCCACTGGCGAAGTACCACGAACCTAAAATGTTAGTCCTTAAAGCAGTTAAAGCAACATTACATCGCACATTTATTCTGGGCCTCCAAACTTTCTTTACCTTTTTATGGTTTCTGGTTACAGGAATGTCGCAACGAGTGCTGTCTGGAATGTTGGACAACATTCTCGACGACATTCTGCTCCTGGACTTGAGCAATTTAAAGCAGTAAGGTTTTAAATGGTCAGCTTTCTTACAGTGATGGCACACGTAATTCCTTTTTCTTATGAAGCCCATTATCTCATTTTTGTCAAACAAGTTGGAGCATATCGCATTGAGGGAGTTCTTGTAGCCCAAACCTGCATGTTGTGGTTGACTAACACTTAGGATTTCATCTAGTTTGGAAGTACCGGTGTTCATCTTTCGGAAGGTAGCTTCGGCCAGATCCAATTTCGCACTGATCTTACCAAATTCAATATCCTTTTTGGTAAGGGTAACCTCTAGTCGGGTTATTGTGCCTTTTAAACCTGCATTCTCAAGAGTTAAAGATTTTACCTTTGAGTCAAGTAGTTTGGATTCAACAATTAAGTCCTTGCAAAGTTTTTGCAATTCTTTAATCATGTCGTCCTTCGAATCGACTTGAGTCTCAGGGTCAGATTCACAATTAGAAATAAAACCACTAAAGCAGTTAACATCGGAATAGTTAAAAAATTCATACCTGTCGGATGTTACTGGATCTGCAGATGTCATCGCTGATGTTGTCGAAAAAGTTGTGACATTCGGGACAACACAGTCAGCAACATTTTCATCATCTGACAGTGACTGTTCGAAAACAGTGGCCATCATAGCTTATGACTCCATTTCTGGATCTTCTTCCTCTTCACCTTCATCGTCACTTAGAGAAATCCATAGACTTTTCCCAGCTTTTCTTGACGTGTTTGCGCACTCGTTGACATAATGGCCTCATCCCGAACACGCATGACATTGTACACTTTCGAGCTGCTTGGGATCAAACATGGTTAGGTCTGAGCTGGTTTTCCTAAGTTGGTTTCCTTTTTGTGTTGTAGGAAGGGTTTTAGTGAATTGTGGATTGAAGCCTTGATTTTGGTGCTCTTTGGGTTTAGATTTATTATTGTCACCGTTGAACCTTCTTAACATCGTATTGAATTTTCGAGTGAGAAAGGCAACGTTAGCACCATCCCTGATTTTGTCACGACCCGTTCCAGGGCCCGTGACTGGTGCCTTACCGGGGCACCCAAGTAGTCATACATCAGAGAAATCAGCGGAAATATAAAGCAAGACATGAAACAGTTTATAAAATAGAACACAGTTTAAGTGAGAAAACATCGCTTTCTAAGATATATATAAAAACATGGTTTAGCGCTACATCCGATATCGCATAACAGACTACGCACTTCTAAGGAAATATATAACTATGGCGACAGTGGCCCCGCCATACCCTCGATCATACAAAACTATCTACAACAGGAGATCATACCCAAAAGTAGAGCCTCGGAAAGGATGGAGCTCTCGACACCAACGTAGAGATCCTAGGAATGTGGATCTAGCACCGCTGCCCTTACCGCGCAGATAACGCAGCCCGGCGAGGTCAAGATAACAGTACCAAGTATGTGAAACTATAAAGAATCAAATAAAATCAAAGTATTTAAAACCTTTTCACAAATACATCGGTTCAATTGCACATAGTGTCACATCACAAACAACAACAGAATAGGAAAATCAGAATGTGTCTATTCTAGGCCGCGAATGATCGGGCAAGGCCAATCGCCCATAGTATCATTGCGTGCCTAGTCTCGACTTCCGCACTCGCATAAAGTCACACACGCACCCGCACGAGGTATTCCCGCATCGGGGCAGCCGACCCCCAGATCCGCCTAGGCTCCCGCAGCCGCATAGCCTCAAAAGACCGCGTAGTCTCAACAGACCGCATAGGAATCCCCGCGTCGTGCTAAACACCGGAATGATCAATCGAGCATACCGCTGCTCGCATAGTCTCACAGCATCGCATAAGCCGTATAGACCGCATCGAGGCAAGCCCTGTGATAACAATCGAGGGTAGGTGATACAATAACAAGACAACGGACTTACGGTTAGCAACGTAAGCACAAAGAAGAATGACCCTTTTTCACAAAGAATTCAAGACACTAACCTGTAGCATCATAATATGTCTACTTATCACACAAATCTTACTACACTTAACGTAAATCAATACAAGGCTTTTATAAACAAACAAGTAAACAGCTCATTTTATCTTCTTAAGTTGTTATACCTAACTTCCCATAAAGCTAGTATAACTCTTAAGCTTTTGTTTTAAAACCAAATATTTATCTTCTGTTAAAAATGATTCAGATTCTTTTGAAATGTTTTCGCTTCTTTGTTATTCAAAGCTTAAGCCAGGCATTCCGTAAGTATTATTCAAGCTTAAGCGTGAGGCATTGCCATAAGTATTATTCGGGCTTAAGTCAAAGACATTGCCGTAGTTATTATTCGATTAACACACGTACGCGTCACCGTACTATATATTGTAAAATATCATGCTTTAGGAAGAATCACATACCTTCTCAAATAAAACCACCGCCAAGTTGAATATGTCGCAGAGAGTCACCTATAATAGTCACAGATATCTATCAAAGACTACTCAAGGTCATTCTAAACAGAGGGTTCATAATTCTACTGTAAGTCAGGCAGACTTCCCTATCCAGGTGAGCTATATAAGTCTCTGTGAAAACAATTCTATGTGAGTATAGTTTGATTAATCTTCTTTAAACCCTTCACTGTGGTAACAGCTTAATTCTATTATGCGATATTCTTCTAAGTATTTAATACTTATTCTAATACTACTACAGATGTATACTCTAATTCAAAAGAGGTTAGGATTAGTTACCTCAGTAAGCCCAAAATATCCTAGAAAAGTCGCACTGAGCAAGGTTTAGCTCCTAAGTTGTACGCTCCTGTAGCTCCAAGAAACACTAGAAGTTCTTCACAACTTCTACTCAGTACTCAGGGATTTGGGCTAGGGTATTTTGGGCATTATAACGATACTAGAAGAAAACTTTTCTACCAAGGAGGGGTAGATTTCGCCAGGCTAGGGGTAGCCCTCGCCAAGCTTACTCGAGGGGAGAGGTGTTGGACGAAAGGCTAAGGGAGAGGAGAGGATTTTTTCAAGACTTGGAAGATTTGTGGATGAAGAACTCTTCATCTCTAAGGGGGTATTTATAGCTCAAGCCTTGGCCAACCAATGGCCAAGATGAAGACAAGTGCAAGGCAAGTGTAGGGTGAGGATTAACTATACACAAATATCATACCAACTCCTTGACTTGTGCACAAGGCACAAAAACGTGCCAAGGCGTTCCAATTCGCCCAAATGGACGATTCAAGTCCACCAATGGGAGGGTGCCAAGTGTCGCCTCCCGCTGGTCCAAAATGTTTCGCCTCTCGGAAAAATCCGCAAAAATTAGTAATGGCATAGCCGGAATTTTCCCTACGAAAGCTGTGGAAACGTTTCGTCGGAAAACGATTCTTTTAGTGAGTTGTGTACAAAAGAAAACGTCCAAGGCTAACTAAGGCCAAACTTTTTGTACGTATTCCCACGTCATACTCAAAATACGAGGTATAACATTCTCCTCGCCAGAAACATTCGTCGAATGTTCCTTCTCAAGACGATTAACGATAAGATTCTTCATAACTTAAACGGTTTGCAAATGCCACACGCGCCACAAAACAACACTTAGGCATAGGCGATAACGAAAATTTACAAGTAGGAAAGTGAATGACACGGAGGTGTGGGAATAGGTGAGGATACTTACGCCTCATGTCCTCGCCGGCTTCCCACGTCATCTCTTCGAGCTCGTTCGCCACAAGACTTTGTGGAAGCCACGTCCTTCGTCGCGGACGCCTAACGACGATCGACTATCGCTATGGAATCTCCTCATACGATAACCCGCCGGTCACTGGACATCGTCGTCGGGTGTACCACTAGATGGATCCGATACATCTCTCAAAGTAGATCGTGAAAAACCGGATGCACCGCCTCCGGATCGGACGGCGGATCCAACTCATGCAACGCTTGCCTACCGCGGACAATGCGAAGCGGCCCGATGTACTGGGTGAGTTTCCCCTTCTTCCCAAATCTCATCACACCCTTCATGGGTGGCGCCTTAGGAAAACCCAATCATGAACCTCGAACTCAAGATCTGACGACGATGATCTGCATCGACCACATGCGACTCACGGTATCGATAGCCGCCTCGGATAAGCTTCACCTTATCCACTGCTTTGCACCAAATCTGGTCCCAGCCGCACCTCGCCCACATCGAACCAACTATAGGCGATCTGCACTTCCTCATACAAGGCCTCATAAGGCGCCATCTCGAATCTTTGGGTGGTAGCTATTATTATACGCAAACTCAACTAGAGGCAAATGATCCTCCCAACTACCAGAAGTCAATAACACAGCTCGCAAAGATATCCTCGAGTGCGGATAGTGCGCTCTGCTGTCGTGCATGCGTGGATGAAATGCGATTACTCGGGCTCACTGCGTCCCTAAACCCTGCGGAAGGACCTCCGAAGTTAGCGTGGCCCGGGCTCCTGCATGCGATATGATCGAGTAGGGACTCCATGCGATCGGCGATCTCTCGGATGTAAAGTCTAGCATAATCCTCGGTAGAAAAAGTCGTCGGACGGGAAGAAAGTGGGCTGATTTCGTCGACTGTCGACGATAACCCATATAGAATCATGTCTCCTCCGAGTGCGAGGTAATCTGTGATGAAGTCCATGTTGATTACCTCACTTCCGGTCGGGATCTCAATCGTGCGTAACAAACCACGGGCCTGCGGTGCTCTGCCCTTCACTGCGACAACACGCGGGCGAGCTACGAACTCTGCAACGTCTCTCTTCAAGCCATCCCACCAATACACGGATCTGGGTCGTGGTACATCTTGGTCGACCGGATGGATGAGTAACGCGCTGTGTGTGCTTCCCGAGAACTCTGCCAAGTCTGAAACATCTGGAACACCGCGATGCGCCCTCAAACCTTAGCACCCCATCGTGCTACCTCAAAGGACCCTTGCCCTCACGAAGAGGCGTATCACGATATCGAATCAAAGCGGATCCTCGGCTGTTGCCTCTTCACCTCGCCGACGATGGAAGACTCGGCAACCTCACGAACTCTAACCCATCGCTATCGTAATCAATCAAGCGGACACCAAGGCTCGCTAATCGATGCAAATCACGAACCATGTCCTCTCTCTAGCTGCGCATCGATAGGCTCCCATCGACCTACGACTAAGGCATCCGCCCTGACATTGGCCTTCCCGGGTGGTACGGGATATCAACATCGTAATCCTTAAGCAACTCTAACCACCGTCTGCCGTAAGTTCACTCCTCTGGTGAAGATGTCGGAGGCTCTTGTGGTGCGTATAAATATCCACGTGAACCCATACAAATAGTGCCTCCAGATCTTCAAAGCGTGAATCACGGTGCGACTCAAATCATGGGTGGGGTAGTTCTCTCGTGTTTCTTGGTGTCGGGATGCGTATGCTATAACTCTGCCATGCTGCATCAACACATCCCAACCCGATGCTGACGCGTCACAATACACAACATAACCGTTTGGACCTGCGGAAGAGTAAACGAGGCGTCGTCAATCTCCTTCAAGAATCGAAACCACGCCACAAGCATCGATCCATCGAACTTGGCCGCCACGAGTCGGCTAGTCAATGGTGCGAGAGATAGAAGCAAACTTCTCTACGAACGCGATAATATCTGCAAGGCCCGAGCTGCGAACCTCTGCCGGAGTAGTAGGTCTAGGCCAAGTCTGGCGCCGATCTTGGCGTATCCACTCGAATGCCATCACCCGACAATATGCCCAAGAAACGCCAGAAGTCAACCAAAACTCACATTTGGAAAACTTGGCGTCATTCTTAGTCGGAGAAGCTGTCGGCCTGATCGCCAAATGCTCCGCGTGCTCTGCTCTGGCGAGAATAAACCAAGATATCATCGATGAACACTATCACAAGCGTGTCAAAATGGTTTGAACACTCGGTTCATCAAATCCATGAATACCACGAGCATTGGTCAACCAAAGACATGACCACGAACTCATAATGCGTCTGGGTCTGAATGCGATCCTGGGGACATCCACCTCTCGACTTCCACTGATGATAGCCGATCGCGGATCAATCTTGGAGAAACATCTCGCACTCGCAATCGGGTCGAACAAATCATCAATCCTGGGAAGGGGGTATCTGTTCTTAATGGTCACCTTGTTCAGCTGCCTGTAATCAACACAGATGCGCAGCGTCCCGTTCTTCTTCTTCACGAACAATACCGGCGCTCCCGGGGGAGAAACACTAGGCCGATGAAGCCGCTTCTCCAACAAATCCCTAAGTGATCCTTGACTCTCTCAACTTCGGCGGTGCCATTACGTATGGCGGAATGGAAATAGGCGAGTGTCCGCAATATGTCAATACAAAACTCAATCTCCTCTCGGGAGGATACCCGGGAAGGTCGTCTGAAACACGTGCGGGAACTCTCGACCACTGGGCGACGGAAAATCTGGTACCGCGACTTGATATCAAACACCGAACGAGATGATAGATATACCCCTTCGTACCATCTTCCTAGCCTTGAGGTAGGAAATAAACCTACCACCGGCGATCTGGTGCTCCTCCCACTCAACAACCGGCTCGCCGAGCTGGAACCGTACTACTCTCTCTGCGGTCTACATTGGCGTAGCAAGCTAGCCAATCCATCCCCATAATCACGTCGAGTCAATCATCTCCAACTCTATCAAGTCGGCTGGTCCGACGGCGTAAATGGTCACGGGACAAGCTCTATATACCGCCGAGCTACCACCGAATCACCCATGGCGTAGCTACCTCGAAAGGTCTATGGACTCGTGCTCTATCCCTATCCTACTAGCAACAAGGGAGATATATAGGGCGAGTAGAACCGGATCTATCAAAGCATACACATCAAACCCGAACCGATAAGGTACACTGGCGACATCGGTGAGGCCTCACGATCTGTCGGTGGACAAAGCATATATGCGGTTCGAGGACCGCTAGAAGCTGGGACTGCGCCACGACCTCTGCCGCGACCGCGATCCATGTACCTTGCCCTCGGGCGAGTAATCTGTCGAGGATGAAGAAAGCGGCAGACCACTGGCCCGGGCCTACTACCGCCCGCTCCGGTCGGACAAACTCTCGCGAAATGACCTGCGGCCACAAGTATAGCGGGCTCGAGTACGACTCGAATGGTATACGCCTGGCGGGCACCGAGCGAACCTCGAGCGGTTAGCACCCCGCTACCCGAAATCCAAGTCCACAGGGCCACGACACGCCCCGGCTGCGGCATCTTGAAAATGAGGTAGGGCGCTCTGCTGGCCGTGGTGCAAATCGGACTGGCGATGCCGCCACCACGAGGACCACCAAAAGAACCGGCCGTCTTGGCCTTCTTCTGCTGCTGATATCGCTCTACCCGGCGGTCTCTACGCTCCTCACATCCCAGTGCATGAGCCTGCATACGGGTTATGTCCATGCACTGTGAAGGGACACCCGCAGACTTCGGCCATGTAATCATCTAGCCCAGTGACATAGCGATGCACCCTGTCCTCCATCTCTGCTACCAGTGCGGGGACATATCGAGCCAAAGAATCAAACTCGACATTGTACTCCTCATGTCGTCCTCCTGTCTCAAGAACAAGAATCTATCACTCGTGCCCTCCTCATCTGCGGAGGCAAGAAGTATGTGAAAAAGCCTCAAAACTCATCCCATACCGCGGAGTGCATGCTCTCCCGGAAAGCTCCCGTAGATCAAACCAATCATTGCGGTATCACGCGGCCGTCTGAACCGAATGTCACAGACTCGGTCTGAAGCCACGATCACCGCGTAATCCTCTGCGGTGACGGATGAACTCTGCGGATCATCTTGGCCTCGACCAGTAAAACTCGGAGGCTACAACTAAGGAAATCCGTAGTCTCAAACTATACGCCTCGGGTGCACTACGGGTGCGGCTGAGCTGGGCCGGAGCTGCCGCGTCCGGCCTCTCTCGTGTCGGGCCACAACTTTAGCCAAAAGGCGGGCCGTCTCCTTGTACCTAACTCCTCCGCCCGGTGTGGGGCGGGAGGTGAAGTGCTGTGGTCTCTCTTTGAGGTGGCGGCGTCATAGAACTCGCCGTCTCGGTATAGGCGGGCACGAGCCCTCGTGACTCTGGGTGTCTCGCTAGCGGCTCCTACCATTGCCCTTCTGGGCCGGGTTGCCTTACGTGGAGGCATAAGCATTACGAGAAAGGAATACGTTAGAGGTCCAACCTATAACACGGCTCTAAAGCACGATCTCGGAATGAGAAGAATGGAAACCAATCCTAAATATCCTATAGCCTCACGATTATTGGTGTGGTGCACAACACCGATAATCAAACTACTAGATACGGTGCGTAGACACTTTCCGAGGATTAATCGCTCGATACCACTTTTGTCACGACCCGTTCGGGGCGTGGTGCCTTGCAAGGCACCCAGTAGTCATACATCGGAGAAATCACGGAAATATAAAGCAAGACATGAAACGCTTTATAAAATAGAACACGCTTTAAGTGAGAAAACATCGTCTTTCTAAGATATATATAAAAACATGGTTTAGCGATTCATCCGAAATCTTGTATAACAGACTGAGACCTCTAAGGAAATATACAACTATGGCGGGACGGGGCCCCGCCATACCTGGCAGTACAAAACTATCTACAATGGGAGATCATACCCAAAAGTAGAGCCTCGGAAAGGATGGAGCTCGACACCAACGTAGAGATCCTAGGAATGTGGATCTAGCACTGCCGCTTACTGCGGCATGAGCGGCCCCGAAGGAGGTCGATTACAACAGTACCAAGTATGTGAAACTATAAAGAATCAAATAAAATCAAAGTATTTAAAACCTTTTCACAAATACAATCGGTTCAATTGCACATAGTGTCACATCACAAACAACAACGATAATAGGAAAAGCAGAAGTCTATTCTAGGCGCGAATGATCGAAGCAAGGCGATCGCCCATAGTATCATTCGCGTGCCTAGTCCTCGACTTCCGCAGCGCGCATAGTCACACACGGACGCGTAGGTATTCCCCGCATCGGGGCAGCCAACCCGGCGTCCGCCTAGGCTCCGCGCCGCGCATAGCCTCAAAAGACCGCGTAGTCTCAGCAGACCGCATGGAATCCCCGCGTCGGGCTAAACACCGGAATGATCAATCTCGAGCATACCGCTGCTCAGATAGTCTCACAGACGCATAGGCCGTATAGACCCGCGTCGAGGCAAGCCACCGATATAACGATCGAGGGTAGGTGATACAATAATGATACAACGGACTTACTAGGTTAGCAACGTAAGCACAACAAGAATGACCACTTTTCACAAAGAATTAAAGACACTAACCTGTAGCATCATAATATGTCTACTTATCACACAAATCTTACTACACTTAATGAAATCAATACAAGGCTTTTATAAACAAACAAGTAAACAATTCCTTTTTATCTTCTTAAGTTGTTATACCTAACTTCCCATAAAGCTAGTATAACTCTTAAGCTTTTGTTTTAAAAACCAAATATTTATCTTCTGTTAAAAATGATTCAGTATTCTTTTGAAATGTTTTCAGTTCTTTGTTATTCAAGATTAAGCCGTGAGGCATTGCCGTAAGTATTATTCAGGCTTAAGCCGTGAGGCATTGCCATAAGTATTATTCAGGCTTAAGTCAAAGACATTGCCGTAGTTATTATTCGATTAACACGTATGCGTCTACGCACTATATATTGTAAAATATCATGCTTTAGGAAGAATCACATACCTTACCGTGAAAACCACCGCCAAGTTGAATATGTCGCGAGAGAGTCACTATAATAGTCACAAATATCTATCAAAGACTACTCTGAAGGTCATTCTAAACAGAGGGTTCATAATTCTACGGTAAGTCGGGCAGCACTTCCCTACCCGGTGAGCTATATAAGTCTACTGTGAAAACAGTCCTATGTGAGTATAGTTTGATTAATCTTCTTTTAAACCCTTCTACTGTGGTAACAGTTCAATTCTATTATGCGATATTCTTCTAAGTATTTAATACTTATTCTAATACTACTACAGTATGTATACTCTAATTCAAAAGAGGGTTAGGATTAGTTACCTCGGTAAGCCCAAAATATCCTAGAAAAGTCGCGCTGAGCAAGGTTTAGCTCTAAGTTATGCGCTCAGAGCTCGAGAAACCCTAGAAGTTCTTCACAACTTCTACTAAGTACTATGGGATTTGGGCTAGGGTATTTTGGGCATTATAACGATACTAGAAGACAACTTTTCTACCAAGGGAGGGGGGTAGATTTCGGCTAGGCTGTGGGTAGGCCTCGGCCAAGCTTACTCGAGGGGAGAGGTGTTGGACGAAGGCTAAGGGAGAGGAGAGGATTTTTTCAAGACTTGGAAGATTTGTGGATGAAGAACTCTTCATCTCTAAGGGGGTATTTATAGCTCAAGCCTTGGCCAACCAATGGCCAAGATGAAGACAAGTGCAAGGCAAGTGTAGGGTGAGGATTAACTATACACAAATATCCTACCAACTCCTTGACTTGTGCACAAGGCACAAAAAACGTGCCAAGGCATTCCAATTCGTCCAAATGGACGATTCAAGTCACAATGGGAGGTGCAGTGTCGCCCTCCCGTTGGTCCAAAATGTTTCGTCTCTCGGAAAAATCCGCAAAAATTAGTAATGGCATAGCCGGAATTTTCCCTACGAAAGCTGTGGAAACGTTTCGTCGGAAAACGATTCTTTTAGTGAGTTGTGTACAAAAGAAAACGTCCAAGGCTAACTAAGGCCAAACTTTTTGTACGTATTCCCTTACGTACATACTCTGGAAATACGGGGTATAACATTCCCCTGATTTCTTCAAGATTTTCGTCCTCTTTATTGACTTGCATCTCTAAGGATTTTGCTTGAAGTGCAACATCTTTGCCTCTATACAATGTCCTTTGGTTTTCCATATTCATCTTGTTTTGAGAATGCTCATTAGCATATGGAGATCCATTGTAGCGAGGTTATGGGCTTCTTCAATCGCACATATCTTAATATTGAACTTTTCAGGAAGAGATCGAAGTGTCTTTTCAACAAGTTGATTGTTGGTCAGTGGAGACCCAAACACTTGACATTCGTTAGAAATGTCGATCAACTTTTCAAAATAAGTTTTGATATCATCTGTCTCTTCCATCCTTAAACATTCGTATTTACTCATGAGCATGCAGAGCTTCGTTCTACGAACACTTGAGTTACCTTCACAATGAGTTTGTAGGGTATCTCAAGCATTCTTGGCAGTTGAGCAATTTTGGATAAGTTTGAATATATAAAGATCTACCCATCCAAAAATAGCATTGAGAGCCTTTTCATTAAAGTCTGCACTATTGGTTTTTTCCACACTCCATTCGGCCTCAGGCTTAGGTAAAATGTCGCCTTCCTCGTCCGGTGGGAGCATAGGAACATTATATCCATTTATAATAGATCTCCATGCTCTCACATCAATGGATTTGATATGAGAACGTAGGCGAATTTTCCAATAAGGATAATTTGATCCATCTAAAATAGGAAGTCTACCAATATTTGGATTAGCCGAATCCATAGTTAAAGTAAAAGAACCTTAGCACTTATTATGTTAAGTGTCAGCTCTGATACCACTTGCTGGGTCCTGTGGATTATACTATGGATTAAGTAAAATCAAACAACAAAACAGTCACAAACAGTATGCTGAAATAGTGTCGAATGTCAGCAAAAATGTCATCTGACACAAGTGGCAACACTAAGATAAAATTTAAGAAAAATATTTGTAAGAGTTTAAAATACAGGGGAATAAAATAAAGAACACAAATGTTTAATTTTCATAGGTTATATATTAATATAACTCATGATGGTCAATGACCAAAGGTATTGTATATATATATACAATTGAAATATTCCTTCTTTACAATGTTACAAGAAGATACAAAAGGAATAAAAAGGTTAAGTCACAGATGACTTATGCCTGAAAAATCTATCTAAAATAGAAGTGATCAACACCTCATTACAATTGCTTCAATGAAAGAACAAATCTAGAAAATAGGCAACACTTGGAATGTCGTACAGAATGTCGTCACAAATACAGGCAACACTTGTTGATCCAGTTTTCGATCTTAAAATCTGGAGAGCTCTCTCGATCTTTTCTCTTCTAATTTTATGGATATCGAATTCTTGAAGTGACCTCTCTATTTATAGTAGATAGTTCCCTTAAAAGACTCCTCGATCAGTTGTGTAGGTTGAGCAGAATGTGGAGTACGTGGGCAGTAGCTTGAGGCTGAAAAATCTCCAACAGCGTGGACTGTTTCTTCCACGTCTTGCTCCTCAAGTTATGCAACCTTTTGGACTTGGTCTTCATCGATCCTAAATATGCTTTGAAGACTCCTTTCTAAGTCAATTTGCCATGTGATAAATAAATCACAGTTTCCTGAAAACTGTCCATGAAGATAGGCAAAACTGTTACACGAATGTCAGCCCAAATGTCAAGACATTTGCTCTGACATTTTCTTGAAAAATGATATGTTAGGAAAAATGTCATAACACCAATCCTAACATTAACAATGTAGTACTATAAATAGGGACTTTGTATGTTGTAAAAAGGCATTTGTTGTTTGATATAAAACTTGAGTGTTTACTCATTTTGCTAAGTCTTTCAATCCAGAATTGAACTTCTTAGTTGATCCTCCGGGAGGGTCGCTTGGTTCTCCGGAAAAATCACCTATCTTTTTATAAGGTTTCAGTCACCCTTGCTTGGTTAGTGCTGAGCCTCCGGTCAGTAAACCCCAGCCTAGTCCTTGTGCAATTGACCACAACATCCTTGGAGACCACACGAGCAATTAACTTCTCGTGTTACCATCCAAGAACCACACATCGACTTAATTGAGACTTGGTTTGTGTCTCGAATTGTTTCCAACAATCCGTATACATTCCTTGTTCCAATTACTTGTTTATCCACTCTACTATCTCCCACAACAACTCATTAACATCTTCTAAAAGGGCCTCCATCCGAAACCAACCGTAACTCCACGCAAACACCATCAAACACACCAATGTCCCTACCAAGTCCACCCTTCGGACCCTCATTGTCTCAGGTTATTTCTGCAACCTTAGCACCACCAAACCACCACCACCATCCCAATCTTCATACCACTCGTGACCACCACACAAAGCGCATTGACCCTACTCCTTCTATATTTATCTGACACCGTCGCCAAACACCCATATCTCGACTTATCGAGAACCCGAGAAACCCCATCTTTCTTGCCTAATTTTGGGTCAATTCGAATTTCACCAAGACCCAAACCACTTACCAACTCAAAGCCCTCTGTACTTACATCAACAATTGTGTGCACGGAATATGTGTTCAATTTTATCCATTCGCCACAATTGAAAGAGTAGAAAAAGACGGTTTACTTAATTATACATTGCCGCTATATTTGTTCTCAACACCTGGACCAGGCAATGTATTAGTCCATATAGCCAAACATGATAGTACAGGACCTAGCTCTTATCTTCGAATTAAATCTTTTTAATTGACATTACTGTTCATTAATTTAATTCTACGGTTCAAAATTATTATAGTTAATACGTCTTCCGCCCCTTTTAACTGTCGCTTTAGCTCAGAAAAATTATCCCAAAATAATTAAAATTTTAAGACTAAAGTTAACAGTTATTTCCAAATATACCCTTAGGGGTCGTTTGGTACGCGACCAAGTTATCCCGAGATTATAATCCTAGTATTATTATCCTTGACTATCCCACATTGGAGGTGGGATCAAATAATATCAAATTTGATGGGATAAAGTGAGATATTCTAGAATTAAGTTTGAACTTCATTTTATATTCGTTTGGTAAAAAGTATAAATTTATCTCAGAATTTATACCTTTAAAAACATCTAATATATAAGAATAACTTAGTAAACTATATCTTGCAATTCATTATTTTTCTTAATAGACTTGAAAACAACTAAAAGGATAGTTAAGATAGGACGGGGGAAGTACTCCTTCCGGATAAAAAATAGTGTCTACTTAATCATTTGCACACTCCTTAAGAAAATATTATTTTCTAGGTAAAAATAGGTAATTTAATTCGAGGACCTTCCTGCAGTTACTAGCTAGATTAATTTGTGCAAGAATTTTATTGGATGGGTACAAGTACAACTTGCATAAATGCGACTATGCGAGTACGTTAATTTATTAGCATTAGATCAGTATAACAACCACTCTCCTTATAGCATACTTGGTCTAGTTAAAGCCAGAAGCAAGAACCCGTCGGGGAATTGACATCATGTGAAATTATAAGAGATCGGTATTCAAATATCAATAGAGATAAAATAAAATTTTAATTATGTGATTTTTTCCCCATATATTTAATTCTTGATATAATGGCGGACGTAGGATTTTGATCGCTAAGGAATTCATCATTTTATATTTAAAAAAAATAAACGTATAAATATAAGTGATTTTACGATAAAAGAGGTTTCGGAAAATAGTTAAGATGCGCGCAAATTAATCATGATAACGCCGTCTTTAAAAAAATAGTAAGTGAAAATGACGAGGGGAGTAGGTTGTTGGCGTTGTCTAACATTGAGTTTGGCATGCAATTGAGCTTGTATTAATTTAGCCGAATTTCAGCACAACCACCTCCGGTAAAGAGTTACATTCACCAAAATAGGGAAAAAGAAGTGTTCCTAATTACACCCTGTTGCAAGCTTGATGTATTTATCCTCAGCACTATATGATCTATATTCATATTCTCTGATAGAGAATAAATAAATATTCTTTATATATTTTGTAATTATTATTTTAATGTAATTATGTAAAGTAAAGATTCTTATATGATTAAATTTGAAACTGTAAACACCTATATATATTGCATTAATGAGAAGCCTCCAACCAAGGATAATTACACTATTTTATATGGTATCAGAAGCCAAACTCTCCCTGCTCTAAAATTATACTCAGCCGCCAACCCCATCTCTTTTTTTATTTTCCGGCGGCAACCCCCCAAACCCTAAAAATATTCTGACGCAACCCACCTCTCCTTCATTGCTTCCGGCGGCCACATGGCTTCTCCCGTGTCCTCCTCCTCCACTCACGACGTCACACATCCTCATCCTCCCCCTACTAACACCTTTCATTCGACCTTTGCCGTAACAAATATAAAAAAATGTATCCGTCTAGTTCTTGATCAAGAGGATGGACAATAATCATCGTGAGTCAAATTATTTTAAATACATGCTTGTGCTTACAACGTCCTTGATCACATCGATGCCACTACCCCCGTCCACCCGATGTCGACAATCCAATGTGGAAACGACTCGATGCTATCGTCAAACAATGGATATATGACACCATATCCAAGGATCTACTTCATACTATTATGAAGACATATACCTCGACTCACGAATTAGGGACACGACTAGAGTAAATCTTTCAAGACAACATACGTGCTGTCAATTTGGAGGAACAATTCACCAACACTCGTCTTAAGAACTTTGCCAACATGTCAGCCTATTATAAATAACTAAAATTGATTGTCAATCAATTGTCTAATGTTGGCACTCCGATTTCTGAAACAAATATGGTTTACAACTTATTAATGGTTTACCGAAATGTGAGTATGATACACTTGCGATGATGATCCAACAAGTTGATCTCCTCTCTAGCTTCAACAAGGCCCGGTCACAATTGTTGTTGGATGAGACTAGATGAGCCAAACAAGAAGAGCACACTCCACATGAATTGGCGGTTGACATAATGCCAACTGCCAATACACCCGCCAATCCTCTGCAACCGATGGACCACCAACCTCAACGTGGTGGCTGAAGAGGCGAAAGGGGACACGGTCGTGAAAAGCGAGGCGGCGGCAAGGCCTACTTCTCCATGTCCGAGCAGCAAGCCTACGACCTCATGACCCCTACCGATCGGAGTCAGGCTTACAACACTATGAATCACCAGCAGCCCGATGATGCATGGTATATGAATACATGTTCCATACATTACAACAAATAGCCTCAAAGAGAACGATTTTTTTAAACCAAAAAGGGCGATTTTTTAATGCCCTATTAGTTATTACCAAAAAATTCGCCCTTTTTAATTTAACCAAAAGGAGTGACATTTCAAGTCGCCCTTTTTGGTTACACCAAATGAGGTGACTAGAAGTCGCCCACTTTGGTTTGTTTTTAATACTTTGACACTCTTTTATAAAAAAAAATTAGTTCTACCGTATAGTTTATTGATCAAGAGGAAGAATATGAATCGAAATATCTTTATAACCCAATTAATTATGTGCCTCTGATCATCCAAAAAAATCATTTCTATAAACCAATAATTTGTCGTTCTTTATTTGATAAGTAGATATGTGGAAGATGATAATTGGTACGAAGTTGAATGTTGATGATTTATTCTTCACTCAGTTAAAGCTTAAATAATACAAAATAAAGGACATTTATTGGTATAATTCTCAAAACACACATATATATATACATTAGTTTTGAAACAAAACATTAACAATCATTGAAAAATATGGAGAAATAATAAATTTTCAATGATTTTCTGATAGCTAACAAAGAGGTTGAAAACCAACTTGTCGAAATGAATTTATGAGGCAAACGATATATCGCCTATACTTTTTCGTATGTATGCATAGTCATTTTCTCTCAATCTAAATGATTTTTCATAGTCAAATTTAACTCTCAACATCTAAATAAATGAACCTATCCATTTTAGTTAAACGATATATCTCTATTTTTAACCACATAAAAAAGGGCGACTACAGTCGCCCTTGTTGGATATCGATCAAAAATGGCGAAATCAAATAGGGCGACTTTGCTATGTCGCCCTCTTTGAGTACAACAAAAAATGGGATTAAATAACTTTTATTTGTTACTTCAATTAGTGATTAATAATTACATGTCTTCTTAGAGTAGTAAAAGTTGAATTGAAATATGAAACTAATGTTTTTTTATTTTCCAAAGTGACAAATATTATAGACCAAATTTGAGATAAATTTATTTAGAGATTAATCCAGAATTAATTATTTCTTATCTCTCACACCAAACGAGTCCTACAAATTCGTTAAATGTCTTTCTTAACTATCACATTCTTTGACTCATATCAACGTTATAAGAATTTCATTAATGTCTTATAAAATAGTGACGATCGATTTTGTATTTCTATTTAAGTTTATTTAACAAAAGAGGGAGAATTTCATCTATGTTGTATAAATAAATATGTATTTTTCTTACTTTTGAAATTTTAATTTATTTCAAAACTTTTATTCCACTGCCCATAAATGTTTTGATGTTTAAATTATCTATCATATTTTATTAAAAAAATAAAATTACTACAAAATATAAATAGATAATATATATATTTGAACCGATTTGTTGTAGTGTTGATAATATATATAACATTTTAATTAAAGACGATTTTGATCTAGTATTTCTATTACTAATAGATGACAATATTAAAAGTCCTCCTTTCAAATTAAGTCGCATTATAGACTTTCGTTCATCATAAATTACTCTCTTAGATTTCTTCCTAATTTAAATCCATAAAATAAATATTCAAAATTACGAATATCTAATTTTTTGGATATCCGAAATATTTGGATCTGAATCCGATCTGTCTTATAAAATAGTGAAGATCGATTTTGTATTTCTTTAGAAATGACATTTAAGTTTATTTAACCAAAGAGGGCGACTTTTTCAAGTCGCCCTGGTTGAGAAGGCGAAGAGGGCGACTAAACTCGCCCTATTTGTCCTTACCAAAGGGGGCGACTTGAGAAAATCGTCCTTCTTGATCTTACAATTACAAAGCTAATTAAAATCACATATGTAATTACACAAATAAAAATAAAAATTAATACTTGACAAATATGCGTCATTATAAATGATATATTAAATTAGATATTTAAGATACATATTATTTCTTGAAAATATATTAATTAATAATAACATATTTGTAAATAATATTGTAAAAATAATAGTATATTTTCAAATTAGATATGTTTTAATTTAAATAATTATGAAAATTAAAAGCATATTTGTAAGAACATCATGTGTTGTATATATTATTTGACAAACTATTAATATTAATTGATATTTTTAATCTTTAAAAGTAGATTTCAAATTGAACAAAAATTATAATTCTTAGATCAAGAAGGGCGATTTTATCAAGTCGCCCCTTTTGTAAGGCCAAATAGGGTGACTTCAGAAAATCACCCTTCTTGATATAAGAATTATAATTTTTGTTCAATTTGAAATCTACTTTTAAATATTAAAAATTTCAAACGTGATTAGTTCTCTTTTTAACTCAAAGTCTCGGAATCCGATCCGAAAATTTTGGATAGCCGATTTTTTGGATATCCAAAATATTCGGATCCGAATCCGATCCGAAATTATCCAAAAATTACGAATATTCGATTTTTTGGATATCCGAACTATTCGGATCCGAATCCGATCTGAAATTATCCAAAAAGTTACGAATATCCGAAATATTCGAATTCGAATCCGATCCGAAAATATCCGAAAATTACGAATATCCAATTTTTTGGATATCCGAAATATTCGAATCCGAACCCGATTCGAAATTATCCAAAATTACAAATATCCGATTTTTTGGATATCCGAATCCGATCCGAAATTATCCGAAAATTACGAATATCCGATTTTTTAGATATCCGAAATATTCGGATCCTAATACGATCCGAAAATTACGAATATCCGATATATTCGGATCTGAATCCGATCCTAAATTATCCAAAAATTAATAATATTCGATTTTTTGGATATCCGAAATATTCGGATCCGAATCCGATCCAAAAATTACGAATATTCGAATCCGATCCGAAAATTACGACTATCCGATTTTTGGATATCCGAAATATTCGGATCCGAAATTATCCGAAAACATATCCGAAATATTCGGATCAGAATTCGATCCGAAAATTACGAATATCCATTTTTTTGGATATCCAAAATATTCGGATCCGAATCCAAGGGATTATGATTATGAGGAGTATAAATATAACAAGTATTGATGACTGGTTTAGTGGTAGCATGACACAATTCCATAGAGGATGTCCGGGTTCGATTCTTGGCAGGTGGTTGTATTTGTGGTGATTAATGTTGCATAACTAGTGGTCTAGTGGTAGAATAGTACAATGTCACAGTTCAGACCAGGGTTCGAATCCCAGTTGGTGCATTTAATTATTTTTTTTGAACCATCCCAAATAGGGCGACTTTGAGATTCATCAAAAAGGACGATTGTAGTCGTCCTATTTGGTCCTTACCAAAGAGGGCCAGAACAGTCGCCCTATTTGGTATTTACCAAAGAGGGCGACAACAGTCACCCTTTTTGAGATTACCAAAGGGGGCGACAACAATCGCCCCTTTTTGATGAATCTCAAAAAGGGCGACTCTAGTCGCCCTCTTTGGTCCTTACCAAAAGGAGCGATTTGAAAAATCGCCCTTTTTTATCTAAGACAACGGGTGTAATAAGGCGACTTGAAGGGCGACTAAAATTCGCCCCCTTTGATCTAAGGGTGCGATATTCCAATCAAAGAGGGTGACTACAGTCGCCCTCTTTGAACCGATTTGTTGTAGTGATATCTCACCTCACTCGCGACTCAGTTAATCTCCCTCACCTATTCAATTTGAACAATCCTCAATTTATTTTGGTCGACAATGACAATCACATTCCAATTCAAGGCCATGATACCACTCAAACACAACCAGCTCACCCACCATTTACCCTAAAATGTCGTATGTGCTCCTAACATCATTAAAAACTTAATCCCATTTAGGAAGTTTGCTAGTGAAAATTTCATATCTATTGAGTTTGATCCTTTTGAGTTTTTTGTAAAGGACCTACGTACGGGGACAACTCTTACGAGATGCAATAGTGTGGGGGACCTATATCATTTCTCATCAAATTTTGCTGTAAGTGTCAATCCACCAACCTCTCTAGCTGCTATCTCTCCATCCACTTGGCACAATAGACTCGGACACCCGGGAGCACCAATTTTTAATTTTCTTAGAAGTAGAATTCTATTCAATATAATAGCGGCAAATTTATCCCCGCTTGCTACTCTTGTACTTTAGGAAAACATGTTAGACTTTCTTTTAAATCTTCATTAAGTGTAACATTTTCTCCTTTTGATATTATTCATGCGGATTTATGGACATCTTTCATTACTAGCAAATTGGGTCACAAATATTATTTGGTATTTTTGGATGATTCTCTAACTTTCTTTAAGTGTATCCTTTAAAATATAAGTCCCAAGTTTACACAATCTTTCTTGAATTTCAAGCATATGCTAAAACCCAATTTGAAAAGAACATCAAAACTTTTTAATGTGATAACGATGGTGAGTTTGACAACCTTCCCTTTCATAAATTTTGTGCGGACCATAGCATGGTGTTTCGATTTTCTTGCCCCTATACCTCTCCTCAAAATGGTGAAGCCAAAATATTCCTACGCACTATCAATAATTAGATCCGTACTATTCTCTTCCATGCTTTCATCCCCCCTTCTTTTTGGGTGTATGCCTTACACATGGCGGCATACCTCCTTAATATATTACCAGCACGAACACTTCAAAATAAAACTTCAATCGAAATTCTCTTCCATCGAATCCCCTCTTATGATCACCTTTGAATTTTTGGTTGTCTATGCTACCCGAATCTCGCCTCCACTACCCCTCACAAATTAGAACATAGAATTACCCTTTCCATTTTCTTAGGTTTTCCGTCAAACCATATGGGGTACTTATGCTATGATTTGTCCACAAATAAAATTCTAGTCTCTCGTCGTGTCATATTCGAGGAGAACATTTTCCCATTTGCAAACTTCCAAAAAATGTAAGTCCCTGATTACGATTTTCTTGATGATCCGGACACGCTCCCTCTCATTAGAAACACCATACATCATGCCACATATCCCGTCCTGTCACTGCCCCAGCCCACTGCCTCACTGTCGACTACCCTCCAACCCCCGATGATTACCCCGATCCCATCACTGCCCCATCCCACTGTCCCACCGTCGACTACCCCCAGCACCCGTCGACTGCCCTCATCCCGTCGACCATCCACCGTAATCAGTCACTGCCCCACCCTCAATCAATCACGAAAAATACAGTATCCCAAAACCATCCCACTACCCAAAACCACCCTACTGCCTGTGACCCAAACAATCCCGCTTTCGACCCATCGTATGAAAACCCATGCCTAACAAGGGATTTTCAAACAAAAAGTCTACTTTAACCTCTCCGCTCATACTATCTCACCTATACCTAAAACTCCAAAATTAGCCAAGCTTGATCTGAATTGTAATGCGGCCATGCGTGAGGAATTTAATGCACTCACTATAAAACGCACTTGGAATCTTATCCCGAGACCAGAGGGGGTGAATATTATTCATTGCATGTGACTATATCGTCACAAATTTAGAGATAGTGGTGAGCTTTAATGCCATAAGGCGAGACTTGTGAAAAATGGTACGAGGCAACAAGAGAGATTTGATTGTGGAGAGACATTCAGTCCAGTGATTAAACCAGCCGCCATTCACACTGTTTTGAGCATAGCTATGGGAAAGAACTGACTGATTCATCAACTTGATGTGAAAAATGTGTTCTTACATGGGAAAGAAACCGTATATATGCATCAACTGCCTGGCTTTAGGCATCCAGAGACTCCTCAGTATGTCTGTCATCTTCGAAAGCCACTCTATGATTTGAAATAAGCATCCAGAGCTTGGTATGACCAATTTGCTACTTTTATCATGCAGATCGGGTTCGTGTGCAGTAAAAGTGATAATTCACTTCTTATTTTCATTGAGGTAATGACATTGCATACCTTTTGCTCTATGTGGATGATATTATTCTGACTGCCTCATCTGATGTGAACACAAGATCATTACCCTGCTCAAATCCGAATTTGTTATGACAAACTTGGGTAGAGATCCTTATACAATTAGGTTTGTAATTGTAAACACATATATATATATTGCATAAATGAGAAGCCTCCGACCAAGGAGAATTATAATATTCTACGTCCTCTATTGATATTTAATTTACTATACATCTCTCATGTCTCATATAAATATTTCTAGGTGAATATATTAGTATTCCCTGAATGGCGACCCACTTCTCCATTCCCAACTAACCATACAACGCCTGTAGGCATATATCTTAATGTCTATATTCAATACCCAATCGTACACGTAACAAATTGAATTAAAGTACAACTCCTGCGTTATATATACACTAACAAATTCAATCCTTTTGTTGCACTACAATTCTAGACCATGGAGTACTATGGCAAGAGAAGCCTCCATAGCCACTTTGACAAAGAAAAAGGATCATCATTACAATCCCCTCCACATCTCTCCTTCAATTCTCCTCTTAAATTATCCGATCATGAACTTGATCATCTCTATAGTCCTTCAAGATGCTCAAATGCTAGTGCAGCCACTATGTATTCCTCAATGCCACCTCCTAGCCCTGATTCTCCATGGATACTTTCTCCTTTGCAAACACCATCACCATCTCTCCTCTACCATTGCATCGCGTCCCTCCATCGCCACGAGGGCACCATTTATTCCATCGCCGTTGCAAAAGGTATCGTCTTCACTGGCTCGGAGAGTAGCCGGATCCGTGCATGGCGACAACCGGATTGTGTAGAGAGAGGGTACCTCAAGGCAAGTTGTGGTGATGTTAGATCCATTTTAGTCTATGGTAACATGTTATTTACTTCACATAAAGACCATAAAGTCCGGATATGGAGTGTGACAGTGTCCGATAATTTTCGAGGCAAGAAAATCACAACCCTACCTAAGTCCACTTATTATTCATTTCTCAAATTTCCTAGGGCAACTAGTAGCAATCAACACAAGGATTGCATTTCTTGCATGGCTTATTACCATGCAGAAGGGCTTTTGTACACAGGGTCATGGGATAAAACAGTCAAGGCATGGAGAATCTCCGATAATCGATGCGTTGACTCATTTTTAGCTCATGAAGACAATGTAAACTCAATTGTTGTAAACCAAGAAGATGGTTGTGTTTTCACATGTTCATCCGATGGTTCAATAAAAATTTGGAGGAGAGTATATGGACAAAACTCTCATACTCTTACAATGACCCTAAAATTCCAACCATCACCCATTAACGCATTAGCCTTAATAAGCAGTAGTTCGCTATCTTCTTGTACTTTTCTCTACTCCGGATCCTCGGATGGAGTCATAAACTTTTGGGAAAAGGAGAAGAGTTCCGGTAGGTTTAACCACAGAGGGTTCTTGCAAGGGCATAGATTTTCGGTCCTTTGTTTGGTTGCAATTGAGAAATTAATATTTAGTGGATCAGAGGATACAACAATTAGGGTTTGGAGAAGGGAAGAAGGGAGTTGTTTTCATGAGTGTCTTGCAGTGTTAGATGCTCATAGAGGGCCAGTTAAGTGTTTGGCTGCAACTTTGGAGATTGACAAAGTTGTAATGGGATTTTTGGTTTATAGTGCTAGTTTGGATCAAACTTTTAAGGTTTGGAGAATTAAGGTTTTGCCTGATGAGAAGAAGTTTTATATTTCCTCGGAGAAAAATATTGAGCAGCACGGTGAAACTAAAATGAAGATGACAACGGAATACGAGTTAAATCCTGTTTTATCTCCTTCATGGGTAGAGAAGAAGCTACAAGGGAGCCATCATTTTCACTAGGGGAAAAAAGGATTTCGTCATACGTTGTAGCAAGCGTTTGGCTATAGATTTTGAATCAGAATTTGAAAATTTATCTTCAAATATCTGTTTGACATAGATTTCGGAGCAGATTTTGAAAATTTGTCTTTAAAAAACTTTCAAGTTTCAAAACTGGTCCAAACCATTTTTTGGACTTCTACTCACAAAACTTTAAAGTTTTTTAAAGTAAAAATGCATGTCCAAACACAACTTCAAGTTTCAAAAATCAAAATTTCAACTTCAAAAATCTATGGCCAAATAGGAGCTTAGTATACTTGAAGTCGATGTGTATAGTATTTTTGTATTCAAAATTCAAGATCTATGTAATGATGTCCCAATAATCTTTGGTGCTAATGTGACATCTTAGTTATGGAAGGTGAGACAATTTCATACTCTTCGTCTATCTCATTTTATATGAAGACTATTGATTATGCGTTATAAGAAAGATTCAATACATAAGCTAAATAATTTAACATGTCAAAAATACCATTTGGGTTTTGTTGTTTTAAATATGCATCACATAAGAGTGTCACACAGGATAAAATTGGAAAGTTGAAATCAATGTTTTATAAAGCAGGGGCCGTCAAGGATTTCGCCACAGGGTTAGTATCCTTGAAGCTAGGGCTGGTCAGTGGACCGGGCTCACCAGGATCGGGATAGGCGGGGTCGGGACTGAGAGGAGGGGCGGGACCGGAACGGGTCGGGACTGGGGCGGGATCGGGACGGGACCGGGACGGGTCCTAGCGAGACCGGGTCGGGCGGGACCATATCATGTCCCGTCCCGATTCGAGTCCCGGACCCGCTATTTTTTTTTAATTTAATCGGTGCCGGAACGGGACCGGGTCGGCCCGCCCCACTGGCCATCCCTACTTGAAGCAATGTGTATATTATTTTGTATGAATTCAAATCTATGTAATGATGTCCAAAAATTCTTTGTTGCTAATGTGACATCTTAGTTACGGTAGCTGAGACAATTTAATACTCTTCCAAGATCTATCTAATTTTATATTATGACATGATTGTGCAGATTTTTTTTAATAAAATATATTTATTATGCTAAAATGGCATTTGAAGCTTATACTATTCATCCATATCATAAAATGGGAATGTTAGATTCAAAATATAAAACTGAAATATAGAAAAGTGAAAACCTCTTTTGATGCACTTAAAAGAAATATTTAATGTTGTGTAAAATGAATCGGGGTGAACATATAGTGTTCAAAATAATATATTAGCAGGGCCGTCTTTGAATCTGTAAGAGCTGTGCTCCCGCACAAGGCCTCCGGGAAAAAAGAATTAGGGCTCTTTTTTCAATTTTTTATTAAATAGTATTAGCCAAAATTTACTATAAATGTCTATAATTCGTAAGTCTTAACCCATTAAGAGCTCACTATTACGAATTAGAACAGAGCCTCCAAAATAATTGATACGGCGGTGTATACTAGACTTGTGCTAGGGCATGTGTACTTCAGGATAGAATAAAAATAGAGAGAATAACACTCAGCCAAAACACTACAAAATAAATCACAGCTAGAGTTACTTGGTTTAGCTCAAAGTAGAAATTTTAAAAAAAACTATTAATAACCAAGCTGACAGTTTTTTACTGGATGATTTTACCCACTACACTTGTGAGTTATACATTTATGCCAAAAGAAAATAGTGTATTAAAACCATGTTAATGGCCAAGCAACTTTGTGTACCATTGGTACAGAAAGAGATTATATAACAGAACATTAATGCACCTTCTTTCATTCAATATTAGGCAATTAATATGATTTTAATGTTACTGTTGGCTACAGTGTCACGGCATTACACACTGAGGCCTGAGCTAACCAGATTGTGCAAAATATGATTTTTAATATTCAAGCTGCTTTTAGCATAGAACATTGAAGTTGATCTGGTGGAGTAGATGACATCATTTATTATTATAATAAAAATAGCATATATACCAGCCAAAGTCGCCGTATCAATTTATGTTTTTAACTTTTTGCATGATTTTGGTGGTGAATTCAATGACATTTGCTAGCTAGGAGACAGCCATGTCTTTGCTGACTTAATTTGAAAATGTATACTCAATACTCCATCCGTCTCAAATTATTTATCGTGGTTACTAAAAATAATTATCTAAAATTATTTACCATTTTAAAAATTTAAGGTATAATTAATTATTTTTCTCTATTTACACTTTGTCATTAATAAAACAACAACAACATACTCAGTGAAATTCCACAACGTGGATCTGGGGAGGATATAGTGTACACAGACCTTACCTCCACCTTGATAGGTAGAGCAGTTGTTTCCGGAAGACCATCGGCTCAAGACAAAGCATAATCACAGACAAAGCAGGCAAATCAAAGCAAAGTAAAACAAGAGAAACGATCAGACTCAAACGAGAAATTAAAGCATTATGAACATACAAAAAATAAAATTGAATATGTAGTAAGGTTAAAGAAGGTCAAATAACATTTAAATAGTAAAGAGATATTATAACTTAGACATAAATAAAGATAAAGAAGGTCAAATAACCTATTAATATTTTTAAGAGGCGTGTAAACCAAAAAAGTTACAAATTATTTGAGACGGAGGGAGTAATTATGTAATTAATTAATACCAACCGAAAATTATTATAGGAGTGAGATAAAGTAGTTCTTTATGATTTTCTCCAGAATATTTATCATGTTGAAATAATGTTATGCTTAGACCGTCGTGAGACATGTTAGTTTTACTGTCACGATCCGACTCGACGGGCCGCGACTAAACGCCCTAATGATGTCATTATACTAACCTGTCGCACATAATCCAATTAGCACGTAAGAAAAATATGAAATCCGGCAGCATAACGCTGCAATAATAACATATGCCAGAGTAGGCAAGCCGACAAGGCTGCCTTTACACAAGAATGTATCTGTCTCCTGGAGAGTCACAACTAGCCAACATAATATAACAGGCAAGACAACAAGGCTGCCACCAAATAGTATAATGTATACACGAAAATATCCCAACACAAAGTACAACAACATGGCTGACCAAAACAGATTTATAACTCTACATAAGTACAACCCACAACTGTCTACAAACCTCTAGAAGAAGGATAACGACATGTGATGGGACAGGGCCCCGTCGTGCCCCTAAATATACAAAAGTCAAAATAATAAGGTTCTGTACCAAAATGACAAAGCTCTGAATCAAATGAGCTTTTCAACCAGTGACGAGGAACTGGACGGTGGATCACCAAATCGAGCACTGTACTGCGGCGTGACGCAATTTCAGAGTCGGGTCAATACAAAATAATGTAATGAGTATGTAAAACATGAAGTATTGTAAATAAGATCATAACTGGCCAATAGATAACAGGAGACATGTAAGACTATCAAATACCAATCTAATTGTGCCATAGAAAATAGAGAGTCATATCAGTAATCATGAATACTTTTCCATATAATCATCATATATATATATATATATATATATATATATATATATATATATATATATATATATATATATATATATATATATCTATTGTCATGAGTATATATACCCGCATCATGGATGCATGTTCATGGAATCATAACTACTGTCATGGATATTTATACCCGCATCATGGATACATATCTACTATCATGGGTATCTATACCCGCATCATGAATACATATCCATGGAATCATATCTACTGTCATGGGTATCTATACTCGCATCATGAATACATGTCCATGAAATAATTAATATAACGTGTTCCGACCCATTATGGGACTCGGTGAATTCATATAATCATATCCAACACGAATAGAGTATCATGAGTAACTATACAATTTAAATCATCACTTTGACTCTTAATCAAATCATTAAAATGAATATTTTACTAAAATATCAAAGGTACTTTCATAACTCATATTACTAGGAATTAGACTGTATAGAAACCATGTACGTCCGCCGTACGTTTACTTTATGAAAATTATGCCAAAAGAAAGAAGGAATAGTTCACATACCTCTTAGTCGAACTAATCAATTCAATATTAAGATACATCTCGTCTAGTACGTCAACCTATAATAATGACAATACGTTCGTCAATTATATGATTACTAGCATACTTTATATCGAATGACGACTTCCTATTCTATAAAAATTCAGGCAGCACTTCCCCCGTTTATATGTACGTCCACAATTTACAACAAATGCCAGCCAAACCAATAACCAAACACAATTTCAAGATATAACCAAATTAGTCTCATGTACTTCATATACACTACCATAATACATTCTTTTTCTTTTACATTTATGCAATACGACAACTTCAACAACCAAAGTGATTAATAAACCTATTTTTCTTGTTAATTCAGTCCCTTAAACCACATTAAGATAACCTTAAAAACAGTCCATCAATTCTAACAACAACAATAACAACAAGTAGTGCAAGTCCTACAATTTTCAACATAATATCCTTTTTACCCTTTAATTTTTTAAGACATGTATTAGTAATTAACACAACATATATATACATGTTTATAATCAAATCTCCAACATTTAAACTTCACAAAATCAGCCCCTAACTCGATGCGACAATGTCCAACAATTTCAAGCAAGTTTTCGGTCAACATCCACAAAACCAATTCATTTTTTAATTCCTTAGAGTTCAATTCATGTTTCAACAATTTCTTATGAACAACTATAATCTAAATATCAAGATTTCCTGCAATTCCAACATGCGATAAGTGACGAGATTAACAACATAATCCTCGAACACCACAACTTCCGGAATTAGTAAAACTAGTCCCAAAATCGGCTTACAATATCCAAATATTCAGATGCAATGTCTTAATTCTAATTTTCCCTTAACACAAATTCATTTCCTTAATTCTAACAACTTGCACTCCAATTATATCATAGAAAGAAGAATTTTTACCTTAAATTTAAGCCAAAACAGATCGGAGAAGACGAATTGGTCGACCGAGCGTTTGGGGATGAATCGAAGAGTGAGAGTGGGTGCAATAGATCGGAAACACCACGCTGAATCTAATGGTACCTGTCACGAACCTCGATTTGTACTCTGTTGGCCGTAAATCGCACGACGGCGGCTAGGGTTTACCGCGTCGTCGATCTAGGCGTCGTGGCTGTAGGGGATGAGTCGACGCACGTGTGTGGTATGGAAACAAAGGCCAGGTGAAGGTGGTCACGATGGTGTTACTCCCTCCCGTCGACTAGATCACAGTTGGTCGGAATTTAAGAAAAACCGAACGGACAATAGAAGTGATTTTCGATCTGAAATTGGAATCGATGTAGGATGAATCGAATTTGATGGGTAGTATAGAAATGTCGGGCTTGATGAGACGAAGCTAATGTCATAAATTTCAGCTCCAATGGAGCACCGTGGCCGCTGAAATCGATGATGCACCGCGACAGCTACTGTTCACCGCCGCGGGCACTGTTCATCCGCGATGCTGAAAGCATTTTCTTTTTATTTTCTATTGATCAAGTTTCCCACAATTAATAAATCAATCTCCCACATAACCCGTCTTACATAAAATCTGAAAATGTTGAATGACCTCATATTCTCGATGTCAAGATTTTTTTATAATACAACACTAATCTATAACTCCATTGGAGAAATTCAACTACTAGTATTAATTCTCGTCGTCACATTTGTAGCATTCAAAAATCATTTCGGGATCACATCCTTTGTATACTAATTTCTGCTTTAGCATATATAAACATACTCTATATCCAATATTTGAATCTTACTTCCTTAATGACGTTCTTAATTATCGTCTTAAACTTACGAGGTGTAACATCCTTCCCCCTTTAGAAACATTCGTTCTCGAATGTTCATCATAGGTCTCATGCTAGGAAAAAAATCGGCAGAGTCTCCTTTAGAACTATGCCTATCCACCTACATTCAGCAAACCAACAGATGCCTCACAGGGCCACAATATAACACATATACAATTCACCAATCACTATAATCAATTAAGGGATTGAATTTGAATTACCTGGAGGCACAGAGAACAAGTTAGGATACTTCTTCATATCATCTTCTGCTTCCCAAGTCATTTCTTCCCTATAGTTGTTCCACCACAATACCTTGACGGAAGCTACATCATTCCTCCGTAATCTCCTGACCTGGTGATCAGGTATGGCTATGAGACTCTCCTCATAAGACAACTCCTCTGTCACCTGGACATCATCTACTGGGAAGACTCTGAAAGGATCACCAATACACTTACGTAGCATTGATAGGTAAAGAACCGGAAATACCACTTCCAAATCAGAGGGTAGATCCATCTCATAGGCAACTTTGCCTATCCTACGAATAATCTGGTAAGGCCTAATGTACCTTGGGCTAAGCTTCCCTTTCCTGTAAAACCTTATCACACCCTTCATGGGTGTACCTTTAAGAATACCCAATCATCAACCTGAAACTCCAAGTGTCGGCATCGATCATCAGCATATGACTTCTGTCGACTCTGGGCTGCTAATAATCTCTCTTGAATGAGCTTCACCTTATCAACAGCTTGCTGAACCATGTCTGGGCCGATCAACTTAGTCTCACCTACATCAAACCAACCAATAGGTGACCTGCACTTTCTCCCATATAAGGCCTCTTACAGGGCCATCTGGATTCTAGAATAGTAGCTGTTGTTATAGGCAAACTCAATGAGTAGTAAATTATCATCCCAGCTACCTCGGAAGTCAATAATACAGGCTCTCATCATATCCTCTAGTGTCTGAATAGTACGCTCTGCCTGCCCATCCGTCTGAGAACGAAATGTCATGCTGAGACTCACATGTGTCCCCAATCCCTTCTGGAATGATCTCCAAAAGTTAGCTGTAACCTGAGCTCATCGGTCCGATATAATAGATGTGGGAACCCCGTGCAGTCTCACTATCTCTCTGATGTATAGCCTAGCATAGTCCTCAGCCGAGTAAGTAGTCCTGACTGGAAGAAAATGGGTCAATTTCGTCAGCATATCCACAATAACCCATATGGAGTCACACTTCCGCTGAGTGCGAGATAAGCCTGTAATGAAGTCCATATTGATCACTTCCCATTTAACTATCTTACTTGCTAGTCTTAGCCCGTAATCCTCAAACATCTGCATTATCTGAGGAAGGTACTTTAGAATATTTTTGTTGCCATAAAAATATGAGTCTGCACATCTTATAGATAGTCATATTGATCTCATATATCACCCTGTGGATTGTCATCTTGCCTTCATGTCACACAATATTTCCCCACTTCCATATCTACCGCATAGTGATAGGTAAGTGATAGGTGGTACAACTCCGAATACTACTACTTGGAGAGCAATAAGCATTCACCATACTAGCAATATCCGTGTCACCTACAGAAACTGAGTCGTAATACATATATCAGCGTTACCAGATCTCCAAAAACAAACAAATGATCTACGGTCTCATATTGCCTTTCTCCCAACAGCAACATCTAGCCTCAGTATCTTTTCCAACTCTTCTTAGGACATCCCCACTTGTATTTTAAACTCCCATAATCTCTAGAAGAAGAATGAAATCTTACAAGGTAATCCTGGTATTCCTATATTCTTAAAAACATCAGATTTGTGTGATTTTCCTCTTAACAACTCTCATGCACTGCCTATGTAAATTTACCTGAAGCTGTCATTATCTATCATGACATTTCACATCCTTCTGCTAATTTATGCAACTCTAATTCTTGTGTGATATGATCCACTATATCCCTAGAAAATAGCTGTTGCAATTTCTACAAATCCCATCTTCCATCTATCATAAGTTTATTCACATCCTGAATACTCTCATCCACTATTTAGCAATTCAATTTCACTAAAGTTTAGCACATAAGACTTTAGACACATCAAACAATGATCTAAGTCCTATGCTTCTTTTATCTCTAGGTAAGCACATATTCAACCATGAGGACCAATGCCTCATTCTGCCTTCATCTCTATTATCCCAATAAAATCTTGCAAAGACTTTCTGTAACTTATCTATGAAATATTTTGGATACTTTATAGTTAATACTAGATGGATTGACATACTTAAAAGAACACTGATTATCCAAGTAGATTTTTCTTCAAATGATAGAAATTTTCATTTCCAGACTGTAATTTATTCTTCACCTTCTTTATCAAATTATTGTAATCATCTTTCCTCTTCCCTGCATGTGTGATTGGGCATCCCAAATAGGTGAATGGGAAAGTTTTTCTTGGAAACCTAGTATTGCTATACATGTAAAATTAACTTTTGCCTTTATTGATCAGTTGGCCTGAAATTTGCTCATAATCTTGTAATACTCCCATGATTAGCCTTAGAGATTTAGGCTTTACAGATGTAAACTCTTCATCAGAAATAAAAAGAAACTCTATCATAGGCCTTTATCATATCCATCTTAAACACCACATTAGTTGGCTTTCTCCTTAGCCTAATACCAGTCACTATCTCATGAGTTAAAAGAACATTCTCAATGATGCATCTCCCCTTTACAAAGCCAAACTAATTAGGAAGAATCAGAAAAGATAACTGTGCTTCAAGCTTATCCTAAACCACCCATGAAATTACCTTATTTATGAAGTTGCTGAGAGTGGCAGGTCTTATATCAACAAATATCTCTATAGTATTCCCCTTTTTAACAACACCAGATTAGGTGTGTTATGGACTTAGGCAAGGTTTGGCATTCAAACTAAGCTTTAACCATATTATATACATATGCATCAACAATATCCCAACACACTTAATAGAAAATCTCAATCATACCATCTGGTCCACCTGAACTTCCCCCAGATAATTCAAATAATGCTTTCTTAACATCTTCCAGAGTAGGCTTACTTGTAAGTTGATCTTTAGTCTCTTGATTAACCATACTCGGAACATGATCCAAGAGAGAAAACTCAATTGGTGCACCTTCTTGAGTAAACTGTTGATGATAATATCTAATAGCTTCACCTACCAATAATGTGTCTCCTCCAATCCACGAGCCTTTTTTATTTTGAATCCTCTTGACATGTAAAATTTGTGAACGAACCTTGTATTTCTATCACCCTCAGCAAAACAAGTCATTTGTGAGTTTTGTCTCCAAAATTCCTCTTTATAATGAACACATTTCTCTAGTTCTGTCAGTTCTTTCTGTAAGACTATTCTATTTAGTATTTATAGGTGAAGGATTATCTTTAAACAATTGTTCTTTAATTCTCACAATATCCTCCCCAACAGCTAATTACTTGAAAATATCTCCAAAGGTGGCTTTACTCTATGCTGATAAAGCAGTTTCCCTATTCTTCAATATTGATTCATAGGTTACTATCTCGATAATTGATACTCGAAGCTCCCCATAACTAGTAGTTGACCCCACCCATCATCAAACTATTACCATAAATGCCCCCATTGACCAATATCTAATTTTAGAGTCTTTACTCGATACTCGGCTACGAAGAACCAACCCTTACTTTATTCACCAAACCAACACATATCCTACTAATCATGTAATTTGTTTCCCTGCCTTTTGGCCAACTCCAAGGTCATTACACCAGTAATTATAGAGCTTCTCAAGTATTAACCTTCATATATCATACCTACAAATCTTGCCGGCTGGAGTACAATCTCCAGCGTAGACTAGGCACGGCTCTAGTAGTTCTCCGGATCTGACTAGTATCGCCTGCTACTGAATTACCCCTCTAGACCGATGTCGCTTTCTTTGGAGACATAACTGCAACCACAATAATTCGTTAGAGGAGGGGGGGGGGGGGGAATTACCCTAATCACACAGCTCTATTGCACGATCTATGAGATGAAAGAATATAAGCCAATCCTAAATGCCTGACAGCCTCCTGCGTATAAGTATGGTGCACAACAGACCCATACACAAGACTCTACTAGACACGGTCTGTAGACATTCCGAGGACTAACTGCTCTGATACAACTTTTGTCACGACCCGACCCGACAGGCCGCGACTAAACGCCCTAATGACGTCATTATACTAACATGTCACACATAATCCAATTAACATGTAAGGAAAATATGAAATCCAGCAGCATAACGCTGCAACAATAACATATGCCAGAATGAGCAAGCCGATAAGGCTGCCTTTACACAAAAATGTACCTGCCTCCTGGGGAGTCCCAACTAGCCAACATAATATAATAGGCAAGCCGACAAGACTGTCACCAAATAGTATCACGTATACATGAGAACATCCCAACACAAAGTACAACAACATGGCTGACCAAAATAGATTTATAGCTCTACATAAGTACAACCCACAACTATCTACAGACCTCTATAAGAAGGATAACGACATGTGATGGGACAGGGCCCAGCCGTGCCCCTAAATATACAAAAGTCAAAATAATAAGGTTCTGTACCAAAATGACAAAGCTCTGAATCAAAGGATCTTTCCAACGGTGGCGGGAACTGGGACCGGTGGATTACTAAAGCGAGCACGTATGCGTACGCCGGCGTAACGCAAGCCCAGGAAAGGGAGTCGATCTGAAATAATTTACTGAGTATGTAAAACATGATCTACTGTAATGAGATCATAACTGGCCAATAGATAACAGGAGACATGTAAGACTATCAAATACCAATCTAACTGTGCCATAAAAAATAGAGAATCATATCAGTAATCATGAATACTTATCCATATAACTGTCATTGGTATATATATCCGTATCATGGATGCATGTCCATGGAATCATATCTACTGTCATGGGTATCTATACCCGCATCATGGATACATAATGGATCATATATACTGTCATGAGTATCTATACTTGCATCATGGATACATATCCATGAAATAATATCTATTGTCATGGGTATCTATACCCGCATCATGGATACATGTTCATGGAATAATAAATATAACGTGTTCCGACCCATTATGAGACTCGGTGAATTCATATAATCATATCCAACACGAATAGAGTATCATGAGTAACTATACAATTTAAATCATCACTTTGACTCTTAATCAAATCATTAAAATGAATATTTTACTAGAAAATCAAAGGTACTTCTCATAACTCATATTACTAGGAATTAGACTGTATAGAAACCATGTACGTCCGCCGTACGTTTACTTTATGAAAATCATGCCAAAAGAAAGAAGGAGTAGTTCACATACCTCTTAGTCGAACTAATCAACTCAATATTAAGATACGTCTCGTCTAGTACGTCAACCTATAATAATGGTAATACGTTCGTCAATTCTATGATTACTAGCATACTTTATATCGAATGACGACTTCCTATTCTATAAAAAATTGGGCAGCACTTCCCATGTTTATATGGTACGTCCACAATTTACAACAAATGTCATCCAAACTAATAATCAAGCAAAATTCCAAGATATAACCAAATTAGTCTCATGTACTTCATATACGCTACCATAATACATTCTTTTTCTTTTACATTTATGTAATACGACAACTTCAACAACCAAGGTGATTAATACACCTATTTCTCTTGTTAATTAAGTCCCTTAAACCACATTAAGATAACTTTAAAAACAGTCCATCAATTCTAACAACAACAACAACAAGTAGTGCAAGTCCTACAATTTTCAACATAATATCCTTTTTACCCTTTAATTTTTTAAGACATATAGTAGTAATTACCACAACATATATATACATGTTTATAATCAAATCTCCAATATTTAAACTTCACAAAATCAGCCCCTAACTCGACGCGACAATGTCCAACAATTTCAAGCCAGTTTTCGGCCAACATCCACAAAACCAATTCTTTTCTTAATTTCTTAGAGTCCAATTCATGTTTCAACAATTTCTTATGAACAACTATAATCTAAATATCAAGATCTCCTTCAATTCCAACATGCTATAAGTGACGAGATTAACAACATAATCCTCGAACACCACAACTTCTGGAATTAGTAAAACTAGTCCCAAAATCGGCTTACAATATCCAAATATTCACATGCAATGTCTTAATTCCAATTTTTCCTTAACACAAATCCATTTCCTTAATTCTAACAACATGCACTCCAATTATATCATAGAAAGATGATTTTTTTACCTTACATTTAAGCCAAAACAGATCGGAGAAGACGAATTGGTCGACCAGACATTTGGGGATTAATCGAAAGGGTGAGAGTGGGTACAATAGATCGGCAACACCACGCTGAATCTAATGGTACCTGTCACGAACCTCGATTTGTACTCTGTTGGTCGAAAATCACACGACGACGACTAGGGTTTGCTGCGTCATCGATCTAGGCATTGTGGTTGTAGGGGATAAGTCGACGCATGTGTGTGGTATGGAAACAATGGCCAGGTGAAGGTGGTCACGATGGTGTTACTCCCTCCCGTCGACTCGATCGCAGTCGACCGGAATTTCAGAAAAACTGAACGGACAACACATGCGATTTTAGATCTGAAATTGGAATCGATGTTGGATGAATCAAAGTTGATGGGTAGTATAGAAATGTCGGGCTTGATGAGACGAAGCTAATGGCATAAATTTCAGCTCCAATGGAGCACCGTGGTCACCAAAATCGATGATGCACCGCGACATCTACTGTTCACCGCCGCGGGCACTGTTCATCCGCGATGTTGAGTGCATTTTCTCTTTAATTTATATTGATCAAGTTTCCCACAAATAATAAATCAATCTCCCACATAACCCATCTTACATAAAATCTGAAAATGTCGAATGGCCTCATATTCTGGATGTCAAGATTTTTTTTATAATACAACACTTATCCATAACTCCATTGGAGAAATTCAACTACTAGTATTAATTCTCGTCATCACATTTGTAGCATTCAAAAATCATTCCGGGACCACATCATTTGTATACTAATTTCCGCTTTAGCATATATAAATATACTCTATATCCAATATTCGAATCTTACTTCCTTAATGACGTTCTTAATTATCGCCTTAAACTTACGAGGTGTAACATTTACCCTACTAATAACAGTGTTGCAATAGTAATTCAACCTAGTACGAGAAGAACTGTTGATTCACACAATTGGTCATTGCGCTTGGTTGAAAAGCCAGTGGCGCGAAGCTACCGTGTGCTGGATTATGACTGAACGCCTCTAACTCATAATTCGGGCCAGCCGTCCGCTTGCTGGCCAGCAGTAGGGGCCTCTGTCCCCCAAGGACACGTGTCGTTAGCTAAGTCATCATGACAGAAGAGTCGTGGTGACTTCCTTGAAGTATAATTTCCATCGAGCGGCGGGTAGAATCCTTTGCAGATGACTTAAATACGCGATGTGGTATTGTAAGCGGAAGAGTGGCCTAGATGTCGCGATCTACTGAGATTCAACCCTTTGTCGCTCTTATTCGTCCCTAAAAAAAAATGCAATGCAGCCAGAACTATTGTAGAATATCAATTGTTTATTTAGAGTTTCAGTTATGTTCTTTGGAGATGTTTAGAATCTAGAGATGTGCCTCTAGCCTATATCAGGGCAATTAAGGACATGTACGAGGGTGCCAAGATCAGGATTAAGACAGTGGAAGGTGATTCAAAACACATTCTGGTCATGATGGGGTTGTACCATGGATCAACCGTTTGCCTGTTTCTGTGTCACGACCCGAACCCGGACCCGTGACCGGTGCCTTGACCCGGGCACCCTAGTGACACAACATCAGAGAAAACCAGCGGAATATAAACTCAAGATAAACAACCATTAAGATATAGAATAGTCTAGCCCAAAATAGCTAACCCAAAAGTACATAAACGACGATTACATCCTTAACAAACCAAGTTCTGACAAGAATACAGGCCTCTAAGAATGAATAACACTATGACGGGACAGGGCCCCGTCATGCCCCTGAATGTACAAAATATCAACGACTCCAGGGAGAACCATACCAAAAGTCGAGCCTCCGAAGAAATGGAGCTCACGACACTGAGTACAAGATCCTAGGAATGAGGATCTACCACACCTTTCCTTACTGCGGCATGAGCGGCCCAGGAAGGGGTCGATAATGACGTACCAAGTATGTAAAGCGGAAAATCAGTAGTAATATCATAAGTCCAAAATGTCTGAAGTTATAGATAAAACCAAATTATGTTGCCTTTGTGCCTTACTAGTAATGAGAGTAACAAGTATAAGTTTTATAAGCGTAAAAATAGGAGGCTCGTGATCAAAAGCAGGTACCTCGCGTAGTATCATTAAGATCCTACTCGCGGGACTATTTCACCCGCATAGGTCATGTGGACCCGCGTGAGGTCATCCGCGCCGTCATAGGACTATTTCACCCGCGTGGGACTATTTCACCGCGCATGGATCTGTGGATCCGCGTAGTACCATCGCGCGTGCTCGCGTGGGACTATTTCACCCGCGTGGATCCTATGGTCCGATCCGCGAGTACAAGCGCGCTCGCGTCATGGGTAGCAAATCCATGGCATAAATAATAACCGGGTTTTACGTAACAATATAAACATATAAAACATAGCTCATCAGGCTAATAAAACATAACATAAGCACTAGGCCTATCACATCACAACATAAGCACTACCGCCTATCATAACTCAAGCAAGTTAAGAATCACCTAACTTCTTATTAATAGTATTAATACATCCTCTCATTTTAGTATACCTAAGGCACGATCATGTCTTTTAGTAAAAATCCGGGAATTTAACCCGAGTATCATGTACCTCTAACCTTTTAAGAAATAACTCTTTTTATACAAAAATTCCAAGATACTAATCACCATAGTATCAAGTTACGATTTCTTTTCAAAACAAGTCACATTTCCTTTTAAAGCTATCTCAAGCTTCTAAATTAAGTGACTTTTCTTGTAAAACCTTAGGCAATTCATGCCTTAAAACCATTTTCCTTCCACAAGTTCAAATCATCAAAACCTTTCTCCATTAAACTTTCACAAGCTAATATAACCAACTCCCATAAAGCCGTTATATTAGAGTTAAACAATAGTAAAACACATTCCCTTAAGTCGAGGATTTTTATACTTTCCTTTTAAAATGAAGCAAGCATCAAATACTTATAACAAAGCGAAGATTTCCAAATCTTGTATGCGTCACCGTACTACATAGGTACAACTAATCATGCTCGAGATAGGAAAGCTCCACATACCTCTTGGTCAATCCACAAGCTAAGTCCAATTTACATGCGTAATATGTCAACCTAAAATGACCACAATCGTTTATCAAGCTCTAATTACAAATGCAGAATTTCCAAGTTAAAGTCACCAATTTCCTACGGAAAATTGGGCAGCGTTTCCTTTGTTTCTACATGCATTGCCACCTTTTCCAAGGTCGATTTTTAATGCTCAAATGCCATGTTTAAGGCTCAACAACCAACCAACACCAATGGGATTACACCTAAACTTTGGTGTGTAAAATTCAACCACAAGTTACAACAACTAACCCAACAAGTCTACTGTAGTATTTAGGCAACAACACGCTCATAATATCCCCAAACCAATTCTTTCATAATCAACCCCATTTCTTACATGCAACTACTCTAAGTGCATTTTCCAACTACAAGTTCTTCCTATTAAACATGCAACACCCAATACCAACTACTGAGAAGAAATGTTACCTTAAGTTTTTGCCAAACTTATTCCAACACCTTGCTAGCCTTTTCTCCAAGAACACCACCACAATAGTCTTCACAAGCTTGTAATAACCTTTCCTTCCTATTACACTTTTGATTTTTCCTTAGGCTAGAATTCCTCTTGGGAATTTAGAGAGAAGGATGAGCTTTTAACTTAGAGAGAGATGGAGTGTAGAGATGAAATGTTGAAAGAAATGACCAAGTCTTGGTCAATATAATGCATGTGAGAAATCGGATGGGGACACTTGTCACCCTCCCATGGCCTCTTTTAAAACAAAAATCGGACTTTCTAAGTTTTTCCGCCCAAATTTCCGCCTCGCGCGTTCGCTTCCCGTGCGCGCGGCCGCAACTCTGCGGACGCCGGATCTTTCGGCGCGCGGCCTGTTTCCGCCGCGTACTGGAACTTCAGCGCCTCACCGCGTCTTCCCCGCGCGCGCGCGCCCGCCTCGTGCGCGCGGCTGAGGCCCACGAGCGTGTTTTCTCTAATTTCGCCGCGGCGAACCACGGGTATAACATTCTCCCCTTAGAAACATTCGTCCGAATGTTCCTTCTACCTTACACAAAACACAATATAAACATATCTTCTTAACTATTCCTTTGCAAAAGAATGCTCCCGAGCCACAACATTACTCAAGCATAATCAACTAAATCAAAACTATCAAGCGGGAAAGTGGGTTACACGGAGGTGTAGGGAATAAGTGAGGATACTTCTTCATCATGTCATCCTCTGCTTCCCCGTCATTTCCTCCTGTTCTCGTTCGCCATAAGACGCTTGACGGAAGCCACGTCCTTCGTCCGAAGTCGTCTAACCTGACGATCGAGTATCGCTATGGGACTCTCCTCATACGATAACTTCTGTCACTGGACATCTGAATCGGGTGTACTCTGAGCGGATCTCCAACGCATTTCCGTAACATAGACACGTGAAAAAGCGGATGTCTGCGCTCAAGATCGGACGGCGGATCCAACTCATGCAACCTTGCGCACTTTCTTGGACAATCGATGCGCCCAATGTACCTTGGTGAGTTTCCCTTTCCTCCCAAATCTCATCACACCCGCGGTGTGACTTTCGTAAAGACCCGATCATTAACCTCAAACTCTAAGTGTCGGCCGATGATCTGCGTATGATTTACATCGACTGCGGGTGCGATAACCGCTCTGGATAAGCTTCACCTTATCCCATGCTGTGAACCAAATCTGGCCCGATTCGCGCCTTCTCCCGCAAACCAACTATGGGTGACTGCACTTCCTCGTATAAGGCCTCATGGCGCCCGTCGAACACTAGAATGGTGGTTGTTATAAGCAAACTCCAAGAGGTAAATGATCCTCCAGCTACCCGAAATCAATAACACAAGCCCGCAACATATCCTCGAGTGTATGCGGATAGTGCGCTCGGCTGTCCGTCCGTCACGAGGATGAAGCAGCGTCTTGAGACTCACTGTGTCCTAATCCGCCACGGAAGGACCTCGAGTTAGCGTGAATGGGCTCCTCTATCGATATAATCGACAGGGACTCGTGCAATCTCACAATCTCTCTAATATATAACTGGCATAGTCCTCGGTGAAAACGTCGTCATTTGGAAGAAAGTGGGTGATTTCGTCGACTGTCAATAACCCAAATGGAATCATGTCTCCTGCAGGTGCGAGGTAACCTGTAATAAAGTCCATGTTGACCACCTCCCACTTCCATGGAATATCAATAGCTGTAATAGCCACCGCTTCGGTGCTCAACCTTAACTGGCGACAATTAGGACCTTTGGGCAACAAAAGCGCCACGTCCTCTTCAAACCATCCCACCAATACACGCACTGAGGTCATGGTACATCTTAGTCGACCGGATGAATCGAATACGAGCATGTGCCTCGCCGAGAATCTGCGGCGAAGTCTGTCACATCGGGAACACCTGGCCGGCCCTCGAATCTTAGCACCCATCGGTGCTACCTCAAATAGACTTTTCTCTTCCGGAGAGGCTGCGTCGATGCAGTGCAAAATCGGATCCTCATCACGTCGCCTCTTCACCTCGCCGATGATGGAAGACTGGCGACCTCTCGAACCGAATTCGTCACTAACGGAATCAACCAAGCGAACCCCAGGCTTGCTAGCGGTGTAACTCTCGGACCGTATCCCTTTTCTGCTGAACATCGGATAGACTACCCATCGATCTGCGACTAAGGCGCATCTGCAACTACATTGGCTTTCCACGGGTGGTACCGAATATCAACATCGTAATCCTTAAGTAGCTCAACCACCGTCTGCGCAAGTTCGGCTCCTCTGGTGAAGATGTCTTGGAGACTCTTGTGATCGTGTAAATGTCCACATGAACTCCATATAAATAATGTCTCCGGATCTTGAGGCATGAATCACTGCTGCCCGGCTCAGTCATGTGTGGGATAGTTCTTCTCATGTTTCCTAAGGTCGGGATGCATAAGCTATAACCTTCTTTGTCTTTGCGTCAAACGCACTCCAAGCCCGACACCGACGGCGTCACAATAAACCACGTATCCATCTAAACCCTGCGGAAGAGTAAGAAGCGAGGCGGTCGTCAACTTCTCCTTTAGCAATGGAAACTTTCCTCACAAGTATCCGTCCCGGAACATAGCCGCTTACGAGTCGACTTAGTCAAAGTCTTTGAAATAGAAGCAAAGCGCTCCACAAACCTCCGATAATAACCTGCAAGGCCCAAAAGGCTGCGCACCTCGTCGGTGTAGTGGGTCTAGGCCAAGTCTTGACTGCCTCAATCTTTCTGTATCAACCCGAATACCATCGGCTCCGATAACATGTCCTAAGAAAGCCTGAATCGGCTAAAACTCGCGTTTGAGAACTTGACATACTGTTATCGGTCACGAGGACTCAACACCGTCGCTCAAATGATCAGTATGCTCTGCTCACGTGCGTGAATACACCAAGATATCATCAATGAACACTATAACGAACATATCCAAGAATGGCACGAACACCTATTCATCAAATCCATGAATACCATTTGGAGCGTTGGTCAACCAGACATTACCACGAACTCATAGTGCCCATACGGTCTGAATGCGGTCTTGGGATATCTGCCTCTCTAACTCGCACTTTGATGATAACGGATCGCGGTCGATCTTGAAAAACATCTCGCACCTGCGGTCAAACAAATCATCAATCACGGGAGGATATCTATTCTTGATGGTTACCTTATTAATTTGCACTGTAATCAATACACATGACGTCCATCTTTCTTCTTTACAAACAACAACTGGCGCTCCCGGGAGAAACACTAGCCTAATAAAGCCTTTTTCTAGCAAGTCCTTCAGCTGGTCTTTCAGTTTCCTAAACTCGGCAGGTGCCATTCTGTATGGAGGAATAGATATATGTCGAGTGTCTTGTGCCAAATCGATTCAAAAATCAATCTCCTCTCGGGAGGATACGGAAGCTTCGTCTAGGAAAGCGTCTGAAACTCTCTAACCACGGGCGGTGAAGGTCGGCATCTCGACCTCGATGTCGAATACGAACCAAATGGTAAATATACCCTTTCATTACCATCTTCCTAGCCTAGAGGAAAGAAATAAACCTACCCGCCGGCGATGCGATATTCCTTCCACTCGATAACGGCTCGCGGAAAGCGGGAACCGAACTAACCTCTGCGGTCTACATTGGCATAGCAAGGCGATAGCCAATCCATACCCATAATCACATCGAAGTGCGTCATGTCCAACTCTATCAAGTCGGCTAGAGTCGGCGACCATCTATAGTCACCGGGCAAGCCTTATATACGCTCGGCTAACAGAAGCACCTACGGCGTAGCCACCTCAAAAGATTTTATGGACTCGGGCTCTATCCATATTCTACCGGCAATATGAGGAGATATATAGGACAGTGTAGAAACTGGATCTATCAAAGAATAAACATCACAAAGAAGAAACCAACAATGTACGTGGCGACATCGGTGGCGCCTCGCAGTCTGGCGGTGGACATAGCATAAATGCGGTTACGAGGACATTGGGCTGGAACCTCTACCACGACCCTGCGCGGCACGTGCGTCGTGAATACCACGCCTCGGCGCATCGCCATCGACGATGAAGATCCGGCCATCGACCTTCGGTGAGCCATCATATTCCCGCCACTGCGGGCGGACAATCTCTCCTCAAATGGCCTGGCATCGCCGAGAATAACAAGCTCACGGAGGAACGACACCCCATAATGGCAATCACCACATCGACCACACCGAGGCATGTGTGGCCTCATCGGCGGAACTGGTCCTGCAGGAAACCAAGCCACGGAACCACTGTCCCGCTCCCGAATACTCATGCGTCCGAAGATGGTGGAGAGTGCTCTGAATCGGGCGTGGTGCAACCACAGTGCTCTTTTATCTGCCGAAAACTACGGAGGACCTGCTGTCTGGCCTCTTCTGGCGATACACTGCCGATCCGTCGGCCTGCGTTCGCCGCACCCGAGGGCATGTGCTGCGTGCGGGCAATGTCCATGCCCTTGAAGAGCCACCCGAGCAACTCTCGGCCAAGTGATCATCGAGTCTGTTACATAGCGGTGCACCTGTCCTCCATATGCGCTACCAATGCGGGCACATACCTAGCCAATGAGTCAAACTCCACGTTGTATTCGGACCGTCCTCCCATTCTGTCTCGGCGTCAAAAATCTATCGGCGAGCCCTCGCCATCTGCGGAGGCAAGAAATGGCTAAGAATGCCTCGAGAACTTCGTCCCAAAGCGGTGAAGCGCGTATGCTCCTCGGGGCGATCCCCGAATCGTACCGATCAGCTGCCGTATCCGCGGCCGTGCGAACTTCGGCACCACTCGATCTCTGAAGCCCGATCACGCCATGATCCGGCAGAATCGGATAAACTCACGAGGATCATCCTCGAGTCTCGACCGTAAAACTACGGTGGGCTACAACTCAAAAATCTCGATCTCGAGCTAGCGACTCTGTCTTTGAACTCTGGTCTGGCCGGGCTGCATCTCCAACCTATCCTCTGTCGGCCACGATCTCGGCGATGGCGGGCTATCTCCTTGTAGCCCATATCCTCGCCCAGCGGCTGGGTGGAGGCTCGAGTATCGCGGTCTCGATGGCAGCTGCTGCTGCCCGACTCTGCTTTGGGGTTGGCGGCGTCGTAGAACTTCATTGTCAAAACACCTCGTCTGGTAAGGGCCAGGGCACGTGCCTGGTGACCCTCGGTGCCCTACGGTAGTTCCTCTCTTGCCTTGCCCATACGGGCTGCGGTTGCACTTGCGGAGACATAAGCGTCACGGGAAAAATACGTCGGAGGAAATTCAACCTATAACACGGCTCTTGCACGATCTTAGAGTGAAAGAATGGGAACCAATCCTAAATATCCTGCGACCTCACGATTATAGATGTGGTGCAACACACGATAATCAAGACTCTACTAGATACGGCTGTAGACTCTTTCCGAGGATTAAGCGCTCGATACCACTTTTGTCACGACCGAACCGGACGTGGCCGGTGCCTTGACCGGGCACCACTAGTGACACAACATCGAGAGAAAACGGCGGAATATAAACTCAAGATAAACAACCATTAAGATATAGAATAGTCTAGCCCAAAATAGCTAACCCAAAAGTACATAAACGACGATTTACATCCTTAACAAACCAAGTTACGACAAGACTACAGGCCTCAGAATGAATAACACTATGGCGGGACGGGGCCGTCGTGCCTGAATGTACAAAATATCAACGACTCGGGAGAACCGTACCAAAAGTCGAGCCTCAGAAGAAATGGAGCTCACGACACTGAGTACAAGATCCTAGGAATGAGGATCTACCACCGCTTTCACCTGCGGCATGAGCGGCCAGGAAGGGGTCGATGCAACGCAGTATGTAAAGCGGAAAATCGTAGTAATATCATAAGTCCAAAATGTCTTGAAGTTATAGATAAAACCAAATTATGTTGCCTGTGCCTTACTAGTAATGAGAGTAACAAGTATAAGTTTTATAGCATAAAAATAGGAGGCTCGTGATCAAAGCGGTACCTGCGCGTAGTATCATTAAGCAATCCTACTCGCGTGACTATTTCACCGCATAGGTCCTGTGGACCCGCGTGAGGTCATCCGCCGTCGTAGGACTATTTCACCGCGTGGGACTATTTCACCGCATGGATCCCTGTGGATCCGCATGAATACCATCGCGTGCTCGCGTGGGACTATTTCACCCGCATGGATCCTATGGTCGGATCGCGTAAGTCTGGCGCGCTCGCATCATGGGTAGCAAATCCATGGCATAAATAATAACCCGGGTTTTACCCGTAACAATATAAACATATAAAACATAGCTCATCCGGCTAATAAAACATAACATAAGCACTACCGGCCTATCACATCACAACATAAGCACTACCGGCCTATCATAACTCAAGCAAGTTAAGAATCACCTAACTTCTTATTAATAGTATTAATACATCCTCTCATTTTAGTATACCTAAGGCACAATCATGTCTTTTAGTAAAAATCCGGGAATTTAACCCGAGTATCATGTACCTCTAACCTTTTAAGAAATAACTCTTTTTATACAAAAATTCCAAGATACTAATCACCATAGTATCAAGTTACGATTTCTTTTCAAAACAAGTCACATTTCCTTTTAAAGTTATCTCAAGCTTCTAAATTAAGTGACTTCATTTCTTGTAAAACCTTAGGCAATTCATGCCTTAAAACCATTTTCCTTCCACAAGTTCAAATCATCAAAACCTTTCTCCATTAAACTTTCACAAGCTAATATAACCAACTCCCCATAAAGCCGTTATATTAGAGTTAAACAATAGTAAAACACATTCCCTTAAGTCCAAGGGATTTTTATACTTTCCTTTTAAAATGAAGCAAGCATCAAATACTTATAACAAACGAAGATTTCCAAATCTTGTACGTCTACCGTACTACATAGGTACAACTAATCATGCTCAAGAGATAGGAAAGCTCCACATACCTCTTCGGTCAATCCACAAGCTAAGTCCAATTTACCGCACGTAGTATGTCAACCTAAAATGACCACAATACGTTTATCAAGCTCTAATTACAAATGCAGAATTTCCAAGTTAAAGTCACCAATTTCCTACGGAAAATTGGGCAGCGTTTCCCTTGTTTCTACATGCATTGCCACCTTTTCCAAGGTCGATTTTTAATGCTCAAATGCCATGTTTAAGGCTCAACAACCAACCAACACCAATGGGATTACACACCTAAACTTTGGTGTGTAAAATTCAGCCCCACAAGTTACAACAACTAACCCAACAAGTCTAATGTAGTATTTAGGCAACAACACGCTCATAATATCCCCCTAACCAATTCTTTCATAATCAACCCCATTTCTTACATGCAACTACTCTAAGTGCATTTTTCCAACTACAAGTTCTTCCTATTAAACATGCAACACCCAATACCAACTACAAGAGAAGAAATGTTACCTTAAGTTTTTGCCAAACTTATTCCAACACCTTGCTAGCCTTTTCTCCAAGAACACCACCACAATAGTCTTCACAAGCTTGTAATAACCTTTCCTTCCTATTACACTTTTGATTTTCCCTTAGGCTAGAATTCCTCTTGGGAATTTAGAGAGAAGGATGAGCTTTTAACTTAGAGAGAGATGGAGTGTAGAGATGAAATGTTGAAAGAAATGACCAAGTCTTGGTCAATATAATGCATGTGGAAATCGGATGGGGACACTTGTCACCCTCCCATGGCCTCTTTTAAAACAAAAATCGGACTTTCTAAGTTTTTCGCCCAAATTTCGCCTCGGCGCGGCCACCTTCCGGCGCGGCCTGCACTCTGCGGACCTCGGATCTTTTCGGCGCGCGGCCTGTTTCGGCCATGCGCTGGAACCAGCGCCTCGCGCTTCCCCGCCTTGCGCGCGCGTACCTCGTGCGCGCTCTGAGCCACGAGCGTGTTTTCTCTAATTTCTCGCCGCGGCCGAACCACGGTATAACATTCTCCCCTTAGAAACATTCGTCCGAATGTTCCTTCTAACCTTACAAAACACAATATAAACATATCTTCTTAACTATTCCTTTGCAAAAAGAATGCTCCCCGAGCCACAACATTACTCAAGCATAATCAACTAAATCAAAACTAACAAGCAGGAAAGTGGGTTACCTGGAGGTGTAGGGAATAAGTGAGGATACTTCTTCATCATGTCATCCTCTGCTTCCCACGTCATTTCCTCCCTGTTCTCGTTCCGCCATAAGACCTTGACGGAAGCCACGTCCTTCGTCCGAAGTCGTCTAACCTGACGATCGAGTATCGCTATGGGACTCTCCTCATACGATAACTTCTCTGTCACCTGGACATCCTGAATCGGGTGTACTCTAGACGGATCTCCAACGCATTTCCGTAACATAGACACGTGAAAAAGCTGGATGTCGCCTCCGAATCGGACGGCGGATCCAACTCATAGGCAACCTTGCCCACTCTTGGACAATCGATCGGCCCAATGTACCTTGGGTGAGTTTCCCTTTCCTCCCAAATCTCATCACACCGCCGGGTGACACTTTCGAAAGACCCAATCATTAACCTCAAACTCTAAGTGTCGGCGCCGATGATCTGCGTATGATTTACGCGACTCTGGGCTGCCAATAACCGCTCCTGGATAAGCTTCACCTTATCCACTGCCTGCTGAACCAAATCTGGCCCGATTAACTGCACTTCTCCCACTTCAAACCAACCTATCGGTGACCTGCACTTCCTCCCGTATAAGGCCTCATAAGGCGCCATCTGAACACTAGAATGGTAGTTGTTGTTATAAGCAAACTCCACAAGAGGTAAATGATCCTCCCAGCTACCCCCGAAATCAATAACACAAGCCCGCAGCATATCCTCAAGTGTCTGGATAGTGCGCTCGGCCTGTCCGTCCGTCTGAGGATGAAGCCGTCTTTGAGACTCACCTGTGTCCCTAATCCCTTCGGAAGGACCTCCGAAGTTAGCCGTGAAGCTCCTCTATTCGATATAATCGACACCGGGACTCGTGCGATCTCACAATCTCTAATATATAACTGGCATAGTCCTCGGTGGAAACGTCGTCTGATGGAAGAAAGTGGGCTGATTTCGTCGACCACAACAATAACCCAAATGGAATCATGTCTCCTCTGGGTGCGAGGTAACCACGTAATAAAGTCCATGTTGACCACCTCCCACTTCACATGAATATCAATAGCTGTAATAGCCACCGCTTACGGTGCTCAACCTTAACTCGACAATTAGGACATGGCAACAAAACCGCCACGTCCTCTTCAAACCATCCGCACCAATACACGCACGAGGTCATGGTACATCTTAGTCGACCGGATGAATCGAATAACGAGCACCGTGTGCCTCGCCGAGAATCTGTGGCGAAGTCTGTCACATCGGGAACACCTGGCCGGCCCTCGAATCTTAGCACCATCGGTGCTACCTCGAATAGACTTTTCTCTTCCGGAGAGGCTGCGTCTCGATGCCGTGCAAAATCGGATCTCATCATCGCCTCTTCACCTCGCCGATGATGGAAGACTGGCGACCTCTCGAACCGAATTCCGTCACTAACGGAATCAACCAAAGCGAACCCGAGGCTTGCTAATCGGTGTAACTCTCGGACCGTATCCGCTTTTCTGCTGAACATCGGATAGACTACCCATCGATCTGCGACTAAGGGCATGCGACTACATTGGCTTTCACGGGTGATGCAGAATATCAACATCGTAATCCTTAAGTAGCTCCAACCACCGTCTGCCGCAAGTTCGGCTCCTCTGGTGAAGATGTCCGAGACTCTTGTGAGTCTGTGTAAATGTCCACATGAACTCCATATAAATAATGTCTCCGGATCTTGAGGCATGAATCATCGCTGCCGGCTCGAGTCATGTGTGGGATAGTTCTTCTCATGTTTCCTAATTTGTCGGGATCATAAGCTATAACCTTCTTGCGCATCAAGACGCACTCCAAGCCCGACACTGGCGTCGCGATAAACCATATCCATCTAAACCCTCGGAAGAGTAAGAACGGGGCGATCGTCAACTTCTCCTTTAGCAATGGAAACTTTCCTCACAAGTATCCGTCACGGAACATAGCGCTTCCGAGTCGGCTTAGTCAAAGTCTTTGAAATAAACAAAGCTGCTCCACAAACCTCCGATAATAACTGCGAGGCCCAAAGCTGCGCACTCTGCCGGTGTAGTGGGTCTAGGCAAGTCTTGGCGCTCGATCTTTCTTTGTATCAACCCGAATACCATCGGCTCAGATAACATGTCTAAGAAAGCCACCGAATCCGGCCAAAACTCGCATTTCGAGAACTTGACATCTGTTGCCGGTCCGCGAGGACTCGACACCGTCTCAAATGATCAGATGCTCTGCTCACGTGCGTGAATACACCAAGATATCATCAATGAACACTATAACGAACATATCCAAGAATGGCACGAACACCTATTCATCAAATCCATGAATACATTTGGGCGTTGGTCAACCAAAGACATTACCCACGAACTCATAGTGCCCATCCGGGTCTGAATGCGGTCTTGGGATATCTGCCTCTCTAACTCGCACTTTGATGATAACGGATCGCAGTCGATCTTGGAAAAACATCTCGCACCTGCAATGGTCAAACAAATCATCAATCACGGGAGGATATCTATTCTTGATGGTTACCTTATTCACCTGTAATCAATACATCGCAACGTCCATCTTTCTTCTTTACAAACAACACCGGCGCTCCCGGGAGAAACACTAGGCCTAATAAAGCCTTTTTCTAGCAAGTCCTTGGTGGTCTTCGGTTCCTCAACTCGGCGGTGCCGTTACGTATGGCGGAATAGATATCGGTCGAGTGTCGGTGCCAAATCGATGCAAACTCAATCTCCTCTCGGGAGGATACGGAAGCTTCGTCTAGGAAAGCGTCTGAAACTCTCTAACCACCGGACCGAAGGTCGGCGTCTCACCCTCGATGTCGAATACGAACCAAATGGTAAATATACCCTTTCCGTACCATCTTCCTAGCCTTGAGGTAAGAAATAAACCTACCGCCGGCGATGCGATATTCCTTCCACTCGATAACCGGCTCGCGAAAGCCGGAACCGAACTAACCTCTCTGCGGTCTACATTGGCATAGCAAGGCGATAGCCGATCCATACCCATAATCACATCGTGCATCGTGTCCAACTCTATCAAGTCGGCTAAGTCGGCGACCATCATCTATAGTCAGGCAAGCCTTATATACGCTCGGCTAACACCGAAGCACTGCGGCGTAGCCACCTCAAAGGATTCTATGGACTCGGGCTCATCCATATTCTACCGGCAATATGAGGAGATATATAGGGCGGTAGAACACGGATCTATCAAAGCATAAACATCAGCAAGAAACCAACAATGTACCTGGCGACATCGGTGGCGCCTCGCGGTCTGGCGGTGGACATAGCATAAATGCGGTTCGAGGACGCTGGGCTGGAACCTCTACCACGACCCTGCGCGGCTGTGCGTCGTGAATACCACCGCTCAAGGCGCATCGCCGGACGATGAAGATCCGGCCATCGACCTGTCGGTGAGCCATCATATTCCGCCACTCTGACGGACAATCTCTCTCAAATGGCCTGCTGCCGCAGAATAACAAGCTCACGGAGGAACACGACACCCCATAATGGCAATCACCACATCGACCACGAGGCATGTGTGGCCTCATCGGCCCGGAACTCGTCCTGCAGGAAACCAAGCCACAGAACCTGTCTGCTCCGAATACTGCATGCGTCCGAAGATGGTGGAGTGCTGCGGCAATCGCGTGGTGCAACCACAGTGCTCTTGAAAGGTGTCTGCCGAAAACTACCGAGAGGACCCTGCTGTCACAGCCTCTTCGCCTGGCGATACTGCCGATCCGTCGGCCCTGCGTTCACACGCGAGGGCATGTGCTGCGTGCGGGCAATGTCCGTGCGGTGAAGAGCCACCCCGAGCAACTCGGCCAAGTGATCGTCGAGTCTGTTACATAGCGGTGCACCACGTCCTCCATGTGCGCTACCAATGCGAGGCACATACCTTGCCAATGAGTCAAACTCCACGTTGTATTCGGACCGTCCTCCATTACGTCTCGGCGTCAAAAATCTATCGGCGAGCCCTCGCCATCTGCGGAGGCAAGAAATGGCTAGGAATGCCTCGAGAACTTCGTCCCAAGCGGCCGGAAGCGCGCATGCTCCTCGGGGCGATCCACGAATCGTACGATCAAGCTGCCGTATCCGCGGCCGATCACGAACTTCGGCCACGGCTTCGATCTCGAAGCCGATCACCGCCGCTGATCCGCAATCGCCGGATAAACTCACGAGATCATCTCGAGTCTCGACCGTAAAACTACGGTGGCTCTGACTCTCAAAATCTCTCGATCTCGAGCTAAGCGATGTCTTTGAACTACAGTCTGTGCCGGGCTGCATCTCGACCTATCCTCGCTGTCGCCACGATCACGGCGATGGCGGGCTATCTCCTTGTAGCCCATATCCTCCGCCACAGCGTGGGTGGAGGCTCGGTATCAGCGGTCTCGATGGCCGCTGCTGCCCCGACTCTTTGGGGTTGGCGGCGTCGTAGAACTCATTGTCGAAACACCTCGTCTGGTAGGGCCAGGGCACGTGCCACTGGTGACCCTCGGTGCCCTGCGGTAGTTCCTCTCTTGCCGCCGCCAGGCTGCGGTTGCCTTGCGGAGACATAAGCGTCTGAGGAAAAATCGTCGGAGGAAATTCAACCTATAACGGCTCTCTTGCACGATCTTAGAGTGAAAGAATGGGAACCAATCCTAAATATCCTGCGGACCTCACGATTATAGATGTGGTGCCTGACACACCGATAATCAAGACTACTACTAGATCTGGCTGTAGACTCTTTCCAGAGGATTAATCGCTCACGATACCACTTTTGTCACGACCGAACCGGACCGTGACCGGTGCCTTGACCCGGGCACCCTAGTGACACAACATCAGAGAAAACCAGCGGAATATAAACTCAAGATAAACAACCATTAAGATATAGAATAGTCTAGCCCAAAATAGCTAACCCAAAAGTACATAAACCGAACATTTACATCCTTAACAAACCAAGTTCTGACAAGACTACAGGCCTCTAAGAATGAATAACACTATGACGGGACAGGGCCCCGTCATGCCCCTGAATGTACAAAATATCAACGACTCCAGGGAGAACCATACCAAAAGTCGAGCCTCCGAAGAAATGGAGCTCCTGACACCTGAGTACAAGATCCTAGGAATGAGGATCTACCACCTGCTTTCCCTTACCTGCGGCGTGAGCGGCAGGAAGACACAACGCGATCTGCAGTATGTAAAGCGGAAAATCTTGTAGTAATATCATAAGTCCAAAAATGTACTGAAGTTATAGATAAAACCAAATTATGTTGCACTGTGCCTTACTAGTAATGAGAGTAACAAGTATAAGTTTTATAAGCGTAAAAATAGGAGGCTCGTGATCAAAGCAGGTACCTCGCGGTAGTATCATTAAGCGATCCTACTCGCGTGACTATTTCACCCGCATAGGTCCTGTGGACCCGCGTAGTCATCCGCCTCGTCGTAGGACTATTTCACCCGCGTGGGACTATTTCACCGCGTGGATCCTGTGGATCGCGCAGATACCATCGCGTACTCGCGTGGGACTATTTCACCCGCATGGATCCTATGGTCGGATCCGCAGTCTGGCCACGCGCTCGCGTCATGGGTAGCAAATCCATGGCATAAATAATAACCGGGTTTACGTAACAATATAAACATATAAAACATAGCTCATCCGGCTAATAAAACATAACATAAGCACTACCGGCCTATCACATCACAACATAAGCACTACCGGCCTATCATAACTCAAGCAAGTTAAGAATCACCTAACTTCTTATTAATAGTATTAATACATCCTCTCATTTTAGTATACCTAAGGCACAATCATGTCTTTTAGTAAAAATCCGGGAATTTAACCCGAGTATCATGTACCTCTAACCTTTTAAGAAATAACTCTTTTTATACAAAAATTCCAAGATACTAATCACCATAGTATCAAGTTACGATTTCTTTTCAAAACAAGTCACATTTCCTTTTAAAGTTATCTCAAGCTTCTAAATTAAGTGACTTCATTTCTTGTAAAACCTTAGGCAATTCATGCCTTAAAACCATTTTCCTTCCACAAGTTCAAATCATCAAAACCTTTCTCCATTAAACTTTCACAAGCTAATATAACCAACTCCCCATAAAGCCGTTATATTAGAGTTAAACAATAGTAAAACACATTCCCTTAAGTCCAAGGGATTTTTATACTTTCCTTTTAAAATGAAGCAAGCATCAAATACTTATAACAAACGAAGATTTCCAAATCTTGTACGTCTACCGTACTACATAGGTACAACTAATCATGCTCAAGAGATAGGAAAGCTCCACATACCTCTTCGGTCGATCCACAAGCTAAGTCGATTTACATGCGTAATATGTCAACCTAAAATGACCACAATACGTTTATCAAGCTCTAATTACAAATGCAGAATTTCCAAGTTAAAGTCACCAATTTCCTACGGAAAATTGGGCAGCGTTTCCCTTGTTTCTACATGCATTGCCACCTTTTCCAAGGTCGATTTTTAATGCTCAAATGCCATGTTTAAGGCTCAACAACCAACCAACACCAATGGGATTACACACCAAACTTTGGTGTGTAAAATTCAACCACAAGTTACAACAACTAACCCAACAAGTCTAATGTAGTATTTAGGCAACAACACGCTCATAATATCCCCTAACCAATTCTTTCATAATCAACCCCATTTCTTACATTAACTACTCTAAGTGCATTTTTCCAACTACAAGTTCTTCCTATTAAACATGCAACACCCAATACCAACTACAAGAGAAGAAATGTTACCTTAAGTTTTTGCCAAACTTATTCCAACACCTTGCTAGCCTTTTCTCCAAGAACACCACCACAATAGTCTTCACAAGCTTGTAATAACCTTTCCTTCCTATTACACTTTTAAGATTTTCACTAAGGATAGAATTACTCTTGGGAATTTAGAGATAATGATGAGCTTTTAACTTAGAGAGATGGAGTGTAGAGATGAAATGTTGAAAGAAATGACCAAGTCTTGGTCAATATAATGCATGTAGCGTAAATCGGATGGGGACACTTGTCACCCTCCCATGGCCTCTTTTAAAACAAAAATCAGACTTTCTAAGTTTTTCCGCCCAAATTTCCCGCCTCGGCGCCGCGGCCCTGCTTCCCGGCGCCGCGGCGCCGCAACTCCTGCGGACCCTCGGATCTTTCGGCCTTGCGGCCACTGTTTCGGCGCGCCTGTACTGGTACCAGCCACCGTACCCCGCGCCTTGCGCGCCGCGCTCCTCGGCCGTGAGGCCCACGAGCGTGTTTTCTCTAATTTTTCGCACGGCCCGAACCACGGGGTATAACATTCTGTTTGCCTCAGTGATGGAAAAATTGACACGACATATTCAAGAGGAGATTCTGTGGTGTATGTTATTTACAGATCACATAGTTTTGATTGACAACGAGCAATGAAGTTAATGATAGGCTGAAAGTTTTGAGGGCCCTTAAAGTCTAAAGGTTTTAGATTAAGCTGGACTAAGACAGAGTATATAGAGTGAAAGTTCATTGATGTGATGCAGAAGGCAGATGTGTAAGTAAAGATTGAGGCACAAGTTATACCCAAAAGAGAAAGTTTTAAGTATCTTGAGTCTATATTATAAGGAGATGGTGAGTTGATGATAATATGGTACACCGTACTAGAGCAAGATGAATGAAATGGAGGCTCGCCTCTGAAGTGCTTTGCGATAAGAAGATATCGTCAAGGCTGAAAGCTAAGTTCTACAGAGTGGTGGTTAGACTAGTATTATTATATGGGGCAGAATGCTAGCCAGTCAAGAATGTTCACGTTCAGAAGATGAATGTAGCGGATATGAGAATGCTCAGATGAATTTGTGGTCATACTAAGAGAGATATAATTAGGAATGAAGTTATACAAGACAATGTCAGAGTAACCTCCGTGGAGGACAAGATGAAGAAAGCGAGACTGAGATGGTTTGGACATGTGAAGAGGAGGTGTGAGGATGTGCCATTTATGTGAGAGTTTGGAAGTAGCAGGAGTTAGGGGAGGTAGAGGTGGGCCGAAGAAAAACTGGAGGTCCGGGGAGGTGATTAGACATGACATAACACAACGTCAGCTGACCGAGGACATGACCTTAGATAGGAAAATTTGGAGGTTGATAATTAAAACAAAAGTTTAGTGGGTAGTTGAGTTTTTGTCGCATTGTTGTGGGAGAATTAGGGGGATAACCTCTTCATCTCATCTTCTCATTTTCTTAGTAGTATTATTTAGATATCGTGTAGATCCCTATTTTTATGCGTGTATTACTATGTGTTGCTACATTTGTTTTGTATCTTGATATTTTGTTGTCTTATTTTCCTTGCAATCCTACATCGATTATTTTCCTTTTAAGTCGATGGTCTATCAGAAACAACCTCTCTATCCCACAAAGATAGAGATAAATCTGTGTATATCCTACCCTCTCAGACCTCACTTTGTGGGATTATACTGAATATGTTATTATTGTTGTATTTAGAATTTAAAATGCTTTATTTATGATCGACTTCATTTGTTGTTTTTTTAAACAACAATAATTATGTATCTCAATTTTAAGTTAGTATCAGCTTATTGGGGTGGTACATAGGCGGTTTGAATTGAATTTGAGTGACTTAAAATGGGTTGAAGAATAAACCCAAAAGTAGGGCTGCACAAAACTCTCGGACCGGACCGGACCGAGGACGGAAAATCCAGAAAGGTCGGATCGAAGACCGGATCGAAAAATTCGGTCCGGTCCGGTTCACGTTCGGTCTGGTCCGGTCTGGTCCGGTCCGCTCCAATATACACTAAAAACCGAGAAGAAACCCCGGACCGAATCGGACCGAGGACCGAATTTTCAGAAACATAGGATCGAAGACTGGACCGAAATATTCGGTCCGGTGTTCGGTCCAGGGGTTATTTTCGGTCCGGTCCATTTTTTGTGCAACCCTACCCAAAAGTAAGTTGCGCTACACTAATATTGGTTAAATAATGAATCATAGTCCAACACACTCACTTTTTATCAAGTTTTTATTTATTTGTATAATTTATCTAATTACAAAATAAAACTAGCTAAATAATTATTTTTCTTTTTTATTACGCCTATATATAACATATCAAATAGAAAATTATTTAAATTTTGGCAAAGTTTTTTATTTATCAATTGCACTACATACTTGGCCCAAATCAGTTAATTAAACTTGTAGATGGGTTGAACTTGAGAAGGTTAAGATGGATTAAGTTAATAAATTATAGGGTAATTATTATTCCGAAATTTAACCGAGTTGGGTGAGTAATTAACGTCGTAGCGCACTTAGCACTCAGTGCCAACAAGACCTTACATGCGTGGAGCTTTAAAATGGTCATACACATCTGCCAAAGCTTAATTGGGTTGGACTAGTCTTTAACCTGTCCAAATTTATTTGGGTTGGGCGAGTCATATTATTTGCAAGGAGAATTTTTTTACTTTAAATCTTAAATATTATTTCCACCATTTTTCCTTAATACTTTTACATAAAAAGAGCTCATTGTCTTGTCTCATATTCGTTTTTGCTCTTATGCTTAAAACAACTCTGATAAGTTATACAATTTTGAGGTTTTGATGATTGTCAAACATCTACGAATAACCAGATAGGGATCAGTTGCAATCGATTCTCTTGCGGTTATACGCTATAGTTGTAAAAATTGTTGCATTATACCGACTAGTAGCAATGCAACACAACTGCAAATCTGCTAGACCAACGGATGCAAAGGCTCTCTCATTTGCTCTCATGTATAAACAACATGTTGCAAGTGCAAACTCACCACTTGAAAATCTAAAAAGATTTTTTCTCTTAACTGTCAATCCACGACTGCCCTCAAGACTCTCTCAAGTAGAAAGCTGCAACAAATTGAAGGACTTGTTATCTATCACTGAAGATGTCTTAAGTCCTTATGTTTGTGAGCCTTTGTCTATTGATCGTTAACTTGTAAACCTACTCTTCTCTTGAGAAGTTGTATGTAGGTAGCTTGTTTGTTCTAAGTCTTTGAGTTGAATATTTGGCTAGAGTTAGTCAAAGAGTGTCTTTTCAATAGAATTATTGTAGAGAAGAGTGCAATAGAGTTGTTGCACTGAGATATCAATAGAGTTATTACATCAAACTTGAAATAGAGGTATTGTAAGAGTAGAGGGATTAATAGTTTAATTCCTAAGTTGCAATAGGTTGTAATCTAAATATTGCTCAGTCACAGTGAAGTTTGGGAAATCCTACTAGGTGTAGGTCGTGGTTTTTAATCCCTTAAGCAAGGAGTTTTCCACGTAGCATCTTATGTTATTTACATTCTGTCTTTACCCTGTAAAACAGAAGAGAACCTGGTTCTCTACTGTGTTTTGGTAGATCCATATATTGCATTAATTGGTATCAGAGTGGGTTCTTTCTAAAAGGTTAATATCCAGAAAAGATCACTCTCATGGCTGCTCCACCGAATCTAGAGAAAGGACAATCCACCAAGATTCAATGGAAAGTATTATGGATGGTGGAAGACAAGGATGCACGATTTCATCATGGATGAATATTCTGAGTTGTCAAACATCATTTGTAATGGTCCTCATATTCCAACGAACACACATCTGGCTGGATTTCCATCAACTCCGAAGGTAAGAAAAAAGTACAATGATGCTGATAGGAAGCTTGTAGAGAAAAACTTCAAGGCAAAGAAATCCTAGTATGTGGAATTGGACCAGATGAATACAACTATCTCAGCCTATCAAACAACGAAAGAAATCTGGGAGGCCTTACAAACTACTCATGAGGGAACTAACCAAGTAAAGTAGTCCAAAATAAACATGCTCATCATTGAGTATGAACTATTTAAAATGAAAGATGGTGAGTCCATCCAGGACATGCATACTATGTTCACCTCCATAATCAATGAACTATGTTCTCTTGGTGAATTCATCAAAATGAACAAACGAACAAACAATGAGCATTGATGAGCTTATTAGAAATCATAATACTTACGAGCTGAAGAAACAAAAAGATTATGAAAGAAGGGAGCCAAAGAAGGAGAAGACCTTGGTTCTCAAGGCTGCCAAAAGTGACACAAGCAGTGATGAATCTGATATGACATATCTTACTCAAATATTTCAGAAGATGGTTTGAGGAAATAGTGGTGTTTCACAGAAAGGAAGCTCTAGCAAAATCTTTAAGGGAAATGAATGTTGCCACAAGTATTGAAAGCCCATCAACTTCATTAGAGAGTGTCCTCTTCACAATTAGGACTAATACAAAAAAACACTAAAAAGGTGACTAAGAATAACATAGTTCCGAAAAAATGGTTCACAAGGATAAATAAAGCTAACAATATGATGAAGCAAAGCTCTGGCGGCATGGGGAGATTCATCCAGTGAGTCTGAAGGTGGAGATGATCAAGCTGATGCATGTTGTAAAAAATGGACCTCTAAAATATGAGTAAATATTTGAACTCATGGTCAAATCTGAGGTTGATGAAGTCTATAATCAAGACGAGGTAAATTTTCTTGACGTCCAGAAAACTTGAAAAGCTATTCTCACAAAAAATTGATGTCATTAACAAATGTGCTAATTGGTACATATCATAGACTTACCAGTGAGAAAGGAAACTTAATTGAAGAAATTTGGAGTTTAGTTAGAGCAAGAAATGGATGATCTGGTGATCTACATTGTAGATCTGAAGGAACATGTCAATGAAGTAGCCAGAGAGAGCTCTATGTTAAAAAGTTAAATGAAAGATGGTTGAATACTTCTGCAAAATAAAAAAAGGAAACGGCTAGTGAGACTCAACTTGAGCTTGAAAATAAGCTCAAAAAAATAAAGGCGAGTCTCACTACTAAGTTAAAGAGGAACAAACAGTTACAAGAGGATGTAGATAGGGTAAAAATTGATCTTTAAAAGTCTCTTCGCTAGACCTGGTCTTCTAATATAATTACCTCTATTTTCAAGAGTAAAAGAGAAGGCAAGGAAAGACTTGGTTTCCAAAAGGCCAAGACTCCCTATGATCCTCACATCAAGTATGAAACTACTACAAAAAATTGGTTGTGTACTCATTATGGTCAGACTGGCCATTACAAATATTCTTGCAAAGAAAAATCTCAGTCTGAGCAGAAAAAGAAGTTTATTGAAAAGAAATCTAGAAAACTGAGGTACATGGTGCCAGCAAGAAAAAGGGTTGGATTGTCTGCATGGACGAAAATGAGTCTAATTCATTTTATGATCCAAATTGATTTGGGTTTCTAAACTTAATCAGTGACCTGTCTGCAGGCTAGAGTGAGATGAGAGTAAAAAATGAAACTTCATTGGTGAATTATCTAAGTATGTAGTTGGAGTCTCTCTGGGAGTGTGTCTATGAAAATGTCAATAAAGGTTACTTTCTTGGCATGAGCGAAATTAACAAGACACTTTCCCATACTTTTTAAAGATAAGTGCAATATGGATGACTTCATGAACAGTTGGTCAAGCGTCTCTCATATCTAAAGTTAGTCCTAATAGAAAAAAGGGACAAGAGCACCAATGAGGATAACATTAATGAGATCCATGGGCAGGACCCAACATTTCTCAATGTTCGGATTAGTGATGTTGAACTTGAGAACAATCTGAACAAGTTCACCATGAAGAACCTGGTGTGTAAGATGTCAAGTCAAGTTCAAGGGTGATGAGGCATGAGAAACTTGTGCTAAAAGGAAGCAGTACCAGATACTCGAGAGTCTGGACAAAGGAACCATGAAATCATGCATTTAAAGAGGACAATAAAGTGGTACACTCCACAGAATGTGGTTCTTCAAATCCTCAAAGCATTAGTCAATCTGAATAGTGAATAAGGAGGTCAAGCAGTTGGATAGGAATAAAACACGAAATATGATATTCAGATCTAGCGACAAAATCATCACAGGAACTAGGTAAAGCACATTCTAGTGTCACTATGATCAGTCAACAAAAGTACTTTAGAAAGAATACCAAAGGAATTCAAAAAGTCTCATAGGAGAAAATCCTTAACTTGGTTGAAATATACTGAAGGTCATAGGAGTAGTAAAAGCATATATGAATCAACAGATTTTTCTTCTGGGATCATAATTGATCTAACGGGATTCACAGAAACAAACTAAGTGGCTCTTTACACCACAAAAGCTGAATAAATAGTGTGGCCTCGTGTATTGATATGCTGGTGTGGATCAAGCAAAAACCTAAGGATTTCGAGGCATTACTAAGTGTGTATCTCTTGTGTATGACAATACAAGTGTACTCAATAAAAGACACCAAGCATATTGATGGACCAGGTAGTAGAGATCTTCATAAAAGGCACCAAGCACTTGAAGATGGGTTAAATCAAAATTAAAATTGGTTGTCTCTTCACAAGCTCTCTAAATTATTGGCTATGATAAGGAAACACATAGGATGCTAAAAGTGTTTTTCGGTAGCATTGCATTTCTCCTTCTCGCTCAAAATATGGTCCAAGAACCTACTTCTTTCTTATGACTCAGGTTAGTGATTTTTTCAATACTTATGTATACATTTCTCCTTCTCGCTTTTAAATTAGTTCTTAATGGTCATGTAGTGTCTGAGATATTACGAGAAACGAAGAGTCTTTCTTTATTTTCTTTTCTTCTTATTTCACCAATCACTCGCCTTGTGCGCCAAAACCCCTATTTCTCAGTTCTTCCAAACTCTAATAACAAAACTTTCCTGTTCACTCTCTTGAGCCAAACTCCTCCAATGTTGCTAAGGATCAAAAGAAAGATGACGAGTCGCCTAAGAAACCAGGTAATACTACTTTTGTTGTTGATATGGTTCCTATTAATTCAGACAAAGGACAGTCTGAGTCCTATGTAGATCATTTATTTGATGGTAGTCTAGATGAGGGAGAAAAGGAAAGAGGAAGATTTTGGAAAGTGAGGTTGCAGAGATCGTATCAGGATTTGTAGACTAATTGGATAAATTAAGTAGCAAAGAAACAGATAAGAGAACTGGCACCCTCACTCAGGGGGAATCTATGACTTCACCTGAAGAAGGAACTAGTCTGTCAATTCAGGGAGCATCTGACACTCCTAAGTTCAAGACTGCTCCTATTTGGGATGGGACACCAGGTTCCTCAAAGGCAATGATTGCTATATAACCTCAATCTGTAACCACTATCACCGTACCCCTAGGAGAGCTCTCACCTGAAGGTAAAAGTGGTGATGTCAGCCCTTCTTAGCAGGTCGATGTTGAGGATGAATTGGTTTTGAGTGATGTGTTAAAAAAAAAGCCTAAGACATTCTCTAAGGATTTTTTGAGTGAAAATGAGAGAAAATACATTGCCTACAAAGTATCAACCACCAGACTAAGGAAGAAAGCCCAACTAAAACCTACCCAAAAAGCTAACAAAGAGAAAAGCTCAGTAAAGAAACATAAACGAATGGTAAAAGTATTGTTGGTTGATGAGGAGGATGTGTCACCTGATATGTGGTGATTGTTGAAAATAAAGAAATTGTGGTGGAGGAATCATCTCTTGTAATAAAGAAGTCTAAAAAGAAGAACATTATGAAAGGAAAATCTGCTGAGGGTAGTGACGTAAATGATGAGGCTAGAGGGTCTCAGAGGAAGAAAAAGAGCCCCACTCTCTAAGACATATGAAGGGAGTTGTAGAAGAGGAATCTGGTTCCTCGTCAAAGAAATAAAAGAAATATCTAATTGAGTGGGAGAGAAAATATATCCTCAAATCTGAAAAAGTGTTGCGTTGAAGAGCTTGTGATCATGAGATTGCAGAAAAAGGTGGAATGAAGGAACTTTTGGAAATAATTGAGTTTCAGAAGTGGAATCATCTACTTTCCCCTCCAGTTCCCAATGTGTTTGAAGAATAAGTTGCAAGCTTCTATGGGAACTTGATTGCTACTAAAAATGATACTCTAATGGCGACCTTAAATAGAACTGATGTGGTTCTTGATGAGGAGAAACTAGGTGAGATTCTCGGTGTTCTCACAGATGGGTTAAAGACTATCAAAAGGAGTACTACTTTAATTGAATTTTTGGGTACTATTGTAAAGCAAGAAAATATGGAGATTGGAGCTACAATCTTTAAAAATCTCCCCAATCCTGAATATCAGCTCATGTTTGAGCTGGTGAACAAAGTGATACTTCCCAGGGATGAGAGGAGGTCCTTAGTAGCAATCTCTGATTTAATTGTCATTGAAGCCTTAACAAACTTCACCCCTATCAGTTTATCTGCCCTGATGATAGAGCACATTTTGAAAGTAGCAAAGTACAAAGGATGGCAGACGTACATGTTCTTCCTCACAAAGTCTTTGAACATTTTAATGTCAAACAGGAAAAGCCACCATGGGAATCAGGAATCAAATGTTCTCCTTAAGTACGCTTGAAGAATGTGAGGGTATGCCAAGGAAATGAGGAGTATGGAGCAACTCGACGATTTCAAAGCTGATTGAAGCTCAAGAAAAGGCTACTGTTGAGATCCAGAGGTTACAGGCTGAAAATGCCATCTTTGCACAATTTCATAGAAAATTACTATTATTAAATTTAAACTTACAAAAGGGAAACATAGAAAATACATGCATTATGCATAGCAAGGCAAACTAAACTTCCAAAGCCACTCCAAGACTACACAATAGGCAGGAACGTTATAAAACCTAGAGAGATTCTTGAGTTGGAAGAGGAACATGAGTCCTAACAATGAAAAAGTTTTCACAGATAAAGCCAGCAAGCCCACCACCAATCAAAGGCCCAATCCAGTAAACCCAGTGGTCAGTCCAGATTCCACTAACAAAAGCTGGCCCAAATGACCTTGCAGGGTTCATTGAAGCTCCAGAAAAAGGCCCTCCAGCCATGATATTGGCCCCAACAACAAGCCCAGTTAAAAGTGGGCCCATCCCTTCAAGAATTCCCTTCTTAGGATCCACAATGGTAGTATAGACAGTGAACAACAAAGAGAAGGTCAAAATCACCTCCATAATTAACCCTTGTCCATAATTCACTCCATTTGCTAGTGTGTGAACTGGTGTTATCTGCAAAAATGCAAAAATAAAAGATCAACATACAACAAAACTTAATCAATACCATCAATCTTTAAGCCCCGACAAATTCGATAAATATATCAATTCATTTAACTTTAAATTTTACCTTTTACGTTTAATTTATAACCACACGAATATCTTTGATTTATTTTAGATCACAAAATTAAAAAATCTTCTTTTATTTTTTAAACTTCATACTCAGTTAAATTATAACACATAAATTAAAACGGAGGGAGTAACACTTTTTTCTTGTACAACACAAAATGTTTATGTTGAATGGGGGTTGTTATAAGACTTGTTTAGATGGATAAAAGAATCTCTTTATCTTATTAGGGGTTGGAAACGGGTCATTTGCATTTTTGTCACTATTTTTTACCGGTATTTAATTTAATTCTCCTCAAATGAGATTTACGTCTTTCGGACATAAGTTCTTTACGGAATTCGATTACAAGTTGTGTCGGATTCCATAAAAAACTTATGCTCCTGAAGACATAAATTTCATTTGAGGGGCAAAAATTAAAGACCACCCCATTTGAAGGCAAACCATGCAATTTTTTGGTTACACAACCTCTATTTCATTCTATGTGATACTACCTTATTAGTATTAGTTTGCTTAGAAAAAAATTATATTTTTTATATTTAGTATTAATTTAATTTTAATTTTTTTTATCTATTTTTATAATCACAAAAGTATCATAAGTGAAAAATCATAATTTTCAAAATAACTTTCTTAATGCACAATCAAACTTCTAATCCCATTAATTAAAAAGGAGGGAGTAGTAGGTGTTGCTAACCAGTCCACCAGTAAGGTAATTGAGCAGAGCACAAGCAGCAACAGAAGCCAGTAACTGGTCAATCCAGTAGAGGATTGATCTAAAGACAGTGATATGACCACCCACACAAAGGCCAAGTGTGACAGCAGGGTTGAGGTGTCCACCAGAAATTCTGAAACCAGCAGAGATGGTCACAGCCACAACCAGCGCATGTGCCATTGCCACAAAAAATAAGCTCACTAGTGGATCTCCATTTAGCTTATCTGTTCTCATTCAACACTACAATATATTATTTCATCTGACCCATAATAAGTATCATCTTAATAAAAAAATTATTCTAAAATAAGTATTATCTTAAGAATTCAAGATATAAATTGGTTATTTTTTTCCTATTATTCCTTTAGACAAAAGTTGTCAAACTCTGTATTCAAGAAATATTATTGATAAGTTTTCTATTCAAGACATAAATGATTATTATTCAGGCATTCTTTAATTAAAAGGAAAAAATAATCTATTTTTATTAAATAGGGGTAGTTTGATAATTTTTTCATTGCATTATTGATTTCTTAATATGTGTGTTTTTCGCTAAGGTGACACTTATTATGGGACGGAGAGAGTATCAAACACTTCAAAAATTCTTCTTATTTAAAACATCTATTTCGTACTCCCCCGTTCAAATTTATCTGACATTATTTCATTTTTAGTCCGTCCCAAAATGATATCACCTTTTCTTATTTGACAATTATTTAATGACACTATCTCTATTTTATCTTTGTTGGATCCCACTTACTTTTAAAGATATACTTATTGTAAAGAAAAGTCAATAGAAGTAGTCACTAAAGTAAGGATAATTTGATAAGCATAATAAAATCTTCCCTTATTCTTAAATTTTGTGTCCGATCAAATGGTACCACATAAATTGAGACGGAAGGAGTAATTCTTATGCTTGATTTTTTAGCTAAAGTCATTAAATTATTTTGCGTAACAAAAAAACATTAAACTTTGTCTAATTATTATCAAAAGTTACTAAACAATTGTTTTGTAATAAAGAAGTCGTCTTGACTTCGTTTAAGTATCATATAAAAAGTCTCCTTTATTTCCTTTTAATGGCTTAGCTTTTGTACAGTTGTTGTGCACTTACTTCTTGCTTTTGAGTTGGAGCTTACTGGTTAGTGACGTAGTTCGTGAAGATTAAATAAAACTTGTGGCAAGCAGAGTAATCAAGCAGGAGAGAGAAATAAAATGCAAGAATCGGTTATTACTCAATAGATTCCAGAGATGGCAGTGGAACCGGACCCGGTTCGGAGTCGGTGAATTCAGATCTGTTTTATTGGATATGAATTTTCAAAATTTGGATCCAACGGATCCGAATTTCTGACAGATCGGATCTGAATCTTGTATTTGAGATCCGTATCCGGTCCAGATTCGACCCGTGAATTCATTTTTTTATTAAATATATTCATAACCTAAAATGTAATTTTAGAAGTATTTTCTTAAATTTTTTCATAATTTATGTATTTTACATTCAGATTTGGACTTTATTTTTAAATAGTCCATACATTTAAGCCCATAATTCTCAAAATGCACAATAAAAAACTAAGCGGAAACATATCTCTAACAAAAGAAACCCTACAAGTTCCAAACCTCCAATTCTCAAAATCAGTAACCCTCATTGCTTTTTCTTTCAAAATTAGAAATCCTACCGGACTCCAACTTTCACAGTAAAAAATTCTCATTTTACATCGTAAGCCTTTTGCTTTTTCTAATTAGCTATAAGATCGTGTAGATCTATTATTCATAACATTTCACTTGAAATAGTTTTCAAATAGTAACTTTTTAAATACTTTATTAGTATGTGTTTGAATAATATTTGACCAAAATTGGAAAAAAAAAATGTGAAAGTAATTGATTTTATTATTGTGTCTTTTCCTTTTTTTAGTTTCTAATGTGAACTGCATTTATTAGTTCTCTTAATGTAAAGATGTAGTCTTTTAATTTATTTTATATTTTAATCATAAATATTTATTGAGATGAATTTTTTTAGTTATTTTTTTAATATGATTGTTTCTTTATTATTTCAAGATGTTGATGACGTTGAAACTAATGACTTCGAAGACTAGTTTATCAAGTTTGGCAGAAGGTTATAGAAAATGTTGTTGACATTTTAAAGAACATTGTTGTAGAATTTAATTTCAAGACCTTTGTAATTGTAGTGTTTTCATGATGTTAATTACTTACTTTGCTTCATCGTTTTTATTTTCTTGTGATGCTAAAATTTCGTTCAATTTTTTGGAAGAATGGTGACATGTTTGTGTAAGTTGATTGAATGAACTCAAGCATTTGTTTCAATCAGATTTAGTTTCATTTTGTCAAAAAAAAAATCAACAGGTGAAAATATTATTGAAGGCAAAAAAAATTACATGTGGATCCAGATCTGATCCGTGGATCCGGATTTGGATCTAATTTTTATGGACCCGATGAATCTGGATCTGGATCCAAATATGAAAAACATATCTGAATCTGGATTTAGTAGAATCCGATCCAAATCCGATCAGTTGTCCTCCATAATCAGAGGCATTGATCACATACTCCTTATCGCACTTGCTATTCTCAGTTTGTCAAGTATATGATACATTAGCAAAGGTAAGTGACTTTTTGGTTAATAACAACTAGTCTAGTGATTTTCGTGATAGATAGAACTGAGTGATTTTTAGTAGCAACAAAATAATTTAGTAACTTTAGTGCCATAAAGAAAAAAATGAAGACCATCTAAAAAATTATGTTGGTGTTTTAGTGGGGGAAGTTACACATTTGATCGGTCGATCGGTCAAAAACAATTACACCGTCTAGCCAAATATACATAAATTATACACTCATTATATGTAATTTATGTATATTATGTATCTGTCCGACTTATTTTTTGTGGCCGCTATACAATATAAAAAATTCTCTTTTTTTTATTACCTCAATAGTAGATCCAAATTTAGGATATGTTGTGTGGATTCAAGTAAACTCATTGATTCAACTTGAATTATGTATACACATGTTAAACAGTGTCCAGAATATTTGGCTCTTAGGACACATTGTCGCGGCGCCGCCCCGGATTTCCAGAATTCGGATTTACCTGTTTTGTATATTAGACTTATACTTAAATTAGTATTGTAACATTAATAACAAATAAAATCACATATATATTTATAAAATTAAACTATGCTTGTTTAAAACCTACTAATTCTTGATCCAAAGATCTGCAATTCTCAGTAGTGTTACTTTTTATTTGTTTTGTTTGTCTTTTTTTTTTAAAGGAAACTGGCATCTTAAATGTACATGGAATTATCCAATAATGAGGAAAAGAGAACGAAAGAGGGATAATTGATGCAACTTACTGGCAGCCATAGCAGATCCAACACCAGCAAAAACGAAGAGAAAAGTGCAAATAAACTCAACAATTAGGGCTTGAATGCAGTCAGGCTGAATAGCCTCACGGCTATTTCCAATAGCAATTTTCGCCATTTGCAAATGAAAGGCTAGCTAAAAGCTTTAGAAGAAATGAAGAATGGCTATGGTTTAATTATTTTGGTTTTAAAATGGAGGATCGATCGCGTACAGGTATTTATACACGTGACATCAAATGATATGCTCGTACATTTGACTTTGGGTGGTAAATAGTGGTGAAAACTATATTCTTGGGAGCAAAAAAGGCGAAATATCTCGCCCACACGGCGTGGCGAAAACTATATTCTTATAATGATATGACCCATCTAGGAGTTGAACTAAAAAGGAAAAGGAGAAACTTAAAAATATACACATAGATTCCGTTCTTGTATTAGAAAAAAATAGTAGTCTTATATTAGAAAAAATATATTTAATTTTTATAATTAAATATTATATATTATGTATATACCTTTTACATTAATAAAAATAATCAAGGATTATTCTCTTTCAGAAACAACTAAGAGACCATTCGAGGAGTGATAGATATTGTACGTAACTTATAAGCTTAGTGCTGAAATTGATTTTACAAATAAACATTATCAGCCGTTAATATGTCTCGTCAAAAAAAAAAGTTGCTAAGTGACATCAAATGCCATGCTCGTAAGATAGACTTACGGTGGCAACTGGCAAGTAGTGGTGAAAACGATATTCTGATAGTGATATGACAAATTTAGGGGTTGAATGAAAAAGAGAAACGCTAAAAACAAATGTAGAGTTGACCTGTTTGTAATTTGTAAAGTGCAACAAATCAATTCGGAGCAATTTTCGTTTTAACTAGAAATATGGTTCTATACTTCTATGGTGGTGTTCGGAAGTTTTTAGAAGTGTTTCTGTGAAAATATTTTTTTGGCCAGAAACAGAAACATAAACATTTTTTTGGCCAAACACCTTCTTTTCAGAAGTAGAAATATTTTTTCCACAAGCCAAAAAATGTTTCTAGATAAGAAGAGATGCAAAAACACCAATTTAATGTTTCTGGAGAAGTCATTTTTGCTCATTCATTGAATTTGTTTGGACCTATTTACCATTTTCTTTTCACAAAATTCATTTTAATCTCATATAATATCCCCAAATAAAATAGAAATTTGAAAATAGGGGTAAGATAGGGGTAGGGCGGGAGTAAGTTTTTTTTTTTTTTTTTTATAAAAGTAAAAAAAAATATGAAATAGAAATTTGAAGATGGGTAGGGCAATGGGGAGGGGTGGGGGCTACGGCGGGGAGGAGAAAAAAAATCATATTTTTTAATAATTTTTTTTATAAAAGTAACAAAAAATATGAAATAGATATTTGAGGATGGGGTAGGGCAATGGGGTGGGGTGGAGGGTAGGGGTAGGGCGGGGGGGGTAAGAAAAAATTCAGATTTTTAAATAAAAGTAATAAAAATATGAAATAGAAATTTGAGGATGGGTAAAGCAATGGGGTGGGGTGAGGGGGGAAGGGGTAGAGAAAAAAATTCATATTTTTTAATAATTTTTTTTTATAAAAGTAAAAAAAAAATATGAAATAGAAATTTGAGGATGGGTAGGGCAATGGGGTGGGGTGGGGGCTAGGGCGGGGAGGAGAAAAATTCATATTTTTAATAATTTTTTTATAAAAGTAAAAAATATGAAATAGATATTGAGGATGGGGTAGGCAATGGGGTGGGGTGGAGGGTAGGGCGGGTAAGAAAAAATTTCAGATTTTTTAATAATTTTTTTTATAAAAGTAAAAAAAAAATATTAAATCGAAATTTTAGGATGAGATAGGGCAATGGGGTGGGGGTAGGGGTAGGGCGGGGAGAAAAAAATTTAATATTTTCAATTATTTTTATAAAAGTAACAAAAATATGAAATAAAAATTTGAGGATGGGGTAGGGTAATGGGGTGGGGTTGGGTGGTAGGGGCGGGAGGGGAAGAAAAACTTTATATTTTTTGTAAAAGTAAAAATATGACATATAAATTGAGGATGGGGGTAGGTGTGGGTTCAAGGGGTAGGTTTGAACATATTTGAGTCATTGACTATCATATTGTCGTTACATTTCTTATGTACAATATAATATTATTTTTTTATTAAATGTTGCAATTAAATAATTTAAAAAAAATTATTAAATAAGATATACTAATTTTTAGAAACATATGATAGAAAATAATATTTTAAATAGTTTTAAATCTATTAAAAAGAATATTCTAGTAAATTTGCATAAATGTTGGCCAAACAAGAAACTGTTTCTGTTTCTCAGAAGCACTTCTATAATTTTTTGCCAAACACCCTAACTGATTCTCCAGAAACAGTTTCTGCAGAACTACTTCTCAGAAACAGAAACACCTTTTCAGAAGCTTGGCCAAACAGACCCTATATACATGATTTCTTCTTGATTGTTAAATGATCGTGAAGAATTGAAGATCACAAAAATTTACAGCACAAATGAATAAAGAAACAACAACAACAACAACATATTCAGTGTGATCTCACAAGTGGGATCTGGGGAGAGTAGAATGTACGCAGACATATTACATCTACTTTTATATGATAAAGAGACTATTTCCGAAGAACCCTCCGCTTGAAAGAAAACATGGAAATTAGGGTAATAAACATTTTGGTCTAAGTATTACATGAAAAGGGAAAACTACTATTTGAAGCTACTTCTGTTATTACTAATTTTCAAACAACACTAAAATATGAAAGGATTAAGGAAACATGGAAATTAGGGTAATAAACATTTTGATTTAAGTATTACTGAAAAGGGAAAACTACTATTTGAAGCTACTTCTGTTATTACTAATTCTCAAACAACACTAAAATATGAAAGGATTACGAACCAGTCTAAAATTTTATACTGATTTTAATAGAATATTCATCAAATATTTTTACACTAATTGTATATCTCTTATTTTAGATAAAATTGTATTTCTATTATAGTTAAGTCCTATTTTAGGTAGAATTACATTTCATATTGTAATTATGTTGATTAGTTAACTAGTTTAGATATTCTTGTATTACTATATATATTGTACATTATTGATGAATAAAATCAAGGAACATATACTTTTATGGTATTAATAGCCTAACCCTACACAAAATACCCACCACGCCGTCGACCCCTCTCGCAGCCACCCCACGACGGAATCCTAGTTTTTTCGGCCACTCTCACTCCCTTCTCCTCCTAAATTTCATCCTCCATGGCTAAAAAAACTAAATTCATCATGCACTTGCAGTCAACAACATTAAAAATTTCATCTCTGTGACTCTTGAGATGGAAAAGAGTCAATACTCCTCATGGGCGGAACTCTTGAAAATCAATTATCGTGTCTACGAAGTTATCGACCACATCATCCCTCATAAATCGAAGTCCATAGACCCACACTCGACTTTGAATTCTGATGATACACTTTGGTCTTGTTTGGATGTCGTTGTCCTTCATTGGATATACGACACGATCTCTAATAATTTGTTGCACAAAATCATTGAGATCGATGTCATTGCCCGCCAAACGTGGGAACGTTTGGAAAGTATTTTTCACGATAACAAAACTCAACGTGCGTTACACCTTAAAAATCAGTTCAAGAACGTTCATCAGGACGATTTCCCAAACGCATCTGCATATTGTCAAGAACTCAAGATGCTTGCCGACAAACTCTTCAACGTTGGTGCACCAGTCACTAATCAACGATTGGTCATGCAACTTATTGCAGGCTTGAACGAATCCTTTGACGATGTTGCTACCATCCTTTAGCAATGCACATTGTTACCACTGTTTTATGAGGCCCGTTCGAAGCTAATTCTTGAAGAAAGCCAGAAAATCAAACACATCACCACTCAGGCCATCATTATAGATGATGCCCTCACCACCACCGGCAGGCCCTCCATCAAAGGCAGGGCCTCCAATTCCTGCAGCCAGCACCGCTGCCCCGAGGATCCGTAGCAGGATGGATCGACCCGCAACAACCTTTGAGGGCGTCAGTCTGGCAAAGGTCACGATAGATGAAATTCTGGAAGCAACAACGGTGGGAAGGGACACTCCTCGCTGGCAGGAAATAGCCAGCAACGACCGCGGTAGTGGCAGTAACCTTCATCATCGGTTGCCTACCCACCTTGGGCTACACGGGACCCACTATCATGGACCTCTCCTCCTTGCCCGTATCTGACATCCTCGTAGACTCCACCTCTGACCTGACAGACCCAACCTGACAACGTCCACAAAGCCCCCCACCATCAACTTATGCACAAACTGACATTGAGGAAGCTATGAACACAATGTCACTCAATGCTCCAGACAAACATTGATATCTGGACACATGCGCTACATCTCACATGATATCATCACAAGGTACTAATTTGAGTAACTTAAATCAGGATATTATTGTTGGTAGTGGATAAGGCATTCCTATTCGTGGTTTTGATCATTCATCTTTATCCCTACCACATCCACCACTAATTTTTAAAAATATCATTCATGCCCCTAAACTCATTAAAAATCTATTTTTTGTGCGACCTTTCACAACTGATAATAATGTTTCACTTGACTTTCATCCTTTTGGTTTTTCTGTAAAGGATTTTATGACAAGGAGATGAATAATGAGATGTACAACACCGGAGATCTCTACTTTATTTCAAACGTCGTCAACAAACTAGCCTCAGTTCCATAAACCTTTGCTGCTCTTTCGTCTTTCTTATGACATTCTAGATTAAGACATCTAGGAGATTCTGTTTTACGCTCCAGTAAGAACAATAATTTTATTCAATGCAATCGTATTTCTAAGACTCCTATATGTGAGTCATGTATTTTTACTGTAATGCCTTTCGATATAATACATAGTGATTTATCTAATTGTTTGGGATATACAAAAGTGAGATAATGTAATGGAATTAAAAGCAAAATATGTGTGATTAAGTTAGATATACAAAAAAATCATGACATCTAATTGTTTGAGATATTTGTGTTTAGCCTATGTGTGTCAGTTATGGAAAGAAAGGTTGAAAAATGTCTAGAAATCTGTTTGCTTGTTATTTGAGGCGAAATAGTTAAGATGTACATGTTTAGGGAAATGATTCAGGCATTCTTTGTTAGCTCTTCTGACAATTCATTACCTATCCTGACATAAATTGTATCACTAGTCAGCCCCTTTGAGCCTAAAATAAGATCTTTCTTTGACACCCTATGATTCATTTGTTGTGTCATAAGTGATATTTAAAAACTCTTGTGATGAAAAGTGTTGAAAAAGAAATAAAAGAGAGTATAAATTTGATGCACCCCAATAAAAAATATGCAAAAATCTAAGTTTGGGGGTTGTTATTTGTAATGTGCCTCACTTTCTCAAAAGAAAAGATGGGAAAATAGGTATGAGATTAAAAAGAGTCAAAAAGAAGGAAAAATGAGTTGAATGAAAAAAATACGTATGATACGTAATTGAGCCTAAATGCCTACTTTTACCTACCTCTGCGTAAGCCTACATTACAACCCTTGAAAGTCCTGATGATCTTTAATTTGTATATCTATGATTAGTAGAGAATAACAAGTAAACATGTCTATAGCATTTTGGGAAAGATGGAATGAAACTGACATGCATAGGCTAGGTGTTTGTATTTCCAGTGATTATGATCCAAGTGAATTTTCGAAATATCTAGCTTGAAATTCTAGATTGATAAATATTTATTTTATGTATGTTCCAACATATTATCTCATTTGTCATCCTTGATTTTGAAGCAGCAATACTATAACTACCCGATCCATTTCATAGAGTCCTTGTTTTTGTTGTGTTTTTATTTTGATCCTTACTCGAGGGCGAGTAAAGGTTAAATTTAGGGGTATTTGTTAGGCATATTTTATATACACTATTTGAGTCATTTTTAGTTAGTATTTTTCTTATTTTCTTTGAAATTAGTGTCGTGTTAGAGTCGTTTTTCTTTCTTTTGAGTCATAGCGGTCCTAAATGGAGAAATAAAAAAATGAAGATGAAATGAGCTTAATTGAAGTGTAATTGCACAAGAAAAGGCCAAGAAATGAATCTAAGAAGTCCCGAGAAGTATAGAAGAAATCAGACGAAGTCCGGACGAGAAAATGATGAAAAATCGGAAAACTGGAAAAATAACGCCACAGGCGCCGCGACGCTAATTGTCCTGAGAGGTCTGATTTTGCTTCAATAATTTCTGCGCCGTGGCGCCATCCTGCAGTGCCACGGCGCCGACGCGAAAAATCTGATTTTTTTGGTCGAATTTCAGAGAGTTAAAAGGGTCCGAAGCGCAATTTTTATCAACTATATAATCCATAAAACCCTGACATAAACGAGGCACCTTGTACATATTCCATCTCATAACATACAACATATCACAACCTTGGAGGCTACGATTGGAGACATTAGTTCTAAGTACTTTTCTTTCTTTTCTTTATTTTAATTCAGTTCATGTTTGGATTTGTATTAGTTCATAGCATGTCTATGGCTAGGAGCTAAACACTTTATTAGGGCTTTCCTATTAAATCGCTTGAAACTCTTATCATGAATTAATGCATTAGTTTGGTTTCTTCTTCACTTGATTAAGATTTATTCAATATTAGTATGAATGTTTGATAGTTAACTGATCACTAATTATCATAATCTATATGATTTCGAATCAAGAACCGAGAGGAGAGATTTTGATATGTTGTAATTGAATAGATATTTGTTAAAATCGCGGACGAAAGTACCCCGATACTTGTGTATCATTATAGGTTATTGTTCTTAATCCTCATATATGGTAAAACCTATCATATAAATATATAAGGTTTCTGCACTTGGGTTGAGTGATTATATATTATAATCGGAATATAAGATAGTCTATTTAACCTGCTATCTTAACGTAGAAGAAGAAGTCATTCTTCTTGCATTAAGGATTGAAAAGAGTGGATAATCGAGGATATTGAAAGCTCTATTTCCATCATAACTGATTAAATCAAAGTAATTTAGTTTAATTCTTGCAATTACTCTAGTCGTGTTAGATAAAAACTCAAATCAACCATCGTTTGACAAATAGATAACCTAGAATAGATGTTCGGTAATTAGAAATCAGTCTCTGTGGACGATATTCGGTCTTACCAGACTATATTACTTGTAACGATACGTACACTTGCGTGAGCATTTGGAAATCGACTAACACACCCCTACCCTTCCTCATCTTTCCGACAATTCTGCAGCACATCCCTCCTCCCATCCAGCGTCCCGATGAACACTCTCGGACAATGGAAACCCACATCATGTACATAATTTCCAAACATAAATAGATGTTTAACCTATCCATTTCAGTTGTCCCTTCCACTGTCCATTGTAATCTGAATAATGCCTTGTCTGACTCAAATTGAAAAGCCGCAATGATTAATGAATATAATGCTCAGATTGATAATAAGACGTGAGACCTAATACCCCATCCACTTGATGCTACCATTATTTTTTATGTGGATTTTTAGACATAAAAATAAATCTGGTGATTCTTTTGGGAGGTACAAGCCCGTCTTGTAGGTGATGACATGTATCAACAGGTGAGAGTGTATTGTGATGAAACGTTCAGCCCGGTCGTCAAGCCCGCAACCATCTGGACCGTCCTCAGTATTGCCCTATCCAAGTCTGAGCTCATTCATCTGTTTGATGTCAAGAATGCTTTCTTATATGGAGATCTTCATGAAACGGTATATATGCATCAACCTATGAGTTTCAGGGATCCTATTCATCCGGATTATGTGTGTCTATTGCGGAAATCGCTCTATGGACTGAAACAGGCTTCTTGAGCATGGTACCAGTGGTGCGCCAATTATGTCTCCTCTATTAGTTTTTCACACAACAAGTTTGATCATTCCCTTCTCATCTACAATAAGGGTCCAGACATGATTTACCTCTTATTATATGTTGTTGAAATCATCCTCACCATATCATCTGATGCCCTCCGTCGGTCTATTATGTCTCTCATTTCATTTGAGTTTGTTATGAATGATCTAAGCTCCCTGAGTTATTTCTTGGGCATATCTATCACTCGGCATTCTGGCGGCTTATTTCTATGGCAGAAAAGATCATTGACCGTGCAGGTATGACGTCTTGCAAGCCATACCACACGCTAGTGGACACCAATTCCAAGCTCGTCGTTGATTTCGGTCCTCCGTATTCAGACTCGACTCACTATCGTAGCATGGCTGAGGCCCTACAGTACCTCACATTCACGAGGCCAGACATATCATATACCGTACAACAAATTTGTTTGCACATGCACAATCCGACGGAAGCACACATGTATGCCATCAAACGTATTTACGATGCGTCCAGGGCACACTTCACTTCGGCTTACATCTATACAGGTCTACACTCACTGATCTCACTACTTATTCTGATGCTGACTGGGGTGGATGTCCTGACACCCAACGTTTCACGTCTGGTTACTACGTTTTCCTCGAAGATAACCTATTATCTTAGTCTTCCAAAAGGCAACTACATTATCCCTATTCAGTGTCGAAACAGAGTACAGAGGTGTAGCCAACGGCGTCTCTGATTTTTGTTGGATCCGTAACCTTCTACTTGAGCTTTACTTCCCGATTCAAAAGGCAACATTGATCTATTGCGATAATATTAGTGTGATATATCTTTCCGACAATCTCGTCTAACATCATTGCACCAAACACATTGAGATGGACATTCATTTTGTTCGCGAAAAAGTGACTCGTGGTGAAGTTCGTGTCCTTCATGTTCTTTCTTTATATCAGATTGCCGACATTTTCACCAAATGACTTCTGCGCATAATGTTTGATGATTTTCGAGCTAGTCTCAGTGTCCGTAAGTCTCCCGCTTCGACTACGGGGTGTAAAATAATATTCACCAAATATTCATACATTAATTGTATATCTCTATTTTAGGTAGAATTGTATTCTATTGTAATTAGGTCTCGTATTTTAGGTAGAATTATATTTTTTATTGTAATTATGTTGATTAGTTACCTAGTTTAGACATTCTTATACTATTATATATATTATATTAATTTGAATTTGGCAAGCTCCGCTAACACTCTGATACGATAATTTATTTTTAACTCACTTCTAAATAAAAGACATAAATTAAAACGTCCACCAACGACGTGCTATATTGCTTGATTGGGAAAAGTGAGGTCCACTTTGGGCACCACTTCACATTAGCTTCGGCAAAAGACATTTTATATGTTATTAAGAGACAAGCTAGTCTCAATTATGAGAATCTATCATGTTACAAGAAAACAAAATTTTGAAATTGGAATCCGACGATGAACCTTTCAATAAAAGCTCATTATTCTTGCAGCCAATCATAGTAATGTTGAATAATAATTAAGTAAATAAATTATAATTTTTTTAATAATTTAAATTTCTAAATGAGTTGATCACACAATTTAATATAGTATTAAAATAAATAAGAGGTATTGGGTTCGAATCTCACAATTTATAAGAATGAGGCTCACATGTGAGGAGACTCGTGTATAATAATTTAATAAATAAAAATACGATCTCTCTAAAATAACACTAAAATATATAAATCATACTGCAAATTAATAATTCAGCTATTTATAGGAGTAATTTCCATTTTGGTCCCTCAAATACAGTTAAACTTTTCAATAATGATATCGTTTGTTTCAATATTGTTAGATTGCTATAGCGAAATATTGTTATTAAAAAACATATCATATAATATAATATGAAAAAATCTATTTTAAAAAGTATAATTGTTATAGTGAAATATCATTACCGTGAATGATAACAAATCAAAATTATACAACAAAATATTTTTTATTTTTATTTTATGAAACATGCATGATGAAGCCTACTTTTATCCCACCATAGCAAAAGCTGATTGGTGAAATTGGCATACAACACCAATGAGTATGTTTGGTGTGTGTGTGTCATTTGGTGTCGTCTTCTTCATTTAATTTCTTTTCTTCTCTATCACTTATTTTCTTGTTATTATTCAATTTGACATTTAAATAGGCCTACCTAAGTTATCAATTCAAAGCATATGCTTCCATTGACTTTGCAAAGCCAATAACAACCTCTACTTTTTTTTAATAAAAGTTGATTCCATGAATCTGGCGAGCGAGGGACATCGTAACTAGAATACATTAGGTCAAATTCATCGCCACACACGTGTGGTCCTCTAGATTTGTCATTTGAACATCTCAAGTAACGTTTGTTTCATCTACACACTTCATGCTGTCATTTGTTGTCATTTAAATCATTTTTGCACAATCAATCAAATATGTAAAATGTGTATAACACACTCACCGATGACGTGACAACATGACAAATTAAATTAAGACATGTGGCGTTTGATCATTAATAAATTTTGAGAAAAAATAGTATTTAAAAAAACAAAACAAAAAAACATTTATTGGTGTTCTTCACCATCTTCAAATGTGTTCTTGTTCCAACTACAATTTTAATCCAAATTTGTTATAACTTCAGGTAAAGATTCCCCACGAATACCCGAAGACAACCCCAACAGTAATTTCTCAAATTTTCATCAAATCAAATAACCCTTTTTAAACTTTCAAGCTTTATAAATACCTTATTAATGATGTTTAGACCCAATTAATTTGAAATAATCCAAAGAGACAAAATGGAGTTGCTAGATCTGAAACTCATATCAGAAAAAGAACGAAATCAGATCGAAAATAATGGAGTTTCGCCGGAAAATTATCTGAAAATGATTGAAGAAGAAAAATAAAAATCTACTTTTTGGGTTTTTGACGCGCCTTATTTCTGTGAAAATCACGATAATTTCCAAATCAGCGAAAAGTGTTTAAATGACACAATATATGCCCACCTAAAATGTCTAGATGAAACAAACATTATTTAAGATGTTCAAGTGACAAATCTGGATGACCAAACCATAGATTTGGCCAATCCATTAGTAGTTGTATGGTCTCGTGCAAACTAAACATCATCCTGATTACTTTCCTTTTTTTCCTGCAACAATAATGATAAGAATTAAAAATTAGGAGCCTGAGTTTGGGTTGATTTTATCACAATTGCAACTTCTTTGCATGATAAATTTCTGCTCTCAACTTGAGGGGTATTAGAACAGGTTAAGTCTATTTATGATAATATAAGATTTATAGTCCTATTAGAATATAGTTACTTTTATCCTATTAGACTAGAAAAAAGAGGACATTACCTCTATATAAGGAGGTCATTATGATGAATGAAGAATAAAAAGAAATTCACATTATTCTTGTCTCTCTAAAATTTCAGTCTCGATTTTAACAACATGCACATAATTAACGTACGTAGATCTTTAAGTTGTTCAGCAAAATAAGATACTAGTACGAAAAATGTATCAGGAAATCGGACCATTGTATCTAGGGCTGTTCACCGATCCAAACCCGGACCGGACCGAAGACCGAAAATTATAAAATGGAAGATCGAAAACCGAACGGACAGACAGGTACAGTCTAAAACCCGGACCAGATCGGTTCTAAAGAAAGTTCAATTTGCTTTGCATTAGCTTTGTTATGAATATGGTACGTTGAAGTAATTTGGCTAATTTAATCTCTTTTAAATTTGATCAAAATTCATGTATTGAAGCTTAAAGTACTTGGATATTTATCACTACGGACCATACGGATACGGTTCATGGGCAGTAGAGATCCAAAAAATGCAATTAAAGTATAAGAAAATAAGAAGAACTAAGTCACATATTACAACTTCATGTCCAAAAATAATCCCAAAACTAAATTACTAGAAATATTGAATCCAAGACTATTAAAAATTTAAAAAATTCCTCACATCTTGAACAATAATGATACTAATGAAATCCTTAGACCATCAACATCAATCTTCAATAAAAAGTTTCAATAAAAAATTATTTAGTTCAAATTTAATATCAAATAAAAATCACGAGGAGTTCATATTTACATTATATAGTATTAGATGATTGGTCGTTTACCTTTTTCATTACTTTGCATGAAGCAAATACAACTTCTAATTTACCAATCACCATCATTCAAAGTAGAATTTTCCAATTCTGTATAATAATAATAATAAACAAACAAAATAATAAAAGTGAAGGTATAATATATTATTTTGAAATTATTAAGTATAATATAATTTTAGAAAATACATTTCTCAAGTAGCTCCAATTCCTCCAACTTTTCCTCTACATCAATCCCCTTCTCTTTATCTTTTTGAGGGCGAAGCCAATCTTGTGCACAAATAAGAGTTTGCACCATCTTTTATTGATATACAAAGTGTAAATAATAAAAATTGTTATAGAATCTCTATCATCACTAATCACCCCAATATTTGTCAAACTTTTATTTCATGTCTACGGCCATAAGATTAAAATCTCTATCATCACTAATCCTCCACCTATTTAACTGATCAAGAACACGAGCAATGTAGAAGAAAGTGTGATTACTAGTTACATATAATGAGCCAAAACAACATCGTGTAAGATGATATTAATCTCCCTTGAGGAGTCTTTCTCATTAATATCAATATATATAGTGTACAATATTCATCTCATAAACAAGAGGAATCCTAGTCTCATATACAAGAGGAATCCTAGTCTCATCTACAAGAGGAATCCTAGTCTTACCATAATTATATTTACACAATATTCTAAGTATGGGTAGATATATTATTATACTACTATACACGTTTACACACACCCTCAGTCGGAGCGGGAGGAGGCCGGACGCTGAGACTGGATCTGAAGTCAAGAAACAACCGTCTGGGAAGTTCTTTGATAAATATATCTGCATACTGATATGATGAGTAACACTCTGACATGGCCTAGCGCAACTTTCTCATGAACTAAATGTATGTCCATCTCAATATGCTTGGTTCGGTGAGGCTGAACCGGGTTGTGAGAAAGGTAGATTGCAGAGATGTTATCACAGTACACAATAGATGTCTGACGTAAAGGACACTGAAGTTCTAACAGTAAATTTCTGAGCCAACAAATATCAGCTACCACATTTGCAACACCTCTGTACTCAGCCTCAACACTGGAACGAGATAGGGTGGTCTGTCGCTTGGCAAACCATGAAATTAGATTATCCCCTAGAAAAACACAAAAACTGTTGAGTGTGCTTTATACACTCTTTTGAGTCATTTTTAGTTAAGTATTTTCCTCTTTTCGTTTGTGTTTAGTATAGTATTAGGTTGTTTTTCTTTCTTTTGAGTCACAACGGTCCTAAAGGAGAAAATACTGAATTAAGGATGAAATGAACTGAGTTTGAGGATGAAATTGCACAATCAAGGCTCAAGCAATCAATCAAATTGGAAATCTCGGGAAGCAATTTGAACAAAATTACACTGTCATCCGCAAGGGAGACACAAGGCAAATTTGCAGAAGTTGCTCGGAGTTAGAGACGTGACTCCCAGGTGAAGCACCGCGGCGCAGGAATTCCAGTGACTACCAGTTGTTTTAGGCTGAATTAGGGTCGCGGTGCCGACGCGCGTATTTTCGAGAAAAGGCCAAATTTCAGTAAGGGTAAAAGGGTCTGAAGCAAGTTTTTTTTTCAGATATAAAAACCATAAACCCTGTCATAACACATATCATACTTTGGAGAGGCAAAGAATGAGGCAAGCGACAATTGGAGACATCAAATTGTTCAAGTTCTTTTTCTTTCCTTTATTTTATTTCAGTTCATGTTAGATTTTGTATTAGTTCTTAGCATGACAATGTCTAGGAGCTAATCTCTTTATTAAGGGTTTTCATCGAATCACTTAAAACCCTTTCATACAGTTAATGCATAGTTATTGATTTCTTCTTCGGCATATTAAGATCTATTCAATATTGTTGTGATTTTTTTATAATTAACTGGCCATTAATTATCATAACTTATATGATTTCGAATCGAGATCCGAGAGGAGAGATTTGAATATGTTGTAGTTGTCTAGACATAGGTTAAAATCGTGGACGAAAGTACCCCGATACTTGTGTAGTATTTAAGGTTATTATTCTTAATCCTCCTGTGTGGTAAACGCATTTTCGAGCTTTTGAAATAATAGTTGTGGCACTCTCTTTCTTCCATAGAGAAGGAACTTATCCTCAGACTTTTGGAGCTTTGACTTTTCTGCATAAGGTTGAGTTTTTATATGTCCTAACCGGAATATAGAACATGTTTGTTAACCTGCTATCTTAATAAGAAGAAGAATCATTAGCATTGCATTGACACGTGAAAAGTGGATAGTTGAGGAGATTGAAAGTCCTATTTCCTTCATAACTGTTTTAAACCAAAGTATTATCTTCTTTAGTCTAATTTCTGCACTTTACTATAATTTTAGTCTTAATCATAAATCCAAATAAAATAACGGTTACCAAACAGATACTATAGATTAGATAATCGGTACTTGACAAATAACTCGTTCTTACAGACTTTATTACTTGAACGATACGTACACTTGCGTAAACATCTAGAAATATCGCAACAAGTTTTTGGCGCCGTTGTCGGGGACTGGAGTACTATCAATATCGAATTATCTATTCTTATTTCTAATTTGTTTTTTTTTTGTATTTTTATTTTTATTATTTTAGAACATTTTTGCTTTGATCTGTTTGCTTATTTTTGATCGATTTCAGGAACTTAGTTTATGCGAAGTAGGAGAGGAGCATACACTCCTATCCATCTGAATCCTGAGATTGAAAGATTGTGCAGACAAAACAGGAAAGACAAGAGAATTGTTGATTCTTTAGCAATGGAAAATCAGCAAAACAACAACGTGGGGAATGATGAGTTATCGGTTGTGATGAGACAAGTCCCGCATCATGCAGAGAAGAGCTTAGTGGACTATGTGATGTCGACAATTACAGGAGTGCAGACTTGCATCAGGCTTCCAGTTGTGGAAGCTAATAATTTTGAAATCAAACCAGCAATCTTGCACATGGTTCAAGGCTCAGTTCAGTTGGGGGATTACCGTCTGAAGATCCCTATATGCATCTTGCAAACTTCCTGGAGCTGTGTGCAACTTTTAAGTACAATGGTTTTTGATGATGTCATTCGGTTGAGACTCTTTCCATTCTCACTCAGGGATAGAGTAAAGAGTTGGTTGAACTCACTACATGAGAACTCCATTACCACATGGCAAGACTTGGCCCAGAAATTTCTTGCAAAATTCTTCCCTCCATCCAAAGCATTAAGACTCAGAGGAGAATTGAATAACTTTTATCAGCTGGAGGGAGAATCACTGTTTGATGCTTGGGAGAGATTCAATGACTTACAGAAGAAGTTCCCGCATCATGGGATTGAGAAGTGGATGTTGGTCCATATATTCTACAATGGGTTGTGTGGTACTACTCGTACCATTATTGATGCTGCAGCAGGAGGAACATTCATGAGAAAGAGTGTCAATGAGTAGAGGTGGGATTAAAAACCGAAAAACTGAACCGTTTGAGCCGAAATCTGAATTGGGCCGAACTGAACGGTTTGGGCTTGCTAGCAAACCGAAACCGAAACCGAAAACAATCCGAATCGATTGCTCCATTCAGTACGGGTTCGGATCCATGGCAAAACCGATCCAAAATGGTATCGAATAGCAAACTTACGTGTGTGGTTACAATTTTACTATCATATACATGCACCCATTATATTATTATCTATTATATATAACCTAAAATCCCTAATTTTTCTGACAACTCTTCACTCTTGAAGGAGAGAGTAATGATGAAGATGGAGGTAGTGCTGATGGTTCCGATTCAGACTAATTGTTATTTCAGTTTGTTTGTTATATTATTTCGCTACTCTGGGACATTTGGGACTGTAATAGCATAATAGACTGATGATTTTAGCTTTGTTTGTTATGTTGAACACTTAAAAACTGTTTGGGACTTGGTCTTATTAGGACTTTTGATCTGCTGGAAGTCTGGAGCAGTGGAACTAAATTCCTGATTTGCTATTTTTTACTGTTTTGGATTTAGATTTTTAATCTGTTGAAAGTTTTAATGTATTATCTATAGCTGTTTTCAGATTTATTGAGTTCACTCAGTGACAAAATTGTTGTCACTTTCCAGAAAACAAAAAAAAAACAAAAAGTCAGATTTTCGAAAAAGTAGCATTTGGTACCGAAATGGGCCGAACCGATCTGAACCCATTCGGATCGGGTCAATTCGGGTTAGATAGCCAATAAGTGAAGTATCGCACCGAACTCGTACCGAATATTATTTCGGATTCGGCCCAAAACCGAACCGATCCCACCCCTACCAATGAGGCACATGAGTTGCTAGAATATATGACCATAAACAACTACCAGAGGGCCGATGAAAGATCAACAAGCAGCAGAAAATTGGCTGGGGTTCATGAGTTAGATGTCATCACTGCGTTGACTATCCAGGTTGCCACTTTGACAAAGCAGTTGCAGCAGAGCACCATGTCCGTTAAAGCTGTTCAGACACCAGTGAGTTGTGAGATTTGTGGGGGTCCCCATACTTTTGAAAGGTGCACAACAGTGGATCCAAACAATGTGCCCATGGAGCAGGTTCAGGCAGTTGGGAATTTTCAGAGGCCCTACAACAATGCATTCTCCAACACATATAATCAGGGGTGGAGAAATCATCCCAACTTTTCATGGAAGAATGATCAAGCGGCGAACCTCGGTTGAGCTATTTCAAGCACTAATCCAGCTCGCCGAGGGCAGATCCAAGAACAGAATCGTGCCACCAGCTCCACAAGAGAAGCTAGATGAAATAAGAGCATCACTGTTGACTTTGGCTAACTCCCAGGCTCAATTCATGGCAGAAACCAGGTCCTCATTTGCAAATTTGACCAACTCTCAGACCTAGTTCATGACCGAAACAAGATCATCTATTACGAACTTAGAGACTCAAATGGGGCAGTTAGCAAAAAAATTGAGTGACAGAACGCAAGGAAACCTCCCTAGCAACACAGTGATGAACCCAAAGGAGCAGTGTCAAACAATCAACTTGAGGAGTGAAAAACAATTAGAGCAAGTTGCACCCCCACCAGTTAGTGAAAAGGAGAATGAAGTGGAAGATATAGTTGATGCAGAGAAAGAGAGGGTTACTGATGACCGCCCTATGTTAGAGAAGGCTCCACTAGCAGTTATGAGGGAATATACAGACATAATTCCATACCCTCAACGACTGCAGAAGAAGTCTCTAGATAAGCAGTTTTCAAAATTCTTAGAGGTATTCAAAAAGCTGTATATCAATCTTCCATTCATTGAGGCCTTGGAGCAAATACCAGCATATGTGAAGTTCATGAAAGACATCATTTTTAAGAAGAGGAAGCTAGAAGACTATGAGACAGTGGTGATGATAGAGGAGTGCAGTGCTATTCTGCAGAAGAGACTTCCCCCAAAGTTGAAAGATCCAGGGAGTTTCACCTTACCTTGCACTATAGGGAAAGTGACATGCAAGCAGACTTTGTATGATTTGGGGGCAAGTATCATCCTGATGCCCCTCTCTGTGTTTAAAAGACATAGTTTGGGGGAAGCAAAGCCAACCACAATCAACTTGCAGCTAGCTGATCGCTCTATAGTGTATTCCCAATGAATAATTGAAGATGTATTGGTGAAAGTGGGCAAATTTATCTTACCTGTTGATTTCCACATCCTTAATATAGAGGAAGATGAGAATATGCCAATGATCCTTGGGAGACCATTTCTAGCCACATGGAGGGCACTGATTGATGTTGAGAAAGGAGAGTTAAAACTCCGAGTCCAAGATGAGGAGATGATTTTCAAAGTTTTCAAGTCACCCACTGAATCTCAAGTCAATGATAGATGTTTTTCCATTGGGATAGTTGACAAGGGTGTCTCTGAGAAAAGCCTCACAAGTACTGAGGCTCGTGAAGTAACATTAAAGCAGCATGAAGAACTTGATGGTAAGACTTCTGAACTCAACCCTGCGAAAAAGAAGAAGAGAGGGAGAAAGAGAATGATTTTTAAATGGATATGTGGAAGGGATACTCTAACCCCTTGATTGAGTAAGAAAACTGTGTCCGGCTAAAAGACGTTAAAGATAACGCTACTTCGGAGGCAACCCAATGTTTTTAATTATGTTATTTCAATTTTTGTTTTAGTTGTTTTATTTTGTATTGAACAGTCTCACAGTATTGGTTTATTGTCTTATGTTTTTGTATGACTAATGAAAGCCAAGACTCACTCTGAAGGGTGAAGGGTTAACAATGCAGAAACCGGAGAGGCACCGAATTTTTGAGTAATTAGCGCGTCATGGCTCACGCAGGCGGTGTCTGCGATAATTTTTCCTTCATCTCAGACCTCCGTTATGACCGCTGTGTTGTGTCAGTAAGTTGTCCATTTTTTTTTAGTCTTTACACATTGGGGACAATGTGTCGATTAAGTTTGGGGGGGAATCTTATTTTGTTTTGTTGTTAGTTTTGTGTCTTTCTGTCATCTTTTGTTAGTTTATGTGTTTGTGAGTAATAAATTTTTTATAGATCATGTATGTGTAGTTGCTAAAGATATTGAGTGGATAAAGTAGGATAATATAATGGAACTAAAAGCAAAAAATTGTGTGCTTAAGTTAGATATGTCAAAAATTCACGACATCTAATTATTTGAGATATTTGTGCTTAGTGTTGAGTGTATTTTGGTACACTCTTTTGAGTCATTTTTAGTTAGTATTTTACTCTTTTTGTTTGTGTTTAGTATATTATTAGAATTATTTTTCTTTCTTTTGAGTCACAACGATTCCAAATGAGGAAATACAGAATTGAGGATGAAATGAGCTCAATGAAGATGAAATTTGCACAAGCACAGCCCAAGGAATGAAGCCTAAAATATCCCAAGAAGAATAGAAGAAATCAGGTGAAATCCGGACGAAAACAGGTCAAGGGCCACGGCGCTGATGAGTCGCGGCTGAAGGAATTAGGGCGGCAGCTGAAGGAACTAGGGGCGCGGCGTGAAAATTCCAGAGAGAAAGAAAATATTCACCGCGCCAAGAGCCGCGACGCCTGGACGAAGGGTCGCGACTCCGCAGAAGTAGAACGCTCCAATGATTTTTACCGATTAAGGGTCGCGGCGCCTGGACGAAGGGCCGCGGCTCCGATGCGAATTTTTTAGATTTCCTGGGCTGAATTGGAGAGGGTTTTTATGGTCCGAAAGGAAACTTTTCTCAAGTATAAAATCCCTAAACCCCGCTCATATTAGATACGATAGACCATAATAAAAAAAAACATACTTTGGAAAGGAGAACGGCGGCTACAAGCTACGCAATTGGAGACTTTTGTTCAAGTTCTTTCTTTTTTTCTTTACTTTAATTCAGTTTATGTTGGATTGAAATTTAGTTCTTAGCATGACAATATTTAGGAGCTAATTACTTTATTATGGTTTTCCGTCGAATTGCTTGAAACTCTTTCATATAGTTTATGCATTAGTTATTGATTTATTCTTCAGGTATATTAAGATCTATTCAATAATTGTTTTGCTTGATAATTAACTGATCACTAATTGTCATCACATATATGATTTCGAATCAAAATTCTGAAAGGTGATATTTGAATATGCTGTAGTTGAATAGACATAGGTTAAAATCGTGGACGAAAGTACCCCGATACTTGTGTAGTATTTATGGTTATTGTTCTTAATCCTCCTGTGTGGTAAAATCTATCATAGAAATATAGAAGGTTTCTGCACATGATTGAACTCTTGTATGTCCTAACCAGAATATAATGACAGATTAGTTAACCTGCCAACTTAATACGAAGAAGAATCATTAGCATTGCATTAACGCGTGGATAGTTGAGGAGATTGGAAGTCCTATTTCCATCATAACTGTTTTAAATCTCAAAGTATTTTCAACATTAGTTTAATTTTTGCACTTTATTTTAATTTGTAGTTGTAATTGTCAAACAAAATAACGTTAACCAAATAGATACTATAGAATAGATAATCGGTACTTGATAACCAGTCTCTGTGGATGATATTAGGCCTTACAAACTATATTACTTGACGCGATACGTACACTTGCGTAAGCACTTGAAAATATCCTAACAAGTTTTTGGTGCCGTTGCCGGGGACTGACGTACTTTCAATATCGATTTTTCTATTCTTATTTCTAATTTGGTTTTTATTTTTATTTGTTTTGTTTTAGTGTTGTTTACCGTGATCTGTTTGTTGTTTTTGATTAGTCTCAGGAACTTAGTTTATGCTAAGTATGAGAGGAGCAGACACTCATATCCCTTTGAATCCTGAGATTGAAATATTGTGTAGACAGAATAGAAAAGAGAAAAGAGCTGTTGATTCCTTAGCAATGGGAGATCAGCGAAACAATAATGAGGGGAATGATGAGTTACCGACTTTGATGAGACAAGTCCCGCATCCTGCAGAAATGAGCTTAGGGGACTATGTGTTGCCTACTATTACAGGGGTGCAGACTTGCATCAGGCTTCCAGTTGTTGAAGCCAATAATTTTGAAATCAAATCAGTGATCTTGCACATGGTCCAAGGTTCAGTACAATTTGGGGGATTACCGACATAAGATCCCCACTTGCATTTTGAAAATTTCCTGGAGCTGTGTGCAACGTTTAAATACAATGGCATTACTGATGATGTCATTCGGTTGAGGCTCTTCCCATTCTCACGCAGGGAGAGAGCAATGTGCTGATTGAATTCATTACATGCGAATTTCATCACTACATGGCAAGACTTAGCCCATAAGTTCCTTGTCAAGTTCTTTCCTCCATCCAAAGTAGCAAAGCTCAGAGGAGAGCTTAATAATCATTATCAGATAGATGGAGAGTCACTATATGATGCATGGTAGAGGTTCAAAAATCTACATAGAAAGTGTCTTCATCATGAGATTGAGAAGTGAATGCTAGTCCACATATTTTACAATGGGTTGTGTGGTAAAACTCGTACCATTATTGATGCTGCAGCAGGAGGAACGTTCATGGAAAAGAGTGTCAATGAGGCACATGATTTTCTAGAAGACATGGCCACAAACAACCATCAGGGGACCGATAAGAGAGCAGTGAATGGTAGGAAAATGGCAGGAATTCATGAGTTGGATTCTATCACAACATTGACTGCACAGGTAGCCACTTTGACAAAAGCAGATGCAGCAGAATACCATGTCCGTCACAGCTGTCCAGACACCTGTGATTTGTGAAATTTGTGGAGGTCCCCATACTTTTGATAGGTGTACATCTGTGGACCTAAAAAATATGCCCATGGAGCAGGTTCAGGAAGTGGAGAATTTTCAGAGGCCCTATAACAATGCATTATCCAACACATATAATCCGGGGTGGAGAAATCACCCAATTTTTTTATGGAAGAATGATCAGGGGAAGCAACCACAATTTCAAGCCTCATCTTCATAGCAGTTCAGTCAACCAGCACCACAAGAGAAACTAGATAACTTGGAAGCAACACTGTTAGCCATGGCCAAAACTCAGAACCAATTCATGGCAGAGACCCAATCCTTACTTTCAACCCTAACCAATTCCCAGAATCAGTTCATAATGGAAACAAGATCATCGATTAAAAATCTGGAAGTTCAAATGGGACAGCTGACGAACACACTGAACAGAAGAGAGCAAGGTAATCTCTCCAGTAATACAGTGATGAACCCAAGGGAGCAATGCCAGACAGTTAGCTTGAGAGGTGGGAATCAGTTAGAGCAGGTGGAATCTCTACCAGTGGTCGAGAAGGAGAGTGAGTTGGAGAAGACAACTGAGGTAGAAAGGGAGGGGATTACTGATGACCGCCCTATTTTAGAGAAGGCTCCACCTGCAGTGATGAGGGAGTATATAGACAAAATTACTTACCCTCAAAGACTGCAAAAGAAGTCCTTAGACAAGTAATTTTCCAAATTTTTAGAGGTCTTCAAAAAGTTTCATATCAATCTCCCATTCATTGAAGCTTTGGAGAAGATGTCAGCTTATGTGAAATTCATGAAAGACATCCTGTTTGAGAAGAGAAATCTGGCGGACTATGAGATAATAGCGCTGATAGAGGAGTGCAGTGCTATCTTACAGAAGAGATTTCCCCCTAAGTTGAAAGATCCAGAGAGTTTCAACTTACCTTGCACTATAGGGAATGTGACATATAAAAGGGCTTTGTGTGACTTAGGGGCTAGTATCAACTTGATGTCTCTCTCTGTGTTCAAAAGACTTGGGTTGGGAGAAGCGAATCCAACCACAGTCAACTTGCAGTTAGCTGATCGCTCAGTCGTGCATTCCAAAGGTATGATTGAAGATGTGTTAGTGAAAATGGGTAAATTCATCTTCCCTGCTGATTTCCTCATTCTTGATATGGAGAAAGATGAAAATATGCATATTATCCTTGGGAGACCATTCCTAGCGACATGGAGAGCTCTTATTGATGTTGAAAAGGAAGAATTGAAGCTCCGAGTTTAAGATGAGGAGATGACTTTCACTGTTTTCAAACCTTCAACTGATCTACAATTCAATGATAAATGCTTTGTTGTTGGTGTAATTGATAAAAAGACTCCTCATAAAATTTCCAAGGGTACTGATGCCCTTGATGGTAAGAAGTTTGGACTTGTGAATGATGAAAAATGAATAAAGTCCACTAAACTCAATCTTGTTAAAAAGAAGAGGAGGAGAAAGCGAATGGTGCTGAAATGGATATGTGGAGGGGATAATTTTCCCCCTTGAGTGAACAGGTATTTGCGTCCGACTAAAAGACGTTAAAGACAACGCTACTTGGGAGGCAACCCAATGTTTTAATTATATTATTACAATTTTCATTTTAGTTTGTTTTAATTTTGTCTTGAACAGTCTCACGATTTGGTATGTTTAGTGTTTGTGGATGACAGCTTAAGAGCAGGGACTAATTCTGAGGAGAAAAGTGCGAAAAATGCTAAAAACTAAAAAAATCGAAACTTCAGGGATTAAGGGCCGCGGCGCCTGTTGAGAGAGCCGCGACGCAAGAGAGGCAGTAGCCTCAGTGAATTCTGCCAGGCAATTTGGGCCGCGACGCACTTTCCAAGGGCCGCGGCTCCTCCGTCGACTTTGTGCACAGTGATTTTTCCATCAACTCAGACCTCCATTGTGACTGTTGTATTGTGTCTGTAAGTGTCCATTTATTTTTTTATCTTTACACATTGGGACAATGTGTCAATCAAGTTTGGGGGAATCCTACTTTGTTTTGTGTTTGTTTTGAGTCTATTTGTTTTCTTTTTGGTTGTTTAATGTGTTCTTGAGTTATAATTTTTTTTATGGATCATGTAGGTTGTAGTTGCTGAAGATATTGAGTGGATAAAGTGGGATAATGTAATAGAATTAAAAGTGGCAATCTGTGTGCTTAAGTTAGATATGTCAAAAATTCATGACATCTAATTCTTTGGGATATTTGTGCTTAGCCTCTGTGTGTCAGTTATGGAAAGAAAGGTGGAAAAATGTCTAGAAAATCTGTTTGCTTGTTATTTGAGGCGAAATAGTTAGGATGTACATGTTTAGGGAGATGATTCAGGCATTTCTTTGATAGTACTTCTGACCATTCATTACCTATCCTGACATAAAATGTATCACTAGTCAGCCCCTTTGAGCCTAAATTATATCTTTCTTTGACACCCTTTTTGTGCCATAAGTAATTATTGAAAAGTAGTAGGATGAAAAATATTGAAGAAGGAACAAAAAGAGAATTGAAAAATTTGATGCACCCCAATGAAAAATATGCAAAAAAGTAAGTTTGGGGGTGCTTGTTAATTATAATACATCTCATTCTCTCAAAAGAAAAAGAGGGGAGAAAAATGGGTATGTGATTGAAAAGAAGTCAAAAAGAATGACAAAGAGTTGAATGAAAAATGCTTATGGTACGTAATTTGAGCCTAAATTCCCACTTTTATCTACCCCTGCCTAAGCCTACATTACAATCCTTGAAAGTTCTGAAGATCCTTAATGTGTATATCTATGATTAGTGGAGAATAACAAGTAAACAGATCTATAGCATTTTGGGAAAGATGGAATGAAATTGACATGTGTTGCGCCCGTTTTTGACCTCGGGGTCTGAACGGTATCCGCAACATTGCTCTTTGGCGCGGTTCCCTGGATGGAGCAATAATGCTGATTTTGAGGAGTCGCCACCTAATTATTTAAGTGAATTAGGACACTTGATTTATTGCAATAAAAATACTGCAGTTAATCTCCATTAATGGTCTGCGAAATTAATGAGATTCTGGATCAGAGTTCTTTATTATCCTAAAGGGAATGAGTTAGGCATCCTTTAAGATCCGCTAACTTGCGGTTATCCGTTCAAACCTAGGTTAATTATTTATTGCCTTTTTATTCTACATATTCTAAACAGTTTGCATAATTTACAATTACAATGGAATGCAATACAGAATAATAAATCTAAAATCGAATAAAACTCCGGAACATCTTTTAGCCCTTTTTAGGCCTTCTGCACAAGATGGTCTCCGGATACCTGCATAAACACTTAGTAAAAGTGTTAGTAATAGAATAAATAATTTTAAAGCAATGACAAGAATTAATTAGTAAAGCCAAAAAATAAATCCGTCTTTTGCACAGAGGAGGCCTTGGAAATCAGACAGAGATTCCTTCATCGGCCAATATTGCTAAAAATAATAAAATAAATAAAAAATTCAGATCCGCGCCAAAACATTAATAGTTTTAAACACGGAGGGCTCAGATATAAAAAATATAAAGTAGGACATCCTAAACAAGTGCGGCTGCGAAAATTCGCCCTGCCAGCGTATGTTGGTTATCCGGTGTAAGTGGAAGAAATCTTCATTGTCCAGAAAGCTTCATTTTATTTTATTTTCCGTCTTTGCAACTGTGGATGCCTCAAAAATCGACGGATAACTTTTTCATTGGCCAATCAAATGTAGTATCTTGTTCAAATCAGTTAACCAGTAAAATTAACCAAAAATCAGTAGCTAACATAGCCAAAAAAATAGTATCCAAGTTGTCAAAACCAGTCCGAAATCTAGCGGATAGTAAGCAATTCGTAGCAAATCAGTGAACGACAAAGGGCCGCGAAACTGGGGAATGAACAGCAACAAAAAAGTCCCACAATCAGGAAAAAAAAACATTCGACGGATCCCAAAAGAACAACAAGCAAAGGACGCCGGAGTTTTGAAAACTCCGGCGGAATCAGTCCAGCAGAATTAACAACAGCCCTTCAAGCAAATAATACCTACAAAGGTCGCCCATATATCAAGATCATGAGAAAATCAATCCGTTAGCTAAATCCAACAACTTCGAAGAGGATAAAACAGACCCAACAAGATACCAAATGTGAAAAGCAGTCCAACATAAAAATACAAACATATAACGGCAAGATAAAGAGAAACAAACAGAGTGTCGCCGGAGTTTCGAGCTTCGATTAGGGTCAATAGCAAAATGAGCGGCGACGTCACTTCCACGACGAAACGCCGGAGCGACACCGCCCTAATGGTTGTCGGGTGGGGGTTCACCGATGAGCAGTGGGTCCGACGACGGGTCAGTGTGGTCGACAACTAGGTGCTACAGTGGTGGTGGTTTAGAGAAGATGGTATGATCGATGATGTGTTTACCGGCGACGAGATGCGGGGTTCGAACTCCAGCGGCGTGACTTCGCCGGAGTTAGGGGCGAGGGTGAGGTTGGTGTGGTTCGCCGGAACAGGACAGCGACAACGTGGGTTCGTTGGGTCGCCGACGATGAGGAGTTCGCGGGTGAGCAGTGGACGGGAATGGGGAAGGCAGTGGTGTTGGCAATGGTGTCTATGTTGCTGAAGATGGAGAAGTCTTTGTAAAAGGAGAAGTCACGGTGACTGTGTTGGGCGGTGAGGTTTTCTGCTTTGCCTTTTTTTAAAGAAGGAGGGGGTAATGTTTTATTTGTAGGGGTATTTAGGTTAGGGTTTGAGTTTTGGGGGGAAATAAGATGAAAGTGTATTGGGCCTTATTTTTGGGCCTCGATTTTGGCGGACTGGACTGATCCGGATTGTGTCTCGGACTTGACTGGTTTGACAAAAATGCAAAACGGATTAAAAGAAAATTATTTAAAAAGATGCAAGATTATAAAAATGCAAATGCCGATGCAATAATAATAATAAAAATAATATTTAAGAAATGTTTAATGTCTAATTAAAAGTAAAAACGGGATGTCAATTAATTATTTAAAGAGATGCAAACATAATAATAATAGAAACATAATATTAACAAAGACATAATGCTTAATTTAAAATAAAAAGATGCAATGTCACTTTGTGAAGAAATAAACATAGAATATTATGTAAAAAAATGCAAAAAATGATGATTAAAATGCGGTGTCCTAAAATGCTTAAAATTGCAAGAAATGACTAAAAGATGGATCAAAATTGGGTGTCAACAACATGCATAGGTTAGGTGTTTATGTTTCCATTAATTATGATCTAAGTGAATCTGCGAAATATCTAACTTGAAATTCTAGATTGCTATATATTCATGCTATATGTTCTAACATATTATCCCATCTTTCATCCATGATGTTGAAAAAACATTGCTACAACCACTTGATCCAGTTCATAGAGTCATTATTTTTGTTTAGTTTTTGTTTAGTGCTTTACTCGAGGGCGAGTAAAGTGTAAGTTTGGGGGTGTTTGTTGAGTGTATTTTGGTACACTCTTTTGAGTCATTTTTAGTTAATATTTTACTCTTTTCGTTTGTGTTTAGTATAGTATTAAGGTTGTTTTTCTTTCTTTTGAGTCACAGCGGTTCCAAAGGAGGAAATACAGAATTGAGGATGAAATGAGCTCAATGAAGATGAAATTTGCACAAGCACAACCCAAGTAATGAAGCCTAAAATGTCCCAAGAAGAATATAAGAAATCAGGTGAAATCCAGACGAAAACAGGTCAAGGGCCTCGGCGTTAAAATTCCAGAGAGCAAGAAAAATATTCACCGTGCCAAGAGCCGCGATGCCTAGACGAAGGGCCGCGGCGCCGCAGAAATAGAATGCTCCAGTGATTTTTGCCGATTAAGGGTCGCGACGCCTGGTCGAAGTGCCGCGGCTCCGACTTGTATTTTCCAGATTTCCTGGGCCGAATTGGAGAGGGTTTTTATTGTCCGAAAGTCAACTTTTTTCAAGTATAAAATCCCTAAACCCTGCTCATATTAGATACGATATACCATAATAAAAAAAACATACTTTGAAGAGGAGAACGACGGCTACAAGCTACACAATTGGAGACTTTTGTTCAAGTTCTTTCTCTTTTTCTTTACTTTAATTCAGTTTATGTTGGATTGTAATTTAGTTCTTAGCATGACAATGCTTAGGAGCTAATTACTTTATTTGGGTTTTCCGTCGAATCGCTTGAAACTCTTTCATATAGTTAATGCATTAGTTATTAATTTCTTTTTCAGGCATATTAAGATCTATTCAATAATTGTTTTGATTGTTTGATAATTAACTGATCACTAATTGTCATCACATATATGATTTCGAATCAAAATTCTGAAAGGTGATATTTGAATATGTTGTAGTTGAATAGACATAGGTTAAAATCTTGGACGAAAATACCCCGATACTTGTGTAGCGTTTAGGGTTATTGTTCTTAATCCTCATGTGTGGTAAAATTTATCATAGGAATATAAAAGGTTTCTGCACATGATTGAGCTCTTGTATGTCCTAACAGGAATATAATGACAGATTAGTTAACCTGCTATCTTAATACGAAGAAGAATCATTAGCATTGCATTAACGCGTGAAAGAGTGGATAGTTGAGGAGATTTGAAGCCCTATTTCCATCATAAATGTTTTAAATCCCAAAGTATTTTCAATATTAGTTTAATTTCTGCACTTTATTTTAATTCGTAGTTGTAATTGTCAAACAAAATAACGTTAACCAAATAGATACCATAGAATATATAATCGGTACTTGATAACCAGTCTCTGTGGACGATATTCGGTCTTACAGACTATATTACTTGAAGTGATATGTACACTTGCGTAAACACTTGAAAATATCCTAACACTTAGCCAATGTGTTGTCAATTATGGAAAGAAAGGTTGAAAATATCTAGAACACCTGGTTGCTTGTTATTTGAGGCGAAATAGTTAAGATATACATGTTTAAGGAAATGATTCAGATAATCTTTGATAGCTCTTCTTACCATTCATTACCTACCTTGACAAAAATTGTATCACTAGTCAGCCCCTTTGAGCCTAAATAATATCTTTGTTTGACACCCTATGATTCTCCTGTTGTGCCATAAGTAATAATGGAAAAGTATTGGAATGAGAAGTGTTGAAAAAGAAATAAAAAGAGATGAAAACGTTGATGCACCCCAATGAAAAATATACAAAAGCCTAAGTTTGGGGGTGCTTGTTATTTATAATATATTTCGTTCTCTCAAAAGAAAAGAGAGGGAAAATAGGTATGCGATTAAAAAGAAAATCAGAAAGAAGGAAAAATGGAGTTGAATGAAAAATGCTTATGGTACGTAATTTGAGCCTAAATGCCAATTTTTATTTACCCCTGCCTAAGCCTACATTACAACCCTTGAAAGTCCTTATGATCTCTAATGTGTGTGTGTCTATGATTAGTGGAGAATAACAAGTAAACATGTCTATAGAATTTTGGGAAAGATAGAATGAAATTGGCATGCATAGGTTATATGTTTGTATTTCCAGTGATCATGACATAATTGAATTTGCGAAATATCTTACTTAAAATTCTAGATTGGTAATTATTTATGCTATGTATGTTCTAACATATTATCTCAGTTTTCATCCATGATTTTGAGGAAGCATTGTTATAGCTACTTGATCCATTTCATTGAGTCTTTTATTTGATTTTGTTTTTGCTTAGTGCTTTATTCGAGGGCGAGTAAAGTGTAAGTTTGGGGGTGTTTGTTGAGTGTATTTTATACACTCTTTTGAGTCATTTTTAGTTAAGTATTTTCTTCTTTTCGTTTGTGTTTAGTATAATATTAGGTTGTTTTTCTTTCTTTTGAGTCACAGCGGTCCTAAAGGAGGAAATACTGAATTGAGGATGAAATGAGCTGAGTTTGAGGATGAAATGATCTGAGTTTGAGGATAAAATTGCACAATCAAGGCCCAAACAATCAATCAAAGAAGTACGGGGTCTACAAGGCTAATTTGCAGAAGTTGTTCGGAGTTAGAGACGCGACGTCCAGGTGAAGCACCGCGGCGCAGGAATTCCAGTGACTACCAGTTGTTTTCGGCTGAATTAGGGCCACGGTGCCTGGCCGCAGTACCGCGGTGCCGACACACGTATTTTCGAGAAAAGGCCGAATTTCCGTAAGGGTAAAAGGGTCTGAAGCAAGATTTTTTTCAGATATAAAAACCCTAAACCCTGTCATAACACATATCATACTTTGGAGAGGCAAAGAAGGAGGCAAGACACAATTGGAGACATCAAATTGTTCAAGTTCTTTTTCTTTCCTTTATTTTATTTCAGTTTATGTTGGATTTTTTATTAGTTCTTAGCATGACAATGCCTAGGAGCTAATCTCTTTATTATGGTTTTTCGTCGAATCGCTTGAAACTCTTTCATACAGTTAATGCATAGTTATTGATTTCTTCTTCAGCATATTAAAATCTATTCAATATTGTTGTGATTGCTTGATAATTAACTGTCCATTAATTATCATAACTTATATGATTTCAAATCGAGATCTGAGATGGGAGATTTAAATATGTTGTAGTTGTCTAGACATATGTTAAAATCATGGACGAAAGTACTCCGATACTTGTGTAGTATTTAAGGTTATTGTTCTTAATCCTCCTGTGTGGTAAAATCTATCATAGAAATATAGACGGTTTTTGCATAAGGTTGAGTTTTTATATGTCCTAACCGGAATATAGAACATGTTTGTTAACCTACTATCTTTATAAGAAGAAGAATCATTAGCATTGCATTGACACGTGAAAGAGTGGATAGTTGATGAGATTGGAAGCCCTATTTCCTTCATAATTGTTTTAAACCAAAGTATTATCATCTTTAGTCTAATTTCTGCACTTTACTATAATCTTAGTCTTAATCATAAATCCAAACAAAAGAACGATTACCAAATAGATACTATAGATTAGATAATCGGTATTTGACAAACCAGTCTCTGTGGATGATAACTCGATTTTATAGACTTTATTACTTGAACGATATGTACACTTGCGTAAGCATCTAGAAATATCGCAACAAAATTCGGAGGTGGAGCGTCGCCTGTCCGGACACCCTGCCCAATTTGCATTTGTATACGATAACAACTTGTTTGGGGCAGAGGGGTAAAGGTGCAAACCATAATCAAGTGTTCCATTAATGTATCGGATGATATGCTTAAGCGAAGTGAAATGAGACTCTCTGGGGGCATGCATAAATAGGCATACTTGTTGAACATCATAAGCAATATCTGGCCTTGTAAATATGAGATACTGAAGTGCACATGCAAGACTCTTATACAGAGTAGGATCGAGACTGGAGCACCATCCATAGCACTGAGCTTAGATTTTGAATCAACTGGAGTAGACATAACTTTGCAATTCATCATCTTAGCCCTGTACACAATCTTCTCTGAATACTTACGCTGACATAAGAACTTGTGGTTGGCATACCTGGTCACTGATATCTCTAAGAAATAACTCAGCTTGCCCAAATCAGTCATTGCAAATTCGATCTTAAGCAAAGAAATAATCTCATTTTTCAACCCATCAGAGGAGGCAGTAAGAACAATATCATCCACGTACAGTAATAAGCAAGCAGTGCTACTACCTCGATGAAAAATGAAGAGTGATGTATCACTTTTACTGCATTCAAACTCAATCTACAAAATACCTGACAAAGTGATCATACCACACATGGGGGGCCTGTTTTAGGCCATACAGTGATTTACGACGCATATAGCGAGGGACGACTGGATGGGTGAACTCAGGCGGCTGATACATGTAGATTGTTTCTCTCAAACCCCCATGTAAAAATGCTTTCTTCATATCAAGTTGATGTATCGGCCAGTGTTTTTCCATGGATATACTCAGAACTGTGCGAATGGTAGCCGGTTTGACAACCGGACTGAATATCTCACCACAATCATTGCCCTCCTGCTGATTTATGTCATTAGCCACAAGTTGTGTCTTATACCTCTCAAGATCTTCACTGTCTCTGAATTTGTGACGAAAAAGCTACATACAACGGATCACATTCACCCCCTTTGGCCTAGGTACTATATCCCACGTGTGCTTCTTAGTCAAAGCATTAAACTCATCATAAATTGCCGCATTCCAATTAGGAACTTGTTTGGCCAATTTGGGATTTTTGGGAAGTAGAGAGATGGTTTGGGCAGATAGGTTAAATTGGACTTTGGGTTTGAAGATCCCGTGTCTGTCACGAGTTTCCATATGGTGAGTGGGGACAGTGGGTGTCTGTGGTGGCTGAGTGGTAGGGATCTGATACAGAGGGTGAGGTCGGATAAGGGGAGGGTGGAAGAACCGTCGTCGAAGGTGTCGTGACGCCGTGATCAAGGGTCGCGGCGCTTGAACTGCAGTCTTCTCTGAAGTTTTGGCACCACGGCACCTCAGCACAGGGCAATAGCGCGGACGACGATGGTGAAGAATTTTGGTCACTGGAGTTTTAGCACCACGACGCCTCATCGTTGGGTCGCGGCGCTGACGACGGGACAGAAGCATCTTGGTCACTGGTAGAATGGCGCCGCGGCGCCTCCATGATGGGTTGCGGCGCTGATGACGTTGATAACTGTATTTGACTCAGAATTATGGGAGAAATGACAGGCTCGTCAAGAAAGAAGTAATCTGATTTTTGGAATTTTCAAAGATTCGAAAACGGAAATGTGATCTCGTCGAATGTGATGTGACGAGAGATGTGGTGTCACGCCCCGACTTTTCCTAAGTCTTTACTTAGGGCGTGATGGACCTGGACAATTATTTTCCACCAGGAGCACCATTTAATTCTCTTTATTTAGAAATTTAAACTTATATTCAAATACGGAGCTATTAATAAAAATAACAATAAAGACATTTGTTTATGACTTTATTGAAAATATAACGCGAGCCCATGCTCGTGCAAATATTATTTCTATATAGACATACTGACAAATATTATTCTAAGTTGGAAGGGAGATCATTCCATACGGGCATTTCCCGAGACATTGGAACTGACATTCTGAACCTGACGAGTACCAAGCCCGAAACAATGGACTTGGTATGACAAGAGGCTGCGGGACGATCGCTAGCCTTGGCGTGGAGCCTTTCCTCTATCACCCTTTCCAAACATGTTAAATAAAAGTCACCTACCATCCAATGAGTGAGAACCTTACCCGCAATTCAAAGTAACACCACAATATTCCAAGCGCAATAACATTATAACGTAATAAGCATATTGCAAAAACATATCGACATACAACATTTTTAAATATGCAACAACTCCTCATGGGAAATTCTCGGTTTAACTTAACACTTCATTTTATCTCGTATTATACGTTAAGACATTCCCCTGCATTTCCACATGTTTATTACATTTATATATTTGTGAACGCGTATTCACTTTTCATATTTATATATAGATGATCATGTATTCATCTTTCATATTTGTTGCGCGCAACCCGATCCATTATATTTACGTATTTGTGAACACGTATTCACTTTACGTTTTGTTGCGGCGTGCAACCCGATCCATTATGTTTACGTATTCGTGAACGCGTATTCACTTTACGTTTTGTTGCGGCGTGCAACCCGACCCATTATATTTACGTATTTGTGAACGCGTATTCACTTTACGTTTTGTTGCGGCGTGCAACCCGACCCATTATATTTACGTATTTGTGAACACGTATTCACTTTACGTTTTGTTGCGGCGTGCAACCCGATCCATTATGTTTACGTATTTGTGAACGCGTATTCACTTTACGTTTTGTTGCGGCGTGCAACCCGATCCATTATATATTTATATATTTATGTGAACACGTATTCACTTTTTCATATTTTTTTTCAGAAGATCGAATAAATACTATTCTCTTTTCTAACATTCTGTCATTCGTACTTGTAACGATTATAACTTTTTAACCATAACTCCAACTAAGGTGTTTCTCAAGCGAAAACTAAGGTAAGACGGGGATCTTTCACTGTACCAAATTTCATTTAAAACTACTTTGGGTAACTAACACAAATTTATCCTCAAAGCAGCCACATGAAATTTATTTCGGCAGAATTTTTATTAAACAACACCCAATCTTAGAATAGTCATAACTCCTAATCTGTAAACCCGTTCAAGCCCCGTAAAATCTCAAAACGACGATAACAGAGATCTACACGTCTCCATGTGAACCATCCTTTCATATTATGTACCATTTGGTACAGTTTTACCCTTTTATTCGCTGCCCTTCCTGGATCTCGATAGATCCGAGGCAGAAACTTTAAACAGAGATAACTCTCAATCCGTAAGTCGGATAGACCCCCGTAAGGTCTCAAAATGTCCACACCAGAGAGATCTATAACTTTCATTTAGAAACAATTTTCATATTCTCCACAGATTAGTACAGTTTTACGTTTCAACGTACTGCCCTTCTGGATTCCGATGAATCCGAGGCAGCAACTTCAAACTACAATAACTCTCAACTCGTAAGTCCGTTTTAATAAATATTTATCTATATCTGTCCGTAACAGAGAGATTTACAACCATGTAAATTTTCATATAATTCTAATAAGTAAAACTCTATAAAAACAGTCCGTAATTATGCCTTTCCGAATTTCGGCCAAATCTAAGGCAGAAACTTTGAACTATGATAACTTTCAAACCGTATGTCCATTTTACCTCAGTTTTGGTTCTATATGGTCATAATAGAGAGGTGTACCATTCTTCTAAATTTCATCAAATTCTAATAATTATAACTCAGTGAGAACAGTTCGTAAAGTTCATGACGCAACTAGTTGTCTAAACAATCAAAAGTTCAATATTTCTTTTCAACACTCAATTCTTATTCTAACATGTATTGAACATAAAATAAAGGATGTTACCAAGAATTTCTGAGTGAGAAAACTCACCTTGTAAGCGTAAAAATAATTGTTGTTCGGTTGCTAAAAGTGACCCTTGCTCCCTAATATTTTTTTATTCTTGTTCTTCATGCCCTCTTGATATTTTTCCAGGTTTGTTTTCTTCTTGTTCACTTTTTTTTTTTCTGATTTTCTATCCTTTGTGGTAGGTACTTTGTTTGTGTATAAGTAAGGGTATTTGTATAACTTATGGGAGGTAGAAGACCAAAACTTGAGGGGAGTTAAAGGGAGGGGAAATGAAAAGGGGGGAAGGGGTAAAGGGAAGGGTAGACGTATTGCATGCATTTTTTTTGTTTTTTTTTTTGTTTTTCTTTTGTTTTTCTTTTGTTTGTTTTTTTTTCTTTTCTTATTTTCATTTCATCTATCTATTTATCCAACTTTAACACTAACTCTATCCCATGCAATTTATTCTTTGTTTTCTTATATATATATATTTTTATTAACCCAACCACAACTATATATTTTTTTTTCCGGATTTCACATTCTCTCCTCCTTAAGCAACATTCGTCCTCGAATGTGAATAAGGTCGTGACATAATCACATAGACACAATAATGTTTATTGTTATTGTAACACTAATTTGGGGCTTCACATTCTCCCTTCCTTAAGAAGCATTCGTCCTCGAATGAGAATAAGGTTGTAACACATGCATATAGACACGCAAATGACACACATATGAAGTACTATGTAATGCAATTTTTTTTATTACCTTAGTCAAATAGGAATGGATATTTGACTTTCATCGCCTCTTCCGCTTCCCAGGTGGCTTCCTCTGTGAAGTGATTCTTCCATAGGACTTTCACGGAAGCAATATCTTTATTTCTAAGGTGTTGTACCTTTCTATCAAGTATTTCTACCAGAGCCTCTTCATATTGAAGCTCTTTATTAAGAACTATCTCCTGGGGAAGGATGACGTGACTTGGATCGTGCAAGTATTTTCGTAACATTGACACATGAAATACCGGATGCACTGCTTCCAGCTCTTGTGGAAGTGCTAATTCGTAAGCCACATTCCCCACTCTTCGCAAGATCTCATATGGCCCAATAAACCTTGGGCTCAATTTCCCTTTCTTACCAAAACACATCACTCCCTTCATTGGGGACACTTTTAAAAATACTTTCTCCCCCTTTTGGAATTCAAGATCTCTTTTCCGATGATCCGCATAAGACTTATGACGGCTATGAGCTGTTTTGATCCGCTCCCGAATCATCTGTACCTTATCATTTGTTTCTTGAATGACTTGTGTCCGAAACGATTCGTCTCACCCACCTCGAACCATCCAAGTGGAGACCTACATTTTCGTCCATATAATGCTTCAAACGGGGCCATTTGTATGCTAGAGTGAAAACTATTGTTGTAGGCGAACTCAATTAGACAAAGATGGTCCAACCAGCTTCCCTGAAAATCTAACACACAAGATCGCAACATGTCCTCAAGTGTTTGAATTGTTCGCTCAGCTTGCCCATCTGTTTGCGGGTGGAAAGCCATGCTTAACTTAACTTTTGTCCCGAGACCCTGCTGGAAACTTTACCAAAAGTGTGAGGTGAACTGGGAACCCTTACCTGAAATAATTTGTAAAGGAATCCCGTGTAACCGCACAATCTCCTTCAAATAAATGCATGCGCATCGTAGTGCGAGATACGTAGTCTTGACCGGGAAGAAATGGGTTGACTTTATAAGCCGATCAACAATCACCCAAATAGAGTCATACCCTTCTCGAGTTTTCGGTAGACCAGTTACAAAATCCATATGAATCGCCTCCCATTTTCACATGGGGACTCCAATGTCCTGAAGTAATCCGCCAGGTTTTTGATGTTCAGCTTTCACCTGCTGACATATAAGACATCTCCCGACAAACTCCAACGCCCTTCTTCATCCCGTCCCCACCGAATTTGCCTCGAGGTCCCGATACATTTTTGTTGACCGGATGAATGGAATATCTTGTGTTGTGACCTCATCTAAGATCTTCCTCCTTAGATCTTTTACCTTATGAACACATAACCTACCCTTATACGTATGGTTCCGCCATTATCTCCCAATGTAAATCGTGAAGGTTTTCCTGTTGGATCCTCTCCGAAATCCAACAAACTCGTATCCTCAAACCGACTTTCTTTATTTCTAAGCTAAAGGCATCATGAGGTATCATGTACCACCACCCTACCTTCACCGATCTCGCTAAGCTAACCCCGAGGTTTCCCAATCTTTGTACCTCGAACAATACCCTCTTTTGTATTGCCAAATGGGCGAGCGCCCATCGATCTCTATCGAGTCGTCGGCCACCACGTTAGCTTTCCCGGATGGTAAAGAATACTAAGGTCATAATCCTTAAGCAACTCTAACCATCTTCTTTGTCGAGATTCAAATCCTTCTGCGTGGTTATGTATCGCAAACTCTTATGATCTGTAAATATGTCCACATGCACACCATACAAATAATGTCTCCATATTCGTAAGGCAAACACCACCGCAAATTAATTCCAAGTCATGATTTGGGTAATTCTTCTCATGTATCTTCAATCGCCTAGATGCATACGCAATGACCTTTCCAAATCGCATCAAGACACATCCTAACCCAACTCTGGAGGCATCACAAAAATCGTGAACCATTCATCCCGATGGTAAGGTTAAGACTGGTGCAGTAGTCAACAATTCTTTTAGTTTCTGAGAACTTGCTTCACATGCTTCTGACCACTGGTACTTAACCGCTTTTTTAGTCAACCGGGTCAAGGGAGCAGCAAGACTAGAAAAACCTTTTATGAGTCTTCTATAATACCCAGCCAAACCCAGGAAACTTCTAACCTCTGTCGGAGTGGTCGGTTTGGCGATCCTTCACTTCTATCTTCCTGGTCTACCATAATTTCATCCCTTGACACAACATGGCCCAAAAAGGCTACCTTTTCCAACCAAAATTCACACTTTGAAAATTTAGCATATAGTTTCTCCTGTTTCAAGACTTGAAGCACTACCCTCAGATGTTCTTCATGTTCTTCAACACTCTTACTGTAAATTAGGATATCATCTATGAACACAATCACGAACAAATCTAGGAAATGGTTTGAAGATTCTGTTCATTAAATCCATAAAAACTGCTGGGGCATTGGTTAACCCAAAAGACATGACCAAGAACTCATAATGGTCGTATCGGGTTCTAAAGGCTGTTTTGGATATATCATCCGATTTATTTTCACCGTGATATCCCGACGGAGATCAATCTTGGAAAAATAGCTAGCTCCCTGAAGTTGGTCAAAAGATCATCGATTCTTGGTAATGGGTATCGGTTCTTGATCGTGACCTTATTGAGCTGTCGATAATCGATGCACATTCGGAGCGATCCGTCTTTCTTTTTCACAAACAGGACTGGTGCACCCCAAGGGGAAACACTAGGCCTTATAAAGCCTTTATCCAGAAGATCCTTCAATTGTTCTTTTAACTCCCTCAATTCAGCTGGGGCCATTCGATATGGATGGATAGAAATGGGTCTTGTACCCGGAATTAACTCTATAGCAAACTCCACTTCTCGATCCGGAGAAGACTGGAAGATCTTCAGAAAATCTCGGAAAATTTCGAACAATAGGACATCATTCATCCTGGGATTCTTTAGGGTATCCACTATATTAGCCAGATATGCGTACTCCACTCTGTGACTTCTCAATAACTTTTGAGCCCCAAGGTAGGAAATAAACTGACCTGAGGATATTCCAATCCTACCCCTTATAACAACTTCTGGTTCTCCGGGAAAAGTTAATCTCACTATCCTTCGCCGACAATCTAACATGGCATTACATGCCGACAACCAATCCATACCCAAAATGACGTCGAAGTCTACCATATCAAGTAGTACTAGGTTCACCATTGTTCCCCTGCCATTCACTTATAATGAGAAACTATTTACCACCCGAGAGGCCCAAATTGAGGCCCCTACTGGTGTCATAACCTCAAAAGGTTCACTTAAATAAGAAGGTTCTACGTGTAAATTCTTAGCAAAGCCCATTGACACATATGAAAATGTAGAGTCGGGATCGTATAATACAAATGCAGGAATACTCGAGACTAGCAAAATACCTGTGACCACCGCATTAGATGCTTCTGCCTCATTCCTCTGGGGCAAAGCGTAGAGCCGATTAGAATTGTTGGGTTGTTGACCTCCCGACTCGCGGGTTGGTTTCCGATTTCCTCGTAGGCGCTGTGGTTGTTTCGACCTCCCGAATAGATCGTATTTGAGTCCTCTTTGCAATCCCCGACATAGTGGCCTCGATTATCCACAGCTATAACATGACTTCGTAAGAGCCGACATTCTCCAAACAGATTTCTTTAACAAATCTTACAAACCGGTTTGTCCTCCGTGTTAGGATTGGTGGCCTTGTCCTTGCTCACTCGGTGATTAAACCAACTGCTCTCTTAGGCTTGAAATAAGATCGCCCATAGATTGGTCTGGCTTGAAGATCCCTTACTAAACTCCCGCTCGATTTTGACTCGACTAAATAATCCTGACGTCCAAACCTTTCTGCGAATACATTTTTTTTTCCTTTAGCAAAACCTTCTATCCTCATTGTCATACCGACGATCTGAAGGTATGCCCGATAATGGGCTAATGCCACTACCTTCTCTTCCAAGTTTGGGTTTAAATCCTTAACAACTCTTTTGACCTTCTCCTTCAGAGGAATATATGCGTTGTATGTCGACAATCGGATGAATTAGGTATTGTATTCTATCACATTGCGGTCTCCTTGTTTCAACAGCTCAAACTCACGTCGAGCGCATCTTTTCGGAGTTAGGCATGTACTTTCACCGAACGCGCTCTAACTCCCCACGTCATCGGTGGTGACATCGGAAAATGATTTCTTCTAAAATTTCTCCACCACACCCGCGGTGTCGCCCACTAACCGCGACACCAAATTGACGCTACGCGCCTCCACACATCCTCGTAAACAAGAGGTTTTCTACCTCATCGAGAAATACTATCAAGTTAGACTTGTAGTCCTTCCCCGTATAGATATGTTCCTCTTCTCACAAAATTTGCCCCATAGTCTATCTCGGTACCTCTCCTACCTTTTCGGCTTGGTGCGAACACATCTAGTTATTTTATCGTTGTACACTCCCTTCCACAATCCTTTGAAGGATGTAGTACGAGAACCAAGTCTTTGAAAAGACTCAAGATAGGCACGAGAAAAGTATGAAAGAAGTGAAACTTTAGGATGTTATTCCGTTTACTTATTACTAAGGTGGCGCGCACACCATCGCAATAAGTAACCGTTCAAACACCCAACTCGAAGAAACTTCCTAGAATCTCCTAACCTGGCTCTGATACCAACTTGTCACGCCCCGAATTTTCCTTAGGGCGTGATGGCACCTGGACAATTATTTTCCACCAGGAGCACCATTTAATTCTCTTTATTTAGAAATTTAAACTTATATTCAAATACGGAGCTATTAATAAAAATAACAATAAAGACATTTGTTTATGACTTTATTGAAAATATAACGCGAGCCCATGCTCGTGCAAATATTATTTCTATATAGACATACTGACAAATATTATTCTAAGTTGGAAGGGAGATCATTCCATACCGCATTTCCGAGACATTGAACCGACATTCGAACTCGACGAGTACCAAGCCCAAACAATGGACTTGGTATGACAAGAGGTCATGGACGATCGCTAGCCTTGGCGTGGAGCCTTTCCTCTATCACCCTTTCCTGAAACATGTTAAATAAAGAGTCAGCCCTACCATCTGGGGCTGAGTGAGAACCTTACCCTGCAATTCAAAGTAACACCACAATATTCCAAGCGCAATAACATTATAACGTAATAAGCATATTGCAAAAACATATCAGATTACAACATTTTTAAATATGCAACAACTCCTCATGGGAAATTCACGGTTTAACTTAACACTTCATTTTATCTCGTATTATACGTTAAGACATTCCCGCATTTCCACATGTTTATTACATTTATATATTTGTGAACGCGTATTCACTTTTCATATTTATATATAGATGATCATGTATTCATCTTTCATATTTGTTGCGCGTGCAACCCGATCCATTATATTTATGTATTTGTGAACACGTATTCACTTTACGTTTTGTTGCGCGCAACCCGATCCATTATGTTTACGTATTCGTGAACGCCGTATTCACTTTACGCTTTGTTGCGCGCAACCCACCCATTATATTTACGTATTTGTGAACGCGTATTCACTTTACGTTTTGTTGCGCGCAACCCGACCCATTATATTTACGTATTTGTGAACACGTATTCACTTTACGCTTTGTTGCGCGCAACCCGATCCATTATGTTTACGTATTTGTGAACGCGTATTCACTTTACGCTTTGTTGCGCGCAACCCGATCCATTATATATTTATATATTTATGTGAACACGTATTCACTTTTTCATATTTTTTTCGTAAGATCGAATAAATACTATTCTCTTTTCTAACATTCCGTCATTCGATTTGTAACGATTATAACTTTTAACCATAACTCCAACTAAGGTGTTTCTCAAGCGAAAACTAAGGTAAGACGGGGATCTTTCACTGTACCAAATTTCATTTAAAACTACTTTGGGTAACTAACACAAATTTATCCTCAAAGCAGCCACATGAAATTTATTTCGGCAGAATTTTTATTAAACAACACCCAATCTTAGAATAGTCATAACTCCTAATCAGAAACCCGTTCAAGCCCCGTAAAATCTCAAAACGACGATAACAGAGATCTACACGTCTCCATGTGAACCATCCTTTCATATTATGTACCATTTGGTACAGTTTTACCCTTTTATTCGCTGCCCTTCCTGGATCTCGATAGATCCGAGGCAGAAACTTTAAACAGAGATAACTCTCAATCCGTAAGTCGGATAGACCCCCGTAAGGTCTCAAAATGTCCACACCAGAGAGATCTATAACTTTCATTTAGAAACAATTTTCATATTCTCCACAGATTAGTACAGTTGTACGTTTCAACGTACTGCCCTTCTGGATTCCGATGAATCCGAGGCAGCAACTTCAAACTACAATAACTCTCAACTCGTAAGTCCGTTTTAATAAATATTTATCTATATCTGTCCGTAACAGAGAGATTTACAACCATGTAAATTTTCATATAATTCTAATAAGTAAAACTCTATAAAAATAGTCCGTAATTATGCCTTTCCGAATTTCGGCCAAATCTAAGGCAGGAACTTTGAACTATGATAACTTTCAAACCGTATGTCCATTTTACCTCAGTTTTGGTTCTATATGGTCATAATAGAGAGGTGTACCATTCTTCTAAATTTCATCAAATTCTAACAATTATAACTCAGTGAGAACAGTTCGTAAAGTTCATGACGCAACTAGTTGTCTAAACAATCAAAAGTTCAATATTTCTTTTCAACACTCAATTCTTATTCTAACATGTATTGAACATAAAATAAAGGATGTTACCAAGAATTTCTGAGTGAGAAAACTCACCTTGTAAGCGTAAAAATAATTGTTGTTCGGTTGCTAAAAGTGACCCTTGCTCCCTAATATTTTTTTATTCTTGTTCTTCATGCCCTCTTGATATTTTTCCAGGTTTGTTTTCTTCTTGTTCACTTTTTTTTTTTCTGATTTTCTATCCTTTGTGGTAGGTACTTTGTTTGTGTATAAGTAAGGGTGTTTGTATAACTTATGGGAGGTAGAAGACCAAAACTTGAGGGGAGTTAAAGGGAGGGGAAATGAAAAGGGGGGAAGGGGTAAAGGGAAGGGTAGACGTATTGCATGCATTTTTTTGTTTTTTTTTTGTTTTTCTTTTGTTTTTCTTTTGTTTGTTTTTTTTTCTTTTCTTATTTTCATTTCATCTATCTATTTATCCAACTTTAACACTAACTCTATCCCATGCAATTTATTCTTTGTTTTCTTATATATATATATTTTTATTAACCCAACCACAACTATATATTTTTTTTTCCGGATTTCACATGTGGATTTGACGAGTGAACAAGTCATAGCATAGATAGTCCCTATGGTTTCGCGGGAAGCCTAGGTAGACACGTGGAGTAGACCGGGGGGCTAGTGTGTGAGGAGCAGTAGAGGCAATGTTAGGATAGCATAGACAACCGAATATCCGTAGATGATCATAAGAGGGACTCTATGATAGAGGATTTCGGTAGGGGTCATATTGTGAAGGGTGCTAGTTGGGAGAATATTTAGAATATATTATGACATTTTAGCAGCATATACCCAGAATAACGGAAGGAGAGAGACATGAATCAATAGAGTGCGAATCATATTATTAATGGTGCGGATAATTCTTTCAGCTTTATCGTTTTGTGGGGAGGTGTGGGGGCAGGAGAAGCGAAAGATCATGCCATTATTAGTACAAAAATGGTGGAAAATACAGTTGTTGAATTCACGACCATTATCGCATTGAAAAGATTATATACATTTTTCAAACTGTGTTTGAATGAATGTTCGAAACTCAAGAAATTTGGCAAACACTTCCGATTTAAATTTGAGAGGATATAACAAAACATAGTGGAAAAAATCATCTAGTAAGACAAGATAATATTTATGACCGAGAGAACTAGCAATAGGTGATGTCCATAAATCGGCATGTATAATATCAAATGGTGCAAAGGTAATACTAGTAGATGATTTAAATGGAAGATGAGTATGTTTGCCTAAAGAACAAGAAACACAGTTTTGGGCAAGCCTCCCATTATTATAATTAATGAAATTATTGCCTCTAAGAAAATTAAAAACTGGGGCTCCGGGATGATCAAGCCCATTATGCCATGTTGATGAAGAAATAGTCGCTAGAGAGACGGGAGGGCAAGATCCGGCAGCGGAGGTGGGTAGGGAATGGATAGAGATCCCCCGTTCTATTGCATCTCGTAAGAGGTGTCCCCGTATACAGATCCTTCACGGTTCAAAGTCAACAGAGACAGAGTTATGTGGGGGGCATATATGACATTTTTAAGGGAGAATGGTGGATGAGGAGGTGGTGTGTAGGATGTACCATAGCCCTGTATTGGAATGTGGTGGCCATTGCCAACTGTAATAAATTGAGGATGTTTTAAACTAAATATTTTAGAAATATTACCAGTAGACCGGGTGAGGTGAGATGTGGCACCGGAGTCCATGATCCAATTGTTGTCCGCTTGCGAGTTGAGGTTGCTGGGCGCCCGACTTGCCGATGGGCCACGCCGGTTGGTCCGGAACTTTCTCGCATGAAGTGGGATTGCTGCGGGTACTGGGCTTGCCGGCGGGTCGATTCGGGCCCAACAACCCGCGGTTGAGAATACCGGTTGCGGTTGTTGGTACCGAAAGCGGCCGACGCCGCGCTGCATCAGCGCGCCGCGTTGTAATCGCATCGCTGAGGCGCCGCGCCCGCCATCGGACCTTGCCGCTGCCGCCGCCGTTCTGCTAACCGCGACCCTTGCCATGACCACGACTTACTCTGTCATCGCGGCCCTTACCGCCGCGGCCCTGAAACGTTTGAGAGTTTTACGACGACGTCGGGTCTTGGGGTTGCGTGTCGATAACTAACACCTGCTGATTGTGCTCATTTTGCTTAGCACGACGTGTTTCTTCGAGAAACAACTGTGAGCGAGCTTTGTTAAAATTGGGTAACTTTGAATCATGATGGCCAAAGTATCATATTCGTCTTTAGAAATGCCTGCAATAATTTGTAACACCATTTTAGTTTCAGAGAAAGGTGTGCCGACGTTGGAGAGTTGATCCGCCACAAGTTTTATCTGCTTGCAGTACTCAGTCACGTTGGAGAAGTTTTCAAGACGTGTTTTGTTAAACTTTGCCTCCAAATACACAGCATGAGTATGATTGTTGTCCTGAAAAATTTCCTCCAAACGAATCCACAATTCACTAGCAGTGGCGCCAGATTTCATGATAGTTAGGAGAAGATCCTGAGAGATACTACCATATATTCACTGTTTGATGGCAGCGTTGAGACGATGCCATGTAAAATCGTCAACCTCCGGGGGACGAGAAATAGTGTTATCGATATGATCAAACACGTTATAGACACATGCATGAATGCGAAACAATTCAACCCAAAGAGCCTGACCGTTTTCTTGATCAAGAAGAATAGGAATGCAGTTCTTGATTTTGGTAACGGTTAGAGCTGGGTGAAAGGATGATTTTGACGTGGTGGTGGGAGGTATGGAATCAGATGCGTTGGAAAGTGCGGAAGAGTCAAAATTATCCATCTAGAGAAGAGAGGAATAAAGAGAAAAATCAAGAATTTTGGGAGGGAATGGGAGGCGCCACGGCTGAGATGCCCGAGGGAGGGGGGCGGTTGCTGCTCAAAAGAAAATTCTAGGGTTTTTGGTTTAGGCTCTTGATATCATGTAAGATGATATTAATCTCCCTTGAGGAGTCTTTCTCATTAATATCAATATATATATTGTACAATATTCATTCCATATACAAGAGGAATCTTAGTCTCATATACAAGAGAAATTCTAGTCTTATCATAATTATATTTACATAATATTCTAATTATGGGTAGGGATATTATTATACTACTATACATGTTTACACATCGATCAAAACCTTAAACTCTTTTAAAAAACCGTTAACGAGCAATATAGAAGAAAGTGTGATTACTAGTTACATATATATTTAACTGACTTACTGTTGTTGATGAAGAAATCGTCTGCAATGCGGCAATTTTGACAACACGATGTAAACTGATTAAGGGAATTAGAGTTGGAAAATTGGAAGGAAAAATTTAAAGTAAAGAATTAGAGGTTGGCAGAGACATGAAGTGACAGGCTGCTAGTGCTGGTATTCAAGGTTTTTTTTAATTGTGATTTACTTCATAATCGTCATTAGCCGTCATATATATAATTTCCTTGAGAATATAATAATAAATTAATAATTTAACTAATGATAATTTCGTGCATCTCTCCTACTCATTTATAGTTAGTCACCAACAATAGTAATGATTTTCACTTAATACTTTCTGGTGTCTTTCTCTGCCTCCACTCAAATGGTCAGGCCTGCTTCGTGAACCACAAACAGATTACAACATTTCGTTTATGCCCAAATTTTGACTTTTCCATGAACTTCATTCAGGAAAAACTTATTTGAGGTCAAAAAGTACGGCATATAGTATCCATTTAGGGTTATAGCATCACCTCACAGTACATGCATACACTTTCAAATATATGGGAAGGCAGATAATCAAATTACTTTTGATAGAGAAACAAGGGTCAGTTTTGAGAATGTGGAGATCAGGATTACATCTTACCTGACCTTTACTAGAAATCTAATGCGAAACTAATTTCAACATTGATAATAATATATTCGTTTGGGCTGATAACTTCAATAGCACATTTTGATAAGTCTTAAAACCAGTTGCAAAATTTATTTGCAACTCTTGGTTGATTAAATAATTTATTTTAATCACGCGTCCTTAGATTAGTCCGACACATGACGCCAAGATTTGTTTAAGCAACTCAACCTCATTACACGACTGCAATGTATCTAAGTAAACTTGGCCTTTGCGAGCAAACACTTGGGTGTAAATATCCACAAAGTTTATCATCTACTTTTACGTTTAACACATCTATGTAAGGTTTGAGTCCTCGTAGACTTAGAGCAAATGCTTGAACATAATACTAGTATCGACGAAAAGGATTTTGCACCCTAACAATTATAATGGACGACACATTTTAATTTTAGACTTGTATTCAATGTTTGAGGAACATTTTCAGTTTTTTTGGGATTTCAACCAAAATCAATATACATGTCATATATCATACGACATCCTATCATGCAATTTCTAAAACACATTTAGATGAGAAATCATCAACCCAATTGTCATGATTAAGATGGTTTTAATTAACTACTGGGCGCCGCCTACCCAGACAGTTATTGCGGTCACTTAGGTAAATCAATTGTTGGGCGCCACCTACCCAGACAATAATTGCGGACAATATGATAATAATTAAATGCTCGCATTTAAAACACTTAGCATATTTGTATATTATTCAATAATATATTATTAATGATAATCATAAGTCTATTTGTCTAAACTCTAAAATCTATGTCTATGTCAAACAGTCCCTAAACATTTTCTGATTTTAAAATTCGGATTTTCAGGAAATTCTGTAAACTTTCAGAATTTAAAATTTAGTCCCTCAAGAATTTAAAAATTCAATTTGAACCCTATTAAATTTAGAAAATCTAATTTTAATTTTTAGAAAATATTTTCAGATTTCAGGGACCTATTTGCAATTTTCATAAACTTTATTTATTACAGCATTGCCCGAAAGAACTAAATATGTCTAATTAAAATGTTTTAATTTCAGATTCTGAATATTTTAAACTTTAGAATCTGAATCTGAATATTTAAAAACGTTAGATTCTGATTCCAATTTTTTTTTTTTTTAAAATCACCGTCGGCGTCACGGCGCCTGACGGGCAGTGTCTGGAGAAATTTTATTTTCGCTTTAGCGTCGCGGCGCCTTAGGCAGCGCCGTGGTGCCATCGTGGAGCCGCGGCGCCTCGATCTCAGAAACGCGAAATCTTTATTTCCGAAGCCCTAAAACTGGTTCAGTACCGATTTATAGATTCATCCTCGTTCCCCTTCATCATTAAACAACACGTTCATCGACCATTATCTAATCTCTTCTTGTTCTTCGTCTCAGTGCACCATGTTCGAAACGAACCGGTTACGCACGTTGACTTAGAAGAGTTAGATTAAAATAACTTCCTCGATTACATCATTGTTTAACAGATCCGAAGACAAGGATTACACGTTCTTAAGATTTTAAGGTTTTAAAGCTTCTTAACGACAAAAATTATATTTAGACGAATTCTAACTCATATAATCATTAATATTCATTATATAATCACACAAAATAACCCAGGCTGGCTCTGATACCACTATAGGATTTTGTCGGGTTCGTACCCGCAGCGGAATTTGAAAATTTATGTTTCAAACCCGATGGACGGTCAAACTGATGGATGATTATATAATGTAAAACACATAGAAACTGTAATATTTCGAACGTATACTTACAGTTTTGCAAAATATGGAATCTTCAAACTTCAAGTGTGTAATCCGAGGGTGGGCACGCAACTGTTCCTCGATTGCAAGTCAAAGACTCCGATGTAATTACTCTTTTAGAAAGCTAGGAAATCCAGCAGAGTTTCAGCAGGGAATAATTCTATTGAATTATGTGTATTAAAATAATGATTAAATCCTCTATTTATAGCTGAAAAAATCAGCTAGGGTTTCCAAGTGGGCCAGACCCAGAAACCGAGATAGAGTGGGTCGTCTGGACCCACTGGACACGTGGCGTCGCGGTGCTCAATGGGAGGCGCCGCGACCCTTGGTCCCTTGAGCCGCGACACTAGTCCAATTCTGCCCCGTTTCTATTTTAATTAAATCTGAAATATCATCTCGATTTAATTAATCAATCATTATTTATTCTAATGTCTCGATTATAAACCGATTATTTATATTCTCTCTGATTACATCCTTGGATCAACGAAACAATTGACTTAGTATTACCCTACAGGACTTCACATATCGACACTAATATCATTAGGGTCTACACGGAACTCCTAGACGGCGCCGGAAGATGAATTCAATATGTGAAGTATAGTTACACGAAACTTGTGAACTGAACCTCTATATGGGTAGATAAAATCCTTTCATTCACGATACACTCGATCAAGCTTAGGATCTGCCATGTGTCTATCCAAATGGCTTGATCATTATATCTCATCTATATCAGCTGACAACAAGACCATATCATAGATATGTCTACTGCATTGACCAACGACTTAGTCAACATAATACCATATGAGAATCTAAGTGTTCTCTCGAAGATACATTCGAGGGATGAATCCTAATCTTGGCTCAACTACCACTTTTAATCTACATTGCAATATACCCAATACAAGCCGCGTCTCAACCTATAAGACATTTTGAGCTTAGGACATGATCAAAGTATATTACTCTGTAAACAAGGTGTGTATCGACCTCAAGTCTAAGGACTTCTATCTCCTCCCACTGATGATACTTTAGACATATATAACAAACAGTACATCATCAGGATATACCATTACTTTCACAAGTATCCATGTGTCCATCACGAGTTGCCATAACTCGTAGCAGGTGAGACATAATATATCCCCAAAGGATATGATGCAGACCACATGTCGACGTATCACATATCATCGATATCACATTCTCGATGATCATTAGTCGAGGCAGTTTTAGAGTTACGCTATAATATTAATCTCTCACGTTATTAATAACCATGTAACCTCTAGGGATGCATTTACAGAATATGATAAACAATCAACTAATAATTCAATAAATGCAAATGTCATAATATTAATCTCCATTAGTTTAAATATGAATGTATATAAAATACATTTATCCTAATACAATTGTCTCTAGAACATACATATACTTTCAAAAATTACAATCTTCTTCTAATAAATTTAGTACCAAGAATCAATGTGCATAATTAAAGCCTCCCATAATTTCCATTGTAACCCCAAGAATCAAAGTTCTTAAACTTGTATCTCTAAATATGTCAAGTTATGTAATAGAGACATCCTTCTTTATTTCCTTGAATTAATAGTAACATTAAATGCGATATTTGAGCACTCTATTACAAAAGTTAGACAACGATGACTATATTTTCAATATAAATATGAGGCAAACTTAAAAATATTTCCTTAACTTTAATATATATCTTGAAAAAGCAAAACAAGACAAGTGCGACTTCAAAGTCCTAGTAACAAAGCTTGAAAGATACTAAATTCCTATATCTATGACTTGCTAAATGTGTTACTCCTAATAACTACTATACTAAAGTAAACGAAAAGGTGAAAATCATTTTTCTCGTCCAACTTTGATTTCAAAATCAAAAACCTCCTCCAATTTTGTTTTTAGGAACTCCATACTTTTCTGTCAATTTATCTTCGATTTTCTCCTCTTTATCCATGAAATTCCATTGTTGTAATCTAGCTTGATAACTTGAATTGTCCACTTCAGATGTTCTTTCTTGCCCAGATAGTTGGTTAATATAATTAGTTGTTGCATCTATCTGTCCCTTCACCTGCATCAACTTATCCACGTTCTTGCTAATAGTTTTGCTTCTACTTCTTGATGAAGACATTCTTGCTTTTATATATATTTCAAATACAAATCACTACAATAGAAAAAGAAAAATTAACGCAGTTAGGCATATATATTAATTCCTACTGAGACGAAAAACATCATGCATGCATGGATAGTAAAAATATAGCTTGGTGAAAAATTAAGGATACTAGATTAAAATTGAAGAAAAAAATCACTCATATACGAATTTGGGATTTAAAGTTTATGATTTTTGAACAACTTAAAGTGATAAAAATTGGTTAATTTCAAATATAATACTTGTATGTATTTAGTAAACTTTTTTAACACGAATACTTTGCCCTTAAAAGAAAGATACCATAAAGTAAATTAACACACATCAAGAGGAGAGGAAAAAGTAAGAACACTAATATTATTTTCTCACTACGACTTTAAGAAAAATTAAGAGAAAAGTGAAAAGAAGCTTACGTGAAGGGATGTTAACTCAAATTATGTCAAATAGGGCGCTACACTACATGCATAAACTACATTGTTTATATAGACACAATATTTCCTTATTTTATTTTTCCTTTTTAAAAATATTTTAATTTCTTTCCTTTTCTCCACCTTTTTACTAAGAATTACTACCATATTTAAAGTGAGGAAAGTTTTAAGTACCATTAAGTGCATCGTGGGAAAATCAACTCTCAGAAAAGAAAGAAAAGAGAAGTTTCGGAAAAGAGAGACATAATATAAGGTAATAAAAATAGAGGAATAGTCCCAATATTCCTACAATATGTCACACGAAACTATTTTCCTTACAAGGGTAAAACAACTTTGAACTCAGATGTTTTCAGTACGACCAAAGTCATTATTCTTGGATACTTTTCTAACTGGAAATGTTTTCCTGGTGTATGATTGGTGACTGCAAATTATGGTTCGAAAAAAAATATTGAAAATAAACTTACTGAAATTAAGCCATATAATAATAAGTAAATATATTTGAACAATAATACCTCTCCACATATTTGTTAGTAATTTGTATTGCAAAAAACCAGTAAACAATAATAAGTGAAAATGAACAGAATCAGTGTTGGAAAAAATATTTTCCAGAATATAATCGAGTCTACTTAGTTCAAAGTGTGTCTTTAAGAAAATTATTCCCCTCACAGTACTCGAGGTTGATGGAATATCCCCTCTCATGATGGAACGATTATCTTACCAAAATAGTAGTACTCCAAATTCAGGTAGCGGCGAACCACTCAACGGCAGTGTATCACAGAATTTATTCGGGCAGAAGAAGAAGAAGTTTTGTAGTTCAGAAAATTAGTAAGTAAAATTCTGAGGAAGCAAACAAATTTATAGCCATGGAAGTACTGTTTCTGAAGGTTTGCAACCCTTCTGAACAGTCACAAAAAAATTGTGGGAAATAAAATAAACCTGAAAGAACCTGTCATGGATTCATGTCACTAACGGGTAGGATTGGATAAGTTAATTAATTAATTAATTAAATAATAAATAATTAAATAATTAAAATTAAATAAAATTTGGTCCAAAAAGATTATCAATCAATCAGATCATTTGACCATATCCAAATTCAAATCTGAAGCCGAGCGAGCGACGACGACGGCGCGAGGGGTCCTTTCCCCCTCAACCCTTTTAGTGACTAGAGAAGGTGTAATGTAATATATACACTTCTCTTTTCCTCTCTTTTTCCGATGTGGGACAATTGTTTTAACCAAAGCAAAATGAACCTTTTACATTCCCTTCACTTTTCATCCCATCATTTCTCATTCACCAATATCAAAAACCCAACAATCCTCCACATGAATGGGGAATGGCCATAATATAAAGGAATGTGCGGACAAGTGTGATATACAAGCGTGGATTGACTGTATCTGGATAAGTAGGTCTCCCTTTGAACTTTTCGTAGTGAACTTATATCGGATATACTCGATCAATCGGTAGATTTGATATCTTTGAACCGTCGAACTTTGTTGTATATCTAGACAACATAAGTCACACAATCAACCCTCAACCGTTTATGGTTCTCACGGTTGTGTTCGTTTCAGCTATGAACACTGCCTGGTTTCATGAGTGCATAGAGAATGAGCCTTCACTGTCATTCCCCTTTAAAGTGGCTTACACTTAACACTCACATAGGTGATTTCTAAACATGTGGTCCTATAGCCACATTATCTGGTCATACACTGCCAGATTTAGATAATCATTAAAAATCTTAATGTTTTAATAACTCATTAACAAGCCATAAAGTTTTATCCTTATTTCTGAACATTGTCTTCATCCGAGAATGAGTTGAGTTATTTGACAATGTTGAACCGTCAGTCACAACTTTATTTGATCTCCTTGAACCTAGCTCTTGGGATCTTCAGTCTGCTAGGTAGAGTTACCGCCATGATGACTTGTCATCTGCCTTAACCCCATTCCTATTGATGATCTACTAACTCCCTCTCTAGATAAGCCTTTTATAAGCGGATCCGCCACGTTATCTCTTGAATTTACATAGTCAATCGTGATAACGCCACTAGAGAGGAGTTGTCTAACGGTATTGTGTTTCCGTCGTATGTGACGAGATTTTCCGTTATACATTACGCTCCCTACCCTACTATTGCTGATTAACTGTCACAATGTATACATATAGGAGCCAAAGGTTTGGGCTAAAATGGAATATCTTCTAAGAAATTCCGGAGCCATTCAACTTTTTCATCGGCCTTGTCTAAAGCTATAAATTCAGATTCCATTGTAGAGCGGGCGATGCATGTCTGTTTTGATGATTTTCAAGACACTGCTCCTCCACGTGAAAACATATCAACTCATGGATTTAACTTCAAATGATCCGGTGATCCAGTTTGCATCACTATATCCCTCAAGTACTGCGGGATATTTATTATAATGCAAATCATAGTTTTGAGTGTGTTTTAAATACCCCAAGACTCGTTTCATTGTCATCCAATGAGTTTGATTGAGATTACTCGTGAATCGACTCAGCTTGCTTATAACACATGTTATATCTGGTCGTGTACAATTCATAATATACATCAAACTTCCAAAGACTCGTGCATAGTCCAATTGTGAGTCACTTTCACCTTCATTCTTTTGAAGTGCAAAACTTACATCAATTGAAGTCTTTGCAACATTGGAATTTAAATACTTGAACTTGTCAAGTACCTTTTCAATATAATGTGTCTGTGATAATGCTAGACCTTGTGGAATTTTATAGATCATAACTCCTAAGATCAAATCAGCAACCTCTAAGTCTTTCATGTCAAATTTGTTAGCGATCATACACTTCATAGCATTTACATCGGCCATATCTCTACTCATTATCAACATGTCATCAACATATAAACAAACAATGACTTCATGATTTGGAGTATTTTTAATGTAAACACATTGTCACACTCATTAATCTTAAATCTATTTGCCAACATTGTTTGGTCAAATTTCGCATGTCATTGTTTGGGTGCTTGTTTAAGTCCATAAAGTGACTTCACAAGTTTGCACACTTTCCTTTCTTTACCAGGAACCACAAAACCCTCAGGTTGTTCCATATAAATTTCTTCCTCCAATTCTCCATTTAAGAAAGATGTATTGACATCCATTTGATGGATTTCAAGACCATATACGGCCGTCAGTGCCACTAACACCCGAATAGATGTTATTCTTGTTACCGGCGAGTATGTGTCAAAGTAATCAAGACCTTCTTTTTGTCTATAACCCTTGACCACAAGTCTTGCCTTATATTTGTCAATAGTACCATCATCTTTCATTTTCTTTTTAAAAATCCATTTTGATCCTAAAGGTTTATTTCCAGGAGGAAGATCAACCAACTCCCTTGTATGGTTGTTCAAAATTGATTCAATCTCACTATTGACTGCCTCTTTCCAAAATGCTGAATCAGGAGAAGACATCGCTGCTTTAAATGTTTGAGGCTCATTTTCAAGCAAGAATGTCACAAAATCTGGTCCAAATGAAGTAGATGTCCTTTGACGTTTGCTACGCCTTGGATCCTTTTTACTTGGTGAACTTTCCTTTGGTTCTTCCCGCGATCGTTTAGATGTTTCACTTGACGACTCATATTCAGTTTTATACAGATAAATGTTTTCAAAGAATTCAACATTATCTGATTCACTTACCGTATTAACATGAATTTCGGGATTGTCTGATTTGTGAATAAAAAACCGACAAGCTTTGCTGTTTGTAGCATTGCCAATAAAAACACAATCTATAATTTTTGGTTAGATTTTTACCCTTTTGGGCAAAGGAACTTGTACCTTTGCTAAACACTCCCACACTTTGAAATATTTCAAGTTGGAATTTCTTCATTTCTTTAGTTCATATGGAATAAATTGTGTTTTGTTGTGGGGCACCCTGTTGAGTATTCGATTAGCTGTAAAGATAGCTTCCCCCCACAAGCTCTGCGGTAAATCGGAACTTATTAATAAAGCATTCATCATTTCCTTTAATGTTCGATTTTTTCTTTCAGCAATTCCATTTGATTGTGGTGTGTAAGGGACAGTAGTTTGATGAATAATTCCATATTCTAAACATATCTCTACAAAATGAGATTCGTACTCTCCACCACCCCTATCACTTCTAATCATTTTTATCTTTTTATTCAATTAATTTTCCCCTTCGTTATTGTATTGCTTAAATGCAACAATTGCTTCATCCTTACTATTAAGCAAATACACATAACAATATCGAGTGCAATCGTCAATAAAAGTTATAAAATACTTTTCCCACCGCGAGATGATATTGACTTCATATCACATATATCTGTGTGGATTAAGTCTAAAGGATTTGAATTCCTATCAATAAATTTATATGGATGTTTAACAAACTTATATTCAACACAGATGTCACATTTTGATTTATTACACTCGAATCTAGACAGTACTTCTAAATTAATCAATTTCCGCATGGTTTTGTAATTGACATGTCCTAAACGAACATGTCATAAATCATTTGACTCCAATAAGTAAGACGAAATGGAATTCTTATTAATATTGTCAACAACCATTACATTGATTTTGAAAAGGCCCTCGGTGAGGTAGCCCTTTCCTATGAACATATCATTCATACTTATTACAATTTTCTCACTAACCAACACGCACTTAAACCCGTTTTTGACGAGTAGTCCGACTGAAACTTAATTCTTCCTAATTGTTGGAACGTGCAGAACATTGTTGAGAGTCAGGACCTTGCCGGAAGTCATCTTCAGAAGTATCTTCCCATATCCTTCAACCTTGGTTGTTGTAGTATTTCCCATAAACAGTACCTCTTCGGGTCCAACGGGAGCGTAGGTTGCAAATGCTTCTTTTGCAGCGCAAACATGTCGAGTGGCACCAGAATCAAGTCACCACTCATTTGGGTTCCAAACCAAATTGTATTCCGATAGCATTGCACACAGATCATCCATATAATCATTCTTTTCCACCATATTGGCTTGTCCTTTTCCCTTGTCCTTTTTCGGGAGACGACAATCTGGGGCTTTGTGGCCAGCTTTCCCATAATTGTAGCAGTTGCCCTTGAACTTTTTCTTGTTAGGATCCTTCTCCTTTCCAGAAGGCCTCTTGCTTTTCTTGTTCTTTTTCGGAGCAGCATATTCAACGACGTTTGCCCCTTTAATCGGTGAACTCTTACGGTACCTCTTCTCAGCGGTTTTATTATCTTCCTCGATCTTGAGACGAATCACAAGATCCTCCAACTTCATTTCATTTCTTTTGTGCTTAAGATAATTCTTGAAATCTTTCCATGAGGGCGACAACTTTTCAATCATTGCAGCCACTTGGAATGCTTCATTCACTACCATACCTTCAACAATAAGGTCATGGAAGATAAGTTGAAGCTCTTGAACTTTGGTTCCAACGGTTTTTCCATCCACCATTTTGTAGTCTAGAAATTTGGCAACCACAAACTTTTTCAAGCAAGCATCTTCGGTTTTGTACTTCTTTTCAAGTGCACTCCATAGTTCTTTGGAGGTCTCTACTGCACTGTAGACGTTGTACAAGTCATCTTCTAAGGCACTCAAAATGTAGCCTTTGCACAAAAAATCAGTCTGTTTCTAAGCCTCAGTAACCATGAGCTTTTCGTTGTCAGGCATGTCGGCAGTGCACGAGGTCTCATCGTGAACTTTTGCATACCAGGTGGTAAGCCAAAGAACATTCTTTGTCGCCATCCTTTAAAATCGCACCGTGAACTTCGCAGTTTCTCACTGCCGCACACGTACATGTCAGTTGTAGAGTAACCGCTGGTGCAATATTCGCAGAGAGAGTTCCAGTCTCAATTGCCATTATTTGTTTGTCACTGTCAAATCGATAAACTGCTTTAGTTAATAAAACCAGAATAGCAATTAAATCACAAACTTAAACGATGAAGATTTTCTTTCTTCAAATCGCAGTATAATTATGAACTTTGGTATTCCAACGAAGTTTTTATATCTTCGAGTCAGAATATTAATATTCATATGGAGTATAAAACTACACAAGTTTTAATCTCCTTAAAAAGAATACAGAATAGCAAATTTTTCACAACAACAACGATGAAGTTTTTATGTTCTTCAAATCGTTGTACAAGTATGAACTTTAATATTCCAACAAAGTTTTTATGTCTTCAAGTCAGAATATGAAATTTCATACGGAATAGAAAATCACACGGGTTTTAGTCTCCAAAACAGAATACAAATTAATATAAAAAAAATATGTAATTTTTTAAAGATTGTTAGTAATCTGTATTGCAAAAAACCAATAAACAATAATAACTGAAAATGAACAGAATCAGTGTTGGAAAAAATATTTTCCAGAATATAATCGAGCCCACTTAGTTCAAAGTGTGTCCTTAAGAAAATTATTCCCCTAACAGTACTCGAGGTTGATGAAATATGACCTCCCAGGATAGAACGATTATCTTACCAGAATAGTAGTACTCCAAATTCAGGTAGCGGAGATACACTCAACGGCAGTGTATAAAATTTATTCGGACAGAAGAAGAGAAGTTTTGTAGTTCAGAAAATTAGTAAGTAAAATTCTGAGGAAGCAAACGAATTTATAGCCATGGAAGTACTGTTTCTGAAGGTTTGCAACCCTTCTGAACAGTCACAAAAAAATGATGGGAAATAAAATAAAATCGGGAAAGAACCGGGTCGCGGGTCACTAACAGGTAGGATTGGATAAGTTAATTAATTAATTAAATAATAAATAATTAAAGAAAATTTGGTCAATCAGATCATTTGACCAAATCCAAATCTGGAGCCGAGCGACGACGACGGCGCGAGGGGTCCTTGCCCCCTCAACCCTTTTAGTGACTAGAGAAGGTGTAATGTAATATATACACCTCTCTTTTCCTCTATTTTTTCGATGTGGGACAATTGTTTTAACCAAAGCAAAATAGACCTTTTACATTCCCTTCACTTTTCATCCCATCATTTCTCATTCACCAATATAAAAAACCCAACAATATTAACGCGCACAACTGCTTCTTCTTTTTAAAGAGAACTAAGAGGGTGTTTGGATTGACTTATTTTAAGTGTTTTTTGGTTTTAAAGCTCTTTTCTACTTTTTTAGGTGTTTGGGAAAAGATAAAGATATTTTTAAACACTTATTTTTAGGCTAAAAAGGTACACAAATGAGCTAAAAGTTAAAATTGGGTAAGACCTAACTTATGACTTTTAGCTTATAAGCTATTTTTTTTAAAATCAATTCAAACACCCTCTAAAACAACAAGACACTAGCTTGAAACCAAGCGGGAATGAGACCCCAACAACATCTCCTGCAGTACGCAAAGAAATGCTAGCAAGCATATGTGACTTTCTATCAGTACACATATATATTTACTAAGGGATTTTCTCGGTAATTGTTCCTTGATTTCAGATCCAATCTAAGCGTCCGACATCCTCTCGCTCCGACTGCAGGGGTGTGATAGAGAATATATTAATATTCTTCATATATTCTGTAATTATTATTTTGATGTCATTATGTAAACTAGATATTCTCATACAATTAGGTTTAAACACTTATATATATTTCATTAATGAAAAGCCTCCGGACAAGGGGATAATTACACAATTGTACCAGAAGTCCAAATAAGATTTTGGTGAGGAGTGCATATATCTTTCATAAGTTTGAACCAGGTTAGACATCTTGTTGTTCTCCCTATTTTTGTTTTGTCTTGTTTTCTTTCTTTTATCTCTGGACAAGTACATGTATTCTTCTTCTTTGAGACGATTATTTGTAACTAACACAATGGGGAATTCCAAGCTACTACAAGATTTCAGACTCGTTGGCGTGATAAAATACATAGCGAGCTTCTGCTGTTCAAAAATATAAAACGCCAATGAAGTTACTCTGGACAAACTTCAAATACTAAGGAACGTGCTGCATGGAAGTCAAAGATGTGGGACAAAAAGAACAACCAATTTAACATAGCTAAGGAGAACTAAACTAATCCCATATTCAAATTTTTAGGACATTTAGGTTGCGTTTAGTTTTTGGAAAACCTGCAAAAGTAACCTTAATTTGGTTCAATTGCTCATTTCTTGATCTCCAATTGAATTTCTAAGTCAGATAAACAGAAGGGAGAAAAAGAGATCATGATTATTGGAAGAGAATTAGAAGGATAAATGCAACCACCACTAGCAAAAACCTGAGTACTGTTAACCATTCGCAGAAGAGGGCATAAGCCAACCATTCAATATGATATATGTGACTCTTCTAGATGCATGTTTGAGTGAATTTTTTTCTATGCTAGTGTTCCTATGGTTTCAGTCCTCCACGAGACAATCCAGCTGAAAATGCCACCGTATGTTGTTCGGCCATACCAACATCAAAGAACTTCTCTGCAAAGACATCCTTCAGCAGGTGAAGTGATGGCTCCATTCCCATGCCTGATGAACGGCTACTATATCTTTGTGTCTCTCTGCCTCTGATATCAAGGCATCTACAAAGCAATCACTATATGTTCGAGTGCCATATGGTATAGTATCTGAACTAGATGCACCTGCTTTGACCATTAGTAGAATTTTTAGCAATAACACACAGCTACAATTAAGAATAAGTTTGTTACTATATTTTTCACACTTTCACAAAATTCATCTGAAAACTATTAGCTCCACTCAGACGGTCAGGCCTGCTTCGTGAACCACAAACAGATTACAACAAATCGTTTATGCCCAAATTTTAACTTTTCCATGAACTTCATTCAGGAAAAACTTATTAGAGGTCAAAAAGTAAGGCAGATAGTAGCCATTTAGGGTTATAGCATCACCTCCCAGTACATGCATACACTTTCAAATATATGGGAAGTCAGATAATCAAATTACTTTTGATATAGAAACAAGGGTCAGTTTTGAGAATGTGGAGATCGGGATTAAAATATGAACCTTGGCGTTCAAATTCTTTGAACCAAATCTGTTTTATTCCTATCTCAATGAAAAGAATTTCCGACTTGCTTGCTCGTATATGCATATAAAGCCATAAAATATGAAATATGCACAGAGAACTTCCCAAACTCAAATCTTAATGGAGTGTGCTCTGCGACCTGAGTACACTTGGAGTAAACTCAGTCTAAAGCTAAGCTCCTTTCGGATCAAAATAAATCCAGAACACCACAGAACTTCCAACTTTGGATAAAATTGTATCACTTTTGCTCCCACTATGTTTGCATTAGAGGAGCTCAACAGCAAGTTTGTATACCTCTAGTGTGAAAGAAAAGAATAGGATAAGAGATCAGGATCAAACCTTCCATAACTTTATTTACAACTGCACTCATTTGATTGTGTTCTACTTCCAGCTCTTCTTTGGTTATTACATGAACTAAAACAGGACCCATTGAATCCAAAGATGCCACTTCATTCAGAACACATACTAGATCTTCAATGTTGTGTCCATCACAGGCCCAATGTAGTAAAGGCCAAGCTCTTCAAAAAGCGTTGATCCTGGCGGGCCAATCATACCACGTGCATACTCATCAACCTTGGCTGCCCATTCATACATGCCTTTCCCAATTTTCTTAGTCAATACCTATAAAAAGCCGCAGATATTCGAGATATAACAATAGTATAAATACATGACAAGACAAGAATTTTTCGACTATAACTTTATCAGAGATAACAAAAATTTATCACTATTTGCAACAATGATAATAACACATGTCCAAGAGACTCGTCTAGACGTTCCTTCTAAAGAAATAGACTCATCTACACGTACTTATCTGGTACATGTGTAAGTAACAATACAGGTACATCTAGTTTGCTAAGTTTAAGTGTATTCTCAAAAATTCCGCACGAAATACTACTGTACAGTTCAACATCAAAATAGATGAAAAATCCATGTAACATCTCGATAAACAGAACTATAAGGGCAACCTGTTAAACACATAAAATTTTCTCAATGAAGTAACACAAATTATGTTTCAAATCATCTCATTAATGTACTGCACATAAATAGCTAGCACAAGTGCCAAAAAACTATCAGACACTTCCTGAAAGGTCTTTCGAAGTATGTGTATGGACTCAATTTACATTCAAAAGAAAACTGCAAATCAATAACCATCTTTAAGTTTTTCTGATAAGTATGTGGGATCAATTACCATCTTTAAGTTACAAAGGAAAAAAAGGGAAAACTGAAGAGAATATTCCCGAGAAAATGTTGTCGTTGGCCCAAAGGGTAAGACTCCAGATAGATTGCTCGATTATTAAAAGAAAAATCCCGATAAAATAATCTGTCAGAATCAGTAGATCAATATAACTACCATCAACTCTCAGAATCAATAGCACAGAGCTGCAAGATTGACCTGGTTAACTACTAAACATAAAAGCGGTGGAAATCAGAAAAACATTTCTGTAGATTTTGTGAGTTCAAGTGATGTATAACTTATTTTAAAAAATTTAACTGTAAGACACAGTAGGTTTATCTTCCTCCTTTTTGAAAAGTAATAACAAAAGCAGAACATAACGTTTCTGTTTTATTTAATTCCTGAATTCTTCTTTTTGGTGCTTGAAAAAGGCATAATACTTTTTCTTTGAACCAATTCTTTTCTGGTTAATGTGGATAGGAATATTTGTTACTTTTGTAAATATAATAGGGACATACCTTAGCAAGTTCTCTAAACCTCCGGAAAAGTTTACTTGACTGAAGTTTGCTAAGAGTTTTTGACTAAGCATTAATAGGTGTTTTAGAGGCCTCCTCGAGCTTTGGGTGTAAAGAATGCTGACTATCATTTAATATCACAATCATATTTGAGTCCAAATAACCTGCATTGCTCATTGCCTCATAAACTTGGCCGACCATAGTTGTTTCATTGTTGATCACTGCCACTACACGATCACTCTTCCTGTTGAACTCCACAAGATCAGCAGTTAGTGCAAGACCAATTGATCGAGGAAAACCAGCAATCAGTGAAGAAGTGCAAAAATAATAGAAGGAAGAGAGAGAGATGTTGTGTGGTCTGAGATGAGCGACTGAATGTATATTATGAGTGTTGAATTACAATGGTCAAGTGAATGTGTTTATATACACACCACCACAATATCACAAAATATCTAATTAACTCTATCACAAATATCTAATTAACTCCTCCAAAATATCTAATGATCATCCAACTAACTTGGCTAACAACTTAACTAACTACCATTTAATAATGATAGCCTACACTTCACCTCATGGAACCTTTGTACACTTGTCTATTATTTTTACATCCCCCTCAAGCTAGGAGATATGAAGATGTTCTTCATGCCTAGCTTAGACACCAATCGACCATGATGAGCAATGCCAAGAGCTTTGGTGAGCAAATCAGCAGTAGAAATGAGGCCTTCCTGAATCTTCTCTCGTATGAAATGACAATCAATGTCTATGTGTTTGGTTGAAAGACAGGATTAGCCGCAATCTGGAGTGCTGACTTGCTATCAGTAAAAACAGATACTGGCAACTGAACATCAATGCCAAGCTCCTTGTATAATCCTGTAATCCATACTACCTCTCAGAATCAAGCCATGGCTCATATTCACTTATGTGAACTTCGACACACTACTTGTTTCTTAGACTTCGTGACACAGTGATCGCCATACTTCACAAGATAACCAGTGATAGACCTTCTGCTATTCACACACGATCCCCAATCAGCATCACAAAATACTTGAAGTTGAGCAGTGCTGCAAGCAGATATAAGAATCCCAGATCCTGGTGCATGTTTTATATATCGAACTAGTCGCAGACCAGCCTCCATGTGTGAGGTTTTAGGGGCTTGCATGAACTGGCTCAGACATTGTACATCAAATGATACATCAGGTCTTGTATTTGTAAGATATAATAGTCTGCCAATCAACCTCTTATGTATTAATCGGGTGCGCCAATAACTCATCGTAATGGCGAGTAGATCGCCGCAGCACTGCAGATCCGTAATGGTCTCTGAAGCAATGGACTAGTCATACTGTATTGTTGTAAGTTTTTTATTCATCTCCATGGGTGAGGAAACACTCTTGCCACATGCTAATCCCATATCTGATATTAATTCCAAAGCATACTTCCTTTGGTGAATGAGAATGCCCTGAGAGCTTCTTGAAAACTCTATACCAAGAAAGTATCTAAGTTCTCCCAAATCTTTGATCTTAAAAGATGACTGAAGTGTGTCCTTGGTATGTTGTATAAGGGTCATGTCATTCCCAGTGATGAGCAAGTTATCAACATAAACAAGAACAACAACTATCTTATCCTTCTCCTCCTGCTTGGTAAATAAAGAGTAATCTCTGTGGCTTTGAGTAAAACCAGAAGAGAATAGTGTTGACATAAGCTTGATGTTCCATTGTCGATCTTACCCCTTTTATCTTCATATCGAACTGAGTGTGTATTGCAGTAAAGAAATGTTTAATGTAATCACATCTGACTTCAACCTCAGTAAAAATATCCAAGTCCACTTAGAGTAGTCATCCACAATAGTCAAAAAGTATCTCATTCCATTATATGTTTCAACTTTATAAGGTCCCCATACATCCATATGTAACAATTGGAATGGTCCTGTCTTTCTACTATTGCTTATAGGGAATGATACTCTAGTTTGTCTAGCTAATGGACACCTCACAATTATTTAAAACCAAACTATCATTCTTAAAACATGTCTTCCTCATCATATTTACAATGACAGTCTGTGATGCCATGTGACTGTATCTACCTGTTGGATTACTGCCAAACACTTATTCAATTCTGCTTCTTTATTCTGTGTGTCCAGACTGAGTATGTACAATCCTTCCTCCTCACTATCAATCGCTCTCACCTTCCCAGATGAGAGATCCTGAAATACACAACATGTAGGAAAAAATGAAACACTGCAGTTCAATTCCTTTGTCACTTTGGAAACTGACATGAGATTGAACCTGAATTCTGGCACACACAACACATTCTTAAGGATCTCACCTTTTCCTAGATGATAATCACCAATGTGTGAGATTTTAATAGATTCCCCTGTTGGTAAATGTACCTTTCCTGCATTATCTACCAGTTTCTTATTTTTCAAGTATTTATCACTTCCAATCATATGATTTGTTGCCCCTAAATCTATGATCCATTTCAATACTGCTCTTGTATTAAAATCATATATACCTGCAATGTTTGCACTAGGATTCTCATTTTCTCTGTTGTCAAGCATATTGAGAAGTTGTTGGTGTTGACTTGGGGTAAACTAGCCTGATGTGCTTTGATAAATCTGATGTAGACTGTGTCCTGCTGATACAATGTGTGTCCCATGTTGTTGTTGTATCTTCTCAAATGACATATGACTTCCCTGACCAGTATCCTCAAATGTTCCTGACACCATATTTGCCTTCTTAGATTTGCCTTTAAAGTTTTCAGGATAACCATGCAATCTGTAGCAATCCTGCACATGTCCAGTTTTAAGACAGTAATCGCATTTCATTAGTTTAAAACAATCTAGCCTGAAATGTCCTTTTCCATGGCAAAAGTCACATATCGCATTGGGATTATATGGTTTCTTCTGCCTTGGAACACCTCCACTTCCATGACCTGAAACACCTCTACTCCTATTGCTTGCTGTAAACATAGCAACTGGTTCCATCGTATCCTGCATCATATTCTGACTTTCCTCCTGATTTATCATGGCATAGACTTGATTCAGATTTGGTATTTGCTGCCTCATTAGCACTTGGCTCCTAGCTTGGCTATAATTGTCATTGAGTCACATAAAAAATTGCAACATCCTTTGATACTGCAAGTGATCTACAAACTTCTTCGACTTAGGACAGCAGGATGGTGGTGATATGATTGAATCATATTCATCCCAGTAATCCTTCAGTTTAGAATAATACATTGAAACCGAAAATGATCCCTGACTCAGTGACACTATCTCCTTGTGCAACAGAAAAGCTCTTGAGTTATTGATTTTATCGAACCTATCCTTCAAATCCTCCCATATCATATAGGAATATGAATGGAATAACATTCCAGTGAGCAAGTTCTTACTCACATTCCCAATTAACCACGATACCACAATTGCATTACACCTATCCCAGAGATTGACCAATTCCCCATTGAATCCTTCCCTCTTCACCATGCCATTTATGAATCTCATTTTATTTTTACCTAGTAGAGCCAATTTCATTGCTCTACTCCATAGGGTATTATTGTCCATACCAGTCAGTATTATCCTAATCGACAACGAACCTTGCGCATCAGATGGAAACAAGTATAAAGGATGATTGTGATCGATGTTCGTCATTGTCATCGCGACTACATTCTTCATTTCTTCATTTGTTCCCATTGTTGTTGAATTCGTTTCAATTGTATGTATTTGTCCTTCAATTTATTCAATTGTATACACTGATTCCTTCGAATTCCTCACTGCATGTGCTTGAATTCGATTTCTCAAGTATCGAACCTTCGATCTTTACTGCATCGATCCTTCGCCCTTCGATTCTTACTGTATGTGACTGAATCTTCTCGATCTATATTGTACTCGGCTTTGATACCATGTTGAACTCCACAAGATCAGCAGTTAGTGCAAGAGTAATTGATCGAGGAAAACCAACAATCAGTGAAGAAGTGCAAAAATAATAGAAGGAAGAGAGAGAGATGTTGTGTGCTCTGATATGAGCGACTGAATGTATATTATGAGTGTTGAATTACAATAGTCAAGTGAATGTGTTTATATACACACCATCACAATATCGCAAAATATCTAATTAACTCCTATCACAAAATATCTAATTAACTCCTCCAAAATATCTAATGACATCTAACTAACTTGGCTAATAACTTAACTAACTACCATTTAATAATGATAGCCTACACTTCACCTCATGGAACTTTTGTACACTTGTCTATTATTTCTACACTTCCCCTTAAAATCTCGGGCAATAGCCATTCCTATTGAAGGTGACACTCCAGTCTAAGTATCTATATAACATGATTGATGAAAATATTATAAGAATCTAGACTGGACAAGCACAAGTAGGATATTCAGGGAAAAGTGTTAGCGATTTCCAATTGCTTACGCAAGTGTACGTATCGTTACAAGTAATATAGTCTGTAAGACCGAATATCGTCCACAAAGACTGGTTTTCATTTATCGAACATCTACTCTATGTTATTTATTTGGCTAACGATAGTTTGTTTGGGTTTTATCTATGAAGTAGCTAGAGTAATTGCAAGAATTAAACTAAGTAAGCTTTGGTTTAAATCAGTTATGGTGGAAATAGGGCTTCCAATCTCCTCAACTATCCACTCTTTCACGTGTTAATGCAATGTTAATGATTCTTCTTCTTATTAAGATAGCAGGTTAATTAATCTGTCATCATATTCCGGTTAGGACATACGAGAGCTCAACCTTGTGCAGAAACCTTCTATATTTCTATGATAGATTTTACCACAGGAGGATTAAGATCAATAACCTTAAATACTATACAAGTATCGGGGTACTTTCGTCCACGATTTTAACTTATGTGACAACTACAGCATATTCAAATCTCCCCTCTCGGATCTCGATTCGAAATCATATAAGTGATGACAATTAATGACCAGTTAATTCAAGCAATCAAAATAATACTGAATAGATCTTAATATGGTGAAGAAGAAATCAATAACTATGCATTAACTATATGAAAAATTTCAAGAAGATTTAATTGGAAAACCCTACTAAAGTAATTAGCTCCTAAACATTGTCATGTCAAGAACTAATACAAAATCCAACATAAACTGAATTGAAATAAAGAAAGGAAAAGAACTTGAATGTAGTCTCCAGTTGTGTTCTCCAATTCTTGTCTTGTGATGTGTGTTATGAGATATGAGGTGTGTCCTCAGAAATCTGGCCCCGAGGTTTAAAGATGCCGCAAAATCGCGTGCCACCGACCCTTCGCCCTCGCCAATTTCGCCGGACCGAAAACGCTTGGCCGCATTCAAAAACACGAGAACAAATCGAGCACGCAAAGAAATTCAGTACGCGCGCCGTGACGCCTTTCACCGCTTTTTCAAATTTTGTCCTTTTCTCGTTCGGATTTCGTCAGATTTCTTCTATGCTTCCCGGAATTTCGCTTCATTTCTTATCTTTTCTTGTGCAATTACGTCTCAATTAAGCTCATTTCATCTTCTTTTTGTCATTTCTCCAGGACCGCTGTGACTCAAAAGAAAGAAAAACAGACCTAATATTATACTAAACACAAACGAAATGAGTAAAATACTAACTAAAAATGACTCAAAAAGTATATACAAAATATGCTAACAAAAAGCAGAAGCATGGTTTCTACCAAGTCCAGCAGATATGCTGTTGCATCCGTGTCCTGCTCCAAAGGGGTCAAATTCGCTCTCAAAATCTGACGCTGCCACAGGACGGCCACTTGGTTCTCTAAGTGTCTGCCAGTGAGAAGTTTATGTGCATATGTCTGTACAAAATGTCAACATACAAATTTTTACCATGAGAAAACTTTCTCAAATCGGAACCTGACCAATTCTTTAAGTGTCGGGAGTTGCATAGCTTCCTAGCTTCATATGATATTTAGTATAACTCATTGAATTGGAAATCTACCATTTCTGGTATATTACCAAGTGGATCTTACTTGTTCAGCCACATCCCACAATATTTTGTCCACAGGGGCATGAAATACATGGTGAATAGCGACAGACAGCTCCACCACGGCCAGACTGGATCTGGAAGGTTTTTGAGCTTTTGCCATGATAAAAGATAACTCCGATCGAACTTCATTAGCTAGTTGTTTCAGTTCCTGCATCAAGTGGATCGTAGTCAGCCAATATGGCCCCTTGACTTTCAAGGCTCAAATGAGGAGAGATGCAAATTATTTGACCTTAGTTGATAAATTCTTTAGGTTCATGGAACTTTCAATTGCATCAAGAATTGGTGTTGGCTCATTTTCACCGGTGAAATCACCGGCATGTAGCAAAGAGTGTACTTCAGCAACATGACCCTGCAATAAGAAGAGTTGAAGACCAGACCACACAACAGTTATTCAACCTCAAAAGCTAACTTCTAGGTGAGGATTTTCCAAGTCCATATAAGGAGTTTATATTCCCATTTCATGTCCGGTGTGGACTCTTAACACTAGTAGAGGAAAACCAAGCTCACATAAAGCCTATTGTACAGTTGGTTAACCGTCTTTACCTTTTGACAGCACCATTCCCCGAATAAATGTAGGATGTATTAGATGTTCCTGGAATGAATATGATGAATATAAAATTCTTTGTCACACTCATCGCTCAGAAAAACTCTGACTAATGGACTATGTGGCAGTTGAGATTTAGATTGAACCATAACTAAGTTCAATAGAAATAAAAAGACTGAAGAATGGTGAATTAGTAAAGGACTTACTGAAGTTCATTGGTTATTCAGCCATCACCCAGTCACAGTTATTCAATGGAAAAGCACCTGAATCTCTTAATGCTGAAGGGAAAGTGATCGAAAGTGGAACAATTGCTGAACTGGCACAGTCAAACATTGTTGGAAATTTATTAAACGTGAAATAAGTTAATCCTATGACTCGAACAATTGGGGCCCCGCACGTCGGAGACGTCGTCTCCACACACGTGCACACGTTGTACCAAAGATCGTAAATTTCCTTAATGGAAGAGATATTGGTACGTATACAAATGTTTGAGACATAAGATGATAGACAGTTATTGGTCAAGTAACAATGGTTTCACGTTGGTAAATGAAGGAAGAAGTATACAATGTGTAAAAGATGAATCGAGTCAGAAATTGCCACAGAGCCGTGAAGGGCCGCGGCGCTCAGGGTCCAGAAAGACCGTTGGAGACGAAATGAAACTGATTTTTGGGCTGACTTTGGAGCATTAACTCCGCATTATTTGGCACATGAATTCAGCCATTATTTGGCTGAATTGTAACCTCAAATTCATTGTCATTACATGGCATTGAAGGCCATTATTTGGCTAATTCAGAAGACATGTTCATCACACTAAATTGATGCCATTGGATCAATTGTAACACACACAAACACCTTATACTTGTATGATTTCAGATTTTTCTAAAATATCTTCCTCTCTTGCAATCTTCACACACTCAAAGATCATTCTTTCCTAAGCGAACACTTGAGTCTCCTTTGCTCACTTGTTTGATTTTTGTTTTATCTTGGGAGATAAGTTGTCAACACACCGTTAAAGGATTATACGGGGTAATGAAAGATTGAAAAATCAATCGACTCAGCAAACCATTTTTCTTGTTCTATTTCCAGATTCCTAAACAATTTGTTGTTGATATCAAGGTCAAGAAGCTTGTTACAATTGTAGCAAACACTGAAGACGGACTCAAGAACTACTCAAGAACGCAGATTCAAGACAGATCAAGAACCGAACTTTGTTGTGGTTGTCACAACTCTTGTTAGGCTTCAAGCCTATTGTAATTGTAATTCATTTTGTTTATCCTTTCTAAGCACTACTGGTAGTTGTATACTATTCCCGTACATCCATTTTGTAACTCACAATCTTAAGATAATATTTGTACTAGTGCTAGAAAGATGTATGCCATCACATCTGGTCCTAGTTTGGGTCTCTCTTTGACGATAGTTACAGATCTGTTCCGTCAAAGGGGAGATATTTGTTGAATGATCCTAAACTTGAAGATACTGTTGATAGTCATGTTGTCAAGGCTAAGGATCAAGGAAGAGTTGTTGTTACCGCTCCCGAGAGTGGTGGAAACAAGTGTCCACGAGAGGTTGAGGATGTCAACTGGAACTTGAGGAGAAGGTTGAAGATGATGTTCCATCGCGTAGCAGAAAGCCTACATCTCATGGAAAGAAGAATTTGGACACGTCACTGACGTGGGCTAGATTCCAAAAGTATGAGTTAATTAGTCTTCTTGTTAAATTTGAGATTAAAAGATGAATTTCTGAATAAAAGGGAATAAAGCAAGGCTAGGAATATGAAGAGTTTTCATTAAAACATTATATTCCCTACACCCTAAAATTAGAAATTGGACTACTCACCTTCCCGTTTAAATATTGGACTGCTATAAACAACGGCCTAAAGGAAATGGACTTAGATTGTAATAAATTATATTTATGGACAATCCTAAGCAAGGGAATAAGACTAAGGACAAGGACTAGAGGACTAGAGACAAACATGTCACCGTTTCCGACAGAAGATCCGCCGTTTGACAGGATAGTAGTGGACACTCAGTCATACAAAGCCTACGAGCAACTTGAGTGGGCCAGATCCGTCAAATGACATGACGATGTTGGACACTCAGTCATACGAAGTCTACGGGCGACTGGAGTGGGTCAAAGTTTCCAGATCTTAAATGATTTGAAGGCCAAAAGGAAGGCAGAAAAGAAATTGGACACTCAGTCTGCTAAGGCAACTGGAGTGGGCCAGAGTATCTAGATCACATATGATCCGGTTACGCCCTAACCACGGGCAAGAGGTTGTTCTTGTGAAGCAACGCTACCTTCAAAGTAGAAGAATTTGAAGAGGTTGTCCTCAAAAGGACTTAAGGGAATGGGATCACTCTTAAAAGAGGTGATACATGTCCTAAACTTGGTTTCAAGGACGCTGCTGGGTAATATGGCTTGAGTCTTCGCCTCATGTCCCGCAGGTCGATGATAACTAAGAGTGGTACAGTAAGGCTGTAGCCAAGTGAATGATATATTTGTAATCTGTGCATCTATGCCTTCATAGATTAAGACACGTTAAATAGAAAGTCATTCAAAACTAATTAAGTTGAGAGTGTTGCCGTCTGTCGACATAAACCCTCAAATGAGTGTGAGGTAGACGAAGAGGCAAAGACACATTTCCATTCCGTCGAAGGTATAGCGAAAGAAGCACCACTCCTCTATAACATAGTCACGCCTACGTGGGTGATTTGACGCTTGTAAAAATAGAGGGGGAGACCGTTGTGATCTTCATCGACAATGGTACAACATATTGAATCCTTTGTTGAAAAACAAAGATAAAACCTCGTCGGAGCGCCGCGACGCTTGAAGGCTGGTCGCCATCGAATTGGCCGCGCGCTCCCGCTGTGGCCGCGCGCAGGCGAGTTGAAAACCTACGGATTGAGGAATTCGTAGGGATAGAGGGGGAGAATGTGAAGCATCGTTTATCAAACGAATGCTCCTTACTCACCTCAGTCTAATGGTATTAGCTAAGCGCAGATCCGTACGCCTATGCCATTTGGGGCAAGGCGATCCTTACCGCTAATGCGATTCTCAATAGAACTCCGCATAAGGATAAGGATAATCCTCCATGCGTAACATGGAAAGAATTTCATATACAGATGTTGTGATATGGGTAGTGTGGCAAGGGTTGAAGTCCCTAAGCCAAAATAGGTCAAGTTGGACCTAAGACGGTAGATTGCATATCCACTAGATCTGCATATAACAGTAGTACTTATCGCATCTTGGTATCAAAGAAGGCTGAATTATTTGAAGATAACTTTCCTTAAGAAGGAAAAAGAAATAATTGCTCAAGGTTAACAAGAACCCGCGAGTGCCTTATTGTCCGGAACTAGACGTTTCAGATCTATAGGACTCGAAAGTTGCTGACTATCCGGAACTTTTGTTCCAGATCTACAGAACTCAGGGATTCTAGATGTTGAACTGAGACACAGCAATAAGAGGGGACAAAGACCTGTTTCAGACCTTCTAGCTTATATGGTTGAGAATGAACCATGGACAAATTGAGAATTGTCATCTCCAGAAGCGCTGCTTTGGAAATAAGCTAAAAGAGAGAAATAGACTCCGTCAGATAGAACCACACTTGTGTGATGATTGATCTTCCTCCGGGAAAAGAACCTAGTTGTAAAAGTGGATACTCAAATTGAGTACAAAGTGAATGGGCGAGTATAAGCATAGTTTTAAATGGCGTGCGGCGCACCGCGGTGAGGAAGTGTCGCCTTGTCATAGCGGAGCGGCGAGCAGCGCGGCGCTCGCCTGAATAATAGTATTATAATGAAATATGTAATAAAATAAAAATATTATAAAGACTAATTTGCTATAAATAGTTAAGCACTTCAATTGTCATAAAATTTAGTCATACAAACAATATAAAACGCAAATAACTTAAGTTTTTTTAACCATCAATAGTCTTCATCATACGGAGAGTTATCTCCTCCCACATTTTGTTCATTTATGTCCCATAAAGGAGTTATTTCTTCTTCTGAATCCTCATCAACAAGCATTCTCTTTTTTGAACAGGCAACTGAAGAACGGGCAACTGAAGAAGAAGGATTTTGAGATCTAAGATTGTAGTCCAGTTCATCCGTCTCATCTGCTCCAACATCAATCCCTGCCAAATCAACATCATCATCATCAATTACAACACTAGTATCAGACGATGTCTTTTTCGGTTCACCAGTCAACCACTCATTGGCATCATCAATATCACTCATTGGGGTTTGAGAGAATGGCTGAAATCGGATGTTTTGTAACATTAGGGTTAAAAAAACACTTGAAATGACGAAAATACCCATAAATAAATCAGCTCCAGAGAGCTCTTAAAGGCGCGCCATTGCGACGCCTCGCCACAGCCCAAAAGGCGAGAATGGTGACTCAATGGCGACGCCATCGGAAAACTGTTTCCTTGACATATCTAATGGCGTTACGTGGTCGCCTCGCCTTGTCGCCATGGCGACAAGGCGCGCGTCTTTTAAAACAGTGAGTATAAGTCCTCGGCTACTTGGACATGTGCTCTTATGTGAATAGTTTAACATCCAGGGTCACTGCAGTCTTGCATGACATGGATGTCGAGACAACCTTCCTAACCGGAGAGTTGGTTTGATTGATTGTTGGGCTTCCTCCTGAACTTCCATTATGGTCCCAGAAATGTTTACATTTTGGTCCTGCAAGTTTTAGGTAAAACAGAAACAATGAATATGACTACAGAGACATTGATTCAGAAGATAGAAAGCCAATAGTCGAAAAACCAAAAGTCTGAAAGTGGAAAAAGGAAGTAATCTGGAACAACCCGAGGGGTACGTAGTTCCAGAGAAGAGAAAAAAGTCTATCGACTTGTCAAATCTCTGTGCGGGATGAAACATGCGCCGAAGCAATGGCATGAAAACCTTGATAGTACTCTACTATCGAAGGGATTCTCCATTAAAGAGTGACAAATGTGTCTACATGAAAAGGTAACTCTAACTCGTTTAGGATATGCCTTTACGTAGACGACATGTTGATCACAAAGAGTAATCCTAGTTTGATCCTAGAAGTATGTTGAAGTAATATTTCGACATGAATGATATGGGCATTACAGATGACATCTTAGGAATTGGGAATTCCAAGACATCTAACAGACGGGTCTAAACCAAACTCACTTGTGAGATGTTTTGTGATCTCGCCAAGTCACCAATGGATATGAATCATAGAATTGATTGTAATCATGGTGCACCCATATATCAGGAGCTATAGACGTAGGTCACATGTAGTTCAATGTATTTTACACACTACAACTGACCTGGTATCGGCTCTTAAAGAAGATCGGTTGAACTAAGGTTCACCGGTAATGATTAATAGAAAGCGCTAAACAGGATGTGACGACATCTGAATTGATGAGAAGTTGAGTAACTTCACGACCTCTTAGAGGATGTCCCTTATTGGGAGTAACTCGTGCCTGCATATACAACTGTAAGGGCACGAATGACGGCGTCTGGACTTATCAAGAGGAGACATAAGACCGTATGGCAGTTGATCATCACGGGTGACATTTCCTTGATTACTGATCAAAGGATATAGTAGACCCTTTACCCAAAAGGGCTACCCAAAGATCAAGAGTTCTGCCTGTCTAGGGGAAGTGGCTTAAAACCCAATCAATAAGGACTGATACGGTGGATACCCAACCTTCTGGAGATCCTAGGAATAAGGTTCAATGGGAAAACTAAGTCGTAAAAGTTTAGTTGAGCGCTTCGGTGGAAGAAAGAGCACTTCGGATAATGTTTTCTTCCTAGAAACATGAATCCAATGCCGTTCCCGAGATAGACATTAAGTGCTACCTGTAGAGTGGGTAAAGGCTGAGTTTCCAAACCTTTAATGATCCTCAATGATTGAGGTTAGGTTGGGAAAACTTTTAATGGTTCCTAACGCTTGTGTAGCGGGGTATTGCAGTGATACCTTGTAGGAGACCACCTTTTTAAGTGCGAGGACAGGCCGCCTCAAATGAACGCACTTAAGAATCCAATAGTGTCCACGACCCACGACAGACAAACCTTAAAGAATGATAGAGTAAGGAAATGTGTTGTGTTGGTACCGTTGTCTTGGCTTACACTAAACACTGACGGTTCAAGACATCACGTTCACCGCGCAGTAAGTAAGTTCGATGGTATTCTACTATGGAAGGTTCAAAGCTACGGCTACCTATCCAGATGCATCCGCCGGATGATTGGTAGAAAGGAACCATGTGTGTGCGCCAAAATCTCTTCCAAGAGAAGATTGTCGGAAATTTATTAAACGTGAAATAAGTTAATACTATTAAATTATGACTCGAACAATTGGGGCCCCGCACGTCGGAGACGTCGTCTCCACACACGTGCACACGTTGTACCAAGGATCATAAATTTCCTTAATGGAAGAGATATTGGTACGTATACAAAATGTTTGAGACATAAGATGATAGACGGTTATTGGTCAAGTAACAATGGTTTCACGTTGGTAAATGAAGGAAGAAGTATACAATGTGTAAAAGATGAATCGAGTCGTAAATCGCCGCGAGCGCAAGGGTCGCGCGCAAGTCACCACGCCGCGCGCGCTGAGCGCCGCGCGCCTCCCGAGGCCGCGCGCTGGAACCGTAATTCACTGTGAAACTACCGAGTGAAGCAGCCGCGCGCCGTGGTCCGTAAGACAGTTGGATACAAAATGAAACTGATTTTTGGGTTGACTTTGGAGCATTAACTCCACATTATTTGGCTCATAAATTTAGCCATTATTTGGCTGAATTGTAACCTCAAATTCATTGTCATTACATGGCATTGAAGGCCATTATTTGGCTAATTAAGAAGACATGTTCATCACACTATAAATTGATGTCATTGGATCAATTGTAACACACACAAACACCTTATACTTGTATGATTTCAAATTTTTCTGAAATATCTTCCTCTTTTGCAATCTTCACACACTCAAATATCCTTCTTTCCTAAGCGAACACTTGAGTCTCCTTTGCTCACTTGTTTGATTGATGTTTTATCTTGGGAGATAAGTTGCCAACACACCGTTAAAGGATTATACGGGGCAATATTATCTTAAGGAAAGATTGAAAAATCAATCGACTCAGCAAGCCGTTTTCCTTGTTCTATTTCCAGATTCCTAAACAATTTGTTGTTGATATCAAGGTCAAGAAACTTGTTACAATTGGAGCAAACACCGAAGACGGACTCAAGAACTACTCAAGAACGCAGATTCAAGACGGATCAAGAACCAAACTTTGTTGTGGTTGTCACAACTCTTGTTAGGCTTCAAGCCTATTGTATTGTAATTCATTTTGTTTATCCTTTCTAAGCACTAGTGGTAGTTGTATACTATTCCCGTACATCCATTGTGTAACTCACAAACATTGCCCTAAATGATGAAAATGCATCCGAATGGATCAAGAAGGACAAAAGAAGAATGCTCCATGTCGTTTATCGTGTTGGGAATTTGGACAAGACGATAAAGTAAGTTAACTTTTACAGAAAAAAATTGAAGCTTCAGTACTATACTATGTTTCATATTTCCAACTAGGTACCGAGATGTTCTTGTGATACAGGTTTTACACAGAATGCTTGGGAATGAAGGTGTTAAGGAAACGAGACATACCTGAGGAGGGTTATTCAAATGCTTTTCTTGGTTATGACCTGAAGAATCAAATCTTGCCTTTGTACTTACTTACAGTAAGGCTCCTCATAGCTGGCAGTTGACACTGCTTTCTTCGAAAATTATATATTGTACTTTAGGATGTTATAGTCGTATACTTTGCCTGTTGCTTTTAGACTATGGAGTTGAAAAGTATGACATAGGAACTGGATTTGGCCATTTTGGAATTGCAGTCGAGGATGTAAGTGGTTCATAAGATAAAAAATTCATAGTCAGTTCAATTTATACATCTCTGATGTCATACAATCAAGTAAAACTAAGATCGCTAAAATTTTACAGGCATTTAGTGTAGTCTCCTTGGAGTTGATTATCTTTACCTTTTTCCTTCTCTCGTTGGTCTTGCCGTGAGGATTGCCAATGTTTCAGTTAGACACCTTTAGAAATTCTCTTCTAATAATATCTCTCTTTTTTCCCTGTAATTGCTTAATAGAAGTTCACATATATTGACCTTCACATGTTTTTCGAAATTTCCATATAGGTTGCTAAAATGGTAGACCTAGTAAAAGCTAAGGAAGGGAAGGTTGTCCAGAAACCTGGTCCAATAAAAGATGGAGGACCTATAATTGCCCTCGTGGCAGATCCTGATGGCTACAACTTGAGCTTTTAGAGAGAGGGCCTACTCCTGAACCTTTTCGTCAAGTAATGCTTCGTGTAGGAGATCTTGATCAGTCCATTAATTTCTATAAGAAGGCAAACAGATTAGCTAGATGAAAGTTCTATACATACATGTCTTTTTTTATTGCAAGAAACACTAAATCGTCATTGTTGATTAATGTTTCAAGGCATATGGCATGGAGCTTCTTCGTACAAGAGATAATCTGGACAACAAAGTGAGTTTATGGGTTCTTTTGCAAAATATAGTCCTTTTGTGGTTAGACTTGTGCGTGTTCCTTTTTGAATGCTTATGCAATCTCTCTTGTTGAGTTACACTGTCCCACATCGGGTATAAAAGGCATCATCGACAGGGTTTATAATGGTCTTTGGCCTCTCAATTCATCCCTTGAGGCTTTGGGTTGGATGCTTGGATTCTTTAAGCCAACCTTTAATATGTCTGTCTTCTCACTCGTAAATCCGTATTAAAGCGCAGGTGTGAATGTAAAGGCAGATTACATGTGAGAAAGTGTGTTGAGTTAGATATTGTCTCACATTGGGTAAAAAAAAGGCTTCCAAAGAGGTTTATGATGAAGGGGTTTATAAAGGTCTCACTCCACTCATTGTTTTATGGTTTTTGATTGAACTTTCTAATTCTTTCATATGTTAGATTGTGTGTTTTATGGTTTTTGATTGAACTTTCTAATTCTTTCATATGTCAGATTGTGTGAACCATCTCATGTGAAAGTTTAAGCTATTTTAAAGCGGCAATTTTATTTATTTGGTTTATTGTTACCTTTTAAAAGAAGAATTTATTTATTTCGTTTATGGCTGCAACACCTTTAATAAAATAACTTCTCTATGGTGTTTCCTTTTGCTCTTGGTTTTCTCTCCATCGGTTTTGCAAACATACTTCATGTTCCCTACACGATATATTGCCTTTTTGGTTGGACATTTCTTTAATGCTAATTTATGGGTTTGTCTCTCTTCTGTTTGTTATATAATTATTAACACTTATTCTCAGAACACAATAGCCATCATGGGTTATGGACCTGAAGACAAAAATGCAGTTCTGGAATTAACATATGTTTATGGTGTCAAAAGCTATGATAAAGGAAATGGTTATGGTCAGGTAACGCCACTCAAAACATATTACTGGTTGATATGTTGATTAAGACAAGTAAGAATAGCAAAACTCATTTGAATTTATAATTGATCATAGATCTCAGCCTGTAAGGACATTCTATATCTTTGCAGATTGCAGTAGGAACAGATGATGTCTACAAGACTGCAGAAACTATAAAACTGTATGGAGGGGAAATTGTACTTGAATTGAACCTGGACCTGTGCCGGGTATCAACACCAAGATCATGGCATGCGCAGATCCTGATGGTTGGAAGACCGTAAGTCTTCAACAAATATGATTATTTTGGCATGAACTTGTAGTTCCCTTTCCAGCATTAGACAATGCATCAAAACCTGCTTCTAGACATCTCATGCTTTATTTTGTTGGAATTAAGGTTACGTACACTAACTTGGCCCAAGCTTGACTACAAGATAATGAAATTAATGCACTGAAACTGCCTTTACTTTACTAGTTTTAGAAGTATCTATTATTTGAAGGAAGATATCTACCTTGAAATCATTACCATTGACTATCTTCTAGCTTTACTTGAATAAAGGGACAAAGACAAAAGTTATAAAAAGATCAACCACTAAAAACTCTTCGCTGACCCTCACTCCAAATGGCTAGGACCACGTAGAATAAGCAATACCTCTAGTCACTGCTGACCATACACTAGGTGAGAGAGAAATACTGGTCTTTCAAATCTGCAGTAGAGACGTTATTTTCTTCAATATGTGTAAAACAGATGACACTGTTGCCTAAACAAATCATATGTTAATTTGACCAACTAAGTTTTTGGTGTAGCATCACCTATGTCAGCACCTGTTAATGTTGGGTTAGGTGTTGTGACATTTTATCCAACATATCATTTTCTGTACTAAGTTAAAAAATCAAAATGTTTGAATAAATGTCGTGACATTCGGACCAACATTCTGGATAACAGTTTTGTCTTACTTCACGGACTGAAGCTAATCTCGTGGGATGGTTACCACGATGGTAAAGTGATATGGCAATGAGATTTTGGAGCAGATTAAAAACGTGGGAGAAAGAATCAAAGCTTGGGGAAGAAGTAGAGTGAAGAACAAGTCAAAGTTGTTGAGAGTTTCACTCCTAAATCATCTACCGCAAGTTGTCCACTTTTAGCTCAACCTCCACAACCGATATGAGTCTTTCAAGGGAACTCTCTACTATAAATAGAGAGGTCACAACAAGGAAACAATATCCAGAAAATCAAAAAGAAATATATCAGAGAGAGCTCTCAAAAGATCACGATCAGAACACTGGATCAACTGTGTTGCCTGAGCTTTTCGACGACATTCTGTCCAACATTATAATTGCTGCTTAAATTCTAGATTTGTTCTTTATTGAAGCAATTGTAATGAGATGTTGTCTATATCTATTTAGGTAGATTTTTCAGGCATAAATCATCTGCGATTTAACCTTTTTATTCTTTTTGTATTATGTTGTAATATTGTAAAAGAAGGAATATATTCAATTGTATATATATATATACAATACTTTCGGTCATTGACCTTAGGTTATATTAATATATAACATATGTAAATTTAAACATTTGTGTTCTTTATTATATTCGCTGCATTTTACTCTTCAAAGGTTTTTCTGTTTTTATCTAAGTATCGTCATTTGTGTCGGACGACATTGTCAACGACATTGCAAATTATTTCAGCATACAAATTGTTTTACTTTTGGTTTGTGCTTTAATTGTTCCATAGTATTACCTCCGGGACCCAACAAGTGGTATCAAAGCCAACACTTGACATAATAAGTGTTTGGTCCTGTTATATAAACTATGGATTCGGCTAATCCAACAATTGGTAGACTTCTTATTTTAGATGGATCAAATTATGCCTATTGGAAAATTCGTCTACGCTCTCATATCAAATCCATTGATGTTAGAGTATGGAGATCTATTACCAATGGATATATTGTTCCAATGCTACCACCAGATGAGGAAGGCGACATTTTTGTTAAGTCTGAATCTGAATGGAGTGTGGAAGAAACCAACAATGCAAGCTTTAATGAAAAGGTCTTAAATGTCATTTTTGGATGGGTGATCTTTATATGTTCAAGCTCATACAAAATTGTTCCACGGTCAAGGATGCTTGAGATACTTTACAAACTCATTGTGAAGGTAGCTCTAGTGTTCGTCGAACGAAGCTTCGTATGCTCATGAGTAAATATGAACATTTAAGGATGGAAGAGACAGAGGACATTAAAACATACTTTGAAAAGCTGATTGACATTTCTAATGAATGTCAAGTACTTGGTTCTCCGTTAACCAACAATCAACTTGTGGAAAAAACACTTCGTTCTCTTCCTGAAAAGTTCAATATAAAGATATGTGTGATTGAAGAAGCTCACAATCTTGCTACAGTGGACCTTCATACTTTAATGAGTATTTTCAAAACTTATGAGATGAATATGGAAAATCAAAGGACATTGTATAAAAGCAAAGATATAGCACTTCAAGCGAAACCCTTAGAGAATCAAATCGATGAAGAGAATGAGAATCTTGAAGAAATTGGTGATGGTGCAAATGTTGTCCTCCTTACTCGAAAGTTCAATTCGATGGTAAGGAAGTTCAACAATGATAAAAATAAATTTAAATCCAAATAGTACCAAAATCAAGGCTTCAATCAAAAGTTCACTAACTCTCTTCCTATAGTACAAAGAGGAAATCAACTAAAGAGAACCAACTCAGACCGAACCAAATTTGATCCCAAACAACGTGAATCTGTGCATTGTCATGCTTGTTCATGATGGGGTCATTATGCCAATGAATGTGCAAATACCTTAAGAAAAATTGGTAAAAGTCTGTGGGTTTCTCTTAGTGACGACGAAAAAGAAGAAGAAGAAGGAGATCATGAAATAGAGTCACAAGCAATGCTGACCACTGTTTACGAACAGTCTCTTTCAGACGATGAAAATGTCATCGACAGTGTTGTCCCAAATGTCACCACATTTGCGTCAACATCAGCGACGACATATGCAAATCCAGCAACATCCGAAGGTATGAATATTTTAACTATCCTGATGTTAATTGCTTTACTAGTATTATTTCTTGTAGAGAGACTAGCTTTGAAGATCAAGTTGATCCCAAGGACGGCATGATTAAGGAATTATAAAAGCTTTGTAAAGACTTAATTCTAGAATCCAAGCAACTTGACTCAAAGTTAAGATCTTTAACTCTTGAGAATGCAGGTTTAAAAGGCACAATAACCCGCTTAGAGGTTACACTTACCAAAAATGATCTTGAATTTGGTAAGATTAGTGCAATGTTGGATCTAGCTGAAGCAAGCTTCCATAAGCTCAATACATGTACCTCCAAACTTGATGAGATTGTAAGTGTTAGTCAACCACCACACGCTTGTATTGGGTATAAGAACTCTCTTAATGCAATATGCTCCAATCAATTTGACAAAACTGGGAGGATAGGTGTCACGACCCGACCCGACGGGCCGCGACTAACGTCCTAATTGGACGTCATTACTGACCTGTCACTCTTAATCCATCAAATGCATAGGTCTATAGAAATTTCGGCAGCACACTTTTGTCACGACCCGACGGGCCGCGACTAACGTCCTAATTGAACGCCATTACTGACCTGTCACTCTTAATCCATCAAATACAGAGGTCTATAGAAATTTCGGCAGCACAACGCTGCTTTTACAACATCTCCCTAAAATGGGCGAGCCGACAAGGCTGCCAAATCAACAACAGAATAACAATCATAATGGGCTAGCCGACTAGGCTGCCACCAACCAACATTTTGTACACAAAAGAATAATCAAAATAAGCAAGTCGGCAAGGCTGCCACTAGATAACAACATCAAAACCAAAACAAGGTACAAACGTCAAACCCACAACTGTCTACATACCTCTAAGAGTGTAATGCTGACATATGACGAGACAGGACCCCGTCGTGCCCAAAAATATGCATAAGTCTGAAAGATAAAGGTCTGTACCAAAATAGCTGGCTCCGGAACAAAGGAGCTCTCCAACCGTCTGTAAATCCTAGGCCGAGGGGCACCTATCTCAACACTGAACTCGCGTACGAACGCAAATTCGAGAAAAGAGGTCGATTTAAATAATGTACTGAGTATGTAAAACATAAAATATCAAAATCAATAACAATCGTATCAAGTAAAACAGAGTCAACAAATTTCATAAAACGAGAATCATGTCTCAAAATCATATCATGTATATCAATCATAAATCATCATGCTCATGCAGATATAAAATCAGATAACATGGCTCGGCCTCTACTGGAGGACTCGATGAAATCAGACTGCTACAGAACGTGTCTCTACCTCATGGAGGAACTCGATGTAATATGTATGTATATATATATGTATATATATATATATATATATATATAACCGACATGTGCACTAAATACTTTTAGAGAGATCTCTCCAAATCACCGTATGGCTATCGAAATCGTGAGCATCGCACGTAGTTCCAGATCCAGTGGTAGTATCGTGCCCTTTAGCTATTGTTTTGAGAAATGACCCGCCCGCCCATTCCTCGAAAGACGCTTACGATCCCTATCTACCAAAATTTTAACTTCGTTCCGTGAACGAATAATATATATATATATATATATATATATATATATATATATATGTAACGTGTCTCAGACCTCTGTGAGGACTCGATGAATGATGCATGGTCGCCTACCGAACATGACTGCCCGACTCAGTGGAGTGAAATAGTAACACTTAGCACGAGTAGATATCATGAGCAACTGTATGCAATTAAAATCATTATGTGACTCTCAATAAAATCATTACCATAAGCTCTGTTACTGAAATCATAATCACTAATAAATAATCATTTCTAAAACTGAACTGGTAGGAGTTAAGTACGTCCGTCGTACTTTCATAAAAATCATGTCAAAAGAAAGAAGGAAAGGTCTCACATACCTCTTAGGCGAACTAATCAACTCGATATTAAGGTATTCCTCGTCTAGTACTTCAACCTATAATAAGGAATAACATGCTCGTCAATTCTATGATTTCTAATGTAAGTTATATGATTAAAGGCTCCCTTATTCCTATAAAAATTTGGGCAGCATTTCCTTTGTTTATGTGCGTATCCACAATTTTTCCAATAATCCAAATCAGCCAACAATTCAACTCCAACTAACAATTCAATTCAAACCAACAATCCAACCAACCAATAATCCACATTATTCCAGAATATAATTAAGTTAAGCCCAACATACGTCATACAAGCTATCCTATAATCTTCCTTCTCTTTATATCCATGGAAGACAACAACTTCAACAATCAAGTGACTATCACACTTATTTATCATGGTTATTCAATCCTTAGTCATGTTAAAATAGTTCATAAAAGCAATCTCCAACTTCTATCAACATTTTCGAATTCAAGAATATGGAATAACACATTTCTACACTTTACTTTTTCCAAGACATGTATAGGTAACTACCTCAGCATGTATACATGTTTATAACTTATATTTCAAGCATTAAAACAACCCTAATATATCATATCCATATTAAATAATTTCCATAAGATTTTCGGCCATAACACATGTTAATTCCAAAACTCTTCTCTTAATTCTTGGAATCCAATTCCATATTTCAATACTTCCACATAACTAATTACAACTTAAAGTACCCACCCTTCTTTCAATCTTAACATGCAATTAGTGACATAATTAACAACACAACGTATTTCCAAAAATAGTCCATTTCCGGTTCAACATCCACAACTATCACATGTATTGCCTAAATTCAAGATTTCTTCCTAATACAAGTCCATTACTTCAACTAAATCACATGCACTTAAATAATACCTTAAGGAGGGTAATTATTACCTTGATTTTGAAGCAAATCACCCCACGCCTCCGCCCATCGCCCAACGATTTGTCACTGTTTTGGGCCAATTTTGGCTTCAATTTCACACTTCTTCAACTCTAATTCAACATGCAACACCTCCACTATGATAACCCATTATTCTAACACGTTTTTCTTCCCAAAAACTTGTCCGAAAACTAAAAGAATCGCCATATTATTCGCCCAAGAAGGGCGATGTCCACACTGCTTTTGGGTGCAATTTCTTGGCTTTCTAATTGTAAAAGAATTAATCTTGGAATGGAGGTTGGTTTGATCTTAAATTTGCTAAGGAAATGCTATATTTTCGTTTTAGAGGAGAAGGGAGGGGAAGAGAGTGTTCTTCCCTTTGAATTTCTAAGTGGAGAAGAGAAGAATATGAAGGGTTTTAGAAGAGTTTTAAGGAATAAAAATCTGAAAATATTATTTACACTTTGGTCCAATTTTCTTAATTGTCTATTAAATAGCCCTCTACTAAAATAAATCTCCCTTCTTTTTAAATCTTGAAAATCTCATAAGACGAGTCGTATCCACGTTGTCATAACTTATAAAATACGTGACTAAACCACATCCAGAATATATGACTATCATTTTAAATCTCCAATGTCACACACGTAATAACCCAAGATTGTTCCGTATTAGCATGTAGAAATATATTTAAATTCCAAAATTCGAATCTTAGTTCTTAATGATGTTCTTAATTATCGTCTTAAAACCACGAAGTGTAACATTCTTCCCCCCTTAGAAACATTCGTCCTCGAATGTTCATAACAAGTCTCAAGTTCTAGAAATTTCGGCAGAGCCTCCTTTATAATAGTGTCTATCCATCTATATCCAGCAACCCAACAGATGCCACACAGGGCCATAAAAAAAACACATATATATAGTTCACCAACACCATAATTAAATAAGAGAGTTAGATTGAATTACCTAGGGGCATAGGGAATAAGTGAGGATACTTCTTCTTCATCTCGTCCTCCGCCTCCCAAGTCATTTCCTCTCTATTATTGTTCCGCCATAACACCTTGACGGATGCAACATCCTTAGTCCGTAGTATCCTGACTTGGCGATCCAATATGGCCACGGGGCTCTCCTCATAGGACAACCCCAACACCGACATCGCTTCATCGGAAGACTCGAAGGATCATCCATACACTTCCGCAAATACGGATACATGAAACACCGGATGTATCGCTTCCAAGTCCGCGGTAGGTCCAACTCATGTGCAACTCGCCTACTCGCGAATAACTGATAAGGCCCAATATACCTCGCTAAGTTTCCTCTTCCCAAATCTCATCACACCCTTCACGGGGAGACTTTCAAGAATACCCACCGCCGATCCAAACTCTAAGTGTCGACGCCGATTATCGCGATATGACTTCGCCGACTCGAGTCGCTAGTAATCTCTCCAGATGTTTCACCTTGTCGACAAATTGTTGAACCATGTCCGACCAATCAACTGAGTCTCACCAACGTCAAACCAACCAATGGGCGACCTGCACTTCCTCCCATACAAAGCCTCATACGGGGCCATCTGAATGCTAGAGTGGTAGCTATTATTGTAATCAAACTCAATAAGTGGCAAATGATCATCCCAGCTACCTCTAAAATCAATAATACAAGCCCTCAACATATCTTCCAAATATCAGATGGTACGCTCGCCGCCCATCCGTCTCGAGGATGGAATGTCGCTAAGACTCACATGCTCCCAATCCCTTCAAATGATCTCCGTAAGTTAGCCGTGAACCGGGCCCCTGGCCGATATGATAGATATAGAACCCCATGCACCTCACTATCTCTCCGATGTATAACCGCATAGTCCTCACCGAATAAGTAGTCCGATCGAAGAAAATGGGTTGATTTCGTCAGCCTATCTACAATAACCCAGATGGAATCACACTTCCGCTGAGTACGAGGCAAACCTGTAATAAAATCCATATTAATCACCTCTCACTTCCAAGTCGGGATCTCTATCGCTTGTAGTAGCACACCAGGCTTCTGATGTTCGACTTTAACCTGCTGACAATTCGGGCACCGAGCAACAAACTCTGCCATGTCTCTCTTCATGTCATCCCACCAATACAAGCTCCTAAGGTCATGATACATTTTCGTCGACCCTGGATGAATAGAATAACGCATCAGGTGCCTCACCCATAACTCCACGATGTAGTCCTCGCAATGCTCGTACACATAACCTACCCTCATATCGTAGCACACCATCAGAGGTCACCTCAAATAAAGCCTTCTCCTTTCGGAGAGCTGCATCCCTATACCGTGCCAGAACAGGATCATCATACTGGCATCTCTTTACCTCTTCTAAGATAGAGGACTCAGCAACTCCTCGAACAAGAATACCACTATCTCCAGAATCCGCCAACCGGACTCCAAGACTGACTAGCCTGTGAATATCTCAAACCATCTCTTTCCTGTCCGGCTGTACGTCCGACAAACTACCCATGGATCTACGGCTGAGAGCATCTGCCACAACGTTGACCTTTCCTGGGTGGTACAGAATATCAACATCATAATCCTTCAGCAACTCAAGTCACCGCCTCTGTCTCAGGTTCAGTTCCTTCTGCTTAAAAATGTATTGAAGACTCTTATTATCCGTGTAAATATCAACATGGACACCTGATCAATATATTTTATATACACCTTTTGAGTCAGTTTTAGTTAATCTTTTGTCCCATTTTGCACATATAAGTGTCGTATTAGGATAGTTTTTCGTTCTTTTGAGTCAAAATGGTTAAAATGGCCAAATGGCGGAAAAGGAGCAAAAAGAGGGCAAAAGAGGAGATGCCAGAGCTGGAAACAGAGAAAGTGGCGAACGAGGTAAAATCTGCATCGGCCACATGCGCCGCAAAAGCGGCCGCGACGCCACTATTCGAGAGGCTGCAGAAGATCCAGTACGCGCCGCATGCCAGATGCAGGGTCGCGGCGCTAAACATCTCGAGAAGCAGACTTGCAGGCCATGCGCTCGCATGCCAGATATCGGCCGCGCGCCAAAATACCCGGACTTGACAGAACTTTGGCCGCGCGCTGTCGCAGGTGCGCGCCGACGCTGAAAAATTATGTCTTTGACGAAATTTCGCCAGCTCAAGGAAAAGAGGAGGCGGTTTTCACTTATAAAAGGAGAACCTAGCGCTTTTAAGGGTTCCCTTCGCACAACACAAGACTTTTGCTTGAGATCGATACCATTAGTTTAGTAATTTTTTTCCCTTTCTTGTTCTTTATTTCGCTTTGTATGATGAACTTTGAATTAGTTCTCACATGTCAATGACTAGAACTAATTCTCTTATGTGGCTTTCCATGTTGAATTGCTAGAAACTTATGTTATAAATTAATGCATGTTTATGGCTATTTTTCTTATCAGTGAGATCTATCCAATAATCGAGTTGAATTCTTGGTAATTAATTGACAACTAAGTATCACTATATGATTTCGAATCAGATTCCGACAGGGGGGGATTGTGAATATGTTGTAAGTTGGGTAGAAATTCTTGGATTGGGTATGAAAATACCTCAATTATTTATGTAGGGTTGATGAGATGCTTAACAACCCTAATTTTGCGCATCGCGCGACGGCCAACTAGGTTTTTGTTCTTAATCCTCCTATAGAGTTATCCTTATCACCGAAAGGTAGGTAAGGTGCGACATCAGTCGAGTGTTTATATAACCTAACGGAGTATAAACGATTTCAGAACCTGCTTTCTCCAAAAGAAGAATACCATAAGTTAATGCATTAGTAAGTAGCATAAGCGGATAGTAAGGATACATGGAAGCCCTATTCTCATCATCACTGAAGTAAATCTTTATAGTTAAATAGCTTGCATAATTCTTAGTTATAAACAACAAATCAATTATCAATTCACCAAATAGATACTAGAAAATAGATAGTTGGTAATTGAACCCTAATCCTTGTGGACGATATTCGGTCTTACTAAGACTATATTACTTGTCACGATAACGTGCACTTGCGTTTAAAGTGTGTGCATCTTACCGCGCATCAAGTTTTTGGCGCCGTTGCCGGGGATTAGGCAATAGTTCAATATCAAATTTGTCTATTTTAAATTTCTAATTTGGTTTTTAATTTTTAATTTTTACGTTTTTTTTTTCTTTTGAAAATTCGAGGTGCCGTGATTTGTTGTCTGTTTTTGATCTATTTCAGGAAGTCAGTTTATGCGAAGGAGAAGAGGAGCAGACACTCTTGTTCCCTTCAATCCAGAAATTGAGAAAACCTGCAAACAGAACAGAAAGAATCAGCGGATTGCAACCTTGTTAGAGATGAATGGCATTCAGAACAACAACGGGATGGGAGAAGGGTTAGGAGAGAATCAACCCCATCCAGGAATACCTAGGCAAGCGCCAATAGACGTGGAAGAGAGAGTCCAAGTCCAGCCAGAATGAAGTTTGGGAGACTATGTGTTGCCAAGAGTAAATGGAGCACAGACATGCATTAGGCTCCCTGCAATAGGAGCTAACAACTTCGAGATAAAATCGACAATTTTGAGCATGGTACAGACACAAGCAGCCGGAGGATCGCCGTCGGAGGATCCACATATGCACATAGCTAATTTCGAGCTATGTGCAACGCTCGTATAACGGCGCATCGATGATGCCGTCAGATTGAGGCTCTTTCCTTCTCACTTAGGATAGAGCAAAAGTATGGTTGAATTCCTTGCCACGATTCGATTTTTACATGACAAGAAATCGCACGTAAATTCCTTGCTAAGTTCTTTCCGTAAAGCAAAGAAAATTGAGAGGAGTTGAACAACTTTTACCGCGGATGGAGAGTCCTTATACGGCTTGGGAAAGGTTCAAAGATCTACAGAGAAAGTGTCCACACCATTGCATTGAGTTGTGGAACTTGGTCCACATCTTCTACAACGGCCGAGCAAGACAACCGTAACCATCATAGACGCAGCAATGTGGAGCATTCATGAGGAAAACAACCCACGACGCCATGAGTTATTAGAAGATGTGGCCACTAACAACCATGTCACGGAAGAGAGGTCGACAAACGGGAGAAGAATGAGAGTCCACGAAATAGATGCTATCACGCCTTGAATGCTCAAGTGGCCCTTCTAGAGAAACAATTGCAAAGAACATACGGTGTTAGTAAATGCGTGCAGATGCCTAAAAGTCGCGAGATATGTGGCCCACATATATTTGATAGGTGTCCTTCAATGATCCCAACAATATACCCATGGAGCAGCAGAGTGTCGTGCCATAGGTAATTATCGAGGCAATGAACAACCCCTACTCCAACACTTATAATCCAGTGGAGGAAACCACCCAAATTTCTCGAGAGGAGACCAGGGCGCAGAATCCAGCAGACCGCATGCAAGCGGCCAGAATCCACTACGGGCGCAGAACCAAGATAAGGGCCGCACAGTAACCAAGCAGAGCGTAATCAAGAACCCTTCATTCAAGCCCCACCAACAGCCAATGCACCGCTCAAAGAAGAAAAGCCGATGAGCCGAAGCAACCGGACAAGACTTGCCAACGCCTGCACGCAGTTCATGATAGAAGCTAGATCCTCGTTCAGAAACTTGGAGACACAGCTGGGTCAGCTAGCAAAACAGCAAACAAAGAAAGCCACGGGACATTGCAAGCAATACAGAGGTAAATCCGGAAGCGATGTCGAGCGGTGCGCTGAGAAGTGGAAGACAATTGGAGCGGCGATCACCTCAAAGGTTGAGAAGAAAGCGAGTTAGAAAAAGAGAAGGTGATTGAGCCTAGCCCAACAGAGAGAATACTCGCAGAAGAGTATCTGAGAGAAGATCCCTTTCCCGAGACTACAAATAAAGGCGGTTGATAAACAATTCTCCAAATTTTTGGAGACATTGAAAAGTCGCATATGAACAGACATTTCATAGAAGCATTAGATCAGATGCCATTCTATTTGAAGTTTATGAAGGAGATTTTGGGAAAAAGAAGAAGGTGGCGAGAATCTGAAATAGTAGCTTGATAGAAGAGTGTAGTGCTATCTTGCGAAAAAGTTGTCACCAAAGCTAAAAGATCTGTGGAGCTTTACACTGCATGGCAAGGTGGTAACTTGCATGAGCTACATGTGATTTAGGGGCAAGTATAAATCTAATGCCCTATCGGCATTTAAAAGATTCGAGTTGGGTGAAGCAAACCAACCACGATAAGCTGCAACTAGCCAAGCGGGCGGTGGTTCATCCAAGAGGCAAGATCGAGGACGTGATTGTGAAAGTGGGAAAATTCTTCTTTCCTGCAGACTTCCTCATTCTTGATATGGAAGAAGGCGAAATCCCTATCATATCGGGAGGCCATTCCTAGCAACGGCGAGCTTTGATTGATGTTGAAAGGAGAACTAACACTAAGGGTGAGTTCGAAGAAATGGTGTTTAAAGTTTTTAAACACGTCATCGAGCCACCAACGGTGAGTGGGTGCTTTGCAATCGGCACCATCAAACCCCATGCGAGCCAATACAAGTCAATCGAGAGCGATGAGCCCAAGAAAGCGTGCATGGTTTCTTCGAATGCCACTAAAGGAGGTAGTATTCTGAACTCCCCATCGATAATGCAGAAGAAAAGAAGAAAAAGAAAACGCCAAATGTGGAGGAAATGGATAGGTTGGGGGCTTAATCCACCCCAGGGTTATTAAGGCTAAGGAACTTGCGTCCGGCTAAAAGACGTTAAAGACAGCGCTACTTGGGAGGCAACCCAACGTTTTCAATTATGTTATTTTAATTTCTGTCTTTAGTTTATTTTATTTTGTCTAAGAACAGTCTCACGGTCTTGGGGTCTTGTGTTTGTGCTGTGATTGACAGGTACAGGGAAATAAACTGAAGAAAAGCCAGAATTTCCAGAAAAGCGGGTAAGCGCCGCGGCGCCCAAAGCAGGGCCGCGGCGCCAAAAGAACTGAACAGGCGCTGAAGTTTAAGAGCCGCGGCTCCCCAACGCAGGGCCGCGGCGCCAAATGATCAGAAGACGCCCAGAAGTTTGGGCGCCGCGGCGCCAATTTGCAGGGCCGCGGCGCCACAAAAGAAAATATGAATTCTGGAAGACACCCTGATCCGAAGGCCCTATCGCCAAATCAAAACACCAAGAATGCTCCTCCCCTCACAGAATTCAAAGTATTATCCACCGCCACCACCACCATTTTAGCCAAAGTTTGTAAGTGTCTTATTTCTTTTATTGTCTTTGAGTCTACACACATTGGGGACAATGTGTGATTTAAGTTTGGGGGTGTTCTATTTGTGTCATGTTATGTTTTATTTTAGTCTTTTTGATTGTTTTTATGTTTATTTTTGAGTCACAATTTTTTTTTCTTTTTGAGTCATAATTGCTCACAAAGATCATGAACGTCAGTAGTTGCTAGAAACACCTAGTGAACGAAGGTGGAATAATAACTAATTGAAGCAACTATCTAAACACCTAAGTTAGATATGCCAAAACTCACGTAACTGCCTATTTGGAGTTTCTTGCTTGAGTTATGCATGCTAAATGATAAATACTTATGTGTTATGATTGCTCGCTATTTGAGGCGAAATAGTTAGGATATGCATGTTAGGGAGATGACTCAGGCATTTCTTTGATAGCCAATTCTTACCATTCCTTTCTATCCCGTACTTTAAAAAATATCCCTAGTCAGCCCCATTGAGCCTAAATTTGAAACTTCTTCTTTGACACCTTATATTCCCACAAATTATACCATAAGTGAAAATATGAAATAGTGGAATACATTGTGTTAAAAAAGAGACAAAAAGAGTGAATAAGTTTGTTGCACCCCAATACAAAAGTAATAAGAAATAGGCAAAAGCCTAAGTTTGGGGGTTCTTGTCATTATATACTTCACTCTCCCAAAACAAAAGAGGGGAAAGATAGAATCGAAATGAAGAAAAGAACAAAAAAAGAAAAAGGGAAATACTGAAAAGCAAAAGAGCTTATGGTACACGAAATGAGTCTGAATTGCCTATTTTTACCTACCTATACCTAAGCCTACATTACAACCCTTAAAGTCCTGAAGATCTCTTTTATGTATATCCAGAATTAGTGGAGAATAGCAAGTAAGCATGTCATAGGAATTCTTGAATTTATATGCATGGTTTAGTATATTGACTTCCATTAAGCATGATGAATATGAGTTTGCGAAATATTTAGCTTCATGTGTTTAGTGTGCCGAAATTTCATGCTATATGTTCCTGCATATTATTTTGCTAACCTTCATGTTTTTCTAGTTAACACTAATGCAGCAAAAGTGATCAATGGCAGTGAGTCTTTTATTTTTCGTTCCTTTGAGTCTTTTATTTTATTTCTTTCTATCTTTGCTCGAGGGCGAGCAAAGGTTAAGTTTGGGGGTATTTGATCGGTGTATTTTATATACACTTTTTGAGTCAGTTTTAGTTAATCTTTTATCCCATTTTGCACATATAAGTGTCGTATTAGGATAGTTTTTCGTTCTTTTGAGTCAAAATGGTTAAAATATGGCGGAAAAGGAGCAAAAAGAGGGCAAAAGAGGAGATGCCAGAGCTGGAAACAGAGAAAGTGGCGAACGAGGGTAAAATCTGCACTAGGCACGCGCCACTATTCGTGAGGCCGCAGAAGATCCAGTACGCGGCGCTCGCAGCCAGACGCAGGGCCGCGACGCCTAAACATCCGGAAGTTTCAGAACTTGCAGCCGCGCTCCGCATACAACAGATATCGGGCGGCGCCAAAACACCCGACGGATTGCAGAACTTTCGGGCGCGCCGTCATGGCGCTGGCGCCGACGCTGAAAAATTAGGTCTTTGACGAAATTTTGGTCAGCTGAAGGAAAAGAGGAGGCGGTTTTCACTATAAAGGAGAACCCTAGGCGCTTTTAAGGGTTCCCCTTCTGCACAACACAAGACTTTGCTCGAGATCGATACCATTAGTTTAGTAATTTCTTTTCCCTTTCTTGTTCTTTATTTCGCTTTGTATGATGAACTTTGAATTAGTTCTTGTCATGTCAATGACTAGGAACTAATTCTCTTATAGGCTTTCCATGTTGAATTGCTAGAAACTTATGTTATAAATTAATGCGTTTATGGTTATTTTTCTTATTGTGAGATCTATCCAATAATTGAGTTGAATTCTTGGTAATTAATTGACAACTAATTATCACTATATGATTTCTAATCGATTTGAAGGGGGATTGTGAATATGTTGTAAGTTGGGTAGAAATTCTTGGATTGGGGATGAAAATACCTCAATTATTTATGTAGCGTTGATGAGAGGCTTAACAACCCTAATTTTGCGCATTGTGCGTGACGGTCAACTAGGTTTTTGTTCTTAATCCTCCTATAGAGTTATCCTTATCACCGAAAGGTAGGTAAGGTGCGATATCTGGTTGAGTGTTTATATAACCCTAACGGAGTATAAAACGATTTCAGAACCCGCTTTCTCCAAAAGAAGAATACCATAAGTTAATGCATTAGTAAGTAGCATAAGCGGATAGTAAGGATACATGGAAGCCCTATTCTCATCATCACTGAAGTAAATCTTTATAGTTAAATAGCTTGCATAATTCTTAGTTATAAACAACAAATCAATTATCAATTCACCAAATAGATACTAGAAAATAGATAGTTGGTAATTGAACCCTAATCCTTGTGGACGATATTCGGTCTTACTAAGACTATATTACTTGTCACGATAACGTGCACTTGCGTTTAAAGTGTGTGCATCTTACCGCGCATCAACACCATACAAGTAATGTCTCCATATCTTCAAAGCATGAATCACCGCTGCTAGCTCTAAATCATGAGTGGGATAATTCTTTTCATGTTTTCTGAGCTGTTGGGAGGCATAAGCTATAACTTTGTCATGCTGCATCAACACACATCCTAACCCGATACCTGAAGCATCACAATAAATCACATACCCGTCTAACCCCTTCGGAAGAGTCAGAACTGGGGCCGAAGTCAACTTATCCTTCAACAACTGAAAACTGTGCTCACAAGCATCGGTCCACTGGAACTTAGCTACCTTCTGGGTTAGCCTAGTCAAGGGCGCTGAGATCGAGGCAAAATTTTCCACAAACCTAATATAATACCCTGCTAGACCCGAAATCGCGTACTCGATGTGTAGCTGGCCCGCCATGTCTTCACCGCCTCAATCTTACGAGTATCCACCAATATCATACGCCTACAATATGCCCCAAGAATGCCACTGAGGCCAACCAAAACTCACATTTTGAAAATTTGGCATACAATCGCGGTCTTAAGACTCAATCGTCCCTCAAATGATCCGTGTGTTCCTGCTCTGAGCGAGAATTTACCAGGATGTCATCAATGAATACTATAACAAATATATCCAAGAATGGTTTGAACAATCGGTTCATTAGGTCCATGAACACTGCTGGAGCATTATTCAACCTAAACGACATTATCCTCAACTCATAATGTCCGTACCGGGTCCTGAACGCAGTCTTCGGGACATCTGCCTCTCTAACCCGTACCTGATGATAACCGGATCGCAGATCTATCTTCGAGAAATACTTAGCACCCTGCAACTGATCGAACAAGTCATCAATCCTGGGAAGGGGGTACTTATTCTTGATGGTCACCTTATTCAGCTGCCTATAGTCAATGCACATTTGCAGCGAACCATCCTTCTTTTTTACAAATAATACCGGCGCACCCCATGGAGATGCACTGGGCCTAATGAAGCCCTTCTCCAATAGGTCTCTCAACTGTTCTTTTAACTCATTCAATTCTGCAGGTGTCATTCTATAAGGGGGAATGGATATAGGTTGGGTACCTGGCACTACATCTATATTGAAATCTATCTCCCGCTCTGGAGGAAGACCTGGGAGATCATCTGGGAATACATCCGGAAACTCACTGACTATTGGAACTGACTGAAGGGCCGGTAACTCGGCCTCCGTATCATACACCCGCACTAAGTGATAAATACACCCCTTTCGAACCATCTTCTTTGCCTTGAGGTATGAAATAAACTTACCCTACGCGCAGATTCCTTTCCATTCAATAACCGGTTCGTTCGAACCGGAATCGAACCAACTTCTCTCGACAATCAACGTTGGCAAAACAAGAGGCCAACCAATCCATACCCATAATAACGTCGAAGTCGATCATATCCAACTCTATCAAATCTGCTGAGGTACGACGACTATATATCACCACCGAGCAATTCTTATACACACGCCTAGCTATAACCGAATCTTCCACCGGTGTAGCTACCTCGAATGGTTCTATTGGCTCAGGTTCTATCCCTATCCTACTAGCAACAAGAGGGGATATATAGGACAAGGTGGAACCTGGATCAATCAAAGAATACACGTCATAGAAAAAGACCGATAATGTACCTGTGACAACATCCGTAACGCCTCCGTCGCGCTTCATCGCCATGGCATAAATGTGGTTTGAATGACCGCTAGAACTAGGACCCCTGCCACGACCTCTACCCCGGCCACCTGGTGCTTGAGTACCCTGCCCGATAGGGCGCATAGCTGTGGATGACGAACCCGCAATGTAACTCGTATCTTTGAGCCATACCCTCCGAACCACCTCTAGAAGGACACTCCCTCATCAAATGGCCTGGACGGCCGCAAGAAAAATAAGTACCAGTATCAATGCGACACTCCCCCGGATGACGCCTGCCACACTGTGAACACTGAGTGAAAGATGGTCTCACCGGAACCCGCGCTCGTGATCCTCGCCGCCGAGCCACGACCACTCAATGCCCCGAGCTATCAAATCGTCTACCGTAAGTTCGGGTGTACTGTCCGATCGGGAAGAATACGATAGATCGCACGCCAAAGTCACCAAAACCCTATCGCCCCGGCCTCGGGTGATCTCTATCCTAACCCCTTTCCGGTCGTCTCCCTCTATGCCGCTTCTCAATCCCCTGCGCAAAAGCCTGCATCCGGGCAATATCCATGGTCGGCTGAAGTGCGGCTGTCAAGCACCCATCAATAAGATAATGGTCCAACCTCATCACATAACGGTGCACCCTATCTGCCATGTCTACTACCATAGTAGGTGCGTACCAGGCCAATGAGTCGAACTCCAAGCTATACTCTCTAACCGTCCTCCCATTCTGCCGCAACTGTAGAAACATGTCGACTCTTGCCCGTCTCATCTCTGGAGGCAGAAAGTGGTCAAGGAATGCTTCTGAAAACTCATCCCACACTGCAGGAGGAGCACCCTCGCCCCTAGACAACTCCCGGGACTCAAACCAGTTGACTGCTACATCGCGCAACCGGTATGAGGCCAATATAATCGACTCTCAAGCCGGATCACCCTCAATGTCCTCTGCGTCTGGCGGATGAACTCATGAGGATCATCCTCGGGCCTTGACCCGTAAAACTCCGTGATCGCAACTCGTGAAATCTCTAACCTCAAACTGCTCGCCTGGGTTAGCGGCCTCGCCATGAACTGCCCCGCCACTATCCTTGCCAATGACTGGACTGTCTCTCTCAAATCTCCATCATGTGCCCCTGGCTGGGGAACTGAAGGCTCGGGTACCGGAGTCTCGGATACGGGTGATGTTGCCCCCTGAGAGGGAGCCTCTAGAACTGGTGATGAGGCAGAACCCATCGTCGGGGGCACACTCTCAGGAGTAGACCGCGTGAAGGACCTGGTAGCTCTCTGTACCCGACTAGTGTCCCCTACTGTAGATTTGCCCTTCCGGGCCACGGGTGCCTTCCTCGGAGGCATAGTTGTCAACATAGTAAACTATCATAACACGGATCATCCTAATAACACAGCTCTATAGGACGATCTAAGAGATGGAAGAATAGAAACGATCCTAAATGTCCGGCAGCCTCCTGCGTATAGGTATGGTGCACAACATATCCATACACAAGACTCTGCTAGACACGGTCTGTAGACATTCCGAGGACTAATCGCTCTGATACCACTTTTGTCACGACCCGACCCGACTCGACGGGCCGCGACTAACGTCCTAATTGGACGTCATTACTGACCTGTCACTCTTAATCCATCAAATACAGAGGTCTATAGAAATTTCGGCAGCACAACGCTGCTTTTACAACATCTCCCTAAAATGGGCGAGCTGATAAGGCTGCCAAATCAACAAAAAAACAACAATCATAATGGGCTAGCCGACTAGACTGCCACCAACCAATATTTTGTACACAAAAGAATAATCAAAATAAGCAAGCCGGCAAGGCTGCCACTAGATAACAACATCAAAACCAAAACAAGGTACAAACGTCCAACCCACAACTGTCTACAGACCTCTAAGAGTGTAATACTGACGGGACAGGACCGCGTCGTGCCCAAAAATATGCATAAGTCTGAAAGATAAAGGTCTGTACCAAAATAGTTGGCTCCGGAACAAATGAGCTCCCCAACTGTTGTACAAAAATCCTAGGCGAAGGGCCTATTCAACACACGAACTGCGGGCATTTAACGCAGAAAGGAAGGGTCGATACAAAATAATGTACTGAGTATGTAAAACATAAAATACTGAAAACTGGATAACAACTGTACCAAGTAAAACAGAGAGTCAACAAATTTCATAAAACTGAGAATCATGTCTGAAAATCATATCATGTATACTGAATCATAAATCATCATGCTCATGTCTGTATATAAAACTGTATAACATGTCTCGGCCTACATGGAGGACTCGATGGAATCTGTATGTGCTACAGAACGTGTCTCTACTCTATCGAGTAACTCGATGTAATCTGTATATATATATATATATATATATATATATATATATATAACGTGTCTCGCCCCTCTAGTGAGAGACTCTATGAATGATAAATGGGGGCGCACGAACATGACTGCCCGACTCGGGAGTGAAATAGTAACACTTAGCACGAGTAGATATCATGAGCAACTGTATGCAATTAAAATAATTATGTGACTCTCAATAAAATCATTACCATAAACTCTGTTACTGAAATCATAATCACTAGTAAATAATCATTTCTAAAATTGAACTGGTAGGAGTTAAGTACGTCCGTCGTACTTACATAAAAATCGTGCCAAAAGAAAGAAGGAAAGGTCTCACATACCTCCTAGGCGAACTAATCAACTCGATATTAAGGTACTCCTCGTCTAGTACTTCAACCTATAATAAGGAATAACATGCTCGTCAATTCTATGATTTCTAATGTAAGTTATATGATTAAAGGCTCCTTTATTCCTATAAAAATTTGGGCAGTATTTCCTTTGTTTATGTGTGTATCCACAATTTTTTTTGCAATAATCCAAATCAACCAACAATCAACTCCAACTAACAATCTAATTCAAACCAACAATCCAACCAATCAATAATCCACATTATTCCATAATATAATTAAGTTAAGCCCAACATACGTCATACAAGCTATCCTATAATCTTCCTTCTCTTTATATCCATGGAAGACAACAACTTCAACAATCAAGTGACTATCACACTTATTTATCATGGTTATTCAATCCTTAGTCATGTTAAAATAGTTCATAAAAGCAATCTCCAACTTCTATCAACATTTTCGAATTCAAGAATATGGAATAACACATTTCTACACTTTACTTTTTCCAAGACATGTTGTTATACCCCGTATTTCCAGAGTATGTACGTTAGGACGTACGTAGAAAAGTTTGGGCTTTAAAGTGGCTTGGCCGAATTATTTTTGTGCACAACACCCGGTTAGAGTCGTTTTTCGACGAAACGTTTTACACAACTCGCGTAGGGTAAATTCTTGCTATGTCATTTTTAATTTTTGCGGATTTTTCCGAGAGACGAAACGTGTTGGACCAACAAGAGGGCGCCACTTGGCACCCTCTCATTGGCGGAATAGTGGGGCGGCACATGGGACGATTTGGCCATTGTTTTGGTCAAGGGGTTGGTAGGATATTTTGGTGGTAGATGGATAAGGTGCACTTGGCATGATCATGGCCCTACACTTGCCTTGCACTTGGCATGATCTTGGCCATTGGTTGGCCTTTGCTAGACCTATAAATACCCCTCCCCTTTGATGAACTTCTTCATCCAAAAAATGTTCTAAGTCTTAGAAATCCTCCCCCTCCCTTCTTGTTGTTCTCGTCCTCCCCGCTTTGAGAGGCCCTCTGGCCGGCAGTTCTCCCTCGTCGAGAGTACCCCAGTGAGGTAGGTAGGCCGAGGTATACCCCCTCTTGGTAGAAATACTCTCAAAAGTATTGTTACTATACCCAAAATACCTTGGCCCTTATACCTTGTAGTATTCCAAGGTTATACTTATACGAAAAGCCCAGAAATACTATTATACTTCCCGTCAGTCACAAAAACGAAACCCTAAGGAAAATCTCCATAGTTAGTTGGAGTATTAAGTAGAAGTTGGTTAGAACTTCTAAGGGTGGTTTGGAGCGGGTTGGAGCGCACGGAGTTAGAGCTAAACGTTGCCCAGGATCGACTTTTTACTTGGATAATTATGGGCTTATCGAGGTAATTATCTTGTCCCCCTATTGTAATTGGAAATTACATGTTGTTAGAATATATAGTTGAAGTATACTATATATAGAACTGAACATAGTTATCGGCAATGTCTTTTGACTTAAGCCTGAATAATAAGAAACCTTTTCGGAAGAAGAGTACTGAACTGTAATTACATGGGATCAGTATTGATGAGACTTTTGTAGCTTTTCGGTGAGGTAGAATTGTGCACGTCCGGATTAGCCGTATAACCCCCACGGTTGGCTTGGTAGCCTACCCGATAGAGGAGGAGATTTACGCTGCCATGTGCTGAATTTTCTCGTAGAATGTTCTACGAAGAGACCTAAATGTTAATAAGCGCTGTGGCCTTATAGGTTGAAGTACTATGCGTGGCGCGATCTACTGGCTTAAGGAGTAGCCGACGGTTTGAGGTACTTGGGCGTCTTGCTATTAGTCGATAATCGTCGCGAGGTATGTGAACCTCTTCCTATCTCTTCTAGCATGATATGTGTGTAACTATGTAGTGCGGTGACGCGTACGTGTTAAATGTATTTGATTGGTCTAAAACATAAAGTGTTATAACGGCTTTATGGGAAGTTGGTTATAACAGCTTTATGTATGTAAGAAAATACTTATGGTTTTTAAAAAGGTAACTGATTTGAACTATAACTGGCTGGTTATGTGATAATAAAGAACTTGAAGTATTTCAAAAGATTTTTGAATCATTTTGAAAGAAGAGTAATACTTAGTTTTTGAAAACTTAAGAGTTATACTAGCTTTATGGGAAGTTAGGTATAACGGCTTAAGAATGTTTTACTGAGTTCGGAAATCAGAATGTGTATCGAACAAACCACAGCAGCGCTAATAAAGGGAAATGTTTTGACTAATAATGTATTAGTAAAACCAGTAGAAACTTCCATCTGCATAGAAACTAAGATGAGACAAAATGATGTTACATTTCCTAGATCATGGCTGCTTAAATAAGATTGTTATAAACAAGAATAACCTACTCACGTATCAGACATATGTTTCTCAAATTGCTTTTAAAGGAGAATTATATCATTAAGTGATTAAAATTATGAACTACGAAACCTTTTGAAAATGAGAAACTTGAGCAATTGAAATTAGGCAAACTTGAGCGTTTGGAAAATAATGTTGTTACTTGATTTTACAAAGGTAAGTGTTTTGGTTTACTAAAAAGAACAGTCACTCTATTTTATACTACTGTATCAGGTGACTTATGTGAAAGAAACAGATCCTTTAAAGATTTAATGTATGAAGTACTTTGGGGATAGATACCCGAACTTGTTAGTAGAAAGTACCTTGTGTGTATAACTTGATTGTATTGGTTTGTGATAGCCTTGTAGTACTTTCTTGTTGATTTGATAAGTAAACATGCTAGGATGCTACGTGTGTTAGTATCTTGTAATGTTTTGTGTAAAGGGATTTTCCCTCATTTGCGCTTAAAGTTGTTTAACGATCAGCCGTTATGTTGGTATTATACCACTCACCTTGACTTATTCCGGATGTTAAGCTGCCCTCTGATGCGGGGTAGACTCAGGCGGGTCTGTGTGACCTATGATTCGAGGATACCTCATGCGGGTCCCAGGGGCCTATGCGGAGCTACGAGAGTTCCAGGTTAGTTTGCGTCATTTATGGGCATGCGGTCTATGTGGCCATGCGATCGCGAAGTCGAGCGGACGCCGGGAGTAGCTACCCTCGACGCGGAATACCTCATGCGGGCCATCGGGGTGGCCTATGCGAGTCGCGGAAGTTCCGGGGCTAGACGCGCACATTAGATACTGCGGCGAGTGGCGCTTTTGATCATGATCGCCTAGACAGATTTCATGATACAGTTTATGACCTTGTTGGTACGGTGGGTTTTAGTAGTCGGTTATGCCTTCATACTTACCCCGTACGATTTTATTATGAGACAGGTGGGACCTGGTGTTCATGTGTATCTCTTGGTGCTTTTATATATCATGATCGCCGCAGCTGGAAGGTATTCCACGCATGATTGATGTTGTGGGCATGAGACCCATATTTATATATTTGAGTGATGACTTCGGCGAGTCCTCGCTTGATATGATCGCTATTTATCAGGAATCGTAGTTTGGTTATCATACATGTCTCCCGCTTTATATAGATTACTATGATTTCATTTACGATTTTCGATTTCACATACTTGTTATGCATCGACCTCCTTCGGGGCCGTTCACGCCGCAGTAAAGGTACACCCGCCGTTGATCCTCGCTCTTAGGGTCACATTTTCGTTGGGAAAGCTCCGCTTCCGAGGCTTGTTCGTATAGTCCCTGTTGTTGTAGGTACATTCAGGGGTATGACGGGGCCCTGTCCCGTCGTTGTTGTCATATCATTCGTAGAGGTCTGTAGTACTGTTGTGGGTAGAATTGTAGAAAGGGATGTAACTGTTCAAATTGCTATTTATGTATACTGAAGGTAACCGTTTTTGGTTAGTCTGTCTTCTTATTTCACTGTCTTATTACATTGGTTTCATGTATTGTTTTATATTCATGATTACTCGATGTTGTATCACTAGTGGTGCCCGGTAAGGCACGATCACGCCCGGTTCGTCGTGACAAAAGTGGTATCGAGCGATTAATCCTCGGAAAGTGTCTACGCATCGTATCCGAGAGTCTTGATTATCGGTGTGTTGTGCACCACACCAATAATCAGGAGGCTATAGGATATTTAGGATTGGTTTCTATTCTTCTCACTCTGAGATCGTGCCTTAGAGCTGTGTTGTGAGTTGGACCTTCTAACGTATTTCTTTCCCTTACCGTTATGCCTCCGCGTAGGCAACCCGCCCGTGAGGCAAGTCACCGAGGAGCCGCGAGTAGAGTGCAGGGTTACGAGGCACAGCCCAACCATCACCCGAGTTAGGTGCTTGTTCGGGAGTTATGCTACGTCACCACCAAAGAAGTTTAGCACGGCCAGCAGCTCATCGCGCCATGACATTTGAACCTTCGCCCACGACGAACAGAGAATATAGATTGCGAAGAGACAACCCTGTTACTAGCTATGGATTTGGCTACCAGAGAGTATACCGATATACCGCGAGTCTTGATGACTACCTAAGAGAGGGTTGTGTAAGAGTAATTCTTCAGTTAGGCTTGAGCATGGCCTGTGTACGGGCTTATGCGCAGCAGGCCGAGAAACGTAGAGATCGACGGGTTAACGAAGGACAACAGAAGAGGGCCAGAGCAGCAAGGTCCTTTGGTAACTTCCGAGTCGAGTCACCTCACCAGCAGATTAGATTATGCACATCCACCAGTGCAGAAAGGTCCTCCACAGGTTTCAGGACGTTCGGGGTATGCAGGAGTTGGTCAGAGCTCCAGAGCTTCCGCTCACCTACACGTAGTTCCACCACCGGATTGCTTTTTCCCAGTGTTCACAGCGATGCACGCCATCCCGGAACGTCGTCTTTTAGTTGGTACTTGTTTTACCTGCGGCCGTCAGGGCCATGTGTCGAAAGGATGTCCTAGTAGGAGGACTCAACCTTCGATCGTGGGTAGTTCGTCATCTCCCTAGCTATGCCTACTGGGTAGGTTTGTTTAGAACGACTAAGGAGAGAAGCGATGAGATACAGTATATCCTTAACCCTCTAGAGATCGATGTATGATAAGATGGGTATATCATAAGTCTGCTATGTTACGATAGCAAGTGTAATTAGTGATTAGAAATCATGGTTAGTAACCGGGAAAGATTGACGGATAGGGAAGTGTGAGCCTTAGAGCTTTATACGTAGAGACCTTAGAGGTAAGGCCATCTCGAGTAAAGAAGTATTTTATGTTTGACCCTTGTCGGAGTGCATTGTGCACGGGAGATATGTTTTTGGGATAAGTCCCTGAGTAGCGTGATATGAAAGAGGGTAGTTGAGCTAGGAAGACCGCTAGGTTTTCGTAACGTGATTTGTGAAATTGTTCCGATCGGGAGCTAGTGTTTTGCGCGCGCCGCGGTTGGGGCCATGTTGCGGGTCAACCCGCGGCCTGTATGGTGGTGGGGTCAGTTTGTGGTGGTCCCGCCTTGTGATAGGGTCACGAGGGTGTTAGGCCCATGTTTCGTTAACCAGCGTACGAGTTCGTGGATGCGTTCAACCAGTAGTCGGGCCGATGGGGGCAGCCCGTCGTGTTTTTCGGGCCAGACCGTACTCGCAGCGATGTTGATATATCGGGAAGGTGGAAAGGTCGCACGGTGCTGCCTTCACCTTATGATGCATGGAGCCTGTGTTACTACTGCTTTTTCTCGAAGTTTTACCAGCAAGGTTAGGAACTCAGCGTAGTCTCAGATCACATTCACTCGCCGCCGTGTTTGGATTTCGCGGTAGTTGCGAGAATTGTTGTCTCTGTTGAGGAGTGTTTAAGCTACCATTTCGGTGTTCGGATATCGCCTTATGAAGCCTCGGGCGGATGTGTAAGTCGCGGCCGATTGGTTCGATGTTGGCAAGATTCGGATAGTTGGTTCAGCTTGTTCCGCAGATCGTGGATAGGTAAAGCTTGTCTAGAAGAGGTTCTCGCACCGGAGAATCGTGCGGATAATCGGCGACGACGCTTAGAGTTCGAGTTGACGGTCGGTCTTGAAAGTACCACCCCGTCATGACGAGTTTTGGAAAACAGAGGAACTTAGCCCGAGTTACTTTGGGCCCTTTGAGTTCATGTGAAGAATAGGCCGTTGCCTATATGTTAGCATTTGCCGTCCGACTTAGGAGGCGGTATGCCGCCTTCGTATTGTTATGATCGGGAAAGTATCGGAGATCCATCCGAGTGTTCCCGATTAATGATGACCACGTTAGAGATAGTAACCCGAGTTTTGGAAATCAAGCGATTTAAATGTGGTAAAGAGTCGAGTGTACGACAACCTCGGGGATCGCATCGACGGTACCATTTGTTAGGTCGCCGAGTGACACTGAACCTCGCGCAAAGTGACAAAAGTGGTATCACGACGAGTAAAGGGAGAAGCGAGCATGTATTGCGGCGAGATGTGACCATTTCTTTTGTATGGAGAAAGTGCGAAGGAATTATATTTTTGACCGCGGGGAGCGTTTGTGATGTTAGAGGTGTTTCCGTGGACTTGGATGTAAGTATTTTGCGCAGTGTTGTTGTGGCGGTTGGCGAGTTTGTTCGTAAGTATAGTAGCGAAGACTATACCGGCGCACGCTTGGTTTGAGACTTAGAAGGAACATTCGAACGAATGTTTCTACGAGGAGAATGTTATACCGTATTTCCAGTATGTACGTTAGGGCGTGCGTGAAAAGTTTGGGCTTTAAAGTGCTGGTTGGCGAATTATTTTTGTGCACAACACCCTAGAGTCGTTTTCGACGAAACGTTTACACAACTCGCGTAGGGTAAATTCCGCTATGTCATTTTTAATTTTGCGGATTTTTCCGAGAGACGAAGCGTGTTGGATCAACAAGAGGCGCCACTTGGCACCCTCTCATCAGCGGAATAAATGGGCGCATACGGGACGATTTGGCCATTGTTTTGGTCAAGGGGTTGGTAGGATATTTTGGTGGTAGATGGATAAGGTGCACTTGGCATGATCACGGCCCTACACTTGCCTTGCACTTGGCATGATCTTGGCCATTGGTTGGCCTTTGCTAGACCTATAAATACCTCCTCCTTTGATGAACTTCTTCATCCAAAAATGTTTTAAGTCTTAGAAATCCTCCTCCTTCTTGTTGTTCTCGCCCTCCCCTTTGAGAGGCCCCCTGGCCGAGAGTTCTCCCTGGCCGAGAGTACCCCACTGGTGGGTAGGCCGAGGTATACCCCCTCTTGGTAGAAATACTCTCAAAAGTATTGTTACTATACCCAAAATACCTGCCCTTATACCTTGTAGTATTCCAAGGTTATACTTATCTAAAAGCTCGTAAATACTATTATACTTCCCGTCACAAAAACGAAACCCTAAGGAAAATCTCCATAGTTAGTTGGAGTATTAAGTAGAAGTTGGTTAGAACTTCTAAGGGTGGTTTGGAGCGGGTTGAGCGCACTGAGTCGAGCTAAACGTTGCCCAGATCGACTTTTTACTTGGATAATTATGGGCTTATCGAGGTAATTATCTTGTCCCCTATTGTAATTGGAAATTACATGTTGTTAGAATATATAGTTGAAGTATACTATATATAGAATCGAACATAGTTATCGCAATGTCTTTTGACTTAAGCCCAATAATAAGAAACCTTTTCTAAGAAGAATCGAATCAGTAATTACATGGGATCGTATTACAGACTTGTGTAGCTTTTCGGTGAGGTAGAATTGCACGTGCGGATTTGACGTATAACCCCCCCCCCCTGGTTGGCTTGGTAGCCGGCCCCGATAGAGGAGGAGATTTACTGCATTACGGGGAGGTCTGCCAAATTTTCGTAGAATGTTCTACGAAGAGACCTAAATGTTAATAAGCGCCTTGTGGCCTTATAGGTCAAGTACTATGCGTGGCGCGATCTACTTGGCTTAAGGAGTAGCCGACGGTTTGAGGTACTTGGAGCGTCTTGCTATTAGTCGATAATCGTCGCGAGGTATGTGAACCTCTTCCTATCTCTTCTAGCATGATATGTGTGTAACTATGTAGTACGGTAGACGCGTACGTGTTAAATGTATTTGATTGGTCTAAAACATAAAGTGTTATAACGGCTTTATGGGAAGTTGGTTATAACACTTTATGTATGTAAGAAAATACTTATGGTTTTTAAAAGGTAATCGATTTGAACTATAATCGGTGGTTATGTGATAATAAAGAACTTGAAGTATTTCAAAAGATTTTTGAATCATTTTGAAAGAAGAGTAATACTTAGTTTTTGAAAACTTAAGAGTTATACTAGCTATATGGGAAGTTAGGTATAACGGCTTAAGAATGTTTTACTGAGTTCTAAATCGAACGTATCGAACAAACCACGCCAGCTAATAAAGTGGAAATGTTTGACTAATAATGTATTAGTAAAACCAGTAGAAACTTCCATCTGCATAGAAACTAAGATGAGACAAAATGATGTTACATTTCCTAGATCATGGCTGCTTAAATAAGATTGTTATAAACAAGAATAACCTACTCACGTATCAGACATATGTTTCTCAAATTGCTTTTAAAGGAGAATTATATCATTAAGTGATTAAAATTATGAACTACGAAACCTTTCGAAAATGAGAAACTTGAGCAATTGAAATTAGGCAAACTTGAGCGTTTGGAAAATAATGTTGTTACTTGATTTTACAAAGGTAAGTGTTTTGGTTTACTAAAAAGAACAGTCACTCTATTTTATACTACGGGTATTGTGTGACTTATGTGAAAGAAACAGATCCTTTAAAGATTTAATGTATGAAGTACTTTGGGGATAGATACCCGAACTTGTTAGTAGAAAGTACCTTGTGTGAATAACTTGATTGTATTGGTTTGTGATAGCCTTGTAGTACTTTCTTGTTGATTTGATAAGTAAACATGCTAGGATGCTACGTGTGTTAGTATCTTGTAATGTTTTGTGTAAAGGGATTTTCCCTCGTTTGCGCTTAAAGTTGTTTAACGATCAGCCGTTATGTTGGTATTATACCACTCACCTTGACTTATTCCGAGGTTGTCGCCTCGATGCGGGTAGACTCAGCGTCTGCGTGACCTATGATTCGAGGATACCTCATGCGGTCCCGTGGGCCTATCGCGAGCTACGAGTTCCGGTTAGTTTGCGTCATTTATGGGCATGCGGTCTACGCGCTACGCGGATCGCGGTCCAAAGTGGATGCCGGGAGTAGCTACCTCGATGCGAGAATACCTCACGCGCCATCGGGTGGCTTTATGCGGAGTCGCGGAAGTTCGAGGCTAGACGCGCACATTAGATATCGCGCGCGAGTGGCCGCTTTGATCATGTGACGGCCTAGACAGATTTCATGATACGATTTATGACTTGTTGCACGGTGGTTTTAGTAGTCGGCTATGCCTTCATACTTACCCCGCATAATTTTATTATGAGCAGTGGGACACGTGTTCATGTGTATCTCTTGGTGCTTTTATATATCATGATCGCCGCTGGCGGGAAGGTATTCCACGCATGATTGATGTTGTGGGCGTGAGACCCATATTTATATATTTGAGTGATGACTTCGGCGTGAGTCCTCGCTTGATATGACCGCTATTTATCAGGAATCGTAGTTTGGTTATCATACATGTCTCCGCTTTATATAGATTACTATGATTTCATTTACGATTTTCGATTTCACATACTGCACTGCCAGATCGACTCCTTCTGGGCCGTTCACGCCGCAGTAAAGGTACACCCGCCGTTGATCCTCGCTCTAGGGTCACATTTCAGCGTTGGGAAAGCTCCGTTTCTCCGGAGGCTTGTTCGTATAGTCCCCTGTTGTAGGTGCTTACATTCAGGGTATGACGGCCCCGTCCGTCGTTGTTGTCATATCATTCGTAGGTGCATGTAATCTTGTTGTGGCGTAATTGTAGAAAGGGATGTAACTGTTCAAATTGCTATTTATGTATACTGAAGGTAACCGTTTTTGGTTAGCCTGTCTTCTTATTTCACTGTCTTATTACATTTGTTTCATGTATTGTTTTATATTCCGCTGATTACTCTGATGTTGTATCACTAGGGTGCCCGGGGTAAGGCACCAGTCACGGGCCCGGGTTCGGGTCGTGACACATGTATAGGTAACTACCTCAACATGTATACATGTTTATAACTTATATTTCAAGCATTAAAACAACCCCTAATACATCATATCCATATTAAATAATTTCCATAAGATTTCCGGCCATAACACATGTTAATTCCAAAACTCTTCTCTTAATTCTTGGAATCCAATTCCATATTTCAATACTTCCACATAACTAATTACAACTTAAAGTACCCACCCTTCTTTCAATCTTAACATGCAATTAGTGACATAATTAACAACACAACGTATTTCCAAAAATAGTCCATTTCTGGTTCAACATCCACAACTATCACATGCATTGCCTAAATTCAAGATTTCTTCCTAATACAAGTCCATTACTTCAACTAAATCACATGCACTTAAATAATACCTTAAGGAGGGTAATTATTACCTTGATTTTGAAGCAAATCAGCCCCCCCCCCCCCAGTCCTGTCCACTGCCCAGCGATTTGTCACTGTTTTGGGCCAATTTTGGCTTCAATTTCACACTTCTTCAACTCTAATTCAACATGCAACACCTCCACTATGATAACCCATTATTCTAACACGTTTTTTCTTCCCAAAAACTTGTCCAAAAACTAAAAGAATTGCCCAGATTATTCGGCCCAGCAGTGGCGATGTCCACACTGTTTTTGGGTGCAATTTCTTGGCTTTCTAATTGTAAAAGAATTAATCTTGAAATGGGGGTTGGTTTGATCTTAAATTTGCTAAGAAAATGCTATATTTTCGTTTTAAAGGAGAAGGGAGGGGAAGAGAGTGTTCTTCCTTTGAATTTCTAAGTGGAGAAGAGAAGAATATGAAGGGTTTTAGAAGAGTTTTAAGGAATAAAAATCTGAAAATATTATTTACACTTTGGTCCAATTTTCTTAATTGTCTATTAAATAGTCTTCTACTAAAATAAATCTCCCTTCTTTTTAAATCTTGAAAATCTCATAAGACGAGTCGTATCCACGTTGTCGTAACTTATATAATACGTGACTAAACCACATCCGGAATATATGACTATCATTTTAAATCTCCAATGTCACACACGTAATAACCCAAGATTGTTCCGTATTAACATGTAAAAATATATTTAAATTCCAAAATTCGAATCTTAGTTCTTAATGACGTTCTTAATTATCGTCTTAAAACCACCAAGTGTAACAATAGGATTTGTAAAAGAAAAATGATCGAAAGAAAAGATTCCAGTCACGTCAAATGACATGAAGTTTGTGTGCCATTATTGTAACTTCCCTGGGCACATAAGACCATATTGTCACAAACTTCAGAAATCCAGGAGTAGAATGTTGTCAAGACGACTATCCAACATCTCAGACAACACTCGTAGCAACATTCCTGACGACAGAAAAGGGAAATGTTTTAAGAAAGTTTGGATGCCCAAAATGAATGTGAGATGTAATGTTGCTATAACTGCTTTCAGGACTAACATTTCAGGTTCTTGGTACTTTGACAGTGGGTGTTCTCGTCACATGACAGGGACAAAGGAATGCCTAAAGAACTACGAGTCACTCAGTGGAGGAAATGTAACTTATGGAGGTGGAGACAAAAATAAAATCATAGGAAGAGGAACCTTAAGTGTTCCTGGTGTTCCTGCCTTGGAAAATGTCTTACATGTTGACGGATTAATGACTAAGCTAGTCAGTATAAGTCAATTGTGTGATGACAATCTAGAGGTAAAGTTTAATAAGTATGCTTGTATATTTACAAATGAAGCTAACCAGTGTTTAATGTCATGTACAAGGACAGGCGACAATTGCTATCTTGTTGGAGAATAAGAGATTTGCAATAATGTTAGGACAGATGACATAACCTTGTGGCATAAAAAATTAGGCCATGTCAACTACCGTAACTTTGAAAGATTAATTTCTTATGAGGCATTAAGAGGCATCCCTAAACTAAGTCCTAAAGATAAAACAATGGTTTGTGAAGATTGTCTAAAAGGTAAGCAAACCCGTGTCTCACACAATGTTGCCTAGAATGACGGACCACATTCAGGTACGTCTCACTGCTTTCAGCTTTTGCACATGGATCTTATGGGTCCAATCGAGGTAGACAGCCTAGGAGGCACGAGATATTCATATGTGATTGTAGATGACTTTTTCAGGTACTCATGGATATTCTTTTTTAAAGAAAAGTCTCAAATTTTTGGCATGTTCAAAGTATTGCACTATAGGATTAGAAATTTGTATCATTCTTCCATTTTACGAATTAGATCAGATCATGGAAAAGAGTTTGAGAATAATATGTTCTCAACATTTTGTGAAGGGTATTTTCCATGAATTTTCTGCTCCCAAAACTCCTCAGCATGGTGTAGCAGAAAGGAAGAATAGGACTTTACAAGAGATGGCTAGAGTCATGCTTAGTTCTAAGAAATTGTCAAAATGTTTTTAGGCCGAAGCCTTGAATACTGCAAGTCACATAACTAATAGAGTCTATCTTAGGTATGGAACAAAAATGACACTATTAAATGGAAAGAAACCCAATTTGCGTTACTTTCATGTATTTGGGTGTGTTTGTTACATCTTAAATGATAGACCATCTAGCCAAGTTTGACTCTAAAAGTGACAAAGGAGTTTTGTCGGTTATTCTCAAAATAACCATGCTTACCGTGTGTATAATCTTAGAACCAAAACTGTACAAGAATCTGTTAACGTTGTTTTTTATGATTGTTATGATCTTACAGGAAAAATGGCTGAAAATAACGTTGTGATTACAGTGGAGAATGAGCAGAATGCTGAAGATTCAGATGTTTCCCCAAATGTCACGACATCTGAAGCAACATCTGAGCCAGAACCCGAGAGCACAGAATGTGCATATGAGGAATCAAATGATGAATTGCAAGACCCAGTACGCAGGGATCCCTCATCCAGAATTAGGAAGAACCATCCTACAGGTCAAGTGATAGGATAAGTGTTCGAAGGTTTAAGAACAAGAAGGAAAAAGCCTCGGAACACAGAGATATGGTAAGATATGTGTGTATGTCTACCATGTATCAAAAGGTAAGTCTTTCTGGTTACGTATCTACATTAGAACCAAAGAATGTTGGAGAAGCACTCAAGGATAATTTTTGGATACAAGCTATGCAAGAAGAACTTGAACAATTCATAAGAAATGAAGTCTGGGATTTAGTTCCACGTTCAAATAATACAAATGTAATTGGAACTAAATGGATATTTAAAAATAAATCAGAAGAATCTGAAACTGTTGTAAGAAATAAGGCGAGACTAGTTGCTCAAGGATACACTCAGGTCGAAGGAATTGACTATGATGAAACCTTTGCTCCTGTTGCTAGAATTGAGTCAATTAGATTGTTACTTGTTGTAGCTTGTTGTCTGAATATCACTCTCCATCAGATGGATGTTAAAGGTGTTTTCTTGAATAGCTATCTTGACAAAGAAGTCTATGTTGAACAACTTAAAGGATTTGAAGATCCTCACCATCCACAGTTTGTATACAAGCTCAAAAAGGTCTTGTATGGATTGAAACAAGCTCATCGCGCATGGTATGGTCGTTTAACTCAGTTTCTTCTTGAATTTGGTTTTAAACGTGGTGAAGCTGATTGTACCTTATTTATAAAACATCACATAGTAGATATGGTCATTGCTCAAATTTATGTAGATAACATAGTTTTTGGTTCAACTTCACAGTCCCACCTTGAGAAATTTGTCGAAGCTATGTCCTCCACATTTGAGATGAGCATGATAGGGGAATTAACATTTTTCTTAAGCTTGCAGATAAAGCAAAATGAAGATGAAATCTTCATATCCCAGAGTAAGTACGCCAAGAATTTGGTTAAGAAGTTTGGATTGGAGAATGTTAAACAGATGAGGACTCTAATGGGATCATCACAGGAGATATGCAAAGATTATGTTGGCGAAAATGTCGACCCAACATTGTATCGATCTATGATAGGTAGTCTTATATATATCACCGCTAGTCGTCCAGATATAATGTTTAGTATTTGCTTGTGTGCTCGATTCCAAGTCTGCCCCAAAATCTCCCACTTAAATGTCGTAAAACGTGTCATCAGATATGTTGCCGGCACATGTGAGTTGGGAATATGGTATTTCAAAGACACTAATCCTAATTTAATAGGATATAGTGACTCGGATTGGGCTGGTGATGTGGATGACAGAAAGAGTACGAGTGGAGGTTGTTTTTACCTTGGCAATAATCTAGTTTCTTGGTATAGTCGTAAACAGAACTGTGTCTCACTTTCAACTGCTGAATCTGAATATGTAGCAGCTAGAAGTTGTTGTTCTCAATTAATATGGTTAAGACACATGTTAGACGACTATGGTTTTTCAAATAATATCTTGGTTTTGTATTGTGATAATTTGAGTGCTATTAACATTTCTACAAATCCAGTTCAGCACTCTCGTACAAAACATATTGATATTAGACATCATTTTAAGAGATTTGGTAGAAAAACAGGTAGTCCAAATTGATCATGTTGACACTCTTCATCAACTAGCTGGTATTTTTACAAAAGCTTTAGATCATAAGAGATTGTTCAGCTTGAAAAGCTCTCTTGGTCTTAGTAATCTTTGAAACAGGCACTGTTTGGTAAATGTTGGTTGAAATGTCTCTAACACTTTCGGTGACATTTACCTCAGTAATATCAGAATCTGTTGTTTGTTACTGTTTGATGGCTTTAATTTTGTGTTCACTCAAGAATGATCCTAAATAAAGAACATGTTTCAAAAAGTGATACCGTTCTCTGTGATGATATTAGATATCATAAAACGGGAGTATCGAAATAAGGCAAAGTCTTCTCTAAAGTATTTGGCAACTGCACAAATGAGCAAAGCTCTTTGAAAATGATACCGTTCTTATACTATAGGAGTATCAAGTGCTTAAACAAGAAATTATGAGGATGCTAAATAAGTATTCTTATTTTTCACACGAAAATAAATTTTGTATGTGTTTTTATGATGAGATCAAGGACAATGGGAAAATGTTACATTGGTATGATGGTTAAACTCATAAAAATATATATAAAATGTGTCTTGATTTGTTGCCAAAATCAAAAAAATTGTTATGGGATCATAATACTTGTCTCATCCAAAATGCTGTCAACATTACTGTTGACATTATCAGATAATTATATTTGTTGGGATACTGGTTGTAACTGATTTTTGAAAATTCAATTTTTTTTCTTCCCTATTTGTGTGTCTTTGTTTTTAAATTATTTTTTCTTGATGTCTATTTTTTTTATTAAGTATTGGAATACAATACAAACTCCCAAAATCAGGAAACTAGTTATTCTGCCATGTTTATAAATAATTCTTCACTTGTTCATCATTTTTGTTCTTTGTTTTTTCCAGAAAAATTAAAAAAAAAAAAGGAAAACATCACATCACTTCGGTATACTAAAATCGATGAAATACTCAATCTCTACATCTTCCAAAAACCCTAAACCTTCACAATCTTCTTCTCCCTATTCTCCCATGGATACAAGCCCAATGTCAAACCAAATGTCTTCCAACATTTTCGAAACCACACCCATGAGCACAAGCCCTCCTTTATGCACAGCCATAGTACTAAGGTCATTTCAAGAATCCTTAGCAGTAAGTTATCCAGGAGATAACGACAATCCTATCGACATCGACGCAACTCCTGATGTGTCTATCTTAGGGAAGAGGGAAAGTACGTCTCAGTTTCCAACAAGAAGGTCAAGAAGAGTATGAACAAAATGTTGAATCTCAGCCTGCTATGAAGAAGTCGAGATTCGAAAAGCAAGTCCCTCACTGAAGACTCAGACTTCAATGACAACACTGAGAATGAGGAAGAAGAGACCCCTTTCTATTGAAAGGGAAACTGAGACCCCATCTTCTCCATCTTATTCTGAGCCCTCTGTTTCTGTCGCTCAAAAGTCATCTGAAGAAGAAGACATTTCGGATGACACACCACTGAAGAAATTCTTTCCTAAGGGAATGGCTCACAGCACCAGACATCATGTTGATGAAGATGTGCTCCAGATGTCACAACATCTCCAACAACATTCCATTCAACTTCTACAGAAGCAGGTTCCCCTATTTCCTCCAAAAGCCCAGATTCTGAGAGACCAGACTTGTCTGAGTCAGATAGTGAGGTAACTGCTTTAACAGATTCTATGCTAAAGAAAAGCATGATAACTAGAATTTTTTTAGAAATAGGGTGATTAGGCCAGAAAAGAGTTAGATGTTGTTGCTTGTGGTGAGTATGGTATTGTTGAATTTCTTAAGAACAGACGGCTGTTAGGATATGTCACTGGAAAGATACCTTATGTTGATGAGGTTGTGAGGTTATTTTACGCAAACTTGGACTCTGCTGTAGAGAACACATCTTCCAAGAAATATGGGAAGGTTTACCTCTACAACAGAATGTATCACTTTAACCCTTCCCTGATAAATCAATGTTTGGATCTTAAAGAGGAGAATGTGCAAGAGATAGTTGGAGGAATGACAGATAAAGATGCAATAATAGAATACCTCACTGGAGGTGTGCTCAAAAAGTGGACATCTAGATGTCATTCCTCTAAATTAACAGCATTATTCTCCACCTTACACAAGATTGTTATTCATAATTGGCTCCCTTCCTTAAATGACTTGCTTCAGTCTAAATCTGAATGGTTTCATTTTCTTTCGGATTCGTTCAAAGCCTTTCAATCGGCCCAAGCTTTTCAGGCTGCCCATTAGCTCTCGGGGCTGTCCAGTCTCCTATTTATTTCTTTTTATTGAATTTGAGATTTTCTAAAAGAAAAAATAGTAGATTATCTCTTTTCTAACAGATAAAAGAATCTCAAAAAAAAAAATCGATCGAACTGTCTTTTTTCCGGAAACGTTCAGTTGGTTCGTGTGAAGTGTAGTCAGAAACAATTGTCATTGCTGAACAAGCTTCACTGTTATATAAGATTGGTAAAGGATTTTGAGTTGATCTAGGACATGTAATTATACCTGTCTAAGGGGTCGGGTTGACCCGGAACCGGACCGGTCGACCCGATACAAAATCTGTACCGATAAGGCTTACCGGGTCGGGGGTTGGTTTGGCCCCGACCCCAACCCGCACGGGTTATACAAAAATCCGGTAAGGATCCGGATCGGTTGAGCCGATAAGGGGAAACCGATAACCTTACCGGTTAACCGGTCCGGTCCGAACCTGTAACGAACAAATTAAAAAAAAGTTGTTGGTGGCCCAACGGTAACATTACCGTTGGGGCTGGGGTAGGGGCTGGGGGAGGGGCCAACTGTCAGTGGACCGTTTGGCTTTTTAAAAAAAATAATTATTAATTACATTTCTATCCTTTAAAAAATCTATAAATACTCTACATTCTTTTCATTTTTATCACACAATTATTTCTACAATTCTCTCAATTCTCATACTCTCTTAATTCTCTATATTATCAATTCTCAAGTTATTATTATTATTATTATTAATTTTCAAAGTAGCAAGACTTCGAGCTTCGGCCTTCGAGTTTCAATTGAAATTCTGAATCACGAAGTTTGGTACACTCGTTTCATTTTTTAATTATTTTATTAAATTATCATATTTATTTGTTGATTATTTAAATATTTTATAATGTCTTTGCTAAGGGGAATTGGGTCGGGACTGCGCCGTAAATCTAGTTCAATGGGTAAAAAATCTATAGGTTCTTCATCATCTAATCAAAATATAGACTATGATCAAAAGAAGATAATGAATATGATAACGTTCAATTAGATAATATTGTTGAACTTGAAAAAACTGAACCTCCTACACCTACTAGTGTTCCTTCTGTCAATGTTGGTACTGCTAGTTGTAGTTGTAGACCTCCTTTACCAGAAGTTACAGAACCAGAAGTAAGGAGAAAAAAGAGTAAAGTGTGACTCTTTTATGATAGAGTTGAGGACACTGATAGAGTTAGATGTAATATTTGTGGAAAAACTTACAAACATAAGAAAGGGGGTGGTGACGGGGGGACGGGCACACTATAGGTAGGCATTTATTGAAAGATCATCTGATACAATGGGGTGTTGCCACTGATTTAGAACACGATCAACAACAACTTAATCCATTAACGGGGGATTGGCTAAGGACGATTCAAAGAAGGATCGCATTGAATTAGCAAAAATGATTGTCGGAGGTTGTTTACCTTTTTCTTTTGCTTCTTCTTCATATTTAATTACATATATTCAAAGAGTATATAATCCTTGTTTTACAGGTGTTCCTCGTAGTACTTGTAGAGCCGATGTTTTTAGACTTTATAATGATTATGTTATTTTTTTGCAATATTTATTCACTAATCTTTCATGCCTAGTTAGTTTTACTGCAGACATTGGACATGCTTTAAACGGTTATGATTATTTAACAATTACTTGTCATTGGATTGATGAAAATTTTAAAATGAAAAAACGTATTATTGCTTTTGCGTATGACGAGGATCAAAGTCATACTTGAAAATATATAAGCGAAACTATTTGTGTTTATGCCAAAAATTAAAATCTTTATAAAAAAATATTTTGTATATCATTCGATAATGCATCTAATAATACTGATGTTGTAGATCTTTTAAAGTGGAATTAGAACCGTCACTTCCTGATATATTTCATGTTCGTTGTGCTTGTCATATTAATAATTTAATTGTTAAAAGTGGTCTTGAGTTATTTGCAACTGAAATACAAATTGTCAAAAGAGTTGTTGGAGTTATTCAAGGTAATAATAGAAAAAATAGACTTATAAAATTTAAAGAAAAATGTAAACAATTTGATTTGAGACCTAAATTCATGCCACAAGAGATTATTACACGGTGGAATTATACTTATTTATTTTTAAAAGAATGTTATAAGTATAAAGACCACATAACACATGTTTCAAATGCTCATTGTAATACGCGATTTATATGTTAACCGACGATGTTTGGGAATCAATTGCTGAACTTTTAAAAAAATTACGTAAATTTTACACTGCTACTGTTGAATTTTCGGGGTCTTATTACCCAACAGTTTGTAATGCTTTAGCTCATGTAGCTGAATTTTCATATTTACTTTATGGTTTAAAATCAAATATAAAATATAAAATTGCAGTTACAGTTATGTTTGAAAAGTTTAAAAAATATTTTTTTCCTATTCCTGATATTTATTGTATTGATGCAGTCTTAAATTCTTCTGTTAAAAAAGTAGATTATCATAATTTAAAATTTAGTTTATATACTTATATGGAAGTAGGTGAACATAAACTTCATCTTCATTTGATTGCATATGTAAACTTGATACTAATTTAGCTAAATTATATGATTATTATGCTACATTACATGACAATAACAACTCTGCTACTAATATTCCTTCTAGTTCTGTTTCTGCTTCTGTGTCTACATCTGCAGGATTCGATGAAGACCATGAAAATGAATTTTTATCTATATGGAGCACTTTTTGTCGCGCCCGTTTTTGACCTCGAGGGTCTGAACGATATCCGCAACGTTGCTCTTTGGCACGGTTTCCTGGATGGAGCAATAATGTTGATTTCGAGGAGTCGCCACCTAATTAGTTAAGTGAATTAGGACACTTGATTTATTGCAATAAAATACTGCAATTAATCTCCATTTAATGGTCTGCGAAATTAATGAGATTCTGAATCAGGGTTCTTTATTATCCTAAAGGGAAGGGGTTAGGCATCCTTTAAGATCCGCTAACTTGCGGTTATTCGTTCAAACCTAGGTTAATTATTTATTGCTCTTTTTATTCTACCTATTCTAAGCATTTTTTTCATAATTTATAATTAAAATAAAGTGCAATACATAAATAATAAAGCTAAAATTAAATGCGACATAAAATAAAACTCCGGGACATCTTTTAGCCCTTTTAGGCATTCTGCACAAGATGATCTCCGGGTACCTGCATAAACACTTAGTAAAAGTGTTAATAATAGAATAAATAATTTTAATGCAATGACAAGAATTAATAAGTAAAGCCAAAATAAATAAATCTGTCTTTTGCACAGAGAAGGCCTTGGAAATCAGACGGAGATTCCTTCATCGGCCAATATTGTTAAAAGCAATAAAATAAATAAAATCTTCAGATCCGCGCCAAAACAGTAATAGTTTTAAACACGGAGGGCTCAGATATATATAAAAATAAAGTGGGACATCCTAAACAAGTCATTTGCGAAAATTCGCCGCATGCATGTTGGTTATCCTGTAAGTAGAAGAAATCATCAACGCCGTAAAGCTTCATTTATTTTATTTTCCGTCTTTGCAACTGTGGAGGCCTCAAAAATCGACGGATAACTTTTTCATCGGCCAAACAAGTGTAGCATCTTGTTCAAATCAGTAAAATACCAACAGTGTAGTATTTGTTCTAAATCAGTAAACCAGCAAAAAATGTCCAAAATCAATAGCAATATGGCCAAAACCAGTCCAATAATATGGCCAAAAACAGTAGCAAAAAATGGCTGAAAATTAGTCCAATAAATGGCCAAAACAGTAGCAAAAAATGATCGAAAATCAGTCCAACAAAATGCCCCAAACAGTAGCAATAAATGGCCGAAAATCAGTGAAACATAAACAGCCAAAAAATCAGTAGAAACAGTAGAAGCAGTTGCCATTTTCGCCAGAACAACAACAACAGTACGCAATCAGTCCAACAACAACAGTACACAACATAGGTCGCCGGAGTTTAACAAACTCCGACGAGATTCAAAATAATAAATCAGTCCAAATAAGAGTATGCCAACAAAATCAGTCCCTAACTAAAAATATAGTTGCAATAACAGAGAAACAACAACATCGCCGGTAGTGTCCGCCGCCGGTAGTCAAATCTGGCGCAGGCGGCAAAACAGAGGAAGGAAGCACGACGTTGCTTCGACGGTTTTCACCGGAGCAACGCCTAAAATACAAACCAACAGATGGTCGACGGGAGTTGGGGTTGGACGCAACCAGGTGATGGGAGTTCGCCGGCGAGGTATGAGGGAGTGTTGGCAGCTGAGGGTGTTGCTAGGGTGAGGGATGAGGGCTGCTGATGGTGAGGAGGAGAAGGGAAGGAGGTTCGCTGGTGGGGTCTACGGGAATGGTGGTTTGACGGGGGAGGGGAAGAAGGAGAGGGCAGAGAGACAAAGGGAAGAGGGAGATGATGTTGAGAGGTTAGGGGTGAGAATTGAGATGTAAGGGAGAGGGAATGATGCGGCTGACTTATTGTAGGCTGCCCCCCCCCCCCCCTTTTAATAAAGGGGGGGTAATGTTTAATATATAGTGTAGGTTTTAGGGTTTGGTATTTGGGGGAAAAATGAAAAATGGGTTTTGATTTTAGGGGGAAAAAATAAAAGTGTGGTATTGTTTGGATGAAATTAAATTTTAAAAAATGGTGTTGGATTGGACTGATTCAAATTGTGTCTTGGACTGGACTGGTTTGACAAAATGCAAAGCGGGTTAATTATTTAAAATAAAATTATTTAAAAAGATGCAAGATTATTAAAATACAAATGTCGATGCAATAATAATAATAATAAACGATATTTAAGAAATGTTTAATGCCTAATTAAAAGTAAAAACGGGATGCCAATTAATTATTTAAAGAGATGCAAACATAATAATAATAGAAACATAATATTAACAAAGACATAATGCTTAATTTAAAATAAAAATATGCAATGCCATTTTTGTGAAGAAATAAACATAGAATATTATGCGAAAAATGCAAAAAATGATGATTAAAATGCGGTGTCCTAAAACACATAAAATTGCAACAAATATACGAAAAACAGGTCAAAATTGACTATCAACACTTTTGCAATAACACAAGCAAGCACAACTCGAAATTGTGATGAGACGCAGTTTTATTTGCAAAAGTCAACGGAGCCGAAGAAGAACTTTCAACCTTTACAATGGTGGCAGGATAACAAAAGATAATTTTCGGTACTAGCAGCTATGGCACGAGATGTTCTTAATGTGTCTATCTCAACAATGGCTTCTGAAAGTGCATTCAGTCAAGCACGAGATCAAATAGGAGGCACACGTCACTCATTGGGCGAAAGCACATTAGAAGTGTTAGTATGCTTAAGGGATTGAATCAGAAGAAATCAAGGATATGAAGACGTTGACTCTCCGGAAAATGAAGAAATCGGCAATATATTGGAAACCGGGAGCGCAATCGGGACTGGAATTAATACTCCAGATTTAGAGGCTATGGAGCAACCTATAAATTACGAAAAACTTGCAAGAAGGATGCATAATATGTAAATAACAATTATTATTACTTCATTATGTACTCTTATTAACAATTAACATTATGAATAATGAAAGTTCGAAAGTTTACATCTTATCATTAGTTTTTATTTTATTATCTCTTTAGTTGTGATTTGTTAACTTATCTTATGTCTACTAATTTAATAAATTAATAAATTTTTGGAATAAAAAAAATAAAAAAATTAATATAGTTTATATAACTACAATATAACTATAAAGTATAAAGTTATAAATTATATTATATTATTATATTACATATTTAATTTGAATTTAGTTTGATTTTCAAAATTTACAACAACAAAAAAAAACGTACCGGTAGGCCCGGTTCAACCCGGACCCGCACGGACCGACTGCAAATTCGGTAATGAACTGGATCGGTAGGCTCGGTAAGCCAGTGGACCGGATCGATAACCGGTCCTGAACCGGTTCAACCCGGTAACGGGCTATCGGTCCGGGTCGATCTGTTAGACAGGTATACATGTAATATTCTATCAAGTTACCAATCTTGCTGAGAAAGAATCCATTTTGGTACTACCTTATCCCTCACTGATTTATAAGATTTTAGTTGATCAAGGCTATGAGCCTTCAAGTAATGAGAGATAAGGGAAACAACCAGAGACTTACACAGTGAACAAAGCAATCTTGAAGAGCAAAGATAGAGTGATAGATCTTCCTTGAAGAAAGGAAGCACAATGTGAGAATGTTGCCAAGAATGTTTTCAACATCCAAGACAACATCGGTTCCCGACAGTTTGAACTGTCAATAAACTGGCTAGTAGAACACATTGTCAAGATCAACTCACAAATTGATGAGATTGATCATGTTAAAAATGCGCTAGTTAAAGCAAGGGACCATTTCTTATTGTTGTTTTCTTCCCAAAAAATGGGAGATGATGATTCTGTGCAGGGGGAGAAAGATGTAACTAGCAATGTTGTTGTTGCTCGTGGACCTGGTACTAATGCAGGGGGAGTGAGAGTGATGCAGTGCAGTCGAGTAAAGTAGAAAGCGGCCGGAAGCTACTACTTTTTCTAGACTTGCAGAGGAGATTGCTGGTGGTGGATGATGTGTAACTGTTGTTATGTTGGTGTTGTTGCTATGAATGGATGTTTTAATTTGGTCATTTTTTTGGGGGAAGTTAAAGACAATTTCATGGTTAATATTTTTATCCTTGGGTTGTAAAGATATTCTAACAGTTCTGTGGATGATGCAATGAATGTTTAATTTTGCTAAATATTTCTAATTTTTCATTATGTATGTATATCATTGTTTGTGCTAACATTCTGTTTTAATTCTACACTAAGGTATTTGGTTATTTGTATGCCATTTCAGATTGAGGGGGAGCATTCATGTAGATATGTCATTGCTTTAGGTCACTCGCACTGAATAGATTAGGTTTTGTGAAGAAAGGCAAAAAGGGGAGAATGTTAATGTTGGGTTAGGTGTTGTGATATTTTATCCAACATATCATTTTCTGTACTAAGTTAAAAAACTAAAATGTTGGAATAAATGTCATGACATTCGTACCAATATTCTGGATAACAGTTTTGCCTTACTTCACGGACTGGAGCTAATCTCGTGGGATGGTTACCACGATGGTAAAGTGATCTGGTAAGGAGCTTTTGGAGCAGATTAAAAATGTGAGAGAAAGAGTCAAAGCTTGGGGAAGAAGTTGAGTGAAGAACAAGTCAAAGTTGTTGAGAGTTTCACTCCTAAATCATCTACCGCAAGCTGTCCACTTTTAGCTCAACCTCCACAACCGGATTGGTCCTCTCTCTCAAGAAATAAATAAAACAAGTCTCAACTTGGAACTCTTTCAACTTCAGTCACTTCTGTTAAGCAATCCAGGTAAGATTCCCGCTTTGCCTTAGCCTTCTCTATTTCTGGATTGATGAGCCTTTCAAGGGAACTCTCTACTATAAATAGAGAGGTCACAATAAGGAATCAATATCCAGAAAATCAAAACGAAATATATCAGAAAAAGCTCTCAAAAGATCACGATCAGAAACACTGGATCAACTGTGTCAACTGTGTTGCCTGAGCTTTTCGACGACATTCTGTCCAACATTATAATTGCTGCTTAGATTCTAGATTTGTTCTTTATTGAAGCAATTGTAATGAGATGTTGTCTATATCTATTTAGGTAGATTTTTCAGACATAAGTCATCTGCGACTTAACATTTTTATTCTTTTTGTATTATGTTGTAATATTGTAAAAGAAGGAATATATTCAATTGTATATATATATATATATATATATATATATATATACATACAATACTTTCGGTCATTGACCTTCATAGGTTATATTAATAAATAACCTGTGTAAATTTAAACCTTTGTGTTCTTTATTATATCCGCTGCATTTTACTCTTCAAAGGTTTTTCTGTTTTTATCTAAGTGTCGTCACTTGTGTCGGACGACATTGTCAACGACATTTGCAAACTGTTTCAGCGTATAGATTGTTTTACTTTCGGTTTGTGCTTTAATTGTTCCATAGTATTACCCCCGGGACCCAACAACACCTATTGAACTTAAGAAAAACAGATGTTAATTTTTTTATTGGATTCAAAATTTGATCGCTCAAACATTATTTCTGTATATTGGAGAATATATAGGTCTGTTTGATTGAGACATAGGATGTATCAGTAAATGGTAAAAACATACACCACTTTAAGGTTAGTGATTGGTGTAAGGTTCTTGGCTTGTGAAATGATGCCATGTTGAATCAAGTTACGGAAGACTACTTCAGACCATGTAGCAGAGATTGTATAGCAAATGCTCAGCTTCAGTGAGAAACACTACTTTTCCACTTGTGATAGGTATCAGAATAGGAAGGATGAAAGTTTTTTCTTTATTTGTTTTCCGTCTTATTTTTTTACATTTGTTGTCTTGCAGGTTTTTGTTGATAATGCTGATTTTATGAAGGAAATAGAGTGAACATATGCAGTATTACCCCAAACATCTCAGTCCTGCACTAGGTTTCTGAATAAATTGTCACAATTTGTCCAATGATATCATTCAGATAATCTCTTCCGGCATAAACCAGGGATAGTTCATTGTAGTGCCATTTTCCAATATGTAATCTATCCCTATACAGATGTAACAGCTTAAATCAATCCATTGGTTCTCTGATTTGATGCCGTATTTTAGAGTTTGGAAGTCACACATTGTCAACTGCCCTAAAAACTACTATTTGGTTCTCTTTTTGAAATATTCATCCAAAGTAATGTTCATGGTTACGCGGCAGCACAACATTTGTTGAATCCCATCCACCCACATTTGTTTCTCCCCTTTGTTACTGCATTCAAATTCAATCATCCTGTCAGCAGTTTGTAGCCCGAAGTAGCACTTCTGCTCGTCATGTTCCTCATCTCGTCCAGGCCATGCTGGTATGTCAGAATAGACTCCAGAGACCACACCTGGGCACTCACAAGCACCAAATTAGATGAAAGTGTAAAGGATCACATAGACAATTTGATACTAGAGTGAGTATGTTTTCGGGCTTACATTTCTTTTTCTTTGTGAATGTTCCTGCCATGTACTTGCTTTTCAATTTAGCTATCACCTGATACCAAGATTCATATTCCCATTTTTGTTATGATGATTTAGGGAAGCACGAGATACACGCGAGCTGCATAAGTAAACTTTGTTGCTTTCCGTCTAACAGCTTATTAGAGGATTTTAGAATGTACGCTGAGCAGATTTAACATTAACTATTGATCTGAAACACAATTCATTTGTTTAATAGACAGTATATCTATTTTGATGGTATACTCTCCAATATTACCTGCCAATCAGAATTTATGCTGAAAGAGACTTGTTTCCAGTGGAGATCTCCTGCATGAACAGAAACATAGTTGAGAAAACAACTGCATTATCTCTTGCAAGGTAAGTGTAGTTCCTCAATTCATATTACCTTTTCTTGTACGTTTGAGCAGTTCTCCCCCTTTGGCAACAAAGCTCAGAGCTGCTGTAACAGTTGATTCTTTGTTACCTTCAACACGCTCATCAGCTAGAGCAACAGCTGCAGCTCCATTTCCTTTCTGTACCCTCGCCCTTAGAGTGGCAGCACCTCTCAACGCTGTAACGGTAAATGTGAATGAGATAGATTAGTGTTACCAGTTTAAGCTTTCTTATGTTATGAAACAGTTGAGCAGAATTATTTGCTCTTTTTAGATTGACGGGTCCACTGGAACAAGCTGGCTTAATACCTGTAGCAGCTCCAGCAGTTAATGTGATGATGTCTCCACTAGTTCTTGCATTGATAGCTGAATTAACAACTGATAAGATTTGATCCTGTTCAGCACCCATGTCCTCTGCAATTTCAATACAGTGGGATGCAACTAAAGCTGCTGCAGATGCAATTGCAGTTGACATCTTTGAAGATGTCTTGTGTTGAGCTGTGGACTTCTCTGGAAAAGTTACTGATGAGGTTGCAAGGGCGGCCACTGCAGCTGCAACCCCTGCTACTGAAACTGCTGCGTGCACTTGGGCACTGTGAGTTCTAAGCTCTTGTTTTTTCTTTTCTTTTTGATCTTTCAGCCATCTACCCATCGTCTTTCCACGCATTACCGTCCTGTAGAGCTGCATTATTCCAGTTTTAGTCATGATTGTTCAGAGGCACTAATAAATTAATTGTCAAAATAATTGCATACCCCATCTTTCAACAAATGATGACTGGAGAGGAAATCTGGATTGAGTGCCTGATGTAGTAAAAACAATTCCTGCACATATCAATACAATTAGTTGTGATTAAGGATGTCAGTTACTGATCCATAAGGGACAAGTATAGTTATTCAGCTAAGTGCAAAACTGAGACAGTTAAAGAGTAATGTTAGGGAAAAGGAAAGAGTTAAGTGTAATTCCATCAACCTAGAAGGCACTTCAACATAATTTGTCCATACACTTAATTGGATTCACAAAATGATAATGAAGACTTTTGTGGTTGCTTTTTCAGCCAAACGCATGCTTCTTTATTGTAGTGCCTAATCTGTATTATTATAATTCAGCAAAAGTGATACAGCAGTACTGTTATCCTCTACCCTAATTATAATTTATAATTCAACTCTTCAAGTGCATGATTTCCTAGGACAGTCAATTTCCTTTGTCTTTTAGTGAACGTGCATTTCAAACACCTTACTAGCCTTCCACTGTTCCACATACCTCTTTGCTACATGCTCTTGAGAATTATAAATAACCTTGCCTTATGGAAATTGTTTTCTGAAGTATGATAGTACATTAGTACTTATCCTTGTATAACTTCAAAGAGGTGGAATGTAAATATTCAAAGATTTAGTTGCATGCATGCATGTGCTAGAATAGATAGGAACCCCCTTCTCCCTTCTTGCTTATCCCTTTGCTTTACCTTTGTATCATCGCTTCCCCTCGGAGAAACTGGAGGGCTATCAGAGTTGGGTTGCGGTTGTTCTTGCTGCAATATAAAAATAAGAGTAGAAACTTGCAATCCATCAATGAAAGTAAGCATTTCCATAACAGTACTCACTCTCTAGTCAGAAGTAAATGAACAAAAACACAAGCTTTTACGAAGAGATGCTTACAGGTTCCTCTATAATCAAGGTCTTTCCATGCTGTGCTTGTAATGAAGAGAACGACATCTCCTCGTCTAGATAGCTTGTTTGTTTTGTGTGAGAAAGAGCTTTAGAGAGTTCCTTAGCTGACAGACTCCATGATCTTGCGAGGAACTCCATAGACTCTGTAGGAGTTTCTGGTGGAGGGCATGCCACGGGTAGCCAATTTGCTGCACCGTATTCAATGATTCCTTGCAGCCTATTTGACTTTGATTTAACACCACAAGAGCTCATCGTTTCCATTATAACCATTCAAAATGAAGAGATCAGTGTGTCATTAACTAGTATTACAAATTGTGTCCATGTAAAAACTTGAGAATGCTTTTTAACTCTTAATCTATAACATAGTGTGCATGGTGGTGGACAATGAAAACACAGGGAAGGAAACAGTGTGATATATATAACAATAGCGATGGAGTACTAAGAGTAAGAACTTCAAAAGTCCCTCGAAATTTTAAAAATTCAAAAGAAGGAATTAAGTGGAAGACTGCAATACATAGTATATGATGACACTGGATATGGACAGGTCCCAGTTTAAAAGTTCAACTAAACTTTTGTCTCCAACTTCCCTATGGTCTTTTCTTACCTTATTTCTTCTTTATACATAAAGGGTTAAAAATATTAGTTCTTGAACGGCGGGCTTCATCATGTCTAAAGAATAGGGACCCCTCCATAACTATACATGCATCGATTTTCAGAGCTGCAATCAAAATAACAGCAGAAAATGATAACACTCGAGTTATAATACTATTTTTGAAGTCCAAAAAGCTGTTAAATATATGGTGTGCAGCACTAGATGATCAAAGGGCGCTTTTTCTTAACATTTTAAGCCAAGTGGCGAAAGATGGAATTTAATTCATTATGACATTTGTTCTAAGTGGCTTTCTTTTCCTTTTTTATTTTTTTGGTTTTCCAAAAGTTGTGAAAAACAAAGATACAACCACTAAGAGGAGTCATTGGCATACGATACAGGCAGGGTCGTCTTTAGGCCCGTGAGAGCTGTGCTACCGGCTACCACACAGGATCCTCGAAAAAATTTAGAGGCTTTTTTTTTCATTTTTTATTAAGTAGTATTAGTCAGGATTTACTGTAAAAACTCATAATTCGCAAGTCTTTCAAAGTAGGGGTTGATTAACTTGAAGTTGTATTGGGTTATTATTTACAATTTAAAATAATTTCTAATCATTGAAATCATATATTTACTTCTATTAAGGACCAACTTTTACGAATTAGAACAGGGCGCCCAAAATGTTTGAGATGACTTGGATACAGGAGTAGTAACAATTTTAAGAATCAATAACCAAAATAGTACATCACGCAAAATGATTTTACTTTAATCAGTTTACTGTGATGTATCCTTTGGTATGTCAAGAAATTATGGAGACCAAAAACAAGCGCTAAGCAGCACGGTTAACTAACTGATTTAACTACTTTGTACTGTCTCATTCATTTAAATAAGTTTTCCATTATTTTCCATTTGAATAATCAATTTTTCTTCTGAGTCCTTTCGTTTCTTGAATGGGGAAGAAAAGAAAAAGGTTGAATACATCGACAACCCTTAAATTTGCCAGTAACTTTATTCAGACACTTAAATTTATAGTCTGTTCCAAGTGAGCACCTAAACATACGACAAAATATACTATTAGATATTTTGAGAAAAAAATTGTGTTCTCAAACACCATTACGAAATCACGTAGAATATAGTACCTCCTTATTTATATACATTTGCATCAAGAGATTTTACAATTTATTGAGATTAATGCGTATAATTAAAGGTGATATATTTTAAGTGGTTAACTTATTTATATAATGAGCGCTTAAAACACGTGCAGAAACCTTTTCAAAATTTTACTCGAAAGTGTCTAATAAGAACATTTTATCGTTCAATCGAAACAAGTCATGCTTAGAGTATCTAAATGAATTATTTTTGGCAAGTTTAAGGGCTATCAATGTATTCAGCCAGGGGAAAACTATGTGAAGACCTTTAGCGTATAATTCATTTGACGAATCACTTTTTGTTGGGAGCCATCGTTTTTCAGTGTTGTTAAGCAATAACAGCTTTCTTAATCCTTTACTTTCTTTATCATGTTTTAGCAAAGTAAACCTTTCGCCTAATTTCGGGCTATGTAGCACTACTTGTGGCAATCTGAGCATTAACAAAAATGTACAAAAACAATAATGATTAAACAAGATGATAGAAAGAAAGAAAAAAAAAACTAAACAAGTATTTACTTAATAATGAGGTTTTATGACTCCTAGGCAATCAACAAAATAGAGAAAAAGAGATGAGCATCTCTCTTTAATTTACACTTTCATCATTGCTATGTGTCTAATCATGTCTTAAGAGAAAGCAAATGGAGCACTAAGGGTTCGTTTGGTTCGCGCAGGATAAACGGAATGAAATCCAGTAAAAGAATGAAAAGAAATTACCTAATTGTCCCTACATGTTTGATTCTGGATGATTCGGGGTCGGGGGTCCGGGTTGGGGAAAAGGAATCCAAATACCTAAGGGGGTGGAGGAATCAAGGAAAGGGAATGAAAGTGGAAAAAGAGTAAAGAAAATGAAAAAATAAGGTCAAACAAACAACAACAAAGGAAATTTCATTCTTCTATTCCCTTTCCCTTTCCTGTTTACCCCGAACCAAACGCACCCTAAATCCTTTGAAGGTCCCAACTCCCCCTTCATTATCACTTTATTACTCACATATTGCCCTTGATAACCTAAATTACTAACAAAATTATTACTATCATTATCACGTTAATTACCTCTCAAATAGGGTACTGAGGAAAGGGGAATGTTTGGTAACGTTAATACATATCTTCCTCAAACAAAAAAAATTACAATTTTGCCTATAGCATCAAAGGACCACAACTCCTTTGTTTTTGTTTGTGTTTTCTTATATATCTAGTAGCTTTTGAAATATTAAAAAAATTGAGGATCTGATTCCAGTCCATGTACACATCACTTTTGAATAGGTTCTTGCCACTTGACCACATCTACACTGTATTTGCAAGTAAAAGAGTACTTGAATATTGAATAAACCAATGAGCTGAGGTTCTCAAAATTGTATTCTATTCATTTGAATTCAGCACAAAAAAATTGGACCTGAGATTGGTGTTTGTGAGTTTCAATGCAAGAATAAAACATCAAAATATTCATACCACCTGTCTGATATTGTATCTTGTCTTGCAGCTTGCTAGCAATAGCACTCGTGTTCTTTTCCGTCCAAATTTCTCCGTCTCCGAATATCATCTGGTACTGAAGATGAAGAACACAAATACCACCCTTCCCCCTCCCCCCACCCCCCAAAGAAAAGAAAGGAACCTTCGATTATGATACATGTCAAATAGTATAACATGAGGCTAATGGAAAAGCTTAAAACTTCATGGTCCAAACTAGCTGAAAGTATCATCTGTTTCATAGACATATAAGGAAGTCATGAAAACTACGATGACTTCTTTTCCCCACACACTATTTAGAAGAGGACAAATACAGAGATGAAAAGATATTTTGAGTTTACATGAAAAGCCTAGTTGAAGCTAAAATGGCCACCATGTAGTATGAAGATTGTTTCCGAGACATACAACAACAACAACATACCCAGTGAAATCCCACAACGTAGGGTCTGTGAAAGGTAGAGTGTACGCAAATCTTACCTCTACCTTGGTAGGTAGAGCGGTTGTTTCCGAGAGACCATCGGCTCAAGATAAAACATAAGCACAAGCAAAACAAGAGAAACGGTCTGCCCCCCAAAAAATTTAAAGCAGTATCAAAAGCAAATAAGCCATGATAGCGCATGTTGATATCTAATTGTTTTTGAGACATGATTAGATAAAATAAAAGGAGGAGCAGAAAAGCTATGGCTCTAATCACACAGTACCTCTAACTCCAGGTTATAGAGCTCCATCATCTCCGCAGCAAGTATAGGATTACAAAGAAAGGCAAGATCAATTTATTACAAGAGCCATGATGGTGCCCCATTGGAACTTCAACACCAAAGGCAGGCTTCATCATCAAAGTTCATGACATATAGATGTCTGAAATTCATGAAAATTTAGCAAATAAGCTAACATTATACACAGCTAACGACAAGGAGAGAGAACCTGAACACCAACTAAATATGTACCTGAAATGCTCTAATACCAGATTCGAGCTTTCAGGCACTTCGAGCACCTATTAAAACTTATGCACGTAAATATCCACGCTTTGCGCAAAGGAATTTAAGAAATAAATTCAGATAAAACAATCAAACATTTGAATGTCACTTTTATGCTCTATTAGAAAAGGAATGAAAGAAACACTTTACACATTGCTTAATTGTGAACTGTAGCTGGCTTAGTCAATGTCCTATTGTTCAAGACAAAGAAAACTTAAAGGACAACCAAGATTTGATAGGACATCTTTTAGCAAACATCCAATGCTTTATACTTTTTAGTCACCTCGAGATGGATACATTACTGGTACGCAGGGCTGAAGTGAATCTCAACATCACGAAGTAGACCTTGACTTCTTTTGCACTTCTCCCACATACTATCATCCCTATTTTTTCCAACAAAAAAAAAACAGAGAGAAAGAATAGCCTTACTAATTCATGGCCTGTAAATGGAAACAAGCACCAGCTTATGATGCAACTTGAAAGAAAGAAAATCAATTTTATTGGAGAAAATCCTCCTACCAGTTTACTTGGAAGAAATCCTGCTTAAGAAATGCAGCTTGCTGCTTGAAGCACCAACTTTTCCACTGTGTGCATGACCTACATTTCCAACTTCAATTGAATCTTCGTGTTTCGGGAAGCTTCTCTTGAAGGCATCAGCCAAAGACGTAGAAGGAACAGAAGCATCGGTTGTTATCTGTAACAAATTAGAAAAATCAATCATTTGCAACATGTATATACAACAAAACAAGACAAAATGAAACATGAAGAATGTTTTTATGTTAGAATACCACTCAATATTGGACAATGATGTAACTAAAATGGGATAGATAAAATCAACAACAGTCTCCAGCCTACTGAACTTACATTTTTTCCAGTACGATTATCAGGTTTCAGATTGGTTGCTGATCCATCACCACGTAGAAAATTACCTGATACCTTCTGTTTTGTAGCTACAGCTAAGTTACCTTGCTTATATAAAACCTTTGGCAATGCTCCAGTACCCGTCGTTACGGAAAGTGGATGCAGACTCTGCAATTTTCAGAGACAGAAGAATATCAAAATGGGTTGAATAAATCGAATTTACTCTTTATAAAAATTATATACAACACCAAATGTCTTCATCCACAAGAAATTATTTAAAGCCGAGGAAAAGTGGAAAACAACACTTCTGCCGAAAAAATGAAGTGGTGAAAGTACTAACCGGTAGTTCTAGCTGCGACTTTGACCTCTGTGTCTGCTGATATTTCAATATGGTCCAATCAAACACATAATCCAATTTATACCCTGATGGAATAGAAACAGTAGTCGGACAATACAAGATTCAGAAAAGAAAAACTTAAATAAAATAACTGCTAAATGCTGCAAAAATGCACGTATATTGGAATTATGCCCACGAAAGATCAAGCCTATTCGCAAGAAACTTATTGAAGTACTGAACTTACGGAACAAAACAATTGAAGAACTAATCTTTCTGAATAGAGAATCCAATTAGGCTAGAGAGCTTAAGTTTACCCTCTATAGTAGTATAGTTCTGAACACAAAATAATTGATGCTTTTGACGCTCCTAATCTTACATGTTCATGATTACAATAATATGTTTCTCGGACTTCTTTGTTTTTTGTGCTCATGTAAGACCCAAAAAGATCCTACCCAGGAGTCAGTACAGTAAAAAATGCAGCGACAACACAAAGTTCATATTTCTTGTGCTAGAATCTCAATTTAAAATCCATACCTTCACGTGTAAATAAGTCACAAAACAAGCGTTTCAGAAATCCATAATCTGGACGCTGGTCAAATTTTAAAGAGTGACAATAATGCAAGTATGAAGCAAACTCCACGGGAAGAGATTTGCACAAAACCTATAGCGAGAAAATTCAAAGTCAGTTGACTATCCATTAAACTCACTGAAACGAAACCACCATGAATGTCTTAACCTAATAATGTTTTAATTATAGCACCCATTACATTATGTATATTATTTATATACATATATAAAAAAAAGAGGAATATAGCCATCCAACTTTATAAAACAGACCTCAATTGGCGTTGATACTTTTTTCTCACGGATCTTGTCATATTTTTGCTTCTTTGTATCAGCTTTTAGACCCTGCCATGGAAGGCTACATGAGAAAGTCAACCAATTAAGTCTGTCAATAAGAGAAAATAACAAAAGATAAATCAACAACAGTAAATTAGAAATAGCATAGAGGAAAAGTGGCCACACCTGCCTCTGAAGAAATATAAAAGAACATAGCCAAGAGATTCCAGATCATCCCTCCGGCTCTGCTCTAGAGATTTTGAAAAGAGGATATTTTAGTACAATGTCCAATCTCAGAGATAAGATACCAACATACAACATAATTTTACCTATTCCCAAATGTGTATTGCAACTGGCATACCTTGCTGTCCCTGTCAAGTTCCTGTTCTCTCTGTAATAGTATAGGAGGCAGAAATAATAACTCAGCACCAAGAAGTGGCAAGAACCACCGTTCAAGTAATTTTGAGAAAACATAAAATTTTAAATTGGGGAAGTTACAGAAAACCAGCAAAAGGCATTTCTTTCTTAGGCGATGAAGCCTAGTGGGATTTTTCTATAAATAAATAGGATACGCCTTTTCAGTTATGACAAATTTCAAGAAATACACAAAGATTCAATCATCAACACCTTAATGATAGCAAAGGACCAATTATCATATAAACAACAACGATAACAATCAATAAAATTTAAGTGTAGCGATCCAATTTTTACTTAAAATGAAGTTCTGTTACTGAAAAAGCGGGGGAAAAGGGAATATACTGAAAATCAACCATTATATGCTTCCAGAAGAAAGTTGCATAGCACACCTGTAAGTAACATGACGGTTTGTGGCAGGGTCACGATACCTTTTTGCAAGTCCAAAATCAATAACGTATACCTGTTTTGTCAATAGGGACAAAAAGAATAAAAAGGCGAAGGTAAATCAGAATATCACAAGAAAAATAACGACTGGTTAAATGACATGACCGTGAAGCTTATCTGAAAAGATCATCACCTGATTTGCCTTCCTGCCAAGACCCATGAGAAAGTTATCTGGTTTTATGTCTCTATGTAGAAATCCTTTTGAATGCAAATACTCTATTCTCGTAAGCTGCTTTTATCAAAGAAAAGAATCCCCAGTACAGTTATGAGCATAATTCCATGATAGATATCACGAGATAAAGTCAGCAGTATTAAAGGCATTCATAACAAACATGCTTGATAACACATAATGTCTGCAACATACTCTTTCTAGAGACAACAGCGTACATGTCAAAACTTGGACGCCACACACAAACAACTAAATAAAGCCAAAGATAAAATAAAGGCCAAAGTAAGGCATTACCAAATTGAAAGCAATACACAAAACATGCATTACTCGAAAGAAACAGAGGTATGTAATATTTTGATTACCATCTGATCAGCCAACATTAGGACAGTTTTCAGCGAGAATTTCCTCCCACAGTGTACAACAAGGTCTTCAAGACTGGGACCAAGCAGGTCAATAATGAGGACGCTGTCATTCCCATCGACCCCACGCCATTTTATATTAGGAATACCACCTGAAATCAAAACCAACAAGTAATAATGAATACTCCCTCCATTTCAAAGTATGTGGCAATGTTTGAATAGGCACAAAATTTAAAAAAGGGAAGACTTTTGAAACTTGTGGTCATAAACATTCCACAACAGTTGTGGCTATAAAAGCTTCACATTAAGGGTAAAGGGAAACTAAAATTATTTTCAAATTTAGAAGGTGATTCTTTTTGGAATGGACTAAAAAGGAAATGTTGTCACATAAAGCGGAACAGTAAACAAGGAAGACATACTTCCTCCCTGAAGTAAAGTGTACAGCTTTGCCTCATAAAGCAACTGAGGGTGTCTTGTCTGCCTATTTTCCTGCAATCACAAAGCGCAAAGTGAAATGACTGCTTCAGTCTGTCCAGCAACCACAACTGAGATTTTTTTTTTATGACCAGCCACAACTAAGATTTCTAACTCAAACAATGCTATATATCCATCCTCACATCCTTCATCCATGTCATAGATATTTCGGTATTTTATCAGTGGTACTTTTTTTATAACAGTGATGTCGGGGTCAGCTTGCATGCAAATCGATGCATTTCATCAATAATACAGTAAGTATTTATTTTAAAATACATAACTAAGCAAGAATATTTGTTTGGACTAAACCAGGAAATACATCATGCTATAGAAATGGAAATGGCAGGATAAATTATGGGATCAAAGCAATCTACAAACTACATTGGGTTGGTCAGTATCACGTGCTTTCAGATGGAGGAGCCAGCAGATCAACCTTGATCTTTAGGAAGAGTATGTAATAAATTCATGTGCTTACATATTTATGACAAAAAGAGTAGTTAATTATGTAATAAATCCATGGAAAAGAGGTGACTCGACTGCCAACTCAAGGCAGCAATAGGCAAATGATACCAAAATTGTGTCTCATAAAGAAACCCCGTGATATTGGAACTTGGGAGCAAATTTGAACTAGAGGAGTATACCACATCTCTTCAAACAGCTAAGTACACAAACAAGGATGGTGATAAAAGATATGCTCAAGAAGGGGATGCTTTATGGAAGAAAATGTTGCAAATAGATAAAAGAATATGATGAAATATTTTGCGTAGAAAAGGAGGGAAGAGATATTATTTGGAACGGAGGAAATTAATTATTTCCACTTTCAATGGGGGTGGTGAATCCAAAGGATGCCCATTTTCTAGATGGCACTACTAGGGTAAAGGTTATGAATATTTCCAAAAGAGGAGAGCACTTTATCGAGGATGATAATAGTACCAAATGTGGATTACTAGATGATGGATGACTGGCAGAGGGGGAATTTCTTATTGCGTGAGCAAGTGAAGCGAATTATAACGGGAATGGAAAAGTTCTCAAGATGTGTTGGTTGTAATGAGGATAATGATACTCGTACATCTCTCAGAATATCTATGGTGCAAGAGAATACCATAGGAGAATGCTATGCTCAGGTAAATGGCTTGGCTATTTTCGGTGAATGTCATAGAAGTTACAGCAAACGATTACTTCAATTCTCATAATCGATGGACCATGTGAAATAAGTTTTAGGAGGACATCTAAGATTAGGAATTCAACGAGGTTGAGAAATTTCTTATGCATGATTATACAGTAACTCCGTCAGTACGAGCTTGCCCGCATTGCCGGACCCAAGCCCAAATAAAGGAGGAGGATTGCGGTAGGTTGAAAGCCGGCTTCAAACTAGTCAATTCATGATGACTTTTCACAATATATATATCATTATGGACATGCTCACCTAGGCACATGTTTCATCGGCACACGTATGTGATAAAACATAAGCCAGGGGTTCCATCACAATGCCCCCTGGATGTGAGGGAGTATGAGCTAGAGTTTCCACATCATAAATGAGTATGGATAAAGAAGCTAGTCTCGCCACATCAGCGCCCGAATGTGGTGCAAAATAAGAAAGGAACTCACGTCAAGAATGAGTTTCTTGAATCCCTTTCACACTCACGGCAAGTCGAGGTATTGCAGAAAAAAATACAGCAAAATTGGATCCAATTTTTCGTAATCATTAGTTAACAAATTGGTTAACCGTATTTTGAAACATGAAATAAGATAATTAGCTTACCAGATTATCTATCAGGCCGTGAAAAAAGATTCAACACAAGATAGAAATAAGTGGGTAGAGAAGCTAGTCCCTCCACATCAGCGGCCCGATGTGGTGCGAAATAGAAAAGGATTCCCGCATTATGGACCAATGAGGGCAAAGAGGCTAGTCCAGTAAAGTTGGACTCGTCTAAGTAGCTCGAAAATAGGCTCTTTGACAGAAAAGTCGATGGAATCAGTAGATACCTTAAAAGGAAGAGATATAATATTGTAGTGGGGGGAGGGAAGATAAGATTATACCTAAGTAGCAGAGACTTATTTACAATTTAATCATATTGGTTGGAGTTGGCACAAGAGGGGCGTAAGAGAGAAGGAGAAAAGTTTGGGAATAACAACGCAGTGTGTGATATGGGATGTCATTTTAACAGTGGACAAATTAAAAAGAACATGAGGGTTTTCTAAAATTGGTGTTCTTAAGCCACATGCTCACTTTGTATAAATTGTTTGACATCAATTAGGTGTTTTTAATGAGAATCTAAACTGATCACAATATTACACAAACAATGAAGCTAAGCATCTAAAGTTTGAAGCTTGGCATATAGAACACTTCTTATTTCCTTTGGCAAATACCCAAAACGTCAGGTTCTCGACAAATACTGTATTCATCATTTTGAAATCTTAACCTAAATGCACCTTGTAACATCATTCTGACAACATTCCTATAACACTGTGACCTCATCTTCCGTAGGACGAGTCTAACATATGACTGGCAATTCTAGTTTATCACCATCTCCTTTCTGGTTGTTTTGTCATATCTCCTCCTAACTTCGATATCAACTGACACCTATAGCACCTCAATCAACTACGTGTTATTACTTAAGCATTGAGCCTCGAGCTCCCTGGTCGTGCTGTGACCGCCACCTATTCGCAGGTCAATAGGACAGAGGGTAACATTCTTACCTTAAGCTCTAACGCACGATATAGGAATCAAAGAAATGAATTTTCCTAACATGTCCTATAGCTTCCCAAGTATTAGATGTGGCGCGCTACACACCCATACGTAGGAATCTACAAGACACGGCTCATGACTTCGTAGGTCCCCATTAATATCTATCCAAAGACAACACCTCAAAGCTCATTACTGATGTTCATATATCTATAAGCAAGATGGGACAATTATAATGTTCAAAGCTGTACTAAAAATATTAACATAGCTAGATATATAAACAGCAACTACCAAACAACAACTTCTTAAAACCAATTAAATCTAGACAAGAAAGCTTACAATTTTAACAGCAACAATCTCAAATGTTTCGATGTGGGTAGCTGAAAAATTAGCAAAAATAATCAGATTTCTATCAAATATAACAACCTAAATATCAAATCAAGAAAAGAGAGCAAAGGGGTCAAACCAAGATATATAACACCAAAAGAGCCACTTCCAATCTTTCTACCCAACTTATACTTCTCTCCAATTATTCTCTCCATATAAAGATTTTATTTTACAACCCCCCCAATTAGTCAGTTCTTGATTCAAGAAACAAAGGGTTTTGTGAATTTTTTTCAAGAAGTTGTAGGAGGAAGGGTTGGAGAATGGAGACAAGAATACTATATTACTCCTAACTCTTGACTTTTCCACATAACCATTATGGTCGTTTTGTGAGTGTTTTTAGCAAATGGTCCCTTTAATTTAAGAGTTTATCTAGTTTCATGCTTTATATATAATATACTCGGCATAAATAGTCCTCTAAGTTTTTATTTCTGAGGAAAATGGAACAAACTGGACAATGAAAATTTAACGGAATGACTTTAAATATAGGAGAGTCTGGTGACCGACTCCAGAACTAAAATATAAGTAAAAAAATAAAGTTTTTTGGCTAAAATCATTTCCTATTTATGGTTGATATCTAAGGTAGATTCTTGTGTTAATTTAGGTACGCTATATTAAGCTAAATTGTACTGGATAAAAAAATAATACAAATGTTTCAAGACGGCATCAGATTTAGAAATAAGATGTTTAATCGCTATTTTTGAGACTACATCTAAGAAAGGTCTCGCTGATCAGACTAAAAATAAAAAAAATACAGTCTGTTATATATTAATACTTTAATAACGTTCATTATATATTAATACAGTTCAGTCCAATACAATCCAATAAAATTAGTACAGATGTGACGTATGAAACGAGCCCTTATTGAACAAAACATCCTCGTAATAACATTCATTCTTCCGTCATTTTATGTCAAAAAACTTACGACACAAAAAATATATCTTAAATACATCAGATATTGTGGATTGAATTGAAAAAAGAGTTTATTATTAAATATATTATTTGTTAGTGGTAATAACTTTCTTTTTTAATATGCGACTGTTATTTTAATATTCACTTGACGTATAATTTTTTGTTTTCCATATTTATATTTAAAGTTATAATCTTATATTTGTGATACTATTACGCAGATTCTGTCTGTAAAATTTCATTTTTCACAATTAAAGTACATCAAGATGAACCATTTGTTCATACTCTGATAAGAAGTTACACATAGTGAAAAAATCGAATATTTTGATTATGTAAATGAGATAATGACAAAGCAATTACATTTTAAGAATATGATTGAGCAATTTAATTACGATAAAGTGTTAATGATATTTTGACACAATTATGATTTAAATCTTTATAAAGTTCAGCTAGTCGAAAACAACACCGATGCTAGTAGAGCTGCTATTCTCATTTCAAAAGATTAGTAATTAAAATATATCGAAAGAATTAATCCTTTGATTAGGAAATGCATATATATACAAGTTATAATAGAAAAATTATTTTCATATTTACATCTAAAACCCTATTTTATTTGGAGACTAACTATACAATTATGGTAACATTACAATACTAATTAAGGTATAAGACTAATATACAAAACTACCATAATGAATATACACGGTTGGGCTGAAGACTAATACACGACCTGGGCCTCACGTACTGGCCCATATATTTAACACATCCCCGCAGTCGTAGCGGACGGTCTTCGTACGCTGAGACTGTCTCTAAAATCTTCAAAAAGGACCGAGGGAAGACCTTTTGTAAAGAAGTCTGTTATTTGACATCTGGAGGGACATGGCAGACGCGTACTTGTCCTCTAGCTACCTTTTTTCGAACAAAGTGAATATTCATCTCTATATGTTTAGTGCGCTGGTGCCGAACTGGATTACCAGAAAGGTAGATGACACTTATATTATCACAATACACTAAGGTAGCTTTCCGAATAGGACAATGGAGCTCCAAAAGTAGATTACGTAACCAACATGACTCAGAAATCACATTGGCTACCCCTCGATACTCGACCTATACACTTGAGCGTGATAGCGTGGACTGACGCTTGGCAGACCATGAGACCAAGTTATTACCTAAAAATATACCATAACCAGACGTAGACCATCTGGTGTCAGGACAACCACCCCAATCAGCATCTGTATAGGAGACAAGTGTAAACGTCGACGAAGAATACAAATGCAAGTCATAATCAAGTGTTCCCTGAATGTACCTAAGAATGCGTTTGAGCGCATTCATATGTTCAATCCTGAGATCATGCATAAACAAACACACCTGTTGTATGGCATATGTAATATCAGGTCGCGTGAACGTAAGATACTGAAGGGTGCCTGCAAGACTACGATAGCAGGTCGGATCCTCATAGGGAGAGCCAGCTGCAGAACCCAACTTGAGTTTAGTATCAACTGGAGTAGAAGTGGACTTACAGGATGACATTTCAGCCCTCTCAATGATCTATGTTGCATACTTTCTGTGATAAGAACAATCCACTTGCATGACGAGTGACAGCAATCCCCAAAAAATAACTCAATGGGTCCAAGTCTTTCATTGCAAACCTAGAACTGATCATTGTCATAATAGACTAGCGTAATGTATCAGAAGAGGCGTTCAAGATAATAACATCCACATATAATAGTATATAGGCCATCGAAGAACCCCGACGATATATGAATAAGGAATTATCAGACATGTTGTGAGAGAAACCAATAGTCGATACATAGTCAGCAAACCTCTTATACCAAGCCCGTGGAGACTGCTTAAACTCATACAAGGACTTCTTTAACAAACAAACATGATGAGGAAATCGAGTATCTCTAAACCCCAAGGGCTGATGCATATACACTGTCTCCTTGAGATCACCATGTAGAAAAACATTCTTCACATCTAGCTGATGAATGAGCCACAATTTTGAAAGAGACAAGCTGAGCATAGTGTGAATGGTAGCCGGCTTGATCACCGGGCTAAATGTCTCACCACAATCCATATCAACCTGTTGAGTCTTACCATCACCTACAAGACGAGCCTTATGTCTTGCAAACGAACCGTCAGAGTTTTTTTTATGAGCAAAAATCTACATAGACCGAATAATATTAACATCTGATGGACGGGGTACCAACTCCCACATCTGTGATGGTGTTCTACTTTTTGCATTATGACACACTTGAATAAGACAATATCCATATTCTTCCCTCTATATATCAATTTGTCCGTCACTTATTGCACCACAACTTGATCGATACAGCCTGCAGCCCATACACATGCAAAACAACATCTAAAGAACTAGAAGCGCACATATTTTTATCATATCATATGGTCAATAAATGACAATTAATCTACGAATCTTTGAAAAAATGCAGCTTACTTTATAATAAGTTAAGAATCTTTGATCGATTCTACCATACTTTGGCAAAACAATATGATTCTGTAAACTGCTCTTTTGCGCAGCCTGTATAAAATAATTTATCAGAACAACTAGCTAGTTTTTCCAAACGTGAAAGCAGCCATTGAATAATATATAGAGGAGTACCATGACCTAATTTCTAATCACAAAATTACTTAATTTTCTAAAATACCATTCTTGTCAAAATATGGTGAAATTGGCTGGAAATCATCTCATTTCATTAAAAACAAATTAAAATTTAAAAAATCCCGGACATGAATTGTTAAACAAGGTAATATCCCGTGATATACACTTGTTATACAAAGTGTATATCACGGGAATTGTGGGCTACGGTAGAAGGCATCAACAGCCCATCTCGGGCTGGCCCATTCCAGAATAGGGTAGTCCGTATAAAGCTAGTGTATATTGATGTAATATTGTAGTACAATTAGTCTTGTACTCTTACCATAATTGTATAGTTAGTCTCCAAATATAATGAAATTTTAGATGTAGAATAGGAAAATGATTTTCCTATATGTAACTTGTATATATACCCATTTCATTAATGAGAATAATCAAGGGATTATTTATTTCATGGTATCACAAGTCTAGGTGATTCTCTCCTTGCTTCCGCATATCTCTCTTTCAATCTCTCCCTCTCTCGGTTTCTCCCTAAAACCCGAGACCCTCACCCAAAATATCCCTTCTCCAAAATTTTCGTGTTCTATTCACTATGATTGATAAGAACAATTTTCATCTGACCCTAACAGTTTCTAACATCAAGAGTGTTCTTCTTATTGTTCTTGACTTAGAAAACGTTCAACAAGAGACGTGGGCAGAGTTGTTCAAAATTCATGCACTGACACATCAAGTCCTCCACCACATAATCTCTTCGGCTCCTGATACGGAGGGTGTGCCTACCAAGGAGGAAGATCTTAAATTATGGATTACTCTTGATGCTAAGGTTCTCCAGCGAATTTATGTCACTATCTCCCTCGAACTCTTACAGACGATAATGGAACTTAACTCTACATCTATGGCTGCGTGGAATAGATTGCGTGATATATTCCAGGATAACATCCATTCCAGAATTGTCACCCTTAAACATGAATTTTCCCAAGTTGTTATAGAGGATTTTCCGAACGTTTCATCCTATTGCAAACGACTCAAGGAATTGGCAGACCAACTTCGCAATGTGGATGCTCCTGTTAGCAATAGTCATCTTGTTCTACAGATGGTTGCAAGCATGTCTGAGACCTATAACGGCGTTGCATCGATACTTCGTCAAAGTAACCCTCTACCGCAATTTTATTAAGCCCGGTCTATGCTTACACTAATGGAGGCTGGTGTTAGGCGTATTTTTTATACGTTTTTTGAGTCATTTTTAGTTAGTATTTTCTCCATTTTCGTTTAAATAAGTGTAGTGTTAGGGTCGTTTTTCTTTCTTTTGAGTCACATCGGTTCAAAAGGGTAAAATGGTGAAAAGGAGCGAAAAGCGGGCATAAAAGGAGGGTCCCGAGGCAAAAAGGTTGAAAATTTGAGATTCGGACGAAAGCAGCGGAGGCCGCGGTGCGGAAGATCAGGCGCTCACGAAGTTTAGCGCCTGACGCCTTGATCTGCGAGACAGCGGCCGACGCGGAATTTTACAAATCCGAGGACAAATTGGTCAGGGGAAAATAGGGTCAAGAGGGCACGAAAATAGCAGCATACTTAAGCCCTATGGATTATTCTACATAAAAGGGGGATTCCACAACAGAAGACAATACAGGAAAATTTGGAGGCTACAATTGGAGACCTAGTTCTAAATAATTTTTCTTTCTTTAGTTTTCAATTCAGTTCATGTTGGGATTTTGTATTAGTTCTTAGCATGTCTATGGCTAGGAGCTAAACACTTTATTAGAGCTTTCCTATTGAATCTCTTGAAACTTTATTTCATGAATTAATGCATTAGTTTGATTTCTTCTTCACTTTATTAAGATTTATTCAATATTTGTATGAATGTTTGATAGTTAATTGACCACTAATTATCATAATCTATATGATTTCGAATAAAAAACCGAGAGGAGAGATTTGTATATGCTGTAATTGAATAGACATAGGTTAAAATCGCGGACGAAAGTACCCCGATACTTGTGTAGCATTATAGGTTATTGTTCTTAATCCTCCTATGTGGTAAAACCTATCATAGAAATTTAGAAGGTTTCTGCACTGGGGTTGAACGATTATATATCCTAACCGGAATATAAGACAGTCTAGTTAACCGATATCTTAACGTAGAAGAAGAAGTCATTCTAGTTGTATTAAGGATTGAAAAGAGTGGATAGTTGAGGATATTGGAAGCCCTAATTGCTTCATAACTGATTAAACCTCAATAATTTAGTTTAATTCTTGCAATTACTCTACTAGTGTTAGATAAAAATCAAATCAACTTATCGTTTGCCAAATAGATAACCTAGAATAGATGTTCGGTAATTAGAAACCAGTCTCTGAGGACGATATTCGGTCTTACCAGACTATATTACTTGTAACGATACGTACACTTGCGTGAGCAATTGGAAATCGGCCTAACAAGTTTTTGGCGCCGTTGCCGGGGACTGACGTACTTCTAATATCGAACCATTTATTCTTATTTCTACTTTAGTTTTTTTTTTTTTAGAACTCTGTTGCCTTGATTTGTTTGTTGATTTTGATCGATTTCAGGGACTTAGTTTATGCGAAGAAGAAGAGGAGCATATACACTTGTTCCTTTTAATCCTGAAATTGAGAAAACTTGCAAGCAAAACAGGCAAAATAAGAGGATATCTGATTCAGTGACCATGGAAAATCAACCGAATTAGAATGGGGCGAACAATGAGGTTCTTGAATGCAGGGGAGCCACTCCAGGTTCCAGCGGAAAGAAGCTTGGGAGACTATGTTCTGCCCACGGTTACTGGTGCATAGACATGCATCATGCTCCCAGCAATAGGGGCAAACAACTTTGAGATCAAGTCAGTCATCCTTAGCATGGTCGAACACGATGCAGATTTGGGGATTGCGTCCAAGACCAGCATACACATTGCTAATTTTACGGGCTGTGCCGCGTCAATACAATGGCATTACCGACGCCGCCATTAGATTGAGGCTCTTCCGTTCACTTGCAGGATGAGCCAAGAGCTGGTTGAACTCATTGTCTGCCAACTCCGTCACCACCTGGCAGGATTTAGCCCAAAAGTTTCTTGCAAAGTTCTTCCCTCCTTCAAAGGCTGCAAAGTTAAGGGGAGAGTTGAACAATTACTATCAGGTAGATGGAAAGTCGATGTATGATGCATGAGAGCAATTCAAGAATTTGTAGAGAAAATGCCCACATCATGGCATAGAGAAAGGGATGTTGGTCTAAATTTTTTATAATGGGTTGAGTGATACTACTCGTACCATCATTGATGCTGCAGTAGGGGGAGCGTTCATAAGGAAGAGTGTCAATGAGGCACATGAGTTGCTAGAAGACATGGTTGCCAATAATCATCAAGGGACAGATGACAGATCAGTGAGTAGCAGGAAAACTATGAGCATACATGAGATAGATGCTATCACTGCATTAAATGCGCAGGTGGCCCTCTTGACAAAGCATTGCGTGAGAACACTATGCGTGAATGCAGTCGGATGCCGATGAATTATGAGATTTGCAGGGGCCCACACTCTTTTGACAGATGCACAACGGTGGATCCTAATAATGTGCCCATAGAGCATGTTCAAGCAGTGGGGAACTTTCAGCGCCCTTATAACTCCAACACATACAATCAGGGGTGAAGAAATAACTCCAACTTTTCATGGAGGAATGATCAAGCCCAACAGCTAATTACCATAACCAGCAGGCACATAATCAGGCTACATCTTCCCAGCAGTTTAGACCACCTACTCAACAGGAGAAGCCTGATGAACTGAGAGCACATTGCTTACACACACCAATTCACATAATCAGTTCATGTCTGAGACAAGGTCATCTCTCAGGAAATTGGAAACGCGGGTGGGGCAACTGGCGAAGATGGTAAATAACAGACCGCAGGGTACTCTTCCAAGCAACAAAGAGGTTAATCCGAGAGAGCAGTGTCAGGTACTTTTGCTGAGAAGTGGAAAGCATTTGGAGCAGGTTGCTCCCCAACCAGCAGTGGTGAATGAGAAATAGTATGAGAAGACAGTTGATGTAGGAAAAAAGGGGGTCACTGAGGACCGCCCGATAGTAGAGAAAGCTCCACCAGCACCTTTGAGGGAATACACTGACAAAATCCCTTACCCTCAAAGCTCCAAAAGAAGGCCTTAGATAAACAGTTCTCCAAGTTCTTGGAGGTATTTAAGAAGCTCCACATCAATATCCCCTTCATTGAGGCGTCAGAACAAATGCCCACATATTTCAAATTCATGAAGGAGATACTTGGGAAGAAGAGAAAATTGGCGGATTATAAGACAGTAGTGCTGACATAGGAGTGCAGTGTCATCTTACAAAATAAACTGTCTCCTAAATTGAAAGATCCAGGAAGTTTCACCATGCCCTTCACTATTGAAAAGGCAACCTGCAACAGGGCACTTTGCGACTTAGGGGCTAGCATAAATCTTATGCCTCTATCAGTATTCAAGAGATTGAGTTTGGGGAAAGTCAAGCCAACTACAGTTAATCTGCGGCTTGCTGACCGATCTGTGGTACACCCCCGAGGTATAGTGAAAGATGTGCTAGTTAAGGTGTACAAGTTCTTCTTCCCAGCGGACTTCCCCATTCTTGACATGGAGGAAGATGAGGACATGCCTATAATTTTGGGGAGACCATTCCTTGCAACGGGTAGAGCCCTAATTGATATGGAGAAGGGAGAGTTGAGACTCAGGGTTCAAGAAGAAGAGATGGTATCCAAAGTTTTCAAATCTACCATTGAATTCCAGGCCATCAACAAATATTTTGCAGTGAGCACAGCTGACACAGCAACTCATCAAGCACAAACCAACGGCAGGAGGATCATTGCGACGGCGGTGAACCCACAAGTTAGTGTGACTGCTGAAATAAATGTTGATGAGATGAAAGCTGACATGGAGGTAAATCTTGCTAAACCCGATCCTGTGAAAAAGAAGAATAGAGTGAGGACAAGGAAAATGATCATTAAATGGATAGGTTGTGGGTTAATTTACCTCTGTGATTGAATAAGGAACATACGTCCGGCTAAAAGACATTAAAGACAGCGCTACTTGGGAGGCAACCCAATGTTTAAATTATGCAATTAGTTTAAATAGAACAGTCTCATGTTTGGTATTTTTTGGTTGTGTTGTGATGACAGGTGAAGGGAATTGGACATGAAGCACGGGAAAACGCTAGAAACATGAAATCGGTGCAACGCCGCGGTGCTTAGCAGCAGGGCCGCGGTGCCGAATGTTCTGAGAGATTGCGAAATTTATTGTGGCGCGATTCTGAGGCGCGACGCTATTAATGAGTGAAAGCTGCGAGCGCGCGCTACGGAAATTTTCGACGAGCGATATCGCGCCGCCACTCATTTTGAACCGCTATTGTCTGTAAGTCGTTCATTTTATTTTTGAGTCTTACATATTTGGGACAATGCGTCGTTTAAGTTTGGGGGGAGTTCTTATTTTATTTTATTTTATTTTTGTGTGTCTATTTTTAGAGTCTTTTTTATTATGTTTTTGTGTTATATGAGTCAATTTTTTTTTATGATCATGCATGTTGTAGTTGCTGGAAACGCCTAGTGAATTAAGTGGGATAATTATTATACCCCGTAGTTCTGGCCATGCATATGAGAGCGTGTGAAAGGAGTAAGACTTAAAATTTTCGAAAGATAAGTTGACGGATTATTTCGGACGGGTTTTAGTAAACCTTGGGGCGGGTTATGACCCGGTACATTGAGAATTTCTAGGTGGTTCAAAGGCCTAGTACGTAGTTCGTTGAGGCTAGTTTCCAACGCAACCAACCGCTCGTCGATAGGACATCGGAGTAGGAAGTTATGGGAGTTACAAGTTCGGTCTTGTGACGGGCCAATGCGTTTGGACAAAAGCGGCGAGCGTGGCGCGGATATTCGAGTGTCGAAGTTGCAGCGTCGCGGCGCGGAAGCGAGGCGCGCCGAAAGTCCTGAGCGGCGAAGTTTGGCGCCAGCGGCCATGGCACGGCGTCGGCCGGGTTCTGCGAGTTGAGTGGGGATTTACGACTGCTTTGTTTTAAAGAGGTCATGGGTGGGTGACAAGTGTCCCCATCTGAATTCTTGCATGTCTTATATTGACCAAGTCTTGAAGACTTGGTCATCTTTTAAATCTCTCTCTCTCTAAGCTAAAGCTCTCACTCTCTCTAAAATTCCAAGAGGAATTCAAAGCCTAAGGAAAATCTGAAAAGTTAAGGACAAGAAGGAAGCTTGTGGCTAGCTTGTAGGAGTTATTGTGGTGGTGTTCTTGGAAAGGAGGCTAGCAAAGTTGTTGGAATAATTTTGGCTAAAGCTTTAAGGTAACATTTCTCCTCTTGTAGCTAGTTATTGATGTTGCATGTGAAGAATAAGGAACTTGTAGTAGTAAATAATGCTCTTAGATTCATTGAAGAAATGTGGTTTGGATATGAAAGAATTGGTTAAAAAGGTTATGTGAGCATGTTGTGGCCTAAGAACTACCTTAAACTTGATTAAGTTAATTGTTGTACCTTATGGGGCAGAATTTTACACACCCAAGTTTAGGTGTGTAATCCCCTTTGAAATGTTTGGATTGTTGGGCCTTAAATGTGGCGTTTGGATGTTGGATTCGGCATTGAGAAAGGTGGCAAAGTGTGTAGAAACAAAGGAAATGCTGCCCAATTTTCCATAGAAATTAGTAACTTTGAACTTGGATTATTTCTACATTGAACTAGAGGTTAATAAGCGTATCATGGTTATTATAGGTTGACATATTACTTGCGGTATTTTGGACTTAACAAGTGGATTGACCGAAGAGGTATGTGAAGTTTTCCTATCTCTTGAGCATGAGTAGTTGTATCTATGTAGTACAGTAGACGTACAAGATTTGGTATTCTTACATGTTTTAAGTATATGAAGACTTGTTTCGTTTTAAGAAGTATAAGTCTCTTGGTTAGGGGAAAAGTATAATTTTACTAAAGTATAGGGTTAATATAACAACTTTATGGAAAGTTGGTTTATTAGCTTTATAAAAGGTTAATAAGAAGAGATTTACTCTAAGTAAGATAAGTAAGGACAAATGACTTGATTTATGAAAGGCAAATTGATTTTAAGGCATCAATTGCCCAAAGGTTTTATATGAAAAAGAGTCATTTTTAAAGAATATAAGTATGTGGTACTTTGGGTTAAATTCCCGGATTTTCTTTTATTAAGAATGTTAGTGCCTTAAGTAAACTAAAATGAGAGGGTATATGAACAAGTCTAATAATAAGTTATAAGCTTTCCTAACTTATTTATGATTACGATATGATGACCGATTGAGCTAGGGTAAGAGTATAAATGAGGGGCAAGCCCCAAGATCGTTATACCACCTTCTCCAGGGTAAGAGTATGAATGAGGGGCAAGCCCCAAGATCGTCATACCACCTTCTTCTGGGTAAGAGTATATCCGAAGTACATCCCAAGATCGTTATACCACCTTCCGGGGTAAGAGTATATCCGAGGAACATCCCCAAGATCGTTATACCACGCCTGTGGTAAGAGTATATCTGAGGGGTAAATCCCCAAGATCATTATACCACCTGTTCCGTGGATTTGCTACCCACGATGCGAGGAATACCTCATGCGAGTCCTATGGGCTTATGCGTGTGAATTAGTCCCATGCGGGCAGGTATAGCCTATGCGAGGAATACCTCATGCGGGTCAACAGGACCCATGCGGGTGAAATAGTCCCAGGAGTAGGATTGCTTATTGATACTGCGGGCGAGGTACCCTGTTTTGATCATGAGCCTCCTATTTTTATGCGATATATATATACTTGTTACTCATTGTTAGTAAGACACGATTATCGTATTTTGATTGTCTTTCATGACTCGGCTTACTTTTAGACTTATGATATCATTATTACAGTATTTTTCCGATTTTACATACTTGGTACATATCATGTCGACCCCTTCCTCGGGCCGCGTTAAATCTGCGGTAAGGGTAAGCAGTGGTGGATCCTCGTTCTTAGGATCACTGTTCGGTGTCGAAGCTCCATTCCTCGGAAGCTTGTTTTGTTGATACGGTTTTCCACGATGTTATAGGCATTGTGTATATTCGAGGTATGGCGGCGGTCACGTATGTGCGCCGTATCTTGCTATACTTTTGATTAAGTATGTTTTTATGGAAAGGCAACCTTATCGGTGGCGATGATGTTTACCTTTTATAAGTTATGTTACGTATGTTCATTGCTATTCTCGATGCATACCGGCGGTACCGGTGAGGGTACCGATCCGCGGCCAGGTCGGTCGTGACAAAAGTGGTATCGAGCGGGTTGTCCTCGGAAAGTGTCTGAGCAGTGTCTAGTAGAGTCTTGATTATCGGTGTGTCGTGCACCACATCTATAATCAGGAGGCTGCAGGACATTTAGGATTGGTTTCCATTCTTTCACTCTAAGATCGTGCAATAGAGCTGTGTTATAAGTTGAACCTCCTCTGATATTTTCCTTTATGTATCGATTATGCCTCCCGCAGGCAACCGTAGCCCGGCGGAAGGCAAAGCGGTGAGGTGTTGCTAGTGGGACGCGGAGGGTCACGAGGGCACAGGCCCAGTCTTTACCAGAGATGATGTTTCGTGCGGCGAGTTCCACGACGTCGCTAGCCTCAGCGGAGTTCGAGCGGAGGCGGCTCACGAGACGCGATGCGGAGCCTCCAGTCCATAGTCGTGGTGAGTATAAGATTACGAGGCAGTTAGGTTCGACCAGCGATAGTGGCGAGCGGCGTGAAGCGAGCGGCAACCCTAAGGCCGGCGTTACTGGATCCAGGACTTCTAGGTTGTCATCCACCCGAGTTCTATGGTTCGAGATTCGAGGAGGATCTGCGGGAGTTTGTCTGGCGATTCTGACGGACCGTGCAGTGCTTAGGGCCTCAAGATCGAGTCCGTTATACTAGCTTTACGATTCTGCGATATTGCGTTGAACTGGTTTGAGTCATGGGTGTTGTCGAGAGGTGAGGATGCTCTTCCAGTGTTTGGAAGGAGTTCACAGAGGCTTTCTGGATCACTTCTTGCCCACGAGATGAGAGAGCCCGCGTAGATAGATTCTTGACCTTGAGGCGGGATGGGAGGACTATCGGAGTACAACACAGAGTTTGACTCCTTGGCGGTATCGCGCACCATTGTAGCGACATGGCGATGAGGTTCATCGATATGTGATGAGGTTAGGCGTCGCCGGATTCGTGCATCTTGGGTGCTCTTCACCGAGGATGGATATTGCCGGAGACGCAGCGTATGCGCGAGATTGAGGACGAGAGCGGGATCAACTAGATTTAGGCCAGCCCAAGAGGCGGGGCAAAGAGGTCTCGAAGGCGATTTTAGTGGCGGCCTCGGCGAACTAGGTCACATTTCACCGGCACGAGTGCTCCTTCGATTTCGCGGGAGGTCCGATCACCGGGTTATTCGAGGCGGTCGAGCTCCGAGACTTCGAGGTTTCGGGAGGCGGCCGTCAATCGAGACCACCCACATCTCGGTGCGTTCGATGCGGTAGGTCTCATCCGGCGAGTGTCGTATGGGTTGGGCGTGTTACTCTTATGGCGGCGAGGCCATCCCGAAGAAGATTGTCGTCCCAGCGGCGAGTGTTATGATTTAGCGAGTCGATTGTTGGATCTTCGTCTTGATGGTCGACGCCCGGAGGCGAGTACTTCTGACGGCCAAGCCGCGAGAGGTCGTGGTAGGGGTCGATTCTAGCGGTCCTCGTCTATCTTATGTCGGTAGTCGAGGACCATTGTTGGTTTCTTGCTGTGATGTATATGCTTTGATAGATCCAGGTTCTACCTTGTCCTATATATCTCCCCATATTGCTGATAGAATAGGGATAGAGCCCGAGTCCATAAGACCTTTTGAGGTGGCTACGCCAGTAGGTGATTCAGTGGTAGCCGAGCGGATATATATGTTACACCCCGTAAATTCAGATATAAGATAAGTTGACAAACATGTGTTGAACGGATTTTGAGTCTACTTTGGAGTGTTGTACCCCAGTTTTAAGAATTGAGGGGTGTTTAGCAAGCCTAGTATAAAGTTGGATGAGTCTAGTTTCCAACGCAACAAACCGCTCGTCGATAGGACATCGGAGCGGAGAGGTATGGGCGTTGGAAGTTCAGCGGACATACGCAGAGGAAGGATTTTCGTATCAGGCGTCTCAGCGCCGTCAGCGAACGCGGCGCCATTAATCTGAAAATCCTGAGGTTTGGCCCGGCAGTGGCGCAAGCGCGGATTTTTCTGCGGAAAGTGCAAATATCAGGGGATATTTTCGAAAAGGGCCTTTGGGAGGGTGACAAGTGTCCCTCCCATCTTGTTGACCAAGAAAAGGGCCCTATTTTAGGACCAAGTCTTGAAAGACTTGGTCATTTCACCTTAAGAACTCTTAAGAGCTTCTCTCTCTTTTCTCTCAAGGTTTTGAAGAAAGCTTAGCCTAGAGGGTATTGTGGGAGCGGCGACAAGAAGGCAAAGTGTTGATAGACTTGTGGGAAGCTCACGAGGACGAGTTTGTGGGAAAAGAGTTGAAGAAAAGGGCTTTGGAAGGCAAAATCTAAAAGGTAAAAGATTCTCTTTTCTCTTGGAAATTAATAATAATGCTTGTATAGTTGATTTTGACTACGTGACTCATGTTTATGGGATTGATAAGTATTATGGATATAGGAAGCCATTGGAAATTTAAAATGAAAAGAAATCGATAGTTACTTGTCGCATGTTATGTAAGTATACGCTTATAGTTGGTGAAGTTGGTTGTGACTATAACATGCAAGAAGACATTATGGATGGATTTATGGTGGTTATACCTTATAGTCGGAAATGACCATTTGTATTGGACTGCCTTATATAATACGTTGAGCCTTAAATGTGGCATGTTGGTTATTGTATTCGGCCTTGAAAAAGGTGGCAAAGTAAGTAGAAACAAAGGAGAGTCTTTGTCAGATTTTCCGTAGAATTTAGAAACTTTACACTTATAATATCCTACGTTTGAAGTAAGGCGTTAATAGACGTATCGTGGATATTATAGGTTGACATACTACGGGCGGGATATTGTACTTGGCAAGTGGATTGGCCCTGAGAGGTATGTAGAACTTTTTCTATCTTTTGAGCATGACTAGTTCTGGCGTATATAGTACTGGTGACGTCTGAAGATCTTGATATCCTTTACTAGTTTTATGAATAGCCAAGTCGGGTGAGTTAGGAGATTAACTCGCTTCTTTGAAAGTATTAAGGATGTCTTAAGTTTATTAAAGTTAAGGGACTTGAAGAGTTCTAAAGTATGTGATACTTGTTCCGTTTTAAACGTATAAGTCCCTTGGGTAGGAAATTGTATTTGGCTAAGGTATAAAGTTAATATAACGACTTTATGGGGAGTTGGTTATATTAGCTTTATGGAAGGATAAATGACTTTATTTTAATAAAAAGGCAATTTGATTTTACGGCATCAATTGCCTAAGGTTTTATAAGAAAATGAGTCACTTGATCTAGAAACCTAACTTTATTTCTAAAGGTATTGTGACTTGCCTTGAAATGTAATTTGGACTTGATACTATGGTTAATAGTATCTTGGAAGTTTTATATGAAAAAGAGTCATTTGTTTTAAAGAGTAGAAATATGTAGTACTTTGGGGTTAAATTCCCGGATCTTTAAAAAGACATGTTAGTGTCTTAAGTAAACTAAAATGAGAGTGTATGTGAACAAGAATAATAAGAAGTTAGGGGATTCTTAACTTGCTTATGTATTGCATGATAGCCGGTTTTGTGCTAGTGGTATGTTATTCTTTCTGGGTCATTCCGGGTTTGTGGCATTTGCATATTAGTGGATTTGCTACCCACGATGCGAGGAATACCTCACGCGAGTCATGAGGGCTTATGCGGGTGAAATAGTTTCATGCGGGCGGGTCCAAATATGCGAGAATACCTCACGCGAGTCCGTAAGGGCTTATGCGGGTGAAATAGTCCCGTGCGAGGAATACCTCATGCGGGTCCACGCGACTATCACGGGTGGAATAGTCCAGAGTAGGGTTGCTTAATGACATCTGCGAGGCGGGTGGCCCGCTTTGATCGTGAAGCTTCCTATCAGATATTGTAAGTATACTACTATTTCCTCTCATTGTTAGTAAGGCACAGATGTCTTGTAATTTGATTATCATACATGTCTCGGCTTTGTTTTAAACTATGATGTAATTACGATATTTTCGATTTTACATACTTAGTACATATTGTGTCGACCCGCCTCGTGGCTGCGTTAAATCTGCGAGAAAGGGTAGCGGTGGTGGATCCTCATTCTTAGGATCGCTTATCGGATGTCGAAGCTCCATTTCTCGGAGGCTTGTCTCTTTTAGTGATCTTTCCCGATGTTGTAGATTTATGTACATTCGTGGTATGGCGAAGCCCGTCCATACGATTGTTATTCCTTAAGTGCAGTATTCACATATGTGGTTGAGTAGAAGCGAGTTATGCTGATTGTACTTTTGATTATGTTTATATTATGGAAGCGGCACTTATCGGCTAGCTCGTGATGTTTATTGTTTACACGTGTTTATGTTGTGTATGTTCCGCCGCTATTCTCTCGATGTATACCAACAGGTGCGGGTAGGGCACCGGGCCGCGCCCGGTCGGGTCGTGACAATATGTAGCTTGCCAATGATCGTAGACAAATCGGACTCTAGCCGACTTGATAGAGTTGGATATGACGGACTTTGATGTGATTATGGGTATGGATTGACTAGCGTCTTGCTATGGCAATGTGGACTGTAGAGAGAGATTAGTTCGATTCTAGTTTCCTGGTGAGCCGGTTATCGAGTGGAAGGGGAATACTGCGTCGCCGATGGGTAAGTTTATTTCTTACCTCAAGGCTAGGAAGATGGTGCGGAAAGGGTATATCTATCATATGGTTTAGGTATTCGACATCGAGTGAGATACCGACCTTGATCGATTCGGCCGTTAGAGAGTTTCGGGCGTATTCCCGCACGAAGCTTAGGGTATCCTCCGCAGAGGAGGTTGAGTTTTGCATTGATTTGGCGCCAGATACTCGACCGATATCTATTCCGCCATACAGGATGGCACCTGCCGAGTTGAAGGAATTGAAAGACCAGCTGAAGGACTTGCTGGAAAAGGGCTTTATAAGGCCAAGTGTTTCTCCCTGGGGAGCGCCAGTGTTATTTGTAAAGAAGAAGGATGGGACGCTGCGCATGTGTATTGATTACAGGCAGCTGAACAAGGTAACTATCAAGAACAGATATCCCCTCCCCAGGATTGACGATTTGATTGACCAGTTGCAGGGTGCAAGGTGTTTTTCCAAGATAGACATGCGGTCTGGTTATCATCAGGTGCGAGTTAGAGAGACAGATATCCCAAAGGCTGCATTCAGGACCCGGTATGGGCACTATGAGTTCAGGGTGATGTCTTTCGGGTTGACCAACGCCCCAGCAGTATTCATGGATTTGATGAACAGGGTATTCAAGCCATTCTTGGATATGTTCGTTATAGTTTTCATTGATGATATCTTGGTATATTTGCGCGAGAGCGAGCATCTGAATCCTTCGGCGACGGTATCGAGTCCTCCCGACCGCAACAGTTGTATGCCAAGTTCTCGAAATGCGAGTTTTGGTTAGCTTCAGTGGCTTTCTTAGGGCATGTTATCGGGGCCGATGGTATTCGGGTTGATACAGAAAAGATCGAGCGTCAAGACTGCCTGCACTCCACTACACCAACGGAGGCGCACTTTGGGCCTCGCAGTTATTATCGGGTTTGTGGAGAAGTTTGCTTCTATTTCAAAGACCTTTGACTGCCGACTCGAAGCGATTATGTTCGGTGGACGGATGCTTGTGAGGAGAATTTCCGCCATCAAGGAGAAATTGACGACCGCCCCGCCTTACTCTTCTGCAGGGTTTAGACGGATATGTGGTTTATTGTGATGCGTCGGTGTCGGGATCAGAGCGCGTCGACGCAGACAAAGAAGGTTATAACTACGATCTCGACAACTTAGGAAGCATGAGAAGAACTATCTCACACATGACTTGGAGTCGCGCAGCGATTCATGCCTTCAAGATCGGAGACATTATTTATATGGAGTTCATGTGATATTTACACGCACCACAAGAGTCTCGTGATATCTTCATCGGAGGAGTGAACTTGCGGCGAGACGGTGGTTGGAGCCGCCAGGATTACGATATTGATATTCTATACCACCCGGGAAGGCCGATGTAGTTGCATGCCCAGTCGTAGATCGATGGGTAGTCCGTCCGATGCTGACAGAGTGGGATATGGTCCGAGAGTTACATCACCAGCGAGCCTTGGGGTTCGTTTGGTTGATTCTCGATAGTGATGGAGTTCGGTTCGAGAGGTTGCCGAGTCTTCCATCGTCGATGAGGTGAAGAGGCGATGATGAGGATCCGATTACGGTACGAGACGAGACGCCGCTGAAAGAGAAGAGTCTATTTGAGCGTAGGATGGGGTGCTAAGATTTGAGGGTGGTTGTATGTTTCCGATGTGACAGACTTCGCCAGATTCGTGTGAGGCACGCGGTGCTCGTTATTCTATTCATCCGGTCGACTAAGATGTATCATGACCTCGAATCGTGTATTGGTGGGATGGCACGAAGAGGGGCGTTGCGAGTTAAATGGCAGCGATACGGTGTCGGCCAGTCAAAGTTGAGCACCAAGCCGGTGGGCATTGCAGCTATTGATATTCCGACTTGGAAGTGGGAGGTGGTAAATATGGATTTTATTACGGGTTACCTTCCACTCGGAGAAGCGTGATTCCATTTGGGTTATCGTCGACAGTCGATTTAAATCAGCCCATTTTCTTCCAATGGGCGACTTTTTCGACCGAGGATTATGCTAGATCAGATATCGGGAGATTGTGAGATCGCACGAGTTCCTATATCGATTATTTCGCATGCAGGAGCCATTTACGGCTAATTTACGGAGGTCTTTCGAAGCGATTAGGACACAGTGAGTCTCGACGGCGTTTCATCCTCGCACCGACGGACACCGAGCGCACTATCCGCATACACTCGAGGATATGTTGCGCTTGTGTTATTGATTTCGTGGGTAGCTAGAGGATCATCCGCCTCTTATGGAGTTTTCTTATAACAACGGCTACCATTCTAGTATTCGATGGCGCCTTATGAGGCCTTATACTGGCGAAGTGCAGTCACCGATAGGCTGGTTCGAGGTGGGAGAAGTTCGATTAGTCGGGCCGGACTTGGTTCAAGCGATGGATAAGGTGAAGCTTATCCAGGAGCGGTTATTGTCAGCTTAGAGTCGACAGAAGTCGTATGCAGATCATCGGCGTCGACACTTGGAGTTTGAGGTTGATGATTGGATCTTTCTGATGGTGTCACCCATGAAGGGCGTGATGAGATTTGGGAAGAAAGGGAAACTCAGCCCAAGGTACATTGGGCCGTATCAGATTGTCCGTAGGGTAGGCAAGGTTGCCTATGAGTTAGATCTGCCGTCCGATTTGGAGGCGGTACATCCAGTTTTTCATGTGTCTATGTTGCGGAAATGTATTGGAGATCCATCTAGAGTTCACCCGATTCATGATGTCCAGGTGACAGAGGAGTTATCGTATGCGGAGAGTCCCATAGCGATACTTGATCGTCAGGTTAGGCGACTTCGGACAAAGGATGTGGCTTCCGTCAAAGTCTTATGGCGGAACGAGAACAGGGAGGAGATACCGTGGGAAGCAGAGGATGACATGATAAAGAAGTATCCTCACTTATTCCCTATATCTCCAGGAAACCTACTTTTCCTGCTTATTAGTTTGATTTGGAAATTATACTTAAGTATTGTTGTGGCTCGTGGAGCATCTTTTATTGCAAAAAGAATAGTTAAGAAGGTCTACGTCGATATTGTGATTTGAGTGAGCCTCTAAGGAACATTCGGGACGAATGTTTCTAAGGGGGGGAGAATGTTATACCCCGTAGTTCTGGCCATGCGTATGAGAGCGTGCGAAAGGAGTAAGACTTAAAATTTTCGAAAGATAAGTTGACGGATTGTTTCGGACGGGTTTTAGTCAAGCTTGGGGCGGATTATGACCCGGTACATTGAGAATTCCTAGGTGGTTCAAAGGCCTAGTGCGTATTTCGTTGAGGCTAGTTTCCAACGCAACCAACCGTTCGTCGATAGGACATCGGAGTATGAAGTTATGGGAGTTACAAGTTCAGTGCGCAGACGGACAGAAATGCGTTTCGGACAAAAGCAGCGGTCGCGGCCGGATCTGAGGCAGCGACGGATATTCCGGGGTCGCTGAAGTTGCAGCGCCGCACGGCCGAAGCGAGGGCGCGCCGGAAAAGTCCTGAGCGGCGAAGTTTAGCGCCACGGCCACTGCGCGCGCGGCGGGTTCTGCGAGTTGAGTGGGGATTTACGCCTGCTTTATTTTAAAAGAGGTCATGGGTGGGTGACAAGTGTCCCCATCTGAATTCTTGCATGTCTTATATTGACCAAGTCTTGAAGACTTGGTCATCTTTCAAATCCCTCTCTCTCTCTAAGCCAAAGCTCTCACTTCTCTCTAAAATTCCAAGAGGAATTCAAAGCCTAAGGAAAATCTGAAAAGTTAAGGACAAGAAGGAAGCTTGTGGCTAGCTTGTAGGAGTTATTGTGGTGGTGTTCTTGGAAAGGAGGCTAGCAAAGTTGTTGGAATAATTTTGGCTAAAGCTTTAAGGTAACATTTCTTCTCTTGTAGCTAGTGATTGATGTTGCATGTGAAGAAGAAGGAACTTGTAGTAGTAAATAATGCTCTTAGATTCATTGCATGTAAGAAATGTGGTTTGGATATGAAAGAATTGGTTAAAAAGGTTATGTGAGCATGTTGTGGCCTAAGAACTACCTTAAACTTGATTAAGTTAATTGTTGTACCTTATGGGGCAGAATTTTACACACCCAAGTTTAGGTGTATAATCCCCTTTGAAATGTTTGGATTGTTGGGCCTTAAATGTGGCGTTTGGATGTTGGATTCGGCCTTGAGAAAAGTGGCAAAGTGTGTAGAAACAAAGGAAATCTTTTGATTTTCCATAGAAATTAGTAACTTTGAACTTGGATTATTTCTACATTGAACTAGAGGTTAATAAGCGTATCATGGTTATTATAGGTTGACATATTACTTGCGGTATTTTGGACTTAACAAGTGGATTGACCGAAGAGGTATATGAAGCTTTCCTATCTCTTGAGCATGAGTAGTTGTATCTATGTAGTACGGTAGACGTACAAGATTTGGTATTCTTACTTGTTTTAAGTATATGAAGACTTGTTTCGTTTTAAGAAGTATAAGTCCCTTGGTTAGGGAAAAAGTATAATTTTACTAAAGTATAGGGTTAATATAACAACTTTATGGAAAGTTGGTTTATTAGCTTTATAAAAGGTTAATAAGAAGAGATTTACTCTAAGTAAGATAAGTAAGGACAAATGACTTGATTTATGAAAGGCAAATTGATTTTAAGGCATCAATTGCCCAAAGATTTTATATGAAAAAGAGTCATTTTTAAAGAATATAAGTATGTGGTACTTTGGGTTAAATTTCCGGATTTTCTTTTATTAAGAATGTTAGTGCCTTAAGTAAACTAAAATGAGAGGGTATATGAACAAGTCTAATAATAAGTTATAAGCTTTCTTAACTTATTTATGATTACGATATGATGACCGATTGAACTAGGGTAAGAGTATAAATGAGGGGCAAGCCCCAAGATCGTTATACCACCTTTTCCAGGGTAAGAGTATGAATGAGGGGCAAGCCCCAAGATCGTCATACCACGCCGGGGTAAGAGTATATCGAGGGTACATCCCAGATCGTTATACCACCTTTCGGGGTAGAGTATATCGAGGAACATCCCCAAGATCGTTATACCGCCTTGTGGTAAGAGTATATCGAGGGTAAATCCCAAGATCGTTATACCACCGTTCGTGGATTTGCTACCCACGATGCGAGGAATACCTCATGCGAGTCCTATGGGCTTATGCGGGTGAAATAGTCCCGTGCGGGCGGTATAGCCTATGCGAGAATACCTCATGCGGGTTCACGGGACCCGTGCGGGTGAAATAGTCCCGCGAGTAGGATTGCTTATTGATTCTACAGGCGAGGTACCTGTTTGATCATGAGCCTCTATTTTTATGCAGATTATATATATACTTGTTACTCTCATTGTTAGTAAGGCACGATTATCTTGTATTTTGATTGTCTTCCATGACTCGACTACTTTTAGACTTATGATATCATTATTACGTATTTTTGATTTACATACTTGGTACATATTGTGTCTGACCCTTCCTCGAAATTTGCGTTAAATCCGCGGTAGTAAGTAGCGGTGGTGGATCCTCGTTCTTAGGATCACTATTCCGGTGTGAAGCTCCATTCCTCGGAAGCTTGTTTTGTTGATGCGGTTTTCCACGATGTTATAGATATTGTGTATATTCGGGGTATGGCGGCCCCGTCACGCCATTGTTATCCTTAGAGGTCTGTGGTCACGTATGTGTTTTGGGCTGTAAGAACAAGTTGTACTGCTATACTTTTGATTAAGTATGTTTTTTATGGAAGACATCCTTATCGGCTGGCCAGTGATGTTTACCTTTTTATAAGTTATGTGTTACGTATGTTCCGCTGCTATTCTCTGATGCATACCTGACAGGGTACCCCGGTAGGGTACCAATCGCGGCCCCGGGGTCGGGTCGTGACAATAATGTAATGGAATTAGAGCTAAAATCTGTGTGCTTAAGTTAGATATGCCAAAGATTCATGAAAATCTAATTATTTGGAATATTTGTACTTAACCTATGTGTTGTCAATTGTAGAAAGAATGATTGAAAAATTGCTATGAAGTCTGCTTGCTTGTTATTTGAGGCGAAATAGTTAAAATATACATGTTTAGGGAGATGATTCAGACATTTCTTTGATAACTCTTCTTACCATTCATTACCTACCCTACAATAAATTGTATCCTTAGTCAGTCCCTTTGAGCCTAAAGTAAGTTATTTCTTTGACACCCTATGATTCCCTTGTGTGTCATAAGCAGTAATTGAAAATAGGGAGGAAAAAATGTGAAAAAGAAATACCAAAAGAGAGTGGAAAATTGATGCACCCTAATGAAAAAAAGAAGAAAAGTGTAAAAGCTTAAGTTTGGGGGTGCCTATGTGAATGTGTTTCGTGCTCTCAAAAAAGAAGAGGGAAATGATATGTATGAGCGGAAAAAAATACCAAAAAAAAGGACAAAATTGTTGAATGAAAAAAACGCTTATGGTACGTAATTTGAGCCTAAATGCCAACTTTTATCTACCCCTGCCTAAGTCTACATTACAACCCTGAAAAGTCCTGAAGATCTCTAGAATGTATGTCTATGATTAGTGGAGTATAACACGTAAACATGCCCATAGAACTAAATAAAATTGATATGCATAGATTAATGTTCATGTTTCCATTGAGTGTGACTGAAATGAATTTGCGAAATATCTGGCTTGAAATTCTAGATTGATATATTCATGCTATATATGTTCCAGCATAATATCTCAACTGACGTTCATGTTTTTCTAAGTAACCTTGTGTAGCTGCTTGATTTGAGTCTTCGAGTCTTTGAGTCTTTTTGTTTCTTTGATTTTGTTTTGATTTTTGCTCGAGGGCGAGCAAAGATTAAGTTTGGGGGTATTTATTAGACGTATTTTGTATACGCTTTTTGAGTCATTTTTAGTTAGTATTTTCCCCATTTTCATTTAAATAAGTGTAGTGTTAGAGTCGTTTTTCTTTCTTTTGAGTCATAACGGTTCAAAAAGGCAAAATGGCGAAAAGGAGCGAAAAGATAAAAACCAAATCAACTTATCATTTGCCAAATAGATAACCTAGAATAGATGTCCGGTAATTAGAAACCAATCTCTGAGGACGATATTCGGTCTTACCAGACTATATTACTTGTAACGATACGTACACTTACGTGAACAATTGAAAATCGGCCTAACAGCTGGGTTGGCTAAAAAGACGCAACTGGCGCTAACTCCGACTTTATAGCCACGTACAATAATTCTAAAGTATATTATGACAATTCAGGCCAAAATCGTAACAACGATTGTGGCAAGAAAGGTCAGAATTACAAGAATAAAAATAAAGGTAGTGGACGTGGTGGGAATAGTGGCGGTGATGGAGGATGAGATGCTGGTGGGTCCCGTCCAGGTGGGCCACCATCGAACTGGTCATGGGCCAACTGCCAGTGGCCCACAACTTCATCGTCACAATCAGTAACAAGTTACCGGAATTGGGCCACTACCCAATCTCGGCCCAATTCCTAGCAGATGCACAAAGGGTCGGTCTAGCAGCCCTATCAGATTCAATCACGCCCAGTTGGGTCTTGGCTAGCCCCAGGCCTGCTTGGGCCTCGGCCACAGCAGGCCATTGCGGCTGAGGGGACCGTTTTTGCATCGTCTTCGACATATATTGAAGCTGCAATGCACACACTAGGATTAACTCACTACTACAGATTTCAGCTTGCGTAACTCTACTTAGATAGCGCTTTTACAAAGCGATATCTAAGTAACATCTTGCATAGCGCTTTTTCAAATTTTCAAATTAAAAAAAAATCTAACAAAAAATACAGCCATAACACTTTGCAGAAATTTTAATCGAAGCGTTATGCAAGTTACTCCTTGCATAGCGCTTGTTTAAAGCGCTATTATAATTTGAGTTACCTAAGTAATTTATTAATATAATAATATAAATATTCTCACTTAGATAGCGTTTGTGGAAGTGCTGTTGAAGTAAATGTTACAAAATAATGAAGGACTTAGCCGAACTTGTACGTGTAGGCAAGTCCGAAATTCTCTCTAGAAGGGCGATTTCCGTCGGTGAACAGTGATTCCGGCGGCGAATCATTGATTCCGGCCACCACAGGACTCCATTGGAGACGAGACTTATACCATTAGTTTCGTCTCTTCAAGCCCGTCATTTCCATATCAACCACAATCGTCGATTCTACCTACATCGTCGGCAATCTCAGATCAAAAAATCCCCCTGTTTTCCGATCGTCGTTCTTGATTTCCGATCATCTCCGGTCGATTCGAGGGTCAAGTGTGGTGCCAAAAGGTTCGTCTTCAGCAGACCTACAGTTTGCACCTAACAACACCCTTCGATTCAACCCCTACATCTACATCTCCCAAATCGAAATTCCCAAAAACCTTAGGCGCAACTTTCGATTTTTCGACCATCTCCGGTAACGTCGAGCATCAAGAGAGTTCTCATTATGTTCGTATAGCTGTTCTCTACATTCTATACGCACCACCATTTCTCAATCCATCACCCATCGGAAAATATCATTGTTGATCGAAAAGTTGACTTCGGGACATTATGGTGGCAACGAGCACTAGACTCCCTCATACTGAGGGTGTCCAGTGTCATGACTCATCTTTTCCATCCTTGATTTCATCACAACATCAACAACAACCAATTTCGAATTCGGAAATCATTCCGACTACTAACGATAGCCGTATGCATTTCTGACTAAATCATTAAGGTTGTCAATGCATCATGGTGAGTTAAGTAATGAATGTGACCTATACATTGTGCATTTCCCTAGCATGATATAATATTAGGATTTGACATGTAGTTTCCAGTCTGTATGAATCAGAACTTGCATTTTATGTGTCTTATCGTGTTCTTAATAAAAGATAAAAATTGGTGACATTCAGTGTATGTCAACAACATGTCCACTTCCATCTTTTGTGCAACATGTCCTCAACTGAAACTGGTAGTTTATGAAGAATAAACATGTACTTTGTTGTTTTAAAGTGTCATATGTTCAAGCTATTGTTGTAAAGATAAAAAATATGAATAGCCCATTAAGTAGTGACTTTATTTTCCTAAGACTTGCCTTATGTCCTATGTATTGCCTTGTTTAAATTGATAATTTCGGGATACTTATCTTCACTCTTTTTTTTGCATGACTTGGGGAGTTTCAAACTACCTCGAATTGCTATCTTGAGCTACTGCACAACGAAAATGGCCATAGCTTTGATTTGTTCTTTGATTCTGTCTTTGTTGGGCTCATGGATTGGGCTACTGTCCTGCTTAACATGATGTCCTATGTTGTGGCTGCCTTCTGTGGATTTCTTATTGTACATGACTCAGGTGCACGATTAAGGAGTGCATTAGGGATTGGTTTAGCCTCTTTCGATAGCCTGTCATGCCTAAGGTTCTAGAGACCTTTTGATCTTGATGTGGCGTCGGAATATAAATGGCGGTAGCCCCCTTTACTGTTTCGTCTGAGCCATTGTCATACTCTGTTGTTACTATTTTTGGAAAGCAAACTATTGCGTGTTAGTAGGACAAATTGATGTCCATGCTGTTACACTTTAATACCCCATTTTTGGGATGAATTACTGGTGCATTTATGGATCATTTGCTGCTGTATTTATCGCCATGAGTTACTGCTGTGTTCTCTGTGCATCAGATGTTGATCTGTGAGACCTAAAGACCTGCTGGTTCTTTATTGTTGCATTATCTGATGAATTGATAACTGTCATAGTTATGGCTAAGTTGTTGAGCTAAAAACTTTGAGATGTTGTTGCTGCATTTTAAATGCATTTTTTGAGCTACACTTGAAAGAAAATGATCTTTGCTACATTCTTGATGATCAACTTTTTTTTTAAAAGGAGCAAATTATTGCACTTGGGATTTAAGACTACAAGTCTACAACTATGCTTTAGCTGCTATGTGTCGCTGCTACTGGGTATCACTCTATTTTTAGTATACTTTGCTGAATTTTTAAGGCAGAATGTCGCTATACTGGAAACACATTTGGGGCTGAACTATTGTTGCTTAACTATAGATGTGTTGTTGTGTATTGTTTTTGTTTTGCAAGTGTTGCACCTTAATTTCTGTGGCAATTCGCTAATCGCTAAACATATGTTGATGTTTTTTTTTTCTGAAATGAACAAATACTACACCTGAGGTGCTATTTTCAAAGGCATGTTGCTGCCACATTTTGTTATATTTAACTGATGATGTTACCTTGATGATTGCTGCATTTTCGGGGTCAAAAGATGCCCATTTCTTGAGTAAATTCACTGCTACTCTTTGGTTTGTGATCGCTCCATGTAGGGCTGAATGTTAGCTGCACTTTGAGAAGTCAAACGCTGTTGCAACATTTTTTGGACATTTTCACCCCCTTGTGGAAATTATTTGTTGTTGCTTTTATGGATAATTGTTGCATTTTTAACGTTATTTGCTGCTACACGCTTCATGTGTTGCTGCAATTTTGGCCATTGGTTGTTGCCTTCAAAAGATAAATTGATGCATTCTTTTTTAAGAGGTGAAACATGATGCATTCTTGAGATATGTTTGAGGCAAAATAGCCGCTGCTATGTATATAACAGGCTGCAGTTTGTTTTCTTCTTCTCTGATAAGTTCAGTTACTATACTGGAAAACAGTTATTACTTATTTCTTTGATTAAGTTGCTATACTCAGCTGATACATTTTAAAATGAATAGATTTCTACACTTGATCAATTTCTATGACAAGAACACTTAGGCCAATGAAATTGAAATTGAGGCCACGTCCCTCGGTTTGCTTTCCTTCGGAAAAGAACAATGATGACACTTATGAATTTTAAAACCAATTGTTGTTGTTTTGAACCCACTGTTGATGCCCTGCTGAAATTACTGCTTTAGCTGATTATTTTGATGCAATCTAAGGTAAGATAAATGAATGCTACATCGGTTGATGAAGTTATTGTTATGCTCAAAATACTCTTTTGTGTTGCTGCTTTATTGCTATTTGCTATGGCTACTGTTGGCTTCTACAGTTGGTTGTTATGTTTCTTTTACGAATGTTCCTGCACTTGTAAGTATGTTTATTTGTTGGACGTTTCTATTCTAACTATGTTTTTGTAACATCTATGTTTTGCAGTTTGTTCATAGTTCACCACTCAAAGTTTTTCCTACAAGCAAAATGAAAAAAATTCGAATTAATTGGGCAAACTACTTGTACAATCGATTCCTCAAAGAAAAAATAGAAGGTTGAAGTTATTAGTTAGTATTTTGATGTAATTGTTGACTATGTCATATTGTTATTAGTTAATGATTGTAAGCTACTAATGATTGAGATACTATTTTAAATATATTATTATGTTTTATGTGAATGATTATATTATATTTTGAATGGGTATTCTTTTTGTTATTTTTTTGATATTTTATTTATCAGGTGAAAAAACAGGGGGGGGGGGGGGGAATAGGTACCAAAACAATAAATAAAAAGTAAAAAAAAAAAAAGATGAAAATAATTGGATAGCGCTTTGTTAAGCTCTATGCAAGCTAGTATCTTCAAAATAGAAGTATAACTTGCATAGCACTTTTTTTGCGCTAACTAAGAAAAGCGTTATGGTAGTAGCCTGCTTGTATCGAGCTTAAAAACGCTATGCAAGTAGGGGGAAAAGCGCTATGCAAGCGCAAATCTATAGTAGTGACTCATCCGGATCCAAATTGGTACATGGACACAGGTGTCAGAACTCACATGACATCTGATTCAGGTACTCTCTCATCTTATTCCATTTTGAGAAACATCGTGGCATAATTATTGGTAATGGTAATACTATTCTGATTTGTGGTTATGGTCATAAGATTTTGTCTTCCTCCATCCACCTCTTATCTTGAAAAATACCCTTCATGCCCCTAAATTGATTAAAAATTTGGTGTATGCCCGTAAGTTCATCATTGATAATTCAGTTTCTATTGAATTTGATCCGTTTGGTTTCTCTGTGAAGGATTTCAAGATGGGGAGTCCTCTCATGAGGTGTGATAGTAGGGGAGATCTTTATCATATCACGTTAAGTTACGATTTCTTGAATCAAGTCTTGCCATCAACTTTTGCAGCTCTTGCTCCTTCCTTGTGGCATGCTCGTCTAGCTCATTCGGGGTCGTCTATTTTGTCTTCTTTAGATAAAAATAATTTTATTTTATGTAAGGGTACGCGTAGTACTCCGAATTGTCAGTCTTGTTCTTTAGGGAAGATTGTTAGGTTGTCATTTGTAGACTCTAATTCTCGTACTTCAATGTCATTTGATATTATTCATAGCGATTTATGGACATCCCATGTTCTCAGTTCCGTGGGCCTCAGATAGGCCTGCAACAATCTGTAGAACGAGATGACTATTACTAACAGGAGCACGCACGTTGCGAAGTTGGTCTACAAATTCCTTGAGTCATTTGCAATAGGATGAAACGTTCGGAAAATCCTCCATAAAAACTTGGGAAATTTCCTGTTCAAGGGTGACAATGCGGGAATGACTGTTATCCTGGAATATATCACACAATCTATTCCATGCAGCCATAGCTGTAGAGTTAGGTTCTATTATCGTATGTAAGAGGTCGAGGGAGATAGTAACATAAATCCACTAGAGATCCTTAGCATCAAGAGTAATCCATAATTTAGGATCTTCCTCCTTGGTGGGCACACCTTCCGTACCATGAACCGGAGGGATTATGTGGTGGAGGACTTGATGTGCCAGTGCATGAATTTTGAACAACTCTGCCCATGTCTCATATTGAATGTTTTCTAAATCAAGAACAATAGAAAGAACACTCTTGATGTTAGATACTGTTAGGGCCTGATAAAAGATGTTCTTATTAGTCATAGTGAATAGAACAAGAAAATTTTGAAGAAGGGATATTTGGGTGAGGGTCTCGGCTACATGAATCAGATGTTAATTGTGGCCCAATTCTCGTGACTTATTGTTGATTATGATGATGAAGTCGTGGGCCAACAAGGTAATATCCTGTGATATACACTTGTTATACAAAGTGTAGATCACGGGAATTGTGGGCTACGGTAGAAGGCACCAGCAGCCCATCTCGGGCTGGCCCATTCCAGAATAGGGTAGTCCGTATAAGGCTAGTGTATATTGATGTAATATTGTAGTATAATTATTCTTGTACTCTTACTATAATTGTATAGTTAGTATCCAAATAAAATAGGGTTTTGGATGTAGAATAGGAAAATGATTTTTCTATATGTAATACATGCCACAAGGAAGGAGCAAGAACTGCAAAAATAGATGTCAAAGCGTGACTCGAGAGACTGGATGCGGGCGTGATATGATAAATATCTCCCCTACTATCACATCTCATGAGAGGTATCTCCGTCTTGAAATCATTCACAGAGACTGGATGCGGGCATGATAGGATAAAGAACTCCCCTACTATCACATCTCATGGGAGGTTGTGGCACAAGACTCTTTCGTATTCTCATCTTAGGGTCTTTGGGTGCTTGTGTTATCTTCTTTTTCCATCCACCACAATTAACAAACCTCAGACCCGTTCTACTCCTTGTGTGTTTTTGGGTTTTTCGTCTAATCATCGTGGTTATAAATATTTTAATTTATCGTCTATTAAAATCATCATTAGTCGTCATGTTATTTTTTAGGAGTCCCAATTTTCGTTTACTAAAATGAGTAGCTTTGTTCCTAGTTCGTATAATTTTTTGGATGATGATATCTCCCCATATATTTTCCACCATTTATCGGACATATCCCGCACCCCAAATTCTCCAGTGGGCCTACTGCCCGCTGGTCCCACAAATCCATCCCAGGCCACTGCCCCATGTTCTATCACTGGACTAGTTCCTGCTATTGGGCCAGTCCAGCCCAATACTGGCGCTGGTCCAGTACCTAAGTCATCAGTTTCTCATTCTGGGCCAGTAGGCCCAATGCTTGCTGGCTAACCCATCCAGTGTCTCGAAATTTCTGGAAATTCACTCAATTCTGCCACGAGTCATAGACAGTCACCAGAAGTCAACAGGGTATTTTTAATCAAAAAGAAATTTTAATTTAAATTCTAATGTTCTTAAATCACCACTACCCCGTAATCCTGTGTCTACTTTAAATGACCCGAATTGAAAGATTGCTATGACTGACGAATATAATGCTCTTATTGATAATAAGACGTGGGTGTTAGTGCCCCATCCTTCTGGTGTTAATATTACTCGGTCTATGTGGATCTTTTATCATATATGACAATTCTGACGGTTCGTTTGCGAGGCATAAGGCTCATCTTGTGGGTGATGGTAAGACTCAACAGATTGGTGTATATTGTGTTGAGACGTTTAGCCCGGTGGTCAAGCCGACTACCATTCGCACTGTGATTAACTTGGCTCTTTCGAAAGCATAGCCCATTCATCAGCCTTTGGGGTTTAGGGATCCCACATATCCTCATCATGTGTGTTTGTTGAAAAAGTCCTTATATGGGCTTAAGCAGTCCCTGAGAGCTTAGTATAAGAGGTTTGCAGACTTTGTTTCTACTTTTGGGTTCTCTCACACCAGGTCGAATAATACATTGTTCATATATCATCGAGGTTCTTAAAAAACTCTTTATCTATTTTTAGATAATTAGAAGACAGGAACAAAAGACAAAGATGGGCTGTCAACGTAGAGGATGTAGGATGGGCAGTTGGTCAGATCTAGTATGGATCATACATGGATGGTAGTTGAAGTCGGCGGCTCTCCCAGGGTTCCCTCATCTGAGATCTCTGGGGAAGAGGATCAAGTTAGCCCTTGCGGATCGGATCATCCATATAATATACAAAAAGAAACTCCATATATTATATACTCTTATATGTGGATGAAATTATCTTGATTGCCTCGTCTGATGCATTGCAATTTGCGCAAGTCAATCATGACAATACTCAGTTCTGAGTTTGCTATGAAAGACTTGTGGCCCTTAAATTATTTTTTAGAGATTGTTGTCACTCGTCATACAGGTGGGTTATTCTTATCACAACACAAGTATGTGACTGAGATCATTGAGTGAGCTGGTATGTCCTCGTGTAAGTCTACTTCCACTCTAGTTGATACTAAATCCAAACTGGGTGCTCCGGCTATCTCACCTTACGAGGATCCAACCCCCTATCGCAGTCTCGTAGGGGCTCTTCAGTATCTTACTTTCATGAGACCAAATGTTACGTATGTCGTACAACAAATGTGTTTGTTTATGCATGATCCTAGGGTTGAGCACATGAATGCGCTCAAACGCATTATTAGGTACATCTAGGGGACGCTTGAGTATGGCTTGCATTTATATCGTTCGTCGATGTTTACACTTGTCTCATATACAGATGTTGATTGGGGTGGCTGTCCAGACACCAGACGGTCTACGTCTAGCTATTGTATATTTCTTGGGAATAACTAGGTCTCATGGTCTGTCAAACGTCAGTCAACGTTGTCACGTTCTAGTGCAGAGGCCGAGTATCGAGGGGTAGCCAATGTGGTCTCCGAGTCATGTTGGTTACATAATCTGCTTTTAGAGCTTCATTGTCCTATTCAGAAAGCTACCTTGGTTTATTGTGATAATGTTAGTGTCATCTACCTTTCTGACAATTCGGTTCAGCACCAGCGCACTAAATATATCGAGATGGACATTCACTTTGTTCGAGAAAAGGTAGCTCGTGGACAAGTACGCGTATGTCATGTCTCTTCCAGATATCAAATTTCAGATATCTTTACAAAGGGTCTTCTCTTTGTTCTTTTTGACGATTTTAGGGACAGTCTCAGCGTTCGAAAACAGCCCGCTATGATTGTGTGTGTGTGTTAAAATTTCAGATTTAAACACATAAAAATTAAAATAATATAATTTCTTTAAACAAATAATAAGAAAAACTCACGATTCCAGTTTTTGAAATTTTGAATTTGATTTTAATTTATCACGTTCTAAATTTTTTGAAGTTGAATTAATTGGTATCGTGCAACCATAATTCAAGCACATTTGTACTCTCTTTTTGGGGAGTCCCCACGTTTAAAAAAAAACTGATCACAAATCTTTAATTAATTTTATTATTAGAAAATGCAGATTTTTATTAACTATATTTAAACTTAATGAAATTTACAGTTTTTTAAAATCATTTTCCACATCCTAAATATTTGAGGGTTTGAATTCAAAGTAAAATATTTTAAAACTAAAACATGAAACATTATAAATGATAAGATTTTATTATATCTCATATACGCCATTTTGTGATTGTAATTGTTGATGTTAAATATACCCGTGTATATCACGGTTTATGGAAAGATTTTGGTGTAAATATTGTATTAAATTAGTATTGTACATTTACCATAATTATAGGATTGTTGTACAACTAGAATACGGTTTTGGGAGTTGAATAGGAATAGAATCCTCTCTTCCTATTTTTTTTTTCAAAACCCCTCACTCACCTATTGTTCTTTCGTTATGTCTACGTCAAAGAACACGTTTCACTCTGTCCTTACTGTTTCTAACATCAAGAATCACATTCCTATCATTCTTGAAATAGAAAACGTCTAATACGCGACGTGGGCCAAACTGTTCAAAGTTCACGCACGCACGCTCGCATCAAGTCTTCCATCACATAATCTCTGCGGCTCCTGCAGATACAAATGTGCCTAAACCCGAGGATGATCCTAAGTTATGGACGACTCTTGATGCCATCGTTCTTCAATGAATTTAGTCCACTATCTATACCGACCTGTTGCAAACGATTATTGAACTAGACACTACGTCTATGGCTGCTTGGGATATAATACGTGATATATTTCAAGGTAATCAAAATTCTAGAGTTGTTACCCTTGAGCAGGATTTCTCCCACGTCACCATGGAAAAAATTTCGAACGTTTCAACTTAATGCAAAATGATGAATGAATTAGCGGACCAACTCTGCAACGTTGGCGCGCCCGTTACCAACGATCGTCTTGTCATTCAGATGGTTGCAGGCCTATAGTGGCGTCGGTACGCTTCTTCGTCAGAGCAGTCCTCTTCCGCAGTTTTATCAGGCCCGTTCCATGCTCACACTCGAAGAAGCAGGCTTGGCTAAGAAAGCGCCCACTAGGGCCCTTCTGTCGTCATGGTGACCGAGTCTAATTTTTCTCCATCCACTCCAATAATTTCTACCAAAACCGCAACAACGGTGGCGGCAAAAAGGGTTAGAATTACAAAAATAATGGTAAAAACCATGGCGGAAACCGAGGTGGCAATAACGGGGGTGGCAATGGGTCTCGGGGTAGTGGGCCGCAAGCCAACTGGCCACAACCTTAGGGCCCATGTCCGTGGAATTGGGCTAGTGGGCCTGGGCCCAACATCCCCTATTTCCCGTCATCGCAATAATACCTGAGAAATTGGACCCAGATTCCCACAACAGGCCTATTTTTTTGGGTCAATAGTGGTACTCGAGAGGCAGTTTTGGGCTGGGGCAGCAAGTGGGTATGCTTGGGTCTCGGCCTCCGCAGGCCCACTATGCAGCGGGCCCCACCCCTATCGATATTGAAGTCGCAATGCACACTTAGATTAAATCCCCCGAATGCAAATTAGTATATGAACAGCGACACCACTACTCATATGACATCCGACCAAGGTAGTCTCTCGTCTTATTCCAATTTGAGCACTAATCATGGCATAATTATTGGTAATGACAATTCAATTTCAATTCGTGGTTACGGTCATAAAACTTTGTCTCCCCCATCCACCTCTTGTCTTGAAAAATGTCCTTCATGCCCCTAATTTAATTAAAAATTTGGTGTTTATCCGTAAATTCACCACTGATAATTGGGTTTATGTTGATTTTGATCTTTTGGGTTCTCTGTGAATGATTTCAAGACGGGGATTTCTCGCATTAGATGTGATAGTAGGGGCGATCTTTATCCTATCATGCCCACATCTGGTCTCTCGAGTCCAGCCTTGCCATATACTTTTGCAGCTCTTACTTCTTCCTTATGACATGCACGTTTGGGTCACCCTGGGTCATCTATTGTTTCTTCCTTACATAAAAACAATTTTATTTCTTGTAAGAGTACGTGTAGTACTCTAATTTGTCAATCTTGTCCTCTAAGAAAATTTGTTCGATTATCGTTTGTAGACTCTAATTCTCGTACTTTAATGTCGTTTAATATTATTCATAGCGATTTATGGACATCTCGTGTTCTCAGTTCTTTGGGCCATCATTATTATGTTATATTTTTAGATGATTATTCTAATTTTTTATGGAATTTTTCGTTAGCGAAAAAATCTCAAGTATTTTCCACTTTTTAAAAATTTAAAAGCATTAATCCGTACCCAATTCGAATGGGAAATCAACAATATTCAATGTGATAATGGCAAAAACTATAATAATGAGTTGTTTCGGAATTTTTGTGGTACTAATGGAATAATTTTTTGTTTTTATTGTCCTCATATGTCATCACAAAATGGGAAAACCGAACGCAAAATTCGTACCATTAATAATATTGTCTGAACTTTATTGGTTCATATTATTAAAAGAGAGGAAGTAGCAATTTCTGGCTACATATTATTAAAAAAATATATGTCATATTATTTAAATGACATATTCTAAATAATTGTATTTTGCACGTACGAAGTTAGTTGGATATTGCTTCCCTCCTTTTGTTTTTTTTTATAAAGTATATGAATTTTGATCTTTTCAGGAAAAGTTAAAAGTTTACATATTTGAATATGAAACTGAAATAGGATAAAAGGTCTTATATTCTTTTTTATTATTATTAAATTCGCAATGTGGGAGAAACAATTACTGTGTAGACGATCCCTAATTGAATGAAAATTAGTGGTTATTTTGCAAAGAAATTCATTGGACCTTGCCCTGCCCATTAAAGTTTTAAAAAAATTTATCCTACCCTACCCTACCCTATCCTATCCTATTTAAATCTTTCTCTGCCCAACCCTATCAAGAGTTTGACCTGCCCCGCACTGTCCTGCCCTGTCCTGAACTCCTAATTGCCATCCCTAGGCATATTCATCCCCTTTTCAAATCTTATATAATAAGACTCATTCGTATTTTCATCTTAGGGTCTTTGGGTGCTTATGTTATCCTCTATTTTCGTTCACCAAAATTAACAAACTTCTGGCCTGTTCTACCCCTTGCGTGTTTTTGAATTATCCGTCTAATCATCGTGGTTACAAATGTTTTGATTTATCCTCTAATAAAATCATCATTAGTCGCCATGTTATCTTTGATGAAATCCAATTTCTGTTTGCTAAACTAAGTAGTCCTGTACCTAGTTTGTATAATTTTTTGGACGACGACGTCTCTCCATATATTATCTAGCATTTTTCAAACTTATCCCTAACCCAAAATCCACCGACGGACCCACTGCCCGCTGGACCTCCTACCACTGTTTCGGGTCCAGAAACTGGACCTCTTCCTGCCACTATTTCGGGTCCTCAACCCAGTGTTACCGTCTCGGGCCCAACAACTGGGCCAAATATTGAGCCCGATTCTGCCCCTCCTTATGCTATCAATCCATCTCCTGTTTCAGTTTTCAGTGTTGGGCCAGCAGGCCCACTTCCTGGTGGCCCGTCTGTCACCCTTCTGCCTTTGTCCCAAAATCCACCTAATTCTCCCACAAATTACAGACCGATCACTCGTAGTCAATGGGGGTATTTTTAAACTAAAATACATTTTAATTTAAATTCTAATGTTCTTAAATCCCCTACCCCGTAATTCAGTGTCCGCATTAAATGACCCGAATTGGAAATTGGTTATGACTGACGAATATGATGCTCTTATTGCAAATAAGATGTGGAAGTTGGTACACCGTCCTTCTGGTATTAATATTATTCGGTCTATGTGGATTTTTACTCATAAGACAATACTGACGGTTCTTTTGAGAGGCATAAGACTCATCTTGTAGGTGATGGTAAGACTCAACAGGTTGACGTGGATTATGGTGAGACGTTTAGTCAGGTGGTCAAATCGGCTACCATTCGCACTGTTCTCAGTCTGGCTCTTTCGAAATCTTGGCTCATTCATCAGTTAGATGTTAAGAATGCTTTCTTACATGGTGATCTTAAGAAGACCGTTTACATACATCAACCTTTGGTTTTTCGAGACCCTAAATATCCTCATCGTGTTTGTTTATTGAAGAATTCCTTGTATAGGCTTAAGCAGACCCCACAGACTTGGTATAAGAGATTTACAGACTATATTTCATCTATTGACTTTTCACACAGTAGGTCTGATAATTCGTTATTCATATATCGTCATGGTACTTCCCTGCTTATATACTATTGTATGTGGATGATATTATCTTGTCTGCTTCATCTGATTCTTTTCGCAAGTCAATCATGACAATAGTCAATTATGAGTTTGCTATGAAAGACTTGGGGCCCTTGAGTTATTTTTTGGAGATTGCTGTCATTCATCATATATGTGGGTTATTCTTATCACAACTCAAGTACGCGACTGGGATCATTGAGTGAGATGGTATGTCCTCGTGTAAGTCTACTTCCACTCTAGTTGATACTAAACTCAAACTGGGTGCTGCAGCTAGCTCACCTTACGAGAATCTGACCCACTATCGCAGTCTCACAAGGGCTCTTCAGTATCTTACGTTCACGAGACCAAATATTACGTATGTCGTACAACATATGTGTTTGTTTATGCATGATCCCAGGGCTGAGCACATGAATGCGCTCAAACACATTATTCGATACATCTAGGGAACACTTGACTATGACTTACATTTATATCCTTTATCGACATCTACACTTGTCTCGTATACTGATGCTGATTGGGGTGGTTGTCCAGATACCAAACGTTCCACGTCTGGCTATTGTACGTTTCTTGGTAATAACTTGGTCTCATGGTCTGCGAAGCGTTAGTCTACATTATCACGCTCTAGTGCAGATGCTGAGTATCGAGGGGTAGCCAACGTGGTCTCTGAATCTTGTTGGCTACATAATCTTCTTTTAGAGATTCATTGTCCTATTCAGAAAGCTACCTTGGTTTATTGTGATAATGTTAGCGCCGTCTACCTTTCTGGTAATCCGGTTCAACACCAGCGCACTAAACATGTTTTGATGAATATTCACTTTGTTCTCGAAAAGGTAGCTCGTGGACAAGTACGTGTATGTCATGTCCCTTCCAGGTATCAAATTGCAGACATATTTACCAAAGGTCTTTCGTCAGTACTCTTTGAAGATTTTAGGGACAGTCTCATCATACGAACACCGCTCGCTATAATTGCGGGTGTGTGTTAAATATACTCGTGATATACATGGGTTTGTATACCATGTATATCACAGTTTCACATGTCAATATACCATAGGTGAAACCGTGGTGTACTTGGTATAAAAACCCGTGTATATCACGGTTTATGGAAAGATTTTGATGTAAATATTGTATCAAATTAGTATTGTACACTTACCATAATTATATGATTCGTGTACAACTAGAATATAGTTTTGAAAGTAGAATAGAAATAGGATCTCCTATTATGGAAAATTATAAATTATATATATACACTTTCATTAATAAAAATAATCAAGAGATTATTTCTTTCTATCCCACTATTCACGAAAAATCAAAATCAAGAGTTGTAGCAAAAGAAAAACAAATCTAGTCACTAGTGTCATCACCACAAGAAATTAGAATTACAAATACATAATAAAATAATAGAAAACTGCAACAGTGAGAAAAAAAACGCAAAAAACAAACTACTCAACAAAATAAAAAATATCAATTTAAAAAGACAAAAGAAAAAAGAAAACTACAATAGACAGAAAGAGTAGCGGCTGCGGGTTCCTTCATCGGAAAAAAAAAAAAAAAACTTCCTCCTGTTTGTTTGCACCCGTACTCTTTTCCCACGATCTCATTTATTCCAAATCTTTTTCCACGTTTGGACTCCTTTTTTATTAGGGTGTAATTTTTTTAAATTTTCTAAATGCATATCCTGAATCTGAAGTAATTAAAAGAGTCCTATATTAAATAAACAGTGAAAGACAATATACACGGCCCTACAACCGTGTGTATCACTTTGTATATTTTGTCCATATTTTATCATAATTAGTAGAGTTCTTGTACATGTATAATTATGATAGTAATCTCTTGTTGGGTCCCGGGGGCTATGGAACAATAAAGAAAATGCAAAATAAACTAAATCAAACTTGAATGTCAATTATGTTTTCGAATGTCAGGAATAATGTCGTCTGACAACGGTAACAACACAGTAGTAAAAACAGAAACATTTGAAGAGTAAAAAGCAGCGAAAATTTAAAGTACACAAAGGTTTTAAATTTACATAGGTTATATAATATATATAACCTATGACGGTCAATGACCGAAAGTATTGTATATATTATATACAATCGAATAAATTCCTTTCTTTACAATATTACAAAATACAACAAAAAAGAATTAAAAAGTGGTGAAGTCACAGATGAATTCTGTCTGAAAATCTATCTAAATAGACATAGATAACATCTCATTACAATTGCTTCAATACATAACACATTATTAGGGTCCACCGCTGTGCATCTGTCAAAGGAATGCGGTCCACCACAAATCTCACAATTCATAGGCATCTGAACTGCATTCACGGACATGGTGTTCTGATGCAGTTGCTTCGTCAAAAGGGTCACATGTGCGTTCAGGGCAGTGATGACATCTAGTTCATGTATGCTCATAGCCTTCCTGCTGGTCACTGACCTGTCATCTGCCCCTTAATGATTGTTGACAACCATATCTTCCAGTAACTCATGTACCTCATTGACACTCTTTCTCATGAAAGCACCCCCTGATGCAGCATTAATGATGGTACAAGTAGTACCACTCAGTCCATTATAAAAAATGTAGACTAACATCCACTTCTCAATGCCATGATGTTTCCTTTGCAGATCTTTGAATCGCTCCCATGAATCGTAGAGTGATTCACCATCCACCTGATAAAAGTTGTTCAGCTCTCCCCTTAACTTTGCTGTTTTGGAAGGAGGGAAGAACTTTGCAAGAAACTTTTGGGCCAGGTACTGCCAGGTAGTGACGGAGTTGGCAGGAAGTGAGTTCAACCAGCTTTTGGATCTATCCCTCAGTGAGAACGGAAAGAGCCTCAGTCTAATGACATCGTCAGTAACACCATTGTATTTGAAAGTGGCATACAACTCCAGAAAGTTTGTAATGTGCATGTGGGGATCTTCAGATGGCAGTCCCCAAATTGTACTGTGTTCTAGACCATCCTCAGGATGGCTGGCTTGATCTCAAAGTTGTTGGCCCCTATAACTGGGAGCCTGATGCAAGTCTGTACATCTGTGACCGTGGAAAGAATGTAGTCCTCCAAACTTCTCTTTGTTGGGACCTATATTGGCTCTCCTGCATTCTCAGGAACCTCATTGTCTGCCCCATTCTGATTTGGTTCGTTGTTCATGGTCACTGACTCAGATATCCTTTTGTTGCGCCTGTTTTGTTTGCATAGTTTTTCGATTTCAGGGTTGAAGGGAACAAGTGTATCTGTTCCTCTCCTTCTTCGCATACACTAGATTCCTGAAACAGATCAAAATCAAAAAACAAATAAAGACACACGGTTCTAACAGTAAAAATTAAAATAAAAAAAAATAAAAAATAAAGCCAAAGTAGAAATAAAAATAGATGATTCGATATTAGATGTACGCCAGTCCCCGACAACGGCGCCAAAAACTTGTTAGCGATATTTCGACTGCTCACGCAAGCGTACACATCGTTCACAAGTAATTTAGTCTGTAAGACCGAATATCGTCCACATAGACAGGTTTCTAAGTACCGTTAATCTATTTTATGTTATCTATTTGGCAATCGATATTTGATTGGGGTATTTATTTAACTACTAGAATAATTGCAAGATTTAAACTAATAAAATTGTAATTAGTTATGAATGAATTAGGGCTTCCAAAATCCTCGACTATCCACTTTCTTCAATCCTTAATGCAACTAAAATGATTCTTCTTCTTCGTTAAGATAACGGTTAACTAGACTGTCTTATATACCGGTTAGGACATATAATCACTCAACCCCAGTGCAGAACCCTTCTATATTTCTATGATAGGATTTACCACATAAGAGGATTAAGAACATTAATCTATAATGCTACACAAGTATCGGGGTACTTTCGTCCGCGATTTTAACCTATGTCTAGTCAATTACAACATATCCAAATCTCTCCTTTCGGTTTTTGATTCGAAATCATATAGGTTATGATAACTAGTGATCAATTAATTATCAAACATTCATACCAAAATATTGACTAAATCTTAATCAAGCGAAGAAGAAATCAAACTACTACATTAATTCATGAATAACAATTTCAAGCGATTCATAAGTAAAATCCTAATAGAGTGTTTAGCTCCTAGCCATAGTCACGCTAAGAACTAACACAATATTTATACATAAACTGAATTAAAAAAGAAAGAAAGAAAATTACATAGAACAAAGTCTCCAATTGTAGCTCCAAATCCGTCTGTGTTGTGTTGTCTTGTAGAATGACCAACCTCTTTCCATAGCATTAATCCTTAGGGCTTAAATATCCTCTAATTTTCGTGCCCTATGGACCAATCCGCCCTTAGCCAATTTGCCTTCGGAACTGAAATTTCTCGCGTCGGTACCGCGGTTCTGCATCTGGCGCGCGGTCAAACTCCTGCAGCTTCTCAGCACAAATGGCACCGCGGTACTGCCTGATGACACTGCGGTGCTGAAAGTCCTGTGGCTCCTCGGTAAATATGGCACCACGAGTCTGCATAGTGGCACCGCAGTTCTGCATAGTGGCACCGCGGTGCTGCCTTCTTTCGCATTGAGTTGCCAACTTTCGTCTTTTTTGCCTCCGGAGCACCTTTTCTGCCCATTTCTCGTTTCTTTTTGCCATGTTGTATTTTTGCACCGCTGTGACTCAAAAGAAATAAAAACAAACCTACTACTATACTAACACAACAAAAACGAGTAAAATACCAACTAAAAATGACTCAAAAGGCGAATACAAAATACGCCTGACAACAGCAACGAAAATACCTCATCCACCACCTAAAACTTCCCACAAATTCACCCAAATCCTTCCAATCCCCACAAACCATCCCCACTCAAAACTCCTAGCATCGCTCCACAACATCATTCTTTCACTTGAGTCAAGGAAGCGGTGAAGAACAACCACTCAAAAGGGTAACCTTCATCATTGTTCTTGAGATTTAAAGGTTAGTGGAGAGAATAACTTATAGACTTGGGTGTGCTACGGGCTGCGTGTTGTTGGTGTTGTGAGGGTGATTGTTGCTTGGGTGTGTGTTGGTTGTGCTGTGTTGTGGGATATTACTGTGGGAGTTTGTGATTTTGGGGTTAAGGGTTGCTGTGTAGTGTTGATTCGTGGTGTATTGCTGCTATGGTCGGATTTTTCTTGATTATTGTTGCTGTGTGGAGTGATAGTTGTTGAAAACCCTCAAAAAAATAAAGGAAACGCTGCTGAAAATTTTCCAACAACTCGCACAATGGCCTCTAGAAAACGAACCGCCAGAGCTTCCTCATCTCCAGAATATGATGTTACTCGATTTACCAACAAACAGGCGGAAGATTGATATAACAAAATAAGCACTAGAGCATTGATACCAGAGAGAGGTATGGATTATCAGACCATGTCATTTGATGATGACGATGACTACGAGCCCATTAGGGCCATGATCGAGGCGAATGGTTGGAAAAGGTTCACCAATTCAGAAAGAATTCCACTTCAGAACACTAGCATTGTGAGGGAATTCTATGCTAATTATCCCGAGCAAGAAGATGGGAGATGCTTTGTTAGAGGGCGATATGTGCCCGTAAGTTCTGAAACAGTGAATGCGCTACTGAGGACCAATGATGTTGAAGACCAGGGTTATAACCCGCACCATTTCAGAAGTTGGTCGAGAGACGTCAACCCCATCATGTGGGACACAGTTGCAGCAGTTTTATGCTACCCAGGCGCCGAATTCAATATTTCTCGTAACGGGTCCAGGAGACTTTCTCGGTGCCAATTTAACAGAACAACCAGAGTATGGCTATATTTCATAAGTGCTCGCTTGATTCCGTCAACTTATTTTACCAATGTGCCTAAAGACAGAATCAAGCTCATTTATGGCATCATATCGAACAAGACAATTGATGCCAGGAGAGAAATAGTGCAAAGCATAGGGGAGATTAGCAGGCTGGCTACTACTGGCGGACTGGGACATGGGTCACTCATTTTTGCCTTATGTGCTAAGCATGGAGTCCCAACATTCGCTACGGATATTTTCGAGAAAAGTCAGTCTCCTGTGACCTACAGTTTAATGCACTCTTTCCTTGACCCCACTTCAATACCAGCAGCAAGGAGAAGGGGCCCAGTAGCAACAAACGCAGCAGTCATGGATGAAGAAGAGCCTGAGGCAGCTGCACACGATGAAGCAGGAGAAAATAGCCACCAGCCTCCCCTGTCCTTGGAACCTCCAATGCCAATGATGAAGCAGCTGCTCCTAAATTAACAAAGGATGCTGCAAAACCAAGAGAACATGATGCAGAATCAGCAGCAAATGATGCAAAACCATCAACACCTGACCCAGCGTGTTGATGGTTTAAGTTCCATGTTCACCCAATGGTCAATGCAACATCCGCCGCCATCGCCACCATCTTGAGCCGCTATTGTATGTAAGTCGTTCCTTTTTAATTTTTGAGTCGTTACACATTTAGGACAATGTGTCGTTTAAGTTTGGGGGGGGGGGGTACTTATTTTATTTTTGTATTTCTGTTTTTGAGTCATCGTTTTGATTGAGTTTTTGTGTCTTTTATTGTATCTATATGAGTCAATTTGTTTTTATGATCATGCATGCTGTAGTTGCTGGAAACGCCTAGTGAATTAAGTGAGATAATGTAATGAAATTAGAAGCTAAAATTTGTGTGCTTAAGTTAGATATGCCAAAAATTCATGAAAATCTAATTATTTGAGATAGTTGTGCTTAGCCTATGTGTTGGCAGTTATGGAAAGAAAGGTTGAAAATGTTTAGAAATCTGTTTGCTTGTTATTTTAGGCGAAATAGTTAAGTTGTACATGTTTAGGGAGATGATTCAGTCATTTCTTTGATAGCCCTTCTGACCATTCATTACCTACACTGACATAAATTGTATCCTTAGTCAGCCCCGTTGAGCCTAAAATAATATCTTTGTTTGACACCCTATGATTCCATGTTTGTGCCATAAGTGATAATTGAAGATTCTTGGAATAAAAAAGTGTTGAAAAAGAGATAAAAAGAGAATGAAAATTGGATGCACCCCAATGAAAAAATATGCAAAAGTCTAAATTTGGGGGTGCTTGTTATAATGTGTCTCATTCTCTCAAAAGACATGAGGGGAGAGGATATGTATGAGACTAAAAAGAAAGTCAAAAAGAAGGAAGAATGCGTTGAATGAAAATAGCTTATGGTACGTAATTTGAGCCTAAAATGCCTATTTTTACCTACCCCTGCCTAAGCCTACATTACAACCCTTGAAAGTCCTGATGATCTTTATTATGTATGTCTATGATTAGTGGAGAATAACAAGTAAACATGTCTATAACATTTTGGGAAAGATAGAATGAAATTGACATGCATAGGTTAGGTGTTTGTACTTCCATTGATTATGATTGAAATGAATTTGCGAAATATCTGACTTGAAATTCTAGATTGCTAAATTAATGCTATGTATGTTCCAACATATTATCCCAACTGACATTCATGCTTTTCTAAGTAACCTTGTGCAACTGCTTGATTAGAGTCTTTTGAGTCAGTTTTCTTTCTGTTTCTTTGATTTTGTTTTGATCTTTGCTCGAGGGCGAGCAAGGGTTAAGTTTGGGGGTATTTGTTAGGCGTATTTTGTATACACTTTTTGAGTCATTTTTAGTTAATATTTTCCCCATTTCCGTTTAAATAAGTGTATTGTTAGGGTCGTTTTTCTTTCTTTTGAGTCACAACGGCTCAAAAAGGCAAAATGACGAAAATGAGCGAAAAATGGGCATAAAAGAAGGGTCCAGAGACAACAAAAGGTTGAAAATTGGAGATTCGGACGAAGGCAAAGCGACCGCGACACCAGTGATAGGGCAGCGGTGCGTAAGATCGAGAGAACTGCGGGACTTTCGGCTGCGCGGTGCCATTCTGCGAATCTGCGGTGCCGTCGGAAATTCAGAATCCGAAGTAAATTTGGCCAAGGGCAGAAGGGTCCAGAGGGCACAAAATTTGCAACATACTTAAGCCCTAGAGATTATTCTATTGAAGGAGGTCGGACATTCTATCACAGAACACAATTGAAGATAAATTGGAGGCTATCATTGGAGACCTAGTTCTAAGTACTTTTTCTTTCTTTAGTTTTCAATTCAGTTTATGTTGGTATTTATATTAGTTCTTAGCGTGACTATGGCTAGGAGATAAATACTTTATTAGGACTTTTCTATTGAATCGCTTGAACCTCTATTTCATGAATTAATGCATTAGTTTGATTTCTTCTTCACTTGATTAAGATTTATTCAATATTGGTATGAATGTTTGTAGTTAACTGGCCATTAATTATCATAATCTATATGATTTCGAATCAAGAACCGAGATGAGAGATTTAGATATGCTGTAATTGAATAGACATAGGTTAAAATCGCGGACGAAAGTACTCCGATACTTGTGTAGCATTATAGGATATTGTTCTTAATCCTCCTATGTGGTAAATCCTATCATAGAAATATAGAAGAGTTCTGCATTGGGGTTGAACGATTATATATCATAACCGGAATATAAGACAGTCTAGTTAACCGCTATCTTAACGTAGAAGAAGAAGTCATTCTAGTTGCATTAGGGATTGAAAATAGTGGATAGTCGAGGATATTGGAAGCCCTAATTCCTTCATAACTGATTAAACTTTAATAATTTAGTTTACTTCTTGCAATTATTCTAGTAGTTAGATAAAAACTCAAATCAATTATCGTTTGCCAAATAGATAACCTAGAATAGATGTTCGGTAATTAGAAACCAGTCTCTGTGGACGATAAACTCGGTCTTACAAGACTATACTACTTGTAACGATACGTACACTTGCGTGAGCACGTGGAAATCGGCCTAACACTATAAAAAAAATGATCACGTATGCTGTAGTTGTTGAAGATATCTAATGGATTAAGTGGGATAATATAATGGAATTGAAAGTAAAAATCTGTGTGCTTAAGTTAGATATGCCAAAAATTCATGACATCTAATTATTTGAGATATTTGTGCTTAGCATATGTGTTAACAATCATGGAAATAAAGGTTGAAAAATGTCTAGAAAATCTGTTTGCTTGTTATTTGAGGCGAAATAGTTAAGATATACATGTTCAGGGAGATGATTCAGGTATTTCTTTGATAGCCCTTCTTACCGTTCATTACATACCCTGATGGAAATTGTATCACTAGTCAGCCCCTTTGAGCCTAATATAATATATTTTCTTTGACACCCTATGATTCACTGTTTGTGCTATTTATTATAATTGAAAACTTTTGGGATGGAAAGTGTTGAAAAAGAATAAAAAAGAGAGTGAAAAATTTGATGCACCTCAATGAAAAATATGCAAAAGTCTAAGTTTGGGGGTGCATGTTATTTATAATACATATCATTCTCTCAAAAGAAAAGAGGAGAAAATAGGTATGAGACTAAAAAGAAAGTCAAAAGGAGTTGAATGAAAAAATGCTTATGGTACGTAATTTGAGCCTAAATGCCTACTTTTATCTACCCCTACCTAAGCCTACATTACTACCCTTGAAAGTCCTGAAGATCTCTAATATGTATGTCTATGATTAGTGGAGAATAACAAGTAAACAGGTCTATAGCATTTTGGGAAAGGTTAAATGAAATTGACATGCACATATTATGTGTTTGCATTTCCAGTGATTGTGATCTAAATGAATTTGCGAAATATCTAACTTGAAATTCTAGATTGCTGAAATTCATGCTATACATGTTCCAACATATTATCTCAACTGTCATCCAGGATTCTCTAGTAACATTGGTACAACTACTTGATCAGAGTCTTAGAGTCTTTTTCCTTGGTTTCTTTGATTTTTATTTTGATCTTTACTCGAGGGCGAGTAAAGGTTAAGTTTGGGGGTATTTGTTAGACATATTTTATATACACTTTTTGAGTCATTTTTAGTTAACATTTTTCTTATTTTCTTTGAAATTAGTACCGTATTAGGGTCATTTTTCTTTCTTTTGAGTCACAGCGGTTATAAATGGAGAAATGGCAAAAAAAGGCCGAAACTGAGCAGAAAAAAGGGTCCCCGAGGCAAATGGACGAAAGTTGGCATCACTCGGACAGAAGGCCTGCAGCGCCATATATTTAGAGAGCTGCAGATGTTCCGGTGCCGTGGTGCCAAAATGCAGGGTCGCGACGCCGATGCGGGTTTTCCAAATCCGAGGTGAATTTGGCACGGGGCAAAAGGGTCCGAAGCAAGAGTTTGAGACAACGTATATAAACCCCTAGGATATATTTTATTACGGCATCTCTGATATTCTATCACACTTTTGGAGAGAGCTTTGAAGGTTAGAAGATTGGAGACCACGTTCAAGTTATTTTCTTTTCTTTTCTTTGCTTTATTTCAGTTCATGTTGGATTATATATTAGTTCTTAGCATGACAATGTATAGGAGCTAATCTTTATATTAGGGCTTTCCATTGAATCGCTTGAAACTTTTTTTATGAATTAATGCATTAGTATTGATTTCTTCTTCAATTGGTTAAGATCTATTCAGTATTGGATTGAATTCTTGATAATTAATTGATCACTAATTGTCATAATCTATATGATTTCGAATCGAGACCCGAGAGGGGAGATTTGGATATGTTGTAATTGAATAGACATATGTTAAAATCGCGGACGAAAGTACCCCGATACTTATGTAGTATTTAAGGTTATTGTTCTTAATCCTCCTGTGTGGTAAAATCTATCATAGAAATATAGAAGATTTCTGCATAAGATTGAGTTTTTATATATCTTAACCAGAATATAAGACAGATTAGTCAACCTGCTATCTTAACGAAGAAGAAGTTATTGTTGTTGCATTAAGGATTGAAAAATAGTGGATAGTTGAGGATATTGGAAGCCCTATTTCCATCATAACTGATTTAGACCAAAGCATACTTAGGTTAATTCCTGCAATTTACTCTAGCTAGTTAGATAAAAACCAAAAACATCCTTACGATTGCCAAATAGATACCATATATTAGATAACCGATAATTGATAACCAGTCTCTGTGGACGATATTCGGTCTTACATACTATATTACTTGAAGTGATACGTAAACTTGTGTGAGAATAAGTAAAATCTCTAACAGCTGGCCCAATAACGCCTCACCCAGTTATTATTTCTCAGCCAGCAGACCCACTTCCTGGTGTCATAATACCTTATTCACATGGTTCAGTCTCTCAACCAACAGGCCCACTGCCTACTGGCTAAATTCCACAGTCTGTCGGTCCATTAAATTGCCCAGAAGGCCCACTGCCTGTTGGCCAATCCTAAGAAGACCCATTCCAGTTCATTTCTATTCCAAATTAAGGGCTCATTACTCATAGTCAAAAAGGTATTTTTAAACCAAAATTATATTTTAATCTTAGTTCTAATGTCACTAGATCACCCCTACCACGTAGCCAAGTGTCTGTCCTCAATGACATAAATTGGAAAATGGTCATGGATGATGAATATGCTCTTATTGAAAATACGATGTGGGAGTTGGTGCTCCGTCCGCATGGTGTCAATGTTATTCGTTCTATGTTAATTTTTAGTCATAAGAAAAAATCTGACGGTTGTCTTGAGAGGCATAAGACCCGTCTTGTAGGTGATGACAAACCTCAACAGGTTGGTGTGGATTGTGGTGAGACATTTAGTCTAGTGGTCAAATCGGCAACCATTCACAATGTTCTCAGTTAGGCTCTCTCGAAAACATGGCGCATTCATCAGCTGGATGTAAAAAATGATTTCTTACATGGTGATCTCAAGGAGACAATATACATGCACAAATCCTTAGGTTTCAGGGACCCCGATCATCCTAATCATGAATGTTTGCTCAAAAAGTCCTTGTATGGCCTTAAACAGGCCCCACTGATTTGGTATAAAAGGTTCTTTTGAGTCACAGTGGTTTAAAGTGACACATTGGTGAGAAGGAGCGAAAAGAGGGCAGAAACAGAGGTTCCAGAGCTCAAAAAGCTGAAACGTTGGCAACCCGGGCGTAATTCAGGGCGGCGCCGTGGCGCCAACCAGCCAACAGCAGCAGAGCCACGGCGCCCAAGCGAACCAGCGCGAAGTTTGGCGCGGTTGCGAGGCATGGCCGGCTGAAAATTGACAAATCCGAATAGGATTGGGCCAAAGCGAAAGAGGAAAAGATTTTGCACGTTTTTGAGGATATAAATAGGGCCTTTTAGGTCAGTTTTGAGGAGTTCCACACCTTACCATTCATCACAACATTAGATCAATATTGGAGACTTATTTTTGAGTAATTTCTTGTTCTTTATTTTATTTATTTCTAGTATATGTTGGATACTATTTTAGTTCTTGGCATGTCTATGACTAGGAACTAACTTAATTTAGGGCTTTTATGTCGAATCACTTGAACCTTGTTTTATGAATTAATGCAAGATTTTGGTTTCTTCTTATTATTGTTGAGATTTATTCAATAATTGTTTTGATTGCTTGGTAATTAATTGATCACTAATTATCATAACTTATATGATTTCTAATCGAAATCAGAAAGAGGAGATTGTGAATATGCTATAGTTGAATAAACATATGTTTAAATCGTGGACGAAAGTACCCCGACACTTGTGTAGCTTGATAGGTTATTGCTCTTAATCCTCCTTTGTAGTCAATCTTGTCATCGAAAGATAGAAGGATTCTACATTGGGGTTGAGTGTTTATATTACCTTAACAGGAGTATAAAATGGCTTAGTTAACCTGTTATCTCAACATAGAAGAAGAACCTTAATTATTTGCATTAACGAGTAAAGAGAGCGGATAGTCGAGGAGATTTGGAAGCCCTATTTACACCATATCTGAAGTAAAGTAATTTAGTTAGCGTCTATAATCATATCTATAAACAAACCATCAAATTATCGGTCACCAAATAGATACTACATAATAGAGGTTGGTAATTAGACACTAATCCCTGAGGACGATAACTCGGTCTTCTAGACTATATTACTTGTCACGATATGTGCACTTGCGTTTAGCGTGTGTATAAATCGCTCATCAATATCACACTTCAAATTGTCAAAATCCTTTTAGGGTGAAGATATGAGGACTGTAGCTGATGTTACACCCCGTAGTTCAGGTCATGCGCATGAGAGCGTACGAAAGGGAGTAAGACTTAAAATTTTCAAAAGATAGGTTGACGGATTGTTCTGGATGGGTTTTAGTCAACTTTGAGGCGGGTTATGACCCGGTACATTGAGAGTTCCTAAGTATTTCAAAGGCCTAGTGCGTAGTTCGTTGAGTCTAGTTTCCAACGCAACCAACCGTTCGTCGATAGGAAGTTGGAGTAGGAAGTTATGGGAGTTACAAATTCAGTGCGCATACGGACAGAAATGCGTTTGGACAAAGCGCGCAGTCGCGGCGCGGATGCGAGGGCGCGCGAAATCTTGAAGGGTCGCTGAAGTTGCAGCCATGCGCTGAGGCAGCGCCGTGTGCGGAAGTTCAGAGAGGCTGCGGAGGTTTCAGCGCCGCGGCGCCGAGGCGGGATTTTTGGGCGAAAAAACTTAGGAAAGTCTGATTTCTCTTTTAAAAAGGCCATGGGAGGGTGACAAGTGTCCCCCCCATCTGATTTTTCTTGCATGCCTTATATTGACCAAGTCTTGAAGACTTGGTCATCTTTCAAACCTCTCCCTCTCTCTAAATTAGCTCCTCCTTCTCTCTACATTTCCAAAGGAAATTCTAAGCCTAAGAAAAATCTGAAAAGTTAAGTACAAGAAGGAAGTTTGTGGCTAGCTTGTTGGTGTTGTTGTGGTGGTATTCTTGGCAAGAAATCTAGCAAAACATTTGGGATAAATTTGGCTAAAGCTCTAAGGTAATGATTCTTCCCTTGTAATTAGTTTTTAGTGTTGCATGTTAAGAAGAAAGAACTTGTGGTAGTGAATAATGCACTTAGAGTCTTTGCATGTAAGAAATGTGGTTTGGATATGAAAGATTGGTTAAGAAGAGATTATGAGCATGTTGTAGCCTAAAAACTACCTTAGAATTGTTAAGTGAATTGTTGTACCTAATGGGGCAGAATTTTACACACCCAAGTTTGGAGGTGTAATCCCCTTTAAAATGTTGGATTGTTGAGCCTTAAATGTGGTGTTTGAATGATAAATTCGGCCTTGAGAAAGGTGGCAAAGTGAGTAGAAACAAAGGAAATGCTGCCCAATTTTCCATAGAATTTAGTGACTTTGAACTTAGATTATTTCTACATTGAAATTAGAGGTTAATAAACGTATCATGGTTATTATAGGTTGGCATATTACTCATGTAGTTTGAGCTTAGCAAGTGGATTGACCGAAGAGGTATGTGGAAACTTTCTTATCTCTTGAGCATGAGTAGTTATAACTATATAGTACGGTAGACGTACGTGTTTTAAATGAAGTAAATCCTTTTGTTATACTTGACTTGTTTTAAGAAAATGTCTAAGTGGTTAGGTTAAGAAGTTAACCCGTTTGTTCTTGAGGAGTGGTTTATCTTAAATAAGGTAGACAAGGATTTCTTGACATAAAGAAGTATAGAGTACTTGGTGTGAAAGTATTGAGTATTGAATTATTCTAAAAAGATAAGGGGCTTGAAGTATTTTTGAAAATTGTGTAAATTTGTTTGAAGTATAAGTCTCTTGGTTAGTACAAGAACGAAATGGTTTATAAGTAGTTATAACGGCTTTATGGGAAGTTAGTTATAATGGCCTTATAAAAGGATAAGAATGTCTTAATTTCTAAAGAATAAAGTTAGTATAATGGCTTTATGGGAAGTTGGTTATAATAACTTTGTGGAAGGTTAAGAAGGTTGTCTAATTCGATTTATGAGCATAAGTTGCCTAGATTGTGAAAAATTGAAGTTACTTGGTTTCAAGCTTTGAAATGAATTTTCTAAAGGTGTAATAGCTTACTTTGAAAAATAGACACGCCTTGATAGTACTTTGGCTTGTTTAATTGAGAATTATTCTATTTGTGCCTTGATAGTACTTTGACTTATTTAATTGAGAATTATTCTATGTGTGCCGTGATAAGTACGTTGGCTTGCTTAAATAAGGATTGTCTTGGTTTATGTGAAAGGAAGGCATGGTAATTGTTTTGGTTTATGTAAGGACATGGTATTGCAATTCGAATTAAAAGCATGTAGTTATGAGTCTATATCGGGCGTCTTACACGGTGATGGAGGATTCCACGTATGCGCCACGATGAGGGTTCGTTTCCTGATGTGATTATTCCATGGATTAGCTCTCCACGAGGTCTATCACGCAGGTGGATCTAGTAGTTAGCCCTCGACTTGCCCGGCCGAGACGCGTGATGCAGTGGATCTAGTAGTTGGCTTTCGTACTTGCCGCCGGTGTTAGGGCGAAGTTGTGTGATGCAGGTGGATCGGTGGTTAGCTCAGCGATTGCCCGGCCGCCGATGTGACGCAGGTGGATCTCGGTAGAGGCTATCGACTTGCCCGGCCACCGTGATTCGTATAGTATTGTTGCACGCGTGGATCCGTAGCCGACTTTCGTACTTGCCCCGGTTGAGGATGCAGGTGGATCTCGTAGCTATGCCTTCGCATTTGCCTCGACGCTCACGATAATGACGTGGGATCTAGTGTTCATGCGTGTGCTTTAGTGTTGTTATATCATAGATCACGGCGGTGAGGAAGGAATTCCACGCATGATTGATATTACGTACGAGACCTATGGTTATATTTGAATGATGACTTAGAGGGCGTGAGTCCCTGACTTGACATGGCTGCGTATATGTTGTATACTGTAGTTTGGCTGTCATACATGTCTCCTGCTTTATATATGCTATTATGATTACATTACAATATTTTCGCCACATACTTGGTACTGTTAGATCGACCTCCTTCGGGGGCCGTTCACGCCGCAGTCGAGATACGTAACTGTCGATCCGCACTCTTAGGATCACTGTTCATTTCTTGGAAAGCTCCATCTCTCCGAAGGCTTTGTCTTTTTGGTATGATTCCCTGAGGTTATAGACTTTTGTACATTCAGGGTGCCCCGCCACATTTGTTATTCCTAGAGGTCTGTAGTCACGTTTGTGGTTTGGGGCTGTAAGAGTAAGTTGTACTTCTGATTAAGTATGTTTTTTTTTATGGAAGGCACTTTATCTACCGCCAAGAATGTTTACCTTTTATAAGTTATGTGTTATGTATGTTCACCGCTATTCTCTCGATGTGTACTGACGGTGCCCCGATAGGGCACTACGCCCGGCCTCGGTCGTGACAAAAGTGGTATCAGAGCAGTTAGTCCTCGGAAAGTGTCTACAGACCGTGTCTAGTAGAGTCTTGATTATCGGTGTGTTGTGCACCACATCTATAATCAGGAGGTTGCGGGACATTTAGGATTGGTTTCCATTCTTTCACACTAAGATCGTGCAATAGAGCTGAGTTATAGGTTGAACCTCCTCTGATGTTTTCCTTTATGTATCAGTTATGCCTCCACGCAAGGCAACCGCAGCCCAGAAGGGCAAGGCAGCAGCAGGAGCTGCTAGTGGTACGTAGAGAGTTACCAGGACTCGGGCACAGACTATGCCTGAGGGAGTAGGCGGGTCGGCGAGTTCAATACGGCGAGATAGAGAGCGGGAGCGCAATAGCTCCAGAGGTTTCTGCACGAGCCTCCAGCCCGCAGCCGAGGAAGCGGTATAGGATTACGAGAGCGGTCAGTTGTTGACTAGCATCGTTGCAGGGCAGCACCGCCAGGCGCCGGTGGCTAACCCTAGGGCCGACGGTTTAAGGATTCTCGACTTTCTGAGTTGTAATCCACCTGAGTTCTATGGTTCGAGGTCTGAGGAGGATCCTCAGGAGTTTATTCGACAGGTGCGGCGGACTACGCAGGTGCTTAGGGCCTCGGAGACGGAGTCCGTTGTGTTAGCTTCTTACCGGTTATGCGATATTGCGTTGAACTGGTTTGAGTCATGGGAATTGTCTAGAGGGGAGGGTGCTCTTCCAGCGGTTTGGGAGGAGTTCACAGAGGCCTTCCTGGATCACTTCTTGCCTCCTGAGTTGAGGAGAGCCCGCGTGGATAGATTCTTGACCTTGAGGCAGAATGGGAGGACCATCAGAGAGTACAACCTGGAGTTTGACTCTTTGGCCAGGTATGCGCACACTATTGTAGCCAACATGGCGCATGCAGTTCATCGCTATGTGATGGGCTAGACCGTCATATGATTCTGCGTGCTTGGGAGTAGCTCTTCACCGTGTATGGATATCGCCAGATGCAGCATATGCGCGAGGATAGAGGACAGAGAAAGGAGGGTCGGCTTGATCGAGCCCGGCCAAGAGGCTGTGACAGCAGGATCTCGTGGCGCTGAGGCGGACCGCCTGAAAGAAGCTAGTTATGCGCCTCAGCCAGTACGGAGTACTCCACCACGCCTTCGGGACGTCGAGATTCGGGAGCGGGACACGGCTCGAGGTTGAGTTTTCGGAGAGTAATGGTGTTAGTCCGAGGAAGCCACCTCTACCTCGCCAGAAATGTGGTAACACCCATTATGGGAGTGTCGTGCTAGTTTGGGTAATTGCTATGCATGCGGCCGCAGGCCATTATGCGAGGAACCGTCCGACCGCAGATAGCACGGATGTAGAGATTCACCCTTCGGGATCGGTGGTCGGTTCATCGCTTCTTTTGTTATGCTCGTGCGGCGGTGATCATGATTAGAACGACAAGGGAATGTGAAGCAATAATTACGGTATATCTTTGACCCTTTAGAGACTAGTATGCATGATAGGATTGTTGTATGATTTAGTGTTATGAGCAGGATATTGAGATCGTACACGTGATAGAATGAGTGGTAAATACGAACGAAATTGCATTAGGCGTGAACGGGTAAGTAGTAATGGTTCATATGTTGGGTTCGTTTTCGCTTGACTTACGGTGAATGGGTATGCGTGTGCGATATCTTGGGTCATGGGTGGCATAATGAAGTTCCATTTAGTATATAGTACGCGAGGATGTACCGAGGAATAGTAGATTGGCTCCAAAAGAACATTCGGGATGAATGTTTCTAAGGAGGGAGAATGTTACACCGTAGTTCGTAGTCATGCGCATGAGAGCGTACGAAAGGGAGTAAGACTTAAAATTTTCAAAAGATAGGTTGACGGATTGTTCCGGATGGGTTTTAGTCAACTTTGAGGCGGGTTATGACCCGGTACATTGAGAGTTCCTAAGTATTTCAAGGTCCTAGTGCGTAGTTCGTTGAGTCTAGTTTCCAACGCAACCAACCGTTCGTCTATAGGACGTCGGAGTAGGAAGTTATGGGAGTTACAAGTTCGGGCGCAGACGACGTAAATGCGTTTCGCACAAAGCGCGAGGCCGCGCCGGATGCAGGTCGCGCGCCGAAATCGAAGGGTCGCTGAAGTTGCAGCGCCAGACGGCAGCGATGCGGAAGTTCGCAGAGGTCGCGGAGGTTTCAGCGCGCCGAGGCGGATTTTGGGCGGAAAAACTTAGGAAAGTCCGATTTCTCTTTAAAAAGGCCATGGAGGGTGACAAGTGTCCCCATCTGATTTTTCAGATGTTTATATTGACCAAGTCTTGAAGACTTGGTCATCTTTCAAACCTCTCCTCTCTCTAAATTAGCTCCTCCTTCTCTCTACATTTCCAAAGGAAATTCTAAGCCTAAGAAAATCAAAAGTTAAGAACAAGAAGGAAGTTTGTGGCTAGCTTGTTGTTGTTGTTGTGGTGGTATTCTTGGCAAGAAAGCTAGCAAAACATTTGGGATAAATTTGGCTAAAGCTCTAAGGTAATGATTCTTCCCTTGTAATTAGTTTTTAGTGTTGCATGTTAAGAAGAAAGAACTTGTGGTAGTGAATAATGCACTTAGAGTCCTTGCATGTAAGAAATGTGGTTTGGATATGAAGGATTGGTTAAGAAGAGATTATGAGCATGTTGTAGCCTAAAAACTACCTTAGAATTGTTAAGTGAATTGTTGTACCTAATGGGGCAGAATTTTACACACCCAAGTTTGGAGGTGTAATCCCCTTTAAAATGTTGGATTGTTGAGCCTTAAATGTGGTGTTTGGATGATAAATTCGGCCTTGAGAAAGGTGGCAAAGTGAGTAGAAACAAAGGAAATGCTGCCCAATTTTCCATAGAATTTAGTGACTTTGAACTTAGATTATTTCTACATTGAAATTAGAGGTTAATAAACGTATCATGGTTATTATAGGTTGGCATATTACTTGCGGTAGTTTGAGCTTAGCAAGTGGATTGACCGAAGAGGTATGTGGAAACTTTCTTATCTCTTGAGCATGAGTAGTTATAACTATATAGTACGGTAGACGTACGTGTTTTAAATGAAGTAAATCCTTTTGTTATACTTGACTTGTTTTAAGAAAATGTCTAAGTGGTTAGGTTAAGAAGTTAATCCGTTTGTTCTTGAGGAGTGGTTTATCTTAAATAAGGTAGACAAGGATTTCTTGACATAAAGAAGTATAGAGTACTTGGTGTGAAAGTATTGAGTATTGAATTATTCTAAAAAGATAAGGGGCTTGAAGTATTTTTGAAAATTGTGTAAATTTGTTTGAAGTATAAGTCTCTTGGTTAGTACAAGAACGAAATGGTTTATAAGGAGTTATAACGGCTTTATGGGAAGTTAGTTATAACGGCCTTATAAAAGGATAAGAATGTCTTAATTTCTAAAGCATAAAGTTAGTATAATGGCTTTATGGGAAGTTGGTTATAATAACTTTATGGAAGGTTAAGAAGGTTGTCTAATTCGATTTATGAGCATAAGTTGCCTAGATTGTGAAAAATTGAAGTTACTTGGTTTCAAGCTTTGAAATGGATTTTCTAAAGGTGTAATAGCTTACTTTGAAAAATAGACACGCCTTGATAGTACTTTGGCTTGTTTAATTGAGAATTATTCTATTTGTGCCTTGATAGTACTTTGGCTTATTTAATTGAGAATTATTCTATGTGTGCCGTGATAAGTACGTTGGCTTGCTTAAATAAGGATTGTCTTGGTTTATGTGAAAGGAAGGCATGGTAATTGTTTTGGTTTATGTAAGGACATGGTATTGCAATTCGAATTAAAAGCATGTAGTTATGAGTCTATATTGGGCGTGCCGTCAGTGATGGAGGATTCCACGGGTATGCGGCCATGATGAGGGTTCGTTTCCCTGACGATTATTCCATGGATTAGCTCTCCATGAGGTCTACTGATGCAGGGTGGATCTAGTAGTTAGCCCTCGTACTTGCCCCGGTCAGAGACGTGATGCAGGGTGGATCTAGTAGTTGGCTTTCGTACTTGCCCCGGTCAGTGTTAGGGCGAAGTTGTGTGATGCAGGGTGGATCCGTGGTTAGCTGCGATTTCGCCTTGGCCGATGTGACGCAGGTGGATCTCGTAGAGGCTATCGCACTTGCCTGGCCACCGTGATTCGTATAGTATTGTTGCTGCACGTGGATCCGTAGCCGTGCATTTGCCCCTCGGTTGAGGACGCAGTGGATCTCGTAGCTATGCCTTCGCATTTGCCTCGTGCGGCTCGATGACACAGTGGGATCTAGTGTTCATGTGCTCCTTAGTGTTGTTATATCATAGATCGCGGTGAGGAAGGAATTCCACGGGCATGATTGATATTACGTATGAGACCTATGGTTATATTTGAATAATGACTTAGAGGCGTGAGTCCCCGACTTGACACGGCTGCGTATATTGTATAATCGTAGTTTGGTCACATACATGTCTCCCGCTTTATATATGCTATTATGATTATATTACGATTTTCGGGCCACATACTTGGTACTTGTAGATCGACCTCCTTCGGGCCGTCACGCCGCAGTCGAGATCGTAACTTGGCCGATCCGCACTTTTAGGATCACTGTTCATTTCTTGGAAAGCTCCATCTCTCCGAAGGCTTTGTCTTTTTGGTATGATTCCCTGAGGTTATAGACTTTTGTACATTCAGGGTATGGCGGGCCCCGTCCCGCCACGCTTGTTATTCCTGAGGTCCGTAGTCACGCTTTGTGGTTTGAAAGAGTAAGTTGTACTTACGATTAAGTATGTTTTTTTATGGAAGCACTTTATCTACCGCCAAGAATGTTTACCTTTTATAAGTTATGTGTTATGTATGTTCCGCTATTCTCTCGATGTATTCGACGGTGCCCCGATAGGCACCGCCGCGCCCGGGTCAGTCGTGATACTAATTTGATCAACCTTTCTCCATCAACTCCTCTGGGCGGTGACATCTTAGATCGAGTTTGGTCAGGGAAAACGTTTCTTATAAATACTTAAGAGTATTTGACCACAAGGCTTTCGTACATATTCAAAAAGATGAAAGATCCAAGCTTGATGACAAAACCAAACCATGTATCTTCTTGGGATATGGCCATGAAGAGTTCAACTATAGATTATGAGATCCAGTTAACAGGAAGGTTGTCAGAAGTAGGGATGTTGTATTCTTTGAAGATCAAGTTCCTGATAAAGCCAAATAGAAACCTGAATCTAATTTAGAAGTTTCTATCAACGTAGATACAGTTCCTTCACCAACGGTTCAGGATTATGAAAGAGATACCCAACCAGAGCATGATGATGCAGTTGATGATGAAGTATGTGATAGTCAGAATCGACCTGCACAAGATGATGTCCCTCAAGTTAGAAGGTCCGCCAGAGAAAGACAACCTTATACAAAATATAGTCCACATGAATATGTGATGCTTACTGATGGAGGAAAGCCAAAAAGTTTTGTAGAAGCCACGACACATGACCAACAAGGAAAGTGGTTAGAAGCCATAAAAAAGGAGATGAACTCCACAAGAGAGTTATACCTACGATTTAGTGAAGTTTCCAGCTGGAAAGAGATCACTGAAAAATAAGTGGTCTATAAGCTGAAGTCTGAGGAACATAGCTCACAACCAAAGTACAAGGAGAGGCTGGTTGTGAAGGATTTTAGTCGGAAGAAAGGTGTAGATTACGAAGAGATTTTTTCACCAGTGGTGAAGATGACCTCAATCAGAGTTGTTCTCGTAATTTCTTCCAGTTTAGATTTGGAGATTGAATAACTTGATGTGAAGACGACATTCCTGCATGGAGATTTAGACAAAGAAATCTACATGGAGCAACTTGAAAGTTTCGAAGTCAAAGGAAAAGATAACCTTGTATGCAGGTTGAAGAAGAGCATGTATGGATTGAAACAAGCTCCTCGACGGTGGTACATCAAGTTTGAATCATTCATGTTGACACATGGCTACAATAGAAACATCTCAGATCATTGTGTTTTTATCAAAAAATTCACATGAGGTGATTTTAGTATGCAGTGTCGATGACTTGTTGATTATAGGCCATGATGTCAACAAGATTGAAAAGCTGAAGAAAGATCTAAGCAAGTCTTTTGTGATGAAAGACTTAGGCTCAACTAAGCAAATCCTTGGAATGAAGATCTTCAGAGATAGAAAAAGCAAGAAGCTCTGGTTATCTCAAGAACAGTACATTGAAAAAATTCTTAAAACGTTCAATATGAGCAATTCAAAGCCAGTCAGCATTCCACTTGCGGGTCACATGAAACTCAGCTCAGCAGAGAGCCCCAAAAGTGAGACAAAAGGAGGAGATATAAAATATACCATATAGTTCTGTAGTGGTTAGTCTAATATATGCTATGGTATGCACTAGACCTGATATAGCTCATGCAGTTGGTGTAGTTAGACATTTTCTTTCCAATCCAGGAAAGGAACATTGGGCAGTAGTGAAATGGATATTACAATATCTTAGAGGCACTTCTAAATCTCAGCCCATTATAGAAGATGTGGACCAAATTCCACAACTCAATACTGTGGTGTGGACACTTCCACTGCAAGTCCTTGAACCTCTCCCAAGCTTCGTATAATGACTCTCCATCTGCTTGATAGAAATTATTCAATTCCCCTCTCAACTTTGCTGCTTTGCATGGTGGGAAGAATTTTGCTAGAAATTTCTGTGCCAGCTCTTGCCATGTAAAAATCGAATCAACTGACAAGGAATTTAACCATACTTTTGCTCTATCCCTGAGTGAGAAGAGAAAGAGCCTCAATCTGACGGCGTCATCAGTAACGCCATTATATCTGAATGTTGCACACAACTCCAAGAAATTAGCTATGTGCATGTGTGGATCCTCCGACAGCAGTCCTCCAAACTGCACTGTGTTCTGCACCATACTTAGAATCGCCGGTTTGATCTAAAAATTATTTGCTCCTATTGCAGGGAGCCTAATACATGTTTGTGCTCCGTTCACCCTCGGCAGCACGTAATCACCCAAGCTTCTCTCCGCTTGGACCTGAACTCTCTCCTCTACATCCATAGGCATTCTCCGAGGCATTCCTTGGTTAGGTTGATTTTCACCTAACCCCTCTCTCAGCACATTGTTGTTTTGTACGCCGTCCATCTCAATTAAGGCGTAAATCCAGTTCCTTCATTGCTTACAAGTTTTCTCAATCTCTGGATTGAAGGGAACAAGAGTGTCTGCTTCTCTTCTCCTTCGCATAAAATGATTTCCTGAAACAGATCAAAAACAGACAAACAGATCACGGCAACTGGTTCTCACAAAATAAATAAAAAAAACGTAATAAATAATAAAAATAAAAATAAAAGCCAAATTAGAAATTAAAAATAGATAAAATTGATATTGAACTATGCCAATCCCCGACAACGGCGCCAAAAACTTGATGCGCGATTTAATGCACACACTTTAACGCAAGTGCACGTTGTCGAGTCAAGTAATATAGTCTTTGAAGACCGAGTTATCGTCCTCAGGGATTAGTGTTCAAGTACCAACTTCTATTCTTTGTTATCTATTTGGTGACCAAAATTTGAGTTGTTGATTATGACTAATAATTATAAAGACTAATTAACTATGTGTTTACTTCAGTAGTGATGGAAATAGGGCTTCCAAGTCTCCTCAACTATCCACTTATATTACTTATTAATGCAACTAACTATGGTTCTTCTTCTTTTGGAGATAGCGGGTTTGCTAATTCGTTTTATACTCCCGTTAAGGCTATATAAACACTCAACCCCAGTAGCGCTCCTTTCTACCTTTCGGTGATAAGGATGACTCTATAGGAGGATTAAGAACAAAAACCCTATTAATGCTACACAAGTAATTGAGGTATTTTCATCCCCAATTCGACCTATGTCTACCCAACTACAGCATAGTCACAACCTCCTCCCTTCGAAGTTTGATTAGAAATCATATAAATAATGATAATTAATGATCAAGTAATTACCAAGCAATCAAATCATCTATTGGATAAATCTCAACAATAAGAAGAACAACCATAAGCATGCATTAATTCATAAAATAAGGTTCAAGTGAATTGACATGGAAAGCCCTATAATAGAATTAGTTCCTAGTCATAGACATGACAAGAACTAATTCAATATCCAACATAAAACTGAAATAAAGTAAAAGAAAGAAAATTACAATAGAATGGTCTCCAATCTTGAACTCCAAGATGTGTTGTGTTTGTGCAAGAAAAGGAACCCTTAAAAACTGCCTAGGGTTCTCTTTTTATAGCCTCTAAACCACCCTTAAGGTTTTCCTTCAGGTCTGGCCCATAATTTCGTCCAAAACTTGATTTTTCCGCTTCGGCGCGCTGTCAGCATCAGCCGCGCGCGGTTCTCAAGGCTGCTCGAGATTAGCCATGCGCCGCACTTCATCGTTCGAGCGCCATGCGCTGGAACTGCATGCCTCAATGTCGGGCGCCGGCGCCTGGTTCTCGCTGGCCGAGGAGGCGCGCTGGACCGTGTCCGTGCCTGGTTTGCCCCTTTCTCGCATTTTAAGCTCTGGAACCTCCACTTTTGTCCTCTTTTCGCTCCTTTTCCGCCAAAGAGCCATTTTAACCAATTTGACTCAAAAGAAAGAAAATATATCCTAAGACGACACGTATTTGTACAAAAAGAGACAAAAGACTCACTAAAACGACTCAAAAAGTGTATATAAAATACACCGATCAAATACCCCCAAACATAACCTTTGCTCGCCCTCGAGCAAAGACTACAAAAAGAAAGAAATAAAGACACAAAGGAAAAGAAAAATAAAAGAATCAATGACATTGATCACTTTGCTGCATTGGTGTTACTTAGAAAAACATGAAGATTAGCAGAATAATATGCAGGAACATATAGCATGAAAATTTAGCACTCTAAACAAATTAAGCTAGATATTTCGCAAACTCATTTTTATCATACTTAATGGAAGTCAAAATACTGAATCATGCATGTTAATTTCAAAAATCCTATGACATTTTTACTTGCTATTCTCCACTAATCATGGCTATGCATCTAAGAGATCTTTAGGACTTTTCAGGGTTGTAATGTAGGCTTAGGCATGGGTAGGTAAAAATAGGCATTTAGGCTCATTTTGTGTACCATAAGCTCTTTAGCTTTTCAATATTTTCCCTTTTCTTTTGATTTCTTTTCTTCACTTCAAATCTATTTTTCCCCTCTTTTGTTTTGAGAGCGTGAAGTGTATTATAATAATAAGCACCCCCAAACTTAGGCTTTTGCCTATTTCTTAATACTTTTTTATTGGGGTGCATCAAACTTGTTTGCTCTTTTTGTCTCTTTTTTAACACATTCTATTCCAACTGTTTCACATTTTTACTTATGGCACATGTGTGGAAATATAGGGTGTCAAAGAAAAAGTTTCATGTTTAGGCTCAATGGGGCTGACTAGGGATATTTTTAATGTCAGGGATATAAAAGAGTGGTAAGAATTGGCTAACAAAGAAACGCCTGAGTCATTTTCCTAACATGCATATCCTAACTATTTCGCCTCAAATAGCAAGCAATCATAAAACATAGGTTTTAATCATTTACAATGCACAATTAAAGTAAGAAACCCCAAATAGACAGATTTCATGAGTTTTTGGCATATCTAACCTAAGTGTTTAGATAGTTGCTTCTAATTCTATTACATTATTCCACCTTACTTCACTAGGTGTTTCTAGCAACTACAGCATGCATGATCTTTGACAGACAATTATGACTCAAAAAGAAAAATTTTATGACTAAAAAATACACAAAACAATTCAAAAAGACTCAAACATACTACAATAATAAGACACAAATAAGACACCCCCCCAAACTTAAATCACACATTGTCCCCAATGTGTGTAGACTCAACGACAATCAAAGAAACAAGACACTTACAGACTTGGTTTAAAATGGTGGCGGTGGCGGTGGATAGTGCATCAATCCCAGAGTGAGGGCTCAGATTTTTGATTTGGAGACAGGCCGCTTGACAGGGCGTTGTCCAAAAATTTATATTTTCCGTCGTGGCGCCGCGGCCTTGCAAATGGGCGCCGCGATGCTCAAACTTCTGGACTTCTTCTGATCTTTTGGCGCCGCGGCCCTCGCTTCGGCGCCGCGTCACGATTTTCTCTCGAAATCCTGGCTTATCTTCGCCGCCTCCAAGTTCTTGGCCTTGCACCAGTCATCACAACACATAGCACTACCTCCGTGAGACTGTTCTAAGTAAAGACTAATTGCATTAAAGTAAATAAAATTTAAAATACTTTGGGTTGCCTCCCAAGTAGCGCTGTCTTTAACGTCTTTTAACCGGACGCAAGTTCCTTAACTCAAGAAGTGTGGGGTAGATTAACCCCACAACCAATCCATTTTTTCCACATTTTTCTTTTTCTTCTTCTGTTTCTCTTCTTAAAATTATTTTCAAGGGAAGGTTCAGGAACACATACCTGCTTTGGCGGAGGCTCAACATCATGTACTTGCTTTGGTGGGCTTATCTCCCTTGGATTTGCTTGCATTGGCTCACAGGAGGTTCTGATGGTGCTGATTGCAAAGCACCTGCTCATGACCGGTGGCTCAATAATGTGTTTAAATACTTTAAACACCATTTCTTCGCTCTCCACCCTTAGCGTCAGCTCCCCCTTTTCGACATCAATCAGGGCTCTCCCTGTTGCCAAGAACGGTCTCCCCAATATGATGGGGATCTCTGCATCCTCTTCCATGTCAAGAATGAGGAAATCCGCAGGATTTTTTTCCCTACTTTAACAAGCACATCCTCAATCTTTCCCCTTGGGTGTACCACCGTTCTATCGGCTAGTTGCAAGCTCACCGTTGTTGGTTTTGCTTAACCTAATTCCAATCATTTAAACACCGACAAAGGCATCAAATTTATATTTGCCCCTAAATCACAAAGGGCCCTGTTGCATGTCACCTTGCCAACTGTGCAAGACAATGTAAAGCTCCCTGGATTTTTTAGTTTAGGGGGCAACTTCTTCTGCAGGATAGCACTGCACTCCTCAGTCAGTGCCACCATCTCATATTCTGCTAGTTTCTTCTTCTTCCCCAAAATCTCCTTCATGAATTTAAAATAAGAATGCATTTGCTCCAACGCCTCTATGAAGGGTATGTTGATATGTAACTTTCTGAACGTCTCCAAAAACTTGGAGAATTGTTTATCAACTACCTTCCTCTGCAATCTCTGTGGGAACGGAATCTTCTCAGTATACTCCTTCTCTGGAGCTTTCTCTACTACTGTGCGAGCTTTAACCACCTTCTCTTTCTCTTTTTCTACCATTTGTTCAACTACCGGCTGAGGTGCATGCTGCTCCAACTGTTTACCACTTCTCAGCTGTACTGCCTGGCATTGTTCTCTAGGGTTCATCTCTGTGTTGCTTGGCAGTGTACCCTGTGTCCTGTTGTTCGATAGATTTGCTAATTGACCCACTTGTGTTTCCAAGTTCCTGAGCGAAGATCTAGTTTCTCCTATGAATTGGGTTTGAGAGTTGGTGAGTGTCAACAAAGCCGCCTCACTCCCGCTTTTCTCGTCAAGGTGACCATTGAATTGTTGAGAGGTGAGGCCCAGGTGAATGGTCACTGGTTTTGATCTCGACCTCGAATCGATTCTGCGCCTCGCTTCTCCTCTCCATGAAAAATTTGGGTGATTCCTCCACCCTGGATTGTATGTGTTGGAGTATGGGTTGTTCTGGGGCCTCTGATAGTTACCTACAACTTGGCACTCTGCTTGCTCGATTGGCATATTATTAGGATCAGCTGAAGGACATCTATCGAATATATGTGGACCACCACACATTTCACAGCTATTTGGTATCTGCACTGCATTCACCGATACTGTATGTTGTTGCAGCTGCTTGGTCAAAAGGGCAACTTGGGCATTCAGGGCAGTGATGGCATCTATCTCATGATCTCCCACTGTTCTTCTTCCACTCATTTGTCTATCTTCTGTGACATGGTTATTGGTGGCCATGTCTTCCAATAAGTCGTGAGCTTCATGGGTTGTTTTCCTCATAAAGGTCCCACCTGCTGCAGCATCAATAATTGTTCTGGTTGTTCCACTCAGCCCATTATAGAAGATGTGGACCAAATTCCACAACTCAATACTGTGGTGTGGACACTTCTACTGCAAGTCCTTGAACCTCTCCCAAGCTTCGTATAACGACTCTCCATCTGCTTGATAGAAATTATTCAACTCCCCTATCAACTTTGCTGCTTTGCATGGTGGGAAGAATTTTGCTAGAAATTTCTGTGCCAGCTCTTGCCATGTAAAAATCGAATCAGCTGGCAAGGAATTTAACCATACTTTTGCTCTATCCCTGAGTGAGAAGGGAAAGAGCCTCAATCTGACGACGTCATCAGTAACGCCATTATATCTGAATGTTGCACACAGCTCCAAGAAATTAGCTATGTGCATGTGTGGATCCTCCTACAGCAGTCCTCCAAACTGCACTGTGTTCTGCACCATACTTAGAATCGCCGGTTTGATCTCAAAATTATTTTCTCCTATTGCAGGGAGCCTAATACATGTTTGTGCTCCGTTCACCCTCGGCAGCACGTAATCACCCAAGATTCTCTCCGCTTGGACCTGAACTCTCTCCTCTACATCCATAGGCATTCTCCGAGGCATTCCTTGGTTAGGTTGATTTTCACCTAACCCCTCTCTCAGCACATTGTTGTTTTGTACGCCGTCCATCTCAATTAAGGCTGAAATCCGCTGGTTCCTTCTGTTCTGTTTACAAGTTTTCTCAATCTCTGGATTGAAGGGAACAAGAGTGTCGCTTCTCTTCTCCTTCGCATAAACTGATTTCCTGAAACAGATCAAAAACAGACAAACAGATCAAGGCAACTGGTTCTCACAAAATAAATAAAAAAGCGTAATAAATAATAAAAATAAAAATAAAAGCCAAATTAGAAATTAAAAATAGATAAAATTGATATTGAACTATGCCAATCCCCGGCAACGGCGCCAAAAACTTGATGCGCGATTTAATGCACACACTTTAACGCAAGTGAACGTTGTCGAGTCAAGTAATATAGTCTTTGAAGACCGAGTTATCGTCCTCAGGGATTAGTGTTCAAGTACCAACTTCTATTCTTTGTTATCTATTTGGTGACCGAAATTTGAGTTGTTGATTATGACTAATAATTATAAAGACTAATTAACTATGTGTTTACTTCAGTAGTGATGGAAATAGGGCTTCCAAGTCTCCTCAACTATCCACTTATATTACTTATTAATGCAACTAACTATGGTTCTTCTTCTTTTGGAGATAGCGGGTTTGCTAATTCGTTTTATACTCCCGTTAAGGCTATATAAACACTCAACCCCAGTAGCTCTCCTTTCTACCTTTCGGTGATAGGGATGACTCTATAGGAGGATTAAGAACAAAAACCCTATTAATGCTACACAAGTAATTGAGGTATTTTCATCCCCAATTCGACCTATGTCTACCCAACTACAGCATAGTCACAACCTCCTCCCTTCGAAGTTTGATTAGAAATCATATAAATAATGATAATTAATGATCAAGTAATTACCAAGCAATCAAATCATCTATTGGATAAATCTCAACAATAAGAAGAACAACCATAAACATGCATTAATTCATAAAATAAGGTTCAAGTGAATTGACATGGAAAACCCTATAATAGAATTAGTTCCTAGCCATAGACATGACAAGAACTAATTCAATATCCAACATAAAACTGAAAGAAAGAAAATTACAATAGAATGGTCTCCAATCTTGAACTCCAAGATGTGTTGTGTTTGTGCAAGAAAGGGAACTCTTAAAAACTGCCTAGGGTTCTCTTTTTATAGCCTCTAAACCGCCCTTAAGGTTTTCCTTCAGGCCTGACTCATAATTTCGTCCAAAACCTGATTTTTCCCGTGTCCGCCGCCGCGGCATCAGCCATGCTTCAATGCTTCGAGATTAGCCGCGCACAGACTGCTGTCTCTGAGGCGCCGTGGCGCTGGATCTTCTGCACGCCTCTGAATGTTGGGCGCCGGGCGCTGGTTCTCGCTGGGAGGCCATGCTGGCCGACTGTCCGTGCTCGACGGTTGCCTTCCTCGCATTTTAAGCTCTGGAACCTCCATTTTTGCCCTATTTTCGCTCCTTTTCCGCCAAAGAGACATTTTAACCAATTTGACTCAAAAGAAAGAAAATATATCCTAAGACGACACATATTTGTACAAAAAGGGACAAAAGTCTCACTAAAAACGACTCAAAAAGTGTATATAAAATACACCGATCAATAAGCATCTATAAAATTCAACACATACAATTTATGTTTGAACATACATGTTATGACTAATTGTGAAGATCAATAGGTAACCAAAATAATGAGGAGTAAATCCAGTGGGTTTGACCCAGAACTGGATGATGCAGAGACGATAGGGAAGAGATTCACGGGTCTGAGTAAGCAACTAGATAGTACAACAAACATAATTACTATATATTTAAGACATACGCAGGCCTGCAACTAATATGCATTTAGACATACGGGGGAATAATATAGGCTATCACATATACACATCCTTATGGTGACAACAGAGAAGATAGGCACACCCTCGATTTGAGGCAAGTAAGATACGCATACATATGTCCAAGCCATTCCATAGACCAATACAAAAAGCAAATTGACTCGGGAGTTATTATATATTATCAGGAGTATACTTCAGCACTCAGGCAAATAAACACAAATGGATGACCAGTTCAGGAAACATGATTCCGGATATAAAGATGAATGGTCTAACATGCTCTTGCCAAAGAATTGCACATATAACATATAAATTGACCTCAAGGGATATGATTAATCAATACTTAAAATTAGCCCCATGCTATACTAAATGCTTTCAATTGTAGATACATGTAAGGATGTATGTTGCCGTACCAAAGCTATGAAACTGGTACAAGAAGTGAACCAGTTAACACTCGGCTAAATGAAGTATGGTTCAATGTTATCTAAGCCTAGCGTGACTAAGGGATGACCAGAACATACACACCACACAATACATTCTCTCATCTTTCGTGTTTCACTGCGCCAAACTCCCACATCAGCAGCTATAACACATCGATTAACTAGGATCTGAAACATACTGATCCAAAATACAGAGGCTCAACAAAACAACTTATATCAACATTCTGGCTTAAAACAACATGTACACAAAAGTTTTCTATTTTTTACTATTCCAGATTCATGCCTATATGCTTACAGACAGGGGTTCAAACAATCTTCAATACATATTAAACATGCTTGAATGCGAAACTAACAGATCTAAAACTGGAACTAAAACTTAAACTAAATGCTTTTGACACATAATTAATCCACAAGAAACACACAACAGAAATTAAAGAGCAGAACTGATAGTAAATTAATTTACCTTCTCCGGACAGCGAACCGAGGCAGCGTACGTCGAAGTCAGTCGGAGATTTATTGCGATGCGATTAAAAGGGAATGAAACTTTTGCTTTGAGAATGCTCACTTGTTCACGACTGATTCTTGCGAGGAAGACGAAAGGGTTTCGAATTTATGTTCTTGCCTTAGACTTCTAATTGTCGGATGCCTTTGCATGTATAAATTGGTTGATTTATATAGCTTCAATTTGGGTTCCAATTTAGGGTAAGTTATGGTATCTTATGATTTGGTGCGATTTTAGGTGATATTTCGTACTGGCTTATGGTTATGGTAAGATTTGATTATGAGAGATTTATTTGGTTTTTGGTAAGTTCTTCATGATTCTAGTACTGATGGGGTGCGAATTTGTATGGGGGATGAGTTGGCTGGAGGCGTGGACAAGGGACGCCCGGATTCTCCGGCGAGAATCTCGGGTTGACAAAGAGGGGCGTCGGCGGTTGCGTTGGCTTAGGGTTCTAGGGTTTTTCTTTTTGTTTATTGTATGAACGTATAAGGGGATAGTGATAGGTAAAGGGCTTAGGATGGTGGGCTATCCGGGTTGTGGGCTTTTGTTTGGGCCGTAGGTTTAAGATCTGGAAATTGAAGTGGGCTGGTGGTATTATTTAATTAGTAGGATTTAGGTAGAGTTTTTGGTATATTATTTAGTTTTAGCTTGAGTTTAAATTATGAATAATTGTTCTAAGTATTATGATATTTAAGGATTGGTTAATGCTCTATATAAAATGCGGCGCCATTATTAGATTGCTTATTTATGTATGTATATGTTTATATATGCGTGTATTATTATTATTAAAATTAATTTGCGGTGTTTTAAAAATTAGTTTAATTTAATGATTATTAATTGGTAGATGATTGGAAGAGAGAGTCAAAATTGAGTGTCAACAATAATCATATCCTACTGGAAGGATATACAGATGCAGATATGGCCGACGATGCTAATTCTAGGAAATCCACATCTGGATACCAAATGAGACTTGCAGGAAGAGCTATCTCGTGGCAATCTAAACTTTAAAAATGCATTGCATTATCCACAACTGAAGTCGAGTACATAACTGTGACTAAAGCTTGCAAAGAGGTGTTGTGGTTAAAGAAGTTTCTACTAGAGTTGGGCTTGAAGCAAGAGAAGTACGTACTTTATGTGATAGTTAAAGCGCAATTCACTTGAGTAAAAATTCAAGTTTTCACTCAAGATCGAAGCACATTGATGTGAGATATAACTGGACTCGAGATGCACTTGAAAGAAAATTAATGTATCTCGAGAAGATCCACACCGATGAAAATGGTGCTGATATGTTTACCAAGTCCTTACCCCGAGATAAATTTGATATCTGCAAACGTGAAACAGGTCTAGTTGAATCTCCACATGAGGTGGATGGGGATAATTGTTGGGCTCCACCACATGTGGAAAAGAAACAAGCATCTTCACCCATGTGCAAAAGAATAAACATCATGATTGAACAAATATCATGATTGTTATTATATGATGAAAGCACCTAAAGCAAAATTTTCCCTTCTTTTTAATGGTGGAATGTTGAGTTTTTTCTCTTATAAATATGAGCCTTCCCCTTCGTATTTTCCACACCAAAACAAACATAATATATACAATAAATTGTATAGAGAGTTCCTATAAAATAGGAAGAAATGTTTTCTAAAGAAATTGTGAGATTGCTATACTAGTGAGTGTGAGAGTTTTGAGTGTATTTCTCAAGTATTTGTCAAAACTTGAGAAGATATTGTATACCCATTATTATTGTTATAGTGGAAGGTTTAACGTGGTTATTTTTCCACGAAATAATTCTTGGCTTGTATTTAGTCTTTTATTTACTATTTACGAAATACTATTTACATTGGAATATATCCAAAAATACTAAGTATGTTATGTGATTGCAGTTGTGTCTGATCTTTTAGATCAGAAAAGTATTTCGGGGTGTCCATCCTATTTTTTTCTCACATATTAATCCTGAAGAGGAATATGAGTACTCTCATTTTATTCTCAACAAGTGGTATCAGAGCAACTAGGTTACGGAGGCGGATTAAAAATGGAGGAATCATCGTCGTTTGACGGTATGTTCAAATTGAACGATTCAAATTACGCAATTTGGAAACCAAACATGTTGGATCTTCTCTACTGGATATTTATTTGCACTTACATGGTGATGAATCCAAACCAAAAGAAACAACAGATGCAGACTGGAAAATCCTACACAGAAAACTGTGGGTTATTTCATACAACTGATCGCGACTTTGCTTATTTCATACAAATTCCTTTATTAGGAATTCAACGTATTACACATCAAAGTTCACACAAGAAACTTATCAAACTAGAATGAATCATGATATTTCTTCAAAGACAATTGCTTGATGAATTGCACGGTAACTTCAACGGAGTTGTCGGCGGCAAGGGTGATGAAGGTGGCAGCCTCATTGGACTCGGAAGTGCCACCTCCAGCCATGTCGGAAAGGGCACGGATGACAATGTAAGGTACCTTCTGCTGGTAGCAAATGAGAGCCACAGCGGCACTTTCCATTTCGACAGGGCTTACATCAAACTTATTGTAGATGAAGCTCCTATATGCTGCATTGTCCAAGTATATGCTTGCACTTGTCCCTCTGTGTACTCTTGCTACCTTTGGTGTATGGCTCAAGCATGTTGTTGCGTTTAAGCACCCTTCTAGTTTCAAACCCTAGTTACGTACATCACAAACATTATTGCAACAAACATAGTTAATTAATTGAAATTAAAGTCTATTCTTTCTAACATTTTAAGCAGATGATCGTCACATGATTCAATATAATATCAAAGCATGCGAGATATAATGATTTCAAATATTACCATCACCCATGAAGTATAAGGGAAAAGAAAAAATATACTTTCACGTGTTTGACCATGAAAAAAGACACGTTGAGATATTATATAATTAAGTAATCAAAAAGTATGTTAATTTTTTCTAACAACTTAACATTTTAGATGACACGCTTCAAGAAACATTATATATGGTATGTCTTGTTAAGTTTGTTTTTTCAGGAATAAAGATATTAAGAAATAAATAATGGAAGTTACAAAAGAAAAGAAAAAAAATGATGAAGTCCACTAACACACTGCACGGCACTCTCCTATTCATTAATTACTCCTTAATATATTGGAGTCATTTGACAACTTGTTCTACCCTACCACGAATTACAAAATTAATATGCACTGCTGAACCTTTCAAATAATTGTTACAACCATCCAAGCACTTCAATTAACTATTCTCCTACATACCCACCATAAACAATTATTCTCTCCATCCCAATTATATGAGGTGGTCCACTTTAGCAAGTCAAACAATTATTCAATCATAAATTTTACAAGTATTTTATAATAAAAAGTACATATTTGAAAACAATAATAAAGTTTCTAGACGTCTTCATAATTGATAATTCATAATATATAAACAAAGTTGAAGAAAATTATAATCAAAGAAACAATTGTTTGACTCCTCAAACTGATTAACCCTCATATAAATCGAGACGGAGAGAATATTATTGATCATATGAACACTTTAATTATAGTACAATATTTAAAAAGAATGATAATGATATTCCGGTGCACTAAGCTTCCGCTATGCACGGGTAAAAATAATAAATTACCTCGAGTTTCTTGGCAATTGCATAGTAATGAGGGTCAACAGGGACCCAAAAGATATGTTGTCTATCCTCTGGAATACCAAAAACAGGAAATACTTCTTCAGGTTGGTACCAAATATTGTTAAGAAGATTGTTATGTGAGTTGCAATTTGTCACATTCACTGTGTATTTTGCAACTTTCAAGTATCCAATATCTCTCGTGTAATCTCCATTCCCTTCAAGGGGCAGTTCATTCTGAGGGCCATCTCCATATCTCTGCATGCATCCAGTATTTTATTTTTATATATAAGTTTGACTTTTTCCAATTATATATGATTCAGTACGTATGAAATGGAACAACCAAAGACTTTTAAACCTAAACTAAAGTTTCTTCTATTATTGGTGCTATTTTTCTTTAATATGTTTTAGCTATTAAAAATAAGGTAGAGATAAGGCCTGTACAATCTACTCTCTCCAGATCCATAGTGTGGAATTTCACTGACATGTTGTTGTTGTTATATATCAAGTTGTTGTGTAGCGTAAAAATCCCTAAAATTGTATGGAAAAGTAGATACCTGCCAATTCCAAAGAGCTGTATGTGCCCAATACTGAGGAATTGCAACATCTCCAATATTGAGAGATGGATTTGCATTTCCTGCAATTCCATAGTGCACTACTCCTGTAACCTTAAACAATGCTAACAATAGCTGTGTTGTTATTCCTGCATTTAGCTGAAAGTAATGCAAAAACAAAAGAAAGACAAAATCAGAACCTATAACACGTACGTATTATGTAACTTCACAATAAAATGGGAAGATAATTAAGAAATACACACCATGGCAAGACCAGTCATAACCAGAACGACAGGCTGATTATCAATGTATCCAAACCGAAATCTCCTCCCTTAGGATGATATACGAAGCAAACAATCGATAAGCAAGTGATCGAATAAAAGGAAGAAAAACAAGTGTGCGTATACATCATGTTATCATGAAATTACACTTATAAGGAACGTAAGTTTATGGTTAATTTATTTACCTGCATAGTCAATGGTAAGGTTATTAGGTTTGTAACTATGGTGTTTAAGAAGAGGGTTCATCTCGAACAGATTAGGAATGACCAATCCCAAGTAAGGGCCTTTTCTGTTAGCCATATCAATCAATTTTCTAGTCTTTCCACATATAGCACCATTTGCTTCTTCTAGGTTAATTAGCACCATGAAAGCCAAAAGCAATACAAAAAGAAGCTTGGAAATTGCCATGGAGCTAAAGAGAATAGTATTATTAAGTTGAGAGGGGAAACCAAACAGAGCCCTCATATTTATAGTTTAACTTTAGATTGTTGACAAAATTAGCACAAATCCAAATGACCCGCCCAATGTTTCAGGGGTTTGGACAAGGGTGATTTTGATGATGGGTTGGTTCGGACTAGCTCAAGTTGATCCATCATAAATCAACAGTCCAAATGAACGCATGATGATGCCTAAACTTGATACACAAAAATGCTCAATCTTAACGATTAGAGTTCCATTCTAGATTAAGATTTTTGTTTATAAATAATTATTTAAAAAATTTCTTTATTATTTCGGAATAATAAAAATACACCAACGCACCTCAACCATCCACCACACTATCCATCCACCCTAACTCCTCCCCCACATAAAAAAAAATCCCCTACACCACCCCCACCCAAGCACTGAATCACCCTCACATCTCTGTCCCTACCTTCCCTACTCCACCGGACCCCTACCTCATCTACCACCCTACCCACCTCTACCCCCATCTACCCCCACCTCCCTCCCACCCTACCCTATTCTCAAATTTCTATTTTATATTTTTTTTACTTTTAAAAAAATAATTTATAAAAAATATGAATTTTTTTCTTACCTCCCCGTCCTATCCACACCTACACCCCTCCACTCCACCACATTGTCCTACCCTCATCCTCAAATTTGTATTTCAGTTTTTTTTTTTACTTTTTTAAAGTATTATATTTTTTTCTTACCTCCCCCTACCGCCCTAACCCCCACCTATCCACCTCCACCCCATTCTCAAATTTCTATTTCATTTTTTTTTGTTACTTTTATAAAAAAAAAATTAAAAATATAAATTTTTTTCTTACCTCCCCCTATCCCCTTCAACCCCACCCCATGCCCTACAATGTTAAACTCATCCTCAAATTTCTATTTCATATTCTTTTTTTTTATAAAAGATATTATAAAAATGTAACTTAGTGTTTGAAACATTGACTTGTCTGAATAGATTTTATTGAGATTTTTTAGTTTTAAAGTATACCCTCTCGTGTTATTTATTTCGTTTATATACCAAAATAAAAATAAGATCTACATATACTTACTCTCCTTAGACCCTACGTTATCGACTTCACACATATGTTGTTATTATTGAAAGAAATGAAGGAAACTAAATTAAATAACGGTTGGTAGAAAGAACTAAAGAACAAAATTCACGTGGTTCGCGCCCAACTCTCACTTTCAACATCTACAGTATAATCTATGATTGAGTTTACAAATACAATTGGCCACATTTCCATTTACCTGTTTGAATATATTTTATTGAGATTTTTTAGTTTTAAAGTATACCCTCTCGTGTTATTTATTTCGTTTATTATTTCTTTTTTGTTCTGAGACGTCATGTTTCCATGGCTCCTTCTGTTCTATACTTCCAATACATGACACCACTGTTGGAAATTTATTGACGTGAAATAAAGTTAATTCTATTATTTATGACTCGAATAATTGGGGTTCTGCACGTCGGAAACGTCGTTTCCACAAACGTTGTACCAAAGATCGTAAATTTCCTTAGTAAAAGAGATATTGATACATATACGAATGTTTGAGACATGAAATGATAGACGATTACTGACCAAATGACGAGAGTTTCACGTTGGTAAATGAAGGAAGAAATGTACGATGTGTAAAAGCTGAAACGAGTCGGAAATCACCGCGGAGTCGTGAAGGGCCGCGGCGCAACACCGTCGGAGCCGCGGTGCCTTGGTGGCAGTTTGTCACTTGAAGTTAAGCGTCGCGACGCCTCCCAGACAGGGCCGCGATGCTTCGATGGCAGAATGTTCGACGAGTGCTGAAGAATTTCTGACTTTTGGGCTGGTTTGGGGCATTGATTATCCACGAATTGGCACATGAATTCAGCCATTATTTGCCTGAATAACACCTCCCAATAAGTGTCATTACATGACCATTGATTGCCTTTTGTTGGCTAGATGAGAGGTCATCTTACACACACTATAAATTGAGGCTCTTGACTCAATTGTAGACACACCTCACTCATATTGTTTACCCTTTCAAAGCACTAGTAGTAGTTGTATACTATTTCCGTACATCTATTGTAACTCACAATCTTAAGACACTATTTGTACTAGTGCTAGAAAGTTGTATGCCAACAGATTGGTCCCAGATCTTGCTGTGGCTTTCTTGTTAACACCAGTTCTGTTAACAGTTCTATAAACAATTAAAACAATGTCTCTGTCACCAAATTTGGTCCTAGTTTTGGATCTCTCTTTGACGATAGTTACAGATCTATTTCCGTCAAAGAGGAGATCTCTGTTGCTGATCCTGAAGTTGAAGATATTGCCGATAATCATGCTAGAAAGGTTAAGGATCAAGGAAGAATTGTTGTCACCTCTTCCGGAAGTGGTGGAAACAAGCGCTCACGAGAGGTGGAGGATATCAACTGGTACAAGAGGAGAAGGCTGAAGATGATGTTCTACCTTACCGCATAAGGCGTACATCTGTCCCAGACAAAGGATCTGAACCATGGAAAGAGGGATTGGACACCTAACTGACGTGGGCCAAAATCCAAAAGGTATGGTTAATTTTTTATTCCTTGTCAAAATTGAGATTAAAAAATAATTTCTGAATAAAAATGAATAAAGCAAGGCTAGGAATATGAAGTATTTTTCTTAAAATTTATATTCTCTACACTTTAAAATCAGAAGTTTAATCTCACTTACCTTCTAGTTTATGATTGGACTGTTATAAACAACGGCCTAAAAAGAATATACTTAGATTGTAATAAACTGGATTTATGGACAATCCTAAGCAAGAGAAGATGACTAAGGGCAAGGACTAGAGACAAACCTGTCACCGTTTCTGACATAAGATCCGTCTTTTGACAGGATAGTAGTGCACACTCAGTCATAGAAAGCCTACGGGCGACTGGAGTAGGCCAGATCCGTCTCATGATAGGACAATATTGGACACTCGGTCAAACGAAGCCTATGAACGACTGGAGTAAGCCAGAGTTTTCAGATCTTAAATGATTTGAAGGCCAAAAGAAAGGCAAAAATTGGACGCTCAGTCTGCCAAGGCAATTGGAGTGGGCCAGAGTATCTAGATCTCATATGATCCAGTTACCCCCTAACCACGGGCAAGAGGTTGTTCAGCTTAATGCTCCAGATCTACAGAACTCAAGGATTCTAGATGTTGAACCAAGACATAGCAAAAAGAGGGGACAAAGACTTGTTCCATGCCTTCTAGCTTATATGGTTGAGAATGAACCATGGACAATTGAGAATTGTCATCTCCAGAAGAGCTTCTTTGGAAAGAAGCTAACAAGAGAGAAATAGACTCCATCAGATAGAACCATAGGTTGATCTTCCTTCGGGAAAAGAACCTCTGGGTTGTAAAAATAGATACTCAAACTGAGTAAAAAATAGATGGATCTACTGACGAGTATAAGGCTTCGGCTACTTGGACATGTGCTCCTTTGTGAATAGCTTAACATCCAGGGTCACCGCAGTCTTACGTGACATGGATGTTGAGACAACCTTCATAACCGGAGAGTTGGTTTTATAGACTGTTGGGCTTCTTCCTGACCTTCCACTTTGGTCCCTGAAATATTTACATTTTGGTCCTGAAAATTTCAGATAAAACAGAAACAATGAATCTGACTACAGAAATATTGATTTTGAAGCTAGAAAATCAACAGTTAGAAAACCAAAGGTCCGAAAGTGGAAGAAAAATGTATTACGGAATAACCCGATGGGTATGTGATTTCAGAAAAGAGAAAAAAGTCTGTCGACTTGTCAAATCTCGGTGCGGGCTAAAACAAGCCCCGAAGCAATGGTGTGAAAACCTTGATAGTACTCTACTATCGAAGGATTTCTCCATTAATGAATGTGACAAATGTGTCTACATGAAAGGTGATTCCGACTTGTTCGCCATGATGTGTCTTTACGTAGACAACATGTTGATCACAGGGAGAAGTCCTAGGTTGATCCTAGAGACTAAGAGTATGTTAAACGATATTTCAATATGAATAATATGGGTATTGCAGATGACATCTTAGGAATTGGGAATTCCAAGACATCTAACGGGCTGGTCTAAACCAAACTCATTTGTGAGGTGTTTTGACAGTCTCGTTGAAGTCATCAATGGATATGAATCATAGAATTGATTGGAATTATGGTACACCCATGTATCAGGAGCGATAACGACGTCTGAATATATTTGTCGCAGATATAAGATCGTATGACAGTTGATCGGGTGACACATATTTGATTACTAAATCAAAGGATATAACGAACCCTTTAATTAAGGGATTACCAAAGATCAAGAGTTCTGTCGGTCTAGGGAAATGTGTCTAAAACCCAATCACCAAGAACTGATACCGCAGACATCCAACCTTACTGACTGGAGATTCCAGGAATTAGGTTCAATGGGAAAATTAAGTCATAAAAGTTAAGTGGAGCGCTTCGGTGGAAGCAAGAGCACTTAGGATAATAATTTCTACATAGAAACATGAATCCAAGGCAGTTCCTGTCACGACCCGACCCCGGGTCCGCGACTGGTGCCCTACCTGGGCACCCTTACAGGTATACATCAGAGAAAATCAACGGAACATACATAACCACATAACGTATAACAACATAAATAAACAACATGCTAGCCGATAAGGCTACCTCCCTGGACATATATATACAAGTACATATCCAAAAGCAGTTACATCCCATATTTTACAAACTGACCCACAAGATATGACTACAGACCTCTAAGAATTTTGACATAATCACTGTGACGGGATAGGGCCCCGCCATACCCCTGAATGTACATAAATCTACAACATCAGGAAAACCGTACCAAAAGAAATGCCTCCGGAGAAATGGAGCTTTCTGACAACTGATCAGTGATCATAAGAGTGAGGATCCACAACTCGCTACTTACACGCGCATTTAACGCAACCCCGAGGAAAGGGGGTCGATAAAATATGTACTAAGTATGTAAATCGAAATATCAGTAATTTATATCATAAGTTCTAAAATAAAGCCGAGACATGTATGATAACCAAATTAATAGTATAATCGCGGCCTTACTAACAATGAGTAACAAGAGTAAACATTTCGTTCTTAAAATAGGAAGCTCGTGATTAACCTAGACCATCCGTCCGTAGTAATATCACGCAATCCTACTCCCGACTATTTCACCGTGATAGCCGTGTGGACCCGCATTGAGGTAATTTCTCGCATAGATCGGTCCGCTCCGCATGGGACTATTTTACCCGTATGAGCCCTACGGACTCGCATGAGGTAACTTCCTCGCATCGTGGGGAGCAAATCCACGGAATATGCAACATGCAACATGCCCGGGGAATGACCCCGTGAAGAATAATATAACACAAGCACAACCGGCTACCATAAATAACATAAGTAAGTTAAGAAATCCCTCAACTTCTTATTAGACTTAATTAGCATGCACTCTCATTTTATTTAACTTAAGGCACTAACATATCATGAAAAATCCGAGAATTTAACCCCAAATTACTACGTACTTCTATCCTTTTAAAATGACTTTTTTTTCATATAAAAACCCCAAGATACTAACACCCGTAGTATCAATGCATATCTACTTTCCATATTAAGTTACTACGCCTTTAGAAATTCATTTCAAGGCTTTGAAATCAATTCTTCCATTTTCGAAATTTAAGTAACTTATACCTTTAAACAAGTTACCCTTCTTTAAATCAAGTCTTTGATCCTCTTTTGAAACCGATCAAGTAAACCATTCTTTTAACTTCCCATAAAGCCGTTATAACCAACTTCTCATAAAGTCGTTATAACAACTTTATGCTTTAGAAAACTAAGGCATTTTCATCCTTTAAAATCAAGTGAGTTAATTCTCTAACTCAACTAAACTTAGACATTCTTATATCAAGTCAATGATATCAAAACAAAACCGAATTCCTTTAAAACGCGTACGTCTACCGCACTTATACATTTATAAAACTCATGCTCAAGAGATAGGGAAAGTTCTAGATATCTCTTCGGTTCAATCCACTTGCTAAGTCCAATATGCCGCACGTAGTATGTCAACCTATAATGATCATAATACGTCTATCAACTTCTAGCTTTCTAACGTAGAATATTCTAAGTGTAAAGCTTCCTATTCTACAGAAAATTGGGCAGCACTTCCTTTGTTTCTACATACTTTTCCACTTTTTTCAAGGCCCGAAATCAATAACCAATATGCAACATTTAAGGCTCAACACATCAACTAATCAAAGGGGATTACACGCCTTACAGGACGTGTAAAATTCTGCCCCACAATTTATACAAAACAATCCAATATTAAATATCATTCTCGGCTACAATGTACAACCACATATAATCCTTTCCAATTCCTTTTCAATCCATATTGTCGTTCTAACATGTTATATAGTCGCAAGCAACTTTAACAACTATAATCCCTTCTTTCTATAACATGCGACGACTAAAACTAATAACTAAATTGAATTACAATCTTAAAGGCTAAACATGCTAGTTTTGAATTTAGTGGTTCCAATATTCATAACACTTATCAATCTCCATTACATATATCACATGCTTGTTTATCTATATATAACTACAACAATATGAAATCTTTAATCACTAAGAGGACAAGATTGTCACCTTGATAAGCCCTAATATAACTTCAAGATTCAAAGTCGCTCCTTAGCAACTTAGCTCATTTCCTTCACGCTCCAATCCGCTATTTGAAGCCCTTAGAAGCTCATACAACTTTCCTTCAATTTCCAATCAAACTTATGAAAAAAACTTAGGTTTCCATCTTGCGACTAAGGTAGAAACGTAGTTTTTCCGGGATTTTTGTATTGAGATATCCTTGTAATACCTCTAGGAACCTTGGGTTTAAGTATTGGGAATTATGATCAACAAACGAAAATCTTTTGTGTGGATAAGGGCTTAATGCCGAGAGCCTCAAGAACAAGAATGAAGTCTTGAAATTTTTCTAGGTGTCCAATTAGTCTTGCAATAGTAATGGATATATAAGGAGATCAATGGCTAAGATTAAAACACTTGCGTGGCTTGGATTTGGATGACTTAAATATCAAGAGTCAACTTGTCCACTTGTCTTGGTCATTCTCGCCCAACATGGGCATGTGGAGGGTGACACGTGTCGCCCTCCGATTGGTCGAAAATATTTCATCTCCCGGAATTTCAATAAATTTTATAAGTCTCAAATATCAAATTCGGGAACTCAATTCCCTTTACTACACATTTTTCCTTCACGAGGCTCGGAATAATTTTCCATAGAAACAAAATAATCTTTCTATCGTTTCAACCAAAAAGAATTCAAAATTTCTCACGTACGTTCTCTTACACGTGTCTTGGAACTACGGGGTGTAACAGTTCCCGTGATAAACATTAAGTGCTATCTGCAGAGTGGGTAAATGTTAAGTTTCCAAAACCTTTTATGATCCTCAATGTTTGAGGTTAGGTTTGGGGAAATTTTTTAATGGTATCTAACACTCGTGGAGTGGGGTATAGCAGAATACCTTGTAGGAGACCACATATTTAAGTGCGAGAACTGGCCGCCTCAAATGAACGCACTTAAGAATCCAAGACATGTCCACGGCCACAACGGACAAAACCTTTAAGAGGAACAAAGTAAGAAAATGTGTTGTGTTGATACCATTGTCTTGGCTTACACTAAACACTGACGGTTTAAGACAACGCGTTCACCGCGTAGTAAGTAAGTCTAATTGTATTCTACTATGGAAGGTTCAAAGCTACGGTTACCTATCCAGATGCAACATTGATCCGCTGAAAGATTGCTAGAAAGGCACCATGTGAGTGCGCCAAAATCTCTTTCAAGAGGGGATTGTTGGAAATTTATTGACGTGAAGTAAAGTTAATGTTACACCCCGTAAGTCCAGGATATGTATAAGAGAATGTACGTAAGGAATCAAGACTTGGAAATTGGTACGAAAGGAAGAATTGTTTTTCCGGCGGAAAATCTTCCGAACGTCGGAAAGGAAAAATGTTCGTTGTTGAGAATTGGATTCTCAAAGTGCATTATTTGAAGAGTATGGAACTCTTAACCTTATGGAAATTTATTTTTTACGGATTTGGTCACGTGGGGACCACCCGAGGAATTTTACGTTTTGCGGGGCCCACGAGGGTTACGGAATTTTATGGACGAATGAGAGGGCGACACGTGGCACCCACACATATGGTCTTGGACGAAATTAGTAAGGGTAGAATGGTCATTTACCATGGTGGAAGATAAGTCTTGCTAAGCTTGATATTGTTGACCAAGTCAACTTGCCACTTGTGCTTAATCCATGTGATCTTCATCTTAGCCACCCATTTGTTTAAGTCTAAGCCTTCCATTGTGTTATATAAGCATACCACTAGTGCAAGACTAGTCTTGAACACTTAGAAAAAATTAGAGAACTCTTGTGCACACAACATAGCTCTCGGCTTTGTGCTCTTCTGATGCGCGTAATATGCACACACTTTTAAACGCAAGTGCACGTTATCGTATCAAGTAGTATAGTCTTAGATAAGACCGAATATCGTCCTCTAGGATTAGGGTTCAAGTACCAACTATCTATTTTCTAGTATCTATTTGGTGAATTAATGATTGATTGTTTGGTTTATAACTAAGAATTATTAAAGATAAGTAAATATAAAGAATTACTTCAGATGTGATGAGAATAGGGCTTCTATGTATCCTCACTATCCGCTTATGCTACTTACTAATGCATTACTTATGGTATTCTTCTTTTGGAGAAAGCAGGTTTCTAAATCGCTTTATACTCCCGTTAGGGTTATATAAACACTCAACCCAAAGATCGCTCTTACCTACCTTTCGGTGATAAGGGTAACTTTATAGGAGGATTAAGAACAAAAACCTAGTTGACCGTCACGCACAATGCGCGAAATTAGGGTTGTTAAGCCTCTCATCAATGCTACAAAACTAATTGAGGTATTTTCATCCCCAATTCAAGCATGTCTACCCAACTTACAGCATATTCACAATCCCCCCTTTTCAGAATCTGATTAGAAATCATATTGTGATAACTAGTTGTCAATTAGTTACCAAGAATTCAACTCAATTATTGGATAGATCTCTCAATAAGACAAATAACCATAAGCATACATTAATTTATAACATAAGTTTCAAGAAATTCAACATAGAAAGCCCTATAAGAGAATTAGTTTCTAGCCATGAATATGACAAGAACTAATTCAAAGTTCATCATGCAAAAACTGAATTAAAGAAAAGAAAAAGGAAAAGAAAGTACTAAGTTAATGGTATCCAATCTCCAAGCCAAAATCTTGAGTTGTGCAAGAAGGGAACCCCAAAACCGCCTAGGTTCTCTCTTATATAGGTTTAAAAACGCCTCCTTCTTTTCCTCGCAGTTCGCCCAAAATCCGTCAAAGACCTAATTTTCCAGCGTCGCTGCGCGGCCAAGTTCGCGATCCGTCCCGGTGTTTTGGCGCCGCGCCCGATATCTCGCTGCTCGAGTAGCCGCGCCAGTATCTTCTGTAGCTCCTCGGATGTTTAGCGCGCCGCGACCTCGTGATCTGCTGTTTTAGCCGCGCTGGATCTTCTCGCTTCGAATAGTGGCGCCGCGCCTCGCTGTCGCAGGAGTGAGGCCGCGCGCTGGTCCGATTTTAGCCTCGTTCGCTTTCTTTCTCTGCTGGCTCGCATCTCCTCTTTTGCCCTCTTTTTGCTCCTTTTCCGCCATTTGGCCATTTTAACCACTTTGACTCAAAAGAAAGAAAAACTATCCTAATACGACACTTATATGTGCAAAATGGGACAAAAGACTAACTAAAACTGACTCAAAAGGTGTATATAAAATACACCGATCATCTTCCACACAAGAAAATTTTGTAGTTTTGATCCTTTGTTCACAAGACTTAAACCCAATGTCCCTAAGGGTATTATAAGGATATCTCAATAGAAAGATTTCGGAAAAATGGCGTTTTCGTATTAGTCGCAAGGCGGAAACTTAAGGAGTTCTTCAACTTTGAAGTTGGAACTTGAAGATGGGTTCTTCATAGGCTTCTAAGGAGTGCTTGGAGCGGATTGGAACATAAGGAAAGGAGCTAAGAATTGCTAAGGCGCGACTTTGAATCTTGGAATTTTTAAGGTCTTATAAAGGTATAAATTTTGTCGTTTTAGTAGTTAAGACTTACTTATTGTTGTAGCTATGGATATTAGCAAGCATGAGTTATATAATATGAAGTTTGATAAGTATTTTGGTTATTGGAACCCTAATCCGAAAACTAGCATGTTTAGCCTTAAGATTACAATTCAAGTTGATTATTGGTTTAAGTCGTCGCATGTTGTATAAAGGAGGAAATTGTAGTTGTTTATGACTATATAACATGTTAGACCTTAGAACTTGGAATTGAAAAAGAATTGGAAAAGACTTTGAGTTGTTGGTTATAAGTTGGCCGAGAATGACTTGGATTTTAAATTACTTGGTATGAATTGTGGGGCGGAATTTTACACGTATTGTGAGGCGTGTAATCCCCTTTGTTTGGTTGTTGTTTTGAGCCTTAAATGTGGCGTGTTGATTATTGTATTCGGCCTTGAAAAAGGTGGCAAAGTGAGTAGAAACAAAGGAAGTGCTGCCCGATTTTCCGTAGAATTAGAGACCGTATACTTAGTATTATTCTACGTTAGAGACTAGAAGTTGATAGTCTTGTTGTGACCATTATAGGTTGACACTTCTACGTACGGCGTATTCGGCTTAGCTTGTGGATTCAGCCGAAAAGGTATGTGAACTATCTCCTCTTCTAGCATGATTCCTTAAGATAAAGAAAGTATGTCATACTTTTTAAATGATCCATTCCTTAGTTGTATTTGGTTTGCCTAAAATAGAATTCGTTCTATGTACTCCCTTGATTGTACTTTGATGTCAAATTGTAAGTTGTATGATTCATTTCCTTAGTGAAGTTTGGATTCTTAAAAATGAAAGTATTTTACTTAAAGTACATAGAGTCTTGAAAGGGAAGTGGTTTCCAAACCTTTTGGCTAGTGCCTTAGTTTCAAAACCTAATGGTCGTTTTAATGACTTTAGGGGAGTCAAAGGAGTGATTTACTTAATTGTTTTAAAAGAGGAGAAATGACATGATTTAAGAGAAGTAACTTGTTTTAAAGGTGTGAGTTACTTGAGGTTTAAAAGTAGAAGAAACTTGTTTTCTAAATATTAAGAGACTTGAAGTATTTTGGAAAGTTAAGAACTTGATTTATAAGTATGTGATACTTGGTTTTAAGTATAAGTCTCTTGGTTATAAAAAGGAATGAATATGTCTAAAACCATAAAGGGTTATAACGGCTTTATGGGAAGTTGGTTATAACGGTTTTATGGAAGGTTAAGAAAGTTGTCTATTTTGATTATTGGGCATAAGTTGCCTAGATTGTGAAGATTTGAAGTTACTTGATTTCAAGCTTTGAAATGAGTTTTCTAAAAGTGTAGTAACTTACTTTGAAAAATAGACACACCTTGATACTACGGGTGTTAGTATCTTGGGGTTTTACATTAAAAGGAGTCTTTTGAAAAGAATGACGACGTAGTACTTTGGCTTGGTTAATTGAGAATTATTCTATGTATGCCTTGATAAGTACTTTGGCTTGTTTAATTGAGAATTATTCTATGTATGCCTTGATAAGTACTTTGGCTTGTTTAATTGAGAATTATTCTATGTGTGCCTTGATAAGTACTTTGGCTTGTTTAATTGAGAATTATTCTATGTGTGCCTTGATAAGTACTTTGGCTTGTTTAGTTGAGAATTGCCAACGATGTGTCGGTGATAGCATTTGAGTACAAGTATTATGTTTTATTACGTTGTGACGACTCGGTTGGAGTGGTCGCCTTGTTGTAAGTTTACTTGGGCGTCTGCAAGCGGTGAGTGGGATTTCATGGGTATGCTTCCATTATTTGTGTTACCCTACGGTCATGCTTATATGATGTGGGATGCCGGGGCATGCGACCGCGAGGGATACCCTATGGTCATGCTTATACGATGTGGGATTCCGGGGCATGCGACCACGAGGGATACTCGCGACACGCTTATACGATGTGGGATTCCGGCACGTGACCGAGTCGGGTTAGATTCGGATTTGTTTGTGTTACCCTACGGTCATGCTTATACGATGTGGGATGCCGGGGCATGCGACCGCGAGGGATACCCTATAGTCATGCTTATACGATGTGGGATGCGGGCGTGCGACCACGAGGATACTCCTCGACACGCTTATACGATGTAGGATTCCGGCGTGTGACGAGCGGTTTGATTCCCGGTTGTTTGTATACCCCACGGTCATGCTTATACGATGTGGGATTAGGCGTGCGACCACGAGGATACTCGCTGGATATGCTTATTGGTGTTATATTATATCATGGATCGCCAGGTGAGAAAGGATTCCACGCATGATTGATATTATGGCGTGAGACCCATGGTTATATTTGAGTAGTGACTTTGAGGCACGCGTCCCGACTTGATATAATCGCCTTATGTATTGTGTATCGTAGGTTGACTATCATACATGTCTCTGTTTTGTTTAGATGTTATGATTTCATTACTGATTTCATCGCTTCACATACTTGGTACATTAACGTCTTGACCTCGCCCGGCTGCGTTCATGCCGCAGTTTAGGTCTGCGATTTGGTGATCTGCAGTGTAGGACCGCTCGGAGTTATTGGATAGCTCCTTAAGTTCGGGAGTTTATCATTTGGTATAGTTCCTTGATGTGCTTTTATGCGGTTATGGGTACGCGGGGCCTTGTCGTCGTGTTTCTGTAAACTCTTGAGGTCCGTATTCATATTTGGGATTGGACTGCGTATGCGGTGTAGTGTCTTTTGTTTATGTATATTATATGGCGGCCTTGTCGCTTTGCCCTTACGCACGATTGGTTTTTAAAAATGAGGTGTTATTTAATTTCCGCAGATTTACTTAGTTGTTAAAGCGAGAGGTGCCTGTGTAGGCACGATCACGGTCCCGGTTCGGCGCGATAGCTTAATCCTATTATTTATGACTCAAATAATTAGGGCCCCGCACGTCGGAAACGTCGTTTTCACACACGTTGTACCAATGATTGTAAATTTTCTTAGTGAAAGATTTATTGATACGTATACGAAATATTTGAGACATGAAATGATAGACGGCTACTGACCAAATGACGAGGGTGTCACGTTGGTAAATAAATGAAGAAATGTACGATGTGTAAAAGATGAAACGAGCCAGAAATCGTCGCGAAGCCGTGAAGGGCCGCGACGCTACACCGTCGGAGCCGCGATGCCTTGGTGGTAGTTTGTCACTTGAAGTTAAGCGCCGCGGCGCCTCCCAGGCAGGGCCGCGACGCTTCGATGGTAGAATGTTCGACGGGTGCTGAAGAGTTTCTGACTTTTGGGCTGGTTTGGGACATTAATTCCCCACGAATTGGCACATGAATTCAGCCATTATTTGGCTGAATAACACCTCTCAATAAGTGCCATTACATGGCCATTGATTGAAGTTGGCTAGATGAGAGGTCATCTTACACACACTATAAATTGAGGCCCTTGGCTCAATTGTAGACACACCTCACTCTTGTATAGTTCAGATTTTTCTGAACTTCTTCCTCTCTAGCATATCTTTCATACACTCAAATGTTCTTTTGAGAAACACTTGAGTTTTCTTTGCTCATTTGTTAGTTGTTGTTTTATCTTGGGAGAGAGTTGCCCATATCGTAAAATGATATATACGGGACAATAATGTCTTAAGGACAAAGTGAATATCACTCGACTCAGCAGCGAAATTGTAACGCTATCAGATTTAGTGTCTTTTGGTTTCAAGATATAAAGACCAAGGGGCGTGCTGCAGTAGACAGAAGATCCAAAGATCCAAGACTCCAAGATTGATCCAAGAACAAAGATCAAGACCTCAAAAGCTTATTGTTTCCACAACACTGGTTGACTTCAAGTTTATTGTTATTGTAATCATATTATTTACCCTTTTCAAAGCACTAGTAATAGTTGTCTACTAATTCCGTATATCTATTGTAACTCATAACAACTACTTTTTTGAAAACTGATTTTTTTTTTCTTAATTATAGATTTTCATACATTTTAAGAAGTTAGAAGCTTGGATGGTTTCTCAACTTTAGTTAATTGGTCATTTTAGTCACTCAATTTTGTTTTATCTTTCAAAAGTCACTCCACTTTAAATAACTGGCCACCATAATCACTTAAATTTGTTTTGTCTTCCAAAAGTTACTCAATTGTGCCTAGTTAGTTTTCACGGTCATTTTAGACGGAAATATAATTTCTGGTACCTATTTAGTGACGTGATAACTATTTGTTTTTAAAAAAAATATTGAAATAAGTTAAAATCAATATTTAAATTTATTTAGGATCCAATTCATCATAATTAGTACATATAATACAAAAGTTTAAAGTATTATTCATCATTAATATATAAAAATAATAAACATATACATGTACTTATACGAGATGTCTCAAGTAATATTTAAGGCTTAGAGCCTCTCCGCTCCAGTACTTATTAAGAGCCTTTTATATTTTAGAGGTTAGGATTTATTTTGGGCTTATTATAGGCTCAGTTGTTTAATTTAATAGAATTTTATATTCTTAGTATATTTTGTTTTATTATTTAAGCCCTAAAATATTACTTGAGAACATATAAATATTACTTGGACGGGTTTAGGAGGAGTAGAAGTAGGCCGAAGACATATTGGGAAGAGATGGTTAGACGGGATATGTCGTAGTTGAAACTTACTGAGGGCATGACCTTAGATAAAGGGTTGTGAAAAATTAGGGTAGAAGAGTAGTATGTAGTTGAACGTAGTCCTATTACGCTTACACTGATAGTTTTATTGTTATTATTGTAGCCCCGTTTAGCCTATCATACTAGTAGGCACAATAGTATTTTATAGTCACATATCCTTTGATTTTTGCTGCTGTATATTCTTTCGTATACTTTGTTTATCCTATTTACATGCGTTAGTTACTGTTTTTTTTCCAGAATATTTTATCATGACTTATTCCTTTTGTTACTCTCATTTTCATTCTGTTTTAAATTTGTTATGCGAGTCATGCTTTCACGCTTTCAGACTTATCTTTTATGCTTGAGCAAGCGGTTGGTAAGTAGATGTAAGGTTTGCGTACACTCTACTCTCTTTAAATCATACGTTGTGGGATTTCACTGCATATGCGGTTGTTGAAAAGAAATGAAGGAAACTAAATTAAATAACGGTTGGTAGAAATAATTAAAGAACATAATTTACGTGGTTCACACGCAACTCTCACTTTCTTCATCTACAGTATAATCTATGATTGAGTACCGGTGAAGAGGGGCTGGGCCAAACAAGACATTGAGCCCGGTAAGGTGGTAGCTCGGGTATCGGCCCACCAGGCACCAGCCTGGTTGATACCTACTTTTTCCTACGGTATTAGTAGCCAAATCTAATTCAAAATTTTAATGTAAACCCACATTTCAAGATTTAGAGCAGAGAGAAAATCTTCTTGGAATGGGATGAAACGTTTTCTTGAAAACCCAAAGCTTGAGAGTATACGTATACTGCAAAGGTGATTGATTATACGTATAGAGAGAGTAAACCCCGCCATTCTGCACTACTACTATAAAAAAAAATACACAAAACTCTCGCTACACGCGGAATTCGAAAAAAAATCGAACTAGAATTTATCTTACCTCACATTTTTCATTTTTGTATTACTACTATACTTACCTATAACAATAGAAAGAGATCCAAAGATAGTGGCCCTTAGTCAAATTTGTGGTCTTAGGGTCACAAGTTCGATTCTCGACGGATACGTTCTCCGCGTATATGCCTCAGAAAGCGCAGAGCTTAACCGCGGGCATATTGCGGTGTGGGTTTGATACTCGCATAATCCCTCGCTGTTGGTCGAACTCAGAAGATTGATCTGTTGTGGCGATCGACACTCCGCGATTTACTCCGGTTGGTGACTAAACGAGTTTCGTTCGGCGCAGCAGGAAGATAAGACGTCTTGTGCGCGATTAGCGATATGAGAAGCATTAAGCCACCCCGAGATCTGGATTATAAAAAAAAAAAAAGAGAAACAAAATAAGTGGGAGTGTCCGTGTGGGCCCTATGGTTGTTCGGGCCATTCATTTGACATGATTTCAACGTCACGAATCCTTAGGCCTCCTTTTCATGCTTGGATTGGATATCAGGTTTATGGGGGTCTCTCTGAGGTCCGTGACTGTGAACTCTTTTCAGAATTACTCTTCAGTCTTCTCTTATGAATTATTAATAGAAGAATTTTCTTTTTCTTTTTTTATAATGAGTAAAAATACCCTACTATATTTTAGTTACCACGAGGGGCGGAGCTTAGTAGGGGCGGGGGAGGGGCCATGGACTCCCTCAAAAAACTCAATTTTTCTTTTACAAAATAGTCTTTTCTTCTTCTTGTTTCTTTTTGTATGAAAATGATGTTTGCAATGTTCTGATAAAGAAGTGGTGTTTCTGCATTTCAGGTGATGGTTAAGGTTGTTTCTGATATCGATATGATGATAGGGCAATGACGGCTACAAATTTTGAAAAGAGAATATACGAAGAAAGAGAAGTTATCATGAAAGATAAAGATCTTTTAAATTTTACGCTTATGAGATTTATCGCAGATTGTATATGATTTGTTAAAAAAATCTTTGTTTACAACATATCTTATATATAAATTAAAAAAAGTTTAACTAAAATTTTCATAAATTAATTTGGACTATATATCAGCGTAATTTTTGGGTAACTAATTTTGTATTAATCACAAAAAATGATTACAATGAAAGAACCTTTAGAAGTTACAAGTCTCATTTTCGAGTATAGAAATTCTTGATTTTGAACTTACGATCTGAATTGTCTTTTACCAAAATTCTAATTATTCTTCTATTTTTTCAAGGTTTCTCCTAGCCTAATTTTTTTTGTGTGGTTGAGTTCGTGAGATTGAGGAACTTTAAAAAAACAGGGAAGACGAATACATATTACTTGATTGACCGGATAATCCGTCTTATCTTAACTCTTCCAGTTTCTACGGCTACTACAGAAAAGATCATTTTCAACAATGAAAATAATCAAGACACTGTTACGTAATAAGATTTTGGGCAAATTTCTACGACTACTACTGTCCCCTTAATATTTTGAACAAGTTCCGTCACTGAACTTACGACACCCAGAGTTGGATGAGTCACGGAATTTGGAAAGTACCTCTTCTAGTTCTTCAAAGAGCTAACAGATACAAAGAGGTTACCACTTGTATAGAGCCTTCACCTCTGTTTCAATTGTTAATTTAATCCATTTTTCAAGTGAAATCAAACAAAGATCTATCATTACACTATATAAAAATTTACTATTACATGTTACTTTTTCATTTTTAATCTATTTAAAAAGATGTATTTTAATATTTGCAAATATTTTCGCTTTAAACTTCTAATATTATCTTTAATGATATATTTTTATAGTAATAAATAAGCAAAATATATAAATTGCACTCTAAATCATATCTGAAAAATCGAGTTCACACTTCAACTAATCGGACGATCTATTATCCTTTTATTTTTATTTTTTGTAAAACTAATACCGGAAAAAAACAAGTTTAATTAATATTTACTAATGGTGTAAATTTGTTTATATTATTAGGTTGTATTTTACTTATTAAAGCAGATATTGTGCCTTATTTTCAGAATCACAAATTCTGTGGAGCTAAAAAATTCCAAAATTACACACAAAGAAGTATGTAATCCTTAAAAATGAAAAAGGAGTTTACAGTATACATAGTCAGCATTAAAAAATAACCTTAATCTTTTTTATTTGCAGATTTTAGTCAATATAATCACGGTATAATTATTTGTACACCTATATTTATTATACATTAATGACAATTTTAATCTATATGCGTGTTAAATTTGTTGCTAAAAGTATCTAGATATCAAGAAGTCCATACTTTAAGAAGGCCCTATGGGCACGTTTGATACGTTGTATTACGCTGTATTGTACTGGACAAATAAATAATACATTGTTTGGTGTGCGTTTAATTTGATCAGACTATTTATAAAAATAAGACACTTCAATCGTTATTTTGCATCATCTAGTAGATGAGTCTTCCAGGACTGTACTAAAAAATTAAAAAATACAGTCCATTATATATTAATACTCTGATACCGTTCATTATATATTAACACAGTTCAGTCAATTACAATACAGTACAATCCATACAAAATTATATAATCGAGTGCGACGTATCAAACGAGCCCTACGCAATACGTGTCTCTAGTGATATCAATTTGGTCACCTTATTGGGAGCAAAAGGCGAAATCCCTCGCCCACAGGGCCCCACCTCTCCGACCCGACAGAGATTGGTGGAGGAAGGTAAATCACAGATTCAGCGCACTAGCGATGCGATGATGATCTGGTGTCCACAGCGAAATCATCCTCACAGAAGAAATGAACTCCCACATCATGCGCAAGACTAACTCGCTTTGTTAATCACACCCTGAACTAATCGAATACACCTGGGTAGGTCATTTGATCACCTTATTAGTAGAATTTTTTTTCTTTTGAGGTTAGCTTTATTTATTAATAAAAACTAGCCGCATGCATTGCCCGAGCGGATTCGCTTTTGGATACTGGCCCATTGAGCTTTGATACGCATATATACTCGGGTGAGTCTGCAATGATTGGTCCACTCAAATTAACTATCAAGGACAAGGCTCTTCTTGTCTCGGAGTCTCATCTGTTTGCATTCCATCTGACAAAGGAGATAACGATAGGGAGGACAGCAGCATCGAAACTGACAGATTTTCCATATAAATTATGGTAACTGTTCTTTTATTTTAAAAGAATATATGATGTTGGCTTCTTTTTTTAAGTTTTTAACTGTGATGTTTTGTGTATGTTAATGGTGGGTTTGGTGATAACGGCGGTAATGGTGGTGATTTAATGATGGGTTTTGTTAAATATACATATCATCCGTGTATATTCCTTCCCATTTATTGTATATTTTGTATTACATTTGTATATTAATTAGTTTTATAATCTTATCATAATTGTATGATTAGTCTCCATATAGTATTAGGGATTTAGAAGTAGAATAGGAAAAAGATCTTCCTATTGTAACTTGTATATATATGTCTTTCATCAATAAGAATAATCAAGAGATTATTTCTTTCATGGCATCAGAAGTCTAGGTATTTTTTTCTTTCTTGCTTCCGCTGCTCTCAAAAACACCTCTCGGTTTTTGTGCCAATTTCTCGGCCAAAAACAATACATTCCCTTCAAAATTCTTTCTCCCAAATCCCTCAATCACATATTGTTCTATCAATATGTCTACATCAAAGAACATGTTCCATCTTGCCCTTACAGTTTCTAACATCAAGAATCACATCTCTCTTGTTCTTGAAATAAAAAACGTCCTATATGCGACGTGGACCGAACTGTTCAAGATTCACGCACGCTCGCATCAAGTCATACATCACATAATCCTCGCGGATCCTGAGGTGCCAAAACGCGAGGATGATCCAAAGGTGTGGAAGACGCTTGATGTCATCATACTTCAGTGGATTTACTCCACTATCTCTATCGATATGTTGCAAACGATTATTGAGCCAGATGCTACGGTAAAGGCTGCTTGGGATAGACTGCGTGACATATTCCAAGATAATCAGAACTCCAGAGCTGTTACACTTGAGCAGGAATTTTCCCACGTCAACATGGAAAAAATTTCGAACGTTTCAACTTATTACAAAAGGTTGGAAGAATTGGCAGACCAACTCCGCAACGTTGGTGCGCCCATTAGTGAAGATCGTCTTATTTTGCAGATGGTTGCCGGCCTCTCCGAGGCCTATAGTGGCGTTGGAACCATTCTTCGTCAGAGTAATCCTCTCCCGAAGTTCTATCAGGCCCGATTCATGTTTACCTTGGAAGAAGTAGGCTTGGCTAAAAAGGTGGCTATCGGTGCTAGTCCCGTAGTCAAGATGACGTCCTCCACAAATTCTCCGGGTTTTGTTAAAAATTCGGGTCAAAACCATGCTCACAGTCGTAGCAAGAACACTTGGAAACATAATGGCAAAAACTGCGGGGGCAAACGCGGCGGTTTCGCAATGGGCCACCACCCCATCGTCCTAGCTCAGCCTCGCCGTGGCCCAACAACTCCTGCGATCCAACGGCCATACCCCAGCCGAACTGGTCGATTTCACTTTGCGGTGTTATCGCCCAACAGCCGATTTCTCCCGCATGGCCTGGCGGCAAGTCGCGTGTTAGGCTCTCGCCTCTTCAGCCCATCACGCAATGCCCCCATTCCAACCGATATTGCGGCGACTATACACACACTTGGAGTAAATCCATCGGACCCAAATAGGTACATGGACACCGATGCGACTACCCACATGACGTCCGATCGAGGTACTCTCTCGTCTTATTTCAATTTGAGAAACCCTCGTGGCATAATTATTGGTAATGGTAATTCTATTCCGATTCGTGGTTATAAAATTTTGTCTCCACCCCATCCACCTCTTATCTTGAAAAATACCCTTCATGACCCTAAATTGATTAAAAATTTGGTGTATGTTCGTAAATTCACCACTGATAATTATGTTTCTATTAATTTTGATCTGTTTGAATTTTCTGTGAAAGATTTCAAAACGTAGATTCCTCTTATAAGGTGTGATAGTACGAGAGATCTTTATCCTATAACGCAAAGTTTCGGTGTTTCGAGTCAAGTCTTGCCATCTACGTTTGCCGCCCTTGCTCCTTCTTTGTGGCATGCTCGTCTAGGTCATTCGGGATCATCTATTTTGTCTGTTTTAGATAAAAATAATCTTATATCTTGTAAAGGTACGCGTAGTACTCCGAATTGTCAATCTTGTTCTTTAGGGAAAATTGTTAAGTTGCCATTTGTAGACTCTAATTCTCACACTTTAATGCCTTTTGATATTATTCATAGCGATTTATGGACATCTCCTGTTCTTAGTTCTATGAGTCATCGGTATTATGTTCTATGTTGGATGATTATTCTAAATATTTATGGACTTTTCCAATAGCGAAGAAATCTCAAGTTTTTTCCATCTTCTTAAAATTTAGAGCATTCATTAGAACTCAATTCGAACGGAAAATAAAAAATATTCAATGTGATAATGGAAAAAAATATGACAATAGAGAGTTTCGGGAGTTTTGTGCTAAAAATGTGATCAATTTTCATTTTTCTTGTCCTCATACGTCTTCACAAAATGGAAAAGCCCAACGTAAAATTCGTACCATTAATAACATTATCCGCACTATATTGATTCATGCTTCCGTACCCCCATCGTTTTGACATCATGCTCTACAAACAGCTACAAATATTCTTAATATTCTTCATACAAAGGTTTGACATATTCGTCTTCTCTACATATTTTATATAATAAGACTCATTCATATTCACATCTTAGGGTCTTTGGGTATTTATATTATCCACTCTTTCTGTCCACCACAATTAACAAACTTCAGGCCCGTTCTACCTCTTGTGTGTTTTGGGGTTATCCGTCCAATCACCTGGTTATAAGTTCTTTGATTTGTCATCCAAACGAATCATTATTAGTCGTCATGTTATTTTTGATGAGTCCCAATTTCCGTTTTCTAAGGTAGATAATCCCGTGCCTAGTTCGTATAATTTTCTGGATGATGATGTATCCCCATATATTATTCACCATTTTTTGGATATGTCCCGCACCCAAACTTTTACTTACCCAAGTGCCACATCACCAACTTCAGCGTTTGGGCGACCCAAATTGACTCGAAATGGTCCATCGCTTTCGTGTCCATCAAGCTTCAGCTTGGGCCAACAGCCCATCGTCACCGCCACCGTCACGTCTCCCAAAAATTTCCAAAATTCACCCAATCCAGCCCCGAGTCATGGTCTAGTCACCCGAGGTCAAAAAGGTATTTTTAAACCAAAAAGACATTTTAATTTAAATTCTAATGTTCTTAAATCACCATTACCTCGATATCATGTGTCTGCTTTAAATGACCCAAATTGGAAGATTGCTATGATCGATGAATATAATGCTCTTATTGATAATAAAATGTGGGACTTAGTACCCTGTCTATCTGGTGTTAATATTATTCAGTCTATGTGAATTTTTGCTCATAAAGATAATTCTGACGGTTCGTTTGCGAGACATAAGACTCGTCTTATATGTGATGGTAAGACTCAGTAGGTTGGGGTTGATTGTGGTGAGACATTTAGTCCGGTGGTCAAGTCGGCTACCATTCACATTGTGTTCAGCTTTACTCTTTCAAAAGCATGGCCCTGTTTTCCTACATGGTGATCTCAAGGAGACAATTTATATGCATCAGCCCTTGGGGTTTAGGGATACTCGATATCCTCATCATGTTTGTTTGTTAAAGAAGTCCTTGTATGGACTTAAGCAGTCTCCACGGGCTTGATATAAGAGGTTTGCTGACTATGTTTCGACTATTGAGTTCTCTCACAGCAGGTCTGATAATTCATTATTTATATATCGTCAGGGTTCTTCGATGGCTTATATACTATTATATGTAGATGATATTATCTTGACTGCCTCTTCTGACGCATTACACAAGTCTATCATGACAATGCTTAGCTCTGGGTTTGTCATGAAAGACTTGGGGCCATTGAGTTATTTTTTGGGAATTGTTGGCACTCGCCATGCAGATGGACTGTTCTTATCACAGAGAAAATATGCATCTGAGATCATTGAGAGGGTTGGGGTGTCATCATGTAAGTCCACTTCCACTCCAGTTGATACTAAACTCAAATTGAGCGCTGCAGGTGGCTCTCCCTATGAGGATCCTACCCGCTATCGTCTTCTTGCAGGGGCCCTTATGTATCTTACGTTAACGCGACCTGATATTACATATGTCGTACAACAGGTGTGTTTGTTTATGCATGACCCCAAGATTGAACATATGAATGCACTCAAACACATTCTTAGGTACGTTCAGGGCACACTTGATTATGACTTGCATTTGTATCCTTTGTCGACGTCTACGCTTGTCTCCTATACAGATGCTGATTGGGGTGGCTATCCGGATACCAGGCGTTCTACGTCTGGTTATTGTATGTTTCTTGGTAATAACTTGGTCTCATGGTCTGCCAAACGTCAATCGACGCTTTCACGTTAGAGTGCAGAGGCCAAGTATCGAGGGGTAGCCAATGTGGTCTCTGAGTCATGTTGGTTACGTAATCTTGTTTTAGAGCTCCATTGTCCTATTCAGAAAGCTACCTTGGTGTATTATGATAATATTAATTCCATCTACCTTTCTGGTAATCCAGTTCAGCACCAGCGCACTAAGCATATATAGATGGACATTCACTTTGTTCGAGAAAAGGTAGCTCGAGGACAAGTATGCGTCTGCCATGTTCCTTCCAGATATCAAATTGCAGACATCTTTACAAAGGGTCTTCCCTCGGTCCTTTTTGAAGATTTTAGAGACAGTCTCAGCGTACAAAGACTGCCCGCTATGACTGCGTGAGTGTGTTAAATATATATACCATCCGTGTATATCCCTTCCCATTTATGGTATATTTTGTATTACACTTGTATATTAATTAGCCTTGCAATATTACCATAATTGTATGATTAGTCTCCATATAGAATAAGGATTTAGAAGTAGAATAAGAAAATGATCTTTCTATTGTAACTTGTATATATATGTCTTTCATCAATATGAATAATCAAAGGATTATTTCTTTCAGGTTTTGTAGTGTATAGGGAAGAAGAAGCAATAAGGGTGACATGGATTTTTTTTTTTAAAATCTCACATGTATTTGACATGGCAATGAGGTGGTGGAATCATGACTGGTTATATGTGTGTTAGGGTGGTACTAAATTCACTTTTTAAATGGGTAAGAGACAGTATATCGCCTCATTAGTTGAAGCATGAAGTCGATTTTTGGGGACAAGTTGAGTGTGCATTTGATATACTTTGCCTAATAAATATCATGACGTGTTTTAAGACTACATATTTTAGTGATACTGCTATGTGCAAAGTCCTTCCATCTTTATTAAACTAATGTTGAATAATACACAATCATATAAAATAAATTTGGGGAATACAGACTATACAAATGTACTCTTTACGCTTGGAAAATATTAAAAGCGGTACTAAATTGTTCAATTCTTTTTACATTTTGAATAGCCTAAAATATCAATGGAAATGATATTAAGGTATACTAAACAAGTTGGTGATTAACAGGAAAAAGTTGGGTAGAGAATAAACTAAGTTACAAGTTATATCTTCCTTAACATACACAAAACAAAGCATCAATGTTCATAATTCATGACTTGGTGGAAAAACAAGAATAATTTAACCTATCATGGGAAATGGACAAAACTGAAATCCTGCAATATATGTGTTGGGTCCCGGGACTATGGAACAGTAAATAAAATGCAAATAAACCAAATCAAATTGAAATGCTAATTCTGTTTCGAATGTCAGGAATAATGTCGTCTGACAACGGTAACAACACAGTAGTAAAACAGAAACCTTTGAAGAGTACAAAACAACGGAAATTAAATGACACAAAGGTTTTTCATAAGTTATATTTAAAATATAACTTATGATGTTCAATAACCAAAAGTATTGTGTATATTATATACAATTGAATAGATTCCTTTCTTTACAATATTACAAAATACAACAAAGAAGAATTAAAACATAGTGAAGTCGCAGATGACTTCTGCCTGAAAAATCTACCTAAATAGACATAGAAAACATCTCATTACAATTGCTTCAATAAAGAACAAATCTAGAATCTAGGCAACAATTATAATGTTGGACAAAATATTGTCGACACGCTCAGACAACACTTCTGATCCAGTTTTCTAACGAATATTTCTGAGAGCTCTCTTAATATTTTTACAAACAGTTTCTGGATATCGATTCACTGCAACAACCTCTCTATTTATAGAAGATGGCCTTCCTTGAAAAACTCATTGAATCGTTGTGATGGTTGAGGAAAAGGTGGGCAACTGATATGTTTGTTGGAGAAGATCATGGAGCAAAATCCTCTAACTTCTTGAACTTGTTCCCCAAGCATAACAACGACTTTGAATTGTTTTTATCACGTTTTTCATCAGCTTCTAATTATCTTGCCAAGTCACTTCTCCATCATAGTAAAAATTCCACGAGAATTACTTCAGTCGTGAAGTAAGGCAAAACTGTTTGTCATAAAATGTTGGTCCGAATGTAGTGACATTTGTTCCAACATTTCTTAAATTCAACTTTTAAACTTATTATAAATTCAACATTGGGTAAAATGTCACAACACCAAACCCAACATTAACATTCTCCATTTTTTGTCTTTCTTCATAAAACCTATTATAATCTGTGCAAGTGACTTAAGGAAATGTCATAGATGTTGTCCCAACATCTATGATTACAGTTATGCTCCCCCTTAACATGTGATGACATACAAATAAAACATATGTATACCACTCCATAGGATTAAATACAATATTAGCATAAACATAGATATACAAAAATCATCTAAAATATGTCAATTTTAACCCATTGTCTCAAGATCTTAACAATTCAACCAAATAAACAAATCAGTAAAATCAGTCAAATAAGAACATTGTTCAGTAGTTTAGCCAACACAACAATTAGATAACCAATCATCACCAGATGAGCCAACTCTCCCTAGCTAATCATGCATCAGTAGTAGCTTCGAGTCACTTTCTACTTTTGCATGACAGCTTCAGCTCTGAACCTTAGCATCTTCAACAACACTTTCCTTCCCACATCCTCTTCTCTTTGTATGGCATCAGAAATATCTTCTTCAGCAGTATGTGCAGCAGCATCATCTTCAGCAGCAACATCAGCTTCAGAACTTTCAGCCTGCTCCCCCTGCACAGAAGAATCATCTTCCCCTTTTTGGGAAGAAAGCAACAGTAAGAATTGGTCTCTGGCCTGGACTAATGCTTCTCTTGCATCATCAACCTCTGAGATCTGTTGGTTGATTTTAACAATTTGCCCAACAAGTCATTCAGTAGACATAGGTGACTATCTTGTACCAGTGTTGTCGAGAATGTTTGGAACATTTCGAGCAACATTCTCAATGCCAGCTTTCTTTCTTCATGGGAGTCTATAACTCTCTCTTTGCTTTTCAAGATTGCTTTATTCACTGAATATACTTCTGGTGCTTTCTCTAAAATATCATCTCTTCTTGGATATTTAGAATTTGATAGATCAGAGAAGGATATGGAAGGATCAAGGTTGATTATTTCTTAGCCAAATTGACTACTTGATAGAAAATCATTCTTCCTAAGTCAATTTTTAACCTCTTTCCAATTTTGTACAATAGCGAGGCTTGATCAGATGGAAAACAAGGAAGTTAGTTTCGAAGCAGGGCATCAAGAGGTCCATTTCTTCACTATACCTCTAGTGAGGTATTCGATTATCTCGTCCCTATTTTCTGTTGCCCTTTCTGTAGTGATATTTCCAATGTCAGGCTCAAATCCCAAATATTGATTAATAATTAAGGGAGTAAACTCATAAATTTTGTTATAGAGGTATACCTTCCCAAATATCTTTGAGGAGACATTGTCTATAGCAGAATTCAAGTTTGCATAAACCAACCTAATTACTTAATCAATGACTGGTTCTTTCTCAGTTACAAATTTAAGAAGTTTCGATCATTGAGAAATTCAACTAAATCATACTTAGTACATGAGGTTATATCTAACACTTTTACAGCCCTAATAAATCTATTCCTATATCAATCCCATTTATCAAATTTTGCTTTGGAATACAACTTATCAGAAAAGACATTTACCTCAACTTCAGATTCTGATTTGGTATTACCAGAGAATGATGGTGAGGATGTCTCTTCCGAGGTCTACTGGAATGTTGTTTGAGATGTTGTGGCATCATCGGCAACATTCTGGGTAGCATCTGGTTTGGCATGATAGGGAGTTCCTTTGGGGCAGAACCTTGTTAGGGGAGTGTCATTAAGAATCTCCTCACCTTGAGGAACAAAAGTCGGAGGTTCTTCTTCAGTGTTTTTCGATGATAGATCGAAGTCAATATCTTCGGTGTCACTACTTGAGCAAGCATGTACTATAGTTTCAAATCTGGACTTCTTGGTTTTAGGTTATGGATGAACTGTTCTCTCGAACACTCTACTCGATCTTCGAGTAGGAAAGGAAGATGAACTGGACCTTTTACCGAGGTTAGAATAATCTGATGTAGCATATATATCTATGTTATTATTGTCATCCATGGGGTAACTAATGTCCAGTGGTTACTCATCTCCTCTAAGAATAATGGTTGTACATTTGTTTTCTTGCAGGTGCGAAGAAGACGATGTACCTAGTTGTAAAGGTAGACTGGTGCTCATTGGAGTATTACTTGTAGTGTTGGTCGACATAGGGGTTGATATAGGTGATGTTTCCATATATGAGTTTGGAGGAGATGGTTTTGAGGGTTTAGGGTTTTTGAATGAAGATGAAAGTCAAGACTCCATCGGTTAGGTAGGGTATTTACCGAGGTGATGTAATTTGCATATTCAGCTCCTGTTGCAGCTACTACTTTAATTTTCTTTATCTACCCAATCGGTCAAGTTTTTCCTTCACTTTTTTTTTTACTTTTTAGGAAAAAGACAAGAATGGTAAAAAGAAAAACAAATGAAATGGATATTTATACTCTTGGCAAGACTTTTAAAATACTATCAATTCCTTAATTTTAGGTTTTTGATGTCTATTAAAAAACTTATACCTAAAATTTTGGGATAAAACAATAAAAATAATATTTGGAATTTAATCTTATTCTTTAAAATTTGAATTCCAACTTAAAACATGACATAAAAATAGGGAAGAAAAACTGAATTTTCTGAAATAAGTCAAGATTAATATCCCAACACATATCACGTTATGAAAATGTCAACAACAATATTGACAACATTTTGGGTGACACAAGTATTTTTGATCCTTCAAGATTGTTAAATTCTGGGAACAATTCAAGACACGTTTTACATTTACTTTATGATTTTGATCACTAGACCGATGTAACATTTTTTCCATCGTGTCCTTGGTCTAATCATATAGTATATGTAAAATAATCTCGTGTCAACATACAAAAATATTCTCAAATTTCTTTTTGAAGTAATAGATACTCCTATAGAATAGGAACGATATCTATACTTTGGCTTTGCCCCCCCTTTTTGTCTTACCAGAAATCTGTAAAAGCTTTACCTTATTTAGATACTCCCTTTTTATAATATATAATATCATCGCAGAGAACGATATCTCATTGAAATTAACTTCTTCTTGGAGGATTCAAGCTTGTGTACCCAAAAGTTATGCACCATACAGTAACAATAATCAGTCAGTGATATATCATAGGTAAATGTCACCTGAAATGTTAGAGAACGTTTCAGTCGACATTCACCAGAAATGCCTTTTTAGAGATTACAAAGACCAAGAGATTTCTTTAAACTCGAAAATCTGAAAATCTCTCATGATCTAAAGCTTTTGTAAAAATATCAGCTAGTTGATGAGTAGTATCAACATGTTCAGTTTTGACTAGCTATTTTTCAACTAAATCTCTTAAAAATGATGCTTAATATCAATATGTTTTGTACGTGAGTGTTGAACTGGATTTTTGAAAATATTTATAGCACTCAAATTATCACAATATAAAACTGAGATATTCCTAGTGAACCCATAGTCGTCTAACATGTGTCGTAGCCATATTAATTGAGAGTAACAACTTCCAACTGCTACATATTCAGATTCAACAGTTGAAAGTGAGACACAATTTTGTTTACGACTATACCATGAAAGAAGGTTATTGCTAAGATAAAAACATTCTCCACTTGTACTCTTTCTATCATCCACATCACCAGCTCAATCCGAGTCACTATACCCTATTAAATTAGGATTAGTGTATTTGGAATACCAAATTCCCAACTTACATGTGACAACAACATATCTAATGATATGTTTCATGGCATTTAAGTGAGAAATTTTGGGACATGCATGGAATCGAGCACAAACACAAACACTAAATATTATATCTAGACGACTAGCAATAAGATATAGAAGAGTACCTATCATAGATCGATACAAAGTTGGGTCGACATTTTCACCAACATTATCTTTGCATATCTTCTGTGACGATCCCATTGGAGTTTTCATCTGCTTAGCATTTTCTAACTCAAAGCTCTTAATTAGATTCTTGGCATATTTACTCTAGGAGATGAAAATTTCATCTTCATTTTGCTTAATCTGCAAGCCTGAAAAAAAATTTAGTTCCCCAATCATACTCATCTCAAATGTCGACGACATTGCTTCAATAAATATCTTTAGATACGAATGTGAGGTCGAACCAAAGACTATGTCATCTACATAGATTTGAGCAATAATAATATCTACACCGTGACATTTAATGAATAAAGTCCTATACGGTTAAAATCATATTTAAAAAAGAAGTTAGTTATACGACCATATCATGCTCGATGGGCTTTCTTCAATCCATACAATGCCTTTTGAGCTTGTACACATAGTGTGGATGGTGAGGATCTTCAAATCCTTTTGGTTGTTCAACATAGACTTCCTTATCAAGATAACCATTTAATAACACACCTTTTACATCCATCTGTTGTAGAGTAATTTTCAGACAACAAGCGATGGCAAAAAGAAGTCTAATTGACTCAATTCTAGCTACAGGTGCGAAGGTTTCGTCATAATCGATTCATTCAACCCGAGTATAGCCTTGAACAACTAGACGAGCTTTATTTCTAACAACAGTTCCCAATTCATCTGATTTGTTTTTATAAAAAATCCACTTAGTTCTAGTTACATTTGTATTATATGGACGTGGAACTAAATCCCAGACTTCATTTCGAGAAAATTGTTCAAGCTCTTCTTGCATTACTTGAATCCAATAATTATCATTGAGTGCTTATGAAACATTCTTAGGTTCTAAAGTAGATATAAAGCAAGAAAGACTAAACTCTTGGTATATGGTAGATATACACACATACCTTACCATATATCTATAATTGAGTGGTTTTTTCCCTCTTGTTCTAATTCCCTAAAAAACTCCCCCTATCACCTGACTTGTAGGATGATCTTTCCTAATCCTTGATGAGGGATCCCTTTGAACTTGATCAAATAATTCAACATTTGAATCCTCATCGACGACCTCTGTGTTCTCTGTTTCTAGCTCAGATGTTGCTTCAGATGTGGCAACATCTACAGTCTGTGTATTTTCCACTAAAACTATAATGTTATTTTCAGTTGAGTCTCCTGTAAGATCAAAAAAGTGATCAAAAACAACATTTACAAACTCTTGTATTATTTTAGACCTCAGTTTGTACACTCGATAAACATGACTATTTTGATAATAGCCAATAAAAATTCTTTTATCACTCTTAGTGTCAAAATTTGTCAAATGATCTCTATCATTTAAAATGTAACAAATACACCCCAAAAATACGAAAGTAACGCAAGTTAGGTTTCTTTCCATTTATTAGTTCATAGGGAGTTATCTTTGTATCTGGTCTTAAGTAGACTCTATTAGTGATGCGATATGCAGTGTTCAAGGCTTCAGCCCAAAAATATTTTGACAATTTCTTAGAACTAAGCATAACTCTAGCCATTTCTTGTAATGTTCTATTCTTCCTTTCTGCTACACCATTTTGTTGAGGGGTTTTGGAGCAGAAAATTCATGAAAAAATCATTTTTTTCTCACAAAATTTTGAGAACAAGCTATTTTCAAATTCTTTTCCATGATCGGATCTAATCTAAAAAATAAGAGAATGAAACAAATTCCTTATTCTAGAGTGCAAGATTTTAAACATGTCAAAAGTTTGTGATTTTTCTTTCAAAAAATATCCATAAATATCTTAAAAAATCATCTACAATCACATAGGAATACCTCATGCCTCATAAACTGTCTACCTCAATTGGACCCATAAGATCCATGTGCAATAATTAAAAATAGTGAGACGTACCTGAATGTTGTCCGTTATTATGAACAACATTATGGAAAACATGAGTTTGCTTACCTTTCATGCAATCTTCACAGGCTGTTTTACCTTTAGGAATTAGTTTGGGAATGCTTTTTACTGCCTCATATTAGATCAATCTTTCTAAGTTACATTAGTTGACATGTACTAACTTTTAATGCCACAATGTTGTGTCATCGATCCTAACACTATTGCATATTTCTTGTCTTCCAACAAGATAATAATTGTCACATGTTCTCGTACCTGTCATGACATACATGTTAGCTTCATTCGTAACTTCACAGGCATTCTTATTAAAATTTACCTCAAGATTGTCATCACATAGTTGACTTATACTAATAAGATTCACCATTAAACCCTCAACATGTAAGACATTTCTTAAAGTTGGAAATCCAGGAACATTCAAGGTCCCTTTTCCAATTATTTTGCTTTTACTGCCACCTCCATAGGTCACATTACCTCTACTGTATGACTCATAGTCCCTTAGAAACTCCTTTGTACCTGTCATGTGGCGAGAACATCCACTATCAAAGTACCAAAAACCTGAAATGTTAGTTTTTAATGCAGCTATGGCAATATTACAAGCAATATCTTCTTTAGGAACCCAGACTCTCATAAACTATTTTCGACTTTTTGGTTCAGAAATGTTGCCTTTAATGTTATCATGTATGTTAGAAAACTTTTTGGGCAACATTTTGCTCACTGAATTTTGAAGTTTGAAATAGTATGGTCTTAAGTGACAAGAGGAGTTACAGTAATGACATACATGCTTCATTTTCTTTGACATATATGAGAATATATTCTTTACCCTTTTTCTTTTACAAAGCATATTTTTTCATTTTTATCAAAGATACTTGAGCTTATTGTTTTAAGAGAGTTCTCGTATCCAATACCTCATGTGAAGGTTTACTAAGATTGAGTATCTCATTTAACTTTGAAGTCCCCGTGTTGAGCTTACGGAAGGTTACTTTGGCTAGATCCAATTTTGCACTAATCATACCAAATTCAATGTCTTTTTTGGTAAGTGCAACCTCTAAACGGGTTATCGTGCCTTTTAAATCTGCATTCTTACAAGTTAAAGATTTTACATTTATGTCAAGTTGCTTGGATTCTATTATTAAATCTTTACAAAGTTTTTTGTAATTCCTTAATCATGTTATCTTTTATGTCAACTTGATCCTCACAATCAACCTCACTAATAGAAATAAAACCATTGAAGCAATTAACATCAGAATAGTTAAAGAATTCATACCTTTAAGATGTTTCTAGGGATGCAGATGTCGTTGTTGACGCAAATGTTGTGATATTTGGGACAACATTGTCGATGTTATTTTCTTCGTCCGATAGGACTGTTCGGGAACAGTAGTCAGCATTGCTTGTGATTCTACCTCTTGATCTCCTTCCCCTTCTCCTTCATCGTCACTAAGAGAAATCCATAAACTTTTTCCAATTTTTCTCAAAGTATTTGCACATTCATTGACATAATGACCCCAGCCCGAGCATGCATGACATTGAACAGACTCAAGTTGTTTGGGATCAAACTTGGTACGATCTGAGTTGGTTCTTTTTAGCTGATTTCCTCTTTGAACTATTGGAAATGATTTAGTGGACTTTTGATTGAAGCCTTGGTTTTGGTGTTCTTTGGATTTTAGTTTGTTTCTATCATTGTTGAACTTCCTTACCATCGAATTGAATTTTCGAGTAAGAAGAACAACATTTGCAACCATCACCAACTTCTTCAAGGTTTTCATCCCCATCTTCGATTTGACTCTCCAAGGACTAACTTGAAATGCTACATTATTGTTCTTGTACAATTCCCTTCGGTTCTCAATGTTCATCTAATAGGTTTTGAGAATGCTCATTAAGGTATGAAGGTCCATTGTAGTAAGATTATGAGCCTTTTCAATCGCACAAATCTTTATATCAAACTTTTTAGGAAGAGAACAAAGTGCATTTTCCACAAGTTTAGTATTGGTTAAAGGAGCACAAAACACTTGACATTCATTAGAGATGTCAATCAACTTTTCAAAATAGGTTTTAATATCCTCTGTTTCTTCTATCCTTAAACGTTCATAACTACTCATGAGCATATGAAGCTTCGTCCGGCGAATAATAGAGCTACCTCCACAATGAGTTTGTAAAGTATCTCATACATCTTTATCCATAGAGCAGTTTTGTATGAGTTTGAACATGTAAATATCAACCCATCCAAAAATTTCATTTAAGGCTTTCTCGTTGAAGCTTGCATTATTGGTTTCTTTCGTAGTCCATTCGGATTCGGGTTTAGCAAGAATATCACCTTCCTCATCATGTGGTAGCATAGAAACAACATATACATTGGTTATAGATCTCCATGCTTAGGTTGCAAGAACCTACTCTAGATTTACGCAAAAAGAAAAGGTAGGATTTCCCTTTGTCGGGAGGAAGGACTAAGGTTAGGCATTCAATGGCTTTCGATGTATGATTGATGATGGGCGTGGAACGACGGCAGAGTCAAACTGGGCTGGGCACTCTGCAGTAGAAGTCTGCCCGACCTATCCGTAGGAACAAGAGGAGAAACTGCACTCCCGCTCATTCGACTTTCGGAGGCCTTTATTAGGCTGCAAAAGCCTAGTTCCAACGATTGCATGAGGAGATTGTTCTGACTCTTTTTGAATCCTCATCAGAGGAGAGAGAAAAGCTAGGCTTTCCTTTTTTTTATTCTTTCAAAGATCAGTTCTAAATCTTTCTTCCCAGTCTCATATTCATGCCCAGAGTATGCTGCTATTGAATGTGCTCTTGTCGCAATTGAATCAGTCGTTGAGTAAATAGACGCGATCGTGTTTTTCACAGGATTTTTCGTTACTCATGTCAGCATTCTCACTTCTGATATCTCTAGGTCTAGACTTTTAAGAGACATTAATTAGTCCGAAAGTTAAAACTGCTATTTTTCTTGAGCCTTTTCTTTTTGACTCCTAGTGCGCGATCATGACAGGACTCGAGGAAGAAGCCCCGACTAACTCGCGCTGCCACCGCGGAAGACGGGGAGGGGGCAAGTGTTCTTCGGAATGACTGGGCGTTACATTAATTTGATGTGAGAACGTAGGCGGATCTTCCAATAGGCATAGTTTGAACCATCTAAAATAAGAACCATACCAATTATTGGATTAGTTGGATCAATAACTGTAAATAACAGGATCAAACACTTATTGTGTTAAGTGTTGGATATGATACCACTTGTTGGGACCCGGGGGGGCTATGGAATATTAAATAAAATGCAAATAAACTAAATCAAACTGGAATTCCAATTCCGTTTCCGAATGTCAGAAATAATATCATCTGACAACGGTAACAAAACAATAGTAAAAACAAAAACCTTTGAAGAGTAAAAAGCAGCGGAAATTAAATGACACAAAGGTTTTAAATTTTCATAAGTTATATTTAAAATATAAGTTATGATGGTCAAAGACCAAAAGTATTGTATATATTATATACAATTGAATAAATTCCTTTCTTTATAATATTACAAAATACAACAAAAAGAATTAAAAAATGGTGAAGTCGCAGATGACTTCTGCTTGAAAAATCTAACTAAATAGACATAGACAACATCTCATTACAATTGCTTCAATAAAAAACAAATCTAGAATCTGGGCATCAATTATAATGTTGGACAGAATATTGTCGACACGCTCAGGCAACACTTGTGATTCAATTTTCTCACGAATATTTTTGAGAGCTCTCTTGATATTTTTATAAACTGTTTCTAGATATCGATTCACTGCATCAGCCTCTCTATTTATAGTAGAGGGTCTTCCTTGAAAATCTAATTGAATCGTTGTGATGGTTGAGGGAAATGCGGGCAACTAATATGTTTGTTGGAGAAGAACATTGAGCAAAATCCTCTAACTTTTTGGACTTGTTCCTCAAGCATAGCAACGGTTTTGACTTGTTCTTCCCATTTTTTTATCAGCTCCTAATTATTTTGCCAAGTCACTTCTCCATCGTAGTAAACATTCCACCAGAATTGCTTCAGTCCGTGAAGTAAGGTAAAATTATTTGTCATAAAATATTGGTCCGAATGTTGTGACATTTATTCCAACATTTCTTAAATTCAACTTAATACTAAAAAAGATATGTTAGGTAAAATGTCACAACACCAAACCCAACTTTAACAATGTGATTTTCTTACAAACTAGAAAAATAAAAGCATGTGGAGAGATATGATTTTATTACAATACAAAGTATGGGTGTCCAATGGGGCGGGGCCTAGACAGGTCTCGACGCGACGGGCCCCGGCGGGATGGGTCTGAGGATCGGGATAGGCGTGACGGGAAGAGGTTCCGTCCCGTCCCTCATCCCGCTGGAAGGGGGTCGGGATGGGTCGGGACGGCTCGGGATGGGTCTTAATTTAAAAATAAAATTATATATATATATATATATATATATATATAAATAATTCAATAATTAAACAATATAGTGTAATAAAAACATCCAAGGCTGTTTTTATGTCTATTATATTATTTAATAGAAATATGACTTTTTTTCTTGTAATACAATTTAAAAATTGCAATTAAAAAAATTACATATGCAACCATATTATTTTGAATTTCCTTACAATGTCTTGAGGATCTTCTGTTGGAATTGGAATTTGTTTGTCAAATTCTCCAACGTCGCTTCATGTTCTCTCTAAGAAGATTTTGTTGTAGTTGTATTCTTCTTCTTCGTTAATTTCTGGTTGACCGCACATTCTACACTCCGCTCGAATCCAGTCTCTAAATAGAACTGTAATCTCCAATGTGTCTCCAGCCAATGAATGTATGTGCTCTCTAATTTAAAATCTTCCTGCAGAAAAGGCGCTTTCAGACGTTGTTGATGACGTTTGAATGTTCAAAATATCTCGGTCCATCTTTGATAGTGTGGGAAATGTCTTCTCATTCTCCCTCCAGTATTTCAACAAGTCTTCATGTCATTCATTGTTAGCAATTGATTCGTACTGTACAACACCCTGCAAAATATAAACATCCAATTCACTAACTTGTGAAGATGTTGAACCACTATACATTTTATTTCTAAGACTTTGAATACTAGCAGCAGAAACCACATGTTTTATAAGGTTGTAGCAAAGTAGTAGAAGATGGTACAAAAGCCAGTTGATTATTTGCACTTTGTTGTTGGTAATATGTATATAATTTTTTACATTCAGTGTGTATCATAGATGTAACTTCTTCTTTAGTTGGTTTGTGAGTTGTTTCTTCAGTTGGGTCGCTGGAAGTACTTCTGCACAATCACAAATCGTTTGTGCAAACGTTTTACAACCGTCTACTTTAATAGTTGGATTTAATACATCACCAACAATATAAATAGTTGGAATAGGAAAAAAGAATTTTTTAATTTTTATACATTTTTTCAATAGATGTCTTATAAGTTTGTTTTTGCATATATTCATTAAGTAACAAAAATATTAAAGCTATATAAAATAACATATTTGAAATAGTAGGATAATAAATATCAGAAAATTCTTTAGTAGCTTGATAATTTTTTTCTAAAAATCCATTAAGTTCTAAAAATAATTCCAAACAGTATCTACAATCATATCCCTTGGATTTTTTATGGGCGTTAAATAATGAAGTTATAGGTTGTCTATAATCGTAAGCAACAAGTAGTTGCTCATACATAGAATTTCACCTAGTTAAAACTTCTTCTGGATTTTTTTGTAAGACAATCCACAATCATGACATGTTTTTTATACTCTTTGCATCTCTATGTTTTTTACCTTAAAAATAAAGTTTATAGCAGATTGTATTTTATCAAGAATGTTTTGAAAAAGTATTAGGTCATCCTTTACAACTAAGTTATAAATATGACACACACATCATATATGAAAATGATCAGGAAAAGATGAAGTTAATATAAGTTTTAAAAGTCTAATAGCATAATCATTAACAGTTATAATTTTATCAGTTATTCCATAATATTCACAAATTTCATGTATATTTGTTGCAATAAAAGTTCCAGTGTGCCTATCATCTATATATCTATACGTTAATATACATTTTTGCATAGACCTATTCTGATCTATCCAATGACACATTACCGTTAAATAATCATTACCTTAGTACTACGACCTATATCAGAAGTGATAGTCATTTTTCCATTAAAATGATAAAGTGCATAATGTAAATACTGTTGATATTCAGATGCAAATTTGAACACGTATCTTCTAACAATTGATCTAGGAAAACCATTAAAAGCATGATTATATGTTTCTTTAATGTAATGAATAAAACTAGGAGACGAAGAAAATGAAAAAGGAAAACCATCCACCGCAATTAACTTTGTCATATTTTCCCTATCTTTGTTTTTATCACATTTAAGACAAAATTCCTCCAGTCCGGGTTAATTTGACCCTTTACTTTGTCGGGGACACTATGTGAACCTTGTCCCGACTCAGAGCGCATTGGTGCACCCGAATTTGTAGCCTCGTATGCATCCCACCTAGCTTTGTAAATTTTTTGTACATGTCTAAATAAACCTTCCGTCCCATCCTGACCTTTTTCGGTTTTAAATCTATAAATATTTTTACAAATTTTACATCTAGCTAGTTGATTCTCTAGGTCCCTATCAAAAAATCTCATGCAGCTGATTTTAATTTTCGTTGTGTTGGGCCTCGTCTCATACTAGGGTGAATAGGAGGCTGAGACTCAGTCTGAGCCTGAGGTTCAGGTGCACTAGTGGGTGTGTCATCTACATTATCGTCAATATTAAATTTTGATTCATCTATCTCATCATCTAATGGTATATCATTAAAAAAATCAGTTTCATTTACATGAGTCTAATCATCGGGACTAGGAATAAGATGATTAGAAGAAGTACCCTTACCCTTGTTACTCTCACTAGAAGAAGCATCTTTACCCTTACCCGCAATCATATGTTTCAATCCTTCCATTTTAATTATATAAATAATAGTTAAAGTAAATGAATTTAAGTGCGATAATTAAAATTAAGTAACAATAATAATTTAAAGAAGGAATAAAGGTATCAAACTCCGACGTGTAATCGATGTTGAAAATTGAAAAAAATTGGAAAAATGGGACGATGAAAAATTATTAACTTGGAGTTTAATTCTTCTAATTGAATTTATGGACTTAGTATTGTATTATGAAGTCTTGGAATTAATAATATGGGGTCCACTGAAAATTTCATAATTTTGTGGGTCCCATCAAAATTTAAGATATTTTGGCCAAGTGTTGAGATATTTTGGTGAAAAGATTATGTGGCCAATAGGAGGGTGACATGTGTCCCTCATCCACTTGTCATTACAAGTTGACAACTATATAGCAAGACTTGGATTCATTTCAATAATATCTTCATCCTCCAAGACTTGCTCTTCTCTCTCTCCCTTAAGCTAAGTCTCGAAATTCTCTTGAAAGTGAAGAACAAGAGTTGATTATCTTCCTAGATTAACTTATATCCTCCTAGATTAAGCTTCATAACTAAGTGCTAAACCAAGATCCTCCAAAACAGTGGGTTAGCTGAAACTTGCCTTGAAACTCTAAACTTGAGATGAAGTTTTTGGAAGTAAAACAAGAGATGGTTAGAAGCTTGTAGAGGTTACATGTGTGTTGTTGGAGCTTTAAGAAGTGGTATGGAAGTGAAGCTATGGCCGAGAATCTTGTGGACTGTTTTGGCTAAATATTGAGATAATAGTTCTTCTTTTAAAGAAATTGGATATTACATGTTGTTATAATTAGGGGATGAACTTGTGTTAAGAGAATTGGAGAATAAGAAATGCATGAAATGGTTTAGCATGTTGGCCGAAATCTAGGCAATTTTTGGTATCTTGGATTTCATTGGTTATTGTTGTTATTAACGTCACTACTTGCATGATTAAATGAAAGAAGTATTGTTATTACAAGTTGATGTGGTTTATATTAAGTATTGAAACTTGAATTGGATTATAAGGAATATTGAAAAAGGGCTTTGGTTGTGGTTGTTTGGCCGAGACTTGTATAAAACTGTTGGATATTGTTATGCAGTTTTAGGGACTGTTTTGTGGCGTGTATATGCTGGAAATTCAGCCACCAATATGCATGTTTAAATGTAGTAATCGCTAATGAAAGTCCTAAGGGAATAAGGGTGTAGAAAGATGTTAAAAGACATCACATTTTACCCTTGTTGTTGTTGGAATATGGACAGATTTTAGTGGACTGTTTTACGTGATTAAGGGGCTATTTTTACGTGAGAAATAGGTGTGTGAATCACCTTGGTTGTTGTTTGGTTGTGCCCTTAATTGATGCCTTGGTTATTGATGAAATTGACCTTCTTGAAAGGTGGAAAAGTACGTATAAATAGGGGAAGTGCTGCCCAAATTTTGTAGAATAGGAGATCCATTACTTAGATATTAACCTACACTAGTAAGCATGAAGTTTATAGAAGTGTTATTGTCATTATAGGTTGAAGTATGCTTGTGGCGTATTATACTTAGTGTGTGGAATAGCCGAAAATGTATGTGAACTCTTCTTTCCTTCTTTTGGCATGAACTTTATAAAATGAGTGTACGGTGGACGTACATGTTTTAAATGAATCTAGATTTCATGTGGTACGTGAGTTGGTAGTGACTTGATTTTAAAAGTATACTTGACTTGATTTTAAAAGTGTAAGTTACTTGATTTAAAAGTGAAAGTGCCTTGATGCTACAAGTGTTAGTGTCTTGGGGTTTTATAAATGAAAGGTTGTACGGTGGACGTACATGGTGCTATTGGGTTCAAGTCCCTAATATTACATGATATTTATATAAAGTAAGTGTACGGCGGATGTACATGGTTTTATTGGATCTTAATCCAAAAATGGAAGGCATGGTATTGCCTTGGTTTTTCTAAAAAGGAAGGCATGGTATTGCCTTGTTTTTTCTAAAAAGGAAGGCATGGTATTGCCTTGGTTTTTCTAAAAAGGAAGACATGGTATTGCCTTGGTTTTTCTAAAAAGAAAGGCATGATATTGCCTTGGGTTTTCTAAAAAGAAAGGTATGATAGTGCCTTGGGTTTTCTAAAATGAAAGATGTGATAGTGCCTTGGTTTTTTTCTAAAATGATAGTTCATTCTATTTGTTCTAATGAGAGTCAAAGATTATTTAACTTGCATATGGTTGCTCATGATAGATATTCGTGCAAGTGTTATTTTTCCAATCACCGCGTCCCTCACTAGAGGGCCGACAACTTTATATATATGTTCCATGGACATGCTTCCATGATGCAGGTATCGAGTATATATACTCATTGCGAGTCTAAAAGATCCATGCGAGTTCGAGTCCCATGCGGGTGAAACAGTCCCATGAATATTCCATGGACTAGCTCTCCATGATGCAGGTATATATATATACTCATTGTGGGTCTACAAGATCCATGCGGGTTCGAGTCCCATTTAGGTGAAATAGTCCCATGAATAGGATATGCATAATGATCCTGAGGGCAGGCGTCCCTGATTTTGATATGATTTTCATATTTTGAAATGGTACAATTGATTTCATATTTTGAAATGGTACACTTGATTTCATATTTTGAAATGGTATTTTGAATAGATACAGTTGACTCTCATTACTCATATTTTTCATAAGGCACAATTGTACTGGTAGGTTGATTATCATACTTGTCTCCTGTTATCTTTTGGACTGTTATGATCTCATTTACAGTACTTATTATTTCACATACTTGGTACATTTTTCGTACTGACCCCCTTTCCTCGGGAGGCTGCGTTTCATGCCGCAGGTTTAGGTACACAATTTGGTGATCCTCGCTCTTAGGATCTCTATTCAATTTTTGGGAAAGCTCCATTATTCGGAGGCTTGTCATGTTGGTACGGACCCTGGTATTGTAAGCTTATGTACATTCAAGGGTATGGCGGGGCCCTGTCCCGTCATAGTTTATTGTCCAAACTCTTAGAGGTCTGTATTCATATGTGGGCTGGACTTGCGTGAGTTATATATATATTGTTGGCCAGTTGTACTACTGTGTTGTCGGGATGTTCCCGTTTATATATAGCGACAGCCTCATCGGCTTGTCTTGTTACTACATATACAATTTTCATATGTTATCTGGCCTATGTGTTATATGGGATGTGAGGGTATAAGAGTGGGGTGCCCAGGTAGGGCACCAATCACGGGCCCGGGGTTCGGGTCGTGACAAAAGTGGTATCAGATCAGTTAGTCCTCGGAATGTCTACAGACCGTGTGCAGTAGAGTCTTGGTTATCGGTGTGTTGTGCACCACACCCATAAACAGGAGGCTACAGTACATTTAGGATTGGTTTCTATTCTTCTTACTCTAAGATCGTGCGATAGAGCTTTGTCGTTAGGGTAGTCCCTCACTAACGTATTATTGTGGTTGCAGTTATGCCTCCAAGGAAAGCGACAGCGGCCCCGAAGGGGAATATATGGACTTGGTATACAGGTTGGTAAATTGTTGTATAGTTGGTATGATGATGATATGCATCTATACGAACAGATTTAGTAGGGCCATGTGTATGTTGTCTGAAATAATTATGGGTTAACATGAGTTGGTTAAACTTTAGTAATTGCTTGGAAGGTATGAAACAGTTTAATGAATCTACATCAAGGTTATATATGTGCTAATTTGGAATAATTAGGAGGTGATGAGCTGTCGGAGAGGGTGATGAACCCTTAAGAGATCATGTTTAATTGACTTAATGACATACCATATTGTTAGATTAAGTTGTGTTGTATGCTTAAGAGATATGTACGAATAACATTGGGATGGAGTAAATAGGTTTGTTATGGTTAAGACAACATGATTTTGAGATTATGAGAAGCTATCTTACCCGTATGCGGGGAGAGATAATGTAAGCTTGGGACATGACATAATTGAGAATCTTAGAATATTAGATAACCGTTGAGACCTTAGATATCTAATTCCTCGTGGATCTGACATTTGACGTTTGAGCTTGGTGGAGGTGTATGGTATATGAAATAATAAGATGGTGGTATTGTTTAATGTTATGAAGTATATTAGTAGAGATTATTCCTTGGTGTGCCCTATGTCCACAGGAAATGAATAGGTGTATATGATCTAAAAATCACTAGGCCTTCATGAATTGGGTATTTTACCTTTGTTTGTAATTAAATGCACAATATGGCAAGTGTATTGGGTTCTAAATATTTACCGGGTTGCTGGAATGTGCCGAAGGAGGTACATGAGGTTGGTATGGTGTGGAAACTATGGCCACAGTGTTTCGAAGTATCCCAAGTTGATACGCAGGATGAGATGAGTATAAGTGATACAAATGAAAAACAGAAGACATTATTGGAAGGTTTTGTAGGTTATGAAAATCTACATGTTTTATGGTGACACTTGATGGTTAGAATTATAGAGGAAACCGCAACATGATCCTATGAAAGTGGTTGGAATTACAAAGGAAGTATAAGTGATAGAACTATAAAAGGTAAGAAACTGCAAAAGAATATTGTCCCCATGTAAGAATAAGAAGAGACTATTACTCCTTGAATACTAAGATTGATATAAATGAATGAAAGCGCCTTGTTAATTTGGACCGAGTCTGGGAAGTATTGTACTATAGGATTGTCACGCCCCGACTTTTCCTAAGTCTTTACTTAGGGCGTGATGACACCTGGACAATTATTTTCCACCAGGAGCACCATTTAATTCTCTTTATTTAGAAATTTAAACTTATATTCAAATACGGAGCTATTAATAAAAATAAAAATAAAGAAATTTGTTCATGACTTTATTGAAAATATAACGCGAGCCCATGCTCGTGCAAACATTGTTTCTACATAGACGTACTGACAAATATTATTCTAAGTTGGAAGGGAGATCATTCCACACGGGCATATCCCGAGACATTGGAACTGACATTCTGAACCTGACGAGTACCAAGCCCGAAACAATGGACTTGGTATGACAAGAGGCTGCGGGACGATCGCTAGCCTTGACGTGGAGCCTTTCCTCTATCACCCTTTCCTGAAAACATGTTAAATAAAGAGTCAGCCCTACCATCTGGGGCTGAGTGAGAACCTTACCCTGCAATTCAAAGTAACACCACAATATTCCAAGTGCAATCACATTATAACGTAATAAGCATATTGCAAAAACATATCAGGTTACAACATTTTTAAATATGCAACAACTCCTCATAGGAAATTCTCGGTTTAACTAACACTTCATTTTATCTCGTATTATACGTTAAGACATTCCCTTGCATTTCCACATGTTTATTACATTTATATATTTGTGAACGCGTATTCACTTTTCATATTTATATATAGGTGAACATGTATTCATCTTTCATTTTTTTGTTGCGGCGTGCAACCCGATCCATTATGTTTACGTATTTGTGAACGTGTATTCACTTTACGTTTTGTTGCGGCGTGCAACCCGATCCATTATATTTACGTATTTGTGAACGCGTATTCACTTTACGTTTTGTTGCGCGCAACCCGATCCATTATGTTTACGTATTTGTGAACGCGTATTCACTTTACGTTTTGTTGCGGCGCAACCCGATCCATTATATTTACGTATTTGTGAACATATTCACTTTACGCTTTGTTGCGGCGCAACCCGATCCATTATATTTACGTATTTGTGAACATATATTCACTTTACGTTTTGTTGCGGCGTTCAACCCGATCCATTATGTTTACGTATTTGTGAACGCGTATTCACTTTACGTTTTGTTGCGGCGTGCAACCCGATCCATTATATATTTATATATTTATGTGAACACGTATTCACTTTTCATATTTTTCAGAAGATCAAATAAATACTATTCTCTTTTCTAACATTCTGTCATTCATACTTGTAACGATTATAACTTTTTAACCATAACTCCAACTAAGGTGTTTCTCAAGCGGAAACTAAGGTAAGACGGGGATCTTTCACTGTACCAAATTTCATTTAAAACTACTTTGGGTAACTAACACAAATTTATCCTCAAAACAGCCACATGAAATTTGTTTCGGCAGAATTTTTATTAAACAACACCCAATCTTATAATAGTCATAACTCCTAATCTGTAAACCCGTTCAATCCCCATAAATTCTCAAAACGACGAGAACAGAGAGCTACACGTCTCCATGTGAACGATTCTTTCATATTCTGTACCATTTGGTACAGTTTTACACTTTTATTCGCTGCCCTTCCTGGATATCGATAGATCCGAGGCAGAAACTTTAAACAGCGATATCTCTCAATCCGTAAGTCGGATAGACCCCCGTAAGGTCTCAAAATGTCCACAACAAAGAGATATAGAACTTTCATTTAGCAAATATTTTCATATTCCCCACATATTAGTACAGTTTTACGTTTCAACGTCCTGCCCTTCTGGATTCCGACGAATCCGAGGCAGCAACTTCAAACTACAATAACTCTCAACTCGTAAGTCCGTTTTAATAAATCTTTATATATATCTGTCCGTAACAGAGAGATTTACAACCATGTAAATTTTCATATAATTTTAATAAGTAAAACGCAATAAAAACAGTCCGTAATTATGCCTTTCCGAATTTCGACCAAATCTAAGGCAGGAACTTTGAACTATGATAACTTTCAAACCGTATGTCCATTTTACCTCATTTTTGGTTCTATATGATCATATTAGAGAGGTGTACAATTCTTCCGAATTTCATCAAATTCTAACAATTATAACTCAGTGAGAACAGTTCGTAAATTTCATGACGCAACTAGTTATCTAAACCATCAAAAGTTCAATATTTCTTTTCAACACTCAATTCTTATTCCAACATGTATTGAACTAAAAATAAAGGATGTTACCAAGAATTTCTGAGTGAGAAAACTCACCTTGTAAGTGTGAAAAAGATTGTGGTTCGGTTGCTACAAGTGGTCCTTGCTCCTTAGTGTTCCCTAATTTTATTGTTCTCCTTCCTCCCTTGATATTTTCTTGATTTTTTTCCTTCTTGTTCACTTGTTTTTTTTCTGATTTTCTAACCTTTATGTTATGTCCTTTGTTTGTGTGTAAATACAATGTATAAGTGGAAGGTTTTCTATAACCTATGGGATGGGAAAAGCCAAGGGATTGAAGGGAAATGAAAAGGAGGGGGAGGGGAAGGGTAAGGAGTGTACGTGAAATGCATGCTGCATTTTGTTTTTTTTTTTTTTGTTTTTTTTTGTTTTTGTTTTGCTTTTCTTTTGTTTTCTTATTTTCATTTCATCTATCTATTTATCCAACTTTAACACTAACTCTATCCCATACAATTTATTCTTTATTTTCTTATATATATGTATTTTTATTAACTCAACCAACAACTATATATTATTATTATTTTTTTCCGGATTTTACAAGGATATTCAATATAAAGGGCAAAAAGGAAAGATTATGGACTGAGAGTTACCTACAAGGTTAGTAAGCCAATGTATGCTATAGATATTTGACTGGTAAGGTCCTCGACTTCGGCTACGTTGTACCACATGTTACAATTTTTACATAACCTTGGGATAAAATTTGTGTGTTGAAGGTAATTGAGGACGACACTATGGTATGATCGAAGAAGTGTTGTGAGAATATGAAAGCAGTTAATAAGTATGAATGGAACTGTATGATCGAGTATCAAGGTAGAAATATTTTATTTAGTAATGAGTAGAATGAAGGATTATGACAAGAATGATAAAGGTGAATGAAACTATAGTTATGAAGATTTCACAAGGTATGATTACTACGGGACAGAGTAAGGACCCATAGTAGAGGATGGGCAGTAAGAACACCTCGGCCAAAGGTGGCGAACCTATAATGGTTGGAAAGATAGTATGAGAAATACGGTGAGATAAGAGACCCCCAAGGCAACTTGAAATGGAAATTTAAAGGTAAGAATTCCATCACACCAGTTAGTAAACAAACTAAGTTGATAATAAGATCATTCACCCATAAGCATCTTGACTAATATGAGGACTAAGGAGAGGAGTTGACACGAGGAAACATATCAGTAGTTAAGTGAGAGTCCGACTGGAGGATTCAGATAATGATAGCCCTATGACTTAGAATACGACAGGGTCATCTCTCGTACGGGGAGAAAAAGGAACTACAACCTTCGAGTATTACGGGAGAGGGACCTCAGATGGAGGGTCCATTAGTGTATTCTGAATATAGCAGGATTACAGAACAAGATTATGACGGGGGTCCATTGTTCACAATATTTCATTCACCATGAATCTACTTAGATGTATCATGATCCCATAAGGTATGTGTTGGTGGGATGGCATGAAGAGGAACCTTACGGAGTTGGTGGTGAAATGTCGGTATGAAATAATAGAGCACCAAAAACCTAGCGACTTGACTCAGAATATCGAGATTCTGATATGAAAATGGGAAATGATTAACATGGACTTCATTATGAGATTACCTCACTTTTTCGTGAGTTTGGATCTATTTGAGTAATTGTTGACAGGATGGCTGACCAAATCAGCCGAGGAATGCGCGAAGTTATATATTAAAGAGTTTGTTCGACTCCATGGTGACTTGATTTTAAAAGTGTAAGTTACTTAATTTAAAAGTGAAAGTGCCTTGATGCTACAAGTGTTAGTGTCTTGGGGTTTTATAAATGAAAGGATGTACGGTGGACGTACATGGTGCTATTGGGTTCAAGTCCCTAATATTACATGATATTTATATATAAAGTAAGTGTACGGCGGACGTACATGGTTTTATTGGATCTTAATCCGAAAATGGAAGGCATGATATTGTCTTGGTTATTCTAAAAAGGAAGGCATGGTATTGCCTTGGTTTTTCTAAAAAGGAAGGCATGGTATTGCCTTGGTTTTTCTAAAAAGGAAGGCATAGTATTGCCTTGGTTTTTCTAAAAAGAAAGGCATGGTATTGCCTTGGGTTTTCTAAAAAGAAAGGTATGATATTGCCTTGGGTTTTATAAAATGGAAGATGTGATAATGTCTTGGTTTTTTCTAAAATGATAGTTCATTCTATTTGTTCTAATGAGAGTCAAAGATTATTTAACTTGCATATGGTTGCTCATGATAGCTATTCGTACAAGTGTTATATTTCCAAATCACCGCGTCCCTCACTAGAGGGCCGACAACTTTATATATATGTTCCATGGACATGCTTCCATGATGTGGGTATCGAGTATAGATACTCATTGCGGGTCTAAAAGATCCATGCGGGTTCGAGTCCCATGCGGGTGAAACAGTCCCATGAATATTCCATGAACTAGCTTTCCATGATGCGGGTATATATATATATACTCATTTCGGGTCTACAAGATACATGCGGGTTCGAGTCCCATGCGGGTGAAATAGTCTCATGAATCGGATATGCATAATGATCCTGATGGCAGGCGTCCCTGATTTTGACATGATTTTCATATTTTGAAATGGTACACTTGATTTCATATTTTGAAATGGTATATTAAAAAGATACAGTTGACTCTCATTACTCTCATTTTTCATAAGGCACAGTTGTACTGGTAGGTTGATTATCATACTTGTCTCCTGTTATTTTTTGGACTGTTATGATCTCATTTACAGTACTTATTGTTTCACATACTTGGTACATCTTTTGTACTGACCCCCTTTCTTCGGGGGGCTGCGTTTCATGCCACAGGTTTAGGTACACAGTTTGGTGATCCTCGCTCTTAGGATCTCCATTCAGTTTTTGGGAAAGCTCCATTATTCGGAGGCTTGTCATTTTGGTACGGACCCTGGTATTGTAGGCTTATGTACATTCAGGGGTACGGCGGGGTCCTGTCCCGTCATAGTTTACTGTCCAAACTCTTAGAGGTCTGTATTCATATGTGGGTTGGACTTGCGTGAGTTGTATATATATTGTTGGCCAGTTGTACTACAGTGTTGTCGGGATGCTCCCGTTTATATATAGCGGCAGCCTCATCGGCTTGCCTTGTTGCTACATATACAGTTTTCATATGTTAAATGGCCTACGTGTTATATGGGATGTGAGGGTATAAGAGGGGGTGCCCAGGTAGGGCACCAGTCGCCGGCCCGGGGTTCGGGTCGTGACATCGACAACCCCGAAAACCCATTGGATAAACGACACTCCCAATGCCAAATATCACTGAATCCATCACCTGCAGTCCTGTCTCCTTTTTCTGGAATTTTCTGAACCTTGAGAGTTCATTTTGACCACTAAATCGTAACATGTAGAAAGGTCTAGTAGTTTGCTGACCTTTATCTCTTCGATTCAGTGGACAGAACACCGATTCGAGTCAATTCAAAGATAAAACCAAATGATGAAAACCCTATCTCTATCCCAACGACCTTCCCTTTCAAATCAACTCTGAAAAGTTGAGATTCAGATCCTTATAATCGTCTATTCCTTTAGAATCACGAGAGAACCGGTCACGTTTCCTTTCCCTTTTTATTTCAAATTTCGAATTCTAGGGTTTGTTAAAGCCCTCAATTTTCTGGGCTATAAATACAATCCCTTTGGGTTTGTGTTGGGAGATCGGAATTGGGCTTCTAAAAAAACCAAGAACAAAAACTAACATTTTGATTACTTTCGATCGGATTCTGTGTGTCCAAAATGAATTAAAACCCAAATTTTTCTACCTTCAAAGAATCAAAAAATCAGAAAGAAAATATTTGTTTTTACTCTCAATCCTGACTCGAAAAAGTCACAAAAAATATTTAAACTCTTACTCGTCTTCAATCGCATAAACATAACTCCTCCGAGCAGATTCGACGTTCGAAACACGCCTCGGTTCACTGCCCGGAGAAGGTAAACTCAAGCTCTTCTCATTTTTTTAACTTTCTGTGTTTTGCGTGTGTCACTACCGATTTAGCAATAATGTAGTCTATTTATGTTGGTGGGCTCAATGTTTAAGCATGTTTAATATGTTAGTAGTTTAGTTAGCTATTTAGTTTTAGAATTATGTTTTCAATTAATGATTAAAGTTGTTTAGAAGTATCAGGATATTGATTAAGTTAATTGATTTATACTAACTGCTTTGTTAATCTATCTGATTGGGCTATCAATGCTTAACTGTGATATGAGTACTATCTTAACACTTGAAAATCAGGATGTAATTAATTGATATGATGCTTGAACATGATTGTATGCTTAGTTTAGGTTAAATGATTCTGCCTATATTGAAAGTGCTATCTTTCCTTGTTCTCTTGTCCATCATGTTCACCAAATTAGTCATGTTACGCCCTACTTGTTTAAGTGTCATTATATCTAATGTATACCCAAGTCATAATACCCTGTACAACTTTGAGTATACCATATCAATGAAACGATTTGTATGTCACTATGTCTAATATGTAAACTGAACATTGGTATGTCGATTCTTAAATTGAATGATTCCGAAAATACCATGTTATGTGGTCAATATGCCCCTTTTATGTTCAGTGTGTCTGATAAGTATGACATGTATTCATTTCTATAAGTATTAGTGTGTCTAGCATATATGATATAAAATTGTCTCTTGCATACCCAAAGCTCTATCCCTGGATTGAATATTCAAATATGCTTTGTATGCGTCTCATAGTTGCATGAATCATCACATGAACATATAGGTATTTTCCTAGATGATATATTGTACACTTATAATCCCGCATATTTTACGTAGCCTAAACATCCTTCATCATGTCTAAATGGTATATTTGAGAGATGGCTTGGGTTACTTCTCTATGTGGACCGTGTGGTAAATCTGCTGGGCCAATCGCATATGTGGGTTGATTGGTCCCACTTTTTAATCTAAAAAGCCATGTTTTCGTGGGCCTGCTATTGTTGTACCACCCGAGGCCTTGTTTGAACAATATCTGAGATTACTTGGTTGAAATCTGCGATTTCGTCCTGGACAAAAAATGCAATTAAATGAGAGTCGAACAACATGCGCGTTTAAGTTCACTTATGCATTTCATTTTTCTATCCATTCATATTATATATAAGTTTGAGCACTTACTAATTCTTTTCTTTTCTTTGTTTTACATGATATGCATCAGGAGCAACGAAGAGTCTCATTATGAGACTCATCATGACTTTGTCAAGCAAAGACCCACATCCACGTTCATTGCATACTCCGATCTCGGGCTTTCCAAACCAATAGGACGGGATGATATCGTCATCCGTTCTAGAGTCGCTGCTTTTTAAGTTTTTAATTATGCTTATTTTATGTTGTTGTAGTTTATTGCACTTGTATAATTATTGAATTATTTAGAATATGTATATTTAGAATTAATAACTTAGAAATGGTAGATTTAAAATTGGAAATCGCTAGTTTATTTATTTAGGACCGTCGCTCATATTTTCAAAACGCGAGTTTATTTTATACTATATCTAATTTGGCATAAAACAAAAATCATGCTATATTCTATCAAAAATCAATTTCCATACTGCATTTTATCATACTTTATCAAAAATAAATATATATCATTTTACACAAAACTGCTTTTGTATATATTTCTAAAGCATCTTTTAAATTAACTCTTTGCAACACCCTTTTATTAACTGCATATTTTCAAAACACATGTTTTCTTAAGCGTGATAAATAAGCCTAAGTTTGACCAGACAACCGCAAGTTAGCGGATCCTGAAGGATGTCAACCCCTTTCCTTTAGGATAATAAAGAATCCTTACCCAGAATCTCATAAATTTTGCAAACCTTATTTTAAATGGAGTTAATGTTGACTTTAATTAGTTAACATTTAGGTGTCCTAATTCACCCAAATAATTAGGTGGTGACTCCTTAAAATGGTAATTTACTTCATAAATCACCGCCAACAACGTTGCGGTTCCGTTCAGGCTCTGGTAAAAAATGGGCGCGACAATCATGACAAATGAGTCAGAGTTTCCTTTCAACACATTTATCACATTCGTTAATGGAGAAACCTTTTGATAGTAGTATACTATCAAATTTTTCATGCCATTGTTGAGCTTGTTTCAGCCCGTACAGAGATTTGATAAGTCTACACACTTTCTTCTCTTGTCCTGAAACTACATACCCCTCGGGTTGTTCCATGTATATATCCTCTTTCAAATCTTCATTTAGGAAGACAGTCTTAACATCCATTTGATGTATTTAAAAGTCATGCAGTGATGCGATGGCAATGAACACCCTTATAGAGGTCATTCTAGATACTATGGAGTGCGTATCGAAGTAGTCAAGGCCTTCGATTTGTTAGTATCCCTTAGCTACCAACCTAGCCTTGTACTTGTCTATAGATCCATTAGCTTTGTACTTTCGCTTAAGTACCTATTTACAACCTAGTGGTTTATTTTCCGGAGGAAGATCAACCAACACCCAAGTGTGATTTTGCATGATGGACTCTATCCCACATTCCATAGCTTCTTTCCAAAAAGGTGCTTCTGGAATTGACAATGCCTCAACAATTGTATGTGGTTCATTCTCAACCAGATAAGCTAGAAAGTCTGGCCCAAAATATTTCTCTTTCCTGGCCCTTTTACTTCGTCTAGGTTCAGCCTCAGGATCAATTGGATTCTCATCCACATCTGTATCCATTTGGTCAGAGTCATCAGATCCCGGGGAATCATGACTACATTTGCGTGAAGTGACTTTATTTTCCTTTTTAGGAAAGATTGTCTCAAAGAATACAACATTTCTTGACTCTAGTATTGTACTCCTGTGAATATCTGGTACACTTGACTTATGTACCATGAAGCGATAAGCATTACTGTTCTTTGCGTATCCAGTGGATATGCAATCTACAGTCTTAGGTCATATCTTGACCTTTTTAGGTTTAGGTACCTCTACCTTAGCCAAACAACCCCATAATCTTAAGTATTTGTAAGAGGGTGCCTTACCATTCCATAGTTCGTATGGAGTTTTCTCCTTGCCTTTGTGAGAGACTCTATTAAGAATCATGTTAGCAGTAAGAACTGCCTCTCCCCACATGTTTTGTGCAAGGCCAGAATTGAGAAGCATGACGTTCATCATTTCCTTTAGCGTACGGTTCTTGCGTTCAGCAACACCGTTTGATTGAGGAGAGTATGGTGCAGTCATTTGGTGAATTATGCCGGATTGGGCACAGTATTCCTCAAACGGAGCTACATACTCTCTCCCTCTATCGCTACGAATTGCTTTAACTCGTAGGCTCATTTGGTTTTCAACCTCAGCTTTATAGCTTTTAAAGGCATCAAACGCTCCATCTTTACTTTTAAGTAAGTAAAGGTAACAATACATTGTGCTATCATCGATAAAGGTCACAGAGTACTTGTTCCCCCCTCTAATTTGAGCGAACTTCAAATCACAGATGTCTGTGTGAATGAGTTCAAGAGGAGCGATCACTCTTTCTATTGAACGAAAAGACAATTTGGTATGTTTTGCTTCTACGCATATCTCACATTTAGATTGAGGGTTTATAGCGTCAGATGACAACAACTCCAACTTTACCAATCGTTGAATTGATTGATAGTTTACATGTCCTAATCTATGATGCCATAGATTGGACGACTCAAACAAGTAAGAAGAAACATTTGCATTTTCATTCATATTGCGGATTACAGACATGTCGTTTAATTTAAAGAGGCCTTCACAGGCGAATTCTCTTCCTACAAAGATGTTATTCTTAGTAATTACAAATTTGTTGGATTCGAACACTATTCGAAATCTAGCATGCACTAGTACTGTTCCTGAGATTAGATTTTTCCGGATGTCCGGAACATGCATCACATTCTTCAGCTTGAGATCTTTGTCGTAAGTCATCTTGAGCACCACTATGCCTTCTCCTAACACATCTGAAGAAGCATTGTTGCACATATAGAGCTTCTTGTCGACAACCACATTATAGGTGGAGAAAGCATTTCTACTGGAGTATATATGACGGGTAGCACCCGTATCTAACCACCACTGCTTGGAGTTCTCCACCAAGTTTACTTCTAGCACCACGGCTGAAAAGTCTTCAATCATATCATTGCGATCTTTGTCTGCAATGACGTTAGCCTTGGCTTTCTTCTTGCCTTTTTCCTTGGCCTTCTCTTGCTGCTCACGCTTAAGCTAGTGACAGTCTTTAATCATGTGGCCAGTCTTGCCACAGTGATGACAGTTTCCTTTAAAAATTTTGGCTGCCTGACTCTTACCATCTTTCGAAAACTTTCGTTTCTTACTCGGATTTCCTCTGAGTTCAACCATGTTCGCCTTGACCTCGGTTGGTTGTTTGCCTTTAGATAAGGTCTTCATGTTATTCTTATGAATGGAGCTTGATAACAAGTTCTTCAAGAGTCATCTCCTTGGATTTGAGCTTGAGATAGCTCATATACTCATTTCACGAGGGAGGCAGTTTTTCAATCAGAAAAGCAACCAAGAATGCTTCGTTAGGCTACATGCCTTCTAGTTCCAGATCATGAATGATCAACTGAAACTCTAACTTGTGACATGATAGACTTGTTATTCACCATCTGAAATTTTAGAAATTTCCTGACAATAAACTTCTTAGCGCCATCATCATGGGCACTGTATTCTTATGCAGTTTATCCCACAACTCCTTAGCGGTATTTGTTGAGCAGAATACCGTATAGAGCGGATCGCATAGACAATTCAGGATGTAATTCCTGCACATAAAGTCATTTTGACTCCAAGTGTCAAACTTCATCATCAGGCCATTGACATCCTGGGTACCTTGGCCCACCTCAACCGTGTTATCGGCTTGAGTGTCCATCTCATCTCCATTAGCAAGAGGATCTTCAGTTAGGTATCTAGCCATACCCAACACAGTAACAACATTTTTTGCTGCCACCTTTTGAAATTACCACCCGAAAACTTCTCGGGACATTTAACTTAAAAGTTGGGAGGAATCATGGTGTTTCCAATGGTTCCAAAATTGAAACCAGCGACCGGGGCAGTAGCGTTTCCCGGAGTAGCAGTGCCAGAGGAATGGCATGAGTAAAAGCAGAGACTGGATCTTTTCCATTCACCATCTTTAGTTCTTCACAATATAGAATTTTGCCTTAAACTGTTGGAATTTATGTTTGTGAACAGGGATGGAAGAACTGAAAGGTTAGACCAGTGGACACCAATTCCAAGCTAAGTGTTGATTCCGGCCCTCCATATTTAGATCCGACTCACTCGAAGCCTGACTGGGGGGGGGTCTGCAGCACCTCACATTCACGAGACCATACATATTATATGACGTGCAACAAATCTGTTTGCACATGCACACATGCATGCCCTCAAACGTATTTTACGATACGTCCTTGGCACACTTCATTCGGCTTACATCTATACAGGTCCGCACTCACTAGTCTCACTAATTACTCTGATACTGATTGGGGTGGATGTGCTGACATCCGATGCTCCACGTCTAGTTACTTCATTTTCCTCGGAGATAACATATTGTCCTGGTCTTCTAAAAGGCAACCTACACTATGGATGGCCAGTGCGTCGGGACGACCCGGTCCCACCCCGACCCTGTTATATAAAAAAATTATGGTACCGGGACGGGACATGGTCTCGTCCCGCTCGGTCTCGATCCGCCCCAATCCCGCCTGTTCGATCCCGGTTCCGCCCGAAACCCCCTTTTGCACAAAATAGTTGTTGCACCAACGACCATTTTATCCAGTCCCCCCTCCCCATACCCCTTAATATTATTTTTAAACTCTAAGTTATTATATTTACACTTTAACCCAATTTCTTAACTATAAATACCTCATTTTTTATTCATCTTTCTCACAAATCTTCCTACAATCCCTCTAATCTCTCAATTTATCTTTCTACAAGTCTACATTATCTACTAAATATTGAATTTTATTTATTCATTTGGGAGTGAAGTTGGCAACTAGCTTGAGGATCTTCCATCGAGCAATGTTTCAATTTTCAACCTCTCGATTACACGTCGACGTTACGTCGGCGTTTGGTACATTTGTTTCTTCATTAAATTATTATTGTTTCTTTATTTTATTTAGCGCACTTAATTTCATTATCTTTAACTAATTATTAGCATAATTAAAATAGAAACCCTTAGAGGTATGATTAATGCTAAGGGTAAGGCTTCTTCTCGAAGGGGTAACAAGGGTCGGGGTACTTCTTCTAGTCATCCTATTCCTAGACAGAATCCTATTCCTACACAGAATGATTTTGTTGATACTGAACATTTTTTCGAAATACTATTTAGTTTAGACGAGGAGATATTTTCTAGAACTCAACAAGACTTTAATTTAGAAGAAGATGATGATCTACATGACAATGATACACCCACTAATGTAGATGACACACCCACCAGTGCGCCTCCAACTGGAATGTCTCCTACTTCCCCTAGTATGAGACGAGGTCCAGCAAAACGACCATTAAAATCAGATGCATGACAATTTATTTTGTTAGGGACGTAGAGAATCAAGTAGCTATATGTAAAATTTGTAAACAATGTTTTAAATTTAAAACTGGAAAAGGTAGCGGTGGGATGGATGAGTTTAATGAGACACATAACACATAAACACCCAGCTAGATATGCTCAATACGAGGCTAAAAACCCTGGTGCCCAAGCGCCGTCTCCATCGGGACAAGGTTCACATACTGTCTCGGATCAAGTACAGGGTCAAATCAATCCTATGACGGAGGAAATTAAAGGCCCTAAATACGATAAACATAGAAATAGGGAAGTACTAGCAAAATTAATTTTTGTGGAGAGTTTACCTTTTTCATTTCATGAATCTCCTGATTTTATTCATTACATTAGAGAAATGTATAATCCTGATTTTAAAGGTTTTCCTAGATCAACTGTTAAGAGAGGTGTATTTAAATTTGCACATGAATATCAACAATATTTACGTTACTCATTCTATCATTTTAATGGCAAAATGACTATCACTTCTGATATAGGCCGTAGTACTAACGACCATGATTATTTAACTGTAACTTGTCATTGGATAGATTATAAATGGTCTATGCAAAAATATATTTTAGCGTATAAATATATAGATGATAGGCACACTGGTAATTTTATTGCAGAAAATATTTATTCTATTTGCCATTATTACGGATTAATTGATAAAATTATGTCTATTACATTAGATAACGCTTCTTCTAATAATTATGTTATTACACTTTTAAAAGATAGTTTAACTCCATCTTTTCCAGATCATTTTCATATAAGATGTGTGTGTCATATATATAACTTAGTTGTAAAGGATGATCTTTCACTTTTTGCAGACATTCTTGATAAAATATAATTTGTTATAAACTATATTTTTAAAAATAATAAAATACAATGAATAAAAGAATATAAAAAAAATCTGGTATATATTATCTTACTATTTCAACTATGTTATTTTATATAGCTCTCATATTTTTATTACTGAATGAATATATGAATAAACCAGCTTATAAGAGAGCTATTAAAAATGTTTATCAAAAAAAAAAATATTACTATTCCCACTATTTATATTATTGGTGATGTATTAAATCTGACTATTAAAATAGACGGATATAAATCACTCATTGAAACTATTTATGATTGTATAACAGTACTACCATCTCCAAGTTACAAAAATCCAAATGACCCACCACCTATTGAACAAACTAAAGAAGAAGTGTTGTCTAGCATAGAGAACGAATACAAAAAAGTTTATAGGTATTATCAACAAGAAAGTGCTAGCAACCAACCGGCTTCCATACCATCATCTTCTTCTTCAACACAACCTCAAAAAAGATATGTTGTTTCTTCGGCTAGTATTGAAAGCCTCAGAAATAGAATGTGCGGTGGTAACATTACTAACCAAATTAGCGAGTTTGATATTTTTGTTTTGCAGTGTGCTTTATGTACCAAGCAGTTATCAATGGAGAAGGAAATGAAGACTTGCTGAAATACTGGAGGGGGAATGAGAAGACCTTTCCGACACTTTCAATGATGGCCCGAGATGTTTTGAACATTCAAGCGTCATCATCAACATCTGTAAGAGCTTTTTCTGCCGGCAGATTTCAAATAGGAGAGCACAGACACTCGTTAACCGGAGACAGTTTGGAGATTGCAGTATTATTCAGAGATTAGATACGAGCGGCGAAGGTGCGGTCAACCGGAGATCAACGAAGAAGAAGATGAAAGCTACAACGATATCTTATCTGAAGGTGGTTGAAGCGACGTGGAACAATTTAACCAACAAATACCAATTCCAACTGAAGAACCACATAAAATTATACGGAAAATAGAACAGGTTTTTCTGAAAATGTAATTCTTTAATTGCAATTCTACTATGTCATTTGCAACTTTTGAACGACACTACAAAGTTTCAATTTTGACAATTGTATCTATGTACTGTATTACAAAAAAAAATCATATTTCTATTAAATAATATAAGATGCACAAAAACAACCTTAAGATGTTTTTATTACTCTCTCTTGTTCAATTATTGAGTTGTTTATATATATATATATATATATATATATATATATATATATATATATATATATATATATATATATATATATTTAATTAAGTACAAAAAATAAAAACCATGGCCGATCTCGTCCGACTCGATCCGATGGGGCGGGACTTGATGAATCGCTAGTCCGGTCCGCCAAATCCGCCCCCCGCCCCGACCGGTCCCGGCCCGTCCCACTGACCACCCTTAACCTACACTATCCCGATCCAGTGCTGAAGCAGAGTACATAGGTGTAGCCAACGTCGTCTATGAGTCTTGTTGGATCCGTAACCTTCTACTTGAGCTTCACTTCCCGATTGAAAATGCAACATTGGTCTACTGCAACAATATTAGTGCGATATATCTTTCCGGCAATCTCGTCCAACATCAGCGCACCAAACACATTGAGATAGACATTCCTTTTATTCGCGAAAAAGTGGCTCGTGGTCAAGTTCGTATCTTTCATGTTCCTTCTAGATATTATATTGTTGACATCTTCACCAAAAGACTTTCATGCATACTGTTTGATGATTTTCGAGTCAGTCTCAGTGTTCGTAAGCCTCCTGCTTCGACTGCGGGGTGTAATAGAATATTTACCAAATATTCTTACATTAATTGTATATTTCTTATTTTAGATAGAATTGTATTCCTATTGCAATTAGGTGTCCTATTTTAGGTAGAATTATATTTCCTATTGTAATTAGGTTGATTAGTTATCTAGTTTAGATATTCTTATACTACAATATATTGTACATTATTGATGAATAAAATCAAGAAACATATTTCTTCAGCTTCCTCTTTATCATCTTAATATTATTTCATCTATTATTATATGGTCTGAGATAAAAACTAACTTCTTTTTTGATGATATGTTCTTAGTGGCGACCAATCACTTTGCCGGAAAACTATATCGAGCAAGCATCACTAAAGGAGCAGCTTGCTGTTGCGGGGTTGACTGGAAATCACATAGCTGCAACTGTGTTGAGTCTGCTTGGGCGTACTCGAGAAGCACTTCTCTTGATGTGCTAAATTTCATTTTTTTTTGTAAAATGTAAATATCTAAGGCCCTCCTATACCAACTTATAAAGTGTAAAAATATAATGGCAGGAGAAGGGAAAAAGAAGAAAAATAAATAGAGGAAGAGTAAGCTCGTGACGGAAAAGTAGCAGTCTGTATTTCTGCAAATAGGTGCAACAATGTAACAGAGACAGAAAATGTGATCTACTGAATGTGTAAAGAAGCAGTTGTGTGCCGTTAATAGCCAATTTCGGGTTTAGTCAAGAGTTTAGTGACATTCACATGTACTTAGCTAGCATTTCTTCACGTACCGCGGGAGATGTTGTTGGGGTCTCATTCCGGCTTAATTTCAGGCTAGTGTCTTGATGTTTTAGAGAATGTTTGAATTGATTTTTTTTAAAATAATTTATAAGCTAAAAACTAAAAGTCATAAGTTGGTTCCGTCCAATTTTAACTTTTAGCTTATTTTTTTACATTTTTTATCTAAAAATAAGTGATGAAAACACTTTTATCTTTTTCCAAACACCTAAAAAGTAGAAAAGAGTTTAAAAGTAAAAAGAATACTTAAAATAAGTTAATTCAAACACCCTCTTAGTTCTCTTTGAATAAAAATAATAATTGTGCGCGTTAATATGTGGAGAGGTATTATTGTTCAAATTTATTTATTTATTATTATTGGCTTAATTTCAGTAAGTTTATTTTCAATATTTTTTTTCGAACCATAATTTGCAGTCACCAATCATACACCAGGAAAACATTTCAAGTTAGAAAAGTATCCAATAATAATGGCTTTGGTCGTACTGAAAACATTGAGTTCAAAGTTGTTTTTGAAAGTATATTTATGTTCTAAAGACAATCTGTATTAGGATAAATGTATTTTATATACATTTTTAGTATTATGACATTTGCAATTATTGAATTATTAGTTGATTGTTTATAATATTTTATAATATGCATTTTTAGAGATTACGTGGTTATTAATAGTGATCATCGAAAATAGGATATCGATGATATGTGATAAGTCGACATGTGGTCTGCATCATATCCTTAGAGGATGTAGTATGTTTCACCTGCTACGAGTTATGGTAACTCGTGATGGACACATGGATACTTTGAAAGTATTGGTATACCCTGCTAATATATTATTTGTTATACATGTCTAAAGTATGATCAGCGTGTGGGAGATAAAAGTCCTTAGACTTGATGTCCATACACACCTTGTCTGCAGAGTAATATACTTTGATCATGTCCTAAGCTCAAATGTCTTATAGGTTGAGATACGGCTTGTATTGGGTGTATTACGAAGTGGATTAAATGTGATAGTTGAGCCGAGATTAGGATTCATTCCTCGAATGTATATTCGAGAGAATACTCAGATTCTCATATGATATTACGTTGACTAAGTCGTTGGACAACGTAGTAGACATATCTAGGATATGGTCTTGTTGTCAACTAATATAGATGAGATATAATGATCAAGCCATTTTGATAGACACTTGGCAGATCCTAAGCTTGATCGAGTGTATCGTGAATGAACGAATTTTATCTTCCCACATAGAGGTTCAGTTTACCAGATTCGTGTAACTATACTTCATATATTAAGTTCGTCTTCCGGCGCCGTCTAGGAGTTCCGTGTAGACCCTAATATGATTAGTGTCGATATGTGAAGGCCTGTAAAGTAACACTAAGTCAATTGTTCCGTCGATCTAAGGATGTAATGAGAGAATATAAATGTTCGATTTATGATTGAGTTATTTGAATGAACAATGATTATTTAATTAAGATTGGATTTCGGATTTAATTAAAATAAAAATGAGGCAAAATTAGACTAGGGCCGCGGCGCCACCCATTTAGTGTCGTGGCGCCGAAAGTCCAATGGGCAGTCCAACTGACCCACATCACCTCGGTTTCTGGGCCTGGCCCACGGAAAACCCTAGGCTGCGTTTTAACCCTAAAACGCAGCTATAAATAGGGGCCTCATTCATTATTCAATTACACAATTCATTTTATAATATTCTAAGTCTTAGAGACCTATAATCAAAATATTCTCTCTCGAACCTCTGTCGGATTTCCTAGCTTTCTGAAGGAGGATTACATCGAAGTTCTTGGAACATGCAATCAAGGAATAGTTGTGTGCGCGCCCTCGAACGTTACTAGAAGATTTCAAATTATACAAACTGTAAGTCTACTATCGATGTATTACGGTTATTACATGTTATATAGTTTACATGTATGTTTATTATTACATAATCATCCTGCAGTTTGTCGTTTGCTGGGTTTAAAATTAAAATTTTCAAATTCTCCTGTGTACACGAACCCAACAAAACCCTACAATGGTATCAGAGCCTGAGCTTTTTTGTGTGATTATGTAATGATAATATGGATTACGGTTTGTTTAAATCTAAATTTTATGTCCTTTAGAAGCTTTAAAACCTAATGTCTTTAGAACGCATAATCCTTGTCTCTTGAACTGTAAAACAATGATGTAATCGAGGAAGTCATTCCGATCTAACTCTTCTAAGTCAATGTGCGTAACCGGTTTGTTACGAACATGGTGCACTGAGACGAAGAACGAAAAGAGATTGGATGATGGTCGATGAACGTGTTGTTTGATGGTGAAGGAGTACCAGTATGATTCTGCAAATCTGACCTAGAACCAATTTTAGGGTTTCAGAAATGTAGATTTTGTGTTTCAGGGACTGAGGCGTCGCGACTCCACGATGGAGCGTTGCGGCGCCTGCTAGGGTTTTATGGCGGCGGCGTGACGTTATTCATCCCGAAAGCATAAAATTTATTTTTCTGACACACTGCCTCAACGGCGCCGAGGCTCCATTTTAAAAAAAAGTTGGAATCAGAAACTGAAGTTTTTAAGATTTCAGATTCTGAAGTTTGTAAGTTTCAGAATTTGATTTTTTTTAAAAAAAAATAAGCAGATTTGGTACTTTTGGGCAATTCTGTAATTAAGTAAAGTTTTTGAAAATCAGATTTTTAAACTCTGGAAATTGCAGACAGATCCCTGAAATCTGAAAATATTTTTGAAAATTAAAATTGGATTTTCTAAATTTAATAGGGTTTAAATTGAAATTTTAAATTCTTGAGGGACTAAAGTATAAATTTTGAAAAGTTTGAATTTACAGAAATATCCTGAAAATCAATTTTTAAAATCAGAAAATGTTTAAGGGACTGTTTGACATAGACTTAGATTTTAGAGTTTAGACAAATTAACCCATGATTATCATTAATTGTATATTATTGAATAGTATACGAAATATATGCTAAGTGTTTTAAATGCGTGTATTTAATTATAAGCATAGTGTCTGCTATAACTGTCTGGGTAGGCGGCACCCAATAATTGATTAAAATCATCTTTATCATGACTATTGGGTTGATGGTTTCCCAACTAAATGTGATTTTGTATTTGCATGATAAGATGTCGTATAGGATATGACATAGAATGTTGATCTTGGTTGAAATCCCCGAAACTGAAAATGTTCCCCAAATTTTTAAATACAAGTCTAAATTAGAACGTGTCGTCCATTATAATTGTTAGAGTGCAAAATTCTTTTCGGCGATACGAGTATTTATGTCAAAGCATTTGCTCTAAGTCTACGAGGACTCAGCCACTTTCATAGATGTGTTTAGATGTAAAAGTAGATGATAAACTTTTATGGGTATTTACACCAAAGTGTTTGCTCACAAATGTCAAGTTTACTTAGATACATAAACGTAGTCGTGTAATGAGGTTGACTTGCTTAGACAAATCTTGGCGCCAAAGTGTCGGACTAATCTAAGGACGCAAGATTAAAATGAAATATTTAATCAACCAATAGTTGTAAATAAGTTTTGCAATTGGTTTAGAACCTACCAAGATATGTTATTGAAGTTTTCAGCCAAAGCAAACACGGATATAGTATAGGCTTGGATCTTGACCCATTATGACCTTAAATAAATCTAGGTCCGTATTCTACCATGGGATCGTAGAAATATGCTAAAATAGTGGGAGCTAATTAAACAAAAGACCATGTTGATTAGCCTAAACGAATGTGTATAAAAGGAAATGAATTTGATTCTAGTTTCCTGTCTATCTAACTCTTTAGATTATCATAATGTCGAGCATATCACTTAAAATGCTTATGGAAATGATCAAACTCACCAGACCGAACTATCTGGACTAACTTAGGAATCTAAGGATTGTCCTAAGGCAAGAAAGAATTGATTATGTGTTGGACAAAGTTTTCCCAATAGTCCATGCCGAAGATTCTGCGGAATATTCCTCATTTGATAAGGCATCCTATCAAAAACATCTAATGACTCCACTTCTGCACAATGCGTCATGTTGTCTTCCATGTCAGTGGAACTACAGAGACAGTATAAGAACATGGGCCCCAACGAGATGCTAGAACATTTGAAGAGTCTCTATGACTCTCAGTCCCAGACAATGAAATATGAGTTGTTAATAGAGCTCTTCAAATGTAAGCTGATTGAAGGGGCCCAAGTGTCTCAACACGTGCTAAGATGATATGGCTGATAGAAAGGCTGACCTCAATTGGTATAAAGCTGCAGAATCTCGTTGCTTCCACATTCATCCTGAACTCTCTCCCTCGTTCGTTCGAGAACTTTATTATAAACTTCAACATGAACGGAATGAAGGTAAGTTTACCGGAGTTGCATAACATGCTAAAGACATTTGAATCTTCAACTTCCAAGAGCAAAGTTGTGCTCATAGTGAGCTCATCTAGCCAGCCCAAGCCGAAAGGTAAGGAATGGCAGAAGAAGAATGGAAAAGCAATCGTTGCGCCTTCAGCTGTAAAGCCCAACGGAGGCGTGAAGAATAAGAATAAGAAGGTGATCCCGGCCAAGTATGTATGCCTCAACTGTAATAGGAAGGGGCATTGGAAGAAGGACCACACTGCTCCATGAGGAGGGAAGGCACCAGGTGCTCCTGCCTCTAATGGACAAGTTATGTATGTCATTAAAATAAATTTATTTATAAACTACTCTCATTCCTGGGTATTGGATACCACTTGAGGCTCACACATTTGTACGAATGTGCAGGGGCTAACTGACAGTAAGAAGGTTGGACCAAGAGAGGTGGACCTACGCGTTGGAAATGGAGCACTAGTAGTTTATGAGCGCGTAGAAACTTATAGATTAAATTTGACTTCTGGTCATTGTTTAGTGTTGAATGATTGTTTTTATGTACCCTCATATATATTTAATGGCATTCAAGTACTGTCCTTTGCTAATGTCATACATGGAATTGCGCCTCTTGTGGATGGATTATATACACTAAACTGTAGTCGAGAAATTTTCAATGTACAAAACAAACGAGCTAAAATTAGTAATAGAAACTCTACCTACCTTTGACATTGTAGACTTGGTCATTTCAATTAAACAAGGATAGCAAGGTTAAGGAAACTTGACTACCTCAAATCATTTGACTTGGAGTTTTATGGTAACTGTGAATCCTGTTTGAAAGGTAAAATGACGAACAAGCCCCTTTCTGGGAAAGGTGTGCGAGCCAATGAGGTGCTTGAGTTGGTACATACTGACGTATGTGGACCATTTTCGACTCAAGCTAGAGGAGGTTTCCCTTACTTCATCACTTTTACTAACGACTTGACAAGGTATGGATATGTGTATCTTATGAAACATAAATTTGATGCCTTCGAAAGGTTTAAAGAGTACAAGTCTGAAGTTGAGAAACAACTCGCAAAAAGTATCAAGACCCTTCGATCTGATCGAGGAGGTGAATACTTAATCAAAGAGTTTCTAGATTACTTAAAGCTACATGGAGTCCATTCAGAATGGAAACCTTCTGAAACACCACAGGTGAATGGTGTTGCCGAAAGGAGAAACCGAACCCTATTGGATATGGTTCGATCCATGATGAGCTTCTCAGCTCTGCCACATATCTTTGGGGACATGTGTCACGCCCCAAATTTTCCTAAGTCTTTACTTAGGGCGTGATGGCACCTGGACAATTATTTCCCACCAGGAGCACCATTTAATTCTCTTTATTTAGAAATTTGAACTTATATTCAAATACGGAGCTATTAATAAAAATAACAATAAAGAAATCTGTTTATGACTTTATATGGAAAAAACATAACGCGAGCCCATGCTCGTGCAAATATTATTTCTACATAGATATACTGACAAAGATTATTCTAAGTTGGAAGGGAGACTATTCCACACGGGCATTTCCCGAGACACTGGAACTGACATCCTGAACCTGACGAATACCAAGCCCGAAGCAATGGACTTGGTATGACAAGAGGCTGCGGGATGATCGCTAGCCTTGGCGTGGAGTCTTTCCTCTATCACGCTTTCCTGAAACATGTTAAATAAAGTCACCCTACCATCCGAAATGAGTGAGAACCTTACCCTGCAATTCAAAGTAACACCACAATATTCCAAGTGCAATCACATTACAACGTAATAAGCATATTGCAAAAACCTATCAGGTTACAACACTTTTAAATATGCAACAACTCCTCATAGAAAATTCTCGATTTAACTAATACTTCATTTTATCTCGTATTATACGTTAAGACATAACCCTGCATTTCCATATGTTTATTACATTTATATATTTGTGAACGCGTATTCACTTTTCATATTTATATATAGGTGAACATGTATTCATTTTTCATATTTGTTGCGGCGTGCAACCCGATCCATTATATTTACGTATTTGTGAACACGTATTCACTTTACGTTTTGTTGCGGCGTGCAACCCGATGCATTATGTTTACGTATTTGTGAACGCGTATTCACTTTACGTTTTGTTGCGGCGTGCAACCCGATCCATTATATTTACGTATTTGTGAACACGTATTCACTTTACGTTTTGTTGCGGCGTGCAACCCGATCCATTATGTTTACGTATTTGTGAACGCGTATTCACTTTACGTTTTGTTGCGGCGTGCAACCCGATCCATTATATTTACGTATTTGTGAACGCGTATTCACTTTACGTTTTGTTGCGGCGTGCAACCCGATCCATTATATATACGTATTTGTGAACGCGTATTCACTTTACGTTTTGTTGCGGCGTGCAACCCGATCCATTATATTTACGTATTTGTGAACACATATTCACTTTACGTTTTGTTGCGGCGTGCAACCCGATCCATTATGTTTACGTATTTGTGAACGCGTATTCACTTTACGTTTTGTTGCGGCGTGCAACCCGATCCATTATATATTTATATATTTATGTGAACACGTATTCACTTTTCATATTTTTCAGAAGATCGAATAAGTAATATTCTCTTTCCCAACATTCTGTCATTCATACTTGTAACGATTATAACTTTTTAACCATAACTCCAACTAAGGTGTTTCTCAAGCGGAAACTAAGTTAAGACGGGGATCTTTCACTGTACCAAATTTCATTTAAAACTACTTTGGGTAGCTAGCACAAATTTATCCTCAAAACAGCCCCATAAAATTTGTTTCGGCAGAATTTTTATTAAACAACACTCAATCTTAGAATAGTCATAACTCCTAATCTGTAAACCCGTTCAAGCCCCATAAAATCTCAAAACGACGAGAACAGAGAACTACACGTCTCCATGTGAACCATTCTTTCATATTATGTACCATTTGGTACAGTTTTACACTTTTATTCGCTGCCCTTCCTGGATCTCGAAAGATCCGAGGCAGAAACTTTAAACAGCGATAACTCTCAATCCGTAAGTCGGATAGACCCCCGTAAGGTCTCAAAGTGTCCACAACAAAGAGATATAGAACTTTCATTTAGCAACAATTTTCATATTCCCCACATATTAGTACAGTTTTACGTTTCAACGTCCTGCCCTTCTGGATTCCGACGAATCCGAGGCAGCAACTTCAAACTACAATAACTCTCAACTCGTAAGTCCGTTTTAATAAATATTTATATATATCTGTCCTTAACAGAGAGATTTACAACCATGTAAATTTTCATATAATTCTAATAAGTAAAACTCAATAAAAACAGTCCGTAATTATGCCTTTCCGAATTTCGACCAAATCTAAGGCAGGAACTTTGAACTATGATAACTTTCAAACCGTACGTCCATTTTACCTCATTTTTGGTTCTATATGATCATATTATAGAGGTGTACAATTCTTCCGAATTTCATCAAATTCTAACAATTATAACTCAGTGAGAACAGTTCGTAAAGTTCATGACGCAACTAGTTGTCTAAACAATCAAAAGTTCAATATTTCTTTTCAACACTCAATTCTTATTCCAACATGTATTGAACTAAAAATAAAGGATGTTACCAAGAATTTCTGAGTGAGAAAACTCACCTTGTAAGTGTGAAAAAGATTGTGGTTAGTTCTTCTGAGTGGTCGCTTCTTAGTGTTCCCTAATTTTATTGTTCTCCTTCCTCCCTTGATATTTTCTTGATTTTTTTCCTTCTTGTTCACTTGTTTTTTTCTGATTTTCTAACCTTTATGTTATGTCCTTTGTTTGTGTGTAAATACAATGTATAAATGAAGGAGTTTTCTATAACCTATGGGAGGTGAAAAACCAAAAGATTGAAGGGAAATGAAAGGGGGGGGGGAGGGTAAAGGGAAGGCAAACACTTACGTGCAATGTGCATGCTGCACTTCTCTTCTTTTTTTTTTTCTTTTTCTTTTGTTTTTCTTTTATTTTCTTATTCTTTTGTTTTTCTTTTGTTTTCTTATTTTCATTTCATCTATCTATGTATCCAACTTTAACACTAACTCTATCCCATGCAATTTATTCTTTGCTTTCTTATATATATATTTTTATTAACCCAACCACAACTATATATTATTTTTTTTTTTCCGGATTTCACATTCTCTCCTCCTTAAGCAACATTCGTCCTCGAATGTGAATAAGGTCGTAACGTAATCACATAGACACAATAATGTTTATTGTTATTGTAACACTAATTTGGGGCTTCACAACATGCTATACAAACCTCAATATATGTTTTGAACATAGTTCCTTCCAAATCAATAGAAAAGACATCGTTTGAGATATGGTATGACAAAGAGCCAGCACTTAAACATATGAGACCTTGGGGGTGCCCTACATATGTGAAGGAGATGCTCACTGATAAGTTGGAATCCAAAAGTGAGAAATATTACTTCGTGGGGTATCCAAAGGAAACTAAGGGATATTACTTCTATCTTCCTGGCGAACATAAGGTCATTATTTCCAGGAACGCAATTTTCTTTGAAGAAGAATATGTCTACAAGGAACAGAGTCTATATGAAACAACCCAAAGATTTTTCATCTGAGTCCAAACCAAATGATGTATGCAAGCTACAGAAGGTCATTTATGGGCTTAAGCAAGCCTCAAGGAGTTGAAACATTTGCTTCGACAAAGCTATCAAGTCATTTGATTTCGTCAGAAGCAAAGAGAATCCATGTGTTTATAGTAAACGCAGGGATAAAAATATTGTCTTCATTATTATATTTTCCAATAAGTTCAACATCTTTACCATCTTTCACAATAAGTTGTCATTTCTTACGTTGTCAACTTTTCCAATTAAGTTGCAATACTTTCAAATTGCAATCTTCCAAGTTTGTCCTCTTTTCTAATAATAAAATTCTTCTTTTTATAATATTTCTTTTAATCCACCTTTGTATTTCTTATTTCTTTGGTCAAATACAATATATCATACTCTCGAACTTTCTATATTTTCTATAATCGCCAAATTTTTATCTTGTTTCTGCCTTTATTTATGTTCACCAAAAACAACACCTTCTTTCTCTTTCAGACTTTTTCCAGCTCACTTGCTTCACTATAGTTGGAGGGAACTATATGATAGCTATATCATAGATTAAAGTGGTGTGTATCCGAAAGAAATAATTGATATTTAAGGCTTCAAACAAGGGTATTAAAGGATATATATTTTTGTAAAAGGCTAAAATAATAATAAAAAGCCTAATTTTACTTTTGAGAGATCAATGTCGCCTAGAATTTCGCTTCGACATACATCCAGGGCAAGTTCTAGCATAACGATTGTGAATTCTACGTGCTTTTGATCATAACGTTTCTCAACTTCAAAATGTCATGCTAAGTTTTGAAGATACATGCTTTTGTTTTCACAAAAATAAACTCACAAACATGGAATTTATGTGGTGAAATAGAGAAAATATGTATTTGTGCAAATATAATCTGGCAAATATGGACTCAACTTTGTCAAAAGAATCTTAAAAAGTGCTTAATTAGATAAAAAAAAACTAAAATCTAGATGATGGCAAAGAATCCACGATGGGAGCCTTCTAGATGGGGACGTCTGAATCATCACAGGCTAGGCTTCGAGCATGTGTGGTGGCACTGTTGGCAACAGAAGAATCTGAAGACATGATATCAAAATTTGGTTGATAAGGAAAAAGGGATGGTGGACTGTTTTGTTTGAAGATTTGAAGGAGTGAACCATCAGATTACCGAAGAGGACGAAAGTGAATCCTTATAGAAAAATGGTACATAGAAAGGGTAATGTTTGGCTTAAAGGAAGGAGAATCAATCCATCATTACGTCATCTCTTCCCGAGAAAGGTTATCAACGAATGTGTGACACATGTAAGGCGGATGGTATAGAGGCAGCAGAGCATTTAATGCTAATGGATGGCGTGTGAAAAGAAGATAGACTATTATACCAGTACACAATATCCAAGAGACACCGTGTTATGAACAAAAATTGACGGTTGACATACTCTTCCACTTCCCGATCCCATGAGATCAAGGGTCCCAAAAGTGGGAGACTATCTGTATTGGAGCAACGCTTCTAGAAGCGTTGGCGTGCATGAGACGTTTGGTAGTTCCGGAAACCCCAACGGCTCCAAAGGATCTCTACAGCTATCTTCCACTCCCAACAACTCTGATTTCATTAGTCTCTCTAGATCAAAGTGTCGCGGAGCGTGCATGCACAATGAAGTCAGGATTCTCACGTCGTCATAGATTTAGGAGGGGCATAATGGTCTAAGTTTGTCTTATATATGCAAGACTTAGAGGAAAAGGAAGACATATTGTATTCTCTCTAAGCTCACACTTATAACCCAGACCTTTCTCAAGCTAATACACCATTCTCAGCTTCGACTCTTGTTTGATTCATAGCTCATTTTTAGATTTGACTCATCTTATTCATTTTATTTGCTTATTATCACATTTTACTTACACGTTAATCCCGCATGCCCGTAACTTAGCCAGCAACTCCGAACTCATTTAAGAGGATCTCCAGATTGGATATAACATACTTATCTTTAAGCCCTTGAGTACAAATCTCTAACTGTATTTTTTGTTAGAATTATTTTCACCGAAAAACAATTTTTATGTTACTTACAACAATATATTATGTATACATGTAAATATAAGAATATTAGCGATAGTAAAAAAAAGAATATTTTAGTAAAACGAAAAGACAAGATCCTTAGTTTATCCAAATGAATGTTGATGGACAACTCTCAAACTCTATTTTCTTTGTGATAATCGTATATTTGAGGATAGTTTATACGTACCCCAATTAATTTTACATGGGTATCTGCTACCTCCATTAAATATTGAATAACTTTATTCACAAAAAAACCGATAGAAAACTCTCTAACTCTCTCTAACTCTTTATTTAATTTATACTATCTGACCAAATAGACTACCAATTGTTGAGAAGTAAGAATCTACTATTCAATATACCAAATAACACATACTAAACGCTTATAAAGTATTGCTACTAACATCTATTCAAATACATAAAATTACGTTGATAGTGAGTTTCACACCTTCCTTCTTAGTATTGCTCGATTCAGCCACTTAACTTTTAAGTAAGACCTCATTTGTTTGCACTTAATGAAAATATGGATCTGAATGATTCAGATCTTAGACCATTAAGTGCATTTGTTTATATTAAGATCTAAGCACTTATTTGACATGAATAGATTTTAATTATTAAAATCTTAAATAAAGTCTTAATATTATTAAAATATATTTTTATATGGATAATTTTTACCATCACTTTATCCTCGACAATCAGCTTTGCCCCCACCCGACCCCACCACCACCCACCACCACCCACCACCCACCCACCCCCTGTCCACCCCTAACCTCATTATCACTAACTACATCTGTCATCACAACCACCATAACCACCCTCCCAACCCTCACCCTCCACCCCACCTCTACCACCTACCCCACCACCACTAACCATCTTTACCCTCACAACCACTACCATTGTCAACCCCTCGGCACTCAACCCACCCACTCTCCACCCCACCTCACTACACCACCCACCCCTACTCCCATTACCCCATTCACACTCCACTACCACTAACAACATATGACATCAAAACCACCACCACTAATGTTGCCAACCACCAGCAACTCCATCATCAACCACTTCTATTATCATAATCACCACCGATAACCACTACCACTGACAACCACCACTGTCATTTGCTATCACAACTACTGCCTCCATTATTATAAATATATCAACAATCATTGTCGTTGTCGCCACCACCACTGTCATCGTTGCCGCCACCATTATCAGTCACAACCACCATTGTGGTCAATCCTTACTACCAACCACCTTTACCATCATAACTAGCACTCCCGCTAACTACCACCCACACCATCGTCAACCAACATATATTCTTTAGCCACCACAAACACCGTCAATTACAACATCAATCAACTCCACACTCACAAGCCAACATCGCACCAGTCACTACAACACTATCCACCTCCATCACCACAACTATCACCACAATCATTACTACAAAACATCTTCACCATCACTAGCGAACATAAATATTTCATTGTTTTACAAATAATAGTTTTATTTTACTAAATTTATATTTATTTTCTAATTTTTAGTTACTTTTTATTTCAATTATATATTTATTATATTTATTATATATATACATTATGCATATTCAATCATTTATTGTTCATATTTAGATATAACATCTTAATCATTCAGATGTGCATTCAGATTCAGACGTCTTAATGTTGATGAACTCCATACTAGTTTACTTTTCGCAAAAAGATGATAATTGCACCATTGGTTTAAAATGTGAGAGCAATTGTATAATATTTGATTATATAAAACTGTATATATTGTAATAAATGGGGCAACAATTGTAATATCTTAAAATCTACCTAGAACAATTTGGCTAAAAAGGTTTTAAAGGGGCATACAACGTTATTTTCCCTGAATTAATCTCCTTATTACGATGAATAATTGGTAATTTTCTATATTTTTCTCCTAATTTGTGACAAATAAGTTTTAATTGGGATTATTCTTCTATTTTTTAAATTTTTTATTCCCTTATATTATGTCTCTATTTCTTTTCCGAAACTTCCCTTTTCTTTCTTTTCTGAGAGTTGATTTTCCCAAGATGCACTTAATGGTACTTCAAACTTTCCTCACTTTAAATATGGTAGTAATTCTTAGTAAAAAGGTGGAGAAAAGGAAAGAAATTAAAACATTTTTAAAAAGGAAAAATAAAATAAGGAAATATTGTGTCTATATAAACAATGTAGTTTATGCATGTAGTGTAGCGCCCTATTTGACATAATTTGAGTTAAGATCCCTTCACGTAAGCTTCTTTTCACTTTTCTCTTACTTTTTCTTAAAGTCGTAGTGAGAAAATAATATTAGTGTTCTTACTTTTTCCTCTCCTCTTGACGTGTGTTAATTTACTTTATGGTATCTTTCTTTTAAGGGCAAAGTATTCGTGTTAAAAAAGTTTACTAAATACATACAAGTATTATATTTGAAATTAACCAATTTTTATCACTTTAAGTTGTTCAAAAATCATAAACTTTAAATCCCAAATTCGTATATGAGTGATTTTTTTCTTCAATTTTAATCTAGTATCCTTAATTTTTCACCAAGCTATATTTTTACTATCCATGCATGCATGATGTTTTTCGTCTCAGTAGGAATTAATATATATGCCTAACTGCGTTAATTTTTCTTTTTCTATTGTAGTGATTTGTATTTGAAATATATATAAAAGCAAGAATGTCTTCATCAAGTAGAAGCAAAACTATTAGCAAGAACGTGGATAAGTTGATGCAGGTGAAGGGACAGATAGATGCAACAACTAATTATATTAACCAACTATCTGGGCAAGAAAGAACATCTGAAGTGGACAATTCAAGTTATCAAGCTAGATTACAACAATGGAATTTCATGGATAAAGAGGAGAAAATCGAAGATAAATTGACAAAAAAGTATGGAGTTCCTAAAAACAAAATTGGAGGAGGTTTTTGATTTTGAAATCAAAGTTGGACGAGAAAAATGATTTTCACCTTTTCGTTTACTTTAGTATAGTAGTTATTAGGAGTAACACATTTAGCAAGTCATAGATATAGGAATTTAGTATCTTTCAAGCTTTGTTACTAGGACTTTGAAGTCGCAGTTGTCTTGTTTTGCTTTTTCAAGATATATATTAAAGTTAAGGAAATATTTTTAAGTTTGCCTCATATTTATATTGAAAATATAGTCATCGTTGTCTAACTTTTGTAATAGAGTGCTCAAATATCGCATTTAATGTTACTATTAATTCAAGGAAATAAAGAAGGATGTCTCTATTACATAACTTGACATATTTAGAGATACAAGTTTAAGAACTTTGATTCTTGGGGTTACAATGGAAATTATGGGAGGCTTTAATTATGCACATTGATTCTTGGTACTAAATTTATTAGAAGAAGATTGTAATTTTTGAAAGTATATGTATGTTCTAGAGACAATTGTATTAGGATAAATGTATTTTATATACATTCATATTTAAACTAATGGAGATTAATATTATGACATTTGCATTTATTGAATTATTAGTTGATTGTTTATCATATTCTGTAAATGCATCCCTAGAGGTTACATGGTTATTAATAACGTGAGAGATTAATATTATAGGGTAATTCTTAAACTGCCTCGACTAATGATCATCGAGAATGGGATATCGATGATATGTGATACGTCGACATGTGGTCTGCATCATATCATTTGGGATATATTATGTCTCACCTGCTACGAGTTATGACAACTCGTGATGGACACATGGATACTTGTGAAAGTATTGGTATACCCTGTTGATGTACTGTTTGTTATATATGTCTAAAGTATCATCAGTGAGAGATAGAAGTCCTTAGACTTGAGGTCGATACACGCCTTGTTTACAGAGTAATATACTTTGATCATGTCCTAAGCTCAAAATGTCTTATAGGTTGAGACGCGGCTTGTATTGGGTATATTGCAATGTAGATTAAAAGTGGTAGTTGAGCCAAGATTAGGATTCATCCCTCGAATGTATCTTCGAGAGAACACTTAGATTCTCATATGGTATTATGTTGACTAAGTCGTTGGTCAATGCAGTAGACATATCTATGATATGGTCTTGTTGTCAGCTGATATAGATGAGATATAATGATCAAGTCATTTGGATAGACACATGGCAGATCCTAAGCTTGATCGAGTGTATCGTGAATGAAAGGATTTTATCTACCCATATAGAGGTTCAGTTCACAAGTTTCGTGTAACTATACTTCACATATTGAATTCATCTTCCGGCGCCGTCTAGGAGTTCCGTGTAGACCCTAATGATATTAGTGTCGATATGTGAAGTCCTGTAGGGTAATACTAAGTCAATTGTTTCGTTGATCCAAGGATGTAATCAGAGAGAATATAAATAATCGGTTTATAATCGAGACATTAGAATAAATAATGATTGATTAATTAAATCCAGATGATATTTCGGATTTAATTAAAATAGAAACGGGGCATAATTGGACTAGTGTCGCGGCTCAAGGGGCCAAGGGCCGCGGCGCCTCCCATTGAGCGTCGCGGCGCCTCCCATTGAGCGTCGCGGCGCCACGTGTCCAGTGGGTCCAGACGATCCACTCTATCTCAGTTTCTAGGTCTGGCCCACTTGGAAATCCTAACTGATTTTTTCAGCTATAAATAGAGGGTTCAATCATTATTTTAATACACATAATTCAATAGAATTATTCCCTGCTGAAACTCTGCTGGATTTCCTAGCTTTCTAAAAGAGTAATTACATTGGAGTCTTTGAATTGCAATCGAGGAACAGTTGCGTGCTCACCCTCGGATTATACACTTGAAGTTTGAAGATTCCATATTTTGCAAAACTGTAAGTATACGTTCGAAGTATTACAGTTTCTATGTGTTTTACATTATATAATCATCCATCAGTTTGACCGCCCATCGGGTTTGAAACATAAATTTTCAAATTACGCTGCGGGTACGAACCCGACAAAACCCTACAGTGGTATCAGAGTCAGCCTGGGCTATTTTGTGTGATTATATAATGAATATTAATGATTATATGAATTAGAATTCATCTAAATATAATTTAATGTTGATGAACTCCATACTAGTTTACTTTTCGCAAAAAGATGATAATTGCACCATTGGTTTAAAATGTGAGAGCAATTGCATAATATTTGATCATATATAACTGTATATATTGTAATAAATGGGGCAACAATTGTAATATCTTAAAACCTACCTAGAACAATTTGGCTAAAAAAAGTTTTAAAGGGGCATACAACGTTATTTTCCCTGAATTAATCTCCTTATTACAATGAATAATTGGTAATTTTCTATATTTTCCTCCTAATTTGTGACAAATAAGTTTTAATTTTTTAAATTTTTTATGTCTCTATTTCTTTTCCTCACTTTAAATATTGTAGTAATTCTTAGTAAAAAGGTGGAGAAAAGGAAAGAAATTAAAACATTTTTAAAAAGGAAAAATAAAAGAAGGAAATACTGTGTCTATATAAACAATGTAGTTTATGCATGTAGTGTAGCGCCCTATTTGACATAATTTGAGTTAACATCCCTTCACGTAAGCTTCTTTTCACTTTTCTCTTACTTTTTCTTAAAGTCAATGTGATAAAATAATATTAGTGTTCTTAGTTCTTCCCTTCCTCTTGATGTGCGTTATTTTACATCATGTTAGCTTTCTTCTAAGGGTAAAGTATTCGTGTTAAAAATAATACGTACAAGTATTGTATTTTTCATTGAAAGATGAAGTATTCGTGTTAAAAAATTCACTAAATACGTTCAAGTATTGTATTTGGAATTAACCAGATTGTATCATTTTAAATTGTTCGATAATCATATAAACTTTAAATTCCGAATTGGCCACTAAGTTCTTTTTTCCCTTTTAAATCTAGTACTCACTTAATTTTTTATCACCAAGCTATATTTACGTACTATCCATGCATGCATGGTGTTTTCGTCTCGGTAGGAATTTATATATATGCCTAACTGTGTTTGTAACACCCCATTTTAACCGTAGTCAAAACGGGAGTACTACGTATGGTTGATTCCTAAATGCATTTAAAGGAGTCGCCACCTAATTATTATAGTGAATTAGGACACTAAAAATGTAGCATAAAAATGCTACAAATGATCTTCATTTTTAAAGGTCTGCGAAAGTTATGCGAGATTCTAGGTAAGAGTTCTTTATTATCCTAAAGGGAAGGGGTTGGACATCCTTTAAGATCCGTTAACTTGCGGTTATCCGTTCAAACTTAGGCTTAATATTATTGTGCTAACATGCAATCTACAATTCTAAAGGTGTTCTAATTATTAAACCAACCAAGATATATTTAAACTAGGCATGCAAATATTTAAAATAGATATATATTTAACAAGATAGTAATGAAAGCAAATAATCATAAAAAGATGGAATGAAGAGAATTTAGCGATATTTCACATTTATTTTATTTTATGCGAATGCTTTAACTCTGGGATGCGCCTCCGGGTACCTGCAAAGACACTTAGTAGAAGAGTTAGTAACTAATAAAATAAATTATCAAATAAACACAACGTAGTGTGTGTGTATATATATATATATATATATATATATATATATCCATGTAAAAGATATATTTTTATATAGTGTGGGCTCAGCTAGTGTTATGCCAAGGATACTTAAGACATGAGAAGCCAATATCGTTTCGGCTGCGGTCGACTCACCTCCCGGTGAACGATACTATGCATTCTCGTCTAATCTTTTCACTTTCCTCCTCGCCCACATATTCCGTCTCGCTTACCATGGAGGCCTCCAGATCGACGGATAAATCCTTCTTTGGCCATTGTAGTATCAAGTTCAAAATCAATAAAATACCAAGTGTAGTAACTTGTTCAAAAATCAGTAAAATACCAAGTGTAGTATTATGTTCAAAATCAGTAAAATACCAAGTATGGTATCTATTCCAAATCAGTTTAATAAAGAAATAAAAGGGTCTAAATCCGTCAAAACCAATCCCATAAATCAGAACAACACAACAGTCCAAAAACAACCTCAAAGCAATAGAAACAATAGTTAGTGATACAACGACCACAAGTGATTCGCGAAACAGTAGAAACAAATGCAACAAGTTCGCCGAAAATGTCGACTAAAGCCAAAAATAATACCCAAATAAACAATAGCGAAAAGCAGTACAAAACGGACAACCATGAGCGAAACAGTGGTCACCGGAGCCGGAACTCCGGCGAGCACGATAAAACAATTATCAAAATATAGCAAAATAGGAGTCGCTGGAGTCTTAAAAACACCGGTCAAATCTGCAAAAAGAAATGAGAACCATTAGGCATCACACGACGATATTGTTAGCGGTTGTAGTGGCGGCGACGAGTTCGTGAGATCTGGCGACAACGGGGATTTGTTTACCGTCGCCTGACGTCCTGTGATTAAATCTGGAGACGGCAACAGTGAAACAGAATGACGAGATTCGGCGACGACGGGGGTTGCGTGAAGGTGTTCGCCGGAACTCGGGGATCCCGCGATGGTGGAATCGACGGGAACCAGGGTCAGTGGCCGATGCATTTATTTTCATTCTTTAGCGTTGTTAATCTGCATCGTTGTTCTGCGTTCTGTTGCTTACATATGATATTTTAGCCACTGCCTATGTGTTAGAAATTATTTCACTAGGACTCATCTATTTCTTATAAGTATTAAATTCCTAGAAAGCATAATTTTCATTAAGCTTATGTATAAATGAAGCTTATCCAGTTTCAGCTTCATATCTATGTGTTAGCGGTGTTTTATCTACTGAAAAGAACTTGTTTTTAGCATAAATTATGGCTATGAGATTTTGGTACAAATTATCATCTGTTAATGTAAGTCGCACCCGATATATGAATCTGTTTTGGTGCAAGTTGTCTCCTGTTAGATGTGTTGTGGTATATTAAATCCGATTAAGTACTTTGTCAAGCTATTGGATAATATTCATGCTAGCATTACTTCGGAAAAAGATCAGATTAAGTACTTTGTCAAGCATTCATGTCCAATTGTGATTTTTTACTGTTTTTTTCTATTTTAATTGAGCATTTCATTGTTATTTTTTTTGTTGGTTAATTTTGTACTTTCCCTAAAATATCGTTGAAATGAACTTCAATGCTATGGCTCATTTTGGGCGGGATTTTGCTTCGGATTTTGAAATAGGTCAAAACAAAATTTGTTCAAAAATCTGAACGTTTTGGGACAACAATCTGACTTCAAGGCAAAGGATGAGAAAACTATTTTTTGTGTTAAAGGATTTCGGTACAAGGCAAATGATCAGAAAAATTTGTTCAAGGCTGCGCTGGGTTTGGTTTTTGTGGGGAATGGGTAAAGAAATGTAGAGCTTTTTGATTTTCTGATTTGGATATAGTTTTTAGGGATATTGGGTTTAGAAATAAAATGGGTCGGGTATATATTATTTTAAAAAAAATGCTAATTTAAAAAACCGTCACAAAAACATGTGACGGTTGAAATCATCGTCACATTGCTGTCACAAAGCTGTGACGGTTAAAAAACTGTCACATATCTATAATGTGTATAATTAGGAGAATGAATTTTTGATTGTATTTTCCTGTTCTATCTATATCTTCAGATCTTCAGAATGTCGAACTTCTCGTTGAAAATGCTAATGGAATCAAACAGATTGAGTGGACCCAATTTTATAGATTGGCTCATGAATGTTAGTATTGTCCTAAGACAAAAGAAAATTGAGTATGTATCGGACACAGTATTCCCCACCATGCATGCTGAAAATTCTATCGAATTTGCCACATTTGATAAAGTTGCTTACCAGAAGCACTATAATGACGCCACTTTGGCACAATGTTTGATGCTGTCTTTTATGTCTCATGAGTTACAAAGACAACATGAGAACATGGGGCCCAATGAAATGTTAGAACATTTGAAGAGTCTCTATGACTCTCAGTCTCAGACCATGGAGTTTGAGCTGCTCATAGAACTCTTCAGATGTAGACTCAATGAAGGGCCCCAGGTGTCTCCACATGTGCTAAAGATGATTGGGTTGATCGAAAGGTTGGCCTCCATTGAAATAAAGTTTCACGACAGAGTTGATTCCTCCTTATCCTGCATTCACTTCCACGTTCATTTGAGAGTTTCATCATTAACTATAATATGAATGGAACTAAGGCGAAGTTGTCGGAGTTACATAATATGTTGAAAACCTTTGAGTCTTCTCTTAACTCCTCCCTCTCTTCCTCTATGGTTGGTTCTCTGTCATATTGACAGTAGAAATCCATATCTAAAAAATACCTGAGATAAATCAAAACCAACACAGAATCACGGCACCTCGAACTTTTCGAAAATAAAAATAAAAACGTAAAAATTAAAATAAAAACCAAATTAGAAATTAAAAATAGACAAATTTGATATTGAACTAATGCCTAATCCCAGGCAACGGCGCCAAAAACTTGATGCGCGTTAAGATGCACACACTTTAACGCAAGTGCACTAATATAGTCTTAGTAAGACCGAATATCGTCCACAAGGATTAGGGTTCAATTACCAACTATCTATTTTCTAGTATCTATTTGGTGAATTTATGATTGATTTGTTGTTTATAACTACGAATTATGCAGGCTATTTTAATATAAAGATTTACTTCAGTGGTGATGAGAATAGGGCTTCCATGTATCCTTACTATCCGCTTATGCTACTTACTAATGCATTTAACTTATGGTGTATTTGATCGGTGTATTTTATATACACTTTTTGAGTCAGTTTTAGTTAGTCTTTTGTCCCATTTTGCACATATAAGTATCGTATTAGGATAGTTATATGTGCAAAATGGGACAAAAGACTAACTAAAACTGACTCAAAAAGTGTATATAAAATACACCGATCAACTGTCAACAGTGTTGATTTTTCTTTTTCTATTGTAGTGATTTGAATTTGAAATATATATAAAGAGCAAGAATGTCTTCATCAAGAAGAGAAGCAAAACTATTAGCAAGAACGTGGATAATTTGGTGCAGGTGAAGGGCCAGATAGACACGACAACAAATTATATATTATTATCCAACTATCTGGGCAAGAAAGAACACCAGAAGTGGACAATGCAAATTATCAAGCTACATTACAACAATGGAAATTGATGGATAAAGAGGAGAAAATCGAAGATAAATTGACAGGAAAGTATGATGTTCCTAAAAACAAAATTGGGGGAGGTTTTTGATTGACGAGAAAAATGATGTTCACATTTTCTTTTACTTAGTATAATAGTTATTAGGTGTAATACATTTAGCAGGTCATAGATATAGGAATTTAGTTTCAAGCTTTGTGCGTAAGGTGTAACATAAAGATTCTCACCCATAATTAGAATATGTATATAAATATAATTATGATAATACAATCCTCTTGTATATGGGACTAGGATTTCTATTGTAATTGGGATGAACATTATACACCTATATATATTTGATATTAATGAGAAGACTCCCAAGGAAGATTAATATCATCTGACATGTTATCACAGTCAGACTCATTCCAATTCTATTATCACCGATGTTGAACCCTCAAATTATATTATTCACGCTCCAGTTAACGGTGCGGGGGAGTGTTAAGAGTTTTACATCGGTAATGGAATGAGAACATGAACTCCTTATATGGACTTGGACAGTGCTCACCCGTTGAGTTAGGCCCAAGATTCATTATTTACACTTTAAAGTCGCAGTTGTTTTGTGTTGTTATTTCAAGATATATATTAACGGAATGTTTTAAAGTTTTTAATTGTTGCCTCGTATTTATATTGGGAATATAGTCATTGTTGTGTAACTTTTTGTAATAGAGTGCTTATAAGTCGCATTTGAGGTTACTATTAATTCAAAGGAAATAAAGAACGATGTCACTATTCACATAACTTAGCAAATTTAGAGATACAAGTTTAGGAGAAATTTTAGGAGGCTTTAATTATGTACCTTGATGCTTGGTACTAAATTTATTAGAAGAAGATTGTAATTTTTGAAAGTATATGTATGTTCTAGAGACAATTGTATTATGACAAATGTATTTTATACACATTCATATTTAAACTAATGGAGATTAATATTATGACATTTGCATTTATTGAATTATTAGTTGATTGTTTATAATATTCTGTAAATGCATCCCTAGAGGTTACGTGGTTATTAATAACGTGAGAGATTAATATTATAGGGTAGCTCTTAAACTGCCTCAACTAATGATCATCGAGAATGGGATATCGATGATATGTGATACGTCGACATGTGGTCTTCATCATATCCTTTGGGGATATATTATTGCTACACCCCGTGGTTCTGGTCATGCGTATGAGAGCGTACGAAAGGGATTAAGACTTAAAATTTTAGAAGGATAGGTTGACGGATTGTTTCGGACGGGTTTTTGGTCAACTTTGAGGCGGTTTATGACCCGGTACATTGAGAGTTCCTAGGTGTTTTAAAGGTCTAGTGCGTAGTTCGTTGAGTCTAGTTTCCAACGCAACCAACCGTTCGTCGATAGGACATCGGAGTAGAAAGTTATGGAAGTTACAAGTTCAGTGCGCAGTCGGACAGAAAGGTGTTTCGATCGGGAGCCCGAGGCCGCGGCGCGGATGCGAGCGCGATGCGGATGATCTGAAGTGTTGCTTGAAGTTGCGGCCGATAGTGGGGAGTTCCGATAGTGGGCGAGGTTTCGCGCGGCCAGGCCGCAGGCGGGTTCTATGAAGTTGAGTGGAAAAATCTGAACTGTTTTGTTTTAAAAAAAGGCCATGGGAGGGTGACAAGTGTCCCCCCCCCAATCTGATTTTGCATGTACTACTTATTGATCAAGTCTTGAAGACTTGATCATTCTTCAAGTTCTTCTCTCTCTCTAAAAGATAAAGCTCTTCCTTCTCTCTACAAATTCAAGAGGAAACCAAAGCTTGAGGAAAATCTGAAAAGTGTGGAAAGAAGGAAACTTGTTGGCAAGCTTGTGAGAGTTATTGTGGTGGTGGTTGTGGAAAGGAGGCTAGCAAATTCGTTGGAATAATTTGGCTAAAACTCTAAGGTAACAATTCTTTCTCTTGTTGCTAGTTTTTGGTGTTGCATGTGAAGAAGAAAGAACTTGTAGTTGAAAATATTGCTCTTAGATAAATTGCATGTAAGAAATATGGTTTGGATATGAAAGAATTGGATAAGAAGGTTATGTAAGCATGTTGTAGTCAAAATACTACCTTAAACTTGTTAAGTTAGTTGTTATACATTGTGGGGCAGAATTTTACACATCCAAATTTAGGTGTGTAATCCCCTTTGAAATATTTGGATTGTTGGGCCTTAAAAGTGGCGTTTGGATGTTGAATTCGGCTTTGAAAAAGGTGGCAAAGTATGTAGAAACAAAGGAAATGCTGCCCGATTTTCCATAGAATTTAGTGACTTTGCACTTGGAATATTCTACGTTGAAACTAGAGGTTAATAAACGTATTATGGTCATTATAGGTTGACGTACTACGTGCGGTATTTTTTGTACTTAACAAGTGGATTGACCGAAGAGGTATGTGGAACTTTCCTATCTCTTGAGCATGAATAGTTTTACCTATATAGTATGATAGACGTACAATGTTTTGATATCCCTTACTTGTTTTAAAGGATGGCCAAGTTTGGTGGGTAAGGGGGATTAACTCATTTCTTTAAAAGTATTAAGGATGTCTTGAGTTTTCAAAGTTAAGGGACTTGATGTGTTTAAGTATATGAGTCTTGTCTCTTTTTAAAAGTGTAAGTCCCTTGAGTTTTAGGAAAATGTATTCGATTAAGGTATAACGTTAATATAATGACTTTATGGGAAGTTGGTTATATTAGCTTTATGGAAAGTTAACAAAGGAAGATTTACTCTAAGTAAAATGAGTACGGATAAATGATTTGAAGTTGTGAAAGGCAAATTGATTTTTAAGGCATTAATTGCCTAAAGTTTTAAAAGAGTAGAAGCACATAGTATAGTGCTTTGGGTTAAATTCTCGGATTTCATAAAGACATGTTAGTGCCTTAAGTAAACTAAAATGAGAATGTGTATGAACAAGATTAATAAGAAGTTAAGGGGTTTTCTTAACTTGCTTGTATTATGTATGGTAGCCGGTTTGTGCTAATGATATATTATTATTTATTACGGGGTCATTCCCCGGGTTGTGGCATTTGCATATTCCGTGGATTTGCTACCCACGATGCGAGGAATACCTCATGCGAGTCCGTGGGGCTCATGCGGGTGAAATAGTCCCATGCGGGTGAGTACAGCCTATGCGAGGAATACCTCATGCGGGTCCACATGACCCATGCGGGTGAAATAGTCCCAGGAGTAGGAGTGCTTAATGATACTGCGGGGTGGATGACCTTGCTTTGACCATGAGCTTCCTATTTTCATGCAGTATATTATATGCTTGATATTCTCATTATTAGTAAGGCACAGTGTTACGTAACCGATTTTCATACATGTCTCCAGTTATTTTAGACTTATGAGGTATTTTTAGTATTTTCCAGTTTAGCATACTTATTACATATTGTGCGACCCTTCCTCGGGCTACGTTAACGCGGTAGGGGTAAGCAGGTGGTGGATCCTCATTCTTAGGATCACTGGTCTGGTGTCAGAAGCTCCATTCTTCCGTAGGCTTGTTTTGTTGGTACGATTTTCCCTGATGCTATAGGTATTATGTACATTCAGGGGTATGGCGGGGCCCTGTCCCGCCACAGTTGTTATTCCTAGAGGTCTGTAGTCACGTTTGTGGTTTGGGCTGTAAGGACAAGTGTACTTTTGATTAAGTATATTTTTATGGAAGGCAGCCTTATCGGCTTGTCAGTGATGTTTACTTTATACAGGTTATGTGTTATGTATGTTCCGCTGCTATTCTCTGATATATACCTGACGGGGTGCCCCGGTAGGGCACCAGTCGCGGCCCCGGGGTCGGGTCGTGACAATTATGTCTCACCTGCTACGAGTTATGGCAACTCGTGATGGACACATGGATACTTGTGAAAGTATTGGTATACCCTGTTGATGTACTGTTTGTTATATATGTCTAAAGTATCATCAGTGGGAGATAGAAGTCCTTAGACTTGAGGTCGATACACGCCTTGTTTACAGAGTAATATACTTTGATCATGTCCTAAGCTCAAAATGCCTTATAGGTTGAGACGCAGCTTGTATTGGGTATATTGCAATGTAGATTAAAGGTGGTAGTTGAGCCAAGATTAGGATCAATTCCTCGAATGTATCTTCGAGAGAACACTCAGATTCTCATATGGTATTATGTTGACTAAGTCGTTGGCCAATGCAGTAGACATATCTATGATATGGTCTTATTGTCAGCTGATATAGATGAGATATAATGATCAAGCCATTTGAATAGACACTTGGCAGATCCTAAGCTTGATGGAGTGTGTCGTGAATGAAAGAATTTTATCTACCCATATAGAGGTTCAGTTCACAGGTTTCGTGTAACTATACTTCACATATTGAATTCGTCTTGGCGCGTCTAGAGTTCCGTATGAACCACTAATGATATTAGTGTCGATATGTGAAGTTCTGTAGGGTAATACTAAGTCAATTGTTCCGTCGATCCAAGGATGTAATCAGAGAGAATATAAATGCTCGGTTTATAATCGAGACATTAAAATAAATAATGATTGATTAATTAAATCCAGATGATATTTCGGATTTACTTAAAATAGAAACGGGACAGAATTGGACTAGTGTCGCGGCTCAAGGGGCCAAGGGCCGCGGCGCCTCCCATTGAGCGTCGCGACGCCACCTGTCCAGTGGGTCCAGATGACCCACTCTATCTCGGTTTCTGGGTATGGCCCACTTGGAAACCCTAGCTGATTTTTTCAGCTATAAATAGAGGGTTCAATTATTATTTTAATACACATAATTCAATAGAATTATTCCCTGCTGAAACTCTGCTGGATTTCCTAGCTTTCTAAAAGAGTAATTACATTGGAGTCTTTGATTGGCAATCGAGGAACAGTTGTGTGCTCACCCTCGAATTACACACTTGAAGTTTGAAGATTCCATATTTTGCAAAACTGTAAGTATACGTTCGAAGTATTACAGTTTCTATGTGTTCTACATTATATAATCATCCATCATTTTGACCGCCCATCGGGTTTGAAACATAAATTTTCCTTAAGTACACACTTTGGAGGAGGTTTTTGATTTTGAAATCAAAGTTGGACGAGAAAAATGATTTTCACCTTTTCGTTTACTTTAGTATAGTAGTTATTAGGAGTAACACATTTAGCAAGTCATAGATATAGGAATTTAGTATCTTTCAAGCTTTGTTACTAGGACTTTGAAGTCGCAGTTGTCTTGTTTTGCTTTTTCAAGATATATATTAAAGTTAAGGAAATATTTTTAAGTTTGCCTCATATTTATATTGAAAATATAGTCATCGTTGTCTAACTTTTGTAATAGAGTGCTCAAATATCGCATTTAATGTTACTATTAATTCAAGGAAATAAAGAAGGATGTCTCTATTACATAACTTGACATATTTAGAGATACAAGTTTAAGAACTTTGATTCTTGGGGTTACAATGGAAATTATGGGAGGCTTTAATTATGCACATTGATTCTTGGTACTAAATTTATTAGAAGAAGATTGTAATTTTTGAAAGTATATGTATGTTCTAGAGACAATTGTATTAGGACAAATGTATTTTATACACATTCATATTTAAACTAATGGAGATTAATATTATGGCATTTGCATTTATTGAATTATTAGTTGATTGTTTATAATATTCTGTAAATGCATCCCTAGAGGTTACGTGGTTATTAATAACGTGAGAGATTAATATTATAGGGTAACTCTTAAACTGCCTCGACTAATGATCATCGAGAATGGGATATCGATGATATGTGATACGTCGACATGTGGTCTGCATCATATCCTTTGGGGATATATTATGTCTCACCTGCAACGAGTTATGACAACTCGTGATGGACACATGGATACTTATTAAAGTATTGGTATACCCTGTTGATGTACTGTTTGTTATATATGTCTAAAGTATCATCAGTGAGAGATAGAAGTCCTTAGACTTGAGGTCGATACACGCCTTGTTTACAGAGTAATATACTTTGATCATGTCCTAAGCTCAAAATGCCTTATAGGTTGAGACGCGGCTTGTATTGAGTATATTGCAATGTAGATTAAAGGTGGTAGTTGAGCCAAGATTAGGATTCATTCCTCGAATGTATCTTCGAGAGAACACTCATATTCTCATATGGTATTATGTTGACTAAGTCGTTGGCCAATGCAGTAGACATATCTATGATATGGTCTTATTGTCAGCTGATATAGATGAGATATAATGATCAAGCCATTTGGATAGACATTTGGCAGATCCTAAGCTTGATCGAGTGTGTCGTGAATGAAAGGATTTTATCTACCCATATAGAGGTTCAGTTCACATGTTTCGTGTAACTATACTTCTCATATTGAATTCGTCTTCCGGCGCCGTCTAGCAGTTCCGTGTAGACCCTAATGATATTAGTGTCGATATGTGAAGTCCTGTAGGGTAATACTAAGTCAATTGTTCCGTCGATCCAAGGATGTAATCAGAGAGAATATAAATGCTCGGTTTATAATCGAGACATTAGAATAAATAATGATTGATTAATTAAATCCAGATGATACTTCGGATTTACTTAAAATAGAAACGTGGCAGAATTGGACTAGTGTCGCGGCTAAAGGGGCCAAGGGCCGCGGCGCCTCCCATTGAGTGCCGCGGCGCCTCCCATTGAGCGTCGCGACGCCACCTGTCCAGTGGGTCCAGATGACCCACTCTCTCTCGGTTTCTGGGTCTGGCCCACTTGGAAACCCTAGCTGATTTTTTCAGCTATAAATAGAGGGTTCAATTATTATTTTAATACACATAATTCAATAGAATTATTCCTCACAAACTCTCGGATTTCCTAGCTTTCTAAAAGAGTAATTACATTGGAGTCTTTGATTGGCAATCGAGGAACAGTTGTGTGCTCACCCTCGGTTTACACACTTGAAGTTTGAAGATTCCATATTTTGCAAAACTGTAAGTATACGTTCGAAGTATTACAGTTTTTATGTGTTCTACATTATATAATCATCCATCATTTTGACCGCCCATCGGGTTTGAAACATAAATTTTTAAATTACGCTGCGGGTACGAACCCGACAAAACCCTACAGTGGTATCAGAGCCAGCCTGGGCTATTTTGTGTGATATATAATGAATATTAATGATTATATGGGTTAGAATTCGTCTAAATATAATTTAATGTTGATGAACTCTATACTAGTTTACTTTTCGCAAAAAGATGATAATTGCACCATTGGTTTAAAATGTGAGAGCAATTGCATAATATTTGATCATATATAACTGTAAATATTGTAATAAATATGGTAGTAATTCTTAGTAAAAAGGTGGAGAAAAGGAAAGAAATTAAAACATTTTTAAAAAGGAAAAATAAAAGAAGGAAATATTGTGTCTATATAAACAATGTAGTTTATGCATGTAGTGTAGCGCCCTATTTGACATAATTTGAGTTAACATCTCTTCACGTAAGCTTCTTTTCACTTTTCTCTTAGTTTTTCTTAAAGTCGAAGTGATAAAATAATATTAGTGTTCTTAGTTTTTCCCTTCCTCTCGATGTGCGTTATTTTACATCAGGTTAGCTTTCTTCTAAGGGTAAAGTATTCGTGTTAAAAAAAATACGTACAAGTATTGTATTTTTCATTGAAAGATGAAGTATTCGTGTTAAAAAATTCACTAAATACGTTCAAGTATTGTACTTGGAATTAACCAGATTGTATCATTTTAAATTGTTCGATAATCATATAAACTTTAAATTCCGAATTGGCCACTAAATTCTTTTTTCCCTTTTAAATCTAGTACTCACTTAATTTTTTATCACCAAGCTATATTTACGTACTATCCATGCATGCATGGTGTTTTCGTCTCGGTAGGAATTTATATATATGCCTAACTGTGTTGATTTTTCTTTTTCTATTGTAGTGATTTGAATTTGAAATATATATAAAGAGCAAGAATATCTTCATCAAGAAGTAGAAGCAAAACTATTAGCAAGAACGTGGATAATTTGGTGCAGGTGAAGGGACAGATAGACACGACAACAAATTATATATTATTATCCAACTATCTGGGCAAGAAAGAACACCAGAAGTGGACAATGCAAATTATCAAGCTACATTACAACAATGGAAATTGATGGATAAAGAGGAGAAAATCGAAGATAAATTGACAGGAAAGTATGATGTTCCTAAAAACAAAATTGGGGGAGGTTTTTGATTGACGAGAAAAATGATGTTCACATTTTCTTTTACTTAGTATAATAGTTATTAGGTGTAATACATTTAGCAAGTCATAGATATAGGAATTTAGTTTCAAGCTTTGTGCGTAAGGTGTAACATAAAGATTCTCACTCATAATTAGAATATTTATGTAAATATAATTATGGTAAGACATTTCTCTTGTATATGAGACTAGGATTCCTATTATAACTGGAATGAACATTGTACACCTATATATATTAGATATTAATGAGAAGACTCCTCAAGCAAGATTAATATCATCTGACATGGTATCATAGTCAGATTCATTCAAATTCTATTATCACCGATGTTGAACCCTCAAATTATATTATTCACGCTCCAGTTAACGGGGTCTGGGCGTGCGGGGGAGTGTTAAGAATTTCACATCGGTAATGGAATGAGAACATGAACTCCTTATATGGACTTGAACAGTGCTCACCCGTTGAGTTAGGCCCAAGATTCATTATTTACACTTTAAAGTCGCAGTTGTTTTGTGTTGTTATTTCAAGATATATATTAACGGAATGTTTTAAAGTTTTTAATTGTTGCCTCGTATTTATATTGGGAATATAGTCATTGTTGTCTAACTTTTTGTAATAGAGTGCTTATAAGTCGCATTTGAGGTTACTATTAATTCAAAGGAAATAAAGAACGATGTCACTATTCACATAACTTAGCAAATTTAGAGATACAAGTTTAGGAGAAATTTTAGGAGGCTTTAATTTTGCACCTTGATGCTTGGTACTAAATTTATTAGAAGAGGATGTAATTTTATTATAGAAGTGCAGAAGTTTTTTTGAAGTTCGTTCTAAACTAGCCTTTTGACTTGTGTCCACGTTATTCACTCAACGAATTGCAAGAATGAATTGTGTTTTTGTTTTAACATCTAATTTCAAGATAGAAGTTCACTATAATTAACAACTGATGATTAATTTTTGTGCATGATAACAACATATAATTAATGTTAAGAGTCTCACATCGGATATGAAATGTGAACATGGATTCCTTATATTGATTTGGATAATCCTCATCCTACAAGCTAGTTGTTGAGGTTGAGTTAGACCCAAGATCCATTCTTTACATGGTAACAGAGTCAGTCACATTCCAATTCTTTGTTCACCGATGTTGGACCCCCACATTATATTATTCACGTTCCACAGTTAATAAGGTTTGAGCGTGCAGTGGAGTGCTATGAGTCTCACATCGGATATAGAATAAGAACATTGATTTCTTATATGGAGACTTGAATCCTCATCCTACAACCTAGCTTTTGTGGTTGAATTAGGCTCAAGATTCATTATTTATAAATAAGAATGAAATATCACAAACCTACATATTTTTTTGAGAGGCGCTATGGGTCTTAGACCACCAGATTGGACTTTAAGCCTCAGTTAAGTTTTGGGCCATACTCCATAGAGAAGTAAGGAAACTTTTGCACGGATTTTCCTATCTCTAGATGGTCTTTAATTTTTTCCATCAAATATCATGATATTTAATTTTTGTATCCTTATATATAATAAAAAAATATGGATCAAAGTATCCTTATATATAATCTAATTCGCAAGAATAAATTTAGAGAACTTTTGCTTTGTTCGGCATAATTGCATAACTTGTTATGCCTTGTAAGATATAACTTGTGTTATATTATGATATGAAAATTTAAACTTAATCATCCGATTTTTATTTTATCTTTTTGATGTCAGGGTATTCACGACCATTTTTTGTTACTTAAAATATCAAAGGGTATTTGAGGGGCAAAAATTAGACACCACCATAAAATAGGAGAATCCATGCAAATGTGATGGTCATTGGCGGTATAGCCTTATTATGAGTTGGTTTTTAATTTTTCCCTTCATAACCATCAGTTTTAGTTTCAACTCTTAATACTGTAAGTTAATAATTTAGGACAAAAATATCATCTAACCTAGCATTTATAAGCTTCAAATCTTCACTCTGTGAAAATTATCTGTACGACTTTTACATGGCTGACTGTACAGAGAGTTGAAAAGTGAAATTTCTATCTGTTACTACTTACAACAATATATTATGTATACATGTGATGATAAGAGTATTATTACTGGTAAAAAAAATTACGTAAAACAAAAAGACAAGATCCTTAGTTATTCTCTTGGTGTATCCAAATGAATGTCGATGGAAACTCTTAACTCTTTTTTTTCTTTTTAACAACGATCGTGTCAGCTAGTTTGTGTATACCTCAATTAATTTTTATGGGATATGTGCTATCTCCAGATAACTATGTGTAACAAAGCTTGAACAAATAAAAACTCTCTAACTCTTTATTTAATTTATACTATCTGACTAAAAGCGGTTTAAGTATTGTCCACACAATCGACTACCAATTAAGAAATAATAATCTAGCATTCAATATACCAAATACTACATACTAATAAATACCTATAATTTCAATTAAATACATAAAATTATGTTGATAGTGAGTTTCACGCCCGCCCTTAGTAATTCTCGATTCAACTACCTTTCTATTTAGACTCCATTTGATACAGCTTATTGGAAAGAGCTTATAGGAGTAGAGTTTTTCAAGTAGAGTTTTTATCAAAAAATTGTTAGGTGTTTGGTTGCCAATAAAAAAATACTTTTGTGTAAAAAACAAAAAAAATTAAAGCCAAAAGAGCTCTACTCCAAAAAGCCCAAATTTTGGGCTTATGGAATAAGTGATTATGGAAACATAAGCTCTATTCCTTTTTTAAAATAAGTTCAACCAAACACCTCTCAAAATTTCAATAAGTGCTTATTTTAAAAAATAAGCACTTATGAGCTTTTCATAAGCTCAACCAAACAGGCACTTAAATCATCTACTAGTTTATTTTTTCTTACAAAACTAGTAATAAAAGAAGGGCAAGCTTCTCGAGTTGTCTTGTCTTATGAGTTTATTGATAAGTTAAAGAAATTGAATTGGGATGATGCTCTGAATTGGGACTCCAATTTGATTTCACCACATGAAAATGTAGTAGATCGAGCAGTTGCACAATACATTCCATGTTATTAGTGACAAGTCATCATGGCGGTAACTCTACCTAGCAGACTGAAGATCCCAAGAGCTAGGTTCAAGGAGATCAAACAAAGTTGTGACTGGCGGTTCAACATTGTCAAATAACTCAACCCATTCTCGGATGAAGACAATGTTCAGAAATAAGGATAAAATTTTATGGCTTGTTAATGAGTTAATAAAACATTAAGATTTTTAATGATTATATAAATCGGGCAGTGTATGACCAGATAATGCGGATATAGGACCACATGTTTAGAAATCACCTATGTGAGTGTTAAGTGTAAGCCACTTTAAAGGGAAATGACAGTTGTCGCCCGTTTTTTGACTTCGGGGGTCTGAATGGTATCCGCAACGCCGTTTCTTTGGCGCGGCTCTGGATGGAACAATAAATGTTGTTTTAAGGAGTTGCCACATAATTATTTAAGTGAATTAGGACACTTGATTTATTGCAATAAAATACCGCAATTAATTTCCATTTAATGGTTCATAAATTAGTGAGATTCAATCGTGGTTCTTTATTATCCTAAAGGAAGGGTTAGGACATCCTTTAAGATCCGCTAACTTGCGGTTATTTGTTCAAACCTAGGTTAATTATTTATTGTCCTTTTTATTCTATTTATTCTAAGCATTTTTCATAATTTATAATTAAAATAAAATGCAATACAAAATAATAAAACTAAAATTAAATACGACATAAAAATAAAACTTCGGGACAACTTTTAGCCATTTTTAGGCCTTCTGCACAAGATGATCTCCGGATACCTGCATAAACACTTAGTAAAAGTGTTAGTAATAGAATGAATAATTTTAAAGCAATGACAGGAATTAATAAGTAAAGCCAAAAATAAATAAATATGTCTTTTGCACAGAGGAGGCCTTGGAAATCAGACGGAGATTCCTTCATCGGCCAATATTGTTAAAAGCAATAAAATAAATAAAACCTTCATATCCGCGCCAAAATAGTAATAGTTTTAAACACGGAGGGCTCAGATATAAAAAATGTAAAGTGGGATGCCTTAAACAATCATGCACATGGAATTCGCTCGCCATCACACGTTGGTTATCCTGTAAGTGAAAGAAATCATCCTTGCCTAAAGCTTCATTTATTTTATTTTCCGTCTTTGCAATCATGAGGCCTCAAAATCGATTTGATAACTTTTTCATCGGCCAAACAAGTGTAGCATCTTGTTCAAAAATCAGTAAATACCCCATATTCAAATGTAGAGATCTGTTCTTTCAGTTTAATAAAATAAAGGCAAAATTATCAAAATTAGACAACGGAACAATAGCGATGCGATATCAACACAGCCAAACAAAATGGTCCGTGAACGGTGGAAACAGCAGAAGCAGTGGGCAACAGTGGTAAACCCAAAGACAAAATAACCAAAAAGAGAACAAGAAGGTCAAAATGTCCGTAATAAAGAACCGTCCGTAAAGCTCGTTTAAATACCCATCGACACTGAAACAATGACCAACAAATACTAATAACATAGGCACTGGAAATAGTAGGGGCAGCAGCAACAAGCTCGCCGGAATTTAGCTCCGGCGAGATACAAACCAAAAATTAGAAAATCAGTCCGCTAAACTGGAATCAACACAGATATCAAAATAACGCCGAAACTAAAGTCGCCGGAGTTTTAAAAACTCCGGCAAGATACAAAAATGTAACCAGTCCATAACCAACGAAATAACAGATATCCCAAATAAAAGCCAAACAAAGGAAACTCCGGTGAGATACCCGAAACAAAAATCAGATCAGTCCACAATCAACCAGTAAACCAACCGAGATACCCCACAAAATATCGAATCAATGAACAAACAATGTATAAGAATTGCGACTAATGAGTTCTTCAAACTCCCATGAGATTCAAAAATAAAGGAAATCAGTCCAATAAAAAATATGCCAATAAATCTTAAAATGGAACCAAACCCAGGAAGCGATTGTTACACCCCGAAAATTCCAGGGTATGTTTATAAGAACGTACGTAAGAACTCGAAAATGTTAAGATTTGAGACGAGTAAAAATTTATCGGAATTATGGAATATGTCGGAAACGAAATATTGCGATTTAATGGGAGGACACGTGTCACTCCCCCCTTAATAGTCTTGGACGAAATTGACATGGGGAAATGGTCTTTTGACCATAATTTAAAAAGACCAAGTCTTGCAAAGGCAAGAGCTTGACATTGTTGACTAAGTCAAATGCCACTTGGCATGATCCTTGTGAAAAGCATCCTAACCACCCATTTGTTCTAATCTTGACCCTTCCGTGTTATTTAAGTATACTAGTAGCAAGACTTTGTCATTCTACACTTAGAGAAATTGAAAACTTGTTCTTGCTCTTAAGGAAGCTCACGGCTTAGGCATGGTTTCAAAGGGAAATTTTTTGTTTGTTGTCCAATAGGTTCCACACTTTAAACCAAGGTTCTTAAGGGTATTTTAAGGGTATCTATAGAAAGATCCCGGAAAAGTGGTGTTTTCGTATTAGTCGCAAAGCGAAAACCTAAGGGGTTATTCAACTTTGAAGTTGGAACTTGAAGATGAGTTATTCATAAGCTTCTAAGGGTTGCTTGGAGTGGATTGGAACGTCGAAAGGAGGAGCTAAAGTTTCTAAAGATCGACTTGTGATCTTGGATCATATTTGGGCTAATTGAGGTATAACCTTCATTTTACTTTTGTAATTGAAGATTTCATGTTATGATGAGTTATAAGTGATCATGTGATATGTGTTATGAAGTTTGATAAGTGTTATAGAAAATTGGAAGCTCAAATCCGAAAATGACATGTTTAGCCATTTGAAATTGAAATCCAATTTGATCGATAAATTGAGTTGTCGCATGTTATCTACTTGAAGAATGTAGTAGCTATAATCGATTGCGGCTTGATATCATGTTATACTAAACAACTTGAATTGAAAAGGAATTGGAAAGATTGTTATGTTATTACACCTTTGGCCGAGAATGACATTATATGTTGGACTAGTTTGTTATAAATTGTGGGGCGGAATTTTACACGTCTTGATTAAGCGTGTAATCCTCTATTGTTAACTACTTTGTTGGGCCTTAAATGTGGCATGTTTGGTTATTGAATTCGGCCTTGAAAAAGGTGGCAAAGTATGTAGAAACAAAGGAAGTGTTGTCCGATTTTCCGTAGAATTTAGTAGCTTTGCACTTGGAATATTCTACGTTTGAAGTAAGAAGTTAATAGACGCATTTATGGTCATTATAGATTGACATACCACGATGGCGAATCGACTTAGCAAGTGGATTAAACCAAGAGGTATGTGGAACTTTCTTATCTCGAGCATGAATAAGTTGTAAATGTATAGTACGCAGAGACGTCAAGATTTTGACAATCTAGGTCCATTTGATATCCTTGGCTTATTTTAAGAATGTCCAAGTTGATTGAGTTAGAGAATTAACTCACTTGTTTAAATATTAAGGATATCTTGGTTTTCAAAAGTTAAGAGACTTAAGTATGTCAAAGTATTATTGATACTTGTTTTGTTGGAAAGTTTAAGTCACTTGGTTAAAAGAAGTATGTAAGTTGTTAATGTATAAAGCTAGTATAACGGCTTTATGGGAAGTTAGTTATAATAGCTTTATGGAAAGTTAATAAGAGAGTGGTTTACTCTAAGTAATTTAAGTATGTTAAATGATTTGAAATAACGAAAGGCAAATTGATTTAAAGGCATCAATTGCTTAAGGTTTTAAAAGGAAGAAGTCACTTGATTTAGAAGCCCGAAAGTGTATTTTTCTAAAAGGTATTGTGACTTGTCTTAAAATGTAGTTATGACTTGATACTACGGTTATTAGTATCTTGGAAGTTTATATGAAAACGAGTCATTTTAAAAGAATAAGCACGTAGTACTTTGGGTTAAACTCCTGATTTTATAATGTTATGTTAGTGCCTTAAGTAAACTAAAATGAGAGTGTATATGAATAAGACTAATAAGAAGTTGTGATTTCTAACTTGCTTATTTATTGTAATGACGGTTGAGATAGGGTAAGAGTATAAGTGAGGTAAACCCCAAGACGTTATACCACCTTCTCCGGGTAAGAGTATAAACGGCGGGTAAACCCCAAGACGTTATACCACCGCTTACCACCTTCTCCGATAAGAGTATAAACGGCGGTAAACCCCAAGACGTTATACCACCCGCTTTAGGGTAAGAGTATAAACGGCGGAAAACCCCAAGACGTTATACCACCGCTTTCCATGGATTTGCTACCCATGATTTGATCGCGAGTCTCCTATTTTTATGTTGTAAGTATACTCTTGATTACTCTCATTGTTAGTAAGGCAATCGGTAATCGTTAATCGAGTTATCATACCGCTCCGCTTTATTATAGACTTATGATTTCATTACGCATTTTCGGGCCACATATTTGGTACATGTCAGATCGACTCCTTCTCGGGCCGCGTCACGCCGCAGTAGTACGCGCTGGCCGATCCTCGCTCTTAGGATCAATGTTCACCGCCGGAAGCTCCCTTTATTCCGAAGGCTTATCCTCGCTATGGCCGGTTGTTGTACATTCGTGGGTATGGAGGCCCCGTCCCGCCAGAGTTGTTATTCTTAGGTCTATAGTCCCATTTGTGGATTGGGTTGTAAGAAAAAAAAAATGTACTGTTTTTTTTGTATGGTTTACGAAAGGTGGCCTTATCGGCTAGCCTGTTGTTATTTTTATGTTTAAGCTTTTAACAGTTGTGTATGTTCCGCTGCTATTCTCTGATGTGTACCGAAAGGGTGCTCAGTAGGCACGATCGCGAGCCCGGTCGGGTCGTGGATAAATGGTGGCGTGATGGCGACGTCGGTGATTTGCGACGGAATGTTCACCGACGCCAGCGACGTTCATCAAGGGGTGGTGAAGGTGGTGTGATGGAGGCTTGCTAGAGGTGTTGCTGGGGGGTTCGCCGGAGAACAGTGGCGGCGACGAGTGTGTGGTGACGAGAGAGGTCACGCGACGAGGTGAGGAGAAGGGAAGGTAAGCGCGCGGTTGAAGGTGAGCGAGATGAGAGACGGCGCGACGAGAGCGAGTGGTTAGGGAATGAGAGGTGAGGCGTTGAGGCGTGGCTTTAGGGTAGAAGGAGGTGTCATACTGGGTTTTTTGTATAGGCTGATTTTTTTGTTAGTGGGGAGGAAATGTTTATTATATATGGTATTTAGGTTTAGGGTTTGATTTAGTTTTGGGGGGGGGAATGCAAAGTGGGTTTTGATTTTAGGGGGGAAAATAAAAGTGTGGTATTGTTTGGATGAAATTAAAATGGTGTTGGATTGGACTGATTCAAGTTGTGTCTTGTCTGGACTGGTTTGACAAAATGCAAGGCGGGTTAATTATTTAAAAAGATGCAAGATTATTAAAATGCAAATGCCGACGCAATAATACTAAAATGCAATATTTATGACATGTTTAATGCCTGATTAAAAGTAAAAACGGGATGTCAATTAATTATTTAAAAAAGATGCAACTATTATTAAAATAAAACGACGGTGTAACAATAATAAAAACATAATATTAACAAAGACATAATGCTTAATTTTAAAATAAAAAGATGCAATGCATTTTGTGAAAAAATAAACATAGAATATTATGTAAAAAATGCAAAAAATGCTGATTAAAATGCGGTGTCCTAAAACACATAAAATTGCAATAAATATACGAAAAACGGGTCAAAATTGACTGTCAACAGCATGTCCCTCTTTTTACGGAGATAATGGAAGAGTCTTCGGACAAAGATGTTGACTTGTAGCCAATTTTGTCCTGTTTTATAAACTAGAACTCAAAAATAGGGATGATGCAGATTCAAAATTTTCCCAGTGTCGAATTATGATGACACCGGTCGCTGATGCGAAAATAAAAAGCAAAGTCGACGATTTAAAAATATCTCGATGTCGGGTATGAGGACACCGGTTGCCGCGATGTTAAAATTAAAAGACAAAACTGATGCGATTTAATTTGTTCCAAAGGTCGAATTATGATCGACACCGGTTGCAGTGACGTGGTCAGAATAGACATGGCGTTTGTAGATGTTGATGGCGCTATTGCATAGACGCGATGCATATGTTCGCCGTTGCATAGACGAAACATAGATGAAGACGCGTAGGCTTAGATGAAAGGCGTGCCGTTGCATAGACGCTGACGCAGATGCTCGCTGCAGATGACGAAACATAGATGAAGCCGCTACATAGGCTTATATGAAATGACGCCGTTTTGGCGCACGCAGATGCTCGTCTACGATAGACGAAACATGAACGAAGTCGCCAGATAGGCTTAAATGAAATGACGCCGTCAGATATACGTGATGCAGATGTTAACGTCGTGACAGATGAAACATAGATGAAGTCGCTGATAAGATTAAATGAAATGACGCCGTCAGATAGACGTGACGCAGATGTTCACGTTACATAGACGAAACATAGATGAAGTCGCCAGATAGGCTTTTATGAAATGACGCCGTTGCATAGACGCTGACGCAGACGTCGTTGCATAGACGAAACATAGATGAAGTCGCCAGACATAGGCTTAGATGAAATGACGCCGTTGAATAGACGTGATTCGGATGTTCGTCGTCAGATAGACGAAACATGGACGGCCGCCAGATAGGCTTATATGAAATGGCGTCGTTGCATAGACGCGATGCAGATGTTCGTCCGTGCATAGACGAAACATGGACGGCCGCCAGATAGGCTTATATGAAATGACGCCGCCAGATGACGTGATGCAGATGTTCGCCGTTGCATAGACGAAACATGGACGGTTGCCAGATAGGCTTAAATGAAATGGCGTGCATGACGCCGACGCAGATGCTCGTCGTTGCATAGACGAAACATGGACGGCCGCAGATAGGCTTAAATGAAATGGCGTCGTTGCATGACATCGACGCAGATGCCGTCGTTGCATAGACGAAACATGGACGGCCGCAGATAGGCTTATATGAAATGACGCCGTTGCATGACGCCGATGCAGACGTCGTCAGATAGACGAAACATAGATGAATCTGTTGCATATGCTTAAATGAAATGACGTCGTTGCATAGACGTGATGCAGATGCTCGTCGTTGCATAGACGAAACATGAATGAAGCCGTTGCATAAGCTTAATGATCGGTGTATTTTATATACACTTTTTGAGTCATTTTTAGTTAGTATTTTACTCATTTCATTTATGTTTAGTATAGTATTAGGGTCGTTTTCCTTTCTTTTGTGTCACAGCGGTCAGAAACGGAGAAATGGCGAAAAGGAGATGAAATGAGCATAAAAGAGATGGAATTGCACACTAAAAGGGCCAAGAAATGAAGTCTAAGAAGTTCCGGAAATTATAGAGGAGATCAGACGAAGTCCGGACGAGAAAAGGACGACGAAACAGACTACCAAAAACGCCACCGAGCCGCGACGTCGCAGTGCGGCGCGGCGCCAAAGTGCTGAAAGACCCTAGAGTTGCTGATTTTCAGCGCCGGCAGTACGCGGCCGGGTCATATGCGCGGCGCCGACGCGGAATTTATGAAGTCTGGGCCGAATTTGACATGTTTTCAGAATCCTAAAGGGATTACTTTTCCTACCTAAAGGGATAACTTTTCCTACCTTAAAACCCTTACCTAAAAGGATTCTAATAACTTTTCCTACTTACAAATCCTTAACCCTTCACCTAAAGGATTCTTGGTCTATAAATAGTCTCTACATCATTAGAAGAATTCATTCTCCATTCCACCATTCACCACTCTCCATCCACCCTTCCACCAATCCATCTTGTAAATATTCCGCAACACAACCCTTTGATGCTAGAAGGCTTGGAGACTTATTCTTAAGTATTTTCTTTTCTTTTCTTTTCTTTTCTTTATTTCAGTTTTTATGATGAACATTGAATTAGTTCTTGTCATGTCAATGGCTAGGAACTAATTCTATTATAGGGATTTCCATGTTAAATCACTAGAAACTTATGTTATGAATTGATGCATGATTATGGTTATTCTTCTTCTTGTTGAGATTTATCCAATAATTGCTTTGAATGCTTGGTAATTAATTGATCACTAATTATCATTATTTATATGATTTCTAATCAAACTTCGAAATGAGGAGGTTGTGAATATGATGTAAGTTGGGTAGACATATTTTGGATTGCGGATGAAAATACTTCAATTACTTGTGTACCGTTAACGAGAGGTCTAAACACCTAATTTTACGCATGGCGCGTGACGGTTTACTAGATTTTTGGTCTTAATCCTCCTATAGAGTCATCCTTATCACCGAAAGGTAGAAAGGAGCAATACTGGGGTTGAGTGTTTATATAGCCTTAACGGGAGTATAAAACGATTTAGTAAACCTGCTAGCTCCAAAAGAAGAAGAACCCATAATTCATTGCATTAATAAGTAACATAAGCGGATAGTTGAAGAGACTTGGAAGCCTTATTCCCATCACTACTGAAGTAAACACATTAGTTAAATTAGTATTTATAATTGTTAGTTATAAATAACAAAATCAAATATCGGTTACCAAATAGATACAAAAAGATAGATAATTGGTACTTGAACACTAATCCTTGTGGACGATATTCGGTCTTACCAAGACTATATTACTTGTCACGATAACGTGCACTTGCGTTGAAGTGTGTGCATCTTTTCGCGCATCATTTAAATGAAATGGCGTTGTTGCATGACGCTGATGCAGATGTTCGTCGTTGCATAGACGAAACATGGATGAAGCCGTTGCATAGGCTTAAATGAAATGCGTTGGTTTATGGGCGTACCTGCTTTGTGACTGGGTTGAGATAGCGTCATTGCATAGACGTCGTGCGTTTGTGACCCGCATGGGTTTATTGTTGAGTTCCTGCCTTTGCTGATATGAAGATCCTGCACTCAAAGAAAACTTAGTGAGTTTTAGGAAATGAGTGGTTGATTAGCGTCGACTTTGTAGCTTTGGCCTCGACGCATGTAGACAGTTTGGCTCGCTTTTTTTCTATTGTCATTTTCTTGTAGTGAATCCTTAAAATGTCCCAGTTTCTGGTAAAATGAAGATGTTGAACTTTCAACTGGGTAAGGTTGAATCTTGACGCTATCAAGGCAATCATGTAAGCAATTTTTTTTTTATCATGAATGAAAAGCTAATGCGTGAATATGGACAATGCACAACTGAGTAGATGAGAATGCAACCCTCAAAATATGTCACAGTCATGTGTAGGTAGTAATGGATGCAAAACATATGAGGATGTTAAACTCTCCAATGGACAAAATTGAGTCCTGTGCAAAACAAGAAAGAAATATTTCTAATGGTGTGACCGAAGCCGATATGGCTGCCTACGTATCCCGCCGAGGGAATCAGGTCAAGACGTAGTTCATGCTGCAAAATAAGATTTTTTTATGATTTTAAAATGCTGTGGGACCGAAGCCGATGTGGCCGCCTACGTATCCCGCTGAGGGAATCAGGTCAAGACGTAGTTCGTGATGCAAAATAACGATTTTTATGATTTTAAAATGATGTGGGACCGAAGCCGATGTGGCCGCCTACGTATCCCGCTGAGGGAATCAGGTCAAGACGTAGTTCATGCTGCAAAATAATGATTTTTGTGACTTTAAAATGATGTGGGACCGAAGCCGATGTGGCCGCCTACGTATCCCGCTGAGGGAATCAGGTCAGGACGTAGTTCATGCTGCAAAATAAGAATTTTTTATGATTTTTAAAATGATGCGGGACTGAAGCCGATGTGCCCGCCTGCGTATCCCGCCGAGGGAATCAGGTCAAGACGTAGTTCGTGATGCAAAATAACGATTTTTATGATTTTAAAATGATGTGGGACCGAAGGCGATGTGGCCGCCTACGTATCCCGCTGAGGGAATCAGGTCAAGACGTAGTTCATGCTGCAAAATAACGATTTTTGTGATTTTAAAATGATGTGGGACAGAAGCCGATGTGGCCGTCTACGTATCCCGCTGAGGGAATCAGGTCAAGACGTAGTTCATGCTGTAAAATAAGAATTTTTTATGATTTTTAAAATGATGCGGGGCCGAAGCCGATGTGGCCACCTACATATCCCGCCGAGGGAATCAGGTCAAGACGTAGTTCGTGATGCAAAAAAATAAGATTATTTTTATGATTTTAAAATGATGTGGGACCGAAGCCGATGTGGCCGCCTACGTATCCCGCTGAGGGAATCAGGTCAAGACGTAGTTCGTGATGCAAAAATAAGGATTTTTTTTATGCGTTTTGTTGTTTTTTTTAAAAAAAAAATGGAAGACAACATTACGTTCTGACTCCAGTTGATACCTAGCAATTAATATTGTGCATAAGGATATTCTTTTATTGCTTTCAGTCTAACCGAGATTGGATCTGGTGTAATTCACACAACTTCAGATAGCACCTCAGACATACCTGAGTGTCGACACACCTGCATGTATCCAGGGTTTCGAACTACACGTAACCTCACGTTTCAAATGCCCTCACTGAAAGAAAGTCTCATTTCACACATATATTTCAGTATTTTGAATTTTGGGACGTTGAGAAAATTACGCTCACACTCAAAAAGATGTTCAATGCATGCAATTTTGATACCATAGGCTTGGCCGTCATGTAAGTATCCACTAATGTGAGAACCCTCAGTATAAGATCATGTAAGGCTTGTTACGGGCTTGTAATGTAGGCTTGGGGAAAGGAATGAATATCATTTGGGTAAAAGTGACTAATCATTTCTCGAGAGTTGGACTACGTCCGTGCTTGATATTTGTGCGTTTTAATGCTGACTTGCTTTCGTTTTGTCCCAGTTTTTCTGTACTGACTTCTTTTGAATATTTCATTTGGAGCCCCCCCTTTTTTTTGGGGTTATATATTCCCTTTTTTTTATTGTCGGGGCTTTTGATTTTCTCTTTGTGTGAAGTCGTCTCTGCTTCTATTTTTGAGACTTTGACAATTTTTGTCTTTGCAAACTTCAGCTAGAATTTTGTCAGTCACTCGCACATTTCTAAAGCACTCAAGGAGGTCGGGTCAAAAGAGGATAGTGCGACGCACTCGTAGCGGTATAAGTGTAATATGCGGTTGTCGAAAGAAATAGGTTTAGGCTCAAAATGGTGTACTAGGGATAATGTTATTTGGTAGGCTGAAAAAGGCTCAAACAGGTCAAAGAAAGTCTACGATCATTTCCTATATCGAGTGTTGCTCAGGATTTCGCCTCAACAAACATTCAAGCCAAGTTCTAGATCACAATGCAATACAATTGAACTTATTCTAAAAACTCGCCACACAATGCATATGAAATGATGAGGTCGGTTTCATTCTTATCTTGAAACATGCAAGACAATTTCATCTCATGTATGAATAAGAGGTACCAAAAGAATCTATGGTTTACCACAAAGTCAACCCATACTGATTATCACTTGTTTATTTTTTTTTATTTTTTTATGCACAACCTAACTGTGTTGGTATCAACAAAGTCAAACAATAATACTAAAAGAAATATTTTTTGTATTTTGAATAACATTTTTTTTTGTATTTTTGAATAATTGTTTTTTTTTTGTATTTTTGAATAATTTTTTTTATTTTTTGAATAAATGATACCGAACCCGAATAGTGGTCGCCACGATCCCGCCGAGGAATCAAAGCGCGTAGTTCATTCAAATATGTTATAAAATATATGCTTGGAAAAAATTTATCAATGAAAGGATAGCAATATAAAGCTGTGCAAAAGAAATGATTGTCCATTGTGGACGAATGCAAAGTAAAATGAATGCCCGAAAACATGATGAATGGGATGCATGAGTGAGAAATGCGCTCTTTATTATTATTTTATTTTTTTGTGGTTTTTATTTTTCTGGTGTCGAACCCAAAATGAGTTGCCTACGTATCACACCGTGTGGTGAGAATCAGACACGCCAGAGTTCGAAATAATTATGCTGAAAAATGCATGATAAATAATTATGTAATCAACAATAAACATATCAATTGAATTTGCAAATAAAGATACAAAATATATAGGAACTGAGAACGATGTCTTGTTGAATCTGGTATAAACTAACTTCTATTAATCAACATAACTAACGCTCATTTTTTTTATTATTATTATTATTTTTTAATTTTTTTCCGACGCCTAAGCTAAATGCGAGGACGACCTTCCCGCAAAAATATGAGAAATAGGTGAGTAGAAAAATGACAAAAATAATAAAAATGCAAAGGTGTGACAATATAGTCAAAGACTCCCCTGATTGGTTCGACCGGACTGGTGGTTGATGATTCACAAAGTTCAAGTCGCGCTATTCAAGAGTGATTTACGCAGTAGAAGTCCTGATTGCAAGGTGACAGCAAAAAGTACAAAATGCAAATGCTCGAACCCGGAATCACAAATGGATAATTATTGCATTAAATAATATGTACAGAGTTGCTAGCGACAAACAATAGTAAACAAAAAGCATGCAATCAAGCGCGTTCTAATATACTTGGGACCTCCCTTATGCCAGAGGTGAGCCTAAACGCCAAATATGCGGGATTATGATAAATAAGTTCAGGCCGTTAAACTGCAATGTTTTGTTGGAAATGGCGACCAAATGACGGTGCACTTTTTCCAATTTTGGCGTGTCATGACCAGGCTTGGATCCATCTATCATTATCACGCTACACATATATGCTTATTGGTCGACGGATTGTGAAACCCAACGACAATTTGGTGGATTTCCTAATCGTGGAGACGATACCAAGGCTCGACCCACCTAGGGTGTATGTATGCATGACTTAAAAAAATGTGGTATAGCTCAATCCTAATTTTGCTAAGATTTGGCTTACTAGACAAAATAGTTCCCGAGCGGACTACTCGAGTGAGAAGGCTACGCGGCCACCGGTTAGACCGGACACTCCACGTATATTACCAACTCTCCTAAATTTGGGTTTTGAAGAAAGAATTTTGCTGATGGACCAAGCGCACCTCGCGTGTAGTGTGTGATAGTGTTAATTTTCCAGAATGGAGGAAATATGAGCGGAATGTTAATTTAAGGAAAGCAATAAAATAATGTAGCAATTAAATTAGTTAATTACAAAATAAAAGCAAACTATATAAAATATTTACAACAAATATAAAAGCAAAATAAAGCGCGATATTTAATTAACCTGGGTTTGCTATGATCAAGAACCTGATATCTCCAGTGGAGTCGTCATGCTGTCGCGCCCGTTTTTTGACCTCGGGGGTCTGAACGGTATCCACAACGTTGCTCTTTGGCGTGGTTCCCTGGATGGAGCAATAAATGTTGTTTTAAGGAGTCGCCACCTAATTATTTAAGTGAATTAGGACACTTGATTTATTGCAATAAAATACTGCAATTAATCTCCATTTAATGGTCTGCGAAATTAGTGAGATTCTGAATCAGAGTTCTTTATTATCCTAAAGGGAAGAGGTTAGACATCCTTTAAGATCCGCTAACTTGCGGTTATTCGTTCAAACCTAGGTTAATTATTTATTGCCCTTTTTTATTCTACGTATTCTAAGCATTTTTCATAATTTATAATTAAAATAAAATGCAATACAAAATAATAAAACTAAAATTAAATGCGACATAAAAATAAAACTTCGGGATATCTTTTAGCCATTTTTAGGCCTTCTGCACAAGATGATCTCCAGATACCTGCATAAACACTTAGTAAAAATGTTAGTAATAGAATGAATAATTTTAAAGCAATGACATGAATTAATAAGTAAAGCCAAAAATAAATAAATCCGTCTTTTTTGACTCGAGAGGCCTTGGAAATCGACGAGATTCCTTCATCTACCAATATTGTTAAAAGCAATAAAATAAATAAAACCTTCATATCCGCCAAAACAATAATAGTTTTAAACACGGAGGGCTCAAATATAAAAATATAAAGTGGGACAATTAAACAAGTGCACTGAGAATTCGCCCGCCACGCATGTTGGTTATCCTGTAAGTGAAAGAAATCATCCTTGCCCGTAAAGCTTCATTTATTTTATTTTCCGTCTTTGCAATCGTGGAGGCCTCAAAATCGATTTAATAACTTTTTCATCGGCCAAACAAGTGTAGCATCTTGTTCAAAAATCAGTAAATACCCCATATTCAGATGTAGAGATCTGTTCTTTCAGTTTAATAAAATAAAGGAAAAATTGTCAAAATTAGACAACGGAACAGTAGCGATGCGATATCAACACAGCCAAACAAAATGGTCCGTGAACGGTGGAAACAGCAGAAGCAGTGGGCAACAGTGGTAAACCCAAAGACAAAATAACCAAAAAGAGAACAAGACGGTCAAAAATGTCCAGAACAGTAAACTGGTCCGTAAAAGCTCGTCGGAAACAGTCCATCAGACAGTGAAACAATGACCAACAGTCGCCGGAATAACATAGCCACCGGAAACAGTAGGGGCAGCAGCAACAAGCTCGCCGGAATTTAGCTCCGGCGAGATACAAACCAAAAATTAGAAAATCAGTCCGCTAAACTGGAATCAACACAGATATCAAAATAACGCCGAAACTAAAGTCGCCAGAGTTTTATAAACTCCGGCAAGATACAAAAATGTAACCAGTCCATAACCAACGAAATAACAGATATCCCAAATAAAAGCCAAATAAAGGAAACTCCGGTGAGATACCCGAAACAAAAATCAGATCAGTCCACAACCAACCAGTAAACCAACCGAGATACCCCACAAAATATCGAATCAGTCGAACAAACAACAGATGCAGTAACCAACAACCACCGGAGTTCTTCAAACTCCGGCGAGATTCAAAAATAAAGGAAATCAGTCCAATAAAAAATATGCCAATAAATCTAAAAATGGAATCAAACCCAGGCAGCGATGGTGGGGTGTGATGGCGACGTCGGTGATTTGCGACGGAAATGTTCACCGACGCTGGGGTGACGGGTTCACTGGAGGGGTGTGTGGTGAAGGTGGTGTGATGGAGGCTTGCTAGAGGTGTTGCTGGGGGGTTCGCCGGAGAACAGTGGCGGCGACGGGTGTGTGGTGACGAGAGAGGGCTGCTGGCGACGAGGTGAGGGGGAGAAGGGAAGGTGAGGTGCGGCGGGTTGAAGGTGAGTGAGAGGATGAGGCGGCGGCGACGGGAGAGTGAGCTAGGGTTAGGGAATGAGAGGGTGAGGCGTTGAGGGTGGCTTTAGGGTAGAAGAAGGTGCTACTGGTTTTTATTATAGGGCTGATTTTTTTGTTGGGTGGGGGGGGGATGTTTATTATATAGGGGTATTTAGGTTTAGGGTTTGATTTAGTTTTTTTTTTGGGGGGGGGGGGGGGGAATGAAAAGTGGGTTTTTATTTTAGGGGGAAAAATAAAATTGTGGTATTTTTTGGATGAAATTAAAATGGTGTTGGATTGGACTGATTCAAATTGTGCCTTGGACTGGACAGGTTTGACAAAATGCAAGGCGGGTTAATTATTTAAAACAAAATTATTTAAAAAGATGCAAGATTATTAAAATGCAAATGCCGACGCAATAATACTAAAATGCAATATTTAAGACATGTTTAATGCCTGATTAAAAGTAAAAACGGAATGCCAATTAATTATTTAAAAAGATGCAAATATTATTAAAATAAAACGACGGTGTAACAATAATAAAAACATAATATTAACAAAGACATAATGCTTAATTTTAAAATAAAAAGATGCAATGCATTTTGTGAAAAAATAAACATAGAATATTATGTAAAAAATGCAAAAAATGCTGATTAAAATGCTGTGTCCTAAAACACATAAAATTGCAATAAATATACGAAAAACGGGTCAAAATTGACTGTCAACAACAGTGAAGGCCCATTCTCTATGCACTCATGAAACCTGGCGGTGTTCATATCTGAAACGAACACAACCGTGAGAACCATAAACGGTTGAGGGTTGATTGTGTGACTTATGTTGTCTAGGTATACAGATTACTAACAAATATGTGGAGAGGTATTATTGTTCAAATATATTTACTTATTATTATATGGCTTAATTTCAGTAAGTTTATTTTCAATATTTTTTTTCGAACCATAATTTGCAGTCACCAATCAGTAAGTTTATTACCTTATATTATGTCTCTATTTCTTTTCCGAAACTTCCCTTTCCTTTTCTTTTCTGAGAGTTGATTTTCCCACGATGCACTTAATGGTACTTAAAACTTTCCTCACTTTAAATATGGTAGTAATTCTTAGTTAAAACAATTGTCCCACATCGGAAAAAGAGAGGTGTATATATTACATTATACCTTCTCTAGTCACTAAAAGGGTTGAGGGGGCAAGGACCCCTCGCGCCGCCGTCGTCGCTCGCTCGTCTTCGGATTTGGATTTGGTCAAATGAGTTGACTGATTGATAATCTTTTTGGACCAAATTTTCTTTAATTTTAATTATTTAATTATTTATTTATTAATTAATTAATTAACTTATCCAATCCTACCCGTTAGTGACCCGCAATCCGCGACCGGTTCTTTCCCGGTTTTATTTTATTTCCCACAATTTTTTTGTGACTGTTCAGAAGAGTTGCAAACCTTCAGAAACAGTACTTTCATGGCTATAAATTTGTTTGTTTCTTCAGAATTTTACTTACTAATTTTCTGAACTACAAAACTTCTTCTTCTTCTGCCCAAATAAATTCTGTGATACAGTGCCGTTGAGTGGTTCGCCACTACCTGAACTTGGAGTACTACTATTCTGGTAAGATAATCGTTTCATCATGAGAGGGGATATTCCATCAACCTCGAGTATTGTGAGAAAAATAATTTTCTTAAGGACACACTTTGAACTAAGTAGACTCGATTATATTCTGGAAAATATTTTTTCCAACACTGATTCTTTTCATTTTCACTTATTATTGTTTACTGGTTTTTTGCAATACAGATTACTAACAAATATGTGGAGAGGTATTATTGTTCAAATATATTTACTTATTATTATATGGCTTAATTTCAGTAAGTTTATTTTCAATATTTTTTTTCGAACCATAATTTGCAGTCACCAATCAGTAAGTTTATTACCTTATATTATGTCTCTATTTCTTTTCCGAAACTTCCCTTTCCTTTTCTTTTCTGAGAGTTGATTTTCCCACGATGCACTTAATGGTACTTAAAACTTTCCTCACTTTAAATATGGTAGTAATTCTTAGTAAAAAGGTGGAGAAAAGGAAAGAAATTAAAATATTTTTAAAAAGGAAAAATAAAATAAGGAAATATTGTGTCTATATAAACAATGTAGTTTATGCATGTAGTGTAGCGCCCTATTTGACATAATTTGAGTTAACATCCCTTCACGTAAGCTTCTTTTCACTTTTCTCTTACTTTTTCTTAAAGTCGTAGTGAGAAAATAATATTAGTGTTCTTACTTTTTCCTCTCCTCTTGACGTGTGTTAATTTACTTTATGGTATCTTTCTTTTAAGGGCAAAGTATTCTTGTTAAAAAAGTTTACTAAATACATACAAGTATTATATTTGAAATTAACCAATTTTTATCACTTTAAGTTGTTCAAAAATCATAAACTTTAAATCCCAAATTCGTATATGAGTGATTTTTTTCTTCAATTTTAATCTAGTATCCTTAATTTTTCACCAAGCTATATTTTTACTATCCATGCATGCATGATGTTTTTAAATCTCGAGGGAATTAATATATATGCCTAACTGCGTTAATTTTCTTTTTCTATTGTAGTGATTTGTATTTGAAATATATATAAAAGCAAGAATGTCTTCATCAAGCGTAAGCAAAACTATTAGCAGAACGTGGATAAGTTGATGCAGGTGAAGGGACAGATAGATGCAACAACTAATTATATTAACCAACTATCTGGGCAAGAAAGAACATCTGAAGTGGACAATTCAAGTTATCAAGCTAGATTACAACAATGGAATTTCATGGATAAAGAGGAGAAAATCGAAGATAAATTGACAGAAAAGTATGGAGTTCCTAAAAACAAAATTGGAGGAGGTTTTTGATTTTGAAATCAAAGTTGGACGAGAAAAATGATTTTCACCTTTTCGTTTACTTTAGTATAGTAGTTATTAGGAGTAACACATTTAGCAAGTCATAGATATAGGAATTTAGTATCTTTCAAGCTTTGTTACTAGGACTTTGAAGTCGCACTTGTCTTGTTTTGCTTTTTCAAGATATATATTAAAGTTAAGGAAATATTTTTAAGTTTGCCTCATATTTATATTGAAAATATAGTCATCGTTGTCTAACTTTTGTAATAGAGTGCTCAAATATCGCATTTAATGTTACTATTAATTCAAGGAAATAAAGAAGGATGTCTCTATTACATAACTTGACATATTTAGAGATACAAGTTTAAGAACTTTGATTCTTGGGGTTACAATGGAAATTATGGGAGGCTTTAATTATGCACATTGATTCTTGGTACTAAATTTATTAGAAGAAGATTGTAATTTTTGAAAGTATATGTATGTTCTAGAGACAATTGTATTAGGATAAATGTATTTTATATACATTCATATTTAAACTAATGGAGATTAATATTATGACATTTGCATTTATTGAATTATTAGTTGATTGTTTATCATATTCTGTAAATGCATCCCTAGAGGTTACATGGTTATTAATAACGTGAGAGATTAATATTATAGCGTAACTCTTAAACTGCCTCGACTAATGATCATCGAGAATGGGATATCGATGATATGTGATACGTCGACATGTGGTCTGCATCATATCCTTTGGGGATATATTATGTCTCACCTGCTACGAGTTATGGCAACTCGTGATGGACACATGGATACTTGTGAAAGTAATGGTATATCCTGATGATGTACTGTTTGTTATATATGTCTAAAGTATCATCAGTGGGAGGAGATAGAAGTCCTGAGACTTGAGGTCGATACACACCTTGTTTACAGAGTAATATACTTTGATCATGTCCTAAGCTCAAAATGTCTTATAGGTTGAGACGCGGCTTGTATTGGGTATATTGCAATGTAGATTAAAAGTGGTAGTTGAGCCAAGATTAGGATTCATTTCTCGAATGTATCTTCGAGAGAACACTTAGATTCTCATATGGTATTATGTTGACTAAGTCGTTGGCCAATGCAGTAGACATATCTATGATATGGTCTTGTTGTCAGCTGATATAGATGAGATATAATGATCAAGCCATTTGGATAGACACATGGCAGATCCTAAGCTTGATCGAGTGTATCGTGAATGAAAGGATTTTATCTACCCATATAGAGGTTCAGTTCACAAGTTTCGTGTAACTATACTTCACATATTGAATTCATCTTCCGGCGCCGTCTAGGAGTTCCGTGTAGACCCTAATGATATTAGTGTCGATATGTGAAGTCCTGTAGGGTAATACTAAGTCAATTGTTTCGTTGATCCAAGGATGTAATCAGAGAGAATATAAATACTCGGTTTATAATCGAGACATTAGAATAAATAATGATTGATTAATTAAATCCAGATGATATTTCGGATTTAATTAAAATAGAAACGGGGCATAATTGGACTAGTGTCGCGGCTCAAGGGGCCAAGGGCCGCGGCGCCTCCCATTGGCGCGGCTACTCCGTGGCGTCGCGGCGCCACGTGTCGATGGGTCGGGCGATCCACTCTATCTCAGTTTCTAGGTCTGGCCCACTTGGAAACCCTAACTGATTTTTTCAGCTATAAATAGAGGGTTCAATCATTATTTTAATACACATAATTCAATAGAATTATTCCCTGCTGAAACTCTGCTGGATTTCCTAGCTTTCTAAAAGAGTAATTACATTGGAGTCTTTGAATTGCAATCGAGGAACAGTTGCGTGCTCACCCTCGGATTATACACTTGAAGTTTGAAGATTCCATATTTTGCAAAACTGTAAGTATACGTTCGAAGTATTACAGTTTCTATGTGTTTTACATTATATAATCATCCATCAGTTTGACCGCCCATCGGGTTTGAAACATAAATTTTCAAATTACGCTGCGGGTACGAACCCGACAAAACCCTACAGTGGTATCAGAGCCAGCCTGGGCTATTTTGTGTGATTATATAATGAATATTAATGATTATATGAATTAGAATTCATCTAAATATAATTTAATGTTGATGAACTCCATACTAGTTTACTTTTCGCAAAAAGATGATAATTGCACCATTGGTTTAAAATGTGAGAGCAATTGCATAATATTTGATCATATATAACTGTATATATTGTAATAAATGGGGCAACAATTGTAATATCTTAAAACCTACCTAGAACAATTTGGCTAAAAAAAGTTTTAAAGGGGCATACAACGTTATTTTCCCTGAATTAATCTCCTTATTACAATGAATAATTGGTAATTTTCTATATTTTCCTCCTAATTTGTCACAAATAAGTTTTAATTGGGATTATTCTTCTATTTTTTAAATTTTTTATGTCTCTATTTCTTTTCCTCACTTTAAATATGGTAGTAATTCTTAGTAAAAAGGTGGAGAAAAGGAAAGAAATTAAAACATTTTTAAAAAGGAAAAATAAAAGAAGGAAATACTGTGTCTATATAAACAATGTAGTTTATGCATGTAGTGTAGCGCCCTATTTGACATAATTTGAGTTAACATCCCTTCACGTAAGCTTCTTTTCACTTTTCTCTTAGTTTTTCTTAAAGTCAAAGTGATAAAATAATATTAGTGTTCTTAGTTCTTCCCTTTCTCTTGATGTGCGTTATTTTACATCATGTTAGCTTTCTTCTAAGGGTAAAGTATTCGTGTTACAAAAAATACGTACAAGTATTGTATTTTTCATTGAAAGATGAAGTATTCGTGTTAAAAAATTCACTAAATACGTTCAAGTATTGTATTTGGAATTAACCAGATTGTATCATTTTAAATTATTCGATAATCATATAAACTTTAAATTCCGAATTGGCCACTAAGTTCTTTTTTCCCTTTTAAATCTAGTACTCACTTAATTTTTTATCACCAAGCTATATTTACGTACTATCCATGCATGCATGGTGTTTTCGTCTCGGTAGGAATTTATATATATGCCTAACTGTGTTTGTAACACCCCATTTTAACCGTAGTCAAAACGGGAGTACTACGTATGGTTGATTCCTAAATGCATTTAAAGGAGTCGCCACCTAATTATTATAGTGAATTAGGACACTAAAAATGTAGCATAAAAATGTTACAAATGATCTTCATTTTTAAAGGTCTGCGAAAGTTATGTGAGATTCTAGGTAAGGGTTCTTTATTATCCTAAAGGGAAGGGGTTGGACATCCTTTAAGATCCGCTAACTTGCGGTTATCCGTTCAAACTTAGGCTTAATATTATTGTGCTAACATGCAATCTACAATTCTAAAGGTGTTCTAATTATTAAACCAACCAAGATATATTTAAACTAGGCATGCAAATATTTAAAATAGATATATATTTAACAAGATAGTAATGAAAGCAAATAATCATAAAAAGATGGAATGAAGAGAATTTAGCGATATTTCACATTTATTTTATTTTATGCGAATGCTTTAACTCTGGGATGCGCCTCCGGGTACCTGCAAATACACTTAGTAGAAGAGTTAGTAACTAATAAAATAAATTATCAAATAAACACAACGTAGTGTGTGTGTATATATATATATATATATCCATGTAAAAGATATATTTTTATATAGTGTGGGCTCAACTAGTGTTATGCCAAGGATACTTAAGACATGAGAAGCCAATATCGTTTCGGCTGCGGTCGACTCACTTCCCGGTGAACGATACTATGCATTCTCGTCTAATCTTTTCACTTTCCTCCTCGCCCACATATTCCGTCTCGCTTACCATGGAGGCCTCCAGATCGACGGATAAATCCTTCTTTGGCCATTGTAGTATCAAGTTCAAAATCAATAAAATACCAAGTGTAGTAACTTGTTCAAAAATCAGTAAAATACCAAGTGTAGTATTATGTTCAAAATCAGTAAAATACCAAGTATGGTATCTATTCCAAATCAGTTTAATAAAGAAATAAAAGGGTCTAAATCCGTCAAAACCAATCCCATAAATCAGAACAACACAACAGTCCAGAAACAACCTCAAAGCAATAGAAACAATAGTTAGTGATACAACGACCAAAAGTGATTCGCGAAACAGTAGAAACAAATGCAACAAGTTCGCCGAAAATGTCGACTAAAGCCAAAAATAATACCCAACTAAACAATAGCGAAAAGCAGTACAAAACGGACAACCATGAGCGAAACAGTGGTCACCGGAGCCGGAACTCCGGTGAGCACGATAAAACAATTATCAAAATATAGCAAAATAGGAGTCGCTGGAGTCTTAAAAACATCGGTCAAATCTGCAAAAAGAAATGAGAACCATTAGGCATCACACGACGATATTGTTAGCGGTTGTAGTGGCGGCGACGAGTTCGTGAGATCTGGCGACAACGGGGATTTGTTTACCGTCGCCTGACGTCCTGTGATTAAATCTGGAGACGGCAACAGTGAAACAGAATGACGAGATTCGGCGACGACGGGGGTTGCGTGAAGGTGTTCGCCGGAACTCGGGGATCCCGCGATGGTGGAATCGAAGGGAACCAGGGTCAGTGGACGATGCATTTATTTTCATTCTTTAGCGTTGTTAATCCGCATCGTTGTTCTGCGTTCTGTTGCTTACATATGATATTTTAGCCACTGCCTATGTGTTAGAAATTATTTCACTAGGACTCATCTATTTCTTATAAGTATTAAATTCTTAGAAAGCATAATTTTCATTAAGCTTATGTATAAATGAAGCTTATCCAGTTTCAGCTTCATATCTATGTGTTAGCGGTGTTTTATCTACTGAAAAGAACTTGTTTTTAGCATAAATTATGGCTATGAGATTTTGGTACAAATTATCATCTGTTAATGTAAGTCGCACCCGATATATGAATCTGTTTTGGTGCAAGTTGTCTCCTGTTAGATGTGTTGTGGTATATTAAATCCGATTAAGTACTTTGTCAAGCTATTGGATAATATTCATGCTAGCATTACTTCGGAAAAAGATCAGATTAAGTACTTTGTCAAGCATTCATGTCCAGTTGTGATTTTTTACTGTTTTTTTCTATTTTAATTGAGCATTTCATTGTTATTTTTTTTGTTGGTTAATTTTGTACTTTCCCTAAAATATCGTTGAAATGAACTTCAATGCTAGGGCTCATTTTGGGCGGGATTTTGCTTCGGATTTTGAAATAGGTCAAAACAAAATTTGTTCAAAAATCTGAACATTTTGGGACAACAATCTGACTTCAAGGCAAAGGATGAGAAAACTATTTTTTTTGTTAAAGGATTTTGGTACAAGGCAAATGATCAGAAAAATTTGTTCAAGGCTGCGCTGGGTTTGGTTTTTGTGGGGAATGGGTAAAGAAATGTAGAGATTTTTGATTTTCTGATTTGGATATAGTTTTTAGGGATATTGGGTTTAGAAATAAAATGGGTCGGGTATATATTATTTTAAAAAAAATGCTAATTTAAAAAACCGTCACAAAAACATGTGACGGTTGAAATCATCGTCACATTGCTGTCACAAAGCTGTGACGGTTAAAAAACTGTCACATATCTATAATGTGTATAATTAGGAGAATGAATTTTTTATTGTATTTTCCTGTTCTATCTATATCGTCAGATCTTCAGAATGTCGAACTTCTCGTTGAAAATGCTAATGAAATCAAACAGATTGACTGGGCCCAATTTTATAGATTGGCTCAGGAATGTAAGAATTTTTCTGAGACAAGAGAAAATTGAGTATGTATTGGACACAGTATTCCCTACCATGCCTGCTGAAAACTCTGTCGAATTTTCCACCTTTGATAAAGTTACTTATCAGAAGCACTATGATGACGCCACTTCGGCACAGTGTTTGATGTTGTCTTCCATGTCTCATGAGTTACAAAGACATCATGAGAACATGGGGCCCAACGAAATGTTAGAACATTTGAGGAGTCTCTATGACTCTCAGTCTCAAACCATGGAGTATGAGCTGCTCATAGAACTCTTCAGATGTAGACTCAATGAAGGGCCCCAGGTGTCTCCACATGTGCTAAAGATGATTGGGTTGATCGAAAGGTTGGCCTCCATTGAAATAAAGTTTCACGACAGAGTTGATTCCTCCTTATCCTGCATTCACTTCCACGTTCATTTGAGAGTTTCATCATTAACTATAATATGAATGGAACTAAAGCGAAGTTGTCGGAGTTACATAATATGTTGAAAACCTTTGAGTCTTCTCTTAACTCCTCCCTCTCTTCCTCTATGGTTGGTTCTCTGTCATATTGACAGTAGAAATCCATATCTAACAAATACCTGAGATAAATCAAAACCAACACAGAATCACGGCACCTCGAACTTTTCGAAAATAAAAATAAAAACGTAAAAATTAAAATAAAAACCAAATTAGAAATTAAAAATAGACAAATTTGATATTGAACTAATGCCTAATCCCCGGCAACGGCGCCAAAAACTTGATGCGCGTTAAGATGCACACACTTTAACGCAAGTGCACTAATATAGTCTTAGTAAGACCGAATATCGTCCACAAGGATTAGGGTTCAATTACCAACTATCTATTTTCTAGTATCTATTTGGTGAATTTATGATTGATTTGTTGTTTATAACTACGAATTATGCAGGCTATTTTAATATAAAGATTTACTTCAGTGGTGATGAGAATAGGGCTTCCATGTATCCTTACTATCCGCTTATGCTACTTACTAATGCATTTAACTTATGGTGTATTTGATCGGTGTATTTTATATACACTTTTTGAGTCAGTTTTAGTTAGTCTTTTGTCCCATTTTGCACATATAAGTATCGTATTAGGATAGTTATATGTGCAAAATGGGACAAAAGACTAACTAAAACTGACTCAAAAAGTGTATATAAAATACACCGATCAACTGTCAACAGTGTTGATTTTTCTTTTTCTATTGTAGTGATTTGAATTTGAAATATATATAAAGAGCAAGAATGTCTTCATCAAGAAGAGAAGCAAAACTATTAGCAAGAACGTGGATAATTTGGTGCAGGTGAAGGGCCAGATAGACACGACAACAAATTATATATTATTATCCAACTATCTGGGCAAAGAAAGAACACCAGAAGTGGACAATGCAAATTATCAAGCTACATTACAACAATGGAAATTGATGGATAAAGAGGAGAAAATCGAAGATAAATTGACAGGAAAGTATGGTGTTCCTAAAAACAAAATTGGGGGAGGTTTTTGATTGACGAGAAAAATGATGTTCACATTTTCTTTTACTTAGTATAATAGTTATTAGGTGTAATACATTTAGCAGGTCATAGATATAGGAATTTAGTTTCAAGCTTTGTGCGTAAGGTGTAACATAAAGATTCTCACCCATAATTAGAATATTTATATAAATATAATTATGATAATACAATCCTCTTGTATATGGGACTAGGATTTCTATTGTAATTGAGATGAACATTATACACCTATATATATTTGATATTAATGAGAAGACTCCCAAGGAATATTAATATCATCTGACATGTTATCACAGTCAGACTCATTCCAATTCTATTATCACCGATGTTGAACCCTCAAATTATATTATTCACGCTCCAGTTAACGGGGTCTGGACGTGCGGGGGAGTGTTAAGAGTTTTACATCGGTAATGGAATGAGAACATGAACTCCTTATATGAACTTGGACAGTGCTCACCCGTTGAGTTAGGCCCAAGATTCATTATTTACACTTTAAAGTCGCAGTTGTTTTGTGTTGTTATTTCAAGATATATATTAACGGAATGTTTTAAAGTTTTTAATTGTTGCCTCGTATTTATATTGGGAATATAGTCATTGTTGTGTAACTTTTTGTAATAGAGTGCTTATAAGTCGCATTTGAGGTTACTATTAATTCAAAGGAAATAAAGAACGATGTCACTATTCACATAACTTAGCAAATTTAGAGATACAAGTTTAGGAGAAATTTTAGGAGGCTTTAATTATGCACCTTGATGCTTGGTACTAAATTTATTAGAAGAAGATTGTAATTTTTGAAAGTATATGTATGTTCTAGAGACAATTGTATTAGGACAAATGTATTTTATACACATTCATATTTAAACTAATGGAGATTAATATTATGGCATTTGCATTTATTGAATTATTAGTTGATTGTTTATAATATTCTGTAAATGCATCCCTAGAGGTTACGTGGTTATTAATAACGTGAGAGATTAATATTATAGGGTAGCTCTTAAACTGCCTCGACAAATGATCATCGAGAATGGGATATCGATGATATGTGATACGTCGACATGTGGTCTTCATCATATCCTTTGGGGATATATTATTGTTACACCCCGTGGTTCTGGTCATGCGTATGAGAGCGTACGAAAGGGATTAAGACTTAAAATTTTAGAAGGATAGGTTGACGGATTGTTTCGGATGGGTTTTTGGTCAACTTTGAGGCGATTTATGACCCGGTACATTGAGAGTTCCGAGGTGTTTTAAAGGTCTAGTGCGTAGTTCGTTGAGTCTAGTTTCCAACGCAACCAACCGTTCGTCGATAGGACATCGGAGTAGAAAGTTATGGAAGTTACAAGTTCAGTGCGCAGTCGGACAGAAAGGTGTTTCGGTCAGGAGCCACAGGGCCGCGGCGCCGGATGCAGGGCCGCAGTGCCAGATGATCTGAAGTGTTGCTGAAGTTGCAGCGCCGCGGCGCCGGGAGTTCTGATAGTGGGCAGAGGTTTGTGTACCGCGGCCACTGAGGCATGCGCGAGGCGGGTTCTATGAAGTTGAGTGGAAAAATCTGAACTGTTTTGTTTTAAAAAAAGGCCATGGGAGGGTGACAAGTGTCCCCCCCCCAATCTGATTTTGCATGTACTACTTATTGACCAAGTCTTGAAGACTTGATCATTCTTCAAGTTCTTCTCTCTCTCTAAAAGATAAAGCTCTTCCTTCTCTCTACAAATTCAAGAGGAAATCAAAGCTTGAGGAAAATCTGAAAAGTGTGGAAAGAAGGAAACTTGTTGGCAAGCTTGTGAGAGTTATTGTGGTAGTGGTTGTGGAAAGGAGGCTAGCAAATTCGTTGGAATAATTTGGCTAAAACTCTAAGGTAACAATTCTTTCTCTTGTTTCTAGTTTTTGGTGTTGCATGTGAAGAAGAAAGAACTTGTAGTTGAAAATATTGCTCTTAGATAAATTGCATGTAAGAAATATGGTTTGGATATGAAAGAATTGGATAAGAAGGTTATGTAAGCATGTTGTAGTCAAAATACTACCTTAAACTTGTTAAGTTAGTTGTTATACATTGTGGGGCAGAATTTTACACATCCAAGTTTAGGTGTGTAATCCCCTTTGAAATATTTGGATTGTTGGGCCTTAAAAGTGGCGTTTGGATGTTGAATTCGGCTTTGAAAAAGGTGGCAAAGTATGTAGAAACAAAGGAAATGCTGCCCGATTTTCCATAGAATTTAGTGACTTTGCACTTGGAATATTCTACGTTGAAACTAGAGGTTAATAAACGTATTATGGTCATTATAGGTTGACGTACTACGTGCGGTATTTTTTGGACTTAACAAGTGGATTGACCGAAGAGGTATGTGGAACTTTCCTATCTCTTGAGCATGAATAGTTTTACCTATATAGTATGATAGACGTACAATGTTTTGATATCCCTTACTTGTTTTAAAGGATGGCCAAGTTTGGTGGGTAAGGGGGATTAACTCATTTCTTTAAAAGTATTAAGGATGTCTTGAGTTTTCAAAGTTAAGGGACTTGATGTGTTTAAGTATATGAGTCTTGTCTCTTTTTAAAAGTGTAAGTCCCTTGAGTTTTAGGAAAATGTATTCGATTAAGGTATAACGTTAATATAATGACTTTATGGGAAGTTGGTTATATTAGCTTTATGGAAAGTTAACAAAGGAAGATTTACTCTAAGTAAAATGAGTACGGATAAATGATTTGAAGTTGTGAAAGGCAAATTGATTTTTAAGGCATTAATTGCCTAAAGTTTTAAAAGAGTAGAAGCACATAGTATAGTGCTTTGGGTTAAATTCCCGGATTTCATAAAGACATGTTAGTGCCTTAAGTAAACTAAAATGAGAATGTGTATGAACAAGATTAATAAGAAGTTAAGGGGTTTTCTTAACTTGCTTGTATTATGTATGGTAGCCGGTTTGTGCTAATGATATATTATTATTTATTACGGTCATTCCCGGGTTGTAGCATTTGCATATTAGTGGATTTGCTACCCACGACACGAGGAATACCTCACGCGAGTCCGTGGGGCTCGTGCGGGTGAAATAGTCCCACGTGCGGTGAGTACATATGCGAGGAATACCTCATGCGGGTCCACATGACCCATGCGGGTGAAATAGTCCCAGGAGTAGGAGTGCTTAATGATACTGCGGGGCGGATGACCTTGCTTTGACCATGAGCTTCCTATTTTCATGCAGTATATTATATGCTTGATATTCTCATTATTAGTAAGGCACAGTGTTCTGTAAACTGATTTTCATACATGTCTCCAGTTATTTTAAACTTATGAGGTATTTTTAGTATTTTCCAGTTTCGCATACTTAGTACATATTGTGTACTAACCCCTTCCTCGGGGGCTACGTTCATGCCGCAGGTAGGGGTAAGCAGGTGGTGGATCCTCATTCTTAGGATCACCGTGCAGTGTCGTAAGCTCCATTCTTAGGAGGCTTGTTTTGTTAGTACGGTTTTCCACGATGCTATAGGTATTATGTACATTCGTGGTATGGAGAACCTGTCCGCCGATTGTTATTCTAAGTGCGTAGTCACGTGTGTGGTTTGGGCTGTAAGGACAAGTGTACTTTTGATTAAGTATATTTTTATGGAAAGCGACCTTATCGAACGCCGGTGATGTTTACTTTATACAGGTTATGTGTTATGTATGTTCCGCTGCTATTCTCTGATATATATACGGCGGTGCCGGTGAGGCACTACCGCGCCCGGTCGGTCGTGACAATTATGTCTCACCTGCTACGAGTTATGGCAACTCGTGATGGACACATGGATACTTGTGAAAGTATTGGTATACCCTGTTGATGTACTGTTTGTTATATATGTCTAAAGTATCATCAGTGGGAGATAGAAGTCCTTAGACTTGAGGTCGATACACGCCTTGTTTACAGAGTAATATACTTTGATCATGTCCTAAGCTCAAAATGCCTTATAGGTTGAGACGCAGCTTGTATTGGGTATATTGCAATGTAGATTAAAGGTGGTAGTTGAGCCAAGATTAGGATCAATTCCTCGAATGTATCTTCGAGAGAACACTCAGATTCTCATATGGTATTATGTTGACTAAGTCGTTGGCCAATGCAGTAGACATATCTATGATATGGTCTTATTGTCAGCTGATATAGATGAGATATAATGATCAAGCCATTTGGATAAACACTTGGCAGATCCTAAGCTTGATGGAGTGTGTCGTGAATTAAAGAATTTTATCTACCCATATAGAGGTTCAGTTCACAGGTTTCGTGTAACTATACTTCACATATTGAATTCGTCTTCCGGCGCCGTCTAGGAGTTCCATGTAGACCCTAATGATATTAGTGTCGATATGTGAAGTTCTGTAGGGTAATACTAAGTCAATTGTTCCGTAGATCCAAGGATGTAATCAGAGAGAATATAAATGCTCGGTTTATAATCGAGACATTAGAATAAATAATGATTGATTAATTAAATCCAGATGATATTTCGGATTTACTTAAAATAGAAACGGGGCAGAATTGGACTAGTGTCGCGGCTCAAGGGCGAGGGCGCGGCGCCTCATCGGTTGGCGTCGCGACGCCACGTGTCCAGTGGGTCCAGACGACCCACTCTATCTCGGTTTCTGGGTATGGCCCACTTGGAAACCCTAGCTGATTTTTTTAGCTATAAATAGAGGGTTCAATCATTATTTTAATACACATAATTCAATAGAATTATTCCCTGCTGAAACTCTGTTGGATTTCCTAGCTTTCTAAAAGATTAATTACATTGGAGTCTTTGACTTGCAATCGAGGAACAGTTGCGTGCTCACCCTCGGATTACACACTTGAAGTTTGAATATTCCATATTTTGCAAAACTGTAAGTATACGTTCGAAGTATTACAGTTTCTATGTGTTTTACATTATATAATCATCCATCAGTTTGACCGCCCATCGAATTTGAAACATAAATTTTCAAATTACGCTGCGGGTACGAACCCGACAAAACCCTACAGTGGTATCAGAGCCAGCCTGGGCTATTTTGTGTGATTATATAATGAATATTAATGATTATATGGGTTAGAATTCGTCTAAATATAATTTAATGTTGATGAACTCCATACTAGTTTACTTTTCGCAAAAAGATGATAATTGCACCATTGGTTTAAAATGTGAGAGCAATTGCATAATATTTGATCATATATAACTGTATATATTGTAATAAATATGGTAGTAATTCTTAGTAAAAAGGTGGAGAAAAGGAAAGAAATTAAAACATTTTTAAAAAGGAAAAATAAAAGAAGGAAATATTGTGTCTATATAAACAATGTAGTTTATGCATGTAGTGTAGCGCCCTATTTGACATAATTTGAGTTAACATCTCTTCACGTAAGCTTCTTTTCACTTTTCTCTTAGTTTTTCTTAAAGTCGAAGTGATAAAATAATATTAGTGTTCTTAGTTCTTCCCTTCCTCTTGATGTGCGTTATTTTACATCATGTTAGCTTTCTTCTAAGGGTAAAGTATTCGTGTTAAAAAAAAATACGTACAAGTATTGTATTTTTCATTGAAAGATGAAGTATTCGTGTTAAAAAATTCACTAAATACGTTCAAGTATTGTATTTGGAATTAACCAGATTGTATCATTTTAAATTGTTCGATAATCATATAAACTTTAAATTCCGAATTGGCCACTAAGTTCTTTTTTCCCTTTTAAATCTAGTACTCACTTAATTTTTTATCACCAAGCTATATTTACGTACTATCCATGCATGCATGATGTTTTCGTCTCGGTAGGAATTTATATATATGCCTAACTGTGTTGATTTTTCTTTTTCTATTGTAGTGATTTGAATTTGAAATATATATAAAGAGCAAGAATATCTTCATCAAGAAGTAGAAGCAAAACTATTAGCAAGAACGTGGATAATTTGGTGCAGGTGAAGGGACAGATAGACACGACAACAAATTATATATTATTATCCAACTATCTGGGCAAGAAAGAACACCAGAAGTGGACAATGCAAATTATCAAGCTACATTACAACAATGGAAATTGATGGATAAAGAGGAGAAAATCGAAGATAAATTGACAGGAAAGTATGGTGTTCCTAAAAACAAAATTGGGGGAGGTTTTTGATTGACGAGAAAAATGATGTTCACATTTTCTTTTACTTAGTATAATAGTTATTAGGTGTAATACATTTAGCAAGTCATAGATATAGGAATTTAATTTCAAGCTTTGTGCGTAAGGTGTAACATAAAGATTCTCACTCATAATTAGAATATTTATGTAAATATAATTATGGTAAGACATTTCTCTTGTATATGAGACTAGGATTCCTATTATAACTGGAATGAACATTGTACACCTATATATATTAGATATTAATGAGAAGACTCCTCAAGCAAGATTAATATCATCTGACATGGTATCATAGTCAGATTCATTCAAATTCTATTATCACCGATGTTGAACCCTCAAATTATATTATTCACGCTCCAGTTAACGGGGTCTGGGCGTGCGGGGGAGTGTTAAGAATTTCACATCGGTAATGGAATGAGAACATGAACTCCTTATATGGACTTGAACAGTGCTCACCCGTTGAGTTAGGCCCAAGATTCATTATTTACACTTTAAAGTCGCAGTTGTTTTGTGTTGTTATTTCAAGATATATATTAACGGAATGTTTTAAAGTTTTTAATTGTTGCCTCGTATTTATATTGGGAATATAGTCATTGTTGTCTAACTTTTTGTAATAGAGTGCTTATAAGTCGCATTTGAGGTTACTATTAATTCAAAGGAAATAAAGAACGATGTCACTATTCACATAACTTAGCAAATTTAGAGATACAAGTTTAGGAGAAATTTTAGGAGGCTTTAATTTTGCACCTTGATGCTTGGTACTAAATTTATTAGAAGAGGATGTAATTTTATTATAGAAGTGCAGAAGTTTTTTTGAAGTTCGTTCTAAACTAGCCTTTTGACTTGTGTCCACGTTATTCACTCAACGAATTGCAAGAATGAATTGTGTTTTTGTTTTAACATCTAATTTCAAGATAGAAGTTCACTATAATTAACAACTGATGATTAATTTTTGTGCATGATAACAACATATAATTAATGTTAAGAGTCTCACATCGGATATGAAATGTGAACATGGATTCCTTATATTGATTTGGATAATCCTCATCCTACAAGCTAATTGTTGAGGTTGAGTTAGACCCAAGATCCATTCTTTACATGGTAACAGAGTCAGTCACATTCCAATTCTTTGTTCACCAATGTTGGACCCCACATTATATTATTCACGTTCCACAGTTAATAAGGTTTGAGCGTGCAGTGGAGTGCTATGAGTCTCACATCGGATATAGAATAAGAACATGGACTTTTTATATGAACACTTGAATCCTCATCGTACAACCTAACTTTTGTGGTTGAGTTAGTCTCAAGATTCATTATTTACCATTAAAAATGATATATCACAAACCTACATATTTTTTTGAGAGGCGCTATGGGTCTTAGACCACCAGATTGGACTTTAAGCCTCAGTTAAGTTTTGGGCCATACTCCATAGAGAAGTAAGGAAACTTTTGCACGGATTTTCCTATCTCTAGATGGTCTTTAATTTTTTCCATCAAATATCATGATATTTAATTTTTGTCTCTGCTTCTCATTTAATAAAAAAATATGGATCTATAATCTAATTCGCAATAATAAATTTAGAGAACTTGGTATGCCTTGTAAGATATAACTTATGTTATATTATGATATGAAAATATAAACTTAATCATCCGATTTTTATTTTATCTTTTTAATGTCAGGGTATTCACGACCATTTTTTTGTTACTTAAAATGTCAAAGGGCAAAAATTAAAAATCTCATATTTGAGGGGCAAAAATTAGACACCACCATAAAATAGGAGAATCCATGCAAATGTGATGGTCATTGGCGGTATAGCCTTATTATGAGTTGGTTTTTAATTTTTCCCTTCATAACCATCAGTTTTAGTTTCAACTCTTAATACTGTAAGTTAATAATTTAGGACAAAAATATCCTCTAACCTAGCATTAATAAGCTTCAAATCATAACTCTGTGGAAATCATCTGTACGACTTTTATATGACTGACTGTACAGAGAGTTGAAAAGTGAAATTTCTATATGTTACTACTTACAACAATATATTATGTATACATGTGATGATAAGAGTATTATTACTGGTAAAAAAACATTTACGTAAAACAAAAAGACAAGATCCTTAGTTATTCTCTTGGTTTATCCAAATGAATGTCGATGGAAACTCTAACTTTTTTTTTCTTTTTAACAACGATCGTGTCAGCTAGTTTGTGTGTACCTCAATTAATTTTTATGGGATATGTGTTATCTCCAGATAACTATGTCTAACAAAGCTTGAACAAATAAAAAAACTCTCTAACTCTTTATTTAATTTATACTATCTGACTAAAAGCGGTTTAAGTATTGTCCACACAATCGACTACCAATTAAGAAATAATAATCTAGCATTCAATATACCAAATACTACATACTAATAAATACCTATAATTTCAATTAAATACATAAAATTATGGTGATAGTGAGTTTCACGCCCGCCCTTAGTAATTCTCGATTCAACTACCTTTCTATTTAGACTCCATTTGATACAGCTTATTGGAAAGAGCTTATAGGAGTAAAGTTTTTTCAAGTAGAGCTTTTATCAAAAAATTGTTAGGTGTTTGGTTGCCAATAAAAAAATACTTTTGTGTAAAAAACAAAACAAAAATTACAGCCAAAAGAGCTCTACTCCAAAAAGCCCAAATTTTGGACTTATGAAATAAGTGCTTATGGAAACATAAGCTCTATTCCTTTTTTAAAATAAATTGAACCAAACACCTCTCAAAATTTCAATAAGTGCTTATTTTAAAAAATAAGCACTTATGAGCTTTTCATAAGCTCAACCAAACAGGCACTTAAATCATCTACTAGTTTATTTTTTCTTGCAAAACTAGTAATAAAAGAAGGGCAAGCTTCTCGAGTTGTCTTGTCTTATGAGTTTATTGATAAGTTAAAGAAATTGAATTGGGATGATGCTCTGAATTGGGACTCCAATTTGATTTCACCACATGAAAATGTAGTAGATCGAGCAGTTGCACAATACATTCCATGTTATTAGTGACAAGTCATCATGGCGGTAACTCTACCTAGCAGACTGAAGATCCCAAGAGCTAGGTTCAAGGAGATCAAACAAAGTTGTGACTGGCGGTTCAACATTGTCAAATAACTCAACCCATTCTCGGATGAAGACAATGTTCAGAAATAAGGATAAAATTTTATGGCTTGTTAATGAGTTAATAAAACATTAAGATTTTTAATGATTATATAAATCGGGCAGTGTATGACCAGATAATGCGGATATAGGACCACATGTTTAGAAATCACCTATGTGAGTGTTAAGTGTAAGCCACTTTAAAGGGAAATGACAGTTGTCGCGCCCGTTTTTTGACTTCGGGGGTCTGAATGGTATCCGCAACGTTGCTCTTTGGCGCGGTTCCCTGGATGGAACAATAAATGTTGTTTTAAGGAGTTGCCACATAATTATTTAAGTGAATTAGGACACTTGATTTATTGCAATAAAATACTGCAATTAATTTCCATTTAATGGTCTGCGAAATTAGTGAGATTCTGAATCAGGGTTCTTTATTATCCTAAAGGGAAGGGGTTAGGACATCCTTTAAGATCCGCTAACTTGCGGTTATTTGTTCAAACCTAGGTTAATTATTTATTGTCCTTTTTTATTCTACGTATTCTAAGCATTTTTCATAATTTATAATTAAAATAAAATGCAATACAAAATAATAAAACTAAAATTAAATACGACATAAAAATAAAACTTCGGGACAACTTTTAGCCATTTTTAGGCCTTCTGCACAAGATGATCTCCGGATACCTGCATAAACACTTAGTAAAAGTGTTAGTAATAGAATGAATAATTTTAAAGCAATGACAGGAATTAATAAGTAAAGCCAAAAATAAATAAATATGTCTTTTGCACAGAGGAGGCCTTGGAAATCAGACGGAGATTCCTTCATCGGCCAATATTGTTAAAAGCAATAAAATAAATAAAACCTTCATATCCGCGCCAAAATAGTAATAGTTTTAAACACGGAGGGCTCAGATATAAAAAATGTAAAGTGGGACAGCCTAAACAACTGCGGCTGCGAGAATTCGCTCTGCCATCACATGTTGGTTATCCGGTGTAAGTGAAAGAAATCATCCTTGCCCAGAAAGCTTCATTTATTTTATTTTCCGTCTTTGCAACTGTGGAGGCCTCAAAAATCGACGGATAACTTTTTCATCGGCCAAACAAGTGTAGCATCTTGTTCAAAAATCAGTAAATACCCCATATTCAAATGTAGAGATCTGTTCTTTCAGTTTAATAAAATAAAGGCAAAATTATCAAAATTAGACAACGGAACAATAGCGATGCGATATCAACACAGCCAAACAAAATGGTCCGTGAACGGTGGAAACAGCAGAAGCAGTGGGCAACAGTGGTAAACCCAAAGACAAAATAACCAAAAAGAGAACAAGAAGGTCAAAAATGTCCAGAACAGTAAACTGGTCCGTAAAAGCTCGTCGGAAACAGTCCATCAGACAGTGAAACAATGACCAACAGTCGCCGGAATAACATAGGCACTGGAAATAGTAGGGGCAGCAGCAACAAGCTCGCCGGAATTTAGCTCCGGCGAGATACAAACCAAAAATTAGAAAATCAGTCCGCTAAACTGGAATCAACACAGATATCAAAATAACGCCGAAACTAAAGTCGCCGGAGTTTTAAAAACTCCGGCAAGATACAAAAATGTAACCAGTCCATAACCAACGAAATAACAGATATCCCAAATAAAAGCCAAACAAAGGAAACTCCGGTGAGATACCCGAAACAAAAATCAGATCAGTCCACAATCAACCAGTAAACCAACCGAGATACCCCACAAAATATCGAATCAGTCGAACAAACAACAGAAGCAGTAACCAACGACTACCGGAGTTCTTCAAACTCCGGCGAGATTCAAAAATAAAGGAAATCAGTCCAATAAAAAATATGCCAATAAATCTTAAAATGGAACCAAACCCAGGAAGCGATTGTTACACCCCGAAAATTCCAGGGTATGTTTATAAGAACGTACGTAAGAACTCGAAAATGTTAAGATTTGAGACGAGTAAAAATTTATCGGAATTATGGAATATGTCGGAAACGAAATATTGCGACGAATGGGAGGGCGACACGTGTCACTCCCCCCTTAATAGTCTTGGACGAAATTGACATGGGGAAATGGTCTTTTGACCATAATTTAAAAAGACCAAGTCTTGCAAAGGCAAGAGCTTGACATTGTTGACTAAGTCAAATGCCACTTGGCATGATCCTTGTGAAAAGCATCCTAACCACCCATTTGTTCTAATCTTGACCCTTCCTTGTGTTATTTAAGTATACTAGTAGCAAGACTTTGTCATTCTACACTTAGAGAAATTGAAAACTTGTTCTTGCTCTTAAGGAAGCTCACGGCTTAGGCATGGTTTCAAAGGGAAATTTTTTGTTTGTTGTCCAATAGGTTCCACACTTTAAACCAAGGTTCTTAAGGGTATTTTAAGGGTATCTATAGAAAGATCCCGGAAAAGTGGTGTTTTCGTATTAGTCGCAAAGCGAAAACCTAAGGGGTTATTCAACTTTGAAGTTGGAACTTGAAGATGAGTTATTCATAAGCTTCTAAGGGTTGCTTGGAGTGGATTGGAACGTCGAAAGGAGGAGCTAAAGTTTCTAAAGATCGACTTGTGATCTTGGATCATATTTGGGCTAATTGAGGTATAACCTTCATTTTACTTTTGTAATTGAAGATTTCATGTTATGATGAGTTATAAGTGATCATGTGATATGTGTTATGAAGTTTGATAAGTGTTATAGAAAATTGGAAGCTCAATCAAAATGACATGTTTAGCCATTTGAAATTGAAATCCAATTTGATCGATAAATTGAGTTGTCGCATGTTATCTACTTGAAGAATGTAGTAGCTATAATCGATTGCGGCTTGATATCATGTTATACTAAACAACTTGAATTGAAAAGGAATTGGAAAGATTGTTATGTTATTACACCTTTGGCCGAGAATGACATTATATGTTGGACTAGTTTGTTATAAATTGTGGGGCGGAATTTTACACGTCTTGATTAAGCGTGTAATCCTCTATTGTTAACTACTTTGTTGGGCCTTAAATGTGGCATGTTTGGTTATTGAATTCGGCCTTGAAAAAGGTGGCAAAGTATGTAGAAACAAAGGAAGTGTTGTCCGATTTTCCGTAGAATTTAGTAGCTTTGCACTTGGAATATTCTACGTTTGAAGTAAGAAGTTAATAGACGTACTATGGTCATTATAGATTGACATACTACGTATGGCGAATTGGACTTAGCAAGTGGATTAAACCGAAGAGGTATGTGGAACTTTCTTATCTCTTGAGCATGAATAAGTTGTAAATGTATATGATGCGGTAGGCGTCTGAGATTTTGACAATCTAGGTCCATTTGATATCCTTGGCTTATTTTAAGAATGTCCAAGTTGATTGAGTTAGAGAATTAACTCACTTGTTTAAATATTAAGGATATCTTGGTTTTCAAAAGTTAAGAGACTTAAGTATGTTGAAAGTATTATTGATACTTGTTTTGTTGGAAAGTTTAAGTCACTTGGTTAAAAAGAAGTATGTAAGTTGCTAATGTATAAAGCTAGTATAACGGCTTTATGGGAAGTTGGTTATAATAGCTTTATGGAAAGTTAATAAGAGAGTGGTTTACTCTAAGTAATTTAAGTATGTTAAATGATTTGAAATAACGAAAGGCAAATTGATTTAAAGGCATCAATTGCTTAAGGTTTTTAAAAGGAAGAAGTCACTTGATTTAGAAGCCCGAAAGTGTATTTTTCTAAAAAGGTATTGTGACTTGTCTTAAAATGTAGTTATGACTTGATACTACGGTTATTAGTATCTTGGAAGTTTATATGAAAATGAGTCATTTTAAAAGAATAGAAGTACGTAGTACTTTGGGTTAAACTCCCGGATTTTATAATGTTATGTTAGTGCCTTAAGTAAACTAAAATGAGAGTGTATATGAATAAGAATAATAAGAAGTTAGGGGGATTTCTAACTTGCTTATTTATTGTATGACGGCCGGTTGAGATAGGGTAAGAGTATAAGTGAGGGGTAAACCCCCAAGACGTTATACCACCTTCTCCAGGGTAAGAGTATAAATGAGGGGTAAACCCCCAAGACGTTATACCACCTGCTTTACCACCTTCTCCAGGATAAGAGTATAAATGAGGGGTAAACCCCCAAGACGTTATACCACCTGCTTTAGGGTAAGAGTATAAATGAGGGGAAAACCCCAAGACGTTATACCACCTGTTTCCATGGATTTTCTACCCATGATTTGATCGTGAGTCTCCTATTTTTATGTTGTAAGTATACTCTTGATTACTCATTGTTAGTAAGGCAATCGTGTAATTTAATTGAGTTATCATACCATCTCGGTTTATTATAGACTTATGATTTCATTCTGATCTTGCGGTTTCACATATTTGGTACATGTTGTCTTGACCTCCTGAAGTGCGTTCATGCCGCAGTGTAGAGTGCAGTTCTTGATCCTCGCTCTTAGGATCAATGTTCACCGTTGAGAAGCCCTTTATTAGAAGGCTTATCCTGCTATGGTCGGTTGTTGTACATTTGGGGTATGGCGGGGCCCTGTCCCGCCAGAGTTGTTATTCTTAGAGGTCTGTAGTCACATTTGTGGATTGGGTTGTAAGAAAAAAAATGTACTGTTTTATTTGTATGGTTTACGAAAGGTGGCCTTATCGGCTAGCCTGTTGTTATTTTTATGTTTAAGCTTTTAACAGTTGTGTATGTTCCGCTGCTATTCTCTGATGTGTACCGAAAGGGGTGCCCAGGTAGGGCACCAGTCGCGGGCCCGGGGTCGGGTCGTGACAGCGATGGTGGGGTGTGATGGCGACGTCGGTGATTTGCGACGGGAATGTTCACCGACGCTGGGGTGACGGGTTCACTGAAGGGGTGTGTGGTGAAGGTGGTGTGATGGAGGCTTGCTAGAGGTGTTGCTGGGGGGTTCGCCGGAGAACAGTGGCGGCGACGAGTGTGTGGTGACGAGAGAGGGCTGCTGGCGACGAGGTGAGGGGGAGAAGGGAAGGTAAGGTGCGGCGGGTTGAAGGTGAGTGAGAGGATGAGACGGCGGCGACGGGAGAGTGAGCTAGGGTTAGGGAATGAGAGGGTGAGGCGTTGAGGGTGGCTTTAGGGTAGAAGGAGGTGTGCGCTGGGTTTTTTGTATAGGGCTGATTTTTTTGTTAGGTGGGGGAGGGGAAATGTTTATTATATAGGGGTATTTAGGTTTAGGGTTTGATTTAGTTTTGGGGGGGGGAATGCAAAGTGGGTTTTGATTTTAGGGGGGAAAATAAAAGTGTGGTATTGTTTGGATGAAATTAAAATGGTGTTGGATTGGACTGATTCAAGTTGTGTCTTGTCTGGACTGGTTTGACAAAATGCAAGGCGGGTTAATTATTTAAAAAGATGCAAGATTATTAAAATGCAAATGCCGACGCAATAATACTAAAATGCAATATTTATGACATGTTTAATGCCTGATTAAAAGTAAAAACGGGATGTCAATTAATTATTTAAAAAAGATGCAACTATTATTAAAATAAAACGACGGTGTAACAATAATAAAAACATAATATTAACAAAGACATAATGCTTAATTTTAAAATAAAAAGATGCAATGCATTTTGTGAAAAAATAAACATAGAATATTATGTAAAAAATGCAAAAAATGCTGATTAAAATGCGGTGTCCTAAAACACATAAAATTGCAATAAATATCTAAAACGGGTCAAAATTGACTGTCAACAGCATGTCCCTCTTTTTACGGAGATAATGGAAGAGTCTTCGGACAAAGATGTTGACTTGTAGCCAATTTTGTCCTGTTTTATAAACTAGAACTCAAAAATAGGGATGATGCAGATTCAAAATTTTCCCAGTGTCGAATTATGATGACACTGGGTCGTTGTGATGCGAAAAATAAAAAGCAAAGCTGACGCTGATTTAAAAATATCTCAGTGTCGAAGTATGAGGACACTGGGTTGCTGCGATGTTAAAATTAAAAGACAAAACTGATGCGGATTTAAAATTTGTTCCAGTGTCGAATTATGATTGACACTGGGTTGCAGGTGATGTGGTGCTGTAATAGACATGGCGTTTGTAGATGTTGATGGCGTCATTGCATAGACGCGATGCATATGTTCGTCGTTGCATAGACGAAACATAGATGAAGACGTTGCATAGGCTTAGATGAAAGGGCGTCGTTGCATAGACGCGATGCAGATGCTCGTCGTTGCATAGACGAAACATAGATGAAGCCGTTACATAGGCTTATATGAAATGACGTCGTTTTCGGGCGCAATGCAGATGCTCGTCTATGCATAGACGAAACATGAATGAAGTCGTTGCATAGGCTTAAATGAAATGACGTCGTTGCATATACGTGATGCAGATGTTCGTCGTCGCATAGATGAAACATAGATGAAGTCGTTGCATAAGATTAAATGAAATGACGTCGTTGCATAGACGTGATGCAGATGTTCGTCGTTACATAGACGAAACATAGATGAAGTCGTTGCATAGGCTTTTATGAAATGACGTCGTTGCATAGACGCGATGCAGATGCTCGTCGTTGCATAGACGAAACATAGATGAAGTCGTTGCATAGGCTTAGATGAAATGACGTCGTTGAATAGACGTGATTCAGATGTTCGTCGTTGCATAGACGAAACATGGATGAAGCCGTTGCATAGGCTTATATGAAATGGCGTCGTTGCATAGACGCGATGCAGATGTTCGTCGTTGCATAGACGAAACATGGATGAAGCCGTTGCATAGGCTTATATGAAATGACGTCGTTGCATAGACGTGATGCAGATGTTCGTCGTTGCATAGACGAAACATGGATGAAGCCGTTGCATAGGCTTAAATGAAATGGCGTCGTTGCATAGACGCGATGCAGATGCTCGTCGTTGCATAGACGAAACATGGATGAAGCCGTTGCATAGGCTTAAATGAAATGGCGTCGTTGCATAGACACGATGCAGATGCTCGTCGTTGCATAGACGAAACATGGATGAAGCCGTTGCATAGGCTTATATGAAATGACGTCGTTGCATAGACGCGATGCAGATGCTCGTCGTTGCATAGACGAAACATAGATGAATCTGTTGCATATGCTTAAATGAAATGACGTCGTTGCATAGACGTGATGCAGATGCTCGTCGTTGCATAGACGAAACATGAATGAAGCCGTTGCATAAGCTTAATGATCGGTGTATTTTATATACACTTTTTGAGTCATTTTTAGTTAGTATTTTACTCATTTCATTTATGTTTAGTATAGTATTAGGGTCGTTTTCCTTTCTTTTGTGTCACAACGGTCAGAAACGGAGAAATGGCGAAAAGGAGATGAAATGAGCATAAAAGAGATGGAATTGCACACTAAAAGGGCCAAGAAATGAAGTCTAAGAAGTTCCAGAAATTATAGAGGAGATCAGACGAAGTCCGGACGAGAAAAGAACGACGAAGCAGTCGCTGAAAACGTCACCGAGTCGCGGCGCTGGCAGTGGCGCGCGCCCAAAGTGCTGAAAGACCCTAGAGTTGCTGATTTTCAGCGCTGGCAGCAGCCAGCGCCTGATCTGCGCGCGCCGACGCGGAATTTATGAAGTCTGGGCCGAATTTGACATGTTTTCAGAATCCTAAAGGGATTACTTTTCCTACCTAAAGGGATAACTTTTCCTACCTTAAAACCCTTACCTAAAAGGATTCTAATAACTTTTCCTACTTACAAATCCTTAACCCTTCACCTAAAGGATTCTTGGTCTATAAATAGTCTCTACATCATTAGAAGAATTCATTCTCCATTCCACCATTCACCACTCTCCATCCACCCTTCCACCAATCCATCTTGTAAATATTCCGCAACACAACCCTTTGATGCTAGAAGGCTTGGAGACTTATTCTTAAGTATTTTCTTTTCTTTTCTTTTCTTTTCTTTATTTCAGTTTTTATGATGAACATTGAATTAGTTCTTGTCATGTCAATGGCTAGGAACTAATTCTATTATAGGGATTTCCATGTTAAATCACTAGAAACTTATGTTATGAATTGATGCATGATTATGGTTATTCTTCTTCTTGTTGAGATTTATCCAATAATTGCTTTGAATGCTTGGTAATTAATTGATCACTAATTATCATTATTTATATGATTTCTAATCAAACTTCGAAATGAGGAGGTTGTGAATATGATGTAAGTTGGGTAGACATATTTTGGATTGCGGATGAAAATACCTCAATTACTTGTGTACCGTTAACGAGAGGTCTAAACACCTAATTTTACGCATGGCGCGTGACGGTTTACTAGATTTTTTGTCTTAAAGAGTCATCCTTATCACCGAAAGGTAGAAAGGAGCAATACTGGGGTTGAGTGTTTATATAGCCTTAACGGGAGTATAAAACGATTTAGTAAACCTGCTAGCTCCAAAAGAAGAAGAACCCATAATTCATTGCATTAATAAGTAACATAAGCGGATAGTTGAAGAGACTTGGAAGCCTTATTCCCATCACTACTGAAGTAAACACATTAGTTAAATTAGTATTTATAATTGTTAGTTATAAATAACAAAATCAAATATCGGTTACCAAATAGATACAAAAAGATAGATAATTGGTACTTGAACACTAATCCTTGTGGACGATATTCGGTCTTACCAAGACTATATTACTTGTCACGATAACGTGCACTTGCGTTGAAGTGTGTGCATCTTTTCGCGCATCATTTAAATGAAATGGCGTTGTTGCATAGACGCGATGCAGATGTTCGTCGTTGCATAGACGAAACATGGATGAAGCTGTTGCATAGGCTTAAATGAAATGCGTTGGTTTATGGGCGTACCTGCTTTGTGACTGGGTTGAGATAGCGTCATTGCATAGACGTCGTGCGTTTGTGACCCGCATGGGTTTATTGTTGAGTTCCTGCCTTTGCTGATATGAAGATCCTGCACTCAAAGAAAACTTAGTGAGTTTTAGGAAATGAGTGGTTGATTAGCGTCGACTTTGTAGCTTTGGCCTTGACGCTTGCATGTAGACAGGTTTGGCCTGTTTTTTTCCTGTATATTGTCATTTTCTTGTAGTGAATCCTTAAAATGTCCCAGTTTCTGGTAAAATGAAGATGTTGAACTTTCAACTGGGTAAGGTTGAATCTTGACGCTATCAAGGCAATCATGTAAGCAATTTTTTTTTTATCATGAATGAAAAGCTAATGCGTGAATATGGACAATGCACAACTGAGTAGATGAGAATGCAACCCTCAAAATATGTCACAGTCATGTGTAGGTAGTAATGGATGCAAAACATATGAGGATGTTAAACTCTCCAATGGACAAAATTGAGTCCTGTGCAAAACAAGAAAGAAATATTTCTAATGGTGTGACCGAAGCCGATATGGTACGCCTCACGTATCCGTAGGGAATCGGTCAAGGCGTAGTTCATGCTGCAAAATAAGATTTTTATGATTTTAAAATCTTTGTGGGACCGGCCGATGTGGCCGCCTCGTATCCCATTGAGGAATCAGTCGAGCGTAGTTCGTGATGCAAAATAACGATTTTATGATTTTAAAATGATGTGGGACCGGCGATGTGGCGCCTCGTATCCGTGAGGGAATCAGTCAAGCGTAGTTCATGCTGCAAAATAATGATTTTTGTGACTTTAAAATGATGTGGGACCGGCCAGATGTGGCGCTACGTATCCCGTGAGGAATCAGTCGGGGCGTAGTTAAATGCTGCAAAATAAGAATTTTTATGATTTTTAAAATGATGCGGATGAAGCCGATGTGCGCTGCGTATCCCGCCGAGGAATCAGTCGAGCGTAGTTCGTGATGCAAAATAACGATTTTATGATTTTAAAATGATGTGGGACCGGCGCGATGTGGCGCCTCGTATCCCGTGAGGAATCAGTCGAGCGTAGTTAAATGCTGCAAAATAACGATTTTGTGATTTTAAAATGATGTGGGATGGCCGATGTGGCCGTCTCGTATCCGTGAGGAATCAGTCGAGCGTAGTTAAATGCTTTGTAAAATAAGAATTTTTATGATTTTTAAAATGATGCGGTAAGCCGATGTGGCCACCTACGTATCCCGCCGAGGAATCGGTCGAGCGTAGTTCGTGATGCAAAAATAAGATTATTTTTATGATTTTAAAATGATGTGGGACCGGCCGATGTGGCGCCTCGTATCGCCGAGGAATCAGGTCAAGACGTAGTTCGTGATGCAAAAATAAGGATTTTTTTTATGCGTTTTGTTGTTTTTTTAAAAAAAAAAATGGAAGACAACATTACGTTCTGACTCCAGTTGATACCTAGCAATTAATATTGTGCATAAGGATATTCTTTTATTGCTTTCAGTCTAACCGAGATTGGATCTGGTGTAATTCACACAACTTCAGATAGCACCTCAGACATACCTGAGTGTCGACACACCTGCATGTATCCAGGGTTTCGAACTACACGTAACCTCACGTTTCAAATGCCCTCACTGAAAGAAAGTCTCATTTCACACATATATTTCAGTATTTTGAATTTTGGGACGTTGAGAAAATTACGCTCACACTCAAAAAGATGTTCAATGCATGCAATTTTGATACCAGGCTGGCGTCATGTAAGTATCCACTAATGTGAGAACCCTCAGTATAAGATCATGTAAGGCTTGTTACGGGCTTGTAATGTAGGCTTGGGGAAAGGAATGGATATCATTTGGGTAAAAGTGACTAATCATTTCTCGAGAGTTGGACTACGTCCGTGCTTGATATTTGTGCGTTTTAATGCTGACTTGCTTTCGTTTTGTCCCAGTTTTTCTGTACTGACTTCTTTTGAATATTTCATTTGGAGCCCCCCCTTTTTTTTGGGGTTATATATTCCCTTTTTTTTATTGTCGGGGCTTTTGATTTTCTCTTTGTGTGAAGTCGTCTCTGCTTCTATTTTTGAGACTTTGACAATTTTTGTCTTTGCAAACTTCAGCTAGAATTTTGTCAGTCACTCGCACATTTCTAAAGCACTCAAGGAGGTCGGGTCAAAAGAGGGATAGTGCGTACGCACTCAGAAAGGGTATAAGTGTAATATGCGGTTGTCGAAAGAAATAGGTTTAGGCTCAAAATGGTGTACTAGGGATAATGTTATTTGGTAGGCTGAAAAAGGCTCAAACAGGTCAAAGAAAGTCTACGATCATTTCCTATATCGAGTGTTGCTCAGGATTTCGCCTCAACAAACATTCAAGCCAAGTTCTAGATCACAATGCAATACAATTGAACTTATTCTAAAAACTCGCCACACAATGCATATGAAATGATGAGGTCGGTTTCATTCTTATCTTGGAAACATGCAAGACAATTTCATCTGCGGGTATGAATAAGAGGTACCAAAAGAATCTATGGTTTACCACAAAGTCAACCCATACTGATTATCACTTGTTTATTTTTTTTTATTTTTTTATGCACAACCTAACTGTGTTGGTATCAACAAAGTCAAACAATAATACTAAAAGAAATATTTTTTGTATTTTGAATAACATTTTTTTTTGTATTTTTGAATAATTGTTTTTTTTTTTGTATTTTTGAATAATTTTTTTTATTTTTTGAATAAATGATACCGAACCCGAATAGGGCTGCCTACGTATCCCGCCGAGGGAATCAGGTGCGCGTAGTTCATTCAAATATGTTATAAAATATATGCTTGGAAAAAATTTATCAATGAAAGGATAGCAATATAAAGCTGTGCAAAAGAAATGATTGTCCATTGTGGACGAATGCAAAGTAAAATGAATGCCCGAAAACATGATGAATGGGATGCATGAGTGAGAAATGCGCTCTTTATTATTATTTTATTTTTTTGTGGTTTTTATTTTTCTGGTGTCGAACCCAAAATGAGTTGCCTACGTATCACACCGTGTGGTGAGAATCAGACACGCGTAGTTCGAAATAATTATGCTGAAAAATGCATGATAAATAATTATGTAATCAACAATAAACATATCAATTGAATTTGCAAATAAAGATACAAAATATATAGGAACTGAGAACGATGTCTTGTTGAATCTGGTATAAACTAACTTCTATTAATCAACATAACTAACGCTCATTTTTTTTATTATTATTATTATTTTTTTAATTTTTTTTTCCGACCGCCCTAAGCTAAATGCGAGGACGACCTTCCTGCAAAAAATATGAGAAATAGGTGAGTAGGAAAATGACAAAAATAATAAAAATGCAAAGGTGTGACAATATAGTCAAAGACTCCCCTGATTGGTTCGACCGGACTGGTGGTTGATGATTCACAAAGTTCAAGTCGCGCTATTCAAGAGTGATTTACGCAGTAGAAGTACTGATTGCAAGGTGACAGCAAAAAGTACAAAATGCAAATGCTCGAACCCGGAATCACAAATGGATAATTATTGCATTAAATAATATGTACAGAGTTGCTAGCGACAAACAATAGTAAACAAAAAGCATGCAATCAAGCGCGTGCCCTAATATACTTGGGACCTCCCTTATGCCAGAGGTGAGCCTAAACGCCAAATATGCGGGATTATGATAAATAAGTTCAGGCCGTTAAACTGCAATGTTTTGTTGGAAATGACGACCAAATGACGGTGCACTTTTTCCAATTTTGGCGTGTCATGACCAGGCTTGGATCCATCTATCATTATCACGCTACACATATATGCTTATTGGTCGACGGATTGTGAAACCCAACGACAATTTGGTGGATTTCCTAATCGTGGAGACGATACCAAGGCTCGACCCACCTAGGGTGTATGTATGCATGACTTAAAAAATGTGGTATAGCTCAATCCTAATTTTGCTAAGATTTGGCTTACTAGACAAAATAGTTCCCGAGCGGACTACTCGAGTGAGAAGGCTACGCGGCCACCGGTTAGACCGGACACTCCACGTATATTACCAACTCTCCTAAATTTGGGTTTTGAAGAAAGAATTTTGCTGATGGACCAAGCGCACCTCGCGTGTAGTGTGTGATAGTGTTAATTTTCCAGAATGGAGGAAATATGAGCGGAATGTTAATTTAAGGAAAGCAATAAAATAATGTAGCAATTAAATTAGTTAATTACAAAATAAAAGCAAACTATATAAAATATTTACAACAAATATAAAAGCAAAATAAAGCGCGATATTTAATTAACCTGGGTTTGCTATGATCAAGAACCTGATATCTCCAGTGGAGTCGTCATCTTTGTCGCGCGTTTTTGACCTCGAAGTGCGAGCGGTATCCTGGCGTTGCTCTTTGGCGTGGTTCCCTGGATGGAGCAATAAATGTTGTTTTAAGGAGTCGCCACCTAATTATTTAAGTGAATTAGGACACTTGATTTATTGCAATAAAATACTGCAATTAATCTCCATTTAATGGTCTGCGAAATTAGTGAGATTCTGAATCAGAGTTCTTTATTATCCTAAAGGGAAGAGGTTAGACATCCTTTAAGATCCGCTAACTTGCGGTTATTCGTTCAAACCTAGGTTAATTATTTATTGCCCTTTTTTATTCTACGTATTCTAAGCATTTTTCATAATTTATAATTAAAATAAAATGCAATACAAAATAATAAAACTAAAATTAAATGCGACATAAAAATAAAACTTCGGGATATCTTTTAGCCATTTTTAGGCCTTCTGCACAAGATGATCTCCGGATACCTGCATAAACACTTAGTAAAAATGTTAGTAATAGAATGAATAATTTTAAAGCAATGACATGAATTAATAAGTAAAGCCAAAAATAAATAAATCCGTCTTTTGCACTGAGGAGGCCTTGGAAATCAGACGGAGATTCCTTCATCGGCCAATATTGTTAAAAGCAATAAAATAAATAAAACCTTCATATCCGCGCCAAAACAATAATAGTTTTAAACACGGAGGGCTCAAATATAAAAAATATAAAGTGGGACAGCCTAAACAAGTGCGGCTGCGAGAATTCGCCCTGCCAGCGCATGTTGGTTATCCGGTGTAAGTGAAAGAAATCATCCTTGCCCAGAAAGCTTCATTTATTTTATTTTCCGTCTTTGCAACTGTGGAGGCCTCAAAAATCGACGAATAACTTTTTCATCGGCCAAACAAGTGTAGCATCTTGTTCAAAAATCAGTAAATACCCCATATTCAGATGTAGAGATCTGTTCTTTCAGTTTAATAAAATAAAGGAAAAATTGTCAAAATTAGACAACGGAACAGTAGCGATGCGATATCAACACAGCCAAACAAAATGGTCCGTGAACGGTGGAAAGCAATGACGATGGGCAACGATGGTAAACCCAAAGACAAAATAACCAAAAAGAGAACAAGGCGGTCAAAAATGTCGGAAACGATGGCCCGGTAAAGTAAAGCTCGTCGGAAAGCGATCCGTGACGGTGAAACAATGACCAACAGTCGCCGGAATAACATAGCCACCGGAAAGCGATGAGGCGGCAACAAGCTCGCGGAATTTAGCTCGGCGAGATCTGAACAAAATTAGAAAATCAGTCGGCTAAACTGGAATCAACACAGATATCAAAATAACGCCGAAACTAAAGTCGCCAGAGTTTTATAAACTCCGGCAAGATACAAAAATGTAACGATCCATAACAGCGAAATAACGAATATCCCAAATAAAAGCCAAATAAAGGAAACTCGGTGAGATACGAAACAAAAATCGAATCGATCCACAACCAACGATAAACCAACAGAGATACCCGCAAAATATCGAATCGATCGAACAAACAACGGTCAAGATAACAGCGACCACCGGAGTTCTTCAAACTCCGGCGAGATTCAAAAATAAAGGAAATCAGTCCAATAAAAAATATGCCAATAAATCTAAAAATGGAATCAAACCCAGGCAGCGATGGTGGGGTGTGATGGCGACGTCGGTGATTTGCGACGGGAATGTTCACCGACGCTGGGGTGACGGGTTCACTGGAGGGGTGTGTGGTGAAGGTGGTGTGATGGAGGCTTGCTGGAGGTGTTGCTGGGGGGTTCGCCGGAGAACAGTGGCGGCGACGGGTGTGTGGTGACGAGAGAGGGCTGCTGGCGACGAGGTGAGGGGGAGAAGGGAAGGTGAGGTGCGGCGGGTTGAAGGTGAGTGAGAGGATGAGGCGGCGGCGACGGGAGAGTGAGCTAGGGTTAGGGAATGAGAGGGTGAGGCGTTGAGGGTGGCTTTAGGGTAGAAGAAGGTGTGCGCTGGGTTTTTAGTATAGGGCTGATTTTTTTGTTGGGTGGGGGGGGGATGTTTATTATATAGGGGTATTTAGGTTTAGGGTTTGATTTAGTTTTTTTGGGGAATGAAAAGTGGGTTTTGATTTTAGGGGGAAAAATAAAAGTGTGGTATTGTTTGGATGAAATTAAAATGGTGTTGGATTGGACTGATTCAAATTGTGCCTTGGACTGGACAGGTTTGACAAAATGCAAGGCGGGTTAATTATTTAAAACAAAATTATTTAAAAAGATCCAAGATTATTAAAATGCAAATGCCGACGCAATAATACTAAAATGCAATATTTAAGACATGTTTAATGCCTGATTAAAAGTAAAAACGGAATGCCAATTAATTATTTAAAAAAGATGCAAATATTATTAAAATAAAACGACGGTGTAACAATAATAAAAACATAATATTAACAAAGACATAATGCTTAATTTTAAAATAAAAAGATGCAATGCATTTTGTGAAAAAATAAACATAGAATATTATGTAAAAAATGCAAAAAATGCTGATTAAAATGCTGTGTCCTAAAACACATAAAATTGCAATAAATATACGAAAAACGGGTCAAAATTGACTGTCAACAACAGTGAAGGCCCATTCTCTATGCACTCATGAAACCTGGCGGTGTTCATATCTGAAAAGAACACAACCGTGAGAACCATAAACGGTTGAGGGTTGATTGTGTGACTTATGTTGTCTAGGTATACAACAAAGTTCGACGGTTCAAAGATATCAAATCTACCGATTGATCGAGTATATCCGATATAAGTTCACTACGGAAAGTTCAAATGGAAACCTACTTATCCAGATGCAGTCAATCCTCGCTTGTATATCACACTTGTCCGCGCATTCCTTTATATTATGTCCATTTCCCATTCATGCGGGGGATTGTTGGGTTTTTTATATTGGTGAATGAAAAATGATAGGATGAAAAGTGAAGGGAATGTAAAAGGTTCCCTTTGCTTTAGTTAAAACAATTGTCCCACATTGGAAAAAGAGAGGTGTATATATTACATTATACCTTCTCTAGTCACTAAAAGGGTTGAGGGGGCAAGGACCCCTCGCGCCGCCGTCGTCGCTCGCTCGTCTTCGGATTTGGATTTGGTCAAATGAGTTGACTGATTGATAATCTTTTTGGACCAAATTTTCTTTAATTTTAATTATTTAATTAATTTATTTATTAATTAATTAATTAACTTATCAATCCTACCCGTTAGTGACCCATAATCGCGACCAGGTTCTTTCGGTTTATTTTATTTCCCACAATTTTTTGTATTTGTAAGAGTTGCAAACCTTGTAAGCGATACTTTCATGGCTATAAATTTGTTTGTTTCTTGAATTTTACTTACTAATTTTGAACTACAAAACTTCTTCTTCTTACCTTGAATAAATTACGTGATACGATCTTAGTTGAGTGGTTCGCCACTACGAACTTGAGTACTACTATTACGGTAAGATAATCGTTTCATCATGAGAGGGGATATTCCATCAACCTCGAGTATTGTGAGAAAAATAATTTTCTTAAGGACACACTTTGAACTAAGTAGACTCGATTATATTCTGGAAAATATTTTTTCCAACACTGATTCTTTTCATTTTCACTTATTATTGTTTACTGGTTTTTTGCAATACAGATTACTAACAAATATGTGGAGAGGTATTATTGTTCAAATATATTTACTTATTATTATATGGCTTAATTTCAGTAAGTTTATTTTCAATATTTTTTTTCGAACCATAATTTGCAGTCACCAATCAGTAAGTTTATTACCTTATATTATGTCTCTATTTCTTTTCCGAAACTTCCCTTTCCTTTTCTTTTCTGAGAGTTGATCTTCCCAGTATGCATTTAATGGTGTCTTAGGCGGTTGACTTTCATTTGGTACTTAAAACTTTCCTCACTTTAAATATGGTAGTAATTCTTAGTAAAAAGGTGGAGAAAAGGAAAGAAATTAAAATATTTTTAAAAAGGAAAAATAAAATAAGGAAATATTGTGTCTATATAAACAATGTAGTTTATGCATGTAGTGTAGCGCCCTATTTGACATAATTTGAGTTAAGATCCCTTCACGTAAGCTTCTTTTCACTTTTCTCTTACTTTTTCTTAAAGTCGTAGTGAGAAAATAATATTAGTGTTCTTACTTTTTCCTCTCCTCTTGACGTGTGTTAATTTACTTTATGGTATCTTTCTTTTAAGGGCAAAGTATTCGTGTTAAAAAAGTTTACTAAATACATACAAGTATTATATTTGAAATTAACCAATTTTTATCACTTTAAGTTGTTCAAAAATAATAAACTTTAAATCCCGAATTCGCATATGAGTGGTTTTTTTCTTCAATTTTAATCTAGTATCCTTAATTTTTCACCAAGCTATATTTTTACTATCCATGCATGCATGATGTTTTTCGTCTCAGTAGGAATTAATATATATGCCTAACTGCGTTAATTTTTCTTTTTCTATTGTAGTGATTTGTATTTGAAATATATATAAAAGCAAGAATGTCTTCATCAAGAAGTAGAAGCAAAACTATTAGCAAGAACGTGGATAAGTTGATGCAGGTGAAGGGACAGATAGATGCAACAACTAATTATATTAACCAACTATCTGGGCAAGAAAGAACATCTGAAGTGGACAATTCAAGTTATCAAGCTAGATTACAACAATGGAATTTCATGGATAAAGAGGAGAAAATCGAAGATAAATTGACAGAAAAGTATGGAGTTCCTAAAAACAAAATTGGAGGAGGTTTTTGATTTTGAAATCAAAGTTGGACGAGAAAAATGATTTTCACCTTTTCGTTTACTTTAGTATAGTAGTTATTAGGAGTAACACATTTAGCAAGTCATAGATATAGGAATTTAGTATCTTTCAAGCTTTGTTACTAGGACTTTGAAGTCGCACTTGTCTTGTTTTGCTTTTTCAAGATATATATTAAAGTTAAGGAAATATTTTTAAGTTTGCCTCATATTTATATTGAAAATATAGTCATCGTTGTCTAACTTTTGTAATAGAGTGCTCAAATATCGCATTTAATGTTACTATTAATTCAAGGAAATAAAGAAGGATGTCTCTATTACATAACTTGACATATTCTGTAAATGCATCCCTAGAGGTTACGTGGTTATTAATAACGTGAGAGATTAATATTATAGGGTAACTCTTAAACTGTCTCGACTAATGATCATCGAGAATGGGATATCGATGATATGTGATACGTCGACATGTGGTCTGCATCATATCCTTTGGGGATATATTATGTCTCACCTGTTACGAGTTATGGCAACTCGTGATGGACACATGGATACTTGTGAAAGTATTGGTATACCCCGTTGATGTACTGTTTGTTATATATGTCTAAAGTATCATCAGTGGGAGATAGAAGTCCTTAGACTTGAGGTCGATACACGCCTTGTTTACAGAGTAATATACTTTGATCATGTCCTAAGCTCAAAATGCCTTATAGGTTGAGACGCAACTTGTATTGGGTATATTGCAATGTAGATTAAAGGTGGTAGTTGAGCCAAGATTAGGATTCATTCCTCGAATGTATCTTCGAGAGAACACTCAGATTCTCATATGGTATTATGTTGACTAAGTCGTTGGCCAATGCAGTAGACATATCTATGATATGGTCTTATTGTCAGCTGATATAGATGAGATTGAGGCACAACGGAGGCTGAATCCAAACATGAAGGAGGTAGTAAGAAAAGAAATCATGAAATGGCTTGACGCTGGGGTAATTTATCCTATCTCTGACAGTGCATGGGTGAGTCCTGTGCAAGTGGTGCCCAAAAGGGTGGCATGACAGTAGTGACCAACAAAAGGAATGAGCTCATTCCATCTAGAACAATCACTGGGTAGAGGATTTGCATTGACTACCGCAAGTTGAACAAGGCAACCAAAAAAGACCACTTTCCATTGCCCTTTTTAGATCAGATGATGGATAGGCTTGCAGGGCACAACTATTATTGCTTATTGGATGGTTACTCAGGATATCATCAGATTTCCATAGCACCAGAAGATCAGGAAAAGACAACATTCACCTACCCCTTTGGTACGTTTGCTTTCATAAGGATGTCATTTGGGCTTTGCAATGCACCTGCCACCTTTCAGAGGTGCATGATGGCAATTTTCTATGACATGGTGGGGAGGACCATAGAGATTTTCATGGATGATTTCTCAGTTTTTGGGTCTTCTTTCGACGAGTGTTTAAGGCACTTGGAAGCAGTGTTAACACGGTGTGAAGAGTCGACCTTGTCTTTGAATTGGGAGAAGTGTCACACGTGGTGAGAGAGGATTGTCCTTGGACACAAAATATCAACCAAGGTATTGAGGTGGGCGAGCAAAGATTTCGATATTGAAAATCTACCACTCGATTAATAAAAGTCGAGAAGTTTCCTTGGGCATGCTGGTTTCTATAGAAGAATCATCACAGACTTCTCAAAAGTTTCGAAACCCCTTTCCACCTTGCTAATGACTGCAGTTGCTTTTGAATTCAATAAGGAATGCATGACCACCTTTCAGACAGTCAAGGAGAGGCTAATCTCAGCACCCATAGTCATTGCACCAAAGTGGGAGCTCCCATTTGAACTAATGTGTGATGCAAGTGACTATGCAGTGGGAGCAGTTCTTGGGCAGAGAGTTGATAAGGTATTCAGATTCATTTACTATGCTAGCAAAACCCTTAATGATGCACAATTGAATTATGCCACTATAGAAAAAGAATTGCTAGCAATAGTATATGCATTTGAGAAGTTCAGGCCATACTTAATTGGCAATAAGGTGATAGTATACACGGACCACTCTGCCATAAAGTACTTGATGACAAAGAAGGATGTAAAACCCCGCCTTATCCGATGGGTACTGCTACAAGAATTTGACATGGAAATTCGTGATAAGAAGGGGACAGAGAACTCAGTTGTTGACCACCTTTCAAGGCTTGAAAACAAAGAGAGTCAGAACACCAAGAATGTGCAGATAAATGATCACTTCCCAGATGAGCAATTGTTTCAAGTAAGCGTTGTCTTTAATTTACCTTGGTACGCTGTTTTTGTTAATTTTCTTGCAACTAAGGTAGTACCCCCAGGATTGACGAGACAACAGGTGAAGAGGTTCCACTCAGAGGTAAAACATTACTATTGGGAGGAGCCAATGCTCTACAGGCACTGCGCCGACTAAGTCATTAGGCGTTGCGTACCAGAAGATGAGATGCACCAGATTCTCACTCATTGTCACACTTTACAATGTGGTGGGCATTTTGGAGCATCAAGGACAGCCGCCAAAGTATTGCAGAGTGGGTTTTATTGGCCATCCCTATTCAAGGATGCCAACGCCTTTGTGAAGGGCTGCGATCGTTGTCGATGAGCAGGAACATATCAAGGCGAAATGAAATGCCCCTGAATGGGATCTTGGAGGTGGAGCTATTTGATGTGTGGGGGATCGACTTCATGGGTCCTTTCCCGTCGTCCTTTGGGAATCAATACATTCTTCTTGCTGTGGATTATGTGTCCAAATGGGTAGAAGCGATGGCTACTAAAGAGAATGATGATAAAGCGATCTAAACGTTTCTCCAAAAGAACATATTCACAAGGTTTGGTACTCCCAGAGCCATCATCAGCGATGAAGGAAGCCACTTTTGTAACAAGCAGCTTGATACACTACTTGGCCGCTACGGAGTCTACCACCGTACCACACTGCCCTATCATCCTCAAGCGAATAGGCAAACCTAAATTTCAAACAGGGCGGTGAAAAGCATACTGGAAAAGACAGTGGATAACTCAATGAATAATTGGTCTATCAAGTTGGATGACGCACTCTGGGCCTATAGAACAACATTCAAAACTCCCATTGGAATGTCACCATACCGATTGGTTTTTGGGAAAGCTTGTCATCTACCGGTGGAGTTAGAACACAGGGCTTATTGGGCGATGAAAAAGCTGAACATGGATGCCAAGGCAGCATGACAGAAGAGGTTGCTACAGCTGAGTGAGTTGGATGAATTCAGATACAACGCCTATGAGAATGCAAAGATCTACAAGGCATGGCATGATAAGAACTTGATCCCTAAAGAATTCTAAGCAGGACAACAAGTGCTCTTATTCAACCCAAGGTTGCGACTCTTCCCAGGTAAGCTTAAATCTCGATGGTCAGGCCCATTCACTATTGAAAGAGTATTTCCCTATGATGCGGTTGAAATAAGAGGAAAAGAGGGAGCACCGTTCAAAGTGAACGGACAAAGATTGAAACCATACTTGATAAATGACACGGAACATGTGAGCTATGTGACCCACTCAAGCCAGTGTGAAGAGGAACCTGCGTTCGGCTACAAGACGTTAAAGACAACGCTACTTGGGAGACAACGCAAGGTTTTAAATTTATGCATTTTTAGCTTAGTTAGAACAGTCTCATGTATGGTATTGTTTTTAATGTTATGATGCTAGGTACAAGGCCAAAAACATGGAGCAAAAGCAGCGCCACGGCGCGATCTCGAGTCGTGGTCTTGGACAATCGTAGAGTCGCGAAATTTTGGTGCCACGACGCTAATCTCGGTAGTGGCGCGAAGTTCTCGAACCTCATGATGCTTTAGGCGCCACGACGCCGACATGCAGAGCCGCGACGCCACCCTGAAATTATCTGTCATGCATTACTCGCCGCCACCGCCACCATTTTTAACCACAAGTCTGTAAGTTGTCCCGTCTTTCTTTTATTTTTGAGTCTTGCACACATTAGGTACAATCTGTGATTTAAGTTTGGGGGGATGTCTTATTTTGTTATGGTCTTGTTTTTGAATTTTTTTTATTTTTTTGTCTTTGTGTTGTTTTTTTTAGTCATAATTGTTTTATGGATCATGCATGTTGTAGTTGCTAAAGATATTGAGTGGATAAAGTGGGATAATGCAATGAAATTAAAAGCGATAATCTGTGTGCTTAAGTTAGATATGCCAAAAATTCCTGACATCTAATTATTTGGAATATTTGTGTTTCGCTTATGTGTGTCAATTATGGAAAGAACGGTTGAAACATGTCTAAAAAAATATGTTTGCTTGTTATTTAAGGCGAAATAGTTAAGATGTACATTTTTAGGGAGATGATTCAGACATTTCTTTGATAGTCCTTCTGACAATTCATTACCTACCCTGACATAAAATGTATCACTAGTCAACCCCTTTGAGCCTAAAATAAATATTTTTCTTTGACACCCTATGATTCATTTGTTGTGTCATAAGTAATAATAGAAAAGTATTGGAATGAAAAGTGTTGAAAAAGAAACAAAAAAGGAGAATTAAAAAATTTGATGCACCCCAATGAAAATTATACAAAAGCCTAAGTTTGGGGGTGCTTGTTATTTATAATGTATATCATTCTCTCAAAAGAAAAAAGGGGAAAATGGGTATGCGAATAAAAGGAAATCAAAAAGAAGGAAAAAAAGTTGAATGCAAAATGTTTATGGTACGTAATTGAGCCTAAATGCCTATTTTTACCTACCCATGCCTAAGCCTACATTACAACCCTTAAAAGTCCTGATAATCTGTAATGTGTATATCTATGATTAGTGGAGAATAGCAAGTAAACAGGTCTATAGCATTTGGAAAAGATTGAATGAAATTGACATGCATAGGTTAGGTATTTGTATTTCCATTGACCATGATCTAAGTGAATTTGCGAAATATCTAACTTGAAATTCTAGATTGCTGATTATTCATGTTATATATATTCTAACATATTATCCTAACTTTCATTCATGATTTTGAAGAAGCATTGCTATAACTACTTGATCCATTTCATAGAGTCTTTGTTCGTTTTGTTTTGTCTTTGTTTAGTGTTTTACTCGAGGACGAGCAAAGTTTAAGTTTGGGGTATTTGTTAGGTGTATTTTATATACATGTTTTGAGTCATTTTTAGTTAGTATTTTATTCATTTCGTTTATATTTAGTATAGTATTAGGTGTGTTTTTCCTTTCTTTTGTGTCACAACGGTAAAAAATAGAGAAATGGCAAAAAGGAAAGGAAATGAGCATAATTGAGATGTAATTTCACACTAAAAGGACCGATAAATTAAGTCTAAGAAGTCTCGGGAAGTATACAAGAGATCAGACGAAGTCCGGACGAAGAATCAGAAAATTATCCAATTAACGCCTCCGGCGCCGTGGCGCCTGCCAGCAGCGCCGCGACGCCCAATTTCCTGCGAGTTCTGATTTTGCTGCAGTAATTTCAGCGTCGTGGCGCCAGTCTACATGGCCACGGCGCCGACGCGAGATTTTTGAGTTCTGGACCGAATTTGACACGTTTTCAGAGTCCAAAAGGGATAACTTTTCCTACCTACAAAATCTATAAAATCCCTAAAACCCTGCTCATTATAAATATACCTCCTTAGACCTTACTCTACAATCCATCATTCCATCATCTTGTAAATATTCCATAACACCATTCAAGGAGACCAGGCAACTTTGGAGGTTTTTCAGTATTATTTTCTTTTCTTCTTTCCTTTGTTTTAATTCAGTTTATGTTGGTTTGTATTAGTTCTTAAGCATGTCTATGGCTAGGAGCTAAACTTTAATTAGGGCTTTCCATTCGAATCACTTGAACCTCGTTTTAATGATTTAATGCATGTTTTTGGTTTCTTCTTTATATAGTTGAGATTTAATCAATAATTGCTTTGATTGCTTGGTAATTAATTGATCACTAATTATCATCACATATATGATTTCTAATCGAGATCCGAAAGGGGAGATTGTGAATATGTTATAGTTGAATAACCATAGGTTAAAATCATGGACGAAAGTACCCCGATACTTGTGTAGTTTAATATGTTATTGTTCTTAATCCTCTTTTGTGGTAAATCCTATCATTGAAAGATAGAAGGATTCTGCATCGGGGTTGAGTGTTTATATATCCTAACCGGAATATAAAACGGTTTAGTTAACCTGATATCTCAATATACAAGAAGAACCTTTATTACTGCATTAAATATTAAAGCGAGCGGATAGTTGAGGACATTGAAAGCCCTATTTCCATCATAACTGATTTAAATCAAAGTATTTTCATAATTCTTTGATTTCCTGCATTAGATTTGATTATCAGTCTAAAAACCCAACCCAATTTACGTTGACCAAATAGACACCATAGAATAGATAACCGGTACTTGAAAACCAGAGATGATAATCGGTCTTACATAGACTATATTACTTGTAACGATACGTACACTTGTGTTAAGCGTGTGGATAAATCGCTAACACTTGTGATAGCTATATGTGTACAGTCCTTTATATTTGAACCGTGTCCTAGAAAGGGTCGGGCAGTTGTCACGCCCTTTTTCGGCCGCGACTTTATTCAACTCCCTGTTTAGACAAAGTTAGAAATAAAAATAAAATGTTGAAAGATGCTAAAAGTGCTAAAAGGTTGCTAAGGGTGCTAAAATCATGCTAAAGGGTTCGCGGAGTCGCCACCTAATTAGTTTGGGTGAATTAGGACACCTAAATGTCAACTAAGTTAAAGTCAACACTAACTCCATTTAAATGGTCTGCTAAACTTAATGAGATTCTGGGTAAGGGTTCTTTATTATCCTAAAGGGAAGATGTCAGGCACCCTAAAGGATCCGCTAAATTGCGGTTGTCCGTTCAAACCTAGGGTTAATTATTTATACTAAGATGCAATGTTGAGGGTGTTTTAGTAAAAGAATGCATTTTTGTTTTTATAAGAAATTATAAGACTAGTGCTATAACAATATGTGTAAAGTTTAAAAGCATGCATTTATATTATTTTATCAAATAAATAAAAAATTGATTTATTGACTAAATGTATGCATTTACCTACTAAATGGACCTTGATTAGTATGTCACATGCTTAAGGGGGTTTCTTAGTATAAAAATAAGATTTCTATATGAACGTCAATAAAAGGAATTTATAGCAATGGTTAGGAATCTTGGAAATAATATCCTAGCTACATGATTAGTCATGCAAGTTAAGATTATTAGGTGGTTTAGTATAGCTTAAACTATGTATGGATAACCTAAAATACTTAACTCGAAGGGAAACAAATTGCTAATTAACTACTTTCTAATTTATTGACTCAAGGTTTGATGTTCTAAGAGTTCTACTAATAATGTAATGTTAGACAATTAATTTATAATAAATGAATGGGCAAGATAAAGAAAATAATAAAATGACTCGAGGGAATGGCGATAGCACTCGTCGGTGGCTTGAAATTTCTGACGCAGAGAATGCAAGAATGTGAATGCGGGTCCTCATGCGGTGTGGCTCATGATGAGCCTCACAATGAGACTCTTCATTTTGCTCCGATGCATTTCATGTAAAAGAAAAAAAAGATATGGATTAGTATCTATCCCAAGAAATAAACAAATGATTATGTAAACTCAAACATGTATATGATCCAATTTTATTTAAACAGTAGACAAAACAGAAGAATGGGACAACAAGCAATGGGCCAGATCTAAGCCAAGCAATCGACACAAAAGGGGAGCCTGGGACATATTAGGTGCATAAAATGAGAATCAGCAAAGATGATCAAATCAAGTCCAGGACAACATTTTAGGAGCGCAAGGGAGACATTTGGACCTAAATTTACCCCTAGTATACTATTCATGATGCTGCTGGCTCAAATATCAAAAGGAAACACCAATATTTCAAACTTATGTGGACAGAGCAGCAAATGACACACAACAAAGACTAAGTAAATAAACTTGCCAAGATTACATATTCGATTCATTTATCCCAACAATGGTAACATCTTGATAATCTATTCTTAGCCTATTCTGGAATATGTATTACTGCAAACCTCCCACGACAGATAAGAAAGCAGAAATACAAGCAGGCTACGCACATGGCCATTTAAATAACACATGATGAAGACTCTACACACACGCTAATTCATACAGGAGCATACAGTCTGCCAAGTAGCAGGTCTTAAAATATAACGTACATACTCACGAGATAGTCTAAGCATGATTTAAATACTACCAGGCATACACATTTTAGCAATAACAGAGGACCTGAATATGAGTATGGTTGTCCACATTATCAACTTAGAACTGAGTTAATTCCCACAATGTATCTGTGTTGCATTACTTGAGACAACGGTGTTCGAAACAGACACAATGCACAATAAATTTAAGGTCTAAGGTTAAGTGAATACATGCTCCTGACAGAATAAACCTAGGCAGTTAAGATGGGTCTCACATTATTCCATGAAAGTTGGATAATCCTTATTAGGATGAGCACTGATGATACACCGGGCTTAAACCACATTCAGGTACAACAAAAATAGGACATGCGTGAACAAATTCATTGAAGCCAGCAGCACACATATAGCATATGACTCGATAAAGTATATTCCTAACAACATGAAGATCGAACTTAAATTTTTAGATTTCTAAATGCACAAACAAGATGACACACACATTGAGCCTACTTTGAAACAAAGACGGTACAAATACTATAGATGACAGACTAGACAGACCCTCCAGAACTAGACGAACATAATTAGCACAATTTGGTCGATCTCATAAACTCAAAGGATAACTACTCCATTCGACCCAAGAAAAATTCCAACACTGGCCCTGACGATCGCGGCAACGAGTATCAACAGCAATTTCGTATTAACTAAACAGGTTTGACACCAAACAGGTATACTTCTGCTCGTACCCAAACGACACGCTAGATTGCATTAAAACACAATTAACAAATCATAAATCGTCGTGCAGCCCACGAAATGCAAATCACATAAAGTTGAAGGTAAACGAATTTACCTTCTCCGGGCAGCGAATCGAGGCAGCGTATCGAATCGTCGATCCACTTGAATTGCTTTGCTACGCAAATGAAGGATGCGGAGCTCCGCTTTGGAAATTGTTGTTGGTTCTGGACTGAATTGCGAGGATGGAAGGTCGTTTGAGAATTGTAGTTATGGTTGCTTTTATGCCCCCTTTTTTTTCCTTTGTGAGCTCCTCCCCTATTGCATGTGTATAGCTCCCCATTTATAGTCCCAATCTTGGGTTCAAATTTATGATAAGTTATTGGTACGATTTTAGACTGATTTCGTGCGATTTGGGTACTGATTCAGTATTGATTTTGGTGTTGATTTTTGGTAAGGTCTGGGGTTCATTTTTGGTAAGCTTTTATTGTAAGGGTGATTCTCAAGGGGTGAATATGACGGGGATGATTTGGTTACGCCGATTCCCTACGAGAATCTCTACTGGATGGGTGGCGGTTCTGCGTTGGTTTTAGGGTTTAGGCTTTTTTTGTTCTGGGTGTGGACGATGGGATAAAGGGCTGAAGGGGAATAAAGCTTGGGGCATTTGAGCTTGCGGGTATTGGGCCTGTGCTGGGCTGGGACGAAAAATAGAGGGCTGGTAGTTATTGTTAAAGGCTTTAGGTGTTAAGTTTAATCCTAAGTTATAGATTTTAATTAGTGGTAAATAAATGGGGTTTTAAAATATTATTAAATTACTTAAATGCCAAATGCGGATATGATGTTTAAGGATTGCTTAATGCTTTTATAAATGCGACGCTATTATTTAAAATATTATTTATTGTGCATATTTATAATTATTTAAGTTAAAATTAAATTATCTTAATATGACTTTAGGTGCTTTATTAATTTTATCTTGGGTTTAGATTATTACAATAATTATGGAATTGCTTTGCGTATTAATAAATGCGACTATGCTATTTGACGCGACGTCATTGCTAAATTATTTATTTATTTACGTATTTATCATTAAAATTATTAAGAATTAATGGAAATAGAATAGGGCTTAAAATTGATAAATGCGGGCGCGAGACTCAAAGTGCTTAATACTCTTCGTAAAATGCGATGCCATTATTAAATCATTTATTTATGCGTGTATTAATGTTTTATTGTTGCATTTTATTATTATAAAAATTGTTTAAAATTATTTTGAAAAATTAGTGTAATTTTATAGTTAATGATTGAGCGAGAGGGTCAAAATTGGGTGTCAACAACAGTATACCTTAATGGGAAGGGCAATATATATTATTGACTTTACCGTGTCCTAGAAAGGGTTGGGCAGTATACCTTAATGGGAAGGACAATATATATTATTGACTTTACCGTGTCCTAGAAAGGGCCGGAAAGTATACCTTAATGGGAAGGGCAGTATATATTATTGATTTTACCGTGTCCTAGAAAAGGTCGGGCGGTATACCTTAATGGGAAGGGAAGTATATATTATTGACTTTACCGTGTCCTAGAAAGGGTCGGGCGGTATACCTTAATGGGAAGGGCAATATATATTATTGATTTTACCGAGTCCTAGAAACGGACAGGCGGTATACCTTAATGGGAAGGGCAGTATATACTATTGACTTTACCGTGTCCTAGAAAAGGCCGGGCAGTATATCTTAATGGCGGAGGCGATATTGTACATGACTTTCTGCGTCCACGGCGGCAGAATACCTTACATGACTTTATCGTGTCCTAGAAATGACCGGGCATAATACCTTATATTATTTCATGGACAAGGTCCATGGTGTGAATTTAGATACTCATGTTGTCACCTTATATTATAGATATATATGTGGATTGTACAGATAGACATTCTTGATTTGACATGGCTCTCATATTTTTCTAAGGTACAGTTGAATTTCACTTTTAAAAAGGAAGTACAGTTGGCTCTTATTTTTATATGGCACGGTTGGATCTGGTATATAATTTTCATACTTGTCCATGTCATTTTTTGGCCAGTTTGATCTTATTTACTGTACTTTATGTTTACATACTTAGTACATTGTTGTACTGACCGCCTTCTCTGGGGGGCTGCGCTTATGCCCGCAGGTATTAGGTACTCAGTTGGGGGATCCGCGAGCTTAGGATTTCCATCAAGCTTTTATTGAGATGACTCCACCATTCCGGAGTCTATTCATTATGGTACATGTATTTCATTATGTCTTAGGTATATTCAGAGGTACGGCGGGGCCTTGTCCCGTCATAGTTACTGTCAATCTTAGAGGTATGTATTCATATGTGGGATGGACTTGCGTGAGTTGTACAATTGTAGTTCCTTTGGATTGTTTTATATATAATGGCGGCCTTGTCGGCTTTGCCTGTTTTGTTTTTTTTAAAAATGATGAAATGAGTTTTCTATAATTTCCGCTAGTTTAATGTGATGTATAGGTAGAAGGGTGTCCGGGTAGGGCACCAGTCGCGGATCCGGGGTTCGGGTCGTGACATTACATCTCTACTTTCGGCTATTGTGTACTTCTCCGGGATAATCTCATTTCCTGGTCTGTCAAACGGCAAGCCACTTTATCCCGCTAGAGTGCTGAAGCAGAGTATAGAGGTGTTGCTAATGTAGCTTATAATTTTTATTATATTAAAAATCACTTTTATATAATTATTGTAAATTAACGCAAGAAATCCTCAATAGAGATTATTCCAATCTTACCGCCGATATTCACTCCAAATTTGTATATCTAGCTGCGTACTAATTATCTTTGATTACTCATGTCACATGCATAAAAAGAAAAGAAAAGAAAAGGTACCAGATTATTATACTCCCATGTAATGGCATGTTTTTCTTACATAATAAAGTTATAAAACTAACCTAACACATGAAGGGTTGGAAACAACAAATCACATGCAGTAACCGTACCTAGTTCTTTTTCACGTCTAATGAACAAATCATGGCGTACGTTCATGCATAAAGAAGCAACATTTGGATTGACCTTTTCTCCTCCTTTTTATTAATACTTCCTTAATTAGAGGTCGATCCATCAATTAAAATTTATGAATTTTTATAATGATCTCAAATTAATATTAATCGAGTATATAAATAATATGTATAAATATTTAGTGAATTTCTTACTTCCTCTGTCCCAATTTATGTGATAACGGTTTGGATTTTTAGAGTCCAACTTCTTTATTTTGACTGTGAATTCGAACATATAATCTTTAAATTTTTTTTAAAAAAAATGATTTACATATTTAAAAATTATATAAAAATACTATAAATCACAATAATTATCAATATAAAATATTTGACAGACATATGTTGAAATCACATTCAGGATTTTTTATTTGACTCTTAAAAAACAAAAAACAAAATCATATTAATTGAAATAGAGAAAATAATACATATATAGAGTCTAAACAAACTTATTGGGTTTCATAAACTTATACTACCTTCTAAACTAGGTCCTCCCCTGATTCATTTTCCTTTCTATACAGAAAGAATTAATTCCATAATTATTCTTATTGATGAATGACATATATATACAAGTTACATAGGATTTTTTTTCTATTCTACCTCTAAATTTCTATTCTATTTGGAAACTAACTTTACAATTATGGTAATATTACACTACTAATTAAGGTACAAAACCAAGTCTAATATTTACCAAATATACAAGGAAAATCTGAGAATGCATTGCTGGACGTCCACTGCCCACTGATGGGCTTTACCGTATTGGGTTGGACCCAATATGTTTAACACACCCCCGCAATCATAGCGGACGGTCTTCGTACGTTGAGTCTGTCTCTAAAATCTTCAAAAGGACCGAGGGAAGACCTTTTGTAAAGATGTCTGCTATTTGATATCTGGAAGGGACATGACAGACACGTACTTGTCCTCTAGCTACCTTTTCTCGAACAAAGTGAATACCCATCTCTATGTGTTTAGTGTGTTGGTGCTGAACTGGATTACTAGAAAGGCAGATGACACTTATATTATCACAATATACCAAAGTAGTCTTCTCAATAGGACAATGGAGCTCTAAAAGAAGATTACATAACCAACATGACTCAGAAACCACATTGGCGACTCCTCGATACTCGGCCTCTGCACTTGAGCGTGAAAGCGTGGATTGACGCTTGGCAGACCATGAGACCAAGTTATTACCTAAAAATATGCAATAGCCAGACGTAGAATGCTTGGTGTCAGGACAACCACCCCAATCAGCATCTGTATAGGAGACAAGTGTAGATGTCGACGAATAATACAAATGCAAGGCATAATCAAGTGTTCCCTGAATGTACCTAAGAATGTGTTTGAGCGCATTCATATGTTCAATCCTGAGATCATGCATAAACAAACACACCTGCTGTACGGCATATGTAATATCAGGTTGCGTGAAAGTAAGATACTGAAGAGCGCCTACAATACTACGATAGCGGGTCGAATCCTCATAGAATCAGCACCCAACTTGGGTTTAGTAACAACTGGAGTAGAAGTGGACTTACAGGATGACATCTCAGCCCTCTCAATGATCTCTGTTGCATATTTCCTCTGTGATAAGAACAATCCACCTGCATAACGAGTGACAACAATCCCCAAAAAATAACTCAATGAGCCCAAGTCTTTCATGACAAACTCACAACTGAGCATTGTCATAATAGACTTTCGCAAAGCATCAGAAGAGACGGTCAAGATAATATCATCCACATATAATAGTATATAAGTCATCGAAGAACCGCGATGATAGAATAATGAATTATCAGAACTTCTGTGACAGAAGCCCATAGTCGAAACATAGTCAGCAAACCTCTTATACCAAGCCCGTGTAGACTGCTTAAGCCCATACAAGGACTTCTTTAACAAACAAACATAATTAGGATATCTAGTATCCCTAAACCCCAAGGTCTGATGCATATATACTATCTCCTTCAGATCACTATGTAGGAAAATATTTTTCACGTCTAGCTGATGAATGAGCCATGATTTTGAAAGAGCCAAGATGAGCACAGTGTGAATGGTAGCCGGCTTGACCACCGAGATAAATGTCTCACCACAATCCACACCAACCTGCTGAGTCTTACCATCACCTACAAGACGAGCCTTATGCCTTGCAAACGAACCATCAATTTTTTCTTATGAGCAAAAATTCACATAGATCGAATAATATTAACATCAGATGGACGAGATACCAACTCCCACGTCTTATTATCAATAAGCGCATTATATTCATCGGTCATGACAATTTTCCAATTTGGGTCATTTAAGGCAGACACATGATTACAGGGTAAGAGTGATTTAAGAACATTATAATTTAAATTAAAATGTCTTTTTGGTTTTAAAATACTCATTTAACTGCGGGTGACTGGACCATGACTAGGGGTCGGATTGGGTGAATTTTAGGAATTTTCTTGAGACGGTACGGACTAGTCACCGCAAGGCTGCCGCCTATTTTCGAATCGACGCCGGCGCACCGCGACGCCCCTAAAGGCCGCGACGCTGACGACGGGTTGCGAGACAGATTCGAAAAATGACGAAAAACATAGGAGGAGATATCATCATCCAAAATATCATACGAACTAGGCACTGGATTTTCTACTTTAGAGAATCGAAATTGGGACTCATCAAAGATAACATGACGACTAATAATGATTCGTTTAGAGGACAAATCAAAGCATTTGTAACCACGATGATTTGACGGATAACCCTAAAACACATGAGGGGTAGAACGTGCCTGAAGTTTGTTAATTGTGGTGGATGAAAACAGTGGATAACATAAGCATACAAAGACCCTAAGATGAGAATACGAAGGAGTCTTATTATATAAACATTGAAGAGGGGACGAATATGTCAAACCTTTAGAAGGAAGAATGTTAAGCAAATATGTAGTCATTTGTAGAGCATGATGCCAAAACAACGGAGGGACAGAAGAATGAACCAATAAGGTGCTAATAATGTTATTAATTGTACGAATTTTACGTTCAGTTTTCCCATTTTGTGAAGACGTATGAGGACAAGAAAAATGAAAATTTATCTCATTTTAAGCACAAAACTCCCGAAACTCCCCATTGTCATACTCTTTGTCATTATCACATTGAATATTCTTTATTTTTCGTGCGAATTGAGTTCTAATGAAAGCTCTAAATTTTACGAAGATGGAAAAAACATGAGATTTTTTCGCAATTGGAAACGTCCACAAAAATTTAGAATAATCATCCAAGAATAAAACATAATATCGATGACCCGTAGAATTGAGAACGGGAGATGTCCATAGATCGATATGAATAATATCAAAAGGCATTGAAGTATGAGAATTCGAAGCTACAAACGACAACTTAATAATTTTTTCTAGAGAACAAGATTGATAATTTAGAGTGCTACGCTTACCCTTACAAGAGATAAACTTATTTTTATCTAAAGTAGATAAAAATAGATGACTCCGGATGACCTAGACAAGCATGCCACAAGGAAGGACCAAGAGCTGCAAAACTGGATGACATGATCTGATGCGAGAAACTGAGACTCGTTGTGATTGGATAAATATCCCCCTATTATCACACCTCATGAGAGGACTCCCCGACTTGAAATCATTCACAGAAAACCCAAAAGAATTAAAATTAATAGAAATCCAATTATCAGTGGTGAATTTACGGACAAACACCAAATTTTTAATTAGTTTTGGGGTATGAAGGGTATTTTTTTAAGACAAGTGATGGATAGGGCGGAGATAAAGTTTTATGATCATAACCCTGAATTAGAATTGAATTACCATTACCAACAATTAGACCACGATTACTGCTCAAATTGGAATAAGACGAGAGAGTACCTTGATCGGATGTCATGTGAGTAGTGGCGTCGGTGTCCATAGACCAATTCAAATCTGGTTGAGTCATCATGTGCATTGCTGCTTCAATGTCGATCTGTGTGGGTCCCATTGTGTGATAGGCCTGAGGTGGACGAGGCCCAAGTATGTTGGACTGTTGGGTCGGCTCATAAACCGTGCAAACCACGAGCTCGATCCGGTAATCGCCCAGTTGGGGCCAGCGTGGCGGCCGTGACGCCGACTGGCTGGGTTGGCGCAGACGATGTTGAACAAGCGGGACCAGCGCCATCGCTGCCCCATATTTGCGGATCTTTGCCATCGCCACCACTGTTCCGGTGGGTGTTTCAGCCGCGATTCTTGCCATTATTTTTCCGATTTTGACTTTTTTTACCACCACCGTTGTTGTGATTGTGGCTCACGTTGGCGGAATCGGAAGGGGGGAAATTGGACGCAGTCATCATGACGACGGGATTAGCCCCTATAGTCACCTTTTTAGTCAAACCCGCTTCTTCCAATGTGAGCATGGATCGAACTTGATAGAACTCCGGAAGGGGGTTACTTTGAGGAATAACTGAAGCAACCCCGTTATAGGCCTCGGACAGACCGACAACCATCTGAAGGATGAGACGACTATTAGTAACAGGAGCACCTACGTTGCGAAGTTGATCCGCCAAGTCCTTGAGTCGTTTACAATAAGAAAAAATGTTGGGAAAATTCTCCATATCAACATGAGAAAATTCCTCCTCAAAGATAACAATGCGGGAATGACTGTTATCTTGAAAAATATCACGCAATCGATTCTATGCAGCCATAGTCGTGGAGTTGGGCTTCATAATCATCTGTAAAAGGTCCATGGATATTGTGGTATAAATCCATTGAAGAACCTTTGCATCAAGCGTGACCCATAATTTTGAATCCTTCGTTTTGGTGGGTACATCATCATCTTCGGTGGTCTCATCCCCTGTTTTAGGAGTCGAATGGATGATATGATGAAGAACTTGATGAGCCATTGCATGAATCTTGAATAACTCTGCCCACGTCACATATTGGATGTTTTCTATGTCAAGAACAATAGGAAGACCGCTCTTGATGTTGGAAACCGTGAGGGCAGGATGAAACGTGTTCTTATCAGTCACAGTGAATATAACAACAAGATTCGGAGAAGAGAAGAAAAAAATTCGAGAAGTGTCTCGGATTTGTAGGAATTTGCACGGCAATTTGACAAAGAAAAAAAAAAGAGCGGAAACAAGGTAAAAATAACCTAGACTCTTAATACCATGAAAGAATTAATCCCTTAATTATTCTTATTGATGAATGACATATATATATAAGTTATATCGAAATTTTTTTTCCCTATTCTACCTCTAAATTCCTATTCTATTTGGAGAATAACTTTATAATTATAGTAATATTACACTATTAATTAAGGTATAAAACTAAATCTAATATTTACCAAATATACAAAGAAAATCTGGGACTGTACTGTTGAACGTCCACTGCCCACTGCTGGGCTTTACCGTATTAAGTTGGACCCAATATATTTAACATACTTTATTCTTTTAATATTATTGTTAAACCATCTTTCCACTTCCCCGTATATATTTTTATCGAGCCCATGGCAGGCTCTTTCATAAGGCCATTAAAGCAACGACTCGAGCCTTTAACTTCTTGAAGGCCTCTTTTTTTTTTTTAAAAATATCATATATATTATTCTCTCTGTCCCAATTTATGTGATGTAGTTTTATTTAACATGTACTTTAAAAAATAAATGAAGACTTTTGAATCTTATGGTCTAAAATAAGCTAAAAATATTTGTGTGATTATAAATTATCTCGTTTTAGTAAAAGGTAAGTTTAAAGTTAAATTGTTGTCAAATAAGGAAATATATCGTTCTTTTTTTTACGGACTAAAAAGAAAAATGAGTCATTCTTTTTGGGACATAAGGAGTATTAATTTTTTTTGTATGTATTGTTATAATTTGCTTCTTTAATTTGGAATCAGCATTTTGTACCAAGTACTAAAAGGTTGAAGCTGAATAATAGTTTCATTTTCATCTCTTCCTTCCTGAAAAATAATTACTTATTAAATATTTATTGAAAATAAATATGTAAAATAATGTAAATTGGATTTGGTAAAATGAAGTTAATTAAGTAAAAGAGAAAAAAATAGAACGATCACTTTAATTTATCTAACTTTTTTTGTTTTTTATTCGTGTTCGCTATCCGTATTGAAGCCCGACTAATTTAGATTCACACTGTGTATACCCATTCAGGGAAGCGCTCCCTACTAAAAAAAATTCTATACACATGACTCGAATCCAAAACCTCTGATTAAAGAAAAAACAATCACACACTGCATCACATCCTTTGACAGGTGATTACTTTATCTAACTATTGACAATCGAAAGAGTATTATGTTCTTGCAATTTGGTGTGTGTATATATATACATAGGGCCAAAGAGAAATTATCCAGTACCTAATTAAAAAGAGTGTTTATTTATTAAATTAAGAAATAATTAATTTTATTTTTCAGATTTCTTCCTATTAAGTGTTATTTGATCAAATCTCAATATCTATTTAATTAGGGATAATTTAAATAAATTACTTATTTTTTTAGGAGTTAGTATTTTCTTAAGAAGTGTGTAAATGACTAAGTGGACACTCTTTTTTATCCGGATGGAGTACTGTTATGTACATTTGTACTTGTCCCTTGTTAATTTGAATTTAGTAGAGATCCGTTTTATTAAATTACTCCTATAATTGTATGTTTTAAACAATTAATTTTGACTATTAATACTTTATGTAGTTACTTAATAATTCGGGTAACATTGACAATAAATGTCTTTTGACTTTTAAAATGAATAAAAATAGAAAATAAATTAGTATTAGAGCATGTAAAAAAGAGTGATTGATTTGGTATGGGTACGTCACTGTTTGAGGTGTGGATTTTAACCACCAATAATATCATTAGTAAAGGGACAATGAGGAGGTTCGAGCTCTTGCAGTCGCAGTGTGGGAGTTTCATTCATCCTTTGTGGGTATGACTCATTGTGAGCATCAGACACTGTGCTTCTCACCTATTGAGCGCTGAGTCACCATGATTTACCTTCTCCACTAATTTCTGTCGGGTCGGGAGCTCTGTGGGCGAGAGATTTCGCCTTTTGCCCCGAGACAATGAAAAATATATCTTAGGAATTTGAACTTTTTTCCCCTTTTTGAGGTTACTAACAAGTTCATGAACATCCTCTTATGCATATGATATCCGAATGAAGCTAAAATCATTTAAATTATTTCCCTTTCCAAGAAAATCATTGATCATTCATTCATGAACCTCCTTATGAAGGTTAGATAAAGTACCCAAAGCAGCAACTAATCATGAATTTTCTTATAGGAGTACCTACCCATCATTATTAAATGTAGTACTAACTTTAATTAGGTGTAGTTAAGATTGAAGAGAGGAGAACCAGCTTATAGCTACTCCGTCAATGAAGTATATTTATTTATACTCTGGCTGTGGTTGTTTGGTGCATCTCAACAGGAAAGTAAATATATATCATAAAGAATTAATTTTAATCATGTATATACCGTGTAATTTTATGATGAAGAGTGTTCGGATGAACCGTCTTGCGGTTCCTCCCATGGTCAGTTGTGTTGAATCATCACGCCTCTTACGCGCAGTAGGCGATACATATATATTGGACCTCACGCACATCAGACAAATTCAGGATTTAAACATTATTGATTCGAGTTCAGCATTCTACCACAATTCATTTAATTTATTAAGTTCGAAATCTACTGTTTATTTTTAATGCATATATATATATGATCTAAGTCAAAACTACTTAGATTCAAATAATATTATCTAATGTTGACTGAGACCTGCTGCATTCATAATGTTACTATTAGTTGTGCCCAGAGTTATGTTGAAATAAAAATTGAGCTAAAACAAAAAGCACCTGTAGCTTAGTGGATAGAGCGTCTGTTTCCCGATAGGTTCTCGACCCCTACCTGGTTCGAACAGTTTATAATTTTGTTTTTTACTTGTATTTTGTTTCGGGACCAAAATAAATAGACTATGTCAACTCGGAAGCCTCCCTCTGCATAATGAGTCAAATATAATACTCGTGGAGTGTAATATTTTTCAAATGAAGTTTACACACTCTTTAAATAGTAAGTGTGTTCAGAGGTGGATCTAGGATTTAAATTATATGAGTTCAAATAAAAGTTTTAATATTGAACTCATTATATTTTTAAAATTATGAATTTATATCTATATTTAATTATTATTTTACACATAAATTTATATTTCGCGTTGAAAGTTAAGAATTGAATTGAACCATTAATTATAATGCTAGATACGCCACTAAGTGTGTCAAATTAAAGGAGAAATATAAGTATTTGTTTGTAGATAGACTTTCATAGCAGATATACAAAGATCATTTGCATCAAGTATTACTCCACTTATGTATAACAATATTCTAAGTTCATAAACAATAATGGCGAAAACGAGTTAATTTGATATAAACACAAAAGTAGAATTCACAAAGAAGAAGTAGAATTCACGAAGAAGATAATACTCCATTTGTTTATCCTCTTTCACAACAACATTCATGTTAAATGAAGTCCAGCGTTGCGACGCTTCAGCCACTGGGCCTCAGTTTCGGCCCTGGCTCAGTCTGGACCCAGTTTCTTGGTTCAGAATGCGGATTTCAGATTATTTTATGGGCCGATCCAGCAGTCTAGCATACTTGGGCCTCGCTCCCCTCAGGCCCATCACGTAATGGGACCCACACAGATCGATATTGAGGTTGCAATGCACACACTTGGAATGACTCAACCAGACCCGAATTGGTACATGGACACCGGCGCCACCACCCACATGACATCGACCAAGGTACTCTCTCGTCTTATTCCAATTTGAGCAGTAATCGTGGTATAATTGTGGATAATGGCAATTCAATTCCAATTAAGGGTTAATGGTCATAAAACTTTGTCTCCTCCTCATCCACCACTTGTCTTGAAAAATACTCTTCATGCCCCAAAACTAATTAAAAATTTGGTGTATGTCCGTAAATTCATCACTGATAATTGGTGTTTCTATTGATTTTGATCCGTTTGAGTTTTCTGTGAAAGATTTCAAGACGGAGAGTCCTCTCCTGAGGTGTGACAATAGGGGGGATCATGATTTTTATCCAATCACACCAAGTCTCGGTTCCTCGCGTAGGACCTTCCACTTTTGCAGCTCTTCCTCCTTCCTTGTGGCATGCTTGCCTAGGTCATCCAGGCACGTCTATTTTGTCTGTCTTAGATAAAAATAAACTTATTTCGTGTAAGGGTGCGCATAGTACTCCGAATTGTCAATCTTGTTCCTTAGGAAAAATTGTTAAGTTGCTAATTGTTTCCTCTACTTCTACTACTTCAATGACATTTGATATTATTCATAGCGATTTATGGACATCTATTGTTCTTAGTTCTTTGGGTCACTGTTATTATGTTCTATTTTTAGATGATTATTCTAAATTTTTATGGACGTTTCCAATAGCGAAGAAATCTCAAGTTTTTTCCATCTTCCAGAAATTTAGAGCTTTCATTAAAACCCAATTCGAACGAGAAATCAAGAATATCCAATGTGATAATGACAAAGAATATGACAATAGGGAGTTTGGGGATTTTGTGCTAATAATGGAATCAATTTTTGTTTTTCTTGTCCTCATACATCTTCATAAAATGGAAAAGTCGAACGCAAAATTTATACCATTAATAATATTATCCGAACTTTCTTGGTTCATGCTTCTGTACCCCCATATTTTTGGCATCATGCTCTACAAATGGCTACCGATATTCTTAACATTTTTCCTTCCAAAGGTTTGACACATTCGTCCCCTATTCAAATTTTATTTAATAAGACTCTCTCGTATACACATCTTAAAGTATTTGGGTGCTTGTATTATCTACTATTTCCATCCACCACAATTAACAAACTTCAGGCACGTTCAACCCCTTGTGTGTTTTTGGGTTATCCGTCAAATCACTGTGGTTACAAATGCTTTGATTTGTCATCTAAACGAATCATTCTTAGTCGTCATGTCATCTTTGATGAGTCCCAATTTCCATTTTCTAAAGTAGAAACAGTCGTGCCTAGTTCGTATAATTTTTTGGATGATGATATATCCCCCTATATTCTCCGTCATTTTTCGGATCTGTCCCAAAATTCGTATTCGCCGCGCCTTGGGAGGCGCGCGATCATCCGATATCCGAGGTTGTTTCTCGCCGCCGCCTGCGTTCTTCGTGAGGCGCCGCGGCGCCTAAGTTCCAGTAGCCACTGGAACGAAAGAGTCGCGGCCCTTGATCGCGGCGCCTCCGACGGTAATTTCAGAAAATAGGCCAGCAGGCCCATTGCCTGCTGGCCAGTCCGTGCCGTCTCCTGAAAATTCCCAAAATTCACACCATCCAGTCCCGAGTTATGGTCCAATCACTCGTAGTCAATGGGGTATTGTTAAACCAAAAAGATATTTTTAATTTAAATTCTAATGTTCTTAGGTCACCTTTACCTCGTAATCATGTGTCTGCCTTAAATGACCCTAATTGGAAAATTATCATGACCGATGAATATAATATTCTTATTGATAATAAGACGTGGGAGTTGGTGCCCCGTCCATCTGGTGTTAATATTATTCGGTCCATATGGATTTTTGTTCATAAAAAAAATTCCGACGGTTCGTTTGTAAGGCATAAGGTTCATCTTGTAGGTGATGGTAAGACTCAGCAGGTTGGTGTGGATTGTGGTGAGACGTTCAGCCCGATGGTCAAGCCAACTACCATTCGTAATGTGCTCAACTTGACTTTTTCGAAATCATGGCTCATTCATCAACTAGTTGTGAAGAGTGTTTTCCTACATGGTGATCTCAAGGAGACAGTGTATATGCATCAGCCCTTGGGGTTTAGGGATACTAGATATCCTAATCATGTCTGTTTATTGAAGAAGTTTTTGTATGAGCTTAAGCAGTCTCCACGGGCTTGGTATAAGAGGTTTGCTGACTATGTTTCGAATATGGGTTTTTCTCACAGCAGGTCTGATAATTCATTATTCATTTATCATCGGGGTTCTTCCATGGCTTATATACTATTATATGTTGATGATATTATCTTGACTGCCTCTTCTGATGCTTTGCGAAAGTCTATCATGACAATGCTCAGTTCTGAGTTTGCCATGAAGGACTTGGGCCCATTGAGTTACTTTTTGGGGATTGCTGTCACTCGTCATGCAGGTGGGTTATTCTTATCACAGAGGAATTATGCAGCAGAGATCATTGAGATGGTTGGGATGTCATCCTGTAAGTCCACTTCTACTCCAGTTGATACTCAACCCAAGTTGGGTGCTGCAGTTGTCTCTCCTTATGAGGATCCGACCCGCTATCGTAGTCTTGTAGACGGGTAGTATCTTACGTTCACGCGATCTGATATTACATATGATGTACAACAGGTGTGTTTGTTTATGCATGACCACAGGATTGAACATATGAATGCGCTCAAACACATTCTTAGGTACATTGAGGGAACACTTGATTATGGCTTGTATTTGTATCCTTCATCGACGTCTACACTTGTCTCCTATACAGATGCTGATTGGGGTGGTTGTCCTGACACCAGACGGTCTACGTCTGGCTATTGTTGTTTTTGGGTAATAACTTGGTCTCATGGTCTGTCAAACGTCAATCCACGCTTTCACGTTCAAGTGCAGAGACCGAATATCGAGGGGTAGTCAATGTGGTTTCTGAGTCATGCTGGTTACGAAATTTACTTTTAGAGCTTCATTGTCCTATTCAGAAGGCTACCTTACTATATTGTGATAATATAAATGAAATCTACCTTTCTGGTAATCCAGTTCAGCACCAGCGCACTAAACACATAGAGATAGATATTCACTTTGTTCGAGAGAAGATAGCTAAAGGACAAGTACGCGTTTGCCATGTCCCTTCCAGAAATCAAATTACAGTCATCTTTACAAAGGGTCTTCCCTCTGTCCTTTTTCAAGATTTTAGAGACATTATCAGCTTACGAAGACCGTCCGCTATGACTGTGGGGGTGTGTTAAATGAGGCCCATCGCCATTGCCCAAGCCTCATAGCGCCGCTGCCCAAGCCGCATAGCGTCGCGGCCCAGTCCAGACATTGTTCCGTGAACAGTAGTGTAATGTGTATATATTTGGGATATATTATATTAGTCTTGTACCTTAAGTAGGATTGTAATATTACCATAAGTGTATAGTTATTCTTCATATAGAATAGGGATTTAGATGTAAAGTAGGAATAGAATTCTCCTATTGTAACTTGTATATATATGTCTTTCATCAATAAGAATAATCAGGGGATTAATTCTTTCGATTCACATTATATCGGACACAAAATCCCAAAACAGAATATTCGTTGATGACATGATAACATTCAAAGGATACAACAATAATCCAGTGAAATCCCACAACGTGGGGTCTGAGAAAGGTAGAGTGTAGGCGGACCTTACCTCTACCTTGGTAGGTAGATCGGTTGTTTCCGGGAGACATTCGGCTCAAGACAAAGCATAATCACAATCAAAGCAAGTAAAGCAGAGCAAATCAAAGCAAGAAAACGATTAGATTCAGATGAAAAATTAAAGCTTATCGGAATATATAGAAAAATGAACTCCTAATATGCTTGTCGGAATTATAGAAAAATGAATGGGGCGAAAAATATCTTTAACGTATTGCAAGTGATTTAAAATTATTTTTTCTTTCGTCTGTTGGATCATAATTGTTCTTGATGTCAATTTAAGTAGAAATACTTCTCATTTTACTTATAAAATGATATATGTGGGACTTTAATTAAATTGGTGACACTTATTTATTAGTTACGTGGCCTCAATCATAAATAACTTAATCCATCCAGGTTAACTCTAAAAAAACTTGATAAAAAAGAACCTTACTATGGAAAATCTTACTCATATTGATGTATCCAGACATTATATAAACTCAGAACACAAATTTAAATAAAAAATGAAACAATATAACAACAACAACATATCCAGTAAAATCTCATATCGTAGAGTCTGAGTAAGGTATAATGTACACATATTTTATCTTTACCTTAGTAGGTAGAACGGTTATTTCTAAAAAAATAAGAGAGAAGTGAATACCAATAAAAAGAGAGGCTTGACTTCAGGAAAATAATAAAAATGACGCACACGAAGGAGATGGCCAAAGATAGAAATGAATTCTTTTCCTGGACTTGCCAGAGAAACCTCAACTCAATTTGGGCTAAATCAGTAAACATAAGGAAGTTCGGCCAAAATTAAATATATGTGTAATGCATTAAAATGTCATTTAATATTGTGGTTATAAACTTGTCATATAGGATATTTGACTTGTCAACTTATTAAATATATAAAGAGATATTCTTTTTTGGACATACCAAAAAAAAAAAAGTAAAATATTTCAATTAAATTTAAAAATGATCAATTAAGTTTTTCCTAATTAATATTAGAATCCTTTCTCTATTTTAAAACAAATCTTAATATTTTAAGTATATCAAATATTAAAAATAGTACTTCTCAAATGAATTGCGCAAATAGTCATACGCGGCGCGGATATAAATATATTCAATCTCCAATGTGGATATCGAATTCTTAGTGAGAAACCAAAAAATAGTAATACCAAGAATGAATGGAGTTTATCCGCTGATAGTCGCCCAGTGGCCATTAGTCAAATTTGTGGCCTTAGGGTCACAAGTTCGATTCTCGGCGGATACGTTCTCTGGGGCATATACCTCGTATTAAAGCCTGATAGCTTAACCGCGCGGACATATTGCAGTGTGAGTTTGATTCCCTCCAGACAAATCCTGTTAGGGGATCAGACCTTGTAGGATCGATCCGTTGGTAGCGATCAGACACTGAATACGGGGTGCACATCCCGCGATTTATCCGGCGGTGGCGGTTAAGAACGGGTTCCATTCGCCTCTAGGAGCGTAAATGCGTCTTGTGCGGTCTTAGCGATATGAGAATCTAAGGTCACCCCGAAACCTGAATTATAAAAAAAAATGGAGTTTACTTTTTATTACCGGAATTTCAAGTATTTTAAATTATTATTAAAAATAGATGAAACAAAACAAAAGATGCGCGCGGCCATGAGCATATAACAAACAGAACAACACACACACAAAACTCTCTTCTCTCTCTTTTTCGTTCCGCCATTAGAGGAGTGAATGAAAGTGACGGATATAGAGAGAACCTTAAGAGTTTTGTAATTGTCTCTTTATTTCCTCCCCTCATATATCTTTCATTATTATACTCCTTTCCATTTTCTTTTCCGGGCGGCAAACTTGCCGCCGGAAAAGAAAATAATAACAAACTCTAAAAATACACTTTTTTTTTGTTTTGTTTCTCCTCTCCTGCATTACTTTTGATTTGGTACTACTATTCTCTTTCTATATGTATGCTTGTTCATGTCAACATTAAGTATTTGTGTGTGTGATGTGAACATGCGATTTGAAGGGATTTTCGCCGTTTTGGACAACTTTCCATTAAAAATGTGCTTGTATAATTGTGTGTTTTTATTATTTCCTCCGTCATAATTTGTATGAGTATCTATCAGTTTAGGGAGTCAAATAACTTTTTCGTTAAATATAATTTTTTTTAGTTTTTTTTTATATATTGTAAATTATTAATTATGCAGACTTAATAGTAGTTTTCAACATATGTAAATTTTGTTATAAAACAGTCGAAAAATCTATATGTTAGTAAATATCTAGAAAACAAAATTAATTCAATCAAAATACTCTGAATCGACAGAAACCAGCATATATACAAGTTTGCATGTCCGGTTTTTGCACACAAGTTTAATTAAATGGACATTTTGATGAAGAATGAAAGGATTCATAATTATTACTATATGTTAAATTTCTTATAATTGCAGTTTCACCTATGGAGAAACCGAATACTCCCTTCAAGGGAGTGCTTGATGATATTAAAGGAAGGATAACATGCTACAAACGTGATTGGCTTGACTCATGTGGCACAGGCGTGAGGTATTTGGCAAATGTTTTTATCTTATTATGTTTGAACTGAACATGAACATGAACATGTTGATAAAAATGTTGTTTTTTTGTGTATATGAGTTTTTAGGATACTGGCTCCAACAGCATACATTTTCTTTGCTTCTGCTCTTCCTGTGATTGCTTTCGGAGAACAATTGAGTAGAGAAACAGGTCCGTCCTAATTTTTCTTGCTTGATAAATACTAAGTACTATTCATGTTTATGTGACACTTTTTGCTTTTCGAGATTCAAACTTTGACCAACAACAACATACTCAGTGTAATCACAACAGTGGGGTCTGGGGAGGGTAGGATGTACGATGTACGCACACCTTACCCTACAGAAGTAGAGATTTTGTTTTCGATAGACCCTCGGCACACGACACATAACAACTTTGATCAATATTTAAAAATATATTCTTTCATCATATTGACATGAGAACAATTGCAACTTATAGTATTTTTCGTATAGTTTTTGAATATCTAAAATTTTGAATTTAAAATATTGATTTGATCAAATCCAGTTTAGCTTCAAGGGTTTCAAACTGGCTCTCGAGAAACAAAAAGTGCTGCATAAATTGGGACGGAGGCAGTAGTTAACCATATGCGGTAATCATGTAATGCAGGTTGGATTAATTTATTGGTGTATTGGTATTGACAGATGGAGCGATGAGCACAGTTGAAACTCTTGCTTCTACTGCTATATGTGGAATCATCCATTCAATTTTTGGTGGACAACCTCTATTGATATTAGGAGTTGCAGAGCCAACCATCATCATGTATACCTACTTGTACACTTTTGTGAAGGATAGACCAGACATGGGGCCACACCTGTTTGTCGCATGGGCAGGATGGTATGGCATCTACCTTTGCCTTTGTTTTCTCCAAAAGGAAAACAAATGCATAAATGTTACTAACCATATGTTTGACAGGGTTTGTGTTTGGACTGCGTTGATGCTGTTTCTTCTTGCTATATTCAACGCTTGCAATATCATACCGAGGTTTACTAGGCTTGCAGGGGAACTCTTTGGCATGTTAATCACAGTTCTTTTCCTCCAAGAGGCTATTAAGGTACTTATTGTTCTCCCTCCTTTGGAAGTGTCCTCTTAAAGATGCTAACTAGAAAGAATTTTCATTTAAAACTAGAAGAAATCCCATGCTCATACCTTTGTTGATCGAGTCACAGGGAATAGTGAGTGAATTTTCAATTCCAAAAGGTGAAAATCCGGAAAGTGAGGAGTTCCACTTTGAATGGCTCTACACGAATGGATTACTGGCGGTTATTTTCTCGTTTGGTGTTCTTTTAGCTTCTCTTAATAGTAGAGGAGCTAGATCATGGCGTTACGGTACAGGTATGTGACGATATCTTGCTTTTATTGAAGGGTGAATTTGGAGTTATTATTGTCTGTGAAAAGTCAAAATGTTTCATACATTGACTATTACTAACAGGTTGGATGCGAAGTTTTATAGCCGACTATGGGGTTCCCCTTATGGTTGTGTTGTGTACAGCAATGTCTTTTGGTGTGCCTGGAAAAATTCCCTCTGAAATTCCTCGAAGGCTCTTTTGTCCTCTCCCTTGGGAGGCTCAATCATTATACCACTGGACGGTGGTCAAGGTACTCTAAATTTCAAAATGACGCCCTTATTCATCTAGACTTCTTGACTTCTCCAGCTGGAGTGGCCAATAAGATCTGGACTGCTTCTATTTTCTGTTCAGAACAATAACTTGCTCCTTTAGTTGATGTTTCATAAATGGGGATTGTCGTGAAATAAACAGAGACATTAGAATTCATTATCAAGATCCTTTGTTTTTATATATGTTCTTACATAGGATTGGCAAACATGATATTCTTCAACAAAAAGCTTTTGAATTCAAATAGCTTGTGGCACATAAACTTTATCCTATAGTAATTCGGAAGTCAATATTATACAGGTCAAGATATTGTTAGGCACCTCTTTGTAGTTTCTGAAAAAGGAATTTTGAACCAAATTTATGGCGAAACTTTATGTACGTCTATTAAGTCGGGAATATTCCTATCCTCTATAATTTAGTTTATGCACTTAATTGCAGGATATGGTAAGGGTCCCAGTGTTGTATATCTTTGCCGCCTTCATTCCAGCTCTTATGATAGCTGGTCTATACTTTTTCGATCATAGTGTTGCTGCACAAATGGCACAACAGAAGGAGTTCAACCTTAAAAACCCATCTTCTTACCATTATGATTTGTTTATGCTTGGAGTCATGGTATAGATCTTCAGAACCTTTTCTATGTAGAGACATAAGCTAAACTTCAATTCGGGTCTTTTACTCGGGCTCATTCTTCATCCTGAATTTATGGTTGTAGACTTTGATATGTGGATTACTTGGAATTCCCCCTTCTAATGGGGTACTTCCACAATCACCAATGCATACAAAGAGCCTTGCTGTACTCAAGAGACAGGTAGACAATGCAACAATATATTCTCTGTTTGTTCTCATCTGCATGATTAACAGTCCTATTAAGACTACTTGATCCCTCATGAGCAGTTAATTAGGAAGAAAATGGTCAAGTGTGCAAAGGAAGGTATTAAGCAGAATGCAACAAAATCAGAGATATATGGAAAGATGCATGCCGTCTTCGTTGAGATGGATGCTACATCAAAGGTCAATGTCCATATAACTTATTCATTTATAAGAAGTGTGTTTATTTATTTTCAATACCTCCAACTAATTCGGGTTGAATCATAGTTGTTGGATTATAAGAAATTTGCTTATATTATGCAGCGCACAGCAGATAAGGAATTGGAGAACTTGAGGGTAGCTGTTATGAAACAAGACGATGGAGAAGATGGAACAGACGAAACATTTGACCCTGAGAAGCACATTGATGCCCACTTGCCTGTCCGAGTAAATGAGCAAAGAGTTAGCAACTTTTTGCAATCTCTACTTGTGGGATGTTGTGTGTTTGCTATACCTGTGATCAAGAAGATACCTACCTCAGTCCTTTGGGGATATTTTGCCTACATGGCCATTGACAGTCTCCCTGGTAATCAATTCTGGGAGAGGGTGCTGCTGCTTTTTATTCCTTCTGGTAGAAGATTCAAGTAAGTCATAAATAACTATTCCTCAAAACTAAGTCATGAATAGTTCCTCAAAATCTTTGCTCATGTTCACAGTTACACCTGGCTATTATAATTGTAGGAGTTTTGTGTTATTACCTAATTACGCTAGCCTAGTTCTTATTAGAACTGAGAAATAGAGGTTCAGAAAAGTGACATGTATTTTGACATCCGAATCCTTGTTATTGGGTCTCAAACTACTTTTGTATTTTAGTTTTATGGACGACCATGTCATAGTTATATACATTAGATTAAGGTAAATAGACTCTTTTCGCCCCCTTTTCGATGTCTGCCTGAGGACCTATGTCAATGTTTTGGAAAGGGGATGTTTGCCTTCTGTAACAGACTCGATTTTTTTTGCAGTAAGGCCCTTCTTCAAGTGGTAGTTATTGATTGGTTAACAGTGGCATCTTTTAAATGTCATTTTGTGATGGTTCTTTTGACAGGGTCTTTGAAGGGCTCCATGCGTCCTATGTTGAGTTGGTCCCATTCAAATTCATTCTCAAGTTTACAGTGCTCCAGTTCCTGTATTTCTTAATTTGCTTTGGAGTATCATGGATACCTATCGCTGGAATACTATTCCCTTTGCCTTTCTTCCTTCTCATACCTATAAGAGAGCATGTTCTTCCCAAATTTTTCCCACTTGAGTATCTTAAGGAATTAGATGCAGCTGAGTACGATGAAATTGCTGGTGTTCTAAAGGTAAATTATTTAGTACCAAACAACTGGAGTACTGTCTTTTAGATGAGAACTTTGAGGATCTCTTAGGATACCGGTTTTCACAAGGGTTGATGTATCTATCTGCAGGAGAGAGAGATAGCTGATGAAGAAAATGAAGATGATTTCTCTGATGCTGAGATATTGGATGAGATGACAACACACAGAGGTGAACTAAAACACAGATCTGTCAGCTTCACCGAAAGGCAGCATCAGGTAAATTGGCTTTGCTAAATCGTCCAACATTTGCAGCTTCCATTTTTATTACGTTGGAGGAATATTGATATTGACCTCATTTTTTTATGTCAGGTTTATCCACACGAGGCTTCTGGAGCGTAATGGCAGCTGATGCAACGATGTAAATGATATAGTGCATTGTGATTCTCAACCAAAGTACTTCCGGGGAGGTCATTAATTTTCACAAATCCTCTAGTTTGTGGAAAATGTGCAGTAGAAAGAATACATGAAAAGAAAGAAGAGAGTAGGAAAGAGCGGGAGATGGAGATATTACAACAACAAAAAAAGCACAAGAGATATTCTATACAAACTCTTAATTTTCTTTCATAGTACAGAAGCTACAGTAATATAGAAGTTTGACGCTGATTGAAACATGTGTATAATTCTTGATGTTTTTTTTGTGTTATTATCTTCATAGTCTAAAACTTCTTCTTTTTTGTGGTTGCGAGTGTTCGTAAGTATGGTGCTGTGAGTATGGTGCTGATCCTTCAAGTCCATTCTCGATCCGAGGTTGCCCCTAAAAAAGGCTTGTGTTTTGTCTTGAGCCGAGGGTCTCTCGGAAACAGCCGCTCTACCTATCAAGGTAGAGGTAAGGTCTGCGTACACTTCACCCTCCCCAGACCCCACATTGTGAGATTTCACTAGGTATGTTGTATTTCATTTTTGGAAAACGTTGAAGATGTAGATGCTTTTTTGTGTTATACAAATGGGGTCATTTATGTATCTGATAACTTTGCTTTTAAAACTACTTGACACTCTTAAGACATTTGAAATTACATTGATAATGGAGCATAGCTATTAGCTCCTACATACATATATATATATATATATATATATATGTGTGTGTGTGTGTGTGTGTGATATTGACAGAGAACTTACCAGAATTGGCATGTTATTAACCTGACTTGTAAGCATTCTAATTTGCATTGCTTAACGATTTCAAAACTGTATTTGCATATCAGGTCTCGACTTATACTTTGCTATCCAGCTAGTTTTCAAAGCATTTATGCTATTTTCAAATCATATGATATGCTAGTTTATCGAGAACGAGTATTTAGGAATAAGTTCTGCACTTACCTCAAGTCCAAAGCCTAGAAAATTTCTACGATATCACAAACTAGTCAATGGGCACTAATAAAGGATCAACCATGTCAAATGCACTCAGACAAATCAAAGCAAAATATTGTGGGCTGAGCCAAACAGGGAACCCCAGAGCTATTCCTGCAAATGCAATCCTGTGATTGCAGCCTGGACAACTGTTGGAAAAGTATTACAATATTAACAATGAAAAAACTGAAACTTAATCAGTACGTTATGTCGTGGCGAGTCACTGCTGGCTCGCCACGAAAGTGATTTCGCTATTACGATGCAAATTGTTTAGACGGGTCGCTCCTAAGGTTCCACGGCACTTGCAAACACGTGCACTCGTAGCTAGAATGAGTTTGCAGAAGTATAATTACTGAGAAACAAAAAGAATAACTTTTTGAGAGAAATAAAGAATATATTTCGTATATGATAATCCGCAAGGAGTGCTACGTATATAGACCAACCAAACTGCTGAATCAGATCATAGAGGATATAAATGAATTAACAGAAAAGAGTCAGATTTGCCTTGTACTCTCATAAATAAGTTATATTTGTCCTTGCCATCAAACTTTAGGGTCATATTTACCATTGTCATCCAAGTTTATATCTTCAATTTCGATTGCACAAACTTTTTCAACTTCATAATCTTCTCTTCAATTAAACGCCCCCCAACTCGATCTCTTCAAATTTCTGTATCAATTTTGACAACAAAATGTGAAATCTTCATCTTACTCAACTAGTTCACGATAACATTTGAGTTCTTTCTGTACCAGAATATTATTATGTTATTTTGAAAAAAATAATTTACTAAATCATAAAATTATCATTATTTGATATATTTCGTAAAAAATAAATAAAAAATAATATAACCTTTTGAGAGATTGATTGCATACATTATAACATCGCAACCAAATGCTGTAACTATAACATCACATAGCGCTATAACAAGTGTTTCATTGATCCATTTTTTTAGTATTTCACCATCTTTTTCTACTAATTTACCTATAAGGTTATATAGTCATACCTGAATTTTACAATGACTATATGTAAATCAAATTCCTTGTGCGGTAATTACATCTGCTTGTTAGTGATCTATCATTTACTATACAAAATGATGAACACAAAAATTTACAGGTCATGTTTCAGATTCATTTCTGAAATATGTATGATTGAGCTTGTGTTTAATTTTCTGTAGTAGTATCATCACCAGCAAGAACTAGATGATCACCATCTCTTATCACTGCAATATCTTCAATACGTGCTCCATCTTCAGTAAGTACTTTGGTAAGAGTGATACCAAATTTCTGAGCACCAATATCAAGTAGCTCTTGAATGGAATCCGGCAAAAGCACAAGCCTTTTACCTGTATGAGATTTTTCTAGACAACCGATGATTATTCTGCCTGGAATTCTTGAATTCGCAATTTTAGTTGAAGAATAATCCTGGCCACTTCCTCCTGCCAAGATTCCATAATGCACAATTAATTTGAAACAAATTGATTCAACAATGGGATCTTCCTCAAGATATTATTTATTAAGATTCATCAATAAACTTTTGAGTGAATAGGTTAAAACCCCTAAACTACCTAAACTATTAGGTGTTTTACAGAACTCCCCCGAACTACTATGAACTCATATTAAAATACCCCCGGGAAGAATATGACATATGCTCACGCTCCAAAAGCTCCTCGGAAGAGTTCCAAGTGGCAGTACATGTGGAATTCTTTTTGAGTAAATAGGTTAAAAGCCCTCCTAAACTATCACCATCTTGCGAGTTTCATACCTGAAGTATTGGGTGTTCACATAACCCCTGAACTACCATGAACTCATTGTGCCATGTGGACTCATTTTATACATTATTTTCATCTCCCACACTCTTTCATCAAATTATCTCAAACATTTTGCCACATATTTAGCCTGGGTGTTTTAAAACTCGCAAAATGGTGATGGTTTAGGGGGATTTTAACATATTCACTTTAAAATTTTAACATCAAATCTTCCAAAACTTTATCTAGTCAAGACATACTAGGAGGTAAACAAGGCTTTTATAAACTATTTTGTAACACAGATTATTATTGCATAATTTACCATCTATCTGATTTGGAAGTGATAAAAGTAGTTATTAGCTATCCTTGTTGATATTTAGATGGCTTCACACTGCATCCTTTACTTTTGAGGAGATGTACTTAAAAAAAATTATGATGCTTCAAAATTTAAAGTTGTACTCACCTTCATGTTGTCTCTGGCATGCAGACATAAATCCTATCAGTGAATTCTGAAAGGGACTAGCCCTTTTCCTCATTAATCTGCTGTTGGACGAGCCAATTTCTCTAGCTAGTGGTGATGCTGTTTCTTCAGGAGTTAAGAGATGAATCATGGGATCGCTCTGATACTTCTTAAGGTAGGGAGCACTAGGCATTTCAAGAGGATTGACATTGGTTTTTTTATTAGTTGGTTGCAGCAAGTTGAAAAGCTCCTTTATCTCTTCGTGGCCCTGATATTCAGCCATAGCTCTTGGTGTCCAACCGTGAACGTCTGGTTTATCAAGGTCAGTTCCTTGTTCCATTAGGAATTTAACTATTTCCACATTCTCCTCGGATATAGCAGTGTGCATCGCTGTCGTGCCTAGGCTGTTGTTAAGAAGGGTGACATCACCTCCATACTTGATGATCTCCTTAAGCAAGTCTAGGCTGCCTTGCTCCACCGCAAAGCAAGAAAACTGACCTACATCTCCTGAAGATATCGTTGCCCCATTGTCCACAAGCACTTTTACCGCAGCTTCATGCTTCCCCACCATTGCATCCCATAATGGAACATTCCCTTCAGAATCTTATAACAAAAAGGAAGTAGAGATAATTACAGTTCAATGCCTTTTGGTGATCTAATATACAAAATAGCAAGCAAATTTTATAGGTTATGTATATTTATGTATGTATATATATATATATATAATATTGTATATATAATCAGTGTATACCGACGAGCCAAAAATGGAAAGAAAAAAAGTAGCTCTTTATCAGAGAGAGAAGTGACAGAATCTTAAGTTGAATTTAGGATACACTTGCAAATTTGGGAGTGATGCTCTACTCACAAGTCACAACTGGTGCTAGTACTTAATACTTCTCAATAGAGAACTATCAAGGCCATAGATGGGTATACTGATTGGAGGATGGCAGATGCAACTAAGTGCTCTTGTTAAGATGGTTCAAAAAGACATCGAAGGAACCGAGGACAAAATTGCCTCTTAGATACTTAGTTGAGGTCATTGAAATAACTGAAGGCAAACGCAATTTAATGGCTCATATTAAGTAATAGTAACTTTGTAAACTAATGTACATCCATAATTTTCCAAACATAAAGTATGATTTCCCGAAAGAAACAGTTAATGTGATTTTCTTTGTGGTATAGAAATGGAAAGAGTACCTTTTCTATTTGGATCTGCTCCAAAGTCGAGAAGTAGAAGAATACACTCAACACTTCCTTTTGAAGCTGCTATATGCAACACAGTACGCCCATTGCCATCAGATTCATTAGGATCCATACCCCTTTTTAGCAATTGGTGCAACAAAAGATCATCTCCTCTGTTTGCTGCAAAACATAAGCTGAGAGGCATGTCCATTCTTCCCTGAGCCAGCATGTGTTCTATATCTGCTAATACTGCTGTCATCATTGGGTCCATTCGCTCTTTCAAATGCTGAAGGAGATTGTTCATGATTATTGTCCCGTCTCCTATATTTGCTTTAACGATGTTGAAAAATGAAGTACGATCCAAGCGTAGCAGTTGGGATGTTCTTTTGGTTCGAACAGTAAAAAGTTGAGGCCTATAGCAAAGGACACCAACTTCTCCACAAACGCCACTGTTATTCAACTCGCCAACTACCTACAAAAAATGATCCACTAAATAAGCATTTAAGCTCAGGACAGCAGTAATGTTTAAGTCCTACACTAGAGCAATTTACCTGATCCATTCCATTCCTGTGTGATATAACTTCCTGCATGTAAGCAAGATGTGATTATTAAGAGATTCAATTGCAGCAATAAAATCAACGAAGAAAAAAATAGATGATCGTGTGTAATTAACATAAAAAAAAGTGGGTTGACCAGAGTAATCTTTGTGAGTAGTATGTTTTAAAAAAGTCTTCTTTCACGGAAATGAACATTCTAATGGACGCAGAAGATATCACGTCCTTGACTTGAGTTTGGCTATTGTGAATTGTGATAAATCATTAGTTCTTTTTTAAAGCATTCTTTTCTTTTGCTTTCCCTTCCTTTTCCCAGAGAAAAAGAGCGAGAAAGAGCTCCTTACCACTGCTCCAGTTACCAGAATGTACAAATCTGTAGGTGCTTCATTTTGCAAAATGACATCCTCTCTTGGAGGGAAATACTCGGCCTTCATCTCAGCAACCTATACAGTATAAAACACCGAGAAGAAACCAAATCACCTATTAGTATTATTAAGTAAATTAGTGAAACAACTGAACAACGTGTTGTTATGGATAAAAGAGTATTCACCAATAGGGTGAAAAAAATTAATAAAACCTTAAGATCAATCAACAAAACTAAGCATAGCCGGAAATTACCAGTTGAAAAAGTAAGTCATCTGATACACCATGGAATAAGTACACCTTATCCACCAGTGAATAGAATAGATGATTTGAAATGCCAGATCGAATAGCTTTGGGTAGTGTTTCAAGAGTTTGCTGCTGCAGACCTTCCGAATCTGTTCTGTACCTCAAACACAAGTGAGCTAGCATCTGTTCTTCAAGCCGAACCGGCAACTTATTCCTTTGTGCAAAGCTTGAGGCAGCTTGAATAGTATCCCTCTATGCAGCAAAACAATCATCAGAGATAAAGACTTTAGAAAAAACATCAGAAATTATTAAATCAAATTAAGAAGTGAAAGAGAAAATCTACTCACAAATTTCATCGTCTGTCTGGTTCCATGGACAACCAAGTTGGTCATGTTTCCAATAAGATATGCAGTCAACCCGAGGTCGAATAGCATGTAAATCATGGTGAATATCATTTCCTCTGTAGCCACAGCGTGCAAATCCCCATAGCCAGTTGTTGTAAGCGTTGTAATGGACCAATACATACACATTACATAGAGTTCCCAATTGCTCCTCTCATGCGAATTTCCCATGACAAGTGAAAGCCAAGTTTTACTTTGGTCCTTTCTACGAGCAGCAAGAAGGTAGTAGAAGCAGCCAGCACAATGAACAGCAAAAAGAGTCACCTGAAAAAGATGTCCCAAAGTGTGTTATGGTAAATCGCCATTGAGGTACTTTACAAGAAAATACCACTTATTGCTTAAAAGACTTACACATATAAGCTTCACTACTCGTACCCCAAAGTAACTGAAGTTCCTGTTTTTCTCCAATCTACAGCAAAAGAACAACATATTGTCAGCTATTTATCTTGAAACCAAATCGCATAAAGTAAAGAGATTTTGTCAAAGCATAAGTGCGCTTATCTTCTTCGTTTGATCAAGAAATCCTAGTATTTCAAAGATATATGCAATTTATTCCTTCTTTACTTTAGATTAGACCACCAACAGAGAGCTTCAGGAATTGATCCAATACACTGAAACGTGTAAAATCATTACCAACAAATCAAACATGGAAATTTAAGCATCTTACCTAGCAAACATGGCACTGGCTCTTCTAAGACGCCAGAGACGAAGCATGCTGAAGTATCCATATGATTGAATAGAGTGGGGCAATGCTCTCTGAACAAGTTCGGAAGGGATGATGGATATCAAATCAAACATAAACCAGGATTTTATGTACCTCAGAGCAATCAACTTTGGATCATCAATCATACTGTAAGTTGATTTATCAAGATAGGCAACAAAGAATGTCAGGATAATGTCAATGGCGAAAAATCCATTAACTATGTTATCTATGGTTTCAATAGGTCCATGAGGTCTGTCTAGAAACCCAAATTGAAAAGGTGTCGCCCATGCTGTGTAGAAAACAAGAAGCACCAGAAATGCATCCCAAGCCCTGCATGATAATTTTGGTTAAGCTATATAGGCTAAAGTTCCACAACATATAAGCATATATTCAGAATCTGTTAAAAAGAATAAGCATATATTGAGAACACAACTTTATATTAGTTTGAACTTTGAAATAATATTTTTTTATGACAAGGAAACCCGCAGCCGCTACCTTTCGGGTGAGAAGGGGTAAACCCCGCTCCTGTGCAATAGCCCGCAAACCACACAGGAGAGATAACCCATCCTAGGCAAGCCCCGTGCGACGAGCTCGGCCAGAAGGCAAATCCCTACACTCCCCTGCTGTACACATATACTGAAAGGTAGTAGAAGCTGCCCCGTGAACTTTGAAATAATATAGTGCTTCCAGACAAAAAGACCTGACCTAATTTAATTTAGAGTTAATGGTCAAAACACACCTGAACTACTTTTTCGCGATTCACCCCAACTATCGGTTCCCTTTTTCTACCTGAACTATCACCATTTATATATTACATAAAACACAACTTGAAGTTGACTAGGCCAACTATTAGTTGTTGTTCTCTTTTCCTACCTGAACTATAACTATCTACTCCACTAGAGTGTCTTAATACATATATGGTGATAGTTCACGTAGGAAAAGGAAACAATTGATAGCTGGGTGTGAAAGTGATAGTTTGGGTATTTTTTTTACCATTATCTCTTTAATTTACAGTGGTGGACATTATTTTTTTACATTTGTTTAGGCTAAATTTTAGCTGAAGGTCTATTGGAAACAATCTCTCTACCCTCCTCAAGTTAGTGGTAAGGTTTGCGTATATTATACCCTCTCCAAACCTCACTTGTTGGAATTATACTAGGTATGTTGTTGTTGTTGTTTAGGCTAAAGTTTATAAATTTACTTTTGCTGCATGAAGGTTGTAAACGTGTAGTTGTCAATTAGTCATCCGTACCCCATAATTAGAATATATTCTATATATTGTGTAAATATAATTATGGTAAGACTAGGATTCCTCTTGTGATTAGGTTTAGGATTACTATTGTATAAGGGATGAATATTGTACACTATATATATTTGATATAAATGAGAAGACTCCCCAAGAGAGATTAATATCATCTTACATGGTATCAAGAGCCTAAAATAAAAATCCTAGAATTTTTCTTCAGTCGCCTCCTGGGCATCTCAAATTGCACCTCCCATTTCTTCCCTAAAATTGTTGGGTTTTTTCTCCATTCCTCTCTTCTCTAAATGGATATTCAGGATTCTTCCAATACTTCTAACGCTTCCACCTCCACAAATCCCACCACCACGTTGTCATCCTCTTTTCATCCCGCCCTGACTGTTACCAACATCAAGAATTATATTCTCATTCTTCTTGATCAAGAAACAACAAGATTCTCCTGGTTGAACTGTTTCGTAATCATGCATGTCTCTATAACGTGCTTGATCATATCGATGACACTATTCCGCGCCCTCCGGAGGTTGATGATTCTACTTGGCGTCGTCTAGACGCCGGCGTCAAACAGTGGATTTATGGTAGTATTTCTCATGATCTTCTTCTTACTATCATGAAATCTGGCGCCTATGGAACCGCTTGGAGGAAATCTTTCAAGATAACAAGCACACTCGTGCGGTGTATTTGAAGGAATAATTTAACAATACGCGCCTTGAAAATTTCTCCAACATGACTGAGTACTGCAGACAGTTGAAACTACTGGCGGATCAACTCTCCAACGTCGACACGTCTGTCTCGGACACTAAAATGGTGTTGCAAACTTGCAATTGATTGCAAGCCTTTCCAAAGGCGACTATGATACGTTAGCCACCATGATTCAACAGGCAGATCCGTTATCCAGTTTTAACAAAGGTCGCTCGCAGTTGTTGCTCAAAGAGACTCGACGTGCTAAGCAAGATGAGCACAATCAGAAGGCTGTCGAAACGCGCCCCCAAGATCCAACGCCGCCAGAAAACTCTCAACCGCAGCAGGGACGCGGTGGCAAGGGCGGCAAGGTCGCGGCGGCAGAGGAGGCCGTGGTCGTGGCAAGTGGCGCGACAAAGACCGCAAGAATCAATGGCCCGCAGACCGCGGGGCCTGCACGCGCCTAACAACACCAAGATATAGCGCGCGGCCGCGCCAGTTCAGCATCAGCTCTTCAACCAAGATTCTACCACGGGTTGTTGGGCCACGCCCACCACTGGCAAGTCCAAGACCGCAGAAGCCCACTTCACGCACGCCGGCCTGAAGAAATTCTCGCCAAAGATGACACTCCATCGAGTTGGGTCAGGCCTTCAACATTATCAATATGCAACAGCCTGACAACAACTGGTACATGGACTCCGGAGCCACTTCTCACCTCACACGGTCTGCAGGTAATATTCCCAAACTGTTCAGTTTAAAGCATCCTCAATTTGTACAGTTGGTAGTGGTCACCGCATTCCAATAAAGGGTTATGGTACATCCTACACACCACCTCCTCATCCATTCCCCCTTAAAAATACCCTATATGCCCCACATGTAATTAAGAACCTAATCTCTATCCGCAAATTTACTCGTAATAATTCTGTCTCTGTTGATTTTGACCTTTTTGGTTTCACTGTGAAGGATCTTCATACGGGATAGGGATCTCTATGCATTCACTCCCACCTCCGCTGCCAGATCTTGCTCTCTCGTCTCTCTAGCGGTCATTTCTTCTTCAACATGGCATAATAGGCTTGGTCATCCAGGAGCCCCAATTTTTAATTTTCTTAGAGGCAATAATTTTATTACTTGCAATGGGAAGCTTGCCCAAAACTGTGTTTCTTCTTCTTTAGGAAAACATACTCGTCTTCCGTTTAAATCATCTACTAGTGTTACCTTTGCACCATTTGATATTATACATGTCGATTTATGGACATCACCTGCTGCTAGTTCTCTCGGTCATAAATACTATCTTATCTTACTAGATGATTTTTCTCACTTTGTTTGGTTGTATCCCCTCAAATTTAAATCGAAAGTGTTTGCCAAATTTTTTGAGTTTCGAACATTCATTCAAACACAGTTTGAAAAAGGTATAAAATCTTTTATAATGGTCGTGAATTCAACAACTCTATGTTTCAGCGTTTTTGTACTAATAATGGCATGGTCTTTCGCTTCTCCTGCCCCCACACCTCCCCTCAAAACGGTAAAGCTGAAAGAATTACCCGCACCATTAACAATATGATTCGCACTCTATTGATTCATACCTCCCTACCTCCTTCCTTCTAGTCTATGCTGCTAAAATGTCAGAATACGTTCTCAATATTCTCCCAACTAGCACCCTTCACAATATGACCCCTACCGAAATCCTCTATCATAGAGTCCCATTTTATGAGCATCTTCGGATATTCGGTTGTATATGTTATCCTAACCTTGCCTCTACTGTCCCTCACAAACTAGCTCCCTGGTCCACTCCATGTGTCTACCTAGGCTTCCCGCCGAACCATAGGGGCTATGACTTGTCCACTCATCAGATCCACATCTCTCGTCACGTCATATTCGACGAGACCACATTCCCGTTTTCGAATCTTAATAAGTTCCAAGAATCGGATTACTCTTTTCTTGACGAGTCTGCCATCTCTCTCATCATTCTCAGTCAACTAGATCATAGCACTGTCACAGAATCACCTTCTCTGCCCAGTGGTTCTTCTTCAGCGTCAGCGCCGCGACGCCAAAACTCCTGCGAGCAGAGTCCTGATTTACCGTCGACAGCGCCGCGGCCCAGTGTTGAGGCGCCGCGCAGAGTCCTGAATTATCGCCGCGCAGAATGACTAGCTTTTGGGGTTGAGTTAGGCCCAAGATCCATTCTTTACATGGTATAAGAGTCAGACACATTCCAATTTTTTGTTCACCGATGTTGGACCCCCAAATTATATCATACACGCTCAAGTTAACGGGGTCTGAGCGTGCGAGGAATGTTAAGAGTCTCACATTGGTAATGGAATGGAAATATGGACTCCGGACTTGGACAATCCTCACCCTACAAGCTAGTTTTTGGCGTTGAGTTAGACCCAAGATCCATTCTTTACACCTTTAACCCTATTGAAATTCACCCAAGATTGAAATTGATACAACCATATCTGATTTCAGCAACAAAAAAAATTACTAAGCAACATTATTTTATCCCAATTTAATTAATCCACGTACACGCACATGCAAAACAAATCAGCAAAAAAATTACTAAGCAACGTTATTGTGTCCCAATTTAATTAATCCACGTACACGCACATGCAAAACAAAGTAGAATGATAGAATCTTGCAACATGAACGATCACAACAAAACTGCATTGAGGCGGTACCTGTAACGGGGATTAGAGGGAGAGATAATGTAGCAACGGAGTTTGATTTTACGATTACTATGTTCACCAAGAGAAGGAAGAATGGGACTTGTAATACTATAATGAGAACTTCTATCATCCATGGAATATGCTCTCTCTATTTCCTTCTCCATCTCTCTCAATCCACACATCATCTTCACCATTGATTAATTCTTTCTTTGCCCGACAACCACCACCGGCCGCCGGGCTCTTCTTATTAGTATTAGTATGTTTTTTTCTTGTTTTTATACGACTTCTAATCTCTCCTGAAATTCAGTTAGAGGTAGTTAATCATGTATTGTTTATTTGGACTGATATTACACGAAAATTATAAAAATGATAATTACATATTTTATTTGATTGTGCTGAATTTATATAAAAGCTATTCAAATCTATTAAATATATAATACAAAAAAAAATCAAATCTATATCTATCTATATTATATTAAAAGTAAGAAACCCTTTACGTAAAGATTAAATTACTAAAATGTCTTTCTACTTTAACTAAATACTTTAGATATATAATAATTAATTGAATTTGAAGTGTCATTTCTGAAAAGTTGTGTCTTAGGATGTCAACGGGGCGGGGCGGGGCGGGGGTGGGGGAAGGGTACTCCATACTCATACCCGCCACTTAAAACTCACCCATATCCGCTTCACCACCCATCACAAGTAGTAATTCCCCCACCTATACCCACCTGACGGGCATAGGATTACATTTGTCCCGCCCCACTTACCCGACGGGTATCCATCTACGCGCCTTATCTACCCACCTAAAATATTCAACTAATTAATGTATGTTCTACACTTCTACACCACTTGTATCAAGGATTCATTGCAGCCGCAGAAGTTTCTTTTTTTTAGTTTGGCTTTAGGAATTAGGGATTTAGGGTTGACTTTTGAGTTTCTTCCTGAGAAGTTTTTGATTTTGAGTTTTGGGATTTCTGGAATTTCGCAAGATGGGTTATACGTGTATGGTGTGTATGTGAGAAACTAAGAATGTTTATTTACTTATTTATTTTACTTTTTTTTCACTTTTAAACCATATTGGACTTTGGACTAAGGAAACAAGTTGCAGGTCCATTATTTAGGCGGTGCGGGTACGGTGCGGGTAGCGAGTGTGGTGCGGGTTGTTGGAACTTGTAAAAGAAGAAGTGAAAAGTGATCAAAAATCGGGAAAAATGGTCGAGCGCCGTGGTGCCTGGCGACGGCTACGGCGAAACAAAGGTAAAAGATCGCCGTCGGCAAGCCGCGCTGGGAAGCGGCGTCACGACGCCGAAACCTCAGAGAGGTCTGCAGGTTTTGCAGCGCCATGGCGCCAGGGCTTAGGGCCGCGACGCTAATCCCAACGGGAAAATTCCAGAAATGCCAAAAGGTGTGTCTCTTCATGTAAGGTCACAACCTTTGATGAATGGCTGCTTAAGGACGAAAATTCATGCTATAAGAGCATGTGGATCACTTGTTTGAAGATACATAATATACTCATAACATTACAATCAATCATTAAATTTATCTAATGATCTAAGATTGTTGTTTTATCTTCATCTTCTTCCTCAAGAACATTTTTGAAGAACACATATAGTAAATTCGCCAGAAGTGAAGTTCTTGTGCTAGAACTCTCACTTAGATAGTTGTATCCTCAAGGCAGACGTCCGTAGAACTACAGCACAAGTGGGGACGGATTTTTGTCTTAGGACACTGCGTCATTGCAGGCCTCTATCTATATCAAGTTAGTATGAGTTTATATACTTGTTGTTTTGTTGTTGTTGATTTCAATTTACATTGAAGTATTATTATATTATTGTGGTTATTCATCGAAAGGTCTAGATTGCCACTAACAATCTAAGATAAAAATTCTCAGAAAACTTATTTTCTGACTGTGTGAAGCTTGCAAAATTTTCAGAGAATACATTTTCCTGATTTGCGAAAGAATTGATCAATCTGGATCTTCAATGGTGAAAAACCATGTGGAGAAACCCGAGAAATTCAAGGGTTCTGATTTCAAACACTGGCAACAAAAAATGTTGTATTATTTAACCACTCTTCATGTAGAAAATGTACTGACTGCTGAGGCTCCAACGGCATTGTCGGAAGGAGAAGGGGAGAATGCTCTTACTGATGCAGAGATAGTCTAAAGGCTGAAGGCTATTGAGACTTGGTGGAGCCAAGAGTTTCTTTGCAAGAACTACATTCTCAACGCCTTGGATGATACTCTCTATGATATATACTCCACTTTCGGGTCAACAAGCGAGTTATGACAGTCATTAGAGAACAAGTACAAAACTGAAGTTGCTTGTTCTAAGTAGTTCGTCATCGAAAAGTTTCTCAACTTCAAGATGAGCGATGCAAAGGCATTTGTCAAGAAAGTGGAGGAACTCCAATTCATTGTTCATGAACTAGAGGTTGAATGTATGGGCCTTAATCAATATTTCCTTGTTGGTGTTATTATTGAAAAATTACCTCCTTCTTGGAAGAATTTTAAGGTTTATTTGAAGCATCTAACGGAGGAAATGAGTTTTGAGCAACTGGTTCTGAAAATTCGTGTTGAAGAAGACAACCGGAAGAATGAAAGGGTTGATGCTGTTTCATTGGAGCCTAATGCCAACATGGTAGAAGTTAATGCTTCCAAGGGCAAATTTACTGGTGTCAGGCTATCTTTTACAACCGGAAGGAATGCACTAGCCCCACAAAAGACCAATGTATTCCATACACCACAACCGGGACTATGTTGGGTATGTGGAAAACCTGGGAATAGGACAAAAGATTGTCTCCTTCGCAAGAGTCAAGGTGGTGGTGTTGGAGATTCGAGTAATGTCAACCAAACCAACCGGGTTGAAACTAAGAACCAATTTATTGGTTTTGTGGTTGCTCAAGCAAATCTGGTTACAAATTTAACCGATTGGTGGATGGACACTGGTGCTACAAAGCATGTATGTTCAGAGAATGACATGTTTTCATCTTATCAAGCCATCAAGGATGGAGAACCACTATTCATGGGAAATGTCGTTGCTGTCAAGGCAGAAGGGAAAGGGAAGGTGACTTTGAGGCTCACTTCCGGGAATGATCTTGTGCTCACAAATGTGTTGCACGTGCCTGAAATTTGTAAGAATCTGATTTCTGGGCCTGTTCTTAGCAACAAATGCTTCAAAATTGTAATATAATCTGACAAATTTGTACTCACCAAAGGTGGGATGTATGTAGGAAAAGGTTACCTCAGTGAGGGACTCTTCAAACTAAGTATTGTACCTACTCAGGCTGTTGTCATTATTAATGAAAATGCAGGCACTAGCACTGCTTCTATGTATATGATTGATTCCCTTCTTTATGGCATTCTCGATTAGGCCATGTAAATTATTGTTCCTTACAAAGAATGATAAAGATAGGCATGTTGCCAAAGTGTTCTATGAACAAAATGACTAAATGTGGGATTTGCATAGAGTCAAAATATGCAAGTCATCCTCATAAATCTGTTGTGAAATCAAATGAGTGCTTGGTTTAATTCATAGTGATTTGTGTAATTGCCAAGCAACTTCATCTCGTGGAGGAAAGAATTATTACATATCGTTTATCGATGATTGCAGTAAATTTTGCTATGTATACTTAATACATACCAAAGATGAGGCGTTGAACATGTTTAAAACATACAAAGCAGAAGTGGAAAACCAACTTGACAAAAGAATTAAGATTCTAAGGTCAGACAGATGTGGTGAATATCAATCAAACGAGGTCAAAAATTTTTGTTCTACTCATGGTATAGTTCATCAAACCACTGCGCCATATACTCCAAAACAAAATGGAGTTGCCGAATGTAAGAATAGAACATTAAAAATATGATAAACTCTATGTTTATTAGTTCGGGGGCACCTCACTAATTACTGCAAATATGATTTTGAACAAAATTCCTCAAAAGAAAAATGATCAATCTCATTATGAATTGTGGAAAGGAAGATTGCCTACTTTCAAAAGGATGAAAGTGTGGGGTTGCCTAGCGAAAGTTCAAGTTCTTTTACCAAAGAGAACTAAACTTAAACAAAAAATGGTGGATTGCATATATATTGGTCATGACAATAATAGCGCAACATATAAATTTTTGGTGTATCATTCATATGTTGAAGGTATTCACAAAAACACACTTATGGAATCTGCAGAAATAGAATTCTTTGAAGATATTTTTCCTTACAAAGATAAGGATAAAAGTGTTCCTAATAATAAGAAGAGGACACTACCTCAAAATGAGTCAAATCAAAATGATGATAATCTTACTTCATTGGTTCAAGAAGAAAATTTTGAACCAAGGAGAAGTAAACGTGGAAAAGTCGCAAAAGATTTTGGACCGGACTTTATGACCTTCTATGTTGAAGGAGAACCTCAAACATATAGGGCTGCAATGGAATCATCTAAAGCACCTTATTGGAAGGAGGATATCCAAAGTGAGGTAGAATCCATTGTACAAAATAATACATGGAAATTGGTTGATCCCCCTCCGGGACAAAATCCAATAGGCCATAAATGGATCTTCAAACGGAAACTAAGGCATGATGGTACTATAGAAAAATATAAAGCACATATAGTAGCCAAGGGGTTTAGACAAAAGGAAGATGTAGATTTCTTTGATACCTACTCACCAGCATCTAGAATTACTTCTATAAGGACGTTAATTGTTATAGCAACGATTCACAATTTGAAAATACACCAAATCGATGTGAAGACTGCATTCCTAAATGGTGAACTAGATGAAGAAATTTACATGGAACAACCCGAAGGGTTTTTTGTTAAAGGTCAAGAGAAGAAAGTCTGTAAATTGATTAAGTCTTTATATGGACTTAAACAGGCTCCAAAATAATGACATGAAAAGTTTGATAATTCATTATTATAAAATGGTTTTCAAATAAATGAATGTGACAAATGTATCTACATTAAGGAGTGTAATAATGCATATGTCATTATATGCTTGTATGTAGATGATATGCTAATTATGGGAGAAAATAAGGATGTAATTAACCAAACTAAGAAGATGTTGCATGTCGTTTTCGATATGAAAGATATGGGAAGAGCGGATGTCATTCTTGGTATTAGAATTCAAAGAAATTCTGAGGGTTATATATTAACTCAATCTCATTATGTTGAAAAGGTCCTTAGAAAATTTGGACACTATGATGATAGACCGGTTGTTACGTCATTTGATCCCGCTAGTCACCCTAAGAAGAATAAAGGTGATAGTGTGTTTCAATTGGAGTATACACAAGTTCTTGGAAGCTTGATGTACATAATGAATTGTACGAGATCGAATTTGGCATATACAGTGAGTCTACTTAGTCGATACTCACACAATCCTGGAAATGATCATTGAGTAGCGCTAATAAGGACACTACGATATCTAAAACATACAATGAACTATGGATTGCATTATACAAAATATTCTCCCGTGTTAGAAGGATATTGTGATGCTAATTGGATTTCCAACCATTCAGAAAGTAAGTCCACAAGTGGGTATGTATTTACACTTGGTGGAGCGTCGGTATCTTAGAAATCATCAAAGCAAACGGTAAATACGAGATCAACTATGGAAGCAGAGTTTGTAGCCTTAGACAAAGTTGCTGAAGAGGCAGGATGACTAAGAAACTTCCTAGAAGGTATTCCGTTATGGACAAAGCCCGTGACAGCATTTGCATACATTGTGATAGTATGGCTGCCCTGACGAGGGCAAAGAATCAAATATACAATGGCAAGTCAAGACATATAAGGCGACGTCATAATAAAATATGAAGCTTGCTGAAGAATGGAATTATATTTATTGATTATGTAAAGTCAAAGAACAATATAGCGGATCCTTTGACAAAAGGTCTTACAAGAGAGCAAGTCGTATTTACATCAAGGGGAATGAGCTTAAAGTCAATACAATGAGTCGTTAACTGGTGGAAACCTAACCTATCATAATTGGAGATCTCATGTTTAGGTTCAATAGGAAAACTATTTGGGGAAGACTCAAGGAGCATAAAACACACATATGCTCATTCCTATGGTGTAATAAGTGTGTTAATCCGTTGATGTTTTAAGGGATGAATATATGTTATTCTTAATAATACTCAAAAGCCTTTATGGTGGGATAGTATGAACTATTCTTGTTTGGTATTACCTATATGAGATTGATGTGGGCTCGCATCTGGGAGAACCAATATGGCTACGTTCTCTAGAAATTCTCATGAAAAAGGAGTTGTTCATGACCGAAAAGAACACAACCGTAAGAATTGAAATATGTCGATATGGCATGTGTGATACTTGTTGTCTCGATTTACTACAAAATGTGAATAGTTCAAGGCACTACGTCCACTACTTCACAAGTAGATCCGATAGGTACTCACTACGAGCGGTTCAAGTCCAAAAGACACCGTCTCCGATGCATGTCATATCACGTTTGACAGAAATAATGATAAGTTCATTTTATCTTATGTTCTATCCACATGTGGGGTATTGTGAGATGTGTGAATAGAAAATGTGGGGTATTGTTGGAACTTGTAAAAGAACTATTTGAATTGAACTATGAGAATGAAACTATTCAAAGAAGTGAAAAGTGATCGAAAATCTGGAAAAATGGTCGAGCGCCGTTGCGCGAAGGCCACGACGGCCGAGCAGTGCAAAGACCGTCGATGCGCTTGACGGCGCTGCGGCGCCACGACGCCGAAACTTTAGAGAGGTCTGCAGATTTTGCAGCGCCACGACGTCAGGGCTTAGGGCCGCGACGCTAATCCCGACGGGAAAATTTCAGAAATGGCAAAAGGTGTGTCTCTTCATGTAATGTCACAACCTTTGATGAATGGCTGCATAAGGACGAAAATTCATGCTATAAAAGCATGTGTATCACTTGTTTGAAGATACACAATATACTTATAACATTACAATCAATCATTAAATTCATCTATCTAAGATTGTTGTTCTATCTTCATCTTCTTCCTCAAGAACATTTCTGAAGAACACATATAGTAAATTCGCCAGAAGTGAAGTTTTTGTGCTAGAACTCTCACTTAGATAGTTGTATCCTCAAGGCAGACGTCCGTAGAACTACAACACAAGTGGAGACGATTTTTTGTTTTAGGACATTGCGTCATTGCAGGCAGATCTACACCAAGTTAGTATGAGTTTATATACTTGTTGTTTTGTTGTTGTTGATTTCAATTTACATTGAAGTATTATTATATTATTGTGGTTATTCATTGAAAGGTCTAGATTGACACTAACACGGGTACGGTGCAGGTCTTATATGAAATCTACCTCCACCCCACACACCCATGGCGGGTAGCATTTTTGATACCCATACCCGCCACACCACCCACCAAACCATCCTCATACCCCTGGAGCGAGTGCAGGGCGGTACCCGCATTTATCCGCGTCACTGACATCCCTAGTTGTGTCCTTATAATAACTAAATGTCGTTTAGTAAAAAAAATACATCCATTTAAATGTTTTCTTCATAGCCAGCTAGTGATATAAAAAAAGTTATTTCCTCAACTTTCTATAGTTCTTCTTCACAACCAGTTAGTGACATGAAGAAAAAGTTATTTCCTCAACTTTCTATAGTTCTTATTCGTGCTCCATGCCCTGCTAAAGAATCTTGCAGTGGTGGAGATTGTATTAAGAGTTACTTGTACAAAATAAGGGTTGCTTTTGACTGCTTTATAAATTTATAAAATATTAAATTAATATAAATATATAAAAATTTATATGGCAATTGGTGATGGTAATAGCTAAAGGTGGTGGTTTGTGGATGTAGATTGGGGATGGTATTTGGCTAATGTTATAGGTAGTAAGTAATGGTGATGTTGGTTGCCGTAGCGATTCATGATGATAGTTAATAGTGCCGGCAGATAGTTGTGGCGAATAATAGTGATAGCTATATGTGGTGGCAAATGATGACGATGGTTGACGATATATAGTGATGGTTGTGGATGTCGATTGAGAATGATATTGACTAATGTTATAGGTAGTAGATAATGGTGATATTGGCTGGTAGTAGTGATTGATGGTGGTAATTGATGGCAGCGGCTGATAGTTATGGCAAATAATAGTCATAGCTATAGATGATGACGAATGAGGATGGTGATTGGCGATATATAGTGATGGCTGTGGATGTCGATTGATGATGATATTAATTAATGTTATAGGTAGTAAATAATGGTGATATTTGCTGGTAGTACAATTAGTAGACACAAAAAACATTCTTCATAAATCAATGCTAATTTTTTTTTTCATAACACAACCATAAAACGTAACATTGACTAGTTATGTACAATTGTATTGTTTAATGTTAATAATAAATAAAAAGTAGTGTCTTTTCACGCACAATGTCTTTTGTCATTAACTAATCCTGTTAAAAGTTTTTCTTAGCGGACACATAATTTCTTTAGAAATTAGTTACTAATGAAATAACATAACCATTCAGAGAAGATACAATATAAAAAATATTTCAATTATTTATTTTATTATTGTTATAAATAAATATACATTATAGTTGGTGGTGACGGTCGATAGATATGGTGGATAATAGTGATAACTATACGTGGTGGTGAATGATGATGGTGGTTGGCGATATATAGTAGTGGTTGTGGATCTCGATTGAGGATGATATTAGCTAATATTGTATGTAGTAGATAATGGTAATGTTGGGTGGCGGTAGTTGATGGTGGTGGATAATAGTCAGGGCCGTCTCAAATATTTTGGGGTCCTGTTCTAATTTGTAAAAGTGGACCCTTAATATAAGTAAATATACGCTTTCAATAATTAAAAATTATTTTAAATTATAAATAACAATTCAATACAACTTCAAGTTAATCAACCTCTACTTTAAAAGAACTATCCTTCTAACACTTTTTGAAGCAAATTCATCAATCAAGTCCTCATATGGTATATTCTCCAAAATTTCATTCTCAATTGCTACCAATGCTAATCATTTAAGCCTTTCTTGTACCATGGTAGACCGCGAGTCAGACTTCAACAACTTCAGTTTTGAAAAACTTCTTTCTGTAGATGCAACTGTCACGGGAATAATCAATAAAATTCTATATGCAACAATTGTATTAGGAAAATAATCTAAGCTTTTCAAATATGTTAATATTTTCATCGGTCCCATTTTTTCTCCAGGCAAGAGTTTTCTTAATAATTTTAGCTCCACAGATAATTCATTCCCATCAATATTAAATTGTTCATTATATTTCAATGCCTCTTCAAAATTACTACAACAAGACTTCAAATTTGCATCGTCCAATGATTGTAACTTATGAGAAGAAAATAAGAAATCAAAAATACATTCATACTCTTGATATTGCTCAAATCTCTTATTAAGAGAAACGATGGCTTGATATATGAGGTAAAGAAAATAATTAACTCTAAAAGACTCCTTTTCAGATAACTCAGCCGATGGGGTATTTAAATTCTCATCAGACTGACTTTCTCTGTGAATTATACGCCTTTGAGAAAATACTGGATTAATATCCAATTCAATAGCAATTTCTTAGCAATATTCAAGACATTATGAAAATCAGTTTCTCTATATCCTTCAAAGTATGATACCAACCCTTTTATTATTTTCATGGCAACATCAATAAGAATATCATTTGATTGTAAAAGCTTGTTAACCACATTAATAGCAAATAATATTTCAAATCAAATAATTATTGCCATTAAAATCTCAAAATCACCAAGCTCATTTGTCGCTAAAGATTTAGCTTCATTTTGTATTTTAAAATCAAGATTCTTTTCCGCCACTTCAAGTAAAGCTTCTTTAAAGTCCGACATTTGAGATCTTATAGCTTTGACACTATCTACACGACTCTCCCAACGAGTGGATGACAATGATTTTGGTGTCACTTTTACATTATCTTTCAAAATTTGTCATCTCTTAGTAGAATTGGCAAAAAATGTATAAATGTGTTGAATAATAAAAATCTTTAGCTTTACCGCAAGAGTTAGCCATATCACACAATGTCAAATTAAGACTATGGCAACCACAAGGAGTATAAAAGGCTCTCGGATTGATGACAAAAAAATTCTTTTGTACACCTTGATGTTTTTCTTTCATATTTGATCCATTATCATAACCTTGTCCTCGCACATCAAATATGTCAAGATCAAGATGTTTCAACTCGTTTTGTAAAACATCAAAAAGTCCTTGGCTAGTTGTATCATTCACATTGAAAAATCCCAAAAAAAATTCCTCAATGCTAACAAAATTTTAAGAAACATCCACATATCTTTTTATCAAAGACGTTTTCTCTTGGTAACTAATATCAGGAGTACAATCAAGTATCACAGAGAAATACTTTGCTTGTTTGATTTTCTTAATGATTTCGTTTTTAATTGCAGAAGCAAGCAAAAGTATTAGCTCGTTTTGGATATGCCCAAGATAATGATGATGAACTTCATCATTTGTAATACGTCTAACATGTTCTTGGACAAATGGGTCAAACTCTGCTAACGTTTCAATTAAGTCCAAAAAAATTTCATTGCTATTTTGATACAATCTTCCATTATAATCACGAAAGGCCAAATTCTTTTTAGCAAGAAATTTCACTATAGCAATAATTCTTCTTAAGACATTTTTTCAGTGCTCCTTCTCATTATCCATTAGCCTTCAAGACGTTTTATCAATGGTTTCATTCTTTTTTAGCCTTTGACGTAACTCATACCAAGTGTTCATACTCTTAACATGTTCGATGAATGTCTCATGCTCTTTAAGCCTTTCACCAATATGTAGACAATCCCTAAAACCCTCATTTGTTAAATGACCTCTCATATTCCCTATTTTAAAAACTTTACAGCAAAAACAAAATACTATATCAAGCTCTTTCGAATAGACAAGTCAATCTCTATCACACTTTTCTCCATTTGATAAAACTCGAGTATACAAATTAGCATTAAATCATCTAGTTAATTTATCTTTAGGACCATTCACAATGGAGTGATGGACAAATCTCTTTTAGGACCTTTCATCACTAATAATTCAATCCTTTTAGAATCAAGAGCACCCCACATTATTGGATAAAATATATCAAATGAGTTTTCTTGCTCTACATTATCAATACCATTATCCTCCAGATCATCACTTTCATTATGAAATGAATTATTCAAATTATCATCACCATTTTCAGTATCGACATTTTGATTGTCCACATTATCATTTTTAATGGGTACATTATCTCTATTCTCCAGAATGAATTTATTCTCTATATTAATATTCTCATTAACATTATTAATATTTTGATCTTCAACCCGAACTTGTGTCTCTTTTATAACAAACTTATCAAGAGCTCCTCTTTGAGATTGAGTTAATTCCTCGATTTTTTTCTTCTTCTTACGCTTCTCATATCCAGATTCATACTTTCTAGGAGACATAATATGTAATTAAAATTCAAAAAGGACCGAAAAACCTGTAATTTTATCTTCAAAATGTAATGCTCCAATTTGTTAGAACACTCACTCTCACAATTTGCCAAACATGAATTGAAGTTGATTATCGGACGGGACACACATTGTTTTTGTTCAATAAAAAATTAGCGAATAATTGAAATATGATAAACAATAATATTTAATGAATAAAAATTAATAAATAATGATTAGTAAAAAACCTTGTATATCCGTATAGCCTAGAACGGTAGATCAACAAGTCACAAGATTTCCCATTTTCATGGAGACAAGAGTTTTGGATTTTAAAATCTCAATCCGTATAAGGGTTGTCTTATGTATAAAGGAATTCGATCACCTATTGGATGATTAACTTTAATAGCTAGTTCAGATTCTTAAGACGATAAGGATTAATATAGCATGTGTCCAGGAGACCAAATGGGTGGGACCTAAGGCTAAAACAGTGGACAGATATAAGTTATGGTTCTCTAGTAGATCAGAATATATGAATGGGGTAGGTGGTGGTGGCATGTGTACCATCCTGTTAGCGATTTTTCGACTGCTCACGCAAGCGTACGCATCGTTCACAAGTAAAATAGTATGTAAGACCGAATATCGTCCACATAGACTGGTTTCTAAGTACCGTTCATCTATTTTATGTTATCTATTTGGCAATCGATATTTGATTGGGGTATTTATTTAACTACTAGAATAATTGCAAGATTTAAACCAATAAAGTTGTAATCAGTTATGAATGAATTAGGGCTTCCAAAATCCTCGACTATCCACTTTCTTCAATCCTTAATGCAACTAAAATGATTCTTCTTCTTCGTTAAGATAACGGTTAACTAGAATGTCTTATATTTCGGTTAGGACATATAATCACTCAACCCCAGTGCAGAACCCTTCTATATTTCTATGATATGATTTACCACATAAGAGGATTAAGAACAATAACCTATAATGCTACACAAGTATCGGGGTACTTTCGTCCGCGATTTTAACCTATGTCTAGTCAATTACAGCATATCCAAATCTCTTCTTTCGGTTTTTGATTCGAAATCATATAGGTTATGATAACTAGTGATCAATTAATTATCAAACATTCATACCAAATATTGACTAAATCTTAATCAAGCGAAGAAGAAATCAAACTACTGCATTAATTCATGAATAACAGTTTCAAGTGATTCATAAGGAAAACCCTAATAGAGTGTTTAGCTCCTAGCCATAGTCACGCTAAGAACTAACACAATATTCATACATAAACTGAATTAAAAACGAAAGAAAGAAAATTACGTAAAACAAAGTCTTCAATTGTAGCTCCAAATCCGCATGTGTTGTGTTGTCTTGTAGAATGACCAACCCTTTTTTCCATAGCATTAATCCCTAGGGCTTAAATATCCTCTAATTTTCGTGCCATATGGGTCAATCCGCCCTTAGCCAATTTGTCTTCATAACTGAAATTTTCTGCGTCGGCGCATTATGCATCATGGCGCGGTGCGAAACTCTGCAGACTTCTCGGACAAATGGCACCGCAGATCGCTGATGATACCGCGGTGCTGAAAGTTCTGTGGCTCCTCGGTAAATATGGCACCGCGGTGTTGCCTTCTTTCGCTCTGAGTTGCCAACTTTCGTTCTTTTCGCCTCGGGAGCACCTTTTCTTCTCATTTCTCGTTCCTTTTTGCCTTTTTGCATCGCTGTGACTCAGAAGAAAGAAAAACAAATCTACTACTATATTAAACACAACAAAAATGAGTAAAATATCAACTAAAAATTACTCAAAAGGCGTATACAAAATATGCCTAACAAACATCCTCAAACTTAACCTTTGCTCGTCCTCGAGCAAAAATCGAAACAAAAATAAAGACACAAAAATAAAAGACTCAAAGACTCAAATCAAGCAGTTGCACAAAGACTTAGAAACACATGAACGTCAGTTGTGATAATATGCATGAAAAGATATAACATGAATTCAACAATCTAGAATTTCAAGTCAAATATTTCGCAAATTCATTTCAATCACAAGTAATGGAAGCATGAATACCTAACATATGCATGTCAATTTCATTTAGTTCTACGGGCCTGTGTACTTGATATTCTCCACTAATCATAGACACATACTAGAGATCCTCAGGACTTTTCAGGGTTGTAATGTAGACTTAGGCAGAGGTAGGCAAAAGTAGGCATTTAGGCTCAATTTACGTACCATAAACGTTTTTCTCATTCAATCATTTTGTCATTCTTTTTGGTATTCTTTTCAGTTCATACTTATCATTCCTCTTTTCTCTTTTTGAGAGCATGAATCAATTCATATAGGCACCCCTAAACTTAAGCTTTTACGTTCTTTTTCATTGGGGTGCGTCAATTTTTTTCACTCTCTTTTTGTATTCCTTTTTCACTCTTTTTCATCCCAATTTTTCAATTACTGCTTATGGCACACGAGGAAATCATGGGGTGTAAAAAAAATAACTTATTTTAGGTTCAACGGGGCTGACTATGGATATAATTTATTGTCAAGATAGGTAATGAAGGGTAAGAAGGGCTATCAAAGAAATGTCAGAATCATCTCCCTAACATGTACATCTTAACTATTTCGCCTCAAATAACAAGCAAGCAGACTTCACAGATATTTTTCACTTGACAACACATAGGCTAAGCATCAAATATTTCAAATAATCAAATTTTCATGAATTTTTGGCATATCTAACTTAAGCACACATATTTTAGCTTCTCATTCCACTACATTATCCCACTTAGTTCACTAGGCGATCCAAATAAGCACATCATGCATGATAAAAAAAAATTGACTCACATAAAACACAAAAACAACAAAAGACTCACAAAAATAAAATAAAATGAACCCCCCCAAACTTAAACTACACATTGTCTCAAATGTGTAAAAGACTCAAAAATTCAAATGGGACGACTTACAGACATACATCGGCTCAAAATGGTGGTGGTGGCGGCGGATACTGCATTGTCCATTTTAGTGCTTTTTATTTTCTGGAAACGTGTTCAGGCACCGCGGTTCTGCAGACAGGCACTGCGGTGCCTAAACTACTGTGGTCGCTCTGATCTTTCGGCATCGCGGTATTGTATGATGGCACCGCGGTGCTGAAACTCCTGATTCAGTGTTTTCCATAGTTGTTTTCCTGCTTCATGTCCCATTTCTTTACCTGCATCACCACACAACAAAATACCAAAAGTGAGAATGTTCTAATTAAACTCAATTGCGTAATTTAAACATTGGGTTGCCTCCCAAGTAGCGCTGTCTTTAACGTCTTATAGTCGGACGTAGGTTACTCATTAAATCATTGGGGTATTTTAACCCCACTACCTATCCATTTCAAAATCATCCTCCTCTTTCTCACCCTGTTTTTTCTTTTTCAGGGGAGGGGGTTCAGTAAGACTTACCTGTTCGACGGCTTCCATGACATTCATTTTTGTTTCAGCATTTTTGCTTACCTGTGGGTTCACCGCTGTATGAATGATCTCCCTAGCTTTGGCATATCTTTGGCCGAATCTATTTGTCGGTTGTCTTGATTATAAACACTTGTTGATGGCTTGGGATTCAATGGTGGAATTGAACACTTTGAACACCATATCTTCCTCCTGAACCCTTAGTCTCAGTTCTCCATTTTATACATCAATCAGGGCTCTCCCAGTTGCAAAGAATGGTCTCCCCAAAATGATGGGTATTTCATCATCTTCCTCCATATCAAGAATGAGGAAGTCTGCTGGAAAGAAGAACTTTCCCACCTTGACCAGCACATCTTCTATTATGCCTCTGGGGTGCACTACGATTCGGTCGGCCAACTACAAATTCACTGTGATTGGTTTGGCTTCACCCAAACCCAATCTCTTGAAGACAGACAGAGGCATGAGATTGATATTGGCCCCTAGATCACACAGCGCCTTGTTGCATGTCACCTTACCATTAGTGCAGGGCAAGGTGAAGCTCCCTGGGTCCTTCAGCTTAGGGGGCAATTTCTTTTGCAGGATGGCACTGCACTCTTCTGTCAAAGATATTGTCTCATAATCCGCTAGCCTTTTTTTTTTCCAAGTATCTTCTTCATGAATTTAAAGTATGCCGATATTTGTTCTAGTGCTTCAATGAAGGGGATATTGATGTGAAGCTTCTTAAACACCTCCAAAAACTTGGAGAACTGCTTGTCAATTGCCTTCTTTTGTAACCTCTGAGGGTAAGGGATTCTATCAACGTACTCCCTCAAAGGTGCTGGTGGAGCTGTCTCAACTGTAGGGCGGTCCTCAGTGACCCCCTCATTCTCTACCTCAGCTGCTTTCTCACACTCCTTCTCACTTACCATCATGGTGCGGGAGCAACTCGCTCAACTGCTTTCCACTCCTCAACAACACTACTTGACACTGCTCTCTAGGATTTACCTTTGTATTACTTGGGAGAGTGCCCTGCGGCCTGTTGGTTACCATCTTTGCAAGTTGTCCAACCTGTGTTTCCAAGCTCCTAAGAGAGGACCTTGTTTCAGACATGAACTGATTCTGCGAATTAGTGAGTGTAAGCAATGCAACTCTCATTCATCATGCTTCTCCTGTTGTATAGGTGGTCTAAACTGCTGGGATGAAGTGTCCTGATTTTGCACCTGCTGGTTCTGGTAACCACCTTGATATGGTTGTTGCTGAGGCTGATCGTTCCTCAACGAAAAGTTAGGGTGATTTCTCCACCCTGAGTTGTATGTGTTGGAATTATAAGGCATCTGAAAGTTCCCAACCGCCTATACCTGCTCCATTGGCACATTATTAGGGTCCACCGCTGTGCATCTGTCAAAGGAATGCGGTCCACCATAAATCTCACATTTCACAGGCATCTGGACTGCATTCACGGACATGGTGTTCTGCTGCAGTTGCTTCGTCAAAAGGGTCACTTGTGCGTTTAGGACAGTGATGGCATCTAGTTCATGTATGCCCATAGTCTTCCTGCTGGTCACTGACCTGTCATCTGCCCCTTGATGATTGTTGGCAACCATATCTTTCAGTAACTCATGTGCCTCATTATCACTCTTTCTCATGAAAGCACCCCCTGTTGCAGCATCAATGATGGTACGAGTAGTACAACTCATCCCATTATAAAAAATGTGGACTAACATCCACTTCTCAATGCCATGATGTGGGCATTTTCTTTGCAGATCCTTGAATCTCTCCCATGAATCGTAGAGTGATTCACCATCCACCTGATAAAAGTTGTTCAGCTCTCCCCTTAACTTTGCTGCTTTGGAAGAAGGGAAGAACTTTGCTAGAAACTTTTAGGCCAGGTCCTGCTAGGTAGTGACATAGTTGGCAGGCAGTGAGTTCTGTTGACAGTCAATTTTGACCCGTTTTTCGCATATTTATTGCAATTTTATGTGTTTTAGGACACAACACTCTAATCATCATTTTTTGCATTTTTATCTTTTAATTTTTTAATTAAACATTATCTCTTTGTTAATATTATGTTTATATTATTATTACACCGTCATTTATTTTTATAATATTTGCATCTTTTTAAATAATTAAGTCAAATCCCTCTTTAATTTTAATTAGACATTAAACATTTGTCTAAATATTGTATTTTATTATTATTGCGTCGGCATTTGCATTTTTATAATTTTGCATCTTGTTAAATAATTTTTCTTTTAAATAATTAACTCGCTTTATATTTTGTCAAACCAGTCCAGTACGAGACCCAATCTGAATCATTCCAATCCAACGCCATTTTTATTTCATCCAAACACCCCTTTTATTTCCCCGCTTTTAAATTGCAAACCTCACTTTTCATTTCCCCAAATACCAAACCCTAATCTACCCCCTATTTATTAAACCTTACCCCCTTTATTAAAAAGGGGGGCAGCCCACAACGTTCAAGCACAAAAATAAGGGCATCAGCCCATTTTCTCATTTGAGAAAGAGACCATCTCCCTCACCCTCTCTCACCTTCCCGTTGCCGCCGCCCCTTTCGCCGGAGCGCAGCCTGCAGCCGCACCTCTACCCTCCCCTCTCACATCGTCTCCGTCGCTGACTCCGGCGAACTCACGACGCCGGAGTTCGACGGCAACACCAACTCAGCCGGCGAATCCACTGTTCCGGCGAACACCTTCAGCCGCGAACCTCATCACTGCCTACATCAAACACCACGGGGCGTTGCTCCGGCGTTAGCCGTGGTAGTGACGCCGCCATTTTCCTTTTATGCTACTCGAAATAGCCGGAGTCTGAAACTCCGGCGATGTTGGTTTTTGACTATGTTCTGGTATCTGTTGTTCATTTTATGCTAAGGGACAGTTTTCTTTTATTTTGAATCTCGCCGGAGTTTAAAAGAAAACTCCGGCGACCTTGAAGGCTTTAGTTTGGGTATCTATCGCGGTTTACTGATTTTTGTTTTGTTGTCGGACTTTAAAAATTCCGACGACCTTGTTGGCTTCATATTTTATCGTTGTTGTCGGTTATTTGGACTGTTCTTGATTTTGTTATCCCGCCGGAGTTTTTTTAAAACTCCTGCGGATTCAATGATCCTCTCGCTTCGGCGATTCGCGGGTCACTGTTTTGTTGTTTTCCATTGTCCCACAGATCAGTTGGTTTGTCGTGTTTGATTCCCACTGGGGACCATTGTTGTTCACTGTCTTGATCACTAACGTTCTGTTGGCTATACCCCTTTTAGGAACAATTGTGTTGCTCGTTTCACTATGATCCAGCTACTGTTTTGCTGGGTTGGAATTGTTGCTGCTGCTTGTAGTGTCTCGCTAATCATCTTGGGCTATGTTGCTTACTGTTTCGCTATGTTGCTACTGTTTTGGTGTTCCATAGTGATTTGGACGATTTTGCCCTTTTACTACTTTATTAAACTGAAATAGAACAAATGCTACACTTGGTATTTTATTTTATTTACTGATTTTTGAACAAGTTACTACACTTGGTATTTTACTGATTTTTGAACAAGATGCTACACTTGTTATTTTACTTATTTTTAAATATAATGCTACATTTGGTATTTTACTTATTTTTTAAATATAATGCTACACTTGGTATTTTACTGATTTTGAACTTGATACTACACTAGCCTACGAAGGATTTATCCGTCGATCTGGATGCCTCCGTGGTAAGCGAGACGAAATATGTGGGCGAGGAGGAAAGTGAAAAAGATTAGACGAGAATGCATAGTATCGTTCACCGGGAGGCGAGTCGACCGCAGCCGTAGCGATATTGGCTTCTCATGTCTTAGTATCCTTGGCATAACACTAGCTGAGCCCACACTATAAAAAATATATCTTTTACAATATCTTCTACATATATATATATATATATATATATATATATATATATATATATATATATATATATATATATACATACATTGTGTTTGTTTGGTAATTTATTTATTATTTACTAACTATTCTATTAAGTGTCTTTTGCAGTGCGGGCCTTTCAAAGTTAAAGCATTCGCATAAAATAAAATAAAAGTGAAATGTCGCTAAATTCTCTTCATTACATCTTTTTATGATTATTTGCTTTTATTACTATCTTGTTAAATATATATCTATTTTAAATATTTGCATGCCTAGTTTAAATATATTTTTGTTAGTTTAATAATTAGAACACCTTTAGAATTGTAGATTGCATGTTAGCACAATAATATTAAGCCTAAGTTTGAACGGATAACCGCAAGTTAGCGGATCTTAGAGGGTGCCTAACCCCTTCCCTTTAGGATAATAAAGAACCATTACTTAGAATCTCACATAGTTTTCGCAGACCTTTAAATGGAGATCATTTGTAGTATTTTATGCTACATTTTTAGTGTCCTAATTCACTATAATAATTAGGTGGCGACTCCTTGAATAAATTTAGGAATCAACCATGCGCAGTAATCCCGTTTCCGACTACGGTTGAAATGGGGTGTTACAAGTTCAACCAGCTTTTGGCTCTATCCCTCAGTGAGAACGGGAAGAGCCTCAGTCTAATGGCATCGTCAGTGACGTCATTATATTTGAAAGTGGCACACAACTCCAGAAAGTTTGCAATGTGCATGTGGGAATCTTCAGATGACAGTCCCCCAAATTGTATTATGTTCTGGACCATGCTCAGGATGGCTGGCTTGATCTCAAAGTTGTTGGCCCCTATATCTGGGAGCCTGATGCATGTTTGTGCACCAGTAACCATAGGCACAACATAATCTCTCAAGCTCATTTCTTCAGGTAGTGGGACTTGTCTCATGGCAGCCGGTACCTCATTATTCAACACCTCCTCAGGTACCCCGTTGTTGATATTCTTCTGATTTTCCATGGCTAGTAAATCAACAATTCTTTTCTCACACCTGTTTTTCTTGCACAATTTTTCGATTTCAGGGTTGAAGGAAACAAGTGTATCTGCTCCTCTCCTTCTTCGTATACACTAGATTCCTGAAACAGATCAAAATTAACAAACAAATCAAGGCACACGGTTCTAACAGTAAAAATTAAAATTAAAATAAAATAAAATAAAAATAAAGCCAAAGTAGAAATAAAAACAGATGATTCGATATTAGATGTACGTCAGACCCCGGCAACGGCGCCAAAAACTTGTTAGCAATTTTTCGACTCCTCACACAAGCGTATGGATCGTTCACAAGTAATATAGTCTGTAAGACCGAATATCGTCCACATAGACTGGTTTCTAAGTACTGTTCATCTATTTTATGTTATCTATTTGACAATCAATATTTGATTGGAGTATTTATTTAACTACTAGAATAATTGCAAGATTTAAACCAATAAAGTTGTAATCAGTTATGAATAAATTAGGGCTTCCAAAATCCTCGACTATCCACTTTCTTCAATCCTTAATGCAACTAAAATGATTCTTCTTCTTCGTTAAGATAGCGGTTAACTAGACTGTCTTATATTCCGGTTAGGACATATAATCACTCAACATCAGTGCAGAACCCTTCTATATTTCAATGATAGGATTTACCACATAGGAGGATTAAGAACATTAACCTATAATGCTACACAAATGTCGGGGTACTTTCGTCCGCGATTTTAACCTATGTCTAGTCAATTACAACATATCCAAATATCTCCTTTCGGTTTTTGATTCGAAATCATATAGGTTATGATAACTAGTGATCAATTAATTATCAAACATTCATACCAAATATTGACTAAATCTTAATCAAGCGAAGAAGAAATCAAATTACTACATTAATTCATGAATAACGGTTTCAAGCGATTCATAAGGAAAATCCTAACAGAGTGTTGATGCGCGACTTATACACACGCTAAACGCAAGTGCAAGTATCGTGACAAGTAATATAGTCTAAAATACCGAGTTATCGTCCTCAGGGATTAGTGTCCAATTACCAACCTCTATCTGTAGTATCTATTTGGTGACCGATAATTTGATGATTTGTTTATAGCTATGATTATAGATGCTAACTAAATTATTTTACTTTACTTCAGATATGGTGGAAATAGGGCTTCCAAATCTCCTCAAATATCCGCTCGCTTTACTCGTTAATGCAAATAATTAAGGTTCTTCTTCTATGTTGAGATAACAGGTTAACTAAGTCGTTTTATACTCCTGTTAAGATAATATAAACACTCAACCCCAATGTAGAACTTTTCTATCTTTCGATGACAAGATTGACTACAAAGGAGGATTAAGAGCAATAACATATTAAGCTACACAAGTATCGGGGTACTTTCGTCCACGATTTAAACTTATGTTTATTCAACTATAGCATATTCACAGTCTCCCTTTCCGATTTCGATTAGAAATCATATAAGTGATGATAATTAGTGATCAAATAATTATCAAGCAATCAAAACAATTATTAAATAAATCTCAACAATAATAAGAAGAAACCACAGTCTTGCATTAATTCATAAAACGAGGTTCAAGTGATTTGACATGGAAAACCCTAAATTAAGTTAGTTCCTAGCCATAGACATGCCAAGAACTAAAATAATATCCAACATATACTAGAAAGAAATAAAGTAAAGAACAAGAAATTACTCAAAAATAAGTCTTCAATCTTGATATAATGTTGTAATGAATGGTAAGGTGTGTTCCCCTCAAATTTGACCTAAAAGGCCCTATTTATATCTTCCAAAACGTGCAAAATATTTTCCTCTTTGGCTTTGACCCAATCCTATTCGGATTTGTCAAATTTCTCGCGTTGCCGCGTTCAGAACCTGGCCATGCGCCAAAACTTACGCGTTGATCCGCTTCAAGGCGTCGTGGCTGCTATCGCTGATGGTCCGCACCACTGCCGCCGCTTTCGCCGGTTGCCAACTCTTTAGCTTTTTGAGCTCTGAAACCTCTGTTTCTGCCCTCTTTTCGCTCCTTCTCACCAATGTGCCACTTTAAACCACTGTGACTCAAAAGAAAGAAAATTTATCCTAACACGACACATATTTGTATAAAAATGGGCAAAAGACTAACTACTCAAAATGTGTATATAAAATACACCGATCAAACACCCCCAAACTTAATATTTGCTCGCCCTCGAGTAAAGATAAAAAAATAGAAACAAAGACACGAAAGAAAAGAAAAGAAAAGAAAAGAAAAGAAAATGACTCAAAGACATTGATCAATTTGTTGCATCATTGTTACTTAGAAAAGCATGAAGGTTAGTAGAATAATATGCAATAACATATAGCATGAATTTTTAGCATTCTAAACACATCAAGTCAGATATTTCGCAAATTCAATTTAATCGTGCTCAATGAAAGTAAGAATACCTAACTATGCATGTTAATTTCAAAATCCTATGGCATGTTCATTTGCTATTCTCCACTAATCATGGATACACACATTAGAGATCATCAGAGCTTTTCAGGGTTGTAATGTAGACTTAGGCAAGGGTAGGTAAAAATAGGCTTTTAGGCTCAATCTTACGTACCATAAGCTCTTTTTGCTTTCGATTCTTCCCTTTTCTTTTGATTTTCTTTTTAACCTCATACCTATCTTTTCTCTCTTTTATTTTGAGAGAATGAGATGTCTGATGAATAGTAAGCACCCCCAAACTTAGGCTTTTGCCTATTTATGATTACGTTTTATTGGGGTGCATCAAAATTGTTCACTCTCTTTTTGTCTCTTTTCAACACTTTATTTTCCAAACACATCAATTTCTTCACTTATAGCACAAGTATGAAATTATAGAGTGTCAAATAAAGATCTTATTTTTAGGCTCAAAGGGGCTGACTAGGGATACAATTTTAATGTCAGGGATAGGCAAAGAATGGTAAGAAATGGCTAACAAAGAAATGTCTGAGTCATCCCCCTAACATGCATATCCTAACTATTTCGCCTCAAATAGCAAGTAAGCAGACACATAGGTTTAATTACTAACAATGCATAAATCAAGCAAGATACCCCAAATAGTTTGACTTCATGAATTTTTGGCATATCTAACCTAAGTGTTCAGATGGTTGCTTCTAATTCCATTACATTATTCAACTTTACTTCACTAGGCGTTTCAAGTAACTACAACATGCATGATCATAAAAAAAAAAAATTAGACTCAAATAAACATAGAAAAAGACTAAAAAAAACACATAAAAAATACTAAGAACCCCCCCCCCCCAAACTTAAATCACACATTGTCTCTAATGTGTGCAAGAATCAAGACTAAAAGAGAAACGGGACAACTTACAGACTTGATTTAAAATGGTGGCGGTGGCGGCGGATAATGCATGGACCACTGGTTGAAAAAGGAACTCATCTCATCAAATCTCTGGTTCAACTGTTGTTGCTCCTGCCTTATTTCTTGATGTCCTTGCCTCAGGTCCTTTTGACCTTGTATCATCGTGTCAAAACTCTCCATCATCCTCCGCTGGTTCATGAGCAACTGCTCCATCATAGGCACCGGAGGTTCCAATTCAAGTGGCGGCGATGCACTGCGCCATGCGAGCCTCTCTGTCTCAGCCTCATCCTCATCCATGGCAGCCTCTGCTGCTGGTGGTGGTGGTGGTGCTGGTCTCCTTCTTGCTGCTGCTAGAGGAAATGGTTCTGGGAAGGCATGCACTATCCCATATGTCACAGGAGGTTGACCCTTCTCATATGTATCAGTAGCTAGGGTTGGGACTCCATGTCTAGAATATAAACTGCAAATAAGTGATCTGTGTCTCAACCCACCTGTAGTGACCAACCTACTAGTTTCTCCAATATTCTGCAATATCTCCTTCCCAACATCAATCGTTTTCCCTTCCATAATTCCATATATCATCTTTATTTTATCCGCTGGCACTCTGGTGAAGTGCGTCGATGGAATCAGGCCGGCACTGACGAAATATAACCAACCATTGGTTGTTTTGTTGAACTGACATCTGCTCAGTCCTCTTGATCCATTTCGTGCAATATCATACTCAGCCCCATGGTAGCATAATTTGCTTGCGACGATATCCCAATAGATGTTGTTGGCATCTCTAGACCAAGTTCTGAAATAGCTTCGATCATCACTTCTTTCTTCAACATCAGATGTTCTTAATAGCTCATTCACCACCTTAGCCGTCACAGGCACATACTGTCCTCTCACAAAACATCTCTCATTTACCCGTTCCGGAAAGTTAGCATAGAATTATTTTACCATTACAGTGTTCTGTGGTACTATTCTCTTCCGATTAACAAATCTCTTCGACCCAATTGCCTCTATCATCGCCCGAATAGACTCATAGACATCACCATCCTCAAATGGCTCCCTTTGGTACTTCATTCCTCGCTCATGTATCAAGGGTCTAGTACTAAGTTTTTAATATCTATCTTCTGTTTTTTTACTAACAAACCTAGTAGTGTCATATTGTGGAACGGAGGCGGATGTGGAAGCTCTCCTTTTTCTGGCAGACATTTTGGAAAATTTTCAGCAGCGTTTCCTCTGTTTTAGTGAGATTACCCAGCAACTTTCAATCACACCAATCAACACACAGCGTAATCAGCAAAATACAACACCATTCAACCCCCAAACTTCACTCAAATCACAGGTACAATACCCCACATCACTACGTACAATCTTACCGCGAAATTTCCAACACCAAACTTCAACACACCCCACAATACCCGCCAATAAAGCACATCCCAAAACGTATGAATTACCTCCCCTAATTGCTTTGAAAATTTCAAGAAAAATGATGAAAGTTACCTTGGAAGGTGTTCTTCAAAATTTTCTTGTTCCTAGTGACAGATTGAGGCAATGGAATGAGGGTTGTTGTTTGAAATGGTTAAGGGTGCAAGGAATTGAAGTACTTTGGTTGTGATTGAGTTTAGTTTGTGGACGATTTTGAGTAATGGAGGCTGATTTCATGGGTTTTGAAGAGGAAAGGTTTTTGGGTTTTGATTTGGAGAAGGGAAATCGAATTAGGGCTCTTTTAATTTCAGTTTTTCCGTCGCGGCGCCACGGCCCTGAGATCGGCGTCGTGGCGCCCAAACATCTGCGACCCTCTGAACTTCCGGAGCCGTGGCGCTCTAATTTGGCGTCATGGCGCCCAAACTTCAGAGACCTTCTGGACTTTTCAGCGCCGTGGCGCTCTAATTCGGCGCCGTGGCACCCAACTTCCTGTGGCTTTCTGTATTCTCGGCGCCATGGCCCTCTGCTGGGCGTCGAGCCGATTTCCTTCCTTTCTCACGCTTTTCATCCTCCATTTTAGCCCTGTACCTGTCATCACAACATGTAAACAATACCTTAGCGAAGGAAATCAGTCCGCCAGTACAGGTGAGCAATGCTAAACCTTCTCTTGAGAGAAAGGAGAAAAAGAAAAACAGAAGGCGAAAGAGAAAAATGATTATGAAATGGGTAGGCTGTGGGGTTAAGTTACCCCATGCCTCTTGATAAGGAACATGCGTCCGGCTAAAAGACGTTAAAGACAGCGTTACTTGGGAGGCAACGCAAGGTTTTTAAATTTATGCAATTTAGTTTTAGTTAGAACAGTCTCACGGAGCCTGTGATGGCTCAACTGATGTGCTAACAGTGCTGACTGCAAAACACTTGCTTATGACAGAGGGTTCAACGGTGTGTTTAAACACCTTGAACACCATCTCTCCATCCTCAACTCTGAGTTTCAGCTCGTCCTTTTCCACATCAATCAAGGCTCTCCCAGTTGCCAAGAATGGTCTTCCCAAGATGATATGGATTCCATCATCTTCCTCCATATCAAGGATGAGGAAGTCTGCAGGAAAGAAGAATTTTCCTACTTTAACCAATACGTCTTCAATTATTTCCCTGGGATGCACCACTGTCCTATCCGCCAACTGCAAGTTCACTGTGGTTGGTTTGGCTTCACCCAAACCCAACCTCTTGAAAACGGACAAGGGCATGAGATTTATGCTGGCCACCAAATCACACAGGGCCCTGTTACATGTCACCCTACCAATTGTGCAAGGCAATGTGAAGCTCCCTGGATCCTTAAGCTTGGGGGGAAGTTTCTTCTGCAAGATGGCACTATATTCCTCTGTCAATGTCACTGTCTCATACTCAGCTAGCTTCCTCTTCTTCCCAAGAATTTCCTTCATAAATTTAAAATAAGTAGGCATTTGCTCCAACGCCTCAATGAAAGGGATGTTAATGTGCAGCTTTCTAAATACCTCCAAAAACTTGGAGAATTGCTTATCAACTGCTTTCCTTTGCAACCTCTGAGGGTAAGGAATCTTCTCTGTGTATTCCCTCACTGGAACTGTTGGAGCCTTCTCTAAAATAGGGTGGTCCTCAGTAACCCCCTCCTTCTCTGCATCTACTCTCTGCTCAACTCTCTGTTCTACCACAGGCTGAGGTGTAGGTTGTTCTAGCTGCTTCCCACTTCTTAGCTGCACCGCCTGACACTGCTCTCTAGGATTCATCTTTGTATTACTAGGAAGAGTGTCCTGTGGCCTGTTATTTGCCATCTTTGCTAGCTGTCCCACCTGCGTCTCCAAGTTCCTGATAGAGGACCTTGTCTCTGCCATGAAGTGGGTTTGTGAATTCGTAAGTGTCAACAAGGCTGCTCGCAATTCGTCTGGATTTTCTTGTGGAGCAGGTGTACTGAACTGTTGGGGAGATGAGGCCTGGTTAAATGGTTGTTGATTCTGGTATTGGCCTCGGAACTGGTTCTGTTGCCCTTGATCACCCCTCCATGAAAAGTTAGGGTGATTCCTCCACCCTGAATTGTAGGTATTTGAATAGGGGTTGTTTTGGGGCCTTTGGTAATTCCCCACTGCCTGACATTTTGCTTGCTCAATAGGGATGTTGTTGGGGTCTGCTGATGAGCACCTATCAAAAGTATGAGGACCCCCACACATTTCACAATTCAGTGGCATCTGAACTGCATTCACTGACACTGTGTTCTGTTGCAGTTGCTTGGTCAAGAGAGCAACATGTACATTTAACGCTGTAATGGCATCGATCTCATGAACTCCTATCGCTCTCCTTTCACTTACCCCTCTATCATCTGTCACATGGTTATTGGTGGCCATGTCTTCTAGCAAATCATGGGCCTCATGTGTTGTCTTCTTCATGAAGGTTCCACCTGCAGCTGCGTCAATGATGGTTCTTGTGGTCCCACTTATCCCATTATAAAAAATATGGACCAAATTCCACAACTCAATGCTATGATGTGGACACTTTCTCTGCAGATCTTTAAATCTCTCCCAAGCCTCATAGAGTGACTCTCCATCAGCCTGGTAAAAATTGTTTAGCTCTCCTCTCAGCTTAGCTGCTTTGGACGGTGGAAAGAATTTTGCCAAGAACTTTTGTGTCAACTCCTGCCATGTGAATATAGAATCTGTAGGCAGGGAATTCAACCAAACTTTTGCTCTATCCCTGAGTGAGAAGGGAAAGAGCCCCAATCGGATGGCGGCGTCAGTAACGCCATTATACTTGAAAGTTGCACACAGCTCCAAGAAATTTGCTATGTGCATATGAGGGTCTTCAGATGGCAACCCTCTGAATTGAACTGTATTCTGCACCATACTCAGGATCGCAGGCTTGATTTCGAAATTATTTGCTCCTATTGCTGGGAGCCTGATGCAAGTATGTGCTCCATTCACCCTTGGCAACACATAATCCCCCAAGCTTCTCTCAGCTTGGACCTGGACCCTTTCTTCCACACCTACTGGTAACCTCTGGGGCACCCTCTGGTTAGGTTGATGATCACCTAACCCTTCGTTCATCTCATTGTTATTCTGCAAGCCTCTCATTGCTATTAAGGCCAAGATTCGTTTGTTTCTCCGGTTCTGCTTGCAAGTCTTTTCAATCTCCGGGTTGAAGGGAACAAGTGTATCTGTTCCTCTTCTCCTTCGCATAAACTAGATGCCTGCAACAGATCAAAATCAACAAACAGATCACGGCGCACAGTTCCAAAATAAAATAAAATAAAAGAAAAATAAAAATCAAATTAGAAATTAAGAATAAAAAGATTGATATTGAATTACGTCAATCCCCGACAACGGCGCCAAAAACTTGATGCGCGACTTATACACATGCTAAACGCAAGTGCAAGTATCGTGACAAGTAATATAGTCTAGAAGACCGAGTTATCGTCCTCAGGGATTAGTGTCCAATTACCAACCTCTATTATGTAGTATCTATTTGGTGACCGATAATTTGATGATTTGTTTATAGCTATGATTATAGATGCTAACTAAATTATTTTACTTTACTTCAGATATGGTGGAAATAGGGCTTCCAATCTCCTCAACTATCCGTTCACTTTACTCGTTAATGCAAATAATTAAAGTTCTTCTTTTATGTTGAGATAACAGGTTAACTAAGCCGTTTTACTCCTGTTAAGGTAATATAAACACTCAACCCCAATGTTGAACCCTTCTATCTTTCGATGACAAGATTGACTACAAAGGATGATTAAGAGCAATAACCTATTAAGCTACACAAGTATCGGGGTACTTTCGTCCACGATTTAAGCCTATGTTTATTTAACTATAGCATATTCACAATCTCCCCTTTCGGATTTCGATTAGAAATCATATAAGTGATGATAATTAGTGATCAATTAATTACCAAACAATCAAAACAATTATTGAATAAATCTCAACAATAATAAGAAGAAACCAAAATCTTGCATTAATTCATAAAACGAGGTTCAAGTGATTTGACATGGAAAACCCTAAATTAAGTTAGTTCCTAGCCATAGACATGCCAAGAACTAAAATAATATCCAAAATATACTAGAAAGAAATAAAGTAAAGAACAAGAAATTACTCAAAAAATAAGTCTTCAATCTTGATCTAATATTGTAATGAATGGTAAGGTGTGTTCCCCTCAAATCTGACCTAAATGGCCCTATTTATATCCTCCAAAACGTGCAAAACATTTTCCTCTTTGGCTTTGGCCCAATCCTATTCGGATTTGTCAAATTTCCGTCGGCCAAACTTCGCGTGGTCCGCTTCTTGGCGTCGTGGCTCGCTATCTGCGATGGTGCAGCGCCTGTTTCTCGCCTGGATTGCCAACTTTTTAGCTTTTTGAGCTCTGGAACCTCTGTTTCTGTCCTCTTTTCGCTCCTTCCCACCAATGTGCCACTTCAAACCACTGTGACTCAAAAGAAAGAAAATCTATCCTAACACGACACATATTTGTACAACAATGGGCAAAAGACTAACTAAAAATGACTCAAAAGGTGTATATAAAATACACTGATCAAGTGTTTAGCTCCTAGTCATAGTCACGCTATGAACTAACACAATATTCATACATAAACTGAATTAAAAATGAAAGAAAGAAAATTACGTAGAACAAAGTCTCCAATTGTAGCTCCAAATCCGTCTGTGTTGTGTTGTCTTGTAGAATGACCAACCTCTTTCCATAGCATTAATCCTTAGGGCTTAAGTATCCTCTAGTTTTCGTGCCCTATGGACCAATCCTCCCTTAGCCAATTTGCCTTGGGCCCGAAATTTCGCGTCGGCACGCTGCCAGATTCGCATCTGCAGCGGTGCAAAACTCCTGCGCACTTCTCGGCCAAATGGTACTGCGGTCTTTGAAAGTCATGTGGCTCCTCGGTAAATATGGCACCGCAGTTCTGCATAGTGGCACCGCGGTGGTGCCTTCTTTCGCTCTGAGTTTCCAACTTTCGTCCTTTTCGCCTCGGGAGCACCTTTTCTGCCCATTCTCGTTCCTTTTTGCCATTTTGCCTTTTTGCACCGCTGTGACTCAAAAGAAAGAAAAACACACCTACTACTATACTAAACACAACAAAAACGAGTAAAATACCAACTAAAAATGACTCAAATGACGTATACAAAATACGCCTAACACATCCACAGAGAACTTATTTGTGGGAGGGGCTTTCAATGATCATATCGGGGTACTTCCAGGGGGCTACGACGACGTGCATAAAGGCTATGGCATCGGGGACAGGAACGAGGGAAGCGTCGCACTTTTGAAGTTCGCTAAAGCTTTTGGATTGGTGATAGCCAATTCAAAGTTCATGAAGAAGGAGGAGCACTTGGTGACTTTTCATAGTTCGGTGGCTAAGAGTCAGATAGACTTTTTGCTTCTTAGGAAGATCGACTACGGTCTTTGTAAAGACTGCAAGATTATTTCAAATGAGTGTCTTACAACTCGACATAAGCTTTTAGTATTGGATTTAGAGATTAGGATGGAAGGAAGAGAAGGATTGTCGATGACAGATTGAAGATCAAATGGGGGACTTTGACCATGGCGAGTGCAAAGGAGAGGGGGGAGAGGTTGATGGCCAAGGGGGCTTGGGGGAGTAGTGGGGACGCGACCAGTATGTAGGATAGAACAACTAGTTGCATTCGGGAAATGGTTGTAGAAGTGTTGGGGGTCTCGAGGGATAGTCATGGTGGGCATCGAGGGGACTGGTGGCGGAATGGTACAATTCAAGAGAATGTGGATGCGAATAAAGTGGTGTATACAAGACTAGTAAAGAGCGAGAATGATGTGGAGAAGTGGATGAATAGGGAACTGCATAAGATGGCGAGAAAGGAGGCAAAGCTAGTAGTCACGGCGGCGAAACGACGACTTTCGAACGCCTATACATTGAATTAGAGGAAAAATGCGGGGAGAAGAAGTTGTACAAGCTAGCCAAGGCGAGGGAGAGGAGGGCCCGCGACTTAGATCAAGTGAGGTGCATCAGGGACGAGGACGGTAAAGTACTGGTGGAGAACGTGCATATTAGGCAGAGGTGACAGTCCTACTTCCATAAACTCTTGAATGAAAAAGAAGATACAAACATTATGTGGGGAGAACTGGAGCATTCAGGTACTGGGATTTCGGCTACTGTTAGGAGCATTAAGATCGAGGAGGTTAAAGAAGTTGTTCGATTGATGGGCGTCTATGACATTAAGATCTTGCAATGAAGTTTAAAGGCCTCTATGCTTCTTTCATGGGTGGAAAGCTATTTGTGTGGCAAGCTCGGGCAAGAGACCGAATGACAATTGATGAGGCGTTAAAGTATATAAGGGAGGTCGTGAAGTGGGACGAGGAAAAGGAAGATGGTTCATTTTACAGTATAACTGATGTTAGCTCTTCTCCGTTTATCCAGCAGGAGTAAATCAGTGTTGACATGTCTTAATATTTGTAGATCCAAAGAAAAAAGGGAAGTGAGTTCAAATAAATTTCTTTTCACCCTTGTTTTCACGGTGGTCTTTCAAGAATTTAGCAAAACATGCACATTAATATCTACCTTATAAGTTTTTTCTCCCCCTAATATCAACTTTACAGTTGAAAGTAGTTGCTATAAGTACAGCAACTGTGAGGTACGATGTAAAGCATCAACAGCATAGGAAAAATATATATTCTTATATGTTTCAGGTATGAACTCAGCAGCTAAGTTGCAGAAGAAGAGTCATGACCGCAGCGCATTCTAGTTCGATCTCTCATCGATAAACCTTTGGTTGGCGCACACATGGCTTGCCAAGTTGGAGTTACGACGCGTGGTTTGCGGTATCAGCGTCGGGGCACTCCTGCACTGAAAGAAGAATGGTTTGCGGCCTTCACAAAAAAAAAGATATGAAGAGTAAATGTGAGAACAATATGTTCAAAATTAACTAAAATGGAAAGGTGGCTATAGTTCAAATATTCCCTCCGTCCCATCCCAAAATACTTATCATGTTTTTTTTTTTAAAAGTCAATTTGACTAAATTTTAAAATTATATTATATTAATTTAATATTTTAAAATTTAAATTTAAATATTCGAAAACTATAAATATTATAAGTTACAATTTTTCTCATAAAATATTAATCAAATTTGACCAGTGGCCGAGAGAGAGCTAGTATATAATATATACAAGCCAAGACCTAAGACCTTTGTAGAGAGATTAGAGTGGTTGCGATCGAACCCAATGGCATCGTCGTTCTCCAAATGGGTCGTGGATCCCAAAAAGAATCCTCTCGCCGCCATGCACATGAAATCCATCTCCTCTCGCCTCCGTAATTACGGTAATTATGTCTTCACATTTCTATCTGCAGATCTATTCATATGTTCTAGCATATTGGTTCATTCGTATGGGCTTGTTTGGTTCGGATGAAAATTGAACATTGATCAAGCAGTGATTTGTAATATAGTAACTGATTTAGCTGAAAATGTTATTGATTAGCTCTTGTAAGAGATTCCAAACCGAGAAGGTAAATCTGTATCTGGTTTTCCATGTTGCAAATGTATATTGCCGTTTAAAATTGATCTAGAGTCGATCACCCGAGGGTGTGGTCTAGCCGTCAATGAAGGGTGAAAACTATGAATTGTTCTAGAGTCGATTACCCAAGGGTGTGGCCTAGCTGTCAATGAAGGGTGAACACTACGAATTGTTCTAGAGTCAATTACCCAAGGGTGTGGCCTGTCAATGAAGTGGGTGAGAACTACGAATTTGTTCTAGAGTCGATTACCCAAGGGTGTGACCTAGCTATCAATGAAGTGGATGAAAATTAGGGGAGATAAATTAGGTGATTTCGTCTAGACTTGGAGGTCATAGTTAACAGGGGCGTATGTAGCATCGAAGGTGGGGGTTCAATTGAATCTCTAACTTTCGACGTGGAGCATAAATTTATGTGTAAAAATTTATTAAAATTGAAATAAACAACAGACATGAACCCATAACTTTTAAAATACAATGGGTTCAACTAAGAATCCTGAAAGGTTGAATCCTTAAATTTTAAATTCTGGATCCGTCTTTGATAGTTACCCAGTACTGGTGCTTGTAGGAGGTAGCAAGTTGGCCTGTACCACTACCGAAAAAAGATTTAGTTTCTTTCCCTTTAAGGCCATGTTGTGCTTTGATATGCTATTGACTTTATATACTGATATATTCTAGCATTAAGGCCGTTTTTTTTAAAATGGAGCATTAGGGTCGTTTTTACTGATGGACTATGCCCTTACTACATATATTTATTGTATTTGATAATTTTCTGATTTCATTTTCTTTGGTCCAGCTTGTTCATTTCATATACATGTAGCATTTGGGGTATTGATATATATTTATCTATACTTTCTTGTATATAAATTTCCACGAGTTTACCTTTAATCGCATGTTGTATCTGCATATTATTATTACTAGTGCTTGATTTCATTTGCTTAGACAATGAAGTCTTGACCCAGTCGTTAAAGTAGAGGTACCGAGCCCAAAAGAAGAAGGTTCATGTTTAAATTCCATCTGAACATGGTTTCTGTCCAACTTAAGATGATGGTAATCTCCTTGCATGTGTGTGCTAGAGGGTGTCAATTAACACTACCTGGTGGTGTAAATGTATTCCTACCATTTGTCAGAAGTAAATTTGTCATTGTAAAAGCATGTATTAGCATCTTGATCATTGATTAATATATAAATTATATACCGCCCTTTCAGTTATCTTGACAGCAATAAAGTTTGGTGCACAACTCTCTGTAGTTATTTGGTTTTCTGGCAGTATTAGCAAAAGCAAAAATCTCCACTGAGTGTTTTGTCCAACCAAAAGTTGTTTGAATTCCCTTGTTTCGAATCAAGGAGTCAAGAGGATTTTTCGTGTCACTTCTCCTGCTAAAGAATCATTTTAGAGAGTCTCGTTTTGATGCCAAAGATTTGATGCGTAGTTCAGTAACTTAAATTTGAAGCCCATCAATAAATTATTAGATAGACAAATAAAAATAAGTTACAAAAGTGAAAGAATCGCATTTTGTAATATCACCATTTCAACTATTCTGATTGGGTTACAGTTTGACCTATGTTCTTATGCTTTTTGAGCTACTTGTTAACTTTTCATTATGGTTTTTTTGTGAAACAAGGGCTAAGATATGATGATTTGTATGATCCAATGTATGATTTGGACGTGAAGGAAGCTTTTAATCGCCTTCCAAGAGAGATTGTTGATGCCAGAAATCAGCGCCTTCTGCGTTCCATGGACCTCTCCATGAAGCACCAGTACATCCCAGAGGATCTCCAGGTACTTGCATAGAATCCCATCATATGCACTAAGATAAGTTGAATTATATGTAATTCCCTCATGTGAAGTATTGGTGCACCTGGTAACATGAACTCCAATTATCAAAGAACACTTCAGGTGCTCCGTGTTTTTTTTTCCTTTCTTTACTTTGCTGCCTTTTTTCATTTGCTTATTTTTGTTCTGTTGTCAAAAGAGAGTTACTATTGTATGATGGGCTACGAGTTAGCGAAGCAAGCTAAATGCTAAACTTTTACTTTAAAGTGGTGATGTTGCATTTAGTTAACTTATTTAGATGAAGACCTCTCTTTAACTAATAAAACAGTAGCAGCAAGTGATGATGGAACTTTTGGGAATCATACCTTGATAGCTATTTTATGTGTGGCTGTGGTTTTGACATAGTAAGCATCCTAATCTTCTTTAGGATATAGCATATACAAAGTAGGCGTTTGGCCATAGAAACTAAATATTTTTCACTTTATTTGAAATTTATGAAGTTGGAGTTATGTTTGAATTTACTTTTTGCAAAGAATATTTGGTTGTTTGAATTTACTTTTCCTAAAAAGCATGAAATATGATTTACACCCTCAATTTCTAAATACTAGCAAAACCACCCAATTTGATAGCTATTTTATGTGTGGCTGTGGTTTTATACCCTCAATTTCTAAAAACTAGCAAAACCACCCAACTTGATTAACTTAATCGGAAATATACAACCAAATTTGCTCCAAAAGAGTAATATATTATAATGGATAATCACACGCCGTCATAAATTGGATCCTATACATTTTTAAGTACAAAATATTGCTCCACTTTACTCTTTTTTAAGCTATCTAATAAATATAAACTCTATTAAAAAGATCCGATCCGACCTGACCCAAAAACCAAACCGTTGGACACTTGATCAAATTGAAATGGGCCGTTCTTATAAAAAACAAAATGTAGGACGAAATTTGAAAAAAATAAAATTTAAAAAGTGAGATGGAAAAAAGTGAAAACAGGTTTTGATGTGTTATCCAAATTTCAAATACAACTTCAAGTTGTATTTGTCATTTTCATGGCTAAACGCTGATTTTCAAATAAAGTGAAAAACAAATAGGAAAAAAGTGAGCAAGTCTCGTGGCCAAACGGCTCCAAAGATTTTGTTGTGCGTATAAAATTAAAAAACCCTTTTTGTTGTATGTTATGTGGCTCTTTTGATTTTAGGTTTATAGAATCAACTATTCTATTAGTTATATGCAACAATTAAATAATAAGGGAAGAAAATTATCTTTAGATCTTCTGTTCCATGAGAGAGAAACTGTAGCAAATAGATTTCATTTTTGTATTGGTGGAATGAGAGTAATGGGAGGGTGGTTCAATGTGATTTTTAAGCGGAACTCATAGATGAAGGAAACAGAGGTGGTGAAATCCTCCCAGCAGTTTTCCATTCACCCTCATAGGCTTGGAGTCAGAAATCGTATTCTGTCCACCCAAATAAGCACTTTTGCAAAGTTCACCTTTCCCGCAGTCAGAACAAGACCTAAATCCCACCCCAACACACACAAAAAAAAAAGAACCAAACTCCCAGAAAAGAAAACCAACAAAAATTACGAGGAATAAGGAAATTGAAAGATTGAAATTCTTATTTTTGACCCCTTCTTGCCCAGTGTTTGAAGCGCGAAACGGAAAAAAGCGACAAAGCCATGCTTCTCGCAATTTTTACACAAAGACCAAGATAAAAAAATCAAAACTAAAAAATAATAACAGAAAATCCTCCATAGGACAAGCAAAATCAAAACCAACACCAAAATATAAATTGATCAACATCCTATTCTTCTACAAGATTGTTGAAATCTCTTTCATCATCATTGTTATATTACTTATCTTCTTCTTGATTTTCATCTTCATCTTCGTTAATTAGGGATAGACTCGTAACTACTTTGTTTCCCTTGTAAAGCTTGTAGTACTCCCTTTTAAACCATAAATATTTTCCTCAACTCCTTGTCTCCGCAACATTACCCCAAGTGAAATCAGTATCTCCATCAAACAGTTCGTCATAATTTCTCTGTCTAGTTAGTCATTCATTAGCCTTCATGAATATTTTTCAAAGAAATAGGATCAATTATATTGCAAGCTTTGTGACGATGCCTCAATGATTTATTGTATTTAATGAACACTAGATCATTGAGACACCTGAGGGTTCTATTCCTTTTCTTGGTATGAATCAGCAAATAAGTTGTGGTAAGTAATTAATAAGAGTTAGGATAATTGAAATATAATTTAGTTATCTCAATATACTACATCTTTCTTGTTACATGTTCAAACACGCTCCAATTCCTTTCACATCCGGATGAGCTACAAGTCAGACTTAGAACTTTGACTCTATACTTTTGTAAAAGTGGAGCGGAAGAACCATATTGCTTTCACCATTCAACTATAGAATTCAAACAAATATTTAAAAGTTAACTATTGAGCATTAACGTGGTTGCAATGTCGAGAGGAAGCACTAATGTAGCTGAGCCCTCAATATGATGTACCAGAAGTTTCTATTTTCTACTTCCATATAAATTTATGACAAGGCTAAAACTAAAAGACTTAAAAGCATAATTCCGAAAATAAATGCACTAACATGACTAAAACATATATTGCCGACAATTGTTATCACTTTATATATACTTCTCTTCCATTATATCCTATCCTTGTAATCCATGAACTTGTTTGGGACTGAGGCATATTTATTGTTGTAATGTTTATACCCTATTTTTTGCCAAGTGTGCATGGATTCCAAGAGATGTAGGTCTTTGGAGACAACTTTCTTCTATGTGATTTTAAGTCTACCTTGTCTCATTTTAACATCTTCACTCACTATGGTTTCACACCTTCGAACCCAATATCTGGAAATTGACACTAGACATGATTAAACCATCTCTAGCGATTGGGACGGGGCCAGCCTGAAAGCTACTGGTGTACTTGCATTAAAAAATTCATCAATATGTATAAATAATTCATCCAGAACCCAATAAGCTAAAAACTCATAAACTTAAAGTCTCCACTTCGCCCCTGTCAAGCGACCTTCGAGATGTTGTCCTCAATATGTGCTACTTGCACCTTCGGGTGAATGTGGTCAGCTTTAATCTTGTTTGATCTTATACGACCGCATATAGCTTAGCATCCTCGCCCATGCAACACTCGTTGGACTTTAGAGGCCCTCCTTCTGTGACCCAATTGGAAAAACTATTCTTTGACTATGTTTCGCTTAATACTACTCTTAACTTATACTAAGATAGTGTGTCTAAGATGTGTGCATGTTTATTATTTTTTCCTCCCATCCGCAGGTGGATTCTGTTTTTGTTTGAGCATTTTGTAATATTTACTTGGCAGATCGGCTCCCCGTTCTTGTCTTTTGCCCCCTTTCTTAATTCATATTGGTAGATTTGAATATTTATCGTTTCTCTTTGAAAGCTAATTGAAGCTCACGTAATGTAAATATCCTTTCTGGAAGGAAGGAGTGAAAGGTTGACTTTCTCACAGGAGTTAGAGAAGAAAGTGGAGCAATCGCGATGTGTTTTTTGGGATTGTTTTGATTTGGGGAGCAGAGCGCAGTTGATTATAACCATCTTTTGGGTTGGGAAATTATTATTGCTCCTTAAACTGAGCTAGATGTTCATAAAGTTTAACCAACTCTTGCAGGCAATGCAAACACCATATTGGTATTAATGGCAACAATCATCTCCACTCTGTATATTGTGAAAGTCTGATAGTCTGAAGTCCTCAGTCTTGATTTCCCCCCCTCTTTGCCTTCATATTAATCCTTTCTGGAAGGAAGGATTGAAAGGTCGACCTTCTCACAGGGGTTACAGAAGAAAGTAGAGCAATAGTGAACAATGTCTTCTTCTTTTTTTGGATTTGGGGAGTAGGGAGCAGTTTATAACCATCCATTGGGTTGGGAAAACTATGCTTGTTCCTTGTTCTAATATTAACTGAGGTAGATGCTGATGTAGGTATTTCACTTGTTTGGTATTCATGAATGTTTTAACCGACTCCTGCAGGCAATGCAAACACCATTTAGGAGCTATCTTCAGGAAATGCTGGCTCTTGTAAGTTTCCACTTTCTATTTCTGGTTTCAGTTCTGGATGGTTCAGTTATGTTCCTAGTTTTGATGAGAATACATCACCCCGTTCCTCATGTCGGCTCAAGGCGTCAGATGATCATTGATCTCATAATTGAGTGTAGAGCTTACTTTTACTTGAAATGGTCACTTTTTTGGTCTCTGCATGTGCCTTGAGTAAATTTTCTTGTGGTCCGTGTGCCTTGAGTAAAAGTGGTTTTGAATTTTGCTGGAGCCATTTTGCATCTTCTTCTCTGCCTTATGTAGTGTCATTTTCAGTAACCTGCAATATATACTAGTGTATCTCTTGGGATGGATTTTCCTAATGATTGCATTAGCATTTCCTCTGTTTTAGCCATCTGCTTCCTGGATTTAGACCTAAATGAGTTGGTATTACCCCATGTACACAGCTTTTTAATTGGATGACGAGAGCTTTTGATAATCAGATGGATGGATTATCATCAGGTTTCTAATGAATGTGGTTGAACTCGGATTCTACTTTTTCTTTTATTTTTGCGAATAATGGGTAAAACATTGACTTGTTGATCCACTTCTCTTGCTTCAAGTTCTATTTCCTTTTTTTTTAATTGGCATTTTGGGCGGTTATTCCATACTTCACATCTGCTATGGCTCTATTTGATCACTGTAGATTCAGATCGATCATACCCCTTGATGTTCACCTTATTGGTTTAATTAATGATGTATAGACGTTTGTTGGCTGACTAATAGTTCTTATCCCAATAAAACCAGCTTCTATGTATACATGTTTGTTGGCTGACTCATTATTGTGCTTGTTTTGTATGATCTGCAGGTTAAAAGGGAGAATGCAGAGCGTGAGGCTTTGGGAGCTTTGCCTCTTTATCAGCGTACACTTCCTTGAAGAAATTTCATCTTCCTTCAAACCTTTTCCATTGAGAATAACTACTATACTGCTTGTAGACCTCCGTGATGGAGATAGAAATAACAGGATGTTTATTTGCTTCTATGATTTAACACTTCAAGCTAGTCATCCTGTGGGCTTCGTCATTGTAAACCTATATTTTTTCAAATGGGACATACATTCTCACCAGAACTCCCTTATTGCTCTGGTTGGATTGGTTTGACAAGTTTTTATAGGTGTTTCCAACCATTATACATCCTGAAACGTAGTACTTCTTTACCTTTTCATTTTGTTTAACCTTATTTATGCCTTGTGGATTTTGTTTGAGAATAACCGAAAAAATCTGATTCTAACTACAGATTCCACAATTGTTATTCGACGAAATTGACATCGCTCTGGCTGCTTTACGATGAAATATTTCCTGCTAAAAAAGGTGCCACTGGAAAAAAGTATAACCAACATGCCTAATAGAAGAACATTTATAAATAGTTGAATAAAACTTTAAAAATGAATTTTGAGGGAAAGAAATGGAGAAGCAAAAGAAGAGAATTCGCAGAGGCTAGGCTTTCAAACCAGTAGAGAGACGTGAAGGGGTGTGGAAGAAGCAGAGAAAGTAAAGTTATGTTATAAACGCCACGAAGAAGAATTCAGAATATCCCTTAATGGTGCATTTAAAGGTATACCGTGTCGAGACGCCTTGACTCGTAACTCAGGATATTGTTTGAAACTTATTTGAGAGTGAGACGTAACAAGAAATAAGAAGGTTAGGAATGATGAATATTGTAATTTTCAAGTAGCATTATTTGTTTGGTAGTATGTCACACTTCTAGTTAGGGGTGGTCAACGGGGTGGGGCGGGATCGGGTTGGGGTGGGATCGGCCTGGGATGGGGCGGGACAATCGGGCTTGACCGATGTCCCGTCCCGGTACCGGTCCCGTCAGGAAAAGGTATCGGGTCTAGCGGGCGTTTTTTTGTGCACTTATTTAAAAAATAACATATATTAAATATATGAACAACTCAATAATTGCACAAGATAGTGTAATAAAAACATCTCAATGCTATTTTTGTGCCTCTTATATTATTTCATTGAAATATGTTTTTTGGTAATACATATACAATTGTCAAAATTACAACTTTGTGGTGTTGTTCAAAAGTTGCAAATGACATAGTAAAATTGCAATTAAATAAATTACCAATTTGAAAACACTTTTTCTAGTTTCTTCACAATGTCGTGTGGTTCTTCGGTTGAAATTGGTATTTTTTGATCAAATTGATCCACGTCGCTATTCATGCCTTTAGATAAGATGTCGTTGTAGTTTTCGTCTTCTTCATTGATCTCTGGTTGATCACACCTTCTCCGCTCCGCTCGTATCCAATCTCTGAATGGTACTGCAATCTCCAAGTTGTTTCCTGCTAATTAGTGTATGTGCTCTCCTATTTGAAATCTGTCGATAGAAAAAGTGATTTCAGAAGCCGTTAATGACGCTTGAATGTTCAAAACATCTCGGGCCATCATTGAAAGTGTCGGAAATGTCTTCTCATTCCCCCTCCAGTATTTCAGCAAGTCTTTCTTTCCTTCTTCATTGACAACTGCTTGGTACGGTAAAGTACCCTGCAAAACAAAAACATCAAACTCGCTAATTTGGTTAGTAGTGCTACCACCGCACATTCTATTTCCGAGGCTTTCAATACTAGCCGCAGAAACAACATGTCTTTTTAGAGACTGTGTTGAAGAAGAAGAAGAAGATGGTATGAAAGCCGGTTGGTTGCTAGCACTTTCTTGTTGGTAATACCTATATTTTTTTTTGCATTCGTCTTCTATGCTAGACAACACTTCTTCTTTAGTTTGTTCAATTTCAATAGGTGGTGGGGCATTTAAATTTTTGGGAATTGGAGGTGGTAGTACTTCTATAGAGTTATAAATATTTTCAATAAGTGATTTACAACCGTCTATTTTAATAGTCGAATTTAATACATCACCAATAATATAAATAGGGGGAATAGGAATAAAATATTTCTTTATTTTCATAAATATTTTTTAATAGTTTGCTTATAAGTTGATTTTTCCATATATTCTCTAAGCAGTAAAAATAGTATAGCTATATAAAACAACATAGTTGAAATAGTAGGATAATATATACCGGAAAATTCTTTTCTTGCTTGAAAAAAATTCTCTAAAAATACAATAAGTTCTTTAATTTTTTCCCAATCGTTATCTACAATCATATCAGATGGATTTTGATTATGAGCGTTAAAAAATAAAGTTATAGGTTTTCTATAATTATAAGCAACAAATAGTTGTTCATATAAAGAATTTCACCTAGTGGGTATTTTTTCGGGAATTTTTCTATAAGGTAGTTGCAATCGTGATAAGTATTTTTATAATCTTTTTTCGTTGTATTCTATTATTTTTAAAAATAAAGTGTATAGCAAATTGTATTTTTTCAAGAATATCTTGAAAAAGTAATAGGTCATCCTTTACAACTAAGTTATAAATATGACACACATATTTTATATGAAAATTATTTGGAAAATATGGAGTTAAAGCATCTTTTAAAACTGTAATAGCAGCATTATTAGAAGATGTATTATCTAATGTAATACTCATAATTTTATCAGTTATTCCGTAATAATCGCAAACTAAATAAATATTTTCTGAAATAAAATCGCCCAGTGTGCCTATTATCTATACGCTAAAATACGTTTTTGCATAAACTATTTATAATTTATCCAATGACAGGTTACCGTTAAATAATCATGAACTTTAGTACTATGACCTATATCAGAAGTGAGAATGACTTTGCCATTAAAATGATATAATGAATAACGTAAATATTGTTGATATTCATGTGCAAATTTAAATACATCTCTTTTAACAGTTGTTGAGTCTATTTTTAGTACTGTTTTAGAGTGTGTTTTAGGGAGTCTTTTATGTGTTTTTAGTTATTTTGTACAGTATTATGCGTGTTATGCTGTATTTTTCAGGATTTAAGTGATTCATAAGGTTCAAGGCGAATTCAAAAGAAATATGCGGTTATTGAGGACAAAAATGTATATCTAGTCACAAGAGATAAATCAAAGAAGCCTTGAGAAGCTCGGGAAGCAATTTAAACAAAATTACAATGTCAATCGCACGGGGTCTACAAGGCTAATTTGCAGAAGTTGCTCGGAATGAAAGATCGTGACTTTTAGAGGCAAGGGCCGCGACGCTTAGAGTCAAGGTCCGCGGTGTCGAAAGTCCTGAGGTCTCTGTAAAGTTTCTGCTGATTTAGCACCGCGGTGCCGACGCGGATTTTTGCGAAGAAAGGTCGATTTTTAAAAGGGCAAAATGGTCCAAAACGAGATTTTTACAGATATAAGCCCTAGGGATTATTCTAAGGAGGGGGATCATACTTTGTGGAGCGAGAATTGGAGGCTAGAACAAGATTGGAGACATCTTTTATTCAAAGTTCTTTTCTTTCCCTTATTTCAATTCAGTTTATGTTGGAATTGTGAATTAGTTTCTTAGCATGACAATGTCTAGGAGCTAATTTCTTTATTAGGATTTTCCATCGAATCAACTTGAAACTATTTTCATAAATTAATGCATTGTTAGTGATTCCTTCTTCATCTATTTAAGATCTATTCAACTTGTTATGATTGTATGATAATTAACTGATCACTAATTATCGTAACTTATATGATTTCGAATCGAGATCTGAAAAGGAAGATTTGAATATGATATAGATGAATAGACATAGGTTAAAATCGCAGACAAAAGTACCCCGATACTTGTATAGTGTTTAAGGTTATTGTTCTTAATCATCTTGTGTGGTAAAATCTATCATAAAAAAATAGAAGATTTCTGCATAAGGTTGAGTTTTTATATGTCCTAACCAAAATATATAACATATTAGTTAACCTGCTATCTTAATAAGAAGAAGGATCATTAGTCTTGCATTAACAAGTGAAAGAGTGGATAGTTGAGGAGATTGGAAATCCTAATTTTCTTCATAACTGTCAAAAACCCAAAGTATCATCATTAGTTATTTCCTGCACTTTATTTAGTTTTAATTCTTAGTTTAAAAATCCAACCACATTAACGATTACCAAATAGAAACCAAAGTTTAGATATTCCAGTCTCTGTGGACGATATTTGGTCTTGCCAAGATTTATTACTACATAGTGATATGCGTAAGCACAGAAATATCGTGAACAACATTTGATCTAGAAAAACCTTTATAAGCAGGATTATATATATCTATAATATAATGAATAAAACCATGAGATGAAGGAAATGAAAAAGGCAAACCCTCTACAACAACTAATTTTGATAATGCTTCCCTATCTCTATGTTTATCGTATTTAGGGCCTACATTTCCCCCCGTCGTAGGGTTAATTTGACCTTGTACTTGATTCGGGACAGTATATGAACCTTGTCCTGATAGAGAGGGCGTTTGCGCATCATCTTTTTCAGTCTTATATTGGGCATACCTAGCTGTGTGTTTTTGTTTTATGTGTCTCATTAAACCCCCCTGTCACGACCCAAACCGGAGGGCCGCGACGAGCGCCCGGATCCCACCCACCGGGTACCCAAAATCACACCATCCCCGTATAATCACAATAAGCACGGACTAAGCCGAAAAAGATTATGAAAGTTCTTGACCAGAAAACTGACTTATACATATATACATGCCCACACCAAAGCCAACAAGGCCATACAAAACCACTATCCACAAGACACTTGTCTGCAAGCCTCTAAAGAGTATACGACATCAAAATATCATACCAGGACTAGACTGCAACTCTGGAACAAATAGAGTGCTCCAACATCAGCTGAACCAGCAACTTACCAGCGTGAACCATCACTCTTTCTAACTGAATTTGCGGACATGAAACGCAGCCCCCCGAAGAAAGGGGGTCAATATGAAAAATGTACTGAGTATATAAAATATGAAGTACTGTAAAGAAGATCATAACGGGCCAAAAGATAACAGGAGACAATTTAATAGTCAAAATACCAATACAACTGTGCCATCTAAAAACGAGAGTCATATCAAAAATCATGGATGCATGTCCATAGAATCATCATATCTATACAAATAAACTGTCCGGCCCTCTGGTGAAGGACGCGGTGAACATATAAGGTATACTGTCCGGCCCACTATGGGACGCAGTAAAGTCGTATAAGGAATCTGCGCGCGTATCTGCCCGGCCCGAGACGCGGTGAAATGTCATATCTACATAAACTGCTCGGCCCTCTAGTGAGGGGCGCGGTGAAGTGGAATAGTAGCACTTTGCACGAGTAGATATCATGAGCAACCATATGCTATTTAAACCATCATTTGACTCTCAATTAAATCATTAAAAGATACTTTTTACTAGAAAATCAAAGGCACTATCATATCATGTATCACTAGAATTTAGGATTCAATGGAATTACGTACGTCCGCCGTACACTCATTCAAAAGAAGAAAGGATAGTTTCACATACCGCTTGTCGTCTGTACCAACTCATATCATATCGTCATAGGTAAAATATGAATGCAATGTAAATGCATGAATGACAATAAACATTTTCTGAATTTATTGGATGACAATAATATCCTTGCTCTTCTGGCTAAGATTATGAAAATTTGGTGAAAACAGATCTGAATTGCCTAATTAATTTATTATGTGAGCCGTTAGTAGGTTATATTTTTATAAAGATCTTATCTAATCAGTTGTGAACTAGAAAATATAAAACAAATTGATTATATCTTAATCTATCTCTATGCAGATGGCATTCTAAATCATTTTAATATAATTGTTTGTCAATACCTTATTCACTTAACGTTGCAATGGCTTATTTTAACACATCTACTAAAAATATACCTACTTATTTATTAAACCAGTTCCAGCACTTAATACTTATTAGTTACTTTAGATTAACAGAGTCAAATTGGCTTCAGTGCTTACTAAAAACTCTCATGAATATTAACATCTTTCTCATATGTCTTAATAAGGACTTAGGAGCAACTTAGACATGCTTTTAGCATAAAATCAATAATAAGAATATTCCTTAACTTCTAAGAGTAGAATAATTTATGAAACAATACTACAGTTATATTTCGTACGCAGAACATGCTAAGAGAAAGAAGAATTTGTCTTAACATACCTTAATCATTTGTTTCAGACCAAAAATTGTCATTGAACTAGATTCTGAAATTAGCATGACAATAATCTGAAGCACCAATAATTCTTGAACCAGTTAATGAATTGGACCATAGCTTTTGTGTATCATCGACAATTATAACACCAGAATCAAAATAAATAACACTCTCAACACACGACTCAATAATCTCAGCTAAAACAATGTTCTAGCATAGTTTCTTGATGAATCGAAGATGATATCAATTTCTTCACCCGAGATCCAGCAAAGACATAAATTTTGAAACTCAAAGATGGAATTATTGAATTAACCATTTGAGTTAATTCTTGAAAATCAGAATCTTTGGTGGCTAACTATTAGTCATTATCTTTGTCACTTAACTATTACATGTAGTGTCCCATTAAGTTGTCCCCATTGAAGATAATTCACCCCGCAATTAATCAATTTCACACACAATTAATTCTAGATCCCACTTTATTTAACCCCTAAAAATTCATAAGACCTTCGCATACTCGATGTCGTAATTCTTGTAATACGTTACTAATTCATAACGGGAATACAACTATCAAAATAAGTTTTCAACGTCACACTCGTTGTAACCAAAAAAAATTCGGAATCACATCTTTTTGTATATTAATTTTTATATTAGCATATATAAGTATATTTTATACCCAATATTCGAATCTTACTCCCTTAATGACGTTCTTAGTTATCGTCTTAAACTTACGAGGTGTAACACCCCCGTCCCACCATGACCTGTTGCAGTTTTAAAACTTTAAACACTTTTACAAGTTTTACATATGACTACTTGATTTTGTACGTCCTTATCAAAAAAATCATGCATCTTATTTTAATGGTCGTTTTGATGGACCTCGTCTCATACTAGGGGGAATAGGAGACGTTCCAATTGGAGGTTCACTAGTGGGTGTTTCATCGACGTTGGTGGGTGTATCATTATCTAGAGAATCTTCTAAATTAAAGTCTTGTTCATTTTGAGAAAATATTTGGTCGTCTAAATCATATGGTATTTCAGAAAAATGTTCAGTATCAATAAATCATCATATCTATTAGTAGGACTAGGAATACTAGAAGAAGTACTCATGTCCTTGTTACCCCTACTAGAAGAAGTCTTACCCTTACCGAACATACTTCTTAATCCTTTCATTTTAAATATGCTAATAAATAGTTAAAGACTTAAAGATAATGAAATTAAGTGCGCTAAATAAAAAAACACACAATAATAATTTAATGAAAGAACGAATGTACCAAACGTCGACGTGTAATCAAGAGGTTGAAAATTGAAACTTTGCTCGATGGATGATCCTCATGCTAGTTGTCAACTTCACTCCCAAATGAATAAATAAAATTGAATATTTAGTGGACAATGTAGACTTGTAGAGATATTGATTGAGAGATTAGAGAGATTGTAGGAACATTTGTGAGAAAGATGAAGAGAAAATGAGCTATTTATAGTTGAAAAATTGAGTTAAAGTGTAAATATAATAACTTAGGGGTTAAAAATAAATATAAAGGGGTAGGGGGGTTGGGGGAGGGGAGAGGCCAAAAATGCTCGTTGCACAACGGCCAAAATGTAAAATGATCGTTGGTGCAACGGTTATATTTGCAGGGGGGTTCGGGCGGGACCGGAACGGATCGGGTCTTGGCGGGACCGGGCCTGACGGGAGGAGACCATGTCACATCCCGATTTGAGTCCCGACATCGCTTTGTTTTTTTTAATAATTTCGGCCTGGGGACTGGTCGTCCGACCCATCGCCGTGCCTACTTCTAGTTTAAGTAAATGGAGCATTCGTTTCCCCTTGACATACAACCCCGCTTCTTCAATTGGTTCATACTTTAATTTTGATTGAACCTTCAAAAAATTTGTTAGTGATTGAACTCTATGCTCGTACACAATAAATTGTTAAATGAAATGGATAATTGACAGCAGAAAGATGTGTGGCATTCAAGTGCTGATGCGTACTTTCCATGACCCAACACATTTAACACTGTATATCCCCACATAAATGTTTATATTTATACTTTTATGGTTACTCATGATTGCAAAACTAACCAATTAATTATCACAAGTACGCCCCATGTGCACACACCCAATTGAATACGTTCAGGCATGCAAAACTTCGTGGAACTTAATGATATCTAATTTTATTGGGATAAGAACTATGGTGAAATTGTCAACTGCACATCTAAATTAATATGACCCTCTTGTACTTATTTAATTTTGTCATCTCTAATTGTTTTTTTCCCTAAGAAGAATTCAGTCACCATGAATTTGTGAGTAAATAAGTTTTCTTTTCACCTTACCATTAGGGATGTCCAAGCTTCGTTGTACAATAGCTCTCTCTCTCAGATCTTAATTGTCATGGTTTCATCACAAGGAGCAATTGTGAGGAATAGCCATTCTAGAACAATCATTTGGTTTGGTTCATTCTTTGACTGCTCTGCTCCCCCCAAAAAAATAACTAGAACTAAAATTCTTCGCCTCTCCCCTTATACCAAGAAGCAAGTTCAGAACAGCCAGATAATGGGCTCGTCTATTAGTTGTTATTAGTTTACGGAGCTATCTCAGATATCTTGAGTAAGGAGACGGACCCACCTGACCATGTACCGGGATCGAATACCGGTATTCGATAGCGGTTTCGGTACGGGGTCAGGAATTTTCCTCGACCTTGACCCAACCCTGCCCCGACCCCACCCCGACCGCCGACCTCGCCCCTTGCCAGTTGCACAACGGCTATTTCACAATTTGATCGTTGTGCAACGGCCAAATTTCACCTCCCCGGCCCCTACCCCTTAATATTTATTTTTAACCCCTAAGTTATTATATTTATATTTTAACCCAATTTTTTCAACTATAAATACCTCATTTGCCCTTCATCTTTCTCACAAATCTTCCTACAATCTCTCTAATAATCTCTCATTCTCCTACTAAATATTCAATTTTATTTATTCATTTGGGAGTGAAGTTGGCAACTAGCTTGAGGATCATCCATCGAGCAAAATTTCAATTTTCAACCTCTCGATTGCACGTCGGTGTTACTTCGACGTTTGGTACATTCGTTCATTCATTAAATTATTGTTGTTTCTTTACTTTAATTAGCGCACTTAATTTCATTAACTTTAATTATTTATTTGCATAATTATAATGGAAGGATTGAAACGTATGATTACGGGTAAGGGTAAGAGTATTGTTTCTTCTAGTAGGGGTAACAAGGGCAGGGGTACTTCTTCTAGTCATCATATTTCTCCTAGACATGACGATTTTGTTGATACTGAATTATTTCCTGAAGTACCATTAGATTTAGACGAGGAGCTATTTTATGGAACTCAACAAGATTTTAATTTAGAAGATAATCTAGATGACACGCCCACTAATCTAGATGACACGCCCAGTAGTGAACCTCAAAATGAACTGCCTCTTATTCCCCCTAGTATGAGACGAGGCTCACCACAACGAAAATTAACATCACATGTATGAGATTTTTTTTATAGGAACGCAGAAAATCAAGTAGCTAGATGTCAAATTTGTAAAAATATTCATAAATTTAAAGTAGGAAAATGTCAGAGCGGGACGGGAGGCTTAACTACGCATTTGAATAGATTTCACAAAGCTAGGTGGGAGGAATACCTGACTAAAAAGGCGGGTGCGCCAATGCCCTCTCAGTCGGGACAAGGTTCATATATTGTCCCAGACCAGGTACAGGATCAAATTGACCCTATGACGGGGGCAATTGTAGGCCCTAAATACGATAGAAATAAAGATATGGAATCATTATCAAAATTAGTTGCAGTGGAGGGTTTGTCTTTTTCATTTCCTTCCTCTCCTTGTTTTATTCATTATATAAGAGAAATGTACAATCCTGCTTATAACAGTTTTCCTAGATCAATTGTTAGGAGAGATGTTTTTAAATTTGCACACGAATATCAACAATATTTGCGTTATTCATTATATCATTTTCCTGGCAAAGTATCTATTACGTCTGATATAGGTCGTAGTAGTAATGTCCATGATTATTTAATTGTAACATGTTATTGGATAGACTATAAATGGTTTATGCAAAAATGTATTTTAGCATATAGATATATTGATAGTATGCACACTGGTATTTTTATTTCAGATAATATTTTTTCAGTATGCGATTATTATGGCATAACTGATAAAATCATGACTATTACATTAGATAACATTTCTTCTAATATTTCTGCTATTAGATTATTAAAAATACTTTAACTCGATCTTTTCCAGATCATTTTCATATAAAATGTGTTTTGTCATATTTATAACTTAGTTGTAAAGGATGATCTATCACTTTTTGCAGACATTCTTGAAAAAATATAATTTGGTATAAACTATATTTTTAAAAGTAATAGAATACAATGAATAAAAGATTATAAAAAAAACTTGTCACGATTGTCAACTACCTTACAGAAAAACTCCAGAAGAAGTATGCACTAGGTGAAATTATTTATACGAGCAACTACGTGTTGCTTATGAGTATAGAAGACCTATAACTTTATTTTTAACGCCCATAATCGAAATCCTACTGATATGATTATAGATTCCGAATGGAATTCAATTTTAGAACTTATTACATTTTTAGAGAATTTTTTTTCTAGCTACTAAAGAATTTTCCGGTATTTATTATCCTACTATTTCATCAATGTTATTTTATATAGCATAATATTTTTATTACTTACTGAATATATGGAAAATTCAGTTTATAAGGCACCTATTAAAAAATATTTCAAAAAATGAAAAAATACATTATTCTTATTCCCCAAATTTATATTATTAGTGTTGTATTAAATCTGTCTATTAAAATTGGCGGTCGTAAAGCACTTATTGAAACTATTTATGATTGCATAGATAAACTTCCACCTCCATCTCCCAAAAATCCAAATGACCCACCACATATTGAAAAAACTAGAGAAGAAGTGTTGTCTAGCATACGAGATGAATGTAAAAAAGTATATACACATTACCAACAAGAAAGTGCTAGCAACCAACCGGCTTTCATGTCATCTTCTTCTTCTTCAACACAACCCCAAACGACATGTTGCGGCTAGTATTGAAAGCCTCAAACATAGAATATTTAGTGGTAACATTTCTAACCAAGTTAGCTAGTTTGATGTTTTTGTTTTGCAGGGTGTTCTACCGTACACAGCTGTCGCGCCCGTTTCGACCGGAGTCTCGAACGGAACCGCAACGTTGCTTGCGGTGATTTCTGGATTAAATCACTGTTTTTAAGGAGTCGTCACCTAATTATTAGGGTGAATTAGGACACCTAAATGTTAACTAAATAAATTCAACATTAACCTCATTTAATGGTCTGTGAAATTTATGAGATTCCGGGTAAGGGTTCTTTATTATCCTAAAGGGAATGAGTTAGACATCCTCTAAGATCCACTAACTCGCGGTTATCCGGTCAAACTTAGGTTGTAATTATTGTGCTAACATGTATTCTACAATTCTAAAGGTGTTCTACAATTATTAAATTAACTAAGAGATATTTAAACTAGTTATGCATATATTTAAATAAGCAAAAATCATATAAAGAGGGAGTGAAGAGAACTTAGCGGTATTTCGCTTATTATTTTTCTTTTCTGCGCAGGCTTTAACTTTGGGATGCGTCTCCGATACCTGCAAAAAACACTTGGTAAAAGATTTAGTAAATAATAAATAAATTATCAAATAAACACAATGTATATATATATATATAAAGATATTTTTTTATAGTGTGTGGGCTCAGCTAGTGTTATGACATGGGTACTAAGACATGAGAAACCAATATCGCCTCGGTTGCGGTCGATTCATCTCGCCGGTGAACGACACTATGCATTCTCGTCTTTATATTTTTCTTTTCACTTTCATCCTTGCCCAAATATTCCGTCTAACTTACCATGGAGGCATCCAAATCGACGGATAAATCCTTCATCGGTCAAAGTATAGTATCGTGTTCAAATCAGTAGGATTTTTTATCAAGTGTAGCGATCCGTTTTGCCTTAGAAAATGCAGTAGTAGCGGCTTTGAAAATCCGACAGTAAACTGGTTAAACTATGGCCCAAAAACAGCAACTGTTTAGTTCAAAATGCAGCAGTGGTGTAACTCAAAACGTTGCAGCGACTTGTTAAAATTTGGCCAAGAAAACACAACAACAATTTGGCCTTAAATCTGCCTAAAGTGCAGCAGTAAACGACCAAAAATGCAGCAGCTCACGGACCAAAACATGGCCGCAAAATCGCCAATAATGCAGCAGCAAAACAGACGAAAACAAAGCAACAAAATGACAAAAAATGCAGCAGCAAATTTACTAAATATGTGGTATCACAAACGGACATCCAAAGTTCAGCAGTAATCAGTTGTGAAGAGCCGCACTTAGGTATCAAGGACGACAACCGTTTTCCCATAAAATGTGGTGCCAAACTATAGCAGTCAACCATATTGAAAGCAGTAGCATAAGTCAACGTAGTAGCAACTCTCAAAGGTGGCAGTAGAATATGCTAATGATTTTAGCATCAAGATGTAACAATGGCTCAAAACAGTGACCCAATATTTTCAGTCATTTATTGCAGCAACAAGCAACCATAAGAGGCAGCCAAAACAAATAGCAACAAGGCAGGGAACACATGAGGGTATTTGGAGCAAATCACAATAATTGCCTAATGGAATAGCAACTTTTAATCTCAACAAATGCATTCACAATACACTCTTAAAGGAGATACAAATGGCTAAGATTGCAGCAGCAAGTAATATCAAACAGCAGCCACAAATGGCTCACACGGCAACATAGCTAGGATAAAAATACAGCGACAAAGCAGACAATTCAAGTGGGGATAATATCAGAACATGGTAACTACTTAGCAGCCCTTTTAAAAACAAACGGTAAGGACCTTCAAAATGACAATAACAGAGTCAAGCAGCAGTCATTCTCATAACAAGGCGACAGCCACTCAAAATAACAGCAAAGGGCCAAGATGCCCTAACTGCAGCAAAATGACAACGGTAGCCTTCAAATATATCAACATTTCCCTTTCAAGTGCAGCAATTACATCAAAACAAAATCAACAACCAAAGGCAATGGAACAACTTAGCGCATTTAAGAGAAAGTAACTTAAGGATCGATCATGATCAGACTAAATCAAAATTTGCAAGATAAGACAGCAAATATGGTTACCACCATCCATTTCCAATGCTGCAACAAGATCGAAATGTTTCTAGAACCTTAGACATGGCAGGCTATTGGGGAGGCTAAACCAACCCAAAGCTTACATTGTCTTTCAGCCGGTAAAACCATATAATAGAAAAGAAGTTCTGATACACACAAAATATAGCCGAAACGGGATTGTAGGTAAACATAAGAACCAGGATTATAGGTAAATAATACATACAGGATTACAGGTAAACACGGCATAAACTAACCCGAATTCGAACAAAATGCTCGTACGAATATCATTCAGCAAACTTAGTAAACAGAACATGATGTAAGATAACTTAAACGACTTTATATGTTGATAAGGATGCACTTTAACACTTAAACATGCAAGACAAGTATATAGTCAACACAGTAGATGTATTAAGTAAATAGAGATGTCTGAACCATCACTCAAAGACATGATTTTAGATATGCAAAACTAATTAGTCCGGGACACACACATAGAACCACCTTCATGATACCTACTAAAATAATGACACCTTACGACATGGAACAACATGATTGGGGGTGACTGTTAAATATATTACAAGTCAACACAAAATAACTAATGACAAATAAGCTATGAAACAGTCGATAGAGCCTAAAAATGGACACAATCCACACATGTAATAGATAGTTCAAACACTTATGATAAGTAAAGATAGATGAGACTCTGAATGTTTATTTTTCAACAGACATAGAATGAAAACAGAATACAAATAATCAGGTATTTATTTTGAACTCAAAACAAATGAAGAACACGACCTCTTTTGGAGTCATGACCAAGGCGACAAGCGACGACGAACACCCTTTCATTCTTTCGATTTCAAGTTTGGAACAAAAGAATATTTTTGGATTTAAAATTTATGAAACCAAGAGGGGTATTCGTTAACCCCCTTAAATGAAGAACAAAAGGGAGTTTTATAGTTGAAGAAAAATGAGTTCAAATTTCAAATTAAAAGTCTGTAAAAGGAACGATTTTTTGCCAGATTTTAGGGGTGCAGGTCGCGGTTTTTCAGGGGATAGGGTATGGACGAAGTGATGGGGAGGCGTGTGGTGGTGTCAGGAGTGAAATGAAAGGGGGTCGTTGGGGCAGAGGGGTGCAGGGTATGGGTTTTGAAAGAGAAAGGTTTGGTTGGTTTTGTTTTTGGAAGAGATTGTTTGGTTTGGGAATTGAAATAAATGGGAGTTGGGCTGCGGTTTTGGGGAATAAAAAATATAATTAGGCTTGGAGAAGATGAACTTATTTTTGGGTTGAAAATTAAAATAAAATTGGGTTCAAATTAAAATAAAATTAAAAAATAAAAACATGGATTGGGCGCCCTTTTATTGCAAAAAATTGGAAAATACGGGTCAAAATTGGGTGTCAACAACTTGTCTCTCTTTGGCTGAAGATGATGCAAGAGTTTTCGGACAAAGACGTTGACTTGTAGTCAATTTTATCCTGATTTGCCAGAATTAAAACAAAGATTAGGGAATGCATGGACAAATGGAATTTTTAGAAAAGAAAAGAGATTTCTGATACCAGAGAATGAAAGCAAAACTATCGCAGATTCAAATTTGTCCCAGTGTCGAATTATGATAACACTAGGTTACTGTAATGTTAGAAAATTAAAGGAAAGGTTGACGCGGATTCAAAATCTATCCTAGTGTCGAATTATTATGATGCTGGGTTGCTGTGATACTAGCAAATTAAAGTCAATGCCGGCGCGGATTCAAAATTTTGTCCCAATGTCAAATTATAATGACATTGGGTTATTGGTGTTGAGGGATGCTGGAAGAGAGTGGATCGATGTTCGGGACCGTCTTTGCCTTTTGTTGGGAAGTCTGGCTCTCCAACAAATTGTTTCAGTTCGTTGTAAGAGATAGTTTCACGTTGTGCTCCAGCTCCTGTAAATTGCTAAAGTTCATGCAGATTGAAGCTAAGATAAAACATTAGTGCATAACTGTCGAAACAAAAACGATATAAAATGATTATGTAAGAATGTGAATTTTGTGTTATGGTTGTAGTCAATCGTGTATGTAATGAAGTGACTAATGGTATGGTATCTTGTATGGAAGAAATGCAAATGACTTCTTCTATGAATGTTACCATCTTATATGGATGAAATGCAAATGACGTCTCTTATGGACGTTACCGTCTTGTATTGACGGAATGCAAATGTTATTTTGTATGGACGGAATGCAAATGACGTCTTGTATGGACGTTACCGTCTTGTATGGACGGAATGCAAATGTTATCTTGTATGGACAAAATGCAAATGATGTCTTGTATGAACGTTACGGTCTTGTATGGACGGAATGCAAATGACGTCTTATATGGACGTTAATGCAAATGACGTCTTGTATGGACGTTACCGTCTTGTATGGATGTTACCATCTTGTATGGACGGAATGCAAATGACGTCTTATATGAACGTTAATGCAAATGATGTCTTGTATGGACGTTATCGTCTTGTATGGATGAAATGCAAATGACGTCTTGTATGAACGTCGCCTTGTATGGACGGAATGCAAATGACGTCTTGTATGGACGTTAATACAAATGATGTCTTGTATGGACGTTACCATCTTGTATGGACAAAATACAAATGACGTCTTGTATGGACGTTAATGTAAATGACGTCTTGTATGGACGTTACCGTCTTGTATGGACGGAATGCAAATGACGTCTTGTATAGACGTTACCGTCTTGTATGGACGAAATGCAAATGACGTCTTGTATGGACGTTTCTGTCTTGTATGGACGGAATGCAAATGACGTCTTATATGGATGTTAATGCAAATGACGTCTTGTATGGACGCTACCATCGTGTATGGACGGAATGCAAATGACATCTTGTATGGACGTTAATGCAAATGACGTCTTGTATGGACGTTATCGTCTTGTATGGACGGAATGCAAATGATGTCTTGTATCGACGCTACTGTTTTGTATGGACGGAATGCAAATGGCGTCTTGTATGGACGTTAATGCAAATGACGTCTTGTATGGACGTTACCGTCTTGTATGGACGGAATGCAAATATCGTCTTGTATAGATGGAATGCAAATGACGTCTTGTATAGATGTTACCGTCTTGTATGGACGGAATACAAATTACGTCTTGTATGGACGTTACCGTCTTATATGGAACATCCCAAAACAAGTGCAACAATACAGCTGGCTAAAACGCATAAACAATTTTCACAAGACCAAAACACATCTACGCCCACAACTGTCTACAGCCCTCTAAGAGTACGATAATGACATATGATGGAACATGACCTCGTCGTGCCCATAAACATGTACAATCAAATAAGAGATGTTTTGTACCAAGATAACTGGCTCCGGAACAACGGAGCTCTCCAACAGCTGAATAGATGTCCTAGACTGGAGGGTCACCTACCTGAACACCAGAATCTGCGGGCATGAACGCAGCCCCCCGAGAAAAGGGGGTCAGTACGATAGATGTACCAAGTATGTGAAACTGAAAAATACTGTAATTGAAATCATAACAATTCAACGTATAACAAGAGACAAGTATGAAATCAACTTAACAGTACAACTGTGCCTTATCAAATGAGAGTAATGAAAATTAGTTCTTACCTTTCAAAATATGCAAGTCGTACCAAAATCATGAACTCCTATCCTCAGGATATAATAGAACGAGACTCGAACCCGTCTAGGTACATATATATCATGGGACTCGAACCCAAGTAAGTATGTATATCGTGGGACTTGAACCCACGTAGGTGTATGGAATAATATAATGTCATGGGACTCGAACTCGCATCATGGAGAGCTAATCCATGGAATAATAATAAACCGGGAGTTGAACCCGCTTGGGACTCGAACCCAAATAATATAATAATAGTAGCCGGGACTCGAACCCGGAACATACAATATAGTGTCGGCCCTCTATGTGAGGGACTTGGTGAATGTGTAATAATATTTGGCACAAGTAGATATCATGAGCAACTATATGCAATTAGAAATCATCTTTGACTTTCGATAATACCATCATAATAAGCCCTTTACATAAAATCATAGGCACTTGTCATAACAATTTTTCCTTTAAAACTAATTTTGTAGAAAATCATGTACGTCCGCCGTACTTTTATTAAAATCATGTCAAATGAAAGTTTTTCACAAAGTCATGCCAAAAGAAAGAAGGATAGTCTCACATACTTCTTAGTCGTTCAACCAATGCAATACTAGGATACGCCTCGTCTAATATGTCAGCCTATAATAATAGTAATACGACTATTAATTCTAGGACTTCTAACGTAAGTTATTTTGAATATCGACTTTCTATTTCTATAAAAATTTGAACAGCAGTTCCTCTGTTTATGTACGTATCCACAGTTAACCAACAAGTCAAATCAAACCAATAATCACTATCATTCCAATATGTAATCAAAATTATCTCAAATATTCCATTTACGCCGTTAGTGCGCATACCTTCCCTTTTGTAATTATTATATTTAACAACTTCAATAACTCAGGAAACTACTACATTTATTTCTCATGTTAGTCAATCATTTAGTTACGTTAGAAGTATTCATGGGAGCAATCCAATCTTCTAGCAACATCGCCAATTCAAGAATGTGAAATTAACACTTTCCTACTCTTTAATTCCTCCAAAATATGTATAGGAAATTACCACAATACATATGCATGTTTATAGCTTAATTTCCAACATCATAGTCTTAACAAAGTAGCCCCTAATACAACACAACCACGTTCAATAATTCCACCAACCTTCCGGTCATCACACTTATCCAATTCCACACTTTTCTTAATTCTTAGAATTTGGTTTCATATTTCAATATTCTTATATAAACAATTTACAACTTAATTCTCAATGTTTCCATCAAATTGTAGCATGAAATTAGCAACAATAACAACAATACTTCAACTACAACAACATGCACTTCAATTATAACTTAAGGGAAGAATTATTACCTCAATTAAATCACAAAAACAGTCCCTAATCGAGTCCACTGCCCAGCCCGCGACACCCGCGGTTTCGTCAACTTTTATTCGCTAAATGATCGTCGTTTCAACTTCAATCCAACATGCATGAACCCCACAACTTTAACCCATCATTTATGCATGTTTTCCTTCAAAAATTTCTCCAAAAATCTTGATTTTTAGGCTCAACTAACTGGTAACAATTGCGATTTGCGTTGCGCCCTTTTGGCTTCAATTTTTCACACTTCTTTAATTTCAAATTGACATGCAACAATCTACAATGTTTTCTCCATCATTCCTTAGGTTCCCCTTCCTAAAATTTCATCCAAAAAGTTGGAAAATCTGGGCCTCAATCTCGGCCAATAAACCCGTGACCCACTGGTTGGGTTTTAAGGATTTTGCTTCCAAATTGTGGAATGATTAGTCTTAGAATGGAGGTTGATTGAATCTTGAATTGGTTAGAGGATTTGTGTGATTTTTGAATTGAGAGGTGGAAGGAGTGTTCTTGCTCCTAATCTCTAAGTGAAGAAGACAAATGAGCTATGCTTAGGGTATTATTAGAATTCAATTTTCAGATTTACAAATATGCACTTTAGTCCCCCTAAATGTTACACTTTGCCCCTCTAATTATTTATTTGACTAAATCAATCCCATTTCTTTTAATCTTAATTCCCGTCTTCTTAATTTCTTATCATCGTATCCTATATACACAATTATCATTAAGAGAAGTTTATGGCTTCACCTCCGTCATTACCAAAAATTATTCCATAATAACAGGTAAGAATATACTTAAATTCGAAAATTTGAATTTTAATCCTTAATGTTGTTCTTAGTCATCGTCTTAATCTTACGAGGTGTAACAAGGACTACGTTCTGTCCACAGTTACAGGTGCGCAGACATGCATAAGGCTCCCAGCAATAGGAGTAAATAACTTTGAAATCAAGACAGCTATTCTGAGCATGGTCCAGAATACAGTCCAGTTTGGGGGGCTGTCATCTGAATACCCCTATATGCACATTGTCAATTTTCTGGAGCTGTGTGCCACCTTTAAGTATAATGGCGTTACTGACGATGTCATTAGATTGAGGCTCTTCCCATTCTCACTAAGGGACAGAGCCAAGAGTTGGTTGAATTCATTGCCTGCAAACTCCATCATCACCTGACAAGACTTAGCTCAGAAGTTTCTTGCCAAGTTCTTCCCTCCATCAAAGGTAGCAAAGCTGAGGGGAGAGTTGAACAACTATTATCAGCTAGATGGAGAGTCACTTTATGATGCATGGGAGCGGTCAAAGACCTGCAGAAAAAATGCCCGCATCATGGTATCGAGAAGTGGATGTTGGTCCACATTTTGTATAATGGATTGAGTGGTACTACTCATACCGTAATTGATGTTGTTGCTAGAGGAGCGTTTATGAGGAAGAGTGCCAATGAGGCACATAATTTGCTAGAGGACATGGCTGCAAATAACCATTAGGGGGATGATGACAGATCAACAAGTAGCAGAAAGACGATGGGTATACATGAGATAGATGTTATCACCGCCTTAAATGCTCAGGTGACTCTTTTGACAAAGCAACTGCAGTAGAATTCTATGTCCATGAACGCGGTTCAGATGCCTGTGAGTTGTGAGATTTGCAGGGGCCCACACACTTTTGATAGATGCTCAGCAGTGGATCCTAACAATGTGCCCATGGAGCAGGTTAAGGCAATTGGAAATTTTCAGCGCCCATACAACTCCAACACATATAATCCGGGGTGGAGAAATCACCCCAACTTCTCATGGATGAATGACCAAGGGCAGCAGGCCCAATATCAGGGAAATTACCAGAACCAACAGCCACATAATCAGGCTACATCATCCCAGCAGTTCAGACCACCTACCCCATAGGAGAAGCCTGATGAATGAGAGCAGCCTTGCTTACACTCACAAACTCCCAGAATCAGTTCATGTCATAAACAAGGTCCTCTCTCAAGAACTTGGAAACGCAGGTGGGACAACTAGCAAAGATGGTAAACAACAGACCTCAAAGTACTCTCCCAAGCAACACAGAGGTGATTCCGAGAGAGCGATGCCAAGCAATCTTGTTGAGAAGTGGAAAACAGTTGGAGCAAGTTGCACTTCAACCCGTAAGGGAGAAGAAGAAAGAGTGAGAGAAGAAAGGTGATGTAGAAAGGAAGGGGGTCACTGATGACCGCACTACATTAGAGAAGACTCCACTAGCAGCTGTGAGGGAATATACTGACAAAATTCCCTACCCTCTGTCACGACCCGACCCCGGGACCGCGACTGGTGCCCTACCTGGGCACCCTTACAGGTAACATCAGAGAAAATCAGCGGAATATACATGAAACTTATAAATAAACATCGGAAGTAAGACAACAAAGTTAGCCGATGTGGCTACCTTCCCGAACATATATAAATACAACCAAGCGCTTGCCTTTCTTTTACAAACCGACCCACACATGTGACTACGCACTCAAGAGTGTTAACATAACCATCCGTATGACAAGGCCCCGCCGCACTTCGAATATACATAGCCATGACAACTCCGAACATTGGAGCCATCTCAAAATCCAACCAGATCCTAAGCTCGCGGATCCATAATCGCGTACCTAAACTCGCGGACATTTAACGCACTTCGGCGGGTCGATAACAAATTGCTAATATGGAATGTAAATAACGCATAAGAAATGTATCATAATCAGCATAAAAGAATGACAAGGACAAGTATAAAAATACATACCGATCCTCGCCGTGTCATTACCACTTATGAACTTAATCGCACCTTAATCATTCTTTTTCCTTCTTTCAATAAGAATTAACATCATTTTCTTACATACATACTTAAGAATTCAATCAAGTTTTTCCACATAACTTACATCAATATCCTTTTTCCATTCCATTAAGAGTTATAGCCATATCTTACGTACTTACTTAGAGAAGTCATTAAGTTCATTTCTGCCTAACTTACTTATCTTTCATAACATAGTCCCGCCCACTACGGAGGACACATATACTACCCTACCAAACCGGGACGCGATCACACACCAATATCAAAGCACGCGTGGAATCCCCATCACCGTCGATGACTAAAAGTGTAAACATAACCACGGGTCTCACGCCCATAAAATCAATCAAAACAGTGGTATAACGTCGGGGCTTGCCTCATTTATACTCTTACCCTGGAGAAGGTGGTAAAGCAGGGGGTATAACGTCTTGGGGCTTGCCCCTCATTTATACTCTTACCCTGGAGAAGGTGGTAAAGCAGGGAGTATAACGTCTTGGGGCTTGCCCCTCATTTATACTCTTACCCTGGAGAAGGTGGTAAAGTGGGTATAACGCCTGGGCTTGCCTCATTTATACTCTTACCCGGAGAAGGTGGTACAACGTCTTGGGCTTGCCGCTCATTTATACTCTTACCCTATCTCAACCGGCCGACAATCAACACATAAAGCAGGTGGTACAGCGTCTTGGGGGTTTACCCCTCACTTATACTCTTACCCTGGAGAAGGTGGTATAACGTCTTGGGGCTTGCCCCTCATTTATACTCTTACCCTAACTCAACCGGCCATCATACATAACATAAGCCCTATCGGCTTATCATACATAGCATAAGCACCACCAACTACCATACATAACATAAGCACTACCGACTTATCATACATAACATAAGCACTACCGGCTTATCATACATAACATAAGCAAGTTAAGAAATCCCCTAACTTCTTATTAGCTTGTTCATATACACTCTCATTTTTGTTTACTTAAGGCACTAACACGTCATTATAAAATCCGGGAATTTAACCCAACGTACTACGTGCCTCTACTCCTTTAAAATGATTCTCTTTCAAATAAAACTTCCAAGATACTAATAACCGTAGTATCAAGTCATATCTACTTTTCACGACAAGCCACAATACTTTTTAGAAATACAATTACCATTTCTAAATCAAGTGACTTCTTTATTAAAACCTTAAGCAATTGGTACCTTTAAACCAATTTGCCCTTACCTAATACAAGTTATTCCTTTGATTACTTTACTAGAAACGTACCATTCTCTTAATCTTCCATAAAGCCGTTATAACCGACTTCCCATAAAGCCGTTATAACCCTTTATGGTTTAGACTAACACGTTCCTTTTATAACCAAGAGATTTATACTTCCCAATCAATTCTCTTAACTTTCAAAATACTTCAAGTCTCTTAACTTTTAAGAAAAACAAGTTTCAAAGTCTTAAAAGCTTCATACGTAAACTCTTTCAAAATTAGTAACAAATCTTTGGTGCGTCGTGAATAAGTTATACTTATTTATAACGATCTTATTCAAGTAGCCATGATCTAGAAAATGTAATACAATTTTGTCTTATCTTAGCTTCTATGCAGATGGAGAATTCTACTTGTTTTAACATAATTAATTGTCATTACATTTTCCTTTATTAACGCCGCAATGGCTTGTTCGATACTTATTCTTATTCGTGCGTAAATTAGCCAAGTCAACTTGGCTCCAAAATACCTCCTAACGACTCTTACCAACATCCCCATAAGACTGGTAAGAACTTAGGATAACTTATACATAACCTTTACGTAGAGTAAATCAACATACATACCTCTTAACTTCTAAGAGAAGGAATCATGAAATAGTACTACATGTATATTCCATACATAGAATCATGTCAAAAGAAGAAAGAGGTTCACATACCTCGCGACGATTGTCGACAAGAGCAAAATGCTCCAAAGTACTTCCACCTCGAGCTTTTCCATTCTCCAAGTAGATACGCTATACTTAGTACATCAACCTATAATGGTCACCATACGTCCATTAACCTCTTACTTCATAGAATATTCTGGTGCTAAGTCGCTAAATTCTACGGAAAATCTGACAAAGACCTCCTTTGTTTTTACTTACTTTGCCACCTTTTCAAGGCCGAATACAATAACCAAACAGCCCCAATTGGCTCACAATTTCTATAAGGTACTTCAATACAAATAAAAACTAAACAGCCCCAATTGGCTCACAATTTAGAAAGTAGTCCAATACAATGAAAAACAAACTAAAAGTCCAAATTCGCCACCTGAAGTTCAACCTTACCAATTCTTATCAAATTTCCATTTCAATCCAAATTGGTAGCATAACATGATATCAAGTCGTATTTGATTATAACAATCCATAATCTCTAAGTAGGTAACATGCGACGATTTCTAATAACGACTAAATTGAAATCCAACTTAACAAGGCTTATATTACATTCCGGATTTCCAATGCTACAATCAATCCACAATCCTTATAAACTTCTACTAATCAACTTCATGCTAGCAACACGTAAAGCTAACAACAACAATATAAATATATAATCTTGTAACACATTAAAGGACAAAATTATACCTCAACGAATCTTAATCCAATTCCAATCCGAAGTCGCTCCTAGTAGTTTAGAACCTCTCCAAGACACTTCAATCCGCTTTGAGACCCTTAGAACAACACCAACAACTTTCCTTCAACTTCCAATCCAAAACCTAGAAAGACCATTAGGTTTTCACTTTGCGACTAACCCAAAACTATCTTTTCCGGATTTTTCTATTGAGATACACTTACATAACACTCATGAACCTTGGTTTAAAGTATGGGGCCTATTGGACAAAAATTGAAAATTTCCTCTTGGAAAATGGCACATTGCCGTGAGCCTCTCTTTGTGAGCAAGACAAGATTTCAAATTTTTCCAAGTGTAGAGAATGACAAAGTCTTGCTACTTGTACACATATATAATACTATGGAGGGTCAAGATCTACACAAATGGTTGGCTTAGAAGAGTTTCACACGGATCGCTGCCGCCCTCGACTTTTAGTCAACAATGTCAAGCTAAGTCGTACGCAAGACTTGGTCATCTCACTAATGGTCAAATGACCCTTATGCCCATGGTATATTTCGTCCAAGACACATTAAGGGGGTGACACGTGTCGCCCCTCATTCGTCGCATAATACGCTTTTCCGACAAATTCCAAAATTCTCACAAATTTTTACAAGTCTCAAATCTTAACACTGAAGTTCTTACGCACGTTCTAAAACATGTCCCGCAAATACGGGTGTAACATTCTTCCCCTTAGAAACATTCGTCCCGAATGTTCTTTCTGAGTCAATCTTTATAATTTTGCGACATAGTTTCCTTTCACAACCTCACATACCAACAATGCCACACATGGCCCTAATACTTGACACGCACATCCGTCCATCATAAGCCCAAAAGAGATTACCTTTTCGTACTTCCAACTCTTTCTATCATACATACATAACTTCCATACCTTCCCGGTACCTAGTTAGTCTTTACCAATTCTTGGTAATCTAAAATCATTATAGGCAACACGTGTCTGACCCTCATACATAACTCCGTATAGCTGTATGTCACAATACCAACTATACTATAATCGTTACCAACCTGGATACGCAATCCACATAATCCTTCCCGGTCATCACGCTTTCTCAGAATGCAATCAACATAACTCGTTAGGAGGGATGACCCTAACAACACACTCTATCGCACGATCTTAGAGTGAGAAGAATGGAAACCAATCCTAAATGTCCTGCAGCCTCCCGATTATAGATGCGTGCACAACACACCGATAATCAAGACTCTACTAGACACGGTCGTAGACACTTTCCGAGGACTAATCGCTCGATACCACTTTTGTCACGACCACCCTCGATCGCGATCGTGCCCTACCCAGGCACCCTTACAGTAACATCGAGAAAATCAGCGGAATATACATGAAACTTATAAATAAACATCGAAGTAAGACAACAAAGTTAGCCGATGTGCTACCTTCCCCGAACATATATAAATACAACCGGCGCTTTCCTTTCTTTTACAAATCGACCCACAATATGTGACTACGCACTCAAGAGTGTTAACATAACCATCGGTGACAAGGCCCCGCCGCACTTCGAATATACATAGCCATGACAACTCCTAACATCGAGCCATCTCAAAATGCCGAACCAGATCCTAAGCTCGCGGATCCATAATCAGTACCTAAACTCGCGGACATTTAACGCACCTCGGCGGGCGATAACAAAAATTTAATATGGAATGTAAATAACGCATAAGAAATGATCATAATCAGACAAAAGAATGACAAGGACAAGTATAAAAATACATACCAGATCCTGCCGTGTCATTACCACTTATGAACTTAATCGTACCTTAATCATTCTTTTTCCTTCTTTCAATAAGAATTAACATCATTTTCTTACATACATACTTAAGAATTCAATCAAGTTTTTCCACATAACTTACATCAATATCCTTTTTCCATTCCATTAAGAGTTATAGCCATATCTTACGTACTTACTTAGGAGAAGTCATTAAGTTCATTTCTGTCTAACTTACTTATCTTTCATAACATAGTCCGCCCACTACGGAGGACACATATACTACCCTACCCAAACCTGACGCGATCGATCACACCAATATCAAAGCATGCCCGTGGAATCCCCATCACCGCCGATACTAAAAGTGTAAAACATAACCACGGGTCTCACGCCCATAAAATCAATCAAAACAGTGGTATAACGCCCGGGGATTGCCTCATTTATACTCTTACCTCGGGAGGTGGTAAAGCGGGGTATAACGCCTGGGGCTTGCCCCTCATTTATACTCTTACCCTGGAGAAGGTGGTAAAGCAGGGAGTATAACGTCTTGGGGCTTGCCCCTCATTTATACTCTTACCCTGGAGAAGGTGGTAAAGCAGGGGGTATAACGTCTTGGGGCTTGCCCCTCATTTATACTCTTACCCTGGAGAAGGTGGTACAACGTCTTGGGGCTTGCCCATCATTTATACTCTTACCCTATCTCAACCTACGACAATCAACACATAAAGCGGTGGTATGCAGCCTGGGGTTTACCCCTCACTTATACTCTTACCCTGGAGAAGGTGGTATAACGTCTTGGGGCTTGCCCCTCATTTATACTCTTACCCTAACTCAACCGGCCATCATACATAACATAAGCCCTATCGGCTTATCATACATAAAGATAAGCACCACCACTACCATACATAACATAAGCACTACCGACTTATCATACATAACATAAGCACTACCGGCTTATCATACATAACATAAGCAAGTTAAGAAATCCCCTAACTTCTTATTAGCTTGTTCATATACACTCTCATTTTTGTTTACTTAAGGCACTAACATGTCATTATAAAATCCGGGAATTTAACCCAACGTACTACGTGCCTCTACTCCTTTAAAATGATTCTCTTTCAAATAAAACTTCCAAGATACTAATAACCGTAGTATCAAGTCATATCTACTTTTCACGACAAGCCACAATACTTTTTAGAAATACAATTACCGGCTTCTAAATCAAGTGACTTCTTTATTAAAAACCTTAAGCAATTGGTACCTTTAAACCAATTTGCCCTTACCTAATACAAGTTATTCCTTTGATTACTTTACTAGAGAAAACCATTCTCTTAATCTTCCATAAAGCCGTTATAACCGACTTCCCATAAAGCCGTTATAACCCTTTATGGTTTAGACTAACACGCCTTTTATAACCAAGAGATTTATACTTCCCAATCAATTCTCTTAACTTTCAAAATACTTCAAGTCTCTTAACTTTTAAGAAAAACAAGTTTCAAAGTCTTAAAAGCTTCATACGTAAACTCTTTCAAAATTAGTAACAAATCTTTGGTGCGTCGTGAATAAGTTATACTTATTTATAACGATCTTATTCAAGTAGCCATGATCTAGAAAATGTAATACAATTTTGTCTTATCTTAGCTTCTATGCAGATGGAGAATTCTACTTGTTTTAACATAATTAATTGTCATTACATTTTCCTTTATTAACGCAATGGCTTGTTCGATACTTATTCTTATTCGTGCCGTAAATTAGCCAAGTCAACTTGGCTCCAAAATACCTCCTAACGACTCTTACCAACATCCCCCATAAGACTTGGTAAGAACTTAGGATAACTTATACATAACCTTTACGTAGAGTAAATCAACATACATACCTCTTAACTTCTAAGAGTAGAAGGAATCATGAAATAGTACTACATGTATATTCCATACATAGAATCATGTCAAAAGAAGAAAGAGGTTCACATACCTCGCGACGATTGTCGACAAGTAGCAAAATGCTCCAAAGTACTTCCACCTTGAGCTTTTCCATTCTCCAAGTAGGATACGCTATACTTAGTACATCAACCTATAATGGTCACCATACGTCCATTAACCTCTTACTTCATAGAATATTCTAGTGCTAAGTCGCTAAATTCTACGGAAAATCTGACAAAGACCTCCTTTGTTTTTACTTACTTTGCCACCTTTTCAAGCCGAATACAATAACCAAACAGCCCCAATTGGCTCACAATTTCTATAAGGTACTCAATACAAATAAAAACTAAAACATTTCCAATTGGCTCACAATTTAGAAAGTAGTCCAATACAAATGAAAAACAAACTAAAAGTCCAAATTCGCCACCTTGAGTTCAACCTTACCAATTCTTATCAAATTTCCATTTCAATCCAAATTGGTAGCATAACATGATATCAAGTCGATTTGATTATAACAATCCATAATCTCTAAGTAGGTAACGCGACGATTTCTAATAACGACTAAATTGAAATCCAACTTAACAAGGCTTATATTACATTCCGGATTTCCAATGCTACAATCAATCCACAATCCTTATAAACTTCTACTAGTCAACTTCATGCTAGCAACACGTAAAGCTAACAACAACAATATAAATATATAATCTTGTAACACATTAAAGGACAAAATTATACCTCAACGAATCTTAATCCAATTCCAATCCAAGTCGCTCCTAGTAGTTTAGAACCTCCAAGACACTTCAATCCGCTGTTGAGACCCTTAGAACAACACCAACAACTTTCCTTCAACTTCCAATCCAAAACCTAGAAAGACCATTAGGTTTTCACTTTGCGACTAACCCAAAACTATCTTTTCCGGATTTTTCTATTGAGATACACTTACATAACACTCATGAACCTTGGTTTAAAGTATGGGCCTATTGACAAAAATTGAAAATTTCCTCTTGGAAAATGGCACATTGCCGTGAGCCTCTCTTTGTGAGCAAGACAAGATTTCAAATTTTTCCAAGTGTAGAGAATGACAAAGTCTTGCTACTTGTACACATATATAATACTATGGAGGGTCAAGATCTACACAAATGGTTGGCTTAGAAGAGTTTCACATGGATCAAGCCAAGTGGCCCTTGGACTTTTAGTCAACAATGTCAAGCTAAGTCATGTGCAAGACTTGGTCATCTCACTAATGGTCAAATGACCCTTATGCCCATGGTATATTTCGTCCAAGACACATTAAGGGGGGTGACACGTGTCGCCCCCTCATTCGTCGCAATAATACGTTTTCCGACAAATTCCAAAATTCCGTCAAATTTTTACAAGTCTCAAATCTTAACACTGTGAGTTCTTACGTACGTTCTTAAAACATGTCCTGCAAATACGGGGTGTAACACCCTCAAAGGCTCCAGAAAAAGTCCTTGGACAAGCAGTTCTCCAAGTTCTTGGAGGTGTTCAAGAAACTCCACATCAACATCCCCTTCATTGAGGCCTTGGAGCAGATGCCCACGTATTTTAAATTTATGAAGGAGATCCTTGGGAATAAGATGAGATTGGCGGATTATGAAATGGTAGTGCTGACAGAGGAGTGCAGTGTTCTCTTGTAAAAGAAACTGCCACCAAAACTGAGAGACTCAGGAAGTTTCACCTTGCCCTGCACTATAGGAAATGTAACATGAAACATGGCACTCTGTGACTTAGGGGCTAGCATCAATCTTATGCCTCTATCTGTGTTCAAAAGATTGGGTTTGAGGGAAGCCAAGCCAACCACAGTGAATTTGCATCTTGGTGACCGATCCGTCGTGCATCCCCGAGGTATAGTGGAAGATGTGCTAGTCAAAGTGGGCAAGTTTTTTTTTCCAGCAGATTACCTCATTCTTGATATAGAGGAAGATGAGGACATGCCCATCATTTTGGGGAGACCATTCCTAGCCACGGGTAGAGCCCTCATTGATATGGAGAAGGAAGAGTTAAGGCTCAGAGTCCAACACAATGAGATGATGTTCAAGGTCTTCAAGTCTACCACTGTGTCCCAAACAAGCAACAAATGATTTGATGTGGGCACAACTGACGCAGTAGCCCATCAAAAACAATGCAAAGGTATGGGAATCATTCAGACATATGTGAAACCACATGTAAGAAGGGTTAGCACGACTGCTGAAACGAAAACTGATAATGTAAAATATGACCAAGAGGTAAATCTTGCTAACCTCAACCCCGTGAAAAAAGAGTAGAATGAGAAAGAGAAAAATATTTTTTAAATGGATGGGTTGTGGGGGTAACTTACCCCAGTGATTAAATAAGAGAACTGCGTCCGGCTAAAAGACGTTAAAGACATCGCTACTTGAGAGGCAACCCAATGTTTAAATTATGCAATTAGTTTAACTTGAACAGTCTCACTTGATGGTATTTTTTTGTTGTGTTGTGATGACAGGTGAAGTAATTGGACATTAAGCACGGAAAACGCCGAAACCACAAATGCAGACAGCCACTCGCGCTGTAACGCAGGTCGCGGCTGAATGTTCGTGAGGAGTCATGAAGTTTCAGCGCCAAGCGCACCGGCGCAAAATCAAAATTAAAAAGTCCTAAATCCCCAAATCTCTTTCCACATAAACTCAAACCCTTCCTTCTCTCTACAGCAACGAAAATATCATTTTCCCCACCTCAATTCTCCCACAAATTCTCCCAAATCCTTCTAATCCACACAGACCATCACCACTCAAAACTCCTAGCATCTTTTCACAGCATCATTCTTTCACTTGGGTCAAGAAAGCGGTGAAGAACAACCACTCAAAAAGGTAATCTTCATCATTGTTCTTGTAATTTCAAGGCTAGTAGGGAAAGTAGCTTACGGTTGTGAGGGTTGTACGGGTTGTGTTGGTAGGGTGTTGTGTAGTTATGGGTGTTTGCTACATTGGTTGTTCGCTGTGTTTGTTGTGTTTTCGGGGTGATGTGTGGTGTTGATCGCGGTGTGTGTTGCTACTGTGATTAATTGTGCTTGGTTGATTGTTGTTGTGATGAGTTGATAGTTTTTGGGAAACCTTAAGGAAACAAATGAAACGATGTCAAAAAAATTCCAACACCTCTCATAATGGCCTCTACAAAACAAACTGCCCAAGCTACCTCATATTCATCAGCTCCAGATTATGATGTGACTTGATTCACCAACAAAAAGGTGGAGGATCGATACAACAAAATTAGTACTAGAGTGTTGATATCAGAAAGAGGCATGGACTACCAGTCATGTCATATGATGATGATGATGATGATGACTACGAGCTCATCAGGGCAATGATCGAGGCAAATGGGTGGCAGAGGTTCGTAGATTCAGAAGAAATCCCACTTCAGAATGCAAGCCTTGTTCGAGAATTTTATGCTAATTATTCGGAACAAGAAAATGAGAGGTGATTCGTGAGAGGGTGGTATGTGTCCATCAATGCTGACGCGGTGAATGTAGTGCTTGGGACAGCTAATATTGAGGACCAAGGTTATAATCCGCACCATTTCAGAAGTTGGTCTAGAGACGTCAACCACATCATGTGGAACGTAGTTGTAGAAGCATTGTGTTATCCAGGAGCCGGATTTCACTTCTCTTGCAAGGGGTCCAGGGGACTTGCCCGATGGCAATTCAACAGAATAGCCAGAGGTTGGCTATATTTCATAAGTGCTCGCTTGATTCCGTCAACTCATTTTACCAACATGCCCGCGGACAGAATTAAGCTTGTGTATGACATCATATCGGGCAAGACAATTGATATTGGGCAGGAAATACTGCAGAGTATATGAGAGATCAGCAGGTTGACTACCACAGGCGGGTTGGGATATGAATCACTTATATCTGTCTTATGTTCTAGGTATAGAGTCCCAACGTTCGCCACATATATTCCCGAGAAGATTCAGCCAGCTGTGACGTACATTTTAGTGCACTCTTTCTCTGACCCTGCAGCAGGACCGCAAGAGTGGAGAAGAGGCCCAGATGGAGCAGGCGCAGCCGCCATGGAGGAAGAAGAGCCTGAGACAGCCACGTACTATGAACCATGCGGAAGCAGCCACCAAACTCCCTTGACCTTGGAGCCCCCAGTGTCAATGATGGAGCAAATGCTCCTAAATCAATAGAGGATGCTGCGAAACCACGAGATCATGATACAAAATCAGCAACAAATGATGCAAGATCACCAAGACCTAAGTCAGCGCGTCAATGATTTAAGCGTCATGTTCCATCAGTGGTCAATGCAACATCCTCCGCCACCACCACCATTTTGAGCCGCTATTGTGATGTATGTAAGTCGTCCTTTTTTAATTTTTAGTCTTTACACATTTGGGACAATGTGTCGTTTAAGTTTGGGGGGTTCTTAGTTTGTTTTGTGTGTTTGTTTTTTGTGTCTTTTATTGTGTCTATATGAGTCAATTTTTTTTTATGCGCATGCATGTTGTAGTTGCTGGAAACACCTAGTGGATTACGTGAGATAATGTAATTGAATTAGAAGCAAAAATATGTGTGCTTAAGTTAGATATGTCAAAACTTCATGAAAATTTAATTATTTGGGATATTTGTGATTAGACTATATGTTGTCAATTATGGAAAGAATGGTTGAAAAAATAACTATGAAGTCTGTTTGTTTGTTATTTGAGGCGAAATAGTTAAGATATACATGTTAGGGAGATGATTCTGGCATTTCTCTGTTAGCCCTTCTTACTGTTCACACCTACCCTGACATAAATTGTATCCCTAGTCATCCCTTTTGAACCTAAAATAAGTTATTTCTTTGACACTCTATGATTCTCTTATGTGCCATAAGCAGTAATTGAAAATTGGGATGAAAAAGTGTGAAAAAGAAATACAAAAAAAAAGTAAAAAATTGATGCACCCCAATGAAAAATATATAAAAGCTTAAGTTTGAGGATGCCTATGTGAATGTGTCTCATGCTCTCAACAGAAAAGGAGGAGATGATAGGTATGAAAAAAAAGGAAAACCAAAAAAAAAAAAAAAAAAAAAAGAGATGAATGAAAAACGCTTATGGTACGTAAATTGAGCCTAAATACCTACTTTTACCTACCCCTGCCTAAGTCTACATTACAACCCTGAAAAGTCTTGAAGATCTCTAATATGCATGTCTATGATTAGTGGAGAATAACAAGTAAACAATCATATAGCACTTTGGAAAAGATGAAATGAAATTGACATGCATAGGTTAGGTGTCCATGCTTCCATTGATTATGATTGAAATGAATTTGCGAAATATCTGACTTGAAATTCTAGATTGCTAAATTCATGCTATGTATGTTCCAACATATTATCCCAACTGACATTCATGCTTGTCTAAGTAACCTTGTGCAACTACTTGATCAGAGTCTTTTGAGTCCTTTTTCTTTTTGTTTCTTTGATTTTGTTTTGATCTTTGCTCGAGGGCGAGCAAATGTTAAGTTTGGGGGTATTTGTTAGGCATATTTTGTATACACTTTTTGAGTCATTTTTAGTTAGTATTTTCCCCATTTCTGTTTAAATAAGTGTCCTGTTATGGTCGTTTTTCTTTCTTTTGAGTCACAGCGGTTCTAAATGGCAAAATGGAGCTAAAAGTGGGCAGAAAATGAGACTCCTGAAGCTAAAAGGATGAAAGTTGGCAGATCCGGACGAAAGCATGCAGGGCTGCGGCGCCAGACAGCAGGACCGCGACGCCAATTTCCCAGAGAGCTTCAGGACATCTGGCGCCGTGGCGCCAAAATGCAGGGCCACGGCGCCGACGCGGGTTTTTCCAGATCTGAGGTGAATTTGGCAATGGGTGAAAGGGTCTGAAGTAAGATCTTTAGACAACGTATATAAACCCCTAGGTCAAATTTTATTAGGGGTGCTGAAAACTCTATCACACACAACTTTGGAGGCTACAGGATTGGAGACCTAGTTCAAGTTATTTTCTTTTCTCTTTTCTTTGTTCTTATTTCAGTTCATGTTGGATATATTGAATTGGTTCTTAGCATGTCTATGGCTAGGAGCTAAATTCTTAATCAAGGTTTTCCAATTGAATCGCTTGAACTCGTTTTATGAATTAATGCATTAGTTTGGTTTCTTCTTCATCTTGTTAAGATTTATTCAATATTGGTTTGAATGTTTGATAGTTAACTGATCACTAATTATCATAATTTACATGATTTTGAATCGACATCCGAGAGGGGAGATTTGGATATGCTGTAATTGAATAGACATAGGTTAAAATCGCAGACGAAAGTACCCCGATACTTGTGTAGCACTTTAGGTTATTGTTCTTAATCTTCCTATGTGGTAAAATCTATCATAGATATATAGAAGGTTTCTGCACTGGGGTTGAGCTTTTATATATCCTAACCGGAATATAAGACAGATTAGTTAACATGCTATCTTAACGTAGAAGAATAAGCCATTGTTGTTGCATTAAGGATTGAAAAGAGTGGATAGTTGAGGATATTGGAAGCCCTATTTCCACCATAACTGATTTACACCAAAGCATATTTAGTTTAATTTTCACAATTATTCTAGTAGTTTTTAGATAAAAACCAAATCAACTTATCGTTATCCAAATAGATAACATAGAGTAGATGTTCGGTAATTGAAAACTAGTCTATGTAGACGATATTCGGTCTTACAGACTATATTACTTGTAAAGATACGTACACTTGTGTGAGCATAAGTAAAATTGCTAACAACTAGAAAATGTGTTTCTTAACATGTAATTCTTTTAATTGTAATTTTACTATGTTATTTATTTGCAACTTTCAATATCACGAAGTTGCAATTTTGAAATTGTATTACAAAAAAAGAATCATACTTTTATTAAATAATATAAGAGACACAAAAACAACCTTGAGATGTTTTTATTAAACTATATTTTTGTGTGTGTGTGTTATTTTTTTAATTTAAGGGCAAAAAAATGACACACCCCGACCCTACCCCGATACCTCGGGATCGGGATGGGACGGCGACAGACCCCGCTAGCCTCGCCAAACCCCGACCACGCCCTACCCCTATTCCCGCCCGACCCCGCCAGCCCCGCCCCAATCCCGATCCGTTGGCCACCCATACAGTTACAATTATGAAGCAGCGAACAAGGAACTAAATAAATAAAATAAAGTTGTGGCTTAATTAATTTGCAAAATAAAAAAAGGAGAGAGTATTATTAGGAGACAAATGTATTGAATAGCGTGCACGTCAAATGACTTTAAGCCGCAAGAATTTGGGTGTTAGAAGTTTGTGGCCCAACTAAAAAGAGTCGGTTATTTGTCATTTCCTACACATATAATTAAGGGAAACTACATATATGCCTCTAAAACGAAAGTATTTACGCATGCATGTCTCTATTATTTTAGATACCCCTAAACTACACGTTATACCCTCAGACCTTTACCCTGCTTCAACCCCAAATAAAATGTGAATCTCCACTATAAAATTGAGCGTTGTAACGTGAACCCCCAACCCTTCACTTAGTTCGAGCATCTTCAACCCATAATTGAATTACGAACACTGCAAATTACAATTGAATAACTGGATTCGAGCATCTTCAATAAAAATTTCAGCAAAAAAATAAAGCAAACTTCAACAAAATTCAAAAAGTATGATTCAAAATTGACTTTGAATTTCCAGTTTCGAATTTGATTTTGCGATTTCAAATTACTTTTTCGCCCAGTTCTCAAACTCAAAATATGTATACTCTTCAACTTGATTTACAGATCTGCAAATTGCCACGTTTCCCATGGATGATATTACAATTTTAGTGCAACACAATGGTAGTTGGAATTCGAATTAAAAATACGTTGATTATGATGTTGACGCAATTCTTATAAACACTACATGCAATTTCAATGAGCTTGTTGTACAAATTGCAACTCAATTACAGTACAATTCTGCTACAAAAAAACTAGAAATCAAATACACACTTGGAGAGGGATTCCCACTAATGAAGAACTTCAACGATATGGGAGTAAGTGTATTTCGACTTGAAGAACACTGTCATAACTTTGTATCCATTGTCAATCCCGTACAAAAATACTGTTGTCAATGAAATCACGTTACAAATTGATGTTGTTGAAACTTCATAAAACAGAACTGATCAATTCACTAAAACAAGATGACGATGGTGACATAGATATGATTAATAATGTCATTCATCAACCGCAACACATGGATCACAACATCATCATTACTAATCCACTCAAACAATCAATTGAAGTTGACCAAAATTATATTGACAAAAACACACTAATTGTTTATGTGCGACAATACTCAGTACAAGAGAAATTCGAATATCGAACTAAAAAATCATGTCACAGAAGATTCGTGCATGTTTTTGTCAATTTTCTATACATTTTCTATGATACATACTGTACACACATGATATCATCATTGTATATTCAAATACTGGGATGATATCATGATGGAGTGGGTTGCAATCCTTCCTTCAATGATGGACTTCCTCAATCCACATATGATACCAGTATGGTATATTCATATACTGATATGGTATCATGAAGAACTGGCTGAAGTTCATCAATGTGAGACTCCCCATTAGTCCTTCATGATACCATCATGGTATATCTATATACTGATATGGTATCATGAAGGACTGAGTTACACTCCTTCAATAAAAGAATCTCCCTCAATCCAAACATGATACCATCATGGTATATTCATATATTGAGATGGTATCATGAAAGATTGTGTTACAGTCCTTCAATGAGAGACTCCTCTCAGTCCACACATAATATCATCATGGTATATCCATATATTAATATGGTATCATGATGGACTGAGTTGAAATCCTTCAGTGAGAGACTACCCTCTGCCCACATATGATACCATCATCGTATATTCATATATTGATATGGTATAATTAAGGGATGAGTGAAGTCCATCAATGTGAAACTCCCTCAGTCCATACATGATACTGTCATGTATACCCATATAATGATATGGTATCACGAAGAACTGGGTGAAGTCCATCAATGTGAGACTACCCTTAATCTTCATGATGCCATTATGATTATTCATATACTAAGATGGTATCATAAAATGAGTGGATGTGATCTCCCTCAGTCCACACATGATATCATTATGACATGTCCATATACTGATATGGTATAAAGAATGGATTAAGTCCATCAATGTGAGACTTCATTCAATCCTTCATGATACAATCATGGTATATTCATTTACTGAGATGGTATCATGATGGACTGGGTTGCAGTCCTTCTTTCAATGATAGACTCCCTCAGTCCACATATGATACCGTCATTGGTATATCTATATACTGATGTGGTATCATAAAGAAATTGGTTAAGTCCATCAAAGTGAGACTCCGCTCAGTCCTTCATGATGTCATCATGGTATATTCATATACTAAGATACTAATTATAATAAAATATATACAAAATATGGACATGTGATATACACGGTTTTGGCCGTGTAACTTTCGTAGTCTTTCAGGTTACTATCTGACTTTTAAACTTTTAATTCTTTCCGTTTTGGAATTGATTACATAAAATCTAATTAAAACTCAACATTCTAATGGGTCTCAATAGTGACACTTTTTGTCCTCCTCACTTGGAATATGTATTTTATAACCTAAACCTGGACAAAGTTTAAAGTTTTGACAATTGTCTTTCAGAATTAAAGAAATATTGATCAACATTTGGTAAAGTCTATTAGAAGAAGGGCTGAAATGGTGTTTTTATTTCAAGGTGCTCGTCACTAATTTCTCATTATTGTTTGTTAACATTAAAATTTGAGCATGAAATTTGGGCTAGTATGGCTTGGGCCTCAGATTTCAGCTACATGGGCTAAATTTAACCAAAAGATAAAGCATCTTTATAATGAGTTGGAATTAATTAATATGAGATTTTTCCACAAGGGGTGAGCTTTTTTTATATAAAAAATCACTTTTAATTTACACCATTCATGAGTTTTTTCCATTAAAATATGGGAGATTCTTTTCACCCCTAATACAAATTCCACGAATATTACAAAAATCCTAAAATTATGATTTGCAGACTGTTAGAACTCATTTGTTTTTATTAACATTAAGACGTATGAATCTGAATGACATCTGAATGAGTAAGATGTTGTTTCTAAATCTGAACACCGAATGATTAAAAATGTTTGTTTTTCGACATCAAAATGTACATAATGCATTTACTTAAACATGATAAATATACAATTTAAATAACGAAGTAACTAAATATTAGAAAATAAATATAAATCTAATAAAATAAAATAAAATATTATTTGATAAAAAATAAAACGTTTATGTTTGCTAGTGATGGCGGGATGCTTTGTAGTGTTGGTGATAGTTGTGACAGTGGAGGTGGTTAGTGTTTAATGATTGGCGTGATTATGACGGTTAATAATTGTGGTGGTGGTTGTGATGGTGGATTTGATTGATGTTAGTAATTGACGGTGTTGATGGGACGTATGGTGGTTGACGGTGGTGTTGGTGGTAGTTGACAGCAGTGTTAGTTATGATGGTAAAGGTGGTTGGTAGTAAGAATTGGACACAGTGATGGTAGTGGTTGATAGTGGCGACGACGGGGGTGGATCTTGATATAATGATAGAGATGGTAAGTGTGGTAGCGACTAACAGTAGTTGATGATGGGTGGCAGCGATGGTGGTGGTTGTGAAATCAGAGATGGTTAGTGATGGTGGGTGGGTGTTGGGGTTGGGGGAGGTTGAGCGGGTGGGTGTGGTAGTGTTTGACAATGATGACAGTTGTGATAGTAGAAGTGGTTAGTGGTGGTGGGGTGTTGGTGGGAAGGGGTGGGTGGGTCGGTGGCGGATGTGGTGGTGGGGTGAAGCTGGTGGTTGTAGATAGAGGCACGATAAAAATTATCCATACAAAAATACGCCTTAATGATTTTAAGACTTTGTCCAAAATCTTTATGATTAAGACGTATTCAGATCAAATAAGAGCTCAAATCTTAATATAAATAAATGCACTTAATAACATAAGATTTTGACCATTAAGATCCACACTTCTATTAAGTGCAAACAATGATATCTAAATATAGTCAAATAATTATGTTTGAAAATGGAGCAGATGATGTTGCTATACAAGTTTTCAACCTTTGTTTTTTCAAATCGAAAATTTGTAACCCTTTACTAATTATTAAAGTGATTCTAAGCTTATCCAAACATACAGAGATAACATATCTAAAACTTATCAAAAGTGCATCATTTTCTTTATTCAATTGCACAAATCAGAATTATAGCCATTGATATGAAAATGTTCAAAGTTGTGATATTTTTCGCCTTTCCTACATGACCTTCTCCTAACAACAAATTCTTCTTCCTCCTTAGTACCCCGAGTATTTGGTACAAATTTTTTGAACCAAGACGACCCCATAATGTTTGAAGCAATTAGGACTCGTCTAGTACCAAGGATAATTAATCCTAAAATTCAATTTGGGATGAGTTAATAAATTACGGATAACTATGATAGTAATATTATTTGAACGAAAATGGAACTTCTATTTAAAAAAGGGAAAAATGTCAAATTTGTCATCCAACTATGCTTTATAGTTTAACATTGCCCTCCGCCAACCTTTGTGATCAAATTTACCCTTCCCGTTAGCAAACTTATTAAATTTGCCATCAGCTGAACGAATTTCAGACTTGGACTCCACGTCGAATCCAGGTAGGCTCCCACCCAATTCTTTTAACCCGTAACCCGTACCCGTTACCCCACCGTATATTTTCTTTCAACCCGTTACCCTCACTATTGCTTCTTCTCCAGCGGGCATCTGCCATCTTCGGTGAGCTCTGACGAATTCCCGTGTCGGGCCAGTGTTTTATGGGTGAGCTTGTTAGTGATGGAGTGGTAGGTTTCGTAACTATTCCACATTCTTCGCACTATATTTCTCATATGAGATTCAAATTACAATTGAAAAATTAAATCTTTAGCCAATGTATGATCCTTACAGATCTAAATTCAGTAGAGAGCGTACAAATTTTGCTTAATGTATTTGTGTTACTGTTTTCCTCATCTTTATCATTGCAACCATTGTTGTCGCTTACTTTTTCCTCTTCAAACCCAAATCTCCTAAAATTGCCACCGAAGCAATTCGGTTAGCAACTTTCTCTGTTACGAATGACATCGTTAACTTCACCTTCTTCCAGTACGTCTCTGTTACAAACCCAAATCGCGATAAATTCACTCATTACGACAACTCGCTTCAGCTAAGTTACTCCGGTGAGCCGGTAGGTCTTGTGTTTATTCTCGCACGGAAGATCGGCGGTGGTAGGACACAACATATGTCGACAAAATTTGATGTCCATTCTTACCCACTTTCGACTAAGTTGAAATCTGATGTCTCCGCAGCGGTGATTTCGATATCGACGACAGCGAACGACGGAGGTGGTGGGGTTGGAGGTGGACCACAATGGAGGTGGAAACAAGGATAATTCAAGTCATTAATGGTAATATTTTAGGCTTCCGTATGAGAGCTTACATGACCTCTACGTGAATCCGGCGTGAAGTCCAAATCTGTCGACAAATTTAATAAATTTGATAATGGAAAGGGTAAAATTGATCACAAAATTTGACGGATGATAATATTAAAGTGTACATCATAGTTGGAGTGCAAATTTGATCATTTCCCTTAAAAAAAAAAGCCCAACCTATCCACCACTGCTACTACACTCCCTCCCGTTTCTCTCTCTGCATTTCCTTGTTTCTTTTAAAACCCTTGCTACCACTTGCCACCAGCCCTAGTAGCACTCGCTGACGATAAACTGGTAAATCGGCTCCCAAGGTGGAGGTAAGTTCTGTGTACACTACACCTTTCCCAGACCCCACGGTGTTTGATTTCACCGGTATGTTTTTGTTGTTGTATATTATTTCTAAAATTTCAGTCTTTCATTATTATGCGATTTGATTCTAAGGTTGCTTTCAGGATTTTCTTTTAGTAGTAAGTTCATATTAAAAATCAGAAATTTAGAATGTAAATTCGCGTTATCCCATTAATTATTATCCAGAGGTACATTTTATATGCTATTACTGTACTTCTCTCCTTGAAAGATCCTCTAGACCTAGTGCGTGGGTTGATGAAATGAATTTGCTCTCTTGGGGCTCCCTCAATTGGATATGGAATGCAACTTCTCTGTTTGGTATTTTGCTTAGTGAGCCGGTCATGTGACCAGGAGGTTGGAGCCGTGTAAATAGCCTCTTGCAGAAATGCCCCTCTGTAGTCTGGCCCTTCCCCGACCCCGCGCATAGTGGGAGCTTAGTGCCGGTCAACGTCTGATGAAGAAAATTTAGATGCTGATCTTTTCTATTATGAAACTTGAATCAAAGGTTATTGTGTTTGTATGTGTACTGTGTGATGTAATTATTGATTATTTTTGGAACATAACAAATTGATGAGGCCAATTGTAATGGTGATGTTTATATGTCACATATTTGTGTTTAGGTGGTTATTAACCTTTTCAAATATGTATTGAATATTGATATTAGATACTTGGTCCGGTTATTTTTTGTATATTAACTAGAGGTCATTGTTCTAGAACTTTGGATTTTGAATCCATAAAGTTGAAATCTTGGATCCCCCTCTATCCTCAACTATGATGGCGAGTGGTGATCCTCATCAGCACCAGCAGCACCAGCCGCTGCCACAGCAGCAATTCCAGCAACAACACCCTCCACATTTTGGAGAGTTTCCAAGGTGTCCACAACCTCCACCAGGTCCACCTCCCATGATGCGGCAGCCATCTGCATCCTCCACTACTCTTAATGTTCAGCCACCCGGACCTCCTCCTCATCCATCTTATGACGGTACATGTTGTTTACTAATGTTTCATCTACTCTGTTACTTCTCATCTTTGATTGTTATGCTTTTTAGCATAGGGTACAGCTGGTAGGAGATATCAAGAATCTTGTTATCTAATCATTTTATTGTAGGAAAAAAGACCTAGCTACTTTTCTTCTTCTACATCTCTTTTATTTCTTTGATATACGTTATCAAACTGCTGTTGTGTAATTCATTAATATGAAAGAAATACGGGTAGATACTGAAAGTTGTAAATTCATTGTAATTTTAAAGGGGTAAAGGGGAGAGAGAATATTAGAAGAAACTACATGTCTGGAGAAGAACCATTTGAGCATACAATTTAGTGTTCTTTGGCAAGGACCTCTTTAGTCGTTATTTCATATATTTTCTATCTAGTTGGAGAAGAAAGAAGATTTTCAACTCACATATATTCATGTTGAACTATTATACCATTATCATTTTCATTTTGTAAGAGGAAGCAAGATAAAAGGAAGAATGTTGGAAGCAATAAGAAGGTTAATAGGCAATTTCCTCATCACTTCTCTATTTCTTGTTATCTGTTTCAGCAGTGAGAATTGATTGCCTTTTCTCATCTTACCCACAAAACGACTGATAATGAGGTTATGATTGTCTCAAATTGTCAAATCCCCATAGAACTTACCATTTCTTATTGTTTGGGGAAGTGTAGGACCATAAAAGTTAAAGAGAGGATGAATGTTACCCTTGTTCTTAGGGACTCCATTTGCTTTGATGACACATAGTTTTCTGGACCTTTTTTTGACAAGTATCTACTGGACCTAATTACAATGGCAACCTAAGTTGTATTCTTTTCCTTCTATTTGCAGCTCATGCTGATAGTTTTGCTGCAAAGAGAATGAGAAAGATTGGTCAGAGAAGAGCAGTTGATTACACTAGTACAGTTGTAAGATACATGCAGGTAATAACCGTTGAATGTGGTCATTTATCCAGAGACCTACTTATGCAATGTTGTGCGGTTAATGTTCTTCTATATGGTACTACTATAGTCTATATAGATTAGTAAGGGGTTAGAACCATGGGCTGTTGTCCTATCACCACAAGGAAGAATTACGGCAAGGGTAGGTTCATTTTCCTCTTTTCTTTCTTTCAAGGGGTTGCAACTACAAGCTGTTGTCCTGTTGTAACCATTAGGAAAAATTAGCAAGATTGCTTTTATTCAATTTTAGCTTATTCCCTGCCCTGAAAACTGAAACGTGTTCATAGTTTCCAATCAATTGCCAAATAAAGATTTAGGAATAGTTTGGAAGTGTTTATTCATCTGCATGCCGCAACATTTTCACCAACATTATGGAACTCCTTTTACAAAGTTTGGTATAAACCTCCTATGGATAGTTTGGAGGTCGTTATTCCATTGTCACATTAATGGTGTATGAGGACATGAACACCATTTTTTGCTTTGTTTTTTTAATAATTTTTCTTGTATGCACAAGGGTATTAGTTCTTGATACACTTTCTTTTTTTACTACTATTGTTACACACGGGAGAAGCTTGGGTCTTTACTCTCGTAAATGATCCTCTAACACAACTCAGCCCTCCATTAGGATTGACAGTTAAAGTTTGGCTTTTCATTTCAAGCTCACTCCCCCTTTTGGATCTATATTTCAGTCAATCAACTATATTCAGCTCCAAATTAGTTAGCATCAATAATAAGAAATGTCTCCTTAATTTTTTTTTAAAAGAAAAGAATCCTCAATATCCAATCCTTTCAATTTGGGCCATTTCATCCCAATAATAAATAATTTGTATTTTAAGGCTAATTAGGGTTAAAACTAGAGGTTCTTTGAATCTCACACTTACTCTGCACTAGTTTGCAAGTTTCTCGATAGACTAGAAAAATATCGGCTATTATCTCATTTAATGCAACTGTATGAGTCATTTGCTTTCATTGTGTTACGTTCTTAGTTAAATTCGTGTTGATTCCCAAAGATTGTGATTTTAGGTCTACCTCATCCTATTTTAATCCCTTCAACTATCGTAGGTGTTGCACCTACGGGTTTATGCACTTTGAGATTTACATAGGACATGCCAAACTATTTCATGCGACCTCCTTTTATTTCATCCTATATTGCACCTTCTATTGAATAATGATCGTCTTGTATGATTGCACATCCATCTTAACATGACACCTGCATTTCTGTTACACTCATATTGTGGATATGTTGGACCTTAAAGACACAAAAATCATCCCATATAACATTGATGGTATTACACTGATTCTAAGGTACTAGAGTTCTCTGTGTTAAGTTCTATGGAACTCAGGCAATTATAAATTTTAAAGAAAGATATGTAGGACTACAGTACTTACCGTACATTGCTCTTCTGATTGTTCTAACAGAAAAACTAGTCTCAAGTAGCAGTAACCAGTAAGTATAGCCTGTGTAGTGGTTAATTTGTCTAGTACTAATCATACACTTCGGGAATATTATTAGAGCTCTAATTATCTTCCAGAACCTGATCTTGCTCAATCCCACATATTTTTTGAAGGAGTCCAACCTCTTCTAGTTCCAGTTTCACAAGAACCAATGCGTGCTTTTAGTTTGCAGTAGCTAGCACCCATATGAGCTGTATTGATGTTCCGATATATGTACAAGTCACTGCACTATTTGGTTGCAATAGCCGTAAGTAACAAGGTGTTTTATCTTAATAATAGAAAAAGAAGTGAGCAGAAATAAAAAGAGGAGATATTCTTCTAAAACCTTTTTTCCTCCAACAACGGAAGAAAAATGAGAATGAGAAACCCAAGTTGTCTTGCTTACTTTGTCCATAATAACTTCGATGTTTGTTCTTTTGTGTGGGCTTGTCAACTTGGTAATGGTACTCTCATATCATTCTTTAACTTATAAGGTTATTTTGATCCAAAGTTAAGAACCTTTGCTTTTCTGCAGATCCGTATGTGGCAGCGCGATTCGAGGGATAGGACAATGTTACAACCTAGCCCAGCAGCAGCAGTTGATGTCAGTTTACTCCACTTATGAATTGGTCTTTGATTCTGCAAAATTCATACAATGATACTTTGTTATCTTTCATTACTGATAAGATCCCTGACAAGCTTTTCCTGGGTGAGAAATAATAAGAGAACCACCTAAAATATATATTTCCTCTTGGCTTGTGCAAAACTCGACCCCCAAGCTACTGTGAACCGCCATTAAAGTAGCAACAGACTGGCTGAAGTCCTGTAGCTATCACGCTTTTTATGTTAAAGTTATTCAAACCTTTTATTGTGTAGTCACAAACATATAATTTCAAATAATAGAGCGTGTGCCATGAGAATAGCATGCCATTGAAGAGCTTTATCCTATCTGAGCAAAGTTTGAAGTATTGTAATCAGGCAATCTTGAGGAAAGTTAACCGAAACGTACCTGTAGTCTACAAAGGTGATATTAGTTTAATTTTACCTGCATGTAAAGCTAGTTATAAACTCCAAGAACATTCTAGAACCACCTAGGGGATGAAGTTAATAGTGAAGTTTGTAACTTAGATTTCCAAAAAAGCACCAAGCTAACACATTTGGAATTGAAGTCTTCCCACAACTAAACATACTATTATATATGTTGTCCTGAAACCAGCAAATGAAAATGCTGATGATTCCGCAAAGTGTGTAGGCTGGTCCAGACACTATTTTTATTTTAAAAAAATGAAAAAGCAAGATTGTATAAAATTCTAATTTTATTCCTTTAAAGTCAACATTTAATTAGTTTTCATTTTTTGTTCGTGGATGCAGATATTGCCAGCAGTTGCCTATTTGGATAATCCATCCACAAGCTTTTCTGCTAAATTTGTTCATACATCTCTAAATAAAAACCGTTGTTCAATCAATTGTGTTGTGGTGAGTTCAAGAATTCTTCTTGGTCTTCTATCTTTTCATTTGTGCTTTAGTTGTGTATATCTTTGGTTTTGTGTTCATACACAATCGAATCACTGTGTCCAGAAGCACACACTCATCTTTGTACATGTGCCCTTGAGCTTGCATCTATTTGATACTCCCCCGTCCCTGTTTGTGTAACACTTTCTCCTTTTTACGACGTCCCAAAATGGTCGACACTATTCCATTTCTATACAACTCTCAGAACTGTTTCAAGAGTTCAAAGTTTAAATTTTGAGGCAAATCTCTCTGTCAAACTAGCTTTTCCAGCACTACTGTAATACACTGTTTTTTTGTCGCTAATATAATTTAATTTATAAGTCAATAACTTATTAAACGTGTTCAATCAAACACCATCACATAAAAAGGGATGGAGGGATAGTTCTTTCTACTGATCACAAAAATAAAATGGAATGAGGGAGTAATATTTATAGTAAAATTGTTCGATCATGGTATGTTCTTCAGAGCATTTAAATGCAACATATCTGAGTGTCTAATCACACTGTTAGTTGCAAGGCCTTGATTGAGTGTTCAAATATGGATCCTTGAAACATGAGTTAAATTTTGCGATCAAAATCTCTTGTGCCGATTTTTTTTCCTGACAAGTACTAGATTCTTCTCCTGGTAGAGCTCTTTGTATTCAGTTTATTCGGACAAGCTACTCTCTTGGAAGTAAAGATAAAAGATGACATGGAAGGGTTATCTTGTCACTTGTTGTAGTTTGAAATCTTATAGCCTCTTGGGCCTCTTTATGTCTTTACTCTAACGAACTGATAAAAGAAATAAAGCCGATCCAGCTAGCATTGTGACACAAGTCGTAGAGCTAAAAGTTTTCTGAGTCTCTCGCTCTCTCTTGGTTGTGTCACATCCTCTGTGTATTTCATTTTTATATTTCTATTCTCTTATTCAAACTTTTCTCTTGAATCACGTAAAGTGGACTCCTAGTGGGCGGCGCCTTATTACAGGATCTCAAAGTGGTGAATTCACACTCTGGAATGGGCAATCGTTTAACTTCGAAATGATACTTCAGGTATGAATCTGGGGTTGTGAGTTTCAGATCTTAGTACGTGACAAGCAAATTAGATGGACAATGTAATGTATTTCATGTGCAGGCTCATGATCAAGCAGTCAGGTCAATGGTATGGAGCCACAATGATAACTGGATGGTCACTGGTGATGATGGCGGCACAATAAAGTAATTAAATCTCTGGAACGATCTGCAGTTCCTACTCTCATTATTTATATTGTGTTTTTCTTTCTGTTTTGTGAATTCGCGTCTATATCATGTGACAGGTATTGGCAGACCAATATGAATAATGTCAAAGCCAATAAGAATGCACATAAAGAATCAATACGGGATTTGAGGTAATTATTCTAAATGCTTTCACTTGGTTTTGAAGGTTTTTATGTATTTCTTAGGTATTAGCTTTTTGGTTTTCGCTATCATCACATATTCACATTTGCATCATTAACTATATTTTTAGGGTATGCACGATACAAATGTTAGTTGGTTGCCATTCTAAAAGAAAATGTTAGTTGGTTACTGAGTCTTGTGCTTGAATTTGAACAGCTTCTGTAGTACGGATTTAAAATTCTGCTCCTGTTCTGATGACACTACCGTTAAAGTATGGGACTTTGCAAGGTGCCAAGAAGAGCGCTCATTATCTGGTAATGTTCCTCAAGCTTTTTACTAACAAAAGCTTGTCGATTCAAGTGAAATTAGTGATTTTGACTGCATATCTGTAATCCTATGTTAAGGCGATTTTTTTGGTTTAATAAATAACATGCACGCTGCTGTGATGCTCTTACCTGTCAGAAGACACACTACCTTTCATACTTCTTGGTGCTGTAATAATATTTTATTACATGCTTATACATGTGTTTCCAGCAGAAGTTTAATATGAAATTAAAAATTTGTTCAAAAAATTTCACTGGGAATAAGGTGACCTAAGAATAGTTCCTTATTAATGTACCGTAAGGAACTCTTCAATTTTGCCATCAACACTTATTAATGTACCAGTTAACTTGAGCATGAGGTGACCTAAGAATATTTCCTTGTCACTTGAACTCAGGCAGGCCATGGTTGGGATGTGAAGAGTGTTGATTGGCACCCTACAAAGTCTCTATTAGTCTCAGGTATATGTTTTTTCTTCTCTTTTTCTTAGAAATGTTTTGGGTATTTTTTTTATTCTTGAAATGTTCTGAGTAGTTTAGAGTCACTCTTTGACACTTTGCTTTTGTCCTGCCTGCAGGTGGAAAAGATAATCTCGTTAAACTTTGGGATGCCAAGTCAGGGAAGGAGCTTTCCTCATTGTCAGTCAAAAACTGCTCTCCAAAACTGCAATCTTATTACTTCTATGAACTTGGGATTTTACCACTTGATAAGTTATTTTTTTAAGAAATAACATGGATGTTGTTTGCTGTTTGCAGTCACGGGCATAAGAATACCGTTCTCTGTGTAAAGTGGAATCAAAACGGTAACTCGGTCCTTACTGCTTCCAAGGATCAAATTATCAAGGTAGGCTGCTCCCTGTCATACTTTTCCTAGAGCCCACAAATCTTTTTATATGTGATTGTAATTTGGTAATTTGGCTGTATAATATGTGATTGTTGTTATCTGAGGAAATATGTCATTTTTCCTGGAACTGACAAAAACTAGGATTATGCTATACTTGTTTTTACTCTTGACTAGTCAAATGATTTCATTAATGATGCAGAGGTGGTGTCAAAAGTATTTAAAATATGGGTGCATATAAAAAAAGAGAAGGATTTGAAGTTGTGTTCAGTTGAAATATTTATTTTCTTTTCTGTTGAGTTGTACTTTGAGGTTTTTGAAACTTTAGGAACATGTTCTAGTTTTATTAGGGGTTCAGTCAGGTTCGTTAAATCTGTAACTGTGGGGTTTGAGAAGCCTGGCTAAAATTTCTTATTAGTGGGTTGGTAGCAACAAGATAGCAATTTTAGCTTGGTTTTAAACTGCAACTGCTTCTTTGATGCAAGTGCATTGCTACTTACCACTTCTCTGGTTCTGGTTGCAGTATTCCTTTTTCTTATTTGGTTAGAAATGAAGAACAAAGCTTATATACTGACTTATAATCACATGCTAATTGAAGGAATACCTGCAACTAGTGTAGATGATTATTGTGTCAAGACAAATGTTTGTGTCCAAGTGCTTGTATTCTGTCTTCTTAACGTGCTGTTTCATTTCAGCTTTATGACATAAGGGCTATGAAGGAGCTTGAATCGTTCCGGGGGCATCAGAAGGACGTGACATGTAATAATTACCTTCTTCTGTATGTGTATATATATCTTATGCAATGCACACAGCATGAGCATGTCGTGAAACAGCCAGGTTATGGGATTAGATGAAAATTTATAGTTAGTATTGGGATTATTCAGTAAATTTCACCAAGGTATTATTAGAAAAAGAAATTTCAGATCATGTCGATGAAAAGTGAATACTGCAAATGGAGGTAGTGGCATGAATTGTTATTCATGATAAAATTCAGAGTTAATCACGTTTAGCCTTTTCTACTATCTGTGTTGTGCAACAATAATTTTAATGCTTCTTTATTTTGTTCATTCAGATAATAAACACTCCTTTTGTACCACTTATTGTCTTGTTCCTCCACCGTGCTTCCATGATCAACTTTCATCTGTTTGTGATATTGGCTAATTGCCTGTTTATATTCATGTAACTGTGACAGCACTGGCCTGGCATCCGTTTCATGAAGAATATTTCGTCAGTGGAAGCTATGATGGTTCAATATTTCATTGGCTTGTGGGGTAAGTTCCTTGAAACTTCTTTCACATCAACTATAAATCTTTTTTCCTTTTTGTTTTAAAAGTTTTTTGGGCATCTCCTGTGCTCTCAAAATATCGTTATATGACCTTGTTTAGGACATTAATCTTGTTGTTTCTTATTTTGTCAACTGTGAGCCATAGGAATAACAGGTTTTTATTTGATGAAATAGACAGGATACCTCGCTATCGATCAATGAAGTGTTGCTAATTGCTCTGTCATAACATCACCCTTTTCTTTATATTCTTTTACCACCATTTAATAAAATTGAAGTGTGGTACTCCTGCCACTTTTTTGGCTGGATTCAAGTTGGGAAGAATGACAAAGGACGATTTAGGATGAATGTTATAGCTAATAGCTTAGACTTATCAAGAAACTCATGGGATAAAAAAGTCTAGGTTTAGAGTCAATAAAAGGTCCAACAATGTACCTACACTTTTCTGAAAAAAAGAGCCCAAATATGTATTAATGTGAAACTTAAATCAAATTTTCTAATCTTACTTGTTCTGAGTCTTTGCAAAATACTTGAACTATTCTTGGCAACAACTTGGAGATAAGAGAGGGAACCTTATTTTCTCTTCTAATGCTCCCTCTTAGCTTGTATCTTTACTTCATTAAGAATTCTTAACTTGAGAAAACCAAAACAGTGTAGATACATGGTTGTTATATGGGAAGCTGGTACTATGGTTGTTGACCGGTTTTCCTTTTCTCCTCCGAAGGTGTCAAATCCGTGTGTTGAGTTTTGGATAGCTCTAGGAAAAATCATCTCCCTTCACTGAAATCCCTTTTATTTGCTTTTCCTGTAAGAGGGAGACTTGATTTTTTATCATATGCATTATTTGCCCTAGTTTTATTTAGGGCTGTTAGCAGTCCGGATACTCCCGGTAATTACCTGAGAACCGGACCGGTAAACCCGGGCCGATACTCGGACCGAAAAGTTAACGGTCCGGATACGAGTACCAAAAAATTACCCGGACCGATAAGGAGCCGGTCCGGTAACCCGGTAAAATACTCGGTAACACCCGCCAGCCCCCCACCCCACCCCCAACAACCCTAATTATATTTAATTGCAATATTCCCTAATGATGCACTATTTTACATGTTTTAAGTATAAGTGATGTAGACTTTATGTTTTAATTTGAAGCATTGACATATAAAATATAGGTAGGGAGAGAAGAAAGTAAAGTAGTTGTAAATTAGTGAAACTTTAAATGGTCATAACTCTGCTCTCGGACGTCCGTTTCACCTAAATTTTTTTTTGATTTCGCGTATTTTTTTGAGATGGGGCCGGACAAACAGCCGTAAGGCGGTTTGGAGAAGCCGGTTTCTCAAAAAACGTTCGTCTTGTCAATCAATTTCACATTTTCCCCAAATTGTTACGTTTTTTCCCTTTTCAAAGCTAAATATCTCGCGATATACAATAGATTTCAACGTTCAAATTTCGTGTTAATGTGTCCGAGAATGTCAATTTCAATATTGGAAATTCAATTTAAAAAATAATAATCCGGGCCCCGGAACCCGACCCGGGAAAATCTTACCGGACCGGACCGATAACAGCCCTAGTTTTATTGAATAAAAACTTTTTTTTTCTTTCCGTTCAAATCAAAAAGCTTTTTCTACCCAGTATTGAGCCAGTGCAAGATCATCCTACAGTTTCTGTGAATTGTGGGGAATAAATGAGCCCTCTGGACTACTTAGTCTGTCATCCAAACATGTGATGGGACAGTCCGGAATATGATTTCACTTACAAAATGAACCCCAAAAGGAAACTTTTATCAAATCAAATCCCCCTATTATCAGTGAATCAGGTAGCGTCTAATTTTTTTTTCTCGTGTCTTTTTGATGCTCTACCCACAGGCATGAAGCTCCTCAAGTAGAAATTACAAACGCACATGAAACTGGTGTTTGGGATCTTGCATGGCACCCCATTGGCTATCTTCTTTGCAGGTTATACTGCATTTACTAAACTGCAGCTCTGTAGTTATGTGCCATTTATTACATTAATACTTGTTTCCAGTTGCAGAACACAATAAAGTGTCAATTGTTAGAATTCTTCTCATAACTGGTCTGCTTTTCTTCTGTGCCCTGTCCCATATTTAAATATTCTAGTCAATCCATCTTGGTTGTTGCTGGATATTGTTTTGGAGTTGTTTGTCTTAGTGTTGCTTGGACCTATATGGTGCTGAATCTTCTGCTTTTCTATGACAATATAAGCTGAAGCTGATTTGAAAAGCATGTTTAGTATTCACCCTACAATTCTATGCTCTAGTATCCCGAAGGGGATCCTTGGAGTAACTGGTAAAGTTGCTGCCATGACCAGGAGGTCACGAAGCCGTGGAAACAGCCTCTTGCAAAAATGCAAGGTAAGGCTGCGTACAATAGACTCTTGTGGTCCGGCCCTTCCCCGGACCCCGCGCATAGCAGGAACTTAGTGCACCGGGCTGCCCTTTACTCCTTTTCCATTTTTCTTATAGAATAAGTTATTCAAATTCTGTTTGATTTTGCTCTTTTCATTTTTGACAAGCTACTTGTAATCTTATATGTTTATTCTTTCCACATAATGTCTATTGGATTTTGATTGTTCCTGTACTGTGGATAGACCACTAGATTTTGTGAATTATTATAGTTGTACTTTTCAGTTTGCCTTTTATCCGCTCTAAGAAGTCTATCAGTCAGTGGTCGTGGGGATGACAACTTCTGCTGTAGTAGTTCTTTCTGAAATGTGAAGGTTTCTTTTGTGCGGGCTCTCAACTTTCTTAGATGAATCTAATGCAGATTTAATTCTTAAAGATATATCGGTTTTGTCTGTAGCTTTGTTGTGTGTTCAACTATGGCCCTCACTTAGTAACTTCTTTTTTTCCGTGTATGTTTTTTTATCGTTAAAGTTTACAAACGGTCTTTACAGATGCAAATGTAAAGCGCTCAAAAATTCTACCGGGATTTCTATGTCATTTGCAATAGCCATGTTACACCAAAAGAATAGAAGAGAAATGCATCTGTACTTAATTTTAATTAGAGTCAGATTTGCTATAAAAAGTTCTTCCATTCCTTTCTTTCCAGACTGTCCACCAGATGGCAAGTACGTTGGCTCTAACTTCCTTCTAGAGAACGTATCAGCATATGTACAATTAGCAATAGCTTTTATTATGTTGTGTAACATTTGAGGTACTTATACTTATGCTGGAAATAGTTGTCGGTAGATGTTAAAAAGGGTAGTAAGATATGTAAAGTGGTTTATTTACTGTTATTTCTGAGTAAAGTTTATTATATATCCAAAGTAGTCGATCTTTTAGGATAAAGTAGTTCATATGATAAAGGATCACGCATTCCAGAGGAGTCATTGCGCTGCCACCCCCTCCCACAAGACCCTGATTCTGCCTCGGTCCAGGGAATAATAAAAACTCACTTCTGGCTCTGCTTGTTGGGGTATTAAGCCTAGGGTGAATCCGACCCTTTCCGCTGGCTCCCCCTTTTTTGGTGTGACTGTTTTTCTATCAATTTTTGAAACCCTTTTGGGTTTCCCTTGATGTTGTTATCCACTGTTTTTCCATCAATATCCGGTGATCAAGAAGAGAATGCCGTAATGGAATGGGCGAGGCCTATTCTCATTAGAGAAGGGAATTGTTGTCTTAAGTGCAACATAAATTGAGAATAAGTGAAGATTTTCTATTATTTGGTAAAAGGTAAAATTATGGTTTGTATTGGACACATTTTTCTAGTATGGAATTGATACTGAACTCTGATATGAAAGTGCATCATGAACTATTCATAGAGCATTTGTTGCAGATATATTTCATTATTATCATAAAGGTAAAGGAATTATCCTACATGAGCTCTCATATAGATTTCGTCATTTCGTTTAGACCTTTCTTCGGCAGGTAACATTATGGGCGCTTACTTGCATTTTAGGCCTGATTGTGTTTATATTTATTTAAATCCTGCAGCCTCCACAGGCTGGATTTAAAAAAATTCCCTCCCTCTCTCTGTCGTTGTGTGTGCGCAGAGAGGAATCGTGTGCTCTGTACTGTAAATTGCATGTTATTGTATTTCAGTGGCTGGTTCTAGCCTTTCTTGCTGTATTATTTTATTTCTTATTCTCTTAAGAACTGTGGATATCCTTAAGCCTTCTCCACAAGGTTCTATTCGGCAAACAGGAATAAAGTTTCCATCAACATAAAACATTCAACTGGAGTAACCTAAGCAGCTAAATAATCAGTCTTTTGCTGATGCAGTGGCAGCAATGATCAGACAACAAAATTCTGGTGCAGAAACAGGCCTGGGGACTCCGCTCGTGACAAATTCAATTTAGGACAGCAAGGTGCTTACTAATTCCTGTCCATGCAGATGTTATCTTTATATTTTTTTATGCTATTGGTTTATTGTACTTCAGATTGTGTACCAGTTTATTGTACATATATTTAGATAAGAGGGTGTTGGGCTTTGTATACCAGGCAAAAATTCAGCTTGATTTTGAAGAAATATCTTGAAAGATTGTCGTTTTTCTTTGTCCATTGTCACCTAATATTCTTAGTTCGACCAAACTATACTGCTTAAATAGCCTCAGCACAGGTATTGTGGTTGATTTCAGGTTTGGGTGATCAAAACAATGGTCCTGGTCGCATGCCTGGTAATTTTCCAGGTCCTGAGCCCCCATCAACTCCTGGAGCATTTGCCGCTGGTATGTTACGAACTGAGGGTACAATACCTGGGGTTGGAGCTGCAATGCCACTGTCTATCCCGTCACTTGATTCATCATCTCAAGGAGAACAGAAGACTTCAATGCCTTTAGGAGCTCCTCCCCTTCCTCCTGGTCCACATCCATCTCTTCTTGCAAGTAATCAGCAGCAAGCATATCAACAAAACATGCAGCAAGCTCAGCAGCAGCAGTCACTACCTCAACAAATGACTTCTCTTCCTTTGCAACAATCGAACTTGCCACAGCTACAGCCTCCACATATGCCTCTAATGCCACATCCTCATTTACCTCGGCCACCACACCAACTACAACCAGTAAACATGCCTGGCATTCAGTCTTCAATGCCAGGATCTGGACCCATCCAAGGAATGCCTATCCCTGGTCCGATGGTATGTATCATATTTCTGCGGGTGTCTCTTTCTATTTGTGGTGTATCTTTCCTTTTTTCCTGTAGATATGTTGTGGTTTATCTTGATCGTTGCCTTGTTGCATCTCAAGTATAATGCTCTTGCTAAGCAATTGGAAATAATAAGTGGTGTAAATGCATTTTCCATTTAACATATGCGTACTATTATGTATCTCTGCATTTATGCTTGCTTATTTTGATGGATTCTGTATTCTGATTCTTCATTCGAACTCCCCTCTTAAGTGAAAATCTTCATCTTCCCTGTAGATCTTCCAGATTCAATTTGTACAGGAGTGTTTATAATACTTTTTTTTAGGAAATTACTGTTATGAAACAAAGATTACCTTTTTGAAACATTCCTGCTTTAAGTTACTGATATTCTAGATTAGGGCCATAATAATTTCTGAGTTAGCCATGCATTTGTATCAAGATGGAAGTTGTAGCCAAATGCTTACAATTTCTCTTTGCACCTGTTGCGGATATAAAATAAATTAGTAATAATGTCCCATCTTTGAGAGTTTAAACTTTTAGATGTGACAGTTCACATAATTCAACATGGTACTAGGGAAGGCAGAGGATCCTTCATTCAAGTCTTGTCGCCATCCACCAGCAAAATATTTTCATGTGCTTGGCTCAAGGGGTAAATAGCAGGGCTGCACGTGAGAGGGAAATGTTTAGTGACATTAAATACATTAATGACGTGTCATATTTCTAACAACTTAAGCTTTTATATGAGATGGTTCACATTGTTCAACAGTATGTTAGTGATGCAGCATGCATGGATCAAATTTCACTAGGATCTTCGCCTCTTCTTGAATAGAGTGGAACTGGTAGCAACTGCAACTACTTTCGCATTGTGGCATAGTTGGTTGATTGATACAAAGTGCATTGCTTTGAAAATTTATTGAGAGGATCAAGATGTTATTTCAGCATTACGGATTGACTGTCTTCTTATTTTCAGGGGATACAAGCTAACATGAATCAGATGGGTCCCCCAATGCCTCAAGGTCATTTTGTTGGAATGCCTTCTGGATCTGGACGACAGGGCAATGTTCCTCCTGGTGGAATGCCAAATGGATTGCCAAACATGCAAGGCCCTCAAAACCCAGGAGGTAGTCAGATGTTTCCACCAGGACGAGGCTTCAACAGGCAACAAGCTGGACAGATGCCACTCATGCCTGGACTTAATCCTTATCAGGTGAATGGCATGTAAATTACTTTAAGAGACCTGAGAGTGCAAGGGTGATAATCTTGTGGCAGCTTATTCATTTTTTGTTCCGTCAGGATCCCCCTTTTTATTTGGATTTTTAGTTTCAGTTACATGTATCTAACCTTTTAGTTAATAATTAGCCCATTTATTAAACAGGTTTCCTAAGTTGGGTAGTCAATAGCTGGATAAAAAAGAGTTATTTACAGTCTAAAACTTATTGTTCCGAGCAACTTATCCAAAAAAAAACACTTAATTGTTCCAAGCAATTGTTGTCAGTATTTTCTTAAGCTATTCTTGGAACAATCTACACGGCAACTTCAACTTATACTAGAGAACTGCAGAATGTTTGAAAATGAGTTAAATCCAGTTCTACAAAAGGATTAAATGTGGTCATTGAGTGTGAAGACAAGTAACCCTAGTGAGAGTAAGTCAACGATATCAGGTTTGTAGAGGTTTTAGTGCTGGTACTTACTGTGAGTCCAGCATATCAAAAGCCGTAGGAGCTGTCGGGGAGATACGAAATGTTCTTTGCCAAAAGTAAATGTAAGGTATATATACATGTGGGACTTATATTAAGGGGCTTAGGGCCAAGTAATGGAGTAATAAGATTGAGTGGGATGGAATTTACAGAAGATAACATCGTCTTCATAATTATTTTGCTCTTCTAGTAGTTGTTACTGATTGCTCGGAAGGTTAAATGTGTCTTCTTTAGAAGGTGCTAGGAGTTATTCAAATTTATGCCATCACTGGGCTAGTTATGCATGAGAGGGCAAAGCTTGGGAGTTTATATGCACATATTATGTGAGGAACTGAATATTATTTTCAAGGTCATTATTATACTTGGTGCGAGAATAGTTGGGTGTATGAATTAGCTATATCTTTTTGACTTTTGGATAGTATGAGCTACTGATTTAATTGTGCTTCTTGCAACATTTTTGTACATTCAGTACCTCCTTGGTACTATTCATTATCTCACCTTATCAAAGAAGTTCTTCTTGAGGTCATTTTGTGAGCATGAATGTCGAATGCCCACTTCTCTGCGATTTTTACTCAATTAATTTTATATGGTAGATGCAGTTTTGATTTGAGGTAAGGCTGCGTACAATAGACCATTGTGGTCCGGCCCTTCCCCGGACCCAGCGCATAACGGGAGCTTAGTGCACCGGGCTGCCCTTTTTATGCAGTTTTGATTTGTTTCTTCTTTTTCTAGGGGGTGGACCTTGGCTTTTCTTAGGCGGGAGAGTAGGTGGGGGGCTTCTACTCGGAGTAGTTGTTTGGTTTAGGACCATCAGACCAGATATTTGTAAACCTTTGGGCTTTCGCAATACTATCTTTGTCGTGTGAACTAAAATAAAGAGGGGGAAGGGTAGAGGGATGGGGTCCATTATCCTTTGAGTTCCGAATCGTGTGCCAACTGACCCTTGGCATTTTGCGATTATCAGAATAAAAATAAATTGCTTACTCAAATTACCCTGTAAAATGGGAAGGCTTACTTAACCGCAGATTGTATTTACATGGGAGGGCAGTTAATGAGCACTTCTCTGCAAGCTCTTTCTCTTCCTGCCAAAACTCAATTCAGAAGATTGCTCATACTGAAACTTGGTCTAGCCATATCGTTCTTCAAGCCAGCTGTTTCTTTTCTTAAGTTGTTTCTTCCTATTTCCTGATTTTAAAAAAAGAAGTAATGATCGTGAAGGAATTTAAACTATTGTACATGTGAAATGTTGAAAACAACGATGATCAAGGTGTACCTTTACAAGCTCCCAGCCTGGATAAATTACCTCCTTTGTGCTTTTAGATCTTCTTAATACTAAAAAACAATGGGATAATTTACTTTCTCGGCCTCTTTCTTATGTTTAACTGACTATCGAATTGTTCTGATTTTTGAAACTTGAAAATTTGCATTTTGAGCTGTTGAATCTTTTTCTTTTTTGCTTTACAGCAATCTGGAAATCCAAACACACCTGGAATGCACATGCAGTCAAACTTTGGTCATCAATCTGGAATGCCTCCGCCACTGCCGCCAGGGCCTCCACCACATAATCAAGGCCATCAATAGGCCATTGTTTATAGGCTAATAGCGTTACAGGCTTTGTTCAAGTTGTCTGTTGAAAATCTCTTCTCTGCACCAGTTTAATTGGCTAATTGATTTCTTTGGGAAGACAATTAGATATCGTCTCTGTATTTTCTTCAATGTATTTTTAGTAAATTTACTGCATATATATATATATATATATATATATATATGAATCCGGCAGAATATTACTTTCAACTTTTAAGAATTCATAATGATGCCGGGTTTTGTCATTTCACACTTGTTTTAGCAACGAAAATCCCTCTTCTTTTTTTTCTTGACGAAGGAACCCGCAACCGCTACTCTTCGAGTGCGCACAGGGTAAACCCCGGACTGACGCAATAGCCTGCAAACCACGTCAGTCAAATTGCGGTCCCGCGCTCTACTGCTACACCAACTTGGCTATACAACCGGGGTAATTTCATGGATGTTTCAACTTTCCCTTTATACAAAGTCACTAACTCATTTTTTGCAACTATAAAGTCGCTCAAAAAATGTTTCTCATTTTCTTCTATCGACTTTTGGTCTTATCTAAGTCAAAGTTGAGTGAATTTTTTGTTAGAAAAAAATAGTTTGTTGACTTTGATACAACAAAGTGAGATAAATGATTTTCAAGAAATTAACTCATTTTCTGGCCATCAAACATGAAGGGCATAAGTGAATCCTTTGTTTTGAGGATGTCGTGTCTGGAGGTTGTGGCTAATGCAAGAATTTCATTAAAATCGGATAGCACCTGCAATACTGAGCTACGCAGCTGTTATATTTTAAGTAAAACAACACAAATATACAATTTTTCTTACATTCAATTACAAGAAATTCTCTTTGCTATTGTAGAAAAAATAAATATAACAGGTCATCAAAAGCTTAAAAGTTGTTGTCCCGTGGATTTAAAGTTCACTTTTAAGAAATGAAAAGTTCACACTTCACACTAGAGGTTTAAATTTACTTATCTTATATTCAATACTTTTAATATTCATTAGTAAAAGAATAAATATAATATTAATATATTAAAGTGAATTACAATGCTTTATGAAAATATCAACATCGTTATGATGATTCCTCTGTATGTATTTTTAGGCGTTTGTTAATAAAACGGAAGTCATGTTCACCTTATTGACTTCGTACTGTCTGCAGCATTCATGGCCAATGTGCTATCATCATGTTTGATGTAACTGCCAGATTAACATACAAGAATGTTCCCACATGGCATCGTGATCTTTGTCGGTATGTCCAACCATGTTGAATTTTCAAACAAAGAAGATTATATGCTCTTGTTTGTGCTTTTGATCTGATAGATATTTACTGCATCCTCTATTTTATCAGTGAATATTCTCATTGTTGTTTGTAGAAACAAGGTTGATGTGAAGAACCGTCAAGTTTAAGGCAAAGCAAGTTACTTTCCACCGGAAGAAGAACCTTCAGTACTATGAGATTTCATCAAAGAGTAACCTTCAGTAGTCAGTGCTATGAGATTTCATCAAAGAATAACTACAACTTTGAGAAGCCTTTCCTCTACTTTGCTAGGAAACTAATTACTTTCATCATTTAACTATAAGCTAAATCCTTATAAGCATACTCCTAGCAGATTCTTATGACATTCGCCCTACAATTTTACTTGTGTAGTGATCCTAACTTGCACTTCGTGGAGGCTCTTGCCCTTGCTCCTCCTGAAGTACAAATCGACTTAGCTGCACAGCAACAGTAAGTTGTTCACTTTTCTCTTCCATTTAGGTGTTCAGGTTTTAACGTTGTTGTGTGATTGTGTTGTGTTGCTGCAGACACGAAGCTGAGCTCCTTGCTGCTGCCAGTCAACATGATGACGACGAAACCTTTGATTAAGAATAGTCAGCTATCTTGGCCAGCAATTGTGGTGCAGTTGTGATTCTTGATTTATCCCTGTGTACTGGTCTCCCATTTTTTCCACCATTGATGGGCTTCTGAGAACTGTGTTCCAGAATACGTAGGCTTTTTGAACTCCGTTCATTATCTTTTTACTTTTTGGTTTGTGAGAAGGATGTGAAGCTTTTATTGATATCTTCTGAATGTGGAACTCTATTTGTTTGGACGAATGGATTTGGATAAAATGAAGCTACTGTTGTTGCTCAATATGATTGTTTCCAATTATATAGAAGCGCTAAAAAGGTTTGACGAATGAATTCTATAAAATCTTGAGATGAAAAGACTGGATTATGTCAATCCTTCATGTAAAAATTCAAGATGCACTTGATATGAAGTCGCTGCTACTTGATACAAACTGACATAACTAAGCAACTTTCAAATTGTTACAGATGAGAATATTCCTATATGGAATGTGGTGCCTGTTGGATGTCTTATACCATGGAAATCAGTGAATAACGAATGTGATTCCTTCCTTAGAGAGAAAAAGAAATCTCCAAGCTTCTTGCAGTCCATTGGCAAGACGTAAAATGTTCCTTCTGAAGTACAGCAGTTTGAAGCACCTAGACTGAATTTTTAAGATGGAGACATATTGGCTAACCACTCAATTATTCTTAATACAGGGAGGCACAATCACGTCGTCTATCTATTGAGTTAGCAATAGTCAATCACAACATGATTGCTAGCCGCAGCCTAACAACAATGTTGACATGACAATCTGTTCCCCTATCAAGTGAGAAGAAGATCATAGTTAATGCTTAAAAGGTGCCAAAGCAGATTACTCGCATCCCCTTACATGAACCGACAATGGGAAATATACAAGTGATTCACTTTAATTCTTAGGATTCTTGCATCACCACAACTTGGTTCATTAAGGGTGTTTCAGCTGTGCTTATCAAACATAGACATTTAAGAAAATTTTAAATGAAGAATACAAATCCAATCACGCTAAACACAAGGTCATTATTAACGCATAGACTCAAAAGGCATATTCATACATGGAACGGCTGATTCATACATTGAACTCAAGGTGCATGTTTTTAAATACACAGAAACAGAGAGTTACGGATGTCAAAGGAGGGGCTAGATCCCTTTCAACAGCATCATGATAAGTATACCGCTCTTGTGACATTTTGCTTCTTCATTGTGGATAAAATATCATCTTCAAACACAACTCTTCATTTTATTTTGTCAAATACTCTACTGTTACTTGCTGCAGCCATCACTCCTAGAAGATCCCAATGCCAGTATTGCCATTTCCCCAACTCCCAGGCAGTGACATTAACTGCACAAAGGAAAACAAATTGGTGTATATAAGGGAGTTCACACTCAGTGCTGGAAAAAATAACAGGATTGATATACCAAGTTTTAATGGCTTGTTTTCCAGGTTGAACAGTCATTGAGAGAACAATACACTGAGGGGTCATTTGTTTGGGGCTTTAACATATCTCCACATAAAGTCCATCTTTGGTTTGGGTTTGAAAAGATTTAATCTCCACAATGTTTAGTTGCTCCTTGTTATTTTCCTTATAAATAATGCCCCATAAATTATGTGGACGTCTATGTATTAATTCAGGCAATAGAATGTGAAATAAGAATGTGGGGATTAGTAACACATGAATCAAAAGTACAAAACTAACCCTCTCAAGAAAAAAATTATTTTGTTTAAACAGTAAACAAACATTAATTGATACATTGTATACTCTGTACTTTGTAATATATCAAACTAAACATTCTACAAGAAACAACACTTGCATTATTAACCCCTGCATAAATATTCCTTGCATCACTAATCCCTACATAAGAAACGACCCCTCAGTGCTAGGAGATAAGAAAGATCATTAAACCCAACAAAATGCCTGTATTGGTTGCAGGAGCAAAGTTATAAGATTGCAGACTTGGACTCTTTAGCTCAACTCAATGTGCTCAATGATTCACCTTTCAAGATAATAAAAGTCAAGATCATTTTCCTTTACAATTTCCAAGTACAATTTGCATTTGACCTCAACATAGTGGATCAATGCATTATCAAAGTCTCTCAAAGAAAAAGCAAAACCATCTCCTCATCATGGTGCCGGTTTGCCCTAATGTAAGCACCTTTCAAAAGCTAGGAGAACACAACACCTCAAACAGCAACAAATGGAATCAGGAACACCAGCAACTTTTTGTTCTCTTCCATTCATATAACTGAGAACATTAAGAAAGTGCCAAAACATTTCGGTAAGTAAAGAAATCTAGGTGCAATTCATTAAAACTGAGCAATCTTTAGCACTCATACTTGAGGATAAATAAGTCTTAAAAGATTGAGAAAGTAATCATCGATAAACTTTTAGCTGCAGAGTACATGGTTTTGCTCGTATCTCCTATCAGATTCTCGTCTTGAAATACTTGATTTTGTTAATGTATAACTACAGCTTGGAAAGAAAAGGAACCAGAAAACCTAAAACACTTGCAGTAATTTGCTAATGACAGAAGCATCAGGTTTGGCAGGATGATAATTGATAACATCACATAGCAAGGCAGAAAAAGACAAGGATAACTATCAGACAGGTATCTGGAATCATACTCTGGCGTAGCAACTGAAACCTCTGCAGGTGAAGCACCCCTTCCACCACAGCCCCACCCTCCCCCCACCTCCCAATACAACCAGAAAAAGATTGTGAGAAAGTAATATACCTCAACCCAAATTATGAAAAAGTGCAGCCAGAGTAAGCAATCGAGTCAGTAATTTCTGGCTTGAGACGACTTTAAGATGAGCCCAATAAGAACAGACAGGTCAGCCTAAATGTTAATATGAATTAGATGATTAAGTCAAACTGATTCTGCAAAACCAACAAATGTTCACTTATAAGCAGTTCAACGACTGGCTCCCTAGAAAGACGGACTATTGACTTCAATTTAAAGCAGCAGTTAGAAGTGCAGAAACCATCACATAGAAATATCGCCAGCAAGTTCAGCTGTCAACTTCATAACCTTGATAAATTCTCAGCCACTTAAAAATTGAAATTCTCAGCCAAAAATCAATCTATGATCCATCATTTCTCTCGCTAATATATATGCCACACAACCAACCTTTTAGAGTTACTAAGGAATAGTAACAATCTACAGAACTTCCCCAGCTCTTTTTGTCAAAAGACTCAAAACACATAAACCAACCTCCATCTTAGCAAATATAAAGCACGATTCTAAGAAACCATTTAAACCTGAAAAAAGACGCAAGGAAATCTTTCAAGTACTGCTATTAGCAGGCTCAAAAAGAACACAAAAATGAGTCTTTAATTCATTATCCTAGTGAGTTCTTTTGTTTACCAGCTAGATCTTTTTTTAAAAAAAAAAATTATGCAGTTTATTCACATCTTTACATAGAGTGTAGCAGGTTCCTAGTCCAGACGAAAGAGACAGGATTGTGGTAGATTAACTAATTTATGATGAATCCACATTAGTAATGAATGCCTTAGGGAACCAAATAGAGGGGAACAAGTATAGAGGAGTGACATTTGGGACTGAGAAGTAACTGATTGATTAATTAATATGATTCGGCAGTCTAACAGAACAAAACTGGCTCCAATTTTGATTAAATGACATCATCTCACATGTGGTAGATTAACTAATTTATGATGAATCCACATTAGTAATGAATGCCTTAGGGAACCAAATAGAGGGGAACAAGTATAGAGGAGTGACATTTGGGACTGAGAAGTAACTGATTGATTAATTAATATGATTCGGCAGTCTAACAGAACAAAACTGGCTCCAATTTTGATTAAATGACATCATCTCACATGAAATTTAAAGTGCTACCAATTGATTGGGATCTGTAAAAGTAGTGAAAATAATATACCGGATTCATGACTTTGTCATTAACTTGGTTTGCTCCAAAAACTTACAAAATGAAGCTGCCAATGCCTTCCAGCATATATTACTGCTTTCTCTTACCCACCCACCCCCCACCCCCCCCCCCCCCCCTCTCTCTCTGTCTCTCTTTTAATGAGGAACACATTACTGCATTCTTAAGAGAAAGAAGACCAATTCTCAAGCCTATGATCACCTACTTCGAACAGATTTCACTATAAAACAATAAATTGCTATTGTTTTTCCAAATGCCAAAGAATTATCTCTAAACCAATGAACAGGCTTAAATGGACGGATAAACGACAGGAAAAAGAATACACTATCAGCCATGGAATTAGCAATTTCTAAAATTATTAATGAGATTGAGGAATAATTCAAAATGCAAAGGGAACAATATGACAATTGGCCTACCTATAATTGGGAAACATAGTAACACATAGGGGTGGCTAAATGCCCTACCCCGTTCTCAAATTTCTATTTCATTTTTTTTTATTTTAAAAATATGAAATTTTTTACCCCCAAACCCCCTGCCCTCCCACACCACTCCCGAATTTTTATTTTATATATTTATTTTACTTATATATAAATTTTTATTAAAAATAAGAATTTTTTCGTACCTCATCACCCACCCGCCCACCCCCTCCCCCTCCCCACTACCCCGCCCTCCCACCACACCCCCAAATTTTTTATTTTATATATTTATTTTACTTTTATAAACTTTTTATAAAAAATGAGAAAAATTTGCTTGCCCCATCCCCACCACCCACCCGAAGTTTTTACTTTATATATTTATTTTAATTATACAATTTTTTTATAAAAAATGAGAATTTTTTCTTACCCCACTACCCCCCCCCCCCCTCACCCCACACATTCTTTCATATATTTATTTTGCTTTTATAAAAAAAATGACAATTCTTAAAAAAATATTATTCTTATTTTAAAAATAACGATATGAAAAAATCAAATATCATACAAAATAAAATTACATCATAGAAGGTAAGTTTGGAATTTGTAAAAGTAATGGGTCAAGTTAGGCAAATTGGGTTATGACCCATCATTTAATCCATCTTGACCCGCCCATCTTAGCCCATTTAAGCTTTGGGCGGGTTGGGCATTGTCCCATCTATTGATTCATCCCATCTTGACCCGCCCAACTTCAGCCCAAACAGCTCATCTGCCACCCCTAGTACTAACACATACAGAAACAAACCAGATCTTAAATCTGACCACCATCCATAGTAAAGAAAGCCAAACTATTTGATTGCAATTCGCAAAGAAAAATACCAACTTTCATGCAGATCTGTAGCTCAGATACAAAAGAATGTTAAAACTGTCAAACAAATAGAAAACCTGTGACACGAGGGATTTGCCAAGATTTCTGGGAAAGCAGATACATGCAGTGTCCCCTTTTTATGCCACTTGAATGGGCCACACATCCCAGCATCACCTTCATACATATGGAAGCAGGCATGCATGCTTCAATATTGGCCCTGGAAAATGCACGGGACCGATCAATAATATCCTTAAAACGGAGCTTCATATGCTGCCAAATTTTATAGAGGCCATAAAAATTCTGCCCATAACCATATAGTAGCATTGGGTAGTTATGTAGAATTAGAGCTTATATACACAGATTCATAGGAAAATTAGATAAAACTCATAGTTTCTAGTGCCAAAGGTATATTTATACAGTTAAGCAACATCCCGAATCCCACCTGAGGGTGGCAACAGAATACTATACAAACAAAAGAATCAGTAAAACAATTCCAGGCTTATTCAACAGTTTGTATCAGTTAATCTTTAACTACTCCCCATAAATGAGCATTTGCCTTCAGATATTTTGGGATCTAGTCCGCAAAAGCTCTTCGTATAATCAGTTAAGAGGTTCAAAAGGATTTGAACACACATTTCAATAAAGGCTACAGTGCATTATCACTCTTATACCTGCTGTTGGAAAATCATCTTTCAGATCTCATATATTTTGTGCTAGATGATGCCTCTAGAAAAGATAGATATTTCTAAGGAGTGCAATGTATCCCTATACTGGGCATTATCATCAGAAGATAAAAATGAACTGAAGAATACAGTGCTTGTACAAGGACGGGAATCAGCAGTCATTGCCGTGATATATTGATAAATGTTTCAATATGAAAAAATATAGTTACAAGATCCCATACTACAAAAGTGAACAGTCAGAAAAGTTGTTTTAACAACACTGAACTTCTGAAGTTACAAAGCGTAACATGACATCTGGCTTTTTACAATTTTGTAAGGTCAACATTAGCAACAGGACCTACCATAGAGAGGAAAATTAGAGAAACAACACAACTGCTATTTGATATAATATGAACCTTTAGAAGAAATTAGGTTCTTTAGCTCCATCAAATGTTCATCATTTGAAATATGCAGTATTATGCGGAGATCAGTTAATAATGCTTCTTGTTCCCAAGTTAATGGTCCAGAAGCATATAATGCCACCAGGGTGCACTTATAAGCATGCAACTCTAATGTATGAACACTTGTTGCCAATTCCTCTTCTGGAGGATTACTATGACTTTTCTCCTTATATCCTGAAGGACCTGAACCACAACCTGACTCCGCATCACTACAAAGGACACCTGAAACTCGACATGTTCGAGGAAGATGACTTAATAATTTGTGTGGTCTCTCACTAGTGACACTACAACTACCAACAGCGCAGGCATCGCTATCAGAATCACTAGGTTCCAAGCTTCTCTGAGGGGAAAAGCCAAAGACACCATCTAAATCTTCTCTCTCCAATTCATTAAATCCATTTGATCTAATATTAACGGAAGAATGCATGTATTTTTCACCCACAGTTCCTCTTGGGTAAGCAACAGCATCTACCTTTTCTGGTAAGGTTGCTGCCAGAGCTGCTCGTCGACTCCAATCATCTGTCCCAATTGCTTGAAATTTCTGAGCATTCCCATAAAGTGGATCAACACCGGATGTGCAATAAGGGGACATTCTCTTTAGGGATCTTGATGAGATTATACAAGACTCTTGTCCTCTATTTTTTCCATGGGTGGCTAGACCATCAGTTTCTCCCAGAACTTTAGTTGGTGCATCAAGTGGCAGCAGCTGCAACTTCATCTTCTGACAACAATCTTGAGTTGAAATTTTGTTAGATCTCTTGGCTCCAGCTTGAACACAACCCTACAAAAGAAAACACAGTGAGATCAGGGAAGGCAAGGTTGAAATAGATTCTGAGTTGTTCATACAAAATATTGCAAGAGATGTGTAATCTAACATTCACCTGCTTATTAGTAACATCAACTACAAATACTGTGCAAGGACAACTAAGCAGTTGTCTAGAAATGTTCCCTCTTTTGCACAGAAACTACCATACTTACCACCAATCAGGATTACAATTTATATTTCGATTTGATGCTTATGACCTAGATCACTTAACCAGCATGGTCCTACCCACTTTCCGAATTATTCAAGCTACATCAACAATACCATCCTCCAGTCCATTTTTGCTATGGAGACTGAACCACATAATACACAAATGAGACAGTTCTCGTTAAAAGACATAGTCAAAAACATATATGAACTCAAAACAAAACATAATAAATCTGGCATTATGAGCAATACAAAATAAGCCAGTAAAATGAAATTTTTTTAATTAAAAACACAAAGGCAGGGAAAGAATCAGAGTAATGATAAGAGCAACTCCAATAAGACAGCTTATATTTCTCTCTAAAGCCAAAACATTAGAATAAATGAAAAAGAATATTTACCTTTCTGACAAAAATCCATTTTCCATCTTTCCAATTTTGTCGATCTCTCATGCCTGATTTATGAATGCTAAGTTCCAGAGAGCACCCAAGTAGCCTCACCAAATAACGATCAAGCTGTAAAACACTGAGCACAATGGCAAATTTCCAAGAGTAGTCATTATATACTTCCACAATGTCCCCAGGTGCCCAAGTCTCCACGCAGTGCACTACAGGGAGGCAAGGCCTTATCATCTCCCTTGATACCCTTTCATCGAAATTCTCACTTCTCATTCCTAAACCAGAACCATATCTGACAGTGCAAGTGTGACCATTACCAGACACTATCTCCGCAGTACGCCATGAGATTGGCACCTCAGATGTATTCATTACTTCCACCTTATCCCCCTTTTTTAACCTCATTTGAGCAAAATTTCTTTTCAACAGCCACAACCTGTGATAAGCCCAAAAAATAAAACGGTAAGCAAGATTTTGTAATAGATTCTACAAAATGCAACATACACACTGAAAATTAAGTTGAAATAAGTCGGAGGAGAACATATTTGAGTCCCAGAGGAAATCTCTTTCCGTTTAACTGTTCACGCAATATAACAAAAACTTAGGAATCAATAGCCCAAGTATCTCAAAACCTAATCCTAAAAAAGTTATAGACAACCCTCCTTCATCATACAAGAGGATAAGCTAATTGAAATAGACAAGACCTAAGTTGACCATGGACCCCAGCTATAAGCAATTTGAAACAAGTCTTCACAACAACTCCCATTTATCTACGCCTTCGTGGACAGAGTTACCTAGTACCTATTATCGGTGGGAGGTAGCAGGTATCCCGTGGAACTAGTCGAGGTGCGCACAAGCGAACATGGACACCACGGTTATAAAAGAAACATTTCCATTACTTGGAATATGCCAAGTCTCATACAAATTAATCGCAATACTGAACCAAGTCGTGCAACTGTCAAATCATTAGCTTAAAAAGCAATTCATTTTGTATCTTCGAGATTTAAAGATTTTTATTGTTGATTTTCGAGTTAATGGGGTTTGACTAGCATACAAGGAAAATAATCCCAATAAATTCATTAAATACTATAAAATTAGACAAAAAATCTCTTAATTAGTTTATAGTTGTGATTAGAATATACAAAATTTCATTTTTCAATAGAACAATAAAAATGAAAAGATCCAGATAAAAACTCATATAATTATTGAACTAAAGTCATGAAAATTAAAACCCTAAAAAATAACAGTTTAATATTTAATTGGATTAGGACTATGATTAGCAAGTAATGAAAAAATCAATGGAACTCCCAACAGTTCAGATTATATATTTTTTATAAGAACAAATACAAATAATCGGTTGAAATTGTGGAAATGACCCTATACAATAATGAAAAAAAAAACAATTAGCAAATAATGACAAAAAATACAATAAATGCCCAAAATAATTTAACAAAATTCAGTTAAACACATAAATAATCTATTGAATTTGTGTTAATTCAAAATCCTAGATAAAACAGATCATTATCGAAGAATTAGGGTTACAAAAAACAAAAAATTACATGGTAAATAAAGCTAATAAAACACACCTTAATCGAAGAATTGATGCGATAGCTGAACAAGTGTTACTGATTATTTTGGATTGTAATTGCTTTGCCCCAAATAACACAAAGTTATTAGAATTTGATAATTGCGTTTTCTAGGGTTTTGAAAATATATTTGGGGAAAAGGATAGATCAGTAAATAAATATGAGGATTAGGGGTACTTCGGGAAGATTATATACACTCGCCTATTCTAGAGCGTGTTTTCACTTGACTCTCCTTTGTAAATTCTTATTTTTTTTCGAATTGAATATAAATGGTCAACTTTCCTTCTGTATTTATAATTTTGGAAAAATATTAAATTTATCCCCTAATCTATAGATTTGTTTGAAGAATACCTTCCATACACCTAAACTATTAAGGGTCGTTTGGTACACAGACTATCTTATCCGGAGATTATATACTGTAATTAATTTATTCTACGTGAAATGTGAGATAAAATAATACTAAAGTTAATGGGATAAAACGGGATATCCATGCCTAAGTGTGAGATAAAATTTATACATTATTTGGTTAAAAATATAATTTTATTCCGGGATAAATTTATATCTTCAATCAAACAAGATATAAGTTTTATCCCAAACTTAATTTGGGATATCTCATCTTATCCCACGTAACAAACGACCTCTTAGAAACCCTAAAAATTAATGCACATCATTGGGCTTAAAATATTGGCTATGTGGTAGTGTATTAATGGTTTAAATAATCCATTTAAAACATTAAAAAAACTCGATTCATATATTTTAATTTGATTATTCATAAATTTGAACTCAAAATTTATAATTTACTTTTGCATAGTCTGATACGATGCATGCAAGTTGTATTCCTTTATTTGATAATAGAAGTTCCATGAGACATTGTGGGAGTTAGTTAGTTTATGAGTACAGTAACACTCCATTTTAATCGTAGTCGAAACGGGAGTACTACGTATGGTTGATTCCTAAATTTATTCAAGGAGTCGCCACCTAATTATTATAGTGAATTAGGACACTAAAAATGTAGCATAAAATACTACGAATGATCTCCATTTTTAAAGGTCTGTGAAACTATGTGAAATTCTAAGTAAGAGTTCTTTATCATCCTAAAGGGAAGGGGTCAGGCATCCTATAGGATCCGCTAACTTGCGGTTGTCCGGTCAAACTTAGTCTTAATATTATTGTGCTAACATGCAATCTACAATTCTAAAGGTGTTCTAATTATTAAACTAACCAAGAGATATTTAAACTAGGCATGCAAATATTTAAAATAGATATATATTTAACAAGATAGTAATGAAAGCAAATAATCATAAAAAGATGGAATGAAGAGAATTTAGCGATATTTCGTTTATATTTTATTTTATGCGAATGCTTTAACTTCGGGGTGCGCCTCTGGGTACCTGCAAAGAAGAATTAGTAGAAGAATTAGTAACTAATAAAATAAATTATCAAATAAACACAACGTATGTGTATATATATATAGATATATGTATGTAAAAGATATATTTTTTTTATAGTGTGGGCTCACCTAGTGTTATGCCAAGGATACTAAGACATGAGAAGCCAATATCGCTTCGGCTGCGGTCGACTCACCTCCCGGTGAACGATACTATGCATTCTCGTCTAATCTTTTCACTTTCCTCCTCGCCCACATATTCCGTCTCACTTACCATGGAGGCCTCCAGATCGACGGATAAATCCTTCGTAGGCCAATCAAGTGTAGTATCATGTTCAAAAATCAGTAAAATACCAAGTGTAGTATCATGTTTAAAAATCAGTAAAATACCAAGTGTAGTATCTCATTCAGAATCAGTTTAATAAAATGAATTAAAGGGCAATATTATCAAAAAAACGATCAAACAAATATCAAGAACAACAACAATAACAACACAGCAAACGCGCCAGAAAATAGCAAAAGTTCACCAGAACAGTAGAAGTAAACAGTGACATGGTTCGCCGGAACTTTCAAAACATCACTAGAGTCTTAAAACTCCGGCCAGTTCTTAATAATCATATCAAATTAAACCACCAATCAACGCGATGTCGGGCCAGAATATAAACCAACGGATTTCGTCGGATTTTGCAAACTCCGGCCAGATACTAAAACTCTAAAAATCAGTCCAACAAACAAATACACAGCAATTATATATAAAATACAAAGCAATGGAGGTCGCCGGAGTTAAAAACTCCGGCCAGTTACCCGAAAAAAGAGAAATCAGTCCACAACCAACAACATACCAAACAAGATATAAACCGAACAAGCGGGGAAATGGGCGGCGTCACTTCAACGGTAAGAATACCGGAGCGACGCCATTCGCAAGAGTCATCGAAAAAGGTATATGTCCAGCCATACATCATACAAATCGATCCCGACCACATCTGAACAACAATAGAGGCAATGGTCGACAACGAACAGAAGGGTGTTCGTCGGAGCTCATTCGCCGGAGCTCCGACATTCTATGGGTTTGACAGTGGTGAGGGTTCGAGAGTCGCGGTGGTTAGCTCCGGCGGAAGGGTGTTCGACGAGGCGGGTGACGGCGATGGTTCGCCGGAGTTCAAACTCCGGTGATGGATGGTGGTCCGCGGTTGAGGCTTTTAGAAAAAGAGATGAGATGAGTTTTTGTAGATAAATATAATGTTGCGGCTGATCTCTTTTTATTTTTTTATTTTTTTTAAGTGTGGGTAGTAGGTGGTGGTGGAGCACTCACTGGTGGAGGAGTAGACAGTGGCGGAGTGCTCACTGGTGGAGGAGGAGAAGCTGCAGGTAGTGGAGAACTAGCGGAGAGATGATCTGAGATGGAGGAGGTGAAGTTGTTGCAGGTGGTGGAGATGAAGCTGTCGGCGGTGGAGAATCGGTAGGTGCTGGGGTAGTGGGAGTTGGTGGTGCAGGACTAGAAGCGGGTGACGTGGCAGGAGCTTGACCCCCTACACCGGCAAAAAATAATGCAAAGAAAACCAATCCAAATAGCCTTTTTTCCATCCATTGTATTTGCACACTATAATTTTTATTTTTTCTTAGAAGAGAGAACAAAAGTGTGCGGCTATGTGATGTTTTTTGGCTGCCCCCCTCCTTGTGGTTTCCCTTTTTTTTAAAGTGGGTAGTGTTTATTATATAGGGGTAGGATTAGGTTTAGTGTTTTTAGGTTTGGTTTTGGGGGAAAATAAATGGGTGTTTGAAATTTAAAAATGGGTGGTTGGGCTTATGGAATTGTGGACTGGACTGATCCGAATTGCCTCGGACTGGACTGGTTTGATAAAATACAAAACGGGTTAATTATTTAAAAGGATGCAAGATTATAAAAATGCAAAAGCCGATGCAAAAATAATAAAATGCAATATTTAACAAATGTTTAATGTCTAATTAAAATTAAAACGGGATGTCAATTAATTATTTAAAGAGATGCAAATATTATTAAAATAAACGACTGTGTAATAATAATAGAAACATAATATTAACAAAGACATAATGCTTAATTTTAAAATAAAAATATAAAAAATGCAAAAAATGATGATTAAAATGCGGTGTCGTAAAACACATAAAATTGCAATAAATATACGAAAAACGGATCAAAATTGACTGTCAACAGCATGTCCCTCTTTGTACGGAGATGATGGAAGAGTCTTCGGACAAAGATGTTGACTTGTAGCCAATTTTATCCCGTTTTATAAACTAGAACTCAAAAGTGGGGCTGATGCAGACTCAAAATTGTCCCAGTGTCGAATTATGATGACACTGGGTCGTTGTGATGCGAAAATAAAAAACAAAGTTGACGCAGATTTAAAAATGTCTTAGTGTCGAATTATGAGGACACTGGGTTGTTGCGATGCTAAAATTATGGCCGGATGAATACCGATTCAAAAATATGTCCAGTGTCGAATTATGATGACACTGTGTTGTTGTGATGCTGAAAAATTAAGGCAGGGCGGATGCGGATTCAAAATTTTGTCTCAGTGTCAAATTATGATGACACTGGGTTCTGTGTTGCGGGATGCTGGAGGAGAGAAGATCAACGTTCGAGGTACAAATTGCTTCAGTTCGCCGAGATAGTTCCACGTCGTGCTCCTGCTCCTGTAAATTAAGGCTCCTGCAGGCTAAAGCTTAAAAAGATTAGTGCATAACTGTCAAGACATATGTAACACCCCATTTAAACCGGAGTCGAAAACGGGAGTACTACGTATTGGTTGATTCCTAGAATGTATTTTAAAGGAGTCGCCACCTAATTATTATAGTGAATTAGGACACTTAGTTTATTGCAATAAAAATACTGCAATTGACTTCCATTTAATGGTCTGCGAAATTAATGAGATTCTGGATCAGAGTTCTTTATTATCCTAAAGGGAAGGGGTTAGGCATCCTAAAGGATCCGCTAACTTGCGGTTGTCCGTTCAAACTTAGGTTAATTATATATTGGCTTTTATTCTATCTATTCTAAGCATTTTTACAATTAAAATAAAATGCAATACAAAATAATAAAACTAAAATTAAATGCGACATGAGATAAAAACCCGGGACATCTTTAGCCCTTTTTAGGCCTTCTGCGCAAGATGATCTCCTGATACTGCGTAAAGCGCTTAGTAAAAGTGTTAGTAATAAAATAAACAATTTTTAAAGCAATTGCAATAATTAATAAATAAAGCCAAAAATAGATCCGTCTTTGTACATGGAAGGCCTTGGAAATCGACGGAGATTTCTTCATCGACCTATTGCAATAAAATAAATAAAACCTTCATATCGCGCCAAAAGCAGAATAGTTTTAAACACGGAGGGCTCGGATATGTAAAAATATAAAGTAGACGGCCTAAACAAGTCGGTGGCGAGAATTCGCCTTGCAAGCGCATGTTGGTTATCCGGTGTAAGTGGAAGAAATCATCCTTGCCTGAAAGCTTCATTTATTTTTATTTTTCCGTCTTTTGCAGCTGGAGGCCTCAAAATCGGCGAATAACTTTTCATTGGCCAAACAAGTGTAGTATCTTGTTCAAAAATCAGTAAAATACCAAAAGTGTAGTATCTTGTTCAAAATCAGTAAACCAGCACAAAATGCCCAAAATCAATAGCAATATGGCCAAAACCAGTCCAATAATATGGCCAAAATAGTAGTAACAATGCCGAAAATTAGTAGCAAATAGCCTAAAAATCAGTCCAGCACCATGGCTAAAACCAGCCGAACAAATAACCAAAATTAGTAGCAACAACGACGGAAGATCGGTCCATTAAAATGACGAAAATCAGTCCAGCAACAACAACAAACAGCAACAATAATAGCCAACAAAGTCGCCGAAGTTTTTCAGAACTCCGGCAGAATACCAAGAAACCAAGCAACGTTCTGTTAGAGAGAGAGAAAAAGCGTAGATAAATACCACAAAATAAACCAACTATGTCACCGGAGTTTTTTAAACTCCGGCCAGTTACCCGAAAGTCACAAAAAACCAGTCCAAACAAACCCAAAAATGCCAAATCAGTACCAATTATGAAAAAATGAAATAATGAGTCAAATAAAACCACCGCATGCGATGGCGTGTCGAGAAATTTCAACGGAAAAATCGGGCGCCAAGAGGTCCCAAAAATCGTGAAACTCGGCCCGTTAAGAAACCAACAAAGAAAATGGAAACAACGGTTAAGTGCGTCGCGGAGTTCATACTCGGCGGTCGATAATAACAACAAAGGGAAATAGAAAGGCGGCGTCACTTCCACGGCTAGCGAGCGCGCCGCCAGTGGTTGTCCGACAGTGGCAGTGATGGGCGACAATGGTCGACGGGAGTTCGACGGTTAGGGGGATGTGGGAGTGTGCGGCGATGAGGTTCGATGGTGTGGATGATTATGGTGACGGGAACAGTGGGCTTCGCTGGAGCTCGAGGCTCCGGCGATGGTGACAGAGCGAGCGGGATTCGGCGATGGCGGTGGGTGGAGAGTGAGTTGGAGAGGAGAGGAATGAGAGAGAAGCGAGAGAAAGTGTGGGCTGCGCTTCTCTTTGTGCGGATGGTGATGAATGTTTGCCTCCTCCTTTATTAAAAGGGGGGTAATGTTTAATATATAGGGTAGGTTTAGGGTTTGGTATTTGGGGGGGGGGGGGGGAATAAAAAGTGGGTTTTGATTTTAGGGGGGAAAATAAAAGTGTGTTTGGATGATATTAAAAAATAGTGTTGGTTTGGACTGGATTAAATTGTGTCTTGGACTGGATTGGTTTGACAAAATGCAAGGCTGGTTAATTATTTAAAGAAAAAATTATTTAAAAATGTGAAAAATTATTAAAATGCAAATCTTAACTTGAGCTTATGCAACAATACTAAAATGCAATATTTAAAACGTGTTTAATGTCTGATTAAAAGTAAAAACGGGATGCCGATTAATTATTTAAAAAGATGCGAATATTATTAAAATAAAACGATGGCGTAACAATAATAAAAACATAATATTAACAAAACATAATGCTTAATTAAAAAATAAAAGATAAAAAATGCAAAAAAATATTGATTAAAATGCGATGTGCTAAAATACTTAAAATTGCACGAAATATACAAAAAATGGGTCAAAATTGACTGTCAACAGTATGTCCCTCTTTGTACGGATATGATGGAAGAGTCTTCGGACAAATACGTTGACTTGTAGCCAATTTTGTCCTGTTTTATAAACTATGAACTCAAAAATAGGGATGATCTGGACCCGAAAAATGTCGATGTCAAATCGAGATGACAGGGTCGTTGTGATGCAAAATTAATAAGCAAAGTGGCGATTAAAATGTCGATGTCGAAGTATGATTGACCTTTGGGTTGCGGGTGATGTGGTCTTTGAAAAAGACAAGGTTATCGTAGGCGTTGATGGCGTCATTGCGTAGGCGCGATCACGGATGTTAAATCGTTGCGTAGGCGAAACATGGATGAAGCGTTGCGTAGACTTACGTGAGATAGCGTTGTTGCGTAAACGATCTTGATGGCGTCGTTGCTGGGCGTATTCTTTGCGGCGTCGTTGCGTGAAGCGATCTTGATGGCGTCGTTACTGGGCGTATTCTTTCTTGGCGGCGTTGCGTAAACGCAATCTTGATAGCGTCGTTACTGGGCGTATTCTTCTTTGGCGTCGTTGCGTAAACCAGCAGCCCGATAGCGTCGTTATGCGGGCGTATTCTTCTTGGCGTCGTTGCGTAAAGCCTTGGCGATAGCGTCGTTACTGGGCGTATTCTTCTTTGGCGTCGTTGCGTAAACCTTGGCAGCGATGGCGTCGTTACTGGGCGTATTCTTCTTTGGCGTCGTTGCGTGAGCGCAATCGCGATGGCGTCGGTGCACGGGCGTATTCTTCTTTGGCGTCGTTGCGTGAAGCAATCTTGATGGCGTCGTTACTGGGCGTATTCTTCTTGGCGTCGTTGCGTAAACGCAATCTTGATGGCGTCGTTACTGGGCGTATTCTTCTTTGGCGTCGTTGCGTAAACGTCGCGATGGCGTCGTTACTGGGCGTATTCTTGATGGTGTCGTTGCGTAAGCCAATCTTGATAGCGTCGTTACTGGGCGTATTCTTCTTGGCGTCGTTGCGTGAGCCGCAATCTTGATAGCGTCGTTACTGGGCGTATTCGCGATGGCGTCGTTACTGGGCGTATTCTTCTTTGGCGTCGTTGCGTAAACGCCAATCTTGATAGCGTCGTTACTGGGCGTATTCTTCTTTGGCGTCGTTGCGTAAACGCAATCTTGATGGCGTCGTTACTGGGCGTATTCTTCTTTGGCGTCGTTGCGTAAACCAATCGCGATGGCGTCGTTACTGGGCGTATTCTTCTTTGGCGTCGTTGCGTGAAGCCGCAATCTTGATAGCGTCGTTACTGGGCGATATTCTTCTTGGCGTCGTTGCGTACGCGATCACGGATGATCGTCGTTGCATAAACGAAACAAAAGATGAAGCGTTGCATGGGCTTCGTGAGATAGCGTCGTTGCGTGAAGCGCGATCACGGATGCTCGTCGTTGCGTGGGCGAAACATGAATGAAGCCGTTGCATAGGCTTAAATGAAATGCATTGGTTTATGGCGTACTGCTTTGTGACTTGCACAGGTTGAGATAACGTCATTGCATAGGCGTTGTGCGTTTGTAACGCGTGGGCTATTGTTGTGTTCTGCGCTGGCGATATGAAGATCACGCGCTCGAAAGAAAACTTGTGAGTTTTTAGGAAATGAGTGGTTGATTAAGCGTCGACTCTGTAGCTTTGGCTCTTGGCGCTTGCATTCTTAGTTTGCGAAGACCTAGTTGGCTGCTTTTTCTGTCTATTGCCATTTTCTTGCCTGAATTCCTTAAAATGTCGGTTTACGGTAATGAAGATGTTGAGTAGGTAAGGTTGCGTCTTGGCCTTATCAAGGCGATCAGGTAAGCATTTTTATTTTATTTTTTATAATGAATGAAAAGCTAATGCGAGAATATGGACAATGTACAATTGAGTAGATGAGAATGCAACCCCCCGAAAATATGTATGTAGTAATGGATGCAAAATATATGAGGATGCTAAACTCTCCAATGGACAAAATCGAGTCATGTACAGAAACAAGGAAGAAATATTTCTAACGGTGTGACCGAAGCCGATTTAGGCCGCCTACGTATCCCGCTGAGGGAATCAGGTCAAGACGTAGTTCGTGCTGCCAAAAATAAGATTTTTTATGATTTTAAAATAATGCGGGACCGGCGATATGGCGCCTACGCGTCCCGTAGGAATCAGTCGAGCGTAGTTCGTGATGCAAAATGATTATTTTATATGCATTTTTGAAAAGTGGAAAAACGACATCGCGTTCGACTTGGTTGATACCAACAATTAGTATTGTGCTTAGGAATTCGTTATTCACTTCGATCTAACCAAGACCGACTTACGGGTAATTCGTATAGTTTGAATGGTACCTCGGCACAAGTATCGACACACTTGCGACCAAGGTTTGAACTACACGTAATCTCGCGTTTCAAGTGCCCCTGAAAGAAAGTCCCATCTCTCACATATATTCCGGTATTTTTGAATTTTGGGCGTTTAGAAATGCGCTCACACTCGAAAGGATGTTGATGCGTGCGATTGTGATACCATAGGCTTGGCGTCATGTAAGTATCCACTAATGTGAGAACTCTCGGTATAAGATCATGTAGGGCTTGTCGTGGGCTTGTAATGTAGGCTTGGGAAAGGGATGGATATCATTTGGGTAAAAGTGACTAATCTCTCCTCGGCGTTGGACTACGTGCTTGATATTTGTATGCTTTAATCTTGACTGCTTTTCTTTTTCTTTCCTTTTTTTGTCCCGTTTTTGCATCGACTTCTATTGAATCTTTCGTTTGGAGCCGCTTTTCCCAAATTTATTCTTGCATTCTTTTCTTGGGGCTTTTGATTTCTTCTTTTGTGAGTCATCATTTGTGTTTTCTTTTCCTTTTGGGACTTTGACAATTTTGTCTTTGCAACCTTTGAGAATTTTGTCGACCACTTGCACATTTACAAAGCGCTCAAGGAGGTCGGGCCAAAGAGGATAGTCGTCTGTAGCGAGAAAGAATATATGTGTAATATGCGGTTGTCAAAAGAATAGACTTTAGGCTCAAAAGAGGTGTACTACGGATAATGTTATTTGGTAATTTGAAAAAGGCTCAAAGCGGGTCAAAGAAAGCCTACGATCATTTCCCACCGAGTGTTACTCGAGATTTCGCCTCAAAACATTCGGGCCAAGTTCTAGATCACAATGCAATGCGATTGAACGATTCTAAAACTCACCTGATACAATGCATGAAGCGATGAGGTTGGTTTCGTTCTTATCTTAGAAGCATGTAAGGCAATGTCATTTACGGGTGAATAAGAGGTACCAAAAGAATCTATGGTTTACCACGAAGTCAGCCCATATTGATTATTACACGTTCTTTCCTATGCACACTCCCAACTGTGTTGGTATCAACCAAGTCAAACAATGATACTAAAAAAAATGTTTTTTTTTTGTATTTTTGGATAACATTTTTTGTATCTATGAACAAGATATATTTTTTTGTATTTTTGAATAAATGGTACGAACGAATAGAAACGCCTCGTATCTCATCTTTGACGAGAATCAGGTGTGCGTAGTTCGTTCAGATATGTTATAAAACGTATGATTTAAAAGAATTTATTCATGAAAGAAATGCAAAAGTAAAAGATGTGCAAAATAAATAATTGTTCACTATATGCAAAGAAAAAGAATGTAATGAAAAAATGAATTGTTGTGATAGAATGCATGAATGAATGTGATAGAATGATTAAAATGCAATAATGAATGTCCGTGCAAAGAAATGGGACCTTTTTTTTTTTTTTTTTTTTTATGTGGTGGTGGTGTCGAACCTTAGATGGGTTGCCTACGTATCACACCGTATGGTGAGAATCAGACACGCGTAGTTCGGAATGATTATGTTGCATGATAAAGAATTATGTAATTAATACTAGACATATCAATTAGACTTGCAAATATGTATAGAAATGCAAAATGTAAGACCCAGAACGGTGCTTTGTTAAATCTAGTATAAGTTGACATCTTTCCGTCAACATAACTCCAGCTCACATTTTGGGATGATTTTTTTTTCTATTCTTTTTCTTCCTCTTTTTTGTTGTTGTCCGTCCTCGACTATTTGCGAGGACAGTTTTCCTGCAAAAATATGACAAATGGGTGAGAGTAAGCAAGCCACAAAAATAGTAAAATGTAAGGGCGTGACAATATAGTCAAAGACTCCCCTGCTTGGGTTCAACCGGACTGGTGGTTAATGCTTCACAAAGTCCAGATCGCGTTGTTTAGGAGCGATTTACGCGGTAGAAGTCCTGATTGCAAAGTGACAACAAAAGTGCAAAAATGCAAATGCTTGTGGCCGGAATTATAAGCATGATATGTACAGGGGTTAAAAGGGTAATTATTGCATAATATATACAGAATTGCTAGCGACAACAATAGTAAACAAGAGCATGCAAATCAAGCGCGCGCCTAATATGCATGGGACCTCTCTTATGCCAGAGGTAGGCCTAAACGCCAAATATGCAAGATTATGATAAATAGGTCAATGTTAAAGCGCGATGTTTTGTCGGAAATGACGACCAAATGACGGTGCACTTTTTCCAATTTCAGTGTGTTATAATCAAGCTTGGATCCGTCTATCACCATCACGCTACACATAGTATGCTAATGGGTCGTTGGGTTGTGAAACCCGTCGACAAGTTTGGTGGATTTCTAATTGTGGCGTTAATACCAAGGATTAACCCACCTAAGGTTTATCGTGCATGACTAATATAAAAGGTGGTATAGCTCTATCTTAAGCTTTCTAAGATTTGGCTTATTAGGCCTTGAGTTCCGAGCGGACAACTCGAGTGAGAAGGATACGTGGGCGATCAGACGAACCGATCTAACTCAGCATGGCCTTGACTCTCCTAAATTTTGGGTGTTCTTGAAAGAAATTTGCGGGTGCGCGAAGCACACCAACGCGTATAATGTGTGACAATGTGAATTTTCCAGAGTGGAGGAAATATGAGCGGAATGCCAGTTTAAGGAAAGCAATAAAAGCAAATAGCAATTAAAACAGCTAAGCATACAAGATTAAAACAAACAATTTTAAGGCATTTAAAATAAATAAAAGCAAATAAAGCCAAGCAAATAATAAACCTAGGTTTGCTATGGTCAAGAACCTGACTATCCCCAGCGGAGTCGCCATCTGTAACACCCCATTTAAATCGGAGTCGAAAACGGGAGTACTACGTATTGGTTGATTCCTAGAATGTATTTTAAAGGAGTCGCCACCTAATTATTATAGTGAATTAGGACACTTAGTTTATTGCAATAAAAATACTGCAATTGACTTCCATTTAATGGTCTGCGAAATTAATGAGATTCTGGATCAGGGTTCTTTATTATCCTAAAGGGAAGGGGTTAGGCATCCTAAAGGATCCGCTAACTTGCGGTTGTCCGTTCAAACTTAGGTTAATTATATATTGGCTTTTATTCTATCTATTCTAAGCATTTTTACAATTAAAATAAAATGCAATACAAAATAATAAAACTAAAATTAAATGCGACATGAGATAAAAACCCGGGACATCTTTAGCCCTTTTTAGGCCTTCTGCGCAAGATGATCTCCGGATACCTGCATAAGCGCTTAGTAAAAGTGTTAGTAATAAAATAAACAATTTTTAAAGTAATTGTAATAATTAATAAATAAAGCCAAAAAATAGATCCGTCTTTGTACATGGAAGGCCTTGGAAATCAGACGGAGATTTCTTCATCGGCCACTATTGCAGTAAAATAAATAAAACCTTCATATCCGCGCCAAAACAGTAATAGTTTTAAACACGGAGGGCTCAGATATGTAAAAATATAAAGTAGGACAGCCTAAACAAGTGCGGCGGCGAGAATTCGCCTTGCCAAGCGCATGTTGGTTATCCGGTGTAAGTGAAAGAAATCATCCTTGCCCAGAAAGCTTCATTTATTTTTATTTTCCGTCTTTGCAACTGTGGAGGCCTCAAAAATCGACGGATAACTTTTTCATTCGCCAAACAAGTGTAGTATCTTGTTCAAAAATCAGTAAAATACCAAAAGTGTAGTATCTTGTTCAAAATCAGTAAACCAGCACAAAATGCCCAAAATCAATAGCAATATGGCCAAAACCAGTCCAATAATATGGCCAAAATAGTAGTAACAATGCCGAAAATTAGTAGCAAATAGCCTAAAAATCAGTCCAGCACCATGGCTAAAACCAGCCGAACAAATAACCAAAATTAGTAGCAACAACGACGGAAGATCGGTCCATTAAAATGACGAAAATCAGTCCAGCAACAACAACAAACAGCAACAATAATAGCCAACAAAGTCGCCGAAGTTTTTCAGAACTCCGGCAGAATACCAAGAAACCAAGCAACGTTACGGTAGAGAGAGAAAAAGGCGTAGATAAATACCACAAAATAAACCAACTATGTCACGGAGTTTTTAAACTCGGCGATTCCAAAGTCACAAAAAACCAGTCCAAACAAACCCAAAAATGCCAAATCAGTACCACTTATGAAAAAATGAAATAATGAGTCAAATAAAACCACCGCAACAGTAGCGGGTCTGAGAAATTTCAACGGAAAAATCGGGCGCGAGAAGTCCCAAAAATCGTGAAACTCGGCCCATTAAGAAACCAGCAATGAAAATGGAAACAACGATTCGAGTCGTCGGAGTTCATACTCGGCGGTCGATAATAACAACAAAGGAAATAGAAGAGCGGCGTCGCTTCGGCTAACGCCGAGCGGCGCCGCCGATGGTTGTCCGACGATGGCGATGATGGCGATAATGGTCGGCGGGAGTTCGGCGGTTGAGATGTGGGAGTGTGCGGCGATGAGGTTCGATGGTGTGGATGATTATGGTGGCGAGGCGATGGGCTTGGGCTCGAGCTCGGCGATGGTAACAGACGGCGAGATTCGGCGATGGCGGTGGGTGGAGGTGAGTTGGAGAGGAGAGGAATGAGAGAGAGAGCGAGAAAGTGTGGGTGCGCCTGCTTTTGTGCGGATGGCTGATGAATGGCTGCCTCCCTCCCTTTATTAAAAGGGGGGTAATGTTTAATATATAGGGTAGGTTTAGGGTTTGGTATTTGGGGAATAAAAGTGGGTTTTGATTTTAGGGGAAAATAAAAGTGTGTTTGGATGATATTAAAAATAGTGTTGGTTTGATGGATTAAATTGTGTCTTGGGTGGATTGGTTTGACAAAATGCAAATTTGGTTAATTATTTAAAGAAAAATTATTTAAAAATGTGCAAAATTATTAAAATGCAAATGCAAATCAAACAATACTAAAATGCAATATTTAAAAGCGTGTTTAATGTCCGATTAAAAGTAAAAGCGGGATCTTGGATTAATTATTTAAAAAGATGCGAATATAATTAAAATAAAACGATGGCGTAACAATAATAAAAACATAATATTAACAAAACATAATGCTTAATTAAAAAATAAAAGATAAAAAATGCAAAAAAATATTGATTAAAATGCGATGTGCTAAAATACTTAAAATTGCACGAAATATACAAAAAATTGGTCAAAATTGACTGTCAACAACATAAAAATGATAAAGCATGAATATATGAGAAATACGATCATGTGAGTAGGTGTGTCGTCCTGTGTAGACGTAAAGTGTTGAAAGTGACGTAGTTGCAGATGAATGATTAAGATGTTGGTGACGTCATTGTATTGACACGTTGCAGGTTTAACTCATGCACGATAGATGCGACGTGAGCGACGCCGGTGCTTTGGCGTTATTGTGCATATGACGCTGGTGCTCAGGCGTTGACTTAGATGATGTCGGTGTTCAGGCATTGATGAAGATGATGCCGGTGCTCAGGCATTGATGCAGATGACGCCGGTGCTCAGGCGTTGACTTAAATAACGCATGTCTCAGGCGTGATTTAGATAATCTTTGGTGCTCGAGCATTAATCACGAATGATCTGCGGTGCTCGAACATTAATCACGAATAGCCGGTGCTCAGGCGTTGACTTAAATAACGCAGGTGCTCAGGCGTGATTTAGATGATGTCGGTGCTTTCGAGCATTGATCACGAATAGCCGGTGCTCGAACATTAATCTGAATGACGTCGGTGCTCAGGCGTTGACTTAAATAACGTCGGTGCTCAGGCGTTGATTTAAATAACGCTGGTGCTCAGGCGTGATTTAGATGATGCCGGTGCTCAGGCATTGATGCAGATGATGTCGGTGCTCAGACATTGGTGCAGATGACGCCGGTGCTCAGGCATAATAAGATGGCATCGTTGAATAGACGTGATATAGGGGTCGTCGTTGCATAGACGAAATATAGATAGGGTTGTTGCATAGACAAAATGTATATAGGGTTGTTGCATAGGCGTAATAAGATGGCGTCGTTGAGTGGACGCGATATATGGGTCGTCGTTGTATAGACGAAATGTAGATAAGGCCATTGTATAGGCCTAATAAGATGGCGTCGTTGAGTGGACGCGATATAAAGGTCGGCATTGCATAGACGAAATGTAGATAAGGCAGTTGCATAGGCGTAATAAGATGGCGTCGTTGAGTGGACGCGATATATGGGTCGTCGTTGTATAGACGAAATGTAGATAAGGTCATTGCATAGGCCTAATAAGATGGCATCGTTGAGTGGACGCGATATAAAGATCGACATTGCATAGACGAAATGTAGATAAAGTCGTTGCATAGGCGTAATAAGATGGCGTCGTTGAGTGGACGCGGTATATGGGTCGTCGTTGAATAGATGTAATAAAAGGAGCGTCGCTGATAGACGTAATTGAGCTAACGTCATTGTGAATCCATAATAAGAAGACGTCGTTGATAGACGTAATAAGAGGACGTCATTATGTGGATGTAATAAGATGAACGTCGTTGAATAGACGTCATTGATAGCCGTAATAGGAGGGCGTCGTTTGCAGCCATAATAAGAAGACGTCGTTGATAGACGCAATAAGAGGATTTCGACCCGGTGGGCCAGGCCACTATGATGAAATTACCTGCAGAATATAAACCGAATAAAAATAATTAGAGTCGTAAAGTGATTGAGAAATGAGGATGAGAGTGGCCTTGTGAGCCAAATAACGCCTTGATAGACGCGTGCGATTGTGGCTTTGCGGGCTGAGCTGCTATGTGAAACTTCCTACAAAATCAAATATAGATGCAGTAATTAGTGCAGGGATATATAGATATGCAAAAACGAATGAATGAGGATAAAAATGTGGCCAATGGTAGAAATTTGCTATCACGAAAATCCCTTCAATATTGCGACTTTCCATTTGTTATCATTCGCATGCCCGATATGTTCGGACTTGTAACCGTTGTCTGGCTTTAAGTATTTGGATGCGAGAGCGTAATCGATAATATGTTATTCGGTACTGACGACCACTCCTTGCAATGAAGCTTTTTTAAAGCAGCCCCAGTTTTGGCATAAGCGAATGTCGAATGGACGAGACCGAATTTGATATGGAATACCGAACTATCCTATCGCGGAGATTGGATGGAGTGTGCATTGTAACCGGTAGAGTAAGGGCCAAAGATTTTAGAAAGAGTTGGACTGAGTCTGATGTGGCCACCTACGTATCTCACCATAGAGATCAAGTAGATACATAGTCTAGGAGCATAGCCCTGTTGAAGTTGGGTTCGTCGATTAGACCTCGAGTTTTTTTTTTGAAAGATGGGACCAAAGCTGATATGGCCGCCTATGCATTTTGCCAAAGGAACCAGTTTAACCCATAGTTCACCGGTGACGGAGAATAAGGAGATTCTTAAGAGATGAAAAATTAGGATTTTTTTTTAAAAGGTTTGACCGAGGCCGAAATGACCGCCTACGTATCCCGCCGCGGGAATCAGGTCACACGTAGTTCCGAACTGTGATGAAATTTTGAAAAAATTATTGTTTGGGATATGGGATTTCCGCGTATCGCGTTGATAACGCAAGGAATAACACAGCCCCGGAAAACCAAGCTAGTATAGCTCGTAATTAATACTAAGCGAATGCACAAAGTTGAAGTAGCAAAATACTGTAGTAAAGTGCACATAGCTGAAAGCAACAAACATTACAATAGCAAGCAGACTATATAGATATCAAATGTGCGTCCTAGCATGTTTGGGACCTCTTTTATGCCAGAGGTGGGCCTAAACGCCAAATATGCGAGATTATGATAAATAGGTCCATGTCGTTAAACTGCAATGTTTTGTTGGAAATGACGACCAAATGACGGTGCACTTTTTCCAATTCGGCATGTCATGTTTCGGCTTGGATTTGTCTATCATTGTCACGCTACACATAGTATGTTGGTTGGTCGTTGGGTTGCGAAACTCGTCGACAAGTTTTGGTATTTTCCTAATTGTGGCGTCGATACCAGGGATCAACCCACCTATGGTGTATGCATGCATGACTTAAAATAAAGAGGGTGATATATCTCTATCTTAAATTTTCTAAAATTTGGCTTACTAGACGCAAGGTTCCCGAGCGAACAACTCGAGTGAGAAGGCTACGTGGCTGATCAGACGAACCGATCTAACTTCACGCAGGCGCCAACTCTCCTAAATTTTGGGTGTCTTGAAAGAAATTTGCGGGTACGCGAAGCACACCAGCGCGTGTAGTGTGTGACAATGTGAATTTTCTAGAGTGGAGGAAATATGAGCGGAATGTCAGTTTAAGGAAAGCAGTAAAAGCAAATAGCAATTAAAACAGTTAAGCATACAAAATTAAAGCAAGCAATTTTAAGGCATTTAAAACAAATAAAAGTAAATAAAGCAAAGCAATAATAAACCTAGGTTTGCTAGGGTCAAGAACCTGATTATCCCCAGTGGAGTCGCCATGCTGTAACACCCCATTTTAACCGCAGTCGAAACGGGAGTACTACGTATGGTTGATTCCTAAATTTATTCAAGGAGTCACCACCTAATTTTTATAGTGAATTAGGACACTAAAAATGTAGTATAAAATACTACGAATGATCTCCATTTTTAAAGGTCTGTGAAACTATGTGAAATTCTAAGTAAGGGTTCTTTATTATCCTAAAGGGAAGGGGTCAGGCACCCTATAGGATCCGCTAACTTGCGGTTGTCTGGTCAAACTTAGGCTTAATATTGTTGTGCTAACATGCAATCTACAATTCTAAAGGTGTTCTAATTATTAAACTAACCAAGAGATATTTAAACTAGGCATGCAAATATTTAAAATAAATATATATTTAACAAGATAGTAATGAAAGCAAATAATCATAAAAAGATGGAATGAAGAGAATTTAGCGATATTTCGCTTATATTTTATTTTATGCGAATGCTTTAAAAATCGGGGTGCGCCTTTGGGTACCTACAAAGACACTTAGTAGAAGAATTAGTAACTAATAAAATAAATTATCAAATAAACACAACGTATGTATATATATATATATATATGTATGTAAAAGATAAATTTTTTATAGTGTGGGCTCAGCTAGTGTTATGCCAAGGATACTAAGACATGAGAAGCCAATATCGCCATTGCCGATCACTCACCTCCCGGTGAATGATACTATGCATTCTCGTCTAATCTTTTCACTTTCCTCCTCGCCCACATATTCCGTCTCGCTTACCATGGAGGCCTCCAGATCGACAGATAAATCATTCGTAGGCCAATCAAGTGTAGTATCATGTTCAAAAATCAGTAAAATACCAAGTGTAGTATCATGTTTAAAAATCAGTAAAATATCAAGTGTAGTATCTCATTCAGAATCAGTTTAATAAAATGAATTAAAGGGCAATATTATCAAAAAAAGACAGTCCAAACAGCGTCTGAAGAACAACAATAACAACACAGCAAACGCGCCAGAAAATAGCAAAAGTTCACCAGAACAGTAGAAGTAAACAGTGACATGGTTCGCCGGAACTTTCGAAACATCACTGGAGTCTTAAAACTCCGGCCAGTTCTTAATAATCATATCAAATTAAACCACCAACTGAACGCAGTAATCGGGCCAGAATATAAACCAACGGATTTCGTCGGATTTTGCAAACTCCGGCCAGATACCAAAACTCTAAAAATCAGTCCAACAAACAAATACACAGCAGTTATATATAAAATATAAAGCAATGGAGGTCGCCGGAGTTAAAGACTTCGGCCAGTTACCCGAAAAAGGAGAAATCAGTCCACAACCAACAACATACCAAACAAGATATAAACCGAACAAGCGGGGAAATGGGTGGCGTCACTTCAACGGTAAGAATACCGGAGCTACGCCATTCGCAAGAGTCGTCGAAAAAGGTATATGTCCAGCCATACATCATACAAATCGATCCCGACCACATCTGAACAACAATAGAGGTCATGGTCGACAGCGAACAGAAGGGTGTTCGTCGGAGCTCATTCGTCGAACTCAGGCGTTACGTTTGGCGATGGTGAGGTTTGAGAGTCGGTGGTTAGCTCGCGGAAGGGTGTTCGACGGAGGCGGTGGTGAGCGATGGGTTCGCCGGAGTTCAAACTCCGGTGATGGATGGTGGTCCGCGGTTGAGGCTTTTAGAAAAAGAGAAGAGATGAGTTTTTGTAGAGAAATGTAATGTTGCGGCTGATCTCTTTTTCTTTTTTTCTTTTTTTGAAGTGTGGGTAGTAGGTGGTGGTGGAGCACTCACTGGTGGAGGAGGAGAAGCTGCATGTAGTGTAGAATTAGCCGGAGGAGATGATACAGATGGAGGAGGTGAAGTTGTTGCATGTGGTGGAGATGAAGCTGTCGGCGGTGGAGAATCGGTAGGTGCTGGGGTAGTGGGAGTTGGTGGTGCAAGACTAGAAGTGGGTGACGTGGCAGGAACTTGACCCCCTACCCCGGCAAAAAATAATGCAAAGAAAACCAATCCAAATAGCCTTTTTTCCATCCATTGTATTTGCACACTGTAATTTTTATTTTTTCTTAGAAGAGAGAACAGAAGTGTGCGACTATCTGATGTTTTTTGGCTGCTCCCCTCCTTGTGGTTCCCCTTTTTTTAAAAGTGGGTAGTGTTTATTATATAGGGGTAGGATTAGGTTTAGTGTTTTTAGGTTTGGTTTTGGGGGAAAATAAATGGGTGTTTGAAATTTAAAAATGGGCGGTTGGCCTTATGGAATGGTGGACTGGACTGATCCGAATTGCCTCGGACTGGACTGGTTTGACAAAATGCAAAACGGGTTAATTATTTAAAAGAAAAATTATTTAAAATGATGCAAGATTATAAAAATGCAAATGCCGATGCAAAAATAATAAAATACAATATTTAACAAATATTTAATGTCTAATTAAAATTAAAACGGGATGTCAATTAATTATTTAAAGAGATGCAAATATTATTAAAATAAACGATTGTGTAATAATAATAGAAACATAATATTAACAAAGACATAAGCTTAATTTTAAAATAAAAAGATAAAAAATGCAAAACATGATGATTAAAATGCGGTGTCCTAAAACACATAAAATTGCAATAAATATACGAAAAACGAGTCAAAATTGACTGTCAACAAGTACTACAACAACATATTCAGTGTAATCCCACACTGTGGGGTCCCTTTGATGGTAGGGTGTACATAAACCTTATCTTCACCTTGGTAGGTAGATCGACTGTTTTCGGAAGACCCTCAGATCAAGACAGTTAGTTTATGAGTCTTTACATAATTATGCACACATGTTGTAAGAACCATATTTTAAGTGCACGAGATTATGATTTGGCTAATGAGACACATGATATAGTTATTGTAAAGAATTGATCTTGGGTCTATCTCAATCCTAAAAGTTAACTTGTATGATGATGATTGCTAAAGTCCATATAAGGAGTGCATGCTCACATTCTATTTTCGATGTGGGACTCTTAACACTCCCCTCACGCCCACACTTCGTTAACTGGAGCGTGAAAAATATAATTTGGGAGTCCAACATCGATGAACAAAGAATTGGAATGAGTCTGACTCTGATACCATGTAAATAATGAATCTTGGGTCTAATTCAACCCCACAAGTTAGCTTGTAGGATGAGGATTATCCAAATTCATATAAGCAGTCCATGTTCACATTTCATTTTCGATGTGGGACTCTTAACAGTTATTGTCAATATGAATATTTTATAAGGTTTAATTATGCATTTTCATAAATATGGTTAGAAATGCTTTGTTGGTTCACTCGATGTAACTTTGAGGCATTGAGTATCATGTCACGTCTAAATTCAGAATTTGGAGCGTGACATTCCATCACTCCACTTATTATGATAATATTAATTGAAATGTTAAATACCTAGATAGCCTCTTAATTTGGTATATTTTTAAAGTAGACAATCAAACTTAATTAGTAATCAAATAAACATTTTTACTTGACGAAAGTGTGTCTCTCGAACATCTGTTATTAGAGTGAAAGTCACTAACGGTTAACATGCCAAATGAGTTAATTAGTGATTGACACGTGTAATTATGACTAACAGAGTTACATATTTTGATCTTTTCTAATATACAATTGAAGTAAAAAAAAAACTAAAATAAATAACCCCACTTGTTCTTCCATTTTATCGGACCTCCCCCATCCCTAATTCTTCGTCCAAACTAAAACCTCCACCCAAATTCTTCTTCATCTTCATTTTCATCTTCCCGCTCAACCCCATATTAATATTTTTGTAAAGAATTGATCTTGGACCTAACTCAATCGCAAAAGCTAGCTTGTAGGGTGAGGATTGTTCAAGTCCATATAAGGTGTCCATGTTCTCATTCCATATCTGATGTGGGACTCTTAACAGTCCCCCGCACGTCCAGACTTGTTAACTAGAGCATGAATAATATAATTTGGGATCCCAACATCGTGAACAAAGAATTGGAATGAGTCTAGCTCTGATACCATATAAAGAATGGATCTTGGACCTAACTCTACCCCAAAAACCGATTCTATCATTGAAGGTGTGATTGCTTTGTGAACCACTTGACTGCCCATCACCACTATCACAATCACTTGGATGCCCATCGCCATCATCACTATCTTCGTCATCACTATCAATATCATCCATATCTATGAATGATCACACATGCCCTCATGTTGTATTGAATCATCATCGGCAGGCTGTTGTGACCGATGTGGAGGTGGTGTTGGGGTTGCTGATGTAGAATCAATTTGATACATCTCAATAACATTTATTTTTAAAACAGGCATAGAACCGTCAACAACAACATCAAGCATGTACAATTCCACATGCCTATCATTCGTTATGGAAGAAGGATAGGTTTTCCCCTAATGGTCAGAGCATTAATCATATAACAAATGTGCAAGTCGCTAGGCTCATAATTTAACTCAACGCTTTTTATTACGCTCGTAACTAGGGTGTTATATGTACCATTACGACGCACGACAATCGGCATTGTCACCTTGCTCACATAATTCAAATTCCAACATTTTGAGTTTTCCTCCCATTCACCATGAAATCACCACCTATTATAATGTATTCATCAATCGATGTCATAATACATCTATAATAGACTATGACTAATGTCTATGACTGGTTGATAACTCGACGAAAGAACAGGAATAAAGCTCTTACCAGTTATGAATTGAGGTATTTGAATAAAAATCGAAATCAGGTCGAATTTTTCACCGTAAAAGTGAGCTTTTATAACAATTGAGATAACTCTTTCTCAACGATTTCTATCAGCTTTTACTTACAATAACTGGAATAGAAAAGATTTTCGTAGTTGGGGATTGCTTTTTCGATGAAATGCCGAAATTTTCGCCAAAAATGGTACCTGAGAATTGGAGAGAACCGAAGCTTTTGGAGGGAAATATTCTGTTTTTTATTTATTATTTCGAGTAATTAAGTGGTTGGGATTGGGGATCAAAGTGTAGTTTTTAAAAGTTTGGGGCTAGGTTTGGGCGTAACAAAATATGACGTTGCTGGCGTCATAAATGGTGGTCATTCCCCTATTTTTCAGAAACTGTCTGAGTCAATTCATGCAAGCTCCAAAGCAGTCACATATGTTGGCAGCAGAGAGAGTGGTGAGATATGTAAAGAATGCTCCAGGTATGAGAGTGTTCATAGCAGCAGAGGGGAGTACTGTCTTATCTACATACTGCGACGCAGACTGGGCTTCATGTCCAAACACCAGGAGATCAGTCTCGGGATACTTAGTATATTTTGGTTCTTTCCTCATATCTTGGAAGTCCAAGAAGCAACAAAATGTCTCGCGAAGTTCAGCAGAATCTGAATATATAAGTCTTGCATCAGTGGTGGCTGAGATTGCCTGGATTACTGGGCTGTTCTCAGAACTGGATTTGTCTTTGCAACTGCCCATTTCAGTTTCTTGTGATAGTAAGTCGGCAATTTAGATTGCCAACAATCTTGTATTTCATGAAAGGACCAAACATATCGAGATTGATTGTCATTTCATTCGGGAAAAGGTCCAGCTAGGCCTTATTTCTACCAGACATGTTGCATATGATGATCAACCCGCCGATATGCTTACCAAAGCTCTTCTGCCAGGACACCATTCTCATCTCCTCTCCAAGCTAGGGATGAAGAATTTATTCTTAATCCCTAGCTTGAGGGGGTGTTGAGATTATTAAGTAATAATTAGTGTGTTGATTAGTGACTTGGCCATATTAGTTGTTATGTTAGTTAGCACAGTCGGCCACAGTCTATTTTACTACTTCACTCTTCTCTTTTCTCTTTTCTCTATTTTTGCTTTCCTGTATAAATAAGTGCACGATGCACTTGTAATGGCTGAGCTTTCATAATAGAAGAATCCAGAAAAGCTTCCACATATTTTCTCTCAACCTTTCATCAATATCATCACTGTATATCTCACATGCATTGAGATTCCAGTGACAATTACTGCATTTCGATCATTAACACCTTCTCCTAAATAAGTTTTTTGAGTGGCCTTCTAGCAAAATCCCCCTACTTAGTGTTAGATACTTATTTTAATTTAAATAATAAAGTTAAAAGTGCCTATTTCTGCACTTCGCCCATCAATTTCGGAGATTCTGCAGGTCGTACAATAAACAAAGACCAATCTGGTATTCCAGGCCAGCCAACCCAATTAACAGTCCAAAATTTTGGTTTAAAAAGTGAGCAACAAGTTTTTCTTTAAGAAATTGAACCAATTTTGAGACACAAACAAATCTGTCCGAAAGATTTCTTTGCAAATGTCGTTACACTGTCATAAAACATTGTAATAACCGTATTATAAATAGCATTACAAACTTTAGCATAGTGACCAATGACTTGCAATCATAACTAAGTAATGACATATAGATTCACTAGAATAAAACAATTGACAAGAAAATTACCATTGTAGAAAGATAGCTTGACGTGAGAATCAACTCTAATTAGTAACATATTCTTGGTCCTACTAGCATGTCCAGCATCATATAGTCTCTATATAATCAATTCAAAATCCAAAAATGAAAATCAACGTTTTCCTTGATCTCCTAAACTCCTAACAAACAAAAGAAAAAGATCAAGAAAGATGAGTAATTTATTATCTCCTTCAGCTGGTTTTAACTTTTCTCAGCTTCCTTCAAACTTGATCCCCGGTGACGTGAATCCACCATGGATGAGCAAAGTTGACAATGCATGGCAGCTAGTTGCAGCCACCCTAGTGGGGTTACATGTTAAATCCTAAATCCGAAGCTATTCTAGGTTATATGTGGTTGCGTCCATCACCGGTGATGGAGCAGTGATGGAGACGATGAAGAAAGGAAGAGGAAAAGGAAGAGAAAAGGAAAGTGGGGAAAGCTTTTCTGATATTTTGATTATAGCCAACAATACAAGTATTTATAGTAGTGACTTTGCACTATAAGCCACATTACAAATATAGCCACATAGCTAACCAAACTAAACAACAACTGGTGCTAATATTTAAATGAGAAAACTGAAATAGACTAAACACTGAAATATTAAGTGTATACTACTAAACACTGAAATATACTAAACACTGAAATATTAAGTGTATACTAGTGTATATCAATATCTTCAACACGCCCCCTCAAGCTAGGGACACAAAACAAGTTTTTGAAGCCTAGCTTGGACAGTAGATAATCATGACAACCAATCGTCAAACCCTTGGTGAGAACATCGTTTGCTTTCGTGATGAAGCAGATAGTGTGTGGAAATCAATCCTTGTTGCAACTTCTTCCGGACAAAATGACAATCAATGTCAATATGTTTGGTCCTCTCATGAAACATGCGATTGGCGGCTATCCGTAAAGCGGACTTGCTATCATCACCGTACCGGAATGGGGAGTGTAAGAGAGATCGAGCGAGAACAAGCGAAGCCAAACTACCTCGCAGCTGCGAAGCAGTGCGATATTCACCGGTGAGCTCAGAAATGATGGATCGCTTCTTCGATTTCCAGGAAATGAGAGAAGTCCCAAAGAATACCAAATAACCAATGACGGACCTCCTCGTGTTGGGACATGAAGCCCAATCAGCATCACAATAAGTGGTGAGATCAGTAGTGTTGCCAACAAGCATAAAAAGACCCAGACCTGGGGCCTGTTTCAGATATTGAACCACTCGATGTGCTGCTAGGAGATGAGAAATCTTTGGATCTTTGCATAAACCGATCGGCGGAGGGCGGCAAAAGATATATCAGTGTCCGTGTTAAATCGAGTAGAGTAATCTGTCAGTGAGCCTTTGATAACTTGTTGGATCATCGAGCAGTGCATCCTTGACTTTGGAGGAATCATCAGCAATCTGTTGGTCATATAACACAGAAGTTAACTTGGCATTAAGCTCCATAGGTGATCTCGCAGGTTTCCCAGCAGAAAAACCAAGATCAGAGATCAGTAGATCAGTTCTACTGCATATTTCCTCTGGTGCATCACTATACCACTGTTATTCCTAGCAAATTCGAAGCCTAGGAAATACCTCAGAACCCCCAAATCCTTGATCTTGAAGTTCTGTTGTAAACTTAGTTTCGTCTCTTGGATAAGATTCTCATCGTTGCCAGTAACGAGTAAATCATCTACATAAATGAGTACCACCACTACTTTGTCACCAATTTTCTTAGTAAGTAAAGAATGATCAAGTTGACTTTGAGAAAATCCTGAGCTTTGCAAAGCAGTGGTCAATTTTATATTCCACTGCCGAGAAGCTTATTTTAATCCATATAGTGACTTGATTAACTTGCATATCTTCCCTTGCTTGTGATCAAAGCCTTGAGGCATATTCATGTACACCTCCTCATTAAGGTCGCCTTGCAGGAATGCATTATAAACATCCATTTGATATATGTGCCAATTTCTGGAAGCTGCCACTGAGATTACTGCCATCACAGTCACCATTTTTGCCACTGGTGAGAAAGTATCTTGATAATCAACTCCTTCCTTTTGGTTGTAGCCCTTGGCCACCAGTCTTGCTTTAAACCTTTCCACTTCACCATTCGCCTTATACTTGATCTTATAGACCCATTTACACCCAATGGCCTTCTTGTGAGTAGGAAGATCTGTCACTTCCCAGGTGTTGTTACTCTCCAAAGCCTGCATTTCAAGCTTCATAGCCTCCACCCATCTGGTGTCCTTCACTGTTGCAGAATAGGAACTTGGCTCATGCTCAAGTTCAATTTTAGCAATGTAGCTCTTGTATCTTGCATTTAGTCCAACATAGCTTAGACTGTTAGCCATGGGATATAAGCAGTCTTGTTTACCTCCTGCATCTCCTGTGTGTGACATTTGAACAAAATCTTTCATCCAAGCAGGCTGCCTCCTGTTTCTGTCTGACCTCCTCAATGGTGGTTGAGATTCAGGACTAATTTCATCATCTGTCTGGATTGTGGGTTGATTGTCAGTGTCCTCCTGAGTGCCGTCTTGCCTCGCAACCTCTTGAGATTCTACAATGTGTTCTGATCTAATACTCCCGTGAATCTGGCATTGACGGAGTTCACGGTGAAAAATATCGATCTCGGCTTACGAACTCAGTTAGCATCATCTCCGATTGCCTTCTTGGAAGGAAATATGTCCTCATGTAAGGCATCCACCTTTACAAATAGAACATTGTTAGATAAATTTAAGAGCTTATATCCCTTCATGCAGAAGAGTATCCCGATAATCGCCTTGATGGCTCTAGTGTCGAATTTATCAGTTTTCACCAGATTTGTGGCATAACACAGACAACCAACTACTCTTAAGTGAGACAGAGCTGGTGCCTTCTTATATAGTTTCTCATATGGAGAAATGTTCCCCAAAACCACAGAGGGCAGTCTGTTCATGATATATACAGCTGCCTCCACACAATCTCCCCAAAATCTGGTAGGTAAGCAGCTTTGAAACTTTATGGCTCTAGCAAGCTCTAGTATGTGTCTATGTCTTCTTTCAACTATGCCATTCTGCTGGGGACTGTATGGACAGGATGTCTGATGTATAATTCCTAATTGGGCAAATAAATCTTTACAAGAACTATTTATAAACTCTGAACCATTGTCAGACCTGACACTCTTAACTTTGGCACCAAATTGTGTTTTAATCACTAAACATAGATCTTTGAGCATAGTAGGAACATCTGATTTAATATGCAAAAGAAATACCCATGTCCATCGAGTGAAGTCATCCACCACAGTAAGAAAGAATCTCATACCAGTATAAGTGGGAACCTTGTATGGTCCCCAAACATCAAGATGTAACATGTCAAATGGAAGTGTAGTCATACTCTGACTAGTAGGAAAAGGCAATCTAGTTTGTCTTGCCATAGGGCATACATCACAGTGTCGAATCACAAAGTTAGAACTATTGCTGAAGGCATTTATTTTCCTAAGAACACTCATTGGTACATGTCCCAATCTCTTGTGCCATAGAGCTGCCTTCACTTCTCCTATGTTGAACTTTGACATATTTGTCTTTGCTGTCATCAGTCTCCCCTGCTTTCTTGTAGAGTCCAGCACATACAAGTCATCCACTTCTCTACCAATCTCCTTCACCTTCCCAGTGAGGAGATCCTGCAGTACAAATAAGTCAGGAAAGAACCTTGCACTGCAATTTAGTTCCTTGGTCAATTTTAACACTGAAAGTAAGTTAAACTGAAAGCTTGGCACACACAACACATGTTTTATAAGTTCACCTCCTGTCAGTCTACACTCTCCAGTGTGTGTGATTGGAGCACTGCCTCCATTGGGTAGCTGCACCTGTCCTGAATTTGCTGACCAGTTAGGAGTAGGAGTCTCAATCATATTTTTATTTTTAACCATATGATTAGTGGCTCCTGAATCAACTATCCATGGACTACTAGTACCTTCATTATAGTTACATGTCATACACACTTTAGCAGCACTATGATGCATGCACTGCTCCGCTTATTCTGGTTTGCTATGGACATCATCATTTCCAACTTGTCTAGAGTGCAGGTTCTTATCATATGTTGGAGTTGCTGCTGTTGATAAACAGAAAGTTGGTTGCTGCCTGCATAATGTCTCTGATTCATCTCACCATCTGCACATCCACCATAACTGGTTCCATACCCCTGCACATGCTGTCTCTGGTTTGAGTCATGTCCTTCCATCTGAGGTGCAGCCATCTGAGGTGCCATGACTGCATTAGCCTTATTTTTTCCTTTGTAATCTGAAGGGTACCCTATCAGCTTGTAGCATTTTTCCTGAACATGTCCTTGCTTCTTTCAGTAATCACAGAAGTATAGTAGCTTATGACATCCTTCTCTATTATGTCCCTTCATGTGACAGTGCTCACAAAAGGCATACGTATTGTACTTCTTATTTTTGCCAAATGAATTCATGCTGGTCATTGCCAAATTGTCAACAAAACTCCCTAGAGATGAGATATTCTTTTGGCTTTCATCTTGTGCTATCATAGCAAATGCTTGATTCACACTAGGTGTGGGTGACATCAACAAGATATGACTCCTCGCTTGGTTGTATCCATCATTCAATCCCATAAGAAACTCCAGCAGCCTCTGATTTCCCAGATGTGTTATATACTCCCTAGGATTTAAGCATTCACATGTAGGGGGTGGTATAATTGAATCTATCTCGTCCCATAGGTCTTTCATTCTAGAGTAGTATTGAGAGACTGGTGATGCTCTTTGATTTAGCATTGTTAACTCATTTTTTAGTTAAAATACTCTTGAGAGGTTAATCTTGTCAAACCTCTCCTTAAGATCCTTCCAAACAGCAGCTGCGCTAGTTCGATACAGAATCCCACTCAGCAAATTTTTGTCTACACTTCTCATTATCCACGACATCACCAAGGCATTGCACCTTCCCACTGCCTTGTGTGATTAGGTCCATATGTGTCGCGCCTTATAGATCCATCTACAAATCCAATTTTATTCCTTGTTAATAGTACTAACTGCATAGCCCTACTCCATAGCGTGTAATTTTCCATTCCTGCCAATTGAATCTCAATCTGAATGGCACCTACTGTATCAGATGCATTTAGGAACAAAGGATGATTGTGATCAATAATATTTGTATTGTAGTTTGAACTTTCTTCTAGCACAACAGAAGGTGTTGTTGTGGTGTTCTCCATGATTTCAGCAAATACAATATAAATCGAAATTGAAAAATCGTAATCGAAACCTCAGATCCAATTTAGATCGAAATTGATAACAACAGATCCAGTAGACAATAGACTAGCCACAGATAACAAAAATCAACAAAAAATAGCGAGAAATCAAACAATTGAAGAATCGATACACAATCGCTAAACCGCGCAAGCTGAATCTCTCAGTCCTAATGTGACAGAGTTCCTTCTGGATCCACCTTGCATGGCTCTGATACCATGTTAAATCCTAAATCTGAAGATATTCTAGGTTATATGTGGTTGCGTCCATCATCGGTGATGGAGCAGTGATGGAGACGATGAAGAAAGGAAGAGGAAAAGGAAGAGAAAAGGAAAGTGGGGAAAGCTTTTCTGATATTTTGATTATAGCCAACAATACAAGTATTTATAGTAATGGCTTTGCACTATAAGCCACATTACAAATATGGCCACACAGCTAACCAAACTAAACAACAACTGTGCTAATATTTAAATGAGAAAACTGAAATAGACTAAACACTGAAATATTAAGTGTATACTACTAAACACTGAAATATACTAAACACTGAAATATTAAGTGTATACTAGCGTATATCAATATCTTCAACATTACAAAGTGTGTCAGGCCTTATAATACTGTATGGAGGAGCAGTCAAAAAGAAATGGGCAGTGAATTCAGCCTTCATGGCTTTGTATGCCTTTGCTTGTGTACTTCTTTGTTGGGTTTGCTGGGGATACAGGATGTCATTTGGGGATAAACTTATACCAATATGGGGGAAAGTGGACGTCGCGTTGGAACAATATTACCTCTTTCAGAAAGCATTTTTGGGGATGGTCCCTAATGCAACCATGGTGTTTTTCCAGTTTGTTTTCGCGGCGATCACTTTGATTTTGATAGGAGGGGCTTTGCTGGGAAGAATAAATTTCTATGCTTGGATGTTGTTTGTTCCATTATGGCTAACATTTTCTTATACCTTTGGTGCATACACCATTTGGTCTCTTCTTTGGTCATGTATCATTGCGACTATTACGGTGGTTATGTCATCCATTTGTCTTCTGGCGTCGCTGGTTTTACCGCTGCTTATTGGGTAAGGACACAACATTTCCCCACTACAAGATTTCTGACGGACTTTCAGTCGGAAATGTACTCTCGCAACTGTTTCCGACAAACTTTCCGTCAGTATTTATGACCGAAAGACAAACTTTCCGTCAGTATTTATGACCGAAAGACAAACTTTCCGTTGGAAATTGATTGGTTTTTAGCAGTCTTATGAACTCAAAAAGAATGACACTTTTTTATATTTGGAAATTCTTGAACTTTAAACTTTCTAGTTTATGAGTAACATATTCTTATAGCTATATAATTGTCAATATGTTTAAAATCATAAGTTTCAAGGGTACTTTTGGTGCACCAAAAGTCTTTTTTTTTCCCAAACTTCGGCCTAGTTAAACAACACTATATAAAATGAAATATAGGGAATAATGAACATAGATAAGAAGAAAGAAAATCAAAAGGGCTGGAATGCTCTTTTATCATGTATGTGGATTGCTTGGTGGATTACCTAATTGCACTAATCTCATAGCCCTCTCTTTAGCGTCCCACCATTTCTTCTTGTCAACACATGAAATCTAACTCATTCTCAAAAACTATAGCTCTCTACTAAAGGGTCGCCTATGATTTTATATTTTGTTGAATATTTCAGGTGGGTCCAGGGTCAACAAAGGACAGAGAGAGATTTCCACCAAATAACATACTTTTGATGCTGGATGGAGCAGGACTACTGTGGATGGGGTGGACAGGGTTCAATGGAGGTGATCCATATCAAGCCAGCATAGATGCATCATTGGCTGTATTAAACACACATGTTGCTGCTGCTACAAGCTTGTTAACATGGCTCATTCTTGATGTCATCTTCTTTGGAAAGCCTTACATCGATGGTCTGTCGAGGCGTGATCACCGCTTAGTTGCAATCACACTCCGCAGTACCATAAATTTTTTATCTTCACTAATAAACTTTAAACATATTAAAACTAAATAAAAATACTACGAAATTTAGTTTTCATAAACAGTAATATACAATCTTTACAAGTGTTAAGCCAGAAAAAAGAAGAGAAAAAACTTCTTATCTTGAGAATTGAAATCAAACAAAGATGGTTGTTAATAGTACTTTAGTTTGTTTCCATTTCAGAAAGAGCTATGTTGTGACAAAACATGGTTTTTAAAAGTTTACATCCCCTAGGGTAGGGCTGTTAGCGGTTCGGATACACCCGGTAATTACCCGAGAATCGGACCGGTAAACCCGGACCGATACTCGGACCGAAACTTAACTGGTCGGATCACGTACCGAAAAATACCGGACCGATATGAGCTTCGGACCGTGCCGATAACACCCCCACCCCACCCTCCACCAAATTTCTCCAACCGGCCCACCAATGAAGCCCCCAAAGCCCCCCACACTCTAATTAGTCAGAATTGATCAAACTTTATACGATCATAACTGCGCTCGGACGTCCGTTTTACCTAAAAAAATGATTTCGCGTATTTTTCTATACGGTGTGGCTAAAGCAGTTTGATTCCGCCGATTTCTCCAAAAACGTCCATCTTGCCCCTCAATTTCACTTTTCCCTCAAATCGTTACGTTTTCCCCTTTTCAAATCTAAATATCTCGCGATGTACAATTGATTTCAACGTAAAAATTTGGTGGCACCGCATCCGAGAATGTCAATTTCAGTATTGGAAATTCAATTTTTAAAAAAAAAACGACCCGACCTGGAAAATTCTTACCGGTCCGGACCGAGAACCGGACCGATAAGGTTTCGGTCCGGGACCGGATCTCGTTCCAGGACCGAAACCTTATCGGTCCGGGACCAGTCCGGACTGGTAAGCTTATCGGACCGGTTCCAGTGTGGATATCCGGACCGATAACAGCACTACCCTAGGGAGCTATCACTCTCGACATACTCCCTTTGTTCTTATTTACTTGTCAAATTAGTCCAACAATTTCACTTGCCTCCTTTCCACAATCACCTCCACAAACCTCTTACAAGCTTGTCAACATGTTTTCTTCTTGCCACCTTTTCAGATTTTCTCTAAGCCTTGGCTTCCTCTTGAATTTCTAGAGAGAGGGGAGAGGGAATTTTGATTTCAGAGAGAAGTGAGAACTTTGAAGAATGACCAAGTCTTCAAAACTTGGTCAATAAATAGGACATGCATAAAATCAGATGGGGGGGACACTTGTCACCCACCCATGGCCTCTTTTAAAAAAAAATAGTTCTGATTTTCCTCCAGAATTCGCAGAAACCCGCCTCGGCGCCGAAACCTCTGCCAACTTTCAGAACTTCCGGCGCCGCGGCCCTGCTTTCCGGCACCGCGGCGTTGCAACCTCAGAGAATTTTCAGTGTGTCCGGCGCCGCGGCCCTGCATCCGGCGCCGCGGCGCTGCGGCCCCTGACCGAAAATTCATTTCTGCTCAACAGCGCTCTGAACTTGTACCTTCCATAAATTTCTACTCCGGTGTCCTATCGACGAACGGTTTGTTGCGTTGGTAACTAGACTCAACGAGCCATGTACTAGGCCTTTGAAACACCTAGGAACTCCTAATACCACTGGACATAAACCGCCTCAAAGTTGACTAAAAATCCGTCCGAAACATTCTGACAATATATCCTTCTTAAAATTTCAGTCCTAATTCCTTTCGTACGTTCTCATAAGCATGACCTGAAGTACGGGGTATAACACTATCTTTCCCCTCTTTTGTTTTGAGAGAGTGAAGTGTTTTATGAATCACAGACACCCCCAAACTTAGGCTTTTGCCTATTTCTTATTACTCTTTTATTGGGGTGCATCAAACTTGTTCACTCTTTTTGTCTCATTTTTAACACATTCTATTCCAACCATTTCACATTTTTACTTATGGCACAAGTGTGGAAATATAAGGTGTCAAAGAAAAAGTTTAATGTTTAGGCTCAAAGGGGCTGACTAGGGATATTTTTAATGTTAGGGATAGGAAAAAGTGGTAAGAATTGGCTAACAAAGAAATGTCTGAGTCATCTGCCTAACATGCATATCCTAACTATTTCGCCTCAAATAGCAAGCAATCATACACATAGGTTTTAATCATTTAACAATGCACAATTCAAGCAGAAACCCCAAATAGACAGATTTCATGAGTTTTTGGCATATCTAACCTAAGTGTTTAGATAGTTGCTTCTAATTCCATTACATTATTCAGTCTTACTTCACTAGGTGTTTCTAGTAACTACAGCATGCATGATCTTTGACAGAAAATTATGACTAAAAAAAAATGACTCAAAAATACACAAAACAAATCAAAAAAAAAACTCAACAATATCAAAAACACTAAGACACCCCCCCCCCCAAACTTAAATCACACATTGTCCCCAATGTGTGCAAGACTCAAAGAAAATAAAAGAAACAGGACAACTTACAAACTTGGTTTAAAATGGTGGCGGTGGCGATGGATAATGCATTGACCAATGGTTGAACAAGGAACTCATCTCGTTAATTCTCTGGTGCAATTGTTGTTGCCCCTGCCTTAGTTCTTGTTGTCCTTGTATCACCGTGTCAAAATTATGCATCATCCTTCTGCGTTCAGAGCAATCGCTCCATCATAGGCACCGAGGTTCTGATTACGGGGTGGTGATGGGCAACTCTGCCTCATCGAGCCTCTGTTTGTGCTCATCTTCATCCATGCACCTCTGCTATTCATTGTTAGTGTTGATCTCCTTAGTCTTTCTTCTTTGGAGGGATTGGAGTGCAGGAAGGAGTGCACTATCGTATGACACGAAGTTGGTTTTCTCATAAGTATCGATTGGGTAGGGTTGAGACCCGTATGCGGAGCATAAGCAGGTAATAAGTGAACCATGTCCCAACCCTCCTGTCGTTACCAACCTGCTGGTTTCTCCAATGTTTTGCACTATTTCCTTCCCAACGTCAATTGTCTTCCTTGACATGATTCCATATATCAATTTTATTATGTCTTCTGGCACTCTGGTGAAGTGCATTGATGGAATCAGGCGGGCACTGACGAAATACAACCAACCGCCTTTGTTTTGTTGACCGACACTGCTCATCCTCTTGACCCATTTCTGGCAAATTCAAACGCAGCCCCAGGGTAGCTTACTGTGCCTGCGACGACATCCCAGTTGATGTTGTTGGTGCTTCTAGACCATGTGCTGAAATAGCTCCAATCGTTATCTTCTCCTTCAACATCATCTGTTTTTAATAGCCAATTTACCACTTCTGCCGTCACAGGCACATATCGTCCCCTCACAAAGCATTTATTATCCACCCTCTCCGGAAAGTTGGCATAAAATTCTCTCACCATCACTGTGTTCATCGGTGCTATCTTTTCCGGGTTAACAAATCTTTTCCACCTCATCACCTCTATCATCGCCCGAATAGGCTCATAGGCATCTCCCTCCTCAAACGACTCCCTTTGATAATTCATTCCTCTTTCAGGGATTAAGGGCCTAGTACTAAGTTTTCGATATCTGCCCTCTGCTGTTTGGCTGACAAACCTAGTATTATCATATTGAGGGGCTGATGTGGATGTGGAAACTCTTTTCTTTCTGGCAGACATTTTTAGATGACTTCTGCAGCGTTTCCTTTGTATCAACAATGTTACCCAACACTATCACTCAACAAACAACAACTACAACACCTATCACCCCCACACTTACTCAAGGAGCTCCTGTGCAACACCCCACACTCACCTCTTACACTCTTCCTCAAAATCTCACAACCAACTTCAACACCCCCACACACCTTCACAGATACAACACCTCCTCAAATATACTACCTCCTCTTTTTATAGTGAAGCTCTCAAGAAAAGATAAGGGTTACCTTTGACGGTGTTCTTCAACGTTTTCTTGCTTCTAATGGTGATTTGAGGCAATGGGATGAGGGCAGTTGTTTAGGATGGTTAAGGGTTTAGGGAATTTAAGAATTTTGGTTGTGATTGGGTTTAGTTTATGGAAGGTTTTTAGGAAAAAGTGGATTTTCGTGGGTTTTGTGGAGAAGAAGGGTTTAGGTTTTGATTTGGAATGGGGAAAAATCGGATTTTTGGGCTTATTTTAACTGCTGGATTTCCGTCCTCGCGCATGACCAGAATCGGCGCGGCTAAATTATCGCGCTCTTACGAACTTCTGCGTCGCGGCGCCGCATTTCAAAATTTTACGGACTTTTGGCGCGCACTGGCGATGGAGCGCGGTGCTAAATTTCCTGCGCCTTTCTGATCTTTTGGCACCGCGGCCCTGCTCATGGGCGCCGCGGCGTTCTGCCGATTTTCTGGAAATCCTTGGCTTATCTTCAGTTTTCGCCATCCAAATTTTTTACCCTGCACCTGTCATCACAACACATACAATACCTCCGTGAGACTATTCTAAGTAAAAATTAACTGCATTAAAATGAATAATTTAAAATACTTTGGGTTGCCTCCCAAGTAGCGCTGTCTTTAACGTCTTTTAGCCGGACGCAAGTTATTTAAATCAAGAGGTGTGGGGTAGATTAACCCCACAACCAATCCATTTTTTCAACATTTTCCTTTTTCTTCTTCTGTTTTTATTCTTATAATTATTTTCAAGAGGAGGTTCAGTATCACTTACCTGCTTTGGCGGGCTTATCTCCTTTGTTTTGGCTTGCACTGGCTCACATGACGTTCTGACAGTGCTAATTGCAAAGCACCTGCTCATGATCGGGGGTTCAATAACGTGTTTGAACACTTTGAACACCATTTCTTCACTTTCTACTCTCAGTGTCAGCTCTCCCTTCTCTACGTCATTCAGGACTCTCCCTGTTGCCAAGAACGGTCTCCCCAATATGATGGGAATCTCCTTATCCTCCTCCATATCAAGAATGAGGAAATCCGCAGGAAAAAATAATTTTCCTACTTTAACGAGGACATCCTCAATCTTCCCCCTGGGGTGCACCACCGTTCTGTCCGCTAATTGCAAGCTCACCGTAGTTGGTTTTGCCTCACCTAACTCCAACCGTTTAAAAACAGACAAGGGCATCAAATTTATACTCGCCCCCAAATCACAAAGGGCCCTATGCGTATTTACCCGCCAATCGTGCAAGGCAGTGTAAAGCTCCCTGGGTCCTTGAGTTTAGGGGGCAATTTCTTCTGCAGGATGGCACTGCACTCCTCAGTCAGTGCCACCATCTCATATTCTCCCAATTTCTTCTTCTTTCCCAAAATTTCCTTCATAAATTTAAAATAAGTGGGCATTTGCTCCAATGTCTCGATGAAGGGTATGTTGATGTGTAATTTTCTGAATGTCTCCAAAAACTTGGAGAATTGCTTATCAACTACTTTCCTTTGCAATCTTTGCTGGAAAGGACTTTTCTCAGTGTACTCCTTCTCTGGAGCTTTCTCTAATATTGGGTGATCTTCAACAACCCTCTCTCTCTCTATTTCCACCATCTGTTCAACCACAGGCAGAGGTGCACAATGTTCTAACTGTTTTTCACTCCTTAGCTGCACTGCCTGACACTGTTCTCTAGGGTTCATCTCTGTATTACTCGGCAGTGTACCTTGTGGCCTATTGTTCGCTAGCTTTGCTAGTTGCCCCACCTGTGTCTACAAGTTCCTGAGAGAGGATCTAGTCTCTGCCATGAACTGGGTCTGGGAGTTGGTGAGTGTCAACAAAGCTGCTCTCAGCTCGTCCGGCTTCTCTTGTTGGATAGGGGCACTGAATTGTTGTGAAGATGAGGCCTGCGTGAATGGCTGCTGATTCTGGTACTGGCCTCTAAACTGATTCTGCTGCCCTTGCTCACCTCTCCATGAAAAATTTGGGTAATTCCTCCACCCTGGATTGTAGGTGTTTGAGTATGGGTTGTTTTGGGGCCTCTGATAGTTCCCTACTGTCTGGCACTCTGCTTGCTCGATCGAAATATTGTTAGGATCAGCTGATGGGCATCTATCGAAGGTATGTGGACCACCACACATTTTACAACTCATTGGCATTTGCACTGCATTTACAGACACTGTATTTTGTTGCAGCTGTTTGGTCAAAAGAGCAACTTGGGCATTAATCTCATGAACTCCTACTGTTCTTCTGCCACTCACCTGTCTGTCTTCTGTAACATGATTATTGGTGGCCATGTCTTCCAATAAATCATGAGCTTCATGTGCAGTTTTTCTCATAAAAGTTCCACATGCGGCTGCGTCGATGATCGTTCTGGTAGTTCCGCTTAGCCCATTATAGAAAATATGGACCAAATTCCACAACTCAATGCTGTGGTGTGGACACTTTCTTTGCAAGTCCTTGAATCTCTCCCAAGCTTCATATAGTGATTCTCCATCAGCTTGATAGAAATTATTCAACTCTCCTCTCAGTTTCGCTGCTTTGCATGGTGGAAAGAACTTTGCTAAAAATTTCTGTGTCAATTCTTGCCATGTGAATATCGAATCTGCTGGCAAGGAGTTCAACCATACTTTCGCTCTATCCCTGAGTGAGAAGGGAAAGAGCCTCAATCTGACATAGTCATCAGTAACGCCATTGTATCTGAATGTTGCACACAACTCCAAGAAATTAGATATATGCATGTGAGGATCCTCCGACGGCAATCCTCAACCCAATCAAGTATTCGCACCATACTTAAAATTGCAGGCTTGATCTCAAAATTATTTGCTCCTATTGCTGGGAGCCTAATGCAAGTTTGTGCTCCATTTACCCTCGGCAGCACATAGTCTCCCAAGCTTCTCTCCGCTTGGACCTGGACTCTCTCTTCTACATCCATCGGCAATCTCCGAGGCATTCTTTGGTTAGGCTGATGATCACCTAACCCCTCATTCATCTCGTTGTTGTTTTGTACGCCTCCCATCTCAATTAAGGCTGAAATTCGTTGGTTCCTTCGCTACGCTTACAAGTTTTCTCAATTTCTGGGTTGAAGGGAACAAGAGTGTCTGCTCCTCTTCTCCTTCGCATAAACTGGGTTCCTGAAACAGATCAAAATAAACAAACGGATCACGGCACACTGGTTTTCACAAAATAAAAAAAAATAAAATAAAATAAAAAATAAAAACCAAATTAGAAATTAAGAATAGATAAAATTGATATTGAACTACGCTAATCCCCGACAACGGCGCCAAAAACTTGATGCGCGATTTATGCACACACTTAAACGTAAGTGCACGTGTCGTGTCAAGTAATATAGTCTTAGAAGACCGAGTTATCGTCCTCAGGAATTAGTGCCCAAGTACCAAATTCTATTCTATGTTATCTATTTGGTGACCGAAAATTGATATGTTGTTTATGATTCTAATTATGAAAACTAATTAAACTATGTTGTTTTACTTCAGTGATGTGGAAATAGGGCTTCCAAATCTCCTCAACTATCCGCTTAACTTACTTATTAATGCAATCAATGATGGTTCTTCTTCTATTTTGAGATAGCAGGTTTACTAAGCCGTTTTATACTCATGTTAAGGTTATATAAACACTCAACCCAGTACAGCACTTTTCTACCTTTCGGTGATAAGATTGACTCTAGAGGAGGATTAAGACCAAAAACTCTACTAATGCTACACAAGTATCGGGGTATTTTCATCCACGATTTAACCTATATTTACCCAACTACAGCATATTCACAACCTCCTCTTTCGGATTTCGGTTAGAAATCATAAGAATTATGATAATTAATGATCAAGTAATTACCAAACAATCAAAACATATATTGGATAAATCTCAACAATAAGAAGAAGAACCAAGAACATGCATTATTTCATAAAGAAAAGGTTCAAGTGAATTGACATGGAAAGCCCTATATTAAAGTTAGTTCATAGCCATAGACATGACAAGAACTAATTTATCATCCAACATAAACTGAAAATAAAGTAAAACAAGAACAAGAAAATTACTAAGAAAATGTCTCCAATCTTGATCTCCAAAGTGTTGTGTTTTCGCAAGAAGAGGAACCCTTAAAACTGGCCTAGGGTTCTCTTTTTATAGTCTCAAAACGTGGTGCAAGGTTTTCCTTCAGGCCTGGCCCATTGTCTTTCGATTTCCTGATTTTTCCGCTTTAGCGCCATGCGTTCAGAATCAGCGCGCCAGCCGGAACTCTAAGCCTCCGAAGATTAGCGCCGTGGCTCGCCCAGCCTCTTATTTGGGCCGCCATGTGCCAGCTGTGTATGTGCCTGGTTCACCACTTTCTCGTATTTCGAGCTCTGGAACCTCCGTTTTTGCCCTTTTTTTGCTCATTTTTCGCCAATGAACCACTTTAACCAATATGACTCAAAAGAAAGAAAATTTATCCTAAGACGACACGTATTTGTACAAAAATGGATAAAAGACTAACTAAAAATGACTCAAAAAGTGTATATAAAATACACCGATCAGCGACGTTTCACGTCCAGTAAGCTACTGGAATACAAACGACATTTAGAGTCGCGACCGCCCGGGGCGCGCGCGCTTAAGTTCGATAGCTCTTGGGCTATGGCGTCAAATTCGAGATCGATCCGTCGTAGGCGCCGCGGCTCTTGGTCGATGCGTCGCGGCTCCGACGGGTTGCGCCTGGGCCCTTCACGACGATTTTCGACTCGTTTCATCTATGTTCTACAATAAAAGATGCAATACGTTGTACTATCATCAATGAAGATCACAACGTACTTGTCTCCCCCCTCTATTTGTACAAACTTCAAATCACCCGTGTAGGTGTTACCAACAGAGTCACAAGCAAGTGACAAATGCTTTGCTATTAGTATAATTGATAAAGTTGCTCATGAATGCTCCAAGGGTACTGACACTCTAGGAGTAACGTTAAAACAAGATGGCAATGTGAATAAGTCGGCGAATAATGAAAAAAGTGTGAACCCTTCTGAACTTAGCCCTGTGAAAAAGAAGATGAGAAGGAGGAAGAGGATAATAATGAAATGGATATGATGTGGGGGTAATCAACCCCCTTGAGTCAACAAGGCATCTGCGTCCGGTTAAATGACGTTAATGACAGCGCTACTTGGGAGGCAACCCAATGTTTTAATTATGTTATTTCAATTTTTGTTGTAGTTTGTTTTATTTTATCTTGAACAGTCTCACGATCTGATATGTTTGGTGTTTTTGGATGACAGATAAAAGCAGGGACTGACCCCGAGTGGAAAAAGGGACAAAAATACTGAAAAATAGAGAAATTAGCACAGCACCGCGGCGCTGGAATGCAGAGATGCGGCGCCAGAACTTCAGAGAATCTCGATGCCTATGCAATTTCAAGAACCTTATCCCAGACCTCCATTATGACAGATGTTTTGTGTCTGTAAGTTGTCCCTTTAATTTTAGTCTTTACACATTGGGGACAATGTGTCGATTAAGTTTTGGGGGGATCTTATTTTGTTTTGTTGTTGGTTTTGAGTCTTTTTTGTTGTCTTTTTATTTGTTTTATGTGTTTGTGAGTCATAATTTTTTTTATGGATCATGTATGTGTAGTTGCTAAAGATATTGAGTGGATAAAGTGGATAATGTAATGGAATTAAAAGCAAAAATATGTGTGTTTAAGTTGGATATGCCAAAAATTCATGACATCTAATTATTTGGATATATGTGATGAGCCTATGTGTTGTCAATTATGGAAAGTAAGGTTGAAAATGTCTAGAATACCTGGTTGCTTGTTATTTGATGTGAAATAGTTAAAATATACATGTTCAGGGAAATGATTAGGCATTCTTTGATAGCACTTCTTACCATTCATTACCCACCCTGACATAAATTGTATCCTTAGTCAGCCCCTTTGAGCCTAAATAATATCTTTGTTTGACACCCTATGATTCCCTTGTTGTGTCATAAGTGATAATTGAAAATTATTGGGATGAAAAGTGTTGAAAAAGCAATAAAACGAGAGTAACAATTTGATGCACCCCAATAAAAAATATGCAAAAGCCTATGTTTGGGGGTGCTTGTTCTTGAGTAATATGTCTCATTCTCTCAAAAGAAATGAGGGGATAAAATAGGTATGAGACTAAAAAGAAAATCAAAATAAGAAAAACAGAGTTGAATGAAAAATGTTTATGGTACGAAATTGAGCCTAAATACCAATTTTTATTTATCCTTGCATAAGCCTACATTACAACCCTTAAAAGTCCTGAAGATTTCTAATGTGTATGTCTATGATTAGTGGAGAATAGCAAGTAGACAGGTCTATAGAATTTTGGGAAAGATGGAATGAAATTGGCATGCATAGGTTATGTGTTTGTATTTCCAGTGATTATGATCTAACTGAATTTGCGAAATATCTAACTTGAAATTTTAGATTGCTAAAAATTCATGCTATGTTCTAACATATTATCCCAATTTTCATCTATGATTTTTAAAGCAACATTGATATAGCTACTTGATCAATTTCATAGAGTATGTTCTTTGGTTTTGGTTTTGGTTTTGTTGTTGTTTAGTGTTTTACTCGATGGGGAGTAAAGTTTATGTTTGGGGGGTTTGTTGAGTCTATTTTATATATACTTTTATGTCAGTTTTAGTTAGTATTTGTCACGACCCGACCCCGGGCCCGCGACTGGTGCCCTACCTGGGCACCCTTACAGGTATACATCAGAGAAAATCAGCGGAACATACATGCAACTCATAACGTACATTAACAGGAAATAAACAACAGGCTAGCCGATAAGGCTACATCCCTGGACATATATATATAAATATACATAACCAAAAGCAGTTACATCCTTCTTCTTTACAAACCGACTCACAAGATATGACTACAGACCTCTAAGAATCCGTACCAAAAGATAAGCCTCCGGAGTGAATAGAGCTTCTTCCCAAAAACTGAACAGAGATCCTAAGAACGAGGATCACCAACCTGGGTACCTAATACCTGCGGGCATGAACGCAGCCTCCGAAGAAGTCGATAACAGTGCAAGTATGGAACGGAAATAAGGTACAGTAATCAAATCATAATTTTATAAAAGAATGACAGGGGCAAGTATAAAAATTTAGTATCAGATCCTACCGTGCCATTTTAACTCATGAAATAAATTGTACATTAGTCGTTCTTTTCCTTCTTTCAATAAGAATTAACACCATATTCTTACATACATACTTAAGAATTTCATCAAGTTCTTTTCCACATAACTTACATATCTTACATAACATAATCCGCCCCTTTATGGAGTGACTTCTTATTTTGGAGCTTGCTTTGATTATCCATACGTGATAACGTAACCCGGTCCATTTGCGGGACACGATGTACTGATGAATCTTGTGACATAACCCGGCCCACATGTGGGGCTCGGTGTACTGTGGAATCTGTAGCATAACCCAGCCCGTCTGTGGGGCGCGGTGTACTGTGGAATCTGTAGCATAAACCGGCCCGCCTGTGGGGCTCGGTGTACTGTGGAGTCTGTAGCATAACCCGGCCCGCCTGTGGGGCGCGGTGTACTATGGAGTCTGTAGCATAACCCACCGTGCGTGCCGCGGTGTCGCGTAGTTCAGAACATAACCCGCCCACCGCGTGGCGGTGAAATCAGAAGATAACCCGACTTGTGGGGACGCGGTGTAAAATGACGTAACCCGACCCATTTTGGGGAGCGGTGTAATATGGTGTAACCCGGCCTATATGTAGGCTCGGTGTATCTCATAACATAACTCGGCCTATGTGTAGGCTCGGTGTGTCTCATAACATAACCCGACCTATTTGTAGGTTCGGTGTGTCTCATAACATAACCCGGCCTATTTGTAGGCTCGGTGTATTACATAACATAACCCGGCTTATTTGTAGGCTCGGTGTAACTTTTCTTACATAACGTAACTCGACCCGTTTACGGGACACGGTGTAATTCTCCTTACATAACATTTTAAACCATCTTTTCACTTCTTCTTAAGTCGTTATAACAACTTCTCATAAAGCTATTATAACAACCTTTCATTTTAGAGAACTTAAGACACTTTTATTTCTTATTACATTAGGGAAACTAAACCCAAAAGTACTACGTACATACATACTTAAAAAGAATCATAAAACTCCTTTCTTTTTAAAATCCATAAAATTCTACTCTCTTTTTTTAAACTCAAATTACATACTCTTTTGAAATCAAGTCCCATAACTTGAAAATAACGTCTCATAATCCTTTAAAGAAATCAAAGTTCATAGTCTTAAAACTTCATAACATACATTCTTTAAAATCATGTCGCTTATACATATAAAATCATGCCATCTATACTTTAGAAATCAAGTCCCATAACTTGAAAAATAAAGTTTCATACACTTCCAAAACTAAGTAACTTATTCTTTTTTAAAATCATATAACTTCCACTTATAAAATCAAGTCCCTTTTTACATATAAATTCAAGTCATTTTCAAATATAAAATCAACTTACTTACTTCAAATAAATCAAGGCACATAGCTTTAAATCAAACCTCATAACTTCCTAACCATCCTTACCAACATCTCCCATAAGACTTGGTATGGACTTAGGATAATGTTACACCTCGTAAGTTAAGACTAGGATTAAGAACATCATTAAGGTTAATATTCGGATAATGGATATAAGATATAATTATACAAGCTGCGAACACGCCAATGAGTATTTAAAATGATAAGTTATTTATATTGCTCTTTTGAGGATTATTACATATTGTGGGAATTACGACTTGGAGAATACGAGACCTTATGGAATTCCCGGGAATTAAAAGAAACGGAAATCAAGATTTAAAGAAATAGATTAAGGTTTACTACTTTGGGGATTAAATTAGTTTAATAAGCACTTGGAGGGTTAAAGTGTAAAAAGAAGGGGGGCCTAAGTGCACTTTTAGAAATCTGAAAATTAACACTTAAATGCCTAACAAGTTCATTTTCTCTTTTCTAAAACACAAAACTTAATCTTCCTTTCCATTTTCCACAAGCCTAGATCGAAAATCTATCCATTTGCAAGAGAAAAATTTAAGCTTTTTACTCCACCTTGTTAGATTAACTAACCTACATCATTAAGTCAAGAATTAGAACATTTTTGGACCAAAAAACAGTGGGGTCTCGACGGGAATGCCCAGCAGATTTTAGGAGCGAAAAATTCGAATTTTGATGCAACTATTGGGAAGGAAAAACATGTAAGGATGTTGGTCTAACATTGTAGAATGCTTGCATGTTGGATTGTAGTTGGAGAAGTGAAAAATTGGACAAGAATTTGATGGAAGTTGGGACAAAAATCGGGATTTTGGGGCAGAATTTTAGTCAACTTTGGAGGGATATATCTCCTCGTATATTAGGAGTTTTTGGGTGTTTAAAAATCCTAAAATGAAGTTCATCGAGTCTAGTTTCCAAAAAAATAAACCCCTCGTTGATAGGACACCGGAGTAGAGAGTTATGGACGTTACAAGTTCAGCTTACGAAGCAGTGACTAAAAATCGGGACTGTTTTGGGAATTTAATTAAGGTATGAAAATTCTTCTTTCTATGCTATAATCAAAGTTGCATATTGTTGTAGTTGAAGTAATGGACTTGTGTTAGGAAGAAATCTTGAATTTAGACAATGCATGTGGAATTTGGATGTTGAACCGAAATTAGACTATTATGGGCACGCGTTGGATTTGTATGTTGTGTTGTAAATTCCATTACTAATTGTGTGTTAAAAATGGAATAACTTGTGAAGATTTAAGATGTGTTCATTATATGGGGTTGTTGGAAAATAAGTTGGATTATTTATTAAGGAAAGAGTAAATGGTTGCATGTTAAATGGCCTAAAACTCATGAATAACTTTCGGACATTGTGCGACCCTCTACGGGCTGTTTTGGTGCCATATAATCATTGTTGCTATTATTGACATCGTCACTAATTGTGTGTTAACAATTGAAAGAAGCATTGGTACTTGGTGATGTAATTAGTTATATAAGGTGACGAGAGACGAAATGGATTTAAGAAACCAAGAAAGGAATTATGAAATATTTTTAGACATTGTCGTAAAATTTTAAGTATTGAATGAATATGGTAAATAGGTGCGATAATCACCTTGATGATTTAAATTATTGTCTTTCATAAGTAACGAGAAAGGGGTTATATGACGGCGTATATGCAGTATATGGAGCCTAATTAGATTACATATTGAAATGGTTGTGATTGTTGGTTTAATTTGGATTGTTGGTTAATTGTGGATACGCACATAAACAGAGAAAATATTGCCCAAATTTTTATAGAATTAAGGAAGCCGTTATTCAAATAACTTACGTTAGGAGTCCTAGAATTAATACTCTTATTATTGTTATTATAGGCTGACGTACGAGACGAGGCGCATCCTAGTTTTACATTGGTTGAGCGACTAAGAGGTATGTGAGACTATCCTTCTTTCTTTTGGCATGATTTTGTGAAACAAACTTTCATTTGACATGATTTTAATAAAAGTACGGCGGACGTACATGATTTTCTACAAAGTTAGTTTTAAAGGAAATTTTTTATGACAAGTGCCTATGATTTTCAGTAAAGAGCTTATTATGATGATATTATCGATAGTCAAAGATGATTTCTAATTTCATATAGTTGCTCATGATATCTACTCGTGCCAAGTCTTATTAGACATTCACCGAGTCTCTCACATAGAGGGCCGGCACTATATAGTATGTTCCGGGTTCGAGTCCCGGCTATTATTATTATATTACTTGGGTTCGATTCCCAAGCGGGTTCAACTCTCGAATTATTATTATTCCATGGATTAACTCTCCATGATGCGGGTTCGAGTCCCATGACATTATATTATTCTATATACACTTACGTGGGTTCGAGTCCCACGATATACATACTTACTTGGGTTCGAGTCCCATGATATATATGTACCTAGACGGGTTCGAGTCCCGTGCTATTATGTCCTGAGGATAATAGTTCATGATTTTGGAAAGACTTGCATATTTTGGAAAGGTAAGAACTGATTTTCATTACTCTCATTTGATAAGGCACAATTATACTGTTATGTTGATTTCATACTTGACCCGCATTATCGTTGGAATTATGATTTCAATTACAGTATTTTTCAGTTTCACATACTTGGTACATCTATCGTACTGACCCCCTTTTTCCCGGGGGGCTGCGTTCATGCCCGCAGGTATATGTGATCGGTTAGGTGACCCTCAAGTTTAGGACATCTACCAGCTGCTAAAGAGCTCCCTTGTTCCGGAGCCAGCTATTTTGGTACAGATCCTTACATTCCAGACTTATGTATATTTTGGACAAGACGGGGCTCTGTCCCGTCATATGTTAGTATCGTACTCTTAGAGGTCTGTAGACAGTTGTGGGTTGGACGTTTGTACCTTGTTTTGGTTTTTGATGTTGGTGTACTCTGTGTTGTGGCGTTCCCGGTTATATTTGTTGTTAGCTAGTGGCAGCCTTGCCGGCTTGTTTATTTTGATTATTCATTTGTGTACATAATGTTGGTTGGTGGCAGCCTAGTCGGCTAGCTTATTATGATTGTTGTGTTGTTGTTGATTTGGCAGCCTTGTCGGCTCGCCCATTTTAGGGAGATGTTGTAAAAGCAGCGTTGTGCTGCCGAAATTTCTATAGATCTCTGTATTAGAAGGATTAAGAGTGACATGTCAGTAATGTCGTCCAATTAGGACGTTTAGTCGCGGCCCATCGGGTCGGGTCGTGACAGATAATTTAGACATATTTTTTAAATAGAGTAAATCAACATACGTACCTCTTAACTTCTAAGAGTAGAAGGAATCATGAAATAACACCACATGTATATTTCATACGTATAATCATGCCAAAAGAAGGAAGAGGTTCACATACCTCGCGACGACTAACGACACGTAGCAATATGCTCCAAAGTACTTCAACCTTGTTAGCTATTCCACCCTTCAAGTAGAATACGCTAGTCGTAGTACTTCAACCTATAAGGATCATAATACGTCTATCAACTCCTAGCCTTTTAAGGTAGAATCATACTAAGTGTAAGGTCTCTTATTCTACGGGAAATTGGGCAGCATTTCCTTTGTTTCTACGTACTTTTCCACCTTTTTCAAGGCCCGAAATCAATAACCAACATGCCATATTTAAGGTGCAACAAACCATCAATTCAAAGGGGATTACACGCTTTAACAGTACGTGTAAAATTCTGCCCCACAATTAATGTAAAACTGCCCAATAACTTGAGCCATTTTCGGCAATCACAAGGATAACACCACATCTATTCTTTTCCAATTCCTTTTTAATCCAAGTTGTTATTCTAACATGTTGTATAGTCGCAATCAATTATAACAACTATAATCTCTTTCTTATATAACATGCGACGATTATAACTATTGGCCAAATTGATTTCCAATTTTTAATGGCTAACATGTCAATCTCGGATTTAAGCTTCCAAATTCCATAACATTTATCAATCTTCATTCTAAATATCACATGCTCATCTATCAACTACTACAACATGAAATCTTGAATTACAATAGCAAGACGGAGATTATTACCTCTTTAAGCCCAAATACAATCCAAAACCTAAAGTCGATCCTTAGCAACTGTAGCTCCTCTTCTTGACGTTTCAATCCACTCCAAGCAACCTTTGGAAGCTTATGAAGAACTCTTCTTCAAGTTCCAACTCCAACTATGAAAACCCCCTTAGGTTTTCATGTTGCGACTAACGTAAAAACGTAGTTTTTCCGGGATTCTTGTGTTGGGATAACCTTAGAATACCTTTAGGGATCTTGGGTTTGAATATTGAGATTTATGAAGCAAGATTGAAGAATTTTTCTCTTTTTTGAGAGCTATGGCCGAGAGCTTCACAAGGAACCCACTAGGTTCTCTAAATTTTTCTAAGTGTTGAAATGATCTAGTCTTGCACTAGTATATACTTATATAACACAACCAAGGGCTATGATTAAACCAAGTGTGGCTAGGATCTTAGTCAATATAGTCAATAATGTCAAGCTCTTCACTTGGTCTTTCTTGACCAAGTCATTTTCGACCAAGCCATGTGGAGGGTGACACGTGTCGCTCTCCTATTGGTCTAAAATATTCCATTTCCCGAAATTCCATAATTGGTCAAAATATCGAAAACCCCGTGGGCCTCACAAAACGTAAAATTTCCCGAGTGGGCCCCACATGACCAAATCCGAAAATAATATTCCATAATTCCGATAAATTATCAAAGTCTCAAATAACAAATTTGAGAACCCAATTCTCATTAACAAACACTTCTCTTTCTCGAGGTTCGGAAGAATTTCCTTAAGAATAATGAATTCTTCTTTCGTTTAAAAAATTTAAGTCATGATTCCTTACGTACATTCTCTTTAACATGCCCTGGACTTACGGAGAAAATTCGATGTTTCGAAGGGCAAAAGGGTCTGAAAAAACTTGATTTTTACACCTATAAGACCTAGAGATTATTCTAAAAGAAATATATCATACTTGGGAGGCTAGAAATGAGGCAAAAGCTACAAGATTGGAGACTACTCTTGTTCAAGTTCTTTCTTTCTCTTTTATTTAATTCAGTTTATGTTGGATATTAATTTAATTCTTAGCATGACAATGTCTAGGAGCTAATTTCTTTATTAGGGTTTTCCGTCGAATCGCTTGAAACTCTTTCATACAGTTAATGCATAATTATTGATTTCTTCTTCAGCTATATTAAGATCTATTCAATATTGTATTGATTGTTTGATAATTGACTGATCATTAATTGTCATAACTTATATGATTTCGAATCGAGATCTGAAAAAGGAAGATTTGAATATGTTGTAGTTGTTTAGATATAGGTTAAAATCGTGGACGAAAGTACACTGATACTTGTGTAGTGTTTAAGGTTATTGTTTTTAATCCTCCTGTGTGGTAAAATCTATCATAGAAATATATAAGGTTTCTGCACAAGGTTGAGTTTTTATATGTCCTAACCGGAATATAAAACATATTAGTTAACCTGCTATCTTAATAAGAAGAAGAGTCATTAGTCTTGCATTAACAAGTGAAATAGTGGATAGTTGAGGAGATTGAAAACTCTAATTCTCTTCACAAATGTTTTAAACCAAAGTATTATCATCCTTAGTTTAAATTTCTGCACTTAGTCTTATATCTTAGTTTAAAAATAAAATAAAATAACGTCAACCAAATAGATACCATATATTAGATATTCGGTACTTGACAAATCAGTTTCTGTGGACGATAACTCAGTCTTACAGACTATATTACTTGAACGATACGTACACTTGCGTAAGCACATAAATATCGCAACACACTTAAATGACCATTACATGGGCACTTGAAGAAGTCTTCTTAAACCACTATAAATTGAGGCTTTGGCTCAATTGTTCATCACTTGAAGTTCAACACAACACTTGAACTTACATTCAGATTTTGTGAACTTCTTCCTCTCTAACATACTTTCAAACACTTAAGGTTCTTCTTTAGAAACACTTGAGTTTCCTTTGCTCATTTGTTTGATGTTGTTTTATCTTGGGAGATTATTGCCCATTAATGTAAAAGGATATACACGGGTCAATCTTGTCTTAAGGACAGAGTGCTAACACTCGACTCAGCACAGTTGTAACAAGTAGGTTTTAGTGTCTATTGATGTCAGGTTATCAAGATTCAATGAGCGTTCGGCAGTTGGAACAAAGATCCAAGACTCGAAGACTGATTCAATAACGAAGATCAAGATCTCAAAAACTTGTGGTTGACACAATCATTATCTATTACAAGCTTGTCACTATTGTTGTAATCCTTGTAGTTTACCCTTTCGAAGCACTTGTAATAGTTGCTTACTATTCTCGTACATCCATTGTTTCCAACAATAATTACCCTAGACCTTCGTGATACAATTTCTCATTGAATAATTTTGTAATAGCCTGAGCTATTTTATTACTCAGATCCATTTAAATCTTTCTTATTCCTTCAAGAAGCTTTGAAAAGTAATGCATATTTTCAGGTTCTTAGCATCACCGACGAACTTAACTGATCAACTATTCAAAATAAATGGATGAACAATAAGTTGTGTCATCAAAGAAAATCAAAGTGTTGTAGTTCCCCTGTTTATGCAAATCCAAAAATTCATATAACAAAACCGCATTGTATTAGGACTTCCTAGTTCACTCAATTATTTGGTTTTCAGAGTTCTTTCTGTTTTCTTATGCCAAGGGTCTATCGGGAACAATCTCTCTAACTTTCAAGGTAGAATTAAGGTTTGCGTACACTATATCCTCATCATATCCCACTGTGGGATATCACCATTCACCGGGTATGTTATTGTTGTAAAGTGCTTTATGTTATTAAAGTAGTTTTGTAGCAGGTCCGGAACGTATTTTATGATTGAAATGCATATTTAATTTGTGTCTGGAAGGTTGCAGATGAGTTTCGGGTGTTAATTCAAAGATTTGAAGATGCCATAAATTTCTGATATCTGTTGTGAGCGGAATCTCGTTGAGGGAGCGCGACTGCGCTGAAAGAATGAGAGTCGGTCAGCGCAATCGCGCTGAAGAGTGAGAAATTGGTAAGCGCAATCACGTTGAAGGAAATATGTCAAGGCAACGCTATCGTGCTAGAGGGGAAAATTTTGGTTAGCGTTATCGCGTCACATGGGGAGATTTTAGTCAGCGCTATCACACTAGAGGCGCGCGATCACGCTAGCGTGAGTTTTCCGGATTTAGCGCAATAAACATAATCCATTTTATTTTTTGGTTTTAGTCGTAGATATTTTTGGATATGAGATTGTGTGTTTTGTACGTTCGAATTGAGTTTAGCTTCTAACTGCCGGGAATTCTCATTTTCTTATTTAGCTCTTTCTTAATTTTGTGTCATTTCTTTCTTTATTGTTTGTGTTTTAAAATTTTCTCTTGAGATTTTTTTAAAATAGTATTTTTTATTGTTTTGCAAAAAAATAATAATAAAGAGGTTAGATTGCAAATCATTACAAAAAAATAGTATATGGTGCGAATCATAAAGAGGACATATGTTACGGGTGAAAACGCAACGGATCAGTACTTGTTAACTATTTGTTGTATCTAACATTACGATAACGTACACCTTCTTAAATACGTCACTTACATCTCAAACACTAAATATATCTTCTAATTAGCTATCTTTATTTTACATTTTAAAATATTTTTTATGTTATTCTAAAAATTTATTCTCATTAATATGAGGAACACACATAGGGTACGATATTAATTTAATATACGTAGTTTAAAAGATCTTCCTATATTGGTTTTTTGATATCCAGCTTCATGACTTACGTCATGCTATTCCTAGAGATAGTAGTACTGGTCCCTCAACAGTCAACACTACTACCAGAGCAACTGATATCATCTCCAAGGTCCTTTCACAGAAGAGAGCAAAATGCTCCCACCATGATTCGAACTCACGCTGCAGCCTTCAGCTGGATTTTAAGTTCACCTCATTTGATATTCAACTATGCCCGGGGGACAAGATCTTCAAATTCTAGTAGTATTAAAGAAAAAAGAAAAAGGAATAGGGTCAGATTTGGCATCATACTTTCGGAAAAGGGTCATACATTCCCTTCGTTAAAATATGGGGACAAATATATCTTTACCGTTATTAAAGTTGTTGTATTTTCCCCATTCTAACAGATATGCCAAGGTGGACGCCACATATGCGCATACCCAATTCATTTACACCCGACCCGTAACCGTGACGGGTAAAGATAAAACAAACGACCCGGACGATTTTCATACCCCAACTCTTGATTTCACTCTTCCAAAACGAGAATCCAAGCTTCCAAAACCAAAATCAAAAATCAAATCCGTCTGAATCTTCTTCTAATCGCGTTCAAGGTACGAAATTTCTTAACTTTATGTGTTAATCGATAGTGATGTGGTTCTAAGTCTCGATTTCACTGATGCGACCCAAGCCTCCTCAATTCATCAATCTGAAGCAAATTCGTGTTCTAATCATGTTTTCTGTTACGAATTCCTTAACTTTTTGTGTTATTCGTTAGTTCCAGGTTATTATGTACATGTGGTGTTCAATTTTTGGTGTTCGATTTTGCGAATATGTGGTTAATCAATTTTGTGAATATGTTTTATCACCCGATTAAGATTTCATTGTTTGGTCTGGTTTTTTCATTTTTTGGTTCTGACGATGTTCACTCAGTATTCAATTTGCAGACGATTCGTGTATACAAAATTTCAATTTGTCGATAATTTTTGTTTCGACTGAGTTTCGACAGTATTATTTAGTATATGAAATTTGTAATTGTTGTTTAGGAACATAGACTGTGAGTTTCGACAGTGTTTGTTTAGAAGTTAATGCAATTGATTTTATGTTCAGCAACTAAGTAATATCTCAAGTGAGTTGTTCTTCACAAAAGTGGCGTCATTGTGGTATGACTGTGAATCAATTTACTTCGACGACTACTTCAAATTCTGGAAGGAAAATTCTTCAAATGCCCTAAGTCTAAGGTAAGTAATATTTATGTAATTCTTCAATTTACTTTGACGACTATTGGTCAGTGTTGGTTTGATTTTGTTTTTTATTCTTTCTTCATTATTTGTTCATAGAGAAGTTCTTGTGGATATTGGCAATGGGAGGATGAGAAATATAAAGTTTCGCTGGAGAATTAATGTCGTTATTGAATGCGTTTAAGAATGTAATAGCAGATTTGAATAGTGAAAGAGATACGTTGAAAGAAATTGATGCGTTTGTATAAATCAAGCTGAAATGAATAAAGTTTTGAAGATGCGCGTGTTTATGATGATTTCATGAACTTTATTTGTTGGATTTGTTGCGGCATCGATTATGAAATGATTTATGTATTCGTAGTTGACTACGAACTTTTAATGTTATGTTTATGAATTAGTAGTAATAGCTATGAACGAAATTAGGTAGTATCATTATGTATTGGGATCCCTTATGTATTTGTAGTCACTTCTCTATTGTGGGTAAACACAAAAGTTGTCCAGTTGATAAACACAAAAGATGTCCAGTTGTTTTTGTATACAATTGGTACTTGTAACATATGACCATTTTCCACTAATTATTTTTTTATACAGTGGGTTCATGTGCATAGTTGTTCATATGGTCGATACTAAAACCGTCAAGAGAACAATTAGTGACATAAAACACAAAGTGCACTATTAAATTGAACATACACGACATACAAGATATAGGAACATACACGAAGTACACATTGTATGAACATTCAAAGGTGTTCATCAAAGGTAAAACACGAAGTACACATGATGAAGACACAAAGTACACATGATGAAGACACGAAGTACTTAGTATTGTTTGGGACTTCACTATACATTAGTATCAGTAAATTCATCTACACAAAAAAAACAAGCTTCATTATTCATGTCTTCATCATGTTTGGGACTTCACATTCCTCTTCATTTTCTCCATCTTCTCTCTTATAACAGGTGGTTGATAAGGCATGTTGGTTGGATGACTCACTGCAGTAGAATCACTAACAAATGGGATTTTTTTTGTTGGTTTAACTAATCTTTGTTTCATCCTTTCAAGTATCCTAGTATTTGCTTCAGGAAATGACCTTGACCTTAGTGATGGTTCTGTTCTAGCACAGTTGTGGTGTTGTTGCTGCTTTGAACAATTTCTTCAGGTTCTAATATAGTTGTGATGTTGTTGCTTTGAAAAATTTCTTCAGATTGTAGCACAGTTGTGTTGCGGCTACACTTAAACCTCTTCACAACAACTTGTTTCCCTTTACTAGTCTGAAATCAAATTAAATTTGCATATGTTACAGTTTTGAAATTAAATTAAATTGCTACAAAAACTTGTGTTTAAAGTGTTATCTTATTACATCCCCTTGCATTGTGTCCACTTTGATGTCATGTAGAACATGTAATAGGTTTTCCTTTTCTTGAAGCAGACCATTTCCTTGAAGCGACGTGTAGAACCCCCGAGCCCATTTTTACATTTACAGATGGAACATTTAAAAGGACAACCCTCAACACACTTGTACATAACCATACATTTATCACTTTTTAACAATACCAATCCTTTATTTTCAGCCAAGGCATAAAGGTTCATAAACATTCTAGCTTTAAGGATATCTTTGAAAGACATTCTAGGATAAATTGTTTTGAAATGCTCTAACTTAAGTGTAATCTATCTTCTATTTTGAAGTCTAATAAGCTTTAATTCTTCAAAATCATCATCACTAGACCCATTAGAAGAAGAGTTTAATGATTCATTGGCAATATCACAGTCTGTGTCAACCTCAACATCAATAGAATATGACTCAGAATAGTGTACAGTGTTAGTCACATCTATATCATGACTATGATCTAATTCACATTCATCTACAAGTCTAACCATGACAACGATCTACAAAAAAACAATAACACTTGAGTACATAAATAAAGGTTAAATGAACGGAGGAAAAAGTCAACAAAAAAGTTAAAGAAGAAGGTGAAACTTCACATTAAACAACTAAGAAACAAACAAAGGAAAACCTTCCCCAACATCAAATGAGGACCACATAATAAAACATTACCTGTAAAGAAATGCACAAAGACTGATTTTCAAGACAATAATAATAAATATAACTTTAACCATTGTCCCACTAGAACAGAAAAACTGCATATTCAATTCAGATTTTAGACATTCAATGTGTCTTTTTCAAATAAAAAACAAAAACATGCACATACAAACTTAACAGATTCAAACACCACTATTTATACCACTTTTTTCATAACAGATTCGAAAAATCAACATATCAGATAACACATGCACAACCAAATCTAATACCACTTTTCCAACCTATAATAGAGTCGAACACCACATAACCCTGAATAGATTCAACTATCACAAATGAACTCGACATGAACCCTAGATTAAACAGTGAACTCAATCTTCGTCGGCATCGTCGAAATATAAATTCAACAAATCGAACAAATAACAACTAAAAACAAAACAAAAGAAGTCGGCACAATCGTCGACATTATGGGTTCGTAATCAGGTAAAAAAAAGTTGAAGAAATTCGAAAATCACAGATACTTAGAACCATGTCACTATCGATTACACATAAAGTTAAGAAATTTCGTACCTTGACGCGATTAGAAGAAGATTCAGACGCATTTGGCTTTTTATTTTGGAAGCTTGGATTCTCGTTTTGGAAGAGTGAAATCGAGAGTTAGGGCATGAAAATCGTCCGGGTCATTTGTTTTATCTTTACCCATCACGATTACGGGTCAGGTGTAAATGAATTGGGTCTGCACACATGTGGCGTCCATCTTGGCATATATGTTAGATTGGGGGCAAATACAACAATTTTAATAACGGAAAGAGTATATTTATCTCATACTTTAACAGACGATAAATATGACCCTTTTTCGAAAGTATTACTACAAATATGACCATTTTGTCAAAAGAAAAGCAGTCGTGCTACTAGGATGGTATATTGACAATTATGCCCCAACTAGAAATGGTCGCTAAATTAGGAGAAGATAAATTTAGAGAGTAAGGTAGAAAGAAACCCTAATAACGCCGCTCTCGTCCTTATATCTTTTTTGCTCTAATTTTCAGGTACCCAATCTTTCTCTTCTGCTCAATTTTTTCTTTCTGATTGTTAACTATGAATTTGTGCTACATATATACCTTTTTGATTAGTTTTATTAGCTGATTGACTGATGTTAGGTACAATAGAGACTCTAGGGTTAGGGCTTTGGCAATGTTCATGTTGTTGAGTTTTTAAGATTCTGTGTTGCTAAACTCTCTATTTATCGATTCGTGCGTGTTGCTGAAGTCTTCATTTGTCACGATGTTACTGTACTTGAAATCTATTACATGTTGTGGTTTCTGTTTGCAGATCGTTGGAATTATACGGAGTAACGGAAAAAAACAAGCTAAAATGATTGAATGAACTTTAGGGATATTTACGAGGTGTTTGCTCAATTTTTTTTTATAGTTTTTGAGTATTTCTTTTTGAAACATGTCTGTTTGAGTTTAAAAAATAGTGTTTATCAATTAGAAAGTGGTTGAGGGAGTTTTTCTTCTACTTCAACTCACAATTTTTTAGAAAAAAAGTAAAAGCTTTAAGAATCCTAGCACACATCGTCTTTCATAATCATTTTCTGGCTCCTTAAGACGTGTCTTTGCTAGATGTGTAAATGTACCTGAGTCTGTGTCGATGTAACATAGGTAAGACGGTTTCTGGTCTATTGAAGTGGATCCATTTACTGTGGTCTTGGGATTTACGCTCTTTCTTAGCGTTTTGGGTGAATTTAGTGTTTTGAAGATTATAAATAATAGTGGGACCAAATGGCTCGCTATCCTCTTGTCCTCTTTTACAATTGGTGTTGTGTACTAAGTTTACTTTTTTGGGTTAACTATGTGTTGTTAGATGAGCGTAATTTAGCTGGGTATAACCTTACAGGATGTACAGTATTGCAATGTGTACTTAATGTTGGGGCTTGTCAAGATTTGTTACGTTAAACACAATTCTTTTTTCCCCCTTGTTGGTGTTGTATCTATAATTTTTAAAGGTAATTGTTGATTTAGCAATAAAGATACATAGGAGGTTAACTTTTGATGGCTGGCTCTATGTTATTCTATATCTTTGTAAATCTTATGTTGGCCTTATCTTTTTTTTGGCTTGGCACTTTTTGACCTACCTTTTCTTGATGATTGCGTGTTGTGAATGACTTCAAGCATATCTTTTGGTTGAGGATGCATGCTTTGTTGAATTTAGCCATATGTTATTGGATATTTATCTTTAAGTTGTTATTAGGTGAAGTAAACTGATTAGTTTCACCAGCCTTCTTTTTTTATTTTTTGGTTTTGGGTCAAGTAAATGAATTTAGTTTGAATACAACACATTGTTGTCAATTCCGAAGTGAACAAGTTTGCACAAGCTATACAATCTCCTCCTTAAACTTGACTTTCCTTTATATTCTTTTCATAGTTAAAGTAGAATTGCGACCTTCTTTATAGTTCATGCTCTTACTCCTCTCTTTCTTATTTGAAGATATACCAGCCTGAGGTTGTGAAGCAACAAGTTCCATAAACATGAGTAAGAAGAAACCACATGTGTTCCTTGATGTTTCTATCGATGGTGACCCAGTTGAAAGAATGTTTTTTGAGGTATCAAGCTATCCACTAGCTGGCTTTGTATATATGTATTTGAACTCACATAATGAGATACTTACCGTTCTCCCCTTGAGTCTCTTATTTACAGCTTTTCACTGATGTTGCTCCAAAAACCGCAGAAAACTTCCGTGCACTTTGTACAGGTGACAAATATAAGAGTGTTGCTCATGTATCATTTATTAGTCTAAGTTTTTGTACTCCATTCACTTTTACTTGTCCATTTTTGATTTTGCACGCCTTTTAAGAATTAATAAATGAAGTATATATTTTACCATAATACCCATATTAATTGGCGTATTATCTCAATAGACTTGGAAAATGACTTGGAAATAAGCAATTAATTTTAAGGGTAAAACAAGAAAAAAGTCTGTCTTTCTCCTTGATATGGCGAAGTGGACAAATAAAAGTGAAATTTATTTTTAGTATAATGGACAAGTAAAAGTGAACGGAGAGAGTACAATGACTAGCATACAATTTATGGATAAAGAATTATTCGTCAGCTCAATCTTAATACTTATTTCCTAAGTTTTTTTATAGAGAAGCAGTTCAGAGCACCTTAACAAGTTCCTTTGCTGGGGTATTGGCTGTTTGTTCAAGGTAAGGGTGGCCAGTGGGCCGGGTTCGGGGCAGGACCCGACGTGACTGGTGGGATCCGCCGATGTCCCGTCCCGCCGGAAAAGGGGACCGGTCTTAGCGGGGCGGGGTCGGTATCGTGATTTTCGATTTTTTTGGCACTTAATTTTAAAAAATAATATATATAAACACGTCAATAATTGAATAAGATAGTGTAATAAAAACATCCCAAGACTGTTTTTGCATCTCTTATATTATTTAATAGAAATATAATTTTTTTATAATACAATTTCAAAATTGCAATTTTGTGGTGTTGAAAGTTTCAAATAACATAGTAAAATTGCAATTAAAAAAATTATATTTATACACCATTTCTAGTTTCTTCACAATGTCTTGTGGTTCTTCGTCGGACAAGGTTTCGTTGTAGTTTAAATTGTCTTATTCAGATCTCTGGTTGACCACACCTTTTACGCTCCGCTCGTATCCAATCTCCGAATAAAACTGCAATCTCCAAGCTGTCTCCCGCTAATGAGTATTTGTGTTCTCCTATTTGAAATCTTTCGGCAGAAAAAACGCTTTCTTGAATGTTCAACACATCTCGGGCCATCTTTGCTAGTGTTAGAAATGTCTTCTCATTTTTCCTCCAGTATTTAAGCAAGTCTTCACGTTCTTCTTCATTGAGAACTGTTTGGTACGGTACAACACTATACAAAACAAAAACATCAAACTCGTTAACTTGATTAGTAGTCGTACTACTAAATATTTTATTTCTAAGACTTTCAATACTAGCCGCAGAAACATCATATCTTTTATAAGGTTGCACTGAAGAAGAAATGGTATAGGAGTCGGTTGGTTGCTAGCACTTTCTTGTTAGTAATGCGTATATATTTTTTTGCATTCATTGTGTATTTTAGATAAAATTTATTCTTTAGTTGGCTCCTTAGGCGGTTTTGGAGGTGGAAGTACTGCTATACAATCATAATTAGTTTCAATAAGTGCTTTATAACCGTCTATTTTAATAGTCGAATTTAATACAACACCAATAATATAAATAGTGGGAATAGGAAAAAATATTTATTTAATTTGATAAACATTTTTAATAGGTGCCTACAAGATGCGTTTTCCATATATTCACCAAGCAACAAAAATATTAGAGCTATATAAAATAACATAGTTGAAATTGTAGGATAATATATACCAGAAAATTCTTTAGTTGATTGAAAAAATTTCTCTAAAAATACAATAAGTTCTGAAATTTTTCCCAATCGTTATCTACAAGCATATTAGTTGGATTTCGATTATGGGCGTTAAAAAATAAAGTTATAGGTTTTCTATAATCATAAGCAACAAGTAGTCTCTCATATAGAGAATTCCACTTAGTCGCTACTTCTTCGGAAATTTTCTATAAGGTAGTCCACAATCGTGACAAGTTTTTATATTTTTTTTTCTTTGTATTCTATTACTTCTAAAAATAAAGTTCATAGCAAATTGTACTTTATCAAGAATGTCTTCAAAAAGTGATAGACCATCCTTTACAACTAAGTTATAAATATGGCACACACATTTTATATGAAATTGATTAAGAAAAGATGGAGTTAAAAGATTTTTTAAAAGTCTAATAGCATAATTATTAAAGATGCATTATCTAACGTAACAATCATTATTTTGTTAGTTATAATCATGACCGTTAGTACTACAACTTATATCATGATAGATACTTTGCCGGAAAAAATGATATAATGAATAACGTAAATATTATTGATATTCATGTGCAAATTTAAAAACGTCTCTCCTAACAGTTGATCTAGGAAAATTGTTAAAAGAAGGATTATACATCTCTTATGTAATGCATAAAATCAGGAGTAAGGAAATGAAAAAGGCAAACCCTCTACCGCAACTAATTTTGTTATTACTTCCCTATCTCTATGTTTATCGTATTTAGGGCCTACAATTCCCCCGGTTAATTTGACCATGTACTTGGTCTGGGACACTATGTGAACCTTGTCCCGACTCCGAGCGCATTGGCGCACCCGACTTTGTAGCCACATATTCATTTCACCTAGCTTTGTGAAAGTTTTGTACATGTCTCAATAAACCTCCCGTCCACCCTAACCTTTTCCCATTTTACATTTATAAACATTTTTACAAATTTGACATCTAACTACATGATTTTCTTGGTCCCTATAAAAAAATTCCATGTAGCTGATTTTAATTTTCGTTGTGTTGGACATCGTCTCATACTAGGGGGAATAAGAGACATTTCAGTTTGAGGTGCACTAGTGGGTGTCATCTAGATTATCTTATAAATTAATGTATTGTTCAGCTGCAGAATATATCTCATCATCTAATGGTATATCATTAAAAAAAATCAGTTTCATCTACATGTAATCAATCAAATCATCATGTCTAGGAATAGGATGACTAAAAGAAGTACCCATGCTTTTGTTACCCCTACTAGAAAAAGCACCCTTATCCTTAATCTTAAACATACCTCTTAATCCTTTCATTTTAATTATGCAAATAAATAACTAAAGATAATGAAATTAAGTGCGATAATTAAAATAAAGTAACAATAATAATTTAAAGAGGGAACGAAAGTACCAAACGCCGACGTAACTTCGACTTGTAATCGAGGTTGAAAATTGAAACTTTGCTCGATGGATGATCCTCAAGCTAGTTGCCAACTTCACTCCCAATTTTTGAACTTTGATACAATTATACAATTATACAAATGAACAAATAAAATATAATATTTAGTAGGCAATGTAGACTTGTAGAGAGATAGATTAGAGAGATTGTAGGAAGATTTGGGAGAAAGAAGAAGAGAAAATGATGTATTTATAGTTGAAAAATTGAGTTAAAGTGTAAATATATTAACTTAGCGGTTAAAAATAAATATTAAGGGGGTTGTGGGGTGGGGGAGGTCAAAAATGGCCGTTGTGCAACGACCATTTTTGCAAAGGGGAGGGGGGGAGGCGCCGGGAGGGGCCGACCCGGCCCACTGGCCAAGGTGCCAGGGTCATTAGTTCCTTATGTTATAAGATAATTTGGTGACATGACTAGTCATCTAGTGGGAACTGATCTTTGTCTTCTTCCTTTTCTTGGATGCTTTATTCATCTCCATGTTAAGTATTGTGATATCCTCAACTAACGTAGGAAGAAATTGTTATTATTCAGGGGAGAAAGGAGTCAGCTCTAAGACAGGAAAACCGTTGCATTATAAAGGAACCTTTTTCCATAGCATTGTCAAGGGATCTGTGGCTCAGGTATGTTTGTAGGCTCTAGGTGTGCTGGTTCTATTGATGTAGTTTGAATGTGAGCCATTGCACAGTTACCTTAAAAAAGTGCTCCATTGCACAACTCTTAGCTTTGTGGTTGAGCATGGCTAAGAAGTGGCATTTCCTTTTAGTCAGATATCCTTGTTTATGCTGTAGGATTCAGGGCTGATGGTCACGACTGCATTTCTTGTGATGTAGTTTTAAGGTTGTGCTAACTGAGTTGTTCGTCCTCTGTATTAATGAACTTCAGCATATTATAAGGCTCGTTGTTCATGTACTTTTATGATAGTTAACTAATTGTTTTCCCTTATCTATTTCAGGCTGGTGACTTGCTGAGACAAGATGGTGTGCCTTTGATCAACATACTACGTTTTGTGTATACTCAACTGTTGGTCAGCTAAGATGCAGTGTTGTTTGACTAATTTTAGTTGATGATGTAGTACTAACTTTGGGTTAATTTTGTCTATTTATGTTTTTGCCCTAATAAGTAAACTGTAGGTGAAATGAGATTAGCAAAATTGAGGTACCTGCATGCAGCAGACAAAGACAATGCTTATATTTTGGCTGTCTTTCTGGGAATAGATAGTTGGGAACAAATAGATGATATAATACACAGAATTAGAATAGGTTGGATGGAGTATAGGAGTGCTACTGGAGTATTATACGGAGGAGCAGCTACTGAACAAGTTTGACAGAAGGTTGCATACCTACAATTTATATGTGAGCGAGTGTTGGGTCTCTAAAGCTCTAGTATATCCGAAAGATGAATGGTATAGAAATGTAGGTGTTAAAACTTTAAATGAATGTGCGGAGATATGATTAGAAACGATCAGATTTTTACAGTAGGGCAAATGAGGACTTAACTGAATAGAAAATAATAAAAGCAAAGATCTATATAAAATATACCGACTAGTTGGGATTAAGACTTGAGTGTTGTTACTTTACATCTAGTGTGTCCAGAGACTCATTTGTCCATGTGAAGTTAAGTATTAGATTTTGAGAATCTTAGTTTAGAGAATCTCTAATTCTGATTTTCCTTGGCAAACAAATTATTAGCATTGAAATGAAATGACCTGAATTCGGGTGAAATCCATGTAATTAGCCCCAATTAATTTCGGATTGAGGCATAGTTGAATGATTGATTGATGTGATGTTGTTGCCTTGTTCCATAAACAATACTTTCACTGTTTGAGTTCTGCAGCTTATTAAGTTGGAGCAAATGAAATGCTTCTTCATCTTCCCTCTTTGCCCCCCTCTCCATACTATATTGTTCTTCACAAAATTTCCAATATGTCCTATCCTTGGATGTAGGAAAGCCTAGATGTAGGCATTTGACCCCTTCCCCCTCAAGAAGCTACAATGTTATGAAGGAATCATGGTCCACAATTGGTATTAGAATTTGTTAATAGCAAAGAATGGAAAAGCAAACTGTTGCTATAAGCAGTAGGTTTGAGTTGCTTCACGTATTGAATTTGCTAATTGTAAATCCTGTTACCTTTTGTTGAGTTGAAAATGGTCCTCATGCATATTTTAAAATGTAAGAATTTCTTTACTCAGTCAAACATTTCAAGGCTGAAGGAACACTGCAACAGGTTCTGGTTAAAACTCCTGAGTTAATGTGCCCACTTCTTTGCAGGGAACTATGGGGAGAGTATCTATGGAGGAAAATTTCCAGGTGAGACCTCTTTTATTAGCCCATCTTTATTTTGGAATTTGCCTCATATCTTATGACTGCTTGATGATTGTCTCATGTACTGAATGAATGCCCTACTTTTTATGGGAGACTAAGATATAATGAAATAGTAAATCAAAACACAAACAACAGCACGTGTAAACCTTTTAGCAAAAAATCATTTATCTTGAAAGAAAATGGGTTTCCTTTTGTATTGCCTGTGAAGGTTGGGGCTGGCTTTGATCTAATTCTATGCTGCTTGGGCGCTTCAATCCATTGATATTGGCCATTGTTCCTCTCAGATAATGGTATGGGAAATGAAGGCTATGTTGCCTGTGCTTTTGTCGATATTGTTTTTTATTTTCTATTTTATAGTAGTTTGAGATTTAATTGCAGTTTTTTTTTCTTTCCTAGAGATTTAAGCCTTGTTTTGATTGGTCTGTGTGGTTCATTTTGTTCAGAACAATCCCAGGGAAATCTATTATTACTTTACTGCAGAACTGAGGTAATTGGTTATCAGATCAGAACAGTACTCAGCTCTATGGTAGAATTTTTTATTAGTTATCATTACCTAGAAACTGTCATGAGGGCAAAAATGCGGATTGGCAAAGCTTGGCAATTTCTATTGTAGAAAAGATTGCCTGTTTGTAATTTCATGGGTAATAATACTTGCTCGCTTTATATTGACACCCCAACTATCCTCTGGATCTAGGTAATCTTCTTACAGAAATCTTTTGGAAAGATTCAGTAATGGATCCTTTTTATCAATTTCTAGATACACAACTTTACAAGCAATTGCGGTATAGGTTATGTTACTTTTGGAAATAATGGCTTGTGAGCGGGCATACTTTACAAATTAAAATTATCTTGTTTGTCGCAGTTTTGTAATTCATGGTATAGTGCACTTACTTCATATGCACTTTGTTGTCCTCCAGTTGTATAAATGAAATGTGTCGAGCATCACCTTTTGGAGGTGCAATATTTGCAGGACCCTCTAGATTTTTTACTTTGATGTGATATCTTGAACTAATTAAAACAAATTTTTGAGAGAGAAAAGGCATGCTCTGTAACAAGTGAAATCATTTGAATATTTCAGATGAGTCGCCGAAGATAAAACATGATTCCCAAGGGCTACTATCTATGGCGATTGCTGATCGTGATGCTCATGGTTCTATATTTTCCATCACCTTTCAGGCTGACCATCATCTTGACAGGTGTGTTATAATTTCTCAAAAAAGTATAGTGCCTCTTGTAAACGATGACTGCAATTTCCTACTCTACTGGACGCTTGCTTTATGGATTGCTGCATTAACTTTTTCTTAACAGGAAATGTGTCGTCTTTGGGAAACTTATTGATGGCCTTGAAGTTCTTAAGAAGATTGAGAGTGTGGGAAATGAAGAGGGAAAACCTGATGTAACTGTGAAGATTATCAATTGCGGCGAGTTACCTGATGGTGAGACTTTTGAAATTTCATTGCTCTTGGAAGTTTGCTTTGAAACACACCTTTACTCTTGTTTTTCCTGTAGTTTTTGTTAATTGAAAAGTCTGCTGGTTACGAGGCTTTATTTGATTTACTTCTCTTGGTGCAGATAAGAGAAAGCTAAATAAGTTGAAAAATGGGAAGCACAAAAAATCTTCCAAAGAGAGAAGGAAAAAGAGGAGGAGATATTATACATCAGAATCAGAGAGCTCTACAGATAGTGATTCCGAGTCTTCTGAGTCTGATAGTGATTCTGACTCGGATGTATCTTCTGATTCTGAAATTAGCTCATCAAGTGATGATAGACGGAGGAAGAGGAAGAGATCTAAAAGAGACAGGCATAGACGTGCTAAAAGAAAGGAGAAGCGGCGTGAGAAAAGGCGCAAAAGGCGTGATAAGAAATCAAAACGCAAATCAAAAAGGTTGCTCTTCAATATTCTATCTTTTGTCCCATAGGTTGTTAAGTTGTATAGTTTTAGATGCCATATGTTCAATAATGGGTGGTAAAATTGGAATATTTTCATTATCTCCGAAGATAATGATTTTGTGCTATCTCTGAAAAATGTGGCTGAGTTTAAGAGGCTGAAGTTCTCTTTCTTCTTTTCTTTCCAATATTCTTTTACCAGGGCATCAGACAGTCTTTCAGAAAGTGAGAGTGGCCATGATAGTAGTTCGGAGGATGATGGTGTAAGACGAGCTTCCGAAGGGAAGCACAAAAGTATCGAAAAGAAAACAGGTATTTCAAAGAACGTTGTAGTTGCAGGTCTCTATGCCTCAGTACATAGACACGCTCCTCGATCATCTCTGGTTTCAGGAGTCAATTCCGTAGTCTGTATATGTGTCAGAACTTACTCATTTGGATGCATCAAAACTCTCTTAACTTGGGAGGCGTAAAAGAAGAGAACCTGAAACTGGCATGCTTTTGAATCTCATGCATCTCCAAAAGATGGTTCCTTGCAGTATAATTGCAGCAATAGGCCATGAATAGTGGTGATAACGTTGTTAATTAACTATAGAATATTTTGTGTAGTTAAACAATAAGAACAATAATTTTCCTACTGATAAGGTTTCTGTAGTATTAACAAATGCTCACAAGCAAGCAAGTCTAGGTTACCTCAAATAATATGCTTAACTGCATGATTCCCCCAGAATTATTGTATTTTCACAAGTCTTATTTGAATCTTTTCCAAGTCAACGTTGTGTGTTAGGCGTGTGCAGTTGTATTCTTTGAATTTCTTTTGAGTGAAATTCTGATTCAGGAGGGGAGCAGTCAGCTGTCAATCTTTTGAGTGATTGGCACTGTTGTTTGAGCTTCTTTTATATACACCAATGGTTCCGCAACTCACCAGCAAATTCTATTACATCACTTTGTGATTTTTCATGATTTGAGCTCTCCATTTCTCTTTCTGTTTCTGGGTGTACTTTCCTATCCTTCCCTTGTTGCTGTCAAGTATTGAACCTGTAATGTCTAATTTTTTCTAGTATCTTTGGTGTTCTATAATATTGTTTCTGGATACTTTCTAAAAATATCTTGAGCCGAGGGTCTTTCAGAAACAACCTTCCTACCTTGGTAGGGGTAAGGTCTGCGTACACTCTACCCTCCCCAGACCCCACGTTGGGTATGTTGTTGTTGTTGATACTTTCTAAAAATAATAATAATATTGTTTCTGGTTTCATACTTCTGATTCTTCATCTCCATCTAAAAGCATTTCTTGCACACATTTTCTAGTTGATGGATTATGTACTGAAAATCTGAAATTCACAGAATCTTGTGTTTACAGTATGCAAGTAACATTTAATCTATACTGGTCATATTGCAATCTTTTTGATTCTTTTAAAAATCTATATGATGTAACTTGCTTGTGTGTAACTGGTTTGCGGACATTTTACAGAAGGAAATCATTCTCCTTCGCTTGAGGAGGGAGAAGCAGTTTCTCTTCATCACAAGAAAGTGGCAACTGACATTTTTGAAGTAGAGGTAGAATTTCCCAAGGAAAACGGAGAGCGTCAGAGCAATAATACCAAAGTGGAAAATAGATCTGATAAAACTGTTGATAGGCAGCCTGATGTAGTGGATGATCACCCGGGCAAATCTAGGTTTACTTTTCATTCCTCATTGCTACTCAGTTATTCTTTATGCTTACGGGTTATTTCATATTCAGAATTTTATTAGAAGTCAATTGAGCAGGAGCAGAAGCGTAAGTCCCAAAAGGACCGTGAGTAGGAGTATGAGCATTAGTCCTCGGAGGAGCTTAAGCAGAAGTCAAAGTGTTAGCCCAAAACGCAGTGTGAGCAGGAGCCCAAGTGTTAGATCCAGACGTAGTGTAAGCAGAAGTCCAAGTCGCAGTGGAAGTCCTCGTCGTGTCTCACAGAGGAGCAACAGCATGGTTAAGAGTGGCCACGGTAGTCCCGCAAGAAGCATTAGTAGAAGCCCAGTGAGAGGCAAGAAGGGAGGAAGTGTCAGCGTGAGTCCTCCAGTGAGAGCTCATTCACGACGAAGGAGCTGCAGAAGTCCCTCAGAGTCTCCTAGAGGGAGATTTACCCCGAGCCCGAGTCCACCTAGAACCTCATCAAGGAAATCATTGAAATCAAAAAGTCGAACACCAGTTAGATCTTATAGGAGTCCAAGCGGAAGCCCTGTTAGGCCTTCTCGAAGAAGCCCAAGCAGAAGTCTGGTTAGGTCTTCGCGGAGGAGTGCAAGCAGAAGTTCGGGTAGGGTTCCTTCTAGGCTTAGGCCTTCTGGAAGGAGTCCTAGCAGAAGTCCTGTTAGGTATTCTCGGCGGAGTGTAAGCAGAAGTTCTGGTAGGGTTCCTTCTAGGCGAAGCCCAAGCCGAAATCCAGGTAGGTCTCCTAGCAGAAACAGTCGACGAAGCTATTCAAGAAGTCCTGGTAGTGCCGGTCGTAGGGCAAGGTCTCCAGTTCGTGGGAGGAGCTCTTCAAGAAGCGCTTCGGTGGATGGATCTCCCAAGCGCATAAGGAGGGGAAGGGGCTTTAGTGAGCGTTACTCCTACGTTCGTAGATACAGGAGTCGGTCTCGTGATCGGTCCCCTCTTAGGCCATACCGTTACGGTCCTAGTGAGCGTGACAGGTGAACATCACACGACTTTCTGATTTGTACAGGAAACTAAAATAGATTCTTTTGCTCATTAATATACATATTCACCTGTGGCTTTTTTGTTGTTGAAGATATTCAAGATACAGAAGATCACCTAGGCGTTACAGGAGTCCACCTAGAGGAAGAACGCCACCCAGGTCTGGTATTTCTGCTATATGCTGTATTTGTTAGATTTATCTTTGTCAGGATGCTAAACTGTAACTGCCTAAATGCAGATACAGGGCCGCGGCTTCTTCTCGTAGTCCTGCGTGTAATCGTGCTCGTCGTTATAGTCGAAGTCCCATTCAAAGTCGTTCCCCTGTGGACAGATATCGCAGGTCGACGTCAGCTGAGCGGCGTAAATCACCTTCTCGGAGCAGAAGCCGATCAGAGTCGAGGTCATCTCGGGGTTCACGATCACCAAAGAAGGCCCGCAGAGATAATTCAGTATCATCCTCGGCGAGTCCCCCTGGGAAGGCAGATCTGGTTTCTTATGGAGATGGATCTCCTGATTCGGGATAGGGAGTAGAACCATTTTTGTAGTTGCTGGGTAGTACTCTGGACATATACTTATTTGGGTTTTCACCATTATTGGACTGTGACTTTGCTATATGGATAGACTTCCCCTCTGTAGTGTGGCGTAGACGACGTGTTGGATATTTATTACTTGTGTGTCTGATATATGCCTTGAATAATTTGTTATGGGCTGCTAGTAGAGTTGGTGTAGGGAGTAATTTGTTATGCTCTGGCTGTTTTGCTTACAAATATTAGATGATCATCATCATGCAATGCATCTTGGATTCCTTCACGGAGGAATTTTGGGTTTCACATGACTATTTTGGACTAGTCATTTGTTGCATCCTTCTCTCTTTTTCTTTTGATATATTTTTAATAATTCGTGTCTTGCCTTTTTTAATCTGTGGGTATCATAATCTTCAATGTTCTTTGGAGAACAGGTTATGCCATTTCAGCTCGCTGGCAACATCATTTAGCAGCAGCTTATGATGGCCTTGCAATTCTGATATGAAAATGTAAACTGTTTTGAGCTGACGGCAAAGCTGCTTTTGCTTTCTTCTTCGGGAGGAGGAAGTTAGTTTTGAGATGGCAAGGAAGAAAAGCACTGAAATTACTTCAATATTTGCAAACTCGGCTAGCTAAGGTTAAGAGATGTAACATCGTTTCCTAAACGTGGGAAGTGTATTTATTTGAGGCCTCACAGGAGTGTTTGGGACAAAGCCGAAACTGAACTAACGAAGATTGAACCGGCGTTAAGTTGGAAAGATAGCTAGTCTCCCACGCTTAACCTTCATTCAAACCTGTCTATATATGCTGTTCAAATCTTGGCTTCACTTGGTAGAATTGGCCTGCCCCTAACAAAATTTTCCAAATCAGAAAAGAATTCTAGATTTGTCAATGTTCCAATGGTGTTTGTACCTAATCAAATGTGAGGCTACTTGTTGCCATGTTGTTTCTTGCTTGTTCATGGACCCAATAGCAGTTTAAATGGTTGCTTTATTCGTATATCCTCATATTTATTTTCCTAGTTCCCCTAGCTTTTTTACCCCGTCTCGAAGTTCAGTGATTTTGTAAGTCTATCTTTAGCTACATTCAATCGCTACTTGATGAATTCCATGAGCATTTGATCAATCTCTCTTCACTATTTCTTTTCTTCAGAAATGCTAGAAACGCATTTACTAATTCAAATATGCTACTCCAATGTTTGACATTCTTCGACAAGTACTTTATCCACTTCGTTATTTGTAAGTATTAAGCAAAGTTGGTGTACTATTTAAACGAGTGCTAATTTATTAAAGTTTCAACATCCAACCTTTAATATACAGAATCAATTCAACATATTTAAAGTATTAGCCAAAACGAAAAATTTAAATATGCAAGTTCAAAGAAATCTTTAATTTTAAATTTTAGTCGGGTAGTTTGGCATCAAACAGGGCCAAAGGGACTACATTTGGTGATTTGAAGATTCCCTTTGTACTTGTTCAACATATTAAAAAGAAATTTTCCCTCTTATAATCAAGCAAATTGAGATTTTCTTTCTTCAGTTTTACCATTTTCATTAAGTAGCTATTTTCCAAACTTTAATAGAGTACTAGTGAGAGTATATTGAGGTTAATCACCATTAGTAAGGGAAATTTTGTAAAATGAACATTTAATTAATGCTTCTCTAAGGGGAGTGCAAAATGCATACTAGACAAGTAAAAAGGAACGGAGTAGTAATAACAACATAGTTGCGCAAGCATTCACATACTCTAGACTAAGGCTGGCCAACGGGGCGGGGTATATCGATCCCGACCTGACCCCGCCCCGACCCCCTGCACCGACATCCAGATATCGATATTCTAGATCTGCACTGCAGACGGACCTAAAAAAATCGACCCCGACACCGACTCACCCCGCCCACCCCACTTTTCTAGCCACAGACAAATTGCTCACATTGTCAGCGCAAGTTAAATCCCTATAAATACTTCATTTTCTCTTAATTATTTCTCACAAATCTTCCTACAATTACAATCTCTCTAATAATCTCTCAATCTATCTCTCATTCTCTTTACATTGTCTTCTAAATATTTTATTTTATTTATTTATTTGGGAATTAGGAGTGAAGTTGGCAACTAGCTTGAGGATCATCCGTTGAGCAAAATTTCAATTTTCAACATCTCTCGATTACACGTCGGCGTTTGGTACATTCGTTTCTTTATTAAATTATTATTGTTTCTTTATTTTAATTAGCACACTTAATTTCATTATCTTTAACTATTTATTAGTATAAATTAAAATGAAAGGAATAAGAGGTATGTTGGGTATGTCTGGTTCTACTAGTAGGGGTAACAAAGACAAGAGTACTTCTTCTAGTCATCCTATTCCTCCTAGACAAGATGATTTTATTGATACTGGACATTTTCCTGAAGTACAATTAGATTTAGACGATGAACTATTTTCTGGAAATCAACAAGAGTTTAATTTAGAAGATAATCTAGATGACACACCAACTAATCTAGATGACACCCCCACTAATGCACCTCAAACTGGAATGCCTCCTATTCCCCCTAGTATGAGACGAGGCCCACCAGAACGAAAATTAACATCACATGTATGAGCCTTTTTTTTTTTATAGAGACGTACAAAATGAAGTTGCTACATGCAAAATTTGTAAAATTGTTTATAAATTTAAAATGGGAAAAGGTCAGAGCGGTACGGGAGGTTTAACTACGCATTTGAATACCAAACACAAAACTAGGTGGGATGAATATAAGACTAAAATCAAGGGTGCGTCAATGCATTCTCAGTCGGGACAAGCTTCACATACTATCCCACACCAGGTACATGGTCAAATTGACCCTATGACGGGGGCATTTGTAGGCCCTAAATACGATAAAATGAAAGATAGAGAAGAATTATCAAAATTAGTTGCATTGGAATACAACTAAGTTATAAATATGACATGCATATTTTATATGAAAATGATCTGGAAAAGATGGAGTTAAGACAATTTTTAATAATCTAACAGCAGAAATATTAGAAGAAGCGTTATCTAATGTAGTAGTCATGACTTTATTAGTTATGCCATAATAATCGCAAATAGAAAAAATATTTTCTTGAATAAAAATATGAGTGTGCCTACTATCTATATATCTATATGCTAAAATACGTTTTTGCATACACCATTTATAATCTACCCTATGACATGTTACCGTTAAATAATCATGGTCGTTAGTACTACGGTCTATATCACAATAGATACTTTTTCAGTGTAATGATATAAATAATAACATAAATATTGTTGATATTCGTGTGCAAATTTAAAAATATATCTCCTAACAGTTGATCTAGAAAAACCGTTATAAGCAGGATTGTACATTGATTTTATTCATATTTTATATAATGAATAAAATCAGGAGAATCAGGAAATGAAAAAGACAATCGGCCTTGATAAAGGTGACAAAGTATGTAGAAACAAAGGAAATGCTGCCCGATTTTCCATAGAAATTAGTAACTTTGAACTTGGAATATTCTACATTGAAACTAGAGGTTAATAAACGTATTATGGTCATTATATGTTGACGTATTACGTGCGGTAGTTTGGACTTGACAATTGGATTGACCCGAAGAGGTATGTGAAACTTTCCTACCTCTTGAGCATGAATAATTGTATCTATGTAGTACAGTAGACGTACAAAGGCTTTGGTATCCCCTACTTGTTTTAATGATGTTTTAAGTCTTAAAGTTAAGGGACTTTGAGTGTTTGAAGTATATGATACTTGTTTCGTTTAAAAGTATAAGTCCCTTGGATATATGGAGATGTGTTTAACTAGCGTGTAATGGTAATATAACGACTTTATGGGAAGTTGGTTGTATTGGCTTTATGGAAGGTTAACAAAGAAAAGTTTACTCCAAGTAAAACAAGTACGGATAAATGGTTTGAATTTGTGAAAGACAAATTGTTTTTAAGACATTAATTGCCTAAGGTTTTTAAAGAAATGAAGTCACTTGATTTAGAGGCCTATTGTATTTTTAAAGATAAACGTGACTTGTTTTGAAAAGCTGTCGTGACTTGATACTACGGTTATTAGTATCTTGAGAGTTTTACATAAAAAATGAGTCATTTTCTTAAAAGGTTTAAGGAACGTGGTACTTGGGTTAAATTCCCGGATTTTCTTTTAAAATGACATGTAGTGCCTTAAGTAACTAAAATGAGAGGATGTACTAGAAATGTTATTAAGAAGTTAGGAGATATTCTTAACTTGCTTACGTTATGATAAGCAGGTAGCGCTTATGTTATGTATGATAGTCGGTTGTGCTGATTTATTTATTATTATTATTATTACTATTTATGCCATGGATTTGCTACCCATGATGCGAGTGCGGCGCTTGTACTCATGCGGGCCCACCGGGTTCATGCGGGTGAAATAGTCCCATGCGAGGTGAAATAGTTCCATGCGGGTGAAATAGTCACATGCGAGGTGATGACCTTATGCGGGTCCACAGGACCCATGCGGGTGAAATAGTCCCAGGAGTAGGATTGCTTAATGATACTACGGGCGGGAGACCCTGTTTTGATCATGAGCCTCATATTTTTATGCAGTAAAGTTTATACTTGTTACTCTCATTGTTAGTAAGGCACAGTGTACTGTATTTTGATTTTCTTCCATGACTCCAGCTTATTTTAGACTTATGATATTAATACGATTTTCCGCTTTACATACTTGGTACATATCAGGTGTCGACCATTCTTCTGGCCGCTCATGCCGCAGTGGGTAAGCAGGTGGTAGATCCTCATTCTTAGGATCTTGCTCAGGTGTCAGAAGCTCCATTTCTCCGGAGGCTCGACTTTTGGTACGGTTCTCCCTGGTGTTGTAGATATTTGTACATTCAGGGGTATGACGGGGCCCTGTCCCGTCATAGTGTTTACGCATTCTTAGAGGCTTGTAGTCCTGTTATAACTTGGGTTGTTAAGGATGTAACTGTTCAGTTTTGATTATATTTAGATGTAGCCATTTTGGGTTAGCCTACTTATATTCTATATGAGTTCTTGTTGTGAGTTTATTTTCCGCTGGTTTTCTCTGATGTTGTATCACAAGGGTGCCCGGGGTAAGGCACCAGTCACGGGTCCGTGGTCGGGTCGTGAGATAATAGTAAGGGAGAACTTTACCCAATCAGTACCACCACCACCATTTCTACAAATTAAGCCACACCATCAACGTTTGTCGCTCTAGCACCTTCCTTGTGGCATGCATGTTTGGGTCATCCGGGGTGTCTGTTATTTCTTTTCTTAAAAACAATAATTTTATTGAATGTAATAGTACGTGTTGTACTAATATTTGTCCTTCTTGTCCGCTTGGGAAACATGTTAAATCACCGTTTGTAGCCTCAACCTTTAGTACTTTATTGTCTTTTGATATTATTCATAGTGATCTGTGGACATCTCCCGTTTTGAGCTTTGTGGGCCACCATTATTATGTGTTATTTTTGGATAATTATTCTAATTTTTGTGGACCTTTCCTTTATCTAAAAAGTCTCAAGTTTTTTCCACATTCCTAACGTTTAGAGCATCCATCCGTACGCAATTTGAACGTAAAATTATAAACATTCAATGTGATAATGGAGGATAATTTGATAATGGGTCGTTTAGGGAGTTTTGTAACACTAATGACATATCTTTTCATTTTTCTTGCCCTCATACGGCCTCACAAAATAGAAAAACAGAAAGAAAAATTCGCACCATTAATAATATTATTCGAACTTTACTAGTCATGCTTCATTACCTTCTTTTTTTGGCATCATGCATTACAAATGACTACTTACCTCATTAACATACTTGCTAGCAAAGGATTAGCATATCAATCTATCCTAATTTTTTTATCATATTGACAATTCGTATTCTCATCTTAGGGTGTTTGGGTGTTTGTGCTATCCATTTCTCCGTCCACTATTAACAAACTTCAAGCTCATTCTACCGCTTGTATGTTTTTGGGTTATCCATCTAATCATCGTGGTTACAAATATTTTAATTTATCTTCTAATAAAATCATAATTAGTTGTCATGTTATTTTTGATGAAACACAATTTTTATTTGCTAAATTGTACAATTCCGTGTCTAGTTCTTATAATTTTTTGGATGATGAGCTCTCACCGTATATTATCCAACAATGGGCCTAACCTGCTTGTGACTCAATTCTGCCAGCAGGCCAACTTCCTGCTGGCCCAAATGAACTCGATCTAGTTCCAAATTCTCGATCAACAGGCCCACTACATGTTGGCCCAATACGGTGTCCTCCAAGTCCGGTTTTGGGTTCTCGGCCAGCAGGTCCACTGCCTGCTGGCCCAATAATTTCCCTTCCAGGTCAAATATCACGGCCAGCAGGCCCACTGCCTAATGGCCTAAATACCTAGTCTCCCACGTCCAATTCGATCCAGTCCCAAGATGGTCCAACACCGACCCCAGTCCAGTCCAATTCTATTCCAAGTCAAGGGTACATTACTTGTAGCCAACCGAGAATTTTTAAACCTAAAAGATATTTTAATCTCAATTCTAATGTCACTAAATCACCCTTGTCACGTAACCCAACGTCTGCCCTTCATGACCCTAATTGGAAAATGGCAATGAATGATGAATTTAATGCTCTTATTGAAAATAAGACATGGGAGGTGGGGCCCCATTCGCCTGGTGTTAATGTCATTCGTTCTATGTGGATCTTTATTTATAAGGAAAAATCTTATGATTGTTTTGAGAGGCATAAGACTCGTCTTGTAGGTGGTGACAAAACATAATAGGTTAGTGTGGATTGTGGAGAGACATTTAGTCTGGTGGTCAAATGATGACCATTCACACTGTTCTCAGTCTGGCTCTATCTAAAACATGTCCCATTCATTAGCTGGATGTGATAAAAGTATTCTTACATGGTGATCTCAAGGAAATAAGATACATCAGCCCGGTTTCGTGGATCCCGATCGTCGAACCGTACGCTTTCTTTGAAGAAGTCCTTGTATGGGCTTAAGCAGACCTATCGAGCTTGGTACAAAATGTTTGCAGATTATGTGTCTACTATTGAGTTTTCTCACAACAAGTCTGATCATTCACTATTCATATATCTTCATGGTGCTTCTCTGACATACATTCTGTTATATATGGATGATATTATATTGACTTCCTCTTCGAATAAACTATGCAAGTCTATCATGTCTATTCTCAGTTCAGAATTTGCTATAAAAGACTTGGGACCCTTAAGTTATTTTTTGGGTATAGTTGTGACACATTATGCAGGTGGTCAATTTTTATCATAGAGGAAGTATGCGACTAAGATTATTGAGAGAGTTGACATGTGTTGAGTCTATTTTTAATACTGTTTTAGGGAGTCTTTTGTCGTCTTTCAATTGTTTTGAACAATATTATGCGTGTTGTTTTGTGTTTTCATATCTTAAGTGATTCAGAAAGGAATAAGGTGAATTCAAAGAAAATAGGCTGTTATGGAGGACAAAGACACATATTGAGTCACAAGCAATAAGTCAAAGAGGCCTTGGGAAGCTCGGGAAGCAATTTAAATAAATTACATAGTCGACCCCTCGCGGTCTACAAGGCTAATTTGTAGAAATTGCTCAGTGATGCGCGATTTATACACATGCTAAACGCAAGTGCACGTATCGTGACAAGTAATATATTCTAGGTAAGACCGAATATCGTCCTCAGGGACTGGTTTTCAAGTACCGATTATCTATGCTTTAGTTTCTATTTGGTTAACGTTAATTGAGTTGGAATTCTAAACTAATAATGCAGGAAATAAACTAATTATGAAAATACTTTGATTTAAATCAGTTATGATGGCAAATTAGGGCTTCCAAGATCATCAACTATCCACTTTATTCAATCCTTAATACAATTAGACTGACTTCTTCTTCTACGTTAAGATAGCAGGTTAACTAGACCGTTTTATACTCATGTTAAGGTAATATAAACACTCAACCCCAATGGAGAACCCTTCTACCTTTCGGTGACAAGATTGACTACAAAGGAGGATTAAGAGCAATAACCTATTAAGCTACACAAGTATCGGGGTACTTTCGTCCACGATTTAAACCTATGTTTATTCAACTATAGCATATTCACAATCTTCCCTTTCGGATTTCGATTAGAACTCATATAAGTGATGATAACTAGTAATCAATTAATTATCAAGCAATCAAAACAACTATTGAATAAATCTTAAATAAGTGAAGAAGAAACCAAACTAATATATTAATTCATGAATAGAGTTTCAAGTGAATCACAAGGAAATCTCTAATAAAGTAATTAGCTCCTAGACATAGTCACGCTAAGAACTAATATAATCTCCATACATGAACTGAAATAAACAAAGCAAAAAGAAAGAAAAGAAAATACTCAAGAACGAGTCTTCAAGCCTTCTAGCATCCAAGGATTATGTTGTGGAATATTTACAAGATGGAATGGAATGGAATAGTAGATGGAGAATGGAATGAGAATGGAATGTACGATGGTGGATGGGATGGGTGATGGATGATTTCTTCTAATGATGTAGAGACTATTTATAGCCCAAGAATCCTTTAGGTAAAGGCTTAGGGATTATGTAGGTATGAAAGATTATGAAATCTTTTTAGGTAAAGGGTTTAGGAAAAGTTATGGAATCCTTTAGGTAAAGGGTTAAGGAATATGTAGGTAGGAAAAGTTATCCCTTTTGGATTCTGAAAATGTGTCAAATTCGGCCCAAAAACTCAGAAATCCCGCGTCGGCGCCGCGGCCCTGCAATCGGGCGCCACGGCGCCGGTGACGGCATTCTTCCGGATTTTTCGTTTCTTCGTCATTTGTTCGTCCGGTCTTCGTCTGATTTCTTCTATATTTCCCGGAACTTCTTAGGATTCATTTCTTGGCCCTTTTAGTGTGCAATTCCATCTCATTTATGCTCATTTCATCTCCTTTTCGCTATTTCTCAATTTCTGACCGCCGTGACACAAAAGAAAGGAAAACGACCCTAATACTATACTAAACATAAATGAAATGAGTAAAATACTAACTAAAAATGACTCAAAAGGTGTATATAAAATACATCGATCACTCGGATTTAAAGCCGCGATGCAACAAGCGAAGAGCCGCGGCGTCGAAGGGCCGCGGTGCCCAAATCAAGAGTCGCGACGCCTGGATGAAGCGTCGCGGCCCTGACGGCGGAAATAAGCGAGAAAAAACTATTTTTAACGAGAGTAAAAAGGTCCAAGAAGGGTTTTCGTTATATAAGTTGTGGGAGGCTGATTTTAAGGATTATCTCATATTTGGAGCAAGGAATATGAGACTAAGAAGCAATTGGAGACCATTATTGTTCAAGTTCTTTTCCTTTTCTTTTCTTTAATTTAGTTCATGTTGGTTGTTAAGACAAGTTTTATTAGCATGTCTATGAAAAAAATTCTTTATTAGGATTTTCTGTCGATTCACTTGAAACTCTATTGTGAATTAATGCATTGTTAAGTGTTTCTTCTTCATCTATCAATATCTATTCAACTTGTGTTTATTGAATGAAAATTAATTGGCCATTAGTTTTCATTATTCATATGAATTCAAATCAATATCTGAAAATGGAGATTTGAATATGTTATAGTTGATTAGACATCGATTTAATCTTGAACGAGAGTATCACGATTGTCTGTGTAGCGTTTAGGTTATTAATCTTAATCCTTTTATGTAGTAGAATTTATCATAGAAATATAGAAAATTTTCACTTAGGTTGAGTTTTTATATATCCTAACCGGAATATAGAACACCTCAGTTAACCTGTTATCTTGATAAGAAGAATTGTTAGTCTTGCATTAATGAATGATAGAGGGGATAGTTGATGAGATTGGAAATCCTAATTACCTTTATTACTGAGTAAAATGTTATCCCGATCTCCAAATTGCTCACGCAAGTGTACGTATCGTTACAAGTAATATAGTCTGGTAAGACCGAATGTCGTCCTCAGAGACTGGTTTCTAATTACCGAACATCTATTCTAGGTTATCTATTTGGCAAACGAAAAGTTGATTTGGTTTTTATCTAACACTAGTAGAATAATTTCAAGAATTAAACTAAATTACTGAGGTTTAATCAGTTATGAAGGAATTAAGGCTTCCAATATCCTCAACTATCCACTCTTATCAATCCTTAATGCAACTAGAATGACTTCTTCTTCTACGTTAAGATAGCGGTTAACTAGACTGTCTTATATTCCAGTTAGGATATATAATCGCTCAACTCCAGTGCAGAAACCTTTTATATTTCTATGATAGGTTTTACCACATAGGAGGATTAAGAACAATAACCTATAATGCTACACAAGTATCAGGGTACTTTCATCCGCGATTTTAACTTATGTCTATTCAATTACAGCATATCCAAATCTCTTCTCTCGGTTCTTGATTCGAAATCATATAGATTATGATAATTAGTGATCAGTTAACTATCAAACATTCATACCAATATTGAATAAATCTTAATCTAGTGAAGAAGAAACCAAACTAATGCATTAATTCGTGAATAAGAGTTTCAAGCGATTCAATAAGAAATCTCTAATAAAGTGTTTTAACTCCTAGCCATAGACATGCTAAGAACTAATACAAATCCAAACATGAACTGAATTAAAATAGAGAAAAGAAAAAAGAAATACTTAGAACTAATGTCTCCAATTGTAGCCGTCAAGGTTGAGATGTGTTGTGTATCCCCTCTCCTCCCCTAAAATATGTTGCTAAGGGTTTAAATATGCTGCAAAAATTGGGTGCCCTAGACCCTTCTGCCCCTGGCCAATTTTGTCTCGGATCGGATTTTCCCGTGTCGGCACCGCGGGCCTACATTATGGCGCCGTGGCGCCGAATGTTCTGCGGCTTTCTCGGGATTTATGGCGCCGCGGTCCTACTGCTCAGCGCCGCGACCCTGAATGTTTTCGTATGGATCTGTCAATTTGCGTCCTTTTTGCTTCGGGAGCCTCCTTTTCTGTCCACTTTTCACCATTTTGCCTTTTTGAACCGTTGTGACTCAAAAGAAAGAAAAATGACCCTAACACGACACTTATTTAAATGAAAATAAGAAAAATACTAACTAAAAATGACTCAAAAAGTGTATATAAAATACACCTAACATTAAACTCCAAGTATTTTCATTCTTAGTTTATTCCTGCATACTAATTTAGTTGTTACAAAACTTGCGTATCATATAGAAATTTCGCAACAACATGTCATCATGTAAGTCCTTTCCTACTCCGGTTGATACAAAACTGAAGTTGAGTGCTACCTCTAGCACACCTTACGAGGATCCCTCCCACTATCACAGTCTTACTAGGGCTCTTCAGTACCTTACTTTCACGAGGTATGATATTATATATGCAGTGCAACAAATATATTTATTTATGCATGATATGAAGGACGAGCATATACATGCTCTCAAACGCATTGTGTGTTACATTCAGGGCACTCTTGATTATGGTTTGCACTTATATACATCCTATGTATCTACTCTCGTGTCCTATATTGATGCAGATTGGGGTGGATGTCTAGATATCAAACGTTCGACGTCTGGGTATTGTATGTCTCTTGGTCATAACTTGGTCGGCTAAATGCATGCTACTTTATCATGATCTAGTGTAGAGGTCGAATATCGAGGGGTATCCAATGTGGTGTCCGAGTCATGTTGGTTGTGTAATCTCCTATTAGAGCTTCACTTTTTTATTCATAAATCTACATTGATCTACTGCGATAATGTTAGTCCAATCTATCTCTCTGTAAATCCGGTCAAACATCAGTGCACTAAACATATTGAGATGGATATTAATTTTGTTCACGAAAAGGTAGATAGTGGACAAGTATGTGTCTTGCATGTCCCTTCACGGTACCAAAATTTTGACATCTTTACTAAGACCCTTAGTTCTGTTTGAAGATTTTAGGGACAGTCTCAGCGTACGACGACCACCCGCTATGACTGTGGGGGTGTGAAAGACCACAATATACACGACAATTTGAAAGTGTATATCACATAGTATAGTTTGTATATATGTTACCATAATTAATAGAATTCTTATTCATGTATAATTATGATAGTAGTCTTGTACTAGGAAACACTATTAGTCTTGTATTAGAAAAATATAGATTTAATTTCCTTAATTAGATATTGTATATCATATAATATATATATATATATCTTTTCATTAATGAAAATAATTAAGAAATTATTCTCATTCAGATTCACATGTCATGGCGTGAATTACGTTACAAATTTTTACCCTTAGAGAATGATGTTGAAAGGTGAAAATGAAAGGAAGATATGATTAATCTTTATGTTTCACGTCACTCGCCATTATTGATTCCGCTTAGGAGTTATATTGGATTGGATTTATTATATAGGAGTTTGTTTAAAAGAAGCAATAAGATTGATTCTCTGACACCAAACCAGGAAAGTTGAATGGTAAAAAAAAACTCATTGGTAATATGCTACTTCAAGAAAGGAATCTAGTGATAATAGTCCTATTTTAACAAATTATCTTTAGAAATACCAGGTCTTGTTAAACAAGTAATATTCAAACTAAGAACAAAAAATTAGATACTTCGAATGATTTGACTCCTAAAAGGTCTTTCCACGTGCTTAGTTGAATTGGAAGTAATATATGTGACACCAGATGTCACACCCGTGAATTGGTTCATAGAAAATTCGATGTGAGTTAAGACACAAATTGAGACGGAAATGGATCATGTTGACATACATTTCGTATATGCGAGTTAAGGCATGATACGAAGGAACATGAGGGTCAACAAAGCTAAGGGATAAGGTTCGGATATAGGGAAATAATTGAGGAACATTGCAAAAGGGTACAACACATACAAATGATCAACAACATTCGGCAAGGTGTACATTGGTGTTGGGTGTCCGAGGAGGTGTTACACGTGTTAAATGGACATGTGCAGGTCACGGGACATCTAAACATGTGTGGAGCATGTGACAAGGTGTTAATATTCACATTAATGCATCTTGCAAGTCTAGCTAAGAGTTTACAACGGATAGTTGACAAAGTCCGAGGGAAAGAACAAGAAGCTAAGAAAAATGGGCATGAGTTAATGCTTGCAAATGGGGCTAAGGGTTAATGCGTGGGTTCAGGATATGAGGAAGGTGTTCCAAGACTCCTTATGGTTCGTATGGGTCAACTAGATCACCAGGTGAGGTGATGCTAAGGGTTCGACCGAACTATATACACGTGGCAAGCCGATATGCAAGTGACTAAGTCCAAGTGCAATGCGGTTCAAGTACGGGTCACGATGGAGCACCGGATAGCTTGGGGCAGGTTCGAGGAACTCTACAGGTCTCTGGGACACGTGTCAAGTGGCCTGAGCTCATTTGGTTGAGTATTGAAGTGGTGAGCTTCAATGACTCAACACAGGCAGAAATGTTCTAATCGAGTTTCGGATTTTGTGCAACCGTGGTGTGTGGTGAGCTAGACATGTTGCGGGCGATGCAGGTGATGTGTGAGTCATGTGAAATATGGCTAAAACCTTGCGGGACCAGTGTGAGTCGAGTGAGAAGGTTGAATTTGTCAACAAGACACTTGCTTGAAGAAAGGAAGACATGTGCGAATTGACCAAGTCTGGAGATAGTGTTGATGGTGTGATGTGTATGTGTGTGTGATGGACGAATGACTTGCAGTGTGTGTGTTACTACACCACTCCCTTAACACGTCCCCCTTTATAAGGCATGATATGTCATTCATCTCCCCTATAAGTAGAATAAGTTAGAATAAGTTAGAATAACTTATGAGGCACGAGAGGGACGAGCAAAATCCTTAAACTCGAGAGTGAGCTAGTGTAAGCTTAAGTGTTCAAAGCTAAGAGCAATACTTGTTCTTGTGAGTTTACTCTCTAAGAGTCTAAACTATTTAGTGAGTGAGGCTAAGTAGTTTGAGAGTTCAAAGTGTTAGACGTTTAGTTCTATCACTTCATTGTACATACCGAGAGGTATTCCTTTGTTTATTTGTGTAGAAATAAAAGTAAAGATTGGGCTGTTTTGCCCATAATTCTTGGTGTCATGTGTTGTGATTAAACTTTCCATTATAAACATCCTTCAAATGTGTTTGTTTTATTCCGCGTTCTTACGTTCTTTTGATCTTAAAAGGACTAAGTGTTAGGCTGAAGTTGACAAGAGTTGTTGCCGACTACCTTCACGCCTTTTGTGCGGAAAAATTATATTAGCATACCAGTGGTGTGACAATTGGTATCAGAGCTTAGCTTGTTGTTAATCTAAAGGATTCCTAAACACTACGTGAAGAGGTAAATCTAGTTGCTAAGGTGGTTGAACAATGACGTCAAGAACAACGGCGGAGTTAAGTGCTCGTATTGAGCGTTTGAAAACTCTAGTTGGTAGAACCAAAGAAGGACGTGATTTGGTGGATCTTGTTACACTAAATCATAGTCTTAACTTGGAATTTGAACAATATAATGTCGGAGTAGACGCACGTTTGGCCAAATTGGTGGAGCAATCGAGACGGGCCAATGAACAATTTGGTGAATTGCGACAAACTAAGTTGGATCTTGAAGTGGAGCTTATGGTATTACGCACTACAGTATGAGCGACTGGACGTGGTAATGCCACTGATCGGGGTAAGGTGATGGTGTCGGAACCTAAGTTTTTTACGGGGACAAGAAGTGCAAAGGAGTTGGAAAACTTCCTTTGGGATATGGAGCAATATTTCCTTGTGGCTCATATTGTGGAGAACGACCAAGTGAGTACCACCTCTATGTATCTCATGGGTGATGCAAAACTTTGGTGGAGAACTAGAGACGCCGATGATATAAATAAGGACGAGGGAGGAAATGAAGCAATAATTTCTACCTAGCAACGCGAGTTGGTTGGCTAGAGATCATCTCAAAAGGCTAAAACAGAGTCGTTCGGTACGTAAATACATCAAGGAGTTCATTTTTTTGATATTGGACATTCAGAATATGTCCGTTGAAGACAAGCTACATAACTTCATTAACGGAATGCAAGGGTGAGCTCAAAACAAACTTCGAAGGCAGAATGTTAAAGACCTTCCAAGTGTTATTGCCGCGACTGATTCTTTGGTAGATTACCGATCAAATCACCAAGGATCGGATGTCTCAAGCTTTTTCAAATCAAAGAAGGGAAATGATAAGAAGAGCAAAGAGGGGATTGGAAGGTATGATGTTGAGAAAGGGAAGGGGAAGGTGACAGATACGGGACCAATGAGAAGGAACGTAGCCGAGCCAAAATGTTGGGCATGTAATGGTCCACATTTTGCAAGAAATTTCCCCAACCGTAAGGATGTCAATACCATTGTTGCGGGTGAGCCAAAACCAAATGAAGAAGGTGGTGGTGTTACCGCCTTGGCAAATCCTCTTGGGATGTTGTTGAACAATATCGTGTCGTTGAATGCAATAGGGGATCCGGTGAATAATCCACACGTATTGTTGATGTATGTTGTTATGCGAATGAATGTGAGACTTGTCGTGACAATAGTGTTTACCAGAGCTACACATACCTTTGTAGATGCGAAGATTGTGAAGGTATTGGGACTCAAGACAACCAAGAGTCCCGATTACATAAATATAGTGAACCAAGCAGTCCAAATGATTGATGGGGTGATATTTGATGTTAAGCTGTCATCCGGTCCATGGAATGGGAAACACAACGTGTTGGTTGTACCATTGGGTGATTATGAGGCAATCATAAGAATTGATTTCATAAAAAAATGCCTTTGTTCGATACCACACTTAGATGGAGCGATGGTGATGAAGGAAGGAATAGGGGGATTTATCCGAAGCATTCATCCGAAAGTAGGGGTGGGTCGAGATGAGGAGCTTAAGACTCCCGAATTATGTGAACTTGCCGCAGATATAAAGTGGCAAAGAGAAGGGAAGTCATCATTTATTGGCGCCATTATGGACGTGACTTCATGTGTGCACATGGAGAGTGAAGTTGTTGCTTCACATGTCGTCGAGTAAGGATGACATATGGTCTATCTTCGGGGCAGTAAGTTGGGGGTACAAACCACTTGGGGATAGACATTTAAGTGGTCAACTTTATGGAAAAAAATTGGACCACGAGACTGCCAAGTGATGCGATAAGGTGTCATGGTGTTGGAGGATGAAGTAGGGACATCGACGGATGTATGTCTTATTCACTTTTGGATTTTTTACGACGTGTGAAGGAAATTCATCGAGTCGAAGGATGGGGATCCAAAAGGAGCTCAAACGTACCAAATGAATTCCAAAACGGCGGTGTAAACAAGTCCACAAGTTGACAACTTGTGAGCTTGCGGATTGAAATGCGAGGAAGGAAGATCCATGGTAGATGACCTTCGAAAGTGGTGTTCTTGGTTGTCGTAATGTTGAGGTGATGGCACGTGTGAAGGTGTTGGTCATGGAAACTCGACGTGGATAGTGAACAAACGCAAAGAAAGGACGAAGTTGGGAAATATTTAAATTCTCAATGATAGAGGCTTCGAGTAAGGCGGGTTCAACTAAGGTGAGGTGTATTGGCATCTCCAATTTGGTATATAAGAGTGGTTGATGAGGACGTCAAGCTCAAAGAGTGTGGGTGGTTTGTCACACCCGTGAATTGGTCCATAGAAAATTCGGTGTGAGTTAAGGCACGAATTAAGACAGAAATGGATCATGTTGACATACATTTTGTATATGCGAGTTAAGGCATGATACGAAGGAACATGAGGGTCAAAAAAGCTAAGGGAGAAGGTTCAGATATAGGGAAACAAATGAGGAACATTGCAAAAGGGTACAGCACATACAAAGGATCAACAATATTCGGCAAGGTGTACATTGGTGTTAGGTGTCCGAGGAGGTGTTACACATGTTCAATGGACATGTGCATGTGACGGGACATCTAAACATGTGTGAATCATGTGAAAAGGTGTTAATATTCACATTAATGCATCTTGCAAGTCTAGCTAAGAGTTTACAACGGATAGTTGACAAAGTCCGAGGGAAAGAACAAGAAGCCGAGAAAATGGGGCATGAGTTGCAAATGAGTCTAAGGGCTAATGCGTAGGTGTGGGATATGAGGAAGGTGTTCCAAGACATGGTTCGTATGGGTCAACTAGATCATGAGGTGATGTGATGCTAAGGGTTCAACCGAACTATATACATGTGGCAAACCGAGATGCAAGATTGACTAAGTCCAAGTGCAATGCAGTTCAAGTACAGGTCGCCATGGAGTATGGATAGATTGGGGAGGGTTCGAGGAACTCCCTACAGGTCTCTAGGGCACGTGGCAAGTGGTGTTAGCTTATTTGGTTGATTATTGAAGTAGGTGACCTTCAATGACTCAACACGGGAAGAAAGGTTCTAACCGAGTTCCGGATTTTGTGCAACTGTGGTTCATGGTGAGCTAGACATGTTGCGGGTGGTGCAGGTGATCGAGAGTCATGTAAGACGTGGCTAAAACCTTGCGAGACCAGTATGAGTCAAGTGAGAAGGTTGAATTGGTCAACAAGACACTTGCTTGAAGAAAGGAAGACATGTGTGAATTGACCAAGTCTTGAGATAATGTTGATCGTGTGATGTGTATGTGTGTGTGATGAACGAATGATTTGCGGGTCTGTGTTATTATACCACTCCCTTAACACATCCCCCTTTGTAAGGCATGATATACCATTCCACTCCCCTATAAGTATAATAAGTTAGAAGAACATATGAGACACGAGAGAGACGAGCAAAATCCTTAAACTCGAGAGTGAGCTAGTGTTGAGCTTAAGTGTTCAAAGCTAAGAGGAATATTTGTTCTTGTGAGTTTACTTCTAGAGTGTAAAATCCGGAAAAAAATAATAATAATATATAGTTGTGGTTGGGTTAATAAAAATATATATATAAGAAAACAAAGAATAAATTACATGGGATGGAGTTAGTGTTAAAGTTGGATAAATAGATGGATAAAAATGAAAATAAGAAAATAAAAAAAAATAAAAACAAAAACAAAAGAGAAACAAAAACAAAAGAAAAAAAAGAGAAACAATATTCCCCTCCCCCTCCTTTTCATTTCCCTTCAATCCCTTGGCTTTTCTCATCCCATAGGTTATAGAAAACCCTCCACTTATACATTGTATTTACACACAAACAAAGTACATAACATAAAGGTTAGAAAATCAGAAAAAAAAACAAGTGAACAAGAAGGAAAAAAATCAAGAAAATATCAAGGAAAGGAGAACAAGAAAATTAGGGAACGCTAAGGAGCAAGGGTGGTTGTAGCAACCGAACCACAATCTTTTTACACTTACAAGGTGAGTTTTCTCACTCAGAAATTCTTGGTAATATCCTTTATTTTAAGTTCAATACATGTTAGAATAAGAATTGAGTGTTGAAAGGAAATATTGAACTTTTGGATTGTTTAGACAACTAGTTGGGTCATGAACTTTACGAACTGTTCTCACTGAGTTATAATTTGATGAAATTCGGAGGAGTGGTACACCTCTCTAATATGATCATATAGAACCAAAAATGAGGTAAAATGGACATACGGTTTGAAAGTTATCATAGTTCAAAGTTCCTGCCTTAGATTCGGTCGAAATTCGGAAAGGCATAATTACGGACTGTTTTTATTGCGTTTTACTTATTAGAATTGTATGAAAATTTACATGGTTATAAATCTCTCTGTTACGGACAGATATAGATAAAAAGTTGTTAAAAAGGACTTACGAGTTGAGATTTATGGTAGTTTGAAGTTGCTGCCTCGGATTCATCGGAATCCAGAAGGGCAGAACGTTGAAACGTAAAACTGTACTAATCTGTGGGTAATATGAAAATTGTTCCTAAATTAAAGTTCTATATCTCTTTGTTGTGGACATTTTGAGACCTTACGGGGGTCTATCCGACTTACGGATGGAGAGTTATCGCTGTTTAAAGTTTCTGCCTCGGATCTATCGAGATCCAGGAAGGGCAGCGAATAAAAGTGTAGCTCTCTGTTCTCGTCGTTTTGAGATTTTATGGGGCTTGAACGGGTTTACAGATTAGGAGTTACGACTATTCTAAGATTGGGTGTTGTTTAATAAATATTCTGCCGAAATAAATTTCATGTGGCTGTTTTGAGGATAAATTTGTGTTAGTTACCCAAAGTAGTTTTAAATGAAATTTGGTATAGTGAAAGATCCCCGTCTTACCTTAGTTTCCGCTTGAGAAACACCTTAGTTGGAGTTATGGTTAAAAAGTTATAATCGTTACAAGTATGAATGACAGAATGTTAGAAAAGAGAATAATATTTATTTGATCTTCTGAAAAATATGAAAAGTGAATACGTGTTCACATAAATATATAAATATATAATGGATTGGGTTGTACGCCGCAACAAAACGTAAAGTGAATACGCGTTCACAAATACGTAAACATAATGGATCGGGTTGCACGCCGCAACAAAACGTAAAGTGAATATATGTTCACAAATACGTAAATATAATGGATCGGGTTGCTCGCCGCAACAAAACGTAAAGTGAATACGCGTTCACAAATACGTAAATATAATGGGTCGGGTTGCACGCCGCAACAAAACGTAAAGTGAATACGCGTTCACAAATACGTAAACATAATGGATCGGGTTGCACGCCGCAACAAAACGTAAAGTGAATACGCGTTCACAAATACGTAAATATAATGGATCGGGTTGCACGCCGCAACAAAACGTAAAGTGAATACACGTTCACAAATACGTAAACATAATGGATCGGGTTGCACGCCGCAACAAAATGTAAAGTGAATACGTGTTCACAAATACGTAAATATAATGGATCGGGTTGCACGCCGCAACAAATATGAAAGATGAATACATGTTCACCTATATATAAATATGAAAAGTGAATACGCGTTCACAAATATATAAATGTAACAAACATGTGGAAATGCAGGGGAATGTCTTAACGTACAATACGAGATAAAATGAAGTGTTAGTTAAACCGAAAATTTCCTATGAGGAGTTATTGCATATTTAAAGATGTTGTAACCTGATATGTTTTTGCAATATGCTTATTACGTTATAATGTGATTGCACTTGGAATATTGTGGTGTTACTTTGAATTGCAGGGTAAGGTTCTCACCACTTGAGATGGTAGGTGACTTTTATTTAACATGTTTCAGAAAGCGTGATAGAGGAAAGACTCCACGCCAAGGCTAGCGATCGTCCCAGACCTCTTGTCATACCAAGTCCATCGCTCGCTTGGTACTGGCCAGTTCGTAATGCGCCCAGTGTCTCGGGAAATGCCCGTGTGGAATGGGCTCCCTTCCAACTTAGAATAATATTTGTCAGTATGTCTATGTAGAAACAATATTTGCACGAGTATGGCTCGCGTTATATTTTCAATAAAGTCATAAACAAATTTTTTTTATTGTTATTTTTATTAATAGTTCCGTATTTGAATATAAGTTTAAATTTCTAAATAAAGAGAATTAAATGGTGCTCCTGGTGGAAAATAATTGTCCAGGTGTCATCACGCCCTAAGTAAAGACTTAGGAAAATTTGGGGCGTGACAAGTTGGTATCAGAGCCAGGTTAAGAGATTCTAGGAAGTTTTCTTCGAGTTGGGTGTTTGAACGATTACTTATTGCGATGGTGTGCGCGCCACCTTAGTAATAAGTGAACGGAATAACATCCTAAAGTTTCCCTTCTTTCGTACTCTTTTCGTGCCTACCTTGAGTCTTTTCAAAGACTTGATTTCTCGTACTACCTCCTTCACACGGGTTAGAAAAGGGGATTGTACAACGTTATACTGACTAATATGATTTGTGTAGATGGCGATTATAAGGCGTGTTCCAACAAAAAGGGAAGTACTCATGGAACAGGCAAAGGAAATGAGAGCTCAGAGGGAGTTCATGCGTCGTAAGATGGACTCAGAAGGTGATTTTGATGATTACATTGATGACACAATCGTACTATGTACATATTTGCTTAGGACTAGAAGGAAAAGGCGTTCATACGACCCTACCTTCTTCAACCTTCCAATTGGAGCCATACTACAGATAATAGTCAATTCCGTCCCAGAAAAGTTTCATTCCGCATTCAGAAAGGCAAGGATGCTAAGAGAAGATATTACAGAAAATTCATTGCACCAATTTCTGCATCAGGTAAGAGGAGTAAGGAATAGAATGAACTATATGGAAAGAGAAGCAAAAAGGAAGGTTCACAAGGAGTTGAATGCCAACCTGCAGAATAGACGAATCATGCGGTTAAGCCCTTTAGAACGCGTTATAGTAGGGGTTTGTTCCAGTACAAGGGCTATAGCGGGTTGCACAGTGGCAGAGTTGACCTGATGTGATGTATTGTAGTCATGACATTGTTGTTTTAAAATATGATGAATGAAGTGCTATGAATACAAGAAAGAAAAGATATGTTTTATTAAATTATTTTTTTTCTTGTTGGCATATTGTGGTGTTGCATGCTTATGAACTATAAGAAAATTTTAAGAGCTAGAGTAGACATTCCGTCTTCTAAAATATGAGTGTATTTGTCTTCACAGAAAATGGTGAATTCACAAATCCCGGGGGCTCAAGAGGAGGTTCATCACGAAGCTCATGTACCTCCAGTTGACGTAGTGGTGTCTGAAGGGAGCGGAGAAAATGTCGGAGAAAATATTGGAGAGAACGAGAGTCAAATGGCCCAAGAAACAGTGGGACAAAAACTAGATAGACTCATAGAGTTAATGACAGCTGCAGTTCCACACATGGTTCCGCCCGCACCTAGTGTCTCTGTCACATAGCCCCAACTGAACTGCACGGCCAGGACCGATTGCATCGCACTAACGAGCGAGTGTAGAAGCTCGGCAAGACCTAATAGGCTATGGGCAAATTTTATGAGAAGAGAACCACTATACTCGCGGAAGGACCCCAAGGCCGACCGATGGTATTCCTCGATGAAGTTGAAGACTTAATGTTCACATTGGGACGCGTGGAGACGCAGGCGCCAACTTGGTAGCGCACGACTAGTGGATGATGCAGGTGTGGTGGAGAAATTTTAGGAAAAATCGCCCCGATGTCACCACCAATGACTTGGGAGGTTTAGAGCGCATTCATTGAGAAATTTATGCCTAATACGCGCAAGGATGCGCTCGACGGAGTTTGAACAATTGAAGCAAGGTGACCGCAGCAGGTACAGAATATGACACACGATTCGTGAGGTTATCGATACAACACACATGTCGTCCCTACGAGAAATGGATAGAGTCAAGCGATTTGTAGAGGTTTAAACCCGAACATAGCAGAAGGTGGTGGCGTTAGCCAACGATCGAACTTATCTTCGATTGTCGATATGGCTTTGAGGGTAGAAGGTTTTGCTAAAGCAAAAGAGAATATTCGCAGAAGAGATTTGGACGTCGTAATCATTTAACCGAGTCAAAATCGAGCGGGAGTTTAGTAAGGGATCTTCGTGACCAACCAATCAGGGCGATCTTATTTCAAGCCTAAGGGCACAGTTGGTCTAATTACCAAGGTAGCAAGGACAAGACCACCAACCCTAACACGCGAGATGACAAATCGATTTGTAAGATTTGTCAAAGAAAACACACCGAGAATGTCGCTCTTAACGAAGTCATGTTATAATGTGGAGAGTCGTGCCACTATGCCGTGGATTGCAAAGAAGACTCAAACTCAATCTATTCAGAGAGGTCGGAAGCAACCACACCGCCACAGGAAATCAGAAACCAACCCCGCCAGAGTCGTGAGGTCAACAACCCAACAATTTAATCGGCCACGCTTTGCCCCGCAGGAATGAGGCGTAGCATCTAATGCGTGGTCACGTGTATTTTGCTAGTCTCGAGTATTCCTGCATTTGTATTATACGATCCCGCCTACATTTTCATATGTGTCAACGGGCTTTGCTAAGAATTTACACGTAGAACCTTCTTATTTAAGTGAACCTTTGAGGTTATGACACCGCAGGGCCTCAATTTGGACCTCTCGTGGTAAATAATTTTCCATTAGAAGTGAATGGCGGGGAACAATGGTGAACCTAGTACTACTTGATATGGTAGACTTCGACGCCATTTTGGGTATGGATTGGTTGTCGGCATGTTATGCCATGTTAGATTGTCGACGAAAGATAGTGAGATTAACTTTTCCCGAGAACCGTAAGTTGTTATAAGGGTAGGGTTGGAATATCCTCGTCGGGCTTTATTTCCTACCTGGGGCTCAAAAGTTATTGAGAAGTCACAGAGTGGAGTATGATATCCGCTAATATAGTGGATACCCAAAAAGAATCCTCACGGTGAATGATGTTCCTATTGTTCAAATTTTCCTGAGGTTTTTCCCAAGATCTTTCAGTCTTCCTCCTGATAGAGAAGTGGAGTTTGCTATAGAGTTAATTCCGTACAAGACCCATTTCTATTCCTCCATATCGAATGTCCCACCAATTGAGGAGTTAAAAGAACAATTGAAGGATCTTCGGATAAAGGCTTTATAAGGCCTAGTGTTTCCCTCGGTGCACCGCTGTTTGTAAAAAGAAAGACGGATCGCTCGAATGTGCATCGATTATCGGCACTCAATAAGGTCACGATCAAGAACCGATACCCATTACCAAGAATCGATGATCTTTTGACCAACTTCGCGAGCTAGCTATTTTTCCAAGATTGATCTCCGTCGATATCACCACCGAAAATAAATCCAGATGATATATCCAAACAGCCTTTAGAACTCGACACGCCATTATGAGTTCTTGGTCATGTCTTTTGGGTTAACCAATGCCCAAAGATTTTTATGGATTTAATGAATGAATCTTCAAACCATTCCTAGATTTGTTCGTGATTGTGTTCATAGATGATATCCTAATCTATAGTAAGAGTGTTGAAGAACATGAAGAACATCTGAGGGTAGTGCTTCAAGTCTTGAAACAGGAGAAACTATATGCTAAATTTTCAAAGTGTGAATTTTGGTTGGAAAAGGTAGCCTTTTTGGGCCATGTTGTGTCAAGGGATGGAATTATGGTAGACCCCGTAAGATAGAAGAAGAAAGAATCGCCAAACCGACCACTCCGGCAGGTTAGAAGTTTCTTGGGTTTGGTGGGTATTATAGAAGATTCGTAAAAGGTTTTTCTAGTCTTCGCTTCCTTTGACCGGTTGACTCAAAAAGCGGTTAAGTACCAGGTCGAAGCATGTGAGACAAGTTTTCGTAAACTAAAGGAATTGTTGACCATCGCACTGGGCCTTAACCTTACCATCCCGGACGGGAAGGGTTCATGCCTATCGCGATGCCTCAGAGTTGGGTTAGGATGTGTCTTGATGCGCTTTGGAAAGGTTATTGCGTATGCATCTAGACAATCAAGATACATGAGAAGAATTACCCAACTCATGACTTGGAATTAGTCATGCGGTGGTGTTTGCCTTACGAATATGGAGACATTATTTGTATGGTGTGCATGTGGATATATTTACAGATCATAAGAGTTTGCAAGACATAACCACGCCAAGGATTTGAATCTCCGACAAAGAAGATGGTTAGAGTTGCTTAAGGATTATGACCTTAGTATTCTTTACCATCCGAAAGCTAACGTGGTGGCCGACGACTCAAGAGAGATCAACGGGCGCTTGGCCCATTTGGCAATACAAAAGAGGGTATTGTTCGAGGTACAAAGATTGGAAAACCTCGGTTAGCTTAATCGAGATCGGTGAAGGTAGGGTGGTGGTACATGATACCTCGCAATGCCTTAGCTTCGTAAATAAAAGAAAGTCATTGAGGATACGAGTTTGTTGGATTTCGGAGAGGATCCAACAGGAAAACCTTCACGATTTACATTGGGAGATAATGACGGAACCGCCTTCGGTATAAGGGTAGGTTATGTGTTCCTAAGGTAAAGGATCTGGAGGAAGATCTTAGATGAGGGTCACAACACAAGATATTCCATTCATCCGTGGTAAACAAAATGTATCGTGACCTCAAGGCAAATTATCGGTGGGACGGGATGAAGAGGACGCCATGAGTTTGTCGAGATGTCTTATATGTCGCCAGTGAAAGTGAACATCAAAACCCGCGGATTACTTCAGACATCGAGTCCCCATGTGGAAATGGGAGGCGATTCATATGGATTTCGTGAATCGTCTACCAAAACTCGAGAAGCGGTACGATTCCATTTGGGTGATTGTTGATCGGCTTACAAAGTCAGCCCATTTCTTACCTAAGACTACGACGCGCATCACAGTACACACAGATTTATTTGAGGGAGATTGTGCGGTTACACGGGATTTCCTTACAAATTATTTCATATAGGGGTTCCCAGTTCACCTCACACTTTTGGCAAAGTTTCCAACAGGGTCTCGGGACAAAAGTTAAGTTAAGCACGGCTTTCCACCCGCAAACAGATGAGCAAGCTGAGCGAACAATTCAAACACTTGAGGACATGTTGCGATCTTGTGTGTTAGATTTTCAGGGAAGCTGGTTGTACCATCTATGTCTAATTGAGTTCGCCTACAACAATAGTTTTCACTCTAGCATACAAATGGCCCCATTTGAAGCATTATATGGACGAAAATGCAGGTCTCCACTTGGATGGTTCGAGGTGGGTGAGACGCAATCGCTCGACTCAAGTCATTCAGGAAACAAATGATAAGGTACAGATGATTCGGGAGAGGATCAAAACAGCTCATAGCCGTCATAAGTCCTATGCGGATCATCGGAAAAGAGATCTTGAATTTTAAGAGGGGAAGAAAGTATTTTTAAAAGTGTCCCCAATGAAGGGAGTTATGCGTTTTGGTAAGAAAGGGAAATTGAGCCCACGGTTTATTGGGCCATATGAGGTCTTGCGAAGAGTGGGGAATGTGGCTTACGAATTAGCACTTCCACAAGAGCTGGAAGCAGTGCATCCGATATTTCATGTGTCAATGTTACGAAAATACTTGCACGATCCAAGTCACGTCATCCTTCCCCAAGAGATAATTCTTAATGAGGAGCTTCAATATGAAGAAGTTCCGGTGGAAATACTTGATAGGAAGGTTAAGCGCCTTAGGAATAAAGATATTGCTTCCGTGAAGGTCCTATGGAGGAACCACTCTACCGAGGAAGCCACCTGAGAAGCGGAAGAGGCGATGAAAGTCAAATATCCATTTCTATTTGACTAAGGTAATAAAAAAAATGCATTACATAGTACTTCATATATGTGTCATTTGCATGTCTATATGCATGTGTTACAACCTTATTCTCATTCGAGGACGAATGCTTCTTAAGGAAGGGAGAATGTGAAGCCCCGAATTAATGTTACAATAACAATAAACATTATTGTGTCTATGAGATTATGTTACGACCTTATTCACATTCGAGGACGAATGTTGCTTAAGGAGGAGAGAATGTAAAATACGGAAAAAAATAATAATAATATATAGTTGTGGATGGGTTAATAAAAATATATATATAAGAAAACAAAGAATAAATTGCATGAGATGGAGTTAGTGTTAAAGTTGGATAAATAGATGGATAAAAATGAAAATAAGAAAATAAAATTAAAAAAAACAAAAACAAAAGAGAAACAAAAACAAAAAACAAAAGAAAAAAAAGAGAAACAAAACATGCAGCATTGACTCACGTACACTCCTTCCCCTCCCCCTCCTTTTCATTTCCCTTCAATTCCTTGGCTTTTCCCATCCCATAGGTTATAGAAAACCCTCCACTTATACATTGTATTTACACACAAACAAAGTACATAACATAAATGTTAGAAAATCAGAAAAAAAACAAGTGAACAAGAAGGAAAAAAATCAAGAAAATATCAAGGGAAGGAGAACAAGAAAATTAGGGAACACTAAGGAGCAAGGGTGGTTGTAGCAACCGAACCACAATCTTTTTACACTTACAAGGTGAGTTTTCTCACTCAGAAATTCTTGATAATATCCTTTATTTTAAGTTCAATACATGTTAGAATAAGAATTGAGTGTTGAAAGGAAATATTGAACTTTTGGATTGTTTAGACAACTAGTTGCGTCATGAAATTTACGAACTGTTCTCACTGAGTTATAATCGTTATAATTTGATGAAATTCGGAGGAGTGGTACACCTCTCTAATATGATCATATAGAACCAAAAATGAGGTAAAATGGACATACGGTTTGAAAGTTATCATAGTTCAAAGTTCCTGCCTTAGATTCGGTCGAAATTCGGAAAGGCATAATTACGGACTATTTTTATTGAGTTTTACTTATTAGAATTGTATGAAAATTTACATGGTTGTAAATCTCTCTGTTACGGACAGATATAGATAAAAAGTTGTTAAAACGGACTTACGAGTTGAGATTTATGGTAGTTTGAAGTTGCTGCCTCGGATTCATCGGAATCCAGAAGGGCAGGACGTTAAAACGTAAAACTGTACTAATATGTGGGGAATATGAAAATTGTTTCTAAATGAAAGTTCTAGATCTCTTTGTTGTGGACATTTTGAGACCTTACGGGGGTCTATCCGACTTACGGATTGAAAGTTATCGCTGTTTAAAGTTTCTGCCTCGGATCTATCGAGATCCAGGAAGGGCAGCGAATAAAAGTGTAAAACTGTACCAAATGGTACAGAATATGAAAGGATGGTTCACATGGAGACGTGTAGCTCTCTGTTCTCGTCGTTTTGAGATTTTATGGGGCTTGAACGGGTTTACAGATTAGGAGTTATGACTATTCTAAGATTGGGTGTTGTTTAATAAATATTCTGCCGAAATAAATTTCATGTGGCTGTTTTGAGGATAAATTTGTGTTAGTTACCCAAAGTAGTTTTAAATGAAATTTGGTATAGTGAAAGATCCCCGTCTTACCTTAGTTTCCGCTTGAGAAACACCTTAGTTGGAGTTATGGTTAAAAAGTTATAATCGTTACAAGTATGAATGACAGAATGTTAGAAAAGAGAATAATATTTATTTGATCTTCTGAAAAATATGAAAAGTGAATACGTGTTCACATAAATATATAAATATGTAATGGATTGGGTTGCACGCCGCAACAAAACGTAAAGTGAATACGCGTTCACAAATACGTAAACATAATGGATCGGGTTGCACGCCGCAACAAAACGTAAAGTGAATATATGTTCACAAATACGTAAATATAATGGATCGGGTTGCACGCCGCAACAAAACGTAAAGTGAATACGCGTTCACAAATACGTAAATATAATGGGTCGGGTTGCACGCCGCAACAAAACGTAAAGTGAATACGCGTTCACAAATACGTAAACATAATGGATCGGGTTGCACGCCGCAACAAAACGTAAAGTGAATACGCGTTCACAAATACGTAAATATAATGGATCGGGTTGCACGCCGCAACAAAACGTAAAGTGAATACACGTTCACAAATACGTAAACATAATAGATCGGGTTGCACGCCGCAACAAAACGTAAAGTGAATACGTGTTCACAAATACGTAAATATAATGGATCGGGTTGCACGCCGCAACAAATATGAAAGATGAATACATGTTCATCTATATATAAATATGAAAAGTGAATACGCGTTCACAAATATATAAATGTAACAAACATGTGGAAATGCAGGGGAATGTCTTAACGTACAATACGAGATAAAATGAAGTGTTAGTTAAACCGAGAATTTCCTATGAGGAGTTGTTGCATATTTAAATATGTTGTAACCTGATATGTTTTTGCAATATGCTTATTACGTTATAATGTGATTGCACTTGGAATATTGTGGTGTTACTTTGAATTGCAGGGTAAGGTTCTCACTCAGCCCCAGATGGTAGGGCTGACTCTTTATTTAACATGTTTCAGGAAAGCGTGATAGAGGAAAGGCTCCACGCCAAGGCTAGTGATCGTCCCGCAACCTCTTGTCATACCAAGTCCATTGCTTCGGGCTTGGTACTCGTCAGGTTCAGAATGTCAGTTCCAGTGTCTTGGGAAATGCCCGTGTGGAATGGGCTCCCTTCCAACTTAGAATAATATTTGTCAGTATGTCTATGTAGAAACAATATTTGCACGAGTATGGACTCGCGTTATATTTTCAATAAAGTCATAAACAAATTTTCTTTATTGTTATTTTTATTAATAGCTCCGTATTTGAATATAAGTTTAAATTTCTAAATAAAGAGAATTAAATGGTGCTCCTGGTGGAAAATAATTGTCCAGGTGTCATCACGCCCTAAGTAAAGACTTAGGAAAATTTGGGGCGTGACATAAAGAATCTAAACTATTTATTGAGTGAGGCTAAGTAGTTTGAGAGTTCAAAGTCTTAGACGTTTAGTTCTATCACTTCATTGTACATATCGAGAGGTATTCCTTTGGTTATTTGAGTAAAAATAAAAGTAAATGTTGAGTTGTTTTGTCCGTAATTCTTGATGTGTTGTGTTGTGATTAAACTAGCCATTATAAACCTCCTTCAAGTGTGTTTTCCTTCAAGTGTGTTTGTTTGCTTCCGCGTTCTTTTGATCTTAAAAGGACTAAGTGTTAGGCTGAAGTTGGTAAGAGTTGTTGTCGACTGCCTTCACGCCTTTTGTGTGCGAAAATTTTATTGTAGCTGTTAGGTGTATTTTGTATACGTTTTTTAGTCATTTTTAGTTAGTATTTTTTCCATTTTCGTTTAAATAAGTGTCGTGTTAGGGTCGTTTTTCTTTCTTTTGAGTCACAACGGTTCAAAAGGGCAAAATGACGAAAAGGAGCGAAAAGTAGGCACAAAAGGAGGGTCCCGAGGCAAAAAGGACGAAAGTTGGCAATTCAGGACAAAAGACTTCATCACCGCGGTGCCATAATTACTGAGAGGTTGCAGGACTTTCGGTACCGTGGTGCCACTCTGCAGGACCGCGATGCCAATGCGGGGAATTTCAGATCCGAAGTAAATTTGGCCAAGGGCAGAAGGGTCCATAGGGCACGAAATTTGCAACATACTTAAGCCCTAGAGATTATTCTAGTGAGGGGAGTTGGTCATTCTAACACACAACACATCACATGGCAAGGATTGAAAGCTACAATTGGAGACTTTAGTTCGCGGTACTTTTCTTTCTTTCTTTTTAATTCAGTTTATGTTTGAAATTTTATTGGTTCTTAGCGTGACTATGGCTAGGAGCTAAACACTTTATTAGAACTTTCCTTTTGAATAGCTTGAAACTCTATCTCATAACTTTATGCATTAGTTTGATTTCTTCTTCACTTGATTAAGATTTATTCAATAATTGGTATGAATATTTGATAGTTAATTGATCACTAATTATCATAATCTATATGATTTCGAATCAAGAATCGAGAGGAGAGATTTGGATATGTTGTAATTGAATAGACATAGGTTAAGATTACGGACGAAAGTACCCCGATACTTGTGTAGCATTATAGATTATTGTTCTTAATCCTCCTATGTGGTAAATCCTATCATAGAAATATAGAAGGGTTCTGCACTGGGGTTGAGCGATTATATATCCTAACCGGAATATAAGACAGTCTAGTTAACCGCTATCTTAACGTAGAAGAAGAAGTCATTATAGTTGCATTAAGGATGTAATAGAGTGGATATTCTAGGATTTTTGAAGCCCTAATTCCTTCATAACTGATTAAACCCCAATAATTTAGATTACTTCTCGCAATTATTCTAGTAGTTAGATAAAAACCCAAATCAAATATCGTTTGCCAAATAGATAATCTAGAATAGATGTTCGGTAATTAGAAACCAGTTTCTGTGGACGATAAAATCGGTCTTACAGACTATATTACTTGTGAACGATACGTACACTTGCGTGAACAGTTGGACACGGTCCTAACAGTAGCATACCGGGGGGTGTGACACCAGACTCTAAGTCAACCTTTGTCGCATAATTTTACTCGTAGAACATAAATGAATTTTAAGTCCATTTGTTTCAATATTATATTTAAATCTTAAGTATGCTTAGGGTATTAATGTTAAGATTAAGTGGACACCATATAGTAATAAGAACTGTGAAATCAGGATAATCTCACACTCAACAATAATAGATGATATTAAGATTGTACTATTAGTGTAAATAAATGAACGGAAATAAAAATAACTCACATCTAAATAGGGATGTCAGTGGGGAGGGTAAATGCGGGTATCGCCCCGCACCCGCTCCAGTTGGAGCGGGTATGAGGATGATTTGGTGGGTGGTGGGGCGGGTATGAGTATCAAAAGTGGTACCCGTCATGGATAGTGGGGCGGGGGTGGATTTCATATAAGACCTGCCCCGCACCCGCCCCACCCCGCTACCCGCCCCGCCCCGCTTCTCGCCCCGCACCCGCCCACCCCGCTATCGGGGTACATGTTTGTGTTGAATTCTTTAATTATACTGATTTTTTAGTATTCTTAACTAGACAAGGACTTGAAATCCCTTATTCTTATCAAGACTCCCTTATTCTTGTCAAGTCATCAAGAATGCAACAACTCTACCAGTGCATATATGACAACTTTGGTAATGACATTGGAGTTTCTCTTTTCATTTTTTTACAATTGTGACTATTTGAAAGGACTCGGATTTTTTTTGTCTTCTTCTATATAAATTTCACGCTTTATTTTAACCTTTTAATGTTCCTAATATATTGGTAAAGTTTCAGACTTTGATATTTGATACACCATAGCGAAAAAAGTTCATTTTTTCTATTTTCTTGACCTCATTTTTTATTATATAATTTTTTTTAATACCGGTGATGGGTACCCGCCGGGTAAGTGGGTACCCGCTGGGGTAAGTGAGGCGGGGGCAGGTGAATAATTTACTAGCCGTGATGGGTGGTGGGGCGGGGGTGGAGGTGGGTTTTAGGTGTGGACACGGTACCCTTCCCGCCCCGCCCGCCTATTGACATCCCTACATCTAAAAGATGGTAACCTTAGCTTTGAGTTATAACTGAAGAAGAATAAAAAGAAAAGAAAAAGGTAGCCCGACCGGTGCATAAAACATCCCGAGTTAGCAGGGTCCGGGGAAAGACAGCACCCCAAGGGGTGTGATGTATATAACCTAACCTAATAAAAGCATTAGTAGTTGCTTTCACAGCTCGAACCCGTGAAGAATAATATTAACAAGTATTCCTCATTGGGTTTATGTCAAATAGACATAAATATAGGAAAACAACTTCCTTAGACTTATTGTTTACACCAAATTTTAGTAAATACTGAAAGAAATAATCTCTTGATTATTTTCATTAATTGAAAGACAATATATACACTTTACATATTTTCATAATAGAAAAATCATATTCTTATTCTATTCTAAAAACCTTATTCTATTTAGAGACTAACTATATAATTATGGTAAGCTGTCCTTTAAACCATGACTTACTATGATATACACTAGTGTATATCACGTGTAAATCATGTATCTTTAACACACACCCGCAGTCATAGCGTTTGCAACTGTTATACAAAAAATAATAATATATTGCATATAAAAAAATAAATACAGTAACATCCCATATCGTTCATCATAATATAGAAAAATAATAATATATTGCAACTGTTATACAAAAAAATTAAAAATCCGTAGTAATGATTTCATGAAAGAAACATAGAAATAACAAACTCAACCAAACTTTAACTGATATAGGACCAAGTGCACGCGAGTATTATTTTTGAGTAAACTCATTGGCAAAGAGCATAAAATGTTATCTAATGGAATAAAATGTTAGTGCATCACTGGCTTTTTGTTTGTCCTTTTACCAATCGACGTCCATTTCAGTGGGTTAACGCGGGTTCTTGAGTGCACATTGTACCCTTGTTTTTTTTTTTTTTAATAATTCAGGTCTCGGGGTGGTCTTAGTATCCCATATCGCTAGTATCTGCACAAGTACGGGTATTAGGCTCCTGAAGACGATGGAACCCGTCCTTAGCCACCACCGTCGGATAAATCGCGGGATGTACACTCCGCATTCAGTGTCTGATCGCTACCAACAGATCAATGCTACAAGGTGTCAAGGTCTAACCCCCTAACAGGACTTGTCTGGAGGGAATCAAACCCACACTGCAACATGCCCGCACGATTAAGCTACCAGGCTTTAATACGAGGCATATACCCCGAAAAACGTATCCGCCGAGAATCGAACTTGTACTCTTCGTTGCTTGACGGGATAGTGGTGTATCCTCTGACTGTGAATCTTCACAAGTTTATCGAATAATTAAGTGCTAAACCATTTAATTGTCATGCACGACATCTAGGCACACAAAGAAAATGATTAAGATTATTCTATACATCAGCCAGCGTAATCCAATTCGAATTAAAATGTTTGGAAGTTCATTTTCAACTGATATTAGTTTTACTTTTTTAATTTTTCCCTTGCTTACAGTCATTGCCCACTTGGTCAGTAGAATAACAAAAGTAAAGAGCCTTTTTACCTAGAAATTATTGGATTTTGATATTGGTAAATGGAAAATGATGGGATGAAAATTAAAGGGAAAATGCTCTTTTGTCCCACATCGAAAAAGAAGAAGGAAAGAGAGACATGCGAAATTTGACCAAACAATGTTGGCAAATGAATTTACGATTAATGAGTGTGACAAATGTGTTTACATTAAAAATACTCCAAATCAGGAAGTCATTGTTTGTTTGTATGTTGATGACATGTTGATAATGAGTAAAAATATTGTCGATATAAATGCTACAAAGCGTATGCTCGCTAGCAAATTTGACATGAAAGACGTAGAGGTTGCTGATTTGATCTTAGGAATTAGGATCCATAAAACTCCACAAGGTCTAGCATTATCACAGTCACATTATATTGAAAAAGTACTTGACAAGTTCAAGTATTTAAATTTCAATGTTGCAAAGACTCAAATTGATGTAAGTTTTGCACTTCAAAAGAATGAAGGTGAAAGTGACTCACAATTGGACTTTGCACGAGTTTTGGGAAGTTTGATGTATATTATGAATTGTACACGACCAGATATAGCATGTGCTATAAGCAAGCTGAGTCGATTCACGAGTAATCCCAATCAAACTCATTGGATGACAATGAAACGAGTCTTGGGATACTTACAACACACCCAAAACTATGCTTTGCATTATAATAAATATCTCGCAAGATTTGAGGATATAGTGATGCAAATCGATCACCGTGATCGTTTGAAGTTAAATCCACGAGTGGATATGTTTTCACCGTGGCGGAGGAGCGATGTCTTGGAAATCATCAAATGCATACACGATCGCCCGCTCTACAATGGAATCGCATTTATAGCTTTAGACAAGGTGAAGAAGTCGATCGACTCTAATTTCTTAGAAGATATTCCATTCGCCCAAACCTTTGGCTCCTATATGTATACATCATGATACAAGCAACAATAGGTAGGCGAGAGCGTAATGTATAACGGAAAATCTCGTCACATACGACGGAGACATAATACCGTTAGACAACTCCTCTCTAGTGGCGTTATCACAATTGATTATGTAAAGTCAAGAGATAACGTGTCGGATCCGCTTACAAAAGGCTTATCTGAGAGGAGTTGGTAGATCATCAACGGAATGGGGTTAAGGACAAGCGACAAGTCATCATGGCGGTAACTCTACCTAGCAGATGGAGATCCCAAGAGCTAGGTTCAAGAGATCAAACAAAGTTGTGACTGACGGTTCAACATTGTCAAATAACTCAACCCATTCTCGGATGAAGACAATGTTCAGAAATAAGGATAAGACTTTATGGCTTGTTAATGAGTTAATAAAGCATTAAGGGTTTTTTAATGGTTATCTAAATCTGGCGATGTATGACCAGATAATGTGGCTGTAGGACCACATGTTTAGAAATCACCTATGTGAGTGTTAAGTGTAAGCCGCTTTAAAGGGGAATGACAATAAATGACCATTCTCTATGCACTCATGAGACCAGGCGGTGTTCATGGCTGAAACGAACACAACCATGAGAACCATAAACGGTTGAGGGTTGATTGTGTGTCTTATGTTGTCTAGGTATACAACAAAGTTCGACGGTTCAAAGATATCAAATCTACCGATTGATCGAGTATATCCGATATAAGTTCACTACGGAAAGTTCAAAGGGAAACCTACTTATCCAGATGCAGTCAATTCTCGCTTGTATATCACACTCGTCCGTACATTATTTTATCTTATAACCATTCCCTATTCATGTGGGGGATTGTTGGGTTTTGATATTGGTAAATGGGAAATGATGAGATGAAAATTTAAGGGAAAATGCTCTTTTGTCCCACGTCGAAAAAGAAGAAGGAAAGAGAGGTGTATATATTACATTACACCTTCTCTAGATGATAAAAGGGTTGAGAGGGCAAGGACCCCTCGCGTTGTCGTCGTCGCTCGCTCGGCTTCGGCTTTGGATTTGGATTTGTCAAACGATTGATTGATAATCTTTTTGGACAAACATTTCTTTAATTAAATTAATTAATTAATTATTTAATTAAAAACAAATCCAAACGGATCGACCCGCGACCGACCCGATCCGTCCGACTCTCCCTCTCTTTTTCGAATTTCCCTCCAAATATTAGGTGACTATTCTGAATGGTTGCAAACATTCAGAATCAGTACCTCCAACCCTATAAATTCTTGATTATTCCAAGAATTATTCATTCATTTTAATTGATTCATTTTCATTCTGAATCAAAGTCTTCAAGTCGAAAATACTTTTGTCTTCATTCTGTGTGATATACTGCCGTTGAGTGATTCGCTACCGAATTTGTAATCGCTATTCTGGTAAGATAATCGTTCTATCCTGGGAGGCGATATTCCGTTAACCTCGAGTACTGTGAGGGGAATAATTTTCTTAAGGACACACTTTGAACTAAGTGGGCTCGATTACATTCTGAAATTATTTTCCAAAAACATATTCTGTTTTCGTCTATTGTTTCATTAATGTTATCTGTTTCACTAAGTGATTAACAGATTGTGTTGAAACATTATTTAGCCATATACAGATTATTATACCAACAAAAATTAGATACGTACAATTCAATTATATAATCCCTAAATGCGCCATTCAGTTATGCCAGCACTTATCCGAAGCACTTGACCCGTTGGTTAAGGATGCTAGGGTATCCAAAGGGGTGGTGTGGATGAGTTTGGGGCCAAGGTCTCAAGTTCGAATCCCCCAGTGTTACAACTGGTCTACTTTTGCCTCTTTGGGGAGTCTGTCACACCTGACTTGTCTAGTGTGGTTAATCTGGCTGACGTGGTTTGCAGGCTACGCGTCAATTCAGAGTTTACTCAAAGCGCATCTACAGATAGCGACTGCGAATTCCTTTGTCAACAAAAGTTATGCCACCACTTACCTGTCATATTCCACCCAAACATTAAGATAAATGTAGTTGTCATCATTTTTATGTGTAAAAATGTTTTGCCCTTCTAAAATTCTGTGAAAAATCTATAAATATTTTCGATCATATCTTACTATTTCCCCGGTCCAAATTATACGATGGACACACCCTTTAAGAAATCACTCATTCCTAAGAAAATAAAAAAAAAACTTTCATTAAAGTACATTTAATGAAGTAGTATGAAACTATGAATTTAATATGATTTCTTGGTTTTGCCCGTAAATTTCACTAGTTATGCCTTGCGTAATATTACGATACAAACATATAAACTTATACAACGAAAAAGTTATTAGTTATTTCGATATTAGATGCATAACTTATTATGTCTTTTACGACATAACTTATGAAATATTATGATATGAAAATATAAATTTATACCCACGAAGAGTTGTTTGTTATTTCGGTGTCATGAATATTTTCGGCCACTTATTTATTACTTAAAGTGGTGAAGGGAAAATTAAAGACCATCAAATTTGGGGACAAATATTAAAGATCACCCCCAAAATGGGACATATGTGCGAATGACCCGTCAAAATGGATTGAACCCATGATAATCCATCAACTAACTGGGTAGTAAATGGATGGAGAAGAGTCCAAACTCCAAACTCAACGGGCTGAAATTAAATATTTCTTCATATCTTATGTCTTTCCACTGCTTCGTTTTTCGGAGAACAATAACAGACTTGAATATGGGTAATTGCTCGTCTTGGTGATAAATGTTAATAACAAATATAGTCCATTCCTCAGTAATGATTTCTCTTACAAGTTACTAACAATTGTATCCCTACACATAATTAGAATATATTTAATATATTGTGTAAATATAATTATGGTAAGACTAGGATTCCTTTTGTGATTAGGTCTAGGATTTCTATTGTATAAGAGATAAATATTGTACACTATATATACTTTGATATTAATGAGAAGACTCCCTAAGGAAGATTAATATCATCTTATATGGTATTAAGAGCCTAAACCAAAAACCCTAAAATTTCAGGCAACCCCAAGGCATCTCGATGCGCCTCCCTCTCCTCCCAAAATTCTTGGTTTTTTTCTTCTTTCATCTCTTCTCTAAATGGATACTCAGGATTCTTCCAATACTTCTGACGCTTCCACCTCCACCAATCCCACCACCATGTCTTCATCCCATGTTCATCCCATGTTCATCCCACCCTCTATTCTCATTCTTCTTGATCAAGAAAATAGTCAGTATTCTCTTTGGGTTGAATTGTTTCGTAATCATGCATGTCTCTATAACGTGCTTGATCATATTGATGATACTATTTCACGCCCTCCGGAGGTTGATGATTCCCAAGTCGTCTAGACGTCGGCGTCAAACAATGGATTTATGATAGTATTTCTCAGGATCTTCTTCTTACTATCATGAAATCTGGCGCTACAACCCGTGATTTATGGAACCACTTGAAGGAAATCTTTCAAGATAACAAGCACACTCGTGCGGTGTATTTGGAGGAACAATTTAACAATACACGCCTTGAAAATTTCTCCAACATGACCGAAAGCATCGCAGATACTGAAACCATCGCGATCAACTCTCCAACGTCGACACGTCTATCTCGAACACTAAAATGGTGTTGCAATTGATTGTAGGCCTTTCCAAAGGCGACTATGATACGTTAGCCACCATGATTCAACAGGCGGATCCGCTACCCAGTTTTAACAAAACTTGCTCGCAGTTATTGCTCGAAGAGACTCGACGTGTTAAGAAAGATGAGCACAATCAGAAGGTGTTAGCTGTCGAAACGCGCCCCCAAGATCTGACACCACCAGAAAACTCTCAAACGTAGCAGGGACGCGGTGGCAAAGGTGGCAAGGGCCGCGACAGAGGAGGTCGTGGTCGTGACAAGAGTCGTGGACATCAGAATCAACAACAACAACAACAGGACCCGCAGACCGCTCAGCGCCATGGCGCCCGAAGCATTTCAAAGATAGCGCAGCTCCAGCACTAACAACCCTTCAACCAAGATTTCACCACGGGTTTTGGGCCTCGCCCACTTCTGCAAGTCCAAAGACCAAAGAAGCCCACTTACGACGCATCAGCTTGCAGCCATCGTCCAACATGACACCCACTGAGTTGGGTCAGGCCTTCAACAATATGCAATAGCCTGACAACAACTGGTATATGGACTTCGGAAGTCACTTCTCACTTCACCCGGTCTGCATGTAATTTTCCCAAACTGTTTGGTTTAAATCATCCTCAATTTGTGACAGTTGGTAGTGGTCATCGCATTCCAATAAAGGGTTATGGTACATCATACACACCACCTCCTAATCCATTTCCCCTTAAAAATACCCTATATGTCCCACATGTAATTAAGAATCTAATCTCTATCCGCAAATTTACTCGTAATAATTCCGTCTTTGTTGATTTTGACCTGGTTTCACTGTGAAGGATCTTCATACGGGGATACCTCTTACGAGATGCAATAACATGGGGATATCTATCCATTCACTCCCACCTCCGCTGTCAGATCTTGCTCTCCCGTCTCTCTAGCGATCATTTCTTCTTCAACATGACATAATAGGCTTGGTCATCCAGGAGCCCCAGTTTTTAATTTTCTTAGAGACAATAATTTTATTACTTGTAATGGGAAGCTTGCCCAAACCTGTGTTTCTTGTTCTTTAGGCAAACATACTCGTCTTCCATTTAAATCATCTACTAGTGTTACTTTTGCATCATTTGATATTATATATGCTGATTTATGGACATCACCTGTTGTTAGCTCTCTAGGTGATAAATACTATCTTATCTTACTAGATGATTTTTCTCACTTTGTTTGGTTGTATCCTCTCAAATTTAAATCGGAAGTATTTGCCAAATTTCTTGAGTGTTGAATATCCATTCAAACATAGTTTGAAAAAGGTATAAAATCTTTTTCAGTGCGACAATGGTCGTGAATTCAACAACTCTATGTTTCACCATTTTGTACTAATAATGGCATGGCCTTTCGGTTCTCCTGCCCCCACACCTCCCCACAAAACGGTAAAGCTGAAAGAATCATCCGCACCATTAACAATATGATTCACACTCTATTGATTCATGTCTCCCTACCTCCGTCCTTCTGGGTCTATGCTGCTAAAATGTCAGAATATGTTCTCAATATTCTCCCAACTAGCACCCTTCACAATATGACCCCTACCGAAATCCTCTATCATAGATTCACCTCTTATGATCATCTCAGGATATTTGGTTGTCTATGTTATCATAACCTTGCATCTACTGTCCCTCACAAACTAGCCCATCAGTCTACTCTATTTGTCTACCTAGGCTTCCCGCCAAACCATAGAGGCTATCTATGATATGACTTGTCCACTTGTCAGATCCACATCTCTCGTCACGTCACATTTGACGAGACCACATTCCCGTTTTCGAATCTTAAAATGTTTCAAACACCGGATTACTCTTTTCTTGACGAGCTTGCCATCTTTCCCCTCATTCTCAGTCCACTAGATCATAGCACTACCACATAATCACTTTCTCTGCTAGTGGTTCTTCGTCATCGTCAGTGCCGCGACCCCAATGGGCGGTGCCACGACGCCAAAACTCCTGCGAGCGTAGTATCGATTCATCACGACAGCGCGCCGATTGATGGTACCACGACGCTTAAAACTTCGTAGAGGGTCCGCTACCCTCCAAAGACCGCGCCACGATCACGGTGCCACGACGCCTCCGACGGCGTCGCCCTTCGCCACGACCATGATCAGCGCTGGCGCCCGACAACACACCCTCCTTCCATATATAACCAATCCTCGCCTGAGGTTCCCACTGTCCCCACTCACCAAATGGAAACTCGTGCCAAACATGGAATCTTCAAACCCAAAGTTCAATTTAACTTGTCTGCCCAAACCATTTCTCCAATTCCCAAGAACCCTAAATTGGTCAAACAAGACCCTAATTGGAATGCGGCTATGTATGCGGAATTCAATGCTTTAACTAAACAACACACATGAGATCTAGTACCTAGAACTAAGGGGGTGAATGTGATCTGTTGCATGTGGCTATTTCGTCACAAATTCAGGGACAGTGGAGATCTTGAGAGGTATAAGACACGACTTGTGGCTAATGGCACAAATCAACATGAGGGCATTTATTGTGGTGAGACCTTCAACCCGGTTGTCAAACCGACTACCATTCACACAATTTTGAGCATTGCCATGGACAAACACTGACTGGTCCATCAGCTTGATGTGAAGAATGCATTTTTACATGGGGATCTGAGAGACAAATCATACGCATCACCACTGGTTCACCCATCCAGCAGTTCCTCACTATGTGTGTCGTCTCCGTAAGTCACTATATAGCCTGAAACAGGCCCCTCGTGCGTGATATGATCATTTTGCCAGATATATCTTGCAGATTGGGTTTGTATGAAGCAAGAGTGACACCTCACTCTTCATTTTTTATCGAGGTAGTATCACTGCTTACTTATTACTTTACATGGATGATATTGTTCTTACTGCCTCCTCCGACGGGTTGAAAAATGAGATTATTCCTTACTTAAGTCCGAATTTGCAATGACTGATTTGAGGAAACTGAGTTATTTTTGGGGATATCCGTGATCAGGTCTGCCAACCACATGTTATTGTGTCAGTGTAAGTATGCAGAGGAGATCGTGTACAGGGCTAAGATGGTGAATTGCAAAGTTTCACCTACTCCAGTTGATTCAAAATCTAAGCTCAGTGCTATGGATGGTGCCCAGACTCCGATCCTACTCTGTATAGGAGCCTTGCAAGTGCACTTCAGTATCTCACATTTACAAGACCAGACATTGCTTATGCTATTCAGCAGGTATGCATATTCATGCATGCCCCAGGGAGTCTCATTTCACTGTTCTTGAGTGTATCATCCGATACATTAAGGGCACACTTGATTATGGTTTGCACCTATACCCATCTACACCAAACAGGTTGCTCTCTTATACGGATGCAGATTGGGCAGAGTGTCCGGACACGCGACGCTCCACCTCCGACTTTTGTGTATTTTTAGGAGATAATATGATTTCTTGGTCTGCCAAGCGACATACTACCCTATCTCGTTCTAGTGCCGAGACTGTACAAATGTGTTGCAAATGTGGTAGCTGAGATTTGTTGGCTCAGAAATGTACTGTTAGAATTTCAGTGTCCTTTGCGTCAGACATCTATTGTGTACTGTGATAACATCTCTGTCATCTATCTTTCTCATAATCCGGTTCAACATCAGCGAACCAAGCACATTGAGATAGACCTACACTTTGTTCGTGAGAAAGTTGCGCTAGGCCATGTCAGAGTGTTACATATTCCATCATCCTATCAATATGCATATATATTTACCAAAGGACTCACAAGACAGTTATTTCTTGACTTCAGATCCAATCTCAGCGTCCGACCTCCTCTCGCTCCGACTGAGGGTGTGTGTAAACGTGTATATAGTAGTAATAATTATTTCCCTACCCATAATTAGAATATATTTCATATATTGTGTAAATATAATTATGGTAAGACTAGGATTCCTCTTGTGATTAGGTCTAGGATTCCTATTTTATAAGGGATGAATATTGTACACTATATATACTTTGATATTAATGAGAAGACTCCCTAAGGGAGATTAATATCATCTTATAGTTACATCTCTCTACTTTCTTATATTGGGGAAAGATACTGAAAGTGTTAGGATACGTAAGAATGGATCTTGAGTCTAACTCAAGACCAAAAGCTAGCTTGTAAGGTGAAGATTGTCCAAGTTCATATAAGGGGTCCATGTTCCAATTCATTACCGATGTGAGACTCTTAACACTCCCCCGCACGCCTAGATCCCGTTAACTGGATCTTGAATAATATAATTTGGGGCCCAACATCAGTGAACAAAGAATTGGAATGAGCTTGACTTTGATACCATGTAAGAATGGATCTAGGGCGTAACTCAACTCCAAAAGCTAGATTGTAGGGTGAGGATTGTCTAAGTCCATATAAGGAGTTTATATTTCCATTTCATTATCGATGTGGGACTTTTAACAGGATATGCTATAATAGAATATCTTCGATACATGATAAAATAGTCAATTGTATTTCTCGTACAAGCTAAGTAATGCATCCAACATAAATGATGTGCTTATCTTGTTTCTTATACAATAAAAAACCAAGAAAACTTCCATGCATCTAATTTTTTTGATAAATAAAATTTTGATTTCAGAAGGGATTTCGTCCTTTACTTGTAATATATTTATCTCGTTTTATTAAATATAACCAAGAAAATACAATAATACACCAAGAAAATGTTTTTTTTTCAAAACTAAACATGACTTGAAACATGTATTACTGCTTTCTAAATACGTCATATGTTGTGGGGTGAGCATGTGCTAAGTCATTTATGCTACCTTACACTACTTAACGTATGATATAATCTTTGATGACTATAATATGACTGTCGAGACTTAAAGCATGATTAGAATTGTTTTACTATAAACTGAGCATGACATCCTAGAGATTTAATTGTTAAATCACGCTAGGGATATTTGACGTAGTGACATGCGTTATTTTAGCTAGGTCTTACGTGATAACATTTGATGATGTAATTGCTTGTTCTATATGCTATAGTTGTTAGTTATTTGAGTTGATATCAATATCATATTTGTTCGGTCTATTGGATTCCCAGTATTCGTGATGACCCATGAATTTAGGTCTAACATATCCGAGTATGTGTAAGGGACCATATGATTTTGGTCCAGTGAATTACTTCATATTCACGAGGGTCCATGAATTGGATTGATTGATCTAGTGGTCTTAACCTACAAGAATCTGTGATTGAAGTTTTAATGTGGTGTGACTTATACTTGTTTGCTACTTGTCATAATTAACTATTATTTTATCATTATATCGTATATATACTTTATTGTTGTTGCTTTCATGCATTACTTTGAAAGACTTGCTATGATGGGTAAGATTGAAGAACAGATCGATGGTCTCACTGACTTAGATTCATCAAATTCCACTCACCGCTCTGTGCACATCGTCCGCTAGTTATTAACCATCATACAATTATTTTATAATGTCAACCGACTATTGCATTAGTTATTCAGTATCATCTTTCCTATACAATCAATTAATATATTATTACATGCGAGATTTTATATTGAAATTAATTGTTTCAATACCTTCCATCAAACTATCTCTAACGAGTCGTTTGGTATGCATGATGTGTTTACCCGTAAAACGATATAGTTGAATTTGTATATGTGGTCAATGATACGTAGGTCTCAAATGACTGACTCGGTAAAAGCGTTAGATAATATATAATGCAAATAAGGAATATTAAGACAGTAAAGAAATAATTAGCTCGAGCCTTGAATTAGCTTTTGGACAAAGCCTACGTGACTAGTATGAAAACACAAGAATTGAGAACGATCTTAATATATGTATTGTAATAACTTGCATATTATGATTTACAATGGGATACTGTGTCTTATTCATACTTGAGCTCCTGGGTACACACCCCACGATATGTACACTTATTAATACAAGAAAATGAATGCTGTAATAATAAGACTATTAGTATCTTCGTAAATGTCATTAATACTCCGTTGAAGGTGTGAGATCGGACTAGTAACGATCGTCCGTTGAAATTCAAATTGTTCATCAGACCATCACGATTATCGGTACCTTGCGTCCTTACAAATGCCTATGGTCTTGCTCATACTTCACCGGTAGCACCAAAAGCTAATATGAATCCGATTCATCATCAACTGTCATGTGTCGTGACGTAATTTGTCCAACTGTATTATACAAATTTTGCCATAGGCAAGATGTAATAGATACATATATCTCATGGAATTAGCTATCCCACCTTCTATATGCAATAGCCAAATCCCTCTATTTTAGCATTAATGATGGAATCAAATAAATTGAAACCAATTAATACCTATAGCCAAACGCGAAAAAAATAATCTCACTTTTGCTTCCAAAATTATTTTCTTTATTGGGGAAAGGTGACTAGACGGAATATGACACATGAGCAACTTACCGAAGACGTAACCTTAGACAAGAGGGTGTTGGGGACACAAATTAGGGTAAAATGATAGTAGGTAGTCAAGCGTAGTCCTACTTACGCTTACAAACTGGTAGTTATAGTGTTATTATTTTAGGTCCATTTAGACTATCATACCAGTAGACGCAGTAGTACTTTATAGTAGCGTTTGATTTCTACTGATATGTGTTCTTTAATGTTCTTTATTTATCTTATGTACATGAATTAGTTAATGTTTATTTTTCAGAATGCGCTATCATGACTTATTTTCTTGCTTTGTCTTGAGTCGAGTGTCTCTTAGAAACAGCACTCAGGTAAGTTATGCGTACAATCTATCCTCTCCAGACGTTATGTTGTGGGACTACACTGGGTATGTTGCTGTTGTTGTTTCTAGCACACCAAACGACCCCTATAGTTTGTGAAAGTTGTAAGAAGGGCCTAAGTTGAAGTTGGACTTAAACATAGCACCAGCCTGCAATATTTTTGTTTTCACCCTAAACATGGTATTCCCGCCCAAGCCACCATTACTATTTTCCATAAAAATATCTCCCATTGTCTATCATATTCATATGCAAATTTTCAGGAGATCGAGAGAAATGCAGAAAGAGTATTACTATTATTGTTGCTACTTGAGAACTAGTGTTAGACCAGTTCACAATGGATTCCCCTGAACCTTCCTCAAAGATATCAACCATCAACCCCACTTTATCTTCAGACCCAACACCTTCCCAAGTAAAATTCATATCTATATACCCTTTTATTTTATAAAGATATATGCATGTACTACATTTTACATTTTATGTCTAATTTGATTTATTTAATGGGTGGTTGTTGGATCTTTTTTTTTCTTCTTCCTGTTTTTGGGTTTCTGATTGTTGGTGTAATAATTTCTGAAGGTCCAATTGGGATGAGTTTGCTTTGGGGGCTTTTTCTGAAATTTCGTTTGACTTATATTTGTTTAGAATGATTTGGTTTTGATGGGTTTTTGTTAAGTTGAGATCGAGTGGAAGTTACTTTTAAGTGGGTTGAGGCATTTTTGCTGAAATTTGTTGAATTAAGGTCTGGGTTGTAGGTCTTTTTTCTTGATTTTTGCTGAGGTTTGGGGTTAAGGATTTTTTTTAAAATTTTTTCTTAGGTAACTTTTTTAGTTTCCGATAATTTGGTTTAATGAGATTTTATTAAGTTGAAGTAGGATGCTAAGAATTTTCAAGTGTCAGCCGCCAGTGTTTGGGATTTAGGTTGTCTATTACTCTATTAGTAGTTGTTTTTGGGAAATAAATGAGTTCTAGGTCTTATCGGAGGTGTCCTATTAGTAGTAGCAGCTAGTAATTGCGTAGTTTCTTATTTCCAATGTGTGATACTATCTGTTGTTTCATTTTCTTTGAATCTCGATATTTTGCTTGTCATATTTTTTTTTGTTTCGAAAACTTATCTTTTGAGCTTAGGGTCATATTTTTTCTGTTTCGAAAACTTATCTTTTGAGCTTAGGGTCTATTGGAAACAACCTTCCTACTCCACAAAACCAGGGTAAGGTATGCGTTCATCATATACTCCCCAGACCCACTTGTGGGACTACACTAGGTATGTTGTTGTAGTCGTTGTAGGTGTTGTTGGAGGGATAAAAGATTGTATATGCTGGAGTTTACGTTCTAGCTATTGGATTTGATTGATTGTTAAGTTGGGATCAAATACCATTCTACCATTTCTTGGATTATCTTGTTTAATAGGATTTCATAAGTACGGTGTGATCTCAGTTGGTTTGAATTTTGGGTTGGTATATTATTTATCCAATTTAGTTGAATTTAAAGGTCTGCTTCTTAAATGATTGATTTTAAATGGGATTTTTGATTCACTATGGTGTCTGGGTTTTGATTACTGCTTTCCTTGGAGGGTGATTTCTAATCTTTTGTGTTTAGACATAGTTTGTCGATGGTAAAACGTGAGGAACGAGCATGTCTGCATCTGTTTTTTTGCATGTGCCTCATCTTAAGAAATTTAATTGGAAATTGTAGTTCTGTTATTGGAAATGAAAGATATTTCGATTCAGTTTTGATCTTGCTGGCTATTTACGTTTTCCTATTTCTGCTTCAGGCAATGGTTATATATTATTGTAGTATGTTACTAGTTACTTTTCATATGCTTGTCACAACCACTCGAATTCTGTGTTGATTTAATTTGCAATTTCTTTGAGGCCCTTCATTGAACCCTGAATTGTTGTCAACTCGAACCTGCTTCTAGATTAGGGTGTATGCTGGCTGCTCCAAGGACTGACTTTTTTCCTAATTCAATGTATTTCTCTTACTTCTTTATTTTGATCTCAGGACTCACCTGTCTTCAATTATCTTAGCAACCTATTTCCCATACAACCTGTCAAGGGCGCTCCAGTTGTGCAAGGTTTCCCTGGGCTGAATTCTCCTCATCTTCTGTTTACCTCACCTCGAATTAATGCACAAAGTCGATCGAGCTTTCTGAAAAGGTGTTATAAAACTGTCTTTAAGAGTCTTAGTACTTATAATGCTGATAAAAATATGCTATTCATTCCATCAGGCAAAAACTAACTATTTCAGAACCTTAAACATATCTCAGGAGCAAGTTTCCTCAACTATCCAGTGAAGCATTTTCTGGGAAGAATGAGGATTATAACAATGCTATCACAGATTCAGATGGCACTGGGGTATCTGTTTCTCAATCGAGAAGTGAACTAAGCTCTTATGTTCAGAAATTATCTGATAATAATATCTCTGTGCATGAGCAAAGTGGGAGTCCTATAAGATGTGTGGATGAATTCTTAGTTAATGTTTCGAACTCAGAGTCTGGTAATCCTTCAAATTCAACTAATACCAGCCTAAACGTAGCTGATAGTATTCCTCAATCTCCTAATTGTGCAGGAGATTTAAAGGAATCTATTGCTAACATTGGAAGTAAAGATGCTAGAAATGATGAGACTCCAGAAGATGCAGCTGGTGTTGTTGTAGAGCAAGCTGAAGAGGACAATAAGGGAAAGTCCTTATCCAATCAGAAAGATGTAGGGGTTTACAGTACCAATAATGATTCTGATCTGCCATCTCCCGATTTACGCACAAAGATTGTTCCCGACTTGCCTGCTCATAGTTCATTGCATTATCATTATGGCGACCGTAGCATGGTTCATGTAAATACGATTTCTTTCTATTTGATTTTGGTAGGAACTCATGTTATATGAGCTATCTATGTCATTTCAATTTTTTTTGGAATTGCAGCTTTCAAGGGCTGATCACACTATGTTGGATGAGGCTTCTAATAAACAGATCGAATCATTGGAGACTGCACATGACTGCAGAAATGATAGTGATAAGATCAACACAATGTCAATTGCACCAGATGAAAGCATTGTGCAGCATGATTCTAAAACCAAGGTGTGAGATGTTCATATCTTGAGCTATAGCCCAAAATTGAACCAACATTGGTAATTCTGCAAATTTAGTGAGATACAGGAAAATGAGTAATATACTTCCTCTTGCAACTCACAATGTTCTTATGTCCTGTCAACATGCTTGCTTAACGTTTTAATGGTCATTGGCCCATACCAAAATCCTCAGTGCTTGTGTTTTTAACTTACGCTCTGTTTATTTGAGCTTTGCAATTCAGTCTATTTTACTACTAGTCATCTCAAGATCGATAAGCTTATTATCATTGTTTTAGAATATGAAATAAGACGTGCCTTTTGTACTAATGAATTGAAGTATAAAATCATGAAGAAGTTAATATTTTTTTTTGTATAATCGAGAAGTCCCTCACGTGTTAGCTTACCCAACTTCAGTTGGTCCAGACGTTAAACTTGAGACGGTATGGGCCCACCCTTTTCCTTGCTCCCATGTCAATATAGGCGGCAGTTAGCCGCAAGATTTGAACTCATGACTTGCACCTACCTACTGAACCAAAGCCCTAGTGGCTCGTTATCTCTACTTTGGATGCACTTCCATTTAAATGAAGGAAATATTCAGCTCTCCCTTGCCGTCTAACTCGATAGCTGATGAGGATGGAGGAAACACTTACTTTTGCCCTTCCATCTGGATTGATTTGAATCCATAAAGCTAAAGTTATGCCAACATGCTATAACTAAAACATTTTGGTCTTGCAGAATCTGATATCTATCCTTGTGCCTTTATTCTTGAAAGATTCCTAACGGTGCCATTGAATAGTAATTTAGAATGAGTATGAAGTCTGGCCTAAGAGATTGGTGAAAAACCTTCCCTTTTTGTTGGTCAAGGATACTTCATGCCAAGTCTCCCCGAGGGTTAGTGGCGCAAGGTTTCTTACTCGGTGCATAATGGGCCCGCCTCTATGATCTTCTCCATTTAAATACCTGGCTTAACCCACACATCACACGCTGCACTCTTTTACTAGACCAAAGCCATGGGTGCCTCTATGCCTCCATTTTCTCCTTTCTCATATGCCGTTCAGTTGGTTTATAATCCCATCAATATGTCAGAATAATTTGACTGCTGTTAACAAGGAAAAACACGTGCATCCTCATTTCATTGTCCGTAAGCACGTGTTTGAACCTGTGCAATTGGTTTCTGAAAATGCTGGCCCATGTCCATGTTTAATTTTCTCAAGTCGGTGATTATATGTAAAAGGCAAGCACAGAAAATTACTGTTGCTTTTGGAAAAAGTAATATAAGGAACATAACAATCTTGATTACACTATTGCATTTTATCATGATATATGAACATCATATAGTTCTGGCCTAAAGGGTTAGAAAAAAATGTAGGCTGGTCAACATCAAAGCGGAATACGTAGGCGTTGTCTCCAATTTGAAGATGCTCAACAGAAGATAGCACCAGCTAGCTCGGGTTCCCAGAATGATTCAGGTATTGTGAGCTGCTCAACACCACCAGTCAGTCCTGCTATCTTAGATGTCGTGGAACCAGTTTCATCAAATAGATCATCAACTGCAAGCTATAGGCCAACGACCCAACCGGCATCTTCCTCTGTTAATTCTGAAAGCCTTACTGTGAAGGTTCCCAAGCCATCTGGTATTGGCTTGCACTTAAATAGTATAGTTAATGGTATGGAAGCTGGTTCTGGTGCAACTGTAAGCGTGAAATCAACCGAGAGGGGTAATTTGAGCATACGCGGGAAGAAGTTGACGTCCATGATGAGCTGTCGCCCTTCTGAGAACATGATATCTTCGAATGTGGTTGGGAGCAATTTGACAAGTGGTGACAATGACAATAAACATGTAAGTTATGTGTCAAATGCAGAAACTGTTGCTGCTTCTTTGTCTCTTAATAATACAAAACCTTTCTATGAGCCTGTGGTCTTGAAGCCAACGGAGCATGCAAAACCTTTTTATGAGAGTGTGCTCTCGAAGGCAACGGAGCATACTCCAAGTAACAAAAGGAAGTTTAACTCTGAACATACCGACATCCCTATGGATTACAATCAGTCAAGCCCCAAAAAGAAAAGGCAAGCATGTTTTTGTTATCTCTTGAAATGGATAACTTAATTTATTTGCATACTTCTTACATAATTGCATGTTTATGTAATTCAGGAAGAAACCCTCAGATGGCAATGATGGTGATGGGTGCAAACGCTGCAATTGTAAGAAGACTAAGTGCTTGAAACTGTAAGTTTGAAATATTTGCGTCACTGATCTTCAACATTTGTTACAAATCTACTGAATTTTTGTTTATATTCAGTTATTGTGATTGCTTTGCCGCTGGAGTATATTGTGTGGACTCTTGCTCTTGCCAAGGTTGCTTCAACAGACCTGAATATGAAGACACTGTTCTTGACGTGCGACAACAAATCCAGTCTCGGAATCCCCTGGCATTTGCTCCAAAGATTGTGCAGAATTCCACTGGTTCCCCTGCAAATGTTTTTGGGGTATTCAACTCTTCTGAGAGTTTCTTTTATTCAGGAAGCTCAATTACCTGATAATTGACATAGCCACTTGCAATATTACAGGAGGATGGAGCAAGTTCTACGCCTTCCTCTGCGAGGCACAAAAGAGGGTGCAACTGCAAGAAGTCAATGTGTTTGAAAAAGTACTGTGAGTGCTATCAGGTACATTTCTCTCCGAGCATTGTAAATACTCTTTGATTTTTCTGAATTATCTAAGTAAGTCCTTTTCCTTCTGTCTTAATAGGCTAATGTTGGATGTTCCAATGGATGCCGCTGTGAAGGATGTAAAAATGTCTATGGCCGGAAGGAAGGTATTAGCAATTTCCTGGACTTCTGGAGCTAAATGTCTTTTTTACTTGAAAAGAACAACCTAGCATCTTAAGCAGAATGTTATTTTGCCTATGCTTTTGACTTTCACTGCTGATACTTTTATTGATGGTTTTTTGTATGTACTGCAGTGTAGGGTTTCCCATTAAGTACATGAAATGCCTATTTTTGGGATACTTTTTGGGATAATAGTAAAAAATAGTTAATGCCCCGGGCTAGTGGTAAGAGTGCAACATGTAGTGTGTGAGTTAGATGTTTAAATCTTGTCGTGGACAAAAGGAATGGGGAGGTCTCGGAGTTAAAGATCTCAAGGTATACAATAAAGCTCTGTTAGGGAAGTGGATATGGAGATTTGGGGTGGAGGAGAATACTTTTTGGAGGGGGTGATAGCGGAAAAGTATGGTCTAATGGAAGGAGGATGGAGGACTAGTAACATTACAACATCGTTTGGATGTGGTTTGTGGAGGAGTATTATGAACGGGTAGGAAGACTTTTCTGGACATACATTCTTTAAGGCCGGGGAGGGTAGCAGGATTAGTTTTTGGACACATAAGTGGGGTGTGGGGAGGATGTGTTGAACTTGAAGAAAGCCTTCCCTAATTTATATCGTTTATCCAGCCAAAGAGAGATGACAGTCCAATAAATCTGTAGGTCTCACGAGGGATGATTCACTGAGATTTAAGATTCAGAAGGAACTTTCAAGACTGGAAGATGGAAGAGTTTCACAATATGATTGAGTTTTTGTATGAGCTAGACACACCTAACAACGTGTCGGATATATGGAGTTGGAAGGAGAGTGGAGATGGGTTATTCAGAGTTAGCTCTTTTTATAAGAAGCTATTGGTGAGAGAGGAATGTACTTTCTCCCATGACACCATATGGATTTCTAGAGCACTGAGAAAGCTGTGTTTCTTTGCATGGTTGGCGGCTAGAGGAAAACTTGAGAAAGAGGAAGATCAATTATGTTAGTTGGTGCTTTATGTGTCAGAGTCCTGGTGAAAAGGTTGATCACCTTCTTTTGCATTGTAAGGTGGCTAATCGATTATGGAGGATGGCTCTCGATTTGTTCCGGATGCAATGGGTGGTGTCGTGCACATTGAAGGAGGCTTTGCAAAGTTAGGCTTATAAGAAGGGAAAGAGAAGCCCAAGGACATAGACTATTGCCTCCTTGGCAATCATGTGGGTCATTTGGAAAGAGAATATGAGGACATTTGAGGGGGTGGAACAAAATTTTGAAAAATTGCACAGGAGTGTTTTGTCTCTAGTTACTTTTTGGTGTACTTACGAGGTCCCTATTTGTATAGATGATGAGAATACAGATGCAAGTGTTGATTGATGCATATTTGCTTATTTGCTAATTAGCTTAATTGGGAGTTAGTTAGTTAGTAAGTTTTTCTTTATTACATATTGTATTACATTTGCCTTGCAATTTTTCCTTTGTACACTTAAGTCCTAAACTTCTCAACTATAAATAGTTGAGCACTTTGTAGTCTTACGGATATATGAAATATGGGATAGAAAAGCTTCAACAATGGATCTCTTTTACTGCTTTCTTCTACAAACATGGTGATTGCATGGAGTTTTAACATGGTATCTAGCCACTAAATCGGCAGATGGATTTGTAGATAATTTCTTATCTTACGGCTTTCTACAAATGTGAAGTTGTGCGATCGAATTTTTCCTCCTACCGTGAGTATTGCAATTAGACTTCGTTTTATGAAATTGATCATCGATTTGCTGTGTAAGGAACAAAATCATGGTACTGCGACTTATTGCATGTGATTGAGGCGTAATTGTTCTGTGATCTGGTTTTTGACTGATATTGTTGAATCGATTTTCTGGTTTTTTCGCTGGTATTGTTGGATCGATTTCAGAATTATTGAATTGAATGCAAATCAATAGCTGAGGAGTCGATTGAGTTTCCTGATTAATTTTGCGATCTGAGTCAGTAAAGCAAGTAGAATGGAAGGCGTAATATCACACACAAAATCAAGTGTGGGAGATAGTTCGAGTGCGAGTCTCAACTTCGTTGATCATAACAATCCTCTTTTCCTGAGTGCATCCGATACACCTTCGAGTGTTCAAGTGGAGATTCAACTATCAGGAATGGGAGAATTACACACTTTGGAGTCGCGCGATGAAATTAACACTAACCAAGAACAAAATTGGATTTATCGACGGATTTGTTAAGAGGGACACATTCGGACCTAATTAAGTAAAACAGTGGGATAAATGTAATGCCATGGTGATATCATGGATTATGAAGAATGTGAGCAAGAGCTTACTTAGTGGAATACTATATAGATTCACAACATGTGCTGTGTGGAAGGATTTGAAAAAGAGATTCGATAAGATTAACCTGTCGAGGGTGTACCCGCTGAAGAAAGAACTTGCACTGCTTCATCAAGGAACAATGCCCGTATCCAACTATTATTCCAAGATGAAGGACCTTTGGGATGAGATAGACTCAATTGTGCCACCACCAACATGTGAATGTGACAGTCCCAGGGAATATATACTTCATCTCTCGAATCAAAGGCTGCTTGAGTTCCTAATGAGACTCAATGATGGTTACAACCAAGCAAGAAGTCATATACTTTTGATGTCGCCTATTCCCAATGTTAATCAAGCATACGCCATGGTTGCCCAGGATGAGAGCCAAAGGATGATCTCAGGAGGATACATGGTTGGAGGTGAAGCAAATGATCCAATGGAAATGATAAGGAGGTTCCCACATCAGAGAGGGAAGGGTAAATACATCACAGGTGCCTTTTGTGACTACTGTAAGATGAAAGACCACATGAGAAATACTTGTTACAAGCTGATGGTGTGTGACTATTGCAAGAAAGAAGGACATGTTAAAGAGGGTTGCTACAAAATGATAGGGTATCCTGATGACTGGAGGAACAAATCTGATGACAGGAAGAGTAATTCTGATGACTGGAGGAACAAGAAGAAGGTGAATATGGTGGTTTCAGGAAGTGTAGATGGAGGTACTTCAGCACAGCAGCAGACCACTCAGAGAAACATAATGGTCAAACAAATCATCTCACAGATTATCAGAATGAACACTTGAATTCTCTGTTGAGGTCCTGTACTCCAGAACAATATGAGAAGGTGCTGAGAGCTTTAGCAGGTCATCACAACAGTGGCATTGCTGTCCCAAAGGTGCATGGCAGGTAAGGTGCAACCTGGTAATACTACTGCTCCTAGTTGGATAGTGGACTCAGGGGCAACAAATCATATGGTAAGTAACAAAAGCATAATTGAGAGCTATAACCTGATGGAAAATGCAGGTCAAATGCAATTGCCAACAGGGGATACTGCTAAAATCACTCGGACTGGGAATTGTGGGCTAAGTGGAGGTGATATTATAAAGGATGTATTGTGTGTGCCAAGTTTCAAGTTCAATCTCTTGTCAGTCTCAAAACTAACAAGAGAACTGAACTGTTCTATAAGATTCTTCCCTGATTTTTTTGTGTTATAGGATCTCCTCACTGGGAAGGTGAAGGAGATTGGTAGAGAGGTGGATGAACTATACCTGCTAGACTCTTGGAGAGGTTACAGTCGAGCAACATTTGCAAAAGTCACTGCAACTAAAGCACTGTCAGCTTCCTCAGCTTCAGCTTCTTCAGCAGAAATGCAAGCAGAAATGCAAGCAGAAATGTGGCATAGGAGGATGGGACATGTACCTATGAGTGTATTAAGGAAGATACATGAGTTTGGTAATAAAGCTAGTTTCACAATAAGTCATTGTGAGATTTGTCCGATAGCTAGACAAGTCAGATTACCATTTCCTAGAAGTAGAAGTAGAGCTGATTTTCCATTTGAATTGTTACATGTTGATGTATGGGGACCATATAGAGTGCCCACTTATAATGGAATGAGGTATTTCCTCACAATAGTTGATAACCACTCTAGATGGACTTGGATAAATTTGATGACTCTTAAATCAGATGTGTCTACTGCCTTGAAGCATCTATTTACAGTCATTAATACACAATTTCAGGCAAAAGTTAAGAAAGTAAGGTCTGACAATGGATCTGAATTTTTCAATCATGCTTGTGCTGATTTGTTCAAACAACTAGGGATAATACATCAAGCTTCTTGTCCATATACCCTACAACAAAATGGGGTGGTGGAAAGAAGGCATAGACATATTCTTGAGATTGCAAGGGCAATCAAATTCCAAGGTCATTTGCCTGCTAGATTCTGGGGTGAGTGCATTGAGACTGCTGTGTACATTATCAGTAGAGTACCTTCAGTGGTTATTGGAAATGTATCTCCATATGAGAAGTTGTTTAAGAAGAAGCCATCTTTATCTCATCTAAGAGTAGTAGGGTGTTTGTGTTATGCAACCAACCTTACCAAAAGAGATAAGTTTGACATTAGAGCAATCAAGTCAATGTTGATGGGATACTCTATCAAACACAAAGGGTACAACCTCCTGGACTTGGTGAATCACACTATATTCATAAGCAGAGATGTGGCATTCTATGAAGACATATTTTCATTTGATCAGGCCAAGACTATAGGGGAGCAGTCAACTATGAGCATGATGAAGATTTCTTTCCTGACCTTGATTTGAATGCAGGTGATGTAGATCTTGCTCGAATGTTGGAGCAGGCAATCATGTATCCAACACCGGGATGGAGTGCATACCAGCAGATCAAATGGCTACAGAAGATTTGAGACCAATTAATGTTGTGGTGCAGGAAGAAGATCAAGTTGTGGTGCAAGAAGATGTCATGTCTCACCCTTAACCTGATGTACATATCAGCAGACCAGCTAGAGAAAGGAAACCCCCTACTTGGATGAAAGACTATGTTCACAACACATCAAGTTCAAGGGTTGCACAAGCCAAATATCCTTTGGCTAGTACAGTTAACTATGATGGGCTTTCTCTATCCTATCACAGTTTCTTGGCCAATATTTCAACAACTACTGAACCAACATCCTATGCAGAGGCAATGAAAGACACAAGGTGGATGGAGGCAATGAAGACTGAGATCCAAGCCTTAGAAAAGATAACCACACATGGCAGGTTGTTGATTTACCTGTTGGTAAGAAGGCAATTGGTTGCAAATGGGTATATAAAATTAAGTACAAAGCCTCAGGAGAGGTTCAAGGCAAGGCTCGTAGCTAAGGGTTACAATCAAAGAGAAGGTGTTGATTACCAAGACACATTCTCACCAGTGGCTAAGATGGTCACTGTCAGATCAGTGATCTCCATTGCTGCTTCAAAAGGATGGGTCATCCACCAAATGGATGTCTTCAATGCATTCCTCCAGGGGGATCTTGATGAAGAGGTATATATGCAGCTACCTCAGGGTTTCAATCACACTCAACAGAAGGTGTGTCGATTGCTTAAATCATTATATGGGCTTAAACAAGCGTCGCATCAATGGAATATTAAGTCGACATCTGCTTTACTGGATTCTAGTTTCACACAAGGTCATCACGACTACTCTCTTCTCACCAAGAGGACTGGGGACCAGATTGTAATGATTTTGATCTATGTTGATGACCTTCTCATCACTGGGAATGATAAGGTTCTCATTGATTCAACTAAAGACATTTTACAGCAACATTTCAAGATAAAAGATCTTGGTGAGTTACGATACTTCATGGGTTTTGAGTTTGCTAGGAACAAGGACGACATTGTGATGCATCAAAGAAAGTATACTTTGGAGCTGTTGACAGATTTGAAGTTAACAGAGGCCAGGCCTTCCGGCTCGCCCATGGAACTCAACCTCCAGCTGACATCTCTGCTTTATGACCAATGGTTCCATGATTTGGCTGTAGCAAAAGGACTTGAAGCTGATTCGTGTGATCATGATCCACCTCTGGAGGATCCTTCCCAATACCAGAGGCTTATTGGGAGATTGCTATACCTGACCAACACTAGGCCTGACATAGCCTTCGCTGTGCAATGTCTCAGTCAATTCATGCAGGCTCCAAAGGTCTCTCACATGGCTGTTGCTCACAGAATTGTCAGGTACATGGAGATAATGAAGTTATCTCCGCTGGGGATATTTATGCCCACTGGGGACTGTTTTACCATGTCAGCTTATTGTGATGCTGACCGGGGCTCATGCCCTAACACGAGAAGGTCTATAACAGGGTATGTGGTTTTCTTTGGTACTGCTTTGATCTCTTGGAAGTCCAAGAAACAACCCACTATTTCTAGAAGTTCAGCAGAGGCTGAGTACCGAAGCTTGGCTTCAGTAGTTGCAGAGATTGTCTGGCTTGTTGGGCTATTTTCTGAGCTTGGGGTTTGCCTGCAGCTGCCTGTTTCAGTGTTCTGCGATAGTAAGTCGGCCATTCAGATTGCTGCCAATCCCGTCTTCCATGAACGCACCAAGCACATTGATATCGATTGCCACTTCATTCGGGAAAAGGTGCTACAAGGACTGGTCTCTCCTCTTTACATTGCCACTACTGAGCAACCAACCGATTTACTCACAAAGGGACTTACGCAGAAGCAACACTTCTACCTATTATCCAAGCTCGGCCTGAAAAACATTTTTTTCTGACCTCGCTTGACGGGGGTGATGAGAATACAGATGCAAGTGTAGATTGATGCATATTTGCTTATTTGCTAATTAGCTTAATTGAGAGTTAGTTAGTTAGTTAGTAAGTTTTCCTTTATTACATATTATATTACATATTGCCTTGCAAGTTTTCCTTTGTACACTTAAGTCCTAAACTTCTCAACTATAAATAGTTGAGCACTTTGTAGTCTTACGGATATATGAAATATGGGATAGAAAAGCTTCCACAATGGATCTCTTTTACTGCTTTCTTCTACAAACATGGTGATTGCATGGAGTTGTAACAATAGAGGATTGAATTTCTTTTGTTGAGAACCATATTTCGTTGTAGGTTCTCTTCTTTTGGTATACATACGGCTGTACGACTGTATACGGGGTTTCCCAAATTGTTAATAAAATTATTTATCTTATAAAAAAGCCTGGTATTTAAGTTAAGGACGGTGGAGGAGCGGGCCACTATCCACCGAGTTTCGAATTGTAAGACACTGCTCGGGGATTTCTTGTTTATAAAAAACTCTCGAGGATTTCTCGATTATAAAAAATTTAACTGATAGGTACTAGTCTATTTGTTACTAAAACTTGTAAAATAATTAACTGATAGGTACTAGTCTATTTGTTACTAGAACTTATTTAAGGACAATCTTTTTCTATCACATTATAAGGTTGCGAGGTTTCTCAGATAACTAAAGTAGTAGACAAGTCAAGATGTAATATTTTTGAATGTGCTTGTCTCATAGTAAAATGGTTAATTGTCAAAAATAACCATAGTAATTAACCAATCTAACTATAAAATAGTATGTTTTAATGTGGTTGTCTGATAGTAAGTGGTCAGTTGACAATTACAATTTTATGTGAGGAGAACAACATATGTTACTTTAAGCTTCCCAAAGATAGAAAATGCAAAATGCTTGGGGTTGACGTTAGCAAAAGGTCTTGCCTTTCTAATCGGTGCAAGCCCCCCCTAGGTTCAAGTTAGGTCTGATTATATAAGCCTAAGCGAAGTCACTCTTTTGTTCGTTCAGTCTACGTGAATTATGCATGATAATGAAAACAGTGTATTCTATGTGATAAAAAGTGAGCATATTATAATACACACATATATGCTAGCCAAACATGGTGTTCCTCATATTTCTCTTCCTCTCTGCTAGTGAGAACTACGAAATGCATATCCTAGCCGTCGTGTGTCCATGCGCTGTCGAATTAAGTCTTAAGGGATCATTTTGAATTTCAAATAACTCCATCTCAAGGAAACAAATGCAAACCTATTCCTAGATAAGCCCGTGTCACAACTATGGTCAACTTCGCGAATTTAACGACAAATTGAAGCCGTTCTCTTGTAACTTTGGTAATGAAGTGACGGCTTTGCAAGAGTTCTTGGCACTTCTTGCTGATATCAATTATTACATCATCAACATGACATAACTAAAGGCGGACATGGGTACTACCTTTTCTCCTTATCTCTCCTTTCTAACTATGATCATGCATAATAAGCCTTTTGTACCGAGCCTGGCTTGGGAAGGGTGAGAATAGCATGCTAACTAAACAAGAGGAAAATATTAATGTAAAACATGTGTTGAGAGCCAATTTGGATGATCGGGCAAGGGCTGCCCTTCTTCTCTTCACCTCTACAAGCAGAGAGAATAGCTTTTCAATCTACTCAAACTATAAACAAGAGAATTTTCTATGTAAGTTGTGTGACTATCTAATCTAAAATTGTTAAGTTGTTAGAGAGAACACACTTTTATTTTTTTAATTATGTCTTCAATACACCCTCTCACGTGATTCTTTTTCATGGGCCAAGCATGTGAAAGTTCTTTTTGATAACAAGTGGTGGTGAGATTCGAACAATGACCCGACCTCTGCCTACTCTATATCATGTTGAAGTTGCGTGACCATTTCATCTAAAAGCTTAAGCTATTAGAAAGAAGTAAACGACACACTTTTATTTTCTGAATTATGTCTTCAACACTCTACGTTTCTCTTTCTATTGTTTCCAGCGATGTATTTGTACATAATACTGAGCCATTATCCTGACTTGTCAATTTTTTTTATTGAACCATTATCCTGTTTCAGAGCTGTCCTAGTAGAAAAAACATGCTTGCTTTTCCCATACAATGTAGTTAGTTATAGACATTCATATACTATTCACTCTATATTCCTGGTTCTCAAGATTGAGGGGGCTACCTTGCTGGGCTCCTATAGAATTCTTTGGAAATTTTCTTTTCTTTTCAACCCAAAAATGAGTAGTTAAGCATTTAAAAATGTCGGGCTAACAATTCCTTCTTCAGACCAAGCAAGAAAAATAATAATTTATACTTTCTCAAACAGTGTTAGTACCTCAGCATTCTCCATGGAGCCAATGTTTCATATCATGGTATATGATCAAGTATTAGCTCTTGAGCTGCCTTATATTTTCTTCTCTTGGTCGTTATGCTGTCCATTCTTTTTCATTCTGTTCTCTAATGTTTTTGTTTCTCTTTTTGTTCCCTTTACGTGTTTAGAATACGGTAAAGATTTGGTGAATGAACATTGCACCACTGAGAGATTGGAGAGGTCAGTTGAGGAAAATGTGGAAATGGTGACAACTACTAGTGGGTTATTGCAAAGTGATCCAAGAAATCAATCCAACTTTACTCCCTTGACACCTTCATTCCAGTGCTCAGAGTAAGATCCTTGTGACTTCTGTTGTACCATCAGTTTCTCTAGTGAGTACTTCATATGAGTTTCTCATTTCTACTTTGAAATATGATTGTTGTATTTTCCCTCTTACTATTGATACCTCTATGCAACTCTAGCCGTGGGAAGAATGCATCAAAGTCTTGGTTCACTTCTGGAAGATACCTTTCTTCACCTGAATCTGGCCAAGCTAATACAGCAGCATATGGACCGTCCCCAGGATCTCCTAGAAGTTCTAAAAATCATGACATAGACCAGGAAACTACTGATGATATTATTCTGGATCTTGTTACCTTTGATCAGGAGTTTCATGGCAATGCAAAGTTCGCAAATGAAATCTCATCAGGTTTTCATGTGGCTGGCAATATAGATGATCTTATGGCGCTACCAAACTCACAAGATTGGGCAAGTAATTCAGGTGGTCAACTGATTCCTCAAACTGTCCATTTCCGGTCCACGCGTCCGCTATGCTGGCATAACTCACCGATGACCCCTATGACCCAGTTTGATGGGAGTGGAATGCACGCTCTGGGGTTACTAGACTCTAATAAGAAGTCATATGTGATGGAAGATGACACACCAGAAATACTAAAGGACTCTTCTATACCACAAAATGGTGTTAAAGTAAACTCCCCAAATAAGAAGCGTATTTCTCCACCTCATCGTCATTTGAATGAGCTTGGTTCTAGCTTATCTGGAGGAGGCTTAAAAACCGGCAGGAAATTCATATTGCGAGCTGTTCCTTGTTTCCCACCACTTACCCCATGTATTGAATCCAAGGATGTTGCAGCTCATAGTACCGATAATTCTCAAAAGGGTAGCAGCAGCAAATAACTAACACTACAAGAGGTGAGAAATGTTGCTTTCTCTATCACTTTGGCACAATACCAAACCTGATAGTTAGTGAGCTGGGTTAGTTATTTCTCTGTTTCCTGCTGAAACTTGCCTAGATCTCACTTTAAGATATGAACATCCTGCATAATGATGTGATCTCAGGGGAAAAGCATGCTGCAGCCTGATTTTACTGTCCACACAACGAAGATGGGAGAGAAATTCGTAGGTTCCTATGTTTCATATGAGAGCTCTTTCATATTTTAGATAAAATGAACAAAATTTTAGTTTCTTCACTGCTGCTTATCATGTAGAGGAATTCTTGCATTACTTTGTACTACATTTCAGATTCTTTGCTTGGTCTGGTGCCAAGTACAATAATTGCTATTACTTGTCTCATGTTGTAGTTGATGGTAGAAGGGAAATTGCACTTCATTGAAACTTTGAGAACTTCTTAATTGTTTGTGTGAAAATACTACTATTTTCCCATCGACATTCCGTGGAAATAGCGCCACGGAACATTTTTCTGTGAGAAATTTATTAGGAAAATAGAGATTTTTAGTAGTGCGTTACTACCACAATGGCACAATTATCCGGCTTTTGATTTTTTTAAATCTCTTTTCTAATCCAACTTCGATCCGATTGTGTCCTAACTTGATCTATAAATTTTGTACAACATAAAATTTACAAATATGCAAAATTAGGCATATTTTACAATCAGAACACACATAGGAAAGTACAAATGAAGATAAATTTATATTAAACCATAAACATAATACACAACATCAACATCCTACACTTGAAATTTTGTTCGTGCTCTAGCAAAGAAACCGTGAGGAAATAAGTCAAGTGAAAAAAATTCTAGGATTGAGTTATTTATGAGGAAGATAGGGAGTTGAGTGGTTTGAATGAAAAGGGAGGGTTTGTATAGAGGAAGTGAGAAGGCATATAGGGAAGAGTGGAGGTGACTTGAAACGACAGGTGCAACTTTATAGGGAATAGGTGCTATAAAGAGTTCTGGAGGCTGGAAGCGTACACATTACAATTCAGGTTTGAAGGAAGAACGAGTTTGTTTACCTAATTGACATGCATCACAGATATGGTCTTTCAAAAAATTTAATTTAGGCAAGCCTAACACTATGCCTAATTTAGAAAAAAAATCATGCCAGCATGACCTAAGTTTCTATGTCATAACCCGGGATCACTAAATATAGATGCAAGGCAGGTAGGAGTAGGTAAGTCAACATTACTGAGTACATAGGTGTTCTCCACTCTTTCTCGAAAGTTAAGCAAATTTCTTGAGCTTGCATTTTACATCATGAAATAATACTTTAAATCCCACATCGCATAGTTGACTGATGCTTAAGAGATTGTACTTGAGTCTGTTCACTAGATATACTTCAATTAGATCACATGTTGGACTGAGTAATGCAAGAATTTCTCATTTTATCTAATTACTTCCTGAGTACTACACTAGATATACTTCAATTAGATCACATGTTGGACTGTTCACTAGATATAATAAACTCTTTACTAAAAAATCATAGGCATTTTTCATGACTAACATCTTTAGAAAATAGACTGTGTAAAAATCATGTACGTCCGCCGTACTTTCAATAAATCTTGCCAAGAGTGCTGAAACTTCAAATCCGAACTGCCTAATTAATCTTTATATGAACCGTGAGTAATTTATCTTTTTATAATGATCTAATCTAATCAGTTGTGAACTAGAAAATGTAAAACAAATTGATTATATCTTAGTTTCTATGCAGATGACATTCTAACATCGTTTTAATATAATTGTTTGTCGATACCTTTTTCACTTAACGGTGCAATAGTTTATTTCAACACGTTTACTAAAAACATACCCACTTATTTATTAAATCAGTCTCATCATTTAATACTTATCAGTTACTTTAAATTAACAAAGTCAACTCGGCTCCAATACTTACTAAAAACTCTTATCAATATATCTCCAATATGCCCTAATCAGGACTTAGGAATAATTTAGACATGGTTTTAGCATATAATCAATAACATGAATATTCCTTAATTTCTAAGAGTAGAGTAAACTATGGAAAAATACCACAGTTATATTTCATACGTAAGAACATGCCAAAAGGAAGAAGAATTTGTTTAACATACCTTGAATATTGGAGAAAACCTCAATAGATAAGCATGTGATCTTTTGGTGTGTCGCTGACAATATCTATAAATATCCCAAATTCAATCTGCTAAAGCTCAAGGTAAATATATAGGCTTCCGGACATGTAATCTTGTGTCTTGGGTTTCCCTTTTCCCATTTAACACATTACCGCATCAATTCTATTAAGCATATTCTCATAGTACTTTAACGTTTTGAGCTCTAATTTAATCCTCTACGTCTACGTGCCATAAATTGTACAGCTTAGTCCTGAAAGTTGGAAGTTGTATTAGCAGTACCATTTGATGATACTAAAGGATAAGTTATAACAAGAGTTTTGCAAAACTAAAACAAGTCTAGAAAGATAAGTTGATCACAGAATATTGTTAGGAAGATTACTTGTCAGTGGATTAGTCTTGTTTCACTTTCTGCTGCTTGCGTCTGTGCCATAGAAGGAGATATTTATCTGGAGAAGAGAGAAGGGTATAGAGGCATCATGAAAGTTTTAGATACTAGGAGTACTATGTCGTGATGATTGCCACCTATTGTAGTATTAACTTAGTCACTTAGGATTCTTCAGCCTACACGTTCCTCACTAAATATTGTCCTTAGCCCACTAATATTGTCTCCCATCATTAATAATTAATCGATCCCATCATTAATCAATTACACCCATAATTAAATTTACATTCCACTTCGTTTAAATCCTAAAAAAATTCATGAGACATTCGTATAATCGATGTCATAATTTGTAATATGATATTAGTCCATCACCTCTTTTGGGGATATACAATTATTATTATTAATCCTCATCGTCACACTTGTTGTATTTAAAATTATTTCAGGACCGCATTCCTTGTATATTAATTTCCTTATTAGAATACGTATATATAATAAAATTTTCCGAACACTCGGATCTATTTTCTTCATTTACATGCTCCAATTGTTGTCCAAAATTACGAGTCGTTACATCTTTCCCCATTAGAAACATTCGTCCTCGAATGTTTGGGTGACATATAACATACCTTGCTGCATCGGAACTCTCATAGTAATTAAACATTAATGATATAATCATACTTCATCTCCCCTTCTATTTCCCACGTCATTTCTTCCACATTCTGATTTTGCCACAACATTTTCATAGAAATTATTTCCTTAGTCCTTAAACAGGAATATCTTCATATGACAGATTCTCTGTAACCTGCACATTCTCAATCGGTACAATCCGAGAAGGATCTCCAACACCTGCTCTCAATATGGACACATGGAAAATCGGATGAACAAACTCCAACTCTGAAGGTAAGTCCAATTCGTAAGTTACTTGATCAATACACCGAATTATGCGATCTGGTCCAATATATCTTGGACTAAGTTTTCTATTTCTTTCCAAATCTCATTACTCCCTTCATAGGTGAAATCTTCAGGAATACCCAATCATCTATCAACAATCACCTGAATAGCATCTTATGATAAGGGCGAGGTAAACCCATAATGAACTCCATATTAATCATGATTTCATTCACTTTTATAATTCTTGTCGTAATCCATCCTTCTACTCGTCATTAAATGAAATAAAATATTTCTTCCTTGATACTTGATCATACCATTCCATTCATACGTATTCATTGTTTCCATATTTCTTGCGTCCATTAGTCGATTGTTCCATAGTTCTCGATCCCTACTAGTCTACCACCTATAGCATATCTTAGATTACTAACATTGATGCATGTAATTCTCAATAATACGCAGTATCGCCCTTTACGCAAGGAGGAGGGCTTATCTCCCTTTCATAATCTTCCCTTCTAACATTGCTCTATGTTCCTCCCTGACCACTGCTCATTGTCTCACTATATTACTGCTTGCATGATCCCAAAGCTCTTTGTTCCCAGCAAGTTAACGTAGACTTCCACAAAAGCTTGTGTAACCCCTGACATATCATTTAGAGTATCCCCTTTTAGTCCTTTATATTGAATACCCTATTCACACTTCTTCTTGCTTTTATCAAGCTGTGAAATAATTTTGTATTCATATCTCCACATATTAGCCATTGAATTTTTGTACTTCTGTTGAAAGAATTTTGTATTTGCCTCATTCTACCTCTAATAGTCTTTAGCACATTGTACTTCCTGTGTAACCAAAGCCACATTCATAGGGTCCTGTTACAGTTCCCTCTAGAATTCTAATCAGCAAGAATCATCGTAAAACATGTAGATTTTCAAAACCTACTAAATCTTTCAATGATGTCTTCTGTTTTTTTTTCTTCATCTGTATCCATTATACTCATATTATCCTTACCTTTGCGCATTCACTTGGGACACTTCAGAATGTCGTGGTCATGGATTTCCCCTGTACCTTGGCGGCATAATCTGGCATGCGCTCGTCCATACTAACTACAAGATGGTCGGGGCGATCTCCCTTAACCTTTACAACTTTGACCCTGAGACGTTGACATCTTCAAATCCTTTAAATATCGGTGATCCTTAGCTAATAAAATCCCTGACCCCTCAAGGGCCTATCTCTATCAGATGCTCTAGGTTGAAGTCATTCCTAAGAGGCAACCAATTAATTCAATACCTGCACCGGTCTCCTTACATCCTAATCAGATGAAGCCGGTAGTAGGACTGATGGTACATGATCTTCCCTTAACTTCTTTGGTGCTACTGGATTCGTCGAGGGAAAACAACTTACTCATATCCTCTGACGGATTTGCCCCAATAGAAAGCATACTACTCATAATTACACTCGATCCAATTTTAATCTCACTGCTAATCATAATTCTATTGAAAGTGCTATAATTGCAAACACAATAAGGTCTACAAGGCAAACCCTTACAAACTCATGTGTTTGATTGTGTAGAAAACTTTTATTTTACTTCTTCCCAAAACAAATGTTTCGCTTCCCAGACTTGCATCATCTCTTTCGTATATGCGTGAGACAATTTCTCATAATCTCGAAACCTTTTAACATACTACTGCCCTTCTGGTGTATCAGCCGTTTTGATAGAAATCACTTATTTACTGGCTACGAGTATAAACTAACCGAAGTCTTTTTGGAAATCGATGTTACTGAAATGGTATAAGGAACGAGTTAAACTCGAATTCTTAAAACTCAGCTCTACTGCACGATTTACGAGATGAAATAATAGAAACCATCCATAAATGTCAGGCAGCCTCATGTGTATAAGTATGGTGCACAACATACCCATACACATACACCACTTGCACTTACTGCAGAGACATGCTCTGATACCAAGTTTGTCACGACCCAAACGGAAGGCCGTGACGGGCACCCGGATTCCACCGCCGGGTACCCCTAACTACCCAACCATAAATAAGCACAGATTAAGTCAAAAAAGTTTTGAAAACTTTTAATAAAAAAATTTGACTTAAAGCTCTTTGAATGATTGGTGTACAAATATGTTTCAGATTGAACCAAGAACTTCATCTTGTACTTGTGATTGACAACCTCTACTTGTATAGCTAGCTACATATACTCTCTTTCTTTTTCTTACACTAGTAAACTGAAAATATATAGTGCTTTTACCAAATTCATAGTGAATAAGCATTTTGCTCAAGTGAAGATGTGTGTCTTTCTGTTACGTAGTCTGCATCTTATAGTTGGCTGCTTCAGGTCTTGAGGAAAAAGGAATCAATCTTTCCATTCGATTGATTCTGATTGGCTCTCTCTAAGGTAACCCAAAGGAGTTTGCAATCAATCACGAATTTTAATGTGATCCGCTGATTGATTTTGTATCTTCCTTGATGCTCTTTTTCCTTTGATAGATTATACGGTCAATCTTCAAGGTGTCTTGTGTATCGACGACTTTTTATTTTCCTTCCTTGATCGTTGGTACTGTGTAGAATCCTTCTAGGTGTTTTGTTTCCTTCCGTGTCTTGAGCTTTCCTTAGTTGACGGTACTGTATGGAATCTTCCTTGGGGACTTGTTTTCTTCTGTATCTTGAACTTGTAGGCGCCTTAATTGACTTGTGGACTTCGGGAGTTGATTTCTAGGTTTTTCATTTCTGACTTGGTGAATGAAGATTCTGTTGAAGAGAATCTTCCTAGTTTGTCAATGCTAAATTGATGATCTTCTTTCCTTTTATGGTTTCTACACAAGTACAAGTCATTATCAAAATTCATAGAAGGACAAATCAGGGCTAACACATAATATGGTCTATGTGTTGATTGTGATGTATGTACTGAAAACCATGTCTGTATGACTGTGTATCGTATTGCAAGGCACGCTTGTACTAAGATTTAAGATTTAAGATTTAAGGAAAGAATACATGAAATAGTGAGTTAGTGTAGTAGTAGAATACGGGGCCATGAATCGCGAGTTCGATCACTGCATCGCATGCTTGGTTGAAGCGTCGCATACGCTTGTCAGTGTGGTTAATTGGTAGCGTGGTTTGCGGTATTGCGTCGATCCGGGGTTTACTCGCAAGTACTCGAAAGAGTAGCGGCGGATTCGCCGTAAAAAAAAGATTTCAGGAAAGAATTTGTGTGTACCTTTATTTAATACATGACATATGTTGGTGAATATCACGCAAGATCTTCCTAATCTTTTGAGTTGTAAAAGAATTCTAAGTATGGTCGACTGTGTGGTTATATTTGATGAGACACGACCAAGGAATCTTTCCTAATAAAGGACTCCCACTTATTTAATTTCCTTACTAGAGTCCTTTGTTTGTAAAGAACTCCTAATTATTCGTTCCCTTACCTGCATGCTTACTAACTTGTTGATGTATGTAGTGTGTACTGTCTTGCAGGTAATATTACTTTAACATTGAGAGATTGTGCAAGCAGTTGAGAGCATTCAAGCAATTCATTTCTTGAGAGTTCAAAGATTATTCATCTTAGAGTGTGTAAACGAATCAGGCCGGACAATTGATCCTTGTATTCCTGCTTTGATTCATCAAATTCAATATAAGGAGTAGTTTGTACATGATTTGTAATCATGAGATGGATGATTTAAAGTTGCAGTTTTGTTTGGACATGTAATTTGAATTTCTTTTAAATTGTATTTTTTCTTATAGACATAAAAGCCTCACAAATTGAGAAAACTATCAAAACTTTCCCAATTTTTGTACAATCTTACCAAATGAGCAAATCATAGTTCATAATAAAATTAATACGTTACTAGAAGGTCTTTCTAAAAAATACAACATCATTTTATCAAACTTTTAGTTCAATAATTTAGGAAAATTTAACATGAATAGAAGTTAATGAGGTTGGTAAAATGGTTGGTGAGGTTAAAAATATCCTACCAACAGGTTAATATTTGATATAAATGATTTGTAAATACTGTATATCTACCAACTTATGAATCATTTTTTTTTGCAAAATATAAACTCTATGGGTCAAATTTTACATTTTTTTTTTGAAATCATGATTTGAAATCTCAAATCATGCCTTTTTAGACAATTTGGGATTTAAAATGATGATATAAAATTGAAGTTGAAATTGACTGCAAAATGCATAAACAAACGCTGATTTGAAATCATATCGCATGTCCAAACACCTACTAAGTTTATTTTTGTCATGGGCTTTCAATTTGTAACCATTTGCTCTATTCAAAAGTATTTGTAGGTAGCTTTTGTCGAGAAAGCAATTGGTTTTCAAATCTATGGATACAAGTCTATGTTCAAGTAAAAGCTTAGAGGGTAGTTTGTGATTTTAAATCTTTTGAATTGAATGGTTTTCACGTTAAATCCCGCATTTTACCGTTTTAGTTGTCTTTGTTAGATTTTGATATTGGTGAATGAGAAATGATGAGATGAAAATTAAAGGGAGTAAAAGACTCTTTTGTCCCACATCGAAAAAAGAGAAGGAAAGAGAGATGTATATATATTACATTACACCTTCTCTAGTTGCTAAAAGGGTTGAGAGGGCAAGGACCCCTCGCGCCGTCGTCATCGCTCGCTCGGCTCGGCTTCGGATCAAGGATCGATTGATCCGACCCGTCCGATTTAAGTCCTTTTTTTTCGAATTTCCCTCCAAAATTTTGGTGACTATTCTGAATGGTTGCAAACATTCAGAATCAGTACCTCCAACAACTATAAATTCTTGTTTGTTCCAAGAATTCATCACTAATTCATTCAATACGAATTTCTTCATCTGAAAAATTCTCTCTTCCTAAGTCTGTGTGATATCTGTAGTTGAGTGGTTATTTATCACGGAATTTGGAGTACTACTATTCTAATAAGATAATCGTTTTATCCTGGGAGACGATATCCCATTAACCTCGAGTACTGTGAGGAGAATAATTTCCTTAATGACACACTTTGAATTAAGTGAGCTCGATTATATTCTGAAATTATTTTTTCTTATTCAAAACATATTCTGTTTATTGTACTAATTTCAATTAAGTATTTTTTTTATACTGTGAAATCTATTTTTTACTAAGAAACATTATTTTGGCCATATACAGATTATTATACCAACAATCTTAAGGAAATTATGTTTATTTTATTTTAATCTGTATCCTGGTTTGAAGATTAAAACCTGTGTGGTTTTCTACTCCGTATGTAATTTCATATTCTAACTTGAAGACATAAAAACTTCGTTGGAATATTAAAGTCCAGGAAAAAGTGTTTTCCAAAAGGGAAAAAAAAAGGTGTTTTCCAGGAAAAAAAAAAGTGTTTTTCTTGTATGTTGTTTGGAGACTAAAATCTTCGGATTTTCTACTCCGATTGAGATTAAAGTTTTCATAATTTTCTACTCATTTGGGTACTTGATTTGAAGATATAAAAACTTCATCAAGTATACAACATACAATCTACTGCACTTCGTTTCAATCAATTTTGATTCGGTTTGAAGAAATAAAATCTTCACCGTTGTGTATGATATTTGTTGCGTGAAATACATGAAGATTACTTTCAAGGTAGTAAGAATGAATTTGACTTACTCATGTGATACTTGTACAACGATTTGAAGAATATAAAAACTTCATCGTTTTGTTTAAGGAGATTAAAACTTGTGTAGTTTTCTACTCCATATGAATATTAGTATTCTGACTCGAAGATATAAAAACTTCGTTGGAATACTAAAGTTTCATAATTATACTGCGATTTGAAGAAATAAAATCTTCATCGTTCAAATTACGATTTGAAGAAATAAAATCTTCATCGTTTAAGTTTCACAATTATACTCCGATTTGAAGAAATAAAATTTTCATCGTTTGAGTCTGTGATTTAATTGCTATTCTGGTTTTATTAAGTAAAACAGTTTGTCGATTTGACAATGACAAACAAATAATATCAATTGATACGAATGATCTGTGTGCAATGGTGTCGGAGTGCAATTTGGTTGGAAACCCAAAGGAGTGGTGGCTTGATTCTGGTGCCACTCGACATATTTCTTACTGCAAAGAAGCATTTGCAACCTATGCTCCTGGACCGAAAATGTACTGTTTATGGGAAATCTTTGCAGCGACGAGTTGAAGGATATGAGAAGATACTTCTGAAGATGACTTCCGGCAAGGTCCTGACTCTCAACAATGTTCTGCACGTTCCAACAATAAAGAGGAATTTAGTTTCCGCCGGACCACTCGTCAAAAACAGATTTAAGTGCGTGTTGGTTAGTGAGAAAATTGTAATAAGTAAGAATGATATGTTCATTGGGAAGGGCTACCTCACTAAGGACCTTTTCAAACTCAATGTAATGGTTGTTGACAATATTAATAAAAATTCAGCTTCGTCTTACTTATTGGAGTCAAATGATTTATGGCATGTTCGTTTAGGACATGTCAATTACAAAATCTTGCGAAAATTGATTAATTTAGAAGTATTACCTAAATTCGAGTGTAACAAATCAAAATGTGAAATTTGTGTTGAATCTAAGTTTGTTAAACATCCATATAAGTCTATTGATAGGAATTCAAATTCTTTAGACTTAATTCACACAGATATATGTGATATGAAGTCAACACCATCTCGTGGTGAGAAAAAGTATTTTATAACTTTCATTGACGATTGCACTCGATATTGTTATGTGTATTTGCTTAATAGTAAGGATGAAGCAATTAATGCATTTAAGCAATACAAGAACGAAGTGGAAAATCAATTTAATAAAAAGATCAAAATGATTAGAAGTGATAGGAGTGGAGAGTACGAATCTCCTTTTGCAGAGACATGTTTGGAATATGAAATTATTCATCAAACTACTGCCCCTTACACACCACAATCAAATGGAATTGCGAAAAGGAAAAACCGAACATTAAAGGAAATGATGAATGTCTTACTAATTAGTTAGGTTCTGCAGAGCTTGTGGGGGGAAGCTATCCTTACAGCTAATTGAATACTCAACAGAGTACCCCACAGCAAAACACAATCTATTCCATATGATCTATGGAAAGAAAGAAAACCCAACTTGAAATATTTCAAAGTGTGGGAGTGTTTAGCGAAAGTCCAAGTTCCTTTGCCCAAAAGGGTAAAAATCGGACCAAAAACTGTGGATTGTGTTTTTATTGGCTATGCTACAAACAACAAAATTTGTCGGTTTTTGGTTTACAAATTGGACAATCCCGAAATTCATGTCAATACGGTAATTGAATCAGATAATGCTGAATTCTTTGAAAACATCTATCCGTATAAAACTGAATGTGAGTCGTCAAGTGAAAGATCTAAACGACCGCGGGAAGAACCAAATGAAAGTATACCAAGCAAAGTGGATCCAAGGCGTAGCAAACGTCAAAAGACATCTACTTCCTTTGGACCAGATTTTGTAACATTCTTGCTTGAAAATGAGCCTCAAACATTTAAAGCAGCAATGTCATCTTATGATTCAACATTTTGGAAAGAAACAGTCAATAGTGAGATTGAATCAATTTTAAACAACCATACATGAGAATTAGTTGATCTTCCTCCTGGAAATAAACCTTTAGGATCAAAATGGATTTTTAAAAGGAAAATGAAAACTGATGGCACTATTGACAAATATAAGGCAAGACTTGTGGTCAAAGGTTATAGACAAAAAGAAGGCCTTGATTACTTTGACACATACTCGCCGGTAACAAGAATAACATCTATTCGGGTGTTAGTGGCATGCGGCGTATCTGGTCTTGAAATCCATCAAATGGATGTCAAGACAGCTTTCTTAAATGGAGAATTGGAGGAAGAAATTTACATGGAACAACCTGAGGGTTTTGTGGTTCCTGATAAAGAAAGGAAAGTGTGCAGACTTGTTAAGTCACTTTATGGACTTAAACAAGCACCCAAACAATGACATGCGAAATTTGACCAAATAATGTTGGCAAATGGATTTAAGATTAATGAGTGTGACAAATGTGTTTACATTAAAAATATTTCAAATCATGAAGTCATTGTTTGTTTGTATGTTGATGACATGCTGATAATGAGTAAAGATATTGTCGATGTAAATGCTACGAATCGTATGCTTGCTAGCAAATTTGACATGAAAGACTTAGGGGTTGCTGATTTGATCTTAGGAATTAGGATCCATAAAACTCCACAAGGTCTAGCATTATCACAGTCACATTATATTGAAAAAATACTTGACAAATTCAAGTATTTAAATTTCAATGTTGCAAAGACCCCAATTGATGTAAGTTTTGCACTTCAAAAGAATGAAGGTGAAAGTGACTCACAATTGGACTTTGCACGAGCTTTGGGAAGTTTGATGTATATTATGAATTGTACACGACCAGATATAGCATGTGTTATAAGCAAGCTGAGTCGATTCACGAGTAATCCCAATCAAACTCATTGGATGACAATGAAACGAGTCTTGGGATATTTACAACACACCAAAAACTATGCTTTGCATTATAATAAATATCCCGTAGTACTTGAGGGATATAATGATGCAAATTGGATCACCGGATCGTTTGAAGTTAAATCCACGAGTGGATATGTTTTCACCGTTGGCGGAGGAGCAGTGTCTTGGAAATCATCAAAACAGACATCGTCGCTCTACAATGGAATCAAAATTTATAGTTTTAGACAGTAGGTGAAGAAGTTGAATGGCTCGAATTTCTTAGAAGATATTTCATTCGCCCAAACCTTTGGCTCTATATGTATACATTGTGTGATCGAACAACAATAGGTAGGGCAGGGAGCGTAATGTATAACGGAAAATCTCGTCACATACGACGGAGACACAATACCGTTAGACAACTCCTCTCTAGTGGCGTTATCACTGTCGCGCCCTTTTTCGGCCGCGGCATTCTAAAAAGCGAATCCCTGCTCAAAATGCAATGTTAGAAAATAAATAATAAAATGCTAAATAGTTTAAGAAGCTTAGAGGTTTTAAAAATGCTAAAAGGATGCTAAAATTGCAAAAGATGCTAAAGTTTAAAAGGGTGCTAAAATGCTAAAGGGTTGCTAGAATGCTAAGGGTTCGCGGAGTCGCCACCTAATTAATTGGGTGAATTAGGACACCTAAATGTTTAACTAGTTTGAAGTAAAACATTAACTCCATTTTAATGGTCCGCTAAACTTAATGAGATTAGGTAAGGGTTCTTTATTAATCTAGAGGAAGGGGTTAGGCACCTCTAAGATCATTAACTTGCGGTTGTCTGCCAAACCTAGGGTAATTATTATATTTTTTAAAATGCAAAATAGAGCTCCACCTGCTTAATAAGATGTTAAAATGTTAAAATGTTTAACAGGTGCCTTAAAGTAAAAGGTTGCTAAAGGTATTAAATGCTAGAAGGGCTCCTGCTTAGAAAAAGTGTTAGAAAAATAAATAAGATGCTAATTGTTTAATGGAAGGCTTAAAAGTATTTAAAAGGGTGCTAAAATATTAAAAGTGCTAAAAGGTTAAAAATGCTAAAAAATGCTAAAGTTTTAAAAAATGCTTAGAAAGCTTAAAAAGAAAGGTGTCAAAGGTGCAAAGAAGTGCTAGCATATTAAAGGTGCTAAAGGTGCTAAGAGGGCTAAAAGGCTAAAGGTGCTTAAGAGTGCTAAAGATTAATTTTGAAAGTAAAAGGTGCTAAAAGTGCAAAAAGAATGCTAGATGTTAAAGGGTGCTTAAAAGGTGCTAGAAGTGCTAAGATGCTAAAGGTGCTTTATGGACTAATTATATGCTCATGCAAAGATTATTTATGAACTAGTTGTGTATACTGCTAGCTAAATTAATCTTGCCTAACCTGCGTACAGTATTATATAAGAGATGCTTTAAGACGATTTTTGAGAGTTTAGGAGAAATCTGTTATGTATTTTAATAAGAAACAAAATGTTGGTTTTATGATGCAAGTTAAATCATTTAAATCATTTTTGCAGAATTTAGACATGCTCAACAGTCCTAAAGGCAAGTAAGTTAAGCGATGAACTTTAAATTACCTCCCCACTTATATGTTTAAGGGCTAATTATTCTAGATCCTATTAATTACAAAGTTATGAATTACAATAACAAATAAAGCAAGATAAGGATGAGATGAGAGAATGAGGGATTGAAGCGGATGACCCCGTCCTATTTGTTTTTCTAGGAATTGCCGAAGAGGGAATGCGAATGCGGATGCGGGTCGCCATTTGAAATGGCTTGCGATGAGCCTCGCCGTGAGACTCTTTATTTTTGCTCCGATGCGTGCCATGCAAAATAAGAGAAGATAAAGATTAGTATGCATGTCCCAAACTTATTCAAATAACAGGCAAGCATTTGATGCAGTGTTTAATCCTACGTAGATATAGGGACCAACAGAGCAAAATAACCGATAATGGACAAGCCTACAGACAATGCAAATCGTTTTCCAATACATATGATTCAGAACTTAACTTAAGTCTACTGTTATAGAAAACGGACAAGACATCAGGTGACAATATAAATGGGACTAGGCAGCTGGCAGATGATAAAAGAACGAGGCGGTATGCGAGCGATGCGATGGGTCGAGATGAAGCAAAGCGATCAGTATACACCCAAATACATATAGTATACTGCAGATCTGCTGCGGTAATGCTCGAATGTGCTAGACATGCAGGTCGGATGTATGCGATGGCGGGGATAGACATAAGACATATGTGTGCAATATTTTCAGTTTCAAAGAGGGGCCAACTTAGGCGCAGGTTTACGAATGCAAGTATTCAAGACTACATCTAAAAGTGTGCTTAAACAAGCGATAGGAAAATGCTTAACATGGACAATTTAGAAACCAATCTGATGAACACATGTTTATAGTAGACAAATTAGACATATATGTGCAACATCCCATACCAAATATAAACTGGACATGTTTAGATCTGACGAGAAAGGAGGAGAATTACAAGACACCTTAATGCATAAACATACAAGTAATAATATACCAGAATCGACACATTTGGTCCTAAGCGAAGCGGGGGCGAGGACAAGTAAAGCGATGGGCTAACATGAAAGCGATCGAGATACATACTATAATTGATTAACAAGTTTGGAAGTGTGATCCAGAGAACCAAGTAAGCAAAGCAGAACATTTTGAAGACGAATCAAATCTGAGATACAAAGAGGAAATGGTATTCCCTACTTGTACTAAACCATTTTCGAGACACAATAGGTTTCACAAATAGATTCAGAAAATAAGGCAAAATAGACACATTGAAACTACTATACAATCACATATTGAACCTATTAGCTTAAAGCGGTATCAATCGAGTACAAGATAACCTTCCCAACTTATTTTTGATCAAAATCGAGACCGTATCGGCGGTTTAAACAAACAAGAACAACCTATATCTGATATTAAAAGTACTTTAAACTAGGTATTTAAGTTAACTAGATGATTTGTATATGAACAGACTTAACACGACCAGCGTTTGTCCAGTTAAGCATATACAACTAATCTAATAACGAACAACGACATTAAGCACAATTAAACAAAACATGATATACCGATAGTCACTAATCTTAACTAAACATAGTTAGTCAGCCACATAGCACATAATTTAACTGAAATAGAAGACTGCAAGGAGTAGGATTAAGAGGGGACGAATTTACCTTCTCCGGGCAGCGGCGTATCAAGTCGTCGGAGCCACTCGACGGGTTTTGGGCTTTGCGATGCGAAACAGAGGGGAAGGTTTTGCTTGCTGATTCCTTGGTTGTGTTTACTACTGTGCTCTGCCCTATGTTCGACTGCCCTAAATTGCTGTGTGATTCCTCACTGCTGCTAAGGTGTCGATGCTATGGGTATGCCCTATTGTGCTCCGCTCTGCCTTGCCTGTTCGACCCCTTCGACTGACCTATCTTCGACTCCTGATTCAATTTCTGAGCCCCATTGCTATGTCCTGCCCTGGTGGTTCTTAACTGCTGCTAAGGGTTCGATGCTATCCCCCGACTGAAACTCTGCTGTGATGGTGCTTAACTGCTGCTAAGGGTGAAACGATGGCTATCTCACTGAGCCCTTTTCCCCCGCCCCTGTTTCTATGCTATGTTTACTCTATGTCTGTGTTTTACTGCTGCTAAGGGTTTCGATGCTATCGGTTCCCTAAATTTCTATGTAGTTCCTCCCTCTGAGCTCTGAATCGATGCTCTGTTCACCCCCTTTTCTGATGCCTTTGCATGTTCTTAAATAGCCTCACCCTAGGTTCTAATATTGGTAAGCAATAAAGGCTGATTTGTGCTTGATTCGTGCTATTTAGAACTGATTTCGTAGTGATTCGATAAGGTACGATTTGAAGGATTTGGGTGATGGATATGGTAAGGAAAAAGGTCAGTGCATGGATAAAGGAAACCCCGGATTCTCCGGCGAGAAATCCGGGCGACGACTTTTAGGTTTAGGCTTCTTCAGGTTTTGTTTTTGAGGGGTCTGGGGAAGACGAGGAAGGGCTAAGGCTAAAATGCCTTAAGGCTTGGGTTGGGGCGTAAAAAGGCTGAAAGGGGGGAGTTGGGCCCGCGGTCATTGGGCCTGCGGGTTGTTTAAGGGGAAGGGCTGATGGGCTAATTAATTAGGGTATTAGATTTAATTAGGTATTAATTTTAAGTGGGTTATTAGTGTTAGGTATTTAATTAAGTGTTAGTTTTAGGAGTTAATTAATTTTAGGTGCTTAATTAGTCTAATTATTTAGGTGCTAAATTAGTCTAATTATTTAGGTGCTAAATTAGTCTAATTGTCATAATAAATGCGGGCGTGTTATTTAATTAGTGCTTAATATGTTAAAATGCAGCGCTATTATTTAAAAACTTATTATTATGCATTATTGCGAAGTTAAATTAAAATTGCATTGAGTTTATATTAAATTACTTAAATGCTGAATGCAAGTACGATATTTAAGAATTGTTTAAAGCCTTATAAATGCGAAGCTATTAAATAAAAAATTGATTTTAAATTACAAATGATTATGACATTCTCTTGCGTATTAATAAATGCAACTATGCTACTTGACGTGACGTCATTGCTAAATTAATTATTTTATGTATGTTTGACAGAGCTTAAAATTAATTAACGCGGACGCGGGACTCTAAGTGCTTAAAACTCTACGTAAGACGCGATGCCATTATTAAATTATTTATTTATGCATGTGTTTATGTTTTATCGCTGCATTTTATTATAAAAAATCATAAAAATTATTTTACAAAGTTAATGTAATTTTATGGTTAATGACTGGACGGGAGGGTCAAAATTGGGTGTCAACAGCTGTCCCTCTTTGTATGAAGATGATGAAAGAATCTTCGGACAAAGACGTTGACTCACAGCCAATTTTGTCTCGATCTTCAGAATTGCAGAAATCTTTGGCGGTAGACAAGTGGCGCAAAAATCAAAAGCGCCCCGATGTCGAGTTATGGCGACCTTTGGGATACCATGGTCAAAACACTAAAGCGGGCTAGCGGACTCAAAGCTGTCGGTGTCGAGTTATGGCGACCTTTGAGCTACCATGGTCAAAACACCAAGCGGGCTAATGCGTGCTCAAAGTGTCGATGTCGAGTTATGGCGACAACTGGGTTACCATGGTCAAAACACGCGGGCTAACGCGGACTTAAAAGGTCGATGTCGAGTTATGATGACCTTTGGGCTGTAAAAGTAAAAGAATATAAGCGGCTTGAACACAGGTGTCTTCGCTATGGCTTGTGGTCTTTGGGTTCTACGGTGATGTGGGCGAGTGGGCCAGCGCTCGAGGCCGCTCGCGATCGTTGGGAAGGTTGGCCCACAAATTGCCGGTTATTTGTAGAGAAAATCCACGTTGTGCTCCTGCTCCTGCATGCTAAGACTTAAACAAGCGGTTAGTGCATAAGCGTTAAGGCAAAAATGATGATGTATAATTTTAAAAGTAATGCAAGCGTGAGTAGAAAAGGTTATCTGCAAAATGTGATGCTGCTTGTGTTGATGCGATCTTTGCAAATCTGTGATTTTCGCACTTGCGGGCGTGTTGCGATTGTGAATGCGGATCGTTGTCCTGCTGCAATTGCCCCCTGTAGACTAAAGCTCAAGAAAGAGTTAGTGCATAACTGCTAAGGCAGAATAATAAAGCATGAATGAGAAAAAATGCAATTTTGAGAGCAGAGAAAGTCGTCCACTGTGTAGATGCGATATCTTTGATGATGGCGTCGTTTGGACTTCTTTGTCTTGATAACGTCGTTACTGGGCGTGTTGTTCTTTGGCGTCGTTGCGTAGACTTGCTGTGCTGATAACGTCGTTGCACTGGGCGTGTTCTTCTTGGCGTCGTTGCGTGAACTTCTTTGTCTTGATAACGTCGTTACTGGGCGTGTTCTTCTTTGGCGTCGTTGCGTAGACTTTACGTCGATAACGTCGTTGCACGGGCGTTCTTCTTTGGCGTCGTTGCGTGAACTTCTGTCTTTGATAACGTCGTTGCCTGGACGTGTTGCTGCTGCTCCTGTAGAATAAATGCTCCTGCAAGCTAAGCCTGAGAAAAACGTTAGTGTATACCTGTTTAAACAAAATGATAAATACATATGAGAAGTGCAATTTTATGGGTAGAGATATCGTCCCTGATATGCCTGATGAATACTGAGATGTTGTCCTTGCACGGACATGCTGAATGCCGCAACTGACGAATTGTCATGATGCCTTTGTTGGGTGCGATGCGTGGGTTGCCAATTTGACTTTATACCCGAGTTGAGGCGCTAGGTTTTGTCGCGGAACTTCGAACTTTGATAGCCGATTGTTGATGCCCCTTTCTGCTGCTGCTGCTTCTGATGCGGACTTTGAATTTTGGGATTTTTTGTCATATCTTCTGCCTCTGCTGTTTCTTCTTGCGAAGAAACTTCTTGCCGTATTTTACCTTGGCTATTACATTTCTTATACATTAATATGAAAAGACACTGCGCTCAAAGAAAATTTTGTGAGTTTTGGGGTCGATTTGTATTTGACCAGCGCTTGTCCGCTTGACATCTGCGTGCACAGTGCGCTTGGATTTGCGGCCATGCAGTTTCCTACATTGTCCCGATTTTGAGAAGGTGTCATGCGCTCTTCTTTTACGAGACCACTGCTTTGCTATAGGAACGAGGCGAGTTCAGGCTCGTTCGCTCAAATGCCGCCCGAATCGGTCATGTCGTTGGAGTCGTGCCTTTGATCTTGCGAAATATTGCTTTGCTCTGTCATTGCTTAGTCAAATACAAATCGACCTTTGGGAGATGATAAAAATGCAACAAGCGGTGTTAGCATAAAGCACATAATTTGCGGTATGTAGCGGATATATTGCATAGCGTATTCAAACGTTTCCTAACATGCGGGGACCTCTTTATGCCGAGGTAAGCCTAAGCGTCACTCATGCGAGATTATGGCCGGATTTGTCCAAGTCGTCCAACTATAATGCCTTTGTTGGAAATGGCGACCAAATGACGGTGCACTTTTCCCAATTTCGGCATGTCATGATTGGGTTTGGATTTGTCATCATTGCCACGCTACACATAATATCTTTGGTTGGTCGTTGGGTTGAGAAACCCGTCGACAAGTTTGGTGTCTTCTTAATTGTGGTGTCAATGCCAAGGCCGACCCACAAGGTAAATGCGTCGTGCACTAGAATAAAGGGTGGTATAGCTCATCTTAAGTTTCTAAGATTTGGCTTTTACGGACCTGAGTTCCGGCGGACAACTCGAGTGAGAAGGCTACGCTGATCGAACGAACCGATCTAACTCCGCGCAGGCGCCAACTCTCCTAAAATTTGGATATTTTTGAAAGAAATTTGCGGGTGCGCGGAGCACACCAGCGCGTGAGTGTGTGATTGTGTGAATTTTCCAGAATGGAAGAAATATGAGCGGAATGCCAGTTTAAGGAAAGCAGTAAAGCAAGTAGCAAGAAATAAACAAAATACAACACACAAAAGATTGAATGCAAAATAATTGCCAAATAATAACCCTAGGTCTGTTGTGGTTAAGAACCTAAAATCCTCAGCGGAGTCGCCATTTCTGTCGCGCCCTTTTTCGGCCGCGGCATTCTAAAAAGCGAATCCCTGCTCAAAATGCAATGTTAGAAAATAAATAATAAAATGCTAAATAGTTTAAGAAGCTTAGAGGTTTTAAAAATGCTAAAAGGATGCTAAAATTGCAAAAGATGCTAAAGTTTAAAAGGGTGCTAAAATGCTAAAGGGTTGCTAGAATGCTAAGGGTTCGCGGAGTCGCCACCTAATTAATTGGGTGAATTAGGACACCTAAATGTTTAACTAGTTTGAAGTAAAACATTAACTCCATTTTAATGGTCTGCTAAACTTAATGAGATTCTGGGTAAGAGTTCTTTATTAATCTAGAGGGAAGGGGTTAGGCACCCTCTAAGATCCGCTAACTTGCGGTTGTCCTGCCAAACCTAGGGTAATTATTATATTTTTTAAAATGCAAAATAGAGCTCCACCTGCTTAATAAGATGTTAAAATGTTAAAATGTTTAACAGGTGCCTTAAAGTAAAAGGTTGCTAAAGGTATTAAATGCTAGAAGGGCTCCTGCTTAGAAAAAGTGTTAGAAAAATAAATAAGATGCTAATTGTTTAATGGAAGGCTTAAAAGTATTTAAAAGGGTGCTAAAATATTAAAAGTGCTAAAAGGTTAAAAATGCTAAAAAATGCTAAAGTTTTAAAAAATGCTTAGAAAGCTTAAAAAGAAAGGTGTCAAAGGTGCAAAAGAAGTGCTAGCATATTAAAGGTGCTAAAGGTGCTAAGAGGGGCTAAAAGGCTAAAGGTGCTTAAGAGTGCTAAAGATTAATTTTGAAAGTAAAAGGTGCTAAAAGTGCAAAAAGAATGCTAGATGTTAAAGGGTGCTTAAAAGGTGCTAGAAGTGCTAAGATGCTAAAGGTGCTTTATGGACTAATTATATGCTCATGCAAAGATTATTTATGAACTAGTTGTGTATACTGCTAGCTAAATTAATCTTGCCTAACCTGCGTACAGTATTATATAAGAGATGCTTTAAGACGATTTTTGAGAGTTTAGGAGAAATCTGTTATGTATTTTAATAAGAAACAAAATGTTGGTTTTATGATGCAAGTTAAATCATTTAAATCATTTTTGCAGAATTTAGACATGCTCAACAGTCCTAAAGGCAAGTAAGTTAAGCGATGAACTTTAAATTACCTCCCCACTTATATGTTTAAGGGCTAATTATTCTAGATCCTATTAATTACAAAGTTATGAATTACAATAACAAATAAAGCAAGATAAGGATGAGATGAGAGAATGAGGATTAGGCGGATGACCGTCTGTTGTTTTTCTAGGAATTGCCGAAGAGGGAATGCGAATGCGGATGCGGGTCGCCATTTGAAATGGCTTGCGATGAGCCTCGCCGTGAGACTCTTTATTTTTGCTCCGATGCGTGCCATGCAAAAATAAGAGAAGATAAAGATTAGTATGCATGTCCCAAACTTATTCAAATAACAGGCAAGCATTTGATGCAGTGTTTAATCCTACGTAGATATAGGGACCAACAGAGCAAAATAACCGATAATGGACAAGCCTACGACAATGCAAATCGTTTTCCAATACATATGATTCGAACTTAACTTAAGTCTCTTTATAGAAAGCGGACAAGACATCGGTGACAATATAAATGGGACTAGGCGGTGGCGGATGATAAAAGAAAGCGAGGCGGTATGCGGCGATGCGATGGGTCGAGACGAAGCAAAGCGATCAGTATACCCCAAATACATATAGTATACCTGCAGATCTGCTGCAGTAATGCTCAGATGTGCTAGACATGCGCTGGTCAGATGTATGCAGTAGGCAGGGGATAGACATAAGACATATGTGTGCAACATTTTCAGTTTCGAAGAGGGGCCAACTTAGGCGCAGGTTTACGAATGCAAGTATTCAAGACTACATCTAAAAGTGTGCTTAAACAACTGATAGGAAAATGCTTAACATGGACAATTTAGAAACCAAGGTACAATGAACACATGTTTATAGTAGACAAATTAGACATATATGTGCAACATCCCATACCAAATATAAACTGGACATGTTTAGATCTGACGAGAAAGGAGGAGAATTACAAGACACCTTAATGCATAAACATACAAGTAATAATATACCAGAATCGACACATTTGGTCCTAAGCGAGCGGGGGCGAGGACAAATGTGATGGGCTAACATGAGAAAGCGATCGAGATACATACTATAATTGATTAACAAGTTTGGAAGTGTGATCAGAGAACCAAGTAAGCAAGCAGAACATTTTGAAGCGAGAATCAAATCTGAGATACAAAAGAGGAAGTGGTATTCCCTACTTGTACTAAACCATTTTCGAGACACAATAGGTTTCACAAATAGATTCGAAAATAAGGCAAAATAGACATTGAAACTACTATACAATCACATATTGAACCTATTAGCTTAAAGCGGTATCAATCGAGTACAAGATAACCTTCCCAACTTATTTTTGATCAAAATCGGAGACCGTATCGGCGATTTAAACAAACAAGAACAACCTATCTGATATTAAAAGTACTTTAAACTAGGTATTTAAGTTAACTAGATGATTTGTATATGAACGGACTTAACACGACCAGCGTTTGTCGATTAAGCATATCTGACTAATCTAATAACGAACAACGACATTAAGCACAATTAAACAAAACATGATATACCGATAGTCACTAATCTTAACTAAACATAGTTAGTCACCACATAGCACATAATTTAAGCGAAATAGAAAGCGCGAGAGTAGGATTAAGAGGGCGAATTTACCTTCTCCGGCGTGACGAAGCAGCGTATCAAGTCGTCGGAGCCACTCGACGGGTTTTGGGCTTTGCGATGCGAAACAGAGGGGAAGGTTTTGCTTGCTGATTCCTTGGTTGTGTTTACTACTGTGCTCTGCCCTATGTTCGACTGCCCTAAATTGCTGTGTGATTCCTCACTGCTGCTAAGGTGTCGATGCTATGGGTATGCCCTATTGTGCTCCGCTCTGCCTTGCACATTCGACCCTTCGATCGACTATCTTCGACTCCTGATTCAATTTCTGAGCCCCATTGCTATGTCCTGCCCTGGTGGTTCTTAACTGCTGCTAAGGGTTCGATGCTATCCCCCGACTGAAACTCTGCTGTGATGGTGCTTAACTGCTGCTAAGGGTGAAACGATGGCTATCTCACTGAGCCCTTTTCCCCCGCCCCTGTTTCTATGCTATGTTTACTCTATGTCTGTGTTTTACTGCTGCTAAGGGTTTCGATGCTATCGGTTCCCTAAATTTCTATGTAGTTCCTCCCTCTGAGCTCTGAATCGATGCTCTGTTCACCCCCTTTTCTGATGCCTTTGCATGTTCTTAAATAGCCTCACCCTAGGTTCTAATATTGGTAAGCAATAAAGGCTGATTTGTGCTTGATTCGTGCTATTTAGAACTGATTTCGTAGTGATTCGATAAGGTACGATTTGAAGGATTTGGGTGATGGATATGGTAAGGAAAAAGTGGGCCGTGCATGGATAAAGAAACCCGGATTCTCGTGAGAAATCCGCGACGACTTTAGGTTTAGGCTTGAGTTTTGTTTTGAGAGTGCAGGGAAGACGAGGAAGGGCTAAGGCTAAAATGCCTTAAGGCTTGGGTTGGGGCGTAAAAAGGCTGAAAGGGGGGAGTTGGGCCCGCGGTCATTGGGCCTGCGGGTTGTTTAAGGGGAAGGGCTGATGGGCTAATTAATTAGGGTATTAGATTTAATTAGGTATTAATTTTAAGTGGGTTATTAGTGTTAGGTATTTAATTAAGTGTTAGTTTTAGGAGTTAATTAATTTTAGGTGCTTAATTAGTCTAATTATTTAGGTGCTAAATTAGTCTAATTATTTAGGTGCTAAATTAGTCTAATTGTCATAATAAATGCGGGCGTGTTATTTAATTAGTGCTTAATATGTTAAAATGCAGCGCTATTATTTAAAAACTTATTATTATGCATTATTGCGAAGTTAAATTAAAATTGCATTGAGTTTATATTAAATTACTTAAATCTTTGAATCTGAATACGATATTTAAGAATTGTTTAAAGCCTTATAAATGCGAAGCTATTAAATAAAAAATTGATTTTAAATTACAAATGATTATGACATTCTCTTGCGTATTAATAAATGCAACTATGCTACTTGACGTGACGTCATTGCTAAATTAATTATTTTATGTATGTTTGACAGAGCTTAAAATTAATTAACGCGGACGCGGGACTCTAAGTGCTTAAAACTCTACGTAAGACGCGATGCCATTATTAAATTATTTATTTATGCATGTATTTATGTTTTATCGCTGCATTTTATTATAAAAAATCATAAAAATTATTTTACAAAGTTAATATAATTTTATGGTTAATGACTGGACGGGAGGGTCAAAATTGGGTGTCAACAATCACAATTGATTATGTAAAGTCAAGAGATAACGTGACGGATCCGCTTACAAAAGGCTTATCTAGAGAGGGAGTTAGTAGATCATCAATGAGAATGAAGTTAAGGCCAAGGACAAGTCATCATGGCGGTAACTCTACCTAGCAGACTGGAGATCTCAAGAGCTAGGTTCAAGGAGATCAAACAAAATTGTGACTGACGGTTCAACATTGTCAAATAACTCAACCCATTCTCGGATGAAGACAATATTCAAAAATAAGGATAAAACTTTATGGCTTGTTAATGAGTTAATAAAGCATTAAGGTTTTTTTAATGGTTATCTAAATCTGGCAATGTATGACCAGATAATGTGGCTATAGGACCACATGTTTAGAAATCACCTATGTGAGTGTTAAGTGTAAGCCACTTTAAAGGGGAATGACGATGAGGCCCATTCTCTACTTTCGTGAGATCGAAGCGGTGTTCATGGCTGAAACGAACACAACCGTGAGAACCATAAACGGTTGAGGGTTGATTGTGTGTCTTATGTTGTCTAGGTATACAACAAAGTTCGACGGTTCAAAGATATCAAATCTACTGATTGATCGAATATATCCGATATAAGTTCACTACAGAAAGTTCAAAGGAAAACCTACTTATCCAGATGCAGTCAATTCTCGCTTGTATATCACACTCGTCCGTACATTCTTTTATCTTATAGCCATTCCCCATTCATGTAGGGGATTGTTGGGTTTTGATATTGGTGAATGAGAAATGATGGGATGAAAATTAAAGGGAGTAAAAGACTCTTTTGTTCCACATCGAAAAAAGAGAAGGAAAGAGAGGTGTATATATTATATTACACCTTCTCTAGTTGCTAAAAGGGTTGAGAGGGCAAGGACCCCTCGCGCCGTCGTCGTCGCTCGCTCGGCTCGGCTTCGGATCGATTGATCCGACCCGTCCGGTTTAAGTCCTTTCTTTTTGAATTTCCCTCCAAAATTTTGGTGACTAGTCTGAATGGTTGCAAACATTCAGAATCAGTACCTCCAACAACTATAAATTCTTGTTTGTTCCAAGAATTTATCACTAATTCATTCAATACGAATTTCTTCATCTGAAAAATTCTCTCTTCCTAAGTCTGTGTGATATACTGCCGTTGAATGGTTCGCTGCTACCGGAATTTGGAGTACTACTATTCTGGTAAGATAATCGTTCTATCCTGGGAGGCGATATTCCATTAACCTCGAGTACTATGAGGGGAATAATTTTCTTAAGGACACACATTTAACTATACCTGTCTAACGGGCGAAGCAGGTAGCCCTTCAAGGTTTAACGATTCGGACGGTGGCCAGGTCGATTCACTGACTCACGCCAACCGATCCGTTTCATTACCGGATTTGTGTCGGCGTCTGGTCAGTGCGAGCAAGACTCTGCGTCCGATTTTTTTAATTTCTAGTATTTATTTTCTACAATGTAAACTAAATTCAATTTAAATATGTAATATAATATATAATATAGTTTTATATATTAAAATTGAAACTTTAAAGTTAACTTTCTATTTTATAGTTTATAACTTTTTACTTTATAGTTTATACTTTATAGTTTATAACTTTATACTTTATCTTTATTTTATAGTTTACTTTATAGTACTTTTATAGTTATACTTTATAGTTTATAACTTTATATTGTAATTATTATTTTATTAATTTATTAGATTAGTAGATATAAGTTAACAAATAAGTAATAATAAATTAACAACTAAATAGACGTAAAATTAAAACTAATGATAAGATAGTAAACTTTTGAACTTTCATAATGTTAATAAGAGTACATAATGAAGTAATAATAATTTTATTTACATATTATGCATCCTTCTTGCAAGTTCTTCGTAATCTATAGGTTGATTGAAATAAATATGACAATTTAATAAAATAATTAGAGAATGAAACGAGTGTACCAAACTTCGGGATTCAGAATTCAATTAAAACTCGAAGCTCGAAGTCTTGCGTCTTGCTACTTTGAATTTAAAAACTAATAATAATAATAACTTGAAAATTGATAATAAAGATAATTAAGAGAGTATGAGAAATTGAGAATAAAAGAATTGAGAGAATTGTTGTGTGATAAAAATGAAAAAAATGTAGAGGATTTATAGATTTTTAAAGGGTAAAAATGTAATTAAAAAAAATAATAAACAAAAAAAATAAAAAACGGGCGTAATGACCGTTGGCACCCCCACCCCCCCTCCCCAACGGTAACATTACCTTTTTTTTTTAATTTTTTGTGTTACCGGTCCGGTCTGGACCGGTTAACCTGTAACGTAACCGGTTTCCGTTATCGGGTCTAACCGGTCCGGGCCTTGCCGGGTTTTAACATAACCCGTTCGGGTTGGGGGCCAACCCAACCCCCAACCCGGTAAGCCCTTAATGGTCCGATCCGGATCGAATTTTTTACTGGGTCAACCGGTCCGGTTCCGGGTCAACCTGAACCGTTAGACATGTTTACTTTGAACTAAGTGGGCTCGATTATATTCTGAAATTATTTTTTCTTATTCAAAACATATTCTGTTTATTGTACTAATTTTAATTAAGTATTTTTTTTTATACTATGAAATCTATTTTTTACTAAGAAACATTATTTTGGCCATATACAAATTATTATACCAACGATCTTTAACTAAATACATATAAGAACTAAGTTCGTCGGTCGAAGTAGACAAATTTTAAGCGTGATACGACCAAGTTCACCCCCTCTAGAGTTGTGTAGGTGAGCTAAACTAACAAAGATACATAAGATTTCCCTTTCTAAACATGAAACAGTTTCATCACCAATTGTACTTTTTGTAAAGCAATGATGAACACTTTAGAAACATTCGATTCCTCTTACATTCAACCCACACAAGTATGGGTATCACAAAATTACATTTTAAAGTTACTAAACAAGGGTACACTGATTTCTTTGCCTATCAAGAGAAAGAATCAAATTGTAAAAACTTGTATTTATGTTTTACTGATACAACAGATCTAATGGACAATAATATAACATGATACATAATGCAAGTTGTTGGGGTCCGAGGCTACGTATCATAAAGTAAAAGCAAGATTAAATTCAAAATTAAATGCTGAAACAGTTTCTAATGTTGCCTACAATGTTGTGACAACACTATGATAAAACAGTAATAAACCTTAAAGAGTAAATGCAACGGAAAAGTAAAAGACACAATGTTTATATTTTCAAGGCTATATATTAATATAGCACTTGATGGTCAATGACCGAAGTAATGTATATTATATATACAATTACAATTGAATTTCTTTTTACAATATGTAGAAACAAAATAAAAAGAAATTACAAAAAACGAAGTCGCAGATGACTTCAGCCTAAAGATAAAACATCTAAAAAGAAACGTACAACATCTTCATTACAATTGCTTCAACAATAAGCTTAATTTAGAATCTGGGCAACAATAGTAATGTTGGTCTAGATGTTGTTATACTACTTTAGGCTAAGGTGTTGATCCAGATTTCTGAGATGAAATCCCGAGAGCTTTCTTGGTATTTTTACATTTTATTTCTGGATGACAATACTCTGAAGTTCCTTCTCTATTTATAGTGTGAAACTTCCTTGAAACTCTCGCTGGTTGGTTGTGGAAGTTGAGAGAAAATAGGCATCAGCTTGGACCTCTTCTAGCTCCATGAATTCCTCAACAACTTTGACTTGGTCTTCAAGTTACTTCGATTCCAAGCTTGACTCCTTCAATTCCCACGTTTTAAACACAGCTCCGTATTCAGCTTGCCTAGGTCATTTTTAACTCACAGTAACAAACACTGTTTTGGCCGAAAGAATAGACAAAATCTTTTCCAGAGATGTTGTCTGTGATGTTGTCACAATACTGCAGACAACATTTCATAAGCGATGTTGTCCTGAACGATAACTGGTGTTGTCACAACACTCATCCAACATCAACAATCTCCCCCTTTTTGTCTTTCTTCACAAAACTCCATACAAACCTAAAAATGCCTAGAATACTGATTCTAGATATTGTTCTTAACAATCTAAAAGTCAGTAGGATTGAGGCCATGATCCCCCTCAACCTGCAATTTCAAGTTTCAAACAATGTATTATAATTGGGTTAGTAAAAACATATGTCTATTACTCATAACTCACATACAACATGGTTGTAAGTTGTCAAAGACTAATATCCATACATCATCCACAAATAAAATATATACAGATATATTTACAGACAAAAAATAGAACTGTCTCATTGTCTACACATATCAATATCCATCAGCGTGAAGTAAGACAATCAGTTTAGAAGAAATGTTGGTCAAAGTGTTGCATAACATTTGTCCCAACATATCTTCATACATGTATGTAGATATGTTGTTACAAATGTTACAACACTAATTCCAACATTAACAATCTCCCCCTTTTTGCTTTTCTTTACAAAACTCATACATTAACCAAACATGAACAGTTCAGGTTTTGCATCATCAATCTCCCTCTTGCTCTTTTTAGCAACATCAACATCAGTCTAAGAAGCACACCAGTTGTAGCAGTCTCCCCTGTATAGTAGAGCTTGTACAACTTCAGCTTCCTCCCCCTGCATAGATAACAACATTTTATCCCCCTTTTTGTGGAGAAAGCAATATCATGAAATGGATTCTTGGCTAGAATCAAAACACTCCTTGCAGCATTAACCTCACAATTGTGTTGGTTGATTTTTGCAATTTGGCCCCTGGCTTGATCGAAAACAATGTGGTATCACGAGCGGTGTTGCCTAGACCGTTGATAACATTCCTGGCAACATCGCCATTTCATGCTTCCTTCTTCCAGGTCAAGTCAATGGTTCTATCCTAGAGGAAGACGATTGTCCAGTTTGCTGAGAGGTATTGAGCTTGAGTTCTTTGTATTCGACGGATGACTAATGTTCATGGTATTGGATGATGTGTTATCTGACAATTATGTTGACATTTGAGAAGTATTCTATTGGTGAATATGTAGGAGAGGGTTTTGAGAATTAATCAGGATACGTTTATATATAACAGCCATCCATGATTGGAGTGTGAAATGATGATAAGTTCATCGGATAGATAGAAAATAACCCGAGGAGATGATTTTTACCCTTTTTAAAAAAATAATAATCTCGGGAGAACTCTTGAAATGACATGAAAAATAACAAATAAGAGTATTATATATAAGACAACATTTCTTTAAGCAACTCACAACAATATTTCCTAAAAAATAGGTAATGTAGATTAATTAGGATTCTACACTCCTCAAATTAAGAAATTAACGGCATAAAACTGATTTTTGAATTTAAAAATAAAAATTGTCCAGTATTAAATGAGATTTGAGGTTAATGATTTAAACTTAAAAAACAGGAATAAATAAGGCATGATAAACAACATAAAAATATTTTTCTGAAAGAACAATCAATATATTGGATTGTGATGTTGTTAGTAATGTTGGACAACATTTTGGGCAACACAAGAATTATGATACTACTAGAACTTCTGGATTTGACTTTAACTTTAGACACATTCAACATATATCCCTTATGAGTTTGACCGCTAGACCAATGTAACATTTTTTCAGCATGTCCTTAATTTGAATATATACAAAAATGTTTTGATGTCTAAAAAATATTTTTAAGGTATTTTCAACCTTCTTTGTATGCACATGGTACTCCTATATAATAGGAACGATACCAATATAGACCTTTGCTCAAAATCTTCTTTGTATGCACATGGTACTCCTATATAATAGCAGCGATACCAATAGAGCTTTGCTCAAAATCTAGCCAAATCTTTAGTATAGACTTTGCCTACTTTTGATACTCCATTTTTATGACATATATAATTAATTTATATACATCACCGCAGAGAACAATATCATATTTCAGTTCTTGTTCTTGTAGCACCATAATTGAATGACCAAATGCATGCACAATACTGTAACATCGTCAGAATATATTGACAAACCAGTAAATATTGTCCAGAATGTTGTGCAACATTTCAGGCAACATCTACAAAAAATAACCTTATTTATAGTAAACACAGACCAAGAGATTTTTTTTTCAAACTAGAAAATCTCTCATGATCTAGAACCTTGGTAAAAATGTCAGCTAGCTAGTGAAATATATCAACATGTTCAATCTGAACTAACTGTTTTTCAACTAAGTCCCTTAAAAATGATGTCGTATATCTATGTATTTTGTACGAGAGTGTTGAACAGGTTTTTTTTTAAATATTAATAGCACTCAAATTATCACAGTACAAAATCATAGTGTTTCTTGAAATATATATATATATATATATATATATATATATATATACTTACAATTTTGTTTACGACTATATCAAATAAATAAGATTGTTGCCAAGGTAAAACAATATCCTCCACTTGTATTCTTCCTACCATTCACATCTCCAGCCGAATCCAAGTCACTAAATCCTATTAAGTTAGGATTAGTGTCATTGGAATACCAAACTTCCTAACTCATATGTGCCAACAACATATCGAATAATACGTTTCACGATATTTAAGTGGAATATTTTGGGACAGGCGTGAACACATGCACACACAAATACACTAAACATAATGTTGGACGACTAGCAGTAAGATGCAAAAGACTACCTATCATATATTGGTACAATGTTGGGTCAACATATTTGCCAACATCGTCTTTACATACCTTTTTGCGAGAAGTCCATTGGAGTTTTCATATATTTAGCATTCTCCGATCTAAATCTTCAACTAGATTCTTGACGTATTTGGTTTGTGAGATAAAAGTTTCATCTTCACTTTGCTTTATCTGCAGGCCTAAGAAGTAAGTTAGTTCCCCAATCATGCTAATCTCAAATGTTGATCACATAGCCTCGACAAAAAGTCTTAAGGTACGACTGTGAGGTCGAGCACAAAACTATGTCATCTACATAAATTTGAGCGATAATAATATCTACACTGTTGACACCCAATTTTGACTCTCCCGTCCAGACATTAACCATAAAATTACACTAATTTTCAACAATAATTTTTAATAATTTTTAAATAATAAAGTGCAACAATAAAACATTAATACATGCATAAACAAGCAATTTAATAATGGCACTGCGTCTTACGTAGAATATTAAGCACCTTGAGTCTCGCGTCCGCATTCGTCTTTTAATAACAAGCAATTTTATTAATATCATTCGTAATTTAGGCCCTATTTTTATTAGTTAAAACTCAAACAATTCTTAATAATAAATAAATACATAAAATAAATAATTTGACAATGACGTCGTGTTAATAGGATATTCGCATTTTTACTAATAGCAAGGCGATTGCATAATTCGTGATTTAAATTAATTTAATCTAATACATGCGTTTTAATAATAGCGTCGCATTTATAAAGACATTAAGCAGTCCTTAAATGTCATATCTGCACGTAGCATTTAAATAATTCAATTTTTTATTTAACTTCGCAAAATACGCATAATAAATAAGTTTTAATAACGACATCACATTAAGCACTAATTAAATAGCATGCCCGTCGTTAGTTTTATTAATAATTTAAACTCAAGCTTAAAACACCTAAATAATTTAATCACAATTTATTAATTTAATTTACCACTAATTAATTAATAATACACCTAAACTAATACACTTAAAACTCTACCCCTAATTAAAATAACTACTGACCAGGTGACGTGACCAAAGATCCCTATCCTATATTGACCCGTGCATCGCGACAAAAACAACATCAGCCCTTCTTCACCTTCATTTCCCCCCCTGTCGACTAAACCTTACACACAACCTAAACCTAAAGAAAGATCCGCCGCACCTCCCCTACTCTCGCACTTTCGCCCGTCGCCTCAGTGATTCTCGCCGAGAATCAGTGAGTCACCTACCAAATATTCCCTAAATCAAAGCCAAAATCTTACACCAAATCGTGTGAAAATCATATCAAAATCAGCCTCAAAATTGTGTCGAATCAATCACCCAAATATCAGTAATCGCACCAAATCTCCTTCAAATCGACCTAAAATAGTAACTTGCCATAATCGAAACCTCAGAAATCATATCTTTTTCCTACTACCTATTTTGAAACCCAAAGATGGGTATAAATATGGAGTTAACTTCATGAGTTTAGGCAGGGTGGAAATATCTTGAGAGCCTGCGGCGAGTGAAAAACCTCCGAAAAGAAAAAAAAATCAGAATCTTAGGCATGAAAACATCCTGCTTAGAATCTTGAAATCTCCGGGTCCCTCACAAGTAAACCTTAGCAATTTCAGGAAGCAAAATCGACCCAAAATCTTCATTCCCTTTCAATCGCAGAATAGCACAAAACCTCCGAGCGGATCGACGACTTGATACACTGCCTCGGTTCGCTGCCCGGAGAAGGTAAACTCAACTCCTCTCGGTATTGTTTCACTGGAATTTTCTGGTTCTATGCGTTAATCGATTAATATTTCAGTTCGATACGTTGTTGTGAATTGGTTGCTAATTAATCTGTGTGCCTGCCCTCCTTCGATCTGGTAAATACATGTTTCAGTGGTCATTGCTTGGCACTATAGAAATTTATTTGTTTTCAAACGAAGCTATAGCCTCTGTTATGCTCCCCACTTAAAATATTTCTTTGTAAGTAGTGCATGTATGTCACGCCCATTTCCGACCGCGACATTTTTATTTTCTAAACTCCTGCTTAAAATGCACGTTAGAAAATAAAATAAAAATGCTAAAGTGCAAAAGAATGCTAAAAGGTGCTTAAAAGTGCTAGAATATTAAAAGTGTTAAAATGCTAAAGAAAAGATGTTAAGGATTAATTTTAAAGTAAAGGGTGCTAAAAGTGCTAAAAGTGCTAAAGGTGCTAAATGCTAAAGGGTTCGCGGAGTCGCCACCTAATTAGTTTGGGTGAATTAGGACACCTAAATGTTTAACTAGTTTAAAGTAAACATTAACTCCATTTTAATGGTCTGCTAAACTTTAATGAGACTCTGGGTAAGGGTTCTTTATTAACCTAGAGGGAAGGGGTTAGACACCCTCTAAGATCCGCTAACTTACGGTTGTCCTGCCAAACCTAGGGTTAATTATTTATGTCAAGAAAGCAATGCATTTTTGAAAAGTATTTAAGTAAAAATATAGGAAGTCTTCTTGTTAACATAAAATGTGAGATTAAAATATATAAAGCTAGTTCTAATTAAAACCTATATTATTATATGCGCAAAGATGATTTATACTTTTATTAGCATATCATAGTATGTCAAATATTTAAGAGGTTTTTAGTAAAAGAAATAGGGCTTTTATGTAAGTGTTAATGAGAGTCTATAACGAAATGAGTTGGAAATCTAGTAATAAAATGCTAGCGGCGAATAGTTAAGAGGATAAATAAAATTTAATGGCTTAGTATGACTTAAGCAATATGTAGTGAGTTTAAAGTAATTAACCTAAAGAGAATGGCTTTCTAATCTAAAGGTTCAGGGTTTAGATATTCTAATTATTCTATTAATTAATGTAGCGTTAGACAAATAATTTACAATAAATAAATGAATGGGGGTGGGGTAGGAAAATAAATAAAAGAAGATGACTCGAAGGATGACGATGTCTTTTCGCCGATAGTTTTGGAATTCCGATGCGGATAGAGAAATGCACATAAATGCGGGTGTTAATTTGCCACGATGAGTCTCGCCGTGAGACTCCTTGTCGCTCCGGTGCGTTTCATGTAAATAAAGAAAAGATAAGGATTAGTACATGTCCAAATTCATTCAAATATCAGGCAAGCATTTAATGCGATGTTTAATCCTACGCAGATATGGGGACCAACAGAGGGCAAAAATAAATGATAATGGACAAGTATACAGACAACACAAATCATCTTCCAATACATATAGTTCAGAACTTAGGTCTACTGTTATAGAAAACAGACAAGACATCAGGTGACAATATAAAATGGGAATAGCGTGACGGTGATAAAAGAAATAAGGGCGAGGCGGTATGTAGGCGGTGGCGTGGCAGAGACAGAAGCAAAAACAGTCAAGTATACACCCAAAATACATATAGTATACCTGCAGATCTGCTGCAGTAAATGCTCAAATATGCTGTGCATACGCTAGTCAGGTGTAGGCAATAGGCAGGAGGTTGGCCCAATATATATAAAATGGGCCACTTTATGCACAGTTTTATTACTGCAGGTTTTTTCAGAGAAGGGATTCTCTCCCATTACAAAATTAGGAGCAAGCGCCAAGATATTATCATTTAGGGCACTGAAGTCTTTTAGACATTAAGCTATACATGACTACTGGTTCATAGAAGCCAGATAAGCATATTGATTTGAAACTACGAAATTATCAGGTCAGCAAGTAATCGGAATATAGATTCAAAGGGCGATTTGCATTCGGAAAGCGACGAAAGCAGTAGGAAGTCAAATGGACAAACTTCAAACACATATGACATGATTCCTAAAATGAGAAGGGTGCTTGATAATATACATGGCATTGAGATTCATGTCTGCAAACTAATATAGAATGCCAACATCAAGTCTTAACAAGACTCATTTATTCAGAACACAAATACCCAACTTAGACATCCAATATACACACCTCGCTGTATTTTTAAACAACCGTGCATTTCATATACCAAGCAGAGGAGAGAAAAATCGCCACGTGACTCAAACGCCAAGCCAAACATACCGAAGTTAACATGCTCATCTTTAGGCTTGGTTCAGGCAGGATATGCTATCATAAGAGGACAAAAAATATGATTTCACAATGAACACACACAATTTTAACTTACTTACTTCACTTTTCAGCAGACAGCGGACACGATAACCAAAAGCGAGGCGATTTCAACCGTATAACGTTCGGTGAGATCGTTTTTGGACATTGGTCCAACAGACAAGGCCTTTAACAATCACTCATATATTAATCTTCCTAAGCTATTCATACATTAGTCCTCTAAGCGGCGTGTTGAAGGTCTAATTCTTACATTTAGAGTCATGAAAGCGTGAAGGTGTCTAGATTAAGCTATGCGTCGAGGGGAATAACTTAAAATAAAACAACCTTAAGGCACTAGTTAAATTCACACTTTTAGTGCTAATCAATTAAAATGCAGACAACCATACCAAACAACCAATTAGATGACATTCGACTAGTCGCTAACACAAACCACTCTTGACAAGCATGTAAACCACTTATTATACCAACTATAAACTTACGTCGACGACTTTAATAACTGATTTTGCTTAGATAGAATAAGACATGCCAAACATTATACAACAATGTTAACAAGTATAGTCCAAGTACAACAAGCACATAAGTTCACGCAATGAATTGAGGCTTCGAAAAGAAATTGAGTTTACCTTCTCCGGACAGCGACCCGGGGCAGCGTATCAAGTCGTCGGTGCCACTCGGAGAGTTGTTTTGCGATCACGAATAAAGGGTAAGCGCTGGCGATTTTTGGCTAGAATTGAGAGAAGGGTTCGAACTTCCTATTCTCTACTATGCTCTGTCAATTTCTTTGTCGGCTCACGAATCGATTGGACTCATCACGAGCTCTCTCGTCTATCTCGTCTCGCCGACCGATGCCCGCGACCGCTCTGTATGCGTGTCTTAACTATTGCTCCGGGTCCCCCTATCGATGCCTTTGCATGTGCTTATATAGCCCCCATTTAGGTTCCAAGTTAGGTAAATGAATAAAGGCTGATACTTGTGCTTGATTGGTATGTGATTCATGCGATTTGGTTCGATTTGAAGTGGTTCGATCCAGTAACGATTTGAAGGAAAATCTGGTTTTATGGTAAGAAATCGTTGGCTGGGTTAGTATGGGTAAGGAAGGTTGCCGGATTCTCCGGCGAGAATCTCGGGGGTGTGCTGGTGTGACGAACTAGGGTTGCGGCGGTTGAAAGGCTTAGGGTTTCGTGAGAGGGAGAGACCGTAGAAAGAGTTCTTTGGACTTTCTTTTCTTTTAGTTAATCGACGAAGGGGGTAAGGAAACAATAAGTGGAAAATGGGCTTGGGTAGTGGGTGAGTGGATCGCGGGTTTGGGCGGCGTGAAATTTGGGTAGAAATAGGTTAAGTGTTAGGTTAGTTTTAATGTGCTATTTAATTAATAGTTTTAGGCTTTTAATTAGTGATACATTAATTAATTAATTGTGATTAAATTATCTAATTATTGTAAAAAAATAAATGCGGGTGTGCTATTTAATTAAAGAATAAAGACGGACGTGCTATTTAATTAATGCTTAATATTTTAGAATCACGCTATTATTTAAAACCTTATTATAGTGCATTATTGCGAAGTTAAATTAAAATTGAATTGAGTTTAGACTCAATTATTTAAACGCTAAATGCAAGCATGATATTTAAGAGTTGTTTAAAGCTTTTCCTCAAAATGCGGTGCTATTATTTAAAGCCTTATTTGTTGTGCATTATTATTTAATCTATGCCTTAAATTATTACAATAATTATGGAATTCTCTTGCGTATTAATAAACGCGGCTATGCTACTTGACGCGACGTCATTGCTAAATTATTTATTTTATGTATTTATTAATTATTTAAAATTACGTGAGCTTGAAATTAATTAATGCGGTAGCGAGACTCTAAATGCTTAATACTCTACGTAGAAAATGCGAAGTTATTATTAAATGATCTATTTATGCATGTATTAATATTTTATTGTTGCATTTTATTATAAGAAATCATAAAAAATTATTTTGCAAAATTAGTGTAATTTTATAGCTACTGTCTGGACGAGAGGGTCAAAATTGGGTGTCGGCAGTGTCCTCTTTGTATGGAGATGATGGAAGAATCTTGGACAAAGGCGTTGACTCATAACCAATTTTGTCTCGATCTTCAAAATTACAAAAATGTTGGGCGGTAGGCGTGGTGTATGAAAAATCAAAATCTGTCCCGATGTCGAGTTATGGCGACCTTTGGGCTACATAGTCTAAACACGAGCGGGCTAGCGGACTCAAAGCTGTCGGTGTCGAGTTATGGCGACCTGAGCTACCGTGGTCAAAACACGGCGGGCTAATGCGGACTGGCTGTCGGTGTCGAGTTATGGCGACAACTGGGCTACCATGGTCAAAACACCAGCGGGCTAATGCGGACTCAAAGGCATCGGTGTCGAGTTATGGCGACAACTGGGCTACCATCGTCAAAACACCAAGCGCGGGCTAGCGGACTCAAAACATCGATGTCGAGTTATGGCGACAACGGTGTGGTGTAAAGAATAAAATAAGGTAAGCGGGCTTGAACACAGGGTGTCTGCTATGGCTTATGGTCTTTGGGTTTTATGGTGATGTGGGCGAGTGGACCAAGCGGCAGGCGCTACGCCATTCGTTGGGAAGGTTGGCCCCGACAAATTGCCGGTTATTTGTAAGAGAAAATCCACGTTGTGCTCCTGCTCCTGCATGCTAAGACTTAAACAAACGGTTAGTGCATAACTGTTAAGGCAAAATGATGATGCATGATTTTTTTTTTTTTTATAATAAAAAGTAATGCAACTGTGAGTAGAAAAGGTTATCCTGCAAAAAATGTGATGTCTGCTGTGTTGATGTGATGCTGCAAATGCTGTGATTTCACCCTTGCACGGACGTGTTGCGATTGTGAATGCGGATACGTTGTCCTTGCTGCAATTGCCCCTGTAGACTAAAGCTCAAGAAAAGGTTAGTGCATAACTGCTAAGACAACATGAATAAGAAATACAATTTTGAGAGTATAAAAATCATCCTTGCGTAGATGTGATATGTTGATGATGGCGTCATTTTCGGACTTTGGCGTTATGACATCGTTTTCGGACTTGGCGTGTTCTTCTTGATAAGCGTCACTGCTTGGGCGATATTCTTCTTTGGCGTCGTTGTGTGGACTTCTTTGTCTTGATAACGTCGTTACTGGGCGATATTCTTCTTTGGCGTCATTGCGTAGACTTCTTTGTCTTGATAACGTCGTTACTGGGCGATGTTCTTCTTTGGCGTCGTTGCGTGAACTTGTTGTCTTGATAACGTCGTTGCACGGGCGATATTCTTCTTTGGCGTCGTTGCGTGAACTTCTTTGTCTTGATAGCGTCGTTACTGGGCGTGTTCTTCTTTGGCGTCGTTGCGTAGACTTCTTTGTCTTGATCGCGTCGTTACTGGGCGATGTTCTTCTTGGCGTCGTTGCGTAGACTTCTTTGTCTTGATAACGTCGTTACTGGGCGATGTTCTTTGCCGCGTCGTTGCGTGAACTTCTTTGTCTTGATAACGTCGTTACTGGGCGATGTTCTTTCTTGGCGTCGTTGCGTGAACTTCTTTGTCTTGATCGCGTCGTTACTGGGCGTGTTTACTTTGGCGTCGTTGCGTGAACTTCTTTGTCTTGATAACGTCGTTACTGGGCGATATTCTTCTTGGCGTCGTTGCGTAGATTTCTTTGTCTTGATAACGTCGTTACTGGGCGTGTTCTTTGTTGGCGTCGTTGCGTAGACTTCTTTGTCTTGATAACGTCGTTACTGGGCGTGTTGCTCTTGGCGTCGTTGCGTAGACTTCTTTGTCTTGATAACGTCGTTACTGGGCGTGTTCTTCTTGGCGTCGTTGCGTGAACTTCTTTGTCTTGATAACGTCGTTACTGGGCGATATTCTTCTTTGGCGTCGTTGCGTAGACTTCTTTGTCTTGATAACGTCGTTACTGGGCGATGTTCTTCTTGGCGTCGTTGCGTAGACTTCTTTGTCTTGATCGCGTCGTTACTGGGCGTGTTATTCTTTGGCGTCATTGCGTAGACTAGTTGTGTTGATAACGTCGTTGCACGGGCGTGTTCTTCTTGGCGTCGTTGCGTGAACTTCTTTGTCTTGATAACGTCGTTGCCTGGACGTATTGTTGCTGCTCATGTAGAATAAATTCTCCTGCAAGCTAAGCTTGTGAAAACGTTAGTTTATACCTGTTTAGACAAAATGATAAATACATATGAAGTGCAATTTTATGGGTAGAGATGTCGTCACGATCGCGGATGAATCGAGATGTTGTCCTTGCACGGACATGCTAAATCTTTGCGATGAATTGCCATGATGCCTTTCTTTGTGTGCGGTGCGTGGGTTGCAGATTTGACCTTATGCCCACGCTGATGTGCTAGCCCTTGTTGTAGAATTCAGAACTTCGACTGTTGATTGTTGATGCCCCTTTCTGCTGCTGCTGCTTTTGTTGCGGACTTTGGATTGTTGTCATCCTCTGCCTTTCTTTGCTTTCTGCTTACGCTATCTGAAGAAACTTTTAGCGTATTTTACATTTGACTATTGCACTTTCTTACATTAATATGAAGAACCTACGCTCAAAGAAAATTTGTGAGTTTTTGGGGGGGTCGATTTGTACTTGACTTCGCTGCCTTGTTCCTTGACATCTGCGTGCCTGGCCTGCTTGGACCTGCAATCCCTGTCTGTTTTCCTACCTTGTCCCAGTTTTGAATATGCAAAGGGTGTTTGGCCTAAAGTGGGTCTCAATGTAGTTGTCGTATGCGTTGCGACGGTAGGTTTGTGGAGGCCCTTGGTTTGTGTTTGGCTGGAGTATGGTAGGCATTTGTGTGGGATATATGGGTGCATTGTATATTGGCTGAATGAGATATGCAGTAAGAAGGTACTGATAGTAATTTGGAGGATTTTGGTTATTTGCAGTGACGAGTGCTTTAGTGATGTTTAGAGCCTTACGATTTCGGCTGCATGGTTGCCGTTCTTTGCGATAGCAGGCGAGGTGCTCGATCGGATCTATGCTGCTTTTCTTTTCTGAGACCCCTGCTTTGCCTATAGGAACCAAGACAGGTTCCGACTCGTTCTGCTCAAAATGCCCTTGAATCCGTCGTGTTGCCGGGCCGTGCCTTTGATCTTGTGGGATATCAATGCTCTGCCATTGCTTAGTCAAATACAAACCGACCTTTGGGGAAGATGATAAATCTTTCTAAAAAAAATGCAACAAACGGTGTTAGCATAAAAAGCATAATTTGCGGGTATGTAGCAGATATATTGCACATAGCACATTCAAACGTTTTCTAACATGCAGGGGGACCTCTTTATGCCAGAGGTAAGCCTAAACGTCACATATGCGAGGTCATGATGGATTTGTCCGAGCCGTCCAACTGTAATGCTTTTGTTGGAAATGACGACCAAATGACGGTGCACTTTTTCCAATTTTCAGCATGACATGATTAGGTTTGGATTTGTCTATCACTGCCACGCTACATAATATCTTTGGTTGGTCGTTGGGTTGAGAAACGTCGACATGTTTAGTGTCTTCCTAATTGTGGTGTCGATGCGAGGCCAGGCCACCTAAGGTAAATACATGCATGCCCTAAAATAAGGGTGGTATAGCTCTATCCTGAGTTGCTAAGATTTGGATTTACTAGACGCAAGGTTCCCGAGCGGACAACTCGAGTGAGAAGGCTACGCGGACACCGGTTAGACCGGGCACTCCACGTATATTACCAACTCTCCTAAATTTGGATTTTAAAGAAAGAATTTTGCTGATGCACCCAGCGCACCTCGCATGTAGTGTGTGATTGTGTGAATTTTCCAGAGTGGAAGTAATATGAGCGGAATGCCATTTTAAGGAAAGCAGTGAAGCATGTAGCAATTAAATTAAACAAAATACAGCACAAAAAAATTAAATGCAAGATAATGCCAAATAATAACCCTAGGTCTGTTGTGGTTAAGAACCTAAAATCCCCAGTGGAGTCGCCATTTCTGTCACGCCCATTTTCGACCGCGACATTTTTATTTTCTAAACTCCTACTTAAAATGCACGTTAGAAAATAAAATAAAAATGCTAAAGTGCAAAAGAATGCTAAAAGGTGCTTAAAAGTGCTAGAATATTAAAAGTGTTAAAATGCTAAAGAAAAGATGTTAAGGATTAATTTTAAAGTAAAGGGTGCTAAAAGTGCTAAAAGTGCTAAAGGTGCTAAATGCTAAAGGGTTCGCGGAGTCGCCACCTAATTAGTTTGGGTGAATTAGGACACCTAAATGTTTAACTAGTTTAAAGTAAACATTAACTCCATTTTAATGGTCTGCTAAACTTTAATGAGATTCTGGGTAAGGGTTCTTTATTAACCTAGAGGGAAGGGGTTAGGCACCCTCTAAGATCCGCTAACTTGCGGTTGTCCTGCCAAACCTAGGGTTAATTATTTATGTCAAGAAAGCAATGCATTTTTGAAAAGTATTTAAGTAAAAATATAGGAAGTCTTCTTGTTAACATAAAATGTGAGATTAAAATATATAAAGCTAGTTCTAATTAAAACCTATATTATTATATGCGCAAAGATGATTTATACTTTTATTAGCATATCATAGTATGTCAAATGTTTAGTAGGTTTTCAGTAAAAGAAATAGGGCTTTTATGTAAGTGTTAATGAGAGTCTATAACAAAATGGGTTGGAAATCTAGTAATAAAATGCTAGTGGCGAATAGTTAAGAGGATAAATAAAATTTAATGGCTTAGTATGACTTAAACAATATGTAGTGAGTTTAAAGTAATTAACCTAAAGAGAATGGCTTTCTAATCTAAAGGTTCAGGGTTTAGATATTCTAATTATTCTATTAATTAATGTAGCGTTAGACAAATAATTTACAATAAATAAATGAATGGGGGCGGGGTAGGAAAATAAATAAAAGAAGATGACTCGAAGGATGACGATGTCTTTTCGCCGATAGTTTTGGAATTCCGATGCGGATAGAGAAATGCACATAAATGCGGGTGTTAATTTGCCACGATGAGTCTCGCCGTGAGACTCCTTGTTGCTCCGGTGCGTTTCATGTAAATAAAGAAAAGATAAGGATTAGTACATGTCCAAATTCATTCAAATATCAGGCAAGCATTTAATGCGATGTTTAATCCTACGCAGATATGGGGACCAACAGAGGGCAAAAATAAATGATAATGGACAAGTATACAGACAACGCAAATCATCTTCCAATACATATAGTTCAGAACTTAGGTCTACTGTTATAGAAAACAGACAAGACATCAGGTGACAATATAAAATGGGAATAGGCAGCCGACAGGTGATAAAAGAAATAAGGACGGGCAGGTATGTAGGCGGTGGCGATGGCGAGACGAAGCAAAAGCGATCAAGTATACACAAAATACATATAGTATACCTGCAGATCTGCTGCAGTAAATGCTCAAATATGCTGTGCATACGCTAGTCAGGTGTAGGCAATAGGCAGGAGGTTGGCCCAATATATATAAAATGGGCCACTTTATGCACAGTTTTATTACTGCAGGTTTTTTCAGAGAAGGGATTCTCTCCCATTACAAAATTAGGAGCAAGCGCCAAGATATTATCATTTAGGGCACTGAAGTCTTTTAGACATTAAGCTATACATGACTACTGGTTCATAGAAGCCAGATAAGCATATTGATTTGAAACTACGAAATTATCAGTCGTGTAATCGAATATAGATTCAAAGGCGATTTGCATTCGGAAAGCGACAAGAAAGCAGTAGGAAGTCAAATGGACAAACTTCAAACACATATGACATGATTCCTAAAATGAGAAGGATGCTTGATAATATACATGGCATTGAGATTCATGTCTGCAAACTAATATAGAATGCTAAAATCAAGTCTTAACAAGACTCATTTATTCAGAACACAAATACCCAACTTAGACATCCAATATACACACCATTTGTATTTTTAAACAACTGGTCTGTTTCATATACCAAACAGAGGAGAGAAAAATGCGCCACATGACTCAAACGCCAAGCCAAACATACCGAAGTTAACATGCTCATCTTTAGGCTTGGTTCAGGCAGGATATGCTATCATAAGAGGACAAAAAATATGATTTCACAATGAACACACACAATTTTAACTTACTTACTTCACTTTTCGGACAGCGGACACAATAACCAAAGCAGGCGATTTCAACCATGTAACATTACGGTGAGATGCATTTTGGACATTGGTCCAATGACAAGGCCTTTAACAATCACTCATATATTAATCTTCCTAAGCTATTCATACATTAGTCCTCCTGGCGACATGTTGAAGTGTCCTAATTCTTACATTTAGAGTCATGAAAGCGTGAAGGTGTCTAGATTAAGCTAACTGCGTCGAGGAATAACTTAAAATAAAACAACCTTAAGGCACTAGTTAAATTCACACTTTTAGTGCTAATCAATTAAAATGCAGACATCCATACCAAACAACCAATTAGATGACATTCGACTAGTCGCTAACACAAACCACTCTTGACAAGCATGTAAACCACTTATTATACCAACTATAAACTTACGTCGACGACTTTAATAACTGATTTTGCTTAGATAGAATAAGGCATGCCAAACATTATACAACAATGTTAACAAGTATAGTCCAAGTACAGCAAGCACATAAGTTCACGCAATGAATTGAGGCTTCGAAAAGAAATTGAGTTTACCTTCTCCGACGGCGACCGGCGGCGTATCAAGTCGTCGGTGCCATTTCGGAGTTGTTTTCGCGATGCGAATAAAGGGTAAAGCGCTTGGCGATTTTTGGCTAGAATTGAGAGAAGGGTTCGAACTTCCTATTCTACTATGCTCTATCAGACTACTGCCGTCTCCCTGAATCGATTGGACTCCTCTCTGAGCTCTCTCGTCTATCTCGTCTCTGCTCGACCGATGCCCCTTGACCCTGCTCTACTGTCTGTGTCTTAACTATTGCTCCGGGTCCCCCTATCGATGCCTTTGCATGTGCTTATATAGCCCCCATTTGGGTTCCAAGTTAGGTAAATGAATAAAGACTGATACTTGTGCTTGATTGGTATGTGATTCGTGCGATTTGGTTCGATTTGAAGTGGTTCGATCCAGTAACGATTTGAAGGAAAATCTGGTTTTATGGTAAGAAATCGTTGGCTGGGTTAGTATGGGTAAGGAAGGTTCCCGGATTCTCCGGCGAGAATCTCGGGGGTGTGCTGGTGTGACGAACTAGGGTTGCGGCGGTTGAAAGGCTTAGGGTTTCGTGAGAGGGAGAGACCATGAAAGGGCTGCTGGACTTTCTTTTCTTTTTCGTTCTGTCGACGAAGGGGGGTAAGGAAACAATAAGGGCTGGAAAATGGGCTTCGCGGGTAGTGGGCTGACGAGTGGATCGCGGGTTTGGGCCAAGGCGTGGGCTGGGTAGAAATAGGTTAAGTGTTAGGTTAGTTTTAATGTGCTATTTAATTAATTGTTTTAGGCTTTTAATTAGTGACAAGTTAATTAATTAATTGTGATTAAATTATCTAATTGTTATAAAAATAAATGCGGGCGTGCTATTTAATTAAAGAATAAAGACGGACGTGCTATTTAATTAATGCTTAATATTTTAGAATGCGACGCTATTATTTAAAATCTTATTATAGTTCATTATTGCGAAGTTAAATTATTAAAAGGAGTTTAGATTAAATTATTTAAACGCTAAATGCAAGCATGATATTTAAGAGTTGTTTAAAGCTTTTCCTCAAAATGCGGTGCTATTATTTAAAACCTTATTTGTTGTGCATTATTATTTAATTTATGCCTTAAATTATTACAATAATTATGGAATTCTCTTGCGTATTAATAAACGCGGCTATGCTACTTGACGCGACGTCATTGCTAAATTATTTATTTTATGTATTTATTAATTATTTAAGAATTACGACAGAGCTTGAAATTAATTAATGCGGGCGCGAGACTCTAAATGCTTAATACTCTACGTAGAAAATGCGAAGTTATTATTAAATGATCTATTTATGCATGTATTAATATTTTATTGTTGCATTTTATTATAAGAAATCATAAAAAATTATTTTGCAAAATTAGTGTAATTTTATAGCTACTGTCTGGACGAGAGGGTCAAAATTGGGTGTCAACAATGTATAGGGAACAATCCAGTGTCGAAATCGTCTAAATAAGAAGGAATATGCCTCTGCTTCTCGTCACACATATGCTGAATTTGCCCGCTCAAGATTGTCATGTTCCAGATTTTATGTCTAACACTTTACATTCTGTATGTTGGGTTCAGAATCAGATTCGAAGAATAAGTTAAATTCCATTTAAAATCAGCTAAGAACACTTGTAGTTTAGAAATGATTCACAGCAGTCGAAAATGTGGATGTTAAGAATATATAACTTGTTCAGGCCAGGATCCTGTCACAAACTAGTCAAAAATTGAGTCTAACTAACAAAAATGGATCTAAAATCTGTCTTAGCTTGTTCAAATGTCTAGGCTGCTTCTAAGTGGTTTGTGCGCATCTTTCTATGTACGTGTATCTGCATATCATTTGCCAACCCACTGATATGACCTGGTAATACTTGTTTTCAATTACATGGAGCTTTTCATGTATCCCTTTTGTTCAGCAGTAGTATATCCAGAGTTTGGGCTTGATGTCTTGGCCCAAATAGTTCCCCTACATTTACTCTACTGTTAAGTGATGAAACCAGTCACACATGCTTATTAACTTGCCGAGTAATACATATACCAGCATCACATACTTGCTGGAATCAGCTTTGTCGTTGTCCATGTGGTGCGTAAGAAGGTGTGATTTATACTTAGTCCATCATATAATCTCTGCATACCTGCAACTTTCTTCTCGGAATAAATGTTTGCTTCGTTCACCTAAACTGTCCACTGCGCGCTGTTTTGATGGCCTGCATTTCCTGTTACTACCGTAACACATGAGTCATGATTTGGCCTATCTATGGTTATTGCAATTCCGTGTGGCTGCATCGTGCTATTTACATATCACTATAGTTATTTACATAATGTGTCTATGTGTGATCCAATAAATTTGAATACGTACTAATCCTTATCTTCTCTTCTCTTCTCTTTTACATGCCGTCTTTTATTCATTTTTTTTTGCCTAAGTTGCCTGTTTTTTTTTGTTTTGAATGTCCTTGATGGCATCTGTTAAATACAATTGTGTCCAGCCAAGGACATATCTGCTGGTTACCCCTTCTCGTGTGTGTTAAATTGCAACATATGATTTGGATCTAGACCCCCATGTGTCCTGTTTGAAGTCCATGTTTAAAAATGACTCTTTCACTGCACATGTTTCCCTGTTTTCTAGCGTGTCAGAATATATACGGCGAAACTGTATGTATGCGCCAACAATATTTTCATAAGCTGGAATTTACTGTTTCGGCCCATTTTCTCTTGAAATGAAATGATTTCAATGTGTTAAATCTTGTATCAATGTGCATTTATTATTTGATAAAGTTGGAGCATATACTAATCCTTTTCTTTTTCTTATTTGTTACATGAAATGCACCGGAGCAAAAATGAAGAGACTCACGGCGAGACTCATCACGAGCTACTTCAAATGACAACCCGCGTCTATGTGTATCCGCATTCGCGTTCCCGCCTCAGTATTCTTAAGACAAAACAGGATGAGATGATGTCGCTGCATATCTTGAAAGCCTCCGCGATCATATCCACCCTTTTATCTTATTTATGTAGTTGTTGCCTAATTATTTAACTTTGTAATTAATAGGTTGTCCAGAACAATTAATCCTTGAATATATATGAAATTGGGTGGTTAGTTTTAAAACTGGAAACACACTTCTAATTTATCTATCTTAGGCTTGTCTGACATGAGGAACTCATTTTCTTATAAACTTTACTATTGCATACATTATTTTTAAAAAAAAATCATACTTTTATTCTCTCTTGCCTAATAGACACTTTTATATGCTAGGCATATTTTTGTAAATGCATACTTTGCCATAATTAATCTTGCATTACTACCCTTTATATTATGCTATGCAATATAAACATCTTATCTAAAGTATTTTACGAATGAATGTGTTCCTTCAAGGTTAATCTTATTTCCATAAACAAATATTATGATTTTCTTTTATCATCAGAAAAAAATGCATTTTCTCTTAGAGATATTTACAACATCTTTTACTTAAATATTTTTAACATACATTTTCTCAGCATAAATAATTAACCCTAGGTTTGAATGGACAACCGCATGTTAGCGGATCCTTTAGGGTGCCTGACCCCTTCCCTTTAGGATAATAAAGAACCCTTATCCAGAATCTCATTAAGTTTAGCAGACCATAAAAAATGGAGTTAATGTTGACTTTAATATAGTTAACATTTAGGTGTCCTAATTCACCCAAATTAATTAGGTGGCGACTCCGCGAACCCTTTTAGCATTTTTAATACTTTAAGCACCTTTTAACACCCTTTTTAACATTTAGCATTCTTTTATTTATTTTCTAACATTTTATTTAAGCAGGGTTCGCTTAAAATGCCGCGGTCGAAATCGGGCGCGACATACACCATGACATTTTATAAATAAAATTCTATCAAATTCATCACGGCTAAAACCAAAACCAAGTAGAAGTCTAATCAAACGACCATGCCACACACAAGGAGCTTGTATCAACCTATACAAAGCATTTTTTGAGCTTGTATACATAATGTGGGTGGTGAGGATCCTCAAATCCTTTAGGTTGTTTAACATAGACTTCCTTATCAAGAAAAAACATTTAGGAAAGCACTTTTAATATTCATTTGGTGCAAGATAATTTTTAGACAACAATCAATAGCAAGGGTAAGTCTAATTGATTCATTCTAGCCACATGTGCAAAGGTTTGGTCATAGTCCATACCTTTAATCTGAGTATAACTTTGAGCCACTAGATGAGCTTTAGTTTGAACTATAGTTCTCGATTAGTCTGACTTATTTTTAAAGATCCGTTTAGTTTCAATAACTTTTGAATTGTTAAGACTTGGAACCGGATCTCAGACATAATTTCGAGAATGTTGCTCAAGCTCTTCTTGTATTGCTTGAATCCAAAATCATCTTTTAGTACTCCCAAAATATTTTTGGTTCTAAAGTAGTTATGAAACAAGAAAGACTAACCTGTTGGTATATGGTAGACATACACACATATCTTATCATCTCTCGGTAGTTGATTGAATCTTTCTCTCTTGTTATAATTCCTTCAAAAACTCCCTCTATCACCTGGTCTGAGGGATGATTCTTACTAATCCTTGATGGAGGGTCTCTTCTTACTTGATCTTGCATTTCAGTTCTGGACTCCTCCTCTACCTCAACCTCTGTGATCTCTTTTGTTGATTCAGATGCTGCCTCTGATGTTGTGACAACATTTGGGACAACATCTGATTTACAGTTTGCTCTTTTTCTACTGTAACCGCAATGTTGTTTTCTAATGATTTACCTGTCACATCAATAAGATCACCAAAAAATAACATTGACCAACTCTTGTAAGGTCTTGGTCCTCGGATTGTATATACGATAAGCATGACTATTTTGTGAATAACTAATAAAAATTCCTTTGTCATTCTTAGAGTCAAACTTCGTCAAATGATACCTGTCATTTAAGATGAAACAAATGCACCCAAAAGAAATATAAAAGTAACTCAAATTAGGTTTCTTATTATTTCAAAGGGTGTCATTTTAGTACTTGACCTTAGATAGACTCTATTAGTTTTAAGACTTCTGTCATAAAAAAAAAACTCTTTGACATTTGTTTAAAACTTTACATTACTCTTCCATTTCTTGCAAGATTTTGCTCGTCCTTTCTGCTACCCCATTTCACTGAGGAGTTTTGGGAGCATAAAATTCACGGAAAAATCCATTTTTTTACAAACTTTTGCAAAAGAATAGTTTTCAAAATCCTTTTCATGATCGGACCTAATCCAAAAAAATAGGAGAACAAAACATATTCATAATTCTAGAGTGTAAAATTTTAAACATATCAAAGGTTCATGATTTTTCGTTTAAAAAAATATCTTCATGTGTACCTAGAAAAATCATCCACAATAACAAAGGAATACCTCATGCCCGTAGGTTGTCTACTTCAATTGGATCCATTAGATCCACATACAATAACTGAAAATAGAGAGACATACCTGCATGTTGTCCGTCGTGTTGGACAACATGAGTTTGCTTATCTTTCACACAAACTTCAGAGACTGTTTTACCTTGAGGACTCAGTCTGGGAATGTCTCTTACCGCTTCAATCTTTTCAGATTGTGATAATTGACATACCCCACCTTTTGGTGCCACAGTATCGTGACATTGGTCTTAGCATTATTTCATATATCTTGTCTTCCAACAAGGTATCGATTTTCTTTTAGTTCTTGTACCTGTCATGACATATTCATAGGCAATATTTGTAACCATACAAGCATTCTTATTGAATTTACCTCAAGATTGTCATCACACAGTTGACTTATACTAAGTAAATTAGTAATTAAGTCATCCACATGTAGAACATTCTTAAAGGCCGGGACATTAGGAACATTTAAGTTCCATTTTCCAATTATCTTGATCTTACTCCCACCTCCAAAAGTCACGTGACCTCTATTGAATGACTCTTAGTTCTTCATAAAGCCTTTCGTACTTGTCATGTGACATGAATGCTCACAATCAAAGTACCAAGAACCTGTAATGTCAGTTCTTTAATGCAGTAATATAAATATTACAAGTTAAGTCCATTTTGGGAACCCAATTTCTCTTAAAATATTTTCTCCTTTTCTGTTCAGAAATGTAGCTTCGAATGTTGTCTAAAATATTGGACAACATTTTAGACGACATTTAGGCAACACCTTGTTCACAGAATTTTGAAGTTTGAAGTAATCCAAGGAAGTTTAAGTAACTACCCACATACTTCAGATTATTCTTTGATTTAGACAAGACAATCTTATTCTTTCCTTTACAAAATAGATTTTCTCATTTTTATCAACAAAACTAGAGTAAACAATTTTAAGAGATTTTTGATATCCAATACCTGCATATGAAAACTTACTGAAGTAAAGAATTTCATCCAATTTTAAGTTCCTCGTGTTGAGCTTCTGAAAAGTGGCTACGGCAGAATCCAAATTTTACACGAATCTTACTAAATTAGAGATCTTTTTTGGTAAGAGCTGCCTCTAACTGGGTAATTGTGCATTTTAAATCATGGTTCTCACGAGTTAAAGACTTGACTTTTGAGTCACGTTGCTCAGATTCAATGACTAAAGATTTACAAAGATTTTGTACTTCCTTAATCATGTCATCTTAATCATGTCATCTTGAGAGTCAACTTGATCCAATCATAGAGCCTTACTAGTTGAAATAAAATCACTAAAGCGATTTACATCTGGATAGTTAAAATATTCATACCTTAGAGATATTCGGCAGATATTGTTGCTGATGTTGCCACAGATGTTGAGACAACATTGTCGATGACATCTTCGTTATCAGACATAAACTGTTCGAAAACATCAGCTATTATTGCTTGTGATTTTGGTTCTGGATCTCATTCTTCATCATCACTAAGAAAAACTCACCGACTCCTACCAAATTTCTAAGAGTGTTGGTACATTTATTAGCATAATGACCCCATCTTGAGCATGCATGTATGGACTCAAGTTGTTTGAGATCAAATTTGGTATGATCCGAATTGAATTTCCATAGTTACCTTTTTGTGTATTTGAAGAAAAACTAGTGGACTGATGATTAAAGGTTTGACTTTGGTACTCTTTGGATTTAGACTTAATCCTCTCATTGTTGATCTTTCTCACCATCGAAATGAATTTTCGAAAGAGCAAGACAACATTAGCACAATCACAAACTTCTTCAATCGCACAAATGTTTATATTGAACTTCTCAGGAAGAGAACAGAAAGTCTTTTCCACAAGTTGGGTGTTGGTTAAAGGAGCACAAAACACTTGACATTTATTAGAAGGTATGTTGGGCAAAATGTTTTCTAACATTTGTCCCAACATATTCACATACATGAAATAAGTTGTCACAAATGTTACGACATTAATTTCAACATTATCAATCTAGAAATGTCGATCAACTTTTCAAAATAGGATTTTACGTCTTCCGTTTCTTCTATCCACAAATGTTCATATCGGCTCATGAGCATGCGAAGCTTCGTACGTTGAATACTCGAGCCACCTTTACAATGAATTTTTAATATCTCCTAAGTATCCTTAGTCGTAAACATTTTATATAAGTTTGATCATATAAAAATCAACTCATCCAAAGATTGCATTTAAGGTTTTTTCGTTGTAGCTCGCATTATTGGTTTTTTCCGTCGTCAATTTGAATTTGGGTGTAACAAGAATGTCACATTCCTCATCCGGCGGCTATATTGGTACAACATACCCATGAATTATAGATATTCATGCCCTAACATCAATTAATTTGATATGAGAACATAGGCGTATCTTCCAATAGGCATAATTTGAACCAACGAGAAGTCTACCAATATTTTGGATTTGCCGGATCCATAGCTTATAATAACAGGACCAAACACTTATTGTGTCAAGTGTTGGCTCTGATACCACTTGTTGGGGTCCGAGGCTACGGATCAGAAAGTAAAAACAAGATTAAATTTAAAATTAAATGCTGAAACATTTTCTAATGTTGCCTACAATGTCGTGACAACACTTAAAGCAACACTATGATAAAACAGTAGTAAACCTTAAAGAGTAAATGCAGTGGACAAGTAAAAGACACAAGGTTTATATTTTTAAGGGTATATATTAATATAGTCATTGATGGTCAATGACCGAAGTAATGTATATTATATATACAATTATAATTGAATTTCTTTTTACAATATGTAGAAACAAAATAAAAAGAAATTACAAAAAACGAAATCGCAGATGACTTTAGCCTAAAGATAAAACATCTATAAAGAAACATATAACATCTTCATTACATTTATTCAGCAATAAGCTTAATTTAGAATCTGGACATCAATAGTAATGTTGGACTAGATGTTGTTATACTACTTTAGACTAAGGTGTTGATCCAGATTTATGAGATAAAATCCTGAGAGCTCCCTTGGTATTTTTACATTTTGTTTCTGGATGACAATACTATGAAGTTCCTCCTCTATTTATAGTGTGAAACTTCCTTAAAACTCTCACTGGTTGGTTGTGGAAGTTGAGATAAAATAGGCAGCAGCTTGGATATCTTCCAGCTCCATGAATTCCTCAACAACTTTGACTTGGTCTTCAAGTTGCTTCGATTCCAAGCTTGTCCTTCAATTCCCACGTTTTAAACACAACTCCGTATTCAGCTTGCCTATGTCATTTTTAACTCACAGTAACAAACACTGTTTTGACCGGAAGAATATGCAAAATCGTTTCAGAGATATTGTCACAACACATATTGTCACAACACTGCAGACAACATCTTTATGTTCATAAGCGATGTTGTCCTGAACGATAACTGGTGTTGTCACAACACTCATCCAACATTAACAATCTCCCCCTTTTTGTCTTTATTCACAAAACTACATGCAAACCTAAAAATGCCTAGGATACTGATTCTAGATGTTGTCCTTAACAATCTAAAAGTCAGTAGGATTGAGGCCATGCTCCCCCTCAACCTGCAATTTCAAATTTCAAACAATGTATTGTAATTGGGTTAGTAAAAACATATGTCTATTAGTCATAATTCACATACAACATGGTTGTAAGTAGTCAAAGACTAATATCCATACATCATCCACAAATAAAATATATACAGATATATTTACAGCTCATCCACAAATAAAATATATACAGATATATTTACAGACAAAAAATAGAACTGTCTCATTGTCTACACATATCAATATCCATCAGCGTGAAGCAAGGCAAAATCACTTTAGAAGAAATGTTGGTCAAAATGTTGCATAACATTTGTCCCAACATATCTCCATACATGTATGTAGAAATGTTGTTACAAATGTTACAACACTAATTCTAACATTAACACAAGTATACCATGAACCACTCTCCCTAGGCTAGCTGTTCATACACTGGCTGTTATTTTTCTTCTTCTTCGTGTATATCACATATACCAGAGCTTCAACAATTCTTTTCAAGTTCCCCCAAGACACAAATTTGCGGATAGCCAGCGACAAATTTCATCGTTCTCTTCAGGCATTGTGTAGTGACCAAGCCTATTGAAGAAAAAAGAATACTTAGGAACATCTGAACAAGAATCTTGAGGAACAATTGAACTTGTACCGTATATAAAAAAAAGCGGAAATGTATGGATACCCCTCATATGTCCTCCAGGTTAGATTCTGAAAACCAGATGAGCTCAAAATTCTTGTAGATTTTTCTCCATGTTGATATGCCACAACGTCATCACCTGAAACAAGAACCATTGTGTATTCCGTCAAGGTTCAAATCTGACTTTATATTCAAAAGCAAGAGTACAAAAATCTTCCGGTTGACAACTACGGCCAAACAATTAAAAAAATAACAGCCATGAGGAATATCAGGGACCTTGATATCTCCTTTCTTCTGAAATTCCAAATCCACAGCAACAAAACACAAGAGACTAATAGCGAATTTTGCTTTGTTTTTTGTTGGGGCAGTAACTACAATATAGAGTTTGACGAATGACGCTCATCTTTGAGATATCCTCCTTTCAGGGTTGTATGGTAACAAGTAATAGGATGAAAGCTCAGTAGCACTAGCTAGGAACTAAGGACTTCGTCAAGCTTTCCACAAAAAAAATGGACAGGAAAGAAATCCTTGCAATATGATCAATCTAAAATTTATTTATCAAAAATATTCACGGGGAAGGGAAAGAAAAAAAAGGAAAAACAAATTATGACCTATTTCAGTTGCTTCAATTAATTTATGTCTTGATAATTAAAACTGTAGGTGTTTACGTCGGGTTCGTACACGCAGCGGAATTTAAAAATTTATGTTTCAAACCCGACGACGGTCGAACTGCAGTATGATATGCAATGAAAAATACAAACACAAAGTAATATGTAAAACTTCGATCGAAGACTTATATTGTTGTAGCAATCAGCCAAGCAGTTGAATCTGTGTTTTGTGTAGTCCGAGGGTGCATACGCAAACGTCCCTCGATTTGTAAGTTCTGAAAACTATGATGTAATTTGCTAAGTCAGGAATGCTAGGGATTCTGACAGAGATTTAGAAGAGATTTACCTCTATTAGGTTTTCAGTGTATTAAAATGAGAAGAGGAGCCTTCTATTTATAGGATACAATAAGAGCTCAAGGGTTTCAGTAGGGTCAGACCCAGCAGAAACGAACTGGGCAGAATTCGGACCGTCAGGCCAAACCATGGCACCGCGGTCCTGAATCAAGGCACCGCGGTCCCGTCCTATTTTCTGCCCATTTTCTCATTTTAATGTCTCGGTCATCAACCGAACATATATGTATCTCCTTCTAATTACATCTTTCAATCGACGAAACATTTGACTTAGTGTTACCCTTCAGGCCTTTACATATCGTCACTAATTACATTAGGATCCTCACGGAACTCCTAAACTGCGCCGGAAGACGAACTCAATATGTAAAGTTTAGCTATACAAAATATGTGAACTGAACCTCTATGTGGGAAGATAAAAAATTTTCATTCATGACACACTCAATCAAGCTTAGGATATGTCAAGTGTCTATCCAAATGACTTGATTATTATAACTCATCTATATTAGTTGACAACAGGACCATATCACAGACATGTCCGTTCGTGACGATGACTTAGTCAACCTAATACCATATGAGTACCTGAGTGTTCACTCGAATATAAATTCAAGGAATGAATCCTTTCTTGGCTCACATACCACATTTAATTTACTTCGTAATGCACCCAAAACAAGCCGCGTCTCAACCTATAAGACATTTGAGCTTAGGACAGGATCAAAGTACATTACTCCGTAAACAAGGTGATATTGACCTCAAGTCTAAGGACTTTTATCTCCCACACGCCGATGACATTATAGACATATAACAAAACAATACATCAGCAGGGCATACCAATACTTCAACAAGTATCCATGCGTTCATCACGAGTTGCCATAACTCGTAGCAAGTAAGACATACTACATCCCCTAAGGATATGATGCAGACCACATGTCGACGTATCGCATATCATCGATATCCCAATTTCGATGATCTTTAGTCGAGGTAATTTAAGAGTTACGTTATAATATTAATTCTCATATCATTAATAAACATGTAACCTCTAGGGATGCATTTATAGAATATTATGTACAATCAATTAGTAATTCAACAAATGCAAAATGCCATAATATTAATAATCATTAATATAAATACGAATGTGTATAAAGTACATTGTGTCCTAATACAGATTGTCTCTAGGACATAAATATATTTTCAATCTCCCACTTGGCCTAGAGCCAATCACCAATATATCTAATACTCATGTTCTCAAAATGACCATTATGCTTCACCAAGCTTAATGGTTTAGTAAACGATTCTGCTAGATTATTGTCTGTGGGAATATAATCTATCTTGATATCTTCAGCTTCCACCATCTCTCTCAGGATGTGGTACTTCCTTGGTACATGTTTGTTTCTGTTTGTTGATCTTGGTTCCTTTGTATGTGTAATGACGCCAGTGTTGTCACAATAAATGATTATTGGACAAATAACACTCGGAACAACCCCTAGTTTCTTCAGGAACTCAAAAATGGCGACAGCTTCCTTAGCGACTTCGATCCAAAGAATGTACTCGCCGGTGGTTGAGTGCGGTAGTAACATGTTTGGAACTCTTCCAGCTTACTGCTCCTCCGTTGAAAATGAACATGTAACCAGACTGAGATTTGAAATCATCAACATCTGTCTGGAAACTAGCATTAGTATACCCAATGGCAACCAGCTCATCAACTCCACCATAGACTAAGAAGTAATCTTTAGTACGCCTGAGGTACTTGAGAATACTCTTGACTGCTTTCTAGTGTTCCTCGCCAGGATTCTGCTGGAACTTGCAGGTCATACAGTCTGAAAGGCCACATCGGCCTGTCAGTCATGGCATACATGATTGATCCTATAGTGAAGCTAGGGTGCACAAAGGTCAAAGCCGGGACGGACCGGACGAGCCGGACGGACCGAAGGCCGACGAATTTCTCGGTCGGTCGGTCGTCAATTCGGTCGGTCGGGTTCAGACCGGTGATCCCAGTCCACGCCCGGCCAATCCACTGACCGGCCATCCACCCGGCCACTTCTCCAAATCCCCATCCACTCCGTCGGCCGGGCGTATTCACATATCAAATATAGGTTGTAAATTGATCAAACTTTATACGGTTATAACTGCGCTCGGACGTCCGTTTTACCTAATTTTTTTGATTTCGCGTATTTTTACGTCTGGGTGGCCAAACCGCATAAGCGGTTTGATTCGTCCGATTTCTCCAAAAACGTCCATCTTGCCCCTCAATTTCTCTTTTCTCCCAAATCGTTACGTTTTTCCCATTTTCAAATCTAAATATCTTGCGATGTACAATAGATTTCAACGTAAAAATTTCGTGGCACCGCGTCAGAGAATGTCAATTTCGGATTGGTAATTCAATTTTAAAAAATAAAGCAGACCGGAACTAGGCAAATTATATATATATTATATATTAGGAATTTAGAAAATTAGGAATTATATATATTATATATATTAGGAATTATATATATTATATATATTATATATATTAGAAATTATATATATTATATATATTATAAAAAATAAAAATAAAAATAAAAAAATTCGATCAGGATAGGACCAGGATAAAACCAATTTTTAAATATGAGGAATAGACCTGACGAATTTCTCGGTCGATTCGGTCGATCCGATTTTTCGGTCGGACCGTTTTTGTCGACCACCAAGCATATGTGATCCTCTTACGCTCGCCAAGTTGATATCATTAGAAGGGCAACCCTTTTTTGATAATTTGATGCCTTGACCCATGGGAATACCGCATTTCTTGGAATTCTCCATTGAAAAGCGTCTAAGCACTTTGTCTATGTAGACTGACTGTGATAGCCCCAACAATCTATTAGGTCTATCTCTATAGATCCTAATTCCCAGAATGTAGCAGACTTCACCTAAACCCTTCATCATGAAGGTCTTGGACAACGATCCTTAGCATGCGCAGAGGTCTTATTATCTCTCATTATCAATATGTCATCAACATATATAATAATGAAGACAATACCCTCATCCTTGCATTTGAAATAAACACAAGGATCCTCTTTGCTTCTGACAAAATCAAAAGATTTGATAGCATTGTCAAAACAAATGTTCAAACTCCTAGAGGCCTGCTTAAGTCCATAAATGGACTTCTGTAGCCTGCACACATCATTTGGTCTAGACTCACATGAAAAACCCTCGGGTTGTTTCATATACACTTCCTCAATTAGATTACCATTGAAGAATGCAGTTTTGACGTTCATCTGCCAAATGTCATAATCATAATGTGCAGCTATCGCAAGCAAAATCCGAATAGACTTTATCTTAGCCACCGGAGAAAAGGTTTCATCATAATCCACACCAGGACGCTGTGTAAAACCTTTAGCCACTAGTCTAGCTTTATAAGTCTGAACCTTGCCAGATGCATCAATCTTCTTCTTGAAGACTCATTTGCATCCTATTGGTTTAACCCCATTCGGCAAATCATCGAAGTTCCACACTTGATTGATATACATAGATTCCATTTCGGATTTCATGGCTTTTTGCCATCTCTTCGAATCAATGTCTAGCATTGCTTCGCTGTAGGTTCTAGGCTCGTCATCATCTGAAATATCTAGCTCATTTTGTGTTTCCTGGCGATTTAGTCTTCAGGAGGGCGATGAGATCTAGTGGACTCTGAGTTAATTGTCTTGCGATTCGATTCTGGTATGTTACATTTGTGAGTAGGTTCTTGTCTTGTTGGTCGATCCACCAACATTAGTATCACGACCGAACCGGGCAGTGTTGGTGCCTTACCGGCACCCAGTAGCCATACATCGAGTGTCAATGAATATAAAACAAGACATGAATAAAGTGAAGTGTAAAGCAGTTATCGAGAAAAGTTGCCTTTCGGCATAAATATATAACAACTAGAACAATTACATCCCTTTTTACAATTACGCCTGCAAGATTACGGACCTAAGAATGATATGACAACAATGGCGGGGCGGGGCCCGCCATACCCTGAATGTAAGCACTTACAACGAGGGGACTATACGTGATAAGCCTCGAGAAAGCGGAGCTTCCCAAACGTGACGTGACCACTAGGCGAGGATCAACACGGTGTACCTCTACTGCGGCATGAACGCGGCCCGAGGAGGTCGATCTGGCAGTACCAAGTATGTGGCGAAAATCGTAAATGAAATCATAGTAGTCTATATAAATCGGAGACATGTATGATAACCAAACTACGATTCCTGATAAATAGCGATCATGTCAAGTCGTGACTCACGCCTCAAAGTCATCACTCAAATACAACTATGGATCTCACGCCACAACATCAATCATGCGTGGAATATCTTTCCTCATCGGCGATCATGATATAAAAGCACCAAGGAATACACATGAACACCATGTCCTACATGTGTCATAATAAAACAGTACGGGGTTAGTACGAAGGCATAGCCGACTACTAAAACCCACAGTACCAACATGGTCATAAACTGTATCATGAGATCTGTCTGACCGCCACATGATCGAAGGCCCACTTTCGCGATGATATCTAATGTCGCGCGTCTAGTCCTGGGAACTTCCAGCGACTCGCGTAAGCCACTCGATGGCCCGCGTGAGGTATTCCGCGTCGGTGCTACTCCCGGCGTCTTGGACTCGCGATCGCGTGGCCACATAGACCGCGTGACCATAAAGGCCGCACTAACTCGGAACTCTCGTAGCTCGCGGTCACACAAACCGCGTGAGGTATTCTCGAATCATAGGTCACACGGACCGCTTTGAGTCTACCGCGTGGAGGCGACTTAACCGGAATCATGTCGAGGTGAGTGATATAATACTAACATAACGACTTATCGTTAAACAACATAAGCACAACAAGTGAAACCCCTTTATACAAACATCACAAGACACTAACACGTAGCATCCTAACATGTCTACTTATCAAACCATCTTACTACACTTTCGAATCAATACAAGACTTTCATAAAAAAAAAAAAACCGTTCCTTCTATCTTCCTTAAGTCGTTATACCTAACTTCCCATAAAGCTAGTATAACACTTAAGCTTTAAAACCAAGTATTTCTTTTCTTTCAAAAATGGTTAATAACTCTTTTGAAATACTTTCTTCTTATTATTTAAACTCAAGTCAAAAGACATCAAAGTAAAACCAAAACAATTTTCATACCTTCTTTTAAAACAAAGACACTTCTCCTTTAAAAGTCAAGTAGCAATATACTTTTTAAACCAAGTGTCTTACTCTTTTAAAAACAAGTAACCTATACCTTTAAATCAAATTACTTCTCCTTTCCCAAAATCAAGTTGTTTATAAGTCAAGTTATCATTTTAAATCCAATGATAAAACCATTCTTATTTTCAAATCAAGATAACTTTATTCTTTAAAAGACCACACCCATTAATCATGGTGAGATTTTACAACTTTTAACATAATTCAAGTCCTTAATGTTTCATAACAAGTCACTTAACTTTGGAATCAAGTCAAGGACACAAAGGAAAATCAACTTCCTTTAAACACACGCGTGCGTCTACCGCTAAATATATTTCACAAATATCATGCTAGAAAGAATAGGAAGAGGTTCACATACCTCGCGACGATTATCGACAATTAGCAAAAGCGCTCCAAAGTACTCTAACCTTGCTCGCCTTTTCCACCGCCAAGTAGAATACGCTACTCGTAGTACTTGACCTATAAAGGCCAAAACGCCTATCAACCTCTAGCTCTCTTCGTAGAATAATTCTAGATACAAGATTCCTTATTCTACGGAAAATTCAAAGACATCCCCATGACCACATAAAACTCCTCGCCAAACGAGGCTGCTACCAAACCAACAATTCGGGGTTACACGTCTAACCGGGCGTGTACAATTCTACTCCACAATAATACTACAAGTCTCTGCCAAATACGGTCAATGTAAATACGGTTCAATTCCTTATAATTATACTTCCAATATATCTTATACTCAATGATTAACTACTCTGACATGTAATTTCCAATTACAATAGGGGACATAGATCATTACCTCGATAAGCCCAAAATTATCCAAGATTATAAGTCGATCCCGAGCAACGTTTAGCTCGATTCTGACGCTCAACCCGCTCCAAGCAACCCTTAGAAGTTTCCAAATAACTTCTCTTAACACTTCATCTAAGCTATGAAGATTTTTCTAGGAGCTTCGTTTTTGCGACTAAAGGAATAAAGTAGAATTTAGGGCTCTAGTATTGAAATAACTTGGAATACAACTAGGGATACTAGGCTAAGGTATTTGGGACTATATCAACACTTGAAGAATTTTTCCTACACCAAGGGAGAGTAGGGCGAGAACCTCAACAAAGGGAGTATTTTGTGACTTAGAATCTCAAAGTGTAGATGAAATAAGTCTTGAAACAATGGGGTATTTATAGGAAAATCAATGGCAAGATCTAGGCAAGTGTGTGGTGAGGATGGGGTACATGTGTGTGGGTAGTTGGCCAACCATTTGGCTACCACAAAAATGGGACAAGTGGCGCGCAAAAATGGGCCACTGTCCACCTAAAGCGTCGGCACTGCCTTCTCGGTCGGCCAACATGGCGCACGGGGTGACACGTGTCGCCCCTACTCGTCCAAAATATTTCATCTTCCAAAATATCCGCAATGCCAAAAATCCGAAAATAAAGTGGGCCCCACAAAACCGTAAATTCTCCCGTGGGCCCCACGTGACCAATTTCGGAAATAAAATTCCATAATTCTCAAATATTCCAAAAAGTCCGAATACCAAATCTGGGAATCCAATTCCCATTAACGAACATTTTTCCTTCTCAAAATTCGGAAACTTTTCCGTCGAAAAATCACATCTTTCTTCCTTTCCAATTTTAATGTCGTATTTACGTACGTACGTCCTCATATACATACACTGGAACTACGGGGTGTAACAAGAGCTTTCAAGAATATCATTTTCATGTCTTTCCTGAATGGGAGGAAATGCAACTGGTGCACTTGCTCCCAAGGTCTGTGCCGGAAGATCTTGCATTTCTGCATTACTCCTAGTAGCACTCCCACTGGTCGAAGGGGTTACCCTAAATGCCCAATTGTTGCCAGAAGCTCCCACTGATTTCTTGCCTTCATCATCGGGCAAGGATTCAACCTCTTTGTTATCTTGTTCTTGAATTTCTTCAAGTTCTATCTCCGTGCAACTCTCATCCTTGTAGACATATTCATCTTCGAGGAAAGTTGCGTTCCTAGAAACAAATATTTTATGTTCTCCAAGAAGATAGAAATAGTATCCCTTAGTTTCCTTCGAATACCCAACAAAGTAACATTTCTCACTTCTAGATTCCAACTTATCAGTGATCAACTTCTTGACATATGCAGGACACCCCCAGGGCCTCATGTGTCTAAGTGATGGCTTCTTGCCACACCATACCTCATATGGTGTCTTTTTGACTGATTTAGATGAAACTCTGTTCAGAACATATATTGAGGTTAAAATATCGTATCCTCAAAGGTATGTAGGAAGAGCTGAAAAGTTCATCATGGAACGAACCATGTCAAGCAAGGTTCGGTTTCTCCTCTCGGCAACACCATTCATCTGTGGTGTTCCAGGAGGTGTCCATTCGGAATGAACTCCATGAAGCTTTAAGTAGTCAAGAAATTCTTTACTTAAGTATTCACACCCACGATTAGATCAGAGAGTCTTAATACTCTTTGAGAGTTGTTTCTCAACTTCACACTTAAACTCCTTAAACTTCTCAAAAGCCTCGGATTTGTGTCTCATAAGATACACATATCCAAACTTTGATAAGTCGTCTGTGAAAGTGATGAAGTAAGAGAAACTCTCTCTAGCTTGAGTCGAAAATGGTCCACATACATCCGTATGTACCATCTCAAGCACCTCCTTGGAACGGATCCCCTTTCCAAAAAGAGGTTTAATGGTCATCTTACCTTTCAAACAGGATTCACAGTTACCATAAGATTGTAAGTCAAATGGTTCGAGGTAATTTAATTTCCTCAACCAAGTCTGTAATGCCACAAGTAGATAGAATTTCTTTCATTTAACTTAGCCCTTTTTATTTTGTACATTAAAAATTTCCTTGTGGCAGTTTAATGTATGCAATCCATTCACAAGAGGCGCAATTCCATACACAACATTATCTAAAGTCAAAACCATATTGCCATTAGACGTGTTTGAGGAAAATCCCTCTGAATTAAGTACATGATTGAAAATAATATTCCTTGTCAAAGAAGGAACATAAAAACAATTGTTCAACATTAAAACTTTGTCAAAAGGTAAATCTATCCTAAGTTCCCACGCGCTCAGCAGCAACTCGTGCTCCACCTCGCGAGGCCCGACCTTCCTGCTATCAGTTAGCCCTGCACATTTGTACAAATGTGTGAGCCACAAGCGGTATCAAGTACCCAGGAATGAGAATCATTTATAGATAGATTAATTTCAATTACAAACATACCTTGCACATTAGCACCTGATGTCATTCCTCCGCCTGAAGCAGTGCAATCCTTTCTCCAATGCCCCTTCCTGTTGCAATTCATGCAAATATCCGATGCCGGCAGTTTCTTCTTCTTCTTCGCCCCTCCCTTGGGCTTCATTGTTGCTGCCGGAGCAACAACTTTACCCTTCCACTTCTGTTGTCCCTTACCTTTCGGTTTGGGGCGACTAGAAGAGCCTTGGTCTTAGAGGTCGAAGATTCAAAAGTTTTCAACATATTATGTAACTCCGACAGTGTCGCTTTAGTCCCATTCATATTATAATTTACAATGAAACTCTCAAACGATCTCGGAAGTGAGTGCAGGATGAGGGTGGTAGAGACTCTGTCATGAAACCTTATGTCAATGGCGGCCAACCTCTCAATCAACTCAATCATCCTCAACACATGAGGTGAAACTTGGCCCCCTTCATTTAGCCTACACTTGAAGAGTTCTGTTAGCAGGTCATACTCCATTGTCTGAGACTGCGTTTCATAGAGACTCCTCAAATAGGATAACATTTCGTAGGCCTGTCTTTGCAGTGGAGGAGACATAGAAGACAACATCAGGCATTGAGCAGAGGTGACATCCTTATAATGTTTCTTGTAAGCAACCGGTCGAAAGTTGCATACTCTTCAGAGTCCTCCGCCGGAGCAGTGGGAATACTGTGTCCAAAGTATACTCAATCTCTTTCTGTCTTAGAACAATTCTAACATTTCTAAGCCAGTCAATGAAGTTGGGTCCGGTGAGTCTGTTTGACTCCATGAGCATTTTCAACGAAAAGTTTGACATTTCTGAAGATCTGAAGATAATAGACAGAATAGAAAAAATGCAATCAATAATTCATTTTTCCAATAATTTATACACATTCATAATTTGCTAATTTTAACATGGTTTTTTGTTTTAAATTAGCTCCCACTATTTTGCATACTTCTACGATCCAAGGTAGAATACGGACCTAAATCAATATAAATGTCATAATGGGTCAGATCCAAACATATGCTATATCCGCGTTTGCTTTGGCTGATAACTTCAATAGCACACTTTGGTAGGTTCTCAACCAATTGTAAAGCAGCTCTATAACTCTTGGTTTGATTAAATATCTTTCTTTAATCTGACGTCTTTAGACTAGAGCAAATGGCTTGTTTAGATGAATCTTGGCGTCAAAGTGTCGGACTAGAGCAAATGGCTTGTTTAGATGTATTTATCCAATTGGACACCAGGAAGCTTGCCCCTTGAGACTGGGTCCTTCGTTTGGAACTGCCGGTGCCTCTGGCTTCATCTGGGCAGCACCGCGGTGCTCCATCATGGAACCGCGGTGCCGCCGCCAAAACCCTAGCAGGCACCGCGGTGCTCCATCATGGAACCGCGGTGCCTTATCCCTAGAAACACAATACTGAAATTTTCGAGTCCCTAAAACTGGTTTAGGGCCAGATCTTTCGGATATATCACTTGTATTACCATCACCATTAAAACAACATGTTCATCGATCATCAAATTCAATTTTCTTCTCGTTCTTCGTTTCAATGCACAATGCTTTAAGTCGGATAACGCATATCAACTTAGAAGAGTTATATATTAGATCGATTTTCTCGAATACATAATTGTTCTAACAGATTAGGGCACAAGGACTATGTGTTCTAAAGATTTAGGATTTTAAAGCTTTTAAATACATAAAATATAGATCTAAACGAATCCTAACTCATATTATCATTAATATCATTACAAATCACACGAAACAACTCAGTCTCTGATACCACTGTAGGTGTTTACATCGGGTTCGTACACGCAGCGGAATTTAAAAATTTATGTTTCAAACCCGACGACGGTCGAACTGCAGTATGATATGCAATGAAAAATACAAACACAAAGTAATATGTAAAACTTCGATCGAAGACTTACATTGTTGTAGCAATCAGCCAAGCAGTTGAATCTTTGTGTTCTGTATAGTCCGAGGGTGCACACGCAAACGACCCTCGATTTGTAAGTTCTGGAAACTATGATGTAATTTGCTAAGTCAGGAATGCTAGGGATTCTGACAGAGCTTTAGAAGAAATTTACCTCTCTTAGATTTTCAGTGTATTAAAATGAGAAGAGGAGCCTCCTATTTATAGGATAAAATAAGAGCTCAAGGGTTTCAGTAGGGTCACGCCCGTAAACGAATCGGGCAGACTGACCGCCATCACGCGCGGTGCTCGCAAAGAGGCACCGAGGTGCTGACACGTGTTCCTGGCACCGCGGTCCTGAATCAAGGCACCGCGGTCGCGTCCTGTTTTCTGCCCATTTTCCCATTTTAATGTCCCGGTCATCAATCGAACATATAGGTATCTCCTTCTAATTACATCCTTCAATCGATGGAACATTTGACTTAGTGTTACCCTTCAGGCCTTTACATATCGTCACTTAATTACATTAGGATCCTCACGGAACTCCTAGACTGCGCCGGAAGACGAACCCAATATGTAAAGTTTAGCTACACAAAATATGTGAACTAAACCTCTATGTGGAAAGATAAGATCCTTTCATTCATGACACACTCAATCAAACTTAGGATTTGTCAAGTGTCTATCCAAATGGCTTAGTTATTATAACTCATCTATATTAGTTGACAACAGGATCATATCACAGACATGTCCATTGCATCGGCCAATGACTTAGTCAATCTAATACCATATGAGTACATGAGTGTTCACTCGAATATAAATTCAAGGAATGAATCCTTTCTTGGCTCACATACCACCTTTAATCTACTTCGTAATGCACCCAAAACAAGCCGCGTCTCAACCTATAAGACATTTGAGTTTAGGACAGGATCAAAGTACATTACTCCGTAAACAAGGTGATATTGACCTCAAGTCTAAGGACTTTTATCTCCCACACGCCGATGACATTATAGACATATAACAAAACAGTACATCAGCAGGGCATAACAATACTTCAACAAGTATCCATGCGTCCATCACGAGTTGCCATAACTCGTAGCAAGTGAGACATACTACATCCCCTAAGGATATGATGCAGACCACATGTCGATGTATCACATATCATCGATATCCCAATTTCGATGATCTTTAGTCGAGATAATTTAAGAGTTACGTTATAATATTAATTCTCACATCATTAATAAATACGCAACCTCTAGGGATGCATTTATAGAATATTATAAACAATCAATTAATCATTCAACAAATGCAAAATGCCATAATATTAATCATCATTAATATAAATACGAATGTGTATAAAGTACATTGTGTCTTAATACAGATATACTTTCAAAAACAACTTCTTCCAGCCCGTGAACCTCTACAAATAGCCACTGTTGTCCCTTAAAACTTACAACCTAGTGAAATGAGGGCAAAACAGTGTGATAGCTAAACAAATTTAGGTCACTTCTATATCCTCTCAACTAACCTTTCCACCCGCTGACATCTATCAAAAGAGAACCAAAGGATTATCAAGATGTTAATCACAGAATAAGTATCCACAGGAGGTCCCGTACTAGCATTTCCTTATACAAATCTCCGAGCAAGACAGTCCACTAACTCGCGTTATCTAATAAATATTATTTTAATCGGATCAGGTCATCAATCAAAAGGTTTTGGAATCTCAGACGGTCAACCAACAAAAAGGCGGAACTTGCACGAGTAACACCCTAGCAGGTTCTTCTTATATTTGCATTGTGAAAAGCTAATATATATACTAAAACAGTGAAGGTTAAATGGACTTCAAGACTACAGTTGGAAAGTGTGCAAGGAAGTACCAGTGCCATGACAGAGCAAAACTGGCAAGGATGCTGCACGCCTTCCAGCATCATTCACTCCTTGCATACGGTGCCTTAATGTCCTGGAAAAAAATAAAAACCAGCTAAATAAGGGGAACGGATTTCATGGGAACAAAGCTGCAGGTATCTCTAAGCAATAAAGTTGTACCTTGAACAAGGAAGCCAGCCACTAAGGCCAACAACTGCACTCAGGTTCACTCCATAAGGGCTTCCATTACCATACTGCCTGAATGCATGGCACGTGGCTGAATAAAGTGCAGTTGCAGCTCCCATGCTGAATCCTCCAACACACAGTTTAACTGATCAAGATGAAAAAAAGTTACAAATATGCAATGACTGCCACATCAGATATCACCTCACAGTGCATTTAAGAGAGGGTAGGTTACAATTTTTGCCCGCCGCCAAAAATAATTACATTCGCTAGCCAAATATACAACACACACGCTATTATGTATCAAAAATGTATATTATATGTATATTACACATTAATATACAAAAATATACATTTGTTGGCTATTATTTTGGTGGGCGGCTATTCATGTCAATTTCTCTTTAAACAATTTAGAATATATGCGGATGAAATTATTTTGTACATATAAGTTTCAAACACCAGTTTCATCTTGCATAAGATTTTCTTGCACATATTTGTTCTAAAAAGTTGCAAAAGAAACATACCATCAGCTGGCTCTGTTGATAAGAGGTTTGCAACATGCGCTGCAGAAAAATCTAAGCCCTCCAAATCATCAGGAGCATCTTCTGAAATATCTCCTACATCAAACCCTAAAATGACTCAAGTTAATAGATCTTCTGTGGTTTATCTTTATCAGTAGATTGGCAAAAGATACCTAACAGTGAGTGAAACATTGCTAAGCAAGCAATACTATGAACAAACAAGATAAGCAAGCATACAACAATACATAATATATGCTTATGAAAAAACAGAAAACCACATTGGTGCAAGGAAATCCACCAAAGGCAGCAACAGGACGAGTAGGAGCAGTTGGACAAATCCATTTGACCTGCAGACAATTTAAGAAGGAAAGATACGAACAAGTCACAACAAATAAATCTCGCTCTTATTAGAGAAATCACCCTGTGACTAACATCCTTACATTAGGAAGTGGAAGGCTTTCAAGAAGTTGGGACCAGCTGCAAATTAGACAAGAAAGAAGAGTTAGCAACAGTTTTTGGTAGCTAATTAAGCAAAAACAATACAAGTTGGATTTAATATGCAACATAAAGTTGCAAGAAAAGAGCTGACAGCTTTATGCATGAAATGTCAAAATACTAGTAAGTTTAGGGACCACAAAACAACCTGGAGAACCAATTTATGAAAAGGACTGTGGAAATGGACAAATTAGACTACATTTTAAATATGAAAATTTATGGGCCTAATAAAGTCTTAGTGACACAAAATTAGTTACTGACATTGTGAATAATTTACTTTATCTTGTTTTGTTTAATTGGTTTACAGGATACTCGGGAAGTGAACAAGTTCAACATCTGGCAGCCTGATCCCCAAGAATCAAGAAAATGATAAAAAAAACGATGACTCATTCGTATCTTACTCGGGCGTTATTATATCGGGACAGGATAGAGGTAAACAAAAGAAAAGGTAAAGCATCAAAACTGAACAAATCAGACTTGAGCAGCATATGGACTACAAGCAATATACCTCACTCTACCTCACCTGGAAAAGTGTAATATAGGTTGTAGCCTGATAGTGCCGGCATTTAGAGAAGGGTATATTTTTGGACCGCTCAAAAGAATAATAGCCAGAAAACGTATAGGTTTTGTATATTCAGTACAAATATTCTATAATATACATATTGCATACATACAATATATATAATATACGTAATCAGTGTATATATTTTGTATATTTTGGCTGGCGTCCGTTGGCCGACGGGCCGAAAATGAAAAAATCCCTTTAGTGTACACTATGTAACAGCTGAAACATGATATTGATCATAATTTAAACAGTAATCTCTCTATATAAATATATATATCAATTAACAATTTCCCTAACAGTCTTCACGGCGGTTTTATTGTCCTCAAAGGCGTCAAGTTAAAAGCACAAGTAATGCTAATGCTAATGATAGAAAGAGTACCTTGAGCCCTTATCACCTAAACCATGTAGCCAAACAATAGTTGCCTCATGCTTTCCTTTGGGCCTAACAACATGAGTCCTTCCAAATTCCAACGATGTGCGAGTTGTTCTGCTACCTAAACATCGCAATGTCAACCTTCTTTTCAATTTTTTTTTCCAAATTTTAGAGACATTCACAGTTTATGTGCATTGAAAAAATGAAAATATAACCCACCAGAACCTGCTGTAGAGCCACTGAAGCTCATCGCTATATCGAAAGAATATCAAAATTTAGTATCACAACCTCCACCTATTGAAAAATGCCCCTGCAAATGCAATGCCAATAATCAATACTAAGCACCTCTACTAATAACCTTGCAAAAGGGTGAAAATGGAATATATATACAACTATGAGTCTTCCTAAATGAGACTTAGCTTACACCAGTTACGCTTTGCCTAAGTTTAATACACCATGTCAAAAAGGGGGCAAAAGAGACAATTAACTTTATGAGCAAAGATCTAACAGAGATCATCATCAACAACAACAACTAACCCAGTGTGATTCGACAAGTGGGGTCTGAGAGAGCAGGACAGAGAAAAGAAATAAAGGAACAGAAAAGTAATTCGAGACATAAAAAAGTATAGCAGTAAAATAACAAGATACAATGCAAATATCTAACAGAGCTCAAAGAACACATATATGAATAAATGACCTGGTAACTGATTTTTTTTTTTTGCAATGCAAACATTGAAAAGAATCAATGCTTCTACACATTTCGACAAAAAAAGCAAATCAAGAATATTTTTGAAGAAAAGATATTCTTTATTTCTCCAAAATAGAGATTGAATATAAGCATAATTAACAAAATATACGAAACCTCTTTACATTCCATTACCCATTTAAGCAAATTCCCACAAGTCTAAATAAAATAATATAAAGGAAAAATAGGAATTTGGGTTCACCGGTAAAGAAAGGGGTTTAAGCTTTTTGCACCAACCTGCACTTGGGGTTTAAGAGTTGAATAAAGTTTACAGGCTTTTTATTTGTTAGGAGCCTCCCCACCCGGACAGAGTTGGTGGAGGAGTTATATCAATAATGACTTAGTTGATTCGAAAAGTTTAGACTTGTTACGGACTTTTTATTGGCTGTGTATGTGTATGTATGTGAGTAGATGTATGGGCCATTTCACATTTTAGCTTTGATCTCTTTTCTCTTCCCTTTTACTTCATTTGTCTCATAATAAATGTCATCTTAATTAAAAAATTATTTCATAATAAATATTATTTTAAGAAATTAAGACATAAATTGGCTAGCTTTTTTCATTTTTATCCTTAGACAAAAGCTTACAAGTTAAAATAACATCTAAATGATGATTGAAAAGGCTACATAATAATTTGGAATTGTTGAATTTCCAATATCAAAAGGTTTACTAATTGTGCATTATTTAATAAAAAAAACAATTTTATTTTATTATATAGGGATAATTTGATAAACTTCACATTATATTATTAATTTCTTAATATACACATATTTTTTATTAAAATAACACTTATTATGAGACGGAGGAAATAATATTTTATTTACATTTGTTTCGTACGAGGAGAAAAAACGCTGGAAATTTTTAAAAAATGGCCATTTTCTTAGGAGACACATTATTTGAAGGGGTTCTAGGCATTATTTTATACATTGTTTAGTTATTCAGTTATTCATCTTCTATCATCATGCATAAAGTAATATATATATATATATTCTTTCATAACTTATACTTCACATGTATTAGTTATGCAGATTTCTAAATGCAACAATAACAATATACCCAGTGTAATCTCACACGATGAAATCTGGAAAGCAAGGGGGATTTTAGGTATAAAAAATGAGTCACATGAACTCATGATTACTCGACTAAATTCAGTATATTATGTGTATAATTCTTTAAATATATCTAATATTGACTAAAGAAACACATCATCAAATGAGGCTGAGTGGTGCACTGGTTAAGTATACACTTTTGTGTTTTTTTAAAGGTGCACCCATGCTCTTGAAATCCTGGATTCACCTCTTTTGGGAAGGGTAGAGTGTACGCAGAGGGATGTTGTTTTCGAAAGACACTCGGCTCAGGAGAAAACATGACAGAAAATGTCAGATACGATTCGAAGAAAGTAACGTAAAGAGATCATGACAAAATACTATACATAAGAGTTAATAGAGAAATTTTAGCAGTAAATGCATCAACTAATATGATAATCGGAGTACAAAAAATAACAGACAGTAACAGAAAATTGGAGGACAGAAACCTAAGGTAATACTATGCAGATTTCTAAATGACAAACTAAATACATATTAAATGTGCTGAATTTTATACATAACAAAATATACTACTACTAAACATGGTACTTCCTTCGTTCACTTTTACTTGTCCACTATACTAAAAATAGATTTTTCACTTTTACTTGTCACTTTTAACATATCAAGAGAAGACCATTTCTATTTTCTTATTTTACTTATAGTATTAATTACTCATTTCAAATAACTTTTCAAGTCCATTAAAGCACCACTTAATATGAGTATCATGGCAATTATATACTTCATTTATGATTTCTTAAGGGATATGCAAAGTCAATAATGGACAAGTAAAAGTGAACGAAGAAAATATTATTTATACAAAATTTTATACATAAATAACGTAGCTTCTGACCCGCAACCAACGACCCTAAGTGTTTTCGTATGTATTAAGCTTAGTTTGATTAAGGTATTCATCTATCAGAGGCAAAACAACATTTCAACTTTATGAATTCTATATATTTTAGGATAACATATTATGAAGCCGTTTGGTCATGAAATCTGTAGGCAAACACTTACTATGATTATTTTTTACATATTTAATGTATTAAACAAAAAAAAGAATCTTTCCGAAATTTGAACTAAAGTTATTGAGTTGAACCTAACTTATCCAAAATTATCACTAAAGTGTGATGAAATGATACATATTTTTCCTTTGTTAACTAGGTATTTCAGATTTGAAATTTAGAAATTAAGTCCACTTGATATAAATTTAATAGCTCCCATAGTGGCTTTCAACAAAATATAAATTAATGAGTTCTGGGCACTGGATACCTAAGAAGAAAAAAAGGCAATGCTCAAAATTAGTGTCATATAAATTTCCCAATTTTAATGTGAGAAAACAAATCATGAGCCATCAAGTTTATTAACAAAAGAAAATTGAATCATAAATGATAATTGCTTTTTTGAACCACTCAAAATAATAATAACTAAATTTGTATAGGCTTTGTTGGATCAAGGGTATAAAATTACAAGGAAATGAGAATTGTAACAACAACAACAAGTAATAAGAAGTCTGGAAATTAAACAAAGAAAAAAGTTTTGCTGAGTTGATTGGATGAACAATATATCCTTAAGATAATATTGTTCCGTATATCTTTTCAACGGTTGTAATGACAACTTATCTCCCAAGATAAAACAACAATAAAACAAATGAGCAAAGAAAACTCAAGTGTTTGTTTTGGAAGAAAGATCTTTGAGTGTTTGTGATTGCTAAAGAGGAAGACAATTTCAGAGAATTGTTTTGTGAATGTGTATTTTGTAAATGTGCACAAGGCCCCATTTTATAGTATGAAGAAGATGGTCTTCCACCTAGCAAAGTAATGACCAATAAAGGTCATATAATGTCTTGAATGTGGAGTAATAATTCAGTCAAATAATGGTTGAATTCATGAGCCCTATAATGGAGAATTAATGCTTCAAAGTAAGCCCAAAAATTGTTTTCGTCCATCTTCCAACGGTCTAAAACACCTGCAGCGCCACGTTCTCAGAAAGGCCATGGCCACAAACTCCCGCGAGTTGGCGCGGTACCTGCAGTCGGCGCCGCGCATTTTCGACTGCTTTGTCTTTCATACATTGTACATTTCTTCCTTTCATTTACCAACGTGAAATCATTGTTATTTGACCAATAACCATCTATTATTTTATGTCCCAAATAATTCGTATAAGTACCAATATCTCTTCCACTTAAGAAAATTACAATCCTTGGCACTTTATGTGCACGTGTGTGAAAACCATGTTTCCGACGTGCGGGGCCCCAATTGTTCGATTCATAATTAATAGGATTTACTTTATTTCACGTTTAATAAATATTTCCAACAATCCCCTCTTGGAAGAGATTTTGGTGCACGCGTGTGGTGTCGTTCTAGCAATCACTCGGCAGAACGATGTTGCATCTGGAGAGGTAGCCAGAGCTTTGAACCTTCCATAGTAGAATACTATCGGACATATTTACTGCGCGGTGAACGTGATGTCTTGAACCGTCAGTGTTTAGTATATGCCAAGACAATGGTATCAACACAACACCTTTTCTACTCAATCTTTCTTATGTTTTTGTCCATCGTGGGCCGTGGACACACTTGGATTCTTAAGTGCGTTCATTTGAGGCGGCCTGTCCTCGCACTTAAATAGGTGGTCTCTTACAAGGTATCCTGCAATACCCAGCTATACAAGCGTTATGAACCATTAACAATTTTCCAACCTAACCTCAAGTATTGAGGATCATTAAAGGTTTGGAAACTTATCATTTACCCCTCTTACAGGTAGCACTTTATGTCTATCACGGGAACGACCTTGGATTATGTTTCTTAAGAAGAAGACATTATCTGAAGTGCTCTTGCTTCCACCGAAGCGCTCACGGAACCTTTACAATTTAATTTTTCCATTGAACCTTATTCCTGGGATCTCCAGTCTGTAAGGTTGGGTGTCCACTGTATCGGTTCTTATTGTTTGGGTTTTAAGCCCATTCCCCTAGACAGGCAGAACATCTGATCTCTGGTCATTCCCTTCGTCAAGGGATCTGCAATATTTTCCTTTGATTTTACGTAATCAATGGAAATAACACCCGAGGTGATCAGCTGCCTAACAGACGCATGTCTCCATCGAATATGACGAGATTTGCCGTTGTACATAGAACTTTGTGCCCTTTCTAGAGTCGACTGACTATCGCAGTGGATCATTACAGAAGTCACGGGTTTATCCCAACATGGAACATCTTCTAGAAACCCATGAAGCCACTCAGCTTCTTCTCATGCTTTGTCTAAAATGATGAATTCTGACTCCATCGTGGATCGGGCAATAAGTGTTTGTCGAGAGGATTTCCAAGACACAGCTCCACCGCTGATTGTGAAAATATATCCGCTGGTGGACTTAATGTCGTCGCTATCAGATATCCAGTTAGCATCACTGTACCCATCTAATACAGCTGGATATCTCGAATAGTGTAATCCAAATTTTAGCGTGAACTTCAGGAACCGTAGTACCCTATTCAATGCTTTCCAATGATCTTCACTTGGATTTCGGGTAAACCTAGCCAATTTATTGACTGCGCATGCGATATCTGGTCGAGTGCAGTTTGTGAGATATATCAAACTCCCAATCACCTTTACGTATCACTCCTGGCGTATAGGTACACCAAAATGCTTGTCAATCTTTTGACTTCTATCCAATGGTGTCATTACTGGTGAACTGTCAAACATCTCAAATTTCTTTAGCACATCTTCGATATAATGAGATTGAGACAAGACCAGTCCATTAGATGTCTTAGAGATATTGATCCCTAAGATGACATATGCGACCCCCATATCTTTCATGTCGAAACATTGTTTTAACATGTTCTTAGTCTCTAGAATTATACTAGGACTGCTAGCAGTGATCAACAAGTCATCTACATAAAGACATATCATAACGAACAAATCGACATATCCTTTCATGTAGACACATTTGTCACATTTATTAATGGCGAACTCTTTTGATAGTAGAGTATTATCAAATTTCTCATGCCATTGTTTAAGGGTCTGTTTCAGCCCGTACAAAGATTTAACAAGCCGACACACTTTTGTCTCTTGTCCTGGAACCACATACCCCTCGAGTTGGTCCATATATATTTCTTCTTCCAAATCACCATTTAGGAAGGCTGTCTTAACATCCATTTGATGTATTTCAAGATCCCGCAAAGCGGCGATGACTATGAAAATATGTATGGATGTCAGATACCGATGAGTAGGTGATGCGCGACTTATATACACGCTAAACGCAAGTGCACGTATCGTGACAAGTAATATAGTCTAGAAGACCGAGTTATCGTCCTCGGGGATTAGTGCCCAATTACCAAGCTCTATTCTATAGTATCTATTTGGTAACCGATAATTTGATAAATTGTTTATAGCTATGATTATAGATGCTAACTAAACTACTTTACTTTACTTCAGATATGGTGGAAATAGGGCTTCCAAATCTCCTCAACTATCCACTCGCCTTACTCGTTAATGCAAATAATTAAGGCTCTTCTTCTATTTTGAGATAGCAGGTTAACTAAGCCGTTTTATACTCCTGTTAAGGTAATATAAACACTCAACCCCAATGTAGAACTTTTCTATCTTTCGATAACAAGATTGACTACAAAGGAGGATTAAAAGCAATAACCTATTAAGCTACATAAGTATCAGAGTACTTTCGTCCACGATTTAAACCTATGTTTATTCAACTATAACATATTCACAATCTCCCCTTTCGGCTTTCGATTAGAAATCATATAAGTTATGATGATTAGTGATCAATTAATTACCAAGCAATCAAAACAATTATTGAATAAATCTCAACAATAATAAGAAGAAACCAAAACATGCATTAATTCATAAGTCATAAATTAAGTTAGTTCCTAGCCATAGACATGCCAAGAACTAAAATAATATCCAACATATACTAAAAATAAAATAAAATAAAGAACAAGAAATTACTCAAAAATAAGTCTCCAATCTTGATCTCAAGTTGTGATGAATGGTAAGGTGTGGAACTCCCTCAAATCTGACCTAAAAGGTCCTTTTATATCCTCAAAAACGTGCAAAAACTTTTTCTACTTGGCCTTGGCACAATCCTATTCGGATTTGTCAATTTTTCCGCGTCGGCGCCGCGGCCCTGCAATCGGCGCCGCGCCGGCCAAAACTTCTGCGACTCTCTGCTTCTTGGGCGTCGTGGCTCTGCTGTTGCTGGTTGGTTGGCGCCGCGGCACCGCCCTGTTTCTCACCCGGGTTGTCAATTTTTTAGCTTTTCGAGCTCTGGAACCTCTGTTTCTGCTCTTTTTTCGCTCCTTCTCACCAATGTGCCGCTTTAAACCATTGTGACTCAAAAGAAAGAAAATTTATCCTAACCGACACATATTTGTACAAAAATAGGCACAAAAATAACTAAAAATGACTCAAAAGGTGTATATAAAATACACCGATCAAACACCCCCAAACTTAACCTTTGCTCGCCCTCGAGTAAAGATAAAAAATAGAAATAAAGACACGAAAGAAAAGAAAAGAAAATGACTCAAAGACATTGATCAATTTGCTGCATCATTGTTACTTAGAAAAACATGAAAGTTAGTAGAATAATATGCAGGAACATATAACATGGAGTTTTAGCATTCTAAACACATCAAGTCAGTTATTTCGCAAATTCAATTTAATCATGCTCAATGGAAGTAAGAATACCTAACTATGCATGTTAATTTCCAAATCCTATGGCATGTTTACTTGCTATTCTCCACTAATCATGGATACACACATTAGAGATCTTCGGGGCTTTTCAGGGTTGTAATGTAGGCTTAGGCAGGGGTAGGTAAAAATAAGCCTTTAGGCTCAATCTTATGTACCATAAGCTCTTTTGCTTTCGATTCTTCCCTTTTCTTTTGATTTTCTTTTTAACCTCATACCTATCTTTCCCCTATTTTGTTTTGAGAGAATAAGGTGTCTGATGAATAGTAGGCACCCCCAAACTTAGGCTTTTGCCTATTTATGATTACTTTTCATTGGGGTGCATCAAAATTGTTCACTCTCTTTTGTCTCTTTTCAACACTTTATATTCCAAACAACTCAATTTTTCCACTTATGACACAAATATGGAATTATAGGGTGTCAAAGAAAAGATCTTATTTTTAGGCTCAAAGGGGCTGACTAAGGATAAAATTTTAATGTCAGGGATAGAAAATGAATGGTAAGAAATGACTAACAAAGAAATGTCTGAATCATCTCCCTAACATGCATATCCTAACTATTTCGCCTCAAATAGAAAGCAAGCAGACACATAGGTTTAATCACTAACAATGCATAAATCAAGCAAAATACCCCAAATAGTTTGACTTCATGAATTTTTGGCATATCTAACCTAAGTGTTCAGATGGCTGCTTCTAATTCCATTACATTATTCGACTTTACTTCACTAGGCGTTTCAAGTAACTACAACATGCATGATCATAAATAAAAAAAACAGACTCAAATAAACATAGAAAATAACACAAAAAGACTCAAAAAAACATCAAGAATAACTAAGAACCCCCCCCCCCCTCCAAAAAATTTAAATCATACATTGTCCCTAATATGTGCAAGACTTAAAAATAAAAGAAAGACGGGACAACTTACAGACTTGGTTTAAAATGGTGGCGGTGGCGGCGGATAATGCATGGACCACTGGCTGAACAAGGATCTCATCTCATCAAATCTCATGTTCAACTGTTGTTGCTACTGCCTTATTTCTTGATGTCTTTGCCTCAGGTCCTGTTGAACTTGTATCATTGTGTCAAAACTCTGCATCATCCTTCGCTGGTTCATGAGAAACTGCTCCATCATAGGCACCGGAGGTTCCACCTGTGGGCCGGGCGCCGCTACCGCCTACGCTGAGCCTCTGTCTCAGGATCATCTTCATCCATGGCAGCCTATGCTACTGCTGCTGGTGCTGGTGATGGTCTCATTCTCGCTGCTGCTGGAGGAACTGGTTCTAGGAAGGCATGTACTATCCCATATGTCACAGGAGGTTGGCCCTTCTCATATGTATCAGTAGCTAGAGTTGGGACTCCATGTCTAGAACATAAACTGCAAATAAGTGATCTGTGTCCCAACCCACCTGTAGTGACCAACCTACTGGTTTCTCCAATATTCTGTAATATCTCATTCTCAACATCAATCGTCTTCCCTTCCATAATTTCATATATCATCTTTATTCTATCCGCTGACACTCTGGTGAAGTGCGTCGATGGAATCAGGCGGACACTGACGAAATATAACCAACCCTTGGCTGTTTTATCAACCGACATCCGCCATCCTCTTGATCCATTTCGTGCAATATCATACTCAGCCCCAGGGTAGCATAATGTGCTTGCGACGATATCCCAATCGATGTTGTTGGCATCTCTAGACCAAGTTCTGAAATAGTTTCGATCATCGCCTCTTTCTTCAACATCGGTTGTTCTTAATAGCTCATTCACCACCTCAGCCGTCACAGACACATACTGTCCTCTCACAAAACATCTACCATTTACTCGTTCCGGAAAGTTAGCATAGAATTCTTTCACCATTACGGTGTTATGTGGTACTATTCTCTCTGGATTAACAAATTTCTTCCACCCAATTGCCTCTATCATTGCCCGAATATGCTCATAGACATCTCCATCCTCAAATGACTCCCTCTGGTACTCCATTCCTCGCTCAGGTATCAAGGGTCTAGTACTAAGTTTGTAATATCTGTCCTCTGCTTTTTGACTAACAAACCTAGTAGTGTCATATTGTGGAACGGAGGCGGATGTGGAAACTCTCTTTTTTCTGGCAGACATTTTGGAAAAAATTTCAGCAGCGTTTCCTCTGTTTCAGTGAGATTACCCAGCAACTTTCAATCACACCAATCAACACACAGCGTAAGCAGCAAAATACAACACCATTCAACCCCCAAACTTCACTCAAATCACAGGTACAACCCCGCACATCACTACGTAAAATCTTACCGCGAAATTTCCACACCAAAATTCAACACACCCCACAATATCCACCAATAAAGCACATCCCCAAATTTATGAATTACCTTCCCTAATTGCTTTGAAAATTTCAAGAAAAGTGATGAAAGTTACCTTGGACGGTGTTCTTCAAAGTTTTCTTGTTCCTAGTGATGGATTGAGACAATAGAATGAGAGTTGTTGTTTGAGATGGTTAAGGGTGCAAGGATTTGAAGTACTTTGGCTGTGATTGAGTTTAATTTGTGGAAGATTTTGAGTAATGGGGGTTGAGTTCGTGGGTTTTGGAGAGAGAAAGGGTTTTGGATTTTTGATTTGGAGGGGGAAATCGAATCCGGGCTCTTTTAATTTCAGTTTTTTCGTCGCGGCGCCACGGCCCTGAGATCGGAGCCGTGGTGCCCAAACATCTGTGACCCTCTGAACTTCCGGCGCCGTGACACTCTGATTTGGCGCCGGCGCCAAACTCGAGACCTTCAACTTTCGCGCCACGGCGCTCGATTTGTCGCGCGCTTCTGCATTCTCCCACGGCCCTCATTGGCGCCATGTCGCCGAGCCGATTTCCTCATCTCTCACGTGTTTCAGCCTCCACTTATTAGCCCTGTACATGTCATCACAACATTTAAACAATACCTTCCGTGAGACTGTTCTAACTAAAACTAAATTGCATAAAAGTTTAAAAAAAACCTTGGGTTGCCTCCCAAGTAGCGTTGTCTTTTATGTCTTTTAGCCAGACGCAGGTTCCTTATCAAGAGGCATTGGGTAACTTAACCCCACAGCCGATCCATTTCATAATCATTTTTCTCTTTCGCCTTCTGTTTTTCTTTTTCTTCTTTCTCTCAAGAGAAGGTTTAGCGTTGCTCACCTGTACTAGCGGACTGATTTCCTTTGCTTTGGCCTGTGCTGGCTCAACTGATGTGCTAACAATGCTGACTGCAAAACACTTGCTTATGACTGGGGGTTCAACGATGTGTTTAAACACCTTGAACACCATCTCTTCATCCTCAACTCTGAGTGTCAACTCGCCCTTTTCCACATCAATCAAAGCTCTCCCAGTTTCCAAGAATGGTCTTTCCAAGATGATAGGGATTTCATCATCTTCCTCCATATCAAGGATGAGGAAGTCTGCAGGAAAGAAGAATTTTCCCACCTTAACCAATACGTCTTCAATTATTCCCCTGGGATGCACCACTGTCCTATCCGCCAACTGCAAGTTCACAGTGGTTGGTTTGGCTTCACCCAAACCCAACCTCTTGAAAATGGACAAGGGCATGAGATTTATGCTGGCCCCAAATCACACAGGGCCCTGTTACATGTCACCCTATCAATTGTGCAAGGCAATGTGAAGCTCTCTAGATCCTTAAGCTTGGGGGCAGTTTCCTCTGCAAGATGACACTGCATTCTTCTGTCAATGCCACTGTCTCATACTCAGCTAGCTTCTTCTTCTTCCCAAGAATTTCCTTCATAAATTTGAAATAAGTAGGCATTTGCTCCAACGCCTCAATGAACGGGATGTTAATGTGCAGCTTTCTAAATACCTCCAAGAACTTGGAGAATTGCTTATCAACTGTTTTTCTTTGCAACCTTTGAGGGTAAGGAATCTTCTCTGTGTTTTTCCTCACTGGAACTGTTGGAGCCTTCTCTAAAATAGGGCGGTCCTAAGTAACCCCCTCCTTCTATGCATCTAATCTCTGCTCAACTCTCTGTTCTACCACAGGCTGAGGTGTAGGCTGTTCTAGTTGCTTCCCACTTCTCAGCTGCACCGCCTGACACTGCACTCTGGGGTTCATCTCTGTATTACTAGGAAGAGTGCCCTGTGACCTGTTATTTGTCATCTTTGCTAGCTGTCCCACCTGCGTCTCCAAGTTCCTGATAGAGGATATTGTCTCTGCCATGAATTGGGTTTGTGAATTCATAAGTGTTGTTACACCCCGTAAGTCCAGGACATGTATAAGAGAATGTACGAAAGGAATAGAGACTTAGAAATTAGTACGAAAGGAAGAATCGTTTTTCCGACGGAAAATCTTCCGGACGTCGGAAAGGAAAAATGTTCGTTGTTGAGAATTGGATTCTCAAAATGCATTATTTGAAGAGTATGGAACTTTTAACCTTATGGAAATTTATTTTTTTTCGGATTTGGTCACGTGGGGCCCACCCGAGGAATTTTACATTTTTGTGGGGCCCACGAGAGTTATGGAATTTTATGGACGAATGAGAGGGCGACACGTGGCACCCCCTCCATGATGTTGGACGAAATATTGCAAGGGTGTTATGCTCATTTGACCTATGTAGATGATAAGTCTTCTAAGCTTGATTTTGTTGACTAGTCAACTTGCCACTTAGGCTTAATCCATGTGATCTTCATCTAAGCCACACAATTGTTATAATCTTGGCCCTCCAATGTGTTATAAGTATACTAGTAGTGCAAGACTTGAGCATTCTATACTTAGTAAAAAAAATTCAAGAACTAGTCTTGTTCAAGAAAGGTGCTCTCGGCCAAAGGAGCTTTCAAAGACAAAAAATTTGTAGTTTTGATCCATTAGCCACTAGACTTTAACCCAATGTCCCTAAGGGTATTATAAGGTTATCTCAATAGAAAGATTTCGGAAAAACGGAGTTTTCACGTTAGTCGCAAGGCGGAAACTAAAGGAGTTCTTCAACTTTGAAGTTGGAACTTGAAGATGGGTTCTTCATAGGCCTCTAAGGAGTGCTTGGAGCGGATTGAAACTTAAGGAAATGAGCTAAGAATTTCTAAGGCGCGACTTTGGATCTTGGAAATTTTAAGGGCTTGGAAAGGTATATTCTTGTCGTTTTAGTAGTTAAGACTTACTTATTGTAGTAGCTATGGATTTTAGCAAGCATGTGTTATATAGTATGAAGTTTGATATGTTTATGGGCTATTGGAACCCTAATCCAAAACTAGTGTTTAGCTTTAAGATTGGAATTCAAGTTGATTATTAGTTTAAGTCGTCGACGTGAATAAAGAAGGAAATTATAGTTATTGTAGTTGTTTATGACTAAATAACATGTTGACCTAAGAACTTGAAATTAGAAAAGGATTGGAAAAGACGTAGTGTTATTGGTTATATGTTGGCCGAGAATGGCTAGTGAAGTATTATACTTTGGTATGAATTGTGGGGCGGAATTTTACACGTATTGTAAGGCGTGTAATCCCCTTTGGTTGGTTGTTGTTTGGAGCCTTAAATGTGGCTTGTTGGTTATTGTATTCGGCCTTGAAAAAGGTGGCAAAGTGAGTAGAAACAAAGGAGGTGCTGCCCGATTTTCCGTAGAATTAGGGACCATATACTTAGTATTATTCTACGTTAGAGACTAGAAGTTGATAGTCTTGTTGTGACCATTATAGGTTGACACTTCTACGTACGGCGTATTCGGCTTAGCTTGTGGATTTAGCCGAAAAGGTATGTGAACTATCTCCTCTTCTAGCATGATTCCTAAAGATAAAGAAAGTAGGTTCTACTCCTTAAATGATTCATTCCTTGGTTGTATTTGGATTGCCTAAAATAGAATTTGTTCTATGTACTTCCTTGATTGTACTTTGATGTTTAGATTGTAAGTTGTAGAATCCATTTTCTTGATGAAGTTTGGATTCTTAAAAGTGAAGGTATTTTTACTTAAAGTACATGTAGTCTTAAAAAGGAAGTGGTTTCCAAATCTTTTGGCTAGGGCCTTAGTTCTAAAACCTAAAGGTCATTATAATGACTTTAGGGGAGTCAAAGGTGATTTACTTATTTGATTTAAAAGAGGAGAAATGACATGATTTAAGAGAAGTAACTCGTGTTAAGGGTGAAGTTACTTGAGGTTTAAAAGTAGAAGAAAACTTGTTTTCTAACTATTAGAGACTTGAGGTATTTTGAAGGTTAAGAACTTGAATTGTAAGTATGTGATACTTGGTTTTAATAGTATAAGTCTCTTGGTTATTGAAGGAATGGATCGTCTAAAACCATAAAAGGGTTATAACGCTTTATGGGAAGTTGGTTATAACGGCTTTATGGAAGGTTTTGAAAGTTGTCTATTTTGATTAATCGGCATAAGTTGCCTAGATTGTGAAAATTTAGAGTTACTTGATTTCAAGCTTTGAAATGAGTTTTCTAAAAGTGTAGTAACTTACTTTGAAAAATAGACACGCCTTGATACTACGGGTGTTAGTATCTTGGGGCTTTACATAGAAAGGAGTCTTTTATAAAAGAATGTACGTACGTAGTACTTTGGCTTGATAAATTGAGAATTTGTCTAAGTGTGCCTTGATAAGTACTTTGGCTTGATAAATTGAGAATTTGTCTAAGTGTGCCTTGATAAGTACTTTGACTTGTTAAAAGAGAATTATTCTATGTATGCCTTGATTAGTACTTTGGCTTGATAAATTGAGAATTTTTCTATTTGTGCCCGGATAAGTACTTTGGCTAGTTAAATGAGAATTTATTCTATTTGTGCCCTGATAAGTACTTTGGCTTGTTAAATGAGAATTTATTCTATTTGTGCCCTGATAAGTACTTTGGCTTGTTAAATGAGAATTTATTCTATTTGTGCCCTGATAAGTACTTTGGCTTGTTAAATGAGAAATTTTTCTATTTGTGCCCGGATAAGTACTTTGGCTAGTTAAATGAGAATTTATTCTATTTGTGCCCTGATAAGTACTTTGGCTTGTTAAATGAGAAATTTTTCTATTTGTGCCCGGATAAGTACTTTGGCTAGTTAAATGAGAATTTATTCTAATTGTGCCCTGATAAGTACTTTGGCTTGTTAAATGAGAATTTATTCTATTTGTGCCCTGATAAGTACTTTGGCTTGGTTAATTGAGAACTTGCCTATATGTGCTGGTAATAGCCTTTGAGTGCAAGTATTATGTTTTAGTAAGTTGCCGCGACTCTCGGTTGAAGGATCGGCTGTCTTGTTATAAGTTACTGGGACGTACCGACAGTGATGTGGGATTCCACGGGTATGCTTCCGTTACTTGTAGTACTTGAGTTAAAATCCCGGATTTTTATAGAAGACATGGTAGTGCTTATGTCTTGTTTGATGGTCGGTCGAGATAGGGTAAGAGTATAAGTGAGGGGTAAACCCCCAAGACGCTGTACCACCTTCTCCAGGGTAAGAGTACAAGTGAGGGGTAAACCCCCAAGACGCTGCACCACCCGCTTTATGTGTTGTTTGACCAGGTTGAGATAGGGTAAGAGTATAATTGAGGCAAGCCCCAAGACGTTATACCACCTTCTCCAGGTAAGAGTATAAATGGCGGCAAGCCCCAAGACGTTATACCCGCTTACCACCTCCTTCGTGGTCGAGTATAAATGAGGGTAAACCCCAAGACGTTATACCACCTGCTCGCTTGCCTACTGCCCGTCTGATTTTAGAACACAGTGGGACTTGGTGTTCATGTATGCCTATTGGTGCTATGTTATATCATGGATCGCCAGCTGAGGAAGGATTCCACGCATGATTGATATTACGGGCGTGAGACCCATAGTTATATTTGAGTAGTGACTTTGAGGCTGCGCCCCCGACTTGATATGATCGCTTATGTATTGTAATCGTAGGTTGGCTATCATACATGTCTCCCGCTTTGTTTAGATCGTTATGATTTCATTACGCATTTCATCGCTCACATACTTGGTACATTCTTCGCATCGACCTCCTTCGGGCCGTTCATGCCGCAGGTTTAGGTACGCAGTTTGGTGATCGGCAGGTGTAGGACCCTGCTCAGAGTTTTTGGATAGCTCCCTCTGTCCAGGAGTTTATCTTTTTGGTATATATCCTTCAGTACATGCTTTGTACAGTTTTGGGTACGGCTGATGCGCGATTAGATGCACACACTTTTAAACGCAAGTGCACGTTATCGTATCAAGTAGTATAGTCTTAGATAAGACCGAATATCGTCCTCTGGGATTAGGGTTCAAGTACCAATTGTCTATTTTCTAGTATCTATTTGGTGAATTAATGAGTGATTGGTTGTTTATGACTAAGAATTATAAAAGCTAATTAATTATAACGATTTAATTCAGATGTGATGAGAATAGGGCTTCTATGTATCCTTACTATCCGCTTATGTTACTTACTAATGCATTACTTATGGTGTTCTTCTTTCGAGAAAGCGGGTTTACGAAATCGCTTTATACTCCCGTAGGTTATATAAACACTCAACCCCAGATTGTTCCTTACCTAACTTTCACGATAAGGGTAACTCTATAGAGGATTAAGCACAAAACCTAGTTGACCGTCACGCACCATGCGCAAAAGTAGGGTTGTTAAGCCTCTCATCAACGCTACAAATCTAATTGAGGTATTTTCATCCCCAATTCAAGACCGCTTCACCCAACTTACAAAGATATTCACAATCCTCCTTTTCGTAACTGATTAGAAATCATATAGTGATAACTAGTTGTCAATTAGCTACCAAGAATTCAACTCAATTATCGGATAGATCTCTCAATAAGAATAATAACCATAAGCATGCATTACTTTATAACATAAGGTTCAAGAATTCAACATAGAAAGCCCTATAAGAGAATTAGTTCCTAGCCATGAATATGACAAGAACTAATTCAAAGTTCATCATGCAAAAACTGAATTAAAGAAAAGAAAAAGAAAAGAAATTACTAATTTTTGGGTCTCCAATCTCCTAGGCAAGAAAACCTTGTGTTTGGCAAGAAAGGGACCCTTGAAAACCGCCTAGGTTCTCCTTTATAGGTTTAAAACGCTCTTCTTTTTCCTTCCGTTCGCCCAAAAATCCGTCAAAAGACCTAATTTTTCCGCCGCGCCATGCTGGCAGCGCGCTAAAGTTCTGCAATACGGGTGTTTTGGCGCGCCCGATATCTCGCTGTTCGGTAGCCATGGCCGCAACTCGTGGCTTCTCGGATGTTTAGGCGCGCCCTATTTCTCAGTCTTCGAGCCGCGGCCAATCTTCTGCAGCTTCTCAATAATAGGCGCCGCTTCGATCGCAGGAGGCCATGCGCTGTCCGATTTCACTGTTTGCCACTTTCTCCGTTTTCACTCTAAGACTCCTCTTTTCCCCTTTTCGCTCCTTTTTCCGCCATTTGGCCACTTTAGCCACTTTGACTCAAAAGAAAGAAAATCTATCCTAATACGACACTTTGTATGTACAAACGGGACAAAAGACTAACTAGATCGACTAAAAGGTGTATATAAAATACACCGATCAAATACCCTCAACTTAACCTTTGCTCGCCTCGAGCAAAGATAGAAAGAAATACAATAAAATGACAGACTCGATAAATAAGAAAATCAACAAAGAAAATAAAATGCACTCCGCCATTGATCACTTTTGCTGCATTTAGTGTTATCTAGAAAAACATGAAGGTTAGCAGAATAATATGCAGGAACATATAGCATGGAATTTCAACACATTGAGCTAGATATTTCGCAAACTCATACTTATCATGCTTAAATGGAAGTCAGTGTACTCAAGTATGCATATAAATTCAAAAATTCCTATGGCATGCTTACTTGCTATTCTCCACTAATTCTGGATATACATAGAAGAGATCTTCAGGACTTTGGGGTTGGAATGTAGGCTTAGGTAGGGGTTGGTAAAGATAGGCATTTAGGCTCATTTTTCTGTACCAGAAGCTCTTTGGCTTTTCAATTTTTCCCTTTTTCTTTTGATTCTTTCCTTCACTTCAATTCTATCATTCCCCTCTTTTGTTTTGGGAGAGTGAAGTGTATTATACAAATAGCACCCCAAACTTAGGCTTTTGCCTCTTTCTTATTACTTTTCCATTAGGGTGCCTCAAACTTGTTCACTCTTTTTGTTTCTTCTTTTAACACAATGTACTCCACTATTTCATATTTTCACTTATGGCACAATTTTGTGGGAATATGGGGTGTCAATGAAGAAGTTTCAAATTTAGGCAAATTTAGGCTCAATGGGGCTAACTAGTGATATTTTTAAAGTACGGGATAGAAAAGAGTGGTAAGAATTGGCTATCAAAGAAATGCCCAGTCATCTCCCTAACACGCATATCCTAACTATTTCGCCTCAAATAGCAAGCAATATAACACATAAGCATTTATCATTTAGCATACATAACTTAAGCAAGAGACTCCAAATAGGCAGATTCTCATGAGTTTTTGGCATCTCTAACCTAAGTGTTTAGATAGCTGCTTCCATTCCTTTACATTATTCCACCTTACTTCACTAGGTGTTTCTAGCAACTACAGCATACATGATCTTTGACAGGCAATTATGACTCAAAAAAAAAAAAAAAAAATTTTTTTTTTGGTGACTCAAAATAAACATGAAACAAATAAAAAGACTTAAATAAAACATAACATGACACACAAATAAAAACTAAAACACAAAAACACACCCCCAAACTTAAAACACACAATGCCCCCAATGTGTGTAGACTCAAAGACAGTAAAAGAAAACGACACTTACAAACTTTGGCTAAAATGGTGGTGGTGGCGGTGGATAATGCATCGACCATTGGTTGAACAAGGCACTCAGCTCGTCGATTTGTTGCCTTGTTTCTTGCTGTCCTTGTACTCATCGCTTGCAAGCGTCCGCATCATCTCCTTCGGTGTTGGTACAATTGCCCTATTGTGGGCTCAAGGTTCTGCTCTTGTGGTTGGCGGTGGCTCGGTCTCGCCTCATATTGAGCCCCTATTTCGTGCTCATCTTCATCCATGGTTGCCTCTGCTGCTTTGTTGCCGCTGCTGGTTGTACTCTTCGCCCGTCACGGGGGCTAGTGGTCCGAAAAGAGTGCACTATCCCATAGACACCGCGATTGGTTTCTTTCATGAGTATCTGTGGGTAGTTGTGGATCGCACTCATGTGGCATAGATCGGTAATAAGTGAACCGTGTCCCAATCCACCGTTGTCACCAACTCGCTGATTTCTTCGATGCTCGCACTATCTCTTTCCCACATCAATTATCGCCCCTCATAATTCCATAAATCAACTTAATCTCGCCTTACGGCACTCGTGAAGTGCGTAGATGGAATCACGCGGCATCGATAAATACCAAGCCTTGGTCGCTTTGTTGAATTGGCACCGCCGTGCTCTAGATCCATTCCTTCCGATCTCAAAAGCGCCGTGGTAGCTCATCGGTTATGCGATATTATTCCATCAATGTTGTTGCCGCTTCTGACCATGTTCTAAAATGGTTCCAATCGCTACTTTCTTCAACATCAACTGTTTTTAGCGTTGTATTTATCGCTTCGCGATACAGCATATAATTTCTTACAAAGCACCCCTTTCTCGCCTTCTCCGAAAGTTTGCATAAAATTCCCGCACTATTGTTGTATTCATCGGTGTTATCTTCTCCGGATTGACAAATCTCTTCCACCCCTTAGCTCAATCATCGCCGGATGGGCTCATAAACGCTCTTCATCCCCATAGATCCCCTTTGGTAATCCATTCCTTTCTCGGAATTACTGTCTAGTATCAAGTCTTTTGTATCTTTGGTAGGCTGGTAACTCACGAACCTATTTTCATCGTATTGGGGTGTTGGGGTGGATGCGAGCCTCTTCTCTTCCCGGTGGCCATGGTTAAACAGTTTCTGAGCTTTTAACTTAGTGGCACAACGCCTCCTACACACTCAACAACTAGCAAAAAAACAACACCCCCAAACTTCAATCTTTCTACTCAATACCCACAACCTTCTTTTCTACTCCTTTCTCCAACTTCACAATCACTTTTCACCTCCGAACTACTCAACTACAATACTTCTCCAAACTACTACCTCCTATGACTTTTAGTAAAAGGATTCAAGAACAAGGATAGGGATTACCTTTGATGAGAAGACTGCTTGTTCTTGTTTCAATTGGTGGTTGAGGCTATGGAATGGAGCTTTGTTGTTTGAGATAGTTGGGGTTTTGGGAATTTAAGAGTTTAGGTTGTGGTTGGGTTGGATTTGTGGAGGATTTGTGGGAGTTTCAAATTTCGTGGGTTTTGGAGAGGGCGTTAGTTTTTTTTTTTTTGAAGTTGGAATTGGGAAAGATCCGATTTTGGGCGTTTTAAGTTCGGATTTTCCGGCCGCGTTCGCTTTAGCCATGCGCCTAATCATCTGCTTCCTTCGATTTTTCGCGCTACGCTTCCTCGGAGCCGCGCTAAATCCGCCAACTTCGAATTCCACCGCCGCCTCGCTTCAGCCGCGCGCTACCCGCTCTCGAAATCCTTGCTTTTCTTGATTTATTTCGCCCCCTTTAATTTCTTGTACTGTCAATCACAAAACAACAAGATCCAATACCGTGAGATCGTTTAGACAAACTAAAATAAAATAACGACGTAAATTAAAATAACATAATTAAAAACCGCTTGGGTTGCCTCCCAACAAGCGCTTTTTAACGTCTTTTAGCCGGACGCAAGTTCCTTAGACTTACTAGCCCAGGGTGGATTAAGTCCCCAACTAATCCATTTCCGCCACATTTGGCGTTTCCTTTTCTCCTTTTCTTTTAGCATTATCGGTAGTAGGGAGTTCCTAACAATTACCTCATTTAGTGTCATCTCGAGAAACCATGCTTGCTTTCTTGGGCTCATCATTCTTTGGTTGCATTGCAATGGCTCGCGTGGGGTTTGGTGGTGTTGATTGCAAAACACCCACTTACGCTTCTTGGCTCAATGACGTGTTTAAAGACTTTAAACACCATCTCTTCGTTCTCCACTCTTAGCGTTAGCTCTCCTCTTTCAACGCCAATCAAGGCTCTACCCGTTGCTAGGAATGGCCTCCCAATATGATCGGATTTGCATCTTCTTCCATATCCGAATGAGGAAGTCTGCAGAAAGAAAAATTTTCCTACCTTTCACAATCACATCCTCGATCTTCCTCAGGATGAACCACCGTCCGCTTCGGCCAGTCACGGACTCACAGTGGTGGTTTGGCTTCTCCTAACTCCAATCTTTTGAAACCGATAGGGCATCAAATTTATACTCGCCCAGATCACACAAGGCTCTGTTGCAAGTCACCCCGCCTAATGCATGGTAGTGTAAAGCTTCCAGGTCCTTTAGCTTTGGTGGCAATTTCTTTTGTAAGATAGCACTACACTCTGCTGTTAGTGCTACTATCTCATATTCGGCCAGTTTCCTCTTTTTCCCCAAGATTTCTTTCATGAACTTGAAGTAAGATGGCATCTGCTCCAAAGCCTCTATAAACGGTATGTTGATGTGCAACTTCCTGAATACCTCCAAGAATTTGGAAAATTGTTTATCGACCGCCTTCCTTTGTAATCTCTGGGGGAAAGGAATCTTTTCTGTATACTCCTTCTCCGGAGTTTTCTCTATCACTGGGCTAGGTTCAGTCACCTTATCTTTTTCTAACTCGCTTCTCTCAACTATTGGCTGAGGCGGCTGTTGCTCCAATTGTTTTCCACTTCTCAACTGCACTGCCTTACATTGCTCCCTCGGATTTACCTCAGTATTGCTTGGCAATGTCCCCTGTGGCCTGATGTTTGCCTGCTTTGCTAGCTGTCCTACCTGTGTTTCCAAGTTTCTGAACGAGGATCTAGATTCTGTTATAAACTGCGTCTGGGCGTTGGCAAGTGCTGTCATGGCTGCTTTAAGCTCATCTGGTTTTTCTTGACCGCGACGAGCCGCTGAGGCCGGGGCTTGAGTGAAGCGGTCATGATTCTGCATCGCTGGTTCGCATCGCCCCTATACCGATTCTGCCGCTCGATATTGGTTTCTTGGCCCCGCATGCGATTTTGCCGCCCCGATCTCCTCTCCACGAGAAGTTTGGGTGATTCCTCCACCGGATTATAAGTGTTTGAGTAGGGTTGTTCTGTTGCCTCTGGTAGTTACCTACCGCTGACACTCTGCCGCTCCATTGGGATGTTGTTGGTATCCGAAGGACACCTATCAAATGTATGGCCGCCACATATCTCACGCTTTTTCGCAGCTGCACAAAGATTCACCGACACGATGTTGTCGCAATTGTTTCGCTAGAAGAGCCACTTCGGCGTTCAAAGCGAATAGCATCTACTTCACGGACCACGCTTCTTCTCCCACCGGTTGCCTCTCTTGATGACATGGTTGTTAGTGGCCATATCTTCTAATAACTCGTGGGCGTCGCGGCTGTTTCCTCATGAATGCCCCACTGCAGCATCTATGATGGTTCGGTTGTCTTGCTTCGTTGTAGAAAATATGAACCAAGTTCCACAACTCAATGCAATGGTGTGGACACTTCTCTGTAGATCCTTGAATCTCTCCCATGCTTCATATAAGGACTCTCCATCACGATAGAAGTTGTTCAACTCCTCTTAATTTTGCCGCTTTACGGTGGAAAGAACTTGGCTAGGAATTTCGTGCTACCGTGCCATGTAAATATCGAATCACCGGTGGAATTCAACCATACTTTTGCTCTATCCTCGATTGAGAAGGGAAAGAGCCTCAATCTGACGCATCATCGTGAACGCCGTTATATTCGAAAGTGGCACATAGCTCCAAGAAATTTGCTATGCGCATACGTGATCCTCCGATGGCGCCTCCGAATCGCATCACAGGCCGCACCATGCTCGTAATCGGTTTTATTTCAAATTGTTGGCTCTATCAGAGGAGCCTAATGCAAGTCTCGTGCTCCATTCACTCTTGGTAGCACATAATCTCCTGCACTTCTTTCTCGCCGGATTCGAACCCCGCCCTCCATATCTATCGCACTTGCCGAGGATCTCCGGTTAAGTTGATTTTCACCTAACCCTTCTCTCATCCTGTTATTGTTGGGAGCACCGTCCATTTCTATCAACGTTGCAATTCGCTGATTCTTTCTGTTCTGTTTGCATGATTTCTCAATTACCTGATTTAAGGTAAAAAGAGTGTCGCCCTCTTCTCCTTCGCATAAACCGATATCACGAGAAAGATCAAAACAAACAAAGAATCACTGACTCGATTTTCTTAGATACTAAAAATAAATAAATACAAAAATAAAATGAAAATTAAATCCAACTTCGAAATTTAAAATAGATAATTTGATATTGAACTATTACTACTCAAGAACGGCGCCAAAAACTTGATGCGCGATTAGATGCACACACTTTTAAACGCAAGTGCACGTTATCGTATCAAGTAGTATAGTCTTAGATAAGACCGAATATCGTCCTCTGGGATTAGGGTTCAAGTACCAATTGTCTATTTTCTAGTATCTATTTGGTGAATTAATGAGTGATTGGTTGTTTATGACTAAGAATTATAAAAGCTAATTAATTATAACGATTTAATTCAGATGTGATGAGAATAGGGCTTCTATGTATCCTTACTATCCGCATGTTACTTACTAATGCATTACTTATGGTGTTCTTCTTTGGAGAAAGCGGTTTACGAAATCGTTTTATACTCCCGTTAGTGGTTATATAAACACTCAACCCCACGATTGTTCCTTCCCTAACGTGCCCGGATAAGGGGAACTCTATAGGAGGATTAAGCACAACAACCTAGTTGACCGTCACGCAAAATGCGCAAAATTAGGGTTGTTAAGCCTCTCATCAACGCTTACAAATCTAATTGAGGTATTTTCATCCCCAATTCAAGACCGTCTACCCAACTTACAAAGATATTCACAATCCTCCTTTTCGTAACTGATTAGAAATCATATAGTGATAACTAGTTGTCAATTAGCTACCAAGAATTCAACTCAATTATTGGATAGATCTCTCAATAAGAATAATAACCATAAGCATGCATTACTTTATAACATAAGGTTCAAGAATTCAACATAGAAAGCCTATAAGAGAATTAGTTCCTAGCCATGAATATGACAAGAACTAATTCAAAGTTCATCATGCAAAACTGAATTAAAGAAAAGAAAAAGAAAAGAAATTACTAATTTTTGGGTCTCCAATCTCCTAGGCAAGAAAACCTTGTGTTTGCAAGAAAGGAACCCTTGAAAACCGCCAGGGTTCTCCTTTTATAGGTTTAAAACGTCTCCTTCTTTTCCTTCCGTGCTGGCCCAAAAATCCGCAAAAGACCTAATTTTTCCGCGTCGGCCGCTGTTCGGCGCGCCTAAAGTTCTGCAATACTGGTGTTTTGGCGCGCCTCGATATTCGCTGCTCGGGCGCCATGGCCGCAACTCCGGTGGCTTCTCGGATGGTTAGTCGCCGCGGCCCTATGTCTGGACTCTGATGGCGCCGCCGCGCTGAATCTTGTGCAGCTTCTTCGAATAATGCGCCGCGCTGCTTCGATCAGTGAGGCCGCGCCTGTCCGATTTCACCTGCTTGCCACTTTCTCCGTTTCACTCTACTCTCTTTTTCCCCTTTTCGCTCCTTTTCCGCCATTTGGCCACTTTAGCCACTTTGACTCAAAAGAAAGAAAATCTATCCTAATACGACACTTTGTATGTACAAAACGGGACAAAAGACTAACTAGACTGACTCAAAAGGTGTATATAAAATACACCGATCAACGGCGGGGCCTTGTCCCGTCATATTTCCGTTTAACTCCTAGAGGTCTGTATTCATATGTGGGATTGGACTCGTGTACAGTGTAGTGTCTTTTGTTTATGTATATTATATGGCAGCCTAGTCGGCTTTGCCTTACACGCATTTGTTTTTAAAAAAAGGGAGTCATATTAATTTCCGCAATGTACTTAGTTGTTAGGTAGAGGTGCCTGTAGGGCACCACCACAGCCCGGGTTCGGGTGTGACAGAGTGGTATCGAGAGCGATCCTCTGAATGTCTACAGACCGTGTCTAGTAGAGTCTTGATTATCGGTGTGTTGCGCGCCACACCCATGCTGCGAGGCTACAGGACATTTAGGAGTTGGTTTCTATTCTTCTCACTCTAAGATCGTGCCATAGAGCTGTGTTAGTAAGAAAATTCCTCTCTGACGTATTGTTGTGTTACAGTTATGCCTCCAAGGAGGGCAACAGCCGCCCAGAAGGGCAAAGGAGTAGCAGGAGCTACTAGTCAGACTCAGAGAGTTGATAGGGCTTATGCCCAGGTTATACCGGATGTTGTTCCGCAGTCGGCGAGTTTTTCTGCGCCAGGTTTTGAGAACACAGCACCAGAGCCCCCAGTTTCTCAGTTAGGGGCAGACTTTAGGGTCATGAGGGAAGCAGTTATGTTATTGACCAAGATAGCGGTGCTAGCAGTTGTAAGTGATAGTACCCCAGAGGTAGGGATACTTTGATTAGTAAAGTGAGAAGTTAAGAATGTTGACAAGAATGATAAGTGAACTGAGACTATAGTTGTGTAGAGTTCACAGGTTGTAGTTACCCCATAATAAGTGTAAGACCGATAGGGAAGATTGTGCAGTAGAAATACTTTGGCTTATGAGACGAACCTCCAGTGAATGGGAGGATACGGTAAGAAGTACCTTGAGATAAGAGAGAAATTTATTTCAAACTAAGAATGAGAAGTTAAGTGTGACGATGAGTCGGGTTATGGACTCATTTCAGGTTAGCCGGTAGTATGGAATGGGGTGATGTCAGCTAGAAATGGTTCCGTTATGTGATAGGGTCCCGAGGATGCCAAGCCCAAGTTTAGAAAATCGTTGTACGAGTTTGTGGACGCGTTCCACCGGAACTAGGTCGTAAGGACCGAGAAAAGCCTTATCGGGAATGTAAGTAACAATATGGCCAAGTTGGTTAGTAACTCCAAGGATTGGGGAACAGAAACAAAATTTGAGATTTTGTACGTGTACTAGATGAGTTTGAAAGTACGAGAAAGTATGACAAGTAAGGAAAGAAAGGAACCTCTAAGGATCCCGTGTTTGGGAAGACTGTAACCTTCGAGTTTTGTGAGAAGGGACCACGGACGGAAGGTCCATTATTATGTTTACGTATGTTATGTGGTGGCCATGTGTGGCATCGTTGGTCTTGTGCATTTGATTGATAGGCATAGTAGAGAGACTGTGCCGGAGTTTATATAGCTTGACAACCGACTAAGAACATTCGGGGACGAATGTTTCTAAGGAGGGAAGAATGTTACACCCCGTAAGTCCAGGACATGTATAAGAGAATGTACGAAAGGAATAGAGACTTAGAAATTAGTACGAAAGGAAGAATCGTTTTTCCGACGGAAAATCTTCCGGACGTCGGAAAGGAAAAATGTTCGTTGTTGAGAATTGGATTCTCAAAATGCATTATTTGAAGAGTATGGAACTTTTAACCTTATGGAAATTTATTTATTTTCGGATTTGGTCACGTGGGGCCCACCCGAGGAATTTTACATTTTTGTGGGGCCCACGAGAGTTACAGAATTTTATGGACGAATGAGAGGGCGACACGTGGCACCCCCTCCATGATGTTGGACGAAATATTGCAAGGGTGTTATGCTCATTTGACCTATGTAGATGATAAGTCTTCTAAGCTTGATTTTGTTGACTAGTCAACTTGCCACTTAGGCTTAATCCATGTGATCTTCATCTAAGCCACACAATTGTTATAATCTTGGCCCTCCAATGTGTTATAAGTATACTAGTAGTGCAAGACTTGAGCATTCTATACTTAGTAAAAAAATTTCAAGAACTAGTCTTGTTCAAGAAAGGTGCTCTCGGCCAAAGGAGCTTTCAAAGACAAAAATTTTGTAGTTTTGATCCATTAGCCACTAGACTTTAACCCAATGTCCCTAAGGGTATTATAAGGTTATCTCAATAGAAAGATTTCGGAAAAACGGAGTTTTCACGTTAGTCGCAAGGCGGAAACTAAAGGAGTTCTTCAACTTTGAAGTTGGAACTTGAAGATGGGTTCTTCATAGGCCTCTAAGGAGTGCTTGGAGCGGATTGGAACTTAAGGAAAGGAGCTAAGAATTTCTAAGACGCGACTTTGGATCTTGGAAATTTTAAGGGCTTGGAAAGGTATATTCTTGTCGTTTTAGTAGTTAAGTCTTACTTATTGTAGTAGCTATGGATTTTAGCAAGCATGTGTTATATAGTATGAAGTTTGATATGTTTATGGGCTATTGGAACCCTAATCCGAAAACTAGCATGTTTAGCTTTAAGATTGGAATTCAAGTTGATTATTAGTTTAAGTCGTCGCATGTTGAATAAAGAAGGAAATTATAGTTATTGTAGTTGTTTATGACTAAATAACATGTTGACCTAAGAACTTGAAATTGGAAAAGGATTGGAAAAGACGTAGTGTTATTGGTTATATGTTGGCCGAGAATGGCTAGTGAAGTATTATACTTTGGTATGAATTGGGCTAATTTTACACGTATTGTAGCGCGTGTAATCCCCTTTGGTTGGTTGTTGTTTGGAGCCTTAAATGTGGCTTGTTGGTTATTGTATTCGCCTTGAAAAAGGTGGCAAAGTGAGTAGAAACAAAGGAGGTCTTTGCCCGATTTTCCGTAGAATTAGGGACCGTATACTTAGTATTATTCTCGTTAGAGACTAGAAGTTGATAGTCTTGTTGTGACCATTATAGGTTGACACTTACGCACGCGATTCGGCTTAGCTTGTGGATTTAGCCGAAAGGTATGTGAACTATCTCCTTTTCTAGCATGATTCCTAAAGATAAAGAAAGTAGGTTCTACTCCTTAAATGATCCATTCCTCGTTGTATTTGGATTGCCTAAAATAGAATTTGTTCTATGTACTTCCTTGATTGTACTTTGATGTTTAGATTGTAAGTTGTAGAATCCATTTTCTTGATGAAGTTTGGATTCTTAAAAGTGAAGGTATTTTTACTTAAAGTACATGTAGTCTTAAAAAGGAAGTGGTTTCCAAATCTTTGGCTAGTGGCCTTAGTTCTAAAACCTAAAGGTCATTATAATGACTTTGTGAGTCAAAGGAGTGATTTACTTATTTGATTTAAAAGAGGAGAAATGACATGATTTAAGAGAAGTAACTCGTGTTAAGGGTGAAGTTACTTGAGGTTTAAAAAGTAGAAAACTTGTTTTCTAACTATTAGAGACTTGAGGTATTTTGAAGGTTAAGAACTTGAATTGTAAGTATGTGATACTTGGTTTTAATAGTATAAGTCTCTTGGTTATCAAGGAATGGATACGTCTAAAACCATAAAGGGTTATAACGGCTTTATGGGAAGTTGGTTATAACGGCTTTATGGAAGGTTTTGAAAGTTGTCTATTTTGATTAATCGGCATAAGTTGCCTAGATTGTGAAAATTTAGAGTTACTTGATTTCAAGCTTTGAAATGAGTTTTCTAAAAGTGTAGTAACTTACTTTGAAAAATAGACACGCTTGATACTACGGGTGTTAGTATCTTGGGGCTTTACATAGAAAGGAGTCTTTATAAAAGAATGTACGTACGTAGTACTTTGGCTTGATAAATTGAGAATTTGTCTAAGTGTGCCTTGATAAGTACTTTGGCTTGATAAATTGAGAATTTGTCTAAGTGTGCCTTGATAAGTACTTTGACTTGTTAAAAGAGAATTATTCTATGTATGCCTTGATTAGTACTTTGGCTTGATAAATTGAGAATTTTTCTATTTGTGCCCGGATAAGTACTTTGGCTAGTTAAATGAGAATTTATTCTATTTGTGCCCTGATAAGTACTTTGGCTTGTTAAATGAGAATTTATTCTATTTGTGCCCGATAAGTACTTTGGCTTGTTAAATGAGAATTTATTCTATTTGTGCCCTGATAAGTACTTTGGCTTGTTAAATGAGAAATTTTTCTATTTGTGCCCGGATAAGTACTTTGGCTAGTTAAATGAGAATTTATTCTATTTGTGCCCTGATAAGTACTTTGGCTTATTAAATGAGAAATTTTTCTATTTGTGCCCGGATAAGTACTTTGGCTAGTTAAATGAGAATTTATTCTAATTGTGCCCTGATAAGTACTTTGGCTTGTTAAATGAGAATTTATTCTATTTGTGCCCTGATAAGTACTTTGGCTTGGTTAATTGAGAACTTGCCTATATGTGCTGGTAATAGCCTTTGAGTGCAAGTATTATGTTTTAGTAAGTTGCCGCGACTTCTGGCCAGGGTCACCGTCTTGTTATAAGTTCTTGGGACGCACCGACGGATGTGGGATTCCACGTACTTGCCCGCTATCAGTAGTACTTGAGTTAAATTCCGGATTTTTATGTAAGACATGGTAGTGCTTATGTCTTGTTTGATGGTCACGAGATAGGGTAAGAGTATAAGTGAGGGTAAACCCCAAGACGCTGCACACCACCTTCTCCGGTAAGAGTACAAGTGAGGTAAACCCTCAAGACGCTGCACCACCCGCTTTATGTGTTGTTTGTCACGGTTGAGATAGGGTAAGAGTATAATTGGCGGGCAAGCCCCAAGACGTTATACCACCTTCTCCGTGGTAAGAGTATAAATGGCGGCAAGCCCCAAGACGTTATACCCCCGCTTTACCACCTCCTTCGTGGTCGAGTATAAATGAGGTAAACCCCAAGACGTTATACCACTGCTCGCTTGCCTACTTGCGCGCTTTTTAGAACACAGTGGGACTTGGTGTTCATGTATGCCTATTGGTGCTATGTTATATCATGGATCGGCGGTGAGGAAGGATTCCACGCATGATTGATATTACGGGCGTGAGACCCATAGTTATATTTGAGTAGTGACTTTGAGGGCTCGTCCACGACTTGATATGATCGCTATGTATCATGTATCGTAGGTTGGCTATCATACATGTCTCGCTTTGTTTAGATCGTTATGATTTCATTACGATTTCATCGCTCACATACTTGGTACATTCTTCAGACCGACCTCTTCGTGGCCGTTCACGCCGCAGTTTAGGTAATGCAGATTTGGTGATCGGCAGTGTAGGACCGCCGTAGTTTTGGATAGCTCCTCTGTCCGTGAGTTTATCTTTTGGTATATATCCTTCAAGATACGCTTTGTACAGCTGGGTAATGGGGCCTTGTCCCGTCATATTTCAGTTTAACTCCTAGAGGTCTGTATTCATATGTGGGATTGGACTCGTGTACAGTGTAGTGTCTTTTGTTTATGTATATTATATGGTAGCCTAGTCGGCTTTGCCTTACACGCATTGTTTTAAAAAAAAAGGAGTCATATTAATTTCCGCAATGTACTTAGTTGTTAAGGTAGAAGGGTGCCTGTGTAGGCACCGCCACAAGCCCGGTTCGGGGTGTGACAAGTGTCAACAAGTTCGCTTCGCAATTGCCCGACTTTTTCGCGAGTGTGTGTACCAATCGCTGGAAGGTGAGGCTGGTTAAATGGTTGCCGATTCTCGTATTGGCCTCGAATCGGTTCTCATGCCTTGATCACCCCTCCATGAAAAGTTAGGGTGATTCCTCCACCCTGGATTGTAGGTATTTGAATAGGGGTTGTTCTGGGGCCTTTGGTAATTCCCCACTGCCTGACATTCTGCTTTCTCAATAGGGATGTTGTTGGGGTCTGCTGATGGGCACCTATCAAAGGTATGAGGACCCCCACACAACTCACAACTCAAGATGGCATCTGAACTGCATTCGCTGACACTGTGTTCTGCTGCAGTTGCTTGGTCAAGAGAGCAACCTGTGCATTTAACGTTGTAATGACATCGATCTCATGAACTCCTATCGCTCTCCTTCCACTTACCCCTCTATCATCTGTCACATGGTTATTGGTGGTCATGTCTTCTAGAAAATCATGGGCCTCATGTGTTGTTTTCTTCATGAAGGTTCCTCCTGCAGCTGCGTCAATGATGGTTCTTGTGGTCCCACTTAGCCCATTGTAGAAAATATGGACCAAATTCCACAGCTCAATGCTATGATGTGGACACTTTCTTTGCAGATCTTTAAATCTCTCCCAAGCCTCATAGAGTGACTCTCCATCAGCCTAGTAAAAATTGTTCAGCTCTCCTCTCATCTTAGCGACTTTGGACGGTGGAAAGAACTTTGCCAAAAACTTTTGTGCCAACTCCTGCCATGTGAATATAGAATCTGAAGGCAGGGAATTCAACCAAACTTTTGCTCTATCCCTGAGTGAGAAGGGAAAGAGCTTCAAGCGGATGGTGTCATCAGTAACACCATTATACTTGAAAGTTGCACAAAGCTCCAAGAAATTTGTTATGTGCATATGAGGATCTTCAGATGGTAACCCTCCGAATTGAACTGTATTCTGCACCATACTCAGGATCACAGGCTTGATTTCGAAATTATTTGCTCCTATCATTGGAGCTCGATGCAAGTCTCAGGCTTCATTCACCCTTGGCAGCACATAATCTCCCAAGCTTCTCTCAGCTTGGACCTGGACCCTTTCTTCCACATCCATTGGTAACCTCCGGGGCATCCTCTGGTTAGGTTGATGATCACATTACCCTTCGTTCATCTCATTGTTATTCTGCAAGCCTCCCATTGCTATTAAGGCCAAGATTCGTTTGTTTCTCCGGTTCTGCTTGCAAGTCTTTTCAATCTCCGAGTTGAAGGAAACAAGTGTATCTGCTCCTATTCTCCTTCGCACAAACTAGATGCCTGCAACAGATCAAAATCAACAAACGGATCACGGCGCACAGTTTTACCAATACAAAAAAAATATAATAAAAAGAAAAATAAAAACCAAATTAGAAATTAAGAATAGATAGAATGATATTGAACTACGCCAATCCCCGATAACGGCGCCAAAAACTTGATGCGCGACTTATACACACGCTAAACGCAAGTGCACGTATCGTGACAAGTAATATAGTCTAGAAGACCGAGTTATCGTCCTCAGGGATTAGTGCCCAATTACCAAGCTCTATTCTGTAGTATCTATTTGGTAACCGATAATTTGATAAATTGTTTATAGCTATGATTATAGATGCTAACTAAATTACTTTACTTTACTTCAGATATGGTGGAAATAGGGCTTTCAAATCTCCTCAACTATCCACTCGCCTTACTCGTTAATGCAAATAAGTAAGGTTCTTCTTCTATTTTGAGATAGCAGGTTAACTAAGCCGTTTTATACTCCTGTTAAGGTAATATAAACACTCAACCCCAATGTAGAACCCTTCTATCTTTCGATGACAAGATTGACTACAAAGGAGGATTAAGAGCAATAACCTATTAAGCTACACAAGTATCGGGGTACTTTCGTCCACGGTTTAAACCTATGTTTATTCAACTATAGCAAATTCATAATCTCCCCTTTCGGCTTTCGATTAGAAATCATATAAGTTATGATAATTAATGATCAATCAATTACCAAACAATCAAAATAATTATTGAATAAATTTCAACAATAATAAGAAGAAACCAAAACATGCATTAATTCATAAGAATGAGGTTCAAGCGATTCGACATGGAAAACCCTAAATTAAGTTAGTTCCTAGCCATAGACATGCCAAGAACTAAAATAATATCCAACATATACTAAAAATAAAATAAAATAAAGAGCAAGAAATTACTCAAAAATAAGTCTCCAATCTTGATCTCAAGTTGTGATGAATGGTAAGGTGTGAAACTCCCTCAAATCTGACCTAAAAGGTCCTTTTATATCCTCAAAAACGTGCAAAAAAATTTCCTTCTTGGCCTTGGCCCAATCCTATTCGGATTTGTCAATTTTCCCGCGTCGGCGCCGAAACTTCTGCGGCTCTCTGCTTCTTGGGCGTCGTGGCTCTATTGGTGCTAGTTGGTTGGCGCCGCGGCGCCGCCCTGTTTCTCACCCGGGTTGCCAACTTTTTAGCTTTTTGAGCTCTGGAACCTCTGATTCTGCTCTCTTTTCGCTCCTTCTCACCAATGTGCCACTTTAAACCATTGTGACTTAAAAGAAATAAAATATATCCTAACACGACACATATTTGTACAAAAATAGGCAAAAGACTAACTAAATATGACTCAAAAGGTGTATATAAAATACATCGATCATTAGGTGTCAAAGTAATCAAGGCCCTCTTTTTGGCGATAGCTGGTAGCGATTTATCCACACGCTTAACGCAAGTGCACGTATCGTACAAGTAATATAGTCTGGGTAAGACCGAATATCGTCCTCAGGGATTAGTGTTCAATTACCAAACATCTATGGTATCTATTTGGTTATCGATATTGTTGTTGTGGTTTTATCTAAGAACTACTGAATAATTATAAAAAAATAACTAGATTACTTTACTTAAATCAGATATGGTGAAAATAGGGCTTCCAATTTCCTCAACTATCCACTCGCTTTATTCATTAATGCAACAATCAAGGTTCTTCTTTTATGTTGAGATAGCAGGTTAACTAGACTATTTTATATTCTTGTTAGGATATATAAACACAACCCCAATGCAGAACCCTTCTATCTTTCGATGATAGAATTTACCACAAAGGAAGATTAAGAACAATAACCTATTAAACTACACAAGTATCGGGGTACTTTCATCCACGATTTTAACCTATGTTTATTCAACTACAACATATTCAGAATCTTCCATTTCGGATTTCGATTCGAAATCATATATGTGATGATAACTAGTGATCAATTAATTATCAAGCAATCAAAACAATTATTGAATAAATTTCAACTATATAAATAAGGAACCAAAAACATGCATTAAATCATAAAATGAGGTTCAAGTGATTCGAATGGAAAGCCCTAAATAAAGTTTAGCTCCCCCATAGACATGTCAAGAACTAAAAGATTATCCAACATAAACTGAAAATAAATAAAGTAAATAAAAAGAATTACTCAAGAACAAACCTCTAATCTTGAAGCCTCCAAGACTCTAAGTGTTGTGATGAGTTAGGGATTGTTAAACCCTTCAAAAAATCTGCCCTAAGGCCCTTTTATAGCCTCCAAAAACGTTTCCAACTTTTCCCCTTTTCCCTTGGCCCTTTCCTTCTCGGATCTGGCTTTATTTCCGCGTCGGCGCCACTGCCCTGCAGTCCGGCGCCGAAACTCCTGCAACTCGTCAGATCTTTGAGCGTCGTGGCGCTGATTTCGCTGATAGAGTGGCGCCACGGCGCCGCCCTGTCCTTCGTCCGGGGTGCCAACTTTTCGTCTCTTTTGGCTCTGGAACCTCTGTTTCTGCCCTCTTTTTGTTTCTTTTCGCCAATATGCCATTTTAAACCACTGTGACTCAAAAGAAAGAAAAACTATCGTAACACGACACATATTTGTACAAAAATGGGCAAATGACTCAAAAAGTGTATATAAAATACACAGATCAAACACCCTCAAACTTAACCTTTGCTCGCCCTCGAGTAAAGATCCAAAAATAGAAACAATGACACGAAATAAAATAAAAATAAAAGACTCAAAGACATGATCAGCCTGCTGCACAATCATCACTAGAAAAGCATGAATGTTAGTAGGATAATATGCAGGAACATGTATAGCATGGATTATTAGCATTCTAAATTCCCAAGTCAGATATTTTGCAAATTCATTTCAATCATGTTACATGGAAGTAAGAATATTTAGCCTATGCATGTCAATATCAAAATTCTATGGCCTGTTCACTTGCTATTCTCCACTAATCATAGACACACAATATAGAGATCTTCAGGACTTTTCAGGGTTGTAATGTAGGCTTAGGCAGAGGTAGGTAGAAATGAGCATTTAGGCTCAATTTACGTACCATAAGCTCTTTTGCTTTCAACTCTTTTCCTTTCTTTTGATTTTCTTTTAACCTCTTACCTATCTTTCCCTTCTTTTGTTTTGAAAGAATGAGGTGCATTGTGGATAACAGGCACCCCCAAACTTAGGCTTTTGCCTATTTTTCTATTTTCATTGGGGTGCATAAATTTGTTCACTCTCTTTTTGTCTCTTTTTCACACTTTTCATTCCAAACATCTTTTGATTTTTTACTTATGGCACAAACATGGACTTATAGGGTGTTAAAGATAGATCTTATTTTTGGCTCAAATGGGCTGACTAGGGGTACAATTTATTGTCAGAGATAGGAAATGGATGGTAAGAAAGGGCTAACAAAGAAATGCATGAGTCATTTCCCTAACATGTATATCCTAACTATTTCACATCAAATAACAAGTAAGCAGACACATAGACTTTATCATTAACAATGCATAAATCAAGCACAGATACCCCAAATAATTGATTTCATGAATTTTTGGCATATTTATCCTAAGTGTTCAGATTGTTTGCTTCTCATTCCATTACATATCCCACTTCACTTCATTAGGCGTTTCAAGTAACTACAGTATGCATGATCATACAAATAAATTAGACTCATATAAAGCCTACAACTAAACAACAAAAAGACTCAAAAACACACAAAAACAAAAAAATAAAATAAAATAAACGAAGACCCCCCCCCAAACTTAAATCACATATTGTCCCTAATGTGTGTAAGACTCAAAATAAATAAATAAAACGGGATAACTTACAAACTTGTGGTTTAAAATGGTGGTGGTGGCGGCGGATAATGCATGGCCCACTGATTGAAGTTGGAGCTCAAATCGTCAACTCTGTGGCTCAACTGTTGTTGATCCTGCCTTAGGTCTTGTTGACATTGTATCATTGTGTCCAGGCTCTGCATCATCCTTCGTTGGTTCATGAGCAGTTGCTCCATCATAGGCACTGGAGGTTTCAAGGCTAAGGGTGGTTGGTGGCTGCTGCCTGCCTCATATTGAGCCTCTGTCTCAGGCTCATCTTCTTCCATGACAACCTCTCACGTGCCGTGTTGGGCTCCTCTCCTTTGCTTTTGGCCGGAGGATCGTTCAGGGAACATGTGCACTACACTATACGTCATAGGAGGTTGTCCTTTGTTCTCAAAGGTATCAGTGACCAAGTTTGGGACCCCATGCCTACCGCATAAGGCACAAATAAGTGATCCATGCCCCAACCCACCAGTGGTGGACAACCTGCTAATTTTTTCAATGCTCTGCACTATTTCTCGCCCGATGTCAATCGTCTTTCCTGCCATGATTTCATACACTATTTTTATTCTATCTGCAGACACTCTGGTAAAGTGCGTCGATGGAATCAAGCGGGCACTTACGAAGTACATACAACCTCGATCGCTTTATTAAATCGACACCGCCGCCCCTAGCTCCATTTCGCACAAATACGAACTCTGCCCCTGGGTAGCATAATGTCTCTATCACTGCATCCTAATTGATGTGGCTAGCATTTTCAGCCCAACTCCTGAAATGGTTTGGGTTGTAGCCACGGTCTTCGACATCTGCTGTCCTCAGCATTGCATTTATCACCTCAGAATTCACGGACACATGTTGCTCTCTCATAAAACATCTGTCATTCGTCTGGTCCGGGTAGTTGGCATAAAATTCTCGCACCATGATAGTGTTCTGTGGTGCAATTCTCTCCGGATCGACGAATCTTCGCCACCCATTTGCCTCTATCATAGCCCGAATCGGCTCATAGGCATCATTATCATCAAAATGATCCCTCATGTACTCCATTCCCCTCTCAGATATCAAGGGTCTAGTACTTAATCAGTTATATCTGTCTTCTGCTTTTTACTAGCAAACCTTGTGGTATCAAACACTGGAGCTGAGGTGAATGAAGAAGCTCTGGAAATTCTCTTTCGGGGACCCATTGAAAAATTTCGGCAGAGTTTTCTTTGTTTATGTGAGGTTTCCAACAAAGATCAATCACCAAGTCCATACAGCAGCACAAGCACAACAACATACACTACATAATTCAACCCCAACTACACCAAAATTACACGTATAACACCCCCACAACACTACGCACAACACCCCACGACGAGAATAGCCAACCCAAATCTCCCACACAGCACAATATCCAATAATAACTCTCACACCCCCCAAACATACGAATTACCTCCCCTATTTGCTTAGAGGGTTCAAGAAAAATTGATGAATGTTACCTTGGAGGGTGTTCTTCACAAATTTCTTATTTCTTGCGGTGGAATGAAGTAATGGAAGGAGGGTTGTGGTTTGTAATGGTGATGGGTGCAAGGAATAGAAGGAATTTGGTTGAGATTTGAGTGGAAGAAGGTAATTTTGTGGGTTTTAGAGAGTTTTAGGTGTTTTGGGTTTTGTGTGGGAGAGGGAAATCTCGAATTAGGGCTTTTAAATTCAGAATTTCCGTCGCGGCGTCACGCCCCTGCAGTTGGGCACTGTGGCGCCCAAACATCTGTAGCTTATGATAGATTGGAGCCATGACCCTGCAGTTAGGCGCCGTGGCGCCCAAACTCATGCGGCCTCTCTGAATTCTCGGCGCCACGACTCTGATGTTGGGCGCCGTGGCTCTGAGCTTATATATATATATTTCTCGCGTTTTTCGTCCTCCACTTTTTAGCCCTGTACCTGTCATCACAACACCACAAAACAAGAACCCAAGACTGTTCAAGACAAAATAAAATAAACTAAAAACAGGAATTGAAATAACATAATTTAAAATATTGGGTTGCCTCCCAACAAGCGTTGTCTTTAACGTCTTGTAGCCGGACACAAGTTTCTTATCAAGAAGCTTGAGGTAATTTAACCCCATAACCTACCCATTTCAGGATCATTTTTCTCTTTAGCCTTCTATTTTTATTTTTCTTCTTTTTCTCAAGAGGGGGGTTAGCAATACTTACCTGTGTTGGCGGACTGGTCTCCTTGGCTTCGCTCGCTGCTCAATCGATGTTAGCAAAGCGATCGCAAAACATTTTCTTATGACTGGGGATTCAATGGTGTGTTTAAACACCTTGAACACCATCTCCTCGTCCTCAACTCTCAGTTTTAGCTCGCCCTTCTCCACATCAATCAAGGCTCTCCCAGTTGCTAGGAATGGTCTTTCCAAGATGATGGGAATTTCACCGTCTTCCTCCATGTCAAGGATAAGGAAGTCTGTTGGGAAGAAGAACTTTCCCACATTAACAAGCACATCTTCAATAATTCCTCTGGGATGCACTATTGTTCTGTCAGCCAATTGCAAGTTAACAGTGGTTGGTTTGGCTTCACCCAAACCCAATCTTTTGAACACTGATAGAGGCATAAGATTGACACTAGCTCCCATATCACATAAGGCCCTGTTGCATGTCACCCTACCAATAGTGCAGGGCAATGTGAAGCTCCCTGGGTCCTTAAGCTTTGGAGGCAGTTTCTTTTGCAAGATGACACTACACTCCTCTGTCAACGCCACCGTTTCATAATCAGTCAGCTTCCTTTTTTTTCCTAAAATTTCCTTCATGAACTTGAAATAAGTAGGCATTTTCTCCAACGCCTCAATGAAGAAATGTTTATATGCAACTTTTTAAACACCTCCAAGAACTTGGAGAATTGCTTATCAATTGCCTTCCTTTGCAGCCTCTGAGGGTAAGGAATCTTCTCTGTGTACTCCCTCACTGGAACTGGTGGAGCCTTCTCTAAAATAGGATGGTCATTAGTAACCCCCTCTTTTTCTGTATCAACTCTCTGCTCAACTCTATGTTCTATCACAGGCTGGGGTGTAGTTTGTTCTAACTACTTCCCACTTCTCAATGTCACTGCTTGACACTGCTTCTTGGACTAACCTATGTGTTGCTCGGAAGAGTGCCCAGTGGCCTGTTGTTTGCCATATTGGCCAGTTGTCCAACCTGGGTATCCAAGTTCATTATGGAGGATCTTGTTTCTGTCATGAATTGAGTTTGTGAGTTGGTGAGTGTCAACAAGGCGACCTTCAATTCATCTGGCTTTTCCTGTGGGGTAGGTGAACTGAACTGTTGTGAAGATGAGGCCTGATTAAATGGTTGCTGATTCTGATACTGGCCTCTGTATTGATTCTGCTGCCCCTGGTTACCCCTCTATGAGAAGTTTGGGTGATTTCTCCATCCCGGATTGTAAGTGTTTAAATAAGGGTTGTTCTGAGGCCTCTGGTAATTCCCTACTGCCTGACATTCTGCTTGCTCAATAGGGATATTGTTGGGGTCAGCTGATGGGTACCTGTCAAAAGTATGAGGACCCCCATAAATCTCACAATTCATTGACATTTGGACTACATTTACTGATACTGTGTTTTGCTGGAGCTGCTTAGTCAGGAGAGCAACCTGTGCATTCAACGCTGTAATGACATCGATCTCATGAACTCCTATCACTTTTCTTCCACTTACCCCTCTATCATCTGACACGTGATTATTAGTTTCCATGTCCTCTAGCAATTCATGGGCCTCACGTGCTGTCTTTTTCATGAATGTACCACCTTCAGATGCATCAATAATGTTCCTCGTGGTCCCATTTAGCCTATTGTAGAAGATGTGGACCAAATTCTACAGTTCAATGCTATGATGTGGAAACTTTCTCTGCAGATCTTTAAACCTATCCCAAGCCTCATAAAGTGACTCCCCATCATTCTAGTAGAAATTGCTCAGCTCTCCTCTCAGCTTGGCGGCTTTTGAAGGTGGAAAGAACTTTGCCATAAACTTCTGGGCTAGATCCTGCCATGTGAATATAGAATCTATCGGCAGGGAATTCAACCAAACCTTTGCTCTGTCCCTGAGTGAGAAGGGAAATAGCCTCAACCGGATGACGTCATCAGTAACACCATTGTATTTGAAAGTGGCACACAGCTCCAAGAAATTTGCAATGTGCATATGTGGGTCTTCAGATGGCAACCCTCCAAATTGGACTGTGTGTTGCACCATGCTCAGGATCAGAGGCTTTATTTCAAAATTGTTCGCTCCTATTGCTGGAGCCTTATGCATGTCTGTGCTCCAGTAACTCTTGGAAGCACATAGTCTCCCAAGCTCCTCTCAGCTTGGAACTGAACCCGTTCTTCTACATCTATAGGCAGCCCTTGGGGTCTCATTTGGTTGGGCTGATGATTACCCATCCCCTCATTCAACCCATTATTGTTCTGTAGATCCCCCATTGCTATCAACTCAATAATTCTCTTGTTTCGCCTGTTCTGCTTGCAAGTCTTTTCAATCTCAGGGTTGAAGGGAACAAGTGTGTCTGCCCCTCTTCTTCTTCGCATAAACAAGATCCCTGAAATAGATCAAAATCAACAAACAAATCACGGTGCACGGTTCCACAAATAAAAGAAAATAAAATACAAGAAAATAAAAACCAAATTAGAAATTAAGAGTAGATAATCTGATATTGAACTACGCCAATCCCCACGCTTAACGCAAGTGCACGTATCGTATAAGTAATATAGTCTGGGTAAGACTGAATATCGTCCTCAAGGATTAGTGTTCAATTACTAAACATCTATCTATGGTATCTATTTGGTTATCGATATTGTTGTTGTGGTTTTTATCTAAGAACTACTGAATAATTGTAAAAACTAACTAGATTACTTTACTTAAATCAGATATGGTGGAAATAGGGCTTCCAATCTCCTCAACTATCCGCTCGCTTTATTCATTAATGCAACAATCAAGGTTCTTCTTCTATGTTGAGATAGCAGGTTAACTAGACTATTTTATATTCTTGTTAGGATATATAAACACACAACCCCAATGCAGAACCCTTCTATCTTTCGATGATAGGATTTATCACAAAGGAGGATTAAGAACAATAACCTATTAAACTACACAAGTATCGGGGTACTTTCGTCCACGATTTTAACCTATGTTTATTCAACTACAACATATTCAGAATCTTCCCTTTCGGATTTCGATTCGAAATCATATATGTGATGATAACTAGTGATTAATTAATTATCAAACAATCAAAGCAATTATTGAATAAATCTCAACTATATAAATAAGGAACCAAAAACATGCATTAAATCATAAAGCGAGGTTCAAGTGATTCGAATGGAAAGCCCTAAATAAAGTTTAGCTCCTAGCCATAGACATGCCAAGAACTAAAAGATTATCCAACATAAACTGAAAATAAATAAAGTAAAGAAAAAGAATTACTCAAGAACAAGCCTCTAATCTTGAAGCCTCCAAGACTCTAAGTGTTGTGATGAGTTAGAGATTGTTGAACCCTTCAAAAAATCTGCCCTAAGGCCCTTTTATAGCCTCCAAAAAAGTTTCCAACTTTTCCCTTTTTACCTTGGCCCTTTCCTTCTCGGATCTGGCTTTATTTTCGTGTCGGCGCCACGGCCCTGCAGTCCGGCGCCGTGGCGCTGAAACTCCTGCAACTCGTCAGATCTTTGAGCGTCGTGGCGCTGATTTCGCTGATAGAGTGGCGCCACGGCGCCGCCATGTCCTTCATCCGGGGTGCCAACTTTTCATCTCTTTTGGCTCTGGAACCTCTGTTTCTGCCCTCTTTTTACTTCTTTTCGCCAATGTGTCATTTTAAACCACTGTGACTCAAAAGAAAGAAAAACTATCCTAACACGACACATATTTGTACAAAAATGGGCAAAAGACTAACTAAAAATGATTCAAAAGGTGTATATAAAATACACCGATCAATAGCCCTTGACTACCAACCTAGCCTTGTATTTAACGATAGAACCATTTGCCTTTAACTTCCGTTTGAGGACCCGCTTACAACCCAGAGGTTTGTGTCCTGGAGGAAGATCAGCCAACTCCCAGGTGTGGTTGTGCAGGATGAATTCTATCTCAATTTCTAAGGCTTCCTTCCAGAGAGGTGCTTCTGGAGTTGACAATGCCTAGGCGATTGTCCGTGGTTCGTCTTGAACTGGATAAGCTTCAAAGTCTGGGCCAAAGGACTTATCCTTCCGAATCCTTTTGCTTTGCCTTGGTTCCATCTCTGAATTTTCCAAGTTCTGAGAATCTGGAATATTGAATTCCGAATCAACAGCCACTTCAGAATTCACTAGATCTGAACCGTTTGGATCTGGGTAGTCATTAACCCCTTGATCCTCAGAGATTTGATCATAATTTTGTTTGAGAGAGGTTATGTTGTTTTCCTTGTATGGAAATGTATCTTCAAAGAAACTTGCGTTCATTGATTCCATGATCGTACCTTCATGAATATCTGGTACATCCGACTTATGCACTATGAAATGATAAACACTACTGTTATTGGCATATCCGATGAATATGCAATCCATAGTCTTAGGTCCAATATTGACCTGTTTTGGCATAGGTACTTTTACCTTGGCCAGACAACCCCATACCTTCAAATACTGATAGGTAGGCTTCTTTCCTTTCCATAGTTCATATGAAGTCTTGTCTTTACCCTTTGTGGAACTCTATTAAGTATCTTATTTGTAGTAAGGACAACTTCTCCCCACAAGGTTTGGGGGAGACCCGAATTGATGAGTAGAGCATTCATCATTTCCTTTAGTGTTCGATTCTTACGTTCAGCAACACCGTTTGATTGAGGTGGGTAAGGAACCATTGTTTGATGAACTATACCCGATTGGGTACAAAGTTCTTTAAAAGGTGCTACATATTCTCCCCCTCTATCGCTACAGATAGTTTTAATCCGTCCACTAAGTTGGTTTTCAACTTCTTCTTTGTATCGTTTGAATGCTTCAAAGGCTTCATCTTTACTTTTTAGTAAGTAAAGGTAACAAAACCTTGTGTTATCATCTATGAAAGTCACAAAGTACTTGTTCCCCCCTCTAGTTTGAACGAATTTCAAATCACATATATCAGTATGTATAAGTTCTAGAGGAGCGGTTTCCCTTTCGATTGATCTAAAGGGACTTTTGGAAAGCTTTGCCTCTATGCACACCTCACACTTACGTTGAGGGTTTATGTCAATAGACGACAATAATTTCATCTTTACCAATCTTTGGATAGATTGATAATTAACATGTCCTAATCTATGATGCCATAAATTAGATGACTCAATCAAGTAAGTAGAAGACTCAATTTATTGATAATTGAAATAGAAGGCATTACAGGTGCAACATTAAACTTAAAGAGACCTTCACATACGAAATCTCTTCCTACAAAAGTTCCATTTTTAGTGATTACAAATTTGTTAGCTTCTAACACTAGCCTAAAACCAGCATTAACTAACAAAGGTCCAGAAATCAGATTTCTATAAATTTCTGGGACGTGCATCACTTCCTTTAGAGTCAGCTACTTTCCGGATGTCATCTTTAGGATCATCTTTCCTACCCCCAACACCTCTGAAGAAGAATTGTTTCCCATGAACAACTTCTTGTCTGGGACTGGTGTATAAGTGGAGAAGGCGTCTTTAATGGAACAAATGTGACGGGTAGCACCCGTATCCAACCACCATTGCACCGGATTCTCAGCGAGGTTAGCTTCTAGCACCACCACTGAGAATTCTTCAATCATATCGTCTAGAAGCGTGTCTTCGACGATGTTAGATTTTGCCTTGCCTTTGGCCTTCTCTTTGTTCTCATATTTGAGCTTGTGGCAGTCTTTGACCATGTGACCAACTTTACCACAGTGATGACAAGTACCCTTAAACTTTTCAGTTGTTTGGGACTTACCATCCTTTTAGAACTTTCGCTTCTTGCTCGGGTTCCCTTTGACTTCCGCCAGGTTCGCTTTAGCCTCAGCGGGTTGTTTCCCCTTTGGCATGACCTTCTTATTATCCTCCTGAATTTGGAGTTTGATAATAAGCTCATCTAATATCATCTCATTCGTCTTGAGTTTCAAGTAATTCATAAACTCAGTCCACGAGGGAGGCAGCTTCTCGATCAATGCCCCAACCAAGAATTGTTCGTTGGGTTTCAATCCTTCCAAGTCTAGGTGATGTATAATCATTTGAAATTCCTGGACTTGGGATGACACACTTTTATTGTCCACCATTTGATATTTCAGAAATTTCCCAATGACGAACTTTTTAGCACCCGCATCTTGGGTGTTGTATTTCTTTTGCAATTTGTCCCATAATTCCTTGGTTGTCCCAACGGTGCAATATACCGTGTACAAAGGATCGAACAAACTATTCAGAATATAGTTCCTGCACATGAAATCACTATGATTCCATGCATCTCGAACCATTTCCATGCCGTTAACGACATGGATACCTTGGCCCCCTCTCGCCATTTCATTTGGCTGAGGGTCCGTGTCCTCCCCAACTTGTGGAGGATCTTCGGTTAGGAAACGTGACATTCCCATAACCGTCAAGAAGAACAACATCTTTTGCTACCATCTTTTAAAATGCACACCCATGAACTTTTCAGGACGTTCATGGTGGAATCTGGCGGGTGTTGAAGCAGTGGCGCTTCCTTGAGCAGTTTGGAAGGCGTTTGGAACGCCTTGAGCAGCAGTGGGGTTGACACTAGTTGTGCCAAAAGCAGTGGAGTTGAAGGCACTGGGATTGCCTTGAGGAGTGGTGGTGAAGGCAGTAGGATTGCCTTGAGCATTGGTGGAATTTTCAGCGTTCAATTGATCTTATCTAGTCATGTTGTTGTTGAAAGCAGCGAATATTATCTTAACTTTGTTGGATCAAGTGTATAAAATTACAAGGAAATGAGAATTGTAACAACAACAATAAGTAACAAGAAGTCTGAAAATTAAACAAAGAAAAAGGTTTTGCTGAGTTGATTGGATGAACAATCTATCCTTAAGATAATATTGCCCCGTATATCCTTTCAACGGTTGTAATGACAACTTATCTCCCAAGATAAAACAACAATCAAACAAATGAGCAAAGAAAACTCAAGTGTTTGCTTTGGAAGAAAGATCTTTGAGTATTTGTGATTGCTAAAGACGAAGACAATTTCAGAGAATTGTTTTGTAAATGTGTATTTTGTAAATGTGTTCAAGGCCCTTTTTATAGTATGAAGAAGATGGTCTTCCACCTAGCTAAGTAATGGCCAATAAAGGCCATATAATGCCTTGAATGTGGAGTAATAATTCAGCCAAATAATAGCTGAATTCATGAGCCCTATAATGGAGAATTAATACTCCAAAGTCAGCCAAAAGCTGTTTTCGTCCATCTTCCAACGGTCTAAAACGCCTGTAGCCAGACGCCGCGACATTTTCAGACTCATTTCGTCTTTCATACATTGTACACGTCTTCCTTTCATTTACCAACGTGAAATCATTGTTATTTGGCCAATAACCATATATTATTTTATGTCTCAAACAATTCGTATAAGTATCAATATCTCTTCCACTTAAGGAAATTACGATCCTTGACACTTTATGTGCACGTGTGTGAAAACCACGTCTCCGACATGCGGGCCCCCCAATTGTTCGATTCATAATTAATAGAATTTACTTTATTTCACGTTTAATAAATATTTTCAACAAACTTTGTATATAAGTACAATAAACATATAATATTTATACATACATATTGTAATTAGTGTATTGCTTTTGTATATTTTGACCTAAAGAACACTATGTAACAACTAAAACATGATATTGATCATAATTGATACCTACAGAGAATTAAATCTATGAGCAAAGAATCAACAGAGATGAAAGAACGCATATGAATAAATGACCTAGTAGCTGATTTTTCGTTCAATGCACAACATTGAAAAGAATCAATGCTTCTACAGATTTCGACATAAAAGCAAAGCAAGAATATTTTTGAAAAAAAAGATATTCTTAATTTCTCCAAAATCAAGATTGAATATAAGCATTATTAACAAAATATACGACACCTCTTTATATTCCCGTTACCCATTTAAGCAAATTCCCAGAAGTCCTTAATTAGCATGAAATCATTCAAATATAAAGATCTTTACGATAACAACATACTTAGTGAAATCGAGGGCTGTCCAACGGGGCGGGTCGCCTAGGTCCCACTCCGACACCGCCCCGGTCCCGCATTATCGATAACGTGAACGGTATTCAAATCGGGACGGGAACTTGGTAGTCCCGCAAGCCCCGCCCCGGTCCCGCCTGTCTCCCTCCTCTTTGCACAAAATAATCGTTGCACAACGACCATTTTATATTTTGACCGTTGTGCAACAACCATTTTTGGTCTCCCCCTCCCCCAACCCCCCTTCTCCCTTAATATTTATTTTAACCCCTAAGTTATTATATTTACACTTTAACCCAATTTTTCCAACTATAAATACATCATTTTCTCTTCATATTTCTCACAAATCTTCCTACAATCTCTCTAATCTATCTCTCTACAAGTTTACATTGTCTACTATATATTCAATTTTATTTATTCATTTGGAAGTAAAGTTGGCAACTAGCTTGAGGATCATCTATCGAGCAAAGTTTCAATTTTCAACCTATCGATTACACGTCGAAGTTACGTCGGCGTTTGGTACGTTCGTTCCTTCATTAAATTATTATTGTTTCTTTATTTTAATTAGCGCACTTAATTTCATTATCTTTAACTATTTATTAGCATAATTAAAATGGAAGGATTACGAGGTATGTTTACGGATAAGGGTAAGGGTCAGACTTCTTCTAGTAGGGGTAACAAGGGTAGTGATACTTCTTCTAGTCATCCTATTCCTCCCAGACAGGACAATTTCGTTGATACTGAATTTTTTCCTGAAGTACCATTAGATTTAGACGAGGAGATATTTTTTGAAACTCAACAAGACTTTAATTTAGAAGATAATCTAGATGACACACCCACTAATCTAGATGACACACCGGCTAATGTAGATGACACACCTCAAACTGGAATGACTCATATTCCCTCTAGTATGAGACGAGGCCCAACACAACAAAAATTAAAATCAGATGCATGAGCTTTTTTTATAAGGACCAAGAGAATGAAGTAGTTAGATGTCAAATTTGTAAAAATATTTAAAATTTAAAAAGGGAAAATGTCAGGGTGGGACGGGAGGTTTAATTAAGCATGTAAAAAAGATTCACAGACCTAGGTAGGAGGAATACGAGGCTACAAAGTCGGGTGCGCCAATGAGCTCTCAGTCGGGATAAGATTCACATAGTGTCCCTATCCCAGACCAAGTACAAGGTCAAATTAACCCGATGACGGGGGAATTGTAGGCCCTAAATAAGATAAACATAAAGATAGAGAAACATTATCAAAATTAGTTTCGGTGGAGGGTTTGCCTTTTTTATTTCCTTCCTCTCCTGGTTTTATTCATTACATTAGAGAAATGTATAATCCTGCTTTTAACGGTTTTCTTAGATCAATGTTTATCTCGCCCTTCTTTCTTTTCTTCGATTTGGTAAAAAAAAGAATGGAATTTCCGATCTTGTCCCCAAAGTGCGGTACACTTCACACCAACCCAAACTCCCTATCATGTTAGGAGAGATGTTTTTAAATTTGCACACAAATATCAACAGTATTTACGTTATTCATTATATCTTTTTCCTGTAAAAGTATCTATCACGTCTGATATAGGTCGTAGTACTAACGACCATGATTCTTTAACGGTAACATCTCATTGGATAGATTATAAATGGTTTATGCAAAAACGCATTTTAGCGTATAGACATATAAATAGTAGGCACACTGTAATTTTATTTCAGAAAATATTTTTCCAGTTTGCGATTATTATGGCATAACTAATAAAATCATAACTATTACATTAGATAACACTTCTTCTAATAACTATGCTATTAGACTTTTAAAAAATATTTTAACTCCATCTTTTTCATATAAAATGTGCATGTCATATTTATAACTTAGTTGTAAAGGATGGTCTATTACTTTTTCAAGACATTCTTGATAAAATACAATTTGCTATAAAATATATTTTAAAAAGTAATAGAATACAACAAATAAAAGAATAAAAAAAATTATCACGATTGCGAACTACCTTATAGAAAAATTCTCGAAGAAGTAGCCATTACGTGTAATTCTTTATATGAGCAACTACTTGTTGCGTATGATTATAGAAGACCTATAACTTTATTTTTTAATGTCCATAATCGAAATCCTGCTGATATGGTTTAGATTCCGATTAGGATTCAATTTCAGAACTTATTGTATTTTTAGAAAAAAAAAATCAAGCTACTAAAGATTTTTTCAGTATTTATTATCCGACTATTTCATCAATGCTATTTTATATAACTCTAATATTTTTATTACTTAGTGAATATATGAAAAAAATCAGTTTATAAGGCACCTATTAAAAAATGTTTCTCAAAATATAAAAATATATTTTATTCCTATTCCCCCAATTTATATTATTAGTGCTATATTAAATCCGACTATTAAAATAGACAGTTTACAACACTTATTGAAACTATTTATGATTGTATAGCAAAACTACCACTTCCAACTCCCAAAAGTCCAAATGACCCACCCACCTATTGAACAAACTAAAGAACAAGTGTTGTCTACCATACGAGAAGAATGTAAAAAAGTATATAGACATTACCAATAAGAAAATGCTAGCAACCAACCGGCTTTACCAAGCAGTTCTCACTGAAGAAGGATGTGAAGATTTGCTGAAATATTGGAGGAAGAATGAGAAGATATTTCCGACTCTGTCATTTATGGCCCGAGATGTGTTGAACATTAAAGCGTCATCAACAACGTCTGAAAGCGTTTTTCAGCCGGCATATTTCAAATAGAAGAGCACATACACTCATTAGCGGGAGACAACTTGGAGATTGCAGTATTATTCAGAGATTGGATACGAGCGGAGCGGAGAAGGTGCGGTCAATCGGATCAACGAAGAAAAAGACTACAACTACAATGAAATCTTATTCGACGGAGGTGAAAGCGACGCCGACCAATTGACCAACAAATACCAATTCCAACCGAAGAACCACAAGACATTGTGAAGAAACTAGAAAATGTGTTTTTAAAATGGTAATTTTTTAATTACAATTTTACTATGTTATTTGCAACTTTCAACACCACAAAGTTGCAATTTTGAAATTGTATTACAAAAATAATAATTTATATTTCTATTAAATAATATAAGAGGCACGCAAACGGCCTTGAGATGTTTTTATTAAACTATTTTGTTTAATTATTGAGTTGTTTATATATATATATATATGTTATTATTTTTTAATTTAAGTGCAAAAAACAAACAGAATACCCGAAAACTCGACCCCGCCCCGATATTACCGGTCCCCTATTCCGACGAGATCGGGACGGGACATCGGCATAATCCACCAGTCCCGCCCCGCTAGTACCGCCGGATACCAATTCCGCCCTACCCCCGTCCCGCCAGGACCCGCTCCATCCTGTTGGCCACTCTTAGTGAAATTCCACAAAATAGGATATGGAGAGAATATAAAGATCTTTAGGAAAAAGAAAGAAATAAAAGAATTTGGGTTCAGGGTAAGAAAAAAATGGAGTGGTTTAAGATTTTTGCACCAACCTTAAGGGGTCATATGATATGCGGGATGGGATATATAAGGATATTTATGAGATTATTTTATCCCACCTTTATATGTGAGACCATCTCCCGCAGAAGATAATTGAAATCACATTTATCTCCTGCCACATCAGATTATTCATCTGTCACATCATTAAATATCTCTATTTATCACGTACACTCCACAACAGAAGATATTTCATAAAATAATTCATTTTCTCTTTCCTCCACATCAATACATATATACTCACTATATATATTCATTCTATCTCATTTTCTATTTTGTATATGGTATTATACTTGTAATTTATATTATTACACATATAATAATAGAATTATAAATTACTTATATTCATTTAATTTTGACATTTATCAAATTTATTATAATATTAAAACACAACAATACATGATTTTATTTATGAAGATAAATTAATCGTATAATTTATCAAAAACACACTAAAACATTAATTTTCGGTTGTTTCAAACTTTTGCTAAATTCTAAACTTTTCAGTTATACGGATATTGCATACAAAAATTAGTTGGCATCATATATGACATTTGAAAATTGAATGACATATTTGAGAATTTTGTGGACGTTGAATATTGAGATTTTTGTAGTTGGTTAGGAAATATAAAATTTGGAGGAAGATTAAAATTTTGATTAGGATCCATATTAAAAAAAATAGTAAATAATTTGGAAGAAAATAGAAATGTGGAGAAAATAGCCAAAATATTTCGGTGTCCAAATGAAGTAAACTTAGTCTCTTTTTATAGATCTTGAAAAATAAAAAAAATTCATGTTATTTTTTTTATAATTCGGTCAAATTATTGATCAAAAATAGCAATTAAAATAGCGGTAGAAAATGAATTTCTGACAGCCAATCGCAGACTGTCACATGACGTTGCAGGATACATTATCTCCTTCTCCTTCTCCAGCAGGAGACATTGTCTCCGCGTGACAAAATTATCTCATATATATTCAATAATTCCAATTATTTTCACGTCAACATGTCATTCGAATTGTCTCCTGATGTGTGTAATTATCGGGGACAATGTCTCCTGTCGGAGATGGTCTGATAGTAATTCAACCAATTTAATAAAATAATTAGAAACTATTTAATACTTCATTACCAAAAACGGAATAAATTAACTCCGCATGTTATCTCATGCTTTTTATTGACATTGTCCGTATAGTCATTCACTTTTTGGCTTTGAGCTCTTTTCTCTTCACTTTCACGGTTTTACATTTTTGTTTCTTAGGAGGGAAAACAGCCAGTAAGTTCAAAATTTGCAATTTTCTTCAATTGTTCAATTTGATCAAGATGTCCTTCCATAATATTTTTTGTTTTTGTTAAAATGGAAAGACTAAATTAACTTCTCAAATTCTTTTCTACTACATTACTTAGATCTCGAGGGAATTATTTCGGATAAGAAAATCACGAGCATTCAAATATGTCGTCCTTGATGTTTAATATATATTTTTTTTAATTTTCTTTACTAGTATTTGTAAGAAGATGAATATATACATGGATTAAAGGAAGACTATTCTACCTTACCTAATTACAATAATTAGAATATCAATTAATAATAATGAAAGAGATGTGATTATGGGATCACTTTAGCAGTCCCCCAGAGTCTTAGCTGGAGGTTCGCGGATACTGAGACTGTTCCTGAAATCATCAAAAAGTACGCGCGGAAGACCTTTATATGTCAGATATCTGATTATGAGACGACATATGGATAACACGAACTTGACCACAGACAACCTTTTCTTGGACACATAAGATATCCATTTCAATGTGTTTCGTGTGTTGATGCTGAACAAGATTGTCAGATAAATAGATCACACTCACATTGTCACAATAGACCACTGTTACCTTTTCAATCGGACAATGGAGCTCCAGTAGCAAATTACGGAGCCAACATGATTCAGCAACAACATTTTCCACCCCTCGGTATTCCGCATCTGCACTTGATCGAGATAGTGCGGATTGACGTTTGGAGGACCATGAGATGAGATTGTCACCTAAGAACACACAATAGCCGGAAGTGGAACGACGTGTGTCTAGGCTGCCACCCAAATCTGCATCAGTGTAGGCAGAAAGACTCGAGACAGAGGACTTATACAGATGAAGTCCGAAATGTAGAGACCCTTAACATACCATAGAATCCTCTTGAGAGCCCCCATATGTTCTTCTTTCGGATCATGCATGTGTAAACAAACTTGCTGAACCACATATAAAATATCAGGCCTCGTAAATGTGAGATACTGCAATGCACCAGCCAGGCTGCGGTAATATGTGGGGTCGCTGTATGGAGTACCTGAGGCATTGCTCAACTTCTCATTCGTGTGGACAAGAGTATGTGAAGGTTTGCATGAAGACATCCCTGCTTTGTCAAGTATCTCATCGGCATACTTCTTTTGACTGACAAACAGACCACCTACATAGTGAGTGGCAACATTGCCAAAAAAATAATTCAACGGACCTAAGTCATTCATCACAAATTCAGATGCAAGAAGGGACATAATGGACTAGCGAAGTGAAGTTGAGGATGCAGTGAGGATAATGTCATCAACATATAGAAGTATATAAGCCACATCAGTGCCCTTTCTATAAATAAAGAGAGACTGATCGAACTTGCTGTGAGAGAATCTCAATTTGAAAACAAATCCTGCAAACATATTATACCATACCCGATGAGCTTGCTTCAGACCATATAAGAATTTTCTCAACATGCACATATGATCTGGATGGACAGGATCGCGGAATCCCAATGGCTGATGCAAGTATACCGTTTCCTGTAAGTGATCATGTAAAAATGCATTCTTGACATCCAACTGATGAATGGACCATGACTTGGACAGTGCAAGACTGAGAACAGTCCTGATGGTTGCAGGCTTGACCACCGGACTGAATGTTTCACCACAATCGACTCCCACCTGCTGAGACCTGCCATCACCAACAAGACGAGCTTTGTATCTCGCAAAAGAACCATCAGAATTCTTTTTATGGAAAAAAACCCACATTGACCGAATTATAATCACATTAGATGGTCGTGGTACCAAATTCCACATCATATTTTGAATAAGAGCAGTAAATTCATCTAACATGACAGCCTTCCAATTCGGGTATGATAAGGCAACTTTGGGATTTTTGGTATTGGTGAGGGTGGACTAAGTTGGTTAGGTTAAAATAGTGTTTATGGCAAAAAATCTAGTGCATTGCACGTGTTTCCATGGTCCGTTTAGGTGTTGGGTTGTTGGATGGTTGGGTGGTGTTGGTATTTTGGACCGAAACATGGGTAGGGTGATTTCAGTAATTTGGGCCAAGGTAGTGGGCCCGATATTGGTCTGGGCCAGCATATTACCAGAAGAGGGTGGGGTGACGGGTTGAGTTGTAGGTATTGGTGATGACCCTAAATTGTTATTTTGAGAGTTTAGATGATACCTCAACATTGGATGAATTCCGTCGTCCAGAAAATCATATGAAGGTGGAGATGTCACTCGAGATGTAGCAAGTTGGAAGGTTGATTCATCAAAGATAATATGACGAGAAATAATAATTTTTTCTGTTGACATATCAAAACATGTATATCCCCTATGATTTTATTGGTACCCAAAAATACGCAAGAAGTAGATTGAGCTTGAAGTTTATGAATGGTGGTGGACGGAAATAAGGAATAACACAAATACCCAAAACCCCGTAAATATGTAAATGAAGGGATACTATTGTACAATATCTGATTAGGGGACACATTGAAGAGTAGTATACTAGAAAAAATATTTAAGAGATATGTAGCAATTTGAAGAGCATGATGACACAAATTTGGTGGTGTGGACGAATGCCTAAGGATAGAGCGAGTCATATTGTTGATTATTTGAATCTTTCTTTCAGCTTTTCCATTTTGAGAAGATGTATGTGGACAGGGAATACGAACATACATCCTATTTTGGTAAAAAAAAAAATCTGAAATTGGGCATTTATAAATCCCCTCAATTATTACATTGAAAACATTTAATGGTTTGGCCAAACTGAATTTTGATAAACATACTAAATTGTTTCAAAATGTTATAGGTCTGTGATTTTTGTCCTAAGGAAAAAGTCCACAAAAATTTCAAAAAATCATCAAGAAGAAGCAAATAGTAGTTATGACCTGTAGCATTTAATACATGTGACGTCCATAAATCACAATGCAAAATATCAATTGGCATAACAATATTAGTAGTATATGCAGAGAACAGAAGTTTAATATGTTTACCAAACACACAAGTTTGACAAACAGAAGAGTCCAAACGTCCATTACAAGAAACCAAATTATTCTTTCTAAATCGTTAAAACCCGGTGCTCCTGGGTATCCCAAGCTATTGTGCCATATACTAGAAGAGATGGCCGCAAAGGTGGAAGGTTTGACCATGTAGTTGTTGGATACAGAGGTGATGGGGTATAAGTCCCACGTGCTATTACATCTCATGAGTTGCATCCCCGTCTAAAAATCCTTCACAGAAAAACCAAACAGATCAAAATTCACAGAAATATTATTGTCAGTTGTAAAACGTCTAACAAAGATCAAGTTTTAATTAATTTTGCTACATATAAGATATTTTTCAAACATAAATGTGGTGGGGAGAGGGTAGTGTTATCTGACCAATATCACGAATTGGAATTTTCTGTCCACTGTCGACAACAATATTTTTATTACCGCTCGTATTAAAATAAGATGAAAAATTACCTTGAGATGCCGTCATGTGTGACGTAGTCCCTGTATTCATATACCACGATTCATCTGGAATATTCAGAATCATGTGACTTATGGCTTGTTCAATATCTGTTGGTGAATATCCGATGAAAGATGGTGCCTAAGCTGTAAACGCATGGTGTGGATGAGATCCGAGAACTCCGGGTTGACGATTTGAAGAAAGAGGAGGCCGGACCCACGAAGAGGTCAGGAATGGCATGGCGAGGCAGCCCACTGTGGGTCCAGGCCCACGGTGGGTACTGCCCCCACTACCCAGGCTGGCTGCTGCCGGCGATGGTTTGTCCCCCACCCCGTCCATGTCCTTTTCTACCATTATTTTTCCCTTTATTGTTTCGATTTGAACCCCATTTTCCCATTATTTTGATGAGTATTATGGCCACCCGAACCAAAATTTTGGGGCTTCAAATCAGTGGAAAATGAGTTGGTAAAGATTAGAGTCGTTCCACCGGTGGTTGTGCCCGATGATGCCTGCTTTGCTTTATTCGTTTACTCGAGGATTAACCTCGAACATGCCTCGTAAAAAAGAGGCAATAGATAGCTTAGCTGAATGAACGTAGAAACACCATCATATTATTCATTCAGCCCCGCAATCAACTGAAGGACTAATCTTTGATTCGTCACAGGCGAACCAACGTTGTACAATGGGTCCGCAAATACTTTTAATTCTTGACAATAGACTGAAATGTTAGAAAAAACATCCAATTTAATATTTATAAATTGATGTTCAAGATAAACGGCCCTGGACATTTTGTTATCTTGAAAAATATTTTCTAATCTTTCCCACGCCTGTTTAGCCGTAGAATTGAGTTCTAAGATGGTATGAAGAAGATCATTCGAAATTGTGCCATAAATCCATTGAAGGACAATAACATCTAAGCTATACCATAATTTCTTGTCCACCGTAGTGGTATCCGACGGTGACTCGGATGGAAGAATATGACCAATCACCTCATAAGCATGACACTGAATTTTGAAAAGTTATGCCCATGAGGTATACTTCCCTTTATCCATTTCAAGAGTGATGGAGATCACTATAAGAAAAATGACCTACGGTGACAGTCAGAGTGTGACAATTTTCGCAACTGTCACATAGTGTGACCGTTTTCCCTTGACTTCTCGGTCAACAGAGATTTATGACATATGTGTGACAGTTATTTAAACCGTCATAAATTTATGACAGTTATATGACAGGTATTTGAACCGTCACATGTTGTGAAACGGTTTTATAGCAGATCCCTTGATGAAGGGCATACCCTGGGATCAGATGTTCTGTCTGTCTAGGGAAATGGACCTAAAACCCAATTATTAAGAACTGATACCGCGGATACCCAACCTAAAAGACTGGAGATCTCAGGAATTAGGTTCAATAGAAAAACTAAGTCGTAGAAGTTAAGTGGAGCGCTTCGGTGGAAGAAAGAGCACTTCGGATAATGTATCTACATAGAAACAAGAATCCAAGGTCGTTCCCGTGATAGACATCAAGTGCTACCTGCAAAGGGGTAAGAGGTTAAGTTTCCAAAACATTTAATGATCCTCTTCAGATGAGGTTAAGTTTGGAGAAACTTTTAATGGTTCCTAATACTTGTAAAGTTGGGTATAGCAGAATACCTTGTAGGAGACCACCTATTTAAGTGCGAGGACTGACCGACCTCAATTGAAGCACTTAAGAATCTAAGACGTGTCCATGGCCACAACGGAAAAAACCTTAAAGAAGAATAGAGTAAGGAAATGTGTTGTGTTGGTACCATTGTCTTGGCTTATACTAAACACTGACGGTTCAAGATATCGCGTTCACTGCGCAGTAAATAAGTCTGATAGTTTTCTACTATGGAAGGTTCAAATCCACGACTACCTATCCAGATGCAGCATTGATCCGCCGAAAGATTGCTAGAATGACATCATGCGTGTGCTCTAAAATCTCTTCCAAGAGGGGATTGTTGGAAATTTATTAAACGTTAAATAAAGTTAATCCTATTAAATGTGACTCGAACAATAGAGGCCCCGCACGTCGAAAACTTCGTTTCCACACACGTGCACACGTTGTACCAAGGATAATAAAATTCCTAAGTGGAAGAGATATTAGTACATATACAAAATGTTTGAGATGCAAGTTAATAGACGGTTATTGTCCAAATGACAATGGTTTCATGTTGGTAAATGAAGGAAGAGGTGTACAATGTGTTGAAAAGATGAAACGAGTCGCAAAAATGCCACAGAGCCTTAGCGCCGCGACGCCTCCCTGCAGGGTCACGACGCTGTAGATGGCCAAAACTCTCTGATGTTTTGGCACCATGGCTCCTCCCTGCAGGGCCGTGGTGCTGACTCTCTGAAGTTTTGGCGCCGCGGCGCTGAAACTCCTAAAGCTGCGACGGGAGACGAAAAGACATGACTTTTGGGTTGGTTTTGAGGCATTAAACCTCCATTACTTCTCAAATGAATTCAGCCATTATTTGACTGAATTAAACTTCCATAATCAAGGCCATTACATGATCATTTAAGGTCATTACTTGGCCAATTGGAGAGTCATCTTTTCAACACTATAAAATGAGTCCTTAGGCTCATTTGCAAGAACACACTCAACACTTCAGAAAATCTTCCTCTCTTGCAATCCTTCACACTCATAAATTCTTCTTTTATAGTAAACTCTTGAGTTATCCTTTGCTCAAGTGTTTGTGGTTCGTTTTATCTTGGGAGACAAGTTGTCAATCGCCGTTAAGGGATTAATACGGGACAATATTATCTTAAAGACAGATTGAACATCAATCGACTCAACCAACCTCTTTCTTGTTTTTTCATTCCAGATTTGTAATTTGTTGTTGTTGTTACTTTCCCTGTCTCCTTATAACCGCAATTTTACTCACAAAATGTTCCACAAAAAAGTGTCAATTTTTTCAAAGCAAGTAGACATCGTTATTCTTGTTCAGAATATAATCCAAATTGATGAAGGAATATCAACTCGTATTTTGCAGGAGAGACTGAAAAGTTTGGGATATATTCTATATTAACCATGCATTTTGGATATAATACTTCTCATAGAATAATCAACTATTCAATTTTAATAAAGATTTAAATAAATTATATACTCGCATATGTGTCTATTTACTTATATCGTAAATGATTTAATATATAGAGTTTTAACTTATACACGTAAGATTAAATCATCAATACACATTATAAGTAAAGTTTAAGTTCACAATCATATATGAAAATTGAATACACCATCGAACTGATTTGTACAAGAAGATTAAATGTAATTTATCTTGATTTTTGGAATGATATAATTCCAACTTCTTGTGATAATACATTTTGTATGTATTGAACAGATTAAATAGAGATAAAGAATTTTTTATACTGACTATATAGTGATTTTAGTCCTTGAATTATTGTCTTATACCAGTTTTGGCCCCTCTGTTTTTAGACCAAATACATTAACTCTTTAATTAAAGAAAACGTGTTATTTTAGCTCCTAAACCAAAATAGAAACTAACGGTGTTAGAGTCACATCCTTTTGGTGATTCTTTTATTGACATCATTGGTTGTGAATTGTCAGTTGTCTTATTATCCTTGGATTATGGTATTCAGACTGCATATTCTGTTGCTGACTATTTCTTCTGATTAAATTAACTATGTTATCATCGAAGTGCATGTACTAGAGAATTTGTCAGTCATATGCATGTAGCAGAGACTGATTGTATTGGCTGCTTGTGCAAAGGATCTTGTTAAATACCCTTTAGGTTGAGAATCCAATGATTGGAGGCCGTCGAAAATTGTCGTTATATAGTTTAATTGAAGTCCTGAAGGGGTCCAAAATGGCGAGGGCACGAGGGGCGATTGCTGAATGCCTTTCTGAATTGCAATCTGAATCCCACGAAAATCAACAGAAAGCTCTCCTAACCTTGGTTTCAATCACAAAGGTGAGCCCTCAAAATCGCAACTTGTTAACACAAGCAGATGGTGCCATTTCCACCTTGCTGAGCTTATCTATATCTCCGTCCTCAACTACTACTCAACTTCTCGCGCTCTCCATTCTCTTCAACCTCTCACTCAATCCTAATCTCAAACAGTCTCTAGCAGACATGGACACAATCCTGTTTCTTAACTCAGTGATCCTATCTTCAACTTCAGCTGAACCAAGTAGGATAGCAGTTTCACTTCTCTGTAGTTTGGCAATGCTAGATAAGAACAAAGCAAAGTTCGGGGTGGCTGGAACCGTTGAGGCTCTCATAAAGGCCATCTCGAAACCACGAGGCCCTGCTTCCCATCATTTCCTGAGCACATTGGCTGAACTGGTGCAGTTTCATGGGAATTGCACGATGGCTGTCCGATCAGGGGCTGTTCGGGTGCTGATCAAGTTAGTGGAAAATTCTGATTGTGAGGATCTTGCTGGAACATCATTGGCAATCCTCTGCTTGCTTGCAAGGTTTGAAGAGGGACTAACTGCTTTGAAAGAGACGGACCAAATTGTGCCATTAATGATGGATATTTTGAAGGGAACGTGCATGTTGAGTAAAGAGGGAGCTGCTGATATTCTACTCCGTTTATTTGATGAAAGTGAGGGATGCATAAGTGATGCCCTGAGGTTGCCTGAATTTTCATCTGTGCTAGCTGATCTTTCTGTTAGAGGGTCAGTGAGGGCTCGAGAGAAGGCTAGCTTACTCATGAAGAAACTAATGGAAGCTAACATGGATGATGTTTATGGCGATATTGGCAACAAAACTAGTACATATTTGGAATGGTAGTGCGACATAAAGCCTATAGATGCAAATGCAGATTCAGGATTTAAATTTGATGGGTTCAATGTTTATGTTCTCACCACCAAATTCATTGCACTTTTGGATTAATGGGATCAAAACTCAGTTAAAATTTTGGTGTTTTTTTCAACATATATATCTATGCTTCGTGAAACAAAAACTATTAGGTTCACATGAAATTATTGGAATTGCATCTGCCACGGCGTAAAGGAGATTGATGAGTCCCTAGGACCTAAAAATGGGTAGTAGCAGCTTGAAGGAATCAATTAATTAAATAAAAGAACCATGATACTCTTCTAGCAAGATATGTGTGGGGAGTGGCGGCTGAGTATAATTTATGCAATATATATGTGTGTGTTTACAATTACAAACCTAATTGTATAAGGATCTCTACTTTATCTAATTACACTAGAATAATAATTATATATGAAAATATTTATTTCTTCTCTATCAGTTATATTTTTACTCACCTCAACACTTTTTTTTTTTATCTAATACATATTTAATTACACCATGCAAAAACAAAATACACGCACCAAGTATGAACGAAATACAAGCAAAGAAAATAACAGAATGAAAAAACTCTCGACAACCCCAATTGTGAAAGCTATCTAGACTCCATCCCTTTGCCTATCATGTACAATTGCCTCTTATTATGTGCTGTCGTGTTGTACCTATTTAGTGATCACATGTGGCCTAGAAACTACATTCATAATGCGTCATTTATGGATCTCCATCTATGATAAATGAGTGCAACAAGCACAACCTAAATAAGGTTCCTACTTATCTATGGACTATGATATGCACCTTTATATTCAACCAGTTAATTATCTCTTTCAGGCAGGTTCTGCAGAAGACATATTCAAAGAATATGTGCTGATCAATTGTTTCTGGATCATTATCACATAGAAAGCATGAGTCATCTTGGCGTACTCCCATCTTGACTAGCTTAGTTCTTCTCAGAAGTCACCTGTACATTGCCAACTGCAGACGAAACTGTGCTTAAGAGTGTTTCCCTTATTCCACACCCCTTTCCACCAAGGCCATTGATCTTCAGCCCCTCTTCTCCATAGGTACCCACTGTGAATTGTGTACTTGCCAGTTATTGTGAGCCACCTATTTTGCATATATCCTACCATAAATTTCTCTTTGATAGTACAAATTTTCTTCCAGTACTACCAACTGGTCTGAGGTGGGTGATACTGCCACCAATCCATCCCTCTCAGGTAGATGTGGCTTATTTCACCTACAAATTGTCTGTTTTATTGGCCACATTCCAGACATACTTTGCAATAGCAGCTTCATTCCACATGAAACAATCAGTTATTCTCAATCCGTTTTCTTGCTTAGGCCTGCATATAACAACCCACACTATCATTCAAAATATCTACAGATAACAGTGATACTCTTCATCACCTTCTTAGGTAGCAAGAAAATCGAAGACAGTTTACCCGCAAATTGGTACAGTTGAATTAATAGACGTGGTCAAGGACACACGGATCAATATGACTAAAATAATGACATAAATGAGCAATAATAAGTAAGATTATCGAAATAAAGTAAATAATAATTGAAGTAAATAGCCTGAACCTTGAAGAAATGATGAGATAGAGTCCGGGAAAGCTATACGTCAAAGCCTTCTTAAGAATAATCAAGATCAAGAAAGAAATTGTTTTTAAGAATATTTTTTTTCTATTCGATTTCAGATGTCCTTTAAAATGAAATGAGAAGCTCTATTTATACCTGAGCTATGGGGTATAAGATCCACAAATCATGCCCCCTTAATAACTAATATTAATATTGCAATAAAAGGCAATCAAGATGTGATACATGATAATAAAGGTTAATAAAGGCTAGAGGAATCTTGAGGTCTTATGTAACGCTTTTGTGCATTGAATGACGTTTCACCGGTGAGTTGGCATGCTTATCAGGGATCTTTATAGTTTCTGCCTCTGGTAGCGGTTACCAAATTACTTCTCTGGCGTAGTATGTTTTTCCAGAGCACATCACTTGCTGACTTGAATTTGACTTGTCACCATCCCCACATGTCGTCTTTCGATACGTCCACTTGATGTCTATGGATGTTGCTGAAATTACTTCTCTGGAGCGTAATATGTTTTTACAGAGCCCCTCGCTTGCTGACTTGAATTTGACTTGTCACCATCCCCACATGTCGTCTTTCGATACGTCCACTTGGTGTCTATGGATGTTGCTGTTAAATATACCATAATTATTGTATATTAGATGGTCACGGACACTGCCCAGTTTAATTTCCAGTCTGTGTCATATTTATTTTCCAAATATATTGTGTATATTTGAAAAGTATATTGTAGTATAATTAGACTTGTACTATTACCATAATTGTATAGTTAGTCTCCAAATAGAATAAGGTTTTAGATGTATAGTAGAAATATAATTTTCCTATATGTAACTTGTATATATACCCCATTCATTAATAAGAATAATCAAGGAATTAATTCTTTTATGGTATCAAGAGTCTAGGTTATTTTTCGACGGTCCAGACACCACCACTACCTGCTGAAAATTCCCAAAATTCACCCAATCCAGTCCCGAGTCATGGTCCAGTCACTCGCAGTCAACGGGGTATTTTTAAACCAAAAAGACATTTTAATTTAAATTCTAATGTTCTAAAATCACTCTTACCCCGTAATCCCGTGTCTGCCTTAAATGACCCTAATTGAAAAATTGCCACGACCGATGAATATAATGCTCTTATTAATAATAAGACGTGGGAGTTGGTACCCCGTCCATCTGATGTTAATATTATTCGTTCTATGTGAATTTTTGTTCATAAAGAAAATTCTAACGGTTCGTTTGCAAGACATGATGGTAAGACTCACCAGGTTGGTGTGGATTGTGGTGAGACATTTTGCCCGGTGGTCAAGTCGACTATCATTCGCACTGTGATCAACTTGGCTCTTTCAAAATCGTGGCCCATTCATCAGCTAGATGTGAAGAATGTTTTCCTACATGGTGATCTCCAGGAGACAGTATATATGCATCAGCCCTTGGGGTTTAGAGATACTAGATATCCTCATCATGTCTATTTGTTGAAGAAGTCATTGTATGTACTTAAGCAATCTCCACGAGTTTGATATAAGAGGTTTGTTGACTATGATTCGACTATTGAGTTCTCTCACAGCAGGTCTGATAATTCATTATTCATATATCATCGGGGTTCTTCCATGACGTATATACTATTATATGTGGATGATATTATCTTGATTGTCTCTTCTGATACTTTGCGAAAGTCTATCATGACTATGCTTAGTTCTGAGTTTGCCATGAAAGACTTGGGCCCATTGAGTTATTTTTTGGGGATTGCTGTCACTCGTCATGCATGTGGATTGTTCTTATCACAGAGGAAGTATGCAACAGAGATCATTGAGAGAGCTGGGATGTCATCCTGTAAGTCCACTGCTACTCCAGTTGGTACTAAACCCAAGTTGGATGATGCAGCTGGCTCTCCCTATGAGGATCCGACCCGCTATCATAGTCTTGCAGGCGTCCTTCAGTATCTTACGTTCACGTGACCTGATATTACATATGTCGTACAACAGGTGTGTTTGTTTATGCATGATCCTAGGATTGAACATATGAATGCGCTCAAACGCATTCTTAGGCACATTCAGGGAATACTTAATTATGGCTTGCATTTGTATCATTCGTCGACGTCTACACTTGTCTCCTATACAGATGTTGATTGGGGTGGTTGTCCTAACACCAGACGATCTACGTCTGGCTATTGTATGTTTTTAGGTAATAACTTGGTCTCATGGTCTGTCAAGGTCAATCAACGCTATCACGCTCAAGTGCAGAGACCGAGTATCGAGGGGTAACCAATGTGGTTTCTGAGTCATGTTGGTTACATAATATACTTTTAGAGCTTCATTGTCCTATTGAGAAGGCTACATTGGTGTATTGTGATAATATAAGTGTCATCTACCTTTCTGGTAATCCAGTTCAGCACCAGCGCACTAAACATATAGAGATGGATATTCACTTTGTTCGAGAAAAGGTAGCTAAAGGACAAGTATGTGTCTGCCATGTTCCTTCCAGATATCAAATTGGAGACATCTTTACAAAGGGTCTTCCGTCGGTCCTTTTTTAAGATTTTAGAGACAGTCTCAGCGTACGAAGACCGTCCGCTATGACTGAGGGTGTGTGTGTTAAATATACCATAATTGTGGTATATTAGATGGTCACGGACACTGCCCAGTTTAATTTCCAGTCTGTGTCATATTTATTTTCTAAATATATTATGTATATTAGGAAGTATATTGTAGTATAATTAGACTTGTACTATTACCATAATTGTATAGTTAGCCTCCAAATAGAATAAGGTTTTAGATATATAGTAAAAATAGAATTTTCCTATATGTAACTTGTATATATATTCCATTCATTAATATGAATAATCAAGAGATTAATTCTTTTAGTTGCCCTATACAAAGACCAATATGAATGAATATGCAATAACATAGAGTTCACCAGTTGGACTCTTCCTGCATAATATAGAGTTGACCTTCATGTCTTAACTCTGCTCACTAGATTGTCCACCAGTATTTCACAATCAACATATGATATCTTCTTAGATGATATAGGCCACCCCCGGTATCTAAAAGGCAATCTACCCTTGATGTAGCCCGTGAGTTCCGACACATCTTCCACTACATGTGTTCTCATATTGGAATAATAGACACTAGACTTACTTGCATTTGTTGTGATCTCAGATGCAATGGAGAAAGTCTTAAGCCTCCTTAGCATGAGTACCACTGATTGAAATTCTCCCTTGTAGAAGATCAGCATATCATCAACAAAGCACAAATGGTTTAATGTCATACTTCTGCATTTAGTGTGGTAAGCAAATCTATCTTGGGAGGCCACCTAATGCATGATTCTAGAGAAATATTTCATACATATCACAAAGATCAATGGGGAATTTGGGTCTGTTTGCCTTAGACCTCTCTTCCCTTTAATTTGTCCATGAAGTTCAGCATTGGGAGCTATAACATACCGAGGGTAGGAATGAACTCCATAGTCTATTTTATGAACGTACATGAGAAGTTCTGTTGGAAAATTACCTAGTGGGATTGAGTTTATCCCGTTCTTAATGACTTGAACAGATGGGCCCGCATATCGGAAATACGATTTCTACACACGTGCATACGTCGTACAACGTCTAGCTAAATTTCACATAGTGAAAGAGATGTTGGCACACAAGTTAAAGTGTTCTTAAGTTACGTATTGATGGACGATTAATTGGCCAAATTAATGTATCTCCCACAACGGTATACAAAAAGAAGAAATGTGCAAAATACGGAAAATGGGGAAGAGCCGCGGCGCCGAGTCACGACGGGCCAAAGCCACGGCGCTGCCTGACCAAGGGTCGCGGCTCTGTAGTCAGGCGCCACGATGCCAAAAATCCTAAGAGTCGAGGTTGGTTTCTGACAGGTCAGCGCCGCGGTGCCGCCAGTGCAGCGCCGCGGCGCTCCAGGTCTATAGAACCGAGAATTGTCAAGAATCTTCTGATTCATGGACTGATTTGAAGAGCCAAAGGTCAGCCAACCCTTGACATGATCAAGGTGTCCTTTGGTGAATCTATGCACCCCATTCAAGACATTCACATGGTATGTGAATGATCATTTTGCAACTATAAAAGGAGCTTCAAATTTCAGATTTAAAACATTCATTTTCACAAAACAAAATCTGGAAATTTATTGAGAGCTTTGCTTATTCTTCTAGCAATCTTTTGTTTTTTATTCTTCTACAAGGATTCTCAAGTATTGAGCTTGTGCTTGAGAAAGTATTGTCGTTTTATCTTGGGAGACTATTATCCATCTACCGTAAGCCATTATATACGAGGATAATTGTTACACCTCGTAGTTTTAAGGCGATAATTAATAACGTCATTAAGGAAATAAGATTCGAATATTGAATATAAAGTATAATTATATATGCTAATCCGAAAATTTGTATACAAAGGATGTGATTCCGGAATAATTTTGGCTACTATGAATGTGATGGGAACTTATAATAATAGTTGTATACTTTCTAACGAGATTGTGGATTAGTCGTATTATAAAAATTAGGACATTGAGAATACAAAGTCCTATAAAAATTTCAAGATTTAAAAAGAAGTGGGATCCAAGATTAAATAATTATGGGAATTAGACTAAGTTTGCAAAAATAAAAATCAGCCCACAAAGACCCTTAAAACCGTGTACTCCCTCCCTCCCCTTCATTTTCGAAAACCAGCCTCCCTCACACCTTCTCATCTTCCTCCACAGATTTTTCAAGTTTCTCTCATCTTCCATAGCCAAGTTATAGACCTAATCAACTCCCCTTTCAAGAATAAACTCCTCTACAAAGTAATAAGCCAAAGAAAACTCCCAAAAACAGTGGGCATTGCGCCATTGCTGCCGAGAATTTAGCCCAGAAAATTCCAATTTTAAGATGAAACTTTTGGAAGAAAAACATGTAAGAATGATGGATTAAACTTGTAGAATACATGCATGTCATTTTGGAGTTGAAGAAATGATAAAAATGGTGAAGAACACTTGAGCTTTGGACCGAAAACTTGGGACTGTTTTGAAGCAAAATTAAGGTAAAAAATCTTCTTTTAATAGTATAATTGAAGTTACATGATGTGGTAAATTAAGGAATGAACTTGTCTTAAGAGAAATTGGAGATAAGAGAAATGCATGTGACTAATTTGGATGTGGTTTACTGATTTTGGGACTGTTTTGTAATACCTTGGATTCAAGTGTTGTTGTTGTCATTGTTGTCGCTAATTACATGTTGGAATTGAAAATAAATCTGGATATTTAAAGTTGTAATTGTTATATGGAAGTGTTGGAACATGAATTGGATTTTAAGGAGTTAAGAAAAGAACTTTGGCAATTAAGCCTTGTTGGCCGAGACTTGTATGATATTTTTGGACATGTTGTGTTGTATTTTAGGGGCTGTTTTGGTGGAATTATAATGCTGGAAATTTCAATTATGAATATGCATGTTCAATGTTGTAATTGTGGATATATGTCTTAAGGAATTAAGGTATAGAAATATGTTACTTTGCACTTTTTTGTTGTTGTTGAAGTATAAGCTATTTTAACATGATTAGAGGAGTTAGATTGACATGAGAAATTGGTGTATTAATGACCTTGGTTGCTGTTTTAGTTGTACTCCATAAATGTAAGGAAAACGAATGCATAATGGTATTGTTGGCTTTGTTTATAAGTTGTGGATGTGCATATGAATAGGGGAGGTGCTGCCCAAATTTTTATAAAAAAGAAAGTCGTCATTCGATATAAAGTATGCTAGTAATCATAGAATTGACGGACGAATTACTATTGCTATAGGTTGAAGTGCTAGACGAGACGAACTTTAATTAGTGAGTTGATTAGTTTGACTAAAAGGTATGTGAAACTATCATTTCTTCTTTTTGGCATGATTTTCATAAATGAGTGTACGACGGACGTACTAACTCCTAATGATGATTTAAAATGATACATGATATATAGTGCCTTGATTTTTCAAATGATGATTTTAAATGATACATGACATGATAGTGCCTTTTATTATTTCATTGAGAGTCAAATGATGATTTAAATTGCATATGGTCGCTCATGATAGTTACTCGTGCAAAGTGTTATTATTCCACCTCACCGAGTCCCGGGCCGACAATGTTCGTGCGCAGATCCTTGCATTTGTTCACCGAATCCCTCACTAGAGGGCCAACAATGTTTATATATATGATGATTCTATGGACATGTATCCATGATGCGGGTACAAGTACCCATGACAGTATGTATATATATGATTATATGGACAGACATCCATGATTTTGATATGACTCTAATTTTTATAAGGCACAGTTGACTCTCATTTTTATAAGACACAGTTGACTCTCATTTTTATAAGGCACATTTGACTCTCATTTTTATAAGGCACAGTTGACTCTCGTTTCTATATGGCACAGTTGTATTGGTATTTTGATTATTACATATGTCTCATGTATCTTGGCCAGTTATGATCTCATTTACAATACCTCATGTTTTACATACTCAGTACATTATTTCGTACTGACCCTCTTTTTCTGGGGCGCTGCGTTTCATGCCCGCAGAATGCAGTACTCGCCAGTGATCCTCCGCCTAGGATTTCTGTCAATTTGTTGAGAGAGCTCCATTGATCCGGAGCTTAGTCGTCTTGGTACAAAGCCTTATTTTGACTTATGCATATTTAGGGGCACGACGGGCCCTTGTCCCGTCATATTTATTTATCGTACTCTTAGAGGTATGTAGACAGTTGTGGGTAGATGTGGTTGGGACTTGCGTGAATTGTATATGTATTTTGGTCGACTGTACTGTTACGCTTCATGTTGGGATGTTCCCGTATATAGTGGCAGCCTTGTTGGCTTTTCTATTTGATATGACTTACATATTACTGTGTTATCTTTGGTATCTGTGTGATTATGTGACAGGTGGGTATAAGGGTGCCCAGGTAGGGCACCGGGTCACGGCCCGTCGGGTCGGGTCGTGACAATAATTTTATCTTAAGGAGAGATTGTCAAACAATCGACTCAACAAACATTGCACTAAACTTCTTTGTGTCTAACCTTTCAGTTCTTCCGTTCCCGTTCATACCCACAAGTTTCACTACAGTTAAGACAAATTATTATTACGAAGAACTAAAGATGGTGAATGGAAAGGAACAAGTCTCTGCTTCCAATAATGCCACATCTTTTGGCACTGCTACCGCCGCTGGTATCACTTTTGGTACCATTGAGAATATATGATTCCACCCAACTTCCAAACTGAAAGACCCGAAAAGTTTGCGGGCACCAACTTCAAAAGGTGGCAGCAAAATATGTTGTTTTATCTCACCGTACTAGGTATGTCAAAATACTTATCTGAAGATCCTCCTACTGTTGGAGATGATATGGACGTCCAAACCGACAACACGGTTCAGACGGGCCAGGATACTCAGGCTACTGGTGGCCTGATGATGAAATTTGACCCCTAGACTCAAAATGACTACATGTGCAGGAACTACATCCTGAATTGCCTGTGCGACCCACTCTACACGGTATATTGCACTACAAATACCGCAAAAGAGTTATGAGATCTGTTGCAGAAGAAGTACAACACTCATGATGCGGGTGCTAAGAAATTTATAGTTGGAAAGTTTCTGAAATACCAAATGGTGAATGACAAATCAGTCATGTCACAAGTGCATAAGTTCCAGTCAATCATCCATGATCTGGATCTAGAAGGTATGAAGTCCAATGAGTCATTCTTGGTCGCTTCACTTATTGAGAAACTGCCTCCCTCGTGGGCTGAATTCACTAGTTAACTCAAACTCAAATCCAAGGAAATGAGTTTTGAAAAACTTGTCACCAAACTTCATATCCATGAAGACAACAAGAAGACCTTGATCAAAATCAAGGCAACAATTGATATCAAGGCTAACTTGGTTGAGACCAAAGGAAACCCGAGTAAGAAACGCAAGTTTCTGAAAGATGGAAAGACTCCGGCAGTTGAGAAATTCAAGGGCAACTGTCATCATTGTGGCAAAGCTGGCCACATGGTCAAAGACTGCCGCCAGTTGAAGCGCGAGCAACATGAAAAGGCCAAAGGAAAGAAGAAGGTCAAAGCCAACATGGTTGAAGACAAGAACCTTAATGATCTCTGTGAAGACTTCTTGGCCGTCGTGCTAGAATAAATTCTGGTTGAAAACCCCAAACAGTGGTGGTTGGATACGGGTGCAACCCGTCACATATGCTCCGACCGCAATGTTTTCTCTACCTATGCAGAAGTTGATGGTAAGAAGCTATACATGAGAAACAATGCTACCTCAGATGTGTTGGGATAAGGCATTATAGTACTCAAGATGTATTTTGGCAAAGACCTCAAGTTGAAGAACGTCATGTATGTTCCGGACATTCGAAAGAATTTAATTTCTGTTAATGTTTTAGTTCAAGCCGGATTTCGAGTAGTGTTCTAATCCGGTAAGTTTGTTATTACTAAGAATGACGTGTTTGTAGGAAGGGGGTTTGCATGTGAAGGCCTCTTCAAATTAAACGCCATGTCTGTAATTTGTAACATTAATGAAAGTGCATCTTCTTACTTGCTTGAGTCGCCCATCCTATGGCATCATAGACTGGGACACGTAAACTATCAGTCAATTAAACGATTGGTAAAGTTGGAGTTATTGTCATCTGACGCTATAAACCCTCAATCCAAATGTGAGGTATGTGTAGAGGCAAAACTTACCAAGTTGACCAAAATCCCACCAGAAGAACCTTTAGGTTCCAACCGATGCGATGACGGTTTGAGAAGAGACTCGTTGGTTTGACCGACGAACTACATAGGAAATTTTCGTTCCATAGATCGAGATATCGCCCCTCTAGAACTTCTACACACGGACATCTGTGATTTAAAGTTCGCTCAAACTAGAGGGGGGAATAAGTAATTCGTGACTTTCATAGATGATAGTACAAGGTACTGCTACCTTTAATTACTCAAAAGTAAGGACAAAGTGTTCGATGCCTTTAAGCGCAATAAAACCGAGGTTGAAAACCAACTAATTCTACGAATTAAAACGATTCGTAGAGATAGAGGGGGAGAGTATGTAGCTCCGTTAGAGGAATATTGTGACCAAACCGGCATAATCCATCAAACAACTGCACCATATTCTCCACAGTCAAACGGTGTGGTGGAACGTAAGAACCGTACACTAAAGGAAATGATGAACGTCTTGCTTATCAATTCCGGCCTTGCGCAAAATATGTGGGGAGAGGCAGTTCTTACTGTCAACATGATATTCAATAGAGTCCCTCATAGAAGTAAGGAGAAAACTTCATATGAATTGTGGAAAGGAAAGACACCCTCTTACAAATACTTAATGGTATGGGGTTATTTGGCTAAGGTCGAGGTACCTAAGCCAAAACAGGTCAAGATAGGACCTAAGATTGTAGATTGCATCTTCATTGGATATGTAATTAATAGTAATGCTTATCGCTTTCTGGTACATAAATAAAATATACCAGATATTCACGGGAATACAATAATAAAGTCAAGGAATGCTGAATTCTTTGAGACAATCTTTCCTAAGAAGGAAAATGAAGCCGCCTCGCGCAAAAGGAGTCATGATTCCCCAGGATCTGACGAGTCTGACCAAATGGATACAGATATGGATGGGAATCCAACTGATACTGAGATAGAATATAGACGAAGTAAAAGAGCTAGGAAAGAGAAATCTTTTGGGCCAGACTTTCTAGCTTACTTGGTTGAGAATGAACCACAGACAATTGCAGAGGCATTGTGTCACACCCCGAACCCCGGGCCCGTGACTGGTGCCCTACCTGGGCACCCCGCTACCTTAACAACTAAGTATATTGCGGAAATTAATAACAACTCATATTTTTTTTCTTTTAAAACCAACGTACGTACAAGGCAAAGCCGACTAGGCTGCCCTATCATATACATAAACAAAAGACACTACACTGTACACGAGTCCAATCCCACATATGAATACAGACCTCTAGGAGTTAAACTGAAATATGACGGACAAGGCCCCGTACCCAAACTGCATAAAGCTCAGCATCAAGGATATATACCAAAAGATAAACTCTCGGACAGAGGAGCTATCCAAAACCCCGAGCAGATCCTACACTGCCGATCACCAAACAACAGACCTAAACTCATGCGGATGAACGCACTTCGGGCGAGGTCAAGACGAGAATGTACCAAGTATGTGAGCATGAAGTATCGTAATAAAATCATAACCTAAACAAAACAGAGACATGTATGATAGCCAACCTACAAGACACAATACATAAGCGGTATATTAAGTCGTGACGCAGCCCTCAAAGTCACTACTCAAATATAATATGGGTCTCACGCCCATAATATCAATCATGCCCGTGGAATCCTTCCTCACCGCTGCGATCCATGATATAACATAGCACCGATAGGCATACATGAACACCAAGTCCCACGTGTTCTAAAATCAGACGCCAAGTAGGCAAACGAGCAGTGGTATAACGTCTTGGGTTTACCTCATTTATACTCGACCACGAAGGAGGTGGTAAGCGGGGTATAACGCCTGGGCTTGCCTCATTTATACTCTTACCCCGGAGAAGGTGGTATAACGTCTTGGGGCTTGCCCTTAATTATACTCTTACCCTATCTCAACCGGCCACAAACAACACATAAAGCAGTGGTGATGCTTGGGGTTTACCCTCACTTGTACTCTTACCTGGAGAAGGTGGTACATGGCCTTGGGGTTTACCCTCACTTATACTCTTACCCTATCTCGACCGACCATCAAACAAGACATAAGCACTACCATGTCTTCTATAAAAATCCGAATTTAACCCAAGTACTACAAGTAACGGAAGCATACCCGTGGAATCCCACATCACCGCTTCAGACGTCCCAAGAACTTACAACAAGACAAAATTGACCTTCAACCGAGAGTCGCGGCAACTTACTAAAACATAATACTTGCACTCAAAGGCTATTACCAGCACATATAGGCAAGTTCTCAATTAACCGAGCCAAAGTACTTATCAGGGCACAAATAGAATAAATTCTCATTTAACAAGCCAAAGTACTTATCAGGGCACAATTAGAATAAATTCTCATTTAACAAGCCAAAGTACTTATCAGGGCACAATTAGAATAAATTTTCATTTAACAAGCCAAAGTACTTATCAGGGCACAATTAGAATAAATTCTCATTTAACTAGCCAAAGTACTTATCCGGGCACAAATAGAATAAATTCTCATTTAACTAGCCAAAGTACTTATCCGGGCACAAATAGAAAAATTCTCAATTTATCAAGCCAAAGTAGTATCAAGGCATACATAGAATAATTCTCTTTTAACAAGTCAAAGTACTTATCAAGGCACACTTAGACAAATTCTCAATTTATCAAGCCAAAGTACTACGTACGTACATTCTTTTATAAAAGACTCCTTTCTATGTAAAGCCCCAAGATACTAACACCCGTAGTATCGCGCGTGTCTATTTTTCAAAGTAAGTTACTACACTTTTAGAAAACTCATTTCAAGTCTTGAAATCAAGTAACTCCAAATTTTCACAATCTTGGCAACTTATGCCCTTTTATCAAAATAGACAACTTTCTAAATCTTTCATAAAGCCGTTATAACCAACTTCCCATAAAGCCGTTATAACCCTTTATGATTTTAGACATATCCATTCCTTCAATGACCAAGAGACTTATACTATTAAAACCAAGTATCACATACTTACAAATCAAGTTCTTAACTTTCAAAAATACTCCAAGTCTCTTAATAGTTAGAAAACAAGTTTTCTTCTACTTTTTAAACCTCAAGTAACTTCACCCTTAACACAAGTTACTTCTCTTAAATCATGTCATTTCTCCTCTTTAAATCAAATAAGTAAATCACTCTTTGACTCCCTAAAGTCACTATAATGACCTTTAGGTTTTAGAACTAAGGCACTAGCCAAAAGATTTGGAAACCACTTCCTTTTTAAGACTAAATGTACTTTAAGTAAAAATACCTTCACTTTTAAGAATCCAAACTTCATCAAGAAAATGGATTCTACAACTTACAATCCAAACATCAAAGTACACTCAAGGAAATACATAGAACAAATTCTATTTTAGGCAATCCAAATACAACCAAGGAATGGATCATTTTAGGAGTAGAACCTACTTTCTTTATCTTACTAATCATGCTAGAAGGAGATAGTTCACATACCTTTTCGCTAAATCCACAAGCTGCCGAATACGCCGCACGAGAAGTTTCAACCTATAATGGTCACAACAAGACTATCAATCTTCTAGTCTCTAACGTAGAATAATACTAAGTATTTAGTCTCTAATTCTACGGAAAATCGGGCAGCACTTCCTTTGTTTCTACTCACTTTGCCACCTTTTTCAAGGCCGAATACAATAACCAACAAGCCACATTTAAGGCTCCAAACAACAACCAAACAAAGGGGATTACACGCCTTACAATACGTGTAAAATTCCGCCCCACAATTCATACAAAATAGCTTAAAACTCCAAGCCATTCTCGGCCAATCTTATAACCAACAATACTAAGGTCTTTTCCAATTCTTCCCTAATTCCAAGTTCTAAGGTCAACATGTTATTTAGTCGTAAACAACTTCAACAACTACAATTTCCTTCTTTATACAACATGTGACGACTTAAACGAATAATCAACTTGAAATGTACTCTTAAGGCTAACATGCTAGTTTTCGGATTAGGGTTCCAATAGCCAACATAATAATCAAACTTCGTAATATATAACTCATGCTTGCTAATAACCATAACTACAATCAATAAGTAAGCTTAATTGCTAAAACGATAAAATTTATACCTTTCGAAGCCCTTAAAATTTCCAAGATCCAAAGTCGCGCCTTAGCAATTCTTAGCTCCTTTCCTTAGGTTCCAATCCGCTCCAAGCACTCCTTAGAGGCCTATGAAGAACCCATCTTCAAGTTCCAACTTCAAAGTTGAAGAACTCCAATAGTTTCCTTGCGACTAACGTGAAAACTCCGTTTTCCAAATCTTTCTATTGAGATAACCTTATAATACCCTTGGGGACATTGGGTTAAAGTCTTGTGGCTAATGGATCAAAATCACAAAATTTTTGTGTGGGAGAGGCTTGAACTCGAGAGCAATGTTGCTAGAACAACAATGTTTCTAATTTTTCTAAGTGTTAAAATGAGCTAGTCTTGCTACTAGTTAGTATATAACACATATTGGAAGGCTTAGATATTAACAAATGTGAGGCTAGGATGATTATCACAAGGATCAAGCTTATGTGGCAAGTTGACTAGTCAATTATGTCAAGCTTGCAAGACTTATCATCTACATAGGTCAAATGACCATTTTACCCTTAACATTTTCGTCCAAGACCACTAGTCAGTTGGGGTGCCACGTGTCGCCTCTCATTCGTCCATAAAATTCAGAACCCTCTGGGCCCCACAAAAATGTAAAATTCCTCGGGTGGGCCCCACGTGACCAAATCCGTAAAAATAAATTTCCATAGTGTTAATAAGTTCCATACTTTACAAATAATGCCTTTTGAGAATCCAATTCTCAACAACGAACATTTTTCCTTACCGATGTTCGGAAGATTTTCCGTCGGAAAAACAATTCTTCCTTTCGTACCGATTTCCAAGTCTTGTTTCCTTTCGTACATTCTCCTTTACATGTCCTGGACTTACGGGGTGTAACACATTGTCAACTCCAGAAGCACCGCTTTGGAAATAAGCTATGGAAAGTGAGATAGAGTCCATCATGCACAATCACACCTGGGTGTTGGTTGATCTTCCTCCGGGAAATAAACCACTAGGTTGTAAGTGGGTACTTAAATTTAAGTACAAAGCTGATGGATCTATAGACAAGTACAAGGCTAGGTTGGTAGCCAAAGGATACCGACAAACCGAAGGTCTTGACTACTTCAACAAGTACTCCCCAGTATCGATAATGACTTCCATAATGGTGTTCATTGCAGCACTGCATGACCTTGAAATCCATCAAATGGATGTTAAGACAGCCTTCCTAAATGGTGATTTGAAATAAGAGATATACATGGAACAATACGAGGGGTATGTAGTTCCATGACAAGAGAAGAAAGTCTGTAGACTTATCAAGTTTCTGTATGGGCTGAAACAAGCTCCAAAACAATGACATGAAAAATTTGATAGTACACTACTATCAAAAGGTTTCTCCATTAACGAGTGTGACAAATGTGTCTACGTGAAAGGAGACTCTGACTCTTTTGTCATGATCTGCCTCTACGTAGATGACATGTTGATCACAGGCAGTAGTTGAGCCTTGATCCTGGAAACTAAGAACATGTTTGTAATACCCCGTATTTCCAGAGTATGTACGTAAGGACGTACGTAGAAAAATTTGAACTTTAAAGTTGGCTTGGACGATTTATTTTGTGCACAACACCCGGTTAGAGTCGTTTTTCGACGAAACGTTTTACTAAACTTGCGAAGGGTAAATTACGGCTATGTCATTTTTAATTTTTGCGGATTTTTCCGAGAGACGAAACATTTTGGACCAACGAGAGGGCGACACTTGTCACCCTCTAATTGGAGGATGTTTGGGCGGTAAAGGGGCCGAAAGTGTGGTTGGTTTGTCAAGTAGTTGGTAGGATATTTTGTGGGTAGATGGATAAGGTACACTTGGGTGAATCCTAGCCCTACACTTGCACCACACTTGGCTTGATCTTGGCCATTGGTTAGCCATGGCTTGACCTATAAATACCCCTCCCCTTTGATGAACTTCTTCATCCAAAATTTGTGCTAAGTCTTGAAAGCTCTTTCCTCCTCTATAGTTCTCGCCCCCTTGTGAGGCTTTAGCCGAGAGTCCCCACCTCCTCCGAGAGTACCCTCCTAGGGGTTGGCCGAGGTATACACCCCATTGCCTAGTGGTTCTAGCCGAGAACCCCCTCCCCCTAGCCTAGTTGTGCTAGTCGAAATACTACCCCCCCTTGGTAAAGAAATACTCTCCAAGTATTGTTGTTATGCCTAAATACTTTAGCCCAAATACCTTGTAGTACTTTCCAAAGTACCCTTTATACGAAAAGCCCGAAAAATACTATCATACTTCCCTTTAGCCACTAAACGAAACCCTAAGGAAAATCTTCACCCGTAGTTGAAGTTATAAGTAGAAGTTGCGTAGAACTTCTAAGGGTTTCTTGGAGCGGATTGGAGCGCACGGAGTAGGAGCTAAACCTTGCTCAGGATCGACTTTAAACTTGGATAATTTTGGGCTTATCGAGGTAACTAAAATTGTCCCCTATTGTAATTGGAAATTACATGTTGTAGGATTATATAGTTGAAGTATACTATATATAGAACTGAACATAGCTTTGCGGCAATGTCTTTTGACTTAAGCCTGATTATAAAGAAGAGAATCAATCGTAATTACATAGGGTGTATACGGCGGGCTTGTGTGGTATTCTGTAGTAGAATTGTACACGTCCGGTTAGGCGATAACCCCGTTGGCTTGGTAGCTACCGATAGAGGAGGAGATTTACGCGGTTGCGGGAGTCTGCCGAATTTTCTGTAGGATGTTCTACGATAAGATCTAGATGTTAATAAGCGCCTTGTGGCCTTATAGGTTGAAGTACTACGTATGGCGTGATCTACTTGGCTTAAGGAGTAGCCGACGGTTTGAGGTACTTGGAGCATTTTGCTATTAGTCGATAATCGTCGCGAGGTATGTGAACCTCTTCATATCTCTTCTAGCATGATATGTGTATAACTATGTAGTACGGTAGACGTACATGTGTTAAATGTATTTGATTGGTCTAAAACATAAAGTGTTATAACGGCTTTATGGGAAGTTGGTTATAATAGCTTTATGTAGGTAAGAAAATGCTTTGTGGTTTTTAAAAGGTAACTGATTTGAACTATAACTGGCTTGATGTGTGATAATAAAGAACATGAAGTATTTCAAAAGATTTATGAATCATTTTGATAGAAGAGTAATACTTGGTTTTTGAAAACTTAAGAGTTATACTAGCTTTATGGGAAGTTAGGTATAACGGCTTAAGAATGTTATATGGATTTCGGAAATGAGAACAAGTATCGAACAAACCATCAGCGTTAATAAAGGAAATGTCTTGACTAATGAATTGTATTATTAAAACCGGTAGAAACCTCCATCTGCATGAAGCTAAGATGAGACAAAATGATATTACATTTCCTAGATCATGGCTGCTTTAATAAGATTGTTATGAATAACCTACTCACACATAAGACTTATATTACTCAATTGTTCTAAAAAGGAATTACGTGATTAAGACTTTGAACTATGAAATCTCTCAAAATGGAACTTGAGTAATTGAAACTAGGCAAACTGGAACTTTAGGAAAAGGATGTTGTTACTTGACTTTAAAAAGAATGTGGGTTGGTTTATAAATGTGGGTCACTCTATACTACGGGTATCAGGTGACTTTGGTAAAAGGAATGGATCTTTTAAAGGGATTTAACGTATGTAGTACTTTAGGGTTAAAACCTGGTTTTTGGCATAAAATGAAAGTACTTTGAGTTGTGTGTAACTTGACCATGTTGCGTGTGATAGCCTTGTTGTGCAAGTACTGTATTTCACTCGACTACCGGTTCATGGGATGAACCGGGAATGTATTTCACTCGACTACCGGTTCATGGGATGAACCGGGAATGTATTTCACTCGACTACCGGTTCATGGGATGAACCGGGAATGTATTTCACTCGACTACCGGTTCATGGGATGAACCGGGAATGTATTTCACTCGACTACCGGTTCATGGGATGAACCGGGAATGTATTTCACTCGACTACCGGTTCATGGGATGAACCGGGAATGTATTTCACTCGACTACCGCGTTCATGAGATGAACCGAGAATGTATTCCACACGTTTCTATACTGGGTCCATGAGATGGGCCGAGACATGTTATACGTATCACATGATTTGTACCTAGACTGCCGGCAGTGAGGAAGGAGTTCCACGGGCATGAGGGATGACTTTGAGGGCGTGAGTCCCTGACTTGACATGACTGCTTTTATGTTGTGAACTGTAGTTTGGTTATCATACATGTCTCCTGCTTTATATAGACTATTATGATTTCATGTACGATTTTTCTGATTTCACATACTTGGTACTGTTATCTTCTTCGGCTGCGTTCATGCCGCAGGTAAAGGTACACCAGTCGTTGATCCTCGCTCTTAGGGTCACAGTTCAGCGTTTGGGAAAGCTCCGTTTCTCCGGAGGCTTATCTTGGTATAGTCCCCTGTTGTTGTAGGTGCTTACATTCAGGGGTATGACGGGGCCCTGTCCCGTCGTTGTTGTCATATCATTCATAGAGGTCTGTAGTACTGTTGTGGGCAGGGTTGTAATGGGATGTAACTGTTCAAATTGTTATTTATATATACTGAAGGTAACCGTTTTTGGTTAGCCTGTCTTCTTATTTCACTGTCTTATTACATTGGCTTCATGTTATTGTTTTATGTTCCGCTGATTTTCTCTGATGTATGACTACTTGGGTGCCCGGGTAAGGCACCAGTCACGGGCCCCGGAACGGGTCGTGACAATGTTAAAATAATATTTTGACATGAAGGACATGGGTATCGCATATGTCATCTTAGGAATTAAGATTTCTAAGTCATCTGATGGACTAGTGCTATCTCAGTCTCATTACATAGATAGTGTATTGAGAAAGTTTGAGATGTTTGACTGTCCGCCATTAAGGTCACCAATGGATATGAGTCAAAGCATTGACAAGAATCGTGGTGCACCCGTGCTCTAGAAGCGATATACGCAGGTAATAGGTAGTATGATGTATGTAACAAACTGTACCCGACCTGATATCGCTTATACCGTCAATAAATTGGCAAAGTTTACATGAAATCCCGGAGATGACCATTGGAAAGCGCTTAATCGAATACTCCGGTATTTGAAATATTTAATGTCATTCAGATTACATTACTCGAGGTATCCAGCTGTACTAGATGGGTACAGTGATGCAAACTAGATATCCGATATACGAAACACCAAGTCCACCAATGGGTATGTGTTTACAATTGGTGGTGGGGATGTGTCCTGGAAGTCCTCCAAACAAACTTGCATCGCCCGATCCACTATGGAATCGGAGTTCATCGCTTTAGACAAAGCAGGTGAAGAAGCTGAGTGGCTTCATGACCTCTTGGAGGATATCCCGTGTTGGGATAAATCCGTACCTTCGGTGGTAATCCACTGCGACAGTCAGTCGACATTAGGAAGGGTACGAAGTAGCATATACAACGGCAAATTTCGGCACATACGTCGGAGAATAAGACCGTTAGGCAATTGATCTCCACAGGTATTATCTCCATCGATTACATAAAATCCAAGGAAAATATAGCTGACCCTTTGACTAAGGGATTACCCAATGATCAGATGAACTGCATGTCTAGGGAAATGGGCTTAAACCCCAATCAATAAGGACCGATATGGTGGTAACCCATCCATACTGACTGGAGATCCCAAAAATTTGGTTAAATGGGAAAACTAAGCTGTAAAGGTCCAGTTGAGCGCTTATAGAAAAACAAGAGCACTTCGGATATTGATTTCTTATGGAAACATTAATCCAAAGCCTTCCCACGATAAACATTAAAGTGCTACCTGCATGGTGGGTACAGGTTAAGTGTCAAGTCTTAACATAACACTCGAGAGTCGAGGTTGAGATAATGATACTTTTAATGATTCCTAGCACTGACACAGTGGGATACTGCATGGTATATTTTAGGAGGTCACCTATTTAAGTGCGAGGACATGCCGCCTCAGTTGAACGCACTTAAGAATCCAAGCGTGTCCATGGCCACAACGGACAAAACATAAGAAGAAACGAGAGATTGGACTGTTATTTGTGTCTCTATCATTGTCTTGGCGTATACTAAACACTGAAGGTTCAAGACATCACGTTCACCGCTCAGTAAATATGTCCGATGGTAGTTGACTAGGAAAGGTTCAAAGCTGTGTGCTACCTATTCCGATGCAATATACTTCAGCTACTAGATTGCTAATGATTGACACTCCGCGTGCACCAACACCTCTTTTAAGAGTGGATTGTTGGAAAATTTACCTAGTGGGATTGAGTTTATCCCGTTCTTAGTGACTTGAACACATGGGGCCCCGCATGTCAAAAATACGATTTCCACACACGTGCATACGTCGTACAACGTCTAGCTAAATTTCACGTAGTGAAAGAGATGTTAGTACATAAGTTAAAGTGTTCTTAAGTTACGTAAGGATGGACGATTAATTGGCCAAATTAATGTATCTCCCACAACGGTATACGAAAAGAAGAAATGTGCAAAATACGGAAAATGGGGAAGAGCCGCGGCGTCGTAACAGGGCCGCGGCTCCGAGCCACGACGGGCCAGCGCCGCGGCGCTGCCTGACCAAGGGCCGAGGCGCTACGACATCGCGGCCATGCAGTCAGGCGCCACAACGCCAAAACTCCTGAGGCTCGAGGTTGGTTTCTGACAGGTCAGCGCCGCAGTGGCGTCGCGACGCTCCAGGTCCAGAGAACCGAGAATTGTCCAGAATCTTCTGATTCATGGACTGATTTGAAGAGCCAAAGGTCAGCCAATCCTTGGCATGATCAAAGTGTCCTTTGGTGAAATCTATGCACCCCATTCAAAACATTCACATGATATGTGAATGATCATTTTGCAACTATAAAAGGAGTTTCAAATTTAAGATTTAAAACATTCATTTTCACAAAACAAAATCTGGAAATTTATTGAGAGTTTTGCTTCTTCTTCTAGCAATCTTTTGTTCTTGTTTCTTTTATAAGGATTCTCAAGTATTGAGCTTGTGCTTGAGAAAGTATTGTCGTTTTATCTTGGGAGACTATTATCCATCTATCGTAAACCATTATATACGGAGATAATTTTATCTTAAGGAGAGATTGTCTGTCAAACAATCGACTCGACAAACATTGCACTAAACTTCTTTGTGTCTAACCTTTCAGTTCTTCCGTTCCCGTTCATACCCACAAGTTTCACTACAAGTTCAAGCCATACAACATCTAATCTACAAACCTCATTCAACGGTATCATAGAATTTCTTGAGATCTATTTTGATCAGACAACCCTTTATAGAAATCTTCATATTGTAGAGCCTCACCAGATCTTGACAAATCAGAATATTCTGAACTGTTATCCTCCATACAACAAATGCACTCTAAGTGCTAGAGATAATATTTGATAATACCCCTTTTATTCTTGTGCATAGAATTTTAGACTATGTTACAACATGATATAGGCATTTAATCTGTCACTGTATCAGCATGTGAACTTTTGGCAATCAGTGGAATGACAGTGTGATTTACCCCTCTTAACATCTGACCAGTCTTGAAGAACTCTAGTACAACATCTATTAGGTCCTTCCCTACAACATCCCAACTGTCTTTAAAATATTGACTCTCATACCCATCTGGCCTTGGTGACTTATCATTCTGTATAGCTAATAAATCTTGTTTGACCTCTACATAAGAAAATCCATTTTCCAGCATCATTCATTGAGGTTCTGATACTAGGGGATTGCTCCCTATGATGTCATTCTTTGCATGTTGCCTCACTTAGTTTTAGTGCCCAATAGTTTAGTGTAATATTCTATGAAAGCCTTGCTAATCTCTCTCATTTCTGTATGTTGCACCCTTTGAGAATTCTTTATTGAGAATACTCTATTATTATTCCTTCTTGCCTGTAGAAGCTATGATAGAACTTTTTATTCTGATCACCTTCTTTCAACTACTGGACCTTACTTTTCAGTATTATTATTCATTCTTGCCTGTGAAAGCCTCATCAGTATCTTCTTGAGTCTATTAAGTTTCTCGACTAGCTGAAATATCTTCTTCTCGTTATCTATAACTTCCTAATTGGATCTGACTTTTTGTATGAAATCAGGAGCAAGAGTCCACATGTTAAAATGAATTGTTTGCCTCCCTTTATGTCACAATCCAAACCGGAGGGCCGCGACGGGCGCCCGAATCCCACCCGCCGGGTACCCCAAATCACACCATCACCGTATAATCACAATAAATACGGGCTAAGCCGAAAAAGTTATGAAAGCTTTTAACCAGAAAATTGACTTAAACATATATACATATCCATGCCAAGACCGACGAGGCAATACAAAACTACTATACACAAGACACCTGTCTACAAGCCTCTAAAGAGTGTACAACATCAACAGATCGGGAAAAGGCCCCGCCATACCCATATAGACACGCAAAAATGTAACATATCAAAGTTACAACGACATTTCAGAAAGAGAGGAGTGTTTCCAAATGTCCGCTGAAATCTGCAACCTATTCACGTGGACCTTCGTCCTGCCTGTGCAAATCTGCAGACATAAAACGCAGCGTCCCCAACAAAAGGAACGTCAGTACGACTGATTTACTGAGTTTCAAGCATAAGAAATAACATAACCAAGATATATCATAATCTAAAGCAGAAACACTGACCAATAATACATACATCTGAGGGCCCTACTACATATGTCTAAATGTTATGCAATACCAATACAGTAGTATACCGATGGCCATACAGGCATCTTTATTTTCATAACAGTCTCTGTGGGCATAATATACATAACTGTCATGCATGATGAAAATGCGGTATACTATCTATTTCCCATAACCGCTACACAGACTTTCAGTTATATTGGAATCCTACTTTCTGATAACCACCACACAGGCTTTCGGTAGTATCAGAATCATACTTCCCATGACCGTCACACAGACTTTCGGTCCAATCATAACCGCCACACAGACTTTCGGTTATATCATATAAGCCATGTTGGCTTCAATGTTGGCCTCTTAGGGCTCTTTAGTGATAATCTATATCAGCTGCAGGTGGTGTGCGTATATAACACCTTTCCCTCTTTTTCCATTCCCTTACACACACACACATATATATATATATATATATATATATATATATATATACCATATAGTAATGTGCATAACACAAGTGGTTTAGGGTAATATGCAAATGCAATGCAAATGAAATTGCATGAATGACAACATCATATTCCAATCTGAACAGGTGACATATTACCTTTGATGATACTGTGAATATCATTATCATTTTTTTTCCATAAGCCTCATTAAGGACTTAGAAATAATTTAGACATGCTTTCAGCATAGGAATCAATAACATGATTATTCTTAATTTCTAGGAATAGAATAAATTATGGAACAATACCACGGTTATATTTTATTTAATGGAACATGTCAAAAGAAGGAAATAATTTGCCTTTACATACCTTAGCTTACGCTTAAGGTTCCAATTCTGAAAAATTAATATTTGCGGAAAAATCAGACGTAGCAGTAGCAGATTTTTTTTTTTGGAATCTCTATGGCAAAATGCATACACAGTGCTTTATCTCTTTGGTAAGATTTTGCTCTTATTCTCACAATTGATAGAGATATCAATTTTGTCCGGGTGAAAATTGTTGACACTCAATTTTGACTCTCTCGTCCAGTCATTATAAAATTACACTAATTTTTCAAAATAATTTTAACAATAAAAATACATGCATAAAACACATTAATACATGCATAAATAAACGATTTAATAATGGTACCGCGTTTTACGTAGAGTATTAAGCATTTTTGGAGTCTCACGTCCGAATTTAGCTTTTTAATAATATCATAAATAATTTAAACCCCATCCTTATTTCTCACTAATTTAAAACTAACACCTAAAATTAATAAATAAAACCAGCTGATGCGCGATTTATACACACGCTAAACGCAAGTGCACGTATCGTGACAAGTAATATAGTCTAGAAGACCGAGTTATCGTCCTCAGGGATTAGTGTCCAATTACCACCTCTATTCTGTAGTATCTATTTGGTGACCGATAATTTGATGGTTTGTTTATAGCTATGATTATAGACGCTAATTAAATTACTTTACTTTACTTCAGATATGGTGAAAATAGGGCTTCCAAATCTCCTCGACTATCCGTTCGCTTTACTCGTTAATGCAAATAATTAAGGTTCTTCTTCTATTTTGAGATAGCAGGTTAACTAAGCCGTTTTATACTCCTGTTAAGGTAATATAAACACTCAACCCCAATGTAGAATCCTTCTATCTTTCGATGACAAGATTGACTACAAAGGAGGATTAAGAACAATAACCTATCAAGCTACACAAGTATCGGGGTACTTTCATCCACGATTTAAACCTATGTTTATTCAACTATAGCATATTCACAATCTCCCTTTTCAGATTTCGATTAGAAATCATATAAGTTTTGACAATTAGTGATCAAGTAATTACCAAGCAATCAAAACAATTATTGACTAAATCTCAACAATAATAAGAAGAAACCAAAATCTTGCATTAATTCATAAAACGAGGTTCAAGCGATTCGATATGGAAAGCCCTAAATTAAGTTAGTTCCTAGTCATAAACATGCTAAGAACTAAAATATTATCCAACATATACTAGAAAGAAAATAAAATAAAGAACAAGAAATTACTCAAAAATAAGTCTCCAATCTTGATCTCAAGTTGTGATGAATGGTAAGGTGTGGAACTCCTCAAAACTGACCTAAAAGGCCCTATTTATATCCTAAAAAACGTGCAAAACCTTTTCCTATTTGGCTTTGGCCTAATCCTATTCGGATTTGTCAATTTTTCCGCGTCGGCGCTGCGGCCCTGCAACCGGCGCCGCGGCGCCGAGACTTCTGCGGCTGGTCTGCTTCTTGGGCGCCGTGGCTCTGCTACTGCTGATGGTCTGGCGCCACGGCGCCGCCCTGTTTCTCGCCCAGGTTGTCAACTTTTCAGCTTTTTAAGTTCTGGAACCTCTGTTTCTGCCCTCTTTTCGCTCCTTCTCACCAATGTACCACTTTAAACAATTGTGACTCGAAAGAAAGAAAATCTATCATAACACGACACATATTTGTACAAAAATGGACAAAAGACTAACTAAAATGACTCAAAAAGTGTATATAAAATACACCGATCAAACACCCCCAAACTTAACCTTTGCTCGCCCTCGAGTAAAGATAAAAAAATAGAAACAAAGACACGAAAGAAAAGAAAATAAAATGACTCAAAGACATTGATCAAATTGCTGCATCATTGTAACTTAGAAAAGCATGAAGGTTAGTAGAATAATATGCAGGAACATATAACATGAATTTTTAGCATTCTAAACACATCAAGTCAGATATTTCGCAAATTCAATTTAATCATGCTCAATGGAAGTAAGAATACCTAACTATGCATGTTAATTTCCAAATCATATGGCCTGTTTACTTGCTATTCAGATTCTCCACTAATTATGGATACACACATTAGAGATCTTCAGGGCTTTTCAGGGTTGTAATGTAGGCTTAGGCAGGGGTAGGTAAAAATAGGCTTTTAGGCTCAATCTTACGTACCATAAGCTCTTTTGCTTTCGATTCTTCCCTTTTCTTTTGATTTTCTTTTTAACCTCATACCTATCTTTTTCCTCTTTTGTTTTGAGAGAATAATGTGTCTGATGAATAGTAGGCACCACCAGACTTAGGCTTTTGCCTATTTATGATTACTTTTCATTAGGGTGCATCAAAATTATTCACTCTCTTTTTGTCTCTTTTCAACACTTTATATTCCAAACACATCAATTTCTTCACTTATGACACAAGTATGGAATTATAGGGTGTCAAAGAAAGATCTTATTTTTAGGCTCAAAGGGGGCTGACTAGGGATACAATTTTTATGTCAGGGATAGGTAAAAAAAAGGTAAGAAAGGGCTAACAAAGAAATGCCTGAGTCATATCCCTAACATGCATATCCTAACTATTTCGCCGCAAATAGCAAGCATGCAGACACATATGTTTAATCACTAACAATGCATAAATCAAGCAAGATACCCCAAATAGTTTGACTTCATGAATTTTTGACATATCTAACCTAAGTGTTCAGATGGTTCCTTCTAATTTCATTACATTATTCAACTTTACTTCACTAGGCGTTTCAAGTAACTACAACATGCATGATCATAAAAAAATTAGACTCAAATAAACATAGAAAATAACACAAAAAGACTCAAAAACACATCAAAAATAACTAAGAACTCCCCCCCAAACTTAAATCACACATTGTCCCTAATGTGTGCAAGACTCAAACATAAAAGAAAAACGGGACAACTTACAAACTTGGTTTAAAATGGTGGCGGTGGCGGCGGGTAATGGTTCCGGCCAGCTATTTTTCAAAAAAAACCCTTCACGGCGCCACGACCCTGAGATTGGCGCCGTGGCGCCCAAACTTCCGCAAGTTTCTGGACTTCCGGCGCCATGCCCCTCTGCTGGGCGTCGTGGCGCCGGGTTGGTATTCTCCCCTCTCGCATTTTTCGTCCTCCACTTTTTATCCCTGTACCTGTCATCACAACATGCAAACAATACCTTCCGTGAGACTGTTCTAACTAAAACTAAATTGCATAAATTTTAAAAATACCTTGGGTTGCCTCTCAAGTAGCGATGTCTTTAACGTCTTTTAGCCGGACGCATGTTCCTTATCAAGAGGTATGGGGTAACTTAACCCCACAACCTACCCATTTCATAATCATTTTTCTCTTTCGCCTTCTGTTTTTCTTTTTTTCCTTTTTCTCAAGAGAGGGTTTAGCGTTGCTCACCTATACTGGCGGACTGATTTCCTTTGTTTTGGCCTGTGCTGGCTCAACTGATGTGCTAACAGTGCTGACTGCAAAACACTTGCTTATGACTGGGGGTTCAACGATGTGTTTAAAGTTTAAACACCTTGAACACCATCTCTTCATCCTCAACTCTGAGTGTCAGCTCGCCCTTTTCCACATCAATCAAGGCTCTCCCAGTTTCCAAGAATGGTCTTCCCAAGATGATAGGGATTTCATCATCTTCCTCCATATCAAGGATGATGAAGTCTGTAGGAAAGAAGAATTTTCCCACCTTAACCAATACGTCTTCAATTATTCCCTGGGATGCACCACTGTCCTATCCGCCAACTGCAAGTTCACAGTGGTTGGTTTGGCTTCACCCAAACCCAACCTCTTGAAAACGGACAAGGGCATGAGATTTATGCTGGCCCCCAAATCACACAGGGCCCTGTTACATGTCACCCTACCAATTGTACAAGACAATGTGAAGCTCCCTGGATCATTAAGCTTGGGCGCTTTCTTGCACGGCACTGCATTCCTCTGTCAATGCCACTGTCTCATACTCAGCTAGCTTCTTCTTCTTCCCAAGAATTTCCTTCATAAATTTGAAATAAGTAGGCATTTACTCCAACGCCTCAATGAACGAGATGTTAATGTGCAGCTTTCTAAATACCTCTAAGAACCTGGAGAATTACTTATCAACTGTCTTCCTTTGCAACCTATGAGGGTAAGAAATATTTACGTGTTGGTTTGTTGTTTGTCTTAGAGATTGCGTAAGTAGATACATAGTATCATGACTCGTTTTGTCTGGAAGAGTGTTTGTGAACTCACATATAGAAATCTGGGCGCAGTCATATGTTATTTACTTATTCGTTACAACATAGATTAAAAGAAACTGTCCTGTTTGTATTGAGATTTTTATACCTAATTTACTGTAAGCTAAGATTTTTGGATATGAAGGGAAGAGTTAGTTTGAGCTTTATGCCTTGCCTTTATCTGCATCTGAACCTGCATTCGTTTCCTTAGGGATAGGTCTGACTCTTGTGTATTTCTTTAGCCTTGCCTTCATGAGGTTAATTCTGATTCGTTTAGGTCGAATATTGTTTGCTCAGTGGTAACTTGTCTGATGGCCTTTGAACTGGTCTTAATCTAAATTGTTCTATATGCCCAAAGTGCTACCTTATTCTGATCATTTGAACATCCTGGCCTGTTTCATGTAGTAATTAGACTGATTATATATTCACTTTACATAAGTCAGCATGCTTAAATATTTGGGATATATGTCTGTGTATGCTTGGTTTAACTATTAGGTTGTTGTTGTCCGATATCTTAGATAGAAGTCATGCTAAGCTCAATATGGCTATCTGCTTACCTTTTGGTAAATTACATTAATTACTACCTGTTTTGACAAGAGGAATTAGTTTACGTATTGTGAGTATCTGACATGTTCTAATATGAGTCAGTCTTAGTTGGTCTTTGATTTCAACTCATTTGATTAATAAGCTAAGTATGGGGGTCATACCTGAATATGTGAATATATGTTGTGTTCTCCTGTGTTTGTTTAAATAAGTCATGTCAATGAGATATCTCAAACCATGCTCCAACGATCCCATCCTAACTTTCTAGTTCTGTTATATATTGGCATGCAAAGTAGTATTTTGTTTTAACCGAATTGGCTTTTATACATAGTCCATTAATTTATGCTTAAAATCACGTGTTGGGCCATTCAAAGTAGTGTGTGTTACTTGCAAGATAATATACATCTTTAACTTGCTCCTTTGTCTCATGCTGCGAGAATATGAGTATTGGGCCTATCACATTGTCTGTTTTCCTCTTTGTTTTGCCTGCCCACATGCTTCTTGCCTTGGGTCATTTTTAATGCTAAATGACTACTGGATGTGTGTTGTCTCTGCATATCGCTGGGCCTGCCAAGGCCACTGTCTGTTTGATTCCCACTGGGAATCGTTTATGATGGGTAGGCCCACTTGGTTTGGTCAAAACGATCATAGAGGGGTCACGTACGTGCCTAAGTTCTATATGAATATTTCATCTATTTGCTTTATCATTTGATTTGAGCATGTACTAATCCTTATTATTATTTTTTTAAAATGAAACGCATCGGAGCAACATGAAGAGTCTCAATACGAGACTCATCAAGAGCTACTTTAAATGAAGACTGGATCTATGTGCATCATCCTATCCACATCGACAATTCCAGCAACCGGCGAATAACATCACCATTCTTCGAGTCTATTATTTGATTTCCCGCCCCATTTATTTATTGTAATTAATTTACTAATATTATGCTACCAATAGAATGCTTCTAATAGGCGAACCTTGAAACTATAGGATTTGCTTCCCCTTAAGTTAATTATTCTAGCTTACTTAAATTATGATTAAATCATTTAGCAATCTTGTCATAATTATCTAAGTAGTCAAACCGTTATTCGTTGCCAAATTCTAACATAAGAAATTCATTTTCTATAAACCCTTATAGCATTTGTATACAATTTTTTTTACCATAGGTTTAATCAACGTTTTTTAGCATCCAATTAATTAGGTATATATATACTTTGGTCATAATAGCTTTTGCATTACTATTCCTATGTCGTATATAGCATGTTATTTAAATACCTTATGAATGCATATCTTTCTAAAAACTAACTTTATCTTATCTTTTATAAACAAGTGTTTCATGTTTTTGTCAAAATATATTTTTTAGCTTACAAATACTTTTACTTAAATACTATTTTAACATGCATTTTCTTAGCATAATAATTACCCTAGGTTTAAACGGACAACCGCAAGTTAGTGGATCCTTTAGGGTGCCTAACCCCTTCCCTTTGGGATAATAAAGAACTCTTGTTCGGAATCTCATCAAGTTTAGCAGATCATTAAAATGGAGTTAATGTTGACTTTAACCTAGTTAACATTTAGGTGTCCTAATTCACCCAAACTAATTAGGTGGCGACTCCGCGAACCCTTAGCATTATTTTAGCACTTTTAGCATTTTAGCACCTTTTAACATTTGAACATTTTAACACCTTTTTAGCATTTATTTTATTTATTAAGAATGAGTTTTATAATGTCGCGGTCGAAAAAGGGTGTGACAAAAGTAACATGGTACAAAATAGATATTTTGTACTTCCATCATGACTTATAAAAAATGGTCATGATTGTGTCCCCCCTTAATTTGTTCTTGGGCGGTGGGAGCTCCAATCTCACGCCACAACATTATAACATGCACGGTCACTTAATTAAATTAAGTGACCGACTTTTGTATAATTTATTAATTATACACATAATTAATTCTAGATCCACTTCATTTAAATTCTAAAAATTCATAAGACCTTCGTATACTCGATGTCATAATTTGTATTATGACACTAGCCCATCACCTCTTTTGGGAATATACCACCATTATTATTAATCCCCATCATCACACTTGTTACATCCAAAATTATTTTGGAATCGCATTCCTGTATACTAATTTCCTTATTAGCATATGTAAATATAACAAAAAAATTCCCAATGCTCGGGTCTATTTTCTTCATTTAGGTGCCCAAATTATCGATCAAAATTACGAGACGTCACATCTTTCCCTCCTTAGAAAAATTCATCCTCGAATGTTGGGGTGATATATAACATACACCTCTATATCAGATCTCTCAGGGTCTTCAAGCATTGATTATAATCTTAAAAATTGGAATTTTCCTCATGCTTCTCTTGGAATATCAGCGTTGGTCTGAAATAAGTGCGGATATTTGTGCATCATTTCTTCTTCCGCCTCCCACATCATCTCTTCCACATTTTTATTTCGCCACAAGACATTCACATAAGTTATCTCCTTAGTCCTCAGCTTGCGGACTTGTCGATCTAGGATAGCAACATGAATCTCTTCATATGATAGATTCTTTGTAACTTGGACATCCTCTATTGGTACAATCAAGGATCTCAAACACATGCTCTCAACATGAACACATGGAAAACCGGATGAACAAACTCCAACTCTGAAGGTAAGTCCAATTCGTAAGCTACTTGACCAATACATCGAACTATGCGATATGGGCCAATATATATTGGACTGAGATTTCCTTTCTTTCCAAATCTCAGTACTCCCTTCATAGGCGAAATCTTCAAGAATACCCAATCATCTACTTAGAATTCTAAGTCTCGTCGTCGTACATCTGAATATGACTTCTAATGACTCTGAGCCATTAACAATCGTTCCTGGATAAGCTTTACCCTCTATATGACTTGATGCACTAAGTCAGGTCCAAATAACACTGATTCGCCTACCTCGAACCATCCAATAGGGGATCTACATCTTCGTCCATATAAAGCCTCACATGGAGCCATTTTAATGTTGGAGTGATAGCTATAATTGTACGCAAACTCAATAAGGGTAAGTGATCATCTCAACTTCCCTTGAAGTCCAACACACAAGCTCGTAACATATCCTCGAGCGTCTGAATCATTCGTTCGGCCTGACCATCTGTCTGTGGATGGAAAGTCGTACTTAAATTAACTCGGGTGCCTAACCCTTTCTAAAATGACTTCCAAAAGTTAGCTGTAAACTGAGAACCTTGGTCAGATATAATAGAAACAGGCACACCGTGAAGTCAAACAATCTTCTTAATATATAACTTCGCATAGTCCTCGGCTGTGTAGGTAACTTTACCGGTAAGAAATAAGCTGATTTGGTCAGTCTGTCAACGATCACCCAAATGGAATCAAACTTACGAAAAGAACGAGGTAATCCCGTAATGAAATCCATATTAATCATTTCCCATTTCCACATCGGAATCTCAATGTTCTGAGTCAAGCCACCGGGCTTTTGGTGCTCTATATTTACCTGCTGACAGTTGGGACACTGAGCTACAAACTCTGCCACGCTCCTCTTCATATCTTTCCACTAATACATACTCTTGAGATCAAGATACATTTTAGTAGATCGTGGATGAATAGAATATCGTGAACAATGATTCTTTGTCATAATTCTATTTCATAATTCTTCTACATTTGGAACACATAGACGACCCTGGTGCCTGAGAATTCCATGTTCGTCAATCTCAAAAGTCATGGTTTTCTTCTGCTGAATGCCCTCTCTTATCTTTTTCAAACTAGGGTCTTCCCATTGATGTTCCTTAATTTCTGATATAAGAGATGATTCTGACATGTTCTGAATCACAAAACCACCATCTCCCGAATCCATTAATCGGATTCCCAAACTAGCTAACTGATGAAGCTCTCTCACCAATTCCTTCTTTTTGACTTGCGCTTGCATCGAGCTGACCATTGATTTACGGCTAAGTGCGTCTGCTACAAAATTAGCTTTACCAGGATGATATAGAGAACACCAGACTTAAAAATTTGAACGAAAGAAAGAATTGTTTTCCGAGGGAAAAATCTTCTGAACCTCGGGAAAGAGAAATGTTTGTTAATGAGAATTGGGTTCTCGAATTTGCTATTTGAGACGTTTAGAATTTATCGGAACTATGGAAGTTTATTTTTCAGAGTTGGATACGTGGTGCCGACCCGAGAGATTTTATGTTTTCGGGAAATGAAATATTATGGACGAATGGGAGGGTGACACATGTCACCCCCCCCCTCACTTGGGCTTGGACGAAAATGGACAAGAATGAGCCAAGTCTTGAAAGGCCAAGGCTTGACATTATTGACCAAGTCAATGAGCCCACTTAGCTTGATATTTAAATGAATTCATCCAAGCCACACAAATGTTCTAATCTAGACCCTTGAATGTAGTATATATCTATACTAGTAGTGCAAGACTTGGTCATTTCAACACTTAGAGAAAATTGGAAAATCTTGTTCTTTCTCTTAAAGTGAGCTCTCGGCCATGAGGCCTTGTGGAAGAGAAAATTTTGCAATTGTTGTTCATAATTCACAATACTTCAACCCAAGGTTCCTAAGGGTATTACAAGGATATCTCAATAGAAAAATCCCGGAAAAACTACGTTTTTACGTTAGTCGCAACATGAAAACCTAAGGGGTTTTTCATAGTTGGAGTTGGAACTTGAAGAGGAGTTCTTCATAAGCTTCTAAGGGTTGCTTGGAGTGGATTGAAATGTCGAAAAGAGGAGCTAAAGTTGATAAGGATCGACTTTTAATCTTGGATTATATTTGGGCTAAATGAGGTAATAATCTTCGTCTTACTATTGTAATTGAAGATTCCATGTTATGATAAGTTAGAAATGATCATGTGATATATTTTATGAAGATTGATAAGTGTTATGGAATTTTAGAAGCCTAAAGTCCGAAAAGTTCATGTTAGCTATTAAGTTTGTAATTCAATTTAATTGTTAGATACAATCGTCGCATGCTATAGAAAGAAGGGATTATAGTTATTATAATAGATTGCAGCTATATAACATGTTAGACTAAACAACTTGGATTGAAAAAGAATTGAAAAAGACTTTGTGTTGTTGTACATTGTTAGCCGAGAATGACATTGAAATGTGGGACTATTCGGATATCGATTGTGGGACAGAATTTTACACGTCCTGTGCGGCGTGTAATCCCCTTTGATTGGTTGATGTGTGGAGCCTTAATGTGGCATTGATTATTGATTTCCGGGCCTTGAAAAAGGCGGAAAAGTACGTAGAAACAAAGGAAGTGTTGCCCGATTTTCCGTAGAATTAAGAGTCCTTATACTTAGAAATATTCAACGTTGAAAGCTAGTAGTTGATGGACATATTATGGTCATTATAGGTTGACATTCTACGTGTATTCAACTTGGCAAGTGGTTTAAGTCGAAGAGGTATGCGGAACTTTTCCTATCTTCTTGAACATGAATTTTATAAATGTATAGTACGGTGGACGTACATGGTTAAAAAGGAATTTGGTTTCATTTTGATATCCTTGCCTTGTTTTCGAAAAGGATATGTGACTTGATGTTACATGGAAGGATTTCTTGACTTGAAAAGTATAGAATACTTGATTTGGAAAAATATTGATTTCTTGAACTATTCTAAAGATAAGAGACTTGATTTTCTAAAGTTAAGAAACTTGATGTTCTAAAGTGAAGAAACTTGATTTCTAAAGTTAAGAGACTTGAAGTATTTTGAAAGTTATGTAACTTGATTTGAAAGTATATGCTACTTGGTTTTGAAAGTATAAGTCTCTTGGTTATAAAAAGAATGAAATTGTCTAAACCATAAAGAGTTATAACGACTTTATGGGAAGTTAGTTATAACGGCTTTATGGAAGGTTAAGAGAGTGTCTACTTGATTTATAGGCACGAGTTGCCTAGGTTGTGAAAGTAGAAGTTACTTGGTTTTAAAGCCTTGAAATGAATTTCTAAAGGTGTAGTAACTTGATTTGAAAAATAGACAAGCCTTGATACTACGGGTGATAGTATCTTGGGGTTTTTATATACAAAGGGTTCTTTTTAAAGGAACGGAAGTACATAGTACTTTGGGTTAAATTCCCGGATTTTTAATGACATGTTAGTGCCTTAAGTTAAATAAAATGAGAGTGCATGATAATTAAGGCTAATAAGAAGTTAGGGGAAATCTGAACTTGCTTAGGATAATTATGATGTTCGGTGGTGCTTATGTTATATATGATGTCGGTGGTGCTTATGTTATGTATGATAGCCTTGTGCTAGTGTTATGTTATTTTCATGGTAAACCCCTGTTACTACTTATTCCATGGATTTGCTACCCATGATGCGAGTGCGGCGTTTGTACTCATTGCGGGCCCACCGGGCCTAAGCGGGTGAGATAGTCCTGTGCGGGTGAAATAGTCTCATGCGAGGTGGATGACCTCATTGCAGGTCCACAAGACCTATGCGGGTGAAATAGTCCAAGGAGTAGGATTACTTAATGATATTACGGGCGGGTGGCCATAATTTGATCATGAGTCTCCTATTTTTATGCAGTAAAGTATACTCTTGTTTACTCTCATTGTTAGTAAGACACAGTGTACTGTTAATGTGGTTATCATACATGTCCCCTGCTTTATTTTAGACTATTATGATTTCATTACGCATTTCGCCACATACTTGATACTTGTAATCGACTCTCTTCGGGCCGCTCATGCCGCAGTAGAGTTATAAGTTTCGATCCTCACTCTTAGATCACTGCTCATCTGCTGAGAAGCTCCATTACTCCGAGGCTTATCTTTGGTTCAGATCCTCGGTATTGTCGGTTGTTGTACATTCTGTGGTATGGCGGGGCCCCGTCCCACGCTTGTTATGTAAAAATTCTTAGAGGTCTGTAGTCATATCTTGTGGATTGGGTTGTAAAGAAAAAAGAAAGAGGTAACTGTTTTTTGGGTTATGTGTATACTTTTGGAAGGTGGCCTTATCGGCTAACCTGTTATTTATTTCTTTTTGAGTTGTATGTATGTTCCGCTACTATTGTCTGATGTATACCTGTAAGGGGTGCCCAGGTAGGGCACCAGTCGCGGGCCCGGGGTCGGGTCGTGACAAAAGTGGTATCAGACCAGTTAGTACTAGGAAAGTGTCTACAAACCGTGTCTAGTAGAGTCTTGATTATCGGTGTGTTGTGCACCACATCTATAATCAGGAGGCTGCAGGACATCTAGGATTGGTTTCCATTCTTCTCACTTTGAGATCGTGCGATAGAGTTGTGTTGTTAGGGTAGTCTCCCCCCTAACGAGTTATGTTGATTGCATCTATGAGAAAGGCAGCAGTGACCCAGGAAAGATTATGTGGATTACGTAACCAGGTTGGTAATACTTGTTGTATAGTTGGTATAATGACGTACCGCTATAGGGATTTATGTATGAGGGTCAGATGCGTGTTTCCTTGAATGATTTTGGATTACCAAAAATTGGTAAGGACTAAATAGATACCGGGAAGGTATGAAATAGTTTAATGAATTCTCATCAAGGTTTTACGTACTAATTTGAGATAATTGGGAGATGATGAGTTGTTTGAGAAGGTAATGAACCCTTAAGAAATCTTGATAAGGGACTTAATGGAAGACTATGTTAATAGATTAAGCTACATAGTATGCTTAAGAGAATAGTACGGATGAGATCCGTATGGAGTTAGTATGGTTGTTATGATCAAGACAACACGATTAAGAGCTTATGAGAAGCTATCTTACCCGTATGCGGGGAAGGATAATGTAGGCTTGGGGCATGGAAATTGCGAGCCTAAGGATATTGATAACCGCCGAGACCTTGGGTATATAAGGCCTTCTCGGGTAGTAAAAAAAAAAATTTAAGTCAGACCAAGGACAAGAGTTAAGTGCGACACCGAATCGGTTTATGGACCTATTACGGGTCGACCCATGCACCGAAAGCGAGGTCGGTTGAGGTTGTTCCGCATGTGACAGGTCACGAGGTGCGGGCCCAAGTCTAGTTAATCATTTTACTGTGTTCAGGACGCGTTCCACCGAACCAGTCATGAGAGCCAAATGGCCTGAAATTGTTCGATGTAAGTAACTCCAAAGATTGGAGGCCAGAATTAGTATGGAAGTTATGTACGTATACTAGTATAAATTTGGAAGTACGGGAAGAGTACAATCAGTAAGAAAGAGAGCAAATAAGTGTAAAGGAATAGAGCCGGAGTCCATAATGACCTTTCGAGGTAGCTACACCAGTGGGTGTTTGGGTTGTAGCTGAGCGGGTACATAAGGATTGCCCGATAATAATATACAATTGACAGACTTGATTTTAGTAAGTCTATGTGACTTGTTCGGTTGAAGTAAATGAATTGATGTTAGAAGTATGTATGTATTGGTAAGATGGCCTGAAGAGGGACGTAACAGAGTTTGTTGCTTAGTGTCCGAATTAGTAGCAGGTCAAGGTTAAGCACCAGAAGCCCAGTGGGCTATTATCGACGATTGAGATCCCGACTTGGTAGTGGGAGGTGATTAATATGGATTTTGTTATAGGGTTGCATCGAGCTCAGAGGAAGTGCAACTCCTCGCGGTCATAGAGATGTGCCGACGAGGTCAGCCCATTTTTCTTCCGGTCAGGACTATCTACTCGGCTGAGGATTATGCGAGATTATATATCAGGAAGAGTATGAGACTGCACGGGGTTCCTATATTTATGATGTCAGACGGATGAGCTCAGTTTACGGATAACTTCTGGAGGTTTTTCAGAAGGGATAAGGGACACAGGTGAGTCTCAGTGTTGCATTTCACCCTCAGACCGACGGACAGGCAGAGCGACTATCCAGGAACTTGAGGATAGGTTGCGGGCCTGTGTTCTTGATTTCAGAGATAGCTGGGAGGATTATTTGCCTCTTGTTGAGTTACGTACGATAACAGATACCCTTCCAGTATTCAGATGGCCCTGTATGAGGCCTTGTATGAAAGAAAGTGTAGATCGCCGGTTGGTTGGTTCGACGTAGGCGAGGTTTAGTTAATTGGTCCAGACTTGATTCAGCGGGCTGTGGATAAGGCGAAACTTATCCAGGAAAGATTATTAGTAAGCTCGTAGTCGCCAGCTTTATGCAGATAACCGACGTTGACCCTTGGAGTTCAGGTTGACGTGTTAGTATAAGTATTGTTATGTGGCCATGTGTGGCAAGTGTGATTATGTTAGGTGTAGTCAGGGGACTATGCCAATATCCGTTTAGATGTAATCTCGAAGGAACATTCGGGGACGAATGTTTCTAAGGAGGGGAGAATGTTACACCCCATAATTCCAGGGCATGTATAAGAGAATAGACGGGAGAACACCAAACTTAAAAATTTGAACGAAAGAAAGAATTGTTTTCCGAGGAAAAAATCTTCCGAACCTCGGGAAAGAGAAATGTTTGTTAATGATAATTGGGTTCTCGAATTTGCTATTTGAGACGTTTAGAATTTATCGGAACTATGGAAGTTTATTTTTCAGAGTTGGATACATGGGGCCCGCCCGAGAGATTTTACGTTTTTATGGGGCCCACGAGGTTTCCGATAGTTTGACCAATTATGGAAATATTGGGAAACGAAATATTATGGACGAATGGGAGGGTGACGCGCTTCACCCCACACTTGGTCTTGGACGAAAATGGACAAGAATGGGCCAAGGCTTGCCATTATTGACCAAGTCAATGAGCCCACTTAGCTTGATATTTAAATGAATTCATCCAAGCCACACAAATGTTCTAATCTAGACCCTTGAATGTAGTATATATCTATACTAGTAGTGCAAGACTTGGTCATTTCAACACTTAGAGAAAATTGGAAAATCTAGTTCATGCTCTTAAAGTGAGCTCTCGGCCATGAGGCCTTGTGGAAGAGAAAATTTTGCAATTGTTGTTCATAATTCACAATACTTCAACCCAAGGTTCCTAAGGGTATTACAAGGATATCTCAATAGAAAAATCCCGGAAAAACCACGTTTTTACGTTAGTCACAACATGAAAACCTAAGGGGGGTTTCATAGTTGGAGTTGAACTTGATGAGGAGTTCTTCATAAGATTCTAAGGGTTGCTTGGAGTGGATTGGAACGTCGAAAAGAGGAGCTAAAGTTGCTAAGGATCGACTTTTAATCTTGGATTATATTTGGGCTAAATGAGGTAATAATCTTCGTCTTACTATTGTAATTAAAGATTCCATGTTATGATAAGTTATAAATGATCATGTGATATATGTTATGAAGATTGGTAAGTGTTATGGAATTTTAGAAGCCTAAAGTCCAAAAAGTTCATGTTAGCTATTAAGTTTGTAATTCAATTTAATTGTTAGATACAATCGTCGCATGCTATAGAAAGAAGGGATTATAGTTATTATAATCGATTGCGGCTATATAACATGTTAGACTAAACAACTTGGATTGAAAAAGAATTAGAAAAGACTTTGTGTTGTTGTACATTGTTAGCCGAGAATGACATTGAAATGTGGGACTATTCGGATATCGATTGTGGGGCAGAATTTTACACGTCCTGTGCGGCGTGTAATCCTCTTTGATTGGTTGATGTGTGGAGCCTTAAATGTGGCATTGGTTATTGATTTCCGGGCCTTGAAAAAGGTGGAAAAGTACGTAGAAACAAAGGAAGTGCTGCCCGATTTTCCGTAGAATTAAGAGTCTTTATACTTAGAAATATTCTACGTTGAAAGCTAGTAGTTGATGGACGTATTATGGTCATTATAGGTTGACATTCTACGTGCGGAGTATTCAACTTGGCAAGTGGTTTAAGTCGAAGAGGTATGTGGAGCTTTCCCTATCTTCTTGAGCATGAATTTTATAAATGTATAGTACGGTGGACGTACATGGTTAAAAAGGAATTTGGTTTCATTATGATATCCTTGCCTTGTTTTCGAAAAGGATATGTGACTTGATGTTACATGGAAGGATTTCTTGACTTGAAAAGTATAGAATACTTGATTTGGAAAAGTATTGATTTCTTGAACTATTCTAAAGATAAGAGACTTGATTTTCTAAAGTTAAGAAACTTGATATTCTAAAGTTAAGGAACTTGATATTCTAAAGTGAAGAAACTTGATTTCTAAAGTTAAGAGACTTGAAGTATTTTGAAAGTTATGTAACTTGATTTGAAAGTATATGATACTTGGTTTTGAAAGTATAAGTCTCTTGGTTATAAAAAGAATGAAATTGTCTAAACCATAAAGAGTTATAACGGCTTTATGAGAAGTTAGTTATAACGACTTTATGGAAGGTTAAGAGAGTGTCTACTTGATTTATAGGCACAAGTTGCCTAGGTTGTGAAAGTAGAAGTTACTTGGTTTTAAAGCCTTGAAATGAATTTCTAAAGGTGTAGTAACTTGCTTTGAAAAATAGACAAGCCTTGATACTACGGGTGATAGTATCTTGGAGTTTTTATATACAAAGGGTTCTTTTTAAAGGAACGGAAGTATATAGTACTTTGGGTTAAATTCCCGGATTTTTAATGACATGTTAGTGCCTTAAGTTAAATAAAAGAGAGTGCATGATAATTAAGGCTAATAAGAAGTTAGGGGAAATCTTAACTTGCTTATGATAATTATGATAAACCGGTGGTGCTTATGTTATGTATGATAAGACGGTGGTGCTTATGTTATGTATGATAGCCGGTTGTGCTAGTGTTATGTTATTCTTGCGGGGTAAACCCCCGGGTTACTACTTATTCCATGGATTTGCTACCCATGATGCGAGTGCGGCGTTTGTACTCATTGCGGGCCCACCTGGCCTAAGCGGGTGAAATAGTCCTGTGCGGGTAAAATAGTCTCAAGCGAGGCGGATGACTTCATTGCGGGTCCACATGACCTATGCAGGTGAAATAGTCCCAGGAGTAGGATTGCTTAATGATACTACGGGCGGGTGGCCCTAATTTGATCATGAGCCTCCTATTTTTATGCAGTAAAGTATACTCTTGTTTACTCTCATTGTTAGTAAGGCACAGTGTATTGTTAATGTGGTTATCATACATGTCCCCTGCTTTATTTTAGACTATTATGATTTCATTACAAGATTTCGCCACATACTTGGTACTGTTCGACCTCCTTCGGATTGCGTCACGCCGCAGTAGAGTTATACTGATTCTTGATCCTCACTCTAGGATCACTGTCACCGCTGAGAAGCTCCATTACTCCGAGGCTTATCTTTGGTTCAGATCCCTGGTATTGTCGGTTGTTGTACATTCAGGGGTATGGCGGGGCCCTATCCCGTCACAGTTGTTATGTAAAAATTCTTAGAGATCTGTAGTCATATCTTATGGATTGGGTTGTAAAGAAAAAAAAGAGGTAACTGCTTTTTGGGTTATGTGTATACTTTTGGAAGGTGGCCTTATCGGCTAACCTGTTATTTATTTCTTTTTGAGTTGTATGTATATTTCGCTACTATTCTCTGATGTATACCTGTAAGGAGTGCCCAGGTAGGGCACCAGTCGCGAGTCCGGGGTCGGGTCGTGATAATAACGCACAATGGGCTTCTTTCCATTAAGTATCTCATAGGGTGTTATTTTAGTTCCTGGCCTAAGATAGACTCTATTGATGATGTGATTTGCAGTATTTAGAGCTTCTGCCCAAAAACGTTTAGACAACTTTTTAGAACTAAGCAAGACTCTAGCCATCTCTTGTAAAGTCCTATTCTTCCTCTCTGCTACACCATTTTGTTGTGGGGTTTTGGGAGAAGAAAACTCATGGAAAATTTCCTTTTTCTCACAAAATGTAGAGAACTGATTATTCTCAAATTCTTTTCCATGGTCGGATCTAATCCGAAAAATAGAGGAATGGTATAGATTTCTTATTCTAGAGTGTAGTACTTTAAACATGCCAAACGTTTGTGACTTTTCCTTTAAAAAGAATATCCATGAGTACATGGAAAAGTCATCCATAATTACATAAGAATACCGCATACCTCCTAGGCTGTCTACCTCAATTGGACCTATTAGATCCATATGTAAAAGTTGAAAACAGTGAGACGTACCTGAATGTTGTCCGTTATTTTGAACAACATTATGGGAGACACGAGTCTGCTTACCTTTGAGACATTCTTCACAAACCATTGTTTTATCTTTAGGACTGAGTTTAGGGATACCTCGTATAGCCTCATAAGAAATTAATCTTTCAAGGTTACGATAGTTAACATGCCATAATTTTTGATGCCATAAGGTCGTGTCATTCGTCCTAACATTCTTGCAAATCTCTTGTTCTCCAACAAGATAGCAGTTATCGCCTATTCTTGTACCTGACATTACACACTGGTTAGATTCATTTGTAACTGTACAAGCATACTTATTGAACTTTACCTCTAGATCGTCAACACATTGACTTATGCTAACAAAGTTAGCCATTAAACCATCGACGTGCAAGACATTCTTCAAGGCCAGAATTCCTGGAACATTCAAAGTTCCTTTGCCTATGATTTTGCTTTTGCCACCTTCTCCATAAGTAACATTACCTCCATTTAGAGTCTCGTAGTCTTTTAGACACTCTTTTGTCCCCGTCATATGTCGAGAACATCCACTGTCGAAGTACCACGATCCTGAAATGTTAGTCCTTAAAGCAGTTAAAGCAACATTACATCGCACATTTATTCTGGGCCTCCAAACTTTCTTTACCTTTTTACAGTTTCTCGATTCTGGAATGTCGCATCGAGTGCTGTTAGGAATGTTGGACAATATTCTTGACGACATTCTGCTCCTGTACTTGAGCAATTTAAAGTAGTAAGGTTTTAAATGGTCAGCTTTCTTACAGTGATGGCACACGTAATTTCTTTCTCTTATGAAGCCCATTGTCTCGTTTTTGTAAAACAAGTTGGAGCATATCGCATTGAGGGAGTTCTTGTAGCCCAAACCTACATGTTGTGGTTGACTAACACTTAGGATTTCATCTAGTTTGGAAGTACCGGTGTTCAGCTTTCGGAAGGTAACTTCGGCCAGATCCAATTTCGCACTGATCTTACCAAATTCAAGATCATTTTTGGTAAGGGTAACCTCTAGTCGGGTTATTGTGCCTTTCAAACCTGCATTCTCAAGAGTTAAATATTTTACCTTTGAGTCAAGTAGTTTGGATTCAACAATTAAGTCCTTGCAAAGTTTTTGCAATTCTTTAATCATGTCGTCCTTCGAATCGACTTGAGTCTCAGGGTCAGATTCACAATTAGAATTAAAGTAGTTAACATCAGAATAGTTAAAAAATTAATACCTGTCGGATGTTACTGGATCTGCAGACGTCATCGCTGATGTTGCCGAATTTTCGTCATCTGACAGTGACTGTTCGAAAACAGTGGCCAGCATAGCTTGTGACTCTATTTCTGGATCCTCCTCTTCACCTTCATCGTCACTTAGAGAAATCCATAGACTTTTCTCAGATTTTCTTAACGTGTTTGCGCATTCGTTGGCATAATGACCCCAGCCCGAGCACGCATGACATTGTACATTTTCGAGCTGTTTGGGATCAAACCTGGTTCGGTCTGAGCTGTTTCTCCTAAGTTGGTTTCCTTTTTGTGTTGTAGGAAGGGATTTAGTAAATTGTGGATTGAAGCCTTGATTTTGGTGCTCTTTGTGTTTAGATTTATTATTGTCACTGTTGAACCTTCTTAATATCGTATTGAATTTTCGAGTGAGAAGGGCAACGTTAGCACCATCCCCGATTTCTTCAAGATTTTCGTCCTCTTCATTGACTTGCATCTCTAAAGATTTTGCTTGAAGTGCAACATCTTTGCCTCTATACAATGTCCTTTGATTTTCCATATTCGGCTCTAATACACTTGTTGGGTCCCGTGGATTACACTAATGGATTAAATTAACCAAACACCAAAACAGATAAAAATAGTATGCTGAAACCGTGTCGAATGTCAACAAAAATATCATCTGGCACAAGTGGAGACACTAAGATAAAACTTAATAAAACCTTTGAAAGAGTTTAAAATGCAGGGAAATAAAATAATGAACACAAAGGTTTAATTTCCACAGGTTATATATTAATATAACCCATGATGATCAATGACCAAAGGTATTGTATATATATATATATATATATATATATATATATATATATATATATATATATATATATATATATATACAATTGAAATATTCCTTGTTTACAATGTTACAAGAAGATACAAAAAGAATAAAAAGGTTAAGTCGCAGAGGACTTATGCCTGAAAAATCTATCTAAAATAGAAGTGATCAACACCTCATTACAATTGCTTCAATGAAAGAACAAATCTAGAATCTAGGCAGCACTTGTAATGTCGTATAGAATGTCGTCACAAATACAGGCAACACTTGTTAATCCAGTTTTCGATCTTAAAATCTGGAGAGCTCTCTCGATCTTTTCTCTTGTGATTTCCTGGATATCGAATCCTTGAAGTGACCTCTCTATTTATAGTGGAGAGTTCCCTTGAAAGACTCCTTGATTAGTTGTGTAGGTTGAGCTAAATATGGAGCACGTGGGCAGTAGATTAAGGCTGAAAAATCTCCAACTGTGTGGACTGTTTCTTCCACGTCTTGCTCCTCAAGTTATGCAACCTCTTGAACTTGGTCTTCATCGATCCTAAATCCGCTTTGAAGACTCCTTGCTAAGTCAATTTGCCATGTGACCCAAAGATCACAATTTCCTGAAAAAACTGTCCAAGAAGATAGGCAAAACTGTTATAAGAATATCAGCCCAAATGTCAAGATATTTGTTCTGACATTTTCTGAAAAATGATATGTTAAGAAAAATGTAATAACACCAATCCTAACATTAACAATAGGGAACCATTCATACTCAACCAGCAGTTCAATAATCTTCACATGCTCATTTTCAAGCATGCGCCCCGAGGGATATGTCTGGTTCAAAGGTATTCCACCGATGACACCACAATCACGTTCACATTTTTGGTCTTGCAAACATCCCTCAATTGCCAAGATATTGCCTTTTCACCTCGACACTGAGACCGTGACGAACTAGTTGTTTCAACAACTCCTAAATCTAACAAAAAATACTTGCATAGCGCTTTGCGGAAATTTTAATCGAAGCGCTATGCAAGTTACTCCTTGCATAGCGCTTATTTAAAACGTTATTATAATTTGCGTTACCTAAGTAATTTATTAATATAATAATATAAATATTCCAACTTAGATAGCGCTTGTGGAAGCGCTATTGAAGTAAAGAATTACAAAATAAGGAAGGACTTAGCCGATGTACGTGTAAGCAAGTCCCAAATTCTCGATTTTCGTCGGTGAACAGTGATTCCGGCGGCGTATCGTCGATTCCGGCCACCACAGGACTCCATTGGAGACGAGACTTATACAATTAGTTTCGTCTCTTCAAGCCCGTCATTTTCATACCAACCACAATCGTCGATTCTACCTACATTGTCGGCAATCTCAGATAAAAAAATCCCCCTATTTTTTGATCGTCGCTCTTGATTTCCGGTCATCTCCGATCGATTCGAGGGTCAAGTGTGGTGCCAAAAGGTTCATCTTCATCAGACCTACAGTTTGCACCTAACAACACCCTTCGATTCAACCCCTATATCTACATCTCTCAAATCGAAATTCCCAAAAATCCTAGGCGCAACTTTCGATTTTCCGGCCATCTCTGGTAACGTCGAGCAACAAGAGAGGTCTCATTGTGTTCGTATATCTGATCTCTACATTCTATATCCACGACCGTCTCTCAATTCATCACCCATCGGAAAACACTATTATTGATTGAAAAGTTGACTTCGGGACATTATGGTGGCAACGAGTCTTCCATATACTTTTCGAGCGAGTTCGACGAATCGAAACGAAGCCTCGGTTCACTGCCAGAAGAAGGTCGGTAAACCTGAACTCCTCTCAGTTCTTTATATGCGTATGAGTTTATATGTTTAATTATAGCATATCATTACGTTTCGAGCAGGTTTAATCCCATTCAGATAAAAGGAATGAGTATTTTACTAAGTAGTCGAATCCAATTAGTCGATGTATCTCTAAAAGTCACATGTTACATAGTGCCTGATCTCCAGTGTTGCAAACATATCTTAAATTAATCGCTTGTTAGTTCAGGTTGACATCATGCTGTTTGAAATCAATGCTAAGTGCCTTAATATGTGTCTAATTAGATTAGTTGTTGAACCTTTCCTATGAACCTGCCCGTCGGGATTTAGTTCAACCATCCCAATCATGTCTTGTCTTATGTGAAGTACTATTATGCCTAATACATAACATGAGTATGAGGATACATACATAGTTATGACCTAAGTAATTCTATGCGAATCGAGGTACTGTAACTAGACCCCTAGGCCCTCCTGAACTGATCCTATATTCCTTCTCTTACTTGTCTTAGCATGAAAATACACCCATGACAGTATGTGGTTCTCTTTGTGGCACATGAAAATACACCTCTCTTTAAATCTTTGTGGTATCTGAATATGAAGGGATGGATCCTAAAACTCATATGCTTATGTTCTGGTTTAGTTTTTTTTTCTTCTATCTCCACTTGCTTTGAAATACACAACTCTTTGCTTCAGGACATATGACCTAAGTATACATTAGGTACGCACCAAGGTTGTATATCATTATACATCTGTAAGCATATCATTGTGTTTTGAATACACCGTGTATATCACGAATATCATTTATATATCAGTGTCTCTTATATGCTAAGAATGAGCTTGCAGATTAGTTTAATGTAAAAATGGGGCTGATATCTCATTGCGACTGTTTGCTTCTTTTTAATTGCCGAAATGAATTGATTCATATGTATTTAAACTTTATGTCAATATTTATTATTTTGATAAAGGTCTAGGGCATATAATAATCCTTTTCCTTTCATTTTCTTTGCTTTACTTGAAAGTGTCGATTCTATGTTCGTCTCGCTGCTGCAGTACTGCTACAGTCTCTGAAAATGAACTAATTCTACGCCTAAGGTATTATTTTCAAAGGCATGTTGCTGCAACATTTCACTGCATTTAGTTGATGTTGTTACATTGACGATTGACGCATTTTCGGGGTCGAAAAATGCCCACTTCTTGAGTAAATTTGCTGCTGCATTTTTGCCATTTCACTGCTGTGTCTTTGCCTGTTCTGCTGCAGTATTTTCACCTGTTTGCTCTTGCATTTTTTGTCATTTGCTACTGTATTTTAGGCAGATTTAAGGCCAACACGTTGTTGTATTCTCTCGGCTAAATTTGAACCAGTCGCTGCACTGTTTTGAGTTATACCACTGCTGCATTTTAAACTAGACATCTTCTTTGTTCTCGCCATATTTAACCGATCTCTTTGAATTTCCTGTGCCATCATGTGCCTTTCTAAGGCAGAATGGACTGCTGCACTTGATTAAAATCTCGTTGATTTGAACATCAATACTACACTTAGGCCAATTAAATTGAAATTGAGGCTGTGTCCCTTCGGTTTCGACAGAATACAGATTTGAACATGATACTACATGACCCTTCCGGAAAGGTTGTCCCTCGATTTGTTTTCCTTCGGAAAAAGTGCAATGATGACACTTATGGATTCTTCACATATATACTGGATACCGACATGCTTGGGGGGCGACTAGATTGACTGACAAGTCACTAGGACACACCCATGACTTGTTTGAGATGTCCCTTTACAAAATATAGATTTGAGCCTTCCTTAATTAAAACTCCTATTGTTTTATTACGGATCCGAATGTTTTACTCGTATTTATTTATTTTACTAACTTTTTTACTAAGTGTCTTTTGCAGGTACCCGGAGGCGCATCCTAAAGTTAAAGCCCGCGCAGAAAAGGAAAATAAAAGTGAAATACCGCCAAGTTCTCTTCACTCCCTCTTTATATGATTTTTGCTTTCTTGTTAAAAAGTAAATGATCTGGGTCATTGTTCATAGCCAACCATATTTGTATGAGGTTATTTGTGTAAGTATGTTTATTTGTTGGACGTTTCTATTCTAACTATGTTTTTGTAACATCTATGTTTTGCAGTTTGTTCATAGTTCACCACTCAAAGTTTATCCTACAAGAAAAATGAATAATTTTCGAATTAATTGGGCAGACTACTTGTTCAATCGATTCCTCAAAGAAAAAATGGAAGGTTGAAGCTATTAGTTAGTATTTTGATGTAATTGTTGACTATGTCGTATTGTTATTAGTTAATGATTGTAAGCTACTAATGATTGAGATACTATTTTAAATATATTATTATGTTTTATGCGAATGATTATATTATATTATTTTTTGAATGGGTATTTTTTTTGTTATCTTTTGATATTTTATTTATTAGGTGAAAAAACAGGGGGGGGGGGGGGGAGGTACCAAAACAATAAATAAAAAGTAAAAAAAAACCTGATAAAAACACTTGGATAGCGCTTTTTTAAGCGCTATGCAAGCTAGTATCTTCAAAATATAAGCGGTATCGGAATTATACTAGCATAACGCTTTTTTTGCGCTATGCAAGAAAAACGTTATGGTAATAGCCTGCTTGCATATCACTTACAAGCTGAAATCTGTAGTAGTGACATGTAGAAATTAAAATAATTAAATGCTTCGAATGTTTACATGTCCAACTTCTTTTAAACTGTCATAAATATTGAAATATGAGTATCATAGTGAATATGACCTTCCTTATACGAGTATATAAAAATGATCCATTGACTTACACAATAATGTAGAATGAAATAGTGTGGGTTTCCGTGTAAATATATGGCAGAATACATAAATAGAAGGGCCTCAACTGAGAGTTTAACATCTAAACTTAACTGTGAGAATGCACTTTTAGACTTCGTAACCTCAACTTTGAGCATGCCCGTCTAGAATGCACAACTTTAAAAATGCACATTTAGAAAAGTGTGTTTACATGGCCTACTTAAATCAATATTAAGGTGTTTAAATGTAAATTCTCAAAATTAGAGTATGTTATTATCAAATTTAGGCCAAATTAAAATATCTATCTATGTGTAATGACTCAATAAATAGCCTGTTATGATTTTATTTAGTTTTCGCAACAAAAAAAATGGTAAATGGAAGAATCAATTGCTGGAGTGTAGGGTTTGTTGCTTTGTCAAAAGCCTATGTAGTATTAGTAACATCACTTTAAGGAAGAGGAATATTTGCTGAATATTTGAGCAAATATTCATTCATTCATGTTGTGAAGGAATTCCCAAAGATGTGTACGTTATAGTGATTGCATGAAGGAAATGGGAAGCATTTGCATTTCCCAAAGAGAATCGAATCATTCTTCCTTTCTTTTTGCTTTTTCACAGTTCTCTCTTTACCACTCCCCAAGAAAATGGTGGGTGGTTCCTTTGTTTGGCTTGGGGAAGGGGGGGCTTAAATTATTATTATGACTATGATGATATTTAATTCAATCCCAAAAGAAAAATATTATTGAGAATGAATCTCACGCTGAAAATGTTCAAAACGTCTTAAACCCTCTCTCTTTACCACTCTCCAAGAAAATTGGGATGAAAGAAATGATAGATTGTGTTATGAAATTTTGTATATGAAGTCAGAGCACGAAGATTCTAAATTATGTGTTTAGAGGTGCTTCTTCCATAAATTTCTTGGAGAATGGTCTGCTTAGTGGTTCATGTCTTTACACCTAAAAGAAGAGAAAGAGAGATGGAAAAAAAGTGAATTTAGTATATAAGAATAGTGAGAAAAATGACAGCAAAAAAGGCAAGGCAGTGCTTGGAAGAAAAAGAAAAGAGAGAGAGAGTAGTATTACATACACACTAAAAAGAAAAGATGGTCAAATTGGACCTCGAAGACTACCTATGCCATCATCAGCTTCGACTATCTTTATCGATAATCTACCATTTTCACTTTGTTCCATTTTTGAAAACCATCCACCCTCCTCTTCTTTTTTCATCCCATATTTCAGGTAACTCATTCATGACTAAGGAGTGAACCACAATCTATTAGAATAATAATCCACATTTATTGTCCTCCGGGCACAATCCAATGGTAAATGAGGGGGTTTAAGGTGCTCTGGACACTTGCAGCATGGGATCGATTTCCAGTGGAAGCATTCTGCTCTGTTCTGGGGTTGATCTTTGTAGATGCTATCAGTTATCCGTTTGCAAACACTGGTTATTGGAGCACATCCCGCGATTTACTAATATTAGTGTTGAAGAACCGATACTACTACCTCCAGGACTAGTCTGGCGCAAACCATGAACCTCAATATCAAAAAAAAAAAGACATTTATTAGTCCAAGTAATTTGAATTTATGTTAGTGACCTTAATAAGAAATAAACCACAATATATCGAAAATTCTTCAAAATCTCTAATTAAATACAAAGGCTAAGTGCATGTTTTGATTAGCTTTTGGGTACCCAGAATCAATTCTGATTCTGGGTACCTACTTTCGTGAAAATCAGAAAATTGACATGTTTGGCCGGTCAAAATCAATTCTGCCAGAATCAATTCTGATCTCCAGAATTGATTCTGGCAGAAGCTACAATTTGTAGATTCTGCCAGAATAGAATCAATTTTTCCATTAATTTCAATTTGAATTTTATCCCTTCATTTATTACCCTCTTTAATTTTCGTCAACAACTCTATCCACTTTCATTACTCTCTTTAAATATTTAGAAATAATTAATAAAAAAATTCAAATATACAACTTTCATTATCCTCTTTAAATATTTAGAAATAATTACTAAAAAAAATTCAAATATACAACTTTCATTATCCTCTTTAAATATTTAGAAATAATTACTAAAAAAAATATTCAAATATACAACTTTCATTACCCTCTTTAAATATCTAGAAATAATTACTAAAAAAATCAAATATACTACTCATGTTCTGTTTTGAGTATGCTATTATTAATTTTAGGACCTTTCTCGTATTTATGAATGAGAATAGTGCAACTCATTCGAATTATCCTTCTCCTTTTTCTATTGTCTTCTTTCAAATACTCCGAATATTATTAATATTTTAAATGCGACAAAATATGCTCTACAATTTTAACTGAAAACCGATTCCAGCATACTTTTTAAAATAACTATTAAGTATACTATTATTCCTTTTTCTATAATGTATTATTAATATAAATGAAGCTAGTCCAAGAATTTTAAATGAAGCTAGTCCCGAACAATGCGGCAAAATGTGCTCTACAATTTTAACTGAAAATTTCAAGGTACTTTTTAAAATAACTATTAAGTATAATATTATTCTTTTTTCTATAATGTATTATTAATATAATACATTATAGAGTACATAGTATTGTAATAATATTTAAATATTATTTGCACTTTAAATTAGTATTGTAATAATATTCTACTAATATTTAAGTACTATATTGCATTTTAAATTCTATTATCTATTTGTAATTTTTATTTACATACTTCCATCTATTTATATGTATATTTTTATTTATATGTATGTCCATTTCGGTAATTCTACATTCAAAAGCAATTTTAATCAAAATTATCCAAACATAAATCACTTATGTCAGAATCAATTCTCCATAATCAATTCTGCCAGAAGTGAATCCAAACACACCCTAAAAGAATTACCATCTTACCATTTCAATTGATAAATTATCATCCACCCTCAGAGGCGAATTTAAGATCAGAGCCGGTTAGAGGCCCAAGCCACTGAAGCGAGACCTTTAGGCCTACGGGTATTAATTTTTCTTATCGGGTGTTTGATATCGTATTAATTTTTTGATTAATTTGATTTCGAGACACGCAAGACCGATTAAAGAGGAAAGCGCTCCCTAGTAAAATTATTTTCATTCCGAGGCCTGAATTAGGTGTGTTTAACGGGTGATTAGTTCGATTTTGAATATTATCAGTTCGATTTATTAGTTAAAAATAAATACCTCCTGCTAAAATTTTGTTTTTAGCCACAAATTCTATTGAGCCGTCTCTATTCAAGATTTAAAGTTTATTCATGCCTATAATAATAAGAATAATAATAATTGAGTTTATAATTAAATAATAATAAATATTTAAATATTTTATTAACATATTCAAAATTCGAATAAAAATTACTAAGTTTACGTGAACCCATATTATTATGACGTGGATCCGCCCTTGCTACCCTCAACCTCCCTTTATTTTATTATCTCACATTCATATATTTGTTCTTCTTATTAATTAAATAATAAACAAAGAAGAAAAAGATATGCAACGTACTTGCATAGATGCTGTAGCCATGCAACTATAACTTCGTCTTTGATTTCAGCTTCGAATACGTCCATTTTACGAAACCTGACACACACACGAGTGGACATCCCTTCTCACCCCTCCCCCCCTTACCAGTAAAACACCTGCACCCCAATACATTTTTTTATTTTTTTGGAATAGATTATATTATTATTTTGAGTTTATAATCTGCATCTGCTAACGCATACAGACATTATTATTATGATATATAAATTATTTGAGGATTTTAGTTACCATCAAGACTTTCTTATTTGTAATTAAAAGTATATCTTTATATTAAATATATTAATTGATAGTATAATCACCATCTTACCATTTATTTTAGATTAAGCAATGCTATAAAATAAAGTTGCCTGCATTTATCTTTTTAGTTATTTTGACTGTATGAATAAATTTTTAACTCGTCAATGCATAAAACTTAAATTGAATTAAAATTACTAATGAAAACATATTAAAAAGAACAACATACTTTCACATGTTAATGATACCTATCATGTAAATTTTTACACCTATAATATTTAGAATAAATTCATCTTAACCATTTATACTGAAACAATTTGTAATAATTGAGACAAATTGTGGTGAAGATGATTTGGAAAATTTTCTGTGTATTTCATAACAAATAATTACATATATTTATATATGAACTAAAGACCTGTTATGTAAATATCTAAGGACTAAAAATGAATTACTAAGACTATGTAACCAATTCCTAACTGAAATATTTACATCTTATAAATAAAACCCTACATTCAGTGCTTCTGCTTTTTCATTTTATAGCTAGAAGCCCAGAAGTTGAGAAGCCCAAATATTAGGAATCCAGGCCCAGCCAAAGAACAGCCCAGAAGCTGAGAAGCCACTTCGCCAGGCCCAGCCAAAGAACAGCCCAGAAGCTGAGAAGCCACTTCGATATAACCTAGAACAGATAGGGTTTGTGTATTTTCATCTATACTTTATCTTCTTCTCCTTCAACAACTCTTTTGCTTCAATGATATCAATCTCCACACCCCCCTTCAAGTTGGAGGGGATTGTAGTGACCCCCAACTTGCGAAGAAGATGATGATGTGAAGGCCCAGATAAGGATTTTGTGAAAATATCAGCAAGCTGGTCCTTTGATGGTACAAATGAAAGAGAAATCAAATCGGAAAGATATTGTTGCCGGACAAAATGGCAATCGAGCTCAACGTGTTTCGTTCTTTCATGAAATATGGGATTTCGAGCGATGTCATTGGTCGCTTTGCTGTCAGAATGTATAGGCACCGAAATCGGAATGTATATTGTAGCATTCAGAATGTATATTGTAGCATAATTAGACGTGTACTATTACCATAATTGTATAGTTAGTTTTCAAATAGAATAAAATTTTAGATGTATAATAGGAAAATGATTTCCTACATATAACTTGTATATATACCTCATTCATTAATGAGAATAATTAAGAAATTATTTCTTTCATAAAGCTCGGTGATGGTGTAGTTTATAAAATGACTAAGTAACCCTTATATACCTCGGTTTGATATAAAGAAAAATGTGTTCAATGAGTGTCCTTTGACTTAGTCATGCAGCTTTGACCTTAAGTACAATTGGAACATTCAAAAATTATTAAAGGAATGGCCATTTTCTCACATGTATAGCGACATACCGTTACCATAATACTACAATGGTGAGACTCTTAAAACCTTTTTTTCCTTTTCTTCTGAAAGGGAGACATGACCCCTCCTATGCAGGTGGATTTTGAGATAAGAATTGTAAGTTGTGGGGGTCAAATTTGTGAAGTGTAAATAGATGGAATATTCATTTTGTCTGTCTCCAATTCGAAACCTATTATTTAGCTCATGTTTTTAATCCAATCACGAGATAACATGAAAGCATTTTTTTGCCAAATGGGACCCATAATGTCGGCCACGTAAGCACATTAAGGGCCCTAAAAATGATTTAGTCAAAAGTTATTTTAATGCTTCAAAGGGTTCTCATGCATGCGTGAGTTGTATGTTGTGAAACAATCTTACCACTCTTCTTGTTATTTGAGGCAGTAACAACTAATACCCTTTCAATGTGATAATGGCCGTCAGTTTGACAATTTTCCCTTATAAATTTTGTGCGGACAATGGCATGATGTTTCGTTTTTCTTGTTATCTTAAAATGGTAAAGCTGGAAGAATCCTACGCACCATCAACAATAAGATCCGCGTTGTGCTCTTTCATGCTTCCATTTCTCTTCCTTTTGAGTCTACGCATTTTACATGGCAGCTTACTTTCTTAATATATTACCAACGCGAATTCTTAAAAATAAAACTTCAACCGAAATTCTCTTCTGTCGGCTCCCTTCTTATGGTCACCTTCGAATTTTTGGTTGTCTATGCTATCCGAATCTCGCCTCCACGGCCCCTCACAAATTAACACCTAAGACTACTCCTTGCATTTTTTTGGATTTTCCGTCGAATCATAGGGGGTACTTATGCTATGATTTGTCCACAAATAAAATCTTAGTCTCTCGCGATGTTACATTCGAGGAGAACATTTTTCCATTTACAAGCGTTCGCAAAATTTCAAGCCACTGACTACGGCTTCCTTGACGATTTAGACACTTCCCCTCTCATTCACAATTCAATACATGAAGCTAGTAGTCCGGATCAATGCTCACCGCCCCTGCCAGCTTTTTCATCGACTACCCCCTGCCCACGTCGACCACCCACTGCCCACTGCCCCCATCACCAACCCACTGCCCCACAACCCCCTGAACCCGTCACCTAAACCACTTCCCCCGTCGACCACCCCCTGCCCCTATCACTACCCCACTGCCCACGTCACTTCCCCACCACCCCCTGGCCACTGCCCCCAGTCCCTTTTCCTATAGACCGCGTGAAAATTTGTGTCCAGCATGAGATTTTCAAACCGAAAGTCCACTTTAACCTATCCACTAAAACTATCTCACCTCTACCTAAAACCCAAAATTAGCCAAGCTTGAATCAAATTGAAATGCAGTCATATGAGGAATTTGATGTGCTCACTACACATCAGACTTGAGATCTTATCCCAAAACCAGAGGGGATGAATATGATTCGGTATATGTAGCTATATCGTCACAAATTTAGAGATAGTGGTGAGCTTGAACACCATAAGGTGAGACTTGTGGAAAATGGCACGGGGCAATAAAAGAGAGTTGATTGTGGTGAGACCTTCAGTCCAGTGGTTAAATCTACTACCATTCGTACTGTTTTGAGCATTGCTATGGGGAAGAAATGGTTGATTCATCAACTTGATGTGAAAAATGTGTTCTTACATGGGAATTTGAAAGAAATTGTCTATATGCTCAACCACATGACTTTGTGCATCACTTGGCTCCTCAGCATGTCTGGAGTATTCGAAAGTTACTATATAGCTTGAAATAAGCCCTTCGGGATTGATATGAGTGATTTGCCACCTACATCATCCAGACCGGGTTCGTGTGCAGCAAAAGTGATAATTCACTTTTTATTTTTCATCGAGATAATGACATTGCATACTGCTCTATGTGGATGACATTGTCTAGACGACCTCCTCTGATGTGCTGAAAAATGAGATCATTACCTTTCTTAAATCAAAATTTTCCATGACGGACTTGGGTAAGTTGAGTTATTTCTTGGGGATTTCCATTACCAGATCATAGAATGACATGTTCATGTGTCAACGTATGTATGTCAAAGAAATTATTTACAAGGTTAAAATGGCAACTCGAAGTCGAAGATCAGCGCCAATGATGTGGACTCGGTGCGTGATACTTCTCTTTATATGAGTCTCGTTGTGCACTTCAATATCTTACCTTCACTAGGTCCGATATTGCCTATGGTGTTCAACATGTGTGCTTGTTCATGCATTCTCCCAGAGAGTCTCACCTATATCATTCGATACGTTAAGTGTTATACCCCGTATTTTCCCGAGTATGTACGTAAGGACGTACGTAGAAAATTTGAAACTTGTATTAGGCTTGGCCGAATTTAATTTTGTTCACAACACCCGTTTAGAGTCGTTTTTCGACGAAACGTTTTCACAGCTTTCGTAGGGAAAATTCCGGCTATGTCTTTTTTAATTTTTGCGGATTTTTCCGAGAGACGAAACGTGTTGGACCAACGAGAGGGCGCCACTTGGCACCCTCCCATCAAGGACGTGGGGGTCGGTTTGGACGAATTGAAGAGGGGGGAGTTGGTAGGATATTTTGTGTGTTAGTTGGTTAAGGACACATGGGTGAATCTTGGCCCTACACTTGCTATGCACTTGGCTAGATCTTGGCCATTGGTTGGCCTTGGCTTGTGCTATAAATACCCCTCTCCCTTTGATGAATTCTTCATCCTTTCCACAAATCTTCTAAGTGTTAAAATCCCTCTCTCTCCCTTCTTGTGGTTCTCGTCCAAGAGCCTTCCCCCTCCCCCCCCCTTGAGTGGCCTTGTGGCCGAGAGCCTCCCCCTCTCCCCTTGGGGTGCTAGCCGTGGGGTACCCCCCCCTAGCCTGGTTGTCTTCGTATAATACCCCCCCTCTTGGTAGAAATACTCTCAAAAGTATTGTTATAATGCCCAAATTACCTTAGCCGTATACCTTGTAGTATTCTAAGGTTAAACCTATACAAAAGCCCGCTTATACTATTATACTTCCCGTCAGTCACAAAACCAAAACCCTAGGAAAATCTCCATAGTCCGTTGGAGTATTGTGTAGAAGTTGGTTAGAACTTCTAAGGGTGGTTTAGAGCGGGTTGGATCGCACGGAGTTGGAGCTAAACGATTACCCAGGATCGACTTTTATACTTGGATAATTATGGGTTTATCGAGGTATTATCTTGTCCCTCTATTGTAATTGGAAATTACATGATTGTTAGGCTATATAGTTGAAGTATACTATATATGTAATCGAACGTTGTTATCGGCAATGTCTTTGGACTTAAGCCCTGAATAATAAGAAACCTTTTCGAAAGAAAGAGTCGAATCAGATTTACATGGATCGCATTTACGTGAGACTTGTGTAGCTTTTCCGGAGTAGAATTGTACCGTCGGGTTAGATGTATAACCCCCGGTTGGCTTCGTAGCCGCCTCGATAAAGCGAGGAGATTTACGCCGTTGCGGGGAGTCTTGCGAATTTTCTAGAATGTTCTACGATGAGGTCTAAATGTTAATAAGTCGCGCGTGGCCTTATAGGTCAAGTACTACGTGTGGCGCGATCTACTTGGCTTAAGGAGTAGCCGGTTGGAAGTACTTGAGCGTTTTGCTATTAGTCGATACTGTCGCGAGGTATGTGAACCTCTTCCTATCTCTTCTAGCATGATATATGTGAACTATGTAGTACGCAGACGCATACGTGCTAAATGTATTTGATTGGTTTAAAACATAAAGTGTTATAACGGCTTTATGGGAAGTTGGTTATAACAGCTTTATGTTGGTAAGAAATACTTGTGTTTTTTTTAAAGGTAACTGATTTGAACTATAACTGGCTTGTTATGTGTTAATAAAGAACTTGAAGTATTTCAAAAGATTTTTGAATCATTTCGAAAGAAGAAGTAATACTTGGTTTTTGAAAACTTAAGAGTTATACTAGCTTTATGGGAAGTTAGGTAATAACGGCTTAAGAATGTTTTACTGATTTCGGAAATCAGAATGTGTATCGACAAACCACTGCAGCGTTAATAAAAGGAAATGTTTTGACAGATTAAGTATTATTAAAACCAGTAGAAACTTCCATCTGCATAGAAGCTAAGATGGGACAAAATGATATTTCCTAGATCATGGCTGCTGTAATAAGATTGTTATAAACAAGAATATCCTACTCACATATAAGACTTATGTTTCTCAGATAGTTTAAAAGAGAATTATATTCTTAAATGAATAAGACTATGAACTACGAAACCTTTCTAAAATAAGAAACGTGAACATTTGAAATGAGGCAAACTTGGACGTTTGGATAATAATGTTGTTACTTGATTTTACGAAGATAAGTGTTTTGATTCACTTCAAAAGATAATCACTCTATTTTCATATACTACGGGTATTGTGTGACTTTTGTGAAAGTAACGTATCTTTTAAAAAGTTAATGTATGAAGTACTTTGGGGATAGAAACCCGAACATGTTGACATATAGTAGAAAGTACCTTGTGTGTATAACTTGATTGCGTTGGTTTGTGATAGCCTTGTAATACCTTCGTGATGCTTTGATAAGTAATCATATTAGGATGCTACGTGTTAGTATTCGTGATGTTTGTGTAAAGGGTTTTCCTCGATTGTGCTTATGTTGTTTAAACGATAAACCGTTATGTTGGTATTATACCACTCACCGTGTTTCCGGGTTAAGTCGCCCCGACGCGGTAGACTCAAAGCGGTGCAGGACCATGATTCGAGAATACCTCACGCGGGTCCCGGGCCTATGCGAGCTACGAGAGTTTCGTGTTAGCGCGCGCCTTTATGGTCATGCGGTTTACGCGCTACGCGATCGCGAGTCCGGGGCGATTTACGCCGGAGTAGCTACCGATGCGGGTTATACCTCACGCGCCTATGAGACCGCCTACGCGGAGTCATGGAGTTCGTGGCTAGACGCGCACATTTGATATTGCGCGAGCGACCAGCTTTGATCATACGACGCCTGCAGACAGATATCATGATACATTTTATGACCTTGTTAGTACCGTAGGTGTTAGTAGTCGCTATGCCTTCGCATTTACCCCGCACTATTTTATTTGGACACAGCGGACCCGTTGTTCATGTGTATTCCTTGGTGCTTTTCTATCATCGATCACTTGGCGGCGAAAGGTATTCCACGCATGATTGATGTTGTGGGCGTGAGACCCATTGTTATATCGAGTGATGACTTTGAGGCGTGAGTCCACGACTTGATATGACCGCTTATTTATCAGGAATCGTAGTTTGGTTATCATACATGTCTCCCGCTTTATATAGACTACTATGATTTCATTTACGATTTTCATTTTCACATACCTGCACTGTTAGATCGACCTCCTTTCGGGCCGCGTTCATGCCGCAGTAAAGGTACACCGCCGTTGATCCTCGCTCTGGGGTCACGAGCCGTTGGGAAGTCTGCCCTCCGAGGCTTATTCGTATAGTCCCCTTGTTGTAGGTGCTTCATTCGTGGTATGACGGCCCCGCCCCGTTGTTGTCATACCATTCGTAGAGGTCCGTAGTAATCGCGTGGTTTGTAAAAGGATTAAACTGCTCAGATTGAAAGAGTTGTTGTTTCTATATATATGCCAAAGGCGTGTTCATGTGTTATTGTTTATACTTCCGTTATTTTATGTTATTGATTTATGTTCACTGATTTTCTCGATGTATGACTACCGGGTGCCCGGTAAGGCACCACCACGCCCACGTTCGTCGTGACAAAAGTGGTATCGTGAGCGATTAATCCTCTGAAAGTGTCTACGCATCGATCCAGAGTCTTGATTATCGGTGTTGTGCACCACGCCAATAATCGTGAGGCTATAGGTTATTTAGGATTGGTTTCTATTCTTCTCATTCCGAGATCGTTTAGAGTTGTGTGATAAGTTGGACCTCTAACTTATTTCTTTCCCTACCGCTATGCCTCCGCAGGCAATCCGAGCCCAGAGGCGCGCAAGGCGGAGTCGCGAGTAGAGTTCGAGGGTTACGTGGCACGCCCAATTATCACCTGGGTGGTACTTCATTCGGGAGTTCTCGCGACATCACTAGCCCCAAAGAGAGTTTAGCACGGCGCAGCGGCCTTACTGCGCCATGATATTTGAACCTTCGCCCACCACGACCGAACAGAGAATATAGATTTCAGGAGGCGACCACATTAACTATGGATTTGACTACCGCAGAGTATACCGATGTACCGCGAGTCTTGATGACTATCTAAGAGAGGATTGTGCAAGAGTAATTCTTGATTGGGCTTCGAGCATGGCACGCGGGCTTATGCGCAGCAGTCGAAAAACGCAGAGATCGACGCGTTAACGGGCGACGAAGAGGCCGAGCAGCAAGGTCCTTTAGTAACTTTTGAGGCGAGTCGCCTACCAATGGATTAGATTATGCACATCCACCTGCAGAAAGGTCCTCCACTGGGGTTCGGACGTTCGTACGCAGAGTTGGTCAACTCCAAGGCTTCCGGTCATGCGACCGACGCCATCCCGGGAATGTCGTCTTTTAGTTGGTCTTGGTTGTACTATGACCGCCGTGGTCCGATGTTGAGAGAGTGTCCCGCAGGAGGACTCACCTTCGTGATCGCGGGTAGTTCGTCACCTTCCTTAGCGCTACTCACGGGCGTGTTTGATTAGAACGACTAAGGAGTAAGCGGTAGATATAGATATATCTTTAACCCTCTGTAGTTTTGTTTATGTGATAAGGTGAGTATACCTTAAGTGCTATGTTCGATAGCGGTGTTAGTTGTGATTAGAAATCATGGTGGGTTAACCGAGTAAGATTTTGGGGGATAGAGAAGGTGTGAGCCTTAGAGTTTTATACGTAGAGACCTTAGAGGTAAGGCCATCTCGAGTATAGGTGTAGTGTTATGTTTGATCCTTATCGGAGTGCATAGTGCACGTGAGCTATGGTTGTGGGATAAGTCCCTGAGTAGCGTGATTTGAAAGAGGGTAGTCGAGCTAGAAGACCGCTAGGTTTTCGAAACGTGATTAGTGAGATTGTTCCGGATCGGGGAGCTAGTATTGTGCGCGTTGCGGGTCAACCCGCGGTAGGTTTGGTGGTGGGGTCAGGTTGTGGTGGTCCCGCCTTGTGTTAGGGTTGTGAGGGTGTTAGGCCCAAGTTTAGTTAACCAGCGTACGAGTTCGTGGACGATTCGACCGATGGTCGGGCCGAGCGAGGTCACCGCCTTCTCTTCTAGCGTTACGCTTACTCGGCAGTGTTGATTTTATCAGAAAGGTTGTAAGGCGGCACGGGGTGCCTACCTTCACCTTATGACAGACAGTGGAGCCCAGGGTACGGCTGTTGTTGTTTCTGGAAGTTTTACCAAGCAGGGTTAAGAACTCAGGTGAGTCTCGGACCGCGTTCGCCTCCGCCAGTGTGTATTTGAGGTAGTGGTGGGGATTGTTGTCTCCTGTGGAGGAGTGTTTAAGCTACCATTTCGTTTTCGAATGTCGCCTTATGAGGCCTCAGGGGCGGTGTAAGTTGCCGGTCGATTGGTTCGATGTTGGCAAGATTCGGATAGTTGGTTCGAGCTTGTTCCAGCAGACATGTGGATAGGTAAAGCTTGTCTGAGGAGGTTCTGGCACCGAGAAATCGTGCGGATAATCGGCGACGACGCTGGAGTTCGAGTTGACGGTCGGTCTTCTTGAAAGTACCACCGGATGGGTGTGGCGAGCTTTGGAAAACAGAGGAAACTTAGCCCGAGTTACTTGGGCCCTTTGAGTTCATGTGAAGAATAGGCCGGGTTGCTTATCGTTAGCATTTGCCGTCCGACTTAGGAGGCAAGACGTCCGGCCTTTTCGTATTGTTATGTTCGGAAAGTATCGAAATCCATCCGAGTGTTCCCGCTAATGATGACCACGTTAGAGATAGTAACCCCGAGTTTCGAACCGCGAAGATCGAGAGTTTGGGTGCACGATACCGCAGCGATCGACGCATCCGGCACCATTTGTTGGGTCGCGAGAAGGTTTATGCCTCGCAAAGTGACAAAAGTGGTATCATGTGGTAAGAATTCGAGTGTGCGAGAAAGTGCGACTCGTAAGGTTAAGCGAGCATGTATGGCGAGCGTAGATGTGATCATTTCTTTTGTATGGAGAAAGTGCGAAGGAATTATATTTTAGACCCTTGGATGGGAGCGTTTGTGATGTTAGAGGTGTTTCCTCGTGGACTTGGATGTAAGCATTTTGCGCGGATGTTTCGTGGCGTGTATGGCAGATTGTTCTCGTAAGTATAGTAGGGAAGACTATCCGCCGCGTTTGTTTTGAGACTTAGAAGGAACATTCGGGACGAATGTTTCTAAGGAGGGGAGAATGTTATACCCCGTATTTTCCCGAGTATGTACGTAAGGACGTACGTAGAAAATTTGAAACTTGTATTAGGCTTGGCCGAATTTAATTTTGTTCACAACACCCGTTTAGAGTCGTTTTTAAACGTTTTCACAATTTTCGTAGGAAAATTCCGCTATGTCTTTTTAATGTTTGCGGATTTTTCCGAGAGTCGAAACGTGTTGGACCAACGAGAGGGCGCCACTTGGCACCCTCCCATTGGCGGACGTAAGGGGTCGGTTTGGACGAATTGAAGAGGGGGGAGTTGGTAGGATATTTTGTGTGTTAGTTGGTTAAGGACACATGGGTGAATCTTGGCCCTACACTTGCTATGCACTTGGCTAGATCTTGGCCATTGGTTGGCCTTGGCTTGTGCTATAAATACCCCTCTCCCTTTGATGAATTCTTCATCCTTTCCACAAATCTTCTAAGTGTTAAAATCCTCCTCTCCTTCATGGTTCTCGCCCAAGAGCCTTCCTCCCCTCGAGTGGCCTCAGGCCGAGAGCCTCCCCTCTCCTCGGGTGCTAGCCGTGGGTACCCCTAGCCTGGTTGTCTTCGTATAATACCCCCTCTGGTAGAAATACTCTCAAAAGTATTGTTATAATGCCCAAATTACCTTAGCCAGATACCTTGTAGTATTCTAAGGTTAAACCTATACAAAAGCCAGTTATACTATTATACTTCCCGTCACCACAAAACCAAAACCCTAGGAAAATCTCCATAGTCCGTTGGAGTATTGTGTAGTTGGTTAGAACTTCTAAGGGTGGTTTAGAGCGGGTTGAGCGCACGGAGTCGAGCTAAACGATTACCCAGATCGACTTTTATACTTGGATAATTATGGGCTTATCGAGGTATTATCTTGTCCTCTATTGTAATTGGAAATTACATGATTGTTAGGCTATATAGTTGAAGTATACTATATATAGAATGAACGTTGTTATCGCAATGTCTTTGGACTTAAGCCTGAATAATAAGAAACCTTTTCGAAAGAAGAGTAATCGAATCAGATTTACATAGGATCTGATGAGACTTGTGTAGCTTTTCGCGAGTAGAATTGTACGTCGTTAGATGTATAACCCCCGTTGGCTTGGTAGCGGCCTCGATAAAGGAGGAGATTTACGCTGCGGGGTGGGGAGGTCTGCGAATTTTCTGTAGAATGTTCTACGATGAGGTCTAAATGTTAATAAGCGCCTTGTGGCCTTATAGGTCAAGACTACGTGTGGCGCGATCTACTTGGCTTAAGGAGTAGCGACGGTTGGAAGTACTTGAGCGTTTTGCTATTAGTCGATACTGTCGCGAGGTATGTGAACCTCTTCCTATCTCTTCTAGCATGATATATGTGAACTATGTAGTACGGAGACGCATACGTGCTAAATGTATTTGATTGGTTTAACACAAAGTGTTATAACGGCTTTATGGGAAGTTGGTTATAAATGTTTTATGTTGGTAAGAAAATACTTGTGGTTTTTAAAAGGTAAATCGATTTGAACTATAACGGCTTGTTATGTGTTAATAAAGAACTTGAAGTATTTCAAAAGATTTTGAATCATTTCGAAAGAAGAAGTAATACTTGGTTTTTGAAAACTTAAGAGTTATACTAGCTTTATGGGAAGTTAGGTAATAACGGCTTAAGAATGTTTTACTGATTTCGGAAATCAGAATGTGTATCGACAAACCACTGCAGCGTTAATAAAAGGAAATGTTTTTGACAGATTAAGTATTATTAAAACCAGTAGAAACTTCCATCTGCATAGAAGCTAAGATGAGACAAAATGATATTTCCTAGATCATGGCTGCTGTAATAAGATTGTTATAAACAAGAATATCCTACTCACATATAAGACTTATGTTTCTCAGATAGTTTAAAAGAGAATTATATTCTTAAATGAATAAGACTATGAACTACGAAACCTTTCTAAAATAAGAAACGTGAACATTTGAAATGAGGCAAACTTGGACGTTTGGATAATAATGTTGTTACTTGATTTTACAAAGATAAGTGTTTTGATTCACTTCAAAAGATAATCACTCTATTTTCATATACTACGGGTATTGTGTGACTTTTGTGAAAGTAACGTATCTTTTAAAAGTTAATGTATGAAGTACTTTGGGGATAGAAACCCAACATGTTGACATATAGTAGAAAGTACCTTGTGTGTATAACTTGATTGCGTTGGTTTGTGATAGCCTTGTAATACCTTCGTGATGCTTTGATAAGTAATCATATTAGGATGCTACGTGTGTTAGTATTCTGTGATGTTTGTGTAAAGGGGTTTTCCCTTGATTGTGCTTATGTTGTTTAAACGATAAACGTTATGTTGGTATTATACCACTCACCGTGTTTCCGGGTTAAGCCGCCTCCGTCGCGGTAGACTCGGCGATGCAGGACCGTGATTCGAGAATACCTCATGCGGGTCCCGGCCTATGCGAGCTACGAGAGTTCCGTGTTAGCGCGGCCTTTATGGTCACGCGGTTACGTGCTACGCGATCGCGAGTCCGGGGCGATGCCGGGAGTAGCTACCGATGCGGGTTATACCTCACGCGCCTATGAGATCGCCTATGCGAGTCGCGGAGTTCGGGGCTAGACACGCACATTTGATATTGCGGCGGCGACCGGCTTTGATCATGTGGCGGTGCAGAGATATCATGATACATTTTATGACCTTGTTAGTACCGCGGTGTTAGTAGTCGGCTATGCCTTCGTACTTACCCCGCATCGTTTATTTGGACACAGTGGGACCTGTTGTTCATGTGTATTCTCGTGCTTTTCTATCATCGATCACGGCGGTGAGGAAGGTATTCCACGCATGATTGATGTTGTAGGCGTGAGACCCATTGTTATATTGGAGTGATGACCGAGGCGTGAGTCCCGACTTGATATGATCGCTTATTTATTGGAATCGTAGTTTGGTTATCATACATGTCTCCCGCTTTATATAGACTACTATGATTTCATTTACTGATTTTCGCCACATACTTGCACTGTTATCGACCTCCTTCGGCCGCGTTCATGCCGCAGTAAAGGTACACCCGCCGATCCTCGCTCTTAGTGGTCATTCAGCGTTGGAAGCTCCATTTCCTCGAGGCTTATCTTCGTATAGTCCCCTGTTGTAGGTGCTTACATTCGAGGTATGACGGGCCCCGCCCCGTCGTTGTTGTCATATCATTCGTAGAGGTCCAGAGTAATCGCGTAAGGTGGTTTGTAAAAAGGATTAAACTGTTCAGATTGAAAGAGTTGTTGTTTCTATATATATGCCGAAAGGCAAGTGTTCACAGGTTATTGTTTATACTTCCGTTATTTTATGTTATTGATTTATGTTCCGCTGATTTTCTCTGATGTATGACTACTGGGGTGCCCGGGGTAAGACACCAGTCACGGGCCCACGTTCGGGTCGTGACATTAAGGGTAACATTGACTATGTATTACATCTTTATCCATCTGCACCGACCAAGTTGATATCATACACGGATGCCGATTGGGGCGGTTGTCCCGACACACATCGATATACTTCCGGCTATTGTGTATTTTTGGATGATAACCAAATTTCGTGGTCTGGAAAATGGCAAGCCATGGTTTTCCATTCGTGTGCAGAAGCAGAATATAGAGGCATTGCGAACGTTGTTCCCGAAATTTGTTGGCTCAGAAACCTCCTAGAGCTTCATTGTCCCTTACGTAAGGCATCTATTGTGTACTGTGATAACGTATCTGCTGTGTACTTGTCTCATAACCCGGTTCAACATCATCGAACCAAACATATTGAGACGGATATTCATTTTGTTCGTGATAAAGTTTTCATGGGTCATGTTCGGGTGTTACATGTTCCGTCTTCTATCAGTACACAAATATATTTACTAAGGGAATTCCTCGACAGTTGTTCCTTGACTTTAGATCAAGTCTAAGCGTCTGGTCTCCTCCCGCTCTGATTTCGGGGGTGTGATAAAGAATATATTAATAATCTTCATATATTCTGTAATTATTATTTTGATGTAATTATGTAAACTAGATATTTTCAAACAATTAGGTTTGTAATTATAAATACTTATATATATTGAATTAATGAAAAACCTCCAAACAAGGAAGAATTACACAACTCTACATCCATATCTTTAGAATTCAACGTTAATTTTCTTTCTTTTTTAATTTTTTTTAGAAGTATCGCTTTTCTTTCTTTTTACTACAACACCACTATTTTTTCCTTTTCATTTAGTAGGGATTCTACTGATTAAATGGAGGCTAATTATTAATTAAGCTAAGTGAAAGAATAATATAAATGAGAAAAAGAACATCCACCGGTACCTTTATCCTTGTCGAATTTCGAGGAAGTTTTCAGTATATATAGCTCTCCAAACAACACCAAAAATGCACAAGTTAATATCTCCTCTTCTTCGCCTGCAAACAACACCTAGCAAAGTTATTATCTAAAGCTCATTTTGTGTTCCAATCCAAGGTCCCCATTGATCTCCCTTATTCATTTCTTGAAATATTCTTCCTTCAAGTGATCACTTATCTATCACTATTATGAAAATTTCAACTTCGTTCTGAATTCATAATTGCAAAACTGTAATTAATGAATCCAATTAAGTAGGGAAAATATAAATATTGAACGCATATAATTTGACCAACTTTCTAAAATATATTTTAAATTAGTTTTCCTTTTTAAATTATTATAGGAAAATGAGCAGACAAGGAGACTGGAATTGCAGGTCATGCCAGCACTTGAACTTCCAAAGGAGAGACTCATGCCAGAGATGTGGAGAGCCAAGACACAGTTCAGGTGCTCATGACTTTGGAAGCTGCTTTGGAGGCGGAAGAGGAGGAGGCGGCTCCTCCCCATTTGGCTTTAGCACTGGGCCTGATGTAAGGCCCGGTGACTGGTACTGCAACATTGGAAATTGCGGCGCGCACAACTTTGCCAGCCGCTCTAGCTGCTTCAAGTGTGGTGCTTTTAAGGATGAATCCTCGGGCGGCTGCGGTAGCGGTGGTAGCGGCTTTGACGCTGAACACATGATGTCATCGCGCCTGAGAGGCCTCAGCTTCGGTAGTGCAAGTGGCAGTAGCCGCTCTGGATGGAAATCCGGTGATTGGATTTGTACCAGGTAAAGTACATTAAATGTGTGACAATCTCATCTAGAAAACATATTTTTATTTATTTAATTATATTTTCAGCTAATGCAATACATTAGGTGTCAATCATTTCTCTACCTTAGGTGCCTAAGTAAACTTTATAATCCCGTTTGATATGAAAAAAGGTAAATAATTTAAATTATATAACCTGACACTATGGAAATTTATTATATATTTTGACTTGTTTATATCAGGTTACTTGCCTTATCTTTTATGATTAAACCAACTTAATAAGAAAATATAGAATTGACAATAAAACTTTAGTAACAATATATTTATTGTTGCTAAAAATATAAATGACAACAAAAATTTCATATATATTGTTGCTAAAAACGTAAATGACAACAAAAAAAAACTTGTTGCGATTTTCTTTCGCATCAGGGCTTATTGCAACTGCATGCAATAATTTTTGTTGTTGCAAAAAGTATTTTTGACAATAACATTCAACATATGAAAACAAAAAAAAATTGTTGGCAAATATTTTCTTCTTATAGTGTATCTTTAGATGAAATAATAATGCGAATATTTTTATATTGTTAGTTTATATATATTAAACTAAAGTAGTTTAAGTAAAGTAGTTTCTGTCTGGTTTGAATAACACTGGGGCCATAACAAGAATAATTTTTAGGTTATCCACTTAGGTAAAAGAAATAATAAGTTTGAAACATTGTCGTGCATGTTTAAAAGTTATTAAATATTTCAATCTTCAGGCTACTACATTATTTTGCAGCCCATTGTTGGAGTGTAAATAAAATGTTTGGAATTATGAACAGATTAGGGTGTAATGAGCACAACTTTGCGAGCAGGATGGAGTGTTTCAGATGCAATGCACCTAGGGACATAGCTGGCAACATGTCTTCATATTAATTCATCATTGATTCTACATTTTTGGGTAATTCACTTCCCTCTTTTATATATATATAAATCAGGGTCGTCTCAAACATTTTGGATCATATTTTAATTCGTAAAAGTGAGTTCTTAATTAGGCTAAGACTTGCGAATTATGGACCTTTACAGTAAATTTTGGCTAATACTACTTAATAAAAAATGAAAAAAAATCCTAAAATCTTTCGTTTTTCGGGAGCCCTATGCGGTTGCACACCTCGTACGGGTCCAAAAACGACTCTAATATATATATATATATATTATCCTAATTAATATATAAATACTTATTCAGGTGTTGCAGTCTAAGAGAGAATCAAGCTAGAAAGACCTGAAGAAGATGATGATGATATCGGAAGAAGATCTTCTCTTTTCTTTCTTTTTTTTTTCCTTTTAATATTTTGATATTTATATTATTCACTTGTAGGAATCTTTAGATGAATTATGATCTCAAAGAAAAAGAAAAAAAAAACGACTGGAGCAGAATCTTTAATTTTGCGAGCTTTATTAGGTATTAAATGTAGCCTTGTACTTCCAGCTGCTTGTTTCAAGCTAGTATTTAGTATCAGTGTGTGTTATGAAAGAGCTTTTTTGCCTTATGAACTATTTTCTTATTCCAATCTTGATGTTTTTGTAGCACAAAATGTATATTTAAGTAATTGCGTTATAAATTCTATAACTATTTATATAAAGAAGAAATCATATAAGGAAGGGATTCTTAATTATACAAATGAGACTTTGAATTTAGAACGAGCATGAAGAGATCGATTAACGATAATCAAAATTAAATTACCGTTAATCAAACCATCTCAACCCTTGAAAGAAAAGAAAACAACGAAAAAATGCATGTATATGGACAAGTAGAAAAAATATTGCACTTGTTAAACGTATGGATTAAAAGTACTTTCATCTTTGGATTAATAAATGTATAGTAGTAATAAATTATACTCCGATCCCTTGATTCATTTTGTTAGTTCAATTAACTTTATACTCTCCTTAAGAAATTATTTATTAATTAATGATATTAAAATAATATCAACAAAGCAATGATTGGGTAGCTGAGTCAAGTACATCTTCTCGGGAGCAAAAGGCGAAATTCCTCGCCCACAGGGCCCCCACCCCTCCGACCCGACAGAGATTGGTGGAGGAAGGTAAATCATGGCTCAACGGCTCACTAGGTGAGAGGCACAGTGCCTGGTGCCCACAAGGAGTCATCCTTCACAAAGAAGAAATGAACTCCCACATCGGCAATGTGGCTCGAACTCGCTTTCTAAACAATCACCGCGCAAACTAATCAGCCTACACCCATGCGGGTTTAGTACATCTTCTTACTTCTACATGCAGAATTGTTCATATTTATTGTAGAAAGCTACGGTCTCCTTTTATTTTTATTTTTATTTTTTGGAGCTTAGTGTAGGGTTTACCTACTTTAATTTTTTTTATTTAAGAAAAATACCTTTCTTTTATAGGGTATGCACCTTTATTGTTGTACCCTTTAAGATATGTTAGTTTCTGGAAGTAAAAGTTGTGTAATGATATCTGATAAGACGTGCTCATATTCTCAATCAAAATCATATTCATTTAGATCTTTAGGCTGCTCTCACCCGATAGCTTTGTCCAGCCTCTCGGGTCGATTTCGTTTACTCCGTCCAACAACAAAACTTAAAATCCTTTAATTTAAATAAACAATGTTTTAAGTTTCCAAATTTTATTTGGATAGCATCGATAAGCTTCCCTAAACTTAAGTCATTTTTTAGTAGATACTTGTATTCGTTAGGATTTGAGTCTCAAATCCGATCTAATAAGAAAACAGTAAATACGCGAAAAACAAATAACACACATATTTATAGTGGTTTACTCTCAATACGAGAGCTACATCCACTTTGCCGCTGCAGATTTCAATATAATCGAAAATATGGAGTTTGTTTACAATTCTCTCTTGCTCACATACAAAGAAAAACGATACCCCAATATATATAGCGAAAACTAGGGCGAACATAATACAAGTCCGAAATTCCCAAAATATCCTCCACTAAATAACCTTACATTATAAAAAAAATCGGGGGATCCGCTCCCTACTCCCCCGGGAGGGGGTTTACCACCCCCTTCCAACCCCCACGTCCACATGTTAGCGTTCCACACTCTGCGTAGGATCTTCATAGTGGCGGCGATGAATTAGGTTCCACAACTCAACAATCTCTCACTTGGAGACTAATTTCAATCATATGTCTCCATCTACAGCAACGACTCCGATCCTCATCCAAGAAGTCCAACTGAAGTTCCACACAACTTCAGTTTATCATTCGGCATGGCCTTCGTCAACATATCTGCTGGATTCTGACTCCCTAGGATCTTCTTAAGCACTAATAATCTATCTTCCAAAGTTGATTTGATGAAATGGTACCAGAGTTGTATGTGCTTCGTGCGAGTATGGTAGATCAGGTTCTTTGCTAAATGAATGGAACTATGGCTATCACACTATAGCACACTCTTATCGTGGTCCTGATCCAATTCCGGCAGAAATGATTGTAGCTACATCATCTCATTCGTGGCCTCCGTCATGGCAACGTACTCAGCCTCACAGCTAGAGAGAGCTACTACATTCTACAACTTTGAAACTCAATAAATTGTAGTACCTCCGAAGGTGTAAACATACATGGATGTGCTCTTTATGCTATCAACATCATCACCATTATAAGCATCAACATATCCATGTAATCATGTCTCTGACTTCTGAAAATACAACGATAAACTTGAGCTTCCCTTCAAATACCTAAAAATCCACTTCACAGCCTCTAAATGTTGTTTTCCCGGATTGCTCATAAACCTGCTAACAACTCCCACTGCATGTGTAATGTCTGGCTTCGTACATATCATCACGTACATAACACTGCCAATAAAAGAGGCATAAGGTACCTTATTCATATGCTCCATCTCATCCTTGGTCACAGACGACTAATCTTTTGATAAACAACAGTGTCCAACCAAGAGAGTATTGACTGGGTTGGCAGCGTCCATGTTGAACCTTCTTCACGTATTCTTCTTGTGAGAGCTTGAGTCCCTCCTTGCTTCTGATGATTCTCATCCCGAGGATTTACTGTTACACCCCATAATTCCAGGGCATGTATTTAAGAACTTACGAAAGAAATAAGATTTGAATATGGGAAGATAAGTTGGCGGAATATTTTGGACAAATTTTTAGTCAACTTTGGAGCAGTATATATAAAGGTATATTAGGAGTTTTTGGGTGTTTCAAAGGCCTAATATGAGGTTCAGTGAGTCTTGTTTCCAACACAACCAACCGCTCGTCGATAGGACATCGGAGTAGAAAGCTATGGACGTTACAAGTTCAGCGGGCAGATGAACAGAAAAATGTTTTCAGTCAGGCGCCACAGCGCCACGGCACCGGCTACAGGGCCGCGGCGTCGTAAGTCCTGAAGTGTTCTGAAGTTGCAGCGCCACGGCGCCGACTGCAGGGCCGCGGCGCCGAGGCGGGATTTTTCGCGAAAAATGGAGAAAAATTAGAAGATATTTTGTAAAGGGCCCATGGGAGGGCGACAAGTGTCCCTCCCATCTTGTAGACCAAGAAAGGTCTTATATATTGACCAAGTCTTGCAAGACTTGGTCATTTGCAAAGACTCATCCTAATAGAAATTCTCTTCTCTTCTCTCTCTATTGAGAAAAACCCTAAGCCTATATGAAATTTTTGGAAAGGCGGCAAGAAGAAAATATGTTGGCAAGCTTGTAGAGGGTTCGTGTGGGTGATTTTAACGTGAAGAAGAATTTTGGGAAGAGGGCTAAAGGGGGAGAGATTGTTGGACTATTTTGAGCTTATTAATGTAACAATCTTGTCAACTTAGTGATTAAATATTTCATGTTGTTGTAGACCTTGTTAGCCCTTGAGATTGAAATACAAATTGGTCGATAGTTATAATCGTCGCATATTGTCTAAATAAGAGATTATAGTTGTTGAGATTGGTTGCGACTATATAGCATGTGAGAACGATAATATGGATTAAAAAGGAATTTGAAAAGATTTTATGCGGTTGTACCTTGTAGTCGAAAATGATATTTAATATTGGACTATTTTATATGAAATTGTGGGGCAGAATTTTATACGTCCTGTAAGGCGTATAATCCCCTTTGATTGGTTGGTGTGTTGAGCCTTAAGTGTGACATTTAGTTATTGGATCCGGGCCTTGAAAAAGGTGGAAAAGTACGTAGAAACAAAGGAGGTGCTACCCAATTTTCCGTAGAATAAGAGATTGTATACTTAGTATCATTCTACGTTAGAAACTAGAAGTTGATAGTCGTGTTGTGGCCATTATAGGTTGACAATTCTATGTGCGACGTATTCGACTTAGCTTGTGGATTAAGCCGAAAAGGTATGTGAACCATCTCTTCTTCTTCTAGCATGATTCCTTATGATAAAGAAAGTAAGTCATACTCCTTAAATGATCCATCCCTTGATTGTACTTGGATTGCCTAATATAGAAGTTGTCCTATATACTTCCTTGATTGTACTTTGGATGTTTAAATTGAAAGTTGTTATAATCCATTCCCTTAATGAAGTTTGGATTTTCAAAAGTGCAAGTGTTTTACTTGAAGTACTTAGAGTCTTAAAAAGGAAGTGGTTCCTAATCTTTTGGCTAGTGCCTTAGTTTCAAAACCTAAAGGTTGTTATAATGACTTTAGGGGAGTAAAAAGAGTGTTTTACTTAATTGATTTAAAAGAGGAGAAATGACATGATTTAAAAAAAAAGTAACTTGTTTTAAAAGGTGTGAGTTACTTGAGATTTAAAAGTAGAAGAAACTTGATTTCTAAAGATTAAGAGACTTGAAGTATTTTGAAAGTTAAGAAACTTGATTTGAAAGTATATGATACTTGGTTTTAAAAGTATAAGTCTCTTGGTTATAAAAAGAATGAATTTGTCTAAAACCATAAAGGGTTATAACGGCTTTATGGGAAGTTGGTTATAACGGCTTTATGGAAGGTTAAGAGAGTTGTCTATTTTGATGGATAGGTATGAGTTGCCTAGGTTGTTGTCACGACCCGTTCCGGGGCCCGTGACTGGTGCCTTACCCGGGCACCCAAGTAGTCATACATCAGAGTAATCAGCGGAATATAAAACAACCAAGATATGAAGCAGTATAAATTGAGACACGATTATCCAAGAAAAGTTGCCTTTCGGCATATATATATAAATACCCAAAGTGAGCTATCCCAACCTTTTAACAGGCTCTGCACTTAATGATTTATAACAACAATGGCGGGACAGGGCCCCGCCATACCCCTGAATACAAATACCTACAACGGCAGGGGACCATACCAAAAAGCAAAGCCTCCGGAGAAACGGAGCTTTCCCAAACGCTGAAACGATGATCCTAAGAGCGGGGATCAACAACAGGAGTACCTTTACCTGCGGCATGAACGCAGCCCCCCGAAGGAGGTCAGTACAACAGGTACCAAGTATGTGAAACTGTAAAGTACTTTAAATGAAATCAAAGTATTTAAAACCATTTGTAAATACAATTAGTTCAATTTGCACATAGTGCCATATCACAAACAAGAGCAATAATAGGTAAACTGTAACAGGTCTTTCCTAGGCCGCGAATGATCGAAGCAAGGCCAATCGCCCATAGTATCATTATGCATGCCTAACCCTGGACTCCCGCAGTCCGCATAGGTCACACATAGACCCGCATGAGGTATTCCTCGCATCGGGGGTAGCCAACCCCGGTACCCTCCTGGACTCCCGCAGTCCGCATAGTCTCAATAGACCGCATAGTCACACAGACCGCATAGGGCATCCCCCGCATCGGGCTAATACACCCGGAATGATCAATCCTGGAGCATACCGCTGCTCCGCATAGTCACACAGACCGCATAGGCCGTAGAGACCCGTGATCAAGTGGCAAGCCCGGTATAATAAGTCGGGGTATGTGATATAATAACAAGATAACGGGCTTAACGCTTAACAACGTAAGCCAACAAGAATAACATCACAAGACAATAACACACTTAGTATCATAACATGGGTACTTATCAAACCAGAAGGAAGGTATCACAAGGCTATTACCAGCAAAACATAGACAAGCTAACCACACAAGGTACTTTAATGTTTACGTTAACAAAACCAAGTTCTAACTCCAAAGTACTACATACATTAATTCTTTAAGAGATCCATTTCTTTTATAAAGGTCACCCGATACCCGTAGTAATAGAGTGACTAACATTTTTAAGTAAACCAGAACACTTTCCTTTTTATAAATCAAGTAACAACATTCTTTTCTAAACGTTCAAGTTTGCCTAATTTCAGATGCTCAAGTTTCTCATTTTCAAAAGGTTTCGTAGTTCATAGTTTTAATCACATAATGATATAATTCTCCTTTAAAAGGATTTGAGAAACATATGCCTTATAGGTGAGTAGGTTATTCTTATTTATAACAATCTTATTAAAGCAGCCATGATCTAGGGAATATCATTTTGTCTCATCTTAGCTTCTATGCAGATGGAGGTTTCTACTGGTTTTAATAATACTTCATTATTCAGTACATTTCCTTTTATTAGCGCTGCAGTGGTTTGTTCGATACTTATTCTGATTTCCGAAATTAGTAAAAGATTATTCCTTTTAAAAACCAAGTACTTATTACTCACGAATGATGTATCACACTTTTTAACAAACTTCATGTTAATTCAATTAAGTCAAGTCTATTGTCTTATGAGATCAAGTCTCTTAACTTCTAAAATCAATAACCATTCTTTTTATCTCTCTTACGTCGTTATACCTAACTTCCCATAAAGTCAGTATAACTTTTTAAAACCAAGCATTACTCTTCTTTCAAAAAGGTTTCTTATCTCTTTTGAAATACTTCAAGATTATTTATTATTCAGGCTTAAGTCGAAATACATTGCCAATAAACTACGTTCAGTTAACACACGTACGTCTACCGTACTATATATATTTCCTTTAAAATATCATGCTCAAGAGTATAGGAAGAATCATATACCTTCTCGGCGAAATCCACCTGCCAAGTCGAATATGTCGCGCAGAGAATCGACCTATAACTTCAAATACGCCTATCAACGCTCAGATCAGATCGCATAAAGCTCTAGCAGAGGTTCTCTATTCTATGGAAAATTTGGGCAGACTTCCTACCCAGAACTATACAATCATCAGAATACAAATTCTATGTAAGTACAGTTCAATTATTCATCTTTTATACCCTTCTACAGTGATAACAATTCAATTCTATTCTTTAATACCTTCTAAGTATTTTATACTTATTCCTATACCTCTACAGTATGTATATTCTAATTACAAAAGGAGGATAAGATTATTTACCTCGATAAGCCCAATATTATCCAAGTATAAACGTCGATCCCGAGCAGGTTTAGCTCCTAAATGCACGCCCGATAGCTCCAAGAACCCTTAGAAGTTCTACACCACTTCTACTTAAATACTATAAGGGATTTGGGCTAGGGTATTTAGGAATAGTAACTATACTTGGAAGACAACATTTCTACCAAGGGAGGGTAGATTTCGCCAGACTACTAGGCTATGTGGGGAAGCTCTCGGCCAAGCCACTAGGCTAGAGGGGGGGAGAGGGTGTTGGACGAAATACTTCAAGAGAGGGGAGGAAATTTCAAGACTTGGAAAGTTTGATTTGTGGATGAAGAACTCTTCAAGTTAGGGGGGTATTTATAGGCCAACCAATGGCCAAGATGAAGCCAAGTGCTATGCAAGTGTAGGGTGAGGATTTAGGCAAGTGTCCATTCTATCTACTACACAAAAATATCCTACCAACTCCTTGACAAAAAGCCACACTTTTCGTCCCCTATTGCCGCCCCAACGTCCACCAATTAGAGGGTGACAAGTGTCGCCCTCTTGTTGGTCCAAAATGTTTCGTCTCTCGGAAAAATCCGCAAAAATTAGAAATGACATAGCCGTATTTTTCCCTTCGCAAGTTTAGTAAAACGTTTCGTCGAAAAACGACTCTAATCGGGTGTTGTGCACAAAAGTTTTCGGCCCTAGCCTACTTTAAGCTTCAACTTTTCTACGTACGTCCTCACGTACATACCCTGGAAGTACGGGGTATAACATTCTCCCCTCCTTAGAAACATTCGTCCCGAATGTTCCTTCTAAGTCTCAAAACAAACATGCGCCAGTATAGTCTTCACTATTATACTTACGAGAACAATCCTGCCACACCTGGCCACAGAAACACCTGCGCAAATACTTACATCCAAGTCCACGAGGAATCACCTCTAACATCACAAAATCTCCCACCCGGGGTCTAAAAGATACTCCCTTCGCACCTACTCTTTACAAACGAAATGATCACATTTATGTCCTTACACATGCTCGCTTCTTCCCTTACTCGTCGTACCCTTCTCATACACTCGAACTCTTTCTCATAACTTACCACATTCCTGTTACTGCTTCAGTTTCCAAAACTCTGGGTTACTACCTCCACTTGGTCATCATTAACTGAGAATACTCTGGATGGATCTCCGATACTCTTCCGAACATAGCAATATGAAAGATCGGACGTACTGCCTCCTACGTCGGACGGCAATGCTAACTATAGGCAACCTGGCCTATTCTTCACATGATCTGAAAAGGCCCAAAGTAACTCGCCACGTTTCTCCGCTCAATCTCGCCACACCTTCCGGGTGGTACCTTCAAGACCCACCGTCAACTCTGAACTCCCAACGCCGCGATTATCCGCACAACTTCTGTTGACTCTGAGCTGCCAATAACCTCTTCTGGATAAGCTTCACCCTATCCACATCCTGCTGAACAAGTATGAACCAACTATCTGAACCTTGCCAACATCGAACCAATCGAACGACAACTTACATTTCCGCCCCTACAAGGCGTCATAAAGCGACATTCGAATACTGAAATGGTAGTTATAAAACACTCCTCAACAGAGGCAACAATACCTACAAATACCCTCAAATCCAAACTCGCCCGAGGCGAATGCGAGCATCGATACTTACCTGAGTTCCTAACCCTGCCTGGTAAAACTTCCCGAAAAGAAACAGCCATAACTTGGGCTCCACTGTCTGTCATAAGGTGAAGGTAGGCACCTCGTGCAGCCTTACAACCTTCCTGAAATAATCATCTCGCAACTTACTACCGAGTACACGGTTTGACTAAAAGATAAGACGGGCTGACCTCATCGGCCCGACTACTGGTCGAACGCATCCACGAACTCGTACGATGGTTAACTAAACCCGGGCCTAACACCCTCATGACCCTAACACAAAGCGGGACCACCACAAACTGACCCCACCACCATACAGGCCGCGGGTCGACCCGCAACATGGCCTCAACCCGACCCGGCAACGCGCAAAACACTAGCTCCCCGATCCGGAACAATCTCACTAATCACGTTACGAAAACCTAGCGGTCTTCTTAGCTCAACTACCCTCTTCCACTCCACACTACTCAGGGACTTATTATACAACTATATCTCACGTGCACTATGCACTCCGATAAGGGTCTAACACAAATGTAATCTTTTACTCAAGATTGCCTTGCCTCTAAGGTCTCCACGTATAAAGCTCTAAGGCTCACACTTTTCCTATCCCCCAATCTTTCTCGATTACTAACCATGATTCCTAATCACAATTAACACAATGCTATCCGAAAATAATACTTAAGATATTCGCATCTTACTATACATACAAATCTCTAGAGGGTTAAGGATATACCTGTGTCTCCTGCTTCACTCTCCTTTGTCGTTCTAATCAAACCTGCCCTGTTGGGCGCATAGTTGGGGAAGGTGATGAACTAGCCACAGATCCCGAAGGCTGAGTCTCCACATCCGCACCACCCTTGGTCGGACAATTCCTCGCAAAATGGCCCTGCTGGCCGCAAAAAAAAACAAATTGTCGAAGTAGTACGACACTCCCCCGAATGACACCTACCACAACGGCCACACCGGGGTGGCTCCTCTCGCTAACGCCTTCCTCTCCGAACCATCAATCCGCAATCGATCGATAGGTTGAGTCCTCCTACTGCATCCTTCCTCATAGAACATTCCTCGCCATACGCTCGACGGCGCAGTAAAACAAGAACCATCAAAAATCGACATTCCCGAATGGCGCCGCCACATCGTGAACACCGAGAAAAATTGAACCCCGTGGAGGACACTGCACCGCGGAGGCGCATGTCTAATCTGCACGAGGCGGTTCGCCTCGAGAGTTACCAAATGATCCCGCCAATCGGGCCTCTTCACGATCTTGGTTAATCTGCCGATCTATGTCTCTCACCGCCGCACATAAGCTCGAACGCAAGCCAAGCTCATTCTCGATCAAGAGCTACTTCTTCACAACCCTTCTTTAGATAATCATCAATACCCTTGATATATCGGTACATAAAATACTCTGGTTGCCAAATCCTTGCTAGTAATGGCCGTCTCTTGCAATCCATATTTTCTCGCTCTAGTCGCGAACTGGGCGTCCAGATGTCATGGCCGCAGTAGGAACTGCTGCCGCTGTGTCAAACTCTGCTGGGGCTGGCGACGTCTCAGAACTCCCCGAATGAAGCATCACCCCAGGTGATGATTGGGCATGTGCCCTTCTAACTCTCTCAGATTTACTCGCAGCCTCGCCGCTTTGCGCCCGAAGTTACTGGCGCGAGGCATAATCGGTAAAGGAAAGGAATACGTTAGAGGTCCAACTTATAACACGACTCTAAAGCACAATCTCAGAGTGAGAAGAATGGAAACCAATCCTAAATATCCTATAGCCTCCTGATTATTGGTATGGTGCACAACATACCGATAATCAAGACTCTACTAGATACGGTCTGTAGACACCTTCCGAGGATTAACTGCTCTGATACCACTTTTCTCACGACTGCCCGTTCGTGGATCGTGCCTTACCCGGGCACCCAAGTAGTCATACATCAGAGTAATCAGCGGAATATAAAACAACCAAGATATGAAGCATTATAAATTGAGACACAGTTATCTGAAGAAAAGTTGCCTTTCGGCATATATATATAAATACCCAAAGTGAGCGATTCATCCCAACCTTTTAACAGTGGCTGCACTTAATGATTTATAAAAACAATGGCGGGACAGGCCCCGCCATACCCCAATACAAATACCTACAATGGCAGGACCGTACGAAAAGGCAAAGCCTCGAGAAACGGAGCTTTCCCAAACGTCAAACGATGATCCTAAGGCGGGGATCAACAACAGAGTACCTTTACTGCGGCGTGAACGCAGCCCAAGGAGGTCAAGACAGTACCAAGTATGTGAAAGCGTAAGTACTTTAAATGAAATCAAAGTATTTAAAACCATTTGTAAATACAATTAGTTCTATTTGCACATAGTGCCATATCACAAACAAGAGCAATAATAGGTAATCTATTACAGGTCTTTACTAGGCCGCGAATGATCGAAGCAAGTCCAATCGCCCATAGTATCATTATGCATGCCTAATCACGACTCCCGCATCGCATGGAGTCACACATAGACCCGCATGAGGTATTCTCGACGGGGTAGCCAACCCGCATTCTCCGGACTCCCGGTCGCGTAGTCTCGATAGACCACATAGTCACACAGACCGCGCATGGCATCCCCGTCGGGCTAATACACCGAATGATCAATCCCGAGCATACCGCCGCTCCGCGTAGTCACACAGACCGCATAGCCGTAGAGACCGCATCGCGTGGCAAGCCACCGGTATAATAAGTCGAGGGTATGTGATATAATAACAAGATAACGGGCTTAACGTTTAACAACGTAAGCACAACAAGAATAACATCACAAGACACTAACACACGTAGTATCATAACATGAGCACTTATCAAACCAGCAGGAAGGTATCACAAGGCTATTACCAGCAAAACATAGACAAGCTAACCACACAAGGTACTTTAATGTTTACGTTAACAAAACCAAGTTCTAACTCCAAAGTACTACATACATTAATTCTTTAAGAGATCCATTTCTTTTATAAAGGTCACCCGATACCCGTAGTAATAGAGTGACTAACATTTTTAAGTAAACCAAAACACTTTCCTTTTTATAAATCAAGTAACAACATTCTTTTCTAAACGTTCAAGTTTGCCTAATTTCAGATGCTCAAGTTTCTCATTTTCAAAAGGTTTCGTAGTTCATAGTTTTAATCACATAATGATATAATTCTCCTTTAAAAGGATTTGAGAAACATATGCCTTATAGGTGAGTAGGTTATTCTTATTTATAACAATCTTATTAAAGCAGCCATGATCTAGGAAATATCATTTTGTCTCATCTTAGCTTCTATGCAGATGGAGGTTTCTACTGGTTTTAATAATACTTCATTATTCAGTACATTTCCTTTTATTAGCGCTGCAGTGGTTTGTTCGATACTTATTCTGATTTCCGAAATCAGTAAAAGATTATTCCTTTTAAAAACCAAGTACTCATTACTCACGTATGAGGTATCACACTTTTTAACAAACTTCATGTTAATTCAATTAAGTCAAGTTTATTGTCTTATGAGATCAAGTCTCTTAACTTCTAAAATCAATAACCATTCTTTTTATCTCTCTTACGTCGTTATACCTAACTTCCCATAAAGTCAGTATAACTTTTTAAAACCAAGCATTACTCTTCTTTCAAAAAGGTTTCTTATCTCTTTTGAAATACTTCAAGATTCTTTATTATTCAGGCTTAAGTCAAAAGACATTGCCAATAAACTACGTTCAGTTAACACACGTACGTCTACCGTACTATATATATTTCCTTTAAAATATCATGCTCAAGAGTATAGGAAGAATCACATACCTTCTCGGCGAAATCCACCTGCCAAGTCGAATATGTCGCGCGCAGAGAATCGACTATATGATCAAATCGTCTATCAACGTCTAGATCAGATCGCATAAAGCTCTAAGCAGGTTCTCTATTCTATGGAAAATTTGGGCAGCACTTCCTACCCTTAAACTATACACTTCATCAGAATACAAATTCTATGTAAGTGCAGTTCAATTATTCATCTTTATACCCTTCTACAGGTGATAACAATTCAATTCTATTCAGAATACCTTCTATGTATTTTATACTTATTCCTATACTTCTACAGTATGTATATTCTAATTACAAAAGGAGGATAAGATTATTTACCTCGATAAGCCCAATATTATCCAAGTATAAACGTCGATCCTGAGCGAGGTTTAGCTCCTAAATGCACGCTCCGATAGCTCCAAGAACCCTTAGAAGTTCTACACCACTTCTACTTAAATACTATAAGGGATTTGGGCTAGGGTATTTAGGAATAGTAACTATACTTGGAAGACAACATTTCTACCAAGGGAGGGGGGGTAGATTTCGGCTAGGACTACTAGGCTAGAGGGGGGGAAGCTCTCGGCCAAGCCACTAGGCTAGAGGGGGGGAGAGGGTGTTGGACGAAATACTTCAAGAGAGGGGAGGAAATTTCAAGACTTGGAAAGTTTGATTTGTGGATGAAGAACTCTTCAAGTTAGGGGGGTATTTATAGGCCAACCAATGGCCAAGATGAAGCCAAGTGCTATGCAAGTGTAGGGTGAGGATTTAGGCAAGTGTCCATTCTATCTACTACACAAAAATATCCTACCAACTCCTTGACAAAAAGCCACACTTTTCGTCCCCTATTGCCGCCCCAACGTCCACCAATTAGAGGGTGACAAGTGTCGCCCTCTTGTTGGTCCAAAATGTTTCGTCTCTCGGAAAAATCCGCAAAAATTAGAAATGACATAGCCGTATTTTTCCCTTCGCAAGTTTAGTAAAACGTTTCGTCGAAAAACGACTCTAATCGGGTGTTGTGCAAAAAAGTTTTCGGCCCTAGCCTACTTTAAGCTTCAACTTTTCTACGTACGTCCTCACGTACATACCCTGGAAGTACGGGGTATAACAGTTGTGAAATTAGAAGTTACTTGGTTTCAAAGTATTGAAATGAATTTCTAAAGGCGTAGTAACTTATTTTGAAAAATAGACATGTCTTGATACTACAGGTGTTAGTATCTTGGGGTTTTATATAAAAAAGAGTATTTTGAAAAGAATGGACGTACGTAGTACTTTGGCTTGTTTAGATGAGAATTATTCTATTTGTGCCTTGATAGTACTTTGGCTTGTTTAAATGAGAATTATTCTATTTGTGTCTTGATAGTACTTTGGCTTGCTTAAATAAGAATTTCTCTTGGTATATGTAAAAAGAAGACATGGTATTGTCTTGGTTTATGTAAAAAGGAAAGGCATGGTGTTGTCTTGGTTTGCTAAAATGATGGTTATTCATTTTATAAATAAAGGTCAAAAATGGTTTGCTTGCATATGAGTTGCTCATATAGACATTCTTGCAAGTGTCATATTTCCACATCTCCGCGTCCCTCCATAAAAGGCCGGCAACTTGGTTCAAAGGATATCATGGGGTAGCTCCCCATGGTGGTGAGTGGTACACACTCACGATGGGTCGGTATTTGACTCGGGCGGGTTAAATTCCCGGGATATATAAGCCATGGATTAGCTATCCGTGATGCGAGTATCGTGTACCGATGACTCATTGCGGGTCCACATGACTTATGCGGGTGAAATAGTCCCATGATAGGTTGCATTATAACACAGAGGGTGGTTGACCCTGGCACTGGCACGACCTTCATGTTTTGAAACGGTAGTGATTTCATTAATGAAAGGGTGCAGTGTGTTTATGACTTAAAATGGAACAGTTAATCTCATTGTTAAAGGCATAACTTAAAAAGGTAAAAATGATTGCATTACTCTCATGATTGCAAGGTTCAGTGTGCTTATTGATGTTATATTATATCATGGACTACCGACAGTGAGAAAGGATTCCACGGGCATGATTGATGTTATGGGCGTGAGACCCATGGTTATATTTGAGTAATGACTTTGAGGGCATGTGTCCCTGACTTGATATGACTGCTTATGTATTGTGTACTGTAGTTTGACTATCATATATGTCTCCTGTTTTGAATAGACTGTTATGATTTCATTACAGTATTTCAGTTTCACATACTTTGTACATTCTTCGTACTGACCTCCTTCGGGGGGCTGCGTTCATGCCGCAGGTTTAGGTACGCAGTTTGGGGATCGGTGATGCGCGATTTAATGCACACACTTTAACGCAAGTACACGTTATTGTGACAAGTAATATATTCTAGGTAAGACCGAATATCGTCCTCAAGGATTAGTGTTCAAGTACCAATTATCCATCTTTTGTTATCTATTTGGTAGCCGATATTTGCTTTTGTTGATTATAACTAACAATTATAAATTCTAATTAATTATGTGTTTACTTCAGTAGTGATGGAAATAGGGCTTCCAAGTCGCTTCAACTATCCGCTTATATTACTTATTAATGCAATGAATTATGGTTCTTCTTCTTTTGAAGCTAGCACGTTTACTAATTCGTTTTATACTCCCGTTAAGGCTATATAAACACTCAATCCCAATAGCGCTCATTTCTACCTTTCGGTGATAAGGATGACTCTATAGGAGGATTAAGAACAAAAACCTTGTTAATCGTCACGCACCATGCGTGAAATTAGGTATTTAAACCTCTATTTGAAGTATTTTCATCCCCAATCCGACCTATGTCTACCCAACTTACAGCATAATCACAACCTCCTCCTTTCGAAGTTTGATTAGAAATCATATAAATAATGATAATTAGTGATCAATTAATTACCAAGCATTCAAAGCAATTATTGGGTAAATCTCAACAATAAGAAGAACAACCATAAACATGCATTAACTCATAAAATAAGGTTCAAGTGAATTGACATGGAAAGCCCTATAATGGAATTAGTTCCTAGCCATTGACATGACAAGAACTAATTCAATATCCAACATAAAAACTGAAAGTAAAGTAAAGAAAAGAAAAGAAAATTACTAAGTAAAGGTCTCCAATCTTCAACTCCAAGAAGTCTTGTGTTTTTGCAAGAAAGGGAACCCTTGAAAACTGCCTAGGGTTCTCTTTTTATAGCCTCCAAACAGCCCTTAAGGTTTTCCCTTCAGGCCTGGCCCATAATTCGTCAAAAACCTGATTTTTCCCGCGTCGGTGCCGCGGCGCCGGAACTTCTGCGCGGTTCTGGTGATTAGGCGCTGCGACCCTGCTCTCTGCTTGCAGAGCCGCAGCCACGCAACTTCGAGACCTTACGGATATTGGCGCCGGGCGCTGGACTGTTGGTAGGAGGCGCCAGCTGCCCGCGTGCGTGCAGTTCGCCACTTTCTCGTCTTTTAAGCTCTGGAACCTCCATTTTTTCCCTCTTTTAGCTCCTTTTTCCGCTAAATAGCCATTTTAACCAATTTGACTCAAAAGAAAGAAAATATATCCTAAGACGACACGTATTTGTATAAAAAGGGACAAAAGACTAACTAAAAACGACTCAAAAAGTGTATATAAAATACACCGATCAAATACCCCCAAACTTAACCTTTGCTCGCCCTCGAGCAAAGATAAAAAGAAAGAAATAAAGACTCAAGAAAAAGGAAAATAAAGGACTCAATGACATTGATCACTTTGTTGTATTGGTGTTACTTTAGAAAAACATGAAGATTAGCAGAATAATATGCATGAACATATAGCATGAAATTTTAGCACACTAAACACATTAAGCTAGATATTTCGCAAACTCATTTTTATCATGCTTAATGGAAGTCACAATAATGAATCATGCATGTTAATTTCAAAAATCCTATGGCATTTTTACTTTCTATTCTCCACTAATCATGGATATGCATCTAAGAGATCTTCAGGACTTTTAAGGGTTGTAATGTAGGCTTAGGCATGGGTAGGTAAAAATAGGCATTTAGGCTCATTTTGTGTACCATAAGCTCTTTAGATTTTCAGTGTTTCCCTTTTCTTTTGATTTCTTTTCTTCACTTCAAATCTATCTTTCCCCTCTTTTGTTTTGAGAGCGTGAAGTGTATCATAATAGCAAGCACCCCCAAACTTAGGCTTTTGCCTATTTCTTATTACTTTTTAATTAGGGTGCATCAATCTTGTTTGCTATTTTTGTCTCTTTTTTAACACACTCTATTCCAACTATTTCACATGTTTACTTATGGTACAAGTATGTAAATATAGGGTGTCAAAGAAAAAATTCAATTTTTAGGCTCAATGGGGCTGACTAGGGATATTTTTAATGTGAGGGATAGAAAAGAGTGGTAAGAATTGACTAACAAAAAAAAGCCTGAGTCATCTCCCTAACATGCATATCCTAACTATTTCTCCTCAAATAGAAAGCAATCATAACACATATGTTTTAATCATTTATCATGCACAATTCAAGCAAAAAACTCCAAATAGACAGATTTTGTGAGTTTTTGGCATATCTAACCTAAGTGTTTAGATAGTTGCTTCTAATTCCATTACACTATTCCATCTTACTTCACTAGGTGTTTCTAGTAACTACAGCATGCATGATCTTTGACAGACAATTATGACTCAAAAGAAAAAAAATTATGACTCAAAAATACACAAAAACAAACAAAAAACAAAAGACTCAAACATTACTATAACAATAAGACACAAATAAGACACCCCCCAAACTTAAATCACACATTGTCCCCAATGTGTGTAAGACTCAAATACAATAAAAGAAAATAAGACACTTACAAACTTGGTTTAAAATGGTGGTGACGGCGGTGAATAGTGCATCGACCATTGGTTGAACAGGGAACTCATCTCGTCAAATTGTTGGTGCAACTGTTGTTGCCCCTGCCTCAATTCTTGTTGCCCTTGTCTCAACTATTGTTGTCCTTGTATCACTGTGTCGAAATGTTGCATCATCCTTCTCTGGTTCTGGAGCAACTTCTCCATCATAGGCACTGGAGGTTCTGAGTCTGTGGATGGTTGGTGGCTGCTTCCTGCCGCATATTGAGCCTCTATTTCAGGCTCATCTTAGTTCATGGTGGCCTTGCTTCGGTGGCCTTGATGCTCTCCTTCGCTGCAGGGGCTTGGAGTGCAGGAAGGAGTGCACTATCCCATATGACACAGGCAGTTGGTTTCTCTCATGAGTATCAGTGGGTAGGATTGGGACCCCATTCATGTGGCATAAACTAGTGATAAGTGAGCCATGCCCCAACCCACCTGTTGTTACCAACCTGCTGGTTTCTTTAATACTTTGCACTATCTCCTTCCCCACATCAATCGTCTTCCCCGTCATGATTCCATATATCAATTTGATTCTGTCTTCTGGCACTCTGGTAAAGTGCGTTGATGGAATCGACGGCATCGACGAAATACAACCAACCTCGTCGCTTGTTGAATCGACACCGCTCGATCCTCTTGACCCATTTCGCAATATCAAATGCACGGGGGTAGCTCATCGCGCTCGCGACGGTATTCCAGTCGATGCGGTTGGTGCTTCTAGACCATGATCTGAAGTAGCTTCGGTCATCACCTCTTTCCTCAACATCAACTGTTCTTAATGTCGCATTTATCGCTTCTGCCGTCACAGGCATATATCTTCCCCTCACAAAGCATTTATTGTCCACCTTCTCCGGAAAGTTAGCATAGAATTCACGCACCATCGCTGTGTTCATTGGTGCTATCTTTTCCGGGTTTACAAATCTCTTCCACCCCATCATCTCAATCATTGTCCGAATGGGCTCATAGACATCCTCTTCCCCAAGCGAATCCCTTTGATAGTCCATTCCCCTTTCAGGTATTAAGGGCCTAGTACTAAGCTTTTTGTATCTTTCATAAGCTTGTTGGCTAATGAACCTAGTATCATCGTATTGAGGGGCTGAGGTGGATGTGGAGGCTCTTCTCTTTCTGGCAGACATGGTTAAATCACTTTTTGCAGCGTTTTCTTAGTATCACAAATGTTCCCCAACACTATCACACAACAACTAGCAGCTACAACACTATCACCCCCAAACTCCAACTCCTGCACTACACAATACCCACACCCTCCTTGTATACTCCTCCTCTAAATTTCACAACCAATTTTTCAACACCCCAACGACTTCAACAATGCAACACTCCTCCAAACTACTACCTCCTTTGACTACTGTAAAGCTTTCAAGAAAAGATGAAGATTACCTTTTTGACGGTGTTCTTCAAGGTTTTCTTGCTTCTAATGGTGATTTGAGGCACTGGGATGAAGTTTTGTTGGTTGAAATGGTTAAGGGTTTAGGGACTTTAAGAGTTTTTGGTTGTGTTTGGGTTTGATTTATGGAAGATTTGTGGGTGAGGTTTGAATTTTCGTGGGTTTTGTGGAGAAGAAAGGTTAGGTTTTGGTTTGAAATTGGGGAAAATCGGGTTTTTGGGCGTCTTTTAATTTCTCGGATTTCGCCGGCCGCGGCCAACTTATCGCACTACTTCGTGGATTTCGTCGCGTTCGCTACGGAAAGCCATGGCGCTAGACTTGGCAATTTTTCTGGATTTCTGGCACCGCTGCCTCGCTCGGCGCTACACCCGCTTTTTCGAAATCCGGCTATTCTTCGCCGCCTCCAATTTTATTGTTGGCCTGCACCTGTTAACACAACACAAACACTACCTCCGTGAGACTGTTCTTAGTAAAACTAACTACATTAAAATAAATAATTTAAAATACTTTGGGTTGCCTCTCAAGTAGCGCTGTCTTTAACGTCTTTTAGCCGGACGCAAGTTCCTTAACTCAAGAAGTGTGGGGTGGATTAACCCCACAACCAATCCATTTTCTCCACATCTTTCGTTTTCTTCTTCTTCTTCTCTTCTTAAAATTATCTTCAAGGGAAGGTTCAGGAACACATATGTCACGACCCAACCCGGGCGCGATCGTACCTGCCGGTACCACTGGTATATGTCAGAGAATAGCAGCGGAACATACATAACACATAACTTATAAAAAGGGTAAACATCACTGGCCAGCCGATAAGGCTGCCTTCCATAAAACATACTTAAACAAAGTATAGTAGTACAACTGGTTCTTATAGCCCAAAACATATATGTGACCACAGACCTCTAAAGATAACAATCGTGACAGGGGCCCGCCATACCACGAATGTACAAAATACCTATAGCATCAGGGAATATCCGTACCAATAAACAAGCTTCCGGAGGAATGGAGCTTCTGACACCGGAATAGTGATCCTAAGAACGAGGATCCTCAATCTGCTTACCCTTACCTGCGGCATGAACGCAGCCCCCGAGGAAGGGGGTCAGTACACAATATGTACCAAGTATGTAAAGCTGGAAAATACTGTAATAATGATATCATAAGTCTAAAAGTAAGCTGGAGTCATGGAAGAAAATCAAATACCTTTTACTGTGCCTTACTAACAATGAGAGTGACAAGTATATATATATAATACTGCATAAAATAGGGGCCTTAGGTACCTTGCACGTAGTATCAATAAGCACCCCTACTCCTGGGACTATTTCACCCGCATAGGTCCTGTGGACCCGCATGAGGTATTCCTCGCATAGGTTGTACCCGCCCGCATGGGACTATTTCACCCGCATAAGCCCATAAGGACTCGCATGAGGCATTCCTCGCATCGTGGGTAGAAAATCCACGGAACAGGTGGTATAACGATCTTGGGGACTTTCCCCTCAGATATACTCTTACCCTGAAGCAGATGGTATAACGATCTTGGGGCTTGCCCCTCAGATATACTCTTACACTGAAGCAGATGGTATAACGATCTTGGGGCTTGCCCCTCAGATATACTCTTACACTGAAGAAGGTGGTATGACGATCTTGGGGCTTGCCCCTCAGACATACTCTTACCCTGGAGTAGGTGGTATAACGATCTTGGGGCTTGCCCCTCAGATATACTCTTACCCTAGCTCAAACTATCATCATATCATAATCATAAATAAGTTAAGAAAACTTATAACTTCTTATTAGTCTTGTTCATATACCCTCTCATTTTAGTTTACTTAAGACACTTAATCATATCTTTTAAAAAAAAAACACCGGGAGTTTAACCCAAGTACTACATGCTTCAACTCTTTTAAAAATGACTCTTCTTTATACATAAAACTCTTGGGCAATTGATGCCTTAAAACCAATTTGCCTCTTCATATACTTATCTTACTTAGAGTAAATCTCTTCTCATTAACCTTTTATGAAGCTAATAAACCGACTTCCCATAAAGTTGTTATATTAACTCTACACTTTAGTAAAATTATACTTTTCCCCTAACTAAGGGACTTATACATTCTTAAAACGAAACAAGTCATTATATACTTAAAACAAGTAAGAATACAAAATCTTGTACGTCTACCGTACTACATAGTTTCATCTATTCATGCTCAAGAGATAGGAAAGCTTCACATACCTTTTTGATCAATCCACTTGCTAAGTCCAAACTACCGCAAGTAATATGTCAACCTAAAATAACCATGATACGTTTATTAACCTCTAATTTCAATGTAGAATAATCTAAACTCAAAGCCACTAAATTCTATGGAAAATTGGGCAGCATTTCCTTTGTTTCTACATACTTTGCCACCTTTCACAAGGCCGAATTTATCATCCAAACGCCACATTTAAGGCTTAACAATCCAACATTTTAAAGGGGATTACACACCTAAACTTGGGTGTGTAAAATTCTGCCCCATAAGGTACAACAATTCACTTAACAATTCTAAGGTAGTTTTTAGGCTACAACATGCTCATAATATCTTCTTAACCAATTCCTTCACATTCAAACCATAGTTCTTACATGCAATGAGTCTAAGAGCATTATTTACTACCACAAGTTCTTTCTTCTTAACATGCAACACTAAAAACTAATTATAAAGGAGGAACCATTACCTTAGAGCTTTAACCAAATTTATTCCAACAATTTTGCTAGCCTCCTTTCCAAGAATACCACCACAATAACCTTCACAAGCTAGCCACAAGTTTCCTTCTTGCCTTTTTCTTTTCAGATTTCTCCTAAGGCTAAAATATCTCTTGGAATTTTAGAGAGAAGTGGGAGCTTAAGCTTTAGAGAGAGAGAGAAATTGGAAAATGACCAAGTCTTCAAGACTTGGTCAATATATTGCATGCAAGAAATCAGATGGGGGGGGGGAGACACTTGTCACCCTACCAAGGTCTTTTAAAAGAAAAATCTGACTTTTCCTAAGTTTTTCCGCCCGCCTCGGCGCGCGGGTTGAAACCTCCGCAGCCTCTCTTCTTTTCGCGCGGCTGTCTCATGGCGCGGCGCTGCAACTTCAGCGACCCCTCGATTTTCGCCGCTGCCTCAGATCCGCGCCCACTGCCGCTTTGTCCAAACACATTCTGTCCGATCGCACACTGAACTTGTAACTCTCATAACTTTCTACTCCGACGTCCTATCGACGAACGGTTGGTTGCGTTGGAATCTAGACTCCACGAACTACGCCCTAGGTATTTGAAACACTTAGGAACTCTCAATGTATCGGGTCATAACCCGCCTCAAAGTTGACTAAAACCCGTTCGGAATAATCCGTCAACCTATCCTTTGAAAATTTTAAGTCTTACATGCTTTCGTACGCTCTCATACGTAGGTCGAACTACGGGTATAACATTCTCCCCCTCTTAGAAACATTCGTCCCGAATGTTCCTTCTAGGCTTACTCAAAACACAACATCGACATAGACCCTCTTAACTATTCTTTTGCAAATAAAGAAGCTCCACGAGCCACAACATACTGAAGCGTAAATGCTAAATTAAAACTAACAAGCAGGAAAGTGGATTACCTGGAGGTATAGGAAATAGGTGAGGGTACTTCTTCATCATGTCATCCTCTGCTTCCCACGTCATTTCCTCCTCGCTCGTTCGCCATAGACTTGACGAAGCCACGCTCTTTCGTCCGTCGTCTAACTTGACGATCGAGTATCGCTATGAGACTCTCCTCATACGATAACTCCTCCGTCACTGACATCATGAACCGTGCACTCTAGATGGATCTCCAATACATTTCCGCAACATGGACACATGGAAGATCGATGTACCGCCCAAATCGGACGGCAGATCTAACTCATAGCAACCCCGCTCACCCTACTGACAATCTGATACGGCCCAATGTACCTTGGGCTAAGTTTCCCCTTCTGTCCAAATCTCATCACGCCCTTCATGGGCGATACCTTTAAAAAAAACCAATCATCTATCTCAAATTCGAAGTGTCGACGCCGATGGTCTGCATACGACTTCGCCGACTGAGCCGCCAACAACCGCTCTGGATAAGCTTCACCTTATCCATCGTCACTGAACTAAGTCCGCCCGACTAATCGAACTTCTCCCACTCGAACCAGCCTATCGGTGACCGCACTTCTCCCGTATAAGGCCTCATGGCGCCATCGAACACTGGAATGGTAGTTGTTGTTGTAAGCAAACTCACAAGAGGCAAATGATCCTCCCCTACCTCGAAATCAATAACACAAGCCCGCAACATATCCTCGTTGTGCGGATAGTGCGCTACCGCCCGTCGGCCCGAGGATGAAACACCGCATCGAGACTCACCGTGTCCCTAATCCTTCGAAAAGACCTCCGAAGTTAGCCGAGAACCGGGCTCTCTATCTGATATAATCGACACCGACTCGTGCGCCTCACAATCTCTAATATATAATCGGCATAGTCCTCACCGAGAACGTCGTTACGAGGAAGAAAATGGGCTGATTTCGCCACCGTCGACAATTACCCAAATGGAATCATGCTTCTCCGAGTGGTAGGTAGCCCCGTAATAAAATCCATATTTATCACCTCCCACTTCCAAGTCGAATATCAATAGCTGCAATGACCACCGGGCTTCGGTGCTCAATCTTAACTCACGACACTCGCATCGCGCCACGAACTCCGCAACGCCCCGCAAGGCCATCCCACCAATACACGATTCGAGGTCATGATACATCTTAGTCGACCGGATGAATAGAATAACGAGCACCGCGTGCCTCTGACCGCCGACGGTCTCGCTACATCGGGAACACACAACCGCCTCAATCTTAGCACCCCATCGCGCTACCTCAAATAGACTCTTCTCCTTCCGAGAGCTGCGTCTCGATCGCACCAAAATCGGATCCTCATATCGCCGCCTATTCACCTCGCCGACGATGGAAGACTCGCAACCTCTCGAACCCGAATTCGTCACTATCGTAATCAACCAAACGAACCTCGGACCATATCCTCTTCTCCGGTGAACATCGCATGCACTACCCATCGATCTACGACTGGGCATCTGCAACTACATTGGCCTTCCCCGGTGGTATAGAATATCAACATCGTAATCCTTAAGTAGCTCCAACCACCGCCTTCGCCGCAAGTTCGCTCCTCCGGCCGAAGACGCATCGAGACTCTTTGTGCGTCCGTAAATGTCCACGAACTCCATATAAATAATGTCTTCGATCTTCAAGGCATGAATCATCACGCTAACTCCAAGTCATGGGATAGTTCTACTCATGCTTCCTAAGCCGCCGAGACGCATAAGCTATAACTCCGCTGCGTCGCATCAAGACGCACTCCAAGCCCGACACTGACGCGCCACAAGAAACCACATATCCATCTAAGCCCTCGGAAGAGTAAGAATCAAGCCGTCAACTTCTCCTTTAGCAATCGGAAACTTTCTCACAAGTATCCGCCCATCGAACATAGCCGCTTCCGAGTCGGCTTAGTCAAAGGTGAAATAGAAGCAAACTTCTACAAACCTCCGATAATAACTGCAAGGCCCAAAGTTGCGCACTCCGCTACAGTAGCTGGTCCGCCAAGTTCGATCGTTTCAATCTTCGATGTATCAACCCGAATACCATCTACCGATAACATGTCCTAAGAAAGCCACCGCTACCAAAACTCGCATTTCGAGAACTTGGCATACAATCGCCGGCCTCGAGGACCCCAATACCGCCCTCAAATGATGCAGATGCTCTCGCTCGGCGCGAATACACCAAGATATCATCAATGAACACTATAACGAACATATCCAAGAATGGCTCAACACCCTATTCATCAAATCCATGAATACTTCTGGGGCGTTGGTCAAACCGAAAGACATCACCCTGAACTCATAGTGCCCATACCGGGTCCTGAATGCAGTCTTTGGGATATCCACTTCTCTAACTCGTACCTGATGGTAAACCATCGCAAGTCTATCCTGGAAAACACTTTGCACTCGCAATCGGTCAAACAAATCGTCAATCCCGGGAGGATATCTGTTTCGATAGTTACCTTGTTCACCGTAATCAATACACATACGCAGCTGGCCCCATCCTTCTTCTTTACAAATAACACCGTGCTCCTGGGAGAAACACTGCCTAATAAAGCCTTTCTCCAAAGAAATCTTTCACCGGTCCTTCAACTCCTTCAATTTCGGCAGTGCCATCCTCAGTATGGCGTAATAGATATCGGTCGAGTATCCGCGCCAAATCAATGCAAACTCAATCTCCTCTCGGGAGGATACCCTAAGCTCATCCGGGAATACATCCGAAACTCTCTAACGACCGAATCGATCAAGGTCCTAGACTTAGCCTCGATGTCGAATACCCGAACCATATGGTAGATGTACCCTTCCGCACCATCTTCCTAGCCTTGAGGTAAGAAATAAACTTACCTCTACGATGCAAAGATTCCCTTCCACTCGATAATCGACTCACGGAAACCGAACCGAACTAATCTCTCTCATACCCACGTTGGCATAGCAAGATGCTAGCCAATCCATACCCATAATCACATCAAAGTCTGTCATATCCAACTCTATCAAGTCGGCTAGAGTCTGACGACTATCTATAGTCACAGGGCAAGCCTTATACACCCGCTCGCCTACCATCAATCACTCATCGCGTAGCCACCTCAAAAGGTCTTATGGACTCGCTCTATCCCTATTCTACCGCAATATGAGGAGATATGTAGGACAAGGTAGAACACGGATCTATCAAAGCATATACATCACAAAGAAGAAACCAATGTACGGCGGATTATCCGCGACGCCTCACGGTCCCGCTGACCGACATAGCATATATGCGGTTCGAGGACCGCTAGAATCGAACCCCTACCACGACCTCTCGCCGCGCTCGCCGCCCATAAGTACTCGCCTCCGGGGCGTCTAACCATCGAAGATGAAGATCCCGCAACAGACCCCGTCGGCTGAACCATAATGCCCCCGCCGCCTAAGGACAGACAATCCTTCTTCAGATGGCCCCGCTGGCCACAAGAGTAGCACGCTCCCGAACCCATACGACACTCGCTGGATGAGACTCTACCGCGTCAAACGCACCGAGAGATAGGTGGTCTCGATTGCGCCGGTCTCGCCTCCCCGAAATCAAGTCCCGGAGCCCTCGACTGCCTCGAATAACCTCGCTGACGACTCCTGCCGGAAATCGAGAAGGAGCACTCTGCCGGGCCGGAATGTGGACCTAGTTCGCCAGGCCGCCCGCCAAATCGCCTGAGAACTCGCTGCCCGCCCAAATCTAGGCGATCCCGCTCTATGTCCTCAATCCCCTGTGCGTATGCATGCATCCTGGCAATATCTATCCCTGGCTGAAGAGCCACCCCCAAGCATGCAGTAATCATATGACGGTCTAACCCCATCACATATCGATGAACCCTGTCTGCCATGTCAGCTACTATGGTGTGCGCATATCTGGCCAAGGAGTCGAACTCGGTGTCAGACTCGATAGTCCTCCCGTCCTGTCTCAAGGTCAAGAACCTATCTACGCGGGCTCTACTCAACTCAGGAGGCAAGAAGTGGTCTAGGAACGCCTCCGTGGACTCCTCTCAATCAGCTGGAAGAGCATCCTCACCCCTCGACAATACTCATGACTCAAACCAGTTCAACGTAATATCGTGTAACCGGTAAGAAGCTAGTATAACAGACTCAGTCTCCGATGCCCTAAGGACCTGCATGGTCCGCTGTAACTGCCGGACAAACTCCTGCGGATCCTCCTCAAATCTCGAACCATAGAACTCGGGTGGGTGACAACCCAAGAAATCCGAATCAAGAATCGCCGGCTCTGGGTTGGCCGCTTCTCGCTGGCCGCTCGCCACTATCTTTGGTCGAGAATCGACCGTTTCTCCGTAATCTCGTACTCGGACCATTGTGGATCGAGGCTCGCATCTGCCTCGCAGCCGCGTCCGCTGCCTCAAACTCTTGAGGCCGGGCGACGACGTGGAACTTCGCCGCCTAAACATCATCTCTCGTAAGGATCGGGCTGTGCCTCGTGACTCTCCGCGTCCCACTAGCGACTCACCGCTTTGCCTTCTGGGCCGCGGTTGCCTTGCGTGGAGGCATAAATGATACATAAAGGAAAACATCAGAGGAGGTTCAACCTATAACTCAGCTCTATTGCACGATCTTAGAGTGAAAGAATGGAAACCAATCCTAAATATCCTGCAGCCTCCTGATTATAGATGTGGTGCACGACACACCGATAATCAAGACTCTACTAGACACGGTCTATGGACACTTTCCGAGGACTAACTGCTCTGATACCACTTTTGTCACGACCCAACCCCGGCCGCGATCGTACCACCGGTACCGCCGGTATATGTCGAGAATAAAGAATGAACATACATAACACATAACTTATAAAAAGGGTAAACATCACTGGCCAGCCGATAAGACTGCCTTCCATAAAACATACTTAAACAAAGTATAATAGTACAACTGGTTCTTATAGCCCAAAACATATATGTGACCGCAGACCTCTAAAGATAACAACTGTGGCGGGACAGGGCCCCGCCATACCCCTGAATGTACAAAATACCTATAGCATCAGGGAATATCCGTAGCAATAAACAAGCTTCCGGAGGAATGGAGCTTCTGACACCGGAATAGTGATCCTAAGAACGAGGATCCTCAATCTGCTTACCTGCGGCAGATAACGCAGCCCCAGAAGGGGTCGTTACAATATGTACCAAGTATGTAAAGTTGGAAAATACTATAATAATGATATCATAAGTTTAAAAGTAAGCTGGAGTCATGGAAGAAAATCAAATACCTTTTACTGTGCCTTACTAACAATGAGAGTGACAAGTATATATATATAGTACTGCATAAAATAGGGGCCTTAGGATCAAAACTGGGTACCTCGCCCGTAGTATCAATAAGCACCCCTACTCCTGGGACTATTTCACCCGTATAGGTCCTGTGGACCCGCATGAGGTATTCCTCGCATAGGTTGTACCCGCCCGCATGGGACTATTTCACCCGCATAAGCCCATAAGGACTCGCATGAGGCATTCCTCGCATCGTGGGTAGAAAATCCACTAACAGTGGTATAACGATCTTGGGGACTTTCCTCGATATACTCTTACCCAGGCGGATGGTATAACGATCTTGGGCTTGCCCGCCGATATACTCTTACATCGGCGGATGGTATAACGATCTTGGGGCTTGCCCTCGATATACTCTTACACTGAAGAAGGTGGTATGACGATCTTGGGGCTTGCCCCTCAGACATACTCTTACCCTGGAGTAGGTGGTATAACGATCTTGGGGCTTGCCCCTCAGATATACTCTTACCCTAGCTCAAACTATCATCATATCATAATCATAAATAAGTTAAGAAAACTTATAACTTCTTATTAGTCTTGTTCATATACCCTCTCATTTTAGTTTACTTAAGGCACTTAATCATATCTTTTAAAAAAAAAACACCGGGAGTTTAACCCAAGTACTACATGCTTCAACTCTTTTAAAAATGACTCTTCTTTATACATAAAACTCTTGGGCAATTGATGCCTTAAAACCAATTTGCCTCTTCATATACTTATCTTACTTAGAGTAAATCTCTTCTCATTAACCTTTTATGAAGCTAATAAACCAACTTCCCATAAAGTTGTTATATTAACTCTACACTTTAGTAAAATCATACTTTTCCCCTAACTAAGGGACTTATACATTCTTAAAACGAAACAAGTCATTATATACTTAAAACAAGTAAGAATACCAAATCTTGTCGCTCACCGTACTACATAGTTTCATCTATTCATGCTCAAGAGATCGGAAAGCTTCACATACCTGTTTGATCAATCCACTTGCTCAGTCCAAACTACCGCCAGTAATATGTCAACGTAAACTACCCATGATACGTTTAGTATCCTCTCTTTTCAATGTAGAATAATCTAAACTCAAAGCCACTAAATTCTATGGAAAATTGGCAGATTTCCTTTGTTTCTACATACTTTTCCACCTTTCACAAGGCCGAATTTATCATCCAAACGCCACATTTAAGGCTCAACAATCCAACATTTCAAAGGGGATTACACACCTAAACTTGGGTGTGTAAAATTCTGCCCCATAAGGTACAACAATTCACTTAACAATTCTAAGGTAGTTTTTAGGCTACAACATGCTCATAATATCTTCTTAACCAATTCCTTCACATTCAAACCATAGTTCTTACATGCAATGAGTCTAAGAGCATTATTTACTACCACAAGTTCTTTCTTCTTAACATGCAACACTAAAAACTAATTATAAAGGAGGAACCATTACCTTAGAGCTTTAGCCAAATTTATTCCAACAATTTTGCTAGCCTCCTTTCCAAGAATACCACCACAATAACCTTCACAAGCTAGCCACAAGTTTCCTTCTTGCCTTTTTCTTTTTCAGATTTCTCCTAAGGCTAAAATATCTCTTGGAATTTTAGAGAGAAGTGGGAGCTTAAGCTTTAGAGAGAGAGAAAAATTGGAAGATGACCAAGTCTTCAAGACTTGGTCATTATATTGCATGCAAGAAATCAGATGGGGGGGGGGGGGGGACACTTGTCACCCTACCAAGGTCTTTTAAAAGAAAAATCGACTTTTCCTAAGTTTTTCCGCCCAAAATCCGCCTCAGCGGCGCACTGAAACCTCCGCAGCCTCTTCAACTTTCGCGCGCCTGCTGCCTGGCGCGCGGCGCTGCAACTTCAGCGACCCTCGGTACTTTCGCGCGCTGCCCTCGCATCCGTGCCGCGCCGCGCTTTGTCAAACACATTGTCCGATCGCACACCGAACTTGTAACTCTATAACTTTCTACTCCGACGCCCTATCGATTTAGCGGTTGGTTGCGTTGGAATCTAGACTCCACGAACTACGCCCTAGGTCTTTGAAACACTTAGGAACTCTCAATATATCGGGTTATAACCCGTCTAAAAGTTGACTAAAACCCGTTCGGAATAATCCGTCAACCTATCCTTTGAAAATTTTAAGTCTTACATGCTTTCGTACGCTCTCATACGTAGGGTCAGAACTACAGGGTATAACAACATACCTGCTTTTGCGGAGGTTCGGCATCACATACATGCTTTTGTGGGCTCATCTCCCTTGGTTTGGCTTGTACTGGCTCACCGGGGGTTTTGATGGTGCTGATTGCAAAGCACCTGCTCATGATTGGTGGCTCAATAATGTGTTTAAATACTTTAAACACCATTTCTTCCTTCTCCACCTTCAACGTCAGCACTCCTTTTTCTACATCGATCAGGGCTCTCCCTGTCGCCAGGAATGGTCTCCCCAATATGATGAGGATCTCTGCATCTTCTTCCATGTCGAGAATGAGGAAGTCCGCAGGAAAAAAGAATTTTCCTACTTTAACCAGCACGTCCTCAATCTTCTCCCTTGGGTGCACCACTGTTCTATCTGCTAGTTGTAGGCTCACCGTGGTTGGTTTGGCTTCACCTAATTCCAACCGTTTAAACACTGATAAAGGCATCAAATTTTTACTTGCCCCTAAATCGCAAAGAGCCCTGTTGCATGTCACATTGCCAACTGTGCAAGGCAATGTAAAGCTCCCTGGGTCTTTTAGTTTAGGGGGCAACTTCTTCTGCAGGATGGAACTGCACTCCTCCGTTAGTGCTACCATCTCATACTCTGCCAGTTTCTTCTTCTTCCCCAAAATCTCCTTCATGAATTTGAAATAAGAGGACATCTGCTCCAACGCCTCTATAAAAGGTATGTTGATATGCAGCTTTCTGAACGTCTCCAAAAATTTGGAGAATTGTTTATCAACTGCCTTCCGCTGCAATCTCTGTGGGAACGGGATCTTCTCAGTATACTCATTCTCTGGAGTTTTCTCTACTACTGGGCGAGCTTCAACCACATTCTCTTTCTCTATCTCTGCCCTTTGTTCAACTACCGGCTGAGGTGAATGCTGCTCCAACTGTTTACCACTTCTCAACTGTACTGCCTGACATTGTTTTCTCGGATTCATCTATGTGTTGCTTGGCAGTGTACCCTGTGGCCTGATGTTAGATTGCTTTGCTAGTTGACCCACTTGTGTTTCCAAGTTCCTGAACGAGGATCTAGTTTCGCCTCGACTGGGTGCAGGCGTTGGTGAGTGCAACAAAGCCGCTTCTCGGCTCGATTTTCTCGCCAATACGTGCATTGCTGAGAGGTGGGGCCTGAGTAAAGGTCGCTGATTCGTCTTCTTGGTTTTGCATCGACTCTATATTGATTCTGCTGCCCCTGGTCTCCTCTCCATGAAAAGTTTGGGTGATTCCTCCACCCTGGATTGTATGTCACAACCCGACTCGCTGATCGTGCCTATCGGCACCCGCCGATACACATCGAGAATAGCAATGAACAAACATAACACATACCCTGTATAAAGTAAACATCACTGGCAAGCCTACAAGGCTGCCTTCCATAAAAATATACTTAATCAAAAGTACAACTAGTTCTTACAGCCCAAAACACAACGTGACTACAGACCTCTAGGAATAACAACTGTGGCGGGACAGGGCCCCGCCATACCCCTGAATGTACCAAATACCTATAGCATCAGGGAAAATTCGTACCAACAAAACAAGCCTCCGGAGAAATGGAGCCTCTGACACCAGACCTGTGATCCTAAGAATGAGGATCCACCACCTGCTTACCCTTACCTGCAAAGATAACGCAACCCCGAGGAAGGGGTCGACATGATATGTACCAAGTATGTAAAACTGGAAAATACTGTAATAATATCATAAGTCTAAAATAAGCTGGAGTCAGGGATGAAAATCAAATTACATTGTCATGTGCCTTACTAACAATGAGAGTAACAAGTATAAATATAATACTACATAAAAATAGGAGGCTCATGATCAAAACAGGGTCCCTCGCCCGTAGTATCAATAAGCAATCCTACTCCTGGGACTATTTCACCCGCATGGGTCCTGTGGACCCGCATGAGGTATTCCTCGCATAGTCAGACTACCGCATGGGACTATTTCACCCGCATAAGCCCATAGGACTCGCATGAGGTATTCCTCGCATTGTGGGTAGCAAATCCACGGAACAGGTGGTATAACGATCTTGGGGATTCACCCCTCATTTATACTCTTACCCTGAAGAAGGTGGTATAACGATCTTGGGGATTTACCCCTCATTTATACTCTTACCCTGAAGAAAGTGGTATGACATCTTGGGGCTTGCCCCTCTTTCATACTCTTACCCTGGAGAAGGTGGTATAACGATCTTGGGGCTTACCCCTCATTTATACTCTTACCCTAGCTCAATCGGTCATCATATCATAATCATAAATAAGTTAAGAGAGCTTATAACTTCTAATTAGTCTTGTTCATATACTCTCCCATTTTAGTTTACTTAAGGCACTAACATATTTTAATAAAAGAAAATCCGGGAATTTAACCCAAAGTACCACATAGTTATATTCTTTTAAAAATGACTCTTTTTCATATAAAACCTTTGGGCAATTGATTCCTTAAAATCAATTTGTCTTTCATAAATCAAGTCATTTGTCCTTGCTTATCTTACTTAGAGTAAATCCCTTCTTATTAACCTTTCATAAAGCTAATAATCCAACTTCCCATAAAGTTGTTCTATTAACCCTATACTTTAGTAAAATTATACTTTTCCCATAACCAAGGGACTTATACTTTTTAAAACGAAACGAGTCTTTAAATACTTAAAACAAGTAAGAATACCAAATCTTGTACGTCTACCGTACTACATAGATACAACTACTCATGCTCAAGAGATAGGAAAGCTCCACATACCTCTTCGGTCAATCCACTTGCTAAGTCCAAAATACCGCACGTAATATGTCAACATATAATGACCATAATACGTCTATTAACCTCTAATTTCAATGTAGAATATTCCAAGTTCAAAGTTACTAACTCCTATGGAAAATTGGGCAGCATTTCCTTTGTTTCTACATACTTTGCCACCTTTTTCAAGACCGAATTCAATATCCAAACGCCACATTTAAGGCCCAACAATCCAAATATTTCAAAGGGGATTACACAACTAAACTTGGGTGTGTAAAATTCTGCCCCGTAAGGTACAACAATTAACTTAACAAGTTTAAGGTAGTTTTTAGGCTACAACATGCTCACATAACCCTTTTAACCAATCATTTCATATCCAAACCATATTTCTCACATGCAATGAATCTAAGAGCATTATGTACTACTACAAGTTCCTTCTTCTTCACATGCAACATAAATAACTAGTTATAAGAGAAGAATTGTTACCATAGAGCTTTAGCCAAAATTATTCCAACAACTTTGCTAGCCTCCTTTCCAAGAACACCACCACAATAGCACCTACAAGCTAGCCACAAGCTTACTTCTTGCCACACTTTTTCAGATTTTCCTTAAGCTTTGAATTTCTCTTGGAATTCTAGAGAGAAGTGAGAGCTTTAGTTTAGAGAGAGAGAGATGGACTTTGAAAGATGACCAAGTCTTCAAGACTTGGTCAATATAAAGGGCATGCAGAAATCAGATGGGGGGGACACTTGTCACCCTCCCATGGCCTTTTTAAAAGAAGAAATCTGATTTTCCTCAGTTTTTCCGCCAGAAATCCCGCCGCGGCGCTGAAACTTCTGCCACCTCACAGAACTTCTGGCGCCGCGGCGCTGCAACTTTAGCGACCCCTCAGAATATCCGTCGCGGCCGCCGCCTCGTCCAAACACATTTCTGTCCGATCACAAGACCGAACTTGTAACTCCCATAACTTTCTACTCCGATGTCCTATCGACGAACGGTCGGTTGCGTTAGAAACTAGACTCAACGAACTACGCACTAGGCCTTTGAAATACTTAGGAACTCTCAATGTAGCGGGTCATAACACGCCTCAAAGTTGACTAAAACCCGTCCGAAACAATCCGTCAACCTATCTTTCGAAAATTTTAAGTCTTACTCCCGTTCGTACACTCTCACACGTAAGGCCAGAACTACGGGGTATAACATTCTCCACCCTTAGAAACATTCGTCCCGAATGTTCCTCCTAGGCTTACTCAAATCACAATATCGACATAGACCCTCTTAACTATTCCTTTTTGCAATTAAAGACGCTCCATATACCACAACAATACTTAAGCAAAATTGCCAAATTAAAACTAACAAGCAGGAAAGTGGGTTACCTGGAGGTATAGGGAATAAGTGTGGATACTTCTTCATCATGTCATCCTCTGCTTCCCACGTCATCTCCTCCATGTTCTTGTTCCGCCATAAGACTTTGACGGAAGCCACGTCCTTCGTCCGAAGTCGCCTAACCTGACAATCGAGTATCGCTATGGGACTCTCCTCATACGATTACCCCTCTGTCACCTGGACATCATGAATCGGGTGCACTCTAGACGGATCTCCAACACATTTCCGCAACATAGACACGTGAAATACGGGATATACCGCCTCCAGATATGACGACAGATCCAACTCATAGGCAACCTTGCCTACCCTACGGACAATCTGGTAAGGCCCAATGTACCATGGGTTAAGTTTCCCCTTCTTTCCAAATCTCATCACGCCCTTCATAGGCGATACCTTTAGGAAAACCCAATCATCTATCTCAAATTCCAAGTGTCGACGCTGATGATCTGCATACGACTTACGCCGACTCAGCCGCAACAATCGCTTCCTGGATAAGCTTCACCTTATCCATTGCTCTGAATCAAGTCCGCCCGACTAATGAACTTCTCCCACCTCGAACCAACTATCGGTGACTGCACTTCCTCGTATAAGGCCTCATGGCGTCATCGAATACTAGAATGGTAGCCGTTGTTATAAGCAAACTCCACCAGAGGTAAATGATCCTCCGGCTACCCCGAAATCAATAACATAAGCCCGCAGATATCCTCGAGTGTATGCGGATAGTGCTCGGCTGTCCGTCGATCACGAGGATGAAACGCCGTCTTGAGACTCACATGTGTCCCTAATCCTTCGGAAAGACCTCCAAGTTAGCGTGAATCAGGCTCCTGCATGCGAAATAATCAATACAGAACTCCGTGCGGTCTCACAATCTCTCGATATCTGATCGCATAATCCTCGGCCGAAAAAGTCGTCCTGACTGGAAGAAAATGGGCTGATTTCGTCAGCCTGTCGACGATAACCCAAATGGAATCATGCTTCCTCTGAGTGTGAGGTAACCCTGTAATAAAATCCATACTTACCACCTCCCACTTCCAAGTCGGAATATCAATAGCCTGCAGCAGCCCACCGGGCTTCTGGTGCTCAATCTTAACCTGTTGGCAATTCGGGTACTGCGCCACGAACTCCGCAACGTACCTCTTCAGGCCGTCCCACCAATACAAACACCTGAGGTCATGGTACATCTTAGTTGACCCCGGGTGAATAGAATAACGAGCACTGTGTGCCTCCCCCAGAATCTGCTGACGAAGTCCTGTCACATCGGGAACACACAACCGGCCCTCGAATCTTAGCACCCCATCAGGTGCTACCTCAAACAGACTCTTCTCCTCCTGAAGAGCTGCATCTCGATACCGTACCATAATCGGATCCTCATACTGTCGCCTTTTCACCTCCTCGACGATGGAAGACTCGGCAACCTCTCGAACCCGAACCCCATTACTATCGGAATCAACCAAACGAACCCCAAGGCTCGCTAGCTGATGTAACTCTCAGACCATATCCCTTCTCTCTGGCTGTACATCAGACAGACTACCCATCGATCTGCGACTAAGGGCATCTGCAACTACATTGGCCTTCCCTGGGTGGTATAGAATATCGACATTGTAATCCTTAAGTAACTCCAACCACCGTCTCTGCCGCAAGTTCAGCTCTCTCTGGCTGAAGATATACTGGAGACTCTTGTGGTCTGTGTAAATGTCCACATGAACTCCATATAAATAATGTCTCCAGATCTTCAAGGCATGAATCACTGCTGCCAACTCCAAGTCATGTGTGGGATAGTTCTTCTCATGCTTCCTAAGCTGTCGAGATGCGTAAGCTATAACTTTGTCGTCTTTGCATCGCACTCCAAGCCCGACACCTGACGCGTCACAATAAACCACATATCCATCTAAACCCTCAAGAAGGGTAAGAACTGGGGCGGTCGTCAATTTCTCCTTTAGTAACTGGAAACTTTCCTCACAAGCATCCGTCCACTGGAATATAGCTTCTTTCTGGGTAAGCCTAGTTAAAGGCGCTGAAATGGAAGCAAACTTCTCTACAAATCTCCGATAATAACTGAGGCCCAGCTGCGCACTCCGTCGGTGTAGTGGGTCTAGGCCAAGTCTTGATCGCCTCGATCTTGTTGTATCAACCCGAATACCATCGCCCGATAACATGCCCCAAGAAAGCCACTGGCCAACCAAAACTCGCATTTGAGAACTTGGCATACAATCGCGGTCGGAGGACTCCCAATACCGTCCTCAAATGATCTGTATGCTCCTGCTCTGTGCGCGAATAAACCAAGATATCATCAATGAAAACTATCACGAACATATCCAAGAATGGCTTGAACACCCGGTTCATCAAATTCATGAATACTGCTGGAGCGTTGGTCAACCCGAAAGACATCACCCTGAACTCATAGTGCCCATACCGGGTCCTGAATGCAGTCTTTGAGATATCTGTCTCTCTAACTCGCACCTGATGATAACCAGACCGCAGGTCTATCTTGGAAAAACACCTTGCATCCTGCAACTGGTCAAACAGATCGTCAATCCTGGGGAGGGGATATATGTTATTGATAGTTACCTTGTTCAGCTGTCTGTAATCAATACACATACGCAGCGTCTCATCCTTCTTCTTTATGAATAACACTGGCGCTCCCCAGGGAGAAACACTTGGCATGATAAAGCCTTTCTCCAGCAAGTCCTTCAGCTGGTCCTTCAATTCCTTCAACTCGGCAGGTGCCATCCTGTATGGCGGAATGGATATCGGTCGAGTGTCTGGCGCCAAATCAATGCAAAACTCAATCTCCCTCTCAGGAGGGATACCTGGAAGCTCGTCTGGGAATACGTCTGGGAACTCTCTAACGACCGGAACTGACTGAAGGTCCGGTATCTCAGCCTCAGTATCGAATACCCGAACCATATGGTAGATATATCCTTTCCGCACCATCTTCCTAGCCTTGAGGTAAGAAATAAACCTACCCCTCGGCGATGCAGTATTCCCTTTCCACTCGATAACCGGCTCACCAGGAAACTGGAATCGTACCAACCTCTCTCTACAATCCACATTGGCATAGTAAGATGCTAGCCAATCCATACCCATAATCACATCGAAGTCCGTCATATACAACTCTATCAAGTCGGCTAGAGTATGACGACTGTCTATAGTCACTGGGCAAGTTCTATATACCCGCTCAGCTACCACCGAATCACCTACTGGCGTAGCCACCTCAAAAGGTTTTATGGACTCGGGCTCTATCCCTATTCTACCAGCAATATGAGGAGATATATAGGACAAGGTAGAACCTGGATCTATCCAATCATATACATCACAACAAGAAACCAATAATGTACCTGTGACGACATCTGGTGACGCCTCCTGGTCCTGACGGCTGGACATATCATATATGCGGTTCTGAGGACCGCTGGAACTGGGACCCCTACCACGACCCCTGCCGCGGCCTGCTGGTCCGTGAACACTCTGCCCTCCGGGGTGTCTGACCACCGAAGACGAAAATCCAACAACTGACCCCGTCGGCTGAAACATAACACTCCCACCGCCTAAGGACGGACAATCCCTCTTCAGATGGCCTGCTGGCCACAAGAGTAACAAGCTCCCGAACCCATACGGCACTCGCCCGGATGAGATCTACAACATCGAACGCACCGCGATGTGGGTGGTCTCGATTGGTGACGGTCTCTGCCTCCCTGAAACCCCGAAGTCCTAGAGCTCTGACCTGCTACTGAATGACCCGGCTGATCAGACCTCCTGCCAGAAAATTGAGAAGGAGCACTCTGTGCTGGCTGAATATGGACCTAGTCTGCTGCGACGCCGCTCATCGCCACGAGACCTGCTGTCACCGCCTCTTTGGCCTAAGTCTAGCTGATCCTGCTTCTCTCTGTCCTCAATCCCCTACGCATACGCCTGCATCCTGGAAATATCCATCCCTGGCTGAAAAGCCACCCCCAAGCATGCAGTAATCATATGACGGTCTAACCCCATCACATATCGATGAACCACATGCGCCGTATGTCACAATGGTGTGCACATACCGGCGAGTCAAACTCAGTGTATTCTCGATAGTCCTCCGCCCCGCCTCAAGGTCAAGAATCTATCTACGCGGGCTCTCCTCATCTCGTGGGCAAGAAGTGATCCAGAAAGCCTCGTGAACTCCTCCCAAACAACCGGAAGAAGCGTCCTCACTCTCGACAACACCCATGACTCAAACCAGTTCAACGCAATATCGCGTAACCGGTAGAAAGCTAGCATAACACTCGGTCTCGAGGCCCTAAGCACTGCATGGTCCGTGAATCGCCGAACAAACTCCTGCGGATCCTCCGAATCTCGAACCATAGAACTTCGGGTGGATGACAACCTAGGAAGTCCCAAGTAAGCTTCGGCTCATGGTTGGGTGTCTTCTCACGCCGTATGCCACTACTATCTTTGGTCAATAACCGGATATGTTCCCCGTAATCTCTATACTCGGCCCACGTGGGATGAAGGTTCCGGCATCGCGGTCTCGATGGCCGTTCTTTGCCTCGAACTCACAGGTGGCGGCGTCATGGAACTCGCCGCCGAAACATCATCTCAGTAAAGATCGGGCTGTGCCTCGTGACCTCGCGTCCCACTAGCAACACCCTCACCGCTTCCTTCGGGCGCGGTTGCCTTGCGTGGAGGCATAACTGATACATAAAGGAAAATATCAGAGAAGGTTCAACCTATAACACAACTCTATTGCACGATCTTAGAGTGAAAGAATGGAAACCAATCCTAAATATCCTGCGATCTCGATTATAGATGTGGTGCACAACACACCGATAATCAAGACTCTACTAGATACGATGCGTAGACACTTTCCGAGGACTAAGCGCTCGATACCACTTTTGTCACGACCCGACTCGGGCGCGGCGGTGCCTATCGGGCACACCGTGTACACATCAGAGAATAGCAGCGGAACAAACATAACACATACCCTGTATAAAGTAAACATCACTGGCAAGCCGACAAGGCTGCCTTCCATAAAAATATACTTAATCAAAAGTACAACTAGTTCTTACAGCCCAAAACACAACGTGACTACAGACCTCTAGGAATAACAACTGTGGCGGGACAGGGCCCCGCCATACCCCTGAATGTACCAAATACCTATAGCATCAGGGAAAATCTGTACCAACAAAACAAGCCTACGGAGAAATGGAGCCTCTGACACCAGACCTGTGATCCTAAGAATGAGGATCCACCACCTGCTTACCCTTACCTGCGGCATGAACGCAGAAGGGAAGAATTCGATAATATGTACCAAGTATGTAAAGCGGAAAATCGTAATAATATCATAAGTCTAAAATAAGCTGGAGTCAGGGATGAAAATCAAATTACATTGTCCTGTGCCTTACTAACAATGAGAGTAACAAGTATAAATATAATACTGCATAAAAATAGGAGGCTCATGATCAAAACAGGGTCCCTCGCCCGTAGTATCAATAAGCAATCCTACTCCTGGGACTATTTCACCGCACGGGTCTGTGGACCCGCATGAGGTATTCCTCGCATAGGCTGTACCCGCCCGCATGGGACTATTTCACCCGCATAAGCCCATAGGACTCGCATGAGGTATTCCTCGCATCGTGGGTAGCAAATCCACGGAACAGGTGATATAACGATCTTGGGGATTCACCCCTCATTTATACTCTTACCCTGAAGAAGGTGGTATAACGATCTTGGGGATTTACCCCTCATTTATACTCTTACCCTGAAGAAGGTGGTATGACGTCTTGGGGCTTTCCCCTCATTCATACTCTTACCCTGGAGAATGTGGTATAATGATCTTGGGGCTTACCCCTCATTTATACTCTTACCCTAGCTCAATCGGTCATCATATCATAATCATAAATAAGTTAAGAGAGCTTATAACTTCTTATTAGTCTTGTTCATATACCCTCCCATTTTAGTTTACTTAAGGCACTAACATATTTTAATAAAAGAAAATCCGGAAATTTAACCCAAAGTACCACATACTTATATTCTTTTAAAAATGACTCTTTTTCATATAAAACCTTTGGGCAATTGATGCCTTAAAACCAATTTGTCTTTCATAAATCAAGTCATTTGTCCTTGCTTATCTTACTTAGAGTAAATCCCTTCTTATTAACCTTTCATAAAGCTAATAATCCAACTTCCCATAAAGTTGTTCTATTAACCCTATACTTTAGTAAAATTATACTTTTCCCATAACCAAGGGACTTATACTTTTTAAAAAGAAACGAGTCTTTAAATACTTAAAACAAGTAAGAATACCAAATCTTGTACGTCTACCGTACTACATAGATACAACTACTCATGCTCAAGAGATAGGAAAGCTCCACATACCTCTTCGGTCAATCCACTTGCTAAGTCCAAAATACCGCACGTAATATGTCAACCTATAATGACATAATACGTCTATTAACCTCTAATTTCAATGTAGAATATTCCAAGTTCAAAGTTACTAATTCCTATGGAAAATTGGGCAGCATTTCCTTTGTTTCTACATACTTTGCCACCTTTTTCAAGGCCGAATTCAATATCCAAACGCCACATTTAAGGCCCAACAATCCAAATATTTCAAAGGGGATTACACAACTAAACTTGGGTGTGTAAAATTTTGCCCCATAAGGTACAACAATTAACTTAACAAGTTTAAGGTAGTTTTTAGGCTACAACATGCTCACATAACCCTTTTAACCAATCCTTTCATATCCAAACCATATTTCTCACATGCAATGAATCTAAGAGCATTATGTACTACTACAAGTTCATTCTTCTTCACATGCAACACAAATAACTAGCTATAAGAGAAGAATTGTTACCATAGAGCTTTAGCCAAAATTATTCCAACAACTTTGCTAGCCTCCTTTCCAAGAACACCACCACAATAGCACCTACAAGCTAGCCACAAGCTTCCTTCTTGCCACACTTTTTCAGATTTTCCTTAAGCTTTGAATTTCTCTTGGAATTCTAGAGAGAAGTGAGAGCTTTAGTTTAGAGAGAGAGAGGGGCTTTGAAAGATGACCAAGTCTTCAAGACTTGGTCAATATAAAGGGCATGCAAAAATCAGATGGGGGGGACACTTGTCACCCTCCCATTGCCTTTTTAAAAGAAGAAATCTGATTTTCCTCAGTTTTTCCGCCAGAAATCCCGTCTCGGCGCCGCGGCGCTGAAACTTCCGCCACCTCACAGAACTTCGCGCGCGGCCTCGCTTCCGGGCCGCGGCTGCAACTTCAGCGACCCCTCAGAATATCCGGTGCGCGGCCTGCATCCGCGCGCCCGCTGCCTCTGTCCAAACACATTTCTGTCCGACTGCGCACTGAACTTGTAACTCCCATAACTCTCTACTCCGATGTCCTATCGACGAACGGTCGGTTGAGTTGGAAACTAGATTCAACGAACTACGCACTAGGCCTTTGAAATACTTAGGAACTCTCAATGTAGCGGGTCATAACCCGCCTCAAAGTTGACTAAAACCCGTCCGAAACAATCCGTCAACCTATCTTTCGAAAATTTTAAGTCTTACTCCCTTTCGTACGCTCTCACACGTAAGGCCAGAACTACGGGGTATAACATTGTATGTGTTGGAGTATGGGTTGTTTTGGGGCCTCTGATAGTTACCCACAGCTTGACACTCTGCCTGCTCGATTGGCATATTATTAGGATCAGCTGAAGGACATCTATCTAATGTATGTGGGCCTCCACATATTTCACAGCTCTTTGGAATCTGTATTGCATTCACTGATACTGTATGTTGTTGCAGCTGCTTGGTCAACAGGGCAACTTGGGCATTCAGGGCAGTGATGACATCTATCTCGTGAACTCCCACTGTTCTCCTACCACTCATTGGTCTATCTTCTGTGACATGGTTGTTGGTGGCCATATATTCTAATAATTCGTGAGCTTCGTGAGTCAAGCTTTCCTCATAAATGTCCCACCTGCTGCTGCATCTATAATTGTTCTGGTTGTTCCGCTCAGCCCGTTATAGAAGATGTGGACCAAGTTCCACAACTCAATACAGTGGTGTGGACACTTTCTCTGCAAATCCTTGAACCTCTCCCAAGCTTCGTATAATGACTCTCCATCTGCTTGGTAGAAATTATTCAGCTCCCCTCTCAATTTCACTGCTTTGCATGGTGGGAAGAATTTTGCCAAAATTTTCTGTGCCAGCTCTTGCCATGTAAAAATCGAATCAGCTGGCAGGGAGTTTAACCATACTTTTGCTCTGTCCCTGAGTGAGAAGGGAAAGAGCCTTAATCTGACGGCATCATCAGTAACGCCGTTATATCTGAATGTTGCACATAGCTCCAAGAAATTAGCTATGTGCATATGTGGATCCTCTGATGGCAACCCTCCAAACTGCATTGTGTTCTGCACCATCTTAGAATCGTCGGTTTGATCTCAAAGTTATTTTCTCCTATTGTTGGGAGCCTAATACATGTCGTGCTCGCTCACCTCGGCGACGTAGTCTCCCTGCTTCTTTCGCTCGACTTGAACTCTCTCCTTAACATCCATAGGTATTCGCCAAGGCATTCCTTGGTTAGGTTGATTTTCACCTAACCCCTCTCTCAGCACATTGTTGTTTTGGACACCGTCCATCTCTATCAAGGCTGAAATCCGCTGGTTCCTTCTATTTTGCTTACAGGTTTTCTCAATCTCTGGATTGAAGGGGACAAGAGTGTATGCTCCTCTCCTCCTTCGCATAAATTGAGCGCCTGAAACAGATCAAAAACAAACAAACGGATCACGGCACCCTGATTTTTACCAAAATAAAAAAAATGAAATAATTCAAAGAAAATAAAAAATAAAAACCAAATTAGAAATTAAAAATAGATAAAATTTATATTGAACTATGCCTAATCCCCGACAACGGCGCCAAAAACTTGATGCGCGATTTAATGCACACACTTTAACGCAAGTGCACGTTATCGTGACAAGTAATATAGTCTAGGTAAGACCGAATATCGTCCTCAAGGATTAGTGTTCAAGTACCAATTATCTATCTTTTGTTATCTATTTGGTAGCCGATATTTGCTTTTGTTGATTATAACTAACAATTATAAATTCTAATTAATTATGTGTTTACTTCAGTAGTGGTGGAAATAGGGCTTCCAAGTCGCTTCAACTATACGCTTATATTACTTATTAATGCAATGAATTATGGTTCTTCTTCTTTTGGAGCTAGCAGGTTTACTAATTCGTTTTATACTCCCGTTAAGGCTATATAAACACTCAACCCCTGTAGCGCTCCTTTCTACCTTTCGGTGATAAGGATGACTCTATAGGAGGATTAAGAACAAAAACCTTGTTAATCGTCACGCACCATGCGTGAAATTAGGTATTTAAACCTCTATTAACGCTACACAAGTAATTGAGGTATTTTCATCCCCAATCCGACCTATTTCTACCCAACTTACAGCATAATCACAACCTCTTCCTTTCGAAGTTTGATTAGAAATCATATAAATAATGATAATTAGTGATCAATTAATTACCAAGCATTCAAAGCAATTATTCGGTAAATCTCAACAATAAGAAGAACAACCATAAACATGCATTAACTCATAAAATAAGGTTCAAGTGAATTGACATGGAAAGCCCTATAATGGAATTAGTTCCTAGCCATTGACATGACAAGAACTAATTCAATATCCAACATAAAAACTGAAAGTAAAGTAAAGAAAAGAAAATTACTAAGTAAAGGTCTCCAATCTTCAACTCCAAGAAGTCTTGTGTTTTTGCAAGAAAGGGAACCCTTAAAAACTGCCTAGGGTTCTCTTTTTATAGCCTCCAAACCGCCCTTAAGGTTTTCCCTTCAGGCCTGGCCCATAATTCGTCAAAAACCTGATTTTTCCCGCGTCGGCGCCGCGGCGCCGGAACTTCTGCGCTGTTCTGGTGATTAGGCGTCGCGGCCCTGCACTCTGCTGTCTAGAGGCGCCGCGGCGCTGCAACTTCTGAGACCTTCTGGATATTGGGCGCCGGGGCGCCTGGACTGCTGGCGAGGCGCGCTGGCCCGTGTCCGTGTCCGGTTCGCCACTTTCTCGTCTTTTAAGATCTGGAACCTCCACGTTTGCCCTCTTTTAGCTCCTTTTCCGCCAAATAGCCATTTTAACCAATTTGACTCAAAAGAAAGAAAATCTATCCTAAGACAACACGTATTTCTACAAAAAGGGACAAAAGACTAACTAAAAACGACTCAAAAAGTGTATATAAAATACACCGATCAATCGGCAGGTGTAGGACCCTTGCTCAGAGTTTTTGGATAGCTCCATCTGTTCAGGAGTTTATCATTTTGGTATAGATCCTTCAGTACAAGCTTTTGTACAGTTATGGGTACAGCGGGGCCTTGTCCCGTCATAGTTCAGTAAAACTCTTAGAGGTTTGCATTCATATGTGGGATTGGACTCGTGTACAGTGTAGTGCCTTTTTGTTATGTATATTATATGGTAGCCTTGTCGGCTTTGCCCTTGCATGTACGTTGGTTTTAAAAAAAACGAGGTGTTATTTAATTCCGCGGTTTACTTGTGTCAGTTAGGTAGAAGGGTGCCTGTAGGGCACCATCCACGCCCGGTTCGGGCGTGTGAATGGTATCGAGCGATCGATCCTCGGAATGTCTACGCACCGTGTCTAGTAGAGTCTTGATTATCGGTGTGTTGCGCGCCACACCCATAAACGAGGCTACGGGACATTTAGGAGTTGGTTTCTATTCTTCTCACTCGAGATCGTGCCATGAGCCGTGTTATTAAGATAATTTCTCTCGACGTATTTTAGTATTCTGGTATGCCTCGAGGAGAACAATCGCCGAAGGGCAAAGCGATGCGAGAGCTACGGTCAGACTCAGAGAGTTGATAGGGCTCGTGCCCATGGTATATCGGATATTGTGCCGCAGTCGGCGAGTTCTTCTGCGCCAGGTTTTGAGGCCCCAACACCAGAGCCTCCAGTTTCTCAGTTAAGGGAAGACTATAGGGTCATAAGGGAAGCAGTTATGTTGTTGACCAAGATAGCGGTGATACAGTTTCATCAGCAGGAAGTTATTCGGCCAGTACAGACAGGTGTACAGAGGGTAGAGGGCCAACGCGGAGATCAGCGTAAGAGGGCTAGACCGGTTGGTTATCCCGGTGAGTTTTTGGACGAGCAGCCTCAACAACGAGTAAGATATTCGTCCCAGCCTACCCAGGACATACCCCCGCAGCTCACAGGTGGGAGATTGAACCCCACAAGGTATTTAGGAGCCGGTACGAGCTCCAAGGTTCGAGATTATCCAGTTTGAATAGACTGTTATGATTTCATTACAGTATTTTCAGTTTCGCATACTTGGTACATTATTAGATCGACCTCGCCCGGGGTTGCGTTCATGCCGCAGTTTAGGTAATGATTTGGGGATCGCGGTCTAGGACCCTTGCTCGAGTTTTTGTATAGATCCTTCAAGATGTGCTTTTGTGCGATTATGGATGCACGGGGCCTTGTCCGTCATAGTTGATAAAACTCTTAGAGGTCTGTATTCATATGTGGGATTGGACTCGTGTACAGTGTAGTGCCTTTTTGTTATGTATATTATATGGCAGCCTTGTCGGCTTTGCCCTTACATGTACGTTGGTTTAAAAAAAATGAGGTGTTATTTAATTCCGCGGTTTACTTGTGTCAGTTAGGTAGAAGGGTGCCCAGGTAGGGCACCAGTCACGGGCCCGGGGTTCGGGGCGTGACATTTACTTTGTGGCTCTCAGATCCTTTATTACAAATTCTTCTAACAACTTCTTTTTTAGCCTATCAATCTCATGTAGGTTTGCTCCTACTATCAGCATGTCGTGAACGTAAATGAGCAGTATCATGTAGGAGTCTTCAAATCTCTTGAGGTAACAACAGTGATCCGTCTCACACCTTAAGAATTCAACTTTCTTCATAAAGATGTCAAACTTTTTATACCATTGTCTTAGAGCCTGTTTCAGTATAGGCTCTTTTGAAGCTTACACACCAACTTTGCTTTCCCTATAACCTCAAATTCCCCCAAGTTGCTTCATGTAGATTTCCTCCTCTAAGTCACCGTGAAGAAAAGCGATTTTCACATCCATCTGTTGAAGATGCAGATCTTCTTTTGCTAACAGCCCAAGAACAATTATGATTGTCACCAACTTGACTACGGGAGATAAGATCTTCATGTAGTAAATGCCTTATTTCTGTTGAAATCCCTTCACAACCAGCCTCGCTTTAAAGCACTTACTTTCATCGTGTTCTTCCTTTATTCGGTAGACCCATTTGTTCTGCAATGCCTTCTTCTTCTCTGGTAACTCAAATAACTCTCATGTATGATTTGACAACAGTGAGTCTATCTCATCTTTCATTGCCAGCTCCCATTTGATCGATTCATTAACTTTTTCTTCGTAACATTCCAGCTCTTCTCTGTCAGTGAGCAGAATGTAGTTGAGGGATGGAGAGAACCTATGAATCGGCTTACTGATCCTGGATGATCTGCGTAATTCTGTGATTGGCTCTCTTGATTTGTTTTAGAATTAGCATTTTCATCGACCTCACCATCACTGGCTTGACGTCCTTCTTCTCATGCTACTTGTTCCTCTGTCGTGGTAGTACCTTGATGTAACTCAATGCCGAGAAGTCTCTCAAATCAACTATTTACGATTTGTCAAGAACAGAAACTATGGTAAGCGTTAATCCTGATACTAAGGCTGGCCAGTGGTGGGCCGGCCCGGTCGTCGGGATGGCCCGGGTCGGGATAAGTCGGGACGGAGGGAGCGGGGTCGGGATGGGGTGGACCAGCGGCCGATCTGGCGGGACGATACCGTGTCCCTTCCGTGAATGATGGGTGGTCGAATGCAGACAGGGTTGGGACAAGTTTTTTTTTTAAAATTTTTTTCCACTAAATTAAAAATACTAACATATAGTCATATATATTTATAAACTAAATAATTGAACAAAGACAAGAAAAATGTAAAAAAAAACATCCAAGACTGTTTTTGTGTCTCTTATATTATTAATTATTTTATTAAAATATACAAGATTAAGAATTACAACATTGTAGTGTACTATTGTTGAAAAAATTTGCAAAAGACATAGAAAAAAAATACTAAAATTGCAATGAAATAAATTACCAATTTGAAAATACTTTTTCTAGTTTCTTTATAATTTCGTGTGGTTCTTCGGTTGGAATTGGTATATCTTGGTCAAATTCTTCTACGTCGCTACTCATGCCTTCAGATAAGATGTCGTTGTAGTTTTAAATGCGTCTTCGTTAATCTCGGTTGTGCGCTTCTTATGCTCCGCTCGTATCCAATCTCTGAATAGTACCGCCATCTCCAAGCTGTCTCTGACTAATGAGTGTTTGTGCTCTCCTATTTAAAATCTGCCGGCAGAAAAAGCGCTTTCAGAAGCGATTGATGACGCTTGAATGTTCAAAACATCTCGGACCATCATTGAAAGTGTCGGAAATATCTTCTCATTCTGCATCCAATATTTCAGCAAGTCTTCTTTTCCGTCTTCATTGACAACTGCTTGGTAAGGTAAAGTACCCTGCAAAACAAAAACATCGAACTCGCTAATTTGGTAGCAGTGCTACCACCACACATTCTATTTCTGAGTCTTTCAATACTATCCGCAGAAATAACATGTTTTTTTAGAGGATGTGTTGAAGTAGAAGAAGATAGTACGAAAGCCGGTTGGTTGCTAGCACTTTCTTGCTGGTAATGCCGATATACTTTTTTGCATTCATCTTCTACGTTATCCAACACTTCTTCTAGCGTTTGTTCAATAGGTGTTGGGACATTTAAATTTTTGGGAGTTGGAGGTGGTAGTACGTCCATACAGATATAAATATTTTCAATAAGACTTTTACAACCGTCTACTTTAATAGTCGGGTTTAATACAACACCAATAATATAAATAGGGAGAATAGGAATAAAATATTTCTTTAATTTCATAAACATTTTTTTAATAGCTGTCTTATAAGCAGGTTTTTTCATATATTCTTTAAGCAGTAAAAATATTATAACTATATAGACAACATAGTTGAAATAGTAGGATAATATATAGTAGAAAATTTTTTTGTTGCTTGATGAAAATTCTCTAGAAATACTATAAGTTCTTTAATTTTGTCCCAATCATTATCCACAATCATATCAGTTGGATTTTGATTATGGGCGTTAAAAAATAAAGTGATAGGTTTTCTATAATCACAAGCAATAAGTAGTTGGTCATATAAAGAATTTCACCTAGTGGGTACTTCTTCAGAAATTTATCTATAAGATAGTCCACAATCGTGACAAGTTTTTTTATATTCTTTTCTCTGTTGGATTCTATTATTTTTAAAAATAAAGTTTATAGCAAATTTTATTTTTTCAAGAATATCTTGAAAAAGTGAAAGATCATCCTTTACAACTAAGTTATAAATATGGCACGCACATTTGATATGAAAATATTTTGGAAAAGACGGAGTTAAAACTTCTTTTAAAACATAAATAGCAGATACGTTAGAAGATGCATTATCTAATGTAATACTCATAACTTTATCAGTTATTCCGTAATAATCGCAGACTAAATAAATATTTTCTGAAATCAACTGACCAGTGTGCCTACTATCTATATATCTATATGCTAAAATACATTTTTGCATAGACCATTTATAATCTATCTAATGACAGTTTACCGTTAAATAATCATGGTCGTTAGTACTACGACCTATATCAGAAGTTAGATCGACTTTGCCATTAAAATGATATAATGCATAACATAAATACTGTTGATATTCATGTGCAAATTTAAATACATCTCTCTTAACAGTTGATCTAGGAAATTCTTTATAAGCAAGATTATACATATCTCTAATATAATGAATAAAACCATGAGATTCAGGAAATGAAAAAGGCAAACCCTCCACAACAACTAATTTTGCTAGTGCTTCCTTATCTTTATGTTTATCGTATTTAGGGCCTACAACTCCCCCCGTCATATGGTTAATTTGACCCTGTACTTTGTCCGGGACAGTATGTGAACCTTGTCCCGATTGAGAGGGCGCTTTCTCACCATCTTTTTAAATAATGTATTGGGCATGCAATGCTTTGTGTTTTTGTAATAGGTGTCTTCCTAAACCCCCGTCCCATCATTACCTTGTCCAGTTTTAAAAGTATAAACAACTTTACAAGTTTTACATATAGCTACTTGATTCGGTACGTCCCTGTGAAAATATTTCCATACAGCTGATTTTAATGGTCGTTTTGTCGGACCTCATCTCATACTAAGGGGAATAGGAGACATTTCACTAGTGGGTGTATCATCATCTACATTAGTGGGTGTATCATCATCTAGAGTGACATCTAAATCAAAGGCTTCTTCATTTTTTGAAAAAATACATGGTCGTCTAGATCATATGGTATTTCAGTAAACTGTTCAGGATCAATAAAATCATCTTGTATAGGAGTAGGACTAGGAATACTAGAAGAAGTATTCTTACCCTTGTTACCCGCCCTACTAGAAGAAGTACCCTTGCCGAAAACACTTTTTACTCTTTTCATTTTAATTATGGTAATAAATAGTTAAAGACTTAAAAATAATGAAATTAAATGTGCTAAATGAAATAAATACAAAATAACAATTTAATGAGAGAACGAATGTACCAAACACCGACGTAGAGTCAACGTGTAATCGAGAGGTTGAAAATTGAAACTTTGCTCGATAGATAATCCTCAAGCTAGTTGTCAACTTCACTCCCAATTCCCAAATTAATAAATAGATTGAATATGTAGTAGACAATGTTGTATAGAGATTTATTGATTGAGAGATTAGAGAGATAAGAAATTGTAGAAAGATTTGTGAGAAATAAGAAGAGAAAATGAGGTATTTATAGTTAGAAAATTGGGTTAAAGTATAAATATAATAACTTAGGGGTTAAAAATAAATATAAAAGGAGTTGGGGGAGTGGGGGAGGCAAAAAATGGCCGTTGCAAAACAGCCTAATTTTAGATTTCGGACCGGGATGGGATGCGGACCGGGATGGGATGCGGGACGGGTCGGGTCATCGCGGGACCGGGCCAGGAGGGACCATACCATGTCCCGTCCCGGTTCGAGCCCCGGTCCCGCTAATTTTTTTTTAATTATTCGGGGCCGGGACTGGACCGGGCCGGCCCGGCCTACTGGTCAGCCCTACCTGATACATAGGGTTTTTGAGTTCTGCCTCTTCCCTTTCACACAGAGCTGGTTAAGCCTTTGTTCTTAGAGACTTTGCTTTCTGAACTCTCCCGCAACTTGTCCTTATACAATACCTATTCATTGAAGACAGCGTCCCGACTTTAGATGATTTTCCGATTTTGGTCATCCCACAATCAATAACCAAACTCAATGTCATCATAGCTAATAAAATAACACTTCTTAGATTTCGGATGAAGTTTACTTCTAGCAGTAGCATCAATATAAACATAGGATAAGCAACCAAACACTTTCAGAAATGAAATATATGCCTTTTTTCCACTCTGAGCCTCTTATAGAATTCTGAAACCCAAAGGAACATACGGTCCTCTGTTAATCAAGAAGGTTGCGGTATTGATTGTATCTGCCCAGAATGTCTTGGGCAGTCCAACATGTATTCTCATACTCTGTGCACGCTCGTTCAATGTTCGATTCATCCTTTCTACTATTACATTTTGTTAGGGTGTTGCAGGAATAATCTTCACCATCTTGATTCCATTATCAGCACAATACTGTTTGAAGTCACCATCAATGTATTCTCCACTATTGCCGGACCTCAGGCTCTTCAATTTTAGGTTTGTCTCATTCTCGACCATGGCTTTCCACCTTTTGAAGACAGTGAATACGTCAGATTTATTTTTTATAAAATAGACCAATAGTTTTCTGGTTGAATCATCAATGAAGGTCATGTAGTAATGTGATTCTCCGAGTGAGTGGATAGTAGCAGGTCCCCACATGTTAGTGTGCACCAATTTAAGCCTTTCTACCTGTATTTGAAAAACTTACTTGCCTCTGTTTTCTAAGAATGCAACTCTCACACATATGATGATCCACCGACTTTAGCTCCGGAATTATGTCGTTAGTCACCACAAGATTCATCCCTTTCTCGCTCATATTCCCCAGCCTGCAATGCTATAACTTTGTCTTCTTGGTGTTGTAAACAACAGTAATTGTGTCACAACAACTCGTCGTCATATAAAGAGTACCCATTTTCTTACCTCGACCAACCACCATAGCACTATTCGTCCCCTTTCAGGACTCATTACCCCAAAGTTAAGATCATGTCCATCATTATCAAGTTGACTCGCTGAGATCAGATTATGCATCAGCTTCGGAGCATGTATGATCTTTGTGATCTTTCACATGTGTCTAGTTGATATCTTCAAATTAATGTCTCCAATACCAACAACGTCTAAAGGCTTACCATCTGCCAAATAAATTTTCTCGCGATTCCCAGCAACGTACATCATTATATCAAAATGTGGGGTGGTGTAGAAAGACACTCCTAAGTTAAGCACCCAAGAGTCGATTGGGCTTCCAACAGACAACAACGCATTAACAATGTCTTCAGTGGTGGCATCATTAAATTCACCCCTTGTTGTCCTCATTCTTCGATGCCTTGCAATTCTTCTTGATGTGACCCGGTTTCCCACAGTTCCAACAATCAAGTGTTCGCCCGTGTCATTCCTTGACTTTGACTTGCCCTTATTTCGATTGTAGTTTATGTAATAATTTCTGCCTTTATTCTCAACATTCAAAACAGAACTCGTCTATACCTACCAGAATCTATCCTACGAACCTTCTCATCAAGAATATGATCTCTAACATCGTTGAATTTCAGTTTAGCACTGCTAATAGAATTACTAAGTGTTGGTCTCATCGGCTCCCAACTATTCGGTAGAGATGCCAGCAAAATTAGGGTTTGCACTTCATTGTCAAACTCGATTGCAACAGATGACAATTGATTAACAATCGTGTTAAATTCATTCACGTGTGTTGCAACATGAGCACCTTCTTCTATCTTTAGATGAAAAAGTTTCTTCATGAGATATACCTTATTGTTTGCCAAAGGTTTCTCATACATGTCGGACAGAACCTTCATCATTCCAGTAGTGGTCTTCTCCTTCGCCACGTTATGAGTAATGTTCTTCGACAATGTCAATCGAGTGATACCCAGAACCTATCTATCAAGGAGATTCTACTCTGCATCATTCATCTCCCCTAGCTTCAGACTCAACGATTGATGAAGCTTTCTGTCGTACAAATAATCTTCAATCTGCATTCTTCAAAATTCAAAATCTGTACCATCGAATTTTCCGATGTCGTACGCCGAACCATCTTCGCCTCCCATCATTTCTGAATCGCAGCACGACATGTTGCTCTGATACCAGCTGTTAGGATTTGAGACGGTACTACTCAAAAGAGCTACAGGTTACTTGATATGGAATCTCATAGCTCCTTTGTCATGTTAGTTTCAAGGAAGATATCTTTCCTTTTAAGGAAATTGCAGTTGAACAAGAAGATTGGTTTGCTCATGGTTTGGTTGATCTAGTTTCCACTAATCACTATTATCATGTAACTCCTCCAAAAATTGGCGGGTCCACTTGACCCTCCTAATCTTGATGACAATTATTATGTGATAGAAAATTTTCTTGTTGTTGATCATGATTTGTCAGATAAGGGCCTTATTTTGCCAGCTGAAACTCTTATCTTGCCAATTGAAGATGATATTTTACCAGCTCCTTGTAATGTTGTGAGTGGACTTAGAAAGTTTATCAGAGGAGTCAAACTTGTTGTGTGGATTAAAGATTATATCACTGCTTGAAGATCATGATCAGGATCCAATGCCTAATCATTTCAGACTGTGTGAGTTATGTGTATCTACTCTGCTCACTACCAGTGTTACCGTGGTGTACTGTGTGAGTTATGCTCATCTACCCTGCTCACTACCACTGTTACCGCGGTGCTTTTTCAGCTCATATCAAACCTAAATCCTTCAAGAAAGCCTATCAAAGATGGAATTAGGCAATGAAATAGAATATTGATCAAGCTCTTGAAGACAATAATACTTGATAGATAGTTTCTTTTCCTCATTAAAAAAAACTATTGATTTAAAATAAGTATAAGATCAAGTATAAGGCTGATAGGAACGTTTACAGATTCAATACCAGGTTGGTGGAAAAAGGGTACACGCAAAAGGAAGGTTGTGACTATCATGAGACCTTCTCAAAAAATAGTTACTATCAGGATTGTGTTGAGTCTAGTAGCTTTCAAAGACTGATTCCTTTTTCAAATAGATGTTAATAATATTTTTTTTTGGCAGGGTGATCTACTTGAGAGGTGTATATAGACTTGCCTCAGAAATTTCATTGGTAGGAGGAGTATAAGATATGCAAGTTATCCAAATTTCTGTATGATCTCAACCAGAAATCGGGACAATGAAACATAAAATTGAATGATACCTTAATTAATTGCAGTAAAATACTTGCAATGTGCCTATAATCATTCCCTATTCACTAAGAAGACAGGATTAAATAGTGATCATTGTTGTATATGTTAATGATCTGCTCATTACTTTGGAGCAGTAGTGCACTCTCAAAGGAAACTAAAATCCACCTTGTACAAAAACTTCAAAGCTATTTGTACATTCAGGGGTATGACGGGGCCCTGTCCCGTCATAGTTGTTATAACTTCATAGGAATTGAACTCATGAGATCACACAATCAAATATTACTCAAATAGAGAATATATGCCCTTGATCATGTCTCATAAATAGGATCGAGTGGAGCAAAGCCTCCCAATTCACCATTGGAGAAAAATATTAAAAATATATTACTGTGAATTATGATAGACATGTTGGAATTACAGAAGATGTAGAACTATAGGATGTTGGAGTTTATCAAACGTTGATAGAAAAGTTGATCTACGTGACTATAACTAGACTTGACATTTATACATTTTGCAGCACTAAGTTAGTTCATGTAGAGACCTAAAAAATCTCATTTACATGCAATAATGAGAATTGGAAGATATATTAAAGCCTTACCGTGAAAGGTGTATTACTTAAAAAGATTCACTTGAAAATGTAACAGTCTAAATTTACTCAGCTTTGCTTGCTCAAATACAAGAAGGTTTGTCACTGGTTATGTGATCAGGTTAGGAGACTCATTAATTTCTTGAAAATCAAAGAAGCACCAAATTGTGAGCAGAAATTCTAGTAAGGAAGAATACAGAAGCATGACAACAGTTACAACAGAGTTAATATAGTTGACAAGTTTGATGAAACAGTTATAGATGAAGGTGCATGAGCTGAGGTTGTATTGTGACAACAAAGTTGTTATTCAAATATCTTTCAATTCTATTTTCATGAAAGGATAAACCATATAGAAATATGGATTGATATTGCCACGACATATTCCTACAAAGAAGCAGATAGAAAATGTGATGACCAAAACTTTGGGTGTAGAGCAACATCATACAATGATATCCAAGCTCAGTATTGGACATCTTTCAAAGTGAAATGTCAATTTTTAACAAACAATTAAAATTTAGCCATTTGAACAATTGAAAATAAGGTAATGCGTACACATAGTTCAATACAATAACATACCAGTGTAATTTCACACCGTGAGGTCTGGGAGGGTAGATTGTACACAGACTTTACCTCCATCTTGATAGGTAGAGCGACTGTTTACGGGAGACCCTCGGCTTAAGACAAAGCATAATCACAAATAGGACAATCAAAACAAAGCAAGAGTAAAGAGTAAAGAGTAAAACAAGATAAACGGTCAGATTCAGATAAAGAATTAAAACAGTATAAAGTGTATTCGAACAAAAGGAAGCAGTAGCTAACACAACTAAATAAGCTAAACAAAATACACAAAATACACTACAGAATACATAGTAGCAGAAATCAGACTATAATTAATTATAAAGCACTAATGGGTCTATAAGTGTGATAGGCTAATCAGGCCTACAGTAATAACACTACAACAATCAATTTATAAGCATAAGTAAGACTACGCTTGAGTACCTACTACTCTTCTACAATAATCAGTGTTCTCCACAACCCCATATCTAAGGTCACGTCCTCAGTAAGTTGCACCTGCGCCATGTTCCGTCTAATCACCTTTCTCGAATACTTCTTCGGCCTACATCTACCCCTCCTGAACCCGTTCATATCCAACCTCTCACACCTCCGCACTGGGGCATCTGTGTCTCTCCTCTGCACATGCTCGAACAATCTCCGCAACTTTCATCTTTTATATGTGCGAAATCTTGACTGACCAACACTCCATCCCATATAACATAGTCGGTCTAACCACCACCTTATATAACTTTCCTTTAAATTTTGGTGACACTTTTTTATCGTACAAGACTACAAATGAGAGCCAAGACTCCAAGACTAGAAATTTCAAATTATGTTCTAAGTTTCCAACTTAACCAATACTATCTCGAGTCCCTCGGATCTCAACCCGGACCTTACCAACAAAGTCCTCAACATAAATCAACTTATTCAAAGTCTCAAAACATGATTTGAAACACAAATAATCAAAATGATCGAGGGGTCGGATTGTTACAGTTGGAATCTTAGCTAAGCAATACGTCTGGTTTCACCGTTTTATTTTCGTTGAACTTAGTCGGAAAACTATAATTAAAGAACCTAAAATAAGAGTCAAAACATAACAATTGTAAATTCTCTTTATAAAACAACTTGATTTAATGTTTCCCAAACATAAAAATTGACCTCATGAATATTGAGCTCTTCCCTAATCGAATAAAACAGAAGTAAGTGACTAAAAAGTAAAAGGAAAAAAGTGCCTAAGATGAAATCATCTTACAAAACAAATTTAACATAAATATTACATAGGATTCCAAATCTTTTTGAGCTACCCTAAGTTGCGTTCATTGACCTCATGGGGTTGCTCGATAGATGGTACACATTAGTATATTAGTCAAAAAGTAACTAGACATTCATTTGGGTCTCCTACTGTACTCCATTATTTAGCTTTTAACAAGATTCTTGTTCCTCTTTAAGCAGGCTTTGCGTTGCCTTATGTGGTTTGTTCATCTTTAGTTAAGTTCCCCCACCTCACGTACTATCATTTCCATCACTATGGAACATTGGTTAAATTTGTTTACTTAAAAGAGATTTTATCTTCTAATTTTTTTCTCATCAATAATTGGAACAAGCCCACATGGGCGTAGCTCAGTTGATTTCAGGGTGGTAGATTGCCCCCAAGTAGGCAGGTTCGTGTGAGAGTTTTTATTCCTCCTTTGTGGGGATGACTCCTTGTGGGCACCAGACACTGTGCCTCCCACCTAGTGGGCCACTGAGTCATCATGACTGACCTCCTCCACCAATCTTTGTCAGACCGGAAGGATGGGGGCTCTGTGGGGGGCGAGAGAGTTCGCCTTTTATCCCCAAATAATTGGAACAATAATTAGAACAGTACTAATGTGTTCTTTTATTTATTTTTAAGTGCATGCATTGCTTATATACATGATTATTTATCATTTTTGGTTGAAATGTGAGGATTAAGTAAGGGTTGCCTCTTTATTATTCATCATCCGTTATGTTAGTGATCATTTCGAATTTATTATTATTTGGTTATAAACAAACACAAGTGGACCTTGGAAATGACAACCATGTTTTTCAGTTTATCATTTGTTCAAATTATACCTCTATCATTCTAAAGACAAGTGATTGGACTCCTCTAGTGTCTCGTTGAAATTAACTAAAGAAAATTTGAATCTTTGATCATGACCTTACAGTTATAGAGCACATATGGGACCATAACTCCATGATAAAATATGGTCAAAATTCATTGGATTTAATTGAAAGCTTTTTAGGAATTTTAATAAGCACTGTGATGGTCAATGATGGAAAAAACAACCTAGCCTTTATCCCATTCTCAGTGCAAGCAAAAGATTGCCTTTAATTCCCTTTTGTATAGTCTTTGCTCTTGAATCTTTCTTTGATGCTTGAAGACACTTTTAATCTTTTTAGATGGGCCACGTTGACAATAGCTAAGTGCTCTACTTGGTTGGAGGTCCGTCTTTGAACCCGTGCGAGGTATGCTACCGCATAAGGTCTTTTGAAAAATAAAAAAAATTTAGGTCCATTTTTTCATTTTTTATTAAGTAGTATTAATCATAACTTACTGTAAAGACTCATAATTCGCAGGTCTTAGCTCAATTAAAAGTCAATTTTATGAATTAGAACAGAACCGTCAAAATGTTTGAGACGATCCTGCTTGGTTGGACCCAATTAAAGTTCGAAATGCGTTAAAGAGTGCATAGCTAAATTTGATGTACAAAAATCTTTTGATTTATTTTGCTATTTACTTGATTTCCTCACCCCACCACCTGGCTATCTACTACTACTAGGACTACCTTTGTTTTTGTTTGATCTATTTTTTTTTATAATAGAGGTCTTGGGGTGGCCTTAGTACCCCATATCGTTAGTACATGCACAAGTACTGGTACTAGGCTCCTGGAGGCGATGGAACCCTCCCTTAACTGTCATCGCCGGGTAAATCGTGGGATGTGCACCCCGCATTCAGTGTCTGATCGTCATCAACGGATCAATGCTACAAGGCTGACCTCCTCACAGGAGGAGGGGAGGATCATCCCACACTGCAACATGCCCGCGCAGTTAAGCTACCATGCTTTAATACGAGACATATGCCCCGGAAAACGTATCCGAAGGGAATCGAACTTACAACCTGGCAAACTCGATCTTCAGCCAACAGGCCGATCCCTCTAGATTGTTTGATCTATTCTTATCTAGACAAGGTAGGGGAACAGAGCACTTTCAAAAGGATCTTAGTTCTAACTTATACGGAGGAAAGGCCCATATTATACCGGTGGTTTACAAAAAATACCTTGGAGGTGGCTGTGTTGAACTTTTGATCTCAGTTGCCCATGGGGACATTTCAAATTTAATAAGTTTTGCCCTTTGACCTTGAAAGTCCGCGGGCCAAAAGTTCAAGGTCATCCATTTTCAAAGTCATTTGGAGGTAATTTTATGTACTATAACGTGATATTTGAACGGAAGAAGTGAACAAACGTCCTCTTTAAACGATTAGCTGAAGTTTATAAAATTTTGTAAGTTTGTCCTTTGATTAGGGTGAAAGAATCCCATTGATCCTACAACATTCCTTGACAGTCGAATCTAGATTTAGTTTAACAATGGAAGTTCAAAACTCTTTTTGAGATAGCATTCTATGCAGTTCTTCTTTTGCTATCCTTCGTTGTGTTTACCTGACTTGGTGAGTGCAAGTCGACTAAAATAAGCCAATTATGTTGTGAGAATAATCTGAAGAAAATTAAGTAGAGCTAACAAAGTAAATTTTAGAGAATCAAGCATGCCTAAAGCAATTTAAGTTCTACTTTCTCTCAAATCATACATTTCCTCCCCACAGTCCATAAAATATTTTAACATATAGAAGGTATTTTGAGGTTATCCAATCTACTCCCACAACTGTCCAAGTTCTTCCTGGGGCTGTTTTGGTACCTATCTTAACAATTAAGATCCATTACACTATATACCAATGGTGTCAAATGATTTTATCATGTTGATGAGGAGACAAGTTTGAAGATCTCAACTTCCGACATGGAGACTCATAATAAAACTCCAAAGTCTTATATTTAATATCTGATACCTATATATTACTAATACTACAGAATAATATGTACAAAGAGTGAAGATTGTATAGTGCTTTTTCTCTCCAAACTTGGACATAAGCTTTAGAAAGATACATACACATAATCAGAAAAGTTGGAAATGGTTCTTGTGAATACAATGAGGATAACAAGGAAATAGGAAGTAAGTAACTATTACAAAGATTACAAACATAAAATATAAATTACAATAAGTGATTTGCTGAGTCGAGTGTTAGCACTCTGTCCTTAAGATAATATTGCCCCGTATGTATCCTTTTACGGTGATTGTCAACTTGTCAACTAACAGTTGAACAAAGAAAACACAAGTGTTTATTAAAAGAAGAACTTTTTGAGTGTTTGAAAGAAAGCTTAGAGAAGAAGAAGTAAATCAAAAATTTGAATTTGGTGTGAGTTTCAATTGAGACAAGTTCTCAATTTATAGTGCAAGAAAGGTGACCTCTCATCTAGTCAACCAATGGTATTCAATAGCCATGTAATGACACTTATTGAGAGGTTTTAATCAGCCAAATAATGACTGACACTTATTGAGAGGTTTCAATCAGCCAAATAATGGTTGAATTCATGTGCCAAGTAATAGAGAATTAATGCTTCAAACCATCCCAAGAGTCAGAAACTTTTCACCTTCACGTCGACCATTCTGCCTCTGAAGCATCGCGGCTCTACTTGGGAGGCGCCGCGGCGCCTGAACTCCAGTAACCAACTGACCACCAAGCACCGCGACGATTTTTGACTCGTTTTATGTTTTACACGTCGTACACTTCTTCCTTCATTTACCAACGTGAAACACTCGTCATTTGGCCAACAACTGTCTATCATTGCATGTATCAAACATTTTGTTTACGTACTAATATCTCTTTGACTAAGAAAATTTACGACCCTTGGTACAACGTGTGCACGTGTGTGGAAACGACGTTTTCGACTTGCGGGGTCCCAATTGTTCGAGTCATAAATAATAGGATAAAATTTATTTTCACGTTAATAAATTTCCAACAATCCCCTCTTAAAAGAGATTTTGGCGTACTCACATGGTGCCCTTCTAGCATTCTTTCAGCGGATTGATGTTGCATCTGGATAGGTAGTCGTGGATTTAAACCTTCCATAGTTGAATATCATCGGACTTACTTACTGCACGGTGAACGTGATGTCCCGGACCGTCAGTGTTTAGTGTAAGCCAAGACAACGGTACCAACACAACAACTTTCCTTACTATATTCTTCTATAATGTTTTATCTGTTGTGGCCGTGGACACGTCTTGGATTCTTAAGTGCGTTCATTTGAGGCGGTCTGTCCTCGCACTTAAATAGGTGGTCTCCTACAAGATATCATGCTATACCCCACTTTACAAGTGTTAGAAACCATTAAAAGTTTTTCCAAACCTAACCTCAACCGTTGAGGATCATTAAAGGTTTTGGACACTTAACCTTTACCCACACTGCAGATAGAACTTAATGTCTATCACGAGAACGGTCGATACATGTTTCTTTACAGAAATCATCATCCGAAGTGCTCTTGCTTCCACAGAAGCACTCAACTAAACCTTTATGACTTAGTTTTCTCATTGAACCTAATTCTTGGGATCTCAAGTCAGTAAGGTTGGGTATCCACCGTATCAGTTCTTATTGTTTGAGTTTTAAGCCCCTTCCCCTAGACAGACAGACTATCTGATCTCTGGGTATTCCCTTGATCAAAGGGTCTGCTATGGTCTCCTTTGATTTTACATAATCAATGGAAATAATACCCGTGGTGATCAGCTGCCGAACGGTCTTATGTCCCAGTTGAATATGACGAGATTTGCCATTGTACATAAAACTTCGTGCCCTTCCTAGAGTCGACTGACTGTAGCAGTAGATCATTACAAAAGGTACGAGTTTATCCCAACACAGGATATCCTGTAAGAAGTCATGAAGCCACTCAATTTTTTCTCCTGCTTTGTCTAAATAGATAAACTCCGATTATATCGTGGATCGAACGATGCAAATTTATTTAGAGAATTTTTAAGACACAACCAACACCTAATAGTGTTTCTAAAACTCGAGATATATTCTGTAACAGGTTTGCTTAAATCATGTTGTTTATACTCCTGCAAAAAAAAAATTATTCCAACTCAACATAATGTTTTCTTCTTTAGAACAACGGATCTAATTATTTACTATTGTGAGAACATGTAAATTAATTTTTAGAATATGGACTTATCATTTTTAAGTTTTTACTTCTAACATATCTATAGTACTATAGTAAATAAAAAAACTACTAAGGGCTCGTTTGGTACCGCTTATTAAAAATAGTTTTTAGAAGTAGAGCTTTAGGAGTAGAGTTTTTTATCAAAAAATTGTTATGTGTTTAGTTGTCAATAAAAAAAATGTTTTGGCTTAAAAATCGGCAAAAGCAACTTTTACTTCTAAAAACTCAAAATTTGAGCTTTTGAAAATAGATACCAGAAGTGTTTTTGGAAGCTAAAAATATTTTTTCGATTTTCAACCAAAACACTCTAATTTTTTGCCAAAAGTGATTTTAGCTTTCCAAAAGTATTTTTGGCAAATCCAAAAACCCAACCAAACGGGCACTAAAACGGAAGGAGTACTAATACATATAAAAAATCGGGGGTTTGAAAATATTATTTATTAAGTGAAGTGTTGAACATATATTTTTTCTCGACGAAATTGTTGAAATCAATAGATAAAACATTAGCCAAATTAATCCGAGCATTCAATATTTCTCCAATACGTGTCTTACATCCACCACTCTATTGAGAAGTAATGGACAACTATACAGGGAGGGGATCCTTTTCTGTAAATAATATAGGGATAATTTCAATAATATACAATTTAACATAAGAAATTATATTTTTATAGCCATATTTTTCATTTACATTTACAGTCACATTTTTACGATTTACAACATTATATAATAATATACAATTTTATACTCTTGGAGTAGATAATGTATCAACCTTGTATAAAAAGTATATATACACTATTATACAATAGCATACAACTTTATACACTTATTGAAGACAATTTATCAACATTGTATAAAAATATATAATAGTGTGTAAGAGATGTTTATACACACTTATATATTTTGTACAAAATTATACAAATTTATACCAACTTTTCTATGTTGCTACCCCTACCTTCTAAACAATTGCGCTAGTAAACAAATAGATCACCGGAAAAGTTCAAAAACAAAGCAAATCAGTCCACAATAGTCAAGGAGAGGCGACAAATGTGTACAGAGAAGCAGCAAAGGAAATAGTGGACAAACAGAGAAGAGGTTGAAGGCAACCGTTTATGTACCAATTGGGCCTTTTCGGGTAATTTAAGAATATGTGCTAATCCGAATAAATATTTTCTTCAAATAATCATACAGTGTTAGTTTCTTAATAATATTTAGATCAAAGATTGTAATTTGCTTGTATTTAAATAGTTGCACTCCTATGGTACATAATTTTAAACTATTTCAAGAATCAAGCGTTCCAAATTAATTTCATTAATTGAGACGAAATACGCGTGTGGCGCACGAAACGCATGTGTGACACACGAGATGTACATGTGATACATGCAAACGTTAATTTTATTAAATATATTAAGGCTTTTTATTGAAATTTGATTTTAGACCACCAATTTTATTGAGTTGTGTCTGATATTATGACATGTTATTTTCTTATTAATTAAGTTATAAAAAGTTTTCTATGTGTATTGGTCAACTTAATTTGGAGTCGGATCATGAATTCCTTCACACATTCTGAACCCAACTATCTTGTTTTTTTTTAATGAAATCTGCGGTATTATTAATAAGTCAACAAATCAGCCAACAAAATGACTTGAAGTTCAGTAGGGACAGGCCCCCTACCGTATCGACAGCCTGCATAAGAACAAGCAGCCTTAGCCAGAAATTGACGTCCTTGTTCGCAGATCGTTTAACAAAGACAATGGAAACATTGTTTAAAGAAGTATAAAGAGAACGACAATCAGAAACAAGCAAACCAAATGGAGAAAACATTTCAAAAGAGCTAGAAATTGCATTGACAACCACCTGGCAATCCGATTCACGCTTGAAAAGGATTGTTGTTTGATCCAACTAAGCACTTTTTTCAACCCCACAACCTTAGCATGGTTCGGCTGAACTTGGTCCGGAAAGATCTTCGAGAGAGCATCAATAACATCTCCCAAATGGTCCCGAGCGATCCACCCAATACCAAAGTAATCATTCGAACTAACAACGGACGCATCCAAATTGACTTTAATCGTATTAGCAACTGGTAACTTCCAATGCTCCACACTAAAACTAGGGGAACCAGAAACTTCCCCAGCATTAGTTGAATTAACTTGAGCATCATTCCATTGATTAAAGTATGCTAACGCAGATGACACAACCCCGTTAGCAATCGCATTCTTACTTTACCAAACCAGTCCATTTCGGGCTCTCCACAACGACCAACAAATAAGAGCAATTTGACAGACTTTAGTATTCGACAAATCGGCCAGAACTGCTTGAAACCAGCAGAAAAAATCTGGTTTATGCAATCTCAAAATAGCTGCATCAAACCGCTGCCAATATTGCGCTGCAAGAGGACACTCCACTAAACTATGAAGGATAGATTCAGGTCCCCCCTATAGACCAGATAGCTTATGGCAACCTCCACATGTCGACCCTTGAGTTGAGTCATAGTCGGTAAACTCCCCGAACAAGTCCGCCATAAAAAATTCTGCACCTTCGGAGGGATCTTAAGGTTCCATAAAGAGCGCCAAAAACCGGAATTATTATCTACATTCCATCGGCCATGTATCGATTGGAGAAGCTTATAAGCACTCTTCACACTATAAATTCCCGACATCTCCTTAGACCAATACCAACTATCTCGACCATCATGATCTGAGAGGACAATACCTTGGATAAGCTCTTTCTCGTGAGAAGAGAAAAGATCATCAAGAACCTCAACATCCCACTCTCGTGACCCCGAGATCATCAACTGACAAACTTTAGCTCCGATCGTTGTTGAGAAGAAGTAATCATCGAATAATCATCACTTAAAACATCAACCAAAGTACCATCCACAATACTCCAACGGCTCCCTGCTCGCAAGAGAGATTGAGCCTAAAAAATACTCCGCCAAACAAAGCTAGGATTACTCCCCAATTCAGCATTAAAAAAAACCTCGAGGATAGTACCGAGCCTTAAAAATACTCCCCACAAGAGACTTCTCATGCGTTAACAATCTCCAAGTCTGCTTCCCTGTCATAGCTAGATTAAAATCTCTCAAGTAGCGAAAACACATGCCACCATTATTTTTATGAACCGATAATCTATCCCACGACATCCATGAGATACCTCGGCCTTGAGAAGAATACCTCCACCAAAAATTGCACATTAGTTGTTCCATATCATGACAAAGATTTAGAAGCAGAAGAAAGACATTCATAGCATAACTTGGTAAGCTCTGAGCTATAGATTTAATCAAGACTTCCTTTCCTACTCTTGAAAGAAAACGCCCTGCCCAACTCTCCACTCTCTTCTAGATCTTATCCTTCAAAAAGCCCAACACAACAGTTTTATTTCTACCCATAGTACTAGGCAGACCCAAATATTTACTATGCTCATCCGCCTCTTGCATTCCCAAAAACTCCTGAACTCGATCCCGAACAATAGTAGCAGTATTAGTACTGAAAAAGATAGAAGACTTCGCCAAATTTACCTTTTGCCCCGAAGCCTTCTCAAACTTATTCAGCAGCTCCAACACCCTAAAATCCTCTCCTTCAGTAGCCTTACAATAGAGATAACTGTCATCCGCAAACAGCATGTGAGAAACTATTGGAGCACCTCTAGCAACCTTGCATCCATGAAGCCACCGATTCATTTCGTATTTTTTAATAAGAGAAGAAAAACCCTCATCACAAATGATGAATAAATATGGTGACAAATGGTCTCCTTGGCGAATACCTCTCGTTGGAGAAATAGGGCCCATAGAATCTTCACCATGAACAATTTTGTAACGGACCGAGACAACACTTTCCAACACCAAATTCACCCACTGGTAATGAAAGCCCATTTTCAATAGAATAGCCTCCAGAAAACATCATTCTATTCAATCATAAGCTTTACTTATGTCTAATTTTAAAGCCATGAAACCATCTCGCCCTTGTTGTTTCCTTTTAAGATAGTGGAGAATCTCAAATGAAACCAACACGTTATCTGAAATTAATCTTCCAGGAATAAACGCACTTTGAGAATGAGAGATAACATGAGAAAGCAAACTCTTGACACGATTAGCCAAAACCTTTGTAATCACTTTACACAATACATTACACAAGGCAATCGGCCTAAGATCCCCCATAACAGCATGATTTTTCTTCTTCGGTATCAAAACAAGATTCGTGTCATTCAAACCTGAAGGCATAGTGCACGTATCGAAGTAAGATCGAACCGAACTAACAACATCTTCTCCAACAATGGACCAAAATTTCTGATAAAAAACGGGTGTCATACCATCTGGACCTGGAGATTTATCTGGGTGCATCTGAAAGAGAGCGCTCTTGACTTCCTCCCGAGAAACTGGCATTAAAATGTCTTGATTATGAGACATAGTAATAGATGGAGTAGTACAATCAACAACCTCCGCTCAATCCACATTAGAGGCAAAAAAAATATCAGACCATCACCCTTGCAAGACCATGGTCCCAATCAATCCAATCACAATTCGAATTTTCCAGCTTATGAATATAATTATTTTTTCTACGAGCAGTTGCACTAGCATGAAAAAACTTATTGTTCTTATCTCCTTCTTTAAGCCACAATTGTTTCGATCTCTATCGCCAAAATATCTCCCCTTGCTCCAAAATAATAGCAAGATTCTTCTTTTCTTCAGCAAACAATCTGACCGAAGCCTCATCACAACACCCTTGGAGCCACTTGATTACATTTCTGGACCGATTAATACGGGCCTTAATATCACCAGTAACAGTCCTACCCCACCGAGACAAATTCTCCCCACAAACATCTAATTTGTCTTGAATAGGAGACCATTGATGCAACATTCAAGTAGCATGAACAGTCTGAGAGCACATAGGGTCTTTCAACCAGGCATTTTCAAATCGGAAGACCTTCGTACCTCTCGTTGCAATTCAAAAAATAGTCTGAAGAAGCAAAGGACAATGATCGGAAGTAGTTAAGTCCAGATTAATGAGCCTGGACGATGAGAACATCTCCAACCAAGCCGAAGATGGAAAAGCCCGATCAAGCTTTATTTCCACCCATCTACTCGAGCCCCTTCCTCTCTCCCATGTAAATTGATGGTCAGTCAACTCAATTTCAATCAACTGACAATCGGAAATTGCTTGTTGAAATCCTTCCAAAAGCCATGTCGGGTATGGAGGACCCCCACGCTTGTCCCCTTGAGAAACAATATTATTAAAGTCTCTTATCAAGCACCAAGGAAAACTCGACTGTTCTCTCAGCGAACGCATCAAATACCACATGTTTCTCCTTAGACTCCTATTTGGTTCCCCATAAACTCATGTTAACCTCCACGATTCCATCCCACCCACTTTAGCAATAATATCAATGTGGTTTTGAGAATACCCAATCAGCTCAGCATCATCACTCCCATTCCAAAACAACGCCAACCCTTCTGAATGCCCCTGAGAGTCGACTGAAAACACCCCTTCATAGCCCAAAGAACGACTGTGTTATACCCCGTATTTCCAGAGTATGTACGTAAAGGAATACGTACAAAAAGTTTGGTCTTAAAGTTAGGCCTTGGACGATTTTTAGGCCTGACTTCGCCAGCGAAGTTTTCGAAGCGTTTCCCACGGCTTTTCGTAGGATAAATTCCGGCTATGCCATTTCTAATTTTTGCGGATTTTTCCGAGAGACGTAACACTTTGGACCAACGAGAGGGCGACACTTGCCACCCTCTCACTGGTGGACTTGTCACGGCAATAGGGCCGAATGGATGACCATCCTTGTCATAAAGTTGGTTAGATATTTTGTGTGCAAGTTGGCTAGGTACACTTGCCCTAATCTTGACCCTACACTTGCCTTGCACTTGTCTTCATCTTGGCCATTGGTTGGCCATCCCTTGACCTATAAATACCCCTCTTGAGATGAAGAGTTCTTCATCCACAAAAGCTTTCCAAGTCTAAAAATCCTTCCCTCTCCCTTTGTTAGCAATTCGTCCAACACACCCCCCCTCCCCTTGAGAAGCTTGGCCGAGGCTACCCCACCCCCTAGCCTAGCCGAAACCTACCCCCCCTCCCTTGGTAGAAAAGTTGCCTTCTTGTATTGTTATAATGCCCAAAATACCCTAGCCCAAATACCTTAATACTTAGTAGAAGTTGTGAAGAACTTCTAAGGTTTCCTTGGAGCATACAACTTAGGAGCAAAACCTTGCTCAGGCGCGACTTTTTCTAGGATATTATTGGGCTTACCGAGGTAACTAATCCTAACCTCTTTTGAATTAGAGAATACTTCTTGTTGTAGAATAAGAATAAGTTTAAATACTTAGAAGGTTATTAAGGAATAGAATTGAACTGTAACACCTTAGAAGGGTATAAAAGAAGAATATCTGTTGTACTTACATAGACTGTTTTCACGATGAGACTTATATAGCTCACCGGTAGGGTTGTCTGCCCGACTTTCCGTAGAATTGAGGACCCTCTGTTTAGAATGACCTACTGAATAGTCTAGACTTTGATAGATATCTGTGACTATTATATTTGATTCTCTGCGCGCGACATACTCGACTTGGCGGTGGATTTCGTAGAAGGTATGTGATTCTTCCTAAAGCATGATATTTTACAATATGTATATAGTACGGTAGGCGTACATGTGTTAATCGAATAATACTTACAGCGATGCCTGGCTTAAGCTTTGAATAATACGTCTGTGATGCCTCACGCTTAAGCTGAATAATAAAGAATCGAAAACATTTCAAAGGACTACGAACCATTTTCTGAGAAGAGAACTAATTGGTTTCTTAAACAGAAGCTTAAGAGTTATACTAGCTTTATGGGAAGTTAAGTATAACCACTTAAGATTGATAAAAGAAACAAGTTGCCTATGTATTTCTAGCAGACTTATATGAAATTGTGAAAAGAATAATAAGATGGTTTGATAAGTAGACATGACATGTTGCTATGTGTGTTAGTACGCATAACGTTTGTATAAGTGAGTATCCTTGTTGTACTTATGTTGTTTAAAGATAAGTCGTTATGTTAGTGTACTATCACCACCTCTTGAGATGATACCGAGGTTAAGGCGCCTCCGTCGCGGGGTAGACTCGGTGATGCAGGACCATGATTCGAGAATACCTCATGCGGGTCCAGGGCCTATGCGGAGCTACGAGAGTTCGGAGTTAGTATGCGGGGTTATGCCTCACGCGGTGCATGTGGCCGTGCGGACAGCGAGTCGGGGCGGTCGAGTAGCTACCCTCGATGCGGGGTTATACCTCATGCGGGCCCGTGCGAGTGGCTATCACGGACTCAGAGTCGAGATTAGGCTTGCGAGAATGAGGATGTGGGCGAGTGGCCTGTTTGATCATTCGCATCCTAGACAAGGCGTATTCTGATTTACCTATTGTTGCTCTTGTTTGTGATGTGGCACTATGTGCGGTTTCCTTGGTTGTTTCACACATATTTGTAAACCGGTTTTAAAAATGATATGTTTTCATTTAAGTACTTTACGATTTCGCATACTTAGTACTGTTATCGACCTCCTTGAGGCCTGCGTTCATGCCGCAGTAAGGGCAAGCGGTGCTAGATCCGCATCCTTAGGATCTCTACGTTGGTGTCGTGAGCTCCATCTCTTCCGAGGCTCTACTTTTGGTATGATCTCCCTGTTGTAGATAGTTTTTGCAGATCGAGGTATGGCGGGGCCTGTCGCCATACTTGTATATTTCCTTAGAGTGCAGTAGTCATGTTGTATAGTGTCGGATGTAAGCGCTAAACCATGATATATATATATGCCGAAAGCGATGTTTTCTCACAAAATCATGTCTTATTTTATAAATGTTTCATGTCTTGCTTTATGTTTCCGGATTACTCGATGTATGACTACTTGGGTGCCGGTGGCACGATCCACGAACCGGGCAGTCGTGACAAAAGTGGTATCGAGCGATTAATCCTCGGAAAGTGTCTGACCGTATCTAGTAGAGTCTTGATTATCGGTGTGTTGTGCACCACACCAATAATCGTGAGGCTATAGGATATTTAGGATTGGTTTAGTTCTTCTCATTCCGAGATCGTGCTTTAGAGGCATGTTATAGGTTGGACCCCTCTAACGTATTCCTTTCTGTATGATTATGCCTCACGTAAGGCAGGGCCCAGAAGGGCAAAGCGGCGAGGAGGCTGCTAGCGAGACACCCAGTCACGAGGCTCGGGCCAGTCTATACGAGAGCGGCGAGTTCTATGACGCCGCCGGCCCAGCGAGACCACAGTACCACACCTCGCATCCCACGATGCAGGCGGAGAGTTAGAAAGAGAGATGCCCACTTTTGGCTAAAGTTGTGGCCCGATCGAGAGGCTGGATCGCGGCGGTTCAGTTCAGCTCGATCTGCGGTCGCGCCCGTTGTTCACCCGGCGAGAGTTTGAGGCTCTGAAACTTCTTGGTATGTAGCCGCGGAGTTTTATGGATCGAGGAGGATGATCCGCGAGTTCATCCGTCGGCAGAGGATTTTGAGAGTGATCGGGCGTCGGAGACCGAGTCCGTGATCTTTGGTTCACATAAGTGCGTGATACCGCGATCGATTGGTTTGATTCATGGGAGTTATCGGGAGAGCACGCGTCCCGCCTACTTGGGATGAGTTCTCGGAGGCTTTCCTCACTTCTTGCCTCACGGATGAGGAGGCGCGGTGATAGATTTTTACTCGAGGCGAGAAGGGCCTTGTCGAAGTACAATGTCGAGTTTGATTCATTGGCTCGATATGTCCCGGCATTGGTAGCGAATATGGAGGATAGGGTGCACCGCTATGTCACCGGGCTGAAGCGACTATATGGCGAGTCGTATGCGGGGTTTCTCTCGGTAGGTATGGACATTACCGCGTGCGAGCTCACGCCCTTGGATGCGAGGCGCGAGGTCGGCGAGTGGGCCAGCGGCGAGAAGAAGGCGGGGCGGGAGGTCTTACGGTGGTTATCGTGGTGGCGGCCTCGGTGGCGATCTGGGTCGCACCACGGCCGGCCTGAGCACTCTGCACCGTCCTCAGCCGCGGCCACGCGATTTTGGCGGACCGGGGCCAGGGCTTGAGCGTCGAGTAGCGAGTGCGGCGATCGGGACCACCCGGTGTGGCGTCACGGTAGATCCCATTACGGGAAGTGTGGTACTACTTTTGGAGCTTATTACGATTGTAGCGGCCGGTCACTGCGGAGGCTGTCAGGCCGGCGGCGGTGGTAGGCTCGGCGCCGAGTTCTTGCGGCGCCATCATCTCCTACGATTACTCGCCCGGGCGGGGTGCTCGTAGGTCGAGTCGCGGCGGAGGCCGTGGCTCGAGTCGATTCTAGCGGTCCTCGAGCCGCATTTATGCTTTGTCCGGTAAGCGGATCGGAGGCCTCGCGATGTCGTCGCAGTACCTTATCGGTTCTGGTTTGATGTGTATGCTTTGATAGATCCGGTTCTACTCATCCTATATATCTCCCTTGTTGCTAGTAGGATAGGGATAGAGCACGAGTCCATAGACCGCTTCGAGGTAGCTACGCGATGGGTGATTCGGTGGTAGCTCGGCGGGTATATAGAGCTTGTCTGTGATCATTCTGATCGTCGGACCACAGCGACTTGATAGAGTTGGAGATGATTGACTTGGCGTGATCATGGGGATGGATTGGCTAGCTTCTGCTTCGCCAATGTAGACTGAGAGAGAGAATAGTGCAGTTCGATTTCACTGAGGCCGGTTGTTGAGTGGGAGGAGCACGGTATCGCCAGGGGTAGGTTTATTTCTACCTCAGGCTAGGAAGATAGTGCGAAGGGTATATCTACCATCTCGTTCGGGTGTTTGATCTGAAGGCTGCGGTACCAGATTTTCCGTCGATTCCGATGGTCGTGAAGTTCCCAGGCGTGTTTCGGATGACCTCCGGGTATCCTCCCGAGAGGAGATCGAGTTTGTATAGATGTGTTGCGGATACTCGGCTATTTCCATTCCGCCATACGTAATGGCTGCGAATTGAGAGAGTTGAAGGATCGGCTTTGGGATTTGCTAGAGAAGGGCTTCATTAGGCCTAGTGTTTCTCCGCAGGAAGCGCCGGTGTGTTCGTGAAGAAGAAGGGCGGGGCCAGCTGCATGTGTGTTGATTACTGAGCGGTGAACAAGGTGACCATTAAAACGAATACCCCCGCTAGGATTGATGATTTGTTCGACCCGGTTGCGAGTGCGAGATGTTTCTCAAGATTGATCTGCGATCGGGCTATCATCAGTGCGAGTCGAGAGGTGGATGTCCCTAGATTGCATTCGGACGATGCGGGCATTATGAGTTGGTCATGTCTTTTGGGTTGACGATGCTCGTGGTATTCATGGATTTGATGAACCGAGTGTTCAAACCATTTTGGACACGTTTGTGATAGTGTTCATTGATGATATCTTGGTTTATTCGCTCGGGCGAGAGCGTGCGGGCGTTGAGGCTATGATGTGATTCTCGAGACCCGGTGATTATCGCCAAGTTTTCCAAATGTGAGTTTTGGTTGACTTGATGGCGTTTCTTGGGCATATTAGCCGGGGTGATGGCGTTCGAGTTGTCTGGCGAATCGAGGCGATCGGGACTTGCCTGAACTCTTACTCGGCGAGAGGTTCGCGATTTTACGGGCCTTGCGAGTATTATCGGTTCGTGGAAGTTTGCTTCTATCTGCACCATTGACTAGGTGACTCGAGCGGCCCAAGTTTGATGGGTGATGCTTGTGGCGGGGTTTCGATTCTTTGAAAGAGAGGCGACGACCGCCCGTTCTTACTCTTCCGGAGGTCGGATGGTTATGTCGTGTATTGTGATCGTCGAGCATCGGGTTGGGATGTGTGTTGATGCGGCATGGCGAGTTATAGCATATGCATCCCGGTGAAGAAACACGAGGAACTACCCGCATGATTTGGAGTTGGCGGTGTGATTCACGCTTTGAAGATCCGAGGCACTATTTGTATGGGGTTCACGTGGATATTTTTACGGACCACAAGAGCCTCGGTATATCTTGACGAGAGGGAGTGAACTTACGGCGAGAGCGGTGGTTAGAGTTGCTTAAGGATTACGATGTGGACATCTGTACCACGGAGCAAGGCGATGTTGTGGCGAATGCCGCGAGTCGTAGGTCGATGGGAGCCTATCGGATGTGCGGCTAGAGAGAAGGGACATGGTTCGTAATTTGCACGATTAGCGAGCCTTGGTGTCGTTTGATTGATTACGATAGCAATGGGGTTAGAGTTCGTGAGGTTGCCGAGTCTTCCATCGTTGAGGAGGTGAAGAGGCAATTCGAGGATCCGGCTTTGATTCGATATCGTGATCTGACTCTTACGTGAGGGCAAGGGTCCTTTTGAGGTAGCACGATGGGGTGCAAAGGTTTGAGGCGGGTTGTGTGTTCCGGATGTTTGAGACTTGGCGGAGTTCTTGGGAAGCACCTGCGGTAGCGCGTTACTCTATCCATCGGTCGACCAAGATGTACCACGACCTTAGATACGTGTATTGGTGGGATGGCTTGAAGAGGGGCGTTGCGAGTTCGTAGCTCGGTGCGTGTTGTCGGCGGTGAAGGTAGAGCACGAGAGACACGGTGGTTTATTCTGACGATAGAGACCAGGCACGGAAGTGGGAGGTAATCAACATGGACTTCATCACGGGATTACCTCGCCTTTCGGAGGAGACATGATTCTATATGGGTTATCGTCGGCGGTGAAATCAGCCCACTTTCTTCCGTCGGGGCGACTTTTAGTGAGGATTATGCGAACTTTACATCCGAGAGATCGTCGGTGCATGGAGTCCCTACTCGATCATATCGCACGAGAGCGATTTCGGCCAACTGCAGAGGTCCTTCCGAGAGGTTTAGGGGCCTTGGTGAGCACAGTCTGCATTTCATCCACGAGCAGACGGACGAGCGAGCGCACTATCCGGACTCTTGAGGATATCTGCGAGCTGTGTTATTGACTTCGATGGTAGTTGGGAGGATCATTTGCCTCTAGTTGAGTTCGCGTATAATAATAGCTACCACTCGTATTCGGATGGCGCCTTATGAGGCCTTGTATGGGAGGAAGTGCGGTCGCCTATAGGTTGGTTCGAGGTGGGCGAGTGCGGCTAGTGGGACCAGATTTGGTGCGCGAGCGATGGATAAGGTGAAGCTTATCCGAGGCGGCTATTGATACTCGAGTCGGCCAAGTCGTATGCGGATCATCGTCGTCGACATCCGAGTTCTGATTGATGATTGGGTTTTCTGAAGGTGTCACCCATGAAGGGTGTGATGAGATTCGGGAAGAAGAAACTCGGCCCAAGGTACATTGGGCGTTTGGTTGTCCGCAGGTAGGCAAGGTTACTATGAGTTGGATCTGCCGTCCGATCTGGAGAAGCGGTCATCCGGTGTTTCACGCGTTTCTATCTTTGAGAGATGTATCGGGATCCATCTAGGGTACATCCGATTGGCGATGTCGGTGTGAGGGTTATCGTGAGGAGATTCCCATAGCGATAATCGATCGTCGGGTTAGGCGTCTGCGGACGAAGGGCGTGGCCGTCAAAGTCTTGTGGCGGAGCAGGCTCGAGGAGAGATGACGTGGGAAGCCGAGGAGGACATGAGGCGAAGTATCCTCACTGTTCCCACCCTCCGTAATTCACTTTCCTACTTGTAAATCTTCATTATCGTTTATGCCTAAGTGTTGTTTATGGCCGTGTGTGGCTTTTGCTAACTGTTTAAGTTTTGAAGAACCTTATCGTTATCTGTCTTGGGAAGGAACATTCGGGACTAATGTTTCTAAGGAGGAGAATGTTATACCAGTATTTCGGAGTATATGCGTAAAGGAATACGTCTGAAAAGTTTGGTCTTAAAGTTAGGCCTTGGGCGATTTTTAGGCCTGACTTCGCCGCGAACAGTTTTCCGACGAAACGTTTCCACAGCTTTCGTAGGATAAATTCCGGCTATGCCATTTCTAATTTTTGCGGATTTTTCCGAGAGACGTAACACTTTGGACCAACGAGAGGGCGACACTTGCCACCCTCTCATTGGTGGACTTGTCACGGCAATAGGGCCGAATGGATGACCATCCTTGTCATAAAGTTGGTTAGATATTTTGTGTGCAAGTTGGCTAGGTACACTTGCCCTAATCTTGACCCTACACTTGCCTTGCACTTGTCTTCATCTTGGCCATTGGTTGGCCATCCCTTGACCTATAAATACCCCTCTTGAGATGAAGAGTTCTTCATCCACAAAAGCTTTCCAAGTCTAAAAATCCTTCCCTCTCCCTTTGTTAGCAATTCGTCCAACCACATCCCCGAGAAGCTTGGCGAGGCTACCCCACTAGCCTAGCAGAAACCTACCCCCTCCATTTGGTAGAAAAGTTGCCTTCTTGTATTGTTATAATGCCCAAAATACCAGCCCAAATACCTTAGTACTTAGTAGAAGTTGTGAAGAACTTAAGGTTTCATGGAGCATCTGACTTAGGAGCAAAACCTTGCTCAGTGCGACTTTTCTAGGATATTATTGGGCTTACCGGGTAACTAATCCTAACCCTCTTTTGAATTAGAGAATACTTCTTGTTGTAGAATAAGAATAAGTTTAAATACTTAGAAGGTTATTAAGGAATAGAATTGAACTGTAACACCTTAGAAGGGTATAAAGAAGAATATCTGAATTGTACTTACATAGAATTTGTTTTCACGATGAACTTATATAGCTCACCGGTAGGGTTGTCTGCCCGACTTTCCGTAGAATTGAGGACCCTCTGTTTAGAATGACCTACGAATAGTCTAGACTTTGATAGATATCTGTGACTATTATAATTTGATTCTCTGCGCGACATACTCGACTTGGCGGTGGATTTGCGAGAAGGTATGTGATTCTTCCTAAAGCATGATATTTTACAATATGTATATAGTACGGTAGACGTACATGTGTTAAGCGAATAATACTTACGGCAATGCCTCACGGCTTAAGCTGAATAATACGTCTGATGCCTCGGCTTAAGCTGAATAATAAAGAAGCGAAAACATTTCAAAGGACTCTTGAACCATTTTTCTGAAGAGAACTAATTGGTTTCTTAAGCGAAGCTTAAGAGTTATACTAGCTTTATGGGAAGTTAAGTATAACCACTTAAGATTGATAAAAGAAACAAGTTGCCTATGTATTTCTAGCGGACTTATATGAAATTGTGAAAAGAATAATAAGATGGTTTGATAAGTAGACATGACGTGTTGCTATGTGTGTTAGTACCTTGTAACGTTTGTATAAGTGAGTATCCTTGTTGTACTTATGTTGTTTAAAGATAAGTCGTTATGTTAGTGTACTATCACTCACCTCTTGAGATAATCTGGAGGTTAAGCCGCCTCCGTCGCGGGGTAGACTCGGTGATGCAGGACCGTGATTCGAGAATACCTCATGCGGGTCGGGGGCTATCGCGAGCTACGAGAGTTCGAGTTAGTATGCGGGGTTATGCCTCATGCGGTCTATGTGGCCATGCGGACATGAGTCGGGGCGGTGCCGAGGAGTAGCTACCCTCGATGCGGGGTTATACCTCATGCGGGCCCGTGCGAGTGGCTATCACGGACTCAGAGTCGAGATTAGGCTTGCGGGAATGAGGATGTGGCGAGTGGCCTGTTTGATCATTCGCGGCCTAGACAAGACGTATTACGATTACCTATTGTTGCTCTTGTTTGTGATGTGGCACTATGTGCGGTTTCTTGGTTGTTTCACACATATTTGTAAACCGGTTTTAAAAATGATATGTTTTCATTTAAGTACTTTCTGATTTCGCATACTTAGTACTGTTGTCGACCTCGCCCGGGCTGCGTTCATCCGCGGTAAGAGGCGGCAGTGCTAGATCCGCATCCTTAGGATCTCTACGTTGGTGTCGGGAGCTCCATCTCTTGGAGGCTCTACTTTTTGGTATGATCTCACTGTTGTAGATAGTTTTTTATGCGATCGAGGTATGGCGGGGCCCTGTCCCGCCATAGTTGTATATTTCCTTAGAGTGCAGTAGTCATGTTATGCGATGTCGGATGTATCGCTAAACCATGATATATATATATCCGAAAGCGATGTTTTCTACAAAATCATGTCTTATTTTATAAACTGTTTCATGTCTTGCTTTATGTTTCCGCTGATTACTCTGATGTATGACTACTTGGGTGCCCTTGAGGCACGATCCACGGGCCGAGTCGTGTGACCCGAGCCACATGTACGGTTTTTATTACATAAAGTTTCACATAAAAAGATAAAATTAGGCTTCTTTTGAGATATAATCTCTTTAAGAAATTGAATCACCCTGGGTTCCCAAGCCCACGACAATTCCAACTAAGACAATAGGCGAGCCCCATCTGTAAGGCCCATGTGGTTTAAGTTTTTTGAATTGTCATTCTCCTGTTGGCTCATATCAACATCTACCACCTCATTTGGTTCAATTAGCCCACTTTGGAAAAGTCTTCTACCTTTAAGATCCAAGACAGTAAGCCTATCATCATCAATATTGGCCAAGTCATCAGTAAACAAATCCACCCCATTACCATATGTAAAAACATTTTTCTTACTAATTGGACCCATGACACTCTTTCCATTATTAACCATATTCTCCTCATTGACATTAGCAATAACCACATTACGTCCACTTTCCATATTTGTACAAGAATCGTGGACAGTATCCCCACGATAATTACGATCACCAATCAATCTCGAAGAATTCGGTCCTTTAATCAATCTTTGCTGACAATCCACAATCGTATTCCCCGTCAGTGTCGATGTACCACCACCAGGCACCGCCGCACCACCCCCTTCAAGATTAAACGTTTCCCCTGTACGAAGCCCTTTTGCTCCAATAAGCTTAGTTTGCCTCCGCAATGGAGCTTTCATCCACTCCCCATAAGGCTTAATAATTTTCTCAATCGGAGTATCAAACAACCGCATACAGAACCGCTCTGAATGTCTTCGCAAATAAAGAAAAAAGTAGGAACATTTTCATACTTAAAAGTGATCCAAATCCAGTCGGTTTTGGTCTTTATCAACTCCATTCTTCTCTTTAAGGGTTTATCTAGGCTCATGGTGACTCGAACACGCATGTACTCACGCCATATTCCCATAAAATTCTTGGGGTCCGCCTCCACAAATTTGCCAACGTAACTGCCAACTTCTTTGATAACACGTTGTGTCATATAGCCCACTTGAAGATCATGAATCTGTATCCACAGGTCTAAAGAATTTAATGGAACCAACTGCGGCTTATCACCCTCCCGGAGTCTGGTTATAATCAAAGCCTTGCGATTAAACGTCCAGGGACTACCTTCCAGTACCCTTGTGATATCAATCTCATGGTAAAATTGAAAGAGATATCGATTGGCATCTAATTCTTTTAATACACCCTTTCCCGGTTTCCACAGTGCCGCCAACGTTTGTTGCATTGAGGGAAAGTCCATCGCTCCATCGATAAAACAATGGCCCACTAAACACCACCGAGCATCGAAAGTCACCTCTTCATCCGCTGCCGCCACGTTACAAAGAATACCACCTTCATCCTCTTCCTCCAACGAAATATTGGCCATATCTTGAACCACATCACTACTTGAAGCCATGACAAAACTGAACAGGAACAAAACGAAATAGAGAACAATCTAATTTTAGACGAACTTTAGACTAACGAACCATGTCAGATGACAAGACAAAAAGGCTTGGAGCTAATTAAGGGGAAAAGAAAGCGTAAGGTTTGATTTAACGAATAAAGAAAAGGTGGGAGAGATGAGACAAGGGTTGCGGCTAGGGTTTAGAGCGATACAAATATGCTAGTTAAAACAATTCAAACATATGTGATATTGCTGTTTTGAGTAAAGTTCGCACGGTTATCCATAAGCCAAAATTTTCAAATTACAACACTATAAGTAGTATCAAACGTGCTATCAATGTTGTTGGTGTTTCCATGCTTAATCATCACTCCAAAAGTTACTATCTTGCTTTTTAATCTGTTCGTCTTCACTGTAAGATGATATTAATCTCCCTTGGGGAGTCTTTCATTAATATCAAGGTATATATAGAGTACAATATTCATCCCTTAAACAATAGGAATCCTAAGCCTATACAAAAGAGGAATCCTAGCCTTACCATAATTATATTTACACAATATATGAAATATTCTAATTATGGGTAGGGAATATATTGTTTCCTATATTTACACGTTTACACACCCCTTCAGTCGGAGCGGGAGGAGGTCGGACGCTGAGACTGGATCTAAAGTCAAGAAACAACTGTTTGAGAAGTCCTTGGGTAAATATGTCTGCATACTGATAGGATGATAGAACATGTAACACTCTAACATGGCCTAAAGCAACTTTCTCACGAACAAAGTGTAGGTCTATCTCAATGTGCTTGGTTCGTTGATGTTGAACCGGATTATGAGACAAATAGATGGCAGAGATGTTATCATAGTACACAATAGATGCCTGACGCAAAGGACACTGAAGTTCTAATAGTAAGTTTCTGAGCCAACAAATCTCAGCTACTATATTTGCAACGCCTCTGTACTCAGCCTCGACACTGGATCTAGATAGGGTAGCCTGTCGCTTGGCAGACCAAGAAATTAGATTATCCCCTAAGAAAACACAAAAGCCTGAGGTGGAGCGTTGCGTGTCTGGACACCCTGCCCAATCTGCATCCGTATATGAGAGCAACCTGTTTGGCGCAGAAGGGTATAGGTGCAAACCATAATCAAGAGTGCCCTAATGTATCGAATGATACGCTTAAGAGCAGTGAAGTGAGACTCCCTGGGGGCATGCATGAATAAACATACCTGCTGAACAACATAAGCAATGTCTGACCTGGTAAATGTGAGATACTGAAGTGCACCTGTAAGACTCCTATACAGAGTAGAATCGGAGATTGGAGCACCATCCATAACACTGAGCTTAGATTTCGAATCGACTGGAGTAGGCATAACTTTGCAATTCGTCATCTTAGCCCTGTACACTATCTCCTATGCATACTTACACTGACACAAGAACATGTGATTGGCAGACCTGGTGACTGATATCCCCAAAAAATAACTCAGCTTTTCTAAATCAGTCACTGCAAATTCGGATTTAAGCAATGCAATAATCTCATTTTTCAATCTATCTGAGGAGGCAGTCAGAACAATATCATCCACGTATAGTAATAAGTAAGCAGTGCTACTACCTCGATGAAAAATGAAGAGTGATGTATCACTCTTGCTGCATACAAACTCAATCTGCAAGATATACCTGGCAAAGCGATCATACCACGCATGGGGGGCCTGTTTCAGGCTATATAGTGACTTACGGAGACAACACACATAGTAAGGAACTGCTGGATGGGTGAACCCAGGTGGCTGATGCATGTACACTGTTTCTCTCAGGTCCCCATGTAAGAATGCATTCTTCACATCAAGTTGATGGATCGGCCAGTGTTTGACCATGGCAATGCTCAAAACTGTGTGAATGGTAGCCGGTTTGACAACAGGGCTGAACGTCTCTCCACAATCAATGCCCTCCTGTTGATTTGTGTCATTAGCCATAAGACGGGCCTTATACCTCTCAAGATCCCCATTGTCTCTGAACTTGTGACGAAAAAGCCACATACAACGAATTACATTCACCCCTCAGGTCTAGGTACTATATCCCACGTGTGTTGTTTAGTCAAAGCATTGAATTCCTCATACATAATTGTATTCCAATTAGGGTCTTGTTTGGCCAATTTTGGGTTCTTTGGAAGTGGAGATATGGTTTGGGCAGACAAGTTGAAATGGACTTTGGGTTTAAATATTTCATGCTTTGAACAAGTTTCCATTGGATGAGTAGGGACAGTGGGTGGGTGAGTGGGGTCTGAGACGGGGGTAAAGTCGGACAAGGAGAGAGTGGGGGAGAAGTCGCCCAGAAAGCCGCATGGCCGGGAGCGAGGCTTGGGCGGGCGACGATCTTCTCTGGACATTTGGCGCCGCGGCGCCTCTGTGCAGGGTCGCGGTGTTGTGAACGGGACAGAAGAAGCGAGTTGTTCGAGGAGGATGGCAGGCTCGTCAAGGAATGAGTAATCCGATTTTTGAAAATTTTTGAAGATTCAAAAACGTGAATATGGTCTCGTCGAATGTGACGTGACGAGAGATGTGGATTTGACGAGTCGACAAGTCATAGCATATATAGTCCCTATGGATCGGCGGGAATCCTAGGAAGACACATGGAGTGGACCTAGGAGCGAGCTTGTGAGGGGCGGTAGAGCTAAGGTTGGGATAACACAGACAATCGAAAATCCGTAGATGATCATAGGAGGAGACTCTATAGTAGAGGATTTCGGTAGGGGTCATATTGTGAAGAGTGCTAGTATGGAGAATATTTAGAACGTATTCTGACATTTTAGCAGCATAGATCCAGAATGATGGAGGGAGGGAGGCATGAATCAATAGGGTGCGAATCATGTTGTTAATGGTGCGTATGATTCCTTTAGCTTTACCGTTTTGTGGTGATGTGTGAGGGTAGGAGAAACGAAAAATCATGTCATTATTGGTACAAAAACGGTGAAACATAGAGTTATTGAATTCACGACCATTATCGCACTGAAATGATTTTATGTCTTTTTCAAATTGTGTTTGAATGAACTTGCGAAACTCAAGAAATTTGGCAAACATTTCCGATTTAAATTTAAGAGGGTATAATCAAACATAGTGTGAAAAATCATCAAGCAACACAAGATAGTATTTATGACCGAGAGAACTAGAGATATGAGACGTCCATAAATCGCATGTATAATATCAAAGGGAGAAAATGTAACACTAGTAGATGATTTAAACGAAAGACAAATATGTTTGCCTAAAGAACATGAAACACAATTTTGGGCAAGCTTCCCATTACAAGTAATGAAATTGTTGCCTCTAAGAAAATTAAAGACTGAGACTCCTGGATGACCAAGTCTATTGTGCCATGTTGAAGAAAAAATAACCGCTAGAGTGACGGGAGAGCAAGATCTGGCAGCGGATGTGGAGGTGAATGGATAAAGATCCCCCGTGCTATTGCATCTCATAAGAGGTGTCCCCGTATGAAGATCCTTCACAGTAAAACCAAAAGGGTCAAATTCCACAGAGACAGAATTATTACGAGAAAATTGGCGGACATATATGAGGTTCTTAATCATGTGTGGGGCATATAGGGTGTTTTTGAGGGAGAAGGGTGGATGAGAAGGTTGTGTGTATGAGGTACCATAACCTTTAACTGGAATGCGTTGTCCACTACCAACTGTAACATATTGAGGATGCTTTAAACTAAACAGTTTAGGAATAGTACCTGCAGATTGGGTGACGTGAGATGTGGCGCCTGAGTCCATGTGCCAAGTATTGTTAGGCTGTTGCATAGAGAGGGTGCTGAACGTCTGACCCAACTCAGTAGGTGTCATGCCGGAGTAAGGCTACGGGACCTGATTGGTGCGAGTTGTAAGGAGTCTTGGTCTCGAGTCAAGCTGGGGCGTCATTTCATTCGTGCGGGAATGAGTGCAGCATGAACCACTGAGTTGCTCCTGCCTCGCGTGGCGTGCATCTGTCTATTTTATCATTTAGACGAAAAAAATCTTATGATTCTTAAGAACTCAACGGGCCCCCCTGCATGAAGTTGGCCTGGTGCGAGGCTGGAGTGGGGCCCAACAAACCGGGGTAAAAATACGGATTGTAGGGCTGCTGGTACTGGAATGGACCTTGCGTCGCGGCTCTGGACTGGGGCGTCGCGGTCCTGTACTGGGGCGTCGCGCGTGGCGTAAACGCTGGCGAGGCCGCGACCATTGTTCTGCGATCCACATTGTTATTCGCGATCTTTGGTTACGCTGGCCGCGACCGCACCCACGACCACGGTCTCTACCGTGCGACGCTTTTCACCGCATGCGTCGCGGCTCTGCGCGGCTGTTGGGAGTTTTTCGGTGGCGTCTGATCTTGGGGTTGCGAGTCGGCGATTAACACATCGGGCACCGCTCGTCCTACCTTAGGGCAGACGGGTTTCTTCGAGCAACAATTATGGCGAGCTTTGTTAAAACTTGGTAGCGGATCTTCGCTGGATCATGGTGGCCAAGTATCATATTCGCCCTCGATAAGGCCTCTGATCATTTGGAGCACCATTTTAAGCGTCGATGTGAGCAATTTGGAATGCCAACGGCGTCTATTATTGAATTCACGTCGACGTTGGAGAGTTGATCATTAGAAGTTTAAAGCTTGCGATTGCTCGAAACATTAGAAGTTTTCAAGACGTGTTTTGTTGAATTGTTCTTCCAAATACACGGCACGAGTGTGCTTGTTGTCCTGAAAAATTTCCTCCAAACGATATCCACAAGTCAAGGGCTGTAGAGTCAGATTTCATGATAGTAAAGAGCAGATTCTGAGAGATACTACCATATATCAACTGTTTGACGTCAACGTCTAGACGACACCAAGTAGAATCATCAACCTCCTGAGGGCGCGGAATTTTGTCATCAATATGATCAAGCACGTTATAGAGACATGCATGATTGCGAAACAGTTCAACCAGGAGAATCGATCGCTTTCTTGATCAAGAAAGATAGGGATATAGTTCTTGATGTTGAAAACAGTTAGGGCGGGATGAAAAGAGGGTGATGACTTGGTGGTGGAATTTGTGGAGGAAGATGCATCAAGGGCATCGGAAGAATCCTGAGTATCCATTTAGAGAATAGAGGAATGGAGAAGAAAAACCAAGAATTTGGGTAGAGAGAGGGGGGGCGGCGGTTGCTTGGTAGAAAAATTCTAGGGTTTTTCTTTCTAGGCTTTTGATACCATGTAAGATGATATTAATCTTCCTTGGGGAGTCTTTCATTAATATCAAGGTATATATAGAGTACAATGTTCATCCCTTATACAATACAAATCTTAAGCCTATACAAAGGAGGAATCCTAGTTTTATCATAATTACATTTACACAATATATAAAAATATTCTAATTATGGATAGAAAATATATTGTTTCTTATATTTACACGTTTACCTTCACAACAACCATCGTATCCATCAATATTGTCACCCGAAATCGAGTTTTTCTCACTGAATCAGAATCAAGCACTTAAGACACCTTCTACAGAGTCGTGGGTATAATGCTAACGTCACTTGGCCTGCTAGTGAACCCTCGAAACGACCCATTTGCTATAACAATTTGGTTGGACACAGTTATAAAGATGGCCTATAATTGTATATCAATTTCATTTGATTTTTTGGTTACTAGCGTGACATTCACTTTTGTAGTGAGGGGGGGGGGGGGGTGGTGTCATCGGCGAATTTGAGATTTTGACTGCAAAAACTTAGAAAATACTTCAGCAAATTCTCAAGCATAACTGTTATCGTAGTGCACATAAGTTCAGTTGGGAGGCATTTATCTTCAATGGAATTTCTATTATGCTCTTTTCAAATATCCACATAATTGAAAATATAAAGGCTCGTTTGGTACGCCGCATTGAACTGTATTGTATTGTAATGAACTGTATTAATATATAATGGACGGTATTAGAGTATTAATATATAATGGACTATATATATAAATATATATATTTTTAGTACAGTTTAGGGTATTAGAGTATTAATATATAATGAACTATATTTTTTTTTATCTACTAGATGAGTCTAAAAAATGACAGTTGGAGTGTACTATTCTTAGAAACAGTATAGTTCAGTACGGCTGAAAACGCCCATCAAACACTGTATTATTTTTTTATCTAGTGCAGTACAGCGTAATAAAGCATACCAAACGTGCCCTAAGTGTACATAACCTGAAACGAGGATTTCCGACCATTATCTATAATATCATCAAGTCACTCAAGCATCGATTTAACAATCATAGTATCAAACTCATTTTGTGTGAGAACTTTGGCCATATTTGTCTAGACTTTGAGTTGATAGTATATGAAGAATCCTCCATATCATCGATCACACTTTGGTGATTCAATTATCTTTCTATTAAGAGAAAATACATAAATTCATCCCTAAACTTGTCTTGAAAATATAGTTTAGCACTGCAACTTTATAGGTGTTTATGAAGTGAAATTAGTATTCCTTCTCTAAACAAACCCAGATCAGTATGCATGAGTGTTCTACACGCGCCTGACAAGTGTATAACACCATTTTTAATTATTTTTTATTTTTGTTCATCAATTTTTTAGTTATTCCCTTCTTTTTCATTATTTTCTCCATATTCATGGCTAAAAGCTACACACTAATGGCATAATATTATAAAGGAAAATTAAGGCTCAAAATCCATCTAGTTAGTATACCTTTTTTTCTTTACAAATATACAAAATATAACATTGCAAAAATGATTTTTGATGATGAATACGTACAGTGCAGTCTTCATCATCCAAGTCTGCACTTGGAAGGCCAGTTGTACGTTACCAGCCAAATCTAAACCAAAGTAAAAATGTTATCCAACTCTTTTTTCTCATATGAACTTATGCTCTGATCAATAACTCATAGACATTACAGTTATTATCACCAGAAACACGCTTCAACATTTCAAAACTTTTACGGCTACCAAGAAATTCTATTCGTTTAAATTCTATACAACCACGCTCAGCGGTCTCTTTACTGCAATAAACAGATCTTACTCGGTCAGCATGCCTTGAATCTGTATGAATCGCTACCTCTACCTCGCCAGGGGACATGTTTTCCTATAAGTATCACAAACGTAATGTTTTAGGAATACAAATCCAATTAGAGAGAGCATTTTAAACTTGCCTAGGCAAAAATAAAGTGTAAAAACATCCAATTCATTTGAAGAAGTGAAATTTTTCTGTTTCAGAATCCAATACCTGATAAAATGCATATATGCAATCCAACACCTGTAAACACGTGAACCCTTTTTCACTGAAAAAGGTCCTGGAATATGGACCCATCTCCGAAAATCGATCAACTGGAAACAGTATAGTAAGGAAGTTGGTTTTCAATATCAGCTCAGCTTTCTCACTGCAATCAAACAAATACAAAAGAACAATCAAAGGATGATCATTACAAGTGCTTTACATGATACAAGACAAACGCAAAAGCCAAAACAAAGAGCAAATCATGTCTATACTCAATAATTGAGCTAAGTTCAATTCTGGTCCTGGTGCATCAGTTGTAAATAGTAGCCCAATAGTTTGATTTTGGTCCTTGAATTGTCCTATGCTAAATTCTAACAAGTACCCATGTGCACATGACTTCCATCAATTTCCATTTCTGAAAAAGATTGATCATTCATTGCCCACAAAAAGAACCAACATGATATGCTTAGCAAAGCAATTATATATGCAATAATGTGCATACAAATATCAATCTCCTGTTTGACACAGCTAAAAGATATATTGCAAGATATCGTCCAGTAGCATGCTTTTTCCATAAAGTATTGCCTCTGCGTCAAGGTGAATGAAATGCTATATTTCAAAAGTTTCAAGTCTACTAGTTGAAATTGTAACAGTCACTGGAAGTAAGAGATCTGACAAACCTTTCTGAAAGCAGTCGGGATAGGTTCACAAATGAAGCTTCAGAGGCTTTGTGATCCTCCTTTGTGTCAAAGAACACTGATGTGTTCTGTTGGTTTGTATCTTCAACGCTAGAAGAGTCCATGTAAATAGAAGCAGTTGAAGTTGGCTCAGATATCGACCAGCAGATGGAATCTAGAAGGCTGCTTGGAGACAAGTGACGCAAAGGGGTTTGACATGTCTGCAAATCAAATTGACAAGTAAATTTAATTCGTTCATTGAAAATAATAATATATATGAGATCATTATTTAAATCTTGGTTGACCGAGATACACAAACAAGAGAAGAACAGGAGTCAAAAGAACTAACTAGGTTAAAGATGTCATGACTCCTGGCAATTCTTAATTGCCATTGGTAAAGCACTAAGAAGAAGCAACCTACCAGTAAATTATAATTTCCTAAATAAACAAAAACCATGCCAAGACTATGAGAATTAATGTACACGATTACTGTTTCCTTCTAAAGTATTTGGAATGGCAGGTTGGGATCAACACTAAGTGCCTCAACCTTGGGCCAAACCACTCATAATTGAGAAGACTAAACATGAAATTCATGACAATGCAACTTGAATTAAGATGTTAAATCTAAAATAGTTAAACTATATTGCCAAGTGACGTATTAGCCATAACAGAAAACAGTATTATAAGCCTAAACCATCCGTGCATCTATTTGTGTTTGGTCGCATCATTGAAACAAAATAAATGAGCTGTATTATAAAGTTGAAGTGCATTTACCTGCATACACCAACCACGACGTTTCCTAACTCCCTGTTTGGCCACATTGGCAACATTTTTCCTTTCTTCCTGGCTCACTCTAGGTATAGAACTTGTTGCATCTCGAAGATAAGCACCAGCATCGATTTCCTATATTCATAAAAATATTAATATTGAGCTGTAGCAAGAAAATCAGCAAAAGATGGTGCTACAGTGCAAAACATTGGATGCATTACCAGAATAACCTTATGACATGTAATTTTCTTTGAGATTTGTGGGAAAACCAAAAATTCGAGTATTACTTCTAAACAGTTAAAACCCTAGCATAAGGTCCAAATTACAAAATGCTAGGCCAGGATCCTTGAGCCAATGTTAGACTAGTTTTCTCTGGACCACCGATAGTGGGCCTTATGAGAAAAGATGTGACAGAAATGATACCAGCGATAGGCATATCTGCTACTTATCTAGGATCAAGGGCTTACTAGTACAAGTCATATGGGACACTATATAAGCTTTCACTAAAGACAATGCATAATTTACTGCCAAAAGGAGGGAATTTTATCATTTCACATCTATCAGCTGTGCTAAAAGTTCTTCAGGCAAATACATCCATATGTACTCTGTACTCATAGATCCAGCACCAAAGTCTACTACAGAGAATATGCTGCACCGTGGAACCCACTTCAAAAGAAAGATTAACCAGATCCCTCAATTTGTATGTTCTTGTACGAGAAAGAAAAAGACAAAAATACGCCTTGTCTGATTGTCTGATGATACATATCAAGTTGCTTTCTAATGGAGCATTGTCATAGAGACCACAAAGCTGACATCCTTGGATTTAAACAACAGGAAGATATTCTAAAACAAATGAAAGAGAAAGCACCTTAGAAAGTTCAATAATCATAGAATATAGGGATAGTTAAACTGCGAAAGAGGATAGAAGAGGGCAAACGGAAGGAGCGTGAATACATACCTTGCTATAAATCGTATTCTGAATGCCATCAAATAATATTCCAGTTTGCCTAGCCAAATCAGCAGACATATGAACAAGCCTTTGCAGGCGCTTTTCCTTCGCACTCTTCAGAACCCAGAGTGGCTGGCGAAAAGGTGCATTTGTTTGTAAAAGCAATTCAAATGAAAAAAATGAATAAGGAGAATGATACAACAGTCCTCAAGGAGATACTAATAGGACTAATTATAAAAAAAATGTAATTCATCGAACTTAAATTTTCACTTCCGATTGAGTTGCGAACATGAGAAAGCATTCAGGCATACTTGCTAAATAGATGAAGTAACACTTACTGTAACAATGTTGGAGGAATGGCCAAGGTATTTCCGAATTGAGTTTCCTTCACATACTACATGACTTGCACCACAACCAACAAACCACTGGTTGACCAAACTAGCACCTTCTGCTGCTGCAGACTCGATGACCTAAATTTTACAACAAGAGGTCAGAGAAAAAGTGAGAAACACCGTTACTAAGTTGAAGTGATTCAGATAAAATAAGCTTCAGAATATGATGCAATATATAGGCATTCGTATTACTATAACAAATAAAGACAAATGCCAAGTGGCACAGCACCGATTTTCAGTGAAAAGACATAAACATAATAGATAAGCAGTACTACAGCAAAACAATCCTGTATATGTTGAATAAAATAGGGATAATTACATTTTTGGACCGCTCAGAGGAATAATAGCCAAGAAATGTATGCTTTTGTATATTAAGTTACATATAGTATACATATTGTGTACACAAAATATACATAATCAGTATCGGTTTTGTATATTTTGGCTAGCGCCTGTAATTAATTTCGGCCGACGGGTCAAAAATGAAAAAAAAAACACAATAAAATATTTTTTGAGTTTTTATAACAACCTCAACCTACCTTACTACGCAGCTCATCAGAAACATCTGCATCAACATAAAAGGTATGACCAAACAGAGTCCTTCGCTTAGGTTCTCTTTCAGCATGAATTAATGGCTCTTCGATCATGTCAGGTGATTTGTTATGTTCAGGCAATGCACCAGGAAGACATGAATTCTGCCTGCTGGCTTTCCCAACAAGCCCGTTGATATCGTCTACAGATAAACCACCTTGTTCAACACCTTTAACACTATAAAGTGATTCACTCAGCCTCACTGGAGCAAACATAAGCAATAATGTCTTAGTCATAGAAAAGATAAGACAAATCAAAAAACATAAAGCTACAGAAATATGGGTTGCGCCGTTATGATAAATGAAAAGTAAAAGGTTTATTTATTACAGAAGGAAACAAATTCTAGTTAACCATCAATTTTTTAAACTACTTCAATTGACAATCCATGTAGATACATCTTAACAGAATAATGTAAATTCAACTTCATGAAATTAAAGAACCAGCTTATTTCTCCCTAAATAAAGACATGAAGGATAGTGCTTAAAGTATCTCAACCATTTTAACATCAAATGGCTATGCATTAAGTTTAGGTAATTCAAGCAAGTCCACAAAAGAGAAGTGGGGCAGAATCTTGTATCCGTCTTTGCTGGAAAGAATCTATTAAGAATCACAATTGACTAGTTATTCAGATTGAAACAAATAAGGTTACCAAAAACAAAAGAAGGATTAGCACGTTCAACAGTCCACTCCAAGGAAACAGAAATAACAAAATTAATACATTAAACAAGAAAATAAAACCTGGAAATACAGGAGTAATACAGAAAACAAGTAACGGAACTTACTACATCATCCCTAAAATAAATACAAACAGAGTGGTTCTTACCATTCCTTATCACGCTATCCACAAACCATGCCAATGAAACAACAAGGAGACCATTTTTTAAACCGTGTTTCAAGGCATGCTCAAGCTTTCGTCCAGAAAAACTGTAGCTAGACATTAAAGAATACAAATACAAACAAAAAAAAAGTCAACAAAAATTACAACCATTAGACCAGAATCAACTGATAACCTGGATCTAACAAGCAAGTTATAAACATTTAACTAGATCCATCTATCCGATTGTCATTTCGCCATCTTGTTATGGAAGATAAGTAGTCAACTAGAAAAAATACTAAAGTACTATCCCACCGTCCCAAATTAGTTTTCATGTTTCGCTTCTCGAGAGTCAATTTTGACTAATCTTCGAAGTTAAATAGAATTAGATCAACTCAATATTTTACACCAAATGAATTTCCACTAGGGAATAAAGGGAAGATGAAAAAACGACTACCCTAGCCTAGTAAGTAGTTGTCTAAAATTTAGATATTCAAAAACTATACAGAAAGTACTACAAGTTGCACTTTTCTCATGTCAATTTGATGAAAAAATACATTTTAAAATCCTGGTCAAAATTTCTATAATTTGACTTTCGAGAAGCGAAACACGACAACTAATTTAGGACGAAGGGATTATCTTTTACCAGAGTTGGAAACAAAAAGTGGGTATAATGATCAAGGAAAGAGAAAAGGCAGAAAGAAAAGGATATCTGAACCACCAAATGGGTACATTGAGGGTGCAAATGTGGGCTGTATTTACCACCTAATCGCTCCGTTGCTTCCATCACTTGCTTCCTAGCTTCTGCTATAACATATTCAAGAAACCAAAAAGAATTAGAACTAGAAGCAATAGAACATATCATGACACACCAATATCAACTTCATATTAAAAAAAATTACGGTCCAATGCCAATCTAATTTATAAAATAGCCAACAAATGTATAGGTTTAGTATATTCAAGCATAAATATACATATGATATACATACACTATAATTTTATATACATAATCAGTGTATAAATTTTGTATAATTTGACTAGCGCCCGTAATTAAGTTAGCCAACGGGCCAAAAATGGAAGAAGCCCTCCCCCCCATAAACAACAACAACATACCCCGTGTAATCCACAAAGTGGGGTCTGAGAAGAGCAGACCTTACATCTACCTTTGTGGGGTAGAGAGGCCGTTTTCGATAGACCGTCGGCTCAAAACCATACTAATCCCCAGGGGCGAAGCTAGTAATGGCCGGGGTTCAGCCGATCCCCTTCGGCGAAAAATTACACTATATATAGGTTATAAAATTATATTTTATGTATATATAATGAATCCTTGACTTTTTCATGTGTTTACTCTTTATATTTTTGAACCCCAAGTAAAAATTCTGGCTACGGCACTATCCCCCAAAAAAAAAAAAGACAATATTTCATCTCCTTTTTCAGTTGACAGCAGTTTTAGCTCAACAATATTGCAAAACCATAGTAAAAAGGATGCAATAGCACATGTCATGACACATCACCACCAACTTCATATTGAAAGAAAAAAGTCTCTTTGAATTGAAAACAGATTGTATAGGAAAAATCTCACAAATACTCCAAAATCATACCTTTAGAAAGTCCTGTAACACAGATAACAAGTCGAGAAAAAGGACTAGTGGTGAGTATTGATTCATACATTGTTGAGGATGTGAATAAGATGGAATCCTTCTAAATGAAGATAATAGGTCAACTAACATCCCTTGCTACTCCTCATTTCAATCAATAATATAGTAAAATAGTTCAAAGGGAGGGGAAAACAAATACTTCAAGAAATGGTGTAAAAGTGAAGAGACAAAAAAGAATCTCTCACATTCTTTGAGTGCCACTAAAAATTAAAGGAAGAGCAAAATAAGTGTAATTTATGAAGGAATTGAAAGTTGTGGTGGCAAAGAATTAATAACTTTATTCAAAAATGGTGGTTTTGTTGTGATTCTATAACTAAAAATTCTAATAAATCTAGAACTAGTTGTACCATACCAATAAATAATTAAAATACAAGAAACATATGCAATTAAAATAAATTGAGGATTTAAGTATTTAAAGTTTGACGTAAGAATTCTACAATTGTAGATTGAGTCTCTTAGTGATAATATAACACTTAAATTGACGAAGAACTTTGTCCAAAATTCCAGCAAAATAGAATTCAATAGATTTTCCTGAAAGACTGTCTAAGAGCTTAACATAAATACTTTAATATTTTAATATATTATTTTTATACATAATATATTTCCTTGCACAATATTTGAGTATGGTTGTTATATAGAGGTAATTTTATAAAGTGTGTACCGTTATAATAAATGTTATTGTTGTTACAGGTAGAATGTTATTATAGAAAAGTAAAAAATAATATGAAAAATCGGTTTCGAAGAAAATCAAATCGTTATAGTGAAATGATGTTATAACGAATGACAATAGAAAAAAGTAAATATAAATATTTATGATAACATGTACATAGATAAAAAATATTGATCTTCAAATAATCAAACGAGAAAAGACTTATTGGGATGTTCGGAGAAATATCTTCTATCCTTTGGATGTGTATCTTTTAAGAAATAAAAAGTCTTTTATATTTCTTTCTCTTTCTCTTTATTTTTGTTCTTTTAATTTTCCTTTCGTCCTTTTAGAAAATAGAAATCAAATAAATATTTGACCATTAAATAAAATGATGGATTGAAAAATAAAAGAGAAATTCATTAATTTTCAATGGCAAGTTTGAGAAAATTCTTCAATGATAAAAAATATTTGAGATTAAATTGAAATAGAGGAAAAATCTCATAGTTGAGGGGCAAATCAATGATAAAGGCATATTTAGGATCAAAGAGACATTCTTGGTTGTGTGTAGGGATGTCAGTGGGGCGGGTAAATGCGGGTATCGCCCCGCACCCGCTCCAATTGGGGCGGGTATGGGGATGGTTTGGTGGGTGGTGGGGCGGGTATGGGTATCAAAAGTGCTACCCGCCATGGGTAGTGGGGCGGGGGTGGATTTCATATAAGACCCGCCTCGCCCCGCTACCCGCACCATACCCACACCGACCGTACCCGCACCGCCCATATTCGTATCATCTATTAGTTTATTTACGAATTTATTTGGCCCTTTCTTGATTTAAAATGTGACTTGAGCTAACCCGCACCGTAATGCACCACATTTCTTTTTCTTATTCTCTTTGTTCTCTTTTTTTTGTTAAATATTTTCATCTTTACTGTTTTTTAATATTCATAATATTTTGACAAGGTTTTAGAATTGATATTCGATACACAATAGTGGAAAGGTTCTTTTTTTTTCCTTTTTCTTATATAACTTTCATTTTGGTGACTAAAACAATTGCTAGACATTATTTGAGCATTTTATTAATGGGTACACGTAGGGTAAGTGGATATCGCGTGAAGTAAGTGGGGCGGGCGGGTGGAAGAATTACTACCGTGATGGGTGGTGGGGCGGGGTGGGGATGTGTTTTAGGTGGTGGAGTGCGGGTATGGGATACCCTTCCCCGCCCGCCATCGTTGACATCCCTAGTTGTGTGCATCTCGAATTGGAGGACTTTTTTGTCTACTGCAATTTACCAACAAAGAAATGATTTAGGGTGTTTTTGGTAGGGCGAAAAATATTTTTTAAATTTTTTGATGTTTGATTGATCAAAATATTTTAAAAGTTAACAAGTTTCTTCAAAATCTAGAAATTGATTTTTCTGGTGGAGTAAGGAAAACAAGTTATATAAATGACATACCAAGCTCATTATCTCCTCTCCGCTCTAAATGCTCGCAATCTTGAACTCTTGATCACCTTATCTCCCGCCACCCGACGCCCCCACACCCTCTATCACACCCGTGAATTGGTCCAAGGAAAATTCAGTGTAAGTTGAGACACGAATTGAAACGGAAATGGATCATGTTGACAAAATAATCCGTGTGTGCGAGTCAAGGCATGATGCGAAAGAACATTGTGTTCAACCTAGTTAAAGGGTAAGGTTCGAAAGTAGGGAAATAGTGAGGAACATTACAAGAGGATGCAACACATACAAAGGATCAACACATTCAGCAAGGTGTACATTGATGTTGGGTGTCCGGGGAGGTGTTACACGTGTTCAATGGACATGTGCAAGTAATGGGACATCTAAACATGTGCGGAGCATGCGACAAGGTGTTAATATTTACATTAATTCATCTTGCAAGTCTAGATAAGAGTTTACAACGGATAGTTGACAAAGTCTGAGGGAAGAACAAGAAGTCGAGAAAAGGGGGCATGAGTTAATATTTGCAAATGTGGCTAAGGGCTAATATGTGGGTGCGGGATACGAGGAAGGTGTTCCGAGACTCCTTATGGTTCATATGGATCAACTAGATCACGAGGTGATGTGATGCTAAGGGTTCGACCGAACCATATACACGTGGAAAGCCGAAGTGCAAGGTTGACTAAGTCCAAGTGCAATGCGGTTCAAATACGGGTTGCGATGGAGCACCGGATAGCTTGTGCGGGTTCGAGGAACTCCTTACATGTCTCCGAGACACGTGGCAAGTGATTTGAGCTCATTTGGTTGAGTATTGAAGTAGGTGAGCTTCAATGACTCAACAGGGGAAGAAAGATTCTAACCGAGTTCCGGATTTTGTGCAACCGTGGTGTGTGGTGGTCTAGACGTGTGGTGAATGGTGAAGGTGAAGTGTGAGTCATGCGAAACATAGCTAAGACCTTGCAGGACCAGTGTGAGTCGAGTGGGAAGGTTTAATTGGTCAACAAGACACTTGCTTGAAGAAAGGAAGACATATGTGAATATACCAAGTCTTGAGATAGTGTTAGTCGTGTGATGTGTATGTGTGTGCGATGGACGAATTATTTGTGGGTGTGTGTTACTACACCACTCCCTTAACACGTTCCCTTTTGTAAGACATGATATGTCACTCCCTCTCCCCTATAAGTAGAATAAGTTAGAAGAACTTATTCACGAATCAACAACCTGAAAATCCTTAATATCCGAGAGTGAGCTAGTGTTGAGCTTAAGTGTTTAAAGCTTAAGAGCAATCTTTGTTCTTGTGAGTGTGTTTTCGTGAGCTTAAACTAAATAGTGAGTGAAGCTAGTTTAGTTTGAGAGTTCAAGGTGTTAGACATTCAGTTTTATCACTACATTGTATATGTCGAGAGGCGTTCCTTTATTTATTTGTGTAGAAATAAAAGAAAAGGTTGGGCTATTTTTTCTCGTAAACTCTTGGTGTGTTGTGATTATTTTTTCCATTATAAACCTTCTTCTAGTGTGTGTAATAGTTTCCGCATTGTTACGTTCTTTTGATCTTAAAATGACGAAGTATTTGGCTAAAGTTGGCAAGAGGTGTTGCCGACTGCCATCACGCCATTTGTGTGCGAAAAATTTATAATAGCATACCGTGATAATTGGTATCAGAGCTTAGCTTGTTGTTAAGCTAAAGGATTCCTAAGCACTACGTGAAGAGGTAAACTAGTTGTTACGGTGGTTAAGTAATGACGGTAAGAACATTGGCGAACTTGAATCACCGTTGCAGGCGCCGCGATGCCTGGAAGCAGCACCACGATGCAATATTTCCAGTGAGTGTCCAGTGGTTTTTGGCTGAATTAGAGCCGCGACACTTGGCAGCAGCGCTGACGCGGGATTTTCAAGACAAAGGCCGAAATTAATAAGGGTAAAAGGGTCTGAAGCGAGATGTTTATTAATTTATAAGCCCTATGGAACAGAATATGAGATGATACTTTTGGAGGCGAGGAACGGAGACAGAGAACAAGATTAGAGACATTTATTCAAGTTCTTTTTCTTTCCTTTATTTTATTTTCAGTTTATGTTGGATACTTGTAAATTGGTTCTTAGTATGACAATGTCTAGGAGTTAATTTCTTTATTAGGGTTTTTCATCGAATCAACTTGAAACTTTTTTCATAAGTTAATGCATTGTTAGTGATTTCTTATTCATGTGTTAAGATATTCAACTTGTATTGAATGTATGATAATTAACTGACCATTAATTCTCATAACTTATATAATTTCAAATCGAGATATGAAAAGGGAGATTTGAATATGCTATAGTTGATTAGACATAGGTTAAAATCGTGGACGAAAGTACCTGAATACTTGTGTAGTATTTAAGGTTATTGTTCTTAATCCTCCTATGTGGTAAAACTTATCATATAAATATAGAAAGTTTCTACATAAGTCTGAGTTTTTATATATCCTAACCGGAATATAGAACATCTTAGTTAACCTGCTATCTTAATATGAAGAAGAGTCATTAATCTTGCATTAACAAGTGAAAGAGTGGATAGTTGAGGAGATTGGAAACCCTAATTCTCTACATAACTGTTTTAAAAACCAAAGTATTATCATCCTAGTTATTATTGCTTATTTATTAGTTTTAATTCTTAGATTAAAAATCCAAACTTATTAACAGTTACCAAATAGAAACCAAAGCTTAGATAATCGGTAATTGATAAACCAGTTTTGGACGGTACTCGGTCTGACCGGGATTATTACTACATTGCGATACATACACTTCCGTAAGCACATAGAAATATCAAGCAGGAATCGCCTCAGGCCCAAGGTTACTCTAAACCCTACCACATGTGGGACACATTAGAGATTGTGTATATGTAATTAAGTTGTATAATTTAAGTTAATATTACATTTTTTTGTATTATTTTCTTAATGATAATTAGTTATTTTAGTCTTTATTATCATTTATTAATAACTCGTGTGACGTCCTAAATTAATTATGAAAAAAATCTCGACATATTCGAAATAAAGTAATACCTTGACTAAATAATAAAACACTTAAATCAAAATCTTAAAAAATAAAACGCTTAAATATAATAATAACAAGTTTCTAAACAAAACTTACTTCGGACACTTTATAGCCCCTAAAACGATGATCTGAACATTTAGGTATCCTTGATGTATTGGGCCAAAATTATTGTTCGCAAAAAAAATAAGGTTCTATATAAAATATTGACATTCCGAAGTCTTGAGACATGACTAATCTTTAATGTAAGTATGAAAAAATGTGACTTTCAAATCTTTGAAATTATACAAAGTGTTGAGGAAAATTGATCTACCCCATTTGCGCAGGAAATTCCCTTTCAATAGAACTTAACCGAGTCGTTACTGTTAAGTCCTATTGCGCAGGAATTTCCTGTGCAAAAGGTATTTATGTCACCTCCGTTTTTGGGTCATTCCAATTTTTTGGTTATTTTGGTTCAAATCTTTGAGTCTTTCTCTTAGTCCTGCATAATATCATCGTGGTATATAAATATACTGAGATGATATATCATGGATGATCATGTTCTTTTATTCAAAAAGACACATTTTTCTTGAAAAAAAAAACTCTATGATTTGTAGAGTAGGGGGTTGTGGGTTTCCGTGCTCTATCTAGAATCGACCATGTTAGAAGTCTTAAGGTAGAGAGGTTGATTGTGTTTCATGTCTCCCAAGAGCATATTGTTCTGAGTGAGGGTGATGTTTGCTATCACCGCTTCCTGTTTTGTTTTCTTAGCGAAATGCTTGCTTTCGTTCACATCAAACATCGTTATTTTCCCTTTTGGCCTTACCTTGGTGTTGACCCTAGGTTCGCTAGCTTACTTTCCGGTCTCGTATGGGGAGTAAGTTAAGCCATTCCACTAAAATACTATTTATTGATTGAGCTTTCTCAGCCTTGGTTTGAAAGCCTTGACAGTTCAGATCGCGTAGTTCGCAGCCATCGTTAGAGAAAATAACTTGTATTACAAGGATTCATTAACTGTAAATCTGGCAATTCCTACGCCCTAGCCGAGCGGTCCTCGCCTGCACAAGCAAGCAGATTATCTCCCTCATTCTCTTATTGTGCCGGCAGGCCTGGGCGAACGAGGTAGGGTTAGATTAGATGGAGGAGGACTGCGAACGTCCGTCCCATGAAGCGTCAGGGAACGCCGTCTTTTAAGCACGATTGGAAGATTTCTAAGTGAACCCAATGTTATGCTTAACAAATGCAATTCTAGATTGAGATACTAGGCTAACAAAAGACTTCTCGGGAGCAGCCTCTTTAATAGATGAATAGCATGCAGACCTACCTTCAGGAGTCTCCCTATACGAGGTCTGAAACTAGCAATACAGCTTAGGATTTTCCCCTTTCTATGGCCTTTGTTACTTGTATCTGAACGATTAAGGCATGCTCTCGAAATTAGATTCACTCGTTTCTGATCCAGATTCATTCTCTTCATAAAAAATAGGAGGTAGAACCAATAAAGATTTCTTTTTCGATTCATCCCTGACCTCATTCAAGAATTGTTTTTGATCCAATCCGCAGGAATCAATATAAAAGGCAAATCCCTTATGATACACCAGATCTACCAAACTGCTCTACCCCGTGCCGAAAATAAGAACCGAAAACTAATAGATAAACTTGGATTAAATGTGCCCTTCCACCCTATATGTACAAATAGAATATCCCATTTATATGGTAAATGGGCTTCTATGATTATCGACCATAGAAATCGAAATGAAGCATTAATCCTTACCAACTTGATCTTGTTGCTCCTGGCAACAAACATGCATGAACCATTTCACGAAGTATGTGTCTGGATAGTCCAAAATCTCGATAGTTAGCTCTCAGCCTTCCGGTAAAAAAACAACGTCGATGAAGGCGTGTAGATGCACTATTCCGTGGTAGGAATTGTAACTTTCCAACAATTTCCCATTTGTCACTCAACGACGGAACCTTGCTTAATTCTTTTTTTGAGGATCGACGAATCGAATGATATTTATGTTCCAATTTTTTCCTCTTCTTAACCATTGTCTTATATACATGTAATGTGATGGTATTATGGAGGGTTGCTTTAGTCCTTCAATGAGATACTCTTCGGGACCATGATACATTGTGATATATAAATATACTGAAATGATATCATGAAAGACTACTTTAGTCCTTCTCTTGGTCGTTCATGATATCATCCTGATATATAAATATATTGCGATGGTATCACAAATGGATGAGTTTTCCTTATATCAATGCAAGTTTTCCTTGTATCAATTTAAAATTTAAGAAGTAACTTGCCATCTCCAAGTGTTTAAATTATTAACACTAAATTGCATATTTCTAAGTTTAATCTCAGTATTGATGAAGAAACATAGTATTTGAGATCCAAAGAAAAATACCAACTTCACCAAGAAGTCAAAAAAGTGAAACTTGCATGCTTCTCTTCAATATTTCCCCCCCAGAAATTCTAAATATTCTTATTATAACCAAATGGAGTACAAATTTTGTAGCTATAAATTAAAATACAAACAATGAAGAGAACCATTAAATATCAGATCTCTCATAATTGATGGAAAACCGGGAGACATCCCTCGTCTATTATTTTTCTCTAGAACCAGCGAATTGTAACAAACGCCTTTATTTCTGATTTTATATAAATAAATAAAAAACAAAGATTTGATTATGACAAAAACCAATCAATCTTCTTCATTCAAGCTAACCACTCTGCATCCATTCCTTCAATTTCTTCAATGTCCATACTGTAACACAACAATTTAATATAAGGATATGGAGATTTGATGATGACGTTATAAAATACACTTGAAAAAATGAAAGCATAATAAAAAGGTCAAAGATTTGATGATGACGTTAATTAAGAAAAAAACATCTAACTTCTTTCTTTTAGTTAAAGAAAAAGAAATATAGACATAGTATTTTTCCAATTCGATGTTCAGTATTCGATTAAAACTAGATTTCTGATTTATGTTGGGATGCCGCACTTTATGATATAAACCGCTATGTATTAAAGGTAATTTCTTTCTTTGACAATATCGGAGATCTCTTAGTAAAAATGAAACTCACCATAATCTTTGATAGTAATCTGATTGCATGATGGTAAAAATGGACTACTTACTACTCACCATAATCTTTGATAGTAATCTAGTAGCATGATGGTAAAGACTTATCTGAATGTTTATATCAAATAAATATATGCAAATTATGATTTGATATAAACACTCTAGGTAGACAATCTTTTACCCTGCATGATTACTAGCTTAAGTTCAACAAGAGATAAGTACAAATTCAGTATTTTCCCACAAGCCTAACAAACTCCTACCCAAAAGAAAAGGAAAAAGAAAGCAAAAACATAAAGAGGGGGGCCAATGGTTGTCTCTTTCATTCTTCCACCGTTTGACGTGCCAATCCTAGCAAAGACCCATACTTCCGTATACTATACTAACAAAGCATGGCGTTAGTGGGTGTTGCCTAAGCATGCATCAGTTTTATGGCCATGGATATTTACAATCTTTTAAAGCTAATTAGAACAACTTTTTATACTACTAAAAATTATACTGATTATTGTCCTGACAAAAAATATTCAAGTATGACAGGATCAGTGTGGAGACATTGGGTTGAACTGTAACAAAATCTGATAAAAACAATATATTAAAAAAAGTTAGAAGAGTAATTCGGTACCCTAAACTCTTATGATATATTGGACTTTATCTTATATTTTGCGAGGGACTATTTTCACATAAAATATGGTAATAAAAATAAAGAAAGAGCATCTTTGTACAGTAAGATGACCTAGGAACAAAAAACATTTCCTAATATTTAAATATAAAAGGTAAACTAAGAATTAAAAAGAAAAAAGAATATGAAAATTGAAAAGAGCAAGAAATAGTTACCATGGTAAGGTAGGATCAGAATAGGTATCATCGACATGTTGTTGCAAGCAGCTTTCATTTGGATTAAACCAAGCAGGGAATTCCATGACTTCATCAAATGGATAACACCCATAATCATCCTCACCAATGTTGTTATTCTCATCAGGTCCAATTTCCATAGTCTTCAAGAACTTGAACCACCAAGCTGAAGTTGCCAAATTGAGTGTGTCATTCCACTCCATCTCATGTTGCTCCCCTATTGATCTTATCTCTGACATTTCTTGGTCATCCATTGATGGATGCAATCTTGAATCTTCAATATTCACCATTTGTGCTACTATAGGAGCCACCCCTTCTTGAGATAATCCCACATAATGGAATTCATCTGAAGAAGATGACGGAGATGATGATGAAAAGATCGAATTGTTATTGCTAATACAATAAGGGGTTGCATCTAAACTGTTGAAATCATGGAAATTGAGATTCAAGCCTAATGTTTGGTTAGGAAGTGGAAAATTGAGGTGGTCTTGGGAAGGTAATTGGGAGGAACCAAATGATGAAACAGGACAAGAATAAGGATATTGAGGGGGTAGACAAGGGTGGGTTGAATTGGAGAAATTATTCTCCATGTTGTAACTTGGTATGTTATTGTTCATCATAGTGTTGGAAGCATAAATCCTGGGGTTTCTCCGGGATTTTTGCTTTCCTTGTTCTTCTACTGAAGATTCCTGAGGCCAAGTCTGTAACGACTGTTGCCCCGTTTGTTGCTGCTGCTGCTGTTGTTGTTTCATAGCGGCTCTATGAAACTTAAGGGCGGTAACAATCTCACGCCGAGCCTCGGCCATATTTAGAAGCCTTTCTTGATAAGGCCTACTAGTGTGTAGTCTCCTCCTCACTTGTTTCTTTTTAATATGTGGTGGTGGTGGTTGTGGTGATAGCTGTGTATCGCTACACAAACTATCATCAAGTTTTGTTGAATTCTCTAGTGAATCGTCATGGTCTTTGGGATCTTTGGTTCTTGAAGAAGTTAATTGTTTGACTAGGCTTCTAATATAGGCACCAGAGAGATGAGGCTCTTGTTTTAGTTTATCAACTTTTGCTACTTCCATAACTCCTCCTTGCTTTGGTGATGATCTTCCCCTCATCTTTCACACAACGGGTTTGCTTTTTGGGATTTTTTTTGTTCTTTTTTTAGATGGAATAGAGAGGTCAATATGGGAAGAAGGTTGGTCTAAAGAAACATGTCATTCACTTTTCTGAGAGCCAAAGTACACACTATGCAGAGAAGAGGCAGAGGTTAGGAAGCTCTCTTGGGTGCTTATAAATAGCTGGAGACAGTCTAGGGTTTTTAAATACTTTTGGAGTTTTCCCATTTTTCTACTACTCTTTTGTTACTTCTTTTAGATGGGTAGTTAGGAAGAGTTTCATAACAGATTTTACTCTACAAAATGACAGTTACATGTGTAAGCACTTTCCCCTATTTCTTAATAGAATCAAGTTAGAGAGGTGTGAGACATAATCTGCCATCATAGTTGGAGGATCCACTATAACAACATCAATAAGTTATGTTGCTCAAACTCTTTAAAAATATCGACGGATGCGTACTGAACTAAAATAGTGAATTTTGGAAGATGGGACGTGGGTGGGGTAACTTTTTTGGAGAATCCGAGCACAAGCAAATACAAAATAATTGACCTATAAAATTTGAGGATCGAATCAAGATGAGTCGAATTAAGCCTATCGAAGTAGCTGTAGTAATAAGTTAGTAGAGTCCGAGGTGAACGCTACCAAGCTTTTGCAGTACTAAAACAAGTCCAATCGAGCTTGTTATAGTACATTGAACCAAGTCGAGCATGAGCCAGTTCTTTAATATTTGTTTCGTACATAATGTGACTATGTCCTAAAACAATTGAATTCATAATAAATAGATTGATTAAGAATAAATATAAGATCAATACTTTGAGAATTGAATACAATTGTGATTGAATAATATGAATTATTATTAGTTTAAGCTAGAAATCTGGAGTCCATAGTTTGAACCCCTTGATTCTTTTTCTCTATTTTGGATGTGTTATTTTGATTCCATAAATAACACACAAAAGATACAATACAAAATGGATGAGTGGCACAACCATATCTATCAATTTAGTTGTCAAAGTCAACCAAAAAGAGATGTCAAACTAGAAAACAAAGTAACTTCATGATCAAAGCAAACAATTTGACTTGTGTCAATTACACCAAGACAAATCAAGATTAGAGAAACTACAAAGTGTGAAATAATGGACTTTCACAGGATTCATGAGATGACTTCGGTGCTGCAACTAAGTCTATGGCAATTGCCATGTTCATGTGACCTTTTGGTTAGGTTGGAAAAGTCTCATCATATTTGCAGTCTTCAAAAAATAAAACGACCAATGAAACAAGAAATTTAAACACAATTGGAAGAAAAAAGGAAAGGATGTATCTAAACCGCAGGACTTAGTTCAAGTGACATAGGTTGAGGGACTTGTGATATAGGCCACTGATTCGAGCCTTGTAGTCTGCGAACTAAGCTTGCTATTTAAGTGGATAAAGGTAAAATGATGAATTCATTATTCCCGAGTTCTGAAGGATGCGATTGGTCTTATGAGTTGACATCCGACTGATTTTTTGGTCATCCAAAACAAAAAAGAAAAGGCAGTCCACTAGCCTCCAGCATAATTAAGGCCTGCAGGAAAACCTTCAATGCTCAAGAACGGCAACTCATGGTGGATTTTATCGCACATCTTATACTTATCTAAACGTTAACAAAATAATTTTCAGAATTACTTAATTTACTATCTCAAAGAAATAGTGAAAATAGGACAGATGAGTCATTCAACTAGACCAGGTAACTGTTTGTTCTCTTTATTTCCTTAGAGCACTAGGAATATAGAAAAATGTTCATAATTTTTTCATTTCCAACAATTAAAATTAAGGAAAATACACACACATATCCGTCAAGGCAGAAAAACAGAGTTGATCTGCAATTTATATACATATCTTGTACCAAATATAGATGTACTAATCCTCAATTACATACTAATTAAGTCATTCTATTCATGCACAAAAGGGCAAACATAACCTTCATGATATGGCCCTGACATTATCTGGTCATCAATTTCAGAGATCAATCACTACTGTTGTCGTCAGATATATATCACCACTAGATTTATCCTAAAAAGTAGTTTACGCAGCAAAAACCTTTTCTATTTTGGTATGACAAAAGGTGTTACACATAAAATCAAAATAAAATGATTGAAATAGAGAAGTATTATTAGGGTGTTATCTAATAGAAGGATACCTATTAAAGTGAAATATAAGCGTTATAAATCAGTTGTAAGATCAACAATACTATATGGGAGTGAATGTTGGGCTGCCATAGTCCAATATATCCATAAGATGAATATAGTAGAAATGCAAATGCTAAAATGGAAGACTCCTATCCTTAACTAGATCCATACCCAAATCTTAAAATTTAGATAACGAAAGATCCAACCTCTAGATCTGCACCTCTGTCAGACACCGCATCCGAGTTCGAGCAACTAAGCTTGAGATAGTTTGATCATGTTCAGTGTTGATCATCCATATACGTACAAAATAATGATGAGTGAAGATTTTAAAAGCGTACGAGATAAACTAAAATCACATAGAAAGAAGTTATCTCAATATACCTATAATTTTATAAAATCCATACAGACCAAGCAAATTAGGACATAATGGAAGAAAAATATTTATATAAGCAAAACCAATTAGTTGGAATTATATTTCACCATGTTAGTACGTTTATTTAAGTCTTATCTTCTAGGAGTTTTTTGGTGGTGTTAGAAATCCTATGCCTGAAAAAAATATACTCCCTCTGTTTCAAAATGTTTGTCTTACTTTTGTTTTTAGTATGTTTCAAATAGAATGCATCTTTGCTTCTTTGGCGACTATTTCATTCCAACTTTTTACATGACATATTTAAGACCACAAGATTAAAAGTCATTTTTGTACATTCAACTGATCAATGGCGGATCTCAGTTGAACCTAAAATATCTCTTCATAATTATTCCTTTTCTCTACATATTTAGCGAAATAGTTGCAGATTTGTTCGTTCGTTGTGTGTTGGATTCGAGAGGTAGCTAGAGAAGTACTTGGGGTCTTGAGGGGTAATTGTGATGGGCATCGAGAAGATTGGTGTTGGAATGGTAAAGTTTAAGAGAAGGTGGAAGCGAAGAAAGCGACGTATGCGAAATTGATAAAAAGCAAGAATGGGGTGGAGAAGTGGACGAATAAGGAACTGTATAAGATGGTGAGGAAGGAGGCTAAGCTTAAGGTTCCGATGGTGAAAACGGCGACTTTTGAACGTCTATATGTAGAATTAGAGGAGAAATGTGGGGATAGGAAGTAGTACAGCTAGCCAAGACGAGAGAGAGAGGAGGACCCGTGACTTGGATCACGTGAGGTGCATCAAGGACGAGGATGACAAAGTACTGGTGGAGGACGCGCATATTAGGCGGAGGTGGCAATCTTACTTTCATAAACTCTTGAACGAAAAAGGAGATAGAGACATTATGATGCGAGATCTGGAGCAATATGGTAGGTACCGAGATTTTGGGTATTGTAGAAGCATTAAGGTTGAGGAGGTTAAGGGTTTTGTTCAAAGGATGCGCAGGGGACGAGCGATCGGGCCTAATGAGATCTCAATTGAATTTTAGAAAAACACATGTAAGGCAAGTTTGGAGTAGCTGGGAGTTGTTTAACGTCATTTTTAAGACGGCGAGAATGTCAGAAGATTGGAGGTGGAGTACAATGATCCTTTTGTACAAAAATAAAGGTGATATCTAGAGTTGCAACAACTAAAGGGGTATCAAGCTGCTAAGTCACGCTATGAAAGTTTGGGAAAGGGTCGTGGAGATGGGGGTGAGAAGAGGCGTGTCTATTTCTGAATCAGTTTGAATTCATGTTGGGGCATTCAACCACAGAAGTCATTCATCTTATTAGGAGGTGGTGGAGCAGTATAGGGAGAGGAAGAGAGACTTACATATGGTTTTCATCAACCTCGAGAAGGCATACATAAAGTTCCTATGGAAATGTTTGGAGGTAAGAGGTATAAATGTGGCGTACACTAGGGCGATCAAGGATATGTATGATGGAGCCAAGACCAGAGTACAGACAGTAGGAGGAGACTCGAAGCACTTTTCAGTGATGATGGGGCTGCACCGCAATCAACTCTTAACCCATTCTTATTTGAGTTGGTGATGGATGGACTGACGCGATAAATCCAAAGGAGGTGTCATGGTGTATGTTATTCGCAGAAGATATAGTCCTGATTGATGAGACTCGCAGCGGAGTGATCGCTAAGCTGGAGGTTTGGAGACAGACTCTGGAATGTAAAGGATTCAGGTTGAGTAGGACCAAGACAAAATACTTGGAGTGCAAGTTCAGTAACGGGAGCGACTTTGAGACAGGCGTGGAGGTGAGGCTTGACACTCAAATCATTCCAAAGAAAGGAAGCTTCAAGTACCTCGGGTCTATTATCCAAGAGGATAGAGAAATTGATAACGATGTCACACGTCGTATTAGGATAAGGTGGATGAAATTGAGGCTTGCATTTAGAGTCTTATGCGACAAAAATGTGTCATCAAAACTTAAAGGCAAGTTCTATAGGGCGGTGGTTAGACCTACTATGTTGTATGGGACGGAGTTTGGTCAATCAAGACTTTGCACATCCAAAAGATAAAAGTTGTGTAGATGAAACAAAGAGGGATAGGATTAAAAATGATGATATTCGGGACAGAGTGTGAGTGGCCTCGGTGGAGGATAAGATGCGGGAAGCGAGGTTGAAATGGTTTGGGCATGTGAATAAGAGAGACAAATGCCCTAGTGCGAGGTGTGAAAGGTTGGCTATTGACGGGTTCAGGAGGGGTAGAGGTAGGCCGAAAAAGTATTGGGGAGAGGTGATTAGACGGGATATGGTGCAAGTGCAACTTATTGAAGGCATGACCTTAGATATGGGGTTGTGGAGGACACGCATTATGGTAGAAGAGTAGTAGGTAGTTGAGTGTAGTCCTACTTACGCTTGCAAACTGATCGTTGTAGTGTTATTATTGTAGGCCCGCTTAGCCTATCATACTAATTGGTGCAGTATTACTTTATAGCCCCCTGTAGTTTGATTTTTGCTGCTATGTGTCCTTTAGTGTACTTTGTTTAGCTTATTTGCCTACGTTAGTTACTGCTTACTTTTTCAAAATGTGCTATCATGACTTATTCGCTTTTGATACCAGCATTTTCATACAGTTTTAAATTTTTCTGACCGGGTCTGTCCGTTTCTCTTGTTTTGCTTTTGTTTTTGCTTTGCTTGTACTTATGTTTTGTCTTGGGCCGAGGGTCTCTCGAAAACAGTCGTTCTACCTACCAAGGTAAAGGTAATGTCTGCGTACACTCTACCCTCCTCAGACCCCACGTTATGGAATTTCACTGGGTATGTTGTTGTTGTACATTCAACACATCTTTAATTTAATACCGATTCAAAAGTCTTCTCAACTTTCTTATACTTTGTTTCAAGTCAAAACCAGACAATCTTTTTGAAACAGAGGAAGTAGTAAACTTTCAGAATTTTTTATCAATCCGAGATGTTTTTAAATCAAGCCACATGATCAACTAGGAATCATATAGCCGACTCCAACTACCCTGCAATTGAGGTTTAGTTGATGTTGAAGAGTTTTGCTATTTGTTCCGGCTTTCAATTGATTGAACAAGAGGGCATTTTAGGCATATAACTTCTGATATTGCTCAAGAAATTTGTCTGCAGGCTAGTAGGTTGGTACCATGGGACCAGGATCAAAACGTCAGCAGAAGGCTACAGAAACTGACAGGAGAATCTCCATACTATTGTAACCTCATTTCTTTGCATAAACAATTTTTTTTCACATAAACAATTGTATATGTGAGCATAATGAACTGCAAATAATATTTGTGTTATAAAAATCCAATATTTATGTTCAAATTGTTGATATGACTAGTGTCTGTTCCTTGAAACAGAGTACTTGGACCTTTAGGAAAAGCAAATACACACACAGCCTGTTAAAGACAGAAATGTCCCATACCTTCCCTTCCTTTTCTCTCTGTTTTCTTTCCTATATTGCTTCTTTTCTTCCAAACAGTTTCTATTTAATTTCTAATGCTACTTGGACCTGCCAGTGGGCATGGCTCCTGAGTCTTTTTAGAAGTTTTGAGTAACAGCAATAACAGTAAAATGGTATTAGCTTATAACAAAGGGTTAATTGTCAATTGATTATATGATTAAAGAAATTAACAAAGAGATGTTTCTATTTAATTCAAATTAGAAACTTTTTCTACATCCATATAATCTACTAAATTAAATCGGTATTTGACCATATAATAAAAGCAAATCGTGGTCCATTATTAGAAAGAGGGTCACTAATTAACATAGCCCCGAGGAGTGACCTAACTATTGGGGCCGGAGCTAGAATACAGGTTACGAGTTCGATCGAATCCAGTAGCTTTGATCTAAACTCTGTATTTATCCTAAAAGATCCGTTAAATATGCACAAATTAGTAATCCAATAACTTAAAAGGACTAGAAAAGTAAACTCATAATAAGTTTCAAAAATATTGGCTCCACCCCTGCTAACTAATAAAGAGTTGGGATGACAATCTTATTTTATAATCGTGGTGTCCGGTAACTTTGTCCACCAAAGCTAGAATAAATAGAAAAAAATCACCTAGAATTTATCTCTGCTGGAAATTGAACCTGAGACCTCACGGTGCTCAATCCACTTCATTGACCACTAGGCCACACACTTGGGTGCTGGAATTTGAACCATAGTTTCTGGGATGACAATCTTAGAAACGATGGTAGGTGAATTCTCCCATTTGCCCAGACCTTATGTAAAGAATTACCTTATACTTGTGTTAGCGGAAGAGAGCAGACATTAGTCACGTACGTGTAAACCAGCTCAAACACTAACGTTACGGAAAAACTTTAGATCCACTAATGTCTAATTACTACCAAAGGCGGTTTAAAATCTTACTGAATTAAGTAACTTCAGTCAACTATAAGCTTCAAATTGATCTAAAGTTATCTATTAATAATAACTTCAATTTGTTCCCAGGTTTTGGTTTAGTGGTAAGTGCGCGCCTAATACTTGAATTAGGTGTTCATCACAAGTTTGAGTCCTATCATGGACAAAAGTGACATTGAAATGAAGAAGAATAGAGAGATGAGTGCATTATTCACCAAATTTTCAACCGTGCGTGCCGTACGACGATTTCATGCTTATCGAAAGAAAAGAAAAAAAAACTCAATCAACTATTTGGAGTTGCACCCGACATTTTCTGTATCTTCACGAGTATGACAATGTAGTGTACATAGGAAGCAAATGCAGTAATCTGTCCCAAAAATCTTAGATGTTCTTTCAATAAAATATGAAATATTAGGACACTAAAACCATGAGGTTTCACCAAAGTCTGAGCTTTAATTAAAAATTCCTAATTGCAACAAAATATCTTTAAAAATATAACGAAATTTCGAAGAAGCTCTTTGTTGAATATTTCCTGAGGCCTGTTCACTTCAGCTGGTAAAAGTTCAAACATATTTCCATTTTGCTATATGTGTGTGATTTTCTGCACTCTGCATTGACTATGTTTTTTTTTAGTCGATGGTTTATCGGAAACAATCTTTCTACCCTTGTAAGGTCTGCGTACGTCCTATCCTCTCAGGCCCCACCCGTAGAATTACACTGAATATGTTGTTGTTTGTTGTTTCTATATGTGTGATATTTTTCAGTTCTATGATCCAAACCAGTAAAGGATAACTGTGAAAGTTGAGTTATTGCTCAACCATCATTCACATGGTAATGTCCAATCATCACCGGGAGGCAAAAAAAAGCTCTTAATGGTATCCAATCTTTCACATAACTGTGAAAGTTAAAGGTGTCAGGCTATCAATATTAGCAAATGGCAACAATTATTCCAAAAATAAGTTACAGAAAAAGGTTAAAAGTTTTCTCCCAAATGTACTATAGGCGTTTGGACATGATTTAGTTGTTGAAAAAAAATATTATTTGAAGCTAATATAAAAAAAGAGCATTTGAAAGTAAGTTTTTTTTTTTTAATTATTATTGTTATTATTATTATTATTATAAAAACCCTACTTTTAAATGCTCTTTTTCAATTTTAACTTTAAATAATATTTTTTTCTGTACATGAAAACAAAGTTGAAAGTTTTTTAAATTATGTTGCTTGGACTCTTTAAAAATGTATTCAGGGTCAGATCCTCTAAAAGTAGTGCATTTTTAAGAATCCGCCACGGGTACAATAATATTTTTAGAGATTCTGAACAACATAGTTTGTAAGTGAGACTCAAAACCTATTTTTCAAACTTCAAATTCTATATTTCAAGTTTGAAATTGAAATAATTATTAAGAGTCTCACATCGGTTGTTTAAGGGATGAGTGGTATTTTAATAGTTTTGGGCAATCATTCCCTCATGAGCTAGAATTTGGGGTTGAGTAAGGCGTAATATCCATTCGAATTATTATGTTTTGATGTTAGGCTCCCACATTAAAATTGTCCATGCTTCAGATGTCCAACTACAAGCGTGAGGAGGGGTGTTAAGAGTCTCATATCAGTTGTTTAAGTGATGAGTGGTCTCTTAATATGATCTTGGATAACCTGTTAGGATTTGAGTCTCAAATCCGACCTAATTATAAAATCGTAAATAATCGAAGAACAAATAATACACAGATTTATAATGGTTCACCCTTAATGCGAGAGCTACGTTCACTTTGCCGCTGCAGATTTCACGTGCATGAAGGCTTTGGCTTCGGGGACAGAAATGGGGGTGGCGTCTCACTTTTGGAGTTCGCTAGAGCTTCTGAGATGGTGATAGCCAATTCGAGGTTCCTGAAGAAAGAAGAGCACTTGGTGACTTTCCGTAGTTCGGTGGCTAAGACTCGGATAGACTTTTTGCTCCAAGGTTGACAAAAGTCTTTGTAAAGATTGCAAGATTATTCCGAGTGAGGATCTTACAACCCGACATAAGCTTTTGGTGATGGACTTGGAGATCAGGATAGAGAAGAAGAAGTGGGTTGTGGATGACAGGTTGAGAATCAAATGGGGGAGTCTGACCATGACTAGTGCAAAAGTGATGGGGGAGAGGTTGTTGGCTAAGGGGGCCTGTGGAGTAGTGGGGATGCAACCGGTATGTGGGACAGGACGGCCAGTTGCATTCGAGAGGTAGCTAGAGAAGTGTTTGGGGTCTCGAAGGGTACCCGTGGTAGGCATCAAGGGGATTGGTGGTGGAATGGTGTAATTCAAGAGAAGGTGGAAGAAAAGAAAACAGCGTATGCGAAAATGGTAGAAAGCAAGGATGAGGTGGAAAAGTGGACGAATAGGGAGCTGTATAAGATGGCGAGGAAGGAGGCTAAGCTTGCGGTTACGGCCGCTTTTGAACGCCTATATGTAGAATTAGAGGAGAAAGACGGGGATAGGAAGTTATACAGACTGGCCAAGGCGAGGGAGAGGGGGACCATGACTTGGATCACGTAAGGTGCATCAAGGACGAGAACGGTAAAGTACTGGTGGAGGATGCACATATTAAGCGGATATGACAGTCTTACTTCTATAAACTCTTGAACGAAAAAGGAGATAGTGACATCGTGTTGGGAGATATGAAGCAATCTGGTAGGTATCGAGATTTTGGGTATTGTAGAAGGATTAAGGTTGAGGAGGTTAAGGATGATGTTCGTAGGATGCGTGGGGGAAGAACAACCGAGCCCAATGAGATTCCAGTTGAATTTTGGAAGAGCGTAGACATGACAGGTTTGGAGTGGCTGACTGAGTTGTTTAACGTCATTTTTAAGACGACAAGAATGCCCGATGAATGGATGCAGAGTACAATGATTCCGTTGTACAAAAACAAAGGTGATATCCAAAGTTGCAACAACTATAGGGGTATCAAGCTATTAAGTCACGCTATGAAAGTTTGGGAAAGGGTCGTGGAGATGAGGGTAAGGAAAGGCGTATCTATTTCCGAGAATCAGTTTGGATTCATGTCGTGGCGTTGGACTACTGAATTCATTCATATTATTAGAAGGTTGGTGGAACAGTATAGGGAGAGAAAGAGAGACCTATATATGGTTTCATCGACCTAGAGAAGGCATACGACAAAGTCCCTAGGGAGGTTCTATGGAGATGTTTGGAGGTTAGAGGTGTACCTGTGACATACATTAGGGCGATCAAGGATATGTAGGATGGAGTCAAGACCAGGGTACGAACAATAGGAGGAGACTCAGAGCACTTTTTAGTGACGATGGGGCAGCACTAGGGATCAGCGCTTAGCTCTTTTCTATTTGTCTTGGTGATGGACGGACTGACGCGACAAATCCAAGAGGAGGTGTCATGGTGTATGTTATTCGCAGACGACATAGTCAGACTCGTAGCGGAGTGAACTTCAAGCTGGAGGTTTTGAGACAAACTCTTGCGTCCAAAGGGTTCAGGTTGAGTAGGACCAAGATAGAGTATTTGGAGTGCAAGTTCAGTAATGGGAGCGACCCTGAGACAGGAGTGAAAGTGTCGATTGGGACTCAGGTCATCCCAAAAAAAGGAAGTTCAAGTACCTCGGGTCTAATATTCAAGGAATGGAGAGATTGATGACGATGTCACACATCGTATTGGGGCAGGATAGTTGAAATGGAGGCTCGCATCTGGAGTCTTGTGCGACAAAAAAGTGTCACCAAAGCTTAAAGGCATGTTTTATAAGGCGGTCATCAGACCGACTATATTGTATGGGACGGAGTGTTGGTTAATCAAGACTTCGCACATCCAAAAGATGAAAGTTGCGGAGATGAGGATGTTGAGATGGATGTGTGAGCATACAAGGAGGGATAGAATTATAAATGATAATATACGGGACAGAGTGGGAGTGGCCTCGGTGGAGGATAAGATGCGAAAAGTGAGGTTGAGATGGTTCGGGCATGTGCAGAGGAGAGACAAATGCTTCAGTGCGGAGGTGTGAGGTTGGTTATGGACGGGTTCAGAAGGGGTAGAGATAGGCCGAAGAAGTATTGGGGAGAGGTGATTAGACGGGATATGACGCGTGTGCGACTTACTGAGGATATGACCTTAGATAGAGGTTTGTGGAGGACACAGATTAGGGTAGTAGATAGTCGAGCGTAGTTCTACTCACGCCCACAAAAAGATAGTTGTAGTGTGAGCGATGTAGGCCCGATTAGCTCATCATACTTATAGGCAGTATTGTTTTATATTCCTTGTAGTTGATTTTTACGGCTATGTGTTCTCTAGTGTATTTTGTTTATATTATTTATTTACGTAATTTATTATTATTTATTTATTTGCGTTAGCTACTGCTTCCTTTTGGCAGAATGCGCTACCATGGCGTATTCGATTTTTGTTACCAATATGTTCATATAGCTTTAATTTCTTGTCTCTAACCGTTTATCTTTCTATGCAACATTTGCTTTGATTGTGATTACGCTATGTCTTGAGCCGATGGTCTCCCAGAAACAGCCGCTCTACCTACCAAAATAGAGGTAAGGTCTGTGTACACTCTATCCTTCCCAGATCTCACGTGGTGGAATTTTACTGGGTATGTTGTTGTTGTTGTTGTTGTTGTTGTTGTTGTTGTTGTATCTCCCGAAAAAGAAAACAGCGCCCTAGAATATATATAACGAAAATTAAGGAAGCTCAAAATTCTCAAAATATCCTCCACTAAATAACCTTACATTATAGGGTCTTCATAGTGTCGGTGATGAATTAGGTTCCGTCCCCTACTTCCCCGGTAGGGGGTTTACCACCCCCCTTCCAACCCCCATATCGACCTGATCAGCGTTCCATACTATGCGTAGGGTGTTCATAGTGTCGGCGATGAATTAGGCTCCACAACTCAACATAATCCTTCCTCACGAACTAGCTTTTTTGATTGAGTTTGACCTAAAATTCATTCTTTACGATAATAAGAGAATTTAATTAACAAACGGTTAATTAAATAATCTCCCAAATGTTATTTCAAACTTTGGAACCAAACGGGCCGTATAACATAACAGCCAAGAATTTTCTTTGAGACAAGCCATATGATTGTGCATCTTTTAAAAATATTACTCCCTTTTGCCAATTTAAAATGCTTGGCACCACTGATGCTTTTTCTAACATTTTGATCATTACCTTGGTATTTTATTCCATCGTCACTAGAATAATATGTACGTCATTAAAACTTTAAAACTCAAAAAAATATCTAACCTAATACCTTCATATAAAATAAAAGGTATAAAATACTATCTTCTTGTAGGGGACCAGATAGTGCAATAATATTGGCCTAAAGTAAATACACTGCTGTCTGCAGTGTATAGCTTAAAATCAACGTGAGCTAACTCAATCACTCAAGATATGCAATAATTTTGACACTAGACATCTAGAAAATCAATTTGACCATTTCACCGGGATCGTTTGTTGCTAGTTAGAAGATGATTTATTCATATATTAAATTTGGAAGCATTATTTTGCTATGTATAAAATTCAATACACCAAATATGGCGTTTGGTTAGCAATTTAGAATCCCGCATAACTAATATATGTATAAGTTATGAGAATCTATGTACTATTATTTTATGCATGATAGAAGATGAAATAATTAAATCATGCATAAATAAATCAACTCTCAATAACTAATACTTACATAATTAACTCCTACATAATTAATACATGCATAACTAACCCTACATAACTAATGAAAGTATCACATAAATTATGACACAGAAAATATTTACATTATTGATCTCTATATTATTAATATCTGCATAACTCTAACCCAAATTTTATTTGGTTAGACCACATTCTTAGGTGCATTTATTATCAAAACACGAATACCAAGCTTTACCCACAGATATCTACACAATACCACATTGTATTTAATTAGCAGAATATCTAGAAATTCAATTTAGAAACGACTCCACACCGGCCAGAGTATTTAATTTTATATTGACTAAGCTTGTGCTATTCACTCAGACCCTCAAACTCAAATATTTAATTTATTTACATTAAGCACAATAATTTTATCTAATCTCACTTTAACTTCACTATTTTTATATTGACTAAGCTTGTGCTCCAATTATTCGGACTTACTTTTATTTATGATGGTGGTGGTGTTTGTTCAGCTTGTGTCCACCTCAATTATTTTATCAGTTATCTGATAGGGGCTGATTCAATCCTTAAGGTATGAATTCACGTGAACTTAGTAATTTTTGTTTATATTCTATATTTATATTACAAAATTCACGAAATATTTATAAATAATTGATAATGAATCCAATTATTATTTTATATTAATATGAAATTATTGTAAAAATACATAAAATATTAAACCTAGATCCATTTCTGATATTTAATACTTCCCACCAATACAAATATCAGGTAACTTTAACTACAATAACTTAGGCATCCTTGTTGATTTCATCAATTAGCACAACAGAATACTAATACTATAAAACCTCATCTTGTCTTATAGTTCATCTATAACTAAGATAAATAAGTACGGACTCAATTTTGATCCTTGGTATAACCCACGAATATAGAAAACACTTTTGGATCTTCTACTAGTTTCTCACACTAATGACGGCTCTTTAATACATATCCTTTATGACATTTTTTTATATTGAGTATGAGTTTCATTCTTCTCCGACTCTCACAAATAATAATTTTTAGGCACTTTATCATAAATATAAATTATAATTGTCGTGTTTATATCAGTTTATGGGTATCTCGACTAATTTCATGAAGTATATGCTATTTTCATCAGGGTCGTCTTAAATATTTTGGGCGCTCTGTTCTAATTCGTAAAAGTGGACCATTAATATAAGTAAATATACAATTTCAATAATTAAAAATTATTTTAAATTGTAAATAACAACTCAATACAACTTCAAGTCAATCCCCTACTTTGATTGAGTTAAGACCTGCAAATTATGGTTCTTTACAGTAAATTCTGACTAATACTACTTAATAAAAAATGAAAAAAAAAATCCTCTAAAATTTTTCATTTTTCGGGGCCCCTATGCGGTAACACAGCTTGCACGGGCTCAAAGACGGCCCTGCTTTTCACCAATACAGATGTCAGGTAAATTTTGTCAACATTACTTACACAGATGGGTGAAATCACTTAGTATTGTTATCCACTAAAATTTAAAATTGAGACCTCATTGTTCTCAATCAACCCACTTTACTAACCACTAGTAGGAGTGTCAAATGGGTGTATTGGGTTGAATTTGGACCGGTTACTATTGACCCGTCCAAAGTTAATTGGGCTGAAATGAGTTAGGTTGAATTGTGCTAAAAAAGTCAATCATAACCCAACCAACCAAATTATTACTATATTTCAATTTCTTGCTTTGTTCGTTTATAATTTTTAGTACTTAATAAAACTATTTTCTTGTTATTATGGCTTTATATAACACATCAAATTTTAAAAATAACTTTTTAAAATTTTGACAAACTTTCTCATTGGTCAATTTGGGCTACATATCAGCTCAATTTTTTATGGACTGTTATGGGCTGAACTAAGAAATTGACAGATGAATCACCGGTCCAAAATTAAACGGATTGGATGAATCATATTTTTATGAGCTAATTTTCGTCAGCTCTAACCACTAGGTCACACCATAATGGCCACGTTTGAGAGCTGATCATATGTTTTCTTTAGGTCAATAAAATTAGCTAGGAAAAAGTGTATAGATATACCAAATATATTCAACTAGTTCTCTATTATTTTCATCAGACACCTCATAAGTTTAATGTCAGATAGTTCACATAAACTTTTAAAATTATAAACATTTTGAAACTAAAAAAATGAATTATTAGTACAAGAATGGATCAATTAAATTAACCTAAATCCGAAAAAGAAAGGGCGAAACATGTAACTGGCAAGCACAGACGAAGAAATTTTAGAAACACATATGTAGAAATGCAATTTATTAAAAAAAATCTAGAGATAGACAACAACAATAATTATAATATTATTAAAAAAAGTTAAATTAAAGGGTAAGAAAGAGAAGAGACCTTGAGTGCTGTGGATGACATCGAAGATGGAATTGGGTTTCTTCTTAAAATAAATGAGGCTTTTGTGCGTAGTATGTTATTGATCTAACATTTGAAATTAATTAAGTTATTTTACAGATCTGTCGGATCGGGATGTGAGACTGCTGAAATGGGAGATTCCACCTTTTGGAGCAAAGATGTAATTTGGTTCGTTTTTTGTATCACTTGATCTGGCGGGCGCTTAGTACACCTGATGCTATATATTTTTTTACTTGATCTGAATAGGGTAACCTGATTCCACCAATCATCTTCTCCCTCAAAGGGTTTCAACCAATTAGATCTTTCAACAAAACCAACCTCTCTTCTTTGGATTCCATTCACACCTTTGTTTTGCCGTCTTATCTTCTTATCCACTTAATCAAAGCTTAGAGCAGCAGAGGCGCCCGCAAGTATGGAGAGTGGAGAACATGGAATTTATTACTTTGCAAGTCATTTTTAAAAGGGTGAAAGAAAAGTATGACTCGTACGTTTTAACGAGACATAATATGTGGTGCAGACGATAGTAGTACTTTTTAAAATAAATAATAATCTAATAATATATCAAAGTAGGGAAATTTATGAAGAAAATTCTAAAATTGTAGCTTATAATGAAAAAAAAAAAAACACTTATAATCTTTCATAAACTATGTGGCTTGAATTGCTGGGGAAAAACTCTATTTCCTTGAATGTAGCTTTCCATAACATCGAATCTTCTTTATGTTTGTGGCTTTCATTTTTCATGAAGTTTAAATATTTATTGCCCTCCCTCTATAGATGTATAATAGTAGCGGTTAAATATACATCTGATATACATCATATACAAGTATATATCGGATGCATAGTGTCTCGGGTACTGTAGCAGGGGACCACGGTCTAACTGATTTTGTGTATAATTAATATTAGTCTTGTACCTTAATTAATCTTGTACACTTACCATAATTGTATAGTTAGTCTCCAAATAGAATAAGGTTTTAGGATAGAAATAGAATTTTCCTATTATGGAAATATGTAAATTGTATATATACTCTTTCATTAATTTCTTTCATGGTATCAGAAGTCTAGGTTAATTTTTTCTCTCCCAATTTTTTTTCGTCCAAACAGCCTGTTCGAGCTCCCTTCCTCGGTTTTCGTGCCCGAAAATTATTGTTTCTTCACCAAATTTTCTTTCATTATGTCTACCTCCAAGAACACATTTCATCTTGCCCTAGTTGTTTCTAACATCAAGAATCGCATCCCTCTTATTCTTGAAATAGAAAACGTCCAATATGTGATATGGGCCGAACTGTTCAAGATTCACGCACGTTCGCATCAAGTCATCCATCACATAATCCACGCGGCTCCTGAGGACACAGAGGTGCCTAAACGCGAGGATGATCCTACGTTGTGGACGACTCTTGATGCCACCGTCCTTCAGTGGATTTATTCCACTATTCTACCGACGCATTGCGACGATTATCGAGCGACGTTACGGCGATGGGCTGCCGATAAATTGCGTGATATATTCCAAGATAATCGGAATTCCAGAGTTGTTACACTTGAGCAGGAATTTTCTCACGTCAACATGAAAATTTTCCCGAATGTTTCAGCGTATTGCAAAAACTTAAAGGAATTGACGGACCAACTTCGCAACGTTGGTGCACTCGTTAGTGAAGATCGTCTCGTTCTACAGATGGTTGCTGGCCTATCCGAGGCATATAATGGCGTTAAAACTCTCATTTGTCAAAGTAATCATCTCTCAAAGTTTTATCAAACCCGCTCCATGCTTACTTTGGAAGAAGCCGATTTGGCTAAAAAGGCGGCTACCGGGACACATTCCGTAGTCATGATGACGTCCTCCACAAATTCTCAGGGGTTTGTTGATAATTTGAGCCAACACCGTGGTCAATGTAGTGGCAAAAATGGTCGGAAAAATAATAGCAAAAATCGCGGGGGCAAACGCGGTGGTTCTGAAATCAGTGGCGGTGGATAAAATTTGGGTAGTGGGCCCCGCCAGAAACATGGACCACTAGCGACGTGGCCCCATAAGTGGAGCCCATTCCACGGGTGGCCGTATCTTGGCCGAACTACCCCATCTTATTCTCGCTCCGATTTGTGACATGGGCCCAATATCAGCCACCATACAGGCCCAACGGTAACGCTCTAATTCCAGCCCAGCGTCTTAGTAGTAGTCCTAAGGTGGTAGGTCTGGGCCCCACCAGGCCATTACATAATGGGCCACACTCTTACCGACATTGATATCGTGATGCACACACTTGGAATAAATCTCTCGGACCCAAATTGATACATGGACACTGGCGCCACTATGCACATGACGTCTGACTCATGTACTCTCTCGTCTTATTTCAATTTGATAAATAATCGCGGTATAATTGTGGGTAAGGATAATTCAATTCCAATTCGTGGTTATGGTCATAAAACTTTGTATCCCTCCATCCACCCCTTATTTTTGAAAAATACCCTTTGTTACACCTCGTAAGTTAAGGCAATAGTTAAGAACGTCATTAAGAAAATAAGGCTCGAATATTGGATACAAAGGATGCGATCCCGGAATAAATTGTGGATACAACACATGTGGTATGGATTTAGTGTCAGGTAAATATTATATTAGGACATGAATTTTTAGATTTTATTTAAGGATGAATAAGTGAGAGATTGACTAATTAATTGTGGGATTTATTTTATTAGAGAGATTAAATTTAGTAGACAAATTATGAGAGAGGGACTAAGCATTCAAATATTAATTTCAGATTTTTATTTCCTTAAAACTCTTCTAAACCCTTCATATTTTTTCCCCCATTTAGAAGTTCAAGAAGAAGAACACTTTTCCTCTCCCTTATCCTCTTAAACGAAAATCATACCCATTTCCTTAGCAATTTAAGATTCAATTCACTTCTCTTCCAAGCTTAATCCTTCCGCAAAGAGAAGGCAAAAGTTTGCTCCTAAAAACAGTGATTCCGCCACTGCTGGGCCGATTTAGGCCAAGAAATTTCAGATTTTTGGACAAGTTTTTGGGAAGAAAAATGTGTATGAATGAGGGATTAACATTGTAGAATTTATGCATGTCAATTTGGAGTTGAAGAAGTGTGAAAATTGGAGCAAAACTGATGGAACAGTAGCCGTGAGTTTGGGGGACTGTTTTGGGCTTCGTTTAAAGTAAAACTTATCCTTTTCATTGAGTATTTGGAAGATTAATTGATGTTGTAGTGAAGGGATAAAACTCATGTTAGAGAAGAATTGTAAATAAGAGAATGCATGTGACTAATATGTTGTTGTAGCCGATTTTGGGGCTAATTTTACTAATTTTGGAGTTGTCGTATTCGATTATTGTGTTGTTAAGCTCGTTGTTGCCTTGCATGTTGAAATTGGAAATAATATTGATGCTTAGAGTCATAATCGTTTATATGAAAGTATTGAAATATGAAATTGGATTTTAAGGCGTTAAAAGAAGAATTGGGAATTTTGATTATATCCTTACGTAGTGATTGTTATTTGGTATGGCTGGCTTGATTTGTAAGTTGCGGATAGGCACATAAATAGGGGAAGTGCTGCCCGAATTTCTATAGAAAAGAGAGTCGTCTTTCGATATAACTTACACTAAAAATCGTAGAATTGACGGGCGTATTACCCTTTATTATAGGTTGACGTACTAGTTGAGACGAATCCTATTCTTTGAGTTGGTTAGTTCGGCGAAAAGGTATGTAAAACTATTCCTTCTTTCTTTTTGGCATGATTTAATGAAAGTACGGCGGACGTACATGATGTCTACACAGTTTAATTCATAAAGATGTTAGTTATGAGAAGTGCCTATGTTTTTTCAGTAAAGAGTTTAGTATAATGATTTTATTGAGAATCAAGTGATGATTTTTAATTGCATATGATTGCTCATGGTATCTACTCATGCTAAGTATTACTACTTCACCCCACCGAGTCTCAGGTCGGCTTATGTTCGTGCACAACCTTGCATTGTTCACCGAGTACCTCACTAGAGGGCCGAATTACGTAGGATGCATCCATAGATGAGATGATAACTTCACCGAGTCCCATTATGGGTCGGGTTATAATATGATTCCACCGAGTCCCGCACCAGAGGTCCAGATTACGTTATAGGTATATATGTATCTGATGATTATATGGACAGACATTCATGGTTTTTGACTTGACTCTCATTTTTATAAGGCACAGCTGACTCTTATTGTTCTGGCACGCATTGGATTTAGATTCGATTATTATCTTTGGTCTCCTCTGTTATCCGTACTTATGATCTCATTTATAGTATTTCATGTTTTACATACTCGAGACATTATTTCTTCGACCCTTTCCTGGAATGCGTTAAATACTGCAGGTACAGGTGTTCAGTTTGGTGATCCTCCGGTCTAGGTTCTTGTTCAGCTATTTGGAGAGCTCCTTTGATTCAAAGCTTTGTCACTTTGGTACAACACCCTATTTTTGTTGACTTATGTATATATTTAGGGGCACGACGGGGCCCTGTCCCGTCATATGTCGTTATCCTTCTCATAGAGGTCTGTAGACAGTCGTGGGGTTGTACGTATGTGGAGTTGTGAACCTATTTTTGTATATGTGTTGTTGTACTCTGTTTTGGGATGTTCCCTTATATAGTGGCAGCATTGTCGGCTTGCGTCCTTTGTTATATTTGCTTAGATGTAACTCGCCGAGCGAGTTTATTCGTATGTAAAGCGGCGCGAACTGCTATTCGGATATATGTTATGATTGCAGTGTTATGCTGCCAGATTTCATACTTTCCTTAGTTTTAGTTAGATTATATGTGACAGGTTAGTATAATGGTGTCATTAAGTGGTATCAGAGCAGTTAGTCCTCGGAATGTCTACAGACCGTGTCTAGTACAGTCTTGTGTATGGGTATGTTGTGAACCATACTTATACGCAGGAGGCTGCCGGACATTTAGGATTGGTTTCTATTCTTTCATCTCTTAGATCGTGCAATAGAGCTATGTTATTAGGATAATCCCTTTCTGACGACTTACTATGTTTACAGCTATGCCTCCGAAGAAGGCGACAGTGGCCCAGAAGTGCAATCTACAGCGGGGGATCCTAGTCGGACTCAGAGTTACAGTCCGTCTTCGATCATCTGAAAGCGTACCTGCATAACGAAGTTCGAAGTGCATCGCGATTCGAGGCCCAAAGACTGAGCCTCCAAACTCACCGGCGAGCGGAAGGGCGAGCCATGAGAGATGTGGTTCAGCTGTTGACTAGGTTAGTGGCAGGGCAGACTTATAGACAGGGACCAGGAGTTGACCCCAGAGCAGATAGTTTGAGGGTCCGTGATTTCTTGAGCTGTAGTCCACCAGAGTTTTTCGTATCAAGGCCTGTGGATGATCCACAGGAGTTCATCCGACAAATACAGCGTACATTGAGGGTGATAAAGGATTCAGATACTGAGTCTGTCATGTTGGCATCATATCGGTTGCGTGACGTAGCTCTTAACTGGTATGAGTCGTAGGAGCTATATAGGCGAAGTCTTTCACTCCCGGTAGTGTGGGACGAGTTCGCAGAGGCTTTCCTTGACCACTTCCTACCTCCAGAGATAAGGAGGGCCAGAGTTGATAGGTTTCTAAACTTGAGGCAGGGCGGTAGGAGCATTAGAGAGTACATCCTTGAGTTTGATTCATTGACCAGATACGCATCCACTATTGTAGCAGATATGACAGACAGGGTGCATCGCTATGTGATGGGGCTGGACTATTATTTGATCAATGGTTGTATGGCGGTGGCTCTTCAGCCGGGTATGTATATTGCTCGTATCCAGGCATATGCACAGGGGGTTGAGGACCGACATATAGGGCGACATCCAGATAGAGGTCATGACAAGGACCAATATAAGAGGGCTAGGTCGGCAGCTTATTCTGGTGAGTTTCGAGGCAAGAAGCCTCAGCAGCAGGTTAGATATTCATCCCAGCCAGCACATAGTGCTCCTCTACAGTTCACGGGTAGGAGATTTGATCGTCCAGGGTATTCAGGGACCGGTCAGAGCTCGAGCTTGAGTTCGGAGGGGCGGGGTTACGCTCAATCGAGGCCACTTTATCTTCGGTGCTCAGTGTGGTAAGATTTATGTTGGGGAATGTCGTTCAACCATAGGTGATTTCTTCTCTTGCGGTCGTCAGGGCCATATGATGAGAGAGTGTCCCTACAAGAGTGGTTCAGGTGGTATGGCTCGGCCTACGGGGTCGGGTGTTGGTTCGTCATCATCCATAGCTATGCGCCCCACCGAGCAGGGTATTCAGACACCAGCAGGCCGTGGTAGAGGTCGTGGCGGTGTTTCTAGTTCCGGCGGTCCTTCGAACCGCATATATGCTTTGGCCAGTAAACGAGATCAGGATTCGTCACCAGATGTTGTTACAGGTATACTATCGGTCTTTTTCTGTGATGTATATGCTTTGATAGATCCAGGTTCCATCTTATCCTACATATCCCCTCTTGTTGCTAGTAGAATAGGGATAGAACCTGAGTCGATAGAACTATTTGAGGTAGCTACACCGGTAGAAGATTCGATTAGAGCTAAGCGTGTGTATAAAAATTGCTCGGTGGTGATATATAGCCGTCATACGAGAGTTGGATATGATTGACTTTGATTTTATTATGGGTATGGACTGGTTGGCTTCTTATTTTGCCAACGTAGATTGTAGAGAGAAGTTGGTTCGATTTCAGTTTCTAGACGAGCCAGTTATAGAATGGAAGGGGAATACAGCATCGCCGAGGGGTAAGTTTATTTCATACCTCAAGGCAAGGAAGATGGTTAAAAAGGGGTGTATCTATCATTTGGTTCGGGTGCATGATACGGAAGTAGAGGTACCGGCTCTTCAGTCAGTTCCGGTAGTTAGTGAGTTCCCGGATGTATTTCCAGATGATCTTCCAGGTCTTCCTCCAGAGCGGGAGATAAATTTCAGTATAGATGTATTTCCAGGTACCCAACCCATATTTATTCCTCCTTATAGAATGACACCTGCAGAGTTGAAGGAGTTGAAGGAGCAGCTGAGAGACTTGTTGGAAAATGGCTTCATTAGGCCTAGTACATCTCATTGGGGAGCACCGGTATTATTTATGAGGAAGAAAGATGGTTCGCTGCGGATGTGTATTGATTATAGACAGCTGAATAAGGTAACCATCAAGAACATGTATCCCCTCCCTAGAATTGATGATTTATATGACCAGTTGCAGGATGCTAAGTGTTTCTCGATGATAGACTTGCGGTCAGGTTATCATCAGGTGCGGGTAAGGGAGGCAGATACTCCAAAGACAACGTTCAGAACCCGATATGGACATTATAAGTTTAGGGTGATGTCTTTTGGACTGACCAATGCTCCAGCAGTGTTCATGGATTTGATGAACCGGGTATTCAGGTCGTTCTTAGACATGTTCGTCATTGTATTCATTGATGATATCTTGGTTTATTCCTGTTCAGAACGGGAGCATGCAGACCATTTGAGGACAGTACTTAGGGTCCTCCAGCACCAGCAGCTAGTTGTATGTCAAGTTTTCTAAGTGTGAATTCTGGTTGACTTCAGTGGAATTCTTGGGGTATATTATTGGGGCTGATGGTATTCGGGTGGATACACAGAAGATTGAGGCAGTGAAGACTTGGCCCACACCTACCACACCTACTGAGGTACACATTTTTCTGGGGCTAGCAGGGTATTACAGGAGGTTTGTGGAGAAGTTTGCCTCGATCTCAGCGCCTTTCACTAGACTAACTCAGAAGGCAGCTAAGTTCCAGTGGACGGATGTGTGTGAGCACAGTTTCCAGTTGTTGAAGAATAAGTTGACTACGGCTCCAGTTCTGACTCTTCTTGAGGGACCGGATGGTTGTCATTTATTGTAATGCTTCAGGTATTGGGTTGGGTTGTGTGTTGATGCAGTATGGCAGAGTTATAGCTTATGCCTCCCGACAGCTCAGAAAACATGAAAAGAATTATCCCACTTATGATTTGGAGCTAGAAGCGGTGATTCATGCCTTGAAGATATGGAGATAATATTTGTATGGGGTTAATGTTGATATTTATACGGATCACAAGAGTCTCCAATATATCTTTAAGCAGAAGGAGTTGAACCTACGGCGGAGATGGTGGCTACAGTTGCTAAATGACTATGATGTTGATATCTTGTACCACCCAGGGAAGGCCAATATTGTGGCAGATGCTCTTAGCCGTAGATCTATGGGTAGCTTGACGGATGTGCAGCCAGACAGAAAATGATATGGTTCATGAGATACACAGGCTAGCTAGTCTTGGCGTCCGGTTAGCAGATTCGGGAGATAGTGGGGTTCTTATTCGGAAAGTTGTTGAGTCCTCTATCGTAGAAGAGGTAAAGAGACGTCAGTATGAGGATCCTGTTCTGACACGGTATAGAGATGCAGCTCTCCGAAAGGGAAAGACTTTATTTGAGGTTGCACCTGATGATGTGCTGAGGTATGAGGGAAGATTATGTGTACCTGATGTTGTAGGGCTACGATAGCAAGTTATGGGAGACACACACAATGCCCGTTATTCCATTCATCCAGGGTCGATGAGGATGTACCATGACCTTAGATGTTTGTATTGGTGGGATGGCATGAAAAGAGACATAGCAGAGTTTGTTGCCCAGTGCCCGAATTATCAGCAGGTTAAGGTCGAGCATCAAAAGCCTGGTGGATTATTGCAGGAGATAGAGATCCCGACTTGGATGTGGGAAGTGATCAATATGGACTTCATTACAGGCTTACCTCGCACTCAGCGGAAGTGTGATTCCATATGGGTTATTGTGGATAGGCTGACGAAATCATCTCATTTTCTTCCAGTTAGGACTACTTACTTAGTTGAGGACTATGTGTCACGACCCGAACCCGGGCCCGTGACTGGTGCCTTACCCCGGGCACCCTAGTGATACAACATCAGAGTAATCAGCGGAACATAAGACGATAACATGAAATAACAAGAAGTATGAAACAATAGTCTGAGAAAACTTGTCTTACGGCATATATATATAAATCAATTTAAAACCGAACATTTACATCCCATTACAACTCTGCCCACAACAGTACTACAGACCTCTAAGAATGATACGACAATAATGGCGGGACAGGGCCCCGCCAAACCCCTGAATGTAAACACCTACTACGACAGGGGACTATACCACTGATAAGCCTCCGGAGAAACGGAGCTTCCCAAACGAATCGTGACCACGAGAGCTAGGATCAACGATCGGTGTACCTCAACTGCGGCGTAACGCAGCCGGGCGAGGTCGATAACAGGTACCAAGTATGTGAAACTGAAAATACTGTAAATGAAATCATAGTAGTCTATATAAAGCAGGAGACATGTATGATAACCAAAACTATAGTTCACAATAAATAAGCAGTCATGTCAAGTCAGGGACTCACGCCCTCAAAGTCATCATAAAACCGTACGGGGTAAGTACGAAGGCATAGCCGACTACTAAAACCCACAGTACAAACAAGGTCAGAATCAGATCATGAGATCTGTCAGGCCGTCATGATCAAAGCCGCCACTCGCGCGATGATCTAATGTCGCGTCTAGCCCTCGAACTTCCCATAGCTCGCACGGGCCACTCGATAGCCCGTGAGGTATTCCCGCATCGAGGGTAGCTACTCCCGGCGTCTGGACTCGCCGTCCGCGTAGCCACAAAGACCGCGTGACCACAAGGGCCGCAAACTAACCCGAACTCGTAGCTCGCGTAGGCCATCTGACCTGCATAAGGTATTCTCGATTCATGTGTCACTAGACCCGCTGAGTCTACCGCGTCGGAGGCTTAACCCGGAATCATGAGTGATATAATATCATCATAACACCTTATCGTTAAACAACCTAAGCACAACAAGGAAAAACCCTTTACACAAACATCACAAGATACTAACTCACGTAGATCCTAACATGTTTACTTATCAAGTCAACAAGAAAGTATTACAAGACTATCACAAATCAATACAATCAAGTTATTCACACAAGGTACTTTCTACATTATGATTAACTGTGTCGGGTATCTATTCCCAAAGTACTTCATACATTATCTTTTAAAAGATACGTTACGTTTACAAAAGTCACACAATACGTAGTATATGAAAATAGAGTGATTATCTTTTGAAGTAAATCAAAACACTTCTCTTCGTAAAATCAAGTAACACATTCTTTTCCAAATGTTTGTGTTTGCCTAATTTCAAATGTTCACGTTTCTTATTTTAGAAAGGTTTCGTAGTTCATAATTTTAATCACTTAATGATATAATTCTCCTTTAAAGGCAATTTGAGAAACATATATACGTCATTGAGTAGGTTATTCTTGTTTATAACAATCTTATTTAAGCGACCATGATCTAGGAAATGTAATATCATTTTGTCTCATCTTAGTTTCTATGCAGATGGAAGTTTCTCTGGTTTTACTAATACATTATTAGTCAAAACATTTCCCTTTATTAAGCCACTGTGGTTTGTTCGATACTTATTCGATTTCAAATCAAGAAACATTATTGCTTTTAAAAATCAAGTACTCATTACTCGAATGAGGTTTTACAACATTTTTAACAAAATGTTAATTACCAAGTAAAACAAGTTAAGTCTCTTATCTTTAAGATTAAGCCTCTTAACTTTTAAAATCAGTAAACCATTCTCTTTACCTCTCTTAAAACGTTATACCTAACTTCCCATAAAGCTAGTATAACTCTTCTTTATTATCACACATCAAGTCAGTTACCTTTTAAGACCACAAAGCATTTTACACATGTACGTCTACCATACTACATAGTTATACACATATCATGCTAGAAAAGGTAGGAAGAGGTTCACATACCTCGCGACGATTATCGACTAATAGCAAAACGCTCCAAGTACCTCAAACCGTCGGCTACTCCTTAAGCGCCCAGCGGTCGCGCCACGCATGGTACTTCAACCTATAAGGCCACAAGGCGCTTATTAACATCTAGATCATATCGTAGAACATTCCACAGAAAATTCGGCAGCACCTCCCTACCCCCCCGCAACAGCGTAAATCTCCTCCTCTAACGGGGCCGGCTACCAAGCCAACTAGGGGGGGGGGGTTATACGTCTAATCCGGACGTGCACAATTCTACCCTACGTAAAAGCTACACAAGTCATCAGAATACACATGTAATTACAACAAGATTCGTTCTTTACATTCGGGCTTAAGTCGCAAGACATTGCTGTAAGTATTATTCAGCTTAAGTCAAAAGACATTGCCGCACAACTATGTTCCATTCTATATATAGTATACTTTAACTATATATTCAACAACATGTAATTTCCAATTACAAATGTAAGGTCAAAAGTGTTTACCTCGATAAGCCCAAAATTATCCAAGTATAAAGTCGATCCGCAACGTTTAGCTCCAACTCATGCGCTCGACCGCTCTAAACCACCCCTTAGAAGTTCTAACCAACTTCTACATACTACTCCAACTAACTATGGAGATTTTCCTTAGGGTTTCGGTTTTGTGGACTGACGGAAGTATAATAGTATTACGGGGCTTTTCAGATAGGTATAACCTTAGAATACTACAAGGTATACTGGCTAAGGTAATTTGGGTATAAGTAATACTTTTGAGAGTATTTCTACCAAGAGGGGTATTTATATACGAGACACACCACAAGGGGTGTATACCTCGGCCTACCCCACTGGGGTACTCTCGCCAATGGGGAGGGCTCTCGCCGGCGGGCCTCACCAAAGGGGAGGGGTGTTGGGACGAACACCACAAGAGAGGGGAAGGGATTTTAGACTTAGCACAATTTTGGATGAAGAAGTTCATCAAAGGAGAGGTATTTATAGGTCAAGCCATGTCTAACCAATGGCCAAGATCAAGCCAAGTGTGGTGCAAGTGTAGGGCCAAGATCATGCCAAGTGCACCTTATCCATCTACCACAAAATATCCTACCTACTACTTGACAAAAATGTCAAGGAAATCGCCCGGACGCCCAATTTCCGCTTGATGAGAGGGTGCCAAGTGGCGCCCTCTTGTTGGTCCAACACGTTTCGACTCTCGGAAAAATCCGCAAAAATTAGAAATGACATAGCCGGAATTTACCCTACGCGAGTTGTGTAAAACGTTTCGTCGAAAAACGACTCTAACCGGGTGTTGTGCACAAAAATAATTTCGGCCAAGCACTTTAAGGCACAAACTTTTCTACGTACGTCCTTACGTACATACTCTGGAAATACGGGGTATAACACTATGCTAGGCTGTACATCAGAGAGATAGTGAGACTGCATGAGGTTCCCACATCTATTATATTGGACCGATGATCTCAGTTTACATCTAACTTCTGGAGATCATTCCAGAAGGGATTGGGGACACAGGTGAGTCTCAGCACAACATTTCCTCCCCAGACTGATGGGCAGGCAGAGCGTACTATTCAGACTCTAGAGGATATGTTGAGAGCCTATATTATTGACTTTAGAGGTAGTTGGGATGATCATTTACCACTCATTGAGTTTGCTTACAACAACAACTACCATTCTAGTATCCAGATGGCCCCATACGAGGCCTTATATGGGAGGAAGTGCAGGTCACCTATTGGTTGGTTTGATATAGGTGAGACTAAGTTGATCGGCCCAGACATGGTTCAGCAAGCTGTTGATAAGGTGAAGCTCATTCAGGATAGACTATTAGTAGCCCAGAGTCGACAGAAGTCATATGCTGATAATCGACGTCGACACTTGGAATTCCAGGTTGATGATTGGGTATTCTTGAAGGTATCACCCATGAAGGGTGTGATGCGGTTCGGTAAGAAAGGGAAGCTTATCCCAAGGTACATTGGGCCTTACCAGATCATTCGTATGATAGGCAAAATTGCCTATGAGTTTGATCTACCATTTGATTTGAAAGCAGTACATCCAGTATTCCATATATCTATGTTGCGTAAGTGTATTGGTGATCCTTTCAGAGTCTTCCCAGTAGATGATGTCCAGGTGACAGAGGAGCTGTCTTATGAGGAGAGTCTCATAGCCATACTTGATCGCAAGGTCAGGAGATTACGGACGAAGGATGTGGCTTCCGTCAAGGTGTTGTGGCGAAACAACAATAGGGAAGAAATGACTTGGGAGGCAGAAGATGAAATAAAAAAGAAGTATCCTCACTTGTTCCATGTGCCTCCAGGTAATTCAACTCGATCTTTTATTTGATTATAGTAAATGATGATTGCATGTGTGTTATATTGTGGCCCTGTGAGACATCTGTTGGTTTGCGGAATATAGGTGGATAGGCATAGTTATAAATGAGACTCTGCCGAAATTTTTCTAGCATAAGACTTATTATGAACATTCGAGAACGATTGTTTCTAAAGGGGGAAGAATGTTACACCTCGTAAGTTAAGACAATAGTTAAGAACGTCATTAAGAAAATAAGGCTCGAATATTGGATACAAAGGATGCGATCTCGGAATAAATTGTGGATACAAAACATGTGGTATGGACTTAGTGCCGGGTAAATATTATATTAGGACATGAATTTTCAGATTTTATTTAAGGATGAATAGGTGGGAGATTGACTTATTAATTGTGGGATTTATTTTATTAGAGGGATTAAATTTAGTAGACAAATTATGAGAGAGGGACTAAGCTTGCAAATATTAATTTTAGATTTTTATTTCCTTAAAACTCTATAAACCCTTCATATTTTTTTTCTCCGCTTAGAAGTTCAAGAAAAAGAACACTTTCCCTCTCCCTTCTCCTCTCAAACGAAAATCATACCCATTTCCTTAGCAATTTAAGATTCAATTCACTTCTCTTCCAAGCTTAATCCTTCCGCAAAGAAAAGCCAAAAGTTTGCTCCTAAAAACAGTGATTCCGCCACTGTTGGGCCGATTTAGGCCAAGAAATTTCAAATTTTTGGACAAGTTTTTGGGAAGAAAAATGTGTATGAATGAGGGATTAACATTGTAGAATGTATTCATATCAATTTGGAGTTGAAGAAGTGCGAAAATTGGAGCAAAACCGATGGAACAGTAGTCGTGAGTTTGGGGACTGTTTTGGGCTTCGTTTAAGGTAACATTATCCTTTTCATTGGGTATTTGGAAGATTAATTGATGTTGTAGTGAAGGGATAACACTCATGTTTGAGAAGAATTGTAAATAAGAGAATCCATGTAACTAATATGTTGTTGTAGCCGATTTTGGGACTAATTTTACTAATTTTGGAGTTGTCGTATTCGATTATTGTGTTGTTAAGCTCGTCGATGTCTTGCATGTTGAAGTTGGAAATAATCTTGATGTTTAGAGTCATAATCGTTTATATGAAAGTATTGAAATATGAAATTGGATTTTAAGGAGTTAAAAGAAGAATTGGGAATTTTGATTATATCCTTACACAGTGATTGTTATTTGGTATTGCTGGCTTGATTTGTAAGTTGCGGATAGGCACATAAATAGGGCAAGTGCTGCCCGATTTCTATAGAAAAGAGAGTTCTTTCTATATAACTTACGCTAGAAATCGTAGAATTGACGGGCGTATTACCCTTTATTATAGGTTGACGTACTAGTTGAGACGAATTATATTCTTCGAGTTGGTTAGTTCGGCGAAAAGGTATGTGAAACTCTTTCTTCTTTCTTTTTGGCATGATTTAATGAAAGTACGGCGGACGTACATGATGTCTACCCAGTTTAATTCCTAAAGATGTTAGTTATGAGAAGTGCCTATGATTTTTCAGTAAAGAGTTTATTATAATGATTTTATTGAGAGTCAAGTGATGATTTTTAATTGCATATGATTGCTCATGGTATCGACTCGTGCTAAGTATTACTACTTCACCCTACCGAGTCCCGGGCCGGCTTATGTTCGTGCACAACCTTGCATTGTTCACCGAGTGCCTCACTAGAGGGCCGAATTACGTAGGATGCATCCATAGATGAGATGATGACTTCACCGAGTCCCAGTATGAGCCGGGTTATGATATGATTCCACCGAGTCCCGCACCAGAGGGCCGGATTATGTTATAGGTATATATGTATCTGATGATTATATGGACACACATTCATGGTCTTTGACTTGACTCTCATTTTTACAAGGCACAACAGATTCTTATTGTTTACGACACAGTTGGATTTAGATTCTGATTATTATACTGGTCTCCTGTTATCTGTTGGCTACTTATGATCTCATTTACAGTATTTTATGTTTTACATACTCGCGACATTATTTCAGATCGTTCCCTTTCCTCGAGGAGGCTGCGTTCACGCCGCAGTGCAGTGCTCAGTTTGGTGATCCTCCGGTCTAGGTTCCTGTTCAGCTATTTGGAGAGCTCCTTTGATTCAGATCTTTGTCACTTTGGTACAGAACCCTATTTTTGTTGACTTATGTATATATTTAGGGGCACGATGGGGCTCTGTCCCATCATATGTCGTTATCCTTCTCATAGAGGTCTGTAGACAGTCGTGGGTTGTACGTATGTGGTGTTGTGAACCTATTTTTATATATGTGTTGTTGTACTCTATTTTGGGATGTTCCCTTATATAGTGTCAGCCTTTTCGGCTTGCGTCCTTTGTTATATTTGTTTAGATGTGACTCTTCAGGAGGCAGATTTATTCATGTGTAAAGGCAGTCTTGCCGGCTTGTCTATTCGGATATATGTTATGATTGCAGCGTTATGCTACCGGATTTCATACTTTTCTTAGTGTTAGTTGGATTATGTGTGACAGGTTAGTATAATGGCATCATTAGGGCATTTAGTCACGGTCCGTCGGGCCGGGTCGTGACACCCTTCATGCCCCTAAATTGATTAAAAATTTGGTGGTTGTCCGTAAATTCACCACTAATAATTTTGTTTATGTTGAATTTGATCCATTTGAGTTTTCTGTGAAGGATTTCAAGACGGAGAGTCCTCGCATGAGGTGTGATAGTAGGGGAGATCTTTATCCTATCACGCCACATTCCAGTTTTTCGAGTCCAACCTTGCCATCCACTTTTACAGCTCTTGCTCCTTCCTTATGACATGCTCGTCTCGATCCGGGAACATCTATTTTGTCTTCCTTAGATAAAAATAATTTTATTTCATGTAAGGGTATGCGTAGTACTCCGAATTGTCAATCCTGTTCTTTAAGAAAAAATGTTAGGTTGCCATTTGTAGACTCTAATTCTCATACTTTAATGTCATTTGATATTATTCATAGCAATCTATGGACATCTCTCATTCTCAGTTCTTTGGGTCATCATTATTATGTTCTATTTTTGGATGATTATTCTATTTTTATGGACATTTCCTATAGCGAAAAAATCTCAAGATTTTTCCACTTTGTTAGAGCATTCATTAAAACCAATTTGACGGAAAATAAAAAATATTCAATGTGATAATGACAAAGAATATGATAATGGGGTATTTCGAGAGTTTTGTGCTAATAATGGGATCAATTTTCATTTTTCGTATCCTCGTACGTCTTCACAAAATGGAAAAGCCGAATGCAAAATTCGTACTATTAGTAACATTATCCACACTTTATTGATTCATGCTTCCGTACCCCTCTCTTTTTGGCATCATGCTCTACAACTAGCTATATATCTTCTTAACACTCTTCCTACCAAAGGTTTGACATATTCGTCTCCTCTTCAAATTTTATATAATAAGACTCATTCGTATTCACATCTTAGGGTCTTTGGGTATTTGTGTTATCGATTTTTTCCGTTCACAACAATAAATAAAGTTCAGGCCCGTTTTACTCCTTAATCAACGTGGTTACAAATATTTTAATTTATGGTCTAATAAAATCATCATTAGTCGCCATGTAATTTTTTGTCTTAATTTCCATTTGCTAAAGTATGTAGTCCCGTGCCTAGTTCGTATAATTTTTTGGATGATGGTATCTCTTCATATATTATTCACCTTTTATCGGACATATCCCGCACCCCAAATGCGCCAACGGGTCCACTACCCGATGGCCCCATTACGACATCACCGCCTACCGTTTCCAGTGACTTAATCGACCGGTCTCGATGAAGTCCCGACCGATTCCGTGGTGGGCCAATTACCTGGCCAATCTGACCGGCCCGATCTCACTTCTGCTTTGTTTCGCATTCCAGTTCTTGGCGTGAGCCCAGCATCTTAGCGATCAAACCGTCCCGTGTCCAGATTTTTCCCAAAATCCACCTATTTCTTTCTCGAGTCATAGACCGGTCACTCATAGTCAATGGGGTATTGTTAAAACAAAAAGACACTTTAATATAAATTCTAATGTTATTAAATTACCCTTACCCCGTAATCTTGTGTCTGCTTTAAATGACCCGAATTGAAAGATTACTATGACCGACGGATATAATGCTCTTATTGATAATAAGACGTGGGAGCTGGTGCCCCGCCCATCTGGTGTTAATATTATTCGGTCTATGTGAATTTTCGCTCATAAGGACAATTTTGACGGTTTTTTGCGAGGCATTAGCTCGTCTTGTTTATGATGGTAAGACTCAGTAGATTTGTGTGGATTGTGGTGAGACGTTTAGCCTGTGTTACACCCCGTAATTACAGGTCATGTTTATATGAACGTACGTAAGAACTCAGAATTTTTAAGATTCGAAACTAGTAAAAATTTATCGGAATTATAGAATTGTCGGAAAACGAAATATTGCGACGAATGGGAGGGCGACACGTGTCACCCCCATTTTGGTCTTGGACGATTTGGACATGGGTAAAAGGGTCATTTGACCATTAAATAAATGAGCAAGTCTTGTTAAGTCTTGAAGCTTGACAATGTTGACTAAGTCCAAGGGCCACTTGGGCTAGATCCATGTGAAACTCATCCAAGCCACACAATTGTGCTAATCTTGACCCTTCCTAGTGCTATATATGTATACTAGTAGTGAGACAAGCTTCCACACTTAGAAAAAAATTCAAGAAAATTGGATTGAGCAAGAAGAAAAAAATTTCGTTTGTTGTCCAATAACATCCATACTTTAAAACAAGGTTCATGAGGGTATTGTAAGGGTATCTCAATAGAAAAATTCCGGAAAAATATCATTTTCGTATTAGTCGCAAGGTGAAAATCTAGTTGCCTTCATAGGTTTGGTTTGGAAGATTAAAGGAAAGTTGTTTGTGATCTTCTAAGGGTCTCAAGTGGCGGATTGAAGTGTCAAGGAGAGGCTCTAAGTTGCTAGGGAGTGACTTCGGATCTTGAAGTTGGATTAAGGATCGTTGAGGTAACAATCTTGTTCTCTTAAAGTGTTATAAGATTTCATATTGTTGTAGCCTTACATTTTAACTAGCATGAAGTATATTGTGTTGAATATTTATAAGTGATATGGATAGTTGAAGACTAGAATCCGAAATGACATTCTAGCCATTTGAAGTCGAAATACAATTTGGTCGTTAATTAGAATCGTCGCATGTTACCTACTTGAAGATTGTAGTAGTTATAATCGATTGCGGCTTGATACCATGTTATACTAAACAACTTGGATTGAAAAGGAATTGGATAAGAATTTGTGTTGTTATACCTCAAGTTGCCGAATTGACCTTGTAGTTTGTACTAGTTTGATATCAATTGTTGGGCGGAATTTTACATGTCTTGTAGGCGTGTAATCCCCTATTGTTAACTACATTGTTGAGCCTTAAATGTGGCGTGTTTGGTTATTGAATTCGGGCCTTGAAAAAGGTGGAAAAGTATGTAGAAACAAAGGAAGTGTTGTCCGATTTTCCGTAGAATTTAGTGACTTTGCACTTATAATATTCTACGTTTGAAGTAAGAAGTTAATAGACATATTATGGTCATTATAGGTTGACATACTACGTGCGGTATATTGGACTTAGCAAGTGGATTGACCCGAAGATGTATGTGGAACTTTCCTATCTCTTGAGCATGAGTAGTTGTACCTATATAGTACGGTAGACGTACAAGATTTTGATATCCTTTACTTGTTTTAAGAATGTCCAAGTTGGTTGAGTTAGGAGATTAACTCACTTGTTTAAAAGTATATGATACTTGTCTTGTTTCAAAAGTACAAGTCCCTTGGATATAAGGAAGAATGTAATTGCCTAAAGTATAAAGTTAATATAACGACTTTATGGGAAGTTGGTTATAATAGCTTTATGAAAAGTTAAAAAGAGTGGATTACTCTAAGTAATGTAAGTAGTGATAAGTGACTCGAATTAATGAAAGGCAAAATGATTTGAAGGCATCAATTGCTTAAAGTTTTTTTTAAAAAAAGTCACTTGATTTAGAAGCCTATAATTATATTTCTAAAAGGTATGGTGACTTATCTTGAAAAGTAGTTATGACTTGGTACTACGGTTATTAGTATCTCGGAAGTTTTATATGAAAAAGAGTCATTTTTAAAAGAGTAGAAGTACTGTAGTGCTTTGGGTTAAATTCCCGGGTTTTATAATGACATGTTAGTGCCTTAAGTAAACTAAAATGAGAGTGCATATGAACAAGACTAATAAGAAGTTAGGGAATTTCTTAACTTGCTTATGTTATGTATGATAAGCCGGTAGTGCTTATGTTATGTATGATAGTCGGTTTGTGCTAGTGATATATTGTTCATTACGGGGTCATTTCCCGGGTTTCTGGCATTTGCATATTCCATGGATTTGCTACCCATGATGCGAGGAATACCTCATGCGAGTCCGTAGGGCTCATGCGGGTGAAATAGTCCTATGCGGGGCGGACCAGTCCTATGCGAGGAATACCTCATGCGGGTCCACACGACCTATGCGGGCGGATACAGTCTATGCGAAGAAGTTACCTCATGCGGGTCCATACGGCCTATGCGGGTGAAATAGGCCCAGGAGTAGGATTGCTAATGATACTACGGGCGGATGACCCTACTTTGATCATGAGCCTCTTATTTTTATGCAGTAAAGTATATACTTGTTACTCTCATTGTTAGTAAGGCACGGTGTACTATAATTTGATTATCATACATGTCTCCAGCTTTATTTTAGACTTATGATGTAAATTGCAGTATTTTCCAATTTTACATACTTGGTACATATTGTGTACCGACTCCATTTCCTCGGGGGCTGCGTTCATGCCGCAGTTAGAGGTAAGCAGATGGTGGATCCTCATTCTTAGGATCACTGATCAGGTGTCAGAAGCTCTATTTCTCCGGAGGCTTGTCTTTTGGTACGGTTTCCCTGATGTTGTAGATTTATGTACATTTAGGGGTATGGCGGGGCCCTGTCATACGATTGTGTCTTAGAGGTTTGTAGTCATATTTGTGGGTTGGGTTTTAAGAAACGAGTTATGCTTGATGTATTTTGGTTTATGTACATTTTACAGAAGGTGGCCTTATCGGCTAGTCTGTTGATGTTTATTTTCTAAGTATGGATATGTGTTGTTTATGTTTCGCTGCTATTCTCTGATGTATACCTGAATGGGGTGCCCAGGTAGGGCATCAATCGCGGCCCCGGGGTCGGGTCGTGACAAAAGTGGTATCAGAGCAGTTAGTCCTCGGAAAGTGTCTACAGACCGTGTCTAGTAGAGTCTTGATTATCGGTGTGTTGTGCACCACATCTATAATCAGGAGGCTGCAGGACATTTAGGATTGGTTTCCATTCTTCTCTCTCTGAGATCGTGCAGTAGAGCTGTCTTATTAGGTTGAATCCTCTCTAACCTATTCTTATGTATCAGTTATGCCTCCTCGGAAGGCAACCAGAGCCCAGAAGGGCAAGGCAACAACTCCTCTAGCGGTACGCAGATGGTTACGAGACTCGAGCCCGGTATGCACGAGATTGTAAGTAGTCGGCGAAGTTCAAACGCCGACAAGATAGAAGAGCGGCGGTAGCTCGAGAGATTCCGGTACCTTAGCCTCGATTCGCGGCCGGTGAGTATAGAGATTACGGAGAGCGATCCGGTTATTGACGGCGTAGTGGCGAGCGGCAAGACAGGAGCAGGTAGCTAACCTTAGAGCCGACAGTTTGCGGATTCGGGATTTTTTGGGTTGTCATCCACCCGAGTTCTATGGTTCGAGATCTGAGGAGGATCCTCAGGAGTTTATTCGGCGATTCTGGACTATGCAGGTGCTTAGGGCCTCAGAGATAGAGTCAGTTGTGCTAGCCTCTTACCGGTTACGTGATATTGCGTTGAACTGGTTTGAGTCATGGGAGCTGTCTAGAGTTGAGGGTGCTCTTCCAGCTATTTGGGATGAGTTCACAGAGGCCTTTCTGGATCACTTTTTGCCTCCCGAGATGAGGAGAGCCCGCGTGGATAGATTTTTGACATTGAGACAGAATGGGAGGACTATCAGAGAATACAGCCTGAAGTTTGACTCATTGGCCAGGTATGCGCTCACCATCGTGGCTGATATGGAAGACAGAGTTCATCGCTATGTGATGGGGCTAGACCGTCATATGATTACTGCATGCTTGGGGGTGGCCGCCCGGCCGGTATGGATATTGCCGGAGATGCGAGCTTATGCGCGAGGATAGAGGCGAGAGAGAGGATCAACTAGACTCGAGCCGGCCCAGAGGCGGGGCGATAGGGTTCGTGGCAATTTGCGGCGTCTGACCTCGGCAGAACTAGGACCACATTTCAGCCAAGCAGTGCCGCTTCTCGATTTCTGGCGGGAGGTTGATCAGACGGTCATTCGGGAAGCGGTCGGGCTCCAATACTTCGGGGTTTCAGGGAGGCAGAGACCGTCACCGATCGAGACCACCCGCATCGCGGTGTGTTCGATGCGGTAGATCTCACCCGGGAGAGTGTCGTATTGTTTCGGGGGTTTGTTTCTCTTGTGGCCAGCAGGGCCATATGAAGAGGGATTGTCCGACCAGAGGCGGCGGGAGTGATATGTTTTAGCCAAGCGAAGTCGATTCTTTGAATCTTCCTTACGTGGTTATGCGCCCGGAGTAGGGTGTTCACGGGCCGTGAGCGCCGCGAAGTCGTGGTGGAGGTCGATTCTAGCGGTCCACAGAACCGCATTTATTCCTTAGCTAGCCGCCAGGATCAGGAGGCTTCCCCGGACGTCGTCACAGGTACATCATTGATTTCATGCTGTGACATTTATGCTTTGATAGATCCAGGTTCTACGCGTCTATGTGTCCTCTTATTCTTTGGTAGAATCGGGATACAACCGGTGTCGATAGAGCCTTTTGAGGTAGCTACGCCAGTGGGTGATTCGGTGTTAGCTGAGCGGGTGTACAAAGGTTGCCCGATGTTTATTTGCAGTCGTCAGACCCTAGAAGACTTGATAGAGTTGGAGATGACAGATTTTGACGTCATTATGGGTATGGACTGGTTGGCTTCTTGTTACGCCACGTTGACTGTAGAGACAGGTTGGTCCGATTCCAATTCCCTGGTGAGCCAGTTATCGAGTGGAAGGGCAATACAGCATCGCCGAGGGGTAGGTTTATTTCTTACCTCAAGGCTATGAAGATGGTGCAAAAAGGGTACATCTATCATCTGGTTCGAGTATTCGATACAGAGGCTGAGGTTACAACTCTTCAGTCAGTTCCACTGGTCATAGAGTTCCCAGATGTATTCCCAGATGATCTCCCGGGTATCCTTCCTGAGAGGGAGATTGAGTTTTGTATTGATATGTTGCCAGACACTCGGCCTATATCTATTCCGCCGTACAGGATAACACCTGCTGAGTTGAGGGAGTTGAAGGACCAGCTGAAAGATTTGCTGGAAAAAGGCTTTATCAGGCCTAGTGTTTCTCCCTAGGGATTGCTAATTTTGTTTGTAAAGAAGAAGGATGGGACGCTGCGGATGTGTGTTGATTACAGGCAGCTGAATAAGGTAACCATCAAGAACAGATACCCCCTCCCCAGGATTGATGATTTGTTTGACCGATTCTGCGAGTGCGAGGTGTTTCTCCAAGATAGACATGCGGTCTGGTTATCATCAGGTGCGAGTTAGAGAGGCAGATATCCCAAAGACTGCATTCAGGACCCGGTATGGGCACTATGAGTTCAGGGTGATGTCTTTCGGTTTGACAACGCTCCAATGGTATTTATGGATTTGATGAACCGTGTTCAAGCCATTTTGGATACATTTGTTATAGTATTCATTGATGACATTCGTTTATTCGCGTACATAGCGAGCATGCATCACTCGCGAGGCGGTACTTGAGGTCCTCGAGCCGATTGTTCGCCAAGTTCTCCAGTGTGAGTTTTGGTTAGCCTCGGTGGCATTCTTGGGGCATTATTGGGTGATGGTGTTCGAGTTGATACGGCAAAGATTGGCGGTCAGTCTTGGCGAGACCTACTACTCGACGGAGTGCCGCGATTTCTTAGGGCTAGCGAGTTATTATCGTAGGTTTGTGGAGCGCTTTGCCGATATCGGCCGCTGACTAGGTGACTCGAGAGGCAACTAAGTTCCAGTGGACAGAAGGTTGTGAGAAGGGCTTCCAGTTACTGAAGGAAAAGTTGACGACGACTCCAGTTCTTACTCATCCCGAGGGGTTAGAGGGCTACATGATTTATTGTGATTCCTTGGGTATCGGGCTAGGGTGCGTATTGATGCCGCACCGCAAGGTAATAGCCTATGCTTCCTGCACTACTAAGCATGAGAGGAATTACCTACTCACGACTTAGAGTTGGCGCGATTATTCATGCCTTGAAGATTTGGAGACATTATTTATATGGGGTTCATGGATATTTATACAGACCACAAGAGCCTCCAAGACATCTTCAGCAGAGGAGAGTGAACTTGCGGCAGAGACGGTGGTTAGAAGTTGTTGAAGGATTATGATGTTGACATCCTATACCATCGGGAAAAGCCAACGTGGTGGCAGATGCTTTGAGTCGTAGATCGATGGGAGTGCAGCCGAGTGCGGTAGAGAGCGAGGACATGGTCGTCGGATCCATCGATTAGCGAGCCTTGGGGTTCGTTTGGTCGATACCGATGATAGTGAAGTGCGGGTTCGTGAGATTGCCGTCTTCCATCGTTGATGAGGTGAAGAAGCGGCGATGAGACCCATTATGATCTGATCGAGATACGGCTCTTCGAGAGAAAAGAGTATGTTTGAGGTAGTGCCTGATGGGGTGCTAAGATTTGAGGCGGTGTGTGTTCACGATGTTGCGAGGACTTCGTCGCCAGATTCTCGTGAGGCACACGGTGCTCGTTATTCCGTTCATCCGGGGTCGACTAAGATGTACCATGACCTCAGATGTATGTATTGGTGGGATGGCCTGAAGAGGGACGTGACAGGTTTTGTTGCGCAGTGTCCTAATTGTCGTGGTCAAGTTGAGCACCGAAGCCCCGTGGCTATCGCAGCTATTGATATTCCGGCATGGAAGTGGGAGATGATCGCGTGGACTTTGTTACGTGGTTACCTCGCACTCGGAGGAAGTATGACTCCATCAGGTTATTGTTGTGGTGTGAAATCGGCCCACTTTCTTCCAGTCAGGACTACGTTTTCGGTCGAGGATTATGCCAGATTGTATATCAGGGAGATAGTGAGACTACACGGAGTCCCTATATCGATTATATCAAACAGAGGAGCCCAGTTTATGGATAACTTCTGGAGGTCTTTCCAGAAGGGACTAGGGACACATGTGAGTCTCAGTACTGCGTTTCATCCTCAGACTGACGGGCAGGCAGAGCGTACTATCCAGACACTTGAGGATATCTTTGCGGTCGTGTGATTGATTTCGTGGTAGGGAGGATCATTTGTCTCTTGTGGAGTTTGCTTATAACAACAGCTACCATTCTAGTATACAGATGGCGCCATATGAGGCTTTGTATGGGCGAAAGTGTAGGTCGCCGATTGGTTGGTTCGACGTGGGCGAGGTTCAGTTAGTTGGCCCAGACTTGGTTCAGCAGGCTGTGGATAAGGTGAAGCTTATCCAGGAGAGACTGTTAGCAGCTCAGAGTCGGCATAAATCTTATGCAGATAATCGGCGTCGACATTTGGAGTTTCAGGTAGACGATTGGGTCTTCTTGAAGGTATCGCCCATGAAGGGTGTAATGAGATTCGGAAGGAAGGAGAAACTTAGCCTAAGGTACATTGGGCCCTACCAGATCATCCGTAGAGTAGGAAAGGTTGCCTATGAGTTGGATCTGCCATCAGATTTAGAGGAGGTACATCCGGTTTTCCATGTTTCTATGTTGCGGAAGTGTATCGGAGATCCATCGAGAGTTTTTCCAGCTAGCGAGGTCCAGGTGACAGAGGGGTTATCGTATGAGGAGAGTCCCATAGCGATACTCGATCGCCAGGTCAGGCGACTGCGGACCAAGGATGTGGCTTCCGTCAAAGTCTTGTGGCGGAATGATAATAGGGAGGAGATGACTTGGGAAGCGGAGGAGGACATGTTGGGGAAGTATCCTCACTTATTCCCTACACCTTCAGGTAATTCATTTTCCCTTACTTGTCAAGTTTTAATTGAAATATTTTGCTTAAGTGCTATTATGTGGCCACGTGTGGCATTATTGGTATGTCGGGGTTGTAAAAAGAGACTATATCGCTATTTATAAGTTGACTCTGAAAGAACATTCGGGGACGAATGTTTCTAAGGGGGAAGAATGTTACACCCCGTAATTACAGGTCATGTTTATATGAACGTACGTAAGAACTCAGAATTTTTAAGATTCGAAACTAGTAAAAATTTATCGAAATTATGGAATTGTCGGAAAACGAAATATTGCGACGAATGGGAGGGCGACACGTGTCACCCCCATTTTGGTCTTGGACGATTTGGACATGGGTAAAAGAGTCATTTGACCATTAAATAAATGAGCAAGTCTTGTTAAGTCTTGAAGCTTGACCATGTTGACTAAGTCCAAGGGCCACTTGGGCTAGATCCATGTGAAACTCATCCAAGCCACACAATTGTGCTAATCTTGACCTTTCCTAGTGCTATATATGTATACTAGTAGTGAGACAAGCTTCCACACTTAGAAAAAATTTCAAGAAAATTGGATGAACATATGGGAAGCTCTCGGGTTAGGGTTTGAGCAAGAAGAAAAAAATTGTGTTTGTTGTCCAATAACATCCATACTTTAAACCAAAGTTCATGAGGGTATTGTAAGGGTATCTCAATAGAAAAATCCCGGAAAAATATCGTTTTTGTATTAGTCGCAAGGTGAAAACCTAGTTGCTTTCATTGGTTTGGTTTGGAAGATTAAAGGAAAGTTGTTTGTGATCTTCTAAGGGTCTAAAGTGGCGGATTGAAGTGTCAAGGAGAGGCTCTAAGTTTCTAGGGAGCGACTTCAGATCTTTAAGTTGGATTAAGGCTCGTTGAGGTAACAATCTTGTTCTCTTAAAGTGTTATAAAATTTCATATTGTTGTAGCCTTACATTTTAACTAGCATGAAGTATATTGTGTTGAAGATTTATAAGTGATATGGATAGTTGAAGACTAGAATCCGAAATGACATTCTAGCCATTTGAAGTCGAAATACAATTTGGTCGTTAATTAGAATCGTCGCGTATTTACCTCTTGAAGATTGTAGTAGTTATAATCGATTGCGGCTTGATACCATGTTATACTAAACAACTTGGATTGAAAAGGAATTGGATAAGAATTTGTGTTGTTATACCTCAAGTTGCCGAATTGACCTTGTAGTTTGTACTAGTTTGATATCAATTGTTGGGCAGAATTTTACATGTCTTGTAGGCGTGTAATCCCCTATTGTTAACTACATTGTTGAGCCTTAAATGTGGCGTGTTTGGTTATTGAATTCGGGCCTTGAAAAAGGTGGAAAAGTATGTAGAAACAAAGGAAGTGTTGTCCGATTTTCCGTAGAATTTAGTGACTTTGCACTTATAATATTCTACGTTTGAAGTAAGAAGTTAATAGACGTATTACGGTCATTATAGGTTGACATACTACGTGCGGTATATTGGACTTAGCAAGTGGATTGACCCGAAGAGGTATGTGGAACTTTCCTATCTCTTGAGCATGAGTAGTTGTACCTATATAGTACGGTAGACGTACAAAATTTTGATATCATTTACTTGTTTTAAGAATGTCCAAGTTGGTTGAGTTAGGAGATTAACTCACTTGTTTAAAAGTATATGATACTTGTCTTGTTTCAAAAGTACAAGTCCCTTGGATATAAGGAAGAATGTAATTGCCTAAATATAAAGTTAATATAACGACTTTATGGGAAGTTGGTTATAATAGCTTTATGAAAAGTTAAAAAGAGTGGATTACTCTAAGTAATGTAAGTAGTGATAAGTGACTCGAATTAATGAAAGGCAAAATGATTTGAAGGCATCAATTGCTTAAAGTTTTAAAAGAAAAGAAGCCACTTGATTTAGAAGCCTATAATTATATTTCTAAAAGGTATGGTGACTTATCTTGAAAAGTAGTTATGACTTGGTACTACGGTTATTAGTATCTCAGAAGTTTTATATGAAAACGAGTCATTTTTAAAAGAGTAGAAGTACGTAGTACTTTGGGTTAAATTCCCGGGTTTTATAATGACATGTTAGTGCCTTAAGTAAACTAAAATGAGAGTGTATATGAACAAGACTAATAAGAAGTTAGGGAATTTCTTAACATGCTTATGTTATGTATGATAAGCCGGCAATGCTTATGTTATGTATGATAGTCGGTTTGTGCTAGTGATATATTGTTCATTACGGGGTCATTCCCCAGGTTTGTGGCATTTGCATATTCCATGGATTTGCTACCCATGATGCGAGGAATACCTCATGCGAGTCCGTAGGGCTCATGCGGGTGAAATAGTCTGTAGGGCTCATGCCAGACTGGAATCCTTACCTCAAATTAGCACTAAATCGCACTAAAAAGATACAAAAATCAGTCCAAAAATTGCACGAAATCAATCTCAAAACCATGACAAATCTCCTTTAAATCAGCATAAAAACCTACCAATTTTAGAACCCAGAGTTAAGACTATATAAACCAACCAATATACACATGCAGAGAGGAAGTTTTTTACACAGAGGAACCCCCTCAAAATCAAGAAAATTAACAACGAAGGGGAAGCAAATCAGAAATTTTAGCAGCCAATGGACCAACATCCAGAAATTGGGATAAAATAGGCCAGAGGCAGTCGAAAAAAAATGAGCAGTCTATCGGTTAATCACTCAGCATCCGAAAATTAGCAGTCTAAGAGTAGAAAATTCGAAACCCTTTATTCGTTACAATATCAGTCACGAGCCAGCAACTATTTTCAAATTAAAAGCTTTGCCCTTTTATCGCATCGCAACAAATCTTCCGAGCGGATCGACGACTTGTTACGCTGCCTCGGTTCGCTGTCCGGAGAAGGTAAATCCATTCCTCTTTGCGAACCCTGATTTTGTATTCGACTTTGTGTGCTCTGTATTATATTATCTGTTAGCATCGTTTAAAATGTTTTAAGTCCAATTAAAGGAATGCCGATTATTGATTCATCATTATGTTTGCATGTGTAGCATGTCCTCTATGTTTTAAATATCATGCTGGTTCTAATGGTATGTGCCTCTGTGTTCGTCATGCCGAGTTGAAGTCGATGTAATATCCAACTCAGTTTCTCTAGGCTGCTTTGTGGAATCTGTGTGTAGAGTCAATACTTTGCTATTCTGATTCTGTCATACGCATATTACATCGTGACTAACAACTGTTTAGGTTCGAGTATGCAGTCGTTAAACTCTTAATTACAGCTGAACTCCATCCTTGTCAACTTATTATTAAGGAATGATTTACATGAACTGGGTGTCGATTTGTATACCTTGCGATTTTCTTACAGCAGTCTCTTAATTCCTATCCTGATTAACATGTTAACATCCACCTATAATTTTCTTTAAGTAACCTATTTGAAACTGGATGCAACCTAGAGTGTTTGTTTGCTGGCCAGTAGGCTCTGTCCTATGTGTCCCCGCGTGTTAAATTTGTTACACTCTAGGTATCAATATGTAGGATTACTCTGTGTGTGTTTGATTTGAATTGCATACCTATACTTATATACGAGATGTACATTTGCTCAATTAGTTATACGCGCCTAAATGTATCCTTATCATGAATATATAATGGCTTGTCCTATCTCTTATCTGTATCTCTGCAATATGAATGGTTGACTGAACATATACCTTTAGATAGTCTGTCACTAAGAAGTTAAATTTTTGTTCTATTGAGCGGACCTTATTCTCACTTTGAATCTGAGATGTCACGTTTCGGGGCTTTTGTTCTTTTCGTATTGGCCTATTGTTCGCATCACTCGTCTTCCAGAATTTATGAACAACATATGTTTAAATTGTCTTATTCTCCTTGTCTGCCTATTGTTATTAGTAATGTTTCCTTCTTTGCCTAAAGTTGTCCGTTGTTTTTGAATAATGATTGAACAAATCGTGTGCATGTGTGTGCATTTGGTGTCTTGATCGTTTACATCAAAAATTATTTGGACTTGTACTAATCCTTATCATTTTCTTTTTCACATGAAATGCATCGGAGTAAGCGAAGAGTCTCACTATGAGACTCATCACGAGCTACAACAAATGAAGGCCCGCATTTATGTGCATCCATCTCACATAGGAAAATTCCAAACTGCGGGCGAAAGGACATCGCCATTCTTCGAGTCATCCTCATATCCTTTCCCCATTCATTTGGTTGTAAATTATTTGTCTAACATTACACTAGTAGGACCCCCTAAGCTTTAAGTCGCTATTAGAAATAATTCGACACTAGAAATTTGCTTCTCATTACGTTAATTATTCCAGCTTGCTTAAGTTATGATTAAACCATCTAATAACTTTTCACCTGCATAATTATTTAAGCTGTTGAGATATTATTTATCACTAAATCCTAACATGAGAAACTCTTTTTTAAATCTCTATTAGCACTCACATAGGAAAAAAAACAATTATTTGAATTGTAGGATTGTTAGCCTTTGCATAATATATGTCTTCACAACCTATTTTATTCATAATAGATTTTGAATTATGTTGACACCCAATTTTGACCCTCCCGCTCAGTCATTAGCCATAAAATTACACTAATTTTGCAAAATAATTTTTATGATTTTTTATAATAAAATGTAGCGATAAAACATTAATACAGGCATGAATAAACAATTTAATAATAACACCGCATTTTACGTAGAGTATTAAGCACTTAGAGTCTCGCGCCCGCATTTATTAATTTTAAGACATGTCAAACAATTCTTAAATAATTAATAAATACGTAAAATAAATAATTTGACAATGACGTCGTGTTAAATAAAATATTAGCATTTTTACTAATAGCAAGACAATTTCATAATTCGTAATTTAAATTAATCTAATACATGCGTTTTAATAATAGCGTCGCATTCAGAAAACATTAAGCAATCCTTAAATGTCATATCCGTATCTAGCATTTAAGTAATTTAGTAATAATCCAAACCCCATTCAATTTTTAATTTAACATCGCAAAATACGCATAATAGATAAGTTTTAATAACGGCATCGCATTAAGCACTAATTAAATAGCGCGCCCGTCTTTATTCTCTATAATAATTTAAACTCAAACATAGACTAATAAAACACATAAATAATTTAATCACAATTTGATTTTTTTTTTAAAATTTATCACTAATTAATTAAAACTATTAATACATCTAAAATCTACTAACACTTAAAACTAAATCTATTATTAGCCCACACCCCAGCCCACACCCGCAGGCCCAACACCCGCAAGCCCTTATTTCCTCTGCCCCCTTTATCGTTTCCCTACCTTCCTCGTCCACAACACACACAAAAAAGGAAGCCCTAACCTAACCCTAAAGCCATCCGCCTCCATCACCATTTACACTCCAAATCTTTCCAAATTCAGTCCTAACATCACGCCCAAATACATTCCAAAATCGTTTTCAAACGCCAAATATTACACCAAAAGATTGTCTCCAACTTACCATATTTCGAAATCTTACCAAGAACGAAATTGGAGAATCTCACACCATAACAAACTTACCATAGAAATCGTGGTGAGAACCAGCACCAAAATCGTCCTCAAATAGATCCAGTACCTACCATAACTAAGGACATACTAAATCAATACGAAATCAGCACAACTCTCGTCCAAAAAATAAGCAGCAAAATCTGTCCGAATCTCCCGTTAATGGTAAGAAATACCTCACGAATCAATCCTTACCAAAGCTTTAAATGCAGTCCAAATCGCACCTAATTGGGAACCAACATTGAGGCTATATAAACCCATATCTATACACTTGAAAGGGCATTCAGAAATTGAGAGAAAAGCAGGCAAGAATCATTCGAAGTTAGCATTCTAGAGCAGATAATCAGAATCCTCAAACTTCTGAGAAGTTTTCATCCTTTCAAATCGCATAACCGCAATAAATCCTCCGAGTGAATCGACGACTTGATACGCTGCCTCGGTTCGCTGTCCGGAGAAGGTAAAAACCAATTCCTCTCACTTTCACTTTATTCTATCGCGGATTTTGTTGAACTGGCCACTGCTATTTTCGTGAGTTTATTTTATCCGGAGTGTTGCTATAGTATATCTGTACGTGGATTTTGGTTGTAAATGGCTGTTTAGTTCGGCTATAGTGTGTTCCCATTTGCGTCTCGCCAAATACGTGACCCTTTGTTTGCAAGAGATCACTGTCCAAGCCTTTTGTGTATTTGAATGCAGGAATGACTTAATATGGAATATAGATCATTGGCATTACTCGCAACAGAGGCTTAATGTTGTGTGTCGTTTTCATCGTTGTCAGTCCACACATGTTTGATCTGTTGCTATAATGGATCTGGTATAATGCATGTTTCTACCGGTGTATTGAAGTTATTTGCTTGGTCTACATCTATTGAATTTACTCAATAATATGTGGTTAGGCAAAATGTAAGACGAACTCAATTTTTGTATCCACGATCCATGCGTTAATTCAGTTGTAGTAATAAAACGAAACCAAATATAGCAGGCTATTTGGAGTAAGGAAATAAGACTATTACATGTTTACATATCAGCTAACAAAAAGATACTTAGCTGTTGTATCCCTGCAAAGCAAATATACTAATGCAGTATAGAAGGTCTAGGATACAGGGGGTTTAAAGCTGTGTATTGTTTGCTATGTATGGAGGGTTCCGGGTTCAAACATAATTTTGGTGTCATTCAGTTGTTCTTAAAACACATTGATATGCTTGCCTAGCTTTGGGTAATACTGAATGTATATTTAAGTATACCACTGTGACATGTACGCCTACTAGGGCTCTGCCCATTTTTGCATTTCCTTTATGTGATCCTTATAGTTCGTCCCGCCCTTGGATTTGCCTTTTGTTTATTTCTTACTTGCTAATCTTGGAATTAATTTCTCCTTTCCTGCATACTTGCCTATCACTTGAAATAAAAACGCCGGTCTGTCTGCATTTCAATCCTATGTGTGTGTCCGAATATGTGTAATGGTCGAAAATTTGATGTATTTTGCTCACATATCTGCATTTCTGGATGCATATCTGAATAACTTCTCTGCATTAAAACTATGACAATTGCATTTATTGACCTTCCAGTTCTATGAACAAATGGATTGACTTGCGTATGATGTAGAAGTTGACCTGTGCTGCCTGCATACCTGCCTATCCTCGTTTCCTCGTTTCTTCTTGCCATCTGCTAACTGCTTATCCCCATATGATATTATCCTTTGTTTGGTCTTTATGTATGTGTGTGCTTGAATACAAACTATATGTCAAGTGCTTGTTTTGGTTAAATAAATTTGGACATATACTAATCCTTACCATTTTTCTTATTTTTACATGGCACGCCTCGGAGCTAAACGAAGAGTCTCATTGCGAGACTCATCATGAGCTATAACAAAACAAGGATCTACATCTGTGTGCATCTTCATCTCCGCCCTGAAAATCCTAAATCGCCGGTGAAAAGACATCGCCTTTCCTTCGAGTCATCTTTACTTATTCTTTATTCTGCCTCATTTATTTGTTGTAAAGTAATTGTCTAACGCTATACTAACTAATTAGCACTTAGAATAGTTAAACCTTGAATCGATAGCTAGAAATTAATTTGATTTGCTTACCTTAAGTTAAGTACTTTAGGCTCGCCTTGCCCTGTTTAATAATTATAATAGACCACTTAATACCCTACACTTGCATAATTAGCTGGGACATTATTTGCCAAAACATTCTTAAAACCGTGTTGCAAATTCCTATTAATACAGAATAAGAAATACCGCTGTTGCATAATAGCCACGTTTTTTTATTTTTTATTTTTTTATCACAATAATATTACATTATCATGTTAAGCAATATATACTCCTTAGGTAGAAGAGTACTCGCATACATCTTACTCCTGTTATACCTATATCTAATATAGTATCTTAATTGCATAATTTTCAAAACTGCCCTTGACTTTCATTCATAAACCTTGCAAAAAATATTTTTTAGAAAGTATATCTTATACTCTTCCTCTTAAACGTTTTTAATATACATTTTCATTAGCATAATAATTAACCCTAGGTTTGGCAGGACAACCGCAAGTTAGCGGATCTTAGAGGGTGCCTAACCCCTTCCCTCTAGATTAATAAAGAGCCCTTACCCAGAATCTCATTAAGTTTAGCAGACCATTAAAATGGAGTTAATGTTTACTTTAAATTAGTTAACATTTAGGTGTCCTAATTCACCCAATTAATTAGGTGGCGACTCCGCGAACCCTTAACATTTTAGCACCTTTTAGCACTTTTTTAGACGTTAGCACCTTTTAATGTTCTTTAGCATTTTAGCACCCCTAGCAATCCTTTAGCATTTTAACACCTTTTACTTTTAAAATTAACCTTTTAAGTCCTTTAAACATTTAGCATTTTTTAGCACCTTTAGCATTTTATTTATTTTTAAACATTTTTATTAAGCAGGGTTCGCTAGAAAAAATGTCGCGGTCGAAAACGGGCGTGACAAATTATTACTTCGATATTATATTAAGCAACATATATACCTTATGAAATAATTCTTCTAATTGCTTTTTAAATGCATGTCTTCAACTAAAATTAGTTTTATATTTTAAACAAATCTTACATTTTTTATGCAGGCGAAAAACACTTACACTTATCCTTTGCCTAAGTACGTTAAAAACACACATTTTGCTGACAATAATTACCCTAGGTTTGAACGGACAACCGCGAGTTAGCGGATCTTAGAAGGTGCCTAACCCCTTCCCTCTAGATTAATAAAAAACTCTTACCCAGAATCTCACACTAGTTTCGCATACCATAAAAAATGGAGTTAATGTTGACTTTAACCTAGTTAATATTTAGGTGTCCTAATTCACCCAAACTAATTAGGTGGCGACTCCGCGAACCCGTAAGCACTAAGCACCTTTTAGCATTTAGCACCCTTTAACATTTATTTTATTTTCTAACATTTCTAAGCGGAAGGAGTTAGAAATGTCGCGGTCGAAAAAGGGCGTGACAGAAATGGCGACTCCGCTGGGGAAAAAATCAGGTTCTTGACCATAACAAACCTAGGTTTATTATTGCTTGGCTTTATTTGCTTTTATTTATTTAAAATGTCTTAAAATTGCTTGCTTTAATTTTGTATGTTTTAATTGCTATTTGTTTTACTGTTTTCCTTAAACTGGCATTCCGTTCATACTTCTTCCACTCTGAAAAATTCACACAATCATACACTCACGCGCTGGTGTGCTTCGCGCACCAGCAAATTTCTTTCAAAATACTCCAATTTTAGGAGAGTTGGCGCCTGCGCGGAGTTAGATCGGTTCGTATGATCAGTCGCGTATCCTTCTCACTCGAGTTGTCCGCTCGGGAACCTTGCGTCCAGTAAAGCCAAATCTTAGTAACTCAGGATAGAGCTATACCACCCTTTATTTTAAGGCATGCATGCATTTACCTTAGGTGGGTCGGTCCTTGGTATTGACACCACAATTAGAAAAACACCAAACTTGTCGACGGGTTTCTCAACCCAACGACCAACTAGCATATTATGTGTAGCGTGACAATGATAGACAAATCCAAGTCTAATAATGACATGCCGAAATTGGAAAAAAGTGCACCGTCATTTGCTCGCCATTTCCGACAAAAGCATTACAGTTTGACGGCTTGGACAAATCTATCATAACCTCGCATATGTGACGTTTAAGACTCCCTCTGATATAAAAGAGGTCTCAAACATGTTAAAGCACGCGCTTGATTTGCAATTTGCTTATTATTGTGTGTTACCTGAAACTCTTTGCATATTATACTAACTTGGTTTGCTTAATTTGTTAGAGGATTATTTTTTCCTAGTTTATCCCTAAAAGGTTGATTCGCGTTGACTGGTAGAAGCACAATCATCCAATAAATGACTAATCCAGAGGCACCAGAACGAACCAACTTAGGACTCGTCCCCGTTCCTGTAGAGGACGCAGAGGCGTTAGAAAGGAGAAACACCAGTGATCAACACCTCGTCAAATTATTGCAACAAATGGAAATCACGCAAGCCGAAATGGAAAGGCTCCGAAATATGACAAAGTTGTCTATTAGTTTGAATGCACCCATCCCGGAGTAAAGGACAAATGCAATCGTATCACAAGCCCTTGAGCCTCCACTTCCACAAAAGCCTCCGCAAAGGCCGCAACATACCAGCTCACAGCAAAATGTCACTCGCCCGGTCAATTTGCAAGCCGACCTCCAAAATGATCGGTTTACTACATACATATCCCAACCTCCGCTCTTATATCTCCCTCACTCCAAGTACCAAGCCACTGTCTGACGGGCGACACACATCACTAGTCCTAACAAACAATATGGGGCGTTAACACATCCGACCGAAAGCCAACCATTTATTATGCATGTATCCTCTCAAGAGACATATCAATACGAGGAAGTGGAGTGGCAGACTCGAGCTAGAGCTGATGAAAATGTGGCAAAATAAATCTGTAGCTTGAAAGAGGCATTCAAAAGTATTCAGATGAACAAGGGGGATGAAGGGTTAAAATATGAAAACTTATGTATGCACCCCGGCGTTGAATCACCTGTGGGGTACAAGGTGCCCAAATTTGACATATTCGATGGAAAAGGGAATCCCCGAGCTCATCTAAGGTCATATTGCGATAAATTGATTGGGGTTGGGAAAAATTAAGCAATCATCATGAAACTATTCATCAGGAGTCTAACCGTGGCGCTGGTGCGTACATGCCATGACCCTCGAAAATGGGACGGTTGGAATGCCATGGCACAAGATTTCATGGATAGATTCAGATTCAACACTGACACTGTCCCGGATAGATTTTATCTTATGAAACTAGAAAAGAAATCCACATAAACTTTCAGGGAATACGCCCTGAGGTGGCGGTCAGAAGCAGCAAGGGTTCAACCTCCAATGGCAGAGAGCGAAATGACCACCTTATTCGTGCAGTCTTTAAGAGACGCGACGTATTATGAAAGGATGATCAGTGTAATTGGGCGAAGTTTTGCAGAAGTCGTAAGAATGGGCGACTTCGTGGAAGAAGGCATTAAAACGGGAAAGATTACAAACCTGGCAGCCCTACAAGCAACTAGCAGAGTAATGCAGTCAGATTCCATCGAGGTACCTCGCGAGAGGAAGATCGTCACCTCTGTCATGGTCATTCAGGAACATAGGCCAGAACAACTTCCAGTGTATCAAAGCTCACCACCTTCTTACTATAACCAAAACACTCAAAATCCACAGTCGTATTATCAGCACTGCGCTACCCCATATCCTGTTTACCATACCCAACCAGCATATCCAAATCCCTCATACTCACCACAGTCACGAACCCGTACACCAAACGGACCCAAACCCCGCATAGATGCCGAAAGAAAACCAACCAAAACCTATACACATTTAGCTGAACCCATAGCCCAAGTGTATGAGAAGCTGAAAGCCGCAGGAATACTCCAACCAATTCCCAGAAATACCCCCAGGCCTACTTTCCGAGGGCACGATAAAACCAAACATTGTGCATACCACTCCGGTGCCGAGGGACACGACGTCGAAAATTGCTATACACTCAAGGACATAATAGAGGAGTTAATCAAAGAGGGAGTCATCTAGCTGAAAGATGCTCCTCTCAATGTAAACAATAACCCTTTTCCCGATTATGAAGATGCCCATGTGAACATGATAGCTAAAGATGAAGAAAACAGTCTGGAAGGGGCTATTACGCCAGCCCGAAAAGGGAAGAAAGTTGAATCATCGACCAACCGCCAGAGAAAAGAAGGTGCTCCTTGCCGGAGATTGTTTAACCATTGAATAAGTCATTCGTCTAGTTATGTGCTACAAGGGATGACCCTGTTAAAGACTCAGCCATTGAAGATGCAGAGCAAGAAGATATTTTGAACAAGTGGACTTGTGCCTCTGTCTTGGCCCTCCGAGTCCTAAAATAGTTAGTTTAATATATTTTGCCCTTTATCTGTAATAAAATGGAACTACGTTTGACCTGATTCCCTTGGCGGATACGTAGGCGGCCATTTCGGCTTCGGTCCCACCTTTAGAAATTTTACCTCATTTCGCTTGTAATGAACTACGTCATGACTTGATTCCCTCGTGGGGATACGCAGGCGGCCTAAATCGGCTTCGGTCACACCATTAGGAAGCCTTCCCTTATTTTGAAAATAACAAAAATACACATGATAGACAATCAATCCCATTGAGACCCACTTTAGGCCAAACGCCCTTTGCATATTCAAAACTAGGACCATTAACAACTTGTCAAGGTAGGAAACGAGCCAGGGGTTATGAGTCAAACAAGGAAGACGTCCGAGCATCAAGGGTCAAAACTACAAAGTCAATGTGAATCAACCGCCTCTCAAACTCACAAGTTTTCTTTGAGCGCAGGTTCTTCAACTTAGCAGAAATAGAAAAAAAAGCAATAACAACCAAAGTCCAGCACATCAGCTCAGTCACAGGATCACACTTCAGCTATGCGGATCAATAACGCACAGTGTCCATGCAATGACATCATTGCAACCAATGTGGTTCACAAACGCACAATGTCCAGGTCGAAGACATCATTGCAACCAGGAGATTCGCAAACACAACATCTCAACAATCGCGATATTCAATAAGCATTCACAACACCCAACAAGTCTGTGCAGAGACTATCAACAATCGCAGCATTCAGCAAAGCATTCACATCATCTAACAAGTCCGTGCAGAGGCTACATCATCATCAGCAGCATTCAGCAAGTGTTCACAGCATCCAGAAAATTCGTGCAGAGACAATATCGGCATTCGCAGCATACCGCAAGTCCATGCAGAGGCGACATCAGCATTCGCAGCATCCTACACATCATACAGGGACGACATCTCTACTCGGAAAATTTCATTTTTCATATATTCATTATTTTGATTTAACTGATATGCACATTTTATAAAGTTTTAGCATGCAGGAGCATTAATTCACAGGAATAGGAGCACCAACACAATGACGTCTTCATCAACATCGTGTTCGAAAATGATGCCAAATCTGAAAAGACGCAAAGTTCGAAAACGACGTCATGTCCGAAAACGATGCGAAGTCGAAAGCGACTCGGTCAAAGCGACAGGAGTCCAAAACGACGTCAAGTCGAAAATGACGCCAGTCCAAAGCGACGCCGAGTCGAAAGCGAGGCCGTGTCAAAACGACGTCGTGTCCGAAAACGACTCCGAGTCGAAAGCGACTCGGTCCGAAAGCGACACAAGTCCAAAAAGCGACGCCAAGTCAGAAAATGACGTCAAGTCAGAAAGCGACGCCAGTCGAAAGCGACTCGAGTCCGAAAACAACGCCGTGTCGAAAGCGACGCAAGTCAGAAAATGACCAGGGGCCAAAGCGACTCGGTCGAAGCGACACCAAGTCCAAAACGACGTCAAGTCCGAAAACGACGCCAAGTCCGAAAACGACGACGAGTCCGAAAATGACTCCGAGTCCGAAAACGACTCCATGTCCGAAAATGATGCCAAGTCCGAAAACGACGTCGAGTCTGAAAATGACGTCGGGTCCGAAAACGACTCCGAGTCCGAAACGCCACCAAGTCCAAAAACGACGCCAAGTCCGAAAACGACGCCAAGTCCGAAAATGACGACGAGTTCGAAAATGACACCGAGCCCGAAAACGACGCCATGTCCGAAAACGACGCCAAGTCCGAAAACGACGCCGAGTCCGAAAATAACGTCGAGTCCGAAAACGACTCCGAGTCCGAAACGACACCAAGTCCAAAAATGACGCCAAGTCCGAAATGATGCCAAGTCCGAAAATGACGCCGAGTCCGAAAATGACTCCGAGTCCGAAAACGACGCCATGTCCGAAAACGACGCCAATTCCAAAAATGACATCGAGTCCGAAAATGACACCGAGTCCGAAAACGACGCCAAGTCCGAAAACGACTCCGGTCCGAAAACGTCGCTGAGTCCGAAAACGACGCCAAGTCCGAAAACGACGCTGAGTCCGAAAACGACGCCCATACGAAAATGACGCCACGTCCAAATACAACGTCATCAGCATATCACATCTACGCAAGGATGATTTCTCTACTCTCAGAATTGTGTTTCTTATATATTCATGCCTTATTATTTTGTCTTAGCAGTTACGCACTAACCTTTTCTTGAGCTTCAATCTACAGAGCTCCAATCTAAAGGGGCAGTTGCAGCAAGGACAACATATCCGCATTCACAATCGCAACACGTCCGTGCAAGGACGAAATCACAGCATTTGCAGCATCACATCAACTCAACCGGCATCACATTTTACAGGATAACATTTCTACTCACACAATTACATTGCCTATAAATTCATGCTTTATCATTTTGCCTTAACAGTTATGCACTAACCGTTTGCTTAAGTCTTAGCATGCAGGAGCGAGAGCCTGGCGTGGATTTTTCTTCAATGACGGGACAATTTGTTGGGGGGCCAACCTTCCCAACGAATGGCAGAAGCGGCCTCGAGCGTCGGTCCACTCATTCCACATCACCAATAAGCCCAGCGTCTTCATAAGTCAATACCGGTACACCCTATGCTCAAACCAACTTATTTTAACATCACGTCGACCCAGTGTCGTCATAACTCGACACTGGACAAATTTTGAGTCCGCGTTAGCCCGCCTTGGTGTTTGACCATGGTAGCCCAGTGTTGTCATACCTCGACACTGGGACAAATTTTGATTCCGCGTAAGCCCTCCTTAGTGTCTGACCATGGTAGCCCAGTGTCATCATAACTCGACACTGGGATAAATTTTGAATTTGCGTCAGCCTTGTCTAAATTTCCCATCATTTTTAATTCTGAGGATCGAGACAAAATTGGCTATAAGTCAACGTCTTTGTCTGAAGACTCTTCCATCATCTCCATACAAAGAGGGACAAGTTGTTGACACCCAATTTTGACTCTCTCGTCTAATCATTAACTATAAAATTACACTAATTTTTTGAAAATAATGTTAATAATTTTATAATAATAATAATACGCAATAATAAAACATAATACATGCACAAATAAGCATTCTCATAACGACATCGCATTTATAAAACATTAAATACTAATTACATAATACGCCCGCATTTAATATTTTAACATCGTAAATAATTTTAAAGGGATCTGTAACATGCACAAACGCACAAATATATAAATAAGCAATTCAATAATGACATTCTAAGCATTAAGCACTCCATAAATATTACGTCAGCATAATAATAAATACGTAAATAAATAAATAATTTAATAATAGTGTCGCATCAAACATTCCTTAAAATTATATTCACATTTATTAATACGCAAGACAATTTCATAATTATTATTTGTAATTTAAAATCCCGTTAAACTAATTTTAATCTAATAATAGCATCACATTTATAAAAGCATTAAGCAATCTTTAAATATCATATCCGTATTTAGCATTTAAGTAATTTAATAATAATTTAAACCCCCATTTATTTCTCATTAATTAATTTTTACCTAAAACTAACTCCTAAAACTAATACCCAATTAAATACCCACAACCCAAAACCTATTAAAATCGCCCAGCCCAACTACCCAAAACCCGCGGCCCAAACTCTCTTTAATTAGTAAACCATCAGCCTTCTCCTTTTATTTCATCTTCCTCCCCTAAACCCTAAAAAAGACGTAGTCGACACACCCATCTCACCCCTTGCCCTCGCACCCTATCACCGTTAGCACCCCAACCCGAGATTCTCGCCGGAGAATCCGGGGTTTCCTTACCCACGCACACCCAGCCAGCTCACCCATATCCAGACTGGAATCCTTACCTCAAATTAGCACTAAATCACACTAAAAAGATACAAAATCAGTCCAAAAATTGCACGAAATCAATCTCAAAACCATGACAAATCTCATTTAAATCAGCATAAAAGCCTACCAATTTTAGAACCCAGAGTTAAGACTATATAAACCAACCAATATACACATGCAGAGAGGGAGTTTTTTACACAGAGGAACCCCCTCAAAATCAAGAAAATTAACAACGAAGGGGAAGCAAATCGGAAATTTTAGCAGCCCATGGACCAATATCCAGAAATTGGGAGAAAATAGGTAAGAGGCAGTCGAAAAAAATGAGTAGTCTATCGGTTAATCACTCAGCATCCGAAAATTAGCAGTCTAAGATTAGGAAATTTGAAACCCTTTCTTCGTTACAATATCAGTCACGAGCCAGTAACTATTTTCAAATTAAAAGCTTTGCCCTTTTAATCGCATCGCAACAAATCTTCCGAGCGGATCGACGACTTGATACGCTGCCTCGGTTCGCTGTCCGGAGAAGGTAAATCCATTCCTCTTTGCGAACCCTGATTTTGTATTTGACTTTGTGTGCTCTGTATTATATTATCTGTTAGTATCGTTTAAAATATTGTAAGTCCAATTAAAGGAATGTTGATTATTGAGTCATCATTATGTTTGCATGTGTAGCATGTCCTCTATGTTTTAAATCTCATGCTAGTTCTAATGGTATGTGCCTCTGTGTTCGTCATGCCGATTTGAAGTCGATGTAATATCCAACTCAGTTTCTCTAGGCTGCTTCGTGGCATATGTGTGTAGAATTAATACTTTGCTATTCTGATTCCGTCATACGCATATTACATCGTGACTAACAGTTGTTTAGGTTCGAGTAAGCAGTCGTTAAACTCTTAATTACAGCTGAACTCCATCCTTGTCAACTTTCTTCTTAAGGAATGATTTACATGAACTGGTGTCGATTTGTATACCTTGCGATTGTCCTGCAGCAGTCTCTTAATTCCTATCCTGATTAACATGTTAACATCCACCCATAATTTTTTTTAAGTAACCTATTTGAAACTGGATGCAACCTGGAGTGTTTGTTTGCTGGCCAGTAGGCTCTGTCCTATGTGTCCCCGCGTGTTAAATTTGTTACACTTTAGCTATCAATATGTAGGATTACTCTTTGTGTGTTTGATTTGAATCGCATACCTATACTTATATAAGAGATGTACATTTGCTCAATTAGTTATACGCGCCTAAATGTATCCTTATCATGAATATATAATGACTTGTCCTATCTCTTATCTGTATCTCTACATTATGAATGGTTGACTGAACATATACCTTTAGATAGTTCGTCACTAAGAATTTAAATTGTTGTTCTGTTGAGCTGACCTTATTCTCCCTTTGAATCTGGGATGTCACGTTTTGGGGCTTTTGTTCTTTTCGTATTGGCCTATTGTTCGCATCACTCGTCTTCCAGAATTTATGAACAACATATGTTTAAATTGTCTTATTCTCCTTGTCTGCCTATTTTCATTGGTAATGTTTCCTTCTTTGCCTGAAGTTGTCCGTTGTTTTTGAATAATGATTGAACAAATCGTGTGCATGTGTGTGCATTTGGTGTCTTGATCATTTACATCAAAAATTATTTGGACCTGTACTAATCCTTATCATTTTCTTTTCCACATGAAATGCATCGGAGCAAGCGAAGAGTCTCACTATGAGACTCATCACGAGCTACAACAAATGAAGGCCCGCATTTATGTGCATCCATCTCGCATAGGAAAATTCCAAACCGCGGGCGAAAGGACATCGTCATTCTTCGAGTCATCCTTATTAATTCATATCCTTTCCCCCATTCATTTGGTTGTAAATTATTTGTCTAACATTACACTAGTAGGACCCCCTAAGCTTTAAGTCGCTATTAGAAAATAATTCGACACTAGAAATTTGCTTCTCATTAAGTTAATTATTCTAGCTTGCTTAAGTTATGATTAAACCATCTAATAACTTTTCACCTGCATAATTATTTAAGTTGTTGAGATATTATTTATCACTAAATCCTAACCTGAGAAACTCTTTTTTAAATCTCTATTAGCACTCACATAGCAAAAAAAATAATTATTTGAATTGTAGGATTGTTAGCCTTTGCATAATATATGTCTTCACAACCTATTTTATTCATAATAGATTTTGAATTATTACTTCGATATTATTTTAAGCAACATATATACCTTATGAAATAATTCTTCTAATTGCTTTTTAAATGCATGTCTTCGACTAAAATTAGTTTTATATTTTAAACAAATCTTACTTTTTATGCAGGCCAAAAACATTTACACTTATCCTTTGTCTAAGTACTTTAAAAACACACATTTTGCTGGAAATAATTACCCTAGGTTTGAACGGACAACCGCGAGTTAGCGGATCTTAGAGGGTGCCTAACTCCTTCCCTCTAGATTAATAAAGAACTCTTACCCAGAATCTCACACTAGTTTCGCATACCATAAAAAATGGAGTTAATGTTGACTTTAACCTAGTTAACATTTAGGTGTCCTAATTCACCCAAACTAATTAGGTGGCTACTCCGCGAACCCTTTAGCACTAAGCACCCTTTTAGCACCCCTTTAGCATTTAGCACCCTTTAGCATTTATTTTATTTTCTAACCTTTTTAAGCGGAAAGAGTTAGAAATGCGCGGTCGAAAAAGGGTGTGACATATAGTTGTTGAAGAAGTCCTTGTATGGGATTAAGAAGTCTCCACGAGCTTGGAATAAGAGGTTTGCAGACTATGTTTCGACTATTGAGTTTTCTCACAGCAGGTCTGATAATTCATTGTTCATAAATCGTTGTGGTTTTTCATTGGCTTATATACTCTTATATGTGAATGATAATATCTTGATTGCCTCTTCGGATGCATTACGCCAGTCTATCATGACAATGCTCAGTTATGAGTTTGCTATGAAAGACTTAAGGCCCTTGAGTTACTTTTTGGGAATTGTTGTCACTCGTCATTAGGATTGTTCATTTCGGATTATCCGATCCAAAATTTCGGATCGGTAATATTATGATCCAAATCCGATCTGAAAAGAATCGGATATCCGAAAACCGGCTATCCGAAATTTTCGGATCGAATAACCGGATATCCAAAATTTATAGGAGTACCTTATAGAGAAGAATGTTGAATAATTCTACTAAACAAAAAATAGTATGTTCCTAGTAAAACAATGCAACACACAACATAGACATCAGAGGAATAAAATAGATATAGCAGCATCTAATAAATAACCATCAAACAAAATGACACATGAATATAGAAAAATCAAACTACTCAAATATCAGAAGCAAACCAACATTTATTTTCACATGAGCCAACTTCAAATAAATAGTTGTAGCAGGCAGCCCAAATTCAAGTAAACGATTTTTCGGATTTTTCGGGTATCCGAAATTAAAGAAAATGTGATCCATATCCGATCCAATTTTGTTTGGATATCTGATCCGAAATATTCGAAACACAAAAAAACGGATCGGATCACGGATCGGATCGGATCAGATTATTATGAACAGCCCTACTCGTCATGCATGTGGATTGTTCTTATCCCAGAGGAAGTATGCAGCTGAGATCATTGAGAGGGCTGAGATATCATCCTTTAAGTCAGCTTCCACTCCAGTTGATACTAAGCCCAAGTTGGGTGTTGCGATTGGACCCCAATATGAGGATCCGACCCGCTATCGCAGTCTTGTAGGGGCTCTTCAGTATCTTACTTTCACGAGACCAGATATTACGTATAACATACAACATATGTGTTTGTTTATGAATGATCCAAGGGTTGAGCACATGAATGCACTCAAACACATCCTTATGTACATCTAGGGGACACTTGACTATGACTTGCATTTATATCCTTCGTCGACGTCTACACTTGTCTCGTATACAGATGCTGATTGGGAAGGATGTCCCGATACCAGACGATCTACGTCTGTCTATTATATGTTTCTTGGTAATAACTTGGTCTATTGGTCTGCAAAGCGTCAATCGACTTTATCACGTTTCAGTGCCGAGGCCGAGTATCGAGGGGTAGCCAATGTGGTCTCTGAATCATGTTGGTTACGTCATCTTCTTTAGAACTTCATTGTCCTATTGAGAAAGCTACCTTAGTTTATTGTGATAATGTTAATGTCATCTACCTTTCTGAAAATTCGGTTCAGCACCAGCGCACTAAACATATCGAGATAAACATTCACTTTGTTCGTGAAAAGGCAGCTCGTGGAAAAGTACGCGTCTGTCATGTCCCTTCCAGGTATTAAATTGCAGACATCTTTACAAAGGGTCTTCCCTCGGTCCTTTTTGAAGATTTTAGGGACAGTCTCAAAGTTCGAAGACCACCCGCTATGACTGTGGGGGTGTGTTAAATATACATCTGATATACACCATATACAAGTGTATATCAGATACATAATGTCTCAGGTACTATAGAAGAGGCCCACGCTCCAACTGATTTTGCGTATAATTAATATTAGTCTTGTACATTTACAAACATCGATTAAATTCGGTCAATTTGTATTTCGAAAAAATAAGCTCGAAGAATATAAGTAAAAAGTAAGTCTTAAACCAATAAGCACTAATGGCCTAGTAGTAGAATACTAGTTCTACGTACCAGGATAAAGATAAGTTTCAATATCAAGGTAGTGCATTTTTATATTGTGTAATTTAAAACCGATCGGAAAATCGGTCAAATAATGGTACTACTTATAGTTTTTTTTTTTTTTTTTTGACGAAGGAACCCGCAGCCGCTACTCTTTCGAGTGCGCACAGGGTAAACCCCGGGCTGACGCAATAGCCTGCAAATCACGTCAGCCGATTAACCACACTTGGCAAGCCATGTGTGACAGGCTCAACCAAGAAGGTTTATGCAGGGGATCGAACTCGTGACTTTGCGGTCCCGCGCTCTACTGCTACACCAACTTGACTACCCTTGCGGGTTACTTATAGTTGGTTCTATGGAGAGGAGTCCTTCTGTCATATTTCGACACACTCATTTGTCTTTTTGATATATCTAAGTTCATTTGTGATAAGTTCATTATGTCTCATATACATGATCGTCTTTGGATTCGTGCGAGGTGTGCTACCGCACAGGGTCCCCCGAAAAACGAAAAATTTTAGGGACTTTTTTTTCATTTTTATTAAGTAGTATTAGCCAAAATTTTCTGTAAAGACCCATAATCCGCAGGTCTTAGCCCAATTAAGAAATCACTTTTACGAATTAGAACAGGGCCCCTAAAATGTTTGAGACGCTTCTGCTTATATATAAGCTTCAAAATATTTTATCTTCCCATGAATATGAAATTTTCATGTATACCCCTAATTTATGGCTTTTAAAGTTTATAAATAAGGTATTTTACCATTTTATATCCGATAACTCTTCTAATTATCAAAATATCTTTTCAAAATAGCATTCCTATTTCACGCCCCAAATTTTATAGATTGATGTGATTAGCACTCTACCAACATCGAGTGAACCAATCCATATGAAATGCCTTAACTATATGCATTAAAACATAATAAATTATGTTTCAAAAATCATGCATGAAACATTTAAATTATTGCTCATTCGGCCCATTTCATATAGATGAAAATATTTACAAATCAAATATATCTTGTCAGGCATATTATGTGGCCATAATTACAACTCAATATAATTGTTCTAAACAAATGAAAGTGACAACCCGGGACAATCCCTTGCTAGATGGAAAATTAAAAAAAAAGAAGAAGTAACATGTTATAACGAAGATAGAAGTGGTGCTTCACCAAAATATGTTGGGAAAGAGAGTCATCTGTTCATCATGTGGCCGGTTGCACACTGATGCGCGATTTATGCACACACTTACGCAAGTACACGTGTAGTGACAAGTAATATAGTCTAGAAGACCGAGTTATCGTCCTCAGGGATTAGTGTTCAATTCTCAAATTCTATTCTATGGTATCTATTTGGTAACCGATGATTGATAAAGTGTTTATAACTATAATTATGAATGCTAATTAAACTACTTTGTTTTACTTCAGATATGATGGAAATAGGGCTTCCAAATCTCCTCAACTATCCGCTTATCTTACTTGTTAATGCAATTAATTATGGTTCTTCTTCTATTTTGAGATAGCAGGTTAACTAAGCCGTTTTATACTCATGTTAAGGTAATATAAACACTCAACCCCAATATAGAACCCTTCTATCTTTCGGTGATAAGATTGACTATAAAGGAGGATTAAGAGCAATAACCTATCAAGACTACACAAGTATCGGGGTACTTTCGTCCACGATTTAACCTATGTTTATTCAACTATAACATATTCACAATCTCCCCTTTCGGCTTTTGATTAGAAATCATATGGATTATGATAATTAGTGATCAATTAATTACCAAACATTCAAGACAATTATTGAATAAATCTCAACAATAACAAGAAGAACCAAAAACATGCATTAATTCATAATGATAAGGTTCAAGTGATTTGACATGGAAAACCCTAGATTAAGTTAGTTCCTAGCCATAAACATGACAAGAACTAAATTAACATCCAACATAAACTACAAAGAAATAAAACAAGAAACAAGAAATTACTAAGAAGTGGTCTCCAATCTTGATCTCCAAAGTTGTGTGAATTGGCCAGGAAGGGAACTCTTAATTCTGACCTAAAGGCTGCTTTTTATAGCCTCCAAATCGTTTTCCAGGTTTTCCTTCAGGCCTTGGCCCATTACCATTCGAATATGTCAGTTTTCCCGCTTTGGCGTAGCGGCCCTCCAACTGGTGCCGCGGCGCCGAAACTCTGCGTCTCAGAATTGGGCGCCATGAGCTCGACTCTGGCTTTGGAGGCCGTGGCGCCGCATTCGTGCGGTTCGCAATTTTCTCGCTTTTGAGCTCTGGAACCTCTGTTTACGCCTCTTTTGCTCCTTTTCCGCCAATGAGCCACTTTAAACCAATATGACTCAAAAGAAAGAAAATCTATCCTAAGACGACACGTATTTGTACAAAAGTGGGCAAAAAACTAACTAAAAATGACTCAAAAGGTGTATATAAAATACACCGATCAAACACCCCCAAACTTAACCTTTGCTCGCCCTCGAGCAAAGATCAAAAGAAAGACTTAAAGACACTGATCACTTTGCTGCATCATTGTTACTTAGAAAAGCATGAAGGTTAGCAGAATAATATGCAGGAACATATAACATGAATTTTTAGCATTCTAAACACATTAAGTTAGATATTTCGCAAATTCAAATCAATCATGTTCAATGGAAGTAAGAATACCTAACTATGCATGTCAATTTCAAAATCATATGACATGTTTACTTGCTATTCTCCACTAACCATGGATACACATGTAAGAGATCTTCAGGGCTTTTCAGGGTTGTAATGTAGGCTTAGGCATGGGTAGGTAAAAATAGGCATTTAGGCTCATTTAATGTACCATAAGCTCTTTTGCTTTTCAATTCTTCTTTTTTCTTTTGATTTTCTTTCTTCACTTCATACTATATTTCCCCTCTTTTGTTTTGAGAGAGTGAAGTGTATTATCAATAACAGGCACCCCCAAACTTAGGCTTTTGCCTATTTTTTTTTTTATTGGGGTGCATCAAAATTGTTCACTCTTTTTGTATCTTTTTTTTAACACTTTCTATTCCAATCATTTCAAATTTTTACTTATGGCACAAGTGTGGAATTATAGGGTGTCAAAGAAAAAGTCTAATTTTTAGGCTCAAAGGGGCTGACTAGGGATATTTTGAATGTTAGGGATAGGTAAAAGTAGTAAGAAAGGGCTAACAAAGAATTGCCTGAGTCATTTCCCTAACATGCATATCCTAACTATTTCGCCTCAAATAGCAAGCAATCATACACATAGGTTTAATCATTAACAGTGCACAAATCAAGCAAGATACCCCAAATAGACAGATTTCATGAGTTTTTGGCATATCTAACCTAAGTGTTTAGATGGTTGCTTCTAATTCCATTACATTATTCAACCTTACTTCACTAGGCGATTCAAGTAACTGCAGCATGCATGATCTTTAAAAAAAATATGACTCAAAAATACTTAAAACAAATAAAAAAGACTCAAAAACAATAAGACGTCCCCCCAAACTTAATCACACATTGTCTCCAATGTGTGCAAGACTAAAAAAAACAAAAATAAAATAAAAGAAACAAGACAACTTACAAACTTGGTTTAAAGTGGTGGCGGTGGCGGTGGATGATGCATTGACCACTGGTTGAACAAGGAACTCATCTCATCAAATCTCTGGTGCAACTGTTGTTGCTCCTGCTTTAATTCTTGCTGTCCTTGCCTCAGGTCCTGTTGACCTTGTATCATTATGTCAAAGTTCTGCATCTTCCTTCTCTGGTTCATGAGCAACTGCTCCATTATGGGCATTGGAGGTTCAGATTCTGGGGGTTGTTGATGGCTGCTTCCTGCCTCATGTTGAACCTCTGTCTCAGGCTCATCTTCATCCATGGAAGCTTCTGCTGCTGCTGCTGCTGGTGGTCTCCTTCGTGCTGCTGCTGGAGAGAGTGGGTCTGGGAAGGAATGCACTAGCCCATATGACACAGGAGGTTGGACTTTCTCATATGTATCAGTGGGTAAGGTTGGGACCCATGTCTGGAGCATAAGCTGCTAATAAGTGAGCCATGTCCCAACCCACCTGTCGTTACCAACCTGCTGGTTTCTCCGATGTTTTGCAATATTTCCTTCCCAACGTCAATCGTCCTCCCTGACATGATTCCATATATCATTTTTATTCTATCTGCTGGCACTCTGGTGAAGTGCATCGATGGAATTAAGCGGGCACTGACGAAATATAACCAACTCTTGGTTGTTTTGTTGAACTGACATCTGCTCAGCCCTCTTGATCCATTTCTTGCAATCTCGTACTCATCCCCAGGGTAGCTCACTGTGCTTGCGACGACATCCCAGTCGATGTTGTTGGTGTCTCTAGACCATGTTCTGAAATAGCTCTGGTCGTCACCTCTTTCTTCAACATCAGCTGTTTTTAATAGCACATTCACCACTTATGCCGTCACAGGCACATACTGTCCCCTCACAAAACATCTATCATCCACCCTCTCTGGAAAGTTAGCATAAAATTCTCTCACCATTACTGTGTTCATCGGTGCTATTCTTTCTGGGTTAACAAATCTCTTCCACCCCATGACCTCTATCATCGCCCGAATAGGCTCATAGGCATCTCCCTCCTCAAATGACTCCCTTTGGTACTCCATTCCTCTTTCAGGGATCAAGAGTCTAGTACTAACTTTTTGGTATCTCTCCTCAGCTTTTTGGCTGACAAACCTAGTAGTGTCATATTGAGGGACGGAAGTGGATGTGGAAGTTCTCCTTTTCTTGGCAGACATTTTTAGATAACTTGGCAGCGTTTCCTTTGTTCAACGATATTACCCAATACTATCAATCAATAATCAGCAGCTACAACACTTATCAACCCACACACTTCACTTAAAAAGCTCCGGCACAACACCCCACGCTCACTTCGTATAATATTCAGCCAAATCTCACACCCAACTTCAACACACCACACACCTTCCACCAATAAAACACCTCATCACCTATTACCTCCCCTGAATTTATTGAAGATTTCAAGAAAAGTGATAAAGGTTACCTTAGACGGTGTTCTTCAAGATTTTATTATTCCTAATGATGTTTTGAGGCAATGAAATGAGGGTTGTTGTTTAAGATGGTTAAGGGTTTAAGGAATTTAAGAACTTTGGTTGTGATTGGATTTAGTTTGTGGAAGATTTTTAGGTAAAGGGTAAATTTCGTGGGTTTTGGAGAGAGGGAAGGTTTGGGTTTTGAATTGGAGAGAGGAAAATCGGATTTAGGGCTCCTTTAAGCTTCAGAATTTCCGTCGCGGCGCCGCGGCCCTGCAATTGGCGCCGCGGCGCCCAAACTTCTGCAATCCTTTGAACTTCCAGCGCTGTGGCGCTCTGATTTGGCGTCGCGGCGCCAAACCTTCAGAACTTTTCTGGACTTTTGGCACCGCGACCCTGCAATTGGCGCCGCGGTGCTGAATCTTCTGCGCCCTTCTGATCTTTTGGCACCGCGGCCTGCTCCTGGAGCTGAGCCGATTTTCTTTTGGTTTCTTTTCAGTTTTCGTCCTCCAAATTCTTGGCTCTGCACCTGTCATCACAACATTTAAACAATACCTCCGTGAGACTGTTCTAGGTAAAAACTAAATTGCATTAAATTGAATCAAATAAAATAACCTTGGGTTGCCTCCCAAGTAGCGCTGTCTTTAACGTCTTTTAGCCGGACGCAAGTTCCTTACTCAAGGCGTAGGGTAAATTAACCCCACAGCCTATCCATTTCATCAACATTTTTCTCTTCCTCCTTCTGTTTTTCCTTTTCTCTTTTTTCTCAAGAGGAGGTTTAGTATCACTTACCTGTTTTGACGGGCTTATCTCTCTTGCTGTGGCTTGCGCTGGATAAACCGATTTGCTGACAGTGCTAATTGCAAAGCACTTGCTCATGACTGGGGGTTCAATGATGTGTTTGAACACTTTGAACACCATCTCTTCACTTTCCACTCTAAGTGTCAGCTCACCCTTCTCCACATCAATTAGGGCTCTCCCGGTTGCCAAGAACGGTCTTCCCAATATGATGGGGATCTCATCATCTTCTTCCATATCCAGGATGAGGAAGTCCGCGGGAAAAAAAAATTTTCCACCTTAACTAAGACATCTTCAATCTTTCCCCTGGGATGCACCACCGTTCTATCTGCTAGCTGCAAGCTCACAGTAGTTGGTTTAGCTTCACCTAACCCCAACCTCTTAAAAACAGACAAGGGCATAAGATTTATGCTAGCCCCCAAATCACAAAGGGTCCTATTACATGTAACCCTGCCAACTGTGCAAGACAATGTGAAGCTCCCTGGATCCTTGAGTTTATGGGGCAATTTCTTCTGCAAGATGACACTACATTCCTCTGTCAGTGCCACCATCTCATACTCCGCCAACTTCTTCTTCTTCCCAAGAATTTCCTTCATGAATTTAAAGTAAGTAGGCATTTGCTCCAATGCCTCAATGAACGGAATGTTGATGTGTAACTTTCTGAATATCTCCAAGAACTTAGAGAATTGCTTATCAACCACTTTCTTTTGCAACCTCTGCGGAAAAGGGATCCTCTTAGTGTACTCCTTTATTGGGACTGTTGGAGCTTTCTCTAATATCGGGTTGCCTTCAGTAGCCCTCTCCCTCTCTGCATCCACTCTCTGTTCAACCACGGGCTGGGGTGTAAGCTGTTCTAATCGCTTTTCCACTCTCACCGCACCGCTGCAATCTTGTTCTCTGGGGTTTATCTCTGTATTGCTAGGCAAAGTGCCATGTGGCCTGTTGTTTGCCATCTTCGCTAGTTGTCCCACCTGTGTCTCCAAATTCCTGATAGAGGATCTAGTCTCTGCCATGAACTGGGTCTGTGAGTTGGTGAGTGTCAACAGGGCTGCTCTCAACTCGTCGCCTGCTTATTGAGCGGTGCGCATCAATTGTTGTGAAGATGAGGCCTGAGTGAATGGTTGCTGATTTTGGTACTGGCCTCGAAATTGGTTCTGCTGCCCTTGATCACCCCTCCATGAAAAATTAGGGTGATTCCTCCACCCTGGATTGTAGGTATTTGAATAGGGGTTTTTCTGGGGCATTTGATAATTGCCTACTGTTTGGCACTCTGCTTGCTCGATCGAGATGTTGTTAGGATCAGCTGATGGGCATCTATCAAAGGTATGTGGACCTCCACACATTTCACAACTCAATGGCATTTGCACTTGATGCGCGATTTATGCACACACTTACGCAAGCGCACGTGTCGTGTCAAGTAATATAGTCTTAGAAGACCGAGTTATCGTCCTCAGGGATTAGTGTTCAAGTACCAAATTCTATTCTATGTTATCTATTTGGTAACCGATGATTGATATGTTGTTTATGACTATAATTATGAAAACTAACTAAACTATGTTGTTTTACTTCAGTAATATGGAAATAGGGCTTCCAAATCTCCTCATCTATCCGCTTAACTTACTTATTAATGTAATTAATTATGGTTCTTCTTCTATTTTGAGATAGCAGGTTAACTAAGCAGTTTTATACTCCTGTTAAGGTTATATAAACACTCAACCCCACTATAGAACCTTTCTACCTTTCTGTCACGACCCGACCCCGGAGCCGCGACTGGTGCCCTACCTGGGCACCCCATTCAGGCATACATCAGAGAATAGCAGCGGAACATACACAACATACAACATGTTTAGACAAAATATCACAGGCTAGCCGATAAGGCCGTCTTCCATAAAATATGCATAATCAAAATCAAAACTGTACAACTCGTTTCTTACAGCCCCAAACCACAACATGTGACTACAGACCTCTAAGAATAACAATTGTGGCGGGACAGGGCCCCGCCATACCCCTGAATGTACATAAATCTACAACATCAGGGAAAAGCGTACTAAAAGACAAGCCTCCGAGAAATGGAGCTTCGACGTCGATAAGTGATCCTAAGAATGAGGATCCACCACTTACCACTACCGCGCGTGAGCGCAGCCCGAGGAAGGGGTCGACACAATATGTACTAAGTATGTAAAGCGGAAAATCGTAATTACATCATAAGTTTAAAACAAAGCCGAGGCATGTATGATAATAAAATTACGATTACCAAGGCCTTACTAACAATGAGAGTAACTAAGAGTATACGTACAACATAAAAATAGGACGCTCACGATCAAAGCAGGACCATCCGCCCACAGTATCATTAAGCAATCCTACTCCTGGGACTATTTCACCCGCATAGGTCGTGTGGACCCGCATGAGGTATTCCTCGCATAGGTTGTACCCGCCCACATGGGACTATTTCACCCGCATAAGCCCATAGGACTCGCATGAGGTATTCCTCGCATTGTGGGTAGCAAATCCACAGAAACAGGTGGTATAACGATCTTGGGGATTCACCCCTCATTTATACTTTTACCCTGAAGAAGGTGGTATGACGATCTTAGGGCTTGCCCCTCATTCATACTCTTACCCTGAAGAAGGTGGTATAACGATCTTGGGGCTTGCCCCTCATTTATACTCTTACCATATCTCAACCGGCCAACATACATAACATAAGCACTACCGGCTTATTATACAATAAATAAGCAAGTTAAGAAATTCCCCTAACTTCTTATTAGCCTTATTCATATACACTCTCATTTTAGTTTACTTAAGGCACTAGCATATCTTTTATAAAAATTCGGGAATTTAACCCAAGTACTACATACTTCCACTCTTTTAAAAATGACTTTTTTTCGTATAAAACTTCCAAGATACTATTAACCGTAGTATCAAGTCAAAATTACGTTTCAAGACAAGTCACAATACCTTTAGAAATAAAGTTAGGTTTCTAAATCAAGTGACTCCTTTTCTTATAAAACTTTAGGCAATTGATGCCTTAAAATCAAATTGTCTTTCATTAAATCAAGTCATTTATCTTTCCATAAAGTTAATATAACCAACTTCCCATAAAGTCGTTATAATCACTTTATACCTTAGCCAAATACAATTTCCTATCCAAGGGACTTATACGTTTAAAACGAAACAAGTATCACATACTTTAAAACTCTTCAAGTCCCTTAACTTTAATAAAACTTAAGACATCCTTAATACTTTCAAAGAAGTGAGTTAATCTCCTAACTCACCCGACTTGGCTATTCATAAAACTAGTAAAGGATATCAAGGTCTCAGACGCTCACCGTACTATATACGTGCAACTAGTCATGCTCAAAAGATAGGAAAGTTCCACATACCTCTTCGGGTCAAACCACTTGCCAAGTACAAAATCCCGCCCGTAGTATGTCAACCTATAATATCCACAATATGTCTATTAACGCCTTACTTCAAACGTAGAATATTATAAGTGTAAAGTCTCTAAATTCTACGGAAAATCGGACAACACCTCCTTTGTTTCTACTTACTTTGCCACCTTTTTCAAGGCCGAATTCAATAACCAAACACGCCACATTTAAGGCCCAAACAATGAAATTAATCAATAGGGGATTACACGCCTACTAGACGTGTAAAATTCCGCCCCACAAACGATATCAAACTAATACAAACTACTAGTCCAATTCGGCCACATTGAGTACAATAACACCAATTCTTATCCAATTTCATTTCAATCCAAGTTGTTAGCACAAAATGATATCAAGTCGCAATCGATATACTACTATAATCTTCAAGTAAGTAACATGCGACGATTCTACTAAACGACCAATTTGTAATCCAACTTCACATGGCTTAAATGACATTTCGGATTTTAAGGCTACAATCAATCCATAATACTTATAAACTTCAACACATACTTCATGCTAGCAAACATGTAAAGCTAACAACAATATATATAATCTTGTAACACTTTTAAGAGACAAGATTATTACCTCAACGAATTTTAATCCAACTCCAAATCCAAAGTCGCTCCTTAGCAACTTAGAGCCTCTTCTAGACACTTCAATCCGCTACTTGAGACCCTTAGAACAACACCAACAAATTTCCGTCAATCTTCCAAACAAAACCTAGTAAAGTAACTAGGTTTTCACCTTGCGACTAATACGAAAACTATCTTTTTCCGATATTTTTCTATTGAGATACACTTACAATACACTCATGAACCTTGGTTTAAAGTGTGGAGCTTAATGAACAAGAAACAAAAAAATTTCTTTTCTTCCTTGAGTGAACCCGAGAGCAACTATTGTTGTTCTTGAAATTCTTGAATTTTTTTCTAAGTGTTGGACTTAGTCTTGCTACTAGTAGTATTATATAGCACAATGGAGGGTCAAGATGTGCCCAAATGTGAGGCTTGGATGAGTTTCAATTAAATATCAAGACTTGTGGACCCTTTGACTTAGTCGATTTTCTCAAGCTCACTACTTGCAAGACTTGTCATCTTAAGACTATGGTCAATGACCATTTTGTCCATGTCCCAATTCGTCCAAGGCAACCATAAGGGGGGTGACACGTGTCGCCCTCCTATTCGTCACAATATTCGTTTTCCGACAATTTCATAATTCCGATAAATTTTTACAAGTCTCTAATCTTAACATTAGGAATTCTCACGTACGTTTTTAAAACATGTCCTGTAAATACGGAGTGTAACATTCTTCCCTCCTTAGAAACATTCGTCCCCGAATGTTCTTTCGGAGTCAAACTTATAATTAGCGACATAGTTTCCTTTCACCACCCCGACATACCAATAATGCCAAACATGGCCACATAATAACATTTAAACAAAACAAACGCTTCAATTAAAACTTGACAAGTAAGGGAAAACGAATTACCTGAAGGTGTAGGGAATAAGTGAGGATACTTCCTCAACATGTCCTCCTCCGCTTCCCAAGTCATCTCCTCCCGGTTATCATTTCTCCACAAGACTTTGACGGAAGCCACATCCTTGGTCCGCAGTCGCGACACAGCGATCGAGTATCGCTATGGGACTCTCTCATACGATAACCCTCTCACACTGGACCTCACTAGCGGGAAAACTCGCTGGATCTCTGATACACTTCCGCAACATAGAAACATGGAAGACCGGATGTACCGCCTCTAACTCTGATGGCAGATCCAACTCATAGGCAACCTTGCCTACTCGACGGACGATCTGGTAGGGCCCAATGTACCTTGGGCTGAGTTTCCCCTTCTTTCCGAATCTCATCACACCCTTCATGGGTGACACCTTCAAGAAGACCCAATCGTCTACCTGAAACTCCAAATGCCGACGCCGATTATCCGCATATGATTTCTGCCGACTCTGAGCTGCTAACAGTCTCTCCTGGATAAGCTTCACCTTATCCACAGCCTGCTGAACCAAGTTTGGGCCAACTAACTGCACCTCTCCCACGTCGAACCAACCAATCAGCGACCTATATTTCCGCCCATATAAAGCCTCGTATGGCGCCATCTGTATACTGGAATGGTAGTTGTTGTTATAAGCAAACGCCACAAGAGGCAAATGATCCTCCCAGCTACCCCTAAAATCAATCACGCAGCTCGCGGATATCCTCGTTGTATCGATAGTACGCTCTGCCTGCCTGTCAGTCTGAGGATGAAATGTTGTACTGAGACTCACCTGTGTCCCTAATCCTTTCTGGAAATACCTCCAGAAGTTTGTTGTAAACTGGGCTCCCCTATCAGATATAATCGACACCGGGACACCGTGCAGCCTCACAATCTCTCTGATGTACACCGCATAGTCTCTCGATCAACGTCGTCCTGATGGAAGGAAATGGGCTGATTTCACACCACAACAATAACCCAAATGGAGTCGTACTTTCTCCGAGTGCGAGGTAACCTGTAACAAAGTCCATGTTGATCACCTCCCACTTCCAAGTCGAATCTCAATAGCTGCAATAATCCATTGGGCCTCGTGCTCGACTGACTCGCGGCAATTAGGATCTTGTGCAACAAAACACGCCACGTCCTCTTCGTGCCATCCCACCAATACAAACATCTGAGGTCATGGTACATCTTGGTCGACCCCGGATGAATAGAATAACGAGCACTGTGTGCCTCCCCCAAAATCTGCTGACGAAGTCCTGTCACATCGGGAACACACAACCGGCCCTCAAATCTTAGCACCCCATCAGGCGCTATCTCGAATATACTCTTCTCCTCCCGAAGAGTCGTCTCGATACCGCATCATCACTGGTCTCAAATCGCCGCTTCTTCACCTCATCAACGATGGAAGACTCGGCAACCTCACGAACACGTACCCCACTATCGTCGGTATCGATCAATCGGACCCCAAGGCTCGCTAGCTGGTGGATATGACGGACCATGTCTTGTCTCTCTGGCTGTACCTCTGACAGGCTCCCCATCGATCTACGACTCAAGGCATCAGCAACTACGTTGGCTTTCCCCGGATGGTATAGAATATCAATATCATAATCTTTCAAAGAACTCTAACCACCGCCTCTGCCGCAAGTTCAGCTCCTCTACCGAAGATATACCGAGGCTCTTGTGGTGCAGTATAAATATCCACATGAACCCCATACAAATAATGTCTCCAAATCTTCGGCATGAATAATCGCGCCAACTCTAAGTCATGGGTAGGGTAATTCCTCTCATGCTTAGAATCGCCGAAGCATAGGCTATAACCTTGCCGTCCGCGTCAAAACATACCCTAGCCCGATACCCGAGGCATCACGATAGATCACGCGTGCGTCTAACCCCTCGGGAAGAGTAAGAATGAGTCGTAGTCAACCTTTCCTTCAAAGAATCGAAACCCTTCTCGCAAGCCTCTCCACCGGAACTTGGCTCCTTCTCGAGTCACCTAGTCAGCGGTCTGAAATCGAAGCAAATCGCTCCACAAACCTACGACAATAACTCGCCAAACTAAGAAATCTGCGCACCTGGTCGGAGTAGTAGGTCTCGGCAAGACTTGATCGCCTTAATCTTTGCCGTATCCACCAACACCATCACCCGATAATGTGCCCGGGAATGCCACCGAGGCCAACCAAAACTCACACTTGGAGAACTTGGCGAATAATCGCGGCCCGAGGACCCAAGTACCGCCTCGCAGTGATCTGCGCTCGCTCGTCCGCGAATAAACCAGGATGTCATCAATGAATACTATCACAAATGTATCCAAAAATGGCTTGAACACCCGGTTCATCAAATCCATAAATACCACTGGAGCGTTGGTCAAACCGAAAGACATAACCCTGAACTCATAGTGCCCATACCGGGTCCTGAATGCAGTCTTTGGGATATCTGCCTCTCGAACTCGCACCTGATGATAACTGCATCGCAGTCTATCTTGAGAAACACCTCGCACTCGTGAATCGGTCAAACAAATCATCAATCACGGGAGGGTACCTATTCTTGATGGTTACCTTATTCACCGTCAGAATCAACACACATACGCAGAGTCCCATCCTTCTTCTTCACAAACAAAACCGGCGCTCCCCAGGGAGAAACACTAGGCCTGATAAAGCCTTTTTCCAGCAAATCTTTCAGCTGGTCCTTCAGCTCCCTCAACTCAGCAGGTGCCATCCTGTATGACGGAATGGAAATAGGTCGAGTGTCTGGCAACGTGTCAATACAAAACTCAATCTCCCTCTCAGGAGGGATACCCGAAAGATCGTCTGGGAACACATCTGGAAACTCCCTAACCACTGCATCGATCAAGAATCGCACCTCACCTGTATCAAATATTCGAACCAGATGATAAATGTACCCTTTCTGCACCATCTTTCTAGCCTTGAGGTATGAAATAAACCTACCCCTCGGCGACGATGTGTTGCCCTTCCACTCGATAACCGGCTCACCAGGAAACTGGAACCGAACTAACTCGTTTCTCATACCAGCGTTGGCATAACAAGAAGCCAACCACCCATATCCATAATGACATCAAAATCGTCATCTCCAACTCTATCAAGTCTGCAAGGTCCGACGATCGTAAATAAACAGGACAACCTCTATACACCCGCCGGCTAACACCGAATCACCCATCGCGTAGCTACCTCAAAAGGCTCTATCGACATCGGCTCTATCCCGATTCTACCCGCATAAGAGGGGACACTTAGGACAAGGTAGAACTCGGATCTATCAAAGCATAAACGCTACAACATGAAATCAATAATGTACTATGGCGACGACGCTGTGGAAGCCTCACGATCTGGCGGCCGTTAAGGAATAAATACGGTTACGTGGACCTCTGAATGGAACCACCACCACGACCTGCGCCGCCTGCCGTCGTGAGTACCACGCCTCCGGGCGCGTAACCACATAAGGAGAGGAAGACCCGAATCGATCCCGCTGGCCGCACCAGACCACCCATGCCGCCTAGACGGACAATCTTCTCAAATGGCCCTCGCCGCCACAAGAGTAACAGCTCCGAGCTACGCGCAGATTCGCCGGTGAGACCTACCGCGTCGAGCACACCGAGATGTGGGTGGTCTCGACGGTGATTCTGCCTCCTCGAAACCTCAAGTCCTGAGCCACGACTCGCTCACGAATGACTGGTGATCGGACTCCTACCGAAATCGTGAAGGAGCACTGCAGATCGGGCCGGAATGTGGACCTAGTTCGCCGAGGCCGCCCGCCTAAATCGCCTCGAGACCTGCTGTCACGACCTCTTGGGCTGGCTCGAGTCAACTGATCCTCCTCTATCAATCCTCTATCCTCGCGCATACGCTGCATCCTAGCAATGTCCATACCGGTGAAGAGCCACCTCAAGCATCACGAATCATATGACGGTCTAGTCCCATCACATAACGATGAACTCTATCCGCCATGTCGCCTACAATGGTGTGCGATGCACGCCGCGAGTCAAACTCAGTGTACTCGCGATAGTCCTCCCATTCTCGCCTCAAGATGAAGAATCTATCTACACGGGCTCTCCTCATCTCGGGAGGCAAAAGTGATCCATGAAGGCCTCTCAGAACTCCTCCCAAACACCGGAAGAGCATCCTCACCTCTCGACAGCTCCCATGACTCGAACCTTCAACGCAATATCGCAGAACCAGAAGAGGCTAGCATAATGAACTGTCTCCAAGCCCTAAGAACACGCATAGTCCGTCAGAGTGCCGAATGAACTCCTGCGGATCCTCCTGACCTCGAACCATAAAACTCGGGGATGACAACCTAAAATCCCAAATCCGCAAACCGCCGGCTCTGGGTTAGCCGCACGCTCTTGTCGCCGCTCGCACTATCTTGGTCAATAACCGGATCTGCTCCTCGTAGTCTCTATACTCAAGCACTGCCGCGGAATCGAGGCTCGTGCACGGAACCTCTCGAGCTACCGCCGCTCGGCCTCTAATACTGCCGGCGTGAACTTCGCCGACCGCTTACTACCTCGTGCATAGTCAGGCTCGAGTCCGTAACCCTCGAGTACCGCTAGCGCCTCGCTGCCGCTTGCCCTTCTGGCCCTGGCCGCTCCGCGAGGCATAATCGTTTCATAAGAATAGGTCGAGAAGATTCAACCTAATAAGACACTCTCTTGCACAATCCTGCAGAGAGAAGAATGGAAACCAATCCTAAATGTCCTGCTGACGATTATAGATGTGGTGCACAACACACCGATAATCAAGACTCTACTAGACACGGTCTGTAGATACTTTCCGAGGACTAACTGCTCTGATACCACTTTTGTCACGACCCGACCCCGGGGCCGCGACTGGTGCCCTACCTGGGCACTCCGTTCATGTATACATCAGAGAATAGCAGCAGAACATACACAACATACAACATGTTTAGACAAAATATCACAGGCTAGCCGATAAGGCCGTCTTCCATAAAATATGCATAATCAAAATCAAAACTGTACAACTCGGTTCTTACAGCCCCAAACCACAACATGTGACTACAAACCTCTAAGAATAACAACTGTGGCAGGACAGGGCCCCGCCATACCCCTGAATGTATATAAATCTACAATATCAGGGAAAAACTGTACCAAAAAGACAAGCCTCCGGAGAAATGGAGCTTCTGACGTCTGATAAGTGATCCTAAGAATGAGGATCCACCACCGCTACTCCCTACCTGGCATGAACGCACTCCAGGAAGGGGTCAATACACAATATGTACTAAGTATGTAAATCGAAAATACGTAATTACATCATAAGTTTAAAACAAAGCCGAGACATGTATGATAATAAAATTACGACACAAGGCCTTACTAACAATGAGAGTAACTAAGGTATCGTCTAACATAAAAATAGGACGCCACGATCAAAGCGGGACCATCCGCCCACGATCATTAAGCAATCCTACTCGGGACTATTTCACTGCATAGGTCGTGTGGACCCGCGTGAGGTATTCCTCGTGATAGGTGCACTACCGCCCGCATGGGACTATTTCACCCGCATAAGCCTATAGGACTCGCATGAGGTATTCCTCACATCGTGGGTAGCAAATCCACGGAAACAGGTGGTATAACGATCTTGGGGATTCACCCCTCATTTATACTCTTACCCTGAAGAAGGTGGTATGACGATCTTGGGGCTTGCCCCTCATTCATACTCTTACCCTAGAGAAGGTGGTATAACGATCTTGGGGCCTGCCCCTCATTTATACTCTTACCCTATCTCAACCGGCCAACATACATAACATAAGCACTACCGGCTTATTATACAATAAATAAGCAAGTTAAGAAATTCCCCTAACTTCTTATTAGTCTTATTCATATACACTCTCATTTTAGTTTACTTAAGGCACTAGCATATCTTTTATAAAAATTCGGGAATTTAACCCAAGTACTACATACTTCCACTCTTTTAAAAATGACTCTTTTTCGTATAAAACTTTCAAGATACTATTAACCGCAGTATCTAGTCAAAATTACGTTTCAAGACAAGTCACAATACCTTTAGAAATAAAGTTAGGTTTCTAAATCAAGTGACTTCTTTTCTTATAAAACCTTAGGCAATTGATGCCTTAAAATCAAATTGCCTTTCATTAAATCAAGTCATTTATATTTCCATAAAGTTAATATAACCAACTTCCCATAAAGTCGTTATAATCACTTTATACCTTAGCCAAATACAATTTCCTATCCAAGGGACTTAAACGTTTAAAACGAAACAAGTATCACATACTTTAAAACTCTTCAAGTCCCTTAACTTTAATAAAACTTAAGACATCCTTAATACTTTCAAAGAAGTGAGTTAATCTCCTAACTCACCCGACTTGGATATTCATAAAACTAGTAAAGGATATCAAGGTCTCAGACGCTCACCGTACTATATACGTGCAACTAGTCATGCTCAAAATATAGGAAAGTTCTACATACCTCTTCGGGTCAAACCACTTGCCAAGTACAAAATCCCGCCCGTAGTATGTCAACCTATAATATCCACAATACGTCTATTAACGCCTTACTTCAAACGTAGAATATTATAAGTGTAAAGTCTCTAAATTCTACGGAAAATCTGACAAAGACTCTCCTGTGTTTCTACTTACTTTGCCACCTTTTTCAAGGCCGAATTCAATAACCAAACACGCCACATTTAAGGCCCAAACAATGCAATTAATCAATAGGGGATTACACGCCTACTAGACGTGTAAAATTCCGCCCCACAAACGATATCAAACTAATACAAACTACTAGTCCAATTCGGCCACATTGAGTACAATAACACCAATTCTTATCCAATTTCATTTCAATCCAAGTTGTTAGCACAACATGATATCAAGTCGCAATCTGTCACGACCCGACCCCGGGACCGCGACTGGTGCCCTACCTGGGCACCCTAACAGGTAAACATCAGAGAAAATCAGCGGAACATACATGAAACTTATAAAATAAAAACAACAGTAATAAAACAACAGGTTAGCCGATAGGGCTACCTTCCTGAACGTACATACATAAACGGCAAGCTTTCCTTTCCTTTACAAACCGACCCACAAAATGTGACTACGCACTTAAGAGTGTTAACATAACCATCACGGGACAAGGCCCCGCCGCACCTGAATATACATAGCCATGACAACTCCTAACATTGGAGCCATCTCAAAATGTTGAACCAGATCCTAAGCTCGCGGACCCATAATCGTACCTAAACTCGCGACATTTAACGCAGCCCGGCGGGTCGATAACAAAAATTTAATATGGAATGTAAAATAACGCATGAAATGTGATCAAAACTGCATAAAAGAATGACAAAGACAAGTATAAAAATACATACGGATCCTCGCCGTGTCATTACCACTTATGAACTTAATTTCACATCAATATCTTTTTCCATTCCATTAAGAGTTATAGCCATATCTTTACGCATTTACTTAGGAGAAGTCATTAAGTTCATTTCTGCCTAACTTACTTATCTTTCATAACATAGTCCGCCCACTACGGAGGACACATATACTACCCTACCAAACGGGACGCGATCGATCACCGATATCAAAGCACGTCCGTGGAATCCCCATCACCGCCGACAACTAAAAGTGTAAAACATAACCATGGGTCTCACGCCATAAAATCAATCAAAGCAGTGGTATAACGTGCGGGGCTTGCTCATTTATACTCTTACCCGGAGAAGGTGGTAAACAGGGTATAACGCCTTGGCTTGCCTCATTTATACTCTTACCTCGAGAAGGTGGTATAACGTCTTGGGGCTTGCCTCATTTATACTCTTACCCTATCTCGACTAGGCCACAAATAACACATAAAGCGGGTGGTGCAGGCCTCTGGATTTACCCTCACTTATACTCTTACCCCGGAGAAAGTGGTATAACGTCTTGGGCTTGCCTCTCATTTATACTCTTACCCTAACTCAACCGGCCATCATACATAACATAAGCCCTATCGACTTATCATACATAGCATAAGCACTACCGACTTATCATACATAACATAAGCATTACCGACTTATCATACATAATATAAGCAAGTTAAGAAATCCCCTAACTTCTTATTAGCTTGTTCATATACACTCTCATTTTTGTTTACTTAAGGCACTAACATGTCATTATAAAATCCGGGAATTTAACCCAACGTACTACGTGCCTCTACTCCTTTAAAACGATTCTCTTTCAAATAAAACTTCCAAGATACTAATAACCGTAGTATCCATCATATCTACTTTTCACGACAAGTCACAATACTTTTAGAAATACATTTATAGGCTCTAAATCAAGTGACTTCTTTCTTTAAAACTTTAAGCAATTTGTACCTTTAAAACAATTTGCCCTTCTTTATTTCAAATCATTTCTTTGCTTACATTATCAAGAAAACCATTCTTTTAATCTTCCATAAAGTTGTTATAACCAACTTCCCATAAAGCCGTTATAACTCTTTTATGTCTGAGACAAATTCATTCCTTTTATGACCAAGAAACTTATACTTTCAATTCAAATCACATAGCTTTCCAAATCAAGTATTCTATACTTTTAAATCAATTCATTTCTTCCTTTAAGAATCAAGTCTCATAACTTGAAAAATAAAGTCCCTTAACCTTTTAACAATTGAGGTCCATAGTCTTAAAACTTCATACGTAAATCCTTATAAATTAAGTAACATATACTTGGTGCGTTGTGAATAAGTTATACTTATTTATAACCATCTTAATCAAGTAGCCATGATCTAGAAAATGTAATACAATTTTGTCTTATCTTAGCTTCTATGCAGATGGAGAATTCTACTTGTTTTAACTTAATTAATTGTCATTACATTTTCCTTTATTAACGCTGCAATGGCTTGTTCGATACTTATTCTTATTCGTGGTAAATTAGCCAAGTCAACTGGCTCCAAAATACCTCCTAACGACTTTACCAACATCCCCATAAGACTTGGTAAGAACTTAGATAACTTATACATAACATTTACGTAGAGTAAATCAACATACATACCTCTTAACTTCTAAGAGTAGAAGGAATCATGAAATAGTACTACATGTATATTCCATACATAGAATCATGTCAAAAGAAGGAAGAGGTTCACATACCTCGACGATTGTCGACAAGTAGCAAAATGCTCCAAAGTACATCAACCTTGAGCTACTCCATTCTTCAAGTAGGATACGCTATACCTAGTACTTCAACCTATCATGGTCACAATACGTCCATTAACCTCTTACTTCAAACGTAGAATATTCTAAGTGCTAAGTCGCCAAATTCTACTAAAATCGGACAAAGACTTCCTTTGTTTTTACTTACTTTGCCACCTTTTTCAAGGCCGAATACAATAACCAAACAGCCCCAATCGCTCACAATTTCTATAAGGTACTCAATACAAATAAAAACTAAATTTCCCAATTGGCTCACAATTTAGAAAGTAGTCCAATACAAATGAAAAACAAACTAAAAGTCCAAATTCGGCCACCTTGAGTTCAACCTTACCAATTCTTATCAAATTTCCATTTCAATCCAAATTGGTAGCATAACACGATATCAAGTCGTATTTGATTATAATAACCATAATCTTTAAGTAAGTAACATGCGACGATTTTAGTAACGACTAAATTGTAATCCAACTTAACATGGCTTACATACATTTCGAATTTTCCAAGGCTACAATCAATCCATAATCCTTATAAACTTCAACACATATACTACATACTAGCAACATGTAAAGCTAATAACAAAATAAATAATCTTGTAACACTTTCAAAGAACAAGATTATACCTCGACGATTCTTAATCCAAATTCCAATCCAAAGTCGCTCCTTAGTAGTTTAGAACCTCTCCAAGACACTTCAATCCGCTTGTTGAGACCCTTAGAACAACACCAACAATTATCCTTCAAATCCCCAAACAAAACCTAGAAAGACCATTAGGTTTTCACTTTGACTAACCCAAAACTCTCTTTTTCCGGATTTTTCTATTGAGATATGCTTACACTACCCTCAAGAACCTTGGTTTAAAGTGGGAATCAAAAGAACAAGGAACAAATTTTTCTCTTCTTTCCTTAGTGGAACCCGAGAGCTCCCATGGAGTGGTCTTAAATTTTTGCAATTTTTCTAAGTGTAAAACTCTCCTCTACTAGTAGTAATATATAAAGCACCTGTGAGGTTATGATATAAACACATGGATGGCTTAGATGTAGTCTTACATTAAAAATCAAGACTTATTGACCCTTGACTAGTCAACATTCTCATGCTACACACGCTTGCAAGACTAAGGTCCAATGACTCTCGCCCTTGCATTTTTCGACCAAGGCATCACATAAGGGGTGACACGTGTCGCCTCCCATTCGTTACAATAACACAATTTCCGACAATTCCATAATTTCCGATAAATTTTACAAGTCTCAAATCTTAACACTCATGTTCTTACTTACGTTCTACACCATGTCCCGTAAATACGGTGTAACATTCTTCCCCTTAGAAACATTCGCCCTCGAATGTTCTTTCTGAGTCAATCTTTATAATTAGCGACATAGTTTCCTTTCACAACCCCGACATACTAATAATGCCACACATGGCCCTAATACTCGCACACGCACATCCGTCCATCATAAGCCCAAAAGAGATTACCTTTTCGCATTTCCAACTCCTTCTAACATACACACATAACTTCCATACCAATTTTTGGCCTCTATTCTTTGGAATCACTCTATAAAACAAAATAAGGCCATTTCCGGCTTTCACAACCTGGTTCCGGTGGAACGTGTCCACGAACCCGCAAAACAACTAACTAGACTTGGGCCTTGCGCTCGCGGACTGCCACGTGGCGGAACTACTACCAACTGATCCCACTCCATTCCAGGCCATGAGACCCGCAACAGTCCTCAACCCACTCAACGTCGCACTTAACTCTTATTCTTGGTCTATAATAAATCTTATTGCCACAGAAAGCCTTATATACCTAAGGTCTCGGCAGTAATCAATATTCTTAGGCTCGCAATTTCCATGCTCCAAGCCTACCTTATCAATCCCCCAAGAACGGGTACAAAACTTCTCATAAAACCATAACCATGTTGTTCTCGATCACAACAACCGTTATTTACTCTATACGGACCTCATCCGCACAATTCTCTTAAGCCTACTACGCAGCTTAATCTATTAACATGACATTCGTTAGTTCCTTAATATGGCTTCTAAGGGTTCACTACCCTATCGCATGACTCATCCTATCCCAATTATCTCGAAATAAAACACAAAACTCGCGAAAATTCATTTACTATTCCATGCCTTCCCAGATCTAGTTAGTCTTTACCAATTCCTGGTAAATCTAAAATTATTCTAGGCAACACGTGTCTGACCCTCATACATAACTCCGTATAGATGTATGTAACAATACCAACTATACTATAATCATTACCAACCTGGATACGCAATCCACATAGTCATTCCCGGTCATCACGCTTTCTCGTAGATTTAATCAACATAACTCGTTAGGAGGACGACCTTAACAACACAGACTCTATCGCACGATCTCGAGTGAGAAGAATGAAACTAATCCTAAATGTCCTGCAGCCTCCCGATTATAGATGTGGTGCACAACACACCGATAATCAAGACTCTACTAGACACTCAGTAGACACTTTCCGAAGACTAATCGCTCGATACCACTTTTGTCACGACTCGATCGCGATCGTGCCCTACTCAGGCACCCTTACAGTAAACATCGAGAAAATCAGCGAACATACATGAAACTTATAAAATAAAACAACAAGAATAAAACAAAGTTAGCCGATGGCTACCTTTCCCGAACGTCATACATAAACGGCGCTTGCCTCCTTTCCTTTACAAATCGACCACAAAATGTGACTACGCACTTCTAAGAGTGTTAACATAACCATCACGGGACAAGGCCCCACTGCACTGAATATACATAGCCATGACAACTCCTAACATTGGAGCCATCTCAAAATCTTGAACCAGATCCTAAGCTCATGACCCATAATCGGTACCTAAACTCGCGACATTTAACGCAGCCCCGGGGTCGGCATAACAAAAATTTAATATGGAATGCAGAAAATAACGTCTGAAATGTGATCAAAACTGCATAAAAGAATGACAAGGACAAGTATAAAAATACATACCGGATCCTCCGTGTCATTACCACTTATGAACTTAATTTCACATCAATATCTTTTCCATTCTATTAAGAGTTATAGCCATATCTTTACGCATTTACTTAGGAGAAGTCATTAAGTTCATTTCGCTTCAACTTACTTATCTTTCATAACATAGTCCGCCCACTACGAGGGACACATATACTACCCTACCAAATCGACGCGATCAGTCACACCAATCTCAAAGCATTCCCGTGGAATCCCCCATCACTGTCGACAACTAAAAGTGTAAAACATAACCATGGGTCTCACGCCCATAAAATCAATCAAAACAGGTGGTATAACGTCCGGGCTTGCCTCATTTATACTCTTACCGGAGAAGGTGGTAAGCGGGGTATAACGTCTTGGGCTTGCCTCATTTATACTCTTACCCTGGAGAATGGTATAACGCCTGGGCTTGCCTCATTTATACTCTTACCCTATCTCGACTTGGCCAAATAACACATAAAGCGGTGGTACAAATGCCTCTGGATTTACCCTCACTTATACTCTTACTCGGAGAAGGTGGTATAACGTCTTGGGGCTTGCCCTCATTTATACTCTTACCCTAACTCAACCGCCATCATACATAACATAAGCCCTATCGACTTATCATACATAGCATAAGCACTACCGACTTATCATACATAACATAAGCATTACCGACTTATCATACATAATATAAGCAAGTTCAGAAATCCCCTAACTTCTTATTAGCTTGTTCATATACACTCTCATTTTGTTTACTTAAGGCACTAACATGTCATTATAAAATCCGAATTTAACCCAACGTACTACGTGCCTCTACTCCTTTAAAAACGATTCTCTTTCAAATAAAACTTCCAAGATACTAATAACCGTAGTATCCAAATATATCTACTTTTCACGACAAGTCACAATACTTTTTAGAAATACATTTATAGGCTTCTAAATCAAGTGACTTCTTTCTTTAAAACTTTAAGCAATTTGTACCTTTAAAACAATTTGCCCTTCTTTATTTCAAATCATTTCTTTGCTTACATTACTGAAGAAAACCATTCTTTTAATCTTCCATAAAGTTGTTATAACCAACTTCCCATAAAGCCGTTATAACTCTTTATGTCTGAGACAAATTCATTCCTTTTATGACCAAGAAACTTATACTTTCAATTCAAATCACATAGCTTTCCAAATCAAGTATTCTATACTTTTAAATCAATTCATTTCTTCCTTTAAGAATCAAGTCTCATAACTTGAAAAATAAAGTCCCTTAACCTTTTAACAATTGAGGTCCATAGTCTTAAAACTTCATACGTAAATCCTTATAAATTAAGTAACATATACTTGTGCGTTGTGAATAAGTTATACTTATTTATAACCATCTTAATCAAGTAGCCATGATCTAGAAAATGTAATACAATTTTGTCTTATCTTAGCTTCTATGCAGATGGAGAATTCTACTTGTTTTAACTTAATTAATTGTCATTACATTTTCCTTTATTAACGCGCAATGGCTTGTTCGATACTTATTCTTATTCGTGTAGAAATTAGCCAAGTCAACTTGGCTCCAAAATACCTCCTAACGACTCTTACCAACATCCCCATAAGACTTGGTAAGAACTTAGGATAACTTATACATAACCTTTACGAGTAAATCAACATACATACCTCTTAACTTCTAAGAGTAGAAGGAATCATGAAATAGTACTACATGTATATTCCATACATAGAATCATGTCAAAAAAGAGGAAGAGGTTCACATACCTCGCGACGATTGTCGACAAAGAGCAAAATGCTCCAAAGTACATCAACCTTGAGCTACTCCATTCTTCAAGTAGGATACGCTATACCTAGTACTTCAACCTATCATGGTCACAATCGTCCATTAACCTCTTACTTCAAACGTAGAATATTCTAAGTGCTAAGTCGCCAAATTCTACGAAAATCTGACAAGACTTCCTTTGTTTTTACTTACTTTGCCACCTTTTCAAGGCCGAATACAATAACCAAATAGCCCCAATTGGCTCACAATTTCTATAAGGTACTCCAATACAAATAAAAACTAAATGCCCCAATTGGCTCACAATTTAGAAAGTAGTCCAATACAAATGAAAAACAAACTAAAAGTCCAAATTCGGCCACCTTGAGTTCAACCTTACCAATTCTTATCAAATTTCCATTTCAATCCAAATTGGTAGCATAACACGATATCAAGTCGTATTTGATTATAATAACCATAATCTTTAAGTAAGTAACATGCGACGATTTTAGTAACGACTAAATTGTAATCCAACTTAACATGGCTTACATACATTTCGAATTTTCCAAGGCTACAATCAATCCATAATCCTTATAAACTTCAACACATATACTACATACTAGAAACATGTAAAGCTAACAACAAAATAAATAATCTTGTAACACTTTCAAAGAACAAGATTATACCTCGACGATTCTTAATCCAAATTCCAATCCAAAGTCGCTCCTTAGTAGTTTAGAACCTCTCCAAGACACTTCAATCCGCTTGTTGAGACCCTTAGAACAACACCAACAATTATCCTTCAAATCCCCAAACAAAACCTAGAAAGACCATTAGGTTTTCACTTTGCGACTAACCCGAAAACTCTCTTTTTCCGGGATTTTTCTATTGAGATATGCTTACACTACCCTCAAGAACCTTGGTTTAAAGTGGGGAATCAAAAGAACAAGGAACAAATTTTTCTCTTCTTTTCCTTAGTGGAACCCGAGAGCTCCCATGGAGTGGTCTTAAATTTTGCAATTTTTCTAAGTGTAAAACTCTCCCTCTACTAGTAGTAATATATAAAGCACCTAGGAGGGTTATGATATAAACACATGGATGGCTTAGATGTAGTCTTACATTAAAAATCAAGACTTATTGACCCCTTGACTAGTCAACATTCTCATGCTACACATGCTTGCAAGACTAAGGTCCAATGACCCTCTTGCCCTTGCATTTTTCGACCAAGGCATCACATAAGGGGGGGTGACACGTGTCTCCCTCCCATTCGTTACAATAACACAATTTCTGACAATTCCATAATTTCCGATAAATTTTACAAGTCTCAAATCTTAACACTTGCGGGTTCTTACTTACGTTCTTACACCATGTCCTGTAAATACGGGGTGTAACACAATCGATATACTACTATAATCTTCAAGTAAGTAACATGCGACGATTCTACTAAACGACCAATTTGTAATCCAACTTCACATGGCTTAAATGACATTTCGGATTTTAAGGCTACAATCAATCCATAATACTTATAAACTTCAACACATACTTCATGCTAGCAAACATGTAAAGCTAACAACAATATATATAATCTTGTAACACTTTTAAGAGACAAGATTATTACCTCAACGAATCTTAATCCAACTCCAAATCTGAAGTCGCTCCTTAGCAACTTAGAGCCTCTTCTAGACACTTCAATACGCTACTTGAGACCCTTAGAACAACACCAACAAATTTCCTTCAATCTTCCAAACAAAACCTAGAAAAGTAACTAGGTTTTCACCTTGCGACTAATACGAAAACTATCTTTTTCCGGGATTTTTCTATTGAGATACACTTAAAATACACTCATGAACCTTGGTTTAAAGTGTGGAGCTTAATGAACAAGAAACAAAAAAATTTCTTTTCTTCCTTGAGTGAACCCGAGAGCAACTATTGTTGTTCTTGAAATTCTTGAAATTTTTTCTAAGTGTTGGACTTAGTCTTGCTACTAGTAGTATTATATAGCACAATGGAGGGTCAAGATGTGCCCAAATGTGAGTCTTGGATGAGTTTCAATTAAATATCAAGACTTGTGGACCCTTTGACTTAGTCAATTTTCTCAAGCTCACTACTTGCAAGACTTGTCATCTTAAGACTATGGTCAATGACCATTTTGGCCATGTCCCAATTCGTCCAAGGCAACCATAAGGGGGGGTGACACGTGTCGCCCTCCCATTCGTCACAATATTCTTTTCCGACAATTTCATAATTCCGATAAATTTTTACAAGTCTCTAATCTTAACACTAGGAATTCTCACGTACGTTCTTAAAACATGTCTTGTAAATTCGGGGGGTAACACTTTCGGTGATAAGATTGACTATAGAGGAGGATTAAGACCAATAACCTATTAATACTACACAAGTATCGGGGTACTTTCGTCCACGATTTAACCTATGTTTATCCAACTACAACATATTCACAACCTCCCCTTTCGGCTTTCGGTTAGAAATCATAAGAATTATGATAATTAGTGATCAAGTAATTACCAAACAATCAAGACAATTATTGGATAAATCTCAATAACAAGAAGAAGAACCAAAAACATGCATTAATTCATAAAGATAAGGTTCAAGTGAATTGACATGGAAAGCCCTAAGTGATTTAGTTCCTAGCCATAGACATGACAAGAACTAAATCAATATCCAACATAAACTGTAAAGAAAGTAAAACAAGAACAAGAATTTACTAAGAAAAGGTCTCCAATCTTGATCTCCAAAAGTGGTGTGATTTGGCAAGAAGAGGAACCCCTGCATCTGACCTAAAGTCCTCTTTTTATAGTCTCCAAAACGTGATGCAGGTTTTCCTTCAGGCCTGGTCCATTGACTTTCGAATTTCTGATTTTTCCGCCTGGCGCTGCCCTGTTGGCTGGCGCGCGCCCGAACTCCCAAGCACTCAAGATTAGCGCCATGGCGCTCGCCTCGCTGGAGGCGCGCGCCGCCTGCTTTGTGTGCCTGGTTCACCACTTTCTCGCTTTTCGAGCTCTGGAACCTCCGTTTCTGTCCTATTTTTGCTCCTTTTCCGCCAATGAGCCACTTTAAACCAATAGGACTCAAAATAGAGAAAAAATATCCTAAGACGACACGTATTTGTACAAAAAATGGATAAAAGACTAACTAAAAATGACTCAAAAGGTGTATATAAAATACACCGATCAAACGCCCCCAAACTTAACATTTGCTCGCCCTCGAGCAAATATCAAAAGAAAGAAATAAAGACACAAGGAAAAAAGAAAATAGAAAGACTCAACGACATTGATCACTTTGTTGCACTATTGTTACTCAGAAAAAACATGAAGGTTAGCAGAATAATATGCAGGAACATATAGCATGAATTTTTAGCATTCTAAACACATTAAGCTAGATATTTCGCAAACTCACTTTAATCATGCTTAATGGAAGTAAGAATACTGAATTATGCATGTCAATTTCAAAATCCTAAGAAACCGCGACCTTCTCCCTCTCGGCTACTGCCCAAAGTCGCGACCCTCTCTTCTCCAAAGATCATTTCTCACAAATTCCCTTCTCCGAATCTTCGTGTTTTATTCATCATGACTGATAAAAACACTTTTCATCCTGCCCTCACATTTTCTAACATCAAGAGCATTCTTCCTATCGTTCTTGACATAGAGAACGTCCAATATGGAACGTGGGAAGAATTATTTAAGATTCATGTTTTGGCACATAAAGTCCTCTACCACATCATTCCTCCAACTCCTCCAAAGGAGGGTGATAAGGCGTCTACTTCTACGACGGTTGTGCCCACTAAAGAAGCAGATCCAGAATTATGGGTCATGCTTGATGCCAAGGTTCTTCAGTGGATTTATGTCACTATCTCCTTGGATCTTTTACAGACGATTATGGAACCCAACTCCACAGCTATGGCGGCGTGGAATCGATTGCGCGACATATTCAAAGATAACAATCATTCTCGAATTGTTATCATTGAGCAGGAATTTTCACAGGTGGCTATGGTGAATTTTCAAAACATTTCTTCTTATTGCAAACGCCTCAAGTACTTGGCAGACCAACTCAGCAATGTGGGTTCTCCTGTTTCTAATGTCGTCTAGTTCTTCAAATGGTTGCAGACCTGTCAGAGGCCTATAGCGGTGTTGCTTCAGTTATTCGTCAGAGTAACCCCCTGCCAGGATTTTATCAAGCTCGTTCAATGCTTACTTTGGAGGAAGTCGGATTGGCTAAGAAAGTGACGATTGGGGTCAGCCCTGTCGTCATGATGACTGCTTTCAATTTTTCTCCTTCCAATCTAGCCAACGTGATCCAAAATCACAACAACGGGGATATAAGAATAATAGCAAGAATCGTGGCGGCAACAACGGGGGCAACCGTCAGAAGAAGCAATTCGTGGCCGCGGCCCCTCGACAGGCGCATGGATCCCAGCCTCACGCCACGAATGCTGGTTACAAAGATCGCGCTCATTCTCTACAGCCACGAGCCTCGAGATCGGTCAGTGCAAGTGTCGCAGCCCATCTTCTTCCTAGGTCAGACTCTGGGTTTCAAACTAGCCTATGGGCAGCACCAGCAGTTCAGTATACTTGGGCCTCGTCCTCATCAGGCCCACCACGCAGTGGGTCCCACTCAGACCGACATTGAAGCAGCGATACACACACTTGGCTTGACTCTACCGGACCCTAATTAGTACATGAATACTGACGCCACTACCCACATGACATCCGATCAAGGTACTCTCTCGTCTTATTCCAATTTGAGCACTAATCGTGGTATAACTGTTGGTAATGACAATTCTATTCCAATTAAGGGTTATGATAATAAAACTTTGTCCCCTCCTCATCTACCACTTGTCCTGGAAAATACCCTTCATGCCCCAAATTTGATTAAAAATTTGGTGTATGGACTAAATTCACCACTGATAATTGAGTTTCTATTAATTTTGACCCATTTGAGTTTTCTGTGAAGGATTTCAAGACGGGGAATCATCTCATGAGGTGTGACAGTAGGGGGGATATTTATTCAATCACACTGCGTCTCAACATCTCACGTCAAGCTATGTCATCCACTTTTGCAGCTCTTGATCCTTCCTTGTGGCATGCTCGTCTAGGTCATCCGGGGTCATTTATTTTATCTTCTTTAGATAGACATAAGTTTATTTCTTATAAGGATACGCGTAGTACTCCACTTTGTCAATCCTGTGCTTTGGGAAAAAATATTAAGTTGTCATTTGTAGCTTCAAATTCCAATACTTCAATGACATTTGACATTATTCATAGTGATTTATGGACCGGTTCTCAGTTCTATGAGTCATCGTTATTATGTTATATTCTTAGATGAATATTCTAAATATTTATGGACGTTTCTAATTGCGAAAAAATCTCAAGTTTTTTCCATTTTCATAAAATTTAGAGCTTTCATCAGAACCCAATTCGAACGAGAAATAAAGAACATTCAATGTGATAATGGTAAAGAGTATGACAATGGGGAATTTAGGAAGTTTTGTGTACAAAATGGGATAAATTTTCATTTTTCTTGTCCTCATACGTCCTCACAAAATGGGAAAATAGAACGCAAAATTCGTACCATTAATAACATTATTCGCACTTTATTGGTTCATTCTTCCGTCCCTCCAGTGTTTTGGCATCATGTGCTACAAATGACTACCGATCTACTTAATATTCTTTCCTACAAAGGTTTGACATATTCATCCCCTCTTCAAGTGTTATACAATAAGACTCATTTGTATTCTCATCTTGAGGTCTTCGGATGCTTATGTTATCCACTGTTTCCATCCACTATAATCAACAAACTTCAGGCACGTTCTACTCCTTGTGTGTTTTTGGGTTTTTTGTCAAATCACCGTGGTTATAAATGCTTTGATTTGTCCTCTAAACGAATCATCATTAGTTGTCATGTCCTCTTTGATGAATCCCAATTTCCGTTTTCGAAAGTAGAAATACCCGTGCCTAGTTCATATAATTTTTTGGATGATGATATCTCCTCATATGTTCAACATCATTTTTCGGATTTTTTACAAAAAACGTCGTCAGCACCGCGACCCTTAGGGGAGGCGCCGTGGCAGTTAATTTAACTAATTTATCAAATTTTACATTGGAAGTAATTAATTATCTCAGGAAAGACAAATTTCGTGATTGAAAAATATGAAAAAAATATTCCATTATAATATACAAACACATTTACATTTCAAAAGTAATTAATTAAAAGTATGCATAAAAAATATGATTAAGAGGGTGTTTGGATTGACTTATTTTAATGTTTTTTGGCTTTTAATTTTTTTAATACTTTTTAAGGTATTTGAGTGAGATAAACCATGTTTTAAGCATTTATTTTAAGGCTTAAAGGTAAAACAAATAAGTCAAAAATCAAAAGTTGAGTAGGACAAATTTATGACTTTTAATTTTTAATTTTTAGCTTTTTCCTTGAAAAGTCAATTCAAATACCCATCAATCCCTCATATCATTGAATTTGGCGTCCATAATAGCAAATGAACATCTAATATTTGAGTGAGATTATCTATAACATAATAACCATTTTATTTAAACTAATAATGCATGTATAATGCATCATATGGATGGATTATTAATCCCAATTGGATTGACTGAGATGACAGTTTCTCCTTCGAAGTCTGTAAAATCAAAATTTCGATCAAATCATACATCACAGTATACTAGGCCTTCTAATTCTTTAAGAAATTTATCTAAAAGATTCGCAATATAACTAGAAAGACGTTTTAAATACCAAACATGGGTTACTGGTAGGGGAAACATAGCATGTCACAAGAGCAAGGTGAGGGTTGGAACCCTACTGCGAGAGGGACGCCTCGCGAGCCGGGCTTTTAGAGATGAGGCCTTTTGGCGTTAAAATTAAAATAATAATAATAATAATAATAATAATGCATGAATATGTTTAATTAACATTTTAATTTTTTTGGTTAAATCAAATAGTACTATCATATAAATGAAATACAATAAAGAAAAGATGTGAAATATACCCCTCAATTTTTTTTTTTTATACAACTCAAAATACACTATTTTATATAACTCAATTTTTTTTTGCACTCAATCACAAATCCTAGCTTCCTTCTTCCCTCTCTATGTGGTTCATACTTCAACTCCAAATCTTCTTCTTTGTTCCAAAAAAGGTGGAATCTCCCACCCCAAGAACCCCCACACCCCGGTCCGACATGTCTGTGAAGGAGGTAAATCATGGTGACTCAATTGATTTCAAAGGTTAGACCAGTACCACGCTGCGCACAAGGGACCCTCTTTTATTTCAAGAAGAAACCCCACACTGACGGTGACAGAATTTGGTCATTGCTCCAAATATCCCCCTTGAAACCAATTGAGCTGCCCAAGCGGACTCAAAGCTTCTTCTTTATATCAATGTAAGTTGATACATAGCTGAATTTTTTGTGTAGATTGATTAAACTCATTTTTCATTGTACTCTTCTTCGGTTTTTTTTTTTTTGTTGGTTTTTAGTTCAAATTTTATAGTTTTTTATGACCTTATCTCATTGTAAGTTCCTTCTTGCTTAGACTTTTCGTCGGAGCTAGGTTGCTGCTAGTGCTGGAATCGTCGGCAGTAGCTGTGCCGATCATGGATTCTTAAACTTTTAACCAAATTAAGTAAAGTTCAAATTTTCCCCAAAAAAGAACCAAAATGTCAAATGGGGTAATTCAAGATTTGTGAAAAAAGGCAAAATATGAAAAATGTCGTTCAAGATTTGCGAAAAAAGGGGAAAGGAAATGCCAAAAAAATCAATAGGGTTAGTTGAAAATAAGCCTTAGTAATGATTTTTTTAAGAGAAATTGGTATTGAAATATGGTGGGCTGTCGTGTAATTTGGAGATGTTGATTTTATTTTTTGAGCTATTTTTAGGTTAATGATTGTGTATAGAGGTGTATCTTGTATGTATACCTTAGACAAAATAAGATGTTTATATTCAGTTTGTGTTCCTATCCAGTTTGCTCGCAGAAAACAGATTAATGCTTTAACAAATTAACTATTCTTTTATGTTTGTTTTTTTGATAATTGATTTATGTATTTTTTAGAAGTGGTAGTTGGCATTTGATCCATTTTTCAAGAGGATAGCTTTCAACAAAGATGAAAATTGTATAGCTTCAACATCGACACTTGAAAAGTACCATTCCGACGATCAAATTGTTCAACTGGATGAACAACCTTAAAGTATACTTTAAAAGAACGAAGGGCAACACTTTAATTCTAGGCACGTCTTTACTTTTCTATATTATATTTTCGTTGTGTTGATATAATTTTGAATCTTTGATAAAATTATATTTTATTCTAATAAATTTCAATTATAATATTTTTGTTAGTAATTAATGCCCCGTAATATTTTGGGCAAAATCCGCCACTATTGATACAACAAGCGGCAGTGAGAAAGTGAGAATTTTTAATTTAAACTCGTTGTGAATACTAGAAAATCGTAATGCAGCTATTAGTTTATCTTTCAAGCTTGGAAGTTGCAAATTGTGGAGAATCTGCTAATAAGTCAGCATAAAATTGAAATTAAATAATAAAATCCTTGGGTCATCTTTTCCCGTAATTTGTTCATATGGTAAACGTGTATAGTTGTCTTTATTGTATTCCTACTCATAATTAGAATATATTTCATATATTGTATAAATATAATTATGATAAGATTAAGATTCTTCTTGTAATTAGAACTGAGAATCCTCTTATACAAGAGATGAATATTGTACACTATATATATTAATATTAATGAGAAAGACTCCTCAAGGGAGATTAATATCATCTTACATGGTATCAAGAACCAAAGCCCTAGATTTTTTTTCTTCTCTTCGCCGCCGCGGAGACCCCCCCCCCCCCCCCTCGGAACTCAGGCGCGGCCCTGCTTCAAAATTTCTAGGTTTTCTTCTACATTTTCCTATTCTCTCAATGGATACTCAGGATTATTCCAATACTTCTGACGCTTCCACCTCCATCAATCCCACCACCATGTCGTCATCCTCTTTTCATCCCGCTCTAACTGTTACCAATATCAAGAACTCTATTCATATTCTTCTTGATCAAGAAAACAATCAGTATTCTCCTTGGGTTGAACTGTTTCGCAATCATGCATGTCTTTATAACGTGCTTGATTATATCGATGATACTATTCCGCGCCCTCCGGAGTTTGATGATTCCACTTGGCGTCGTCTAGACGCCGGCGTCAAACAATGGATATATGGTAGTATTTCTCAGGATTTACTCCTTACTATCATGAAATCTGGCGCCACAACTCGTGATTTGTGGAACCGCTTGGAGGAAATCTTTCAAGATAACAAGCACACTCGTGCTGTGTATTTGGAGGAACAATTTAACAATACACGTCTTGAAAATTTCTCCAACATGACTGAGTATTACTCTTTTCTTGACGAGTCTGCCATCTCTCCTATCATTCTCAGTCAACTAGATCATAGCACTGCCACAAAATCACCTTCTTTACCTAGTGGTTCTTCTTCAGCGTCAGCGCCACGACGCCAAAACTCCTGCGAGCAGAGTCCTGAGTTACCGTCGACAGCGCCGCAGCGGCGCCAAAACTCCTGCGATCATATTTCCTCCAGCGCCGTGACCCTTGATCACGACGTCGCAGTGCCTCCGATGGCGTCACCCCGTCCTTCTCCATATCCAACCAATTCCTCATTCTCGGCTCTTCCAACTCAGCCGACACAACCTCCCACTGTCCCCACTCACCAAATGGAAACTCATGTCAAGCATGGAATCTTCAAACCCAAAGTCCAATTTAACTTGTCTGCCCAAATCATTTCTCCAATTCCCAAGAACCCTAAATTGGTTAAACAAGACCCTAATTGGAATGCGACTATGTGTGAGGAATTTAATGTTTTAACTAAACATAACACATGAGATCTAGTACCTAAACTTGAGGGGGTGAACGTGATCCGTTGCATGTGGCTATTTCGTCACAAATTCAGAGACAGTGGAGATCTTGAGAGGTATAAGTCACAAATTCAGAGACAGTGGAGATCTTGAGAGGTATAAGTCACGACTTGTGACTAATGGAAAAAATCAGCAAGAGGACATTGATTGTGGTGAGACCTTCAGCCCGGTTGTCAAACCGGCTACCATTCGCAAAGTTTTGAGCATTTCCTATGGGCAAACACTGGCCGATCCATCAGCTTGATGTAAAAAATGCATTTTTACATGGGGATCTGAGAGAAACAGTCTACATGCATCAGCCGCCTGGGTTCACCCATCTAACAGTTCCTCACTATGTGTGTCGTCTCCGTAAGTCAATATATGTCCTGAAACAGGCCCCCCCGTGCGTGGTATGATCGCTTTGTCAGGTATATCTTGCAGATTGGGTTTGTATGCATCAAGAGTGATACATCACTCTTCATTTTTCATCGAGGTAGTAGCACTGCATACTTATTACTTTACGTGGATGATATTGTTCTTACTGCTTCCTCCAATGGGTTGAAAAATTAGATTATTGTCTTGTTTAAGTCCGAATTTGCAATGACTGGTTTGGGAAAGCTGAGTTATTATTTGGGAATATTAGTGACCAGGTCTGCCGACCACATGTTCTTGTGTCAGCGTAAGTATGCAGAAGAGATTGTGTATATGGCTAAGATGGCGAATTGCAAAGTTTCACATACTCCAGTTGATTCGAAATCTAAGCTCAGTGCTATGGATGATGCTCCACTCTCCAATCCTACTATGTATAGGAGCTGTTGACACCCAATTTTTACCCTCTCGTCCAATCATTAATCATAAAATTACACTAGTTTTCCAAAATAACGTTAACAATTATATAATAATAAAATACAATAAATCATTAATACATGCATAAATAAACGATTTAATAGTGACACCACATTCATAATTTAAGCCCTATTCTATTTCCATTAATCTTTAATTATTTTAATAATAATAAATACGTAAATAGATAAATAATTTAATAATTACGTCGCATCAATCATTCCCTAAAATTATATCAACATTTATTAATATCCAAAGCAATTTCATAAGCAATTGAAATCCCATATTAATTTAATTTTAATTTAACATCACAAAGTATGCATAATAAATAAAATTTTAATAACGGCCTCACATTATAAAATATTTAGCACTAATCAAATAGCACGTCCGCATTTATTATCGTAATAATTTAAACCCAAGCTAAAATTAATAAAGCACCTAAAGTCATATTAAAATAATTTAACTTTCAGATGCAGGAAAGGAAAATGAAAGCAGAAATCCAAATTTTCTTTGGGAGTGTGAGATAGGCAGACGGGGAGTATGCAGCCGAGAACTTAAAATATGCACAATGAATAAGATTTTAAATAATAGCGTTGCATTTATAAAAGCATTAAACAATCCTTAAATGTCATATCCGCATTTATCATTTTTAACAGTAAGCAATAATTAAAACCCCCATTTATTTATCACTAATTAATTAATAACATACTTAAAACCCTACTAATTAATACACTTAAAATTATTAGCCCAACACCCATCAAATTCGCCCAAATTTATCCGCCTTATTTCCTAACCCGCGCTTTACCCAAAGCCCAATAAATCTTCAGCCCCAAATGCCTTTTGTGTCATCCCTTCCAAATACACCCCTAAAACAAACATCACGAAAAAACCCAATACTAAGGATCACACGCCACTCCACCTTACCATATCCAAGCCTTTCTTTTTAAAATTACCAACATTCATAGATTTACCCTAGCAAACTTACCATAACCATTAATACCAAAATCGCGATCCAGTTATTCTTTACCATAAATCACAAAAACATCTCTACAAAATCGTTGCAAAATCAGTCCTAAGGCTTACCAAGATCACTTACCATAAAATGAAATCTTACACCCAAAACTTACCATAAGAAGCTTGTAAAATCACACCAAAATCGCACAAAATATAAGTAGCAAAATCGCAATCAATTCAGTCCATAACCGTCACAATTTTTACCAATTTGGAGTCCATAATTGGGGCTATATAAACCAACTCATACACATATACAAGGGATCACTTTGAGACGATAAAAAAAAGATCTTTTACGATCCAGAAAATCAATCTAGCAATAACAATCATCAATTTTCTCAAGGTCCCTTCCCTCCGCATAATCACATCGCAATAAAACCTCTGAGTGGTTTGACGACTTGATACGCTGCCTCAGTTCGCTGCCCGGAGAAGGTAAACTCAAATTCTTCTCAGTTTTTTTTGTATTTCTGTGTTTTTTATGTTAAATGTGTGTTAGTTTAGTTCATTCATGTTGTTGTGTTCATTAACGTATGAATACAATGTTGAGTTGCGATTTAAATTAATCCAGATACATTTTTGTTTTAAGTTGTTGATTAGGCTTATATCTAATGCAATATGCTGAAGATAATGATTGATAGATTCTCTTAGTTCACAACCATATCTTGCCTTTGTTTAGGTTAGTCTAAGATTTGTATTACTTACTTTATAGATCGAACTTGTCCCCAAAATCAGAATGGTGAGCGAAATTCCAAGCTAGATGAGGATATGGTGGACAAACTTCGATTTGGGCAGTCAGATGGCAATCAGAAGGAGATTGGGGTGCCTCATCTCGTTATTTGATAACTCTCCCGATCAACATTTGATAAGAGCATTGATCCAGTTCTGGGACCCTGATCGAGTCGTTTTCAGATTTGAAGATTTTGAAATAACTCCTACCTTGGAGGAAATCAGCTATTTCACCAATTTGGTTTATCAAGGCAGAAGACCAGTTATCCCGCATAGTCAAACTGGAAAGAAACTCCTCCGATACTTGGGTTTGAGAAATACCAAAGAGTTACGATGTTTTGAAAACAACTGGGTCTCCTTAGATTACCTTTACGAGAGATATGGCTGTCGAGACTGTTACAAACTATTTAAGAATGAGTTCTCATGCACTCCAGATCATTGGCGAGTTAGACGCCCCATTGCCTTTGATATGGCTTTCTTAGGAACTTTGTTATTTCCGCTTGAGCATGGGAAGATCAGTACATGCATATGTTCAGTAGTTCGGACAATTTTTGACAGAGTTGGTGACAAACAACTCACTTTGACACCTATGATTCTAGCAGAGATATTTCGGGCTTTGAGCAAATGTAAAAAGGGAGAGTCGAATTTCTTTGAAGGTTGTAATCTTCTCCTACAGATGTGGGCAATGGAACACTTCTACCAGCTTTCAAACATGACGGACATATGCTTCAGTGCGACAAACAAAATAGACAGTTTCTATGATAGAATAAAGCAATTTGTGGCACCAGTCGGCACTGATGATTGGTACATGTTCTTAGCTTCCCGCGGCAACGAGCAAATCCAATGGAAATACCTGTTACTCCCGAAGACCAATAAAGATTACATAAGAGGAAAATACTTTTATTACATCGAGCTTATATGGTTGAAGGGCCTCCAACCATACGCTCCAGTACGCGTACTTCGACAGTTTGGCCAGATGCAGATAATTCCCCTTAGAGCTGATATGCGAGTTTCCGAAATCCAGTTCGGATCAAACTTTATTGTCCCCAGAGCCAAGCAAATTCTAAATGAGTGGGACCACCTTGACAAGATAGACATTGGAGATAAACAAGCAGGGCATACACCAGAATATCAAGCATGGTTTCGAGAGGATCGTGGCGACGCAGACTACAACCCAAAGGGAGAGCAAGGTTTCGAAGACGTGGGCAAAAAAATTTGGATAAAAACTTGCCGACTTAAAGATACAGTTATCACTCCGGACATGTGGGTCCAAATGCAGAATGCAGTGCAATACTTGGAGGAAGCAAGGGCGATACCTAGCAAAACCTAAGCCTCACTATTACTCTGGCAGCATAGTTATAGGCAGTTAGTTTAAGATTTTCTCGTTATATGTAGCATTTCGATAAAATTCAGCTTTATTTCCGACAGAGGCATTTCAATCTAATGGCTTGGATCCTTTTATCATGATTTTGCATATGTGACGTTTAGGCCTACCTCTGGGATAAAGAGGTCCTCATGCATGTTAGGACTCGCTTGCAATATGACAATTTATGTGCAACATATACTTGCTAAATGTTATTTATACCTTTGCAAAATCATGTGCTTTACACTAACGCAGTTTGCTGCATTTTGTTTAAAAGAATTTATCTTCCTCTAAAAGATCGGTTCGTATTTGACTCAACAATGACAGAGCATCAACACTTTACCAGGTCAAGGGAACGAAACGATGACATGACTGGATCAGGGGCATCTGAGCCAAATGGTTTGGGAATTATTCATGTCGGCGAAACAAAACCTTCAGAGGGGAGAAATGTCACTAGTCAGGAAGAATGCATCTCACTGCTACTACAACAAATTGCCGATATGCAGGTTGAGATGGAAAGATTGCGGAATCTGAAAAACTTATCCATTAGTTTGAATACCCCCGCACCAGCGCAAAGGGCCACTGCCTCACAAACTACCCCGGATCAACCTCCGTCATCACATATCTCCCAAAGCTCCTCACAGAAAATGTCAGTCACCGATTCATGTTAAACTATCCCTCGCCCAGCCAATCCTCAACCCCATCCCCAAAATGATCCTTTTACCACCTATATATCTCAGCCCCCGCCCACTTACATCACCTCAATCAGCCCGAATCTCCAAACTACCCAATATCCACGCATCATACCTATCGCCAGTCCCAACAAACAACCCAGACCACCAGCATACACAACAGAAACCCAGCCTTTTACCATCCATTTGCACCCTCAGGAAACAGATCATTATAAAAAAATGAAAAAGGAAGCCCGAGCCAGAATGGACGAGGATGTAGCCAAAGAGATTCGTAGTCTGAAAGAAGCTGTCCGGGGTATGCGGTCTGACAAGGGTCATGAAGGATTCGATTATGAGGATCTTTGCATGCACCCAGATGTGGAGCTACCTGTAGGGTACAAGGTGGCCAAGTTTGATTTATTCGACGGGAAAGAAAATCCCCGTACACATTTGAGGTCATACTGTGACAAGCTAATTGGAGTAGGAAAGAACCTAGCAATCATTATAAAGTTATTCATTCGAAGCTTGACTGGCGAGACATTAGATTGGTATACCAGCCAAGATCCGCGGAAGTGGCATGGTTGGAATGCATTGGCCCAGGACTTTGTGGAGCGATTCAGGTTCAATACAGAAACCGTCGTAGACATATTTTATTTGATGAAACTAGAGAAGAAGTCTACCGAGATGTTCAGAGAGTACGCCATGAAATGGCGTTCAGAAGCGACAAAGGTACAACCACCCATGGCAGAGAGTGAAATGACCACTCTATTTGTACAATCTTTGAAAGACTCAACCTACTATGAGCGGATGATAAGTGCCGTTGGACGGAGTTTTGTAGAAGTTGTTAAAATGGGTGACTTCGTGGAGGAAGGTGTTAAAACTGGTTGGATTACGAATTTGGCAGCTTTGAAGGCGACTAATAAGGTGATTCAATCAGGGATGGTCGGAGACTCTTCCCAGAAAAAGAAAGAGACAGTCCCCGGCTCTATGTTCATACAGGAACATAAACCCGAACCATTCATAACATACCAAAATCAAACCTATCAAACCCCACACTACCCCACAAATAACCAAAATTTCATCTTTTACTACCCACCTACTATTTACCCTAACTACCACACACAACCTATATACAATGCTTCCCAGGCACCCGTTTATCCTGCCCCACATCGACCCACCTATCAAGCCTACCAATAAAATAGAACACCCAATGCACCCAGACCAAACACGAATTTTGAGGGAAAACCACCCAAAGTTCACACCCCGTTGGCCGAACCCAAACCTCAAGTATACGAAAGGTTGCGAGCTGCAGGCTTAATCCAACCGATTCCAGGAAATATTCCTAACCCTATCCCAAGATGATATGATGAGAATAAGCGCTGCGCATATCACTCCAATAGCCCTGGACATGATACCAAAAGTTTCCACTCCATCAGGGACATAATCGAAGCGTTGATTAAAGAAGGGGTAATTCAGCTGAGGGATCCTGCTCCAAACGTGCATGATAACCCTTTGCCAAACCACGACAATGCCAATATGCACGCGATAACTTTAGATGAGGAGTATGACTTGGAGGGGACCATCCGATCGATCCGAGGACAAGGAGGGACAGAGCCTTCTGCTTTTGTCGCCCCTGTTGACAACATTCGAAAGAAAGCAATATTTGAACTAGAAAGGGCGTCGCAGAAACTGAGTGGTTCAATCATAGTTGCTCAGATGCCCGGTTGGAAGCCACCAATCAGAGTAGATCGTAGAGAAACTGGGAATCAAGTCATAGAATTCACCGCTGCAGGTATAACCATGTCAGAGAGGTATTACGCACCTGTAAAGGCAGTCAGAGAGGCACTACAGAAGAAACCCGTGACAGAGGCAGAGGTTGAGGAGTTTTGGAGGAAGATACCTACTAAGGAATATTCTATCGTGGAGCAGTTGAAGAAAACATCAACACAAATCTCATTATTTTCACTGTTAATGCATTCAGTACCACACTGGGTTGCGTTATTGGAAGTGTTGAAGGATGCATATCTTCCAGAGGAGACAACAGATGAGAACTTGACAGCTTTAGTCGAAAAAGTGCTAGAGGCTCGCAGAATCGCCTTTCATGATAGTGATTGCCTACTGAGGGTGTAGGACATAATCTTGCATTGAATATCACCATCCAGATCGCGAACAAGATTGTTTCAACAGTGCTGATTGACGGAGGCTCGGCCGTCAATATCTGTCCCATGTCAACTCTGCAGAAATTAGGGACAGACTGTAGGAGGATTCATAAAAGTCAGATCAGAGTCAAAGGTTTCGACGGAGTCCATAGGGGTGTCGAAGGTGAAATTGATCTTACACTGCTGATCGGACCTGCGGAATTCGTGGTGGAGTTTCAGGTATTGGATATTGTCATATGCTATAACCTGTTGATAGGAAGACCGTGGATTCATGAGGCTGGTGCAGTCTCGTACACCCTACATCAGCGCCTGATGTTTATATAAAATCAGCGCGAGGTGGTAATACTTAGAGATGAAAGGAGAAACACCAGCACAGATTATGTAGTCCCCGGCATAGAGGACATAAGATAGCTGGATGGGTCCGTCTTTCATGTTAATGAGATCAAGAGCGCCAGCAGGGCCAGACCGATGCAGCTGCCACGTTCTCTCACAATGGTAGCCAAGGAAATGTTGAGAAATGGGTTCGAGCCTGGCAAAGGTCTTGGATTGGGTATGAAGGGGATCACAGAGCCGATCCAACTATCTGGGAAGAAGGACACATTTGGTTTGGGATACCAGCCTACCTTGAGGGACTTGGTGACTGCGAGCTTCCGAAGAAAAGGAGACATGCCCTTTCCTAGGCTCATTCCGCCCCTGAGTCAGTCATTTGTCAAAGCCTGCACCATCCAGATGCCGAAAGAAGATGATCCAGATGATCTTGCAGCAGGGTTCCAGAATTTGTTCATAGATGAAGATGAAGCAGAATGTTGTGTGATCCTGGAGGATCCCGATGAAGACCCAACCATTTGGGACGCAGAGCATGGATACAGCCTGAACAATTGGACTTGCACCCCTGTCCTGACCTTCTGAGGAGCTTGGTAGAATTAGTGATAGTTTTAGCGATGTGACTCTAAACTAAAAATGTAATTGCCTTTATGTTTTCTTTAATATGTTTTCAATCCCGTATTTTGCTTTCGTTCTAAATTCAAAGGCATTTTGCAGCTTTAAATTTGCTTGGCGTTAAATTGAATTTTCATGCACTTTTCTTTCAGCAATCATATTAACAAATCTGTCGATAATGCGAATATGACATGTAATGAAACTAACAAACAACGCTCCAATGGCGAGAATAACTCTGAAGAATGAGAAGAAAGTCAAGAGCTAGAAGATTTTGAGAATAAGCCTAAACCGAATTTAGAAGAAATTGAGTTGATAAACTTGGGAGATGAGGAAATCATAAAAAAAAACTAGGGTCAGCGTCCACCTAAGTGCCGCGCAGAAGAAAGAATTAATAGAGCTCCTGAAACATTACACCGACGTATTTGCTTTGTCTTACGACGATATGCCAGGGTTGAGTACGGATATTATCGCACACAGGCTACCTATCGAGCCGTCTTACCTTCCTGTAAAACAAAAGCCAAGAAAGATCAAACCAAACATGAGTTTGAAAGTTAAAGAGGAGGTGTCCAAGCAGTTCAACGCAAAGATAATTCGAGTCGCAAGGTACCCTACTTGGTTAGCAAATATTGTACCAGTAAAGAAGAAAGATGAAAAGGTCCGAGTATGTGTGGATTATAGAGACCTCAATAGAGCTAGCCCGAAGGATGACTTTCCTCTTCCAAACATTCATATACTCATAGACAATTGTGCGAAACATGAACTACAATCGTTCGTCGATTGCTTTGCTGGTTATCATCAGATCCTTATGGTAGAGGAAGACGTAGAAAATACAACATTCACTACCCCGTGGGGGGTGTATTATTATCGAGTAATGTCGTTCGGTCTCAAGAATGCAGGCGCTACATACATGAGAGCCATGACTACCATCTTTCATGACATGATCCATAAGGAAATTGAAGTTTATGTGGATGATGTTATCATCAAGTCACGAAGAGCTAAGGGTCATTTGGAAAACTTGAAGAAGTTCTTTGAGTGGCTGAGACGGTATAATTTGAAACTGAATCCTGCAAAGTGTGCATTCGGTGTCCCTGCCGGAAAGCTGCTGGGTTTTATAGTGAGTAGAAGAGGAATTGAGTTGGATCCTTCGAAAATAAAGGCTATCCAAGATTTGCCTCCTCCAAAAAGCAGAAAAGACGTGATGAACTTCCTTGGTCGTCTCAATTACATTAGCAGATTCATAGCTCAGTCTACCGTGATATGCAAACCGATATTCAAATTGTTGAAGAAGGATGCCGCTACTAAATGGACAACGGATTGCCAGCAGGCTTTTGATAAAATCAAAGAGTACTTGCCTAATCCACCCGTTCTAGTACCGCCGTAACGAGGGTGGCCCTTGTTACTCTATTTTTCTGTACTATAGAATGCTTTTGGATGCGTATTGGGGCAACACGATGAAACATGAAAGAATGAGCAGGCTATATATTATCTCAGTAAGAAGTTCACAAAGTATGAAGCTCGCTACACTCTACTGGAACGTACCTGTTGCGCACTGACTTGGGTCGCCCAGAAATTCAGGCATTATCTATCAGCATACACCAGTTATCTTATCTCAAGGATGGACCCGCTTAAGTATATCCTCCAGAAGCCCATGCCCTCCGGGAAGCTAGCGAAATGGAAAATTCTACTGAGCGAGTTTGATATTGTATACGTCACACAGAAGACCGTCAAAGGGCAGGCCTTGGCTGACCATCTTGCTGAGAATCCCGTCGATGAGGAATATGAGCCCCTCCGAACTTATTTCCCCGACGAAGAGGTATTGTTTGTCGGAGAGGATATTTTAGAGGATTACCCAGGGTGGAGAATGTTGTTCGATGGAGCGGCAAACTTTAAAGGAGTGGGCATTGGAGCAGTTTTGGTTTCAGAATCAGGTCAGCATTACCCGATCTCCGCAAAGCTAGATTTCCATGCACCAACAATATGGCAGAATATGAAGCTTGCATATTGGGACTCAGAATGGCAGTAGATATGAATATACAGGAATTACTTGTCGTAGGCGATTCATACTTGTTGATCCATCAGGTACATGGTGAATGGGTAACCAAGAATATGAAGATACTCCCCTACCTGTATTACGTAAAGAAATTGCAGAAGAAGTTCAGTAATATAGAGTTCAAGCATGTCCCAAGGATCCAGAATGAATTCGCTGATGCGTTGGCAATATGATTCACAGTGAGTGTGCTAGAACAACCTGCTTATTGCTCTCATATAGGCGAGGAAATAGATGGAAAACCTTGGTATCATGACATCAAGAGGTATCTCAAGGCAGGAGAGTATCCAGAGGGCATAACCAGCATTCATAAGAAGACACTTCGAAGATTAGCAAACCATTTCTTTTTGAATGGGGAAGTCTTATATCGAAGAACGCCAGATCTGGGTTTATTGAGGTGTGTAGATGCCCAAGAGGCCAACAAACTAGTAGAAGAGATACACGGAGGGACATGTGAACCTCATATGAATGTCTTTGCTTTGGCGAAAAAGATTCTGTGGACATGTTATTTTTGGATGACGATGGAAACAGATTGTATCCGCTTTGTACAGAAATGCCACCAGTTCCAGATTCACGGGGACTTGATCCGAGTACCTCCGAACGAACTTAATGTGACGAGTTCTCCTTGTCCATTCACAGCTTGGGGCATGGATGTCATTGGCCCTATTGAACCCGCCGCCTCAAATGAGCACATGTTCATCCTCGTAGCAATTGACTATTTCACTAAGTGGGTAGAGGCATCATCACACAAATCAGTAACGAAGAAAGTAGTAGTCGACTTTGTTCGCAACAACATCATCTGCCGATTTGGCATTCCTGAGTCTATCATCACAGATAACGGGGCCAACCTCAACAGTGGCCTAATGCAGGACATATGTGAGAGGTTCAAGATTACCCACCGCAATTCCACTCCATATCGCCCGCAGATGAATGACGCAGTCGAAGCAGCTAATAAGAACATCAAGAGGATCTTGCGTAAGATGATCAGTAAATACAAACATTGGCATGAGTACCTACCTTTCACACTTCTGGGTTACCGCACTACTGTTAGAACGTCTACCGGTGCAACGTCGTATCTTTTGGTATATGGAACGGAGGTTGTACTACCAGCAGAAGTAGAGATACCATCTCTGAGAATTATTTAAGAAGCTGAGTTGAGCGAGGCTAAATGGGTGCAAAGCCGATACGAGCAGTTGATGTTGATTGATGAAAAACGGATGAGTGCAGTTTGTCATGGGCAGCTCTACCAGAACAGGATGGCCAGGGCTTTCAACAAAAAGGTAAGACCAAGGACGTTCCAGCCAGGTCAATTGGTGTTGCAACGCATATTCCCTCATCAGAATGAAGCTAAAGGGAAATTTACACCCAATTGGCAAGGGCCCTATATGGTTCATCGAGTGCTGAGTGGAGGAACTTTAATTCTAGCTGAGATGGATAGCGAAGTATGGCTTAAAGCTATCAATACAGATGCAGTGAAGAGATACTACGTTTAAGAGCATTTGTTTTTCCATATAATTTCCTTCGCATTGTAAAAAAGTAGTGATCCCTCGGCGGGATACGCATAGAGCCCGTATAGGGTCTCGCCGCTTCAAATTAGAAAGCCCATTTACTTGTAATTTGAACTACGTTTGACCTGATTCCCTTGGGAGGGATACGTAGGCGGCCACATCGGCTTCGGTCCCACTTTTAGAAAATATTTCCATCCCCTTCGCTTGTAATGAACTACGTCAGGACCTGATTCCCTCATGGGGATACATAGGCGGCCTAAATCGGCTTCGGTCACACCATTCGAAATTTCCCATCGACTCGGAGGAAACAAAATGTGTTTGGTTATCCTAAAAGAGATATGAACAATTTCCGCCAGAGTTAAGTCGTGTCCAAGCGCCCCGCATAACGAAAACTGGGACAATTTTGGAAACGAACCGTGAAGAGATCAGAATAAGGATTCTGGATAAGGTGTTCGTTTGGCCATATCACATGTCATATTCTGCGAATTTCGACAAGGCTTTTATACTTTATACGCGCTTCATAAAAATGCTTTATTTTAAAAGATATTTTTTTGCATACCTCATAAAATGTCTTGTTTTAAAGATACTTTTGGACACTTCGTCAAAATGCTTTGCTTAGCCGCCAAATATCTCACCAAGAACAGACAGAGGTTACAGGTCCAGACAAATCAGGCGCATGGGCAGAAATGATCAAGACCGCAAAGTCAATACGAACCGACCCCCCCCCCCCCCAACTCACAAGTTTTCTTTGAGCGCAAGTTTTTCATATTAACAGAAGCAGAAAATACAACAGCCGAAACAGAAAATACAGCAAGAAGGTTCTTTGTATTAGCAGAAGCAGAAAGAAGTAACAGAGTCAGAGGATATAGCAACAATCCAAAGTTCAAAGTCCGCAGTAGAAGCAGAAAGTCAGCAACAATCAAAGTTCAGACCTCACAACAGAAGCAACAGAAGAAGAAAAACCGCATTCCGCAGTTCTTTAAGAGCAACTGAAGCAGAAGGGACATCAACAATCAAAGTTCAAAATTACGCAATAAAGTCTAGCGCATCAGCTCGAGCATAGAGTCAAATTGCAATTCATGCGGTGCACAAACGCACAACAAATGCATCATGGCAATCCATTACAACAACATCTCAGCAGTTGTAGCATTTAGCATATCCGTGCAAGGATAACATCTCAGCATTCACAACATTCTGCACATCAGGGATGACATCTCTACTCATAGAATAACATCTTTTCATATATTCATCATTTCGTTTTAACAGTTATGCACTAATTATTTCTCAAGCTTAGCTTGCATGATCATTAATCAGCATTACGTCCAGGCAACGATGTCATCAGCACAACACGTCTAGGCAACGACGTCATCAGCACAACACGTCCAGGCAACGACGTCATCAATACAACACGTCCAGACAACGACGTCATCGGCACAACATGTCTACGCAACGACGTCATCAGCATTACGTCTACGCAATGATGTCAGCAACATTACATCTATGCAACGACACCATCAGCATTACGTCTACACAATGACGCCAGCATCATTATGTCTACGCAACGACGCCATCAGCATTACGTCTATGCAATAACGCCATCAACATTATGTCTACGCAACGACGCCATCAGCATCACGTCTATGCAATGACGCCATCAGCATTACGTCTACGCAATGACGCTGTCAGCATTACGTCTACGCAACGACTCCATCAGCATTACATCTACGCAACGACTCCATCAGCATTACTTCTACGCAATGACGTCAGCAGCATTACATCCATGCAATAATGCCATCAGCATTACGTCTACGCAATAACGCCATCAGCATTACGTCTACGCAACGACACCATCAACATTACATCTACGCAACGACGCCATCATCATTACATCTACGCAATGACTCCATCAGCATTACATTTATGAAACGATACCATCAGCATTACGTCTACGCAACGATGCCATCAACATTACGTCTACGCAACGATGCCATTAGCATTACGTCTACGCAATGATGTCAACATCATTATGTCTATGCAACAACGCCAACAACATTACATTTACGCAACGACGCAAACAACATTACTTCTACGCAATGACACCATCAACAACACATTAACCCAACGACATCATCAACATATCACATCTGCGCAGGGACGATTTCTCTACTATCAGAATTTGCATTTCTTATATATTCATGCTTTATTATTTTGTCTTAGCAGTTACACACTAACTTTGCTTGAGCTTTAGTCTATATAACTTCAATCTAAAGGGGCAGTTGCAGCAAGGATGACATATCCACATTCGCAGTGGCAGCACGGCTATGCAAGGATGACACCTCAGCATTAACAACGTCGCATTAACACAAGGACACCGTCAACAGCATCACCAACACGCAACCCATGATAACATCTCTATTCTCAGAATCATATTTCTTATATATTCATGCTTTATTATTTTGTCTTAGCAGTTACACACTATCTTTTTCTTGAGCTTTAGCATGCAGGAGCAGGAACACAATGTAGATTTTCTCTTACAGCGAACCAGGACAATTTGTTGGGGGCTAGTCTTCCCAACAAAGGACAGAAGCGGCCTCGAGCGTCAGTCCACTCATCCCACATAATTAATAAGTCCAACGTCATCATAAGTCGATACTGGTACACTTCTAAGTTCAAGCCAGTTTATTTATTTTTTAATTTTTTTTAACATCACGTCGACCCAGTGTCGTCATAACTCGACACTGGGACAAGTTTTGAGTCTGCGTCAGTCCGTATTGGTGTTTGACCATGGTAGCTCAGTGTCGTCATAACTCGACACTGGAACAAATTTAGAGTCCACGTCAGCCCGCCCTGGTGGTTGACCATGGTAGCCCAGTGTCGTCATAACTCGACACTGAGACAAATTTTGATTCTGCGTCAGCCCGCCTTGGTGTTTGACCATGATAGCCCAGTGTCGTCATAACTCGACACTGAGACAAATTTTGAGGCCACGTCGGCCTTGTCTCAACTGCCCAACATTTTAGTTCTGAGGATCAAGACAAAATTGGCTATAAGTCAACGTCTTTGTATGAAGATTCTTCCATAATCTCCATACAAAGAGGGACAAGTTGTTGACACCCAATTGACCCTCTCGTCCAATCATTAACCATAAAATTACACTAGTTTTCCAAAATAGCGTTAACAATTTTATAATAATAAAATGCAACAATAAAACATTAATACATGCATAAATAAACGATTTAATAATGACACCACATTCATAATTTAAGCCCTATTCTATTTCCATTAATCTTTAATAATAATAAATACGTAAATAGATAAATAATTTAATAATGACGTCGCATCAATCATTCCCTAAAATTATATCAACATTTATTAATATCCAAAGCAATTTCATAAGCAATTGAAATCCCCTATTAATTTAATTTTAATTTAACATCGCAAAGTATGCATAATAAATAAGACATTATAAAATATTTAGCACTAATCAAATAGCATGCCCGCATTTATTATCGTAATAATTTAAACCCAAACTAAAATTAATAAAGCATCTAAAGTCATATTAAAATAATTTAACTTTAACTTAAAATATGCACAATGAATAAGATTTTAAATAATAGCGTTGCATTTATAAAAGCATTAAGCAATCCTTAAATGTCATATCCGCATTTATCATTTTTAACAGTAAGCAATAATTAAAACCCCCATTTATTTATCACTAATTAATTAATAACACACTTAAAACTATTAGCTCAACACCCATCAAATTCGTCCAGCCCATCTGCCCTTATTTCCCTAACCCGCGGCCCAGTTTACCCCAAAGCCCAATAAATCTTCAGCCCCAAATGCCTTTTGTGTCATCCCTTCCAAATACACCCCTAAAACAAACATCACGAAAAAACCTAATACTAAGGATCGCACGCCACTCCACCTTACCATATCCAAGACTTCCTTTTTCAAATTACCAACATCCATAGATTTACCCTAACAAACTTACCATAACCATTAACACCAAAATCGCGACTCAGCTCTTCTTTATCATAAATCACAAAGAAATCTCTACAAAATCGTTGCAAAATCAGTCCTAAGGCTTACCAAGATCACTTACCATAAAATTAAATCTTACACCGAAAACTTACGATAAGAAGCTTGTAAAATCACACCAAAATTGCATAAAAAATAAGCAGCAAAATCGCAATCAATTCAGCCCATAACCGTCACGATATTTACCAATTTGGAGTCCATAATTGGGGCTATATAAACCGGCTCATACACATATACAAGGGATCACTTTGAGACGCAAAAAAGAGCTTTTACGATCCAGAAAATCAATCTAGCAATAACAATCAGCAATTTTCTCAAGGTACCTTCCCTCTGCATAATCACATCGCAATAAACCCTCCGAGTGGATCGACGACTTGATACGCTGTCTCGGTTCGCTGCCCGGAGAATTTAAACTCAAATTTTTCTCAGTTCATTTTTTTTGTATTTCTGTGTGTTTTTATGTTAAACGTGTGTTAGTTTAGTTCATTCATGTTGCTGTGTTCATTAATGTATGAATACGATGTTGAGTCGCGCTTTAAATTAATCCAGATACATTCTTGCTCTAAGTTGTTGATTAGGCTTATATCTAATGCAATATGCTGAAGATAATGATTGATAGATTCTCTTAGTTCATAACCATATCTTGCCTTTTTTTAGGTTAGTCTAAGATTTGCATACTACTCTGTTATCGATCTCCAAATGTTTGAGTCATATCATGAACTTGTGTAGTCCTACTAACTGGTTGTGTCTTTCCTGCATATTACATGGAATATGTTGTTCATGTGTTGGTTTACTAAATGTAAAGATAACAAGATGGGTTGCCTGGAATACATGAATCTCCTACTAAGTTGTACTATGAGGCATTAAGTCAAGCTCTATGAAACTTGTTTACATACATATCTAACATCTGATTTGTTAGAAGGTGGGTCTGTTTAGCATAAACTGACCAATTTAAGTTTACTTAGGTATCATGCTATGCCTATTGCAAGAGATCAGTCTAATTAGATAGGTTTGAGTCAAGAACTGGCATGTTTTCTTAAGGTCACAACTTAGAGTCCCTAAAAGGATAACCTCTAAATGGTTATTCTTAATGTATCTGTCATGATTTGTGCACGTGCCTTGCCCTATCTATTAAATTGAAAAGAACTTCTCATTTGATCAAGTTGCCTATGCTAAAATGATATGATGCCTTATCTATACAATATGGATGAAGTCCTGCCCTCTAAAACAGTCGGCTGCTAGTTTATGTCAAGGTTTATTCATTCTTCTTTCATGGAATAATACAAGTATTGCCTCTAAAAATGTTGAGATATATCGACTGATCATCCTCCTTAATTGCAGCATGCTTGTGAAAACTGGTTGGTGAAGTGTTTAAAGGGTAAATGAATGTGAAGTTATAGTCTTGTCTTAAGAGTTAAAACTTAGGCCCACAAATATTCATTTTTGCCTCTGCACTATCTGTTTGGCCCATGAGTATGTATTTGAGTCCAGTCCATTTTACTTAATTCTCGTTGTTGGCTGCCTATTGCTCCCTACTGTTTAGTTATGTTATACATGTTTAAGTATAGGTTATATATCGAATCTTATGCTAAATGCTTACTTATTAGTTGATAAAGTTTGGACGTCTGTGATATTTAGCGTTTAATTATCTATATCTACTATTATTTGGATGGATGCTAATCTTTATCTTTTTATTTCTTTTACATGAATCGCAATGCATGGGAGCAAATGACGAGTCTCAATATGAGACTCATCCCGCCACTTATAAAGAGCGAAGACTTGCATCTATGTGTCATCCGCACCTACATCCGTGTTTGGAATTTCAAGCTACTCGGCGAAGGCCGTCGCCTTTCCTTAGAGTATCTCATTTTAATTCCTGTCTCGTCCCTCTTTGTGTGTTGTAAATTAATTCACTAACATTATGCTACCAATAGAATGCTTCTAATAGGCGAACCTTGAAACCATAGAATTTGCTTCCCCTCAAGTTAATTACTCTAGCTTACTTAAATTATGGTTAAATCACTTAGCAATCTGTTCATAATTATCTAAGTAGTCAAAACGTTATTCCTTGTCAAATTCTAACATGAGAAATCCATTTTCTATAAACCCTTATAGCATTCATAAACAAAACTATTTTTATTATAGTTTTAATCAACGTTTTTGGCATCTCATACATAGGTCTATATACTTTGATCATAATAGCTTTTGCATTACTATTCCTATGTCATATATAGCATGTTATTTAAATATCTTATGAATGCATATCTTTCCAAAAACTAACTTTATCCTTTATAAATAAGTGTTACATGTTTTTGTCAAAAAATACATTCTTAGCTTACAAATACTTTTACTTAAATATTATTCTAGCATGCATTTTTCTTAACATAATAATGACCTAGGTTAGAACGGACAACCGCAAGTTAACGGATTATTTAGGGTGTCTAACCCCTTCCCTTTAGGATAATTAAGAACCCTTACCCAGAATCTCATTAAGTTTTAGCAGACCATTTAAAGGAGTTAGTGTTGACTTTAACCTAGTTGACATTTAGGTGTCCTAATTCACCCAAACTAATTAGGTGACGACTCCGTGAACCCTTCGCATCCTTTTAGCACTTTTAGCTTTTATTTTTATTTTCTAACATTTCTAAGCAGGAGTTGAAATGTCGCGGTCGAAAAAGGGCGTGACAGGAGCTTTGCAGGTGCACTTCAGTATCTCATATTTACAAGGCCAGACATTGCTTATGTTGTTCAGCAAGTATGCCTATTTATACATGCCCCCAGAGAGTCTCATTTCACTAACCTTAAGCGTATCATCTGATACATTAAGGGCACACTTGATTATGGTTTGCACCAAGCAAGTTGCTCTTATATACGAATGCAGATTGGGCAGGGTGTCCGGACACGTAACGCTCCACCTCCGGCTTTTGTGTTATTTTAGGGGATAATCTGATTTCTTGGTCTGCCAAGCGATAGACTACCCTATCTCGTTTCAGTGTCGAGACTGAGTACAGAGGCGTTGCAAATTTGGTAGTTGAGATTTGTTGGCTCAGAAATTTACTATTAGAACTTCATTGTCCTTTGCGTCAGACATCTATTGTGTACTGTGATAACATCACTGCCATCTATTTTTTCACAATCCGGTTCAACATCAGCGAACCAAGCACATTGAGATAGACTTGCACTTCGTTCTTGAAAAAGTTGTGCTAGGCCATGCCAGAGTGTTACATGTTCCCTCATCCTATCAGTATGCGGATATATTTACCAAAGGACTTCCCAGACAGTTATTTCTTGACTTCAGATCTAGTCTCAGCGTCCGTCCTTCTCCCGCTCCGACTGAGGGGGTGTATAAACGTGTATAGTTGTCTTTATTGTATCCTTATCCATAATTAGAATATATTCCATATATTGTGTAAATATAATTATGGTAAGACTAGGATTCCTCTTGTAATTAGGACTAGGAATCCTCTTATATAAGGGATGAATATTGTACAATATATATATATTGATATTAATGAGAAAGACTCCTCAAGGAAGATTAATATCATCTTACACATATGGCTTCTTGACATATGGTTGAAAATAAAATAAGTCCTTTTTTAGATAAGGAAAAATGTACAAATATACCCCTTAACTTTGAGATTAGAGTAGATATACCCTTCATTAAAAAGTGGTGTACCCCAGTCGTTATATAAATGATGCAAATATACTCTTTTTGATGATAAAATATTTTTTTTAAATCATTTAACTTATCTTTTAATTAAAAAATGTCACACAACTTTTTGAAAAATTACTTATTTTTTTAGAGCCACATGATAATTTTTTTCTGGTGGGTTGAGTCTGGTTAGTTTTAAAAAATAGTTATACTTAATTTTTTAAAGCTACTGAGATATTTTTTAAACGAACAAGAGTCGTTCCACCAGAAAAAGTTTACTACGTGGCTTAAAAAGAAATTCTACTAATTTTTTTTTTGAAGTCACGTGACATTTTTTTAATTAAAAGAAGCTAAATGATTTCTTAAAAGAATTCTATCAGCGAAAAGGATATATTTATATTATTTCTTTTAATATCATGGGTATATTTGCATTATTTATGTAATGACGAGGGTATATATACATCAATTTTGTAATGAGTGATATTGTACTCTAAATCACAAAATTAAAAGATATATTTACACCTTTGCCCTTGAGATAATATACACTTTGTGTGGTGGTATGAGCTACTTAATGACAAAGGTAATCTGACTAAACAAAATCAGGTGATAGTATATAAAAAACCATGCTGAACAGATATATTAGCAATGGCAGCACTAGTGATCTGTTTAGTCAAGTTATTTTTTGGAGGTTAAAAGTATTTTTTAAAATTTTATGAAGTAAAGGTAGAAAATTAATTTTACAAGATAAATATTTTTTCCGTAAATTTGTATTTACCTTTTTTGGGACAAGGTAAATATAAATTTATGGTGTGAATGATTTTATCTTTTAATAATTAATTTTGTGCTTCTAAATTTATATTAGGGAGTTTGTTTGGCGAGTAAAAAACTGTTTAGTTTAAGAAATGCTTTTCGAAAAAAATATTTTTGGTGAGAAACAGTTTGTATTTAAAAGTGCTTTTGATAAGTAAATTGTGTTTGGTTAATATTTTTTTAAAAGTATTTTTGAGTATCAAATTATAAAAAAGGGCATGTATCAATGAAAATTTACTATTAATATTATTTTACAGAGATTTTGTTTTAAAAAAATACTATATGAAAGACTTTAATTAAGGTTTTACTTTTATTTAATTAAAATTTTAAAGTATATATTAAAACTTTTAATTACTATAATACATAGATAAATAAAAAAATATTAAATATTAATATAATATCAACATGGTGATCTAAAAATACTAAATAAAATCAACCAAAATAAAATTTGAATCATTTCATAAACTAAAATTCAACACAAAAATACAACATAAAATAAATGATTATTAATTAGAAATTAATGTATTAATGAGGGGTATAGTTGGTAAATATGTATTTATGGCAGGAATAGTTTTGTCTTGATAAAAATAAGTTTATGCTTCTGCTTCTCCTTTTTTCAAGAACCAAAAAAAATTCGCTTCTCCCAACGACAGAAAAACTGCTTCTACTTCAAATAAAACCAGTTTAATAATTGGTCAAACACCTCAAACAATAAAAAAAAAAGTACTTTTTCTACGAAAAAAGCATTGTTTGCCTCAAAACCTCTTGGCCAAATAGGATTTAAAAAACAATAACAACAGTAACGTACTCAATGTAATCCCACGAGTGAACTTTAAGGAGGATAGAGTGTACGCGGATTATGGCTGGCCAGTGGGCCGGGATGACCCGACCCGGACCCGCCCCGATCCCGCCCTAGTCCCGCCAAGACCTCGTTTAAAAAAAATTGATACCGGGACTCGAAAAAGGGATGGGACATGACCTCGTCCCGACCCGACCCCGATCCCGCCCGAAACCCCCCCCCCCCCCCCCCTCGCCCACTTTGCAAAAATAGTCGTTGCACCAACGACCATTTTACATTTTGGCCTCCCCCATCCCACCTTTTATATTTATTTTTAACCCCTAAGTTATTATATTTACATTTTAACCCAATTTTCAACTATAAATACATCATTTTCTCTTCATCTTTCTCACAAATCTTCCTACAATCTGTCTAATCTCTCAATCAATCTCTCTACAAGTCTACATTGTCTACTAAATATTCAATTTTATTTATTCATTTGGGACTGAAGTTGACAACTAGCTTGAGGATCATCCATCGAGCAAAGTTTCAATTTTCAACCTCTCGATTACACATCGACATTACGTCGTCGTTTGGTACATTCGTTCCTTCATTAAATTATTATTGTTTCTTCATTTTATTTAGCGCAATTAATTTCATTATCTTTAATTATTTATTTGCATAATTATAATGAAAGAATTTAAACGTATGATTACGGGTAAGGGTAAGCGTACTTCTTCTAGTTCTAGTCATCCTATTTCTTGACTAGATGATTTTGTTGATACTGGATTTTTTTCTGAAATACCATATGATTTAGACGATGAGATATTTTCTGAAACTCAAGAAGACTTTAATTTAGAAGATGATCTACATGATGACACATCCACTAATGTAGATGACATACCCACTAATGCGCCTTCAACTGAAATGTCTCTTATTCCCCTAGTATGAGACGAGGTCCAGCAAAACGACAATTAAAATAAGATGCATGACAATTTTTTATTAGGGACGTAGCGAATCAAGTAGCTATATGTAAAATTTGTAAAGGGGTTTTTATAGTTTTAAAACTGGACAAGGTCATGGTGGAACGGGGGCTTAATGAGACACATAAAATAAAAACACCAAGCTAGGTATGCCCAATACTATGCTTAAAAAAAGGGTGCGCAAGCGCCCTCTCCATCGGAACAAGGTTCACATACTGTTTCGGACCAAGTACAGGGTCAAATTAACCCTGTGACAGGGGGAATTGTAGGCCCTAAATACGATAAACATAGAGATAGGGAAACACTAACAAAATTAGTTGTTGTGGAGGGTTTGCCTTTTTCATTTCCTGAATCTCCTGATTTTATTCATTACATTAGAGAAATGTAAAATCCTGTTTATAAAGGTTTTCCTAGATAAACTGTTAAGAGAGGTGTATTTAAATTTGCACACAAATATCAACAATATTTACGTTATTTATTATATCATTTTCCTGGCAAAATATATATTACGTCTGATATAGGCTGTAGTACTAACGATCATGTAACGGTAATCTGTCATTGGATAGATTATAAATGATCTATGCAAAAACGTATTTTAGCGTATAGATATATAGATGATAGGCACACTGGTAATTTTATTGCATAAAATATTTATTCTGTTTGTCATTATTATGGCATAACTGATAAAATTATGACTATTATATTAGATAACGCGTCTTTTAATAATTATGCTATTAATATTTTAAAAAATAGTTTAACTCCATCTTTTCCAGATCATTTTCATATAAGATGTGTGTGCCATATATATAATTTAGTTATAAAGGATGCTCTATCACTTTTTACAGACATTCATGATAAAATACAATTTGCTATAAACTATATTTTTAAAAATAATAGAATATAACGAAAAAAGTAATATAAAAAAATTTGGCATGATTTCCAACTACCTTATAGAAAAATTCTCGAAGAAGTACCTACTAGGTGGAATTTTTTGTACCATCAACTACTTGTTGCTTATGACTATAGAAGACATATAACTTTATATTTTAACGCTCATAACCAAAATCCAGCTTATATGCTTGTAGATAGCGATTGAGACAAAATTGTCGAACTTATTGTATTTTTAGAGAAATATTTTCAAGCAACAAAAGAATTTTTCGGTATATATTATCCTACTATTTCAACTATGTTGTTTTATATAGCTCTCATATTTTTATTACTTAATGAATATATGGTTAAACCATCTATTAAAAAATGTTTATCAAAATAAAAAAATATATTATTCCTATTCCCACTATTTATATTATTGGTACTGTATTAAATTCGACTATTAAAATAGACGAATGTAAATCACGTATTGAAACTATTTATGATTGTATAGCAGTACTACCACCTCTAACTTCCAAAAATCCAAATGATCCATCACCCATTGAACAAACAAAAGAAGAAGTGTTGTCTAGCATACAAGATGCATACAAAAGTATATACGTATTATCACCAAGAAAGTGCTAGCAATCAACAGACTTCCGTACCATCTTATTCTTCTTCTTCTTCAACACAACCTCAAAAAAGATATATTGTTTCTGCGGCTAGTATTGAAAGCCTCAGAAATAAAATGCGCGGTGCTAACACTACTAACCAAATTAGCGAGTTTGATGTTTTTGTTTTGCAGAGTGTTTTACCGTACCAAACAGTTGTCAATGAAGAAGAACATGAAGACTTGATGAAAAACTGGAGAGAGAATGAGAAGACATTTTCCGACACTTTCAGTGATGGCATAAGATATTTTGAACATTCAAGCGTCATCAACAGCGTCTGAAAGCGATTTTTCTGCGAAAAGATTTCAAATAGAGGAGCACATACATTCATTGGCGGGAGACTCATTGGAGATTGCAGTTCTATTTAGAAACTGGATTCATGCGGAGCGTAGGAGGTGCGACCAACCGGAGATCAATGAAGAAGAAGACGAAAACTACAACGACACTTATCGGAAGGTATGCGTAGCGACGTGGAGTAATTTGACCAACAAATATCAATTCCAACCGAAGAATCACATGAAATTATAAGGAAAATAGAACAGTTTTTTTTTAAAAAAAAATGTAATTTCTTTAGTTGCAATTTTACTATGTCATTTGCAACTTTTGAACGACACTACAAAGTTGTAAATTTTGACAATTATATTTGTATAATGTATTAGAAAAAATTATATTTCTATTAAATAATATAAGAGACACAAAAACAACTTTGTAATGTTTTTTTACACTCTTGTTAAATTATTGAGTTGTTTATATATATGTTTTTCTTAATTAAGTGCAAAAAAAAAATACCCGCCCCAGACCTATCCCTCCCCGACCACCTAGCCAATGGGACGGGACTCTGTCTCGTCCCACTCGGACCCGGCCCGCCACAACTCGATCCTACCTCCGCCCCGATCTCGGCCCACTGGCCACCCCTAACGTGACTTTTTCTATGAGAGGTTGTTTTCGATAGACCACGACTCAAATAAAGCATTTCAAAGCCGTTTGAAAAAAGGAAATATGAGTATGAAAACAGTAATAACCACAAAATAATGCGATATTAGAAGTCGTACATAACATTCAGAAAAAAGAACAGCAACAATAATGAAATAATGCGACAATCGAAGCACAAGAAACACATATAGTAACAGAAATTGAAGAACAATAAACAACAAAAATAGTGCTAATACTAATTATAAGAGTAAGAAATAGGAAAAAGCTCCTGGAAATAATAAGTTACCAAAGTTAACCTCTTTTTGTTTTTTAACCGTTTTATCCCACAAATCGTAATTGTATGGTCACTGTCCGCTATAGGTGGGGTTTGGTGGTGGGACCATGTCCTACAGTAGAGCTGCAAAGTAGAAAGTAAATAGTGTAGCTGTTATACAACAGAGAAAGAGAGTATTATTAACTTTGGTTATGGCTGCAAATGACAAGCTGTAACCAATAAGGAAAAGGGAAAATCAATCCACCATGTGAACACCAAAACGAAAGACAAAGCTAAGGTACAGCCACTGTACTACTGTGACTTTTATTTTGTTATAATGGATGCATGGTGGTGCCTTAATGAGAGAGAAGGGATGACCACAAAAGATGGTGATGGCTCAATACCATTATGCATTGACAAGTAACTCATCGCATGCACTTATTGTTGTATTTTACCATTTGCATTTAGGGCAGCTTGCAGGCAGGTACTATCCAAATTCATTCACAACACTGGAAACTTCTCATATACACTCATTAAGAATCAATCTTTATTTTAATGTACTTGAAATGAATGGAGGGTGATTCAAGATTTGAACTTTATAAATTTAAATTTGGAATTTTATCATATTTTATTTAATTTGTTGAGTTCGAAATCTATTATTATTATTCTATGTATTTTTAACACAAAATGAGGGTCGGAGCTAAAATTGTTGAATTCGGTGAATTCATAATAATAACACTACATCTGTTTTTGTCTTGGAAGTATTTAAAAACTCAGTATCTACACTAAATTAAGCAATTTAACCTTAGTAGGTAAAAATTAAAGTAAGACTACATGTAACTTAACCATCATTAAGTATGAGATTGTTGGAATTTAGAGTGTGAATAGGGGGTGGAAGAACCGAAAAGAGTAGACAAAGTAACGAAAGCAACGTTTGTTGAGTCGAGTGATGACACTCTTTCTTTAAGGCAAAATTATTCCGTATATATTGGCTTACGGGTAGTGGGTAATAGCCTAGATAAAACAGCAATAACTTTCGCAAGTACAAGACAATACTTGTGAATTCTTAAAAGAAGTAAGAACTCAAGATTACTAGAAGAAGAATAAAAAGCTCTCAAATGATTTCCAGATTTTGAATATGTTTTTGGATGATTTCAAATGAGATTTGAGACCTCTATTTATAGGTGCAAAGTGGTCATTCACATGTCATGTGAATGCACTAATTGGGATCACATAGAACTCATCAAAGGTTGTCTTGATCATGCCAAGAGTTGACTGAAAGTGAGTTCACATTTTAGAAAATTCTTTGATTTTCGAGTTCACTGTACGTATAGCGCCGCGACCCTAATCTGGTGGCGCTGCGGCGTCAAGTAGGCAGTAACCAACCTAGTTCACTAGACGACCGGCGTCGCGTCCTCGTCGTGGCTCATGGCGCCCGTCGTGCCGGCTCTGCCGCGGCCCTGCATACACGCGACTCTTCCCCAATCTTCGGGGTTCTTACAGAGTGGAACCATGCAGTACCAAACACGAGATAGATCTTCCAAAGAACAAGACCTTTTTCGAATAAGTCAATTCATTTGGGACCCTGAATCTTCGTATTTTGTACATTACTTTTTTTTTCATACCATCGTGGAAGACTCATCAATTTGGCCAATTAATCGTCCATCCTTACATGCCTTAAGAACATTTTACATGTGTACCAACATCTCTTTCACTACTTAAAATTTAGCGAGACGTTGTACGAAGTATGCATGTGTATGAAAATAATATTTTCGACATGCGAAGCCCCATGTGTCAAGTCATTAAGAATGGAATAAACTTAATCTCACTAGGTAAATTTCCAACAGAGATATGCATATGAAAAACACATATTCTATATCTATTGATTTACTGTAAATATTGGATGCGTGCAAGTTTTTGTGTATATAAATTTGGGTCCGAGTCAAACCGGACACAAGGGTCAAAATTACACCTTAGAAATAGGATATTTTTATCCTCCATTTCATTTTTGGCAACAAAATGTCCCATCATTAGCCAAGTAGCTAAAAAATGTCATCCCACAAGTCAAATAGCTCCAAAATATTCTTCCGGAACAAGGCAAAACTTTCTTGAATTATTCAAATGGGACAGTTTTGCTATTTGTTTAAGGTTTGATATAAATACTCTTAATTGTAAAAAATTAAGTATAAATTTGTATTGGAGATTATTTTGATTATTTTTTAAATGATAATTTTATACACTGCTTATGTAATATAAAGTTTACTTATCAACATTGGTTATATTAATTAGACATTTATTCTACAGTGTTCTTTCAAAACTATTATACCGTACCGTCAATTATAACCTCAGATGACAGATACAATAAGTAATATATATATAACATAAAAAGGTAATTTGAGTTGAATTTCTTTTATTAAGTCAATCTTAGAATTATTAAAATAAGCCCATTATTATTAATATAGAAATATAAATTTTAAAATGGTTGTTTAAGAAAGGTACATGCATGATTTTATGCCACAAATAAAATGGAAGGCAAAATTATTCTATTTCGAATAATAATTTAGAAGTATTTTTGGCCATTTTGCCTTTATTTATATCTAATTAATGGCTATTTGCCTTTGGCGTATTCTAAGAGATGTTATAATGACCAAAAACAATTCTAGCAAACTTCTTCTCTTGGATTTGATGAATATATAATTGAATATTAGTCAATTTTCAGTTGCAAAGACTTAATTTTATTCTAATCTTCTTCATTTGAAAGTAGCATCAACTCCCGTGCATTCTAACAAGTTCAATTACGCAACTGAATTGCACTTCTCAAAAAATATAAAATTTAAATAAAATACTAAATTAATGTAACACTATATTAATAAAATATTTTTTAAGTAATTATTAGTGATTAGTAGGGTAATGACTAGGGTGGTGGTTGTGGGTATTAATTGGGGATATTGTTGGTAATGGTATTGGTTGTAAGCAGTAGTTAATGGTGATGATGGTTGACAATAATAGTTAATAACGGTGGTTGATAGTGATAGTAATTGGTGGTGGCGATTGATAATTATGATGGATGATTGATAGCTAATAGTGATGGTGAATGATACATAACAGTAGTTGTCAATATATAATGGTGATTGATGGTGGTGATTGTTTGTAGTAGTTGATGGTTCTTGTATTAGTGGCGATGACAACAAATGGTAGCTAGTGATGGTGACAATTGATTGTGGAGATCGGCAGATGAGGTGTTGTGAGTGAGGATAGTGATTGTGGATAGTGGATGGTGATAGTTGATAGTGGCAGACAACAATGGTTAGCATAACATGATGGAGTAAGAGTAAACTTCCATCTTTGTATAAATTCTTGAATAAACATCTTAAAAATATTTAGACTTCGTTATAATTATTAATCCGAGTGATAATATTAAGATATTAAATTTTAGTGCAGTGTCTTCGAGTCTGAACTTACACAAGTGAAACTCTGTGACAACATCCTGAAGTTGAAACTTATATAAGTGAAACTTTATCATATTGTCTTGAGTTCGAGAAGGTGACTGTTAAGAGTCACACATCAGATATAGAATGGAAATATGGATTCCTTATAAGGACTTGGACAATCCTCACCCTACAAGCTAGCTTTTAGGGTTGAGTTAGGCCCAAAATCCATTATTTATATGGTATCAGAGTCAGACTCATTCCAATTCTTTGTTTACCGATGTTGGGCCCCTAAATTATATTATCCATGCTCCAGTTAACAAGGTCTGGGCGTGCGGTGAGTGTTAAAAGGCCCACATCAGATATAGGATTTGAACATGAACTCCTTATATAGACTTGGACAATCTTCACCCTACAAGCTTGAGATTGAGTTAGGCTCAAGATCCATTCTTTACGGTGACAATTCAAACTTCTAAAAAATTTCTCCAAGTTTGAAATTGTACAAGTGAAACTTTAGAAAAAAAATTGAATTAGAAATTGTGCAAGTGCAACTCGTAAAATTTTCACTTGAGTTCAAAACAGTAGAAGTGGAGCTTCACTGGACGAAGTGCTTTTATGGAGAAGAAGTGACTATATGTTTCTGATCTATGGATGAGTATTTTTGTCCAAATATTATTTGTTTATCAAAAAGTAGCTAAATATTTATTAATTTTAAAATGAAACAACAACAACAACAATCACATACCCAGTACAATCCCACGACGTGGGGTTTGGAGAGGGTAGAGTGTACACAAACCTTACCTCTACCTTGGTAGATAGAACGGTTGTTTCCGAGAGACCCATGGCTCAGGACAAGCAAAAACAAAAACAGAAAAAGGTCATACCCGATAAAAAAATTACATATTTAAAGTAGTAAGACAATGCTAATAGCAAACTCGAATACTCCATAGTGGCGCATCCTGAAAAGTAATTAGTAATTACGTAGATAAATGAAATAATCAAGTATGTTAAGGAGCGTGTAGCAGGAGAAATAAGGCTACAAAAGACTATTAAAGCAAAACTATATCTATTCGTATGATATGCTAGACATGTCTATAGTAGTAATCCTACCCCTACCAGATTGTGGGCGTAAGCATGATTACGCTCAACTACCTACTACCCTAATATGTGTTCTTCACAACCCCCTATCTAAGGTCATGTCCTCTGTAAGTCTCGCCTGATCCATGTCTCGTCTAATCACCTCTCCCAATATTTCTTCGGTCTACCTCTACCCCTCATGAATCCGTCCATAGCCAATCTCTTACACCTCTGCAGTGGGGCATTTGTGTCTCTCCTCCACACATGCCCAAACCACCTCAACCTCGCTTCCCGCATTTTATCTGTCACGACCCGACCTCGGACCCGTGACTGGTGCCTTACCCCGGGCACCCTTGTGATACGACATCAGAGAAAACCAGCGGAAAATAAACTCACAACAAGAAACCATATAGAATCTAAAGCAGGCTAACCTAAAATGGCAACCTTTAAATATAACAAAAACTGAACAGTTACATCCTTATCAACCCAATTTATAACAGGACTACAGACCTCTAAGAACGTGTAATCACTACGAGGCAGGCCCCGCCATACCCCAATGCACAAAACATCTACAACACCGGGAGAACTGCACTAAAAGTCAAGCCTCCGAGAAATGGCTTCCGACACTGAGCAAAGATCCTAAGAATGAGGATCCACCACCGCTACTACCTACCGCGGCATTTAACGCACTTCCAGGAAAGTGGTCGACACATATGTATCAAGTATGTAAAACTGGAAAATACTGTAAAAATATCATAAGTATGAAATAAGCTGGAGTCATGGATGAAAATCAAATTACATTACACTGTGCCTTACTAACAATGAGAGTAATAAGTATAAACTTTACTGTATAAAAATATGAGGCTCATGATCAAAACAAGGTCCCTCGCCCGTAGTATAATTAAGCAATCCTACTCCTGAGACTATTTCACCCGCATAGGTCCCTGTGGACCCGCATAAGGTCATCCGCCTCGCATGAGACTATTTCACCCGCATGAGATTATTTCACCCGCATGGATCCTGTGGACCCGCATGAGGTATTCCTCGCATCATGGGTAGCAAATCCATGGAATACACAGAAGAAGGTGGTATAACGTCTTGGGGGTGTACCCCTCATTTATACTCTTACCCTAAAGGAGGTGGTATAACGTCTTCGAGATTTACCCCTCATTTATACTCTTACCCTGGAGAAGGTGGTATAACTTCTTGGGGATTTACCCCTCATTTATACTCTTACCCTGGAGAAAGTGGTATAACGTCTCGGGGATTTACCCCTCATTTATACTCTTACCCTGGCTCAACCGGCTATCATACATAACATAAGTAAGTTAAGAAATCCACTAACTTCTTGTTAGTCTTGTTCATATACCCTCTCATTTTAGTTTACTTAAGGCACTAACATATCTTAATAAAAGAAATCCGGGAATTTAACCCAAGTACTACATACTTCTACTCTTTTAAAACTGACTCTTTTTCATATAAAACTTTTTAGGCAATTGATGCGTTAAAATCAATTTGCCTTTCATAAACCAAGTCATTTGTCCTTACTCATCTTACTTAGTGTAAACCTTTCTTTATTAACCTTCCATAAAGCTAATATAACCAACTTCCCATAAAGTCGTTATATTAACTTTATACATTAGTCAAATACCTTTCCCTATATCCAAGGGACTTATACTTTTAAAACGAAACAAGTATCACATACTTAAAATACTTCAAGTCCCTTAACTTTGAAACTTAAGACATCATTAAAACAAATAAGGAATATCAAAGCCTTGTACGTCTACCGTACTACATAGATGCAACTATTCATGCTCAAGAGGTAGGAAAGTTCCACATACCTCTTCGGGTCAATCCACTTGCTGAGTCCAATATACCGCACGTAGTACGTCAACCTATAATGACCATAATACGTTTATTAACCTCTAGCTTCAACATAGAATTTTCCAAGTACAAAGTCACTAAATCCTACGGAAAATTGGGCAGCACTTCCTTTGTTTCTACATACTTTGCCACATTTTTCAAGGCCGAATTCAACATCCAAACGCCACTTTTAAGGCCCAACAATCCAACCAATACAAGGGGATTACACACCTAATCTTGGATGTGTAAAATTCTGCCCCACAATGCATATTAACTAAATCAATAAGTTAAATGTAGTATTTTGGCTACAACATGTTCACATCCTAACCTTATTCAATCCCTTCAAATCCAAATCATATTTCTTACATGCAATTTATCTAAGAGCAATATTTACCACTACAAGTCCTTTCTTCTTCACATGCAACACCATAAACTAGCAAAAAGAGAAGGAATTGTTACCTTAGAGCTTTAGCCAAATTAATCCAACAAACTCACTAGCCTCTTTTCCACAATCACCACCACAAAAGCTCCTACAAGCTTGCCAACAAGTTTCCTTCTTTCCACCTTTTTCAGATTTTTCTCAAGCCTTGATTTCCTCTTGATTTTCTAGAGAGAAGGGAGAGCTTTTTAAACTTTTAGAGAGAGGGGAGAGCTTGAAGAATGACCAAGTCTTCAAGACTTGGTCAATAAATAGGACATGCAAAAATCAGATGGGGGGGGGGGGGGCCCTTGTCCCCCTCCCATGGCCTCTTTTAAAACAAAACAGTTCAGATTTTTCCACCCAGCCTCGCAGAGCCCGCCTCGTCGCCGCGACCCTGCAGCCGGCGCCGCGGCGCAGAAACATCTGCCAAGTCTCGGCACTTCCGGCGTCGTGGCCCTGCTTTCCGGCGCCGCGGCGCTGCAACTTCAGCGAGTATTCAGAACATCTGGCGTCGCGGCCCTGCATCCGGCGCCGCGACCCTGTGGCTCCTGACCGAAATACCCTCTGTCCGACTGTGTACTGAACTTGTAACTTCCATAACTTTCTACTCTGATGTCCTATCGATGAACGGTTGGTTGCGTTGGAAACTAGACTCAATGAACTACATACTAGGCCTTTGAAACACCCAGGAACTCTCAATGTAACGGGTCATAACCCGCCTCAAAGTTGACTAGAAACCCGTCCGAAACAATCCGCCAACCTATCCTTCTAAAATTTAAGTCTTAACCCCTTTCGCACGTTCTCATACGCATGGCCAGAACTACGGGGTATAACATTCGTCCCAAATGTTCCTTCAAGGCTTACTCAAATCACAATATTGACTTAGACCCTCTTAACTATTCTCCTTGCAAATAAAGACGCTCCACATGGCCACAACAATACTTAAGCATATAAGCCGAATTAAACTAATAAGCAGGAAAGTGGGTTACCTGGAGGTGTAGGGAATAAGTGAGGATACTTATTCATTATGTCCTCCTCTGTTTCCCACGTCATTTCCTCCCTGTTCTCGTTCCGCCATAAGACCTTGACTGAAGCCACATCCTTTGTCCGTAGTCGCCTAACCTGACGATCGAGTATCGCTATGGGACTCTCCTCATATGATAGCCCCTCTGTCACCTGGACATCACAAATCGGGTGTACTCTAGATGGATCTCCAATACATTTCCGCAACATAGATACATGAAAAACTGGATAAACTGCCTCCAGATCGGACGGCGGATCCAACTCATAGGCAACCTTTCCTACCCTACGGACAATCTGATAAGGCCCAATGTATCTTGGGCTAAGTTTCCCCTTCTTCCCAAATCTCATCATGCCCTTCATGGGTGATACCTTCAGGAAGACCCAATCATCTACCACAAACTCCAAGTGTCGACCCCGATGATCTGCATACGACTTCTGTCGACTCTGAGCTGACAATAATCGCTCCTGGATGAGCTTCACCTTATACACTGCCTGTTGAATCAAGTCTGGCCCGACCAACTGAACCTCTCCTACCTCGAACCAGCCTATCGGTGACCTGCACTTCCTTCCGTATAAGGCCTCATAAGGCGCCATCTGGATACGAGAATGGTAGCTGTTGTTGTATGAAAACTCCACAAGAGGTAAATGATCCTCCCAGCTACCCCTGAAATCAATAACACAAGCCCGCAACATATCCTCAAGTGTCTGGATAGTACGCTCGGCTTGTCCGTCGGTCTGAGGATGAAACGCAGTACTGAGACTCACCTGTGTTCCTAATCCCTTCTGGAAAGACCTCCAAAAGTTAGCCGAGAACTGGGCTCCCCTTTCTGAAATGATCGACATAGGCACTTCGTGCAGTCTCACAATCTCCCTGATATACAATCTAGCGTAATCCTCGGCCGAAAAAGTCGTCCTGACTGGCAGAAAGTGGGCTGACTTTGTTAGCCTGTCGACGATAACCCAGATGGAGTCATGTTTCCTCTGAGTGTGAGGCAACCCTGTAATAAAGTCCATATTGATCACCTCCCACTTCCACATCAGGATATCAATAGCCTGCAATAGCCCACCGGGCTTCTGGTGCTCAACCTTGACCTGCTGACAATTCGGACACTGCGCCACAAAATCTGCAACGTCCCTCTTCAGGCCATCCCACCAATAGATACACCTGAGGTCATGGTACATCTTAATCGACCCCGGGTGAATAGAATAACGAGCACTGTGTGCCTCCTGCACTCCATCGACGGTCACGCCACATCGGGTACATAACTCGCCTCAAATCTTAGCATCCCATCAGGTGCTACCTCAAATAGACTCTTTTATTCCCGAAGAGCCGTATCACGATACCGTACCATAATCGGATCCTTATACTGTCGCCTCTTCACCTCCTCGGCGATGGAAGACTCGGCAACCTCTCGAACCCGAACTCCATTACTATCAGAATCAACCAAATGAACCCCAAGGCTCGCCAGCTGATGTAACTCGCGGACCATGTCCCTCTTCTCTGGCTGCACACCTGATAGACTCCCCATCTATCTGCGACTAAGGGCATCTGCAACTACATTGGCCTTCCCTGGGTGGTATAAGATATCGACATCATAATCCTTAAGTAGCTCTAACCACCGTCTCTGCCGCAAGTTCAGCTCCCTCTGGCTGAAGATATATTGGAGACTCTTGTGGTCGGTGTAAACATCCACATGAACTCCATATAAATAATGTCTCCAGATATTCAAGGCATGAATCACTGCTGCCAACTCTAAGTCGTGTGTGGGATAGTTCTTCTCATGCTTCTCGAAATGTCGAGATCGTAGCTATAACTTTGCCGCTTTGTGTCAGACAAGACGCACTCCAAGCCCGACACTGACGCATCACAATAAACCACATATCCGCTAAACCCTATGGTAGAGTAAGAATCAAGGCGATCGTCAATTTCTCCTTCAAGAATCGGAAACTCTCTCACAAGCATCCGCCCACCGAACATAATCGCTTCGAGTTAGCCTAGTCAAAGGTGCTTTGAGATGGAAGCAAACTTCTCCACAAATCTCAGATAATAACCCGCAAGGCACAAAAGTCGCCACTCCGTCGGTAGTGGTCTAGGCCAAGTCTTGATCGCCTCTATCTTGGTTGTATCAACCCAATACCATCGCCCCATAACATGCCCTAAGAAAGCCACCGAGGCCAAGCAAAACTCGCATTTCGAACTTGGCATACAATCGCCGGCCCGAGGACTCCCAATACCGCCCTCAAATGACCTGCATGTTCCTGCTCTGTGCGCGAATAAACCAGGATATCATCAATGAATACTATCACGAACATATCCAAGAATGGCTTGAACACCCTGTTCATCAAATCCATGAATATTGCTGGGGCGTTGGTCAACCCGAAAGACATCACCCTGAACTCATAGTGCCCATACCGGGTCCTGAATGCTGTCTTTGGGATATCTGCCTCTCTAACTCGCACCTGATGATAACCAGACCGCAGGTCTATCTTAGAAAAACATCTCGCACCCTGCAACTGGTCAAACAAATCATCAATCCTGGGGAGGGGGTATCTGTTCTTGATAGTTACCTTATTCAGCTGCCTGTAATCAACACACATACACAGCGTCCCATTCTTCTTTTTTACAAACAAAACCGGCGCTCCCAAGGGAGAAACACTAGGCCTGATAAAGCCCTTCTCCAGTAAATCCTTCAGCTGGTCTTTCAATTCTCTCAACTCAGCAGGTGCCATCCTGTATGGTGGGATAGATATCAGTCGAGTGTCTGGCGGCATATCAATGCAAAACTCAATCTCCCTCTCAGGAGGGATACCCGGAAGCTCGTCTGGGAATACGTCTGGAAACTCTCTAACGGCCGAATCGATCAAGGTCGGTATCTCACCTCGATGCTCGAATACCCGAACCATATGGTAGATATACCCCTTCCGCACCATCTTCCTAGCCTTGAGGTAAGAAATAAACCTACCCCTCGGCGACGCAGTATTCCCATTCCACTCGATAACCGGCTCACCAGGAAACTGGAACCGTACCAATCCCTCTCTACAGTCCACATTGGCATAGCAAGACGCTAGCCAATCCATACCCATAATCACATCAAAGTCCGTCATTTCCAACTCTATCAAGTCGGCTAGGGTCTGACGACTGCGAATAGTCACTGGGCAAGCTCTATATACCCGCTCAGCTACTACCGAATCACCTACTGGCGTAGCTACCTCAAAAGGTGTTATGGACTCGGGCTCTATCCCTAATCTACCAGCAATATGAAGGGATATATAGGACAAGGTAGAACCCGGATCTATCAAAGCATATACATCACAATATGAAACTAATAATGTACCTGTGACGACATCTGGTGACGCCTCCTGATCCTGACGGCTGGACATAGCATAAATGCGGTTCTGAGGACCTCTGGAACTGGGAACCCTACCACGACCCCTGTCGCGGCCTGCTGGCCCGTGAACACCCTGCCATCCGGGGCACATAACCACCGAAGACGAAGATCCAGCAACTGACCCTGTCGGCTGGACCATAACATTCCCGCCGCATCTGGTCGGACAATCTCTCCTCAAATGGCCCTGCTGGCCACAAGAGTAACAAGCTCCCGTAGCCATACGGCACTCGCCCGTGTGAGACCTACCGCATTGAACACACCGAGATGTAGGTGGCCTCATCTGACTGGAAACCTGGTCCCTCTGGGAACCCGAAGACCTGGGACTCTGTCCTGCCCCTGAATACCCTGTACGTCCGAAAGGCGGTGGAGGAGCGCTTTGAACCGGCTGAGGTGCAAATCCGGTCTGCTGCTGAGGTTGTCTACCTCGAAAACTACCAGAGGATCCTGCTGTCCTGGCCCTCTTCTTCTGATATCTGTCAATCCGTCGGCCCCTACGTTCCTCACACCCAAGTGCATAGGCCTGCATGCGGGCAATGTCCATGCCCGGCTGAAGAGCCACTCCCGCGCAACTCTCTGCTAAGTAATCATCGAGCCCCGTGACATAGCGGTGCACTCTGTCCTCCATATTTGCTACTAAAGCGGGTACATACCGAGCCAATGAGTCAAACTCTACGTTGTACTCCCGGACCGTCCGCCCACCCTGTCTCAATGTCAGAAATCTATCGGCCCGAGCTCTCCTCATCTGCGGAGGCAAGAAATGGATAAGAAACGCCTCTGAGAACTCGTCCCATACAGCTGGAAGCGCATGCTCTCCCCGGGACAGCTACCATGAATCAAACCAGTCAACTGCAGTATCACGCAGCCGATGTGAACCCCATACTACCGACTCTGTCTCCGAGGCCTTAATCACTCTCATGATCCGCTGTAACTGCCGGATAAACTCCTGAGGATCATCCTCAGGCCTCGACCCATAGAACTCTGGTGGGCTGCAACTCAAAAAGTCCCAAAGTCTCGAGCTATCAGATCTGGGGTGAACTACGGGTACAACCGGAACCGCTGTCTCTCGTCTGTCCTCCTGCCTTGCCACAATCCTGGCTAATAACTGGGCCATCTCCTTGTAATCCATATCCTCTGCTCCAGGCTTTGTAACTGGAGGCTCAGTGCATCGCGGTCTCGATGGCGTTGCTGCCCGAACTCTCTGGCCGGGCGACGTCGTGGAACTCGCCGTCCGAAACACCACCTCAGGTAAAGACTGGGCCTGTGCCCTCGTAACCCTCGGTGTCCTACTAGTAGCTCCCTCAGCTGCCTTGCCCTTCTGGGCCGCGGTTGCCTTGCGTGGAGGCATAACTGATACATAAAGGAAAATATCAGAGGGGGTTCAACCTATAACACAGCTCTATTGCACGATCTTAGAGTGAAAGAATGGAAACCAATCCTAAATATCCTGTAGCCTCCTGATTATAGATGTGGTGCACAACACACCGATAATCAAGACTCGACTAGATACGGCCTGTAGACCCTTTCCGAGGATTAACTGCTCTGATACCACTTTTGTCACGACCCGACCTCGGACCCGTGAGTGGTGTCTTACCCCGGGCACCCTTGTGATACGACATCAGAGAAAACCAGCAGAAAATAAACTCACAACAAGAAACCATATAGAATCTAAAGCAGGCTAACCCAAAATGGCAACCTTTAAATATAACAAAAACTGAACAGTTACATCCTTATCAACCCAATTTATAACAGGACTACAGACCTCTAAGAACGTGTAATCACTATGACGGGACAGGGCCCCGTCATACCCCTGAATGCACAAAACATCTACAACACCAGGGAGAACCGTACCAAAAGTCAAGCCTCCGGAGAAATGGAGCTTCTGACACTTGAGCAAAGATCCTAAGAATGAGGATCTACCACCTGCTACCACTACTGCGGCGTGACGCAGGCCAGGAAGTCGATTACACAATATGTACCAAGTATGTAAAACTGGAAAATACTGTAAAAATATCATAAGTATGAAATAAGCTGGAGTCATAGATGAAAATCAAATTACATTACACTGTGCCTTACTAACAATGAGAGTAATAAGTATAAACTTTACTGTATAAAAATAGGAGGCTCATGATCAAAACAAGGTCCCTCGCCCGTAGTATCATTAAGCAATCCTACTCCTGAGACTATTTCACCCGCATAGGTCCCTGTGGACCCGCATGAGGTCATCCGCCTCGCATGGGACTATTTCACCCGCATGAGACTATTTCACCCGCATGGATCCTGTGGACCCGCATGAGGTATTCCTCGCATCATGGGTAGCAAATCCATGGAATACACAGAAGGTGGTATAACGTCTTGGGGGTGTACCCCTCATTTATACTCTTACCCTAAAGGAGGTGGTATAACGTCTTGGGGATTTACCCCTCATTTATACTCTTACCCTGGAGAAGGTGGTATAACGTCTTGAGGATTTACCCCTCATTTATACTCTTACCCTGGAGAAGGTGGTATAACGTCTCGGGGATTTACCCCTCATTTATACTCTTACCCTGGCTCAACCGGCTATCATACATAACATAAGTAAGTTAAGAAATCCACTAACTTCTTGTTAGTCTGGTTCATATACCCTCTCATTTTAGTTTACTTAAGGCACTAACATATCTTAATAAAAGAAATCCGTGAATTTAACCCATGTACTACATACTTCTACTCTTTTAAAACTGACAACTTTTCATATAAAACTTTTTAGGCAATTGATGCCTTAAAATCAATTTGCCTTTCATAAACCAAGTCATTTGTCATTACTCATCTTACTTAGTGTAAACCTTTCTTTATTAACCTTCCATAAAGCTAATATAACCAACTTCCCATAAAGTCGTTATATTAACTTTATACATTAGTCAAATACCTTTCCCTATATCCAAGGGACTTATACTTTTAAAACGAAATAAGTATCACATACTTAAAATACTTCAAGTCCCTTAACTTTGAAACTTAAGACATCATTAAAACAAATAAGGAATATCAAATCCTTGTACGTCTATCGTACTACATAGATGCAACTATTCATGCTCAAGAGGTAGGAAAGTTCCACATACCTCTTCGGGTCAATCCACTTGCTAAGTCCAATATACTGCACGTAGTACGTCAACCTATAATGGCCATAATACGTTTATTAACATCTAGCTTCAACATAGAATTTTCCAAGTACAAAGTCACTAAATCCTACGGAAAATTGGGTAGCACCTCCTTTGTTTCTACATACTTTGCCACATTTTTCAAGGCCGAATTCAACATCCAAACGCCACTTTTAAGGCCCAACAATCCAACCAATACAAGGGGATTACACACATAATCTTGGATGTGTAAAATTCTGCCCCACAATGCATATTAACTAAATCAATAAGTTAAAGGTAGTATTTTGGCTACAACATGTTCACATCCTAACCTTATTCAATCCCTTCAAATCCAAATCATATTTCTTACATGCAATTTATCTAAGAGCAATATTTACCACTACAAGTCCTTTCTTCTTCACATGCAACACCATAAACTAGCAAAAAGAGAAGGAATTGTTACCTTAGAGCTTTAGCCAAATTAATCCAACAAATTCACTAGCCTCCTTTCCACAATCACCACCACAAAAGCTCCTACAAGCTTGCCAACAAGTTTCCTTCTTTCCACCTTTTTCAGATTTTTCTCAAGCCTTGATTTCCTCTTGATTTTCTAGAGAGAATGGAGAGCTTTTTAAACTTTTAGAGAGAGAGGAGAGCTTGAAGAATGACCAAGTCTTCAAGACTTGGTCAATAAATAGGACATGCAAAAATCAGATAGGGGGGGGGGACACTTGTCACCCTCCCATGGCCTTTTTTAAAACAAAACAGTTCAGATTTTTCCACCCAGCCTCGCAGAACCCGCCTCGGCGCGCGGCCTGCGGTCGCGGCGTGAAACATCTGCAAGTCTACGACTTCCGGCGCGCGCTCGCGGCACCGGCGCGTACTGCAACTTCAGCGAGTATTCGAACATCCGCGCCCTCGCATCCGTGCCGCGCCCCGTGGCTCTCGACCGAAATACCTACGTCCGATTGTATCGAACTTGTAACTTCCATAACTTTCTACTCCGATGTCCTATCGACGAACGGTTGGTTGCGTTGGAAACTAAACTCAACGAACTACGTACTAGGCCTTTGAAACACCTAGGAACTCTCAATGTAATGGGTCATAACCCGCCTCAAAGTTGACTAGAAACCCGTCCGAAACAATCCGCCAACCTATCATTCTAAAATTTAAGTCTTAACCCCTTTCGCACGTTCTCATACGCATGGCCAGAACTACGGGGTATAACATTATCCTTCACCAAGGCCACTCCCACTCTGCCCCGGATATTTGCATTTCTAATTCTATCCTTTCTCGTCTGTCCACACATCCATTTTAGCATCCTCATCTCCGTTACTCACATCTTTTGGGTGTGCGACGTCATGACTGGCCAGAACTTCACCCCATACAACATAGTTGGTCTAACCACTACCCTATAAAACTTGTTTTTTAGCTTGGGTGGCAGTTTTCTGTCGCACAAGACTCCAGACACAAGCCTCTATTTCATTCACCCTACTCAAATACGATGTGTGACATCATCATCAATATCTCAATTCCCTTGGATAATAGACCCGAGGTACTTAAATCTTTCTTGTTTCGGGATAACCTGAGTCTCAAGCCTCACTTTCACGCCTGTCTCACGGTCTCTCTCACCGCTGAACTTGCACTCCAAGTATTCTATATTGGTCCTACTCAGCCTGAAACCTTTAGACTCCAGAGTCTGTATCCAAACCTCCAACTTAGTGTTCACCCCGCTACGAGTATCATCAATTAGGACTATGTCATCTGTGAATAACATACACCATGGCACCTCCCATTGAATTTGGTGCGCCAGTCCATCCATCACCAAGGCAAATAAGAATGGGCTAAGGACTGATCTCTAGTGTAGCCCCATAATCACAGAAAAGTGCTCTGAGTCCCCTCCTACTGTACATACCCTGGTCTTAGTTACATCATACATATTCTTGATCACCCTAGTGTACGCCACTGGTACACATTTAGCCTCCAAACATCTCCAGAGAACCTCCCTAGGGACTTTATCGTATGCCTTCTCGAGGTCGATAAAAAACATATGTAAGTCTCTCTTTCTTTCCCTATACAATTCTACCAACCTCCTAATAAGATGGATGGCCTCTGTAGTCGAACTCTCCGACATGAATCCAAAATGGTTCTCAAAAATAGACACACTTCTTCGCACCCTCATCTCCACGACCCTTTTCCAAACTTTCATAGTGTGGTTCAACAGTTTGATACCCTTATAGTTGTTGCAACTTTGGATATCACCTTTGTTCTTGTACAGAGGAACCATGGTACTCCACCTCCATTCTTCAGGCATTCTCACCATCTTAAAAATGACGTTGAACAGCTCTGTGAACCATTCCAAGCCTGCCATGCCTAATTTTCAAAAAAATTAAATGGGATCTCATCCGGTCGGGTCGCTCTTCCCCCGCACATCCTGCGAACAACACCCTTAACCTCCTCAAATCTAATACTTCTACAATAACCAAAATCCCGGTACCTATACGAATGCTCCAGATCTCCCCACATAATGTATCCATCTCCTTTTTCGTTCAAGAGTTTATGGAAGTAGGACTGCGACCTTTGCCTAATATGTGTGTCCTCTACCAGTACTTTGTCGTCCTCATCCTTGATGCACCTCACTTGATCTAAATCACGGGTCCTTCTCTTCCCCGCCTTGGCTAGTCTGTAAAGTTTATTCTCCCCATTTTTTCCTCCAATTCAACATATGGATAGAGCCCGTCCCTATTTGACTGAAGAGGGTAGGGTTCGCTCCTATGACAAGTGAGGCATTCAAAAGCCATCATTTTCGTCGTCGTGACCGCTAGCTTTGCCTCCTTCCTTGCCATCTTATATAGTTCCCTATTCGTCCACTTCTCCACATTATCTTCGCTTGTTACCAGTGTCGTATACGCCACTTTATTTGCTTCCACCTTTTCTTGAACTGTACCATTCCACCACCAGTCCCCTCGATGCCCACCACGGCTACCGCGCGAGACCCCTAACACTTCTCCAGCCACTTCCCGAATGCAACTGACCGTTCTATCCCACATAGTGGTCGCGTCCCCATAACTCCCCCAAGCCCCCTTGGTCGTCAACCTCTCCCTCATCTCCTTTGCACTGGCCATGGTCAAACTCCCCCATTTGATCTTCAGACTGTCCTCCACAATCCTTCTTTTCTTCTCCATCTTAATCTCCAAATCCATCATCAAAGGCTTATGTTGGGTTGTAAGACACTCCTTTAGAATAACCTTGCAGTCTTTACAAAGACCGTTGTCAACCTTCCGAAGAAGAAAAAAGTCTATTTGACTCTTAGCCACTGAACTATGGTAAGTCGCCAAGTGCTCCTCCTTCTTCATGAACTTCGAATTGGCTATCACCAACCCAAATGCTCTAGCAAACTCCAACAGTGCGACGCCTCCCCCGTTCCTGTCCCCGATGCCATAGCCTCCATGCACGTATCATAGCCCCTGGAAGTGACCCGATATGACCATTGAAATACCATCCCATAAATAACTTATTTGTGGGTGGTACACCTACCACTACCTTATCCAAGTCCTCCCAAAAACACCTATTCTACTCCGCAGCCAAGCCCGTCTGTGGCGCATATGCAGTTATGCACTAATAATGTTCAAAGGGGACCCTCCAACTACCAACTTAATTGATATCATCCTATCGTTGACCCTCCTAACCTCTACCACCTGGTCATTTAGCTCACTGTCTACCAAAATGCCTACCTCATTCCTATAACCCGATCTACCATAAAATCATAACTTATACCCGTCCACCTCCTTAGCCTTAGACCCTACCCATTTGGTCTCCTGGACACATGTTATATTAATCCTCATCTTCTTAAGAATCTTAACTAGTTCTACGGATTTTCCTGTTAAAGTCCCAATGTTCCAAGACCCTATTCTCAGCCTAGCACCTCCCCTACCCCGCTTACCACCCCCAACCTTCGCCCTGTCCCCCACTGAGAACATGACTCTAGTATATCAGCAGTCGTCAGAGCCACTAAGGTATTTGTGGGCTAATCGGCTACTAATCCTCAAACAAGTAATAAATAATGCGGAAACACAGACTAATGGCAAGAATATCCAGTTAATATACAAAAATAGCAAAGCTGGCACATTGTAACTCTAGAGGTAAGGGCAAAGAATGAGTACTGTCACCCAGAGGTACCAATTCCAGGTGGATCTAACATGTTTGCCGCCCAAAAATCTCTGTTTAGCTGTGCAAATGCTTGTCTTCTGCTTCTCCACCCCCGACAGTTACTGTTCACCACCGGAAATTGCCGAAAACTTGCGTAGCTACGTAGACCTTCCCGCAACTCGTTATAAGGTTTATGTTCTGAACCTGGGAACCCGAAGTCACTGACGACGGTACAACTCCGGCCATCGGTGATAGTGGACAGATCGACCCACAACAGAAAAGGAGGAAAAGAGAGAGAGAGAGAGAGAAATCAATGACGTACCTGGTCGGCGAGCCTTGCACTGTCGGCGTTCAGTTATCGCCGGTGATGCAACACCCATGGTGGAAGAAAGAGACAAGAAAAGAAAGAGAAAACAGAGAACCACAAATTAAAGGTTGCGTACCTATCGTCGGTGGTCGATGTTCGATGGACGACGCAACGTCGTCGGTGGTGGTGGTGGTGGTGGTGGTGGTGTCGGTGTCGGTAGGGAAATTGGGAGGGGATGTTACCGTTATAGAGGGGGAGAGAGAGAGAGAGTGATGAAACATGGTCTAATTTTGAAACGGAAAAGGGTAAAAATGCCTTTAAAGTATGTGAATTGCGTTAAATTTTCCCTCCGTTAATATTTTGACTCGAAAATGCCATTGTTGTTACTTACAACAACAACAACAAATTCAGTGTGGTCTCACAATGTGAGATCTTGAGAGAGTAGGATAGACACAGACCTTGCCTCTATTTTTGTGAGAAGAGAGGTTGTTTCCGGTAGACACCGTTGTTACTTAATTGGGCAAAAAATGCTCTTATTTTACATATAGACATATTTTGACCTAAACGCATATTTCAAGGACATATATGAAAAATAGGAAATTACATTGTTGGTAAGAGAGTTGTTGCTTTTAATCAAGTTTAAATTAAAGAGGATATTACATTCCCAAATCCAACCCACAACTAATTATCTACAAAACCATAACTAGCTTCTATTAATCAAGGGACAAGGAACGAATTATTCAGCTTATATTGTCCTGAAACAATGTGTAATGCCATTCCCATCCGCATCGAATGTTACTAACAAAATAATTAATCTCAAAAATGAATAAGTAAAAGTGAAAGTACACGTCAAATTAACTATGATTAAGTGGGGAAAAGGTATATACAATGCACATAGTTTAAATTCATTGGCTTGATGTGAACGAATTTTACAGCTTAACCATCCTTTTTAATTCTATAAAGGCAATTACTTATTTTTTAATGGACATAATCTAACATCAAAAAAAATATATCTCAAACTTCTAACTAACAACAACAACAACACACCCAGTGAAATCACACAACGTGGGTCTGAAGAGGGTAGAATGTACGCAGACCTTACCCCTACCTTGGGAGGTAGAGAAGTTATTTCCGAAAGACCCTTGGCTTAAGAGAAAGCATTAAAAATGTCAGATTAGGACAAAAAATTCAAAGCAGTATGAAAATGAAAATAACGAAAGCTAGTTATTGACAGAATATACACGTACTCATGTATATTTGGTATATAATTTGTAGAATTCTTGTACACGTATAATTATGGTAGTAGTCTTGTATTAGGAAAATGTAGTAGTCTTATATTAGGAAAAGGTAGATTCAGTTTCTACAATTAGAGATTGTATATCATGTATATATACATTTTACATTAATGAAAATAATGAAGGCATTATCTCTTTCATGGTATCAGCAGTCTAGGGCAAACTTTTCCTTCTCCAAAGATTTGTTACTTCCGTCGGCTGTCAGGCGTGACTACCCCTCTCCCTTCAATTTTTTTTGACTCCTTACTTCTCCTCTTGTTCTTTCATCATGTCTACCACAAAAAACATCTTTCATCCTGCCCTTGCATTCTCCAATATCAAGAACAACATCCCTATTGTTCTTGAGATGGAAAATGTCCAATACGCGACGTGGGCAGAACTATATAAAATTCACACACGGTCTAATAGACTCCTTCATCACCTCGTCAACTGAAAAAAGGCAAGGATAAGGTGCCTACCAACAATGATAAAATAGAGTTGTGGGCAACTTTTATGCTACGGTATTCTAGTGGATTTATTCCACCATCTCTACGGACCTCTTGCAGACTATTATTGAACCCGACGCCATAAAAAATGGAACCTTGGAATAGGTTGTGTGATATATTCCAGGATAACAAAAATTCCCGTGTCGTGACCCTTGAGTAGGAATTTTCCCACATCAACATAGAGGATTTTCCGAATGGCTCAGCATATTGTCAAATGCTCAAGGGGTTGTCAGATCAACTCGAGAACGTTGGTGCGCCCATCACGAATGATCTTGTTCTTCAGATGGTTGTAGGCCTATCCGAGGCTTATAAGGGTGTTGAAACTCTTTTTCGTCAAATCAATCCTCTCCCGCCGTTCTACCAAGTACGTTCCATGCTCACCTTAGAAGAAGTCGGGTTGGCTAAAAAGGTGAAAACAAGAGCTAATTCCGCCATGATAGTAGCCACATCCCGCAACACCTATGACCCTCACTCCTTCTCGAAAAATTCTAGCCAAACCATAACAATGGTGGCGGTAAAAAGAGCCAAAATAAGAAAAATAGTGGCAAACATCGCGGCGACGGCGGTGGCACTGGTGGAGGCAACCACATCGGCAGTGAAGGTGACAGTGGCGGAGGACCTCGTGGCTGCGGCTGGGCCGCAACCTTGGGCCGGTGCACAATGGCCTTGGGGCTGCGCCAGTATGAAAGCTTAATTTGGTCATAATTATCATCTCATTTATTGATTCTTTAGCAGATAATATATGTATCATCTTGGAATTTGGGGAGATAATTTGAGGACCTAAACGAAAAAAAGTAGACCAAGACTCCAAGAAGTGTATGTTGTATTTACATATGCTAATAAAGAAATTAGTATATAGAAGGATGTGACCCCGAAATAATTTTGGATTTAACAGTGACGATGAAGATTAGTAATAATAATTGTATATCCCCAAAGAGGTTATAGACTAGTGTCATATTACAAGAATTATGACATTGAGTATAAGAAGGTTTTATAAGTCACCAGAATTGAAGTGAATTGGGATCAAGAATGAATTGTGTGTGTAATTGATTAATTGTGGTGATGGAATAATAATAGGGGAACAAGATTTAGTGGAGTTTTTGGACGTGTCACTTTTAAGGGTGATTAAGCCTAATATATTGGTGTGGTGTTGAGCAAGGGGCTGAGAATTGCCACATATTAAGGCAAATATATTCTAATCAGTCATTAAAGATGCATGATGGGGAAAGGCCTTTGTGGGGTTGGATTAACGAGGGTGTAAAAGGCAAAAGCCCATCATTTTACTGATCCCAGCTCTGTTCACTTCTAGAGTTGTCATTGAATGTGCCAAGATGATTAACAATTCCCTTAGTTGAGGAGGAAACTTGGTCAAAATCATATGTTGTATGCAGAGCTGCTTTAGCCCCTGTTCTTTTTGCTGCTTTATGGAATACTCAAGACGATGTGGGTTACCTAGGAAGTAGAGTTCCTATAGTTCTTGGCATTTTTGTTGGTTGTACATCGAGTAATTCTTAGCATACAAGGTGAGGTTCTAGACGAGCTGCGTGAATTGTGTTGTTAGGCGACTCAACACATGTATGTTAAGGCAAATTATTTCTTTCTTTTGGCATGTTCCATGTAATGAAACATAATCGTGATATTGCTCCATAATTTATTCTACTCCTAGAAGTTAATAATGTTCATATTATTGATTCATGTGTTAAAAATATGTCTAAATATGTTCCTAGGTCCTTATTGAGACATATATGAAAATATATTGATATTTATAGTGTTAGTCGAAGGGGCAAGGATATTATTGTCACCCGATAAATTCAGGAAATGTTTTATTGTCTTTCATGCATTTTCATTTGCATTCATATATTATCACGGACCACTTGTGCTATGCAGACTACTATATGGTAAATATTATATATATGTATGAGATATGGAAAAAGGAAAATGTGTTATATACGCACACCACCTGCAGCTGGTACATACTATCACAAAAGAGCCCTAAGATGCCAAAATGATTCAAAACATGTGTTGCTCATATGATATAGCCGGATGCATGTGTGGCAGTTATGGGAAGTAGGATTCTGATATAACTGGATGCATGTGTGGTGGTTATGGGAAGAAATTAGTATACTGCATTTGCATTATGCAAACATTCATTAACTATTATAAGATATGATTCCCACAGAGGTTGTTATGAAAAGGAAAATGCATGTGTGGCTAATATTATATCGTATTTGCATTGCATAACATGTAGGCATACGTATTAGGATCTCAGAAGTATTTACTACTGGTCAGCTATTTCTGTTTCAGTTATTGTTATATTCATATTGTGCTATTATTCATGTCTGACATACTCAGTACATCAGTCGTACTGACGTAGCTTTTATCGGGGGATGCTGCGTTTCATGCCCGCATGTTCATGTAGGCAAGAAAACGATCCACGTTAGTAGGTTGAAGACTCAGCGGACTTTGGAGCACTCATTTTATTTTGGAGTGTGTCTAATTTTGGTACGGTACATTTTATTTGTGTATAAGGGTATGGCGGGGTCCTGTCCTGACCTTTTGTTATTGTATACTCTTTAGAGGCTTGTAGATGATGTTATGTGGGTGTAGTAGACGTGTATGACCTTGTCTGTCTTGGTATGGATATGTATATATATAAGTTGATTTTCTGAATAAAGATTTCACATAGTTTTCTTTTAGATTAGTCTATAATTAATTATGATTAGATGTTAAATGTACGATTGTCTGTACCCGGCGGGTGGGATCTGGGTGCCCGTCTCGGCCCTCCGGTTTGGGTTGTGACAAACTTGGTATCAGAGCATGTATGTCCTAGAAAATCTACAAGTCGTGTCTAGTAGAGTCTTGTTTATGGATATGTTGTGCACCATACTTATAAATAGGAGACTGTATGATATTTAGGGATGGTTTCCATTCTTTCATCTTCTAAATCGTGCAGTAGAGCTGGGTTATAAGTACTTCATTCCTAATCCGTCTAGAATTTTTGATTCTCGCAATACCTACAACAAGGAAGAAGTTCAAGAGCGTGAGAGTGTTAAATACGGTCGTGAAAAGCTGGTTGTATTGCTACATGACGGGGATTAGCTATGTCACCCCAATATTCGAGGATGAATATTTTTAAGGGAGGAGGATGTAATATCCCAGAATTTTGGGCGATAATTTAAGCACCTAAACGAATGAAACTAGACCTAGACTCCAGGAAGTGTATGTTGTATTTACATATGATAATAAGAAAATTAGTATATAGAAGGATGTGACCCCGAAACAATTTTGGATTTAACAGCGACGACGGGGATTAGTAATAATAATTGCATATCCCCAAAGAGGTTATAGACTAGTGTCATATTACAAGAGTTATGACATTGAGTATAAGAAGATTTTATAAGTCATCAGAATTTAAATAAATTGAGATAAAAAATTAATTGCGTGTGTAATTGATTAATTGTGGGGATTGAATAATAATAGGGGGGGGGAGGAACAAAATTTAGTGGAGGTTTTGGAAGTGTCACTTTTAAGGGTGATTAAGCCTAATATATTAGTGTGGTGTCGAGCAAGGGGTTGAGAATTACCACATATTAAGGCAAATATATTCTAATTAGTCATTGAAGGTGCATGATAGGGAAAGGCCTTTGTGTGGTTGGATTGACGAGGGTGTAGAAGACAAAAGCCTATCATTTTCCTGCTCCCAGCTCTGTCCACTGCTAGAGTTTCCATTGACTGTGCCAAGATGATTAACAATTCCATTAGTTGAGGAGGAAACTTGGTCAAAACCATATGTTGTATGCAGTGCTGCTTTAGCCCCTATTCTTCTTGTTTCTTTATGGAATACTCAAGACGATGTGGGTTACCTAGGCAGTAAAGTTGCTATAGTTATTGGTGTTTTTGTTGGCTGCACATCGAGTAATTCTTAGCATACAAGGTGAGGTGCTAGACGAGTTGCGTGAATTGTGTTGTTAGGAGATTCGACACATGTATGTTAAGGAAAATTATTTATTTCTTTTGGCATGTTCCATGTAATGAAACATAACTGTGATATTGCTCCATAATTTATTCTACTCCTAGAAGTTAAGAAGGTTCATATTATTGATTCCTGTGTTAAAAACATGTCTAAATATGTTCCTAAGTCCTTATTGAGGCATATAGGAAAAGATATTGATATTTACAGTGTTAGTCAAAGGGACAAGAATATTATTGTCACCCGATAAATTCAGGAATGTTTTATTGTCATTCATGCATTTTTATTTGCATTGCATTCATATAGTACCCTGGACCACTTGTGCTATGCACACTACTATGTGGTAAATATTATATATATGTAGGGAATATGGGGAAATGGAAAGGTGTTATATATGCACACCACCTGCAGCTGGTACATACTATCACAAAAGAGCCCTAAGAGGCCAAAATAATTCAAAGCCTGTGTGGCTCATATGATATAATCGGATGTTTGTGTGGCAGTTATGGGAAGTAGGATTCCGATATAAATGGATGCATGTGTGGTTGTTATGGGAAGAAATTAGTATACCGAATTTGCATCATGCATACATTCATTAACTATTATAAGATATGATGTCCAAAGAGGCTGTTATGACAAGGAAAATGCCTGTGTGGCCTGATAGAAGATTTTCCTCAAATGTATTCATCTTCTATGGTAACAATATATACATAGAATATATTTATTAGGAAGAGTGATTCTTGCCTAATATCATTCTATTATATCCCTTAATATCTTCCTATTTGATGCATAATAATATCCCTACTTTATTACTTTTACAATCTATCATATATCCTATGATAATACATTAATACATAATATTATTAATATTATTTAACAATATTCTAACACTCCCCTGCAGTTGAAGCTGGAGGGCGGTGAATGCTGAGACTATCCCTAAATTCTTCAAATAATATCAACGAAAGTATTTTGTGAAAATATCTACGATCTGATGTGGCGTCGGAACATGTAACACTCGCACTTGTCCGCGAGCCATTTTTTCACGAACAAAATGGATATCTAAATCAATATGTTTAGTGAGTTGATGATGGATTGGATTACCTGAGAGATATATTGCACTAATATTATCACAGTACACCATAGTGGTTGTCGAAATAGGGCAATGAAGCTCAAGTAAAAGATTTCGGATCCATTATGAGTCAGACATAACATTGACAACAACTCGGTATACAACTTCACCACTGGAGCGTGAAACTGTGGCTTGCCTTTTGGAAGACCAAGAGATTAAATAGTCACCGATGAAGACGCAATAACCGGAGGTAGAGTGTCTAGTGTCCGGACATCCTGCTCAGTCGACATCTGTGTAAGTAACAAGTTTGGAAATAGAAGACGGGTAAATGTGTAATCCATATTCCTGAGTGCCCTGTATATATCGTAGAATTCGTTTGAGTGCATGCATATGTTCTTCCATTGGATTATGCATGAAAAGACACACTTATTGCACTGCATATGTAATATTCGTCCAGGTGAATGTGAGATACTGCAAAGCTCTTGCTAGGCTGCGGTACAATGTTGGATCCGCAAAGGGTTTGCTAGAGATGACACTCAATTTGGACTTCGTGCCCACCGGAGTTGCTGAAGGTTTGCAAGAAGACATTCCAGCCCGCTCCACAATCTCAGATGCATACTTCTTTTGAGAAAGAAATAACCCATGTGCATGTCATGTCACAATAATTCCTAAAACGTAGAGGACAAAGATCTTTTATAGCAAATTCTGAACTAAGCTGAGACATGATACTCTTGCGAAGAGAGTCTGAAGATGCTATTAGAATAATATCATTCACATACAAAAGAAGATAAGCAGTATGATTACCTTGATAATAAATAAACAGAGAATTATCGAAACTGTTGTGAGAAAAACTCATATGCGATACAAAATCTGCAAACCGCTGATATCAAGCCCTGGGTTCCTGTTTGAGGCCATACAATAATTTGTTTAGCAAACACAGATGATTGGTATATGTAGGATATTTGTATCCCAATGGTTGGTGCATGTAAACAATCTCATTCAGGTGACCTTGGAGAAAGACATTTTTGACATCCAATTGATGAAGTGACCATCATTTTGAGAGAGACAGGCTGAGAACTATCCTGATAGTAGCTGGTTTGACCACTGAACTGAACTTCTCCCCACAATCTACTCCAACCTGCTGTGTCATTTCATCACCTACAAGACGGGCCTTATGCCGCTCAAAAGAACCATCAGATTTTTCTTTATGGCTAAAAATCTACATAGACCGAATTATATTAGCATTAGATGGACATGTACTAAATCCCATGTCCTATTTTTAATTAGAGCATGATATTCATCATACATGTCCATTTTCCAATTCGGGTCCTTTAGTGCAGACACTGGGTTATGAAGCAAAGGTGATTTAGAGACCTGTATGTGAAGGATGTATTTGGTATTGAATTTGACAATACCATGTTGACTACGTGTGACCGGATGGGGTGGTAGGCCAGTGGACTGGATGACACTGGCCAAGTTTGGGATATTCGCGGTTGGACCTGGAGCCGCGCTTTGGGCCAAGGCAGTGGGTTGTCCGCCTGGAACGGTAATTGGGCTGGAAGGAATTGTCCCATTAGGCATTGTGGATGTGGCACAGTAACTTATTGATGACATGGTAACTGGGCTTGAAGGAATTTGCCCAGTAGGCATTTTGGATGTGGCGTGAACAGCTGGGCCAAGATTGGTGTTATTGGCTGTTGTTGGGTTGGGCCTATGCAGCTGAAGGGAATTGTCAAGAATTGTTAGGGCAGTGCAAATGTTATGGGTTGTGGAACCCGTGGCTGACTGATGGGATACGGAAAGGAAAAAAAATGGGTGTATCCCGGTATCCAAAACTCATACGTGGGAGATCTTGGCTCATGTATTTTTCTGAATGAGAATTGAGATTCATCAAAGAGAAAATGACGGCTAAGAAACATTCTATTTGAGGATAGATCATAGCATTTGTATCCCCAATGATGGGATGGGTATCGCAAAAAAATACACGGAGTTGATCTTGGTTGTAGTTTGTGGATGGTGGTAGATGAGAATAATAGATAACACAAGCAGCCAAAAACCCGGAGATGAGAATAATAGATAACACAAGCAGCCAAAAAACCGGAGATGAGAATATGTCGGTTCTCAGAGGTAAAATGATTTAAGGGGTGTTTGGTTTGGCATATTTTTGTTTGGTAGTATATTCACCAAATAAGTATACATCTGAAGTGCATGATGCCAAAATTTAGGAGGAAGAGAGGCATGAGCAAGAGATGTCCTGACAATATTATTTATGGTTCGAATTTTACATTCTGTCTGTCCATTTTGTGAAGAGGTGTGAGGGCATGATAAACGAAAATTCAAACCATTTATTTTGCAAAAAATTCAAAATTGCATATTATCAAACTCCCGCCCATTATTACATTGGATGTTTTTTATATCCATTTCAAACTGTTTTTGGACGAATTCTCTAAAAATAAGGAAGGTGGAAAACACTTGTGATTTTTTCGATACGAGAAATGTCCACAAGAATTTAGAGTAGTCATCTAAAACAAGCAAGTAATATATATGTCCTGAGGAGCTCAAAACGGGGGATGTCCCACAATGGATAGTGTCAAATGGCATAAATGTGCAATTATAGGATGACTCAAATGATAATTGAATATGCTTACCCAAAGGAAAAGATTGATACTTATTAAAAGTTCGTGTACATGAAATAGAATTATTGCGTTTGAGAGAGTTTAAAACAGACTCCCCCGGATCTCTCAAACGTTCATGCCACAAATTAGAATTAAAAACAACAAAATTAAAAAATTTCTTGTCCGGGTGTATTAGTGAAGTAACTCGATAAAGTTCTCTCTAGCTATCACATCTCATTAGCCACGCCCCTGTCTGAAAATCATACACGGAAAAATCAAAAGGATCAAAAACTACAGTAACACAGTTATCTGATGTAAACTTTCGAATGGAGATTAGGTTTTTGATTAATTGTGGAGCATGAATAACATTTTCAAGGCTAATGGTGAATTTGGTTTGGACAATTTAGTAGAACCATAACCTTTAATTGGAATGGAATGATCATTTCCGACAGTTATACGATTTGATTTGCTCAAATTAAAATAGGACGTAAGATTTCCTTGGGAGGACGTCATATATGATGTTGCATCTGAGTCCATATACCAATTCTTGTCCGGTGGATTAAGCCCAAGTGTGTGCATGACATTTTCAATGTCCGTGGGTTGGCCCACTGCCGAGTGGGCCTCCTGCCACACCTGCTGAGGCCCAAATTGAGGGGTTGATCTGCCTGGGTAAGAGAACCCATCCTCACTGTTGGGCTTAGAGAAATTCGGCCGAGCAGTGGGCTGGACATATCCTGCAAATCAAGCGAAAATTGGCTGTCCATTTTGTGAAGAAGGCATAGGCTGAAAATTGGTTGGAGGATGAAAAGGCGAATTGGGCCTGGCCCAGTTGGCAGTAGGGTATGGACATGGAGGTCCAGCCCAATTCCACTGTGGCGAGTCCATCGTAGTCTGGTTATTCTTTGCTGGGATGTCCGTTGTTCTTTGCTCCGCCGGTCTTTGCCTCGTCCGGAATTTTGGTGGCCTCCATTTTTGTTGCTATTTCCACCTTTTTTATTTTCGTTTCGTCCTTTTTGTCCACAGTTATTTTGCGAGGTTGCAAAATTATTACCATCATTGGTGGCCATCACGCCAAGTCATTTGTGGTAGCCACCTTTTTAGAGAAATCTTGTTCTTCTAGGATCAACATGGACCTTGCTTGGTAGCATAGGGGAAGCAGGTTACTTTAACGGATAATGGTTGCAACTCCGTTATATGCCTCTGTCAATCCGACAACAAGTTGTAGAACCAAACGATTGTTGGTGACGGGGGAACCAACATTTTTCAATTGATCTGCCAACACTTTGAGGCGTTGACAATAGGCGGAAGCATTAGGAAAATCCTCCATATCAACACTGGAGATTTCTTGTTCTAAAGCAACCGTGCGGGAGTTTTGATTATCATAAAAAACGTCCCGTAATCGATTCCAAGCATCAATTGCCTTAGAATCCGGTTCCATGATCGTGTGCAACAAATCGGTTGAAATCATTGCATATATCCAACCAAGAACAGTGGCGTCTAGGGTATCCCACAATTCTTTTTCGTTATCCGTTGTCAAAACTTTTTCTTTGCCTTTTTCCGGAGGAATGATGTGGTTTAGAACCCGGTGAGAACGACAACATATTTTAAAAAATTCCGCCCAAGAAGCATAATGCACATTCTCCATTTGTAATGTTATGGGAACATGAGTTTTGATATTGGTTACTGTGAGAGAGGGATGATAAAATGATTTGAATTCAGACATGTTGATAGTAATTGGATAAACAAGCAATGGAGAAACAATAAAAGCAAACTATCAAAATTCGGGAATGGAAGAATTTTGATGGGGATGGTGAAATTTTCGGCTAGGGTATGTGGATGGGGGGCCGAAAATTTGAAAAACTTGGTAAAAATGGATCTTTTCCTTATGCTCCTGATACCATGATAGAAGAGTTTCCTCAAATGTATTCATCTTCTATGGTAACAATATATACATAGAATATATTTATTAGGAAGAGTGATTCTTGCCTAATATCCTCCTATTCTATCCCTTAATATTTTTCTATTTAATGCATAATAATATCCCTACTTTATTACTTTTACAATCTACCATATATCCTATATATTACATTAATACATAATATTATTAATATTAATTAATAATATTCTAACATGGCCAATATTATACCGTATTTACATTGCATAACATGTAGACATATGTATTACTACTGGTCAGCTGTTTCTGTTTCAGTTATTATTATATCCATGTTGTGATATTATTCAAGCCTGATATACTCAGTACATCAGTCGTACTGACGTCCCTTTTGTCGGGGGACGCTGCCTTCATGCCCGCAGGTTCACGTAGCCAAGACGACGATCCACGTTAGTAGGTTGCAGACTCAGCGGACTTTGGAGCACTTCTCTTATTTCGGAGTGTCGGTCTAATTTTGATACGGTACATTTCTGTTTGTGTATACGGGTATGGCTGACTCTGTTCCGATCTTTTGTTGTCGTATACTCTTTAGAGACTTGTAGATGGTGCGTAGACTTGTATGACCTTGGTATGATTATGTATATATATATAAGTTGGTTTTCTGAATAAAGATTTCACATTGTTTTCTTAGTCCGCAATTAATTATGATTAGATGTTAAATGTACGATTGGAATACCCGGCGGGTGGGATTCGGGTGCCCGTCGCGGCCCTCCGATTTATTTCGTGACAATATCAAACCTTTTCTATTTATTGCTTATATTGCTGGTAGCCAATTGCCAAATGAACATTAAGATTTCAATGTGTTACTATATTCTTTTTTATCCCGTGCTTGCTTTTTATCCGGTGTTTTGCTTGTTCTTTTACATAAATTTTTATAAATAGGACCCAGTACAATGGTAGCAAATATATCCTTAGCCAAGCTGCTGCAATTAATTAACGGTAAAATAGTTGAAAATGTTTCATCTGGAATCATATTTGGGAAATGTAATTCATAGAAGTACTTAAGTTTTCAACTACATACAAGTCTAAAATACCACTGATGATATAATTATATAGCTAAAGCCTGAAGCAAGGAAAATGTTCTCATTGTTCTGATTTTGTTGGTTGTTACTTGTTAGTGGCTTTGAGAGCATAGCGCTACGTGTTTCCTCTTGCTAGTTTCTTGATCAGGGTCTACATTTCCAAACATGTTAATATAATAATTTTTAACCGGTTATCGGTTTATCCGATACGAAAATTACAAAATTTCAATCCGTTCATCAATTATTAATCCGATAACTAGATACCGTTAAGCCAATAAATTAATTTTGCAGTTGAGTTGTCGGTTACGGATCGTTTTTTATGGGTCCCGGAGGTTATACTATGCAATAATAAAAAACAAACAGTAAGTAAAATACTTGTATGCTAAAACAGTTTGCAAATGTTGTTAACAATGTCGCCTGATAGAACTGACGACATTTTAGATAAAACAGAAAAACCTTTGAAGTGTTAAATTGCAGCGGAAATGATAAAGACACAAGTGTTTAATTTACACAGGTTATATACTAATATAACCTATGATGGTCAATGACCAAAAGTATTATATATATATATATATATATATATATATATATACAATTGAATAAATTTATTCTCTTACAATATTACAATAGAATACAAAAAGAATTAAAAAGGTTAAGTCGCAGATGACTTATGCCTGAAAATCTATCTAAATAGAACTGCACAAAATCTCATTATAATTGCTTCAATGAAAAAACAAATCTAGAATCTAGGCAGCAATTATAATGTTGGACAGAATGTCGTCACAAACTCAGGCAACACAGTTGATCCAGTTTTCTGAATGTAATTTCTTGAGAGCTCTCTCGATCTTTTTCTCTTGTGTTTTCTGGATACTAATTCCTCGTTGTGACATCTCTATTTATAGTAGAGAGTTCCCTTGAAAGACTTATCAATTTGTTGTGAAGGTTGAGCTAAAATGGGCAGTAGCTTGATGAGTGAATTTCTCAACTGCTTTGACTCGTTCTTCACTCGTCTTGATCTCCAAGCTTTGACTCTTTCTCCCACGTTTTTATTTTTCTCCAAAGTTCCTTGTCAAGTCAAAATTATCGTCGTGGTAAAACTCCATAATTTTAGCTTCTGTTCAGTGAAGTAAGACAAAACTGTTATCCAGAATGTTGGTATGAATGTCAAGACATTTGTTCCAATATTTTGATTTTTCAATTTAGTACAGAAAATGATATGTTGGATAAAATGTCATGACACCAAAACTCAACATTAATATTCTCCCCCTTTTTGCCTTTCTTCACAAAACCTAATCTATTAAGTGTGAGTGACCTAAAGCAATTGCATAGCTATACGAATACTCCCCCTCAACCTGAAATTACATACAAACAAACACATGTATACCAGTGTATACAATACTGCATAATTTAAACAAAATGTTAACTCAAAAAACAGTATACACAACTGATGTAGGATTAGAAATATCAAAAAAATTAAACATGCATCACCCATAGAACTATTTAAATGTTTTTACAGCCCAAACAAGTAACCATTCGAATTGTCTTACACATCCCAAAAAGTAACCAATTTAAACATTCAAAGAACAATAACTATTCAAAGATATCAGCGAGAACATAGTGCAAGACATATCGGCAACAACAACGACAACGTAAATGCGACATATCGGTAACAACAACAGTCTTCTCTACAAATTATGCAAAAGTAGTAGCTTCCAGCCGCTTTCTACCTTCGCATGACCTCAACTTGCTCCTTCTTCTGTCTTGTAAGTTCTGCTTCAGCCTCAACTTTTTACCTTGCAGCATCTATTTTTGCCCTAAGCCTTAGTCTTGTTAGTAAGACTTTCCTGCCAATTGCTTCTTCTCTCTGCATGGCAGCATCCACAACTTCTTCAGAATCTCTACTTGAACCTTCACCTGCCTCTCTTTGTTCCCCATGTGCAGCAGCTTCTTCTTCCCATTTTTGGAAAGAAAGCAAAATTAGGTAATGATCTCTTGCTTGGACTAATGATTCTCTTACTTTATCAACTCCAGCAATTTGTGAGTTGATTTTAGTAATCTCATCCACTAGTCAATTTGTAGATAGATTATACTGTTTTGGACTGATGTTGCCCTGTATGTGAGGAACATTCCTGACAACATTTTCTCTATCTGTTTCTTTGGTCCATGGGAGATCAATTAGTCTTTCCTTGCTCTTTAAAATGTCTTTGTTTACTGTGTAGAGTTCAGGATCTTTTCCTAAGATATCCCCTCTTAAAAACTCTAGTCCTTGACTAGTTATTACTTTGAAATCAGAGAGGGAAAGAAAAAAATTGAAGTTGATTCTTTTTCGGCCAAATTGGCAATTTGATAGAAAATAATCTTCCCAAGATCAACTTTAACCCTTTACATATTTTAAAGAGGAGGGAGGCTTGTTCAGATATGACAATTGATTCATTCATTGAGGGAGGCCAATTGTGGATTGCAATTTTGTGAAGGGTGAAAAACAGAGCAGTGAGTTTTAATGCTTGACACCTAGGAATCCATTTTTTAAGTATACCTCCAGTAAGGTATTCTATCAGAATATCCCTATTGGTTGTCACTTTTTATGTCTCTAACACATGCTCTTCAGAGATTTCTATGCACTGATTGATGATTGATGATTGATGGAGTACACTCATACATTTTGTTATAGAGATAAACCTTTCCAAATTTCTTCGAAGAGGTATCTACTATAGCAGTATTTAGGTTTGCATAAAACAATATTACAATATCATCTACATATGGTTCCTTATCAGTAACAGTACCAAGAAGTTGTCTTATCTCAAGAAAATCTACCAACCCATACTCAGAACAAGAAGTGAAATATATCACATTTTCTGTCTTAATCACTCTATTCATCTATCAACTCCATATATCATGCTTAATCTTGGAATAGAATCGCTCAGAGAAAGCAAATACCTCATTTTCTTGCTCCGATTCGCTGTTTATAGAGGAGGATGGAGATTCTGTCTGTTCAGAAGATGACTGAAATATTGTCTGTGATGTCGTGACATTTGGGGCAACATCTGGGTCAGTATTTGGTTTTGGAAATTTGTGAACTTTCTTCGGACAGAATCTCCTCAATGGTGTGTCGTCTGGAATTGCCTCATCAGACGACTCTTCAACAGCAGGAACAGTGGGTACAGACTGAGATGGAGAGATTGGGGGTTCATCTTGTTCTTCAACTGAAGGGGTTTTCTCTGCATCATCTTCGGTTGAAAAAATTGAAGTCTGAATCGTCCCAGTCACTGCTCGAACAGGCAGGAACAGGTTCTTTTTCGATCCTTGATTTCTTCGTTGTAGGTGGAGAGTTAACATATCTTTCAAACATACCTATTGACCTCCTTGTAGGGAATATAGATGTGCCTTCTCTTTTTCTTAACACAGTAACATCGGGGGTGGCATCGAGATCAATAGGGTTGTTATTATCTCCTGGATACGCGATTTCAAGAGGTTCTTGAAAAATGCTGAGCACGATGTCTGTGCACATGAGAGTACTTGTACTCATTGGGGTTGTATCTAAAGTGTTGGACGACATTTGGTTTGACATAGAGGATCTATCCATGGAAGAGTAATGTGGAGAAAATGGGGAAGAGTTAGGATTTTTGGGGTTTTTGGAATATGAAGGGGTTGAGTGCTTCATCGGTCTATGTTAGAGTGAGACGATGTGATGTTTGCTTTACTTTTTAAAAAAAAAAAAAAAAAAAATCGGAAGCCCAACAATAGAGAACAAGATAAAGAACTAAAGAGGAATAATTTATACTTTGGCAAACAAAATCTTGGTTTTTAGTTGTTTGAGTTGTAATCAAATACTTACACCTAATTTTATAAAAAGATAGACATCAAGATTTGAATTAAAGAGATTTTTTAAAAAAAAAAAAATAACAACGGCACACAAAAGATAGGGGAAAGATAACTGAATTTTAAAAATCAGTTACACATTGCATCCCAACAAATATCATCATCTGAGAATGTCAACAGTAATGTTAGCAACATTTTGAACAACACAAGTATGATGATCCTTCAATTTTTTTTTCTTCGGCAACAAATCAACACACGATTTAGATATGTTTATGAGTTTAACCTTCAGACTAATGTAATATTTTTCCATTGAGTCCTAGATCTAATCACAAAGCACATATAAACTTATTTTCGTGTAAAAAACAAGAATACTTATTTAGCATCCTCATAATTCCACTGTTTAAGGACTTGATACTCCTATAGAATAGGAACGGTATCATTTTCAAAGGCTTTGCCTGATTTGCACAGTTGCCGAAAATTAGAGAAGGTTTTGCCTTATTTTGATATTCCTTTTTTATGATAATAATCATCACAGAGAACAGTATCACATTAAATTCATGTTCTTATTTGAGAATCATCCATATGTGAACAAAAATCAGTCAAACAGTACTGAAAATCAGATTATGATATTACAAGGGTAAATGTCACCCGAAATGTTAAAGACAATTCAGCCGATATTTGCCCAATAATGCCTGTTTCATAAATTACAGAGACCAGGAGAGCTTTTCAAACTTGAAAATCTCTCATGGTCTAAGGCTTTTGTAAAGATATCAGCTAGTAGATGAAGAGTGTCAACATGATCAATTGGGACTAGCTGTATTTCTACCAAATCTCTTAAAAATGATGCCTAATATCTATATGCTTTGTACGATAGTGCTGAACTGGATTTTTTGAAAATATTTATAGCACTCAAGTTATCACAGTACAAAACTAAGATATTATTTGAAAAATCATAGTCGTCTAACATGTGCCTTAACCATATCAATTGAGAACAACAACTTTCAGCTGCTACATATTCAGATTCATCAGTTGAAAGCGAAACACAATTTTGTTTGCGACTATACCAAGATACTAGATTATTGCCAAGGTAGAAATATCCTCCACTCATACTCTTTATGTCATTCACATCACCACCCATGTCCGAGTCACTATATCCTATTAAATTAGGATTAGTGTCTTTTGTAATACCAAATTCCCAACTCACATATGTCGGCAACATATCTGATGACACGTTTTACGACATTTAAATGGAAGATTTTGGGACATGCTTGGAATCGATCACACAAACAGACACTAAACATTATATCAGGACGACTAGCAGTGAGATATAGAAGACTACCTATCATAGATCGATACAATGTTGGGTCGACATTTTTGTCAACATCGTCTTTGCATATCTTCTGTGTTGATCCCATTGGAGTCCTCATCTGTTTAGCATTCTTCAATCCAAACTTCTTAATCAAATTCTTAGCGTACTTGCTCTAGGTGATGAAGATTCCATCTTCATTTTGCTTTATCTGCAAGTCTAAGAAAAAGGTTAATTTCCCTATCATGCTCATCTCAAATGTGGAGGACATAGCTTCGACAAATGTCTCAAGGTGGAACTGTGAAGACGAACAAAAAACTATGTCATCTACAGAGATTTGAGCAATAATCATATCTACTCCATGATGTTTTATAAACAATGTACAATCTGCTTCACCACGTTTAAAACCAAATTCAAGAAGAAACTGAGTTAAACGATCATACCATGCTCGATGAGCTCGTTTTAATCCATATAAAGCCTTTTTGAGCTTGTATACAAACTGAGGGTGGTGAGGATCTTCGAATCCTTTCGGTTGTTCAACATAGACTTCTTTGTCAATGTAGTCATTCAATAAAGCACCTTTAACATCTATCTGATGGAGAGTGATCTTCAGACAACAAGTAATAACCTAATCGACTCAATTTTGGCTACAGGAGCAAAGGTTTCATCATAGTAGATTCCTTCGACCTGCGTGTATCCTTGAGCCACCAGTCTTTCTTTGTTTCTTACCATAGTTCCAGATTCATCTGTCTTGTTTTTAAAGATCCATTTAGTTCCAATAACATTAGTATCATTTGGACGAGGAACTAGATCCCAGACTTCATTTCTCGTGAAATGTTCAAGTTCCTCTTGCATAGCTTGTATCCAACAATTGTCCTTGAGTGCTTCTCCAACATTCTTTGGTTCTAGAGTAGATACATAACAAGTAAGACTTACCTTTTGATACATGGTAGACATACACACATATTTGATCATATCTCTGTAATCCCGAGGCTCTTTTCTTCTTGCTCTTAATCCTTCAAAAACTTCTCCTATCACTTGACCTGTAGGATGGTTCTTTCTAATCCTGGATGAGGGATCCCTGCGTACTGGGTCTTACAATTCAACATTTGATTCCTCATCTGCACCTTTTGTGTTTTCGGGTTCAGACTCAGGTGTTGCTTCAGATGTCGTGACATTTGAGGCAACATCTGAATCTTCTGTATTCTGTTCATTCTCCACTGTAATCACAACGTTATTTTCAGGCATTTTTCCTGCAAGATCAGCACAATCATCGAAAACAATGTTAACAGACTCTTGTACAGTTTTGGTTCTAAGATTATACACACGGTAAGCATGACTATTTTGTGAATAGACAACAAAAACTCCTTTGTCACTTTTGGAGTCAAACTTGGCTAGTTGTTCTCTATCATTCAAGATGCAACACACACACCCAAAGACATGAAAGTAACACATATTTGATTTCTTTCCATTTAAAAGCTCGTAGGGTGTCATTTTAGTACCACGCCTAAGATGACTCTATTTGTTATGTGACTTGCAGTATTCAAGGCTTCAGCCCAAAAATGTTTTGACAATTTCTTAGAACTCAACATGACTCTAGCCATCTCTTGTAAAGTCTTATTCTTCCTTTCTGCTACACCATTCTGTTGGGGAGTTTTGGGAGCATAAAATTCATGTAAAATTCCCTTTTTTCTCACAAAATGTTGAAAACATATTATTCTCAAATTGTTTTCCATGATCTGACCTAATTCGAAATATGGAAGAATGATATAGATTCCTTATCCTAGAGTGCAACACTTTGAACATGCCAAAAGTTTGAGACTTTTCTTTCAAAAAGAATATCTATGAGTATCTGGAAAAGTCATCTACAATCACATAAGAATACCTCATGCCTCCTAGGCTGTCTACCTCGATTGGACCCATCAGATCCATGTGTAAAAGCTGAAAACAGTGAGACGTACCTGAATGTTGTCCGTCACTTTAGGCAACATTATGAGAGACACGGGTTTGCTTACCTTTTAGACAATCTTGACAAACCACTGTTTTTATCTTTAGGACTTAGTTTAGGGATGCCTCTTACTGCCTCATAAGAAATTAATCTTTCAAGGTTACGGTAGTTGACATGACCTAATTTTTGATGCCACAAAGTAGTGTCATCTGTCCTAACATTATTGCATATCTCTTGTTCTCCAACAATATAGCAATTATCGCTTGTCCTTGTACCTGTCATTACACATTGGTTAGCTTCATTTGTAACTATACAAGCATACTTATTAAACTTAACCTCTAGATCGTCATCACATAATTGACTTATACTGACTAGGTTAGCCATTAAACCATCAACATGTAATAAATTCTTCAAGGCTGGAACTCCTGGAACATTTAAGGTTCATTTTCCTATGATTTTACTTTTGCTTCCACCTCCATAAGTAACATTTCCCCCACTGAGTGACTCGTAGTTCCTTAGGTTGTCCTTTGTCCCTGTCATGTGACGAGAGCACCCACTGTCAAAGTACCATGAACCTGAAATGTTAGTCCTAAAGCAGTTATAGCAACATTACATTGCACATTAATTTATGAATCCAAACTCTCTTTAAACCTTTTCTATTACTGGGCTTAGGAATGCTGCTTCGAGTGTTGTCCGGAATGTTGGACAGTTGTCTTGAAAACATTCTGCTCCTAGATTTTTTCAGTTTAAAACAATAAGGTTTTAAGTGACCAGACTTGTTATAGTGATGGCACAAAAACTTCCTTTCTTTTACAAAGCCCATTTTTTCGTTTTTGTCAAACAAATTGGAGCACATAGCATTAAGAGAGTTCTTGTAACCCAAACTTATATGGTTGACCAATATTCAGTATTTCATCCAGTTTGGAGGTACCTGTATTTAGCTTACGGAAAGTTACTTCGGCGAGATCCAACTTTGCACTAATCTTATCAAATTCAAGATCCTTTTTGGTAAGGGTAATTATTGTGCCTTTTAAAGCATTCTCACGAGTTAAAGATTTTAACTTTGAGTCAAGTTGTTTCGATTCTAGGATTAAGTCTTTACAAATCCTTAATCATGTCATCCTTGAGATCAACTTGATCGTCAAAGCTAGTCTCACTACAAGAAATAACACTAGTAAAGCAATTAACATCAGGATAATTAAAATATACATAGCTTACAGATGTTTCTGGACCTGTAAATGTCGTTGCAGATGTTGACGCAAATGTGGTGACATTTGAGACAATATTGTCAATGACATTTTCATCTTCTGAGAGTGATTGTTCGTAAATAGTGGTCAGCATTGCTTGTGACTCAATTTCTTGGTCTCTTTCCTCTTCTCTTTCGTCGTCACTAAGAGAAACCCACAGATTCTTACCAACGTTTCTCAATGTATTAGCACATTCATTTGCATAATGACCCTATCCTGAACATGCATGACACTGCACAAATTCGAGTTGCCTGAGATCAAATTTGGTACGATCTGAGTTGGTTCTCCTTAGTTGATTTCCTCTTTGTACTATAGGAAGGGGGTTAGTGGACTTTTGATTGAAGCCTTGGTTATGGTGCTCTTTGAATTTAAATTTATTTCTATCATTGTTGAACTTCCTTACCATCGAATTATATTTTTAAGTAAGGAGGGCAACATTTGCACCATCACCAACGTCTTCAAGATTTTCATCCTCATCATCGACGTGACTCTCTAAGTATTTTTCTTGAAGTGCTATATCTTTGCTTTTATACAATGTCCTTTGATTCTCCATATTCATCTCATAAGTTTTGAGAATACTTATTAAAGTATGAAGGTCCATTGTAGCAAGATTGTGAGCTTCTTCAATGACACATATCTTTATATTGAACTTTTCAGGAAGAGAACGAAGCGTCTTCTCCACAAGTTGATTGTTGGTCAGTGGAGATCCAAGAACTTGACATTCATTAGAAACGTCGATCAACTTTTCAAAATAAGTTTTGATATCCTCCGTCTTTTCCATCCTTAAACGTTCATATTTGCTCATGAGCATGTGGAGCTTCGTTCGACGAATACTTGAGCTACCTTCACAATGAGTTTGTAGGGTATCCCAAACATCCTTGGCTGTGGAACAATTTTGGATAAGTTTGAACATATAAATATCTACCCATCCAAAAATAGCATTTAGGTCCTTTTCATTGAAGCCAACATTATTGGTTTCTTCCACACTTCATTCGGCCTCAGGCAGTATGTCGCCTTCCTCATCCGGTAGCAGCATAGGAACAGTATACCCATTGGTAATTGATCTCCATGCTCTAACATCAATGGATTTGATATGAGAGCGTAGACGAATTTTTCAATAGGCATAATTTGATCCATCTAAAATAGGAAGTCTACCAATTGTTGGATTAGCCGGATCCATAGTTCAAGTAAAGGACCTAGCACTTATTATGTTAAGTGTCGGCTCTGATACCACTTGATGAGTCCCGGGGGTTATACTATGGAATAAAAAAACAGTAAGTAAAAATACTTTTATGCTAAAACATTTGCAAATGTTGTTAACAATGTCGTCTGACAGAACTGATAAATAGAGAAAAACCTTTGAAGAGTTAAATTGCAGCGGAAATGATAAAGACATAAAGGTTTAATTTACATAGGTTATATATTAATATAACATATGATGGTCAATGACCAAAAGTATTGTATATATATATATATATATTCGTTCTCTTAAAATATTACAATAGAATACAAAAGGAATTAAAAAGGTTAAGTCGCAGATGACTTATGCGTGAAAAATCTATCTAATAGAAGTGCACAAAATCTCATTACAATTGCTTCAATGAAAGAACAAATCTAGTATCTAGACAGCAATTATAATGTTGGACAAAATGTCGTCACAAACTCAGGAAACACAGTTGATCTAGTTTTCTGAATGTGATTTCTGAAGAGCTTTTTCGATCTTTTTCTCTTGTGTTTTCTGGATACTCATTCCTCGTTGTGACCTCTCTATTTATAGTAGAGAGTTCCATTGAAAGACTCATCAATTTGTTGTGGAGGCTGAGCTAAAAATGGGCAACAGTAGCTTGAGGAGTGAATTTCTCAACTGTTTTGACTTGTTCTTCACTCGTCTTGATGTCCAAGCTTTGACTCTTTCTCCCACATTTTTATTCTGCTCCAAAGTTCCTTGTCAAGTTAAAATTACCGTCGTGGTAAAACTCCATAATTTTAGATTATGTCCAGTGAAGTAAGGCAAAACTGTTATCCAGAATGTTGATCCGAATGTCAAGACATTTGTTCCAACATTTTGATTTTTCAACTTAGTACAGAAAATGATATGTTGGACAAAATGTCATGACACCAAAACCCAACATTAACAGTTTTGAACAACCATACTTGTTTGACATGATGATCTCTGAAGTACGTACTTGTTTGGCAATCACAAATCTAACATATAAGCTGCTACTGCACGTTCACTCATCACTTCACTGCTATACGTAAAAGTGCTTCTATCTTGCACTGATTAATTGTACCTAGAGGTCATCAAACAAAACAAGTATGTACTATATATTTATGTGTATAGCAACTGCATAAACGTGTTGTTTTGTAGGCTGGGGCTGCTGAGTATTGTGTTGGAATCAGCAGATTCGCTGCGAACTACTGAATTTGCACTAGCGTTGTGGACCAACGCTTGGAGAGCTTTGGATGCACTGGGCATTGGGGACTCTCTTAGACAACGTTGTTGGATTTAGAAACGTCTAATTACAATAATTAAGTTGGACATACGTGCATTATGATTATGATATCAAATACTGTCGCAAGATTACATTTATATAATGATTAAAATATGCCAAACAATGTGATTAATTAAGTCATGACATTATACGTATTTCAATAAGGATTTGGACACAAATACATATAGAATAATGTTAATCAATTATAATTGTTAATGGACCAATTATAGTTGATTAAAATAATAGCAGTGATAAATTTAGGCTAAATAAGGAAAATAGAATCTTTCTGGTTTATTCCATTTTTATGACTTTCAGCATTTATAGTCATGCTAAAGGTTTACACTGCTATAAAAGGGTTGGGTCTCCATAGCCTTGAACTCATGATTCTCCACAGTCTTGCTCCATAAAAGACTAGACATTTTGCCTTCAATTTGTGAGACAGATTTAAGTAAGAGAGAGTTCAAGAGTTTTGGAAGGACTCACTAGCCAAGTAATTTGTCGGTTGAGCGTGCGAGCAAGTCAATCAAGCCATCTTCATCGATTCCTTTGATATTGCTTGGGAGGCAATAGACGGAAGGCCATAAAGATGGAAAGTAAGTAATTTCCGTTGTGCTTATTTCATTCTTACATTGATTTAGGTTAATGTTTTAAGTAAATTAGAAAAATCTGACATAGGGCATTAACATGTGGCATCAGAGCCAGGATATGTAAGAATTGTAATTTCGTTTTAATTGCTTTCTATTTTTCATATCGAATTTAATTGTTGCAAAAGGAGTTGTTAAAATTTTGCTTTAATTGATTTATTTTATGCGGTTTTGAATTAAAATCTTGAATTTGAACCCATCCTTGCGTTTCGTACGATCTTGGAGAAGTTTTTATTTGAGATTTTAATTTTTTAATTTGCATAATTTATTGATTTGAGTGAATAAATACGAAAGTGCCCTGATCTGCTTTCGAAAGGATTAATTATGCAACATAATTAAGGTTTTAAATTCGAATTAGAGAAAGTAATTCAGACTTGAATTTTCGAATCTGGTCATAAAGAATTAATTTGAGGTAGTTATTTCGGCTACCAGACCTTAGGAATAATTGTAAGTAATTGTAATTTACGTTGTAATGATTATAATTACTAGAATTACTAAGTATTATGCTATATTTCGCATAATTATTAGGATTTGATAACCATTAATGCTAATTATGACATATTAATGCTATTTATTATGCTATAATCTGATAACCATTAATGCTAATTATGACATATTAATGATATTTATTATGCTATAATTTGATCACCATTAATGTTAATTATGGCATATTAATGCTATTTATTATGCTATAATTTGATCACTATTAATGCTAATTCTGGCATAAAATTATTTAGTATTTTCTAAATAAATTATTGAAGCATTTCTAAAAGGTAATCATTGTTGAAAATTGCTAAAGTTTTACTAAAACCTAATAATTATTTTGATGAATATAGTTGACATATAAAATTAGTATATTCTGATTTAAAAGTGCTATAAGATGTTGTATTCTATTTAGGACGAGTAGATTCTATAGGTACGTCCTAGATTAGGTTTTAGGCGCAATTTTGAAATCTAGTTAAAGGCGTTTAGGTATACATGTGTTGTTTTCGCATTAGTCAAGCATTGATGTTCGCAAACGAACCGCTCTGTTTAAGACGTTTGCAAAGATGACTCATGACAAGTTAAAAATGGATGTGATGTGAGTGTTAGCTTTCCCAAAGGAGGGTTGGCGCTTGCCGAAATTGTTTAGTGCATAAGGGTAGTGATAAGTTGCAACACACATGGACTAGTGATGTCTAGAAAAGCATCAGGGGCTAGGAACTTAAGTGATCCGTCTGTGATCCTCCTCCCTTTGTTGACTGGCCTGGTCATTAGTTCATGGATATGTTAATTTGACCCAAAGGTTGATTGACATGGTTGTACTTTATTCACTACACCAGAATACTTGAAGGAAATGATTGCACCCAAAGGTGTTTCATTACTGAATGGTGTTTTGGGTAAAGATTTTATGGACCAAATAGTTTTACACATGCCTTTAGATAGATTTTAGAACTATGATTTAAGGATCAAATCGTGACGCATCGTATCTAAATTATTTCTTTGTTCTTGAATTTTCAGATCTAAACATAATGTCAAATCTAAGTCAAATTAAGCCCCTCATGGGGAACAATTTCAAACAGTGGAGAAAAAGCTGAAATTAGTCTTAGGGATCATGCAATTGGACACAACATTGAGATTTGATTGCCCCAAGCCTGATAAAGAGGATGAGGTAACTCCCTTAGATAAGACTGATATTGAAAAATGGGAGCATTCAGATCGCATGTGCATAATGGTGATGAAGCAAACGATCCATGAGACTTTTCGAGGCATAATACCTGATACAGAAACCGGCGCTTCAAATTACCTTAAGGCCCTTGAAGAGAAATTCACAAAGAGTAAAAGGACTGAAGTTAGTACACTCTTTGTGAAGTTGGCAACAATAAAATACAAGGGAAAAGAAGGGGTTAGAGAGCATGTTATTGAGATGACAAGATTGCAACGTGCCTTAATAGGGCATAATTATGACATCTCTGATGAGGTTCTCATTGAGTTCATTTTTCTGTCTCTCCCATCTAACATTAGTCAATTCAAGATGACTTATAATTGTCAAAGGGAGATGTGGACACTACCTGAGTTTGAGGCTCAGTTGGTGCAGGAGGAAGAGAGACAGAAAATGACTAAGGGAGAAAGTGCTCATGTCGTAACATCTAATCCTAAGGGTAAAGGCAAGAAGCGCAAGTTTACTGCCAAGGAAAAGGAACCCACCAAGGCAGCTGCAGGCAAAGATGCGACGAAGAACAAAAAAGATACTTCTGATAATTCAGAAGAAAGGATATGCTTCTTCTGTAAAGCACCTGGGCATACGAAGAAATTCTGCTCCAACTATCATGCATGGTTGACAAAGAAAGGTATGTCTCTTGCTTTAGTTTGTTCTGAAGTTAATTTAAGTTTTGTATCTAGATATACTTGGTGGATAGATTCAGGTGCAACGTCTAACATCAGTATATCGATGCAGGGTTGCCTAAGCCATCGCAAGCCAAGTGAGGCAGAGCGCTACGTTTACGTAGGAAATGAAAATAAAGTAGAAGTGAAAAGCATTGGAAAATTTAGATTATTATGTAGGACAGGATTTTATTTAAGTTTTGATGCTTTAGTGGTTCCATCCTTCAGAAGGAACCTAATTTCTGTATCTTATTTGGACAAATATGGCTATGTATGTTCATTTAGTAATGGAAATTTCAGTTTGTGTCAAAATTCTAAGCTTCTTGCTTCTGGTTTCCTGTCTTCTTATGATAATCTTTATTTTCTAGATATAGACACTTCACATTCAGAGGCACTGCATATAGATAATAGAAAACGTAAATTAACTTGCGAGAAATCAGCAACATTATGGCCTGGCGATTAGGACATATCTCTATGAAAAGGATAGAACGTCTTGTGTCTAATGATATTCTCCAACCTTTAGATTTTACAAACTTAAATGATTGTGTAAATTGTATAAAGGGAAAACAAACTAATAAACGTAAGTATGATGCAAAACGATGGGATGATGTCTTAGAACTGATTCATACTGATATCTGTGGTCCTTTTCCAAAGCCTACAAGAAATAGTCACCGTTACTTTATCACATTCATAGATGATTATTCAAGATATGGTCATATTTACTTAATAAAAGAAAAGGAGGAAGCATTAGACGTGTTCATAAAGTTCAAAACGGAAGTTGAGTTACAACTCAACAAACATATAAAATCCATTCGCTCTGATCGTGGTGGTGAATACTACGGTCGTTATGATGGATCAGGAGAACAACGTCAAGGTCCCTTTGCAAAATACTTAGAGGAATGCGGAATTGTGCCTCAGTATACATTGCCAGGTTCACCTGCAATGAATGGTGTTGCTGAACGGCGAAATCTCACCCTTAAAGATATGGTGAGAAGTATGATTGCTCGTACAACTCTACCTGAGAATTTGTGGGGAGAAGCCTTAAAGACTGCAGCATACATAATTAATAGAGTGCCTACTAAAGCAACTAACAAGACCCCTTACGAGTTATGGGTTGGGCACAAGCCTAGCTTGAATCATTTGAGAGTATGGGGATGTCCATGTGAAGCTAGGCCTTATAAGCCAAGTGAAAAGAAACTGGACGAAAGGACTGTTAGTTGTTACTTTATAGGCTATTCTGAACGATCTATGGGGTATAACTTCTATAATCCAACAGAACATATAGTTTTCGAGTCAGGAAGTGCGAAATTTTTTGAGGAAAATGAGTTTGTGGGGGGGGGGGATATGACAAAAGATAGTATTTTTAAAGAAGAAGAGACGAATGAGAATGAGACTATGGACCAAAGTCCTGGTTTTATTCAAATTCCGATTACGTTTAGAAATACATCTTTTGACAATGTGCAAACTTCATCATCCCAAACAACTCCGTTAGAAACTCAACATGGAATAGAGAACACAAATGGACCTGAATCCAACCCAAACCCTGACATTGCTATAATCAATGTTGATGGCCTAGAGCCTGTGGGAGATTCAGAAGTTGGTAATAATGTTCCTCCTCCTGTTGAAGATCAAGTTGTAAATGAACCTCAAGAAAATCTAGAGCCTGTGCAAATTAGGAGATCTACTAGAGAGAAAAGATCTACACAATCGAAGGATTATGCATATCTTCAAGAACATGAGTTTGACATTGGCATGTTTGAAAATGATCCTGAAAATATCAAACAAGCTGTGGAAAGCTCTAACTCGTGGATTAATGTCATGAATGAGGAGATGAAATCTATGTATGACAATGATGTTTGGGATATTGTTCCTATGGACCAAAGTCCTGGTTTTATTCAAATTCCGATTACGTTTAGAAATACATCTTTTGACAATGTGCAAACTTCATCATCCCAAACAACTCCGTTAGAAACTCAACATGGAATAGAGAACACAAATGGACCTGAATCCAACCCAAACCCTGACATTGCTATAATCAATGTTGATGGCCTAGAGCCTGTGGGAGATTCAGAAGTTGGTAATAATGTTCCTCCTCCTGTTGAAGATCAAGTTGTAAATGAACCTCAAGAAAATCTAGAGCCTGTGCCAATTAGGAGATCTACTAGAGAGAAAAGATCTACACAATCGAAGGATTATGCATATCTTCAAGAACATGAGTTTGACATTGGCATGTTTGAAAATGATCCTGAAAATATCAAACAAGTTGTGGAAAGCTTTAACTCTCAAATGTGGATTAATGCCATGAATGAGGAGATGAAATCTATGTATGACAATGATGTTTGGGATATTGTTCCGTTGCCTAAAGGCAAGAAACCCGTTGGTTGCAAATGAATATTTAAGACTAAGCGGGATTCTAAAGGCAATGTTGAAAACTACAAGGCACGTCTTGTTGCAAAAGGTTGCACACAGAAAGAAGGCATTGATTATAAAGAGACTTTCTCTCCAGTTTCATCGAAAGACTCTTTAAGGATTATATTGGCACTTGTAGCACATTATGATTTAGAACTTCATCAGATGGATGTAAAGACGACATTTCTCAATGGTGATATTGATGAAATGATCTATATGAAGCAGCCGGAAAACTTTGTATCAGGTGATGCAGGGTCTATGGTTTGCAGACTTAAGAAATCTATCTATGGGCTAAAACAAGCATCTCGACAATGGTATCATAAGTTTCACAAAGTTGTTAGCTCATTTGGTTTTGAGTCTAACATAGTAGATGAATGTATATACCTTAAGTTCTGTGGGAGTAAATTTATTTTCTTGGTTTTATATGTAGATGACATATTGCTTGCCAGTAACAATAAGAACATGTTGCATCAATCTAAGAATTTTTTATTTAAGAACTTTGAAATGAAAGATCTTGGTGATGCATCATTTGTTCTAGGGATTGAAATACTTAGAGATAGACCTCAAGGTATTCTAAGGATATCCCAGAGGAACTATATCGATAAGATTCTAACCAGATTTGGCATGCAAAACAGTAAACCAGGAGATACTCCTGTATCAAAAGGAGATAAGTTTAGTCTAAAACAATGTCCCCAAATCGACTTAGATAAAAACATCATGAAAGATATTCCCTATGCCTCAGTCGTAGGTAGCATCATGTATGCACAAGTATGCACGCGTCCGGATATTGCGTTCATTACTGGAATGCTAGGGAGATATTTAAGTAATCCAGGTATGGAACACCTGGAAGCGACAGCGAGTGTTGAGATACCTAAAGAGAACTAGGGACTATATGCTCACGTATCGGAGATCGAACGGCTCGAGGTCATTGGATATATCGATTACGATTTTGGAGGATGTGTCGGCGTGAAGTCAACATCGATACATCTTTATGATGGCGGGAGGTGTCGTGTCATGGAAGAGTGCTAGCGATCATTGGTAGCCTCATCCACTATGGCGGTGAATTTGTTGCATGCTTTGAGCATCTAATCATGGCGTATGGTGAAGAACTTCGTCCTGGTGAAAATTGTGGATTCTATTCGAAACCACTCAAATTATTATGTGACAACAATTCAAGCGATGTTATACGCAACTAACAACCGAAGTTCGTCAAAGTCAAGACATCGAGATTAAGTTCTTGGTTGTAAAAGAAAGAGTGCGAATAATGAATTATGTATAGAACACATGAGTGCATCTCCGTGATTGCGGATCCTCTCACTAAAGGATTACCACTGGCGGTTTCACGAACATGTTGCTCGTATGGGTGTTATATCTGTTTAGGATAGTTAGAAAATGTGGAAGTCTGAATATGTTTTAAGTTTCTTTGTAATGTAATTTACAAGGTGCATTCAGTTTCAGTTTCATTATTTCTCTCTTTAAAGTTTTAAGTTTTTTTTGACCTCATACAGTAAAGTTAAGGTGACTCAATTAGAAATAGGCACGTCTAATCACACTTGCGTGTAATTTCTAAACTATATGTCCAAATCAGATTCATGTCATTCAGTTATGTTGGCAGCGTGATTTATGTCAGTTTAGTTGCGAATAAATGTGACAAATGCCGCTTAAGTCCTTTGTTAGCATAATTGATGGACGGAATTGTTTAAGAGATACGATAAGTAAAGACAGAAAAGTTGCATGCAATAAAGTTAAGGATATATAATCAAAAGGTTGCACTTGTCCACGTGGGAGATTGTTGGATTTAGAGACGTCTAATTACAATAATTAAGTTGGAAATACGTGCATTATGATTATGATATCAAATACTGTCGCAAGATTACATTTATATAATGATTAAAATATGCCAAATAATGTGATTAATTAAATCATGACATTATACGTATTTCAATAAGGATTTGGACACAAATACATATAGAATAATGTTAATCAATTATAATTGTTAATGGACCAATTATAGTTGATTAAAATAATAACAGTGATAAATTTAGGCTAAATAAGGAAAATGGAATCTTTCTGGTTTATTCCATTTTTATGACTTTCAGCATTTATAGTTCTGCTAAAGGTTTACACTGCTATAAAAGGACTGGGTCTCCATAGCCTTGAACTCATGATTCTCCACAGTCTTGCTCCATAAAAGACTAGACATTCTGCCTTCAATTTGTGAGACATAAATAAGTAAGAGAGAGTTCAAGAGTTTTGGAAGGACTCACTAGCCAAGTAATTTGTCGGTTGAGCGTGCGAGCAAGTCAATCAAGTCATCTTCATCGATTCCTTTGATATTGCTTGGGAGGCAATAGACGGAAGGCCATAAATATGGAAAGTAAGTAGTTTCCGCTGTGCTTATTTCATTCTTACATTGATCTAGGTTAAGGTTTTAAGTAAATTAGAAAAACCTGACATAGGGCATTAACAAACGTTCCTTATCCATTAATGGGTAACACTTTCCTACTTATGTATTGCATCGTTAATCTATGGATCAACTTCCGTCTACGTATATATTTCAATCTTATGAGATATCTGATTGCGTTCAACATAGTCGCTTTTCCAGTCCTCATTATTATTGTTGTTCTTGTTAATCGCTCTTCCGGTCCTCATTATTATTGTGTGTTCGTTGTTGTGGTCTGTTGAAGTTATTAAGTAGTGTTATTAAGTAGTGTTGGTTAAGTAGTCATTATTAGGTGTTATTGTGTGTAATTGTCATTAATAAGTGAGGGGCCTGTTGGTCTTTTCCTTTTCTTCAATTCCTTTTCTATTTGTAGTCCTCTGTATACATTGTCTCTTTCTGAGACTTGAGAATAAGAACAATCGAAAAGCTTCCACAAGCTACTGCTCTTCCTTCTCCTTCTCCATACTAACTCAATTCTCAGATTTAACATGGTATCAAAGCTAGCTGACGATTGTTGTTGAATATCGAAGCAGGAGAGAACGCTGCTGGACAAATCAAATATCAATTCGATTCTGAAAATTCGATTCTGGAATAATTGAGAAAAATTGAAGATCGAGATTCGCTCGCAACTCAATTTGAGAGGAATCCGACACATGCAACGCAGTTTGCAGCATAACTGCTACAATCGATAGGTGAAAATCAGGTTACTGGTTCGATATTGTTCATTTTGTTGATATTGGGATTCTGAAGGTCGATTGGTTGATTGTAGATCTCACTAGTATCGATTTTGTGTTTATCGACTTTGTTGTGCATTAATCTGGTGATAATCAATTTTCGATGGAAGATATTTCACGAAATGCACCAGTCGTCACTGATGAAATTTCGAACATGAGTTCAAACATAGTGGACCATAACAATCCACTATTCTTGAGTCCATCTGATGCTCCCGAGTATGCGTATGGAAATACGATTGAGAACGGAGAATTATACATTATGGAGTCGTGCGATGAGGTTAAATCTGTTGACGAAAAATAAGCTCGGATTCATTGATGGTACAGTGTGAAGGGATATGTATGAAGGCAATTTGGTGAAGCAATGGGATCATTGTAATGCAATGGTGATGTCGTGGATTATGAAAAATGTTAGCCGTGATCTATTGAGTGGAATTTTGTATCGATCGACTGCTCTAGCTGTCTGGAGGGATTTAAAGGAACGATTCGACAAAATAAATCTGTCGCGTGTGTATCAATTGAAGAAGGAACTCAGTATATTGCAGCAAGGAGTGTCTCCAGTAGCCAGTTATTACTCACGAATGAAGGATCTATGGGACGAAATCGATTTTATTATTCCTCCACCTACATGTGAATGCGATAGTCCTCGGGCTTATGCTGATCACCTGTCTAATCAGCGACTGTTAGAATTTCTTATGGGACTAAATGACGGCTATAATCAAGCGCGAAGTCACATTTTATTGTTGTCACCTACTCCTAGTGTCAATCAAGCATATGTTATGATTGCGCAAGATGAAAGTCAAAAGTGTATTACTGGAAGATTTGGTAGCAATGACTCAAATGAATCTTTAGCACTGTATGGTAAGTCGACACAGTATAATCATAGGAAGCCAAATCAGTATACCTTCTGTGACTATTGTCAAATGAAGGGGCATACTTGAGAGAATTGTCGCAGACTTTTGTTGTTCTGTGATCATTGCAAGAAGCAGGGGCATGTCGCAGGGAAGTGCTATAGATTGGTTGGCCATCCAGCAGATTCTAAGGAAAAGAAGAAGGTGAATGTCGCAGTAATGGGATTTCAGGTGGATCCAGCTATTGATCATGAACACAGTAGAAACAAGATGCACTTGTCCAAGGAGCAGCAGGAATTTCTCCAACATGTACTTGATCAGCAGGAAGGGAATAATGATAAAGGCGTGATAGCGAGGTTCACATGGCGGTAACATTATGTGTCATGAACATGAAGTACGATTCTTGGTGGATAGTGAATCTGAGCAACTAACCATATGGTTAGCAATAAAAATATGATAGACATATGAGATAAGGACAGTGAAGGACATGTACAACTTCCTACAGGTGATATAGCTAAAATTACTCAAGCAGGCAGTTGTAGGTTGAAGAATAGTGATATCATTGAGAATGTGTTATGTGTTCCTACTTTTAAGTTCAACCTGTTATCAGTGTCGAAGTTGACCAGGGAATTGAACTGTTGCGCAAGATTTTTTCTTGATTTCTTTGTCCTGCAGGATCTGTTTACTGGGAGGGTCAAGGAGATTGGTAGAGAAGTTGGTGGATTGTACATACTGGACTCAGGCAGGAACTACAAGGAAGCAATAAAGGCACATGCTCATGCGTCAGCTGTAATCACCAAGGATGAACTGGAAGCAGACCTCTGGCACAAAAGAATGGGTCATGTACCATTTAGTATGCTAAGGAAGATTACTGCTTTTGGAATTAAGTCGAATTTTTCAATAGATCATTGTGATGTTTGTCCATTAGCTAGGCAAACACGAAAGGTTTTCCCTGACAGTCTTAGCAGGACTAATGTTCCTTTTCAACTTTTGCACCTTGATGTATGGGGACCATACAAAGTACCATCTTATAATAACATGCGATATTTCCTCACTGTGGTGGATGACTGTACTAGGTGGACATGGATTTTCTTGATGCATCTTAAATCTGATGTGGTGACTGTTCTTAAGAATCTGCTCACACAGATTAAAACTCAGTTTAGTATGGTTGTTAAAAGTGTCAGGACAGATAATGGGACAGAATTTACAAATTCTGCCTGTTCAGATCTCTTTGATAAACTAGGGATTATACATCAAAAGTCTTGCCCCTATACTCCACAGCAAAATGGAGTAGTTGAAAGAAAGCATAGGCATATATTGGAAATTGCTAGAGCAATCAAGTTACAGGGCTATTTACCAACTAAGTTCTGGAGTGAATGTATTGAAGCATCTGTTTATCTCATTAACAGAATTCCTTCTGTTATATTAAGGAACATTTCCCCTTATGAGAAGTTATTCAAAAAGATACCATCACTCTCACACTTGAGGGTGATAGGATGTCTATGTTATGCATCCAACTTGGTGAGAAAGGACAAGTTCGAACCTAGAGCTATCAAGGCCATATTACTGGGTTATGCTGTCAACAGGAAAGGTTACAAGCTGCTGAATTTGGCTACTGAGACAGTGTTTGTCAGTAGAGATGTGACTTTCCATGAAAATATATTTCCCTACCAGCATTTCAAGGAGAATGGAGACTCAACCTTGTCTTCACACTCTGAAAATAATTTGTTTGTTGATGATATACAGGTTCCTTCCCAACATATCCCAATAGAGAATATGAGAACTATGTCTCCTGCACAAATTCCTGAAGATGTGACAGTGAATACAGATGGAGTGACAACAGGGTTGCCTTCACCTGATGCCACTAGTGCTGATGACTACATGGATAATCTGGATGCTGGTGTAATCAATATGAACATTTTGGATAATGATGAAGTTGCTGAGGATGTTAGAAGGTCTACTAGAATACGGAGAACACCAATTTGGTTGAATGATTTTTTACATCCAGGGGCAGATTCAGTGACAACAAACTGTGCTTATCAAATGTCAAAGCGATGAGCTACTGCAGGGTATCGACCGATTATCCGCCTTCGCAAACATCTCGTGAGAATACGAGCCACGCGGTCGTTTCATGAGGCGACGAGGATCCAAAGTGGGTCGAGGCTATGAATTCTGAAATTCAGGCTCTTGAAGACAATAAAACTTGGGAAGTTGTTGACTTGCCTCACAACAAAAGGGCTGTTGGATGTAAGTGGGTATTTAAGATTAAGTATAAGGAAACTGGAGAGGTGGAGAGATTGAGGCGGACTTGTAGCAGAGTGACGAAGAGAAGGAGTCGACTATCAAGAGACCTTTTCTCCAGTAGTGAAGATGGTCACTGTTAGGAGTGTACTCTCTATTGCAGTTTCTAAAGGCTGGGCCATTCAACAAATGGATGTGTTCAATGCATTTCTACAAGGGGATCTAGATGAGGAAGTGTATATGACATTGCCACAAGGGATAGAACACAAGCAGGGACAGGTTTGTAGGTTGCTTAAGTCACTATATGGACTCAAGCAAGCCTCCCGACAGTGGAATATCAAATTGACTACAGCCCTTGTCTCATCTGGTTTTGTCCAGAGTCACTTTGACTATTCATTACTTATCAAGAAAGATGGAAGTAAGATAGCCATAATGTTGATATATGTGGATGATTTACTTCTCACTGGAAATGATCAAGGGATAATAGATGAGACAAAGTCCATTCTGCAGCATCATTTCAAAATCAAGGACCTTGGTGAACTTAGGTACTTCCTAGGTTTTGAATTTGCAAGGAATAAGGAGGGGATGGTGATGCACCAACGAATATACTCTTTGGAGCTAATTGAGGATATGGGATTAACTGGTTCCAAGCCAGCTACTTCACCAATGGAGACCAATGTGAAGCTTACATCTGCTGAGTATGATGAACACATAAAGAAACTGGAGACAAAAGGCAAAGATGGTATTGCAGTCCTGGAGACAACAAAGACACTGGAGGCAAAAGGCAAATATGATATTGTAGGTGCTGATGCTACAAAAGGCAAAGATGGTATTGCAGTCCTGGAGACAACAAAGACACTGGAGACAAAAGGCAAATATGATACTGTAGGTGTTGATGCTCTTCTGCGAAATCCAACAGCATATCAAAGGCTGGTTGGACGATTACTTTATTTGACTAATACGAGGCCGGACATATCTTTTGCAGTTCAATGTCTAAGTCAGTTTATGCAAGCTCCTAAACAGTCGCATATGCTCGCAGCAGAAAGGGTGATAAGGTATGTAAAGCAAGCTCCAGGGCTGGGAGTGTTGATAGCAGCAGAAGGGAGCAATGTCTTGTCGACTTCTTGTGGCATGGGCTTCATGCCCTGTTACCAGAAGGTCAGTATCAGGCTACTTGGTATATTTTGGATCAACTCTCATTTCTTGGAAGTCCAAGAAGCAGCAAACAGTGTCTCGAAGCTCAGCAGAATCTGAGTACAGAGCTTTAGCATCGATGGTAGCAGAACTGGTTTGGATTAGAGGATTATATTCAGAGCTCGATGTGACTTTGCAACTCCCCATCTCGACTCATTGCGATAGCAAGTCTGCAATCCAGATTGCTACTAATCCGGTATTTCACGAGCGCACCAAACACATCGAGATCGACTGCCATTTCATCAGGGAGAAAGTGCAGTCGGGTCTGGTTTCCACTAAGTACATCTTGACTAATGATCAACCATCAGATATACTCACCAAGGCTGTTTTACCGGGACATCATGCTCATCTTCTTTCCAAGCTAGGATTGAAGAATTTGTTCTTAACCCCTAGCTTGAGGGGGGGTGTTGAAGTTATTAAGTAGTGTTATTAAGTAGTGTTGGTTAAGTAGTCATTATTAGGTGTTATTGTGTGTAATTGTCATTAATAAGTGAGGGGCAAGTGAGGGGCCTGTTGGTCTTTTCCTTTTCTTCAATTCCTTTTTCTATTTGTAGTCCTCTGTATACATTGTCTCTTTCTGAGACTTGAGAATAAGAACAATCGAAAAGCTTCCACAAGCTACTGCTCTTCCTTCTCCTTCTCCATACTAACTCAATTCTCAGATTTAACATGGTCATTGTCATCATTGTTGTTGTACAATCACCTAAACACTCTCCTCAACCAGTCACTTGTAAGCTTTATTAATGCAACTAAAAATTCACTTTTAGTTTATTGTCCGTTCATGTGTCTTATTCTTTATCAACCATTTGCTGCAGGTTTAAAAGTTTCTCAGCCTATTCAGGTGCACCTATCAAGGAGGTATCACTTGTGCAGAATAACCGGTATACATTATGTTGGGTTTTGATATTGGTGAATGGAAAATGATGGGATGAAAATTAAAGGGAGTAAAAGGCTCTTTTGTCCCACATCAAACAAAGAAAAGGAAAGAGTGTTGTATATATTACATTACACCTTCTTTAGTTGCTAAAAGGGTTGAGAGGGCAAGGACCCCTCGTGCCGTCGTTGTCGCTCGGCTTCTGCTTCGGCTCGGCTCGGCTTCGGCTTCGGCTTCGGCTTCGACTTCTGCTTTGGATAAAGATTGATTGATAATCTTTTTGGACAAACGTTTATCTAATTAATTAATTATTTAATTAAAAATAAATCTAAACGGATCGACCCGCGACCGACCCGACCCGTCCAGCTCTCCCTCTCTTTTTCGGATTTCCCTCCAAATATTCTGAATGGTTGCAAACATTCAGAATCAGTACCTCCAAACCTATAAATTCTTGATTATTCCAAGAATTTATTCATTCAATCAATTTTTCAATCCTGAATTTCAGTCTTGAACTCAAAATATTTTGTCTTCATTCTGTGTGATATACTGCCGTTGGTGGTTATTTACCTAGGAATTTGGAGTACTACTATTCTGGTAAGATAATCGTTCTATAATGGGAGGCGATATTCCGTTAACCTCGAGTACTGTGAAGAGAATAATTTTCTTAAGGACAAACTTTGAACTAAGTGGGCTCATTCTGAAATTATTTTCCAAAACAGATTCTGTTTTCGTTTATTGTTTCATGATCAATTTACTGTTAAGTAATGTTTATATCGTGTTATCTGTTTCACTAAGTGATTAACAGATTGTGTTGAAACATTATTTAGCCAAATACAGATTATTATACCAACACATTATATACTTAACCGAAAGATTTATTTGTATACTTGTTCAATCAATTATTCATCAATCTCATATTAGTTGGGGTCGGTTGTATAATTAGTCCTTTTAGTAATTTCTAACACTAAGGCATATTAGGAATTCTCTGTAAATAGAGCTTTTTTGAGTATCACAATCTACATAGATGTACAAATCGCTAACCATAATAAAGACTCCTCACAAACACCGGAGTAATGTAAGTATAGCAAGGACAACTAATGTATTTAACCTCCGCATCTCACAACATCTTTGTAGAGAACAATTACATCTGTCACAAAGGTCTTAATGTGCATTGCATATTCAGAGGATGCTGCATACCAATTTCTGATTGTTCACTAGTGAAGTGACGTGGGTTATTGTTCAAACCCCTTTGATTACAATAATGAAATTAAGTTCATGTTTAACAATGTTTGACAACAGCTAAGTTGTTTCTTAGACCAATTTGTTGAGTTGAGTGTGCCTTCCTTCCAAATACTGGATGGACTGATTTGTCGGTAGTCATCTAAGGTCAGTTATATTACGTTGCAGTGTGGAGTATGAAAGTCGTTGAGTGATAAGAAAAGACCTGTTGGAGACATTAGGTAGTGAACTTCCTCAAGGCGCTATTAGATATTCTTCCAAGGTTGATTCCATTGAAGAATCTGGACCGATGAAATTGGTACATCTTGCATATGGTTCCACTATTAGAACCAAGGTAAATCTTTCTCCGGAATCCTGGTCCAAGATTGCATATTTCTCCCAATCTTGAAATCCCTCTTCAAATATAAATTTCCTTACGCTAGTCTGATATAAATAACTTCAATTAAGGCCTTAATTGGGTGTAACGGAGTAAATTCTGTGGTGGCAAACTGGCTTGGGCTTCAGAAACCTGTCAATTCTGGGCGGTCTGCTATTAGAGGCTTTGTTGAGTACCCGGACAAACATGGTTATGAGCCTAAGTTCCATGCTTATTTTGGAGGTGGAGTTCGGTTTGGCTTTCTTCCTATTGATGACAAGAGTTTGTATTGGTTTTGCACATTCACACCATCTGTTGTACATTGTAAGCCAGCTCCTACATGCTGTTATTTTGCAAAATGAGCTTACATCTCTCGTTACAATTTATCAATCTACTAATAGTCATGTCTAGTTGTTCCTTTTGATTTGGATTGCAGTTGATGGAAATGCAGAACAAGATCCATTGAAATTGAAGCAATTTGTGTTGAACAAGGTCAGTAATGTGTCTAAAGAACTCTCCACCATTATAGAGAGAACTACACTAGACTGTATATCTTGTGCTCAGCTGAAATTGAGATTTCCATGGAATGTTTTGCTAGGGATATTTTGAGAAATAACATATGCGTGGTAGGTGATGCACTTCATCCCATGACTCCAGATCTTGGTCAAGGTGGATGTTCTTCCTTAGAGGACAGTGTTGTTATCGCAAAGTGCCTTGGAGAAGCTTTGATAAAACCTAACAGATGGAAGAATCGAACAAGAAGATGAGGAATTTATGAAGATTAGAAAAGGCCTTGAGAAGTATGCTAAAGAGAGGAGATGGAGGAGTTTTATATTCATCAGTGCAGCTTATTTAGTCTGATTTCATACAAGAGAGTGGTAACAAGGTAATCAGTTTCTTAAGAGAACATTTTTTGGCTGGAGTCACTTTATCAGTTACACTAAGGATTGCTAAATTCGATTGCGGAAGACTAGCTGTTTCTTGAAATGTATGTGATACATCTCATCTTGAACTGAAGAAAGAAAGAGGCACCAACATTGTTGAAGTTCTAAATTTCTGTTCTGGCTTTTATGATATTTATTCTTCTTTTTCTACAGAATAGTTTATGGCACATTCCCTTGAACCTTCAAGATAATAAACATATATACATGCCATTTGCCCGACTCTTTAGTAGGGGTGCACAAAGGGTTAGGACCGGACCGGACCGGACCGAATCGGACCGGACCGAGGACCGAACAGTAGAATTGTTCGGACCGAAGACCGGACCGAACTTCTCGGTCGAGTTCGTCCGGCCCGGATTTGACCAAATGGACCGAATTTGCCCCAGTTCCCAGCCCCCCATTTCCCCACCAGCCCCACCCCCAGCCAAGAAGCTCCCGCCACTCCTCCCATGCCGGACGTATTGACATATCAAATATAGGTTGTAAATTGATCAAACTTTATATGGTCATAACTTTGCGCTCGGACGTCCGTTTTACCTAATTTTTTTTTATTTCGCGTATTTTTTCGAGACGAATAATCTCAAACCGACTAATGTCTGTTGCTTCACCGGATTTCTCCAAAAATGTCCATATTGCCCCTCAATTTCTCTTTTCCCCCAAATCGTTACGTTTTTCCCATTTTCAAATCTAAATATCTCGCGATGTACAATAGATTTCAACGTAAAAATTTCGTGGCACCGCGTCCGAGAATGTCAATTTCAGTATTGGTAATTCAATTTTAAAAAAAAAAACCGGGCCCCGGAACCCGACCCGGAATTATATAATATTATATATTAGAAATTTAGAAAATTAGGAATTATATATATTAGGAATTTAGAAAATTATAAATTATATATATTATATATATTAGGAATTATATATATTATAAAAAAAAAAAAAAAAAAAAAAATTCGGACCGGACCGAACCTGGATCGGACCGAAAACCGAATTCTTAAAAAACAGGGACCGAAGATCGGACCGAATTTCTCGGTCCGGTCCGATTTTTCGGTCCGGACCGAATTTTGTGCAGCACTACTCTTTACTCTTTAGTACAAATGTACGAGGGATGTGGAGCTTTTGATGTTGTGATCCCATTCCTCAGCTTGTAATTATGTGAATGAACTAAATGCCTATATTAGATTTTGATTGGTTGGTCTGAATGGTAAATATGCTACTCCTGTCTTCCACTTGGTCAGGCATTAAAGTGAGAACAAAGCACTTCTAATAAACAGAACAAACCTAGCCCATTGAATCAGCAGTACAACCGTAGAGTTGTAACCTTAAAACTGCTCGTGTTTAACCGGGATGTAAAATTACATTTTATGTATGTGACTGTGATAAAACGAGGCTTGAGATGTGTATAACTCACTTTTCTCGATACGGTAATAAATTTGATTTTTTCCAAAACCTACAGATTACATATTGATAGGCAAAAGAACCCTTTCGAATAAGAAATTTTCAGCAAACAGAAAAATATCACCAACTATAATAAATTGTAAGAAGAAAAATATCCTAAAAGAATAAAGTGAAAAAGTAAAACAAACTAGGAAAAAAAGAATGAAGAATCCCAATTCTAAATCCAACTACATTTTCCTCCCTGTCAAATCGAATAATTTCTTGTTTTCTCTCACTGAAGCTTTAACGATAAAGTTGTCTTCATGTAGGTCACTGGTTAGATCCATGAAAGCAGTCACTATACTAACGTGGATGCTTTGTGCATCGGCGGCCCCTCACACTGAAGCTTCAATCCTAGGCTGAAAAGATAATGCACAACTGAAATAGCCATCAACACCACTACAAGCAGGCAATTCAGTCCACTCATTTCCAACCAAATTGCACAAGAAATACCTACAACTCTCATCAGCAGAATTAGAAATGCAGACAAACATTTGTTCACCAGCTCCACTACAGTTGATATCAACTTTCTTGCCATAAAATTCATGTGAAAGTGCTGCTGGCATTGCCAAAACCTGATTCCAAGTCCATTCTTTTTCATCAAATCTCCATACTCTAAGGCTCGCAGTTTCCAAGAGTTCAGATAGCACAACCATAAACAACTCCCCTCCACATTCAACCAGGTCAATTGAGTACTCATGATGAAGTGGGAGCAATCTTGGGTACTCGAAAAAGTGCTTTTCAGCAAGATTGCAAACCATAACTTTCCCGGAAGAGTTCAAGAAGCAGAGTATTTCTTGACCGTCTTTCGTGGTGGTTATTGAAGAGTACTGTTTACATGGGTTTTTTTGTATTTCAGTTGCTACTACATTCCCACATTTACTCAAGAAATAAAGCATTCGATCGTCATCTTCTTCATCATCATCAGTACTGCTGGATTGAAGAGATTTTCTGCTCAGAACTGCAGATTCTTCCCAGCTATTTGTGACGGAATTGTAGATTCTGCAGGAAAGATTTGGCGTTTGTCCGAAAATTAGGAAAACCTTGTATGCTTCTTGAATGGAAATCATTCCAATGGCGCAAAGGGTATCCGAATAATCGAATGAAGGGAGCTTGCTAAATGACGAAGTAACAGGATTGCAAATGACGAATTCACCATTTTCACTATCATGAAAACAGAGGAGTCCACCAGAAGCAGCAACAGGAAGGAAATTTGACAAATTTAAAGAATCATTATGCTGTTTTTCTTCAAGAAAATTAGATGGGTAGTTGAGGAATTTCCAGTTCATTTCAGAAGAATCATACACAATGTGTTGCTGATTCTTGAATTCAGATGATTGTGAAGAATCAACCATGTAGAACCAAGGGTCTCTTGATGGGATTTGAGAGCAAGCAGAGTGGAACACAGGGGAAGTAGCAGCAGATTTCCACCTCTTGGATACTGAACTTAATCTTAGGAAAGTGGAAGTTGGTAGCCATGAAAGAACTCTTTCAAGAAGGTCTTGATTAAGTTCATCCACTGGGAAAACAAAATCTTCAGGTGACTTCCTCTTGAGATTTTTCCTACAGGCCATTGGAATTGGGAAGAATGAATGGCTATTTTTTGTAGTGTGGGGTTTGACAATTTGGGATTGGACTTGGAATGGAGTAGATATATAAAGAGTGGGAAATGAGATGGGAGAAAAGGGGAGGGGGTTGGTTGGGGGGGTGTGGGGAAGCTTCGTAAAGGATCTCTTTTTTGTATTTTATTTGCGTTGACAATGAGTAAAGTAAAAGAGAGTCGGAACTTTTAGTGTTGAACGTTGACAAAAGGAGAAGCTTTGGAATTGTTTGTGTTTTGCATATTGACAAACAGCATCCCATATTCCCATCTAAAGATGGTTTCCTGTTTCTCAACCATTCAGTATTTCCTACTCATTCACTCGATTAATTTGAATTTAGATGGCACGTGAGATACAATTATGGTTATAAGGAAATGGAAAAATAATCAACAATAATTTTGGTTACAAATCCGGAAATAAGAATAAAGAAAATGGTTTGTTGAGTCGGTTGATATTCAATTTTTCCTTAAGATAATATTGCTCCGTATAAATCATTTAATTGATATTGACAACTTGTCTTCCAAGATAAAACAACAACAAACAATTGAGCAAAGGATAACTCAAGAGTTTACTAAAAAGAAGAGTTTGAGTGTATGAAAGAAAGCAAGAAAAACTTAAACAAAATCTAAATTTTGGTATGTTCTTCAATTGAGTCAATGACCTCAATTTATAGTGTGTTGTAGATGACTTCCCATATAGCCAAGTAATGTCTTTCAATGACCATGTATGTACTTAATATGAGGTTACAATTCAGCAAAATAATGGCTGAATTCATGTGTCAAATAATAGAGGATTAATGCTCCAAAATCAGCCTAAGAGTCAGGACTTTTCATCTCTCGCAGCCCTTCGGGAAGGCGTCGCGGCTCCTAAACTCCAGTAGCTTCCAGTGAATTTTCACGTCACAGGCGCCGCGACCCTTCACGGATCTGCGGCGATTTCTGACTCGTTTCATCTTTTACGTACACTTCTTCCTTCATTTACCAACGTGAAACACTCGTTATTTGGACAATAACCGTCTATCATTTCATGTCTCATACATTTTATATACGTACCAATATCTCTTTCACTAAGGAAATTTGTGATGCTTGGTACAACGTGTGCACGTGTGTGAAAATGATGTTTCAGGCGTGCGGGGCCCCAATTGCTCGAGTCATAATTAATAGGATTAACTTTATTCACGTTAATAAATTTCCAACAATCCCTTCTTGAAATAGATTTTGGCGCACTCACACGGTGCCTTTTCTAGCAATCTTTCGGCGGATTGATGTTGCATCTGGATAAGTAGTTGTGGCCTTGACCCTTCCATAGTAGAATATCATCGGACTTACTTACTGCGCGGTGAACGTGATATTTTGAACCGTCAGTGTTTAGTGTAAGCCAAGACAATGGTACCAACACAACACATTTCCTTACTCTGTTCTTCTTTAAGGTTTTGTTCATTGTGGCCATGGACACGTCTTGAATCTTAAGTGCATTCATTTGAGGCGGTCAGTCCTCGCACTTAAATAAGTGATCTCCTACAAGATATCCTGCTATACCCCACTCCACGAGTGTTAGGAGTCATTAAAAGTTTTCTCAAATCTAACCTAACCGCTGATCTAATATCTGATTTCTTTTTTATAAATATTTTGAAAGAAAAGAAGAAAAAATCTATGTGCAAACGGGTTGACAATGTGAACAATTCCGACAATTCAAATCATACTTGTACAACATTTCTACTCCAATCATCATTGTGACGGAACCCCAACCGATGGGAATTTTGTCTCTTCTTCTTTGTCACATAATAATGAAACTTGACCTTATTACACAACCGATGTTCTTTAACTCTCAATGTGAAGAGTCCGATGTAGTTGAGAAAAGTGTAATTAAAATAAAGAAAAGAAGTTTGCACATGGACAGAGAGAAAAGAGAGGGGAAAAGGAAGAGTGAAATAGTTTTTAATAATGTATCACGAGTGGGCTAAAGAAAAGATAAAGCTGAAAAGCAAAGAGTTATAGGCCCCAGTGTTAGAAGGGAACAATAAACAAACGAGGATAAAGATAGCAAAGTCCTTATCTCTGGGCGCCGCTCACTTTTCATGCTAAAACAACACAGCTAGCGCTGACTTAGGGTTGGCGGTAGTTGAGGTGTGGAGGGTGGAGAGTTGGTTGGTTTCCTATCCTTGCCTTTTCAGAAAAATCACAAAACTCACTTCTAGCCTTGGCAAAGGGCGAATAGTTCAATTAGAATCAACGAATAGTTCAATTAGAACTGCGTAGCAATTAATGTGTAAATCCAAGCCGGAGCCGAACTTGATTATAAAAATAAGGATAATTTAAAATAAAATAAGAAGCTTAAAATATTTTAGATATTTTATATATAAAAAACTATATAAGTATAATTATCAATTAAGTGGATTGATCAGAGCTAAATGTTGAGGTCCATTAAACCAATTTATTGTAGTGCCAGCAGTTGCAATATGCAAAGATCTATGTGAATTTCAGAAATTAAATAAATAAAAAGTCTTTAATTTAATTGCCGTTGACTCAAAAAAGGAGAAAAAAAAAACAAGAAGAAAAGAAGTAAAGCCAAACCTAACATTTGTCAATTCCAAGTAAAGCAACTCTTTGCCTGCAGTTGAGGAATCTATGCCTCGTGTTGAACCTACTTTTTCCATATTATAATAATTATACTAATGTGTGTACCAGTGTTTTAAAAATTGGGTGCGTGAGACGAGACATTTACTTAGCAGAAGACGAAGTGTAAGTCCCGAGGCGTGGGGCGTAAGCTTCATAGATCTTTAATTTTTTTATTTATAATGTAGTAATATAGCATAATAATATAAAAATTATAAAAAATAAATTAATAATTTAAAAAATATACATAATTAAATAAACCCATAGAAAATAAAACTTTTAACATGAAAATAAAATTTATCAGCAATATAACTAAAACATCGCTCCTTCATGAATTAAACAAATTACTTTCAAATATAAAATTAATAAAATGTGATAATTTTGAGACATATGACAAAAACATGAAAACCAATGACAAGTAAAGATATAAGATTTTGGGTAGCGTCAACAATTGTCTTCTTGGTGTGAAACTTTAATCTTGGAGACTTAAATATCTTTTCAACAACTTTAACTTCTTCCAAAATTTCTCCATTAAACTTCATTCCATTAACCATTTGTGTAACTGTTGTAAAAAAATCTTTGATATATTATCTTGATTTCATCTGGGCCAACTCACACTATCTCCAAAGCTCTAGAAGTTTCTCTCTCTTCACTTATGCAACACGTCGATATGATTTCACCAAAGTTATCCAAGCCCCCTTTGCGGATTTTGCATATAAAATTTTTATTGTATACGTGTAATTCGACCTTGTTGTCAAGGTAAAAGCGTGTCTTATAATTCAATTGTCTATTTTTCTCCAATTGTGTAGCTTCTTCATCAGTAATGTTGTGCCTTCTAGGGTTTCTGTTGGGTCCCGTGGTAAAGCGTAAGATTAAAATCCCAAAAACTACGAACATAAAAAACAGTCACTGGATGTTGCCTTCAATGTTGGGTCAACATCTAAGACAATATTGTAATAAAACAGAATAAACCTTGTTAGAGTAAATGCAGTGAAAAAGTAAAAGAACACAAGATTTATATTTTCAACGATATATATGAATATATCCCTTGATAGTCGATGACTAAAAGAATTGTATAAATTATATACAATTACAAAAAAAACATTTTACAAATTGAGCGTTACAAACGAAAAATAAATTACATAAAAAAATGAAGTCGCATATGACTTCGCCTAAAGTTACAAAATATAAAAGATAAAAGACAACATCTTCATTACAATCACTTGAACAATAAGCTTAATCTAGAATAGAGATAACTATTGCAATGTGGGACACGATTTTGTTAAAATAATTTTAGGCTAAAAGGTTGATCCGGTTTTCTAAGGTAAAATCCGAGAGCTCTCTTGGAAGTTCTTCTTCTCTAAATCTGGATATCGATACTTGTGAAGCTCTCCTCTATTTATAGTGTTGATCTTCCCTTGAAATCCTCACTGATGGTTGCGGAGGTTGAGCAAGAGATGGCAACAGCTTGGACCGAGTCTTCCTCCTAAAAACCTCAATGATTCTGGACTTGGTTTAAGCTGCTTTCTCTCCACGTTTTGACTTGGTCTTTCACCACGTTTTAAACACAGCAATCTGGTAAGCTTGTCTAGGTCATTTTTACTCGCAGTAACTTCAACTGCTTAGGTCGGAAGAATAGGCAAAACAGTTACATAGATATTGGCAGAAATGTTGTCGCAACATCGCAGGCAAATCCTGAAGATGTTGTCATGTGCTTTCGTAGATGTTGTCACAACATCTTATCCAACATCAACAATCTCCCCCTTTTTTTCTTTCTTTAGAAAACTTCATACGATGCTAAAATGACTAGGATATTGAGTTTTGATGTAGTCCTCGATAATCTAAGAAACAGTAAGATCAGTGTCGTGCTCCCCCTTAACCTGCAGTTACAAGATTTCAAGCAAGGTGGTATCGATGTTATGGTTAGTTAGGAGTTATGTTATGTCTATCGTGACTTACTTTCAGCAGATGCGAGCATAGTTAGTCTACAGCCATAACACTAATTTACATCATGCAAACATATATATATAGAGAGAGAGAAAATAAGCACAAAGATATATCTGCAAAAACCATACCTAAATATCCCATAATTAATTATTACAAACCAAAAAAAAATTGTATCCAAATGTCAGTTAAAAGACACCAAACCATTAACCAAATGATTGTTTATATAGTAGAAATCGAGCAGCATCAATATACTATCACCACCATCTTCATCTTCATCTCTTCTCCCCATGCTTGCTTGACTCTGCACCATCTCCCTCTTTTTGTTTGCTCCTTCCTCAATCGCATCGCTCTGTTTGCTCATTCCTCAATCACGTGCATCGATTTCTCCCCTTTTTGTGAAGAAAGCATGTCCTCATAGTAGTTTTTTGCATGCACAAGCTCCAGAATTTGTCGATCAAGTTCAGCAATGTGCTTCCTTAGCCAATTCTTGGACATAGGGACAGTACACTCGATGTTGCCAGGAATGTTGGTAACATCCTGTGTTGGTTCAGTGGCAACATGCTGCGATGTTTTAGTGTCTCAGTTTTCTTTCTTTCAGGGCAAGTCTATGACTCTGTCCCTTCTATTCACTACTGCTCTTTGTACTGGATAAACATCTAGGGGCTTACTCAGTTTTTCTCCTTTCGGAGTCTTGAAGTTTTGGTTCAGCAGTATTTGAAAAATGAGAGAGGGGTATGGAAGAGCAGAGTTAGATTGTCTCTCAGCCAAGTTTGTGACATGGTTGAAAATCAGCATTTCAAGATCAACTCTGTAGTTTCTTCCTAACTTGTACAGTAGGGTTGTTTGGTCAAGGGTAACAACAGTTTCATTCACGGAGGGCAACCAGTTGTATATGACAATTCTATGCAGGGTTACAAACAGTGTTGTGAGCCTCGACACTGGACTGCGAGGAGCCCAAATGGTGAACAAATTTCCAGTGAGGTATTTGATCATTTCATTCAATTCTTCAGCAGTGGGAGTAGCTTCTTGGGTTCTAATAGCATTAGGGATCCCTAATGTGGTATTTATGATGTCAGGGGTAAAATTATACACCTTGTTGTAAAGATACACTCTCTCAAATTTCTTTGAGGTTGTGTCTCTTACAAGGTGAGTCAGATTGGCATAGAACACCCTAACAACCTTCTCACAGTAAGGATTATTTCTAGTTACAGAGTTCAGAACCCTACGACTAATTAGAAAATCAATCAAACCATATTCTGAAAATGAAGATTCATCTATCACCTTTTCACTTCTGATGTCTCTATTCTTAAACCAGTTCCAATTATTTGAGCACGTTTTATTTTGGAACAAAAGAGAGTAAGACATTACCTCAGAATCTTATTTGAATTCTGGTTTTTCTTGTTCTGGTGATGTGGCTTCCGGTGTTGCCTCGGATGTTGGGGCAACATAGTCAAGATCAGCTTCTTTTTCCTTTGTTGCCTTTGATGTTGAGGCAACATTTGAACCTGGGTTCCAGTATGTTCTTCGCACTCTCTTAGGCATGAAGTTCCTTAGAGGAGTGTTGTCAGACATTTCCTTTTCTCCTTCCTTTTCGGCTTCGGTTGGAGTGTTTGGAGATGTTGGAGCGGTGGTTGAAGCTGTCAGACTTTTGGGTAGATTGAAGTCTGAATCAGTGTTTGTTGAGGTTGTGGACTTAACAGGGAAATTCGACTCTTCAACAGGGAAAGCCGATTCAGCCCTGGTCCTTTTGGCAGTTTGCTCTTCACCGAATCTTCTTTCAAACACCCTTTTCGACCTTCTCGTCGGCATTGTTGACTGTGATCCTCTTGGTGCAAGGTTTGTAAAATTAGATGTTGTATCAATATCTATTGGATTCTCCGAATCTCCAGGGTAACACACATTTAATGACTCATCGGAACCCAAAAAATCAGGGCTACACTTGTGTCTTCCTCAGAAGGGTTTTCTTCATTGATGGCTTTGTAATGTTTATACATTTTGTGGCTGTTTGGTGGACTTGTTGACATAGGAGAATATTCTTTTGATTTGGAAGATTGGAAGGATTTGGGGGATATGGACATGGGAGAGAGTTTTGAAGAGTTGGGCGAATTTGAAAGGTTTTGAAAAACTGGCGGTGATGTTTGGGCTGCCATTTGATGGTTCGACTTGGTGGCTACTGATGTGACAAGACAAACGCAATTATGGGGATTTTAATCAAGACAATCTTCAATTTACACACAAACTCTTTTCCTTAAATCAAGGTAGTGGAAAATATTTGAACTCTACACATACCCAAAACAATGATTTTTGCATGACACAGGGCATTTAAATTTTTTAAAAGAAACGGTCCTCCTTATTTTTTGGATTTTCGTTATTCACATAGACTTGTTACAAATTAAAACCCTGAATAAAATAAGGTAAACAAGATCGACCAATGTACTGGAACACGATGTTGCGAGTGATGTTGGCAACATTTCAAAGTTCAACTAACATTTTGAGACTTCAAGGATTTTCTGATTTGACAAAAGGATTGCGTATATGTTCTCTATGAGACTGATCGCAGGACAAATGTGACATTTTACCATTGTCCTTAATCAACTTAGTTGAACACGTATGGATAAAAAGAAATAAAATTAAGGAATTTTCAACCTTCTTGAAGCACATGATACTCCTATAGAATAGGAACGGTACCAACCTTAGAGCTTTGCTCTTTTTGGATAAAACCAAATCTTTAGTTGAGGCTTCACCTTCTTATGATACTCCCTTTTTATGATATGCATCATCGCAGAGAACGGTATCACCTTCAAACTTTGTCCTTGTGAACTCAAGCTTGATTTCTTTAAAAAAAAATTGAGCAACATTACTTACAATTCATATCCTGTACACTGATCCAATGGTAAATGTTACCCAGAATGTTAGGTCAACATTTAGGACAACATCTACCTTGTCTGTCTTATTTTCAGAGAAAATAGAGATCAAGAGATTTCTTCAAGCTAGACAATCTCTCATGATCTAAGGGTTTGGTAAGAATATCAGCTAGTTGCGAAAGAGTATCAACATGTTCGATTTGAACTAGCTGTTTTTCCACTAAGTCTCTTAAAAATGATGCCTTATGTCAATGTGTTTTGTACGTGAATGTTGAACAAGATTTTTGGAAATATTAATAGCACTCAAATTATCACAGTACAAAATCATAGAGTTATTAGGTATGCCATAGTCATCAAGCATATGTCGTAACCAAATCAGTTGAGCACAACAACTTCCGGCTGCCACATATTCGGATTCGGCAGTCGAAAGTGATACGCAATTTTATTTACGACTGTACCATGAGACTGGATTGTTTCCAAGATAAAAACAACCACCACTAGTGATTTTCCTATCGTCGACATCATCGGCTCAATCTGAGTCACTATACCCTATTAGATTAGGATTAGTGTCTCTAGAGTACCAAATTCCCAAGTCACTTGTACCGACAATATATCGTAAGATACGTTTCACGACATTAAGATTAGATAACTTGGGACTGGCTTGGAACCTAGCGCAAACACACACACTAAACATGATATCCGGGCGACTGGCAGTAAGGTATAAAAGGCTCCCTATCATAGATCGGTACAATGTTGGAACACCCCCAAACTTAACCTTTGCTCGCCCTCGAGTAAAGATCAAAAATAGAAATAAAGACACGAAAGAAAAGAAAATAAAATGACTCAAAGACATTGATCAATTTGCTGCATCATTGTTACTTAAAAAAGCATGAAGGTTTAGTAGAATAATATGCAGGAACATATAGCATGGATTTTTAGCATTCTAAACACATCAAGTCAGATATTTCGCAAATTCAATTCAATCATGCTCAATGGAAGTAAGAATATCTAACTATGCATGTTAATTTTCAAATCCTATGGCTTGTTTAATTGTTATTCTCCACTAATCATGGATACACACATTAGAGATATTCAGGGCTTTTCAGGGTTGTAATGTAGGCTTAGGCAGGGGTAGGTAAAAATAGGCTTTTAGGCTCAATCTTACGTACCATAAGCTCTTTTGCTTTCGATTCTTCCCTTTTCTTTTGATTTTCTTTTTAACCTCATGCCTATCTTTCCCCTCTTTTGTTTTGAGAGAATAAGGTGTCTGATGAATAGTAGGCACCCCCAAACTTAGGCTTTTGCCTATTTATGATTACTTTTCATTGGGGTGCATCAAAATTGTTCACTATCTTTTTGTCTCTTTTCAACACTTTATATTCCAAACACATCAATTTCTTCACTTATGGCACAAGTATGGAATTATAGGGTGTCAAAGAAAGATCTTATTTTTAGGCTCAAATGGACTGACTAGGGATACAATTTTAATGTCAGGGATAGGTAAAAAAAATGGTAAGAAAGGGCTAACAAAGAAATGTCTGAGTCATATCTCTAACATGCATATCCTAACTATTTCGCCTCAAATAGCAAGCAAGCAGACACATAGGTTTAATCACTAACAATGCATAAATCAAGCAAGATGCCCCAAATAGTTTGACTTCATGAATTTTTGGCATATCTAACATAAGTGTTCAGATGGTTGCTTCTAATTCCATTACATTATTCAACTTTACTTCACTAGGCGTTTCAAGTAACTACAACATGCATGATCAAAAAAAAAATTAGACTCAAATAAACATAGAAAATAACCCAAAAAGACTCAAAAACACATCAAAAATAACTAACAACCCCCCCCCCCCCCCCTCCCCAAACTTAAATCACACATTATCCCTAATGTGTGCAAGACTCAAAAATAAAAGAAAGACGGGACAACTTACAGACTTGGTTTAAAATGGTGGCGGCGGATAATGCATGGCAGATAACGTCAGAAATCCCGTCAGAATGGAAGAGGGAAATCGTTTCTAGGGCTCTTTATTTTTCAGATTTTTCGTCGCGGCGCCGTGGCGCCCAAACATCTGCGACCCTCTGAACTTCCGGCGTCGTGGCGCTCTGATTTGGCGTCGTGGCGCCGAGCCGATTTCCTTCCTCTCTCACGTTTTTCGTCCTCCACTTTTAGCCATGTACATGTCATCACAATATGTAAACAATACCTTCCGTGAGACTGTTCTAACTAAAACTAAATTGCATAAATTTAAAAACCTTGGGTTGCCTCCCAAGTAGCGTTGTCTTTAACGTCTTTTAGCCGGACGCAGGTTCCTTATCAAGAGGCATGGGGTAACTTAACCCCACAGCCTACCCATTTCATAATCATTTTTCTCTTTCGCCTTCTGTTTTTCTTTTTCTCCTTTTTCTCAAGAGAAGGTTTAGCGTTGCTCACCTGTACTGGCGGACTGATTTCCCTTGCTTTGGCCTGTGATGGCTCAACTGATGTGCTAACAGTGCTGACTGCAAAACATTTGCTTATGACTGGGGGTTCAACGGTGTGTTTAAACACCTTGAACACCATCTCTTCTTCCTCAACTCTGAGTTTCAGCTCGCCCTTTTCCACATCAATCAAGGCTCTCCCAGTTGCCAAGAATGGTCTTCCCAAGATGATAGGAATTTCATCATCTTCCTCCATATCAAGGATGAGGAAGTCTGCAGGAAAGAAGAATTTTCCCACCTTAACCAATACGTCTTCAATTATTCCCCTGGGATGCACCACTGTCCTATCCGCCAACTGCAAGTTCACTGTGGTTGGTTTGGCTTCTCCCAAACCCAACCTCTTGAAAACGGACAAGGGCATGAGATTTATGCTGGCCCCCAAATCACACAGGGTCTTGTTACATGTCACCCTACCAATTCTGCAAGGCAATGTGAAGCTCCATGGATCCTTAAGCTTGGGGGGCAGTTTCTTCTGCAAGATGACACTGCATTCCTCTGTCAATGCCATTGTCTTATACTCAGCTAGCTTTCTTTTCTTCCCAAGAATTTCCTTCATAAATTTGAAATAAGTAGGCATTTGCTCCAACGCCTCAATGAAAGGGATGTTAATGTGCAGCTTTCTAAATACCTCCAAGAACATGGAGAATTGCTTATCAATTGCTTTCCTTTGCAACCTCTAAGGGTAAGGAATCTTCTCTGTGTATTTCCTCACTGGAAATGTTGGAGCCTTCTCTAAAATAGGGCGGTCCTCGGTAACCCCCTCCTTCTCTGCCTCTACTCTCTTCTCAACTCTCTGTTCTACCACATGCTGAGGTGTATGCTGTTCTAGCTGCTTCCCACTTCTCAGCTGCACCGCCTGACACTGCTCTCTGGGATTCATCTTTGTATTACTAGGAAGAGTGTCATGTGGCCTGTTATTTGCCATTTTTGCTAGCTATCCCACATGCGTCTCCAAGTTCCTGATAGAGGACCTTGTCTCTGCCATGAACTGGATTTGTGAATTCGTAAGTGTCAACAAGGTTGCTCGCAATTCGTCTGGCTTCTGTGGCGAGCGGGTGTCGAATCGCTTGGGAGGATGAGGCTGGTTAAATGGTTGTTGATTACGTATTGGCCTCAAACCGGTTCGCTACCGATCACCCTCCATGAAAAGTTAGGGTGATTTCTCCACTCTGGATTGTAAGTATTTGAATAGGGGTTATTCTGGGGCCTTGGGTAATTCCCCACTGCCTGTCATTCTGCTTGCTCAATAGGATGTTGTTGGGGTCTGCTGATGGGCACCTATCAAAAGTATGAGGACCCCCACACATCTCACAATTCATTGGCATCTGAACTGCATTCACTGACACTGTGTTCTGCTGCAGTTGCTTGGTCAAGAGAGCAACCTGTGCATTTAACGTTGTGATGACATCGATCTCATGAACTCCTATCGCTCTCCTTCCACTTACCCATCTATCATCTGTCACATGGTTATTGGTGGTCATGTCTTCTAGCAAATCATGGGCCTCATGTGCTGTCTTCTTCATGAAGGTTCCACCTGCAGTTGCGTCAATGATGGTTCTTGTGGTCCCACTTAGCCCATTGTAGAAAATATGGACCAAATTCCACAGCTCAATGCTATGATGTGGACACTTTCTCTGCAGATCTTTAAATCTCTCCCAAGCCTCATAGAGTGACTCTCCATCAGCCTGGTAAAAATTGTTCAGCTCTCCTCTCAGCTTAGCTGCTTTGGACGGTGGAAAGAATTTTGCCAAGAACTTTTGTGCCAACTCCTGCCATGTGAATATAGAATCTGTAGACATGGAATTCAACCAAACATTTGCTCTTTCCCTGAGTGAGAAGGGAAAGAGCCTCAATCGGATGGCGGCGTCAGTAACACCATTATACTTGAAAGTTGCACACAGCTCCAAGAAATTTGTTATGTGCATATGAGGGTCTTCAGATGGCAACCCTCCAAATTGAACTGTATTCTGCACCATACTCAGGATCGCAGGCTTGATTTCGAAATTATTTGCTCCTATTGCTGGGAGCCTGATGCAAGTCTGTGCTCCATTCACCCTTGGCAGCACATAATCTCTCAAGCTTCTCTCAGCTTGGACCTGGACCCTTTCTTCCACATCCATTGGTAACCTCTGGGGCATCCTCTGGTTAGGTTGATGATCACCTAACCCTTCGTTCATCTCATTGTTATTCTGCAAGCCTCCCATTGCTATTAAGGCCAAGATTCGTTTGTTTCTCCGGTTCTGCTTGCAAGTCTTTTCAATCTCCGGGTTGAAGGGAACAAGTGTATCTGCTCCTCTTCTCCTTCGCATAAACTAGATGCCTGCAACAGATCAAAATCAACAAACGGATCACGGCGCACGGTTTCACCAATACAAAAAATAATAAAAAGAAAAATAAAAACCAAATTAGAAATTAAGAATAGATAGAATGATATTGAACTACGCCAATCCCCGGCAACGGCGGCAAAAACTTGATGCGCGATTTATACACACGCTAAACGCAAGTGCACGTATCGTGACAAGTAATATAGTCTAGAAGACCGAGTTATCGTCCTCAGGAATTAGTGTCAAATTACCAACTCTATTTTTAGTATCTATTTGGTGACCGATAATTTGATGGTTTGTTTATAGCTATGATTATAGACGCTAACTAAATTACTTTACTTTACTTCAGATATGGTGGAAATAGGTCTTCCAAATCTCCTCGACTATCCGTTCGCTTTACTCGTTAATGAAAATAATTAAGGTTCTTCTTCTATGTTGAGATAGCAGGTTAACTAAGCCGTTTTATACTCCTGTTAAGGTAATATAAACACTCAACCCCATTGTAGAACCCTTCTATCTTTCGATGACAAGATTGACTACTAAGGAGGATTAAGAGCAATAACCTATTAAGCTACACAAGTATCGGGGTACTTTCGTCCACGATTTAAACCTATGTTTATTCAACTATAGCATATTCACAATCTCCCCTTTTGGATTTCGATTAGAAATCATATAAGTGATGATAATTAGTGATCAATTAATTACCAAGCAATCAAAACAATTATTGAATAAATCTCAACAATAATAAGAAAAAACCAAAATCTTGCATTAATTCATAAAACGAAGTTCAAGCGATTCACCATGGAAAGCCCTAAATTAAGTTAGTTCCTAGCCATAGACATGTCAAGAACTAAAATAGTATCCAACATATACTAGAAAGAAATAAAGTAAAGAACAAGAAATTACTCAAAAATAGATCTCCAATCTTGATCTAATGTTGTGATGAATGGTAAGGTGTGGAACCCCTCAAAACTGACCTAAAAGGCCATATTTATATCCTCAAAAACGTGTAAAACCTTTTTCTCTTTGGTCTTGGCCCAGTCCTATTCGGATTTCTCAAATTTCCGTGACGGCCATTTACCAGAATCGCCACGGCGCCAAACTTCGCGCTGGTCCGCTTGGGCGTCGTGGCTCTGCTGCTGCTGGTTGGTTGGCGCCACAGCGCCTCCCTGAATTACGCCCGGGTTGCCAACTTTTCAGCTTTTTGAGCTCTGGAACCTCTGTTTCTGCCCTCTTTTCGCTCCTTCTCACCAATGTGTCACTTTAAACCACTGTGACTCAAAAGAAAGACAATCTATCCTAACACGACACATATTTGTACAAAAATGGGCAAAAGACTAACTAAAAATGACTCAAAAGGTGTATATAAAATACACCGATCAACTGTACCATGAGACTAGATTGTTGCCAAGATAAAAACAACCACCACTAGTGCTTTTCCTATCGTCGACATCATCGGCCCAATCTGAGTCAATATACCCTATTAGATTAGGATTAGTGTCTCTAGAGTACCAAATTCTCAAGTCACTTGTACCGACAATATATCGTAAGATACGTTTCACGACATTAAGATTAGATACCTTGGGACTGGCTTGGAACCTAGCGCAAACACACACACTAAACATGATATCCGGGCGACTGGCAGTAAGGTATAAAAGGCTCCCTATCATAGATCGATACAATGTTGGGTCAACATCTTGTCCAACATTGTCTTTACAAACCTGCTACATAGAGCCCATTGGCGTCTTCGTGTGTTTAGCGTTTTCCAGACCAAACTTCCTAACAAGATTTTTGGCATACTTGCTCTGGGATACAAATGTTAATCTGCAAGCCTAAGAAAAATGTTAGTTCTCCAATCATGCTCATTTCAAATGTTGTCGACATAACTTCGACAACTGACTTCAAAAGGGATTCTTTAGTCGATCCAAAGACAATGTCATCAACATAGATTTGAGCTATGATTACATCTACTCCGTGTCTCTTTATGAATAAAGTTCTGTCAGCTTCTCCATGGATAAAACCAAAATCAATAAGAAAGTTAGTCAAACGACCATAACATGCACGTGGTGCCTATTTTAGACCATACAAAGCTTTCTTGAGCTTGTATACATGTTGTGGATGGTGAGGATCTTCGAATCCTTTTGGTTGTTCAACGTATACTTCCTTGTCCAAGTATCCATTGAGAAAGGCACCTTTAACGTCCATTTGGTGCAAGGTAAGTTTCAAGTAACAAGCAATGGCAAGAAACAATCTTATTGATTCAGGTCTAGCCACATGTGTAAAGGTCTCGTCGTAGTCGATGCCTTCAACTTGTGTATATCCTTGAGCAATAAGTCGAGCTTTGTTCCTCACAATCTGCCTTAACTCATCTGATTTGTTTTTGTATATCCACTTAGTCCCAATAACATTGGTGTTGTTGGGTCGCGGTACCAAATCCCAAACCTCATTTCGGGTAAACTGCTCAAGCTCATCTTGCATAGCTTGTATCCAAAAAATATCTTTCAATGCTTCCCCAATATTCTTAGGTTCCAATATAGATGTAAAACAAGAAAGACTAACCTGTTGGTATATGGTGGACATGCACACATACCTTACCATCTCTCGGTAATTGACTGGTTCTTTCTCCCTTGTTCGCCTCTGCTCAAAAACTCCCCCTATCACTAGGTCGGGTGGATGGTTCCTCCTAATCTTCGATGGAGGGTCTCTTCTTACTTGATCATTCAGCTCCGTAGCAGACTCCTCCTCGACATCTTCCTCGGTGTTCTCTTCTTGAGGTTCAGATGTGACTTCTGGTGTTGGGTCAATATTTGATGCTTCAGTGATTTGCTCCTCTTCTACTGCAACCACAATGTTGTTTTCTGAGGATCTTCCAGATATGTCCAGCAGATCATCAAAAATCACATTGACAAACTCCTGAATGGTCTTTGTCCGAAGGTTGTATATCCGGTAAGCATGACTATTCTGAGAGTAGCTTACAAATATCCACTTGTCGCTCTTGGAGTCGAACTTGGCCTGTTTGTCCCTGTCATTAAGAATATAGCACACACACCAAAAGACATGGAAATACCCCACTGTAGGTTTCTTTCCATTTAACAGTTCATAGGGCGTCAATGCTTCAGCCCAAAACCTCTTTGATAATTGCTTAGAACTCAACATTACTCTTGCCATTTCCTGTAAAGTTCTGTTCTTTCTCTCGGCAACCCCATTTTGTTGAGGTGTTTTTGGTGCAGAAAATTCATGGAATATGCCTTTCTTTTCACGAAATTTTGCAAAGGTCTGATTTTCAAATTTCTTTCCATGATCAGATCTTATTCTGAAAATTGCAGAACAAAATAAATTCCTAATTCTAGAGTAAAGAGTTTTAAACATCTCAAATATTTGAGATTTTTTCTTTAAAAAATATATTCAAGTAAATCTGGAAAAATCATCAACAATCACATAAGAGTATCTCATTCCTCCTAGGCTATCTACCTCAATTGGACCCATAAGATCCATATGCAATAATTGGAAACAATGAGACGTACCTGAATGTTGTCTGTCATGTTGGATAACATTGTGAGAGACTCGGGTCTGCTTTCCCTTCAAACAATCCTTACACATTGTTTTATCTTTTGTATCCAGTCTGGGAATGCCATTAACAGCCTCAAACGAGATCAGTTTCTCCAAGGTGTCGTAGTTGACATATCCCAACTTCTGGTGCCAAAGTGTCAAGTCACCTACTTTTGCGGAGTTGCAAACCTCTTCTCTACCTACTAGATAGCAGTTATCTCCGGTTCGGGTTCCTAACATGACACACTTGTTTGCAGAATCTGTAACTTTGCATCCAAGTTTGTTGAATTTCACCTCTAGATCGTCATCACATAGTTGGTTTATGCTAAGGAGATTAGAAACTAAACCTTCTACATGAAGCACATTCTTCAAGGCTGGTGCATTCGGAACATTAAGAGTTCCTCTACCAATAATCTTACTCTTACTTCCTCCTCCAAATGTTACATATCCTTCATTGAATGCTTCATACTCTTTCAAGAGACTTTTAGTACCTGTCATATGACGTGAGCAGCCACTATCGAAGTACCAAGAACCTGTAATGTTAGTACGCAGGGCAGTTATGCACACATTACATTTTAGATTTAGTTTGGGTACCCACTCCTTCTTAAACCTTGTCTTCCTTCCGCTTCCAGGCTTGTTGCTTTGAATGTTGTCAGTGATGTTGGGAAACATTGGTGACAACACTTTAGGCAATAGGCTGAGAGCAGAATTTTGAAGCTTGTAGCAGTAGGGCATGAGATGTCCTGACTTTTTACATAAGCTACATACAAACTTCGATCCAATCATAAGGCTCTGAGAGTTACAAGCATTTTTTTGACGAATTTTATCCTCTCAGTTGGATTATGGATCCTGGAAGTATCAGTTTTTCTTAAAGAATGATAACCAAGCCCAGTCCTTGTGGGATTACTGAAGTTCAAAATTTCATCCAGTTTGGAGGTTCCCATGTTTAGCCTTTGAAATGTGGTCTCAGCTGTGTACAATCGTGCACGAATCTTTCCAAGTTCAAGATCGTTCTTGGTAAGGGTCACCTCTAATCGGTTGATTGTGCCTATCAAATTACAGTTCTCAAGAGCCAATGATTTTACTTTTGAGTCTAGTTGCTCAGATGTAGTGATTAAGGTTTTATAAAGATTTTGTAATTCCTTTATCGTTCGTCTTTCGAGTCAACTAGATCAAAATCAGCAGCCTCAGTTGAAGAAATAAATCCACTAAAACAATTTACATCAGAATAATTAAAGTAGACATACCTCTCTGATGATGCATACATTTCCGATGTGGCTTCCGATGTTGTTTCAGATGTTGGGTCAACATCGTCAACAACATCTTCATCGTCGGACAGTGAGTGTTCAAACATGGCTGCAAGCATTGCATGTGGTTGTTCTTCTTCTCGATCTTCTTCTTCTTCATTCTCATCATCACTGAGGGTTACCCATATGACCTTACTAATTTTCCTAAGGGTGTTTGCACTCATTAGCGAAGTGTCACCAACCCGAGCATGCATGACATTGCACTTTCTCTAGTTGTGAGGGATTGTAATTGGTTCCGTCGGAGTTGGATTTCCTCAGTGGAAAGCACTTTGCTCAGAAGTTGACCTATTAGGCTGCTTATTGAAGAGAGGGTTCTGATGCTTGTTATATTTTGCTTTGTTACGGTCAGTGTTGATCTTTCTCACCATAGAATTGAATCTACGAGTGAGTAAGGCAACAGTAGCATCACTCCCCAGTTCCTCCAGGTTTTCTTCCTCGTTTTTTATTTCAGATTCGGAGGTTTGTCCTTGGAGTGTCAAAATCTTGTCTTTGTATAGATCTCTTTGGTTCTTCATGTTCATCTCATATGTTTGAAAGATGCTCATTAAAGCGTGAAGATCCATAGTAGCAAGATTATGAGCCTCTTCAATAGCATAAATCTTAGCATTAAATCTTTCAAGAAAAGATCTGAGAGCTTTATCCATAAGTTGTGTGTTGATTAATGGAGACCCAATAACTTGACACTGATTAGCAATGTCAATCAACTTTTTAAAATAGGATTTTATGTCGTCGGACTCCTCCATCCTCAAGCGCTCGTATTGACTCAAGATCATGCGAAGCTTTGTACGTCGAACACTTGAGGTTCCCTCACAATGGGTTTGTAAGGTTTCCCAAGTATCATTGGACGTTGTACAATTCTGGATAAGTTTGAACATATAGAGATCTACCCATCCAAATATCGCATTTAGGGTCTTTTCGTTAAAGCTTGCCGAGTTGATTTCTTCCTGGGTCCATTCAGACTCGGATTTAGTGAGAACATCACCATCATTATATGTTGGGTACTTGGGGATTACATAGCCTTCGGATACAGATCTCCAGGCTCGAACATCAATGGATTTGATGTGCGAACGCAGTCGAATTTTCCAGTAGGCATAGTTAGATCCGTCAAGTATTGGAAGTCTACCAACGTTTTGTTCAGCTGAGTCCATAGCCGTAATATTCAGAATCAGACACTTATTGTGTCAAGTGCAGACTCTGATACCACTTGTAGGGTCCCGTGGACTACGGATTCGTAAAGCGTAAGATTAAAATCCCAAAAACTACGAACATAAAAAACAGTCACTGGATGTTGTCTTCAATGTTGGATCAGCATCTAAGGCAACATTGTAATAAAACAGAATAAACCTTGTTAGAGTAAATGCAGCGAAAAAGTAAAAGAACACAAGGTTTATATTTTCAAGGGTATACATAAATATATCCCTTGATGTTCGATGACCAAAAGTATTGTATAAATTATATACAATTACAAAGAATTTCTTTTTACAAATTGAGCGTTACAAACGAAAAAGAAATTACATACAAAAATAAAGTCGCAGATGACTTCGCCTAAAGTTACAAAATCTAAAAGATAAAAGACAACATCTTCATTACAATCACTTGAACAATAAGCTTAATCTAGAATAGAGATAGTGATTGCAATGTGGGACAAGATGTTGTTAAAACAACTTTAGGCTAAAAGGTTGATCCAGTTTTCTAAGGTAAAATCCGAGAGCTCTCTTTGAAGTTCTTCTTCTCTAAATCTGGATATCGATACTTGTGAAGCTCTCCTCTATTTATAGTGTTGAGCTTCCCTTGAAATCTTCACTGATGGTTGCGGAGGTTGAGCAAGAGATGGCAGCAGCTTGGACCGAGTCTTCCTCCTAAAAATCCTCAATGATTTTGGACTTGGTTTAAGCTGCTTTCTCTCCACGTTTTGACTTGGTCTTTCACCACGTTTTAAACACAGCAATCTGGTAAGCTTGTCTAGGTCATTTTTACTCGCAGTAACTTCAACTGCTTAGGCCGGAAGAATAGGCAAAACAGTTACATAGATGTTGGCAGAAATGTTGTCGCAACATCGCAGGCAAATCCTGAAGATGTTGTCATGTGCTTTCGTAGATGTTGTCACAACATCCTATCCAACATCAACAGTTTCCATGAACCCTGTATCAATAATGGACCATAGTTCATCAATATTGAAGAAACTCCTAATCTGATGATACTAACTCTCAAAATTATTTTTTCCATCAAACACAAACTTTTTAACATTCCTAAGAAGTAATTGAGTAAACCATTAACAGTAGTTCCACATGCATCGAAAAGGAAGAGTAAACCTCTCTGATTTCACCTGAACTATGATATGAAATAAGTTGATAAAGTATAACTCCAATTTCAAAATTTTGAAAGTGGTAAATGCACAATATGTGACTCACCTGACGGTCTTATTCTACATAGTATCTCGTTAGACAACCACTATTTTTATATCATTTCTTTCTCATATAAAATGTGTATACACTTAATAAAATTACTTCTTCTTTAAACAGTAAAGAGTGAAACAAATAAAAAAAAAAATGGTACGACCCTCCTCAGTATGAGGCAGTTTATTGGAATAGAAAATTTTGAAAGAATTAGATTCGAATAAATTTCATGGGATCCTCTTCCTTTCGAACTATAAACATGGGAATCGTTAAAATAACTCTTTGATTGAAAGATGATGATTTCTATAATACATTACTCCAGTCGAGTCTAATGGAATTTCATATTTTATTTTGTTCAAAAAGTATCGCAGAACGATCTAGAAAGAAATTGATATTGATACAGTTTGCTTCCTTAACTCAATTAGTAGGACCCCTAGAGTCCATTTCTTCCCCACACTATGAGTGAAAGAGAAAAAGTAAAGACTACCATTAAAGTAACCCAAGCAAGACTTACTATATCCATATGAATTATGTCTTCTATCTCTATAAATATAAAAATTTGATAAATATGAAATATCCATACTCTTTTATATGTGTCAAATCTAACACGAGGCTTTGATCGGATCTCACACAGGCTTTGATATCAATTTGAAGGAGATATTTTATTTATAAATTGAAAGGATATTTACAATCTCCCTTATTCTCTTTTGTTATGAAAATAACTAGTAACACCCTTATTCATAATAGTAAGAAACATGTTTTAACTCAAAACAAAACAAAATATTATTCCTATATGATTTCCGACTATAAATCCTACCTAGACATGAATTAAAACACCAAATTCTAATCAAATTTGATTTCCTACAATATTAAATTATTATTTCCAACATAGCTACGCACTATGTCGTTATCCGTCGCTAAATTACTCGTAGCTAAAAAAAAATCCATAATTCATTGTTAATCCGTCCCTGAATAGGATTAGCGATGAATTTTATCAATGTCTGATTTGTAAAGATTAAGAAGTATTATAAGGTAAAATTTTATCTGGATCCAATAATTTTGTATTAAATTAATGAATGCAACATATATATCTTTCTAAACATATTTATCACTTAATCAGTTAAGTTATATGTTTCACTCTAAACTTTAATAATTAGGTGAGCATATTTAGTTATGTGTAATACTCGATACGGGTAAGTATTTATTAATATTGCAATATCTATTCTTTTCCTCTTTATTATATTTTAAATTTTAAATTTTTATTGTAGTCCTTTTTTACCCTACCCTTTTTCTTAATTAATTTCTCATGTCTACGTAATATGTTGTAAGATATGTTATCATACGGCTTCGAACTAAAATAATGCTTGACTGTCGATTTTGCACAAACATATATTTAGCGTAAATTGGATGAAGTTTACTGAGTTTTTCCGATTGAGAATAACTCAAATAAATAATTTATATAAAAAATGGTTGATTTCAAAATTATATAAATATTTGAAAATTTTAACATGAAAGGTAATATTATGTTAAGAGTTCAAATAAGAAAATGTTTTATATAAGATAAAGTCCTAATCAACTTTAAAGTCCTAAATATTAGTAGTATTTTCCAACTAACTTAAATAAGGAAAATTTTAATAATCATAATTTCTGCTTATTAACGTATATTAGCCAAACATACTCCATAATTTTGTAATATTTAGTGTTGTATAATTATGATAGATATAAGATTCTTATTGTATTAGAATTACACATTGTACACACTATATATATTTGTATTAATGAAAAAGACTCCTAGGAGAGATTAATACAAATATAAGTCAAACTTAAAATCCTATTCTTTATTCTACCTGTAGCCGCGCCTAGGGGTGCACAAAAGGTTAAAACCGGACCGGACCGAAGACCGAAAATCCGGATTATTAGGACCGAAGACCGGACCGAATTTCTCGATCCGGTCCGGTCCAGGTCATTTTCGGTCCGGTCCGGTTTTTCAGATCGAATGGACCGAATGCACTGACCCACCACTTGATCCGGACGTATTGACATATCAAATATAGGTTGTAAATTGATCAAACTTTATATGGTCATAACTTTGCGTTCGTACGTCCGTTTTACCTAAAAAAATTGATTTCGCGTATTTTTTTGATACGGGGGCGTCCAAACAGCTGATGCGGTTTGATTCCATTGATTTCTCCAAAAACGTCCATCTTGCCTCAATTTCTCTTTTCCCCAAATCGTTCGTTTTCCCATTTTCAAATCTAAATATCTCGCGATGTACAATAGATTTCAACGTAAAAATTCGTGGCACAAACGTCAGAATGTCAATTTGATTGTAAATTCAATTTTTTTAAAAACCGCCCGAACCGAGGCAAATTATATAATATTATATATTAGAAATTTATAAAATTAGGAATTATATATATTAGGAATTTAGAAAATTATAAATTATATATATTATATATATTAGGAATTATATATATTATATATATTATAAAAAAATAAAAAAATTAGATCGAATGACCAAACCAAAATCTCAAATCACGAGAGACCAAGACCGACCAATTTCTGGTCGGTTCGTCGACCGACTTTTGTGCAGCCAGCGCTTCACGGTTTAATCAAAGCGCGGTAACACCAAATTTCTCGAATTTGACCCATTTTCTCATTGAACGAAAGGTACGAAATAAATCAGATTGAATAGGCATATTGGAAAGTACAATTCGTTGCTACGCTGTTCTAAGAAAACTCTTACTATAATAAAGGAGAGGAGCGAAGCTGCTTGACTTCTAAGAAAACTATTACTATAAGGAGAGGTCTGAGTAAGGAAAGAGCTCGTAGCCACGTTATTGGGCTTGTCTTGTTGATAACCAGCAGACATCATCTGGCTGGGTCTTGCCGGTATCAACAACGAGGAAGGTTGGAAAGTAGTACGCCCGGTTCACCAGGTTCTACCACAACACCAGCCTCTGTTTTCTTTCTACCCTTTCAAATCTCGAAAGAAACAAATTGTGTTTCCAACTATTTCTCTTTTCCTTCTGCCTTTCAATCCTGCAAATTGTTCCAACACCAATTTTTTTCTCTTTTCAGAAATCTGTTTCCATATCCATTATAATGACTCCTTCCACATCTCAAGCAGCCTATCAGTCCGTTCCAGACCTTTCTCAATCAAATTTAGGCCCGACTTTCATCATCGACAGCCCGATAATGCATAGTATATGGATACGGGCTCCACGTCTCACCTCACCAACAATGCTGATAATCTTTCTCAACTGTGAAATCTAAATACTCACAATCTATTATGGTTGGAAGCGATCATCGCATTCTCATTCAAGAGTTTGGCCACACACTAACCCCACCACCGCATCCCCACTTCTACCTAAATAACGTCCTCTATGCCTCAAATATTTTCAAGAACCTAATCTCCGTTAGAAAATTTACCACGGATAATTTTGTATCAATTAACTTTGACCCGTTTGGATTTTTCGTAACGGGTCTACGTACCAGGAAACTCATTATGAGATGCAATAGTGAGGGGGACCTCTATCTTTTCTTATCCACACCCGCTGCTAGTGTCACCCCTCCCACTTCTCTAATTGCCCAGGTCTCTTCTCCCACTGCTCTAGAAACAATCTTTCCGTCAACCTGACACAATACACTTGGACACCCAGGAGCTCCTGTTTTTAATTTTCTTAGAAACAATCATTTAATTCATTGTCATAATGGAAATTTTGCCCAATAATGTCTTTCTTGTCCGTTAGGCAAACATGTTCGCCTTCCGTTTCAGTGTTTTTCAAGTGTTACGTATTCTCCCTTTGACATTGTTCATGTAGATTTATGGACATCTCCCATTACTAGCTCATTGAGCCATAAATTTTATATCGCCTTATTAGATGACTTTTCTTACTTTGTCTGGATCTATCCGCTTAAATTCAAGTCAGAAGTGTTTTCCAAATTTTTTGCATTCCATGTCTGTCAAAACACAATTTGAAAAAGATATAAAATCACTTCAATACGATAACGGTCGTGAGTTCAATAATTCCTCGTTTCATAATTTGTGTTCTACTAATGACATGATTTTTCGGTTTTCATGTTCCCACACATCCACCCAAAATGGAAGGGCCGAACGAATCATTCACACCATAAATAATATGGTTAGTGTTATTCTGAATCATGCATCTCTCCGCCTTCTTTTTGGGTTTATGCTGTCAAAATAGCCCAATATATTATTAATATTTTGCCTACCCACACCCTACAAAATAAGACACCCACTGAAATACTATTTCATCGAATCCACTCGTATGATCATCTACGAATTTTCGACTGCCTCTGTTATCCGAATCTAGCCTCCACATTCCCTCATAAACTGGCACCCCGCACCACCCCATGTGTCTTCTTAGGTTGCCTGCCCAATCGTAGAAGATATATGTGCTATGACTTTTCTTCCCGTAAAATCATCGTGTCTCGTCATGTCACATTTAATGAAGCAATATTTTCATTTGCAAACATCCAGAAATTCCAAAACACATATTTCAATTTTCTAGAGGAGTTAGAAATGTTCCCAATTGTCAGCATCTTTTTCGTCACGACCTACTGCCACTGATTTGTCACCATCACTGTCCGCCACCGATCTCCCTGCCTAATCACCCCTTTCGCCTGCAACCCTCCACACTAGCATCGTCTTTCCCACACTCTGGCCGACCAACCCGACACACTCCCCAGAAACCTCAGTCCCACATTCACCGTCACTACCACCAGTAACAATCACCGCTAACAGTTTGTCGACCTTGTTTCCGTCATTGCCAACTTCCCCTGCCATCTCCGGCAGTCAACCGTCTATCTCTCAAACTCATATCACTGTCACATCCTCCACTCACCGGAGATTCAACAATCGTCATATGTGTTATCATCACTCACCGCTGCAGATCCAGTGCACCAATCCAGCCCAAAAATTTCACCATCCCACTGGTACAGTCATATACTCGAAAACCCAACCTCGATATCACCATCAACAACCCATCACCAATGTTTACCATACCCGACACCACCACTAATTCTGATAGGCTGCCCTACCCCACCAGACTCCTTGCCATCACCCGACATCACTTGTCAAAACCCATACCCCATCGCCTTCCCTCTGATTCCGACACCAAACCAAACCCCGGACTCGATCCCACAGCGTGACCCAGACCTGACACCCACCAGAAATACCCAAAATGCCCCTTCCCCCTCACCATATGAAAATTTATGCCCAACACAGAATTTAAATCCAAAATTCAATTTAACCTATCCGCATAAACCATATCCCCAATTCCCAAAACTCCAAAATTAGTCAAACTAGACCCAAATTAAAATGTAGCCATGTTTGAGGAATTTAATGTTTTAATAAAAACAACACACTTGGGAATTGGTTCCTAGACTCGAGGGGGTGAATGTGATCCGTTGCATGTGGCTTTTTCACAAATACAAAGACAACGGTGATCTAGAGACATATAAGGAGAAACTTGTGGCTAATGACACTAATCAACATGAGGGTATTGATTGTGGTGAGACTTTTTGTCTGGTTGTTAAACCGGTTACCATTCATACAGTCTTGAGTATTGTTATGGGTTATTCATCAGCTTGATGTGAAGAATGTGTTTATTTGAAAAACATTGTGTACATGTACCAGCCGCCTGATTTTGTCCATCCAGCATCCCCTCAGTATGTATGACATCTTCGTAAGTCACTTTATGGTTTAAAACAGGCCTCTAGAGTGTGGTATGATCGCTTTGCACAATACATTTTGTGGATTGGGTTTGTATGCACCAAATGTGATAATTTTCTATTTACTTTTCATAGAGGTAGTAGCATTGCTTATTTGTTGTTATACGTGGATGACATTGTGCTTACTACCTTCTCTGATTTGTTGAAAATAAGATCATTGCATTGCTTAAAACCGAATTCGCTATGACTAACTTGGGGAAATTGAGTTACCTTTGGGTGATATTAGTGACTAGATCTGCATAAACTATATTCTGTGTCAGCGCAAATATGTTGAGGAGATAGTATACAAGGTTAAAATGACAATCTGCAAGATAATGTCCTCTACGATTGACTCAAAATCAAAACTTAGTATCATTGATGGCTATCCAGTGTCTGATCCTACCCTTTACAGGAGTCTTGCAGGTGCACTATAGTATCTTACTTTTACCAGACCTGATATTACTTTATACAGATCGACATTCAAGAGAAGGCTATCATACGAGCTATATCTTGAAGAGACGGTGATAGATAAAACTTCAGAAGTACATGAAGATAACAAACAACAAGGATCAGGTGACAAGCACAGATCGAAGCAAAGAAAAAGTCAAGCAGAACCGGATACTTCACCTGAGTAAATGCACTGTTGGGAGGTTGATTCAGATAAAAAAAATTAGTCTTAATCAGTTGAGAAATATGGATACAAACACAAATTGGAGCACTGGAGTATGATCGATGACAACAAACCTCAGATTCAGCTTCGTATTAAGAAACAACAAAGAGGAGAAGCCAACAACTTCATCAAAATTAGGGATTTGACAAATGTTACTTCCCTTTTCTTCTGTACGCTATTTGCTTTTGGTTTGGTTATTTAACTTATTTTTATGTTTGGACCCTTTCCATTATATTAATACAAAATAAATTCCTTGTGGTTTTAATTTTAAAAAAATGATTTTTTATTAATTTATTCCTAATTAAATGCTATTTAATAATCCTTGATTATGTAAATAAAAATCGTGTAAGTCTTAATTTTAATTAAAAATGCTAAAAAAATAATAAAAACGGTGTCGTTTTAATCAGTCAAACGCATCATTTTTTTATCAATTTAAAATGCAAGTCACTTATTTATGTGACATTTCACAAAATCGTCACACAAACGTCATAAATAAATGACACTTAAAAACCCCGTCACATAAATGTCATAACTATATGACACTTAAAAAATTTGTCACATGAATATCAAGAAAATGCGTAAATTTAATAAAAAGATGTGACACTTGCATTTCTGTCACATGTAAACTGTCACCGTAGCTTGTTTTTCTTGTAGTGTTATTTTTTACTTTTTTAAAATATATCAAAAATTACGGTGGATTGTTTTAGTTTTCCAAAAAAATGTGTATTATTAGCGTTTATGAATAATTATACATATATTTAATGAGAAAAATAGTAAATAACAATTTTATGTAGTTTAATCGTGTACATGTGTTCCGCCTAAAAAAAGATTATAAGTATATTTATGTTTGAAACCAGTAAGAGGATAATTGACGTTCCATTTCACCACCTTGAGTCGATATCATGCTATATATCTTGCTTAATATGTCATGAATTTGTATTGCACAAAGTAAGGATACAAAACAAATGAATCCTTAATCAAAATATGAAGAAATTATAGATAATAAAACGTCAATTATCATGCCTTGACCTTAGATCATGAATTTATGTTGCACTAACTGGTCATGAACTTATTCATTTAATGTATAATAGTCTTCATTTAAATTAATTACTAAAATATATGACCATCAATGGAGATATCAAAGTACAATCTGTTGAAATTAATTACTAAAATTTACCCTCATATATATAGTAATTACAATTAGGGATGGCAAAGGGTAGGATCTGGACCGGATCCTACTAGATCCAGATCCAGATCCGTTTTACATACATGTATCCATATCCAGATCCAGATCCATAGGGTCCATAAAATCATATCCAAATCCAGATCCATCGGATCCACCGGATCCACGGATCGGATCTGGATCCAAATCAAAGTGACTGATTATTAAGTTATACCTTCTAATCAGTCCAAATTTTCTAGAAAAAGAGTCAATTTAATTTAACGGAATCATGGGGAATGCATCCGTAAATTAGGACTAAATGACATTGTTGACAATTGTTATGCCTAATGGCTATTGTTGTAGTGAAAACAATCCTCTCAATACCTAAGCTACTACATAAGTACCACATAAATGACTAATATAATGATTAAAGAATAACACGCAAAACGTGTCTCAATTAAAAAAATAATGACCTTCGGCCCTTTGAATATAAAATAAAATTAAGATTACAAAGGATTCGGTGTCATGATGTATAAATAATAAATGTATAATTAATTTAATAAAAAATGGATTCACGGGTCGGATCTGGACCGGATACGGATCTCAAAGACAAGATCGGATCGATCCGATCCATCATAAACGGATCCGGGTCCGATCCGAATCCGTCGGGTCCAAACTTTGAATATCCATATCCTATAAAACGGATATGGATCCACCGGATCCGGATCGGGTCCAGGATCCATTGCCATCTCTAATTACAATAGACCCTTGTGATCACATCTTTCTCCGAACCTCACATATAGCGAGAGTTTAGTACATAAAACTGAATTTTTTTATATAGTAATTAAGTAATCTATTCATGCGGCACAAATAATTTACCCGAAGTACCCCTTGTTTTCTTTATGCCGCATAAAGCTGCGGGTGCAGACATGTGCACTCACAAGTCACAACGGCCTTAACCATGATATCTCATCATGTAAACCACTTCCATCGAATCAGCCTTAACCAACTCCTTTTAATTAAATTTTCTTCTTCTTTTTCCTTTTTCTATATTTGTGTTTTCTCTTTATTTCATCTTTTAGTTTTTTTAAAGATAAATATAAAATATAAAAGAAAAAAATATTAGCTAATTATTTGGACTAATAAAAATATATGATATTAAAAAAATAGACTACAACAGGAATTAATTAAGAAAAAAAATACTAAAGTCATTAGTTTATTTTATTAAAATTTAAATTAATAGAAATTTTATTTTTATGAAACTTTTTTATTTTGAAAAATAAAAATAAAATTATATCTAAACTATGGTTCTATTTTTTGTAATATTTATATAAATTAACTCGTTAAAAATGATAAAACATTTAAAGACTACAACAAGAAATAATTAAGTAAAAGACTAAGTCACTAACTTATTTATTAAAACCTATAAATTAACTTGCTAAAATGATATAAAATTGTATTATTTTTATTTTTTTAAAGAATGGATCATTCCTCTAGATACCCTGTCAGTATATAGTATATAATATATATCATCTCAGTATATTTTATAACATGATTGTATCATGGAGGACTGTTGAAGAGTGTTTTGAAGGACTGCAGCAGTCTTGCATGATACCGATTTAGTATATTTTTATACCATGATGGTATCATGGAGGACTGTTGAAGAGTGTTTCATTGAAAGGCTGCAACAATCCTGCATGATATCATCTTAGTATTTTTATACCATGTTGGTACCATGGAGGACTAACGACTTTTATTCAAGGACTACAACAGTCTTTCATGATACTATCATGGTATATACCATCTTAGTATATTTTTATACCATGATGGTATCATGAATGCCAATTAAATAGTGTTTCATTAAAGGACTGTAGTGCAGATACCATCTTAGTATATTTTTATACCATTACGGTATCATGGAGTACTAGAGACTTTTATTCAAGGGCTTCAGCAGTCATTCATGATATCATCATGGTATATACCATCTTAGTATATTTTTATATCATGATGGTATCACGGAGGACTGTTGAAGAGTGTTTCATTGAAGGACTGCAACAATCATGCATCATACCATCTAAGTATATTTTTATACTATGATGGTATCATGGATGACCGTTGAAGAATGTTTCGTTGAAGGACTGTAGTCTTACATGATAACATCTCAGTATATTTTTATACCATGTGGGTATCATAATATATTCTAACAATATACTTCAACTGCTATTGATTTGATATACTATATGCTAGAATAAATTATTTTTTGAGATATAGAAAATAAAATAAATAGAAAAGACAATATATTAGTTATCCATTTTATTGAAAAGATAAAGGAGCCAAAAAAATTATAGAATCAGATTATAAAAAAAAATGAAGAAAAAAGAAACAATTACCTATCAAAGCTACGGGTACTAAGGGTAAATAGTTTTTGGGGCATGAAAATAAGGGAGGCATGCAAGGGTAATTATTTTGTGTTTTGGGGCATTAATGTTGTTCTCCCTTCTTTTTTTTTACAATTAGGTTTTCATTTTTCATTAAATAGGTGTTAAAGCTAATAAAAAGGAAAAGTTTTACTTGAATTTATAATGCTAAATATTACGAATTTCTATTTAATTCAAATAAGGAAATATTTCAAAATAACTAAAATTTAGTTAAATTTTAAAGTTCTAAAGATTAGAAAAATTATTAAATTACTAGTTTGTTTATTGTAAGGACTTTTAATGAAGGACAAAAAGTTCAATTAACATTTCTAAGATGTTTCGTGCTTTTAATATAACTAGTCTATACGAACATGTGTTGCATGTTATTCTCTATCAGATATCACAAAAAATAAAATGTTAGTAATATTATTTGTAATTATATTATATTTATTTTATGAGGTATCATCAAATATTCTGCTTTTTCCTGGATATTCGGGTTCAAATACCCATGGATTCGCTGTTTGCTTATTGGCTTCATATAATTCAGAAAACACTAGTTTTCTCGAAGCTTCTTGTTCATATCTCTCATCAAAAGGTGCTACGGCGGACCACTGCCGTCCCATTCTTGAGTGAGCTGGAGCGCAACCATCTTATCCACTGAACTAGCTAGAAGCTATCACTTCGGGTCGAAGCACTAAAAGTTTTCCATTTTTCAACTAGAATCTATTATATAATAATAGAAAATAGAAAGAAATTTCTTATTATTATATATAGGCGGTCAAGTTGCTTCGCTCCTTTCCTTGCTTATAGTCAAGCAAGTGACTTTCACGTCTCTCCTTAACAGGAGAGTGACTTTCAGCTCTTTTCCCTGCTACATAAAGAAAAGTGGCTCCGCGCCCTAGCCAGAATCTATCAAAAAAGTTGCCCTTCTATAAAAAGAGCGGTACACTGAACACGAACCCAATATCAAACAACTAAAGAGGAAGCTAGTCGATCATTCAACAGCAGGAAAATGTACGATTCGCCGCGTCTCTACCTCTACAAGATCCCATCGAAGACGATCTCAATTGTAAAACACTAATTTTAATTAATAGAGACGTAAAGAATTGTTTCATGATTTTTTATTCCTTTTTACTTTGAAAATTAATTAATTATGTTGGTACATATCGTATAATATTATTTGCTAAAATGGGATGATTTCTTGTATCCTATCAATAAATAATTAATATTATAATTTAATACTGTCAGGCTAGCTAATGTTTGTACATATATTTCCTTATTTCAACATGATTTTTATATAATTAATAATTAGATTGGGAATCAAATTTCAGAAGTAGTATTTATTTGTAAAAATGATTAATGCGTACAAAAAAAATAAGAAAATCACTATATATATTTACAAGGACTGGGCCATAGCATTTAATTAAATAAACCCGGAAACAGGCCCAAGTCATGGAGGCTGATATTGGGCCGCTGGACTATAATTGGGCTTCTGCTCAATGTGACCTTCAACACCCCCTCAAGCGGGAAGGAGAGGCTATTCCAAGCTTGGAAATGAAACCTTGTTGTTGGACACCATTGAAGGACTTGATAAAGATGTCAGCAACTTGAGCAGTGGTGGAAATGGCATGTAGAGTAATAACACATGACTTTAAAGCATCGCACATAAAATGATAATCAACCTCAATATGTTTCGTGCGCTAGTGAAAGACATGATTCTTGGCAATACGTATGGCTGATTGGCTATCACAAAATACATCAACAAGAAGGTTAGTAACACCAAAATCACCCAAAAATCGAAGAACCCATGTAACTTCAGCCACAAGCAATCGAAGGGCTCTGTATTCATCTTTAGCTGAAGAAAGGGATGTTAGGCTGCTTTTTGGACTTCCAAGAGATAGGACAACCACCAAGAAACAAAATAAGGCCAGTAGCAGACCTCCTTGAATCAGCACACCCAACCCAATCTGAGTCACAATACCCCTGGAGAGATAGAGCAGAAGCACTGGACAAAAACAGTCCAAAAAATGGAGTACCATCTAGGTATCTTAGCACATGAAAAGTAGCATCTAAATGAAGAACTCTTGGAGAAGACATGTACTGACTAAGGTGTTGAACTCTGAAAGAAATATAAGAAAGAGTGTGTTGAAGAAAATTTAACTTAGCCTCTAATCGTCTATACAAAAAGGCATCAGAAAGAGGGGCACCATCATCAACATTCAACTTAAGGTGAGGATCAAGGGGTGAAACCACATGTGTGACATTAGAACAATGAAACTCAACCAACAGATCCTGAAGAAACTTGTGTTGGTGGACAAAAAATCCATAGTCCTGTCCAAGAACCTCCCATCCAAGAAAATAATGTACCTCACCCAGATCCTTAATTTTAAATTGAGCATCCAGAAAGACTGTCAAGGCAGTAATCTCAGACAGATCATCACCAGTCATAAGTATATCGTCAACATAAATAATAAGAACAATCAAAGAAACATTATGAGACTTGACATTATGAGCGTTTTGCTGACTATGTATTTACTATTGGGTTCTCTCACACCAGATCTGATAATTCACTGTTCATTTATCGTCGTGAAACTTCCATGACGTATATTCTGTTGTGTGTGGATGATATTATATTGATTGTCTCGCCTGATGTTTTATGCCGGTCGATCATGACACTGCTCAGTTCTGAGTTTGCTATGAAAGACTTGAGACCCTTGAGTTATTTTTTTGTTATTACTGTCACTCGTCATGCACGGGGTTATGAAGTATGCTACTGAAATTATTGAGCGAGCTGGTATGTCATCATGTAAGTTTACTTCTACGTCAGTTGATACTAAACTCAAGCTGGGTGTTGCGGTAGGTTCTCCATACGAGGATCCCACCTACTATCATAGTCTTGCAGGGGCACTTCAGTATCTAACTTTTACGTGACCGGATATTACGTATGATGTGCAGTAGGTGTGTTTGTTTATGCATGATCCTCGAATTGAGCACATGAATGTGCTCAAACACATTATACTCTACGTCTGGTTATTGTATGTTTGTTGGTAATAACTTGATTTCATGATCTGTCAAACGTCAAGCTACCTTATCCCGCTCTAGTACAGAGGCCGAGTATCGCGGAGTGGCCAATGTAGTTTCTGAATCATGTTGGTTACGTAATCTTCTTTTAGAGCTTCACTTTCTGATCCACAAAGCTACCTTGGTTTATTGTGATAATGTTAGTGACGTATACATTTCTGGAAATCTGGTTCAACATCAGTGCACTAAACATATTGAGATGGATATACATTTTGTTCAAGAAAATGTAGCTCGTAGACAAATACGCGTCCTGCATGTCCCTTCCATGTATCAAATTGCAAACATCTTTACTAAGGGTCTTCCATCGGTTTTATTTGAAGATTTTAAGGACAGTCTCAGCGTACGAATACCGCCCACTATAACTGCGGGGTGATAAAAACCCGTGATATACACGGTATATTGGTCCTGTATATCATAGGCAGAATTGAAGTTTTGGGTTGTTAAAACCCATGATATACACGATATATGCATATCATGTATATCACAGTTTGGTAGCCTAAGGTAATGATTTGTTGTAATTAAATTAGAATTATACACTTACCATAATTATATAATTATTGTATAAGTAGAATAATGTTTTGGGAGTAGAATAGGATTATAATTTTTCTATTATGAAAATTGTAAATTATATATATACTTTTTCATTAATGAAAATATTCAAGAAATTATTTCTTTCAATATTTAAGATCACAAGTTCTATATATCTATTTCAAATTGGAACAAATGGATGTTTTAAATTTGATTTTAACTTCTTTTGAAAAATATGACATGAAAAAACTGCAAAAAGAAACAGTTTTGATCGTGTGGTTTACGGATACAATACACGTTCTATAGAAATGGAGGAAAACTACACAACACACGTTCTGTAGCTCTCGATGAGCAGGCGATTATGTTTCCTTGCCCATCGACTCTCCTATATAAGTCCTCTACCGAACGCCTCAACAAAAACAAAACGACGCTACTCATTCATCAGATTTCATACCTTTCACGTTTGCTTTCTTTCGATCTTCGACTCTTCGATCATATCAAATCCCCGTGATTTTTAATCATGGCTGAAACAAACGCATAGCCGCAACAACCCGAGATGGCTCAACAGAAGAATATAAATTGCAGTATTTGGAATTTTTGCAAGTTGCGATGATTCATGCGCCGCTCTATGTGGCGAAGGTTGATGAGGCGTCGTAAGATTGCTTACTGAGAAGATTGCTAAGGTGTTAGTACTCAGCCACCGGTGGCTTCCAAGTTCCAACTAAGAAGGACCTACTGATTTTACCTTTTATGTTTCATAAATAGTTGTTTAGTTCTTCGTAAGGGTCTCCACATGATCTGTAGTTCTTTGGAACATGTTATTTGTTTTATTGTTTATTGTGTGAAGTAATTTTGTGTTTGTTTAAAAAAACTATGTTTCATAGAAATGGGGGGAAAGTATTTATTTATCCAAATATATCTTATCCAAGTTCTTTATTAATTGTTAATGTTGGGTTTGATGTTGTGACATTTTGTCAAACATACCATTTTTAGTAATAAGTTAAAATCATAAATGTTGGAACAAATGTCACGACATTCGAACCAACATTATGTGAAACAATTTTGCATTACTTCACAGAATTGATGCAAATCTTATGAGATTTTCACCACGATGGTAAAGTGACTTGACAAGGAGTTTTGGAGCTAATGAAAAACGTGGAAAGACCAAGTCAAAGTCGTTGCTAAGCTTGGGGAACAAGTCCAAAAAGTTAGAGGATCTTGCTCCACAATCTTCTCCAACAAACCTTATCGGCTGTCCACCTTTCCCTCAACCTCTACAACGATTCAATGAGCTTTTCAAGGAAGACCCTCTACTATAAATAGAGAGGTTGCATCAGTGAATCGATATCCAGAAAAAGTTAGAAAAAATATCAAGAGAGCTCTCCGATATATTCATCAGAAAACTGGATCACAAGTGTTGTTTGAGCATGTCGACAACATTCTGTCCAACATTATAATTGCTGCTCAGTTCTAGATTAGTTCTTTATTGAAACAATTGTAATGAGATGTTTTCTATAACTATTTAGGTATATTTTTCAGGCAGAAGTCATCTACGACTTCACCATTTTTAATTCCTTTTTATTATCTTGTAATATTGTAAAAGAAGAAGTATATACAATACTTTCGGTCACTGACCGTCATAGGTTATATTATCAATATAACATATATAAATATTAAACCTTTGTGTTCTTTATATTTCCACTGCATTTACTCTTAAAAAAATTCTATTTTATCGAAGTGTTATCACTTGTGTCAGTCGATGACATTTGCAAATTGTATTAGCATTCAGTTTTATTTGTGTGTGTTCACTGATAGCATGGAGCTATTGCTAGTAATCAGCATTAACATGAGTCCTATGAGCCTCTAGCTTATGAGTCTGTCTAATTAGAACAACATTTTTTTCACCCTCCTTTCTTTGTTGTTGTCTATATATCCTTTACTCCAAGCTTAGTTAATCTATAGTATTGTATTTAAATGAATTTGCAGTATTGTTGCAAATCAGTTGAGGTTTTAACTTGATGCTGGAAAAAAAATCCTTGCTAAAACTGAACCTATTCTCCAATGTGAAATTCAAATCTCCATTTTCTACACATTGAAATCTGTTACAGACCTGCTTGAACTAAATGAATTATTACAGAAATAGCTGTTGAACCTGTCAAATGGGTCAATTTCAGCTTCCTTCCATATCCTGATGAATGTGATGAGAGACTCTGCAGTTTTTTTTTTCAAAGTTAGTTTATGATTACGTATTTGCTAAAGTAAATCTCAAAGCAGTAAAGATTTTCATATTTTGAAAGTGATTGTAGATTGGTTTTGTGTCTCTTCTGTCTTGACTATGTTGGTACTTCTAGTAGGTTCTTGCCAATATTTTTTTGGGTATTTGTTGTGACTTAGGCTAATTTGAGATTTGAAAGTAAGATCAGCTACCTATTTGGGATGGTGTTAAGCAATAACAGAACCTTAGTTGATGTGTAGGCCTAGATGTGTGTCTGATAACCTGTTTTCTATTTTTTTAAGAGTAGCATAGGGCAGATTAGCCCTGAACATCAACTAGCATGCTTATAAATTTGTCTGTACTAAGTATGGATGGTTAACATGGAAGTTTTATGTATATTTGGGCATTTTCGATCCTTGTTTTATCAGTCATGGACTAAAAAAATGTGAAACTAGTCTATCATGACTAAATTCTTCGAACTGATTCATAGTTGCAGTTGTTATTGGCTATCATATGCAGTTGCTTAATTCGTAAAATATTGGTGTAGCCATTTTGATGATAATATGTCTTGTCCTGGGGTGTTACCATGCCTGAACCTTGATAATCTAAATTATTTCTCATAGTATAAATGTTGATTGATAATTAGCCTTAATTTGGCCTGATATACTGCCTAGAAGAGTAATAATAATGTACAGATAGGTTCTGCTGTGATGAATTTCTTGTCTATTGGTCCTGATGGATATGTGAGTCCCTAATGACAACTAGATAGGTGTCTTATGATAAAATTTAATTTGGTACTTGTCATATGTTAAAAATAAAATTGAGTTTCAGTATATTTGTGTAGGATTATGGTGTGGCTAGTGAGATGTCATATGATGTTGTTTATTTTTTGTCTATCTAGACATGCTATGTGAAGTCCAGATTTCGTCCTATATGATGTGTGTGTTTGTTTGAAATTGAATGACTAGCATAAGGTTTGTTCACTTCAAGTGCTATAATATGCATGATCATGTCCTAGATGTTATTCAGATTTTGATTTTCTCATTTATTTCAGTTTGTGTTAAAGGATGATAAGATGTCTAATTGCCCCATTTATGTTTAAGTGGTTACAAACTGATCCCACATCCATCTGTTAGCTTAAATAAAGTATCTTTAAAAAAATGAACCTGTATGCCCTGTAGTTCCCTAGATATGCATATGTATGATTCAAAATTTGACAAGTAGAGTTTTGTGTTCTGATTGCTTAACTTTTGTTTATATTACAAAGATGTTGATTTGTTCTCCTTCTTAAGTTTACAAACATAAGAGATTAGCTGGGTTTTAATCAAAAAGGGACTTAAATTGTTGATATGTATATGTTTTTTGTTCCTTGGCTGCTAAATGATTTAACGTCTTAATGTCACCTGTTAGTTGAAGTGTTACCTAGTTCTGGTTTTTTTTCCCTCAATACCTTCTACCTTCTGTTGGTTTGAGCCAATCTTACATTCTAGGAAGGATAAACTGACTTAACTAGATAATTTGGACATCTTTAGTATCTCAGTTCTATTATATGAGATTGGTTCCCATTTAAATCTGGATCCAGTTGTTATGAAACTAGGACACCTAAATTACCAAAGTGAATTTCTTTTGCTCTGCAGTCCAACAATTCCTCCCTTCATTTCTTACATGTCATGTCCACTGTACTCTTAAATAGTCAAAATAAATCCATTGCCCTTAATGTGTACTAGCTTAATATGATCACCCTAAGTGTGGTATTTGAGTCTTAAGAACATAAACATGAGATATGTTGCCCCTTTATATGTGTCAATACAGAATCACAAAGGCAAACTTTAGTCTTTAAAAGAACAAGCTAGAATAATTATGAAGTTAGCATGAGGTGACTTGGTTTGGTTGCATTAGTATGGCTATTAAAGAGTTGTACCTGGACAAGTTTGTTGTTATTGTTATTGCATCTTTAAGGTGAGATGTTGGGTAAATTGTTACTACTATGTTAGGACAGATTGTTGTTGTACTTGGCTGCTGAATATTAAAGTACTTTAGTTGAGTTTTGCTTCATTATGAGCTAAGTCAATTGTTGCATCTTGGCCACTTTGCTGATGTGTTTTAAGTCAAAGAACTACTGCATTTTGTGGCAGGTTACAGCAACACTTGAGGCTTAAGCTTATTGTTATGTTTAAATTTGCTATCATACGTGTGAACTATTACCTTAAATAAATAGATGCTGACAGATCTGAAAATGAGCAGTTATGCTTACCAGTGCCATATTAGTTACACCTTTACTGTTTTGCTAGCCTAGATTAAAGGTAGGACCCCATAGGATTGCATTTATCATGTATGTGAGCTCTGCATGTCTGTATTCTTATTTGTTATTTTATTAGTCTTGAATGCATTTGTGTATGACCATATCAACTCCTGTCAAGATGAATCATCTAGTTTATTTCTGATCAAACAAAAATCTAAAATCTGGACAACTATATGTTATATGATGTTTGAGGATTGGTTCCGGATTAACATATGGGGAGGTTATCTGCAGGCTAAATTAAAATAACCTACATGTTTGCTAAAGTGTAAGCTGAACTTTGGTGGATCAATATTTAGTTTAAAGATCAAATAGGATTATGTCATTTAGGCCTAAGGTTGGTTTTAAAGATAAGGAAATTAAGCTAGGATTATTGGTTGAGTTTACTGTCATAATTATGTATCTACTTATCTTTCTCTTAAAGTGTGAGATTAATAATGCAAGAGTGTATGTAAAACATACCTATCTGTTTCCCCTGATTAGATCCTTAAGCTTGAAAATCTAATTAAAAAGAGACCGTGGACCTATTTGCATACCCCATAATGCTTGATATCTGTTTGTCTAGTCCAAGTTAAAATGTTCTCATGTTAACTTAATACATGCATGTCTGGTAGTTGTACTGAAGTGATGTGGCATGTACTTGTTTAATAGAGAAGTGATATGTACCATTATCTATTTAGATCAGAGATAAACAGTAAGGATGGATTCGGGCTTAAGCCAACTCGACCATGGGGGGAAACATTTTGAGGAGGATAACTCCTTTTCAATAATAGGACCACATGCCTAAGTATTGCTTAGGTTTGGTTCTATTGCTTATTGCTAATACTGCGTCCCTGTTCAATCATGTTAGCATTGCCATGAATACTTGATTTGAGCTGAAAGGATTGTTCATTGCTTAAGTTTAAGCATAAGCAATAATTGGATATGTCACCCCAACATTCGAGGATGAATGTTTCTAAGAGGGAGAGAATGTAACATCTTGTATTTTTGGGTTATGATTTGACCGAAATCTTGTGTGGCGGTCATGTGAAGTAGGATTCCAATACTACCGAAAGCGTGTGTGGCGGTTATCGGAAAGTAGAATTCTAATATAACGAAAAGACTGTGTGGCGGTTATGGAAAATAGATAGTTTACTGCATTTGCATCATGCATGAAATTTATGTATATTATGCCCATAGAGGCTGTTATGAAAAGAAAGACGCATGTGTGGCCATCGGTATACTGTATTGGTATTGCATAACATTTGAACATATATACTAGGGTGTTACACCCCGTAAGTTCAGGACATGTAAAAGAGAATGTACGAAAGGAAACAAGACTTGGAAATTAGTACGAAAGGAAGAATTGTTTTTCCGACGGAAAATCTTCCGGACGACGGAAAGGAAAAATGTTCGTTGTTAAGAATTGGATTCTCAAAAGGCATTATTTGAAGATTATGGAACTTATTAAAATTATGGAAATTTATTTTTACGGATTTGGTCACGTGGGGCTCACCCGAGGAATTTTACGTTTTGTGGGGCCCATGAGGTTCTGGAATTTTATGGGCGAATGAGAGGCGACACGTGGCACCCCCTCATGTGGTCTTGACGAAAATGCAAGGGGTAGAATGGTCATTTGACCTATGTAGATGATAAGTCTTGCAAGCGACATATTTGACCAAGTCGAGCTTGTCACGGGCTCAATCCTTGTGATATTCATCCTAGCCTCGCATTTGTTGATATCTAAGCCTTCGATGTGTTTTATATTCACTAACTAGTGCAAGACTAGCTCATTCAACACTTAGAAAAATTAGAACACGCGTGGCAGAGATAGCTCTCGGCTTTGTCCTCTTCCAACAAGAAAATTTTGTGATTTTGATCAATTAGCCACAAGACTTTAACCCAATGTCCCTAAGGGTATTATAAGGATATCTCGATAGAAAGATTTGGAAAACGCATTTTCACGTTAGTCATGGCGGAAACTAAGGAGTTCTTGACTTTGAAGTTAGAACTTGAAGATGGGTTCTTCATAGGCCTCTAAGGAGTGCTTGGAGCGGATTGGAACCTAAGGAAAGGAGCTAAGAATTGCTAAGGCGCGACTTTGGAATCTTGGAAATTTTGCGGGCTTTTAAAGGTATAATCTTGTCGTTTTAGTAGTTAAGATTGCTTATTGATTGTAGCTATGGATATTAGCAAGCATGAGTTATATATTATGTTGTTGGATTAGTGTATTGGCTATTGGAACCCTAGTCCGAAATCTAGCATGTTTAGCTTTAAAATTTCAATTCTAGTCGATTATTAGTTAAGTTGTTACATGTTGTATAAAGGAGGAAATTGTAGTTGTTGAAGTTGTTTATGACTAAATAACATGTTGACCTTAGAACTTGGAATTAGGAAAGGATTGGAAAAGACGTAGTGTTATTGGTTATATGTTGGCCGAGAATGGCTAGTGAAGTATTATACTATTTGGTATGAATTGTGGGGCGGAATTTTACACGTATTGTAAGGCGTGTAATCCCCTTTGTTTGGTTGTTGTTTGGAGCCTTAAATGTGGCTTGTTGGTTATTGTATTCGGCCTTGAAAAAGGTGGCAAAGTGAGTAGAAACAAAGGAAGTCTTTGCCCGATTTTCCGTAGAATTAGAGGCCGTATACTTAGTATTATTCTCGTTAGAGGCTAGAAGTTGATAGTCTTGTTGTGACCATTATAGGTTGACACTTCTACGTCACGTATTCGAACAGCTTGTGGATTTAGCCAGAAAGGTATGTGAACTATCTCCTTCAGCATGATTCCTTAAGATTAAGAAAGTATGTTCTACTCTTAAATGATCCATTCCTTGGTTGTATTTGGATTGCCTAAAATAGAATTAGTACTATGTACTCCTTGATTGTACTTTGATGTTTAAATTGTAAGTTGTATAATCCATTTCCTTAGTGAAGTTTGGATTCTTAAAAGTGAAAGTATTTTACTTAAAGTACATGAAGTCTTGAAAAAGTGGTTTCCAAACCTTTTGGCTAGTGCCTTAGTTCCAAAACCTAAGGGTTGTTGTAATGACTTTAGGGAGTTAAAGGTGATTTACTTAATTGTTTTAAGAGAAGAGAAATGACATGATTTAAGAGAAGTAACTTGTTTTAAAGGTGTGAGTTACTTGAGGTTTAAAAGTAGAAGAAACTTGTTTTCTAAATGTTAAGAGACTTGAAGTATTTTGAAAGTTAAGAACTTGATTTGTAAGTATGTGATACTTGGTTTTAAAAGTATAAGTCTCTTGGTTATAAAAGGAATGGATATGTCTAAAACCATAAAGGGTTATAACGGCTTTATGGGAAGTTGGTTATAACGGCTTTATGGAAGGTTTAAAAAGTTGTCTATTTTGATTAAAGGGCATAAGTTGCCTAGATTGTGAAAATTTGAAGTTACTTGATTTCAAGCCTTGAAATGAGTTTTCTAAACGTGTAGTAACTTACTTTGAAAAATAGACATGCCTTGATACTACGGGTGTAAGTATCTTGGGGTTTTACATAAAAAAGAGTCTTTTGAAAAGAATGTACGTACGTAGTACTTTGGCCTGTTAATTGAGAATAATTCTATGTGATGCCTTGATTAGTACTTTGACTTGATAAAATGAGAATTATTCTATTTGTGCCTTGATAAGTACTTTGGCTTGTTAATTGAGAATAATTCTATGAGATGCCTTGATTAGTACTTGGGCTTGATAAATTGAGAATTTGTCTAAGTGTGCCTTGATTAGTACTTGGGCTTGATAAATTGAGAATTTGTCTAAGTGTGCCTTGATTAGTACTTTGGCTTGATAAAATGAGAATTATTCTATTTGTGCCTTGATAAGTACTTTGACCTGTTAATTGGGAATAATTCTATGTGATGCCTTGATTAGTACTTTGGCTTGTTAAATGAGAATTATTCTATTTGTGCCCTGATAAGTACTTTGGCTTGTTAAATGAGAATTATTCTATTTGTGCCCTGATAAGTACTTTGGCTTGTTTAGTTGAGAATTGCCTATGTGTGCTGGAAATAGTCAGTTGTGTGCTATTGGTATATCAGTCGTTTCGGGGTCATTCCCCGGGTTTGTGGCATTTGCAGATTCCGTGGAATTGCTACCCACGATGCGAGGAATACCTCATGCGGGTCCGTAAGGACTTATGCGGGTGAAATAGTCTCATGCGGGCGGGTCCAGCCTATGCGAGTCCGTAAGGGCTTATGCGGGTGAAATAATCCCATGCGAGGAATACCTCACGCGGGTCCACGCGGCCTATGCGGGTGAAATAGTCCCAGGAGTAGGATGGTTAAATGATACTGCGGGCGGATGGTCATGTTTTGATCATGAGCTTCCTACTTTATATTGTAAGGATACTACTGTTTACTCTCATTGTTAGTAAGGCACAATGTGTTGTAATTTGATTATCATATATGTCCCCGGATTTGGTTGTGTTACCCTATGGTCATGCTTTTACGATGTGGGATTCCGGGGCATGAGACCACGAGGCATTTAGGACACAGGTGGGACTTGGTGTTCATGTATCCTTATTGGTGTTACTACATCATGGACTGCCGGCAGTGAGGAATGATTCCACGGGCATGATTGATATTATGGGCGTGAGACCCATAGTTATATTTGAGTAGTGACTTTGAGGGCCTGCGTCCCTGACTTGATATGACTGCTTATGTGTTATGCGTGAGTTGGCTATCATACATGTCTCTGCTTTGTTTAGATTATGATTTCATTCTGATTTCATCGCTCACATACTTGGTACATTTTTCATCTTGACCTCCTTGAAGTGCGTTCATCTGCGCGAGTTTAGGTCTGTTGTTTGGTGATCGGCAGTGTAGGATCTGCTCGAGTTTTGGATAGCTCATACATTGGGAGTTATCTTTTTGGTATAAGTTCTTTCGATGCTGAGCTTTTATGCGATTATGGGTGCAGCGGGGCCTTGTCGTCATATTTCGATAAAACTCTTAGAGTGCGTATTCATATGTAGGATTGGACTCGTATACGGTGTAGTGTCTTTTATTATGTATATTACATGGCGGCCTTATCGGCTTTGCCTTGCACGCACGATTGGTATGGTAAAAAAAAAAAAAAAAGGTGTTATTTCATTTCCATGATTTACTTAGTGGTTAAGGTAGAAGGGTGCCCGGGTAGGGCACGATCCACGAGCCGAGGATCGGGGTGTGGCAGTGGTATCGAGCGATCGATCCTCGGAATGTTTACAGGCCGTATCTAGTAAGTCTTGATTATCGGTGTGTTGCGCGCCACACCCATAAGCAGGAGGCTACGGGACATTTAGGAGTTGGTTTCTATTCTTCTCACTCTGAGATCGTGCCACTAGAGGCGTGTTAGTAAGATAATTCCTCTCGGCGTATTACATTTCTGATTATGCCTCGAAGGAGAACGGCCCCGAGAAGGGCAAAAGAGTAGCAGGAGCTACTAGTCAGACTCAGAGAGTTGATAGGACTTATGCCCAGGGCATACCGGATGTGGTTCCACAGTCGGCGAGTTCTTCTTCGCCAGGTTTTGAGGCCAGCACGAGCCTCGATTTCTCGATTAAGGGAAGACTTTAGGGTCATGAAGGAAGCCATTATGTTATTGACCAAGATAAGCGGTCTGCGGTTTCGGCGAGGAGGTTATCGGCGATCTGAGGCAGTGTCTGAGGGTAGAGGCGGTAGCGGAGATCTGCGTAAGAGGGCTGGGCCGGTTGGTTATTCGGTGAATTTTTGGGCCAGCTGCCTCGGCCGAGTGAGATATTCATCGGCCTACCCGGTACATACCCCGCGACTCACGGTGGGAGATTTGACCCAAGGTATTTAGGAGCGGTCCAAGCTCCGAGGATCGAGGTTACCGAGAGGAGCGGAGGATTTTCTCGATCGAGGCCACTTTTTCCTCGATGTTCGGATGTGGTAAGCGTCGTTCGGGAAATGCCGTTATGGCACGGGTATTTGTTTTTATTGTGGCGTCGGGCCATATTCGAGGTATGTCCTTTTAGAAGGAGCAGGTGAGTGGCTCGGCTATGAGCGGTAGTTGGTTCCGCTTTCCTCGCGGTGTCGTCCCCGGCGAGGTGTTGGATGTCGGCCAGTAGTGGTGGAAGTCGAGTGGAGTTTATAGTTTTGGCGGTCCTTGAACGCGAAATGGCGTGACTCTTTGGCGAGGATCGGGAGCGACATCGCGCGGGGTTCTGGTATATCTCGATTCTTTTGAATCATGCGTGCGTTGATAGATTCGATTTCGCCTAGCATATATGTTTTCCCTTTGTTGCTAGCGATTGTAAGTGATAGTACCCAGGTAGGGATACTTTGATTAGTAAAGTGAGAAGTTAAGAATGTTGACAAGAATGATAAGTGGCTGAGACTATAGTTGTGTAGAGTTCACACGTAGTAATTACCAGTAACTGATGTAAGGCCAGATAGGGAAGGATGTCTGATAGAAATACTTTGACTTATGTGACGGACCTCTAGTGAATAGGGGATAAGGTAAGAAGTACCTTGAGATAAGAGAGATTTATTTGGACTAGGAGCGAGAAGTTAAGTGTGACGATGAGTCGGGTTGTAGACTCATTTCAGGTCAACCGATTGTATGGAATCGGGTGATGTCGATTAGAAATGGTCCAGATTATGTGGTAGGGTCAGGGATGCCGGGCCCAAGTTTAGTTAAATCGTTATGCGAGTTCGTGGATCGTTTCCACCTAACTAGGTCGTAAGGACCGAGAAGAGCCTTATCGGGAATGTAAGTATCTATATGGCCAAGTTTGGTTAGTAACTCCAAGGATTGGAGAACAGAAACAAAATTTGAGATTTTGTACGTGTACTAGATGAGTTTGAAAGTGCGAGAAAGTATGACAAGTAAGGAAAGAAATGAACCTCTAAGGATCCGTGTTTTGAATCGTAACCTTAGAGTTTTGGGAGAAGAATTCGCGGACGGAAGGTCCATTGATATGTTTACGTATGTTAGGCGATGGCAGTGTGGCATCGTTAGTCTTGTGGAGTATTGATTAATAGGCATAGTATAGAGATTGTGCGGAGTTTGTATAACAGCAGCCGACTAAGAACATTCGGGGCGAATATTTCTAAGGGGAAGAATGTTACACCAGTAAGTTCGGGACATGTAAAGAGAATGTACGAAAGGAAACAAGACTTGTAAATTAGCGAAAGGAAGAATTGTTTTTCCGACGGAAAATCTTAGACGACGGAAAGGAAAAATGTTCGTTGTTGAGAATTGGATTCTCAAAAGGCATTATTTGAAGATTATGGAACTTATTAAAATTATGGAAATTTATTTTACGATTTGGTCACGTGGGGCCCACCCGAGAATTTTACGTTTTGTGGGGCCCACGAGGTTACGGAATTTTATGGACGAATGAGAGGCGACACATGGCACCTCATTGTGGTCTTGGACGAAAATGCAAGGGTAGAATGGTCATTTGACCTATGTAGATGATAAGTCTTGCGAGCGACATATTTGACCAAGTCAACTTGTCACGTGGCTCAATCCTTGTGATATTCATCCTAGCCTCACATTTGTTGATATCTAAACCTTCCAATGTGTTTTATATTCACTAACTAGTGCAAGACTAGCTCATTCAACACTTAGAAAAATTAGAAACACCTTGTGCTTGAGAGATAGCTCTCGGCTTTGTCCCTCTTCCAACAAGAAAATTTTGTGATTTTGATCCATTAGCCACAAGACTTTAACCCAATGTCCTAAGGGTATTATAAGGATATCTCGATAGAAAGATTTGGAAAAACTCATTTTCACGTTAGTCATGGCGGAAACTAAGGGAGTTCTTGACTTTGAAGTTAGAACTTGAAGATGGGTTCTTCGTAGGCCTCTGGGAGTGCTTGGAGCGGATTGGAACCTAAGGAAAGGAGCTAAGAATTGCTAAGGCGCGACTTTGGAATCTTGGAAATTTTGAGGGCTTTTAAAGGTATAATCTTTTCGTTTTAGTAGTTAAGATTGCTTATTGATTGTAGCTATGGATATTAGCAAGCATGAGTTATATATTATGTTGTTGGATTAGTGTATTGGCTATTGGAACCCTAGTCCGAAATCTAGCATGTTTAGCTTTAAGATTTCAATTCTAGTCGATTATTAGTTAAGTTGTTACATGTTGTATAAAGGAGGAAATTGTAGTTGTTGAAGTTGTTTATGACTAAATAACATGTTGACCTTAGAACTTGGAATTAGGAAAGGATTGGAAAAGACGTAGTGTTATTGGTTATATGTTGGCCGAGAATGGCTAGTGAAGTATTATACTATTTGGTATGAATTGTGGGGCGGAATTTTACACGTATTGTAAGGCGTGTAATCCCCTTTGTTTGGTTGTTGTTTGGAGCCTTAAATGTGGCTTGTTGGTTATTGTATTCGGCCTTGAAAAAGGTGGCAAAGTGAGTAGAAACAAAGGAAGTGCTGCCCGATTTTCCGTAGAATTAGAGATCGTATACTTAGTATTATTCTACGTTAGAGGCTAGAAGTTGATAGTCTTGTTGTGACCATTATAGGTTGACACTTCTACGTACGGCGTATTCGAAGCAGCTTGTGGATTTAGCCAGAAAGGTATGTGAACTATCTCTCTTACAGCATGATTCCTTAAGATTAAGAAAGTATGTTCTACTCTTAAATGATCCATTCCTTGGTTGTATTTGGATTGCCTAAAATAGAATTAGATTATGTACTCATGATTGTACTTTGATGTTTAAATTGTAAGTTGTATAATCCATTTCCTTAGTGAAGTTTGGATTCTTAAAAGTGAAAGTATTTTACTTAAAGTACATGGAGTCTTGAAAAAGAAGTGGTTTCCAAACCTTTTGGCTAGTGCCTTAGTTCCAAAACCTAAGGGTTGTTGTAATGACTTTAGGGGAGTTAAAGGAGTGATTTACTTAATTGTTTTAAGAGAAGAGAAATGACATGATTTAAGAGAAGTAACTTGTTTTAAAGGTGTGAGTTACTTGAGGTTTAAAAGTAGAAGAAACTTGTTTTCTAAATGTTAAGAGACTTGAAGTATTTTGAAAGTTAAGAACTTGATTTGTAAGTATGTGATACTTGGTTTTAAAAGTATAAGTCTCTTGGTTATAAAAGGAATGGATATGTCTAAAACCATAAAGGGTTATAACGGCTTTATGGGAAGTTGATTATAACGGCTTTATGGGAAGTTGATTATAACGGCTTTATGGAAGGTTTAAAAAGTTGTCTATTTTGATTAAAGGGCATAAGTTGCCTAGACTGTGAAAATTTGAAGTTACTTGATTTCAAGCCTTGAAATGAGTTTTCTAAACGTGTAGTAACTTACTTTGAAAAATAGACATGCCTTGATACTACGGGTGTAAGTATCTTGGGGTTTTACATAAAAAGGAGTCTTTTGAAAAGAATGTACGTACGTAGTACTTTGGCCTGTTAATTGAGAATAATTCTATGTGATGCCTTGATTAGTACTTTGGCTTGATAAAATGAGAATTATTCTATTTGTGCCTTGATAAGTACTTTGGCTTGTTAATTGAGAATAATTCTATGTGATGCCTTGATTAGTACTTGGGCTTGATAAATTGAGAATTTGTCTAAGTGTGCCTTGATTAGTACTTGGGCTTGATAAATTGAGAATTTGTCTAAGTGTGCCTTGATTAGTACTTTGGCTTGATAAAATGAGAATTATTCTATTTGTGCCTTGATAAGTACTTTGGCACATTAATTGAGAATAATTCTATGTGATGCCTTGATTAGTACTTTGGCTTGTTAAATGAGAATTATTCTATTTGTACTGATAAGTACTTTGGCTTGTTAAATGAGAATTATTCTATTTGTGCCCTGATAAGTACTTTGGCTTGTTTAGTTGAGAATTGCCTATGTGTCTTTGAAATAGCCGGTTGTGTGCTATTGGTATATCGGTCGTTTGAGTCATTCCGGTTGTGGCATTTGCGATTAGTGGAATTGCTACCCACGATGCGAGGAATACCTCATGCGGGTCCGTAAGGACTTATGCGTGTGAAATAGTCCCATGCAGGCGGGTCCAGCCTATGCGAGGAATACCTCATGCGAGTCCGTAAGGGCTTATGCGGGTGAAATAGTCCCATGCGAGGAATACCTCACGCGGGTCCACGCGGCCTATGCGGGTGAAATAGTCCCAGGAGTAGGATGGTTAAATGATACTGCGGGCGGATTGTCCTGTTTTGATCATGAGCTTCCTACTTTATATTGTAAGGATACTATTGTTTACTCTCATTGTTAGTAAGGCACAATGTGTTGTAATTTGATTATCATATATGTCCCCGGATTTGGTTGTGTTACTCTATGGTCATGCTTTTACGATGTGGGATTCCGGGGCATGAGACCACGAGGCATTTAGGACACAGGTGGGACTTGGTGTTCATGTATCCTTATTGGTGTTACTACATCATGGATTTGCGTGGTGAGGAAGAATTCCACGGGCATGATTGATATTATGGGCGTGAGACCCATAGTTATATTTGAGTAGTGACTTTGAGGGCCTGCGTCCCTGACTTGATATGACTGCTTATGTGTTATGTATTGTAGGTTGGCTATCATACATGTCTCCTGCTTTGTTTAGACTGTTATGATTTCATTCTGATTTCACTGTTCACATACTTGGTACATTTTACGTCTTGACCTCGCCCGAAGTGCGTTCATCTGCATGAGTTTAGGTACGTTGTTTGGTGATCGGCGGTGTAGGATCTGCTCGAGTTTTGGATAGCTCCTTACATTGGGAGTTATCTTTTTGGTATAAGTTCTTTCGATGAGCTTTTGTACGATTATAGGTGCAATGGGGCCTTGTCCCGTCATATTTCAGTAAAACTCTTAGAGGTCTGTATTCATATGTGGGATTGGACTCATGTACAGTGTAGTGTCTTTTATTATGTATATTACATGGCAGCCTTGTCGGCTTTGCCTTGCACGTACGATTGGTATGGTAAAAAAAAAAAAGAGGTGTTATTTCATTTCCGCAGTTTACTTAGTGGTTAAGGTAGAAGGGTGCCCAGGTAGGGCACCAGTCACGGGCCCGGGGATCGGGGTGTGACATAGGGCCCCCAGAGGCAATTACTGTTGGTCAGATGTTTCTGTTTCAGATTGTGATACATCTCTGTTATGTAATTCGTTATGCCTAACATACTCAGTATATCAGTCGTACTGACGTTCCCTTTGCCGGGAGGACGCTGCGTTTTATGCCCGCAGGTTCATACTAAGAGGGTGACAGATTGTGCTAGGAGATTGCTGGTTCAGCTGTGTGGGAGCACTATACTTATTTCAGAGTTGCAGTCTGATTGTGGTACGTTATACTCTTAGAGGCTTGTAGATAAGTGTCATATGGTTAGTTGTCATACATGGCCTTATCAGCCTTGATGTATATATATATATATATATCAGCCTTGATGTGTGTATATATATATAGTTAAGTATGGGTTGTATGGTCAGGGGTGCCCGGTGGGTTGGGCTCGGGTGCTCGTCGCGGTCCTCTGGTTTGGGTCGTGACAATACAGGGATATAACAATAACTGAAACAAATAGTAGGCCAGCAGTAAACGCCTCTGAGTGTCCTAATACATATGCCTAAATGTTATGCCAAGGCAATTGCGATATAATATTGGTCATACATGCATCTTCCTTTTCATAACAGCCTCTGTGGGCATTGTATCTTATAATAGTTAATGAATGTATGCATGATGCAAATGAGGTATACTATTTCATTCCATAACTGCCACAGAGGCATCCGATTATATCGAAATCCTACTTCTCATAACCGCCACATAGGCATTCGGTTATATCGTATAAGCCACACAAGCTTCAATATTGGTCTCATAGGGCTCTTTTGTGATAATCTATAGCAACTGCAGGTGGTATGCGTATATAACGTCTTTCCTTTTCTCCATATCCCTTACATACATATATAATATTTATCATATAGTAGGGTGCATAACACAAGTGGTCCAGTGTAATATGTGAATACAATGCCAATGAAAATTGCATGAATGACAACAACACATCCTGGGTGACATAATATCCTTGTACTTCAGCTAATACCGTGATATCAATATCTTTTCTGTATGCATCAGTAAGGACTTAGGAATATATTTAGACATGCTTTCATTATAGGAATCAATAACATGAATATAAATTATGGAACAATATCACAGTTATATTTCATTACATGGAACATGTCAAAAAAAAGAAATAATTTGCCTTAACATACCTGGATAATAAAGGAATTAGCCTTGCCTTTTATTTTCTCGGGCAAGGTTGCTGGAAGGTTTTTTTTTTCTTAAGGAAAGGAAAGGGAACAAATTTACTTTTCAAAGTGAACGAAATAAAGAGCTGTTCATTTTGATCTTTGGTTACTTTATACAATACATATATATTCTACATCTATGCATCTCCTACATTCTAAGTAGATGACTAGGTAGGCACGCATACTCCCTCCTTTTACCCATGGCCAACCTTGCGCCTCTACCTCATAATACAATGCCATCTCATTACTCCATTTAGTTAGTCATTTTTTTTGGATCCTTCCTAGAGATACACGTGTTCATCCCTATTAAGTCTTGTACCCTCCATTTAACTAATTAACTCCATGATTAATCAATCACACACATAATTAATTAATCACGCACATAAATAATTTCGTCATTTCAATTCACATAAATCCTAATAACTTATAAAACCTACATATACTCAATATCACAATTTATAATATGACATTAGTCCATAACCTCTTTTGGGGATGTACAACTATTATTATTAATCTCCGTTGTCACACTTCTTACGTCTAAAATTATTTCGGGATGGCGCGCGTTCCTTGTATACTAATCCATTTATTAGCATACGTAAATATAACATAAATTTTTCCATTACTCGGGTCTATTTACACACACCTAGTAATTCAAGCCGTGATCCGAAAATATGGGATGTTACAGTGTCGATGGTGTTGGTCTAGGTAGATCGACGTTGTGAAGGTGGGGAGTAGTAGGGTACGATGTTGGTGGTGGGATGGGGATGGGTTGCAGTTGGGAGGGTGTTTTGTCGATTTGGGTTCTGGGTCGTGTCGGGGATGGGTTTCCCGTGACTGGATGGGTCAGGGTTTTGGGGGGTTTTGGGGTGTCAGTTTGATAGTGACTCGATGGGCAGTGGTAGACCGGGAATAGGGTGGGTTGGGTCTCTGGAATAGTGGTGTAACCGCGGCACGATTGGTGATGGGTGACCGAACCGATGGGAGATATGTGTGGTGGTCGAAATAGCTGGGGAGACCGAGTGTGGTAGATTCCGATGGTGGATGGTGTTAGGCATATTTTGTATACGTTTTTTGAGTCATTTTTAGCTAGTATTTTCCCCATTTTCGTTTAAATAAGTGTAGTGTTAGGGTCATTTTTCTTTCTTTTGAGTCATAGCGGTTCAAAAAGACAAAATGACGAAAAGGAGCAAAAAACGGGCATAAAAAGAGGGTCCCGAGGCAAAATGGTTAAAAAAATAGAGATTCGGACGAAGACAAAACAGCGTTGTGGCGCTAGCGAGGATCGCGGCGCCGGAAGATCGTGATCGATCACGAAGTTTAGGCGCCATGGCTGATCTGCAGGACCGCGGCACCGATGCAGAATTTTGCAGATCCGAGGACAAATTGACCAGGGGCAAATAGGGTCCAGAGGGCACGAAAATAGCAACATACTTAAGCCCTAGGAATTATTCTACAGAGGGACGACATTTGGAGGCTACAATTGGAGACCTAGTTCTACGTAATTTTTCTTCTAGTTTTCAATTCAGTTCATGTTGGAATTTGTATTAGTTCTTAGCATGTCTATGGCTAGGAGTTAAACACTTTATTAGGGTTTTTCTATTGAATCGCTTGAAACTCTCTTTCATGAATTAATGCATTAGTTTGATTTCTTCTTCACTTGATTAAGATTTATTCAATATTGGTATGAATGTTTGATAGTTAATTGATCACTAATTATCATAATCTATATGATTTCGAATCAAGAACCGAGAGGAGAGATTTGGATATGCTGTAATTAAATAGACATAGGTTAAAATCGCGGACGAAAGTACCCCGATACTTGTGTAGTATTATAGGTTATTGTTCTTAATCCTCTTATGTGGTAAAATCTATCATAGAAATATAGAAGATTTCTGCACTGGGGTTGAGCGATTATATATCCTAACCGGAATATAAGACAGTCTAGTTAACCGCTATCTTAACGTAGAAGAAGTCATTCTAGTTGCATTAAGGATTGAAAAGAGTGGATAGTTGAGGATATTGGAAGCCCTAATTCCTTCATAACTGATTAAACCTCAATAATTTAGTTTACTTCTTGCAATTATTCTAGTAGTTAGATAAAAACCCAAATCAATTATCGTTTGCCAAATAGATAACCTAGAATAGATGTTCGGTAATTAGAAATCAGTCTCCGTGGACGATAAACTCGGTCTTACAAGACTATATTACTTGTAACGATACGTACACTTGCGTGGGCACGTGGAAATCGCCCAACAGGTTTTTGGCGCCGTTGTCGGGGACTGGCGTACTTCTAATATCGAACCATTTATTCTTAATTCTACTTTGGTTTTTATTTTTTTTGTTTTTATTTTTTATTTTTATTTTTAGAACCATGTTGCCTTGATTTGTTTGTTGATTTTGATCGATTTCAGGACGTAGTTTATGCGAAGAAGAAGAGGAGCAGATACACTTTTTCCTTTAAATCCTGAAATTTAGAAAACTTGCAAGCAGAACAGGCGAAACAAGAAGATATCTGATTCAGTGACCATGGAAAACCAATCGAATCAAAATGGGGCGGACAATGAGGTTTCTGAGAATGTAGGGGAGCCAATACAGGTCCAAGCAGAGAGAAGTTTGGGGGACAACGTTACGCCGCGATTCTGAGTGCACAAACATGTCATCAGCTTCCAAAGAATGGGGCAAACAACTTTGAGATCAAGCCAGCCATACTGAGCATGGTCCAAAACACAATACAGTTTGGGGGATTGCCGTTTGAAGACCCCACATGCATATTGCCAATTTTCTGGAGATGTGTGCCACCTTCAAGTACAATGGCGTTACTGACGACGCCAAATATTGAGGCTCTTCCTGTTCTCACTTAGTGACAGAGCCAAGAGCTGGTTGAACTCGTTGCCTGCCAACTCCGTCACCACCTGGCAGGATTTAGCCCAAAAGTTTCTTGCAAAGTTCTTCCCTCCTTCAAATGCAAAATTAAGGGGGGAGTTGAACAATTACTATCAGGTAGATGGAGAGTCGTTGTATGATGCATGGGAGCGATTCAAAGATTTGCAGAGAAAATGTCCACATCATGGCATAGAGAAGTGGATGTTGGTCCACATTTTTTATAATGGGTTGAGTGGTACTACTCGTACCATCATTGATGCTGCAGCAGGGGGAACGTTCATGAGGAAGAGTGCCAATGAGTTGCTAGAAGACATGGTTGCCAATAATCATCAAGGGGCAGATGACATATCAGTGAGTAGCAGGAAAACTATGGGCATACATGAGATAGATGTTATCACTGCATTAAATGCGCAGGTGGCCCTCTTGACAAAGCAATTGCAGCAAAATACTATGTTTGTGAACGCAGTTCAGATGCCTGTGAGTTGTGAGATTTACGGGGGACAACATACTTTTGATAGATGCACAACGGTGGATCCTAATAATGTGTCCATGGAACAGGTTCAGACAGTTGGAAACTTTCTGCGCCCTTATAACTCCAACACATATAATTCGGGGTGGAGAAATCACCCTAACTTCTCGTGGAGGAATGACCAAGGGCAGCAACCACCATACCAAGGGAATTACCAGAACCATCAGACACATAATCAGGCTACATCATCCCAGCAGTTTATACCACCTACCCCACAGGAGAAACCTGATGAATTGAGAGCAGTCTTGCTTACACTCACCAACTTCCAAAATCAGTTCATGTCAGAAACAAGGTCCTCTCTCAGGAGCTTGGAAACGCATATGGGACAACTAGCAAAGATGGTAAACAACAGACCTCAAGATTCTCTCCCAGGTAACACAGAGGTGAATCCGAGAGAGCAGTGCCAAGCAGTTCTGTTGAGAAGTGGAAAGCAATTGGAGCATGTTGCTCCCCAACCAGCATTGGTGAATGAGAAAGAGTGTGAGAAGACAGGTGATGTAGAAAAGGAGGGGGTTACTGATGACCACCCTACATTAGAGAAGGTTCCACCAGTGGCTGCGAGGGAATATACAGATAAAATCTCTTACCCTCAAAGGCTCAAAAAAAAAGCCCTGGACAAGCAGTTCTCTAAGTTCTTTGAGGTATTTAAGAAACTCCACATCAACATCCCCTTCATTGAGGCTTTGGAGCAGATGCCCACATACTTTAAGTTTATGAATGAGATCTTGGGGAAGAAGAGGAGATTGAAAGATTATGAAATAGTAGTGCTGACAGATGAGTGTAGTGTTATCTTACAAAAGAAAATGTCACCTAAACTGAAAGACCCATGAAGCTTCACCCTGCCCTGCACTATTGGAAATGTAACATGCAACAGGGCACCTTGTGACTTAGGGGCTAGCATCAATCTTATTCCTCTATCTGTGTTCAAGAGATTAGGTTTGGGGGAAGCCAAGCCAACCACAGTAAATCTGCAGCTTGCTGACCGATTCGTGGTACACCCTCGAGGCATAGTGGAAGATGTGCTAGTCATTCTTTGTCACGACCCGACCCCGGGGCCGCAACTGGTGCCCTACCGGGGCACCCCGTCAGGTATACATCAGAGAATAGCAGCGGAACATACATAACACATAAAACTGTATATAGCAAACATCACTGGCTAGCCGACAAGGCCGCCTTCCATAAAAATATACTTAATCAAAAGTATAGCAGTACAACTTTGTTCTTACAGCCCAAACCACAAACGTGACTACAGACCTCTAGGAATAACAACTGTGGCGAGACAGGGCCCCGCCATACCCCTGAATGTACATAATACCTACAGCATCAGGGAAAAACCGTACCAATAAAAACAAGCCTCCGGAGGAATGGAGCTTCTGACACCAGACCAGTGATCCTAAGAATGAGGATCCACCACCTTCTTACCCCTACCTGCGGCATGAACGCGGCCGAGAAGGGTCGATTACAATATGTACTAAGTATACGAAACTGGAAAATACTATAAATACCTCATAAGTCTAAAATAACTGGAGACATGTAAGATAATCAATTTACAGAACATTGTGCCTTACTAACAATGAGAATATCAAGCATATACTATACTGCATGAAAATAGGAAGCTCATGGTCAAAGCAAGGTCATCCGCCCCGCAGTATCATTAAGCACTCCAACTCCTGGGACTATTTCACCCGCATGGGTCATGTGGACCCGCATGAGGTATTCCTCGCATAGGCTGTACTCACCCGCATGAGACTATTTCACCCGCATGATCCCTACGGACTCGCATGAGGTATTCCTCGCATCGTGGGTAGCAAATCCATGTAATATGCAAATGCCACAACCCGGAATGACCCCGTAATAAATAATAATATATCACTAGCACAAACCGGCTATCATACATAATACAAGCAAGTTAAGAAACCCCTTAACTTCTTATTAAGCTTGTTCATACACCTTCTCATTTTAGTTTACTTAAGGCACTAACATGTCTTTATGAAATCCGGGAATTTAACCCAAAGTACTATACTATGTGTTTCTACTCTTTTAAAACCTTAGGCAATTAATGCCTTAAAAATCAATTTGCCTTGCACAACCTCAAATCATTTATCCGTACTCATTTTACTTAGAGTAAATCTTCCTTTGTTAACTTTCCATAAAGTAATATAATCAACTTCCCATAAAGTCATTATATTAACGTTATACCTTAGTCAAATACATTTTCCTAAACCCAAGGGACTTACACTTTTAAAAAGAAACAAGAATCATATACTTGAACACATCAAGTCCCTTAACTTTGAAAATCCAAGACATCCTTAATACTTTTTTAAAGAAATGAGTTAATTCCCCCTTACTCACACAACTTGGCCATCCTTAAAACAAGTAAGGGATATCAAAACCTTGTACGTCTATCGTACTATATAGGTAAAGCTATTCATGCTCAAGAGATAGGAAAGTTCCACATACCTCTTCGGTCAATCCACTTGCTAAGTCCAAAATACCGCATGTAGTATGTCAACCTATAATGATCATAATACGTTTATTAACCTCTAGTTTCAACGTAGAATATTCCAAGTGCAAAGTCACTAATTTCTATGGAAAATCGGGCAGCATTTCCTTTGTTTCTACATACTTTGCCACCTTTTTCAAGGTCGAATTCAACATTCAAACGCCACTTTTAAGGCCCAACAATCCAAACATTTCAAAGGGAATTACACACATAATCTTGGATATGTAAAATTATGCCCCACAATGCATAACAAATAACTTAACAAGTTTAAGGTAGTATTTTGGCTACAACATGCTTACATAACCTTCTTATCCAATTCTTTCATATCCAAACCATATTTCTTACATGCAATTTATCTAAGAGCAATATTTTCAACTACAAGTTCTTTCTTCTTCACATGCAACACCAAAAACTAGCAACAAGAGAAAGAATTGTTACCTTAGAGCTTTAGCCAAATTAATCCAACAAATTTGCTAGCCTCCTTTCCAAAAACAGCACCACAATAAATCCTACAAGCTTGCAAATAAGTTTCCTTCTTGCCACACTTTTCATATTTTTCTCAATCCTTGATTTCCTCTTGATTTTCTAGAGAGAAGGAAGAGCTTCTAATTTAGAGAGAGAGAAGAGCTTGAAGAATGACCAAGTCTTCAAGACTTGGTCAATAAATAGTACATGTAAAAATCAGATTGGGGGGGACACTTGTCACCCTCCCATGGCCTTTTTTAAAACAAAACAGTTCAGATTTTTCCACTCACCCTCGCAGAACCCGCCTAGGCGTCGCCGCCCTTCAGCCCGGCGCGCTGAAACTCTGCCAACCTCGGATCTTCCGCCGCGCCCCTTCGCTTCGGCGCCGCTGTGGCTCCTGTCCGAATTATTTTTCTGTCCGACTGCGCACTGAACTTGTAACTTCCATAACTTTCTACTCCGATGTCCTATCGACGAACGGTTGGTTGCGTTGGAAACTAGACTCAACGAACTACGTACTAGGCCTTTGAAACACCTAGGAAAGCATAATTCAACTGGACATAAACCGCCTCAAAGTTGACTAAAAACCCGTCCGAAACAATCCGTCAATCTATCTTTCGAAAATTTTAAGTCTTAATCCCTTTCGTACGCTCTCATACGCATGGCCAGAACTACGGGGTATAACATTCTCCCCCCCTTAGAAACATTCTTCCCGAATATTCCTTCTAGGCTTACTCAAATCACAATCTCGACATAGACCCTCTTAACTATTATTCTTGCAAATAAAGACGCTCCACATAGCCACAACATTACTTAAGCATAATTGCCAAATTAAAACTAACAATCAGGAAAGTGGGTTACCTGGAGGTGTAGGGAATAAGTGAGGATAATTCTTCATCATGTCCTCCTCTGCTTCCCACGTCATTTCTTCCCTGTTCTCGTTCCGCCATAAGACCTTGACGGAAGCCACATCCTTTGTCCGAAGTCGCCTAACCTGACGATCGAGTATAGCTATGGGTCTCTCCTCATACGATAACCCCTCTGTCACCTGGACATCACGAATCGGGTTCACTCTAGATGGATCTCCAATACATTTCCGCAACATAGATACGGGAAAAACTGGATGTACTGCCTCCAGATCGGACGGCATGTCTAACTCATAGGCAACCTTGCCTACCCTACGGACAATCTGATAAGGCCCAATGTACCTTGGGCTAAGTTTCCCTTTCTTCCCAAATCTCATCACGCCCTTCATGGGTGATACCTTCAGGAAGACCCAATCATCTACCTCAAACTCCAAGTGTCGACGCCGATGATCTGCATACGACTTCGCCGACTCGGTGTGATAATCGCTCCTGGATAAGCTTCACCTTATCCACTGCCTGCTGAATCAAGTCTGGCCCGACTAACTGAACTTCTCCCACCTCAAACCATCCTATCGGTGACCTACACTTCCTCCCGTATAAGGCCTCATAAGGCTCCATCTGGATACTAGAATGGTAGCTGTTGTTATAAGCAAACTCCACAAGAGGTAAATGATCCTCCCAGCTACCCCTGAAATCAATAACACAAGCCCGCAACATATCCTCAAGGGTCGGATATGCGCTCGGCCGTCCCGGTCCGATGCGAGGATGAAACGCGATCGAGACTCACGTGTCCCTAATCCTTCCGGAAAGACCTCGAAGTTAGCCGAAGCGAGCTCCACATGCTCAAATGATCGATATGGGCACTCCGTGCAGTCTCACAATCTCTCTGATATACAATCTAGCATAATCCTCGGCCGAAAAAGTCGTCCTGACTGGCATAAAGTGGGCTGATTTCGTTAGCCTGTCGACAATAACCCAGATGGAATCATGCTTCCTCTGAGTGTGAGGTAATCCTGTAATAAAGTCCATATTTACCACCTCCCACTTCTAAGTCAGAATATGATATCAATAACGATAGCCACCGGGCTTTGGTGCTCAACCTGACTGGCCGACAATTCCGCATCGCGCCACAAACTCCGCAACGTCCCTCTTCAGGCCATCCCACCAATAGATACACCTGAGGTCATGGTACATCTTAGTCGACCCCGGGTGAATAGAATAACGAGCATTGTGTGCCTCCCACAGAATCTGCTGACGAAGTCCTGTCACATCGGGAACACACAACCGGCCCTCAAATCTTAGCACCCCATCAGGCGCTACCTCAAATCGACTCTTCTCCTTCTGAAGAGCTGCATCGCGATACCGTACCATAATCGAATCCTCATACTGTCGCCTCTTCACCTCTTCGACGATGGAAGACTCGGCAACCTCTCGAACCCGAACTCCATTACTATCAGAATCAACCAAACGAACCCCAAGGCTCGCTAGCTGATGTAACTCTCGGACCATATCCCTTCTCTCTGGCTGTACATTAGACAGACTACCCATCGATCTGCGACTAAGTGCATATGCAACTACATTGGCTTTCCCGGGGTGGTATAGAATATCGACATCGTAATCCTTAAGTAACTCCAACCACCGTCTCTGCCGCAAGTTCAGCTCCCTCTGGCTGAAGATATACTGGAGGCTCTTGTGGTCTGTGTAAATATCCACATGAACCCCATACAAATAATGTCTCCAGATCTTCAAGGCATGAATCACTGCTGCCAACTCTAAGTCATGTGTGGGATAGTTCTTCTCATACTTCCTGAGTTGTCGAGATGCGTAAGCTATAACTTTGTTGTGCTGCATCAACACGCACCCAAGCCCGACACCCGACGCATCATAATAAACCACATATCCGTCTAAACCCTCTGGAAGAGTAAGTACTGGGGCGGTCGTCAATTTCTCCTTCAGTAACTGGAAACTCTCCTCACAAGCCTCCGTCCACCGGAACATACCGCTACGAGTCGGCTAGTCAAAGGTCTTTGAAATGGAAGCAAACTTCTCCACAAACCTCCGATAATAACACGAAGGCCCAAAGTTGCGCGACTCCGTCGGTAGTGGTCAGGCCAAGTCTTGACTGCCTAAATCTTTGTTGTATCCACCCGAATACCATCGGCCCCGATAACATGCCCTAAGAAAGCCTCTGAAGTCAACCAAAACTCGCATTTCGAGAACTTGGCATACAACTGTCGGTCCCGGAGGACTCCCAATACCGTCCTCAAATGCTCTGCATGTTCCTGCTTTGTGCGCGAATAAACCAGGATATCATCAATGAATACTATAACGAACATATCCAAGAATGGCTTGAACACCTGGTTCATCAAATCTATGAATACTGCTGAGGCGTTGGTCAACCCGAAAGACATCACCCTGAACTCATAGTGCCCATACCGGGTCCTGAATGCAGTCTTTGGGATATCTGCCTCTCTAACTCGCACCTGATGATAACCAGACCGCAGATCTATCTTGGAGAAACACCTCACACCCTGCAACTGGTCAAACAAATCATCAATCACGGGAGGATATACATTCTTGATAGTTACCTTGTTCAGCTGCCTGTAATCAACACACATACGCAGCGTCCCATCCTTCTTCTTTACAAATAAAACTGGCGCTCCCCAAGGAGAAACACTTGGCCTGATAAAGCCTTTTTCCAACAAGTCTTTCAGCTGGTCTTTCAATTCCTTCAACTCAGTAGGTGCCATCATGTATGGCGGAATAGATATCGGTCGAGTATTTGGCGTTATATCAATGCAAAACTCAATCTCCCTCTCAGGAGGGATACCCGGAAGCTCGTCTGGGAATACGTCTGGAAACTCTCTAACGACCGGAATCGATCAAGGTCCGTATCTCACCTCGATGCTCGAATACCGAACCGTATGGTAGATATACCCTTCCGCACCATCTTCCTAGCCTTGAGGTAAGAAATAAACCTACCCTGAGACGCGGTATTCCCTTCCACTCGATAACCGGCCACCAGAAACCGAACCGTACCAATCTCTCTCAGTCCACATTGGCATAGCAAGACGCCAGCCAATCCATACCCATAATCACATCAAAGTCCGTCATATCCAACTCTATCAAGTCGGTGAGTCGATGACCAGTATATAGTCACCGGGCAAGCCTTATATACCCGCTCGGCTACCGAATTACTACTTTGGCGTAGCCACCTCAAAAGGTTTTATGGACTAGGGCTCTATCCCTATTCTACCAGCAATATGAGGAGATATATAGGACAAGGTAGAACCTGGATCTATCAAAGCATATACATCACAGCATGAAATCAATAATGTACTGCGACATCCGGTGACATCCGTCTGTCGGTGGACATAGCATAAATGCGGTTCTGAGGACCGCTGGAACTGGGACCCCCACCACGACCCATGCCGCGGCCTGCTGGCCCGTGAACACCCTGGCCTCAAGGGCGCATAACCGTCGAAGACGAAGATCCAAAGAATCGACCATGCCGGTGAACCATAACACTCCCGCCACCTCTGGTCGGACAATCTCTCTTCAAATGGCCCTGCTGGCCACAAGAGTAATAAGCTCCTGAAGGAACACGACACTCGCCTGGGTGAGACCTACCGCATCGAGCATACCGATATGGGGGTGGTCTCGATCGGTAGCGGCCTCTGCTTCCCTGAAACCCCGAAGTCCTAGAGCCCTGACCTGCTCTTGAATGACCCGGCTGATCAGACCTCCAGCCAGAAAACCGAGAAGGAGCACTCTGTGCTGGCTGAAATGTGGACCTAGTCTGCTGCTGAGGTTGTCTGCCTCGAAAACTGCCCTGAGACCCTAATGTCCTGACCCTCTTGGGCTGGCCTAAGTCTAGCTGATCCTCCCTCTCTCTGTCCTCTATCCCCTGCGCGTACGCCTGCATCCTGGCAATATCCATACCTGGCTGAAGAGCCACCCCCAAGCATGCAGTAATCATATGACGGTCTAGCCCCATCACATATCGATGAACCCTGTCTGCCATGTCAGCCACAATGGTGTACGCATACCTAGCCAATGAGTCAAACTCCAGGATGTACTCTCTGATAGTCCTCCCGTTCTGCCTCAAGGTCAAGAATCTATCTACGCGGGCTCTCCTCATCTCAGGAGGCAAGAAGTGATCCAGGAAGGCCTCTGTGAATTCCTCCCAAAAAACTGGAAGAGCATCCTCACCTCTAGACAACTCTCATGACTCAAATCAGTTCAACGCAATATCGCGTAACCGGTAAGAGGCTAGCATGACGGACTCAGCCTCCGAGGCCCTAAGCACCTGCATAGTCCAGAATCGCCGAACAAACTCCGAGGATCCTCGCCGGATCTCGATCCATAGAACTTCGGGTGGATGACAACCCAGAAATCCGAATCAAGTAAGCCCATCGGCTCAGGGTTGGCCGCCGCTCGCGGGCGCCGCCGCCACTATCTTTGGTCAATAACCGGATCTGCTCCCCGTAATCTCTATACTCACCGATCGTGGGATGGTGGCTCAGTACCGCGGTCTCGATGGCCGCCGCCGCCTCGAACTCACGAGGTTGGCGACCGTGGAACTGCGCGCCCGAAACATCATCTCTGGTAAAGACTGGGCCTGTGCCCTCGTGACCCTCTGCGTCCTACTAGCAGCTCCCTCGGCTGCCTTGCCCTTCTGGTCCGCGGTTGCATTGCGTGGAGGCATAACTGGTACATAAAGGAAAATATCATAGGAAATTCAACCTATAACACAGCTTTATTGCACGATCTTAGAGTGAAATAATGGAAACCAATCCTAAATATCCTGCAGCCTCCTGATTATAGATGTGGTGCACAACACATCGATAATCAAGACTCTACTAGACACGTTCTGCAAACACTTTCCGAGGACTAACTGCTCTGATACCACTTTTGTCACGACACCGGGCCACAATCGGTGCCTACCGGCACCGTCAGGTATACATCAGAGAATAGCAGCGGAACATACATAACACATAAACCTGTATATAGCAAACATCACTGGCTAGCCGACAAGGCCGTCTTCCATAAAAATATACTTAATCAAAAGTATAGCAGTACAACTTTGTTCTTACAGCCCAAACCACAAACGTGACTACAGACCTCTAGGAATAACAACTGTGGCGGGACAGGGCCCCGCCATACCCCTGAATGTACATAATACCTACGATCGTGGAAAAAGCGTACTAATAAAAACAAGCCTCGGAGGAATGGAGCTTCGACACGGACGGTGATCCTAAGAATGAGGATCCACCACCTTACCACTGCGGCATGAGCGGCCAGAGAAGTCGATTACAATATGTACTAAGTATGCGAAACTGGAAAAAACTATAAATACCTCATAAGTCTAAAATAACTGGAGACATGTAAGATAATCAATTTACAGAACACTTTGCCTTACTAACAATGAGAATATCAAGCATATACTATACTGCATGAAAATAGGAAGCTCATGGTCAAAGCAAGGTCATCCGCCCCGTAATATCATTAAGCACTCCTACTCCTGGGACTATTTCACCCGCATGGGTAATGTGGATCCGCATGAGGTATTCCTCGCATAGGTTGTACTCACCCGCATGGGACTATTTCAACCGCATGAGCCCTACGGACTCACATGAGGTATTCCTCGCATCGTGGGTAGCAAATCCACAGAATATGCAAATGCCACAACCCGGGGAATGACCCCGTAATAAATAATAATATATCACTAGCACAAACCGGCTATCATACATAATACAAGCAAGTTAAGAAACCCCTTAACTTCTTATTAAGCTTGTTCATACACCTTCTCATTTTAGTTTACTTAAGGAACTAACATGTCTTTATGAAATCCGGGAATTTAACCCAAAGTACTATACTATGTGCTTCTACTCTTTTAAAACCTTAGGCAATTAATGCCTTAAAAATCAATTTGCCTTGCACAACCTCAAATCATTTATCCGTACTCATTTTACTTAGAGTAAATCTTCCTTTGTTAACTTTTCATAAAGCTAATATAATCAACTTCCCATAAAGTCATTATATTAACGTTATACCTTAGTCAAATACATTTTCCTAAAGCCAATGGACTTACACTTTTAAAAAGAAACAAGAATCATATACTTGAACACATCAAGTCCCTTAACTTTGAAAATTCAAGACATCCTTAATACTTTTTAAAGAAATGAGTTAATTCCCCCTTACTCACACAACTTGGCCATCCTTAAAACAAGTAAGGGATATCAAAATCGTGTACGTCTATCGTACTATATAGGTAAAGCTATTCATGATCAAGAGATAGGAAAGTTCCACATACCTCTTCGGTCAATCCACTTGCTAAGTCCAAAATACCGCACGTAGTATGTCAACCTATAATGACAATAATACGTTTATTAACCTCTAGTTTCAACGTAGAATATTCCAAGTGCAAAGTCACTAATTTCTATGGAAAATCGGGCAGCATTTCCTTTGTTTCTACATACTTTGCCACCTTTTTCAAGGCCGAATTCAACATCCAAACGCCACTTTTAAGGCCCAACAATCCAAACATTTCAAAGGGGATTACACACCTAATCTTGGATATGTAAAATTCTGCCCACAATGCATAACAAATAACTTAACAAGTTTAAGGTAGTATTTTGGCTACAACATGCTTACATAACCTTCTTATCCAATTCTTTCATATCCAAACCATATTTCTTACATGCAATTTATCTAAGAGCAATATTTTCAACTACAAGTTCTTTCTTCTTCACATGCAACACCAAAAACTAGCAACAAGAGAAAGAATTGTTACCTTAGAGCTTTAGCCAAATTAATCCAACAAATTTGCTAGCCTCCTTTCCAAAAACACCACCACAATAACTCCTACAAGCTTGCAAATAAGTTTCCTTCTTGCCACACTTTTCAGATTTTTCTCAATCCTTGATTTCCTCTTGATTTTCTAGAGAGAAGGAAGAGCTTCTAATTTAGAGAGAGAGAAGAGCTTGAAGAATGACCAAGTCTTCAAGACTTGGTCAATAAATAGTACATGCAAAAATCAGATGGGGGGGACACTTGTCACCCTCCCATGGCCTTTTTTAAAACAAAACAGTTCAGATTTTTCCACTCACCCTCGCAGAACCCGCCTCGGCGCCGCGGCCCTGCAGCCGGCGCCGCGGCGCTGAAACTTCTGCCAACCCTCGGATCTTCCGGCGCCGCGGCCCTGTGGCTCCTGTCCGAATTATTTTTCTGTCCGACTGCGCACTGAACTTGTAACTTCCATAACTTTCTACTCCGATGTCCTATCGACGAACGGTTGGTTGCGTTGGGAACTAGACTCAACGAACTACGTACTAGGCCTTTGAAACACCTAGGAACTCATAATGCAACTGGATATAAACCGCCTCAAAATTGACTAAAAACCCGTCCGAAACAATCCGTCAATCTATCTTTCAAAAAATTTAAGTCTTAATCCCTTTCGTACGCTCTCATACGCATGGCCAGAACTACGGGGTATAACATTCTTTTTTCCTGCGGACTTCCTCATTCTTGACATGGAGGAAGATGAAGACATGCCCATAATTTTGGGGAGACCATTCCTTGCAACGGGTAGAGCCCTAATTGATGTGGAGAATGGAGAGTTGAGAATCAGGGTTCAAGAAGAAGATATGGTATTCAAAGTCTTCAAATCTACCATTGAATTCCAGGCAGCAACAAATGTTTTGCAGTGAGCACAGCTGACACAACAGCTTATCAAGCACAAACCAAGGGTAAGAGAATCATTGCGACAGCTGTGAACCCACATGTTAGTTTGATTGCTGAAACAAAAGTGGATAAGATGAAAGCTGACAAAAAAGGTAAACCTTACTGAACTCAATCCTGCGAAAAAGAAGAATAGAGTGAGGAAAAGGAAAATTATCTTTAAATAGATAGGTTGTGGGATTAATTTACCCTAGTGATTGAATAAGAAACCTGCGTTCGGCTAAAAGACGTTAAAGACAACGCTACTTGGGAGGTAACCCAATGTTTAAATTATGCAATTAGTTTAAATAGAACAGTCTCACTTTTGGTATTTTTTTAGGTTGTGTTGTGATGACAGGTGAAGGGAATTGGACATGAAGCACTGAAAAACGTTGTAAACATGAAATCGGTGCAGCGCCGCGGCGCCTAGCAGCAGGACCGCGACGCCGAATGTTCTGAGAGATTGCAGGAATTTGGGCAATGTGGCGCCGTACAGCAGTGCCACGACGCATTTTCAGAAATAAAGAACCCTAAATCCCCCATCTCCTCCCACAATCACACAACCCTTTCACCAAAAATCTTCCACAAACTCCACCAAATTCTTCAAAAATACCTACACACCACCCTCATTAAAAACCCTCACATCTTTCACCACCACCACTCCTTCACTTGGGTTAGGAAATTTGTGAAGAAATACTCTTCAAAAAGGTAATCTTCATCAAATCTCTTGAAATTTCTTGGTTAAGTGGTGAAAGTAGCTTCAAATTTTGGGTAGTGTACGGGCCACTTTTGTGTTGTGCTGTGTGATTGGGGGTTGCGTTCTATTGTGTTGTGTGTTGTTGATGTTGTATGGTGTTGTTGATTGGGTATATCGTGGTGTGATTATTCTTGGGTGCTGCTGTGTTTGAATTATGATTGGTTGATAGTTGTTGGGAAACGTCAAGGAAACGCTGCAGAGAATTTTCCAACAACCCTCATAATGGCCTCAAGGAAACGAACTGCTCGAACCACCTCATCTTCATCAGCTCCAGATTATGATATTACCCGATTCACCAATAGGAATGCGTAGAATCGGTATAACAAGATAAGTGGTAGGGCAGTAATACAAGAGCGAGGAATGGGCTATCAGGCCGAACCACTCGATGAGGAGGATGCATACAAGCCTATTAGGGCCACGATTGAAGCTAATGGTTGGGAGAGGTTAGTCGAGGCAGAGGCTATTCCACAACAAAATGTCAGCCTTGTGAGAGAATTCTACGCCAATTATCCAGAACAAAACGATAGGATATGCTTTGTAAGAGGGCATTATGTACCCGTTAGTGCTAAAGCAGCGAATGGTATTTTTGGGACAGCTGATGTTGGGGACCAGGGCCACCATCTAACCCATTTCAGAACCTGGTCAAGGAATGTCAACCACATACACTGGAATGTAGTTGCTGAGGCCCTATGCTACCCAGGAGCGCAGTTTCGTTATTCCCGCAAGGCGGCAGGACTTGCGGTGCGATTCAACAGAGTAGCCAAGGCTTGGCTATATTTCGTGAGTGCTCGCTTGATTCCGTCAACTCATTTCACCAATGTACCAGCAGACATAATCAAGCTCATTTTTGGCATCATGAGGGGCCTGACTATTGATATTGGAATGGAGATAGTGTAGAGTATTGGATAAATCAGCAGATTGACCATGACTGGCGGATTGGGACATAGTTCATTCATCACTGCATTATGTGCTAGGCACAGAGTCCCAACATTCGCCATAGACATTCTTGAGAAGACTCTGCCACCGATAACATACAATCTAGTCTATTCATACCCTGACCCTGCAAACCCAGCGGATAGGAGACGAGGTCAAGGAGCAGGCGGAGCAGGTGCAACCGCAATGGAGCATGAGGATCCAGAGACAGCCACACAGTATGAGCCCGACGGAAGCATCCACCAGCCTTCCTTAGCTTTGGAGCCTCCAATTCCAATCATGGAGCAGATGCTCCTAAATCAACAACAGATGATGCAAAATCAGCAACAGATGATGCAAGAGCATCAAGACCTGAGCCAGCGCGTGAATGATTTGAGCATCATGTTCAACCAGTGGTCAATGTAGTATCCGCCGCCACCACCACCATTTTGAACCGCTATTGTCTGTAAGCCGTCCCTTTTATTTTGAGTCTTACACATTTGGGACAATGTGTCGTTTAAGTTTGGAAGGAAGTTCTTATTTTATTTTATTTTTGTAGGTCTATTTTTGGAGACTTTTTTATTATGTTTTTGTGTTATATGAGTCAATTTTTTTTATGATCATGCATGCTGTAGTTGCTGAAAACGCCTAGTGAATTAAGTGGGATAATATAATGGACTTAGAGCTAAAATTTGTGTGCTTAAGTTAGTTATGCCAAAGATTCATAAAAATCTAATTATTTGGGATATTTGTACTTAGTCTATGTGTTGTCAATTGTGAAAAAGGTCTATGAAGTCTGTTTGCTTGTTATTTGAGGCAAAATAGTTAAGATATACATGTTTAGGGAGATGATTCAGACATTTCTTTGTTAGCCTTTCTTACCATTCATTATCTACCTTGCAATAAATTATATCTCTAGTCAGCCCCTTTGAGCCTAAAATAAGTTATTTCTTTGACACCCTATGATTCTCTTATGTGCCATAAGCAGTAATTGAAAATTGGAATGAAGAAGAGTGAAAAAGAAATACCAAAAGAGAGTGGAAAAAAATACCAAAAGAGAGTGGAAAATTGATGCACCCCAATGAAAAAATGTAAAATCTTAAGTTTGGGGGTGCCTATATGAATGTGTTTCATGCTCTCAAAAAGAGAAGAGGGGAATGATAGGTATGAGCGGAAAATAACACCAAAAAGAGGGACAAAATGGTTGAATGAGAAAAACGCTTATGGTACATAAACTGAGCCTAAATGCCAACTTTTATCTACCCCTGCCTAAGCCTACATTACAACCCTGAAAAGTCCTGAAGATCTCTAGAATGTATGTCTATGATTAGTGGAGAATAACAAATAAACAGACCCATAAAACTAAATGAAATTGACATGCATAGGTTAATGTTCATGTTTCCATTGAGTGTAATTGAAATGAATTTGCGAAATATCTGGCTTGAAATTCTAGATTGATATATTCATGTTATATATGTTCCAGCATATTATCCAACTGACGTTCATGCTTTTCTAATTAACCTTGTGCAGCTGCTTGATTTGAGTCTTTGAGTCTTTTTGTCTTTTATTTATTTTATTCTGTTTTGATCTTTGCTCGAGGGCGAGCAAATGTTAAATTTGGGGATATTTATTAGGCGTATTTTGTATACGCTTTTTGAACATTTTTAGTTAGTATTTTCCTCATTTTCATTTAAATAAGTGTAGTGTTAGGGTCGTTTTTTTTCTTTTGAGTCATAGGTGTTCAAAAAGGTAAAATGGCGAAAAGCGGACATAAAAGGAGGGTCCCGAGGCAAAAAGGTTAAAAAATTAGAGATTCGGACGAAGGCAAAGCAGCGTCGTGACGCGTAGCAGCAGGACCGTGGCGCCAGAAGCTCAGACTTATCACAGAGGTTTAGGCGCCGCGGCGCCGACGCGGAATTTTGCAAATCCGAGGACAAATTGGCCAGGGGCAAATAGGGTCCAGAGGGCACGAAAATAGCAGCATAGTTAAGCCCTAGGGATTATTCTACAGAGGGAAGACATTCCATTCTATCACACAACACAGGGCAATTTTGGAGGCTACAATTGGAGACCTAGTTCTACGCAATTTTTCTTCTAGTTTTAAATTCAGTTCATGTTGGGATTTAAATTAGTTCTTAGCATGTCTATGACTAGGAGTTAAACACTATATTAGGGTTTTCTTATTAAATCGCTTGAAACTCCATTTCATGAATTAATGCATTAGTTTGATTTCTTCTTCACTTGATTAAAATTTATTCAATATTGGTATGAATGTTTGATAGTTAATTGATCACTAATTATCATAATCTATATGATTTCGAATCAAGAACCGAGAGAAGAGATTTGAATATGATGTAATTGAATAGACATAGGTTAAAATCGCGGACGAAAGTACCCTGATACTTGTGTAGCATTATAGGTTATTATTCTTAATCCTCCTATGTGGTAAAACCTATCATAGAAATATAGAAGATTTCTGCACTGGGGTTGAGCGATTATATATCTTAACCGGAATATAAGACAGTCTAGTTAACTGCTATCTTAACGTAGAAGAAGAAGTCATTCTAGTTGCATTAAAGATTGAAAAGAGTTGATAGTTGAGGATATTGGAAGCCCTAATTCCTTCATAACTGATTAAACCTCAACAATTTAGTTTACTTCTTGCAATTATTCTAGTAATTAGATAAAAACACAAATCAATCGTTTGCCAAATAGATAACCTAGAATAGATGTTCGGTAATTAGAAATCAGTCTCTATGGACGATAAACTCGATCTTACAAGACTATATTACTTGTAACGATATGTACACTTGTGTGAGCACGTGGAAATCGTCCAACAGAGGGTTGAATAAGCGCTGGAATGCTTGTTGGGTTGGTAGCAGTAGGTGGTAGAGACGGGACGCCGGTAGTGGCAGTGACGGGATGAGGTGGTGGCAAAGCGTTGACAGCTGCCGGAACAGTTGTAGCATGCCGGAGAGCTTAGTGGACAAGCAGTGATGTGTACGAATCATCAAGAAATTTATAATCAGTGACTCGAAATATTTGAATGTTGTCAAACAGGAAAACATACTCGATAAAGGTGACGTGGTGTGAGATTATGATTTTATCGGTGTATAGTTCATAGCACAGGTACCCCCTATGGTTTGATGAGAATCATAGAAGGCGCACAGAGTAGATCTGGGTGCCAAATTGTGGGGGCCATGGATGCCAAATTAGGATAACATAGACAACCAAAAATTCTAAGATGGTCATAGGTAGGGACTCGACGGTATATAATTTCGGTGGGAGTCCTATTTTGAATCGCACGGGTAGGTAAAATGTTGAGAATGTTTTCTACCATTTTTAGTGCATATACCCAAAAAGTTGGGGGGAGAGACGCATGAAAAAAAAGTATGAATCATATTATTAATGGTTCGGAGAATTCGTTCGGTTTTTTCATTTTGAGGGGAGGTGTGGGGGCATGAGAAATGAAAGATCATGCTATTATCCGCACACAATTTATGGAATAGGAAATTATTAAGCTCACGACCATTATCACATTGAAACAATTTTATGTCTTTTTCAAATTGCATTTTGATCAGTGTACGAAACTCTACAAATTTGGAGAAAACTTGAGATTTGAGTTTGAGTGGATAGACCCAAAGAAAGTGGGAGAAATCATCAAAAAATACTAAATAATATTTATGGCCTAGATTTCTAGTTACGGGAGAGGTCCATAAATCAGCGTGAATAATATCAAAGGAGGAGAAAGTGGTACCTATTGAAGTCGCAAATGGTAGTCTGACGTGTTTTCCTAACTTACACGAGGAGCAACTATGAGAAGGATTCCCTTTATTGCATTGAATTAAATTTTAATTTCTAAGAGAATAAAAAAACATGAGAATCTGGATGACCAAGTCTAGTGTGTCACGTAGAGAGAGATATGATTATTAAAACAGTAGGAGGAGTGACACTAGCAGCGGATGTGAGTAGGAACGGATATAGGCCCCCCTCATTATTGCATCTCATAAGGAGTTTCCCGGTATGGAGGTCCGTTACAGAAAATCCAAATGAGTCAAAATTAATTGAGACAGAATTATCGGTGGCAAATTTTCTGACAGAAAATAGATTTTTGATGATGTTTGGGGCATAAAAGACGTTTTTAAGAGAGAAATGTAGATGCGGTGATGGGGTATGGGTGTGGCCAAATCCTTGAATTGGAATGCGATGACCACTACCGACCATAATAGATTGTGGAGTTGGTAACTGACACAGTTGAGAAAGATTACCTGAATTATTGGTGAGATGAGACGTGACATCCGTATCTATATACCACACATTATCAGGTTGTTGGTGGGTCAAGGAAGCCATGTACTTGTGTTCTCGGGTAAAGGACAAATTTTAATTATTTTCAGATAAGGGAGAAAAGCTAATAAAGAGAACAAGGGGGAAAAAAAAAAGTTCTATGTTCTTCTGGTTTTCATCTGACAAGATGTGACAAAGAAGGAAAAGACAAAACACTTTTTGATTGTGGGAAGGAAGAAAGAAGAAACCAATTTGAACGTGAAAAGACAAAACACGTTCTCGGTTAAAGGAAAAAGAAAGAAGCAGACACAAGATTATGACTTCTTGACAAGCTGGTCGAAGAGAAAAGAGGGCAACCAATTTGGTTCTCGGGTAAAAAACAGAGAAACGATCAGAAAAGAAAACTTTGTGTTCTTGTTAAATTTCACAGGAGCAGTGATCAGTGGATAGATAATAAGCACAACCCAGCAGAGAAGAAGAGCGATGGAGGTAAAAGAAGAGAGCTAGAGAGAGAAATATATTTTGGGCTCTAATTGAGCTTCTGTGGGACTTTTCTAATTATAACTCTCTCAAAAATAATTACAAGACAATGGTCCTATTTATAGGAAATTAGACCCTCTAACAATATCTTGCTAATAACAAAATATCTAATCTAATCAAAATATCTAATGAGAACTTATTTATAACAAACTAATATCCAACTATCTTCTAACTAACCACATATATATACAATGTATATATGTGGTATATCTCATATCTCAACACGCCACTCCTAAACACTTTGAAAACACCGATTTCAGTCCTAGCTTGGAAACAACGTCCTTGAGGACTTCCAGAAACTCTTTGACTATAAGTGTTCTGAGAGTCAAGTTCCAAGTGAACATTAGAGAAACCATTAGGAAACACCAGTTGCTTCCAAAACTAGAAGCCTCCAATTTTGCCTGATTGTTCATACCACTGTCAGTAGGTATAGAAAATCCCATAGTGAAGTCTTCATGTTCATTTCTCATCACTCCACCAATGTCATCTTTTCCAAGTTCTTGGATGTAGCTTGTTTTTAGGTTTGATGTCCCGCTACTTTTGCATCACTGCTCTAGTAGGAAGAAATTGATTAACTGCTTTAAGTGGGGATCTTATATTATCCCACCAACAGCAGCAGATGTAACAACCAGTACCAACAGTGCTCCATATAGAAGTTTCATAACAGCTTTCTCACATTCCTTCATAAACTGCAGACACACATAGCTGCAGCACATTCGTGCTCTTTCATTCAATCTTTCTTGGTTTACCACCAGTTTCAACATCCACCAAAGTCAACAACACTAGCTGCTGCAACAGAAAATGGTAAAAAAAACCCAGAATTCCAACATCTGTAACATCTTTCCAGCAGCCATACAACAATTTGCACCAGCACCAGCATTAGGTGTTTCTGCATTTTAGCCTTAGCAGCAATGTACAGCGCAACATCTTCTGCATCAGCTGGATAAATTCCAGCAGCAACAAATTCAGCAAAAACTAGCTGTGGCATTAATCACTTTCAAGCCATTCCATAATACCAACAAACCAGTAGTAGGTCCAGCAGCAGACAATAACCATGCATCATTTGTAGAAACCGCAGAACCTCAGCGATAGCACTGCGTTTTTCCGGCCAGGCGACAAATGTTGTCCAGCAGCAACATCAATCAAAAATGAAATAGAACCTCTGAACCACTGAACCACTTGGATAAATTCCGGCGATAACTTGATAAATTGAATAGGAAGCAACACTTTGTGCCTCTCGATAACCACTCGATTCCAAATATCCGGTAATTAAGCGATCGACAAGCCAACAAATTCAGCAATAATAGCGGCCATCGATCCGCAACATCGGCGACATCGAACCGCAACATTTACAATTTCCTCGAGCACTTGTTATATGCACTTGAATATCGCGATCGATTAGTAACATCTAACAATCGATCCACGAACTTGCATTTTCAGCGGTGACCAACAACATAATACGGTGACGATGCATCTAGCGAAATAGCAATAGCACCGGTCGTGGCGATAACATCGAGCAGTGCGGCGCGGTGGCAAGAATATCGATAACACTATAATTTTGATTACGAGCGGTGACACTATAATTCGATTACGAACGGCGATGCGGCGGCGATAACATCGAGAAACGGTCGCGCGGTGGCGGCAATATCGGTAACACTATAATTTTGATTACGACGGTGACACTATAATTCGATTACGAACGGCGGCCGTCATATCGGCGACTACGGGCTTTTATAAAGCCGAATCTCGGTTTATTCTTAATTTGGCGAAACCTGGATTCATCTTGGCGGAGAACCCGCCGTTCTCTGGTCTCTCTCGGACTAGAGAATCTCTCGATTCTCTATGAATTTGTTACGAACGGCGCGGACTATAATTACGAACGGCGCGAGAATTTGATAAGCGGCAAGAACCTCTTCGTTCTCTAGTCATTCGTACTAGAGAATCTCTTGATTCTCATCGCGCGAGATATTCTGAATTGAGCTTGACTCAATCCATATTATCGTCGACGAAGTATCCGCCGGTTCTTAGTGCATTTGTCGCTAAGAACTCTTCGATCCTTGATCGATCTATTGAATATGCAGCGAACTACGATTTCTTTGAAATGAAATTCCATTGATCAACAACAATATCTTTTCTTTGAGTTTTAACAATATCGACTTCTTTTAACAAGCGATGGCTGCGGCGTAATCACTCGACTATTGCGGCAACAACAGTGATAAAGTAACACCAAAGAACCAATCGCGAGAACAACATCGGTACCCAACACAACACTAACACATAATGAACTAACACAACAACAACTATCAACAACAAAGCCAATGACAACGGCGAACTCGACATTTTCTCCAATCGCGAATTCACCAACACGGATATAACTTGCATCTCCAAGCGGCAACTAATGATGCTTCACTACTAGAAACAACGGCGGCAGCAATAATACCAATGAGATATGAAACCAACACCAAAAACAATACGAAAATGACTTTCAGAATATTTTCGGCGATCTTCGACGTCGCAATGATAGCCAAAGGCTGAATGTATCCGCAGGAAATGATAACATCTCCATAGCGGAACAAATAAGATGAATCGATCTTCGATTCTCTGATTGTTAGAAAAATAGCAATTTCGATTTTCAATCGCAATTTCGAATTTCAGTTCGTCGAATTTTCATTTTGATAATCTACAGAGATTACCTCAATCTTCCTTGATTTCAATTCGGATTTTCAGAAGAAATTCCTCAAACTCGCCATGATTTCGATTGTTGAAATTTTCGAAGAAACTCGCCCGTTTTCTCGATCTCTCCATCGATTTGAATCGATTTGAATCAATCCTTAATATCAATCGATTAATGGCCGATTTGATTTCTTGATTTGATTTTACGATTTTGATCGAAAATCGCGATTTGATTTTACGAAAATCGCGATTCTTTCTCCACAAATCTGTTTTGATTTCGATCTTCAGATGCATAAGTGTTGTCTGATTTTCTGATTCCTCGATCACACGCCTGTATTCTTCGTCAATTGCCTCGACTCTACAAATCGAGGATCTCAGTCCTTCTTTGTTTTCTCTGTGATTTCGATTTCAATTGCAGGCCCTACGAATCAGTAGGCTCTGATACCATATTAAATTTCACAGGAGCAGTGATCAGTGGATAGATAATAAGCACAACCCAGCAGAGAAGAAGAGCGATGGAGGGAAAAGAAGAGAGCTAGAGAGAGAAATATATTTTGGGCTCTAATTGAGCTTCTGTGGGACTTTTATAATTATAACTCTCTCAAAAATAATTACAAGACAATGGTCCTATTTATAGGAAATTAGACCTTCTAACAATATCTTGCTAATAACAAAATATCTAATCTAATCAAAATATCTAATGAAAACTTATTTATAACAAACTAATATCCAACTATCTTCTAACTAACCACATATATATACAATGTATATATGTGGTATATCTCATATCTCAACAGTTCTGACTTCACGAGGAGCAACCGCCGGTTGAAGAAACCGGGGGAGGCTGCGGGTGAAAGAAAAAATTAGGGTTTAGGTTTTGGCTTCTGATATCATGTAAGAATGTATTAATCTCCCTTGGAGAGTTTTTCTCATTAATATCAAATATATATAGGTGTACAATATAGAATTCTGATATAATAGGGATCATATTTCTACCATAAGATTAAATATGGTAAAATACAAAGTGGTACACATGCTAATAGTAGTGATCTTAATTAAAAGCTGCATGTTACACTAAGAACCACTAAAGTTTTGGGTGCCAACTATATTAAAACCATACTCATACATGGTATTCAATGTTTATGAAATATATCTGAAATGAGAGATTAGGAATTTTGTATTAGACTTACAAATTACATAGAAGATTAATAGTGCTCAATACATAAGAAAGCTTTATTGTGGTAATATTGTGCATAGAATCTCTCTGTCCTACCAAAGGCAAGGATGGTCCGCGTGTATGAGAAATGGATTGCAACCGTGCATGAAGAATTAGAATCCATGTCCTTTTCGTACCACTCAATTTATTCTCTTAAAATATTAATTAAAAGAAACAAGGGACCCTCCATGAAGAAATAGACTCTCATAAGTGTTTGACCGTTTTTAAACATTATTTTAGCTCTTTGGGCTGCGCTTAATGTGGAACCCATTGCTACCATTTGTCTTTCTTCCAAAAACAAGGTGGACGCCAGGATCATTGTGAGTGCAAGAAGCATTATGGAGAATGGAGTTGTTGATACCCTGGACATTGCTGTTCATGAATGCAGTCATAGGAAGAGACTTATTTTGCATTCTATCTCCCTTCCTTCCACTTTCACTCCCTGATTTCTCTCCATCATCCTCACTATTCCACACCTTTGGGCTTCCATTCTTTTGAACGCTCTGACGGCTGTATGTCTTCCTTGAAGGGCTTAACTCCATAATAGCTCCCTTGTTTTCACCAGCTAGTGTTAGAACACTCACTCCAAAGTCATCCGAAGTGTCGGAATTAGACATCTTCTTCTGCTGAATCCCTTTATCTTTTTTAACTGATTCCCGTTTCCCGTTTTCCACTGTTTTTTCATTTCTAGCAGTCTGTATGACATGATAACCATTAGACCTTGTGGTTTCGTGGACCACAACAGATTTCTGATCAACCTGTGGAGGAATCTTAGACTCAAGTTCAAGTTGAGGAGGGGGAAGCTTTAGTGGGGATGGAGGGTGAGAAAGTGCAGGCTTAGTTTGAGGAGAGTAGGTCTGGGATTTCACTACATTAGGCTGGATGACTTTTTGAGATGGTGTGGGAGCTTTTGATGGTGATGATTGATTGGTTAGAGTTTGGATAGAATCTGCTATGTTTGTTTTTGGAGATGGTGGTAACGAAGAATACGGAGTACTAGTCGGAGCGCTCTGTGTTGTTACAGTAGAAGCTAATGTCCTGAATGGGGATTGTGGCACTGATGTGGTGACTTTAGTGACAGGAGATTTAGGGACTTCAGTGGCAGCACGTTGTGGTTGTGCTGCCACTGGAGAACGTGGTGAGGGAGCCTTTGGTAGCGAAACAACAGATTGAGGAGGAGCAACAGGTGATGACCTTGGAGGTGGAGTTTCCAGAGTGGAACGTGGGGAAGCTGCAGTCACAGGTTGAGGCTGCGGTGCTGAAATGGGGCTACGTGGGGCCGACACTGCCGGTTGCGGTGCTGAAATTGGGCTACGTGGGGCTGGCACTGCCGGTTGCGGTGGTGCAATGACTGCTGCAATGGGAGGAGCAGCAGTAGCCGGTGTTTGTGGTGTAGGTTCTTGAGGTTGAGGTGGCTGAGTAGCAGTAGTAGTAGCTGCCGGTGACGGAGGTCTAAATGGGGTGGCAGGTCGAAACAACGGTTGTGTGGCCGGTGCTGGTGGAGCAGAAGCTGGAGGTTGTGCAGCTGGACGGACCATCGAAGCGAAACGGAACAACGGACGAGGTTGTTGTTGGCTTGCCATTGATGGATTGATAGTATAGTAAAAGTATTATTATAAGTAGTGAAAAATTAAACACCCCAAAAATCTTCCACAATGAAATAACTCAAAGTATATTACTCTTATTTATAGTCCAAGAAAAGAGAAAGGCTTCAAATAGACATTTCAAGAACAAAACACATGAAAGAAGAGGGAAGTGAAAGAAAGGCATCAGATTCACAGCAAACATAAATTTTCATTTCACAAAAGTAATAAGTAAGCATCAGATTCAAACCACGCAATTCATATATAAACAAAAAGGACAGTTCAATTTGTCATAATAGCTACAAGCTGGGGGACCCCATTAATGTAGAAGTGAAATGAGTGAAAATCAACTCTTTTTTCTTTTCATGATAGAAACTCCATCGTCCATAAATCAATTTGAAGGGATTGTTAGTGAGTTTAGAGCTGTTTTCCAATAATAAAAGCCATCTCTGCTAGCTCACTGAAAAATTCTTTGTCTAGTATCGGACATCGGAAGGCATATATGCCCTTCAAATACAAATTACAGAAGATTCATCTACGCTGACAAAATGGCTATCAGAAAGAGTCCAATCCCGAAGAGAGTTCATATGTGAAATTTCTTTATTGAATGGAAAAGTCAATCGCAACGACTATTGGCGTTAAAAAATTAAAAATGATCACGACCATGAGTTATGGTCGCACACTTGCATTTTTGGGAATAGTTTGAGGGATACATGAACATTATTAAGCACTTAAAACAGATTCTTTCAACTTGATAAACACACATTGTGAATATGATGGTTGTCATCTAAGATACTAGTCGGTTGTTGCCCAATATAATGGTTATAATTTTAATCTTTTTAATGGTATTTATTGAAGTTATAGTTTTAATCTTTTTAATGATACCGACGGAAGTGAATTCACAACATATTTATGTTGATTAAATATTATAAACTAATTAATATTTCAAGAAATTTAGATTAAAAAAATTAATAAGCAATTTTGAGAGTTGCGGCTGTTAGTCTTTCAAGTACATGAAATTTAGAATCATCCCACCAATATTCATCTTAACAAAATGCATCTCTCATGGTTTAAAAACAGAACACAAAGGTCCCTCTGTTAACTTTTCATTTAGAATGGATGGTCACTTGTCCAAGACAAAAGAAAGAAAAAAGAGAAGGACCAGCTTTAGCTATGATTTCCCCTAAATTTGGTATTGTTAAGAGTCACACATCGGATATGGAATGGGAACATGAACTTCTTATATGGACTTGAACAATTCTCACCTTATAAGCTAGCTTTTGGGGTTGAGTTAGGCTCAAGATTCATTCTTTACATGATGTTAAAGTCATACCTCATTTCAATTCTTTGTTCACAGATTGTTGGGCCCCAAATTATATTATTCACACTCCAGTTAACAAAGTCTGAAGGGGGGAGTGTTAAGAGTCTCACATCGGATATGGAATGGGAACATAGATTCCTTATATGGACTTGGACAATTCTCACCCTACAAGCTAGCTTTTGGGGTTGAGTTAAGCTCAAGATTCATTTTTGCTTCAGTTAACAAGGTCTGAACGGGGGAGTGTTAAGAGTCTCACATCAGATATAAAATGAGAACATGAATTCCTTATAAGGACTTGGACAATCATCACCCTACAAGTTAGTTTTTGGGATTGAGTTAGGATCAAGATCCATTCTTTACAGGTATGTTACATTTTGTTATCGTGGTTGATGTTTTTGGATCAAATCCAATGATCAAAATAAGCATTAATTCATGGCCATATAAGATTTGTACTCAATATAATATTGGAGTAGGTTTTCTAGTTTCTAATTAAAGTAAGTTTTGCATTATTATAAATAAGGATGTTACTATCTATTTCTTGGAGTCGAGAAGCGTGGAGAACTATTTTCCTTCAATGAAATACATAGTGCAGTTTGATAAATCAAGGGATTAAAATACATCTGCCTCTATTAGACAAATATAGCAATTAATAGCCAGATCGATCAAATTAAACATGTTCAGACATCATTGGCGTCTTAATGGGTAACCAAATTATATATGTGACTCAAGTATCACAAACCAGGCAACAATAACAACTAACTTAGATGAACACCTTCAATCCTCATATTGCATCTTTACAACTAGTATCAGTTACAGAAATGCTGGAACTTAGGAAAGAAGTTTGTTAATTTACAGTTCATTCTATAACAAACTAAAAGAATACAAGAAAACGAGAAAATGAAAAGTTATGAAAAAGGACGAGAAACAAATACCATGTATGATCCTCTTCAGAATTATGCACCTAAATGTTCTTGCATAACTTTTGATACCCTTTATTGAGCTGAATTCCGGAATGTTTCAAGACGCTTCAGCTGCTTCTCTGGAATTAGTTGGATTTCCTTATCACTATGGTAATCAGAGAGGTTTGTTTCCAATCTTTTGACAATCCTTTACATTCAGCCTTTGCAATTCAGGGCAACACAAAGATGCTTCTTGAGTGTGGAAATCAGTGAGACATGGGAGATTTCCAAGCACCAAATCTCTTAATCTTGGGAGAATCATGTCTACCGGTGTTTCATGAACTTCAATAACTTTCTCCAATTTACTGCAATCTTCCAACCATAATACTTGTAGATGACAGAGGAAATTCACAGATGCTATACGGGAAGATGTGCCTGAGCTTGTCACATTGTGACACTTTTACAACTTCAAGCCCGTGGAACATAACTATTTCACTAGGACCCTTCCATAGGATAGTTAGTTGGGACAGATTTTCCAGTATCAATCTCTTCAGTTTCCTTAATTGTTCACCTTGGACTGTGAGGCCTTCAAATCCAAACACAGCTTCAATTGAGGTCCCCTTTGCATGAACTTCTTCAAGATTTGGCATTCTTTGTATTAAATTAGGTGGAAGCAGTGCATTTTTGAAATTAGGACACTCTCCGACCTCCAAAGTCTTGACTTTGTATAAAGATCCAAATGGTAGCTCCTCGCCCTCGGTACAGATGACGCACTAGTGGATGTGTCATCTACATTATCGTCTAAATTAAAGTCTGTTTCAGATGCAGAATATAAGTCATCATCTAATGGTATATCATTAAAAAAAATAGTTTCATCTATATGAGTGAAATCAATCAAATCGCCGGAACTAGGAATATGATTACTAGAAGAAGAGTATCATTATCCTTGTTACCCCTACTAGAAGAAGCACTCTTACTCTTACTCTTACCATTAATCATACGTACAAAGCGTTCTATTATAATTATACAAATAAATAATTAAAGTAAAATTAAGTGTGATAATTAAAATTAAGTAACAATAATAATTTAAAGAAGGAACGAAGGTACCAAACGTCGATGTAAATGAACAAAAAATATATAATATTTAGTAGGTAATGTAGAATTATAGAGAGATAAATTGAGAGATTAGAGAGATTGTAGGAAGATCATTCCTATGTTAGACATTGAAGGATTTTCCTCATATATTGCTAATAGTAATTATATACTATCGCATAATGGTATTGTTTATGGGAATGCTCCACTTGTGAATGATTTATATACACTTAATTGTAATCGTGATATTCTCAATGTGCAAAACAAGCGAGCTAAGATAAGTAATCTGAGAAATCCCACCTACTTATGGCATTGTAGGCTTGGTCATATTAATGAAACAATAGCAAGATTAAGAAAGTTAGACTATCTAGCAACATTTGACTTTGAGTCTTATGGTAACTGTGAATCTTGTTTGAGAGGAAAAATGGCAAATAAGCCACTTTCTGGGAAAGGTGTACGAGTCAAAGAGGTAATTGAGTTGGTCCTGTTACACCCCGTAATTACATGACATGTTTTAAGAACGTACGTAAGAATCCCAAATGTTAAGATTTGAGACTAGTAAAAATTTATCGGAATTATGAAATTGTTGGAAAATGAAATATTGTGACGAATGGGAGGGCGACACGTGTCACCCCCCCTTAAATGGTCTTGGATGAAAATAGCAAGGCCAAAAGGGTCATTTGACCATCTTTAAGATGACAAAGTCTTGCAAGTAGTAGAGCTTGATATAATTGACTTAGTCAATGGAGCCACTTGACTTGATATTTAAAAGAATTTCATCCAAACCACACATATGTATTAATCTTAGCCCTCCATTGTACTATATAAGTATACTAGTAGTGAGACAAGCTTCCACACTTAGAAAATTTTCAAGAAAAATTGGATGAACAACTAAGGGGCTCTCGGGTTCATGAATGAGAAAAGAGAAAAAAATTTGTTTGTTGTCCAATAAGCTCCACACTTTAAACCAAGGTTCATGAGGGTATTGTAAGGGTATCTCAATAGAAAGATCCCGGAAAATAGCATTTTCGTAATAGTCGCAAGGTGAAAATCTAGTTGCTTTCCTAGGTTTTGATTGGAAGATTAAAGGAAAGTTGTTTGTGATATTCTAAGGGTCTCAAGTGGTGGATTGAAGTGTCTAGAAGAGGCTCTAAGTTGCTAGGGAGCGACTTCGGATTTGAAGTTGGACTAAGGTTCGTTGAGGTAACAATCTTGTTCTCTTAAAGTGTTACAAGATTATATATTGTTGTTAGCCTTACATTTTTACTAGCATGAAGTATATGTGTTGAAGATTGATAAGTGATATGGATTGTTGTAGCCTAAATCCGAAATGACATATAAGTCATTTGAAGTTGGATTACAATTTGGTCGTTAATTAAAATCGTCGCATGTTACTTACTTGAAGATTGTAGTAGTTATAATCGATTGTGACTTGATATCATGTTATACTAAACAACTTGGATTGAAAAGGAAATTGGATAAGAATTGGTGTTGTTGTATATCAAGTTGCCGAATTTACCTTGTAGTTTGTACTAGTTTGATATCAATTGTTTGGCGAAATTTTACACGTCTAGTAGGTGTGTAATCCCCTATTGTTAACTACATTGTTGGGCCTTAAATGTGGCGTGTTTGGTTATTGAATTCGGGCCTTGAAAAAGATGGTAAAGTATGTAGAAACAAAGGAAGTGCTGTCCGATTTTTCGTAGAATTTAGTCTTTGCACTTATTATATTCTACGTTTGAAGTAAGAAGTTAATAGTCGTATTATGGTCCTTATAGGTTGACATACTACGTGCGGTATATTGGACTTGACAAGTGGTTTGACCCGAAGAGGTATGTGGAACTTTCCTATCTCTTGAGCATGAATAGTTGTACCTATATAGTACGGTAGACGTACAAGACTTTGATATCCTTTACTTGTTTTAAGAATGTCCAAGTCGGTTGAGTTAGGAGATTAACTCACTTGTTTTAAAGTAGTAAGGATGGCTTATTTTTCAAAGTTAAGGGACTTGAAGTGTTTTAAAGTATATGATATTGTTTCGTTTTAAACGTATAAGTCCCTTGGATATGGGAAAGTGTAATTGACAAAAGTATAAAGTTAATATAACGACTTTATGGGAAGTTGGTTATATTAGCTTTATGAAAAGTTAAAAAGAAAGATTTACTCTAAGTAAAATAAGTAAGGATAAATGACTTGAATTTATGAAAGGCAAATTAATTTTAAGGCATCAATTGCCTAAGGTTTTAAAAGAAAAGAAGTCACTTGATTTAGAAGCCTAATTATATTTCTAAAGGTATTGTGACTTGTCTTGAAAAGTAGTTGTGACTTGATACTACGGTTATTAGTATCTTGGAAGTTTTATATGAAAAAGAAGTCATTTTAAAAGAGTAGAAGTATGTAGTACTTTGGGTTAAATTCCCGGATTTTTATAAAGACATGTTAGTGCCTTAAGTAAACTAAAATGAGAGTGTATATGAACAAGACTAATAAGAAGTTAGGGGATTTCTTAACTTGCTTATATATTGTATGATAAGCCGGTAGTGCTTATGTTATGTATGATAAGTCGGTAGTGCTTATGTTATGTATGATAGACGGTTTGTGCTAGTGGTATATTATTCATTACGGGGTCATTCCCCGGGTTTGTGGCATTTGCATATTCCGTGGATTTGCTACCCATGATGCGAGGAATACCTCATGCGGGTCTGTAAGGGCTTATACGGGTGAAATAGTCCCATGCGGGGCGGGCCAGTCCTATGTGAGGAATACCTCATGCGGGTCTACACGACCTATGCGGGCGGAGTCTATGCGAGGAATACCTCATGCGGGTCCACACGACCCTTGCGGGTGAAATAGTCCCAGGAGTAGGATTGCTTAATGATACTGCGGGCGGGTGGCCCTGCTTTGATCATGAGCCTCCTATTTTTATGCAGTAAAGTATACTCTTATTTACTCTCATTGTTAGTAAGGCACAGTGTACTGTAATTTGATTATCATACATGTCTCCGACTTTGTTTTAGACTTATGATGTAATTACAGTATTTTTCCAGTTTTACATACTTGGTACATATTGTGTCGCGACCCCCTTCCTGGGCTGCGTTAAATGCCACGGTAGTAAGCGGTGGTGGATCCTCATTCTTAGGATCACCGATCAGTGTCGAAGCTCCATTTCTCGGAGGCTTGTCTTTTTAGTGCAGTTTTCACGATGTTGTAGATATTATGTACATTCGTGGTATGGCGAGCCCCGCCATACGATTGTTATTCTAGAGGTTTGTAGTCACATTTGTGGTTGGAAATGTAAACGAGTTATCTTATTTTACTTTTGGTTATGTATATTTTATGGAAGCGGCACTTATCGGCTGCTTTGTGATGTTTATTGTCTAAACATGTTTATATATTGTGTATGTTTCGCTGCTATTCTCTGATGTATACCTGAAAGGGGTGCCCAGGTAGGGCACCAGTCGCGGCCCGGGGTCGGGTCATGACAGGTCCATACTGATATATGTGAGCCGTTTTCTACTCAAGCTAAGGGAGGTTTTCCTTAGCTCATTACTTTTACAGACAATTTCACTAGATTTGGACATGTATATCTTATGAAGCACAAGTCCAAAGCCTTTGAGAAATTCAAGGAGTATAAGTTAGAAGTGGAGAAACAACTTGAAAGGAGTATCAAAACTCTTCAATCGGATCGATGAGGAGAATACTTGAGTAAATAATTTCTAGAATATTTGAAACTTCATGGAGTCCAATCACAATGGACGCCTCCTGGAACACCACAAATGAATGGTGTTGCTGAAAGGAGAAATCAAACCTTATTGGATATGGTTAGATCCATGATGATTTTCTCAGCTCTTTCAACATATCTTTGGGGTTATGCTTTACATAATTCAATCTATATTCTGAATAGATTTCCTTCAAAGTCAGTAGAGAAAACACCATATGAGATATGGTATTGTAAGAAGTCTGCTCTTACGCATATGCAAGTCTGGGGCTGTCCTGCATATGCAAAGAAAATGCTTACTGACAAGTTGAAATCTAAAAGTGAGAAATGTTATTTTGTGGGATATCCAAAAGAAACAAGAGGATACTATTTCTATCTTCCTGAAGAACATAAGATTATTGTTTCTAAGAATGCAACTTTCCTTGAGGAAGACTATGTCTATAAGGAACAGAATTACAATAAGATAGAACTTGAAGAAATTCAAGAACCACAAAACAACATGGAGATTGAATCCTTGTCAAATGACCTAGACAAGAATTCAGTGGGAGTTTTTGGTGAAGATTTGTTACTTAGAGGACAATCTTCAGCTAGTGGGAGTGATGTAAGAAATAATGCAGATATGCAAAATTCTTATACACAACCAATGAAAAATCATACAATGGTTGTACATTCTTCCCTTTAGGAAACACATAAAGATGATATTCATGAAAGCTCTCATACTGATGGAAGGTCGAACACACAAGAATCTTCTCATGATCAGAATACACGAACCATAGAAATGTAGAATATTCAACTACGTAGGTCCACTAGGACTCATCGTCAACCTGAAAGACTTAACCTCCTTGTGGAGAGTCAAAATGACATAGAAATTCCTGACGATGATGAACCTACAACCTACACCGAGGCTATGTTAGACATTGGATCGAAGAGATGGCAGGAAGCCATAAAATCTAAAATGGACTCAATGTACAATAATTAAGTTTGAAACTTGGTTGATTTGCCAACTAAGATTAGACCCATATGATACAAATGAGTCTTCAAGAAGAAGATTGACGCAAATGACAATGTACAAACCTACAAGGCTAGGTTGGTAGCAAAATATTATAGTCAACGACCTGGGGTCGACTATGATGAAACTTTTTCGCCAGTTGCGAAAATTAAGTCCATCCGGATTTTGCTTGCAATAGTTGCATACTATGACTATGAAATTTGGCAGATGGATGTTATAACCATTTTTATCAATGGTAAGCTAATTGAGGAAGTGTATATGATACGGTTTTACATCCAAGTCAAAACACAGAGCAGTATGCAAGCTACAAAACTCCATTTATAGACTTAAGCAAGCCTCGAGGAGTTGAATATTTGCTTTGACAAAGCTATCAAATTGTTTGACTTTGTTATAAGCAAAGAGGATCCATGCGTTTATAGTAAACACAGAAAAATGAATATTGTTTTCATTTAGCATTGTCACGCCCTTTTTCGACCGCGACAAATTCACTCCTGCTTAACAATGTTAGAAATAAAAATAATGCTAATAAAAGGTGCTAAAATGCTAAAGGGGTGCTAAATGCTAAAAAAGGTTCGCGGAGTCGGCACCTAATTATCTTGGGTGAATTAGGACACCTAAATGTCAACTAGGTTAAAGTCAACACTAATTCCATTAAATGGTCTGCTAAACTTAATGAGATTCTGGGCAAGGGTTCTTTATTATCCTAAAGGAAAGGGATTAGACACCCTAAAAGATTCGCTAACTTACGGTTATACATTAAAATCTAGAGTTAATTATTTATGCTAAAATGCATGTTTTAGAGAGCAAAAGATATTTTTGTAAATAAAATATGTTTTCCAGCAAACTAAAAATGCAAGGTTTATTTAAAAAAATTATAAAGTTAGTTTGAAGAAAAGCATGAACTCATAACATGTTAAATAAGGCATATATAATTTAATAATGCAAAACCTATTGCGATTAATTGGATACCTATAAAATATCTTTATGCAAGGGAAAGACAATATATTTTTTATGTGAATGTTAATAAGCATATATATAAGAAGATGGGTTTCTTAGGCTAAAAAATAATATTTTAGCTACCTAAATGATTATGCACAAAAATTATTAAGTGGTTTAATGATTTAAGCAATTAACTTAAAAGGGGGCAAACTAGCTTCTAATTTATTGCTTTAATGTTTAACTACTCCAAATGTTTTACTAGTAGCATAATGTTAGACAATTATATTACAATAAATGAATAGTGCGGGGAGGCAGAAAATAAAATGACTCTAAGGAATGATGGCGGGAGCATTTCGCTTGTGGCTTTAGGATGTCGGATGTGAGATGCAACGAGGAATGTAGGCATGGATCTTCATTTGGCAAAATAGCGATGAGTCTCGCCATGAGACTCTTCGTGGCTCCAATACATTGCATTTCATGTAACAAGAAAGAAAGGATAAGGATTAGTATCAACCCAAATTCATCAAGGAATAAGCAAGCATAGAGTTTAAAGCACACATAGGAGCAGGCCCCAACAAACACTCACATTACCAATGATCTGTAAATCTGTGACTTCAATTCCGGGGATTAAACACTCAAGTTACAAATGATCACATTTTTTAAGCTTTCTTTATTTGTGAGAGAAAGAAGCCCCCACAGATACTATGTGGGGCAGGCCCAGACAAATACTCATTACCATGTATATACAGAATGGTCAAGTCAAAACACAAATAGGCTATTCAACAATTATCCCAATTCGCACACATAAGGCTATGCAAGACTGTTAACTGTTATGCTCCTAGATATGAGATTCTAGGCATGAGATAAGACGCATATGGACTTAAGCTTGTATATGTCTGATTGTTATTGTACTACTTTCCGATTGAAATAACAAGCTTCTGCAATGAGTATACCAGCAAAGCATAAACAGCAAAGTATAGCTCCCGTATTATGCAAATCAGTCCAGAATACAGCAAATAGAAGCAGGGAACAGACCTAAGGCACATACTTTCTGACTCTCAAGAGAAGAAGAGGAAAGGACAACCACATCACTCCTAATGCTAAACAACATATAAGTAAATGCCTCATGCACGTATAAGCAGTCAGTTATAAGTCAACAAGGCAGAGGGAGAGGAAATGAGAAAGAAATTAAAAAGATTGGTCTAGTATCCAGTAGTCAGGGGCTTGATGAACCTAAATACTATAACTCCATCGATCCATAAACTCTAACAACAGCTAATATATTTAGCCAAAATACATCACAGCCAGTAATGAATCAAGCGTAACAACAATCCTAATCGAAAATAGCAATCAATACTATCTAACAGATCCCTCGATTAGCTTACTAAGCATAAATAGCAGAGTAATATTGACCAAATATATGCGCAATCAGTCATGTAAAGGACGCATTGTACACATTGATATCCAACAAATTTAAGACTGAAAGGGGAATAATTTTACCTTCTCCGGTCAGCGAACCGAGGCAGCGTATCATCAAGTCGTCGATTCACTCAGGGTGTATTGCGATGCGTTTGAGTTGCTTATAGCTGTAATCTTCGATGCTATTCCTGATGTTTTGCTATATTTGAATCCCTGTTTTTCTTGCTAAGTTTCTAGATGCTCAGTGATGCCCTATAATGTGTAAATTGACCCATTTATATAGTCTTCATTTTGGTTCTAATTTTGGGTAAGCTTTTAAGGCGATTTGGGTTATTGATCTTGGTAAGTTTTGTACAATATTGAGACTGATTTATTGCGATTTTGGTATTGATTTCGATTGATTTTGGGTAAGATGGTAGTTTTCTGGAGACGGTAACTTTGGAGGATTTGGCGTGATTACAACGAGCTGGAGGCGCGATTTTGAAGGCGGCGCTTTTGGGTTTATATTAGGTATTTTACTGATTTAGGTTGGTTTTAAGTTTTTAGGGGTAATGTTTGAGAAGAAGGTGGATGGAATGGGCTAAAAAGTGGGCTGTGAATTTTATTCCCTTGGGCTTGTCTGAAAAATACACGGGGAGGTAAAAGATTGGGCTTGGGCGAAATTAAGGTGTTAGAGTTTTAGGTATATTTTATGTATTTTATTAGTTTTATTTTATTAGTGGTAAATAAATGGGGTTTAAGTTATTTATAAAATTGCTTTAAAAATGACAAATGCGGATATTATATTTAAGGATTGTTTAATACTTTTATAAATACGACGCTATTATTAAATTGCTTATTTATGCATGTATTAATGTTTTATTATTGCGTATTATTATTATAATAAATTATTTTGTTAAGTTAATTTAATGGGGGTTTAAATTGCAAATAATTATTATGAAATTGTCTTGGATATTAATAAATGTGGGTATGATTTTAATGAATGTTTGATGCGATGACATTATTAAATTATTTATTTATTTATGTATTTATTATTATCAAAATGCTAAATGTGGACATAATATTTATGGAGTGCTTAATGTTTGGGATGTCATTATTGAATTACTTATTTATGTATTTATGTGTTTATGCATGTATTATCATTGTTTAAAATTATTAAGATTATTCTAAAAATTAGTGTAATTTTATGATTAATGATTGGATGAGATGATCAAAATTGAGTGTCAACAATCATATATGTAGATGATATATTAATAATGGAAAATAATATGTCTCTCATGCAATCCGTGAAGGAATAGTTATCCAGCACCTTCATGATGAAGGACTTGGATGAAGCCCATTACATTCTTAGAATTAAGATCTACCGAGATAGACCTAATAGATTGTTATGGCTTTCACAGTCCACATACATAGACAAAGTGTTAAGACGTTTCTCTATGGGAAACCACAAGAAATGAGGTCTTCCTATGAATCATGGAATCAAGTTATCTAAGAAGGATAGTCCTTCTACCGTTGCAGAACTTGAATGCATGAAGAATATCTCATATGCTTCAGATATAGGATCAATCATGTATGTCATGACTTACACTAGGCCAGATGTGGCTTATGCACTTAGCATGACCTGCAAATTTCAGAAGAATCCTGGAGAGGAACACTGGAAAGCAGTCAAGAATATTCTTAAGTATCTTAGACGAACTAAAGAGTATTTCTTAGTCTATGGTGGGAAAGAGAAGCTAGTGGCTACTGGGTACACAACTTCCAAACAGATCTTGATGACTACAAGTCACAATCTGGATATACCTTTATTTTTAACGGTGGAGTAGTAAGTTGGAAAAGTTCCAAGCAAGAAACCACTGCTGATTCGACAACTGAAGTCGAGTACATTGCTGGATCGGAAGCTTAGAGGTTATCACGATAACTGAGTTCTTAAAAGAACTAGGGATTGTTCCAAGTGCCAGTCGCGCAATAACCATTTATTGTAACAATACTGGTGTGATTGCGCAAGCAAAGGAACCAAGATCAACCAACAGAAATAAACATGTACCAAGGAAGTACCACATACTCAGGGAGATGACGAAATCCAAAGATATAGATATAGATTATGTTCCCACAGATGATAATCTAGCTGACCCATTTACCAAATCATTAAGCTTACTAAACATAATGGTCATTTTGAAAATATGGGTATTAGATACATTGGAGATTGGCTCTAGGCCAAGTGGGAGATTGAAAGTATATGTGTCCTAGAGAAAATCCTAATTATAGACAAATGTATTTGAACACATTCATATTATTAATGATTAATATTTATGGCGTTTGTAGTTATTGAACTATTGTTTGATTGTTTGCAATTATTCATATATGTGCTCCCTTGAGTTGGCGATGTCATTGATAGAGTTAGATATAATGATAAAGTGTAACTCTCAAAATTGCATCGACTAATGATCATCGAGAATGAGATATCGATGATATGTTATAAGTCGACATGTGGTCTGCATCACATTCTTAGAGAATGCAATGAGTCTCACGACTGCGGGTAATTGTTATTCGTGATGGACACATGAATACTTTGGAGAGTATTGGTACACCCTACCGATAAACTATTCGTTATATATGTCTATAGTGTTATCGGCATGTGGGATATAAAAGTCCTTCAACTTGAGGTCAATACGTGTCTTGTTTGCAGAATGATGTACTTTGACCAAGTTCAAAGCTTGCACTCCTTATGAGGTAGATAAGGCTTGAGTTGGGTGCATTACGATGTAAACGAATAAAACTGTTGTTTTTGAGAAACTGACATAACTAGCACCTCTCCAAAAGTACTCTTTTGAAATCACTTTTGAGAAAATACATTTAAAAGCACTTTTTAAAAATTTATCAAATACTAATTACTGCTCAAAAATATTTTTCAAATTAATTAGTCAAATACAAACTACTCATCAAAATATACTTTTTTTGAAAAATATTTTAAAAAAAAATTCTTTCAAAATAAGCTACTTTAGAAGTTTCTTGCCTCGTCCAAGATTGCGGTCTCAATTCTCTAGACATTCTCAAGTTGTTTCCTAAAGTATATATCTTTCAAGCTTTCACATTCACACGTTAACCTTTCAAAGAACATGGAAGAGAGTCAGTATATTCTCTTGAAAGATGAAGTGAGGAGTTGACTTAGATTCTATTAGTTTGACCGGAGAAGGGAAGAATATAATTAATCGGAGTCTAGTCATGAGTTCAAGCGGTGAAAACAATTTCATAATTACTAAAATTATTTGTCTTGGTTTCAAAGAACATGGAAGAGAGCCAAAATATTGTCTTGAAAGATGAATTGAGGAGGGAGTCCTCCTTCTCAAAAAATAGTTTGAACACAGAAGCTTCTTCCAATCAAAGTAGTTAGACCTATTAACAAATATATTTGACTTTTGAATTAAATATTCGAGTATCCCCAACACCTTTTTGAGTCGTGAAAGACCCCTCATTTCTCATTTTATTTTCTTTTTTTCCCCCTATAAGTGAAGACTTGAAATAATAATCCTATTATTGTTGATCATTTAGGATGTCAAGTCCTTTACCTCTTCTTCTACAATGGCTGTCCTTCTCCCTAATATTCTGTCAAATGTTCTATGCATCTCAAGCTGATTTAGGAACAGCAAGCCAGTATAGCCCACCATACACACGTAAGTTAATTTTCAGTCCTCTAAAAAAGTTAGCTAAATTCTTTATTGCTTCTCATAGCTTATAGTATTTCATTCTGAAATGAAAGAATCTTGGTGCAACATTAAGAGTTGTCATCCTGTGACTAGGTGAACTAGTCATGTCAAACCGTTAAAATAGTCTCTTGCAAGTTTACAAAATGAGGCTACTAGCTACTAGCTACGCGCAATAGATCTAACTTCTTGGATCATGCGTATAACAGAATCTTAATGCACCGGATTACAAGCTTATATTTCATTTTGAATGATCTCCCCCTTTTTCCATTGTACTAAACAGCAAGTGCATGTTTTGGGAGTGAATCAACACAGTTTCCATCAAGCAACTTCTTTGCAGCAGCTGGTGAAGGGATTTGGGATGATGGAGCTGCCTGTGGAAGACAGTATTTGATCAGTTGTATTAGCTCTGTTTTGCCCAGAGCTTGTAAATCAGGAGAGACTATTCAGATCAAGATTGTTGACCGGGCGCAAAATATAAGTGCTACGCCAACAAGAGAAGGAACCACAATGGTCCTTTCTAATGCTGCTCTTGCTGCTATTGCTGATTCGAATGCCCCTTCTCTTAACATCGATTTTCGGCAGTAAGTTATCGCTTCTCCTAATTCATATAATTCGAGCTAATTTCGATCATCAAACTTAGAAATAACGGTAAAAACACATTTCAATAATCACTTTTTTGCGAGTTGTACATTCTAACTGTTGCTCTCTTTTCCTACCTGAATTGTTATTAATTATGTATTAAAACACATCTTGTTAAGTAGATGGTGATAGTTTAGATAGAAAATGAAAATAATTGATAATTGACATAGCTGTTTTGAAGTGTGTTTTATTATATAAACGTTGATAGTTCAGATAAAAAAAAATTAATGATTGGAATGTGAAACTCATAAAAATAATAGTTTATTTTTGACCGTTAACTCGTAAACTTATAAATAAAGTAAGTAAACCAATTTTTATTATATGTACCAAAAAATGAATTATTACTTCACAATTATTGCAAAGAGATGAAGAAAAAGAGAGCTTCAAGGTGAGTAGTGCACACGTGGCTAAATCAAAGGTGCATCAAGTACATGAGGTCTAAATCTCAACCCATAATTTTATATCCTATATATAACAAAGTGGCAGCTCTCCTACCACTCAATTTTAATGTAAGTTAGTAGATAATGTTGATCCCTTCATTGTGAAATCAGAAATCTGTCTAGTCACCCGCCAGTTAGTCAAGTTAGTGTAGCAGTAGATAGTCAAGTTAGTGTAGCAGTAGAGCGCGGAATCGTAAGATCTCCTGCATAAATCTTTTTGGTTGAGTTTGTCACACATGGTTTGTCAAGTGTGGTTAAACGGTTGACGTGGTTTGCAGGCTATTGTGTCAGTCCGAGATTTACCCAGAACGCACTCGAAAGAATAGCGACTGCGGATTCCTTCGTTAAAAAAAAAAAAAATCTGTCTAGTCATTTAGCCGTATTATATGTCCCTTTAAGAAAATGTGGCACTTCAAATTTTGACCAACATTTCATAAATTTGTTTTATGAAATTATGCAACGTAGAGTTAACTTTTGTTCATCTTTCTCTCTGTTTGAATTTTCTTTTAACATTGACAGATAACAATTTTTTGCTACTGCAGGGTCTAGAAGGAAAAACTAAGTATTTTCTTGAGGCACTGTTTACCCCAAAAAAATGTATAGTTGAATTTCTAAGTGAATTTAAGGACATATGGATTGATTTGTAAATAAGTGTAATAAAAGAAAAGAAATAGCCTGAATTGATGGTATCTTGATTGAAACTTGTTAAAGAGCTTGGTTTGATCTTTAGCTAAATTGCTTCGAGCCTGAGCCAATGTTGAGAGCTTGTTCAGTCTAAGTTTACAGTTAAATCGTGCAAGTAAATGAAAAATAGAATGAGATGTCCTTCCAACATGAAAGTTGAGCTCCTTTTATAACTATGAATATTGAGCATTTATGCCCGAGAATCATTCTTTAAATTAAATGTAATTAAATGACAATAATGGCCACGTTATGACCAAAGAGTAACGGCTGACAACAAATCCGAAACAGATCTGCATTAAACTCATTCGGTCGCCTATTCGGTGTCACTTGCTTCGGCCATTGCCCGGTCATACTCTTCAATCCGGACTCACCCCTAAGTATCTCACACAAGGCGCACAACATTGCTACTCCCTTTGACCTCAAACTTAAATCATTTCACGTGTCGTGTCGATTTATACCGTATACATATAGTCCTCACACTTCTTGGATCAAAGTTTACCGAACTGATGGGAATTGGAAATGATTTCCTCGATGTATTCCCTAGTAAGCTTCCCTTCAAATTATTCTGAAATAGGCGGGAAAGTGAACTATTTGACCTTCTCCACTATCTGACTCACGTCTCTTCACTGCCACTCCGGACACATGTCGCCTTCTGATTAATCGTCATTTTAGTTCACGATCCGAAATGTTCTTGCAATGATGAACTCGCCTCAATAAAAAATCCTAATTTCACTTCTTAAATTTTACCTTTTGGTAAATTACCTCTGATCCTTCGAATTCCTTTTAATCTCTAGGTCTTCATATCTTCAAGTCTTTAAATCACCACAGCTTTAAACATATATACCTTCATATCTTCAAATCAATGGCACAAATTACTCGATCTTCTTTAAGATATTCTTCTTTGGCTCCATCACCGCCACCGGCCACCGACGACGCCACCAATGAGAGTGAGTCTGCTAGTGTTCAGACTGTTGTTGAACCCAAGGCATTCGATATGCTTCATTCAACCTTTCACTTTGACACTAAATTCGTCGTTCAAACGACCTCCAAAAAATTAGATCGATGGGAGAAAACTAGAAATTGGTTGTCACGATCCGAATTCCGGACCCGCGACTGGTACCCTACTTGGGCACCCATCTACCCGTACATCACATATAACCCGCGAAAGCTAAAAGAAAACTCATCATCTTCATTTTTTAAAAGCAGGCAAAGCCGACAAGGCCGTCATTATATATTTATAACAATAAAAGAGACTACAACTTTACACTAGTCCATCCCACATATGAATACAGACCTCTAAGAGTTTGACAACAACTATGACGTGACAAGGCTCCGCCGTACCCATGAATGTACATAAGAGTATAATACAAATTCCGTACCAAAATGACAAGCTCCGAAATAGTGGAACTATCTTACTAAAAGCTGAGTGGAGATCCTAAGCTCGCGGATCACCCGACTGAGTACCTAATATCTGCGAGCATGAACGCAGCCCCCCGGAGAAGGGGGACAATACAATAATGTACTAAGTATGTAAACATAAAGTACAATAAATAAGATCAAACCGACCAAAAGATGACAGGGACAAGTATGAAAATCAAGTACCAGATTCAACCGTGTCATATAAGAATAAGAGCTAACTGTACTTTTTCAATCGTATAAAATAAATTGTATCTTTTAAATACAAGGAGTCCACTGTGCCTTATAAAAATAGAGTAATGAGAGTCAACTGTACCTTTTCAAAATATGCAAGTCATGTCAAAATCAGGGACACCTGCCCTCCGAATATAGCATCACGGGACTCGAACCCGCATATGTATATATACTATTATGGGACTCGAACCCACATCACGGAGAGCTAGTCCATAGAATAATATAATGTCATGGGACTCGAACCCACATACATATATAAATGGTAACATGAGATAATATAATGTCATGGGACTCGAACCCACATACATATATAAATGGTAACATGAGATAATATAATGTCATGGGACTCGAACCCACATACATATATGAATGGTAACATGAGATAATATAATGTCATGAGACTCGAACCCACATACATATATAATGTTGTCGGCCCTCTAGTGAGGGACGCGGTGATGTGGAAATATAACACTTGCACGAATGGCTATCATGAGCAAACATATGCAAGTTAATCATCTTTGACTCTCATTAGAACAAATAGAATGATCTGTCATTTTATAAAACTCAAGGCATTTTCATATCATGTAATATTAGGGACTTGAACCCAAAAATATTATGTACAAATCTTTTATAAAAAGAATCATCTCATGTAATATTAGGGACTTGAACCCACAAGTACTATGTACATTCACCGTACATATCATGTAATATTAGGGAATTGAACCCAATAGCACAATGTACGTCGGCTGTACATTCTTTCATTTATAAAACCCTAAGGCACTAGCCTTGCAACATCAAGGTACTTTTACTTTTAAATCAAGTTACTCACATTTTTTACAATCAAGACACTTTCACTTATAAATCAAGTTACTCACACTTTTTACAATCAAGACACTTTCACTTTCAAAATTCAAGGCACTTACACCTTTAAAATCGAGTAACTTACACTTTTAAAATCAAGTCACTTATTCTTTTAAAATCAAGTAACTTACACTTTTCAAATCAAGTCACTTATTCTTTTCAAATCAAGTAACTTACACTTTTCAAATCAAGTCCCTTATTCTTTTCAAATCAAGTGACTTACACTTTTCAAATCAAGGTACTACCACCTTATGTACCACAAGGAATCCGAATCCATTTTAAAACACGTACGTCCACCGTACACTCATTTTATAAAAACCATGTCAAGGTACTATCAATGGAATAGAATAACTTTCATTTATAAAAACTCAAGGTACTATCACATCTTTCCTTTTTGCAAAACCAAGGCACTACCACCTCTTTCATTTTAGCAAAACCGAGGCACTACCACCTCTTTCATTTTAGCAAATCCAAAGTACTATCAAGGGAATACATAGAACAACTTCCATTTTAGAAAACTCAAAGTACTATCAAGGGAATACATAGAACAACTTCCATTTTAGAAAACCCATAGTACTATCAAGGGAATACATAGAACAACTTCCATTTTAAAAACTCAAAGTACTATCAAGGGAATACATAGAACAACTTCCATTTTAGAAAACTCAAAGTACTATCAAGGGAATACATAGAACAACTTCCATTTTAGAAAACCCAAAGTACTATCAAGGGAATACATATCACTAAGGATTAGAATCCACTCACTTTATAAAGTCAAATCATGTCAAAGAAGAAAGGATAGTTCACATACCTTATTGACGAACTAACCAACTCGACAATCTAGAATACGTCTCAATGTACTTCAACCTATAACAACAATAACATGTATATCAACATGTGCTTACTAATGTAGGTTATATACCAAGTAAGGGCTCTCTTATCCTATAAAATTTTGGGTAGCACTTCCCCTATTTATACGTACTTTTCCACTTTTCAAGAAGGCCAATTTCAACAACAACCAAGCCACAATTAAGGTCACAACCAAACAACAACCAAAAGGGATTACACGCCTACCTTACGTGTAAAATTCAGCCCCTTAATCCATATAAAAACATCCCACAAAAACAGTCTGTGTTCCACAACAACAAGGTTAAAATGTGAAGTCTTTCAACACCTTTCTACACCCTTAATCCCTTAGGACTTTCATTAGCAATTACTACCTTTAAACATGCATATTGGTGGCCGATTTTCTAGCATTTTAATACCTCAAAACAGTCCCTAAAAATTGCATAACAATATCCAACAGTTTTATAGTATATACGGCCAACAACTCCAATACGATAACCCTTTCCATAATCCTTTATAATCCAATTCAAGTTCCAATACTTTTATACAAGTCATAAGAACTTATCAACAACAATATTACTTCATTATAACATGCAATAGATGATGATAATAACAACAATAACCAACGAAACCCGAAGTCCCGAAAAATTGTCACTCTCGGCCCAACTTCACCAAAATTGTCCAAATACTTTTTATTCTTCATTCTTCTTAATACAAGTTCATATATTAACTACAACAATATGTAATATCCAATTACCTCAAGAGAAGGAAGAATTTTACCTTTTATTAGTCCCAAAAAAACGTCCAAACAGTCCACTCAACTTTGGCCCACAGTTTTCGTTTTGCTCCACTTCTTCAAGTTCCAACCACACACATGTATCCTCTACAAGCTTATAACCAACTTCACTTCTTGTCTTACCTCCAAAAAGTTGATAATCAAGCCTAGGGTTTCAACCCACAACTCACAGCCCAAATGGAATTTGAAGGATCTTGGAGAGTTAACTTGACTTAAGACTTGATTAGTGTTCTTAATATTGGATAATAATCAACTCTTGTTATTGAAATTGTTCTTGTGATTTTCAAAATTTAAGGCAAGAGAAGAGAGCTTTGGAGAATGAAATATTGTGAAATGTGGCTAAGTTTTCTATCTCCATCTCCATCTCTATATAGATATTTCCCTTTGCAAGACAAGTGGATGAGGACACATGTCACCTCCCCATTGGCCCAATTTCCTTCTTAAAAAAATATCTAAATATTTGTCCAAAATATCTTAAAATCGAAGGGCCCAGCAAACTTGTGAAATTTTCGACGGGCCCATATTATCAATTCCAATACTTCATAATCCAATACTAATTCCATAAATCCAATTAAAAGAATTAAACTCCAAGTAAATAATTTTTCCGTCGTCACATTTTTTTCAAAATTTTCCACAAGAAAATGTAAATGTACTTTTCTTCCAACATTCAAATCTCAATTCCTTAGTCACGTTCTCATATCAATGTCATGGAATTACGGGGTGTAACATTGGTCGTCCTCTATCAAAGCCTCCAACCTCAAGAGAGTTTGAGAAGAATGTGGCTGGAAAAATCTCTCCAGGATCGTCGTTCCCGACCCGGATGATGACATCACCACTTTCAGGTCCGGGTACTCTAACGTATATATCTACCCTTTTACTTTCAAACTTGACTCACATATCGACCATATGATCCTCGAGATGCGCAGGACTTACAATGTATGTACAAATTGGTCTGTCAGTTTGGAGAATTGTAAACCTGCCTCCGTTATTTGGCCAACTTAGTCAATGAAATATTTACTCTGGATCATTTGATCTGTTTGTTTATGACACGATTCTTTCGTGGTGGAATAGTTCAGTTCTCCAAGCGATGTAAATTCTCCATCCTCTCCAGTGTCAATGAGAATCGAGATCGGGGGTGGATGAAACATTTTATTGTGGTTCCAACCGCCGAGATCATTTTGTCACGTACTCTTTAGAGGCTTGTAGACAATTATCATGTGTATAGTAGTCATGTATGGCCTTGTCGGCTTTGGTATGTATATATGCATAGATTGGATTCTTCCGTTTGCAAGAATTTACGTAGTACCTTTCCAGTTTATTATTCACATGTGTCAGTAGGTTACCTCATGACGGCCCTAGTGGCCATGCTTAATTACAGTTAGCCGGTAAATAAGTGATTAGTGGTGACAAACAAACCGACAAAAACGGATTTAATTGATTTGGTTGTCAAAAATCTAACCATGAATACCCCTTTCTTTCCTAATTCAAAAATGAGATGTTTAATTAATAATGAAAAGGTACTTGCACTGTAACTTTTGGTGATATTTTGTTGACTCTTAGAATCTAGAAGAAACCAGACTAGCAGAAAATTTATTTTCGAATACACTTTCATCTTTTCTCTATCAAAATTCAAAATACTAAGGGTTGATCGGGAAAATGCATCTATCTAGAGATAATTTCAAGGTTTCTCTCCATCAAGAGATTGATCATTTTTGTGTTTTACTCTTCTTCTTGGCGCATAAGAAATTCAAATTTAAAATGCAGATAAATTAATCAAATGTTGGAAGTTGGATAAATGAATGAGAAAACCCATAGAAGAGATTTAGAGGAACAAAATCTGGAGGGAGATGGTGGTAGCAATGGAGAAGATGAAGGAGAAGAACAATGAAAAAATATTGTGAGTGAAATCACTGGCATGCCACGAAATTTTATGAAGTAATAGTTACTATTACTATCAGCACATCAAAAGGATAACAGTGCATCGAAAATAATAATCTTGTAACTAATAAACTCTTTCCAATTCATTGACCTTTTTAGTTGTTCGATTGATTAGACATTTTTTTGAAGTATTTTGCATGAGTGATGAAAATAATGAGTTAGATACTCAGATTCATAGTGCTTTGGAAACAATAATTACTATTGATTTAGATGAAAATATTAAAAATGGGGATGCCAAATTTGGGGAGAATTTGAACGTTGATTCCAAAGGATGTGTAGCATACACCATTTGGATACAATTGAAGGTGGTGAAAAATTTATCAAACGACCCCTCAAGTGTTTACTTTCAAAGAAAAATGATGTTTAAAGGTAGAGGGAAATCCTGCCATTCGGAGAAGAGCAAAACACTTTCTAAAAGACATCTCTAGCTGCTTCTGCAGTTAATTAAGTGAAAATCCACTTCCTCGCCCACACTACGAGTGTAAGGGATAAAGTAAAGACGATCATTAAAGCAGAACTCGTTTATCAATTAACTTATGGAGGCGCTAGCAGTTTGAATCCTTAGTGGTGCCCTTGAACCCCTTCATCTTTTCTTCATATCCAGGTTGAAGCTCTTTACTGATGAATCTCACCTCTCATCTCCTGGAAGAACAAAAAAAATTACGTACTGCAAAGGATGAAGCTATAAAATAGATCGTCGGGTTATAACTTGTCGAAATTCCTCCAATTGAAGGATAAAACTCCAAATTAAAGAGAAAAGACACAGTATTAGACATTTATGCCTTTACGTAGAAAACCAGAGGGAACACTCCTCCAAGAAACTGCATGAAAAAGCTTCAACTTCTATTCACCTGAAAACTCGAAGTGTCTTTGGAGTGTAACATAATTTTACTGCTTTTGGATGCTAGTATCGTCAGCCGATATATCATTTGTGAAAGCGAATTCCGAAACCAGAGCAATATGATCACTTCCCCACTTCTGGATAAGTAGGAAAACAAAGAAAGAAAAAGGATCTGTTCAATACATAAGCACATGGCTAAAAGACAAGTTGTTAATAAGAAGTGCATCTAGACAAATGTAAGAGTTGCAACAGAATGTGCTAATTCGACTGCATTGTAATAGAGATAAATTTTGTCCACGTCTATCTATTAACGTAAAGTTTATATGAATATCCGGCCCAATAAAAGAGGACGTGGCATTTGCATATCTCATCCATGTTATAACAGAATCTACTGGGAACCCATATCGTTAAAAGATCCATGTGTACCATGAACCTGCATAGTTCATAGCCAACTGAACTGATCCCAATATTACTTTTTTTCCAACAAACAATCGAGTCATATGCCATGTGCTCATGCTTTCCAAGAACTACATAAACAGCATGTAGATCCCATGCTTGCCAGAAATGTTAGGTATATGGATTATAATTTTTTTCCATTGCATTGTGGGTTGCTTGATAGCTCTTACGGTTTTCAAAAACGAACAAAAGACAACCACCGACAATTATTAGAAGATTGACGAAAGACGGCTTTTGCAGAATTAAGTGTGCTGAAAACACTTACCAATGCAATAAATTCAGTTCTTAGATGACTACGCACCACTCTACAAATTAGAAACAAGAGAAATAAAACATGCTACCTATAATACTTCAAAGGAGGTGAATAAAACTTCTAATAAATATGGGGACGGACACATCTCTAGACATTATTACTGGCTGCTAAGATTCTTCTTATGCTTTAAGTGATCCGAGTCTCAGCCTTTAGAAATCCCCACTTGCCAACTCGGAGAGACAAATTACCAGCCAATTAACGTGAAATTCTTGGTGCATAACTCGAATGGTGTTTCTATAGTCTCTCCGTCTCGTTTAATTGTCGTTTATGAAAAGATAATTCCGATATAAAGCCAGAATTTGTGTATAACAAACACGAATTCTGTATAACAAATAGTGCAACATTTGGTTTCTGATATAAACTTCTCCACTACTAATACTAGCGAAAAACTATGTGGGAATTCATGTATTACATGATACGGGATAGATGTGAAATAAGACGACTAGTATCATCAATTTGGATAAGAGCACCTAAAATGACAAAATATCCTCAAAGCTATAATATTATTCATACATTGCAATCCTTGCATAACTCATAACAGCCCAGTATCATCGCAAAATCATATAAAATTGTTCAGCACATACATTCACTATAATGTTATTATTCATAGATGTATTAAAATCCTTGTACAACTAGTCCGTCACCCAAATGACCCCTAAGTGTGAGTGTAGAATGTAAGAAGCGTTAATATTATATGTCAGATGTTGTCTGCATTATCTAAAGTATGTTTGGAGCTTACAAATAGGTACATCCAGTATTCATTAAATAATCAGGTCACTTATATTAGATGTTGTCCCACATTATGTGTGTTGTGTTTGACGATAATAAATAGGTGTCGCGTCCATTAAATTATCGAGTTATCAATACGCTGTTCTTTTAAATAATAATGTTGTTTGGGCCAACTAGTGTACATCTCGACTATCAAATCGGGTATCTGATCCTCCGACCAGTACATGTATCGCGTAACTCGCCTTATAAAGCTTAGACAGATGAAACGAAATAACCTAGCTTTTTTTTAGGATCTTAACCTTAGTCTCTTACCAACTTCACTTACCACTAGACTACATTGTCCAACTAATTTCATCCTATTCATATGGTATTGAAGCATCTATTATCTCGATAGAGATTTAAATATCTTCCGCATATCAGAGAAAGGCCCTATGCCAACTAACTTGCCAAATTTTTCATTCTTTTCCTAATTTTACAATTCTTGGCTCTAGGAGGTGGAACCGAGAGGGTGAACGATATTTATAGTTACAAAAGCATAGTTCCTTGATCAATAACATGAAACACACACAGGAGAAACGACTGTATGAATCAACTCGAGGGTGAGCATTAGATAAGATATGTGTAATCATGTAAGTGTAAATAATTAGACCTAATGTAATATAGTGTCAGTCACCACATCAAAAAAGGAAAAAAACAATATTGTCCATTGTAAAGGGTGGCCATGAAAGGATTCAGGTGTAAGACATTTCTTTCGACATTGTTTTAATTCTTTCTAACGTTTCTTTTATTTCTAACAACCTCTAATGATTTTTCTTCAGTTATGGAAAACTTTTGTTTCTCCATCTTCAAATTCAATACTATTTCCAAATCAAATAAGCATACTACCTCTTATCAAAATGGAACTCACCTTTCTGAGAAACTTCAAAGTTTCCCCGAGGTGTTCATGGGCATAGAAGCCTAGCTCTACTTTGGTGCAAAGCTTATATTTAGCTTGATTTACATTTCTCGTCACAGTAAGTTACTCTTATAATTTCACCGATCATATTTGGAATTGTCTTGAGCCGAGGGTCTTTCGGAAACAGCCGCTCTACCTACCAAGGTAGAGATAAGGTTTTCGTACACTCTCCCTCCCCAGACCCCACATTGTGGGATTCCACTGGGTATGTTGTTGTTGTTGTATATTTGGAATTGTTTACTTTAACGGAAAAACCTTAATATTACAATGTTAAAGAATAAGAATGCTTAGAGTGATATGTTCTTTAGACATTGCCCACATTGGACAAATATCTTGCGCCGTGTTTGACACCTAAAATTTAGGTCTTAAAGTACTGATACTATCAAATCATTAATACATCTTTCTATTCTCATGTTCACTCTTTGTACTCAACAGTCTCATGAAACTGCCGTACCTGACAGCTTTATGTTAATGAAGGTGCATCTATCTTGACCTGGAAACTGTAACTGAGCTTCTCAAGTATGACAGTAAGCCTGATGATTTGATATTTCAAGGATTAAGCCTGTAGCTAATGTGTCATAAAAATTAACTTACAGGCTGTTCAGAAGGCAGCAGGTGCATAACTGAATTAGAATTTCAGGAAGTTAAGTTGCATTTCATCCCTATTGCAAATTAAAGTCTAAATGTGGTATCCATAGCACCAAAATTTGAAGACCACTATATGAAAGGATATCAAACAAATATTCCACCATGCATAACAAAACCAAAGTTCTGCAGCAGGATGAATCAGAACTGTTCTTCTGTAAGGAACCTACTCGGAGTTTCTTTTACCAACATACCTTAGTAGGGAAACCTCTCACAAATTGCATGGCGTTTTTTGGAATCGGAGCAAGCACCCTTGCAGTTTGAAGGCCTTCAGAACGCCTGAGTGTAATTTGAACAATTAATTTTTCATGTTATTCTTGAGTTCTAACTGATGGAATACCAAAACGTCAACCACAGAGATGCATATGCATCTGACATATATAAACAACATATCACGGTCAGATTCTTTAGGAACCCTAATATCAAGAGCATGTCAAATATGTCGTGAATAACTATGGTAATGTTATAAAATCAATCTGGGATCTTATATTTGCTCAACAATTTTGGAATTAAAACAAAAAGGCAGCAGAAGCTAAGGGAGAATTTAAAGACGCTCACCATATATAATCAACTGTACCCATGAAAAGCCTGTGATAGCTGGTCACCTCCGGTTCTCCTGTTGAATCTCTTGTTCCAGAAAAATCCTGCAACTGCCAAGATGTGAATTACAGTGTTAAAAAATGAGCAAGTATAAGCCAGATTACCAGCCAAGAAAAATGTCGTAAATACTTACAATATGATTGGGAAAAGCACATAGAGACTAAAATCCTAGTTTAATAAGAGCCAAGTTAAAATTCCATACAAAGTGGCATGTTTTGTGTGGTTAGTAGTGAAAGAAGCATGTCTAACAGAAGATAAACTAATGAAGAGAGGCATACAATTGTACTGTAGATTTCATCTTTGTGGCAAGACAGCAGAGATTAATAAGCATTTATTTGTGAAGTAACTAGACAAATATGGACATCCTTCTGTGTATGAGAGGTATCAGTTGGGCAATGCCAAAAAGATCCTTAGAATTGTTGAAATGCTGGAACAGGGAAGGAGATCTTCTCAGACAGAAAAGCAGATGGAAGATGATACCAGGTTGCATCTGGTGGACTGTTTGGACGGAGAGAAGTCTGACATGCTTCAAAGGAAAGGCAGTCCAATCCAGAAGATTAAAATGAACTCTCTTTTGTTATTTCATTTTTGGTGTAAAGAAGAACCTCTTGCGAATAGGGAAGTATCCTAGAGATTTTAGAAGCTTTATAAGTAAAGGATAGCTTTCCTGTAAACTGTCTATATATGGCTTGTGCATAGCCTTAGTGCATTTATATAAATTTGTTACCAATTTCAAAAAAAGAAGAGCTACCTCTACTTCCCTATATGCACTTGTCAATTTCAGATTATTTTCCATTACTGTGCAATCTGCATTGCCTGTAGCAGTTTCTATATCCATTGGAGTCCAAGCAGATGGATCATAACTAAACCTCTCCCTGTCAGCAACCTCAGAATCCAAATCAGGAGCATCATCTGCAATCTCCTCACCTAAAGGACGCAACTCTAAGGAACCGTCATACTTCTTTAATTTGTCATCCAATTCCTCAAGAGCAGTTGCTTGAAATTGGTTAGAGTCTGATGGAAAGGAACCAGCTTCACCATGTAACTGCGACAAAAATGCTTCACGATATTCGCCTAAAAGTTCATCTTCTTTTATGCCTTCAGAGACCACATTAAGTGACAAACTGTCCATCTTTTCGTCCAACAAAACATCAAAACAAGACTCTGTGTATGAGTTTTTGAGTTCAAGTGATGTTTTAGGGGAACTCTCTTTACCAATTGACAACACACTTTCAGAGCTTTCCAGAAGAGAAACTTCATGTGCATTTGAAGAATCAGAAAATTGCCCCGTCGATGAAACATCTGAACAATGGGCTATTGTAAGTCTTTGAATGCTCACCACATTTTCAGAACCAAAATCACCTACTTTGGACTGCCCATCCTTTTTTCTATATGAGTCGGCTCTTGAACACACTTCTGCTACAAAATACTTGTGAGAAGAGCTAGATGTAGCATTAGGGTTGGCATTGTTATATCCATTCTCAGAGTCCTTATCATATTCATCTTCTTGACAAGATTCTAATGAACTGGCTTCATCACTCGTACCTTCAACTGGACAAAATGAGCTTTCACCATTAGAACTACTTGGACTTTCTCTAAAGACACCAACAGAAACTGAAAGAGTTTGACCAAAACTGTCAGCTACATTACCATGGATTTCTCTAGGTAAATCATTTGTACTCTCGGAGAATGTACAAGAATTTCCAGGCTCATATACTACAGAACTCTGAGGCTGAGACAAGGTACATGCAGAAGATCCAGTTCCTGAATCTTTTTCTGGAGTATCGAGCTTCTGTTCATCTAATGCCATATTGTTGCCTTTTACCTCTGTCTCACTCGCTGCGGAGATTTGAGAAGAGTTAATTGCATCCTGGTATCTGTGGTATCAAAAAAACAATTCTAGTTTTAGAAACATCAAGGGTGGATCCAGAAAGCAATCAAGGGTCTGAAGTAAATGTGATTTCAGAATCCTTCACATTTACTGAAAGAACACAAGATCCTTAATATAAAAAATAGAAACCCGATTGCATTTTTAAATAGACGTGTGGCTCAACATGAATATGTAATCAACAAATCCAAAGAAATGATAGATGGACAAGCTGTAATGATCTTGCACATTAGTATCTTTTTCACTGAAATTCCTACATGCCAAATCAAATCCTCAGAAACAATGGCCACCACATTTAGTTAATAGACAAGATTAGAAATGATTAGATCAGACAGAGAAGTAAATGTGATTTCAGCTTCCTTCACATTTACTGAAAGAACACTAGATCCTGATATTAAGAAATTAGAAGGGGTGGAGATGAGCTTTTGCTCAATTGAGGATTAGTCTCAAATCCCTTATTTTCTTTTGGAGCACCCATGTAGTTTCTATTTGTATAGAGGATTGGGTGTCTTTTGGAGAGAACTATATTTTGTAGGTTTCTCCTCTTTTTAGTATATCACTTGTATATGGCCAAGTTGGCCTTGTTATTATCAATGAAACCTTTTACTTTATTAACAACAAAAAAATTAGAACCTAATTGCACTTTTGAATAGACTTGTGCTTCAAGCTCAACATGAATATGTGATCAACAAACCCAAAGAAAGGACAGGTGAACAACCCGTAAAGATCTTGCATTTTATTATCTTTTTCACTGCAATCCCTACAAGCCAAATTCAAATCCTCAGAGCCAATGGGCACCACATTTAGTGAGCCATCTATTAATAGACAAGATTAGAAATGATTAGACCAGACGGAGAATGCAAGTAAAGCACATTGAGAATAAAAGACAAAGGGTTGCTTGAGATAATTTGATATATTCTAGTAAACCTCCTAGTATACCGGTCTATAGAATGATCCTTTAAGGAACTAAAGGACAAGAGGCATAATGCTGCATTTTCTTAAAAGACCTACAAACTCTCGAAATCAAGATGGACTTAGCAAAAGTAGAACACTATGAAAGCAAAGGATCCAAATTAGCGATACCTATTGTCAGAAATTATGGGAGAAAATATTATTATTGAATTGTGTATCTACATTATTACATTGAGCCCTATTTATAGACACCACATCGCAATCCTTTTTCCATGTAGGATACTATATACAAATCCTATTCTATTCCTATTCTAACACCAACTATTGGGATTAATGCCTAGTTGTTACACTTACATCAAGTGCAGTGTTTGCCAAGAGTCTTTCTAGTTTGATTAGAAACTTGTATGCCAGTGTAGCGATAAGCGTGAATAAAGAACCTCTAGTTTTAGAAAGCCACAAATTTACTTAAAAGATACATTTAATTACAAGTATTGGACTGTACTGAACCCTAATAGATCGGAGTGATATACAGGATGGATTAATCCACCCCAACTAGCTTGAAATTGGGGTCTAGTTGAGTGATGATACTGAAGTAGAAAACTTATAGGATTATACATAAGCTGTTTCAAGGAAATCAGAAGCAAAGGTCGAGGAGGAACCACTGTACTACAAAGTATCCATGAATTTACCGTAAGTTTTTTTAATAAGGTAAGAAGTCAATACCTAGCACTAGCATTGAGGCTACTTCGCTTCACTGTATTAGTTGTAGCTGATTCCTGTCCTGACACTTTGTCCCGAGGCACTTCTGATAAGTCTAGCTGCAAGAAAAAGTGCCCAAAATGCATCCCAAAGCACAGAATCATCATATCCTCAGAAAAGGCACAGAAGAAAAAGGGGTTGGGCGCAGCAGCATGAAACAAAATATCGTCTGAAGCTTACTCTTCCCTCGGCAATATAGTTGTATAATGGACTCTGGAAAAGGAAAAAAAGAATAAGGAATTATTGCATGGATTCTGGTAAAGAGTAAAAAGATGAACATAATATTGCACTACAACATAACATTCTCACAAGAAAGTGAGTAGAAAATAATAGTTGCCAGTTTCAAAAAAAGAAAGTGAGAGTAGAAAATATGCACTGTTGGAAAAACATGTCATAAGCGCTTCAATGGGAATAAGTGAACGCACCTTTGGTGTACTGTTAAAATCTCCACAAATCACAATAGGAGCATTATCCCAAAGTTTTGAAACACCATAAGCCTTATCCAGAAGCACCCTAACCTGATTGCAGAAAAATTTACTTAACAGAATAAGAGTTGAATCCAATCAAGTGGAATCTTCCTTGCATCTACAAATGCTAAACTGAAAAAGGTGCATTAATCATGAAGTGGACGACTGAAAGCAAACCAACTTTATGAGTAAACAAGCAAGACAGACCTGCCAAGTATGCTATCCTAAAGGAGGGAAGTAGGAATGGAAATGAAACGGGACGGGGAGGGGCATGTTAAGCCTTAACTCACAAGTATTTTACTCGCCCCACAGAAATTCTCTTTTTTTTTCTCTTTCTTCTACTTTGTTATTTAGATACAAAAAAAAAGGCAGCCCTGTGCTTTAAGCTCCCGCTATGCGCTGGGTCCGGGAAGGGTCCGGACCACAAGGGCACGTTTGGTACGTTGTATTACGCTGGACTGCACTGGACAAAAAAATAATACAGCATTTGGTGGGCGTTTTCAGCCGGACTGGACTGTACTATTTCTAAAAATAGTCCACTCTTTTTGAGACCCATCTAGGTCTCCCCTGGACTGTACTAAAAATAAAAAATACAGTCCATTATATATTAATACTCTAATACCGTCCATTATATATTAATACAGTCCAGTCCATTACAATACAGTACAGTCCAATATAAAAATATACAGTCCAATGCGACATACCAAACGAGCCCCAAGGGTCTATTGTACACAGTCTTACCTCACATTTCTGCAAGAGGTTGTTTCCATGGTTCTCTAAAATTTGTACTTATAATCCTTCTTTGACCTCAAAAGTACCCTTGAATACTTACAGGTTTTGCATCAGTCTTGTAAAAATTTAAAACATGGTACTCACTGTGTTCTAATGGACCTTCATTATTCAATTTATTAGTGTTGGCTTGCCAAATTGAAGATATTGGTAGTTTGTACCTATTGAGTTGAAGACAAAGTAACACAATTGCTTGGCATTGGCTTCTCCAAGTTTCAGACTTGTTTCCCAGCCAGCGACGTCAAATACCAGATTAAAAAAAATAACTGAACTAACAAACAAAATGAAATGGTAATTCTTGAAAAAGTTTCATGTTTATGCTTAACCGCTAAATATTGTCATGCAACACATTTTCAAATTTAAATAGCACCCAAATGCAGCAAGTACACCCAGTAGCTCTTCATCCGCAAAGAACCCGCGACGCCCCCTCTCCCCCTTCGAACTTCCATAATTGTTCTAACCCACGCCCCGCATAAAATCTTCCCAAGGCCCCGACCTGTTGTCAGGTCTTTAGGGGAACAACCAACTTTATGAGGAGTAACAAGCAAGACAGTTCTGCCAAATATATCTTAAAAGGAGGATAACAATGTATGAGCATCAGCAAAATGATTTAGCGGAAAGAGAAGGGAATTTTACCAATCCCTATAGCAATAGTTTAAATGTGTGTTGGAATAAAAATAGTTTTGTTTTTGCTGTTGGATTTTTGCAGAATTTGGAGATATTTACAAAACTCCTTCCTGAAGCTTTAAAGTAAGGAAGGGATCAGGTATAACAGTTTTGTTTTATAAGGTAAGATTTTATTAATAAAGTACCAAGCTGGTACAAAGGGAAACAGGGTTAATACAAAGATCAAGCAGACAAACTATCACTCTTTCTCTCCTAACAATTCCAGAAAATCCATGTATTGGCCCATACTAACTAACAGATCCCTATCACACCAGAAAAACAGATTATGCAAACACTTATTCTTGACTCTAGAGATGTGAATTTTACGTCCTTCAAAACATGTTTGTTCCTCTCCAGCCATAGGGTCCAAAAAATGCAAAGTGGGATGGTCTTCCAAATTTGCTTCAGCCTTATGGGAACCTTTTGAAATTTTCAGCTATCTAATAAACCCCTTACATCTCTGGGCATTACCCATAAGATGCCCCGAAGGTTTAGAAATAATTCCCAACATTGTCTAGAGAACCTACAGTGGAGAAATAGGTGATCTACTGATTCCAAGTCATCTTCACACATGTAACATCTGTTGCATAAAGAAAAACCTCTCTTCTGCAAATTGTTTTGAGTTAAACATGCTCCCCGGGCTGTAGTCCATCCCAAACAAGCTACCTTCACTGGAGCTTTCGTTTTCCAAATCATCTTCCAAGGCCAAGTATTATCCCAATTACCTGAATTAACAGTGTAGTGTAGCAACTTTTAACTGAATGTTTTTTATCTTTACTGATTGTCCATATCAAATAATCCACCCGACTCTGATCAAGCTGGACTGAGTACAATTGTTGAAGTATTTGAGAAAAGTCTTCTATTTCCCAGTCATTCAAATTCCTTTTAAAATTGAACTGCCAACCTGAATCTGAATGAAATTCAGCAATAGTACCGCTCTTATTAATAGAACAATTAAACAAGATAGGGAATCTATTTTTTAGGCTATCATTTCCCACCCAAATATCTGTCCAGAAATTTATTTTGCACCCATTCCCAACCTCCAATGTAGCATATTTCATAAATTCCTCCCAAAGCCTACAATATCCTTCCAGAGTCCACTTTTATCATTCGATTGAAGCGGAGGAGAGCTCCACCCAATTTGTTTTACCGTATATAGCATAGATCAACTTCTTCCAGATATCACTACCATCCATGTAAAATCTCCAAAGCCGTTTGAATAACAAGCTCTTATAGTGTAATTTTAAATTCCTGACCCCCAACCCTCCACCTTTCTTATCTCCTAGAACCACTTGCCATTTTACTAGGTGTATTCTCCTCCTGTTAGCATTGACATCCCATAGAGACAGATTCCTCATGGAATTCAATTTTTTCCCCACCGCAACAGGCATTGCTAATAGGGATATTAGATAAGTTGGCAGTCCATCCAAGACACTGTTAATGAGGGTGAGTCTACCCACCAAATATATTGTTTCTTCCATGGAGTTAGCTTACTAGCACATCTATCCAATACCCCTTGCCAAATCCTTTGGTCATTCCTTTTTGCCCCAAGTGGAAAACCCAAATAGACAGTAGAGAACTTTTCCCCCTTACAACCCAGGATATCAGCTAACTCCTCAACGCAATCATCAACATTTGTACTGAAAATACTACTCCTTGCCCAATTAATTTTCAAACATGTAACTGCTTCAAACACTAATAGAACTCTAAGATAAAGTATTTGTTCTTTATCAGCTTCACATAGAAGGAGAGTGTCGTCGGCATAAATAATATGAGAAATTGTCAAATTTTCAGCCGCATTTCTTCCAAATTGCATACCTGTAATCCAGCTCAAGTTCACGGCCTTATTTAACATCAAACTCAATATCTCCATCACCAAGGTAAATAAATAGGGTGACAGTGGATCCCATTGCCACAACCCTCTTTGTGAATCAAAGTAACCATTTGGGTTCCCATTAATTAATACAGAGAATCTAACAGTGGATATGCAGTACCTAATCTAGTCTATCCATCTATCACCAAAACTCATCTGTTTTAATAAATTTAGCATACAAGACCAGCTGACATGGTCATACGCTTTTTCAATATCAAGCTTACAAGCAACTCCCCTTTTCTTCATCTTAATTAAATGATCAATACTTTCATTGGCCACCAAAGCTGCATCAACTATTTGACTTCCTTTGATAAAGGCATTTTGGTTGACTGACACTAACTTATCAATTACCAGCTTGAGTTTTTCAGCCAATAATTTTGTAGACACTTCCAAGTAAACTAATGGGCCTGAAATCTTTTATTTCCACTGTTCCCTTCTCCTTTGGTATTAATGCAATAAAGGTGGAATTCAGACTCTTAAGAAAAGTGCCTTTTTGATGAAATGACTCCACTGTCTTCCAAACATCATCCTTGACCATGTTCCAACATTTTTGGATGAAATGCAAGTTAAAACCATCTGGGCCTGGGGCCTTATCTCCTCTGAATGATTTTATTACATTTTCTACGTCCACCAGAGAGAAGGTCTTTGCAACCAGACTGTCTTCATCAGAAAGTTTCTTTAAGTTTACATCTTCCCAAGTTGGTCTCCAATCTTCAGATTCTTTAAACAGCTTTCATAGAAACCCTGTATGCAGTGCTGGTGCTTTTATTGATAAACATATGCTTCTTCCCAAGATGGAAACCCTTTGAAGAAAACAGGTCCTGATATCAGAATACTCAAATTGTTCCAGATTATATTTCCCCATCATGTTTGGGGACACAGCTATTTCCTTGCCTTCCTAAGCATCAACTGATTTCCTTAGATTGGAGCTGTTTAATGTTTTATCTCTGCACGAATTATTAACTTATCCAACTTTCAGTTCAAAGAAAAATCTATATCTTTTATAACAAAAGATAAAAGGAAAAGCCAAACATGGAAGCCCTCATGTCCTCGTATTAAAGAATGATGCGGAAACAACATTAAGATAAAGCGGTTGAGAGACACCATAATTCAAGAATACAAAATACACTTCAAATACTTCGTGTTTAACCTTGCCATGCCAGTACAGAAGGAACAGCATCCAAAATGCAACGATATGATGCTATAAAAAACTTCAGTAGATTAACGAGTTAACAACATAAAATATAGCAGGAGCAAAGAAAGAACAACAGCCTTGGACATTCATTTTCTAAATTCATGTCAATTTTATTCTATTAAGCACTTCCCTCCGATAAACACGGAGGTTGTATCACTTAATCACAGAAACATGAAACACTAGTTTTTCTTCACTACTACCTTCTTTTCTTTTTTTTGATAAGGTAAAAGTTTTATTAAGAGGGTGCCAAGAAGGTACTTAAAGGTTACATAAACAAACAAAAAGCACCAGAAAGAAAAACAAAGTACTAGACTTTCCTTCCTAACAGATCTAGGAAATCCATTAGTTGGTTCAGACTGCCTATTGAACTACTTATACACCAGAAGAAAAAATGCTGCGAACAACTATCTTTACTCTAGAAATAGGAGATCTGTCCTTCAAAAAAGGCCTTGTTCCTTTCCATCCATATTGTCCAGAAATGCACAATGGAATAGTCTTCCGTATCTGCTTCTTATTCTCCTTACAAGTAACCTGTTGTTGCCAACTTTGTAATAAACCTCTCATATTCTGAGGCATAACCATGTAAATACCACGGATACTTAGAAATAATTCCAAGCACTATCTGGCAACTCTGCAATGGACAAACAGGTGCTCCACAGTTTCTAGATCTTCTTGATACAAGTAGCATCTATTACATAATACAAAATCCCTTTACTACTACCTTCTCTTTAAATGGACTTTAGTACAGAACCAACTAGCAGGGACAAGCAGTAAAGATACATATATGAGCATTGACTATAATCTAGCAGGTCGCTAGTGTGTGAAGTAGAGTAACGTATGACTAGCTGCCAAGTATAGGATATAAAAAGTGCTGGATAGCTGATCTCCAAATAAATTCATGCACACATCAATCTGGTGAAAAGACAGTATTTATTGACAATATGTACCTGCCCGAGCTTAATCTCTCCCCTTCTAGGATTGAAAAGCACATGAGTATTACAAATTACAACCTTATTGGATTCACCGGGGCTGCAAGTGTACATCAACTCAGCAAGTAAAGAATAATGACAACAAATTTGGCTCATACTAGGAACTCGAAAGAAAATGCTCCAAACAGCATCTGAATTTGTAAAATCATAGCAACAATGAATAATAAACACACAATCAACTGCTATCATTGGCTAATATATGTAGAGAAATCTGATTGAAAGGGACTTGAAAAAACAATTATGAGAATATAGTCTCTAAACCAGTTCTTTTGCAGTTATGAATACAAAAAAACATTGGAAATACACAGTTGTCAATGATATAACACTGGTTCCCAACAAAAAGTAAAATCTACCCCCATCAAAAAACAATGACTGAGACTTAAGAGTTCTTGGATAATCCACATCTGTACACTCAGATACTACGATTAGGCACTTCTCTTTCTTTAGACAAAGTGCAATTATGTGAAGGAACATTCATATGAAAGCTATCACTTTCCATGTACCAGAGAGAGAGAGGGAGAGAGAAACTTCTTGAATGCTGCTGAAAAGAAAGAAGACTCCGATAGACAATCCTGAATGTCATTACTTCACAAGCAGTTCAGTGATGAAGAACAGAGAAACAAAATTCTAGTTTACCTATCCATAGACAGAAGCTCAAAATCTCTAGGTTTCCTGGGGTGCAGTGATTCTACCCTATGTACTCTAGCCACTGGGAATTGCAATAATTATTATTTATTTATTTAAGGTGCATTATCTAGAATAGATATTTATTTATTTGATGTGGATTATCTAGAAGAGATATTTAAAATAAAAAATATGCATTATCTAGAAGATCTCTCCTCTAGTCCGATGAAACTAAGAACGCTTCCCTTCTAGCTTGAGAAATACCTTTAACCTTCGCTCTAATTGATATGTCATTTCTATGACCACCCCTGCCATCAAGTACCATCACTAGCAATTGAATAGCAGATATGTCTGCCAAAAAAATACTTTATTTCCAATTTCGTCCTACAATCTAGCTATGTCAAACTATTTGCAAGTAAGGATCGACTACCTTTCTCCTCTTCCCCAATTTTAACCAGCCACCCCTTCCCTTGTCCTAGCTGTGGCACCCCTCCCCGCACCAAACCCACCCCTCTGCTTGGTTCTTGGCCTATCTTAGTGCCCCCTTCCACGCCTACCAACTTTCCTAAATCGCAACTCCGTCAGTCCCTTCTCCTTCTCAGTCCCACCTTATGCCCACCAATACATTATCCCAGCCACCCCCTCTCATCCATCACAGGCCCAACCCTTCTTCTCCACCCTCCAACCCCCAATCTAATCCCTCCCAAGGGAAATCAGAAATAGGAAGAAAGTGGAAATGGGCAATAATATAAAAGTAAAAAATAAAGAAGAAGAGGAAACCTTGGATGACATATCACCTCCTTGCTTGAACATAAAGAACCCATTATTAAATGAACTATGTTTTTCCATAAATGGTAAATATTTTATCATAGTGACACTAAGGACGTGTTGTAAATACTGTACACGTGAGCCAAAATTGAAGTATATCTCTTTCTTATCCTTTAGGGATTCTAAGAGGTCAAGTACTAATCATGTTCCATTCATAAAATGCTCGACACCAAATAGAAAATAAAATAATATGATTAAACTTGATTTTTTTAATAGAATTGGCTGTCTTCACAACACCTAAAAAATCCTGGTTGATGTTCCTGTATGGCATTCATCTTCCCCTTGTCTATAAATCTTTGAATTTATTGGGTAGATCCTTCGAAGTAGAGTTGAACGAAATCTCTGACAGATAACTACAGTCCTTCTTTCTCATTGTATTGCTACAATGCTGAGATACAATGCGATAGTTGAACCTTTGGGAGTAGAAATACTGGTAGGTCTGATCTGACAATGTCCACCTTCAGAAGATGAAACATTTCTCTCTCTACCAATTCTCTCTCTGTAAGGCTGCTCTGCTTGCTAAAGGCTAGTCCCCACCTACACTCGCCGGTAAACGTAGGCGAAGCCCCCCCCCCCTCTATATCCTCCTTCTCCTTCTTCTCTCCACCTCTTTCCCCCTTTCTTCTCCGTATTCTGTTACTGGGTTCGGTTCCGGCGGTCGGCAGCGCCGATAAACGCAGGCCAGGCCCCCACTCTCTCCTCCTCCTTTTTCTTCTCCCCTTTCCCCTTTCTTCTCTGCTTTCTGTTTTCTGATTTTGTCCTCCGGCGAGCTGCATCCTGTCTCGTCGGAACCCTAAAATAGACCCAGAAGCCGAGAACGCACAGACCTATACAGTGATTTCCTGTGATTTCCGGTGGCGAACAGTGATTTCCGGTGGTGAACAGTGAACTACGGCAGTGAGCAAGGTTTTCCGGCGGGATTTCTGACGGCGGACAGGTATTATCCACCTGGCCGTATTTCATTATTTGTCCGTTACTCTGCCTGTTATTTTGCAATTAAAACACCTACTCTGTGCATCTATCCCTGTGTTTAATTTTGACGTTCTACTTGCCTTTACGTTCTTGCATTTACTCTTCTTGTCTTTAAGATATATCATTCTTGGCGTCCAAGTTTTAGGTGTAAACATTTTATTAGTCCATTAGTTTATAACCGCTTTAGTGGCTCTAGTGACTGATGGTAGACTAGGGTCATGTTCTCGGTCAGGGACGGGGGCGAGGTTTAGAGGGGGAAGTGGGGTAAGGGAGGTGCTAGGCTGAGAATAGGGTCTTGGAACATTGGGACTTTGACGGGGAAGTCCATAAAGCTAGTTAAGATCCTTAAGAAGAGGAAGCTTAATATAGCATGTGTCCAGGAGACCAAATGGATAGGTATGGATAGGTCTTAAGGCTAAGGATGTTGACGGTTATAAGCTATGGTTCTCGGGTAGGTCGAAGTATAGAAATGGGGTAGGCATTTTGGTAGACGGCGAACTTAAGGATTAGAGGTTAGGAGGGTCAATGACAGGATGATGACGATTAAGTTGGTAGTCGGAGGGTCCACTATGAACATTATTAGTGCTTACGCGCTCCAGGCGGGCTTGGACAAGGAAGAGAAGAGGCACTTTTGGGAGGATTTGGACGAAGTGGTGGATGATGACGATTAAGTTGAATAAAAAAAATAAAGACAAGTCAATAATTACAAAATTTTAGAATCATTATCCTACTTCTGGTCTCACTGAGCATTTTCGTTCTGCACCAAGGGTATAGCCTCATAAATCACAATTGTGGTTTGTCATACTAAGTATCTCATCTGAAAGAACCTGCATTTCCACTCATACTGAAAGATTTTGCGACTCAAGGTTCAATGTTCAGGCATGCTCTTTCCCCATTCCTATTCATATATGTTCTCAACTTGCAACACTGTGCAACTGCCCTAATAGTCGAATACTTCCTTAATGGCCTGCCTATATAATATCCTCATCTTTGTATTTATTAATCTTTCTGGTCATTTTCTGATTCTTTATCATGACAATTCTCAGTAGCAGCAGTGGAGACATTTTGAATTATGAATCTCATTCAGACGAACTGCGAGCAAAACTTTCCCCTGCTTAACTTTCCTTGTCTATCAAAATGTTTGGCAGCTGAAGTAAGCTTTAAAAAGCGCCCCCATCACTTGGGAGCAGAGCAGAGTCTTTCCCCATCTTATTAAATGATGTCTAACTAATATTAGTATTTTACAACCATCTCATTGAACTCTATCTTGTCGAAATCATCAAAATCTTTTCATCTCAAAGATCATAGTTTGCATCAAATGGATACATCTAATATCACTTGTAATTACTTCTTCCGCTAACAGGTTCATGGTTGAAGCATGAATTTCACAAAGATTAATTCTCATTATCTGGGAGAAATAGCAGGCTTTTTCCTTGCATAGTTGATGTCAAACTAACATTTGTAAGTCCTAGCTATCTTTTGACTTTTTTAATAGTTCAAATCAGTATAAAATACTGTGTGCTCAAAGATTACAGTTTGCAAACAAAACTAAAAAAAAATTAACAGCTGAAGATGTATAATTGCAAAGAAAAAGAAAAAGAATCAAAAGAAAAGGAAAGATCCAAAGTGGCCGCTTTAAGGACAAAAATGAGAAACGGGTATCAACACGACCGAGTGATCACAGGGATAATTTTACCCTTCCATTCCTGGTTTATAACTATTTCATTAATGTTTGAGCAGTTCCACAAAAAAATCTTCTTTTAAATTCTAAAATAAATATAAACAAGGCTAACACAGACAATGTAACCGCTAACCAGTAGATAGATTAAATTGATTAGGATCCTCAATTGGACATATTGTTTTGATTTCACTAATGAAATGTTGGGAGTTTCTCACTCCCCAGGGCTTCACTCTTTGATAAATTCCTTCAACCTTTTCATATCATCTTAATAATCTCATGCCAAATAATTGAAAGAAGAGAAAAAGAAAAGAAAACTTTCTTTCGATGTATAAATTGACACAAATCACCCAAGTTGCATAAAATTTAGTTGGGGATAAGGAAAAAAATAAAAAATTAAATGAGAAGAAAGGCCGAGCATTCAAGAATTTCTAGCAGACATGAGGCCTCAACAGATATTTGATCCAAAAGGTACAAATCAAACTTTCAAGAGATAAGTTGTTTTACGGTGCAACTGTCAAAACAAGGAAGACCCTACCTTGCTGAGGGAGCTGGTGAACTCTTACTCTGCTGACCTAGAGACTGATGGTAAGAGATAAACACAACATCAGAAAGCAAGTTTTGAACTTGAAGAGTCACACTTCAGCAATGGAACTAATACTTAAGGATTTACGCACCTCAAATACACATATCTGGGCAACATTATCCCGAAGCCCAAACTTTTTAAATTCAATAAATTCTTCATGCACCAACTTGAATCTAACATAAAAAAAAATAAGTAAAATTCAAACGAGATAATATCATGGACTAGTGCATTGAGGAGCTGAGACTAGTCAAACAAAAGTAGGACTTAATATCCCGGAATTGCGCATCTCTAAACATACACTTAAAGTATATTTGCCAACAGTCTAAAAACGACTACCAGCCTGCTTAAATGACCTGGAGCATATCAAGCAAGTACATGCACATTTCCAAAGATACTATAAAGTTGGCAATGGCATGATATAACTTATATAAGACTGTATTCTATGACACCACCGTTATAATTAAACAGACACATAGTTACAAATCACTGAGCAACTGAGCACATCAAATAACCTCTTTACTATGCAAATATGTACAATATATGCAATAGCCTATATACAAGCTTTTGAAACAGCTTAAATCAGTGACTATGTTTTTACTGAAAGTGATATATGGACCCAGCAGTTGTGATAACAAAACGACCATCACTGGCAATGAAGTATGAAAAGAGTTTAACATTTATCAATACAATTTTAGGTGCAAAACTGCCAAAAGATACAGATCTGTGGAAATCAGGAAGCAAAAGTACTAACAATATAAGAAACATAGGGACAAAATTTAATATTCGTGGGAGTTCAAACGACGATGATCATAGCATGAGGCAAATAAAATCTGACTAGCTAATCAAGGAATAATATGCACTAAAATGTGATCGACTGATTGGTTGATTATGTCGATGATCATAGCATGAGGGGAGTAAAATGAGACTAGCTAATCAAGGAAACAGCACACACTAAAACATGATAGACTGGTTGGCTGATTATGTTTTCCAGTGCAGAAAGAAGTATTATGCTGTTAATACTCCTCCACAAAGAACACTTCTTATCAACCCTTAATTCATTTATTATATGTGCAAACAAGTGCTATTGGATTGCCAAAGAAGAAGTAAAACAAATATAGACGACTAACTACTAGAATCACAGCTGCAAGAGCTTGTAAGAACAACATAAAATCCAGAAAGACAAGCTAGATATAAAAGCCACCTAAAAATACACATAACAGCTGAAAGTGTCAAAGGTCTGCAAAGGCATGAGTAGATCAAATGTAAAAGACACTGGATCAACAACAAAAAACATTTCAAAAAAATTGTTTCCTCGTGCGACAAATAAGCGGAAAAGGGTCAAAAATACCCATAACGTATTAGAAATGGTTCAAAATGCCCTCCTTCCACCTATTGGATCAAATTTGCCCTTCCTTCCATCTAAATGGCTCAAACATGCCCTTAACGTATTAGATATGGCTCAAACATGCCCTTAACGTATTAGATATGGCTCAAAAATGCCCTCTCCTTCCACCTTTTGAATCAAATTTGCCCTTTTTGAATCAAATTTGCCCCTAAAGTTATTTTCATGATTAATGTTGCTCCTCCATTATGCTAAATATTGATTTCTATACCAACATATGCTAAATAAATATTGATATAAGTGTGTCTTGAGAAAACATGGTGTAGCTAAATATTGATAAACCCCGTAGTGTACCTCTTGTTTGATGAGAAATCATCTTGCTATGATTATGTGAGGTACTGCTGTTTTTTATGCTTGATTTTTAAGTGCCTGAGAATGCTTTAAGTTAGGTATGAATTTGCTACTGGCAATCCAAAGTTATCTATTTTGAATGCTTTCAAGACTGCAATTATTTACATTTGGTTCAATATTTGTTCGAAGTATTTCTAAAGTATAGTCGATTCTAATTAATTTAGGATTTAGACATAATTATTTAATTTTGTCATTTGTACAGAAAACCTAGAGGGAATAAAAATTATCGCACGTTTTTTATCTGGTTCGGTTGATCAAAATTCAATCAAACTTTCTATACCAACAGAACAGTATGCTAAATCAATTGAAAACGGGAGGTGAAAAGATGATTTTATCGCTTAGCTACGTTAAGTTAAAACGGGTTTTGTGTTGGGTTAAAACTTTATGTGGACCGATAAATAAAGATCACATTTTTAATTAATTAATTAACTATCATATAATTATGTAAGGCTGGCCAGTGGGCCGGGCCGACCCGACCCCGTCCCGGTCCCGACCCGACCCCGACACGACACCGCTATTAAAAAAAAAAAAAAAAAAAGCGGGACCGGGGCTCGAACCGGGGCGGGACAGGGTATGGTCCCGCCTGACCCGACCCCGCCAGGCCCCGATCCCGCCCCAGTTCGACCCTTTGCAGAAAATAGCCGTTGTCCAACGGCCATTTTACATTTTGGCCGTTGGACAACGTCCATTTTAGGCCTCCCAACCCCCCCTACCCCCCTTTAACCCAATTTTTCAACTATAAATACCTCATTCCTCTTCTTATTATTTTCACAAATCTTTCTACACTCTAATCTCTCAATCAATCTCTATTCAACATTGTCTACATATTCAATCTATTTATTAATTTGAGAATTGGGAGTGAAGTTGGCAACTAGCTTGAGGATTATCTATCGAGCAAAGTTTCAATTTTCAACCTCTCGATTACACGTCGACTCTACGTCGGCGTTTGGTACATTCGTTCTCTCATTAAATTATTATTTTGTCTTTATTTCATTTAGCACATTTAATTTCATTATCTTTAACTATTTATTAGCATAATTAAAATGAAAGGACTAAGAGGTACGCTGTTAGGTAAGGGTCGCTTCTTCTAGTAGGGGTGGTAACAAGGGCAAAGTGGTACTTCTTCTAGTATTCTGCTCCAGCTTATTCCTAGACAAGATGATTTTATAGATCTGAAATGTTTCTGAAATACCATATGATCTTGACACAAATGATTATCCCGAAATCAAGAAGATTTTAATTTAGATGACACTCTAGTTGATGATACACCTATTAATGAAGATGATGATACACCCACTAGTGAAATGCCTCCTATCCCCTACTATGAGACGAGGTCCCAAAAGCGACCATTAAAATCGGTTGTATGGAAATATTTTGACAGGACGTAGCTAATCAAGTAGTTGTATGTAAAACTTGTAAAAATGTTTATTCTTTTAAAATCGACAAGGTCATGGTGGACGGGGTTTAGGAAGACACCGTTGCAAAAACACAAAGCCTTGCATGCCCAATACATGATTGAAAAAGCGGTGAGCAAGCATCCTCTCAATCGGGACAAGGTTCACATACTACTGTCTGGAGAAAGTACTGAGTCAAATTAACCCTATGACGGGGAGTCAGGCCCTAAATACGATAAACATAAAGATAGGAAGCACTAGCAAAATTAGTTCTTAGAGGGTTTGCCTTTTTCATTTCTGAATCTCTGGTTTTATTCATTATATTAGAGATATGTATAATCCTCGCTTATAAAGGTTTTCCTAGATCAACTGTTAAAAGAGATGTATTTAAATTTGCACATGAATATCAACAGATTTACGTTATGCATTATATCATTTAAATTGCAAAGTCGCTTAACTTCGATATAGTCGTAGTACTAACTACCATGATTATTTAACGGTAACTTGTCATTGGATAGATTATAAATGGTCTATGCAAAACGTATTTTAGCATATAGATATATAGATAGTAGGCAATTTGGTGAGTTTATTTGGAAAATATTTATTTAGTCGCGATTATTACTTTAATAACCGATAAAGTTATGAGTATTACATTAGATAATGCATTCTAACAATTCGCTATTAGTATTTTAAGAAATGTTTTAACTCGTCTTTTCCAAAACATTTTCATATCAAATGGCGTGCCATATTTATAACTTAGTTGTAAAGGATGGTCTTTCACTTTTTCAAGATATTCTTGAAAAATACAATTTGCTATACACTTTATTTTTAAAAATAATAGAATTCAACAAAGAAAAGAATATAAAAACTTGCCACGATTGTGGACTATCTTCTGAAAAATTCTAGAAGTACCAACTAGGTGAAATTCTTTATATGACCAACTAGTTGTTGCTTATGACTATAGAAAACCTATTACTTTATTTTTAACGCCATAATCAAAATCCAAATGATATGATTGTGGATACCGATTGGGAGAAAATTAGAGAACTTATTGTATTTTTAGAAAAATTTCAACGAGCAACAAAAGAATTTTCTACTTTATATTATCCTACTATTTCAACTATGTTGTTTTATATAGCTATAATATTTTTACTTCTTAAAGAATATATGGAAAAACACGCTATATCATGCACTATTAAAAAATGTTTATGAAATTAAAAATATTTTATTCCTATTCCTATTTATATTATTGGTCTTGTATTAAACCCGACTATTAAAGTAGAGGGTTGTAAAAGTCTTATTGAAAATATATATAATCAGATGGACGTACTACCACCTCCAACTCCCAAAAATTTAAATGTTGAACCACCTATCAACTAACGCTAGAAGAAGTGTTGAATAGCGTAGAAGATGAATGCAAAAGTATATCGGCATTACCAAAGAAGAAAGTGCTAGTAACCAACCGACTTTTGTATCATCTTCTTCTTCAACACAACCTAAAAAGACAAGCGGTTTACGTGGCTAGGCCTAATATTAATTCTATTGAAAGCCTCGAAATAAAATGTGCGGTAGCAGTGCTAACCAAATTAGTGAGTTCGATGTTTTTGTTTTGCAGGTAATTTACCTTACCAAGCGATTATCAATGAAGAAGGAAAGGAAGACTTGCTGAAATATTGGAGCGAATGAAGACATTTCGACACTTTCAATGATGGCCCGAGATATTTTGAACATTCAAGTGTCGTGATCGCTCGAAAGCGCTTTTTCTGCAGTAGATTTCAAATAGAGAGCATGACACTCATTAGCCGAGACACTTGGAGATGGCGGTACTATTCGAGAGATTGGATACGAGCGGAGGCGAAAGGAGTGCACAACCAGAGATTAACGAAGATGGCGACAACTACAACGACATTTTATCTCAAGGCATGAGTAGCGGCGTGGAACAATTTGATCAAGATATACCAATTCCAACAAGAACCACAAGAAATTATAAAGAAATTAGAAAAAATATTTTCAAATTGGTAATTTATTTCATTGCAATTTTTAAATTTTTCTATGTCTTTCACTCTTTTGCAATTTTTTTCAACAACAGTACACTACAATGTAATTTTGAATCTTGTATATTTGATATTTCAATGAAATTAATAATATAAAAGGCACAAAAACAGCATTGGGATGTTTTTTTTACACTATTCTTGTCTTTGTTTAATTATTTAGTTTATAACTTTATACTTTATACTTTATAGTTTATAGTTTATACTTTATAAATATATTATATATATGAGTATAATACTATAATACTATAATTATAAATTATAATACTATAAGTCTATAATATTATAGTATATGTATATGACATTATGACTATATGACAAGTATATGTTAATGTTACTTTGTTAGTACTTAGTAATTTAGTATTTTTAATTTAGTGAAAAAATTAAAAAAAAAAAAACACACAAAACCCGCCAACCCGTCCCGTCCCGACCCCCTACCCAACGGGACCGGGACCGGGACGGGACACGGTATGGTCCCGCCCGACCCGACCCCTCCAGGCCCGCCCCGTCCCGCTCCCGCCAAACCCGACCCCGGTGGGCCCGTCCCGGCCCACTGGCCAGCCCTGTAATTATGTCATTAATGGAGGAACAATTTTAAGCCTAAAAATAATTTTAGGGACAAATTTAGTCCAATAGGTGGAAGAGGGGTATTTTTGAGCCATTTCTAATACGTTAAGGGCATTTTTGAGCCATTTAGTTAGAAGGAAGGTCAAATTTGATCCAATAGGTGGAAGGAGGGCAGTTTTTAACCATTTCTAATACGTTAAGGGCAATTTTGAACCTTTTCCGACAAATAAGTAACAGCATTGTCTATTTAGTCTATCCTTCCGATTTGAGGGTGCAAAAGAATAGGATTATCTTGCCTTGAAGCATTCCAAAATATTGCACATCCATCAGCTGGATCTCCGGTACGCCTCTACATCAAATATAAAGAATGTTAATCTATTCCACATTGCACAAGAAAGTATCACTATTAAACTATACAAACTATGCATCTGTTCTTGTAGCTCAAGAGTAATATGGTTCTCATAGCAAGTTATGGGCACAAGTATGCATATGCAAGTACCAGATATGAATGATTCGAATGGTTATTCGTGTATGTGAAGGATACTTATAAAGTAGATTTTCCATTCAATGCGGTTAGAATATTAGCACTTCATGGCAGAATGAAAGGTCTAGGTGATATAGGTTCACTAAGAAGCTAGCACCAACAGATCTATCTAACAAGGAGCATTTTTATTTTTTATTTACTTGTCATCGAGAAAAGTCAGTGTTATAGTGCTATCTTCTTTCTTATCAGGCTCCACATTTCCCTTTTATTAAGGGCTGAAAAACATAACACTAGCTGCAACTTCATAATTACAACACTCCGTGATCCATTGACCCACATAAATTAAGAAAAGATAACCAGACCACCAAGAAGCACTGACTTTTATAGCTAATGAAGAATCCTGAAATAAAGTTCTCCAACAAGAAAACCTTGCGACAAAGTCCAACTGGGATTATTTATTTTTGGAACAGTTCTCTTTGATATTCTACTCCTTTTAGTGCCAGGAACATCCAGGTTCTCCTTTCCTGATACTAGAACAGACTAGGTAAGCAAAACAGGAAGCAATGAAGGAACGGTAAAGAACGAGGCAGGGTGGCAATGACAACTGCAATAAGCAACGCCATACTGATTTGGAGTGCATGACCTCCAGATTACGATGTTATATTTAGTTATTTACTTTTCTCCTCCAGAAATCTAAGCTTACAAGTACAATGGTCATGTAGCACAGTGCAATATCTGAAAATTCAATTTATCAGGTAACATAAAAACTAAACAATGAAAGGTTTCACTACACTTGTATGAAATGAGAAGAAATTCTTCACAGTAGTATATGTGAACTGACTGTTCAGTCAAAAAACGGGATTAAACATATATTTCCTCTTTGTCTCGATTCGCTAAATGAGAACTCCAAAAAAATAATGTTTAGTAAAGAAGCTCACCACCAGAGAAATCTCTTGTCTTTTCCATACCACCAAAGGGATCTAACTCCAACTTTCCTTCTTGGTTAGTCTTTTAGAATGCCGTAGGAACTCTTATGCGTAGTACAAGATGAACATTGGGGAGAAAATACAAATTACTCTCCAACCAAACCTAGTGTTTCCGAACATCCCCAGTTCATTTTGATGCTTGTAAAACAAAGTCTAGATTATTATTAGGAGGTAGAGGAAGGATTTTATAAAAGTGAATCCCAGGGTTTATGGGTAAGGAGGGTTTATGGGTAAGGAGGCTTTATGGGTATCAATGGAGGAATTAAAATAATGAGGAAAAAGTAAATGGGATAAAAGGGGAGTCTTTAGCGTGAAATTGTGAATGGATGAAAAGAATGAGAGAATTGTCCTCTTTAATCCACGGACTTGGAATTTATCGAAGAAATGATATAATGGTTTCGATTTATTGAATTAGCAAATGAAATTATAAACCCTTCCTTGTTTTGAAACATATAAAGGATTATTTGGCATTCCAAAATCAAGTGAAAAAAGCCTCCCTCCAAGATATTTTGCTAAATTTTCATGGGGTCCTCATTTCGACTTTACAGATTTTATATGGGGGGGGGGGGGGGTGAAGCTTCAATTTTCCAGTATTTACACATTGCACTTCACAACAAAATGTTGATTCATGATGCATATTTTAATGTATGTAAATTGGGATACTACAGATACATTCCTCTTGGGTTCGGTTAGGCGGCCCTCCCTCAGGCACTTGCTCCACAACATATTAATCAACGGTAAGTCACCAATAAATAATCTGTAAAATTATTTGACATGTGATAAATAGCATGAGAGCGTCAAAAACCTTCCAGATGCCACTGTATCCACGCAACTTCAATTCTGCCTCCAACTCCTGGAATCTGTCAACCTCCTGAAATGAGGAAACATCATAAGCCATACCAAGAATTGTTACTTCTAGAAATGATATAAAATATAAATAAAACAACGAAACACAGATAAATAGGTTAAGAATGATTAATAGGGTTAGAACATATTGGTGACTTACATTAATATAAAAAGGAACTTTCCTTTTCTGGAAAGATGATTAAAGAAGGGACAGGAAAAAGATTGATTATATTAAGCTTTGGAGAGAAAATAAAATATATGCACACACACACATATATAATATGTAAGATAGATTGTATAAATAGACTAGGCTTACATACACCATATAAAAGTGTCAGTAAGTGTTTCACATAAAAAATGTAGCAATATATATTTTACTAATGTGAACATAACCTTCTGTCAATCCTTTCTGTAATGTCTCTTATTTCAAATGGTACCAGAGCTATAGCAAGAAATTACTCGTTCTGGATTAACCAACTACTTAGAGAGAGAAATATCTTCGCGTTCTACTGACTGTGAGTGCTCTCTGAGTCATGCGTAGTGTCTGTGAGTGTTTTGCAGTATCACCACGACTTTGATACTTCCAACTAACACAACCCGACAAGCCGACCACTGACCAGAGAGAATGCATGCCCACACCCACCGTTCAGATCAGATTTTGGTGAAGATCCAGGTCAAGCCTGGCTCCGGCAATATAATATTTTATGACTTCCTGGTGAACATCCCTGCAATTTCCTAGGTAAACCTCTCCAATTTGATCTCTTGATTGTATGTTCAATTTTCTCTAACAGCTCTGAGGCTATTAGGTCAATCTCTTATATTCGTTGTTGAACTCACATGTCCTTCGAATTGAACAACATTGGCTCCAAGAACACACCACTCTACCTACCTTGAGGTAGGGGTAAGGTTTGCGTACACTCTACCTCCCCAGACCTCACTTCACTTGTAGGATTACACTAGGTATGTTTTTCGTTCTAAGAACATGCGATTTGATAATTCAAATTGCCTGATCATCACAAAACCCTTGATACGTAGAGCTAACTATTTATCCCAGTTTTCTTGGTTCAATTATTGTGCAAAGGACAAGATGTGCAAGGTCTTAAGCAAACTACAAATATTGATATGACGAACCAGGTAGTAGGTAAATAAGAAGTTGAACATAAGTGAAGAGTGAAGCCGGTTTATCGAGTATAAGAGGACTCAGAAACAAAAGTTCAGGAGCATGATAGCTCAACCAACAGTAGAGCGGTGAAGCTGTAAATGAACGGATTAACTTAAAAAGGGCATTGATTCAGAAATTGAGCTATGTCTTGACCAGACCGAACGATCTACTTTTAGATACTGCAATCTAGTCGGAGTAAAAAGACTACTATGATGATCGGGGCATGAGAAGATTGTTGAGTATACAAATGCAGATTGGGAAGGGTAACCTCTAACCCACTATCTACTTCTGGTTACTGCAATCTAGTTGGAGGCAAATAAGTATCTTGGAATAATAAGACACAAAGTGTAATTGCAAGATCCAGTGCAAAAACAAAATATTGGACCATGACAATGGTGGCTAGTTGACTCATATAGGATCAAGCAACTATTCAAAGAATTGAAACCTGGAGAGATTGGTCATATATTTACATAGAGCTTATGCATGATGATCAAGCAGTACTTCATATTGTGTCACTCTTCACTTTTTTTATCAGGTAAACGTGTTTTCATTCATTAACATGGCAAAAAAGCTGGTCGTATACTGCGTCACTCTTCACTTGTCAAAGAGAAACTCTTAGGCAACATTGCCACAAAGTTTATATGATCGAATGACTAGCTTACACATATATTCACCATATTCCTTGATTGTACAAACTAGTAATATATATATATATATATATATATATATATATATATATATAACAAACTCAATATATATAAGTTGTATCATGTATGCACCAGATTGAGGAGAAGTGTTAGATATGTTGTGTAAATGGACTAGGATTACATTGAGAAATGCAACAATATATATTGAAGAGTGTGAACATAAAAGAACTCAAGCATAAGATGTGTCTTCATGCATTCTCTCTCAATTGACAGTTATTTGTACACACTCCCCAATTCTTTATTCGGTGCTTCTTATTTCTCTCTTTGACTCACTCTACATATTCATAAATACAACAACAACATACACAGTGAAATCTCACAACGTGGGGTCTGGAAATGATAGATTGTACACAGACCTTACCTCCACCTTGATAGGTGGAGCGGCTGTTTCCTGGAGACCCTCGGCTCAAGACCAAGCATAATCAAATCAGACTCAGACGGAAAATTAAATCGAACATACATATAATCTACATATACATAAATACATGCATATATAGATAAAGATTAAATGGAGGAAAATAAAAAATCTCTTTGCCTCAACCATGCTTTCTAAATTTGTTTTGGGAGCCATAGACATACATTTACAAACTATAATTACCAAATCACTGATAGTAATGCACCTTCCCAAACTGGAAGGAAGGAAAAGTACCTATATTAGAATTTAGAATAATTTCCATATATCCTGAATCATACCGCATCAGTATATGCCTTCCACAACATCACTATGAAGAACCAGAATTCGGAGAGAGTAGAAGGCGAACATTAACTGAGTCAAGAATCATAACCTGAAAACACAATATATCAGCTGACCACCATCCAAGCTCAGAGAGGATACTTCTTTTACGCCATTCCCAGTCCAAAATATGTTGTGGTATGTGAAAATAAAGTTTTCTCTGATGAGAAATAGCAAGGTAATCAGCTAGTATGTTGTATGATAATACTGTAAACCGTTCTGCAAAATATAATAGCAAGTAAAACATTCATCAGTTTGGTCAAGACCTATCTTAGTAGACTAAGACAAAAAATTATGACCTATACATTCATCATTTGGACGAACTAACTGGGCGTGCTGCTTCCTCTTCTTCTCTTTCTTTTTTTTACCTCTCCTCTCTGTGCTCTTCTAGAAGAGCATGTTCAAGTTTAGCTAGTCTTTAATGTGTTTTAGAGTATCCGAATTACTTAATCATACTTATGTTAGACCACCCTTCAACATGACTACATTTAGATTAGAACAGCATTATACTGTTTTGTCACAATTTTCCTTTAGTCAAAATGGAAGTTTCATATTGTTTAGCATCACTGGAACTCTTCTCCACGCCATCTGCATATCAGCACTTCATATGAAACAAGTAAGTCCTATTTTGTGTTTGATCTTAAAGAATAATCAACAAGGAATACATAGAGATATCCTCTTATATTCTACTTCTCATTTCTCACCACATACTGTTGTCCAATAAGCCGAAGGAACATTTCTAAATTGACCTTATTTTATGACTTCTAACTCATATTACAAACATAATACACCATCATATATAAATTTGGATACATGGATTCTTAACTTTATGTATATCGTTCCATCAAAGTAACAAAAAAGCTCAATATCAAGCACGAGAACTAATTCATCATCAATTATCTAGCTTTAAATTGGTTTTCAACCTACCACGTATACCTTCCTTTATCCTGGCTTGAAAATTGTAAACAGTTGAATGAACCTAAATTGGAGTAAATGCAACATTGAAAAAAGATTCAAAGTTACCGCAATGAGGTGGGGGTCCAGGTCTAGCATGCTCCCAATTCCGAAAGTTCAAAGCCTTCGGAGGCAATGGCCGCGGCCTGAACTGCTGATTCTCATAGAAATTCGGTCTATTAAACTGCTGATTCTCATAGAAATTCGGTCTATTAAACTGATTCTCATAAAAGTTCGGTCTATTAAACTGCTGATTCTCATAAAAGTTAGGTCTATTAGGCTGCTGATTGCGATAATACTGTGGTCTTAGTGGCGGCAGTGGCGATGGCGCCGCTCTATTGAACTGCTGATTCTGATAAAGCCCTGCTGGTGGTGGCATTGCTCTATAGAATTGCTGATTGTGATGAAAAGGTTGACGCGGTTGAGGAGGCGGTAATTGTTCATAATTATGTTGATTAGGATGGATATTCGGTGGTGGTGCCCTAGGCCGGAAAGGTCGAAAATTGGGAAATGGACGGAGATTTTGATTGGTTTCATGAACATAATTGAAGTGAGAGTCTCCAGTTACAACGTCTTCTTCACTTCGTTCGCCGGAAGGACGGTCGGAAAAGTTTCTACGGCCACGGCCACGGCTCCGGCCGCCTCGGAACTGTAAGGAAATAACGATAGTTTTGTTAACAGTTTAGAAATAGAAGTTAAAGTGAATTTCGTAATTCCGTAAAGAATTCTTACTGGTCGAGCAGCGGACATGGCGACAGTGGTGGTGGCGGTGGTAGCGTCGGTGAAAGCAGCGGCGGCAAGGAGATGGAGGGAAGGAGCAGAGTGCTTCATGAATATTTGACTAACACTTGTGTTTGGATGGTTGTTACATAGTTTTTTTTTTTTTATGACGGGACCGCAGCCCTATTTTTTTTATTTTTTTTATAATTGTGCACGCAAGAAATCTCGACCGACGCAGAAATGCAAATCACGTCAGAATCACACTTGGCAGTGTACGTTAATAGTGAATCGAACTCGTGACATTTCGGTCCCGCGCTCTTCTACTTCACCAACTTGGCTACTCTTGCGAGTAGTTGTTACATAGTCTTTTCTAATATATTGTATTGTGTCCCATTATATTCTTTTGATGGATACAAATACATTATTCTTATAGATTATATTGTTTATCATCGTCACATAATCTCATGGTTGTTACTTATTGTAGTGTCGTCAAATAATCTCACATATGAACGATTTGAAGAAAAGTAGGATAGGTTGGATAAATGAACAGCTTGTTTGGATGGTTGTTATCTATTGTATTGTGTTGTTAATTTAAATATAATATTTGTTTTATTATTATTTTAATTTTAATATATTATATCGTTAAATCCATTATTATATATCCACGAAAAGTCTTATTTTATATAATGATTGATTTGATGTTATTGCATTGTTACCCTATCTTTTTTTCTAATTTTTATTATCTACTAATTTTATTTTATCATTTATTCTATCTTTTTAAGGTAGTTATATCCTATTTTTTTTTTGTAGGTTTATCCTTCAAATGTTGATGTATGAGATTATGTGACGACAAGAAATGATACAATCTATCCAAACGTTGTGTCAACCAAAACAATACGATATGATACAATACAATACGATACATTATGAAACAGTATGTAACAATCATCCAAACAGAGCGGTAGTAGATAGTGAAAATGAAAAAAAAATAAGATAACGAAGCGATAACAACAAATCGATCGTTACATAAAATGGGACTTTTTGTCGTTACGTAAAGATGAATTTAATAATATGATACATTAAATTAAAATAACAACAACATACTCAGTAAAATCACACAACGTGGGTCTGGAAATGGTAGAGTGTACGCAGACCTTACCACTACCTTGGTAGGTTGAGCGGCTGTTTCCGGGAGACCATCGGCTCAAGACAAAATATAATCACAAGCAAAGCAAACAAAGCAAAGCAAGATAAATGGTTAGACTCAGACAAGAAATTAAAGTAGTATGATGCTGATAACAATATCGAATACGTCATGTTAGCGCATTCTACCAAAAAGAAGCAGTAGCTAACGCAGCTAAATAAGATAAACGAAGTACATTAAAGAACACATAGCGGCAGAAATTAAACTACAGGGGACTATAAATCAATATTGCGTCTATAAGTGTAATAGGCTAATCGGGCCTACAGTAATAACACTACAACTATCATTTTGTAAGCGTAAGTAGGACTACGCTCGACTACCTACTATTTTAATATGTGTCCTTCACAACTCCTTATCTAAGGTCATGTCATCAGTAAGTTGCACATGTGTCATATCTCGTCTAATCACCTCTCCCCAATACTTCTTCGGTCTACTTCTACCCCTCTTGAACCCGTCCATAGCCAACCTCTCACACCTCCACACTGGGCATCTATGTCTCTTCTCTGCATATGCCTGAATCATCTTAACTTCGCTTCCCGCATCTTATCCTCCACCTAGGCCACTTACACTTTGTCCCGGATATCATCATTTCTAATCATATCTCTCCTTGTATGCTCACACGTCCATCTCAGCATCCTCATCTCTGCAACTTTCATCTTCTATATGTGCGAAGTCTTGACTGGCCAATACTCCGTCCCATACAACATAGTCGGTCTAACCACCACCCTATAGAATTTGCCTGTAAGTTTTGGTGGCACCTTTTTGTCGCACAAAACTCCATATGTGAGCCTCTATTTCATTAACCCTACCCCAATATGATGTGTGACATTGTCATCAATCTCTCTATTCCTTTGGATAATAGACCCTAGGTACTTGAAGCCTCCTTTCTTTGGAATGACCTGAATAATAAGCCTCACCTCCACGCCTGTCTCAGGGTCGCTCCCGTTGCTGAACTTGCACTCCAAATATTCTGTCTTGGTTCTACTCAACCTGAACCCCTTAGACTGCAGAGTATGTCTCCAAACCTTCATCTTGGCGTTCACTCCGCTGCGAGTCTCAATAATCAGGACTATGTCATATGAGAATAACATACACCATAGTTCCTCCCCTTGAATTTGTCGCGTTAGTCCGTCCATCACAAAGGCAAATAGAAATTGACTAAGATCTGATCTCTGGTGCAACCCCATCATCACTGAAAAGTGCTCCGAGTCTCATCCTACTGTCTGTACCCTAGTCTTTGCTCTATCGTACATATCCTTGATCGCTCTAGTGTACGCCACAGGTACATCTCTAACCTCCAAACATCTCCAGAGAACCTCTCTAGGGACTTTGTCGTGTGTCTTCTCAAGGTCGATGAAAATCTTATGTAACTCTCTCTTTATCTCCCTATACTGCTCCAACCTCCTAATAGATTAATGACTTCAGTAGTCGAACGCCTCGGCATGAATCCATAATGGTTCTTGAAAATAGACACGTCTCTCTTCAACCTCATGTCCACGACCTTTTCCCAAACTTTCATAGTGTTTCTCAGCAGCTTGATACCTCTATAGTTGTTGCAACTCCGAATATCACATTTATTTTGTACAAGGAAATCATTATACTCCACCTCCATTCTTCGGGCATTCTTACCGTCTTAAAAATGACGTTAAACAACTCAATCAGCCACTCCAAACCTGTCATGTCTGCACTCTTCCAAAATTCAAATGATATCTCATTAGGCTCGGTCGCTCGTCCCCTGCGCATACTGGGAACAACACCCTTAACCTCATCAACCTTAATGTTTCTACAATATCCAAAATCCAGAATGCTTCAGATCTCTCAACACAATGTCTCCCAACAATCAAAACAAATATTATATTTAAACTATCAACATAACACAATACAATAGGTAACAACCATCCAAACAAGCTGTAACATTTCAACTTTTGACTAGTGAAAACAAGTTAGGGTCCGTTACTTATGGAACTGATATTAATACTATTTGTTTGATTTTGTATACTTTTGGTTTCACAAAAATTTTATAATAGAATTTTTTTATTTCTATTCTAATACTAAAACCCTATTTTAGTAGTACGGAATCCTACAATTATGAAAAGTGTATAATACTAATTAATACAATTATTTTACACTGATTAACCATCCAAAACTGTGATATACACTTAAATATAGTAAGTATATATCACGGTCCAAAATCGTTCCAAAGATCGAAAGACTCGTGATATACACTATGCATAGTAAGTGTATATCACGGGTATATACACTATTTATCACACACCCCGCAGTCATAGCGGGCGGTCTTCGTACGCTGACACTGTCCCTAAAATCTTCAAAAAGGACCGAGAGAAGTCATTTGGTAAAGATGTCTGCAATTTGAAACCTGGAAGGAACATGGCAGACACATACTTGTCCACAAGCTACCTTTTCAAGAACAAATGTGATATTCATATCTATATGTTTAGTACGCTGGTGCTGAACCGGATTACCAAAAAGGTAGATGACACTAACATTATCACAATAAACCAACGTAGCTTTCTGAATAGGACAATAAAGCTCTAAAAGAAGATTACGTAACCAACAGGATTCAGAGACCATATTGGCTACCCTTCGATACTCAACCTCTGCACTAGAGCGTGATAAAGTCGACTGACGCTTCGCAGACCATGAGATCAAGTTATTACCAAGAAACATACAATAGTCAGACATAGAACGTCTGGTGTCGGATCCTCGTAAGGTACTGAAGGGGCCCTGCAAGACTACGATAATGGGTTGGATCCTCGTAAGGTGAGCCAGCCACAACGTCCAACTTGGATTTAGTATCAACCAGAGTGGAAGTAGACTTGCATGATGATATACCAACTCTCTCAATGATCTCATTTGCATACTTTTGTTGGATTATAACAACTCACCTGCATGACGAGTGAAAACAATCCCCAAAAAGTAACTCAAGGGCCCCAAGTCTTTCATAGCAAACTCAAAACTGAGTAATGTCATGATAGACTTGGGTAATGCATCAAAAGAAGCAGTCAAGATATTATCATCCACATATAATAGTATACAAGCCAGGGAAGAACCACAATGATATATGAATAACGAATTATTAGACCTGCTGTGAGAAAACTCAATAGTCGAAACATAGTCTGCAAATATCTTTTACCAAGCATGTGGGGCCTGCTTAAGCTCATACAAAGACTTCTTCAATAAACAGACATGATCAGGATACTTGGGATCTCGAAAACCCAAAGGCTGATGCATATAAATAGTCTCCTTAAGATCACCATGTAAGAAAACATTCTTCACGTCTAACTGATGAATGGACCATGCTTTCGAAAGAGCCAAGCTGAGCACAGTGTGAATGGTAGCCGGGTTGACTACCGGACTAAAAGACGAGCCTTATGCATCGTAGAAGAACCGTCAGCATTGTCTTTATGAGTATAAATACACATAGACCGAATAATATTAACACCAGATGGACGGGGCACCAACTCCCACATCTTATTATCAATAAGCGCAGTATATTCGTAAGTCATAGAAATTTTCTAATTCGGGTCATTTAAAGGAAACTAGGTTACGAGGTAGGGGATATTTAAGAACATTAGAAGCCAGATTAAAATATCTTTTTGGTTTAAAAATATCTCATTGACTACGAGTAAACGATCTATGACAAGAGGGAGAATTCGGTGGATTTTGGGGGGAAATATGAGGCGTGGTGATCGCCACATGAAGCTGGCTCTTGCCCCATACGAGGCAAGAGGTATACCGACGCAGAACTTGGATCGGCAGCTGAATCGGGTCGTCAACAGCCCAATTGCCAAATCAGCGCATTTAATCGGTCGACGACCGCCCACCACCGAATTTGGGGCAGATTGTGACAAGACGGAAGATACGCCCTAGAAATGATGGATAAAATATGAGGAGACACCGTCATCCAAAAAAATTATACGAACTAGGCATAAGACTACTCACTTTAATAAACAAAAATTGGTTTTCATCAAAAATAACATGGCGACTAAGAATTATTTTATTAGATGATATATCAAAACATTTGTAGCCCCGATTATTAGTCGAAAAACCCAAAAACACAAGGGGTAGAACGGGCCTGAAGTTTGTTAATTATGATGGACGGAAATAGAGGATAACACAAGCACCCAAATACCCTAAGATGAGAATACGAAGGAGTCTTATTATATAAGATTTGAAGAGGGGATGAATATACCAAACCTTTGATAGGAAGTATGTTAAGGAGATAAGTAGTCATTTGTAGAGCGCGATGCCAAAGAGAAGGGGGTACGGAAGCATGAACCATTAAGATTCGAACAATATTATTAATGGTTCGAATTTTACGTTCGGCTTTCCCATTTTGTGAGGAAGTATGAGAACAAGAGAAATGAATAATGATGTCATTAGTATCACATAAAACCCGAAATAATCCATTATCATATTCTTTGTTATTATCACATTATATATTTTTTATTTTTCGGTCAAATTGAGTACGGATGAATGCTCTAAATTTTAAGAATATGAAAAAAACTTGTAATTTTTTCGCTAAAGGAAATGACCATAAACAATTAGAGTAATCATCCAAAAATAACAAATAATAACGATGGCCCATAGAACTTAAAACGGGAGATGTCCACATATCACTATGAATAATATCAAATGACATTAACATACGAGAAGTAGAGGCTACAAAAGGCAAGCGAACATGTTTTCCTAAAGAACATGATTCACAAATTGGAGTACTACGCGTACCCTTACAAGAAATAAAATTATTTTTATCTAAGTAAGACAAAATTGACGACCCCGGATGACCTAGACGTGCATGCCACAAGGAAGAAGCAAGAGCATCAAAAGTAGATGTCAAGGTTGGACGCAAAAGATCGGACGTTGTTGTGATAGGATACAGATCTCCCCTACTATCACATCTCATGAGAGGAATCCCCGTCTTGAAATTCTTCATAGAAAATCCAAATAGATCAAAATCAACAGAAACACAAATATTAGTGGTGAATTTACGAACATACACCAAATGTTTAATTAATTTAGGAGCATGAAGGACATTTTTTAAGACAAGAGGTGGATGTGGGGAGACAACATTTTATGACCATAACCACGAATTGGAACAATGTCACAGTTTTTGCTCAAATTAGAATAAGACGAGAGAGTACCTTAGTCGAACGTCATCTGAGTGGTTGCACCGGTGTCCATGTACCAATTTGCGTCTGACGGATTTAATCCAAGTGTGTGCATTGCAGTTTCAACGTCGGTTTGGGTAGGGCTCGAGGCATGGTGGGCCTGCAAAGGCCGAAGCCCAAGCACCCCGGCTTGATGCCCTGGCCCATCACTGCGTCGGAAGCCACTAGGCTGTGGCAAATTGGGCCTAAAAGACTGGCCAACCCACTGCTCGGGATAAGAATGTCTAGAAAATAAGGGATGGTGGGCCATCGCCACCGCCCGTGCCCATTTCCGAGGGCCCAAGTGAGACCAGCGCGCCCATCGCTTCTAGGATGAGGCCCACTGCCATTGTTACCACTGTCGGAACTGCCGCGTTTGTCCCCGCGATTTTTGCCATTATTTTTTCGACTATTTTTGCCACCCCCTTGAGAACGGTGCAGACCCGGATTGTCACCCAAATTCTGAGAAGGAGTGGAGGACGTCATCATGACCACGGGACTAGCACTAGTAGCCACCTTCTTAGCCAAGCCGTCTTCTTCCAAAGTAAGCATGGAGCGGGTTTGATAGAACTATGAGAGAGGATTACTTTGACGAAAGAGATTTCCAACGCCCCTATAAGGATCAGATAGGGAGGCAACCATCTTTAGAACAAGACGATCTTCACTAACGGGCGCACCAACGTTGCGGAGTTGGTCCGCCAATTCCTTCAACCTTTTGCAATAAGCTGAAACATTCGGGAAATGATTAGATCAATGGCGCACCAAACGTTCACTGCAATCCACCTGCATGACGAGTGAAAACAATTCCCAAAAAGTAACTCAAAGGCCCCAAGTCTTTCATAGCAAACTCAAAACGTCATGATAGACTTGGGTAATGCATCAAAAGAGGCAGTCAAGATATTATCATCCACATATAATAGTATACAAGCCAGGGAAGAACCACAATGATATATGAATAACGAATTATCAGACCTGCTGTGAGAAAACTCAATAGTCGAAACATAGTCTGCAAATATCTTTTACCAAACATGCGGGGCCTGCTTAAGCCCATACAAAGACTTCTTCAATAAAAATACATGATCAGGATACTTGGGATCTCGAAAACCCAAAGGCTGATGCATATAAACAGTCTCCTTAAGATCATCATGTAAGAAAGCATTCTTCACATCTAACTGATGAATGGGCCATGCTTTTGAAAGAGCCAAGCTGAGCACAATGTGAATGGTAGTCGGCTTGACTACCAGACTAAAAGACGAGCCTTATGCATCGTAGAAGAATCGTCAGCATTGTCTTTATGAGTATAAATCCACATAGACCGAATAATATTAACACCATATGGACGAGGCACCAACTCCCACATCTTATTATCAATAAGCGCAGTATATTCGTCAATCATAGAAATTTTCCAATTCAGGTCATTTAAAGGAAACTGGGTTACGAGGTAGGGGAGATTTAAGAACATTAGAAGTCAGATTAAAATATCTTTTTGGTTTAAAAATATCTCATTGACTACGAGTAAATGGTCTATGACAAAAGGGAGAATTAGATGGATTTTATGGGGAACTATGAGGCGTGTTGGACTGGCCAGCAGGCAGTGGGCCTGATGGCCCAATAGCGGAGGCAATAGGGTATACCGATGCATGAACTTGGACCGGCGCTTTCGAATCGGTCGTCAATGTGCCCACCGCAAAATCGGGCAAGCACGACTGGTGGACGATCGCCCAATTGCCAAATTTGGGGCAGATTGTGACAAGACGGAAAATATGTCCTAGAAATAGTGGATAAAATATGGGGAGACATCGTCATCTAAAAAAATATACGAACTAGGCATAGGACTACTCACTTTAGTAAACGAAAATTGTTTTTCATCAAAAATAACATGGCGACTAACAATTATTTTATTAGATGATATATCAAAACATTTGTAACCCCGATGATTAGTCGGAAAACCCAAAAACACAAGGGGTAGAACGGGCCTGAAGTTTGTTAATTGTGGTGGACAGAAAGAGAGGATAACACAAGCACCCAAAGACCCTAAGATGGGAATACGAAGGAGTCTTATTATATAAGATTTGAAGAGGGGAGGAATATGTCAAACCTTTGATAGGAAGTATGTTAAGGAGATAAGTAGTCATTTATAGAGTGTGATGCCAAAGGGAATGGGGGTACGGAAGCATGGGCCATTAAGGTTCGGACAATATTATTAATGATTTGAATTTTTCGTTCGGCTTCTCATTTTGTGAGGAAGTATGAGAACAAGAGAAATAAAAAACGATGTCATTAGTATCACATAAAACCCGAAATAACCCATTATCATATTATTTGTCATTATCACATTGTATATTTATTATTTTCCTGTCGAATTGAGTACGGATGAATGATCTCAATTTTAAGAATATGAAAAAAACTTGTAATTTTTCTCTAAAGGAAATGACCATAAACAATTAGAGTAATCATCTAAAAATAACAAAAAATAACGATGACTCATAGAACTTAAAATGGGAGATGTCCACATATCACTATGAATAATATCAAATGACATTAACGTACGAGAAGTAGAGGCTACAAAAGGCAAGCGAACATGTTTTCCTAAAGAACATGATTGACAAATTGAAGTACTACGCGTACCCTTACAAGAAATAAAATTGTTTTTATCTAAGTAAGACAAAATTGACGACTCCGGATGACCTAGACGTGCATGCCACAAGGAAAAAGCAAGAGCATCAAAAGTAGATGTTAAGGCTGGACGCAAAAGATCGGAGGTTGGTGTGATAGGATACAAATCTCCCCTACTATCACATCTCATGAGAGGAATCCTCGTCTTGAAAGTTTTCACAGAAAACCCAAATGGATCAAAATCAACAGAAAACACAAATATCAGTGGTGAATTTACGAACATACACCAAAGTTTTAATTAATTTAGGGGCATAAAGGGCATTTTTTAAGACAAGAGGTGGATGTGGAGGAGACAACATTTTATGACCATAACCACGAATTGGAATTGAGTTGCCATTACTAATAATAATGCCACGGTGTTTGCTCAAATTAGAATAAGATGAGAGAGTACCTTGGTCGGACGTCATCTGAGAGGTTGCACCGGTGTCCATGTACCAATTTGCGTCTGGCGAATTTAATCCAAGTGTGTGCATTGCAGCTTCAATGTCGGTTTGGGTAGGGTTCGAGGCACAGTGGGGCTGCAAAGTCTGAGGAAGCTCTTTCTGCTGCTTCTTCGCCTGCCCAAGCACCCCGGCTTGCTGCCCTAGCCCATCACTCCGTCGGAAGCCACTGGTTGTGGCAAAATGGGCCTGAAAGGCTGGCCAACCCACTGCTCAGGATAAGGTCCAGAAAAATAAGAGATGTTGGGCCACTGCCCACTTGCCCAGGCCCACTGCCAGGGGCCTCAAGGATGGGACCAATGGGGTGGTGGCCCACTGTTTCCAAGATGGGGCCCACTGCCATTTTTACCACTGTCGGAACCGCTGTGTTTGCCCCCGCGATTTTTGCCATTATTTTTCCGACTATTTTTTACACCCCCTTGAGAACGGTGTAGACCCGGATTATCACCAAAATTCTGAGAAGGTGTGGAGGACGTCATCATGACCACGTGACTAGCACTAGTAGCCACCTTTTTAGCCAAGCCGACTTCTTCCAAAGTAAGCATGAAGCGGACTTGATATAACTTTAGGAGAGGATTATTTGACGAAGGAGAGTTCCAACACCCCTATATGCCTCGGTTAGGCCAGCAACCATATGTAGAACAAGACGATCTGCACTAACGGGTGCACCAACGTTGCAGTGTTGGTCTGCCAATTCTTTCAACCTTTTGCAATAAGCTGAAACATTCGAGAAATTTTCCATGTTGATGTGGGAAAATTTAGCTCAAGGGTAACAATTCTGGACTTTTGATTATCTTGGAATATGTCACGCAGCCTATCCCAAGCCGCCATCATCGTAGTGTCTGGCTCAATAATCATCTGCAACAGGTCGATAGAGATTATGAGGTAAATCCACTAAAGGACGGTGACATCAAGAGTCGCCCACAACTTAGGATCATCCTCGAATTTTGGCACCTCCTTATCCTCAGGAGCCGCGGGTATTATGTGATGGATGACTTGATGCGAGCGTGCTTGAATTTTGAACAGTTCGGCCCACGTCGCATATTTGACGTTTTCTATTTCAAGAATAAGAGGGATGCGATTCTTGATGTTAGAAACTGAAATAGCAGGGTGAAACATGTTCTTTGATGTAGACATAATAAAAGAACAATAGGTAATTGAGGGATTTGGAAGAGAGAATTAGGGAGTGAAATTTGCACGAAAACCGAGACGTGTTTGGCCGAAAATTTGGAGAGGAAACATTCAACCTCGACTTCTGATATCATGAAAGAAATAATCCCTTAATTATTTTCATTAATGAAAGAGAATATATACAATTTACAATTTCCATAATAGGAAAATCATATTCCTATTCTAATAGCAAAACCCTATTTTAGTAGTACAAAAATCTTACAATTATGATAAGTTTACAATACTAATTAATACAATTATTTTACACTAATTAACCATCCAAAACTGTGATACACTTAAATATGGTAAGTGTATATCACGGTCCAAAATCGTTCCAAAGATCGAAAGACCCGTGATATACACTATGTATAGTAAATGTATATCACAGGTATATACACTGTTTATCAGGTTTGTTATATACACTGTTTAGCAGGTTGGTTATATATCACAGGTGTATACATTGTTTATCAGGTTGGTTATATCACAGGTATACACTGTGTAGCAACAGAACAATACAAAAACAAGTGGTTGACTGTCTGTGCTTCTTCACACATATAACATCTAATGCTCAGTTGACATGAAATTAATTTCTGAGTGCTTAGGTTGTGTAACTATTCTTAGTTTAATTTCACACTTGTGTATGAAAGAAATAATCCCTTGATTATTCTTATTAATGAAAGACATATATATACAAGTTACAAGGAAGATCCTCTTCTTATTCTACCTAGAAAATCCCTACTAACTTTACAATTATAGTAATATTACACTACTAATTAAGGTACAAACCTAAGTCACGGTGGACTCTCGACTAGGCTGAGAACTGGGCTGGCCCATATACACTTTAACACCCCATCGCAGTCATAGCGGGCGGTCTTCGTACGTTGAGACTGTCTCTAAAATCTTCAAAAAGGACCGAGGGAAGACCCTTTGTAAAGATGTCGGCAATATGATATCTGGAAGGGACATGACAGACGCGTACTTGTCCTTTATCTACCTTCTCTCGAACAAAGTGAATATCCATTTCTATGTGTTTAGTGCGCTGATGCTGAACTGAATTACCAGAAAGGTAGATGACACTTATATTATTACAATACACCAAGGTAGCTTTCTCAATAGGACAATGAAGCTCTAAAAGTAGATTTCGTAACTATCATGACTCGGAAACCACATTGGCTACCCCTCAATACTCGGTCTCTGCACTTGAACGTGAAAGCGTAGATTGACGCTTGGCAGACCATGAGACCAAGTTATTACCCAAAAATATACAATAGCCAGACGTATATCATCTGGTGTCAGGACAACCACCCCAATCAACATATGTATATGAGACAAGTGTAGACGTCGACGAAGGGTACAAATGCAAACCATAATCAAGTGTTCCCTGAATGTACCTAATGATGCGTTTGAGAGCATTCATATGTTCAACTCTGGGATCATGCATAAATAAACATACCTGCTGGACTGCATATATAATGTCTGGTCGCGTGAACGTAAGATACTGAAGGGCGCCTACAAGACTATGATAGGGGGTCGGATCTTCATACGGAGAGCCAGCTGCATCACCCAACTTGGGTTTAGTACCAACTGGAGTAGAAGTGGACTTACAGGATGACATCCCAGCCCTCTCAATTATCTCTGTTGCATACTTCCTCTGTATTAAGAACAATACACCTGCATGACAAGTGACTGCAATTCCCAAAAAATAGCTCAAGGGGCCCAAGTCTTTCATGGCAAACTCATAACTGAGTATTGTCATAATAGACTTTCTCAAAGTATCAAAAGAGGCAATCAAGATAATATCATCTACATATAACAATATATAAGTCATGGAAGAACCCCAACGATATATGAACAATGAATTATCAGACCTGCTGTGAGAAAAATCCATAGTCGAAACAAAATCAGCAAACCTCTTATACCAAGCTCGTGGATACTGCTTAAGCCCATACAAGGACTTCTTCAATAGACATATATGATTAAGATATCTAGTATCCATGAACCCCAAGGGTTGATGCATATACACTGTCTCCTAAAGATCACCATGTAGAAAAATATTATTCACATCTAGCTGATGAATGTGCCATGATTTTGAAAGAACCAAGCTGAACACAGTGTGAATGGTAGTCGGCTTGACCATCGGGATAAATGTCTCACCATAATCCACACCAACCTGCTGAGTATTACCATCACTGTTAAACCCCGTAATTCCAGGGTATGTTTAAGAGAAGGTACGTAAGGAAATCAGGGCTTTAAAAATTTGTACGAAATGAAGAATTGTTTTCCAAGGAAAAATCTTCCGAACCTCGGGAAGGAAAGATTGTTCGTTAATGAGAATTGGGTTCTCAGAATTTTTATTTGAGACTGTTGAAATTTATCGGAATTATGGAATTCTATTTTCAGAGTTGGATATGTGGGGCCCACCCGAAGAATTTTACGTTTTTGTGGGGCCCACGAGGTTTCCGGTATTTTGACCAATTATGGAAATTTCGGGAAACGAAATATTTTAGACCAATGGGAGGGTGACACGTGTCACCCTCCACATGGGCTTGTTGGATGAATAAAAATGGACCAAGTCAACTAAAAAGTGTAGCTTGAGATAATTGACCCAATCCTAGCCATCCATTTGGTTTAATCCAAACCCTTGATTGTAGTATATATCTACACTAGTGCAAGACAATTCCATACTTAGAAAAAATTTCAAGAACATGTCTTGAAGAAGAAAAAGCTCTCGGCCAAGAGCTCTCTTGAGCAACAAAATTTTTGCAATCTTGCTTCATAAATTCCAATATTCAAACCCAAGGTCCCTAAGGGTATTCTAAGGATATCTCAATAGAAAGATCCCGGAAAAACTACGTTTTTACGTTAGTTGCAAGGTGAAAACCTAAGGTGTTCTTCAACTTTGAAGTTGGAAATAGAAGAGGAGTTCTTCACAAGCTTCTTAGGGTTGCAAATAGCGGATTGAAACGTGAAGAAGAGGAGTTAAGGTTGCTAAGGATCGACTTTGAATCTTGGATTGGATTTGGGCTTATTGAGGTATAAATTTCCGTCTTACTATTGTGATTGAAGATTTCATGTTCTGATAAGTTAGAAATGATCATGTGATATATATTATGAAGATTGATAAGTGTTATGGAATTTTGGAAGCCTAAATCCGAAAAGTTCATGTTAGCCTTTAAGATTGTAATTAAATTTAATTGTTAGTTACGATCGTCGCATGTTATAGAAAGAAGGGATTATAGTTGTTATAATTGTTTGAGGCTATATAACATGTTAGAATAACAATTTGGATTGAAAAGGAATTAGAATGAACTTTATGTGTTACACATTTTGAACCGAGAATTGCCTTAATTATTGGACAGTTTCGTATTAATTGTGGGGCAGAATTTTACACGTCCTGTTAAGGCGTGTAATCCCCTTTGGTTAGCTGAATTGTTGAGTCTTAAATGTGGCATGATTGGCTATTGATTTCGGGCCTTGAAAAAGGTGGAAAAGTACGTAGAAACAAAGAAAGTGCTGCCCAAATTTCTATAGAATAAGAGACCTAGCACTTAGTATTATTCCACGTTGATAAGCTAGGAGTTGATAGACATGTTATGGTTATCATAGGTTGAAGTACTACGTATAGCGTATTCTACTTGAAGGGTGGAATAGCCAACAAGGTTGAAGTACTTTGGAGCATTTTTCTACTTGTCGATAATCGTCGCGAGGTATGTGAACCTCTTCCTCCTTTTGGCATGGTTCTATGTATGAAATATACATGTGGTGTTATTTCATGGTTCCTTCTACTCTTAGAAGTTAAGAGGTATGTATGTATGATTTACTCTATGTAAAAGTCATGTCTAAGTTATCCTAAGTTCTTACCAAGTCTTATGGGGGATGTTGGTAAGAGTCGTTAGGAAGTATTTGGAGTCGAGTTGACTTTGCTAATTTACGGCACGAATGAGAATAAGTATCGAACAAGCCATTGCAGCGTTAATAAAAGAAAATGTATCGACAATCAATTATATTAAAATGAGTAGAATTCTCCATCTGCATAGAAACTAAGATAAGACAAAATTGTATTACATTTTCTAGATCATGGCTGCTTTAATAAGATCGTTATAAACGAGTATAACCTATTCACAACGCATAAAAGTATATATTACTTAATTTAAAGAGTTTACGTTATGAAGTTTTAAGACTATGAACCTTGAATTCTTAAAAGGTTAAGAGACTTTATTTTTCAAGTTATGAGACTTGATTCTTAAAGGAAGGAATGACTTGATTTAAAAGTATATAATACTTGATTTGGGAAAAGCATTGATAACTTGATATTCTAAGTTAAGAAACTTGATTTCTTAAAAGTTAAGAGACTTGAAGTATTTTTAAAGCTATGTAACTTGAGTTGAAAGTATAAGTCTCTTGGTTATAAAAAGAATGAATTTGTCTAAGACATAAAGAGTTATAACAGTTTTATGGAAAGTTGGTTATAACAACTTTATGGAAGGTTAAAAGAATGGTTTTCTCTAGTAATGTAAACAAAGAAATGACTTGAAATAAAAAGGGCAATTTGATTTAAAGGTACCAATTGCTTAAAGTTTTAAAGTAAGGGTCACTTGATTTAGAAGCCTAGAAATGTATTTCTAAAAATGTAGTGACTTGTTTGAAATGTAGACATGCCTTGATACTACGGGTGGTAGTATCTTGGAGTTTTTATATGAAAAGGAGTCTTCTGAAAAGAATGGAGGTACATAATACCTTGGGTTAAATCCCCAGATTTTTAATGACATGTTAGTGCCTTAAGTTTGAATAAAATGAGAATGCTTAATAATTAAGGCTAATAAGAAGTTAAAGGATTTCTTAACTTGCTGATATTTATGATAAGCCGGTGGTGCTTATGTTATGTATGATAAGCCGGTGGTGCTTATGTTATGTATGATAGCCGGTTGTGCTAGTGATGTATGGTTTCATTACGGGGTCATTCCCCGGGCTTGTTGCATTTGCATATTCCGTGGATTTGCTCCCACGACGCGCGAGGAATACCTCACGCGAGTCCGTAGGCTTACGCGGGTGAAATAGTCCTACGCGGGGCGCGCCTTATGCGAGAGATTACCTCACGCGGTCCATACGACTATGGGGCGGATACTGATGCGAGGAAATTACCTCACGCGGTCCATACGGCTTTACGCGGTGAAATAGTCCCGAGTAGGATTTGCCAAATGATACTACGGGCGTGGCCCTAAGTTGATCATAAGCTTCCTATTTTTATGCAATATACCTTTATAAAGCGCACTTACGTGACTTTATCGCGTGCCGATCGGGCCGCAAGATACCTTTACGACGGACTTACGTGACTTTATCACGCCCCGTAACGGGTCGGACAAGATACCTTCGTGGGAAGGCTTTTGATGACCGTGTCCCGCAAACGGGTCGTTACGTTTGTCACGACTCCCCGTCCGCGATCGTGCTCTACCCGAGCACTGCTCGTATACATCGAGAGAATAGCAATGAACATACACAACATAAACACATATGTAAACAATAACATCCTACGCTAGCCGATAAGTGCCGCTTCATAATATAAACATACTCAAAAGTACAATCAGACAACCAGCTTCTTCTTTCAACCACATATGTGAATACGCACTTCAGAATAATAATCGTATGGACAGTGGCCCTCGCCATACCCCGAATGTACATAAATCTACAACACTGTGGAAAAGATCGTACTAAAAGAGACAAGCCTCCTGATAAATGGAGCTTCGACGTCGATAAGTGATCCTAAGAATGAGGATCCACCACCGCTACCCTTTCCTCGCGCATTTAACGCACCCGGCGAAGAGGGTCGACACAATATGTACCAAGTATGTAAATCGAAAATATCAGAATTACATCATAAGTCTAAATCAAAGCCGGAGACATATATGATAATCAAATTACAGTACACTGTGTCTTACTATCAATGAGAGTAAAATAGGGGTATACCTACAACGAAAAATAGGATTGAAATCCTACTCCTGGGACTATTTCACCCGCATAGGTCCAGTGGACCCGCGTGAGGTATTCCTCGCATGGGACTATTTCACCCGCATAAGCCCTTACGGACTCGCATGAGGTATTCCTCGCATAGGCTGGACCCGCCCGCATGGGACTATTTCACCCGCATAAGCCCTTACGGACTCGCATGAGGTATTCCTCGCATCGTGGGTAGCAAATCCACGGAAATATGCAATGCCACAATCCCGGGGAATGACCCCGCAACGAATAATATATCACTAGCACAAATCCGGCTATCACACATAACATAAGCACTACCGGCTTATCATACAATATATAAGCAAGTTAAGAAATCTCCTAACTTCTTACTATTCTTGTTTATATACACTCTCATTTTAGTTTACCTAAGGCACTAACATGTCTTTTATAAAAATCCGGGAATTTAACCCAAGTACTACGTACTTCTACTCTTTAAAATGATGACTCTTTTAGTAGAAAACTTCCAAGATACTATTAATCCTAGTATCAAGTCCAAATTACATTTCAAGGCAAGTCACAACACCCTTAGAAATAAAGTTAAGTTTCTAAATCAAGTGACTCCTTTTCTTATAAAACCTTAGGCAATTGATGCCTTAAAATCGAATTGCCTTTCATAAATCAAGTCATTTATCTTTCCATAAAGCCAATATAACCAACTCCCCATAAAGTCGTTATATTCACTTTATACCTTAGTCAAATACAATTTCCTATCCAAGGGACTTATACGTTTAAAACGAAACAAGTATCACATACTTTAAAACTCTTCAAGTCCCTTAACTTTAATAAAACTTCAAGACATCCTTAATATTTTCAAAGAAGTGAGTTAATCTTCTAACTCACCCGACTTGACATTTCATAAGGCTAGTAAAGAATGTCAAAGTCTTGTATGTCTACCGTACTATATACGTGAAACTAGTCATGCTCAAAAGATAGGAAAAGTTCTATATACCTCGCCGGGTCAAACCACTTGCCAAGTACAAAGTCCCGCCCGTAGTATGTCAACCTATAATATTCACAATACGTCTATTAAGGCCTTACTTCAAACGTAGAATATTATAAGTGTCAAGTCGCTAAATTCTACGGAAAATCGGACAGCACCTCCTTTGTTTCTACTCACTTTGCCACCTTTTTCAAGGCCGAATACAATAACCAAACACACCACATTTAAGGCACAATCAATGCAATTAATCAATAGGGGATTACACGCCTACTAGACGTGTAAAATTCCGCCCCACAAACGATAACAAACTAATACAAACTACAAGTCCAAATTCGGCCACATTGAGTTCAACAATACCAATTCTTATCCAATTTCCATTTCAATCCAAATTGGTAGCATAACATGATATCAAGTCGCATTTGATTATAACAACCATAATCTTCAAGTAAGTAACATGCGACGATTTCTAATAAACGACCAATTAGTAATTCAATCTTCAAGTGGCTTGTATAACAATTCGGATTAAGCTACAAGCGATCCATAATACTTATAAACTTCAACATATCAACTTCATGCTAGCAACATGTAAAGCTAACAACAACAATATAAATATATAATCTTGTAACACTTTTAAAAGACAAGATTATACCTCAATGAAACTTAATCCACTCCAATCCGAAGTCACTCCTTAGTAGTTTAGAGCCTCTCCAAGACCCTTCAATCCGCTTGTTGAGACCCTTAGAACTACACCAACAAATATCCCTCAAATCTCCAAACAAAACCTAGAAAGACAACTAGGTTTTTGTTTTGCGACTAACCCGTAAACTCTCTTTTTCCAAGATTTTTCTATTGAGATATGTTTACACAACCCTCAAGAACCTTGGTTTAAAGTGTGGAGCTAAATGGATCACAAACAAAGAATTTTTACATTTAGGATTGATTTCCATTCTTCTCACTCTGAGATCGTGCGATAGAGCTGTGTTGTTAGGGTCGTCTCTCCCTAACGAGTTATGTTGATTGCAGCTGTCACACCCCGAACCCCGGGCCCGTGACTGGTGCCCTACCTGGGCACCCTTTTACCCGACTGACACAAGTAAATCGCGGAACTTAAATAACACCTCATATTTTTTTTTAAAACCAACGACGTAAGTGGAAAAGCCGGCGCGTCGCCATATAATATACATAATCAAAAGACACTGCATACACGCAGTCCAATCCACATATGAATACAGCACTTAAGAGTTATATCAACTACGACGACAAGGCCCCGGCCACCCATAATTGTACAAAATCACATCGCGAACTATACCAAAATGATAAACTCCTGAATGTATGGAGCTATCCAAAATCCCTGAGCAGGTCCTACACTGCAGATCATCAAATCGCTGCGTACCTAAACTCGCGGATGAACGCAGCCGGGCGAGGTCAAGACGAAGAATGTACCAAGTATGTGAAACAAGAATACAGTAAAGAAATCATAACAAATATACAAAGCAGAGACATGTATGATAGCCAAACTACGATACAATCCATGTTAAGCGATATATCAAGTCAGGGACGCATGCCCTCAAAGTCGTTACTCAAATATAACCATGGGTCTCACGCCCATAATATCAATCATGCCCGTAGAATCCTTCTTCACTGCCGGCAGTCCATGATATAATACAACATCAGCAAGCACACTGAACCTTGCAATCATGAGAGTAATGCAATCCTTTTTATCTTTTAAGTTATACATTTAACAATGAGACCAACTGTTCCACTTAAGTCATAAACACACTGCACCCTTTCATTAATGAAATCAATACCGTTTCAAAACATGAAGGCCGTGTCAGTGCCAGGGTCAACCACTATCTGTGTTATAATGCAACCTATCATAGGACTATTTCACCCGCAAGGGACTATTTCACCCGCTTAGGTCATGTGGACCCGCAATGAGTCATCGGTACACGATACTCGCATCACGGATAGCTAGTCCATGGCTTATATATATATCCCGGGAATTTAACCCGCCCGAGTCAAATACCGACCACGCGAAGTACAGACACTCACCCCCTACGAGCTAACCCATGGTATCCTTGAAACACGTTGCCGACCCTTTATGGAGGGACGCGGAGATGTGGAAATATGACACTTGCACGACTGTCTATATGAGCAACCCATATGCAAGCAAACCAAGACAAAACCATGCCTTTACACAAATCAAGACAATTACCATGCCTTTCTTTTTGTCATAAACCAAGACAATACCATGCCTTTCCTTTTTACACAAACCAAGACAATACCATGCCTTTACACAAACCAAGACAATATCATGCCTTTACACAAACCAAGACAATTATCATGCCTTCTTTTTACATAAACCAAAAGAAATCCTTATTTAAGCAAGCCAAAGTACTTATCAAGGCACACATAGAATAATTCTCATTTAAACAAGCCAAAATACTATCAAGGCACACATAGAATAATTCTCATTTAAACAAGCCAAAGTACTATCAAGGCACAAATGGAAAAATTCTCATTTAAACAAGCCAAAGTACTACGTACGTACATTCTTTTCAAAAGACTCTTTTTTATGTAAAACCCCAAGATACTAACACCCGTAGTATCAAGGCATGTCTATTTTTTCAAAATAAGTTACTACACCTTTAGAAATTCAATTCAAGGCTTTGAAACTAAGTAACTTTAAATTTCACAATCTAGGCAACTTATGCCTATCAACCAAAATAGATAACTCTATTAACCTTCCATAAAACCGTTATAACCAACTTCCCATAAAGCCGTTATAACCCTTTATGGTTTTAGACAAATTTATTCTTTTTATATCCAAGAGACTTATACTTTTAAAACCAAGTATCACATACTTTCAAATCAAGTTTCTTAACTTTCAAAAAAACTTCAAGTCTCTTAATCTTTAGAAATCAAGTTTCTTAACTTTCAAAGTACTTCAAGTCCCTTAACCTTAAATCATGTCATTTCTCCTCTTTTTAAATCAATTAAGTAAATCACTCATTTGACTCCCCTAAAGTCATTATAACAACCTTTAGGTTTTGGAACTAAGGCACTAGCCAAAAGATTTGGAAATCACTTCCTTTTCAAGACTATGTACTTTAAGTAAAATACTTTCACTTTTGAAAATCCAAACTTCATCAAGGTAATGGAATATAACAACTTCCAATTTAAACATCCAAAGTACAATCAAGGAAGTATATAGAACAACTTCTATATTAGGCAATCCAAGTACAATCAAGGAGTGGATCATTTAAGGAGTAGGACTTACTTACTTTATCATAAGGAATCATGCTAGAAGAAGAGGAGATGGTTCACATACCTTTTCGGCTTAATTCACAAGCTAAGTCGAATACGCCGCACGTAAAAGTGTCAACCTATAATGGCCACAACATGACTATCAACTTCTAGTTTCTAACGTAGAATAATACTAAGTAAACTGTCTCTTATTCTACGGAAAATCGGGCAGCACCTCCTTTGTTTCTACATACTTTTCCACCCTTTTCAAGGCCCGATAATCAATAACCAACATGCCACATTTAAGGCTCAATACATCAACCAACAAAGGGGATTACACGCCTTACAATACGTGTAAAATTCTGTCCCACAATTAATACCAACTAAGTCCATAATCAAAGCCATTCTCGGCTAACTTATTCAACAACACAAAGTTCTTTCCAATTCTTTTTCAATCCAAGTCCTTAGGTCTAACATGTTATATAGTCATAAAAAACTTTAACAACTACAATTTCTTCTTTATATAACATGTGACAACCTAAACTAATAATCAAATCGAATTGTAATCTTAAGGGCTAAACATGTTAGTTTTCGGATTAGGGTTCCAATAGCCAATACACTTATCAAACTTCATACTATATACTTCATGCTTGCTAATATCCGTAGCTACAACAATAAGTAATCTTAATTACTAAAACGACGAGAATTGTTACCTTTATAAGCCCTTATAAATTCCAAGATTCAAAGTCGCTCCTTAGCAATTCTTAGATCATTTCCTTTACGCTCCAATCCACATGAAGTCTTTAGAAGCTCACAACCAACTTCTCTTCCATTTCCAATCCAAACTTATGAAAACGACTTAGGTTTTTGCCTTGCGACTAACGTGAAAACGTCGTTTTTATGAAATATTTCTATTGAGATATCCTTACAATACCCTTAGGGACCTTGGGTTAAAGTCTTGTGAATAATTGATCAAAACTACAAAAAATTTGTGTGGGCAAATGGCCAAACCCGAGAGCTCTTTAGCTTGTACAAAGGTTTCTCTAATTTTTTCTAAGTGTGGAAGACAAGTCTTGCACTAGTGTGTATACATAACACAAGGAAGGGTCAAGATATCAACATATGTGTGGCTAGGATGAAGGAAATTAATTAATTAGCCAAGTGGACAAGTTGACAAGTCAACAATCTCAAGCTTTGAAGACTTGTTCATCTACCATGGTCAATGACCATTTTACCCTTGTAATTTTCGTCCAAGACCATTGTGGGGGGTGCCACGTATCGCCCTCCCATTCGTCCATAAAATTTCGTAACCCTCATGGACCTCACAAAACGTAAAATTCCTCGGGTGGGCCCCACGTGACCAAATCCCTACAACATAAATTTCCATAATGTTAATAAGTTCCATACTCTTCAAATAATGCATTTTGAGAATCTAATTCTCCTCAACGAATATTTTTCTTTCCGACGTTCGGAAGATTTTCCGTCGGAAAAACAATTCTTTCCTTCGTACCAATCTAGAGTCCTGATTTCCTTACGTACATTCTCTTAAACATGCCCTGGACTTACGGGGTGTAACAATAGCTACGAGAAAGGCAGCAGTGACCCATGAAGGACTATGTGGATTGCGTATCCAGGTTGGTAATAATTGTAGTATAGTTGGTATAATGACATACATATGTACGGAGTTATGTATGAGGGTCAGCCGCATGTTGCCTAGAATGATTTTAGATTACCAAGAATTGGTAAGGACTAATTAGATACCGGGAAGGTATGTAACAGTTTAATAAATTCTCATCAAGGTTTTACGTACTAATTTGAGATAATTAGGAGATGATGAGCAGTCTGAGAAGGTAATGAACCCTTAAGAAATAATGATAAGAGACTTAATGGAAGACTATGTAATAGATTAAGCTATGTAGTAGGCTCATGTGTTATGTACGGATAATATTGGGTTGTTGTGATCAAGACAACATGGTTATGGTATTATGAGGAGTTATTGTACCCGTTACGGGGGGACTGATAAGGTAGGCTTGGTGCATGGAAAATGCGAGCCTAAGAATATTGATAACCGCCGAGACCTTAGGTATATAAGGCCTTCTCGGGCAATAAGATTTTATTCAGACTAAGGGTAAGAGTTAAGTGTGACGGTGGGTCGGGTTAAGGACCTATTACGGGTCGCCTCATAGTTTGAAATGGAGCGGGATCAGTTGGTAGTAGTCCCTCTATGTGACAGGTTCACGAGGGTGCAAGGCTCAAGTCTATTTAATTGTTTTACGGGTTCGTGGACGCGTTCCACCGGAACCAGGTCGTGAGAGCCGGAAATGGCCTTATATTGTTTAATAGAGTGACTCCAAAGATTGGAGGCCAGAATCGGTAGGGAGGTTATGTAAGTATGCTAGTATAAGTTGGAGGTACGGAAAGAATACAACCAGTAAGAAGGTGTTGAATCGCCGATTGGTTGGTTCCACGTAGGCGAGGTTCAGATAATTGGCCCAGACTTGATTCAGCGGGCTGTGGATAAGGCGAAGCTTATCCAGGAAAGATTATTAGTAAGCTCAGAGTCAGCAGAAACTTCATGCAGATGAACGACGTCGACACTTGGGGTTCAGGTTGATGTTTTGGTAAAAGTATTGTTATGTGGCCGTGGGTGGCGTATTTTGTATGAAGGGTGTAGTAAAAGGAGACTATGTCGCTACCTAATTAGATTGGACTCCGAAAGAACATTCGGGGACGAATGTTTCTAAGGGGTAAGAATGTTACACCCCGTAATTTCAGGGTATGTTTAAGAGAAGGTACGTAAGGAAATCAGGGCTTTAAAAATTTGTACGAAAGGAAGAATTGTTTTCCAAGGAAAAATCTTCCGAACCTCGGGAAGGAAAGATTGTTCGTTAATGAGAATTGGGTTCTCAGAATTTTTATTTGAGACTGTTGGAATTTATCGGAATTATGAAATTCTATTTTCAGAGTTGGATACGTGGGGCCCACCCGATAAATTTTACGTTTTTGTGGGGCCCACGAGGTTTCCGGTATTTTGACCAATTATGGAAATTTCGGGAAACGAAATATTTTAGACCAATGGGAGGGCGACACGTGTCACCCTCCACATGGGCTTGTTGGATGAATAAAAATGGACCAAGTCAACTAAAAAGTGTAGCTTGAGATAATTGACCCAATCCTAGCCATCCATTTGGTTTAATCCAAATCCTTGATTGTAGTATATATCTACACTAGTGCAAGACAATTCCATACTTAGAAAAAAATTCAAGAACATGTCTTGAAGAAGAAAAAGCTCTCGGCCAAGAGCTCTCTTGAGCAACAAAATTTTTGCAATCTTGCTTCATAAATTCCAATATTCAAACCCAAGGTCCCTAAGGGTATTCTAAGGATATCTCAATAGAAAGATCCCGGAAAAACTACGTTTTTACGTTAGTCGCAAGGTGAAAACCTAAGGTGTTCTTCAACTTTGAAGTTGGAAATAGAAGAGGAGTTCTTCACAAGCTTCTTAGGGTTGCAATAATGGATCGAACGTGAAGAGGAGTTAAGGTTGCTAAGGATCGACTTTGAATCTTGGATTGGATTTGGGCTTATTGAGGTATAAATTTCCGTCTTACTATTGTGATTGAAGATTTCATGTTATGATAAGTTAGAAATGATCATGTGATATATATTATGAAGATTGATAAGTGTTATGGAATTTTGGAAGCCTAAATCCGAAAAGTTTATGTTAGCCTTTAAGATTGTAATTCAATTTAATTGTTAGTTACGATCGTCGCATGTTATAGAAAGAATGGATTATAGTTGTTATAATTGTTTGAGGCTATATAACATGTTAGAATAACAATTTGGATTGAAAAGGAATGGAATGAACTTTATGTGTTACACATTTTGAACCGAGAATTGCCTTAATTATTGGACAGTTTCGTATTAATTGTGGGGCAGAATTTTACACGTCCTGTTAAGGCGTGTAATCCCCTTTGGTTAGCTGAATTGTTGAGCCTTAAATGTGGCATTATTGGTTATTGATTTCGGGCCTTAAAAAAGGTGGAAAAGTACGTAGAAACAAAGGAAGTGCTGCCCAAATTTCTGTAGAATAAGAGACCCAGCACTTAGTATTATTCCACGTTGATAAGCTAGGAGTTGATAGACATGTTATGATTATCATAGGTTGAAGTACTACGTATAACGTATTCTACTTGAAGGGTGGAATAGCCAACAAGGTTGAAGTACTTTGGAGCATTTTGCTACTTGTCGATAATCGTCGCGAGGTATGTGAACCTCTTCCTCCTTTTGGCATGGTTATATGTATGAAATATACATGTGGTGTTATTTCATGGTTCCTTCTACTATTAGAAGTTAAGAGGTATGTATGTATGATTTACTCTATGTAAAAGTCATGTCTAAGTTATCCTAAGTTCTTACCAAGTCTTATGGGGGATGTTGGTAAGAGTCGTTAGGAAGTATTTGGAGTCGAGTTGACTTTGCTAATTTACGACACGAATGAGAATAAGTATCGAACAAGCCATTGCAGCGTTAATAAAAGAAAATGTATCGACAATCAATTATATTAAAATGAGTAGAATTCTCCATCTGCATAGAAACTAAGATAAGACAAAATTGTATTACATTTTCTAGATCATGACTGCTTTAATAAGATCGTTATTGTCACGACCCGACCTCGGACCCGTGACTGGTGCCTTACCCCGGGCACCCTTGTGATACAACATTAGAGAAAACCAGCGGAAGTAAACTCATAAACAAGAACAATATAAAATATGAAACAGGCTAACCCAAAATGGCTACCTTTCCGTAAATATAACTATAGCAAAAACTGAACAGTCACATCCATAACAACCCAATTTATAACAGGACTACAGGCCTCTAAGAGTTTGTAACAACTATGACGGGACAGGGCCCCGTCATACCCCTGAATGTACATAATATCTACAACATCAGGGAGAAACGTACCAAAAGTCAATCCTCCGGAGAAATGGAGCTTCTGACACATGATCAAAGATCCTAAGAATGAGGATCCACCACCGCTACTCCCTACCGCAGATTTAACGCACCAGCGAAGCGGGTCGACACATATGTACCAAGTATGTAAAACTGGAAAATACTGTAATAATATCATAAGTCTAAAGTAAGCTGGAGTCATGGATGAAAATCAAATTACAATGCACTGTGCCTTACTAACAATGAGAGTAACAAGTATAAACTTTACTGCATAAAAATAGGAGGCTCGTGATCAAAACAGGGTCCCTCGCCTGTAGTATCATTAAGCAATCCTACTCCTGGACTATTTCACCCGCATAGGTCTTGTGGACCCGCATGAGGTCATCCGCCTCGCATGAGACTATTTCACCCGCATGGGACTATTTCACCCGCATGGACCCGGTGGGCCCACATGAGTACAAGCGCCGCACTCGCATCATGGGTAGAAAATCCATGGCATAAGTAGTAACTCGGGGTCTACCCCGTAATAATAATAATAATAATAATACGTAACCTAGCACAACCGACTATCATACATAACATAAGCGCTACCGGCTTATCATAACATAAGCAAGTTAAGAAAATCCCCTAACTTCTTATTAGCATTATTAATATATCCTCTCATTTTAGTTTACTTAAGGCACTAACATGTCATTTAAGAGAAAATCCGGGAATTCAATCCATGTACCACGTACCTCTAACCTTTTAAGAAATGACTCTTTTTTATATAAAACTTCCAAGATACTAATAACCGTAGTATCAAGTCACGACTACTTTTCAAGACAAGTCACATTTCCTTTTAGAAATATAATAGGCTTCTAAATCAAGTGACTTCATTTCTTTTAAAACCTTAGGCAATTAATGCCTTAAAATCAATTTGCCCTTCACAAATTCAAATCATTTATCCGTACTTATTTTACTTAGAGTAAATCTTTCTTTGTTAACCTTCCATAAAGCTAATATAACCAACTTCCCATAAAGTCGTTATATTAACGTTATACATTAGTCTAATACATTTCCCTATATCCAAGGGACTTATACTTTTAAAACAAAACAAGTATCATATACTTAAAACACTTCAAGTCCCTTAACTTTGAAAACTTAAGACATCCTTAATTTTTTTTTTAAAGAAGTGAGTTAATCCCCTTACTCACCAAGCTTGGCCATTCTTAAAACAAGTGAGGGACATCAAAGTCTTGTACGTCTACCGTACTATATAAGTGCAACTATTCATGCTCAAGAGATAGGAAAATTCCACATACCTCTTCGGGTCAAACCACTCGCAAGTCCAATATACCACGCGTAGTATGTCAACCTATAATGACCATAACACGTCCAATAGCCTCTATCTTCAATATAGAACATTCTAATTAAAAAGTCCCTTATTTCTACGGAAAATTAGACAGCACTTCCTTTGTTTCTACATACTTTGCCACATTTTTCAAGGCCGAATTCAATAACCAAACACGCCACCTTTAAGGCTTCAACAATGTAGTTAACAAATAGGGGATTACACGCCTACTAGACGTGTAAAATTCCGCCCCACAATGGATATCAAACTAGTACAAACTACAAGGTCCAATTCGGCAACTTTGAGGTATAACAACATAAATTCTTATCCATTTCCTTTATAATCCAAATTCTTATCCAATTTCTTTATAATCCAAATTCTTATCCAATTTCTACATGCAATATATCTAAAGGCAATATTGACAACTACAAATCCATTCTTCCACACATGCAACACAATTTACTAGCAAAAGAGAAAGGATTGTTACCTTAGAGCTTACCCAAATTAGTCCAACAAATTTTTACTTGTCTTCTTTCCACAATCACCTCCACAAACCTCCTACAAACTTGTCAACATGTTTCCTTCTTGCCACATTTTCTGAAATTTCTCTAGGCTTTGGTTTCTTCTTGAATTTCTAGAGAGAAGGGAGAGGAATTTTAGAGAGAAAGAAGAGATTTTTAGTGAGAGGAAGGTTTTTCAAGAATGACCAAGTCTTCAAGACTTGGTCAATAAATAGGACATGCACAAAATCAAATGGGGTGGGGGGGACACTTGTCACCCTCTCATGACCTTTTTAAAAAAAAACAGTTCTGATTTTCCCCAGATTTGCAGAACTCGCTTCTGTGGCCACACAATAAACCTCTGCAACCTCTCAAGACTTCCGCCACTACCGCTTTCCAGCGCTGCAACTTCAGCGATTTTCCAGATTATCCGGCGCTGCGGCCCTGCATCCGGCGTCGCGGCTCTGTGGCCCCTGACCGATGTTGCTTTTCTGCTCGACTGCACACTGAACTTGTAACTCCCATAACTTTCTACTCCGATGTCCTATCGACGAACGGTTGGTTGCGTTGGAAACTAGACTCAACGAACTACGTACTAGGCATTTGAAACATCTAGGAACTCTCAATGTAACGGGACATAAACCGCCTCAAAGTTGACTAACAACCCGTCCGAAACATTCCGTCAACCCATCATTCTAAAATTTAAGTCTCAATTCCTTTCGTATGTTCTCAAAAGTATGACCTGAACTACGGGGTGTAACAGTTATAAACGAGTATAACCTATTCACAACACATAAAAGTATATGTTACTTAATTTAAAGAGTTTACGTTATGAAGTTTTAAGACTATGAACCTTGAATTCTTAAAAGGTTAAGAGACTTTATTTTTCAAGTTATGAGACTTGATTTTTAAAGGAAGGAATGACTTGATTTAAAAGTATAGAATACTTGATTTGGGAAAAGCATTAATAACTTGATATTCTAAGTTAAGAAACTTGATTTCTTAAAAGTTAAGAGACTTGAAGTATTTTTAAAGCTATGTAACTTGAGTTGAAAGTATAAGTCTCTTGGTTATAAAAAGAATGAATTTGTCTAAGACATAAAAAGTTATAACAATTTTATGGGAAGTTGGTTATAACAACTTTATGGAAGGTTAAAAGAATGGTTTTCTCTAGTAATGTAAACAAAGAAATGACTTGAAATAAAGAAGGGCCATTTGATTTAAAGGTAACAATTGCTTAAAGTTTTAAAGTAAGGGTCACTTGATTTAGAAGCCTAGAAATGTATTTCTAAAATGTAGTGACTTGTTTGAAATGTAGACATGCCTTGATACTACGGGTTGTAGTATCTTGGGGTTTTTATATGAAAAGGAGTCTTCTGAAAAGAATGGAGGTACATAATACCTTGGGTTAAATCCCCGGATTTTTAATGACATGTTAGTGACTTAAGTTTGAATAAAATGAGAATGCTTAATAATTAAGGCTAATAAGAAGTTAAAGTATTTCTTAACTTGCTGATATTTATGATAAGTCGGTGGTGCTTATGTTATGTATGATAAGCCGGTGGTGCTTATGTTATGTATGATAGCCGGTTGTGCTAGTGATGTATGGTTTCATTACGGGGTCATTCCCCGGGCTTGTTGCATTTGCATATTCCGTGGATTTGCTCCCCACGATGCGAGGAATACCTCATGCGAGTCTGTAGGGCTTATGCGGGTGAAATAGTCCTATGCGGGGCGGACCAGTCCTATGCGAGGAGATTACCTCATGCGGGTCCATACGACCTATGCGGGCGGATATAGTCTATGCGAGGAAATTACTTCATGCGGGTCCATACGGCCTATGCGGGTGAAATAGTCCCAGGATTAGGATTTGCCAAATGATACTATGGGCAGATGGCCCTAAGTTGATCATAAGCTTCCTATTTTTATGCAGTATACCTTTATGGGCAGACTTATGTGACTTTATCGCGTCCCGTTAGGTCGGGCAAGATACCTTTACGGACGCACTTATGTGACTTTATCACGCCCCGTAACGGGTCGCAAGATACCTTCGCGGAAGGCTTTTGTATGACTGTGTCCCGCAAATGGGTCGGGTTACGTTATTACGTATGGGTAATCAAAGTGAACTCCAAAATGAGGCGTCCCTCCATAAAGGGCCGAATTATGTTATGCAAGATAAGTAAGTTATATGGTTATGAACTTGATGATTTTTTCCTAAGTATGTACGTAAGAATTTGACTATAACTCTTATTGAAAAATGGGAAAAGATAATGATGTACGATTAAGTTCATGAGTTGTAATGGCATGGTAGGATCTGGTATTTATTTTTTTATACTTGCCTCTGTCATTCTTTTGTACAGTTATGACCGCTTATCGCACTTATTTTTCCGCTCCATATTCTGCACTGTATCGATTTCTTCTGGGCCGCGTTCATGTCTGCAGGTTTAGGTACACAGATGTGGATCCGCGGGCTTAGGATCCTGGTTCAACATTTTGAGATGGCTCCAATGTTCCGGAGCTTGTCATAATGGCTATGTATATTCAGGGGTACGGCGGGGCCTTGTCCCGTCATAGTATTTGTCCAAAATCTTAGAGGTCTGTATTCATATGTGGCCGGATCGCTAGAGTTGTAATTACATTATTGAATAACAGAGTCCTTCATGTGATTTATATTATGGCAGCCTTATCGGCTTTGCCTTTGTTTAAAAAAAATGTGTTACTTATCTTCCGCGGTTATTTTGTATTGTATGTATAGAAGGGTGTCCAGGTAGGGCACCAGTCGCGGGCCCGGGGTCGGGTCGTGACAAGCACCTACAAGTCTAGCCTTATGTCTTGCAAATGAACCATCAGAGTTTTCCTTATGAACAAAAATCTACATAGACCGAATAATATTAACACCAGATGGACGGGGTACCAACTCCCACATATTATTATCAATAAGATCATTATATTCTTCGGTCATGACAATTTTTCAATTAGGATCATTTAAGACAGATACATGATTATGGGGTAAGAGAAATTTAAGAACATTAGAATTCAAAATAAAATGTTTTTTTGGTTTAAAAATACCCCGTTGACTACGAGTGACTGGACCATGACTCTGACTGGATTAGGTGAATTTTGGGAATTTTTGAGAATTTTTGGAATGATCGCTGCGAGCCGCTACGCGTAAGAGTTGCAGAGTTTCTGAGTTTTGGCGCCGGCGCCTCTGTCTTGACCCGCAGAAGTTTTGCAGTCGATTTATATTTTTTTAGACAAATCTGAAAAATGACGGAGAACATATGGGGAGACATCCTCATCCAAAAAATAATAAAAACTAGGCACGCGTTTGTCTTCTTAGAAAAGAGAAATTGAGATTCATCAAAGAGAACATGACGACTAATGATGATTCGTTTAGAGGATATATCAAAGCATTTATAACGACGGTGATTTGGCGGAAAACCCAAAAACACACAAGGAGTAGAACGTTCCTGAAGTTTGTTGATCGTAGTGGATGGAAACAGTGGATAACATAAGCATCCGAAGACCCTAAGATGAGAATATGACGGAGTCTTATTGTATAACACTTTGAGAGGGGATGAATATGTCAAACCTTTAGAGGAAAGAATATTGAGTAGATCGGTAGCCATTTGTAGCGCATGATGCCAAAATAATGGAGGAACAGAAGAATGAACCAATAAAGTGCGAACAATATTATTAATGGTACGAATTTTTCGCTCAGCTTTCCCATTTTGTGAAGACGTATGATTACAAAAAAAACGAAAATTTATCCCATTTTGAGCACAAAACTCCCTAAATTCCCCATTGTCATACTCTTTGCCTTTATCACATTGAATGTTTTTTTATTTCTCGTTCGAATTGCGTTCTTATGAAAGCTCTAAATTTTATGAAAATGTAAAAAACTTGAGATTTTTTCGCAATTGAAAACGTCCATAAATATTTAGAATAGTCATCTAAGAATAAAACATAATAACGATGACCCATAGAAGTGAGAACCGGAGATGTCCACAAATCACTATGAATAATATTAAATGACATTGAAGTATTAGAATTCGACGCTACAAATGGTAACTTAATAATTTTTTCCCAGAGCACATGATTGACAAAGTGAAGTACTACGCGTACCCTTACAAGAAATAAACGTATGTCTATCTAAAGAAGATAAAATAGACGACCCTGGATGACCTAGACGAGCATGCCACAAGGAAGGAGCAATAGCTGCAAAAGTGGATGTCATAACTTGACGCGGGATATTGAGACTTGGTGTGATTGGATAAAGAAGTCCCCTACTGTCACACCTCATGAGATGACTTCCCGTCTTGAAATCCTTCATAGAAAATCCAAACTGATCAAAATTAATAGAAACTCAATTATCAATGGTGACTTTACGAACAAACACTAAATTTTTAATCAATTTGGAGCATGAAGGGTATGTTTCAAGACAAGTAGTGGATGAGGAGGGGACAATGTTTTATGACCATAACCCTTAATTGAAATAGAATTGCCATTACCAACAGTTATACCACGATTAGTGCTCAAATTGGAATAAGACGAGAGAGTACCTTGATCGGATGTCATGTGGGTAGTGGCGCCGGTGTCCATGTACCAATTAGGGTCTGGTTGAGTCAATCCAAGCGTGTACATTACTGCTTCAATGTCGGTCTGAGTGGGGCATACTGCGTGGTGGGCCTGATGGGGGCGCATCCCAAGTATACTTGACTTCGGCCGCACATACGCTGTCGAACTCGAGTCCGACTCGAAGGACTGGCCGCGCGCATTGTCGCTAGATCTTGCGCGCCACAACGCTGTAAGGCTGAGCTGCGGCGCTGTAAGATGCTGGGACCCACTGCCACTGTCCAGGGGGCCCCTGAACTGTTGTTGTTGCTGACGGTTGCCCTCGTTGTTGTCGCAACGATTCTTGTCATTATTCTTCCGATTTTGGCCCTTCTTACCACCCGCGTTGTTGTGATTTTGGGTGTGATTTGCTGGATTGGAAGGAGAAAGACTGGAAGCATTCATCATGACGACAGGATTGACCCCAATCGCCACTTTCTTAGCCAACCTTGCTTCTTCCAAAGTAAGCATAGAACGGGCTTGATAAAATCCTGGAAGGGGGTTACTCTGACGAATAACCGAAGCAACACCACTATAGGCCTTTGATAGGCCTGCAACCATTTGAATAACTAGAAGACTAGGAGAAACAGGAGAACCCATATTGCTGAGTTGGTCTGCCAAGTCCTTGAGGCGTTTGCAATAAGACGAAACATTGGGAAAACTCGTCATAGCCACCTGTGAGAATTCCTACTCAAGAATAACAATTCGAGAATGACTGTTATCTTGGAATATGTCTCGCAATCGATCTCACGCCGCCATAGCCGTGGAATTGAGTTCCATAATCGTATGTAAAAGATCCAAGGACATAGTGACATAAATCCACTGAAGAACATTGACATCAAACATGACCCATAATTCTGTATTTGCTTCTTTAGTGGGCATAACTGTCGTAGAAGTAGACGTCGCATCACCCTCATTTGGAGGAGTTGGAGGAATGATGTAGTTGATGACTTTATGTGCCAAAGCATGAATCTTAAATAAATCCGCACACGTCCCATATTGGACGTTTTCTAGGTCGAGAACGATAGGGATGACACTCTTGATGTTAGAAACTGTGAGGACAGGATGAAAAATGTTCTTAGCAGCCATAGGGAATAGAACAACAAGATTCGGAGAAGAGAATTTGGGAGAGAGTATTTTGGAAGAGGAGATCTCGATTTTTGTGAACAAGGAAGAACATAAAAAAATCGAGAATTTTAGGTAAAAAATCCGAAAGGAGAGAGGAAATTTTTGAGGAGCAGAAGCAAGGTAAAGAGAACCTAGACTCTTGATACTATGAAAGAAATAATCTCTTGATTATTCTTATTAATGAAAGACATATATATACTGTCGCGCCCGTTTTTGACCCCGGGGTCTGAACGGTATCCGCAACGTTGCTCTTTGGCGCAGTTCCCTGGATGGAGCAATAATGCTGATTTTGAGGAGTTGTCACCTAATTATTTAAGTGAATTAGGACACTTGATTTATTGCAATAAAAATACTGCAATTAATCTCTATTTAATGCTTTGCGAAATTAATGAGATTCGGGATTAGGGTTCTTTATTATCCTAAAGGGAAGGGGTTAGGCATCCTTTAAGATCCGCTAACTTGCGGTTATCCGTTCAAACCTAGGTTAATTATTTATGGCCTTTTTATTCTACATATTCTAAGCAGTTTTCATAATTTACAATTACAATGGAATGCAATACAAAATAATAAAGCTAAAATCGAAATAAACTCCGAGACATCTTTTAGCCCTTTTTAGGCCTTCTGCACAAGATAATCTACGGGTACCTGCATAAACACATAGTAAAGTGTTAGTAATAGAATAAATAATTTTAAAGTAATAGCAAGAATTAATAAGTAAAGCAAAAATAAATCCGTCTTTTGTACAGGGGAGGCCTTGGAAATCAGACGGAGATTCCTTCATCGACCAATATTGTTATAAACAATAAAATAAATAAAACCTTCAAATCCGCGCCAAAACAGTAATAGTTTTAAACACAGAGGGCTCAGATATATAAAAAAAATAAAGTGGAACATCCTAAACAAGTGCGGCTGCGAGAATTCGCCCTGCCAGCGCATGTTGGTTATCCGGTATAAGTGGAAGAAATCTTCATTGCACCAGAAATTTTCATTTTATTTTATTTTCCGTCTTTGCAACTGTGGAGGCCTAAAAAATCGACGGATAACTTTTTCATTGGTAAATCAAGTGTAGTACCTTGTTCATTATCACTTAACCAGCAAAACAAATGTCAAAATCAGTAGCAAGATGACCAAAAATCAGTCCGATAAAATAGCCAAAAATCAATAGCAAAATGGCCGAAAATCAGTCCAAAGTCAGTAGCAACATAGCCGAAAATCAGTAGCAAAACAACCAAAAAAATCACCAAAGAACAATGACCAAAATCACCCAAAGAACATGGCCAAAAATTAGTAGCAAATAGCCGAAAATCAGTAGCAACAATGCCGAAAATTAGTAGCAAAAAGGGCCGAAAATCAGTAGCAAATAGCCAAAAATAAGTAGCAAAATAGCCCAAAAAATCAGTCCAGAACATGGCCAAAATCAGCCAATAATCACGGCAAAAATCAGTAGTCAAATAGCCAAAAATAAGTAGTCAAATGGCCAAAAATAAGTAACAAAATAGCCCAAAAATCAGTCCAGCAACATGGCAAAAAATAAGCCAACAAACCGAAAATATGCGAAAAAAACAGTGATGGTGGTTCGTTGTGGTTAGATGTTGATGGTGGGATTGGAGTTTGACGATGGTGAAGGGTAAGGGTTCGCGGCTGCTGGAGAAAAATGAAAGATTTTTCTTTAGGTTAGAAAGGGGTATGTGCGGCTGAAGGGTTTTCTGTGTTCGGCGAGCTCAAGCTCCGTGGCGGTGGCGCGACGGTGCGGATGAAGGAGGGGTTTAAAAATAAAAAGAGGAGTCTAGTGGGTGTCGATCGAGGTCGCGGGGTGACGGCAAAAGGTGGTGGTGGTGGGTGGTTCGCCGGAGGTCCGGCGACGACGAGACGGCGCGAGCCATACCGGTCTTGCAGAGGATTGACTACCGATGTTGTTGTGTTGTGTTGTGTGTGTGCGTGGGCGGCTGATGTTGGAGTAAGGAAGATGAAGAGTTAAGAGGGTGCGGCTGGGTTTTTTTTTAGGGTGAGAATGGAGGGTTTTATTTATAGTGGTATTTAGGTTTAGGATTTTGGGTATTGGAGAAAAAAGATGAAAGGTGTATTGGCCTCATTTTTTGGCCTCAGTTTGGGCTTCAGTTTTTGGCGGATTGGACTGATCCAGATTGTGCCTCGGACTGGACTGGTTTGACAAAAAATGCAAAACGGATTAATTATTTAAAAGAAAATTTATTTAAAGGTACAAAATTATCAAAAATAAAATGCCGACGCTATAATAATAAAATGCAATATTTAAGAAATGTTTAATGCCTAATTAGAAGTAAAAACGCGGTGTCAATTAATTATTTAAAGAGATGCAAACATTATTAAAATAAAACGACGGTGTAATAATAATAGAAACATAATATTAACAAAGACATCATGCTTAATTTAAAATAAAAAGATGCAATGTCATTTTGTGAAGAAATAAACATAGAATATTATGTAAAAAATGCAAAAAATGATGATTAAATGCGGTGTCCTAAAATGCTTAAAATTGCAATAAATGACTAAAGATGGGTCAAAATTGGATGTCAACATATACAAGTTACAAGAAAGATCATCTTCCTATTCTAACTGGGCAGACCCATATACACTTTAACAGTGTACATGGATTTCGAAAGTAGAAATAATAAATTATGGAAACATAGTGGCAGAGCGCGTTATCTACACTTGAATACTTGATATTTCCAGTTCAGTTTCTGCTTTCATTAGGATTTTTATTTTCTCTCTCGTTTTCATTTTGTTTGAAGAATATAATCGACATATGACTTGTAATTTACAGCGTGTTGGCGGGTCTTGGGATGGCTACTGGCTGACATAATCTATGCTTCACGACGGAGATACTTTCTCTGGTGGTGTGGCTTACTAATCTATGCTACAGGCAGGTAAATCAATTAATAAGACGTGGCTTCTTCATCCTTTCTCCTCCATCCATATTCAGTAATCTCCTATCTCTGGGACTCGGCGATGATCCTGGTTGAATAAGCTGCTTGAAAAAGAAATTGATTTTTGCTTTTTCTAATGAAGTTGAGCTTGAGAATCTAGTTAGAGTTATTTGAACTAATCGGAAATGTTGGCATGCTAAGTAAATAACCATGGCAGAAAGGTGAACATTAGAATCAATCAATTGAGAGCCTTCTATGCATTTAAATACTTTCTATTTTTTCTGAACACGCAAGAAAATGTAGTAAAACCTTTAGTTCATCTTTTAACATTTCACTTTTCTTCAGTGTCACTTAGCATTCTTCCCCGGTCACTTCGACATTCCCTTTCCAGATTAGCTTTGATGACAGTCAAATGAGGCCGAAGTGCACAAATACCCGCTTTTAGGGCTGCTATTTGATCTTTATATGGAGTTGAATTATTATTTTTTGCAAGTTTCCCGCTTTGGGGACAACTTCAGATAGTTGTGTCTGAGTTTGACAACTTCAGACATTCACACTTGAATTGTGGCCTTGTGAAGGCTCAGACATCGTAACGTTTCACCTGAGTTATGTGTGTCTGAATTTTTCATGTATGTCTAAACTTCAGTCGTGCATGACCAGGGCAGTCCTGGGGTGGTCAAGGTGGCGGCGCCGCACAGGGCCCTCGGCCGGCGGGGCCTCCGCCCCAGATTTTTTTTATATGGTTCAAATATTAAGTTATATATTAAAAATATTTTCAAATCTTATCAGTGAGATCCATAGCTTAGCGGTTTAGGGATCTTTTCAAAAGTCATTTCTTATTGAGAAATTGCATGTTCGAATCCAATGAGCAGCAAAAGATTTTTTTTTGAAACTTTTTTTGAAACACAAGAAACTGCCCCCCTCCCTCTTTAAACAAATTTAGGCCCAAATTACAAGTTTTTTTTTTGAAACACAAGAAACTGCCCCTCCCTCCTTAAACAAATTTAGGCCCAAATTGCAAGTCTTCAGCTCGACTGCCCCTCCATCTTTAAATAAAAAAATAGGTCCACCTCCCTTTTAAACAAAAAAATAAATATTCATTGGGTTTCCAAGTCCCCAACCAGTCGGCCCGACGTCCCCTCCCTCTTTAAACAAAAAAAAACAGGTCCCGCCCTCTTTAAAAATATCACAAATACAATCCAAAACAAGTTTCCCCATTAATTATTGTAGAAATCTCAACTTCCAAGTAAAAATCTTTTTGGTAAGTTATTGTTTTGAGAATTATTTTGCTCTAATTCACCATTAACAAGGATTGATTGCATCAATGTTTATTCCATTTTGCTTAGGATTTCAAATTTCTCAAATCTCAATATTATATTTAATTTAGGGTTCTCAATATTACATTAATTTAATTGTGTTTAGCTTTAGATTTTACATTACTTTTATTGGTAATGTATGACTTATATTTTATATGATTACATTAAATTTGATTTGTCTTTTTATTTCAATAGGAGAATTACAAATGACTCCTATCCGAAAATATCCATGTGGACATGAAAATCATAAATAAAGAAGACATGAATGGTAAGGTTCAAAATTTAAGAACCAGGACTCGCTATTTAAGAATAAGCTCAAGAATTACATAAAGAGGAAATAATATGTCAGAGTTGTAAGGGTCAGGACTCGCTACTAAAATACTTTTAAGTGAGGAATCTAAAGAAATAAAATACCAGAGAAGTAGTAAATAGGTACATCGTAATTGACGAGAGACCAACGAATGATGAACGTTGAAAACTTTAGATTTGAATACGTTGAGAGAGGAGATATAGATTTAAGTAAAGCTTAAATGGTAAATATGGACAACATAAATATGGGAAAAGGTCCAAAACAGTGAGTTACGATGGTGGTTACAAAAAAAAAAAATGGAAAGAAAGTAACAACAATAATTATTACAATCTGGAAATAAGAACAAGAAAGAACTTCTACAAAGATTTACTGAGTCGGGCGTTAGCATCATGTCCTTAATACAATATTGTTCCGTATAAATCCTTTAACGGTGTTTGGCAATTTGTCTCCCAAGATAAAACAGCAACACATAATTGAGCAAAGAAAACTCAAGTGTTTACTAAATAAGAAGAACTTTTTGAGTGTATGTAAAAAAGCAAGAGAGAAAGAAGTATTCAGAAAATCTGATTTCAAGTGTGTTCTTTCAATTGAGCCTCAGACCTTAATTTATAGTGTGATGAAGATGACTTCCCAACTAGTCAAGTAATGGTCTTCAATAGCCATGTAATGACACTTACTGAGGGGTTATAATTCAGTCAAATAATGGCTGAAATCAAGTGTCAAGTAATGGAGGATCAATACTCCAAAATCAGCCCAAAAGTCTGAAACTTTTTGTCTTCCGTCGAAGGATCATTTCTTGTACCAAGGATCATTTCAAGTCTCAAACATTTTGTATACGTACCAATATATCTCTTTCACTAAGAAAATTTACGATTCTTGGTACAACGTGTGCACATATGTGGAAACGACGTTTCCGACATGCGGGACCCCAATTGTTCGAGTCATTAATAATATGATTAACTTTATTTCACGTTAATAAATTTCCAACATTCACAAGTCACAATATACCCAGAGAAGTACCACAACGTGGGGTATTGGAAGCGTAGAGTGTACGCATACCTTACTTCTACCTTGGTAAGTAGAGAGGCTATTTTCGAAAGACCCTCGGCTCAAGACAAATCATAAGCACAAGCAAAACAAGAGAAACGGTCAGACTCGGACAAGAAATTTAAAGCAGTATGAAAATGAGAGTAACAAAAGCGAATAAGTCATGATAAAGCATACTGAAAAGGAACAGTAACTATCGCAAGTAAATAAGATAAACAAAGTACACGAAAGAACATACATCAGCAGAAATCAAAGGACATGAGACTATAAAACAATATTGCGCCTACTAGTATGATAGGCTAAGCAGAGCTACAATAATAACACTACAACTATCAGTATATAAGTGTAAGTAGTACTACGCTCAACAACCTACTACCATTCTATCATAATTCTTTTCCTCCACAACCCCATATCTAAGGACATATCCTCAGTAAGTTGCACCTGCGTCATATCCCGTCTAATCACCTCTCCCCAAACTTATTTGGACTATCTCTACCCCTCTTGAACTCGTCCATAGCCAATCTCTCACACCTCTACACTGGGGCATTTATGTCTCTCATCTGAATATGCCCGAACCATCTCAACCTTGCTTTCTGCATTTTATCCTCCACCGAGGCTAGTCTCACTCTATCTCGGATTTCATCATTTCTAATCATATCTCTTCTTGTATGCCCACATATCCATCTCAGCATCCTCATCTCTGCAACTTTCATCTTTTGGATGTGCGAAATCTTGACTGGTCAACACTTCGCCCCATACAACATAGCCGGTCTAACCACCACCCTATAGAACTTGCCTTTAAGTTTTGGTGGCACCTTTTTATCACACAAAACTCCAGATGCGAGCCTTCATTTCATTTACCCTGCACCAATATGATGTGTGATATCATCATCAATCTCTCAATTCTATTGGATAATAGACCCGAGATACTTGAAGCTTCATTTATTTGGGATGACCTGAGTACCAAGCCTCACTTCCACGCCTGTCTCATGGTCGCTCCTGTTACTGAACATGTACTCTAAGTATTCTGTCTTGGTCCTACTCAGCCTGAACCTTTTAGACTCCAGAGTCTGTCTTCAAACCTCTAACTTAGCATTCACTTCGCTGCGAGTCTTATCAATCAGGACTATGTCATTTGAGAATAATGTACACCATGACACCTCCCCTTAAATTTATTATGTCAATCCATCCATCACCAAGGCAAATAAGAATGGGCTAAGAATTGATCTCTAGTGTAGCCCCATTATCACTAGAAAGTGCTCCGAGTCTCCTCATACTGTCCGTACCCTAGTCTTGGCTCCATCATACATATCCTTTATCGCTCTAGTGTCGCCACAGGTACACATCTAACCTCCAAATATATCCATAGAACATCCCTAGGGACTTTGTCGTATACCTTCTCGAGATTGATGAAAACCACATATAAGTCTATCTTCCTCTCCCTATACTGCTCCACCAACCTCCTAATAAGATGAATGACTTCTGTAGTCGAATGCCCCGACATGAATCCAAATTGATTCTCGAAAATAGACACACCTCTTCTCACCCTCATCTTCATGATCATTTCCTAAACTTTCATAGTGTGTCTTATCAACTTGATACCCCTATAGTTGTTGCAACTCCGGATGTCATATTTGTTCTTGTACAAAGGAATCATTGTACTCCACCTCCATTTTTCGGGCACTATTACAATCATAAAATGACATTAAACAACTCAGTAAGCCACACTCTTTCAAAATTCAACTGAGATCTCATCAGGTCTGGTCGCTCGTCCCCTACGCATCCTATGAACAATACCATTAACCTCCCCAACCTTAATACTTCTACAACATCTAAAATCACAATACCTTATGGATTGCTCCAGATCTCCCAACACAATGTATTTATCTCTTTTTTTGTTCAAGAGTTTATAGAAGTAAGACTGTCACCTCCGTCTAACGTGTGTCCTCTACCAGTACTTTTCCATCATCGTCCTTGATGCACCTCATGTGATCCAAGTCACGGGTCCTCCTCTCCATCACATTGGCTAGTCTGTACAACTTCTTATCCCCATATTTTCCCTCTAATTTCACATACATGCGTTCAAATGCCACCGTTTTCGCCGTTGTAACCGCTAGTTTTGCCCCATTCCTTGTCATCTTATATAATTTCCTATTCGTTCACTTATACACCTCATCCTTACTTTCTACTAATTTTGCATATACCATTTTTTTGCATCCACCTTTTCTTGAACTTTAACATTCCACCACCAGTCCCCTCGACGCCGACCACGGCTACCCCGCAAGACACCTAACACTTCTCTAGCTATCTTCCGAATGCAACTGGGCATCCTGTCTCAGATACTGGTCGTATCCCCACTACTCTCCCAAGCCCCCTGGCCATCAACCTCTCCCACATCTCCTTTGCACTAGCCATGGTCAAACTTTCCCATTTGATTCTTAGTCTGTCATCCACAACCCTCATCTTCTTCTCCATCTTGAACTCCAGATCCATCACCAAAAGATTATTGTCACGACCCAAACCCCGGGCCCGCGACTGGTGCCCTACCTGGGCACCCTTCTACCCATTCATCCCAAGTAACCCGCGGAAGATAAACATACTCATCATCATTTTTTATTAAAACAAGCAAAGGCAAAGCCGTCAAGGCCGCCGCTATATATATATATATAAAAACCAAAATGAAACTACATTGTACACGAGTCCAACCCACATAGGAATACAGACCTCTAAGAGTTTGAACAATATACTATGACGGGACAAGACCCCGCCGTACCCATAAATGTACAAAAAAACTATACTGAAAGATCATTACCAAAATGAAAACTCCAGAACAATGGAGCGATTCCAAAACTCTGATCAAGGATCCTACGCTTGCAGATCACCAAATCACAGACCTAAACTCGCGACATGAATGCAAATTTCGAGAAAGGGGGTCGATTTAAAATGTATCAATTATGTGAAACAATAAGTACTGCAAATGAGATTATAACCGGCAAAACAGATAACAAGAGACAAGTATAATAATCAAATAGTAGTACATTGTGTCTTTTCAAGATATGAAATCCATGTCAAAATTATGGACGTCTGTCCATATAAACAAATACTGTCATGAGAGTTGAACCCGAATATTATACACAATATCGCTCGTAGTGTATTCTCGCCTACCTATCTAGACGCGATAAAGTCAATAAGGTATTCGCTCGCCCTTCCGGGACGCGTAAAGTCAATAAGATTTCGCCTGCCCTTCCGACGCCAGAAAGTCAATAAGTCAAATAAGGTATTCTTCCCGGCCCCTTCTGGGACACGATAAAGTCATGTAATATATACTGCCCTGCCCATTAAGGTATATTGCCCGGTCCATTCTGAAACACGGTAAAGTCATATAATATATACTGTCATGCCCATTAAGGTATAACGCCTCGCCTATTAAGGTATCGCCTCGCCATTCTCGGGACGCGTCCAAATATAAAGGACTGTACACATATAGTTATCACAAGCAACTATGTACAATTTAAATCATCTCCGACTCTCATTAGCACAAATAGAATGAACTATCATTTTAGAAGAACTCAAGACATTATCACATCTTGTATTATTAGGGAATTGAACCCAAAGTACTATGTACATCCACCGTACATTCCTTTCCTTTATAATAAATCCTTTGACAATCAATGAACCAAAGTACTATCAAGAAAATAGATATAACAATCTTTCATTTTTGAAACCCCAAGTACTATCAAGAGAATATATATATAACAATATTTCATTTTCAGAAACCCCAAGTACTATCAAGAGAATAGGTAAACAACTTCCTTTTTATAAAACCCAAAGTATTATCAAGAGAATGGATATAACAACTTCCTTTTTGTAAAATCCAAAGTACTATCAAGAGAATGAATATAACAACTTCCTTTTTGAAACTCAAAGTACTATTAGTGAAATAGATAGAACACTTCTATTTTGGAAATTCAAAGTACTATTAATGAAGTACATCATTAAGGAGTAGGATTCACTCCCTTTATAAAAAGGAATCATGCTAGAAGAAGAAAGGATAGTTCACATACCTTTTTGGCGACTCACCAACTCTACAATCTAGAATATGTCTCAATGTACTTCAACCTATAACGACAATAACATGCATATCAACACGTGCTAACTAAAGTAGGTTAACACCAAGTAAAAGTTCTCCTTTTTCTATGAAAATTTGGGCAGCACTTCCCCTATAAATACGTACTTTTCCACTTTTTCCAAGACCCAAATTCAACAACAATCAAGCCCCATTTAAGGCACAACCAAAACAAAAACCAAAGGGGATTACATGCCTACTTGACGTGTAAAATTCGGCCCCTTATTCTATACAAAACAGTCCATAAAAATAGTCCACAATTCCATCAACAATAAGGGTAAAATGTGAAGCCTTTTAACACCCTTTTACACCCTTATTCATTAGGACTTTCATTAGAAATTTTACCACATTAATCATGCATGTTGACAACTGAATTTCCAGCATATACACGCACAAAACAATCCATAAAAACTGCACGATAATATCCAACAGTTTTATAGATTCCACGGCCAACAACTACAATCCGATAACTCTTTCCTTAATCCATTTTATTCCACTTCAAGTTCCAATACTTCTATATATGGTATAACAACTTATATACAACAATATTACTCCATTATTATCATGCAATAGGTGAAGATAACAACAACAATAACCAACAAACTCCAAAGACCCGAAAATTGCCTATTCTCGGCCCAACCACCAAAATTGGTCCAACACTTTTTAATATTCATTCTTTTTAGCACAAGTTCATCTATACATTATAACAATAAGTAATATCCAATTACTTCAAGAGAAGGAGAAATTTTTACCTTAAAAGTAGCCCAAATCCGCCAAAATAGTTCACTCGTTTTTGGTCCACAATTTTTGTTTTGCTCCACTTCTTCAAGTTTCAATCACTTCCATGTATCCACTACAACCTTAACCAACCTCCCTTCACATTTTACCTCCAAAAAGTCGATGACCAAGCTAGGGTTTCCATCACCATTTTCGGCCAACCCAAGGTTTTTGGTTCTTGGAGAGTTAACTTGGCTTAGCACTTGGTTTAAGGGCTTAATCTTCGAGAAAGAAACTAATCAACACTTGTTGTTCTTTGGCTAAGGAGTCTCGAAAATCTTGATCTAAAGGGAGAGAGATGAGAGCGTATTTGGATGAAAGTGATAATGATCCAAGTCATCCAAGACTTGGATATATACAACTGTATGGACAAGTGGAGTGGGACCCATGTGGACCACATGTCCACTTGTCTCTAAAATATCTATAAATGTATCATATTGCAAGACACGTGGAGGGGTGACACGTGTCACCCTCATATTGGTCCAAAATATTATAATTTTCGACCCCCCCCCCAAAATTGTGAAATTTTTGGCGGACCCCATATTAGCAATTCCAATACTTCATAATCCAATACTACGTCCATAAATCCAATTAGAAGTATTAAACTCCAAGTTAATATTTTTTCCTTCGTCACATTATTCCGAAATTTTCCCGGAGGAAAATGTAAATATTCTTTCCTTTCAACCTTCAAATCATGATTCCTGAATCACGTTCTCAATTAGTAGCCCTGATATTACGGGATGTAACATCCTTCCCCCCTTAGAAACATTTGTCCCGAATGTTCCTAGTGGGTCTCAAACTATACAGATTCCGGCGTCGTCTCCTTACTATACCTATCAACCAATACTCCACAAACCCAACGATGCCACACACGACCACAATATATCGCATGTATATACACCAATGGACCTTCCATCTGAGGTTCCTTCTCACAATACTCGGCGTTGCGATTAGGCGCACAGTGGTCAAAACCGGACCGGACGATCGAGGACCGAACTTTGGGATTATCCGACAAGACCGACCAATTTCTGGCCCGTCCGGCCTGTCAATTCGGTCCGTCCGGTTTTGACCGAATTTGATCCCCGCCCCCGCCGCCTCCCCGCCAAATTTCATCCACCCAAACACTCCCCATCCACCCACCACTTCACACCTATCCACCTGCAGACCCCGCCAAATCTCCGTCACACGGACGTATTCACATATCAAATATAGGTTGTAAATTGATCAAACTTTATACGGCCATAACTTTGCGCTGGACGTCCGTTTTACCTAAAAAAATTTGATTTCGCAGATTTTTTCGATACGGGTGGCTAAACAAAGATAAGCGGTTTGATTCGCCGATTTCTCCAAAAACGTCCGCCTTGCCCCTCAATTTCTCTTTTCCCAAATCGTTATGTTTTTCCTATTTTCAAATCTAAATATCTCGCGATGTACAATAGATTTCAACGTAAAATTTCGTGGCATCGCGCCCTAGAATGTCAATTTCAGATTGGAAATTCAATTTAAAAAACTGCCCGAACCCGAATTCAAATTATATAATATTATATATTAGAAATTTAGAAAATTAGGAATTATATATATTAGGAATTTAGAAAATTATAAATTATATATATTATATATATTAGAAATTATATATATTATAAAAAAATCGTCCGATCGACGACCGAAACCGAATTTTCAAATGAGGATCAAGACCGGACCAATTTCTCGGTCCGTTCGTCCGGCCCGACAGGTCGGTCCCGGTCCGATTTTTCGTCCGACCGCTTTGTGCAAAATTTCTAGTTGCATTCTTTCCAAAATGGGATCTTCGACATTCCTTTCTCTTCCCGCATTAGTGGATGACTCGCCAGATTCTAAGCCATAAGTTATCACTATCTCAATCCTTCACGGACTCACTCAACTAATCACGATGTGTTCCCTCATGTCAACTTCTCTTCTCCGTCCTCACATTAGTCAAACTACTGGTTGGTGAATAATCCTATTGTCTGCCTAGCTTTGTTTACTAACCGGTGTAAACTCTAATACTAGTAGTTTCTCAATCACGAACACCTATGGACAATATTACTGAACCTAAGGTGTGTGTATCATCACAATTAACTCTCAATCATGGTCTAACATGAATCTCTCTCCTATCTCCAAGTATTTCTCACACTATCCTTCCACTCATTAGAGGTTCGTCACCTTTGGCCGAAGTATTCCTACTGTACATCCCCTACTATCGGTCTTTACACTGTTATGGGGTATTTACACCTTGTGAACCCTACACAACTATAGTTTCATTCACTTTATCATTCTTGTCAACATCATTCATTCTACTCATTACTAAACAAAATATTTCTACCTCTAATGGTCCTATAGTCTTCCCGTGATCGGCGAGTCGAGGCTCAGTGCCGGGCCTCAAAAACCGGCAGTAAGACTCACGATCGCAGTACAATATCCGATATAGACTGGGCATGAGCCCTAGTAACTCTCTGAGTCTGACTAGTAGCTCCTGCTACTGATTTGCCCTTCTGGGCAACTGCTGCCTTCCTCGGAGGCATAAATGTAACACAATATTATGTCAGAGAGAGATTATCCTAATAACACATCTCTATTGCACGATCTCAGAGTAAGAAGAATAGAAACCAAATCCTAAATGTCATGTAGCCTCCTGTTTATGGGTGTGGCGCGCAAAACACCGATAATCAAGACTCTACTAGACACGGTCTGTAGACATTCCGAGGACTGACTGCTCTGATACCACTCTTATCACGACCCGAAACCCCGGGCCCGCGACTGGTGCCCTACCTGGGCACCCTCTACCCATTCATCCTAAGTAATCCGCGGAAGATAAAAATACTCATCATCATTTTTTTTAAAACAAGCAAAGGTAACGCCGGCAAGACCGCCGCTATATATATATATAAGCCAAAATAAAACTACACTGTACACGAGTCCAATCCCACATATGAATACAGACCTCTAAGAGTTTGAATATTATACTACGACGGGACAAGGCCCCGCCGTACCCATAAATGTACAAAAAACCTGTACTAAAAGATCATTATCAAAATGATAAACTCCAGAACAATGGAGCTATCCCAAAACTCTGAGCAAGGATCATACGCTTGCAGATCACCAAACTGCGTACCTAAACCTGCGGCATGAACGCAACCCCCCGTAGAAAGGGGGTCAGTACGGAAAATGTACCAAGTATGTGAAACAATAAGTATCAGAATGAGATTATAATGCATCAAACAGATAACAAGAGACAAGTATAATAATCAAATACCAGTACACTGTGCCTTTTCAAGATATGAAATCCATGTCAAAATTATGGACGTCTGTCCATATAAACAAATATTGTCATGGGAGTTGAACACGATATTATACACAAATACTGCCCTGTAAGGTATTCTGCCCGACCCTATCTAGGACGCGATAAAGTCAATAAGGTATTCTGCCTGGCCCCTTCTGGTACGCGGTAAAGTCAATAAGGTATTCTGCCCGGCCCCTTCTAGAACGCGGTAAAGTCAATAAGTCAAATAAGGTATTCTGCCCGGCCCCTTATAGGACATAGTAAAGTCATGTAATATATATTGCCCTGCCCATTAAGATATACTGCCCGATTCATTCTGTGACATGGTAAAGTCATGTAATATATACTGCCCTGCCCATTAAGGTATACTGCCCTGCCCATTCTGGGACGCAGTCCAAATATAAAGGATTGTACACATATAGCTATCACAAACAACTATGTACAATTTAAATCATCTCCAACTCTCATTAGCACAAATATAATGAACTATCATTTTAGAAGAACTCAAGACATTATCACATCTTGTATTATTAGGGAATTTAACCCAAAGTACTATGTACATCCACCGTACATTCCTTTCCTTTATAATAAATCCTTTGACAATCAATGAACCAAAATAAAATAACTTTCATTTAGACAAACCCAAAGTACTATCAAGAGAATAGATATAACAATCTTTCATTTTTGATACCCCAAGTACTATCAAGAGAATAGATATAACAATCTTTCATTTTTAGAAACCCCAAGTACTATCAAGAGAATAGATATAACAATATTTTATTTTAGAAACCCCAAGTACTATCAAGAGAATAGATATAACAATCTTTCATTTTAGAAACCCCAAGTACTATCAAGAGAATAGGTAAACGACTTCCTTTTTATAAAACTCAAAGTATTATCAAGAGAATGAATATAACAATTTCCTTTTTGTAAAACCAAAAGTATTATCAAGAGAATGAATATAACAACTTCCTTTTTGGAACTCAAAGTACTATTAGTGAAATAGATAGAACACTTCTATTTTGGAAACTCAAAGTACTATTAATGAAGTACATCATTAAGGAGTATGATTCACTCCCTTTATAATAAGGAATCATGCTAGAAGAATAAAGGATAGTTCACATACCTTTTTGGCGACTAACCAACTCTACAATCTAGAATACGTCTCAATGTACTTCAACCTATAACTACAATAACACGCATATCAACACGTGCTCACTAAAGTAGGTTAACACCAAGTAAAGGTTCTCCTTTTTCTATGAAAATTTGGGCAGCACTTCCCCTATAAATACATACTTTTCCAACATTTTCCAAGGCCCAAATTCAACAACAATCAAGCCCCATTTAAGGCACAACCAAAGCAGCAACCAAAGAGGATTACACGCCTACTTGACGTATACAATTTGTCCCCTTAATCTATACAAAACAGTCCATAAAAATAGTACACAATTCCATCAACAATAAGGGTAAAATGTGAAGCCTTTTAACACCCTTTTACACCCTTATTCCTTAGGACTTTCATTAATCATGCATGTTGACAACTGAATTTCTAGCATATACACGCCACAAAACAGTCCATAAAAACTGCACGACAATATCCAACAGTTTTATAGATTCCACGGCCAACAACTACAATCCGATAACTCTTTTCTTAATCCATTTTATTCAAGGAAAGTCCGGCCAGAACCACACGTGCTCTTCCTTGAGGCCATCACAACAGTTGGCTCCAGTGTCCCTAATTAAACAAAATTGTTCTATAAGAAAAGAACAAAAAGATCACTTCAAGTTCCAACACTTCTATATATGGTATAACAACTTATCTACAACAATATTACTCCTTTTTTAACATGCAATAGGTGAATATAACAACAACAATAACCAACAAACTTCAAAGAATCGAAAATTGCCTATTCTCGGCCCAACCACCAAAATTGGTCCAAACACTTTTTAATCTTCATTCTTTTCAGCACAAGCTCATTTATAGATCATAACAATAAGCAATATACAATTACTTCAAGAGAATGAGAATTTTTTACCTTAAAAGTAGCCTAAATTCGCCAAAACAATCCCCTCGTTTTTGGTCCACAATTTTCGTTTTGCTCCACTTCTTCAAGTTTCAATCACTTTCATGTATCCACTACAACCTTATAACCAACTTCCCTTCACGTTTTACTTCCAAAAGGTCGATGAACAAGCTAGGGTTTCCATCACCATTTTCGGCCAACCCAAGGTTTTTGATTCTTGGAGAGTTAACTTGGCTTAGCACTTGGTTTAAGGGCTTAATCTTGGAGAAATAAACTAATCAACACTTGTTGTTCTTTGGCTAGGGAGTCTCGAAAATCTTGAGCTAAAGGGAGAGATGAGAGCTTATTTGGATGAAAGTGATAATGATCCAAGTCTTCCAAGACTTGGATATATACAAGTGTATGGACAAGTGGAGTGGGACCCATGTGGACCACATGTACACTTGTCTCCTTGTCTCTAAAATATCTATAAATGTATCATCTTGCAAGACAAGTGGAGGGGTGACACGTGTTACCTTCATAATAGTCTAAAATATTATAATTTTCGAACCCCCCCCCCCCCCCCAAAAATTGTGAAATTTTCGGCGGATCCCCATATTATCAATTACAATACTTCATAATACAATACTACGTCCATAAATCTAATTAGAAGTATTAAACTCCAAGTTAATAATTTTTCCGTCGTCACATTATTCTGAAATTTTTTCGGAGGAAAATGTAAATATTCTTTTCTTTCAACATTCAAATCATGATTCATGAATCACGTTCTCAATTAGTAGCCCTGGTATTATGGGGTGTAACAATTATGTACGGTTGTAATATACTCACTCAAAATAACGTTGCAATCTTTACAAAGACCACACTAATGTTGTTCATAGTGAACCCTCCAACTACCAACTTAATCGTCATCATTCTATCATTGACTCGAGAACCATAACGTATCCCGTCCACATCTTTAGCCTTAGGTTCTACCCATTTGATATCTTGGGCACATGCTATATTAATCCTCATCTTCTTAAGAATCTTAACTAGCTCTTTGGACTTCCCCGTTAAAGTTCCAATGTTCCAATTATTAGAGGAATTGTCATTCCTTGATTCCATGATTGTACCCACATGGATGTCTGGTACATCTGACTTATGCACTAAGAAATTATAAACACTACTGTTATTTGCATATCCGATGAATATGCAATCTACAGTCTTAGGCCCAATCTTGATCTGCTTTGGCTTAGGTACTTCAACATTTTCTAAACAACCCCACAACTTCAAGTATTTGTAGATCGGTTTCTTTTTCTTCCATAACTCATATAGGTTTTATCTTTACCCTTATGTGGGACTATGTTAATCTTATTAGCGGTAAGGACAACTTCTCCCCACTTGTTTTGGGAAAGACTGGAATTGATGAGCAAGACATTCATTATTTCCTTTAATGTACGCTTCTTGCGTTCAGCGACACCGTTTGATTGAGGTGAGTAAGGAGCCGTCGTTTGATGAACAATGCCCGACTGGGCATAATATTCTTCAAAAGACACTACGTATTCTCCCCCTCTATCGCTACAGATTGATTTAATTCGTCCGCTTAGTTGGTTCTCAACTCTGCTTTGTAGTGTTTAAATGCTTCAAAGGCTTCATCCTTACTTTTTAATAAGTAAATGTAACAATACCTTGTGCTATCATCTATGAAAGTCGCAAAGTACTTGTTACCCTAGTTTGTGCAAACTTTAAATCACATATATCTGTGTGAATAAGTTCTAGAGGAGCGATTTTCCTTTCGACGGATCTAAAGGGACTCTTTGAAAGTTTTGCCTCTAAGCACACCTCACACTTGCGTTGAGGGTTTACGTCGATAGAGTGCAAAAACTCCAACTTTACCAACCTTTAGATAGATTGATTGTTTACATGTCCTAATCTATGATGCCATAAATTATACGACTCAAGAAAATAAGAAGAAGACTCAATTTTATTAATAGAATGCATTACAGATAAGGAGTTAACTTTGAAGAGGCCTTCACAGATGAAGTCCCTTCCTAGAAAAGTTCTATTCTTAGTGATTACAAATTTATTGGACCTAAACACTAGCCTAAAACCAACATTCACCAATAAAGGTCCTGAAATTAAATTTCTTCTAATATCAGGCACATGTATCACCTCCTTCAGAGTAAGCTCCTTTCTGGAAGTCATCTTCAGGATCTCCTTTCTTACCCCAACACCTCGGGGAATGCATTGTTTCCCTGAACACTTCTTATCCGTGACTGGTGTATATTCGGAGAAGGTTTCTATGTTGGAACAAATGTGATGGGTAGCACCTGTGTCCATCCACCACTGCATAAGATTCTCAACGAGGTTTGCTTCAAGTACCACCGTCGAGAACTCCTCAATTATATCGTCAAAAAGTGTGTCTTCGACGATGTTAGCCTTAGCCTTGCCCTTGGCTTTCACTTTATTCTCATTTTTTAGTTTGCGGAAATCCTTGATCATGTGACCATGTTTCCCACAATGATGGCAGTTCCCCTTAAACTTCTCTGTTGTTGGGGCCTTACCATCCTTCTGGAACTTTCGCTTCTTGCTCGTGTTCCCTTTGGCCTCCGCCAGATTTGCCTTTGCCTCAACGGGTTGCTTACCCTTAGGCATGACCTTCTTGTTATCCTCCTGAATCTGGAGTTTGATAATAAGTTCCTCAAAGGTCATCTCCTTTGTCTTGAGTTTTAAATAACTCATAAACTCATTCCACGAGGGAGGTAACTTCTCAATTATTGATGCAACCAGAAATTGCTCATTTGGTTTCATTCCTTCCAAATCCAGGTGATGCAGAATCATTTGAAATTCCTGGACTTGGGACATCACAGTTTTGCTGTCCACCATTTGAAATTTCAAAATTTTTCCAACGATGAACTTCTTAGTACCCGCATCTTGTGTGTTGTACCCTTTTTGGAGTGTATCACACAACTCTTTGGCAGTGCCAACGGTGCAATACACCGTGTAGAGAGGGTCAAACAAACAGTTCAAAATATAGTTCTTACACATGAAATCACTATAACTTCATGCATCATGGATACCTTGGCCCCCTCCAGTTGTTTCATTTGGATGAGGGTCCATTTCATATCCAGCTTGTGGAGGATCTTCTGTTAGAAAACGTGTCATTTCCATAACAGTTAAATAAAATACCATCTTTTGCTGTCATCTTTTGAAATTGGAGCCCATGAACTTTTCTAGGCGTTCCTGGTGTAACCCGGATGGTGGAGGAACACTAGAGTTCCCTTGGGCAGCAGGAAAGGTGTTGGGTGTGCCTTGAGTAGCATTGGGAGTGGCGGATGGGTTGCCTTGGGCAGCAGCGGAAGATTCAGCAGCAAATTGTTCTCTTCCAGTCATCTTGCTTGGTACTTTGCAGCACATATTATCTTAAGATTATTAGTAAACTTGTAAGTACAACAATTACAACAATTGGATGAACGAGAAGTAAGTAACTATTACAAGGATTACAATCTGGAAATGAGAACAAAAACAAGGTTTGCTGAGTCGATTGATATTCACTATGTCATTAAGACAATATTGCCCCGTATATATCCTATTACGGTCAACTTGTCTCCCAAGATAAAATAATAACGAACAAGTGAACAAAGGAAACTCAAATGTTTACTAAAAAGAAAAACCTTTGAGTGTGTGAGAGATTGCTTAGAGAAGAATAAGTACTCAGAAATTTCTGATTGCATGTGTGTTCTCTAAATGAGCCAAATACCTCAATTTATAGTGTAGGAAAGATGACCTCTCAACTAGCCAACTAATGACATTTAATAGCCATGTAATGACACTTATTGAGAGGTTTCAATCAACCAAATAATGGCTAAATTCATGTGCAAAGTAATGTAGAATCAATGCTCCAAATCAGCCCAAGAGTCAGAAACTTTTCAGCTTTCCGTCGACCATTCTGCATCTGAAGCGCCGCGGCGCCTGAGCTCCATTAACCACAAGACAACAAGATGTTGCGGCTCTCTGGCGTTGCGACTCCGATGGGGCTGCGATGGGGCTGCGACGCGGCCCTTCGCGGCTCCGCGGCTATTTCCGACTTATTTCATCTTTACACGTCGTTCACTTCTTCCTTCATTTACCAACGTGAAACACTCGTCATTTGACAAAAAACTATAATTTCATGTCTCAAACATTTTTTATGTACCAATATCTCTTTCACTAAGAAAATTTACAATCATTGGTACAACGTGTGTGGAAGCGACGTTTCCGACGTGCGGGGTCCCAATTATTCGAGTCATAAATAATAGGATAAACTTTATTCCTCGTTAATAAATTTTCAACATTGTCTTCATTCTCTCTATGTTGTTAAATAATTTACAAGTTCTATTTGAATTGGTAAAATATATAAGTAGATGATTTATGTTGGTGGTAATGATACATATGATAAATTTGTAATTAACTTTGGATATTAATGGAAGAAAAGGATTGGTGTGGTGAATTAGCATGCTATTTTGTGTAAAATAGATGTGTTAATGGAGGAAGAATAAATTTGAGCTATTTATATGATGTTATGGGCATATATGGACCCATAATTCAAGAATTGTATTTTTTACTTTTAAATAAGAGTAAATATTTGATCAAGGGCTAATCCACGCATAGAGAATGAAGAAACTATCTCAATATTCTTCACATAAATGATATTTTTCTTCCCCGTGATTACTTAGTGATCTTAACAAATGTGTCAGAGAGAGGAAGAGGGTTCTTTACTAGCATCATAGTCGGAAGACTGAAAGCATTAGTGGGAACATCTTTTGTTTGATCTACTTTGAATGGGTTGATGAAAAAAGTCTAGTTCATCCTCTCGAATAAAATACATCTTATGAAATATATGGACGAGCGAATCTAGGTCCAACAACCAGATCTATTACGAATCATCTCCTAGTATGATTTTCCTTTCTTTTCGGGTGGTTCAAATTAAATAAAAAAAGATGGAACAAATTTATTGAATAGACATATATTTTATAGTTCTCTAGAACTAGTCAAAACCTGAAATGCAATCGAGAGAAATATTAATTTTTTTTTTCAATCATAAAGGAGCAAATATGACCATTTTCAAAGGAAAAAATACTTTTTTATAACTAGTTGTTTTCACATAGTCCATTTTAAATGTGTTTTCCCTTTAGTTAATTTCGGTATGGAATGTTTTTCAAATTTTCATGTTTGCTGATTTTTTTTTGAAAAATAAATTTTTTAGCAAAATAAATCTCTTAAAAAAAATAAGAAAAATGACTTTTCTAAAGAAAGTAGGAAAAATAAGGTTTACAAGTACATTTATGATTTAACCAAGTATCCGCCACCACTCAATGCGCCCACCAAACTCCAACCACTACCACCACCCTATGCATCTCCACTCCCCACAATTTTTTTTTTCTAAATTTTTTTTTTAATTATTTTAAATTTTCTACACCCCCTGCTGTGAACCCCCCCCCCCCCAACCCACCCTTGCGATTTTTTTTAATTTTAATTTTTGCTAAAAGGTCTTTTAGTTTTGTACACCACCCCCTCCCTTTTTTTTTTTAATTTTCTACACCACCTATCAACTCCAGCACCCCTATTTCCTCTCGAATTTTCTAGTTCATATATTTTTTTTTGATTTTTTTTTTATAAAAAATAAAAAAATTGTGTGATTAAATTTGATGTGGGTGGGTTGTGATTTAAAGGGGGGAGGGTAAGGGGCGAGAGGGGTGAGCAAAAAATTCTCATTTTTTATAATTTTTTATAAAAATAAAATATATGAAATAAAAAATTTGGAGGGGATGGATGGTGGAGTTGTGGTGGACGTGGGGTTGATGGGGCTTGAGTAAGTATATTTCGAAAAATATTTTCTACTAAACAACAGAACATGAGAAAATAAATAAGAAATTCACTTATTTTCCACTAATCAAACGAATATGAAAAATAAATAAAAAATTCACTTATTTTTCACTAACCAAATGAACATGTTTTCCAAGAACACATTTTCCTCCGTACCTAACACACCCTAAATTGATTATGAAACTAATGTATTTTTCCACAACTCATACGTGCATAGGGGTGACAAATTGGACCTAAACCTAATTGACCCGTCCAGATTTAGGGCATTGACATATTATTAAATGAGCTAAGTTTGGGCTAGTCCAACTTAATCAATTAATCTTGAACAACTCAAATCAACCCATTACAATAACCTAAAAGTAACCCATCTACTATACTATTATTTACCCAAGTCTTCTATTTCATTTTTTTTTTACTTTTATAAAAAAATCATTAAAAATATGATTTTTTTTCTTACATCCTCCCTACCCTCTCCACCCCATGCCCTACCCCATCCTCAAATTTATTACCTGCCCCCACCTCCCGCCCTACCCACACCTACCCCCTCCACCCCATCCTCAAATTTCTATTTCATATTTTTTTTACTTTTATAAAAATATGGAATTATTTCTTACCTCCTCCCTACCGCCCTAACTACCCCCACTAACCCCACCCCATCCTCAAACTTCTATTTCATATTTTTTGTTACTTTTATAAAAAAAAATATTAAAATATGAAATTTTAACTTAACTCCGCCCTACCCCCCCCCCCCCCACCAAATCTCAAATTTCTATTTTTTTTACTTTTATAAAAAAATTGACAAATATGATTATTTTTCTTACCCCTACCCCATACCCACACCTACCCCCTCCACCACACCCCATCCTCAAATTTTTATTTCATTTTTTTTTTACTTTTATAAAAAATATGGATTTTTTTCTTACCTCCCCTACCGCCCTAACTCCACCTACCCCCACCCCACCCCATCCTCAAATTTTTATATTTTTTTGTTACTTTTATAAAAAAAAATTAAAAATATGAAATTTTATCTTACCTCCCCTACCCCCGCCCTACCCTAGCCAATCTCAAATTTCTATTTTATATTTTTTTTACTTTCATAAAAAAATTATAAAAATATGATTTTTTTCTTACCCCCATAAACACACCTACCCCTACCCACACCTACCCATCCAACTCCATCAAATTCTCAAATTTTTATTTCATATTTTTTGTGACTTTTATAAAAAAAAAAAATTAAAAATATGAAATTTTTTCGTACCTCCCCGTATTGCCACCCTACCCCAATATCAAATTTCCATTTTATATATTTTTTACTTTTATAAATAATTTATAAATAACATGAAATTTTTTCTTACCCCTCTACGCTAACCCACCTACCCCACCTCCACCCTATTCTCAAATTTTTATTTTATATTTTTTACTTTTATAAACATTTTATAAAAATATGAATATTTTTATTACCCCGCTCCTATCCATACCTACCCCTTCCACCCCCACTCCATTCTCAAATTTCTATTTCATATCTTTTTTTGCTTTTATAAAAAATGGAAAAATTCTTAAAAATATTATTCTTATTTTAAAAATAAAGATATGAAAAATTTAAATATCATACAAAATAAAATAACATAAATTTGGAATTTGTAAAAATTACGGGTCAAGCTGGGCAAGTCGGGTTATAACCATCATTTAGTCATCTTAATCCGCCCATCTTAGCTCATGTAGTTTTGGACGGATTGCACATTGACCCATCTACGACTTCTAACATATCTTAACCCGTCCAACTTTAACACAAAAGCCCATCTGCCACCCTGCACATTCTATATCTTAGATTTATCCCTCACCCACCCACACACTGTTTATCCCCCACCACATCCTCAAATTTTTATATTTTTTTGTTACTTTTATAAAAAAAAAATATTAAAAATACGAAATTTTATCTTACCTCCCCTACCCCCGCCCTACCCTACCCAATCTCAAATTTATATTTTATATTTTTTTTACTTTTATAAAAAAAAAAAAAAAAAATGATTTTTTTCTTACCCCCATACACACACCTATCCCTACCCACACCTACCCATCCAACTCCATCACATCCTCAAATTTTTATTTCATATTTTTTGTGATTTTTATAAAAAAAAATTATTAAAAATATGAAATTTTTTCGTACCTCCCCGTATTCCCACCCTACCCCAATATCAAATTTCCATTTTATATATTTTTTACTTTTATAAATAATTTATAAATAACATGAAATTTTTTCTTACCCCTCTGCGCTAACCAACCTACCCCACCTCCACCCTATTCTCAAATTTTTTATTTAATATTTTTTACTTTTATAAACATTTTATAAAATATGAATATTTTTATTACCCCGCTCCTATCCATACCTACCCCTTCCACCCCCACTCCATTCTCAAATTTCGATTTCATATCTTTTTTTACTTTAATACAAAATGAAAAAATTCTTAAAAATATTATTCTTATTTTAAAAATAAAGATATGAAAAAATTAAATATCATACAAAATAAAATAACATAAATTTGGAATTTGTAAAAATTACTGGTCAAGCTGGGCAAGTCGGGTTATAACCATCATTTAGCCATCTTAATCCGCCCATCTTAGCTCATGTAAGTTTTGGACGGATTACACATTGACCCATCTACGACTTCTAACCTATCTTAACCCGTCCAACTTTAACACAAAAGCCCATCTGCCACCCTGCACATTCTATATCTTAGATTTATCCCTCACCCACCCACACACTGATTTATCCCCCACCACATCCTCAAATTTTTATATTTTTTTGTTACTTTTATAAAAAAAAAAAAAAAAATATAAAATTTTATCTTACCTCCCCTACCCCCGCCCTACCCTACCCAATCTCAAATTTCTATATTATATTTTTTTTACTTTTATAAAAAAATTATAAAAATATGATTTTTTTCTTACCCCCATACACACACCTACCCCTACCCACACCTACCCATCCAACTCCATCACATTCTCAAATTTTTATTTCATATTTTTTGTGACTTTTATAAAAAAAAAATGAAATTTTTTCGTGCCTCCCCGTATTCCCACCCTACCCCAATATCAAATTTCCATTTTATATATTTTTTACATTTATAAATAATTTATAAATAACATGAAATTTTTTCTTACCTCTCTACGCTAACCCACCTACCCCACCTCCACCCTATTCTCAAATTTTTTATTTTTTATTTTTTACTTTTATAAACATTTTATAAAAATATGAATATTTTTATTACCCCGCTCCTATCCATACCTACCCCTTCCACCCCCACTCCATTCTCAAATTTCGATTTCATATTTTTTTTGCTTTTATAAAAAATGAAAAAATTCTTAAAAATATTATTCTTATTTTAAAAATAAAGATATGAAAAAATTAAATATCATACAAAATAAAATAACATAAATTTGGAATTTGTAAAAATTACTGGTCAAGCTGGGCAAGTCGGGTTATAACCATCATTTAGTCATCTTAATCCGCCCATCTTAGCTCATGTAAGTTTTGGACGGATTGCACATTGACCCATCTACGACTTCTAACCTATCTTAACCCGTCCAACTTTAACACAAAAGCCGATCTGCCACCCTGCACATTCTATATCTTAGATTTATCCCTCACCCACCCACACACTGATTTATCCCCCACCACATCCTCAAAATTTTATATTTTTTTGAAACTTTTATAAAAAAAAAAATTAAAAATATAAAATTTTATCTTACCTCCCCTACCCCCGCCCTACCCTACCCAATCTCAAATTTCTATATTATATTTTTTTTACTTTTATAAAAAAATTATAAAAATATGAATTTTTTCTTACCCCCATACACACACCTACCCCTACCCACACCTACCCATCCAACTCCATCACATTCTCAAATTTTTATTTCATATTTTTTGTGACTTTTATAAAAAAAAATGAAATTTTTTCGTACCTCCCCGTATTCCCACCCTACCCCAATATCAAATTTCCATTTTATATATTTTTTACTTTTATAAATAATTTATAAATAACATGAAATTTTTTCTTACCTCTCTACGCTAACCCACCTACCCCACCTCCACCCTATTCTCAATTTTTTTATTTTTTATTTTTTACTTTTATAAACATTTTATAAAAATATGAATATTTTTATTACCCCGCTCCTATCCATACCTACCCCTTCCACCCCCACTCCATTCTCAAATTTCTATTTCATATTTTTTTTGCTTTTATAAAAAATGAAAAAATTCTTAAAAATATTATTCTTATTTTAAAAATAAAGATATGAAAAAATTAAATATCATACAAAATAAAATAACATAAATTTGGAATTTGTAAAATTATCGGTCAAGTCAGCAAGTCGGGTTATAACCATCATTTAGTCATCTTAATCCGCCCATCTTAGCTCATGTAAGTTTTGGACGGATTGCACATTGACCCATCTACGACTTCTAACCTATCTTAACCCGTCCAACTTTAACACAAAAGCCCATCTGCCACCCTGCACATTCTATATCTTAGATTTATCCCTCACCCACCCACACACTGATTTATCCCCCAACACATCCTCAAATTTTTATATTTTTTTGTTACTTTTATAAAAAAAAAATTAAAAATATAAAATTTTATCTTACCTCCCCTACCCCCGCCCTACCCTACCTAATCTCAAATTTCTATTTTATATTTTTTTTACTTTTATAAAAAAATTATAAAAATATGATTTTTTTTCTTACCCCCATACACACACCTACCCCTACCCACACCTACCCATCCAACTCCATCACATTCTCAAATTTTTATTTCATATTTTTTGTGACTTTTATAAAAAAAAAATGAATTTTTTTCGTACCTCCCCGTATTCCCACCCTACCCCAATATCAAATTTCCATTTTATATATTTTTTACTTTTATAAATAATTTATAAATAACATGAAATTTTTTCTTACCTCTCTACGCTAACCCACCTACCCCACCTCCACCCTATTCTCAAATTTTTTATATTATATTTTTTACTTTTATAGACATTTTATAAAAATATGAATATTTTTATTACCCCGCTCCTATCCATACCTACCCCTTCCACCCCCACTCCATTCTCAAATTTCGATTTCATATTTTTTTTTGCTTTTATAAAAAATGAAAAAATTCTTAAAAATATTATTCTTATTTTAAAAATAAAGATATGAAAAAATTAAATATCATTCAAAATAAAATAACATAAATTTGGAATTTATAAAAATTACTGGTCAAGCTGGGCAAGTCGGGTTATAACCATCATTTAGTCATCTTAATCCGCCCATCTTAGCTCATGTAAGTTTTGGACGGATTGCACATTGACCCATCTACGACTTCTAACCTATCTTAACCCGTCCAACTTTAACACAAAAGCCGATCTGCCACCCTGCACATTCTATATCTTAGATTTATCCCTCACCCACCCACACACTGATTTATCCCCCACCACATCCTCAAAATTTTATATTTTTTTGAAACTTTTATAAAAAAAAAAATTAAAAATATAAAATTTTATCTTACCTCCCCTACCCCCGCCCTACCCTACCCAATCTCAAATTTCTATATTATATTTTTTTTACTTTTATAAAAAAATTATAAAAATATGAATTTTTTCTTACCCCCATACACACACCTACCCATCCAACTCCATCACATTCTCAAATTTTTATTTCATATTTTTTGTGACTTTTATAAAAAAAAATGAAATTTTTTCGTACCTCCCCGTATTCCCACCCTACCCCAATATCAAATTTCCATTTTATATATTTTTTTACTTTTATAAATAATTTATAAATAACATGAAATTTTTTCTTACCCCTCTGCGCTAACCCACCTACCCCACCTCCACCCTATTCTCAAATTTTTTATTTTATATTTTTTACTTTTATAAACATTTTATAAAAATATGAATATTTTTATTACCCTGCTCCTATCCATACCTACCCCTTCCACCCCCACTCCATTCTCAAATTTCTATTTCATATCTTTTTTTGCTTTTATAAAAAATGAAATTTTTAAAAAAAATATTATTCTTATTTTAAAAATAAAGATATGAAAAAATTAAATATCATACAAAATAAAATAACATAAATTTGGAATTTGTAAAAATTACGGGTCAAGCTGGGCAAGTCGGGTTATAACCATCATTTAGTCATCTTAATCCGCCCATCTTAGCTCATGTAAGTTTTGGACGGATTGCACATTGACCCATCTACGACTTCTAACCTATCTTAACCCGTCCAACTTTAACACAAAAGCCCATCTGCCACCCTACACATTCTATATCTTAGATTTATCCCTCACCCACCCACACACTGATTTATCCCCCCATCACATCCTCAAATTTTTATATTTTTTTGTTACTTTTATAAAAAAAAAAAAAAAAAATATGAAATTTTACCTTACCTCCCCTACCCCCGCCCTACCCTACCTAGGGGTGCACAAAGGGTCAAAACCGGACCGGACCGGACCGAATCTTCGGATTCTCCGGACCGAAGACCGGACCGAATTTCTCGGTCCGGTCCGGCCGGTCCGGGTCAATTTCGGTCCGGTCCGGGTCAATTTGGTCGGTCGGCCATCGACCGATGGACCGACCGCCCCACCCTCCCTGTGCGGTCCCCACTCCCGTGCCCCAGCCAGCCCCTCCCCAGCCAGCCCCACCCCAGCAGCCCTCCCCGCCAGGCCCCGGACGTATTGACATATGAAATATAGGTTGTAAATTGATCAAACTTTATACGGTCATAACTTTGCGCTCGGACGTCCGTTTTACCTAAATTTTTTTTTGATTTCGCGTATTTTTTCGATACGGGGGTGGCCAAACAAAGCAAGCGGTTTGATTCGTCTGATTTCTCCAAAAACGTCCATCTTGCCCCTCAATTTCTCTTTTTCCCCAAATCGTTACGTTTTTCCCATTTTCAAATCTAAATATCTCGCGATGTACAATATATTTCAACGTAAAAATTGCGTGGCACCGCGTCCGAGAATGTCTATTTCAGTATTGGAAATTCAATTTTTTTTAAAAAAAAGGGACCCGGAACCCGACCCGGAATTATATATATATTATATATTAGGAATTTAGAAAATTAGGAATTATATATATTATATATATTAGGAATTATATGAATTATATATATTATATATATTAGAAATTATATATATTAGGAATTATATATATTAGGAATTTAGAAAATTAGGAATTATATATATTAGGAAGGAATTTAGAAAATTAGGAATTATATATATTATATATATTAGGAATTATATATATTAAATATATTATATATATTAGGAATTATATAAATTATATATATTATAAAAAATAAAAATTAGTCCCGGACCGATCGACTGACCTGAACAAAATAAGTTTTTAAGGGAGAAGACCGACCGATAATCTCGGTCCGGTTCGGTCCGGTCCAAAGAGGGTCGGTCCGGTCCGATTTTTCGGTCCGGACCGAAAATTGTGCACCCCTTACCCTACCCAATCTCAAATTTCTATTTTATATTTTTTTTACTTTTATAAAAAAAATTATAAAAATATGATTTTTTTCTTACCCCATACACACACCTACCCCTACCCACACCTACCCATCCAACTCCATCACATCCTCAAATTTTTATTTCATATTTTTTGTGACTTTTATAAAAAAAAAAAAAAAAAAAAAATATGAAATTTTTTCGTACCTCCCCGTATTCCCACCCTACCCCAATATCAAATTTCCATTTTATATATTTTTTACTTTTATAAATAATTTATAAATAACATGAAATTTTTTCTTACCCCTCTGCGCTAACCCACCTACCCCACCTCCACCCTATTCTCAAATTTTTTATTTTTTATTTTTTACTTTTATAAACATTTTATAAAAATATGAATATTTTTATTACCCCGCTCCTATCCATACCTACCCCTTCCACCCCCACTCCATTCTCAAATTTCTATTTCATATCTTTTTTTGCTTTTATAAAAAATGAAATTTAAAAAAAAAATATTATTCTTATTTTAAAAATAAAGATATGAAAAAATTAAATATCATACAAAATAAAATAACATAAATTTGGAATTTGTAAAAATTACGGGTCAAGCTGGGCAAGTCGGGTTATAACCATCATTTAGTCATCTTAATCCGCCCATCTTAGCTCATGTAAGTTTTGGACGGATTGCACATTGACCCATCTACGACTTCTAACCTATCTTAACCCGTCCAACTTTAACACAAAAGCCCATCTGCCACCCTGCACATTCTATATCTTAGATTTATCCCTCACCCACCCACACACTGATTTATCCCCCCATCACATCCTCAAATTTTTATATTTTTTTGTTACTTTTATAAAAAAAAATATTAAAAATATGAAATTTTATCTTACCTCCCCTACCCCCGCCCTACCCTACCCAATCTCAAATTTCTATTTTATATTTTTTTTACTTTTATAAAAAAATTATAAAAATATGATTTTTTTCTTACCCCCATACACACACCTACCCCTACCCACACCTACTCATCCAACTCCATCACATCCTCAAATTTTTATTTCATATTTTTTGTGACTTTTATAAAAAAAGATTATTAAAAATATGAAATTTTTTCGTACCTCCCCGTATTCCCACCCTACCCCAATATCAAATTTCCATTTTATATATTTTTTACTTTTATAAATAATTTATAAATAATATGAATTTTTTTCTTACCCCTCTGCGCTAACCCACCTACCCCACCTCCACCCTATTCTCAAATTTTTATTTTATATTTTTTACTTTTATAAACATTTCATAAAAACCCCGCTCCTATCCATACCTACCCCTTCCACCCCCACTCCATTCTCAAATTTCTATTTCATATCTTTTTTTTGCTTTTATAAAAAATGGAAAAATTCTTAAAAATAATATTCTTATTTTAAAAATAAAGATATGAAAAAATTAAATATCATACAAAATAAAATAACATAAATTTGGAATTTGTAAAAATTACTGGTCAAGCTGGGCAAGTCGGGTTATAACCATCATTTAGTCATCTTAATCCGCCATCTTAGCTCATGTAAGTTTTGGACGGATTGCACATTGACCCATCTACGACTTCTAACCTATCTTAACCCGTCCAACTTTAACACAAAGCCCATCTGCCACCATGCACATTCTATATCTTAGATTTATCCCTCTCCCACCCACACACTGATTTATCCCCCACCACATCCTCAAATTTTTATATTTTTTTGTTACTTTTATAAAAAAAAAATTAAAAATATTAAATTTTATCTTACCTCCCCTACCCCCGCCCTACCCTACCCAATCACAAATTTCTATTTTATATTTTTTTTACTTTTATAAAAAAATTATAAAAATATGATTTTTTTTCTTACCCCCATACACACACCTACCCCTACCCACACCTACCCATCCAACTCCATTACATCCTCAAATTTTTATTTCATATTTTTTGTGATTTTTATAAAAAAAAATTATTAAAAATATGAATTTTTTTCGTACCTACCCGTATTCCCACCCTACCCCAATATCAAATTTTCATTTTATATATTTTTTACTTTTATAAATAATTTATAAATAACATGAAATTTTTTCTTACCCTTCTGCGCTAACCCACCTACCCCACCTCCACCCTATTCTCAAATTTTTTATTTTATATTTTTTACTTTTATAAACATTTTATAAAAATATGAATATTTTATTACCTCTCCTATCCATACCTACCCTTCCACCCCCACTCCATTCTCAAATTTCTATTTCATATCTTTTTTTGCTTTTATAAAAAATGAAATTTTTAAAAAAAATATTATTCTTATTTTAAAAAGAAAGATATGAAAAAATTAAATATCATACAAAATAAAATAACATAAATTTGGAATTTGTAAAATTACTGGTCAAGTTGGGCAAGTCAGTTATAACCATCATTTAGTCATCTTAATCCGCCATCTTAGCTCATGTAAGTTTTGGACTGGATTGCATCGACCCATCTACGACTTCTAACCTATCTTAACCCAGTCAACTTTAACACAAAAGCCCATCTGCCACCCCGCATTCTATATCTTAGATTTATCCTCACCCACCCACACACTGATTTATCCCCCCATCACATCCTCAAATTTTTATATTTTTTTGTTACTTTTATAAAAAAAAATATTAAAAATATGAAATTTTACCTTACCTCCCCTACCCCCGCCCTACCCTACCTAGGGGTGCAAAAAGGGTCAAAACCGAACCGGACCGGACCAAGACGATCTTGATTCTCGGACCAAGATCGACCAATTTCGGCCCGGTCCGACTTCTCGGTCCGGTCGGTCAATTTGGTCCGGTCGGCCATCGACCGATGGACCGACCGCTCTCCCGAGCGGTCCCAGCCCCCACCCAGCCCCACCCTCAGCAGCTCCGCCACAGCCGGACGTATTGACATATGAAATATAGGTTGTAAATTGATCAAACTTTATACGGTCATAACTTTGCGCTCGGACGTCCGTTTTACCTAATTTTTTTTTTGATTTCGCGTATTTTTTCGATACGGGGGTGGCCAAACAAAGAAAGCGGTTTGATTCCTCCGATTTCTCCAAAAACGTCCATCTTGCCCCTCAATTTCTCTTTTTCCCCAAATCGTTACGTTTTTTCCCATTTTCAAATCTAAATATCTCGCGATGTACAATATATTTCAACGTAAAAATTGCGTGGCACCGCGTCCGAGAATGTCAATTTCAGTATTGGAAATTCAATTTTTTTAAAAAGGACCTTAACCCAGGAATTATATATATATTATATATTAGGAATTTAGAAAATTAGGAATTATATATATTATATATATTAGGAATTATATGAATTATATATATTATATATATTAGAAATTATATATATTAGGAATTATATATATTAGGAATTTAGAAAATTAGGAATTATATATATTAGGAAGGAATTTAGAAAATTAGGAATTATATATATTATATATATTAGGAGTTATATATATTAAATATATTATATATATTAGGAATTATATAAATTATATATATTATAAAAAATAAAAAAATAAAAAAATTCGGTCCGGATCGACCTGGCAGGACCGACCACTCGACCGGGCAACCGAAATAAGTTTTTAAGGGCCAAGACCGATCGATAATCTCGGTCGGTTGGTCCGATCAAAGAGGGTCAGGTCGATTTTTCGATCGGACCAAAATTGTGCACTTACCCTACCCAATCTCAAATTTCTATTTTATATTTTTTTTACTTTTATAAAAAAAATTATAAAAATATGATTTTTTTCTTACCCCATACACACACCTACCCCTACCCACGCCTACCCATCCAACTCCATCACATCCTCAAATTTTTATTTCATATTTTTTGTGACTTTTATAAAAAAAAAAAAAAAATATGAAATTTTTTCGTACCTCCCCGTATTCCCACCCTACCCCAATATCAAATTTCCATTTTATATATTTTTTACTTTTATAAATAATTTATAAATAACATGAAATTTTTTCTTACCCCTCTGCGCTAACCCACCTACCCCACCTCCACCCTATTCTCAAATTTTTTATTTTTTATTTTTTACTTTTATAAACATTTTATAAAAATATGAATATTTTTATTACCCCGCTCCTATCCATACCTACCCCTTCCACCCCCCCTCCATTCTCAAATTTCTATTTCATATCTTTTTTTGCTTTTATAAAAAATGAAATTTAAAAAAAAAATATTATTCTTATTTTAAAAATAAAGATATGAAAAAATTAAATATCATACAAAATAAAATAACATAAATTTGGAATTTGTAAAAATTACGGGTCAAGCTGGGCAAGTCGGGTTATAACCATCATTTAGTCATCTTAATCCGCCCATCTTAGCTCATGTAAGTTTTGGACGGATTGCACATTGACCCATCTACGACTTCTAACCTATCTTAACCCGTCCAACTTTAACACAAAAGCCCATCTGCCACCCTGCACATTCTATATCTTAGATTTATCCCTCACCCACCCACACACTGATTTATCCCCCCATCACATCCTCAAATTTTTATATTTTTTTGTTACTTTTATAAAAAAAAATATTAAAAATATGAAATTTTATCTTACCTCCCCTACCCCCGCCCTACCCTACCCAATCTCAAATTTCTATTTTATATTTTTTTTACTTTTATAAAAAAATTATAAAAATATGATTTTTTTCTTTTACCCCCATACACACACCTACCCCTACCCACACCTACTCATCCAACTCCATCACATCCTCAAATTTTTATTTCATATTTTTTGTGACTTTTATAAAAAAAGATTATTAAAAATATGAAATTTTTTCGTACCTCCCCGTATTCCCACCCTACCCCAATATCAAATTTCCATTTTATATATTTTTTACTTTTATAAATAATTTATAAATAATATGAAATTTTTTCTTACCCCTCTGCGCTAACCCACCTACCCCACCTCCACCCTATTCTCAAATTTTTATTTTATATTTTTTACTTTTATAAACATTTCATAAAAACCCCGCTCCTATCCATACCTACCCCTTCCACCCCCACTCCATTCTCAAATTTCTATTTCATATCTTTTTTTTGCTTTTATAAAAAATGGAAAAATTCTTAAAAATAATATTCTTATTTTAAAAATAAAGATATGAAAAAATTAAATATCATACAAAATAAAATAACATAAATTTAGAATTTGTAAAAATTACGGGTCAAGCTGAGCAAGTCGGGTTATAACCATCATTTAGTCATCTTAATCCGCCATCTTAGCTCATGTAAGTTTTGGACGGATTGCACATTGACCATCTACGACTTCTAACCTATCTTAACCCGTCCAACTTTAACACAAAATCCATCTGCCACCCTGCACATTCTATATCTTAGATTTATCCTCACCCACCCACACACTGATTTATCCCCGCCCCCACACACAGACCAAGGGAGAAGAATGAAATGGGAAAAGCAAAGGCAGTGATAGTTGGAGGAAGCATAGCAGGTATATGCTGTGCACATGCTCTCATCAGAGTAGGTTGGGATGTTGTGGTTCTTGAGAAAACTCCAGCACCTCCAACTGGTAGCCCCACTGGTGCTGGTCTTGGACTTGACCCTTTGTCTCAGAAAATCATTAAATCTTGGCTTCAACAACCCCACCTCCTTCAACAAACCACCTTGCCTCTAACCGTCGATCAAGTAAGTTTATTCCCATCTTTTTTTAATAGTTAGCATATTACTCTATTTACTAGAGAGTAGCTACTTTTTACTTCAAATAGAGATTTTTGGCTGATTGGGTGTCTTTTATTCTCTTTTTGGTGATTTAATTTCTTTATATGCCATTGTTCCAATATACTATCATTAATTTTTCATAAAATTCAAGCATTTATTTAATTGAATTATATACTGTTTTTCATGAAGTAACAAGTTATATTTAAAAGGCATCAAGAAAATGCAAGCTCCAATACATCAAGGGGGAATGTATTTTTTACAATGTAAGATGCTAATTGTCATAATTTTGGGACTTTTCTTGCAAGAGTTAAGAAAGATCTGAGCCTAACTAGTAAATAGATACACACATATATATGACTATGTAAAGAATGAATCTTGAACCTAACTTAACCAAAAAAACTAACATGTAGGATGAATTGTCCAAGTCCATATAAGGAGTTCATGTTCACATCCATTTCCGATGTGGGACTCTTAACACTTTCCCGCACGCCTAGACCTCGTTAACTGGAGCGTGAACAATAAAATTTGAGGGCCCAACATCGGTAAACAAAGAATTGGAATGGGTCTGACTCTGTGACTCTGATACCATGTAAAGAATGGATCTTGGACCTAACTCAACCCCAAAAATTAGCTTGTAGGGTGAGGATTTTCCAAGTCCATATAAGGAGTTCATATTCCCATTCCATTTCCGATGAAGGGCCATATTTACATTTCATACTATGAGTTAAAAGAGTTACTGATCTGCCCTCTTGCTGACGACCAGTATGCGTAAGTTTATAGTCAAGAGCTAAAATGAAAGTGAGGTCTTGGCATGTTTAATGTCTATCCACCTTTGGCACTTGATTTAAGATCCACATAAAATAATTGCAATTTTTCCTTCACTGGGAGGCCATGGAAGCTACTCTAGTGATCAATAGAGGACCAGAATTTTTCACAAGCGAGTTCAGTTGGAGAAAACACAAGTCGACAGTCGGGGAGCATTGTTTACTACAAGTGGTGATAACTTTGCTCTACTGTTTGCACATCCACAACTCTCGGGGGCGGGTCTTCCCTGCTAATGATGTGTCTAATTTAGTTTATGTAGCTAGTTAGTTGCAAATTTGGTATTCCTCAATTTGGATTTTCATCCATCCTCCTTCCTGAATTTGTGGTCAACTACAGAACCAGGCAACAGATGGAGAAACAAAAGTGAGCCGGACATTGGCAAGGGATGAACATTTCAATTTCAGAGCAGCTTATTGGGCTGATCTCCATAGCCTTTTGTACAGTGCACTACCACCAGATATTGTTTTATGGGGTTATTTATTCCTGTCCTTTTCCATGTATGATGATAAATCAAAAGTGAAAGTCGAAATCAAAGTTCTTGAAACGGATATTACAATTGACATTGTCGCTGATTTGCTTATTGCTGCTGATGGTTGTATGTCTTCAATCAGACAAAGTTTCCTTCCCGACCTTAAACTGAGGTTAGTGTATGAATCAATTAATGTTCTTCTTTTTTCCCGGCTTTTAATCGAAGAAATGCAAAGTTTGGTGTTTTCATTGACTCCTATTTTCTGGTAGATATTCAGGTTACTGTGCGTGGAGAGGAGTTCTTGATTTTTCCAATAATAAACACTCAGAAGCCATTATCAGCCTTAAGAAATTGTATCCGGATCTTGGGAAATGCCTGTACTTTGACCTGAGCTCTGGAACTCATAGTGTATTTTATGAGTTATTGAACCATAGGTTCAATTGGATATGGTACATTAATCAGCCCGAACCAAACCTCAAGGTAATGATCTTGTCAGATCCAGACATGGTTTTTAAAGTAATGTCAATCACGAATTAGTGTTCACATTTATCCTGATAACAGAGAAGATTTGTGGGTTGTGATAAGCTGAAGACCAGTGTAATATAGTCAATTACTCCTTCCATTTCGATTTATGTGGCATACTTTGACCGAATACAATCGAAATTTGAAATTTGTGTCTTAAACATGCCAGAATATTTGCGTGTAGCTATAAAAGCTTTTCATTAAAGGTAAAATGGGAAGTTAAGTTACTCCCTCCTTCTCATTTTAATTGTCGCATTAGCTCTTTTCATGCTCATTAAGGAAAACAATAAATACAAGGTATAGTTTACTATATTACTCCTATTTATTAAGTAATGTTTTTTTTTTAGAATTGAGCAGTATTAAGAAGAACTAAAATGTTAAGGTTATAGTTGAAAACATTTGCCAACTTTAGTTTTGAATTCCTTAAGTGATAATTATTTTGGGATAATTTTTTGAAGTTAAAGCACAGGTAATGGGACGGAGGGAGTAAATTGTTTCCAAATTTAGAAGATGCTATTCTCTTGGAACATATTAAAAAGAAAATACTGCCACATAAATTGGAACGGAGGGAGTCTTATGAATCCTCTTATTTAGTGGGTATTGGAATATAATGGACCTATATAAAGCAATGTGATATAGAGGATTCATGTAGCTATTCTCAATAAATTTGGAATTGAGATGCAGTTTTGATTTAAAATGAACGTAGAACTGTTGTTCATCGTGAATGGATCAACGTATAGTTCCATCAGATGAGATAATGATTGGAAATTAGGAGAGTGGATGGACGGACCATTTTCTAAACCACATATCAGATATACAATTGTCGATGTAAGTTCAACACATTTTGAGTGTTACTAAGAGGGGGAGAAAAGGGAACTTTGAGGGCTTTGGTACCAGTACTTTATGTTTTTTTTCTCTAGATCAGTATCTTGAGTATTGCTTTGTCTTGAGCCGAGGGTCTCTCGGAAACGGCCTGTACCTATCAAGGTAGAGGTAAGGTCTGTGTACACTCTACCCTCTCCAGACCCCACATTGTGGGATTTCACTGTGTATGTGATGATGATCAGTATCTTGAGTATTGTCGTTTACATTGAAAGTATTAATTCTGAAAACCAATAATTTGTGATGAAATTCAGGGGAATTCTGTGACAATGAGGGTTAGCGAAAACTTGATTCAAAACATGCATGAAGAAGCTGCGAAGACTTGGATTCCTGAATTGGTCAGCGTAATTAAAGAAATTAAGGAGCCTTTCCTAAATGTTATATATGATTGTGATCCTCTGGAACAGATTTTCTGGGACAAAGTGGTGTTGATTGGAGATGCAGCTCATCCTACTACTCCTCATGGTTTGAGAAGTACAAACATGTCGATAGTGGATGCAGCTGTTTTGGGCAAATGCCTAGAGAAGTGGGGAGTGGAAAATTTGAACACCGCCCTTGAAGAGTATCAGTCCATTAGACTGCCAGTTACTACGAAGCAGGTTCTATATTCAAGGAGACTAGGTCGCATTAAACAATGTTTATCACTTTCAGATCGTCCGTCCTTTGATCCAAAAGCTGCAAATCCAGAAGATTGTGAAGAGCTTCAGCAGAAAAACATGCCTCATTTCGATGATATTCCTTCGTTATTGAAGTAATATCACTGTTTTTTTAACTGGTGTGGTTATTAAAGCATTGTTGGATGCAAACTGAGACGATAATTTTGTGTATATGCCCATATTGCAAATGACTCTGTATTCTGGTGCACCCGACATATTAGCGGGAAGAGCTATTGTTGTTGTATCTGTATTACTGTATATAATTCATGGCCTCATGAATGTAGTAGTATACTTGAAAATAAAGTTTATATTTGACAGTAAATATTTTTTTTAATCACTGCTTATTCCAATGTTTCAAGGAACTATAGATGCAGAGTTGATATTACTCCTGATAAAGTGGATAAATATTCATAGAAAATTCGGATTCAAATCTCAACAGTGAAAAAAACTAAGTTGATTTTTTTCACCTATCTTTCTAGTTTTTGGAGGATAAATTAATTTAATATTTTTATACTGGTGTATGATATTTAGTCAAGAGGTAATAGGGATTCCCACTTTTGTCTCCCTAAAGACAAGCCTATTGTGAAGTATAACAAGTACGTAGGGCAAATTCAGCACTCCACTTGAAAACCAACTAGCATTCATGCAGGAGCTTATTAAATTTCAGCGGCTATCCGCGAACAAACAATATTCCTCTGCTGAGAATAAGTACAAGCAGCACTCTCAAGAAAAAAATAAAAGTCATTCGTGTTTCTCAGTTCGAGTGAAGTAATAATACAAGTGTAAATGACATATCGGTTGCAGGTCAGACACGACCTAGCTTATGTCGATTTCATTCATATGAATGCAATGTGGAAAACCAGAACCTCAATTAATACTCCTACAAAACAATAAACCATTGGCAAGAGAGCAAATACAGCTTCCAAATGGCACAGAGAAAGTAGAAGTACACGATCATCCTGTTTTAGAAGGCCATGTTGCTTGAGCTGACATGATTATTCCCACAATTACTCCGAACAATCCAAGTGCACTACCAAAAATCTCAATCACAAGAATCTTGACGAAAAGGGTGGAATTTTGCGCATCTGACAATGCGCAACTGCTACCAATAATTCCTACGCAGAGCCTGTTAGAGGAATATTTAGGAAGATGGTTAAGTGAAACAGAAGAAATGTCTGTATGCAAACAAGCTTCTTTATTAAGAAAAAGTGACAAACCCGCAAACAAGGTTGGCAAAGCCCACAATAATTCCCGAGGCAAAAATTGCATATCCTGCTCGAAGGGACTCCGCTGCATATATCTTTGATGCTGGGACGCTCTCTAATTTTGTTTGCAGAATTATTGCCACAATAACACCATAGATAGCAACGGCTTCACAGAAAATCACACTACAAGAAAAAAGATAAGTTAACCTTTTTGCTTCAGTATGAAAAGGACAAGTCACACGTATCCAATGACCATATGTTTTTTTCAATCCTTTGGAACTAGTATCGAACAATGAGTCAGGCCGTAGTGTATCTTAAGAATGAGCACATAATACTGCTACGCATAACACCAATGTGACACGGATATCCCAAGACAATATGTATCGATATAACACAGTTGAACACTATGCTTTTATTGTATAGTTTAGTCCCTAGGGGTTGTTGGGTTTGTACATTAGGTAGGATATAAATATATAATCAAGAACTTTGGTCTACTGTTTGTGTTGATGATAAATTATTTCGTATTGGAGTGAAACTATCCTGAATAGAGTGGACTGAACAAAAACAAGTTCCATAGTCAACCCCAACTAACTTGAGATTGAGGTTGATTGACTGACTCGATTAACTTTTTGAAGACTGAGGAGGCAATTCAAATCCCCTCTTCATGATCATTCAGTACCATGGGAGGGGGGGCGGGGCGGACAACTTCTTATGCCAAAGCACCAAAGGGCGGTTTTACCCTTTGCTCTCTCTCTCTCCCCACCTAATACCCATGACTCTATATTTTTAAAAGAGTCCATCTTTATACTGCTCTAATGAGACTAATGTTTTTTTATTTTTTCTAATTATTCTTAGCCATACCACAATTTTGTTTAATATCTTATTATAAATTTTCTTGTTTAATCCTAGTTAAATATATTTTAAATCGTCTCATGCCTTTTTATTACTAATTTATTTTGGTGTAATATGCTTTTAACATATGTTGCTCGGACTCTCCAAAAATGATGCCGCACCCGTATCGGATCCTTAAAAAATACACTACTTTTGGAGGATCCTACACGCATCCGACGACAGTTTTGAAGAGTCCGAGCAACATAGATTTTAACTTAAAAAATGAGTGATTTTAGTATGATTTCCATATATTTGGACAGAGGGCATATTTGATACAAAACTTAATGATATCTCTAATCCGGCCTATACAGAACATGAGCACAGCAAATATAACAATCTATGACAATCTCACTAACAAATGCCATTGGAAGGTATGTGTACGGGAGTTTTCTCAAATTATTGAAACTATTTACCTTATCAACAAAAAATAACACATGATTCTTTTCCTTCTCTCTTTTTTGGATAAAGAGTAGAGGATACAACTATACAACAACAACATACCCAGTGAAATCCCACAATGTGGGGCAAGAGGGATGCAACACGAGGACTTCCCAGGGGGTCACCCATCCTAGTACTACTCTCACCCAAGCACACTTAACTTCGGAGTTTTGATGGGATCCGGTGCGTTAGTGTTGGTATGATCGCATCTAGGCAAGCACACAGGAAATTTGGGTTATGGAGAATTGGAGATACATGGTGGTGTAAGATCTACAACTGAAGTAGTTAGCTAGTCTGGAGATCAGCAGTACTCTACAACCAATGTATAAAATTTGAAAGGATAGCAAACAGTATGAATCTGGTACACCAAATGAACAATGAATATCATCTGTTCATAGGTATGATGACACTATATAAGACTCCAGCAAATATAAACACTATTTTGATTGTTATGAAATCTGAATATAACTTTTAGTATATTATTAATATACTAGAAGTTGTATTCAGATTTCAAAGTAAAAGTAGCAATATTTGGAACTTGACTTGGTACCTATATGTTATTAAGTCTGAAGAGGAGCTTAGTTTATGATATTTGCTAACTCTAACAAGTGTGATAGGGAAATAGGATACCGATGTTGGAGGATCTTGTTTTAGTCAGGTCATATACTACTAATAGCATCATCTTTGGGTGTTAGTTTATTGCCCAAGACTTATCTCACAAGGTGCATAATTCCTAAGTACATTATTCCTACCCAAGATTTAGTTTGGTGTTTTTTTTATAACCGTGGTGTCCGGGCCAGCTTGCGCGTACCCAAGACTTAGTTGGTGTTTGTTTATGCCAAGAGTTGTGTTACAAGGACTTTTTCCCTTCATAAAAAAAGGTGCATAATGGCTTCTTTGTCATGTTAAGGTGGGTCGTTATTAAAATTTGATCACAATGATAAATCATCAAACGTACAAACATGTATACTGAACATAGATATATCTAGACTTGTACTTTTACAGAATACCTGATCTATTAAGTGACAATATGATATGATTTATAATTTAAATCTGTTATCTGTTTCCTAGAAAATTAGTCTGTATAGCTAGGCATATAGCTTAAAATTGGCATATAGAGTTGTTTCTTTCTGGGTTATTCATATAAACTGGTTAATTGCATCTTAGACTTTAGCCTGGTGAGAGCATCTGATTTCAATCTGCTGCATATGGTATCCTAAAAAGAATCAATTTGAGCTTCTAAGGCACCGATAACTAGGGAATTCCTCATCTGAAGATAAATATGGAATACAATCCATAAGAGACAACTCGAGGAGGGATGAACTATATATCAACAGGGGCGGACCTATGTAGGCATGGTACAACTAAATCCCTTCTTCCTAAGAATTTCACTGTTTATACGGCTAAATTACATTTAAAGAAAATAAAACTATGCATTTGATTATATACACATCTTATTTAATCCTTTCACACAAGGAATGTTTCAAGAGCTATGGTTAAGGAGGCACAAGATTTGTATGAGGTCTGGTGTTTCAATTCCATTAGCATAATTTCACTACCTTTTCTTGGATCCCCCTTAATGAATATCCTGGGCCCACCCCCGCTAATATTAAGCTACAATCATACCTCTCTATAACAACATTTCACTATAATAACCACGTTTCGTGTGTAACCGATATTTCATGTTATGTTATATTATATGTTCTCAATAACAGAATTCGCTACAGCAGGCATAAATATCGGAACAAACGAGGTTATAGAGAGGTCTGATAGTAGTATTTTCTTAAAGAACAAGAAATTACCTAATGAGATTCTTGGAGGTGATGCGAGGAGCTTTGATTGCAGCACCGATGAGACTACTTCCAGTTATGTAAATCCCCCTATCCATAACACAAAGTCATAAACTTTTAATCAGATTTAAGTACCCTTTACGAGAAAGAACATTAAAGCTTCATCTTTTTTGCATAAATATGTTTGTTTAGGGGTACCATACCAAGCGGCACCAAGAACAGAGACGCCAATGGCAATAGCAATTCCAAGAGCGGAGAAAGTGTAAGGTGAGATCTGTACAATAGCTCTGGACCACGAACTTGATGCTCCCACAACACCCATTGTTGCTGACATTCTCAAATCTGATTCAATTTTGCACCTTTGTCGATCTTGATGAGATTTCTTCAGACAGATTTTGGGAGGGGGGGGGGGGGGGGTTGAAGAGAAGACAATGTGACAACACGTGACAAGTGTAAGAAAGGATTGAGAAAAAAAACAAAGTAAGAAAGGACATATAAAAGAGAGATGAAATTACTACTAAAAATATTGAAAGAGATAGTAATGTGGGAGTGGCATAGCCATTTACAAATTGATTTTTAAATCTTTCATAAAAATACAAGTTTCTTCAAAGATTCAACATTCCTGCTACTCTACTGCATCTTTAATAGTAAATAAAATATTTTTAAACTCATAATAATTTTACCTTATTTTTAACCAATCGTAGTAAGCATCAAGAAGATTATATGAAGAAGGTGTTGGGTTTCCCTTCCCACGTAGAATTGGATTAATAAAATTCAATCCAATTTAGATCAGTTCACTTTTTTCCTAAAACTCATATATATAGAATCAACTTAAGTTTTATTTCATATACACGAGTGAATTCATAGCGGCCATATAGAGAGAAAACTTGATTTTCGCACATTGAAAATCTGCTACAACAGTCCGCTTCAAACATCGTTTCCAGTTTCATTAACTGTTGGATCGTGCTCAAATTTGAACTGAGGTTTCTCAACATCTGGTTCTCTAGTTCCACGGTGGAGATTGGATTTTGTAAACTATAGCTTCAGTTTTTCGAACACGAAAATAGCTCATTTTTGGAGGTGACTTATTTCTTCACTAGTTTTGGTGCTATCTCTTATGTATTATTGCTTCATCTTTGGCATTGATGTTGTAGCCATTTGGAGAATATTATTGTAACTCTTGTTGATTATAGTGGAGCTTTTGTGGGAGGAGGTCCCGTGGCTGTTTCCTTTCACATTAAAGGGGGTTTTCCACGTAAATTTGATGTCTCCTGTATTCGATTTATCTTTTGCTTGTTTTGGTATTTTATTGTTGGTATAACTATTGTTCATATATCCGCTTGTGCTTAAAATTAATTTGCTCCTCTTGTTCAAATAGTGTGGGAAAGTTTTTTGGTTTGGGTATCCTTTCACATTTACCTTGTCGTGCAATTTGGTTATTGCTCATTTTTTTTAATAAAGTGGTATTAGAGCTTGTGGTTGTATTTGATTGAATTGAATGTCTATTTAAATGATGGAGGAAAATATGAGCAAGATGGTTTGTTTAAATGGTAGTAATTATCATATTTGGAAAAACAAGATGAAAGATCTTCGATTTGTCAAAAAAATGTATTTATCTGTGTTTGCTTCTAACAAGCCCAAGTCTATGAATTATGAAGATTAGAAATTTGAGCACCTACATGTTTGTGGTTTTATTAGACAGTGAGTTGAAGATAATGTGTGTAATCATATTGTGAATGACACACATGCTAGAAGTTTATGGGATAAACTCGACACACTTTATGCTTGAAGACTGGCAATAACAAGTTGCTCCTACTGAAACAATTGATGAATATAAGATTCAAAGAGGACAATCTTATTTCTCATCATATTAATGATTTCCAGGTTGTCTTTGACCAGCTATCTGGAATGGGTGTCAAGTTTGATGATGAAGTACAAGGACTTTGACTTCTTAATACTCTGCCAAACTCTTGGAAAACTCTTCGGGTTTCTTTGATTAATTCTGCTCCTAGCGATGTTGTAACTATGGAATATTTCAAAAGTAGTATCTTAAATGAAGAGATGCAAAGAAGATCTCAAACCTCATCTTCTTCAGCTTCACACTTTGATGTTTTGGTTACTGCAGAAAGGGGGAAAAAAGGTTACAATGCCAGAGGAAAAAGTAGAAGCAAGTCAAAATTCAGGTACAAGAATGTTACATGCCACTATTATCATAAGGAAGGGTATATCCAGAAATATTGCTACAGGTTTAAGAGAGACCAGAAACAACAAAAGAAGAATGACGATAATAAAAATCGTGTTGCTGAAAATGATCTTCTTGTTGCTTGTGGTAAAAATAAAATCAATCTTATTTGTGATGAGTCTACTTGGTTTGTGGATTCATGTGTTACTTTTCATGTCAGCCCAAAGAAGGAATTATGTCCTTCTTATACTTTAGGTAATTTTGGAATATTACAAATGAGTAATGATAGTGAGGTTGAGGTATTGAGCATTGATACTGTTTGCTTGAAAAGTAAGAATGGTTCGAGGTTGGTTCTTAACAATGTCAAGCATGCTCCAGATGTTCGTCTGAATTTAATTTCTGTAGGAAAACTTGATGATGAGGGTTGTTAGGTGTATTTTGTATACACTTTTGAGTCATTTTCAGTTAGTATTTTTCCCATTTTCGTATAAATAAGTGTCGTGTAGTGTTGTTTTTCTTTCTTTTGAGTCACAGCGGTTCTAAATGAAAAAATGACAAAAAGAAGCTAAAAGTGGGCAAAAAGGGAGCTCTCGAAGCAAAAAGGACGAAAGACTGCATGACCGCGATCTTGGATCGGGGCAGCGGTGCCATAATTACGAGAAGCGCGATGCTTTCGGCAACACGGTGCCATTCTCGCGATCTGCGCGATGCCGTGAATTTCGATCAAATAGAATTGACGAGGGGCAAAAGGATCCAAGGCACACGTTTTTGACAACATATATAAACCCTTGGGACATATTTTAGGGATTATTCTATCACATATCATCTCTCAGAACACAACACAACGCTTGGCGGCTACAATTGGAGATATTAGTTCTAAGTACTTTTTCTTTCCTTTATTTTCATTCAGTTCATGTTTGGATTTGTATTATTTCTTAGCATGTCTATGGCTAGGAGCTAAACACTTTATTAGGGCTTTCCTGTTGAATCGCTTGAAACTCTATTTCATGAATTAATGCAGTAGTTTGATTTCTTCTTCACTTGATTAAAATTTATTCAATATTGGTATGAATGTTTGATAGTTAACTGATCACTAATTATCATAACCTATATGATTTCGAATCAAGAACCGAGATGAGAGATTTGAATATGCTGTAATTGAATAGACATAGGTTAAAATTGCGGACGAAAGTACCCCGACACTTGTGTATCATTATAGGTTATTGTTCTTAATCCTCCTATGTGGTAAAACCTATCATAGAAATATAAAATGTTTCTGCACTAGGGTTGAGCGATTATATATCCTAACCGGAATATAAGACAATCTAGTTAACCGCTATCTTAACGTAGAAGAAGAAGTCATTCTAGTTGCATTAAGGATTGAAAAAAGTGGATAGTTGAGGATATTGGAAGTCCTAATTCCTTCATAACTGATTAAACCTCAATAATTTAGTTTAATTCTTGCAATTACTCTACTAGTGTTAGATTAAAACCAAATCACTTATCGTTTGCCAAATAGATAACCTAGAATAGATGTTCGGTAATTAGAAACCAGTCTCTGAGGACAATATTCGGTCTTACCAGACTATATTACTTGTAACGATACGTACACGTGCATGAGCAATTGAAAATCGGCCTAATAAGTTTTTGGCGTCGTTGCCGGGGACTGACGTACTTCTGATATCGAACCATTTATTAATTTCTAATTTGGTCGCTCTAACTTGTTCTAAGAGCATATTTTTATCAATTTTTGTTGTTTTTGTAATTTTGTAGGTGAAGTCAAGTATAGGTACATGGACTATCACTATCAAGGGCTGCAGGACTATGACCTTTGTCCACCGCAACGATTTAGACCACAGGCGCCGCAAGAGGAGCGAAATGAGCTGCACGAAGCCTTACTCAGGCTCACCGAGTGCCAGAATCCTCAAAGCCTAACTTATCTACCACAGAATCAGGCTCCATCAGGAGAGATAGATAACATGAGAGCAGTTCTTTGGGCACTCTCAAACGCCCAAAATCAGTTCATGGTGGAAACAAGATCATCCATCAGGAATATAAAGATGCGATTAGGCATAGCTAGCAAGCCGAAAGCGGTATGCAAGGAACCGCCTAGCAAACCAGTGCGAACCCACGAAGCGAAGCAATTGATTTGAGAAGTGGAAAACAAATGGAGACAGGTTCATCCCCAATATGTCCAGAAAAAAGGGTGAACCCAGTGAGGTGAAGGAGTCAGAGGATGCAGTAATCATAGAAAATCTTCCTGCGGACCAAAGATCACCACCAACAGTCGTTGACACACCGCAGGTGAAGATACCATATCCTCAGAGACTTAGAAAAAATTCTCTTGACAAGCAGTTTTCTAAGTTTCTGGAGGTCTTTAAAAAACCGCACATCAACATTCCATTTGCTGAAGCCTTAGAACAAATGTCAAGTTACGTGAAGTTCATGAAGGAGATCCTCTATAAAAAGATGAGGTTGGAGGAGTATGAAACAGTGGCGTTGACTGAGGAATGCAGTGCCATCCTACAGAGAAAGTTACCTCAGAAGTTGAAAGATCCGGGAAGCTTTACCATCCCTTGCACTACAGGGAAGTTTGAATGTCAGCAGGCTCTATGTGATCTGGGGGCACGTATAAATTTGATGCCCTATTCTGTGTTCTGCAAACTTGGAGTGGGGGAAGCAAGACCTACAACCATAACCTTACAACTAGCAGATCGCTCCATCGTCCACCCTAGAGGAATAATCGAGGATATGTTGGTTAAGGTGGACAAGTTTATCTTCCCCGCTGATTTCATCATCCTAGACATGGAAGAAGATGAAGAGATGCCCATCATCCTTGGCAGACCATTCTTAGCCACGGGACATGCACTCATTGATGTTCAGAAATGTGAGCTGAGACTTCGTGTTCAAGGAGAAGAGGCGATTTTCAATATATTCAGGGCAACAACCTACCCAGGGGCAAGTGATAACTGCTATGCTATTGATGTGGTTGATAAAACAGTTTCTGAAAACGGGTTCAGGAGTGTGGATGCTCTTGAAGTGGTGACGACACAATGGGATGAGAATAGTGGTAATGACACAGAATTAATGGAGTATGCGAATTGGTTGGATTCCCATGAGCCCTGCTATAAAAAAATATGAGGAGATAGGAACCATGCTAGAGAGACCAGTGCCATCCACAGAACAAGCTCCAGAACTAGAGTTGAAGACTCAGCCAGATCATTTGCATTATCAATATCTAGGTGAGAACCACTTCTTACCAGTGATTGTATCATGTCATCTATCTAAAGTGGAGATTGAAAAACGGTTGAGAGTATTGAGGGCTCACAAGCTCGCGATTGGGTGGACACTGACAAACATTAGAGGGATAAGTCCTTCTACAGTAATGCACAAAATTCGTCTAGAAGATGAGAGAAGACCCTCCATTGAGGCACAGATGAGACTAAATCCAACCATGAAAGAGGTGGTGAGAAAAGAGATCCAGAAATGGTTCGATGCTGGGGTGATTTATCCTATCTCTGACAGTGCATGGGTAAGCCCTGTGCAAATGGTACCCAAGAAAGGTGGCATGACTGTGGTGACTAACGAAAAAAATGAGCTTATTTCATCCAGAACAACTACAAGGTGGAGAATGTGTATTGACTACCGCAAGTTGAACAAAGCAACCAGGAAATATCATTTTCCTTTGCCTTTTCTTGACCAAATGCTTGATAGGCTTGCAGGACACAACTACTATTGCTTCCTGGATGGTTATTCAGGGTATCATCAAATTGCCATCTCTCCAGAAGATCAGGAGAAGACAACCTTCACATGCCCCTTTGGTACGTTTGCTTTCAGGAGAATGCAATTTGGGCTTTGCAATGCACCCACCACCTTTAAGCATTGTATGATGGCTATATTTTCTGACATAGTGGAGAGGACCATAGAAATCTTTATGGATAATTTTTCTGTTTTTGGGTCCTCCTTTGATGAATGCTTAAAGCATTTAGAAGCAGTGTTGCAGCGGTGCAAAGACTCAAATCTGGTGCTAAACTGGGAGAAGTGTCACTTTATAGTGCAGGAAGGTATTGTTCTTGGCTATATGATTTCCAGCAAAGGCATTGATGTAGACAAGGCTAAGGTTTCAGTGATCGAAAATCTGCCACCTCCAGTATCGGTAAAAAGGATCAGAAGTTTCCTTGGGCACGCTGGTTTCTACAGAAGATTCATCAAGGACTTCTCAAAGATCTCTAAACCTCTGTCCACCTTGTTGATGAATGGGTTGCTTTTGAATTCAATAAAAAATGTCTGACTGGCTTTCATACACTTAAGAAGAGGCTAACCTCAGAACTTATAGTCACTGCACCTGACTGGACACTCCCATTTGAATTGATGTGCGCTGCAAGTGACTACGCAGTGGGAGCAGTTCTTGGACAGAGAATTGACAAGGTATTCAGGTCAATTTACTATGCTAGCAAAACCCTCAATGATGCTCAGCTGAATTATGCGACGACAGAGAAAGAGCTGCTAGCCATAGTATACACATTTGAAAAATTTAGGCCATACCTCATTGGGATAAGGTGATAGTGTACACTGACCACTCAGCCATTAAGTATTTGATGACTAAGAAGGATGCAAAACCTCGGCTTATACGATGGGTTCTGCTACTACAAGAATTTGACATGGAGATCCGCGATAAAAAGGGGACTGAGAACGTGGTTGCAGACCACTTGTCATGTCTTGAAGTGGAAGAGAGCCAGAACACCAAGGATGTGCAAATAAATGACTACTTCCCAGACGAGCAACTGTTTCAGGTAAGTACCAGTGTAAATTTACCTTGGTTCGCTGACTTTGTTAATTTTCTTGCAACAAAAGTATTGCCTTCAGGAATGACAAGGCAGCAGGTGAAAAGTTTCTATTCAGAGGTAAAACATTACTACTGGGAGGAGCCAATTCTCTACAAGCACTGTGCTGATCAAGTCATAAGGTGGTGTGTACCCGAGGATGAAATGAACCAAATTCTCACTCATTGTCACACCTTGCAATGTGGTGGGCATTTTGGAGCATCACGGACAGCAGCCAAGGTATTACAGAGTGGATTCTATTGACCAACCCTATTCAAGGATGCCAACACCTTCGTGAGGGGCTGTGATCGTTGCCAAAGAACTGGAAACATGTCAAAGCGAAATGAAATGCCCCTAACTGGGATCTTAGAAGTGGAGGTGTTTAACGTGTGGGGGATTGATTTCATGGGCCCATTCCCAACGTCCTTTGGGAACCAATACATTCTTCTCGCAGTGGATTATGTGTCCAAATGGGTCGAGGCAGTGGCTACGAAAGAGAATGATAGTAAAACTGTCTTGAAATTCATCCAGAAAAACATATTCATAAGGTTTGACACTCCAAGGGCCCTCATCAGCGATGAAGGGAGTCATGTTTGCAACAAGCAGCTTGACACCTTGTTGGCACGTTATGGAGTCTACCACAGGACTGCTTTGCCATACCTCCCGCAAGCCAATGGGGAGGCTGAAATTTCAAACAGGGTAGTGAAAAACATACTGGAAAAGACAGTAGACGACTCAAGGAAGAATTGGTCTACGAAGCTGGATGATGCACTATGGGCCTATAGGACAACTTTCAAGACTCCCATTGGGATGTCACCATACATGATGGTCTATGGGAAGGCATGTCATCTACCGATGGAGTTGGAACACAGGGCATACTGGGCAATGAGAAAGCTGAACATGGATGCCAAAGCAGCTGGGCAGAAGAGGCTGCTGCAACTAAATGAGCTAGATGAATTTCGGAATAATGCCTATGAAAATGCAAAAATCTACAAGAAAAGGGCCAAGGCATGGTACGACAAGAACTTGATCCTGAAAGAGCTACAGCCTGGGCAACAAGTACTCCTATTCAACTCAAGGCTTAAATTGTTCCAAGGCAAGTTAAAGTCCAGATGGTCAGGGCCATTCGTTGTGGAGAAAGTGTTCCCCTATGGTGCAGTCGAAGTGAGAGGGAAAGAAGGTGCTCCATTCAAATTGAACGGATAGAGAGTGAAACCATACTTATTGAATGACATAGAACAACTCAACTCTGCTATCCGTTTCAAGCCACAGTAAAGAGGAACATGCGTCCGGCTAAAAGACGTTAAAGACAGCGCTACTTGGGAGGCAACCCAAGGTTTAAATTATGCAATTAGTTTAAATAGAACAATCTCACTTTTGGTATTTTTGAGTTGTGTTGTGATGACAGGTGAGGAAATCGGAGACTAAGCACGAAGAAAATGGTGGAAAACACGAAGCGAATTCGGCATGATGCCGTTTTGCGAGCATGGTCGAATGATCAGAAAGGTCACAGTACATTCGGCACCACGGTGCCATTATGCAGGACCGCGGTACCTGGGCGCGATTTCAGAAAAATAAAAAACCCTAAATCACCAAATCCCTTCCCACAGATACCGTCTCAATGCAACATCCGCCGCCACCACCACCATTTTGAACCGCTATTGTCTGTAAGTCATCCCTTTATTATTTTTGAGTCTTTACATATTTGGGACAATGTGTCGTTTAAGTTTAGGGGATGGTTTTTTATTATTTTATTTTTGTGTGTCTGTTTTTTAGTCTTTTTGATTGAGTTTTTGTGTCTTTTATTGTGTATATATGAGTTAATTTTTTTTATGATCATGCATGTTGTAGCTGTTTGAAATGTCTAGTGAATTAAGTGAGATAATGTAATGGAATTAGAAGCTAAAATATGTGTGCTTAAGTTAGATATGCCAAAAATTCATGAAAATGTAATTATTTGGGATATTTGTGCTTAGCCTATGTGTTGTCAATTGTGGAAAGACTGATTGAAAAATGTCTATGAGGTCTGCTTGCTTGTTATTTGAGGCGAAATAGTTAAGACGTACATGTTTAGGGAGATGATTCAGACATTTCTTTGTTAGCCCTTCTTACCATTCATTACCCACCTTGCAATAAATTGTATCCCTAGTCAGCCCCGTTGAGCCTAAAATAAGTTATTTCTTTGACACCATATGATTCCCTTGTGTGCCATAAGCAGTAATTGAAAAATTGGGATGAAGAAGTGTGAAAAAGAAATACGAAAAGAGAGTGAAAAATTGATGCACCCTAATAAGAAAGATGTAAAAGCTTAAGTTTGGGGGTAACTATGTGAATTGTTTCATGCTCTCTAAAAAAGAAAGGGGAACGATAGGTATGAACTGAAAAGAATACCAAAAAGAAGGACAAATTGATTGAATGAGAAAAATGCTTATGGTACGTAAATTGAGCAGAAATGTCTACTGTTACCTACCCATGTCTAAGCCTACATTACAACCCTAAAAAGTCCTGAAGATCTTTAAATTGTATGTCTATGATTAGTGAAGAATAACAAGTAAACAGACCCATAGGTCTTTGGAAAAAATGGAACGAAATGACATGCATAAGGTAGGTGTTCATGCTTCCATTGATTATGATTGAAATGAATATGCGAAATATCTGACTTGAAATTCTAGATTGCTATATTCATGCTATATATGATCCAGCATATTATCCCAACTGACATTCATTCTTTTCTAAGTAATCTTGTGCAGCTGCTTGATTTGAGTCTTTGAGTCTGTTTGTTTCTGTTTCTTTGATTTTGTTTTGATCTTTGCTCGAGGGCGAGCAAAAGTTAAGTTTGAGGTATTTGTTAGGTGTATTTTGTATACGCCTTTTGAGTCATTTCGGTTAGTATTTTTCTCATTTTCGTATAAATAAGTGCCGTGTAGGGTCGTTTTTCTTTCTTTTGAGTCACAACGATTCTAAATGGAAAAATGGCAAAAAGAAGCTAAAAGTGGGCAGAAAAAGTAGAAAATGAGCTCCCGAAGCAAAAAGGATGAAAGTTAGCGGTCGAGCGAAGATGCGGGGACAGCGGTGCCATAATTCATGAGAAGCGCGCGATTTTGGCACCACGGTGCTATTATGCGATCTGCATGGTGCCGATCTGGCAATTTCGATCGAAATAGAATTGGCGAGGGGCAAAAGGGTCCAAGGCACATATTTTTGACAACATATATAAACCCTTGAGACAGATTTTAGGTATTATTCTATCACATATCATCTCTCAGAACACAACACAACGCTTGGCGGCTACAATTGGAGATATTAGTTCTAAGTACTTTCTTTCCTTTATTTTCATTCAGTGCATGTTTGGATTTGTATTAGTTCTTAGCATGTCTATGACTAGGAGCTAAACACTTTATTAGGGTTTTCCTGTTGAATCGCTTGAAACTCTATTTCATGAAGTAATGCAGTAGTTTGATTTTTTCTTCACTTGATTAAGATTTATTCAATATTGGTATGAATGTTTGATAGTTAACTAATCCCTAATTATAATACCTATATAATTTCGAATCAAGAACCGAGAGAAGAGATTTGAATATGCTGTAATTGAATAGACATATGTTAAAATCGCGGATGAAAGTACTACGACACTTATGTAGCATTATAGGTTATTATTCTTAATCCTCCTATGTGGTAAAACCTATCATAGAAATATAGAAAGTTTCTGCACTGGGGTTAAACGATTATATATCCTAACCGGAATATAAGACAGTCTAGTTAATCGCTATCTTAACGTAGAAGAAGAAGTCATTCTAGTTGTATTAAGGATTGAAAAGAGTGGATATTTGAGGATATTGAAAGCCCTAATTTCTTCATAACTGATTAAACCTCAATAATTTAGTTTAATTCTTGCAATTACTCTACTAGTGTTAGATAAAATCAAATCACTTATCAATTGCCAAATAGATAACCTAGAATAGATGTTCGATAATTAGAAACCAGTCTCTGAGGACGATATTCGATCTTTCCAGATTATATTACTTGTAACGATACGTACACTTGCGTGGGCAATTGAAAATCGGCCTAACAAGGGTTATGATCAAACCCTTGGTGGTGGCCAGTGGAAGCTTCGTAGAGCTTTAATGGTTGTGGGCTTGATGTGATAAGATATTTGACTTATACTTATTTCAGGGCTCTATCTATAGACTCATGTTGCGATATTTCTAGATGCTTACGCAAGTGTACGCATCTTTCAAGTAATAAAGATCTGTAAGACCGAGTTTATCGTCCACAGAGACTGATTTATTAAGTACCGGTTATCTATTCTATGGTATCTATTTGGTTGACGTTCTTTAGTTTGAGAATTTAGACTAATAATTATGACTAAGTGAAGAAACTAAACTAAATATTATAATACTTTGGGTTTATAACAGTTATGAAGGAAATAGGACTTCCAATCTCCTCAACTATCCACTTTTTCACGTGTTAATGCATTGCTAACGATTCTTCTTCTTCTTAAGATAACAGGTTAACTAATCTGTCATTATCTTCCGGTTAGTACATACAAGAGCTCAACCTTGTACAGAAACCTTCTATATTTCTATGATAGATTTTACCACACAGGAGGATTAAGAACAATAACCTATAATACTACACAAGTATCAGGGTACTTTCGTCCACGATTTTAACCTATGTCTAGACAATTACAACATATTCAAATCTCTCCTCTCGGATATAGATCCGAAATTATATAAGTTATGACAATTAATAGCTAGTTAATAATCAAACAATCAAAACAATATTGAATAGATCTTAATATGCTGAAGAAGAACTCAAAAATTATGCATTAACTATATGAAAGAGCTTCAAGAAGATTCGATGGAAACCCTACTAAAGTATTTAGCTCCTAAATATTGTCATGTCAAGAACTAAATTACAATCCAACATAAACTGAAATAAATAAAGGAAAGGAAAAGAACTTGAACAAGCCTTGTCTCCAATCTTGTGTTGTAGCCTCCTTCTTAGTCTCTCCAAAGTAGGATGTAGAATCCCTAATAGATTCAGGGTTTAGGGGTTTTATAGCTGGAAAAAGTTGCCTTTCGGACCTTGAAAATGTGTCAAATACGGTCCAAAAATCAGATTTTCCGCCTCGGTGCCGTGGCCCTGCAGGATGGCGCCAAGGCGCCAAAAATCCTGCAACGAAATCAGAAGCCCCAGTATTATTGGCGCCGCGGCGCTTCCGACGTCCATTTCTCGATTTTTCTGATTCTGTGTCCTTTTTTCGTCCGGACTTCGTCAGATTTCTTCTATACTTTCTGGGACTTCTTAGGCTTCATTTCTTGGCCTTTTTAGTGTGCAATTCCATTTCAATTAATCTCATTTCATCCTCGATTTTGTACTTCCTCCTTTATGATCGATGTGACTCAAAAGAAAGAAAAACAAACCTAATACTATACTAAACACAAACGAAATGAGTAAAATACTAACTAAAAAAGACTCAAAAGTGTATACAAAATACACTTAACAAACACGCCCAAACTTATACTTTACTCGCCCTCGAGTAAAGCATTAAACAATAAACAAAAACAAAAACAAAGACTCTATGAAATGGATCAAGTAGTTATAGCAATGCTTCTTCAAAATCATGGATGAAAGTTGGGATAATATGTTAGAATATATATAGCATGAATTTTTAGTAATCTAGAATTTCAAGTTAGATATTTCGCAAATTCACTTAGATTACAATCACTGGGAATACAAACACCTAACCTATGCATGTCAATTTCATTATATCTTTCCCAAAACGCTATAGACCTGTTTACTTGCGATTCTCCACTAATCATAGGTATACATATTAAAGATCATCAGGACTTTAAAGGGTTGTAATGTAGGATTAGGTAGGGGTAGGTAAAAGTAGGCATTTAAGGTCAAATTACGTACCATAAACATTTTTCATTCAACTATTTTTCCTTCTTTTTGACTTTCTTTTTAATCTCATACCTATTTGCCCCTATTTTCTTTTGAGAGAATGAGATACATTATAAATAACAAGCACCCCAAACTTAGATTTTTGCATATTCTTCATTGGGGTGCATCAACTTTTCACTCTCTTTTTATTTCTTTTTCAACATTTTTCATTCCAAGAGTTTTCATTTATCACTTATGACACAAACCGGGAATCATAAGGGTTAAAGAAAACTATTATTTTAGGCTTAAAGGGGCTGACTAGTGATACAATTTATGTCAGGATATGTAATGAATGGTCAGAAGGGCATGCCTGAATCATCTCCCTAAACATGTATATCTTAACTATTTCGCCTCAAATAACAAACAAACAAATTTTCTAGACATTTTTAAACCTTTCTTTTCATAACTGACACATGGGCTAAGCACAAATATCCCAAAGAATTATATGTCATGAATTTTTACCATATCTAACTTAAGCACACAGATTGTTGCTTTCAATTCCATTACATTATCCCACTTTATCCACTCAATATCGTCAGCAACTACAACATGCATGATCTATAAAAAAAAAAGTATGACTCAAAAATACATAAAACAACACAAAGACAATCAGAAAGACTCAAAAACAAAATAATAAAATAAAATAAGACACCCCCAAACTTAATCGACACATTGTCCCCAATGTGATAAGACTAAAAATAGAGGGACAACTTACTGACATAACACATCGGTCATAACGGAGGTCTGGGAGGAAATTCTGGAAATTGCACATGATCTGGACTCGCCACGGCGCTGTGCTCGAGTTTTTCTCTTTTCCAGCGTTTTTGATCCTTTTTCACTTAGGGCGTTCCCTAGTCCACCTGCCATCAAAACATAAGACAAAAACCAAGATCGTGAGACTGTTCAAGACAAAATAAAACAACTAAAACAAGAATTGAAATAACATAATTAAAACCATTGGGTTGCCTCCAAGTAGCGCTGTCTTTAATGTCTTTTAGCCGGACGCAGGTGATCGGTGTATTTTATATACACTTTTTGAGTCATTTTTAGTTAGTATTTTGTCCATTTTTGTACAAATACGTGTCGTCTTAGGATATATTTTCTTTCTTTTGAGTCATATTGGTTAAAGTGGCTCATTGGCGGAAAAGGAGCAAAAAGAGGGCAAAAAACGGAGGTTCCAGAGCTCGAAATGCGAGAAAGTGGCGAACCAGGCACAGACACAGGCCAGCGCCGCGGCGCCTCTAGACAACAGAGTTGCAGGCGCAGCGCTAATTTCGAAGAGGATCAATTCGCGCCCGGCTGATTCTGTGGTCGCGCGCCGACGCGGGAAAAGTTAGATTTTCGACTGAATAATGGGCCAGGCCTGAAGGAAACCCTGCACTCATTTTTGAAAATATAAAAGGAGAACCCTAGAGCAGTTTTAAGGGTTCCCTTTCTTGCCAATTCACATCACTTCTTGGGATTCAAGATTGGAGACCTTTCTTTAGTAATTTATTGTTCTTCTTTTACTTTATTTTCAGTTTATGTTGGATTTTGAATTAGTTCTTGTCATGTCTATGGCTAGGAACTAATTCTAATATAGGGCTTTTCATGTCAATTCACTTGAACCTTATATTTATGAATTAATGCATGTTTGTGGTTTTTCTTCTTATTGTTGAGATTTATCCAATATATATTTTGATTGCTTGGTAATTACTTGATCATTAATTATCATAACTTATATGATTTCTAACCGAAATCCGAAAGGGGAGGTTGTGAATATGCTGTAGTTGGATAGACATAGGTTGAATCGTGGATGAAAATACCCCGATTATTTGTGTAGCATTAATAAGGTTTTTGTTCTTAATCCTCCTCTAGAGTCAACCTTATCACCGAAAGGTAGAAAGGTCTTTATCTTGGGGTTGAGTGTTTGTATAACCTTAACAGGAGTATAAAACGGATTAGTAAACCTGCTATCTCAAATAGAAGAAGAACCATAGTCAATTGCATTAATAAGTAAGTTAAGCGGATAGTTGAGGAGATTTGGAAGCCCTATTTCCATCATTACTGAGTAAAACAACATAGTTAATTAGTTTTCATAATTAGAATCATAAACAACAAATCAATTATCGGTCACCAAATAGATAACAAATAATAGAATTTGGTACTTGAACACTAATCCCTGAGGACGATAACTCGGTCTTCCAAGACTATATTACTTGACTCGACACGTGCACTTGCGTTTAAGTGTGTGCATAAATCGCGCATCAAGTTTTTGGCGCCGCTGCCGGGGATTGGCGTAGTTCAATATCAATTTTATCTATTCTTAATTTCTAATTTGGTTTTTATTTTTGTTTTTATTTATTACTTTTTATTTTATTGTGTGAAAACCAGTGTGCCGTGATCCGTTTGTTTGTTTTTGATCTGTTTCAGGCTTTTTGTTTATGCGAAGGAGAATAGGAGCAGACACTCTTGTTCCCTTCAATTCAGAAATTGAGAAAACTTGTAAACAGAACAGAAGGAACCAGCGAGTTTCGGCCTTAATAGAGATGGAAGGCATACAAAACAATAATGAGATGAACGAGGGGTTAGGTGATCATCAACCTAACATGAGAATGCCTCGGAGATTGCCGAATGATGTAGAAGAGAATGTCCAAGTCCAAGCTGAAAGAAGCTTGGGGGATTATGTGCTGCCACGGGTGAATGAAGCACAAACTTGTATTAGGATCCCAGCAATAGGAGCAAATAATTTTGAGATCAAGCCTGCAATTTTAAGTATGGTGCAGAACACGGTTCAGTTTGGAGGGTTGCCGTCGGATGATCCTCACATGCATATAGCTAATTTCTTGGAGCTGTGTGCAACCTTCAGATACAATGGTGTTACTGATGACGCCGTCAGATTGAGACTCTTTCCCTTCTCACTCAGGGATAGAGCGAAAGTGTGGTTGAATTCCTTGCCAGCAGATTCGATTTTCACATGGCAAGAGTTGGCACAGAAATTTCTAGCAAAGTTCTTTCCACCATGTAAAGTCGCGAAACTGAGAGGAGAGTTGAATAATTTCTATCAAGCCGATGGAGAGTCATTATATGAAGCTTGGGAAAGATTCAAGGACTTGCAAAGGAAGTGTCCACACCACAGTATTGAGTTGTGGAATTTGGTCCACATTTTTTATAATGGGCTAAGCGGAACGACCAGAACGATCATTGATGCAGCCGCAGGTGGAACCTTTATGAGAAAGACAGCCCATGAAGCTCATGATTTATTGGAAGACATGGCTCACCGTGGTTGGTTTGGCTTCACCTAATTCCAACCTCTTAAACACCGATAAAGGCATCAGATTTATACTAGCCCCCAAGTCACAAAGGACTCTATTACACGTTACCCTGCCAACTGTGCAAGGCAGTGTGAAACTCCCTGGATCCTTAAGTTTAGGGGGCAATTTCTTCTGCAGGATGGCACTGCATTCCTTTGTCAGTGCCACCATCTCATATTCTGCTAACTTCTTCTTCTTTCCCAGAATCTCCTTCATAAATTTAAAGTAAGAAGGCATTTGCTCTAATGCTTCGATGAAGGGTATGTTGATGTGTAACTTTCTGAATGTCTCCAAAAACTTGGAGAATTGTTTATCAACTACCTTCCTGTGCAATCTTTGTGGGAACGGAATTTTCTCAGTGTACTCCTTCTCTGGAGCTCTCTCTAATATTGAGCGATCTTCAACAACCCTCTCCCTCTCTGGTTCTACCCTCTGTTCAACTACAAGCTTAGGTGCAAGCTGTTCCAACTGCTTTCCACTCCTCAACTGCACTGCTTGGCATTGTTCCCTAGGGTTCATCTCTGTATTGCTCGGCAGTGTACCCTGTGGCCTGTTGTTCGCTAGCTTCGCTAGCTGCCCCACCTGTGTCTCCAAACTCCTGAGGGAGGATCTAGTATCTGCCATGAACTGGGTCTGGGAGTTGGTGAGTGTCAACAAAGCTGCTCTCAGCTCATCTGGTTTCTCTTGCTGAACAGGTGCACTGAATTGTTGTGAAGTTGAGGCCTGAGTGAATGGTTGCTGATTTTGATACTGACCTCTAAACTGGTTCTGCTGCCCCTGCTCGCCCCTCCATGAAAAATTAGGGTGATTCCTCCACCCTGGATTGTAGGTGTTTGAGTAAGGGTTGTTCTGGGGTCTCTGATAGTTCCCTACTTCCTGACACTCTGCTTGCTCGATCGACATATTATTAGGATCATCTGATGGGCATCTATCAAAGGTGTGTGGACCACCACACATTTCACAACTCATTGGCATCTGCACTGCATTTACAAACACTGTATTTTGTTGCAGTTGCTTGGTCAGAAGAGCAACTTGGGCATTAAGTGCAGTGATGGCATCGATCTCATGAACTCCTACTGTTCTTCTGCCACTCACCTGTATGTCATCTGTTACATGATTATTGGTGCTTGCAACTAGTGGATAGAACCGTGGTGCACCCCAGAGGGAAGATTGATGATGTGCTTGTTAAAGTAGGAAAATTCTTTTTCCCTGCAGATTTCCTCATTCTTGATATGGAGTGTCGCGCCCTTTTTCGGCCGCGACATTTTTATTTTCTAAACTCCTGCTCAAATAAAAGGTTAGAACATAAAATAGAAGCTAAAATGTTTTTAAAAGAATGCTAAATGTGCAAAATAGTGCTAAAATGTTAAAGGGTTGCTAGAATGCTAAGGGTTCGCGGAGTCGCCACCTAATTAATTTGGGTGAATTAGGACACCTAAATGTTTAACTAGTTTAAAGTAAAACATTAACTCCATTTTAATGGTCTGCTAAACTTAATGAGATTCTGAGTGAGGGTTCTTTATTAATCTAGAGGGAAGGGGTTAGGCACCCTCTAAGATCCGCTAACTATGGTTGTCCTGCCAAACCTAGGGTAATTATTATATTTTAAAAAATGCAAAGTAAAAGATCTTCCCGCTTAGTAAAATGCTAAAAAAAATGTTTAAAAAGTTTAAAGGTGCTTAAGTCTAAAAAGGGCAAAAGGTGTTATAAATAAATAAAAGAGCCAAATGCTAAGTGTTTGAAAAGTGCTTAAAATACTAAAGGTTGCTAAAAGGTTTTAAATGATAGAAGGGTGCTAAAGGTGCTAAGAGGTGCTTAAAAGTGCTAAATGCTAAAGCGCCGAATAATTAATAAAATGTTAGGAAATAAATGCTAGCATGTTAAAATGTTTAAAAGGTGCTTAAAGTATCAAAAGGCTAAAGGGTGCTAAGGAATGCAAAATGTTAAGATGCTATTTTGAGAGTTTAAGAAAAAAATCATTTATGGATTTTAACAAATTGTTGGTTTTATGATGCAAATTAGATTATTATTTTTGCCGATTTTAAACATGCCTAATAGCCCCAAAAGACAAATAAAGTAGAAGCGTATTCCTAAAATGTAATTACTTCCCGTCTCATATATTTAAAGACCTAATTGCTAGAAGTTCTCCTATTAATTACAAGATTAAGTAATAAATTACAACAAACAAATAAGGGCATAAATGAGATAAGAGAGAGAGCAAAGAGATTGAAGCGGGTGACCCGTCCTATTTGTTTTCTAGGAATTGCCGAAGAGGGACTCGATGGATGTATATGCATGCCTTTACGTTTGCCACGACGAGTCTCGTTATGAGACTCTTTGTTGCTCCGGTGCGTGCCATGTAAAAAAAAGAAAATAAGATTAGTATATATCTTAATTATTTGAATCATAAAAATCTACGCACACATGATCCATGCTTATACGCAACCAGTACACAAAGGTATAAATACGGTTATTCAAGAGAGTTTGTAAAACACATGAGAGACTACTGCCATTGTCAACAATTTCTAATGCAAATGTCACACAATATTCAGTACCATCAGCAAACAACTCTAAGCCACATCAATTATGAGAAACTAGAATAAACAAACTTACCCAGAAAAAAAATAAGTGGAATTTACAAATAAGCATGCGTGAAGGTTTCAAGATGCATGTTTTATTTACATCTTGGTAACACTGGGTTTCTTCTAAATACATTGTGTTTCCTTCTAAATAATGTCTCACATAGACTATTAACCTGCAGGTTAGGCATCTAACAAGTATATCAGAACATTGCATAGAATTTTCAAGTTCTTTAGCAAGCAGATCTTTAATGAAAGAGCACCACACCAGTTCATGCCTAATACAAGCTAAGGAATCTGACATACCACCTGTGAATTAATAGGTCAGATTTTCCATTTCACAGTGAAGGCCTTTCATTAATTATCATGACCTCCTATGTATTAGGAAAGACAACTCAAATAGGCGATTCTACTGCAGCAGGTAAACCAGCAGTGAGGCATGTACTATGTTTCATATAGTAGGTTGCAGTCGTAGCCTAAGTCTAATCATATTGACAAAATAAGTTCATACAAGTCAATTACTGAATAAAACTCAAATTAAAGCCTAATCTCAAGCCATTTTACAAACATACTAACACTTAAGATATCATGCCGTTAAAAATGGATGTAGAATCTAAGGGATATGGCTGGGATCCATCATAGCATGGATGACATAATTTCAAACTTAGGCTAAAGACTGAATGATCATTTTTTAGTTAGAGATGCAAACAAGCAAATTAACCCCTTAGGTCAACAAGCATGATTCAACTTAATTCCCATCCATTTCAGATATTCATCGAAGCACTTTCAACACTGATTTCAGCAAATAAACAATGTCAATTTGAACCATCAACAGGTCAACTTAGAACATGTATTGACCCAAACTGGAGAACTAGTGTCCTATGACATGTGGCTTTTAGAACTACACTTGCTAATCAATATTTCAATTACTTCACGAAATACTCCTCCATCTTTCCTAAACAGAATAGAACATACTCAAAACGTGATAGCAGGCTATAATCAAACATATAAACACATAAACACGCCCAGAGACACAAAAGAGCTGAGAAGAGTTTTGGTTTTACCTTCTCCGGACAGCGACCCGAGGCAGCGTATCAAGTCGTCGGTTCACTCGACGGGTTTTAGGTTTGCGATGCGAATGAAAAGGTAAAGCTGTCTGCGGATTTTTTTTGGCTAAGATTGAGAGAGGGATTCAGATTACCTATTTTTGAGATGCTGATGGCCTAGGTACTGAGTTCTGTTCTAATGTGCTCTTCATCTGTTGGACTCCTCTGAGCCTTCTCGTATGTGCTCTGTGTTCGACCCGTCTCTGCTCTGTGTTCTTGCTGTCCGTCCCTTTGCATGCCTAATCGTTCTTGATTTTATAGCTAATCGTCTGGGTCTAAGTTCGGTAAGTAATAAAGGCTAATTTGTGCTGAGATTTCGTGCTTAATTCGTGTGATTTCTTGACGAGATTTCGGTACTATGTTATTATGGTAAGAAATCGTTGGAAGAGGGTGCATGGGTAAGGAAAGCTGGTCAGAGTGCGTGTGTGAAGGAAAGCCCGGATTCTCCGGCGAGAAATCCGGGCGGCGACGAAAGTAGAAGGTTTTAGGGTTCTTTGGTTTCTGGGCTTCATCTAGGTTTGTTTTGAGGATGATGGCAACGAAGTGAAGGCTGGTTGCGGGCTGCTGATAAGGGGAAAAGGGGTTGGGCCCGCGGTATTGGGCTGCGCAACGGGTCGAGTTAGGAAATAATGGGCTGGGTAGGTTAAGTTAGGTTGGTTTTAATTAGGTAATTAATCTTAGGAGTTAATTTTAGGTATTTAATTAGTGTTAAATTAATAACATAAATTGCTTATATTATTTAGGTGCTTTATTAAAATTATTACAAGAATAAAATGGGCGTTATTTAATTAATGCTTAATATTTTAGAATGCTACGCTATCAAAATCTTATTATTGCATTATTGCGAAGTTAAATTAAAATTGAATAGAGTTTAGATTAAATTATTTAAATGCTAGATGCAAGTATGATATTTAAGAATTGTTTAAAGCTTTTATAAATGCGACGCTATTAAATGCATGTATTTAGATTAAAAAATTGACTTTAAATTACAAATGATCACTAATAAATGCGGCTATGCTACCTGACACGACGTTATCGCTAAATTATTTATTTTATGCATTTATTAATTATTTAAGAATTACGACAAAGCTTAAAGTTAGTTAATGCGGGCGCGGGACTCTAAGTGTTTAAAACTCCACGTAAGACGCGATGCCATTATTAAATTAATTATTTATGCTGTATTTAATGTTTTATTCACGCATTTTATTATAAAAATCCTAAAATTATTTTACAAAATTAGTGTAATTTTATAGTTAATGGTGAGCGAGGGTCAAAATTGGGTGTCAGATGTCCTCTTTGTATGGAGATGATGGAAGAATCTTCTGACAAAGACGTTGACTCAGCCAATTTTGTCTCGATCTTCGAATTGCAAAAATGTTGGGCGGTGACAAGGCCGAGCCAAAAAAATCAAAATGTCCCGGTCGAGTTATGGCGACATTGGGTTACCATGGTCGAAACACCGGGCGGACTAACGCGACTCAAAGCCGTCCCGTTGTCGAGTTATGGCGACACCGGGTTACCATGGTCGAAACACCGTGGCTAATGCGGACTCAGTCGCCCCATGTCGAGTTATGACGACATCAGGTTACCATGGTCAAAACACCAGGCGCGCTAACGCGGACTTAGCCGCCCCGATGTCGAGTTATGACGACACTGGGTTATGGTGCAAAAAGTAAAAGAAAATAACTGGCTTGAACCTGGGGTGTACCGCTATGGCTTATGGTGCTGGGTTCTATGGTGGTGTGGAGCGAGTGGACCGACGCTTGAGGCCGCTCGCGATCGTTGGGAAGGTTGGCCCCCAACATTGCCGGTTCAGTAGAGAAAATCCACGTTGTGCTCCTGCTCCTGCATGCTAAGACTTAAACAAACGGTTAGTGCATAACTGTTAAGGCAAAGAATGATGATGTATAATTTTAAAAGTAATGCAACCGTGAGTAGAAAAAGTTATCCTGCAAAATGTGATGTCTGCTGTGTTGATGCGATGTTGCAAATGCTGTGATTTCGCCCTTGCACGGACGTGTCGCGATCGTGAATGCGGATACGTTGTCCTTGCTGCAATTGCCCCCTGTAGACTAAAGCTCAAGAAAGAGTTAGTGCATAACTGCTAAGACAGAATAATAAAGCATGTGTAAGAAAAAATGCAATTTTGAGAATATAGAAATCGTTCCTGCGTGATATGCTGATGATGGCGTCGTTTTCGGACTTGTTGTCCGATAAGCGTCGCCGCTGACGTTCTTCTTGGCGCCGTTGCATGGACTTCTTGATTACGTCGTTGTGCGGGCGTGTTCTTCGGCCGGGCGTCGTTGAGTGGACTTGCCGATTACGCCGTTATGCGGGCGTGTTCCGGGCGTCGCTGCGTAGACTTGCTTTGGCCGATAACGTCATTGCACGGACGATTCTTCCGGGCGTCGTTGCGTGGACTTGCTGATTACGCCGTTATGCGGGCGTGTTCTTCCTGGCGTCGTTGCATGGACTTGCCGACACGCCGTCCGGACGATATGCCGCCGCCGCATCGTTGCTGCACGGACTTGCCGATTACGCCGTTATGCGGGCGTGTTCTTCGCCGGGCGTCGCGTGGACTTGCCGATTACGTCGTTGTTTGGACGTGTTGCTGCAGGCGTCGTTGCATGGACTTGCCGATTACGTCGTTGTTGGACGTGGCCGCCGGGCGTCGTTGCGTGGACTTCTGCGGCCGATAACGTCGTTATGCGGGCGTGTTCTTCCGGGCGCCGTTGCGTGGACTTGCCGACACGCCGTTATGCGGACGTGTCTTCCGGGCGCCGTTGCATGGACTTGCTGATTACGTCGTTGTATGGACGTGTTCTTGCCGCCGTCGCCGTGGACTTGCCGACACGTCGTTATGCGGACGTGCCATTGGCTCCCGTAGAATAAATGCTCCCGCAAGCTAAGCTTGAGAAAAGACGTTAGTGTATACCGCTTAAATGAAATGATAAATACATACGAAGTGCAATTTTATGGGTAGATGTCATCCCCGAGATGTTGTCTTTGCACGACATCGCCGAACGCGGTGACGAATTGCCATGATGCCTTTGTTGTGCGCGCGTGGGTTGCCAATTTGACTTTATGCCCGAAGTTGATGCGCTAAGTTTTGTTGCGTAACTCAACTTTGATCACGATTGTTGATGCCGCTTTCTGCTGCCACGCTTTGCTGCGACTTTGGATTGTTGTCATCCTCTGCTTTTCTTCGCTTCACAAGAGACTTTTCGGCGTATTGTCAGCTCCGGCTGTTGCACTTTCGGCTTATGTTACTATTAAAAGACCTGCGCTCACAGACAAATTTGGGCGTTTTGGGGGGGGGTCGATTCATATTTGACTTCGCTGCCCTGTTCTTGATATCTGCGTGCACGCTTGTTTGGACTTGCAACCTCGTCTGCTTCCTACACCGCCCCGCTTTGAAAAGTGGTGTCGGCCTAAATGGGTCTCAATGTAGTTCTTGTAGGCTATGTGTATTCTTGTCATTTTCAAAGCAAAGGGAAAGTTTCCTAATGGTGTGGCCGGCCGATTTAGGCCGCCACGTATCCCCACGAGGAATCAGTCGAACGTAGTTCATTACAAGCGAATATTGGAAAAATTAAAATTTCTAGATGTGGACCGGCCGAGATCGCCGCCACGTATCCACTAAGGGAATCAGTCAAACGTAGTTCATTACAAGCAAAACGAAGAAAACATTATTAAAGCTTAAATATGAGTTTATAAATTATTACGCTAAAATAAATCGTTTTCCTATCCGGGCTCTGGCGACCAAGACAGGTGCAAATCCAATCAATATGCCTTCATGCTCGCCGTGGATGGCCGGGTCTTCATGCTCGCTATCTCCTCTTCGGCCTCTCGCGTGCATGCTCGGATAAATGGCGATTCGAGGGCGGAATGGGCATAAGCGGAGTGTATTCTCATCTAAGGTTATCGGTGCACATTGACGTGGCCGTGGTTTGGAAAAGGGTTATCATGCACATTTGGGGCAGGATCCTTTAGCTGAATTACCCCTTCTCTGATCAGTGCCTCGATTCTGTCCCTGAGGGAGTGGCAACCTTCAGTGTCATGTCCTGGGCTATTGGAGTGATACGCGCAACGCTTGTTCTCATCATACCATCTTGGGATAGGGTCAGGGATCCTTCCTGGAATCGGTTGGATTAGGCCTGCAGCTCGCAACCTTTCATATATTTGAGGTATGGGTTCAGCTAGTGGGGTGCGAACTTTGGGTGGTTTTCCTTCAGAATTCTTATTTGCTCTGGGTGCATTGGGTGCTCTATTCTGTTGGCGGGCTTGATGGGTGGATCTATGCGGGGCAGGATAAACGGGTGCTTGTGAAGTGTTATATATAGGCTGTGTGTGGTAGTTGGGGTAGTATGATGGGTTTTGGTATGTCATAAATGCTTCGGGTTTGCGTTCTTGTACAAACATGGAAGGGGAAACTGTCTCTTTCTTCCTCTGTGAAGTACTCCCAAGTGCCCCTGACTGAATCGCCTTATTAGTTGCCTGTAATCTTTGCGGTTGTAATCCTACCGGTTTAATACCTTCCTACGAAGTCGCCCATTCTAATAACTTCCGCAAAATTCCGCCCGATGACGCTTATCATCCGCTCATAGTAGGTTGCATCCTTCAAAGATTGTACGAATAATGTGGTCATCTCACTCTCCACCATGGGTGGTTGCACTTTCGCTGCCTCTGAACGCCACCTCATGGCGTATTCTCTGAATGTTTCTGTAGTCTTCTTCTCCAACTTCATTAAGTAGAACATGTCCACAACGGTTTCAGTGTTGAACCTGAACCGCTCCACAAAATCTTGGGCCAATGCATTCCAGTTGTGCCATTTCCGCGGATCTTGGCTGGTATACCAATCTAGTGCTTCGCCGGTCAAGCTCCGAATGAACAACTTCATAATGGCCTGGGTTCTTCCTACCCGATTAGCTTGTCGCACTATGACCTCCAGTGTGCGGGGTTCCTTTCCATCAAATAGTTCAAACTTGGCACTTGTACCCATGGCGGTTCACGTGCGGATGCATGCAAAGATCCTCGTAGTCTAGTCGCCCGTGACCTTTGTCCGATCGCGTGCCCGAACCGCTTTTCGGACTATGAATTTCTTTGGCCACGCCTCGTCCATTTTGGCTCGGACTTCCTCTCCATCTCTTCATAATGATCCTTCGGTGAAGCGGGGGCGGTAAAAGGCGGGTTTCATTGCATAAGTCGGTATGGGTTGTTTCTTTGAAATTTGGTAATGGGTGTGGTGCGTGGGTATTGGTTGGCTGGCGATTAGGGCTGATTATGGTGAAATGCGGCGTGAGGTATATGGGTAGTAGGAGGTCATTTGGAAGGTGGGGTTGAGGTTGGTCAGGCGGGCGGTTTGTTCGGTGGTGGTGGCCTTTGTGGAGAGTTCGGGAGATATGTGGTGGTGGAGGTCGATCAGGATGGTTTGTGAAGTAGTGGCCCTTTGATCGGCATGGGGTATTCGCTAATGGATAGGTTGGTCGATTCCGTAGCCTCTCCATCTCAACTGCATATCGACAATTTGTTGCAGCGTGTGCAATACATTCTTCCGATGGTGATATTCCTCCTTCGAAGGTTACATTTACCGACAGAATAATTCCCAAACCATTTGGCTCGACGCCTTAGAGCGATCATATCATCATTTCTTGCCTTGGACTGGTGAAGTGTGGATGCTCAGACATTGTTGAGTCAAATCTGAACCGACCCTTTGGGAGGATGATAAATTTTCTAAAAGAATGCAACAAACAATGTTAGCATAAAACACATAATTTGCAGGTATGTAGCAGATATATCGCACATAGCACATTCAAACGTTTCCTAACATGCAGGGGAACCTCTTTATGCCAGAGGTAAGCCTAACGTCCACTTATGCGAGATTATGACGGATTTGTCCAAGTCGTCCAACTATAATGCCTTTGTTGGAAATGGCGACCAAATGACGGTGCACTTTTCCCAATTTCAGCATGTCATGATTGGGTTTGGATTTGTCTGTCATTGCCACGCTACATAATATCTTTGGTTGGTCGTTGGGTTGAGAAACCCGTCGACAAGTTTGGTGTCTTCCTAATTGTGGTGTCGATGCAAGGACCAACCACCTAAGGTAAATGCATGCATGCCCTAAAATAAAGGGTGGTATAGCTCATCTTAAGTTTCTAAGATTTGGCTTTTCTAGGCCAAGGTTCCCGAGCGGACAACTCGAGTGAGAAGGCTACGCGACCAGGTTGGGCCGGATTCTCCGCAGAATACCAACTCTCTTAAATGTGGGTGTTTTGAAAGAAATTTGCAGTGCAAAGCACACCCGCGTGTTGTGTGTGATAGTGTGAATTTTCCAGAGTGGAAGAAATATGAGCGGAATGCCAGTTTAAGGAAAGCAGTAAAGCAAGTAGCAAAAATAAACAAAATACAATACACAAAAATGCAAAAAATAATTGCCAAATAATAACCCTAGGTCTGTTGTGGTTAAGAACCTAAAATCCCGATTAGTCGCCATTTACTGCGCCCTTTTTCGCGGCATTTTATTTTCTAAACTCCCGCTCAAATAAAAGGTTAGAACATAAAATAGAAGCTAAAATGTTTTTAAAAGAATGCTAAATGTGCAAAATAGTGCTAAAATGTTAAAGGGTTGCTAGAATGCTAAGGGTTCGCGGAGTCGCCACCTAATTAATTTGGGTGAATTAGGACACCTAAATGTTTAACTAGTTTAAAGTAAAACATTAACTCCATTTTAATGGTCTGCTAAACTTAATGAGATTCTGAGTGAGGGTTCTTTATTAATCTAGAGGGAAGGGGTTAGGCACCCTCTAAGATCCGCTAACTTGCGGTTGTCCTGCCAAACCTAGGGTAATTATTATATTTTAAAAAATGCAAAGTAAAAGATCTTCCCGCTTAGTAAAATGCTAAAAAAAATGTTTAAAAAGTTTAAAGGTGCTTAAGTCTAAAAAGGGCAAAAGGTGTTATAAATAAATAAAAGAGCCAAATGCTAAGTGTTTGAAAAGTGCTTAAAATACTAAAGGTTGCTAAAAGGTTTTAAATGATAGAAGGGTGCTAAAGGTGCTAAGAGGTGCTTAAAAGTGCTAAATGCTAAAGCGCCGAATAATTAATAAAATGTTAGGAAATAAATGCTAGCATGTTAAAATGTTTAAAAGGTGCTTAAAGTATCAAAAGGGGCTAAAGGGTGCTAAGGAATGCAAAATGTTAAGATGCTATTTTGAGAGTTTAAGAAAAAAAATCTGTTTATGGATTTTAACAAATTGTTGGTTTTATGATGCAAATTAGATTATTATTTTTGCCGATTTTAAACATGCCTAATAGCCCCAAAAGACAAATAAAGTAGAAGCGTATTCCTAAAATGTAATTACTTCCCGTCTCATATATTTAAAGACCTAATTGCTAGAAGTTCTCCTATTAATTACAAGATTAAGTAATAAATTACAACAAACAAATAAGGGCATAAATGAGATAAGAGAGAGAGCAAAGAGATTGAAGCGGGTGACCCGTCCTATTTGTTTTCTAGGAATTTAGAAGAGGGACTCGATGGATGTATATGCATGCCTTTACGTTTGCCACGACGAGTCTCGTTATGAGACTCTTTGTTGCTCCGGTGCGTGCCATGTAAAAAAAAGAAAATAAGATTAGTATATATCTTAATTATTTGAATCATAAAAATCTACGCACACATGATCCATGCTTATACGCAACCAGTACACAAAGGTATAAATACGGTTATTCAAGAGAGTTTGTAAAACACATGAGAGACTACTGCCATTGTCAACAATTTCTAATGCAAATGTCACACAATATTCAGTACCATCAGCAAACAACTCTAAGCCACATCAATTATGAGAAACTAGAATAAACAAACTTACCCAGAAAAAAAATAAGTGGAATTTACAAATAACTGTGCGTGAAGGTTTCCAGTATGCATGTTTTATTTACATCTCCGGTAACACTTGGGTTTCTTCTAAATACATTGTGTTTCCTTCTAAATAATGTCTCACATAGACTATTAACCCGCAATGTTAGGCATCTAACAAGTATATCGAACATTGCATAGAATTTTCAAGTTCTTTGTAGCGGATCTTTAATGAAAGAGCACCACACCAGTTCATGCCTAATACAAGCTAAGGAATCTGACATACCACCTGTGAATTAATAGGTCAGATTTTCCATTTCACAGTGAAGGCCTTTCATTAATTATTATGACCTCCTATGTATTAGGAAAGACAACTCAAATAGGCGATTCTACTGCGGGTAAACCGGTGAGGCGTATACTATGTTTCATATAGTAGGTTGCAGTCGTAGCCTAAGTCTAATCATATTGACAAAATAAGTTCATACAAGTCAATTACTGAATAAAACTCAAATTAAAGCCTAATCTCAAGCCATTTTACAAACATACTAACACTTAAGATATCATGCCGTTAAAAATGGATGTAGAATCTAAGGGATATGGCTGGGATCCATCATAGCATGGATGACATAATTTCAAACTTAGGCTAAAGACTGAATGATCATTTTTTAGTTAGAGATGCAAACAAGCAAATTAACCCCTTAGGTCAACAAACATGATTCAACTTAATTCCCATCCATTTCAGATATTCATCGAAGCACTTTCAACACTGATTTCAGCAAATAAACAATGTCAATTTGAACCATCAACAGGTCAACTTAGAACATGTATTGACCCAAACTGGAGAACTAGTGTCCTATGACATGTGGCTTTTAGAACTACACTTGCTAATCAATATTTCAATTACTTCACGAAATACTCCTCCATCTTTCCTAAACAGAATAGAACATACTCAAAACGTGCATAAACACGCCCAGAGACACAAAAGAGCTGAGAAGAGTTTTGGTTTTACCTTCTCCGGACAGCGACCCGAGGCAGCGTATCAAGTCGTCGGTTCACTCGACGGGTTTTAGGTTTGCGATGCGAATGAAAAGGTAAAGCTGTCTGCGGATTTTTTTTGGCTAAGATTGAGAGAGGGATTCAGATTACCTATTTTTGAGATGCTGATGGCCTAGGTACTGAGTTCTGTTCTAATGTGCTCTTCATCTGTTGCTGTTGGACTCCTCTGAGCCTTCTCGTATGTGCTCTGTGTTCGACCCGTCTCTGCTCTGTGTTCTTGCTGTCCGTCCCTTTGCATGCCTAATCGTTCTTGATTTTATAGCTAATCGTCTGGGTCTAAGTTCGGTAAGTAATAAAGGCTAATTTGTGCTGAGATTTCGTGCTTAATTCGTGTGATTTCTTGACGAGATTTCGGTACTATGTTATTATGGTAAGAAATCGTTGGAAGAGGGTGCATGGGTAAGGAAAGCTGGTCAGAGTGCGTGTGTGAAGGAAAGCCCGGATTCTCCGGCGAGAAATCCGGGCGGCGACGAAAGTAGAAGGTTTTAGGGTTGCTGGTTTCTAGGGCTTCATCTAGGTTTGTTTTGAGGATGATGGCAACGAAGTGAAGGCTGGTTGCGGGCTGCTGATAAGGGGAAAAGGGGTTGGGCCCGCGGTATTGGGCCTGCGGGCAACGGGTCGCGGGTTAGGGAAATAATGGGCTGGGTAGGTTAAGTTAGGTTGGTTTTAATTAGGTAATTAATCTTAGGAGTTAATTTTAGGTATTTAATTAGTGTTAAATTAATAACATAAATTGCTTATATTATTTAGGTGCTTTATTAAAATTATTACAAGAATAAAATGGGCGTGCTATTTAATTAATGCTTAATATTTTAGAATGCGGCGCTATCAAAATCTTATTATTGCATTATTGCGAAGTTAAATTAAAATTGAATAGAGTTTAGATTAAATTATTTAAATGCTAGATGCAAGTATGATATTTAAGAATTGTTTAAAGCTTTTATAAATGCGACGCTATTAAATGCATGTATTTAGATTAAAAAATTGACTTTAAATTACAAATGATTACTAATAAATGCGGCTATGCTACCTGACACGACGTTATCGCTAAATTATTTATTTTATGCATTTATTAATTATTTAAGAATTACGACAAAGCTTAAAGTTAGTTAATGCGGGCGCGGGACTCTAAGTGTTTAAAACTCCACGTAAGACGCGATGCCATTATTAAATTAATTATTTATGCCTGTATTTAATGTTTTATTCGCTGCATTTTATTATAAAAAATCCTAAAAATTATTTTACAAAATTAGTGTAATTTTATAGTTAATGGCTGGACGGGAGGGTCAAAATTGGGTGTCAACATGGAGGAGGATGAGGAGATTCCCATCATATTGGGGAGACCGTTCTTGGCAACAGGGAGAGCGCTGATTGACGTAGAAAAGTGTGAGCTGACACTGAGAGTAGAAAGTGAAGAAATGGTGTTCAAAGTGTTCAAACACGATATTGAGCCCCCGGTCATGAGCAGATGATTTGCAATTAGCACCGTCAGAACTTCATGTGAGCCAGTGCAAGCCACAACAAGGGAGATAAGCCCGCCAAAGCAAGTACGTGATACTGAACCTCCGCCAAAGCAGGTATGTGATACTGAACCTTCTCTTAAAAATAATTATAAGAAGAAAAACAGAAGAAGAAAAAAGAGAATGTTAAAAAAATGGATTGGTTGTGGGGTTAATCTACCCCACACCTCTTGATCTAACGAGCTTGCGTCCGGCTAAAAGACGTTAAAGACAACGCTACTTGGGAGGCAACCCAAGGTATTTTAAATTGTTTATTTTAATGCAGTTAATTTCTACTTAGAACAGTCTCACGGAGGTCTTGTTTATGTGTTGTGATGACAGGTGCAGGGCCAACAATTTGGAGGGCGAAAACTGAAGATAAGCCAAGGATTTCCAGAAAATCGGGTTAGCGCCATACGCCAAAAGAGCGTAACAGCAGAGATTAAGCGTCGTGGCGCCAGAGCGGTGGCGCGCCAAAAGTCCGTAAAAATTTTGAGGTCCAGCCGCGCGCCATTTGCGTGGCGACCCCAAAAGTCCATAAAAGTTCTGAAGTTTGAGCGCTGCGGCGCCCATTTGCAGAGCCGCGGCGCAGGAAGTCCAGAGGAGCGCATTAGTTTGGGCGCCGCGACGCCATTTGCAGGGTCGCGGCGCCGGGACGGAAATCCAGAAATTAAAGACGCCCCAAATCCGATTTTTCCCCATTCCAAATCAAAACCTAAACCTTCCTCTCCACAAAAACCCACGAAAAATCCACACTTTACCTAAAAACCTTCCATAAACTAAACCCAATCACACCAAAGTTCTTAAATTCCTTAAACCCTTAACCATCTTAACCAACAAACCTCATTCCATTGCCTCAAATTAGGAGCAAGAAAATCTTGAAGAACACCGTCAAAGGTAACCTTTATCTTTTCTTGAAAGCTTTACTGTAGTCAGAGGAGGTGTTGTATATGTGAGGGTGTGTTGGGGTGTTGAAATTGGTTGTGAGATTTCGAGGAAGAGTCTACGAGGTGAGTGTGGGTGTTGTGCAGAAGCTTCTTAAGTGAAGTTTGGGGGTGATAGGTGTTGTAGCTGCTAGTTGTTGGGTGATAGTGTTGGGTAACATTGTTGATACAAAGGAAACGCTGCAAAAAGTTATCTAAAAATGTCTGCCAGAAAGAAAAGAGCTTCCACATCCACCTCAGCCCCTCAATATGATGATACTAGGTTTGTCAGCCAAAAAGCTCATGATAGATACAAAAAACTTAGTACTAGACCCTTAATCCCTGAAAGAGGAATGAATTATCAAAGGGAGTCGCTTGGGGAGGGGGATGTCTATGAGCCCATTCGGGCGATGATTGAGATGATGGGGTGGAAAAGATTTGTTAACCCGGAAAAGATAGCACCAATGAACATAGTGATGGTGAGAGAATTTTATGCTAACTTTTCGGAGAAGGTGGACGATAGATGCTTTGTGAGGGGAAGATATGTGTCTGTGACGGCAGAAGTGGTGAATGTGTTATTGAAAACAACGGATGTTGAAGAAAGAGGTGATGACCGAAGCTACTTCAGAACATGGTCTAGAAACACCAACAACATCGACTGGAATGCCGTCGCAGGCACATTGAGCTACCCTGGGGCTGCGTTTGATATTGCCAGAAATGGGTCAAGAGGACTGAGCAGGTGTCAGTTCAACAAAACAGCCAAGGGTTGGTTGTATTTAAATGCATGTTCGCTGATTCCATCAATGCACTTTACCAGAGTGATGAAGACAGAATCAAATTGATATATGGAATTATGTCGGGGAAGACGATTGATGTTGGGAAGGAGATAGTGCAAAATATTGGAGAGACCAGCAGGTTGGTAACGACAGGTGGGTTGGGACATGTCTCACTTATTACATGTTTATGCTCCATAAATGGGGTCCCAACCCTACCCACTGATACTTATGAGAAAAACCAACTTCCTGTGTCATACGGGATAGTGCACTCCTTCCTGCACTCAATCCTCCAAAGAACGGTAAGGAGACCAACACTACCAGCAGCAGCAGCAGAGGCTGCCATGGATGAAGATGAGCCTGAGATAGAGGCTCAGTATGAGGCATGAAGCGAAAGCCCACCCACGTAATCGTAACCTCCAGGTGCCTATGATGGAGCGGTTGCTCCAACGCAGAAGGATGATGCAGAATTTTGACACGATGATACAAGGACAACAAGAATTGAGGCAGGGGCAACAACAGTTGCACCAACGAATTGACGAGATGAGTTCCTTGTTCAACCAATGGTCAATGCACTATCTACCACCACCGCCACCATTTTAAACCAAGTCTGTAAGTGTTTTTTTTTCTCTTATTTTCTTTGAGTCTTGCACACATTGGGGACAATGTGTGATTTAAGTTTGGGGGGTGTCTTAGTGTTTTTTATAGTGTTAAGTCTTTTTGATTTGTTTTGTGTATTTGTTGAGTCATAAAAAAATTTTGAGTCATAAATTTCTGTCAAAGAGCATGCATGCTGTAGTTACTAGAAACACCCAGTGAAGTAAGGTTGAATAATGTAATGGAATTAGAACCAACTATCTAAACACTTAGGTTAGAGATGCCAAAAACTCATGAAATCTGTCTATTTGGAGTTTCTGCTTGAATTGTGCATTGTAAATGATTAAAACCTATGTGTTATGATTACTTGCTATTTGAGGCGAAATAGTTAGGATATGCATGTTAGGGAGATGACTCAGACATTTCTTTGTTAGCCAATTCTTACCACTTTTTCCTATCCCTGACATTAAAAATATCCCTAGTCAGCCCCGTTGAGCCTAAAAATTGAACTTTTCTTTGACACCCTCTAATTCCACACTTGTGCCATAAGTGAGAATGTGAAATGATTGGAATAGAAAGTGTTAAAAAAAGACAAAAAGAGTGAACAAGTTTGATGCACCCCAATAAAAAAGTAATAAGAAATAGGCAAAAGCCTAAGTTTGGGGGTGTTTGTTATTCATAATACACTTCACTCTTTCAAAACAAAAGAGGGGAAAGATAATTATGAAGAAAGGAAATCAAAAGAAAAGGGAAAAATTGAAAAGCTAAAGAGCTTATGGTACATAAAATGAGCCTAAATGCCTATTTTTACCTACCCATGCCTAAGCCTACATTACAACCCTGAAAAATCCTGAAGATCTCTTAGATGCATATCCATGATTAGTGGAGAATAGCAAGTAAACATGCCATAGGATTTTTGAAATTGACATGCATAATTCAGTATTCTTACTTCCATTAAGCATGATTAGAATGAGTTTGCGAAATATCTAGCTTAATGTGTTTAGAATGCTAAAATTTCATGCTATATGTTCCTGCATATTATTCTACTAAACTTCATGTTTTTCTAAGTAACACCAATGCAGCAAAGTGATCAATATCGTTGAGTCTTTTATTTTTCTTTTTCCTTGTGTCTCTATTTCTTTCTTTTGATCTTTGCTCGAGGGCGAGCAAAGGTTAAGTTTGGGGGTATTTGATTGGTGTATTTTATATACACTTTTTGAGTCATTTTTAGTTAGTCTTTTGTCCATTTTTATACAAATACGTGTCGTCTTAGGATATATTTTCTTTCTTTTGAGTCATATTGGTTGAAGTGGCTCATTGGCGGAAAATGAGCAAAAAGAGGGCAAACAAACGGAGGTTCCAGAGCTCGAAATGCGAGAAAGTGGCGAACCAGGCACATACGAGCGGCGCCATGTGCCTCTAGACAAAGCGAGTTGCAGCGTCGCGGCGCTAATTTCAGGATCGCAACTTCGCCGCGGCGCTGGCCATGTGCGGCGCCGACGTGGGAAAAGTCAGATTTTCGACTGAATAATGGGCCAGGCCTGAAGGAAAACCCTGCACTCATTTTTGAAACTATAAAAGGAGAACCCTAGAGCAGTTTTAAGGATTCCCTTTCTTGCCAATTCACATCACTTCTTGGGATTCAAGATTGGAGACCTTTCTTTAGTAATTTCTTGTTCTTCTTTTACTTTATTTTCAGTTTATGTTGGATTTTAAATTAGTTCTTGTCATGTCTATGACTAGGAACTAATTCTAATATAGGGCTTTCCATGTCAATTCACTTGAACCTTATATTTATGAATTAATGCATGTTTGTGGTTTTTCTTCTTATTGTTGAGATTTATCCAATATATGTTTTGATTGCTTGGTAATTACTTGATCATTAATTATCATAACTTATATGATTTCTAACCGAAATCCGAAAAGAGAGGTTGTGAATATGCTGTAGTTGGATAGATATAGGTTGAATCGTGGATGAAAATACCCCGATTATTTGTGTAGCATTAATAAGGTTTTTGTTCTTAATCCTCCTCTAGAGTCAACCTTATCACCGAAAGGTAGAAAGGTGTTGTACTGGGGTTGAGTGTTTATATAACCTTAACAGGAGTATAAAACAGATTAGTAAACCTGCTATCTCAAATAGAAGAAGAACCATAGTCAATTGCATTAATAAGTAAGTTAAGCGGATAGTTGAGGAGATTTGAAAGCCCTATTTCCATCATTACTGAGTAAAACAATATAGTTAATTAGTTTTCATAATTAGAACCATAAACAACAAATCAATTATCGGTCACCAAATAGATAACAAAGAATATAATTTGGTACTTGAACACTAATCCCTGAGGACGATAACTCGGTCTTCCAAGACTATATTACTTGACTCGACACGTGCACTTGCGTTTAAGTGTGTGCATAAATCGCGTATCAGCAGGTTATTTACTAAATCAAGGGGGTAGAGTGCCCCCTCCGCATATCCATTTCAGCACCATTTTCCTCATCCTTCTCCTTTTCTTTTTCACATGGCTTATTTTAGAAGGGTTCATTCCCTTGTTCTCATTCACCACATCATTCACGGATGCAAAATTCTTGCATTGTTATAATGGTCTCCCACAAGCATCAGTACTTGTGAGACTGTTCTCAACTACACCCTTGTCAGCTATCCTAATGGCAAAACATCTATCATTTACTTGAGGTTTAGTGGGTGGTCTGCAAACTTTGAATACCATTTTCTCACCTTGGACTCTGAGCTTTAACTCCCCCCTTTCAACATCAATGAGGGCTCTCCCTGTGTCTAGGAATGGTATCCCAAGAACAATGGGCATATTTTCATATTCATCTATGTCTAAAATGAGGAAATCAGCAGGAAGGATGAATTTACCCACTTGTACCAACACATCTTCGATTATTCTCTGGGGATGCACAATCGAGCGATCAACTAGCTGCAGGGTGATTGTGGTTGGTCTCGCCTCCCCCAAACCAAGTCTTCTAAATACAGAGAGGGGCATAAGATTGATACTTGCCTCCAAATCACATAAACCCCTTTTGCATGTAACACTCTCTATGGTGCAAGGTAAGGTGAAATTCCCTAGGTCTCTCAACTTAGGGGGAAATTTCTTCTGCAATATAGCACTGCACTCCTCTGTCAGTATACTGTCTCATAATCTTCTAGCTTCTTCTTCTTAAACAGGATGCCATTCATGAATTTCACATAAACTGGCATATGCTCCAAAGCTTCAATGAATGGAAGATTGATATGCAGTTTTTTGAATACCTCCAAAAATTTCGAAAACTGCTTATCCAAAGTCTTCTTCTGCAGTCTTTGAGGGTAAGGAATTTTGTTTGTGTACTCCCTCATCACTGCGGGTGGAGCATTCTCTAAAATATGACGGTCATCAGCAACCCCCTTCTTTTCTTCCTCAGTTGTCTTCTCCACATCCTTCTCCACCACTGGTTGGGGTCCAGCCTGCTCTAACTGCTTCCCAATTCTCAAACTGATTGCCTGGCATTGCTCTATTGGATTCATCACTGTATTACTAGGTAGAGTACCCTGAGGTCTGTCATTCAACTTCCCTGCCATCTGCCTCATCTGAGTTTCCAAGTTCCTAATAGAGGCTCTTATTTTTGTCATGAACTGCTTGGTCTCTGCCATAAATTGTGTCTGGGTATTGGCCAAGGATGAAATCGAGGACCTAGTTTTCGCCATGAATTGAGTCTGAGAATTGATCAAGGTCAACAGTGCTGCTTTTATGTCATCTGAATTCTCTTGTGGGTCTAGTGGGCAGAACTGCTGTGAGGATGATGCCTGAAATTGTGGTGGCGGCCCTAGTTCATTCTTCTATGAAAATTTTAGGTGATTTCTCCACCCGGATTATATGTGTTGGAGAATGCATTGTTGTAGGGCCTCTGAAAATTCCCCACTGCCTGAACCTGATCCATATGCATATTATTCGGGTCCACTGTTGTACACCTATCAAAAGTATGGGGACCCCCACAAATTTTGCATTTCACTGGTGTCTGAACCGCTTTAGCTGACATGGTACTCTACTGCATCTGCTTTGTCAAAGTGTCTACCTGCGCAGTCAATGTCGTGATAACATCCAACTCATGAATCCCAGCCACTTTCCAGCCGTTCATTGCTCTCTCATCGGCCCCCTGATGGTTATTTGTGGCTATATCCTCTAGAAAATCATGTGCCTCATTGACACTCTTTCTCATGAAAGTACCTTCTGCTGCAGTATCAATGATGGTGCGAGTTGTACCACACAACCCATTATAAAATATGTGGACTAACATCCACTTTTCAATCCCATGATGTGGGCACTTTCTCTGCAAATCTTTAAACCGCTCCCATGCATCATATAGTGATTCTCCCTCCAGCTGATAAAAGTTATTCAACTCACCTCTGAGCTTCGCTGCCTTAGCTGAGGGGAAGAACTTGACAAGAAACTTCTGGGCTAAGTCTTGCCATGTAGTGATGGAGTTCGCCTGTAATGAGTTCAGCCAACACTTTGCTCTATCCCTGAGTGAGAATGGGAAGAGTCTCAACCGAATGATGTCATCAGTAACACCATTGTACTTGAAAGTTGCACACAGCTCCAGGAAATTTGCTAGATGCATATGAGGATCTTCAGACGGTAATCCCCCAAACTAAACTGAGCCTTGAACTATGTGCAATTTGACTGGTTTGATTTCAAAATTGTTGGCTTCAACAGCTGAAAGCCTGATGCAAGTCTGCACCCCTATAATAGTTGGCATCACATAGTCTCCAAGCTCATTTCTGCAGAGACTTGTCTTAAGACATGCGGTAAGTCATCATTCACCAAATTATTATTTCGCTGATCTCCCATTGCATAAGGAATCAACAATTCTCTTTTCCTTCATGTTCTGTCTGCACAATCTCTCAAATTCAGGGTTCAGAAGGATAGGAATGTCAGCTACTCTCCTACTTCGCATAAACTAAGTTCATGAGAATAATAAAAAACAACAAGCAGATCACGACAGGATGTTCTGAAATAAAAAAAACAGAAAATAAAAACCAAATTAGAAATAAAAATAGATAAATCGATACTAACAGTACGCCAGCCCCTGACAACGACGCCAAAAACTTGTTGCGATATTTCTAGATGCTTACGCAAGTGTACGTATCGTTCAAGTAATAAAGATCTGTAAGACCGAGTTTATCGTCCATAGAGACTGGTTTATTAAGTACTGATTATCTATTCTATAGTATCTATTTGGTTGATGTTCTTTAGTTTGAGAATTTAGACTAATAATTATGACTAAGTGCAGAAAATAAACTAAAAATTATAATACTTTGAGTTTATAACAGTTATGAAGGAAATAAGGCTTCCAATCTCCTCAAATATCCACTCTTTCACGTGTTAATGCAATGCTAATGTTTCTTCTTTTTCTTAAGATAGCAGGTTAACTAATCTGTCATTATATTTCGGTTAGGACATACAAGAGCTCAACCTTGTACAGAAACCTTCTATATTTCTATGATAGATTTTACCACACAGGAGGATTAAGAACAATAACCTATAATACTACAGAAGTATCAGGGTACTTTCGTCCACGATTTTAACCTATGACTAGACAATTACAACATATTCAAATCTCCCCTCTCGGATCTCGATCCGAAATTATATAAGTTATGACAATTAATAGCTAGTTAATCATCAAACAATCAACGCAATATTGAATAAATCTTAATATGTTGAAGAAGAACTCAAAAACTATACATTAACTATATGAAAGAGCTTCAAGAAGATTCGATGGAAACCCTACTAAAGTATTTAGCTCCTAAACATTGTCATGTCAAGAACTAAATTACAATCCAACATAAACTGAAATAAAATAAAGGAAAGAAAAAGAACTTGAACAAGCCTTGTCTCCAATCATGTGTTGTAGCCTCCTTCTTAGTCTCTCCAAAGTAGGATGTAGAATCCCTAATAGATTCAGGGTTTAGGGGTTTTATAGCTGAGAAAAGTTGCCTTTCGGACCCTGAAAACGTGTCAAATTCGGCCTAAAAACAGATTTTCCGCCTCGGCGCCGTGGCCCTGCAGGCTGGCGCCACGGCGCCGAAAATCCTGCAACGAAATCAGAAGCCCCAGTATTATTGGCGCCGCGACGCTTCCGACGTCCATTTCTCGATTTTCTGATTATGTGTCATTTTTTCGTCCGGACTTCGTCGGATTTCTTCTATACTTCCCGGAACTTCTTAGGCTTCATTTCTTGGCCTTTTTAGTGTGCAATTCCATCTCAATTAAGCTCATTTCATCCTCTATTATGTACTTCCTCCTTTATGATCGTTGTGACTCAAAAAAAAAGAAAAAACCAACCTAATACTATACTAAACACAAACAAAATAAGTAAAATACTAACTAAAAAAGACTCAAAAGTGTATATAAAATACACTTAACAACTCAATAAATTTGATGGAGAATAATACTTCATCAGAGTTATGGCATAAAAGGCTGAGTCATATGAGCGAGAAGAGAATTGATAGTTTGGCTAAGAAAAATTTACTTTCTAGAGTGAAACAAGTAAAGTTAAAGAGATGTGTTCATTGCTTAGCCAGAAAATAGAAAAGAGTTTCTTTTCAAACTCATTCACCTTCACAAAAGGTTGATTTACTGGAGTTGGTACACTCTAATTTGTATGGTCCTTTTAAAGTAAGGTCTCTTGGTGGTGCACTTTACTTTGTGACTTTTATTGATGATCATTCTCGCAAATTCTGAGTATATCATTTGAAGTCCAAGGATAAAGTACTTGGTGTGTTCTAGACTTTTCACGCCCTGATTGAGAGACAAACATGAAAGAAACTAAAATACATCCGCTCAGACAATTATGGTGAATATATTGATCCTTTTGATAATTATTGCAGAGAGAAGGGTATTCGACATCAGAAAACTCCCCGGTTAAATAGTTTAGTAGAAAGAATGAACATAACTCTAGTTGAGAGGGATATATATTTGCTTTCAGATGCTAAGTTGCCAGATTCATTTTAGGTAGAAGCACATAATACTACTTCCTATGTTATCAATTTATATTCTACTATTGGTTTGGATGGTAATGTCCCTAATAGAGTTTGATTTGGTAATAATGTCTCTTATGCTCATTTGAGAGTTTTTGGGTGTAAGACATTTGTGCATGTTCCAAATGATGAGAGTTCAAAGCTAGAAGTTAAAACTAGGCAGTGTATCTTCATTGGTTATAGTTAAGACAAACTCAACTATCTTTCTATGATCCAGTTGAGAAGAAATTTATTAGAAGCCATGATGTTGTATTCTTTGAAGACCAAACAATTGAAGATTTTAACAAAGTTGAGAAGGTTGATTCTCAGAGAAGTGAGAGTTTAGTTAATGATGATCCAGTTCATGTGACAATTGCACCTGAAGAAAATCTTCAAAATAATAAAGATCCAAGTTGATAATGAAGATGGTGATCATGTTCAGAATGACCAGCATTATGTCGTTGATGCTCCAGTGCAAGATGATGTGGTTGGCCAGTAACCAGTTGCTTTGATGCTCCACATAGTTCTCTCAGAAGATCTACTAGAGAGAAAGTACCTTCATCTCGTTATTCTACCAATGAGTTTGTACACTTGACTGACGGGAAAAAACATGAAAGTTTTGATGAGATCATGGATAATAAAGAAAAAGAAACGTGGTTTGATGCTGTGCAAAATGAGATTAAATCTTTAGATAATAATCATACATTTGATCTGGTTAAGCTTCCTAAACACAGAAAATCTTTGAAATGTGGGACTTTATGGTGAAACATGAAGATGGTAACCCAGTTCCACGGTATAATGCTAGATTGATTGTAAATGGCTTTAATAAGAAGAAGGGAGTTTAAATTAATGAAATATTTTATCTAGTTGTGAAAATGTCATCCATTCGGATTGTTCTGGGCTTAGCTGCAAGTCTAGATTTAGTTGAGCAAATAGATGTTAAAATTGCTTTTTTCCATGGTGACTTAGATGAAGAAATTTATATGGAGCATCCAAAAGGTTTTGAAGTCAAAGGAAAAGAGAATTATATTTGCAAATTGAAAAAAACTTGTATGGTTTGAAACAAGCTCCCAGGCAGTGGTACAAGAAGTTTGATTCTTTTATGAGTCAACAGAGCTTCAAGAAAACTTCTCCAGATCATTGTCTTTTTGTGCAAATATTCTCTGATTGTGACTTTATTATTTTATTGCTTTATGTTGATGACATGCTTGTCGTTGGTCATAATGCTTGCATAATTCAGAAGTTGAAACAAGAGTTGAATAAGTCTTTTGCCATGAAAGACTTTGGACCAACAATACAAATTCTTAGCATGCAGATTATCCGTGACAGAGAGGCCAAGAAGTTGTGGTTATCACAAGAAAAGTACATTTAGAAAGTACTTCGCAGGTTCAATATGGATAAAACTAAGATTGTCCATAGACCTTTAGCTATGCACTTCAAATTGAGCACGAAGCAACGTCCTTCCAGTGATGATGAGAAGGAAGATATGAAGAAAGTTCCTTATGCTTCAGTTATTGGCAGTTTGATGTATGCGATGATTTGTATGAGACCAAATATTGCTCATGTTGTTGGTATTTTTAGCCGTTTTATTTCTAATCCAGGAAGAGAGCATTTGAATGTTGTGAAGTGGATTATAAGATATCTTTGTGGCACTTCTAGTCTGAGTTTGTGTTTTGGGATAGGAAAGTCTATTCTTTGTGGTTACACTAATTCTGATATGGCCGGTGATGTTGATACTCGCAAGTTTACTTTAGGCTACTTGATTACTTTGTAGGGAAAAATGTGTCTTGACAATCTAGGTTGCAAAAATATATTGCTCTATCTACTACAAAAGCTGAGTTTATTGCTGCTGTTGAAGCTTGTAAAGAGTTGCTCTGGATGAAGAGATTTATGGAGGAACTTAGTTTTGCTCAATAGAGGTATGTACTTTATTACGATAGTCAGACTGCTATTCATCTTTGCAAGAACTCTACCTTTTATGGTAGGTCAAAACTTATTGATGTGAGATACCATTGGATTAGATACGTGTTGAATTTTAAGTTGCTTGAACTTGAAAAGATTCACACTGATGATAATGGTTCAGATATGTTGACAAAATCTTTGTCAAGAGGAAAGTTTGAGGATTGTTGCTTGATCACCGGGATGAAGGTTTCTTCTACATAATCGGAAGAGAGAGAATTATTGGGTTTTCCCTTCCTATGTGGAATTGGATCAATAAAACTCAATCCAATTTGGACCAGTCCACTTTTGCCCTAAAACTCACTATATATAGGAGGATCAACTTAGGTCTTATTTCATATAAATAATAGTGAATTCATAGCAGCCATATAAAGAGAAAATTTGAGAGAGAAAAACTAATTTTTGCACATTGAAAATCTGCTACAACAGTTCTTTTATGTATATCTCATTTTTGGGGGTGATTTCTCTCCTTTCTTCACTAGGTGGTACCTTTTATGTATTGTTGCTCCATCTTTGGCGTTGATGTTGTAGCCATTTGCGAACATTGTTGTAACTCTTGTTAATTTAGTGGTGCTTTTATGGGCGGAGATCCGTGATTGTTTCCTCTTCACATTGAAGGGGGTTTCCACGTAAATTTGGTGTCTCTTGCATTCGATTATTTTTTACTTGCTTTGGCATTTTATTGTTGGTATAGTTCCTCTCCATATATCAATTTTTTCTTGAAATTAGTTTGCTCCTCTTGTTCAAATAGTGTGAGAAGTTTTTTGACTTGTGTATCCTTCCGCATTTATCTTGTCGTGCAATTTGGTTATTGTTCATTTCTTCCCAACAGAAGGAGGATCAAGTTTATTAGCCAGAAATTCAGGTTAAGAGTAAATTTGTTAGGGTTTGCCCTGATTTACTACTTTATTTAGATTTTTACCATAATCGTGTTTTCTTCAAAAGAAAAGCTAAACATTTTCATGGAGGAAAATGCTTTGGAGTTCCATAACTTAAAGATTCTTTCTTCCCACAAGAATACAATAGCATCCATAATATAGTTATTAAAGAGTCTTATTTAGAGCGGGACTATTTTCTCAATATTTTTGAAACTATTCTTTTATATCTGGTTTCTCATATGTAGATCAATTGAGCAAATCACGTTATATTAGTTTCTTTTGATGTATATTTCTTTTGTTTCTGAATTATCGTGGTTTAAGATTTAAAATTATTTACTTTCGCATGACGCCTTGATTATTTCAGTCCAAATAAAAAGATGTAAAGAAATAAGAAAAAAAGAAATTCTTTAATAAAAATAAAAATAACATAAAAATAATAAAAAAACTCAGTATAATCCCACAATTGGGGTTTGGGGAGGGTAGAATATACGCATCCTTACCCTACCTTTATGGAATCGAGATGTTGCTTCTGATTAACCCTCGTCAACCCTCCTCCTTTATCCGGGTTTGAGCCCGACAGTGTGAACGATCTCACACTGGTGAAAACAGAAAGAAATATGCAATCAAACAAAAACAAAGAAAAACAAAATTTTCAATAATAAGAAAAACAAAGTACATAGTAAAAAATTAGAAGAAATGAAGAAATAATGAAAAACAAATAAAAAGAAATTTTTAATAATAAGAAATAAAAATAAAAAGGAAACATAATAAGAAATATGAAGAAGAGAAATATGAAACAATAATATATCTAGTGTAATCCACATGTGAGGTATGCATAGACTTTACTCTACCTTGTGTGAGATAGAAGAGTTGTTTCCAATAGACCCCCGACTCAAGAAAAATGTGTTTTTTTTTAAAACTACAAGTTTGACAAATACAAAAATAAAAGCTATGGTGAAAATATTATAGAAAAGAAATATACTGACAATAAAAATCATAAGGGAAGAAGTAAATAAATATAGAAACGAAAAAAATAAAGAAAAGCAAACTTCTCCATAAAAACGAAAAAACATAGTAAAATTTCCAAAAGAATGAAGAGAGACAAAAAAAGAAAAATCCTTAAATTGAAGGCTATTTACTTTCAGTTACCCATATCATCCTCCTTCCCGGGTATCACGAAAAATGAAAAATCTCACATAATATTCTTAAATTGAAGGCTACCACTTTGGTGTTGAGCGCACCAACAATGTACTGAAAACGTCATGGTGGTGGTCGAGGTCCGTCCTTCTGTGCACTCGTGCAATTCAATCATTCTCTGCAATAGCCCCTTTGAAATACTTACATAAGGCGGTTGCAGGGTAATGATATCGTCGGGATGCCTTCTCTTTGTTAAATTATTGATATGCAAATAAAGACATGATGAGCGGCTGAACCATGCGTATGTTGGATAACGGATGATCTTAAAATTATAGATCATCCAACGACGGGCAGTGAAGAACATATTTAGGGATGTTAGTGGGGCAGGTTAATGAGATAAGGAATTAGATATTTTGTATAATGAGTAGATATTTTGTATAATTTACATTGGCAGTTAGCTAAGTGGTTAGGTCGGTTAAGAGAAAGTTGTATATATACATGTGTGTATATTGTAATGAGGCTTAACTCGTTCATTTGTAAATTCCACAATTCAATATACTCTCTCCTCTTTCTTCTGTTCTACACGATCTTCTCATCTCTCTTTCTCCTTCTCTTCCTCTCTCGCACTCTCTTCCTTCTCTTCTTGTTCTTCTTCTGTTTACCGATTTACTTTCACTTTGATTATCCGGACCATGACAATTAATCATCATGGTATCAAAGCCCACAGCATAATCAAAGTGTGAATCGTATGAAAATCAGTATCAATCTGCAGATCGAGCGAAGTATTTGATGCATGCAAACATGATATGCAGTCAAATTGAAATCGAGACCTGTAGATCGAAATTCTAATGCATGCAAGCTGTTGTTTTAGACGGAGATCAACAAAATCGAACATCAGATATGTAAGTATTTTGTTGAGATATTTTAAAGTGAGATAAAAAAGATCGAGGACATATTATGTCGAGTTCTCAAGGATGAGAGGCAGAATTTAGTTAATTGAAAGGAGAGTTTATATCTGCATGCAAGTAGTTGGTTAATTACAGTATTGTTGTACTTGATAGAGTCAGGAGTAATTGCTGGTGTTACTGAAGAATTATAGTCGAATTAGTGTAAAATTGGACAATGGAGAATCTCAGAGAAGATGTAGTGAATGAAAGCACAACAGTGAATATCAACATCGATCATAATCATCCTCTGTTCTTATTTCCTCCGGATGCTCCTGGCTCATTATCAGTTGGAATTACACTAAATGGAATGGAAAATTACACGCTCTGGAGTAGAGCTATGAAACTAGCCTTATTGGGGAAAAACAAAATAGGATTTATTGACTGTTCAGTGAAGAGATCTGCATTCCAAGGAGCATTAGTTAATCTGTGGGACAAATGCAACACAATTGTAGTGTCCTGGCTTATGGTAAATGTGAGTAAAATCTTACTCACTGGGATGTTATTCAACACAGACTCGTACAGTATATGGGAAGAAGACGCAAGAACTGAGGGAAATATTCGACAAGATAAATTGTTCTAGAGCTTTTCAATTACATAAGGAGATATTCACTATGAAACAAGAGACATTGTCGATTTTAATGTATTATTCTAGACTGAAGGATCTTTGGGATGAGTATGATTCCATCATACCAATACCATCCTATTGCCCCAAGTCTAAGGATTTTGTGGACGTACCAAAGGTTATTACAATTTCTGATGGGGCTAAATGAAAGCTATAGCCAGGCAAGAAGCCAGATATTGATGATGCGGCAGATTCTAAGTTTGAACCAAGTATACGCCATGATTAATCAAGAAGAAAAAGAATGGTGGCAGGTTCGAGTTGGATGGTACAGGAGCAGAATGAATCTTCTGCTATGTTCACAACAACTGGTAATGGAAATGGCAAGAATGGGAATGCAGGAGTGAAGCACAGGAAACCATATAACCTCAATGTTATGTGTGACTTCTGTCACATGAAGGAACATTGAAAGGTAGATTGTTTTAAACTCATGACTTGTGATTTTTGTCACAAAACAAGACACAGACAGGAATGATACTATAAGCTCATTGGATATCCTGATGACTTCAAAAGTAGGAAAGCTAAGAAAGCAAATGTGGTGACATGAGGGAACACTATGATTGAAGACACTGGAGAAGAGAGTCCATACAGACATGGAATGAATCAGAATCTTGGAAATCCATAGAATACAACCAACATCAGCAGTTCACACCCCACCATCTCACACCTTACCAACAACAGTTCACACCCCACCAGCTCACATCTTACCAGCAGTTCATACCTTACCAACATCAACAATTGCTCAACATTCTCAACAGTCAGAAGAATGTTGGAGTTAGTGCCAATCTTGCAGGTAAATGTTCCTTTGGCTCAAAAGAAATATTGAAGTGGATTGTTGATAGTGGTGCTACTAACCACATGACCAGTGAGCAAAAAGCTTTACATAATACACAATTCACAGAGGGGACATGAAAAGTACAGCTGCTCACTGGTGATTCAACCAAGATCTCATGTACTGGAGACATCACTTAGGAGGAGGTGGTGTTCTTAAGAATGTTTTATGTGTGCCAACATTCAAATTCAACTTGATGTTAGTGTCAAAGGTAACTAGAGAACTAAATTGCAGTGTTTCTTTCTTCCCTACTTGTAGTATATTCCAGGATCTTTCATCTGGAAAGGTGAGGCCGATGGGTAGTGAGGAAGATGGATATACATACTGTGCTCAGATGCTGACAATAAAAGGAAGGAGTTGAGTAGATGTCTTTTATCATCAGTGTGTAGATGCAGTGACCTGGCATCACAGGCTGTGTCATGTGCATGTGAGTGTGATGAGGAAAATGTCATTTCTTCTTCCTAAAGACTATGATGCTTCTGTTTTTAATAAATGTGAAATTTTCCCTCTAGCCAGGAAAACAAGGATACCCTTTCCTGTTAGTAGTAATAGCGCATCAAGACCATTTCAGTTACTACATTTAGATGTATGGGGCCATATAAAACTGAGACATACAATGGAATGAAAAATTTCTTGACTATTGTGGATGATTATTCTAGATGGACATGAATTTTATAATGAGATTGAAGTCTGATGTTTCAACACTGTTTAAAAACTTTTTTGTTGAAACAAATACACAGTTTGAACTCAAATACAGAGAATAAAGTCGGATAATGGCATATAATTTTTTAATAATTACTGTAAGGAGTTGTTCTTACAACGTGGTGTGATACATGAGAGTTCTTGTCCATATACACCACAACAAAATGGTGTTGTGGAAAGGAAGCACATGCACATTCTGGAGATTGCAAGAGCCATTAAGTTACAGGGTGGATTACCAGACAGGTTCTGGTGTTTTTGTGTGGAAGGAGTTGCATATGTCATCAATAAGATTCCCTCTACTGAACTAAAAGATAAGTCACCATTTGAAATGCTATATAACAAAGTACCATCACTAATAAGGGCAATACTACTTGGCTATGGTTCTATTAAAAAAGGTTACAAGCTTTATGATATGGAAAATGGATCACTTTTTATGAGCAGGGATGTCACATTCATGGAAGCAGTTTTTCCTGTCAAAGGTGGCACAGATGGAGACATTGATCATATCAAGTCACATGAGCACTTCTGCTATGATGATTTGATCTTAATCAGTCACCACAGTACAATTAATGGAGATCATGGGGTTCAAGAACCTGCAGGAGCTGATCATGATACACATAATGAGGTAAAAGATGAAGGTACACCAGGAGACAATTATCACACATCTACAAATGATTCAACTCATTGTCTTGACACAAATTTGGCACCAGATACCAGAAGGTCTACCAGGGATAGTAGGCCTCATATATGGCACAAAGACTATGTTACTAAACATGGTTCTTCTAGTTGTTTATACTCTATATCTAATGTTGTGGATTATTCAGGATTGTCCTCTCAATACAGGAGTTTTGTGGAAAAAGTTTCACAAGACACTGAACTGTTAGACATATTTTATATACAATTTTGAGTCATTTTTAGTTAGTATTTTACTCATTTCGTCTGTGTTTAGTATAATATTATGGTAGTTTTTCTTTCTTTTGAGTCACACCGGTCATAAATAGAGAAATGGCAAAACAAAAGATGAAATGAGCTTAATTGAGAGGGAATTGCACACTAAAAGGGTCAAGAAATGAAGCCTAAGAAGTCCCGGGAAGTATAGAAGAAATCAGACGAAGTCCGGATGAGAAAATGACAAAAATCAGAAAATTCGAGAAAGAGAAGCCACCGGCGCCAGCCAGCAGGGCCGCGGCGCCCCAGCTGCTGTGAGCCAAATTTTCCTCAGGACTTTAGGCGCCGCGACGCCAGCCTACAGGGCCGCGGCGCCGAGGCGGGTTTTTTCCGATTCTGGGCCGAATTTGACACGTTTTCAGGATTCACAATGCAATATTTTCTCAAGTATAAAACCCTAAAACGCTACTCATTATGGGATATCTTGTACATATTCTCTATTCTATTTTGGGGAGGCTAGGGAGGAGGCTACAACACAAGATTGGAGGCAACCTTGGTTCAAGTTCTTGTTCTTTCCTTTTATTTATTTCAGTTTATGTTGGTTTGTATTAGTTCTTGACATGACAATGTTTAAGAGCTAATTACTTAATTAGGGCTTTCCTTTTGAATCGCTTGAAACTCATTTTCATGAATTAATGTAGTAGTTTGATTTCTTCTTCACTTGATTAAGATTTATTCAATATTAGTGGGAATGCTTGATAGTTAACTGACCATTAATTATCATAATCTATATGATTTCGAATCAAGAATCGATAGGAGATATTTGGATATGCTGTAATTGAATAGACATAGGTTAAAATTGCGGATGAAAGTACCCCGATACTTGTGTAGCATTATAGGTTATTGTTCTTAATCCTCATATGTAGTAAATCCTATCATAGAAATATAGAAGGGTTCTGCAGTGGGGTTGAACGATTATATGTCCTAACCGGGATATAAGACAGTCTAGTTAACCGTTATCTTAACGTAGAAGAGGAAACCATTGTTGTTGCATTAAGGATTAAAAAAGAGTGGATAGTTGAGGATATTGGAATGCCCTATTTCCATCATAACTGATTTAAACCAAAGTATTATCATAATTAGTTTATTTTCTGCATTAGTTTTAATTCTTAGTCTAAAACCCAAACAAATTAACGTTCACCAAATAGAAACTAAATCTTAGATAATCGGTACTTGAAAACTAGTATCTGAGGACGATATTCACTCTTACCGGACTATATTACTTGTGAACGATACGTGCACTTGCGTGAACATTTGTAAAATCGCTAACAAGTTTTTGACGTCGTTGCCGGGGACTGATGTACTTTCAATATCGAATTATCTATTCTTATTTCTAATTTAGTTTGTATATATTTGGTTATGATTTTATTTCTAATTTGGTTGCTCCAGGAACTAGTTTCTAACTTGTTTTGCGAGCATCTTTTTATCACTTTTGTGTTTTTCTTATTTTGTAGGTAAAAAAAACATGGACTACTACTACTATCAGGGGCAGTGAAATCATCAATAACAACCTAACCCACAGGTTTCACAGGAAGATCAAAATGAGTTGCAGGCAACCATGTTCAGGCTCACTGATGCGCGTTAAGATGCACACACTCAAACGCAAGTGCACGTTATCGTATCAAGTAGTATAGTCTTAGATAAGACCGAATATCGTCCTCTGGGATTAGGGTTCAAGTACCAACTATCTATTTTCTAGTATCTATTTGGCGAATTGATAATTGACTTGGTTGTTTATAACTACGAATTATAAAAGCTATTCAATTATAAAGGTTTACTTCAGTTGTGATGAGAATAGGGCTTCTATGTATCCTCACTATCCGCTTATGCTACTTGCTAATGCATTACTTATGGTATTCTTCTTTTGGAGAAAGCGGGTTTAAAATCGCTTTATACTCGTTAGGTTATATAAACACTCAACCCCATGATCGTTCCTTACCTAACTTTCACGATAAGTGGTAACTTTATAGGAGGATTAAGAACAAAAACCTAGTTGACCGTCACGCACAATGCGCAAAATTAGGGTTGTTAAGCCTCTCATCAACGCTACATACTAATTGAGGTATTTGCATCCCCAATTCAAGAATGACTACCCAACTTACAGCATATTCACAATCCCCCCTTTTCAGAATCTGATTAGAAATCATATAGTGATAACTAGTTGTCAATTAATTACCAAGAATTCAACTCAATTATTGGATAGATCTCTCAATAAGAACAATAACCATAAGCATGCATTAATTTATAGCATAAGTTTCAAGCAGTTCAACATAGAAAGCCCTATAAGAGAATTAGTTCCTAGCCATAAAGATGACAAGAACTAATTCCATGTTCATCATGCAAAACTGAAATAAAGTAAAGAAAAAGGAAAAGAAATTACTAAATTAATGGTATCCAATCTCCTAGCAAAAGTCTTGAGTTGTGCAAGAAGGGAGACCCTCAAAAACTGCCTAGGGTTCTCCTTTTATAGGCTGCAAACCGCCTCCCTCTTTTCCTTCAGGCCTGGTCCAGAAATTCGTCCGAAAACCTAAGTTTTCGCGCCATGCGCCGCATGTGCACCGCGGCGCGGAAGTTACGCATCCGTCGGGTGTTTTGGCGCCGCGACCGCTATTCGCTGCTCGGTAGCGGCGCTGAATCTTCTGTAGCTCCTCGGATGTTTAGGCGCCGCGGCCCTGCTTCTGGTCTCTGAGGGCGCCGCGGCGCTGAGTCTTCTGTCCTCTCTGGGTAGTGGGCGCCGCGGCCCTGCTTTAGGCGCCGCGGCGCTGGATCTTCTGCACCTTCTCTGAATGATGGGCGCCGCGGCCCTGATCGCAGTGAGGCACCGCCGTCTGGATTTTTGCCTTGTTCGCCACTTTCTCTGTTTTCAGCTCTGGCATCTCCTCTTTTGCCCTCTTTTTGCTCCTTTTCCGCCATTTGACCATTTTAACCACTTTGACTCAAAAGAAAGAAAAACTATCCTAATACGACAATTATATGTGCAAAATGGGACAAAAGACTAACTAAAACTGACTCGAAAGGTGTATATAAAATACACCGATCAAATACCCCCAAACTTAACCTTTGCTCGCCCTCGAGCAAAGATAGAAAGAAATAAAATAACAAGACTCAAAGAACGAAAAATAAAAGGACTCCCTGCCATTGATCACTTTTGCTGCATAAATGTTAACTAGAAAACATGAAGGTTAGCTGAATAATATGCAGGAATCATATAGCATGAAATTTTCAGCACACTAACCACATGAAGCTAAATATTTCGCAAACTCATATTCATCATGCTTAATGGAAGTCAATATACTAAATCATGCATATAAATTCAAGAATTCCTATGGCTTGCTTACTTGCTATTCTCCACTAATTCTAGATATGCATAAAAGAGATCTTCAGGACTTTAAGGGTTGTAATGTAGGCTTAGGCAGGGGTTGGTAAAGATAGGCATTTAGGCTCATTTTTTTCTGTACCATAAGCTCTTTTGGCTTTTCAATTTTTTCCTTTTTTTCTTTTTGATTCTTTCTTTCACTTCAATTCTATCCTTCCCCTCTTTTGTTTTGGGAGAGTGAAGTGTATTTTACTAATAGGCACCCCCAAACTTAGGCTTTTGCCTCTTTCTTATTACTTTTCCATTGGGGTGCATCAAACTTGTTCACTCTTTTTGTTTCTTCTTTTTAACACAATGTACTCAATTATTTCATATTTTCACTTATGGCACAATTTGTGGGAATATATGGTGTCAAAGAAGAAGTTTCAAATTTAGGCTCAATGGGGCTGACTGGGGATATTTTTAAAGTCCGGGATAGAAAAGAGTGGTCAGAATTGGCTATCAAAAAAGTGCCTGAGTCATTTCCCTAACATGCATATCCTAACTATTTCGCCTCAAATAGCAAGCAATCATAACACATAAGCATTTATCATTTAGTATGCATAATTCGAGCAAGAAACTCCAAATAGACAGATTCTATGAGTTTTTGGCATATCTAACCTAAGTGTTTAGATAGTTGCTTCAATTCCTTTACATTATTCCACCTTACTTCACTAGGTGTTTCTAGCAACTATAGCATACATGATCTTTGACAGGCAATTATGACTCAAAAAAGAAAAAATTTTGGTGACTCAAAATAAACATAAAACAAATAAAAAGACTTAAATAAAACATAACATGACACACAGATAAAACACCCCCAAACTTAAATCACACATTGTCCCCAATGTGTGCAAGACTCAAAGAAAATAAAAGAAAAGACACTTACAGACTTTGGCTAAAATGGTGGTGGTGGTGGTGGATAATGCGTCGACCATTGGTGGAACAAGGCACTCAGCTCGTCGATTTGTTGCCTTGTTTCTTGTTGTCCTTGTACTACTCGCTTGCGCGTCCGCATCATCTCCTCCGATGTTGGTACAATTGCCCCATCAGGCTCAAGGTTCTCGCCTGCGCGTTGGCCTCGTGGCCGGGTCTCGCTCATATGAGCCCCTATTTCGTGCTCATCTTCATCCATGGCGCCTCTGGCCGCTCAGTGGTTGTACTCCGTCCGTCGCGGGGCTAGGGTCCGAAAGGAGTGCACTATCCCATAGACACCGCAGCTGGTTTCTTTCATGAGTATCCGCAGTAGTTGTGGATCGCACTCACGTGGCATAGATCGTAATAAGCGAGCCGTGTCCCAATCCACCCGCTGTCACCAACCCGCTGATTTCTCCAATGCTCGCACTATTTCTTTCCCACATCAATTGTCACTTCATAATTCCATAAATCAACTTAATCCTATCTTCCGACACTCGTGAAGTGCGTGGATGGAATCACGCGCATCGACAAAATACACCAAGCCTTGGTCGCCTTTGTTGAATTGGCACCGCCGGTTTCGATCCATTTCTTCCATCTCAAAAGCAGCCTGTGGTAGCCGACGGTGTTTGCAATCCAGATCCCGCTGATGTTGTCCGCTTCCTGCACCATGTTCTAAAATGGCTCCGATCACCAATTCCTCCTTCAACATCACCGCTTTCAATTGTATATTAATATTTTCACACACAGCACATAGCTTCCCTTACAAAGCATCCCCTTTCCACCTTCTCCTAAAGTGGCATAAAATTCTCGCACCATTGTTGTGTTTCACGGTGTTATCTTCTCCGTTCACAAATTTCTCCACTCCCTTAACTCAATCATCGCCCGAATGGGCTCATAAACATCTCCTTCTCCAAATGACGCCCTCTGGTAGTCCATTCCCCTTTCTGGTATTAAAGGTCTGGTATCAAGCTTTTTGTATCTTTGAGAGGCTTCGTAGCTTACAAACCTACTTTCGTCATATTGTGGGGTTGAGGTGGATGTGGAGCCTCTTCTTTTTCTGGTGGCCATGGTTTAAAACAGCTTCTGGAATTTTCAATTTAGTGGCACAAATGTCTCCTACTCAACACTAGCAGCGAATACAACACCCCCAAACTTCAACCTTTCTACTCAATACCCACAACCTCCTTTTCTACTCTTTACCCACAACCTCCTTTTCTACTCTTTACCCACAACCTTCAAAATCACTTTTCAGCACCCAAACTACCTCAACTACAATACTCCTCCAAACTACTACTTCCTATGGCTTCAGTAAAAGGATTCAAGAACAGAGAAAAGAATTACCTTTTTATGAGAGCTTCACGCTATTCTTGTTTCAATTTGTTGGCTTGAGGGTATGAAATGGAGCTTTGTTGTTTGGGATAGTTGGGGGTTTTGAGGAATTTAAGAGTTTAGGTTGTGGTTGTGTTGGATTTGTGGAAGATTTGTGGACAAATTTCTGGGATTTCGTGGGTTTTTGGAGAGGGAAAGTTAGGTTTTTGATTTTTGGATTGGGGAAAATCTGATTTTTCGCGTTTTCGACCTTTCGCCAGCGCCGCTTTTGGCTTTGGCACGGCGCCCAATCTCCCGCGGCTCGACTTTTAGCGCGCATTGTTTCGAAGCATGGCGCTAGACTTGGCAAATTTTCTTTTGCGCTCGCCTGAAGCCATGCGCTTTAAACTTCAAGGCTCGCTTTTACGCCGCGCTCGCTTCACAGCCATACCTGCTTTTTCTCGAGAATCGGCTTGCTCACTTTTCGTCCTTCAGTTTATTTCCCTGCACCTATCAATCACAGTACAAACACAAGAACCCAAGACCGTGAGATTGTTCTAGACAAAATAAAATAAAATAAAGACAGAAATTAAAATAACATAATTGAAAACGTTGGGTTGCCTCCCAACAAGCGCTGTCTTTAACGTCTTTTAATGACGCAAGTTCCTTAGCCTTAATAACCTCGGGGGAATTAAGCCCCAACCTATCCATTTCCTCCACATTTGGCGCTTTTTCTTCTTTCTTTTGGCATTATCGGCATAGGGAGTTCAGGAACACTTACCTCCTTTAGTGGCATTTCGGCAAACCATGTTTGCTTTCTTGGGCTCATTGCTCTTTGGTTGACTTGTATCGGCTCGCATGGTTTGATGGTGCTGATTGCAAAGCACCTACTCATTGTTGGTGGCTCAATGATGTGTTTAAAAACTTTAAACACCATTTCTTCAGTCTCCACCCTTAATGCTAGTTCCCCTCTTTCAACATCAATCAAAGCTCTCCCCGTTGCTAGGAATGACCTCCCCAATATGATCGGGATTTCCGCGTCTTCTTCCATATCGAGGATGAGGAAATCTGCAGGAAAGAAGAATTTCCCTACTTTCACAATTACGTCCTCGATCTTGCCTCTTGGATGCACCACCGCCCCGCTTCCAATCGCAGCTTATCGTGGTTGGTTCGCCTCACCCAACTCCAATCTCTTGAATACCGATAGGGCATTAGATTTATACTTGCCCCTAAATCACATAGCGCTCATTGCAGTTACCCCGCCCATCGTGCAAGGTAGTGAAGTCGCCAGATCCTTTAGCTTGGGTGGCAACTTTTTTGCAGATAGCACTACACTCTTCTGTTAGTGCTACTATCTCATATTCCGCCAGCTTCTTCTTTTTTCCCAAGATTTCTTTCATGAACTTGAAATAGGAAGGCATCTGCTCCAAAGCCTCTATAAAAGGTATGTTGATATGCAGCTTCCTGAATACCTCCAAAAATTTGGAAAATTGTTTATCGACCGCCTTCCTCTGTAATCTCTGGGGGAAAGGGATCTTTTCAGATACTCTTCTCCGGAGTTTTCTATCACCGGCTAGGCTCAATCACCTTCTTTTTCTAACTCGATTGCTTCTCAACTATCGTTGAGGTGATCACGCCCAATCGCTTCACTTTCTCAACCGCATCGCTAACACCGCTCTCTGATTTACCTCAGATTGCTTGGCGGTGCCCTCGTGGCTCGATGTTTGCTTGCTTGGCGTGACCCACTTGAGTTTCCGTGTTCCTGAATGAGGATCTAGCTTCGCTATGAACTGGTGCAGGCATTGAAAGTGCTGCTACAATGCTACTGCTCGCTTTTCTTTCGAATCGTGCATTAATCGCTGACGCCGCGGGCTGAGTGGCGGTCGCGATTCTGTATCGCTGGTTCGACATCGCCCCTATACCGATTCTGCCGCTTCGATATTGATTCTGCTGCCCCTGCATCGCTCACGCTTCGATATTGATTCGCTGCCCCGATCTCCTTTCCATGAGAAATTGGGTGATTCCTCCACCTGGATTATAAGTGTTTGAATAGGGGTTGTTCTGCCTCTCGTAATTGCCATCGCTTGACATTCTCGCCGCTCCATTGGTATATTGTTGGGATCCGCCAAGGACACCTATCAAATGTATGTGGGCCACCACATATCTCATGCCTTTTAGGCATCTCAGACGCATTTATCGACATCAGATGTTGCTGCAACTGTTTTGCTAGAAGAGCCACTTGGGCATTCAAGGCAGCAATAACATCTATCTCGTGGACTCCCACGGTTCTTCTCCCACTAGTCGCCCTCTCTTCAGTGACATGGTTGTTAGTGGCCATATCTTCTAATAACTCATGAGCGTCGTGGGCTGTTTTCCTCATGAATGCTCCACTGGCCGTGCATCTATGATGGTTCTGTCAGATCGCCACCACAGAAGATGTGGACCAAGTTCCACAACTCAATGCAATGGTGTGGGCACTTCCTTTGTAGATCCTTGAACCTTTCCCAAGCTTCATATAAGGACTCTCCATCAGCTTGGTAGAAGTTGTTCAACTCCCCTCTTAGTTTTGCTGCTTTACACGGAGGAAAGAACTTGGCTAAGAATTTCTGTGCCAGCTCGTGTCATGTGAAAATCGAGTCGGCCGACAGGGAATTCAACCATACTTTTGCTCTATCCCTGAGTGAGAAGGGAAAGAGCCTCAATCTGACGGCATCATCAGTAACGCCGTTATATCTAAAAGTTGCACATAGCTCCAAGAAATTAGCTATGTGCATATGTGGGTCCTCCGATGACAGTCCTCCGAATTGCACTGTGTGTTGTACCATGCTCAGAATCGCTGGTTTTATTTCGAAATTGTTGGCTCCTATTGCAGGGAGCCTAATGCATGTCTGTGCTCCATTCACTCTTGGTAGCACATAGTCTCCCAAACTTCGTTCTGGCTGGACTTGGACTCTCTCTTCCACGTCTATTGGCGCTTGCCTAGGCATTCCTGGATGGGGTTGATTCTCTCCTAACCCTTCTCCCATCCCGTTGTTGTTCTGAACGTCGTTCATCTCTAACAAGGTTGCACTTCGCTGATTCTTTCGGTTCTGTTTGCAGGTTTTCTCAATTTTTGGATTGAAGGGAACGAGAGTGTCTGCTCCTCTTCTCCTTCGCATAAACTGACTTCCTGAAATAGATCAAAAACAGACAACAAATCACGGCACCTCGAATTTTCAAAAGAAAAACGTAAAAATTAAAAATTAAAAGAAAAGTTAAAAACCAAATTAGAAATTAAAAATAGACAACTTTGATATTGAACTATGCCTAATCCCCGGCAACGGCGCCAAAAACTTGATGCGCGTTAAGATGCACACACTCAAACGCAAGTGCACGTTATCGTATCAAGTAGTATAGTCTTAGATAAGACCGAATATCATCCTCTGGGATTAGGGTTCAAGTACCAACTATCTATTTTCTAGTATCTATTTGGCGAATTGATAATTGACTTGGTTGTTTATAACTACGAATTATAAAAGCTATTCAATTATAAAGGTTTACTTCAGTTGTGATGAGAATAGGGCTTCTATGTATCCTCACTATCCGCTTATGTTACTTGCTAATGCATTACTTATGGTATTCTTCTTTTGGAGAAAGCAGGTTTACGAAATCGTTTTATACTCCCGTTAGGGTTATATAAACACTCAACCCCAGTATCGTTCCTTACCTAACTTTCGCTGATAAGGGTAACTTTATAGGAGGATTAAGAACAAAAACCTAGTTGACCGTCACGCACAATGCGCAAAATTAGGGTTGTTAAGCCTCTCATCAACGCTACATACTAATTGAGGTATTTGCATCCCCAATTCAAGAATGTCTACCCAACTTACAGCATATTCACAATCCCCCCTTTTCAGAATCTGATTAGAAATCATATAGTGATAACTAGTTGTCAATTAATTACCAAGAATTCAACTCAATTATTGGATAGATCTCTCAATAAGAACAATAACCATAAGCATGCATTAATTTATAGCATAAGTTTCAAGCAGTTCAACATAGAAAGCCCTATAAGAGAATTAGTTCCTAGCCATAAAGATGACAAGAACTAATTCCATGTTCATCATGCAAAACTGAAATAAAGTAAAGAAAAAGGAAAAGAAATTACTAAATTAATGGTATCCAATCTCCTAGCAAAAGTCTTGAGTCAGTGCAAGAAGGGGACCTCAAAACCGCTAGGGTTCTCCTTTTATAGCCGCAAACCGCCTCCTCTTTTCCTTCGTTCGCCTGTAAATTCGTCCAAAACCTAATTTTTCAGACGGCGCCGCGTTCGCAGATAGCCGCGCGCCAAGTTCTCGCAATCCGGGTGTTTTGGCGCCGCGCCTCGCTATTCGCTGCTCGGTAGCCGCGCGGATCTTCGTAGCTCTCAGGATGTTTAGCGCCGCGCCTCGCTTCGTCTCTCGAGGGCGCCGCGCTCAGTCTTCGCCCTTCGGTAGTGGGCGCCGCGGCCCTGCGTTAGGCGCCGCGGAGCTGGATCTTCTGCACCTTCTTCACGATGATGGCGCCGCGCTCGCTGATCGCAGGAGGCCGCGCGCTGGTCCGATTTTTGCCTTGTTCGCCACTTTCTGCTTTCACCGCATCTCCTCTTTTGCCCTCTTTTTGCTCCTTTTCCGCCATTTGGCCATTTTAACCACTTTGACTCAAAAGAAAGAAAAACTATCCTAATACGACAATTATATGTGCAAAATGGGACAAAAGACTAACTAAAACTGACTCGAAAGGTGTATATAAAATACACCGATCACTCACCAAGTGCCAGAATCAGTTTATGGCTGAGACAAGGGTTTCCGTAAAAAATTTGGAGACACAAATAAGGCAGCTGATGGATATGGTGAGTAATGTACCGCAAGAAAATCTGCCTAGCGATATGGTTGTGGGGAGTGATAAGCAGAGTGAGGAACCTGAACCACAACAAGCTGTTGAGAATGATAATGAATTGAGAGAGATAGTTGGTGTAGAGAAAGAAGAGGTTACTAAGATTCAACTTTTCAACTTTTTGGATTCCTTAGAATTTCTTTTTCCTATATCTGTTGCAGAAGAGACATCACCAACTACCATTGCTGACTTTTGGATGAGAATTGTCCAAATTCATATAAGGAGTCTATGTTCTCATTTCATATCCGATGCGAGACTCTTAACACTATCACTTAAGCTTCTTGAGTATAAATGAGTATGAGTAAGATATTTATAAGTTATTTGGTGTTTTATGTGAGATTAGGATGAACCCATAGAGGTTGACAGAAATAAATGATGATAACTGGGAGTTGAAGAAGATGATGAATAGTAATTGGATGAATTAGTTGATATGTAAGACCATAAATGACTTAAATAGTCTATGTATGAAGTGGGAATGGATTTGGTGAATCAAGACTTCACCCAAGTATTTGAATTGGAGAATTTGGTGGCCTTAGGCCAAAACCTAATAGACGAATTGGCTACATTCTGTCTTAATGGTATGTTTAAGTTATGATTAATGTATAATGACTTGGTGTGGACGTCTTGGATTAATTGAGATCGATTACACGTCAAGATTGAAGTAGAGTCTTCCACTGCATCCCAAGACATACCACCAAATGTTGAAAACATATCCAGTATGAGATAGCAGACTTGTACCGGGCCGAACATTTGAAGGAATTCCTCAATAACTGACCTAAGTACAACTTAAGTTAGGGAATAGGAGAACCGAAGAGGCATCAACCACTGAAGCAGACCATCAACATGATTTTCGAAGGGGATTCAATCGACACGATTACTCAACCCACCGCTAGGAAATGAAAGTGGCCACCTCCTCCCGGTAGCGGAACAAATGTCACTTGGCCCATGATGTAATAACTTTCACTGCCGATGACGACATAGAAGCAACACTCTAGCACAATGACGCCATGGTAATATTCCAGCAAAAAATTTAATTTTGAAATAAAGTGTGTGCTAATTGATCCACGTAACTTATCCAACATAAATCAACTTCGAGTCTGTTGAGATATATAGTTAGTTAGCAAATTAATTCTATTCTTAGATATTTTGATATGTGGGTGTAAATATATATATAATACACTAGGGGTCAATGTAAACATTAGAAAAATTTTTACACAAAAATATAGAATCAGAAGCTCACATTTGAACTCCAATCTCTCACGACTTTTCTCTCTTATTCTCTTCCTTTGCTTCACAGATTTGCCTTCTTCTTTGATCAATACAGTTATGTACCTTGTCTAGAACAAGCATGAATGCTCGTATTACAAGTTCTAACATGGTATCAGAGCGGGATTAACAGATCCGAGGCGCGACGATTGATGCGATTAAGTTTCTCGATCGAAACTGAAATTTGATCGATGTTCTGAAAAATCAAAAATTGAGAAGGAACTGATTATCGAGGAGCAGAATTGAAGGAGCTGAAGAATATCAGAAGCAATTGAAAACCTGAAAATCAAAAGCGTGATTTTCGTCTGAAAATCACAATTGAAGATCGAAACTTCGAATTCAAACTTCTGAGATGTTCGTGATTCAAAGCCGGGTGAGTATCGAAGAATCGATGCAATAGATATCGGAGATTTGACGATCCAATTGGATTATACTTTGAAATTGAAGAAAAATCAAAATTGCTGAAAATGAAATTACATCACATATCTCACTAATATTGAGGTAATCTCTATAGTTTATCGATCGATTTTGTTGCGAGTGACAATAGAATCTACAGAGTATCAAAGTTGATTCATCCTATTTTGTTTATTGTTTTCGATTAGCGCATTTGTCGATTTAGTCAGATGGAGATGTTATCATTTTCTGCGGATACACTTCATCTTTGGCTGTCATTGTGGCGACGAAGATCGCTGAAGTTCCAGTATTTAATGAGTTGGATGAAATCGAAGAGAGTATATTTCGAAGTTACATACAAATCCGTGTCTTATGAATACTGTTGTTATTTCTGTGGTGGTGAATTGATTCTGTATTGTTAAAGTTGTATTTGTGTTGGTGAATTGACGTATTGGAGAAACATATCGTAAGTTGTTGTTATGATTGGCGAGTCGTATTAAAACAGGATCTGATTTAGTTGTTAGTTGATATTGAGGTGAATAAACCAGTAAGTTTCTATGTTGGTGCTGAAGATGCCTCTGTGTTGGTATTATTGTTGCTGGACACTGTTTTTTAGCTGTGGCTAATGCTGATCAGTAGAGTCTTTCAGTGACACGTTTCGGTCCTCTTCCCATTACTTAGAAAAAGTGAGCCACCAGTCCAGGTACAAGATACTATCATTACCGCATGTACAATTAGACATCCAACCCGTAATCGCAACGACCCTCGCCCTCGTCTGATTGAGAAATAGGAAAGAACGCAGAATCGCCAGAAGGCGCAGGAGGTTGATTGAGACCCCCTGCCGACGAAGACGAAGGAAGAAATGGAGCGTGGATAATGCTGATGTAGTTGACTGTTGAGGTTGTGTTGGTATACAACAGTCGTAAGGAATCGAATCAGCCTGTTGTGAAACAGCAGGAAACATGATGTCCAATTGTGGATTAAGAACAGTAACCTATAAAGCTACACAAGTATCGGGGTACTGTCGTCCACGATTTTAACATATGTCTATTCAACTACAACATATCCAAATCTCTCCTCTCGGTTGTTGATTCGAAATCATATATGTTATGATATTTTGTGATCAATTAACTATCAAGCATTCACATCAATTATTGAATATATCTTAACAACTGAAGAAGTAATCAAACTATTGCATCAAATCATGAATAAAAGTTCAAGTGAATCATAAGGAAAGCCCTAATTAAGTATTTAGTTCCTAGTCATTGACATGCTACGAACTAATACAATATCCAACATAAAACTGAAATAAAAACTAAAGATAGAAATTACGAAGATTAAAGTTTCCAATTGTTGCTCAAAGTGTCTTGTGTTGTTCTTGTGTTCAAGAATGGACTCCCCTCCTAAAAACTGATCCCTAGGGCTTTAAATAGGTATCAATTTCGTGCCCTAGGGACCCTATTGCCCTTGGCCAATTCCAACTCGAATCGAAAATTCGCACGCAAGATCTGCGGTTCGCAGTCAAGATCACGGCGCCAAACTCCCGCAACTCTCAATAAATGGCACCGCTGATTCATCGAATGAACCTTGCTGAAAGTCCTTCAAGTCATTGCTTTGGCACCGCGGTGCTGCTGTGGGTTTTCCAAGTCATCGATTTTCGACCTTTTTCTGCCTCGGGACCTCCTTTTATGCCCACTTTTCGCTTCTTTTTGTCATTTTGTCTTTTTGAACCGTTGTGACTCAAAAGAAAGAAAAACAGCCCTAAAACTGTACTAGACGCAACAAAAATGGGTAAAATACTAATCGAAAATGACTCAAAATAGGTATATAAAATATGCCTAACAAACCCCCAAACTTAAACTTTGCTCGCCCTCGAGTAAAAAAGAAAAGAAAACAAAGAAATAAAATAAAAAAGACTCAAAGACTCACGTCAAACATTTGCAAAATGTCACTTAGAAACACATGAACGTTAGGACAATATGTAGGAATAGATGTAGCATGCATTGAACAATCTAGAATTTCAAGTTAGATATTTCGCAGATTCATTTCAGTCACAATCACTGGAAGCATGAATATCTAACCTATGCATGTCAATGTCATTGCATTTTTGTCAAGGTACTATAACCTGTTTACTTGTTATTCTCCACTAATCATGGACATACATACTAGGGATCATCAGGACTTTTCATGGTTGTAATGTAGGCTTAGGCAGGGGTAGGTAAAATAGGCATTTAGGCTCAAATTACGTACCATAAGAGCTTTTCATTCAACTTGTTTCTCTTCCTTGCTGTATTCTTTTTAGTTCATACCCATTACTCCCTTTTATCTTTTTGTTGAGAGCGGAACATACACATTCGCATTGTCACCCCAAACTTAAGCTTTTTCATATTTTAATTCGGGTGCATACTTTATTTTTGATCTCTTTTGTATTTCTTTTTCACTTTCTTTTTCCTCCGTATCATCAGTTATTACTTATGGCACATGAGGAAATTGGGGTGTCAAAGAAATAGCTTTTCATTTTAGGCTCAAAGGGCTGACTAGGGATACAATTCATTGTCAGAGTAGGTAATGAAATGTAAGAAGGACTAACAAAGAAATGCCTGAATCCTCCTCCTAACATGTACATCCTAATTATTTCGCCTCAAATAGCAAGCATGCATGATATTTTTTTGCAATTGACATACACAGGCTAAGCACATAATATTCCAACTAATCAGGTTTTCATGAATCTTTGGCATATTTAACTTAACACACAGATTTTTGCATCATATTAGCATTAGCAACCGATTATCCGATCTCTTCCTCCTCCCAAGCGGCTTACAACTAATCTAATGATTCCATTACATTATCCTACTTAATTCACTAGGCGTTTCAAGCAACTACATCATGCATGATAAAAAAAAATTTGTGACTCATATAGACACATAAAAGATACAAATCAACGACTCAAAATTATAAGAAAATACAAGTACCCACCAAACATAACTGACACATTGTCCCAAATGTGTATGACTCAAAGATGAAATAGGGACGACTTACAGATGTACATCGGCTCAAAATGGTGGTGGTGGCGGCGGATATTGCATTGTGACGATATCTGTGGGAGAAGATTTGGCGATTCCGGGCCTTTTCATATTTTCGGGGATCGTGAACTGGCACCGTGGTTCTGCCTCTGTGGCGCCGCGGTGCATAAAGTACTAAGGCTTTCCTGAAGATTCGGCACCGCGGTGCTGACTTGATTTCGTGTCGTTTCGCCCTTTCTTTCATGCTATATCTCAGAGTCTTTCACTTTCACCTAGCATCACAACATAACAAACACACCAAAAGTGAGACTGTCCTAATTAAAATAAATTGCAAAATTTAAACATTGGGTTGCCTCCCAAGTAGCGCTGTCTTTAACGTATTTTAGCCGAACGCAAGTTACTTATCAAAAATCATTGGGGTAATTTAACCCCACAACCTATCCATTTCATAATCATTCTCCTCTTTCTCATTCTATTTTTCTTCTTCACCAGAGGGGTTCAGTAATACTTACCTTTTCGAGGGCTTTCATCTCATCAATTTTTGTTCCTGCCACCTTGCTGATCTGTGGGTTTAATGCTATAGGGATGGTCTCCCTAGCTTTGGCATGCACTGGCTGAACTGCTGGGGCAGCTGTGCTTGCTGCGAAATACTTGTCAATGACATGGGACTCAATGGCGGATTTGAACACCTTGAACACTATCTCCTCATCCTGAACCCTGAGTCTCACTTCCCCCTTTTCCACATCAATCAAGGCTCTCCCAGTAGCAAGGAATGGTCTCCCCAAGATAATTGGTATCTCATCATCTTCCTCCAGATCAAGAATAAGGAAGTCTGTAGGGAAGAAGAACTTTCCTACCTTAACCAACACATCTTCGATTATGCCTCTGGGATGCACTCACGCTCGGCTCGCTTAGTCGCAGATTTATCGTGGTCGGTCGCTTCCCCCAAACCCAACCTCTTGAAGACAGATAGGGGAATTAGATTGATGCTAGCCCCTAGATCACACAACGCCCTGTTGCATGTCACCCTACCAATAGTGCAGGGTAAGGTGAAGCTCGCTGGATCCTTAAGCTTAGGAGGCAGTTTCTTTTGCAAGATGGCAATGCACTCCTCTATCAATGACACAGTCTCATAATCCGCTAACCTCATCTTTTTCCCAAGTATCTCCTTCATGAACTTGAAGTATGCGGACATCTACTCTAGCGCCTCAATGAAGGGAACATTTATGTGTAGTTTTTTGAACACCTCCAAGAACTTGGAGAACTACTTGTCAACTTCCTTCCTTTGTAGACTCTGAGGGTAAGGCATTTTATCAACATATTTCCTCAAAAGTGATGGTGGAGCTTTTTTCAACTGTAGGGCGGTCCTCAGTGACCCCTCTTTCTCTACTTCAACTACCTTCGCACCCTCATTCTCACTTACCACTGCGGGCTGGGGAGCAACGTGCTCCAACTGCTTTCCATTCCTCAACAATACTGCTTGACATTGTTCTCTAGGATTCACCTCTGTATTGCTTGGGAGAGCGCCCTGTGGCCTGTTGGTTACCATCTTTGCAAGCTGCCCAACCTGTGTTTCCAAGTTCCTAAGAGAGGACTTGGTTTCTGACAAGAACTGACTCTGTGAGTTGGTCAGTGTGAGCAATGCAACTCTCGATTCATCGCTTTTCTGGCATGCGGTGGCCTAAATCTTTGGGATGAAGTGGTCTGATTGTGTCCCTGCTGGTTCTGGTAACCACTTTGATATGTCTGCTGCTGAGGTTGGTCGTTCTTCCACGAAAATTTAGGGTGATTTCTCCACTCTGGATTGTACGTGTTGGAGTTGTAAGGCCTCTGAAAGTTCCCAACCGCCTGAACCTGCTCCATTGGCACATTGTTGGGATCAAATGTTGTGCATCTATCAAAATAATGCGGGCCCCCACAAATCTCATAATTTATAAGCGTCTGGACTACATTTGCAGTCATGGTGTTCTGCTGTAGTTGCTTTGTCAGAAGGGCTACCTGTGCATTCAGGGCAGTGATTGCATCTAATTCATGAATACCCATGGCCTTCCTGCTGGTCACTGACATGTCATCTTCTCCCTGATGATTGTTGGCTGCCATATCCTCTAGTAAATCATGTGCCTCATTGACACTCTTTTCACGGCGCACCGCCGCCGCATCAATGATGGTACGCGTAGTACCACTCAGCCCATTATAAAAGATGTGGACCAACATCCACTTCTCTATGCCATGATGTGGGCACTTCCTCTGGAGATCATTAAATTGCTCCTATGCATCATAGGGCGACTCACCATCCACCTGGTAATAATTGTTCAACTCTCCTCTTAACTTTGCTACTTTGGAAGGAGGGAAGAACTTTGCTAGAAATATTTGGGCCAGGTCCTGCCAGGTAGTGACGGAGTTAGCTGGTAGTGAGTTCAACCAACTTTTGGCTCTATCCCTCAGTGAGAATGGGAAGAGCCTCAGTCTGATGGCATCGTCAGTGACACTATTGTATTTGAAAGTAGCACACAGCTCCAGAAAGTTTGCAATGTGCATGTGGGGATCTTCATATGGCAGTCCCCAAATCATCGTGTTTTGGACTACGCCGGGATGGCTGACTTGATCTCAAAATTGTTAGCCCCTATAGTTGGGAGCCTGATGCAAGTCTGTGCTCCCGTGACTGTGGGAAGAACATAGTCCCCCAAATTCATCTCCGTAGGTGGTGGGACTTGTCCCGGGGCAACCGACACCTCATTATTCAACCCCTCTACTGGTATCCCATTGTTGTTCTGTTGATCTCCCATTGCTAACAATTCAGCAGTTATTTTATCTTTCCTGTTTTGTCTGCAAAGTCTCTCAATCTCAGGGTTCAGAGGGATAGGAGTGTCTGCTCCTCTCCTACTTCGCATACACTAGATTCCTGAAATATATCACAATCAACAAACAGATCACGACACACGATTCTAACAATAAAAATAAAGTCAAATTAGAAATAAAAATAGATGGTTCGATATTAGATATACGTCAGTCCCCGACAACGGCGCCAAAAACTTGTTAGGTGATTTCCACACACGCAAAACGCAAGTGTACGTATCGTCTCAAGTAATATAGTCTGTAAGACCGAATATCATCCACAGAGACTGGTTTCTAAGTACCGAGCATCTATTTTGTGTTATCTATTTGGCGAACGAATATTGCTTGTTTTTTTTATTTAACTACTGGAATGATTGCAAGAAATAAGTAAACTAATTAGGTTGTATTCAGATTATGAAGGAATTAGGACTTCCAAAATCATCAACTATCCACTTTATTCAATCCTTAATGCGTTCTAGAATGATTCTTCTTCTATGTTAAGATATCGGTTAACTAGACTGTCTTATATTCCGGTTAGGATATATAATCACTCAATCCCAGTGCAGAACCCTTTTATATTTCTATGATATGATTTACCACATAGGAAGATTAAGAACAGTAACCTATAAAGCTACACAAGTATCGGGGTACTGTCGTCCACGATTTTAACTGATGTCTATTCAACTACATCATATCCAAATCTCTCATCTCGGTTGTTGATTCGAAATCATATATATTATGATATTTAGTGATCAATTAACTATCAAGTATTCACATCAATTATTGAATAGATCTTAACAACTGAAGAAGTAATCAAACTATTGCATCAAATCATGAATAAAGGTTCAAGTGAATCATAAGGAAAACCCTAATTAAGTGTTTAGTTCCTAGCCATAGACATGCTACGAACTAACACAATATCCAACATAAAACTTAAATAAAAACTAAAGATAGAAAATTACGAAGATTAAAGTCTCAAATTGTTGCTCCAAGTGCCTTGTATTGTTCTTGTGTTCAAGAATGGACTCCCCTCCTAAAAACTGATCCCTAGGGCTTTAAATAGGTATCAATTTCGTGCCCTAGGGACCCTATTGCCCTTGGCCAATTCCAACTCTGAATCAAAAATTCGTCACGCAAGATGCTTCGCAGTCAAGATCACGATGCCAAACTCCCGCAGCTCTGAATAAATGGCACCGCGGTTCGCTCGAATGAACCGCCGAAAGTCCTGCGGTTTCGCTGTTTGCACCGCAGCCTCGCTCGGCACCGCGACTTCTTGTGGTTTTTCCGAGTCATCAATTTTCGACCTTTTTCTGTCTCGGGACCTCCTTTTATGCCCACTTTTTGCTCCTTTTTGTCATTTTGCCTTTTTGAACCGCTGTGACTCAAAAGAAAGAAAAAATTTCTAAACTGCATTAGGCATTTAACGAAAATGGATAAAATACTAATCGAAAATGACTCAAAATAGGTATATGAAATATGCCTAACAGGTAGGGCAATTGGGTAGGGGTAGGGCGGGGGTAAGGAAAAAAATCATATTTTTTATAAAAGTAACAAAAAATATGAAATAGAAATTTGAGGACGAGGTAGGGCAATGAGGAGGGGTGGGGGTAAGAAAAAATTCATATTTTTTATAAATTGATTATAAAAGTAAAAAAAATATAAAATAAAAGTTTGAGAATGTGGAGGTGGGCGGGCGGGCGGGTAGAGGATGTAAGAAACAAATTCATATTTTCAATCATTTTTTATAAAAAGTAACAAAAAATATGAAATAGAAATTTGAGGATGGGGTAGGGCAATGGGGTGGGGTTGGGGAAGAAAAAAATTCATATTTTTTTATAAAAGTAAAAAAAATATGACATCGAAATTTGAGGATGGGGTGGGTAGGACGGGAGTAGATTTGGACATATTTGAGTTATTGACTATCATATTATCGTTACATTTTTATGTACAATATAATATTATTTTTTAATTAAATGTTGCAATTAAATAAAAAAAAAATTAAAATATTAAATTGTAAAGATATACTATTTTAGAAACATAGTATATAAAAGAATATTTTAAATTTATTAAAAAGAATATTCTAGTAAATTTGCATAAATGTGGGCCAAACAGAAAACTGTTTTTGTTTCTCAGAAGTACACCCTAACAGATTCTCTATAAACAGTTTCTGTAGAAGGACCGAGGGAAGACCCTTTGTAAAGATGTCTGCAATTTGATACCTGGACGGTACATGATAGATGCGTACTTGTCCTCGAACAACCTTTTCTCGAACAAAGTGAATGTGCATCTCGATATGTTTAGTGCACTGGTGCTGAATCGGATTCCCAGAAAGGTAGATGACACTAACATTATCACAATAAACCAATGTTGCTTTCTGAATAGGACAATGAAACTCTAAAAGAAGATTACTTAACCAACATGATTCAGAGACCACATTGGCTACCCCTCGATACTCGGCCTCTGCACTGGAACGTGATAAAGTCGACTGACGCTTTGCAGACCAAGAGACCAAGTTGTTACCAAGAAACATACAATAGTCAGACGTAGATCGTCTGGTGTGGACAGCCGCCCCAATCAGCATCCGTATACGAGACAAGTGTAGATGTCGACGAAAGATATAAATGTAAGCCATAGTCAAGTGTCCCCTGGATGTACCGAATGATGCGTTTGAGCGCATTGATTGTGCTCAACCCTGGGATCATGCATAAACAAACACACTTGTTGTACGACATACGTAATATCTGGTCTCGTGAAAGTAAGATACTGAAGGTCCCCTGCAAGACTGCAATAGCGGGTCAGATCCTCATACGGTGAGCCAGCCGCAGAACCCAACTTGGTTTAGTATCAACTGGAGTAGAAGTGGACTTACAGGATGACATCCCAGCCCTCTCAATGATCTCAGCTGCATACTTCCTCTGTGATAAGAACAACCCACCTGCATGTCGAGTGACAACAATCCCCAAAAAATAACTCAAGGACCCCAAGTCTTTCATAGCAAACTCAGAACTGAACATTGTCATGATAGATTTGCGTAATGCAACAGAAGAGGCGATCAAGATAATATCATCCACATATAATAATATATAAGCCAACGAAGAACCACGATATATGAATAATGAATTATCAGACCTGTGCGAGAACCCAATAGTCGAAACAAAATCTGCAAACCTCTTATACCAAGCCCGGGAGACTGCTTAAGCCAACTTTTTCAACAAACAAACATAATGAAGATATTTGGGATCCCTAAAGTATATTTAACACAAGTATTTTAGAGTGATTTGCTATTGGTATGAATTTTTTGGTTTCTTGATTGTTAATTTAGGTGCTATTTCTTGATGATTATAGAAAAGTTTGAACCTTTATATGCGCTAATGTCTGGTAAAGGATAAGATTTAACCTTATTTTTATGTATATTTCAAGTTATATGATGTTTCTCTTAATATGCAAGTATTTTAAGTTTTTTTTGTTAGATACTTTTAGATTTTGATTTTGATTTTGATTTTTGGAGTGATTTGCTATTGGGTGTGGATTTTTTCCTTTCTTGATTGTTAATTTAGGTGATTTTTCTTGATGATTATGGAAAAATTTGAAACTTTATATGTATGCACTTTTGAGCTTATCTGGTAAAGCATAAGAATTTTTGGTGATTCTTGAAAAGTTTCAACTTTTACTTTATGTCTATATCAAGTACTATGAATTGTTTTTTGTTTGTTCTTTTGCTGGAAAAAGTGAATTTTTCAAAATTTCTCAGGATTTGTAATCTGGTATTCTACACGCCATTGCCTGATATTGTGGATTTGGCATGATTATTTGTGTAATTTGGGCTGATGTGACAATCAGTATCCATTCTCTTGTTTTTATTTTTGGTGCCAGACTCGATGGGGAAGTCTTTGGATGAAATGTTTCGTTTTCCCAATGTATTCATTTTTATTTGTTGAGGTTTTGGAGAGACAGAGAACATATTTAGTTTGTCGTTCCTATGGTTTAATTACGTCCAGTAAAATTCTGGTTGGAGTGGATAAATTGCTTTAGTTGACTCTCTAAACTCTTGGATTTGGAAATGTTAAATTTATCCTTGTCCTTGTTTCAGAAAACAAATCGTCAAATGAAGATCTCATATAGAATTATGAGGCCAAATTGGTTTATATGTGGTTCTGTTAGTCAGACTGTACATTTAGTTCATCTACAACTATGTCGCTTGATAGCTCAAATGTCTCGATATAAGTCTGAATAAATTCCTTCCTCAAATGTAAACCTAGCATATCTTAATTAGTGTGTGTTCCTGCAGAATGTTCTATGGACCTAGGGGACCTTATGCATTGTTTGCTGGAAAAGATGCTAGTAGAGCTCTTGCCAAGATGTCCTTTGAGGAAAAAGACCTCACAGGGGATATCTCTGGCCTTGGTGCATTTGAGCTTGATGCCTTACAAGATTGGGAGTACAAATTCATGAGCAAATACGTCAAAGTTGGGAGTGTGAAGCAGGCAGTGCCAGTAAATGACGGGGAAGCTAATGTCTAATCTGTTGAAGCAACTGATGGTGAAGCTAAGCCAGCGAGGGTGGTGCTTCAGGGAGTGCCAAGCCATTGGAAGATGATGGTCCATCAAAAATTTCCGAGGCTGCTAACGATGCTCCTTCAGAGAGTGTTGCTGCTGAAACTGTGGTTAAATCTGATGCTGATGTCGACAAGAAGGACTAATTGGGACAATTTTAGTTCAAGTAACAAGCTGAGAAACATAGGGAAGGGAACTGCTTTGTGGAAGTCGGAAATGCATGGCATCTGGTGCATTTTGTTTATTATCTTGTGTCATATGAGGCTCCTTAGCAGTAAAGTTGGTCTAATTTTCTAAATTGTTGTATGAAATAATGAACAAAGCATTTTACTTCCTATATATTTATAGGTGTCTTAAATGAGGTAATACTTGATATGCTGGAAAGACCCCTTTATCTTGTAAGTGCATCTCATGTTGTAGTTGCAGTCTCCATATTACCTCTAATAGCTCTTTTTGCGCCTTACATTTGGTGTTGCTGGAGAATTCTATGGCTTTGCACTAAAAGAGAAGTCTAGAAGTTTGGTATATAGCACCAAGGTGTGACTTGATGCTCAATGAAATAAGTTGAGAATCATGAGGTTTTAAATTTAAATTTAAATTCCAACATAAACAAATTAGTCCCTCTATCTCAAAAAGATTATCTTATTTTCTTTATTAATTTGTCCTAAAGAGATTGACACATTTCTATATTTAAAAATAATTTAACTTTATGAGATGATTAACAGTGACACAAATATCTAAGGTTTGCTTTAGACCATACATTTCAAAAGTCTTTATTTACTTTTTAAATTCCGTGTCGAGTCAAAGTATGACAATCTTTTTGAGACGGAGGGAGTAAATGATTTCCTCTCTCTGTCATAGTCTTGGTGGATAGAGTTACTTTGATATCTAAAGCTGGTGGACCCTTGGCTCGAGATTCGTGTAAGTTGGTTCGAAAATCATTCAGCCTGCATAACATACTTTTATGGAGATTCTTTAGTTGAGGTACGTGCAAGTTGCATAACATACTTTTGAGGTATGCTTGGGTGTGTCAATTTTGTTTTAATAGTAGTAGTTCTATTACACCACTTAAAGGAGACCTTTTCCGTTAATTTTGATATGCTCAAAGCAAGCTTTTACCTTTTCCCAATCTTGCCGTTTGTTATCTTTGTACTCCTTTCAAGTTGTAGCGGATATCTCAATGTGGCCCATGAAAGTTGGTGAAGCTGATCGCTATGTTCAAGTCTTTAAGTGGTCCTATTAATAATGGGGTCTCAACATATTTTACCAGTCGGCAAAAAAATGTTCAAGCTCTCTAAAGATGACGTGATCTTTACTAGTAACTTGCAATCGACTTGATGAAAATACATACTAAGCGTTAAATTTGAAGAGTTCGGCCAGGCCGCCAGGCCAGTCTTTCCCCTTTGGTCGCACTGACCATGCAATAGCCTGATAGCATCTAATGCACACCAAATTGTTGGTCCACAAAAAAAAAAGGTAGCAGGGAACGAATAGTTTCAATAGACGTATGTACATTTGAGCAGGAAAGTGTAAGTTCAACCTATCTTTTGTAGCTGTAAATTTGTACTTGGACTTTAGTTCAACCTATCTACTGCATGAGAACTTCCAGTATTCTGTGTTTTTGCTACAATTTAATATGCAAACAGTAATTTTTTAAAAGGATCCAGTGTGATTAAACCTTAAGATGGCTCAAAGATGCATAATTCTCTAGGTACATTCTAGTCCTCAGTTCTATCACACAGATTATTGATTTGTTTCAATTGTACACGTGACATAAATATAAGTCTTTATACGAATTTTTAGAACACATAAAACGTAACTAGAATTTACATGTCACGCATTGGAGAAATTTGTGCCCACATACTATCCCAAGTCGCCTCTTATTGGAGAACCTTTTCTAGATGAAGTGATTATTGGTTTATGGAAGAAATGTCACCAGATAGCCATTTTTAGGATCGTCATTTAAATTTTGTTCATCGCTTGCAAATTATTTAGTCATAATTTTTTTAAAAAAGCAGATACATGATGTTTCTTTGTTATGACCCCTCTTCAAAGCAAAAGAGAATTGTTCCCGAGAACAAGAAGACAAAATGTTTGTGGTAGTTTTTTATTATCTATTTTTGGCTTTTCTTATTGCTTAAATAGGAAATGAAAGAAGGTTGAAGTCATGGACTCCTACAAAACTGGAATGATAAAACAAATGCTGAAAGTGAAGAACTTGTCTTCCTAAAGACTAGGTCTCTTATGAAACAACCTATTAGTGGAGAACTTGTCTTCCTAAAGACTAGGTCTCTTATTTGAACAAGTCAGCAACTGAAAAATAAAGTGGAAATCACGTGGCTTTGATTAATCCAAATACTTCTTATTTGGAATCTTTTGTCTAGTTGACTTCCTCAATGCCACCTCCTCATTGTCCTGCATATTGTCCTCAAATGGCCTATCAATACTCCCTCGGTACAAAAGAACCTTGTCCTCAAGGTTCATCGAAAAGTGTGAAAAACGTGCCTTAATCTGTTTGTAATCTTCCCATGTAGCTTCCTCAATCGGCATCTGTTCCCACTTAATTAATACTTCAGTGAACGTCTTGGATCCTTGTTGAGTTTGACGCGTTGTGAGGACCTCTTCTGGTTCCAAGTGAATCAATCCGTTATCTCGAAGGCGGCGAACCTTGGCGGATCCTCTTCGTGGCGTTTCTTTAATAAGGACACGTGAAACACCAGATGAATTCGTGAGCCCTCAGGCAATTTCAATCGATACGCCACTTGGCCGATGCGTTTCTCAATCTGAAATGGCCCAAAAAACCGATTCGCGAGCTTCTGAGACGATCGTTTGAAAACTAATTTTTGTCGATATGACTGTAATCGGAGAAACACCTAATCACCCACTGCGAATTCTATGTCCCTCCTCTTTCGATCCACCATTTGCTTCATACGATTGTTTGCGGTTTGGAGATGTTGTTTCAATTCACCCAACAACTCGTCTCTTTCCTGCAACTATTCATCAATTTCTTCCACTAAAGAGGATCCGAGCTCATACCTTGGCATTAATGGTAGTTGTCGGCCGTATAAGGCTTCGAATGGTGTCATTCCGGTTGATGAATGATACGTGATGTTATACCAGTACTCAGCCCAGGGGAGGAGATCGCTCCACTTCTTAGGTCTATTCTGGACAAAACAACGAAGAAATTGCTCGATACACCTATTAACGACCTCCGTTTGTCCATCTGTTTGCAGGTGATAGGCCGACGACATGCGTAATGTAGTTCCGGATAGTTCCAGAACTCCTTCCAAAAGTTGCTGAGAAAAAGTGGATCACGATCACTGAGAATTGACCTCGGAATCCCATGAAGGCGAACTACTGAATCGACGAATCGTTTAGCCACTTTAGAAGCTGTGTACGGATGGGCCAAAGGAATGAGGTGCGCCGATTTGCTTAAACGGTCCACTACCACCAGAATTATTGTATGATAGTTAGAACGAGGTAACCCATTCACGAAATCCATAGAGACATCCTCCCAAACCTGATTTGGAATCGGTAAGGGATGTAGCCATGTAGGAGACCGACTGGTGATAACGTCTGTGATTTTGCCCTTTGACATGTGTCACAGTGAGAGACATACTCCAGGACTATCTTGTGCATCGAAGGCCAATAAAATTGGCGAGACAACCTTTTGAATGTGCGCAACACTCCCGAATGACCCCCCATTGGTGTGTCATGATGTTCATGAAGAAGTTGAGCAATGAAAGGAGAATTAGGAGGTATAACCACATGGTTATTGTAGCACATGAGACCGTCCTTCCAAGTGTAAGGTTTCCCTGGTTTTGTTGTAGCTGCTTCTCCAATGCGCACCAGATACAGATCCGTTTTGGCTAATTGCCTGAGTTCTTCCCAAAGAGACACATAAGTAACCGACATGGTGTTGAGCACAGGGCTATCGGGAACTCGCGATAAAGCATCCGCGGCTGCGTTAGCTTTACCCGATTTGTATACGATCTCATAATCGTAGCCCACTAATTTCGACATCCATTTTTGTTGTTCCGGCGTGAGGATTCTCTGCTCGAGCAAGTATCGAAGATTGCGTTGATCCGTCTGGATAATGAATCTTCAACGGAGAACATATGGTCTCCATGTGCGTATTGCCATGACAATAGCTAACATTTCTTGCGCATACGTCGACCAGTTCTTCTTCGTACTCCCCAATGATCTGCTCATAAATGCTATAGGTTGGTCATTTTGACAGAGAATCGCACCTATACCTTCCCCGAGGTGTCTGTTTGGATGACAAATGGCTTTGAAAAATATGATAAGGCTAAGGTCGGAGTGGTTGTCATTGCCTCTTTGAGTGTTGCGAAGGCACATTACCTTACGGATCCCATGTGAACCGCTGCGCAAGTGTTTAGTTAGGGGTCTCGCTATTAGACCGTGATCCTTGACGAATTTCCGGTAATAGCCCGTCAATCCTAAGAAACCACGAAGTTCTGTGATTGTTGTTGGGACTGGACAATCGAGCATAGCCTTGATTTTCGAGCGGTCCACCTTAACGCCTTTGCTGATGATTATATGACCCAGGTACTCCAGCTCCTGTTTCCCAAAATCGCATTTCTTAAACTTGACAGATAGTCTGTTGTCGCACTTCGCGGACATGTAGCAAGTACTTCTCCCAATCTGGGCTGTAGACGATGATGTCGTCGAAGAATACCAAGACTGATTTGCGCAATAGTGGCCGGAATATTGAGTTCATCAACGCTTGAAATGTAGACGACACATTACACAGACCAAAGAGCATGACGAGATATTTGTAATGGCTATTATGAGTGTGAAACGCTGTCTTGGGCACATCCGCCTCGTGCATCCTCACTTGATGATAACCCACAGTCAGGTCGAGCTTAGTGAAGAACATGGTGCCATGTAGTTCATCCAACATATCTTCCACTGTCGGTATCAGAAACCTGTTCTTGATTGTCACGACGTTGAGGGCTCGATAATCTGTACAGAACCGCCATGACCCTTCCTTCTACTTTACCAGTAACACCGGCAAAGAAAAGGGACTGGCGCTCGGGCGTATGATCCCCGAATTGAGCATCTCCTGAACCTGTTTCTCGATTTCCTCCTTCTGAAAGTAGGCGTAACAATACGGCCTAACATTGATCGGGTATGTGCCGTTCTTCAAGGTAATCTGGTGGTCAATCTCTCTTTCTGGTTGCAGCATTGTCGGTGTGTGGAATAGATCGTCGAACTCTCGAATCAAATCTCCAATGTCATATGCCAGCGTGACTAGAGAGTCGCTGGCTAAACCGGATAGATTGCAAAAATGGTTTGTCCTTGTCGGGCCTCTTTAGTTAATTCAGCTTGTTCAATGGCCTGTAAAGAAGACGAAGGAATCCCCTGTAGTGTGACATCTTGGCCAGCCCACTTAAAACTCATCGAATGGGCCCTCCAATCACAAAGTATTGGGCCCAATGTCTCTAGCCATTACACACCTAGCACGAGATCAAGGCCTAGAAGCGGTAGGGCAAATAAAGTGACGGTGAAGGCTGTTTCTCTGATTTTAATCGTCACCTTTTCATATTTGTCTCTGCACTTTATTGGGTCTCCATTAGCCACTCTTACCGTGAAAGAAACTGTTGATGTGAGCGCGATGTTCAATCCTCTCGCTTCTTTTATGCTAATGAAGTTATGGGTCGATCCACTGTCCACTAATGACATCAATCGCTGTTTGTGGATCGAGGCGTGAAAATGTATGGTTGTGGGTGAATTAGCACCAGTTATGGCATATAATGAGATCTCCGACATTGGTTCTGGCTCTGGTGGTAGCTCGGCCTCCTCTTACTCGTCTTGGTCACTCTCCATGATAAACAATTGTGGTTGCTTGCATTTATGGCCTGGCGAGTATCGCTCATCGCAACTGAAACATAGCCCGAGGCTGCGCTTCTTCTTCAGTTCATCCCAACTCCCTTCGAGGCGCCGATAATTGCTTTTCACTAGGCGATGATGATTTGTTAAAGTCAGGTCGCGAGACCCGCTTCAAGGTTGTCAAGCCTCTCCTTGTTGTTGGCTATCGTCTCGCCCCTCAGTTTTTGAGCGACGACCAACAGTTTGTTGGAGTTTTTTGTTTTTCTGGGCGGAATGGTGAAGGAAGGGGGTTAACAGAAAAATAAAAGATGTTGGTCCTTGCTGAACGTTGATTAACATCGAATACTGTCACAAGAAAAAAAGAATGGCTTTGATACCAAATTGTTATGGCCCCTCTTCAAAGCAAAAGAGAATAGTTCCTGAGAACAAGAAGACATAATGTTTGTGGTAGTTTTTGACTACCTATTTTTGGCTTTTCTTATTGCTTAAATAGGAAATGAAAGAAGGTTGGAGTCATGGACTCCTACAAAACTGGAATGATAAAACAAATACTGAAGTGAAGAACTTGTCTTCCTAAAGACTAGGTCTCTTATGAAATAACCTATTAGTGGAGAACTTGTCTTCCTAAAGACTAGATCTCTTATTTGAACAAGTCAGCAACTGAAAATTAAAGAACAATTGAAAAATAAAGGGGAAATCACGTGGCTTTGATTAATCCAAATACTTCCTATTTGGAATCTTTTGTCTAGTTGACTTCCTCAATGCCACCTCCTCATTGTCCTGCATATTATCCTCAGATGACCTATCATTCTTCTTAGCTTTCTCAAATTCAGGACGTGTCCCAAAATTAAGTTTTTCAATTCAGAACCGTATGAGATTATGTCCTAAAGTTCAGTTTCCGAAGAAGCGAGAAGAATAAGAAGATAAGCGAACGCTATTCTTTTTTCAAGTACCAGCTATACTTTAAATAGTTTGAAAATTCTAATTGAAACTTAAATAACAGCCCAAAAATGGATATACATGTTTGCTCTTGGTATATGCCTTAGGCTCTTCTAAAATCCTAGCCAATTACTACCACCCCACCCCCTCAGCTTACTCCTATTCTAAACCCTAGCTCATATAAAGGGTTCTTCATTCCACATCCCTCAAAACATCAACAATACTTCTTTTCTTCTCTAGTTTTGATTTCTTGTGGAACCTATGACCGAAAAACAAATATTTCATCCCGCTTTTGCCCTTAATAACGTCAAGAACTTTATCTCCAGAACACTTGAAATGGATAAAGGGAAATATACCTCTTGGGCGGAATTGTTCAAAATTCATTGCCGCGCATATGAAGTAATCGACCATATCATACCTTTCGAGTCACCGTCGGACACCATTTTGGTGGAAAAAAAAGCTATGGTCCCGTTTGGATGTTATTGTCCTTCAATGAATTTGTGGCACTATATCTAACGATCTTTTACATACCATATTGGAGCCGAACTCTACGGCTCAACAGACATGAGAACGTTTACAAAATATATTTCAGGATAACAAACTTTCTCGGATCGTTTATCTTGAACACCAATTTACTAATGTTAAATTGGAGATTTTTCCAACATCTCTGCTTATTGTAAGGAATTGAAGGTGCTTGCGGACCAACTATCCAACGTTGGTTAACTCTTAACAAATCAAAGGTTGGTCCTTCAGTTGATTGCAGGGTTGCATGAGCAATATGATGGAGTTGCTACGTTCATTCAGCAAAGTAATCCGTTGCCTCCTTTTTATGAGGCCCATTCGAGATTGATTCTCGAGGAAACACAGAAAGCAAAATACGAATCCTCTGGAGCAACCGCCGCCGAAACTGCTCTTCTCCACTAACTCATTTTACACGAATTTGGAGCCCAAAATTCTGGTTCGGGGGGCAATTATAATTGTCACGACCCGAATTTTCGGGCTCGTGAATGGTGCCCTACCTGGGCACCCTTCTACCCAAACAACATAAATAACCCGCGGAAGATAAACAACACTCATTTTTTTTTCTTTAAACAAAGGCAAAGCCGGAAAGGCCGCCACAATATATATAACACCCGAAAGGGTCTACACTGTACAATAATACAACTTACACCAGTCCAACCCACAAATGAATACAGACCTCTAAGAATTTGGACAGTAAACTATGACGGGACAAGGCCCTGCCGTACCCCTGAATATACCTAGTCATAATGACGAACTCCGGAACATTGGAGCCATCTCAAAATGCTGAACAAGGATCCTAAGCTCGCGGATCCACAACTGAGTACCTAGACCTGCGAACATGAACGCAGCCCCCCGAAGGGGGTCAGTACAACAAGGTACCAAATATGTAAACATGAAGTACAGTAAACAAGATCATAAATGTAGAAAAGAATGACAGAGGCAAGTATGAAAATCAATACCAGATCCTACCGTGCCATATAAAATAAGAGCCAACTGTACCTTGTACCACTGTACTTTTTTTCAAAGTAGGGAAACCATGTCAAAATTATGAAATCAATTGTACATTACTTTTCTTCTTTCAATAAAAGTTATATCAATATCATGAAAGCATGCTCAGAGAATCATCAAGTTCATATACACATAGATAACGTATCTCATATAACAAAGCCCAGCCATTTTTTTGAGGGACTCGATGAAATCAACAATATAACGTAACCCGACCTATTCTGGGGCTCGATGTAATTATCAATATGTGTGACGTAACCCGGCCCATTTGCGGGACGCGGTGTGATGATGCAATGTGACGTAACCCGGCCCATATGGGGGACGCGGTGTAGTGATGCAATGTGACGTAACCCGGCCCATCTGGGGGACGCGGTGTAATGATGCAATGTGACGTAACCCGGCCCATCTGGGGGACGCGGTGTAATGATGCAATATGACGTAACCCGGCCCATCTGGGGGACGCGGTGTAATGATGCAATGTGACGTAACTCGGCCCATCTGTGGGACGCGGTGTATGCATGTCTATATCGTAACCCAACCCATTTGCGGGACTCGGGGTATTGCATCTGTAACATTTTTAAACCATCTTTTGACTTCCCATTAAGCCGTTATAATAACTTCCCATAAAGCTATTATAACAACCTTTCATTTTTATAAAACTAAGGCACTATCACATTTCTTTTTTTAATAAAACCAAGGCATTATCATGTCATGTAACATTAGGGAAATGAACCCAAAGTACTACATACATCTATTCTTATGAAAAGAATCATATCATGCCATATAAGGGAGTTGAACCCAAAAGTACTACGTACATCTATTATTTCCTTTATAAAACCCCAAGACACTAACGCTCGTAGTATCAAGACACGTCTACTTCCTTAAAATCAAGTAAATATACCTTTTTGAAACCAAGTCATTTATACTTCATATAAATCAAGTCTCTTACTTTCAAACTCAAATCATATACTCTTTCAAATTCAAGTCTCATAACTTTCAAATAAATCTAGTCTCGTGACTTTCTCATTAGTGTTGTAACTTAGCAAAATCAACTCGACTCCAATGCTTACTAAACACTCTTACCAACATCTCCCATAAGACTTGGTAAAAACTTAGGAATAATTTAGACATGCCTTTAGCATAGAATCAACAACACGAATACCCCTAACTTCTAGGAGTAGAATCACTTCTCTTTATAAAATCAAGTCAAGTATACTTCAAGAAACAAGTCATGTATACTTCAATAACAAGACAAGTATACTTCAAGAAACAAGTCAAGTATACTTCAAGAAACAAGTCATGTATACTTCAATAACAAGACAAGTATACTTCAAGAAACAAGCCAAGTATACTCCAATTAATCATGCCGATACAAGGAAGAAGTTCACATACCTCATTGGCGACTAACCCATACGACAAGTAGCAATACACTCTCCAATGTACCTCAACTTTATCGGCTATTCCACAAGCCAAGTATAACATGCTACACGTAGTACTTCAACTTATAATGACGATAGCACGTCTATCAATATCATACTTACTAGTATAAGACTTATACCAAATAATGGCCCTCTTATTCTACGGAAAATTGGGCAGCAATTTCTTTGTTTCTACGTACTTTTCCACCTTTTCCAAGGCTCATATTCATCAATCATGTTACACCCCGTAGTTACAGGACATGTTTTAAGAACGTACGTAAGAACTCGCAAGTGTTAAAATTTGAGACTGTAAAAATTTTAACGGAATTATGGAATTGTCGGAAAACGTATTATTGTGACGAATGGGAGGGCGACATGTGTCACCCCCCCTTAGAGTGCCTTGGACGAAAATGGCATGGCCAATATGGTCATTGACCATAAGTCTTCTATGGCTAAGTCTTGCAAGTAGTAGCATGAGAATATTGACTAAGTCAAAGGTCCCACCTTTGTCTTGATATTTAGCAAGACTACATCCAAACCAACCATTTGTTTGTATCCTAACCCTCCAAGGTGCTACTTATATTACTACTAGTAGAGAGGGAGCTTAACACTTAGAAAATATTACACAAATTGAAGAACATGGGCAGTGAGCTCTCATTACACTAAGGGAAAAAAGGAAATTTTTGTTTGTGATCCATTTAGCTCCCACTTTAAACCAAGGGTCTTATGTGTATTGTAAGCAAGTCTCAATAGAAAAATCTTGGAAAAGATTGTTTACGGGTTAGTCATGACGAAAAACCTAATGGTCTTTCTAGGTTTTATTTAGAGTTTTGAAGGATTATTGTTGGTATTGTTCTAAGGGTCTCAACAAGCGGATTGAAGTGTCTTGGAGAGGTTCTAAACTACTAAGGAGCGACTTCGGATTTGGAAGTTAGATTGAGATTCGTTGAGGTATAATCTTGTTCTCTTTAAGTGTTACAAGATTATGTATTGTTGTTAGCCTTACATTTTACTAGCATGTAGTATATGTGTTGAAGTTTTATAAGTATTATGGATTGCTTGTAGCTTTAAATCCGAAGTGTAATGTAAGTCATGTTTAGTTGGAATATAATTTGATCGTTATTGGAATCGTCGCATGTTATTGACTTAAAGATTATGGTTGTTATAATCAAATGCGACTTGATATCATGTTATGCTACCAATTTGGATTGAAATGGAAATTGGATAAGAATTGGTTTTGTTGAACTCAAGGTGGCCGAATTTTGGACTTGTAGTTTGCATTTAGTTGGTTATTAAATTGTGAGCCAATTGGAAACATTTAGTTAGTCATTTGTATTGGACTACTTTCTAAATTGTGAGCCAATTGGGGCTGTGTAGTTATTCAATTGTATTGGATTATCTTCTATAAATTGTGAGCCAATTGGGGCTGTTTGGTTATTGTATTTCCGGCCTTGAAAAAGGTGGCAAAGTAAGTAAAAACAAAGGAGGTGCTGTCAGATTTTACGTAGAAATTAGTGACTTAGCACCTAGAATATTCTACGTTTGAAGTAAGAGGTTAATGGACGTATTGTGACCATTATAGGTTGAAGTACTTAGTATAGCGTATCCTATTTGAAGGATGGACTAGCTATCAAGGTTGAAGTACTTTGGAGCTTTTTGCTACTTGTCGATAATCGTCGAGGTATGTGAACCTCTTCCTTCCTTTGGCATGATTCTATGTATGGAATATACTTGTGGTATCATTTCATGTTTCCTTCTACTCTTAGAAGTTAAGAGGTAGTTGTGTGATTTACTCTATGAAGAACTTTTCCTATCTTTGAGCATGACTAGTTGCACGCGTGTAGTGCGGTGAGCGTCTGACACCTTGTTATCCTTTACTAGTTTATTGAATGGCCAAGTCGGGTGAGTTGGGAGATTAACTCGCTTGAAAGTATAAGGGATGTCTTAAGTTTTATTTAAAGTTAAGGGACTTGAAGAGTTTTAAAGTATGTGATACTTGTTCCGTTTTGAGCGTATAAGTCCCTTGGATAGGAAATTGTATTTGGCTAAGGTATAAAGTGAATATAACGACTTTATGGGAGTTGGTTATATTTGCTTTATGGAAAGGTAAATGACTTGATTTTAGTAAAAGGCAACTTGTTTTAAGGCATTAATTGCCTAAGGTTTTATATAAAATGAGTCACTTGTTTTCTAAAGGTTAAGAGACTAATTGTATTTTTGAAAGTTATGAGAATTTATTTGAAAGTATTTAATACTTGGTTTCAAAAGTAGAAGTCTCTTGGTTATAAAAGGAACGTGTTGGTCTAAACCATAAAGGGTTATAACGGCTTTATGGGAAGTTGGTTATAACGGCTTTATGGAAGGTTAAGAGAATGGTTTTCTCTAATAAAGTAATCAAGAAATAACTTGTGTTAAGGAAGGGCAAATTGTTTTAAAGGTACCAATTGCTTAAGGTTTTAAATAAGGAAGTCACTTGATTTAGAAGCCGGTAATTGTATTTTTAAAAAGGTATTGTGACTTGTCTTGAAAGGTGAATAGGACTTGATACTACGGTTGTTAGTATCGGGGAAGTTTTATTTGGAAAGGAGTCTTTTGAAAAGAATGTACGTACGTAGTACTTTGGCCTGTTTAATTGAGAATAATTCTATGTGATGCCTTGGTTAGTACTTTGGCTTGTTAATTGAGAATTATTCTATTTGTGCCCTGATAAGTACTTTGGCTTGATTAATTGAGAATTAGTCTAAATGTGCCTTGATAAGTACTTTGGCTTGTTAATTGAGAATTATTCTATTTGTGCCCTGATAAGTACTTTGGCTTGATTAATTGAGAATTAGTCTAAATGTGCCTTGATAAGTACTTTGGCTTGTTAAATGAGAATTTATTCTATTTGTGCGGATAAGTACTTTGGCTTGTTAAATGAGAATTTATTCTATTTGTGCGGATAAGTACTTTGGCTTGTTAATTGAGAATTATCCTATGTGTGCCTTGATAAGTACTTTGGCTTGGTTAATTGAGAACTTGCCTATATGTCTTTGGTAATAGCCTTTGAGTGCAAGTATTATGTTTTATTAAGTTCGCGACTCTCGGTTGAAGGGTCATTGTCTTGTTGTAAGTTCTTGGGACGTCTGAAGCGGTGATGTGGGATTCCAGGTATGCTTCCGTTATTTGGAGTACTTAGGTTAAATTCCTGATTCTTATAGAAGACATGGTAGTATACATTTGTTTGTGGCCAGGTTGAGATAGGGTAAGAGTATAAGTGAGGGTAGACCCCAGATGCTATACCACCTTCTCGAGTTAAGAGTATAAGTGAGGGTAAACCCCAAGACATTATACCACTGCTTGTTTTGTATAATGGTCGGTTGAGATAGGGTAAGAGTATAAATGAGGCAAGTCCCAAGACGTCATACCACCTTCTCCGGTAAGAGTATAAGTGAGGTAGACCAAGATGCTATACCACCGCTTTACCACCTTCTCGGGGTAAGAGTATAAGTGAGGGTAGACCCCAAGACGCTATACCCAGGTGGGACTTGGTGTTCATGTATGCCTATTGGTATATTATTATACCACTGGTATCGGCGATGATGTGGGATTCCACGCGGGATATATATATATATATTGTGTATGTATGCGCCAAACGGTGAGGTGGGATGCCAGGCGCGTCACGTGGTTATATTTTACACTAATAGATGTCGACGGTGATGGGGATTCCACGGGCATGCTTTGATATTAGTGTGACTTGATCGCGTCCCAGTTGGGCGGGTAGTATATGTGTCCCTCGTAGTGGGCGGACTATGTTATGAAAGATAAGTAAGTTATATGGTAATGAACCTAATGATTCTTTTCTAAATAATGCGTAAGAATGTGACTATAACTTTTATTGGGAATGGAAAGGATAATAAGGTACGTTTAAGTTCATAAGTGGTAATGACACGGCGAGGATCGGTATGTATTTTTATACTTGTCCTTGTCATTCTTTTATCTGATTATGATTTGTTTATCGCGTTATATTCATTCCATATTAAATTTTTGTTATGCGGCCCCGCCGAAGCTGCGTTCATGCCGCAGTTTAGGTACGATTGTGGATCCGCGAGCTTAGGATCCGGTTCAAGCAAGTTGAGATGGCTCCGGTGTTCGGAGTTGTCACGTTTATGTTTATTGAAGTGCAGCGGGGTCTTGTCATACGATTGTTATGTCTAAACTCTTGAGGTGTAGTCACATATTGTGGGTCGATTTGTAAAAAAAGGAGGCAATGCCGGTTGTTTTTATATATGTTCGGAAGGTAGCCCTATCGGCTAACTTTGTTGTTTTACTTACGATGTTTTATTTTTAAGTTTCATGTATGTTCGCTGATTTTCTCGATGTTTACTGTAAGGTGCCGGGTAGGGCACGATCGCGATCGGGGGTGGTCGTGACAAATCAACACGCCACATTTAAGGCCTGACCAACGATTAACCAAATGGGATTACACCTAACTTGGCGTGTAAAATTCTGCCCACAATCACATTAAAATAGTCCACGTCTGATCCATATTAAACCAACATTAAGGGTACAATGTGAAGCCTTCAACACCATTATTCCTTAGGACTTTCATTAGTCAATTACTACATTAATCATGCATGTTAGGGGCTGATTTTCCAGCATAACAACACCCCAAAACAATCCATAAAAACGACACAACGACGTCTAACAGTTTTAGGCAGTTTTCGGCCAACAACAACTACAACAATCCGAAGTCCTTTTCCTTAATTCCTTTTAATCCAATTCTCATTCCAACATGTTATATAAGTTATATTAACTATCAACAACAATATTTCCTTCATTATATAACATGCAACACGTGTAAATAACGACAACAAAAACCAACGAATCCAACAACGACAAAAAGGTTGCTCTCGGCCCAACTTCCCAAAAGAGGGCATGCACACCTTATTTTCCATATCTTCCTTAATACAAGTTCATCTATACATTATAAAAATGAGTAATATCTAATTACTTCAAAGGAAGAAGAACTTTTACCTCAAAATGCTCAAGAAAAACGTCCCAAACAATACACTATCTTTTGGCCCGTAGTTTTTGTTTCGATCCACTTCTTCAAGTTCCAATCACATATATACATCCTCTACAAGCTTATAACCAACTCCACTTCACGTTTCGCTTCCAAAAAGTCGATAAAACTTAGGGTTTTTCTCACCCCATTCTCGGCCCAAACAAGCTACACAAGGTTGAGATGTTAATCTTGGTTCAACACTTGGATTAGGGGCTTAATCGTGGATGAAATGAACTAATCAACACTAGGTGTTCTTGGTGTTAAGCTCAAATGAGAGAAAGATGAGAGCTTATTTGGCTAAGTGTTAAGGCAAGTCTTGCAAGACCAATCCCTATATAATGTATCTCTATGTGTGGATGCTTGACAAGTGTATGGCCTAAGTGTAGCAAGACAAGTGGAGTGGGACCCACAAGGCCCACTTGTCCACTTGTCACAAAATATCTAAGTTAAGTCTTCAAGACCAAGTGGGGGGGGGGGGGGGTGTGCCACGTGTCACCCTCTCATTGGTCTAAAAATATTTCATCTCCCAAAATATTCATAATTGGCCAAAATATCTCAAAATATTGTGGGCCCCACAAAACCGTAAAATTTTCCCATGGGCCCCACGTGACCAAATCCGAACTTAAAAATCCATAAATCCAATATATTCCAAAAGTCTCAAATACCAAATTTGAGAACCAAATTCCAATAATAAACCTTTTCCTTCACAAATTTTTGATATTTTTCCTTAAGAAAAAGTAATCTTTCTTTCTTTCCAAAATTCAAATCTTATTTCCATACGTACGTTCTCATCTCAATCTCTTAGAAATACGGGGTGTAACAGTAATCTTCACAATAACGGTAAAAAATGGAGTTTAAACCGTAATAATAACAAAGGAAACAATAATGGTGGGAAAGGACGAGGAAGAGGCGGTGGCCAACCAGCCGGCGGCAGCGACCAGTATGGGCAGTGGATGGCAGGCGGTGGCCAGTCCGGGTAGTGATGGGCAGGCGATAATCAGTGGGGGCAGTACCCACCGTGGGCCTGGGCCCCACAGTGGGCTGCGCCACCATGCCCATACTTAACTTCATCATGGGCCAGACCTCCACCTTTAAATCGTCAACCCGGAATTCTAGGGTCTCGTCCACAACATGCATTTGCAGCTCAGGCACCATCTTTTGTCGATTATGCACCCACTGACATTGAACAAGCCATGAAAAACATGAATCTAAGTATTCTAGATGAGTCGTGGTACATGGACACATGGGCTACATCACACATGATGCCATCTCAAGGTAATATCTCATCTTATTTCAATATGAGTAATAATAAAAATATTGTTGTTGGCAGTGGGCAGAAAATTCCAATTCGTGGTACTGATCAGGTAACACTACCCTCTCCACATCCACCATTATACTTGAAAAACATCTTACATGCACCAAAACTAATTAAAAACTTGATATTTGTTAGACGTTTTATAATTAACAACAATGTTTCTGTGAATTTTGATCCGTTTGGATTTTATATGAAAGATTTTCAGACGGGGATGTCACTAATGAGATGTAATAGCACAGGGGACTTGTATCCCATCACCTCTGTTTCCAACAATCGCATGACCAACCCATCAACCTTTGCTGCCATTTCTCCTATTGTATGACACAATCAGTTGAGACATCCAGGAGCACCAATTTTTAATAATCTTAGGAAGAATAATCTATTTTCTTGTAACAAATTTTGGACTCTTCTATTTGCCAAACTTGTGTGTTTGGTAAACATGTTAAGCTTTCTTTTGCATCATCTACATCTCATGCTTTTATGCCCTTTGATCTTTTGCATTGTGATTTGTGTACATCCCCAGTTTTGAGTTCTGCAGGTCATAAATACTATATGCTAATTCTAGATGATTATTTAAATTTTTTGTGGACTTTTCCCTTAGGACATAAATCACAAATCTACACCATTTAAAAACAATTTAGTGTTTTTATAAAAACTAAATTTGGTAAATCCATTAAATATTTTTAATGTGACAATGGAGGGGGGGGGGGGGGGATTCGTAAATACCCAATTTAATGATTTTTGTCACCAAACTGGAATGTCTTTGAATCTTTTGTGTTTGCATATATCACCACAAACTGGGAAAGTCGAAAGAAAAATTTGAACAATTAACAATATGATTTGCACTTTTCTTGTGCATTCTTCCACACCACTAAATTTTTGGCACCATGCACTTCAAATGACAACATATCTTTTAAATATTCTTTCTAGTAAACTTCTCTTCAATGTGTCCCCTACACAAATGTATCATCGTCTCCCATATTTTACACATTTGAGGGTGTTTGAGTGTTTATGTTATCTTTATTTCCATCCACTTCCATTAACAAGTTGCAGGCTCGGTCAACTCCTTGTGTGTTTTTGGGATATCCACTAAAATATAGGGGATATAAATGTTATGATATGACGACTGGACAAATAATTATTTTTCGTCACGTAGTTTTTGATGAGTACATTCCCGTTTGCTAAGTCTCATGCATCCTCACCTTTATATTATTTTTTGGAAAATGGAATACATTTCATTTTATACCAACATCTCAATACCCAAATACCAGTGGGACCGACACAACAACATACCCAAATTACCGGCTTTAACACTACGGGGATGAACGGTGGTATCGGCCCGATCCGATTCCGTGGCAGCGAGGCCCAGTAAGGGAGCCAGCTGCTCCTCGCGTAAACCAAGCCAACCCATTACCCTGGCCCAATAACGAAACAGTAGTCCACTCCCACATACCTTCGAACTTGGGCTATAATACCTCCTCTCAACCTAATGTCATACCCGAGACCCCTACTACCCAACCGATGATGGTACAACCTCAGACCATTAAAACTCGTGGCATGCACGAGATTTTTTAGCTCAAACATCAGTTTAACTTACTATCTTCGATTCAACCATCACCTACACCAAAGAATTCCAAAGCATTCCTATCAGACCCGAATTGGAAAGCTGTCATGTTAGACAAAATTAATGCTCTTATTAAAAATAAGACATGGAAATTAGTGCCCCGTTCATCTACTGCGAACATTATTAGGTCTATGTGGATTTTCTGCCATAAAAAGAATTTTGATGGCTCCTTTGTGAGATACAAAGCTCGTTTTATTGGTGATTGCAGGTCTCAGTAGGTTGGAGTGGATTGTGGTGAAACCTTTAGTCTGGTGTTTAAGCTAGCAACTATCCAGACTGTTCTTAGCCCGACACTGTCAAAATACTGGACTATTCATCAGTTAGATGTCAAAAATGTATTTTTGCATGGTCATCTATAGGAGACAGTTTACATGCATCAGTCGTTGGGTTTTCGAGACTCTACATATCCGCATTATGTTTGGATGTTGAAAAAGTCCATATATGGCTTGAAACAGGCTCCACGAGCATGGTATAACATGTTTGCAAGTTTCGTATCCACTCTTGGTTTCTCACACAACAAGTCTGATTAATTATTATTTATTTATAAGAAGGGAAGTGACATGACGTATATCCTCCTATATGTAGATGACATCATTCTCACTGCATCATCTACCTCACTTCGTTAATCTATTATGTCCCTTCTCACAACAGAATTTGTGATGAAGGATTTGAGTCCTTTAAATTAATTTTTGGGCATTGCTGTAACTCAATATGCAGGTGGTCTATTTCTAAGTTAAAAGAAATACGACGAGGAGATCATTGAAAAAATTGATATGTCCTCTTCCAAACCATCACACAAGCCAAATTGAGTACCGCTGCAGGGACTCCATACAATGATCCTACACACTACCGCAGTCTAGCAGGGGTCTTGCGGTACCTCACTTTCACGTGACCTGATATCTCATATGTTGTTCAGCAGGTGTGTTTACATATGCATGATCCGAAAGAGGAATATATGGGGGCTCTCAAGAGGATTTGTGGTACATCAAGGGTACTATTCATTTTGAATTGCATTTGTATAAATCTTCCATCTCGACTCTCTCATCTTATACAGATGTGGATTGAGATGGCTGCCCAACTTTCCACCTCAGGTTATTATGTATTTTTGGAAGATAATCTAATTTTATAGTCATCCAAACGCCAGCCAACTTTGTCTCGGTCGAGCGCTGAGGCAGAATAGCAGGGGTAGCCAATGTGGTTGCTGCTGAATCATCTTGGCTATGTAATATTCTCTTAGAGCTCCATTAACCGATTGAGAAGGTAAATATGGTTTATTGTGATAATGTGAGTGCGATATACTTATCAAGTAATCATGTTCATCATCAATGTATAAAATATATCAAAATTGATATCTTATTTGTTCGATAAAGGGTTGCCCGTGGACAAGTCCGTGTTCTCCATGTACCGTCATGTTATCAAATTGTAGACATCTTCACGAAAGGTTTTCCACAAGTACTTTTTGATGATTTCAGGGACAGTCTCAGCATACGAGAACCTCCCGCTAAGATTGCGGGGGACTGTAAGAATAATTATGGACAATTCTATAATTATCTTCAATCACCACTAATTAAGAATATTGTAATATTTTAATTAGGATTGTAAATCAATTTATCATCAATTAGTTAGAATGATTAGCATCTTATATTTTAGATAACTTAGATTAGTACTACATTGTAATATTATATATATTTACTATCATTGATACTCAAGGAATCAATATTCCTACACCTCAAAGATATAATGTATGTTGATGTACCATTTAGTGAATAATTAATCAACAATTGATGTGAGCAGAGACCGTAAATACTAGCTTGATAAAATCATACTTATGACTTTAAATGAAAATGTATCAGCTATTAAGAAATATGAGAGTAAGGACAAGTCCAACATTTAATGATTTCTTGCTTCATAGTGAAAGGAAACTATTTTTAGTTTTAACTCAACAGAAGATGATATCGACAACTACAACTAGGAAGAATACTTGGATATTATAACAAACGAATGGCCTTGTAGCACATATATTTGTTGCCAAGCTCATTACTTATTATGTATTTTAGTGTCATGTATAAAAAAAGTCAGCCTGATGCACTAAACTCCCTCTATGAGCGGGGTTCGGGGAAGGGCCGGACTATAAGGGTCTATTGTATACAGTCTTAACTCACATTTCTGCAAGAGGTTGTTTCCACGTCTTGAACCCATGACCTTCTGGTCACATGACAATAACTTTATCAGTTACATATAAAATATTAAGTGGAGATGATCAAATAATATTTTTGTACCTCATAAAATAAATAATATATAATTTCAAATAACATTACCTACATTTGTTATGATTGACAGGAATAACATGCGAGGCATGTTCATAAAGACTAGTGTATGTATATATGTTGATGTTGGATGAGTGTTGTGACAACACCAGTTATCGTTCAGGACAACGCCGCTTATGAACATAAGGATGTTGCATGCAGTGTTGTGACACCATCACAGACAACATCACTATAAACGATTTTGCCTATTCTTCCAGCCAAAATAGTGATTGTTACTGTGACGTAAAATGACCTAAGCAAGCTGACCAAGAAGTTGTGTTTGAAACGTGGGAAAAGAAAAAGTCAAGCTTGGAAGGAAATCAACGTGAAAACCAAGTCAATATCGTTGAGGTTTTCATGGAGGAAGAATCGGTTCAAGCTGCTGCCTACGTTCTCTTTACTCCCTCAACCAACCAGTGAGGATTTCAAGGAAATTTCACACTATAAATAGAGGAGGAACTTCAGAGTATCGACATCCAGATCACAACAAAAAGAATCACCAAGAGAGCTCTCGGAAATTCACATCATGAACTGGATCAACACCCTAGCCTAAAGTAGTATAACATCTAGTCCAATATTACCATTGATGCCCAGATTCTAGAGTAAACTTATTGGTGAAGCAATTGTAATGAAGATGTTGTATATTTCTTTATAGATGTTTTATCTTTAGGCTGAAGTCATCTGCGTCTTCGTTTTGTTTGTAATTTCTTTTTATTTTATTTCTACAAATTATAAAAGGAAATTCAATTGTAATTGTATATAATATATACATTACTTCGGTCATTAACCATCAAAGTCTATATTAATATATACCATTGAAAATATAAACCTTGTGTCTTTTACGTTTTCCGCTGCATTTACTCTTTAAAGTTTATTACTGTTTTATCAAAGTGTTGCCTCAAGTGTTGACACAACACATAAGGCAACAACGGCTAAGGACGTCTGGGAGACCTTGCAAACTCATTGTGAAGGAACCTCAAGTGTGCGACGAACAAAGCTACGCATGATTTTAAGCCAATATGAGCGATTGAGGATGAAAGAATATGAGGATATAAAGTCCTACTTTGAAAAGTTAATTGACATTGTGAATCAGTGTCAAGTGCTTGGTTTTCCTTTGACCAACACATAACTTGTGGACAAAACTCTCAGATCTCTTCCTGAAAGGTTTAACACAAAGATTTGTGTTATTGAAGAGGCCCATAATCTTGCCACAATGGATCTACATGCCTTGATGATCATCTTTCAAACTTATGAGATGAACATCATGAGTCAAAGAGATTTGTATAAGGACAAGACACTGGCACTCCAAGGACAAACCTCGGAAACAGACATTAAAAACGAGGATGAAAACCTTGAGGAACTGCGTAGTGGTGAAACTGTTGCCTTACTCACTTGACAATTTAATTCAATGGTGAGAAAGAACAGCAATGATCATACTAAAGCTAAATATAAGCAGCACCAAAATCAACTCTTCAATAAACAGCCAATAAGATCACATTCAGAGCAAAGAAATAATAATCCAATGAGAAAAACCCACTCAGACAATACCAATTTTAATTCCAAACAACTCGAGGGAGTGCAATGTCATGCATGCTCGGGTCGGAGACATTATTCTAATGATTGTGCAAACACCCTTAGAAAAGTTGGTAAAAATATATGGGTGTCTCTCAGTAATGATGAAAACGAAGAAGAAGAAGGAGATCGAGAAGAGGAATCACAAGCAATGTTGGCAGCAATGTTCAAACATTCACTGTTCGACAATGAAGATGTTGTTGACAATGTTGTTGCAACATCTGTGACAACATCAGACATAATATCTGAAATTCCAGCAACATCATAAAGGTATGTGTATTTTGACTATTCTGATGTTAATTATTTTAGTGGTTTCATTTCTTCATGTGAAGCTGTAGATCTAGATCTAGTTGACCCTAAAGATGAAGTGATAAAGGAATTATAAGACCTTTGTAAAGCCTTGATCACAGAATCTGAGAAACTAGACTCAAAAACAAAATCTTTGGCTCTTGAAAACAACAATCTGAAAGGCATTGTTAACCGATTAGAGGTATCACATACCAAGAAGGACTTAGAACTTGCTAAGATTCGTGCAAGATTGAATTTAGATGAGACCACCTTGCAAAGGCTCAACACGGGAATCTCCAAGTTGAATGAAATCTTAAACTTTAGAAAACCTACACATGCAGGGCTTGTGTATCAATCACCTAGTAAAACAAAGACTTCTAAGATCCATAGTAAAAGTGAGAGGATAAAATTTGTTAAAGAAAATGCTAATAATAACTCTCATAACACTAAGGATAGATTGAAGTTTGGATGCAGTTACTATAAGAAGTTAGGACATCTAATGTCTTACTGCTACAAACTTCAAAACTCTGTACTCAAATAATTTCCAAAGACGTCTTTACCAATGTTGTCCAACATTGCTAACAACATTCGAAGTAATCGGCCTGAGAACAGAAAAAAGAAAAGGTTTGAAAGAGTGTGGGTACCTAAACTAAACCTGAGGTGTAATGTGTGCATAATTGCTTTACGTACTAATATTACAGGTTCTTGGTATTTCGATAGTGGATGTTCACGACACATGACAGGTACCAAAAGCTTATTGAAGGATTATGATTCATTCAACGGAGGATACGTGACCTTTGGTGGGGGAAGCAAGATTAAGATAATTGGTAAATGAACTCTCAATGTTCCTGACGTACCAGCCTTGAAGAATACCCTTCATGTAGAAGGCCTGGTGACTAACCTACTTAGCATAAGCCAGCTATGTGATGACGATCTCGAGGTAAAATTCAACAAGCGTGAATGTAAAGTTACAGATTCTGCCAATAAGTGTGTTATGTCTGGTACCCGAACTGGAGACAATTGATATCTCGTCGGTGGACAAGAATTCTGCAATTCTGTGAGGGTAAGCGACACAATACTATGGCATCAGAAGTTGGGACATGTCAACTATAAACTTGGAGAAACTAATCTCGTTTGAAGTTGTTAGAGGCATTCCCAAGCTAAACCCAAAAGATAAGACAATGTGCGAAGATTGTTTAAAAGGTAAGCAGACTCGTGTCTCTCATAATATTGTCCAACACGACGGATAGTATTCAGGTATGTCTCATTGTTTTCAACTATTACATATGGGTCCTATTGAAGTAGACAACCTAGGAGGTATGATATATTCCTATGTGATTGTAGATGATTTTTCCAGATATACATGGATCTATTTTCTAAAATAAAAATCACAAACTTTTGACATGTATAGAATACTACACTCTAGGATTAAGAACCTGTTTTGTTCTTCCATTTTTAGAATCAGATATGATCATGGAAAGGAATTTGAAAACCATTTTTTTGCAAATTTTGGGAAAAAAAGGCATCTTCCATGAATTCTCGGTACCCAAGACTCCTCAATGGAATGGAGTAGCTGAGAGAAAGAACAGAACACTACAAGAGATGACTAGAGTCATGTTAAGTTCTAAACAATTGTCGAAGGTTTTGGGAAAAAGCCTTAAACACTGCATATCACATCACTAATAGAGTTTATCTAAGGTCAGGTACCAGGATGACCCCCTATGAACTTTTAAATGGAAATAAACCAACTTTCTGTTACTTTCATGTCTTTGGGTGTGTGTGTGTGTGTTATATTTTAAATGACAGAGACCAATTGGCGAAATTTGACTCAAAAAGTTACAAAGGAATATTTGTTGGCTACTTACAGAATAACCATGCTTACCGGATATACAATATGATGACTAAGACCATACAAGAGTCCGTTAATATTATATTTGATGATCTTATAGATATCTCTGGAAAGTCATCAGAAAATAACATTGTGGTTACAGTAGAAAAAGAGCAACAAACTGAAGAAGCAGATGTTGTCCCGAATGTTGTCACATTATCAGAGGAAACATCTGAACCACAAGTAGAGACCGCATGGGTTGAAGTGGAGGAGGAGTCTGCAACTGAATTGCATGATCAAGTAAGACGAGACCCTCCATCAAGGATTAGAAGGAACCATCCACCTGACCAGGTGATAGGGAGAGTTTTTGAGAGGATGCGTACAAGAGAAAAATATGTCCACCATATACCAACAGGTTAGTATTTCTTGTCTAATATCTACTCTTGAACCAAAGAACATTGAAGAAGCTTTAAAAGATAATTTTTGGATTCAAGCAATGCAAGAAGAGCTTGAACAATTTTTTCGAAATGAAGTCTGGGACTTGGTTCTATGTCCTAACAACACCAATGCTATTGGAACCAAGTGCATATTCAAGAAGAAATTAGATGAATCAGGATAGTTGTTCGCAACAAAGCACGTCTTGTTGCTCAAGGCTACACACAGGTTGAAGAAATTGACTATGACGAAATCTTCGCACCTGTGGCTAGGATTGAGTCAATAATACTACTACTTACTATTACTTGCTACCTAAAAATTACCTTGCATCAAATAGATGTTAAAATAGCATTTCTCAATGGCTATTTGGACAAGGAGGTTTACGTTAAACAATCAAAAGGATTTGAGGATCCGCACCATTCACATTATGTATACAAGCTTAAAAAAGCCTTGTATGGTTTAAAACAAGTTCCTCGTGCATGGTATGGTCGTATAACAAACTTCCTTATAGAATTTGGTTTCATCCGTGGAGAAGCTGATAGAACATTGTTCATCAAAAGATACGGTGTAGATATTATGATTGCCCAAATCTATGTTGATGACATTGTTTTTGGTTCGACCTCTAGAACCTATCTAGAGTCATTCGTTGAAGCAATGTCGACAATATTTGAGATGAGCAAGATTGGAGAACTAACTTTTTTCTTAGGCTTGTAGATAAAACAGACTGAAGATGAGATCTTTGTATCTCAAAGCAGGTATGCCAAGAATCTGGTTAGAAAATTTGGATTTAAAAATGTTAAACATATGAAGACATCAATGAGCTCTACACAACATGTATGTAAAGAAGGTGTTGAACAGGATGTTGACCCAACATTGTACCGATCAATGATAGGTAGTCTTTTATAACTTACTTCCAGTCGCCCTGACAGTATGTTTAGTGTGTGTGTTTGTGCTAGGTTTCAAGCCAGTCCCAAGTTATCCCACCTAAATATCGTTAAACGTATCATTAGATATGTCGCCGGCACAAGTGAGTTGGGTATTTGGTACACCAAGGACACTAATCCTAACCTAATAAGATATAGTGACTCGGATTGGGCTGGTGATGTAGATGATATAAAAAGTACTGGTGGTTGTTGTTTCTATTTAGGATCTAATTTAGTCTCATGGTATAGTCATAAATAGAATTGTGTATCACTTTTGACTGCCGAGTCTGAATATGTGACAGTTGAAAGTTGTTGTGCTCAATTGATTTGGTTACGACATATGCTAGATGACTATGCCTTATCAAACAACTCTATGATTTTGTATTGTGATAATCTGAGTGCAATTAATATTTCTAAAAATCATGTTCAACATTCACGTACAAAACACATAGACATACGACATCATTTTAAGAGACTTAGTTGAAAAACAGCTAGTTCAAATGGAACATGTTGATACACTTCGTCAACTAGCAGACATTTTTACCAAAACTCTATATCATGAGAGATTTTCTATAAGATAGGTTAGGTAGATGTTGTCCTAAATGTTGTCTCAACATCCTGGGTAACATTTACTGTTGTGTCAATATACATGGTCAATGTTACATAGTTTTTTATTACACAAGTAACACTCTATAAGGACAAGTTCTGAATGTGATATCGTTCTCTGCGATGGTATATATAGAACAATTATATATATCATAAAAATGGAGTATCATAAAAAGACAAAGCCTCTACATAAGATTTGGATATAACAACAAGAGTAAAGCTCTAAGATTGGTATCATTCATATTTTATAGGAGTACCATGTATTTCAAAGAAGGTTGAAAATACCTCAAAAATTATTTTCAAAAAGAATTTTGTATGTGTTCAACCAAGTTGATTAAGGACAATGGAAAAATGCATTGGTTCAGAAATCAAACTCATAGGGAACATATACAGAATATGTCTGTCAAATCTGTAAGTCCTTGGAGTTTCTCACTACTGTGTTGATTAAAAATGTTGCCAACATCGCTAACAACATCACCTTCCAGTATATTGATAATTTTTTTATGTCTTATTTTTATATTTTTTTCGTCTCTGTTTAAACTTCAAATCCTGATTAAATTTGGATTGTGATAACCATTTTTTTAAAATTGAATGATGTTGTTTATTATGTTATCCCTTTATTTTAGGTGTAAAGAGTTTCAATTCTTCTACACTACCTAAATTTAAGGAAAAAGAAGTTGAAGTGTATAAGTTTGCCATAATGATGAAACACCCCATTTGTTTTTGCATTGTCACATCAAGCCGTCACCGGGTACCTCAAATCGATGAAAGCCCAAATACCACAAACACTTTTTTCAAATCAATTTTTTTTTAAAACCTCAAACTTTCCAGAACCCTCTCCTATGTCCATTTTTCTAAAATCTTCAAATACAAAAGAATATACACCAATATCAACCAGACCATCACACAAGAAGATGATATATAAACATTATGTACCAATCAATAATCAGAAACCTGACCATGAAGAATATGCACGAGCAATGATTCTTGTAGGTTCGGATGAACCATTAAAGATGAGCTGTCCAGGTGATACTGAAAACCCCATTGATGTTGATGCAATATCAGATTTTTTGAACCTAGGTGCCCGATGCTCAACATCGACATTTCCTTCAAGAAGGTCCAAAAGGATTTTCGACAGCATATTTGGTGATAATCAGTCTACTAAGAAATCAAGGATTGAGTTGTCTTTCCCTGTTGACTCCAGCAGTAGTAGCAGTAGCACTGACACTGATCTCAGTATGCACAACATTCCTGGAACACCTTCAACACCCATTCTACAAGTTGAAACTGAAAGGGAAGAAAATGAGGTATCTGACAACACACCTCTGAGAAGATTTATACCAAAGAAGGTCCGAAGAACTTACAGAAATATTGCTTCGTATTTTGCCTCAACATCGAAGGCAACATACACATCAGTGGACCCAGACTATGTTTCCCCAACATCTCAGGCAACACCTGCACCAACTCCATCAGACGACAACAACACAAAATTTGAATTAAATTCTGAGGTAATAGCTTACTCGCCCTTATTTCAGACAAAATCATTCGCTGATAATTAGAAATGGTTCAAAAATAGAATGATTAGGGGAGAGAAAGTTATTGACCTAAATTTATTTTTCGATAATGGCCTTGTTGATTTTTAAGCAGCAGAAATGTCTTAAATTCAATAACTGGAAAAAATCCTTATTGTGAAAAAGTGATTAGGATGTTTTATGCAAACTTGGCACCTATTGTTAAAGACACTAGCTCAAAGAAATTTGAGAAAGTGTACTTATACAACAAAGTATATAATTTTACACCCGAAATCATCAACACCTCTCTAGGGATAACCAGAAATGAAAGACCCTCTCAATCCAATCCCACTACTGAGGAACTTAATTCTATGATCAAATACCTTACTGGAAATTTGATCACAGTCTGGGCACCTTGTAGTCCTGTATCCAAACTCACTGTCCTGTTTACTACCTTGCACAAATTTACCATTTTCAACTGGCTACCTTCTCTTAATGAGACAGTAGTAACTCTAGAGCAAGCGACACTACTTTATAAGATTGGAGGGAATGACAGAGTTGATTTAGGGACCATAATATTTGAACATGTTGTCAATTTGGCAGAAAGAAAGAACAACTCTGTCCTTTCATACCCCTCTTTAATCTATCAAATTCTGCTCAATCAAGGGTTTAAAATCCCAAGGGGGAGAAGTTGAGTCCTGCCTTAGAGGTATACTCTGTACACAGAGCAGTGTTGAACAACAGGGACAAAATTATTGATCTGCCCTAAAAAAAAGGAAAATTGGGACACAAAAACAACATCAGATTGAAGAGCTAGTGCGAGAATGGCTATTATGCATGTTGCCAACAGTTCAGGCAACACAAAACAGAGTAAGTTCCAAATGTCCAGAGAATGGCTAAAAATGCACGTTGATGGGCTAAATAGACAGATTGAAGAGCTAGTGCGAGCCAAAGACTATTATGTGGATATTCTTTCTTTACAAAAAGGCAGAGAAAATGAATATTGATGCTGCAGGGCCAAGAAATGATGCACGGGGAGATGAGAGGAAATGATTGCTGCTGCCAATGCCAGATGGTGATGAATAAGGAGATGCTGCTGAGTACAGATTAGTTTGTTACAGAAAGTGGCTAGAAGCTACTGTGGCACAACCAATCTAGCTGATGATGTTAGGTCCATGGAAGTGGTGTTAGGTGTCTATGAAGTGAGAATGATGATTGTGTTGATGTGCTGATACATTGTTGAACATTTATTTTTTTATTTTTTTAGATTATTGGTTTGTAATATTTTTTTACTGGGAATATGATTTGTTCGTGTAGATATTGTTTTGGTTCTTACTGTGGAAATACTATGACTGCTAGTTGTTGAATGTCTACGAATGTATTGTATGCAAGTCACGACTAAGGAACATAAGTTCTTTCTAACCTAATCATCGATATAAAATTACATGAAATTTGAAACTGCAGGTTGAGGGGGAGCATGGCTTCAATTTTACTGATTTTCAGATTGTTAGGGACGACATCTAAAATCAGTATTCTAGGCATTTTTTTGGTTTGTATGAAATTTTGTGAAGAAGGGCAAAAAGGGGGAGATTGTTAATGTTGGATGAGTGTTGTAACAACACCAGTTATCGTTCAGGATAACATCGTTTATGAACATAAGGATGTTGTCTACAGTGTTGTGACAACATCACAGAAAACATCTCTATAAATGATTTTGTCTATTCTTCCGGCCAAAACAGTAATTGTTACTGTGAGGTAAAAATGATATAGGCAAGCTAACCAAGAAGCTGTGTTTAAAACATGGAAAAAGAAGAAGTCAAGCTTGAAAGGAAATCAACATGATGACCAAGTCAATATCGTTTGAGGTTTTCATGGAGGAAGAATCGGTCCAAGCTGCTGCGTACTTTCTCTTAACTCTCGCAACCAACCAGTGAGGATTTCAAGGAAGTTTCACACTATAAATAGAGGAGGAACTTCAGAGTATCGACTTTCAGATCACAACGAAAAGAATCACCAAGAGAGCTCTCGAAAATTCACTTTAGAAACTGGATCAACACCCTAACCTAAAGTAGTATAACAACATCTAGTCCAACATTACTATTGCTGCCCAGATTCTAGATTAAGCTTATTGTTAAAGCAATTGTAATGAAGATGTTGTATTTTTCTTTATAGACGTTTTATCTTTAGGCTGAAGTCATTAGCGACTTCGTTTTGTTTGTAATTTCTTTTTATTTTATTTCTAAAAATTATAAAAAGAAATTCAATTGTAATTGTATATAATATATATGCATTACTTCGGTCATTGACCATCAAGGGCTATATTAATATATACCCTTAAAAATATAAACCTCGTGTCTTTTACGTTTTTCGATGCATTTACTCTTTAAGGTTTATTACTGTTTTATCAAAGTGTTGCCTCAAGCGTTGACACAACACGGAAGACAGCGTCCAGAAACTGTTTAGCTATTGAAGTTTGTGAATTCTTATTTATTCTTACTTCTAACTGCTTATCCGTAGCCTCAGACCCTATCAATTCGTGCCATACTAAACCACGCGACTTTTAAGTCGATTTGTTTTGATGCTTCCGTTGGATTTGCTATTTTATTTTGTGTTGAACATCCCTATTTAAGCACAATATATAACAGTTCCCATGTTTCAGTCTTTTAAGACTACCCAATTTCATTCCTCCATTAATTTAAAGCCATTATTACTACTCTAAGAAAATAAAGAAGTATTTGCCATTTTAAAGAAGAAAGAATGAGCAGACAGAATTTGAGAAACAAAAATGCTCCATATGTTTATTTGTTGGTCCTTTTGATTTTAGTAGCATACTTTGTTATGTTTTTGGTTGTCATGCACCACAACAAAAAACATAAAATAGACAAGGATCTTTCCATTGGCCTTTCTTCTTCAACGTAAGTACTATATCCTTGTTCCTCATGTCATGTCGCATCAAATATTGAGTTTTTGGGTGTTTACTAATTGAAATTATTTCTGAAAGTAAGTTCATTTTTTTTTCTTTTTCTTGTGTAGGTACAATTAGTTATAATTCCTAATTTTATTGATGTGTTCTTAGGATTCACAAGTTATTATTGTTTCTTTCCTGCTTTACGGAAAAAAAGTGGTCAGTGTTTCGAATAATTCGGTGCGCTAAACTTCTGTTATGTGCGGGGTCTAAGAAGGGCTGGACCATGAGTCTTATATATGCGACCTTATTTTATAATCCTGCAAGAGATTGTTTTCTCCGGCTTGAAATTCTAACTTTTTGGTCTCACAACACACAACTCTTAATTACCATTGCGCTAACTTAATTATAGCAGGTTATTTACTTTAATTTTTATGTTATCGAATTAGGCTAATTGTAAACAGTTAGCTATTGTGACCTTAATCAGATGGTGTAAACAAAAGTTGCTCTATTTGATGACATGGCAAGTTGAGTGTCTCTCATTTGAGCTTCAGCGCGTAATTGCCAGAAAAAGAAGTGTCAACGAAGAAATCAATTTACGCACGTTAAAGTTCATTAGAATTCTGTATAATGTGCTATGCTTAATAGGCCATGCCTCGTGTCTGTGTAAAGAATGAATCTTGGGCCTAACTCAACCCCAAAAGCTAGCTTGTAAGGTGAAAATTGTCCAAGTCCATATAAAGAGTCCATGTTCCCATTCCATTTTCGATGGGGGACTTCTAACACCACCGCACGTGCAGACTTCGTTAACTGAAGCGTGAACAATATAATTTGGGGGTCAAACATCGGTGAACAAAGAATTGGAATAAGTCTGACTCTGATACCATGTAAAGAATAGATTTTGGGTCTAACTCAACCATTTTGAGTGAATTGTCCAAATCGATATAAGGAGTACATGTTCCTATTCCATTTTCGATGTGAGACTCTTAACAGTGTAGATGAAAAATTCGGATAACTTTTAGGTCTATCTTTGTATTCCGACTAAACTCTATATTAGAGACACGCCTATTCCAATTCTTTGTTCATCGATGTTGGGTCCTAAAATTATATTGTTCACGCTCTAGTTAATAAGGTATTGGCGTGCGGGGCGGGGAGTGTTAAGATTCATACATTAGATATGAAATGAGAATATAGATTCCTTGGACAATCTTCACCCTACAAGCTAACTTTTGGGATTGAGTTAGACCCAAAATCAATTCTTTATCTTCTAAATAAAAAGAATGTCTGCTGTCTTTGAGGCAGTTTTTGTTATAGCTTCCTATTCACCAGACAATACATGTTTTGGGGGATCTAATGTGCAACGCTTTTCTTTGATCAATTTGGGCATGTGGAAATTTTCTTTATTTCTCTTTCGAGTTTGAGGTGACTAGTCCTTCTTGTTTAACTTTAGCAGCTAAGAGATCTAAATGTCTTGCAAACTTGCATCTGTTGACTGGCTTTGGACAAGACAATTATCAGTGGCCTAATCTTGTGCATACAATAAATGTGTCTTAGATTTATTCTCCATTCTCTGTCTGAAAGCCTTTTTTATTTTTTTTTATAAGCAATGCCTTTTCTAAAGCGTTGATTTCATCCAGGTAGACTCAAGTCGAAGTTTAAACCGTTTTCTATTGGTACATTAGTAAGTTCTTTAATTTAAGACCATAAATTTAAAAAGTTTTCTCTACTTTCTTAAATTTGTTTCAAGTCAAAACTACACAATCTTTTATAAATGAAGGGAGTAATACATTTTGTAATTTATGAAGGTTAGAGAGGTTGGGTGCTCTTGAGTGGAATAAAGTGGTCCATCATCATCAAGTATGGAGGCTTATCACATGTATATGGTTACATGCTGGTTATATTCATCTATCTGCAAGTATAAATAGTTTTATTTTTGTTGGCCATCACCTTGTGCAACAATATGGCTTTGGTATGTCAGTACTTCTCATATGTGGAATATGTTGATGTTGATTTCACTTGTAGTATCTTGACATGATCTTAACTATTTGATTAACTGGTTTTGCTATGGCAGTCCACATCGGTATCATATACCTATTGTCAGGAGTTGGAGGGAGCATACTTGCCTCCTTATTTATTCAGAGGAGCATCTTCGTCGGTACTTCTGCGCCTCTCTTTGGCCTTCTTGGAGCCAAGTTTTCAGAGCTTATTACAAATTGGACAAGTCACACTGACAAGGTAGGTACTGCCAATCAGTTGTTTTAAACCTAAGGTATATAGCCATGTTGCTACGTACCTGATACGAGTGCAGATTTCGAGGTCGGACTCTTCATTGCATAATTTTTCAGATTCAGGAATATGGATCTGACTGCGGATACAGGTGTTGCTATATCGTCAATAAATGTATATTATGACATATACAAAGTATAAATCTCGATTAATTAAAGTTATTGAACTAAGGCTTATAAAATTTAATTCTTTATAAACACCTATTTTACTCATAGATATCTCGTGTGATAGCGTAGCATTCTCATTATATATATAACCTACAAAATCAAATCTGTAAGATGTTAGAATAATTTCTCTTAGGGATTTTTTTCATTAATCACAATATATATAGTTGTACAAAGGTGATTCTTAATACAACAAGAATCCTAAGTTACCTTAAATACATGATATTAATAAATACAATATATACTGTGAATATTTGAAGAATATTCGCTAACACACCCCCTCAGACGGAGATGGAGGAGGCCGAATGCTTAGACTGGATCTGAAGTCTGTGAACAGTTGTCTGGGTAGTTCCTTTGTGAAGATGTCTGCATAACTGATAGGAGGAAGGCACATGTAGAATTTTGACAAGACCACGTGCGACCTTCTCACGAACAAAATGAATATCCATCTCAATATGTTTGGTCCGCTGATGCTGGACCGAATTATGAGACATATATATAGCAGATATGTTATCACAATAGACTATAGATGCCTTACGCAATAGACAACTTAACTCCAAGAGAAGATTCCGGAGCCAACAGATCTCAGCAACTACATTAGCAACACCCCTATACTCTGCTTCGGCACTGGATCGGGATAACGTGGCTTGTCGCTTGACATATCCCCTAAGAACACACAATAGCCTGAGGTAGAACGTCTCGTGTCCGGGCACCGTGCCCAATCAACATCTGTGTAGGAAAGTAATCTGTTCGGAGCGGAGGGGTAGAGATGTAACCCATAGTCAGGAGTGCCCTTAATGTATCTGATAATACGCTTAAGAGCAGCAAAATGGGGTTCCTCGGAGCATGCATGAACAGGCACACCTACTGGACGGCATATGCAATGTCGGGCCTGGTGAAAGTGAGGTAGTGAAGAGCACCTGCAAGACTTCGATAGGATCACCCTCAGAAGCACTGAGCTTGGATTTCGAATCAACAGGAGTAGGCATAGCCTTGCAATTCGACATCTTAGCTCTGAACACAATTTCTTCTGCATACTTACGCTGACTCAGGAATATAGTATCTGCAGATCTAGTAACCGATATACCCAAGAAGTAACTCAGTTTGCCCAAATCAGTCATAGCAAATTCAGTTTTGAGAAGAGCAATAATGTCATTTTTCAACTTATCAGATGAGGCAGTGAGAACAATATCGACATATAATAACAAGTAAGCAATGTCACTACCATGATGAAAAATGAACAGAGAGGTGTCACACCTGCTGCAAATAAACCTAATCTGCATAATATACCTGGCAAACTGGTCATACCAAGCCCGAGGTGCTTGCTTTAGACCATAGAGTGACTTCCTGAGACGACATACATACTGAGGAAAAGCAGGATGAACAAAACCAGGTGGCTGATGCATGTATACAATGTCTTTCAAATCCTCATGAAGAAATGCATTTTTGACATCCAGCTGATGAATCGACCACTTCTTACCCATAGCAATGCTAAGAACGATTTAATCGTGGCTTTAACAACCAGGCTAAAGGTGTCACCACAGTCAATGCCCTGCTGCTGATTAGTGTCATTTTCCACAAGTCTTGCCTTGTAGCGTTCCAAAACACCATTATCTCTGAATTTGTGATGAAAAAGCCACAAACATCTGATCACATTCACCCCTCCGGTCTAGGAACAAAATCCCAAGTGTGCTGCTTAGTTAAAACATTATATTCCTCAGACATGGCCGCATTCCAATTAGGATCAAGTTTGGCTAATTTGGGGTTCTTTGGGAGTGGAGAAATGGTTTGGACAGACAGGTTAAACTGGACTTTAGGTTTGAAAATCACTTGTTTGGCACGAGTTTCCATTTGGTGACTGGGGACATTGGGTGGTGTCATTGTTGACGTGACAGGGTCAGAAATAGGAGACTCACTGGAAGGCAGGAACCGCGGTGCATCCTCAGGGGACCGCGGTGCTAAAGGCGAGGGAGGAACAGTGACTTCTCTGGAAGATTGGCACCGCGGTGCATCCTCGAGGGACCGCGGTGCTAATTGCGGCGTAAACAGCATCTCCTAAGATTGCACCGCGATGCATCCAGTGGGACCGCGCCAAGTCGAAATTAAAGTATTGGAAATGTTTGGGGATATGACTGGTTCATCAAGAAATGAGTAGTCTGGTTTTCGGTATTTCTGAGGGTTCGAAAACGGAAATATTGTCTCGTTGAACGTGACGTGACGAGAGATGTGAATATGACGAGTGGACAAGTCATAGCACAGATAACCTCTATGGTTGGGTGGGAACCCTAGGAATACACAGGGTGTAGTTCGAGGAGCCAACCTATGAGGGGTGGTGGAGGTAAGATTGAGATAGCACAGACAGCCGAAGATCCGTAGGTGGTCATAAGAAGGAGTCCTACGATATAGAATGTCTGTGGGGGTCTTGTTTTGTAGTTTGTTAGTAGGTAAAATATTTAGGAGGTATTCTACCATTTTGACAGCATAGACCCAGAAAGATGATGGCAGACAGGCATGAAATAGGAGGGTACGAACCATGTTATTTATAGTACGAATAATTCGTTCAACTTTACCATTTTGAGGTGAGGTGTGAGGACAAGAGAAGCGAAACATCATGCCTTGTTGGGAGCAAAAATTATGAAAATCCGAATTATTAAATTCACGTCTGTTATCACATTGGAATGATTTGATGGATTTTTTAAACTGAGTTTTAATAAATCTGTGAAACTCAAGGAATTTAGCAAAAACTTCAGATTTGAATTTGAGAAGATAAATCCATACAAAATGTGAGAAATCATCCAATAACACAAGATAAAATTTATGCCTAGAGAGCTAACAACAGGAGAGATCCACAAGTCAGCATGAACAATGTCAAATGGTGAAACTGTAACATTCATTGAAGACATGAAAGAAAGACGAGTATGCTTGCCAAGCGGGCAAGAACAACAATAGTGGGCAAGTTTCCCATTATTGCATTTAATACGCTGATTATGTCTAAGAAAAGAAAAAACATGATCTCCTGGATGCCCAAGGTGGATGGAGACAATGCGTGAGGAGGCGGTTGTTGAGTTCGGCAATGGAAGAGTTTGTGAAGGGGTAGAGGTCTCTCACACTATTGCATCGAGTAAGAATTCTCCCCGTATTGAGATCATTCACAGAGAAACCAAAAGGGTCAAAATCTACAGACACCCAATTATTACGAGTGAATTTCCTAAGAGATATCAAATTTTTAATAATTTGAGGGGCGTAGAGGACATGGTTAAGTGAAAATGGTGGATGGGGATTTTTTTATTTGTGTATTGCCATAACGTGTAATTGGAATGCGGTGACCATTGCCAAAAGTAATGTATTGAGGATACTTTAACTGAAGCAGTTGGGAAAAATTACCTGAAGAGTTGGTCAGGTGTGATGTGGCTCCGGGGTCCATATATCAATTATTTTCAGGCAGTTGCAGAGTGAGGGTGTTGAAAGCTTGGCCCAAATCAGTAGGTTGCATCTGCTGGGCTAAAGGAAACTGTTGGGCTGACATCAGATGGGCCTGATGGTGCGGGGCCAGAGACAACTGAGCCGCCATTCTTTGCTGGCCCAGGCGGTTGCAGGATTGGGCCGCCACTACTACTGCTGGGCATTCGGCCACTGTTGTTGCTGGGTATTCGGCCACTGCTGAGGCAGTGGCATAGATTGCTGCTGCTGTGCTTTTCCTTTGCCTCGACCCTTTCCCTTGTTTCCTTGTCCGCGACCTCTGTTTCATCTGCCTCCACCGCGGTTCTGCTGCTGGTGGTGGTCCAGCGGTGGTGGAGCAGTGGTCGGCGACTGCAAGTTTTCAATGAATAATGCTTTTTGGTTGTGCTCATCCTGTTTAGCACGCCGTGTTTCTTCCAACAACAATTGAGAACGTGCCTTGTTGAAGGATGGAAGTGGATCAGCCTGTTGAATTATTGTTGCAAGAGTATCATATTCTCCCTTTGGTAATCCTGCAACAAGTTGTAGTACCATCTTAGTCTCAGAAACAGATGTCCCAACATGAGAAAGTTGGTCAGCAATAAGTTTCAGTTGTTTGCAGTATTCAGTCATGTTGTTAAAATTCTCAAGGCGGGTGTTGTTGAACTGCTCCTCTAAATCACCGCCCTAGTATTTTTGTTATCCTGAAATATTTTCTCCAAGCGTACCCAAAGTTCGTGTGCCAAAACACCTATTTTCAGAATATTGCACAACAAGTCCTTAGAGATGGTGCCATAAATCCATTGTTTGACAATAGCGCCAAGACGCCGCCATGTTGAATCATTAATGTCAGAGGGGCGAGGGATTGACTCATCAATATGGTCGAGCACGTTGTACGCACAAGCATGAATATAAAACAGTTCACCCACATAAAATATTGACAGTCTTCTTGATCAAGAATAATAGGGACAAAATTCTTGATGTTTGTGACAGCCACGAGATTTAGAAATTCCGGGAGGAGGCACCGCGGTGGGGGGGGGGGGTTGCGGCGGCCGAGATGAAGAGGAAGAGGGGAATTTATAGGGTTTTGGGAGGTTTAGGCTATTGATACCATGTAAGATGTTGAAATAATTTCCCTTAGGGATTTCTTTCATTAATCACAATATATATAGTTGTACAAAGGTGATTCTTAATACAGCAAGAATCCTAAGTTATCTTAAATACATGATACTAATAAATACAATATATACTGTGAATATTTGAAGAATATTCGCTAACAAAATCAAATCCACTAAATCTATACTTCTCGGTCATAGATGTAGTCAAAGAACCCAAGATGAGTTGACTAAATCCCGTGTGTGTTCCACATCCACATCCACATCCACATCCACATCCACACCCACACCTATATCGTGTCGACACGGGTGCGACAAAGATTTTGAAGAGTCCGCGCAATATTGGTTTATAGGATTACAGTTCTGAAGGCAATTTGATGTTTCAATTTTAGAAAGGTGCAGAGAGAATTTCAAGAGCTTAGATGTCAGCGGGGAAGAACTCCGAAAGAATTTCATCGGCTCCTAACTTTTGAATGTGAATAAGACTAACCACCTGTTGCATTGTTCTTATGAGAATTTTTTTCTTTTTTTTCCTTTTACTCTTAGGTTTCTGCACTGTTCACTCTGTTGCTGATAGTTGCCATCAACCTAGCGGTTGGAATTATGCCTCACGTTGGTAATTTTGCTCATATTGGTGGATTCATGAATGGATTTCTTCTTGGTTTGTTCTGCTCCCGCCTCTACAGTTACAGCGGGTAGAAAATCAGAATGTTCCAGCTGTTGTTCATGCCTACTCCAAATATAACGCTTGCCAAAATGTGCTTCGACTGCTTGCTTCGGTTCTACTGGTTACAGGGTTAGTCCAAGTACTTAATATCTGCAAGTAGTGGTTTAAACATGAACATACTTAAGAGAAACTGATTAGGTATTTCCAATAAGATTATGGATCTGATCAAATAATCTTTGTTTGTACGTGAACGTGCAGGTTTGCAGTAGGATTGGTGATGGCGTTTCGTGGGGTGAATGCATATGATCACTGTCATTGGTGTCACTACCTTAGCTGTGTTCCCACCTCAATGTGGAAGTGTGATGGAACTTAGAAGGTGATTGCAGAATTTGTTTTCAAGAATTTCCCAGTTTGGCCGGCAAGGCAGTCAGTAGTTTATCGTTTGTTTAGCACTTTTTGTTCCTTTTACTACTAGGCATTTAGATTTATTTCGTCGTTATGAGACTATATAATGTCTTCCTCTCTACACCGAAATAGGCAATTTTCAGTCAATGGAAGATTATTTATATATTTCTTGCATTTTCTATCTTGCAGCTTTTCTTTTCTTTTTCTGAACTTACATATTACTCCTGAGTCCTGAGAGGAATAGAAGAAAAGAGGTGAACAAACAGTAAATCAAACGTTGTCATGTTGCCCGGACTTGGACGAATCAGTATGCGCTTTTGATAACCAACTATAGCGCTGCAGGTGTTCACAAACTGTGGACGAAAATCTATATAATTGGAATGCAAGAACATGTGTGTTTATTGATTTTCATGACACTGCAACTTCTTCTTTGACAGACATTACTTATTACATGCTCATATTGAAAGTATATATGTCCTAGAAACAATCATTTTAGGAGCAGATGTACTTGAACACATTCATATTATTAATAAGATTAATATATACTTGACATTTGCAATTATTGAATTATTATTTGATTGTTTATATTATTCATTAATGTGCATCCCTTAAACTTACATTGTCATTAATAGTGTGAGATATTAATGATAGAGTGTAGTTCTTAAAATAGCCTAGACTAATGATCATTGAGAATGAGATATCAATTATATGTTATAAGTCGACATGTGGTCTGCATCACATTCTTAGAGAATGTAGTATATCTCACTTACTGCTAGCAATAGTTGCTAGTGATGGACACATGGATACTCTTAGAGGAGTATTGACATACCCTGCTGATAAACTATTTGTTATATATGTCTAGAGTATTATCAGCATGTGAGAGATAAAGGTCCTTAGACTTGAGGTCAATATCACCTTGTTTACGGAGCAATGCACTTTGATCCTGTCCTAAGCTCAAATGCCTTATAGGTTGAGACGCGACTTGTATTGGGTGAATTACGAAGTAGATTGAAGGTGGTAGTTGAGCCAAGAATAGGATTCATTCCTCGATTGGAATTTCGAGAGAATACTCAGCTTCTCAGAGATGTTAGGTCGACCAAGTCATTGGTCAATGCAAGAGACATATCTAGGATATGGTCTAGTTGTCGACTAATATAGATGAGATAAAGTGATCAAGCCATTTGGATGAGCGACGACAAATCTTAAGCTTGATCGAGTGTGTCGTGAATGAAAGGAATTTATCATCTCGCATGAAGTGCATTTACTTGAGTCTTGTAAGCGTCTTCACATATTAGGAGTCGTGTGCCGTCTAGGTGTTCGATGTGAACCTTGATTTGATCAAGTCTTGGGTGTGTGAAGGCGCAAGAGTCACACTAAGTCGATTGTCTTTTCGGTCTAAGAGTATATTGAGAGAATGTAATATATCGGATTTTGAATCAAGATATTTTATTTTATAATAAATTATGGGATAATTTTCATTTGATGAAAATTAATTAATTTAGTTAAAATTAAATCTTGGATTTAATTAGAACTAAAACGTGCAGAAAATAAATAGAGGCGCATGCTTGATGGGCGGATTCGTGACCACTGCAATTTGGATTAGTGGGCCTTGAAGCCTGATCCAAATCTGATTTGGTTTAGGGTTTCCTCCACTATATATTTGACACTTAACCCATAATTTCAGATAACTGACTTTCCACTTTCTGAACTCAGAGTTCAGGAAATAAAATTCTCTCAAACCTCTGCCAAGATTTCCTAGCTTTCTTGGGCAAAAGAATATAACGAAGCAAGGCTTGCGCCCGGATTGACAATCGCGTGCGCACCTTTTAGTAGAGACTACATTAAAAGCGTAAACTGTAAGTTTTTCTTTTATGTCTTTGCAGATTTGAATTATCATATAATCATACCAGAAACGTTTGTTGGAGCAAGTAAGTTTACTCAAAATTTTAAACTTACGTTGTGTTTTACTTGTGTGTTTTACACCCAACAAATCCCTACACATATGGTATCAGAGGACTGAGGACGTCTCCTCAATAGTACAAAGCAAACACGAAAGAAAGTAATTAACAATTGGCAAACTAAAATTATTGCTTATAGAACTCCGACATTATTCTTCCAAATTCCAATGGACGGCAACAGCTAGCCTGCAAGGCTTTAACCTCCAAATCAGTTTGACAAAGAACAATCAGTCAGCAGTACTTGGAATGTATGTACTATATAACTAGAGTTGCAAAACAACTAATGTCTTCACTTTCATCTTAATGTTAACTTGTATTAGCAGACTTCATTTTATAGTTCTAGCGTACTCAAGAAAACTTATTATATCTTCTGTTTCGTAATTGTAATGTTATTTTTGAATACTACCTCCGATATTATCTGCTTGTTTAATATTTTTGCACACCCCTTAATAATGACATTTAATAGTGTTAAATATACTGATTGGAGTAGTATGAGTACTGAAATTGAAAAAAAAAGGAACATTTGGAACAACTTCGATTTGCTAAAATGACTTGTATTTGAGAGTGTTGAGACTTGAAAGTTTCTGAATACTACTGACCAGCACATGAGATGGGAGAAAGGTTGCACTTAGAGGGAAGGCGGGCAGCAACACGAAGAGTGTTGCAAAGGCAGTCATGATCGAGCGATTGGAGGGCAGCACAACAGTCTGCACTAGGGCTTGGATTCGACGTTCCTGGCAATACAAATGGGGCGCACACATTCAGACTGTCAAGTGATACTGAGCATGTTGCCCCCTGAGATTCAATAACTTGGCTTTGCAGCATAATGTAGTAAAAGTAGGTGTGAACATGGATGGAAGAACTGAAAGGGTAGACAAAAGTAGTTCAGTGCAATATTTGTCAAGTCGAGTGTTGACACTCTCTCTTTAAGACAAAATTACCCCTGTATATAATGGCTTACGGTAAGTGGGTAATAGTCTCCCAAGATACAACAACAATACTTTCTCAAGCACAAGCCAATACTTGAGAATCCTTATAGAAGAAGCAAGAACTCTAGATTGCTAGAAGAAGAAGAAGAAGAAATGCTCTCAAATATTTTCAGAATTTAGGATTGTAATGGATGATATAAATCTGAAAAATAAGACCTATATTTATAGGTGCAAAATGATTATTCACATGTCATGTGAATGCACTAAATGGGTTGCATAGATCTCATCAAAAGACACCTTGATCATGCCAAAAGTTGGCTGATCTTTGGCCTTTCCAATGAGTGCACATTCAGAAAAAACTTTCTGATTTTCGGGTTCACTGTATATCTAGCGTCGCGTTCCTTTACTGGTGGCGCCGCGGTGCTAAATAGGCAGTATCCGACTTCGAGTCACTGTACATTTGGCACCGCGACTCCTGACTGAGGCGCGTGACCCTTGATCAAGTAGCGTCGCGACGCCGACCCGTCGTAGCTCGGTGCCGCGACTCTTCCACATTTTTCGTATTTTGCACATTTCTTCTTTCTTTATACCGTCGTGAGAGACACATCAATTTGGCCAATTAATCGTCAATCCTTACATAACTTAAGAACATTTAACATGTGTACCAACATCTCTTTCACTACGTAAAATTTAGCTAGACGTTGTACGACGTATGCACGTGTATGAAAATCGTTTTCCGACATGCGGGGCCCCATGTGTTCAAGTCATTAAGAACGGGATAAACTCAATCCCACTAGGTAAATTTTCAAAAATCCCTTCTTGAAAGAGGTGTTGGTGCATGCGAGGTGCCAACCATTAGCAATCTAGTAGTGGAAGTGTATTGCATCGGAATAGGTAGCCAACGACCTTGAACCTTCCCTAGTCAAATACCATCGGACATATTTACTGTGCGGTGAACGTGATGTCTTGAACCGTCAGTGTTTAGTATATGCCAAGACAATGATAGAGACACAATAACTGTCCAATCTCTTATTTCTTCTTTATTGTTTTGTCCGTTGTGGCCGTGGACAGACTTGGATTCTTCAGTGCGTACAATTGAAGCGGTTTGTCCTCGCACGTAAATAGGTGATCTCCTACAAGGTACCCTGCAGTACCCCACTATATCAGTGTTAGAAATCATTAAAAGTATATTTATCTTAACCTCGACTCTCGAGTGTTATGTTAAGATTTTGACACTTAACTTGTATCCACCATGCAGGAAACACTTTAATATCTATCGCGTGAAGGTTTTGGATTAGTGTTTCCATAAGGAATCAATATCTGAAGTGCTCTTGCTTTTCTTTAAGCGCTCGACTGAACCTTTACAGCTTAGTTTTTCCATTGAATCAAATTTCTGGGATCTCCGGTCAGTATGGTTGGGTTACCACCATATCGGCTCTTATTGCTTGGGTTTTAAACCCATTCCCCTAGACATGCAGAACATCTGATCTTCGGGTAATCCCTTAGTCAAAAGGTCAGCTATATTCTCTTTTGATTTTATGTAATCGATGGAGATGATACCCGTGGAGATCAATTTCCTACGGTCTTATGCTCCGACGTATGTGCCGAGATTTGCAGTAGTATATGCTACTTCGTGCCCTTCCTAATGCCGACTCACTGTCGAAGTGGATCATTACTGAAGGTACGGGTTTATCCCAGCAAGGGATATCCTCCAAGAAGTCGTGAAGCCACTCAACTTCTTCACCTGCTTTGTCTAAAGCGATGAACTCTGATTCCATAGTGGATCGGGACATGCAAGTTTGTTTGGAGGACTTCCAGGATACAACTCCACCATCAATTGTAAACACGTACCCACTGGTGGACTTGGTGTTCCTTATATCGGATATCCAGTTTGCATCATTGTACCCCTCTAGTACAGCTGGATACCTCGAGTAATGTAATCCGTATGACATTATATATTTCAAATACCGTAGTATTCGATCAAGCGCTTTCCAATGATCATGTCTGGGATTACGTGTAAATCTCGCCAATTTATTGACGACATAAGCGATATCAGGTCGGGTACAGTTTGTCATATACATCAAACTGTCGATTACCTGCGCATATCGCTCCTGAAGCACGGGTGCACCACGATTTTTACCAATGCTTTGATTTATATCCATTGGTGACTTTAACGGCGGACAGTCAAACATATCAAACCTTCTCAAAATATTCTCTATGTAATGAGGCTGAGACAACACTAGTCCATCAGATGATTTAGAAATCTTAATTCCTAAAATGACATATGTGATACCCATGTCCTTTATGTCAAAACATTGTTTTAACATGTTCATTGTTTTCAGGATCAATGTTCAACTACTACCTGTGATTAGCATGTCGTCTACGTAGAGGCAAATCATGACAAAGGAGTCTGAGTTTCCTTTCACGTAAACACATTTATCACATTCGTTAATGGAGAAACCTTTTGATAGTAGTGTAATATCAAATTTTTCATGCCATTGTTTTGGAGCTTGTTTCAGCCCATACAGAGATTTGATAAGTCTACAGACTTTCTTCTCCTGTCCTGGAACTACATGCCCCTCGGGTTGTTCCATGTATATTTCTTCTTCCAAATCACTATTTAGGAAGGTTGTCTTAACATGCATTTGATGGATTTCAAAGTCATGCAGTGCTGCAATGGCAATAAACACCCTTATGGAAGTCATTCTAGATACTGGGGAGTACGTATCAAAGTAGTCAAGGCCTTCGGTTTGTCGGTATCCTTTAGATACCAACCTAGCCTTGTACTTGTCTATAGATCCATCAGCATTGTACTTACGTTTAAGTACCCATTTACAACCTAGTGGTTTATTTCTCGGAGGAAGATCAACCAACACCCAGGTGTGATTTTGCATGATAGACTCTATCTCACTTTCCATAGCTTCTTTCCAAAGCGGTGCTTCTGGAGTTGAGAATGCCTCTGTAATTGTCTGTGGTTCATTCTCAACCAGATAAGCTAGAAAGTCTTGCCCAAAAGATTTCTCTTTCTTGGCCCTTTTACTTTGCCTAGGTCTAGCCTCAGGACCAGTTGAATTCTCATCCACATCTGTATCCATTTGGTAAGAATCGTCAAATCCCGGGGAATCATGACTCCTTTTGCGCGAGGCGACTTTATTTTCATTTTTAGGAAAGATTGTCTCAAAGAATAAAACATTCCTTGATTCTAGTATTGTACTCCCGTGAATATCTGGTATATTTGATTTGTGTACCAGAAAGCAATAAATACTACTATTTTTTGCGTATCCAATGAATATGCAATCTACAGTCTTAGGTCCTATCTTGACATGTTTTGGTTTAAGTACCTCGACCTTAACCAAAAAAACTCATACCCTTAGGTATTTGTAAGAGGGTGCCTTTCCATTCCACAGTTCATATGGAGTTTTCTCCTTGCCTCTGTGAGGGACTCTATTGAGAATCATGTTGGCAGTAAGAACTGCATCTCCCCACATGTTTTGTGCAAGGTCGGAATTGAAAAGCAAGACGTTCATCATTTCCTTTAGTGCACAGTTCTTGCATTCAGCAACACCGTTTGACTGAGGAGAATATGGTACAGTTGTTTGATGAATTATGCCGGATTGGGTACAGTATTCCTCAAATGGAGCTACATACTCTCACCCTCTATCGCTACGAATTGCTTTAATTTGTAGGTTCAATTGGTTTTCAACCTCAGCTTTATAGCGTTTAAAGGCGTCAAACGCTTCGTCTTTACTTTTGAGAAAGTAAAGGTAACAATACCTTGTGCTATCATCGATGAAGGTCACAAAGTATTTGTTCCCCCTCTAGTTTGAGCGAACTTTAAATCACAGATATCTGTGTGAATGAGTTCTAGAGGAGTGGTATCTCGTTCTACGAAACAGAGAGATGACTTGGTAAGTTTTGCTACACATACCTCACATTTAGATTGAGGGTTTACAACGTCAGATGACAACAACTCCAACTTTACAAATCATTGAATTGATTGGTAGTTTACGTGTCCTAATCTATGATGACATAGATTGGACGACTCAAACAAGTAAGAAGAAGCACTAGCATTTTCATTCATATTGCGGATTACAAACATGGCATTTAATTTAAAGAGGCCTTCACAGGTGAATCCTTTTCCTACAAACACATCATTCTTAGTAATTACAAACTTGTTGGATTCGAACACTAGTCGAAATCCAGCATGCACTAACATTATTCCTGAGAGAAGATTTTTCCAAATGTCCGGAACATGCATCACATTCTTCAGCTTGAGATATTTGCCGGAAGTCATCTTGAGCACCACCATGCCTTCTCCTAACACATTTGAAGAAACATTGTTGCCCATATATAGCTTCTTGTCGGCAATATTTGCATAGGTGGAAAAAGCATTTCTCTCGGAGCATATATGACGGGTCGCACCCGTATCTAACCACCACTGTTTGGGGTTTTCCACCAGATTTGCTTCTAGCACTACGGCTGAGAAGTCTTCAATCATATCGTTAAGGGCTTTATCTTCAGCAATGTTAGCCTTGGCTTTCTGCTTACCTTTGGTCTTCTCTTGCTGCTCGCGCTTCAGCTGGTGGTAGTCTTTGATCATATGACCAGCCTTGCCATAATGATGACAGTTGCCTTTGAATTTTTCAACGGCTTGTGTCTTTTCATCTTTCAGAAACTTTCGTTTCTTACTCGGTTTCCCTTTGGTTTCAACCAAGTTTGCCTTGACCTCGGTTGTTTGTTTGCCTTTGGACAAGGTCTTCTTGTTATCTTCATGGATATGAATCTTGATGACAAGTTCTTCAAAACTCATCTCCTTGGATTTGAGCTTGAGATAGCTCATGAACTCGCTCCACGAGGGAGACAATTTTTCAATAAGAGAAGCGACCAAGAATGACTCGTTGGGCTTCATACCTTCTAGATCCGGGTCATGGATGATTAACTGGAACTCTTACACTTGTGACATGACAGATTTGTCATTCACCATTTGAAATTTTAGAAATTTTCCGACGATAAATTTCTTAGCACCCGCATCATGGGCACTGTACTTCTTCTGCAATCGATCCCACAACTCCTTTGCGGTATTTGTAGAGCAGTATACCGTATATAGTAGGTCATATAGACAATTCAGGATATAGTTCCTGCACATAAAGTCATTTTGACTCCAAGAGTTAAACTTCATCATCAGGCTATTGACGGCCTGGGTATCTTGGCCCACCTCAATTGTTTCATCGGTTTGAGTGTCCATATCATCTCCGTTAACAAGAGGATCTTCAGTGAGGTATTTTACCATACCTAATACAGTGAGGTAGAACAACATTTTCTGCTGTCACCTTTTGAAGTTACCACCCGAAAACTTCTCGGGTCGTTCAGCTTAAAAGTTGGGAGGAATCATGGCGGTTCCGATGGTTCCAAAATTGAAACCAGTGATCGGAGCATTAGCAGTGCCAGAAGAAGTGACATGAGTATAAGCAGAGACTGGAGCTTTTCCATTCACCATCTTTAGTTCTTCACAATATATAATTTCTCCATCAACAAAATCTTTCCTGCTGGGTCTTATTGCCTTAAACTGTAGTAAAAAGTAGGCGTGAACAGGGATGGAAGAACTGAAAGGGTAGACAAAAGTAGTTCAGTGCAATGTTTGCTGAGTCGAGTGATGACACTCTCTCTTTAAGATAAAATTACCCCCGTATATAATGGCTTACGGTAAGTGAGTAATAGCCTCCCAATATAAAATAAGAATACTTTCTCAAGCACAAGCCAATACTTGAGAATCCTTATAGAAGAAGCAAGAACTCTAGATTGCTAGAAGGAGAAGAAGAACAAAGACTCTCAATTTTTTTTAGAATTTAGGATTGTAATGGATGATATAAATCTGAAAAATGAGACCTCTATTTATAGGTGTGTTAGACGATTTCCAAATGCTCACGCAAGTGTACGTATCGCTTCAAGTAATATAGTTTGTAAGACCGAATATCATCCACAAAGACTGGTTATCAAGTATCGAATATATAAACTATGATATCTATTTGGTGTTCATTCTTTAGTTTGAGATTTCTAACTAATAATTAAAACTAATGCAAGAAATAAACTAAAGATGATTATACTTTGGGTTTATAACAGTTATGAAGGGAATAGGGCTTCCAATCTCCTCAACTATCCACTCTTTCACGTGTTAATGCAATGCTAATGATTCTTCTTCTTATTAAGATAGCAGGTTAACTAATTTGTCATCATATTCCGGTTAGGACATACGAGAGCTCAATCTTGTGCATAAACCTTCTATAGTTCTATGATAGATTTTACCACACAAGAGGATTAAGAACAATAACCTTAATTACTGCATAAGTATCGGGGTACTTTCGTCCACGATTTTAACCTATGTCTAGACAACTACAGCATATTCAAATATCTCCTCTCGGTTCTTGATTCGAAATCATATAAGTTATGATAATTAATGGTCAGTTAATTATCAAGCATTCAAAGCAATATTGAATAGATCTTAATAAAGTTGAAGAAGAAATCAATTAACTAATGCATTAACTATATGAAGAAGTTTCAAGAAGATTTGATGGAAAACCCTACTAAAGTAATTAGCTCCTAAACATTGTCATGTCAAGAACTAAATTACAATCCAACATAAATTGAATAGGTAAAGGGGAAAAGAAAAGAACTTGAACAAGGTCTCCAATTGTGTTGTTGCCTCCTTTTCTAGCCTCCAAAGTTGAATTTGTGATATGGTATATGGTCTGGAATAATGAGAAGGGTTTTAGGGTTTTATACTTGAGAAAACTTGCGCTTCGGACCCTTTTAACCCTCTGAAATTCGGCCCAGAAATCAGAAATCCCGCGTTGGCACCGCGGTGCCGAAAGCACTGCGGCTTCTCAGTAATTATGGCACCGCGGTCCTGCAGTCCGGAACCGTTGTTCCGATGGCTTCCCATTCTGTTTTTTTTTTTCGTTTTTTTCTCGTCCGGACTTCGTCTGATTTCTTCTATACTTCCCGAGACTTCTTAGGCTTCATTTTTTGGCCTTTTATTTTGCAATTCCATCTCAAATAAGCTCATTTCATCTTCCTTTTGACATTTCTCCATTTATGACCGCTGTGACTCAAAAGAAAGAAAAACGACCATAATACTATACTAAACACAAACGAAATGAGTAAAATTCTAACTAAAAATGACTCAAAAAGTGTATATAAAATACACCTAACAAGGTGCAAAATGATTATTCACATGTCATGTGAATGCACTAAATGGGTTGCATAGATCTCATCAAAAGACACCTTGATCATGCCAAGAGTTGGCTGATCTTTGGTCTTTTCAATGAGTGCACATTCAGAAAAAACTTTCTGATTTTCGGGTTCACTGTATGTCGAGTGTCGCGACCCTTTACTGGTGGCGCCGCGACGCTAAATAAGCGATCCGACTTGAGTCATCGGTCATTTGCGCCGCGCTCTCGATCGACGCGACCGACCTTGATCAAGTAGCGTCGCGGCCCTGTTACGGCGCCGCGGCTCTTCCCCATTTTCCGTATTTTGCACATTTTTTCTTTCCTTATACCGTCGTGGGAGACACATCAATTTGGTCAATTAATCGTCCATCCTTACATAACTTAAGAACACTTAACATGTGTACCAACATCTCTTTCACTACGTGAAATCTAGCTAGACGTTGTACGACGTATGCATGTGTATGGAAATCGTATTTCCGACATGTGGGACCCCATGTGTTCAAGTCATTAAGAACGGGATAAACTCAATCACACTAGGTAAATTTCCAACACATAACAGTTATAAGGATAGCGAACAGCACTAGGGAAAGACCAGATTTCGGGGTTGTCATGGTTTAGGCTTGAGGTTAAATGATTTAATTTGTCTTTGCATCTGAGTTTTTTGTTTCTTGTACTTCAGGAACAAGTTTAGGCTTATATTTATAGTTGCTGAATAGTATAGAGGTAAGTAGAAATGTGGATATCTGCATGAACGACCTAATTCAAAGTAGTGGCACTCAGATTTATTGTGTTTTACCCTGCAGTTTTGCATGTCCTTTCTCTATGTGGTGTGATTTTGAACTACATATCAAAATTCAAGTTCAGTACTATCACTAAATTTTTCCGCAAGAATTAACTAAAATTTAGGTAAAAGGTTCAAATATACATGTAACGTTTGTGATTAGTTTTATATATGTTATCCCTTTACCTTTGTGCATAGGATTCACCATTATCTTTCCTCTCAAGTATGCCCCTCCTATTACTGGTTTTCACCGTGGAAACATTATCCAGATTTGGCTGATACGATGAAAGTCATGCACCACTCTCTCAATTTTCACAAAGTTGCTGACAAACTTTGGTATATTGCGTAATATGATCTCTTGGAGGCTTTTCTCATATTGGCCAACGTCAATGGTCCCTTTCTAATTCTGCTTCTAATACACTACTTGTGGCTAATATTTTAGGACAAACCATCGTAAGTCATTTGTGGTCGTCCAGATTTATCACTTGAACACTTCAAGTAACGCTTGTTTCATTTTAGACATTTCAGGTGGGCCTCCGCTGTGTCATTTAAACTATTTTTGTAAAATCAGTCAAATATGTAACACACTCGTAGATGACATGACAAAATGACAAATTAAATTAAGACATGTGGCGTTTGATCAAATAATAATATAAAAAATAAATTTTGAGAAAAAAATTAATATTTCAAAAAGAAAAAAAAAGCATGGTCTTGGTGTTCTTCACCATCTTCTTATGTGTTTTTGTCCAACCACGATTTAAATCCTAAATTTCAAGATAAACTCCTCCAAATTTGTTATAATTTCAGCTAAAGATTCACCACGAAGACCCGAAGACAATCCATAATGCCGAATGTTCCAACAACTAAACTACCATCAAACAACAATGTTAACCATACTTGTAAGGTAGTTCTCGGAGAATCACTCCCTCCCTCTAAAGATTCGAAGGAAGCACCCGAGCCATTTGAACATTTGTTCAAGAAGGTTTTGTTCCATGTCCAGCCCCTATCCATATCAAATTCTGAAGAAGGGTGAAGGAATAAAACAAGGTTGGACTCTTTTTACTAATCCTTTATACCATGTGGAAGAAAAGGGCAATACATTCTTTGTCAACCCATTGTACGAGCAAACTCGTATGGAGGAAAGGGTTGATACGAAGTTCTCAAAGAACAACACATCCAGAATCCTATCAAGGGGAGATAATGAACTTACTCTTGATTTATTTTAAAGAAGTTCGTTGTCTATTCATCGAGCCTATGGATGTGAAGAATAAGAGAAAAAAAGAACGAAAGATCGAAAATAATGAAGTTTCACCGGAAAATTATTTGAAGAAGAAAAAAGAATTATGAAGAAGAAATAAAAAGAAAAAGAAAAATCTAGCCAAAAGATAAACAGCAAATATTAGAAATTAATGCTCGGATCACTAAATAATAACTGTGGTGAGACATTAAATAAATCTAAATTCAAAAGTTGAAACTTTACCTCTGCCATCAATAGCAATAGATAACTTTAGCCAGAGTATTTATAACACGACCAAATTAAACCAAAAAATGGTTAATCCTGCATATGTCAAGCAAATTGGTAAAGTTGATTTTTCTATACAAATGTAAAATTATTACTACTAGTATATGCTTTATATTTCATTATCCAGAGACATTAATCCACCGCTTTATGTGGTTAACTGATAATCCTATAACAGATTTTTTTTCTTTAAGCGTAAAGTTGCTCGAGGACTTCTACTGGGAATGAAAGTTCCCTATTATAGGATCCCTAGTAAAGCCAATTTAATGATGGCCGCTTATCTGAGTAAGAAGACGATGGCTCAATCTGGAATTCGAAACCTCATACCCTCCGAGTAAGCATTAAGGGATAGAACACTTCCTACCAAGAGATCATACAAAGTTATTTGATGTAGTATTCAGTGCTTGTTGATGTAGATTTAGTCGATGCATTTGAGTTTGAACACATCCTAAAGAAAAAGATTACAAAAAGGAGACTTTAACTAGTTTTAGATCCTTGAGTAGCTGGAGTAGTCCAGTATGACTTTACTGCAAATAAAAGCTTTTGTCTCTCCAATGGCCCATCTTCATGATCAACAATTTGACTATCCCAGTTTAATCCATCCGCAATCCTCTTCACTCTGATCAATATATCCACGTCGTCTCGGATTATTACACTTCCTTCTGGCCTTAATATCCTATCCAATTCTAGCATAATATCTTCCATTTCACATCTGCTAAACAATCACCACACCACCAGCATATATATAATCAGAACACTTTTGAGACTAATATCTCCAAGAAGGTAAAATAACATGTATCTTTTGGAGATCATAATTTACCTGTTTTCGTAGAGGGTAAATACAGAATCGGCATGGATGAGATCATATGTTCTTGGGTATGTTGACATAGCCTCGCACCTATAAAAAAGTACATAATTAATCACAGCAGAAAAACATTAATGCTTTAGACATTGAGAGTGTGTGCGCTGAAATGTAAATCCAACTCTATCTGGTTTGGAGGCATAGCAATTTTACCAGCTCTGATATGTTCCGATTAGTCCTCGTTCATAAACGACACCAAGTGTATTGACCTTAGCTTCAACAGGAACTATATTCATCACCCAAACAGGATCATCTACCAAGTTTGCAGCAAAGCCACCTAGGAATGCATTCATATCTAAGATATTTCTGTATCTCCCCGGTTGGCCGAGCTGGTTATTCACTAACTTGTAATACGAAACTCTTCTTTTCCATAGCTGTGAATCATTCTGGAAAACTTCTTCTGTTACCTCATTTACAGTTCCCCTGCTTATCCTAGGCGGTATTGCATGTAATCTCTTAGGCCACTTTTCCAAATGTCCACCAGCCACCTCTTCTTCACTTGCAACTTCTGGCAAGCGAGTTAAGCAAGTCTCCATCTTTGTATACCTGAAAATATCAAATTGCCGCAAAGTTATCACTGTAAAGAAAAATAAGACTATAATCTAATTGTACGAGAATAAAAATGTGGCAATAAGTTGGAGGAGCACAAACCAGGCTTTATCAGGATCTTGGGCAGGGCACATTGGTGGATTTTTTGCATTCTTTCGAAATTCTGTACACTTCATATGATTGTATGGCTTCTGCCATATTGCAATATCATCCTTTTCGACAAACTTTTTCCAACATAGCCTCTTAGCTACTTGCTCGATTTTATTTTGTTCAGCATTTAGGTCTTCCCTGGTTCTAGCCCAGCCTTTCCAATATCTTCTCCAACGGATCGGAGGGCCAGAGAGGATCCAAAATCCACCAGGTCTCAGAACTCTATCAACTTCAATCAAGTACGTGCCATCATACTCGCCCCACGGAATTAGACAACGAGAGCAATGCGCCATGTCAAAAGCTCTAGATGGATATGGAAGCCTCTTGGAGGCAATAACTCCAATTAGAGCAGGTACCCCTCGCTCGAGAGCGAATTGAACCTGTGCTTCATGTGAATCCCTTGGTGCAAATGACATGGCTATGATATTTCTTGACAGAAGATAAGCTCCCCAACTCGCCACCTGTATACATTTTAGCAGCCTCTTGAGAAATAAAACAAACTTATAAACAAGAGTAGGCATAAACGAAAATCATAGCCACGTCAAACATCCTTTCCTCTGCTTGAATAAGCATATTAACTTTCTAAGGTAAAAAATTAAGTTTTCAAATAATATATATAAATATAAGAAGGGATGACAATTGGGGCAGGGTAGGGTAGGGCAGGGCAACCTCTTAACGGGCCAGGGCAGGGAAAACAGTGTAGGGCAGGGCGGGAAGGGCAAAATTAATTTTGTTAAAAATTGAAATGGGGCAGGGCAGGTGGTGAGTTTTGAAGAAAATCAGGCTCAAGTCCACAAAAGCAGTGGCCTACTTCCCATGAAACCTCATTAAATCAATACTATTTTTTTTACTTGTTGGGCCAATAATTTAATTTTTATCTTTAAATCAACTTTTGTCCATCTTTTATTTCAAAATAAAAAATATCCTCATAATATAAATTTGGCACTGGTGTCTTTGAAAAAATAATAGATTTGGTAACAAGTTCATATACTATATGAGAAAGAATGATCTTTTCATCTTTTCTTCTTTAAAATGTGACCGAATAGATCAATCTTTAATTTAATAATATTATAATTAAAAAATAGGCTACTAGGTCAAAGGGATCTTAACTATTTTATCAAAATGTTTTTATTATACGTCTAGTTGACACAAGTTTTTATTATAATATTATTAAATCTATTATTTTTATCATTTTGTCATGATATAAATTTTAAATATATGATAAAGTATAATGTAGAGATCGAGATCTCATAATTCAGATTGTCACTTTTAATTTGAAGATCAAAATACACACAGTAGTTAGACCATCCAGATTTAAAAGGAATGAAAAAATACAAACGGAGCGGGGGGAAGGGCAGTTTTCTGAACAAAATTAAACGGGACAGGACAAAGCATGTCAAAATCTGAATAGATCAAAACTTATCCCGCCCTAATCCGCCCTATTATCATCCCTAAATATAAGATTCTTTATGTAATAGAATTGTAGTAGTGGTTCTGTTATTAGCTACCGAAAGATTCACAGAAAAAGAGATATATCATGAATGGAGTGCCAGGTGTAGAATGGACTTGGTTCAGTTCAGAAGAAAAAAACTGTTTAGATTCCTCCCGGACAAAAGAGCTTTTGTTTGATTCTGAGTACCTCACTGACCTATTTCTTATCCAAAAATCTAAGCAAGGAATATAAAAAGGCACTCCGGTGCACTAAGCTTCCGTTATGTGCGAGGTTTAGAAAAAGATCGGATCACAAAGGTTTATTGTATGCAGTCTTATCTCACATTTCTACAAGAAGTTGTTTCCACGGCTTGAATCCATGAATCACATTAAATCAACTTTATCCGTTACTCCAAAACTCTCGAAATATCATTTTCCTAATTATTCCTTCAGACAAATTCGACTTCTTGCAGTCCCCCTAAGATCACTTCGCATTAATAGATTTCACTCATCATCAATGATTAATCTAATTAATTTGTCCCACACAGTTATGACACATGAAAAGACAAATCCAAGATGAACAATTACACGTGTACATCTATAAAAGTTCATAATTTGACCCTCAAAGAAACTAAAGGTGACAACTAATATCAAACCGAGGGAGTATTACTTATCATGGAGTAATTAATTGATATGTCACTCGTGACTAAAACAGTAAAAAGTAGGAGTAACAATTAAGTAAATGACTCATAAAATGAGAGAAAAGAGAATATTTTGGGGAGAAATTATAAAAACAAGAATATGGATATACAATAACATACTCAGTTAAAATTCTATGGGATCTGAAAAGAATAGAATGTATACAGGTCTCACCTCATATATACGAGCAAAAATAAAAAAATTAAAACTTACCCCACAACCAGTATCAATAGCAGTTCTAATGGACCCATCTTTAAGATTAATCAACTTTCCAATATCATCAATATACGTATCAGCACCATTAGGGAACATAGTACCACCACCAGGAAATCTAAATTTATCACCTTCATATCGAATCCAATTTTGAACTGCTTTTTCAACTGTTAATTCTTTATGTGGCACATTAGCATACCATGCAAGATCTCTACTAACAGGCCATTTAAATGGATTTTTGTAACCATATGGTGCAGGTACACGACATTTCAAGAGTTCATATTTTTCAGGACAATGCCTTTCTCTGTATATTAATCTGTTTCTGTTGAATTTTAGTGATCTTTCTGGATCTTCACATGGGGTGTACTCACTGTACTTTATGTCGCATGGTGGATAAATCTTGACGGCGTTATCACGTACGTTAACGGAGTGGTGGGTGGTGAAGTCAAGTTTTTTGGTGGTTCTTGAAGATGAAATGTTTTTAGAAGGGAAACAAGGGAGGGTAGTATGGACATTTAAAGTAGTGATTATCCTATTGTTGCGGTTGCTGCTACTGCTTTGCCATACACCAGTGAAGTAAAATGCAGAACAAAGAAAAGTGATGGCAACTAAAGAATAAAGATTGGTTATTTTCAAAGGTAAAGAAGAAATTTGTGTGGGTTTGGAGGTTGGAATATAGTAAGGGGTTTCCATGATAGAGTAAAGTTCTGTTTCCTACTCTCTTTGAAGGGTAAGTTTTTGCTTAGTGGAGATGTTTATAGAAGAAAGTGAAGAAGATAGTTTGGGGGGGAGGGAGGTTTAGAGATTTGAGAAGGGTTGGATGAAAAATAGGTAGAGTTATCAAGTTGGGTTTATGGGGATTTGATCGGAGTAGTTAACTATATGCATGGTAAGTAGATTGTTAGTTTAATCAATGAACTACTCAGTAATTAACTAGTTGGACATGTGGGAAGGTGATAGTCTTTTTTTTTTGAAATTTTTCCTCCGGGGTTTGATATCCGTATTAGAAATCGATTATATTGAAATTTGCGCCGCGTAGGGCCCATTATGAAAAAGCGCTTTGGATTTTTTCTTATTCATATCTCAAACCCAAAACCTTTGATTAAGGAAGGAACGTCTCAATCCACTTTATCATATCCTTTGGATGATAATTAATACTAGTAATTAACTAGTTGGACAGGTGGGAGGATACTAGTTTTACTTTTTCTTTTTTATTTTTCACCAGTGGTAGGTGTTAGTTTTACTATGTGCATAGGCAGAAGAATATTACTAATATTAGTACTTACGGGTGTTCAAAAATTGGTCCGGATCGGCAAAATAGATTGAACCGGAAAAGATCAGTTCGGTCTAAATTTGAAATAACCCGGTACCGGACCGAATCAGTTATAAAAATAAAGAAATCTTTTACTTAAGTTCCCAGTTTAATTAAATTATTCATTTATTATTATATTCTCAAGGAAATTATATCATTTATATGAGATATGACGGCTACGAAGTAAATCGCAACTAAAAAATCCTTGAATACCAGCACTGTCAGTTCATGTCTCTGTCAACCTCTAATTCTTTACTTTAATTTTTTCCCTTCCAACTTTTCCAACTCTAACTCCCTTAATCAATTTTGCAGTGTGTCGGCATTGCCGCATTGCAGGTGATTTCTCCATCAACAACAGTAAGTCAGTTAAATATATATGTAACTAGTAATCACACTTTCTTCTATATTGCTCGTTAGCGGTTTTTTAAAAAAGTTTAAGGTTTTGACAGATGATGTTTCTAGTTCATTATATGTAACTAGTAATCACACTTTCTTCTACATTGCTCGTGTTTTTGATTAGTTAAATAGGTGGATGATTAGTGATGATAGAGATTTTAATCTTATGGCCTTAAACATGAAACAAAAGTTTGACAAATATTGGGGTGATTAGTGATGATAGAGATTCTATAACAAATTTTATTATTTACACTTTGTATACCAATAAAAGATGGTGCAAGCTCTTATTTGTGCACAAGATTGGCTTCGCCCTCGAAAGACAAAGAGAAGGGGATTGATGTAGAGGAAAATTTGGAGGAATTGGAGTTACTTGAGAAATGTATTTTCTAAAATTATATTATACTTAATAATTTCAAAATAATATATTATACCTTCACTTTTATTATTTTATTTGTTTATTATTATTATTATTATTATTATTATTATTATTATTATTATTATTATTATTATTATTATTATTATTATTATTATTATTATTATTATTATTATTATACAGAATTGAAAAACTCTACTTGAATGATGATGATTGGTGAATTAGAAGTTGTATTTGCTTCATGCAAAGTAATGAAAAAGGAAACGGTCAATCATCTAATAAAATATAATGCAAATATGAACTCGTGATTTTTATTTGATATTAAATTTGAACTAATTAATTTTTATTGAAACTGTTTGTTGCAGATTGTTATTGATGGTCTAAGGATTTCATTAGTATCATTATTGTTCAAGATTTGAGGAATTTTTTTAATTTTTAATAGCCTTTGATTCAATATTTTTAGTAATTTAGTTTTGGGATTATTTTTGGACATGAAGTTGTAAAATGTGACTTAGTTCTTCTTATTTTCTTATACTTTAATTGCATTTATTTTTTATCTCTACTGTCCATAAACTGTATCCGTATGGTCCGTAGTGATAAATATTCAAGTACTTTAAGCTTCAATACATGAATTTTGTTATTTTCAAACTCTTCACCATTTTTTACCCGCAAGGGTAGCCAAGTTGGTGTATCAGTAGAGCGCGGGACCGCAAGGTCACGAGTTCGATCCCCTGCATAAACCTTCTTGGTTGAGTCTGTCACACATGGCTTGCCAAGTGTGGTTGTTGACAGTCAATTTTGACCCGTTTTGTATATTTTTGTGCAATTTTAAGTATTTTAGCACACCTCATTTTTATCGTTATTTTGCATATTTTTACATAATATTCTATGTTTATTTCTTCACAAAAATGGCATTGCATCTTTTATTTTTAAATTAAGCATTATGTCGTTGTTAATATTATGTTTTTATTATTGTTATAGCGTCATTTTTATTTTAATAATATTCGCATCTTTTTAAATAATTAATCGGCACCGCATTTTTACTTTTAATCAGACATTAAACGTGTCTTAAATATTGCATTTGCATTTTTATAATTTTGCATCTTTTAAATAATTTTTTCTTTAAATAATTAACCAGTCTTGCATTTTTTGTTAAACCAGTCCAGTTCAAGACACAAATTGAATCAGTCCAAGCCAACACTATTTTTAATATCACCCAAAAACACTCTTTTATTTTCCCCCATAAATTTTAAACTCCACTTTTCATTTCCCCCCCCCCCCCCCCAAAACCTAAACCTAAACCTAAACCTAAAATACCCCTATATAATAAACATTACCCCCTTTATTAAAAGAGGAGGGCTACCCTATATTCACCCCAATGCAAAAAAAGCCTACACTATAACTTCATCACCAAGAAGACTACCCTAAGCTCCTCTCCTCTCCAAAGACAAAACCTAAAGCCCCCACCCCCACTCTCTCACACCATCTCCCGCCGCCATCGCCCTCCCGTGAAACCCCAGATCACCTCCAAAGACGCCTCACTCTCCTCTCCTCTCACACACACACGCCCACAACTCCGCGACCTTCCCATCATCACGCCGTGACGTCGCCACCATCCCGTCGCCACTACCCGTCGACCACCATCACCGCTTGGCGAACTTCACCAAAGAACTAGCCGTCACTTTCTCCCTCACCTCCCACTCCCTCACCCTACTCTACCCCTCAGCCTCTTCACACCTCACTGCCGGCGAACCCCCTAGCAACGTCTCACTCTCCCATACCCTGTAGACTACACACATCCCCTCTTTGTTGGTATTTTCGAACCACCAGCTTCCCGTCGGCTCATCTTCTCGCCGAGTTGACCACGCGTGGCGAAACTCGGGAGTTGGGTTGCCATCGTTCATGTTGGTTTTCGGCTATCATTGTTTACTGCCCATTTTTTATTATGTTATAGTATTACTCGTTGGTTACTGTCTTGTTGTGGTTTTATTTGGTGTTCTTGTTGGACTGTGATTCCACGTTATCTCACCGTGGTTTTTAAAACTCTGTTGAACTCTGTTGGTGGCTCAGATTTGATTCGGGTTGAGTTCTCTGTTTTTGCTGATATTTCTGATTTTGGCTCAGATTTGATTCGGGTCAGGTCATTGAACTGGGTCGGGTCTTGATCCGGTAAATCTTGTTTCACTATTGCTTGATGTTTCGCACCTTCACTGCTGCTTGTTGTTTCAATGGTTGTTGGACCAATTTCATTATTGGCAGACTGATTTTTTTCTACTGGGTTCGTACCAATATCAGACGATTTTGCCTCTTTAATTCATGGATTTACTGATTTTGAGTATATTGCTACACTTGAACACTTGGTATTTTTCTGATTTCGAACAAGTTGCTACACTTGGTATTTTACTGATTTTGAACTTGATACTACACTGGCCGATGAAAAAGTTATCCGTCGATTTTTGAGGCCTCCACAGTTGCAAAGACGGAAAATAAAATAAATGAAGCTTTCTGTGCAAGGATGATTTCTTCCACTTACACCGGATAACCAACATGTGCTTGGCAAGGCGAATTCTCGCAGCCGCACTTGTTTAGGCTGTCCTACTTTATATTTTTACATATCTGAGCCCTCCGTGTTTAAAACTATTACTGTTTTGGCGCGGATCCAAAAGTTTTATTTATTTTATTGCTTTTAATAATACTGGCCGATGAAGGAATCCCCGTCTGATTTCCAAGGCCTCCCCTGTACAAAAGACGGATTTATTTGCTTTGTTTGTTAATTTTTGCTATTATTTTAAAATTCATGTATTCTATTACTAATACTTTTACTAAGTGTTTATGCAGGTATCCGGAGATGCATTTCAAAAAGAATGCCCCGGAGTTTATTTTATGCCTTATTTAATTTCAGTTTTTATTATTTTGCATTGTATTTTATTTTAATTGTAAATTATTATAAATGCTTAGGATAGGTAGAATAGAAAGAGCAATAAATAATTAACCTAGGTTTGAACGAACAACCGCAAGTTAGCGGATCTTAAAGGATGTCTAACCCCTTCCCTTTAGGATAATAAAGAACCCCGATCCGAATCTCACTAATTTCGCACCATTAAATGGAAGTCAATTGCAGTATTTTTATTGCAATAAACTAAGTGTCCTAATTCACTTAAATAATTAGGTGGCGACTCCTTAAAATACATTTAGGAATCAACCATATGTAGCAGTAATCCCGTTTCGACTCCGGTTAAAATGGGGTGTTACTGATGGCGACTTCACCGGGATATCGAGTTCTTGATCATAGCAAACCCAGTTAATTAAATATTGCACTTTATTTTGCTTTTATATTTGTTGTAAATATTTTATATGGTTTGTTTTATTTTGTAATTAACTACTTTAATTGCTACATTCTTTTATTGCTTTCCTTAAATTGTCATTCCGTTCATATTTCCTCCATTCTGGAAAATTAACACTATCACACACTACACGCTATTTGGTGTGCTTCACGCCCGCAAATTTCTTTCAAGAACACCCAAAATATTAGGAGAGTTGGCGCTGCGTGGAGTTAGATCGGTTCGTCGATCACCACGTAGCCTTCTCACTCGAGTTGTCCGCCGGGAACTCGCGTCTAATAGGCCAAATCTTAGAAAGTTTAAGATAGAGCTATACCACCCTTTTATATTAGTCATGCATGCATAAACCTTAGGTGGGTTAATCCTTGGTATTAACGCCACAATTAGAAATCCACCAAACTTGTCGACGGGTTTCACAACCCAACGACCCATTAGCATACTATGTGGCGTGATGATGATAGACGGATCCAAGCACGGTCATGACACGCCAAAATTGGAAAAAGTGCACCGTCGTTTGGTCGCCATTTCCGACGAAATATTGCGGTTTAACGGCTTGACCTATTTATCACAATCCGCGTATTTGACGTTTAGGCTCACTCGCATAAGGGAGGTCCCAAGCATATTAGGGCACGCGCTTGATTTGCATGCTTTTTATTGTTTGTCGCTAGCAACTCTGTACATATTATTTAATGCAATAATTACCCTTTTGTGATTCCGGGTTCGAGCATTTGCATTTTTGCACTTTTGCTGTCACATTGCAATCAGGACTTCTATTGCGTAAATCACTCTTGAATAACGCAACTTGGACTTTGTGAAGCATCAACCACCAGTCCGGTCGAACCAATCAGGGGAGTCTTTGACTATATTGTCACACCTTTGCATTTTTATTATTTTTGTTATTTTTTCTACTCACCTATTTCTCATATTTTTTGTAGGAAGGTCATCCTCGCAAACAACCGAGGGCGGTCGGAAAAAGAAAAAAAATCATCACAAGAATGAGCGGGAGTTATGTTGACTAATAGAAGTCAGTTTATACCAGATTCAACGAGACATCGCTCTCAGTTCTTTTATACTTTGTATTTTTATTCGTATTCGCAAACTCAATTGATATGTTTAGCGTTAATTACATAGTTCTTTCATATCATACATTTCTGACATAATTATTCGAACTACGCGTGTCGATTCTCACCACACTGCGGTGATACGTAGGCAACTCATTTTGGGTTCGACACCATAAAAATAAAAACAAAAAAAATAATAAACATATTTCTTCTCACTCATGCATCTCATTCATCATGTTTTCGGGCATTCATTTTACTTAGCATTCGTCCACAGTGGATAATCATTTTCTTTTGTATAGCTTTACATTGTCATCCTTTCATTGATAAATTCTTTTCAAGCATACATTTTATAACATATTTGAACGAACTACGCGCACCTGATTCCCTCGGCGGGATACGTAGGCAACCCTATTCGGGTTCGGTACACTTTATTCAAAAAAAAAAAAAAAATGTATATTTTCTTCAAAAAATACAAAAAAAAAATGTTATTCAAAAAATACAAAAACATTTTGTAAGTATTATTGTTTGACTTTCTTAATACCAACACAGTTACAAATGTGCATAAACAAACAAAAAAAAACAAGTGATAATCGATGGGTTGACTTTGTGGTAAACCATAGATTCTTTTAGTACCTCTTATTCATACCCATGAGATGACATTGTCTTGCATGTTTCCAAGATAAGAATGAAACCGACCTCATCGTTTCATATGCATTGTGTGGTGAGTGTTTGAATAAGTTCAATTGCATTGCATTGTGATCTAGAACTTGGCCTGAATGTTTGTTGAGGTGAAATCCTGAGTAACACTCGGTGTGGGAAATGATCGTAGGCTTTCTTTGACCCGTTTGAGCCTTTTCAGCCTACCAAATAACATTATCCCTAGTACACCCCTTTGAGCCTAAAACCTATTTTTCGACAACCGCATATTACACCTATAACCTTTACGAGTGCGTCTGCACTATCCCTCTCTTGGCCCGACCTCCTCGAGTGCTTTAGAAATGTGCAAGTGGCTGACAAAATTCTAGCTGAAGTTTGCAAAGACAAAAATTGTCAAAGTCTCAAAGAATGAAAGCAGAGACGACTTCACATAAAGAGGAAATCAAAAGCCCCGATAAAAAAAAAAGGGGAATACATAACCATGGAAAAAAAAGGGGCTCCAAATGAAAGATTCAAAAGAAGTCAATATAGAAAAACTGGGACAAAAGAAAGCAAGTCAGCATTAAAACACACAAATATCAAGCATGGACGTAGTCCAACACTCGAGAAATGATTAGTCACTTTACCCGAATGATATTCATTCCTTTCACCAAGCCTACATTACAAGCCCGTGACAAGCCCTACATGATCTTATACTGAGGGTTCTCACATTAGTGGATACTTACATGACGGCCAAGCCTATGGTATCACAATTGCATGCATTGAACATCTTTTTGAGTGTGAGCGCAATTCTTTCAACGTCCCAAAGTTCAAAATACTGGAATATATGTGTAAGATGGGACCTTCTTTCAGTGAGGCATTTGAAACATGAGATTACGTTTAGTTCGAAACCTTGGATGCAAGCAAGTGTGTCGACACTCAGGTATGTTTGAGGTACTATCCAAATCGTGAATTACACGAGTCAAACTCGGTTAGGTCAAAACAATAAAAGAACATCCTTATGCACAATACTAATTGTTGGTATCAACTGGAGTCAGAACGTAATGTCGTCTTCCATTTTTTCAGAAAAAATAACAAAATGCATATTACATAAAATTATTTTGCATCACGAACTACGTCTTGACCTGATTCCCTCAGCGGGATACGTAGGCGGCCACATCGGTTTCGGTCCCGCATTATTTTGAAATCATAAAATTCTTATTTTTGCAGCATGAACTACGTCTTGACCTGACTCCCTCGGCGGGATACGTAGACAGCCACATCGGCTTCGGTCACACCGTTAGAAATATTTCTTCCTTATTTCTGCACATGACTCGATTTTGTCCATTGGAGAGTTTAGCATCCTCGTATATTTTGCATCCATTACTACCTACATATTTTCGGGGGGTTGCATTCTCATCTACTCAATTGTACATTGTCCATATTCTAGCATTAGCTTTTCATTCATTATAAAAAAAAATGCTTACCTGATCGCCTTGATAGCGTCAAGATGCAACCTTACCCAGTTCAACATCTTCATTATCAGAAACTGGGACATTTTAAGGAATTCAGTGCAAGAAAATGACAATAGACAGGAAAAAGCAGGCCAACTAGGTCTTCAGTGCAAACCAAGAATGCAAGCGTCAAGTGCCAAAGCTACAGAATCGACGCTAATTAACCACTCATTTCCTAAAAAACTCACAAGTTTTCCTTGAGTGCAGGATCTTCATATCAGCAAAGGCTGGAACACAACAATAAACCCATGCGGGTCACAAATGCACAACGTCTATGCAATGACGCTATCTCAACCCAGACGGGTCACAAAGCAGGTACGCCCCTAAACGATGCATTTCATTTTAAGCCTATGCAACGGCTTCATTCATGTTTCGTCTATGCAACGACGAGCATCTGCATCGCGTCCATGCAACGACGCATTTTCATTTTAAAAGCCCATGCAACGACTTCATTCATGTTTCGTCTATGCAACGACGAGCATCTGCATCGCGCGTCCGTGCAATGGCGCTTTTCATTTTAAAAGCCCGTGCAACCGTTCATGTTTCGTCCATGCAACGACGAGCATCTGCATCGCGTCCATGCAACGACGCCTTTTTATTTTAAGCCTATGCAACGGCTTCATTCATGTTTCGTCCATGCAACGACGAGCATCTGCATGGCGTCCATGCAACGACGCCTTTTCATTTTAAGCCTATCTGGCGGCCGTTCATGTTTCGTCCATGCAACGACGAGCATCTGCATCGCGTCCATGCAACGACGCCTTTTCATTTTAAGCCTATGCAACGGCTTCATTCATGTTTCGTCCATGCAACGACGAGCATCTGCATCGCGTCCATGCAACGACGCCTTTTCATTTTAAGCCTGTCTGGCGGCCGTTCATGTTTCGTCCATGCAACGACGAGCATCTGCATCGCGTCCATGCAACGACGCCTTTTCATTTTAAGCCTATGCAACGGCTTCATTCATGTTTCGTCCATGCAACGACGAGCATCTGCATTGCGTCCATGCAACGACGCCATTTTATTTTAAGCCTATGCAACGGCTTCATTCATGTTTCGTCCATGCAACGACGAGCATCTGCATTGCGTCCATGCAACGACGCCATTTTATTTTAAGCCTATGCAACGGCTTCATTCATGTTTCGTCTATGCAACGACGAGCATCTGCATCGCGTCCGAAAACGACGCCATTTCATATAAGCCTATGCAACGGCTTCATTCATGTTTCGTCTATGCAACGACGAGCATCTGCATTGCGTCCGAAAACGACGTCATTTCATATAAGCCTATGCAACGGCTTCATTCATGTTTCGTCTACGCGGCGAGCATCTGCGTGCGTCCGAGAACGGCGCCTTTTCATTTTAAGCCCATGCAACGGCTTGCATGTATGTTTCGTCCATGCAACGACGAGCATCTGCATCGCGTCTATGCAATGACGCCATCAACATCCACAATAACCTTGTCTTTTCAAAGACCATCACTGCGACCCGGTGTCAATCATACCCGACCTTTGGGACATTTTTAATCGGCGTCGACTTTGCTTTTAGTTTTTGCATCACAACGACCCGGTGTCATCATGATTTGACATCGGGACATTTTAGTCTGCATCATCCCTATTTTGAGTTCTAGTTTATAAACAGGACAAAATTGGCTACAAGTCAACATCTTTGTCGAAGACTCTTCCATCATCTCCGTACAAAGAGGACGTCTTGTTGTGATCAATTTTGACCCGTTTTTGTATATTTTTGTGCAATTTTAAGTATTTTAGCACACCTCATTTTTATCGTTATTTTGCATATTTTTACATAATATTCTATGTTTATTTCTTCACAAAAATGGCATTGCATCTTTTATTTTTAAATTAAGCATTATGTCGTTGTTAATATTATGTTTTATTATTGTTATAGCGTCATTTTTATTTTAATAATATTCGCATCTTTTTAAATAATTAATCGGCACCGCATTTTTACTTTTAATCAGACATTAAACGTGTCTTAAATATTGCATTTGCATTTTTATAATTTTGCATCTTTTAAATAATTTTTTCTTTAAATAATTAACCAGTCTTGCATTTTTTGTTAAACCATCGATTCAAGACACAAATTGAATCACCCAAGCCAACACTATTTTTAATATCACCCAAAACACTCTTTTATTTTCCCCACTAAATTTTAAACTCCACTTTTCATTTCCCCCCCCCCCCCCCCAAAACCTAAACCTAAACCTAAACCTAAAATACCCCTATATAATAAACATTACCCCCTTTATTAAAAGAGGAGGGCTACCTATATTCACACCGCACAAAAAGAAGCCCTCCACTATAACCGCAAAGACTACCCTAAGCTCCTCTCTCTCCAAAGACAAAACCTAAAGCCCCCCACCCCCCACTCTCTCACACCATCTCCCGTCGCCGCCACTGTCCTCCGGCGAAACCCCAGCAACACCTCCAGCACGTCTCACTCTCCTCTCCCCCTCTCACACACACACGCCCACAACTCCGGCGACCTTCCCCATCACTGCCGGCGAACGTCGCCACCATCCTGTCGCCACTACCCGTCGACCACCATCACTGTCGGCGAACTTCACCAGCAACCCTAGCCGTCACTTTCTCCCTCACCTCCCACTCCCTCACCCTACTCTACCCCTCAGCCTCTTCACACCTCACTGCCGGCGAACCCCCTAGCAACGTCTCACTCTCCCATACCCTGTAGACTACACACATCCCCTCTTTGTTGGTATTTTCGAACCACCAGCTTCCCGTCGGCTCATCTTCCTCGCCGGAGTTGACCACCGGCGACTGGCGGGGGCTCCGGGGAGTTGGGTTGCCATCGTTCATGTTGGTTTTCGGCTATCATTGTTTACTGCCCATTTTTTATTATGCTATAGTATTGCTCGTTGGTTACTGTCTTGTTGTGGTTTTATTTGGTGTTCTTGTTGGACTGTGATTCTACGTTATCTCACCGTGGTTTTAAAACTCTGTTGAACTCTGTTGGTGGCTCAGATTTGATTCGGGTTGAGTTCTCTGATTTTTGGCTGATATTTCTGATTTTGGCTCAGATTTGATTCGGTCGTCATGAACTGGGTCGGGTCTTGATCCGGTAAATCTTGTTTCACTATTGCTTGATGTTTCGCACCTTCACTGCTGCTTGTTGTTTCAATGGTTGTTGGACCAATTTCATTATTGGCAGACTGATTTTTTTCTACTGGGTTCGTACCAATATCAGACGATTTTGCCTCTTTAATTCATGGATTTACTGATTTTGAGTATATTGCTACACTTGAACACTTGGTATTTTTCTGATTTCGAACAAGTTGCTACACTTGGTATTTTACTGATTTTGAACTTGATACTACACTGGCCGATGAAAAAGTTATCCGTCGATTTTTGAGGCCTCCACAGTTGCAAAGACGGAAAATAAAATAAATGAAGCTTTCTGGGCAAGGATGATTTCTTCCACTTACAGGATAACCAACATGTGCTTAAGGCGAATTCTCGCAACGCACTTGTTTAGCCGTCTACTTTATATTTTTACATATCCGAGCCTCCGTGTTTAAAACTATTACTTGTTTTGGCGGATCCAAAAGTTTTATTTATTTTATTGCTTTTAATAATACTGGCCGATGAAGGAATCCCCGTCTGATTTCCAAGGCCTCCCCTGTACAAAAGACGGATTTATTTGCTTTGTTTGTTAATTTTTGCTATTATTTTAAAATTCATGTATTCTATTACTAATACTTTTACTAAGTGTTTATGCAGGTATCCGGAGATGCATTTCAAAAAGAATGCCCCGGAGTTTATTTTATGCCTTATTTAATTTCAGTTTTTATTATTTTGCATTGTATTTTATTTTAATTGTAAATTATTATAAATGCTTAGGATAGGTAGAATAGAAAGAGCAATAAATAATTAACCTAGGTTTGAACGAACAACCGCAAGTTAGCGGATCTTAAAGGATGCCTAACCCCTTCCCTTTAGGATAATAAAGAACCCTGATCCAGAATCTCACTAATTTCGCAGACCATTAAATGGAAGTCAATTGCAGTATTTTTATTGCAATAAACTAAGTGTCCTAATTCACTTAAATAATTAGGTGGCGACTCCTTAAAATACATTTAGGAATCAACCATATGTAGCAGTAATCCCGTTTCGACTCCGGTTAAAATGGGGTGTTACAGTGGTTAATCGGCTGACGTGGTTTGCAGGCTATTGCGTCAGCCCGGGGTTTACCCTGTGCGCACTCGAAAGAGTAGCGGCTGCGGGTTCCTTCGTCAAAAAAAAAAAAAAAAAAAAACATGAATTTTGATCAAATTTAAAAGAGATTAAATTAGTCAAATTACTTCAATGTAGCAGATTTATAACAAAGCTAATGCAAAACAAATCGAACTCTCTTTAGAATCGGTCTGGTCCGGTATGGGTTTTAGACCGGATCTGTCGGTCCGGTCTTCGGTTCGGTCCGGGTTTGGACCGGTGAACAGCCCTAATAGTACTCCCTCCGTCTATTGTTTGTTCATGTTGAACTTGACACATCCCTTAAGAAGTACTTAATTAATACTTCCTCTATTTTAAAATGTTTGTTTTACTTTCAGTTTTAGTCTGTTTAAAAAAGAATGTCTCTTTTCTTTTTTGATAACTCTTTAATTACATTTTTCATATGACATGTTTAAGACCACAAGATTTAAGAGCATTTTGGTACATTCTACACAACCTTAATTTAAAACCACAAAATTTGTAACTCTTCTCTATTTTCTTAAACTTTGTGTCAAGTCAAAAACCAGACAAACATGTTAAAAACAAAGGAAGTAATATAATAAGCTTATTGTATCACCCGTTGAATATAATAGATTTAGTGCTTAGTAAATGCATTAGGAAAAAAATAGTACTTAATAAAAAGAATAAATAGGTATAAAATGGTAAATTATTTCTTATTTTTTAAATTGAACAAGTATAAATAGATAATTATTTTTAGTATAGTGGACAAGTAAAAGTAGACATCTATTTTTAATATAATGAATAAGTAAAAGCGAACATTTATTTTTAATATAGTGGATAAGTAAACATTAACTAATGGAGTAGTTGGAGTTTTCGCCCTTTGCTTCCGGCGAAGGTAAATAGTCAAAAAAGTTTCCCGTAAAACGCGAGCGTTAAGGCTTTCATCGAAACAAAGAGAGAGGATATATTGTAAATTTGGCAAGTTACATTTATAGAGAGCATTTTGTTTGTTTGAAGGGTAAGCTTTTGCTTTGTGGGGATGTATATAGAAGAAAGTGAGGAGGACCATGGGGGTGGGGGTCGTGGGGAGGTTTAGAGATTTGAGAAGGGTTGGATGAAAAATAGGTAGAGTTACCAAGTTGGGTTTAGGGGTATGTGATGGGAGAAGTTTACTATTGTGCATGGTTAGTAGATTATTAGTAGTTGTAATTAACTAGTTGGACATGTGAGAAGGTGCTATATAACATTTTATATTACTATTGTTATCATATTATATTGCCAATTTGGAAAATTATATGTATAGATAACATTTTGTTTGGTTGATTACTAAGTAGGAAGTAAGAACGAGAAAGGGAAGGTGGAAGGAAACTGAGGGGTTAACGTCTCCATTTTCGGAACTCATTTTTCATAAGTTCGTATAACAATGTAAAAGTCTGTATAAACACCTTTTATAAAGTAATATATAAGGTTAGTTACATTATTTTACAGAAAGTGTAAAATATGATATATTGTTGTATACTTGTATATAAATATTATTGAGAGAGAAAAAAAATGATTATGCAGTTGTAAGCTAAAAATATGACTAAAAGGGTACAATATATTATGTTGAGCCGTATATTTTTGAAAAATTCCCAAAATAAGTACAAATAAATTGTTATGATAAATTAATATTTGTAACTTGATAAAAATATTAAGTAACCAATTATCACAAATAATTATATTAATTGCTCGAAAAATCTTTAGGGTATCATATATTATCTCATAACAAAGGTAGAAGGGTAAGGTCTGCGTACATCTTATCCTTTCCAGATTTTAGTGTGTAAGATTTGATTGAATATGTTGTTGTTGTAATAAATTTCATTCATAGAGGAGGAGGGGTGGGGGTGCGTAAGAGTTGTTACATTTTCTAATTTTTTTAGAACTAAATTTGGTTGAATTTGATTCCCACGTAATAAAATAAGACTTAATTAAAATATTGGCAATGCCTTTAGGGATTTAGAAGTGTTTGGGGGCGGTTTTGACTCATCCGGCCCCATAAATCATCGTTTAGGTAAAGTGAGATACTCTTTTTAATTTTTTTGACTTAAAGTCACAGTATAAAATATGAATTTCCAATAGGACAAGTTTTGCTATTCTCGTCTAAGTCCGACCGTTTTTTATATTTTATTTTGCTTTGCTTGCTTTGTCTGATTATGCTTTGTCTTGAGCCGAGGGTCTCCCGAAAACAGTCGTTCTACCTACTAAGATGGAGGTAAGATCTGTGTACATTCTACCATCTCCAGATCTCACATTGTGAGATTTCACTGGGTATGTTGTTGTTGTATAAGATGATTCAATAATCTTAAACAGCTAGCTAACACTTATTGGGTTTAATGTTTAATTCTAGACAAATTGTAAAGTATGTATTCATACTGCCATAATAGAAAGAGGTTTACTCTTTTGTGGTTCATAGTTCATACTAATTGCTCCATACAACTATCTAGCACTAATTGTGTTTACATTTTATATGAGTTTTAAGTTATATATATGCCCTAAAAATAAAATACAATCAGTTTGCTTATTAAGTAATTATATGTAAATTTCTTAATAAGCATCGATGGATAATGATAAGCAACCTACTATCATATGTAAGAAGGGGCAAATTCAAAATTTTAAGAAGATAGGTGCATTATTCCAAAGAGAGAAATCTAAAATAGGTTCTGTGAACTCATTGCACATTTGAAATAGGGGTTTAAAATTAATTTCTTTTTGCAATTAATTTTCATAATATTTTACACACACCCACACACACATCTATATGTCCGTTGTTACTAGTTTTAATATAAACATTTGATTTAATTATATGAAATTTTACTCTGACAAAAGGAGGATAAAGAACGGTTTTAATTTGTAAAACTTTGGGATTTTAAAAGAATAAATCAAATAAGAAAATAAAGAAAGAAAAAAGTAACTTAGAACGCAAAAGAGGAATAATCTTATAACTCTATTATTCTTATATGATATCAGAGTTAGACCTATTTCAATTCGTTGTTCACCGATGTTGGGCTTCCAGATTATATTGTCCACGCTCCAGTTAAGGAGATATGGATATGCGGGGGAGTGATAAAGGTACCACATCGAAAATGGAATGAGAACATGGACTCCTTATATGGAGTTGGACAATCCTCACCTTACAAGATAGCTTTTGGGGTTGAGTTAGGCCTAAAATTCATTCTTATGTGTTAAGAGTCACATCAAAAATGGAATGAGAAGATGGACTCCTTATATGGACTTGAACAATCCTCACCCTACAAGCTAGATTTTGGTGTTGAGTTAGGCCAAAGATCCATTCTTTACATGATATCAGATTCAAACTCAGTCTAATTCTTTGTTCACCGATGTTGGACCCCCAAATTATATTGTTCACGCTTCAGTTAACGGGGTCTGAGCGTGCGGGGGAGTGTTAAGAGTCTCACATCGGAAATGGAATGGAAACATGGACTCCTTATATGAAATTGGACAATGATCACCCTACAAGCTAGCTTTTGGGGTTAAGTTAGACCCAAAATCCATTATTTACTCCCAAATTTATTCTATCACTATTGAATTTAGATCAATGTCTCATTATTTTCTCATTTTGCAGCAATTACTTTGTCAAAATTCTATTGGTAGATAAATTTGTTTGTATGTGCTCCTCTATTTGTCTTCTATAGTCGTTTGTAAGTTTTAACTAATTTTGTATGTCTCCCTAGTAACTAAATTCACAATTGTCTAAGAACACTTCCCTTTAATTCGATTATGAGAAATTACGAAGTACCTGAGAAATGAAAAACCTGGGATACTTTGAGCTTTCTATTTAATTATACTCTTATGTGTAAATTAGAGCCAAAACCGAGTTGATTACTTAGTTTTGAGAACCAGGCTCTTGGCTTTCAAAACCAATTCGCTTTGTTTTAAACGTAATATGTCCACGAGTACTTAGTTTCCAAAACCATCACAAGTTGTCACAGACTCACAGCAGAGTAAGGCACTTTTCTCATTTTATGTGATTCTACTTGGTTTTCTTTTGGTTAAAGTTGATGTTACAGTACTTGATCTTGTGTGTAAAGTGTGAACTCACATTTTTTAGCTTTAACTTTAATAATTTATGAATTTTTTATCCCTTCTATAGATCTTGACAATATTCACAAAAAAAAAAAATTAAGAAGAGATTTCCTTGTAAAGATGTCTGCAATTTGATACCTGGAAGGGACATGACATACACATACTTGTCCACGAGCTACCTTTTCTCGAACAAAGTGAATGTCCATCTCGATATGTTTAGTGCGCTGGTGCTGAACCGGATTTCCAGAAAGGTAGATGACACTAACATTATCACAACTAACCAAAGTAGCTTTTTGAATAAGACAATGAAGCTCTAAAAGCATATTACGTAACCAAAATGACTCAGAGACCACATTGGCTACCCTTCGATACTCAGCCTCTGCACTAGAACGGGATAACGTTGACTGACGCTTTGAAGACCATGAGACCAAGTTATTACCAAGAAACATAGAATAGCCAGACGTAGATTGTCTAGTGTCTGGACAACCACCCCAATCAACATATTTATACGAGACAAGTGTAGACGTCGAGGATAGACATAAATGTAAGCTAAGGTCAAGTGTCCCTTGGATATACCGAATAATGCGTTTGAGCGCATTCATGTGCTCAACCCTTGGATCATGCATAAACAAACACACATGTTGTACGACATACGTAATGTCTGGTCTCGTGAAGGTAAGATACTGAAGGGCCCCTGCCAGGCTGCGATAGCGTGTCGGATCCTCATAAGGTGAGCCAGCCGTAGCACTCAACTTAAGTTTAGTATCAACCGGAGTGGAAGTGGACTTACAAGATGACATCTCAGTCCTCTCAATAATCTCAACTACACACATCCTTTGGGATAAGAACAAACCACATGCATGAGGAGTGACAAGAATCCCTAAAAATAACTCAATGGCCCTAAGTCTTTTATAACAAACTCAGAACTGATCATTGTCATGATAGACTGACGTAGTGCATCAGAAGAAGTAGTCAAGATAATATCATCCACATATAACAATATATATGCCATCGAAGAACCACGACGATATATGAACAATGAATTATCAGACCTGTTGTGAGAGAACCCAATAGTCGATACATAGTCTGCAAACTTCTTATACCAAGCCCGTGGTGACTGCTTAATCTCATACAAGGATTTCCTCAATAAACAGACATGATCAGGATATTTGGGATCCCTAAATCCCAAAGGCTGATGCATATAGACTGTCTCCTTGAGACCACCATGTAAGAAAGCATTCTTTACATCTAACTGATGGATGGACCATGCTTTTGAAATATCCAAGCTGAGCACAGTGCGAATGGTAGTCGACTTGAAAATCGGGCTAAATGTCTCACCACAATCCACACCAACCTGCTGAGTCCTACAATCACCTACAAGTAGAGCCTTATACCTCACAAATGAACCGTCAAAATTATCATTATGAGCAAAAATCCACACAGACCGAATAACATTAACACCAGATGGACGGGGTGTCACGACCCGACCGGGCGGCGGTGCCTACACAGGAACCCCTCTCGTGCATACATCGAGAATAGCGGTGAACATACACAACACATAAACATGTTTAGACAATAAACATCACAAGCTAGCCGATAAGGCTGCCTTCCATAAAATATACATAACCAAAGTAAGACAGTACAACTTTGATCTTATAGCCCAAACCACAAATGTGACTATAAACCTCTAGGATAAACAACAGTGGAGGGACAGGGCCCCGCCATACCCCTGAATGTACATAATATCTACAACATCAGGGAAAACCGTACCAAAAGGAATAAGCCTCCGGAGAAATGGAGCTTCTGACACCTGATCAGTGATCCTAAGAATGAGGATCCACCACCTGATTACCCCTACCTGCGGCGTGAGCGGCCAGAAGAGTCGATTACACAATATGTACCAAGTATGTAAAACTGGAAAAAATACTGTAATTTAATCATAAGCCTAAATAAAGCTGGAGTCATAGATGGTAATCAAATTACAGTTCACTGTGCCTTACCAACAATAAGAGTAAATAAGAGCATACTTACAACATAAAAATAGAAGGCTCACGATCAAAGCAGGACCATCCGCCCGCATTATCATTAAGCAATCCTACTCCTGGGACTATTTCACCCGCATGGGTCGTGTGAACCCGCATGAGGTATTCCTCGCATCATGGGTAGCAAATCCATGGAGTGGTATAATGTATTGGGGGTTTACCCCACAATCATACTTAGAAGGTGGTATAACGTCTTGGGGATTTACCCCTCATTTATACTCTTACCCTAAAGAAGGTGGTATAACGTCTTGGGGGTTTACCCCTCATTTATACTCTTACCCTAGAGAAGGTGGTATAACGTCTTGGGGGTTTACCCCTCATTTATACTCTTACCCTGGAGAAGGTGGTATAACGTCTTGGGGGTTTACCCCTCATTTATACTCTTACCCTGGAGAAGGTGGTATAACGTCTTGGGGGTTTACCCCTCATTTATACTCTTACCCTAGCTCAACCGGCCATCATATACAACATAAATAAGTTAAGAAAGCCCCTAACTTCTTATTAGTCTTGTTCATATACCCTCTCATTTTAGTTTACTTAAGGCACTAACATGTCTTAATAAAAGAAATCCGGGAATTTGACCCAAAGTACTACATACTTCTACTCTTTTAAAAATGAATCATTTTCATATAAAACTTTAGGCAATTGACGCCTTAAAATCAATTTGCCTAATAAATCAAGTCATTTGTCCTTATCTTACTTTGAGTAAATCTCTCCTTTTAACTTTCCATAAAGCTAATATAACCAACTTCCCATAAAGTTGTTATATTAACCTTATACCTTAGTCAATTACATTTTTCTATATCCAAGGGACTTATGCTTTTAAAACGAAACAAGTATCATATACGTAAAACAAGTAAAGGATATCAAATCTTGTACGTCTACCGTACTATATAGTCTGACTACTCATGCTCAAGAGATAGGAAAGTTCCACATACCTCTTGGTCAATCCACTTGCTAAGTCAATATACGCCGCGTATTATGTCAACCTATAATGACCATAACACGTCTATTAGCTTCTAGCCTCAACGTAGAACATTCTAATTGCAAAGTTCCTTATTCTACAGAAAATTGGACAGCACTTCCTTTGTTTCTACACACTTTTCCACCTTTTCAAGGTCCGAATTCAACATCCAAACGCCACTTTTAAGGCCCAACAATCCAATCAATACAAAGGGGATTACACGCCTATACTTGGACGTGTAAAATTCTGCCCCACAATACATAACAACTAATTTAATAAGTTTAAGGTAGTATCTTGGCTATAACATGTTCACATATCATCCTTATCTAATCCTTTCAAATCCAAATCATATTCCTTACATGCAATATATCTAAGAGCAATATTTACAACTACAAGTCCTTTCTTCTTCACATGCAACACAATTTACTAGCAAAAAGAGAAAGGATTGTTACCTTAGAGTTTACCCAAAATTAGTCCAACAATTTCCCTTGCTTCCTTTCCACAATTACCTCCACAAACCTCCTACAAGTTTGCCAACATGTTTCCTTCTTGCCACCTTTTTTTGAATTTCTCTCTAGGCCTTGGTTTCTTCTTGAATATCTAGAGAGAAGGGAGAGGGATTTAATTTTAGAGAGAAGGGAGAGCTTTCAAGAATGACCAAGTCTTCAAGACTTGGTCAATAAATAGGACATGCAAAAAATCAGATGGGGAGGGGGGGGACACTTGTCACCCTCCCATGGCTTTTTTAAAAAGAAAACTTCTGATTTTCCCCCAGATTTCACAAAAACTCCGCCTCGGCGCCGCGGCGCTGCAACCTCAGAGAAATTTCAGTGTGTCGTGCGCGCGCCTGCGGCCGGCGCGCGCCATGCGGACGACGAAATTCATTTCTCGCTCAGCCAGACCGAACTTGTAACTTTCATAACTTTCTACTCCGATGTCCTATCGACGAACGGTTGGTTGCGTTGAGAACTAGACTCAACGAACTACGCACTAGGCCTTTGAAACACCTAGGAGCTCTTAATGCAACTGGACATAAACCGCCTCAAAGTTGACTAAAAACCCGTCCGAAACATTCTGTCGACCTATCTTTCAAAAATTTAAAACTTAATTCCTTTCGTACGTTCTCATGGGCAGGACCTGAATTACGGGGTGTAACATTCTCCCCCCCCCCCCCTTAGAAACATTCATCCCGAATGTTCCTTCAATGCTTACTCAAATCACCATATCAACATAGACCCCCTTAACTATTCTTCTTGCAAAAAGAACGCTCTACACGGCCACAACATTACTTAAGCATAATTGCTAAATTTAAAAACTAACAATCAGGAAAGTGGGTTACCTGGAGGTGTAGGGAACAAGTGAGGATACTTCTTCCTCATGTCCTCTTCTGCTTCCCATGTCATTTCCTCTCTGTTCTCATTCCGCCATAAGACCTTGACGGAAGCCACATCCTTTGTCCGCAGTCGCCTAACCTGACGATCGAGTATCGCTATGGGATTCTCCTCATACGATAACCCCTCTGTCACCTGGACATCACAAATCGGGTGTACTCTAGATGGATCTCCGATACACTTTCGCAACATAGACACATGAAAAAGACGGATGTCTTGCCTCGGATCGGACGACAGATCCAACTCATAGGCAACCTTGCCTACCCTACGGACAATCTGATAAGGCCCAATGTACCTTGGGCTAAGTTTTCTCTTCTTCCCAAACCTCATCACTCCTTGCATGGGTGATACCTTCAGGAAGACCCAATCACCCATTTCAAATTCCAAGTATCGATGCCGATGATCTGCATACGACTTCTGTCGACTCTGAGCTGACAATAACCGCTCCTGGATAAGCTTCACCTTGTCCACTGCCTCCTGAATCAAGTCTGGCCCGACTAACTGAACTTCTCCCACCTCAAACCAGCCTATCGGTGACCTGCACTTCCTCCCGTATAAGGCCTCATAAGGCGCCATCTGGATACTAGAATGGTAGCTGTTGTTATATGCAAACTCCACAAGAGGTAAATGATCCTCCGGCTACCACGAAATCAATAACACGGGCGCGATATATCCTCGAGTGTATGCGGATAGTGCGCTCGGCTTTGCCGTCGATCGAGGATGAAGCAATCGAGACTCACTGTGTCCCTAATCCATCGAAAGACCTCAGGAAGTTAGCGAAATTGGGCTCCCACATGCGAAATGATCGATATAGGCACTCCGTGCAGTCTCACAATCTCTCTGAGATACAATCTAGCATAATCCTCTGCCGAAAAAGTCGTCCTGACTGGAAGAAAATGGGCTGATTTCGTCAGCCTGTCCACAATAACCCAGATGGAATCATGCTTCCTCTGAGTGTGAGGTAATCTTGTAATAAAGTCCATATTGATCACCTTCCACTTCCATGTCGGAATCTCTATCATGTGTAACAACCCACCAGGCTTCTGGTGCTCCACCTTGACCTGCTGACAATTCGGACACTACGCCATAAACTCTGCAACGTCCCTCTTCTGGCCATCCCACCAATATATACCCCTGAGGTCATGGTACATCTTAGTCGACCCCGGATGAATAGAGTAACGAGCACTGTGTGCCTCCCCCAGAATCTGCTGACGAAGTCCCGCTACATCGGGTACACATAACCTGCCCTCAAATCTTAGCACCCCATCAGGTGCTACCTCAAATAGACTCTTCTCCTCCCGAAGAGCCGTATCTCGATACCGTACCATAATCGGATCCTCGTACTGTCGCCTCTTCATCTCCTCGACGATGGAAGACTCGGCAACCTCTCGAACCCGAACTACATTACTATCAGAACCAACCAAACGAACCCCAAGGCTCGCTAGCTGGTGTAGCTCACGGACCATGCCCCTCTTCTCTGGGTGCACACCTGACAGACTACCCATCGATTTGCGACTAAGGGCATCTGCAACTACATTGGCCTTCCCTGGGTGGTATAGGATATCGACATCATAGTCCTTAAGTAGCTCTAACCACCGTCTCTGCCGCAAGTTCAGCTCCCTCTGGCTGAAGATATACTGGAGGCTCTTGTGGTCTGTGTAAATATCCACATGAACCCCATACAAATAATGTCTCCAGATCTTCAAGGCATGAATCACTGCTGCCAACTCTAAGTCATGTGTGGGATAGTTCTTCTCATGCTTCCTGAGCTGTCGAGATGCGTAAGCTATAACTTTGTCGTGCTGCATCAGCACGCACCCAAGCCCGACACCCGACGCATCACAATAAACCACATATCCATCTAAACCCTCTGGAAGAGTAAGAACTGGGGCGGTTGTCAATTTCTCCTTCAGTAACTGGAAGCTCTCCTCACAAGCATCCGTCCACCGGAATATAGCTGCTTTTTGAGTCAGCCTAGTCAAAGGTGCTGAAATGGAAGCAAAATTCTCTACAAATCTCCGATAATAACCCGCAAGGCCCAAAAAGCTGCGCGCCTCCGTCGGTGTAGTGGGTCTAGGCCAAGTCTTATCGCCTCGATCTTTCTTTGTATCAACCGAATGCCATCAGATAATATGCCCTAAGAAAGTCAGAATCAACCAAAACTCGCATTTGAGAACTTGGCATACAATCGCCGGTCGGAGGACTCGATACCGTCGCCAAATGATCTGCATGTTCTGCTCGCTTGCGAATAAACCAGGATATCATCAATGAATACTATAACGAACATATCCAAGAATGGATTGAACACCCGGTTCATCAAATCCATGAACACTGCTGGGGCGTTGGTCAACCCGAAGGACATCACCCTGAACACATAGTGCCCATACGGTCTGAATGCGATCTTTGGGATATACGCCTCTAACTTCGCTTTGATGATAACTGGACTGCAGTCTATCTTAGAAGAAACACCTCGCACCTGCAATCGGTCAAACAAATCATCAATCACGGGAGGGTATACGTTCTTGATAGTTACCTTATTCAAATTGCGTAATCAACACACATCTGTGGCGTCCATCCTTCTTCTTTACAAATAAAGCGGCGCTCCCGTGGAGAAACACTAGGCTGATAAAGCCTTTTCCGAGAAATCCTTGGTGGTCTTTCAACTCCCTCAACTCAGCAGGTGTCATCCTATAGGGTGGACTAGATATAGGTCGAGTGTCTGGTGACATATCAATGCAAAACTCAATCTCCTCTCGGGAGGATACCCGAAGATCGTGCGGGAATACGTGCGGGAACTCTCTAACAACCGAATCGGCAAGGTGCGGTATCTCGACCTCGATGTCGAATACCGAACCATGTGGTAGATATACCCTTACGCACCATCTTCCTAGCCTTTAGGTAAGAAATAAACCTACCTCTCGGCGCGATGTTCCCTTCCACTCGATAACCGGCTCCCAGAAAGCTGGAACCGTGCAATCTCTCTCTACGGTCCACATTGGCATAGCAAGACGCTAGCCAATCCATACCATAATCACATCAAAGTCCGTCATATCAACTCTATCAAGTCGGCTAGTGCGACGATTGTATATAGTCATTGGGCAAGCCTTATACACCCGCCGGCTACCGCGAATCACCTACTGGCGTAGCCACCTCAAAAGATTTTATGGACTCGGGCTCTATCCCTATTCTACCAGCAATATGAGGAGATATATAGGACAAGGTAGAACCTGAATCTATCAAAACATATACATCACAACATGAAACCAATAATGTACACTGGCGACATCGGTGGCGCCTCACGGTCATGGCGGTGGACATAGCATAAATGCGGTTCGAGGACCGGCTGGCTGGGACCCCACGACCCTGCCGCGGCTGCTGGTCGTGAACACCGCCTCCGGGTGCATGCGCCAAGACGAAGATCCAAAGAATCGACCACAGCCGGTGAACCCACAATACTCCGCGCCTGGGCCGGACAATCCCTCTTCAAATGGCCCTGTTGGCCACAAGAGTAACAAGCTCCCGGAGCCATACGGCACTCGCCCGGGTGAGACCTACGCATCGAACACACCGAGATGTGGGTGGTCTCGATTGGTGACGGTCTCTGCCTCCCTGAAGCCCGTGATCAACCTCGCGCGAGCGGGAAGGGGCACTGCGTCTTGGTGAAATGTGGATCTAGTCTGCTGCGAAATTCGCCTCAGCGCACTGAGACCTGCTGTCACGGCCTCTTGGTGGCTCGAGTCAAGCTGATCCTCCCTCTCTCAATCCTCTATCCCCTGCGCATATGCCTGCATTCTGGCAATATCCATACCTGGCTGAAGAGCCACCCCTAAGCATGCAGTAATCATATGACGGTCTAGCCCCATCACATAGCGATGAACCCTGTTTGCCATGTCAGCTACAATGGTGTGCGCATACCTGGCCAATGAGTCAAACTCCAGGATGTACTCTCTGATAGTCCTCCCATTCTGCCTCAAGGTCAAGAATCTATCCACGCGGGCTCTCCTCAACTCAGGAGGCAAGAAATGATCCAGGAAGGCCTCTGTGAACTCCTCCCAAACAGCTGGAAGAGCACCCTCACCTCTAGACAACTCTCATGACTCAAACCAGTTCAACGCAATATCGTGTAACCGGTAAGAGGCTAGCATGAATGACTCAGCCTCCGAGGCCCTAAGCACCTGCATAGTCCGCTGCAACTGCCGAACAAACTCCTGAGGATCCTCCTCGGATCTCGAACCATAGAACTCGGGTGGATGACAGCCCAGAAAATCCCGAATTCGTAAACTGTCGGCTCTAGGGTTGGCTACCTGCTCCTGTCGGCGCTGCCCTGCTACTATGCTGGTCAACAACCGGATCTGTTCCCCGTAATCTCTATACTCAGCCCACGGCGTAGGCTGAAGGCTCAGTACGCGGTCTCGATGGTCATTCTTCTTTGCTCCGATCTCTCTTTGAAATTTGGCGGCGTCGTGGAACTCGCCGTCAAACATCACCTCGGTAAGGCGGGCACGTGCCTCGTAACTCTGCGTCCTACTTGCGGCTCCTCACCGCCTTTCCGCCACGGGCGCGGTTGCCTTGAGTGGAGGCATAACTGATACATAAAAATATGTCAGAGGGAGTTCAACCTATAACATAGCTCTATTGCACGATCTTAGAGTAAAAGAATGGAAACCAAGCCTAAATATCTTGCAGCCTCCTGATTATAGATGTGGTGCACAACACACCGATAATCAAGACTCTACTAGACACGGTCTGTCGACACTTTCCGAGGACTAACTGCTCTGATATCACTTTTGTCACGACCCGACCTCGGGCCGCGGTAGTGCCTACACAGGCACCCTCTCTCGACATCGTGAGAATAGCAGCGGAACATACACAACACATAAACATGTTTAGACAATAAACATCACAGGCTAGCCGATAAGGCTGCCTTCCATAAAATATACATAACCAAAGTAAGACAGTACAACTTTGATCTTACAGCCCAAACCACAAATGTGACTACAGACCTCTAGGATAAACAATAGTGGCGGGACAGGGCCCCGCCATACCCCTGAATGTACATAATATCTACAACATCAGGGAAAACCGTACCAAAAGGAATAAGCCTCCGGAGAAATGTAGCTTCTGACACCTGATCAGTGATCCTAAGAATGAGGATCCACCACTTGCTTACCCCTACCTGCGGCATGAACGCAGCCCAGAAAGGGGTCGATTGATATGTACCAAGTATGTAAAACTAGAAAAAATACTGTAATTTAATCATAAGCCTAAATAAAGCTGGAGTCATAGATGGTAATCAAATTACAGTTCACTGTGCCTTACCAACAATAAGAGTAAATAAGAGCATACTTACAACATAAAAATAGAAGGCTCACGATCAAAGCAGGACCATCCGCCCGCAGTATCATTAAGCAATCCTACTCCTGAGACTATTTCACCCGCATGGGTCGTGTGAACCCGCATGAGGTATTCCTCGCATCATGGGTAGCAAATCCATGGAGTGGTATAATGTCTTGGAGGTTTACCCCGCAATCATACTCAGAAGGTGGTATAACGTCTTGGGGATTTACCCCTCATTTATACTCTTACCCTAAAGAAGGTGGTATAACGTCTTGGGGGTTTACCCCTCATTTATACGCTTACCCTGGAGAAGGTGGTATAACGTCTTGGGGGTTTACCCCTCATTTATACTCTTACCCTGGAGATGGTGGTATAACGTCTTGGGGGTTTACCCCTCATTTATACTCTTACCCTAGCTCAACCGGCCATCATATACAACATAAATAAGTTAAGAAAGCCCCTAACTTCTTATTAGTCTTGTTCATATACCCTCTCATTTTAGTTTACTTAAGGCACTAACATGTCTTAATAAAAGAAATCCGGGAATTTGACCCAAAGTACTACATACTTCTACTCTTTTAAAAATGACTCCTTTTCATATAAACCTTTAGGCAATTGACGCCGTAAAATCAATTTGCCTTTCACAAATCAAGTCATTTGTCCTTACTTATCTTACTTTGAGTAAATCTCTCCTTTTAACTTTCCATAAAGCTAATATAACCAACTTCCCATAAAGTTGTTATATTAACCTTATATCTTAGTCAATTACATTTTCCTATATACAAGGGACTTATGCTTTTAAAACGAAACAAGTATCATATACGTAAAACAAGTAAAGGATATCAAATCTTGTACGTCTACCGTACTATATAGGTACAACTACTCATGCTCAAGAGATAGGAAAGTTCCACATACCTCTTCGGGTCAATCCACTTGCTAAGTCCAATATACCGCACGTATTATGTCAACCTATAATGACCATAACACACGTCTATTAGCTTCTAGCTTCAACGTAGAACATTCTAATTGCAAAGTTCCTTATTCTACGGAAAATTGGATAGCACTTCCTTTATTTCTACACATTTTTCCATCTTTTCAAGGTCCGAATTCAACATCCAAACGCCACTTTTAAGGCCCAACAATCCAATCAATACAAAGGGGATTACACGCCTATACTTGGACGTGTAAAATTCTGCCCCACAATACATAACAACTAATTTAATAAGTTTAAGGTAGTATCTTGGCTATAACATGTTCACATATCATCTTTATCCAATCCTTTCAAATCCAAATCATATTCCTTACATGCAATATATCTAAGAGCAATATTTACAACTACAAGTCCTTTCTTCTTCACATGCAACACAATTTACTAGCAAAAAGAGAAAGGATTGTTACCTTAGAGTTTACCCAAAATTAGTCCAACAATTTCCCTTTCCTCCTTTCCACAATCACCTCCACAAACCTCCTACAAGCTTTCCAACATGTTTCCTTCTTGCCACCTTTTTTTGAATTTCTCTCTAGGCCTTGGTTTCTTCTTGAATTTCTAGAGAGAAGGGAGAGGGATTTAATTTTAGAGAGAAGGGAGAGCTTTCAAGAATGAAGACTTGGTCAATAAATAGGACATGCAAAAAATCAGATGGGGGGGGGGGGGGACACTTGTCACCCTCCCATGGCTTTTTTAAAAAGAAAACTTCTGATTTTCCCCCAGATTTCGCAAAAACTCCGCCTCGGCGCCGTGGCGCTGAAACCTCTGCCAACTATCAGTACTTCCGGCGCCGCGACCCTGTTTTCCGGCGTCGCGGCGCTGCAACCTCAGAGAATTTTCAGTGTGTCCGGCGCCGCGGCCCTGCATCCGGCGTCGCGGCGCTGCGGCCCCTGACCGAAAATTCATTTCTGCTCAACAACGCACTGAACTTGTAACTTTCATAACTTTCTACTACGATGTCCTATCGACGAACGGTTGGTTGCGTTGGGAACTAGACTCAACGAACTACGCACTAGGCCTTTGAAACACCTAGGAGCTCTTAATTCAACTAGACATAAACCGCCTCAAAGTTGACTAAAAACCCGTCCGAAACATTCTGTCGACCTATCTTTCAAAAATTTAAAACTTAATTCCTTTCGTACGTTCTCATGGGAAGGACCTGAATTACGGGGTGTAACACGGGGCACCAACTCCCACGTCTTATTGTCAATAAGAATATTATATTCGTCGGTCATAGCAATTTTCTAATTTGGGTCATTTAACGCAGACACATGATTACGGAGTAAGAGTGATTTAAGAACATTCAAATTCAAATTAAAATATCATTTTGGTTTTAAAACACCCCGTTAACTACGAGTGACCGGTCTATGACTCGGGGGAAAATTGAGTGAATTTTGGAAATTATCGGGAATGGCCAACAGACAGTGGGCATGTTGGCCCAACTCGGTAACGGAGATGACACTGGAGGTAGGGACTGGGCCTATACTGGACCCGTGAGCAGATGATGATATTGGGCCAGAATTGGGCTGGTCAAATGGCCTAGTTGTTAGACCCAGAATGATATTAGGCGACGGTAATGGAGAGTCAGCGGGTAGTGGGCCCGCTGATGTATTGGGGTTTGAGACATATCCAAAAAATGCTGAATAATATATGGGGAGATACCATCATCTAAAATATTACACGAACTAGTCACGGGATTACTAACTTTAGCAAACGGAAATTGAGATTCATCAAAAATTACATGGTGACTAATGATGATTTTATTAGATGATAAATTAAAATATTTGTAGCCACGATGATTTGACGGATAACCCAAAAACACACAAGGAGTAGACCGGGCCTGAAGTTTGTTAATTGTGGAGGATGGAAACAACGGATAACAAAAACGCTTAAAGACCCTAAGATGTGAATACGAATGAGTCTTATTATATAAAATTTGAAGAGGGGACGAAAATGTCAAAATTTGGATGAAAGAATGTTAAGAAGATATGTAGTCATTTGTAGAGCATGATGCCAAAAGGATGGGGGTACAGAAGAATGAATTAATAACGTTCAGATAATTTTATTAATGGTACGAATTTTACGTTCGGCTTTCCCATTTTGTGAAGACATATGAGGACAAGAAAAATGAAAATTGATCACATTATTAGCAAAAAATACCCCATTATCATATTTTTTGTCATTATCACATTGGATATTTTTTATTTCCCGTTCGAATTGAGTTCTAATAAATGCTCTAAATTTTAAGAAAATGGAAAAAACTTGAGATTATTTTGCCATCGGAAAAGTCCATAAAAATTTAGAATAATCATCCAAAAATAGAACATAATATCGATGACCCACAGAACTAAGAACAGTAGACGTCCATAAATCACTATCAATAATATCAAATGACATTAAAGTATGATAATTAGAGTCTACAAGTGACAACTTTACAATTTTCCTTAAAGAACAAGACTGACAATTCGGAGTACTACCCCTACCCTTACATGAAATAAATTTATTTTTAGCTAAAGAAGATAAAATAGACGACCTCGGATGACCTAAACGAGTGCCACAAGGAAGGAGCAAGAGCTGCAAAAGTTGAAGGCATGACTTGACTCGAGAAATCGAAATGTGATATGATATGATAAAGATCTCCCCTACTATCACATCTCATGAGAGAGCTCATCGTCTTGAAATCCTTCAATCCAACTATGTACATCGCGGCTTCGATGTCGGTAGGAGTGGGTCCCGCTGCATGATGGGCCTGCGGGGGCCGAGGCCCAAGCACCCCTGCTTGCTGCCTCGGCCTAGTGGAATTACCAAACTGGGCCATTGCCCACTGTTGGGCCACTGCCCACTGTTGGGCCGAGAACTGGGCTGGCCAGCCCACTGGCTGGGAACTGGACACGGAGGGAACTAGGATTAGTAGTTGTTGGGCCACTGCCCACTAGTCCAGGCCCACGACCAGTTGGGTCGTGGCCCACTGATACTGGAATTGGACCCGTTTTCACCGATATTGCCGCTGGAACCATCGCGTTTGCTGCCATGATTTTTATCGTTGTTTTCACGATTATTTTTGCAGCCACCGTGAGCACGGTTTTGACCCGAATTATCAATAAAACATGGAGAAATTGTGGAGGATGTCATCATGACTACAGGGCTAGTACCGGTAGCCGTCTTCTTAGCCAAACCGACTTCTTCCAAAGTAAGCATGGATCGGGCTTGATAGAATTTCGGTAGAGGGTTACTTTGACGAAGGATCGAAACAACGTCGTTATAGTCCTCGTACATGTCACGACCCGACCAGGTCCGCGGCCCGGTGCCCTACCAGGCACCCTTCAGTATCGTGAGAGAATAGCAGCGGAACATACAAAACTCATAAAATACTTAAACAATAAATATCAACAGGCTAGCCGATAAGGCCACCTTCCGAGAAATATACATAACCCAAAATAAAAACAGTTACATCTTTGTTCTTACAACCCAATCCACAAGATATGACTACAGACCTCTAAGAATAACAACTGTGACGGGACAGGGCCCCGTCATACCCCTGAATGTACATATATCTACAACATCAGGGAAACTGTACCAAAAGACAAGCCTCCTGAGAAATGGAGCTTCTGACACCTGATCAGTGATCCTAAGAGTGAGGATCCACCACCTGTTTACCCCTACCTGCGGCATGAACGCAGCCCCCCGAGGAAAGCGGGTCAGTACACAATATGTACCAAGTATGTAAAACTGGAAATACTGTAATTTACATCATAAGTCTAAAATAAAACTGGAGACATGTATGATAATCAAATTAGCAATATCTTGCGCCTTACTAACAATGAGAGTAACAACATAACATTTCCGGTTCTCAAAATAAGAAGCCTGTGATTACCCTAGGACCATCCGCCCGTAGTATTATCACACACTCCTACTCCTGGGACTATTTTACCCGCATAGGCCGTATGGACCCGCATGAGGTAACTTCCTCGCATAGGACTGGTCCGCCTCGCATAGGACTATTTCACCCGCATGAGCCCTACGGACTCGCATGAGGTATTCCTCGCATCGTGGGTAGCAAATCCACGAAATGTGCAAATGCCGCAAGCCCGGGGAATGACCCCGTAATGAACAATATATCACAAGCACAACCAGCTACTATAAATAACATAAACAAGTTAAGAAACCCCTTAACTTCTCATTGACTTAATTAGCATACACTCTCATTTCTTTTAACTTAAGGCACTATCGTATCATGAAAGATCCGGGAATTTAACCCAAAGTACTACGTACTTCTATTCTTTTAAAATGACTCTTTTTCATATAAAACTCCAAGGTACTAATAACCGTAGTATCCAGTCATATCTACTTTTCAAGACAAGTCACAATACCTTTTAGAAATACATTTATAGGCTTCTAAATCAAGTGACTTTTTTTTTACTTTAAAACTTTAAGCAATTGATGCCTTTAAATCAATTTGCCTTTCTACATTTCAAGCCATTTATCTTTATTTACATCACTAGAGTAAACCATTCTTTCAACTTTCCATAAAGTTATTATAACCAACTTCCCATAAAGCCGTTATACTAACTTTATGCTTTAGACACAAAGACATTCTTATCCTTTTAAAAACAAGTGAGTTAATTATCTAACTCAACCAACTTGGACATTCTTAAAATAAGTCAAGGATACCAAATGAAACTGAATTCATTTAAAGCTCGTATGTCTACCGTACTATACATTTATAACTACTCATGCTCAAGAGATAAGAAAGTTCCACATACCTCTTCGGTTCAATCCACTTGCTAAGTCCAATATGACATACGTAGTATGTCAACCTATAATGACCATAATACGTTTATCAACTTCTAGTTTCAAACGTAGAATATTCTAAGTGTAAAGTCACTTATTCTACGGAAAATTGGACAGCACTTCCTTTGCTTCTACGTACTTTTCCACCTTTTTCAAGGCCCGAATCCAATAACCAAATGCCACATTTAAGGCTCAACACATCAACCAATCAAAGGGTATTATACGCCTTACAGGACGTATAAAATTCTGCCCCACAATTCATATAAAACAGTCCAATATTAAATGTTATTTTCGACTACAAGGTACAACCACATAAAATCTTTTCCAATTCCTTTTTAATCCATATTATCGTTCTCACATGTTATATAGTCGCAACCAATCTCAACAACTATAATCTCTTATTTAGACAACATGTGACGATTATAACTATCGATCAATTTGAATTGTACTTCCAATGGCTAATAAGCTCGTGTTCGGATTTAGGCTCCAAATACCCTATAACACTTATCAACATCAATGTATAATTCACATGATCAATATCAACTATTACATGTATCATAATCTACTTCCAAGAGGAGAGGGAATTTTTACCTTTAGGATTTCGCCCACTATAGCCCTTTTTCCGCAACTCTTTTTCTCGTCAAAATCATCCACACGAACCCTCTACAAGTTTATCAACACTTTATCTTCTTGCCGCCTCATCAATAAATAAAACAAGGCACAAATCTTTAATTCACACTTCATAACTTCCTAACACTCCTTACCAACATCCCCCATAAGACTTGGTAAGGACTTAGGATAACTTAGACATACCTTTAACTTAGAATCAACAACGTGGATACTTCTTAACTTCTAAGAGTAGAAGGAATCATGAAATACTATCACATGGCTATTTCATACGTAGGATCATGTCAACGAAAGAAGAGGTTCACATATCTTGCGACGACTAGCGACAAGTTGCAAAAATGCTCCCAAGTACTTTAACCTTGCTAGCTTTTCCACCCTTCAAGTAGAATACGCTAATCGTAGTACTTCAACCTATATTAATCATAACATGTCTATCAACTCCTAGATTTTTAACGTAGAATCATACTAAGTGTAAGGTCTCTTATTCTACGGAAAATTGGGCAGCACTTCCTTTGTTTCTACGTACTTTTCCACCTTTTTCAAGGCCCGAAAATCAATAACCAACATGCCACATTTAAGGCGCAACAATCCAACAATTCAAAGGGGATTACACGCCTTACAATACGTGTAAAATTCTGCCCCATAATTAATACCAAGTAACTTCAATATTCAAAGCCATTCTCGACTAACATGTACAACAACACAAGTCATTTCCAATTATTTTTCAATCCAAGTTCTTAGGTCTAACATGTTATATAGTCATAAACAATTTTAACAACTATAATTCCTTCTTTATATAACATGTGACGACTTAAACTAATAATCAAATTGAATTATAATCTCAAAGGCTAAACATGCTAGTTTCGGATTAGGGTTCCAATAGCCAATACACTTATCAAACTTCATAATATATACATCATGCTTGCTAATATCCATAACTACAACAATAAGTAATCTTAATTACTAAAACGACAAGATTGTTACCTTTATAAGCCCTTATAAATTCCAAGATTCAAAGTCGCTCCTTAGCAATTCTTAACTCTTTTCCTTTACGCTCCAATCCGCTATTTGAGGCCTTTAGAAGTTCACAACCAACTTCTCTTCCATTTCCAATCCAAAACTATGAAAATGACTTAGGTTTTCGCCTTGCGACTAACGTGAAAACGTCGTTTTTCCGAGATCTTTCTATTGAAATATCCTTACAATACCCTTAGGGACCTTGGGTTAAAGTCTTGTGAATAATGAACCACAATTGCAAATTTTTTGTGTGGGAATATCCTTGAACCCGAGAGCAACTAAGCTAGCACAAGTATTCTCTAGTTTTTTCTAAGTGTTGAAGACTTGGTCTTGCACTAGTGTAGTATATATAAAACAATGGAGGGCTTAGATCACAACACTTGTGTGGCTTGGATGGAGGAGATTAAATATCTAGCCAAGTGGACAAGTTGACTTAGTCAATTTTCTCAAGCTTTGAAGACTTGTTCATCTACATAGGTCAATGACCATTTTACCCTTGGCCCATTTCGTGCAAGCCTATGTGGGAGGGGGGACACGTGTCGCCATCCCATTTGTCCATAAAATTCTGTAACCCTCGTGGGCTCCACAAAACGTAAAATTTCTCGGGTGGGCCCTACGTGACCAAATCCGTAACATAAATTTCCATAATGATAATAAATTCCGTAATCTTCCAATAATGTATTTTGAGAATCTAATTCGCATCAACGAACATTTTTCCCTTCCGAAGTTCGGAAGATTTTCCCTCGGAAAAACAATTCCTTCTTTCGTACAAATTTTCAAGTCTTGTGTTCTCGCGTCTATTCTCGTATACTTGTCCTGTAATTCCGGGGTGTAACATTCTTCCCCCCTTAGAAACATTCGTCCCCGAATGTTCTTTCGGAGCTCAATCTAACATTTCTTGGCATAGTCTCATAAAACTGCACTTAATGAAATCTAATTATGCCACATATGGCCCTAATACACCGCACATGCATATCCATCCATCATAAGCCAAACGAGGAAACAAATCCAAAGTGTGCACCATCACTATATACTCCCATTCATGGCCTAAAAGGATTATCTTTTCGTACTTCCAAACTAATTCTAGCATACGTACATAATCTCAATATTATTCGTTCATGACACTTAAACATACAACAACCTTATCATGCATACAAGTCTCTAAAGGGTCAAAGATATACCTGAAATCATATAGGCGGTTCAAAGGACCGCTAAAACTGGGAACTTCCACCACGACCCCAGCCACGGCCTGCCGATGTATGAACATCCTGCCTAGCTATTGAAGGCGAAGAACCCGCAACTGATCCAGTAGACTGTGCTATCCCACCTGTAACCCTCCTACTAGGACAATCCCTCAACATATGGCCCGGACGGCCACATGTAAAACAGGCACCAGTAGCACGACGACATTCCCCATGGTGATGCCGGCCACACTGTGAACACTGAGGGAAGAGTGGTCCCGACTGCCTAGAACCCATGTGTACGTGTGAATCCGAAACTCTGTAGCTCTGACCAGCTCCTGAATACCCGGCTGATCCAACCTCCTGCCAGAAAACTAGGAAGGAGCACTGCGGCCGATCAAATGTAGACCTAGCTCGCCGAGGCCGCCCGCTCGAAAGTTACCCTGAAGCTCATCGCCCCGCCTCTTGGGCCGCCTTGGTCCGCCTGGTCCTCTCTCCTCGTCTTCAATCCATGTGCATATGTCGCATCCTGGCAATATCCATACCGGTGGGCGGCCACTCCTGTGCAAGCAGTGATCATATAGCGGTCTGGCCCCATAACATAGCGATGAACTCTATCAGCCATGTCAGCCACAATAGTGTGCGCATACCTGGCCAACGAGTCAAACTCCAGGTTATACTCCCTGATGGTTCTCCCATTCTGCCTCAATGACAAGAACCTATCAACACGGGTCCTCCTCATCTCAGGAGGTAGAAATGATCAAGAAAGGCCTCTGTGAACTCATCCCAAACAGCTGGAGGAGCACCCACACCCCTAGACAGTTCCCATGACTCAAACCAGTTCAACGCAATATCGCGTAACCGGTAAGAAGCTAGTACCACTGACTCGATCTCTGAGACTCTAAGCACCTGCATAGTCCGCTGTATCTGCCGAATAAACTCCTGAGGATCCTCCTCAGATATCGAACCATAGAACTCGGGTGGACTACAACCCAGAAAATCCCGAATCCTCAAACTGTTGGCTCTAGGGTTAGCTACGTGCTCTTGTCGGCGCTGCCCTACCACTATGCTAGTCAATAACCTGATCTGCTCTCCATAATCTCTATACTCCGCCCCTGCCTGAGGGATTTGAGGCTCAGGTATCGGAACCCCTGGAGCTGCGGCTGCTCTCGGCTCCTCTAATACTGCCGGCGTAACTGAACTCGCCGCCTGGACCACAACCTCAGGCATAGTCTGGGCCTGAGTCCTAGTAACCCTCTGCGCACCACTAGCAGCTCCTGCTGCTGCCTTGCCCTTCTGGGCCCTGGTCGCCTTCCGTGGAGGCATAGCTGATACATAAGAATAGGTCAGAAGGGATTCAACCTAATAAGACAGCTCTACTGCACGATCTCAGAGAGAGAAGAATGGAAACCAATCCTAAATGTCCTGCAGCCTCCTGATTATAGATGTGGTGCACAACACACCGATAATCAAGACTCTACTAGACACGGTCTGTAGACACTTTCCGAGGACTAACTGCTCTGATACCACTTTTGTCACGACCCGACCCCGGGCCCGCGACTGGTGCCCTACCTGGGCACCCTTACATGTATACATCAGAGATAATCAGCGGAACATACATGAAACTTATAAAATAAAACAATAAGAATTTAAACAACAGGTTAGCCGATAAGGCTACCTCCCTGGACACATATACATATACTTAAACAACCGCAGTTACATCCTTCTTTTTTTTACAAACCGACCCACAAGATATGACTACAGCCCTCTAAGAATTACAAATGTGGCGGGACAGGGCCCCGCCATACCCCTGAATGTACATAATCTACAATATCAGGAAAACCGTACCCAAAAGATAATCCTCCGGAGTGAATGGAGCTTCTTCCCAAAAACTGAACAGAGATCCTAAGAGCAGGGATCACCAACCTGTGTACCTAACACCTGCGGGCATGAGCACTGGCCGTGGTCGCACAACAAAATTTAGTATGGAACAGAAATAAGGTACAGTAACCAAATCATAACTGTATAAAAGAATGACAGGGGCAAGTATAAAAATGAAATACCAGATCCTACCGTGTCATTTTAACTCCTGAAATCAATCGTACATTAACCGTTCTTTTCCTTCTTTCACTAAGAATTTAATCATCATATTCTTACATACATACTTAAGAATTCAATCAAGTTTTCCACATAACTTACATATCTTACATAACATAATCCGGCTCTTTATGGAGGGACTTCTTATTTGGGAGCTTACTTTGATTATCCATACGTGATAACGTAATCCGGCCCATTTGCGGGACACGGTGTACTGATAAATCATGTGGCATAATCCGGCCCTCCTGTGGGGCTCGGTGTACTGTGGAATCATGTAGCATAATCCGGCCCGCCTGTGGAGCTCGGTGTACTGTAGAATCATGTAGCATAATCCAGCCTGCCTGTGGAGCTCGGTGTAAGATGACGTAACCCGGCCTATGTGTAGGCTCGGGGTAATATGGCGTAATCCGGCCTATGTGTAGGCTCGGTGTATCTCATAACATAATCCGGCCTATTTGTAGGCTCGCTGTATTTCATAACATAATCCGGCCTATTTGTAGGCTCGGTGTATTTCATAACATAATCCGACCTATTTGTAGGCTCGGTGTGATTTTCCTTACATAACATTTTTAAACCATCTTTTCACTTCTTCTTAAGTCATCATAATAACTTCCCATAAAGCTATTATAACAACCTTTCATTTTAGAGAACTTAAGACACTTTTATTCTTGCAATATTAGGGAAACTAAACCCAAAAATACTAAGTACATACATACTTAAAAAGAATCATAGAACTCCTTTCTTTTTTAAGCTCAAGTCACATACTCTTTTGGAAACCATCTTCTTAACTTTTGAAATAAATTAAGAAGCCATACTTTTTAAAATTAAGTCATTTCCACTTATAAAATCAAGGCTTATAGTCTTAACACCTCGTAGCATACACTCTTTAAAATCATGTCGCTTATACTTTAGAAATCAAGTCCCATAATCTTGAAAAATAAAGTTTCATACACTTCCAAAACCAAGTAGCTTATTCTCTTTAAAATCATATAACTTCCACTTTTAAAATCAATTCCCTTTTCACATATAAATTCAAGTCATTTTTGAACATAAAATCAACTTACTTACTTCAAATAAAACAAGTCACAAAGCTTTAATTCACACTTCATAACTTCCTAACACTCCTTACCAACATCCCCCATAAGACTTGGTAAGGACTTAGGATAACTTAGACATACCTTTAACTTAGAATCAACAACGTGGATACTTCTTAACTTCTAAGAGTAGAAGGAATCATGAAATACTATCACATGGCTATTTCATACGTAGGATCATGCCAAAGAAAGAAGAGGTTCACATACCTTGCGACGACTAGCGACAAGTTGCAAAAATGCTCCCAAGTACTTTAACCTTGCTAGCTTTTCCACCCTTCAAGTAGAATACGCTACTCGTAGTACTTCAACCTATATTAATCATAACATGTCTATCAACTCCTAGATTTTTAACGTAGAATCATACTAAGTGTAAGGTCTCTTATTCTACGGAAAATTGGGCATCACTTCCTTTGTTTCTACGTACTTTTCCACCTTTTTCAAGGCCCGAAAATCAATAACCAACATGCCACATTTAAGGCGCAACAATCCAACAATTCAAAGGGGATTACACGCCTTACAATACGTGTAAAATTCTGCCCCATAATTAATACTAAGTAACTTCAATATTCAAAGCCATTCTCGGCTAACATGTACAACAACACAAGTCATTTCCAATTCTTTTTCAATCCAAGTTCTTAGGTCTAACATGTTATATAGTCATAAACAATTTCAACAACTATAATTCCTTCTTTATATAACATGTGACGACTTAAACTAATAATCAAATTGAATTGTAATCTCAAAGGCTAAACATGCTAGTTTCGGATTAGGGTTCCAATAGCCAATACACTTGTCAAACTTCATAATATATACCTCATGCTTGCTAATATCCATAACTACAACAATAAGTAATCTTAATTACTAAAACGACAAGATTGTTACCTTTATAAGCCCTTATAAATTCCAAGATTCAAAGTCGCTCCTTAGCAATTCTTAGCTCCTTTCCTTTACGCTTCAATCCGCTATTTGAGGCCTTTAGAAGTTCACAACCAACTTCTCTTCCATTTCCAATCCAAAACTATGAAAACGACTTAGGTTTTTGCCTTGCGACTAACGTGAAAACGTCGTTTTTCCGAGATCTCTCTATTGAGTTATCCTTACAATACCCTTAGGGACCTTGGGTTAAAGTCTTGTGAATAATGAACCACAATTGCAAATTTTTTGTGTGGGAATATCCTTGAACCCGAGAGCAATTAAGCTAGCACAAGTGTTCTCTAATTTTTTCTAAGTGTTGAAGACTTGGTCTTGCACTAGTGTAGTATATATAAAACAATGGAGGGCTTAGATCACAACACTTGTGTGGCTTGGATGGAGGAGATTAAATATCTAGCCAAGTGGACAAGTTGACTTAGTCAATTTTCTCAAGCTTTGCAAGACTTGTTCATCTACACAGGTCAATGGCCATTTTACCCTTGGCCCATTTCGTGCAAGCCTATGTGGGGGGGGGGGGGGACACGTGTCGCCATCCCATTCGTCCATAAAATTCCGTAACCCTCGTAGGCTCCACAAAACGTAAAATTTCTCGGGTGGGCCATACGTGACCAAATCCGTAAGAATAAATTTCCATAATGCTAATAAATTCCGTAATCTTCCAATAATGTATTTTGAGAATCCAATTCGCATCAACGAACATTTTTCCCTTCCGAAGTTCGGAAGATTTTCCCTCGGAAAAATAATTCCTTCTTTCGTATAAATTTTCAAGTCTTGTGTTCTCTGCAAATGACCAAGTTTTGCAAGACTTGGTCAATATATAAGACCTTTCTTGGTCTACAAGATGGGAGGGACACTTGTCGCTCTCCCATAGTCCTTTACACAAATATCTTCTGATTTTTCCCCATTTTTTGCGAAAAATCCCGCCTCGGCGCCGCGGCCCTGCAGTCGGCGCCGTGGCGCTGCAACTTCAGAAAGTTTCAGGACTTACGGCGCCGCGGCCCTGCAACCGCCTCCGTGGCGCTGTGGCGCCTGACTGGAATATTTTTCCTTCACTTCTGCCAACTGAACTTCTAACGTCCATACTTCTCATCTCTGATGTCCTATCGACGAGCGGTTTGTTGCGTTGTAAACTAGACTCAACAAACTTCATATTAGGCTTTTTAAACACCTAAAACCTCTTAATAAACTGGGATATATATCACTCCAAAGTTGACTCAAAATCTGTCTAAAACATTTTTGTCAACTTATCTTTCCAAATTCAAATCTTATTTCCTTTCGTACGTCTTCATCTTATTCTCTTGAAATTACGGGGCGTAACAGTACAGGCCTGCAACTATCTGTAGAACGATACAACTATTGCTAACAGGATCACTCACATTGTGAAGTTGATCCGCCAAGTCCTTGAGTCATTTGCAATACGATGAAACGTTCGGGAAAATTCTCCATAGCGACTTGAGAAAATTCCTGTTCAAGGGTGACAATTCGGAAATGACTGTTATCCTGAAATATATCACGCATCTATTCCAATAAGCCATATCCGAAGAGTTAGGTTCCATAATCGTATGTAAGAGGTCGAGTGAGATAGTGGCATAAATCCACTGGAGAAATTATGGTGGGCACACCCTCCGTACTAGGAGCCGGAGAAATTATGTAGTGGAGAACTTGATATGCCAGTGCATAAATCTTGAACAACTCTTCTCAAGTCTCATATTGAACTTTTCTAGGTCAAGAACAATAGGGAGAACACACTTGATGTTAGAAATTGTTAGGGCATGATGAAATATGTTCTTATCAGTCATAGTAAATAGAATACAAAAAGAAATTTGGACAACAAAAGTTTGGGGAGTAGTCTCGGGTTCTGGAAAAAAATGAGAGGGGGGGGGGGGGGGGTCACGGAAATCGAGAGAGCGGAAGCAAGGAAAAATAACTTAGACTTTTGATACCATGAAAGAAATAATCCCCTTCATTATTTTCATTAATTGAAAGACAATATATACACTTTACATATTTCCATAATAAGAAAATCTTATTCTTATTCTACTCCCAAAACCTTATTCTATTTGGAGACTAACTATACAATTATGGTAAGTGTACAAGACTAATTAAGGTACAAGACTAATACATAATATACACCAAATATATACACCAAATCTGCCCAACCCGTGTGGGCTTCAACTCTGCCCAACAGTGTGGGCTTCAAACCCTGGGCTTCAACCCGTGACTATTTTAGGACCAAACCGTGATATACATTAAGTGTATATCACGATAATATCATGTATATTTAACAATTAGTTAGATCATTAGTAAAATCAGTCAAAGTAGTTAATTAGATATTTTAGATTTTTTACAAGTTAATTAGGATTGGTACAACTGTCATTTTAGTTGGTTTTAGATATTTTAGAACTTGTATATAACGCTACACGATTGTAATGAGAAGCTAAGCTTTCATTTTCTTATTTCCACAAATCTCATAATTATCTCTACTCTCAAATTTGTTCTCTCTACGATCTCTCAGCTTAATCCACCATTGATGCTCTAGCTCGAGCTTGGATTTCTATTCAAAGCTTATCATGGTATCAGAACCTAGCTTATTTCCGCACTTAATCTCTGTCTAATTTTCGACCGTGATTCAATTTCAGTATATTTGTTGTTCGATTTGCACATGTAATTGCAAAAACTATTTTTGATTTGAGATCGATGTTTTGTTTGTATTGCAGTTCGCGATTTAGATATTTGTTCGATTTTTTTGAAAATCTGCAACTTAACATCTTAATTTATGTTGATAACTTGATTATCTCCGGAAATGATCATAGTGTCATTGTACGATTCAAAGACTATCTCCGCACCTGTTTTCACATGAAGGATTTAGACGAGGAGACATTTTCTGGAACTCAACATGACTTTAATTTAGAAGATGATCTAGATGACACACCCACTAATGTATATGACACACCCACTAGTGCGCCTTCAATTGATATGCCTCCATTCCCCATAGTATGACACGAGGTCCAGCAAAACGATAATTAAAATCAGATGCGTGATAATTTTTTATTAGGGACATAGAGAATCAAGTAGCTATATGTAAAATTTCTAAAGGGGTTATAGTTTTAAAACTGGAAAAGGTCATGGTGGACGGGGGGTTTAATGAGACACATAGCACAAAAACACTCAGCTAGGTATGCCCAATACAAGGCTCAAAAAATGGGTGCGCAAGCGCTCTCACCATCGGGACAAGGTTCACATACTGTCCCGGACCAAGTACAGGGTCAAATAAACCCATGTGACGAGGAGAATTGTAGGCCCTAAATACGATTAACATAGAGATATGGAAGCACTAACAGAATTAGTTATTGTGGAGGATTTACCTTTTTCATTTCCTGAATCTCCTGGTTTTATTCATTATATTAGAGAAATGTATAATCCTGCTTTTAAATATTTTTCTAGATCAACTATTAAGAGAGATTTATTTAAATTTGCACATGAATATCAACAATATTTAAGTTACTCATTATATCATTTTAATGGCAAAGTGGCTATAACTTCTGATATAGGTCGTAGTACTAACGGTCGTGATTATTTAACGGTAACCTGTCATTGGATAGATTATAAACGGTTTATGCAAAAACGTATTTTAGCGTATATATATAAATGATAAGCACAATGGTAATTTTAATGCAGAAAATATTTATTATGTTTGCCATTATTATGACATAACTGATAAAATTATGACTATTACATTATATAACGCTTCTTCTAATAATTATGCTATTACAATTTTAAAAAATAGTTTAACTCCATCTTTTTCAGATCATTTTCATATAAGATGTGCGTGTCATATGTATAACTTAGTTTTAAAGGATGATCTATCACTTTTTGCAGACATTACATTCTTAATAAAATACAATTTGCTATAAATTATATTTTTAAAAATAATAGAATACAACGAAAAAAAGAATATAAAAAAACTTGTCAAAATTGCTAACTACCTTATAGAAAAATTTCCGAAGAAGTACTCACTAGGTGAAATTCTTTGTACCAGCAACTACTTGTTGATTATGACTATAAAAGACATATAACTTGAAAGTATATTTATGTCCTAGAGACAATCAATATTCGGACAAATGTACTTTATACACATTCATATTTATATTAATGGAGATTAATATTATGGCATTTGCATTTATTGTATTATTAGTTGATTGTTTATAATATTCTATAAATGCATCCCTAAGAGGTTACATGGTTATTAATATTTTGAGAGATTAATATTATAACGTAACTCTTAAAATTGTCTCGACTAATGATCATCGAGAATGGGATATCGATGATATGTGATACGTCGACATGTGGTCTGCATCATATACTTAGGGATGTAGTATGTCTCACCTACTACGAGTTATGGCAACTCGTGATAGACACTGTTAAGTGTATTTTGTATACATTTTTTAGTCCTATTTAGTTAGTATTTTACTCTTTTATTTTGCGTTTAGTATAGTGTTAGGTGTGTTTTTCGTTCATTTGTGTCACATCGGTTATAAAGGAGAAGAAACTACTTTTGAGGATGAAATTGCACAAGAAAAGGCCAAGAGGTGAAGTCTTAGAAGTCCCGAAAAGCACAAAAGAAATCAGACGAAGTCCGGATGAGAAAATGACAAAAAAATCAAACAATTCGGGAATGGGACGCCACCAGCCGCGCGCCAATATCTTGCAATGTCGACGGCTACGAGTTGCGGCGCCGCGCCACTCAAATAGGCCGCGACCGGCGGAGTCTCATGAGAAAAGTTTGATTTTTCGTAGGGCAAAAGGGTCTGAAACGTAATTTTTCTCAAATAGAAAACCCTAAAACCCTGTTCATTATGAGAGACCTTATACATATTCTACATCCTACTTTGTGGAGGCTAAGAAAGGAGGCAAGACAAGATTGGAGACAAACCTTGTTCAAGTTCTTTTCTTTTCCCTTATTTTATTTCAGTTTATGTTGGATTATAATTTAGTTCTTGACATGACAATGTTTAGGAGCTAATTACTTTAGTAGGGTTTTTCATCGAATCTTCTTGAAACTCTTTCATATAGTTAATGCATAGTTATTGATTTCTTCTTCAGCATATTAAGAGCTATTCAATATTGTTGTGATTGCTTGATAATTAATTGATCACTAATTGTCATAACTTATATGATTTCGAATCAACATCCGAGAGGAGAGATTTGAATATGCTGTAATTGTTTAGACATAGATTTAAATCGTTGACGAAAGTAACCTGATACTTGTGTAGTAATTAAGGTTATTGTTCTTAATCCTTCTGTGTGGTAAAATCTATCATAAAAATATAGAAGGTTTCTGCACAAGGTTGAGCTCTTGTATGTCCTAACCGGAATATAATGACAGATTAGTTAACCTGCTATCTTAATAAGAAGAAGAATCATTAACATTGCATTAGCACGTGAAAGAGTGGATAGTTGAGGAGATTGGAAGCCCTATTTCCTTCATAACTGTTATAAACCCAAAGTATTATCGTTTTTAGTTATTTTCTGCATTAGTTATAATTCCCCAACTAAAGAACGTCAACCAAATAAATACCATAGAATAGATAATCGGTACTTAATAAACCAGTCTCTGTGGACGATAAACTCGGTCTTACAGATCTTTATTACTTGAACGATACGTACACTTGCGTAAGCACTTAGAAATATCACAACAAGTTTTTGGCGCCGTTGTCGGGGACTGACGTAATATTAATATCGAATTATCTATTCTTATTTCTAATTTGGTTTTTATTTTCTGTTTTTTTTAATTATTTGTAATTTAGAACGTTTTGCCGTGATCTGTTTGTTGTTTTTGATCAATTTCAGAAAACTTAGTTTATGCAAAGTAGGAGAGGAACAAACATTCCTATCCCTCTGAACCTTGAGATTGAGAGATTGTGTAGACAGAACAGAAAAGATAAAAGAACTATTGATTTGTTAGCAATGGAAGATCAACAGAATAAGAATATGGTAAATGATGAGTTACCGGCTGTGATGAGACAAGTCCAGCATCATGCAGAACGGAGCTTAGGAAGCTATGTGGTGCCGACAATTACAGGGGTGCATACTTTCATCAGGCTTTCAGCTGTGGAAGCTAATAATTTCGAAATCAAACCAGCAATATTACACATGGTCCAAGATTTAGTCCAATTCGGGGGTTACCATCTGAAGATCCCCATTTGCATCTAGCAAATTTTCTGAAGTTGTGTGCAACTTTTAAGTATAATGGTGTTACTGATAATGCCATTCGGTTGAGCCTCTTCCCATTCTCACTCAGGGATAAAGCAAAGAGCTGGTTGAATTCATTATAGGCGAACTCCATTACCACATGGCAAGACTTGGCTTAAAAGTTTCTTGCCAAATTATTCCCTCCAGCCAAAGTAGCAAGACTTAGAGGTGAGCTTAATAACTTTTATCAACTGAAAGGAGAACCACTATATGATGCATGAGAGAGGTTTAAAGATTTGTAGAGAAAGTTCCCGCATCATGTGATCGAGAAGTGGATGTTAGTCCACATATTTTACAATGAGTTATGTGGTAAAACTCGTACCATTATTGATGCTGCAGCAGGAGGTATATTCATGAGAAAAAGTGTCAATGAGGCACATGATTTGCTAGAAGACATGACTACAAACAACCATCAGGGGGGCGATGAGAGAGCAATGAACAACAGGAAAGTGGCTGGGATTCATGAGCTAGATGCTATCACTGCATTGACTACCCAGGTTTCCACTTTGACAAAGCAGTTGCAGCATGTTACTATGCATGTTAATGCAGTTCAAACATCGGTGAGTTGTGAAATCTGTGGGGGTCCCCATACTTTTGATAAATGCACAGCTGTGGACCCAAATAATGTATCTATGGAGCAGGTTCAGGCAGTAAACAATTTTCAGAAGCCCTACAACAACCCCTACTCTAACACATACAATCAGGGGTGGAGAAATCACCCGAATTTTTCATGAAAGAATGAACAAATGCAGCAACCTCAATTTCAGGGGCAGTTTCAGCAACAACAGAGAAATCAAGGCACATTTTCATAGCAGTTCAGCCCACCTGCCCCACAAGAGAAGTCAGATGAAATAAGAGAAATAAAGACAGTACAGACACAATTCATGAAAGAGACAGGGTCATCACTTTCAACCTTGGACAACTCCCAGAAATAAATGGTCGATTTTCAGGCTCAGTTCATGACAGAAACTAGGTCCTCGATCAAGAATTTGGAGACACAAATGGGGCAGCTGGCGAACAAACTAAATACTAGAGAGCAAGGGAATCTTCCCAACAATACTGTGATGAACCCAAGGGAGCAGTGTCAGGCAATCAACTTTAGAAGTGGGAAGCAGTTAGAGCAGGTGGCACCTCAGCAGTGGAAGAAAAGAAGAATGAATTGGAAAGAGCAGTTGAGGCAGAGAAAGAGGGGGTTACTGAGGACCGCCCTATTGTAGAGAAAGCTCCACCGGCAGTCATGAGGGAATATGTAGATAAAATTTCATTCCTCAAAGACTGCAGAAAAAGTCCTTAGACAAGCAGTTTGCCAAGTTTTTAGAAGTGTTCAAAAAGCTGCATATCAATCTTCCGTTCATTGGGGCTTTGGAGCAAATGCCAGCTTATGTGAAGTTCATGAAAGATATCCTGTTTAAGAAGAGGAAGCTGGCAGACTATGAGACAATAGCGCTGACAGAGGAGTGCAATTCTATCTTGCAGAAGAGACTTCCCCCTAAGTTGAAAGATCTAGGCAGTTTTACCTTACCTTGCACTATAGGAAAGGTGACATGCAAGGAAGCTTTGTGTGATTTGGGGGCAAGTGTCAACCTAATGCCCCTCTATGTTTTAGAAGGATTGGAGTAGGATAAGCTAAGCCTACCACGGTCACATTGCAGCTAGCCGATTGCTCAGTAAAACATCCACATGGTATAATCGAAGATGTGCTAGTTAAAGTGGGTAAATTCATCTTTCCTGCTGACTTCATCATCCTAGACATGGAAGAAGATGAAAATATGCCCCTCATCCTTGGTAGACCGTTTCTAGCCACATGGAGGACACTTATTGATGTTGAGAAGTGAGAGTTGAAGCTCAGAGTTCAAGATGAAGAGATGACATTCAAAGTGTTCAAGCCACCACCTGAACCTTAAGTCATTGATAGATGTTATGCTATTGGGGTGGTTGACAAGGTCGGGTTGCAGAACAGCCTCACAAGTACTGATGCTCGTGGGGTACTATCAAAGAAAAGTGTGGAACCTACGAGTAAGGCCAAGGAAACGACGAATGTTGAAAAGAGAATGAACCCTCCTGAAATGAACTTTGTGAAAAAGAAGAAGAGAAAGAGGAAGAGAATGGTGATAAAATGGATATACGGAGGGGATACTCTACCCTCTTGATTTAGTAAGTAAACTGCATCCGGCTAAAAGACGTTAAAGACAGCGCTACTTGGGAGGCAACCCAATATTTTTAATTATGTTATTTCAATTCTTGTTTTAGTTGTTTTATTTTATCTTGAACAGTCTCACGGTCTTGGGTTTTGTCTTATGTTTTGATGGCAGGTGGACTAGGGACTGACCCTGAGCGGAGAAAGAACAAAAATGCTAAAAAATAGGAAAATTAGTAGCAGCGCCGTGGCGCCAAAAAGCAGGGACGCGACGCTGAAACTTCAGAGGGCCCAAAAGCTGTGCAATTTCCAGAATTTTTCCTCCCACACCTCCGTTATGACCGTTGTGTTGTGTCAGTAGGTTGTCCCTTTATTTTTAGTCTTCACACATTGGGGACAGTGTGTCGATTAAGTTTGAGGGGTGTCTTATTTTATTGTTTTGTTTTTTAGTCTTTTTGATTTGTTCTTTGTGATGTTTAATGTGTTTTTGAGTCATAATTTTTTTTATGGATCATGTATGTTGTAGTTGCTAACGATATTGAGTGGATAATGTGGAATAATGTAATGGAATTAAAAGCGACAATCTGTGTGCTTAAGTTATATATGCCAAAAATTCATGACATCTAATTATTTGGGATATTTGTGTTTAGCCTATGTGTGTCAGTTATGAAAAAAATTGTTGAAAATGTCTAGAAAATAAGGTTGCTTGTTATTTGAGGTGAAATAGTTATGATGTACATGTTTAGGGAGATGATTCAGGCATTCCTTTGATAGTCCTTCCGTCCATTCATTACCTACCCTGACATAAATTGTATCACTAGTCAGTCCCGTTGAGCCTTAAATAAGATCTTTCTTTGACACCCTATGATTCCCGGTTTGTGCCATAAGTAATAATTGAAAACATTGGGATGAAAAATGTTGAAAAAGAAATAAGAAGAGAGTGAAAATTTGATGCACCCCAATGAAAAATATGCAAAAGCTTAAGTTTAGGGGTGCTTGTTATTTATAATGTATCTCATTCTCTCAAAAAAAAAGGAGGGGGAAAATAGGTATGATATTAAAAAGAAATCAAAAAGAAGGAAAAATAGTTGAATGAAAAATGCTTATGGTACTTAATTTGAGCATAAATGTCTACTTTTATCTATCCCTGCCTAAGACTACATTACAATCTTTGAAAGTCTTGATGATCTTTAATATGTATATCTATGATTAGTGGAGAATATCAAGTAAACAGATCTATAGCGTTTTGGGAAATATGGAATGAAATTGACATGCATAGGTTAGGTGTTTGTATTCCCAGTGATTGTGATCTAAGTGAATTTGCGAAATATCTAATTTGAAATTCTATATTGCTAATATTCATGCTATGTATGTTCTAACATATTATCCCAACTTTCATCCATGATTGTGAAGAAGCATTGCTATAACTACTTGATCCAATTCATAGAGTCTTTGTTTTTATTTTCGTTTTTGTTTAATGCTTTACTCGAGGGCGAGTAAAGTGTAAGTTTGGGGGTGTTTGTTAAGTGTATTTTGTATACACTTTTGAGTCCTATTTAGTTAGTACTTTACTCTTTTATTTTACGTTTTGTATAGTGTTAGGTGTGTTTGTCGTTCATTTGTGCCACAACGGTTATAAAGGAGAAGAAACTACTTTTGAGGATGAAATTGCACAAGAAAAGGCAAAAAAATGAAGTCTAAGAAGTCCCGGAAAGCACAAAAGAAATCAGACGATGTCCGGACGAGAAAATGAAAAAAAATCAGAAAATCCGGGAATGGGACGCCATCGGCGCCGCGGCGCCAGCCAGCAGGGTCGCGACGCCCAATAGACTGCAATGTCTAATTCAGATACAGGAGTTCCGACGCCGCGACGCCACCCAGCAGGGCCGCGGCGCCGAGGCGGGTCTGCGAGAGAAAAGTTTGATTTATCCAATTTTTCGAAGGGCAAAAGGGTCTGAAACGTGATTTTTCTCAAGTAGAAAACCCTAAAACCCTGTTCATTATGAGAGACCTTATACATATTCTACATCCTACTTTGTGGAGGCTAAGAAAGGAGGCAAGACAAGATTGGAGACAAATCTTGTTCAAGTTCTTTTCTTTTCCCTTATTTTATTTCAGTTTATGTTGGATTATAATTTAGTTCTTGGCATGACAATGTTTAGGAGCTAATTACTTTAGTAGGGGTTTCCATCGAATCTTCTTGAAACTCTTTCATATAGTTAATGCATAGTTATTGATTTCTTTTCAGCATATTAAGATCTATTCAATATTGTTGTGATTGATTGATAATTAATTGATCACTAATTGTCATAACTTATATGATTTCGAATCAACATCAGAGAGGAGAGATTTGAATATGTTGTAATTATTTAGACATAGGTTTAAATCATGGACGAAAGTACCCCGATACTTGTGTAGTAATTAAGATTATTGTTCTTAATCCTCTTATGTGGTAAAATCTATCATAGAAATATAGAAGGTTTCTGCATAAGGTTGAGCTCTTGTATGTCCTAACCAGAATATAATGACAGATTAGTTAACCTGCTATCTTAATAAGAAGAAGAATCATTAGCATTGCATTAGCACGTGAAAGAGTGGATAGTTGAGGAGATTAAAAGCCCTATTTCCTTCATAACTGTTATAAACCCAAAGTATTATCGTTCTTAGTTATTTTCTGCATTAGTTATAATATTTTAGTTATAATTCTCCAACTAAAGAACGTCAACCAAATAGATACCATAGAATAGATAATCGGTACTTAATAAACCAGTCTATGTGGACGATAAACTCGGTCTTACAAATCTTTATTACTTGAACGATACGTACACTTGCGTAAGAACTTAGAAATATCGCAACAACACATGGATACTTGTTGAAGTATTGGTATACCCTGTTGATGTATATTTGTTATATATGTCTAAAGTATCATCAGCGTGTGAGAGATAGAAGTCCTTAGACTTGAGGTCGATACGCACTGAGTAATATACTTTGATCCTGTCCTAAGCTAAAATGTCTTGTAGGTTGAGACGCGGCTTGTATTGGGTATATTGCGACGTAGATTAAATGTGGTAGTTGAGCCAAGATTAGGATTCATTCCTATAATGTATCTTCGAGAGAACACTCAGATTCTCATATGGTATTATGTTGACTAAGTCGTTGGCCAACGCAGTAGACATATCTATGATATAGTCTTGTTGTCAGCTAATATAGATGAGATATAATGATCAAGCTATTTGGATAGACACTTGGCAGATCCTAGGCTTGATTGAGTGTGTCGTGAATGAAAGGTATTTATATACCCACCTAGAGGTTCAATTCACAGGTTTCGTGTAACTATATTTCACATATTGAGTTTGTCTTCCGGCGTCATCTAGGAGTTCCGTGTAGACCCTAATGATATTAGTGTCAATATGTGAAGTCTTGTATGTTAACACTAAGTCAATTGTTCCGTCAATTCAAGGATGTAAACAGAGAAAATATAAATGTTCGGTTTATAATCGAGACATTAGAATAAATAATAATTGTTTAATTAAATCGAGATGACATTTCAGATTTAATTAAAATAGAAATGGGGTAGAATTGGAGTAGGGTCGCGGTTCAAGAGACCAAGAGCTGCAGCGCCACATGTCCAGTGCGTCCAGACGACCCACTCTGTCTCGGTTTCTGGGCCTGACCCACTTGAAAACCCTAGCTGATTTTTTCAGCTATAAATAGAGGGTTTAATCATTATTTTCATACACCCAATTCAAGAGAATTATTCTCTTCTGAAACTCTGGTGAATTTCCTAGCTTTTCAAAGGAGTAATTACATCGGAGTCTTTGACTTGCAACCGAGGAACAATTGCGTGCTCACCCACGACGTACACTTGAAGATTCCAGATTTGCAAACTGTAAGTATTCGTTCGAAGCATTACTGTTTCTATGTGTTTTACATTATATAATCATCCTACAGTTTGACCGTCCGTCGAGTTTGAAACATAAATTTTCAAATTCCGCTACGTGTACGAACCCGACAAAATCATACATAACTTTATTTTTTAACACCCATAATCAAAATCTAGCTTATATGGTTGTAGATAGCGATTGAGACAAAATTGCCAAACTTATTATATTTTTAGAGAAATTATCTCAAGAAACAAAAGAATTTTTAGGTATATATTATCTTATTTCAACTATGTTGTTTTATATAACTCTCATATTTTTATTACTTAATGAATATATGACTAAACCAACTTATAAGACATCTATTAAAAAATATTTATCAAACTAAAAAATAATTTATTCTTATTCCCACTATTTATATTATTAGGATTGTATTAAATCCGACTATTAAAATAGACAAATGTAAATCATTTATTGAAATTATTTATGATTGTATAACAGTACTACCACCTCAAGTCTCAACAATCTAAATGACCCATCACCTATTGAACAAACTAAAGAAGTGTTGTCTAGCATAGAAAACGAATGCAAAAAAAGTTTATAGTATCATCACCAAGAAAGTGCTAGCAACCAACCGACTTCCATACCATCATCTTCTTCTTCAACACAACCTCAAAAAAGACATGATGTTTCTGCGGCTAGTATTGAAAACCTCAGAAATAGAATGTGTGGTGCTAACACTACTAACCAAATTAGCGAGTTTGATATTTTTGTTGTGCAAGATGTTTTACCGTACCAAACAATTGTCAATGAAGAAGGACATGAAGACTTGCTGAAATACTGGAGGGGGAATGAGAAGATATTTTCGCCACTTTCAATGATGGCCCGAGATGTTTTGAATATTCAAGTGTCATCAGCGGCGTCTGAAAGCACTTTTTCCTCCACCAGATTTCAAATAGAAGAGCACATACACTCATTAGCTGGAGACAGTTTGGAGATTGCAGTATTATTTAGAGATTGGATACGAGCGGAGCGGAGAAAGTGCGCTCAACCGGAGATCAACGAAGAAGGAGACGAAAACTACAACGACATCTTATAAGAAGGTATGAGTAGCGACGTGGAACAATTTGATCAACAAATATCAATTCCAACCGAAGAACCACATGAAATTATAAGGAAGATATAACAAGTTTTTTTGATAATATAATTTCTTTAAATGCAATTTTACTATGTCATTTGCAACTTTTGAACGACACTACAAAGTTGTAATTTTGACAATTGTATATGTATATTGTATTAGAAAAAAATTATATTTCTATTAAATAATATAAGAGGCACAAAAACAACATTGAAATGTTTTTATTACACTCTTTTGTTCAATTATTGAATTGATTATATATATGTTATTTTTTTAATTAAGTGCAAAAAAAAAACGCCTCGACCCCCTATCCAACGGGATCGGAATCGGAACGGGACTTGGTCTCGTCCCGCTCGGACCCGGCCCTCTAGTCCCGCCCCAACTCGATCCCTCCCCCCTCCCCGTCCTGCCCCCGCCCTGATCCCGCCAAACTCGCCCCGACCCGGCCCACTGGCCACCCCTAGCTTTAACTCAGCTCAACAGATTCCATGCATGCTACAAACAAATGATCTTTAGTTCAAATGTGCTAGCTCCGTATCTTGAGTTGTTTTGTTATTGATCTTGATCCCGGATGCTTGAGTATTGAGAAATCTTTGAAGTGACACTCTTCATATTTCTCTCTTGTATTTAGTGTTAAGAGCCCACATCGAAAATGGAATGGGAACATGGATAATTTATATGGACTTGAACAATCCTCACCTTACAAACTAGCTTTTAGGGTTGAGTTAGGTCCAAGATCTATTCTTTACATGATATCAGAGTCAGACTCATTCTACTTCTTTATTCACCGATGTTGGGCCCCCAAATTATATTGTTCACGCTATAGTTAACGAGGTATGGGCGTGTGGGGGAGTGTTAAGAGTCTCACATCGCAAATGGAATGAGAACATGGACTCCTTATATGGACTTGGACAATCCTCACCTTACAAGCTAATTTTTGAGAATGACTTATGCCCAAGATTCATTCTTTACCGTTAGCAAATGTTTCCGGTCCTTTCACGGTTATGGAAGCTGTTAAGAGTCTCACATCGCAAATGAAATGGTAACATTGACTCCTTATATGAACTTGGACAATCCTCACCTTACAAGCTAACTTTTGAGAATGAGTTATGCCCAAAATTTATTCTTTACCGTTAGCAAATGTTTCCGGTCCTTTCACGGTTATGGAATTCTCATATTTATAATTGAGAAAGAGAGTTTTAATGAGGACAAACTCTTTTTTGCTGATTTGATTGATTGACTTGAGTCACCTACTAAAATTGAAGTGGTGACTGAAAAAACAGATTATTCGTGAGTTTTACGTAGGAACGTCATGATTCAGACATTTTCTTATAAATTGAGGAATCCAATGCCACTCTTCCTATATTAATTAATATGAAAGGCTCGAGTGATGGTGTAATGAAGAGTTGTTATTCAAAAACAATTAATTGAAAACTGCACCAGAAAACTTCTATTATTGTCACCTACTATAAATTATTTGTTCAACTAAAAAATTATTTTCATGACTAAAATTTTCCTGTTGGGCAGGCCAGAGATGATAAGTCATATATAATGTAGTTTTCTTGCAATTGTTTAATATGCAATTCCACATTATGTTGTAGAAAAGATTTGTGGAGTCTTGTCATGTCCCTTAATTATGTAATGTTGAACATGAATGTATTTCACATCTACTCTTGTGCTGTGAGGTCTCTGTTGGTATTTGGGACAAGATATTACATTCGCTGGAGATAAGAAGACAAACCTGAAAGTATATATGTCCTAGAAACAATTATTTTAGGAGTAAATGTACTTGAACATATTTATACTATTAATGAGATTAATATATTTGGTTTTTGCAATTATTGAATTATTATTTGATTGTTTATATTATTCATTAATGTGCATTCCTTGAACTTACATTGTCATTGATAATGTGAGATATTAATGATAGAGTGTAGTTCTTAAAATAGTCTAGACTAATGATCATTGAGAATGAAATATCAATGATATGTTGTAAGTCGACATGTGGTCTGCATCACATTCTTAGAGAATGTAGTATATCTCACTTACTGCTAGCAATAGTTGCTAGTGATGGACACATGGATACTCTTAGAGGAGTATTGACAAACCCTGCTGATAAACTATTTGTTATACATGTCTAGAGTATTATCAGCATGTGGGAGATAGAGGTCCTTAGACTTGAGGTCAATATCACCTTGTTTACGGAGTAATGCATTTTGATCCTGTCCTAAGCTCAAATGCCTTATAGGTTGAGACGCGGCTTGTATTGGGTGCATTACGAAGTAGATTGAAGGTGGTAGTTGAGCCGAGAATAAGATTCATTCATCGATTGGAATTTCGAAAGAGCACTCAACTTCTCAGAGATAGTAGATCGACCAAGACATTGGCCAATGCAAGAGGCATATCTAGGATATGGTCTAGTTGTCGACTAATATAGATGAGATAAAGAGATCAATCCATTTGGATAGACACTTGACAAATCTTAAGCTTGATCGAGTGTGTCGCGAATGAAAAGAATTTATCATCTCACATAGAGGTCTGTTTACTTGAGTCTTGTAAATGTACTTCACATATTGGGTCCGTCACCGGAGCCGTCTAGGAGTTCCGTGTGAATATTGATTTGATCAAGTGCCGATGTGTGAAGGCCTAAAGGATCACATTAAGTCGATTGTCTTTTTCGGTCTAAGGGTATATTGAGAGAATGTAAAATATCGGATTTAGAATCAAGATATTTTATTTAATAATAAATTATGAGATAATTTTCATTTGATGAAAATTATATAATTAAGTCAAAATTAAATCTTGGATTTAATTAGAACTAAAACGTGCAGAAAATAAATAGAGTCAAGACATCAACGGGCCCATTCGATCGCCCATCGCATTTGGATTTGGGTCTTGAAGCCTGATCCAAATCTGATTTGGTTTAGGGTTTCCTCCACTATATATTTGGCACTTAACCCATAATTTCAGGTTGCACTCACTTTTCACTTTCTGAACTCAGAGTTCAGGAAATAAAATTCTCTCAAACCTCTGCCAAGATTTCCTAGCTTTATTGGGCAAAGGAATATACCGAAGCAAGACTTGCACCCGAATTGACAATTGCGTGCGCTCCCTTTAGTAAAGACTAACAAAGCTTAAACTGTAAGTTTTCTTCCTGTCTTTGCAGATTTGAATTATCGCATAATCATACAGAAACGTTTGTTGGGGCAAGTAAGTTTACTCAAAATTTTAAACTTCCGTTGTGTCTTACTTGTGTGTTTTACACCCAACAAATCCCTACAGTGGTATCAGAGCCCAGACTGGTTTAGTGATTATATGATAATCTTTAATAACGATACGTGGGATAATTAATTATTTTGATTTAAATTACTTTAAGAATTTATAAAAAAAAAAAAAAATGGGCATCGAACAAGAACTTTAATCGCTCCGCGTGAATACGATTTCCGTAAATTTTTCGGTGATTCAACGTGTTCTAACACCGTCTCCACTATTATCGAGAAATTCACTTTTAAGATGGTCGATAAAGGTGTTGAGAGGTAGCGGAACACAATGAAGTCGCCGAAAAAGTCGTCGGAATGCCGCCGACGGCGGGACTGTTTTCGGCCACCACAGGCATCTTAAGTAATACCACCATCGTGTTCGTCTCGACGAGAGGAATCTAATGGTGGTGGTGTTACATAGCAACGATTACCGGGAAAAGAACACCACCGACGGTTTTAGAAACCGGCGGCGGCGTCTCAGATTCCGGCCACCGTGGGCCACCAAATCGGTGGTGAAAACCACCGGTGAGTTCGTCCCGATGTGTGCCATCGTTTGGTGGGTTTTAATTCTGTTAATTTCACCCCGAAATCCGAATCCCAAATTTGATATGGGGTTGAAATTGGTTTTGAAAATTTGAAATAGTTTAAGGTCCTTTTTGCAATTAAAATTAGTGTTTTTTAAATTGAAGATTGGTCCTTAAACAAATCTTAAAATATTTTAAGTTCTGAAAATTACAAATTAGTCCCTAATATTTTCTGAAATTTTAAAAGTTTTTAAAATCAGCAGATTCAGTCCCTGGGTCAATCTGTAAATTTTAAAAAAACAGATTTGGTCTCTGGGTAAATTTGTAAATATTTTAAGGTTCTAAAAATTGCAGAAATACCCCTGAAAATTAAATTTTAATTTCTGAATTACTAAGGGACTGTTTGGATGAGCAGAAAATTCCGAAAATTGAAAATTGAGTTTAAATTTTGAATTTAAATATTTTTTAAATTGAAACAAATTAATTAACTCACAATTATTGTTATTTAGCATATTATTTGATAATGTGTGCACAAATTAATTGTTTCTCCTAATTGTTTAATTGATTGTCAAATAATTAGAATATAGTCCGCATATATATGTCTGGGTAGGCAGCACCCAGTATTTATTAGTCCGCAATTATTGTCTGGGTAGGCGGCGCCCAGTAATTGTTTACTTTCAATGACCGCTATAATTGTCTGGGTAGACGGCGTCCAGCATGTGATTAAAACCATCTTATATCATGCCTATTGGGTTTGATGGTTTTCCATCTAAATATGTTTAGAAATTGCATGATAGGATGTCATATGATGTATGATATAATAGTTGATCTTGGTCATAACCCTGAATTAAAATGTTCCCCAAATTTAATACAAGTCTCATTTAAAATGAACGCGTCGTCCGTTATAATTGATTGTGGTGCAAAATCCTTTTCGGCGAGATGTGTATTTATGCTCCAGCATTTGCTCTAAGTCTACGAGGACTCAGACCCTTTCATAGATGCATACAAATATTGTAGTAGGTGATAAACCTTCGTGAGTATTTACACCCCAGTGTTTGCTTGATGAAGGCAAAGCCCGCTTAGATACATAATTGTAGTCGCATAACAGGGTTGACTTGCTAGGCCATCTTGGCACCCCAGGACAACCGAGGGACGCAGATCGAATTGTTTAGAACATTCGGTCAACCAAGAGTTGCAAATTGTTTTCAATTGGTTTAGAGACCTACCAGATCGTGTTGTTGAAGTTATCAACATCAGCAAACGCGGAGACAACATGAGTTTGGATCTTGACCTATTATGACCGTATTTGATATGAGTCCGTATTCTTTATGGGGTAAAAAAGTATGTTAAAATAGTGGGAGCTAATTAAACTAAAGACCATGTTAGTTAGTTAATGAATGTGCTCAATAGAAATTATGTTAGAGTATTAATTTCAAGTCTATCTTTTCTTCAGTTACAATGTCGAATCTGTCACTTAAAATGTTGGTTGAAACGAACAATTTGAATGGAGCCAATTTTTCTGACTGGTTAAGAAATCTGTGTTTGGTACTGCGATTAGAAAAGATTGAGTATGTATTGGATATAGCAATCCCTACAGTCCCTGCTGAAGATTCTGAAGAGTATGCTCTGTTTGACAAAGCAACCTATCAGAAATATCTTGATGATGCTGTTGCAGCACAATGTGTTATGTTATCTTCTATGACTCCAGAGTTACAAAGACAGCATGAAAATATGGGCCCCAACGAGATGCTAGAACACTTGAAGACTCACTATGACTCACAGTCTCAGACAATGGAGTATGAACTGTTGAGAGATCTCTTTAAGTGTAATTTGAGCGGAAGAAGTCGTGTCACAACATGTTTTGAAGATGATTGGATTAATTGAGAGGTTGGCTTCGATTGGAACGAAGCTGCCTGCAAATGTTTCTGTTAATCTAATCTTGAACTCGCTTTCTGGTTTCTTTGAGAACTTCATTGTGAATTACAACATGAATGGAACGAAAGCGAGTCTCCTAGAACTTCATAATATGTTGAAGACCTTCGAGTCGTCCACCTCCAAAGGTAAAGCTGTGCTCATGGTGGGCTCATCTAGCAAGTTCAAACCTAAGGGTAAGAATATGCAGAAGAAGAATGGTAAGGCGGTTGCCGCCAAACCCACAGCTATGAAACCTAAAGGAGTTGTTCGAAAGAAGGTCAAGATCGCTGCTGATGTTTGCCTCAATTGTAAGAGAAAGGGACATTGGAAGAAGGACTGTACAGCCCTAGGGGGAGACAAAGCACAAGGTGCTGGCCCTGCTGGAGAAGGTATGTTTGTTATTGAAATAAATATGTTTATAACTAATTCTCACTGTTGGGTATTAGATACCGCTTGTGGCTCACACATTTGTAATAATGTGCAGGGGCTAATTGACAGCAGAAAGGTTGGACCTTGGGAAGTAGATCTACGCGTTGGCAATGGAGCTAGAGTTGATGCGGAACGCGTGGGGACTTATAGACTAGATTTACCTTCAGGCTTTTGTTTAGAACTTAATAATTGTTATTTTGTTCCTTCTTTGACGAGAAATATTATTTCTATCCCTATGTTAGACATTGATTCCTCACATATTTCCAATGGAAATTATGTTTTATCTTATTATGATTTTATTTGTGCAAATGCTCCGCTTGTGGATGGATTGTATGTTCTAAACTGTAGCCATGAAATTTTCAATATACAAAATAAAAGAGCTAAAATAAGTAATCAAAGAAATTTCACCTACTTATGGCATTGCAGACTTGGTCACATCAATGAATCAAGGATAGCAAGATTGAAGAAATTAGATTACTTAGAACCATTTGACTTAGAGTCATATGGTGATTGCGAATCTTGCTTAAGAGGAAAGATGACAACCAAATCACTTTCTGAGAAAGGAGTACGTGCCAAAGAGGTGCTTGAGTTAGTCCATACTGATGTATGTGGGCCTTTTCCAACTCAAGCTAAGGGAGGCTTTCTTTATTTCATCACTTTTACATACGATTTCTCAAGGTTTGGGCATGTGTATCTTATGAAACATAAGTCTGAAGCTTTTGAGAAATTCATGGAGTACAAGTCAGAAGTAGAGAAGCAACTTGAAACAAGTATTAAAACTCTTCGATCAGATCGAGGAGGTGAGTACTTAAGTAAAAAAAACTAGATTACTTGAAGCTTCATGGAGTCCATTCAGAATGGACACCTCCCGGAACGCCACAAATGAATGGTGTTGCTGAGAGGAGAAATCGTACCTTATTAGATATGGTTAGATCCATGATGAGCTTCTCAGCTCTACCAACATACCTATGGGGATATGCATTGCAAAGCTCAATCTATATTTTGAATAGAGTTCCATCAAAGTCAGTAGAGAAAACTCCATATGAGATATGAAATGGCAAGAAACCAGCATTTAGACACATGCGACCCTGGGGGTGCCCTGCATATGTAAAGAAGTTGCTCACTGACAAATTGGAATCTAAAAGTGAAGTATTATTTTGTAGGGCATCCTAAGGAAACAAGCGTGGTACTAATTCTATCTTCTTGAGGAACATAAAGTAATTGTTTTCAGAAATGCAACTTTCCTTGAAGAAGACTATGTCTACAAGGAACAGAGTTGCAACAAGATAGAACTTGAAGAAATTCAAGAAGTACAAAATAATGTAGAGAATGACCCCTTGTCAAATGACCTAGGCAAGGATTCAGTGGGAGTATTTGATGATGATTGGGTACTTAGAATACGCCCTTCAGCCAGTGGGAGTGTTGTGAGGGATAATGCAGAAATGCAAGACCCTCATGCACAACCAATGGTAGATGACACAATAGTTGTGCATCATCCTATTCAAAATGATATTCCTAAAAGTTCTCAAGGTGGTGGATTGTCCAACACACAAACATCTTCTCAAAATCAAAATACAGCAAACACTGAAACGCAGAATGTTCAACTCCGTAGGACCACTAGTACTCGTGCACCTGAAAGACTTAATCTCCTTGTTGAAACACATAATGAGATAGATATTCCTGATGATGATGAGCCTACTACCTACAGCGAAACAATGTTAGGCATTGATTCATAGAGATGACAATAAGCCATGAAATCCGAAATAGAGTCTATGTACATAAACCAACTATGGAACTTGGTTGACTTGCCAACAGGGGTTAGACCCATATGATGCAAATGGGTCTTCAAGAAAAAGATTGATGTATATGGCAAAATACAGACTTATAAAGCAAGATTGGTGGCTAAATGTTATAATAAACGACCTGAGGTCGATTATGATGAAACTTTTTCACCTGTTGCAAATATTAAGTCCATTAGGATTTTGCTTGCAATAGCTGCATACTATGATTATGATATTTGGCAAATGGATGTTAAAACTGTCTTCCCCAATGGTAATCTAATTGAGGAGGTGTATATGATACATCCAGAGGGTTTTACATTCAAGACTAAACCCAAAGCAGTATGCAAACTACAAAAGTCCATTTATGGACTTAAGAAAGCCTCAAGGAGTTGGAACATTTGTTTTGACAAAGCAGTCAAATCGTTTGACTTTGTTAGAAGCAAGGAAAATCTGTGCGTTTATAGTAAACACACAAATGAGATCATTGTCTCCATTGTTATATATGTAGATGACATATTGATAATGGGAGACAATAAGGCTCTCATGCAATCAGTCAAAGAATGGTTATCCAGATCCTTCATGATGAAGGACTTGGGTGAAACCTGCTACATTCTTGGAATTAGAATCTACAGATTTAGACCTAATAAATTGTTGGGGCTGTCACAGTCCGTATACATAGACAAAGTGCTAAAACGTTTATCTATGGAAAATTCCAAGAAGGGAATCTTCCTATGGGTCAAGGCATCAAGTTGTCAAGGAAGGATTGTCCTTCCACAGTTGCAGAACTTGAACGCATGAAGAGAATCTCATATGCTTCAGCCATAGGATCAATCATGTATGTCATGACCTGTACAAGGCCAGATGTGGCCTATGCACTTAGCATGGCTTGCAAATTCCAGCAGAATCCTAGGGAGGAACACTGAAAAGCAGTCAAGAGTGTTCTTAAGTATCTTAGACGAACTAAAGAATACTTCTTAGTCTATGACGGACAAGAAGAGCTAGTAGCTACTGGGTATACTGATGCTAGCTTCTAGACAGATCTTGATGACTTCAAATCTCAGTCTGGTTATGCCTTCATTTTAAATGGTGGAGTAGTTGGTTGTAAGAGTTCCAAGCAAGCTACAACTGCCGATTCGACAACAGAAGTCGAGTACATTGCTGGATCGGAAGCTGGTAAAGAAGTTGTCGCGATATTCGAGTTCTTAAAGGAATTAGGGGTTGTTCCAAGTGTCAGTTGTCCAATAACGATTTATTGCGACAACGCTGGTGCGATTGCTCAAGCTAAGGAACCAAGATCAACGAATAGAAACAAGCATGTACCAAGGAAATACCACATACTCAGGGAGATGGTGGAGACAGAAGAAATAAAGATAGACTACATTCCCACCGATAATAATCTAGCAGGCCCATTTATTAAACCATTAAACTTAGTCAAGCATAATGGTCATTTCGAAAACATGGGTATTAGATACATTGGTGATTGGCTCTAGGCCAAGTGGGAGATTGAAAGTATATATGTCCTAGAAACAATCATTTTAGGAGCAAATGTACTTGAACACATTCATATTATTAATGAGATTAATATATTTGGCTTTTACAATTATTGAATTATTATTTGATTGTTTATATTATTCAGTAATGTTCATCCCTTGAACTTACATTGTCATTGATAGTGTGAGATATTAATGATAGAGTGTAGTTCTTAAAATAACCTAGACTAATGATCATTGAGAATGAGATATCAATGATATGTTGTAAGTCAAAATGTGGTCTGCATCACATTCTTAGAGAATGTAGTATATCTCACTTACTGCTAACAATAGTTGCTAGTGATGGACACATGGATACTCTTAGAGGAGTATTGACAAACCATGCTGATAAACTATTTGTTATACACGTCTAGAGTATTATCAGCATGTGGGAGATAGAGGTCCTTAGACTTGAGGTCAATATCACCTTGTTTACGGAGCAATGCACTTTGATCCTTTCCTATGCTCAAATGCCTCAGGCAGCCGTGTACAAGACGACACTTGCTGCAACTGTTTATGTCATTTGGCAGGGAAGGAGTTTGAGACTATTCCAAAAAAACAGAGAACAGTAGATGATATTACTAGACAGATCGTGCAATAGATGATTACTAAATCCTAGATTAGCAAGGAAACTCTAGATTGAATTGTTTGTGTCTAAATAATTACTACACAAATAGATATCCCTTGATGTGATGAATTAGGTTTAAGATAGGATGTTAAGTTTGTAAACATATCATCTAAAGTACATAAAACTAAATTTACTTAGTTCATGATTTAGGCTGATTACTTGGCCAAGGGCCCAAGAGGGATTTTGAGAATATTTCAAATGAAGATGAACAATTCAACAACTTAAATATGACAGAGTACAGGCATAACATAGATATACAACATTTACAAGCACTGATACAATCACACACCTACATAGATAATGGATGTTTTAACCATATCATCTTTATTTACCTCACTCTTTTGCTAGTTTCCTCAATTTAGGAATGACAAAAAGTGAATCTTTCTTAAACATCGTGATATCCAAAGTCTCATCCATGTTAATCTATCTCATTTGGCATAATCCAATCAAACTTATGGATCATAGAAGCAACGGCTAAGGGAATAAACCTGGAAGCCAGGGGTTCTCCAGCACATATTCTTCTTCCTGAACCAAAAGGAATATACTCAAAATTTCGCCCTTTGTGGTCTATTTTAGAATTGATAAATCTTTCTGGTCTGAAGCTCAAAGGATCGTCCCAAATCATAGCATCCCTCGCCTTTGCCCACATATTGACCAATACTTGTGTGTCTTTCGGAATTGTGTAACCCATGACTTCACATGTTTGGACAGCACGGTGAGGGAGCAACAACGGTCCAGGAGGATGCAACCGTAGTGTCTCTTTAAAACAAGCGTCCAAGTATGGTAAGCTTGGCAAGTCAGATTCTTTTATAACGTCCTTACCTCCTACTACTTCTGCAATTTCATCGCGGAGTTGTTGTAAGGCTTGTGGATTTCTAAGAAGTTCTACAAGCATCCATTCACTTGTAGCAGTTGTAGATTCTGTTCCAGCTCCAAATATTTCCTGAAAGATCCAAGGAATAGAAAATAATTACTTATTACTTCTAAATGAGTTAAACACATAGGGCTCGTTTGGTACGTCGCACTGTACTGTATATTTTTATATTTGACTGTACTGTATTGTAATAAATTGTATTAATATAATGGACGATATTAGAGTATTAATATATAATGAACTTTATTTTATTTTTATTTTTTAAGTTTAGTATAGTCCAGGGTAGACTCATATACTAGATGAGTCTAAAAAATGACAGTTGAAAAATAGTACAGTCCAGTCCGGCTGAAAACGCTCATCAAACGCTGTATTATTTTTTTGTCCAATGCAGTCTAGCGTAATACAGCGTACCAAACGTGTCCATAGAGTTGTTTTGTTGGAGGTATTAGAGAAAAAAGAATATTGATATTAGTTTTGATATTATTTAATTTCTTGTTTGATAATGTTTTCAAACTATACATCATATTTAGTATTATTATTATACATAGTAAATCATGATATTAATAGTGCCAGTACTATTCCCATGCAGGTCAATTACTCTTGAATCTCGATTTCTAACACTGACCAATGCTTGCCCAAACAGCACCAAAGATTATCAAACAAACCCATAAGTTTCTTATACGTCCCCTGGAAATCCGAACTACAAATACCCAATATAGGATATAAATCTGCCAATTCCAGTATGCCACCTGCCTCCGTAAATCTCCGTAAGTACTCCCTCAGTCCTGCACCTACTCCTTTGCCTTCAAAATCAATCAAATCTATTGAAAGAAGCAAATTACCCAATACGTTTAAAGCGGACACGAAAACAACGAACTTGATTTTAATTACTTCGCCTTGTTTGGTTTCCAAATGTTGCATCATTTCCATGACTTTCTTGTTCCTTGAGCTTACCTGCAGAATCGGAGTCAGAATTTCAACTTTATAAATTCTGGATTTTCAAATGAAAACTTCAAGCGGCAATAATTGAATTCTAAATTTAATACTTATACACATTTTAATAAATTTCATACTACAAAATACATTGTTTAACCCAGTATTCAGGCTTCTAGCTCTGTCGGAGACACCTTATGCTAAGCGGTGTCAGTTGATACCCTTCATCGGAAATTATACTGTTTAGCTAGGTCAAACTTTTAGTTTTAGGTATAAATACTACTCCATGTTGACTTCCCTTATTTTGTACGTGTCCACTTTTTTATATCTTGACACCCTTAATAAAATTTCTGGCTCCGCCCCTGCTTATCTGAGATTCCAGAGCTTTCGTGGAAAATAGGGCTCCCCTGTATATAGTTCGAATGCTTTTCCAGTTTTCATCACACTCTTCTAGAAACGCGGTCGACACATTGTGAAGTCTCGAACCCTTGACTCGAATGGGATGAGAAACGAAGCGACCACAAAGGTTACGATCATGTGTTTTAAGAACCTTGGCAGCAGCTGCGGGGGATGAAGCGACGACCACGAGCCGGGTGCCGAACCTTATGAACATTAAATCAGGACCATGAGTTTGTGCTAGCTTTGCGAGAGAAGCATGAGGACGTTTTCTACCTACTTGGAAAAGGTTTCCGATAAATGGCCATGGAAACGGACCAGGAGGAAGTGGTAATTTTGTTTTTGATTGATATAAGTACTTAAACGTGATTACAAACACGAGAGCAAGTAGAATTGGAGTTAGTATGTAATCAATCATCTCAATAGAGTTGTAACTTGACGGGATATATAGATTACTAGTTTTCTGATCATGTATTATGTAGCTCCTTTGGCTCGGCATATATAAAGGGCAAGACATTCTTTGCTACTTCCTCCGAAACCTAACACACTATTAAAAATCATTATTTTTCCATTAAAAAAATTTCAGTGCTTATTCCCATAGAATATCAGTAAAACAAATCTAACTAGTAGTGTTTTTATGTGAAAAACTTAGAAAATTTCTAAGCTTTCAATGAGAATTTATTTTTTCACTATGCATTTTCTTAGTAAGCCGATTCACTGAATATGAGGTGGAAAAATATTTGATAGCATAATTTTTTCGCTAAATGTCGGTGGAAAAAATCTATGTTTCGTGACACTATTTGACGGTACTGAATTTAAGGGGAAAAAAGTAAGACTTTTAAAATTTATAATTTGAAACAAACATTAGACATTTGTGTGGCTATAAATTTATAAATTTATAAATTATAAATTAAAATATTAATTAAAGATAAATTATTTTTAAATCAAAAAATAATACGAATTTGCATAGGTTGATGGAAAACCTAATAAAAATGACTCATCCTTTCTAGAAGAGTACGGATTATATTTGTCTTCGCAAGATTTGAAATGATACGAAGATCTCTCTAATATTTGTTTGGTTTACAATAATCTTGCATCTAATCCTTTTTTATATCTTAGTTTACACAATTAACTGTCCCTTAAGAATAAAGAAAGGATAGGTTTATTTGAGTCATATCAGAAGTACAGGAAAAGTTGTATAGTGATACAGAGGATTTTATAACTAGTTTGTGAATTGAGCTAGGCCTTTCTTCTCCCGATACAGAGGGTCGTCTCAAACATTTTAAAGGTCATGTTCTAATTCATAAAAGTAAACCATTAATATAAGTAAATATACGATTTCAATAATTAAAAATTATTTTAAATTGTAAATAACAACCCGATACAACTTCAAGTTAATAAACCTCTACTTTGATTGGGCTAACACCTACGAATTATTAGTCTTTACAGTAAATTCTAACTAATACTACTTAATAAACAATAAAAAAAAAGGCCCTAAAATTTTCATTTTTTGAGGGCCCGTGCGGTAGCATACTTCGCACGGGCCCAAAAACGGCCCCGGAAGGTACGCTCAGCCCCTGATACATTGCTATTTTTTTTTCCTTGCGGCCAATACCCTTAATTGAAGGTGGCCAGGGAGGTAGGTGCTAGTTAGAATGTAATTTTTTTTATTTGTTGGTATGGTAATTATTCACATTGGTCGTAAAAAAGAAGAATACTGGGAACTTTTGAAAGAAATTTCATTAGTAAGAGAATTGTAGGTGCCAAAATCATTTAGACTATTAATAAGTGAAGGTTTTGGTCGTTTAAGGGTATTTCGGTAATTTTAGCGGTCCAACTTTTAGATCCACTTTTTTAAGTGAATGTTTTGATCGTTCAAGGGTATTCCGGTAATTTTGCCGGTGAAAATTTTGGTCGTTCAAGGGTATTCCGGTAATTTTAACCGGTCCACTTTTTGAAGGTTTTGGTCGTTCAAGGGTATTCCAGTAATTTTACCGGTCCAACTTTTAGGTCCACTTTTTTAAGTGAAGGTTTTGGTTGTTCAAGGGTATTCCGGTAATTTTACCGGTCCAACTTTTAGGTCCACTTTTTTTTGTGAAGGTTTTGGTCGTTCAAGGGTATTCCGGTAATTTTGTCGGTCCAACTTTTAGGTCCACTTTTTTTTGTGAAGGTTTTGGTCGTTCAAGGGTATTCCGGTAATTTTGTCGGTCCAACTTTTAGGTCCACTTTTTTTAAAGACTATATTAATACCTCTGGAAGTGTCCAGAGGTATGCTTCTCTTCTTCAATGTTCTTTGGCTTCTTTTGTCCAGGTATGCTTCTCCCTCTTCAATGTTTTTTGGCTTCTTTTTCATTGTTCGACTCTTTAATATTGTTTGGCTTCTTTTCCTTTGTTCTGTTGAGCTATTGTCTGCTGCTTCTTTCAATTTTTTTTAGCTTCTTTTCGTTGTTTCTTTTCTTCTTATTCTTTTTGTTTGTTTGCTTAGCTTTCTGGTGGTAGGTTTGCTTAAAAACAAAAACAAAAATTGCAAAACTTTCAAATGACAAACCCGATTGAAGAATTCAGTGTTTAATTTTTTGTTAAGTTTTGGGACTAAATTTACTGCACTTGGAATTTGGTGATTTAGTAGCCTCCTTGCTAATTTTGGGTAAAAAATAGAGTTTTACTTTTGATCTTGTTCCTTTGAAACCATTACTCTAAGCAGGACTATAATGAAAATATGGAGCTTTGTTGACTAGGTTTTCTAATTTGATTCAGCAGATTCATTTGCCCCTGAATCATTTACTCCACCCTCTGAACTCGGCTTTCTCAACGATGGATGTGTTTTGGTGTTATTTAAAATAAAATTTTTGGGACTGATTTCTCTAACTTGCATGTGTTAGCTAGGGTTTTAAATTAATAAATAGTATTAAAAGTTAAGACTTCCCTTCTAATTTTATATTGTGTTTCATACTGCAGATTTTGCTATTATTGAGCAGAGTAGTGATTTGTTGTTGTGATAGTGTGCTGGAGTGAACGTCGTGGTGAGTCTTAATCTTTTGTTGCCACAAAATTTTACTTGGAAATCACTTAGCTTTTTCCCTAATATCAACTGAGAAATCAATTCGTCTATCTTGCTTTAGATTCGATTTTGTGTAGATTGTTAGAAATAGATTCAATCTCAAGTATGCTTTCTAATCCCTTGACATGTAAATTAAAAGCATATTTGTGTAGATGTTAATTCTGAATCTACCCAGAAAAGTTGAACAAATGGATATAGTAAACCTGAAAGTTGTAGCATATAAGTTATTTGCTAAAAGAAGTTCATTTTTATTTTGGTCCATACATTGCATAGGCATTAATTGATGGTGGAGTCATAGTAATCTTTCGCATATTCTCCATCCTTAACTGCACAAGATATTGAACCTATCCTAGAGTTTCATACCCGTTATCAAACCAGATCATAACTTTCCTTTTTAATTTTCTTTTAATTTTCCCCCCTGTAGCTTCTTCAGCAATATTAATTTAGTGCACAAGTAAGAGTGAATTCATGACTGAAATGAATTATAACGATGTCGTGAAATTCTGTTTCTAAATCTGTTGTACCTAAGTTCGCAGACATGCACACGTATTAACAATTTCTTGTATTTCGTGAATTTGTGTTTTATTTAATCCATTATATTATATAATAAAAATCACCTACTTTTTCCATCCACTTAATTGGCATATAATGGTCCTACAATTTTGTTTCATGCAGTTGTTTGGAAAGTACTGATTGCTGAGGCACAAATCGAACATCGCTATGACTTAAAGGTAATTTTGCCTTTGATTTCACATTATTATTAAATTACTGAGTTACTCTGTATCCAAATTTGATCAGTTTATTTAACAAGATGTGAGGAGATTAAGCGTCTACTTGATTTAGATTTATTTGAGTAATTATTTAGTAACTTCCATGTCAAAAGCCATCTCAAGGGAGAGATACCACCAAACAGATTTTTGTAATTGTTTCTCTTGATATTTTATTACTATTTTTTTAATTGTATGGGTCTGTGTGCTGGAAGAATATATTAAATTTAAACTATGCAAAAATAAAAACCCCGTTCTAACTAAGTACTTTGAAATCAGATGTCTAACAAAAAAAGAAAGACGAACTACGTCCAAATGGAGAAAAATCTTAGACGCCGTATTGCCTATAAAGAAATGCCGCCTGACCAAAATGCAGCACTTCTAGAACGGCTTCGGGTAGAATATGCTGCGAGAAGACATACTCTCTTAAAAAATATTGGTATAGTAATCTGTATATGGCCAAAATAATATATCAACACAATCTGTTTAAATACTTAGTAAAAAACAGATTTCACAGTATTAAAATACTTAATTGAAATCAGTACAATAAACAGAATATGTTTTGAATAAGAAAAAATAATTTCAGAATATAATCGAGCCCACTTAGTTCAAAGTGTGTCCTTAAGGAAATTATTCCCCTCACAGTACTCGAGGTTAATGGAATATCGCCTCACAGGATAGAACGATTATCTTACCAGAATAGTAGTACTCCAAATTCCGGTAGCAACGAACCACTCAACGACAGTATATCACACAGACTTAGGAAGAGAGAATTTTTCAGATAAAGAAATTCATATTGAATGAATTAGTGATAAATTCTTGGAACAAACAAGAATTTATAGTTGTTGGAGGTACTGATTCTGAATGTTTGCAACCATTTAGAATAGTCACCAAAATTTTGGAGGGAAATTCGAAAAGAAAGGACTTAAACCGGACGGGTCGGTCATGTCTGGTCGATCCGTTTTGATTTATTTTTAATTAAATAATTAATTAATTAATTAATTAATTAATTAAAGAAACGTTTGTCCAAAAAGATTATCAATCCAAATCCAAAGCCGAAGCCGAGTCGAGCGAGCGACGACGACGGCGCGAGGGGTCCTTGCCCTCTCAACCCTTTTAGCAACTAGAGAAGGTGTAATGTAATATATACACCTCTCTTTCCTTCTCTTTTTTCGATGTGGGACAGAAGAGCCTTTTACTCCCTTTAATTTTCATCCCATCATTTTCCATTCACCAATATCAAAACCCAACAATCCCCCACATGAATGGGGAATGACTATAAGATAAAAGAATGTACGGACGAGTGTGATATACAAGCGAGAATTGACTGCATCTGGATAAGTAGGTTTCCCTTTGAACTTTCCGTAGTGAATTTATATCGTATATTCTCGATCAATCAGTAGATTTGATATCTTTGAACCGTCGAACTTTGTTGTATACCTAGACAACATAAGACACACAATCAACCCTCAACCGTTTATGGTTCTCACTGTTGTGTTCGTTTCAGCCATGAACACCGCCTGGTCTTATGAGTGCATAGAGAATGGGTCTTTACTGTCATTCCCCTTTAAAGCGGCCTACACTTAACACTCACATAGGTGATTTCTAAATATGTGGTCCTATAGCCACATTATCTGGTCATACATTTCCAGATTTGGATAACCATTAAAAAACCTTAATGCTTTATTATCTCATTAACAAGTCATAAAGTCTTATCCTTATTTCTGAACATTGTCTTCATCCGAGAATGGGTTGAGTTATTTGACAATGTTGAACCGTCAGTCACAACTTTATTTGATCTCCTTGAACCTAGCTCTTAGGATCTCCAGTCTGCTAGGTAGAGTTACCGCCATGATGACTTGTCTTTGGCCTTAACCTCATTCTCATTGATGATCTACTAACTCCCTCTCTAGATAAGCCTTTTGTAAGCGGATCCGCCACGTTATCTCTTGACTTTACATAATAAATTGTGATAACGCCACTAGAGAGGAGTTGTCTAACGGTATTGTGTCTCCGTCGTATGTGATGAGATTTTCCGTTATACATTACACTCCCTGCCCTACCTATTGTTGCTTGACTGTCACTGTATACATATAGGAGCCAAAGGTTTGGGCCAGAATGAAATATCTTCTAAGAAATTCCGGAACCATTCAGCTTCTTCACCGGCCTTATCTAAAGCTATAAATTCTGATTCCATTGTAGAGCGGGCGATGCATGTCTGTTTTGATGATTTCCAAGACACTGCTCTTCCACCAACGGTGAAAATATATCCACTCGTGGATTTAACTTCAAACGATCCGGTGATCCAATTTACATCACTATATCCCTCAAGTACTGCGGGATATTATTATAATGCAAAGCATAGTTTTGGGTGTGTTGTAAATATCCCAAGACTCGTTTCATTGTCATCCAGTGAGTTTGATTGGGATTACTCGTGAATCGACTCAGCTTGTTTATAGAACATGATATATCTGGTCGTGTACAATTCATAATATACATCAAACTTCCCAAAGCTCGTGCAAAGTCCAATTGTGAGTCACTTTCACCTTCATTCTTTTGAAGTGCAAAACTTACATCAATTGGAGTCTTTGCAACATTGAAATTTAAATACTTGAACCTGTCAAGTATTTTTTCAATATAATGTGACTGTGATAATGATAGACCTTGTGGAGTTTTATGGATCCTAATTCCTAAGATCAAATCAGCAACCCCTAAGTCTTTCATGTCAAATTTGCTAGCGAGCATACGCTTCGTAGCATTTATATCGACAATATCTTTACTCATTATCAACATGTCATCAACATACAAACAAACAATGACTTCATGATTTGAAGTATTTTTAATGTAAACACATTTGTCACACTCATTAATCTTAAATCCATTTGCCAACATTGTTTGGTCAAATTTCGCATGCCATTGTTTGGGTGCTTGTTTAAGTCCATAAAGTGACTTAACAAGTCTGCACACTTTCCTTTCTTTACCAGGAAGCACAAAACCCTCAGGTTGTTCCATGTAAATTTCTTCCTCCAATTCTCCATTTAAGAAAGCTGTCTTGACATCCATTTGATGGATTTCAAGATCATATACGGCCGTCAGTGCCACTAACACCCGAATAGATGTTATTCTTGTTACCGGCGAGTATGTCTCAAAGTAATCAAGACCTTCCTTTTGTCTATAACATTTGACCACAAGTCTTGCCTTATATTTGTCAATAGTGCCATCAGCTTTCATTTTCCTTTTAAAAATCCACTTTGATCCTAAAGGTTTATTTCCAGGAGGAAGATCAACCAATTTCCATGTATGGTTGTTCAAGATTGATTCAATCTCACTATTGACAGCTTCTTTCCAAAATGCTGAATCAGAAGAGACATTGCTGCTTTAAATATTTGAGGCTCATTCTCAAGCAAGAATGTCACAAAATCTGGTCCAAAGGAAGTAGATTTCTTTTGACGTTTGCTACGCCTTGGATCCTCTTTGCTTGGTGTACTTTTCTTTGGTTCTTCCCGCGGTCGTTTAGATCTTTCACTTGACGACTCACATTCAGTTTTATAGGGATAAATGTTTTCAAAGAATTCAGCATTATTTGATTCAATTACCGTATTAACATGAATTTCGAGATTGTCCGATTTGTGAACCAAAAACCGACAAGCTTTGTTGTTTGTAGCATAGCCAATAAAGACACAATCCACAATTTTTGGTCCGATTTTTACCCTTTTGGGCAAAGGAACTTGGACCTTCGCTAAACACCCCCACACTTTGAAATATTTGAAGTTGGGTTTTCTTCCTTTCCATAGATCATATGGAATAGATTGTGTTTTGCTGTGGGGTACTCTGTTGATTATTCGATTAGCGGTAAGGATAGCTTCCCCCCACAAGCTCTGCGGTAAACCGGAACTAATTAGTAAGACATTCATCATTTCCTTTAATGTTCAGTTTTTCCTTTCCGCAATTCCATTTGATTGTGGTTTGTAAGGGGCAGTAGTTTGATGAATAATTCCATATTCCAGACATGTCACTGCAAAAGGAGATTCGTACTCTCCACCCCTATCACTTCTAATCATTTTGATCTTTTTATTCAATTGATTTTCCACTTCGTTCTTGTATTGCTTAAATGCATTAATTGATTCATCCTTACTATTAAGCAAATACACATAACAGTATCGAGTGCAATCGTCAATGAATGTTATAAAATACTTTTTCCCACCACGAAATGATATTGACTTCATATCACATATATCTGTGTGAATTAAGTCTAAAGGATTTGAATTCCTATCAATATACTTATATGGATGTTTAACAAACTTAGATTCAACACAAATTTCACATTTTGATTTGTTACACTCGAATTTAGGCAATACTTCTAAATTAATCAATTTTCGCAAAGTTTTGTAATTGACATGTCCTAAACGAACATGCCATAAATCATTTGACTCCAATAAGTAAGACGAAACTGAATTTTCATTAATACTGTCAACAACCATTACATTGAGTTTGAAAAGGCCCTCGGTGAGGTAACCCTTTCCTATGAACATATCATTCTTACTAATTATAATTTTCTCACTAACCAACACGCACTTAAACCCGTTCTTGACGAGTAGTCCGGTTGAAACTAAATTCTTCCGAATTGTTGGAACGTGCAGAACATTGTTGAGAGTCAGGACCTTGCCGGAAGTCATCTTCTGAAGTATCTTCCCATATCCTTCAACCTTGGCTGTTGCAGTATTTCCCATAAACAATACCTCTTCAGGTCCAGCGGGAGCATAGGTTGCAAATGCTTCTTTTGCAGCGCAAACATGTCGAGTGACACCAGAATCAAGCTACCACTCTTTTGGGTTTCCAATCAAATTGCACTGCGACAGCATTGCACACAGATCATTCATATTAATTGTCATTATTTGTTTGTCACTGTCACATCGACAAACTGTTTTACTTAGTAAAACCAGAATAGCAATTAAATCACAGACTCAAACGATGAAGATTTTATTTCTTCAAATCGGAGTATAATTATGAAACTTAAACGATGAAGATTTTATTTCTTCAAATCGTAATTTGAACGATGAAGATTTTATTTTTTCAAATCGCAGTATAATTATGAAACTTTAGTATTCCAACGAAGTTTTTATATCTTCGAGTCAGAATACTAATATTCATATGGAGTAGAAAACTACACAAGTTTTAATCTCCTTAAACAGAACGACGAAGATTTTATGTTCTTCAAATCGTTGTACAAGTATAACATGAGTAAGTCAAATTCATTCTTACTACCTTGAAAATAATCTTCACGTATTTCATGCAACAAATATAATACACAACGGTGAAGATTTTATTTCTTCAAACCGAATCAATTATGATTGAAACGAAGTGCAGTAGATTGTATGTTGTGTACTTGATGAAGTTTTTATATCTTCAAATCAAGTACCCAAATGAGTAGAAAGTTATGAAAACTTTAATCTCAACCGGAGTAAAAAATCCGAAGATTTTAGTCTCCAAACAACATACAAGAAAAACACTTTTTTTTTCCTCTGGAAAACACCTTTTTTTTCTTTTGGAAAACACTTTTTCCTGGACTTTAATATTTCAACGAAGTTTTTATGTCTTCAAGTTAGAATATGAAATTTCATACGGAATAGAAAACCACACAGATTTTAATCTCCAAACCAGAATACAGATTAAAATAAAATAAACATAATTTCCTTAAGATTGTTTGTATAATAATTTGTATATGGCCAAAATAATATTTCAACACAATCTGTTTAAATACTTAGTAAAAAACAGATTTTACAGTATTAAAATATTTAATTGAAATCAGTACAATAAACAGAATATGTTTTGAATAAGAAAAAATAATTTCAGAATATAATCGAGCCCACTTAGTTCAAAGTGTGTCCTTAAGGAAATTAATCCCCTCACAGTAATCGAGGTTAATGGAATATCGTCTCACATGATAGAACGATTATCTTACCAGAATAGTAGTACTCCAAATTCGGAGCAAATAACCACTCAACTACAGATATCACACACGCATTTAGGAAGAGAGAATTTTTCAGATGAAGAAATTCGTATTGAATGAATTAGTGATAAATTCTTGGAACAAACAAGAATTTATAGTTGTTGGAGGTACTGATTCTGAATGTTTGCAACCATTCAGAATAGTCACCAAAATTTTGGAGGGAAATTCTAAAAGAAAGGACTTAAACCGGACGGGTCGGTAGCGGGTCTTGGGTCGATCCATTTGGATTTATTTTTAATTAATTAATTAATTAATTAATTAAAGAAACGTTTGTCCAAAAAAATTATCAATCCAAAGCCGAAGCCGAGCCGAGCGAGCGACGACGACGGCGCGAGGGGTCCTTGCCCTCTCAACCCTTTTAGCAACTAGAGAAGGTGTAATGTAATATATACACCTCTCTTTCCTTCTCTTTTTTCGATGTTGGACAAAAGAGCCTTTTACTCCCTTTAATTTTCATCCCATCATTTCTCATTCACCAATATCAAAACCCAACAAAAAATTCTACTCATAACTGTTCTACTCAGAAAAGCATGATTTCAGCAGAACCTGCTCTGGGACAACCTGCTCTGTTCATTCAAGCGACACCTTCTTCTTCTCGAATTGGTTGGTTAAATCAAACTTTATTTTTACTTCGCCGTTATATTTACGCTAGATCTTACAAAATTAAAATATTTCAGGCCGCAAATCAACACATGTAGGTTGTTGGAATATCAATCCACTACCTTCCTATCCTGCTATTTTAAAAAAGGTCCCAAATTGTAGATTCTGCAAAGCCAAAAGATTTCAATATGAAACTCCAAGCTTTTGTTGTAGTAATGGTTCAGTAAAATTAGTTTCACACCAACTACCTCCTGAATTAAAAAGTTTCTACTATGGCAACTCCGATGAATCCAATCATTTTCGTACTTAAATTAAAACATACAATAATATGTTTGCATTCACTTCACTTGGAGTAAAGTACGATAAGGAATTGGCACAAAGAACTCAAGGAATCTACACATTTAAAGTTCAAGGACAAATGTATCATTTTCTTAATAGCCTCACTACTTCAGATAACAATGCAAGAAATTTACAACTTTATTTTTACGATAATGAGAATGATATAGTTAATAGAATGACCTTTTTAGAAAATCTCAATAGATCTGTTATTGCAAAATTAGTCATATTCTAAAAATTAATCCCTACTCCATTTTTCTAAAATCTCTAACACATATTCCAGATTTATCCAACTTCTACATCGCACTTAAATGTGATTCTGCTATAGACCAACGAACATACAACTAACCCAATGTTTATAAGGACTGATGAAGAATTAGACAATCCTTCTTCTACACCACATATTTGTGTTTACACACGTAGCAACACTAACCAACTGGTTCACTATTACTATGGTTGTTACGATGCATTACAGTATCCTTTGTTGTTTCCCTATGGTGAAAACGGTTGACATTGTGGTATTCAAAGAGTTATACAAAAACCAAACTTCCCTAGAAATTCTTCTTCTTGCAAACATCAGAACATTCCAAGTGTATCCAACATGTCTTCAATTGATGGATTTCTTGATATTGAACAAGAAATTTTGCAGAAAGAACGACAGAAAAAAAACATTGTATCTTGTCGTGAATATTACTATTACAAATTTCAAATTAGAGATGATGAAGAAAATGATACTTCACATTCTGGGCGAGTATTCCAAAAAAATTATGTAGATCAATACATAAAAGTGGAAACACAAAGATTAGACTTTTTGTTATTCAATTAAGATTTATTTCGAATTGAAGTATTAGCAGGACTTATTGATCTTTTAAGACTAGGAGAAAGAGAGGCTTCAAATATTGGCAGAAAAACATTCCTTCCTGCTAGCTGTCGCGCCCTTTTTCGGCCGCGGCATTCTTTCTAAAAAGCGAACCCTGCTCAAAATGCAAATGTTAGAAAATAAAATAATAAATGCTAAATAGTTTAAGAGGCTTAAAGGTTTTAAAAATGCTAAAAGGATGCTAAAATTGCAAAAGAGGCTAAAGTTTAAAAGGGTGCTAAAATGCTAAAGGGTTGCTAGAATGCTAAGGGTTCGCGGAGTCGCCACCTAATTAATTTGGGTGAATTAGGACACCTAAATGTCAACTATGTTAAAGTCAACACTAACTCCATTTTTATGGTCTGCTAAACTTAGTGAGATTCTGGGTAAGGGTTCTTTATTATCCTAAAGGGAAGGGGTTAGGCACCCTAAAGGATCCGCTAACTCATGGTTGTCCGCTCAAACCTAGGTAATTATTATCTTTGAGATGCCATGCATGTTTTGAAAATATTTGAAGAAAAAGATGATGCAAGTGTTTATAAAAGGGATGTATTTTGATAAAGATTTATAAGACTTGTGCTCTAAAATACATGTAAAAGTTTAAAAGTATTCATTTATTTTTATTTATAAAATAAATGATGCAAAGTTGATTTATAGACTAAATGTATGCATTTACTTAAAAATTTGATTTTTTATAGGTGGCATAATGCAAAAGACGATTATCATTTGGCAAAGTTTAGTTACGCGTGGCAAACCTAAAATAATTAACTTAAAGGGAAGCCAATTTTCTAGTATCCAACTACTCGCTAATTTATTGATTCAAGATTTAAATATTCTAAGTGTTCTAATAATTAATGTAGCGTTAGACAATTAATTACAACAAATGAATGAGGGCGGGATAGAAAACCAATAAAGGCGACTCGAAGGAGTGGCGATGTGATTCCGCCTGTGGTTTGGAATTTCTGATGCAGATAGCAAGATACACACGGATGCGGGTGAATGCAAATCTTCAATTGATTGAAGGCATAATGAGTCTCGCTATGAGACTCCTCCTTTTGCTCCGATGCATTTCATGTAAAATAAGAGAAGATAAGGATTAGTAATTGTCCAAATATTTATTAATCCATACAAATAGGCCAGATCTCCATATAAGCTCAAACAGATGTATGCGGAGATTGATATATATATATGCAAGATATTCAGAATATATATGTGCGATATACTTAGAGGTATGCTTACTTTATGCTGAACACACCTAATACCAATTCACAATTGCAGATGCCAAGGCAGGGGTACTTAGAGTTGTATGAACATGCTAGATATTCAAAATGCAAACTAACACAAGTCCTTTAATTATCCAAGTGCAAACAGAGAACTACTATGCGTGAGATTCGATATAATTTTCACTTGGGCAGTAGATAAACAGCAGCAGACTCCACGAAACAATTTCAAACAAAGAGATTTTCGTGTTTTAAGAGAAAAGAACAAAGCGGCTCCCGGATATAGTTTTAACAGATTTAGTCAAGATTCTCACTGCAGCAGGTGCTCGGATATGCTCTAAATAACCAGTCAGATGCAAACAGTAGGTAGAAACAAAAGTGAGAAGCAAAACAGGGGCATATGGTGGCTGAATACTAACGTTCCTCTGTTCAGTCATTTTTAAAGAAAAAGGAGGACATCCTTACATGTTTTACTGCATTTTAACTCAAGGTAAACAGACAAGCATGGAATTAGTCAAGACAGCCTATTAGACTTTATTAATACAACTAAATCAACATATAGGATTAGGCAAAGGAAAGATTAAGTTCTTATGCATCTAGACAAGACATAATAAGCATACGCATTTAATCAAACAATGCTAATCGACTACTAATACCACCAGGAAGAAAGGGAATTCAGGGACATCTTATATGATTTGAATGAAACAAGCATACTAGAGTAATCACGAATGGACAGATTCAGGTGCAATCCAGGAAAAGAAGCATACCTAATATATACCCAATCAGATTCTGTAGGTATATTATGGCAACAGGGAACACTAAGAACGACTATTTAGAGTGCATCCTTTAAGGAATTCTAAGGTCTGACTTAAACAGGACATGCCAGTTCCAGATTCAAACCATCTGTTTAGACAGATTTCTTGCCATAGGCCTAGCATGATACCTACGTGACTTGAACATACACCATGGTCAATAAAACAGTGAAGAATGCATTCAAACATATGAAGCCATGACCTTAGAACTCTTCCTTGCTCGAGTTTCTTTATCCCAAACAAGCAAAGTAGAGGACTTAACATACCGATACTTATTTAAACATCCCAATGGTCAGTCGAATATTTCAGTCAATACCAAATGCAGACACAGTCATATAACAGCTATTTAAACATGTCTTGAACTAAGCAAAATCAGATACTAGCCTAAAATTCCGACTAGAATGCTTCAGCAATTTATACCCTGGACCCAATCAATAACCGATCTGCTCAATCAAGCATACAAACATGCCATGAGTGTCAGTATTAACATAAACACATAAACAAATATAATCAAGAAACACATAACAGAAAATGCATAAATTCACATAAAGAACTGACATTCGACAGGAAAGTGAATTACCTTCTCCTGACAAATGAGCCGGCAACAGATCAAGTCGTCGGTCCACTCGACGGGTTATTGCGATGCGATTGAAAGGGTAAGGTTTGCTTACTGATTTTTGGCTGGAATTGAAGAAGGGGATTTGAATTTCCTATTCTTGCAATGCTAGTTGTTCAGTCGAATCGCTTCTCGATTGTGCTCTTCAATCGCTTTCTCCCATGCTCGATATCCCCTATTCGCCTCGCACTGATCGCCTCTAATTGCTATGTGATTCCTCACCGCCGCTAAGGTGTCGATGCATGGGTATGCCCTATTGTGCTCCACTCGCCGCTTCTCCTATGCCCTACGCCCCTAAAACCATCGCTTGCGTGCGTATAAACTCAGATTTATAGCCCTAACTCGTGTTCGAATTTGCTAAGCTATTGACGCGATTTTGTGGACTGATTCGCGGATGATTTGGTGCAATTTGAGCAGGTTATTGTAAGGTAAATGATTGACACGATTTGGGCAAGATTTTGTGCTGGGTCGTGTTATGGTAAGGGCGAGCTGGGTGCGAGGGTAAGGAAACCAGATTCTCCTGAGAATCCGTACGGGCGATCAAGGTTTAGGTTTTTAGGTTTCTTTGGTTTTTGAGAGGGTGAGGAGACGAGGGTGTTCTCTCGTGGGCTGCTGATAGGGGAGAAGTAAAGATAGGGCTTGCGGATGTTAAAGGGCTAACGACGTGGGCCGGGGCGACGGGTTTGGGCCACGCGCTGTCATGCGGGTCTGACGACGAATCGGATGGCCGGGTAGTTAAAGGGTAGTATTAGGTTAGTTTTAATTAGGCTTTTAATTAGTGAGTTATTAGTATTAAATTAGTGATAGATTAATTAGTTTTAGGCTTAGTTAATTAGTGATAACCCAATAAACTAATGTGATTAAATTATTTAGGTGTTTTATTAGCCTAAGTTATTATTATAAACTAATATTTTAAAATGCGGTGCTATTATTTAAAATATTACTATTGCGCATTATTGCGAAGTTAAATTAGAGTTGAATTGAGTTTAGATTAAATTATTTAAATGCTAAATGCAAGTATGATATTTAAGAATTATTTAAAGCCCTTTTTTATAAATGCGACGCTATTAAATGCATGTATTAGATTAAAATTGATTACAATGCGGATATGCTACTTGACACGACTTCATTGCTAAATTATTTATTTTATGTATTTATTATTAATTAAGAATTACGACAAAGCTTAAAGTTAATAAATGCGGGCGCGGGACTCTAAGTGCTTAAAACTCTACGTAAGACGCGATGCCATTATTAAATTAATTATTTATGCCTGTATTTAATGTTTTATTGTTGTATTTTATTATAAAAATCCTAAAAAATTATTTTACAAAATTAGTCTAATTTTATGGTTAATGGCTGGACGGGAGGGTCAAAATTGGGTGTCAACAGCTGTCCCTCTTTGTATGGAGATGATGGAAGAATCTTCGGACAAAGACGTTGACTCATAGCCAATTTTGTCTCGATCTTCAGAATTGCAAAATGCTGGGCAGGTAGACAAGGCTGACGCAAAAAATCAAAATCTGTCCCAGTGTCGAGTTATGACGACACTGGGCTACCATGGTCGAAACACCAAGGCGGGCTAACGCGGACTCAGCCGCCCCGGTCGAGTTATGACGACACTGGGTTACCATGGTCAAAACACCAAGGCGGGCTAACGCGGACTCAAAGCTGTCCCAGTGTCGAGTTATGACGACACTGGGTTACCATGGTCAAAACACCAAGGCGGGCTAACGCGGACTTAAAGTTGTCCCAGTGTCGAGTTATGATGACACTGGGCTATGGTGCAAAAAGTAAAAGAAAAAATAACTGGCTTGAACCTGGGATGTACCGCTATGGTTTATGGTGCTGGGTTCTATGGTGATGTGGAGCGAGTGGACCGACGCTTGAGGCCGCTTCTGCCATTTGTTGGGAAGGTTGGCCCCCCAACAAATTGCCCCGGTTCGCTGTAAGAGAAAATCCACGTTGTGCTCCTGCTCCTGCATGCTAAGACTTGAACAAACGGTTAGTGCATAACTGTTAAGGCAAAATGATGATGCATAATTTTAAAACAATGTAACTGTGATCCTGCAAAAATGTGATGCCTGCTGTGTTGATGCGATGCTGCAAATGTTGTGATTTTCGTCCTTGCACAGACGTGTTGCGATTGTGAATGCGGGTATGTTGTCTTTGCTGCAACTGTCCCTGTATACTAAAGCTCAAGAAAGAGTTAGTGCATAACTGCTAAGACAGAATAATAAAGCATGAATGAGAAAAAATGCAATTTTGAGAACAGAGCACCGCCCTGCGTAGATGTGATATGCGATGATGGCGCTGCCGGACTTAATGTCGGCCGATAACGCCGTTGCATGGACGCGTCTGCCGCCGGGCGTCGTTGCAGACGCACGCCGATGGTGTCGCCGTCGACACACGCCGATAACGCCGCGTTCGGACGTGTTCTTTGCCGGGCGCCGTTGCGTAGACGCACGCCGATGGTGTCGCCGCTGGACACAACGCCGATGATGTCGCCGTCGACATAATGTTGATAACGCCGCCGGAAGTGTTGCTGCCGGGCGTCGTTGCGTAGACGCACGCCGATGATGTCGCCGCTTGACATACGCCGGCGACGCCGCCGCTCGGACGTGTTGCCGCGCCGTTGCGACGCACGCCGGCGATGTCGCCGTTCAACATAATGCTAATAACGCCGCGTTCGGACGTGTTCCGCCGGGCGTCGTTGCGTGACGCACGCCGATGGCGCCGTTGCTCGACACAATGCTAATAACGCCGTCGTTGGACGGGCGTTGCCGGGCGTCGTTGCGTAGACGCACGCCGATGATGTCGCCGCTGGACATAATGTTGATAACGCCGCCGTTCGACGCGTGTTGCCGGGCGCCGTTGCGTAGACGCACGCCGATGGTGTCGCCGCTGGACACACGCCGATAACGCCGTCGTTCGACGTGTTGCTGCCGCTGCCGTTGCGTGACGCACGCCGATGGTGTCGCCGTTCGACACAACGCCGATAACGCCGTTGCACGGACGTATCGCCGCCCCTCAGAGAATAAATGCTCCTGCAAGCTAAACTTGAGAAAAACGTTAGTGTATACCTGTTTAAACGAAATGATAAATACATATGAGAAGTGCAATTTTATGGGTAGAGATGTCGTCCCTGATACGCCTGGTGAATACTGAGATGTTGTCCTAACACGGACATGCTAAGTGCTGCAGCTGACGAATTGCCATGATGCCTTCGTGGTGTGCGATGCGTGGGTTGCCAATTTGACTTGATGCCCGAGTTGATGCGCTAGGTTTTGTTGCGGAACTTCGAACTTTGACTGCTGATTGTTGATGCCCCTTTCTGCTGCTGCTGCTTTTGCTGCGGATTTTGGATTGTTGTCATCCTCTGCCTTTTCTCGCTACGCTTCGCTAATCTGAAGAAACTTTGTCGTATTTTCGCCGCTATTGCACTTTCTCGCTTCATTAATATGAAAACTGCGCCAAAGAAAATTTGTGAGTTTTGTGGGGTCGATTCGCATTTGACTTCGCCGCTTGTCCTCGATATCCGCGTGCTCGCCCGCTTGGACTTGCAACCTCGTTCGCTTCCTACATGATCCCGCTTGAAAAGGGTGTCTGGCCTAAAATGGGTCTCGATGTAGTTGCTTGTATGTTATGTTTCTGGGCCTTCTGATTTCGGCCTGCATGGTTGCCATTTGCTGTGGTAGCTGGGCGAGCTGCTCGATCGGATCTATGTTGCTTTTCTTTTCTGAGACCCCTGCTTTGCTTATAGGAACCAAGACAGGTTCCGCCTCGTTCCGCTCAAATGCCCTCGAATCGGTCATGTCGCTGGGCCGTGCCTTTGATCTTGCGAAATATTGTTGCTCTGTCATTGCTTAGTCAAATACAAATCGACCTTTTGGGGAGATGATAAATCTTTCTAAAAATGCAACAAACGGTGTTAGCATAAAACACATAATTTGCAGGTATGTAGCAGATATATTGCACATAGCACATTCAAACGTTTCCTAACATGCAGGGGGACCTCTTTATGCCAGAGGGAAGCCTAAACGTCACTTATGCGAGATTATGACGGATTTGTCCAAGTCGTCCAACTATAATGCCTTTGTTGGAAATGGCGACCAAATGACGGTGCACTTTTCCCAATTTCAGCATGTCATGATTGGGTTTGGATTTGTCTGTCATTGTCACGCTACACATAATATGCTGGTTGGTCGTTGGGTTGAGAAACCCGTCGACAAGTTTGGTGTCTTCCTAATTGTGGTGTCGATGCCAAGGACCAACCCACCTAAGGTAAATGCATGCATGCCCTAAAATAAAGGGTGGTATAGCTCTATCTTAAGTTTCTAAGATTTGGCTTTTCTGGACGCAAGGTTCCCGAGCGGACAACTCGAGTGAGAAGGCTACGCGACCACCGGTTGGACCGGATTCTCCGCGCAGAATACCAACTCTCTTAAATGTGGGTGTTTTGAAAGAAATTTGCAGGTGCGCGAAGCACACCAGCGCGTGAGTGTGTGATTTGTGTGAATTTTCCAGAATGGAAGAAATATGAGCGGAATGCCAGTTTAGGGAAAGCAGTAAAGCAAGTAGCAAAAAATAAACAAAATACCACACACAAAATTAAATGCAAAATAATTGCCAAACAATAACCCTAGGTCTGTTGTGGTTAAGAACCTAAAATCCCCAGCGGAGTCGCCATTCTGTCGCGCCCTTTTTCGGCCGCGGCATTCTTTCTAAAAAGCGAACCCTGCTCAAAATGCAAATGTTAGAAAATAAAATAATAAATGCTAAATAGTTTAAGAGGCTTAAAGGTTTTAAAAATGCTAAAAGGATGCTAAAATTGCAAAAGAGGCTAAAGTTTAAAAGGGTGCTAAAATGCTAAAGGGTTGCTAGAATGCTAAGGGTTCGCGGAGTCGCCACCTAATTAATTTGGGTGAATTAGGACACCTAAATGTCAACTATGTTAAAGTCAACACTAACTCCATTTTTATGGTCTGCTAAACTTAGTGAGATTCTGGGTAAGGGTTCTTTATTATCCTAAAGGGAAGGGGTTAGGCACCCTAAAGGATCCGCTAACTTGCGGTTGTCCGTTCAAACCTAGGGTAATTATTATGCTGAGATGCCATGCATGTTTTGAAAATATTTGAAGAAAAAGATGATGCAAGTGTTTATAAAAGGGATGTATTTTGATAAAGATTTATAAGACTTGTGCTCTAAAATACATGTAAAAGTTTAAAAGTATTCATTTATTTTTATTTATAAAATAAATGATGCAAAGTTGATTTATAGACTAAATGTATGCATTTACTTAAAAATTTGATTTTTTATAGGTGGCATAATGCAAAAGACGATTATCATTTGGCAAAGTTTAGTTACGCGTGGCAAACCTAAAATAATTAACTTAAAGGGAAGCCAATTTTCTAGTATCCAACTACTCGCTAATTTATTGATTCAAGATTTAAATATTCTAAGTGTTCTAATAATTAATGTAGCGTTAGACAATTAATTACAACAAATGAATGAGGGCGGGATAGAAAACCAATAAAGACGACTCGAAGGAGTGGCGATGTGATTCCGCCTGTGGCTTGGAATTTCTGATGCAGATAGCAAGATACACACGGATGCGGGTGAATGCAAATCTTCAATTGATTGAAGGCATAATGAGTCTCGCTATGAGACTCCTCCTTTTGCTCCGATGCATTTCATGTAAAATAAGAGAAGATAAGGATTAGTAATTGTCCAAATATTTATTAATCCATACAAATAGGCCAGATCTCCATATAAGCTCAAACAGATGTATGCGGAGATTGATATATATATATGCAAGATATTCAGAATATATATGTGCGATATACTTAGAGGTATGCTTACTTTATGCTGAACACACCTAATACCAATTCACAATTGCAGATGCCAAGGCAGGGGTACTTAGAGTTGTATGAACATGCTAGATATTCAAAATGCAAACTAACACAAGTCCTTTAATTATCCAAGTGCAAACAGAGAACTACTATGCGTGAGATTCGATATAATTTTCACTGGGCGAGATAAACAAAGAAGCAGACCCACTAAAAAATTTCAAACAAAGAGATTTTCAGGTTTTAAGAGAAAAGAACAAAGGCAGCTCCCCAGATATAGTTTTAACAGGATGCAGTCAGTATTCCTGCTGCAGCAGGTGCTCGGATATGCTCTAAATAACCAGTCAGATGCAAACAGTAGGTAGAAACAAAAGTGAGAAGCAAAACAGGGGCATATGGTGGCTGAATACTAACGTTCCTCTGTTCAGTCATTTTTAAAGAAAAAGGAGGACATCCTTACATGTTTTACTGCATTTTAACTCAAGGTAAACAGACAAGCATGGAATTAGTCAAGACAGCCTATTAGACTTTATTAATACAACTAAATCAACATATAGGATTAGGCAAAGGAAAGATTAAGTTCTTATGCATCTAGACAAGACATAATAAGCATACAGACGAATCAAACAATGCTAATCGACTACTAATACCACCAGGAAGAAAGGGAATTCAGGGACATCTTATATGATTTGAATGAAACAAGCATACTAGAGTAATCACGAATGGACAGATTCAGGTGCAATCCAGGAAAAGAAGCATACCTAATATATACCCAATCAGATTCTGTAGGTATATTATGGCAACAGGGAACACTAAGAACGACTATTTAGAGTGCATCCTTTAAGGAATTCTAAGGTCTGACTTAAACAGGACATGCCAGTTCCAGATTCAAACCATCTGTTTAGACAGATTTCTTGCCATAGGCCTAGCATGATACCTACGTGACTTGAACATACACCATGGTCAATAAAACAGTGAAGAATGCATTCAAACATATGAAGCCATGACCTTAGAACTCTTCCTTGCTCGAGTTTCTTTATCCCAAACAAGCAAAGTAGAGGACTTAACATACCGATACTTATTTAAACATCCCAATGGTCAGTCGAATATTTCAGTCAATACCAAATGCAGACACAGTCATATAACAGCTATTTAAACATGTCTTGAACTAAGCAAAACTGTATACTAGCCTAAAATTCCCGACTAGAATGCTTCAGCAATTTATACCCTGGACCCAATCAATAACCGATCTGATCAATCAAGCATACAAACATGCCATGAGTGTCAGTATTAACATAAACACATAAACAAATATAATCAAGAAACACATAACAGAAAATGCATAAATTCACATAAAGAACTGACATTCGACAGGAAAGTGAATTACCTTCTCCGGACAATGGCAGCGTATCAAGTCGTCGGTCCACTGACGGGTTATTGCGATGCGATTGAAGGGTAAGGTTTATCGATTTTTTGGAATTGAAGAAGGGGATTTGAATTTCCTATTCTTGCAATGCTAGTTGTTCAGGTGCTGAACTGCTCTCGATTGTGCTCTTCGAATCGTTTTCTCCCCATGCTCTGGATATCCCCTATTCGCCTCGCACTGACTGCCCTAATTGCTATGTGATTCCTCACTGCTGCTAAGGTGTCGATGCTATGGGTATGCCCTATTGTGCTCCACTCTGCCTTGCTTCTCCTATGCCCTAGCTCTGCCCCCTAAAAACCACTGCCTTCTTGCATGCGTATAAACCTGTATTTATAGCCCTAACTCGTGTTCTGAATTTGGTAAGCTATTGACGCGATTTTGTGGGTGATTCGCGGATGATTTGGTGCGATTTGAGCGAAGTTATGGTAAGGTAAATGATTGACACGATTTGGGCAAGATTTTGTCTGGTTCGTGTTATGGTAAGTGGCGAGGCTGGGTGCGAGGGTAAGGAAACCCCGATTCTCCGTGAGAATCGAACGTGTGGCGCGATCAAGGTTTAGGTTTTTAGGTTTCTGGTTTTTTGAGAGTGGCGAGACGGTGTTCTCTCGTGGGTCGATAGGGGAGAAGTAAAGATAGGGCTTGCGGATGTTAAAGGGCTAACGACGTGGGCCGGGGCGACGGGTTTGGGCCACGCGGGTGTGGGCTGCGGGTCTTGGACGACGAATTGCAGATGGGCTGGGTAGTTAAAGGGTAGTATTAGGTTAGTTTTAATTAGGCTTTTAATTAGTGAGTTATTAGTATTAAATTAGTGATAGATTAATTAGTTTTAGGCTTAGTTAATTAGTGATAACCCAATAAACTAATGTGATTAAATTATTTAGGTGTTTTATTAGCCTAAGTTATTATTATAAACTAATATTTTAAAATGCGGTGCTATTATTTAAAATATTACTATTGCGCATTATTGCGAAGTTAAATTAGAGTTGAATTGAGTTTAGATTAAATTATTTAAATGCTAAATGCAAGTATGATATTTAAGAATTATTTAAAGCCCTTTTTTATAAATGCGACGCTATTAAATGCATGTATTAGATTAAAATTGATTACAATGCGGATATGCTACTTGACACGACTTCATTGCTAAATTATTTATTTTATGTATTTATTATTAATTAAGAATTACGACAAAGCTTAAAGTTAATAAATGCGGGCGCGGGACTCTAAGTGCTTAAAACTCTACGTAAGACGCGATGCCATTATTAAATTAATTATTTATGCCTGTATTTAATGTTTTATTGTTGTATTTTATTATAAAAATCCTAAAAAATTATTTTACAAAATTAGTCTAATTTTATGGTTAATGGCTGGACGGGAGGGTCAAAATTGGGTGTCAACACTAGCTTTACTGGGGGTCCTAGAGATATGAGACAGCGATACATGAATGTTATTGCATTAGTACAACACTTTGAAAAACCCGATATCTTTCTGACCATGACATGTAATCCTTCATGGCCAGAAATAGAAGATTTCTTACTACCAACTGATGAAATACAAAATCGACCCGATTTAATAAGCCGAGTATTTAAAGCAAAATTAGAAGAACTAAAATCTGATTTAGTTAAAAAAAGTATATTCGAAAAGTTGCTGCTTTTATGTACTCTATAGAATTTCAAAAAAAAAAGGTCTTCCTCATGCACATTTCCTTATTATACTTGAAGATGAGTATAAATTATTAACACCTGAGGCTTATGATAGAATTGTTTGTGCCGAATTACCAAATCCTGATACAAATCAATATTTACATTCTTTGGTTATTAAGCATATGATGCATGTACCTTGTGGAACTTTAAATCATACAAATTCGTGCATGAAGAAAAAGGGATATTGTAAATTTAAATACCCCAAAAGTTATGCCAATGAAACATCTAAAGGTCAGAATTCATATCCAATATATAGGAGACGAGATACTGGAAATTTTGTAAAAATTAGAGCCCAATATCTTGACAATTCATGGGTAGTTCCTTACAATCCATATCTACTAAGCAAGTTTAATTGTCACATAAATATTGAAGTTTGTGCAGATATTAAAGTTGTTAAATATCTCTATAAATATATTTGTAAAGGGCATGATAAAATTGCTTTCAATCTACAAAGTAATGACACTAATAATACAGACATAGATGAAATAAAGGAATATATATCAGGTAGATGGGTATCACCTCCAGAAGCTATGTGGCGTTTATTTGCGTTTCATATCAATGAGATGAATCCCAATGTATACCAACTTCAACTACGTCTTAATAATCAACAATTTGTCTCCTTTAAAATGACTACAATTCTAAATTCAATACTTAAACATCCTTCAAATCGAAGAACAATGTTGACAGAATTTTTTTCAATGAACGAAAAAATAAACATGCCATAGAACTGAACTTACTGTACAAAGAATTCCAGAACATTTTTTTTGGTCAATGACTGATAAAATGTGTTCGCGTCGAAGACAAGATTATGCTATTGGACGTATTATTAGTTGTCATCCAACAGAAGGAGAAAGATACTACCTTCGACTATTATTGATGAACATACGAGGACCAAAATCATATGAAGATCTCAAGACTGTAAATGGAAAATCCTATAACACATTTAGAGAATCTGCAGAAAAAAGAGGATTGTTAGCTTCTAATAATAACTTAATTGAATGTATGTTAGAAGCTGCAAATTACCAAATGCCTTATAGTCTACGACGTTTATTTGCTACACTATTAGTATATTGTAATCCTGCTAATCCAAAAGAATTATGAGAAAGATTTGAAAGCTCCATTTCTGAAGACTTTACAACTATGCCAAACATACAAATAAAAAAATTTGTTATTTAGTTCTAAGCCACATAAATGATATATTGCATTCAATGGGACGGAATATCAATGAATTTAAACTCACATCAGCAAATATTACATCTTTTACATCTTCTAGAATAATGCAAGAGGCTAGAGACACCCATTTAGAAAGAAACATAATTGTAACTGAAGAAGATTTATTACTATATAAAAAACTAAATAAAGAACAAGAACAAGCGTACATCACCATACTTGATAAAATATTCTCTAATGAACCAGGAGCATTCTTTATTGATGGGTCTGGAGGAACAGGAAAAACCTTTTTATACCACGCTTTATTAGCTACTGTACGATCAAAGGGATTTATAGCTTTAGCCACTACAACTTCTGGTGTTGCAGCTTCCGTGCTCCCTGGAGGACGAACTGCTCACTCACGTTTTAAACTTTCTATTGATGTAGGTGAAAATTACTGCGGCAATATAAGTAAACAAAGTTCACTTGCATTTTTAATTCAAGATGCAAAACTGATAGTATGGGATGAAGTATCAATGGCTAGGAAAAAACTTGTTAAGACTTTTGATTCACTCTTGAGAGATCTTATGGGTATACATACACCATTTGGTGGAAAAGTCGTAGTTTTTGGAGGCGATTTTAGACAGACTTTACCTGTTGTGAAAGGCGGAACAAAAAAGGATTTCATAAGTGAATGTTTATTGTATTCAAATATCTGGGATCTTCAAAAATTCCATTTGACACAAAATATGTGTGCACACACATATCCTACATTTTGTGAGTATTTACTAAGAATTGGAGATGAAAAAGAAGAAGTTAATGAACATGATAAAATCGAGGTTCCAAAATCATTTCTTATTCCTTTTACGAATGAAAAAGATTCATTAAATATTTGATTCAAAACTGTTTATCCCAATCTAGAGATGCTCATGTCAGATACATCCTCCGTAACATCACGTGTTATCTTAACGACCAAAAATGATTTCGTAAATGAAATTAATCAGATGTTTGTAGATGAATTTCCCACAACTGCTGTCACATTCATTGGAATTGATGAAACTATAGAGCCAAAAGATCAAAGCCAATTTGAAGATTTCCTCCATACTTTGAATCCTACTGGTTTGCCTCCTTATAAGTTAGTTCTAAAGCAAAATTTTCCAGTTATATTACTACGCAATTTAAATCCTTCTGAAGGTTTATGCAATGGTACACACTTAATTTGTTCTGATTTCAAAACTCATATTATTAGTGCTAAAATTGCAAGTGGTGACTTTAAAGGCAAACATGTTTTTATTCCTCGAATACCATTGTTATGTTCACAAGACGAAAAATTGCCTATTCAATTTAAAAGAACATAATTTCCTATTCGACTATGTTTTGCTATGACTATAAATAAAGCTCAAGGTCAAACACTAGATTCCGTAGGAATTTATTTACGTGAACCTGTCTTTTCACACGGTCAAAAAGCAAAAACACTTACAGTCGAGTTGCTTCAGCTAAACCCTTTCTCCTTTTCTCTTTTCCAAATGTGGGTTAAAAAACCACTTGTGTAGGTCGGGGTTGAGAATTGGCGGGCCACACCCTACCCCGTCGGCTCGAGCGAATGCGAGAGGAGCTAACACTTTATGTTGCTTTATCAAGAGCAAAAAGTTCAGACTGCGTAAAGATATTAATCCGACCCGCAACAGTAGACGATCTTGATGATCATTCTACCTACAATATAGTCTATAATGAAATTATCCATAAAGCATTCTCTTAAGACTTTCAAAAAACAACTAACTATTCATATAACATATGTAAGTTATTACTTGCATTTACGGTTTTCATCAACCTTACCTCCTTTATCATATTATTCTATTGTTTAACCCACTTTGTTTATTTTTCAGGGGATATAAAATGACACAATGACTTGGTATACATGCAATCACTCCTGATATACCAGACTGGACCTGTAAAGTGCAAGTTGTGAATATATGTAAACTAGGAGAAGGTTCTCACCGAAAGATAAAATATTTGAACATGATCTTTCAAGATGAACAGGTACTTCATTTTTCTAGCAAAATCCATTATTTATGTCTATGTATGTATAATATTTTTAAATCAATTACTTACATTGCCTATGTATATTTGTTTCATTATTTTTTAATGAATCATTCATAGGAAGACCAAATAAAAGCTATTTTTTACGGTGATGAAATCTCTTCTTATCAAGATATATTCAAGCTGTTCCACACCTATTTGATAACGGGTGCGCGCATACAAGTACCAAATTTGAGATATGAAAGACCCTTACATACATTTGAGTGGATTATTGACAAAAAAAACATAGTTGATCCAATCTAAAAAGATAGTCCAGATGAGGATGAATTGCCACTGTCAACAAAGCTGAATCTTACATCATTTGAAGACATCAACAATCAAGCCTCCCAGTCTACAAAAGAGCAGCTTAAGGACGTAGAATTTAGTATGGTTATATTACTTCTTTTCCGTTTAACTTTTGACACATTTATCTATTAAATACAAATTGTTTTACCAATAGATATACTGGCAATTGTTGTCCGGTGCTTTCCGCCAAAGTTTGTTGCAAAAGTCCATAAAAGATTGCAAGAACTCATTCTCATCGATACTGAGTAAGTGCGTTCGTAAATTTTTCAAAATCCTTATTCTTTTACAATTCAAAATATACAACATATTTACCTTTTTTACTGTAACCAGCAAACAATCTTTGACCTTCACACTATGGGAAGAAACTATTATTGAGGACGAAGGCAGGAAACTCCTTGAACAATTCCAAAAATGTCCTATTATCTTTTCCAGGCGTGTTGGGGTATCCAAGTACAATGGTAAGCTAAATTAGTAACGTAAGTTTGTATTTCATAAATAAAAAAAATATTATTGCAATTAATATAGGTATATTGCTTTGTACTTTGTTAATGTAGGAACATCGTTAACAACAAAATTTAACACCACAATACAAATTGATCCCCATTATTCCCAATGCCTACAATTGCACACATGGTACCGCATTACTCCAATCTATATTGGGCTTGATTCTTCCTAATTATTATTATCCTAAAGTTTTTTAATTTTTTCCTCAAACAGGGTCACAGAAAACAGAGAAATGCTTGCTTCTTTCAGTCTGAGGAGCACATCTGAATCTGGATCTCTTATCAGCGTTTCAGTAGATGAACACATAGTTCCATTGCAAATGTTCAATCACAACAGGACGTTAGTATAATTTCTATTTACATAATTCATAATTTCTGCCTATACTTATCTTTATAATAGTCTCATTTCCTTTTAATGCAGGGGCATTCCTTCTCCATTGAGGCAAACGTATCACTTCCAAATAAACTCAAAAGTTGATATGTTTTACTTTGTCCCAACTGCAAACAAGAAGTCAGAAGTTTAATAAAAATAAAGTTTCTGTGTATGACTTGTAAGCAACGAAATATGTTAATTCCCAGGTATTTTTATCTCTACGTTTACACATACATCCAAACACAATATTTACCACAATCCTTCTCTTCTTATAAAAAAACAAAAATACTTTTGCACATATACACTTGCAGGTGCAGATTTGATGTAAATCTCCAAGATGCTTCCGGATCAATAATTGGGATAATTATGGACAAAGAAGCAGAAAAATTATTATCCCTTACCACATATCAGATTTACGACCTTGCTTCAAACGAGGTGAGCATTCTAACTGAATAATTTACATAATCTCACTTTTCAATTAATCAAACAAAAAGCTAAAATATATTTCTCCCCAGGATGACTTGCTACCAATGCAAAATATTCAAAGAAAGCTAAATCAGAACTTTTACATAATTCAAGTGAAAAAATCATTGTCCCGCACTTCTCAAGCAACATCTGGAAAATTGTACATTTTGTCTTGCACTGAAAAAAGAAAAATGGTGCATTCTCTCCCTGAATCACCAAAAACAGACATTGAAGAAAGCAACAAAAGAAAAAAGAAACATTTAGTTTCTTTTAATGAAGAAACAGAAGTACCAAACGAGCGACATCACTCGCTCAAGCTGAAACAAAAACTGGAGCCAACAACTCCAGTAAAAAAGAAATAAAGGTCACCACAAAATTCTCTTTCTTATTCCTTGTATGAATATATTTATATTATATCTTTATACCCTCTTTCATTATTTCTGGTAAACACATTTGCAGGATAACCTTCTTTTGCAATCACTTTTGCGTTTTGCGGAACAAAGGTAATTTATATCAAAACTTATTTATCCTATTCCATTACTTAAATGTTCCACAATTTTCTTTTTACAAATTTTTAACATCAACCACAACTAAAATTTATTCATTCTTAAACAGTGCTTTTGTAGGGAAATCAATTCTCTTTTGAAGCTTGCTTTTGACTTTTTGTCTTGCTACTACATGTTCCAACAACATATACATCCATCAAACAAAGGTAATAAAAATTACATTTATTCAATTAATCTTAATTTATTTTGCCCAATTTACTACTTTCTTATTTCTGAATTTTTATTTCTTTTACTCTATTTATTTATTTATTTATTTATTTATTTTCATATATTACTATGTTTCTGCCTTCAACTGAAGCAATGACTGTGTTCAACAGAGAAGCTTCAAACAACTGTGTTGTCTAAGATCAAAGAGGGATCATGTTCCCTATTTCTTTAGGGATTTAGTCTATCAATTCGTCCTCTATGAAATTCCAATGTGTCTGCACATATTGTAAGCAAACAACAACAACAACCAGCAGTCGAGGTTCCTTTTCAATCCCCTCTTGGTTTATTTTATTACTCATCAACTACTATTAACAAATGTATTTCCATAGGTAACAAAGCCGCCACCAGCCCCGGTATCACCAAACAGAAATGAATCAGAAGTGCAGAAAATTGACACGCTGGTAAACAGATATGATCTATATCTTTATGAATTTTGTTATGGATTGCCCATTGATGTTTAACATTTGTCAATTATTGATTTGTTGACACAGACAGTTCTGATAAAAACAGCTCACTTGCAGTGGTGGAATACATTGACAATATCTATGCTTACTGCAAGAAGGCTAAGGTCAAGACTCTGCTCATTTTTTAATTATAATAAAGTTTATTTGACTATGCATATGTGATCATTTTATGACTTTCTGCAATTTCTATTTGGCTACATAAATTTGGTGATTTTACATAGAATAGCATCTATATTTAAACTTCCGAATTTAAGCACTTCTTAAAATTATGCTATGTTTAGCTATTAAGTCTTTTTTGTGATTTCCAACGCAATAACTCTATAACACACTGTGCTATATACGATGAGCTATTTTCTCTTTTGTGAGTTTATCCGCTAAGATTAGGACAAACAAAACAAGGATAATTTAGCATGATTCTTGAGAAGAGTGTATATTACCTATCACATGGTATAACTTTGTTCTTTTCTTTGCTTATAACTCATTGCAAATTAGTAATAATGGTAGATAAGATTTGTCCAGAAAATTGCTCTTTGAACATAACAAAGAAAGCAATTCAAAACATATTTGAATTCACAACCTCAAAACTATATTTTTCATATTGCAGATATTTTAGTTTGTCTCCGTTGCGTATGGAATTTGAGGATTCATTTGTATTCTTTGTTTGTTGCTATATATGTTGGTTTTCATAATCTTTTAAATAGTTCCTTCGTAATTGATTCTTTGAATTTGTTCACTCATGTCAATTTTAATCTTTCCCCTTTGTTTCTGCAATTTTTTAATTGCGGTTATCTATTCATATTATTTTGTTGTTTTGTTTCATCTTGATTACAGTCTTTGCTCATTGTTCTGGTCCATATGTTCGTGCGTTTGTGTATATATAAGCATAATTAACTAAATTTGTTTGAGCCGTTGGAGTACCCTATTTTTAATTCTTTACCTCTACCAAAAGTTGTCTAATAAATTTGAATAGATGTCATCAATTAAAAGATCGATTCATATTTTACATAAAACAAAGAGGCAAGGGAAATCTTACTCAAGCACTTCAAATGTTCTATTGCTTACAGCTTGACAGAAATTTTATAGCCCAATATATGTTTCTTCTGTCTAACTTTTTACGTTCACAAATTTTTCTATGCATTAGTTGAAGAACATAAAAGCCTTATTTCTTATTTGGAAGATATGTTAGCACACTCCAAAGCCCTGTTCTTACATGCCTCTCATATTGATACTTGATTCCTACTTCATTACAAAGTAATCTAAAGTATGCCCTTTAAGGCATCAATATAATTTCTTGAACATCAATCTATTAGTAAATATACCGGCAGTACCTGTTGCACCAGTATAACTTGGTAAGAGTGTCTATAGTTGTATCATGAAATAAGTTAATCCTATTAATTATGATCTATTTTGGGATTCATTTCTTTTTTAATTCAGTTACTAACTGATGTATTTCTTTACACGTTTATTCCAACTTTCAAATTTCAGCACTCATTTATTCCAACTCTCTCAAAGATTTATGATATACCTTAAACATTGCATTACATTTTGCAGGTTTACCACGATACTATACAAGTTTCTCTTTTCTTTTCCGCAATCGACAATAACTGCTTGAATCCAGATTATACCCACTTACACCAAGAACATCAAGAATTTCACAACTTTTCTCTTTCTAGCAAGCTTGGCAATATAATATTATAACTTTGTTCCGTACAATATGAAACATATTATCTTATGAGTAATATTTAACTTTATGATATTGTTTCCTTTTTTTTAAGTTAAACTCCTACAAAACTAATAAGAAAGTACCTTGCAAAAGTCAAACCACTTTTATATAATAACTTTCGCCCGTGCTTTGCACGGGCCCGGACCATCTAGTATGTATAGAGGATACAAATGTTACTTACAATAAAGATTTCTGTTTGATTATTTATTCGATTTCGATTTTTTAGTGTTTTAGTTGAAAAAAATAAATGTAATTTGATTCGATTTTTTACCTTTTATTCTTTTTTTTAAAGGTTTTTGGTTTTTCTAATTTGTCATTTGTTCCTTTTAACTGCTATCTTAATCAATGTGTATTTAGCTATGGGATCAAGCAAAATAGTGTATATAGAAAAATTGAACATATCTCATCGGTGTATTAAGTAAAGATAAGTATTCCCTCTGTTTCAATGGTGTTTTTAATTTGGGCACACCCAAAAAATTACTCACTCTAGAAAATAAAAAGTGTTTCTACTGACTTATAATTAATCAAATGTCTTGAAAAATAATTATTTTTAATGATTTCTTAGTTATATAAAATTTCATTTATTTAAATAAGGATAAATTAGAAGATTAAAATCATAGCCTTCTTGTTTTTATGAAATAGAACATATCTTAAAATAAAATGAAACGATAAAAACACTATTTAGGGGGTGTTTGGTTCGCGCAGGAATATAATTTAGTAAGGGAATCAAACGCCTCCTTATTATGAATCACACAGAGTAACTACTGTTAGTGCCAATATAGTATCTTCAAATAAACAATCACAATAATAGAATAATAATTCAATTGAAATTGAAATCAACAACAAAATAAGCTATTACTTGAAATCAAATACTAACCTGATACGATAGAGGTCTGCTGTCGCAGAATCCTAAGACAGAAATTCGTCTCCACTTGTGTTGTAGTTTCACGGACGTCTATCTAGAGGATACAACTTTCTGGTGCAAGTTCTCGCACAAGAACTTGACCCTGACGAATTTACTTTATATCTTTTTTAGAAATGTATTTAAGGAAGAAGAAGAAGAAGAAGAAGCAACAATCTCAAATCATTAATTGAGTTAAATGATTGATTGTCTTGTGTTTTATATCTTGTATATATCTTCCATCAAGTGATCAACATGCTTTAAATACAACATTTTCGTCCATATGCAGCCTTTCACTCCAAAGGTTGTGACTATTGTGAATAGATACAACTTTTGGACATTTTTAGAATTTTATCGTTGGACAGCGCCGCGGCTCTACGCCCTTGGAGCCGCGGCGCCAACATGGAATTTGTCACAGCGCCGCGGCGCTTAAACTCTGTCAGAGCTCTCAAAAGTTTTGGCTCTGAGCACGTTGTTCTGGCGCTGCGACTCTCTCCCTGGGCGCCGCGGCGCTTCGCCAAAAATCCAAAGCTTTATTTCGATCACTTGTTTCTTCTTATCCCATACAAGTTCCAACAATACCCCATATTTTCTATTTAAACATTAACAATACCCCACATTTGGATAGAAAATAAGATAATGAGGAACTTATCGTTATTCTGAAAAACTCGATATGACATGCATCGGAAAAGATGTCTTTTGGACTTGAACCGTTCGTAGTGAATACTTATCGGATCTACTTTGTGAAATAGTGAACGTATGTCTTGAACTATTCACGTTTTGTAGTAAATCAAGACAACAAGTATCACACACATCATATCAACATATTTCAATTCTTACGGATGTGTACATTTTGGTCGTGAATAACTCATTCTTCGTGAGATTTTATATAGAACGTAGTCATATCGGTTCTCATAGATGCGACCCCATATCAATCTCATATAGATAATACCAAACAAGAATAGTCTGTACTATCCCACCATAATGGCTTTTAGTATTATTAAGAATAATATTCAGCCCTTAATCATCAACGGATTAACACACTTAGTTCACCATAGGAATGAACATATGTGTGTTTTCTATGTTCCTTGAGTCTTCCTCAACTAGTTATCCTATTGAACCTAGACCATGGGATCTCTAATTATGCTAGGTTAGGTTTCCGCCAAGTAGTGACTCATTGTATTGGCTTTAAGCTCATTCCCCTCGATGTAAATATGACTTGCTCTCTGTTAAGGCCTTTTGTCAAAGGATCCGTTATATTGTCCTTTGATTTTACATATTCAATGGAGATAATTTCATTCTTTAGTAAGCTACGTTATTGTATTATGACGTCGCCTTATATGCCTCGATTTGTCATAGTATATTTGGTTCTTTGCCCTCGTCAGAGCATCCATACTATCACAATGTATGAAAATGGCTGTAACAGGCTTTGTCCACAACGGAATATCCTCTAGGAAGTTTTTGAGTCATTCTGCCTCTTCGGCAGATTTGTCCAAAGCTACAAACTCTGCTTCCATAGTCGATCGTGTATTCACAGTTTTGCTTTGATGATTTCCAAGATACCGAGGCTTCACCAAGTATAAATACATAACCACTTGTGGACTTACTTTCCGAATGGTTGGAAATCTAATTAGCATCACAATATCCTTCTAAAACATGAGGATACTTTATATAATGCAATTCATAGTTCATTGTATGCTTTAGATATCGGAGTGCCCTAGTTAGTGCAAACCAATGATCCTTTTCTAGATTATGTGAGTATCGACTAAGTCGACTCACTGTATATGCTAAGTCCGGTCGTGTACAGTTCATTATATACATCAAGCTTCCAAGAACTTGTGTATATTCCAATTGAGACACACTTTCACCTTGATTCTTCTTAAGGTGACTAGCAGTCTCAAATGGTGTAACAACCGGTTTATCGTCATAGTGTCCAAACTTTCTATGAACCTTTTCAACATAATGGGATTGAGTTAATATGTAACCATCTGAATTCTAATTCCAAGAATGACATCCGCTATTCTCATATCTTTCATATCAAATGCGGCATGCAACATCTTCTTAGTTTGGTTAATTACATCCTTACTTGTTCCCATAATTAGCATATCATCAACATATAAGCATATAATGACACATGCATTCTTACATTGTTTAATGTAGACACATTTATCACATTAATTTAGTTGAAATCTATTTGATAACAGTGTATTATCAAACTTTTCATGTCATTATTTTGGAGCTTGTTTAAGTCCGTATAAAGACTTAATTAATTTACAAACCTTATTTTCTTGACCTTTAACAACAAACCCTTCGGGTTGTTCCATGTAAATTTCTTCATCTAATTCACCATTCAAGAACGCGGTCTTCACATTCATTTGGTGTATTTCCAAATTGTGAATCGCCACTATAACAACTAACGTCCTTATAGAAGTAATTCTAGTTACTGGTGAGTAAGTATCAAATAAATCTACACCTTCTTTTTGTCGAAACCCTTTTACTACTATACGAGCTTTGTATTTTTCTATAGTACCATCTGGCCTTAATTTCCGTTTGAAAATTCATTTATGGCCTATTGGTTTTTGTCCCGGAGGGAGATCAACCAATTTCCATGTGTTTTTTTGCACAATGGATTCTACCTCACTTTGGATAGCCTCTTTTCAATAAGGTGCTTCAGATGATTCCATAGCAGTCCTATATGTTTGAGGTTCTCCTTTAACGGAAAAGGTCATAAATTTCGGTCCAAAATCTTTGACAATTTTTCCACGTTTACTTCTCCTTGGTTCAGAATTTTTTTCTTGAACAGATGAAGTATCACCTTTATCACTTTGTTTGTTTAGGTTTGACTCATCTTGATGTAGCGATCTCTTCTTATAGTTAGAATCTTCTTTATACTTTTCCTTGTCTTTGTAAGGAAAGATGGCCTCAAAGAAGTCCTATATGTATTTGTGAATACTTTCAACATTAGAATGATAAACCAAAAACTTATATGCTGCACTATTATTGGTTGGACCAATATATATGCAATCCACCGTTTCTTATCCAAGTTTAGTTCTCTTTGGTAAGGAAACTTGAACTTTCGTTAGGCAAACCCCACACTTTCATCCTTTTGAAAGTAGACAATCTACCTTTTCATAACTCATAAAGAGATTGATCACTTTTCTTATGAGGAATTCTATTTAATATCATACTTGCAGTAAGTAATGCATCTCCCCATAGGCTAAGAGGTGCGCCCGAAGTAACCAACATTGAATTTATCATATTCTTCAACGTTCTATTTTTGCGTTCGGCAACTTCATTTTGTTTTGAAGTATATGGGGCAGTGATTTCATGAACTATACCATGAGTAGAACAAAATTCATTAAATTCATTAGATTGATATTCAACACCTCTATCAAACCTTAGAATTTTTATTCTTTTCTCAACTTGGTTCTCCACTTCCTTTTTGTATGTTTTAAACATGTTCAAAGCCTCATCTTTGATGTGTATTAAGTATACAAAATAAAATTTACTGAAATCATCTATGAATGATATGTAATAATTCTTTCTTCCACGAGATGAGGTTGCTTGGTAATCACACAAATCACTATGAATTAAACCAATCACTTCATTTGATTTCACTACAGATTTATGAGGATGACTTGCATATTTTGATACTATGCATACTCCACACTTAGTCATTTTGTTCATAGAACATTTTGGCAACATGCCCAGTTTTATCATTCTTTGTAAAAAGCGATAATTAACATGGCCTAATCTTGAATGCCATAAGGAAGGGGAATCAACCATATACATAGAAGCAGTGCTAGTGCTTGGATTTTCATTAATAATGGCAATTGTCTTAGTAGGTACAACAGATAGTTTGAAGATCCCCTCACTGAGGTAACCCTTCCCTACATACATCCCACTTTTGGTGAGTATAAATTTGTCAGATTCAAATGCAATTTTAAAGCCCTTGTTACTCAGAACAGGACCAGAAACCAAATTCTTAAAAATTTCAGGCACGTGCAACACATTAGTAAGCACAAGATCATTCCCGAAAGTTAGTTTCAAAATCACCTCCCCTTTCCCTTCAACTTTCACAGTAGCAGCATTCCCCACGAACAAAAGGTCTCCATCCTTGATGGCATGGTAGGATGAAAACATGTCCTTTTCAGAACATACATGCATAGAGGCACCCGTATCCATCCACCAATCGGTTGAATTTGTAACCAGATTTGCTTAAGCAGCAACAACACCAATGAATTGGTTTTTAGTTTCAACACGGTTGGATTGGTTGAAATTACTCGAACCTCCAACACCACTACCTTGACTCTTGCGAAGGCGACAATCTTTTACTCTATGCCCAGGTTTACCGCACACCCAACATACACCAACATGTGATTTCTTGAATCCTTTGGTCTTTTGTGGGGCGAGTGCATTCTTTCCGGTGACAAAAGATGGCTTGACACCAACAAACTTGCCCTTGCCTTTTTGAAACTTGGCCTTAGGTGGATTTCCTTCAACCATGTTAGCATCAGGCTCTAAGGAAACAACATATTCCTTTTCATTCTTCTGGTTATCTTCTTCAACTCGAAGTTTAAGAACCAATTGCTCCTAATTCATTTCCTCGATTAGATGCTTAAGATAAACTTTAAAATCCTTCCAAGAAGGAGGTAACTTCTCAATAATAGCACCAACAAGGAAATTCGCGTTAAGGCTCATACCTTTAACCTCTAACTCATGAATAATGACTTAGAGTTCCTCCACTTGCTTGACAACATGCTTGTCATCGCTCATCTTAAAGTTCAAAAATTTGCCAATTATGAATTTATTTGAACAAGCAACCTCAGTCTTGTAATTGTTCTCCAATGACTACCACAACTCCCGTGTTGTTCTGAACGTGAAGTAGATATCATAGAGAGAATCATCCAAGACATTGAGAATATAGTTTCTGCAAAGAAACTTCTGACTTTCCCAAGTCTCAATCGCCTTCAGCGTTTCAGCCCTCTCTGCATCAGTAAAATCATTCTCCCCCTCTCCTTTTGGCAGTAGGAGCCTCAACAGTCAACACATTAGCCACGTGTAAAGCTATCAAATATAACAACATCTTTTGTTGTCAGCGTTTGAAATCATAATCCTTGAATTTCTCAGGATTCTCAACATGGTTTTTCACCAACGAAGATCCAGATTGATCCATCTTTGCAAATCAGGAAATGAATTCTCTTAAAAATTTTGCAAACTCAATAAAATAAAATAAATGAATTTTCTGAAATTCCTGTCTTTGATTGTTAGTGTCAATCTAGTATCTTCAAATAAACAATCACAATAATAGAACAATAATACAATTGAAATTGAAATCAACAACAAAGTAAGCTATAACTTGAAATCAAATACTAACTTGATACGATAGAGGCCTGTTATCGCAGTGTTCTAAGACAGAAATTCATCTCCATTTGTGCTATAGTTTCACAGAAGTCTATCTAGAGGATAAAACTATCTGGTGCAAGTTCTCGCACAATAACTTGACCCTGATGAATTTTGTTGAGTGTATTTTATACACTATTTTGAGTCCTTTTTAGTTAGTATTTTACTCTTTTATCTTGCGTTTAGTGTAGTGTTAGGTGTTTTTCTTTCTTTTGTGTCACAACGGTTATAAAGGAGAAGATACTACTTTTGAGGATGTAATTGCACAAGAAAAACCTAAGAAATGAAGCATAAGAAGTCCCGGAAAGCATAGAAGAAATCAAACGAAATCCGGACAAAAATACACTGTAAACCGAATTGGGTTTACAAGCATAAAGCGCCGTGACGCCAGAATGCATGGCCATGGCGCTGTAATTCCTGGGAGCCGCAGTACTTTCGGAGCCGAGGCGGAAATTTGACGTTTTGGGCCGAAATTTGACAGGGTTTTTAGGGTCCGAAATGCAATTTTTCTCAGCTATAAAATTCCTAAACCCTGACCTTATTTCATTCATTCTATATCATACTTTGTGGAGGCAAAGAGGGAGACAAAAGCAAGATTAGAGACATTTCATTGTTCAAGTTCTTTTCTTTCCCTTGTTTTATTTTAGTTTATGTTGGATTGTAAATTATTTCTTGACATGACAATGTTTAGGAGCTAATTACTTTAGTAGGGTTTTCCATCGAATCTTCTTGAAACTCTTTCATATAGTTAATGCATAGTTATTGATTTCTTCTTCAGCATATTAAGATCTATTCAATATTGTTTTGATTTCTTGATAATTAACTGGCCATTAATTGACATCACTTATATGATTTCGAATCAAAAGTCTGAAAGGTGAGATTTGAATTGCTGTAATTGTTTAGACATAGGTTAAAATCGTGGACGAAAGTACCCCGATACTTGTGTAGTATTTAAGGTTATTGTTCTTAATCCTCTTGTGTGTTAAACTCTATCATAGAAATATAGAAGGCTTCTGCACAAGGTTGAGCTCTTGTATATCCTAACCGGAATATGATGACATATTAGTTAACCTGCTATCTTAATAAGAAGAAGAGTCATTAGCATTGCGTTAACACGTAAAATAATGGATAGTTGAGGAGATTGAAAGCCCTATTTCCATCATAACTGTTTTAAATCCCAAAGTATTATCATCTTTATTTTATTTTCTGCACTTAGTTTTAATTCTTAGTTATAATTCTCAAACTAAAGAACGTTAACCAAATAGATACCATAGAATAGATAACCGATACTTGACAAACCAGTCTCTGTGAACGATAACTCGGTCTTACAGATCTTTATTATTTGAACGATACGTACACTTGCGTAAGCATCTAGAAATATCGCAACAAGTTTTTGGCGCCGTTGTCGGGGACTGACGTACTGTTAATAGCGAATTATCTATTCTTATTTCTAATTTGGTTTTTATTTTCTGTATTTTATTATTTTTATTTTAGAACATTCTGTCGTGATCTGTTTGTTGTTTTTGATTAGTTTCAGGAAAGTTGTTTATGCGAAGTAGGAGAGGAGCAGACAATCATATCCTTTTGAACCCTGAAATTGAGATATTGTGCAGACAGAACTCGAAAGAAAATAGAATTGCTGATTCATTAGCGATGAAAGATCAACAAAACAACAATTTGGTGAATGATGAGTTACCGCCTGTCTTAAGACAAGTCCCTGCAGAAAGGAGCTTGGGGGACTATGTGATGCCAACTATTACAGGGGTGCAGACTTGCATCAGGCTTCCAGCAGTGGAAGCTAATAATTTTGAGAAAAAACCAACGATCTTGCACATGGTTCAAGGTTCAGTCCAGTTTGGGGGATTATCGTCTGAAGATCCTCATTTGCATCTAGCAAATTTTCTGGAGCTGTGTGCAACTTTTAAGTACAATGGTGTTACTGATGATGTCATTCGGTTGAGACTCTTCCCATTCTCACTCAGGGATAGAGCAAAGAGTTGGTTGAACTCATTGTAGGAGAACTCCATTACCACATGACAAGACTTGGCCCAGACGTTTCTTGCCAAATTCTTCCCCTCAGCTAAGGCAGCAAAGCTCAGAGGAGAGCTTAATAATTTTTACCAGCTGGAGGGAGAATCACTATATGATGCATGAGAGCGGTTTAAATATTTTGCAGAGAAAGTGCCCACATCATAGGATTGAGAAGTGAATGCTAGTCCACATATTCTATAATGGCTGTGTGGTACAACTTGTACCATTATTGATGCTGCAGCAGGAGGGACGTTCATGAGAAAGAGTGTCAATGAGGCACATGATTTGCTAGAAGACATGGACACAAACAACCATCAGGGGCCCGATGAGAGAGCAATGAACAACATGAAGGTGGTTGGGATTCATGAGCTGGATGTTATCACTGCATTGACTGCGTAGGTGGCCACTTTGACAAAGCAGATGTAGCAGAGTACCATGTCAGTTAAAGCGATTCAGACACCAGTGAGTTGTGAAATTTGTGGGGGCCCCCATACTTTTGATAGATGCACAGCTGTGGATCCAAACAATCTGCCTATAGAGCAGGTTCAGGCAGTGGAAATTTTTAAAGGCCCTACAAAAATGCATTCTCCAACACATATAATCAGGGGTGGAGAAATCACCCAAATTTTTCGTGGAAGAATGACCAAGGGCAGCAACCACAATTTCAGGCCTCATCCTCACAGCAGTTCAGCCCACCAGCCCCACAAGAGAAGTCAGATGACATAAAAGCAGCACTGTTGACCTAGGCCAACTCCCAGACTCAGCTCATGGCAGAAACCAGGTCATCACTTTCATCCTTGGCCAATACTCAGACAAAATATATGGCAGAGACCACTCAGTTCATGACAGAGACTAGGTAATCTATCAGAAATTTAGAAACACAGGTGGGACAGCTGGCGAACACGCTGAACAATAGAGAGCAATGTAATCTTCCTAGCAATACAGTGATGAACCCAAGAGAGCAGTGTCAAATGATCAGTTTGAGGAGTGGGAAGCAGTTAGAGCAGGTTGGATCCCAACCAGTGGTGGAGAAGGAGAATGATGTTGAGAAGACAACTGAGGTAGAAAAGGAGGGGGTTACTGATGACCACTTTATTTTAGAGAAGGCTCCACCCGCAGTGATGAGGGAGTATACAGACAAAATTCCTTACCCTCAAAGACTGCAGAAGAAGGCTTTGGATAAGCAGTTTTCAAAATTTTTGAAGGTATTTAAAAAACTGCACATTAACCTTCCTTTCATTGAAGCCTTGGAGCAAATGCCAGGATATGTGACGTTCATGAAGGACATCCTTTTTAAGAAGAGGAATCTGACAGACTATGAAACAGTGGTGCTGATAGAAGAGTGCATTGCTATTCTGCAGAAGAAACTTCCCCCAAAGTTAAAAGATCCAGGGAGTTTCACCTTACCTTGCACTATAGGGAAGGTGACATGCAAGAAGGCTCTGTGTGATTTGGGGGCAAGTGTCAACCTGATGCCCATCTCTGTGTTTAAAAGACTTAGTTTGGGGGAAGCAAAGCCAACCACAGTCACCCTGCAACTAGCTGATCACTCAATTGTGCATCCCCAAGGAATAATTAAAGATGTGTTGGTAAAAGTAGGTAAATTCATTTTTCCTGCTGACTTCCTCATCTTAGACATGGAATCAGATGAAAATATGTCCATTATCCTTGGGATACCATTCCTAGCTACATGGAGGGCAATTATTGATGTAGATAAGGGAGAGCTCAAGCTCCGAGTTCAAGATGAGGAGATGACCTTCACTGTTTTCAAGCCTTCAACTGATACACAAGTCAATGATAGATGCTTTGCTATTGGTGTAGTTGATAAAAAGGTTCCTCATGAAAGTTCCAAGGGTACTGATGCCCTTGATGTTAAGAATTTTGAACCTGCAAATGATGTTCAAGAGGTGAACCCTTTTGAACCTAGCCCTGTGAAAAAGAAGAGGAGGAGGAGGAGGAGGAAGAGAATGATGGTGAAATGGATATATGAATGGGATACCCTACCCCCTTGATTGAGTAAGAAAACTGCGTCCGGCTAAAAGTCGTTGTATTCTATTATTTTTAAAAATATAGTTTATAGCAAATTGAATTTTTCCAAGAATGTCTTCAAAAAGTGATATATCATCATTTACAACTAAGTTATAAATATGACATGCACATTTTATATGAAAATGATCTGGAAAAGATGGAGTTAAGACAATTTTTAATAATCTAACAGCAGAAATATTAGAAGAAGCGTTATCTAATGTAATTGTCATGACTTTATCAGTTATGCCATAATAATCGCAAACAGAAGAAATATTTTCTTGAATAAAAATACCAGTGTGCCTACTATCTATATATCTATATGCTAAAATATGTTTTTACATAGACCATTTATAGTCTATCCAATGACATGTTACAGTTAAATAATCATGACCGTTAGTACTACGACATATATCAGATGTGATAGATACTTTTCCAGGGTAATGATATAAATAATAACGTAAATATTGTTGATATTCGTGAGCAAATTTAAAAACATCTCTCCTAACAGTTGATCTAGAAAAACCGTTATAAGCAGGATTGTACATTGATCTTATATAATGAATAAAACCAGGAGAATCAGAAAATGAAAAAGGCAAACCCTCCACTGCAACTAATTTTGATAATTCTTCCATATCTTTCATTTTATCGTATTTAGGGCCTACAACTGCCCCCGTCATAGGGTCAATTTGACCCTGTACCTGGTGCGGGACAATATGTGAAGCTTGTCCCGACTGAGAGGCCATTGCTGACTCACCCTTCACTTGAGCCTTATATTCATCTCACCTAGCTTTGTGTTTGGTATTCAAATGCTTAGTTAAACCTCCCGTCCCGCTCTGACCTTTTCCCATTTTAAATTTATAAACAATTTTATAAATTTTGCATGTAACAACTTGATTTTGTACGTATCTATCAAAAAAAGCTCATATATGTGATTTTAATTTTCGTTCTGGTGGGCCTCGTCTTATACTAGGGAGAATATGAGGTGTTCTAGTTTAAGGTGCATTAGTTGGCGTGTCATCTAGATTAGTTGGTGTGTCATCTAGATGTTCTTCTAAATTAAACTCTTGTTGATTTTCAGAAAATAGCTCATCGTCTAAATCTAATGGTATTTCAGGAAAATGTTCAGTATCAATAAAATCATCATGTCTAGGAGGAATAAGATGACTAGAAGAAGGGCACTTGCCCCTGTCACCCCTACTAGAACCAGACATATCCAACATACCTCTTATTCCTTTCATTTTAATTTATGTTATAAATACTTAAATAGTTAAAGATAATAAAATTAAGTGCGCTAATTAAAATAAAGAAATAATAATAATTTAATAAAGGAACGAATGTATCAAACGCCGACGTAACGTTGATGTGTGATCGAGAGATGTTGAAAATTGAAACTTTGCTCAACGGATGATCCTCAAGCTAGTTGTCAACTTCACTCCCAATTCCCAAATGAATAAATTAAACTGAATATTTAGAAGACAATGTAAAAAGAATGAGAGATAGATTGAGAGATTAGTAGAGAGATTGTAATTGTAGGAAGATTTGTGTGAAAGAATGAAGAGAAAAATGAAGTATTTATAGTTGAAAAAATTGGGTTAAAGTGTAAATATAATAAGTTAAGGGTTAAAAATAAATATTAGGGGGTAGGGGGGTTGGGGGAGGGGGGAGGGGTATTTAGTCGTTGCACAACGACCAAATTGGACAAAGTCGTTGTGCAACGACTAGTAGGGATCGGATGGGATGGGGAAGGGTCGGGGCTGGGGCGGGGTGAGTCGGTGTCAGGTTTTTTTCTTGGCCCCGTATTGTTCGGTTAAAAGCAGCAAGCAGCAAAATGAACAGTGATGCCGCAAAATGAACAGTAAATTCACTGTTCATCTTGGAAAAAATCAGAATTTTTTTGCCTATAAATAGAGGCCTCTTCATTCTCATTAAAATCATCCTAAAATTAGAGAGAAACACTAAGAGAAATTTCTTAGTGAAAACTTAAGAAAGAGAAGCTTTTGAGAGAGAATTTTGGTGAGAAAATTCTCCGGTCTAATTAGGATTGGGTTGTGAGTCTGAGTGTTGTAAACATTGTTGTAATATTCCTCCCTATATAAAAGAAGCAGTCCGGAGACGTAGGCAAAATTGGCCGAACTCCGTTATCAATTGTGTGTGTTATTTATTCTTCGCTTACATCACAGCGTAAGTAGATTCTGTCTAAGGAGGTTGGTATTTAAATGGTCCATTGTGACCCTCCAATCTTTCCTGGGAACCTTCTTACAAAGGTCGGATTTGGGATTCAAATCCTAACAACTGGTATCAGAGCAACAGGTTGTGTTGTGATTCAGAAATGATGGGAGGCGAAGATGGTTCGACGCACGACATCAGTAAATTCGATGGTACAGATTCTGTGTTCTGGAGAATGCAAATTGAAGACTATTTATATGGCAGAAAACTTCATAAACCTTTGAGTCTGAAACCAGAGGAGATGAAGCAAGCAGATTGGGATCTCCTAGACAGACAAGTTCTGGGAGTCATTCGGCTGACACTGTCGAAGAACGTTGCTCACAACGTGGCGAAGGAGAAGACCACTGCAGACATGATGAAGGTGTTGTCTGACATGTATGAAAAACCTTCGGCAAATAATAAGGTATTTCTCATGAAGAAACTATTTCATCTAAAGATGATGGAAAATGCTCTTGTTGCTGCACACGTAAATGAATTCAATACCATTGTAAATCAATTGTCATCGGTAAAAATTCATTTCGATGATGAAGTGCAAGCTCTAATTTTGTTGGCATCCCTACCAAATAGCTGGGAGCCAATGAGAGAAGCGGTTAGTAATTCTGTCAGTAGTGTCAAACTAAAGTTCAACGATATTAGGGATCATATCCTTGTTGAGGAGGTGCGCAGGATAGATTCTGGAGAGGCATCGATGAGTTCTGCTTTTAATGTTGAAAACAGAAGCAGAAATTATGACAGAAACTACAACCGAAATAGGGACAGATCGAAGTCAAGGAATGACAGGGGTCAATTCAGACCAGGACGAACACTTGAGTGTTGGAACTGTGGAAAACCAGGTCACCTCAAGAAGAACTGCAGGGCGCCAAAGAATGAGGACAACAAGGGGGCTGGAATCAACGCTGCTACGGAAGACATTGGTGATGCGTTGTTGCTGTCGGTTGACAGCCCAATAGAATCTTGGGTGCTTGACTGAGGAGCGTCCTTTAATACCACCCCACGTCATGATATAATGACAAACTATGTGGCTGGGAATCTCGGTAGAGTTTTTTTAGCCGATGGAGAGCCGCTAGACGTTGTTGGCACGGGAGACATTAATTTGAAGATGTCAAATGGATCCTCGTGGAAGATTACAAAAGTTAGACATATTCCAAAGTTGATGCAAAACCTAATCTCAGTGGGTCAGCTTGATGATGAAGGACATGATCTCAACTTTGGTAATGGGTCTTGGAAGGTGGCGAAATGTGCTATGGTAGTTGGCCGAGGAAAGAAGATTGATATTGTTGTTGTGGTTGACAACACAAAGAAGACAGATTTGTGACATTGTCGGCTGGGGCATATCAGCCAGAAGGGGATGAAGTTGTTGGTTACAAATGGCTTAATTCCGGAGCTGAAGACGGTGGACCTTCATACGTGTGAGAGCTGCATTCTCGGAAAACAGAAGCGAGTAAGCTTCTCAAATGCAGGCAGGGAGTTGAAGGTCGAGAAGTTGGAATTGGTACACACAGACGTGTTGGGACCTACCACTGTCCCCTCTCTTGGAGGATCACACTACTATGTGACCTTCATTGATGATTCAACCAGGAAGGTATGGGTTTATTTTATGAAAAATAAATCCGATGTGTTTAGTGTATTCAAAAGATGGAAATCCATGGTCGAGAATGAAACAAACCTCAAGTTAAAGTGTTTGAGGTCCGACAACGGTAGAGAATACACTGATGGTGATTTCAAAATGTACTGTGCTGATAATGGGATCAAGATGATGAAGACTATTCCTGGAACGCCGCAACAAAATGGAATAGCTGAAAGAATAACCGAACGTTGAACGAGCGTTCTCGGAGTATGAGAATACACTCTGGACTGCCCAAGACATTCTGGGCAGATGCAGTCAATACCGCGACCTTCTTAATTAATCGAGGACCGTCAGTTCCTTTGGATTTCAGAATTCCAGAAGAAGTCTGGAGTGGCAAGAAGGTAAATCTTTCATTTCTGAAAGTGTTCGGCTACTTATCATATGTTCATATTGATGATACGGCTAGAAGAAAGCTTGATCCAAAATCAAAAAAATGTTACTTTATCGGTTATGGTGACACCGAGCTTGGTTACCGATTTTGGGATGAACAAAATCGGATGATCATCCGAAGGAGGAATGTTGTCTTCAACGAAGACGTGTTGTACAAAGACAATTTGTAGAAAAATTCAGAATGTCAGGACAAGGAATCGGAAATAGGCGATTTGAGGGACTTCCCGTTACCTGAGCCACAACCAGGTGCAACCGAGACAGAGGAACAAAGAGTCCGAGAAGGTGCTGATGAAAGTACTACATTCTGCTCACTGATAGAGGGGAGCCGGAATATTATGAAGAAGCAATGCAAGTCGATGAATCGACTAAGTGGGAGTTGGCAATGAAAGATGAGATGGATTCACTATCGGCAAATCATACATGAGAGTTAGCCGAGTTTCCAAAGGAAAAGATGGCATTGCAGAACAAATGGGTTTATTGGATAAAGGAAGAACCCAATGGAAGCAAGCGTTATAAAGCAAGGCTGGTTGCAAAGGTATTTCAACAGAAAGAAGGCATCGACTATTGATCGGTGTATTTTATATACACTTTTTGAGTCAATTTTAGACTCGAGTCTTTTGTCCCTTTTTGTACAAATATGTGTCGTCTTAGGATAGATTTTCTTCCTTTTAAGTCAAATTGGTTAAAGTGGCTCTTTGGCGGAAAATGAGCAAAAAGAGGGCAAAAACGGAGGTTCCAGAGCTCGAAATGCGAAAAAGTGGCGAACTGTGCACGAATCTGAGCGGCGCCTGCGCCTCCGGCCAGCGGGGCGTGCACCACGGCGCCTGATATTCAGAAGCTTGCAGAAGTTCCAGCGCCGCGGCGCCTCTAGAAAGCAGAGTTGCAGCGCCGTGGCACCTAATCATCAGAGAGTTTCAGAACTTCCGGCGTCGCGGCGCCAGTTGCAGGGCCGCGGCGCCGACGTGGGAAAAATCAGAAATTTGAACGATTAATGGGTCAGGCCTGAAGGAAAACCCTGCACTCGTTTTTGAAACTATAAAAGGAGAACCCTAGAGCAGTTTTAAGGGTTCCCCTTCTTGCCAATTCACATCACATCTTGGAGTTCAAGATTGGAGACCATTCTTTAGTAATTTCTTTTCTTTCTTTTACTTTATTTTCAGTTTATGTTGGATATTGAATTAGTTCTTGTCATGTCTATGGCTAGGAATTAATTCTAATATAGGGCTTTCCATGTCAATTCACTTGAACCTTATATTTATGAATTAATGCATGATTGTGGTTTTCTTCTTATTGTTGAGATTTATCCAATAGATGATTTGATTGCTTGGTAATTACTTGATCATTAATTATCATAACTTATATGATTTCTAACCGAAATCCGAAAGGGGAGGTTGTGAATATGCTGTAGTTGGGTAGACATAGGTTGAATCGTGGATGAAAATACCCCGATTACTTGTGTAGTATTAATAGGTTTATGGACTTAATCCTCCTCTAGAGTCAACCTTATCACCGAAAGGTAGAAAGGTGTTGTACTGGGATTGAGTGTTTATATAGCCTTAACAGGAGTATAAAACGGAATAGTAAACCTTCTATCTCAAATAGAAGAATAACCATAGTCAATTGCATTAATAAGTAATATAAGCGGATAGTTGAGGAGATTTGGAAGCCCTATTTCCATCATTACTGAAGTAAACAACATAGTTAATTAGTTTTCATAATTATTAGTCATAAACAACAATTCAATATTCGGTCACCAAATAGATAACAAAGAATAGAAATTGGTAATTGAGCACTAATCCCTGAGGACGATAACTCGGTCTTCAAAGACTATATTACTTGACACGACACGTGCACTTGCGTTAAGGTGTGTGCATAAATCGCGCATCAAGTTTTTGGCGCCATTGCCGGGGATTGGCGTAGTTCAATATCAATTTTATCTATTCTTAATTTCTAATTTGGTTTTTATTTTTGTTTTTAGTTTCTATTTTTATTTTTATTTTGTGAAACCCAGTGCGCCGTGATCCGTTGTTGGTTTTGATTCATCTCAGGGATCCTGAAGATATGGATTACTACTATCAACAAGGTAAATCTCCAACCCCACAAGAAAAGAGGGATGAGTTACGAGCAGCCATACTCAGTTTGACTAGGCACCGAACTCTGTTCATGGATGAAACGAGAGCTTCCTTGAAGAAGTTGGAAACACAAATAGGACAACTCGCGGGCATGCTGGGCAGCGGAATGCAAGAAAAGCACTCTGCACATATGGGAGGAAATATAAAAAAGCAATGTCAGGCGATTGACCTGAAAAATGCCGAATCTGTGGAAGTAGAAAATTCGCGGAATGCAGTAGCCGGCGCCGTCGGCACAACGCGCCAAGATTCTCGGGACGAGAATTTCAGCGCCACGGGCGCTGAGCATGGCGCCCAGAGCCCAGAAGCCGAAACAATGGTAGAAGTTGTTGTGAACGCGCCCCAGGTGAAGATACCATACCCCCAGAGGCTAAAAACATGTGCTCTTGACAAGCAATTCTCTAAATTTGTGGAAATTCTCAAGCAATTGCAACTCAATATCCCGTTTGCTGAAGCACTAGAGCAGATGCCGAGCTATGTAAAGTTCATGAAGGATATTCTTAGAAAAAAGAGGAGGATAGAGGACTACGAAACAGTGGTGTTAACTGAAGAATGTAGTGCCATCCTACAGAGGAAACTACCTCAGAAATTACAAGATCCAGGGAGCTTCACCATCCCATGCACTATTGGAAAGTTTGAATGTCAGAAAGCGTTGTGCGATCTAGGGGCAGGCATAAATTTGATGCCCTATCTAGTTTTCTGCAAACTTAGAATGGGAGAAGTCAAACCTACAAACATCACTTTGCAGTTAGCTGACCGCTCCATAGTCCACCCTAGAGGAGTCATCGAGGATGTGTTGGTAAAGGTGGACAAGTTAATCTTTCCCGCTGATTTCGTTATCTTAAACATAAAAGATAACGACATAATCCCCATCATACTTGGCAGACCCTTCTTAGCCACAGGACAAGCTCTCATCGATGTTCACAAAGGGGAGTTGAAACTTCGGGTGGAAGAAGAAGATGTGATTTTCAATGTTTTTCGGGAAGCAACTTTTCCAGATGCCAGTGATAACTGTTCGGCCATTGATATTATCGAAGATGCAGTGTCGGCCAAAGGGTTTAGAAATGATGATACGCTTGAAGAGTTATTAACCAGATGGGATGATAGTAGTGGAAACGACCCAAGGTTGATGGAGTATGCAAATTGGATGAACTCTTATGAGAAATGGGATAGGAGGAGATATGAAGAGCTTGGGCAGATGCCAGAAAGATCAGTACCATCCACAGAGAAGGCTCCAGAGTTAGAGTTAAAAATTCTACCCAATCATTTACAGTACCAATATCTAGGTGAAGATAAATCCCTACCAGTGATCATCTCATGCCATCTATCCACAGTAGAGATTGATAAGCTGCTGAAAGTACTGAGGGCTCACAAGCGTTCCATTGGGTGGACATTAGCAGACATAAATGGAATAAGTTCGTCAACAGTAATGCATAAGATCCGTCTAGATGAGGAGAGCAGACCCTCCATTGAGGCACAAAGGAGACTAAACCCAAACATGAAAGAAGTAGTCAGAAAATAAATCATGAAATGGCTAGATGCTGAAGTAATTTATCCTATATCTGACAGCGCATGGGTGAGTCCAGTACAAGTGGTACCCAAAAATGGTGGTATGACAGTAGTGACCAACGAAAGGAACGAACTCATTCCTTCTAGAACAGTTACTGGATGGAGAATCTGCATTGACTATCGCAAGTTGAACAAGGCAACCAGAAAAGACCACTTCCCGTTGCCATTTCTAGATCAGATGTTGGATAGACTTGCAGGGCACAACTACTACTGCTTTTTGGATGGTTACTCAGGCTATCATCAGATTGCGATAGCGCCAGAAGATCAGGAAAAGACGACATTCACCTGCCCTTTTGGTACATTTGCATTCAGAAGGATTCCATTTGGGCTTTGCAATGCACCTGCGACCTTTCAGAGGTGCATGATGGCAATCTTCTCAGACATGGTAGAGAGGACTATAGAGATTTTTATGGATGATTTCTCGGTCTTTGGGGCATCGTTCGATGAATGTTTGAGGCACTTGGAGGCAGTGTTAAACCGATGTGAAGAATCTAACCTTGTGCTAAACTGGGAGAAGTGTCATTTTATGGTAAAAAAAGGGATTGTCCTGGGACACAAAATATCAAACCAAGATATTGAGGTAGACAAAGCAAAGATTTCAGTAATCGAAAATCTACCACCTCCAGTATCAACGAAAGGAGTTAGAAGTTTCCTTGGGCATGCCGGTTTTTATAGAAGATTCATCAAGGATTTCTCAAAGGTTTCAAAGCCCCTTTCCACCTTGCTAATGACGGGGGTTGCTTTTGAATTCAATAAGGAATGCATGACCGCCTTTCAGACACTCAAGGAGAAGCTTATCTCAGCACCCATAGTCATTGCACCAAACTGGGAGCTCCCATTTGAACTAATGTGCGATGCAAGTGATTATGCAGTGGGAGCAGTGCTTGGACAGAGAATCGATAAGGTATTTAGATCCATTTACTATGCTAGTAAAACTCTAAATGACGCACAGTTAAATTGCGCGACTACAGAAAAAGACTTGCTAGCAATAGTGTATGCATTTGAGAAATTCAGGCCATACTTGATTAGAAATAAGGTGATAGTATACACTGATCATTCTGCCATAAAGTATTTGATGACAAAGAAGGATGCAAAACCTCGCCTCATTCGATGGGTCTTGCTACTACAAGAATTCGACGTGGAAATTCGTGACAAGAAAGGGACAGAGAACTCAGTTGCAGACCACTTGTCAAGGCTTGAGAACACAGAGAGCCAGAACACCAAGGATGTGCAGATAAATGATCGTTTCCCAGATGAGCAATTGTTTCAAGTAAGTGCGGTTTGTAATTTACCTTGGTACGATGATTTTGTTAACTTTTTTGCAGCTAAGATAATACCCCCAGGATTTACAAGACAGCAAGTGAAGAGGTTTTACTCCGAAGTAAAACACTACTATTGGGAGGAGCCGATGTTATACAAGCACTGTGCCGATCAAGTCATCAGCCGATGTATACCAGATGAGGAGATGCACCAGATTCTCACTCATTGCCATACCCTATCATGTGGTGGACACTTTGGAGCATCAAGAACAGCGGCAAAGGTACTGCAAAGCGGGTTCTATTGGCCTACACTTTTTAAAGATGTCCATACCTTTGTGAAGAGATGTGATAGTTGTCAAAGAACAGGGAACATTTCAAGACGAAATGAAATGCCTTCGCAAGGGATATTGGAAGTGGAACTATTTGATGTGTGGGGAATCGATTTCATGGGTCCATTCCCACCGTCCTTTGGGAATTAGTATATCCTTCTGGAAGTGGATTATGTGTCCAAATGGGTAGAAGCAGTAGCCACAAAAGAAAATGACAGTAAGACTGTTCAAACATTCCTTCAAAAGAATATTTTCACAAGGTTTGGTACCCCGAGGGCCATCATCAGTGACGAAGGAAGTCACTTTTGCAATAGGCAGCTGAATTCATTGCTCTCCCGATATGGAGTCTACCACCGCACCACACTTGCCTACCACCATCAAGCGAATGGGCAAGCAGAAGTGTCAAATAGGGAAGTGAAGAGCATATTGGAAAAGACGGTGAATGGCTCAAGGAAGGATTGGTCTATCAAATCGACGACGACATGGGCGTCTGCAAGCATTCAAAACACCAATTGGAATGTCACCATATAAGTTAGTTTTTGGTAAATCATGTCATTTGCCAGTAGAGTTGGAACATAGAGCGTATTGGGCAATGAGGAAGCTAAACATGGATGCCAAAGCAGCAGGGCAGAAGAGGCTACTACAGCTGAGCGAGTTGGATGAATTCAGGCACAACGTCTATAGAATGCAAAGATCTACAAGGAACGAACGAAAGTATGGCACGACAAGAGGTTGATACCAAAAGACTTCCAAGAAGGACAACAAGTGCTTTTATTCAACTCAAGGTTAAAATTGTTTCCAGGCAAGTTAAAATCGCGTTGGTCAAGACCATACACTGTGGTAAGAGTATTCCCATATGGTGCAGTTGAAGTCAAAGGAAGAGAGGGAGCCTCCTTCAAGGTAAACGGACAGAGGTTAAAACCCTATTTGATCAATGAAATGGAATATATGAACTTAGTAACCCCTCTCACCCTAAAATGATAAGGAACTTGCGTCCAGCTAAAAGACGTTAAAGACAGCGCTACTTGGGAGGCAACCCAAGGTATTTTAAATTGTTTATTTTAATGCAGTTAATTTTTTACTTAGAACAGTCTCACGGAGATATTGTTGTATGTTGTGATGACAGGTGCAGAGCCAAGAATCTGGAGGGCGAAAACTGAAAATAAGCCAAGGATTTCCAAAAAAATCGGCAGAGCGGCGCGGCGCCCATTTGCAGGGCCGCGGCGCAGAAAATTCAGAAGAGCGCAGTAATTTGGGCGCCGCGGCGCCACGACGGAAAATCTGAGTTTTCGTTGAAGACGCCCGAATCTGATGACCCTTTCTCCAAATCAAAAATCCAGAGCCCTCCTCCCCTCACGGAATTCAACGCATTATCCACCGCCACCACTTTAAACCAAGTCTGTAAGTGTTTCTTTTTCTTTTATTTTTCTTTGAGTCTTGCACACATTGGGGACAATGTGTGATTTAAGTTTGGGGGGGTGTCTTAGTGTTTTTGATATTGTTGAGTCTTTGTGATTTGTTTTGTGTATTTTTGAGGCATAAATTTTTTTTTTGAGTCATAATTTTCTGTCAAAGATCATGCATGTTGTAGTTACTAGAAACACCTAGTGAAGCAAGGTTGAATAATGTAATGGAATTAGAAGCAACTATCTAAACACTTAGGTTAGATATGCCAAAAACTCATGACATCTGTCTATTTGGGGTTTCTGCTTGAATTGTGCATTGTTAAAAGATTAAAACCTATGTGTATGGTTGTTTGCGATTTGAGGCGAAATAGTTAGGATATGCATGTTAGGGGAGATGACTCAGACATTTCTTTAGTAGCCAATTCTTACCATTTTTTCCTATCCCTGACATTAAAAATATCCCTAGTCAGCCCCATTGAGCCTAAACATTAAACTTTTTCTTTAACACCCTAATTCCACACTTGTGTCATAAGTGAAAACGTGAAATGATTGGAATAGAAAGTGTTAAAAAAAAAAAAAAAGTGAACAAGTTTGATGCACCCCAATAAAAAAATAATAAGAAATAGGCAAAAGCCTAAGTTTGGAGGTGTTTGTTATTCATAATACACTTCACTCTCTCAAAACAAAAGAGGGAAAAGATAGATATGAAGTGAAGAAAGGAAATCAAAAGAAAAGGGAAAAATTGAAAAGCTAAAGAGCTTATGGTACACAAAATGAGCCTAAATGTCTATTTTTACCTACCCATGCCTAAACCTACATTACAACCCTGAAAAGTCCTGAAGATCTCTTAGATGCATATCCATAATTAGTGGAGAATAGCAAGTAAACATGCCATAGGAATTTTGAAATTGACGTGCATAGTTCAGTATTCTTACTTCCATTAAGCATGATTAAAATGAGTTTGCGAAAGATCTAGCTTAATGTGTTTAGACTGCTAAAATTTCATGTTATATGTTCCTGCATATTATTCTGCTAACCTTCATGTTTTTTCAAGTAACACCAATGCAGCAAAGTGATCAATGTCGTTGAGTCTCTTATTTTTCTTTTTCCTTGTGTCTTTAGTTCTTTCTTTTGATCTTTGCTCGAGGGCGAGCAAAGGTTAAGTTTGGGGGTATTTGATCGGTGTATTTTATATACACTTTTTGAGTCAATTTTAGTGAGTCTTTTGTCCCTTTTTGTACAAATACGTGTCGTCTTAGGATAGATTTTCTTCCTTTTGAGTCAAATTGGTTAAAGTGGCTCTTTGGCGGAAAAGGAGCAAAAAGAGGGCAAAAACGGAGGTTCCAGAGCTCGAAATACGAGAAAGTGGCGAACCAGGCACAGATACAGGCCAGCGTCGCAGCGCCTCCAGCCAGCAGGGCCAGGCACCACGGCGCCTGATATTCAGAAGCTTGCAGAAGTTCCAGCGCCGCGACGCCTCTAGACAGCAGAGTTGCAGCGCCGCGGCGCCTAATCATCAGAGAGTTGCAGAACTTCCGGCGCCGCGGCGCCGACGCGGGAAAAATCAGAAATTTGGACGATTAATGGGCCAGTCCTGAAGGAAAACCCTGCACTCGTTTTTGAAACTATAAAAGGAGAACCCTAGAGCAGTTTTAAGGGTTCCCCTTCTTGCCAATTCACATCACATCTTGGAGTTCAAGATTGGAGACCATTCTTTAGTAATTTCTTTTCTTTCTTTTACTTTATTTTCAGTTTATGTTGGATATTGAATTAGTTCTTGTAATGTCTATAGCTATGAACTAATTCTAATATAGGGCTTTTCATGTCAATTCACTTGAACCTTATATTTATGAATTAATGCATGATTGTGGTTTTCTTCTTATTGTTGAGATTTATCCAATAGATGATTTGATTGCTTGGTAATTACTTGATCATTAATTATCATAACTTATATGATTTCTAACCGAAATCCGAAAGGGGAGGTTGTGAATATGCTGTAGTTGGGTAGACATAGGTTGAATCGTGGATGAAAATACCCCGATTACTTGTGTAGTATTAATAGGTTTCTGGACTTAATCCTCCTCTAGAGTCAACCTTATCACCGAAAGGTAGAAAGGTGTTGTACTGGGGTTGAGTGTTTATATAACCTTAACAGGAGTATAAAATGGAATAGTAAACCTGCTATCTCAAATAGAAGAAGAACCATAGTCAATTGCATTAATAAGTAATATAAGCGGATAGTTGAGGAGATTTGGAAGCCCTATTTCCATCATTACTGAAGTAAACAACATAGTTAATTAGTTTTCATAATTATTAGTCATAAACAACAATTCAATATTCGGTCACCAAATAGATAACAAAGAATAGAAATTGGTAATTGAGCACTAATTCCTGAGGATGATAACTCGGTCTTCAAAGACTATATTACTTGACACGACACGTGCACTTGCACTTGCGTTAAGGTGTGTGCATAAATCGCGCGTCAACTATACGGAGATCTTCTCTCTCGTAGTCAAAATGGTGACTATCAGAACTGTTCTTGGACTGGTAGCAAAGGAAAATCTACATCTGCAACAGATGGACGTGAAAACTGCCTTTCTTCACGGTGATTTAGACGAGGAAATCTACATGCGACAGCCGGAGGGATTCAAGGTCAAAGGAAAGGAGAATCTGGTGTGCGAACTTCAAAAGAGTCTGTACGGACTAAAACAGGCTCCAAGACAGTGGTATTTAAAGTTTGACAGCTTTATGAAGAAAGCTAAATTTTCAAGGTGCGAGGCAGATCACTGTTGTTACTTCAAGAAATTTGAATACTCGTACATGATACTTCTACTCTATGTTGACGATATACTGATCGTAGGAGCAGACCTACAGGAGATAAATCGACTTAAAATGAAGCTGTCGGAAGAGTTTGCAATGAAAGATTTGGGAGCCGCAAAGCATATCCTTGGGATTAGAATCAGCTGAAGCAAGGAGGGCATCAAACTCTCACACGAAGAATATGTGAGAAAGGTTATCAAAAGGTTCAACATGCATGATGCCAAGCCAGTCAGCACTCCCTTGGCTGGACACTTTCTATTGTCAAAGGATCAGTCGCCGACAACCGAGGATGAGAAGAAGTAGATAGAAAAGGTACCTTATGCATCTGCTATCGGCAGTCTTATGTATGCAATGGTATGTACGAGGCCAGACATTGCACATGCAGTTGGAGTTGTCAGCCGATTTATGAAGTGGATATTCAGATATCTGAAGGGCAGCTCGAGTTCAGATTTGTGTTTCCGAAAATTGGAAACATGATTGCAGGAGTATGTTGATGTTGACAACGGTGGTGATGTTGATAGCAGAAAGAGCACATCCGGGTATGTTTACATCTACGGAGGTACTGCAATTTGTTGGGTTTCCAAGTTGCAGAAGATAGTGGCTCTCTCTAGCTATGAGGCTAAGTACGTTGTTGTGACGGAGGCCACAAAGGAGATGATGTGGCTACAATTTTTTTTGCGAGAATTGGATTAGGACCATGAGAGAAGTGTGCTATATTGTGATAGCCAAAGTGCCATTCATTTGGCAAAGAACTCAGTCAACCATGCTCGAACGAAGCACATACAACTTCGCTACCATTTCATCAGATCAGCTTTGGAAGATGGAGCGTTAGTGCTTAAGAAGATCGCAGGGAGTCAGAATCCAGCAAACATGCTGACAAAGGCTGTGACGATAGACAAACTGAAGTTATGTTCAGCTTCAGTTGTCCTGCAAGAAGTATGAAATTAGGAAAAAGATGCTGTATCGATTAAAGTGTGAAGACAAATTGAAATTAGTCTTCAAGTGGGAGAATTGTTGGGTTAAAAGCAGCAAGCAGCAAAATGAACAGTGATGCCACAAAATGAACAGTAAATTCACTGTTCATCAGCCGCAAAATGAACAGTAAATTTACTGTTCATCAGTCGCAAAATGAACAGTAAATTCATTGTTCATCTTGGGAAAAATCATAAATTGTTTGCCTATAAATAGAGGCCTCTTCATTCTCATTAAAATCATCCTAAAATTAGAGAGAAACATTCTTAGTGAAAGCTTAAGAAAGAGAAGCTTTTGAGAGAGAATTTTGGTGAGAAAATTCTCCGGTCTAATTAGGATCGGGTTGTGAGTCTGAGTGTTGTAGACACTGTTGTAATATTCCTCCCTATATAAAAGATATGCATCAGTCCGGAGACGTAGGAAAAATTGGCTGAATTCCGTTATCAATTGTGTGTGTTATTTATTCTTCGCTTACATCACGGCGTAAGTAGGTTCTGTCTAAAGAGATTGGTATTTAAGTGGTCTATTGTGACCCTCCAATCTTTCCTAGGAACCTTCTTACAAAGGTCGGATTTGAGATTCAAATCCTAACACGTATCGGTACCGATATCGAATAACGGTATACCGATACTGGTACAGGGCAGGGGGGTCGGTATGGGGTCGGGTCGGGGTCGGTATACCCCACCCCATTAGACAGCCTTATAATATTATATAAATGTATCCCTAGAGGTTACGTGGTTATTAATAATGTGAGAGATTAATATTATAACGTAACTCTTAAATTGCCTCGACTAATGATCATCGAGAATGGGATATCGATGATATGTGATACGTCGACATGTGGTCTGCATCATATCCTTAGGGATATAGTATGTCTCACCTGCTACGAGTTATGTCAACTCGTGATGGACGCATGGATACTTGTAGAAGTATTGGTATACCCTGCTGATGTACTGTTTGTTATATATGTCTAAAGTGTCATCAGCGTGTGAGAGATAAAAGTTCTTAGACTTGAGGTCGATACACGCCTTATTTACAGAGTAATGTACTTTGATCCTGTCCTAAACTCAAATGCCTTATAGGTTGAGACGCAGCTTGTATTGGGTATATTGCGACGTAGATTAAAGGTGGTATTTGAGCCCTTCGAGAGAACACTCAGATTCTCATATGGTATTAGGTTGACTAAGTCATTGGCCAATGCAGTAGACATATCTTTGATCAAGTGTGTCGTGAATGAGAGGATTTTATCTTCCCACATAGAGGTTCAGTTCACAAGTTTCGTGTAACTATACTTCACATATTGAGTTCGTCTTCCGGCGTCGTCAAGGAGTTCCGTGTAGACCCTAATATTATTAGTGTCGATATGTGAAGTCCTGTAGGGTAACACTAAGTCTATTGTTCCGTCGATTCAAAGATGTAATTAGAGAGAATATAAATGTTCGGTTTATAATCGCGACATTAGAATAAATAATGATTGCTTAATTAAATCGAGATGATATTTCAGATTTAATTAAAATAGAAACGAGGCAGAATTGGACTAGGACCGCGGCTCAAGGGATCAAGGGTCGCGGTGCCTCCCAGTGGGTCCGAATGACCCACTCTGCCTCGGTTTCTAGGCCTGGCCCATTTGGAAACCCTAGTTGATTTTTTCAGCTATAAATAGAGTGTTCAATCATTATTTTAATACAAAAAAATCACTTGAATTATTCTCTACTAAAACTCTGTCGGATTTCCTAGCTTTCGGAAAGAGTACTACATTGAAGTCTTGACTTGCAAATCGAGGAACGGTTGCGTGCTCACTCTCGGCTTACACTTGAAGAATAAGATTCCAGATTTTCAAACTGTAAGTGTTCTTTCGAAGCATTACAGTTTTCCTATGTGTTTCATTATATAATCATCCATCAGTTTAACCGCCCGTCGGGTTTGAAACATAAATTTTCAAATTCTATTTCGTGTACGAATCCGACAAAACCCTATAGTAGTATCAGAGCCTGGACTATTTTGTGTGATTATATAATGTTTATTAATGATAATATGGGTTAGAATTTGTTTAAATCTAATTTTATGTCGTTAAGAAGCTTTAAAACCTTAAATCTCAAGAATGCATAATTTTTGTTTCATAAACTATTGAACAATGATGTAGTCGAGGAAGTCATTCTGATCTAACTCTTCTAAGTTGATGTGCGTTACCGGTTCGTTTCGAACATGGTGTACTGAGACGAATAACGGGAAGAGATTGGATGATGTCGATGAACGTGTTGTTTAATGGTGAAGATGTATGAGGTTGAATCTGCAAATCTGACCCTGAACCAGTTTTAGGGTTTCAGAATTTTGTGTTTCTGGGGAAGAGGCGTCGCGACTCCACAATGGAGAGTCGCGGCGCCTGCTAGGGTTTGACGAAGGTGTCGCGACGTTGCCTGGGTTTGTCAGGAGCGTCGCGGCGCTGTTCATCCTGAAAGCTTAAAATAAAAAAATTTGTCACTGCCTCTGAGGCGTCGTGGCACCACCCACTAGGGCCGCTATGCCGCCGGTAATTTAAAATAACCAAAAAAATTTGTCGGAATCAGGAACTGAAGTTTTCAATAATTCAGATTCTGATTCTGAAGTTTAAAAGGTTTCAGAATCTGAAAGTTAAAACTTTTAATTAGACAGATTTGGTCCTTTCGGACAATTCTGTAATTAAATAAAGTTTCTGAAAACTAAATTTTTGAAATTTGGAAATTGCAAACAGGTCCCTAAAACCTGAAAAATTGGATTTTCTGAATTTAATAAGATCAAATTAAATTTTAAATTCTTGAGGGACTAAACTGTAAAATCTGAAAGTTTACAGAATTTCCTGAAAATCAGAATTTTTAAATCAGAAAATGTTTAGAGACTGTTTGGCAAAGACATAGATTTTAGAGTTTAGACAAATAGACACATGATTATCATTAATTGTATATTATTGAATAATATACGTATATGCTAAGTGTTTTAAATGCAAGCATTTAATTGTTAGCATATTGTCCGCTATTATTGTCTAGGTAGGCGGTGTCCAGTAATTGATTTACATAAATGACCGCTATAACTGTCTGGGTAGGCGACGTCCAGTAGTTGATTAAAATTATCTTATATCATGCCTATTGGGTTGATGGTTTCCCATCAAAATGTGTTGTAGAAATTGCGTGATAGGATGTCATATGAAATATGACATGAATGTTGATCTTGGTTGAAATACCCGAAAACTGAAAATGTTCCCAAAATTTTGAATACAAGTCTAAAATTAAAACGTGTCGTCTATTATAATTGTTAGAGTGCAAAATCCTTTTCGGTGATACGAGTATTTATGCCAAAGCATTTTCTTTAAGTCTACGAGGGCTCAGACTCTTTCATAGATGTGTTAAATGTAAAAGTAGATGAGAAACTTTTGTGGGTATTCACACCAAAGTGTTTACTCGCAAATGCCAAGTTTACTTAGATACATAAACGCAGTCGTGTAATAGGGTTGACTTGCTTAGACAAATCTTGGCGCCAAAGTGTCGGACTTATCTAAGGATGTATGATTAAAATGAATTATTTAATCAACCAAGAGTTGCAAATAAGCTTTGCAATTGGTTTAGACCTACCAAAATGTGCTATTGAAGTTATCAGTCATAGCAAACACGAATATAGCATAGGTTTGGATCTTGGCCCATTATGACCTTAAAATGTATTAGGTCCGTGTTCTACCTTGGGGTCGTAGAAGTATGCTAAAATAGTGGGAGCTAATTAAACAAAAGGTCATGCTAAATTAGTTTAAACGAATGTGTATAAAAGGGAAAATAAATTTTGATTGTATTTTTCTATCTATCTATATCTTCAAATCTTCATAATATTGAATCTATCATTGAAAATGAACAAACTCACCGGACCAAACTATCTGGATTGGTCAAACAGGCTATAAGTGTTTTTTTTTTCATAAAAGTATTTTTGGAGAAAAAATTGTTTTTAACTTTTGAAAAACAACTTCTGCTACTCCAGAAACACGTATTTTCTCTAAAAATCTTTGTCAAACACCTCACTTTTTTTAAATAAGCGCTTTTCGTCTCCCAAAATCTTGGCCAAACATGCCATAATTAGTCTTTTCTAGGGTTGTTTATTTGATTTCTCAATTTGATGTTTTATATTCGATTTAATTTTTTTAGTTTTTTATTTTAAATAAAATAAAATTCAATCGAAACAAAAAAAATTGACTCATTTTAGTACTAACATTTTTTTTTCCGGGTAAATGCAAATATTATTACTAAAAAAGGAAAGAACAGGGGCTACAATCAGTCATTGAGGGTTCTCAATCCTCAACGTAATACAAAACAAGAAATGAAGGAGGGACGGGGCGGACACTCAGAGGTGTCGTTACAAGAGGGGATTAAATCATAGAGAACTCTATAAGTTGTTATTTTAACTTTTGCAATGACCTCTTCCGCCGTTAAGCTAGTGCCCTCAAAGAGCAATGCATTTCTTGTTCTCCAAATCTCATATACCACTATGCAAAAGGCAAGTAAGATAGCTTTGGCTCGGATGCCTGTCCCGCGGTGCTCTTTTTTGATCCACTTAAGTGTGCTTTCAATAGTTGTCATTTCTCTTCTAATACCAAACCATTCCCTTGTGTGCTTCCAAATCATGCGGGTGTAGGGGCAAGAAAAGAAGAGGTGCGCCCTTGTCTCATTAGCCCGCTTGCAGAATCCGCAAGTCCTATCTTCCAAGTTAAGGTAGGAGAGAGTGTCTGTAGTACTAACATGTAGGTAAAAGGTCTTGTTTTTCTCTCGACGCATGTTAACCTTGCGTGCGCCTTTCATGGGAAAGAGAACACAAAATACTTGGCAAAATGCAATTATGACACAGGAAATCAGGAATCGGCTGCTTGTCGAGTGAGACAGCAGAAGAAGAAGGATTCTCCAAAAAATCAGCTCAAGTTTCATATCTAGTGAATTAAACAGAAATTGATGAAATAGTGCTTTCGATTACCCAAAGTAAAGGTAGATGAAGTTGAGGCTACGCCAAAGCTGACAAAGTGGCTCTCAGTTTTGGACAATTTCGACATTGCAAATGTGTGTAATCCTGACTTCAAATTCGAATTTGTCTCACCCAATATACATGGTGAGTCTTCTATTTGTGAAACAAAACTGGAGGATATTAGTACTCAAATTGATTGTTGGAAGAATTTAGTGGTGTGCTATGTGCTAGAGCTTATCTGTAATAAATAACCCTTGATTATTCTTATTGATTAAAGGTGTATATATACATGTTACAATAGGAAAATTATTTTCCTATTCTACATCTAAAACTATTTGGAGTCTAACTATACAATTATGGTAATAATATAAGACTAATTAAGGTACAAGACTAACATACAATATATACCAAATATACACAAAATATAAATCTGCTCATTCTAGAACTGGACTGCCCGTATGGGCCTTCTGGAACGTCACGGACTGGGATGCGTTATGGCTGGACCTAGCCTGTTGGCTATACTTCAATATACATACAATATACATGTATATCATGTATGTATATTTAACACACCCCGCAGTCATAGCGGGCGGTCTTCGTACACTAAGACTGTCTCTAAAATCTTCAAAAATGACCGAGGGAAAACCTTTTTGTAATGATGTCTGCAATTTGATATCTGGAAGGGACATGGCAGACGTGTACCTGTCCTCGAGCTATCTTTTCTCGAACAAAGTGAAAGTCCATCTCTATATGTTTAGTGCGTTGGTGCTGAACTGGATTACCAGAAAGGTAGATGACACTAACATCATCACAATACACCAAGGTAGCTTTCTGAATAGGACAATGAAGCTCTAAAGGAAGATTACGTAACCAACATGACTCAGAGACCACATTGGCTACCCCTCAATACTCGGCCTCTACACTCGAACGTGAAAGCGTGGATTGACGTTTGGCATACCATGAGACCAAGTTATTTCCAAGAAACATACAATAGTCAGACGTAGAACGCCTGGTATCCGAACAACTACCCCAATCAGCATATGTATAGGAGAAAAGCATAAACGTCGACGACGGATACAAATGCAAGCCATAATCAAGTGTTCCCTGAATGTACCTAAGAATGTGTTCGAGCGCATTCATATGTTCAATCCTGGGATCATGCATAAACAAACACACCTATTGTACGACATACGTAATATCAGGTTGCGTGAACGTAAGTTACTGAAGGGCCCCTGCAAGACTACGATAGCATGTAGGATCCTCATAGGGGGAGCCATCTGCAGCGCTCAACTTGGATTTAGTATCAACTGTAGTGAAAGTGGACTTACAGGATGACATCTCAGCCCCCTCAATGATCTTAGTAGCATACTTTCTCTGTGATAAGAACAGTCCATCTGCATGGCGAGTGACAGCAGTCCCCAAAAAATAACTCAATGGCCCCAAGTCTTTCATGGCAAACTCAGAGCTGAGCATTGTCATAATAAACTTGTGTAATGCGTCAGAAGAGGCAGTCAAGATAATATCATCCACATATAATAGTATATAAGCCATCAAAGAACCCTGACGATATATGAATAATGAATTATCAGACCTGCTGTGAGAGAACCCAATAGTCGAAACATAGTCAGCAAACTTTTTATACCAAGCCCGTGGAGACTGCTTAAGCCCATACAATGACTTTTTCAACAAACAGACATGATGAGGATATCGAGTATCCCTAAACCCCAAGGGATGATGCATATAAACTGTCTCCTTGAGATCACCATGTAGGAAAACATTTTTCACGTCTAGCTGATTAATGGGCCATGCTTTTGACAGAGCCAAGCTGAGCACAGTGCGAATGGTAGCCGGTTTGACCATCGGACTAAATGTCTCACCACAATCGACACCAACCTGCCGAGTATTACAATCACCTACAAGACGAGTCTTATGCCTTGCAAAAGAACCGTCATAATTATCCTTATGAGCAAAAATCTACATAGACCGAATAATATTAACACCAGATGGACGGAGTACCAACTCCCACATCTTATTATCAATAAGAATATTATATTCATCGATCATGTCAATCTTTCAATTGGGGTCATTTAAAGTAAACACGTGATTACGGGGTAAGGGTGATTTAAGAACATTATAATATATTTAAAATGTCTTTTTATTTTAAAAATACCATGTTGGGTGTTGAGTGTGTATATAAATATATATATATATACACACTTTTTGAGTCATTTTTAGTTAGTATTTTTCCTTTTTATTTGTGTTTCGTATAGTATTATGGTTGTTTTTCTTCATTTTGAGTCACAACGGTCCTAAGGGAGAAAATACCGAAATGAGGATGAAAGGGCTGATTTGGAGGATGAAAATGCATAATCAAGTCCTAAGCAATGAACTAGAGAAGCTCGGAGAGCAATTTAAACAAAATTACACAGTCAACCGCACGGGGTCTACAAGGCTAATTTACAAAAGTTGCTCGGATTTAGAACCGCAGTGCCGAGGCGCTTGGATTATGTCTGTCGAAAGCGCTGCGGCGCTAAAATACAGGGTCGCGGCGCCGAAAGTCCAGAGAGCCTCAGTTTTTCTAGCGTCGCGGCGCCGACGCGGGTTTTGGGCGAGAAAGTCCATTTTTGAAAGGGCAAAAGGGTCCAAAACGAGATTTTTCTGAATATAAGCCTTAGAGATTAATTCTTAAGGGAAACATCATACTTGGGAGGCTAGAGAAAGGAGGCAAAGCTACACAATTGGAGACCTTTGTTCAAGTTATTTTCTTTCCTTTACTTTATTTTCAGTTTATGTTGGATATTTGTAAATTGATTTTTAGCATGACAATGTCTATGAGCTAATTTCTTTATTAGGGTTTTTCATCAAATCAACTTGAATTTTTTTTCATAAGTTAATGCATTGTTAGTGATTTCTTCTTCATCTATTTAAGATCTATTCAATTTGTATTGATTGTTTGATAAGTAATTGGTCATTAATTGTCATAACTTATATGATTTCGAATCGAGATCTGAAAGGGAGATTTGAATATACTATAGTTGTCTAGACAAAGGTTAAAATTGCGGACGAAAGTACCTCGATACTTGTGTAGTATTTAAGGTTATTGTTCTTAATCCTCCTGTGTGGTAAAATCTATCATAGAAATATAGAAGGTTTCTGCATAAGGTTGAGTTTTTATATGTCCTAACCGGAATATAGAACATGATCGTTAACCTGATATCTTAATAAGAAGAAGAATCATTAGTCTTGCTTTAACAAGTGAAAGAGTTGATAGTTGAGGAGATTGGAAGCCCTAATTCCCTTCATAACTGTTTTAACCCAAAGTTTATGATCTTAGTTTATTTTCTGCAGTTTACTTAGTTTTAATTCTTAGATTAAAAACCAAAACTTATTAACGGTTACCAAATAAAAACCAAAGCTTTAAAAAACGGTAATTGATAAACCAGTCTTTGTGGACGACACTCGGTTTGACCGAGATTATTACTACAAGTGATACGTACAAATGCGTAAGCATACAGAAATATCGCAAACATTGGGCTCGGGTGACTGGTCCATGACTCGGGGCTGAATTGAGTGAATTTTGGGAAGGACCAGGACACGAGACGGACTGGCCAGCAGGCAGTGGGCCTGCTGGCCCAGAACTGTAACAGGAAACTTGAGAAGCTCGGCCAGAAACTGAAGAGGAAGTTGGGCCAGTACTGGTCCTGGAACCCGAGACCATACCGCCGTAACTAGTTGCACGGTGGCCCGATTATTGGACCCACTCAGAATGACATCACATGAGTACCTGGTAGTGGCTACTGGGATTCGAGTGGGGCGACAGTCCGAAAAATATTTAATAATATACGGGGATATGCCATCATCCAAAAAATCATACGAACTAGGCACGAGAGTACTATCCTTCAAAAATGGAAATTGGGATTCATCAAACAACACATGACGACTAATAATGATTCGATTATATGATAAATCAAAATATTTATAACCACGATAATTAGACGGATAACCTAAAAACACACAAGGGGTAGAACGGGTCTGAAGTTTGTTGATTGTGGTGGACGGAAAAAGGGGATAACATAAGCACCAAAGACCCTAAGATGAGAATACGAAAAAGTCTTATTATATAAAATTTGAAGAGGGAACGAATATGTCAAACCTTTAGAATGAAGAATGCTAAGAATATATGTAACCATTTGTAGAGCATGATGTCAAAAAAATGGGGGTACGGAAGAATGAATCAATAAAGTGCGGATAATGTTACTAGTCGGTGGAACTGGTGAACCACGCGAGCTGGTTAGATGCGTGGGGCAGAGGGCTTGTAGTACCCCCTTTGATGATCCAGCCTTTTTGTTCGCTTCGGTAGTGAATCACCTACTAAAGGGGCAGTTGTTTACATTCGGCTTTCTCATTTTGTGAAGACGTATGAGCACAAAACAAAAATTGATCCTATTTTTAGCACAAACTCTCGAAAATCTCCATTGTCATATTCTTTGCCATTATCACATTGAATATTTTTTATTTTTCATTCAAATTAAGTTCTAATGAAAGCTCTAAATTTTAAGAAGATGGAAAAAACTTGAGATTTTTTCGCTATTGGAAAATTTCATAAATATTTAGAGTAATCATCCAAGAATAAAACATAATAACGATGACCCATAGAACTCATGAATCGCTATGAATAATATCAAATGACATTGAAGTATGAGAATTCAAGTCTACAAATGGCAACGTAATAATTTTTTCTAGAGAACAAGATTGACAATTTGGAGTACTGTGTGTACCCTTACATGAAATAAACTTATTTCTATCTAAAGTAGATGAAATAGACGATCTCAGATGACCTAGACGAGAATGCCACAAGGAAGGAGCAAGAGCTGGTTGAAGGCATGGCTTGACGCGAGAAATCGAGACTTGGTGTGATTGGATAAAGATCTCCCCTACTATCACACCTCATGAAAGGGCTCCCCGTCTTGAATCCTTCACAGAAAACTCAAAGGGATCAAAATCAATAGAAACTCAATTATCAGTTGTGAATTTACGGACAGACAGCAAGTTAATTAGTTTTGGGGCATGAAGGGTATTTTTCAAGACAAGTGGTGGATGGGGAGGAGACAAAGTTTTATGACCATCATCCTTAATTGGAATTGAATTACCATTACCAATAATTATACCACGATTATTGCTCAAATTGGAATAAGACGAGAGAGTACCTTGGTCAGATGTCATGTGGGTAGTGGCTCATGTGTCCATGTACCAATTCGGGTCCGGTTGAGTTAATCCAAACCTATGCATTGCGGATTCAATGTCGGTTTGTGTGGATCCCGCTGCGTAATGGGCTTGAGGGGATCGAGGCCCGAGTATTCCGAACTGTTGCCCCAACCCATAAACTGGTCTCACACCCGAAAACTGACCCAAGATAGGACCCGAGAAACTGGGTTTGGTGGCGAGTCGGGTCCAATTTCCCGGGTAATACATTAGGCCGTTGGGCTGGGCAGAAATAGGGGCCCACTGATGGCCCCGCGTCTGTTGATGTTGTTGACTGCCCCAAGGGGCACCACCACCACTGCCACTGTTCCTGTTGCAGCCAGAGTTGGTTGTACCGGAAGGAGGAAAATTGGACTCAGTCATCATGATGACGGGACTAGCCCCTATAGTCGTCTTTTTAGCCAAACATGTTTCTTCCAATATAAGTATAGAGCGGGCTTGATAGAATTCCGGAAGGGGGTTACTTTGACGAAGGATTGAAGCAACACCGTTATAGGCCTCAGACAAGTCTACAACCATCTGTAGGACGAGATGACTATTGCTCACAAGAGCCTCCACGTTCCGAAGTTGATCCGGCAAGTCCTTGAGTTGTTTACAATAAGATGAAACGTTGGGTAAATTCTCCATAGCAACTTGAGAAAATTCCTGTTCAAGGGCGACAATGCGTGAATGACTGTTATCCTGGAAAATATAACGCAATCGATTTCAAGCAGTCATAGTTGTGGAGTTGGGTTCCATAATCGTCTGTAAGAGGTCAAGAGAGATAGTTGCATAAATTCATTAGAGAACTTTTGCGTCAAGAGTGACCCATGATTTTGGATCATCCTCTTTGGTGGGCACAGCCTCCTCCGTATTACCATCCATATTAGCAGCCGGAGGAATTATGTGGTGGAGGACTTGATGTGTCATCGCATGAATCTTGAATAATTCTGCCCACGTCCCATATTGGACGTTTTCTAGGTCAAGAACAATAAGAAGAACGCTCTTGATGTTAGAAACTGTGAGGGCATGATTGTTATACCCCGTGGTTCGGGCCGTGCGTGTGGGGCCGTGCGAGAAATTAGAGAAACACGTTCAGGGGCCTCAGAGCCGCGGCGCCAAGGCGGGTGAAGTGCGGTGAGGCGCTGAAGTTCCAGTACGCAGCGTCACGGAAGCGTGGCGCCGAAAGATCCGGCGTCCGCAGAGAGCGCGCCGCGGCCGGGAAGCGCCGGCGCCGAGGCGGGAAATTTGTGCGGAAAAACTTAGAAAATCTGATTTTTGTTTTAAACGGGGCCATGGGAGGGGGACAAGTGTCCCCCATCCGATTTTCGAACGCATGCAATATCAGTGCCCACGGCTTGGTCACTTTTCCATCTTTCATCTTTACTCTCTCTCTCTCTCTCCAAAGCTTGAGCTCCCCCTTCTCTCTAAAACCTCAAGAGGTGTTCTAGCCTAAGAAAATCTGAAAAGTTAAAGGCAAGAAGGAAGCTTGTGACTAGCTTAGAAGTGCTATTGTGGTGGTGTTCTTGGAGTAAAGGCTAGCAAGGTGTTGGAATAAGTTTGGCTAAAACTTAAGGTAACATTTCTTCTCTTGTAGTTGGTATTGGGTGTTGCATGTTTAATAGGAAGAACTTGTAGTTGGAAAAATGCACTTAGAGTGGTTGCATGTAAGAAATGGGGTGTGATTATGAAAGAATTGGTTAGGGGGATTTTATGAGCATGTTGTTGCCTAAATACTACATTAGACTTGTTGGGTTAGTTGTTATAACTTGTGGGGCTGAATTTTTACACACCAAAGTTTATGTGTGTAATCCCCTTGGTGTTGGTTGGTTGTTGAGCCTTAAACATGGCATTTGAGCGTTAAAAATCGACCTTGGAAAAGGTGGCAAAGTATGTAGAAACAAAGGAAACGCTGCCCAATTTTCCGTAGGAAATTGGTGACTTTAACTTGGAAAAATTCTGCATTGTAATTAGAGCTTGATAAACGTATTGTGGTCATTTTAGGTTGACATACTACGTGCGGTAAATTGGACTTAGCTTGTGGATTGACCAAAGAGGTATGTGGAGCTTTCCTATCTCTTGAGCATGATTAGTTGTACCTATGTAGTACGGTAGACGTACAAGATTTGAAAATCTTCGTTTGTTATAAGTATTTGATACTTGCTTCGTTTTAAAAGAAAAGTATAAAAATCCTCGACTTAGGGAATGTGTTTTACTATTGTTTAACTCTAATGTAACGGCTTTATGGGGAGTTGGTTATATTAGTTTGTGAAAGTTTAATGGAGAAAGGTTTTGATGATTTGAACTTGTGGAAGGAAAATGGCTCTAAGGCATGAATTGCCTAAGGTTTTACAAGAAATGAAGTCACTTAATTTAGAAGCTTGAGATAGTTTTAAAAGGAAATGTGACTTGTTTTGAAAAGAAATTGTAACTTGATACTATGGTGATTAGTATCTTGGAATTTTTGTATAAAAATGAGTTATTTCTTAAAAGGTTAGAAGTACATGGTACTTGGGTTAAATTCCCGGATTTTCTATTAAAAGACATGTTGGTGCCTTAGGTATACTAAAATGAGAGAGGATATATTAATAATGTTAATAAGAAGTTAGGGTATTTTCTTAACTTGCTTATGTTATGATATGATAGTAGAGTGCTTATGTTATGATATGATAGTAGGTAGTGCTTATGTTATGATATGATAGGCGGTAGTGCTTATGTTATGTATGATAGCCGATGAGCTATGTTATATATATATTATTACGTAAACCCGGGTTATTCTTGTTACTTCCTTTGGACATACCGACACGATGGGTGGCCCGGGTATGCTCCGATAGGGTGGTTTACTACTTATGCCATGGATTTGCTACCCATGATGCGAGTGCGGCGTTTGTACTAAATGCGGATCTGGACCATAGGATCCATGCAGTGAAATAGTCCCATACGATGCACGCGATGGTACTCATGCGGATCCACAGATCCACGCGGGTGAAATAGTCCCACGACGGCGGATGACCTACGCGGGTCCACAGACCTATGCGGGTGAAATAGTCCCAGGAGTAGGATTGCTTAATGATACTACGGGCGAGGTACCCTGTTTTGATCATGAGCTTCCTATTTTTATGCAGTATATATATATACATTTGTTACTCTCATTGTTAGTAAGGCACAGTGCAAAGTAAACTGATTTTCGTCTATATCTCCAGCTTATATTTTGACTTATGATATTATTACGTATTTTCCGCCGCATATTTGGTACATGTTATCGACCTCGCCGGGCTGCGTTCATGCCGCAGGTTGAGGTTCATAGCTTGCTGATCCGCACTCTTAGGATCACGGTTCGGTTCTCGGAAGGCTTCATTTCTCCGGAGGCCTCGTCTTTTGGTACGATTCCCTGAGGTTGTAGACTTTTGTACATTCAGGGGGTATGGCGGGGCCCTGTCCCGTCATAGTGTTATACCTTCTTAGAGGCTTGTAGTCCTGTCATGAATTGGGGTGTAAGGATATAAATCGCTCGTTTTATTATATTTAGAGGTAGCCACTTTGGGTTGCTTTGTTTTATATTCTTATATGGTTCTTGTTTGTGAGTTTATTTCCGCTGGTTTTCTCTGATGTTGTATCACAAGGGTGCCCGGGGTAAGGCACCAGTCACGGATCCGAGGTCGGGTCGTGACAAAAGTGGTATCAGAGCAGTTAATCCTCGGAAAGGGTCTACAGACCGTATCTAGTAGAGTCTTGATTATCGGTGTGTTGTGCACCACATCTATAATCAGGAGGCTGCAGGATATTTAGGATTGGTTTCCATTTCTTCTCACTCTAAGATCGTGCGATAGAGCTGTGTGGTTAGGGTCGTCTCTCCCTAACAGTTATGGTGTTTGCACGAGGAAACAAAGCGATGACCAGGAAGATTATGTGGATTGCGTATCCGGGTTGGTAATACTTGTAGTATAGTTGGTATTGTGACATACAATATCTGATTTACGTATTTAGGGTCACATATGTGTTGCCTAGAATGATTTTAGATTACCAGGATTTGGTAAAGACTAAATAGATACCGGGAAGGTATGAACAATTAAGGAACTCTCATCGAGGTTTTACGTGCTAGTTTGAGAAAATTTGGAGACGATGAGTTATCGGAAAAAGTAATGGAACCTTAAGAAGCTTAATTAAGGGGCCCAATGGGAGACTATGTTTGTAAATTAAGCTCGTGGTATGCTTAAGAGGATAGTACGGATGAGATCTCGTGGAGTAAGTAATGGTTGTTGTGATCAAGGCGACACGGTCATGGTATTATGAGAAGTTAGGGTACCCGTTTATGGTGGGATCGGTTGATAGTAGTCCGCTACGTGGCCAGTCACGAGGTACAAGCCCAGTCTAGTTAATCGTTTACGGATGCGTGGACGCATTCCACCGAACCAGTGTGAGAGCCGGAAATGACCTTATATTGTTTAACTTAGTAACTCCAAGATTGGAGGCCAGCTTTATTATGGAAGTTATGTGCGTAAGCTAGAATAAGTTTGGAAGTACGGAAAAGAGTACGACCGGTAAGGAAGTGAGCAACCAAGTGTGAAAGAAATGAAGCCAGAATCCATGAGAACCTTTATGAGGTAACCACACCCGTGAGTGTGGGGTGGTAGCTGAGTGGGCAGATAATAATTGTCGGTAACGATACAGTCGTCGGACCCTAGCAGAGCTGTTATGACAGACGTTGAGGTCATTATGAGTACGGGCGCTGCCGGCAGAAAGCTGAGGGCATCTTTGGTAGGTTTTGAAAATCTACACGATTTTAAGGCGGTATGTAATGATTAGATATTTACAGGACCACGAGAGGACCAGGTGATTAGGGTTGTGACACCAAGGAAAGTTTATTGAAGGGAGATAAGTTCTCTCCCCTACATAAAAGGATAGTCTTACGTATTATGGGGTTATGTGTACCCATGTAGTTAGACGAAGGATGGGAGACTGGTAGGTCTTCAGTATCGTCATGCCATAAGTTACAGTTTTAGATAACCGTGGAAAAAGTATTATGTTGGGGGTAATTAAGAACGACGTTACGAAACGGTCAGGGAAGTGTCGTAAGAAAAATGCAGGTAGTACGCATATTTGAAACTGTACGATTATGGATCAAATTAGAAACACTTTACTATTAATAAGCATAAGGTAGGTTATGACCAAAAGGATAAAAGAGAATACAACTATGGTTATGTAAGTTGCACGAGATACAGTTACCCCGGACTAGTGTAAGACCATTAGTAGGTAATGGGCAGTAGGAACACCTCGAGGAAAGGTAGTAGCATATGTACTGACGAGAAAGATAGTAAGAGAATACGGAGAGGTAAGGAACCCCAGGACAACTTGAATTAACTTATAAAGGAAAGACGAGTAGACACTCGAACGATAAGAAATCTTGACAAGTCATTGGATTGTGTAATATCGTGAATTGAGGTTGAACACCGGACTATAAGCTCTACGCGCTGAGAGAGGATATTAGGATTACTACTTGACAAGATCAAGGAAGTCTTCCCCCTAAATTGTGATTGGCAGGAAGTCTTAGCCATGCGGCAAGCAAAGGAATCAGATCCAAGTATAGTAACCAAGTTTGGTTGCAACAGGGAAAGGGAAACAGGAACCATAACTGAGATTAAGGATGCCCGAATATTTCGCAAGTGCAAGAAAGGCTTCCAGTTATTGGAAGAGAAGTTGACCACGACTACAGTTCTAACCCCTCTTGAGAGACTAGATGGTTAGGGTATTATTGTAACACGTTGGGTGTTGGGATAGGTTGTGTGCTGACGCAACACGATAAGGTTAGAGCTTATGTTTCCCGGCGGTTAGGGAAGCAAGAAAGGAATTACGTTACTCACGATTTAGAGTCGCGCGATTAATCGTACCTTGAAGATTTGGAGGCAATTTCCTTATATAGATTTCATGTGGATATTTGCGTAGACCACAAGAAACTCCGGTATATCTTGATCGAGGCGGTGAATTTGCGGCGAGGGACGGTGGTTAGGGTTACTCAAGGATTGTGATATTGATATCCTATACCACCCAGGGGAGGCCAATGTAGTTGCAGATGCCCTTAGTCGCAGATCGATGGGTAGTCTGTCGGGGGTGCAGCCAGGGGAGAAGGACATGGTCCGCGAGTTACATCAACTAGCGAGCCTTGGGGTTCGATTGGTTGATTCTGATAGTGATGGAATTCGGGTTCGAGAGGTTGCCGAGTCTTCCATCGTCGGGGAGGTGAAGAGGCGACAGTATGAGGATCCGGTTATGGTACGGTATCGAGATGCTGCCCTTCAGAGAGAGAAGAGTCTATATGAGGTAGCGCCTGATGGGGTGCTAAGGTTTGAGGGCCGATTGTGTGTTCCCGATGTGACAGGACTTCGTCGTGATTTTGGGAAGCGCACACGGTCGTTATTCTATTCACCCGGGGTCGACTAAGATGTACCATGACCTCAGGTGTGTGTATTGGTGGGATGGTTTGAAGAGGGACGTGGCCGGTTTTGTTGCCCAGTGTCCTAATTGTCAGCAGGTTAAGGTTGAGCACCAGAAGCCCGGTGGGCTATTACAGGCTATTGATATTCCGATGTGGGAGGTGGTCAACCTAGACTTTAGTACAGGGCGACCTCGCACCCAGAGGAGACATGATTCCATTTGGGTTCTGGTTGTGGTGTGAAATCAGCCCACTTTCTTCCATCAGGCGACGTTTTCGTGAGGACTATGCGGATTATATATTAGAGAGATTGTGAGATTGCACGAGTCCCTGTCGATTATATCGATAGAGAGCCCGATTCACGCTAACTGGAGGTCTTTCCGTAAGGATTAGGGACACAGTGAGTCTCAAGACGGCGTTCATCCTCGAGACGGACGGACAGCCGAGCGCACTATCCGCACACTCGAGGATATCTGCGGGCTTGTGTTATTGATTTCGGGGTAGCAGGAGGATCATTTGCCTCGTGGAGTTTGCTTATAACAACGGCTACCATTCTAGTGTTCGGATGGCGCCATGAGGCCTTATACGGGAGAAGTGCAGTCACCGATAGGTTGGTTTGAAGTGGGAGAAGTGCGATTAATCGGGCCGATTTGGTTCACGATGGATAAGGTGAAGCTTATCCAGAGCGGTTATTGGCGGCCAGTCGGCGAAATCATACGCAGATCATCGGCGTCGACACTTAGAGTTTGAGGTTAATGATTGGGTCTTTCGAAAGTGTCACCCATGAAGGTGTGATGAGATTTGGGAGGAAAGAAACTCACCCAAGGTACATTGGGCGTATCGATTGTCCAAGAGTGGGCAAGGTTGCCTATGAGTTGGATCTGTCGTCCGATCTTGGCGGTACATCCGATTTTCACGTGTCTATGTTACGGAAATGCGTTGGAGATCCATCTAGAGTGCACCCGATTCAGGATATCCAGGTGACAGAGGAGTTGTCGTATGAGGAGAGTCCCATAGCGATACTCGATCGTCAAGTTAGACGACTCCGGACGAAGGAGGTGGCTTCCGTCAAGGTTTTATGGCGGAACGAGAACAGAGAGGAGATGACGTGGGAAGCGGAGGATGATATGATGAAGAAATACCCACACTAATTCCCTATACCTCCAGGTAACCCCCTTTCCTACTGATTGGTGTTAATTTAGTTGATTATGCTTGAGTAATGTTGTGGCTCGGGGAGCATTCTTATTTGCAAAGGAATAGTTAAGAAGATATGTTTATATTGCGTTTTGTGTAAGGCTAGAAGGAACATTCGGGACGAATGTTTCTAAGGGGGGGAGAATGTTATACCCCGTGGTTCGGGCCGTGCGTGTGGGGCCGTGCGAGAAATTAGAGAAACACGTTTAGGGGCCTCAGAGCCGCGCGGCCGAGGCGCCGCGCGCCAAGCGCGGTGAAGTCGAGGCGCTGAAGTTCCAGTGGCCGCGCCGGGAAGCAGTGGTCGCGCACCGAAAGATCCGAGGGTCCGCAGAGTTGCGGCCATGCCACGGAAGCAGGCCGAGGCGGGAAATTTGGGCGAAAAACTTAGAAAATCTGATTTTTGTTTTAAAGGGGCCATGGGAGGGTGACAAGTGTCCCCCATCCGATTTTAACGCATGCAATATAATTGACCAAGGCTTGGTCACTTTTCCATCTTTCATCTTTACTCTCTCTCTCTCTCCAAAGCTTGAGCTCCCCCTTCTCTCTAAAACCTCAAGAGGTGTTCTAGCCTAAGAAAATCTGAAAAGTTAAAGGCAAGAAGGAAGCTTGTGACTAGCTTAGAAGTGCTATTGTGGTGGTGTTCTTGGAGAAAAAGGCTAGCAAGGTGTTGGAATAAGTTTGGCTAAAACTTAAGGTAACATTTCTTCTCTTGTAGTTGGTATTGGGTGTTGCATGTTTAATAGGAAGAACTTGTAGTTGGAAAAATGCACTTAGAGTGGTTGCATGTAAGAAATGGGGTGTGATTATGAAAGAATTGGTTAGGGGGATTTTATGAGCATGTTGTTGCCTAAATACTACATTAGACTTGTTGGGTTAGTTGTTATAACTTGTGGGGATGAATTTTTACACACCAAAGTTTAGGTGTGTAATCCCCTTGGTGTTGGTTGGTTGTTGAGCCTTAAACATGGCATTTGAGCGTTAAAAATCGACCTTGGAAAAGGTGGCAAAGTATGTAGAAACAAAGGAAACGCTGCCCAATTTTCCGTAGGAAATTGTTGACTTTAACTTGGAAAAATTCTGCATTGTAATTAGAGCTTGATAAACGTATTGTGGTCATTTTAGGTTGACATACTACGTGCGGTAAATTGGACTTAGCTTGTGGATTGACCAAAGAGGTATGTGGAGCTTTCCTATCTCTTGAGCATGATTAGTTGTACCTATGTAGTACGGTAGACGTACAAGATTTGGAAATCTTCGTTTGTTATAAGTATTTGATACTTGCTTCGTTTTAAAAGAAAAGTATAAAAATCCCTTGGACTTAGGGGAATGTGTTTTACTATTGTTTAACTCTAATGTAACGGCTTTATGGGGAGTTGGTTATATTAGTTTGTGAAAGTTTAATGGAGAAAGATTTTGATGATTTGAACTTGTGGAAGGAAAATGGCTCTAAGGCATGAATTGCCTAAGGTTTTACAAGAAATGAAGTCACTTAATTTAGAAGCTTGAGATAGTTTTAAAAGGAAATGTGACTTGTTTTGAAAAGAAATTGTAACTTGATACTATGGTGATTAGTATCTTGGAATTTTTGTATAAAAATGAGTTATTTCTTCTTAAAAGGTTAGAAGTACATGGTACTTGGGTTAAATTCCCGGATTTTCTATTAAAAGACATGTTGGTGCCTTAGGTATACTAAAATGAGAGAGGATATATTAATAATGTTAATAAGAAGTTAGGGTATTTTCTTAACTTGCTTATGTTATGATATGATAGGCCGGTAGTGCTTATGTTATGATATGATAGGCCGGTAGTGCTTATGTTATGATATGATAGGCCGGTAGTGCTTATGTTATGTATGATAGCCGGATGAGCTATGTTATATATATATTATTACGGGTAAACCCCGGGTTATTCTTGTTACTTCCTTTGGACACACTGACACGATGGGTGGCCCACGGGTATGCTCCAATAGGGTGGTTTACTACTTATGCCATGGATTTGCTACCCATGATGCGAGTGCGGCGTTTGTACTCATGCGGATCTGGACCATAGGATCCATGCGGGTGAAATAGTCTCATGCGAGTACGCGATGGTACTAATGCGGATCCACAGGATCCATGCGGGTGAAATAGTCTCATGCGGGTGAAATAGTCCCATGACGAGGCGGATGACCTCATGCGGGTCCACAGGACCTATGCGGGTGAAATAGTCCCAGGAGTAGGATTGCTTAATGATACTACGGGCGAGGTACCCTGTTTTGATCATGAGCTTCCTATTTTTATGCAGTATATATATATACATTTGTTACTCTCATTGTTAGTAAGGCACAGTGCAAAGTAAACTGATTTTCATCTATATCTCCAGCTTATATTTTGACTTATGTTATTATTACGGATTTTCCGCCGCATATTTGGTACATGTTATGCTCGACCTCGCTTCGGCTGCGTTCATGCCGCAGTTGAGGTTCATAGCTTGCGATCCGCACTTTTAGGATCACGTTCGGTTCTCGGAAGGCTCCATTTCTTGGAGGCCTCGTCTTTTGGCACGATTCCACGAGGTTGTAGACTTTTGTACATTCGGGGTATGGCGGGCCCTGTCCCGTCATAGTGTTATACCTTCTGAGGCTTGTAGTCTGTCATGAATTGGGTGTAAGGATGTAATCGCTCGTTTTATTATATTTAGAGGTAGCCACTTGGGTTGCTTTGTTTTATATTCTTATATGGTTCTTGTTTGTGAGTTTATTTCCGCTGGTTTTCTCTGATGTTGTATCACAAGGGTGCCCGGGGTAAGGCACCAGTCACGGATCCGAGGTCGGGTCGTGACAATGATGAAATGTGTTCTTATCAGTCATAGTGAATAGAACAACAAGATTTGGAGAAGGAACTTGGTGAAGGGAGGTCTCGGATTTTGTTGGAGAAGAGAACAACAAACCGAGAAGTGTCTCAGTTGTTTGGGAAGGGAGGTCTCAGCTGTTTTTAGTCACGGAAACCGAAGGAGTTTGCGGAAGGTGTATATATACAAGTTACAATAGGAAAATTAAAGGTGTATATATACCATGAAAGAAATAATTTCTTGATTATTCTTATTGATTAAAGGTTCTATCTAAAGTAGATGAAATAGACGATCCCAGATGACCTAGACGAGAATGTCACAAGGAAGGAGCAAGAGCTGGTTGAAGGCATGGCTTGACGCGAGAAATCGAGACTTGGTGTGATTGGATAAAGATCTCCCCTACTATCACACCTCATGAAAGGGCTCCCCGTCATGAATCCTTCACAGAAAACTCAAAAGGATCAAAATCAATAGAAACTCAATTATCAGTTGTGAATTTACGGACAGACAGCAAGTTAATTAGTTTTGGGGCATGAAGGGTATTTTTCAAGACAAGTGGTGGATGGGGAGGAGACAAAGTTTTATGACCATCACCCTTAATTGGAATTGAATTACCATTACCAATAATTATACCACGACATCGCTCAAATTGGAATAAGACGAGAGTACCTTGGTCGATGTCATGTGGTAGTGGCTCATGTGTCCATGTACCAATTCGGGTCCGGTTGAGTTAATCCAAACCTATGCATTGCGGATTCAATGTCGGTTTGTGTGGATCCCGCTGCGTAATGGGCTTGAGGGGATCGAGGCCCGAGTATTCCGAACTGTTGCCCCAACCCATAAACTGGTCTCACACCCGAAAACTGACCCAAGATAGGACCCGAGAAACTGGGTTTGGGATGGGCAGAATTCGGGGTCCAATTTCCCGGGTAATACATTAGGCCGTTGGGCTGGGCAGAAATAGGGGCCCACTGATGGCCCCGCGTCTGTTGATGTTGTTGACTGCCCCAAGGGGCACCACCACCACTGCCACTGTTCCTGTTGCAGCCGGAGTTGGTTGTACCGGAAGGAGGAAAATTGGACTCAGTCATCATGACGACGGGACTAGCCCCTATAGTCGTCTTTTTAGCCAAACATGTTTCTTCCAATATGAGTATAGAGCGGGCTTGATAGAATTCCGGAAGGGGGTTACTTTGACGAAGGATTGAAGCAACACCGTTATAGGCCTCAGACAAGTCTACAACCATCTGTAGGACGAGATGACTATTGCTCACAAGAGCCTCCACGTTCCGAAGTTGATCCGGCAAGTCCTTGAGTTGTTTACAATAAGATGAAACGTTGGGTAAATTCTCCATAGCAACTTGAGAAAATTCCTGTTCAAGGGCGACAATGCGTGAATGACTGTTATCCTGGAAAATATAACGCAATCGATTTCAAGCAGTCATAGTTGTGGAGTTGGGTTCCATAATCGTCTGTAAGAGGTCAAGAGAGATAGTTGCATAAATTCATTAGAGAACTTTTGCGTCAAGAGTGACCCATGATTTTGGATCATCCTCTTTGGTGGGCACAGCCTCCTCCGTATTACCATCCATATTAGCAGCCGGAGGAATTATGTGGTGGAGGACTTGATGTGTCATCGCATGAATCTTGAATAATTCCGCCCACGTCCCATATTGGACGTTTTCTAGGTCAAGAACAATAAGAAGAACGCTCTTGATGTTAGAAACTGTGAGGGCATGATGAAATGTGTTCTTATCAGTCATAGTGAATAGAACAACAAGATTTGGAGAAGGAACTTGGTGAAGGGAGGTCTCGGATTTTGTTGGAGAAGAGAACAACAAACCGAGAAGTGTCTCCGTTGTTTGGGAAGGGAGGTCTCAGCTGTTTTTAGTCACGGAAACCGAAGGAGTTTGCGGAAGGTGTATATATACAAGTTACAATAGGAAAATTAAAGGTGTATATATACCATGAAAGAAATAATTTCTTGATTATTCTTATTGATTAAAGGTGTATATATACAAGTTACAATAGGAAAATCATTTTCCTATTCTACATCTAAAACTCTATTCTATTTGGAGTCTAACTATACAATTATGGTAATAGTACAGACTAATTAAGGTACAAGACTAACACACAATATATACCAAATACACAAAATATAAATCTGTCCATTCTGGAACTGGACTGCCCGTATGAGCCTTCTGGAACGTCACGACTGGGCTGCGTTATGGGTTGGACCTAGCCTGTTTGCTATACTTCAATATACATACAATATACATGTATATCATGTGTATATTGTATTTATATTTAACATTATCCTCCATTTTGTTTGTTGAATGAATTCATTCAGAGAACGTGGGGAAAACATGGTATAAACAGAAAATCAATTTTTGCTCTCCACATTTTTAATTATGTGTTTGGCCAAGCTTTTATAAGTGTTTTTCAACTTGAAAAACACTTTTTGGGCCAAACACATACTTATCAAGAAGTAGAAACATTTGTTAAAAAAACCAAAAAGTGTTTCTACAATGGAAGAGAAGGAGAAACACCAATTTGGTGCTTCTCCAAAAAGTATTTCTCCAAACATTTTTAAAAAAAATAAAAAATTGTTTATCGACTTTTTTTTTAATTTGATTTAATTATTCACTTTAAAAAACATCAATTGTGTTTAATTATTTACTGGATTTTTGATAACTAGTTGATATGTTAATTTTTTATAGACTTATTTCAATTGAGTTTAATTATTCACTCTTTTTTTAATTCAATTGAGTTTAATTATTTACTGGGTTTTTGATAATTCGTTGATATGTTATTTTTTTCAAAATTTTGTTTATAGACTTAATTCAATTGGGTTTAATTATTCACTGAGTTTTCAATAAGTAGTTGATATGTAATCTGTTTTAAAATGCTTAATTCAATTAAATTTAAATTTTTATGGTGGTTTTGATAACTACTCGATATGTTTTATGTTTTTTTTTCAAAAAAACATTGTTTTGGACTGAAGCGTAATTGTTAAAAAACAGATTGTAGCAGTATTAAAAAATAAATTTTCTCTTTGTCATATATATATATATATATATATCTTTGCCATATATATATAAACTATGGATGTAGTTTATATGAGTTTATTTTCCCCATATTTTAAGTATTAATTTGTTCTGTTCATTTCTCATTGAGAAATATAATTGAGCGAACATTTGATATGTGGAAAAAAAGATGGATGGTATTATCAATAATGTCAAGTTTTCCATTAGACACACAAAAAAATTGTTGCGGCAACTATGACTATGCATAACTACATTATAAGGCATGCACTTGAAGATTTGGAATTTGATAAATGTGATGCAGACCTTAATTATGTTTCTGAAGTTGAAGGAGATGAAAATATTGGAGGAACATCAAGGACTTTGAAAGATGATCATGATGGATCGATGGATGATGTTAGTATGTAATCTGTTAGCCACAACATTGTCACTTCCTTAATGAGTCGCGAGTCGTAATAATATTTCTATATTCTAGTTTATTAGTTGTGTAATGATGTAATATATTCAACTTTTGGACATATTGAGTCATTGACTATCATATTGCTGTTACATTTCTTATGTAAGAGGACCCCCCTAATCTCGTGCCTTTTCTCGAGAATGGAATCCTCTGGAACCCTGTCCGAACGAAGGGCAATATAATATTATTTTTTGATTAAATGTTGCAATAAAATAAAATAAAATAAATGGAAAGATATACTAATTTTAGAAACATTGGATAGAAAAGAATATTTTAAATAGTTTTAAATCTATTAAAAATAATATTCTAGTTTCTTTGCATAAATGTGGGTCAAACATAGAATTGTTTCTGTTTCTCAAAAGTACTTCTATAATTATAGGTCAAACACCCTAACAGATTATCTAGAAACAGTTTCTGCAAAACTACTTCCAAGAAACAAAAATTATTTTTAAAAAACTTAGTCATACAGACCCTAATTGCTTAAGCTTCTTAAATTTCAAATATAGTAAAATGAGTATTTATAATCGTCAAAATTACTTTTCAAAATCATTTTGGGTATTACATTGTTATTTCATTTGGCAAAAATATCCTTATATATTACAAATTAGAATATTTTTTACGTATTAATTATGCCTATGTAAATTAAATATATATATATATAAATCTAAGTATATTCATTAATCTAAAAATATATATTAATCTAAGTATACTCACTGTTTGTTTACTTCATTCTCTGAGTTTGAAACCGGCCAGAGGCCCAGGTGGAAATCACTGCTCGTTGCGAATGCTTTGAAGATCCCTCACAAAACTCTCATCCTAGTTTGCTGCTACCAGAAAGGTAACCCTCATTCCCTTTCTTTTACTCCTTTTATTTTATTTTATTTTATTTTGAGTTAATGGTCAAAAATACACCTTAACTATCATTTTTTTGTGAGCTTTTACTTGAACAATTAGGTGGTGAGTTTCGGATTATCATCGACTATTAATCAAAACACATCTTAACTATTAGTTGTTTACTTTTTCTATTTGGACTATCGTCAACTATTTATCAAAATACACATTAACTATTAATTATTTACTTTTCCTACCTGAAAGATGGTGAGAGTTCAAATAGAAAATTCACTCACCTGATCATTCAAATAAGAAACTTACAAAAATGATAGTTAAATTACATTTTTTATCATTAACTCAAAATAAAATAAAAGAAGTAAAAGAAAGGGAATTTTTGTTCATATATGAAAAGTCCCCAGCATGACACACAATTGGGTGTCTGTTTATACCATGGTATAAATCATTCCATCCACAATCACTTGCTACCATCTAATAGTATTTGTTATCACAATCATCATTATTATTGTCGTCAACCACTAGCCTTCATCATCAACTATCAATCACCTCTGCCATCACAATCTGGCAACCACCATCATTGTCAACCATTACCGTCAGTTGCTACCACATCTATCATCTCCACCATTATAATTATATCAATTATCACTGTCGTCGTTGCCACCGTCAGTGCCACCACCACCACTATCAGTCACTATCATTGTGACAATCCCTACTACCAACCACCTCCACCGTCACAATCTCGCATGAGTCTGCTGGACTCTTCCTAATCTTTGGCCCAATATAATGTTCTAATGATCCATTCAAGCGATACACTTGAGTCAAGCCCATTTTCCCCCGCCAGACGAACAAAGAAGAGTAATTAACCCGTATAACAGCCCATTTAACATTTAAACTCAAAATAAACATACTTTATTCTGGCAACCTAACTATAACCAGCCTCCACACGATTTTAACTTTTACTAGCCATATTTCTTTTCTTCATGCATTTAACTCCTCAAACCCTAAAGCTAAAACAGCCACCTTTTCACCCCCAATTCGAAAAGCTCTTTGCGAATTCCTTCCATTAGTTCCCGCTGCCTTGGGGTACAATAGTAGTGGTTTCTTTTGGTGATTATGGTGTTGAAATGGAGGTGTAAGGGGTTGATAGGTTATGTATGGTGGATGTGCAGAACATGATTTTATTGTATAACATCTGTATAAATATTATATAATAGTGTACTATATAATATGTATAAACACTTATTATAATATATCTGTACACTACACTAAATACACACAAAGAGAGATTTCGAGTTCTTGAGTAATAAATTGACCTATCATGAAGAACAAAAAGATAAATGTATAACAATGTTATAAAGTGTATAACATGTGTATAATGGTATTATACAATGTATAATATGTGTATAAATATTGGTGTATAAGATATGTATACACACTTTATACACTATTATAAGACATTTATATACTACACTAAGGGTCCGTTTGGTACCGCTTATTAAAAAGAGCTTTTAGGAGTAGAGCTTTTTATCATAAAGTGGTTAGGTGTTTGGTTGTCAATAAAAAAAGTGTTTTGTATAAAAAAACATAAAAGTAGAAGGCCAAAATAAGCTCCAAAAGTGTTTTGTATAAAAAATTTGAGCTTCTTCCAAAAGTGCTTTTGAAATTCAAAAACATTTTTGGATTTGTCAACCAAACACTTCAATTAAAGGCCAAAAGTGCTTTTGACTCTCCAAAAGCACTTTTGGCCTTTAAAAAAACCATACCAAACAGACACTAAAATATACACAAAGAGAGATACAATATTTCAAGTTCTTGCGTAATAAACCCCATGATAATTAGGTGTAGGGGTGTTCACTGGCCCGTAATCGACCGACCGGGCCGAATCTGAATGGACCGAACCTAATCCAGAAAATTTACGATCGAGGACCGGACCGGAATATTCGGTCCTGGCCCGACCGGAAAATTCGTCCGTCGGCTTTGGACCGGTTGGACCGGATTTTTTTTTTTTTGTTAAATGCAATTAAATTATAAATTTTTAAGAATGTGTTCGTTTATCAATCTCATTAAATATGTTTGTTTTTTCCTTATCCTTCAATAAACTTTATTTCATTAATATAACTAACTTAAAGAAAATCACCAATGTACTTGGTTCAGATACGAACTCTTGAACTACTCATTAATTAAAGTTACACACCACATTTATATTTTCTATTTTCTATTTGGAATTTGGACATTCACAAACTAGGTGCACAAAGGTTAAACCGGACCAGATCAAGAGAAAGACCGAAATTACAGATTACTCGGGACCGAATGGACCGAATGATTTACCATGATCCCACCACCACCCCGCCAGCCCCCATCCACCTGCACAGCCCCCGCGCCACTCCCCTTGGCCGGACGTATTGACATAAGAAATATAGGTTGTAAATTGATCAAACTTTATATGGTCATAACTGCGCTCGGACGTCCGCTTTACCTAATTTGTTTTTGATTTCGCGTATTTTTACGATCTACGGTGGCCAAAGCTGCGTAGCGGTTTGATTCCTCCGATTTCTCCAAAAAGCGTCCATCTTGCCTCTCAATTTCACTTTTCCCCAAATCGTTACATTTTTCCCCTTTTCAAATCTAAATATCTCGCGATGTACAATTGATTTCAACGTAAAAATTGCGTGGCACCGCATCCGAATGTCAATTTCAATATTGAAAATTCAATTTATAAAAAAAAAAAAAAACGGTCCATTACGGTCGGGCCGGAAAATTCGATTTTACGGATCGGACCGGAAACCGGAATCGACCATTTTGACCGAGGACGGACGGAATCCACCGGTCGGACGGTCCGTCCATTCGGTCGTTCGGTCGGTTTTCCGGATCTGTTTGTACACCCCTAATTAGGTGTGTCGCTGGATGAAAAAAAAGAAAGAAAGATGAGTACATTAAAGATGAGTTATTTAAACTGTGCACGTTTGGTACGCTGTATTAAGCTGGACTCTACTGGACAAAAAAATAATACAGCGTTTGATGGGAGTTTTCAGCCGCAAAAATAGTACAGTCGTCATTTTTTAGACCCATCTAGCAGTTGAGTCTCCCCTGGACTGTAATTATATATTAATACACTAATACCGTCCATTATATATCAATACGATTCGATCAGTCGATCCAATTAAATTAAATCTGATCGTCTGACGTACAAAGCAGTCTGAAAGCATTTATATGGGAGTAATATCTTATATTAAATAAAATATATAGCTAGTCTGTTATAGAAAAAAGGGCCGACTTGCTATTTGTCATGTTTTAGGGCTATAAAAAGTTATCGACACTAATGGGCTGCTACATGTGTTTTCTGAAGTTTGGGCCTAAAGGCCTAGTTGCAGTATATCAGCAGCAGATCTGAATAATGGAAATTGGGCTTAGGCCCAAATCTTTTTTTCTATTAATTTATGCAGTTCTGTATTTATCTTAGTTTGTTATAAATTACTAACTTTCTTATTTCACTTCTATTTTTCAAACCAGATGATGACTCAAGCAGAATTAGTCGCTAACCTATTTTATTAAGACCGAACCAAACTCGCATCGCTAGTTTTTGTGGGTTAAGGAGTCTTAAAACTCTAAAGCGTCTATCGAGTAATATGTCGTTTTCCAAATGCTTGCAAAATCGTGTAACATCTCGAAATTACTTGGAAGCATTGGGCTCAACATTTTTGATAAAAGGTTCGTGAAATTGATTTTTAAATCTGGCCCAAACTCAAAATGATTTTCTCTTATAAATAAGAAATATAGGGTCATAGCACTTTCTTCCCTATTTTGTGCTGGTCTTTAATTTTTTTTCTTTAGTTTTTGTCATTCAAAATTGAACTAATGACTATAAAAGCATAAGTTATGCATCATGATATTTATAATTTATGTAAAGAACACTGCCGCTCATCTAACATGATTGGCCAGAAAAGCAGGCACAAAGTCTTCCAAAAGTAGAACAAGTGTTAGAAGTGCGTTCGATTGATTCAATATCCATGAATCTAGAAAAGAGGATTGAGGGTTGGAATAAATGTATAACAATAATTCTTGGAATTCCTTGGGGATTCTTGATTGATGTTGAGCTAACTATAGGACCAAAGAGTTACGCAGTCCTTGCGTGCTTGCTTTGCGCACCAGCATAGCAGAATTTGAATCCCCCGCAAGCCACTGCTCAATCCTCCTTTTCTGATTGATTGAAAGTAGCAAGGAAAGACAAGCAAAAACTCAGTGGTAGAGCGGTCAGCTGTTAACCGATTGGTCGTAGGTTCGAATCCTACTTGGGGAGATTTTTTAGTTATCGTTTTTCTGACCTAGCATTGCGAATCAAAGACTTTTTCGCAGTAAAGCCATTCCGAAAGGGGCTACCCCGAGCTCCCCGTCCCAGCCAATCTCCTTCTGGATCAAGGTCAGACATGACCCTAAAAATCCTGATTAAGCCGTCTTCAATCGGTTGAAAGATATGAAAGAAGTATGCGGAAGTTTAAAACTAGAATTGGCAGTGCGTCTATCGATATTTTAAAAAAAATAACTGAAAATCTTCTTATTCTTTCAATGTCTTTTTTGGGGAAGTCCAGACATGAATAAAGCAATGAAGCGTTCTCTTTTTTAGTCTGATTATGGCATGTGTCACGTCGCTCACAGTAGTTCTACCTATAGAAGAGGAGACAACCCATTTATGATTCCAGCCGAGAAGACTAGTAAAAGGAAGGATCAAGAATGTTATATATTTCATGAGCTAGATTAGTTGGCGATGAACAAGTAAGAATTGCCTCAACCAAAATGGATGAGCCGGTCATTGAATTGATTAACCTGGGATGAGAAATCTATCATGTCTGAGTTCTACGATTCGGATTCAGAGCGGAGTTAACTTACACCCTATATGAATAAGTTCAATTTTGAAGGGCAAAAATTAAAGACCAACCAATTTGGAGGGAACACCGTGTAATTACTTGAAAAATATAAAGATATGGGCCAAAACATTTTTATCCCAATACTTGTTCTTACGAGCCCTTTCGTAATCAACAAAAAAACAGACATCCAGAGTAGTTGAAGCCCAAAGTTATTTTTTTACTAAACCGATTTTCCTTTAAAAAATAATTAAGGTCCAAAAGGCCTAAGACTTGCAAAATGACTAAGACTAGTAGAAATTATATATTTAAGTTTGTCTATTATATACAATATATAGTATAATAATACCTTTTATATAATATACTGAGTTTAAAGAGTTGAAATACACCCCCTTTATTTTGGTATCAGAGTCGTAAGATTTTCGGACCATTGTACGAATGAACGATACTTATTTAGAAATTAAAAAAGAATTAAGTATCCTATATCCAGAATATATTAAGTTAAACAGAACCAAAGAGAATTTGCTAAGACTGCAGGAATTAATAGACATAATATCCAATTTAGAGTACAGACTTATCCAACAACTAAAATCAAAGAACCTTAGGCAAGATAAAAATAAGACACGTTTTAAACCTTATTAAAAAGTATATGAGAACATTAACTTTTGTAAAACGTATAAGATTTAGTCAGTGGGTCATAGATCTAGATATTGAACGAAGAAAAGAATATAGGAAAGCAGAAAAAGCTTTAACTTCTTATTTAGAACTGTTAGAATCAGAAAGCCTAACACGGGTAATACAAAATAGACTGATACAAAATCAGAATAATACAGAAACAATTTCCGCACTAAGGTGGGAATTATACGGAATAAGAAGCGATATAGAACGAATAACTTCTACTATAGAACGTTTGCAAGACCGTAACAAAAGGATACCGTTTGGATAAAAGAAAAAATAGATACGTTAAAGAACTTAGAATATTTAGACTTACGAATTTACCCAGAAAAGAAATACAGAGCTTTAAAAGATAATAGTATTATAAAGTGCAATTTCAGCACAGGAGAACATATACTACATAGCGAAGACAAGCAGTTAAATACAATAATAGATTTAATCATTAACCTCAGCGAAAGTATTAAAGAAAATAATAACCAAGTTAATAGAAGTTTAAAAGTAATAGAAGAATCACAAGTTAAACAAAGGAAAGTTTTCGAACTTTTGGAGAAAAACTTAGATTATTTAAAAGCAATTGATAATATTAGAAGAATAAAAAATTTACCAACAAAACAAGAATTAGAAACTTCGTTAATTAAAACCATATCTAATTTAGAATCAAGTAGTACCCAAGAATTCTATAAAATAGCACAACTCCTAGATAATCTAAATAAAGAAACCAGTTCCTTAAGTAAAACAATTTTAGATCTAAAAGAAATTACTCTTTCATGAGTAAACAAACCTGGTGTCAGGAAGAAGCTACAAAAATAACAGAGAAATCTGTTTTCTTACCAGTAGACTATAAAGAACATACACCGGTTTCTAAAACAGATCAAATATTCTTAAAACAACACATCACTACTATCTCGTTAATCTTAGAGATTACAAAAAAGATAGAAGTTATAGTGATAAAACTAGAAGAGTTAAACGAAAAGGTCAGTGTACTAATTAAACAGAATAAAGAAAAAACTAAAGAGCCTAAAGACACTCAAGTGGACGAACTAATTGATCAATTAAAAAGAGTAGAGATAACTCCACTCAAAGAAAGAACAAAAGTAGTTAGAAAACCGCAGAAATGGACTTTCTTTCAGCTAGATCAAGAACCGAAGAAGAAAGACCGCGAGTAAGCTACTCTGAAGACAGAATTGGAAATAATTTCATATCTAGACTGCTTAATAGAAAAATAGCAGAAGAAAGTAACAGACAGTTAAGCGAAGTAATAGATATAGATAGAGACATCAGTATTTTCCAACAAAACCAACTAAACCTATTAAACCCAAGAACTTTATATAACACATGAAAATTCTCTAAAACGACTCAACTATATAGACATTATAGAGAAGAACAGTTATCTATTTTAGGAACTACAACTGTTAGTATAAATTTAGTAAATTCCGCATCACAAAAACAAATTTGTAAGACGACTAGAACATTAATGCATATGGGATTAATTGTCATAGGGTTAAAAGGTTTAACCAGAAAAAATTTAGGAAGTAAAGTACTAGTAGTAATTTACGACGACAGATGGTCAGACATGAAAAAATCCATAATAGGAATGACTGAAGTAGACATGACTAATAATGGAGGAATTTTCTATATAAGCCCAGACTTTATAATGAACTTAGCAGAATTTGGAAAACATATAAAAATAGGAATACAGACTAAAGGATACGAAGAAATGCATAACGGTAATAATCTACTTATTTGCATAGGATTCTAGGAAAATGATGATAATAGTAATACAAAATTTAAAATAAGAATAAATGATGTAGTAGAATTAATGGGTATGAGGTATTAATTTAATAAAACCTATAAAAATAGACCCAAAAGACTACGCAGGATTAGAGTGGAAATTAGAAAATTTTAATAATAAAAAGAAAACGTTGCAACCAGAGTCACACCTGGTCTATACTAATTCTAAAGGAGAAACTTCCATAAGATTTACGAACTATAATTACATGCCTCTAAAAGATATGGAAGAAGAAAGTACAATAGAAGAAGATGAGATCACTGAGATAAATTTCATGAACATAGAATTAATAGAAGAAGGCTTTGAAGTAGATATAGCTATAGATAAAGCAAAAAGCTTACATAAAAATGACCCAAACCATACTTTTAAATGTAAAGGATGTAAAATGCCGCGAATGAACATAAAAGAAGCCATAAGTCATTTCAAAATTTGCGAATTAAGAACTGACAATTTAGGTTATAAAGGAACAATGTGTGCAGAAAAATCGATAAGTTCAAGCAATTTGGGAAGACATTTTTAATGATGAAGATTCAGAAATAAACTCAGTAGTAAGTCAAAAAGAATTAATGGAGACTAGTGCATCTAGCTCTAGCCCTTTTCAAAGAACCACAGGAGAACAATTTACCGTAGATACAAGTACAGGAAATGTACCTAGAAGAAGAGTATATAGAACAACTGGAGAACCAGTAGAAAATGTAAAACCATCAGGAATGAGAATGCCAATTGAAGAACCTATTGCCCTTCAAGAAGGAGGTAATAGAGGAAAAATCCTAAACATAGCCGCTCACGATCCACAAAGATGGAATTCAGTAATAGATTTATGGAAAGGAATAGTAGTGGCAGATTATATACAAAATTACGTAGAAACAGATCCAGAAACTATGTATAAATACTTAGAAACATTCTTAGGAGAATCTACTAAAGCCTTATGGGAGGCATACAAGACTGATTTCCCAAACGAATTCCAGTATTTGGTGTCCATGGGATCAAACCCATACAATTTTACAAATAAAATACATACGTTAATTACAGGAGAAGACCCTAATAGTGGTTTAGTAATATTACAAAAGAATGCCTTAATTAAACTAGAACAATTAAGCATAGGAAATTGGTTTTATATTAAAAAGTTCTTAAATGACTATTTTTACTATTGCACAATAAGCGGAAACACGTTTGACCAAGAGCTAGGTAAAAAACTTTTTAACAAATTACCAGGAGCTCTAGGAAGAGAAATAGAAGAAAGATGGAATAAAAGAGACGGAGTAGTCCAAAATGTTAATCTTAAATGGTCAATAGGACACAGGATTCAACACGTAATGGATATATTACAAGAGAAATGTACAAACCTACAGATACAAAAACAATTAAAATTAAACGAAATGAACTTCTGTAAAAGTGTAGTATATACCACACAGAGTTACGATAAAGAACCTTATAAAAGAAAAAAGTATAAAAAATGTTATAATAATAATAACTCATACGATAGGAAGAGATATTTTCTCAGAAAATCGGCTGCTAAAAAGCCCTATCTAGATAAAAACAGACATATACGAAAATATAGAACAGATAGAAACTATAAAAACAAATTAGAATGTTTTACTTGTGGAAGTATAGAACATTTAGCAAATACTTGCCCTAAAAGAATAAATAATAAAACAAGAAATTCTCAATTAATAGAAGACTTTCAAGAAACCTTATAAATGTAGATTTAATATATGTCGAATCTTGAAAGTATATACTCAGTAGTAAGTATCGATATTAATAATACAAATAAAATAGAATCCTCGGACTGAAGCGGATGAACTAATTAATGAAATAGACTAGAGAAATTAGACTTAGATATAAATATGAACCTTATGAACAGCGTCATAACCAGCTGTAATCATAATTTTGAAAATTATAAAGGTTTAGACAGTAATGCATGTTTCTCATGCAAATGGTTTCCCAGTAGAAGTAAAAGAGCCAAATGTAAACATTGTTTTATAGAAGGATGTATAGAATGTATACGAAAAGAGTTTAAAATAACGGTTAATCAAAAAGAAGTAATTAATAGAACCGAAGATCAGACCACAAGTATGAGAATAATAACTCTAGAAACAAGAATGAATGATTTAGAAACAAGACTTCTAAAAATAGAAAAAGGAAAAGATGTAGAAACAAGAGATGATATCACATGGCGGAATTAGACTCGTAACTAATGAATATGGAAGACTATGGTACCTTGATGCAGAATGAAGATATAAAACTAAGTACTCTAAAATTATTGTTAAAGTTAGGATAGCAGACTACGAAATAAAAGTCTTAGCCTTAGTTGATTCAGGATGTAGTAAGAGTATACTAAATAAAAAAGTAATTCCACAACATTTGCTCAAAGAATTAGACAAGTCAGCCACAGCCATGCAAATGGATGGAACCCATAATACTTATCATCATTATATTCAGAATGCATCCATTAGTTTCATTAATACTTGCTCAAAATTTTACAACCCAAGTTACAAAATGAGCAAAATTTGGGTAAGAGATCTAAATATAAATACAGACTTTATCTTAGGACTAGACTTTATGCTTAATAACAACGGAAGCTGTACTATTACAAGGGATGGTGTAATCTTCTTAAAAAATAGTACCTATTCCCCGGTACAGACTAGTAAGATGCCAACAAAAATTACCCAAATCTCTTCTTTAGACCTACAAAAGAACGATGACAAGGAAAAAGACGAATGTTGTCAAGATTGTAAAAGTAAAGGAACATCATGCAATAATAAAGAAGAGAAAAACCTAATTTGGGAAGAAAACCTGGAAGAGGATGATATACTAGACAAAAACTATACCCTCGTAGATATAGAAACGGATCTTTATAATTTTAAAACAGGTATAGATAAAATAGGAATAATAAAAAATAAAGAAGATTTAGATAAAATAATAAAGATTCTAGATGAATTAGAGATCATTGGAGAAAAGCCTTTAAAACATTGGAACAATAATAAGGTTACTTGTAAACTAGATATTATAAACCCAGAATACACTATAAAAACAGCATCAATAGAAGCTACTAACCAAGACCTAGAAGACTTCAAAATCCAAATCAAAGAATTACTTGATTTAGGTGTAATAAGAAGATCAATTTCAAAACACAGATCTGCGGCTTTCATGGTAAGGAATCACGCAGAAATAATAAGAGGAAAAGCAAGAATGGTAATAAATTATAAAAGACTCAACGACAATACTAGAAATGACGGATATAAACTACCCGATAAAACAGAGTTAATTAACAGAATACAGGGAAAGCAAGTTTTTAGTAAGTTTGATTGTAAGTCAGGATAATCTTGCGGTAAAATGCACCAAGACAAAGATAGATCTGACCTTTACTTGTCCAGAAGGACATTTCGAATGGCTAGTCATGCCCTTCGGATTAAAAACAGCTCCTCCGATATTTCAGAGAAAAATGGATAATATTTTCGGAGAATATAAAAGATTTATATTAGTCTATGTTGATGATATTCTAGTATTCAGCCATAACATGAACGAACACTTAGGGCATTTACAAACAATTTTTAGATTATTCGTAGACAACGGAATAATAATAAGTAAAAAGAAAATGGAATTATGTAAACATTACATAAACTTCTTAGGAGTAATATTAGGAGATGGAAAAATAAAATTACAACCCCACATAGCCAAAAAGGTATTGGAAATGCCTGATAAATTAGACAAATTAAAAGACCTCCAGAAATTCCTAGGAATAATTAATTATGCCAGAGTCTTCATTAAAGACTTAGGAAAAATAGCCGGACCTCTTTACGCTAAAACAGGTTCGACAGGACAAAGACTTTTTAATATAGAAGACATCAAATTAGTACAAAAAATTAAAGAAAGAGTAAAAAATATTCCAGACCTAAATATGCCTTTAGAAACAGACTTCCTAGTAGAAACCGATGGAAGCTTCGAAGGATGGGGAGCCATCTTAAAAGCAAGACCTAACAAATACAGTGGTAAGAATGAAGAAAAAATTTGTGCCTACCAAAGCGGTAAGTATAAAGAAAAGGGTAACATGAGTAGTATAGACGCAGAGATATTAGCAGTAGTTTACGGGTTAAATAGTTTTCGACTTTACATTCTAAATAAGCCAGAAATATTAGTAAGAACAGACTGTGAAGCCATTGTTAAATTTCACCAAAAAATAAATGATAAAAATAGCAGTAGAAGGAGATGGCTTAACTTTCTAGACACTATATCAATATACAATTTAGTATTCGAACACATAAAGGGAAAAGACAATAATTTAGCCGATCAACTTAGCAGGTTAGATATTAAGCCTAACTAATCTTTTTATAACGCAGCATGAATCAGAAGAAAGACAAGGGAAAAGGCGCAGCCACATCCCAAGATACTTATAGACAAAAGGTATTGGGAAATCTCCAATTCAAACCACTCTCAGAAATGGAGACTCCAGCTCTAGAAAGACTTTATTTTGGGAAAAATAATTTAGTTTCTTTTCCAACGTCAAACTTAACGTTTAAAGTTTTACCAGAATATTTAGTAGACAAACAACAGAAGTGTTTAATAGACAATTTATGGATTTCTCACAATAAACGAGACACTAGTCATCTTGTAGCATCTTTAAATTCTTTATGTCAGTATTTTACGGAAAAGAATCAAGACAAACGTTTTAAATTTTATGTAGTCATACATGGAAAAACTAATGGTATTTTCCAAACCTGGATCGAAGTTTTAGACTCAATAAAAGACATCAAAAAACCGTTGTTTAAAGGTTTTAATGATTTCACAGAAGCCTTGGATTACACTAGGGGAATACTTGGGCCAAATTATTATATCTCACCATCACTCAGACAAAATCCAGAAAAAACCCTCAAGACAACATCCGAAGACACCGATAAAATAATTTTCATGACCATCAGACTACTATGACAGCATACGTCACGCCTCAACCATACGAAAGAACTACTTAGCAAACAAAATACCCAACTCACAGAACAGATACACATACTAAAGCAAGAAATACTTGAAAGACAGAAACAGAGTTCTCCATCTCTTCAAAAAATGGATGAGAAGGGTGTGCGTTCCCCTCTGAATGCAAATAAATCCATTGTATCGGATCAAGATACAACTAGTCCTGGTTCAAACGGTGGGTAAAGACTTATCAAACCCACACGGATGGTGTCACTTTGCCAAAAGTGAAGACGAGGAAAAATTCCTCTCCAACCTGGCGAAGACTACCGAGGAGTTTCACCCAGGATCCTCATCACAAACCGTAACTACCGCTAAAAATGAGATGGAACGACTAATTAAAGAGACTTTAGAAAAACGTTTACAAACTAGAAAAGATCAAGAAAATCAGAAAGAGGACTCGACACAAGATAAGCATATGTCCCCTCAAGATTCACCAGTCCAGGGTCAAGGTCATAATTTAGCTCAAAGTTTGGGTCATAATCCTGAAGAAGATAACATGGAAGATATCTCAGATGACAGTTTTCAGGAAGCACAGGATCCAGACGCAGGATATGATTCGGGAATGAGTTTTGACTCAATAGCCCTCCACGATTTAGACACGTAGAGAAAAAGAAGAAGATACTAGAAGAAAATAATGATAAAGTTGATGCAAAGGATAAGATGCATAAAAAGAAAAATAATGGCGCATAAAAAGGACAATAATGCAACAAAAGTAAAGGGACAGCAACGATAAACGACAAAAATGAAAAAGCTTCTTTCAAAAGTTTCACGTGACGATGGGGCCCACAGCGCACCCGGCTGAAAAGAAAAGATTCTTTAACATTTTGAAGTCCGTCTTTGAAGTCCGCCAGACTCTATAAAAGGAGACTCTTAAAGACGAAAGAAAACACAACAACAAAATAGAGAGAAAAACACCAACCATGTTTCCTCTGCATCCTCCCCACACCTCACTTGTATAAAACCTTTCTAAGATCTCAGCCATAGTTACTTTATTTCCAGTCAGCTTGCTAGTAACCCCCGCGGTTCCCCGAAAGGGAAACCTTCTTGTTTCTTAAATTATGTAAGTCTTCTTTCAGTAGTTATCTCCCCTTATGATTATGTAAATTATGTTTGAAGTTATGTTTGAAATATATTTACGTTTTATATGTTCAAAGTTTTTATATCTTGTTTAAATCTTATCATCAACTCTTTAAACTCAGTATATGGTTATCCGTTAAACTTTCTAATAACCTCAATGGATTAGCCTGTAAATTCCCTCGTTAACGGTGGTTAACTTGAAGGCCATTTGAATGTCCGCAGTAGGACGGTATCGGCCAGAAAATAGGGTGAGGCTAAAGACGACTGTTGTTAGGAACTAAGGTTGAACGGAAGAGATGAACAGTATAATAGGGTTGATAAAGGAGATAAACAGTATAATAGGTTTGAATTGATAAAAATAAAAATTAAAAAAAAAAAAAAAAAAAAAGTAAAAATGGGAGATAGTTTCTTCAAAGAATGATTTTATTAATGAACAGAGTTACAACAAGAAGGCGGTACCGAGTAGGATCACACAACTTTTTACAACCTCCAACAATTTGATATGATACACACCCCCCTTTGAGATAAAAAAAATTGAAATACACCCCCTTTATTTTGGTATCAGAGCCGTAAGATTTTCGGAAATTGGTTTTATATTAAAAAGTTCTTAAATGACTATTTTTACTATTGCACAATAAGCGGAAACGCGTTTGACCAAGAGCTAGGTAAAAAACTTTTTAACAAATTACCAGGAGCTCTAGGAAGAGAAATAGAAGAAAGATGGAATAAAAGAGACGGAGTAGTCCAAAATGTTAATCTTAAATGGTCAATAGGACACAGGATTCAACACGTAATGGATATATTACAAGAGAAATGTACAAACCTACAGATACAAAAACAATTAAAATTAAACGAAATGAACTTCTGTAAAAGTGTAGTATATACCACACAGAGTTACGATAAAGAACCTTATAAAAGAAAAAAGTATAAAAAAAGGTTATAATAATAATAACTCATACGATAGGAAGAGATATTTTCTCAGAAAATCGGCTGCTAAAAAGCCCTATCTAGATAAAAACAGACATATACGAAAATATAAAACAGATAGAAACTATAAAAACAAATTAGAATGTTTTACTTGTGGAAGTATAGAACATTTAGCAAATACTTGCCCTAAAAGAATAAATAATAAAACAAGAAATTCTCAATTAATAGAAGACTTTCAAGAAACCCTTATAAACGTAGACGAATATATGTCAGATACTGAAAGTATATACTCTGTAGTAAGTATCGATATTAATAATACAAATAAAATAGAATCCTCAGACTCAGAAGCAGATGAACTAATTAATGAAATAGGACTAGAGAAATTAGACTTAGATATAAATATGAACCTTATGAACAGCGTCATAACCAGCTGTAATCATAATTTTGAAAATTATAAAGGTTTAGACAGTAATGCATGTTTCTCATGCAAATGGTTTCCCAGTAGAAGTAAAAGAGCCAAATGTAAACATTGTTTTATAGAAGGATGTATAGAATGTATACGAAAAGAGTTTAAAATAACGGTTAATCAAAAAGAAGTAATTAATAGAACCGAAGATCAGACCACAAGTATGAGAATAATAACTCTAGAAACAAGAATGAATGATTTAGAAACAAGACTTCTAAAAATAGAAAAAGGAAAAGATGTAGAAACAAGAGATGATATCACACAAGCGGAATTAGACTCAGAACTAATGAATATGGAAGACTATGGTACCTTGATCTGTAATGAAGATATAAAACTAAGTACTCTAAAATTCTTGTGAAAGTTAGGATAGCAGACTACGAAATAAAAGTCTTAGCCTTAGTTGATTCAGGATGTAGTAAGAGTATACTAAATAAAAAAGTAATTCCACAACATTTGCTCAAAGAATTAGACAAGTCAGCCACAGCCATGCAAATGGATGGAACCCATAATACTTATCATCATTATATTCAGAATGCATCCATTAGTTTCATTAATACTTGCTCAAAATTTTACAACCCAAGTTACAAAATGAGCAAAATTTGGGTAAGAGATCTAAATATAAATACAGACTTTATCTTAGACTAGACTTTATGCTTAATAACAACTAAGTCAGACTATTACAAGGGATGGTGTAATCTTCTTAAAAAATAGTACCTATTCCCCGGTACAGACTAGTAAGATGCCAACAAAAATTACCCAAATCTCTTCTTTAGACCTACAAAAGAACGATGACAAGGAAAAAGACGAATGTTGTCAAGATTGTAAAAGTAAAGGAACATCATGCAATAATAAAGAAGAGAAAAACCTAATTTGGGAAGAAAACCTGGAAGAGGATGATATACTAGACAAAACTATACCTCGTAGATATAGAAACGGATCTTTATAATTTTAAAACAGGTATAGATAAAATAGGAATAATAAAAAATAAAGAAGATTTAGATAAAATAATAAAGATTCTAGATGAATTAGAGATCATTGGAGAAAAGCCTTTAAAACATTGGAACAATAATAAGGTTACTTGTAAACTAGATATTATAAACCCAGAATACACTATAAAAACAAAGATCAATGTGCTACTAACCAAGACCTAGAAGACTTCAAAATCCAAATCAAAGAATTACTTGATTTAGGTGTAATAAGAAGATCAATTTCAAAACACGATCTGCGGCTTTCATGGTAAGGAATCACGCAGAAATAATAAGAGGAAAAGCAAGAATGGTAATAAATTATAAAAGACTCAACGACAATACTAGAAATGACGGATATAAACTACCCGATAAAGCGAGTTAATTAACGTAATACAGGAAAGCAAGTTTTTAGTAAGTTTGATTGTAAGTCGATATCTTGGCGGTAAAATGCACCAAGACAAAGATAGATCAGATTTTTACTTGTCCAGAAGGACATTTCGAATGGCTAGTCATGCCCTTCGGATTAAAAACAGCTCCTCCGATATTTCAGAGAAAAATGGATAATATTTTCGGAGAATATAAAAGATTTATATTAGTCTATGTTGATGATATTCTAGTATTCAGCCATAACATGAACGAACACTTAGGCATTTACAAACAATTTTTAGATTATTCGTAGACAACGGAATAATAATAAGTAAAAAGAAAATGGAATTATGTAAACATTACATAAACTTCTTAGGAGTAATATTAGGAGATGGAAAAATAAAATTACAACCCCACATAGCCAAAAAGGTATTGGAAATGCCTGATAAATTAGACAAATTAAAAGACCTCCAGAAATTCCTAGGAATAATTAATTATGCCAGAGTCTTCATTAAAGACTTAGGAAAAATAGCCGGACCTCTTTACGCTAAAACAGGTTCGACAGACAAAGACTTTTAATATAGAAGACATCAAATTAGTACAAAAATTAAAGAAAGAGTAAAAATATTCCGGACCTAAATATGCCTTTAGAAACAGACTTAGTTGTAGAAACCGATGGAAGCTTGAAGGATGGGAGCCATCTTAAAAGCAAGACCTAACAAATACAGTGGTAAGAATGAAGAAAAAATTTGTGCCTACCAAAGCGGTAAGTATAAAGAAAAGGGTAACATGAGTAGTATAGACGCAGAGATATTAGCAGTAGTTTACGGGTTAAATAGTTTTCGACTTTACATTCTAAATAAGCCAGAAATATTAGTAAGAACAGACTGTGAAGCCATTGTTAAATTTCACCAAAAAATAAATGATAAAAATAGCAGTAGAAGGAGATGGCTTAACTTTCTAGACACTATATCAATATACAATTTAGTATTCGAACACATAAAGGGAAAAGACAATAATTTAGCCGATCAACTTAGCAGGTTAGATATTAAGCCTAACTAATCTTTTTATAACGCAGCATGAATCAGAAGAAAGACAAGGGAAAAGGCGCAGCCACATCCCAAGATACTTATAGACAAAAGGTATTGGGAAATCTCCAATTCAAACCACTCTCAGAAATGGAGACTCCAGCTCTAGAAAGACTTTATTTTGGGAAAAATAATTTAGTTTCTTTTCCAACGTCAAACTTAACGTTTAAAGTTTTACCAGAATATTTAGTAGACAAACAACAGAAGTGTTTAATAGACAATTTATGGATTTCTCACAATAAACGAGACACTAGTCATCTTGTAGCATCTTTAAATTCTTTATGTCAGTATTTTACGGAAAAGAATCAAGACAAACGTTTTAAATTTTATGTAGTCATACATGGAAAAACTAATGGTATTTTCCAAACCTGGATCGAAGTTTTAGACTCAATAAAAGACATCAAAAAACCGTTGTTTAAAGGTTTTAATGATTTCACAGAAGCCTTGGATTACACTAGGGGAATACTTGGGCCAAATTATTATATCTCACCATCACTCAGACAAAATCCAGAAAAAACCCCTCAGTACAACATCCAGAAAGACACCGATAAAATAATTTTCTGTGACCATTGCACTACTATGACAGCATACGTCACGCCTCAACCATACGAAAGAACTACTTAGCAAACAAAATACCCAACTCACAGAACAGATACACATACTAAAGCAAGAAATACTTGAAAGACAGAAACAGAGTTCTCCATCTCTTCAAAAAATGGATGAGAAGGGTGTGCGTTCCCCTCTGAATGCAAATAAATCCATTGTATCGGATCAAGATACAACTAGTCCGGTTCAAACGGTAGCCGGTAAAGACTTATCAAACCCACATGGTCACACTTTGCCAAAAGTGAAGACGAGGAAAAAATTCCTCTCCAACCTAGACGAAGACTACCGAGGAGTTTCACCCAAGGATCCTCATCACAAACCAGAACTACCGCTAAAAATGAGATGGAACAGCTAATTAAAGAGACTTTAGAAAAACGTTTACAAACTAGAAAAGATCAAGAAAATCAGAAAGAGGACTCGACACAAGATAAGCATATGTCCCCTCAAGATTCACCAGTCCAGGGTCAAGGTCATAATTTAGCTCAAAGTTTGGGTCATAATCCTGAAGAAGATAACATGGAAGATATCTCAGATGACAGTTTTCAGGAAGCACAGGATCCAGACGCAGGATATGATTCGGGAATGAGTTTTGACTCAATAGCCCTCCACGATTTAGACACGTAGAGAAAAAGAAGAAGATACTAGAAGAAAATAATGATAAAGTTGACAGCAAGGATAGCACAGACAAAAAGAAAAATAATGGCAGACAAAAAAGGACAATAATGCAACAAAAGTAAAGGGACAGCAACGATAAACGACAAAAATGAAAAAGCTTCTTTCAAAAGTTTCACGTGACGATGGGGCCCACAGCGCACCCGGCTGAAAAGAAAAGATTCTTTAACATTTTGAAGTCCGTCTTTGAAGTCCGCCAGACTCTATAAAAGGAGACTCTTAAAGACGAAAGAAAACACAACAACAAAATAGAGAGAAAAACACCAACCATGTTTCCTCTGCATCCTCCCCACACCTCACTTGTATAAAACCTTTCTAAGATCTCAGCCATAGTTACTTTATTTCCAGTCAGCTTGCTAGTAACCCCCGCGGTTCCCCGAAAGGGAAACCTTCTTGTTTCTTAAATTATGTAAGTCTTCTTTCAGTAGTTATCTCCCCTTATGATTATGTAAATTATGTTTGAAGTTATGTTTGAAATATATTTACGTTTTATATGTTCAAAGTTTTTATATCTTGTTTAAATCTTATCATCAACTCTTTAAACTCAGTATATGGTTATCCGTTAAACTTTCTAATAACCTCAATGGATTAGCCTGTAAATTCCCTCGTTAACGGTGGTTAACTTGAAGGCCATTTGAATGTCCGCAGTAGGACGGTATCGGCCAGAAAATAGGGTGAGGCTAAAGACGACTGTTGTTAGGAACTAAGGTTGAACGGAATAGATTAACAGTATAATAGGGTTTATAAAGTAGATAAACAGTATAATAGGTTTGAATTGATAAAAATAAAAATTAAAAAAAAAAAAAAAAAAAAGTAAAAATGGGAGATAGTTTCTTCAAAGAATGATTTTATTAATGAACAGAGTTACAACAAGAAGGCGGTACCGAGTAGGATCACACAACTTTTTACAACCTCCAACCATTTGATATGATACACACACCCCTTTGAGATAAAAAAAATTTAAATACACCCCCTTTATTTTGGTATCAGAGCCGAAAGATTTTCGGAAATTGGTTTTATATTAATAAGTTCTTAAATGACTATTTTTACTATTGCACAATAAAAATGAACGCGTTTGACCAAGAGCTAGGTAAAAACTTTTAACAAATTACCGGGAGCTCTAGGAAGAGAAATAGAAGAAAGATGGAATAAAAGAGACGGAGTAGTCCAAAATGTTAATCTTAAATGGTCAATAGGACACAGGATTCAACACGTAATGGATATATTACAAGAGAAATGTACAAACCTACAGATACAAAAACAATTAAAATTAAACGAAATGAACTTCTGTAAAAGTGTAGTATATACCACACAGAGTTACGATAAAGAACCTTATAAAAGAAAAAAGTATAAAAAAAGGTTATAATAATAATAACTCATACGATAGGAAGAGATATTTTCTCAGAAAATCGGCTGCTAAAAAGCCCTATCTAGATAAAAACAGACATATACGAAAATATAAAACAGATAGAAACTATAAAAACAAATTAGAATGTTTTACTTGTGGAAGTATAGAACATTTAGCAAATACTTGCCCTAAAAGAATAAATAATAAAACAAGAAATTCTCAATTAATAGAAGACTTTCAAGAAACCCTTATAAACGTGAAGCGAATATATGTCGAATCGAAAGTATATACTCTGTAGTAAGTATCGATATTAATAATACAAATAAAATAGAATCCTCAGACTCAGAAGCAGATGAACTAATTAATGAAATAGGACTAGAGAAATTAGACTTAGATATACATATGAACCTTATGAACAGCGTCATAAACCAGCTGTAATCATAATTTTGAAAATTATAAAGGTTTAGACAGTAATGCATGTTTCTCATGCAAATGGTTTCAAAGAAGTAAAAAGAGCCAAATGTAAACATTGTTTTATGTAAGGATGTATAGAATGTATACGAAAAGAGTTTAAAATAACGGTTAATCAAAAAGAAGTAATTAATAGAACCGAAGATCAGACCACAAGTATGAGAATAATAACTCTAGAAACAAGAATGAATGATTTAGAAACAAGACTTCTAAAAATAGAAAAAGGAAAAGATGTAGAAACAAGAGATGATATCACATGTTTAATTAGACTTAACTAATGAATATGGAAGACTATGGTACCTTGATGCAGAATGAAGATATAAAACTAAGTACTCTAAAATTCTTGTGAAAGTTAGGATAGCAGACTACGAAATAAAAGTCTTAGCCTTAGTTGATTCAGGATGTAGTAAGAGTATACTAAATAAAAAAGTAATTCCACAACATTTGCTCAAAGAATTAGACAAGTCAGCTACAGCCATGCAAATGGATGGAACCCATAATACTTATCATCATTATATTCAGAATGCATCCATTAGTTTCATTAATACTTGCTCAAAATTTTACAACCCAAGTTACAAAATGAGCAAAATTTAAAAGAGATCTAAATATAAATACAGACTTTATCTTAGGACTAGACTTTATGCTTAATAACAACTAAGTACTATTACAAGGGATGGTGTAATCTTCTTAAAAATAGTACCTATTCCCGCATGCACTAGTAAGATGCCAACAAAATTACCCAAATCTCTTCTTAGACCTACAAAAGAACGATGACAAGGAAAAGACGAATGTTGTCAAGATTGTAAAAGTAAAGGAACATCATGCAATAATAAAGAAGAGAAAACCTAATTTGGGAAGAAAACCTGGAAGAGGATGATATACTAGACAAAAACTATACCCTCGTAGATATAGAAACGGATCTTTATAATTTTAAAACAGGTATAGATAAAATAGGAATAATAAAAAATAAAGAAGATTTAGATAAAATAATAAAGATTCTAGATGAATTAGAGATCATTGGAGAAAAGCCTTTAAAACATTGGAACAATAATAAGGTTACTTGTAAACTAGATATTATAAACCCAGAATACACTATAAAAACAAAGATCAATAAGCTACTAACCAAGACCTAGAAGACTTCAAAATCCAAATCAAAGAATTACTTGATTTAGGTGTAATAAGAAGATCAATTTCAAAACACAGATCTGCGGCTTTCATGGTAAGGAATCACGCAGAAATAATAAGAGGAAAAGCAAGAATGGTAATAAATTATAAAAGACTCAACGACAATACTAGAAATGACGGATATAAACTACCCGATAAAACAGAGTTAATTAACAGAATACAGGGAAAGCAAGTTTTTAGTAAGTTTGATTGTAAGTCAGGATACTGGCAGGTAAAAATGCACCAAGACAGCATAGACTGTACAGCCTTTACTTGTCCAGAAGGACATTTCGAATGGCTAGTCATGCCCTTCGGATTAAAAACAGCTCCTCCGATATTTCAGAGAAAAATGGATAATATTTTCGGAGAATATAAAAGATTTATATTAGTCTATGTTGATGATATTCTAGTATTCAGCCATAACATGAACGAACACTTAGGGCATTTACAAACAATTTTTAGATTATTCGTAGACAACGGAATAATAATAAGTAAAAAGAAAATGGAATTATGTAAACATTACATAAACTTCTTAGGAGTAATATTAGGAGATGGAAAAATAAAATTACAACCCCACATAGCCAAAAAGGTATTGGAAATGCCTGATAAATTAGACAAATTAAAAGACCTCCAGAAATTCCTAGGAATAATTAATTATGCCAGAGTCTTCATTAAAGACTTAGGAAAAATAAATAGGACCTCTTTACGCTAAAACAGGTTCGACAGGACAAAGACTTTTTAATATAGAAGACATCAAATTAGTACAAAAAATTAAAGAAAGAGTAAAAAATATTCCAGACCTAAATATGCCTTTAGAAACAGACTTCCTAGTTGTAGAAACCGATGGAAGCTTCGAAGGATGGGGAGCCATCTTAAAAGCAAGACCTAACAAATACAGTGGTAAGAATGAAGAAAAAATTTGTGCCTACCAAAGCGGTAAGTATAAAGAAAAGGGTAACATGAGTAGTATAGACGCAGAGATATTAGCAGTAGTTTACGGGTTAAATAGTTTTCGACTTTACATTCTAAATAAGCCAGAAATATTAGTAAGAACAGACTGTGAAGCCATTGTTAAATTTCACCAAAAAATAAATGATAAAAATAGCAGTAGAAGGAGATGGCTTAACTTTCTAGACACTATATCAATATACAATTTAGTATTCGAACACATAAAGGGAAAAGACAATAATTTAGCCGATCAACTTAGCAGGTTAGATATTAAGCCTAACTAATCTTTTTATAACGCAGCATGAATCAGAAGAAAGACAAGGGAAAAGGCGCAGCCACATCCCAAGATACTTATAGACAAAAGGTATTGGGAAATCTCCAATTCAAACCACTCTCAGAAATGGAGACTCCAGCTCTAGAAAGACTTTATTTTGGGAAAAATAATTTAGTTTCTTTTCCAACGTCAAACTTAACGTTTAAAGTTTTACCAGAATATTTAGTAGACAAACAAATGTATGTTTAATAGACAATTTATGGATTTCTCACAATAAACGAGACACTAGTCATCTTGTAGCATCTTTAAATTCTTTATGTCAGTATTTTACGGAAAAGAATCAAGACAAACGTTTTAAATTTTATGTAGTCATACATGGAAAAACTAATGGTATTTTTCAAACCTGGATCGAAGTTTTAGACTCAATAAAAGACATCAAAAAACCGTTGTTTAAAGGTTTTAATGATTTCACAGAAGCCTTGGATTACACTAGGGGAATACTTGGGCCAAATTATTATATCTCACCATCACTCAGACAAAATCCAGAAAAAACCCCTCAGTACAACATCCAGAAAGACACCGATAAAATAATTTTCTGTGACCATTGCACTACTATGACATACGTCACGCCTCAACCATACGAAAGAACTACTTAGCAAACAAAATACCCAACTCACAGAACAGATACACATACTAAAGCAAGAAATACTTGAAAGACAGAAACAGAGTTCTCCATCTCTTCAAAAAATGGATGAAGGGTGTGCGTTCCTCCGAATGCAAATAAATCCATTGTATCGGATCAAGATACAACTAGTCCTGCTCAAACGGTGGCAGAAGACTTATCAAACCCGTTGATGGCTGTCACTTTGCCAAAAAGTGAAGACGAGGAAAAAATTCCTCTCCAACCTAGACGAAGACTACCGAGGAGTTTCACCCAAGGATCCTCATCACAAACCAGAACTACCGCTAAAAATGAGATGGAACAGCTAATTAAAGAGACTTTAGAAAAACGTTTACAAACTAGAAAAGATCAAGAAAATCAGAAAGAGGACTCGACACAAGATAAGCATATGTCCCCTCAAGATTCACCAGTCCAGGGTCAAGGTCATAATTTAGCTCAAAGTTTGGGTCATAATCCTGAAGAAGATAACATGGAAGATATCTCAGATGACAGTTTTCAGGAAGCACAGGATCCAGACGCAGGATATGATTCGGGAATGAGTTTTGACTCAATAGCCCTCCACGATTTAGACACGTAGAGAAAAAGAAGAAGATACTAGAAGAAAATAATGATAAAGTTGACAGCAAGGATAGCACAGACAAAAAGAAAAATAATGGCAGACAAAAAAGGACAATAATGCAACAAAAGTAAAGGGACAGCAACGATAAACGACAAAAATGAAAAAGCTTCTTTCAAAAGTTTCACGTGACGATGGGGCCCACAGCGCACCACTGAAAAGAAAAGATTCTTTAACATTTTGAAGTCCGTCTTTGAAGTCCGCTGACTCTATAAAAGGAGACTCTTAAAGACGAAAGAAAACACAACAACAAAATAGAGAGAAAAACACCAACCATGTTTCCTCTGCATCCTCCCCACACCTCACTTGTATAAAACCTTTCTAAGATCTCAGCCATAGTTACTTTATTTCCAGTCAGCTTGCTAGTAACCCCCGCGGTTCCCCGAAAGGGAAACCTTCTTGTTTCTTAAATTATGTAAGTCTTCTTTCAGTAGTTATCTCCCCTTATGATTATGTAAATTATGTTTGAAGTTATGTTTGAAATATATTTACGTTTTATATGTTCAAAGTTTTTATATCTTGTTTAAATCTTATCATCAACTCTTTAAACTCAGTATATGGTTATCCGTTAAACTTTCTAATAACCTCAATGGATTAGCCTGTAAATTCCCTCGTTAACGGTGGTTAACTCAAGGCCATTGAATGTCCGCAGTAGACTCAGATCGGCCGTAAAATAAAGTGAGGCTAAAGACGCATCAGTTAGGAACTAAGGTTGAACGGAAGAGATGAACAGTATAATAGGGTTGATAAAGGAGATAAACAGTATAATAGGTTTGAATTGATAAAAATAAAAATTAAAAAAAAAAAAAAAAAAAAAGTAAAAATGGGAGATAGTTTATTCAAAGAATGATTTTATTAATGAACAGAGTTACAACAAGAAGGCGGTACCGAGTAGGATCACACAACTTTTTACAACCTCCAACAATTTGATATGATACACACCCCCCTTTGAGATAAAAAAAATTGAAATACACCCCCTTTATTTTGGTATCAGAGCCGTAAGATTTTCGGAAATTGGTTTTATATTAAAAAGTTCTTAAATGACTATTTTTACTATTGCACAATAAGCGGAAACGCGTTTGACCAAGAGCTAGGTAAAAAACTTTTTAACAAATTACCAGGAGCTCTAGGAAGAGAAATAGAAGAAAGATGGAATAAAAGAGACGGAGTAGTCCAAAATGTTAATCTTAAATGGTCAATAGGACACAGGATTCAACACGTAATGGATATATTACAAGAGAAATGTACAAACCTACAGATACAAAAACAATTAAAATTAAACGAAATGAACTTCAGAAAAGTGTAGTATATACCACAGAGTTACGATAAAGAACCTTATAAAAGAAAAAGTATAAAAAAGGTTATAATAATAATAACTCATACGATAGGAAGAGATATTTTCTCGTAAAATCTACGCTAAAAAGCCCTATCTAGATAAAAATGTATATATACGAAAATATAAAATGATAGAAACTATAAAAACAAATTAGAATGTTTTACTTGTGGAAGTATAGAACATTTAGCAAATACTTGCCTAAAAGAATAAATAATAAAACAAGAAATTCTCAATTAATAGAAGACTTTCAAGAAACCCTTATAAACGTAGAGCGAATATATGTCGATAATCGAAAGTATATACTGTAGTAAGTATCGATATTAATAATACAAATAAAATAGAATCCTCGGACTCGAAGCGGATGAACTAATTAATGAAATAGGACTAGAGAAATTAGACTTAGATATAAATATGAACCTTATGAACAGCGTCATAACCAGCTGTAATCATAATTTTGAAAATTATAAAGGTTTAGACAGTAATGCATGTTTCTCATGCAAATGGTTTCCCAGTAGAAGTACAAGAGCCAAATGTAAACATTGTTTTATAGAAGGATGTATAGAATGTATACGAAAAGAGTTTAAAATAACGGTTAATCAAAAAGAAGTAATTAATAGAACCGAAGATCAGACCACAAGTATGAGAATAATAACTCTAGAAACAAGAATGAATGATTTAGAAACAAGACTTCTAAAAATAGAAAAAGGAAAAGATGTAGAAACAAGAGATGATATCACACGTTTAATTAGACTCGTAACTAATGAATATGGAAGACTATGGTACCTTGATGCAGAATGAAGATATAAAACTAAGTACTCTAAAATTCTTGATTTAAAGTTAGGATAGCGGACTACTAAATAAAAGTCTTAGCCTTAGTTGATTCAGATGTAGTAAGAGTATACTAAATAAAAAGTAATTCCACAACATTTGCTCAAAGAATTAGACAAGTCGACCAACCATGCAAATGGATGGAACCCATAATACTTATCATCATTATATTGAATGCATCCATTAGTTTCATTAATACTTGCTCAAAATTTTACAACCCAAGTTACAAAATGAGCAAAATTTAAAAGAGATCTAAATATAAATACAGACTTTATCTTAGGACTAGACTTTATGCTTAATAACAACTAAGTCGACTATTACAAGGGATGGTGTAATCTTCTTAAAAAATAGTACCTATTCCCCGGTACAGACTAGTAAGATGCCAACAAAAATTACCCAAATCTCTTCTTTAGACCTACAAAAGAACGATGACAAGGAAAAAGACGAATGTTGTCAAGATTGTAAAAGTAAAGGAACATCATGCAATAATAAAGAAGAAAAACCTAATTTGGGAAGAAAACCTGGAAGAGGATGATATACTAGACAAAAACTATACCCTCGTAGATATAGAAACGGATCTTTATAATTTTAAAACAGGTATAGATAAAATAGGAATAATAAAAAATAAAGAAGATTTAGATAAAATAATAAAGATTCTAGATGAATTAGAGATCATTGGAGAAAAGCCTTTAAAACATTGGAACAATAATAAGGTTACTTGTAAACTAGATATTATAAACCCAGAATACACTATAAAAACAAAGATCAATGTGCTACTAACCAAGACCTAGAAGACTTCAAAATCCAAATCAAAGAATTACTTGATTTAGGTGTAATAAGAAGATCAATTTCAAAACACAGATCTGCGGCTTTCATGGTAAGGAATCACGCAGAAATAATAAGAGGAAAAGCAAGAATGGTAATAAATTATAAAAGACTCAACGACAATACTAGAAATGACGGATATAAACTACCCGATAAAACAGAGTTAATTAACAGAATACAGGGAAAGCAAGTTTTTAGTAAGTTTGATTGTAAGTCAGGATACTGGCAGGTAAAAATGCACCAAGACAAAGATAGATCAGATTTTTACTTGTCCAGAAGGACATTTCGAATGGCTAGTCATGCCCTTCGGATTAAAAACAGCTCCTCCGATATTTCAGAGAAAAATGGATAATATTTTCGGAGAATATAAAAGATTTATATTAGTCTATGTTGATGATATTCTAGTATTCAGCCATAACATGAACGAACACTTAGGGCATTTACAAACAATTTTTAGATTATTCGTAGACAACGGAATAATAATAAGTAAAAAGAAAATGGAATTATGTAAACATTACATAAACTTCTTAGGAGTAATATTAGGAGATGGAAAAATAAAATTACAACCCCACATAGCCAAAAAGGTATTGGAAATGCCTGATAAATTAGACAAATTAAAAGACCTCCAGAAATTCCTAGGAATAATTAATTATGCGAGTCTTCATTAAAGACTTAGGAAAAATAGCCTGACTCTTTACGCTAAAACAGTTCGACAGACAAAGACTTTTTAATATAGAAGACATCAAATTAGTACAAAAAATTAAAGAAAGAGTAAAAAATATTCCAGACCTAAATATGCCTTTAGAAACAGACTTCCTAGTTGTAGAAACCGATGGAAGCTTCGAAGGATGGGAGCCATCTTAAAAGCAAGACCTAACAAATACAAATGGTAAGAATGAAGAAAAATTTGTGCCTACCAAAGCGGTAAGTATAAAGAAAAGTGGTAACATGAGTAGTATAGACGCAGAGATATTAGCGAGAGTTTACGGGTTAAATAGTTTTCGACTTTACATTCTAAATAAGCCGAAATATTAGTAAGAATGCATCGTGAAGCCATTGTTAAATTTCACCAAAAAATAAATGATAAAAATAGCAGTAGAAGGAGATGGCTTAATTTTCTAGACACTATATCAATATACAATTTAGTATTCGAACACATAAAGGGAAAAGACAATAATTTAGCCGATCAACTTAGCGAGTTAGATATTAAGCCTAACTAATCTTTTTATAACGCAGATGAATCGTAAGAAAGACAAGGAAAAGGCAACACATCCCAAGATACTTATAGACAAAAGGTATTGGGGAATCTCCAATTCAAACCACTCTCAGAAATGGAGACTCCAGCTCTAGAAAGACTTTATTTTGGAAAAAATAATTTAGTTTCTTTTCCAGCGTCAAACTTAACGTTTAAAGTTTTACCAGAATATTTAGTAGACAAACAACATAAGTGTTTAATAGACAATTTATGGATTTCTCACAATAAACGAGACACTAGTCATCTTGTAGCATCTTTAAATTCTTTATGTCAGTATTTTACAGAAAAGAATCAAGACAAACGTTTTAAATTTTATGTAGTCATACATGGAAAAACTAATGGTATTTTCCAAACCTGGATCGAAGTTTTAGACTCAATAAAAGACATCAAAAAACCGTTGTTTAAAGGTTTTAATGATTTCACAGAAGCCTTGGATTACACTAGGGGAATACTTGGGCCAAATTATTATATCTCACCATCACTCAGACAAAACCCAGAAAAAACCCCTCAGTACAACATCCAGAAAGACACCGATAAAATAATTTTTTGTGACCATTGCACTACTATGACAGACACAGTTCGCCGCCTCAACCATACGAAAGAACTACTTAGCAAACAAAATACCCAACTCACGTAATGATACACATACTAAAGCAAGAAATACTTGAAAGACGAAATGCGAGTTCTCCATCTCTTCAAAAATGGATGAGAAGGGTGTGCGTTCCTCCGAATGCAAATAAATCCATTGTATCGGATCAAGATACAACTAGTCCTGGCTCAAAGCGGTAGTTTGAAAGACTTATCAAACCCGTTGATGGCTGTCACTTTGCCAAAAAGTGAAGACGAGGAAAAAATTCCTCTCCAACCTAGACGGAGACTACGAGGAGTTTCACCCAAGGATCCTCATCACAAACCAGAACTACCGCTAAAAATGAGATGGAACAGCTAATTAAAGAGACTTTAGAAAAACGTTTACAAACTAGAAAAGATCAAGAAAATCAGAAAGAGGACTCGACACAAGATAAGCATATGTCCCCTCAAGATTCACCAGTCCAGGGTCAAGGTCATAATTTAGCTCAAAGTTTGGGTCATAATCCTGAAGAAGATAACATGGAAGATATCTCAGATGACAGTTTTCAGGAAGCACAGGATCGAGACGCAGGATATGATTCGGGAATGAGTTTTGACTCAATAGCCCTCCACAATTTAGACACGTAGAGAAAAAGAAGAAGATACTAGAAGAAAATAATGATAAAGTTGACAGCAAGGATAGCATGCATAAAAAGAAAAATAATGGCGCATAAAAAGGACAATAATGCAACAAAAGTAAAGGGACAAAGAACGATAAACGACAAAAATGAAAAAGCTTCTTTCAAAAGTTTCACGTGATTTATGGGGCCCACAAATGACCCGATCGAAAAGAAAAGATTCTTTAACATTTTGAAGTCCGCTCAAGTCCGCGACTTATAAAAGGAGACTCTTAAAGACGAAAGAAAACACAACAAAAAAGAGAGAGAAAAAACACCAACCATGTCTCCTCTACTTCCTCCCCACACCTCACTTGTATAAAATCCATCTAAGATCCAAGCAATAGTTTACTTTATTTTCCAATACTTCATAAGTAACCCCTGGTTCCCGAAAGGGAAACCTTCTTGTTTCTTAAATTATGTAAGTCTTCTTTCAGTAGTTATCTCCCCTTATGATTATGTAAATTATGTTTGAAGTTATGTTTGAAATATATTTACGTTTTATATGTTCAAAGTTTTTATATCTTGTTTAAATCTTATTATCAACTCTTTAAACTCAGTATATGGTTATCCGTTAAACTTTCTAATAACCTCAATGGATTAGCCTGTAAATTCCCTCGTTAACGGTGGTTAACTTGAAGGCCATTTGAATGTCCGCAGTAGGACGATATGGTGTCCTATGGGCCAGAAAATAGGGTGAGGCTAAAGACGACTGTTGTTAGGAACTAAGGTTGAACGGAAGAGATGAACAGTATAATAGGGTTGATAAAGGAGATAAACAGTATAATAGGTTTGAATTGATAAAAAAAAAAAAAAAAAAGGTAAAAATGGGAGATAGTTTATTCAAAGAATGATTTTATTAATGGACAGAGTTACAACAAGAAGGCGGTACCGAGTAGGATCACACAACTTTTACAACCTCCAACAATTTGATATGAAATACACCCCCCTTTGAGATAAAAAAAAAAATTGAAATACACAATATACCTAATAGAAGCGACAGATGGACATTTGGGCTAAAGTTGGACGGGTAAAGATGGACTGAACTAATAGATGGGTTAATGTCTAACCCTGCCCAAAGCTTGTTTGGACTAGGATGGGCGGATCAAAATGGACTAAACAATGGTCATAACCCAACTTGACCGATTACGTTTACAAATTTTAAACTTTCATTCTATGATGTTATTTTATTTTGTCTGATATTTAATTTTTACATATATTTATTTTTTAAAATATAAATAGTATTTGATATCTAGTGTTGTTTTATGTTTTGTAATTTTAAATAGGATTCAATAATTATCATGTTATGATTTGTGCTATATTTAAAATTTCTCTTATTTTCTTTTAGTGCAATTTTTAAAAAGAAAAATCAATATGTAACCGTTCATTTAAAATAAGTAGTTACATATAATAGGAAGCCAAACCTCGTCAAATAAACATTAGAACGGTTCCCTTGAGCGCAGACCAGGTAGGGGAGGAGGTAAGAGAATTTTTCTTATATATTATAAAAATAAAATAAAACAAAATAAATAACGTAAAACCTCGGGCGGGGGGGGGTCGGGGCAGGGTGGGTAAGGAAAAGAAAATTTTCATATTTTCTTATTTTGGGAAAGGGGTAAAGCAAGTGTGGTGGGGGGTGGAGTAGGACGGGGTGGAGGGGGAGATAAAAAAATTCATATTTTTTTATAAATCTTTATAAAATTAAAAAAATATGAAATAAAATTGAGGATAGGGCAAGTGGGGTAGGGAGGGCGGGGGAGGGGAGGGGGATGGAGGGAAGAAAAAATTTCAGATTTTAAAATAATATGAAATGAAAATTTGAGGATGGGGTAAGACAAATGAGGGTGGGTAGGTGGGAGGGGGTAAGAAAAATTCATATTTTTTTATAAAAGTAAAAATGTGAAAAAATTCGAGGATGGGATAGGGTAAAGTGGGGAAGGGGGTAGGTCGGAGTGGGGGTAAGAATAAATTTCATATTTTTTATATAAAAAAATTATAAGTAAAAAAATACGAAAAATATAAATTTGAGTATTGAGCTCTAATGGTTAAAATTAAGTATTTTCGTGTGTCAAGTTTGAGCATCATCGTAAATTTATTTGAATTGTTGATTTGTGATGGATTAACTTGGACTAGTCCAAATCAGCTCATAATCAAAATTACTGTTGTCCAAACCCATCAAACCTTAGGCGGGGTCATTTGGGCTTGGCTAATTTTATCAACCATAAGTATATGAGCAAAGTGTATTATCTGAGTATTTGTAGCATCTGTTAATAGAGTATTTCTAGGGTTTGATGATAATGTTTCCTTATTGATAGGTATGGAATGGAGAATTTGTTGGGAATATGACTTAAATAAAGAAAAAAATATAACCCATCAAATTTAATTATCTTATTTGTATGAAAATTATCATATCTAAAATTTTCTCCTTTATTCATTTATAAGATATATATTGTAAATTCTGTAAAGTAAAAAATAGTTATAGATTATATAATTTAACACTTATTTGCTAATAATTGCGAAAGTTGTCCTATAAGTTATGGAGTAAAGTATTCTAAACTATCCAAAGATAGTGGCAATTGGCCATTACCAAATTGTGAGCTTTAGCACACAAGTTCGATTCTACGGATATGTTCTCCAGGCATATGCCGTATTAAAGCGCAGTAGCTTAACCGCGGACATGTTGCAGCGTGTGAGTTTGATACTCATGTCGGGCTTGACCAGAAGATCTGACCGTGGCGATCGACATCGAACGCGCGACATCCCGCGATTTACCTGGCGGTGGCGGCTAAGAACGGGTTCCATTCGCCTCCAGGAGTTGTGCAGGTACTAGCGATATGGGGTACTAAAGCCACCCCGAGACCTGGATTATAAAAAAAAAAAAGTATTCTAAGCTATGAATTTTGGAGTTGAATTAATCATTTAATTACTAAATCGACATGGACTTTATAAATCTTTTAAAATCGATGTGATATTCAATATTATAAAAACAATATTAAATATCGTATTAAAGGACCGAAATTTTTAAAATTTAAAGCCAACCATGTGAATATCCAAATATTGGATGAAATTTATATACTAGCAAATTATGTCCACGTCTAGAACATGGACAGGTACTTCGAAGGTGGAATACATATAGTGCAACCATTTTGGGAAATTGGAGAATGTCCCGATTTGTTTGGTAGAGAAGGCAATACTGCGCCCAAATTGATCCCACAGTTTTAGGTACTAGGTAGTATTGGATTGGGTGCCAAAGCAATGTCTCTTTATCCCGGAGTCATTTGATTTGCGGATTAAACTATTACGGAATTATAGTTTTGGATGAAATTAAAATGGTGTTTGTGTAAGAATTATTTAGAACTGGAAAATCTTCCTTCATCTTTATTCATTCCAAATTGTCACAATATATATTTATTCCAAATTGTCACAATATATACACTAAGTAACAATTAATAGGAAGATTAAGTCTTCCTTAAAATCCTCCTACATATCCCATAATATATTTCTTTTCCTATATTAATACTATTCTATTTAATACATAATATTATTTACCATATACAAAAGATTCTACATAATTATATTATTAATAGTAATTAATAATAAATATTCTAACACTCATGATCGCAATGGGAGGAGGGCGAATCTGGCGTGTCCCAAATTCTTCAAATAAGATCACAAGCCCTTTGTGAAGATATCCGCAACTGATGTCGCGTCGACACGTAACACTCGCACCGCCCGCGAGCCACCTTTTCACGGACAAAATGAATATCTAACTCAATATGCTTAGCGTTGATGATGGATTGGATTTCGAGAGATAAATTGCACTAATGTTATCACATTATACCATAGTGGTTGCGGAATAGACAACGAAGCTCAAGTAAAAGATTCGAATCCAGCGTGAGTCGACAACATATGCTACCGTGACCAGATTCACTTCAAAGATCGAACGTGATACGGTGGTTGCCTTTGGAGGACCATGATATTAAATTATCACCGAAAGACGCAATAACCGGAGCGAGCGTGCGTGTTCTGACATCCCGCCTGCCAGATCTCAGTAGGTGACAAGCTTGGTCAAGACGGCAGATGCAATCCATAATTCAGAGTTCAATATATCATACAATACGTTTGAGTGTATGTATGTTCTTCCATCGATCGCGTGAACAAACACACTTGTCATCGCATATGTAATATCCGGTCCAGTGAATGTGAGATATTGTAAAGCTCACGCCAAGATGCGATACAATGCCGGATTGGCAAAAAGGACTACCGGATATGGCACTCAATTTTGACTTGGTATCTACCGAGTTGCAGACGGTTTGCAAGATGACATTCCACCGCTCTACGATCTACGATGCATACTTCCGGGAAAGAAATAAACCACCGCATGACGTGTCACCGCAATTCCTAGAAAGTAGTGAAGTGGACCAAGATCCTTCATAGCAAATTCGAAACTCACCGGGTCATGATATTCTCGAAGAGAGTCTCAAGAGGTCATAGGATAATATCATCTACATATAAGAGAATATAAGCGATATGATTACCCCGTTGATAAATAAATAGTGAATTATCCGAACATTGTTTGAGAAACCCATGTTGAACACAAAATCGCAAACCGCCAGATCAAGTCCACGGGAGCCTGTTTGAGTCCATATAATGATTTTTAAGTAAACACACATGATTGGGATATCGAGAATCTCAGTACTTCAATGGTTGGTGCATGTATACTGCCTCACCTCATGTCCATGTTAAGGCATTCTTGACATCCAATTGATGAAGTAACCATCCTTTCGGCAGGCTAAACCGAGAACAATTTCGATGGTTCTTTGGTTTAACCATCGGATCGAATGTCTCGCCGCAATCTAATCCCATCCGCTGAGTCTTGCCATCACCTACAAGTCGGGTCTTACGCCGCTCAAAAGAACCATCGATTTTTCTTTATGGCTAAAAATCCACATGAAGCGAATTATATTAGCATTAGATGGACGAGGTACTAACTCCCATGTCCTATTTTTAATTAGAGCATGATATTCATCATCCATGGCCATTTTCCAATTAGGATCTTTTAGAGCGTACACGGGGTTACAAGGCGCAGCGTGATTTCGATACTTGAGTGTAGATCAGTATTTGGCATTGGGTTTTGTAATTCCATGTTGACTACGCGCGATCGTCGGCGATGGGCTGGCCGGATCGACGCCACCGTCGGGAGTGAGATGGCCGACGCCACGCCAGTTATTGCTATTTTCTCCACCGTCAGACCGCGGCCGACGAGTATTTTGTGTGTAGTTGGGCACGAGTGGAGGCCGCCCAACCGGCGGGCACGCGTGTGAAGTAGGGTTCTCGCTCACCGGGCCTTGGGCCCGGGCCATTGGATCAGATTTTTTGTGAGTCCCGGCCGGAGAAAATGAGTTAGATACGGGGTCTATCATCATCCAAAAATCATAAATATTTGTCCAGTGTCACGTATCTTGGCAAAGGGAAATTGTGACTCATCAAAAATTACATGACGACATATAAACACGCGTTTGGAAGAAATGTCATAACACATGTAACAACGGTGATTCGTAGGATATCCCAAGAAGACACGGGTAGACCGGGGTTGAAGTTTTGTGATTGTGGTGGATGGAAATAGAGGGTAGCAAAAACAACCAAATACTCTCAAATGATGATATGAGGGCTCGTAAGTAAAGTATTTTTAGTGGAGCTTGGTAAGACATGTTTTTGGGGAAGGATATTTAACATGTAGGTTGCCATTCGCCGCATGATGCCAAAAACGCGTGGGGATAGAAGCATGAGCAAGGGATGTTCTCACAATATTGTTTATGGTTCTAATTTTATGCCCGTCTTCCCATTCTGTGAAGAGGTGTGAGGACAGGATAAACGAAATTGTAAACCATTTGTTTTGAAAAAATCCCAAAACTGATTATTGTCAAATTCCCTCCCATTGTCACATTGAATACTTTTAATCTCCCGTTCAAACTGAGTTCGGATAAATGCTCTAAAATTTAGGAAAGTGGAAAACACTTGTGATTTTTTCGACAAAGGGAATGTCCACAAATAATTAGAGTAATCATCAAGAAACAGTAAGTAGTATCTATGACCCGAGGAACTCAAAACAGGTGATGTCCAAATATCACAATGTAAAATATCAAACGGCATAGTAGTGCATGAAGTAGAAGAAGTAAATGGCAACCTAACATGTTTACCAAGGGCACAAGCATGACACTTATTCAAAACATGAGTTTGAGTACATGAAATAAAATTGTTTTGTTTAAGAGAGGCCAAAACGGACTCCCCGGATGTCCCAATCGTTCATGCCATAGTGATGGAGCCAAGGCTGCAAAAGTGGAAGGAACTTTAGACTGTGGATTTGGTAAACTTATTGGATAGAGCTCCCCTTTTCTATCACATCTCATGAGAAGCTTCCCCGTCTGAAAGTCATGTACGGAAAAACCAAATGGGTCAAATTTAACAGAAACTCAATTATCACTAGTAAACTTCCTAACAGAAACCAAATTTTTTATTAATTTGGGAGCATGCAGGACATTTTTTAAAACTAGTGGCGGATGTGGTGGTGACAGTGTGTTTGACCCATAACCTTTATTGGAATTGCATGGTCATTTCCGGCAATAATACCATTTTCTTTGCTCAAATTAAAATAAAGCAGAGTGTACCTGGGACGCCATCATATGTGACGTTGCCCGAGTCCATATACCATTAGAATCCGGTGGATTGAGTCCAAGAGTGCGCATAGCTGCTCAATATCCGTAGGATGGGTCGTGGTTGAATGGGCCTCCGCCATCGGGCCGGAGAGGCCCAAAATCGTTGCCGCCACAAACATTCCCGCCAATCGGGCTCGCCCAAGTCCAAAATCGCCGCCACAATTCTTTTCTCGTGAATCTGGCTGGGCCGGCCACAAAACTCGCTGGCTGCCTTCTGTAGCGGTTGGCCGCCATCGCCATCGGGCTCGCTGGTTCGCTCGCCCAATACCCGTCTCGACTGCTGCCGCCGCTATCGCTGGAGCCGCCGCCCGTGGTTGCTGCCAGTAGCCACCGCCGGAGTTAGTGCTGCCGCCATAGCCGCCACGAGTCGTGTTGCCGCTTATTTCCGCCACCTAATTCCGTGACCCCACCTTTATTATTTCCGCGATTTCCACCCTTCTTATTATTATTACCACGTCCTTTTTGACTCTTATTTTGTGAAGAATAGTCAAAATAATTACCTTCATTTGAATACGTGGCAACCATGGAGGAATTTGTTGAAACCTTCTTAATCAAACCCGACTCTTCAAGAACAAGCATGGATCTTGCTTGATAAAACTTTGGTAAGGGATTACTTTGACGGATTAGTGTCCCCACGCCACTATAAGCATCCGTGAGACCGTGACTAATCAGAAACTAACCGGTTGTCGAAGCGGTGAACCCACGTTCTCAATTGATCCGCCACCACTTTGAGACGCCGATGGGTTGAAACGTTAGGGAAGTCTGCCATGACAATGGTTGAAAATTCTTGTTCCAACGCAACGGCACGAGAGTTTTGATTATCTTGAAAAATGTCTCTCAAGCGTTCTCATGCCGCCATGGTAGTAAAATCTGATTCCATTATTGTATGCAACAAGTCTGTGGATATTGTTGCATAAATCCAACCAAGAACTGTGGCATCAAGGGTATCCCACAATTCTTTGTCTGCTTCAGACGATTGTTCCGTTGTTGTACCATTTTTTTGTGGAATTATATGATGAAGAACTTTGTGAGCCCTACAACATATTTTGAACAACTCCGCCCATGTTGCGTAGTGAACAGTTTCCATCTCTAGTTTGACAGAGATATGTGTTTTGATGTTGGAAATAGTAAGGGCTGAGTGAAACGAAGATTTTGATTCAGACATGGTTGACAACAATAATGGAGGAAAATAAAGTATAACAATGGAGAAGACAAATTCGGTTGGATGGATGGGGAAGATGACCGAATTTGGAAGGAATATTTTATTTAGAGTAGGATCTTTGAATTACCTTCTGATACCATGTAAGAATTATTTAGAACTCGAAAATCTTTCTTCATCTTTATTCATCCCAAATGGTCACAATATATACACTAAGTAACAATTAATAGGAAGATTAAGTCTTCCTTAAAATCCTCCTACCTATCCCATAATATATTTCTTTCCCTATATTAATATTATTCTATTTAATACATAATACTATTTACCATATACAAAAGATTCTACATAATTATATTATTAATAGTAATTAATAATAAATATTCTAACAGTTTGGATGAAATTAAAATGGTGTTGGATTGGACTGATTCAAATTGTGTCTTGGACTGGACTGGTTTGACAAAATGCAAGACGTGTTAATTATTTAAAACAAAATTATTTAAAAAGATGCAAGATTATTAAAAATGCAAATGCCGACCCAATAATACTAAAATGCAATATTTAAGAAATGTTTAATGCCTGATTAAAAGTAAAAACGCGGTGCCGATTAATTATTTAAAGAGATGCAATTATTATTAAAATAAAACGACGGTGTAACAATAATAAAAACATAATATTAACAAAGACATAATGCTTAATTTAAAATAAAAAGATAAAAAATGCAGATTAAAATGCGGTGTCCTAAAACACATAAAATTGCAATAAATATATGAAAACGGGTCAAAATTGACTGTCAACAAAATCATCCAATAAAACAAGATAAAACTTGTGACTCAGTGAGCTAACAACAGGAGATGTCCACAAGTCAGCATGAACAATATCAAACGGTGAAACTATAACACTTAATGAAGACATAGACGAAAGACGAGTATGCTTGCCATGTGGGCAAGAAAAACAATTTTGGGCAAGTTTCTCATTATTACATTGAATACGCATATTGTTTCTAAAAAATTAAAAACATGATATCTTGGGTGTCCGATCCTATTGTGCCATGTTGATGGAGACAGTGCAAAAAGGGAGATAGGTGATTGAGATCTGACAGCGGAAGATTGATTGAATGGGTACAGGTCTGTCACACTATCACAGCGCGTAAGACTTTCCCCGTATTGAGATCCTTCACAGAAAAATCAAAAGGGTCAAACGCGATAGAAATCCAATCATTACGAGTGAATATTCTAACAGAGATCAATTTTTAATAATTTGTGGTGCGTAGAGGACATAGTTAAGTGAGAAGGGTGTATGACGATGCTTTGTGTGTGTATTACTGTAACTTCAATTGAATTGCGGTGACCATTGCCGATAGTAATATATTGAAGATACTTTAACCGAAACAGTTGAGATAAATTACCTGACGAACGAGTGAGATGAGATGTGGCTCTGGTGTCTATGTACCAATATTCGTCGGGTTGTTGAAGGTTGAGAGTGTTGAAAGCCTAGCCCAAATCAGTAGGGGCCAGGTGTTGGGCTTGCTGAAACGGTTGAGCCGACATTAAGTGAGCTTGCTGAGTTGTCGGTTGGGCCGTCCTGGTGGGTGGAGCCGGGCCCAAAAGACCAGGCCTCTAACTCTGCTGGAACTGGGCTCCTGCTGTTGGGTAGGGGCATGCAGGCGAGGCCCAGTTCGCAGAGTTGGGCCAACCTTGCTGACCTGCCCACGGGTAATATGAGTTTGAAGGAGGGTCGGCCTGTTGAGCCTTTTGGCCTTTGCCGCGGTTTGTTACCATGTCCGCGACCTCTTCCGCCACCACGACTCTGTTGTTGCTGGTGGTCCGGTAGTGGTGGCCGGCGATTACATGCTTTCAACGGCTAACACTTTTTTATTGTGTTCATCTTGTTTAGCACGTTGGGTTTCTTCCAATAACAATTGTGAATGTGTCTTGTTGAAACTTGAAAGTGGGTCGGCCTGTTGAATCATTGTTGCGATAGTATCGTATTCCCCTTTCGGTAAACCTGTAACAAGTTGTAGTATCATTTTTGTTTCAGAAATAGATGTCCCAACGTTGGAAAGTTGGTCGGCGATGAGTTTCAGTTGTTTGCAATATTCGAACATGTTAAAATTCTCGAGACGCGTATTATTGAATTGCTCATCTAAATACACAGCCTGAGTATTCTTATTGTCCTGAAAATTTTTCTCCAAGCGTACCCAGAGTTCCCGTGTCGAAGCAACTGTTTTCATGATAGTACACAACAAGTCTTTTGAGATAGTTCCATATATTCATTGCTTGATGATGGCATCAAGACGACGTCATGTCGAGTCTGCAACCTTTGTGGGGCAAGGAATTGAATCATCAATATGATCGAGCGCGTTGTACGCGCAAGCATTGATATAGAACAGTTCTACCCACATAGAATATTGACAGTCTTCTTGGTCAAAAATTACGGGGACAAAATTCTTGATGTTGGTAACAGCAAAAGTCGGATGAAAAGAAGACGATGAAGAAGGGGGTGGGTGTCAATTATACCGGCGCTCTCCTACCCTTGCGGGTCCCTTGATGCGCAGCGTGGTAGTGGTCTAACCTTTGAAACCAGTTGAGTTACCATGATTAACTCCTTCACAATCCTGTCGGACCGGGGTGTGGGGACTCCTGGGGTGGGAGATCCACTTTTTTTGGAAAAATTAAACTAGTTCTTGTCATTGTATATATAATATATCTGATCAAAGTAGTGGTTTAATTTCATGGAAATCTGTGTGATTAATAAATCTTGAATTCAGTAAACCTGCTTCTCGATCTTTTAAAAACTAAATTAATTAAAGGAGTTCACCAAACATTTGATTGTATAGCTTGGCGAGCTTAATATATATACTTACCGCTAAAGAATGTAGTGCAACAAATGACGTTTTTTCTTCCTTTTCCTTAATTAGATGTCTCGGATTCGAACATTGATAAAGAAAAATCATTGATAGAGAAAGTTTTCATCAAATGGGCCTTACACGGCTTGAATCCGATTATAATTGGACTTTAATATGGATATCATACCCCCGGTGAGAAACCAAAAAGAATCTTTAAGATATACCTAATTTAGTGTCCACTAATTGTCACTTCTCAATTGAGACAAGCAATCTTTTCTCGTAGTAATTTGATAAGCTAGCAAGTTTGGTTGAACATCGTTGGCTAATTAAATTTAATCATCATTGTGATGTAGAATCTGTCCAACCAGCTGCTAACAGGCTCATTGTCAAGTTTACCGACTTCCACTGCTTGCTTGGCAACACTCTATAGGATCCAGCTTAACAATGGCAAAGTGTTAAGAAATTGAACCTAGAAGTTTAGAACCTACCTCGATTACAAAGTTTCAGCTTATGAAGTGAGAAATAGTCGAAAATCAAAAGTAATATGCCAAGATCAATTAAATGTGCAATGTTTAATACCTTCGAACGTCCGGTTCTGAATCCAATATTTGGTAGGTAATCTATTAGCGAATATTCATAGTATATATTTTAATTAGTATTGTTATGTATTTAAGATAATTTAAGATTCTTATTGTATTAAGAATCACTTTTGTACAACTATATATATTGTGAATAATGAAAGGAATCCCTAAGGGAGATTATTCCATCTTACATGATATTAGTAGCCAAAACCCCAAACCCTAAAAATATTGTCTAGCAGCCGACCCCCCCCCCCCCCCTCTTCATCGACGACAACCCTTCTTTCTCCACAAAATTTTGTGGCTACAATGTCTCTACCTAACTCCCCTAAAACCACTGATTCTACCTACTCATGACCTTTTGGTAGGGGGAATCAATATACTATCAAAGGACCCGCAAGAGTAGCTAAGTTGGTGGAGTAGGAGAGCGCGGGACCGAAAGGTGTCGGTAGGCTGTCCCAGTTTAAAATTCTTACAAACTTCCAAATATTAAAATAGGAGCACTAGCAGAAGAGCAAATATAACTCAGGACATAATATCCACATGCATTTATTAAATTGATAACATGGGCGGCTTAATAATGTTGGGGCCTAAAGTAAAAATTTAACAAGGAACTTTAATTATTTTTCTCACAAAAACGAGAAAAGAAATATCTAATTCATATTTTCTAATTGACATAATTTATATTTTAATAAATAGTTAAAATGATAATATATATTACGTGGTAAAATATCAAAAAACAAGTTTTAGATGAAAACAATACAAAATAGATTCACCATTTGTACTATACATATGTCACTTACTGTGGGGTCTTATTTTTTATTAATTAGTTAACTGTTTCTTTACCCAAAAGCCACCCCGATTGATAAATACATGGACACATATCATATATCGATTAATCACTTCGATTACGTCACACATATTTTATGAATATACAGTCAAACTTCTCTATAATGACAGCGTTTGTCCGAGAATTTTATGACCACTATAGTGAGGTGATGTTAAATATGTATACTGACATTTGATGTTTAAATCTCATTTAGCTTTTATAAACGAAAGTATGTACAAAATTATTTTTTGTACTTTTTATGCTATAAACGAAAATAATATACTTGTTAATTTTAAAATCTCAATTGATTTTCATATCTCATTAATTAAAATTTAAAAAGACTAGTAAATTATAAATAAATTCATGACTAGTCGTACCATACCGATAAAGAATTGAACTCTAAGGAATATATGCATTTAAAATTAATTAAAAATTTAAACACAATTTCAAGTTCTATAATTATAGGTTGTTTCGTAAATTTTATTCTCTTAACGATAATATAACACTTGAGTTGATAAATTTTTGTGTCCAGACAACAAAAGGGAATTCAATCGTTTTTCCTTGGAGGTTGTTTAAGAGCTTAACAATTTATTATTTTATCTCACCCCAAGTAGCAATAGGTTGAGGCTCTTCATCAACACTTTCGTCGTCAGTCACCTTCTGCATCTGTTGTCTCTTGTTCTCCACTCCAATCACTTGTACAATAATCTCTTAATCAATGTAAGATTGAAAGATTTGAAGAGTTGTGTTAAACTCCGTATAAGTGGTAGTATCCATTGCTTCATTGGTGTTATAAGATGAGATTTTGGCTATAAGTGATGACACCCTACCAACATCCTCAACAACTTTTTACAAATGTTATTACATAATATTTGAGTATGATTATTAAATAGAAGTAATTTTATAAAGAGTGTACCGCTATAATGAATGTTATTGTTGTTATAGGTAAAATGATGCTATAGAAAAATAAAATATATTATAAAAAATCAATTCTGGAGAAAATCAGACCGATATAATAAAATATTATTATAGCGAATGACAATTATAGAGAAGTTTAGCCGTAATATAAATCTAAAAGCTTAAGAAAATATGAAGAGTTGTAGTAGTAATTAACCTACGGGTTGCCTTTTTCTTCTCTAAGATGCATATTTTAGTTCTTAAATTTGTCTTGTGACTATTTTATTTTCTCTAAATTTGACTCCACATTATCATTAGAAAAATACTGTCTGATAACTAACTTATGTCAGTTAATAGTGAAGTAGTATTTCTTTTAGAGTTAAATTAACGGGTGCAAATTAATATTTTCTTAACTCGTTATCCAGATTTTTTTTGGTTTTCACCAATGTTTGTTCCCAGTTTAATTTGAATTTGTAGTTCCACTTTTCAAGCTATTTAGTTTGAGCGATAGCTCTTCTCCTTAAATCATGTATGTATATATCAATATGATATTTTTACAAGATTACTTTTGTTTGAGATGCCAGGAATCAACGATTACATTATGTATTTACAAGTGTAGAAGAAAAGAAAAGAGAAGAGTAGAAGTGAAGGGAGACAAGAATGAGGAAGAGAGAATGGTGCGCAGGAAGGCGGTGAGAGAGAGATGGGAGAGACGTGAGAGGAGAGAAGTTGGGATCAGTTTTTTTATTAAAATGTATATCTGTCCATGTACATGTATATATACTAGTCTATAAGTAACTAGTATACCACTACAATTACAAAATATCTCTACAAAATATCTATACAAAATATCTAGTATAGAATACAAAAATATCTATCTAGCTAGTCACTAAGTCACTACTCTCAACCCCCCCCCCCCCTCAAGCTAGGAGTTTGGAAAGTAAATGATGATGCTGAGGTCGACCAAGGGCCTTTGTCAATAAATCTGCAGGCTGGTCTTCAGACGCCAGAAACAAGGTGGAAATCAGACCCTTTTGTATCTGCTCACGAATGAAGTGACAATCAATGTCGATATGTTTCGTTCGCTCATGGAACACTAAATTTGCTGCAATCTGAAGTGCAGATTTATTGTCTGTGTGCAGAGAAACTGGTGTATAAATTGGTACTCCAAGCTCCATATAGAGGCCAGTAAGCCACATTATGTCTGCCACTGTCGCTGTCATGGCACGATATTCTGCTTCAGCAGAGCTCTTAGACATTGTTTCCTGTTTCTTGGATTTCCAGGAAACTAAGGAATCTCCAAAGAAGACGAGATAACTAGTCACTGATCTTCTACTATTGACACATGATGCCCAGTCTGCATCACAGAAAGCTCGCAACTGTTGTGAAGAAGAACTGGACATGAGAACCCCTGAACCAGGTTCTTTATTGATGTACCTTACAAGTCTGAGTGCAGCCTCTAAATGAGATGTTTTTGGAGTCTTTTATCTTGAATGCATTCTGTAGAGTCTCTTTGGTGGACTGAATCAGTCCCAGATTGTCCCTAGTAATAAGTAAATCATCGACATACACCAATATCACCACAATGCTATCATCAACATGCTTAGTGAAAAGAGAATAGTCCCTATGGCTCTGCTGAAAACCAGCATCTACCAAGGCAGTGGTGAGTTTGATATTCCATTGCCTTGAAGCCTGTTTCAAGCCATAAAGGGACTTCAATAGTCTGCATACCTGCTTCCTGACATTGTCTACAGCAAAACCATCTGGCACCTTCATATACACTTCCTCATATAAGTCATCTTGGAGGAAGGCATTATAGACATCCATCTGATGGATCAGCCATCCATTATTAGCTGCAATGGAGATGACTGATCTCACAGTAGCCATTTTAACTACGGGGGAGAATGTCTCTTGGTAATCTAAACCTTCTTTCTGATTGTATCCTTTCGCAACAAGTCGTGCTTTATATCTTTCCACTACAACTACAAAATATCTATACAAAATATCTAGTATAGAATACAAAAATATCTATCTAAGCTAGTCACTAAGTCATTACTCTCAACAACTTTAATATATATGTACACTTAATTAGTTCATGTGTCCTATGCAGGACCGTCTTTGGACCCGTGCGATATGTGTTATCGCACAGGACTCCTCGAAAAACGAAAAAATTTAGGATCCATTTTTTTATTTTTTATTAAGTAGTATTAGTTATAATTTACTGTAAATGCTCATAATTCGCAGGTATTAATCCAATTAAGGGTCCATTTTTACGAATTAAAATAATGTCTCAAAATGTTTGAGACGACCCTGATCCTATGGTGCAATAATTATCGGGTGAACCTCTATACGTGAAATTGACGATTCAAATTTCATACTTTTTTCTTTTTCCTTCTTTCTTTGCTTGGTTCATTCTTTAGAAATTTCCAAGTTTAACGGATTGAAATCTTTTTTCTTCTTTTATCACCGTAAAATTTATATAGTTAAATCAAATGTCTCTATTAAACTAGGAGCAGTGGATGATGTAGCATATAATTGGCCCAACTGATCCCATTATTTTGGGATTTTCGACACAAAGTAAAATATACATGTGAAAATTATTTTTTTGAATCTATAATTTTAAATATATCGGAAGTCTTGAAAGAATGCAGTAAAGTTGTTGCGACTGTGAGGCCATGAAGTGAGTTTAAAAGTGAAACAACTCTCTCGACAGAATGCAGGTAATGTTGCATACAACATACTCTTGTGGTCCCGCTTTTTCCTCGTGACTACAATGAGCTTAGTACAACAGGATGCTCTTTTTTATATATATAATTTTAAATATGTAATGAGTTAATGGTAAACTCTTAAGGTTAAACTTGTCAAATATAAAATATAGATCTACCTCTTTATAATAGTGAACTAGCATCCTCATAAAATCCTCAATCCACCTATATTTTTCAGCGACACACACTTTCAATCAAAATTAATTTAATTTTTAAGAATTGAACTCAAAATTCCTAATTAAGGTTGAAAACTTACTTACCCACCCCTTACCTTGTCTTTCTGATGGTAAAACTTTCATTATTTAGGCAAGCATAAATGTTTTTGGGGTACAATTCAAGCAAGCAGAGTCGTTTTTGAATCCGTGTGAAGTGTTTTATCGCAAAAGCCCTTCGAAAAAACGAAAAAATTTAGAGGTCTTTTTTTTATTTTTTATTAATTAGTGTTAGTCATAATTTAATGTAAGACTATAATTCGAATTAGAATAGGTGTAGTCAACAGACACTACAACTAACGGCCGTCCCCTCTTCACTAACAACAACATTATATACTTACGCAAGTTGTGGGTTGTACGGTTTCCATCGTCTACGCTTCCAGATAAAGCTCGTCACCAACTAAAGGACTAATCCATCCACGGCCTACAAATTGCCACGTATCCTAGACAGCAAAAGTACGTTCATCGTGCGCTCCAAAAGTGTCGGTGGAGACTTCTTTTACCACAACGAAGTTGCAACATATTTTTGTATCTCAATGTCATTTTTTTTTTAAAATTAATTTGATTGATTTTAAAGTTAATTTAAATTATATTTACTTATTTCCAAAACTATACATAATCTAATATCAACACGATGAAAAAAGTATATTCTAAAATTTGGTCAAAATTTATATAGTTTAAATCCTGAAAAATTAAAATCATCACATATATTGGGCCATCGATTATATTATCTTCTATCATGTATAAACTAACATATCATAACTTATATATGTTTTACTTATGCGGAATTATAAAATGATGATTAAATATTGTTCTTGGTGTGTTAAATTTTATACATGGCATCTAAAAATCTATCAAAATAACTTTTTGCACCTATTATATATCTTTTAATTTCTATTTGATCTGTTTCGATATTGTTTTACTGCTTTATTGTTATTGTTGTATTGTTTTATTCTTAATCGAAAATCTATCGAAATAACTTTTCTATCTCTTAAGATGGAGATAAAATATATGTACAGCTTACCCTTCCCCGGATAGTATGTTGTTGTATTATATGCTTTTTAATATCACTAACTCTAATCATCAACACAATAATGTTATTATTAAATTTTAATATTAAATATTTCATCCAATAAAACACACTAGTGTCGGTAAAATTTGGCATGTCTTTCAAGAGAGGAAAGTAAGAGGCACGTACTGATTTGTTTGGTTAGAAAGGTGCATCAATTATTTCCATTTTTTTTGTAATATGCTTTTTCTTTAGTTTTTCTTTCAAAGTGAAAGTGAAGAATTTTTATGTGCTGCTTTGAGCTAAAGAAGTTGAAGACCAGTAATTTGATTATATTTTATGGTAATTGCGTTGAGTATTGCCCAACAAAATGTTTATCAATGATCGAAGAATATGAACTTTCTACTTATGATCGTCACGAATTGAATTATAATCAAATCGCTTTGGGTCGCTTACCAATGTCAGTAATTGATGATTACACAATTCGAACAATTTCGAATTTACCTCAAATAAAAAATGATTAAACCCTTAATTTGATTCGAAAAAAATTCCGAATTACGAAGGCTTAGTTCGTATCTAAAAAAATTAGATTTTTGCTTGGTCAATTCAAATTAGGGGTTGATTAATGAGACTCCTAGCTTAATTTAGATTGAAAACAAAACCGATTTCTATATTATAGTTATAATAATAGTAATGATTTCAAAGTAGATAAATGATATAAAAAATAAATAGGTTTAAACTACTCTTTCGACGAATAAAGAATTGATAGTGGTCTAATAAAAAAAAAACATCAACGTCAACTCATACCCATTACAATTTCATTTAATTAACAATTAAGAAGTATCATAAAAAATATAAAAACTTCTTTTTTTCTGGTCAGGTCAATAAATTCATGAAATTCTTCGTTTTTTATTTTTTATAAAAAATGGATTTATCTGAATCAATACATGATTTTCTTTTAGTCTTTCTAGGACCGGGTCTTATATTAGGGGGTCTAGGGGTGGTATTACTTCCCAATCCAATTTATTCTGCCTTTTCCTTGGGATTGGTTCTTGTTTGTACATCGTTATTCTATATTCTATCTAACTCCTATTTTGTAGCTGCTGCGCAGCTACTTATTTACGTAGGAGCTATAAATGTTTTAATCATTTTTTATGTGATGTTCATGAATGGTTCAGAATATTACAAAAAAAATCATCTTTAGACCGTAGGAGATGGAATTACTTCGATGGTTTTTATAAGTTTTTTTATTTCACTAATTACTACTATTTTAGATACGTCATGGTACGGGATTATTTGGACTACAAGATCAAATCAGATTATAGAGTAAGATTTTCTAAGTAATAGTCAACAAATTAGAATTCGTTTATCAACAGATTTTTTTCTTCCATTTGAACTGATTTCAATAATCCTTTTAGTTGCTTTAATAGGTGCAATTGTTGTAGCTCGTCAATAAAAAATTTATATTTATACCGCTGGAATTCAAATAGAATTGAAGGAAAATGAATGTGATAAGACAGAACAAAATTCTATTTGAATTCCAGCTGTATAAATAGAAAGATGTTAGGTCAATCTAGTACCAATGTATTTTTTTGTTCTATACTTGTTATATACTAGTCAATTAAAACTTGTTATATACTAGTCAATTTAATTGGTTGAATTGTTGTTCATATTGAAAGGAGTCGAGATTGATGAGGAGTTATTTAATGATTCTCGAACATGTACTTGTTTTGAGTGCCTATTTATTTTCTATCGGTATCTACGGATTGATCACAAGTCGAAATATGATTAAAGCACTTATGTTTCTTGAACTTATATTGAATGCGGTTAATATTAATTTTGTAACATTTTTTTGATTTTTTTGATAATCGTCAATTAAAAAGGTGACATTTTCTCAATTTTTGTTATAGCTATTGCAGCCGTTGAAGGAGCCATTGGACTGTCTAGATTCTAATATTGATAAATTGATTTTAATTAGCATGTTTGCTATGTAAGGTATGATCTTGTTTGCAAAACATAAGAAATCAAAGTATTTTGGCCTCTCTCATATCTCATAAACCAATCCAGAAGGGGGTTGATTAGAAAATTATGATAACTCATTGATTCATCTGATATCTAAATATATGATTCGTTTCTAAGTTTACTAGATCGAAAATTTATAACATTAAAAAACGTATAGACCCAATATCACATTCAGTAAAGATTTATGATATGTGTATATGATGTACTCAATGTGTCCGAGCCTGCCCCACCGATGTATTAGAAATGATACCTTGGGACGGTTGTAAGGCTAAACAAATTGCTTTTGCTCCACGAGCAGGACCGTGGTTGTAAGAGATGTGAATCCGCATGTCCAACTGATTTCTTGAGTGTCCGAGTTTATTTATGGCATGAAACAACTCGCAGTATGGGTCTAGCTTATTGATACGTTCGAGAAAACTCTACTTGAATTCATTTAATTTTTTTTACCGATAAACCTGTGCTCGAAAATCAAAAAAATTTGACCACAGATTTTTTTTGGTCCAAATATATCTTGTCTTTACTATGAATTATTTTCCTTGGTTAACAATAATTGTCGTTTTTTCGATATTTGCGGGTTCCTTAATTTTCTTTCTTCCCCATAAAGAAAATAGGGTAATTAGGTGGTATACCATATGTATATGTATTTTAGAACTCCTTCTAACGACTTATGCATTTTGTTATCATTTCCAATCGGATGATCCCCACACGAAGGCATTGCTCTGAATTTGTAGAATTTGAAGAGAGTATATATATATATATATATATATATATATATATATCCTTTTGTATCAGTGATCAATACAAAGATTAATTTTCTCAAAACTAACCATTGTCCAAGTTTGCAATTTGTACCAAAGATCAAAGGATGATGGGTAAATTTCAATGTAGCACTGTTAAATACCACTATACGGGTATCACTTACTTTTTGATTATTATTGAACTTATTGTATTGATGAAAAAAAATCGTATCATAAATTTCATCATTAAAGAATAGAGCGAATATAAGGATATTGTGAAAATGTTGAGTACCAACGGAAGACATTAAAAATAATGAGCAGAGTGAAAGAATTAATCTTTGATTATTCTTATTGATCGAAGACATATATATACAAGTTACAATAGAAGAATCATATTCCTACTTTACATCTAAAATCCTATTTTATACAATTAAGGTACTAGTATAATTCTAATTATGGTACAAGACTAATTATATTACAAGACTAAGTCTACCAAATATACAAGAATAATGTGTCCACTGCTGGACACGATATTGACCCTGGATATGACATGTCCGAGAGCTCACTGGATGTGGGCTTTAACACACACCCGCATTCATAGCGGGCGGTATTCGTACGTTGATACTGTCTCTCAAATCTTCAAAAAGGACTGAAGGAAGACACTTTGTAAAGATGTCTGCAATCTAATATGAAGGCACATGGAAGACGCGTATTTGTCCTTTAGCAACCTTCTCTCGAACAAAGTGAATATCCATCTCTATGTGTTTAGTACGCTGGTGCTGAACTGGATTACCAGAAAGGTAGATGACACTTATATTATCACAATACACCAAAGTAGCCTTTTCAATAGGACAATGGAGCTCTAACAGTAGATTACGTAACCAACATGACTCGGAAACCACATTAACTACCCTCGATTCTCGGCTTCTACACTTGAACGTGAAAGCGTGGATTGATGTTTGGCAGGCCATGAGACCAAGTTGTTACCAGAAAATATGCAATAGCCAGACGTAGACCGTCTGGTGTCAGAACAACCACCCCAATCAGCATCTGTATAGGAGACCAGTGTAGACGTCGATGAATGATACAAATGCAAACCATACTCAAGTGTTCCCTGAATGTACCTAAGAATGTGTTTGAGCGCATTCATATGTTCAACTCTGGGATCATGCATAAACAAACACACTTGTTGTACGACATATGTAATATCAGGTCGCGTGAACGTCAGATACTGAAGAACGTCTACAAGACTACGATAGCAGGTTGGATCCTCATAGGGAGAACCAGCTGCAGCAACTAACTTGAGTTTAGTATCAACTGGAGTAGAAGTGGACTTACAGGATGACATCTCAGCCCTCTCAATGATCTCTGCTGCATACTTCCTCTGTGATAAGAACAATCCACCTGCATGATGAGTTACATCAATTCCCAAAAAATAGCTCAAGGGGCCCAAGTCTTTCATGACAAACTCAGAACTGAGAATTATCATAATAGACCTTCTCAAAGCATCAGAAGAGGCAGTCAAGATAATATCATCTACATATAACAATATATAAGCCATGGAATAACCCCGACGATATATGAATAATGAATTATCCGACCTGCTGTGAGAAAAATCCATAGTCGAAACAAAATCAGTAAACCTCCTATACCAAGCCCGTGGAGACTGCTTAAGACCATACAAGGACTTCTTCAATATACAGACATGATTAAGATATATAGTATCCCTAAACCCCAAGGGCTGATGCATATACACTGTCTTCTAAAGATCACCATGTAGGAAAACATTCTTCACATCTAGCTGATGAATGGGCCATGATTTTGAAAGAGCCAAGCTGAGCACAGTGCGAATAGTAGCCGGCTTGACCATCGGGCTAAATGTCTCACCACAATCCACATCAACCTGCTGAGTCTTACCATCACCTACAAGTCTAGCCTTATGTCTCGCAAATGAACCATCAGAATTTTTCTTATGAACAAAAATCTACATAGACCGAATAATATTAACACCAGATGGATGGGGTACCAAATCTCACATCTTATTATCAATAAGAGCATTATATTCCTCGGTCATGATAATTTTCCAATTAGGGTCACTTAAGGCAGACACATAATTACAGGGTAAAAGAGATTTAAAAACATTATAATACAAATTGAAATGTCGTTTTGGTTTAAAAATACCCATTTGATTGCGAGTGATTGATCATAACTCAGGGCTGGATTAGGTGAATTTTGAGAATTTTGAGAAGTCACGAAAATTTCCGTCGAAGGCGCCGTGGGCACGACACCCTGGTCAAGGGTCACGGCGCTGGAAGAACTTTAGGGCTCTATGAAGTTTTGGCATCGCGGCGCTGATGACGGGATTAGAGGCCCTTGTTCTCTGATGTTTTGGCGCCGCGGCGCTTCCCCTGAGGGTCGCGGCGCTAACGACGTATTTTCTGAAAAATCTGAAAAATGATGGAGAACATAGGGGGAGATAGCATCATCCAAAAAATTATAAGAACTAGACACGAGTTGTTCTACTTTAGAAAATGGAAATTATGATTCAGCAAAGATGAAATGATGACTAATGATGATTCATTTAGAGGATAAATCAAAGCATTTATAACCACGGTGATTTGACGGATAACCCAAAAACACACAAGGAGTAGAATGTGTCTGAAGTTTGTTGATTGTAGTGGATGAAAACAGTGGATAACATAAACATCCGAAGACCCTAAGATGAGAATACGAAAGAGACTTATTGTATAAAACTTGAAGAGGGAGGAATATGTCAAACCTTTAGAGGGAAGAATATTAAGTAGATCGGTAGCCATTTGTAGCGCATGATGTCAAAACAATGAAGGGATGAAAGAATGAACCAATAAAGTGTGAATAATGTTATTGATGGTGCAATTTTTTCGTTCTGCTTTCCCATTTTGTGAGGACGTATGAGGACAAGAAAAATGAAAATTTATCCTTTTTTGTGCACAAAACTTTCTAAATTCCCCATTGTCACTCTTTACCATTATCACATTGAATGTTCTTTATTTTCCGTTCGAATTGGGTTCGGATGAAAGCTCTAAATTTTGTGAAGATGGAAAAAACTTGTGATTTTTTTGCAATTGGAAACGTCCATAAAAATTTAGAATAGTCATAAAAAAATAACACATAATAACGATGACCCATAGAACTGAGAACGGGAGATGTCCATAGGTTGATATGAATAATATCAAATGACATTGAAGTATGAGAATTCGAAGCTACAAACGGTAACTTAATAATTTTCCCTAAAGAACAAGATTGACAATTTGGAGTACTACGTGAACCCTCACAAGAAATAAACTTATTCTTATCTAAAACAGATAAAATTGACGATCCTAGATGACCTAGACGAGCATGCCACAAGGAAGGAGCAAGAGCTGCAAAAGTGGATGACATAGCTTGACGCGAGATGCTGAGACTCGGTGTGATTAGATAAAGATCCCCCTACTGTGACACCTCATGATAGGACTTCCTGTATTGAAATCCTCTACAAAAAACCCAAACGGATCAAAATCAATAGAAAACAAATTATCAGTGGTGAATTTACAGACAGACACCAAATCTTTAATCAATTTTGGGGCATGAAGGGTATTTTTCAGGACAAGAGGTGGATGAGGAGGGGACAAAGATTTATTACCATAATCCTTAATTGGAATAAAACTTTCATTACCAACAGTTATACCACGATTAGTGCTTAAATTGAAATAAGACGAGAGAGTACCTTGGTCGGATGTCATGTGGGTAGTGGCGCCGGTGTCCATGTACCAATTAGGGTCCGGTTGAGTCAAGTCAAACGTGTGCATCACTGCTTCAATGTCGATCTGAGTGGGTCCCATGGGCCTTAGGAGGTCGAGGCCCAAGAATTCCGGACTGCAGGTGCGCTTAAGGGATGCGAAACTTGGATTCGGACACTGGAAGAAAGGCGGGCAGGCGCCAGATCTTGCCGATATTGAGGCGCCATCGTCTTTGTAATCTGCGCCGCGACATTTGTACTACGAGCCGCGTGCGTGGCCAGCTGGACCTATCGCCACTATCCGGGGTCCACGACTGTTCGCTGGCCGGTTTCCGTTGTTGCCGCCGCGATTCTTGCCATTATTATTTCGATTTTGGCCCTTCTTACCACTCCCGTTGTTGTGATTTTGGGTTACGTTGACTGGACTGGAAGGGGAAAAATTGGAAGCAGTCATCATGACGACAGGGTTTGCTCCGATCGATGCCCTTTTTGCCAAACCCGCTTCTTCCAAAGTGAGCATGGAGCGGGCTTGATAGAACTCCGACAGGGGGTTACTTTGACGAATAACTGAAGTAACCCTTGTATAGGCCTCGGATCGACCGACAACCATATGAAGAACTAGACCACTATTAGAAACAGGAGAACCCACGTTGCGGAGTTGGTCTTCCAAATCCTTGAGGCGTTTGCAATAAGAGGAATCGTTTGGAACATTCGTCATAGCAACCAGAGAAAATTCATGCTCAAGGATAACAATGCGGGAATAACTGTTATCTTGGAAGATGTCATGCAATCGATTCCACGCCACCATAACTGTGGAGTTGGGTTCCATAATCGTCTGTAAAAGATCCAAGGAGATAGTGGCATAAATCCACTGGAGAACCTTGACATCAAGCATGACCCATAAGTTTGGATCTGTTTCTTTAGTAGGCACAACCGTTGTAGACGTAGACACCGCCGTATCACCTCCCGTAGGAGTAGTGGGAAGGATGATGTGGTGAAGAATTTTATGGGCCATATCATGAATCTTGAACAATTCTACCCACGTCTCATATTGGACGTTTTCAAGATCAAGAACAATAGGGAGGACACTCTTGATGTTAGAAACTGTTAGGGCATGATGAAAAGTGTTCTTATCAGCCATAGGGAATAGAACAACAAGATTCGGAGAAGGAAATTTGTGAAAGAAGATTTTCTGGAAGAGAAGGGTCGCGGCGCGCGGGCTAGGGGCCGCGGTGTTGGTCACGAAAATCTGAGAGGGAGAGAGAAAGTTTTGAACAGCGAAAGCAGGGTAAAGAGAACCTAGACTCTTGATACCATGAAAGAATTAATCCCTTGATTATTCTTATTGATTTAAGGCATATATATACAAGTTACAATAAGATAATCTCATTCCTACTTTACATCTAAAACCTTATTCTATACAATTAAGGTAATAGTATAATTCTAATTATGGTACAAGACTAATTATATTACAAGACTAAGTCTATCAAATATACAAGAATAATGTGTCCACTGCTGGACATGATATTGACCCTGGATATGACCTGTCCGAGAGTCCACTGGATGTGGGCTTTAATAATGAGACCTATAATGTTAAATATGAGATATTGGAGCACATCTCGCGATTTACTGGTAGTAATATTGAGGGACCGATACTACTACTTTTATTACTAGTCTCACGTAAGTCGGAACATTTAAAAAAAAATGAGATATCATACATCTAACATCTTTATAAGATGTTTAGCGAAAAAATCTTCCAACACATGGGCATTGACAAGATATATATTCAAGTGGATGCAAGTATGCAACCTATATTTGACTCTAGTGTAATTAAAGCTTTAAATAATGCATTATAATTTAGGGAAGGGGAGGAATATTAAGTTGTGGACCATAGTGTAATTAAAGCTTTAAATAATGCATTATAATTTAGGGAAGGGGAGGAATATTAAGTTGTGGACCAACATATATAGAGTAGAGAGAGGGCTAATGCCCCAATGGGGTAAAATAGGAAACTCAAGGTCCATTTCAATCAAAAGTATTGTCTTTCCTTCCCTTTTATGCGAATATATATGATTGCGTTCAGAGTTTTAAAAAAGAAATCAAGACTTTCATAACCCTCAAATAATTGCTTCTAGAAATTTAATTAGAAAAACATTTCATATAGAATAAAAATTGGATTGACTTTTCAAAAAATAGAGATTTTTTAATGGTTTTGAAAATTAAAAAAAATGCTTAAATAATCAATTTTATTTGATTTTTTTCGAATTGTATCTTAGATGATGGAATTGCTACTATACAAAATATTAGTTACTTATGTGTGTTTTTTGTATACTAACCCTATTATGTTACAATTATTATTGAACTTATCTTGAAAATCTTTCTTGGACGGAACTCATGGTTCACGTTAGAAATTCATTATTTGAAAAATCGTTTAGAAAGTATTTAGTTGATGGTTACCGAAGAAATGTTGATTACATGCAATCAATCAACATTTTATTTGATTGCTTATGTTTATGTAAATATATGAGCAACTTATAGCTAATTATTAGAGTGTGTATAAATATTATTTAGCCATATTTAGTTTTATGTAATTATGGTAAATACATGATCTCTGTTATATAAGGATTCTACATTGTACACCCTATATATATTTTGTATTAATGAAAAAGGCTTCCTAAAGGGAGATTAATACAATTCTATATGGTATCAACAACCAACAATCCTTCCCGACCTAAGACCTAATTTCGGCCGCCCATCCCTTTATTTTCTGGTGCAGAACCGATCGTATACCGCTGGTATACATCTGATGTACACTGATATATATTGGCACAACCCTCTAATTATGAAAAACATCCTTGTATACCCCTTATATACAAACTTTTTTCCTTCTCTATATCTCCAGCAGTCGTATACCTTCGTATATAGTCTATACACGCCGATATATACTATGTATACGACTGTTATACCCTCTTTGCCACTATATACTATCCGTATACATGCCTTCATGAGCTGTTATACACATCGTATAAGGTTGTTTCTGCCTTGTATACTGCCCATATACGTGCGGTATCTCTCCCACACGCCCAAACGTGACCGAGTACAACCACGTACGCGATGAGCTGGCCACACATGGTGGCAGAGGCGTTGGGTCCCCGCGACGAGTCCATTTCACGGCGAAGAGAGACACTGGGCCTTAAGCACAAGTCTATCGCCTTCCACCAGTGGCCCAATACTTGCGACCCACCAGCAACCCTTCCATCAACCCACTGTTCAGCTACATCAGTGGGGGTCTTGGCCTCTCGTACATGTCCGCCCTAATTGCATACAGGTCATAGTGAGCAGGCCCAACCGTATGGGGCCCAACAGTGCACTCCGGGCTTTTTCCAATACAATATGGGCCATGTTTTCAGCACATTGACTCCTCAGAAGTCTGATAATGCATGGTATAGGATATGGGCACGACATCTCATTTCACCAATAATTTTGGCAATCTTACTCAACTTCGAAATTTAAATACTCCGCAGTATATTATGGTCGGCAATGACCATCACATTTCAATTCAAGGATTTTGCCATACCCTTACCCTACCACCGCATCTCCACTTCTCTATTAAAAACATCTTTTATGCCTCAAACATCATCAAAAATCTAATCTCTGTTAGAAAATTTACCACTGATAATTTTGTCTTAATTTATTTGGACCCGTTTGGATTTTTTTGTAACGGACCTTCGTATCGGGAAACTCCTTACGAGATGCAATAGTGAGGGGGACTTATATCCTTTCCTACTCACATCCGCTGCTAGTGTCACTCCTCCTACCGTTTTAACTACCATATCTCCCTCTACGTGGCATAGTAGACTTGGTCATTCGGGTTCTCACTTTTTTTATTCTCATAGAAATTGAAATTTAATCTTATGTAACAAAGGGAACATTTCTCATAGTTGCTCCTCTTATCAGTTAGGGGAATACGTTAGACTACCATTTACGACATCTATGAGTACTACTTTCTATCCATTTGATAATATTCACGTCGATTTATGGACATCTCCCATAACTAGAAACTTAGACCACAAATATTATCTGATATTTTTGGATAATTTCTCTCACTTTATTTGGGTATATCCACTCAAACTCAAATCTCAAGTGTTCTCCAAATTTATTGAGTTTCATACACTAGTTAAAACGTAGTTTGAAAAAGACATAAAATCATTTCAATGTGATAATGGTCGTGAGTTTAATAATTCCCTATTTCATAAATTTTGTGCGGCTAATGTTATGATCTTTCATTTCTCGTGCCCCCATACGCCCCTCAAAATGGAAAAGCCGAAAGAATTCTCCAAACCATTAATAATATGATTCGTACCCTCTTATTTCATGAGTCTCTCCCCCTTACTTTTTGGGTATATGCACTAAAAGTGGTAGAACACATTTTCAATATTTTACCTATCGGTGCGATTTAAAATAGGACACTTACCGAAATTCTCTACCATCGGATCCCAACCTATGACCATCTTAGAATTTTCGGTTGTCTGTCTTACCCTAATCTGACATCCACGACCCCACATAAATTGGCACCCAGATCTACTACATGCGCCTTCCTAGGTTTTCCATCAAACCATAGGTGGTAAATGTGCTATGAGCTCTCCACCGACAAAATCATAATTTCTCGTCATGTCACCTTTGTTGAGTATATTTTTCCGTTTGACAACATTAAAAATATTCGAGTCACTGATTATTAATTCCTCAAAAATTTGGACCCATCACCTCTTGTCCAATAAGCATTATGTCAGACGACCACTATTCCGGCGGCGACAGACACACCAACTGCCACCATCGACATTCCAATCACGGTCCCCCACCGCCCGTCTACACTGCCACCACCAGAAATCGGTTGGACCAGTCTTCGTCCTCTTCGATTTTCGAAGGTACCACCTTGTCTCCTCCCGTCGATGTCTTTCCTCCTACCCAATAATACCAACCCCCAGTCACTGTGTCACCGACAACCGCTTCTCTGGTCATCCTAACCGAATCCGTCCCACAAGTCATAACCCAACCCACATTCGTCAAGTTACAGTCACATCAACCCCTGCACAATCTCAACCCGATATTGTACCGTGCACCCCGACCCAATAAAGTCATCATACCCAAACAAATATTTCTCCAATACCAACCCCACAACCTCCCCTACCCGCCGTATTTATGCCATCTGGACACCCAGTCGACGCCGATCTATCCAAATCGACACACATACTTTGCCCGATTTCACACACAGGTACCACAGTCCCGACTCTATTCCCCCTCCCCCGACCTAGTCAGCAACCATATCTCGATAATAACACAAGTAACCTAGCAACACATCCACATTAGACTACCTACCCCACCTTTTCCCCCACATACCACATGGAAACACGTGCCCAACACGAGATTCTCAAATCCAAAGTCCATTTTAACCTATCTACCCAAATCGTGTCTCCAATTCCTAAAAACCCAAAATTAGCCAAACAAGACCCTAATTGGTATGCGGCTATGCGTGAGAAATTTAATGTTTTAATAAAATAACACAATTGAGATTTGATTCTTAGAATGGATGGGTGAATGTGATCCGTTGTATATGGCTTTTTCATGATAAAAAACAAAGACGATGTTGAGCTAGAGATGCATAAGGCGAGACTTGTGGCTAACGACACAAATCAGCAGGAGGATATTGATTGTGGTGAAACATTCAGTCTGGTTGTCAAACCGGCTACTATTCGTACTGTTATGAGTATTTTCATGGGTATGCATTGGTTAATTCATCAACTTGATGTGAAAAATGCGTTTCTACACGGGGATTTGAAAGAAATTGTTTAAGGCACTAGCCGCCTATTTTTGTCCATCCAGCAACCCCTTAGTATGTCTGTCGTCTTCGTAAGTCACTCTATGGTTTGAAAAAGACCCCTCGAGCATGGTATGATTGCTTTGCACAATATATTTTGCAAACTAGTTTCGTATACAACAAGTGTGATAATTCCTTATTCCCTATTCATCGAGGTAGTAGCATTGCTTACTTATCGTTATGTTATACCCCGTAGTTCAAAGCCGTGCGGTCGTATGAAGAAAGAGTTAGGACTCAAATCGAAAATTTCCGAGGGCCTCGTAGCAGCGGCGAGGCGAGGCCGTGGCGCGGAATTGGCCGCGGCCGGAATCGAACGCGCGCGGAAAGTTCCGGAGTCCGCAGAGTTGCGCGCTGCGCCATCGCAGGGCAGACGCCGGCGGAAATCTGGCGGAAAAACTTAGGAAAATCTAATTTTTTCTTTTAAAAAGGCCATGAGAGGGTGACAAGTGTCCCCCCCCCCCCCCCATCTGTTTTTGCATGCATTATATTGACCAAGTCTTCAAGACTTGGTCATCTTTCATCTCTCTCTTAGACAAAAGCTCTTCCTTCTCTCTTAAATATTTCAAGCTCCTCCTTCTCTCTAAGATTCCAAGAGATATTCTAGCCTTAGGAAAAATCTGAAAAGTAAAGGCAAGAAGGAAGCTTGTGGCTAGCTTGTGAAGGTTGTTGTGGTGGTGATTCTTGGAAAGGAAGCTAGCAAGTTGTTGGAAAATTTTGGCTAAAGCTCTAAGGTAATGATTCTTCATTTATAATTAGTTTTTAGTGTTGCATGTTAAGAAGAAAGAATTTGTGGTAGTAAATAATGCTCTTAGAGTCATTGCATGCAAGAAATGTGGTTTGGGTATGAAGGATTTGGCTAAAGAGGTTATGTGAGCATGTTGTAGCCTAAAAATTACCTTAAACTTGTTAAGATTAATTGTTATAACTTATGGGGCAGAATTTTACACACCCAAGTTTAGGTGTGTAATCCCCTTTGTGTTGGTTTGGATGTTGGGCCTTAAATGTGGCGTTTGAGTGTTAAAAATCGACCTTTGAAAAGGTGGCAAGTGAGTAGAAATAAAGGAAATACTGCCCAATTTTTCATAGGAATTAGTAACCTTGAACTTGGAAATATTCTACTTTGAAACTAGAAGTTAATAAACGTATTATGGTCATTATAGGTTGACGTATTACGTGCGATAGTTGGAATTAACAAGTGGATTGACCGAAGAGGTATGTAGAGCTTTCCTATCTTTTGAGCATGAGTAGTTGTATCTATGTAGTACGGTATACGTACAAGATTTGATAATCTTCACTTGTTTTGAGGTATATGATACTTGTTTCATTTTAAAGGTATAAGTCCCTTGGACATAGGGAAATGTGTCTGACTAACGTAAAATGTTAATATAACGGTTTTATGGGAAGTTGGTTATATTAGTTTGGGAAAAAGGTAAATAAAGAAGGGTTTACTTTACATAAAATAAGCAAGGGGAAAATGAGTTGAATTTGTGGAAGGTAAATTGTTTTAAGGCATTAATGGTATAAGGTTTTAAAGGAAATGAAGTCACTTGATTTAGAAGCTTGAGATATTTTCTAAATGAAAAATTGTGACTTGTTTTGAAAGTGGTTGTGACATGATACTATGGGTATTAGTATCTTGGAAGTTTTATATAAAAAGGAGTCATTTCGAAAAAGGTTTACGGTATGTGATACTTGGGTTAAATTCCCGGATTTCTCTTAAAAAGACATGTAGTGCCTTAATGAGCTAAAATGAGAGGATTTATATTAATAATGTTCATAAAAAGTTAGAAGATTTCTTATCTTGTTTATGTTATGATAAGCCGGTAGCGCTTATGTTATGTATACTAGCCGGTTGTGCTGATTTATGTATTATTATTGTTATCACTGAGTATTACGATAAGTAGCGCTTATGTTATGTATACTAGCCGGTTGTGCTGATTTATGTATTATCATTGTTATTATTGCGTGTTTCATGGATTTGCTACCCATGATGCGAGTGCGGCGCTTGTACTCATGCGGGCCCACTGGGTCCATGCGGGTGAAATAGTCCCATGCGGGTCCACATGATCCATGCGGGTGAAATAGTCCCATGCGGGTGAAATAGTCTCATACGAGGAGGATGGCCTTATGCGGATCCACAGGATCCATGCGGGTGAAACAGTCTCATGAGTAGGATTGCTTAATGATACTACGGGCGAGAGATCCTGTTTTGATCATGAGCCTCCTATTTTTATGCAGTATTATACTTATACTTGTTACTCTCATTGTTAGTAAGGCACAGTGCAACCTAATTTGATTTTGATCTATAACTTCCGTGTATTTTGGACTTATGATATTACTACAGTATTTTCCAGTTTTACATACTTGGTACGTTGTGTCGACCCATTCCTCGGGTTTGCGTTACACGCAGTAAGGAAAGCGGTGGTAGATCCTCATTCCTAGGATCTTTTACTCAGTGTCGGGATCTCCATTTCTTGGAGGCTCGACTTTTGGTATGGTTCTTCCCGGTGTTGTTGATGTTTTGTACATTCGGGGCATGACGGCCTGTCCGTCATAGTGTTACTCCTTCTTAGAGGCCTGTAGTCTTGTCATAACTTGGTTTGTTTAAGGATGTAACTGTTCGGTTTTATGTACTTTTGGGGTAGCCATTTTGGGCTAGACTATTTTATATCATTATAGTTGTTTATTGTGAGTTTATATTCCGCTGGTTTTCTCTGATGTTGTGTCACAAGGGTGCCCGGGTCAAGGCACCGGTCACGGATCCGGGGTCGGGTCGTGACAAAAGTGGTATCAGAGCAGTTAATCCTCGGAAAGGGTCTACAGGTCGTATCTAGTAGAGTCTTGATTATCGGTGTGTTGTGCACCACATCTATAATCAGGAGGCTGCAGGATATTTAGGATTGGTTTCCATTCTTTCACTCTAAGATCGTGCAATAGAGTTGTGTTATAGGTTGAATTTCCTCTGACGTATTTTTCCTGTATCAGTTATGCCTCCACGCAAGGCAACCGCGGCCCAGAAGGGCAAGGCAGTAGAGGGAACTACTAGTAGGGCACCGAGGGTTACCAGGGCACAGGCCCAGTCCTTACCGGATGAGGTGTTTCGGACGGCGAGTTCTACAACGTCGCCAACCCCAAAGAGTCCAGCGGCGGCAGCGCCATCGAGACCGCGGTACACGAGCCTCGATCCAGCGGCGAGCAGGATATGGGCTACAAGGAGATGACCCGATTCGCCGAGATAGTGGCGAGCATGAGATAAGTGAGACAGCGATTATGCCGTAGTTCGACAGAGCTGCTGGGATGAGGCGAGGACTTTTGAGTTGCAGCCCACCAGAGTTTTATGGGTCGAGGCCTGAGGATGATCCTCAGGAGTTTATCCGACAGTTACAGTGGATCATGAGGGTGATCGGAGCTTCGGAGACCGAGTCGGTGGTACTAGGTTCTTATCGGCTGCGAGACACTGCAGTTGACTGGTATGATTCATGGGAACTGTCCCGGGGGGAGAATGCGCTTCCAGCTGTTTGGGACGAGTTCTCATAGGCGTTACTTGGCCATTTCTTGCCTCCGCAGATGAGGAGGGCTCGGGCCGATAGATTTTTGACACTGAGACAGAGTGGGCGGACGGTCCGGGAGTACAACGTGGAGTTTGACTCATTGGCTCGGTATGTTCCCGCTTTGGTAGAAGACATGGAGGACAGGGTGCACCGCTATGTCACAGGACTCGATGATCACTTGGTCGAGAGTTGCACGGGAGTGACTCTTCAGCCGGGCATGGACATTGCCCGCATGCAGGCATATGCACTTGGGTGTGAGGAACGCAGGGGCCGCGGATCGGCAGTATCGGCAGAAGAGGCGGGCGGCGAGTTCCTCCGTAGTTTTATGGGTAGACAACCCCAAAGAGACCAGATTTGCACCACGGCCGGTCGAGCACTCTCCACCATCTTCGGGGCGTCTGAGTATTCGGGAGCGAGGTTCGAGGCCGGGTTCCCGGAGGACGAGTTCCGATCGAATAAGGCCACCTATACCGGTGTGGTCGATGTGGCGATTGCCATTATGGGGTTGCCGTGTTACTCCGAGAGCTTGTTATTCTTGCGGCGGCGGCCATTTGAGAGAGATTGTCCACCGCAGGCGGCGGGAATATGATGGCTCGGTAAGCGAAGTCCGTGGTGGATCTACGTCTTTGGTGGCAATGCGCCCCGGGCGAGTGTTCACGCAGTCCAGCGAGCGCGGCAGGGTCGTGGCGGGGTTCTAGTTCGGCGGTCCTCGAACCGCATCTATGCTATGTCGATCGTCGGGACCGGAGGCGTCACCCGATGTCGTCGCAGTACATTATTGGTTTCTTCTTTGTGATGTATATGCTTTGATAGATCCGGTTCTACCTTGTCCTATATATCTCCTCATGTTCTTTGGTAGAATAGGGATGAGCAGAGTCCATAGAATCCTTTGAGGTGGCTACGCCGGTGGGTGCTTCTGTGGTAGCTGAGCGGGTATATAAGGCTTGCCCAGTGACTATAGATGGTCGTCAGACTCTAGCTGACTTGATAGAGTTGGATATGACAGACGTTGATGTGATTATGAGTATGGATTGGCTAGCGTCTTGCTATGCCACTGTGGGTATGAGAGAGACTAAATGCAGTTCCAGTTTCTGGTGGCGGTGATCGAGTGGAAAGGGAATACTGCATCGCCGAGGGGTAGGTTTATTTCTTACCTCAAGGCTAGGAAGATGGTGCGGAAAGGGTATATTTACCATTTGGTTCTGGTGTTTGATCGAGAGTGAGATAGGACCTTGATCGATTCCGGTTGTTAGCGAGTTTCAGACGTATTCGGACGAGCTTAGGGTATCCTCCCGAGAGAGGAGATTGAGTTTTGCATTGATTTGGCGCGACACTCGACCGATATCTATTCCGCCATACAGAATGGCACCTGCCGAGTTAAAAGAATTGAAGGACCAGCTGAAAGATTTGCTGGAGAAAGGCTTTATCAGGCCTAGTGTTTCTCCCTGGGGAGCGCCAGTGTTGTTTGTAAAGAAGAAGGATGGAACGCTGCGTATGTGTGTTGATTACAGGCAGCTGAATAAGGTAACTATCAAGAACAGATATCCCCTCCCCAGGATTGATGATTTGTTTGACCAGTTGCAGGGTGCGAGATGTTTTTCCAAGATAGACCTGCGTTCTGGTTATCATCAGGTGCGAGTTAGAGAGGCAGATATCCCAAGATCGCATTCAGGACCCGGTATGGGCACTATGAGTTTAGGGTGATGTCTTTCGGATTGACCAACGCTCCAGCGGTATTCATGGATTTGATGAATAGGGTATTCAGGCCATTCTTGGATATGTTCGTTATAGTATTCATTGATGAAATCCTGGTTTATTCGCGCACAGAGCAGGAACATGCGGATCATTTGAGGATGGTATTGGGAGTCCTCCGAGACCGGCAGTTGTATGCCAAGTTCTCGAAATGCGAGTTTTGGTAGCCGGTGGCTTTCTTAGGGCATGTTATCGGGGTAGATGGTATTCGGGTTGATACAAAGAAAGATCGGCGATCAAGACTTGGCCTAGACCAGCTACACCGCGGAGTGCGCAACTTTTTGGGCCTTGCAGGTTATTATCGGAGGTTTGTGGAGAAGTTTGCTTCCATGTCAGCGCCTTTGACTAGGATGACTCAGAAGGCAGCTATATTTCAGTGGACGGATGCTTGTGAGGAGAGTTTCCAGTTACTAAAGGAGAAATTGACGACCGCCCCAGTTCTTACTCTTCATGAGGGTTTGGACGGTTATGTGGTTTATTGTGATGCGTCAGGTGTCGGTCTTGGGTGCGTGCTGATGCAGCACGACAGAGTTATAGCTTACGCATCTCGACAGCTTAGGAAGCATGAGAAGAACTATCCCACACATGACTTAGAGTTGGCAGCAGTGATTCATGCCTTGAAGATCTGGAGACACCATTTGTATGGGGTTCATGTGGATATTTACACAGGCCACAAGAGCCTCCAAAGATATCTTGACCAGAGGAGTGAACTTGCGGCGAGGCGGTGGTTGGAGCTGCTAAGGATTATGATGTTGATATTCTATACCACCCGGGAAGGCCAATGTAGTTGCGGATGCCCTTAGTCGCAGTTGATGGGTAGTCTATCCGATGTACATCACGGGAAAAGGATATGGTCCGAGAGATTCGTCAGCGAGCGAGCCTTGGGGTTCGTTTGTTTGATTCTGATAGTGATGAAGTTCGGGTTCGAGAGGTTGCCGAGTCTTCCATCGTCGAGGAGGTGAAGAGGCGGCGATGAGGATCCGATTATGGTGCGATCGAGATGCCGCTCTTGAGAGAGAAGAGTCTATTTGAGGTAGCGTCGATGGGGTGCTAAGGTTTGAGGGCCGATTGTGTGTTCCGATGTAGACAGACCGTCGGCCAGATTTTGGGAGGCACACAGTACTCATTATTCTATTCACCCGGGGTCGACTAAGATGTACAATGACCTCAGGTGTGTGTATTGGTGGGATGGCCTGAAGAGGGACGTGACAGGTTTTGTTGCACAGTGTCCTAATTGTCAGCAAGTCAAGATTGAGCACCAAAAGCCCGGTGGGCTATTGCAGGCTATTGATATTCCGACTTGGAAGTGGGAGGTGATAAATATGGATTTTATTACGGGCTACCTACCACTCGGATGAAGCGTGATTCCATTTGGTGATTGTCGACAGTGTGAAATCAGCCCATTTTCTTCCGGCCGAACGACGTTCTCGGTGAGGACTATGCGATTATATATTAGAGAGATTGTGAGGCGCACGAGTGCGGTGTCGATTATATCGAGATAGAGGAGCCCGGTTCGGCTAACTTCAGAGGTCTTTTCGGAAGGATTAGGGACACAGTGAGTCTCGATCGCATTTCACCCTCGGATCGACGGATGCCGAGCGCACTATCCGGACACGAGGATATGCTACGGGCTTGTGTTATTGATTTCGGGTAGTGGGAGGATCATTTACCTCTTGTGGAGTTTGCTTATAACAACGGCTACCATTCTAGTATTCGGATGGCGCCTTATGAGAGGCCTTATACGGGAGGAAGTGCAGTCACCGATAGCTGGTTCGAGGTAGGAGAAGTTCGATTAGTCGCCGACTTGGTTCATGAGCGATGGATAAGGTGAAGCTTATCCGAGGAGCGGTTATCGCGGCCGAGTCGCAGGTCGTATGCAGATCGGCCGCGTCGACACTTGGAGTTTGAGGTACATGATTGGGTTTTCTGAAGGTGTCACCCATGAAGGCGTGATGAGATTTGGGAAGAAGGAAAACTTAGCCCAAGGTACATTGGGCCTTACCAGATTGTCCGAGGTAGGCGAAGCTGCTATGAGTTGGATCTGCCGTCCGATCTAGAGCGACATCCGGTGTTTCATGTGTCTATGTTGCGGAAATGTATTGGAGACCCATCTAGTACATCCGATTCATGAGGTTCGTAATGCAGGAGTTATCATATGAGGAGAGTCCCATGCGATACTCGATCGTCGGGTTAGGCGATTGCGGACAAAGGATGTGGCTTAGTCAAGGTCTTATGGCGAACGAGCAGAGAGGAGATGACGTGGTAGCGAGAGGATGACATGATGAAGAAATATCCTCACTTATTCCCTATACCTCCGGGTAACCCACGTTCTAAATTGTTGGTCTTTAAATTTAGTAATTATGCTTGAGTTTTGTTGTGGCGTGTGGAGCCTCTTTATTTGAGTCTATGTCGATATTGTGATTTGAGTAAGCCTAGAAGGAACATTCGGACGAATGTTTCTAAGGGGAGAATGTTATACCCCGTGGTTCGTGCCGTGCGTATGGGGCGTGCGAAGGAGTTAGGACTCAAATCGTAAAATTTCGGTCGAGGCCTCAGCCATGGCCTGGAGGCGTCATGGCCAAGCGGGAATTCACACGCCGCGGAAGTTCAGAGTCCGCAGAGTCTTGCCATGCGCCGATCGCAGGCCGCGGCCGAGGCGGAAATCGCGTAAAAACTTAGGAAAATCTGATCTTTTCTTTTAAAAAGGCCATGGGAGGGTGACAAGTGTCCCCTCCCCCCCATCTGTTTTTGCATGCATTATATTGACCAAGTCTTGAAGACTTGGTCATCTTTCATCTCTCTCTTAGACAAAAGCTCTTCCTTCTCTCTTAAATATTTCAAGCTCCTCCTTCTCTCTAAGATTCCAAGAGATATTCTAGCCTTAGGAAAAATCTGAAAAGTAAAGGCAAGAAGGAAGCTTGTGGCTAGCTTGTGAAGGTTGTTGTGGTGGTGATTCTTGGAAAGGAAGCTAGCAAGTTGTTAGAAAATTTTGGCTAAAGCTCTAAGGTAATGATTCTTCCTTTATAATTAGTTTTTAGTGTTGCATGTTAAGAAGAAAGAACTTGTGGTAGTAAATAATGCTCTTAGAGTCATTGCATGCAAGAAATGTGGTTTGGGTATGAAGGATTTGGCTAAAGAGGTTATGTGAGCATGTTGTAGCCTAAAAATTACCTTAAACTTGTTAAGATTAATTGTTATAACTTATGGGGAAGAATTTTACACACCCAAGTTTAGGTGTGTAATCCCCTTTGTGTTGGTTTGGATGTTGGGCCTTAAATGTGGCGTTTGAGTGTTAAAAATCGACCTTTGAAAAGGTGGCAAGTGAGTAGAAATAAAGGAAATGCTGCCCAATTTTCCATAGGAATTAGTAACCTTGAACTTGGAAATATTCTACTTTGAAACTAGAAGTTAATAAACGTATTATGGTCATTATAGGTTGACGTATTACGTGCGATAGTTGGAATTAACAAGTGGATTGACTGAAGAGGTATGTAGAGCTTTCCTATCTTTTGAGCATGAGTAGTTGTATCTATGTAGTACGTTATATCGTCAAGATTTGATAATCTTCACTTGTTTTGAGGTATATGATACTTGTTTCGTTTTAAAGGTATAAGTCCTCGACATGTGGAAATGTGTTTGACTAACGTAAAATGTTAATATAACGGCTTTATGGGAAGTTGGTTATATTAGTTTGGGAAAAAGGTAAATAAAGAAGGGTTTACTTTACATAAAATAAGCAAGGGGAAAATGAGTTGAATTTGTGGAAGGTAAATTGTTTTAAGGCATTAATGGCCTAAGGTTTTAAAGGAAATGAAGTCACTTGATTTAGAAGCTTGGGATATTTTCTAAATGAAAAATTGTGACTTGTTTTGAAAGTGGTTGTGACATGATACTATGGGTATTAGTATCTTGGAAGTTTTATATAAAAAGGAGTCATTTCGAAAAAGGTTTACGGTATGTGATACTTGGGTTAAATTCCCGAATTTCTCTTAAAAAGACATGTAGTGCCTTAGTGAGCTAAAATGAGAGGATTTATATTAATAATGTTCATAAAAAGTTAGAAGATTTCTTATCTTGTTTATGTTATGATAAGCCGGTAGCGCTTATGTTATGTATACTAGCCGGTTGTGCTGATTTATGTATTATTATTGTTATCACTGAGTATTCTGATAAGCCGGTAGCGCTTATGTTATGTATACTAGCCGGTTGTGCTGATTTATGTATTATCATTGTTATTATTGCGTGTTTCATGGATTTGCTACCCATGATGCGAGTGCGGCGCTTGTACTCATGCGGGCCCACTAGGTCCATGCGGGTGAAATAGTCCCATGCGGGTCCACAGGATCCATGCGGGTGAAATAGTCCCATGCGAGGCGGATGGCCTTATGCGGATCCACAGGATCCACGCGGTGAAACGATCCCGGGAGTAGGATTGCTTAATGATACTACAGGCGAGAGATCTGTTTGATCACGAGCCTCCTATTTTTATGCAGATTATACTTATACTTGTTACTCTCATTGTTAGTAAGGCACGGCAACCTAATTTGATTTTGATCTATAACTTCCGTGTATTTTGGACTTATGATATTACTACAGTATTTTCCGATTTACATACTTGCACGTTGTGTCGACCTTCTTCGGGGTTGCGTTACGCCACAGTAAGGAAAGCGGTGGTAGATCCTCATTCCTAGGATCTTTTACTCAGTGTCGTGAGCTCCATTTCTTGGAGGCTCAACTTTTGGTATGGTTCTCCCAATTGTTGTTGATGTTTTGTACATTCGGGCATGGCGGCCCTGTCCCATCATAGTGTTACTCCTTCTTAGAGGCATGTAGTCTTGTCATAACTTGGTTTGTTTAAGGATGTAACTGTTCGGTTTTATGTACTTTTGGGGTAGCCATTTTGGGCTAGACTATTTTATATCATTATAGTTGTTTATTGTGAGTTTATATTCCGCTGGTTTTCTCTGATGTTGTGTCACAAGGGTGCCCGGGTTATGGCACCGGTCACGGATCCGGGGTCGGGTCGTGACACGTTATATGTGGATGACATTGTGCTTACTGCCTCTTCTGATTTGCTGAAAAATGAGATCATTGCTTTACTAAAAACAAAATTTGATATGACTGACTTTGAGAAATTGAGCTATTTTTTGGGAATTTCAGTAACTAGATCTGCAAATACTATATTTCTTTGTCAGCATAAGTATGCAGAGGAGATTGTGTACATGACTAAAATGGCAAATTGCAAAATTATTTCTACTAATGTTGACTCTAAATCAAAGCTTAGTGTTGTTGATGGTAATCCAGTATCAGATCTCACTCTCTACATGCGCCTTGCAGGTTCACTGCAGTACCTTACTTTCACCAGGCCTGACATTTCTTATGCTGTTCAGCAGGTATACTTATTCATGCATGCCCCCAGAGAGCCATATTTTACTTTTCTTAAATGTATCATTCGATACGTTAAAGACACAATTGATTATGGATTGCATCTATACCCCTCAGCATCGACCAGATTGTTGTCATATACGGATGTTGATTGGGCAGGTTGTCCAAACACGTGACGATCCACCTTAGGCTATTGTGTGTTCTTAGGAGATAATCTCATTTCTTGGTCTGCCAAGAGACAAGCTACATTATATCGTTCGAGTGCAGAAGCAGAGTACAAAGGTGTTGCTAAGGTTGTTGTTGAGATCTGCTGGCTCCAAAACCTTCTTTTGGAGCTTCAGTGTCTATTGCGTAAGGCGTCTTTGGTTTATTGTGATAACATATACGCCATATATCTATCTAATAATCCGATTAAGTATCATCGAACCAAACATATTGAGATGGACATCCACTTTGTTCGTGAGAAGGTCGCTCTCGGTCATGTCAGATTATTACATGTGCCTTCTTCTTATCAGTATGCGAATATATTCACAAAAGGTCTTCCTAGAAAACTCTTCCTTGACTTCAAATCCATTCTTAGCTTCCGGCATCCTCCCGCTCAGACCGAGGGGGTGTATTAGAGTGTGTACAAATATTATTTAGCCATATTTAGTCTTATGTAATTATGATAAATACATGATCCATGTTGTATAAGGATTCCAAATTGTACTCCCTATATATATTTTGTATTAATGAGGCTCCCCAAGGAGAGATTAATACAATTCTACACTAATAATACTCATCGAAAATATTGCATAAAGAGGTTATCTTTTCCATTCAACATGTGGAGGGGATATCATTCCAATAACAACAACATACTAGTGTAATCCCACAAGTAACATCTTGAGGGGATGACATTATTTCCCAACCCTTAAATGTTAAGGGGGTAAAGTGGAATTGTTGTTTACGTGGCTATAGAAAATTAAAATTAAAATTTTAATTATGCTATTACATTTGTAAGTTATAAAAGTTTATCATTAAAAGTCAGATGATGAGAAATTTAAGTGAAAATATTTCTAAATTTTAAAATAAATTATTATTTTCTCTGTCTCAATTTATGTGTCATCATTTAATTTGACACAGAGTTTAAAAAATGAAGAAACAAATTTTATATAAATGTGTGACTGTAATTTATCTCATAAAGTTAAGTTATTTTTAAATATATAAATATAATATTTTTTTAGAATATACCAAAAAAAAATAGTGACACATAAATTCGGAAAGAGAAATTATCTTATAGTAGTAGGCTAAAAAATCGTTTGAACGTGGAAGGGTCTTTTGCACAACTTGCTTTTGCACAGAAAAAAAGTAAAAAAGGACAACTTGCTTTGGATTTTGAAGCTGAGCAAACAATTAGTAAATAGTTAAATACTAGATGATTGGCGAGTCACAAAAAGAAAAGAACAAACATAGAAGTTGGTAAGGTGTAACGTAAATCAGTGTCGGATGCGTAAGTGACATAATAAAGGATTAATGCGACTGCCTGCCTAAACCATATACGCATGCCACCGGCCCCATCGAAAGACATCCTCCAACTGTTTAATATTATTTTGAAGTATTAGTGTCGAACGAGTGTAATAAGAAATTAAGAATGAATATACATATTCCTTGCAAAATTCTTCACAATTACACAAAAAGTGGCAAAAGAGTAAGAAAGATTAACTCACATGTAAATTAGGGATGTCAAAATCAGTACATGAAAATATGACTCGCTCAACTCGTACAAGTTTGAATTGATCATTGACTCGCTTATTTATTATTTCAGCTTATTTTAATCTGTCTGAATTCAACTCAACCCGTTCATTTGACACCCTTACCTATAATAGATAATTACACTCACCAGTATATTCAAATTTTTACTATCAACTTGACATAGCTTTAATCCCACCTTAAGGTATCTACTTAGTAGTTAGTATATAACTATAATAAGAGGTAAGAGGGTACAACTTTTATAGTTCTGCATAAACATGGATTGAGGATTTTAAATTTTAAGTATGATTGCACTAATTATTTCTTAAGAAATTAATTCAAAAAATGTTTCAATGTAGTTTAAACAAAAGACATGTGTTTTATACATCCGTGTGTGACATATGTAACTCTTCTGCAATGAATTCCTCCTAATACAATTCTACGCAAAAACACACACACATACATAACTCACTAAACTTTTAATATAAATTTTATTTCAATACATAACAATAACAACAACAACAATATACCCAATAAAATCCCACAATGTGGGAACTGGGGAGGGTAGAGTGTACATAGACCTTATGAAAGTATATGTAATGTTCTAGAGACAATCTGTATTAGGACAAAATGTACTTTATACACATTCGTATTTAATATATAAATACGAATGTAAATAAAGTATATTTTGTCCTAATACAGATTGTCTCTAGGACATACATATACTTTCAATCTCACACTTGGCCTAGAGAGCCAATCACCAACATATCTAATACTCATGTTCTCAAAATGACCATTATACTTCACCAAGCTTAATGGTTTAGTAAACGGGTCTGCTAGATTATTGTCTGTGGGAACATAATTATCCTAATAATCTTCAGCTTCCACCATCTCTCGGAGAATGTGGTACTTCCTCGGTACATGCTTCTTTCTTTTTGTTGATCTGGGTTCCTTTGTCTGTGCAATTGCACCAGTGTTGTCACAATAAATGGTTATTGGACAACTAACACTCGGAACAACATCTAGCTCCTTCAGAAACTCAGAAATCGCGACAACTTCTTTAGCAGCCTCCGATCCAGTAATGTATTCCGCTTCAGTAGTCAAATCAACAGTAGTAGCTTGTTTGGAACTCTTCCAGCTCACTGCTCCTCCATTGAAAATGAACGTGTAACCAGACTGAGATTTGAAATCATCAACATCTGTCTGAAAACTAGCATCAGTATACCCAGTGACAACTAGCTTATCATCTCCACCATAGACTAAGAAGTAATCTTTAGTACGTCTGAGATACTTAAGAATACTTTTGACTGACTTCCAGTGTTCCTCACCAGGATTCTGCTGGAACTTGCAAGTCATATGATCGGTGTATTTTATATACACCTTTTGAGTCATTTTTAGTTAGTATTTTACTTATTTCATTTATGTTTAGTATAGTATTAGAGTCGTTTTCCTTTCTTTTGTGTCACAGCGGTCAGAAATGGAGAAATGACGAAAAGGAGATGAAATGAACATAAATGAGATGGAATTGCACACTAAAAGGGCCAAGAAATGAAGCCTAAGAAGTTCCGGAAAATATAGAAGAAATCAGACGAAGACCGAACGAACAAAGGACGAAGAAACGAAAAATTCGGAAGAATTCCGTCACCGGCGCCGCGGCGCCTGGAATCAGCGTCGCGGCGCCGACCACTGAAGATGTTCTGAAACGCCTCTGATTTTCAGGCGCCGTGGCGCCCGATTGCAGGGCCATGACGTCGACGCGGGATTTCTGAGTTTTGGGCCGAATTTGACACGTTTTCAGAGTCCAAAAGGGATAACTTTTCCTACCTACATAATCCTTAACCCTTTACCTAAAGGATTCCATAACGTTTCCTAAACCCTTTACCTAAAAGGATTCCATAACCTTTCCTACCTACATAATCCCTAACCCTTTACCTAAAGGATTCTTGGGCTATAAATAGTCTCTACATCATTAGAATAATTCATTCCCATTTCATTCTCCATCCACCATTCCATTCTCCATCCACAATTCCATCTTGTAAATATTCCACAACACAATCTTTGGATGCTAGAAGGCTTGGAGACTTGTTCTTGAATATTTTTCTTTTCTTTCTTTTGCTTTGTTTATTTCAGTTCATGTATGGAGATTGTATTAGTTTTTAGCGTGACTATGGCTAGGAGCTAATTACTTGGTTAGGAATTTCCTTGTGATTCTCTTGAAACTTTTATTCATGAATTAATAAATTAGTTGATTTCTTCTTCACTTGTTTAAGATTTATTCAATAGTTGTTTTGATTGTTTGATAATTAATTGATCACTAGTTATCATCACTTATATGAGTTCTAATCGAAATCCGAAAGGGAAGATTGTGAATATGCTATAGTTGAATAAACATAGGTTTAAATCGTGGACGAAAGTACCCCAATACTTGTGTAGCTTAATAGGTTATTGGTCTTAATCCTCATTTGTAGTCAATCTTGTCACCGAAAGGTATAAGGGTTCTCCATTGGGGTTGAGTGTTTATATTACCTTAACAGGAGTATAAAACGGTCTAGTTAACCTGCTATCTTAGCGTAGAAGAAGAAGTTAGTCTAATTGTATTAAGGATTGAATAGAGTGGATAGTTGATGATCTTGGAAGCCCTAATTCTCCATCATAACTGTTTTAAATCAAAGTATTTTCATAATTAGTTTATTTCCTCATGTATGGAGATTGTATTAGTTTTTAGCGTGACTATGGCTAGGAGCTAATTACTTGGTTAGGAATTTCCTTGTGATTCTCTTGAAACTTTTATTCATGAATTAATAAATTAGTTGATTTCTTCTTCACTTGTTTAAGATTTATTCAATAGTTGTTTTGATTGTTTGATAATTAATTGATCACTAGTTATCATCACTTATATGAGTTCTAATCGAAATCCGAAAGGGAAGATTGTGAATATGCTATAGTTGAATAAACATAGGTTTAAATCGTGGACGAAAGTACCCCAATACTTGTGTAGCTTAATAGGTTATTGGTCTTAATCCTCATTTGTAGTCAATCTTGTCACCGAAAGGTATAAGGGTTCTCCATTGGGGTTGAGTGTTTATATTACCTTAACAGGAGTATAAAACGGTCTAGTTAACCTGCTATCTTAGCGTAGAAGAAGAAGTTAGTCTAATTGTATTAAGGATTGAATAGAGTGGATAATTGATGATCTTGGAAGCCCTAATTTTCCATCATAACTGTTTTAAATCAAAGTATTTTCATAATTAGTTTATTTCCTGCATTATTAGTTTAGAATTCCAACTCAATTAACGTTAACCAAATATAAACTAAAGCATAGATAATCGGTACTTGAAAACCAGTCCCTGAGGACGATATTCGATCTTACATAGACTATATTACTTGTCACGACACGTGCACTTGCGTTTAGTGTGTGCATAAATCGCATATCATCATACTAAGTGCAAAGGTCATATCTGGACAAGTACAGGTCATGACATACATGATTGATCCTATAGCCGTAACATATGAGATCCTCTTCATGCGCTCAAGTTCTACAACACTAGAAGGGCAACCCCTTTTAGATAACTTGATGCCTTGACCCATTGGAAGACCGTCTTTCTTAGAATTCTTCATTGAAAAGCGTCTAAGCACTTTGTCTATGTAGATTGACTGTGACAACCCTAACAATCTATTAGGTCTATCTCTATAAATCCTAATTCTCAGAATGTAGCAGGCTTCACCTAAATCCTTCATTATGAAGGTTTTGGACAACTAATCCTTAACTGACTGCATGAGAGTCTCATTGTCTCCCATTATCAATATGTCATCAACATATATATAATGAAGACAATACCCTCATCCTTGCGTTTTATATAAACACAAGGATCCTCTTTACTTCTGACGAAATCAAAAGATTTGATAGCCATGTCAAAGCAAATATTCCAACTCCTAGAGGCTTGCTTAGGTCTATAAATGAATTTTTGTAGCTTGCACACATCATTTGGTCTGGACTCAGATGAAAAATCCTCGGGCTGTTTCATATACACTTTTTCAATTAGATTACCATTGAAGAATGCATTTTTGACGTCCATCTGCCAAATCTCATAGTCATAATGTGCAGCTATAGTAAACAAAATCCGAATAGCCTTTTATCTTAGTAACTGGTGAAAAGGTTTCATCATAATCCACACCAGAACGCTGATTAAAACCTTTAGCCACTAGTCTAGCTTTATAAGTCTGAATCTTGTCAAATACATCAATCTTCTTCTTGAAGACCCATTTATCCTATGGGTTTAACCCTATTTGGCAAATCAACCGAATTTCACACTTGATTGACATACATAGATTAAATCTCGGATTTCATGGCTTCTTGCCATCTCTTCGAATCAAAGTCTAGCATTGCTTCCCTGTAGGTTGTAGGCTCATCATCATCGGGAATATCTAACTCATTCTGTGTTTCCACAAGTAGATTTAGTCTTTCTGGAGGACGATGAGTTCTAGTAGACATACGGAGTTAAGTGTCTTGCAGTTTAGTTACAGGTATATTCTGATTGTGAGAAGGTTCTTGTGCGTTGGTTGATCCACCAACATTAGAGTTTTCAGGAATATCATTTTCATGTCTTTCCTATATGGGAGGAGGTGCAACTGGTGCACTTGCTCCCAAGGTCTGTGCTGGAGGATCTTGTATTTCTGCATCATTCCTCGTAGCACTCCCACTGGCCGAAGGGCGTACCCTGAGTACCCAATATTCGCCAAAAGTTCCCACTGAATTCTTGTCTTTATCATTTGGCAAGGATTCAACCTCTATGTTACTTTGTTCTTGAATTTCTTCAAGTTCTATCTCTGTGCAACTCTCTTCCTTGTAGACATATTCATCTTCAAGAAAAGTTGCGTTCCTAGAAACAAATATCTTATGTTATACAGGAAGATATAAATAGTATCCCTTAGTTTCCTTTGGATACCCAACGAAGTAACATATCTCACTCTATCAGTGATCAACTTCTTGACATATGCAGGGCACCCCCAGGGCCTCATATGACATCTTTTCAACTGATTTAGAAGGAAATCGGTTCAGAACATATATTGAGGTCAGTATAGCGTATCCCCAAAGGTATGTAGGAAGAGCTGAAAAGCTCATCATGGATCAAACTATGTCAAGTAAGGTTCGATTTCTCCTCTCGGCAACACCATTCATCTGTGGTGTTCCAGGAGGTGTCCATTCAGAATGAACTCCATGTAGCTTTAAGTAATCAAGAAATTCTTTACTTAAGTATTCACCTCCTCGATCAGATCGAAGAGTCTTGATATTCTTTGAGAGTTGTTTCTCAACTTCACACTTAAACTCCTTAAACTTTTCGAAGGCCTCAGATTTGTGTTTCATAAGATACACATATCCATACATTGTCAAGTCGTCTGTAAAAGTAATGAAGTAAGAGAAACCTTCTCTAGCTTGAGTCGAAAATGGTCCATATACATCAGTATGTACCAACTCAAGCACCTCCTTGACACGGATCCCCTTTTCAGAAAGAGATTTAATGGTCATCTTACCCTTCAAACATGATTCACAGTTACCATAAGATTGTAAGTCAAATGGTTCAAGGTAACTTAATTCCCTCAACCGTTCTATCCTCGTTTGATTGATATGACCAAGTCTATAATGCCACAAGTAGGTAGAATTTCTTTCATTTAACTTAGCTCTTTTGTTTTATACATTGAAATTTCCCTACGGCAGTTTATTGTATATAATCCATTCACAAGAGGCGCAATTCCATACACAATATCATCATAAGCCAAAATCATATTGCCATTATTAATGTTTGAGGAAAAGCCCTCAGTGTCAAGAACAGGAATGGAAATAATGTTCCTCGTCAATGAGGGAACATAAAAATAATTGTTTAACATTAAAATTTTGCCGGAAGGTAAATCTAATCTATAATCTTCCATGCGCTCAGCATCAACTCGTGCTCCATTTTCGACGCGCAGGTCCACCTCTCGAGACTCGACCTTCCTGCTATTAGCTAGCCCCTGCACATTTATACAAATGTGTGAGCCACAAGCGGTATCTAGTACCCAGGAATGATAATCATTTATAGATAGATTAATTTCAATTACAAACATACCTTCTCCACTAGAGGATGGAGCACCAGGTGTCTTTCCTCCTCCTGGAGCAGTACAATCCTTCTTCCAATGCCCCTTCCTGTTGCAGTTCATGCACACATCCATTGTCGGGAGTTCCTTCTTCTTCGCCCCTCATTTGGGCTTCCTTGTTGCGGGCACACCCGCAGTTTTTCCCTTCCTCTTCTGTTGTCCCTTACCTTTCGGTTTGGGATGACTAAAGGAGCCAACCATTAGGTTTGCTCTTGGAGACCGAAGATTCGAAGGTTTTCAGCATATTGTGCAACTCTGGCAACTTCGTCTTAGTTCCATTCATATTGTAGTTAATGATGAAACTCTCGAACGATAATGGAAGTGAATGCAGGATGAGGGTGGATGTAACTCTGTCGTGAAACTTTATTTAAATGGAGGCCAACCTTTCTATCAACTCAATCATTTTCAGCACATGTGGAAACACATGACCCCCTCCAATGAGTTTACACTTAAAGAGTTCTATGAGCAGCTCATACTTCATGGTCTGAAACTGAGAGTCATAGAGACTCTTCAAATGTTCTAAAATTTCATTGGCCTCATGTTCTCATGTTGTCTTTGTAATGCAGTTGACATAGAAGACAACATCAAACATTGAGCTGAAATGACATCATCATAATGTTTCTGATAAGCCACTTTATCAAATGCGACATACTCGGCAGAGTCTTCCGCAGGCACTGTAAGGAATACCTGGTCCAATGTATACTCAATTTTTGTCTTGCCTCAGGACGATTCTTACATTCCTGAGCCAATGCTTGTTTCTGTTTACGTGGCTATTAATGATGTGAGAATTAATATTATAACGTAACTCTTAAATAACCTCGATTAATGATCATTGAGATTGGGATATCGATGATATGCGATACGTCGACATGTGGTTTGCATCATATCCTTAGAGGATGTAGTATGTCTCACTTTGCTTCGAGTTATGACAACTCGTGATGGACACATGAATATTTGTTGAAGTATTGGTATATCCTGCTGATGTACTGTTTTGTTATATGTCTATAATGTCATCGACGTGTGGGAGATAAAAGTCCTTAGGCTTGAGGTCGATACCACCCTGTTTACGGAGTAATGTACTTTGATCATGTCCTAAGCTCAAATGCCTTATAGGTTGAGACACGTCTTGTTTTGGGTACGTTACGAAGTAGATTAAAGGTGATAGTTGAGCCAAGATTATGATTCATTCCTCGAATGTATCTTCGAGAGAGCACTCAGATACTCACATCATTAATAACCACGTAAACTCTAGGGATGCATTTATAGAATATTATAAACAATCAACTAATAATTCAACAAATGCAAATTTCATAATATTAATCATCATTAATATATAAATATGAATGTGTATAAAATACATTTTGACCTAATACATATTGTCTCTAGGACATACATATACTTTCAATCTTTCACTTGGCCTAGAGCCAATCACCAACATATCTATTACCCATGTTCTCAAAATGACCATTATGCTTTACCAAGCTTAATGGTTAGTAAACGGGACAAAACTCCTACACCTTACCTCTACCTTGGTAGGTAGAGCGACTGTTTCCGAGAGACCCTCGGCTCAAGACAAAGCACAAGAAAAGAAACGGTTAGACTCGGACATATAATTTAAATCATTATGCAAATACTGGTATGAAAAGCTAGTAAGCCGCGATAGCGCATTCTGAAAAAGAAGCAGTAATTAACGCAAGTAATTAAGATAAGATAAAAATAAAGATGAAATAACGTAAAGATAAAATAAGATAAACAAAGTACACTAGAGAACACATCGCAGCCAAAATCAAATGACAGGTGAAGATAAAATAATATTGCATATGCTAGTATGGTAGAATAAGCGGTCGTACAATAATAACACTACAACTACCCATTTGTAAGTGTAAGTAGGACTACGCTAGACTACCTACTATCCTTCTACCCTAATTTTTGTCCTCCATAACCCCCTATCTAAGGTCATGTCCTCAGTAAGTTGCACCTGCGTCATATCCCGTCTAATCACCTCTCCCCAATGCTTCTTCGGCCTACCCTACCCCTCCTGAACCCGTCCATAGCCAACCTCTCACACCTCCGCACTGAGACATTTGTGTCCCTCCTCTACACGTGTCCGAACCATCTCAACCTAGATTTTCGCATCTTATCCTCCACCGAGGCTACTCCCACTCTTATCAATACATAATATTTAAAAATATAATAAATTTAGTATTAATAATTTTAAGATCAAATCGAAATCCTCAATAAGTCATACAAACTTAGGGGAAAAAAATAGTTTACTTGCATTAGCCTTTAGCCCTATATTTCACTCTTCGTTCATTCAAAAGTTTTGTTGAGGATATGTAATAATCATTTTTCATTGTGTTGTAGATTGAGTTCCATAATCAACATAACAATCATTAGTTCAAATAAACTGATAAGTGTGTACTTACTGCATCATTGCTCATACATCTCGAGATCTCTTTTCAGCCTACATGTCATTTGGCCTTCTATTTAACGTAGATTTTTAGCTTCCCCCTTTCTCATGGTTCTCTGTAGGCTTTATGCACAAGGCTCCTTACTTTTTGTCAAAAAAACAAATCTCTAGCAAGATTTCTCTACTTTTTTTTTTTTAGGTTTCTCAAACCGTCCATGCCGTCTCAAATATTTTGGGGTTATGTTCTAATTCGTAAAAGTGAACCCTTTATATAAGTAAATATACAATTTCAATAATTAGAAATTATTTTAAATTGTAAATAACAATCCAATACAACTTCAAGTTAATTAACCCCTACTTTGATTAGGCTAAGACGTGTGAATTATGGTGTTTTACAGTAAATTCTGATTAATACTATTTAATAAAAAATGAAAAAAAGGGACCCCTAAAAATTTTCATTTTTCGGAGACTCTATTCGATAGCACAACTCGCACAGATCTAAAAACGACCATGCAAACAATATTCGATACTCATATTATAGCCCGGATTAATTCAAATCAGACACTTCAAGTTCAGGACCCATTTCTGAGGGCAGCATATACTACTTTCTTCTTCTGTTTGGCTGTCCACTCATTTATTTATTTATATTTAGGGTAAATAATCGGATATATCTGTGGGCTTTCGGATTGGCCAAGTGTCTCATCATTTTGGTTAAATTTATAGGTACCTTTTTTATTCTTTGCATTTTCTAACTCTTCAATAAGATCTACAACTTCAACTTGGTACCACCCACACTTTGCCTTCCACATTACAACTGAAACAACCATTTATCTACACATTTCTTGTATCTCTTTTTAACTGTTAGATCCCTCAGTGTCTTAAGTCAATGTATTGATCTACTTCTCCATAATTCAACGTTTTCAATTTTAAACATTTTGTTTAGCTTACAAACTCATAACAATGATGGGAATGAAGACGAAAACCACTGGAATGCCACCAATAATGAATGTTGGTTCTGTTGCTGGCGAGAATGAGTGGGAGCTGAGGCCTAGTGGAATGCTGGTCCAGAAACGCAACCCGGATTCTGAAAACCATCCTCCTCCACCTACAATCCGGGTCCGGGTCAAGTACCGCTCCATTTATCACGAGATCAATATTAGTTCTCAAGCAACCTTTGGTATGTTGGAATCTAACTTACTGCATTTTCAGTAGCATTTTTGTTTCAATTTTTGAACTTTGACTAATATTTTATAATTTAAATTCTCATCATATTGACATTATAAGAATTGCATCTTATACTCTTCTCTTTTAATTTACGTGATACCTTTCAGATTTCGAGATTCAAACAAGTCTTGACTGTAATTTTTTCATTTATCTTATAAATATTTTAAATTATCAATTATTGTGACTTTTAGTGTTTTTTATGTAGTTTTCAAATATATAAAATTTATTTAAAAAAAATAAAATTTTATGTCCGAATCTAAATTTAAAGAGTCTTACTCTCGAAATCTGAATGTACCACATACATTGAAACAGAAAGAATATTACTTTTTGTATATTTTTTGAATATCTTAATTTTAATTTTAAAAAATTGAGTTGATCTAATGTAATTTAACTTTAAAGATGCGTAAAATGTCAAATTAGGAGGGAAATAAGTGTATTTTTATTTAGTTTGTGAATTTTCCTTGTAAAATTAAAGGAGAATTGAAGAAGATGTTGACGGGTCCAACGGGGTTGCATCACCAAGATCAGAAGTTACTATATAAAGACAAAGAAAGGGATAATAAAACATTTCTTGATATTGCTGGAGTGAAGGATAAGTCCAAAATAGTTGTAACTGAAGACCCAATTAGCCAAGAAAAACGGTACCTCGAGATGAGAAAGAATGCTAAAGTGGAGAAGGCCGCTAAAACAATTTCAGAAATCAGTTTGGAAGTCGATAGATTGGCTAGACAGGTAATACATGCTCTTTTAGTTTCAATTTATTTGTCTTTATTATTATTTGGACAGTTAAAGAATATTTTCTTTGATTATTACAAATTTATATGATGTAGTTTGACTGAACATGAACTTTAAGAAATAAAATATGACTTTTGAATCTTGTGGTCTAAAACAAGCTCAATTTATTTGTGTAGTTATAGATCAATCTCGTTATGCGTAAAATGTAAAGTTTGAAGTTAAATAGTTGTCAAATAAGAAAATATGTCATTTTTTGGGACCGACTAAAAAGAAAAGTGTGTCGTATAAATTAGGAGAGGAAATAATGCATAACTTCTCCACCCCTGGGTTCAAAAGTAGTACCATAGTGTATACAACTCAATTGTCTATGGAAATATAAGTATTGTTGTTAACTGTTGCGTACATTTTGAATTGCTTAGGTTGCTGCACTGGAAGCTATAGTTTCTAAAGGTGGGAAAGTTGTAGAAAAGGATGTGATAAATCTGACAGAATTGTTGATGAATCAGCTGCTTCAATTGGATGGTATTATTGCTGAAGGTGATATAAAAGTGCAGAGAAAAAATCAGGTACTATGGAACCATCGGTTTGGCGTTAAGTAACGATGAGAAATGACAGAATCTTTCCAATTATTGTATTCATCAAAACAATAAAGTACAATACAATGCAATATAATCTTCTAAAAAATGTGATTTATGTTTGCAGGTTAGAAAAGTGCAAAAGTGTGTTGAAACACTAGATGTGTTAAAGATAAAAAATTCAATGACAGCGAACAATGGAAATCACAATCCAAAAGACCAATCTCCCCCAGCTCATCAGCGTAGAGATTATATGTACTCGAATGAGCAGGCATCGTCACCGGTTCAACAGCATCAAGACAGGCATTCGTTTGGGAATTCACCAGTACAAAACAAAAAGCAGCAGCAGCAATCGAGGCACTCGACCTCAGGGTCTGTTGTCATAACAACACAATGGGAAACGTTTGATTCCACGCCAGCGCCATTGCTGGATCATTTCTCATCACCTACAACCGCATCAAGCACCCATCCTGCAGCTGCGCAACCACGAATCAGTTGGGATTTGCTTTAAGTTGTAGACAAGAAGTATTTCTGCTAGTTTGAGGGATCGGCTGGTGTGAATTTATCCTTTCCTTTGTTCGTTTTGGTATCTATTGTCCATTCTTTTCTGTATCTAGGTTTGTTTTAAATCCCCTTTTAATATCTCCAACTTGAGAAATAACTGGGGGTTAGTGCATTATAGTTACAGGAGTATTAGGTTGTATTTCCTCTTCCAAGTTTTCGATAATCAATTTTCTGTGTAATGTTTTTGGTGTTGATATGTATGATCATACTGTTATGTATTTCTGATTGTAATGTTATTGGAGTCGATAGATAGATATAGTGTATTCCTTTACTATGCAGATTATACTTGATCATACAAAAATGCTGTCAATTGAGAATTGTGGTGCTTACCTTTTACCAGAGGTGATAGAATTGTAAATTGTAGGCACTCATATTTGTGTTGAGTTGATAGTTGATGAGCTACAATTTGATCCTCTGTATTATTATCCAATTTGGATTTAAGTGTCGGAAACCTATATACCAACTGATACCTCCAACTTCTTTGGACCTTGAGCTACTTTGAGTCATAAATAATTTATACGCTTTTGAAGAATCTCAATGTAGAATCTATCATATTCATGATCCTAGTTGCTTCAATAGCCATTAATGCAATGTGCATCAACTGCTTTCATCTGCAGCTCTTCTTCTAGTACTTCAATAATCAACGAATTATTTGGCTTTTGGCAGCCTTTAAAAAGGAACATTGTTCCATCCAGTTCCTTCTGTTTGACACGTACTTTGATTTGCATATCATTTTATTTTGCGTTTAGGGGTTTCCTTGTATTGACTGTCTTTTAAGAAATCAAGTATCTGAAAGTATATGTATGTCATAGAGACAATCAGTATTAGGATACATGTACTTTATACACATTCGTATTTATATATTAATGATGATTAATATTATGACATTTGCATTTGTTAAATTATTAGTTGATTGTTTATAATATTCTATAAATGCATCCCTAGAGGTTACGTGGTTATTAATAGAGTGAAAATTAATATCATAGCGTGACGCTCTTAAAATCGGCTCGACTAATGATCATCGAGATTGGGATATCGATGATATGTTATACGTCGACACGTGGTCTGCATCATATCCTTAAGGATGTAGTATGTCTCACTTGCTACGAGTTATGACAACTCGTGATAGACACATGAATACTTGTTGAAGTATTAGTATATTCTGCTGATGTACTGTTTTGTTATATGTCTATAATGTCATCGGTGTGTGAGAGATAGAAGGCCTTGGACTTGAGGTCGATAGGCACCTTATTCACGGAGTAATGTACTTTGATCCTGTCCTAAGCTCAATACCTTATAGGTTGAGACACGACTTGTTTTGGGTATGTTACGAAGTGGATTAAAGGTGGTAGTTGAGCCGAGATTATGATTCATTCCTCGAATGCATCTTCGAGAGAGCACTCAGATTCTCATAAGATATTAGGTTGACTAAGTCGTTAGCCAACGCAGTGGACATGTCTTTGATATGGTCCTGTTGTCAACTAATATAGATGAGATATTATGATCAAACCATTTGGATAGACAATTGACAAATCTTAAGCTTGATTGAGTGTGTCGTCGTGAATGAAAGGATTTTATCTTCCCACATGAGGTTCAGTTCACATGTTTCGTGTAGCTAAACTTTACATATTGAGGTTCGACTTCCGGCGCAGTCTAGGAGTTCCGTGAAGATCCTAATGATATTAGTGTCAATATGTAGAGGCCTAAAGGGTAAACACTAAGTCAAATGTTCCGTTGATTGAAGGATGTAATTAGAAAGAGATAATATATATGTTCGGTTGATAACCGGGACATTACCAATCCTGGAAATATAGCATCCCACTTTTCTTTACTATCCAGACCTTTTCCTTCTCTTCGGGATCGAACATCAATTGCAACGATTCGATAGGAATTAGAACAACAATTGGGTGAATTTAAAGAGAATGGGAAATGGGTCAGAAAATGGGACAGGACCGCGGTGCCAGAAACACGTGCTAGCACCGCGGTGCCACCTGATGGAACCGCGGTGCCGACGCGTGTTTTGGCAGTCCGATTTTCGACCCAGTCCAAGTTTCTGCTGGGCCTGGCCCATGGAAACCCTAAAGCTCTTATTTTCTATTATAAATAAGAGGCTTCCCTTCCCACTTTCTACACACTAAACCTAAGAGGGGTAATCTCTTCTAAGACTCTGCAGAAATCCCTATCATTTCTAAAGATAGTAAATTACAACAAAGTTCTAAGAACTTAGAACTTGCAAATCAAGAGACTTTTGAGTGTGCACCCCGAACAACACAAACCTTCAAGTTTCAACTGCTTGGATTGCAGATTGCTTCAAAATGTAAGTCTTCGTTCGAAGTATACATTTGCTTTGTGTTTATTTTATATTACATATGCATACTACAGTTTGACCGCCCTTGTCGGGTTTGAAACATAAATTTTCAAATTTCGCTGCGTGTACGAACCCGACACAAAAGCCTACAATGGTATCAGAGTCTGGGCTATTTCGTGTGTTATGTAATGAATATTAATGATACTATGAGTTAGGATTTGTTTAGATCTATATTTTATGTTGTTAAAAGCTTTAAAATCCTAAATCTTTAGAACACATGGTCCTTGTGCCCAGATCTGTTAATGCAATAATGTATTCGATGAAGTCAATCCAATAAATAAATCTTCTAAGTCGATTGTGTTATCTGGCTTAAAGCATGGTGCATTGAAACGAAGAACGAGAAGAAAATTGGATTAGATGGTCGATGAACATGTTGTGTTAATAGTAATGGAGATATAAGTGATTCATCTGAAAATCTGATCCTAAACCAGTTTTAGGAGTTCGGATTTTCGGGATTTGTGTTTCTGGAGGTAAGACACCCCAGTTCCATGATGGAGCACCGCGATGCCTGCTAGAGTATTAATGCGGCACCGCAGTTCCATGATGGAGCACCGCGGTGCTGCCCAGATGAAGCCAGAGGCACCGCTGTCTTGTTCATGGAGCCGCGATCTTCATCCGTAGCTTAAAAATCAATTTTTGGACTTCGCCTTCGAGCGCGCGGTCGCGACGGTAATTTATTTTTCTGCTCACTGCTTCTGAGGCACCACGGTGCCACCTGTTAGGACCGCTGTGCTAATTAGCTTTTGCAGAAACAGTAACTCACTGCCTCTGAGGCACCGCGGTGCCGACGACAATATTTATATATAAAAAATGAAAATAAAAAACAGAAGTTTAAATATTTCAGATTCTGAATCTGAACTTTTAGAAGTTTCAGTTTCTGAAAATAAGTTTTAAAATTGGACAGATTTGGTCCTTTCGGGAAAATCTGTAAATTGAATTTTTTTTCCTGAAAATTGGTTTTAGGTTTTGGAAATTGCAAACAGGTCCCAGAAACTCGAAAATATTTTCTGAGGTTTAGAATTGTATTTTTTGAATTTATAAGGGTTCAGAATTATACTTTTAAATTCTTAAGGGAATAAACTGTAAATATTAAAAGTTTGCAGAATTCCTGAAAATCAGAATTTTGAAATCAGATGATGTTTAGGGACTGTTTGACATTGATATAGATTATAGAGTTTAGACAAATAGACCCGTGATTATCATTAATGATATATTATTATATAATATACAAATGTGCTAAGTGTTTTGAATGTGATACATTTAAATTATTAGCATAGCGTTCGCAATTATTGTCTAGGTAGGCGGCGCCCAGTAATTGTTTAATTTTAATGACCGCGATAACTGTCTGGATAGACGGCATCCAATACTTGATTAAAACCATCTTATATCGTGCCTGTTGGGTTTGATGGTTTCCCCATCTAAATGTGTTTAGATATTGCATGATAGGATGTCATATGATATATGACATGTTGATCTTGATTGAAATTCTCGAAGAATGAGAATGTTCCCCAAACATTAAATATAAGTTTAATTATAACGCGTCATCTATTATAATTGTTAGGGTGCTAAAATTTTTTCGGCGATACGAATATTTATGCCAAATCATTTACTCTAAGTCTAAGCGGATCGAGGCCCTTTCATAGATATGTTAAAATGAAAGTAGATCATAAACTTTTTGTAGGTATTTACAACAAAGTGTTTGCTTGCAAATGCTAAATTTACTTAGACATTTAAACGCAGTCGTGTAATGGGGTTGACTTGTTTAGATGAATCTTGGCGCTAAAGTGTCGGACTAATCTAAAGACGCATGATTAAAATGAAAGATATTTAATCAAACCAAGAGTTGCAAATTTAGTTTTGTATTTGGTTGATAACCTACCAAAATGTGCTATTGAAGTTATCAACCAAAGCATACGCGAATATAGCATATATTTGGATCTTGACCCACTATGACCTTAAAATGATTTAAGTTCGTATTCTACCATGAGGTCGTAGAAGTATGCAAAATAGTGGAAGCTAATTAAACAAAAGACCATGTTAAATTAGTCTATAATGAATGTGTATTATTGGAAGAATGAATTGTTGATTGCATTTTCCTATTCTATCTATATCTTCAGATCTTCAGAAATGTCAATTTTTTTGTTGAAAATGCTTATGGAGTCCAAAAGACTTACTGGACCCAACTTCATAGACTGGCTCAGGAATGTCAGAATTGTCCTGAGACAAGAACATATTGAGTATACATTGGAAAAAGTATTCCCCACCGCTTCGGCAGAGGACTCTACTGAATATGCAACCTTTGACAAGGCTGCTTATGAGAAACATTATCGGGATGCCACCTCAGCTCAATGCCTAATGTTGTCTTCTATGTCACCACCATTGCAAAGACAACATGAAACTATGGGGTCCAACGAAATGTTAGCCTATTTGAGGAGTCTCTATGATTCGCAGTCTCAGACAATAGAGTATGACCTGCTAATAGAACTCTTCAAGGGTAGGCTAAATAAAAGGGGCCAAGTTCCGCCTCATGTGTAGAGGATGACTGAGTTGATTGAGAGGTTGGCCTCCATAGACATAAAGTTTCAAGACAGAGTCTCTACCACCCTCATTCTCCACTCCCTTCCACGGTTGTTCGAGAGTTTCATTATCAACTATAACATGAATGGAACTAAGGCGACATTGCCAGAACTGCACAATATGCTGAAGACCTTCGAGTCTTCAATCTTCAGGGGCAAAGATATCCTCATTGTAGGGTCTTCTTCTCAGCCAAAACTGAAAGGTAAGGGACAAAAGAAGAATAAGGGCAAAGCTATCGCTGCTCTCGCAGCAATGAAGCCCCAGGGAGGGGCGAAGAAGAAGAAGGTGCTTCCGAAAAATGATGTGTGCAGAAACTGCAATAGGAAGAGGCATTGGAAGTTTGAGTGCACTGCTCCAGGAGGAGGCATTGGAAGTTTGAGTGCACTGCTCCAGGAGGAGGCAGGGCACCTGGAGGACAAGGTATGTTTGTAATTGAAATTAATCTATCTATAAATGATTCTCACTCCTGGGTACTTGATACCACTTGTGGCTCACACATTTGTACAAATGTGCAGGGGCTAACTGATGGCAGGACGGTCGGGCCTCGAGAGGTGGACCTGCGCGTCAGAAATGGAGCACGAGTTGCTGTTGAGCGCGTGTGAACTTATAGGATAGATTTACCTTCCGACAATGTTTTGATGTTGAACAATTGTTATTATGTTCCTTCTCTGACGAGGAACATTATTTTCATTCCTGTACTTGATACTGAGAGCTTTTCCTCAAACATTACTAATGACAATATGATTTTGGCTCTTGATAATGTTGTTTATGGAATTACGCCTCTTGTGAATGAATTGTATATCAATCAAACAATGATAGAATCAATGTACAAAATAAAAGAGCTAAGTTAACTGAAAGAAATTCTACCTACTTATGACATTGCAGACTTGGTCATATCAATCAAACAATGATAGAACAATTGAGGAAGTTAAACTACCTCGAACCATTTGACTTACAATCTTATGGTAACTGTGAATCTTGTTTAAAGGGTAAGATGACCATTAAACATCTTTCTGGAAAGGGGATCCGTGCCAAGGAGGTGCTTGAGTTGGTACATACGGACGTATGTGGACCATTTTCGACTCAAGCTAGAGAAGGTTTCTCGTACTTCATCACTTTCACAGATGACTTATCAAGGTATGGATATGTGTATCTTATGATACACAAATCCGAGGCCTTCGAGAAGTTTAGGGAGTTTAAGTGTGAAGTTGAGAAATAACTCTCAAAGAGTATCAAGACTCTCCGATCTGATCGAGGGGGTGAATACTTGAGTAAAGAATTTCTTGACTACTTAAAGCTTCATGGAGTTCATTCTGAATGGACACCTCCTGGAACACCACAGATGAATGGTGTTGCCGCGAGGAGAAACCGAACCTTACTTGATATGGTTCGTTCCATGATGAGTTTTTCAGCTCTTCCTACATACCTTCGGGGATACGCTATACAAACCTCGATATATGTTCTGAATAGAGTTCCTTCGAAATCAGTTGAAAAGACACCATATGAGGTATGGTGTGGCAAGAAGCCATCACTTAGACACATGAGGCCCTAGGGGTGTCCTGCATATGTCAAGAAGTTGATCACTGATAAGTTGGAGTCTAGAAGTGGGAAATGTTACTTCGTTGGGTATCCAAAGAAAACTAAGGGATACTACTTCTATCTTCTTGGAGAACATAAGATAATTGTTTCCAGGAACACAACTTTCCTTGAAGAAGAATATGTCTACAAGGAAGAGGATTGCACAAAGATAGAACTTGAAGAAATTCAAGAACAAAGTAACATATAAGTTGAAAACTTGTCGAGTGAACAAGGCAAGGATTCAGTGGGAGCTTATGGCGAAGATTGGGTATTTCGGATACGCTCTTCGACCAGTGGGAGTGCTACGAGGAATAATGCAGAAATGCAAGATCCTCCGGCACAGACCTTGGGAGCAAGGGTAGGGACTGCACCTTCTCCTATTCAGAAAAGACATGAATATGATTCCTGAAAGCTCTAATGTTGGTGGATCAACCAACATACACGAACCTTCTCACAGTCAGAACATACCTGAAACTGAATTGCAAGACAATCAACTCCGTAGGTCTTTTAGAACTCATCGCCCTCCAAAAAGACTAAATCTACTTGTGGAAACACAAAATGAGTTAGATATTTCAGATGACAATGAGCCTACAACCTATAACGAAGCAATGCTAGACATTGATTCAAAGAGATGGCAAGAAGTCATGAAATCCGAAATGAAATCTATGTACATCAATCAAGTGTGAAACTTGATTGATTTGTCGAGTGAGGTTAAACCCATAGGATGCAAATGAGTCTTCAAGAAGAAGATTGATGCATCTGGAAAGATTCAGACTTATAAAGCTAGACTAGTGGCTAAAGGTTTTACTCAGTGTCCCGAAGTGGATTATGATGAGACTTTTTCACCTGTTGCTAAAATTAAGTCTATTCGGATTTTACTTGCGATAGCTGCACATTATGACTATGACATTTGACAGATGGACGTCAAGACTGCATTCCCCAATGATGATCTAGTTGAGGAAGTGTATATGAAATAACCCTAGGGTTTTTCATGCGAGTCCAGACCAAATGTTGTGTGCAGGCTACAGATGTCCATTTATGGACTTAAGCAAGCCTCTAGGAGTTGGAACATTTTCTTTGACAAGGTTATCAAATCTTTTGATTTCGTCAGAAGCAAAGAGGATCCTTGTGTTTATTTTAAATGCAAGGATGAGGGAATTGTCTTCATTGTTATATATGTTGATGACATATTGATAATGAGAGACAATAAGACCCTTATGCAGTCAGTTAAGGATTGGTTGTCCAAGACCTTCATGATGAAGGATTTAGGTGAAGCCTGCTACATTCTGAAAATTAGGATCAATAGAGATATATCTAACAGATTGTTGGGGCTGTCACAGTCAGTCTACATAGACAAAGTGCTTAGATGCTTTCAATGGAGAATTCCAAGAAAGGTGGTCTTCCGATGGGTCATGGAATCAAGTTATCTAAAAGGGGTTGCCCTTCTAGTGTTGTAGAACTTGAGCGTATGAAGAGGATCTAATATGTTTCGGCTATAGGATCAATCATGTATGCCATGACCTGTACTAGGCCAGATGTGGCATTTGCACTTAGTATGCCTTGCAAGTTTCAGCAAAATCCTGGTGAGGAACACTGGAATGCAGTCAAGAGTATGCTCAAGTACCTCAGACGTACTAAAGATTACTTCTTAGACTATGGTGGAAGTAATGAGCTGGTTTCCACTGGGTGCACCGATGCTAGTTTCCAAACAGATGTTGATAATTTTAAATCTCAGTCTGGTTACATGTTCATTTTCAACGGAGGAGCAGTGAGCTGGAAGAGTTTCAAACAAGCTACAACTGTAGACTCGACTACTGAGATGGAGTACATTGCTGGAGCGGAAGCTGCTAAGGAAGCTGTCGCGATTTCTGAGTTCCTGAAGGAGCTAGGGGTAGTTCCGAGTGCTAGTTGTCCAATAACGATTTATTGTAACAACACTGGTGCTATTACACAGGCAAAGGAACACAGATCAACGAACAGAAACAGACATGTACCGAGAAAGTACCACATCCTGAGAGAGATGGTGGAGGCTGAAGATATCAAGATAGATTATATTCCCAACAGAAAATGATCTTGCAGACCCGTTTACTAAACCATTAAGCTTGGTTAAGCATAATGGTCATTTTGAGAATATGAGTATTAGATATGTTGGCGATTGGCTCTAGGCCAAGTGGAAGATTTAAAGTATATGTATGTCCTAGAGACAATCAGTATTAGGACACATTGATCAGTGTATTTTATATACACTTTTTGAGTCATTTTTAGTGAGTCTTTTGTCCCTTTTTGTACAAATACGTGTCGTCTTAGGATAAATTTTCTTTCTTTTGAGTCAAATTGGTTAAAATGGCTATTTGGCGGAAAAAGGAGCGAAAAGAGGGCAAAAGTGGAGGTTCCAGAGCTTAAAAGACGAGAAAGTGGCGAACCAGGCACGGACACGGGCCAGCACATGGCCCAGCCAGGCCAGCGCCGGCCGCCCAATGATCGAGGTGGCGAAGTTCAGCCGCGCGCCAGACAGCAGAGTGCAGAGCCGCGACGCCTAATCATCAGAAACTCACAGAACTTCCGGCGCCGCGGCGCCGACGCGGGAAAAATCAGGTGTTTGACGATTTTATGGGCCAGGCCTGAAGGAAAACCTTAATGGCGGTTTTGAAGCTATAAAAAGAGAACCCTAGACAGTTTTTAAGGGTTCCCTTTCTTGCACAAACACAAGACTTCTTGGAGTTGAAGATTGGAGACCATTACTTAGTAATTTCTTTTCTTTCCTTTATTTTACTTTTAGTTTATGTTGGATATTGAATTAGTTCTTGTCATGTCAATGGCTAGGAACTAATTCTAATATAGGGCTTTCCATGTCAAATCACTTGAACCTTATTTTATGAGTTAATGCATGTTTATGGTTGTTCTTCTTATTGTTGAGATTTATTCCAATAATGTTTTGAATGCTTGATAATTACTTGATCATTAATTATCATTATTTATATGATTTCTAATCAAACTTCGAAAGGAGGAGGTTGTGACTATGCTGTAGTTGGGTAATCATAAGTCGGATTGGGGATGAAAATACCTCAATTACTTGTGTAGCGTTAACGGGAGTTTAAATACCTAGCTTACTTGCGTAAACGTTAACAAGTTTTTGTTCTTAATCCTCCTATAGATTCATCTTTATCACCGAAAGGTAGAAAAGAGCGCTACTGGGGTTGAGTGTTTATATAGCCTTAACGGGAGTATAAAACGAATTAGTAAACCTGCTATCTCCAAAAGAAGAAGAACCATAATTTATTGCATTAATAAGTAATATAAGCGGATAGTTGAGGTGACTTGGAAGCCCTATTTCCATCACTACTGAAGTAAACACATAGTTAATTAGTATTTATAATTGTTAGTTATTATCAACAAACTCAAATATCGGTTACCAAATAGATAACAAAGGATAGATAATTGGTACTTGAGCACTAATCCCTGAGGACGATAACTCGGTCTTCAAGACTATATTACTTGAGTCGACAACGTGCACTTCCGTTAAAGTGTGTGCATTAAATCGCGCATCAAGTTTTTGGCGCCGTTGCCGGAGATTAGGCATAGTTCAATATCAATTTTATCTATTTTTAATTTCTAATTTCTAATTTGGTTTTTATTTTTTATTTTATTTATTACGTTTTTTAATTTTTATTTTGGTAAAAATCAGGGTGCCGTGATCCGTTTGTTTGTTTTTGATCTGTTTCAGGCGCTCAGTTTATGCGAAGGAGAAGAGGAGCGGACACTCTTGTTCCCTTCAATCCAGAGATTGAGAAAACTTGTAAACAAAATAGAACCAAATAATTTCAACCTTGATAGAGATGGACGGGCGTCAAAACAACAATGTGCTAAGAGAGGTTAGGTGAAAATCAACCTAACCAAGGAATGCCTCGCGAATACCTATGGATGTCGAGGAGAGAGTTCAAGTCCGCATGTGTTAAGCTTGGGAGACTACGTCGCCGAGGGTGAACGGAGCACAGACATGTATTAGGCTCCCAGCAATAGGAGCAAATAACTTTGAGATCAAACCGGCAATTCTAAGCATGGTGCAGAACACAGTGCAGTTTGGAGGGTTGCCATCAGAGGATCCACACATGCACATAGCTAATTTCTTGGAGCTATGTGCAACATTCAGATATAACGGCGTTACTGATGATGCCGTCAGATTGAGGCTCTTTCCCTTCTCACTCAGGGATAGAGCGAAAGTATGGTTGAATTCCCTGCCAGCTGATTCGATTTTTACATGGCAAGAGCTGGCACAGAAATTTTTGGCAAAATTCTTCCCACCATGCAAAGCAGCGAAATTGAGAGGGGAGCTGAATAATTTCTACCAAGCAGATGGAGAGTCATTATACGAAGCTTGGGAGAGATTCAAGGACTTGCAGAGAAAGTGCCCACACCACAGTATCGAGTTGTGGAACTTGGTCCACATCTTCTATAACGGGCTGAGCGGAACAACCAGAACAATTATTGATGCAGCAGCAGGTGGGACATTTATGAGGAAAACAGCCCATGAAGCTCACGACTTATTAGAAGATATGGCCACCAACAACCATGTCACAGAAGATAGACCAATGAGTGGTAGGAGAGAAACGGGAGTCCATGAGATAGATGCCATCTCTGCCCTGAATGCCCAAGTGGCCCTTTTGACCAAACAATGCAGAACATACTGATTCAGAATGCAGCAGATGCCAAAGAGCTGTGAAATATGTGGTGGTCCACATACATTCGATAGATGTTCTTCAGCTGATCCTAATAATATGCCAATCGAGCAAGCAGAGTGCCAAGCCGTGGGTAGTTATCAGAGGCCCCAAAACAACCCATACTCCAACACATACAATCCAGGGTGGAGGAATCACCCAAATATTTCATGGAGAGGAGACCAGGGGCTGCAGAATCAGTATAGAGGTCAGTACCAAAACCAGTAGCCATTTACTCAGGCCCCACCTTCTCAACAATTCAATGCACCTGTTCAGCCAGAAAAACCAGACGAGCTGAGAGCAGCTTTGTTGACACTCACCAACTCCTGCACCCGCCACGGCAGACTAGATCTTCGTTCAGGAACTTGGAAACACAAGTGGGTCAACTAGCAAAGAAATCGAACAGCAGGCCACAGGGTACACTGCCAAGCAACACAGAGATGAATCCGATAGAACAATGCCAGGCAGTACAACTGAGAAGTGGTAAACAGTTGGAGCAGTATTCACCTCAGCCGGTAGTTGAAAAAAGGGCAGAAATAGAGAAAGAGAAGGTGGTTGAAGCTCGCCCAGTAGTAGAGAAAACTCCAGAAAAGGAGTATACTGAGAAGATCCGTTCCCACAGAGATTGCAGAGGAAGGCAGTTGATAAACAATTCTCCAAATTTTTGGAGACTTTCAGAAAGCTACATATCAACATACCCTTCATAGAGGCGTTGGAGCAAATGCCCTCTTATTTCAAATTCATGAAGGAGATTTTGGGGAAGAAGAAGAAACTAGCAGAGTATGAGATGGTAGCACTGACTGAGGAGTGCAGTGCTATCCTGCAGAAGAAGTTGCCCCCTAAACTAAAAGACCCATAGAGCTTTACATTGCCTTGCACAGTTGGCAAGGTGACATGCAACAGGGCCCTTTGTGATTTAGGGGCAAGTATAAATTTGATGCCTTTGTCGGTATTTAAACAGTTGGAATTAGGTGAAGCCAAACCAACCACGGTGAGCCTACAACTAGCAGATAGAACAGTGGTGCACCCAAGGGGGAAGATTGAGGATGTGCTTGTTAAAGTAGGAAAATTCTGTTTTCCTGCGGACTTCCTCATTCTCGACATGGAAGAGGATGCAGAGATCCCCATCATATTGGGGAGACCATTCCTGGCGACAGGGAGAGCCCTGATCGATGTAGAAAAAAGAGAGCTGATGTTGAGGGTGGAGAAGGAAGAAATGGTGTTTAAAATATTTAAACACATTATTGAGCCACCAATCATGAGCAGGTGCTTTGCAATCAAGACCATCGTAACCCCCGTGAGCGGTGCAAGCCAAACCAAGGGAAATAAGCCCACCAACGCAGGTACGTGATGCCGAACCTCCGCCAAAGCAGGTATGTGCTCCTGAACCTTCCCTTGAAAATAATTTTAAGAAGAGAAACAGAAGAAGAAAAAGGAAAATATGGAGAAAATGGATTGGTTGTGGGGTTAATCTACCCCACACTTCTTGAGTTAAGGAACTTGCGTCCGGCTAAAAGACGTTAAAGACAGCGCTACTTGGGAGGCAACCCAAAGTATTTTAAATTATTTATTTTAATGTAGTTACCTTTACTAAGAACAGTCTCACGGAGGTAGTGTTTGTGTTGTGTTAACAGGTGCAGGCCAACAAATTTGGAAGGGGAAAAACGGAAGAATAGCCAGGAATTCCAGAAAATCGGGTTAGCGCCGCGGCGCCCAGGAGCAGGGCCGCGGCGCCAAAAGAGCAGAAAGGCGCTGAAGTTCGAAATGCGCCAAAAATCCGAAAAATTGCAGTCTAGCCGCGCCTGCAGAGCAGGCCACGCAGAAATTCCCGAAGTCAAAGAAATCAGCCGCACAAGCTGAAATCCAGAAATTAAAAGACGCCCAAAAACCTGGTTTTCCCCAATTTCAAACCAAAACCTAACCCTTCTTCTCCACAAAACACACGAAAATCCACACTTTACCCACAAATCCTCCACAAATCAAACCCAAACACAACCAAAACTCTTAAAGTCCCTAAACTCTTAACCATTTCAACCAACAAAACTTCATCCCAGTGCCTAAAATCACCATTAGAAGCAAGAAAACCTTGAAGAACACCGTAAAAAGGTAATCTTTTTCTTTTCTTGAGAGCCTTACTGTAGTCAAAGGAGGTAGTAGTTTGGAGGAGTGTTGTATTGTTGAAGTTGTGGGGTGTTGAAAAATTGGTTGTGAAAAAGTGAGGAAGAGTATACAAGGAGGGTGTGGATGTTGTGTAGAAGCTTCTTAAGTGAAGTTTGGGGGTAATAGGTGTTGTAGCTGTTGATTGGTGAGTGATAGGGTTGGTGAACAGTGATTGATAGAAAGGGAACGCTGCAACAAGTATCTGAACATGTCTGCCAGAAAGAGAAGAGCCTCCACATCCACCTCAGCCCCTCAATACGATGATACTAGGTTCATTAGCCAACAAGCTCATGAAAGATACAAAAAAATTAGTACTAGGCCCTTAATCCCTGAAAGGGGAATGTACTATCAGAGGGATTCGCTTGAGGAGGGGGATGTCTATGAGCCCATTCGGGCGATGATTGAGATGAGGGAGTGGAGAAGATTTGTAAACCCGGAAAAGATAGCACCAATGAACACAGTGATGGTGCGTGAATTCTATGCTAACTTTTCGGAGAAGGTGGATAATAAATGCTTTGTGAGGGGAATATATGTGCCTGTGATGGCAGAAGCGGTAAATGTGTTACTAAAAACAGCAGATGTTGAAGAAATGGGTGATGACCAAGTTACTCTTGAACATGGTCGAAACACCAACATCATCGATCGATACCGCGAGCAGTACGATGAGCTATCACGGGCTGCATTTGATATTGCCAGAAATGGGTCAAGAGGACTGAGCAGGTGTCAGTTCAACAAAGCGACGAGTTGGTGTATTTAAATCGGTGCGTCTGATTCCATCAACACACTTTACCAGAGTGCCTGAAGACAAGATCAAATTGATATATGGAATCATGTCGGGGAAAACGATTGATGTGGGAAAGGAGATAGTGCAAAGTATTGAAGAGACCAGGAGGTTGGTAACAACAGGTGGGTTGGGACATGGCTCATTTATCACAAGTTTATGCACCATAAATGGGGTCCCAACCCTACCCACTGATACTCGTGAGAGAAACCAACTGCCTGTGTCATATGGGATAATGCACTCCTTCCCAGACCCAAGCCCCCCAGCAGCAAGAAGAAGAGCACCAGCACCACCAGCAGCAGCAGCAGAGGCCGCCATGGACGAAGATGAGCCTGAGATAGAGGCTCAATATGCGGCAGGAAGCAACCACCAGCCACCCACATAATCAGAACCTTCAGTGCCCATGATGGAGCAGTTACTCCAGAATCAGATAAGGATGATGCAGAGTTTGGACACGGTGATACAAGGACAACAAGAAACGAGGCAGCAAATTAACGAGATGAGTTCCTTGTTCAACCAGTGGTCCATGCACTATCCAATGCCACCGCCGCCGCCACAATTTTAAACCAAGTTTGTAAGTGTCTTGTTTCTTTTATTGTCTTTGAGTCGTGCACACATTGGGGACAATGTGTGATTTAAGTTTGGGGGGGTGTCTTATTCGTGTCTTATTGTTATAGTATGTTTGAGTCTTTTTGATTGTTTTTTGTGTATTTTTGAGTCATAATTTTTTTTCTTTTGAGTCATAATTGTCTGTCAAAGATCATGCATGCTGTAGTTACTAGAAACACCTAGTGAAGTAAAGTGGAATAATGTAATGGAATTAAAAGCAACTATCTAAACACTTAGGTTAAATATGCCAAAAACTCATGAAATCTGTCTATTTGGAGTTTCTTGCTTGAATTGTGCATGATAAATGATTAAAACCTATGTGTTATGATTGCTTGCTATTTGAGGCGAAATAGTTAGGATATGCATGTTAGGGAGATGACTCAGGCGTTTCTTTGTTAGCCAATTCTTACCACTCATTTCTATCCCTGACATTAAAAATATCCCTAGTCAGCCCCATTGAGCCTATAAATTGAACTTTTTCTTTGACACCCTATATTTTCATACTTGTGTCATAAGTAAACATGTGAAATAGTTGGAATAGAATGTGTAAAAAAGAGACAAAAAGAGCAAACAAGATTGATGCACCCCAATAAAAAAGTTATAAGAAATAGGCAAAAGCCTAAGTTTGGGGGTGCCTGTTATTATAATACACTTCACGCTCTCAAAACAAAAGAGGGGAAAGATAGAGTTGAAGTGAAGGAAAGAATCAAAATAAAAGAGAAACATTGAAAAGCTAAAGAGCTTATGGTACACAAAAATGAGCCTAAATGCCTATTTTTACCTACCCGTGCCTAAGCCTACATTACAACCCTTAAAAGTCCTGAAGATCTCTTAGATGCATATCCATGATTAGTGGAGAATAGCAAGTAAAAATGACATAGGATTTTTGAAATTAACATGCATGATTCAGTATTTTGACTTCCATTAAGCATGATAAAAATGAGTTTGCGAAATATCTAGCTTAATGTGTTTAGAGTGCTAAAATTTCATGCTATATGTTCCTGCATATTATTCTGCTAACCTTCATGTTTTTCTAAGTAACACCAATGCAGCAAAGTGATCAATGTCATTGAGTCTTCTATTTTCTTTTTCCTTGAGTCTTTAATTCTTTCTTTTGATCTTTGCTCGAGGGCGAGCAAAGGTTAAGTTTGACGGTATTTGATCAGTGTATTTTATATACACTTTTGAGTCGTTTTTAGTGAGTCTTTTGTCCCTTTTTGTACAAATACGTGTCGTCTTAGGATATATTTTCTTTCTTTTGAGTCAAATTGGTTAAAATGGCTATTTGGCGGAAAAGGAGCGAAAATAGGGCAAAAGTGGAGGTTCCAGAGCTTAAAAGACGAGAAAGTGGCGAACCAGGCACGGACGGGCGGCGCGGCGCCTCCGGCCAGCGAGGCCGCCCGACGCCCAATGATCAGAGGCTTGCAGACGTTCAAGCGCCGCGGCGCCTCCAGACAGCAGAGTGCAGAGCCGCGACGCCTACTCATCAGAAACTCATTAACTTCAGCGCGGCTGATAGAAAAGCGGCCGACGCCTGGAAAAATCGTGTCTTTGACGATTTTATGGGCGAACTGAAGGAAAACCTTAAGGCGGTTTGAAGCTATAAAAAGAGAACCCTAGGCAGTTTTTAAGGGTTCCCTTTCTTGCACAAACACAAGACTTCTTGGAGTTGAAGATTGGAGACCATTACTTAGTAATTTCTTTTCTTTCCTTTACTTTACTTTTAGTTTATGTTGGATATTGAATTAGTTCTTGTCATGTCAATGACTAGGAACTAATTCTAATATAGGGCTTTCCATGTCAAATCACTTGAACCTTATTTTATGAGTTAATGCATGTTTATGGTTGTTCTTCTTATTGTTGAGATTTATTCCAATAATGTTTTGAATGCTTGGTAATTACTTGATTATTAATTATCATTATTTATATGATTTCTAATCAAACTTCGAAAGGAGGAGGTTGTGACTATGCTGTAGTTGGGTAATCATAAGTCGGATTTGGGATGAAAATACCTCAATTACTTGTGTAGAGTTAACGGGGGTTTAAATACCTAGCTTACTTGCGTAAACGTTAACAGGGTTTTTGTTCTTAATCCTCCTATAGAGTCATCCTTATCACCGAAAGGTAGAAAGGAGCGCTACTGTGGTTGAGTGTTTATATAGCCTTAACGGGAGTATAACACGAATTAGTAAACCTGCTATCTCCAAAAGAAGAAGAACCATAATTTATTGCATTAATAAGTAATATAAGCGGATAGTTGAGGCGACTTGGAAGCCCTATTTCCATCACTACTGAAGTAAACACATAGTTAATTAGTATTTATAATTGTTAGTTATTATCAACAAACTCAAATTTCGGTTACCAAATAGATAACAAATGATAGATAATTGGTACTTGAGCACTAATCCCTGAGGACGATAACTCGGTCTTCAAGACTATATTACTTGAGTCGACAACGTGCACTTGCGTTAAAGTGTGTGCATTAAATCGCGCATCACACATGTAATTTATACACATTCGTATTTATACATTAATGATGATTAATATTATGACATTTGCATTTATTGAATTATTAGTTGATTGTTTATAATATTATATAAATGCATTCCTAGAGGTACGTGGTTATTAATGGAGTGAGAATTAATATCATAGCGTGTGTCGCGCCCTTTTTCGGCCGCGGCATTTTATTTTCTAAACTCCTGCTTAAAATGCAAAATGTTAAAAAATAAACAAATAAAATGCTAAAAGGTTTTTTAAAAAAAATAGTTTAAGAGGCTTAAAAATGCTAAAAGGATGTTAAAATTGCAAAAGAGGATAAAATTTAAAAAGGGTGCTAAAAGAAAAAGAAAAATGCTAAAGGGTTGCTAGAATGCTAAGGGTTCGCGGAGTCGCCACCTAATTAATTGGGGTGAATTAGGACACCTAAATGTTTAACTAGTTTAAAGTAAAACATTAACTCCATTTTAATGGTCTGCTAAACTTAATGAGATTCTGGGTAAGGGTTCTTTATTATCCTAAAGGGAAGGGGTTAGGCACCCTAAAGGATCCGCTAACTTGCGGTTGTCCGTTCAAACCTAGGGTTAATTATTTATTGCTAAGAATGCATGTTTGAAAGATGTTTAATAGAAAGTATTTTTTGGCAAAAAGATTGATAAGATTAGTGATGTAAAACACATATAGAGTTTAAAGCATGCCCTATATTATTTATGAAAAATATGTCATGCAAAGTGGACTTATTGATTAAATGTATACATTTGCCTATCTTGATTAGTATACTACATGCTTAAAAGGGGCTTCCTTAGTATATATGTATAAATAAAATTTAATATGGATTTTATAGCAAATGGTTTAGGGATGTTGAAAAAAATATATCCTAGCTACATGATTAATTACGTGAATTAAATGGTTTAGCAATAACTACTAAATAACGTGAGGCAGGTCTAAAGCGATTACCTTAAGCGAATTTCTAACGTCAAACCATTTCTAATGGGGCTCAAAGTTTAACTAAGTATACTAATGTTAGTGTAAAGTTAGATAATTGATTACACAAATAAACGGGGCGGGGTAGAAAATTTAAAGAGAATTCGAAGACACGATGGTATATCGTTCCGCCTGTGATTTGGAATTTCGATACTGAGAATGGAGAGATGCATAAACGCGGGTCTTCATTTGGAGTAGCCCACGATGATGAGTATCATATTGAGACTCTTCGTTGCTCCGATGCATTTCATGTAAAAAAAAAATAAGAAAAGAAAATGATTAGTATATTATCAAATAATAGCCAACATTGACATACAAATTAAACATAGAAAGTCACTTTATTTCGGTAACCAACGGGTCCCGAAATGACCTTTATCGAGGTCGGATCTGCCCGGGGTAAACTGAATGCGGTGCAGGCCCAATCACATGCAGATGGGGTATATCGAAACAGGCTCTAATTTAATAACCGCGATGCTATGTCTATCAAATATCTCACACATAATTAACTGGGAGTAGGATTTTTAACAAAAGAACAAAGATACTTTAATCTCCAAGCTGATCAAGATCATACAGTGGCCCAAAATGCACCTATCTCCATTGTTCACTTCATATTCATTAGAATTCTAGGTATTTAACACTTGAGCCCAACATGGAATGAAAACAAACATTCAATTCTTATGATGGTCTAATCCAGAAAATAATTAAAAGACACCATATTTACATGGAATGTCTGATAAGCCATCCATATTACATCGTAAGAGTAGTAGCGCGAAATTACATATTGCCGAACCAGAATACACAAATCTGAATATTACTAACTCGAGCTAATATAATCTACTACACTCGAAATTAAGCATTCCACAATTGACAACGAAACTAACACTGATATGAAGTTAAGAAGTAGATGAACCACGTCATTCCTGTTTACATGATACTGCAGGAAGAAGGAATTGGACAGGAGTTAAAGATATCTTTTGTTCTTTAGGTGAGTCATCCTCAAATGGTTAAGTTACATTTCCATTCAAATGAATAATTTTTCCATTATACTGTGTTTATACATGCTTATTATATGGGGACATGACTGTAAATTAAGCATCGAGAGTGAATAGACAATGCAGCCAGCTAATTCAGATATGTGCAAAATGCGAACCTTGTTCAACATATTCATGCAAGTGAGGCAAACATGTAGTTAATTTGATAAACGAATGACACTGAATGAACATGTGATTAAACATGCATAGCTTCTCAGATATACATATGTTCGGCGAGAGAAGGATATTAAGTTGGGCAAATGATAAGGCTGTAATTCCTTTTCCTACACATCACATATAAAGACTGGTTTCCCGACCCGTTTACTTCTTTTAACTTTTAATTACCTACTTTCATACTCTACAGGTTTGTAAACATGCAACTGATATGATTATTAAACAGATTTAGGGACGTCGAATGCATTACATGGATTCATGCTAACTGGACACAGAGAGCAATTACAGAGCGAATGTTCAGATTACTAATCGCACAGATTCTCCCGCGCATATCGCGAATGCGAGTAAACCATTCTCAGATTGGTACCAACATTATAGTATTTGTAAATATAGTTAAAGGGTACTACAACATTTATGGATCCATCCTAACATACTTCACGTTAGTTTAACACACAAATTACATCAACATTCCGCAAGCAACAAAACATCGTACAAAAACATGAATGCGCACTTAAACGTAAAGTTGGGAAAAGTGATGAGTTTACCTTCTCCGCAGCGAATCGAGCGGCGTATCAAGTCGCCGCTCACTCGGAGGTTTTGTGCTCTCGGGATTAAGGCGTCATGAAAGCTAGTGTTTTTAAGTGTTCTTGCGGTTATCTTTCAGTGGCTTTGAAGCGGTTTTCGCTGTCCGCCATGGATGTAGATACCTGCGGATGCTGAGGGTTTATCTTTCTGTGTGCCCTTTCTTTGTTTTTTCTAACTGTCTCTGTTCCCGTCCCGCTTGTCGATTCATCTTGCATGTGTAGATTGGTTCCTTATTTATAGTCCCAATTTGGGTTCTAAATTTGGTAGGTTTTTTTAGGGCTCATTTAGGTTGCTGATTCGCTATTAATGGTACTGATTTGGACCCTTCTTTTGGTGCGATTTTGGTTACCATTTCGGGGTTAATTTTAGTATTGCTCTGGTTATGGCTACTTGGGAGATTTGGTACTGAATCGTTTATTACCTTTTTTGGTGTAAGATTTGGCATGAGGGAGATGACAGATTGTCGATTCTTCGGCGAGAATCGCGGGATTGGGGTGTGAGTGAAGCGGCGGCGATCTTGGAGATAACATGTAGGGTTCGTTTTGTTTTCTTTTTTTGTGTTCTTTGAAGAGGCAGTAAAGCGGTCACGATAATATGCGTTGGGCTGAGGGATGAAGTAGAGGGGAGTGGGCCAGCGGGTTTTGGGCTTTTGGGCTGCGGGTGTGGGTTGGGTTAAATGTAGTGGGCTGGACGATTTTACTAAGGGTATTAATTTTAGGTTAGTTTTAATTGTTAGTTTTAGGTAAAATTAATTAGTGGTAAATTAAATTAACAAATGTGATTAAACTAATTAGGTGCTTCATTAATCTAATTGTTATAATAAATGCGGGCGTGCTATTTAATTAATGCTCAATACTTTAGAATGCGACGCTATTATTTAAAATCTTATTATTATGCATTATTGCAAAATTAAAATTGAATTGAGTTTATATTAAATTACTTAAATGCCGAATGCAAATCGATATTTAAGAATTGTTTAAAGCCTTATAAATGCGACGCTATTAAATGCATATATTAGATTAAAAAATTGACTTTAAATTACAAATGATTACTAATTAATGCGGCTATGCTACCTGACACGACGTTATCGCTAAATTATTTATTTTATGCATTTATTAATTATTTAAGAATTACGACAAAGCTTAAAGTTAATAAGTGCGGGCGCGGGACTCTAAATGCTTAAAACTCTACGTAAGACGCGATGCCATTATTAAATTAATTATTATTCCTGTATTTATGTTTTATCGCTGCATTTTATTATAAAAAATCATAAAAATTATTTTACAAAATTAGTGTAATTTTATAGTTAATGACTGGACGGGAGGGTCAAAATTGGGTGTCAACAATTTGTCCTCTTTGTATGGAGATGATGGAAGAATCTTCTGACAAAGACGTTGACTCATGCCAATTTTGTCTCGATCTTCGCATTGCAAAAATCTTGGCGGTGTAGACAAAGTGACGCAAAATCAAAATCGTCCCGGTGTCGAGTTATGACGACACCGGGTCGAAACACCGAGCGGGCTAAAGGCGGACTCAAAGCCGTCGATGTCGAGTTATGACGACACTGGGTCACCATGGTCAAAACACCAAGGCGGGCTAACGCGGACTTAAAGCTGTCCCAGTGTCGAGTTATGATGACACTAGGTTATGGTGCAAAAAGTAAGAGAAAATAACTGGCTTGAACCTGGGGTGTACTGCTGTGACTTGTGGTGCTGGGTTCTACGGTGATGTGGAGCGAGTGGACCGACGCTTGAGGCCGCTACGCGTCGTTGGGAAGGTTGGCCCCCCAACAGATTGCCCCGGTTCGCTGTAAGAGAAAATCCACGTTGTGCTCCTGCTGCTGCATGCTAAGACTTGAACAAACGGTTAGTGCATAACTGCTAAGGCAACATAATTTTTTAAAAAAAAACAATGTAACTGTGAATAGAAAAGGTTATCCTGCAAAACGCGATGCCTGTTGTGTTGATGCGATGTTGCGAATGCTGTGATTTTCGTCCTTGCACAGACGTGTTGCGATTGTGAACGCGGGTATGTTGTCCTTGCTGCAATTGTCCCTGTATACTAAAGCTCAAGAAGGAGTTAGTGCATAACTGCTAAGACAGAATAATGAAGCATGAATGATAAAAATGCAATTTTTGAGAACAGAGAAAATCTTCCTTGTGTAGATGTAATATGTTGATGATGGCGTCGTTTTCGGACTTGGCGTCGTTTTCAGACTTGGCGTCGTTTTGGACTTGGCGTCGTTTTCAGACTTGTCGTCGTTTTCGGACTTGTCGTCGTTTTCGGACGTGGAGTCGTTTTCGGACTCGACGTCGTTTTTGGAAGTGGTGTCGTTTTCGGACTTAGCGTCGTTTTCGGACGTGGCGTCGTTTTCGGACGCGGAGTCGTTTTCGGACGCGGAGTCGTTTTCGGACTCGGAGTCGTTTTGGGCGTGGTGTCGTTTCGGACTTAGAGTCGTTTTCGGACGTGGCGTCGTTTTCGGACTTAGCGTCGTTTTCGGACGCGGAGTCGTTTTCGGACTCAGAGTCGTTTTCGGACTCGATGTCGTTTTCGGACGTGGCGTCGTTTTCGGACGCGGAGTCGTTTTCGGACTCGGAGTCGTTTTCGGACTCGACGTCGTTTTTGAACGTGGTGTCGTTTTCGGACTGGGAGTCGTTTTCGGACTCGACGTTGTTTTCGGACTTAGCGTCGTTTTGGACGCGAGTCGTTCGGACTGAAGTCGCTTTTGACTCGATGCCGTTTTCGGCGTGGCGTCGCTTTCGGACTGGAGTCGTTTTGGACTCGGCGTCGTTTTGAACGTGGTGTCGCTTTTGACCGAGTCGTTTTCGGACTCGACGTTGTTTTCGGACGTGGTGTCGTTTTTGGACTTGGCGTCGTTTTCGGACGTGTTGTTGATGCTCCTGTATAATAAATGCTCCTGCAAGCTGAGCTTGAGAAAAATTAGTGTATAACTGGTAAAACAAAATGATAAATATATGAGAAATGCAATTATGTGAATAAGGATGTCTTCCCTGTATGATATGTGGGGTGTTGTGAATGCTGAGATGCTAGATGCTGCCACTGACGAATTGCCATGATGCCTTTGTTGTGATGCATTCGTGAACCATGTGGATTGTCATGATGTCTTTGTTGTGCGTTTGTGCACTGCATGAGTTGCAATTTGACTCTGTGCAGCCGATGCCCTATAATTTGTTGCGGACTTTTGAATTCTGACTGTTGATTGTCGGTGCCTCTATCTCTCGAGCGTATGGAATCATATTTGTCGGTGTCCTTTCGTGGCGAAGTCCTTAGAGATTGTCGATTTGGTATTGTGGCCCGAAGTCGGATATATGTCGTCGCCTGGACATAATGCTGATAACGTCGTTGCTTGGACGTGTTGCTGCTGCTCCTATAGGATAAATGCTCCTGCAAGCTTGAGAAAACATTAGTGTATACCTGTTTAAATGAAATGATAAACACATACGAGAAGTGCAATTTTATGGGTAGAGATGTTGTCCCTGCTATGCCAGATGAATACTGAGATGTTGTCCTTGCACGGACATGCTAAATGTCGCAACTGACGAATTGTTATGATGCATTTGTTGTGTGTGTGGGTTGCAACTTTGACTTTATGTCCGAGTTGACGCGCTAGGTTTTGTTGCGGAACTCTGAACTTTGATTGCCGATTGTTGATGCCCCTTTCTGCTGCTGCTGCTTCTGATGCGGACTTTGAATTTTGAGAGATTTTTTTTTTTTTTTTTTTATTTCTTCCGCCTCTGCTGTTTCTTCTTGCGAAGAAACTTCTTGCCGTATTTTACCTTGGCTATTGCATTTCTTTATACATTAATATGACAAGACCTGCGCCCAACGAAAATTTGGTGAGTTTTGGGGGGGGGGCGGTTGATTCGCGTTGACTTTGTAGTTTTGACTCTTGATGTCGGACGTCTGCCTTGTTTGGGACTCATAACCCCTGCCTGGTTTCCTACCTTGTCCCAGTTTTGAAAAGGGTGTTTGGCTTGCGGGAGTCTCAATGGAGTTGCTTGTATGTTATGTGCATTCTTGTTATTTCAGAACGAAGGGAAAGTTTCCTAATGGTGTGGCCGCGATTTAGGCGCCACGTATCCCACGGGGAATCAGGTCATGACGTAGTTCCAATTACAAGCAAAGGAGAAATTGGGATTTTGTAAAAGGTGGGACCGAAGCCGATGTGGCCGCCTACGTATCCGCCAAGGGAATCAGGTCTAACGTAGTTCCAATTACATATAAAGGGCAAAATGCATTAAACTAACTATTTCAGGACTCGGCGGGCCGAGGCAGGGGCACGAGTCCACTTCTTCTTGCTTTGTGTCTTCGATGGCTGAGTCTTCAGCAGGACCATCTCGCACAACTAGACGAATGACCTATTCAATAGTTAAACAATCTCCGGCAAGGAGCAACTCCTTTTCTCTGGCGGTTGGTGGATGATTCAACTTTCTTCCCTTTACGGGCTGGCGTAGTAGTCCCTTCCAGACTGTCTTCTTCATTTTCAGCTATCATGCTAACATGGGCATCTTCATAACCCGGCAGAAAGTTATTGTTTGCATTGAGAGGACCATCTTTCAGCCGAATGACTCCCTCCTCGATTAACTCCTCTATTCTGTCCTTGAGGGTATAACAATTTCCGATGTCGTGTCCTTCTGCACCGGAGTGGTATGCACAATGTTTAGTTTTATCGTGCCCTCGGGAGGTAGGCCTGGGGGTATTTCTGGGAATTGGATGGAGTATTCCTGCGGCTTTCAGCTTCTCATACACTTGGGCTATGGGTTCGGCTAAAGGTGTATAGGTTTTTGTCGGTTTTCTTTCGGCATCTATGCGGGGTTTGGGTCCGTTTGGAGTGCGGGTTCGTGATTGTGGTGAGTATTTTGGGTATGCTGGTTGGGTATGGTAAACAGGATATGGGGTAGCGCAGTGCTGATAATATGACTGTGGATTTTGAGTGTTTTGGTAAGAAGGCGGTGGGCTTTGATATACTGGATGTTGTTCTGGCCTATGCTCCTGAATGACCATGATGGAGGGTGATCGTCTCTTACCTCAGGAGGTACCTCCGATGGAATTTGACTGCACTGCTCTGCTAGTTGCCTGTAGGGCTGTCAAGTTTGTAATCCTGCCTGTCTTAATGCCTTCTTCCACGAAGTCGCCCATTCTTACGACTTCTGCAAAACTTCGCCCAATTACACTGATCTTTCTTTCATAATATGTCGCGTCTTTTAACGACTGCACGAACAAGGTGGTCATTTCGCTCTCTGCCATTGGGGGTTGAACCTTTGCTGCTTCTGACCGCCACCTCAGGGCGTATTCTCTGAAAGTTTCTGTAGATTTCTTTTCAAGTTTCATAAGATAAAATCTGTCCAGGACAGTGTCAGTGTTGAACCTGAATCTATCCATGAAATCTTGTGCCATGGCGTTCCAACCGTCCCATTTTCGAGGGTCTTGGCATGTGTACCAATCTAGCGCCTCGCCGGTTAGACTCCTGATGAATAGCTTCATGATGATTGCTTGATTTTTACCAACTCCAATCAATTTATCACAATATGACCTTAGATGAGCTCGAGGATTCCCCTTTCCATCGAACATGTCAAATTTGGGCACCTTGTACCCCACAGGTAATTCAACGTCGGGGTGCATGCATAAGTTTTCATATTCTAAACCTTCCTCCCCTTTGTTCATTTGAATGCTTTTGAATGCCTCTTTCAAGCTACGAATTTCTTTTGCCACATTTTCATCAGCTCTAGCTCGGGTCTGCCGCTCCATTTCCTTGTATTGATCTGTCTCTTGAGATGATGCATGCACAATAAATGGTTGGCTTTCGGTCGGATGTGCTAATCCCTCATATTGTTTGTGTGCCATCTGCTCGTATTGGGTGGCTTGGCAATTTGGGTTGAGTCGGGAGATATAAGTAGGTGGAGGTTGAGATGTGTATGTAGTGAACGGATCATTTTGGAGGTCGGCTTGCAAATTGACCGGGCGAGTGACATTTTGGTGTGAGCTGGTATGTTGCGGCCTCTGCGGGGAGCTTTGGGGAAGTGGAAGCTCAGGGGCTTGTGATACGATTGCATTTGTCCCTTGCTCTGGGAGTGGTGCATTCAAGCTAATAGACAGGTTTGTGATGTTTCAGAGCCTTTCTATTTGGCTGCATGATTTCCATTTCTTTGCAATAGTGTGGCGAGTGTTGATCATTGGTGTTTACGCTTCGACGCCTCTGCATCCTCTACATGAACGGGATGAGTCCTAAGTTGTTTCGTCCTGCTTCGGATTAGTCATTTATTGGATGATTGTGCTTACTAATCAACGCGAATCAACCTTTTGGGGATAAGCTAAAAATAAACCTTTAACAAATGAAGCAAACCAAGTTAGTATAATATGCAAAGGTTGCGCATAATATATACTAATAAGCAAATTGTAAATCAAGTGCGTGTTCTAACATGTTTGGGACCTCTTTTAATGCCAGAGGTGGGCCTAAACGCCAGATATGCGAGGTTATGACGGATTTGTCCAAGTCGCCCAACTGTAATGCTTTCGTTGGAAATGGCGACCAAATGACGGTGCACTTTTCCCAATTTCAGCATGACATGATTAGGTTTGGATTTGTCTATCATTGTCACGCTACACATAATATGCTGGTTGGTCGTTGGGTTGAGAAACCCGTCGACAAGTTTGGTGTCTTCCTAATTGTGGCGTCGATACCAAGGACCGACTCACCTAAGGTAAATGCATGCATGCCTTAAAATAAGGGTGGTATAGCTCTATCTTAAGTTTCTAAGATTTGGTTTTACTAGACGCAAGGTTCCCGAGCGGACAACTCGAGTGAGAAGGCTACGCGGCTGATCAGACGAACCGATCTAACTCCGCGCAGGCGCCAACTCTCCTAAAATTTGGATATTTTTGAAAGAAATTTGCGGGTGCGCGAAGCACACCAACGCGTGAGTGTGTGATAGTGTGAATTTTCCAGAATGGAAGAAATATGAGCGGAATGCCAGTTTAAGGAAAGCGGTAACAAATAGCAGTTAATACAATATGCAAATATTTATATGTAAAGCAGAATAATTTAGGCAAAACAATAAAAGCAAATAAGTGTAAAACATAAAGGAAGCAATTTAAGCAAAAAGAAAATAAAGCACAGTAATTAACCTATGTTTGTTATGGTTAAGAACCTAAATATCCCCAGCAGAGTCGCCATTTCTGTCGCGCCCTTTTTCGGCCGCGGCATTTTATTTTCTAAACTCCTGCTTAAAATGCAAAATGTTAAAAAATAAACAAATAAAATGCTAAAAGGTTTTTTAAAAAAAATAGTTTAAGAGGCTTAAAAATGCTAAAAGGATGTTAAAATTGCAAAAGAGGATAAAATTTAAAAAGGGTGCTAAAAGAAAAAGAAAAATGCTAAAGGGTTGCTAGAATGCTAAGGGTTCGCGGAGTCGCCACCTAATTAATTGGGGTGAATTAGGACACCTAAATGTTTAACTAGTTTAAAGTAAAACATTAACTCCATTTTAATGGTCTGCTAAACTTAATGAGATTCTGGGTAAGGGTTCTTTATTATCCTAAAGGGAAGGGGTTAGGCACCCTAAAGGATCCGCTAACTTGCGGTTGTCCGTTCAAACCTAGGGTTAATTATTTATTGCTAAGAATGCATGTTTGAAAGATGTTTAATAGAAAGTATTTTTTGGCAAAAGATTGATAAGATTAGTGATGTAAAACACATATAGAGTTTAAAGCATGCCCTATATTATTTATGAAAAATATGTCATGCAAAGTGGACTTATTGATTAAATGTATACATTTGCCTATCTTGATTAGTATACTACATGCTTAAAAGGGGCTTCCTTAGTATATATGTATAAATAAAATTTAATATGGATTTTATAGCAAATGGTTTAGGGATGTTGAAAAAAATATATCCTAGCTACATGATTAATTATGTGAATTAAATGGTTTAGCAATAACTACTAAATAACGTGAGGCAGGTCTAAAGCGATTACCTTAAGCGAATTTCTAACGTCAAACCATTTCTAATGGGGCTCAAAGTTTAACTAAGTATACTAATGTTAGTGTAAAGTTAGATAATTGATTACACAAATAAACGGGGCGGGGTAGAAAATTTAAAGAGAATTCGAAGACACGATGGTATATCATTCCGCCTGTGATTTGGAATTTCTGATACAGAATGGAGAGATGCACATAAATGCGGGTCTTCATTTGGAGTAGCCCACGATGATGAGTATCATATTGAGACTCTTCGTTGCTCCGATGCATTTCATGTAAAAAAAAAATAAGAAAAGAAAATGATTAGTATATTATCAAATAATAGCCAACATTGGCATAAAAATTAAACATAGAAAGTCACTTTATTTCGGTAACCAACGGGTCCCGAAATGACCTTTATCGAGGTCGGATCTGCCCGGGGTAAACTGAATGCGGTGCAGGCCCAATCACATGCAGATGGGGTATATCGAAACAGGTTCTAATTTAATAACCGCGATGCTATGTCTATCAAATATCTCACACATAATTAACTGGGAGTAGGATTTTTAACAAAAGAACAAAGATACTTTAATCTCCAAGCTGATCAAGATCATACAGTGGCCCAAAATGCACCTATCTCCATTGTTTACTTCATATTCATTAGAATTCTAGGTATTTAACACTTGAGCCCAACATGGAATGAAAACAAACATTCAATTCTTATGATGGTCTAGTCCAGAAAATAATTAAAAGACACCATATTTACATGGAATGTCTGATAAGCCATCCATATTACATCATAAGAGTAGTAGCGCGAAATTACATATTGCCGAACCAGAATACACAAATCTGAATATTACTAACTCGAGCTAATATAATCTACTACACTCGAAATTAAGCATTCCACAATTGACAACGAAACTAACACTGATATGAAGTTAAGAAGTAGATGAACCACGTCATTCCTGTTTACATGATACTGCAGGAAGAAGGAATTGGACAGGAGTTAAAGATATCTTTTGTTCTTTAGGTGAGTCATCCTCAAATGGTTAAGTTACATTTCCATTCAAATGAATAATTTTTCCATTATACTGTGTTTATACATGCTTATTATATGGGGACATGACTGTAAATTAAGCATCGAGAGTGAATAGACAATGCAGCCAGCTAATTCAGATATGTGCAAAATGCGAACCTTGTTCAACATATTCATGCAAGTGAGGCAAACATGTAGTTAATTTGATAAACGAATGACACTGAATGAACATGTGATTAAACATGCATAGCTTCTCAGATATACATATGTTCGGCGAGAGCAGGATATTAAGTTGGGCAAATGATAAGGCTGTAATTCCTTTTCCTACACATCACATATAAAGACTGGTGTCCCGACCCGTTTACTTCTTTTAACTTTTAATTACCTACTTTCATACTCTACAGGTTTGTAAACATGCAACTGATATGATTATTAAACAGATTTAGGGACGTCGAATGCATTACATGGATTCATGCTAACTGGACACAGAGAGCAATTACAGAGCAGATGTTCAGATTACTAATCGCACAGATTCTCCCGCGCATATCGCGAATGCGAGTAAACCATTCTCAGATTGGTACCAACATTATAGTATTTGTAAATATAGTTAAAGGGTACTACAACATTTATGGATCCATCCTAACATACTTCACGTTAGTTTAACACACAAATTACATCAACATTCCGCAAGCAACAAAACATCGTACAAAAACATAAGAATGCAGACTTAAACAGAAAGTTGGGAAAAGTGATGAGTTTACCTTCTCCGGGCAGCGAATCGAGGCAGCGTATCAAGTCGTCGCTCCACTCGGAGGTTTTGTGCTCTCGGGATTAAGGCTGTGCGAAAGCTAGTGTTTTTAAGTGTTCTTGCGGTTATCTTTCAGTGGCTTTGAAGCGGTTTTCGCTGTCCGCCATGGATGTAGATGCCTGCGGATGCTGAGGGTTTATCTTTCTGTGTGCCCTTTCTTTGTTTTTTTCTAACGGGTCTCTGTTCCCGTCCCCCCCGTTTGTCGATTCATCTTGCATGTGTAGATTGGTTCCTTATTTATAGTCCCAATTTGGGTTCTAAATTTGGTAGGTTTTTTTAGGGCTCATTTAGGTTGCTGATTCGCTATTAATGGTACTGATTTGGACCCTTCTTTTGGTGCGATTTTGGTTACCATTTCGGGGTTAATTTTAGTATTGCTCTGGTTATGGCTACTTGGGAGATTTGGTACTGAATCGTTTATTACCTTTTTTGGTGTAAGATTTGGCATGAGGGAGATGACAGATTGTCGATTCTTCGGCGAGAATCGCGGGATTGGGGTGTGAGTGAAGCGGCGGCGATCTTGGAGATAACATGTAGGGTTCGTTTTGTTTTTCTCTTTTTTTGTGTTCTTTGAAGAGACGAAGTAAAGGGCTGCTGATAATATGCGTTGGGCTGAGGGATGAAGTAGAGGGGAGTGGGCCAGCGGGTTTTGGGCTTTTGGGCTGCGGGTGTGGGTTGGGTTAAATGTAGTGGGCTGGACGATTTTACTATGTATTAGTTTTAGGTTAGTTTTAATTGTTAGTTTTAGGTAAAATTAATTAGTGGTAAATTAAATTAACAAATGTGATTAAACTAATTAGGTGCTTCATTAATCTAATTGTTATAATAAATGCGGGCGTGCTATTTAATTAATGCTCAATACTTTAGAATGCGACGCTATTATTTAAAATCTTATTATTATGCATTATTGCAAAATTAAAATTGAATTGAGTTTATATTAAATTACTTAAATGCCGAATGCAAGTACGATATTTAAGAATTGTTTAAAGCCTTATAAATGCGACGCTATTAAATGCATATATTAGATTAAAAAATTGACTTTAAATTACAAATGATTACTAATTAATGCGGCTATGCTACCTGACACGACGTTATCGCTAAATTATTTATTTTATGCATTTATTAATTATTTAAGAATTACGACAAAGCTTAAAGTTAATAAGTGCGGGCGCGGGACTCTAAATGCTTAAAACTCTACGTAAGACGCGATGCCATTATTAAATTAATTATTATGCCTGTATTTATGTTTTATCGCTGCATTTTATTATAAAAAATCATAAAAATTATTTTACAAAATTAGTGTAATTTTATAGTTAATGACTGGACGGGAGAGTCAAAATTGGGTGTCAACAGCGTGACACTCTTAAAATCGGCTCGACTAATGATCATCGAGATTGGGATATCGATGATATGTTATACGTCGACTCGTGGTCTGCATCATATCCTTAAGGGATGTAGTATGTCTCACTTGCTACGAGTTATGACAACTCGTGATGGACACATGGATACTTGTTGCAGTATTGGTATACCCTGCTGATGTACTGTTTTGTTATATGTCTATAATGTCATCGGTGTGTGGGAGATAGAAGTCCTTAGACTTGAGGTCGATACGCACCTTATTCACGGAGTAATGTACTTTGATCCTGTCCTAAGCTCAAATACCTTATAGGTTGAGACACAACTTGTTTTGGGTACGTTACGAAGTGGATTAAAGATGATAGTTGAGCCGAGATTAAGATTCATTCCTCGAATTCGAGAGAGCACTCAGATTCTCATAAGATATTAGGTTGACTAAGTCGTTGGCCAACGCAGTGGACATGTCTTTGATATGGTCCTGTTGTCAACTAATATAGATGAGATATTATGATCAATCCAATTGGATAGACACTTGATAAATCCTAAGCTTGATTGTGTTACACCCCAAAATTTCAGGGCAATATATTGAGAACGTAATTAAGGAAATAAGATTTGAATGTTGGAAGGAAAGTATATTTACATTTTCTTATATGGGAAAAATTTGGATACTACAAATGTGACGACGAAAATTTATTAACTAGTAGTTAAATTCTTTCCAATGAATTTATGGACTTAGGATTGTATTATGAAGTCTTGGCATTGATAATATGGGGTCCACCGAAAATTTCACAATTTTGTGGGCCCATCGAAATATTAAGAATTTTGGGCTAACTATGGAATTATTTTTGTGAAGAGAATTATGGGCGAATTAGAGGGTGACACGTGTCCCTCCCCACTTGTGTAACAAAGCTCTAATTATATATATGTATTGCAAGATTGGCTAAGTGTGGGAGATATTATTGTGAAGAGAAGACAAGTGGACAAGTGGGTCTACAAGGGTCCCCCTCCACTTGTGCTACATACACATTTATATTACAAGTCTTGCAAGACTTTGTCCACAAATATCTTCTTCATCCAAACTCTCCTTAACCTCTCTTCTCCTCCAAGTTTTCGAAACCCTTAGCCAAGTGAAGAACAAATTAGTTTCTTTTCCAAGATTAAGCTCCTTAACTAAGTTCTAAGCCAAGGTTAATACACCAAACAGTGGTCACGGTTTTGGCTTGAAAATTGTCTTGAAACCCTAAGCTTGGAGATGAACTTGTTGGAAGAAAAACAAGAAAGTAAGATGGTTACAAGCTTGTAGAGGATACATGTGTGTTATTGTAACGTGAAGATGTGGTGCAAAAGAGAAGTGGTTGGCCGAGAACTAGTGGACTGTTTTTGGCTAAAGTGAAGGTAAGATTTCTTCTTCCTCTTGAAGTAATTAGAAGTTACATGTCGTTATACTTAAGGGATGAACTTGTGTTAAATGAAATGGAGACTAAGAAATACATGAGACAGTTTTGGCATGCTAGCCGATTTTTGGACATTTTTTAGTATATTGGATTCGTTGGTTATTGTTGTTGTTATCGTCACCTATTACATGTTATTAATTGAAGGAAATCTTGTTATTGAAAGTTGAAACTGTTTATATAAAAGTGTTGAAATATGACTTGGATCTTAAGGAGTTATGAGGGCTTTGGTATTAAGTTTTGTTGGCTGAAACTGCATGAAACTGTGGGAAGTTGTTGTGTTGTTTTAGGGACTGTTTTGTGGTGTTAAAATGCTGAAAATTCAGTTATCATGATGCATGTTTAAATGTGGTAATTACTAATGTATGTCCTAAAGGAATAAGGGTGTAGAAAGGTGTAGAAAGGCTTCACATTCTACCCTCGTTGTTGTTGGAATATGGATTGTTTTTGTGGACTATTTTAATATGGATTAAGAGGCTGAATTTACACGAGAAGTGGGTGTGTAAATCCCCTTGTTGTTGTTTTGGTTATGTCCTTAATTGGTGCTTGGTTATTGATGTTATTAGCCTCGTTTGAAAGTTGTGGATAGGGTATAAATAGGGGAAATGCTGCCCAAATTTTTATATGAAAAGAGAACCATTACTTGGTATATGACCTACACTAGTAAGCATGGAGTTGATATACCTGTTATTGTTGTTATAGGTTGAAGTACTAATTGAGACGTATTCTACTAATCGTGTTGGTATAGCCGATAAGGTATGAGAACTATCCTTTCTTCTTTTGGCATGTTCTACGTGTGAACTATAAGTGTGGTATTGCTCCATAGTTTACTCTACTCTTAGGAATTAAGGAATATTCATGCTATTGATTATATGCTAAAAACATGTCTAAATTGTTCCTAAGTACTTATTAAGGCATATGAGACAAATATTGATAAGAATTTTTAGTAAGCATGTGAGCCGAGTTGACTCTGCTTATTTAAAGGAATTGGTAAGTATGTTATTAGTAGACGTATTAAAACAAGCCATTATAGCGTTAAGTGAAAAAGGTATCGACAAACAATTATTATATTAAAATGATTAGAACGTCATTTGCATAGAAACTAAAATATAACCAAATTATTTTACATTTGCTAGTTCACAGTTGATTAGATAAGATCTTTATAAAAAAGATAAATTACTCACGGCCCATATAAGAATTAATTAGGCAAATTCGGATCTGTTATCGCCATTCAGATGTTTCCATAATGTTAGCCAGAGGAGCGAGACGAATTTAGATTATCGAGTTGGTACAAACGACAATCGGTATGTGAAACTCTTCCTTCTTTCTTTTGGCATGGTTTTTATAAAGTGAGTGTACGACGGACGTACATAGTTCTATTGGATTCTAATCCTAAATGATACATGATGTATAGTGCATTGGATTTTCCAAATGATGGTTTCTAAAGGATACATGACATGATAGTGCCTTGGTTTTTCTAAAATGAAAGTTCATTTTAAAGATTTTATTGAGAGACAAATAATGATTTAAATTGCACAAGGTTGCTCATGATAGCTATTCCTGCAAGTGTTATTATTCCATTCAACGAGTCCCATGATGGGCCGAGACACGTTATATGTATATATATGAGGATGATGAGCTCACCGAGTCCCTCACTAAAGGGCCGAGACACGTTATATTGATAATTCTACCGAGTCCCTCACTAAAGGGTTGGGACACGTTATACTGATGATTCCACCGAGTCCTTCACTAAAGGCCCGGGACACATTATATGTATATAGACATGATGGTTATATGAACCGAGTCCCAGAAGAGGCCGGGATACGTTATGTGTAAACAGTTATATCGACCGAGTCCCAGAATGGGCCGGGATACGTTATGTGTAAACAGTTATATGGACCGAGTCCCAAAATGGGCCGGGATACGTTATAAGTAGACATGCATCCACAGCTATATGGACCGAGTCCCAGAATGGGCTGAGATACGTTATATGGACAGACATCTATGATTTTGATATGACTCTCTCACTTTTAAAAGGCACAATTGACTCTCTATTTTTAAAAGGTACAATTGACTCTATTTTATATGACACGGTTAGATATGGTATTTGATTTTCATACTTGTCCCTGTCATCTTTTGGCCAGTTATGATCTTATTTATTGTACTTTATGTTTACATACTTGGTACATTGTTGTACTGACCCCCTTCTCCGTGGGGATGTGTTTAAGCCCGCAGGTATAGGTACTCAGTTTGGTGATCCTCAAGCTTAGGATCTTTGTTCAGCTTTTGGGATAGGTCCATTGTTTCGGAGCTTGTCATTTTGGTATAGATCTGCGGTTATAGACTTGTGTATATTCAGGGGTACGACGGGGCCTTGTCCTGTCATAATTCACTGTCTTACTCTAAGAGATCTGTAGTCATGTGTGGGTTGGACATGTACAGTTGTAGTTCATTTTGGCTATTGTGTATATAATGGCAGCCTTGTCGGCTTGCCTATGATGTAATATGACAGTTCAGGGGACAGGATCCCTTTGTTATGAGATTATGAGATTTTCTTAAGCTTCCGCTGGTTATATGTGATGTGTGGGTATAAGGGTGCCCAGGTAGGGCACCAGTCGCGGCCCGTCGGTTCGGGTCATGACAGATTGAGTGTGTCGTGAATGAAAGGATTTTATCTTCCCACATGAGGTTCATTTCATATGTTTCGTGTAGCTAAACTTTACATATTGAGGTTCGTCTTCCAGCGCAGTCTAGGAGTTCCGTGAAGATCCTAATGATATTAGTGTCAATATGTAGAGGCCTTGTCACGACCCGACTCGGGCGCGGTACCTGCAGGGTACCACATCGATATACATCGAGAGAATAGCGGTGAACATACATAACACATAACTTATGAAAAGGTAACATCACTGGCCAGCCGATAAGGCTGCCTTCCATAAAAACATTCTAATCAAAAGTATAACAGTACAACTTGTTCTTATAGCCCAAAACACATATGTGACCACGCACTTAAGGATAACAAGTGGCGGGACGGGGCCCGCCATACCTGAATGTACAAAATACCTATAGCATCGTGGAATATCCGTACGATAAACAAGCTTAGGAGGAATGGAGCTTCGACACCGGAGCAGTGATCCTAAGAGCGAGGATCCACAATCTTCTTACCACCTGCGGCGTGACGCGGCCCAGGAAGGGGTCGATGCAATATGTACCAAGTATGTAAAGTGGAAAATCGTAATAATGATATCATAAGTCTAAAAGTAATTTCGAGTCATGGAAGACAATCAAAATACCTTTTCTGTGCCTTACTAACAATGAGAGTGACAAGTATATATATAAATCGCATAAAATAGGGGCCTCATGATCAAAGCAGGTACCTCGCCGTAGTATCAATAAGCACCCTACTCGCGGACTATTTCACCGCATGGGTCTGTGGACCCGCGTGAGGTATTCCTCGCATAGGGTGTACCGCCACGTGGGACTATTTCACCCGCGTAAGCCCATGGGACTCGCGTGAGGTATTCCTCGCGTCGTGGGTAGCAAATCCACGGAGCAATGTGGTATAACGATCTTGGGAACTTACCCGCCGGATATACTCTTACCACAGGCGGATGGTATAACGATCTTGGGGACTTACCCCTCAAATATACTCTTACACTGAAGCAGATGGTATAACGATCTTGGGGATTTACCGCCGGATATACTCTTACCTTTGGAGGAGGTGGTATGCGATCTTGGGGCTTGCCCCATTCATACTCTTACCACGGAGAAGGTGGTATAACGATCTTGGGGCTTGCCGCCGGATATACTCTTACCCTAGCTCAAACTGTCATCATATCATAATCATAAATGAGTTAAGAAAACTTATAACTTCTTATTAGCCTTGTTCATATACCCTCTCATTTTAGTTTACTTAAGACACTTAATCATATCTTTAATAAAGGGAAACCGGGAATTTAACCCAAGTACTACATACTTCAACTCTTTTAAAAGTGACTATTTTTCATACATAAAACCTTTGGGCAATTGATGCCTTAAAATCAATTTGCCTTTTCATATACTTATCTTACTTAGAGTAAATCTCTTCTCATTAACCTTTTATAAAGCTAATAAACCAACTCCCCATAAAGTTGTTATATTAACCCTATACTTTAGTAAAAACTTATACTTTTCCCCTAACCAAGGGACTTATACATTCTTAAAACGAAACAAGTCTTTATATACTTAAAACAAGTAAGAACACCAAATTTTGTACGTCTACCGTACCACATAGTTACAACTATTCATGCTCAAGAGATAGGAAAGCTCCACATACCTCTTTGATCAATCCACTTGCTAAGTCCAAACTACCGCAAGTAATATGTCAACCTAAAATAACCATGACACGTTTATTAACCTCTAATTTCAATGTAAAAATAATCTAAGTTCAAAGTCGCTAAATTCTATGGAAAATTGGGCAGCATTTCCCTTGTTTCTACATACTTTGCCACCTTTCTCAAGGCCGAATTTAACATCCAAACGCCACTTTTAAGGCTCAACAATCCAAACATTTCAAAGGGGATTACACACCTAAACTTGGGTGTGTAAAATTCTGCCCCATAAGGTACAACAATTCACTTAACAATTCTAAGGTAGTTTTTAGGCTACAACATGCTCATAATATCTTCTTAACCAATTCCTTCACATTCAAACCATATTTCTTACATGCAATGATTCTAAGTGCATTATTTACTACTACAAATCCCTTCTTCTTCACATGCAACATTAATACTAGCTACAAGAGAAGAAATGTTACCTTTGGAGCTTTAGCCAAAACTATTCCAACAACTTTGCTAGCCTCCTTTCCAAGAATATCACCACAACAACTACTACAAACTAGCCACAAGCTTCCTTCTTGTCCTTAACTTTTCAGATTTTTCCTAGGCTTTGAATTCCTCTTGGAATTTTAGAGAGAAGTGAGAGCTAAGCTTAGAGAGAGAGAGAGAGATTTGAAAGATGACAAAGTCTTCAAGACTTGGTTAATATAAGACATGCAAGAAATCAGATGGGGGGACACTTGTCACCCTCCATGGCCTTTTAAAGAAATCTGATTTTTCTAAGTTTTTCCGCCAGAATCCCGCATGGCGCGCGGCCAGCAGCGCCGCGGCGCTGAAACCTCTGCGGACTCTCGGAACTTCCGGCGCCGCGGCGCTGCAACTTCAGCGACCCCTCAGTATATCCGGCGCCGCGGCCCTGCATCCGGCGCCGCGGCCCTGTCGCCTTTGCCTGAAACGCATTTCTGTCCGTCTGCGCACTGAACTTGTAACTCCCATAACTTTCTACTCCGACGTCCTATCGACGAACGGTTGGTTGCGTTGGAAACTAGACTCAACGAACTACGCCCTAGGCCTTTGAAACACTTAGGAACTCTCAATGTACCGAGTCATAACCCGCCTCAAAGTTGACTAAAACCTGTCCGAACAATCCGTCAACTTATCTTTCGAAATTTTTAAGTCTTACTCCCTTTCGCACGCTCTCACACGTGTGGCCAGAACTACGGGGTATAACAGGCCTGAAGAGTAAACACTAAGTCAAATGTTCCATTGATTGAGTGATGTAATTAGAAAAAGATAATATATATGTTCGGTTGATAACCGGGACATTAGAAATGGGAAAGGGGTCAGAAAATGGGATAGGACCACGGTGTCTTGATTCAGGACCGCGGTGCCAGAAATACGTGCCAGCACCGCGGTGCCACCTCATGGAACCGTGGTGCCGACGCGTATTTTGGCAGTCCGAATTTTGACCCAGTCTATGTTTCTGCTGGGCCTGGCCCATGGAAATCCTAAAGCTCCTATTTTCTATTATAAATAGGAGGCTTCCCTTCCCACTTTCTACACACTAAACCTAAGAGGGGTAATCTCTTTTAAGACTCTGCAGAAATTCCTAGCATTTCTAAAGATAGTAAATTACATCAAAGTTCTAAGAACTTAGAACTTGCAAATCAATGGACTTTTGAGTGTGCACTCTGGACTATACAAAGCTTCAAGTTTCAACTACTTGGATTGTGGATTGCTTCAAAATGTAAGTCTTCGTTCGAAGTATTACATTTGCTTTGTGTTTATTTTACATTACATATGCATACTACAGTTTGACCGCCCTTGTCGGGTTTGAAACATAAATTTTTAAATTCCGCTGCGTGTACGAACCCAACACAAAAGCCTACAGTATCTGAATGCTGGTTAGTTTCCGGCTTTTGTGTCAAGTTTGATGGAGCCATGGAGGATTTTTGCTTCCACGTTTGTGTACATTCCTTAAATTCGTAAGAGTGCCTAAATAAAGTTCTAATCGTCCTTTGGGCCACGATCGTATTCTCCTTTGCTTTGAGTACACGCCTAATGCTTATCTTCTCAGTTGTGTATTCTCCTTTACACTTCTTGAGAGAGATGTGGTAAAAAAATGGTGTTTCAATGAAGTGAAATTTGCACATTTAATTTAATGAAGCCGTATGCGTTGTGTTCCTAGTCTTGACAATGTTTCCCAAGATTGTGTTCCGCATTTGAGTTTCTTTTAACTCAATCAGAGTGTAAGAAGCGACAATTGTTCAGGTGGAAGGGGGCTGCAATGCTTTTGTGTTGTATTTTCTATAGACAACTCTCTCTCAACTCAATCTCATTTTGTTTTGTTTTTTTGGTTTTTCTTTGATACTGAGCCAAGAAGAAACTGTTTCAAAATTGTACAAAACTCACAAAAAGATAAATAAGCCTTTCAAAGTGAGAATCTATGTGAATCATAGTCAAGCTCCTATACTTCAAGTAAAAATTGGATTGTAATAAAAGAGAAATGAAGATAGAAGAGTTTAAAATGTAAATCACATATAGGGGGTGATAAAGAGGCGGTTTGGGTAAGAATTTAGGTGGGTCAAATGGGAGGAACTAAATATTGGGTCATTGCCCAACCTTGTCCAAACATTTGTTGGTTGAGATGAGTTAGGTCAAAGACGAGCTAAACAATGAGTAATAGCTTCTGATCCACTCTTACTAAGTTTTAGTTTCTTTATTTATGTTTTTATAATTTGCTTAATTATCAAATAAAACTAATAAATACTTTTTATTATAGCTATTATAACATAAAAAATAGAAATAAATATTTTTTATTTAAATATTTTGACAAGATTTCGCATGTGTCGATCTGTATACCTATTTAACACAAATCAAACTAATTTTTACATGGGCTGAGTTGGACAAGTTAATATGAACTGATTTTTTAGTTAGTTTGCCACACATTTACTCTATCTTAAGACCCATATTTGTAATCATAAGACCCGAACGAAATATATTACTATGGCTAAGGGAAGTGGAGATAATTTACTGATCCTTTTCAATCAACAGATGCAAATTTCTTGTTAAGAATACAATGTGCGGGGTTCTTTTTAATCAAGGTGTTCTATCTTGCTGAATCTCCCACATCAGATGGCATGGGTGTGGTCTCGTATGACCTTGGGAAATCCTCCCCTCATGAGCTAGCTTTTGGAGTTGAGTTAGGCCCCAGATCCATTCTTAATATGATATCAGAGCCAGACCCATCTCAATTCATTGTTTACCCGATATTGGGCCCCATCATATATTGTCAACACTCCAAATGTCTAGTCCTGGGCGTGCGCGAGGGTATTGAATCTCCTACATCGGATGTGGGATGGGTGTTTGGTCTCTGAAAGAATATAATCTCTTGATCATTTTTATTAATGAAAATGTCTATATATACATGATATACAAAACTAATTAAGGAAATTAAATCTATCTTTTCCTAATACAAGTATAATATCTTTTCCTAATACAAGACTAATACTATAATTACAATTGTGCAAGAATTCTATAATTATGGTAATTAATATAAAATAAATCCAACCGATATACACGATTTTGACCATCGTGTATATCACCTTCTGTCACACCCCCGCAGTCATAGAGGGCGGTTGTCGTACGTTGAGACTGTCCTTAAAATCTTCAAATAGCACCAAGGGAAGACCCTTAGAAAATATGTCTGCAATCTGATATCTCAAAGGGACATGGAGGACACATACTTCTCCACGAGCTACCTTTTCTCGAACAAAATGGATATTCATCTTGATATGTTTAGTGCGCTGATATTGGACAGGATTTTAAGAGAAATAGACCGCACTAAAATTATCACAGTAAACCAATGTAACTTTTTGAATTGGAAAGTAAAGTTTCAATAGAAGATTACGTAGCCAACATGACTCAAACACCACATTGGCTACCACATGATACTTGACCTCTGCACTAGAGCGTGATAACGTCGCCTGATGTTTTGCTGACCATGAGACCAAGTTATCACCAAAGAACATATAATAATCAGACATTGCAATTTTCACATCCAATTGATGTATGGGCCACACTTTCGAGAGAGCTAGGCCGAGAACAATGTGAATGGTAGCCGATTTGATCACCAGACTAAACGTCTTGCCGAAATCTATGCCCACCTATTGAGTCTTACAATCACCTACAAGACGGGTCTTATGCCTCTCAAAAGAACCGTCAGAATTTTCTTTATAAGTAAAAATCTACATAGAACGAATAATATTGACACTAGGTGGACGAGACACTAACTTCCATATCTTATTCTCAATAAGAACATTATATTCATCATCCATGATCATTTTATGATTTAGGTCATGAAGGGCAGACATTGGGTTACATGGTAGGGGCGATTTAGTGACATTAGAATTTATAATTAAATATCATTTAGATTTAAAAATACCACATTGACTATGAGTAAAGGGTCCTTGACTCGGATTTGAAGTGGAATGAATTGGTGCAGTATTACTGGACGGGCCAGCAGGCAGTGGGCTTGTTGGTCGTAACATTGGATCGACGGTGGGAGGTACTAGTCCAGTAGGCAATGGGCCTGCTAGCCTAGAGTGAAGCTCGGGTAAAATAGGTAACAGAGGCTCGGGTCTAGGAATATTTAAGCCAGCAGGCAGTGGGCCTGCTGGCGGAGATGAGTCATGGGATTGTTGGGCCCACTGTTGGACAATGTATGGTGAGGGCCCATCATCCAAAAAACTATACAAACCAAACATGAGGTTATACAATTTAACAAACGAAAATTGATATTCATAAAAAATAAAGTGGAGACTAATGACAATTTTATTAGAAGATAAATCAAAACATTTGTAACCACAATGATTAGATAGATAACTCAAAAACATACAAGCGGTAGATCAGGCTTAAAGTTTGTTAATTGTAGTGGATGAAATAAGTGGATAGCACAAACATCCGAAGATGAGAATACGATGGGTCTTTATGATAAAGAATTTATAGTGGAGATTTATATGCTAATATTTTGTTAGTGAGAATGTTAAGGAGGTAGGTAGTCATTTGTAGAGCGTGATGGCAAAAAGAAGGGGGTAAAGAGGCATGGGTGAGCAAAGTCCGGATAATATTATTAATGATTCGAATTTTCCTTTCGACCTTCCCATTTTGTGAGGACGTATGAGGACAAGAAAACTCAAAATATTCCATTAGCGTCACAAAAGTCCCGGAACTGCCCATTATCATACTCCCTTCCATTATCACATTAAATATTTTTAATTTCCTGTTCAAATTGGATATGGATGAATACTCTAAATTTTAAGAATGTTGAAAACACTTGAGACTTTTTAGACAAATGAAAGTTCCATAAAAAATTAGAATAATCATCCAAGAATAAAATATAATAACGATGATCCACATAACTTAAAACAGAAGATGCTTATAAATCACTATGAATAATGTCAAATGACATCAACGTACTAGAAGTAGAGGCTACAAAAGGTAATCTAACATGTTTCCCTACACGAAGGGAAAATAGGAGCACTACTCGTACTCTTACAATTAATAAATTTATTACTACAAAGCGATGAAATAATAAAAGACTCTGGATGACCTAAACGGGCATGCCACAAGGACGGAGCAAGATCGACAAATATGGAAGATGTGGCTTGACTCGTGGACATGGTGGTGGTGGTGGTGGTGATTGGATACAGCTCGCCACAAATATTACACCTCATTAGAGGTATCCTCATCTTGAAATCGTTCACAGAAAATCCAAAAAAGGGTCAAATTACAGAAATCTAATTATCAGTTGTGAATTTTCAGACTGACACCAAATTTTTAATTAAATGAGGGGCATGAAGGACATATTTTAGGACGAGAGGTGGATGTGGGGGGATAAATTTGTGTGACCATAACCACGAATTAGAATTGAATTGCCATTACCAATAATTATGCCTCGATTTTTGCTCATATTGAAATAAGACGAGAGATTACCTTGTGCCGATGTCATATGAGAAATGGCTCTGGTGTCCATGTACCAATTTGTGTCCAGAGAATTTAATCCAAGTATATGCATTGCGGCTTAGATATTCATAGGTGTCGGAAACGTCGTTGGACCCGTAGCCGCGAAGGCTTGCTAAGGTCCAAACAGGCTAGCCGACTGGTCAGGCCCAACAACAGGCTATCCAGACCGAGTATGCTAAAATTGTTGTGAATTGGGCCTCTGCTTGCCGGCCCAATTCACTGGACAAAGAGTTGGAAATGGATATGGGTAGCTAGGCCAGTTGGGCCACTGCCAGGTTTACTAACCAACAACATTGTTGGCCCAATGGCCAGGCCACTACCCTGGCCTAGCAGCCTGCAGTGACCCCTGCCTACTTTATGTCGAACACCTAATGCCACGACTATTACTATCGCGACTGCCACCTTTGCCGTTGTCTTTTTCGCTGGATTTCCGATTTTGACTATGTTTTCCACCATCATTGTTCCAATTGAGATTAGAATTAGCTGAAGATAATGAGGAATAGGAATTTGATGGCGATTCTACCAACATGGCAGAATTTGCTCCAGTTGCGGCCTTTCTAGCCAACCCTGCCTCTTCAAGGGTGAGCATAGACCAGACTTGTAAAATGAAGGAAGTGGGTTGGTTTGATGAATGGGGGTACCATCACCATTATAGACCTCGGATAGACCTGCAACCATTTGAAGGACAAAACGATCATTAGTGACGGGCGCACCAACGTTCGTGAGTTGATGCCCTAATTCCTTTAGCCTTTTACAATAGGCCGAGACATTCGGAAAATCTTCCATGGCAACATGGGAAAATTCATGTTCAAGAGTGACACCACGAGAATTTTTGTTATCTTGGAAGTTATCACACACCCTATTTCAAGTTTTCATCGCCGTGGCGTCAGGCTCAATAATCGACTGCAAGAGGTCTGTAGAGATAGTGGAATATATCCACTGGAGAACGGTAGCATCGAGAGTCATCCATAACACATGGTCATCATCGAAGGTAGGCACATTCTCCTAGCCTGTATCCGCGGGGATGATGTGATGAAGAACTTGATGCGAGCGTGCGTGAACTTTAAATAATTTCGCCCACATCGCGTATTGGACGTTTTTCATCTCAAGAACAATAGGGATGTTGTTCTTGATGTTGAAGACTGTAATGGCAGGATGAAAATGTTCTTTGAGGTAGACATAATGAAAGAACAAGAGGAGAAGAAGAGATTTAGAAGAAAATTTGAGAGAACAGGTGCTCGGCCGTCGACCGATGATAGTACACCGAAGAGGGCGGCGGAAGTGTATAATTTGGAGAAGGAAAAATTTGCCCTAGACTTCTGATACGATGAAAGAATAAAATCTCTTGATCATTTTCATTAATGAAAAGGTCTATATATACATGATATACAAAACTAATTAAGAAAATTAAATCTACCTTTTTCTAATACAAGTCTAATATCTTTTCCTCCGGCTATTGAAGTGGTTCAAGCCAGGCTACAATCTTGTCCTATTTTGCTTTTTTAAGCCTAATACTATAATTATAATTGTACAAAAATTCTACAATTATAATAATTAATATATAATAAATCCAACGGATATTCACGGTTTTGACCACCGTTATATCACCTTCTGTCAGTCTCCTTGTATGACATTGGGCAATCCTCCCCTCATGAGCTAGCTTTTAGGGTTGAGTTAGGCCTAAGACCCATTCTTCATTTATCTCAAGTAAAATTAGCATATCCCGGCTATAAAATGTAGTATTCAATATGTTGTCACTACAAGAAAAATGACCTATGGTGACAGTTAAAACACTATCATCGTAAGGGGTGCATGACATTTTTTGTAAGTGTCATTGTAGTTTGTGTCACCGCAGGTCCTTCCTATGGTGACAATTTAAATAACTCACATAATGTGACGAGCATAAACCGTCACACATTTGATATTTGACTATTTCCAGCTTTTTTTATATTTTTCTGGGAATTTACAAATTCTGGCGGTAAATATTTGAATTTTATTAATTTAATATATTTTTTGGCGGTAAATTTTTAAATAAATTTTATTTAATTAATTATTTTTTATTTTTTCAATAATAGTTAAATTGAAGAGAAAATAACATATTGTAACTAAAATGTAACTAATTAATCAAATCAATTTAATACGCAATATTGAAACATTTATGAACTGTTTTAAAAATAAAGTCCCAAAACAAAAGAAATGCATGGTCTCAACCAAGACCAACAAGAAGACCGAAAATACAATGTCTTCTTGAACCTTCTCTTTAACCGTTGTATTTGCTCAAATAGAATTCCTTGAAAATATCCTGCAGTACATATCCAAGTATTAAGGGCATGTGTATTTTACACAAACACACTCAAGGCGCGAAAGAGGACCTAAATGACAAGTAAAATGGCGCAAAACATGATAGATGTTGAGTTCATGGGGGATCCGAACATCCATGGGCGAATATGTTGGCCAGTACCTGCAGGCAACCAGTATAAATGAACTTTAATTTCGATCAAAATGCAAAATGGCGTAAGAGAAAAGTTCTTCAAGCTTGAAAAAGTAATGGAACACTTAGCAAGATAAACAACTTGCCCTGTGGTTAACACATGAACACTCATCTCAATTTATGCTGGGAGTTTTTTCCTTGCTTGAGAAGATTGCTTAAAGGATTCATTTATCTCTTTTGATAATTCAATATCCTGGATAATGGTTTCAAAACAACAACAAAATCAATGATAAAAAACTGGCAACGGTTCCACATGAAAGCTAAAAAACACCAAATTTATTCTCCCATATCAAAAAACACCAAACTTGTAGAATGCCTCAGATACATCCTTACCCTACACAAAGATGAAAACATACACTAAGCCAACCTTTTCTGTAGTATAGTAGCTATACAGCTCTTCAAAGTACTAAGAATCAAAACAGCCAACCGAAGAACTAACTATATGTTGCCAAAATGGTCTTCCATCGTTAACACATCTGCAACATACAAACCATATCTTTAATTCTTCCTGTCGAGAGAAATTTACTACCAAATATAACACATTGTGATGTCATTGTGATGTCAAATAAATAAATACAATTGTTGAATGAGAGCAAGAAAATGTTTGAAGGGCATAGTTCTCCACAGAAAATAAAAAGGATTGTAAAATATTTTTATATGTCCCTTGACAATATTAAATTGAATTTTTTTTTAAAAAAATAGAAGATAAAATGTAGGTTTCATAAACTTTTGCTTCTAACAAGTTATGTATTATGTCATAGACTATGTATATAATCATCTTTCAGAATCTTATCAACAAGAGAAAGACAACATCCAAACCATTTGATATGGTTTTCATTAGCAGGCAAGCTAAGTCAACTTCCTGAAACTGCTCTACCCACTTCATGAATTCCCCCGGAACAGTTGTTAAAAAAGGAACAACCAATTGATTAAAAGTGAAAACTTGTTATATACTAGATTCAGAATAGTGAATAAAGCTCACTACATATCATAAATTTCATCTGATTCCTTTAGGTCTAGTTTTATTTATCCCCAGAATCTGTTTGCAGTTCAAACTTCGAAGACAGAACTAATGCACTATATTTTTGGCTTCTCTGAACAAACTTTTAAAATGTGGTCTGAGACAGGCAGCCTGTTTGTCATAATTTATTAACAACATATATGTTTCAAAACACAATTTTGTATATGCAATTTGAACAACTCCTAGCACTGTCTTTTATTTGGGTTTTCACAACACTTTAGGCTTCTTGCTCTTTAAAAGCTGGATGTATTTTATGTATGACTTTATATGTATTCCATCTCCCTCTCTTGAGGTGGTTTCTCCACACCGAACTACAATAACCGAAGTGTTCAAACAACAATATCTCTAAAGGAAAAAAAAGATGTCAACAAGGCCTTGATTTTCAAACTTGAGGAAATGTACTTAGTTCTTTCTCAATACAAATTACTGTGGTAACCCTATAATTCCTAAACAAATCGGTATCAGTAAAAGGATATGATAACACTTTATCGTTACACACCCAAGTATAGATTTGTCTCAAGTAATAAATTTCTCGGAAGTTCGAGTGACGAACCACAGGTATATTTTGAAGAATAAGAATGTCAATCTAATTGTGAATTTTAAGGCTTTATATAGTGGACTACGTACTAGAGCTCTGGGATTCCACTTAAGTAAAATAATACAGTTGTTCTTGGCTATATTTTATAATTCAATTGAAATCTAACAATCAAGTGATTTCAATTGGAAGATAAAAACATTAAGCACTTGAAAGTTTATAACTATCTTTCTAGTTCCCTTAAAAGAGTTTATAAAACCAATTGTTGTTATGTAAAACTAAGCATTTATTGTGCCGAATATGTCTACAACAAATCAAAGTTTTCACAAAACAAACCATTGACATATATCATTAGACAACTAAAAAGATATAACATTGAAGACCTTTTGAAAAGCCAAGAACATTACTATTATCTTACTTAAGCTTCACCCTAGCTCTAGCTAAAGGTTTAGCTACTCATACTATAATAAATAAAACTCATATTTTTCATAGAAATACTACTAATATAGGAGATATATTACAAAGAGAGTGATGCCCCAAATGGCTTGCCAAAGGCCTCTTTATAGGCTCCAAAGTTGAGAAGACTTGCATTATTGTGGACAATTTCAGACCCACTCATTAATTACTAAATTGGACACGCCTCCCATTGAAATCTTGAATTTCTAATTGTGGGTCTTTGAGTTAGCTTTCCAGATCAGTTTGAATCTCTTCCATTGGATTTTTCATATGAAAGTTATGGTCAAATTACTGCTCCTTGGTTAAAAGAACATTGACAATTTTGGCAGATTGTTATGATGAGTTTACACGATTCAAAGATTCACTTGCACACATTCAATGATCTTCAAACTTTTCAGAGTTGTAGCAGTAGATCGTATCTACACTTTCCAGTTGGTGGTAGATAGATTGGATTTTTGTGTGAATTATAGTGAATTAAATGCCAAATTGTGTCTTGTGGAGTTCCAGAGCATTGTGATGATGAACATTTTGCTCGTCAATTTGACTCTAGAATCCAATATTTTTAGCAGTTTGTGCATGCACAAGAGTTGTAGATACATGAGTTATCTAACCAATGCAACTAGAATTGGATCAATTGGATTTGTATAGCTTGGGATATGGATCAAATACAAAATATGTCATGGATCAAAACTCAACCAAAATTTGGACATAATTGTTGTATAATCTTTTTTTGGTTAATTGGACTTTCAAATTGCAAAGTTGGTTTTTTATACCCACTTATATCGTTAGTACATTGTCTTGAGTGTCCATAAATATTTGTGTCACAAAATTTGAATGAGTGTAATTTATATTATGGCCTAGACATCAAACAATACACATACTAACCATGTTCAATCATGCTTAAGTATTCCATTACTATAGAAAATTAGATATTTATGGCTAACCTATAAAATACAAAATTATGTATAAATATGCAACAAATACTATACAATAACAACTAAAATACACATGAAATTGTTATAACATATGCATATTTACACACTAATCACACCCCCTAACCAGCTTATTACTAGTCCCTAGTGATAAAAGCGCAACATAAATTTTCGTTTTAAAGTTTCATTATTACCAACTCCTTCTAATATGTCCATATTAACAAACTATTGTATTCATATTTATTCATCATCGAATATTATCTAAGTGAGTAGTTTAGTAGTCATCTTCTGTTGTGCTCAAGTTAAGTAACAAATAGTTATAGGTCTCATGTCATAAAACAATTATCTCAATGTTTACTGATGCTAACACTTTTTGGTTGGGTTTATAATTTTTTTTCTCCTGAGTGCGTTTTACGCTCCATCTCAGAAATATACATTTTTCTCTTTTTTTTCCCTCCTGAGTGCATTTTATGCTCCATCTCAGGACTATACATTTTTTTTATTTTATTATTACTTTTAAACCCAATCATTTAGCTGCAGCCATTTGTAAAACAAAAAAGTTAGTAGAATTATTCAATTTACAACCCACAATCATTTGTCACTGTATGTGTGTGAAATAAAGATGACTTATAACCAACTAATAGATAATACAAGATTATAATAGAAATAAAACGTGTCAAGTTTGTTTTATTGCACATATTGAAGTTAAGGAATTCAAGTAAACATAATTTTTTTATGCGTCTCAAGGGTCGTTTTTACCCCTTACTCTGCCATTTTTACTCTTTTTTTTTACAATAAAAGGATGTCTACTAATTCTCTTCCCAACCTAATCAACACATTGTCCCCAATGTTTCAAAGCTCGAGTTGCAAAAATTAGAAGATATTACCTGATTCCACAAAAAATTGAAGAAAATAAACCTGAAACACACACACAAAAAAAAAAATTGCAAACATGATTATTGTTATAGCCGTAAATCTAAATCTACCTTTCTCTTTTTTTCACGGTCACCAAACCAATCTAATTGAGAAGCAATTGAATTATATTTAAACTCAAAGACCTGGAGTTTCTCAATTAACCGTTCAGGGTCTGAATCTGATAGAAAGATTTGACGTATTTGCTCTGTCATGAAATCTTGTTGTACTGCATGATCTAGAAAAGTTAGTAACCCATCATAAAAACCATTAACATTTAATAACCCAATAGGCTTTGAATGAATAGTTAGCGTTAACCAATAAGCAATATGAAGGATGTTCTCAAAAGTTTCAAGTCCACATGACAAAGCTATGAGTGCATTCGAATGTTCCAACATTTTAGGTACCCTCTCTTGTATGGACGAAACTTCTATTACCTTACCCACTTTATCTCTAAAAAACTTTTTAAAAGCAGTCAGGACAATTCCCTCCAAAGGATGTCGTCAACGCCACATTCCCTGTTAAACCAAATGTACTGCCTTCATATACTAAATTGATTTTTTTCTTTGCTAGCACACTTCCAAGTTTATTTGCTGACACTTGGTATTCATTATTTTTATCAATAGACCCACCAAGCACACAAATGGAAGCTATCTTTGGAGATGATGATGTTGTCATTTTTTTTGAGCTCTCTCTCAAGACTAAAAATTATATGAGTTGTTTGCAATAAACTAGATGATGTATTATATACAAAGGGAAAGTGAAAAATGTACATGATACGACTCTAGATGCACTATTTATTGGGGGGGGGGGGGGGAATCAGAAGTAGAGGTCCCACTAACAATAGTTGTGATTGTGGCTCACATCTTCCTCTGGTTTTACGTCCAGAAATGGCTTAAACGCCTTCTATGAGTCGAGGATAAGCTTCCCATCCAATTTTCTTAAAAATTGACAAACAAGATCTTTTAACGTCAGATTCCTGAGACTAAGTGCATATTCTCTTCTAAATTGCCTCCATAAATCGATAATATGATGTTGCACCATTCCACAAGAATGCGTCTCAAGAGTCAAATGAATATCATCCAAAGACTCCTTGCTCAACTCATTCTTAATGAAATCTATCTTATCATATCGATTGTTGGATGTCATTCCTATACTTCTACAACGAGTGTTACAAGTCCATCTAGCACATTTGCTGCGTCGTTTTTAGAATATGTACTTTTACCCAAACCAGCCGACGCGTGAGACAAATGAGTTTGTGAACTCACCTCCAAACCTGAATTTTGCTTCTATCAACCAACGTAAATCAGCTGGAAGTCCCTTAATCATTATTAACCTTAATCTCTCGCATCGGGCATGGTAGATTTTAACCAAATCATTCTTAACGTAGAAGGGAAAACGTTTGTTCAAAGAAGCAATAACCACATCAATTTTATCAAATTGCTTAAGAGTTGTATTCAAATATGAGAGCTAAAATAACAGAATCAATGTTTTATTCGATTTTTACGGCTATTACATTACATATCACATAAAAATGTTACTGCCCAGGCGAAACCTAAAAATTGTGCGGGTGAGTGCCATGATTACTAAGTATGGTACACAAAATTCTTCTTCTTTATTATAACCAACGATGAGCATAAGAACGAAAACAAGAGTGATGAAGTCAAGAAAATATTTATTCATTTGGTTTGCGTGTATGAGAGTTTAAGGAAAGATGTTTAGAATGGGAGGAGAATGAGGTATTTGTGGTGTAAAATTTTGTAAAAATGACCGTTGAAGGATAAGAGGAAAAGTGATAAAAATACTATTCATTACCGTTAAAAATAGAAGTTTTTTTATATATATATTTATGTACAACTCAATTTTTGTGGGCAATTGAAATTCCGACTTGAGAGTCACGGAGTACCGAATTCGCCATTTATATCGGAAAAAAGAAAAAAAGAAGATGAAAGAAAGAAATACTAAAAATAATAATAACAAAGACAATTATACCTGAAAACAAACACAACAAAAAAAACAAAAACAAAACAAAATCAAATCGTGTAGACAGGGTCATCCAAAGAAATTGACTCGATCTCTTTTGAAAAAAAATTCAAAATACGCTTTTAAACGTTGTCCATTGACTTTGAAAATGTCACCACTTCTTGGATTCTCAATTTCAACAGCTCCATTTGAAAAAACATTTTTTACAGTAAAAGGTCTTGACCATTTTGACCGCAACTTTCTAGAAAACAAGTGTAATCTAGAATTATACAAAAGAACTTTTTGCCCAATTTCAAAAGTTTTTCTAACAATGCGTTTGTCATGAAATATTTTCATTTTCTCTTTGTAAATTCTAGAATTTTAATATGCTTCATTTTTTATTTCTTCTAATTCATTTAGTTGAAGTTTTCTCAATGAATTAGCTTTAACTAAATTGAAATTAAACATTTTGATAAAACCCAAAAAGCTTTATGTTCTATTTCAACAGGAAAGTGACAAGGTTTTCTAAAAACAAGTCGGTAAGGAGACATACCAAGAGATGTTTTGAATGCTGTTCGATATGCCCATAGTGCATCAGTCAACCTGAGTGACCAATCTTTTCGAGTTGGACCAACTGTTTTCTCCAGGATATGTTTGATCTCTCTGTTAGCAAGTTCAGCTTGTCCACTTGTATTTGGATGATAAGGGGTTGACACTTTGTGATTAATTTCATATTTTTTCATTAAGTTTTGAAATAGTCTATTACAAAAATGTAAACCTCCATCACTTATGATTGCACGAGACATTCCAAATCTTGAGAAAAAATATTTTTCCTTCATAAAATTCAAAACAATTTTGTGATCATTATTTTTGCAAGGAATTTCCTCAATCCATTTTGAAACATAATCGACTCCAACCAAATTGTATTGATATCCAAAAGATGGTGGAAAAGGAACCATAAAATCAATTCCCCAACAGTCGAAAATTTCTACAACTAAAATGGGATTTAATGATATCATGTTTCTACGAGTTACCCCACCTAATCTTTGACACCTATCACAAGATTTGCAAAATTCGTGTGTGTCTTTAAAAAGTGTGGGCCAATAAAATCCGCACTGCAAAATTTTTGCAGCGATTTTCTTTGAGGAAAAGTGACCACCACATGCTTCTGAGTGAGAAAAAGTGATTATACTTTGAATTTCATCATCAGACACGCATCTTCTTACTATTTGATCTGGACAATATTTAAAAAGATATGGGTCATCCCAAAAGAAATTTTTCACTTTTCTGAAGAATTTCTTTTTGTCCTGTGCATTCCAATGATTTGGAATTTTCCCTGTAGATAGAAAATTAGCAATATCTGTAAATCATAGAAAATTAGATACAGAAAAGAGTTCTTCATCAGGAAAAGAGTCATTTACGGGACTTGCCTCAAAAGATTCATCAAATGTATGTCTAGACAAATGATCAGCCACAACATTTTCAATTCCTTTTTTATCTTTAATTGTTATATCAAATTCTTGGAGTAAAAGAATCCACCTAATCAACCTTGGCTTTGCATCTTTCTTTGCTAGTAAATATTTTAAAGCTGCATGATCAATATACACAATAATGGGCGAGCCAACTAGATAGGATCTAAATTTTTCTAATGCAAATACTACAACAAGTAGTTCTTTTTCAGTAGTGGAATAGTTCATTTGAGCACTATTAAGAGTTTTACTTGCATAGTAGATCACATATGGGTTTTTAACTTTTCTTTGTCCTAAAACAGCTCCTACAACATAATCACTAGCATCACACATTATTTCAAAGGGCAAAGTCCAATCAGGGGGTTGCATAATAGGTGCAGAAGTGAGCATTTCTTTGAGTTTCACAAAAGCATTTTCACAAGAATCAGTCAATTCGAATGTAACATCTTTTAATAAAAAGTTGCATATTGGTCTAGAAATTGCACTAACGTTTTTTATGAACCTTCTATAAAAGTCAGCATGTCCTAAAAATGATCTAATATCTTTACTGATTTTGGTGTTGGTAAATTAGCAATTAGATCAATTTTGGATCTATCAACTTCTATTCCTTTTGTTGAAACAGTGTGTCCTAATACAATCCCTTCAGTTACTATAAATGACATTTTTCCCAATTAAGAACGAGATTTTTCTCTTCACATCTAGTAAAAACTTTAGCCAAGTTCATTAAGCAATCATCAAATGAGTTTCCAAAAATAGAGAAATCATCCATGAAAAATTCGAGAAAACGTTCAACCATGTCACCGAAAATACTTATCATACATCTTTGGAATGTGGCTGGGCATTACATAGTCCAAATGGCATCCTTCGATATGCAAACGTTCCAAACGGACATGTAAATGTTGTTTTCTCCTGGTCCTCAAGTGCAATTGCTATTTGATTATACCCTGAATATCCATCTAGGAAGCAATAAAAAGCATGTCCTGTAATTCTCTCTAAGATTTGATTCATGAAAGGCAAAGAAAAATGATCTTTTTTAGTCATAGAATTTAATTTTCTGTAGTCAATACACATTCTCCAGCCAGTAACAGTTCTAGTGGGAATCAATTCATTATTTTCATTTTTACTATCAAGTACTCGGACTTTTTAGGTACAACGTGAGTAGGACTTACCCATTTACTGTCGGAAATGGGATAAATAATATCATTATCTAGAAGCTTAATGACTTTATTTCTCACTACTTCTTTCATATTAGGGTTTAGCCTTCGTTGCATTTGCCTAGAGAGTTTAACATTTTTTTCTAAATAAATGTTACGAGTACAAATTAATGGGCTAATTCCTTTTATGTCAGACAAAGTCCATCTTATTGCATGCTTGTGAACTTTTAGTACTTCTAACAATTTATGTTCTTGATCATGGTTCAATTTGAAAGATATTATTACCGGATATGTATCATTATCACCCAAATATGCATACCTCAAACTTGATGGTAAAGGCTTCAATTCCAACACTGGTGGTTGAACACTTGATGGAATTGAAGTTTTTTCTGATTTTGATAATTGTTCAAACGTCGGCTTCCATCCATTAACCTCTGGAACATATGAAGTCTCAAACACAGAAGCAAACTCCAAATTGTCCTCATTAATCAAATCATTTATTAATAAATTTTTTAACGGATCAAAAAATGAGGTCAGGAAATGTTCAAGAGTATATTTATCAGTTACATCAATTTCATATACTTCATCATTATTTGGTGGTTGTTTGGAAATGTTAAAAACATTTAACTCCAAAGTCATATTTCCAAAAGAGAGATTCAAAACTCCATTTCTACAATTTATCAAATCATTAGAGGTTGTAAGAAATTATCTTCCTAAAATGATGGGATGTTGAGATGTTGGATTTGAAACTGGATGTGTGTTCAAAATAATAAAATCTACAGGAAAGTAAAATTTATCAATTTGAACTAATACATCCTCCACTATACCTCTTGGAATTTGTACTGAATGATCTGCCAATTGAAGTGTGATATGAGTCTTCTTTAGTTCTCCCAAATCCAGTTGTTTATACACAGAAAATGGTAAAAGATTAACACTCGCTCCAAGGTCAAGAAGTGCATGCTCAATTTTAGTATTACCAATTACACAAGATATAGTTGGACAACCATGATCCTTATATTTTGGTGGAGTTTCTTGTTGAATGATTGAACTTACACTTTCTGTCAGAAATGCCTTATTTTGAACATTTAATTTCCTTTTCACAGTACACAAATCTTTCAAAAATTTAGCATAAGATGGAATTTGTTTTATTGCATCAAATAGTGGGATGTTAACTTTTACTTGCTTCAAAAACTCAAAAATTTCAGGATTTTGGTTCAACTTCTTAATAGGATGTAATCTGGAAAAGGAGCGGGTATGGTCTTCTACTAGGAGTTAAAATATCAGCATTCTTACCGTCATCCTTATCTTCTTCATGTGAACTTGAAGTAGAGCCTGATTCTGGATCTTTGAGGTGAATTGTCTTGTCAATTGTTTTCCCACTTCGTAGGGTAGTAACGGAATTGACATTTTCTGGTGATGTTTCGACATAGATTTGGCATTGACCAGCAGGGTTTTGTTGAGGTTGATCCGGAAACTTCTCTTTTTCAGTTGTTCTTAAGGAATTTGTCAACGTAGACAATGTTATTTTAATTTCATTGATGGCTTATGAAGTTTGGTTGTTGATCATTGTTTGACCCTGCATAAATGCTTGCAATGTTTCTTCAAGGTTTTTTTGTGGTCTAGTGTATGGGCTGAAACTAGAGCTTGAGGTATTTTAGTTGGGTAAAGGTTGAATATTATTATCATTCCTCCAGCTAAAGTTGGGGTGGTTCCTCCAGTTTGGATTATATGTCTCAGAAAAAATAGATGAGAATGATTTCTTAAAGTTATACATTGCATTTGCTTGTTCATGACACGTCTTTTTGAAGACGAGAATTCTTGGGCATTCATTTGTTAAATGTCCTTCAACAGCACAAATATCACACAAGTCTTTGTTTTGCACAAATTTGACTTCCTTAGATTTAGTTAACTCCATGCTTTCAACTTTTCTAGTTAGACTGACAATCCTGGCATTTAGATTATCTTCTTGACTAAGATATTACTTTCCTTTATTAGCATTTTCAAGATTAGATCTAATTGAACCTTTCGAAGTACTTTCATTATATCAAGACTGAGTTTTATCAACTAAATGGTATAAATACTCAAGTGCATCTTCAGGATTTTTATCTAAAAATTCACCATTACACATCATTTTCACAAATTATTTCGTTTCAGAGTTTAAGCCTTCATAAAAGAAACTTACAGTTCTCCAATTTTCAAAACCATGGTGAGGGCAAGAATTCAACAAATCTTTAAAACGTTCCCAACATTGAAAATATTGTTTATTAGGCTTTTGGAAAAAGTTTTTGATTTGCTTCTTCAAAGAATTTGTTTTATGAATTGGAAAGATTTTTTTTAAAACTCGGTTTGCACTTGTTTCTAAGATGTAATTGATCCAGGTCTTAAAGAATTAAGCCATATTTTTGCCTTATCTTTGGGAGAAAACGGAAATAACTTTAACTTAATTTATTCTTGAGTGCTTGTTGTATCGTTTAAAGTGACACATATTTCCTCAAATTCTTTCAAATGCAAATAAGGGTTTTCAGATTCAAGTCCATAAAAATTGTGAAGTAATTGGATCATACCGGGCTTGAGTTTAAAATTATGAGCATTTTGTGGATAACAAAGCATGATGGAATAGTATTATGTTGAGGTTCTAAGAAATCTCGCATGGCACACACTTGTTGATTTCCTATTAATTCATTAGGATTTTCTATATCACCTTCATCCATATTTTTGAAATTTTTACCCGAATTATCTACTTCACTCCTTATTAGTCGACCACTTTTTAAATCACGTAACCAATTATGCATATAAATGATAAGCACACAATGAGTAGTTATGCTATCCTAAATGCTACTTATTTACATAAGTTTACCAAAAACAAAAATAATACAAAAGAATAAGAAAGAGATTACCAACCTTTTGGAGTCTTACTTAAAAAATACACAAAGAGATGGACCGTTCTCCAAGGAATATCCCCGGCAACGGCACCAAAAACATGATAACAATTTATCGTTACATACCCAAGTATAGGTTTGTCAAAAGTAATAAATTTCTCAGAAGTCCGAGTGTCGAACCACATGGATATTTTGAAGAATGAGAATGTCAATCTAGTTGTGAATTTTAAGGCTTTATATAGTGGACTACGTACTAGAGCTCTGGGATTCCACTTAAGTAAAATAATAGAGTTGTTCTTGGCTATATTTGATAACTCAATTGAAATCTAACAATCAAGTGATTTCAATTGGAAGATAAAAACATTAAGCAATTGAAAGTTTATAACTTTTGAAAACTATCTTTCTAGTTCCCTTAAAAGAGTTTATGAAACCAATTGTTGTTATGTAAAACTAAGCATTTATTGTGCCAAATATGTTTACAACAAATTAAAGTTTTCACAAAACAAAACCATTGACATATCTCATTAGACAACTAAAAAGATATAACATTGAAGACCTTTTCAAAAGACAAGAACATTACTATTATCTTACTTAAGCTTCACCCCTAGCTCTAGCTAAAGGTTTAGCTACTCATACTATAATAAATAAAACTCATATTTTTTTTAGAGAAATACTACTAATATAGGAGATATATTACAAAGAGAGTGATGCCCCAAATGGCTTGCCAAATGCCTCTTTATATAGGCTCCAAAGTTGAGAAGACTTGCATTATTGTGGACAATTTCGGACCCACTCATTAATTGCTAAATTGGACATGCTTCCCATTGAAATATTCAATTTCTAATTGTGGGGCTTTGAGTTAGCTTTTCAGATCAGTTTGAATCTCTTCCATTGGATTTTTCATGTGAAAGTTATGGTCAAATTACTGCTCCTTGGTTAAAAGAATATTGACAACTTTGATAGATTGGTATGATGAGTTTACACGATTCAAAGCTCCACTTGCACACATTCAATGATCTGCAAACTTTTCAGAGTTGTAGCAGTAAATCTTATCTACAGTTTCCAGTTAGTGGTAGATCGATTGGATTTTTGTGTGAATTATAGTGAATTAAATGCCAAATTGTGTCCTGTGGAGTTTAAAATCCAGAGAATTGTCATGATGAACATTTTTCTCATCAATTTAACTCTAGAATCCAATATGTCAGCAGTTTGGGCCTGCATAAGAGTTGTAGATATATGAGTTATCTAACCAATGAAACTGGAATTGGATCAATTGGATTTGTATAACTTGAGATATGGGCCAAATACGTAAATATGTCATGGATCAAAACTCAACCAAAATTTGGACAGAATTGTTGTATAATCTTTTTTTGGTTAATTGGACTTTCAAATTGCAAAGTTGGTTTTATATACTGTTAGATTCTACATGATGCGGAAGAAGTAAAAGAGAGAAGATGGAAGATCAGAGAGCAAGAAGGAAGAAGAAGAAGACTGTGTGGAGAAGAAAAAAGGAGAATGAGCGTGAGAGAGAGAGAGTCGGTTGTAGAAGGAAGAGAAAGTTGTTGTATTGAATTAATGAATTGAGACTACAGTGTAGTGTATCATATATACAAAATATCTAATATTCTAACCATATCTAACTATAGTTAGTTATAACCTTCTAACTATAGTTAATACCAAAATATCAGTATACATCAATGAATATCTATGATTCTACACTATGTTTCTACACCCCTCAAGCTAGGATGTATGAAAATGTTCTTCAATCCTAGCTTGGATACTAAATGATTATGTTGTTGTCGACTCAATGCTTTTGTCAAAATGTCTGTTGGTTGCTCCTTCGAAGAAATAAAATGTGTGTTGATCAGTCAGTCCATCACATATTCTTTCTCTAATAAAAAGGCAATCGATATCGATGTGTTTAGTTCTTTCGTGGAATACTGGGTTACCAGTAATCTGCATTACAGATTTGCTATCTATAAACACATTCACAGGTTGGGATATATCAACTCCCAGTTCTTGAAACAGTCCAACCAACCACACTACTTCTGCTGAACTTCTCGAAATCGTATCTTGTTTCTTTGAATTTCCACGATAGAGGAGAAGCACCATACATTGCTAAGTATCCAGTGACTGATCTCCTGGTATTGACACACTCTCCCCAATCTGCATCGCAGTACATCTTGAGTTGAGGAATACATTCAGGGGAATTGGACATAAGGATGCCCATCCCTGGTGACAGTTTGACATATCTAACGAGCCTGAGGCCTGCCTCCATATGTGAGACATTTGGTTCTTGCATATACTGACTAAGTGAATTCACTGCGAATATAATATCTAGTCTCGTAGTAGTCAGATACATCAACCTTCCAATTAATCTCATGTATGTGCCTGAATCACTCAATAGGTCATCTGAATTAGGTAGTGTCTCAGATTTCTCAGCTATAAGTTTGTCCAGTTCGATGGTAGTAAGTTTCAGATTAGGCTCCATGGGAGAAGAAGTGGGATTTGCTCCTGCTAATCACATATCCGAAATAAGTTCCAGTGCATATTTTCTTTGGTACATCAATATTCCTTGTGAGCTTCTTGCAAATTCAATTCCAATGAAGTACTTTAACTCCCTTAGATCTTTAATCTTGAAAGCTGAATGCAATGACTCCTTTGTAGACTGTATAAGCACTGCATCATTACCAGTTAGCAACAAATCATCCACATAGACTAAGACCACCACAATATTTTCCTCCTGCTGTTTAGTGAAAAGGGAATAACCCCTATGACTCTGTGTGAATTAGGATGACAATAATGTTGTAGTCAACTTGATGTTACATTGCTTAGATTCTTGTTTCAATACATACAAATATTTGAGCAATCTACAAACATGTGTCTGTTTGCACTTGGTGTTGAAACCATGTGGAATTGTCATAAACACTTCTTCAGATAGGTGACCTTGAAGGAAGGCATTGTACACATCCATTTGATGTATCACCCAGTGCTTCACTGCTGCAATGGGCACCACTGGTCTGACTGTAGCCATTTTGACCACTGGAGAAAAGATTTTCTGATAGTTGATCCCCTTCTTTTAGTTATATCCTTTTGCTACAAGTCTTGCCTTGAACCTTTCGACCTCTCCTGATGCCTTATACTTGATTTTATAGACCCATCTACAACCAATTTCTTTCTTCCCATCAGGCAGTTTGACCAATTACCAGGTACCATTATCTTTCAATGCCTTTATCTCAGATTCCATAGCTTCAACCCATCTAGGGTCATTGGCTGCATCTGAGTATCCTAAAGGTTCTGTATCTATGGATACCTTTGCAATAAATTGTTGATAGGTGGAAGTGAGCCCTGTATATGTGATGTTGTCTGAAATGGAATACAAATAACTGGAGGATCCTTTGTTAGTGACATAATCCTTGTGACATATAGGGGTCTTACTATTTCTTCCTGATTTTCTGGTTGCAGGTCCTGCTGTCTGTGGTATATTCTCCATGTCCTCAGCTTCTTCTGTACATGCATTCCTGGTGTGAGTGATCATGTCCTCAGCTTCATGTATCTCCTGAGCTGCATCAATAGGTTCTACTCCTGCAGAGACTTCAAGATTCACTGGAGTCATATTAGTGGCAGGAACATTTACCAATTCCTCATAACAAAATTGTTCATGTGCTTTTATATGAACTGTTTCTTCATGTTTGTCATTTTTAAATGGAAAGATGTGTTCCCTGAATAGTACATCCCTGCTGATAAAGATAGACCTATTCTCCAACTCATATAGCTTGTATCCCTTCTGTGTAGGTGCATACCCCAATAATACACACTTGACTGCTCTTGGGCTGAACTTATCATGTGTATACATTATGGTAGCAAAACACAAGCAGCCTAAGACTCTCAAGTGACTAAGTTGTGGTGTCTTGTTATACAACATGTAGTATGGAGATTTATTGTTCAGAACAGTTGATGGTATCCTATTGATAATATAGACAACAGCTTCTACACACATACCCCAGAACCTATCTGGTAAACTACCTTGTATTTTAATGGCTCTAGCTGTTTCAAGGATATATCTATGTTTTCTCTCCACTACACCATTTTGTTATGGTGTATATGGACAAGAACTTTCATGTACAATACTAAGTGTTTGGAATAGCTCCCTACAGTTATGATTAAAAAATTCAGTCTCATTGTCTGACCTAATCCTCTGAACTTTACACTCAAATTGTGTACTCATTTCAGTCAGAAAGTTCTTCAACACAGTACATACATCAAACTTCAGTCTTATTAGAAAAATTCATGTCCATCTAGAGTAGTCATCCACAATGGTCAAGAAATACACCATTCCATTGTGTGTGTCAACTCTATATGGTCCCCAAACATCTAGGTGTAACAATTGAAAAGACTTTGTTGCTCTAGTAACACTAACATGAAATGGAGACCTGGTCTGCCTAGCTAAAGGACAGATATCACAGTTATTTAGAACAAAACTAGTGTTATTCTTGAAGTAAGAGATCTTCCTCAAGACTGCCATGGGTACATGACACAACCTCTTGTCCCATGTTATTGCATCTATTTGTTGAGTAACATTCATGCAACTTTCAATATCCCTCTTCTGATCCTTGCCATCCAAGCACAGAATGTAGAGTCCATTTTTCTCACTACCAATCCCCCTTACCTTTCCAGATGACAGGTCCTGAAACACACAACATGATGGAAAGAAATTGACACTACAATTCAATTCTTTAGTCACATTTGATACCGACATCAAATTAAATTTGAATTCTGGAACACAGAGGACATTTTTTAGGACATCACCTCTTCCTAATTTGTAATCACCAACATGTGAGATTTTGGTTGAATCTCCTGTTGGAAGTTGAACCTTCCCTGTCCCTTATGTCATTAAATCATTATGTAAGTATTTAGGGTCACTTATCATATGATTAGTTGCACCAGAATCAATGATCCATTGCAATAATTCTTCAGCAGTTCTTATACCTGTCATATTTGCACTATAGTTTTTGGTCTTATCCTTTTCATCCAACATATTGAGGATCTGCTGTCTCTGACTGGGAGTGAAGAATTCCTACTGTTGTTTTTGATGTGCCATCTTTGATCCAGATTGTGCTCAAACACCTGCTCTAGCCCTTCCAATCCACCTGTTACTACATAAGCCTTTTTCTGCTTTGGCTTGAAATCCTCCAGATACCCAATCAACTGATAACATCCCTCTCCTAAGTGTCTTTTTTTCCCACAGTGATTGCATTTCATTAGTTTAAAGCAGTCACAAAAAGCATTAGGATTGAAAGTCTTCCTTTGCTTGTAATTTCCTCCATGTCCTCCTCATTTATTCCCTCAATTTCTTATTGTGAACATTGCAGAAGATTCAATACTATCATGTACTGATTTGCTCCCACCTGCTATAATTCTTTGGCTCTCTTCTTGGTTTACCAGTGCATATGCTTGATTAAGGTTAGGAACTTGCTGCATTATAAGAACTTGGCTCCTTATATGATTATAACTCTCATTCAAGCCCATAAGAAACTGCAATAATCTCTGATATTGCAAGTGATTAACAAACTCTTTCGACCTGGTACAACATGATGGTGGAGGTATAATAGAGTCATACTCATCCCAAAGGTCCTTCAGCTTTGAATAGTATCCTGAGACATACATTGTTCCCTGCCTTAAGGTGAAGATTTCTTTGTGAAGTTGAAATGCTCTCGAGCTATTTACTTTGTCGAACCTTTCTTTTAGTTCCTCCCATATGTTGTATAAATCAACATTATACAGCATTCCCATCAATAAACTCTTGTTAACATTTCCCATTAGCCAAGATACCACGATAACATTGCACTTGTACCACACTCTTGCCAAATCGTCATTATTGTGTTCTCTTTTGACAGTTCCATCAATAAATCCCATCTTATATTTCCATAGCAGCGCTAATTTCATACCCCTACTCCACATGGTATAATTATCCATCCTACTCAAAATGATCCCAATCGACAATGAACCAGGTGCATCCGACGGAAATACATACAAAGGATGATTATGATCCACATTGTTCCTTAGATTGGTTGTATCTCCTACTACATTTGTTACACCATCCTCAACAGTTTCCGAGATAGTCATATTCTATTCTGATTTTTTATACGAAAAATAGATCTTGATGTAAAATATTCCAGATTTTACTCCTCTAAATTTCAACAGAACAAGCAGACAATCCTAGATCTTAATTATATGTAAGATCATATATGCGATATTCGATTGCATGTAACTTGATTACCTTCAATATGACAGAAATTCTCCATATCCTTCTAATTCTGTCACTTGTAATCAATATTACTTTCAATCCTCGAAATCTTCAATCACCAATTCGCACAACCTACAATATCGCCTTCAATCTCCTGGATTTTAATCTACAGAATCAATACATATAGATCTGTACTTTTGCTATTCGAATTTCTCAATCAAATTGTATTGCATGTCACCAACTCCTTGCGATTCATCCAGATTTTTCAAAAAAAATCTCTAATTGAATCTCGCGTGATATATAATTGGATTTGTGTACCACGATTCTGATACCATTTTAGATTCTACATGATGCGGAAGAAGTAAAAGAGAGAATATGGAAGATCAGAGAGCAAGAAGGAAGAAGAAGAAGAAGACTGCGTGGAGAAGAAGAAAAGAGAATGAGCATAAGAGAGAGAGAGTCGGTTGTAGAAGGCAGAGAAATTTGTTGTATTGAATTAATGAATTGAGACTACAATGTAGTGTATCATATATACAAAATATCCAATATTCTAACCATATCTAACTATAGTTAGTTATAACCTTCTAACTATAGTTAATACCAAAATATCAGTATACATCAATGAATATCTATGTTTCTACATATACCCATTTATATCTTTAGTACATTGTCTTGAGTGTCCAAAAACATTAGTGTCACAAAATTTGAATGAGTGTAGTTTATATTATGGCCTTGACATCAAACAATACACATACTAACCATGTTCAATCGTGCTTAAGTATTCCATTACTATAGAAAATTAGATATTTATGGCTAACCTATAAAATACAAAATTATGTATAAATATGCAACAAATACTATACAATAATAACTAAAATAGACATAAAATTGTTATAACATATGTATATTTACACACTAATCAGGATAAACCTCAGAGAACACACTTTTGTCCACAAAGCACAAGTGTATCAATCAATGGCATACCACAGTTCAGCAAAAGCTGTCATTCCCATTTTGTGCTTCATCATACAAATACTGCATACATGAAGTAACAAGTATTACGCACATGCAGTAAAACAATAAGCAAATGAAATAAAGGTAAGGCATCAAAAACCTGAGAATATTTCATAGATTTCAGTAAACTCATGATTTGCCAAATCCAACAACAGCCTTCTTTACTTTTCGTGTATTTATGCTTTCAGGGGTTGGCAACCCAGTCTTCACCAAGTATTTCTTTTCCAGAGCCTGTGAAATCCAAATACAAAGATAAGCAACAAAAAACTTGGTTCCTAGGTGTAACACCTATTGGAAAATACAGCAGGTAACCAAACAATTATATGGAAAAAAAAAACAACAGGAAAATGCAAAGGAACACCGGTCACACATGACGCAACATCAAAAGAGTACAAGCCAACAAGATCTACAACATCGGAAGGTCTCTTACAAATATATATCAACAAAAGTAGATGTCACGACCCAACTCACGAGTCGTGATAGCACCTACCCTATTCCCCCGAGTAGGCGAACCACATTCTCAATAACAAGTTAATCAGCGGAAAATAGAGTAAAGAAAAGAAGTTATTAAGTCATAAATACGAAATCCCCAAAAATCTGATCAAACGGGTACAAGAGCACTAACAAATCTGAAAATAGAAGTCTAAAAATACCCGAAGGCTACACATAGTCTATCAATAACCAACGAAAAAATGGAAATAACTAAGAAGCCCTTCAGGGGCCACGGACGACCAAGTAGCTCACCCTGAATGACTAGAAGATGTCCACCTCGCGAATCAGCCACGGGGCGTAGAACTGGAACCTGGATCGTACTCTGCACTCAACAAAAGTACAGCAAGAGTAGTATTAGTACAACACTAGTACCGATAAGCATCATAGGCCGACAATGATTAGATAACGCATGAAGATGTTGAAACTAACAAGTAGCACATAGAACAAACAGGAATGGTCACGTATCATAAACAGGTAAAGTGTAAAGAAATCGAGAATCAACCAAGATAAATATAATTTCACCAAATGATCAGTCAATTATAAGAATGGATGAATGTAATGCAATGCAATAGTCACCTATCTCTCTCACTCCACTATCGTACACACATGCTAAGGCAGTGCCTTCAAGCCTTGATCCATGGGGGACCCGCGAAGTCCATGTACCACTCACGCTCTCCGGATAGAACCTCGGAGGCCAATCACTCATACTCTCCGGCAGAAACCTCGGAGGCCAATCACTCACGCTCTCCGGCAGAAACCTCGGAGGTCAATCACTCACGCTTTCCGACAGAAACCTCGGAGGCCAATCACTCACACTCTACAGCAGAAACCTCGGAGGCCAATCACTCACACTCTACAGCAGAAACCTCGGAGGCCAATCACTCACGCTCTCCAATAGAAACCTCGGAGGCCAATCACTCACGCTCTCCGGCAGAAACCTCGGAGGTCAATCAATATCATCACAACAATAATATAGAAAAAATATGACAAGCATGATAGTCGTCTCAACACATATCACAAATAGATAATCTACAAGTACAAGTCATATCAAGTGATAATCACAGAAAATAACACATATGGCGATAAGCCCACATAACAGCTGACGAAACCAACGTAATTGTAATTTATCTTCACTTCATGCCCGAAGGCCTATCATACTATCCCTGCCACTTCCTACAACTACATACGATTCTCTAATCAGAGTGTAACTAAAGTAAACCATAACCTACCTCAATGTCGAGCGGGTGCCACGAACAATCAAACCACTGTCTTCCCCTTGCGTAGAGCCTCTGAACGATTAAAATCTAGAAAATATGTGAACTGCGTTATAATACGAACTAAGGACACCCATATTGTTATATATATATTAACCATATTTTTACCATTTCGATTGCATGACTTCAAGAATTTCAAATAACATTCCTTTCTTTCAACTTTTCAGATCGTTTTTAAAACAAGACAGAACTTTGAACAGTCATATCTTTCAAACCACAAGTCGTATTTATCTTCGTAAGACATCAAACTGACTGGAACAGAGTAATCTACAACTTTCATTCAGCCCATATTTTCATATTCCTTACGGATTTGTACAGTTTTCACGTTTTATATGCTGTGTCGCCTGGGTTTCGGTAAAACGAGGCAGAAACTTTAAATAGTCATAACTTTCAAACCATAAGTCGGATTTATCTCCGTAAGATATCAAACTGACAGGAATAGGGTAATATACAACTTTTATTCAGCCTATATTTTTATATTCTTTACAGATTTATATAGTTTTCACGTTTTACAAGCTGCTGCCATCATTATTCCATGATAATCCCTCAAGTTTCTCTTGTTCAAGCAGATTGTGAAATTTCTGTGTAATGACTTCTTTAAAAAAACCTTGATTTCATTCTACAACACATCATTATAAGAATCATGAATATATTAACTCAATCATAACCATAGAATTTAACCTGAACTTAATTGAGCGCTTTCTCTTCTTCTAGCTGCTAGGGTTTTCTTTCTTTTCTTTCTTCTGTTTCTTGTGTTGCTGCTGCACGTTTTCCTTCCCTTCTTTTCTTTTGTTATTAAAAGTGTCTCAATTGCCATCAATTCATATGCATATTCCACACTTTTAGTACCGTAACATGACATACCACACTTTGTTAACACCAAATTCATCTAACACCTTCATGTCCATTTCATTCTTTGTGCCCTTGATCACACTCATCACAACTTTATCACTCAAAATCTCCTTCACATTGTTTCTTCGTCCCACAGTTCCTTCATGAGATTGAATTCCCTTTTTTTTCGTGTTTTCTGCCGTCTTTTTTTCCTTTAGCTTATAGGGTTTCTCTTTTCTCTTTTAGATATTAGGGCTTCTTGTATATATTTTTTTTCTTCTTTGTTTGGCTTCTGTGCAGCGTGTCCCCCACCCCCTTTACTTATGATATTCACATGCCCTATCAAAGGGTAGTGGACTTGGCCCACCAACTCACTTAATTACTTTCTTGCCCCATTTCATCTCTTAAAAATCACATAATTCACTTAATTAAATTCATGCACAATTTCATATCTTAAAAAAAATCATATAATTAAAAGCCCTATAGTTCCATACCCTTTTAGTAGTTTAAAGTGCTTAAACGACCAAACGGGTCGTTACATTAGATACCAATCAAACAATCGCCCGTCCTCGAGCGACAAGGTAGGGGTGGAGGAAAAGAGATACCTGAACTGTCGAACAACTGAGGATATCTACCCCGCATATCCGCCTCGGTCTCCCAAGTGGCCTCCTCAACCAGACGGTGCTTCCACTGCACCTTGACTGACGCAATTTCCTTGGACCTCAACTTTCTCACTTGCCTATCCAAGATTGCTACCGTCTCTTCCTCGAATGGAAAGGAAAGTATTAAAGTTGTCGAGCATCAAGGATCTATGTTATAAACCTCGTGTAAGCCTCTGTGGCAATGATCACGCTAATAGTTACGCTTGCTCATTGTATCTATCCAATTTTTGATTAACTTAGCTTAAAATTAAATCTCCATCTCTCATGGCCGAAAATTTCCGCGTAGCTAGTTCCCATAAGTTTAAATTTACTCTGATCGAATTGCTTGATTTTGATTATACCCACATCTCTGAACGAAATTGATCGATTCCATAAATACCATCATTGTCACCACAATCCCTTAGTTGTAGCCGAAATCCATTATCAAACATGTACCCGTTAATTATCTTGATTCTACTTACTCTTCTTTCACACCTTCTAATATCGTCATTAGTACAAAAAAATCCATATAAAATACGTTGTCAGAAAGAATATGTGCAAATCTTTGAGCCAATTCTAAATATTTTTGACATTATCCAAGGCCTATTGCACTAATTTCAAATATGTTAGTTTCGTCGAGCTGAAGCTACTGAGTCAACACTCATCGTCCAATTCCCCTTAAACATTCAAATGACGTATTAGGTGCATCACTCTAGTGATTATTTTATCATCCCAAATTTGTCAAAAATCAGTCCATCATCCCAACGGCTTTCCACATCTATTTGTAACTCCTCAGTATATCGCTAAGTACATGTGCAACCCGTCAGAACGGTTCGTAAAGTTGCCATCACTAAATATTATCACATCTCCTTGTAAACTCCAATAAGCCTGATACCCCATTATATCTCTATCCTGAAATAAATCTATCATCTTTAAAAATGGGCTACTAGGATACTGATAAGCCTATCTGGTAATGCATCCATAAGCCACTTGACCCTAGATGAGCAGATCCGACCAAATGTAAAATGTACAATTTCTCGAATATCGCTACTAGTCACTCGAACTGATTCCGAACATTAACAGTATAAGTAGTGAGCCTTCCAAAAGTATGTGATGACTCATTCCATTCATTTTCTCTTGAATAATCAACCTTGTGTCGTCACTCTAACCATTTCGCCCAACTCATTAATTTGGACAACTATACCCTGCAACTTAAATCTTCATGTTTCTCAATTAACCCTAGCTAGTCACACAATTTGATAAATCCTTATAAAAATCAAAATAATTCAAGTCCTTCTTTTTGTTTTTTCACTTATCTCATTCACCGCTCCGAATACTTTGATATATGGCTTTTGGCCTCCTACCATTCACAATCGTAACAACTCTGAGTGCGATGTCTCATCACACTCTTACAAAAATTCAAAAGTACCCAATCTTAAAATGTTACATGTCTCACTCCAATATCCCTATGTTATTCGTACTTGAAATGTTCAATCGTGCTATCAAGCTAGAAACGTTTTCGACATAGTCTACTATCATGACACATTTTCGCCTAAAAAATTTGCATTAACTACAAGTTGCAGAGATTCCAAGATTTCCTCTTATTTATCAACTCTAGCCCATCAATTAAATAATACTAGGAAGTTACCTATCTTGGTACAACACATCGCCTTTCTATCAATCTTATCATGTTAGTCCTCTGAATATTACACCTTACCAGTTAACAATCGCAACACCCCTTGACACTTCATCACCACACTTAGTCACGTTCTATAGACTCCCCTATTTAGACATATTTATCGATTACACTCTAATCAAATGACGCATGACAACGCCGTCATACTCCATACCTAACTCGAGTACTCTCGTGTCTTCAAATTAAATCTTTTTTTTCCTTTCTGAAAATGTACCTTAATACTTCCAATTCGAATCCAAACATGCCCTCGTCTTAATTCTTCAATTTTTCATGTTCCATTCACAATCACTTCTACCATAACAATTTTAAGATCTCTGAGTATAATACCTTATTACGCCTTCAACAATCTAAACTATCAAATCTTACACCTACATCTTTCTTACCTCGCATAATTACTCTAAGTCATTCATCTCAACTACATTATCCAACCAATGTAACTCTTCAGAATCTTTTACGTACCAAATAAGAGAATAAGTTAACAATTCATCACTTAAGGGATTGGAATCAGGAGCAATGTCTGAGATTACGTATGTATACTGGAGTATGTTGGAATTATGGAAAGTACGAGAAGTAAGAAATGAGTGAACAAGTGTTAAAGGAAATGAAGTTGTTTATAATTACGAGTAGTGAGGAGATACAAAAAAAAGATCCCTCTCAGACCATGAATGAGGTGTCAACTTGTGAAATGTATTGCGGCATTCTCTATCTTACGAATTGGTACTCCATTATGCCACGTTATCTGCTCTATAGTTTTAGATATTGAACTTTTCCTTCCAAAGATAGAAAGTAAAGCTTATCTACTCTTTTCTCCTCCAAACCTCTAATTAAATTTTGAGCACTAATTGTTAGAATCTGTGACCGTTTTATGGTATACCATGTTGCTGGACTATGTGAAGGTAGGAAACTGCAAAAGAATATTGTTCCCATGTAAGAATAAGAAGCGGCTATTACTTCTTGAATAATAAGATTGATATAAACGAATGAAAGTGTTTTTTTATTTTTGGACCGAGTTCTGGGAAGTTTTGGACGTAGAGATTATTTGAGTTCTTTCGCAAATGATTTCGAACTTGGGAATGATGAGCACCATGTTAGTGTATATTTGTGTCAAACATTTAAAATATCGTAAAGAGTAGTGTTCAGCGCAAAAAAAACAAAGCAAGAACGTGCAGCGAACCTCTGGAGTTCATATCTTCAGTTAAGAGGTTATTAGAAGGATTGGTAACCAAGGTATGTATTCGTGCATAGTTTCAATGCATTAGTTCACGCAGAATGCTAAGATGGGGGTTATTTGGTCTCTTGGAACCAAAGGTTAAAAGGGAAGAAGCTCATAGTTCCTCTCTTAACTTGTGTAGTGGGTGATCTTTTAGTACTAATCTTACTGAGCATTCAAATGGAGGAATATGGTTATTGTGGAGGCCTCATCTCTATGAGGTAGATATTAAAAACTGTACAAAATAATTGATACATTGTGGGGTAACACATAGGGGTACAAAAAAAAGTTTTCAGATGACCTTGGTGTGTGCATTCAATGGTGTGGCTCTTAAAAAGGAATTGTGGATAGATATTAGAAGGTTACGTGGCCAGGTACAAGGCTCATAGGCAATAATGAGTGATTTTAACTGGGCATTAAGGAGAGATGAAAGAGTGAAATTCCATATTACTATGACTGAGATAAGGGATTTTAAGCAGTATATAGCAGATTATGGTGAAAAATGTAGTGTCGTAAAAAGGGTGTATAGCAGTACTTACTAATCAAGAATGGATTGATAATCTACATGCTTCTAAAGTGCCTTTCATGAAGCCAGGCCTATATGATCATCCTCTTGGAATAATTAGGTGAGAAGGAGGCATAAAGATTTAGTACGGGTTCCGATACTTTAATAGGTGAAGGTTGGACCCTGAATTTCTATAGACAGTAATAGAAGGGTGGAAAATAGATAAGAGAGGTACAGAGATATATGAACTAATGGGCAAGATGAACAAGCTCTAAGAGGTTGTTACTCCGGTTGAAGATTATGTTATAGCTGAGCAAGTTTATAGAAATTGTTCGGTGGTAATATACAGTCGACAGACCATTTTAGGACAATACTTAGGGTCCTCCAGCACCAGAAATTGTATGCCAAATTTTCTAAGTGTGGGTTCTGGTTGACTTCAGTGGCATTCTTGGGGCATGTTATCGGGGCAAATGGTATTCGGGTGGATACACAGAAGATTGAAACAGTGAAGACTTGGCCTGGACCTACTACACAGACTGAGGTACGTAATTTTCTAGGGCTAACAGTGTATTACAGGAGGTTTGTGGAGAAGTTTTCCTCGATCTCAGTGCCTTTAACCAGGCTAATGTAGAAGACAGTTATGTTTCAATGGACCGATACTTGTGAGCACAACTTCCAGTTGTTGAAAGATAAGTTGACTACGGCTCCAGTTCTAACTCTTCCTGAGGGACCAGGTGGTTATGTCATTTACTATGATGCTTCAGGTATTGGACTGGGTTGTGTGTTGATGCAACATGACAGAGTTATAGCTTATGCCTCCCGACAGCTCAGAAAGCACGAGAAGAATTATCCCACCCATGATTTGGAGTTAGTAGCAGTGATTCATGCCTTGAAAATCTGGAGACATTACTTACATGGTGTTCATGTTGACATTTATACGGATCATAAAAGTCTCTAATATATCTTTAAGCAGAAGGAGTTGAACCTACGGCAGAGACGGTGGCTGGAGTTGCTAAAGGACTATGATGTTTATATCTTGTACCACCCAGGGAAAGCCACTATTGTAGCAGATGCAGCTCTCCGAAAGGAGAACACTCTTGTCACGACCCGACCCCGGGACCGCGACTGGTGCCCTACCTGGGCACCCTTACAGGTAAACATCAGAGAAAATCAGCGGAACATACATGAAACTTATAAATAAAACATCGGAAGTAAAACAACAGGTTAGCCGATAGGGCTACCTTCCTGAACATATATAAATACAATCGAAGCAGTTGCCTCATTTCTTTTACAAACTGACCCACAATATGTGACTCAGCACCTCAAGAGTTTTGACATAACAATCGTGGCGGGACAAGGCCGCCGTACCACGAATAAACATAAACGTGACAACTCCGAACACCGAGCCATCTCAACTTCTGAACGGGATCCTAAGCTCGCGGATCCACAATCACGTACCTAAACTGCGGGCATGAGCGGCCCGAAGAAGTCGATGCAACAGTGCGAATATGGAGCAGAATATAACGTCTGAAGAAACAAATCATAATCGTACAAAAGAATGACAAGGACAAGTATAAAAATACATACCAGATCCTGCCGTGTCATTACCACTTATGAACTTAATCGAACCTTATTATCCTTTCCATTCCCAATAAAAGTTATAGTCACATTCTTACGTACATTATTAGAAAAAGTATCATTAAGTTCATTACCATATAACTTACTTATCTTTCGTAACATAGTCCGGCCCATTACTGGAGGGACACATATACTACGGCCCGATCGGGACGCGATCAAATCACACTAATATCAAAGCATGCGTGAAATCCCCATCATCGTCGACTATTAGTGTAAAATATAACCACGTGACGCGCCCGTGGCATCCCACCTCCGCCGGCGTACATACACAATACATATATATATATCCTGCGTGGAATCCCACATCACTGGCGGATCCGGTATAATAATACACCCATAGGCATACATGAACACCAAGTCCCACCGGTGGTATAAGCGTCTTGAGGTCTACCCTCACTTATACTCTTACCACGGAGAAGGTGGTAAAGCGGTGGTATAGCATCTTGAGGTCTACCTCACTTATACTCTTACCCTGGAGAAGGTGGTATAACGTCTTGGGGCTTGCCCCTCATTTATACTCTTACCCTATCTCAACCGACCATCAAACAAAACAAGCAGGGGGTATAATGTCTCGGGGGTTTACCCCTCACTTATACTCTTACGGAGAAGGTGGTATAACGTCTTGGGGCTTGCCCTCATTTATACTCTTACCCTATCTCGACCAGTCAAACAAATGTAAGCACTACCATGTCTTCTATAAAAATCCGAATTTAACCCAGTACTACAAATAACGGAAGCATACCCGTGGAATCCCACATCACCGCTTCAGACGCGTCCAAGTACTTATAACAAGGCAAAGGCCCTCCTCCAACCGAGTCGCGTGTATTAAAACATAATACTTGCACTCAAAGGCTATCACCAGCACATATAGGCTAATTCTCAGTTAACCAAGCCAAAGTACTTATCAAGGCACACATGGAATAATTCTCATTTAACAAGCCAAAGTACTTATCAAGGCATACTTAGACTAATTCTCAATTAATCAAGCCAAAGTACTAATCAAGGCACAAATAGAATAATTCTCATTTAACAAGCCAAAGTACTTATCAAGGCATACTTAGACTAATTCTCAATTAATCAAGCCAAAGTACTAATCAAGGCACAAATAGAATAATTCTCATTTAACAAGCCAAAGTACTTATCAAGGCATACTTAGACTAATTCTCAATTAATCAAGCCAAAGTACTAATCAAGGCACAAATAGAATAATTCTCATTTAACAAGCCAAAGTACTTATCAAGACATACTTAGACTAATTCTCAATTAATCAAGCCAAAGTACTACGTACGTCCATTCTTTTCAAAAGACTCCTTTCCGAATAAAACTTCCCCGATACTAACAACCGTAGTATCAAGTCCTATCCACCTTTCGAGACAAGTCACAATACCTTTTTAGAAATACAATTACGGCCCAAATCAAGTGACTTCTTTATTAAAAACCTTAAGCAATTGGTACCTTTAAAACAATTTGCCCTTCCTTAACACAAGTTATTCCTTTGATTACTTTACTAGAGAAAACCATTCTCTTAACCTTCCATAAAGCCGTTATAACCAACTTCCCATAAAGCCGTTATAACCCTTTATGGTTTAGACCAATACGTCCCTTTTATAATCAAGAGACTTCTACTTTTTGAAACCAAGTATTATATTCTTTCAAATCAATTCTCTTAACCTTCAAAAATACCATTTGTCTCTTAACCTTTAGAAAACAAGTGACTTCTTTTATTATAAAACCTTAGGCAATTGATGCCTTAAAAACAAGTTGCCTTTTCACTTAAAATCAAGTCATTTGTCTTTCCATAAAGCAAATATAACCAACTCCCCATAAAGTCGTTATATTTACTTTATACCTTAGCCAAAATACAATTTCCTATCGAGGACTTATACGTTTAAAGCGGGCAAGTATCACATACTTTAAAACTCTTCAAGTCCCCTAACTTTAAAATCAACTTAAGACATCCTTACTATTTTCAAAGAAGTGAGTTAATCTCTAACCCACCCGACTTGGCATTACATAAAACAAGTAAAGAATGTCATAGTCTTGTCGTCTACCGCACTACATACGTGCAACTGGTCATGCTCAAAAGATAGGAAAAGTTCTACATAGAGTAAATCACACAACTACCTCTTAACTTCTAAGAGTAGAAGGAAACATGAAATGATACCACAAGTATATTCCATACATAGAATCATACCAAAGGAAGGAAGAGGTTCACATACCTCGCGACGATTGTCGACAAATAGCAAAATGCTCCAAAGTACTCCAACCTTGATAGCTATTCCACTCTCCAAGTAGGATACGCTATACTTAGTACTTCAACCTATAATGGTCACAATATGTCCATTAACCTTTCACTTCTAACGTAGAATATTTTAGGTGCTAAGTCGCTAAATTCTACGGAAAATCGGACAGCACCTCCTTTGTTTCTACTCACTTTGCCACCTTTTTCAAGGCCGAATACAATAACCAAACAGCCTCAATTGGCTCACAACAATATAGAAGGTATTCCAATACAATGAATAACTAAACAGCCCCAATTGGCTCACAATTTAGAAAGTGTCTAATACAAATGAATAACAAACTAAAAGTCCAAATTCGGCCACCTTGAGTTCAACCATACCAATTCTTATCAAATTTCCATTTCAATCCAAATTGGTAGCATAACATGATATCAAGTCGCAACCAATGATAAGTACTACAATCTTCAAGATAAGAACATGCGACGATTCTAATCAACGACCAAATGGTAATCCAACTAAACATGGCTTACATTACTTTTCGGATTTTCAAGGCTACAATCAATCCATAATCCTTATATACTTCTATACATATAAGTCATGCTAGAAAAAATTAAGGCTAACAACAATATAAATATCCATTTAACACTTCGAAGAACAAGATTATACCTCAACGAATCTCAGTCCAAATCTTCAAATCCGAAGTCGTTCCTTAGCAACTTAGAGACTCTCCAAAATACTTCAATCCGCTACTTGAGACCCTTAGAACCATACCAACAATTTTCCTTCAAACTTCCAACCAAAACCTAGAAAAGCCATTAGGTTTTCACCTTGCGACTAATACGAAAACTCTCTTTTTCGGATTTTCTATTGAGATATACTCATAATACACTTAGGAACCTTGGTTTAAAGTGGGGAGATTATTGGACAACAAACAAATTTTTTTCCCTCTTATGGATGCCCAACCTGTGAGCCTCCCTCTCTTGTTCTACAATTTTTTGTGAATTTTAGCTAAGTGTGGAACTCTTGTCTTGCTACTAGTATTATATAGGGACATGGAGGGTCAAGGTGTGCACAAATGGTTGGCTAGGATGAGGTCTTAACAAATATCAAGACTAATTGTCCCCTTGACTAAGTCAAACATGTCAAGCTTTCAAGTTGCAAGACTTGTCTTGCTAACAAAGGTCCAATGACCTTTTAGCCCTTGCAAAAATCATCCAAGGCATCATCTAAGGGGGGGTGACACGTGTCGTCCCCCCATTCGTTACAATAATACGTTTTCCGAAAATTTCATAATTCCGAGAAATTTTTACAAGTCTCAAATCTTAACACTGTGAGTTCTTACGTACGTTCTTACACCATGTCCTGTAAATACGGGGTGTAACAACTCTCTTTGAGGTTGCACCTGATGGTGTGCTAAGGTATGAAGGTAGGCTATGTGTACCGGATGTAGTGGGGCTACGACAACAGGTTATGGGTGGGGCACACAACACCCGTTATTCTATTCATCCAAGGTCAACGAAGATGTACCATAACCTTAGATGCTTGTATTGGTGGGATGACATGAAAAGAGACATAACAAAGTTTGTTGTCCAGTGCCCGAATTGTCAGCAGGTTAAAGTTGAGCATCAGAAGCCTGGCGGATTATTGCAGGAGATAGATATCCCGACTTGGAAGTGGGAAGTGATCAATATGGACTTTATTACAGGCTTACCTCGCACTCAGTGGAAGTGTGATTCCATATGGGTTATTGTGGATAGGCTGACGAAATCAGCCCATTTTCTTCCAGTCAAGACTACTTACACAGTTGAGGACTATGCTAGGTTATACATCAGGGAGATAGTGAGACTGCACGGGGTTCCCACATCTATTATATCGGACCGAGGAGCTCAGTTTATAGCTAACTTTTGGAGATCGTTCCAGAAGGGATTGGGAACAAAGGTGAGTCTTAACACAACTTTTCATCCTCAGACTGTTGGGCAGGAAGATCGTACTATTCAGACACTAGAGGACATGCTGAGAGCATGTATTATTGACTTCAGAAATAGCTGGGATGATCATTTACCACTCATAGAGTTTACCTATAACAACAACTACCATTCTAGTATCCAGATAGCCCCGTATGAGGCCTTATATGGGAAGAAGTACAGGTCACCTATTGGTTGGTTTGATGTAGGTGAGACTAAGTTGATCGTCCTAGACTTGGTTCAGCAAGTTGTTGACAAGGTGAAGCTCATTCAGGAGAGATTATTAGCAGCTCAGAGTCGACAGAAGTCATATGCTGATAATCGACGTCGACACTTGGAATTCCAGGTTGATGATTGGGTATTCTTGAAGGTATCACCCATGAAGGGTGTGATGAGGTTTGGTAGGAGAGGGAAGCTTAGCCCGAGATACATTGGGCCTAACCAGATCATTCGTAGGATAGACAAGGTTACCTATGAGTTGGATCTACCATCTGATTTCGAAGCAGTACACCCAGTCTTCCATGTATCTATGTTGCGTAATTGTATTGGTGATCCTTCCAGGGTCTTCCCAGTAGAGGATGTCCAGGTGACAAAGGAGTTGTCGTATGAAGAGAGTCCCATAGCCATACTTGATCGTCAGGTCAGGAAATTACGGACGAAGGATGTGGCTTCCGTCAAGGTATTGTGGCGAAACAACAATAGGGAGGAAATAAAGAAGAAGTATCCTCACTTGTTCCTTGTGCCTCCAGGTAATTCAACTCGATACCTTATTTGATTATAGTAATTGATGAATTACATGTGTATTTTATTGTGGCCCTGTGAGGCATCTGTTGGTTGCTAAATATAGATGGATAGACATAGTTATAAAGGAGACTCTGCCGAAATTATTCTAGCATGAGACTTGTTATGAACATTCGAGGACGAATGTTTCTAAGGGGGGAAGTATGTTATACCTCGTAAGTTTAAGACGATAATTAAGAACGTAATTAAGGAAATAGGAGACGAATATTGGTTATAAAGTATGTTTATATATGCTAATCCGGAAGTTAGTACACGAAGGATGTGATTCCAAAATAATTCGGTTAAGACGAGTGTGACTTTGGAAATTATTAATGATAGTTATATATATTTCCGTTATGGATTAGTAACGTATTATATAAGTTACGACGACGAGGATACGAGGTCTTGTGAGATTCTCAAGATTTAAAGAGAGTGAGACATAAGGTTGATTAATTGTGAGAAGTGGACCAATTTGCAAATAAATTTTCAGATTTCCTAACCCTTAAAACTCTTTTAAACCTTTCATTCTCCCCATTTAGAAATTCAAAAAAAGGAAGAACACTCCCTCCCCTCTCTTCTCTAGTCGATCCCCTCCCCTTTTCTTATACAAAAATTGAAGATATTAACCTACTCTTTTCCAAGATTAAAGTTCCTCTAAAAGTATAAGCCATTTTGTTTTTCACCACAAAAAAGTGGAGAAATACCACTGTTGGCCGTGAGATTTAGGCCAAGAAAATTCAAATTTTAGGACGAAATGTTGGAGGAAAAACGTGTAAGGAATGATGGATTAAAATGGTGGAACACATGCATGTCATTTTGGAGTTGAAGAATTGATAAAATTGGGCAAAATTCGATGGAACAGTGACTGATTTGTTAAGGACTGTTTTGGCTTGAAATTAAGGTAAAAACTCTTCGTTTTATAGAATATTTGGAAGATTAATTGATGTTGTGATTAAGAAATAAACTCTTGATAAAGAGAAAATGGAAATGAGAATGCATGTGACAAAAATGTTGTTGTAGTCGATTTTGGGATAGTTTTGTATACTTTGGATTTGATTATTATGTTGTTAATTTCGTCACTAATTACATGTTATAAATGAAGGAAATCTTGATGTTTAAGTTGTAATTGTTATAAGGAATTGTTGAAACATGAATCGAATTTTAAGAAGTTAAAGAAAGAGCATTGGTAATGTGGATGTTGACCGAAGACTTGCATAGAATTATTGGACATTGTTGATAGGCATTAAGGGCTGATTTTGTGGAGTTAAAATATTGGAAACTTTATTATGAACATGTATATATGTTGTGGTAATTACTGATACATGTCTTAAAGAAATTAAAGTGTAAAAAATGTGTTATGTTGCAAATTATAGTACTCGAACTCTTGTTGATGTCGCTAGAGTTGATGGATTGTTTTAAGGTTGTTCTAATATAGATTAAGGGCTGGATTAACATGAAAAATAGGTGTAGTAATCACCTTGGTTGTTGTAGTTGTTGTATTGCATAAATGTAAAAGAGAAGGAATATGTATTGATGGCATAAATGAGATATTTGGGATTGTTTTGGTTATATCCTTACGTTGTGATTGTTATTTGGTATTGCTGGCTTGATTCGTAAGTTATGGATATGCACATAAATAGGGGAAGTGCTGCCCGATTTTTTATTGAATAGGAAGTCGTCATTCAATATAACTTACGTTAGAAATCATAGAATTGACAGACGTATTATCCTTTATTATAGGTTGAAGTATTAGACGAGGCGTGTTCTAATATTGAGTTGGCTAGTTCGACTAAAAGTTATGTGAAACTATCTTCCTTCTTTCTTTGGCATGATTTATATGAAATGAACGTACGGCGGACGTACATGATTTCTATACAGTTAAATTCCTAATAATATGAGTTATGAGAAGTGTCTTTGATGTTTACAGTAAAAGTTCATTTTAACGATTTTATTAGGAGTCAAATGATGATTTAAATTGCATATGGTTTCTCATGATATCTATTCGTGCAAAGTATTACTATTCCACTTCTCCGAGTCCCGGGCCGGCTTATGTCGTGCACAACCTTGCATTGTTCACCGAGTCCCTCACTATAGGGTCGTATTACGTAGGATGCATGCATAGATGAGATGGTGACTTCACCGAGTCCCAGTATGGGCCGGGTTATGATATGATTTAACCGAGTCCCGCACTGGATGGCCAGATTACGTTATATGTATATATGTATATGATAACTATATGGACAGACATTCATGGCTTTGACTTGACTCTCATTTTTATAAGGCACCGTTGACTCTTGTTTTTATATGACACAGTTGGAGTTGGTATTTGATTATTATACGTGTCTCCTGTTATCCCTTGGCCTGTTATGATCCTATTTACAGTACTTCATGTCTTATATACTCAGTATATTATTTTGTCGACCCACTTTCCTCGAAGTGCGTTCATTCCATGAGTTCAAGTTCTCGTTTAGTGATCCTCGTGCCTAGGACTCTACTCTCGGTTGGAAAGCTCCATTGTTTTGGAGCTTAGTCATTTTGGTACAGAACCTCACTTTTGACTCATGTATATTTAGGGGCACAACCGGGCCCTGTCCCGTCATATTTCATTATCGTATTCTTAGAGGTCTGTAGACAGTTGTGGGTTGTACGTGGGTGGATTGTATCTTTTTTTGGTCAGCCCCATTGTTGTACTTTATTTTATTTTTGTGGGAATGTTCCCGTATATAGTGGCAGCCTTGTCGGCTCGCCTATTTGATATATTAACTAGTTGTGACTCCTTTGGGAGACAGGTTCGTTCGCATGCAAAGGCAGCCTTGCCGGCTTGCCTATTCTAACAAGTTTTGTTATTGTTGAGTGTATTTTATACACTCTTTTGAGTCCTTTCTAGTTACATATTTTACTCTTTTTGTTTGTGTTAGTATAGTGTTAGGTTGTTTTTCTTTCATTGTGTCACATCGGTTATGAAGGAGAAAATGCTACTTTTGAGGACGAAATGAGCTTAATTGAGATGCAAATTGCACAAGCACAGCCCAAGGAATGAAGCCTAAAAAGTACCACGAAGAATAGAACAAATCAGGCGGAATTGGGCCATGAAATCAGGGAGGCACCGTGGTGCCTGGCCAAGCAGCACCGCGGTGCTATAGAACCGCTGTCAAGATAATTAGCACCGAGGCGTAAAAATTCCAGAGAGTCGAAAATATTTCCGTCGTCGAATGCACCGCGCGTTCTGAGGCGTAACCGCGGTCGCAATCCGAGAGCCATCGTGATTTTCGAAGCAATTAGCACCGCGGTGCTAGGCAGAGGCATCGCGGTGCTGACGCGTATTTTCAGAAAAGTTGGGTCGAAATTGGACAAGGGTAAAATGATCTGAAGCAAGATTTTTCTCAGATATAAATACCTTAAACCCTGTCGTTATTAGGATACACAACTTTGGAGAGGAGAAAAGGAGGCAAGACACAATTGGAGACATCTCATTGTTCAAGTTATTTTCTTTCTCTTATTTTATTTCAGTTCATGTTGAACTGTAATTTAGTTCTTAACATGACAATGTTTAGGAGCTAAATACTTTAGTAGGATTTCCATCGAATCTTCTTGAAGCTCTTTCATATAGTTAATGCATTAGTTTTTGAGTTCTTCTTCAGCGTATTAAGATCTATTCAATATTGTTATGATTGTTTGATAATTAACTAGCTATTAATTGTCATCACTTATATGATTTCGAATCAAAAGTCTGACATGGGAGATTTGAATATGTTGTAATTGTCTAAACATAGGTTAAAATCGTGGACGAAAGTACCCCGATACTTGTGTAGTATTATAGGTTATTGTTCTTAATCCTCGTGTGTGGTAAAACTTATCATAAAAATATAGAAGGTTTTTGCACATGGTTGAGCTCTTGTATGTTCTAACCGGAGTATAATGACAGATTAGTTAACCTGCTATCTTAATAAGAAAAAAAATCATTAGCATTGCATTAACACGTGAAAGAGTGGATAGTTGAGGAGATTGGAATCCTATTTCCTTCATAACTGTTATAAACCCAAAGTATTATAATCTTTAGTTTATTTTCTGCACTTAGTCATAATTCTTAGTTATAAGTCTCAAACTAAAGAATGTCAACCAAATAGATACCATAGAATAGATAACCGGTACTTGACAAACCAGTATCTATGGACAATAAACTCGGTCTTACAGATCTTTATTACATGAACGATACGTACACTTGCGTAAGCATCTACAAATATCGCAAAAAGTTTTTGGCGCCCTTGCCGGGGACTGGCGTACTGTTAATATCGATTTATCTATTCTTATTTCTAATTAGGTCTTTATTTTTAGTTATTTTTATTTTATTTTTATTTTGCTTTAGTGTTGTTTGTCGTGATCTGTTTGCTGTTTTTGATTAGTCTCAGGAACTTAGTTTATGCGAAGTCGGAGAGGAGGTGACATTTATATCCCTCTGAACCCTGAGATTGAGAGATTGTGCAGATAGAACAGAAAAGAGAAAAGAGCAGCTGATTTGTTAGCAATGGGAGATCATCGGAACAATGATTTACTGGATGATGAGTTACCGTCTGTCATAAGACAAGTCCCTGCAGAAAGAAGCTTGGGGGACTATGTGATGCCAACTATTACAGAGGTGCAGACTTGCATCAGGCTTCCAGCTGTTGAAGCCAATAATTTTGAGATCAAACCAGCAATATTGCACATGGTTCAAAGCTCAGTTCACTTTGGGGGATTACCGTCTGAAGATCCTCATTTGCATCTAGCAAATTTTCTGGAGATGTGTGCAACGTTTAAATATAATGGATGATGTCATTCGGTTGAGACTCTTCTCATTCTCACTCAGGGATAGAGAAAAGTGTTGGCTGAACTCATTACAGGAGAACTCCATCACTACGTGGCAAGACTTAGCCCATAAGTTTCTTGCCAAGTTCTTCCCCCCAGCTAAGGCAGCAAAGCTCAGAGGTGAGTTGAATAATTTCTATCAGCTGGAAGGAGAGCCACTATATGATGCATGAGAGAGGTTCAAAGACTTGCACAGAAAGTGCCCAAATCATGGGATCGAGAAGTGGATGCTAGTCCACATATTTTACAATGGGTTGTGTGGTACAACTCATACCAACATTGATGCTGCAGCAGGGGGTACGTTCATGAAAAATAGTGTCAATGAGGCACATGACTTGCTAGAGAATATGAATACAAATAACCATCAGGGGGCCGATGAGAGAGCAATGAACAGTAGAAAAGTGGTTGGGATTCATGAACTAGATGCTATCACTGCATTGATGGCACAGGTAGCCACCTTGACAAAACAGATGCAGCAGAGCACAATGGCAGTTAAAGCGGTTCAGACACCTGTGAGTTGCGAAATTTGTGGGGTCACCATACTTTTGATAGATGCACAGCAGAGGACCCGAATAATGTGCCCATGGAGCAAGTTTAAGCAGTGTGGAATTTTCAGAGATCCTACAACAACCCTTACTCCAATACGTACAATCAGGGGTGGAGAAATCACCTAAATTTTTCTTGGAGGAATGAACAAGGCCAGCAAGCACAGTTTCAGGGCAAACACCAGAACCAGCAGCCACAAGAGAGACCTGATGAGCTAAAAGCAACACTACTAACACTCACAAATTCGCAGACCCAGTTCATGACAAAAACTAGGTCATCTATCCGAAATTTGGAGGCACAGGTTGAACAACTGGCGAGCATGCTAAATAATAGAGAACAAGAAAACCTTTCCAGCGATACTATGGTAAATCCAAGAGAGCAGTGTCAGGAAATAAGCCTGAGGAGCGGAAAACAGTTAGAACAGGTTGCTCCTAAATCAGTGGATGAAAAAGAGAGGGAGAGAGTTCGAGAAAGCAGCTGAGGCAGAGAAGGAGGGGGTTACTGATGACTGCCTTATTTTAGAGAAGGCTCCACCCGCAATGATGAGGGAGTATACTGACAAAATTCCTTACCCTCAAAGAATGCAAAAGAAGTCCTTAGACAAGCAATTTTCCAAATTTTTAGAGGACTTCAAAAAGCTTCATATCAATCTCCATTCATTGAAGCTTTGGAGCAGATGCCAGCTTATGTGAAATTCATGAAAGACATCCTGTTTAAGAAGAGAAAGTTGGCGGAATATGAGACAATAGCGCTGACAGAGGAGTGCAGTGCTATTTTGCAGAAGAGACTTCCCCCTAAGTTGAAAGATCCAGGGAGTTTCACCACCTTGCACCATAGGGAATGTGACATGCAAGAAAGCCCTGTGTGACTTGGGAGCAAGTGTCAACCTAATTCCTCTCTCTGTATTCAAAAGGATTGGTTTGGGGGAAGCAAGGCTAACCACAGTCACCATGCAGCTAGCTGATCGTTCAGTTGTGCATCCCCAGAGAATTATTGAATATGTATTGGTACAAGTGGGTAAATTCCTCCTTCCTGCTGATTTACTCATTTTAGACATGGATGAAGATGAAAATATGTCCATGATCCTTGAGAGACCATTCCTAGCCACAAGGAGAGCCCTTATTGATGTTGAAAATGGGGAGTTAAAGCTCAGAGTCCAAGGTGAAGAAATGGTATTCAAAGTTTTCAAGCAGTCCACTGAACCTCAAATCGATGTTAGATGTTTTGTTGTTGGTGTAGTTGATAAAAAAGCTCCTCTTGAAAGTTCCAAGGGTACTGATGCCCTTGATGGTAAAAATGTTGCACCCGTAAATGATGTGGTGGATAAGAACAATGGAATGAACCCTCCTTAAATAAGCCCTGTGAAAAAGAAAAGGAGAAGGAGGAGGAAAATGGTGCTAAAGTGGATATGTAGAGGGGACACTCTACCCCCTTTATATAGTAAGTAACTTGCGTCCGGCTAAAAGACGTTAAAGACATCGCTACTTGGGAGGCAACCCAATATTTTTTATTTTAATTTTTATTTTAGTTTATTTTGTTTTGTCTTGAACAGTCTCACGACCTGGTATGTTAGTGTTTTTGGATGACAGATAAAGGCAGGGACTCACTCCGAAGTGCGAAGGCTTCATAATGCAGAAAACTGGAGGACACTGGAATTTTTTTGGAAATAGCACCACAGTGCAGGGTCAAGGGACCGCGGTCCCTCCTTCGGCAATGTACACAGTAATTTGTCATTCATCCCAAACCTCCATTATGACCGTTGTGTTTTGTCAGTAAGTTGTCCCTTCATTTTTTTTATCTTCACACATTGGGGGCAATGTGTCGATTAAGTTTGGGAGGGTGTCTTATTTTGTCTTATTGTTGTTTAGTCCTTTTTATTTGTCTTTGTGTTATTTTATGTGTTTTTTTAGTCATAATTTTTTTAATGGATCATGCATATTGTAGTTGCTCACGATATTGAGTGGATAACGTGGGATAATGGAATGGAAAGCAAAAATTTGTGTGCTTAAGTTAGATATGTCAAAGATTCATGACATCTAATTATTTGGGATATATGTGCTTAGTCTATGTGTGTCAGTTATGGAAATAAAGGCAGAGAAATGTCTAGAAAATCTGTGTGCTTGTTATTTCAAGCGAAATAGTTAAGATGTACATGTTTAGGGAGATGATTCAGGCATTTCCTTGATAGCCCTTCTAACCATTTATTACCTATCCTGACATAAATTGTATCACTAGTCAGCCCCTTTTGAGCTTAAAATAAGATCTTTCTTGACACTCTATGATTCCCGGTTTGTGCCATAAGTAATAATTGAAAGTTAGTGGGATGAAAGTGTTGAAAAAGAAACAAGAAGAGAGTAAAAATTTGATGCACCCCAATGTAAAATATGCAAAAGCCGAAGTTTGGGGGTACTTGTTATTTATAATGTACCTCATTCTCTCAAAAGAAAAGAGGGGAAAAATAGGTATGAGATTAAAAAGAAAGTCAAAAAGAAGGAAAAAGAGTTGAATGAAAAAATGTTTATGGTACGTAATTGAGCCTAAATGCCTGCTTTTACCTACCTCAGCCTAAGCCTACATTACAACCCTTGAAAGTCCTGATGATCTCTAAATAAATATGTCTATGATTAGTGGAGAATAGCAAGTAACTAGATCTATAGCGTTTCGGGAAAGATGGAATGAAATTGACATGCATAGGTTAGGTGTTTGTATTTTCATTGATCATGATCCAATTGAATTTGCGAAATATCTAACTTGAAATTCTAGATTACTAATTATTCATGCTATGTATGTTCTAACATATTATCTCAACTTTCATCCATGATTTTGAAGAAGCATTGCTACAACTACTTGATCCATTTAATTGAGTCTTTTATTTTATTTTATTTTTGTTTAGTGCTTTACTCGAGGGTGAGTAAAGTGTAAGTTTGGGGGTGTTTGTTGAGTGTATTTTATACACTCTTTTGAGTCCTTTCTAGTTACGTATTTTACTCTTTTCGTTTGTGTTAGTATAGTGTTAGGTTGTTTTTCTTTCATTTTGTGTCACAACGGTTATGAAGGAGAGAATGCTATTTTTGAGGACGAAATGAGCTTAATTGAGATGCAAATTGCACAAGCACAACCCAAAGAATGGAACCTAAAAAGTACCACGAAGAATAGAACAAATCAGGCGGAATTGGGCCATGAAATCAGGGAGGCACCGCGGTGTCTGGCCAAGCAGCACTGCGGTGCTATAGAACCGCGGTCAAGATAATTAGCACCAAGGCGTAAAAATTCCAGAGAGTCGAAAATATTTCCGTCGTCGAAGGCACCGCGGTTCCTGGAGGCAGAACCGCGGTGCAGCCAATCCAGTAGCTAGCAGGGATTTTTGAAGCAATTAGCACCGCGGTGCCGACGCGTATTTTCAAAAAAGTTGGGTCAAAATTGGACAAGGGTAAAAGGGTCCGAAGCAAGGTTTTTCTCAGATATAAATACCCTAAACCCTGTCGTTATTAGGATACACAACATTAAAGAGGAGAAAAAGAGGCAAGACACATTTGGAGACATCTCATTGTTCAAGTTATTTTCTTTCTCTTATTTTGTTTCAATTTATGTTGAACTGTAATTTAGTTCTTAACAAGATAATGTTTAGGAGCTAAATACTTTAGTAGGGTTTTCATCGAATCTTCTTGAAGATCTTTCATATAGTTAATGCATTAGTTTTTTAGTTCTTCTTCAGCGTATTAAGATCTATTCATTATTGTTATGATTGTTTGATAATTAGCTATTAATTGTCATCACTTATATGATTTCGAATCAAAAGTCTGAAAGGTGAGATTTGAATATGCTGTAATTGTCTAGACATAGGTTAAAATCGTGGACGAAAGTACCCTGATACTTGTGTAGTATTATAGGTTATTGTTCTTAATCCTCCTGTGTGGTAAAACTTATCATAGAAATATAGGAGGTTTCTGCACAAGGTTGAGCTCTTGTATGTCCTAACCGGAGTATAATGACAGATTAGTTAACCTGCTATCTTAATAAGAAGAAAAATCATTAGCATTGCATTAAAACGTGAAAGAGTGGATAGTTGAGGAGATTGAAATCTTATTTCCTTCATAACTGTTATAAACCCAAAGTATTATAATCTTTAGTTTATTTTCTGCACTAAGTCATAATTCTTAGTTATAAGTCTCAAACTAAAGAATGTCAACCAAATAGATACCATAGAATAGATAACCGGTACTTGATAAACCATTCTCTGTAGACGATAAACTCGGTCTTACAGATCTTTATTACTTGAACGATACGTACACTTGCGTAAGCATCTAGAAATATCGCAACAGTTATTGCAGTGTTATGCTGCCGAATTTCATATGTTCTTAATGTCAGTCTGATTATACGTGTCGGGTTAGTATAATGACGTCCAATTAGGGCGTCGGGTCGCGGCCCGCCGGGTCGGGTCATTACATATATCTTACTGCTAGTCGCCCAGATATAATGTTTAGTGTTTGTGTTTGTGCTCGGTTCCAAGTCTGTCCCAAAATCTCTCACTTAAATGTACAACGTACCATTATATATGTTGCCGACACATGTGAGTTGAGAATTCGATATTCTAAAGACACTAATCCTAATTTAATAGGGTATAGTGACTCAGATTGGGATGATGATGTGGATGATAGAAAGAGTACAAATGGAAGATAATTTTATCTTGACAATAACCTTGTTTCATGGTATAGTCGTGAAGAAAACCGTGTCTCACTTTCAACTGCCGAATCTGAATATGTAGCAGCTGGAAGTTGTTGCTCTCAATTAATATGGCTACGACACATGTTAGACGACTATGGATTTACTAGCAACATCTTAATTTTATATTGTGATAATCTAAGTGCCATAAATATTTCCAAAAATCTAGTTCAACATTCACGTACAAATCAGATAGATATAAGGCATCACTTTTTAAGAGATTTAGTTGAAAAATAACTAGTCAAAATTGAACATGTTGATACTACTCATTAACTAGTTGACAATTTTACAAAAGCTTTAGACATTGAGAGATTTTCAAGTTTGAAGAAATCTCTTGGTCTTTGTAATCTCTAAAAATGTATTTTTGGTGAATGTCGGCTGAAACGTTCTCTAACATTTTGGGTGACATTTACCTATAATATATCACTGACTGATTATTGCATAACTTTTGGTCACACAAATATGATCCTTCGATAAAAATATATTTTTAATGTGATACCATTCTCTGTGATGATATTATATATCACAAAAAGAGAGTATCAAAATAAGGCAAAGCCTTTATAAATAGTTGGCAACTGTGAAAAATGGGCAAAGCCCAAGAAATAATATTGTTCCTATTCTATAGGAGTTTAAATTGCTTTATAGGAAATTTGAGAATACCATAAAAGTATTCTTATTATTTATGACATGAAGAATTCTTTTACACATTCTTTATGATTAGACCAAGGACACGGTGAGAAAATGTTACATTGGTTCCAGTGATCAAACTCATAGAATACATATAAAAGGTGTCTTGATTTGTTGTCAAAATAAAAAATTCTCGTGGGATCAAAATACTCGTGTCGTTCAAAATGTTGTCAACATTGTTGTTGACATTTTCAGAACGTGATATGTGTTGAGATATTGATCTTAACTGATTTCAGAAAAATCAGATTTTTCTGAACTATTTTTATGCCATGTTTTAATTGGAATTCAAATTTTAAAAGGATAAGATTAAATCCAAATATGATGTTTATCATTTTATCCCAAAATTTTAGGTGTAAGTTATTGAATAAATATCAAACACCTAAAATTAAGGAATTTTTACTATTTTGAAAGGCTTGCCAAGTGTATAAATACTCATCTCATTTGTTTTCTTTTTACCATTCTTGTCTTTTCCTAAAAAGTAAAAAAGAAATGAAGGAAAAATTACATCACCTCGATAAAACCCCTACCTAACCGATGCATTCTTCATCATTTCAAACACTTTCATCTTCATCCAAAAACCCTAAACCCTCAAAACCCACTCCTCCAAACTCACTGATGGAAACATCACCTATGTTAATACTTATGTCGACCAACACTACCAGGAACACTTCAATGAGCACCAGTCCACCTCAACAACCAAGTACATCGTCTTCTTCACACCTGTCTAAAAACAAGTATACAAATATGGTTCTTAGAGGCAATGAGGAACCACTAGACATCAGTTACCCTAGGGATGACAATAATCCTATTGTTGTAGATGCTACATCACATTATTCGACCCTCAGTAAAAGGCTCAGTTCCTCTTTCTTTTCTACTCGAAGATCGAGTAGAGTGTTCGAGAGAACAATTCAGCAAGAGCTTAGCACCAAGAAGTCCAGGTTTGAAACTACTGTACCTGCTTGCTCAAGTAGTGACACTGAAGATATGGACTTTGAACTGTCTTCTGAAAAAATTGAAGAAGAACCTATTGTCTTTGTTCCTCAAAGTGTGTCTCAAGATGAGAAAATTCCCGATGATACTCTCTGACAAGTTTTTGTCCCAGAGGAATTCCCAGTTGTGCTAGAGCAATGCTGCCCAAAATGTTGCCGATGAAGCAACAACATCTCAAGAAACAGAAGACCTCAGAAGAGACACCCTCACCATCCTCATCTGGTAATACCGAATCAAACTCTGTTGTTGAGGTAAATGCTTTTTCAGATAAGTTCTATTCTAAAGCAAAATTTGATAAATATGATTGGTTTAAGAATAGAGTTATTAGGTCTGAAAGGTGTAGATATATCCTCATGTTCAGAAAATGGTTTAGTTGAGTTCCTCAATGATAGAAAGCTACTAAAAATTGTAACTGAGAAAGAACCATTCATTGATTAAGTAATTAGGTTGTTTTATGCGAACTTGAATTCTGGTATAGAAGATACCCCCTCAAAGAAATTTGAGAAGGTATACCTCTATAACAAAATTTATCAGTTTACTCCCTTAATTATTAATAAATATTTGGGAATTGAGCCTGAAGTTGGAAGTAGCACTACAAAAAGGGCAACAGAAAACAGGGACGAGATAATTGAATACCTCACTCGAAGTATAGTGAAGAGATGGACCTCTTGATGCCCTACTTCAAAGTTAACTGCATTGTTCTCCACCCTCCATAAGATTTCCATTCACAATTGGCTCCCTTCACTAAAGGGGTCAATTGTAACAACTGATCAAGCCTTACTGTAGTTAATAATTGGAAAATGATTAAAAGTTGACTTAGGACGTATGATTTTCTATCAAGTAGCCATTTTGGCAAAGAAAGAGTCAACTTTAATCATTGATCGGTGTATTTTATATACACCTTTTGAGTCAGTCTAGTTAGTCTTTTGTCCCGTTTTGTACATACAAAGTGTCGTATTAGGATAGTTTTTCTTTCTTTTGAGTCAAAATGGTTAAAGTGGCCAAATGGCGGAAAAGAGGCGAAAAGAGGAAAAAGAGGAGTACTAGAGTGAAAGCGGAGAAAGTGGCAAACGAGGTTGAAATCGGACTGCGCGGCGCCTCCTGCGATCGAAGCGGGCGCGGCGCTATTATTGAGAAGCTGCAAAGATTCAGCGCGGCTACCGAAGACGAAGCGGGGCGCGGCGCTAAACATCCGAAGCCACGGGAGTTGCAGGCCATGGCTCTCGAACAGCGAATATCGGGGCGGCGCCAAAACACCAGTATTGCAGAACTTTAGCGCGCTGGCAGCGAGGCGGCGACGCGGAAAAATTAGGTCTTTTGGACGGATTTTTGGGCGGGCACGGAAGGAAAAGAAGGAGGCGTTTTAAAACTATATAAGGAGAACCTAGGCGGTTTGAGGTTCCCTTTCTTGCACAACTCAAGATTCTTGACTTGGAGTTTGGATACCATTAGCTTAGTAATTTCTTTTTCCTTTCCTTTATTCATTCGGTTTTGCATGATGAACTTTGAATTAGTTCTTGTCATATTCATGGCTAGGAACTAATTCTCTTATAAGGCTTTCTATGTTGAATTCTTGAACCTTATGTTATAAAGTAATGCATGCTTATGGTTATTATTCTTATTGAGAGATCTATCCAATAATTGAGTTGAATTCTTGGTAGCTAATTGACAACTAGTTATCACTATATGATTTCTAATCAGTTACGAAAAGGAGGATTGTGAATATCTTTGTAAGTTGGGTGACGGTCTTGAATTGGGGATGAAAATACCTCAATTAGATTTGTAAGCGTTGATGAGAGGCTTAACAACCCTAATTTTGCGCATTGTGCGTGACGGCCAACTAGGTTTTGTGCTTAATCCTCTATAGAGTTACCCTTATCGTGAAAGTTAGGTAAGGAACAATCTGGGTTGAGTGTTTATATAACCCTAACGGGAGTATAAAGCGATTTCGTAAACTGCTTTCTCCAAAGAAGAACACCATAAGTAATGCATTAACAAGTAACATAAGCGGATAGTAAGGATACATGAAGCCCTATTCTCATCACATCCAAGTAATTCTTTACATTTAAATAGCTTTTGAAATTCTTAGTTATAAACAACCAATCAAATATTAATTCGCCAAATAGATACTATAAAATAGATCAGGTACTTGAACCCTAATCCTGAAGGGCGATATTCGGTCTTATCTAAGACTATACTACTTGATACGATAACGTGCACTTGCGTTTAAAGTGTGTGCATATTACGCGCATCAAGTTTTTGGCGCTGTTGCCGGGGATTAGGCAATAGTTCAATATCAATTTTATCTATTTTTAAATTCTAATTTGGTTTTAATTTTTATTTTTTTTTATTTTATTTTATTTTTTTATTTTTTGTACGAAAATTCGAAGTGCCGTGATTTCTTTGTTGGTTTTGATTCGTTCAGAACACTTTAGATATGGATTTTCTTGTCCATATGATAGAGAGCCAACCATAGAGGAACAGAGGAGGAATTACGAGAAACCCTACTTAGTCTCACGAGCGCCAAGCTCGATTCATGGGACGAAATGAGGTCGGGCATAAAGAGGTTGGAAACGAAATAGCGAGAACTCGCGGTCATATTCAACAACGAACGCGAAGAGCAATCTGCATCGAGCTAAGCAATGAGGACACAATGTCGAACAATTGACTGAAGGAGGCCGAATCGGGAGAAAGAGAAAGTTCACAAAGTGCGGCGCGGCGCCTCGTCGAGGCGGCGTCGAGGATTCGGCGGTCACGGGAGATAGTACAGCAAGTTACGGTCTCCGAAAGCAGTCTGCGAGAAAGTGGCGCCGCGCGCCTAAGATCGAGCGCGGCGCCCGTATCGAAATTGAGAAAATAGCACCAAGCGGTGGTAATCGCACCCAGTGATGATACCATATCCCGAAGTTAAAAATGCACTCTTGACAAGCAATTCTCGGTTCGTAGAGGTTCTCAAACAATTGCAACTCAATATCCCGTTTGCGGAAGCACTAGAACAAATGCCGAGCTACGTCAAGTTCATGAAGGATGTGCTTAGCAAAAGAGGAAGATAGAGGATTACGAAGCGGTGATGCTAATCAAGAATGTAGTGCCATCCTACGGAGACAACTGCCTCAGAAGTTACAAGACCCTGGGAGCTTTACCATCCCATGCACTATTGGAAAGTTTGAATGTCAAAAGGCACTGTGCGACCTGGGAGCAGGCATAAATCTGATTCCCTATCTAGTTTTCTCGCAAACTAGAAATGGGAGAAATCAAACCTACAAACATCACTTGCAAAGGTGACCGCTCAATTGTTCATCCGGAGGAGTCATCGAGGATATACTAGTAAAAGTGGACAAGTTCATCCTCCCGATTTCATTATCTTAGATATACAAGATAACGATGGAATACCTATCATCTTTGGCGGACCATTCTTAGCCACGGGGCGGACTCATTGATGTTCAAAAGGTGAATTGAATCTTAGATTAGATGAAGAAGAGGTAACTTTTAACGTTCTTCAAACAAGTAGTTTTCCAGAGGCCAAAGATAACTGCTCAGCCATTGATCTTATCGAAGAGACAATGTCAAACAAAGAGTTCGAATATGAGGATACGCTTGAAGAAGTACTGACCACATGGGATGATGATAGTAAAAACGATCCAGATCTGATGGAGTATGCAAATTGGATGAATGCTTATGAAAAATGGGATACAAGGACAAAGAAATATGAGGAGGCTGGGCAGTACGTAAAGATCATTACCATCCACGAGAAGGCCCGAGTTAGAGTTAAAAATCTTACCTAATCATCTACAATACCAATACCTAGGTGAAGAAAACCACGCGGTGATCATTTCACGCCACCGCCCACCAAGAAATTGATAAAGCGCTAAGAGTACTAAAGAATCACAAGCGGGCTATTGGATGGACATTAGCGACATAAAAGGAATAAGTCCATCAACGATGTCATAAGATCCGCCTAGATGAGGAGAAGCGGACCGTCCATCAAGCCGAGGCGATCGAACCCAAATATGAAAGAGGTAGTAAGGAAAGAAATCCTAAAATGGCTCGATGCAGGAGTGATTTACCCCATATCTGATAGCACGTGGGTAAGTCCAGTACAAGTGGTGCCGAAAAAAGGTGGAATAACAGTGGTGGCTAACGAAAGAAACGAACTCATTCCCTCGAGAACAGTCACCGGTTGGAGAATATGCATTGATTATCGCAAGTTGAATAAAGCAACGAGAAAAGATCACTTTCCGTTGCCATTCCTAGATCAAATGCTGGACAGACTCGCAGGGAACAACTACTATTGCTTTTTGGATGGATACTCAGGGTATCACCAGATTGCAATAGCCCCAGAAGATCAGGAAAAGACGACATTTACTTGCCCTTTTGGCACATTTGCATTTAGAAGAATGCCATTTGGACTCTGCAATGCACCTGCTACTTTTCAAAGATGTATGATGGCAATTTTCTCGGATATGGTAGAGGACTATAGAGATCTTTATGGATGACTTTTCGGTCTTTGGAGCATCATTTGATGAATGTTTAAGGCATCTAGAAGCGATGTTGAGCGGTCTGAAGAATCTAACCTTGTGCTAAATTGGGAGAAGTGTCACTTCATGGTATGAAGGAATCGTCTTGGGGCATAAAATATCAAACCAAGGTATTGAGGTAGACAAAGCAAAGATTTCAGTAATCGAAAATCTACCACCTCCAGTATCAACAAAAGGAGTCAGAAGTTTCCTTGGGCATGCAGGCTTCTATAGAAGATTCATCAAGGACTTTTCAAAGGTCTCAAAGCCCCTCTCCACATTGTTAATGACGGGGTAGCCTTCGACTTCAATAAAGAATGCTTATCCGCATTTCAAACGCTCGAGAGAAGCTTACCTCGACCTATAGTCATGCGCCAAATTGGGAGCTCGTTTGAACTCGTATGCGATCTGGCGACTATGCGGTTGGAGCGATGCTTGGGAGAGAATCGACAAGGTATTTAGATCCATTTACTATGCTAGTAAAACTCTAAATGACGCAATTAAATTATGCAACCACGGAAAAGAACTACTAGCTATAGTATATGCGTTTGAGAAATTCAGGCCATACTTGATTGGAAATAAAGTGATAGTATACACGACCACTCTGCTATAAAGTACTTAATGACAAAGAAGGATCTGAAGCCTCGTCTCATTCGATGGGTCCTACTTACAAGAATTTGGCGTAGAGATTCGTGATAAGAAAGGCAGAGAATTCATTCTGAACCACTTGTCAGTTGGAGAACACGAAAGCGAATACGAGGATGTGCAAATAAATGATCACTTTCGCACGAACAAGCTTTTGAGTAAGTATGAATTCTAATTTACCTTGGTACGCTGATTTTGTTAACTTTCTTGCGGCTAAAGTTCTACCCCGGGCTTGTCAAGCGACAAATGAAGAGGTTTTATTACGAGGTAAAACATTACTATTGGGAAGAACCAATGCTATACAAACATCTTGCGACCAAGTCATCGAGCGATGTGTACGGAGGAAGAGATGCACGAGTTCTCACCCACCGCCACACCTTAGCATGTGGTGGACACTTTGGGGCATCAAGAGCGGCAAAGGTATTGCAATGCGGATTCTATTGCCAACTCTCTTCAAGGATGCCCACGCTTTGTGCGAGAGATGTGATAATTGTCAAAGAACGAGGAACATCTCAAGGCGAAACGAGATGCCTTCGCGGGATATTGGAAGTAGAACTATTCGATGTGTGGGAGTTGATTTCATGGGACCATTCCGCCATCTTTTGGATATCAATATATCCTTACGGCGATGAACTACGTGTCCAAATGGGTAGAAGCGATGGCCACCAAAGAAAACGATAAAAGCGTGCAAAAATTTCTCGTAAGAATATTTTCACAAGGTTCGGCACACCAAGAGCTCTTATCAGTGATGAAGGGAGCCATTTCTGCAATAGGCAGCTGAAGTCATTGCTTTCCGATATGGAGTTTACCATCGCACTACAACGGCGTACCATCCTCAAGCTAATGGGCAAGCGGAAGTGTCAAATAGAGAAGTGAAAAGCATATTGGAAAAAGGCGTGAACGGCTCGGAAAAGGCGGTCGATCAAATTAGATGACGCATTATGGGCATACCGACAGATTCAAAACACCAATTGGTATGTCACCTTATAAATTAGTTTTTGGTAAAGCTTGTCATTTGCGATGGAGTTGGAACACGAGCATATTGGGCAATGAAGAAGTTGAACATGGATACCACGGCGGGACAAAGGAGGCTACTACGGTGGCGAATTGGATGAATTCCGACACAATGCCTATGAGAATGCAAAGATCTACAAAGGAGCGAGCGAAAGCATGTACGATAAGAATTTGATACCAAAAGATTTTCAAGAAGGACAACAAGTGTTGCTATTCAACTCAAGTTGAGATTGTTTCGAGCAAATTAAAATCACGTTGGACGGGACCATACGATGGTAAGAGTATTCCCAACGAGCAATTGAAATAAAAGGAGAGGGAGCCGCCTTCAAAGTAAACGGACAGAGGTTAAAACCCTACCTAATCGATGAAATGGAATACATGAACTTGGTGACTTCTCAATCCCTGAAAGAATAAGGAACTTGCGTCCGGCTAAAAGACGTTAAAGACAGCGCTTGTTGGGAGGCAACCCAACGTTTTCAATTATGTTATTTTAATTTCTGTCTTTAAGTTTATTTTATTTTTGTCTCGAAACGATCTCACGGTCTTGGAGTCTTGTGTTTTGTGCTGTGATTGACATGTGCGAAATAAAGCAAGAAAAGCGAGATTTCGAAAAGCGGGTAGCGCCAGCGGCTGGGAAGCGAGGCGCGGCGTAAATCCAGAAAAATGGGCCGCGGCGCATGAAATCCCGATGGAGCGCAGGAGTTTAAGCGCCGCGGCGCCGTAAGATCTGAAGAGGTGCGGAAGTTTAAGCGCCGCGGTGTCCAGTTGCAGAGAATTCTGGAAAATACTTTGATCCAAAAGCCCTACCGCCAAATCAAACACCAAGGGCTCTCCTCCCCTCACGAAATTAGAAGCACTATCCACCGCCACCACCACCATTTTAGCCAAAAACTGTAAGTCTTTTTGTCTTTTAGTTTTTCCTTTGAGTCTACACATTGGGGACAATGTGTAATTTAAGTTTGGGGGTGTTTTTTATGTGTTTCATTTTTATGTTTTATTTAAGTCTTTTTATTTGTTTCATGTTTATTTTGAGTCACCACAAATTTTTTTTTCGTTTTTGAGTCATAATTGCCTGTCAAAGATCATGTATGCTGTAGTTGCTAGAAACACCTAGTGAAGTAAGGTAAAATAATGTAACGGAATTGTAGCAACTATTTAAACACCTAGGTTAGATATGCCAAAAACTCACAAAATCTGTCTATTTGGAGTTTCATACTTGAATTGTGCATACTAAATGATTGAAAACCTATGTGTACGATTGTTTGCTATTTGAGGCGAAATAATTAGGATATGCATGCTAGGGAGATGACTCAGGCATTTCTTTGATAGCCAATTCTTACCCCTTTTCTATCCTGTACTTTAAAAATATATCCCTAGTCAGCCCCATTGAGCCAAAAATTGAAACTTTTTCTTTGACACCCTATATTCCCATAAATTGTGCCATAAGTAAAAAGTTTCAAAGTGGAGTACATTGTGTTAAAAAGAAGAAACAAAAAGAGTGAACAAGTTTGATGCACCCCAATGGAAAAGTAATAAGAAAGAGGCAAAAGCCTAAGTTTGGGGGTGCCTGTTAGTATAATACACTTCACTCTCCCAAAACAAAAGAGGGGAAAGATAGAATTGAAGTGAAGGAAAGAATCAAAAGAAAAAGGGAAAAATTGAAAAGCCAACGAGCGTATGGTACAGAAAAATGAGCCTAAATGCCCATCTTTACCAACCCCTACCTAAGCCTACATTACAACCCTCAAAGTCCTGAAGATCTCTTTTATGCATATCCAGAATTAGTGGAGAATAGCAAGTAAGCATGCCATAGGAATTCTTGAATTTATATGCATGATTTAGTATATTGACTTCCATTAAGCATGATGAATATGAGTTTGCGAAATATTTAGCTTCATGTGTTTAGTGTGCTGAAAATTTCATGCTATATGTTCCTGCGTATTATTACGCTAACCTTCATGTTTTTCTAGTTAACATTCATGCAAAGAAAAGTGATCAATGGCGAAGTCTGTGTATTTTCTTTGTTGAAATTGTAATTTATTGAGTCTGTCATTGTATTTCTTACAATTTATCTTTGCTCGAGCGAGCAAAGGTTAAGTTTGGGGGTATTTGATCGGTGTATTTTATATACACCTTTTGAGTCAGTCTAGTTAGTCTTTTGTCCCGTTTTGTACATACAAAGTGTCGTATTAGGATAGGTTTTCTTTCTTTTGAGTCAAAATGGTTAAAGTGGCCAAATGGCGGAAAAGGAGCGAAAAGAGGGAAAAAGAGGAGGTACTAGAGCTGAAAACGGAGAAAGTGGCAAACGAGGCTGAAATCGGACTGCGCGGCCTCCTGCCGATCGAAGCGGGGCGCGGCGCTATTATTCGAAGAAGCTGCAGAAGATCTCGCCGCGCGCTCGAAGACGAAAGCAGGCGCGGCGCTAAACATCCGAAGCCCACGGAGTTGCAGGCCGCCGGCTTCCGAACAGCGAATATCGGGCGCGGCGCCAAAACACCAGTATTGCAGAACTTTAGCGCGCGGCCGAGCCAACATGGCGCCGACGCGGAAAAATTAGGTCTTTTGACGGATTTTTGGGCCACTGGAAGGAAAAGAAGGGGCGTTTTAAAACTATATAAGGAGAACCTAGGCGGTTTTGAGGTTCCCTTTCTTGCACAACTCAAGATTCTTGACTTGGAGTTTGGATACCATTAGCTTAGTAATTTCTTTTCCTTTCCTTTATTCATTTCGGTTTTGCATGATGAACTTTGAATTAGTTCTTGTCATATTCATGGCTAGGAACTAATTCTCTTATAAGGCTTTCTATGTTGAATTCTTGAACCTTATGTTATAAAGTAATGCATGCTTATGGTTATTATTCTTATTGAGAGATCTATCCAATAATTGAGTTGAATTCTTGGTAGCTAATTGACAACTAGTTATCACTATATGATTTCTAATCAGTTACGAAAAGGAGGATTGTGAATATCTTTGTAAGTTGGGTAGACGGTCTTGAATTGGGGATGAAAATACCTCAATTAGATTTGTAGCGTTGATGAGAGGCTTAACAACCCTAATTTTGCGCATTGTGCGTGACGTCAACTAGGTTTTTGTGCTTAATCCTCCTATAGAGTTACTTATCGTGAAAGTTAGGTAAGGAACAATCTGGGGTTGAGTGTTTATATAACCCTAACGGGAGTATAAAGCGATTTAAATAAACTGCTTTCTCAAAAGAAGAACACCATAAGTAATGCATTAACAAGTAACATAAGCGGATAGTAAGGATACATAGAAGCCCTATTCTCATCACATCTGAAGTAATTCTTTACATTTAAATAGCTTTTGAAATTCTTAGTTATAAACAACCAATCAAATATTAATTCGCCAAATAGATACTATAAAATAGATCACTGGTACTTGAACCCTAATCCTAGAGGACGATATTCGGTCTTATCTAAGACTATACTACTTGATACGATAACGTGCACTTGCGTTTAAAGTGTGTGCATATTACGCGCATCAATCATTCCCTTTTCCTCTCTGATATACAAAATTCTAACTACCCAAGACTTTGAGCCTAGAAGATAGGATATTTTAGGGAAAGCACCTGAGGTATATTCAGTGAACAAAGCAATCTAGAAAAGCAAAGAATGAGTCATTGACCTTCCTTGGAAAAAAGAAGCTGACAGTGAAAATGTTTCCAGAAATGTTACACACATTCAGGGCAACATTGGTTCTGGACAGTCACCTCTAACAACAGAATGGTTAGTTGGTCAAATTGCCAAAATAAACCAACAAATTTCAGAGATTGATACTGCTAGGGATGCATTGGTTCAGGCTAGGGACAAATTCTTAATGTTGCTTTCTTTCCAAAAAGAGGGAGATGATTATGTGCAGGGGGAGTAAAGGGCTGAAAGTTCTGAAGGCAGTGTTGCTATTGATGTTGTTCTTTGCGAATCTTGTTCTTTGAAGAAGTTGTTCTTCTTACGTGCAAGAGAAAAGGATGTTGGGAGGAAAGTCTTTCTTTGAAAGGTTAAGACTCGTGTCGCGAAGTTGTTATGTAAAAGTAGAAAGAGGTTGGAAGCCACTATTGATGCATGATAAATTAGGGGGAGCAGGCTGATTTGTTGAACAAGTTCCTATTTGACTGTTTTAATTGACTGGATTGTTAACTGGATGTTTGAATGTTGAGACATGAGTTTAAAATAGACATTGGGTATTTTCTTTTGTATATTGGATGATTTGTATATTTATATATGTGCTAATATTGTGTTTAATCTTATGTCTTGGTATGCACCGGTATATAGATGTTTTGATTATATGCCATCACAAGTTAGGGGGGAGAATAACATAATCATATATGTTGGACAATATCTATGACAGTGCCTTAGGTCATTTGCACAAATTATAATGGATTTTGTGAAGAAAGACAAAAAAGGGAAGAATGTTAATGTTGGGTTTGGTGTTGTGTCATTTTACCCAACATATCATTTTAGTACTAATTTGAGTTTAGGAAATATTGAAACAAATGTCACAACATTCGGACCAACATTTTATGAAAAAACAGTTTTGCATTACTTCACGGAATGAAGTAATATTCGTGGAAATATTACCACGAAGTAAAAATGACTTGGCATGGTGAATAAGAGCCGATGAAAAATGTGGGAAGAACAAGTCAAAGTCGTTGCTATGCTTGAGGAACAAGTCCAAGAAGTTAGTGAATTTTGCTCCATCTCTTCTCCAACAAACATACTAGCTGCCCATCTTTCCCTCAACCTTCATAACAAATCGATGAGTTTTTCAAGAAAGACTCTCCAATATAAATAGAGAGGATGCTGAAGTGAATCGACATCCAGAATCAGAAATCAGAGATACCAAGAGCTCTCAGAAATTCATTTGAGAAATCTGGATCACAAGTGTTGCCTGAGCGTGTCGACAACATTTTGTCCAACATTACAATTGTTGCTTAAATTTTAGATTTGTTATGTATTTAAGCAATTGTAATGAGAGGTTGTCTATGTTTATTTAGTTAGATTTTTGAAGTCATCTGCGACTTCATCATTTTTAATTCTTTTTTGTTGTATTTTGTAACATTGTAAAAGAAGAAATTTATTCAATTGTATATAATATATACAATACTTTCGGTCATTGACCGTCATATGTTATATATATTATATAACTTATGTAAATTTTAAACCTTTGTGTACTTTAAATTTTCGCTGTCTTTACTCTTCAAAGTTTCTTTTCTGTTTTACTATTGTGTTGTCAGACGACATTATTCCTGACATTCAAAAAAAGAATTGACACTCAAGTTTAATTTAGTTTATTTGTATTCTATTTACTGTTCCATAGCTCCCCGAAACCTAACAATTCCAAAGGTGGTTTGTGTGCCGAAAGAGTAGAGTTAGTTTCATATATAAGCCATGTACCCGCTTTTGCCCAAAGGGAGTCTTTCTTTCCAGCCGAACAATGATTTCCCAATAGATGCAACATTTCAATTTCTGCAGGCCGTAATATTCAGACCTCCAAACTTCTTAGGATAACATACCCTCTCTCAGGCCACTAATGATACTTTACCCTTTTCCTAATTGCAAATACGCTACACTTTCTATCAACTTCATTTAACTAGTTAACTATTAATTTAGCTTTAGGTTGTGCTCATTACGGAGGAAAATATTTTCCTGAAAATGTTTTTAACGTTCTCGCGTTCGATTGATCAATTCTAAAAATGACTTCCGTAATGTAAGTACGGAAAACAAGTCCTACAAGTAGCGATCCATATTAATTTTCTCCTTCCCACCCTTGATCTCACCTCCATCTCCACCCCCTCCATCACCACATCCCACCACCAGCCAACCCACCCCACAAAACCCCAACCACCCAACGCACCACCCCACCCCTTCAATTATTTTTAGTTTAAAATTTATTTAAAAGTTTTATTTTTAGGTTTTTCACCACTGATGAGAGGCTAGAAACACGAGGTTTTAGCTATATTTCACCCTTTATTTACTACATCTTAATTGTGTGTGAGCTAATATGTTACTCCCTCTATCCTTGATACACTTTCATTTTTAGCCCGTCCCAAAAAAGAATGATACATTTTTTTATTTTGTAATAATTTAACTTTAACATTTACCTTTTACGCTTAACGAGATGATCTATAACTATATAAATATCTTGGACTTGTTCTAGACCATAAGATTCAAAAGTCTTCATATTTTTTAAATTGTACCGCGCGAGTCAAACTATATCACATAAATTGAGACGGGGGAGTATTAAATTATATTCACTACATGTGTTTTGTTGTGTATGACTTGTTTTCGTGCTATCGAGCATTTTTAGAGCTAAAATGGATGTCATGGCACTTCGAAGTTTGAGTAAAAGTCCAACAAATGAATCGGGATTCGAGGATCGAATACGCCTATGAAGAAATGAAGAAAATGGGTGACGTCGTAAGAATGCTTGCTGCGACGCGCCAGTACAGTTTCCATGCAAAATGCTGAAATTTACAGTTTGCCTGCTACGTCGCCCATGCACGATGCGGTAGGACAATTTTTGCAGTTTCAGTTTTTCGATTTTCTAAGGGTCTTTTGGTTCGTGCACTTTCGCGATATTCTATAAATACATAAAAACTGCATGTTTGAGGTGACTTTTGACCTAGGAAGCATTAGAGACGCGTAGAAGAGTTCAAACGCCTGAATTTTTAAAAGGTTTTTACACCACCCACCCCTTGTGACCCCCGAGAAAACACCCCATCACTAGGGATTTCAGTGGGGCGGGTAAATGCGGGTACCGCCCCGCACCCGCTCCAGTTGGGGCGGGTATGGGGGATGGTTTGGTGGGTGGTGGGGCGGGTATGAGTATCAAAAGTGTTACCCGTCATGGGTAGTGGGGTGGGGTGGATTTCATATAAGACCCGCATCGTACCCGCCCCGTACATGTTTGTGTTGGATTCTTTAATTATGCTGATTTTCTGATATTCTTAACTGAAGGACTTAAATCCTATTCTCATCAAGACTTCGATTCTTGCTCATCAACTTATTATTATTATTATTATTACTATTATCATTTAAAATAAAGTGTACGGTACCCTTCAATTTTTTTAATATTTTTGTGTGAAAATGTATGGTACAATGCAACAACTCTACCTGTGCGTATGTGACAACTTTGGTAATGACATTGGAGTTTTTCTTTTACTTGTTTTTATACAATTGTGATAATTGAAAGGACTAGAAAATTTCTTGTCTTCTTATATATAAATTTCACGTTTTATTTTAACCTTTTAATATTCGATACACCATAGTGAAAAACGTTCATTTTTTTTCATTTTCTTGGACCTCCTTTATTTCTTATATAACTTTTTTTACTACCCGTGATGGATACCCGCCGGGTAAGTGGGTATCCGCCGTGTAAATGAGTACTCGCCGTGTAAGTGGGTACCCGCCGGGATAAGTGGGGCAAAGCCAGGTGGAAGAATTACTATCCGTGATGGATGATGGGTGGGGGTGGGGGTGAGTTTTAGGTGACGAGTACGGATATGGGGTACCCTTCCCCCGCCCCGCCACATTGATTTCCCTACCCACCACCCTCCATTTTTAAAAAAATAAAATTTAAAAGTGTGTTGGTTTTTATACACCACTCACCCCCTCTACCTTCCCGATCACCCCTAACCCCCCTAAAAGTTTCAACTTTATATATTTTTATTTTACTTTTATGAAAAAGAAATAAAAAGAGAAATTTGCATTAGTTAAATTTAGTGGGGGTAGGGGGGTAGGAAAGAGTTTCTCATTTTTTTTATAAGAAATTTATTAAAGTAAAATAAAATATATGATGTAAAAAATATGGGAGAGTATGGGGGTAGGTGGGTGGGTGGTGGTTGATGGAGCAGTGGTGGGGTAATGGAGGGGTGGATGAGTGATGAAGGGGGTGGTGGTGGTGTGGGTAGGGGTGGATGAAGATGAGGTGTGTTCGAGGTGGTTGGGTGGGGGTGGGATTTGGTCAATGTGGGTGGTGGAGGGTGGGTGGTGTGGGGTGGTGGGGTGAGTTAAATGGGTATTTTCCGAAAAATATTTTTACTAACCAATCTAACATGAGAAAATAAGTAAGAAATTCACTTGTTTTTCAAAAGCACAATTTTAAAGAAAACAATTTTCGTGGAAAATATTTTCCTCCTACCGAACACATCTTAGTCATGACAAATTATACGGACGATCATGACAAATTACACGGACGATCACTTAATTTTATAATACAGTACAATGCAATAAAATTACGTTAGTTATGTTTCTAATTATAAAATTATTTAACTTTCAGTTAATATTTCTAAAATGCCAATTTTTCTAAAATTTGTTGAAGTTGGCTGGAAATTACCCAATATTGTCAAAAACAAAAAAAAAAGAGTTAATGATAAAAACACATCTAAACTATTACTTTTTTTGTGAATTTCATACATCAAATATCCATGTTCTCTTTAACTATCTAAACTATCACTCCTTTTTATATTACACACATCTAAGACTGCACAACAGGGTAAAACCGGACCGAACCGAGAATCAAATTTTCTTCTTAATTTCTCAAATTTTCTTCTCCTTTCTTATATTTTCTTCCCCTTTCCATTTCTTCATCTATTTGTGAACCCTATAATTTTATACACCCGACAATAAATCCTATTATATATAATCCCATAATGAACCCTACACAATCTTAAATTGTTTTACCAAAACTAGAAACTAGACAATAATCAACGCTAAAACTGAAGGATAACGGGGAACAAATTAAAATCAAGGTTAAACACCTTTACCCATTTAATATTGATTTTAGAACCCTAATTCTATTTTTTAACCCCTCTTAACCTTTACCCATTATATTAAATCACTAATAAATATCCTAATTAAATTAGGTGGACAAAGTTAGTCACTTGGCACTCTTTTAAAAAAAAACAAAATGAAGCGTGTACAAGACGCATCAATAACTAATCATCGAGGTGTGTTTTAATACAAATGGAGTGATAATTTAGATAGGTAAAAGGAAAAATGGATTGTTGCGATATAAAACTCGCGAAAAAGTGATAGTTTAAGTGTGTTTTGACCACCAACTCTAAAAGAATTCAGTTTAAACTTAAAAAGCTTCATGACTCAAATAAATAACCAAAATCGTCCAAGAAATTAGAAACCAATACCCTTACGCTTGATATAAGAACCTGTATTTTGATCTATCATCTTTCATTGATTAATCTCGTACTATTTACTATCACTACACAAAGATCTTAATTTCTCATATTTTCATTAACTCGTGGAATTTAATTTATTTTGAGATTCATAAATCATTGAAAAATTGGCCGAGTCGAACTAATTTTGAAGATTACGTGTTGAATTTGTAGAAGGAAGAACAGCCTTACTTTTGCAATACAAATGTCATAGTCGAGACATGAACTAGAATTTAGAGAGACGAAAATAATGAAAGGATTTTCTACTTTTCATTCATCATAATGACCTTATATAGAGGTAAGGTCCTACTTTTCCTAGTTTAATAAGATAACCATATTATAATAGAACTACAAATCCTATATTACCATAATTACAAATTCACCATAAATAGACCTAACCTATTCTAATACCATCCCTCAAGTTGGAGCATGAGGGTCTCGAATGACCAACTTGCCAAGTAAATATTTATGCTACAATTTTCCCAAAATATTTATAAACACATAGGTCAATTGCTCACTGGTTGACACATGATTGGAAATTTATTCCAGATTGGAGCGCGTTCCGGACATAGTGATAATCCACTTCAATGTGTTTAGTCCGTTCATTAAATATCGAATTTCGCATAATATACAATGCCTCTTGACTATCACAGTACATTTTCACTGGAGATTTATATTCAACACCCTAACTATGTAAAATTCTCTTTAATCATTTCAACTCACATACTATTTGTGTCAAAGATCGAACCAATCAATTGCCTCTTCCTTCACAAGCCGTATCATCGACACATTACGAAACTAGTAAAGTCCATCTTGATGCTCACCCTTTTCAATCAGCTTCCTCGTGGTGGAGTCCAGTATAGTACACATAATTCTGTTAAATGTCACATAACAATTCAAATAATCAACTAGTTGTGATACAGAAATCAAATTGCATGTCAAATTCGAAATATAAAGGACATTCTTCCACCATATCCTGTCTTTCATCCTGATTGTTCCTTATTTTATAATCATCGAGCTATTTCAATTCGGAAGATCAACCGGACACTTAACAATACCTTGTGTATTACTCAGTTACTCCAGACTACCAGTCACATGATTAATAGCTCCAGAGTCTATGATCTAGGATGAGTTTTCGGTCTTACTATCCATCTTCTCATTCATGTTTATTCTCTAAAAAATCAACATGTGAATCACAGTATTCCGAAATCGCTCAAATTGTGAGGTCATGTCCCGCATGTGTTCACCGATCCTATATCAGCCTGAGTTTTTTTCTTTGGCCCCTACGATGTTAGTGCGGTAGTTTCCCCTTCCACGATCGGATCTCGGTACACCTCTCTGTTTTTGTTGATGTGCTCGTCCTCTTTCTCTGTTTTTTTCATCTCCTTTTTGGTTTCTGGTCACAAATTCGGATACTAATCAATAAAAACATACACAATGTGTCCGAATCTCTTCCAATGTGTGCAGCATGCACCAACGTTTTTTCTTTCACCTTGGTTACGGTAAGGGTTTCTCCATTGCACGACAAAAGTCATGATTTCACTCCGCTCTTCTGTTTTTCGTGTGATTCCTCTCACATGCTCCTCTTACACTAACTTCGAATAAACATTGTTCAATGATGGCAATGGTTCCTCTGCCAGTATGTTTGACCTTATTATTCAATACACTACCTCATCCAATCCCATGAGAATATGATGTACTTTTCCTGTTCTCTTTTGGCTTCTAGAACCGTTCCTAGATTGCACGTGCATTTTCACATTTACATATTGTAATATGTTCGTAATTCGCCAATTCTTCTCACAACTTAATAAGTTTTCCATAGTAATCCACTATGGTCCTTCCCTTCTGTTTGTACTCTTCAAGCTCCGACTTCAGTTGTTCCATTCAAGGTCCGTTAATAAAGGCGAACCGCTCGCGAATGCTTGTCCATAATTCTTCCGCTTCCTCCTTATGTGAAATCGTTGAGCGAAGTGTTGATTCTATGGTGTTGTGAATCCACTACACCAATAGAGAGTTTATAGTCCACCAATATTCTAATTCTGATGACTCTTCATCCGTTTTTTAATCGTGCCATCGACGAAACCGAACTTCTTCCTTGCTCTTAGGGCTATCCTCATGGATATAGAACATTCTGCATAATTATACCCTTTCAATAGACTTGTGTTACTACAATTTCAGGATTATCATTTGATGTAATATCGTAGGGGGAGATTGTTTTTCTTTGATTTTATTTTCTCCACCGGCGATTCCTTTGTTGTCGCCGGTTTCTTTACCATCACATGCCATTATTTTTTGGATTTTTATATTCTTTTAACGTGGCTCTGATACCATGTTAAAATCTAAACATAGACAAGAATAGTAGAAATTTTTTTCTGTTTTTCATTTACCTTATATAGAGGTAAGATGCATTTTCCTAGTTCGATGATTTTGTTGCAATTATAATATGAGTTGAATGACTTTATATGTAATTAACCCAACTTCAACCGTTAATTATTATTATTATTATTATTATTATTATTATTATTGTTGTTGTTGTTATTGTTATTACTCCATTCAGTTCACTTAATGTTGATAACACCCAATCAAAGGAAGCAAATCAGATTCGCACCATTGGTGAATGAGAGAGTTGAGAGGAAATTGTAAAAGAGAGGAAATGAGAAATGAATTGATTGCATTCTTCATTACCCAATCAGTGTATATTACATGAATCTACACTAATATATCTACTAACTAACAAACTAATTTCACTAATCTTGATAGCTGGTGACAATTTGTCACTAACAAACTTTAACAACCTTCAACTAACTCTCACTAACTAAGTATGACTCGACTAGTTGATTGTACAAGTTGAGCTAAGCTAGCTATTACAAGTATTACAATGGTAAATATATTAGATCAACACCCTCCCCCCTCAAGTTGGAGGTGAGGATTTCACAACCAACTTGTTCATGATGGCAGAATGCTTCAATCCCGTTAGAGCTTTAGTAAGCACATCAACAAGCTCATCTGTGGTAATGTGGTGAGGTGAAATGAGACATTCCTGAAGTTTATCTATGACAAAGTGACAATCTACTTCTATGTGCTTTGTCCTTTCATGAAATACTAGGTTCTTGGCTATATGCAAAGTTGATTGACTATCACAATATACTTCAATAGGGGTAGAATAAGTTAGTCAGTTCTGTGAATAATCTATCTAGCCAACCAACTACTCTTCTAAGGGATCTATACTTAGCTTTTACTGAAGATAATGAAACAGTCTCTTGTTTTTTTTGACTTACAGTCACCAAGTAACACCAAATAACCACTCACAAACCTTCTTGAGTCAAGGCAAGCAGCCTAGTCTAACTCACAATAAGCATTGATTGTGCAATCTGAATTTTAAACACAAAGACTCCTAGAGTGGGATCATGTTTTAAATGCAAAAGCAAATGATAAGAAGCTTGCAAGTGTGGTTCCCTGGGAGTCTTTGTGTTACACTGAATGCTATGTCCATTCTAGTGTTAGTGAGAAAGATCAACTTGCCAATTAGCTTTCTATAGAAGGTAGGATCAGTAAGAGCAGTTCCTTCCTTAGACTTTAGCTTAACAGTAGGATCAAGAGTTGATGTCAATGTGCTGAAATTGAAACAATCATACTCTTTCAATAAGTCAAGTACAAACTTCCTTTGATAGATTATGAGCCCATCATATGTGTGTAACACTTCCATTCCTAAGAAATAGTTCAGTGTGTCCAGATCTTTTATTTTTAACTTGTCATTCAAATAAGCTTTCAAGTCTGTGATCTCCTGCTTATTAGTTTCAGTGAGTAGTACATCATCCACAAAAACTACCAAGGCACCAACTTTTCTATAGAACAAGGAGTAGTCATGCAGAGAGTGCTAATATCCTCTGGTTGTCAATACTCTGTCAACTAAGCATACCATTGTCTGCTAGCTTGCTTCAAACCATAGAGTAATTTATTTGTCTTGCATACAAGGTTTGGTCATAGGGTAATTTATTTATCTTGCATACAAGGTTTGGTCATAGAGTATTTTATTTATCTTGCATACAAGGTTTGGTGTCTCTACTTCCAGTCCTTGAGGTAATGTCATATACACCTCTTCATGGAGGTCACCATGCAGAAAAGTATTATTAATATCCAGTTGTAACATGTTCCATTTCTTCTTTACTACAATAGCTTTTAAACTCCTGATCGTAGTCATTTTTACCACAAGAGAATAGGTCTCAGTGTAATCAATTTACTTTCTTTTCTAATGGTAATGGGACCAGGGACCAAGTATTGTTGGCATGTAGTGCTTTAAATTCTTGAGTCGTGACAACTTGCCAAGCACGATATAGTGTTGCCTCTTCATATGATGAAGGCTCACTATCATGACAAATATTTTGAACTAGGTGCGAACTATTTAGGTGTAAACTGTTAGAAGCCATATAATGGATGTTGGTAAAGAGTGAACTACAGAAAATTGATGAAGTGGATGGATCTCGGGTGGTATTAGGTTTCAATGTAGGCCGAGAACATATGTAATATTAAGATGTTCTGGGGTCCTTTGTGGTCTATGATAAGTTCTTTGAGTAGGTGGTCGAAAGGGTTGAGAGGTTGCTATACTATGTGAAGGTGATCCAGTCAGTCGACTGGGTGTGTCATTGTTTTCAAAGGGATAATATTATTCTGAGGTAAAGGGAATAGGTGAAGTATAAGTTGGTGCAGGGATAGAAGAATTAATGTTAGTCTGTGAAATTTCAGTAGTAACACTCAATTCTCTATTATCATGAGATAAAATATCATTAATTCCTAAATCAGTACTATTATCATAAAAATGCAGACTTGAAATTTAAAGGAAAAACACTTTATCAGAGGACAAATGAAAAGGAAAGATATCTTTACGAAAAATGACATCTTTAGAAATAAGTATCCTTTTTGTGGATAGGTTCTGGACTTTGTATCTTTTTTTTCAAATGGGTATCCTACAAAGGCATGTGGGGTAGTTCTAGGCTCAAGTTTATCTCTGTTTACTTTGGAAACAGTTGTAACAACAGGCAGCCAAAAGATTTCAAGTGAGAGTAATCTGATTTTCTATTGTATAGGAGTTCAAATGAGTTCTATTTGTAAGATGGATGGATGGGATTCTATTAATGATGTGAGTTACCGTTAGGACACACTCTCCCTAAATAATTAAAGGGAAATTTGTATTGGAATAAAATGGCTGTCTCAAGCAAGTATCTGTATTTTCTCTCCACCATAATGTTCTGTTGTGGTGTGTAGGGACAACTCTATTGGTGTACAATACCTTTGGATCGAAAGAAAAAATTAGATTCATTATTGTTGAACTCATATCTATTGTCAAACCTGATTACTTTGACACTGGTTTGAAATTGATTTTCTAAAAGCTTTCAAGACTTGGAAAGCATTACTTTTGCTACTTAGGAGATGTGTCCAAGTTGATCTACTATGATCATCTACCATTGTTAGGAAATATTTGTAATTATCATGGGTGACAGTGTGATATGAACCCCACAAATCAACATGAAGTATTTCAAAAATTGATTTGGTTTTGTTGGTGCTTTGAATAAAAGATAGTTTGGTTTGTGTAGCCATATGACAAATAGTGCATAGAAAAGGTTGTTTAGGAGAAAACTGAGCTGGTATAGTAGTTATCCCCTTCATTTTAACAAAGGGAGCATGTCCCAACCTATTATACCACAACAAGTCTACATTATTTTTAGCAGATAAACAAGAAACATCAGAACATGGAGTATCAACTAGAACATCAGTCTTATTATTGATTGAATAATTTTTTTACAGATGAGGAGTGAGTATGCAGAATACAAGTATCCTTAGTGGATGTTCTAGAAATAAAACTATTTATAAAAAAGGATGATTGTCAAATACGAGGAGAACAACATTTTGATGTTTTGCTTATAGCATTATCATAATGAGATTTCACACATCTTGAACAAAGGAAGTAGAGGTCATCATCTCCTTTACTAAGAACTTGAAACCTCTTCATTGAAGGGGTCTGTAACAAGCACAATGCATCAGTGAAAATATTATGCATCTCAAAGAAACTATAAGAGAGTGGACTTAGATGAGATTATACTTAAAAGAAGGAATAAATAATACTTTGTGCAAAATGGTTTTAGATGTGAGTGTTACATCACCAAATTCTATGGCTTTCACCTTATATCCATTTGGTAGAGAAATTAGCAAAGAGTAAGGTAAGGTTTTAATGTTGGTGAGGCCAGATTTGTTAAAGGTCATGTTATTGGATGTTCCTGAGTCTATTATCCATAAGTCAGCCTTAGATTCAAAACATTTACACGAAGGCTTGCTAAAATCAATTGAAGAGGTGCACACTATAATACCTGCAAAATTAATTGATCCAGTGTTAACATTAGTAGCATGAGCACCATCACCTATATATGTCCCTTGAAATTGTGCACTAGAGTCATGATCTATTCATATTGCTCCTTTGTGATATTTGAGAGGTTGAAATTATTGAAATTATAGTCAAGGTTGGTGTTTTGACTTGGAAATTGCATCTGCATATCTTTTGGCAATTCTAAACTTTCTCCTTGGTACAAATCAGTATGAACATTTACATCATTCCTTTTTCCTTCTCTGCCAAATCTGTAGGATTGAGCATTGTTTTGTGGTCTATAACCTTGACCATTGTGTTTTGAGTAGTTTTGATTATTCTGCCCCTAATTGATGCTATTATAGTGGTTTTTCTGTTTGTTATATGGGTATCCATGTAGCTTATAACATTTGTCTCTGGTGTGACCTGGCCTTTTGCAATAATCATACACTTGTGCACTTCTATTATTTCATGAGTAGTTGTTGTTACTGCTATTTTCAAAATAGTTGTTGTTGTTGTTATTGTTTATAAAGTAGTTGATTCTAAAGTTCCTGCTGGTTGGAGGTCTGAAAGTACCAACATTCAAAGAGGTAGATTCCATCATCAATCTGTTGCTAGGTCTGAATTCCCTTTGTTTCTCTTCCTGAATCAGTAAGGAGAAAACATGTGCCATGACAGGCAAATGATTCATCATAAGTATGTTTCCTCTAACTAAGGTGTACACTTCATTTAATCCCATATGGAATTAAATCAGTCTCCTATCTTGTTCTGATTTGTGCATCCCTTCCATAGCACCACAAATACATAAACAACTACAATTACTTTTAGCACCCAGTATTCAATTCCTCTCATAACTTCTTCATCTTAGTGTAATAAGTAGTTATATCTAAGGCTCCCGAGATAAATCATTGATTTCCTTTTGAATTTCATACAATTTTGCTCCATTAGTTTGTTAATACCTATCCTCTAATTCCTTCCACAGTTCCACAGAGTCATTCACATATTCAATATTGTCAAATATTTTGTTGGACAATGAATTGAGATCCATAAGGTCACTATGTTATCACTCCCCTCCCATTGTCGCAGCTTAGATGAGGTCTCATCTGACCTCTTACATTTCCCATTAATGAACCCTAGCTTATTTTTCTTCGACAAATTACGTAAAACACTTCTTCTCCATGACCTATATCCAATTCCATCAAAAGGAACTGGTACTACTATTGCTCCAGCTCAAATAGAGAGGATCATTAATATCCGAAATAGGGTTGTTTGAATTGATTTGTTCAATTTCTTCAATCTCCATTTGAAAGATTCAATTAACAATGAAACTCGAATCAAAGATGAAATCGAAACTCAATCGATAACAGAAACTCGAATCAAAGATGAAATCGAAAGAGGAAATGTATTCAATCAAAGATATCGCAAAGTACAGAGAAATCGCAAAGTACAGAGAAAATCGGTGAAGCAATTGTGAATCACAAAAGCAAAGAATACTTACAATACTTCGATAATGGCGGAAAAACGATCACGAGCTATAATCAGTAAGCTTTGATACCATATCAATGTTGATAACATGTAATCGAGGGGAAGAGGAGTAGCCTAGCCTGGTTCTTGTTTGTTTTCCTTAGCGGTATAGTACGGCACATGGGAAATCATAAGGAGTGAAACTGAACCAGGTCCTTCTCTCCGGCATCAACATCCTTTCGTAGTACCCTACCCCCAGGGGAATTCGAATCCCCTAACAAGTGGTCGAGTCAATTTATGAACGAGCAACTATTAGAAGTCGTTGCGCAACAAGCAGCGGATGAGCGCACTAGCGCGAAAGCCGGAATATGAACACACGACAGCTCACGTTTGATTCCTATCTTCAGGAGCATGAAATCAAACACCTTGACACGTAAGCGAGAGCGGGCTTAGGTTGATGCGGAATAAGCTGGGACGATACCGGGGAGAGAAGGGAATGCGTCGAGGCGGCGAACAAGACAACTACATTTTGGCTTTTCAGATTCACACTATTGGTGCATGAGAGAGTTGAGAGGAAAAATATTATATGATGTTTATAACTAGAGCACATCTCTAAAGAAATTCACTTACTTCTAAAAAGTAAAAGTGTTTTACTAGATTATCCATAATTAAATAGCATATGTTTAATATGAGTACTTGGTTATGTAAAAACCACTATCTAAATAAAGATAATTTTGTTAAAACATATTAATCTGAACATGCGACTACACCCTTTTCTATCTTTACTCCAGAGTCGAGAGTCAAGACCAAATATAGTTAAGCAAGACCACAGAAAACATTTTGACAACATTAATAAATATACATACGTCATAAAGTGTTCATAACGTGTCTAGTTATTCGCTTTCCCATTTTCTCATTGGCTCAAATAATTCTTTATGACGAGTACAATAATAGACTAAAAATGTTTCCCCTGCCTGAAACATAAGATAAAATGAGCATTTAACAGCTAAGTTATGAGCTTCACCCAATTACGTGTGCTCTCCAAAGCCACCACATGTCAAATACAAGTCCCCCTTTTTTTGGGTTTTAGCTAAATTAGTCCGCGATTTTCCCACGCTTATATTACTTCCTTAAAATAGACCAATTTCTCTTTCACAATCTCAACATCCAAAATAAGCCAAGTCAGTCCCACTTTCTATTTGCATGGCTAATTATCCATTTAATGTTACCACATATGAAAATCTCTCACCCACTGGCTCTCGTAGACATCCGAATTTCAAAGGAATTCGGATGAGGAACGGTAAATGGGTATCCGAAATACGCGAGCCTCGAAAAACTACGCGCATATGGCTAGGTACCTTCCCAACTCCCGAGATGGCAGCTGCTGCTTATGACGTTGCGGCTTTGACATTAAAAGGTCCTGAAGCCCAATTAAACTTCCCTGATTGGGCTAGCATGTACCCCGTGCCCACTTCTCTAGCAGCCGCAGACATTCGTGCTGCGGCTGCACATGCTGCTGCTGCTAGAGTGCCTCCCCCGTCATATTTTACCAGTACTGATCAGGTGTTGCCTGGATTTTATGACAATACTGTAGCAGCAGCAACAACACAGGGAGGTCAAGAGTTTGTGGATCAAGAGGAAATTTTCGGAATGCCGAAATTGCTGGATGATATGGCAGAGGCAATGCTTGTTAGCCCGCCAAGGATGCATCATTCGACGTCTTACGACGATTCACCTGAATATTCGGATGCAGATAGTCTCTGGAGTTACCCATAAAGTATGAAAGCAACCTCTTCACATATGAGGAAACTATGGCCCCTATGTACAGTACTCCTGAAACTAGAATAACGGAACCACTATTTATAAGTTTAGTGGGTTTTCATTTGGTTTTTGTTTCGGCCAAACTTTTTAATGTGTCTCAAACTGACATTGTCTCACTAAAAGTGAACCGAAATCTTATATTTTTGGCTCACAAACTTTACTCGTGAGACAAAAAGAAGTTTAATACAACTAGTATCAGTTGTGCGAGTCACAAAATAAAAATTTCGTTGTCATGGTGTTTTCTTTTGCGACTAGTCCTTGAGAAATAGTTTTCGGAAAGGACGTTCGATTGGATTTGAACAAGTTCAAGTACTTGTATTTTTTTTCCTTTGAAAAAAAAAAGAAGTTACTTTGTTTTTATTGAAAACCATCACTTTGACTTTCTGAAAAATCAAAATAATGTATTTGTAGAAGTTAACTTCTTGAAAATCAAGGTAAAAACAGTGTATGGACTCTCATTGTATAAGTGAGAAGTCCCTTTTATTGTAATAGGAGTAATTAATTCTGTTGGGCAGAAAGTAGTACGTAGTCACTGTGAATCATTTATCATTTTGTCTTGCAACCCAGAGATATGAAGCTCTTAAGAACCAACATATAAATGAGGTCATAAAGCCTAAGCCGCCTACTCGTTTTTTGACATAATGAATAAAATGATAGTTTATGTTCTTATATTCTGTATTCATAGCTGGCGTTTGGTAACTCTATCATTCTTATGTAAATGTGTTTGTGGAACTTTTTGTGTGATACTTATCAATTTTTAAGATTCAAAACTCTAGAATTTTAACAATATATTTTGACTAAGAATCTTTATTATTTCGAAATAAAATTTACATAGTTTATGAAAATTATGTAAAGTACTATTATAAGTTACAATATAATTAATAATTTAAGATATTTAAAAAAAAAACATATGAAAAACAACCGTCAAAGAATATGTGATTCGCTTGACTCTCGAAATCCAAACACCGAAGGAGTAATTTTATTTATTTGTAAGCCAAATATAATATATGAATTAAAACCGAGGGAGTATTTTTTTTATTTATAAGCCAAATATAACATACAAATTAAAACACCATGTCCTTTTAAATGAGTAGTAGCTAGAATTTCACTTGTCCTTTTCATTTTTTCACTACTTATAAAAGGATTAATGAACTTTTGAAAGATAAATGCAATTCTTTTCGGGACACATGAATAAGACCACAATAAGAATGTAACATTAACGAAAATAGTTTTTGAAAAGATAAATGCAATTCTTTTTCGTGACACATAAAATAATGTGTGATCACGTAAAATTGAAAAAACGGTGTATTAGTAGTAATTTAATTACCTATGTAATCTTTAATTACCTATGTAATCATTCTCATGTATATTATCAACACATATATTGGAGCTCCCACATAAAAAGTTATGAAACTGTTGGAAAGAGGGGTGGAGATGAGGGTGAGGAGGGGTGTGGCTATTTCAGAGAACAAGTTTGAATTCATGTCGGGGCGCTTGTTAGGTAGATTTTAATACTGTTTTAGAGTGTGTTTTAGGGAGTTTTTTGTTTGTCCTTTCGTTGTTTTGTGCATTATTATGCGTGTTGTTTTGTGTTTTCAGGTTTTAAGTGATTCAGAAAGAAATAAGGTGAATTCAAAGGAAATAGACGATTATTGAGGACAAAAATGCATATCTGGTCCCAAGAGATAAGTCAAAGAAGTCCTAGGAAGCTAGGAAAGCGGTTTAAACAAATTCCGGTCGAAGAATGTTGAAGAGATGCGACACTCAGTAGAAGGAGTCGTGGTGCAAGAGGATGGAGCTGAGGCGCCGTGCAAGCAGAAGCTGGAAGAAATTGGCCTTCGCATTAGCGTCGCGGCTCCCGACATTAGGGTTTTGGCGCCTCGCCGACAGTATATTTCAGAGTGAATTAGCGTTGCGGTGCTCTAATAGCTGAGTCGCGGCACTGACGACGTTTTAGCAGCGAAAAACCTAAATTTAACGATGGCAAAAAGGTCCATTCTGGGGTTTCGTTATATATGCTGAGGGAGGCGAATTTTGAAGGTTTATCTCACATTGGAGGCAAGAAACAAGAGGTCAAAGAGTAATTAGAGACATCTATTGTTCAAGTTCTTTTCCTTTTCTTTACTTTAAATCAGTTCATGTTGGATATTGAGTTAATTAGTTTTCTTAGCATGTTTATGAGCTAATTACTTTTTATTAAGATTTTCCGTCGAATCACTTGAACTCTGTTATGATTTAATGCATTGCTAGTGTTTCTTCTTCATCTATTAGGATCTATTCAACTTGTGTTTATTGAATGAGAATTAATTGACCATTAGTTTTCATTACCTATATGATTTCAAATAAAGATCTGAAAAGGGAGATTTGAATATGCTATAGTTGATTAGACGTAGATTTAATCTTGAACGAAAGTATCACGATTGCCTGTGTAGCTTTTTAGGTTATTGATCTTAATCCTCCTACGTGATTGAATTTATCATAGAAATATAGAATTCTAACTTAGGTTGAGTTTTTATATATCCTAACCGAAATATAGAATATCTCAGGTAACCTGCTATCTTAATAAGAAGAAAAATTGCTAGTCTTGCATTAATGAATGATAAAGTGGATAGTTGAGGAGATTGGAAACTCTAATTGTCTTCATTACTGAATTAAACTTCGTGTGTTTTCATTACTACTTTATTTCTGCAATTTATTTTAGTTTGTTAATTCTTTAGTTTAGAAATCACCACTTATATTCTTTAGTTTAATTCTTTTGTGCAGTATTCAACTGCACAAAACAACAAAAAGACAAATAAAAGACTCCCTAAAACACACTCTAAAACAATACTAAAATCTACCTAACAACGCTCAATAAAATTGACCATTCATCTTGTCAGGTTGGTGGGGCAGTACAGGGATAGGAAGAAGGACCTTCACATGGTGTTCATCGACCTTGAAAATGCTTACGACAAAGTCTCGAGAAAGGTTCTATGGAGGTGTTTGGAGGCTAGAGATGTACTTGTGGCGTACATGATGTTAGGTGTATTTATACGCCTAATCTCCATATTTTACCATGTTTTACATTGTTTAGAGGAATAATCGCACTAAATACACCTAACTTATGTTAATCTTTGCATTATGAACCGATATGTGTGTTCTTGTCGCATCTAGGCACTTAATGTGAAAAATACGATGATTTGGATCCAAAATGAGATGAAGCATTCGTCCAAGTGTTGAATGGTCCATGATCTTCGCCAAGCAAAGGCTGGAGCGAGAAAAGAGCTCCCCATATACATCATCAAGCAAGCTACAAGAATTAAAAAAAAGTTGTAAAAAACTGGCAAGAGCGCAAAGTAGACTACCAACCCCGTTGATCAATGTCTGGGGCGAGGATGTGTCTCTCTATACTCCTCGCCCAGTGAGAAAAGCTGTCAAAAATGAGATGTGCAAGATTTTGCTAAGTATAGAATGGACAACATACCTTGCTCAGCGAAACTTGGGGCAAGGAGTTATCTCGCCATACACCTAGCCCCGTAAGTCAGTTATTCCAAAATGCCAAGTGGTGGATATTTTCCAAGTGTCAAATGGACGACATAACTCACCCAGCGAAGGCCACAGCGAGACTCATTCTCACTATTGACCTCGCCCAACGAGCCCTAGTATCCAAATGCCAGCGAGTTTTAAGTCCAAGTCTGTTTTGGACTAGTTTTGGAGGGTTATTTCCAAACACTATAAATACCTAGGTCATTTTTAGAGGGCGTCAGACTTATTATTTCACGAAGAGCAAGGGATAAAGTTTTTTTTGTTTGGTACCTCTTTTACTATTATTCTTTCATCTTTTCTTAGATCGAACATGACTTCTAGTGATTATAATCAAACTATGAGCGGCTAATCTCTCTTGTTTTTGGGTTATGGCCAACATATGATTGTTGTCGTATGAGCTTGAGTTGCCGTTATTATTTCTATCTTATGAATTACTTATTTAATCTTGTACTTGACTATTTTACTGCTTTGCGACCAGTAGGATAAATTGTGATTCTTATGTTGAACTAGGGGTGGCCAACGGGTCGGGGCGGGCTTGACGGGATCGGTCCCCGGCGGGATTCACCGATGTCCTGTCCAGGTTTCGGTCCCATCATAAAAGGTTACCGGTCCTAGCTGGCCGGGGCGGAACGGGATCGGGTCGGAGGGCAGGATTTTTCAAATTTTTTTTGCACTTAATTTTAAAAAATGACATATATATAAACAACTCAATAATTGAAGAAGAGAGTGTAATAAAAACATCCCAAGACTATTTTTGTGTCTCTTATATTATTTAATAGATTTGTTTTTTGTAATACAGATACAATTGTCAAAATTGCAACTTTGTGGTGTTGTTCAAAAGTTGCAAATGACATAGTAAAATTACAATTAAAAAAATTATCAATTTGAAAACACTTTTTTTAGTTTCTTCACAATGTCTTGTGGTTCTTCGGTTGAAATTGGTATTGTTGGTCAAATTGCTCCACGTCGCTACCCATACCTTCAGATAAGACGTCGTTGTAGTTTTCATATTCTTCTTCATTGATCTTAGGTTGATCGCATATTCTCCGCTTCGCTCGTATCTAATCTTAGAATAATACTGCAATCTCCAAGCTGTCTCCGGCTAATAAGTGTTTGTGCTCAACTATTTGAAATTTATCGGCAGAAAAAGCACTTTCAGACGCCGTTGATGACGCTTGAATGTTCAAAACATCTTGGGCCATCATTGAAAGTGTCGTAAAGGTCTTCTCATTCCCACTCCTGTATTTCAGCAAGTCTTCATTTCCTCCTTCATTGAGAACTGCTTCGTACGGTAAAGCACCCTGCAAATAAAAACATCAAACTCGCTAAGTTGGTTAGTAGTGTTACCACCGCACATTATATTTCCGAGGCTTTGAATACTAGCCGCAGAAACAACTTTTCTTTTTTGAGGTTGTGTTGAAGAAGAAGAATAAGAAGAAGATGGTATGGAAGCCGGTTGGTTGCTAGCACTTTCTTGTTGGTAATACCTATTTATTTTTTTGCATTCCTCTTCGATGCTAGAAAACACTTCTTCTTTTTGTTCAATAGGTGGTGGGTTATTTACATTTTTGGGACTTGGAGGTGGTAGTACTGCTATACAGTCATAAATATTTTCAATAAGTGATTTACAACCGTCTATTTTAATAGTTGGATTTAATACAGCACCAATAATATAAATAGGAGGAATAGGAATAAAATATTTTTATATTTTGATAAATATTTTTATAATAGTTGGCTTATAAGCTGGTTTTTCCATATATTTTCTAAGAAGTAAAAATATTATAGCTATATAAAACAACATAGTTGAAATAGTAGGATAATATATAACGGAAAATTCTTTTGTTGCTTGAAATTTTTCTCTCTAGAAATACAATAAGTTCTTGAATTTTTTCTCAATCGTTATCTACAATCATATCAGTTGAATTTTGATTATGGGCGTTAAAAAATAAAGTTATAGGTTTTTTATATTCATAAGCAACAAGTAGTTGTTCATATAAAGAATTTCACCTAGTGGAAACTTCTTCGGAAATTTTTCTATAAGGTAGTTGGCAATCGTGACAAGTTTTTTTATAATCTTTTTTCATTGTATTCTATTATTTTTTAAAATAAAGTTTATAGCAAATTGTATTTTTTCAAGAATATCTTGAAAAAGTAATAAACCATCATTTACAACTAAGTTATAAATATGACACACACATTTTATATGAAATTTATTTGGAAAAGATGTAGTTAAAGCATCTTTTAAAACTGTAATAGCAAAATTATTAGAAGATGCATTATCCAATGTGATACACATAATTTTATCAGTTATTCCGTAATAATCGCAAACTAAGAAATATTTTCTGAAATAAAACTACCAGTGTGCCTACTATCTATATATCTATACGCTAAAATACGTTTTTGCATAGACCATTTATAATCTATCCAATGACAGATTACCGTTAAATAATCATGACCGTTAGTACTACGACCTATATCAGAAGTGAGAGCCACTTTAAATATATCTCTCTTAACAGTTGATCTAGGAAAACCTTTAAAAACAGGATTATACATTTTTCTAATATAATGAATAAAACTAGGATATGAAGGAAATGAAAAGGGCAAACCCTCCACAACAACTAATTTTGATAATGTTTCTCTATCTCTATGTTTATCGTATTTAAGGCCTACAATTTCCCCCGTCATAGGGTTAATTTGACCCTGTATTAGATCCGGGATAGTATGTGAACTTGTCCCGATGGAGAGGGCTCTTGCGCACCATCTTTTTCAGCCTCGTATTGGGAATACCTAGCGGGTGAGCATTTGCAATGTGTCTCATTAAACCCCCCATACCACCCTAACCTTTTCCAGTTTTATATCTATAAACCACTTTACAAATTTTACATATATCTACTTGATTTTGTACGTCCCTATCAAAAAAATTCCATGCATATGATTTTAATGGTCGTTTTGCTGGACATCGTCTCATACTAGGGGGAATAGGAGGTGTTCCAGTTGGAGGTTCACTAGTGGGTGTTTCATCTACATTAGTGGATATGTCATCTAAATCATCTTTTAAATTAAAGTCTTGAGTTTCAGAAAATATATGGTCGTCTAAATCATATGGTATTTCAGAAAAATGTCCAGTATCAATAAAATCATCATGTCTAGAAGTAGGACTAGTAATACTAGAAGAAGTACCCCTGCGCTTGTTACCCCAACTAGAAGAATCGTGACCCTTACCCAACATACTTCTTAATCATTTCATTTTAATTATGCTAATAAATAGTTAAAGATAATGAAATTAAATGTGTTAAATAAAATAAAGACACAATAATAATTTAACGAAGGAACGAATGTACCAAACGCCGACGTGTAATCGAGAGGTTGAAAATTGAAACTTTGCTCGATGGAAGATCCTCAAGCTAGTTCCGAACTTCACTCCAAATAAATAAATATAATTGAATATTTAGTAGACAATGTAGATTTATAAAAGATAGATTGAGAGATTAGAGAGATTGTAGGAAGATTTGTGAGAAAAATGAAGATAAATTGAGGTATTTATAGTTGGGAAATTGGGTTAAAGTGTAAATATAATAACTTATGGATTAAAAATAAATATTAAGGGGATAGGGGGCAGGGGGGGGGAGCCAAAAATGGCCGTTGCACAACGGCCAAAATATAAAATGGTCGTTGGTACAAGAGCTATTTTGTGCAAAGGGAAGGGGATCGACGGGATCGGAGCGGGAGCGGGGCCGGTCGGGTCTTGGAGGGACTGGGTCGGGACAGACCTGGCGAGACGAGACCATGTCCCATCCCGCCGAGTCCCAGATCGTATTTTTACATGTCGTATGGACCGGGCGGGATCAGCCGACCACCCGCCGCCACCCCTACATTGAACTCGAGAGAGGAATACGAAGATTGAATAAAGTAGGATTTTAACCTCGGGCATCGAAGAGCGGATTAGCGTCTAGGATAAAGATATACCTAGTTCGCCCTACTTGGTTGAAATACAGGAAATATAAATGCATTCGTGTTAAGGTTCATGACCATAGAGATATAGGCTTAAAAGTAATATGAATAGGCGACTAGGGGACTCGAGAGATTCGTAGTCGTAATATTAACCTTGTCAATCAGTAATTCGATAGGAAAATATGTCAGCGAAAGTAAATTCACAACATGATAACAAATTGTGCCATAACCTTGGAATGCTTTAATCTTTATAAATCACAACTAAGTTTTAGACCAACGTTTGCGACGAATTGTTACTTATTTAATTATTAGTCTTATTTTAGCAATAATATACAAACAAACACTTCTTTCATCAATACTTGCATAAATAGTGGTAGTAGAATATTTTGATTTAATTGTTGATCATAAGTCTCTCTGGATACGATATCCGACTATATTACTTATCGAATGTGTATATTTGTGTGTGCGTTGGAAAAAATAGTACATTATGGTGATCAAGGACATGTACGAAGGAGACAAGACCAGGAGGGGGGAGGATATCCGAAGCACTTCCCAATCGTAATGAGATTGCTCCACGGGTCAACATTTAGTCCATTTGTATTAGCTTAGTGATGAATGTTTGGATGCGGCATATCCAAGGATAGGTATTATTGTGTATGTTATTTGTGGATGACATAATGTTAATTGATGAGACCAGCGGGGGAGTTAACACTAAGCTGGACATTTGAAGACATACCCTAGAGTCTAAAGGTTTTAGATTGATTAGGACCAAGATAAAATACTTAGAGTGTAAGTTTGGTGGCGTGACGTGAGAGGTTAGCGTGGAGGTAAGGCCTGATACATATGTCATCCAAAAGAAAGAAAGTTTTAAGTAAATTGGGTCTATTATCAAAGCAATTGAGAGATTGATGATGATGTCACACATTGTATTGGTGCGGGGTGAATGAAGTGAAGGCTCGCATTTGTAGTCTTGTGTGATAAAAAGATGCCACCAAAACTCAAAGGCAAGTTCTACATAGTGGTGGTTAGGCCAACTATATTGTATGGGGCAGATTGTTGCGCAGTCAAGAACTCGTACATTCAGAAGATCAATGTTGCAAAAATGAGGATGTTGCGGTGGATTTGTGGACATATTATAGGATTAAAAATTGAGATATTCAGGATGGGAGTGACCTCGACTGAGGAAAAGATGGGGGAAGAGAGACTGAGATGGTTCAGGCATGTGAAGAGGAAATGTGCGGATGTCCCAGTGCGGAGGTATGAGAGGTTGGCTATGGATGACTTTAGGAGGTAGATGTAGGCCAAAGAAGTATTGGGAGAGGTGATTAGACAGGACATGACGCGGTTGCAGCTTACTGAGAACATGACCCTACAAAAGAGGTTGTGGAGGACATATATTATGGTAAAAGGTTAGTAGGTAGTTGATGTGCGATTTATACACACGCTTAACTCAAGTGCACGTATCGTTACAAATAATATAGTCTAGGTAAGACCGAATATCGTCCTCATGGACTGGTTTTCAAGTACCGATTATCTATCCTATGGTATCTATTTGGTTAACGTTAATTGATTGGAAATTTTAGACTAATAATGCAGGAAATAAACTAATTATAAAAATACTTTGAATTAAATCACTTATGATGGAGAATTAGGGCTTCCAAGATCATCAATTATCCACTCTATTTAATCCTTAATACAATTAGACTGGTTTCTTCTTCCACGTTAAGATAGCAGGTTAACTAAGCCGATTCAAACCTATGTTTATTCAACTATAGCATATTCACAATCTCCCCTTTCGGATTTCGATTAGAACTCATATATGTGATGATAATTAGTAGCTAATTAGCTATCAAGCATTCAAAACAATTGTTGAATAAATCTTAAACAAGTGAAGAAGAAATCAACTAATGTATTAATTCATGAATAAGAGTTTCAAGAGAATCACAAGGAAATCCCTAAATAAGTAATTAGCTCCTAGTCATAGTCACGCTAAGAACTAATACAATACATGAACTGAAATAAACAAAACAAAAAGAGAAAGAAAAATACTCAAGAACAAGTCTCCAAGTCTTCTAGCATCCAAAGATTGTGGTGTGGAATATTTACAAGATGGAATGTGGTAGAATGATGGATGGAGAATGGAATGAATTCTGGAGAATGATGGCTAATTAGATATATATAATGAGCAGGGTTTTAGGTTTTGTAGGTAGGAAAAGTTATTCCTTTTAGACCCTGAAAACGTGTCAAATTCGGCCCAAAACATCAAAAATATCGCGTCGGCGCCGTGGTTCGCAGTCAGCCAGGCGCGGTATGCTGACTGCCGCTTCGCCGTCGTCCAGTTTTCATCCGGGCTTCGTCTGATCTTTTCTATACTTTCCGGGACTTCTTAGACTTCATTTATTGGCCCATTTAAGTGTGCAATTCCATCTCAATTAAGTCAATTTCATCTTCTTTTCGCCATTTCTCCATTTCTGACCGATGTGACACAAAAGAAAGGAAAACGACCCTAATACTATACTAAACATAAATGAAATTAGTAAAATACTAACTAAAAATGACTCAAAAGGTGTATATAAAATACACCGATCAAACACCCCCCAAACTTAAACTTTGCTCGTCCTCGAGTAAAGCTAAAAAATAGAATGAATGACACGAAAGAAAATAAAATAAAAGATTCAAGACTCTGATCAATCTGCTGCACAAACGTCACTAGAAAACATGAAGGTCGGTTGGATAATATGCAGGAACATGTATAGCATGGATTTTTTTTAGCACTCTAAACTTTCAAGTCAGATATTTCGCAAATTCATTACAATCATGCTCAATGGAAGTAAGAGTATCTAACCTATGCATGTCAATTTCAAAATTATATGGTCTGTTCACTTGATATTCTCCACTAATCATAGATACACATATTAGAGATCTTCATGTCTTTTCAGGGTTGTAATGTAGGCTTAGGCAGGGGTAGGTAAAAATAGACATTTAGGCTCAACGTACGTACCATAAGCTCTTTTGCTTTCAATTCTTCCCTTTTCTTTTGATTCTCTTTTTCACCTCATACATATCTTTCCCTTCTTTTGTTTTGAGAGAATGAGGTGTATGATGAATAACAGGCACCCCCAAACTTAGGCTTTTTGCCTATTGATTTTTTTTCATTGAGGTGCATCAAAATTGTTCACTCTCTTTTTGTCTCTTTTACAACACTTTATATTCCAAACATATCTGTCACGACCCGAATCCGGGCCCGTGACTGGTGCCTTACCCCGGGCACCCTAGTGATACAACATCAGAGAAAAACCAGCGGAAATAAGAACTTAAACATACAATTAGATATGGATCAAGATAAAAGAAAATAGGCCAACCAAAACGGTTTCCTTTCTGCAAGTATATATATATCGACATTTGAACAGTTACAATCCTTACAACCCTGCCCACAACAAATACATGCACTTAAGATTTTTACAACAACTATGACTGGACAGGCCCCGCCATACCCTCAATGTACAAGAACCTGCTGCACTGTGGTAACATACCAAAAGATAAGCCTCAAGGAACGGAGCTTCCCAATCTGTTGAAATGTGATCCTATGGCGGAATCGGCAAATGATGTACCTTACTGCGCAGCGTGAACGCACTTCGGGCGAGGTCAAGACAACAGTACCAAGTATGTGAAATCGAAAATATCAGAAATGAAATCATAATAGTCTATATAAAGGCGAGACATGTATGATAACCAAACTACGACACACATATAACGATTATATCAAGTCGTGACTCACGCCTCCAAGTCATTACTCAAATATAATTATGGGTCTCACGCCCACAACATCAATCATGTCCGTGGAATACCTTCCTCACCGGCTGCATGATATGATAACCCCGAAGTACACTGAACACCAAGTCCTACCGATGCCAAAGCCGTACTAACAATACTATACAACCAAACCACGGCGACACGGCAAGTACGAAGCCGACTACCAGATACCAAGGCGCGGTCACGTGGCGACCGGCAAGCACGAGGGCTAACTACTGTGTACCAAGCGTCAGATCACGAGACTTCGTCACTACACCGAGCAGGGCAAGTCGAGGGCTAACTACTGTGCAGTAAGGCCGAATCAGCCACGAGACGGGGCAAGTACGAAAGCCGACCACCAGATACCCGTGGAATTCTCCGTCACTGCCGGCATGTCCAAGTAAGTTCTCAACAAGTCAACCGGCCCTCCATCGAGAGACGCGGTAGTATAGAAACACAATTCTTGCACAACAAAGGCTATCACAATAAGCATAGGCAAGTTTCACAACAACAAGCATAGGCAAGTTATACACAACTCAAGGTACTTTCATTTTATGTCAAAGTCCGGGTTTTAACCCTAAGGTACTACGTACGTTAAATTCCTTTTAAAGATCCATTTCTTTTACAAAGGTCACCCGATACCCGTAGTATAAAAAAATAGAGTGACTAACATTGTTAAGTAAACCAAAACACTTCCCTTTGTAAAATCAAGTAACAACATTATTTTCCAAACGTTCAAGTTTGCCTAATTTCAAATGCTCAAGTTTCTCATTTTCGAAAAGGTTTCGTAGTTCATAGTTTTAATCCTTTAAAACAATTTGAGAAACATATGCCTTATGTGTGAGTAGGTTATTCGTGTTCGTAACAATCTTATTAAAGCAGCCATGATCTAGGAAATGTAATATCATTTTGTCTCATCTTAGCTTCTATGCAGATGGAGGTTTCTACTGGTTTTAATAATACTTTATTAGTCAATACATTTCCCTTTATTAGCGCTGTGGTTTGTTCGATACTTATTCGATTTCAAATCAAGAAACATTATTCCTTTTAAAAACCAAGTACTCATTACTCACGAATGAGGTTTCACACAAAATTTATATTAATTCATTTAAGTCAAGTCTCTTATCTTTTAAGATCAAGTCTCTTAACTTCTAAAATTAATAAACCATTCTTTTTATCTCTCTTAAGTCGTTATACCTAACTTCCCATAAAGCTAGTATAACTCTTAAGCTTTTAAAACCAAGCATTACTCTTCTTTCAAAAAGGTTTCTTAATTCTTTTGAAATACTTCAAGATTCTTATTATTCAGGCTTAAGTCAAAAGACATTGTCGTACAACTACGTTCAGTTAGCACACGTACGTCTACCGTACTATATATATATATATATACTTTTAAAACATCATGCTCAAGAGTATAAGAAGAATCACATACCTCACGACGATTATCGACTATTAGCAAAACGCTCCACAGCTATAACCCAGCTAGCCTTGTCCACCTTCCAAGTAGTACATGCTACTCGCAGAACATTCAACCAAGAAAGGTTATAAGTCTCATCAGAATACGGTCCTATGTAAGTACGCAGTTTAATCTTCTACTTATATTCTTCCGATGTGATTTGATTCAAGTCTATTCTCAGAATATCCTTCTATTACAGTTCAATTCTCTTCTATGAATCTTATATTCATTTCTATACAACTACAGTATGTAATTTCCAATTACAATAGAAGGATAGGATTATTTACCTCGGTAAGCCCAAAATTATCCAAGTATATATGTCGATCCTGAGCGACGTTTAGCTCCTACTCTGGGCGCTCCAACCCGCTCCAAACAACCCTTAGAAGTTCTACGCAACTTCTTCTTAATACTTCAACCGGCTATGAAGATTTTCCTTAGGGTTTCGTTTTTGTGACTGAGGGGAAGTATAATAGTATTTCTGGGCTTTTCGTATAGAGGTAACCTTGGGAATACTACAAGGTATATGGGCTAGAGTATTTTGGCATTATAATAATACTTGGAGAGTATTTCTACCAAGAGGGGGGTGTATTTATACGAAAACAACTAGCAAGTGGGTACTTTCCCACACCACTGGGAGTGGGTACCCTCTCGCCAAGGCTTCTGAGGGAAGGCTCTTGGGCGAACCACGAAGGGGATTTCAAGACGTTGGAAAATGTCTAAGTGTGGATGAAGAAGTACATCAACTAAGGGGGGTATTTATAGGACAACCAAGGGTCAAGATGAAGCCAAGTGCAAGTGTAGGGTGTGGATTCAACCACGTGTACCTTATCCATCTACCACACCAACTATCACAAAATATCCTACCTAACCAAGACCCCCATTTCGTCCCACTACCTTCACAATCACGCCCAATGTGAGGGTGACACATGTCACCCTCCCGTTGGTCCAAAATGTTTCATCTCTCGGAAAAATCCGCAAAAATTATAAATGACATAGCCGTATGTTTCCCTTCGCAAGTCTTGTAAAACGTTTCGTCGAAAAACGATTCTTTTCGGTACTTGTGTACAAATTTCGAACCTTGCCAACCTTAAGGCTTAAATTTTTATACGTACGCCCTCACGTACATACTCTGGAAATACGGGGTATAACAATATCAATTTTTCCACTTATGGCACAAATATGGAATTATAGGGTGTCAAAGAAAAGATCTTATTTTTGGCTCAAAGGGGCTGACTAGGGATTCAATTGTAATGTCAGGGATATGCAAATAATTGTAAGAAAGGGCTAACAACGAAATGTCTGAATCATCTCCCTAACATGCATATCCTAACTATTTCGCCTCAAATAGCAAGCAAGTAGACACATAGGTTTAATCACTAACAATGCATATATCAAGCACGATACCCCAAATAGTTTGATTTCATGAATTTTTGGCATATCTATCCTAAGTGTTCAGATTTTCTACTTCTAATTCCATTACATTATCTCACTTTACTTCATTAGGCGTTTCAAGTGACTACAACATGCATGATCAATAATAATAATGATAATAAAAAATAACGACTCAAAAATACTCAAAAACACACAAAATAAATCAAAAAGACTCAAAAAGAATAAGTCACCCCCCCCCCCCGAACTTAATCGACACATTGTCCGCAATGTGTGAAGACTAAAAATAGAGACAACTTACTGACACAACACATCGGTCATAACGGAGGTCTGGGAGGAAAAATTCTGGAATTTGCATTGCGTCTGGACCTCTGAACCTTCGGCGCCACGGCCCTGCACTTCGCCGTGCGCGCCAAGCATCAAGCGGCACTCAAGTTTCGCGCCACGATCTCGATTTCGGGCGCTGGCGACGACGGTTTTTTTTTTCCAGCGTTTTTGCTCCATTTTTCTCAGAGCTAGCTTTCAGTCCACCTGTCATCCAACAACACAAAACAAGAACCCAAGACCGTGAGACTGTTCAAGACAAAAAAAAAAAACAAACTAAAAATAAAAATCAAACTAACATAATTAAAAACATTGGGTTGCCTCCCTACAAGCGATGTCTTTAACGTCTTTTAGCCGGAAGCAATTAACCTTTACTAGTGCCCGACTGATCCTTCTGCGAACTGCTTGCAATCCGCACAGTGTTTGTTGCAGGTCTCACTTTTCCTACAACACCTTTTTCAAATAAGGGCCTCAGACATAAGATTATTCCCCAAGTACACAAGACATGCTTGTCTTTTAGGCTCTCTATAATGTAGGGATCAGTGAATTCCCTACATCTCTCAACTCTAGGGGGTGCCCTTGATGGTATGGACTTCCTATTTGGGGATCAACAGTGACCGCTGGTGGTATTTATTTTGCAATAGGTACAGGAAAAAGAATTTCCAAAGAATCCAAAAAGGTGAATAATTGAATCTCAGTAATCTTTTCCTTCTCTACACCAACTATCTCGCCAGATTCCTCAACAGCTGGGTGTGGTTCAGGTTCCTCAATTTGCTTATCAATTCCCACAACGGTGTCGCTAGGCAGACTTTCTTGAAGTGTATTGCTCATCCTATCCATTAGTTGCCCTATTTGTGTCTCCAAATTTCTGAGGGACACTCTTGTCTCATCCATGAACTGAGACTGGCACTTGGTGAGCCTGAGTATGCCTGCCTGCAACTCATCTAGATCTTCTTCTTTCAGAATCTGTGGGTTAAGCTATTGTTGATGAATTTGCTGCCCCTGATAGAAGTAGTAGTCCATGGACCTGTATATATTTTATTTTTTGAATTTAACCTGCAAAATAAAAAAACCAACAAAAAGTGATAAAAAGATGCTCGCAGAATATAGTCCTCAGAGACTGGTTTTCAAGTACCGATTATCTATCCTTTAGTTTCTATTTGGTTAACGTTAACTTGTTGAGAATTATAACTAAGAATTAAAGCTAATGCAGGAAATAAACTAATTAAGAAAATACTTTGAATTAAATCAGTTATGATGGAGAATTAGGGCTTCCAAGATCATCAACTATCCATTCTATTCAATCATTAATACAATTAGACTGACTTCTTCTTCTACGTTAAGATAGCAGGTTAACTAGACCGTCTTATACTCCTGTTAATGTAATATAAACACTCAACCCCAATGGAGAATCATTCTATCTTTCGATGACAAGATTGACTACAAAGGAGGATTAAGAGAAATAACCTATTAAGCTACACAAGTATCGGGGTACTTTCGTCCACGATTTAAACATATGTTTATTCAACTATAGCATATTCACAATCTCCCCTTTCGGATTTCGATTAGAACTCATATATGTGATGATAATTAGTAGCTAATTAACTATCAAGCATTCAAAACAATTGTTGAATAAATCTTAAACAAGTGAAGAAGAAATCAACTAATGTATTAATTCATGAATAAGAGTTTCAAGAGAATCACAAGAAAATCCCTAAATAAGTAATTAGCTCCTAGCCATAGTCACACTAAGAACTAATACAATACATGAACTGAACTAAACAAAACAAAAAGAGAAAGAAAAATACTCAAGAACAAGTCTCCAAGCCTTCTAGCATCCAAGGATTGTGTTGTGGAATATTTACAAGATGGAATGTGGTAGAATGATGGATGGAGAATGGAATGAATTCTGGAGAATGGTGGCTAATTAGCTATATATAATGAGCAGGGTTTTAGGTTTTGTAGGTAGGAAAAGTTATCCTTTTTGGACCCTGAAAACGTGTCAAATTCGACCCAAAACGTCAAAAATACCGCGTCGGCGTCGTGGCCCTGCAGTCAGGCGCCGGTGGCGTTTTTTCGGCGGTTCTTCGCTTCGTCTTCCAGTTTTCATCCGGGCTTCGTCTGATATTTTCTATACTTCCCGGGACTTCTTATACTTCATTTATTGGCCCCTTTAAGTGTGCAATTCCATCTCAATTAAGCTCATTTCATCTTCTTTTCTCAATTTCTCCATTTCTGACCGATGTGACACAAAAGAAAGGAAAACGACCCTAATGCTATACTAAACATAAATGAAATGAGTAAAATACTAACTAAAAAACTCAAAAGGTGTATATAAAATACACCGATCAGTAGTAGTGTGTTGTCTCGCTTGTCATTAGTCACAAGTAGTCGTAGTATTTTTTCTGTATTTTCTTATCCTTCGAATTTCTGTTATTATTTACTGTTTCTTGTTCTTCGCGTAGTATACTGTTTTGTTGTAGTTACTGTTATTTGACTTGCTTTGTTATTGCTTTTATTCTAAGCCGATAGTTTATCGGAAACAACCTCTCTACCCTCCACATGGTAGGAGTAAGATATGCGTATACTCTATCTTTTCAAGACCTCACTTGTTCGATTACACTGAATATGTTATTGTTGTTGTTGTATTATTAGAGCTCCCAAATAAAATGATAAAAATACCTTTATACCAGAATATTTTTATTTACCTTTCTTTACTTGTCATATCTTACTTGTTTCTAGCAATATCTGTAACACTATTTTTTTATTTTTAAGAAAAAAAGTTTAAAACAAATTTTCAACTTTAGAAGAGGAAACTGGAAAGGAAGACATTATATTATTCCTTTACTATCATATTTCATTTACCTCACTTCAAAATTTACTCTTAAAATTCTTCCTCATTGTAGATAATTAAAATTTGACGGATGTATCAGTAAAACAACGAATATTACACGTAACAGGAATCACCTGGGCAGCACCAAGTCAGCTAGGTCGACCTAGATCGGAGACTAGAGAACCATCCGAGAAGCTCAGTCTGATTCGCCACACCGAAGCTAGATAGCTCCATAGCGGAGTAAAGCATCTGCTTAGACATCAATGTCTGGATAAGATAAGCTCTTTCAAGTCAACAGAGTACTCCTTCAGTTAACAGCACTGTTCGTTGGCCCGATCAAAGATTCTTTAATAAGATTCTACTATTTTGTGCAACTTATTTTCAATCTCGTTTATATCAATGAAAGACTTGATAACACTGGGTTAATTCCATTGGTTATGGCCAAACGATCTAAATTAAATTATTAATAATCTTTAAGTCATAATTTAGGTTAAACAATTTATCGTGTCACAGTGTGGCCACTGTTATTGTAACACCTCATAATTCCGGGTAACTGTTTAAGCACATAAACATAGGCAAGTGGATCAGAACCCCGGAAAATTTATGTTGTGCTTGCGTATACTACTAAGGAAGTTAGTTGACATTTTAGTTATAATATATTTACAATTCTAATTTATTTTTATTTAATAAATTAAAATATAAAAAAACTGTCAAAAATTAATTTTTCCGTCAAAAAATATTATTTAATTAATTATTTAACTAAACAAATGAATGTGCGTATATCACTTTCGTAAATAGTGTACGAAAGAATTGGAAAAGAAGAAAACCCCATATATGAGTTTTGGGAACATGAGTATTCTTTTATTCTTATGCAAAGAATTTATATATATATATATTTGAATTCAATTTTGTAATAGACATCACAAACCTACAAAATTAAATTTGAGCTCAAACAAGCACCTTTTTTTCTTCTTTTCAAAAGGTGATGTTACACTATTTTATCGAATAACTGCTATCTCCTACCAACATATGTATCAAATAACTTTACTAATTTCTTAGGCTGCTTTTCTTATCAGTGGCGGAACCACATTCAATTAAGAAGTTTAATTGAATACCCTTCATTGAAAATCTTATTGTGTGAATAACCTTTTTGTATACACACAAACTTTTGAATTTTCTTTGCATAAGAAACTTAATTATCATTATATAATAGCAAATATAGTTAAAAAATTACTTTAAGTTGCAAATTCAAATGTTTTAAATGGTTTGGGTGAGAGTGGTAGAGATGAGAATGATCAGAGATTTTTCTATCTTCGAGAACCAATTTAGATTCATGTCGTGGCAATCAACTACAAAAACTATTCATCTTATAAGGAGACTGTTGGAGCAGTATAGGGATAGAAAGATAGAGATAGGCCCAATTTATTTGCACTTAATGGAGGTATGAATCTGCATTGTTCAGACCTTAGGCCATTAAGTAAATTTATTTACATTAAGAAATAAGTACTTATTTGGTCTGAATAGGTCTTAGAGTCTGTTTGGTCAAGCGTCTAAAAACTGCTTATTTTGATAAGTACATTTTTTGAAAGTATTTTTCGAAAAAGTACTTTTGATGAGAAGCAATTTGTGTTTGGCTAATTCATTTGAAAAAAACTTTTGAGTACTTTTGATACGAAAATTATGTTTGGCTAATCTTCTTTAAAAAGTATTTTTGAGTGTTAAATTACCAAAATAGACAAGTATGAATGAACGTTTGTTATTAAGATTATTTATAGAGAATAATTATTTATAATATCTATATGAAAGACTTTAATTAAGTTTCTACCTTTATTTAATTAAAAGTTTAAAGTTCGTATTAAAATTTTCAATTAATATAATACATAGATAAACCAAAAAAATATTGAATAATGATATAATATCAGTGTGGTGATTTAAATATATTAAAAGGCATCAACAAAAATGAAATTTAAAAGCATTCCACAAATTAAAATAAATACAACGTAAAATAAAATGAAGAATTATTAATTATAAGTTAATGGATTAATGAGGGATATACTTGGCAATATGTATTTATGATAGAGATATTTTTGTCTTGGAGAAAATAATTTTTTGCTTCTGCTTCTACTTTTTTCAAGAAGCGGAAATTTTTTGCTTCTCCCCGACGCAGAAAAACTGCTTCTGCTTCTCCTTAAAAGTAGTTTTACTAATTGATCAAACAACTCAAATAACAAAAAAAATTGTTTTTTCTCGGGAAAAGACGCTTTTGGCCTCAAAATTGCTTGTCAAACATGCTCTTAATTATTATTAAGATCTTGAACAAATCTTATGCCTAACTTGTTTGCACTTAATGGAGGTTTGAATCTGAACCTTAAATCATTAAGTGTATTTATTTACATTAAGATTTAAGCACTTATTTGGTCTAAATAGGTCTTAATCATTAAGATCTTTAACAAGGTCTTAATATTATTAAGAGGTATTTTTATATGTATAATTTTTACCATCACTCTGTCCAAAACCACCACACCACACCTCCACCGCTGACAATTAGTACTTTCAGTCGCTACTGCACCTTCCACATTCATTTTTATAATTATATCAATCGTCGTCGTACAATCGCCGCCACCACTATTAGTCAATACCATCGTCGTAGCTAATTTTTACTACCAACTACCTCTACCATTATAACTAGCACCGCCATCAACTACCATCAACACCATAGTCAACCACCACAAATTACTAACATCAACCAACTCCACCACTACAAACCGCCACCATCATGTTAGTTACTATGGATAGAAAGGAACTAGAAAGGATTGCTATATCGAGAAAAGTTGATGTTCTATTCAAATACTCTTGGAAGGGCGTGGAACTCAAGATCAGCCAACAATAACAATCACATCCACCGTCACAATTATCACAACCACTATTACTAGCCATTAATACCAACACCCACTACAAAACATCTTCAGCATCATTAATGAACATAAATGTTTTATTTTATCAAATAATAATCTAATTTTATTAAATTTATATTTATTTTCTAATATTTAATTACTTTTTTATTCAAATTGTACATTTACTATGTTAAATAAATACATTATGCACATTCAGATGTAGAAAAATAAATAGTCTTATTCATTCAGTGTTCAGATCTAGAGATACCATCTTAATCATTCATATGTGCATTCAAATTCAGACGTCTTAATCTTAATTAAAATAAATGTGGCCTTAATATCAGTAACATGTATTTTTGTGTTGATAATATTCACCATCACTTTATTTACAATCACCAACCACCACTAATCACCTCTGCGATCACAACTATCACCACCATTGTCAACACTACTACCATCGCCAACCACCAGCCACCACTATCAATCACCTCTATCATCACAAACCACCACCGATGTCACTACAGTCAGTCGTTACCACAACTACCACCTCCATCATTATAATTATATCAATTGTCACCACCACCAACCACATCTATCATCACAACCACTAACAACCACCACCGTTGAAAACAACTACTGTCAGTCGCTATCACAACTACCACCCCCATCATTATACTTATATACACTTCCACCACCATCATTGTCAACGCACCTCCGTCACCACTATCAGGCACTACCACCATTACAACCTCCTTACTATACCAACCACCTACACCATCACAACCCGCACCACACCGTCAACTACCACCAAATATTGTCAACCACCACATAATCTTCATCCACCACCAACAACAACAACAAATCGCCAAATACATTGTCAACCACCATAAAATATTCGGCCACCACCAACATTGCCAACTACTATAATCAACCACCACTATTAACTTTCACCATTACGCGAATCACTACAACACCAACCACCTTCACCATCACATCTATCACCACTACATCAACAATCATCACAAACATCACTACAAAATATTTGCACCATCAGTAACGAACATAAATATATATTTTTTTAAATAATGATTTTATTTTATTAAATTCATAGTTATCTTCTAATACTTACTTATTTTCGTATTTAAATTGTATATTTAATATGTTTACCAATAAATAAATTATGCACATTCAGAGGGCGACTGAAAAGGAGGCTCGACCTACAGGGAGAGGGAGATTCTTTTTATTGCGTTCCCGGCTCTCGGCTCTCTCTTTCAGCTCTGGCTTAGAAGACGGAATTTCATGAGATGTAACAGAAGTCGTAGAGAGAAAAGTAGGACTAAGACTAAATGACTCAAAACTAGCATTTCAAGTAGATCCCTCTTGTTAAAACAAACAGTCTCAATCATGCACTGTTCAAATATAGAGACAACATCTTAATCATTCAAATGTTTATTCAGATTCAGCCGTCTTAATTAATAAAAACAAATAAGGTCTTACACATGGTGTTTATTAACCTGAAAGGCCTACGTAAGTCTCTAGGGAGGTCATTTGGAGATGTTTGAGCTCTAAATGTGTCTATGACTTATATTAGAGAAATTAAGGACACATACGATGGAGCAAAGGACTGGGTTAGAACAGTGGGGATTACTCTAATACTTACATGTCATGATGGGTTGCACCAGGGATCATCCCTTAGCTCGTTCCTACACTAATAGAGATTTGACATATTGCAACGGTTACAAGAGTTGCATAAGCCATCTGGTCCTATTGGGACATATCTAAAAACAAACTATTGCAATAGCACAATAACGTCACCATAGTCACCTATTGCAACGGTTTAAAAATCGTTGCAATAGGTCATTCTGTGGCAACAAATTTTGAATCGTTGCTATAGGCCTCTTTTTTAGTAGTGTTATCTATAGATGAATTGACACGATATATTAAAGGAGAGGCACCGTAGTATATACTATTCACAAATGACATAATATTGTCACGTGATGGAGTTAACGATAGGCTGGATATTTGGCGACACACCTGGAATTTAAATGAATTCATTTTAAAGAATTGTTATTTTGAGGTAAACTTTTTACTATCAGGTATGTAACCCTATCAAAGCCAGCGTGGCCCATATGGTTACTCCATTTAGAAGGAACTGTTTGAATTTCTACTTTCTAGTTTCTAGGCATAATATAAAAAAATCTAAGAGGAGAAGTGGGGACCCAAAAAAGATGTTGCCATGTCCACGCATTTCATAGGTGAACCTCGTCCACCAGGTTTGGTTCTTCCTAGACTCTCCACTCGAAAGTGACCTCTATTAATGTCATTTTGTCACCTACCAATCTTCAAATGTATTACTACATTGGACTGATGGACTCCAAAGTATTCGCCAAACAAAAAAAGGAAAAAAACAAATAATATACTCCCTCTATTCCAATTTATACCGTTCGACTTTCGAGAGTCAAACAAGAAAATTTTGATCTCAATATATTAATACGCCCTTTAAATATTTTAAATTATTAATTATCTTGACTTATAATATTTTTTTATGTAGTTTCTAAATATGTAAATTATCTTCAGAAAACTTAAAAATTGTATGTTTGAATTCATGGTCAAAATGAAGAAGTTTGACTTTCAAAATTTAAATTGTATCACATAAATATAAAAGTGAGACAACGCGAGTATATAAGAGTACCCCAGAGTGACCATTAGACTCTATGTTGTGCCCAAGGTACAGTAAGAACTTCACCCTGAATAAATGTATAGAATACAAGCTGCAGATCACATAAGTACAACTTCAGGTATGTTTTACAAGACCATTGGAGAAAGATGTGGAAATCAAAAAATGCATCTGAACTAGACCTACTGAAGTTGGAAAAACAGCAACTCGCATGGCTAAGCATTTCGAAGAAATGCGTACATGCAAGAAAAAAGAGCCAGCCAACCAAAAACTAACAAAGACCTGAATGGAAATTACTTTCGACACCCTTTACCAATTACAACATGCTTCTCATTCTACTTCGCTTTCTTGATGAGAGTTGTAGTTCCAAATTCACTGTCATCCCTTACGAAACTCCACCACAAGTAGGTCAGAGGAAGGGAGAAAACGTGCCATAAAGCATCAGCATCTACATATCCCATATAGGGAGGAAAGTCATATATCTTAAGGAGTGTAGAAAGGATTCCACCAGCCACCACAAGCCACAACCTCCAGCATGATGGATGGCAAGTAAAACCTGCCCAGACCGCCCATAAAATAAACTGTGGCATGGTCATAGCGACAGAGAATTTGGTGCTTAATCCTGCGAGGTAATCTGGCAACTTCAGCTTCTACACCTCGTATCATGTAAGAAATTCATGGCAATAGCTACATCTTAAACAAACATAATCGGTAAATTTAAGGGTTCTACGATGGCCACATGACACATAGGGCACTAATTTAACCACCAAAAATGTTCTCTCAATGTGTCTGAAGTTGGTCATTGAAAAGAAAAGAGTTGATTCCATACACAGCTTATATCCCCCCCCCCAGACCCCCAGGGTGTTAAGTTCATATTAGAGTTTGATTTTCATGATGTAGATTTAAGGAAAACAAGGAAGAAAAAAAAAGGAGACTGTCAAATGTTATTATTGATGTACCAAAGCAAGATGACCTACAAGTTTGACAGGTGAGGCATAATGCCTTATTAGACACCTCTGTCCCGATTTTAGGATGTAACATCTATTTTACAGTGCCTTGTATTTTCTAAAATTGTCAGTTACTGTATGTGTCCAATGGTTACTGTACATATGATTTGCGAGAAACATCAGTAGTGCACCACTATCAAAAGGGGAAAAGGGAAATATTAGTAATGCAGCAGACGTCAAAAATCTATTCGAAGTTCATCTAGAAACTTAGATTTGTTTCAAAAAGAGTCAAAATGGCAACGTCACCATAGATGCATGCAAACTGGTTTTTACATTGGTAGAGGATAAAAATGGACAATCAGCAGAGGAAGAACTCCTTCAATTAACCTTTCAGTACTCTTGATAGAGTAGTTTCCACTCAACATGTTTGTTTTTTTTATATCAAACACTTAATGATAGCAATTGAACATTCAACCCATAGATTCAATAACTATAAAATGTCTAAAGAAAATTTGAATTTGAGGTCTACTTTTCTTTTTTGGAGTGATTTCTGTTTTGTTTCGCTAGTCGCTGAATATACATTATAAAAACTATTCGTACGTGAAGGGGAGCCTTGGAGTAGCTGGTAAAGTTGCTGCCATGCAGTGGCAGAGCCACGTGAAGCAAGGTGGTGCAGTTGCACCACCAGTTTTTTTGTATTTTCGATCAAAATGACGTCGTTTTGGATGAAACGGTGCGTTCTAATTTTCTTCGATCAAAATTTTTTTTGGCCGCACAAAAACATCTCTGCACCACAGAATTTGCTTGCTGGCTCCGCCACTGCCATGTGACCAGGAGGTCATGGGTTCAAGCCGTGGAAACAGCCTCTTACAAAAATGCAAGGTAAGGCTGCGTACAATAGACCCTTGTGGTCCAGCCCTTCCCCAGACCCCACGCATAGTGGGAGCTTCGTGCACCGGGATGCCCTTTTTTTAAAAAAAAAACTATTCGTACGTGTCCTTGGTCCCGGGACAAGATAATCGCGTTACACCATGCTGATCAACTCAAACTGGATTCTCTAAGATGCAGCTTTTCTACTTTTCTTAGCTATATCCATTCATTACCATTCGTCTGTTTGTCTAAACATCCCACAGGAAACACAAACTAACCTGAAAGTATACTCAAGTCTCAAGGATAGACAAGATAGGCAGTCTACGACGGTTTTCAGGAACAATGGAAAGTGGAATCCAGCTACATCATTGGGACTAAGGGCAGCAACATTAGCCCATGAAAACATGACTCCCCAACCAGTCCAAGTTTGGGCGGGTTAATGACCGGGTCATTTATTAACTCAACACATCTTGACTCGCCCAAATTCAGCCGATCTAAAAGTTGGGCTAATTTGTGCTATGTATTAGCCCAAATTATACCATGAGAAGCCTTGTTAAAATATTTTAATAAAAAGAAAATTTCTTTAATATGTTATATATAGAGATAATAAAGAACAAGTTTTTATTTATTAGTTTCGTTTGATAATTAAATCAATTATAAGAAAACAAACGAAGAAATTAAAACATTGTAAGAGCAGGGTGTGGGGGTGTTGGGCTATGCCGCTATGACCCATACTTTAGCCTATCTTGATCCATTCCATCTCAGAGCAACTTTTGGACACGGGTTGGCTATGACCTGTTTATTCATGCAGCTCATTTTGACCCCTCCATTTGCCACCACTTGAGACCAAAAGTCAAGGAATCACAAATTGAACTAAGATCAAAGGAGGTAGGTGAAGTAGATAGCCTAATGGTCAGTTCTAATTGATTTTTAGAAAGTTGTCTGTTAGCTTTGCTTTACCTTTACAGCAGTTGACACCCCACAAATCAACTATTTGATATCCTAAATAACGCCATTGGGAAAAGGCACTCAACCTCATCAAGGCAGACTGGATTCAGAATAAGATGCAGCATTTTACCTTAACTAAGATCTCAACATCCAAAAACGAAATACATAATAACTTGAAAGTAATTCAATCATCTACCCACATCTACAGCCTACCTCTCTAGTCATGATCCACTTGATTTTGTCTTTAGAGATGAACTATTAACCAAGTTTTTTTCATTGTTGATATACTGCAGAAGTTGAACAACAAAAAGATCCTAGCTGTTGACCCAGAGGAAATTGGAGTAATGATGCTACAATTATCCAAGGAGTTGATGTATTTTTTCCAGGCCTAGCAGGAAATAAGGTACCAATCATGCATTGTTCAACAGAAAGTCATACTGAAAGGGGACATACCATGGTCGAGTTGATAAAAGTTCAGATACAAGATATGAGTTGTCACAAACGCAACAATGGGAGCAGCAACCATTACCCTTGATGCCTCATCTCTCACATTGAAGACTCGCAATATAGCAAGAAGAAGAGAATACCCAATCAATGCGGCTGCGGATGAATAGTCCAGCTTTTCAGAAAATTCTACATCTCTGCAATTAATTCCACAACATTAAACAAGGAAATAAAAAAAAAACTGTAAACAAGAACAAAACTGCATAATTACATTAGAGAACAGTGTCACAATTACCCAACCTTGTTAGTACTATGATGAAGACCCATGTGTAACTTTTCTGAAAAGTTACAAATGTAGGCAGTACTCAAACAACAAATTAAAATTAGAAAGTGCTTAGACCTAACTGAATAAACAGTCCCCTCTTTAATAACTTAAGCCCAGATGAGGTGATCATATAATTCAAGATGGTATCAAAGCAGAAAAGATCCTTGGCTTAAGTTTTACAACAACCTGCTAACTAAAGGTATTTCCACATGCTTCGTCAAAGAAGAGAACCAGGAAAGCACTTTCAGGGACATGTTAAGACATACTCCCTCCATTTCAATACTATCGTAGTTTAGTTGAGCACGAAGTTTAAGAAAGAAAGGAAGACTTTCGAAACTTGTGGTCCTAAATATGCCACGACATTTTTGTGGCTAATGAGTTTTGAAACTTGTGATATTAAATATGCCCACATTTGTTTGGCAGTAAATGCTTGTCAATGGGTAAAATAAGGACAGCCCGGTGCACAAAGCATCCCGTGTTAGCAGAGTCCGGGGAAGGGCCGCACCCCAAGGGGTGTGATGTAGACGGCCTACCCTAATGCAAGCATTAGTGGCTACTTTCATGGCTCGAACCCGTGATCTATAGGTCACACGGAGACAACTTTTACCGTTGCTCCAAGGCTCCCCTTCTCATTGGGTAAAATGGGAAATTTAATTATTTTTTCAAATTTAGAAAGTTGTCATTTTTTTAGAACGGACTAATAAAGAAATAGTGCCATAAAAATGGAATGGATTGAGTAATTTAATTAAATCTAACTGTCCTCTGTTAGGCGTATTTTGTATAAGTCTTTTGAGTCATTTTTAGTTAGTATTTTTCTCATTTTCGTTCAAATAAGTGTCGTGTTAGGTTGTTTTTCTTTCTTTTGAGTCACAGCGGTGCAAAAAGACAAAATGGAGAAAAGGAGCGAGAATTGGGCAGAAAAGGTGCTCCCGAGGCAAAAAGGACGAAAGTTGACAAATCAGAACGAAGGATTGTCAGCACCGCGGTGCCAATATGCAAAACCTCGGTGTCATATTTACTGAGAAGCCACAGGATTTTCAGCGCCGCGGTGCCATTATTACTGAGAGACTGCAGGAGTTTCGGCACAACGGTTCCGTTATGCAGAACCGCGGTGTCGGTGCGGAAAATCTCAATTCCGAAGAAGAATTGGCTAAGGGCAGGTTGGTCCATAAAGCACGAAATTTGGAACATATTAAGCCCTAGGGATTAATGCTATGAGAGAGGTTGGTCATTCTACAACAAAGCACAACACAAGACAACAAGGGAGGCTACAATTGGAAACTTAGTTCGCAGTAATTTCTTTTCTTTCGTTTTTAATTCAGTTTATGTATGAATTTTGTGTTAGTTCTTAGCGTGACTATGGTTAGGAGCTAAACACTTTATTAGGACTTTCCTTATGAATCGCTTGAAACTTCTATTCATAAATTAATGCAGTAGTTTGATTTCTTCTTCACTTGACTAAGATTTAGTCAATAATTGGTATGAATGCTTGATAATTAATTGATCACTAATTATCATAATATATATGATTTCGAATCAAGAACCGAGAGGAGAGATTTGGATATGCTGTAATTGACTAGACATAGGTTAAAATCGCGGACGACAGTACCCCGATACTTGTGTAGCATTATAGGTTACTGTTCTTAATCCTCCTATGTGGTAAATCTTATCATAGAAATATAGAAGGTTCTGCACTGGGGTTGAGTGATTATATGTCCTAACCGGAATATAAGACAGTTTAGTTAACCGCTATCTTAACGTAGAAGAAGAAGTCATTCTAGTTGCATTAAGGATTGAATAGAGTGGATAGTCGAGTATTTTGGAAGCTCTAATTCATTCATAACTGATTACAACTTAAATAGTTCAGTAATTCTTGCAATTATTCTAGTAGTTAAACAAAAACTCAACTCAAATATCGATTGCCAAATAGATAACATAAAATAGATGAACGATAATTAGAAACCAGTCTCTGAGGACGATATTCGGTCTTATCAGACTATATTACTTGTCAACGATGCGTGCACTTGCGTGAGCATTCGAAATATCGCTAACAAGTTTTTGGCGCCATTGCCGGAGACTGGCGTACTTCTAATATCAAACCATCTATTTTTATTTCTAATTTGGCCTTATTTTTATTTTTATTTTTACTATTAGAACCCTGTTGCCTTGATTTTGTTTGTTGATTTTGGTCTATTTCAGGAATCTAGTGTATGCTTAGAAGGAGAGGAGCAGATACACTTGTTCCCTTCAATTCTAAAATCGAAAAATTGTGCAAGCAAAACAGGCGTGAGAAAAGAATTGTTGATTTACTAGCCAAGAAAAATCAGCAGAACAACAACGGGGTACCTGACGACCACCACCTCAGAAATGAGCTTGGGAGATTATGTTTTGCCCACGGTTACTGGTGCACAGACATGCATCAGGCTCCCAGCAATAGGGGCGAACATCTTTGAGAACAAGTCAGCCATCCTGAGCATGGTCCAGAACACATTCTGATTTGGGGATTGCCGTCGAAGACCCAGCGTACGCATTGCCAACTTTCTGGAGCTGTGTGCCACTTTCAAATACAATGACGTTACTGACGATGCCATTAGACTGAGGCTCTTTCCGTTCTCACTTAGGGACAGAGCCAAGAGCTGGTTGAACTCACTCCCTGCCAACTCTGTTACTACATGGCAGGACCTAGCCCAAAAGTTTCTTGCAAAGTTCTTCTCACCTTCAAAAGCGGCAAAGTTAAGGAGAGAGTTAAACAATTTTTACCAGGTGGATGGTGAGTCGCTCTATGATGCATGAGAGCGATTTAAGGACCTGCAAAGGAAATGTCCCCATCATGGCATAGAAAAGTGGATGTTAGTCCACATTTTTTATAATAGGCTGAGTGGTACTACTCGTACCATCATTGATCTTTGCGGCGAGGAGCCTTTATGAGAAAGAGTGCCAATGAGGCACATGAGTTACTCGAAGACATGGCTGCCAACAATCATCAAGGAGCAGATGACAGGTCAGTGAATAATAGGAATACTATGGGCATACATGAATTAGATTCCATCATCGCCTGAATGCGAGTGGCCGCCACGGCGAAGAAAGCTGCGGCCTGACAACACTATGCGTGAATGCGCATCCGAATCTTTGTAAATTGTGAGATTTGTGGTGGACCGCATCTCTTTGACAGATGCACAGCGGTGGACCCTAATAATGTGTCAATGTAGCAGGTTCAGACAGTTGGGAACTTTCAGCGGCCTTATATTCCAACACATACAATCCAGGGTAGAGGAATCACCCTAACTTTTTGTGGAGGAACGACTGTGCCCAGAAGAACCATATCGGGTAGTTACGAACCAAAGCGAGGCGGGAATCGAGCTACCTCATCCCAAAGGTTTAGACCACTACACGGCGGGAGAAGTCGATGGTGAGTGCGTCGCTTACACTCACTAATTCGCAGAATCAGTTCATGTCTGAAACCAGGTCATCTCTCAAGAACCTGGAAACGCAGGTTGGGCAACTAGCGAAGATGGTAACCAACAGGCCGTAGGGTACTCTCCCAAGCAATACAGAGGTCAATCCAAGAGAGCAGTGTCAGGCAGTGTTGTTAAGGAGTGGAAAGTAGTTGGAGCAAGTTTCTCCCCAACCCGCAGTGGTTCATGAGAAGGAGGGTGAGAAAGCAGTTGAAGAAGGAAAGGAGGGGGTCACTGAGGACCACCCTACAGTTGAGAAAGCTCCACCAGCACTACTGATATAATCCCTTACCCTCAGAGGCTCCAAAAGAAGGTCATAGACAAGAAGTTCTCCAAGTTCTTGGAGGTATTTAAGAATCTTCACATCAATATCCCCTTCATTGAGACGTTAGAACAAATGCACGCATACTTCAAATTCATAAAGGAGATACTTGGGAAGAAAAGAAGGTTGGCGGATTATGAGATAGTAGCGCTGACAGAGGAGTGCAGCGCCATCCTACAAAAGAAACTGACTCCTAAGTTGAAAGATCCAGGAAGCTTCACCCTGCCCTGCACTATTGGCAACGTAACGCAATGGTATTTGTGTGACTTAGGGGCTAGTATCAATCTCATGCCTCTGTCTGTATTCAAGAGATTGGGTTTGGGGGAAGCCAAACCAACCACAGTTAATCTGCAGCTAGCTGACCAAACCGTGGTGCACCCCAGAGGCATAGTTGAAGATGTGTTTGTCAAGGTGAGAAAGTTCTTCTTTCCAGCAGACTTCCTCATTCTTGACATGGAGGAAGATGATGAAATACCCATCATTTTGGGGAGACCATTCCTTGCAACGGGCAGAGCTCTAATTGATGTGGAGAAGGGGGAATTGAGACTAAGGATTCAGGAAAAAGAGATGGTATTCAGGGTGTTCAAATCCACCACTAAGTCCTAGGCTAGCAACAAGTGCTTCGCAGTAAGCCTGGCCCGACCTGACAGATCGGCAAGCCTGCACAAAAACTTTGGAGATCATTCCTACAGCAGTGAACCCACTGGCTAGTTTGAAAGCTGCAACAAAAGTTCATGACATGACGGCTGACAAACAGGTAAGTCCCACTGAACCCAATGAAAAGAAAAAGAGAAATAGAGTGAGGAAGAGGAAGATGATTTTGAAATGGATAGGTTGTGGGGTTAATTTACCCCCAATGATTTGATAAAGAACCGGCGTCCAGCTACAAGACGTTAAAGACAGCGGTACTTGGGAGGCAACCCAATTTTTAAATTATGCAATTTAGTTTAATTAGAACAGTCTCACGTTTGGTATTTTTGTTGTGTTGTGATGTCAGGTGAAGGTGAAGGAATGGAACATAAAGCAGGGAACAATGCTGGAAAACACTGAATCAGAAGTTTCAGCACCGCGGTGCCAATATGCAAAACCGCGGTGCGGAAGATCGAGAGGCCCGATGCTTTAGTTCTGCGGTGCCACTTATCATGCAGCGGTCTTAGATTAGCGATTTCCGAATAATAAAAAGGCCCTGAATCGCCAAATCTCCTCCCATAGATATCGTCTCAGTGCAATAACCGCCGCCACCACCACCAATTTGAGTTGTTGTATGTCTGTAAGTAGTCCCTTTAATTTTTGAGTCTTTTACACATTTGGGACAATGTGTAGTTTAAGTTTGGGGGGAGTTCTTATTTTATTTTATTTTTGAGTTTTTTGTTTGTTTTTGTGTTTTATGTGAGTCAATTTTTTTTTTATGATCATGCATGCTGTGCTTATTTGGAACGCCTAGTGAACTAAGTAGGATAATGTAGTGGAATGAGAAGCTAAAATATGTGTGTTTAAGTTAGATATGCCAAAAATTCATGAAAATTTGATTATTTGGAATATTTGGTGTTTAGCCTATGTGCTGTCAATTGAAAACTGTGAAGTCTGTTTGCTTGTTATTTGAGGCGAAATAGTTAGGATGTACATGTTTAGGGAGATGATTCAGGCATTTCTTTGTTAGTACTTCTTACCATTCATTAGTATCCCTAGTCAGCCCTTTGAGCCTAAAATGAGTTGTTTTCTTTGACACCCCATAATTCTCTCGTGTGTCATGAAAATTTATAATATATATAATATATATAATTCCTAATATATATAATATATATAATTTATAATTTTCTAAATTCCTAATATATATAATTCCTAATTTTCTAAATTTCTAATATATAATATTATATAATTAGAATTGGGTTAGAGGCGTTTTTTAAAATTGAATTACCAATACTGAAATTGACATTCTCGGACGCGGTGCCACAAAATTTTTACGTTGAAATCTATTGTACATCGCGAGATATTTAGATTTGAAAATGGGAAAAAGCGTACGATTTGGGGAAAAGAGAAATTGAGGCAAGATGGGCGTTTTGGAGAAATCCGGTGAAGTCCGTTTGGGATTATTCGTCTCAAAAAAATACGCGAAATCAAAAAAAAATTAGATCAAACGGACGTCCGAGCGCAAAGTTATGACCATTTAAAGTTTCACTAATTTACGACTTATATTTGATATGTCAATACGTCTGGCTTTGAAATTTGGTGGCTGAGTGGGTGAAATTGGGACCGCTGAGGAGAGGATTCGGTCCATTCGGTCCAGTAGACCGGACCGGACCGAAAATGACTCGGACCGGACCGAGAAATTCGGTCCGGTCTTCGGTCCGGAGAATCCGAATTCTCGGTCCTCGGTCCGGTCCGGTTCGGTCCGGTCCGGTTTTGACCCTTTGTGCAGCCCTAGTCATAAGCGGTAATTGAAAAATTGAGATGAAAAAGAGTGAAAAAAGAATACAAAAAGAGAGTGAAAAAGTGATGCACCCCAATGAAAAAAATGTAAAAACTTAAGTTTGGGGGTGCCTATGTGAATTGTTTCATGCTCTCAAAAAGAGAAAGGGGATATAGGCATGAACTGAAAAGAATACCAAAAAGAAGGACAAAATGGTTGAGTAAGAAAAATGCTTAGGGTACATAAATTGAGCCTAAATGTCTAATCTTACCTACCCATGCATAAGCCTACATTACAACCCTGAAAAATTCTGATGATCTCTAAAATGTATGTCTATGATTAGTGGAGAATAGCAAGTAAACAGACTCATAGAACTAAATAAAATTGATATGCATAGATTAGGTATTCATGCTTCCATTGATTATGACTGAAATGAATTTGCAAAATATCTGACTTGAAATTCTAGATTGCTAAATTCATGCTATATTTGTTCCTACATATATCACAACTGACGTTTATGTGTTTTAACCTTGTGCAGCTGCTTGATTTGAGTCTTTGAGTCTCTTTGATTTGTTTTTTTGTTTTTTTGTTTTTTTGTTTTTTTGTTTTTTTGTTTGCTCGAAGGCGAGCAAAGGTTAAGTTTGGGGTGTTTGTTAGGCGTATCTTGTATACGCCTTTTGAGTCATTTTTAGTTAGTATTTTTTCTATTTTCGTTCAAATAAGTGTCGTGTTAGGTTGTTTTTCTTTCTTTTGAGTCTCAGCGGTGCAAAAAGGCAAAATGGCGAAAAGGAGCGAGAATTGGGCAGAAAAGGTGCTCCCGAGGCAAAAAGGACGAAAGTTGGCAAATCAGGACGAAGGATTGTCAACACCGCGGTGCCAATATGCAGAACCGCAGTGCCATATTTACTGAGAAGCCACAATATTTTCAGCACTGCGGTGTCAACATGCAGAATCGCAGTGCCATTATTACAGAGAGACTGTAGGAGTTTCGGCACCGCGGTTCCGTTATGCATAACCGCGATGCCGGTGCGAAAAATCTCAGTTCCGAAGAAGAGTTGGCTAAGGGCAGATTGGTCCATAGGACACGAAATTTGAAACATATTTAAGCCCTAGGGATTAATGCTATGAGAGAGGTTGGTCATTCTACAACAAAGCACAACACAAGACAACAAGGGAGGCTACAATTGGAGACTTAGTTCGCAGTAATTTCTTTTCTTTCGTTTTTAATTCAGTTTATGTATGGATTTTGTGTTAGTTCTTAGCGTGACTATGACTAGGAGCTAAACACTTTATTAGGACTTTCCTTATGAATCGCTTGAAACTTCTATTCATAAATTAATGCAGTAGTTTGATTTCTTCTTCACTTGACTAAGATTTAGTCAATAATTGGTATGGATGCTTGATAATTAATTGATCACTAATTATCATAATATATATGATTTCGAATCAAGAACCGAGAGGAGAGATTTGGATATGCTGTAATTGACTAGACATAGGTTAAAATCGCGGACAGCATTGCCGATACTTGTGTAGCATTATAGGTTACTGTTCTTAATCTTCCTATGTGGTAAATCCTATCATAGAAATATAGAAGGTTCTGCACTGGGGTTGAGTGATTATATGTCCTAACCGGAATATAAGACAGTTTAGTTAACCGCTATCTTAACGTAGAAGAAGAAGTTATTTTAGTTGCATTAAGGATTGAATAGAGTGGATAGTCGAGGATTTTGGAAGCCCTAATTCATTCATAACTGATTACAACTTAAATAGTTCAGTATTTCTTGCAATTATTCTAGTAGTTAAACAAAAACTCAACTCAAATATCGATTGCCAAATAGATAACATAAAATAGATGAACGGTAATTAGAAACCAGTCTCTGAGGACGATATTCGGTCTTATCAGATTATATTACTTGTCAACGATGCGTGCGCTTGCGTGAGCATTCGAAATATCGCTAACATCGTCTCTCTCCCAGTGTAAGCTCAATGAGGTAGTCACGCAGTTCAACAAAAAATACTCTTTAGTAAACAATAAGATTTATATGCACCAAACAGTGCTACCCTGTTACATTCCACTTATAAATAGAAGTGCAAAAGGCATAACTGTCATTCTCACTCCTCATAAACCATAGTAATTCGCAGCACTCAGCGGCATCGTATTCACATTTAATATCTGATGGCACACAACCTCATTTGGAAATCGACAAGCAATGGAGAAAGTTTCTACTTTCTTCGTTTGTGAAGATGAAGCTATCTATCAATAGAAGAAACTCGAACCGTTTCCGGAAACAACATTTTAAGCAAGAAGCCTATACTAAAAGAGTGGAACAACCACTTCAGAAGACAGTTTCAAACCACTTGATTTCTGCTTAAACTAAATTTATGCAGTTTACAGTAGATAGGAATTACTAATCAGATAGAAATAAGAAGAATGGGAACTCACCTACTATGGGAAACAGCACTCCAGATCCAGGCGTTCATTGATAAAATTGCATAAATATGCCACAAGCCAGTGTATTCATAATATGGCTTCCTGTTTGGGCTAAAAGGTAGCTTGTAGTTCACTAGAATAAAAAAGGATACCCATCCATGGAATTGTATAGCAAGGTTAAGGGCAGAGAAAGCCACAGAAACAGGTTCCTGGTTTCGGAGATGACTTTGTTAAGATGAATGAATTATATCACATGCTAGATATAGGAAAGAAAATAACTAATCTAAATTTATGAAGAACCTGGATCCCATAAACACGCCGGAAGGGCCATTTCCCATGATATTTGATAGGCTTAAGACCAAGTTTCTGCCTTTCTTCCTCTCTGGTAAGCATACAGTGGTATTGACAATCACTAAGGCAGTCCCACTGTTTCCATCTCAGATAAAGTGGTTCCTGCAGGTACCATGGACCGTCAATTGGATTTTCTCCAGAAGAAAAATTACAATGTTGAAAGCATTTTTCCCCCACACATCCAATCTCCTTGCAGTGACCAACACATGCTCTGTGAGACCAACAAATTCAATGATCAGAAGTCATGAAACAGAATCACTTTGAAAGAATTGCAGCAGAAAATATGCATATACATGGATTTCAATCAGAATCAAGCCCATAAGACTATCACCAGGAATAAAATCAAGGCGCTACCCAAGAAAGCAGGAGTAGAGAGGGAATCAATAGCTGATTGCAATAATCTTAAGTATACTATAGTCCAGAGGGTGGCCAGAAGCTTAAAAATCTTTCAAAAGGTATGTTTTATATGCATATATTGTCATTTACATTTCATGATTTTGTCTAGAAAATTCTAGAACATAAACAGAAAGTAACGAAATTATAATAACTTTATACATTTGAGAATAAATAGTTGTTAGTCGTCATGTTCCACGTTCAACATGAGCTTAACACATCCTTGATCAATTGTCTGGTCAAAACATACGTGGACCCTCAGTTATCACTAGCTCTTGGGATCACTCCTCATCTTTGAAGCCTCTGAGGCTATTCATACTTCAGTTGGGTTTTGGATCGTGTGACTTAAGAACTGAAGTTGCAGTGGCCTTGGCTATGAGGAAAAAAAGACCAAATATTCTTTCAAAAATAAACCTTTCAACATGACACAAGGAACTTTTCCAAAACCAAATCCAACCACACATTATTTTCCAAAACATAAATCAAAACAAAACAAAACAAAACTTAAACCCATTTAATCCTTAATGCCATCATCATTCGACATCACTTAGTTGTATGACTTGTATGTTTAAGAAGTTAAATCTAAATGTCAAGAGATAGCAGCTATCTGTTGCTGCATTTGTTTTGTATCTTGTTATTTTGTTGTCTCTTTTCTTACAATCTGCGTGGCATACTTATTATTTGAGCCAAGTGTCTATCAGAAACAACCTCTCTACCTCAAAAAGGTAGGGGTATGGGCTGGGTACATCCTACCCTCCACAGACCGCACTTGTGGGATTACACTGGGTAATTATGTTGTTGTTATTGTACGAGATAGCAACTGAGAAAGACCAACGACAATATCTATTTGGTTGAAGCTACGCCTAATTGATGCTTATTTGAAAAGAAAAAAATCTTAAAGTAACAAGTTCCTTGACCACAGAGTTTAGTCCATGATTCAAATGGAGTGTAAGGTACAATATACAAGGTTTTAAGAAAGATCAATTGATTCCACATATTACTCTAGAAATCCAAGTCCATCTCTTTGGATTAGAAAGGACGAAAGTTCCACAGCTCAAGAAACACAGATTTATACCACAAGATAAACACTCATTGACTATTGTATTTTCCCCTAGAAATGTATATTTCATGAATAGATAGACAATGAAAAATAACTCTCCATCTCTCATATGTATGCTCAAGCATACACTAATCAAGTGATACAATACCTCACCTCTAATTCCCAACGACTCATCTATCAATTTTAGAAAGTAAAGTATCACGATATGTCAGGATCAAAGAAAAAGACTTTAATTGCTACAAAAATTGTTTAACTATATTTGGTATGAAGGAAAATGTTTTATACAAGAAGAGTGAAAAATATCCCAAACTCACTCCATATCACTTCTTTTAACTTAGTGCCCATTTAGCCATGGAAAGTTTTCAACTTTTTCCAGAAAATCCATGGGAAAATGTATGGACATAGAATTGTTACAATTTTTCGGAATTTGAAAAACTCTAAAAAGTTGTTTTCATAATTTTCACTTCAAATCACTCACACAAATTCAAAAACAACTTCAATTTATATTCATGTCCAAACACAACTTTAATTTGCAAATACCATTTTGAACATGAAACAAGTACTATTTCTTTTTTTAAAAATCACGATTTTTATGTCCAAACGCCCACTTAAACTTTACCATTAGTATCACTCTTTATATCCAAAATAACCGGAAAACACTAACCTCCTACTCTATCCTCCACCTCATAAATTTACCATATGTCACCTACTTTTCTACCCAACATTATTACTCCCCTATGTAAAAATTAAAGGTGAACTTACTTGTAAATCGGATCAGCATCACCGGAGCTAGCATGGATAAGTCGGAAAATGGAAGAAATTGCGGCTATAAACAGAAGCAAACGACATTTTTCCATTGGAAAGTCAAAATAAAATACTTTACTAGAAGAGTTTTGATAGAGAAATTTATTTAATTTAAGGGATGAAAGTATCATAAGTTAACTTGTGTTATTTTACTGGATATGTTATTATCGTAAATTAATATAAAGTAAGTGATCAGGTAAACTATGTTTGACATACTCAACCAAAAAGCGGTTAGATCATGACCTTTTATGTCACTCTCTCCTACTTCACCAACTTAGCTACACTAGCGGGTAAATTTATTCTATCTTTGTAGATAGAAAAATTGGAGGACGTGAACACAACCGTGACGTGAACTAAGAGATGAGGTGAGCGGAGACCAGAATCTCGTGATTAGTACTCTCCCTGGCGTTTCACGACATGCCACGTGTTACTATCTTTAGGTGGCCCTTCTTCGTAAATTTGAGGAAACAGTTTTTGAGTTTTGGGGAAAACTAAATAAACTTTTCCAATTTATACTTCCACACGTCCCAACTCAAAGATAAATTCTTATAACAAACTATTTCCTCCGTCTCAAATTATTTATCTTCTTTTATACGTTTTTAAAAAAATATTAATTAATAATTTTATATTTAATCTGTTTTATTCTTATTTATATTTAAGTTATAATCTTTCTTCTTTAAATGTTTACTCTTCATTAATGATAAAGGAAAAAAAATTATATATTGAACTTCTAAAATGATAAATAATTTGAAATAATTATTTTTAATAATCACGATAAATAATTTAAGACGGACAGAGTATAATGAACTTCAAATACCAAAGAGTCCATAAAAAACGGAAAAAATATGTTTTATCCATTTATACTCCATTCATTTTAAAATAAATGGTGCTTTTACTTTTTTATTTTAAAATAAGTCGTGTTTTTTATATAATTAAGAAGGTATTATATTCTTTCTATTTTATTCTTGTTTAAATAAATAAAGTTTTACATAACCAAAATATTACTAAAGAGTCGCATCTTTTTCAAGGTATTTATAAAAGATAAGTTAGTAACTAGAAATGAGTAATTTTCTTAAGGAGTATTTCCAAACTAAAATACCACTTATTTTGAGACGGAAGAGTATAAAACTAAGACACAATATAAAAGGAATCAAAACATATCAGAAATTAAAAACAGATCAAGTGTCATTCAATGTACAGAAACATCACATAAGACCCCAAGATTCATCCATCCTTTATTAGGCATTATTATCCTTTGTTGCCTCTAAATTACCTTTTATTACAACTTTAATATTGGTATTAAGGGGGCATGATTTGTGGATAATGTATTTCATAGCTCTAGTATAAATAGAGGTTCTCAATCTATTGTAAGACATTTGAAATCTAATAGAAAACAGATACGCTAAAGAAATTTCTTTCTTGATCTTGATTGTTCTTGAGAACCTCTAGCTTATCATTTTGTTAAGGTTCGGGCTATTTATTTTAACTGTTACTTTCTTTCATTCTAATATCTTATTTGCTATTGCTTATTATCTCATTATTTTAGTCATATTGATCCACGTGTTCTTGATCATGTCTATAATCCAACTGTACCAATTTCACTTGTAAACAGTTTGACATCAATCGTGGGGCCAGGACAATTGTGATCCTGTCTATTATACTGATTCTCTTTAGTTCCTACTGTTAGACACAATTCTTGTGGATATGAGAAACACTAGTGATAATCAAACTCATCTCACTACCGGAAACAACGGTAATAATGAGTAACTTGGTCTGGGTGGTTTGCCTCTCCACGATCCTTGATACTGGTGAAGTATTGATACATTACACAGATGGAGTAACTTCCCCGGGGAACAACCAAAATCAACGGGTTCCAGAGGAAGCAACTCCTACTGATAAAACCCCGAGAAAGCGATGCAGATCATGAGGGTGCATGAATGGTCATTGATGGAAGAGCTGAAATTCATGAGGCAAGCTATTTCAGCACTTTTTGGAAACCCAGACGTCGAAGTTAGAAGGCTTAGAGGAACATCATCGACACCAACAGTCAGAAATAATACACCCAATGGAGACTGAATGGAGGGTATACCCGTCGGGAATGAATACACATTCGGAAGCGAGTTCATCGCACATGATCCTTTTCCGAACAAAAGTCTTGCAATTTATGAAAAACATCATTGATAAGATGAACAAAAGCACTAAGGAAGTGGAAAAATAGTGAAGGAGTTTCATGTCCGTATGGATCAATCTTGAGGGCTCCGTCGGTTCTTGAGGGTCCGGATGCAAAAAATATATATATTCAGTTAGCTTACAAACCAGAAGTTATCCTGAAGTTTAATTCAAAGAGAATTGAGATGCCGAAAATCCCCAAGTATGAACGATTGACAAATCCATAGTAACACAAAATGTCCTACACCATGGTTGTCAATGGAAATGGCATGAAATCAAACGAGATCTAATCGGTCCTGATCAAGAAATTCAACGAGACATTGACTAAAATGGTCCTAACTTGATTTTCTATTTTACCCTAACACTCAATTGATTCATTTGCTATATTCACTGATATGCTTATTTAAGCATATGCTGGAGTCCAGAAGGTGTGAATGCGAAAGACAGGCATCTTTCACATTTTGCAAGGGTATCTAAACGACTACGGGACTTTGTCACCCAATTATAGAATGAGCGGATGTTGTTGCCAGCGGTCCTGGATGAATGGGTTATCGAAGCTTTCACCAAGGGTCTAAACCCTCTGAGTTCGGATGCCTCGCGCAATCTCAAGGAAACATGTTAAAGTTCTAGGCAACAATGTGAGAAGATGTTCACGGTCGCTATATGTCAAAGATTCGCGTAGAAGATCATGAGGTAAATATATCGACATCTTCCACGGTCCAAAATCAAGGTCAACTGAACTTTTATTAGAGATATTCCAAACATCAGTTTGAACCATACCTATCTGGACCACGGACGGATAGGAGGCAGAAGCGTTTTCAGAGCGAGTCACCAGAAAACAACTTACATTAAGAACAATAATATCTGCGAACACTGAGACTATAACATTAAAGCAACAGAAACCATAATAACAAGTACCGGAAGCATCTGAAGATGGCTCCGGACAATAAAAAACAGTGTGCACAAAGACATTATGTCCGTATAAGATACCGGAGATATCCCAAACTAGATCTAGAATAGAGAAAGGAATGGGGTTGCCAGATCAGCCTCGAAAAAAATATAAGGAATCAGGATCAAGAATCGGTTTGACCCAATAGATGTTAGCACGACCGTAATTCTCTTGCAATGTATTTTTATTCATTTTTCGTAAATTGTCATACATGCAAAGTTGTAAACACTTGTGTACATTCAAGGAATGGAATGAAGCAAAACTTGCACCTTCTAAACATTCTCGTATATGTCTGAATGAACAAAATCATTCTTAAATTTGGTCACTCTTAAAAGCAAATAAGAATTACGAATCCAAACAATTGTGCATAGATAAACACGGGACCTCCTCTTTATAAGCACTGAAACATAAGGGTCCTCTCTTATAAAGTTGTCTAGTTAAATGGCTAAAAGACCAAATGCTTTATTTTTCGATCGTAAAGTTAATAGGATATATTCAGACTTTACCAGAGCCAGAAGATGAAAATTTCTTATCATTAGCATCCCTATATTTCAAGGTTGTGAGATTATAAAAGTTTCGGATATAACTAAAAATCCTAGAGTCAAAACTCTAACACTAAACAATTTCGGGTATAACTAAAAATCCTTGAATCAAAATTCTAAAATTTAAAAGTTTTGGGAAAATTAAAAACCCAAGAATTAAAATTCAAAGTTTAAAAGTTTTGGGGAAAACTAAAAACCTAGGAGTTAAAACCAGAAGGTTAAGAGTTATGGGTGAACACAAAAAACTCGAGATCAAGTTTTATGTGGTGATAGTACATTTTCAACACCAACAGGCCGGCGACGATAGAAAAATTAGTGGCGGAGTGTCATATGAATTCCTTAGTCATGCACTATTTTTTCCTTCGTTCAGTTTTTGTCCCAATTGAATTTTTCCGATAAGGTTTTTAATGAGGCATTCTCGAGGGTGATTACATGACTTTTCGAAAAGAAGGGGAAAATCTTTCACTTCCCGATCACATCTCAACGAGCAAGTGGAAAGTGGGGGGACTATCTGTGTAGGGAAAAATTCGCAGACACCAAGTGGACGTATAAAAAAATGACATGTGGCGATGGTGAGAGATCAAATTCGAGTCAGCAAGAGATGGGCTCCGAAAAATCATACGAAGCTCCGGATAAACATGCCAACTCACCGGTCAAGTGTTATTCAATGTACATAAATGTTACAGAAGACCCAAAAATTCCTCCAGCCTTTATTACCCTTTATTATCCTTTGTCATCTTTTAATTATCTTTTATTGCAGCATTAATATTGGTAATTGAGGGAACATAATTTGTGAATCCTGCATCTCATAGCTCTAGTATAAATCAAGGCTCTCATTCTATTGTAAGGCATCTGAAATCTAATAAAAAGAAATATTTAAAGTAATTTCTTTCTTGATCTTGAGAAGGCTTTCACATATAGCTTGCCCAGACTCTAGCTCATCATTTTTGTCAAGGCTCAGACTATTTACTTTAACTATTACTTACTCTCATTCTAATAATCTTACTTGCTATTTCTTATTATCTCATTATTTTGTTCATATTTATCCACGTGTCCTTGACCACGTCTACAAATACAATTGTATTGATTTTACGGGTAAACATCGTCTATTGGTGTTATAAAATGGGATTTGATCTATAAGTGATGACACACTATCAACATACTCAACAAGTTATAACTTTCACTATTAACATTAGAGTTGTCATTTATAGGTAAAATTTTGGTATTTCTCCAACAATTGAGAATAGTTGAGGTTTTAACATCATTCCATACTTCTACAGAGTGTTAATTTCTTGTCGTGAGTGAAACTTGTTGTCATTAAATAATGGGTGATGATTTCCATTGCATCCATATTTATCAATCAAATACTTGATAAAATGACCTTTATATTTGACCTTAAATTTTGTACTAGAGAGAAAATATGTGATTTTAAAAAAATTCAAGACTAAATAAGATTACTATGAGAAATATATTTGTTTTATTTTAGATATTCGTGCTTGAATTTTTTTATGTGCATGACATTAATGATGATTTTCATAAATAATTATATTTTATTTTTATACATAATATATTTCTAACTAAATATTATTACATAATATTTGAGTATGACTGTTATAGACAAGTAATTTTACAAAGAGTATATCACTATTTAATGAATGTCATTGTTGTTATAGGTAGATTGTTGTTATAGAGAAATAAAATATAACATGAAAAATCGATTTCGAAAAAATATCAGACCGTTATAATGAAATATTGTTAGAACTAGTGATAATTATAGAGATATTTACTTGTATTACTTATTTTGGCAACTCAAATAGAAAAAACATGAACTTTCCATAGGATTAATTATTGATAGAGTTTGAATATAATATGTACCCCATATTATTTTTCTTCTTTTATAGAGATAATATTAGTAATCTAGCTTCTGGTACGATTTATTCATTTGTTAATAAATTAATAAAAGTATAACTATAATATAAAATATAAATTATAAAATATAAAGTTAACTTTAAATTTTAAAATATAAAATATAAAACTATATTATATTAATTATTAAATATTTAATTTGAATTTAGTTTACATTTTCAGAATTAAAAAAAAAATAAAAAATCGGTCAAATTAAGACGTTCAACCGAACATACGTATCTACGAAATCCGTGTAATGATCAGAATCGGACCGATAGCAGGATCTGGGTTCAATCCGGTACCGGTCAAGCGGATTGAACCGGTAGAAGGTATAGTACCAATTGAGAGTTGAAATGAATCACTAATATCTCCAAACGCATAGCCTCATGATAGTTAAACTCTCACACAAAAAAGACAGGACCAGTGCTTTAAAGTTTTGTCACAGCTTGCCTGACACAATTTCTCATCCACCTATAATTGAGGTTTCTAGTCTCTATTGTCCTCAACCCTAAAATATCTTGCATAAGCGCATGGTACAATAGGGAAACAAAGGCTATGAATCAAGATATTTATCCAATGGGATATACAAGTTACCAGGCTACTTGGAAAGATTATCAAGCTCTATTGGTAAAATTTTTTCCTCGAGGACAAAGTAAGAATTTGACATGGAGGGAAAAAAAAACTAAAATGGAAGATACTTGCGGAGCTTGTACGTAGCACATAGGAAGGTGCGCCTGGTAGTTAGAGTTAGGTTGTATTCGGTACGAATCTGTTAAGAATTCACATCGGAAATAGAATGAAAACATGAACTCTTTATATTGAATTGGACAATCCTTCCCTCATAATCTAGCTTTTGAGTTTGAATTAGGTCCAAGATCCATTCATTACATGGTATCAGAGTCAGACTCATTCCAATTATTTATTCACCGATGTTGGGCCACCAAAGCATGCTGGAGAGTGTTAAGAGTCTCATACCGAGGTCTGAGCGCGCGGGTAGTATTAAGAGTCTCACACAACTTTTGAGGTTAAATTAAGCTCAAAATTCATTCTTTACGGAATCAAAGTATTTTCTTAAAAAATATTTTCCAGAAAAATAAGTAATTTTTTTTATGTTTAGTATATAAGTATAAAATATTTGTTGGCCCTCATAATAAAAATGCATCTGGGTCCAAGCTGATCCGCCTTTAGCCCATTAATTATTATTATCTATGTTTAGGGACTTCTTTGTATTATAAGAAAGTAGTGGGGACTTTATTGTATGTTATAGGACTGATACCGAACCGTTTCATTGACTAGTTACAATTAGAAGCTGGAATAAGTTTCTAGTTTGAGCACTTAAGCCCTGCTAGTTTAAATTACTTTTGATATTTGTAAGTTGACCCACAGATGGCATTATCTTTATCATTACAGTTCCTAAATTAGTTAGGCTATTTTGATGTTCATCTGAAGATTGATACAAAACCTGATATAATTATCCATTTTTCAATGAAAAGTCTCTTTAGTTAACCCTAGTTGTAGAATTAGCTTAGCCGCAACTTTATACTCCGTCCGTTCACTTTTAGTTGTCCACTGTATTAAAAATAAATTCACTTTTACTTGTCTATTTTAACATACCAAGAAAAAGACAAAGTTTGTTTTCTTATTTTACCTTTAACATTATTATTCATTTTCAAATCATTTCGAGTCTATTAAAACTATACAATAATTAATATGTGTATTATGATAAAATATTTTGATCCTCATATTGTTAAACAGTGGGTCCAGCCGTGTGGCTCATGTACCGTGTGGAGCCCTTCTCATTTCTTTGTGTATTTGGTAAATATTAAACTTAGATTTGTACCTTAATTATGAGTGTAATATTATCATAATTATAAAGTTATTCTTCAAATAGAATAGGGATTTCAAGGTAGAATAGGAAGAAGATCTTCCTTGTAACTTGTATATATATATTTTTCATTAATAAGAATAATCAAGAGATTATTTCTTACATTCTTTCATGATATCAAGAGTTTAGGTTCTCTTTACCCTGCTTCCGCTCCTCAAAATTTATTCTTTTTTCTCGAAATTTTGCCCTAAAATTCTCGATTTTTTTGTGTGTTTCTTCTTTCACAAAACCCGAATTTCTTCTCTTCCAAAAACTTTTCTCACAAATTCCCTTCTCTGAATCTTGTTATTCTATTCCATATGACTGATAAGAACACTTTTCACCCTGCCCTCACAGTTTCTAATATCAAGAGCGTTCTTCCTATCGTTCTTGACCTAGAAAACGTTCAATATGGGACATGGACGAAATTATTCAAGATTCATGCTAAAGCACATAAAATTCTTCACCACATCATCCCTCATCCTCCTTCAAAGGAGGGTGATAAGGCGTCTACATCTAATGTGCCCACTCAAGAAGCAGATCCAGAATTATGGGATATGCTTGATTCCAAGGTTCTTCAGTGGGTTTATGCCACTATCTCCTTGGATCTCTTAGAGACGATTATGGAACCCAACTCTACAGCTATGACGGCGTGGAACCGTTTGCGTGACATATTTCAAGATAACAGTCATTTTAGAATTGTTATTCTTAAGCAGGAATTTTCGCAAGTGGCTATGGCAAATTTTTCCAACGTCTCTTCTTATTGCCAACGCCTCAAGGACATGGAGGATCAACTTCGCAACGTGGTTTCTCCTGTTTCTAACAGTCGTCTGGTTCTTCAGATGGTTGCAGGCCTGTCAGAGGCCTATAATGGTGTTGCTTCAGTTATTTGACAAAGTAGCACCTTGCTAGAGTTCTATCAGGCCCGTTTCATGCTTACATTGGAAGAAGCGGCTCGCTAAGCGGCGATTGGGAGTAGTCATGTCGGTATGGTGACTGCTTCCAATTTTGCTCCTTCCAATCCAGCCACTGTGACCCAAAGTCACAACAACGGAGGTGGTAAGAAAGGCCAGAATAAGAAGAATAATGGCAAGAATCATGGCGGTAACAACCGACAACAGCAACAACAGTCGTGGAGCCCACATACGCCCGCGGACGATGGCGGTGGTCACAACACCTTCTGTGCGCGTCTCAACCTTCTGACGTCGCGACTTTACCTTACGGCGCGCCGGTATCTGCCGGGATACTCGCCAGATACTCGCCAGCCTTCTCCCAATCCAGACTCCTGGGTTCAGACAAGCGTATGGGCAGTCTCAGCAGTCTAGTATACTTGGGCCTCGCCCCCATCAGACTCACCACGTAGTGGGACATACACAGACCGATATTGAAGCAGTGATGCACACACTTGGCTTGACTCAATCAGACCCTAATTGGTACATGGACACCGGCACCACTACCCATATGACATCCGAGCAATGTACTCTCTCGTCTTATTCCAATTTGAGCATTAATCGTGGTATAACTGTTGGTAATGACAGTTCTATTCCAATTAAGGGTTATGGTCATAAAACCTTGTCCCCTCTTCATCCATCACTTGTCCTGAAAAATACCGCCCGTACCAAAATTAATTAAAAATTTAGTATCTGTCAGTAAATTCACAACCGATAACGGGTTTACGGTAATTTTGATCCATTTGGATTTGTAAAGGATTTCAAGACGGAGTCATCTCGTGAGGTGTAACGATGGGGGCTATATCCAATCACACCAAGTCCAAGCTTCTCGCGTCAAGCTATGTCATCCACCTTTGCAGCTCTTTCTCCTTCCTTGTGGCATGCTCGTCTAAGTCATCCGGGGTCGTCTATTTTATCTTCTTTAGATAGACATAAGTTTATTTCTTGTAAAGTGCAGCGCGATCTCCAATTTGTCAATCCTGTGCTTTGAGAAAGATTATTAAATTACCATTTGTAGCTTCAAATTCGAATACTTCTATGTCATTTGAAATTATTCATAGTGATTTATGGACATCTCCGGTTCTCAGTTCTATGTGTCATCGTTATTATGTTCTATTCTTAGATGACTATACTAAATATTTATGGACGTTTCCAATTGTGAAAAAATCTCACGTTTTTTCCATCTTCATAAAATTTAGAGCCTTCATAAGAACGCAATTCGAACAAGATATAAAAAGCATTCAATGTGATAATGGCAAAGAATATGATAATGGAGAATTTAGGGAGTTTTGTGCTCAAAATGAGATAATTTTTTGTTTTTCTTGTCCTCATACGTCTTCACAAAATGGGAAAGTTGAGCGAAAAATTTGTACCATTAATAATATTGTCCGCACTTTATTGGTTCATTCTTCCGTTCCTCCATTCTTTTGGCATTATGCACTACAAATGGCTACCGATCTCCTAAATATTCTTCCCTCTAAAGGCTCGACATATTCATCCTCTCTAAAAGTGTTATACAATAAGACTCCGTCATACACTCATCTTAGGGTCTTCGGATGCTTATGTTATCCACTGTTTTCATCCACTACAATTAACAAACTTCAGGCACGTTCTACTCCTTGTGTATTTTTGGGTTTTCCGTCAAATCACCGTGGTTATAAATATTTTGATTTGTCCTCTAAAAGAATCATCATTAATCGTCATGTTCTCTTTGATGAATCCCAATTTCCCTTATCTAAAGTAGAAAAACTCGTGTCTAGTTCCTATGATTTTTTGGATGATGCTATCTCCCCCTATGTTCTCCGATATTTTTGGGTTTGCGGAAAATACGCGAGTTCCCAAAACCCGCCTCGGCGTGCGGCCTGCGTAGAGCGTAGCCGCCGGCAATCTTCGGATATTTCCGAAAATTCCGAAAATTCACTCAATCCAGCCCAGAGTCATGGTCCAGTCACTAGTAGTCAAATGGGTGTTTCTAAACCAAAAAGACATTTCAATTTAAATTCAAATGTCCTTAAATCTCCATTACCCCGTAATCCTGTGTCTGCTTTAAATGACCCTAATTGAAAAATTGTCATGACCGAGGAATATAATGTTCTTATTGATAATAAGACGTGGGAGTTGGTACCCCGTCCATCTGATGTTAATATTATTCGGTCTATGTGAATTTTTGTTCATAAGGAAAATTCTGATGGTTCATTTGCAAGGCATAAGACTAGACTTGTAGGTGATGGTAAGACTCAGTAGGTTGGTGTAGATTGTGGTGAGTCATTTAGCCCAGTGGTTAAGTCGGCTACCATTCGTACTGTGCTCAGCTTGGCTCTTTCGAAATCATGGTCCATTCATCAGCTAGATGTGAAGAATGTTTTCCTACATGGTGATCTTGAGAGGCGATGTATATCATCGACCTTTGAGATTTAGGGATACTAGATATTCTAATCATGTATGTCTATTGAAGAAGTCTGTGTATGGGCTTAAGCAGTCTCCACGATCTTGGTATAAGAGGTTTGCTGATTTTATTTCGACTATGGGTTTTTCTCACAGCAGGTCTGATAATTAATTATTCGTATATCGTCGAGGATCTTCCATGGCTTATATTATGTTATATGTTGATGATATTATCTTGGCTTCTTCGATACTTTCATGAAGTCTATTATGACAATGCTCAGTTCTGAGTTTGCCATGAAGGACTTGGGCTATTTGAGTTACTTTTTGGGGATTACTGTAACTCGTCATGCAGGTGGATTGTTCTTATCACAGAGAAAGTATGCAGCAGAGATCATTGAGAGGGCTGAGATGTCATCCTGTAAGTCCACTTCTACTCTTGTTGATACTAAACCCAAGTTGGAGTCTTTGCGGTGGCTCTCGTATGAGGATCCACCGGTATCGTGCTGCGTCGCCGCCCAAGATCTCGGCGTTCACGCGACCAGACATTACATATGTCATACAACATGTGTGTTTGTTTATGCATGATCCCAGAGTTGAGCATATGAATGCACTCAAATGCATTCTTAGGTACATTCAGGGAACATTTGAGTATGATTTGCATTTGTATCCTTCATCGACGTCTACATTGGTCTCCTATACAGATGCTGATTGGGGTGGTTGTCCTGACACCAGACGGTCTACGTCTGGATATTGTATGTTTTTGGGTAACAACTTGGTCTCGTAGTCCGCGGCGTCAATTTACGCTTTCACGTTCAAGTGCAGAGGCCGAGTATGGAGGGGTAGCTAATGTGGTCTCCGAATCATGTTGGTTACGAAATCTTCTTTTAGAGCTTCATTGTCCTATTGAGAAAGCTATCTTGGTGTATTGTGATAATATAAGTGTCATCTACCTTTCTGATAATCCAGTTCAGTACCAGCGTACTAAACACATAGAGATGAATATTCACTTTGTTCGAGAAAAGGTAGCAAAATGACAAGTACGTATCTGCCATGTTCCTTCGATATATCAAATTTCAGACATCTTTACAAAGGGTCTTCCCTCAGTCCTTTTTGAAGATTTTAGAGAGCGATCTCGTCACGAAGACCGCCTATGGCTGTGGGGTGTGTTAAGCAATGGGTCGGTAGTGTGGCTCGTATGCGTGTGGGGCCTTTCCCCTTTCCTTGTGTATTTGGTAAATATTAGACTTAGCTTTGTACCTTAATTAAGAGTGTAATATTGTCATAATTGTAAAGTTAGTCTTCAAATAGAATAGAGATTTCTAGGTAGAATAGGAAGAGGATCTTTCTTGTAACTTGTATATATATGTCTTTCATTAATAAGAATAATCAAGGGATTATTTCTTACATTCTTTCACATATTATATTCCCCCTTCCCAAATTGAAAGGACATGTAATATTTATATTTTTTTTAATCATAAATTAAGTTTAGTAAATAGAAAAACAAATTTCTGCTAACCTTTTAAGGTTACTAGGGGACCAGGGGCACTTGACAGTGGCGGATCTACAACTAGAGAAGTGGTTGTTCAAAAACAAATCACAGCGTTGTATAAGAGAATGATAATGATGTGCTTGTTCAAAAGTGGAAAATAGCTTTGCAAAAAAAAAATCACGCTTGTTCGCTTGAACAAGCAAGCAGGACATAGGTTCGCGCCTGACACTTGATGAGAAATTTCAGGAAAGTTGAACCATAAGATTCTTGAACTAGATACAAAATCAGTTCCATTAATTATGATAAATGATAAATGTTAGTACTACTTACCAGGGGAGCCTTGGAGTAATTGGTAAAGTTGTTTTCATATGACCAGGAGGTCATGTGTTCAAGCCGTAGAAATGTTAGCCGATTTTCCAAATGTTTAACGCAAGTGTACGTATCGTTACAAGTAATATAGTCTGTAAGATATAATATCGTCCTCAGAAACTGATTATCAAGTACCGATTATCTAAGCTTTAGTTTCTATTTGGTGAACGTTAATTTGTTTGTGTTTTTATATAATAACTAAGACTAAGTAATTGCAGAAAATAAACTAATTATGATAATACTTTGGTTTAAATCAGCTATGAAGGAATAAGGGCTTCCAATATCCTCAACTATTCACTTTTTTCAATCCTTAATGCAACTAGAATGACTTGTTCTACGTTAAGATAACGGTTAACTAGACTGTCTTATATTCCGGTTAGGATATATAATCGCTCAGCCCCAGTGCAAAAACCTTATATATTTCTTGATAGGTTTTACCACATAGGAGGATTAAGAACAATAACCTATAATACTACACAAGTATCGGGGTACTTTCGTACGTGATATTAACCTATGTCTATTCAATTGCAGCATATCCAAATCTCTCTTCTCGGTTCTTGATTCGAAATCATATAGATTATGATAATTAGTGATCAATTAACTATCAAACATTCATACCAATATTGAATAAATCTTAATCAAGTGAAGAATAAATCAAACTAATGGATTAATTCATGAAATGAAGTTTCAAGCGATTCAATAGGAAAGCCCTAATTAAGTAATTAACTCCTAAATATTGTCATGTCAAGAACTAATACAAATCAACATAAACTGAAATAAAAACAAAGAAAAGAAAAGAAAAGAAATTTGAACCAAAATTGTCTCCAATCTTGTGTTGTAGCCTCATTTCCCTCTCCAAAGTATGATATGAGATGTAAGATCCCCCGATGAATAATGAGGTTAGGGTTTAGGGATTTTTATATTTGAGAAAATATGGATTTCGGACCCTAAAAACCGTGTCAAAATCGGCCCAGAACGTGATTTTTCCGCCTCGGCAGATCTTGTAGAAAACCTTTGTTGTCTTGAAAGAAAGCTATGATTCTCAGTAATTGTGGCACCGCGGTCCTGCGGTATTTCGTCCCGATCTGCCAACTTTCGTTCTTTTTACTTCGGGAGCTCCTTTTCTGCCCACTTTTAGCTTCTATTTGCCATTTTGTCATTTAGAACCGCTGTAACTCAAAAGAAAGAAAAACAACCTTAACAAGACACTTATTTAAACCAAAATTGGAAAATACTAACTAAAAATGACTCAAAAAACGTATACAAAATACTCCTAACAAAAACCCCCAAACTTAACATTTTCTCGCCCTCGAACAAAAATCAAAACAAAATCAAAGAAAAAAAAAAGACTCAAAGACTCAAATCAAGCAACTGCACAAGGTTACTTAAAAAAACATCAATGTTAGTTGGGATAATATGCTGGAACATATATAGCATGAATATAGAAATCTAGAATTTCAAGTCAAATATTTCGCAAATTCATTTCAATCATAATCAATGGAAGTATGAACACTTACCCTATGTATGTCAATTTCGTTTCATTTTTTTCCAAAGACCTATGGGTCTGTTTACTTGTTATTCTCCACTAAACATAGACATACAATTTAGAAATCTTCAGGACTTTTCAGGATTGTAATGTAGGCTTAGGCAGGAGTAGGTAAGAGTAGGCATTTCGGCTCAATTTACGTACCATAAGCGTTTTTCTCATTCAACCATTTTGTCCTTCTTTTTGGTATTCTTTTTAGTTCATATTTATCGTTCCCCTCTTCTCTTTTTGAGAGCATGAAACAATTCACATAGGCACCCCCAAACTTAAGCTTTTACATCTTTCTCATTGGGGTGCATCAATTTTTCACTCTCTTTTCGTATTTCTTTTTCACACTTCTTCATCCCAATTTTTCAATTACTGCTTATGGCACACAAGGAAATCATAGGGTGTCAAAGAAATAACTTATTTTAGGCTCAACGGGGCTGACTAAGGATACAATTTATTGCAAGGTAGGTAATTAATGGTAAGAAGAGCTAACAAAGAAATGCCTGAATCATCTCCCTAAACATGTATATCTTAACTATTTCACCTCAAATAACAAACAAACAAACTTCATAGACATTTTTCAATCATTCTTTCCACAATTGACAACACATAGGCTCAACACAAATATCCCAAATAATTAGATTTTCATGAATTTTTGGCATATCTATCTAACTTAAGCACACAGATTTTAGCTTCTAATTCCATTACATTATCCCACTCAATTCACTAGGCGTTTCAAACAGATACAATATGCATGATCATAAAAAAATTTGACTCATATAGACACAATAAAAGACACAAAAACTCATTCAAAAAGACTCAAAAACAGACACCCAAAAATAAAATAAGAAAGAACCCTCCCCCAAACTTAAACGACACATTGTCCCAAATGTGTAAAGACTCAAAAAATTAAAAAGGGACGACTTACAGACATCAAAACATCGGTTCAAAATGGTGGTGGTGGCGGCAGATATTGCATTAAGGCGGTATCTGGAGATGTTACACAAGTATCGGGGTACTTTCGTACGCGATTTTAACCTATGTCTATTCAATTACAACATATCCAAATCTCTCCTCATGGTTCTTGATTCGAAATCATATAGATTATGATAATTAGTGATCAATTAACTATCAAACATTCATACCAATATTGAATAAATCTTAATCAAGTGAAGAAGAAATCAAACTAATGCATTAATTCATAAAAAAGAGTTTCAAGCGATTCAATAGAAAAGCCCTAATTAAGTAATTAGCTCCTAAATATTGTCATGTCAAGAACTAATACAAACCAACATAAACTGAAATAAAAACAAAGAAAAGAAAAGAAATTGAACCAAAGTTGTCTCCAATCTTGTGTTGTAGCCTCCTTTTCTTCTCCAAAGTATGATATGAGATGTAAGATCCCCTGATGAATAATGAGGCTAGGGTTTAGGGATTTTATATTTGAGAAAATATGGATTTCAGACCCTAAAAACCGTGTCAAAATCGACCCAGAACATAATTTTTCCGCCTCAGCACCGCGATACTACAAAATGGCAACGCGGTGCTGAAAGTACTGCAGCTTCTCAGTTATTGTGGCACCGCGGTCCTGCAGTCCGACACCGTGGTCCTGCGGTCTTTCGTCCTGATCTGCCAACTTTTGTCTTTTTTTCTTCGGGAGCTCCTTTTCTGCCCACTTTTAGCTTTTTTTGTCATTTTGCCATTTAGAACCGCTGTGACTCAAAAGAAAGAAAAACAACCCTAACAAGACACTTATTTAAACGAAAATGGGAAAAATACTAACTAAAAATGACTCAAAAAACGTATACAAAATACGCATAACAAATACCCCTAAACTTAACATTCGCTCGCCCTCGAGCAAAGATCAAAACAAAATCAAAGAAACAAAAAAAAAAACAAAAAGACTCAAAGACTCAAATCAAGCAACTGCACAAGGTTACTTAAAAAAACATCAATGTTAGTTGGGATAATATGTTGGAACATATATAGCATGAATATAGAAATCTAGAATTTCAAGTCAGATATTTCGCAAATTCATTTCAGTCATAATCAATGGAAGAATGAACACCTACCCTATGCATGTCAATTTCGTTACATTTTTTTCCAAAGACCTATGAACATGTTTACTTGTTATTCTCCACTAAACATAGACATACAATTTAGAGATCTTCGGGACTTTTCAGGGTTGTAATGTAGGCTTAGGCAGGGGTAGGTAAGAGTAGGCATTTCGGCTCAATTTACGTACCATAAGCGTTTTTCTCATTCAACCATTTTGTCATTCTTTTTGGTATTCTTTTCAGTTCATACCTATCGTTCTCCTATTATCTTTTTGAGAGCATAAAACAATTCACATATGCACCCCAAACTTAAGCTTTTACATCTTTCTCATTGGGGTGCATCAATTTTTCACTCTCTTTTCGTATTTCTTTTTCACACTTCTTCATCCCAATTTTTCAATTACTGCTTATGACACACAAGAGAATCATAGGGTGTCAAAGAAATAACTTATTTTAGGCTCAACGGGGCTGACTAGGGATACAATTTATTGCAAGGTAGGTAATGAATGGTAAGAAGGGCTAACAAATAAATGTCCGAATCTATCTTCCTAAATATGTATATCTTAACTATTTCGCCTCAAATAACAAGCAAACAAACTTCATAGATATTTTCAATCATTCTTTCCACAATTGACAACACATAGGCTCAGCACAAATATCCCAAATAATTAGATTTTTATGTTTTTGGCATATCTAACTTAATCACACATATTTTAGCTTCTAATTCCATTACATTATCCCACTCAATTCACTAGGCGTTTCAAACAGCTACAGCATGCATGATCATAAAAAAATTGACTCATATCGACACAATAAAAGACACAAAAACTCAATCAAAAAGACTCAAAAACAGACACACAAAAATAAAATAAGAAAGAACTCTCCCCCAAACTTAAACGACACATTGTCCCAAATGTGTAAAGACTCAAAAAATTAAAAAGGGACGACTTACAGACATCAAAATAGCGGTTCAAAATGGTGGTGGTGGCGGCGGATGTTGCATTGAGGCGGTATCTGGAGATGTCGTGTTTTATCAACGGGAGCCCCGACCCTGCATTATGGCGCCGCGACGCTGTGCTAAATTTCTCCCATTTTTGCAGTATTTTTCTCAATCCCTGCTTTTATCTGTCATCCACAACACTCAACATACCAGATCGTGAGATTGTTCAATTCAAAATAAAACAAACTAAAACAAAAATTTAAATAACATAATTAAAACCTTGGGTTGCCTCCCTAGTAGCGATGTCTTTAACGTCTTTTAGCCGGATGCAATTAATTTTTACTAGTGCCCAGTGGATCCTTCTGCGAACTGCTTGCAATCCGCACAATTATTGTTGCAGGTCTCACTTCTCCTACAACACTTTTGTCAAACAAGGGCCTCATATCAAATATTATCCCCCAATTACACAAGACAGACTTATCTTCTAGGCTCTCTATAATGTAGGGGTCAGTGAAACTCCCTACATCTCTCAACTTTTTGGGGTGCCTTTGAAGGTATGGACTTTCTGGTTTGGGCTCACCAATGATAGTTGGTGTTGTTTTTCTGCAATAGGGTGGTCTTCAGTGACCTCTTCTTTCTCTACACCAACTATCTCTCTAAGTTCCTCAACAGCTTGATGTGGTTCAGGTTCCTCAATCTACTTACCATTCATCGTAACTGGGTCACTCGGTGGACTTTCTTGAGGTGTCAGGATGATACATAAGTTGAGACGGAGTACTAGTTCACTCAGTGTGTAAGAATGGTGATCAAGGGACATTTATCAGATGGTGAAACAGAATACACTGTTACAGCAGAAGAGAACTTGGCAGTTTGGCTTGTTGGCATCAAAACCCTTCGAATTCAGCCATATAGTCTCCCACCTCTTGGTTGGTACTACTGTTTTTGCTCTTAGATCTTTATCTTTATTTTTCTCTAAACCACAAAAATTCATGCACTTAATGGAACTATCCACAATAATTATGTGCTGATATAGCTCTTGTGTTAATTAGGTCCTTATGATGTCAAGCTTCGAATTAAAGCTGTTGGTATATGTGGAAGTGATATCCATCACTTTAAGGTAGTTTAGTCGGTATAATAGATAAAAGAAAATTCCAACTTATTTATAAAGGTGGTGATGGAGTAGCGCACCTCAACCAATCTTCCACTAGAAAATGTACCGGCACCGAGCCAATTTGAACCTAGTCTCCCCTGACTTTCAACCACTTTATTGATTACTAGGCCACAATCCACACCCTTGAGTGCGAGTGCAGAGGCAGAGCCAATATTTGAAACTTATGGGTTTTAAATTCTAATCTTTTTAAGTTATTGAGTTCCAAATTAATAATTTGTACTTATTCAATGAATTTTTAAGACGCATACAGGGTTTGAACAAAAGTTGTCGACACTCTAGAACCTCCGCTGCTTGAGTACATACAAGATTGGTGATATCAATTCTTAAGGTACTTTGAAAATTTTAGATTACTGTATTTGTAACGTTAGTTTCAACATGGCTGTCCAGAATATGAGAGTAGCAAATTTCGTGGTTAAAAAGCCGATGGTACTTGGGCATTAGTGTGCTGGAATTGTAGAACAAGTTGGTAGCCAAGTGAAGTTTCTGACGATCGGTGATTGTGTAGCTTTGGAGCCCGGTATTAGTTGCAGGCAGTGTCAACTATGCAAAGATGGTCGCTACAATCTCTGCCGTGAAATGAAATTCTTTGGCTCTCCTCCAACTAATGGTGCTTTAGCCAACCAGGTAATATTTGTGTAGAGCAAAGGCAGATTCAAGATTTTAAATCAATAGGTGTAGACGAAATATCACTGCACCCATCTTTTACTTTGTTACAACAGGTGCAGTTGCGGTATAAGCACATGTCTTTCTACAAAAGAGTTGTTCAAGTAGACAACAGGGAGTACAACTGAAAAAGAATTTACCTTCTCTTGAAATCCTTTACTAGGCTTCATAAGAAGTGTGGAATTTTGTCTCTGCATCAGGTGGTGCATCCTGCAGATCTATGTTTTAAGTTGTCGGATAACGTAAGCTTGGAGGAAGGTGCAATGTGTGAACCTCTGAGTGTTGGTGTCCATGCTTGCCACCGTGGGTCCAGAAACCAAACTAATCATCATAGGTGCAGGAACTATTGGCCTTGTCACTATGCTGGCAGCTCGTGCTTTTGGATCACCCAAGATAGTCATCGTTGATATAGATGATTGCTGTTTATCTTTCGCGAAAGACCTCGGTGCTGATGAGATAATTAAAGTTTCTTCCCGTATGCAGGTTCTCCTCTTTTTTCTGCCCATCAGCAGTAATTTTGTGTCATACCCTGGTAATCTTTTTTCCTTTGATGGCCAAGCATGGTATATCTCATGCATTCGAGTTGCAGGATGTGGAAGAGGAAGTGAAAATAGGTGGTCCTGTGGATTTGAGCGTTGATTGTGTTGGTTTTAACAAGACTATGTCAATGGCTCTGCAAGCTACCCGTGCTTAGGGCTGCACAAAAAATGGACCGGACCGAAAATAACCCCGGACCGAATCGGACCGGACCGAGTTTTTTGGTCCGGTCTTCGGTCCTACGTTTCTGAAAATTCGGTCCTCGGTACGGTCCGGATTTTTTTCGCTTTTTAGTATATACCGGACCGGACCGAATCTTTCCGTCCGGTCTTCGATCCAACCTTTCTGGATTTTCGGTCGTCGGTCCGGTCCGAGGGTTTTGTGCAGCCCTACCCGTGCTGTTGGTAAAGTTTGCCTAGTTGGATTAGGTCAAAGTGAGATGACTCTCCCTCTTACTTCAGCTGCTGCAAGGTACTTGCAATTCTTTGATTTAAAGTTCTTCACTGAAACACTTGTTGAAGGCGAAGTTTTTAATCAGGAACTTTTTTTCTTGTGTCATAGGGAGGTGGATATCATAGGCAATTTCAGATATCGGAATACATGACCACTCTGCATTGAATTTGTGAGAACTGGTAATGTGAAGCCCCTCATAACCCACAGGTATAAGTTTACTCAAGAGGGTGTGGAAGAAGCCTTTGAGACCAGTTCCAGCGGTGGAAATGCCATCAAGGTCATGTTCAACCTGTAGCTGAATAGAAATTACTGGCTTGGAGATCAATTTAATATCTTTCAGCGACAAGTATGAATAATTGTGCCGCCCAAAACAACATTGGATGATGTAGAAAAGGATATCACGCACGTGAATAATGTAAAACTACTAATCATTCATACACTCGTCCAAAAAGTTCCATCTAAATGGCTTGCCCGTAACTAGAATTCTTTACACAAAGATCCAGTGTCAACCAAACCCATCATCACTAGGATAAAAATCAATATGAACATGATTCAGAAATATACAGTTTCCCTGAAAGTATAAAACGAGATCTTTGCAGCTTCATACCTTGCGATTCTGCTGCTACATTCAGTCTTCTACGGAGTATGCTCTGAGCATTGGACCATCACTCCAATTTTAAAACGTTAGATGTGGCGTAGAGGCAGTAGCAACTTGAGTTTTAAAAATACAAAGAGCAGAAGACTGTTACAATACTTGCAATATACACCTGATATATCACATACTAGTTACACCAACAATCTATTACCCCAAGAAAGCAAAGATCATAAATACAATCCTGTACTCCACGATAAAACTTAATATGTTCTTTAGGTGTCAAGGAGCAACCTGTATCCATTTTGGGACCTTCATCTTTACAGTGCTGAAGAAGAGCAAACCAAACCCATGCATAAGTTGGCAACTCATATTAAGCTTCTTTTTTTTATCCAAAAGGGTACCTGGAGAACAGTAACTCTTGCTCACATGATATGCACTTCAATTTCACATGCCTTCAATAACTACTGCACCTGTATACTTGATCTCGTCATAATCTGTACAAATAGTACTATGTGAAGGAAGTCTTTGTTTCCGGTACTTTTCATTGAATGCTAGACGATTGTATTTACTTCAATTGAACTCCAGCCTAATGGCCTCTGTACAGAACCCGCATCCATCAATTGCCTTATTTTCATCGCATCGTCCCACCTCTCTGCAATGGCGTAAGTGCTTGATGACAGAACGTAATTACCGCCATTATCAGGATCTAATTGAAGAAGTTTGTTTGCAGCAATTTCAGCAAGAACCACATTACCATGAAGTTTACAAGCACTAAGCAACATTCTCCACAAAACCACATCTGCTGCCATTGGCATAAGATTTATAAACTCAAACGCTCTATTTAAGTTACCAGAGCGGCACAACAAATCAACAACACAGCCGTAATGCTTCATTTCTGGCACCAATTCATGACGGTTTTCCATACTCTCAAAGTATTCCAAACCTTTGTCCACCAAACCAGCATGAGCACATGCAAGTAGTACGCCAATAAACGTACCATGAGTTGGCTTACAGCCTTCTCCTAACATTTGCGAGAAGAGCTGAAGAGCATTATCATGAAAGTCATTCACTGCAAGGCCAGAGATTATCGAAGTCCAAGAAACAGTATCTTTTTTGCTCATGCTCATGAACACTTCCAAGGCTGCATTAACAGATCCACATTTGCAGTACATATCCACCAGCGCATTTTCCACGTAAATATCCATTTTAATGTCATGCTGACGAACATAATCATGTACTGCCTTACCCACATCAAGCGTACCTAAACGTGAACAAGCAGAAAGCACACTAGCTACTGTAACTTCATCAGGCTTAACCTTAACTACCATCATCTGTTGGAAAAGTGCAATAGCTTCTGAAAATCGATTAGCTTGACAATATCCCGTGACTATAGAAGTCCAAGAAATCACATCTCTGTTGGGCATCTTATCAAAAAGTTCCCTCGCGGCCGTTAAATCCCTTGCTTTAGCATACCCCGTGATCATGGCGTTCCACGAAACCACATTTCTTTCCTCCATCTTAGCAAAAACCTCTTCAGCTAAGATAACCAATCCACGTCTACCATACATATCAATCAACGTATTCCCCAAGTATACATCAATTCTAACACAATTATCCCCAATATACTTCACCACAGTATCCACAGTCTCAAAATCCCCTAAATAGCTACAAGCTAGCACTACTTTCACCATCGTCACCGCGTCCGCCTTCACATTTTCTGCCTGCATTGAAGCAAAAAGACCCAACACTTCATTATATCTATTACATTGACTATACCCACACATCAACGAGTTCCACGATACTAAATCTCTGTCAGACATTTCATCGAACATCTTTCGAGCACCAACTAAATCACCACAAGAACCATACATAAAGATCAAAGCATTATCCACATACAAGTACGACTCATACCCAAGTTTCAAAACATTAACATGAACAACTCGTCCTAGTACAATATCGGAAAGCTGTAAACAAGCCTTGAAGATGTAAATGAAAGTGAGGTTATTCCCATGCAATCCTCGTTGACGCATTTTATTGAACATGTGGAGTGCATCAATGGGTCGATCACTTTTAACCAACCCACGAATAATGTAGTTCCAAATTGGCAATGTTGGTTGTTCAGTTTGATTAAAAACGACAAGGGCTTTGTGTAGGGTTGTTGGGAAGAGGGAGTAGGATTTAATAACGTTGGAAATAGCAAAAGGATTAGAGTGTTTATGAGTTCTGATGAGGTGACCATGAAGCTCGTTTGAACTCTTCAAGTATGGCGCTGGGAAGGAGGTGGACGAAAATAGTCTTGAGAGTTTCATCAAATTTTGATTGTAACTAATTTCTCAGTAACGTTACTCAGATCAGGTTGAAAGCTAGTGAAATGATGATCTAGGGTTTGTTTGGTATGAGATTTTAAATTATCCTACGTTTTATTGGTCACAATATTTTCTCTAGAAACAAGGAAATACGTTCTTATGAGAAAAATTATGAGAATTTCAAATATTTCAAGTTTATTGTCTCATCCTCGTCCACCCAACAACCTAACCCCCACCATTGATCATCCCACATCTCGCCTCCCCGAAACCACCACTCTCTACTCCACCGAAGACAAGATGAGTGAAGCAAGATTGAGATGGTTCAGACATGTGAATAGGAGATGCACGGATGCCTCTGTGTAGAGGTGTGAGAGGCTGGCTATGGGTGATTTCAGGAGAGGTAGAAGTAGGCTGAAGAAGTATTGGAGAGAGGTGATTAGACAGGACATGACACAATTTTGCTTCCCTTATCTTGTCTTCCACCGAAGACACCCTCACCTTGTCCCGAATATCTTCATTTCTGATTTCTCTCCTCGTATACCCACACATCCACCGCAACATCCTCATTTCCGCTACCTTCATCTTTTGAACGTGAGAGTTCTTGACTGACCAATACTCCACCACATACAACATAGTTGGTCTAACCATTACTCTGTATAACTTGCCTTTAAGTTTAGGTGGCACCCTCTTATCATACAAGACTCCGGATGCAAGCCTCCATTTTATTCATCCTGCACAAATATGATGTGTGACATCTTCGTCAATCTCTCCAACAACAACAATAACATATCCAGTGAAATTCCATAATGTGGGGTTTAGGGAGGGTAGAGTGTACGCAAACTTTACCTTGAATAATAGACCCAAGATACTTAAAACTTTCTCTATTTTGAATGACATGGATATCAAGCCTCACTTCCATGCTATCCTCATGTGTTGTTTCACTGAACTTGCACTACAAGAATTCGATCTTGGTCTTACTCAACATGAACCCTTAGATTCTAGGGTCTGTCTCCAAACCTCCAGCTTATAACTCTGTCGCGAGTCTCATCGATCAAAACTATGTCATCTGCGAATAACATGCACCATGACACACCTCTTTGAATTTTCCACGTCAAATCATCCATCACTATGACAAATAAAAAAGGACTAAGGACTGACCCCTGGTGCAACCCCATCATACATGTCCTTCATCGCTCTCGTGTATGCCATAGGTACACCACTAGCCCCCAAACATCTCTATAGAACCTCCCTCAGGACTTTTACGTATGTCTTTTCTAGGTCGATAACCATCATATGTAAGTCTTTCTTCATCTTCCTATACTGCTCCACTAGTCTCCTTACCATATGGATGATTTATGTAGTCGAGTGCCCCGACATGAATCTAAATTGGTTCTCCGAGACAGACAGGCTCCTCCTTACCCTCATTTCCACCACCATCTCCCAAACTTTCATAGTGCGGCTTATCAATTTATCCTTATAATTATTGCAATTCTGAATGTCACCCTTGTTATTGTACAAATGGATCATTGTACCCCACCTCGATTCCTCAGGCATTTTTGTCATCCTAAAAATGACATTAAACAACCCAGTCCGCCACTCCATACCCGTCATGCGCGCATATTTTTAAAATTCCATCGAAATTTCGTCAAGTGTTGTCGCTCTTCCCCTGCGCATCCTACGAATAGCTCACTTAAACTCCTCAACCTTAACGCCTACAAACCCAAATTGTGACGCCTTTCGGAGTGATCCAACTCTCCCGGCACAATGACTCTGCATCCCTCGTTCAGGAGTTTATGAAAGTAAGACTGCCATTTCCGTCTAATGAGTGCCTTCTCAACCAAAACTTTACCGTTCTCATCCTTGAGGCAGTTTACTTGGTCCAAATTATGGGTCCTCCTCTCCCTCACCTTAGCTAGCTTGTACAACTCATTATCTCCGTCTTTATACACAAATTCTACATATAAGCGTTCAAAAGTTGTCATTTTTGCCGCTGTAACCGCACACTTTGCCTCATTTCTTGCCATCTTATACATTTATCTGTTCAACCATCTTTTCTCCTAATCCATGTTGTCCATCAACTTTGCATGCCACCAGTCCCCTCGATGCCCACCAAATCTATCTATCAAGACCCCTAGCACCTTTCTAATATACAGTTCTCATCGTCGTTGCTCCTCCAAGCTCCCATAGCCATCAATTTCTCTCGCATATCCTAGGCACTATCCATTCAAGCTCCCCCATTTGTTCACTATCGATCCTCCACAACCCTCTTATATCTCTTACTCTTGATCTCCAAGAGCTTATGTTGGGTTGTAATATTCTCATTCGGAATAACCTTGCAGTCGTGGTATATACTTTTATCTTCTTTTTTAAGGAGCAAAAAACTTATCTGAGTCTTAACCAACTAACTGCGGAAGGTGACCAAGTGCTCCTCCCTCTTCGGAAAACTCAAAATGACCACCAAGCCAAAGGCTTTTGCAAAATTCAAAAGCGAGACTCCTCCTTCGTTCCTGTCTCCGAAACCACAACTTCTATGAACATCGTCATAGCCCCTCGAAGCTGACCCGATGTGTCCATTGAAGTCCCACTACAAAAAAAGGCCTACGGTGACGGTTAAACCGTCACGAAAGGGGTTTTGTAACGGTTTTGCTAAGTGTCACGGTAGACACTGTCACAAATTTGTGACGGTTGTTGTGATGGTTTTTGTGACGGTTATAAACCGCCACAAATTGTGGTGTTTGACTTTGACTGTTTCCCTCATTTTTTTAAAAAACAATCCGCGAATTTTATTAATTTAATAATATTTTTTGTCGAAAACTTTTAAATAAATTTTATTTAAATTGACGGGAAAATTATTTTTGGCAATTTTTTTAATATTTTAATTTTACTTTATTAAATAAAAATAAATTTGAATTGTAAGTATATTGTAACTAAAATGTTACCCACATAATGAAATTGTTCTAATACGTTAAATTGAAACATTACAAATTGTTTTACAAAACAACTAATGTCATCATCAAATACAATAAAAAAGAATATAATATTATTTTAACTTCAAAAAGTACAAATATTGTCTAAATCATCATAACAATGACACAATTTATGAAGCACGGAGAATCTTTGAAATATGTTGCGCCCACTCGATCCAAACTTCATCAAGGTAATGCTGCGAAAAACATTCTTTTCCATTGTACTGTAAAACACAATAGAGATCACTCAAATTTTCTAATCATAATTAACCCATTATAGACAAATACATAAACAAAAATAATGTTAGATACTTACATTGTTATGAAGCAAAAACAAATCATGCATTAGATCTATAATGAAACGCATCAGTAACCACACTCGTATCCATAAGGTTGTTGTGGTACCTTAAAACAAAATTAACCAAAACATTAACTTGACAGACAAATTTAAACTTTCATTACATACCAATTAAAGATAAATTAATTCTGAAGATGATAATAAGCTGCTAAGAAACATAATGCTGAACAAATTAGCAACTTTTGAGGCATATTCAGTCACTATTCATGAATTATTGTGGGATAGCCTTCCACTCAAACTTAAGACCCTTCCCCAAGCTGGCTGATTGTATTAAATAAAACGTATGCACATAAAGACAAGACAACTTAAGATTCACCGAAAGACACATAAAGACAGTCTCGTGTTGGAGGGCGCCAAAACACCTATTAACAAGAGAAGAAATTAAGGAGCTCAGGAACATGCAACAACATAAAGATAACAGATGTATGTTAAACTTGTAACCTGCATCTGTCAGCGCATAAACATGCGAAGCTTCACCAGTTTGAATGTGATCCAAGAGACTACTCTCACTCCACATGGGAGATGCAACAATTATGAACGAGCATCCTTTATGATGACCAAGATTATCTTGCTTTCCAGTTGCTCCTGATGTTGTTCTAGCTATCATACGAGATCTGGTAGTTAATCCCAATTTCCAGAACTTTAGGTGCTTCTTTCCTGCGGTGATAAAGAATCTTCCATCTGATGAGAAGCAAACAGATGCAACTGCAGAACTTGGTGTGCACCCCTTGCATTTTGTAATTAAAGTCTGACTTTGAACATCCCAGAGGCAAATATATCCATCATGAGGATATTCAATAGAAGCAAGGTGTTTGCCTGCATGTAGTAACATAATCGAGAAAACGGGAAAGAAGAATAAGACACCAAGGTGTTTGCCTGCATGTATCTCAACGAAAACTAGTTGCTTGGACAAAGAGCAACGACTAATTACAACAAACCATCAGGTGAAAAGGCAATGCATGCTACGCCATGTTGATGACTCTTCAATTCGTATTTCAGAGCCAAAGTTGTTGCATCCCATATCACTACTGCAGGATGAGGTCCTGACTGAAACATTGATCCATTAGTAAGCACAAAAACTGACTTTTAAAAAAGTAAAAAATAAAAAGCTAGTCACACCAGTTAAACAAAACTCTTTATATGTGTGTGTATGTATATTTTACGGTCATAATACATATGTATGTAGCTTTTACTACTACAATGAAAGACAGTATAAGAACACTTTGCTATGAGCCTATGACCACCTAAGGTGGGCCAACATCCTCAAGAAACAGCTGAGGGGCCGGGATATATCCTCAAGGGAGCACTGCAAGGTGAATTGCTAGTGCCAATTTAAAAAACCCGTTTTATTAGTGGATAAAATTCTAACGATGCTAGACCAAGCTACCACAAGAGCAATACCATAATTTGGCATTGAGACAATAAGGTGTTGTTCTGCTTCTCGAAGAGTCAGAAATCGGAATAAGCCTCAATTGACATCCTTACGAGACCAGTAAAAGGATCTTCTAAGACTCAATTGACATGCATTTGAACTATATAACAAGGAGATGGACCCGCTTTAAACCTTCAACACCTCATTACCATCAGTCTTGGTTCCAACCACTAAAAATTAATTATAAAACATGAAGTTAATCCTTATGGCACTAGCTCATCATTGTGAAGTCTCTTGAAGGACCATGCATTGACTTTCCAATGACTAGTACTCCTTGACCAGCTACCTCATTCTACCACACAATATAGTACAAAAGCACAAATAGAGATATCCTCCGAATTTTCATGTTGCGAAAAGAAAAGAAGTAGTTCAAAATTGAGGGCAGATGTTGTACCTCTCCAGCAGCGATAAAATGTCCATCACGCGAAATGGCAACACAGCTCAACGGCTTCGGCAATCGATTGGATACCACCAAATGCGACTGTGTGGAGGAATCGACGTCATTAACCACCGCAACACAGCCCGCAATATACACACATTTTGAATTCGAAACTCCGGAAGCCAATCCATTTGCATTCGCAGTTGTGAAACCGACGATTTCCTCCAACATCAACTGCAAAGTGAATCGAAATTGACATAGTAAGCTATAAATAAACGTGTATCAAACCAGGGCCCTAATAAAAGCAGCCATCATAAGATATAAGCTCTGCACATATGTAGAAAAAGCAATATTTCATCACTTACAAGAGGTCGGGAAGCAGGAGCTGTAATTTGCGATTGCTGATATTTTAATATGGTCCATCTGAAGAGAATATTTCGTGACCTCTTCATCCGCGAAGGTCTAAATGAATTTTGAAAGATGTTTGCATAAGGGCCGTGTTGTCTCCCATTATCTATATGTCATCAACATATATAATAATGAAGACAATGCCCTCATCCTTGCGTTTGAATTACAAATAGCCTGATCTGACGTCATTGAATTATAAAGTGGAAATTTACTATTACAAATAATATTTAATTAATTAAACTATTCATCTGAGTGCAAAATGACGTCATGCATGACCTCAATATTTTTGTCTTCCTCTCGAATTCTGCTTTCACTATTTGGGCATTTATTTTTGTCAATTATTCCTCCGGAATTTTCGGTATTTTGTTGGCAGCAACATCTAGAATCCACTGTTGCCAAAAATAGGAATATCTTCATTTTCAATTCCATGTTCTTCCTCTACTGTTGAAGAGCTTTGTTTTGAATATGACGGTACAAATTTTTGGAGTATGGCTTGCATTTCTTCTGAAGTTTTAACTTATGCAAACATTGAGGCCATCTGAGATTTTTGAGAAAGGAACTGGGTATGCTCCTTTGATTGGAATGACGCCTGTAGTGTCTGTGCAGGCCCCTGTAAGGAATGGGTTTATTATCATCTAGCCATTCCTGGATTTTTGGTGGTGTGAGGCTATTTGGTATTTTAAAGTTGTCCCACCATCATATTTTAAATCTTCTTCGGATGACTGGTATCTTATCATCTGAATAGTCTACAAACCATGTAAATATCCATGGTAAATGGAATTTTGTATGAAAAAAAAAGGTGCAAACGTATAAATCTTTTTTCTTCTTCTGAGGGTTTGAATTGAGATTTGAAGAGGCTAAAAGATTTAATGACTTCGGATTTTTGTATCTCCAGGGTGGATCCGAATTGTTCCCACCATGAATTCCACCAAGTGGGAAATTGTGAAGCATCACATGAGGTATCAAAATGTAAAAGTCAAGTGTGGTTTTGGTTGGGATTTTGAATAAAAAAGGAATTGAACCAAGCTTGTTGGTAATCCCAGTAATTAAAAAGAATATAAAAAATGGCTCATTTTTGTGGGAATTTGGAAAATTTATGAGTTTTGATAAGTCATCCCCCCAATGAGTGAGAGCAATTATTCGGAGTATTTTGCAGATCGAATAAGATGGATCTGGGTTGTTTTTGAAAGAATTATTTTTTATTGTTGCTGATCCTGTTATCTCAAGGATAGCCTGATAAAAATATGAGGTTTTTAAAGTATCCCATGATTTATAAAACTATTTTGATTCAAAATAATTTTGAAGTGCCAAAAAAGGGTCTTTGTTAAAATATCCTTTTTCAAGGGTTGCAATGTTTTGAAAAAACGGTTTTGTGAAAAATTTAGGCGCCGATTTTTTGGGAACTTGTGGTGTCACAAGTTGATTTTTTGAAAATTGTTTTTGAGAAAGGGTTTTTGAAATTTTTTCTTTCTCAAATTGGGTATTTAGAAATTCATTTTGAGAAAGAGTTTTTGAAGACTCTCCTTTCTCGATTTTTGTAGTAAAATTAGAGGTTTTTCCTCTATTTTTTCATGGACAATTTCCTTTTTAGGAATTTGTAGTTGCCTTAAAGCCTGTTGTAACTCTGGGAATTTTGCAAGGCGGTGAAAAAGGTTTTCAGCAGTTAATTCTTGCGCGGGGTTTGATACTCTTTCCTGCACAGTTTCTGTGCTGCTGGAATTTTCCTGTTCTTCTTTCATTACCGCGTCGTACCAAGACATGGGTTTTTCTGTTGAGATTGGTGTCGGGGATTTTTCTTCTTCTTTTACTGACTTGGGATTGGTGCTTTGGGGTTTTTTAGGAGCCATAAAATTTGTTTGTTGTTGTTCGGGTGCAGCAGCTGGGTATTTATTATTGGAATGGTTTCTTCTTTTCTTTTCTGGAGCAAGACTCCACATACTGCCTGCACACAATATTGTCCGCATTCACGCATATCATTCCTTGATATTTTGTGATCATAGGCTATACACCTGTTATTTTGGAAATGGTAGGACATTTTGTGGCTATTGTCAGAGATTTGGAACAGATTACAGACCAAGATTTCTGAAAAATTCTTTAAAGGTTAGTTTAGAAAAAATTAATTCTAATGCGGTGTTTTGAAAACATGCATGATTTGAAAATTCATTTTGAAGAATAAATTTGAAATCAGGATTTAATGAATGGTCGAGGAAAAAATTTTTTTAATTCTTATAAATAGTATGATTTTTTTTCTTATATATTGAACATGTTTTATGAGATCGAGATCTTTTTTTTTTGGTAATATTATATAAAGCGGAAATATTAAAGATATAGATTTATTTTAATCCCTCTTGTTAAGTCACACAGACTAATTCTCCGTATGTAAACTCATCGTAGAGTATTGTCTGGTTTCCACAATTTTCTTTAATTTTATTCCTAACCTTTTCCCCCAAGAGGGTTGGTAATCCGGCTAAGAATTTTTCTTTCCAGAATGGTTGGCTACAATCTTCTCTAACCATTATTCTAGAAAATAAAATTAATATTCCTTTTTTCGATTGGTTTGAAATATATTGTCAAACTAGAATAATGGTTAGAGAAGATTGTAGCCAACCATTCTGGAAAGAAAAATTCTTAGCCGGATTACCAACCCTCTTGGGGGAAAAGGTTAGGAATAAAATTAAAGAAAATTGTGGAAACCAGACAATACTCTACGATGAGTTTACATACGGAGAATTAGTCTGTGTGACTTAACAAGAGGGATTAAAAATTTGTCAAGACCTAAAATTACAAAAAACACCTAAAGGAAGAATTAAAAAGAACAAAATGTGAATTAGGTACTTTTTGCAAACAGTTCGAAATAAATACCATAGAAAATTCCAAAACCTACGAAGGAGACTGTAGCAAAACTTATAAATCCCACAAAAAACCAACAAAAGATTACAAATCTAATAATGATTATTATAAGAATCCTTATAAAAATAATCGTTACAAAAATAATAGAAATTCGAGAAATTATAATTCTAATTACAAGAACCTAACTTGTTACAAATGTAATAAGAAAAGACATACATCAAAATACTGTAGAATGAATAAAAAACTACAGGAATTAAATCTCGACAAAGATACTACTAAGAAAATCTCTAATCTACTAGTTGATTCCTCTGATTCTGAGTCAGATCAGTCAGACCCTAACTATTTCTCTCTTTCATCAGAAGATAATAAATCACTCCAAGTAGATGAATTAGTCACGAGTAGCTCAACTGAAAAACCTGAAAAGGTTAAAGGAAAACGAATATGTGTCTTAACCATAGATCAAGAATTTATGATAGATATGATTAAACACATAGATACCCAACACCAAAAAGAATACTTGAATAAACTCCTAAAACCTTTTCACCGGAAAAGAAAGAGATTAAAAATATCGTATTACCAAATACTTCTAGAAAATACGACTTAACAAAAATCTTAGAAAAAGGCAAGAAATAAAAGAAATAACAATTCAAGAATTACAAAAAACAAATAATTCAGGTAAAATTAGAAGTAAAAGAATTAAAAGAAAAGCAACAAAATGATTAGGAACTTATTAAAATTGTACTTTCGAATAGTGCAAAACAAAACCCCGTTCCAAACAATTTGGACTCAGAAAAATCTGATTAAGAAAATCCTGAAGAACCAGCTAATAAAATTAAAAACCAAATGGAAAATCTAAAAGAAATTCCGGAAGATTTTCTAACTGTATTATGACAAATAACAACAAAAAATATTTAATAAAAATAACACTAAAATTTCCAGAAAAATTTAGAATAACAATTGTTGTCCTCTTTGACACAGGGGCAAACTTAAACTGTATAAATAATACCTAAAAAAATTCTAAAAGAAACACAGGATTCATTAGCAGCGGCTAATAATTCTAAGTTGGAAATTAGGTATAAAACCAAGACATCAATCATAATGGATGAAATTTCGATAACAACATCGTTTGTCCTAGTTGAAGAAATTCACAATACCGTAATTCTAGGGACACCATTTATGAACCTAATCACTCCTTATAAAGTAAAAAATAAATCTATATCTTTTAATTTTAAAAACAAAAAATTAAATTTCCAGTTTATAACGACACCAAAAACAAAAGATCTCGATCTCATAAAAACATGTTCAATACATAGTGAAAAACCATATTATTTACAAGAATTAACAAACGATTTTTCTGACCATTCATTAAATCTTGATTTCAAATTTATTCTTCAAAATGAATTTTCAAATCATGCATGTTTTCAAAACACCGCATTAAAATTATTTTTTTCTAAACTAGTCTTTACAGATTTTTTTTCAGGAATCCTGGTCCGTAATCTGTTCCAAATCCCTGACAATAGCCACAAAATGTCCTATCATTTCCCAAATAACATGTGTATAGCATATGATCACAAAATATCAAGGAAGGATATGCGTGAATGCGGACAATATTGTGTGCAGGCAGTATGTGGAACCTTGCTCTAGAAAAGAAAAAAAGAAATCATTCCAACAATAAATACCCAACTGCTACACCCGAACAACAGCAAACAAATTCCATGGCTCCTAAAAAAACCCCAAAACACCAAACCCAAGCCAATAAAAGAAAAAATCCCCAGCACCAATCTCAACAGAAAACCCCAAGTCTTGGTACGACGCGGTAATGAAAGAAGAACAGGAAAATTCCAGCAGCACAGAAACTGTGCAGGAAAGAGTATCAAACCCCGCGAACGAATTAATGGTGAAAACATTTTTCATCGCCTTGCAAAATTCCCAGAGTTACAACAGGCTTTAAGGCTGCTACAAATTCCTAAAAAGGAAATTGTCCAGGAAAAATTAGAGGAAAAAACCTCTAATTTTGCTACAAAAATCTAGAAAGGGGAGTCTTCAAAAACCCTTTCTCAAAATGAATTTCTAAATACCCAACTTGAGAAAGAAAATTTTCAAAACTCTTTCTCAAAAACAATTTTCAAAAAACTAACTTGTGACAGCACAAGTGTCCAAAAACCGGCGCCTAAATTTTTCACAAACCCATTTTTTCAAAACATTGCAACTCTAGAAAAAGGATATTTTAACAAAGACCCTTTTTTGGCACTTCAAAATTATTTTGGATCAAAATGGTTTTATAAATCATGAGATACTTTAAAAACCTCATATTTTTATCAGACTATCCTTGAGATAACAGGATCAACAACAATAAAAATTAATTTTTTCAAAAACAACCCAAATCCATCTTATTCGATCTGCAAAATACTTCGAGTAATTGCTCCCACTCATTGGGGGGATGACTTATCAAATCTCAAAAAAAATCCAAATTCCCACAAAAATGAGCCCTTTTTTGATATTCCTTTTAATTACTGGGATTACCAATAAGCTTGGTTCAATTCCTTTTTTATTCAAAATCCCAACCAAAGGCACACTTGGCTTTTCCATTATGATACCTCATGTGATGCTTCACAATTTCCCACTTGGTGGAATTCATAGTGGAAACAATTCGGATCCACCCTGGATATACAAAAATCCGAAGTCATTAAATCTTTTAGCCTCTTAAAATCCCAATTCAAACCCTCAGAAGAAGAAAAAAGATTTATACCTTTGCACCTTTTTCATATAAAATTCCATTTACCATGGGTATTTACATGGTTTGTAGACTATTCATATGATAAGATACCAGTCATCCGAAGAAGATTTAAAATACGATGGTGGAACAGCTTTAAAATACCAAATAGCCTCACACTACCAAAAATCCAGAAATGGCTAGATGATAATAAACTCATTCCTTTACAGGGGCCTGCAGAGACACCACAGACGTCATTCCAATCAAAGGAGCATACCCAGTTCCTTTCTCAAAAATCTCAGATGGCCTCAATGCTTGCATCAATTAAAACTCCAGAAGAAATGCAAGCCATACTTCAAAAATTTACACCGTCATCTTCAAAACAGAGCTCTTCAACAGAAGAGGAACAACCTGGAATTGAAACTAAAAAATATTCCTATTTTTTGCCACAGTGGATTCTAGAAGAAACCGAAAATTCCGGAGGAATAATTGATGAAAATTCCCGACAAAGTTAAATGCCCAAACCGTAAAAGCAGAATTCGAGATGAAGACAAAAACAGTGAGGTATAATACCTAAAAAGTTCCTAAAAGAAACACAGGATTCATTAGCAGCGGCTAATAATTCTAAGTTGGAAATTAAGTATAAAACCAAGGCATCAATTATAATTGATGAAATTTCGATAGCAACATCGTTTGTCCTAGTTGAAGAAATTCACAATACCGTAATTCTAGGGACACCATTTATGAACCTAATCACTCCTTATAAAGTAAAAAATAAATCTATATCTTTTAATTTTAAAAATGAAAAATTAAAATTCCAGTTTATAACGACACCCAAAACAAAAGATCTCGATCTCATAAAAACTTGCTCAATACATAATGAAAAACCATACTATTTACAAGAATTAAAAAATGATTTTTCTGACCATTCATTAAATCCTGATTTCAAATTTCTTCTTCAAAATGAATTTTCAAATCATGCATGTTTTCAAAACACCACATTAAAATTTAATTTTTCTAAACTAATCTTTAAAAAAAAAATCCAGGAATCCTGGTCTGTAATCTGTTCGAAATCCCTGACAATAGCCACAAAATGTCATACCATTGCCCAAATAATAGGTGTATAGCTTATGATCACAAAATATCGAGGAAGGATATGCGTGAATGCAGACAATATTGTGTGCAGGCAGTATGTGGAGCCTTGCTCCAGAAAAGAAAAGAAGAAAACATTCCAACAATAAAAACCCCAGCTGCTGCACCCGAACAACAGCATACAAATTCCATGGCTCCTAATAAACCCCAAAACACCAGTCCCAAGCCATTAAAAGAAGAAGAAAAAATCTCCGACACCAATCTCAACAGAAAAACCCATGTCTTGGTACGACGCGGTAATGAAAGAAGAACAGGAAAATTCCAGCAGCATAGAAACTGTGCAGGAAAGAATAACAAATCCGACGCAAGAATTAACTGCTGAAAATCTCTTTCAGCTCCTTGCAAAATCCACGGAGTTACAACAGGCACTAAGGCAACTACAAATTTCTAAAGAAGAAATTGTCCAAGAAAAATTAGAGAAAAAAATCTTTAATATTCCTACAAAAATCGAGAAAGGAGAATCTTCAAAACCCTTTCTCAAAATGAATTTTTAAATACCAAACCCGAGAAAGAAGAATTTTCAAAAAACCTTTCTCAAAAACAATTTTCAAAAAATCAACTTGTGACACCAAAAGTGCCCGAAAAACCAGTGCCTAAATTTTTCATAAAACCGTTTTTTCAAAACATTGCAACTCTTGAAAAAAGGATATTTTAACAGACCCTTTTTTGGCACTGCAAAATTATTTTGGATCAAAATGGTTTTATAAATCATGGGATACTTTAAAAACCCCATATTTTTATCAGGCTATCCTTGAGATAACATGATCAGCAACAATAAAAAATATTTTTTTCAAAAACAACCCAGATCCATCTTACTCGATCTGCAAAATACTTCGAGTAATTGATCCCACTCATTGGGGGGATGACTTATCAAAACTCATTAATTTTCCAAACTCCCACAAAAATGAGCCCTTTTTTTATATTCCTTTTAATTACTGGGATTACCAACAAGCTTGGTTCAATTCCTTTTTTATTCAAAATCCCAGCCTAAGCCACACTTGGTTTTTCCATTTTGATACCTCATGTGATGCTTCGCAATTTCCCACATGGTGGAATTCGTGGTGGGAACAATTCGGATCCACCCTGGATATACAAAAACCCGAAGTCATTAAATCTTCTAGCCTCTTCAAATCCCACTTTCAACCCACAGAAGCGGAAAAAAGATTTATACCCTTGCACCTTTTTCACACAAAATTCCATTTACCATGGGTATTCACATGATTTGTAGATTATTCAGATGATAAAATATCAGTCATCCGAAGAAGATTTAAAATTCGATGGTGGGACAACTTTAAAATACCAAATAGCCTAACACCACCAAAAGTCCAGGAATGGTTAGACGATAATAAACCCATTCCTTTACAGGGGCCTCCACAAACACCACATACTCCATTTCAATCAAAGGAACATACCCAGTTCCTTTCACAAAAATCCCAAATGGCTTCAATGCTAGCGGCAGCTAAAAATCCCGAGGAAATGCAGGCAATACTCCAGAAATTTGCACCTTCCTCATCCAAACAGAGCTCTTCAATAGAAAAGGAAGAACCCGAAATTGAAAGTGAAAATATTCCTATCTTTGGCAACAGTGGATTCTAGAAGAAATCGAAAATCCCGGAGGAATAATTGATGAAAATTTCCAACAAAGTTAAATGCTCAAACAGTAAAAGCAGAATTCGAGATGAAGACAAAAACAATGAGGTCATGCATGATGTCATTCTGCACTCGGATGAATAGTTTAATTATTTAAATATTATTTGTAATAGTAAATCCCTTTTTGTAATTCTCTTATAAAAAGAGAACCCCTCTCCCTTAGTTTCATAAGTTTTTTCTTCCCTTAGTTTAGAATTCTCTTCCTTCTCTCTAGAGTTTTGAAGTTTTTTCAAGTTATCCCCTTAGTAGCTTAGTTACTCAAATTCCCAAATATACCTTCTTCATATGACCTCGGGGAGTCTATGAAGATCTAAACTTCTCAAAATACCTTATCCGAAATTCTAAATATTCCCAAATACCTTCATATGTCCCATATGATTCATATGACCCACATGAACCATATCATATGAACAAATATACCGTTCGGAATTAAACTCCTTGTAAGTATTTTAAAGTTTTGAATAATATGATTATGGATGGTACTACCTCCTAAATCTTTTAAAATATTCATGTTCTTTAAATTCTTGCATTTAAATTCACGTTTTTAATTATTTATTACTGCAATATGGTTCGTTCTACCACCTACTGCATTTAAATTTCTGTTTTTAAATTATTTATATACATGCATCATGGTTGGTTCTACCACCTATTGCATTTAATTCCTTAAATTCCTGCAGAACCTTTGAATTATGGTTTCCATAACCTGGAACCTTAATTTGTAAGTTAATCTTCCTTTACTTACCGTATTATTTAATTATCTTTTAATTATTCAATCTCTTATATACCCGTTCCTTCCCTATTTATTATCCTCTTTAGATCCTCGGCCTAACTTGGTATCAAAGCCATAAAGGGTAGAGATAAAAAGAGATATGATATCCAGATCATGTGAAATCCTTGTTCGGATTCCCCGATAAACTCGTCCACGGATGAGCCTTCTGAGTTGGCTAAATCCCAAAATTTCGAGCGATCAGACCATAGGGTCACGGTAAGTCCTCGTGTGTAAGGCTGATAAGAACCCACATGTATACTGTCTCGGTTGGGGTTGTAGGAAGGTAAGAGTTTCTGAACTAGAATTCCATATACATGGATCCGTTTCTCGATAGAACTACTTCTTATGATTTTGGATCATCTTCTTCCATGGATTCAAAGAAGATAATAAATTCCGAAGAAATCGTTATACAAGATTTTGAAAAATCAATAGATAATTGGGAAATACCAAAAGTAAATAAAGATCAAGTTTACAAAAATTCCAAATATCAATTCTTCAAAACAGATTTCACAATTAAAACGGAAGAAAGAGATATCCAATTGACAAAACCCTTTGAAACAATTCAATTACTTTCTCAAATATCTCTGAAAAAACATAGAGAAAGAAATTACAAATACATACACATTGGTTTAGTCCAAGTAGGGATAAAACCCCTTACTAAAGAAAGATTAAACACTTCAATCCTTGCTATCTTAAGAGATGCAAGATTCACAAACTTCGAAGATTCCCTGTTAAGTTCGGTTGAGTCCAGTCTATGCACATGACCAATCTATTTTGATTGTTACTCAAATTTCTCGGTTTCTTTAAATGATAAAAATATCCAAAAATCACTAGTCTTACAGAATAAGACACACAATTACCAGATGCTTGAAGGATCTATTCCTGTAGCATTAATTTTTAGAATTCATTATAAAGCTATGACTTCTGCTTTTGCCACAAAAGTCAGTTACCATAGTAAGAACCTTTCTTTTACAAACAGATCTTTTCAAATCTAACACAGTAATACCACGACCTATTAGATGGAAAAACATTACCCTACCAGAAGAATGGATCCTGGAAGGTGTAGTTAAACCTGAACCCTTAGAATCTGAGCAACCAAATACCCATCTTAGAGAAATAACCCAATATCAAGATGGTAGGGTTAATCTCTCATTTTTAAGAAGATCTATGAGTAATAGATACGAAGATACAAGTTTCGAATAGACCCTAGATTTAGGAAGAGTCTCACAAATCCCTTCAATAATAAATACACCAGTCAAAATAAAGTTTAGGTATTCTACATCAGATCTACCAAATCTGACAAACGTAGATTACACAGATCAAATACCCAGACCAGTATATATAAATCCCGTGGTTAGAGAAAAGATGGACGACCAAGAACCTACAAGTCCAACATTTTCTTCAATAACCCATAATCACTTAGCAAATGAAATTAAAATTTTAGAAAAAGAATTCCAAGTAGATAAAAAAAACTACTTCAAAAAGAATTCTATGAAAAACATAATTCAGAAAAAAGAATTTGGTTCTTTCAAAATTCCTAAATACAAGAAAACAAATACAAGAAAAATTCTATGAATTTGTTCAAGAAAATAAAATTAATATTCCTTTTTTCGATTGGTTTGAAATATACTCCTATCAAAACTCCATAGGATACCCTTTTCTTAAAACAGTAGACCCCACTATTAATAATAGTGTAACCACATTAATACATAAATCAGATCGCAGTGATACCTTAGAACAATTCAGAAAACCCCTCATTAATAATATGAATTGGGAACAACAACCCGTACAAGGGATACAAATAGCCCCAGGGTTACAAATAATCCCTGATCCAGATCTAGGAATAATACAACCCCTAGCTCAATCCCGGTATAATGCCACTTCCATTTATGATTGGAACCTAGATGGAATTACTGAAAACAATATCATCAGCTTCCTACATCAAATGACAATGGCAGCAAATGCCTATCAAACACAAAAGGATGTCCTAGATAAGACCTCTGCAGAACTGCTAATCGCAGGATTCTCAGGTCAACTAAAAGGATGGTGGGATCATTATCTCACTAACCAACAAAAATAAGATATCTTAAATGCCATAAAAACCGATGAAGATGGAATACCAATTCTAAATGAAGTAGGAGAACCTATACAAAATGCAGTATCAACTTTGATACTGACAATATCTTTAAACTTCATAGGTGATTCTACACATCTTAAAAATAAAAATGCTGAATTACTGTCAAATTAAAAATGCAAAAAATTAAGTGATTTTCAATGGTATAAAAATACCTTCTTAGCTAGATAATGGTTAGAGAAGATTCTAGCCAACCATTGTGGAAAGAAAAATTCTTAGCCGGATTACCAACCCTCTTGGGGGAAAAGGTTAGGAATAAAATTAAAGAAAATTGTGGGAAACAGATAATACCCTACGATGAGTAGCTCACCCTGAATGACTAGAAGATGTTCACCTCGCAAATCAGCCACGGGGCGTAGAACTGGAACCTGGATCGTACTCTGCACTCAGCAAAAGTGCAGCAAGAGTAGTATCAGTACAACACTAGTACCGGTAAGCATCATAGGCCGATAGTGATTAGATAATGCATGAAGAAGATGAAACCAACAAGTAGCACATAGAGCAATCAGGCATGATCACGTATCATATACAAGTAAAGCGTAAAGAAATCATGAAATCAACCAAGACAAATATAATTCACCAAATAATCAGTCAAAATATAAGTGGATGAATGCAATGTCACCTTTCTCACTCCCGCTCTCCGGCAGAAACCTCGGAAGCTATCACTCCCGATCTCCGGCAAAAACCCCGGAGGCTATCACTCCCGCTCTCCGACAGAAATCTCGGAGGCTGTCACTCCCGCTCACCGGCAGAAACCTCGGAGGCTATCACTCCCGCTCTCCGGCAGAAACCTCGGAGGCTATCACTCCATTCTCCGTGGAAACTTTAGAGCTATCACTCGCCACCTACGAGAAACCTCGGAGGCTATCACTCCCGCTCTTCGAAATAAACCTCGGAGGCTATCACTACCGCTCTCCGGCAGAAACCTCGGAGGCTATCACTCCCGCTCTCCGACAGAAACCTCAGAGGCTATTACTCCCGCTCTCCGGCAGAAACCTCGGAGGCTATCAATCACTCTCAGTCTCTCACATCACCATCATCACAAAATAATATGGAAAGTATGTCAGGCATGATATCAAGTCTCAACACGTGTCACCAATATACAATCAATAAGTACAAGTCAAATCAGGTGATAATCACAGAAAATAACACATATGGCGACAAGACCACATAACAGCTGACGGAACCAACGTAATAGTAATTCATCTCCACTCCCTGCCCGAAGGCCTATCATGCTATCTCCGTCACTTTCTACAACTACATACGATTCTTTAATCAGAGTCTAACTAAAGTAAATCGTAACCTACCTCAATACTGAGCGGGTGCCACGAACAATCAAGCCAATGTCTTTCCCTTGCGTAGAGCCTCTGAACACTTAAAATCTAGAAATATGTGAACTATGTTATAATACGAATCTAAGGACACTCATATTGCTACATTTATATTAACCATATTTTTACCATTTCAATTGTATGACTACACCCGTACACATATAAAAAAATTAGCATATCTTCAGGAATTTCAAATGACATTCCTTTCTTTCAACTTTCTCGTATCTCCCGCTTGTAAAGGATATAACATTAAATTTGTAACTCTAAATCAAGTGTTTATTATACCACATCGAAGGCAACACTAGGATCTATAATTATACATAATCCCTCCTGACAATACTTAGTGTATATGGTGAAAATATACGAAAGAAACAACCCAATGAAATCTGTATCACCAGAATTTTTGTAAACCAAGGCAGAAACTTCAAACAGTCATAACTTCCAACCATAAGTCGTATTTACATTCGTAAGATGTCAAACTGAAGGGAACAAAGTAATCTACAACTTTCATTCAACCCATATTTTCATATTCCTTATGGATTTGTACAGTTTTCACGTTTTATATGTTGTGTCGCCTGAGTTTCGGTAAAACGAGGCAGAAACTTAACAGTCGTAACTTTCAAACCATAAGTCGGATTCATCCCCGTAAGATCTTAAACTGACGGAAACAGAGTAATACATAACTTTCATTGAGCCCATACTTTTATATTCCTTACTTATTTATACAGTTTTCACGTTTAATGTGCTGCAGTAATCATTATGTCATGTTACATCCCTCAAGTTTCTCTATTCAAGTGGATTTTTGAATTTTCGTGTAATGACCTCTTTAAAATCTGATTTCATTCTATAACACGTTATTATAAGGATCGCGAATAAATTAACTCAACCATGTAATATAGAACCTAACCTGAACCTGATTGAGCGCTTCCTCCCTGTCTTCTAGTTACTATGGTTTCTTTCTCTTCCTTTGTTTCTCCTCTTTTTCCCTCTCGTGCGTGTTGCTGCTCGCTGCGTTCCTTTTCTCTTGCTGCTTCTGCGCGTCACCCCCTCCCCTTTCTTTTCCCTTTTCCTGCGTTTTTTCCTCCCCCTTCCCCCTTTTGTTTCCTGCGTTGCCCTACCCAGGGTAGTGGGCTTGGCCCGCTTTATTTACTTAACTAATTTCTTGCACAAATTTTATATCAAAATTTCAATAATTTTAATACCCTAAAGTCCCCTACTTCTTTCGTAGTGTTAAAGTGTTAAACGACCAACCGGGTCGTTACATTAGATACCAAATCAAACAATCGCTCGTCCTCGAGCGACAAGAGTAGGGTGAAGGAAGAGAGGTACTTGAACTGTCGAACAACTGAGGATATCTACTCCGCATATCCGCCTCGGTCTTCCAAGTGGCCTCATCAACTTTCACCATCGTAACAACTCTGAGTGTGATGTCTCATTTCACCCTTACAAAAATCCAAAAGTACCCAATCTTAAAATTTTACATGTCTCACTCCAATATCCCTATGTTATTCATACCTGAAATGTTCAATCATACCATCAGGATAGAAACGTTTCGACATAGTCTACTATCATGACACAATTTCACCTCAAAATATACATCAACTACAAGTTGCAGAGATTCCAAGATTTCCTCTTATTTATCAACTCTAGCCCATCAATTAAATAATACTAGGAAATTACCAATCTTGGTACAACACATCGCATTTCCATCAATCTTATCATGTTAGTCATCTGAATATTACACCTTACCAGTTACCAATCGCAAAACCCCATGACACTTCGTCATAACACTTAGTCAAGTTCCATAGACTTCTCTCTTCAGTCATATTTATCAATTACACTCTAACCAAATGACGCATGACAACGCCGCCATAATACATACCTAACTTAAGTAATCTCGTTTCTTCAAATTTTCATATTCCATTCCCAATCACTTCTATCATTAACAATAAAAAATTTCCCAAACCCACGCGAGGGGTGCATCAAAATATCATTACTCTTGTAGAATAGTTAAACCCTTCACAACCTTAAGCATCTGGAAGTTTTCCTTACACCACTTTAAATGTTCTTATTGACTAACACCTCGCTCGAGGGTCCTTAAGTGATGTTTTCCCGAAAAAACCCATATCTTCACTTATTTTTCTGAACTTTAACGCCCTTAGAAATCATCAACTCCACAGATTCACGTCACGGGTAATTGTAAGAACTTTCTGAATCCAAAGAACATACACAATACCCACATATATCCTTCCAAAGATTAGGTGCAACAGTAGATAACCCCCAAAGTAATAAACTTTCACACTTATTCATCCCTAGGTCCATCATCATTAGTCGATCATTATACTCCCCGTGATCCACGACATTCAAAGAAAAATTCACATCCGATGAGAAAAAACCACTGATTTTCAACTCGTCCGTGCTGAAACATGAGTCCAACATTCCTAAACAATTCATATGGCCGGACCACGAGAAGCCGTGTGTTAGTGTTCCTGAGTTTGATGTCCCACTTATCGATTTAGGAGCCTTCCGTTCTGGCGACCCAATCGCGGCCAAACGAGCATGTACACTCGGTGATGAAGTATGCAAGAACCACAGTTTCTTTCTCGTGGTGAACCATGGAGTTAACACTAACCTTATCTCACTTGCACATCGTTATATGTACATGTTCTTTGAATTGCCACCTTGTCATAAGCAAAAGGCTCAAAGGAAGAGAGGAGAGCATTGTGGTTATTCTAGTAGCTTTACTGAAAGGTTTTCATCTAAGCTACCTTGGAAAGAAACACTCTCATTTCCTTATTCTGCCGTAGAAGGCTCGTCCGACATGGTTGATGAGTACTTTCTGTTGGGATATATAATACACAAGTTTATTAGTAGTTAAAAGTTAGTTAGTTGTTATTAGCTATTAAGTCAAGTGGGTCTAGCTTATAAATATAGGTTATGCTTATAATTTCCATTTAACTGAAAATAAAAGAAAAACACCATAAAAAGATCTTTCTCTCTTCTCTCTCGTTTCCTTCTTCGTTTTCCTTTCTCTGTTGCAACTTCCATGGCTGCATAATAAGACAGACGTCTAAATTTAACATAGTATCAGAGCCAGATAGATCCGAGAGGCGCGATTGAAGAAGTAGAATATCAGAATTGCAATTTCTGAAAATCAGAATTGCGTTCTCGGTTGAAAATCAGAAAAAGTCAAAATCGAATAAGCAGAAATTTGCAATTGCAAACAGATCAATAAGAAGATATCAGTAAGGAGATTCGCGATCGAAAATATAAATTTCATCGAAAAATTAGGAAAACAGAGAAATCAAAATCGATCGAGAAAAAATTAGAATTGCAGAAATCGTGATTCTCTTTTGAAAAATAGAATCGATCGCGATGGAGATTCAGTAGATAACAGAGAATCGAAAATCGATAGCAATTTCTTCTGGAAATCAGGAAAACAGAGAAAATTAGCTGCAATTTCTATCGACTCGGCTCGCAGCAATTGAAAATTGAAAAACGATTCGGAAAATAGAGAATCGAAGAAATCGAAATCGACAAGAGTATTGAGGTAATCTCTATTATAGCCTTTTTCGATCGAGTCGTATGGATATGTTATCGGTTTGTGCGGATACAATCCGCCTTTGGCTATCATTGCGACATCGAAGATCGCCAAAATTATTTTTAGAGGTTATTTTCATATCATTCTGTGTTGGTGAATCATTTTGTAATGTTAGAATTGAATTTTTGTTGGTGAAAGGTGTCGAGTTCGTCGTTGTTGTTGTTGATAGCTATTGTAGTTGTTGTTGTCTGTTCTGTGTGGTAGTAATAAGTGTTGCTGGTTTCCTTATGCAAATGGAACTTGACTAGTATGAACCACAACTGGTATTGTTGTTGTGTTGGCTTGCTGCATTGATATGCCGGTGACACTGATTATGTGTAATGTTGCTGTTGTGGTGGATGTTGCTAGTGTATCGTCTGCTGTTGATGCAGATGAGGTTGCTAGTGTCGCAAATGTTTTTGTTTAGTTTTATACATAAAACTTTGGGAAGAAGGAAAGCTTGTGAGTATTTCTCAAGGAATAGGAAGTAAAGTTTGAGAATCACAAGCCAGTGGTTCATTCATTGTTACGAGAGGTGTCAATGGATTTCTATGGCTAAGAATACCATAGAGTAGGAAATGTCTATCGATATGAGGATCGAGGAGTTCTTAGCGACAAATAGACTAAGAACTGAGGGATACTTCGTCGGAGACGATATGAATTGAGTTGAAAATCAATTCAAGGATACAAAGAGTTATTCACAGACGATCAAGTGCTAGATTGGCTGTTTTTATATGTTTTAGCTCAGGATAGGAGAATCGAGGAATTTCTAGCTGAAATTGGACTAAAAAGTGAGGGAGACTCCGCTGCATATCCGAGCTTATTGAGATAGCTTGCGTGATGAGAATCGAAGAATTCTCTAGTCTGAGTGTGACTAGAGAACGAGGGGGTTCTTGTCGCTTATCAAAATAGCTTGCGTGATGAGAATCGAGAGATTCTCTAGTCCAAGAGAGACTAGAGAACGAGAGGTTCTTGCCGCTTATCAAATTCTGCTGACGCTGGTTCAGAATCAAAATTGTAGTCTGCTGGTGCTGGTTCAGAATCAAAATTGGTAGTTGGAGTTGTAGCTCCTGCTGCAGCTGTTTTACTAAGCTACTGCTGCTGGAATTTATCCAAGTGGTTCAGTGACGACTCTATTTCATATGTTAATGATGTAGTTATTGTTTCTGGTGCAAATACAAAAGTAGGAACTTGCAAATTAAATGGGTTGTAGTGAGTGTATTGAATGCTACTATGGGATGGAACTGTTGCTGCTATGGTGTCTAGTTTTGTACAGTTTCAAGGCACAAAAGAGTTAGTATCCTCAATCTCAAAGAGTTAGAACAGACGTTCACCTCTATGCAGAGGAAATATTTTTTTTCAAATATTCATATTGTTTAGGAGTTAGGACCAATATATAGTTAGTGGTAAGCAGAAGAATCTACTGTTATTGATTCCTCTACTGCTGCATTTGAAGTAGAAGTTACATCAATGTGGAGATTGTAAATAAGAAGAGCTTCACAGTTCAAACAATACTACAAAAAGGCTTAACTCGACTGTCTGTAGATTTCCTCAACGGATTCGGAAAATGATTCAGGGCACTACCTGGTGTTTCCTCAATATTATTATGCAGAATTCATTGCGTCTAAAGCCATCTATTGCTTAAGATCAGTGGGTTCCTATGAGGTGAAGAAAAAGGATATCTAATTCCTGCTATTTTGTTATCTGGTTCTTATAGTTGTCGCTGGATGTCTTGTGTGGCACATTCAATTATCTTCCAGATGGGTAATAAGGGTGCTTTTATACGGTTTGAGGCTCCCGATATGAAGCCAAATATTGTGATGAATCGTCTGTTTTTACTATGAAAATGCAAAAAAAAAATGGACAAGCTTGCAGCTGTGTTGCGACTGCTATCAGTGTTGTTGTAGATAAAAAAGCTAAGGGAAAATAGAATATCAACAGGCTAAAATGGTCGCTGAGCTTGATGATCATATTATGCGCAGTGTTAGAGATCAATATGAAAATTATGTTGTTCAGCATGTACTGGAACATGGAACTGCTGAAGAACGTCAGACCTTGGTAAATGAGATTGGCACCACTGATGAAAATGAACCTCTTCAGGCGATGATGGAAGATCAGTTTGCGAACTATGTTGTACAGAAAGTACTGCTAATGTTGGTGCTCCAATGTCTAAGCTAGGAATGAAGAATGTCTTCATATCTCCTAGCTTGAGGGGATGTTGAGATATATAATACACAAGTTTATTAGTAGTTAAAAGTTAGTTAGTTGTTATTAGCTATTAAGTCAAGTGGGTCTAGCTTATAAATATAGGCTGTACTTATAATTTCCATTTAACTGAAAATAAAAAAAAAAAGCACCACAAAAAGATCTTTCTCTCTTCTCTCTCGTTTTCTTCTTCGTTTTCCTTACTCTGTTGCAACTTCCATGCCTGCATAATAAGCCAGTCGTGTAAATTTAACACTTTCTAAGGACAATGGGTGAAAATTTTAGCCATATCGGGTAAGAGGATATATGACCATTTGATGTTACTGAATTGTTTCGTCTAAAAGTTTAAAATGTTGTGGAGCATACACGTTAGTTACTCCTTCCGTCTACTTTATGGCACACTTTTTTTTTAGTTGAAAATAAAAAAATATCACTTTTCTATAATTAAAAATAACTTAATTTTAAAATTTCTTCTTTTATTCTTAATGAAATTATTTAAAGTCATACAAATATCTAAGGTTTATTTTAGACCACAAATTTCAAAAGTCTTCTTTTCTTTTCTTAAAACGCTGTGTAGTCAAATTATGTCACATAAATTGAAGCGGAGGTAGTACTAAGTATACCTTCAATACGGTCCTTATGTGCGGGTCCAAATGATTTTCATGCGTCAAATACGTCAAAAGTCTTTTCGATAACGAGTGATGGTGATATTGGACTCAGTACCTTTTTCTTCATTATTGATATCATGTTGAAATGCATGATTATTTTTTCTAAAATTTAATAGTATAAATCTCATTTGAACTCAACTTGAACTTTTAAATAAGATGTTCATACAATTCAATATGTGGTCCCTTCTTTTTTTAGCTTCCTTATTCATTAATTTGATAAAAGTTCCTACTTTAACATTTTCATAGGAACGTTTATCGCCACGGTTGATCTCGTCATGGCGTAACGGTTGAGCGTATTCTGTGACTTGCCAAGTGTGGTTAATCGAACGTGGTTTGGTATTGCGTTATCAGGGGTTTCTGCCAAGTATTTCAAGTAGCGGCTGCGGGTTCCCTAGTAAAAAAAAAAAGTGTTGGTGGGCTTCAAGTTTTCATGGATAACCAGTGGCGCTCCATCAGTCCAAATCTCAGCTCTTTTGTCGTTAACATAGGCGACACTTTTATGGTAAGACATTTTGTTATCATTCATAGGTTCTAATTACTAGTCATTTTAACAATTTGAAATTGGCGTTTTACAAAAACACAAGTAATTGTTATTTCCTCCGTTTAACTTGTTTGACACTATGTCTTTATTAGCATATTTCAAATAAAATAACATAATTTATGGTCACACAAATATTATTTCATATTTAAAATCATAAGTTTTAAAAATAATTTACCACACATTTTTTGATATGCTTAATAGGGTTACAAGTATTAACAAATTTTATATCTTTCATAAGTCAAACTATATCAAACAAATTAGAGCGGTTGGAACTCATAACTCCAACTAATAGATGTTACTATTTAAGTAAGACATTTGAAAGAGATAACGGGAATTTAGGCAAATACTCTTGCAATTAGGTCTATTAAATATATTTCTTAAAAAGTGTACAAAGCAAATACTCCACAGGACCGGATGTAGTACAGTATAAGTAGATGCCTTCTTGAAGTATAGAGTGAGACCGGAAGCATTTAGTGACTGTAGTAGATGCGGTTGCTGGCGCTGTTCTTTCCATATATTAATTGTCGTACAACCGACATGGTGGGATGGTTGCACGTGCACCTATACCTTGAAGAACTGTCATATATTTTAAAAAAAACCCTCAAATATTTTTTTTGAATTGGGTCAGTTGGTCAGCGTGCCCCTTAGGAAACCTAACGCTTATAATTTGAGACCAAACCAGCAGCCAACGAGCTCTAAATAATTATGTCATTTCATTTATATTTATTTATATCGGTTCTATGGTTGTTTAATAAAATTTCAAATGATGCGGTGTTGCATGACATGTGATTAGAGACGGATTCAGAATTTGAAGTCGATGCTTCGATTAACGCGCTTCTTCATTTGGTGGTGCCCCGTCGTCTTCAAATCATGAATCCGCCTCTTCGTAAAACATAATGTCTTTTATTACAGAACGAGTTGAATTTTAAATTAGGTAAAGTATGAAGCTCAACTCAACGTGACATTTTGGGTTTTTCCCCCTTTTGCAGGCACTTTCAAATGGAAGGTACAAAAGTTGCTTACACAGAGCGGTAGTAAACAACAAAACACCTAGGAAATCTCTTGCTTTTTTTCTTTGCCCTAAGAAGGATAAGGTAGTGAGCCCACCAGCAGAATTGGTGGACTCCAATAATCCTAGAATATATCCCGACTTCACATGGTCAACACTCCTTGAGTTTACACAGAAGTATTATAGAGCTGATATGAATACTCTCCAATTCTTCTCCAATTGGCTTCAACAAAGAACTGCAGAAGTTTAAGACTTTCTGGTAGGGTTTGTGCATGACATCAAAGGTAGATCAAGAGACCTTAGTCTTTTATTTAGAGTTTTAAGTTCAGTATGCTAGTATATATATTTTTATGATATCAACTCTTTATTGCAAGTTACAACTTACATATGATAACCTAAAGGAAAAAATAATAATAAATACATAAAATATTGGGCGATTTACACTTATGTTAAGGAGTAACATAAAAAAAAGTTCCTCATTAGGATATGCGCGGATTTCTAAGTTTCATCATATGATAAAGTGACGAGAGAATATGAGTTTTTGGATACTTAGATTTGTCAAAAACACACAAGAACTTTTTTAAAATTTTGAGTAAACTTACTTGCTCCAACAAACGCTTCAGTATAATTATGCGATAATTATAATCGCAAAGATGAAGAAAACTTACAGTTTAAGCTTTGTTAGTCTTTACTAAAGGAGCGCGATTGTCAATCCGCAGTTCGCGTTTAGATATTCCTTTGCCCAAGAAAGTAGAAATCTTGGCAGAGGTTTGAGAGAATTTTATTTCCTGAACTCTGAGTTCAGAAAGTGGAAAGTGAGTACTTATGAAATTATGGGTTAAGTGCCAAATATATAGTGGAGGAAACCCTAAACCAAATCAGATTTGGTCAGGCTTCAAGACCTGACCCAAATCCAAATTGTAGTGGGTCACAACCCCATCACTCCTCGATTTATTTTTGCGTTTGATTCTAATTAAATCCAAGATTTAATTTTGACTTAATTAATTAATTTTCATCAAATGAAAATTATCCCATAATTTATTATAAAATAAAATATCTTGATTCAAAATTCGATATTTTACATTCTCTCAATATACCCTTAGACCGAAAAGACAATCGACTTAGTGCCTTCACACATCGCACTTGATCAAATCAGTTCACACGAAACTCCGTTTACAAGACTCAAGTAAATGTCTACTGAGATGATAAATTCCTTTCATTCGCGACACACTCGATCAAGCTTAAGATTTGCCAAGTGTCTATCCAAACGCGATCACTTTATCTCATCTATATTAGTCGACAACTGCACCATATCCTAGATATGTCTCGTTCGCGCCAATGACTTGGTCTGACCTAACATCTCCGGTGAGTGTTTCTCGAAATTCTAATCGAGGAATGAATCCTATTCTCGCTCAACTACCACCTTCAATCTACTTCAGAATCAGAATGCGAGCGTCTCAACCTATAAGACATTTGAGCTTAGGACAGATCAAAGTGCATTGCTCGTAAACAAGGCAATATTGACCTCAAGTGGACCTCTATCTCCCACACGATAATACTCTGAGACATGTATAACAAATAGTTTATCGCCAGGTACGCCAATACTCCTCTAAGAGTATCCATGTGTCCATCACTAGCAACTATTGCTAGTAGTAAGTGAGATATACTACATTCTCTAAGAATGTTATGCAGACCACATGTCGACTTATAACATATCATTGATATCCCATTCTCAATGATCATTAGTCTAGGCTATTTTAAGAACTACACTCTATCATTAATATTTCACACTATTAATGACAATGTAAGTTCAAGGGATGCACATTAATGAATAATATAAAAAATCAAATAATAATTCAATAATTGCAAATGCCAAGTATATATTAATCTTATTAATAATATGAATGTGTTCAAGTACATCTGCTCCTAAAATGATTGTTTCTAGGACATACATACTTTCAATCTCCCACTTGGCCTAGAGCCAATAACCAATGTATCTAATGCCCATGTTTTCGAAATGACCATTATGTTTGACTAAGCTTAATGGTTTAGTAAATGGGTCTGCTAGATTATTATCGGTGGGAATGTAGTCTATCTTTATTTCTTCTGTCTCCATCATCTCCCTGTGTATGTGGTATTTCCTTGGTACATGCTTGTTTCTATTTGTTGATCTTGGTTCCTTAGCTTGAGCAATCACACCAGTGTTGTCACAATAAATTGTTATTTGACAACTGATACTTGGAACAACCCCTAATTCCTTTAAGAACTCGAATATCGCGACAGCTTCTTTACCAGCTTCCGATCCAACAATGTACCGACCGGTTGTCGAATCGTAGCTTGCTTGGAACTCTTCCAAATAACTACTCCCACATTTAAAATTAAGGCATAGCCAGACTGATATTTTAAGTCATCAAGATCCGCTCGAAGCTAGCATCGCTGTAGCTACTAGCTCTTCTTGTCCGCCATAGACTAGAAGTATTCTTTAGTTCGTCTAAGATACTTAAGAATACTCGATCGCTCTGTTCCTCCTCAGATTCTCTGAATTTGAAAGTCATGCTAAGCCACATCCGCTCATGGCATACATGATTGATCCTATAATATGGGATTCTCTTCACGCGTTCAAGTTACTGCCGTGGAAGGACAATCCTTCCTCGACAACTTGATGCCCCATAGGAAGATTCTCTTTCTTGGAATTTTCCATAGAGAAACGTTTTAGCACTTTGTCTATGTATACCGATCGTGCCAACAATCTATTAAGTCTATCTCTGAGATTCTAATTCCAAGAATGTAGCAGACTTCACCCAAGTCCTTCATCATGAAGGTTCTGGATAACCATTCTTTGACTGATTGCATGAGAGTCTTATTGTCTCCCATTATCAATGTGTCATCTACATATATAACAATGAAGACAATGCTCTCATTTGTGCGTTTACTATAAACGCACGGATCTTCCTTGCTTCTAACAAAGTCAAACGATTTGACTGCTTTGTCAAAACAAATGTTCCAACTCGAGGTTTGCTTAAGTCCATAAATGGACTTTTGTAGTTTCATCTTTTGCTTGGCTTGAGTCTTGGATGTAAAACCCTCTGGATGTATCATATACACCTCCTCAATTAGATTACCATTGAGGAAGACAGTTTTAAAATCCATTTGCCAAATATCATAATCATAGTATGCAGCTATTGCAAGCAAAATCCGAATGGACTTAATCTTTGCAACATGCGAAAAAGTTTCATCATAATCGACCCCAGGCCGTTGATTATAACCTTTAACCACCAATCTTGCTTTATAAGTCTGTATTTTGCCATATGCATCAATCTTCTTCTTTAAGACCCATTTGCATCCTATAGGTCTAACCCATGTTGGCAAGTCAACCAAGTTCCATACTTGGTTTATGTACATAGACTCCATTTCGGATTTCATGGCTTGCCATCTCTGGAATCAATGTCTAACATTGCTTGTAGGTAGTAGCTCATCATCATCAAGAATATCTATCTCATTATGTGTTTCAACAAGGAGATTAAGTCTTTCAGTGCACGATGAGTCCTCTGAGTTGAACATTCTCGTTTCGTTTGTTTGTATTTTGATTTTGAGAAGATGTTTGTGTGTTGGACAATCCACCACCTTGAGAACTTTCAGAATATCATTTTGAATAGAATGATGACAACTATGTGTCATCTACCATTGGTTGTCGTAGGGTCTTGCATTTCTCAAGATCCTCACAACACTCCCATCGTGAAGGTCGCATTTAAGTACTCAATCATCATCAAATACTCCCACTGAATCCTTGTCTAGGTTATTTGACAAGGGGTCATTCTCTACATTATTTTGTACTTCTTGAATTTCTTCAAGTTCTATCTTGTTGCAACTCTGTTCCTTGTAGACATAGTCTTCTTCAAGGAAAGTTGCATTTCTGGAAACAATTACTTTATGTTCCTCAGGAAGATAGAAGTAGTACCCTCTTATTTCCTTAGGATATACCCTACAAAATAATACTTCTCACTTTTAGATTCCAATTTGTCAGTGAGCAATTTCTTTACTTATGCAGGGAACCCTCAGGGTCGCATGTGTCTAAGTGTTGGCTTCTTGCCATTCCATATCTCATATGGAGTTTTCTCTACTGACTTTGATGGAACTCTATTCAAAATATAGATTGAGCTTTGCAATGCATATCCCCATAGGTATGTTGGTAGAGCTGAGAAGCTCATCATGGATCTAACCATATCTAATAAGGTACGATTTCTCCTCTCAGCAACACCATTCATTTGTGGCGTTCTGGGAGGAGTCCATTCTGAATGGACTCCATGAAGCTTCAAGTAATCTAGAAATTCTTTACTTAAGTACTCACCTCCTCGATCTGATCGAAGAGTTTTATTACTTGTTTCAAGTTGCTTCTCTACTTCTGACTTGTACTCCACAAATTTCTCAAAAGCTTCAGACTTATGTTTCATAAGATACACATGCCCAAACTTTGAGAAATCGTCTGTAAAAGTGATGAAATAAAGAAAGCCTCCCTTAGCTTGAGTTGGAAAAGGCCCACATACATCGGTATGGACTAACTCAAGCACCTCTTTGGTACGTACTCCTTTCCCAGAAAGTGATTTGGTTGTCATCTTTCCTCTTAAGCAAGATTCGCAATCACCATATGACTCTAAGTCAAATGGTTCTAAGTAATCTAATTTCCTCAATCTTGCTATTCTTGATTCATTGATGTGACCAAGTCTGCAATGCCATAAGTAGGTGGGATTTTTTTGATTACTTATTTTAGCTCTTTTATTTTGTATATTGAAAATTTCATGGCTACAGTTTAGAACATACAATCCATCCACAAGCGGAGCATTTCCACAAATAAAACCATCATAAGATAAAACATAATTTTCATTGGTAATATGTGAGGAAAACCCCTCAATGTCTAACATAGGGATATAAATAATATTTCTCGTCAAAGACGGAACAAAATAACAATTATTAAGTTCTAAACAAAAGCCTGAAGGTAAATCTAGTTTATAAGTCCTCACGCGTTCCGCATCAACTCTAGCTCCATTGCCAACGCGTAGATCTACTTCCCAAGGTCCAACCTTTCTGTTGTCAATTAGCCCCTGCACATTATTACAAATGTGTGAGCCACAAGCGGTATTCAATACCCAACAGTGAGAATTAGTTATAGACATATTTATTTCAATAACAAACATACTTTGTCCAGCAGGGCCAACACCTTGTGCCTTGTCTCCCCCTGGAGTTGTACAATCCTTCTTCCAATGTCCATTTCTCTTACAATTGAGGCAAACATCAGCAGCTATCTTGGCCTTTTTTCGAACAACTCCTTTAGGTTTCATAGCTGTGGGTTTGGCGGCAACCGCCTTACCATTCTTCTTCTGCATATTCTTACCCTTAGATTTGAACTTGCTAGATGAGCCCACCATGAGCACAGTTTTACCTTTGGAGGTGGATGACTCGAAGGTCTTCAACATATTATGAAGTTCTGGAGACTTGCTTTCGTTCCATTCATGTTGTAATTCAAAAAGAAGTTCTCAAAGAAACCAGGAAGCGAGTTCAAAATTAGATTAACAGAAACATTTGCAGGCAGCTTCGTTCCAATCGAAGTCAACCTCTCAATTAATCCAATCATCTTCAAAACATGTTGTGACACTCCGACTTCGCTCCTTTACACTTAAAGAGATCTCTCAATTCATACTCCATTGTTCGAGAGTCATAGACTCTTCAAAGTGTTCTAGCATCTCGTCAGGCCTATTTTCATGTTGTCTTTGTAACTCGAGTCATGTAAGATAGCATAACACGTTGTCTATCAGTAAGATCATCAAGATATTTCTGATAGGTTGCTTTGTCAAACAGAGCATACTCTTCAGAATCTTCAGCAGGGACTGTAGGGAGTGATGTATCCAATACATACTCAATCTTTTCTAATCGCAGTACCAAACACAAATTTCTTAACCAGTCAGGAAAATTGGCTCCATTCAACTTATTCGTTTCAACCAACATTTTAAGTGACGGATTCGACATTGTAACTGAAGAAAAGATAGACTTGAAATTAATACTTTAATATAATTTCTATTGAACACATTCATTAACTAACTAACATGGTCTTTTGTTTAATTAGCTCTCACTATTTTAACATACTCTTTTACCCCATAAAGAATACAGACTCATATCAAATACGGTCATAATGGACCAAGATCCAAACTCATGTTGTCTCCGCGTTTGCTGAGGTTGATAACTTCAACAACACGATCTGGTAGGTCTCTAAACCAATTGCAAACAATTTGCAACTCTTGGTTGACCGAATGTTCTAAACAATTCGACCGCCCTCCGACATCGGGCGCCAAGACAAATAGCAAGTCAACTCGTTTATCGCATTGCAATTATGCATCTAAGCGGGCTTAGCCTTCATCAAGCAAACACTGGGGTGTAAATACTTACGAAGGTTTATCACCTACTATAACATTTATATGTATCTATGAAATGGTCTGAGTCCTCGTAGACTTAGAGCAAATGCTGGGGCATAAATACTCATCTCGCCGAAAAGGATTTTGCACCACAATCAATTATAACGGACAACGCGTTCATTTTAAATGAGACTTGTATTAAATTTGGAGAACATTTTAATTCAGGGTTATGACCAAGATCAACTATTATATCATACATCATATGACATCCTATCATGCAATTTTTAAACACATTTAGATTGGAAACCATCAAACCCAATAGGCATGATATAAGATGGTTTTAATCACATACTGGGCGCCGTCTACCCAGACAATTATAGCGGTCATTGAAAGTAAACAATTACTGGGCATCGCCTACCCAAACAATAATTGCGGACTAACAAATACTGGGCGCCGCCTACCCAGACATATATATGCGGACTTTATTCTAATTATTTAAATGACAATCAATTAAACAATTAATGTGTGCACACATCATCAAATAATATGCTAAAGAACAATAATTGTGGGTTAATTAATCTGTTTCAATTTAGAAAATATTTAAATTCAAAATTTAACTCAATTTTCAATTTTCAGAATTTTCTGCTCATCCAAACAGTCCCTTAATAATTCAGAAATTAAAATTTAATTTTCAGAGGTATTACTGCAATTTTCCGAACCTTAAAATATTTACAGATTTACCGTGGACAAAATCGCTTTTCAAATTTACAGATCGACCTGTGGATCGAATCACGATTTTAAAAACTTTTAAAATTCCAGAAAATATCTCAGGGACTAATTTGTAATTTTCAGAACTTAATATTTTCAGATTTGTTTAAGGACAAATCTTCAATTTTAAAACCCTAATTTTAATTGCAAAAAGGTCCTCAAACTATTTTAAATTTTCAAAACCAATTCCAACCCAAAATCAAATTTGGGATTCAGATTCAGAAATTGCAATTAAAACCACCAAACGATGGCACACATCGATGAACTCACCGTGGTTTTCACCATCGATTTGTGGCCAAGTGCGAAATCATGCCGCCGGTTTCTAAACCGCTCGGTGCTTTTTCATTATCGCTGTTTGCAACACTACCATCATTAGATTCCTCTCATCGAGACGAACACGATGGTATTATTACTTAATGATTTGGTGGTGGCCGAAGCGATCCGTTTCCGCGGTTTTCTGGCTTTCATCGCGCTCCGCCACCTCTCAACACCTTTATCGACCATCTTGAAGTGGATTTCTCGATAATAGTGAGACTGTTAGTACACGCCGAGTCGCCAATTGTTTTTATCTGAAATCATCGTTCACGCCGAATGACCGCGATAATCGCTCACGCCAATTTTTTTTTTAATTTTTATAAATTCCGAAAATCAGTTTTAAATCAAAACAATTAATTATCCCACATATCGTTATTAAAGATTATCGTATAATCATTAAACCAACCTGACTCTGATACCACTGTAAGGATTTGTTGGGTGTAAAACACACAAGTAAAAGTTTAAAATTTTGAGTAAACTTACTTGCTCCAACAAACGCTTCGTATGATTATGCGATAATTATAATCTGCAGACAGAAGAAAACTTACGCTTTAAGCTTTGTTAGTCTTTACTAAAGGGAGCGCACGCGATTGTCAATCCGTGCAAGCCTTGCTTCAGATATTCCTTTGCCCAAGAAAGCTAGGAAATCTCGCAGAGGTTCGAGAGAATTTTATTTCAACTCGAAGTTCGAAAGTGGAAAGTGAGTACTTATGAAATTATGGGTTAAGTGCCAAATATATGGAGAAACCCTAACCAAATCGATTTGGATCGACTTCAAGACCCGACCCAAATCCACCATCAAAGCCGGGCCCATCATATGCGCTACTCTATTTATTTTCTGACGTTTCAGTTCTAATTAAATCCAAGATTTAATTTTGACTTAATTAATTAATTTTCATCAAATGAAAATTATCCCATAATTTATTATAAAATAAAATATCTTGATTCAAAATACGATATTTTACATTCTCTCAATATACCCTTAGACCGAAAAGACAATCGACTTAGTGTGACCCTTTAGGCCTTCACACATTGGCACTTGATAAAATCAAGGTTCACACGGAACTCACAGACGGTAGCGCACTCCAATACGTGAAAGACGCTTACAAGACTCAAGTAAACAAACCTCTATGTGAGATGATAAATTCCTTTCATTCACGACACACTCGATCAAGCTTAATATTTGGCAAGTGTCTATCCAAATGGCTTGATCACTTTATCTCATCTATGTTAGTCGACAACTAGACCATATCCTAGATATGTCTCTTCATCGCCAATGACTGGTCGACCTAACATCTCCGGTGAGTGTTCTCTCGAAATTTAATCGAGGAATGAATCCTATTCTCGCTCAACTACCACCTTCAATCTACTTGAATGCACCCAATACAAGCCGCCTCAACCTATAGGGCATTTGAGCCAGATACATCAAAGTGCATTGTCTGCAAACAAGGCGATATTGACCTCAAGTCTAAGGACCTTATCTCCCACACGCTCATAATACTCTAGACATGTATAACAAATAGTTTATCGCCAGGTATGTCAATACTCCCAAGAGTATCCACGTGTCCATCACTAGCAACTATTGCTAGCAGTAAGTGAGATATACTACATTCTCTAAGAATGTGATGCAGACCACATGTCGACTTATAACATATCATTGATATCTCATTCTCAATGATCATTAGTCTAGGCTATTTTAAGAACTATACTCTATCATTAATATTTCACATTATTAATGAAAATGTAAGTTCAAGGGATGCATGATGCGCGATTTATGCACACACTAACGCAAGTGCACGTGTCGTGACAAGTAATATAGTCTAGAAGACCGAGTTATCATCCCCAGGGATTAGTGTTCAATTCTCAAATTCTATTCTTTGGTATCTATTTGGTAACCGATGATTGATGAATTGTTTATAACTATAATTATGAATGCTAACTAAACTACTTTGTTTTACTTCAGATATGGTGGAAATAGGGCTTCCAAATCTCCTCAACTATCCGCTCATCTTACTTGTTAATGCACTTAATTACGGTTCTTCTTCTATTTTGAGATAGCAGTTAACTAAGCCGTTTATACTCTCGTTAAGGTAATATAAACACTCAACCCCAATATAGAACCCTTCTACCTTTCGGTGATAAGATTGACTATAAAGGAGGATTAAGAGTAATAACCTATTAAATTACACGTATCGGTACTTTCACGATTTAACCTATGTTTATTCAACTATAGCATATTCACAATCTCCCCTTTCGGCTTTCGATTAGAAATCATATAGCTTATGATAATTAGTGATAAATTAATTACCAAACATTCAAGACAATTATTGAATAAATCCCAACAATGATAAGAAGAAACCAAAACATGCATTAATTCATAGGAATAAGTTTCAAGTGATTTGATATGGAAAACCCTAGATTAAGTTAGTTCCTAGCCATAGACATGACAAGAACTAAACTAATATCCAACATAAACTATAAAGAAATAAAACAAAGAAACAAGAAATTACACAAAACGTGGTCTCCAATCTTGATCTCCAAGGTTGTGTTGAATTGACAAGGGTTTGGACCCTTAATTCTGACCTAAACTCTCCTTTTTATAGCCTACAAATCGTCCTCCCAGTTTTTCTTCCAGGCCTTGGCCCATTCCCATTCGAATTTGATAGAAATCCCGCCTCGGCGCCGCGCCAAACTCCCGCAGCTTTGTAATTTGGGCGCGCGCCTGATGCTCGTGGAGGCGCCGTGGCGCCGCTAACTTTCGCTTTTGAGCTCGAGACCTGTGCCGCTCTTTTTTTTTACGAGCCACTTTAAACCAATATGACTCAAAAGAAAGAAAATATATCCTAAGATGACAAGTATTTGTACAAAAATGGACCAAAGATACACTAAAAATGACTCAAAAGGTGTATATAAAATACACCGATCAAACACCCCCAAACTTAACCTTTGTTCGCCCTCGAGCAAAGATCAAAAGAAAGAATTAAAGACAAGAGGAAAAAGGAAATAGACTGACTCAAAGACACTGATCACTTTGATGCATAATGTAATGGAATTAGAAGCAACTATCTAAACACTTAGGGTAGTTATGCCAAAAACTCATGAAATCTGTCTATTTGGGGTTCTGCTTGAATTGTGCATTGTTAAATGTTAAAACCTATGTGTATGATTGCTTGCTATTTGAGGCGAAATAGTTAGGATATGCATGTAGGGAGATGACTCAGGAATTTCTTTGTTAGTCAATTCTTACCACTTTTTCCTATCCCTGACATTAAAAATATCCCTAGTCAGCCCCTTTTGAGCCTAAACATTAAACTTTTTCTTTGACACCCTATATTTCCACACTTGAGCCATAATTAAAAATGTGAAATGATTGGAATAGAAAGTGTTAAAATAGAGACAAAAAGAGTGAACAAGTTTGATGCACCCCAAGTCCCCAATAAAAAGTAATAAGAAATAGGCAAAAGCCTAAGTTTGGGGGTGCCTGTGATTTATAATACACTTCACTCTCTCAAAACAAAAGAGGGGAAAGATAGATATAAAGTGAAGGAAAGAAATGAAAAGAAAAGGGAAAAATTGAAAAGCTAAAGAGCTTATGGTACACAAAATGAGCCTAAATGCCTATTTTTACCTACCCATGCCTAAGCCTACATTACAACCCTGAAAAGTCCTGAAGATCTCTTATATGCATATCCATGATTAGTGGAGAATAGCAAGTAAAAATGCCATAGGATTTTTGAAATTGACATGCATAATTCAGTATTCTTACTTCCATTAAGTATGATTAAAATGAGTTTGCGAAATATCTAGCTTAATGTGTTTAGAATGCTACAATTTCATGCTATATATTCCTGCATATTATTATGCTAACCTTCATGTTTTTCTAAGTAACACCAATGCAGCAAAATGATCAATGTCATTGAGTCTTTCTATTTTCTTGTTCCTTGTGTCTTTATTTATTTCTTTTGATCTTTGCTCGAGGGCGAGCAAAGGTTAAGTTTGGGGGTATTTGATCGGTGTATTTTATATACACATTTTGAGTCATTTTTAGTGTGTCTTTGGTCCATTTTTGTACAAATACTTGTCATTTTAGGATAGATTTTCTTTTGAGTCATATTGATTTAAAGTGGCTCATTGGCGAAAAAGGAGCAAAAAGAGGGCAGAAACGGAGGTTTCAGAGCTCGAAAAGCGAGAAAGTGGCGAACTGCATACGCGAGGCCGCGCCTAATCTTCGTGGAGCAGAGTTCGCGCCGAGGCGGAAAATCACTTCGAATGGACAACGGGTCGCCCAAGGAAAACTCAGATCACGTTTTGGAGACTATAAAAAGAGAACCCTAGGTCGATGGCGGTTTCTCTTCGCCAAATCACAACACTTCGAGATCAAGATCGAGACCTTTTCTTAGTAATTTCTTGTTCTTGTTTTACTTTCTTTACGCTTTACGTTGATATCAATTAGTTCTCACATGTCTATGGCTAGAACTAAATCTACTTAGGATTTTCATGTCAATTCACTAACCTTATCTTTATGAATTAACGACGTTTTGGTTCTTCTTCATTGTTGAGATTTATTCAATATTTGTTTTGATTGCTCGTAATTACTTGATCACTAATTATCATAATTTTATGATTTCTAACCAAACCGAAAGGAGGTTGTGAAACCGTAGTGGATAAACATAGTTAAATCGCGACGAAAGCATACTGTAGTGTTAATAAGGTTTTGGTCTTAATCCTCCTCTATAGTCAATCTTATCACCGAAAGGTGTAAAGGTGCTATCGGTTGAGTGTTTATATAACCTTAATGAGTATAAAACGGCTTAGTTAACTCATTGCCTCAAAATGGAAGAAGAACCATTATTAATTGCATTAATAAGTAAGTTAAGCGGATAGTTGAGGAGATTTGGAAGCCCTATTTCCACATTACTGAAGTAAAATAATATAGTTTAATTAGTTTTCATAATTCTAGTAATAAACAACATATCAATTTTCGGTCACCAAATAGATAACATAGAATAGAATTTGGTACTTGAACACTAATCCCTGAGGACGATAACTCGGTCTTCTAAGACTATATTACTTGACTCGACACGTGCACTTGCGTAAGTGTGTGCATAAATCGCGCATCACCGATCAATGCACATTAATGAATAATATAAACAATCAAATAATAATTCAATAATTGCAAATGCAAAGTATATATTAATCTTATTAATAATATGAATGTGTTCAAGAACATCTGCTCCTAAAATAATTGTTTCTAGGACATACATACTTTCAATTAAAGATACTATGAGTTTCTCTTATGAAAATGTGCATTGTAATTGTGATAATTATTTTATTATAGAGTGATACTTTAGTGATATCACTAACATATGGTTGAATTAACATATTTAACTAATGAAATGATGAAATATGGCGAAAATATTGAAATCAATTATATGCACTGGAATCATTATGCTTCGAGATTTTTTTTAAATGATTATTCACAAAAACATGTGTTTTATTTTTGGCTAGCTCGCGCCTCAGCTAAAGGAAAAGAGCCATACAATGTTAGCGACCCTTAAACGGGTTCCAGCAGTGTCAGTTCAAGCCTTACCTTTTTAGTTTAGTCTTCCTTTCATATACAATAATTTTCTTAAAAATTTATTTTAATAGTATTGCAATTATTTTATAAAATCGTAGACTACATAACTTGACACACACGTGCAACGTACGTGTCGAGAGACTAGTATTATTAAAATCTAAGAAAATAATCAGAAAATCATAAGTTCCAGTCTTAAGTCTTAACTTCAACTTTAAGTTAAGAGACATCCTCTCAGCAAAGATAGATGGAATTCTTTCAATATTGGGTCTGATTCTCAAGAACTTCTAAATGAAAGTTATTTTCACTCCTCGACCATAACAACATAGTAATTGTTAGGATAAAACGCTTACCATCATGTCAAGTTATAAATGATAGCAAGGGTGCAAGTTTATTTTTTAACTAAACCCACCAAATAAACGCCGTATTTGATCATGACTTCGATCTGTGCCACCCCAGCCTCGTGGTCCTTGCAGGATGTTAGTGTTACGCAACATTAATCACTAACTCTGAAGCGTCAAATATATCCATTATGTGTGGATAGCTACCCAAGCTTTGATATTTGGATCCCCAAGTCGATTCCTTTTTGCTGTTTAGTTTCGTCGAAGCTACTACAATTGTTGCATATATATAATTTATATTTGGAGCAATTCCTTCCCCTGAGATGGTCATGATCGCCTCCGATGGAAAAGCTAGTTTTTCCGTAGTTTTTTCAGAGGCGGAGCCAGGTAGCGGAAGGGTTCATCCGAATCCCCTTCGGCGGTAAATTGCATTGTAGTGTAAGGTGATATTTGGTCTTTGCATGGATAAAATCCTTATTGAACCCCCTTGACAGAACTGAGATGCTTAGTTCTAGGGGTGAGCGGGTCCGGGTACCCTACTATTTTTGAACTACTCGGAACCTACCCGTATCAATCCTTACCCGGAACCTACCCGGACCCTGCGGTTCCGGGTAGGTTCCCGGGTACCCTGTAACCGAGATGCTACTTTTTTTTTAAAATTGGTACCGTTGCTGAGATGCTACTCCAAATACCAATCCAGCTACATAAAATATTTAAACACGGAAAAGGAAGAAATGCAAAAGGTGGCATTGGACTAGAATGTGCAGTACCAGTACGTGGCTACGTGCAATCATAAAATTAGTGACTGGGTTGTTAAATTAAATGGACTGGGCCAATGGGCTTTGTTAAATTAAAGTGGACTGGTGTGTTTGATTATTTGGGTATAAAATTAAGTGGACTAAATAAATAATTTAAAGGGGGGGATTAATAGGGTCCGGGTATCGGTTCCGGTTCCGGGTACCCGGTTTATATATTTTGGAACCGGAACCGGACCCTATTTTATCGGTTCCTAATTTTACTACCCGGAACCTACCCGTTATTCTAATATATCTACCCGGAACCTACCCGTTAGTGCCGGTTCCGGTCGGATATCTGGGTACCCTGTACCCGTGCTCACCCCTACTTAGTTCGGTGGTTCCAAATTGTTGTCAAGGTCGCGGAGGTCACGAGTGCGACTCTTGCTCACAACAATATTTTCATTATTTTAGCTGTCTTGTTTCCCTCTTTCATGGATAGGATACTCTTTTTCAGCATTAGTCCAAGTAAGGCCCAATAGGATACCCTTTTTGCAGCATTAGTCCAAGTAAGGCCTAACTGCCCAAACATATAGTTGCTTGTTTTACATTGTAGGTCTCTTGTAAATAAATGATTATTTTAATATCATAATTTTTGGATTATTATAATACTAACATATTTTATAACAAATGTAGCATATTTAAACAAAAATATTTTCTACATTTTTCGCAAAATTAGGAATTACATTTAGATTCTTATTATTTTTTCCTCTTTCTCTCTCATTTCATAAATCATACTCCCTCCGTCCCAAAAGATTGTTCTAGTTTTACTTGGCACGGTGTTTAAAAAATAAAGGAAGATTTTTGAAGTGTGTGGTCCAAATAAGTTGTCTTAGATATTTGTGTGGTTGTAAATATCTCATAAAGTTAAATTATTTCTAAATATAAAAATGTGTCAATCTTTTTGGGGAAAATTAATAAGGAAAGTAACACATAATTTTTCGGACGGAGGGAGTATTATTTTTTCCCATTAAAAAACAATGACGATTTTCAAATATAATATTTGATTGAAGCGCTACTAATTCGAAACGAAAAAATAAGAAGTTTAAAATAAAGTAGATAATTGTAAGAATTGGATCATGGGCCTAACTCAACCCCAAAAGTTAGCTCGTAGGGTGAGGATTGTCCAAGTCCATATAAGTAGATTTTTTATGATGCATATGTCATTATAGTAGATTTTTTAAAATGATCAAATCTGATACAGTGTGGGTGGCAAGAATTATATGACCTTCAAAGAATCTCATAAAGTGCTTGTTTTATAAATTTTATTTTATATATGTATGTTGTCAAATTCTGTCTAATTGACAAATAGTTGTTCTTGTCTTATTGTCACTGAAAATTTGGCCAGGGTAAAGTAATTCTATTCTTTAAAATGAATAGCACTGTTACTCTAATGGCTGCTTTATTTTATGATTTAAAAAAAAAACACGAGTTGGACGTGAAGCATGTGTTTAAAATTGTCTTCAACTTACTCTCGATCTGTCGTCCACCAATTATGGAACATTTGATTCAACTTATCAGTGTAGGCTATTTTCGAGGGTCTTTCGGAAACAGTCGTTCTACTTATCAAGGTGGAGATGAAGTTTGTATATATTCTATCATCCACATATCCCACATTGTGGGATATTACTGGGTATGTTATTGTTGTTATTGTTGTAGTGTAGGCTATTTTGGGTTAAATTAGTTACAAATATTTCTTGATTGACACATGATGCTTTCGTGCTGGAAATAACCTGTTTTCAGGTTTCTTTCATTTATTAATTTCTTCAACTTGTCTATAGTTTAATAATTTTTAGAATTGAGTAATGTTGCAAGTAATTAGAGAAAAGGATTAAATGGTATTTTTAAATATGTTTCTGAGCAATTTTGGTCCTTTTAAGTTTGTCAAATATAAATACTTTTGATCTCGTCATATATTTAACAAACTCTAAATATTAAATTTAGTAGGAATTGTAGGGGGGGAGAAGGAATGGTTGGTGTCATTTGCCAGGTTATTACATTATGAGGCTGGTGTCATTTGCCAAGTTATTCGCTACTTAGAGAAGATAGTTTCTCTTTTCTGTCTAATCACGAAATTAGGTCATTGAGTGATTAGCTCGATTCATTTCTTCTTCTTTTTTGATGTCGGAGAACCCGCGGTCGCTACTTTTTTACAAATACACACTGGGTAAACCCTCGGACTGACGAAATAGCTTGCAAACCACGAAATGATGAATCAAATGTTTTACCAACCACTAATTAAAAAAAGTCCACCATTTTTAATCATTTGAAAATCACAACTAGAAGTACAAATTCTCACAATTGACCGTACACACTGAACTATGGGTGGCCAACTGGCTGGGTCAGTGACTGAACCATGTGTACTTCAAACCTAACTACCAATCTAGCAATTCAAATAAGATGTTGGGATAGCCTCGAATAAAGCTAGCATAATGCACCATTTTCTAGCTCCTTGCAAATGGATTAATAGAGGTGTTAAGACTTATGTGCTTCTTATTAGATTGATCAGTTACCCCAAGATTTGAGACCTCAACAAGTAGGACAGTAAGTGTATAGAGTTACACACTTAACATGGTACTGACCAGAACATGTAGAATCTCTGAATTTGATTCTTATCGTCACCTATTATAAGAAAAATGAAATTTTACGCAATTAGCCAATGAAAAAGAATTAGGCCCGCACATGAGAAGACATTTTGAGAATTAATTAATTAACATAAAAATATGTTTTTTCTAACCTCTTAAGTTTTAAATAAGACAGTCACACATATTCTTTAACAAACACTATGTAGGATTTCCTATGCAGTGATTCACATCTCCAGCAGGTTTTTATTACCTTGCTTTAACCCTATGGAAAAAGAAGGAAATGTATAGCTAGAACCTTTAAAAAGAGAGCATAATATGTTAGTATCTTGAGCAATAATTGTATGAATATCAAAGATAGATGGACTAACTAGGTGACCATCATTCCACCTTTCAACAGAGTATTTCAAAGGCCTCATGAAGAAAAATTATTAGATATATCGACTAGGAGTTATCCTCGTGTCACCAGTTCAAATCTGGTTCCTGGCACATGATTAATTTGTATGGGTCTCTCTTACCTAGAATTAATTTCGAATTAATTGATATAAATCAACATACATATTCTTTTAGAGTCTGAGCCTGTATTCATATCATTATCAGTTTATTTGGTAGGCGGCGAGTACAAATTTCCTCTAAGACTCCATAAATCTACAAAAGCTCCAGTATTCACAATCCCAAGTTACATCCAGCAAATTGGGATCATATCTATATGACGTATTATAATAAGTATTTTAGTTTACTCGATCACCTTCATGCTTTGTGCAATTGATTAATTTATACAAGTCATTAATGTACATCCAGCAAACTTTGATAAGTACTCAAAGCAAAACCTTGGGTTACTGATCAATAAAGTCTTCAAGTCATGTTACACTAGGATTAATAAGTTCCTGATGTTAAAACTTACATTGAACTCGAAGACTAAAAAAGAATACTAGCTAAAATGGATGCCTAATCTAATATTGCCTGTATCACATCCCAAGGTGTGGCTAAAGCACACTTCACAATTACCCTAAAAATGCCTCGAGTATCCTTGAATTACACAGTGTTCATCTATTGTATAACTGAGTTTTTTTGTCGAGGTAAGGCGTAGTCCCCTCTTGTATTATCTCTTCCAAGATATATAAAACTCAGCCTTGATCTGGGAACCTTGTGAAGAAAAAAAAGAGTATCCTTCAATTGAATACAAGAAACTTAATCTAACTTTTATTGTTTCATACATTAGGGAAAAATTGAACTGAAAGAGGTCATGCTAAAACAACAACAACGTCTCTACTCGGAGTCAGCTATATAAAACCTCACTGACCGTTTAATTTTATTAGAATCCTTTTTGTCTCAATAAAATGAAAGTTAAAGACCGAAAGAACTTTAAAATTCCATATTTAAATAAGGATCCATAAGACCTGTAGGTTGGGAGGAATGTATATTCCCGCGTCACACTACAATATCCGATGGAAAGTCACTTAAAACTTGTATCACCATGAATGATATCTGCGAGTTTTTGTTGGATGACATCCACATTAATCCTTCGGTGGTCAGTAGAAACCTGCAAGAATCGCAAAACAACATAAAGTTGATTATGATCTTTCACAATGTCGATGGACACATATCGGATCCTTCAAAATAGTGTATTTTAGGATCCGATACGGTTGCATCAACATTTTTGGAGAGTTCGAGCAACATAACAGTTAGGTACTACCAAAAAATATATTGTATGAGTTTATGGATGGAGCGCTACATGGTCCAAAAAGTTCAATTGAAACCCCTTCATTTGAAAGTTATGGCTTATGTGCACTTATATTATTGAATCTCCTTAAAACAAGGGAACGTAAGCTCATAGTGTAGGCAATGATTGCTCAAAGTTCCTTTAGGTAGCAAGTTTATCTATGAGGCTTTTTTACATTTTTTGAATCCTCTTATTAAAATTTCTGATTCTGTCACGGTTAATGAGTTAACCTTATCAAATGAAAAGAAGTTACTATCAATTTTATGGATTTTATACCTCAGTTTGGATAGTGTGAAGTACACTTGTAGTATTTGTTTTAGTGCAGCTGCAGTTCACAATGCTAAGCCCCTCTTGAAGTAATATTTGAAGAACCCTAGAAAGGCGAAACCCTTCATTTTTTAGACCACAATTGACCAAAATCTCTATGCCATCCAGGCATTCCTTCACTGTCACAATAGCACTAGTTAACGAGCTTCCACTACTTTTGGGATAATCAAGTTTGCTTAAACTTGAAGTATTCTTTAACTTTTCTCTCCTTTCTTCCAAATTCTTAACATTCTTCTGCAAGTGTTCTATGTAATTCGCTGCCTCAAGTATGTGGTCAGATGTGGAACGCTTTCCCTGAAAGATTTTAGGCAAACTTAATCAAGATATGTTACCTGTAAAAATATGTTAAAATATATTTAAAAAATCTTTTATACTGTTACACTCGTGCATATTTTGGGGACAAGTTGGGGAACTCAGAAGAAAAAAGGGACATAAACGAGTTTCTCAAACCTTAATATTTTCAAGGGGAAGCTGTTGTCGAAGAGAAGCATAAAGTGTAGCCATTTCTAGTCTTCTTTGCCGTTCGATTTCTCTATGCATCACTTTCTTCTGTTTTTTGTCATCACTAGCGGATGATTTTCGTAGCGTATTGCCTCTCTGATTATTGTTGTTGTTGTTGTTAAACGTAAGATTGTTCTCGTTCAACTCTAAAGAGTCAAACGGAGCAAAATCGTTTACCAGATCTTGTTGGTATATGAAATTAGTATATGGCTGTGAAAAAAGGAGCTGATGAGGATCATTAGCATCATCATCTTGTTGAAAAGGAAACATTGAATGGAAATTATCCATTAGTAATAATAATTCCAATAATTAATCAGTTCCAGCCTTAAACACAGGAACTGATTAAGTATAAATTTGAAGTAGAAAAAAGGAGGAGAGGTACGTTTGTTAGGCTGTATGATTTGGGAAATCTTGAAGGGGTCCTTTGATTTAAAGATTCCCAAACAACCTTAATTGTTCATAAACAAATTAAAGAGATAATATAAGCGGATCTCACCGGCCACTTTCTTTAATCTTTGCTTTGGTCACTCTACGTGTGTACAGATTCTATTTCTACCCCCACCCCCAACAAAACCGGCTACTCCCGTCTCAATTTAGGTGGCATGGTTCGGAATTTCGAGAGTGAAATATTTTTTCTTTGATCCTAATTTTGAATATACTTTTAAAGATTTTATTGTGATTTTTTTACGTAGTTTCCAAGTATATTAATTTTATTTCAAAAAACTTAAATTTTTTGCACTACTAGAGACAGGTTTTCTCACCGACATTCAATGAAAAATTTGTGTTATAGAACATGATTTTTCCACCTCATTTCAATCGAACCAACTCACCCGAAAAAGGCATGGTGGAAATAGATTCTCATTAAAACGCTGAGAAACTTTCTAAGTTTTTCGCATGAAAACATTACTATTTACATTTTTACCACCGTCATTCAGTGGAAACTAGTCATTGAACATTTTTCATTGAAAATCAATGGGTTCAGAGATTTTTAGTAGTGTTGTGTATGAATTAACAGTCAAAATTTAAAAGATTGATTCTCAAAATTCAAATTGTACCACATATATTACTATGGAGGGAGTAATTAATTAGCTCACACTCATGTGAACCAAAAGCCCTACCTAAACCACCCTTTAAAACTATTTTATCGAGCGCTGTGACCAGCATTTTTGTTATGTCAATACTGTGGCTTGACTAAATATTCTAAATAGATTTATTTAATTGATAATTTCACCTAAATATAATTGATAAAGATTTATATTATCTTTAGGTTTGCCCTGATTGTGACTTTTTCAGATATTTAATGTACTAACTCTAATCGAAGTTGGCTTGACCAAATAATTCATTGGGAGTATATATATATATATATATATATATATATATATATATATATATATATAAATTATTGGTTAATCCTTCTAGCAAAATGTACATCTTGTCTTATATTTTCCTCTTTTCTTTTCATGGAATGGTAAAACCTTTGCATGAAATTGTTGAGATATACCACATATATATTGTATATATATGTGGTTAGTTGGATATTAGTTTGTTATAAGTTCATTAGATAGCTCATTAGAGATATTTTGATTTAATTAGATATATTGTCATTAGGGGATAGTTAGTCACTTATTAAAAATAGAGACTATATCTTGTAATTTTGTCTTTGAGCAGAAATAAAGAGAATCTCAGAAGAGCGTTTTGCTCCCAAAAATATCTTCTCTACTCTGCTCCCCTTCTCGATCGACAACTCCACTTCTCAATTGTTTGTGCTGATTATCTCTGCTCGATCACTGCTCTTGCAAACTCTAACATGGTATCAAAGCCAACGTAATCGATCGGAATAATAATCGATACATACGACAAAGTCTCGGACATCTAGATCTCGAGAATCAGAAATTGAAATACATCGGGCAAGGAGAATCTATCTAATTGCAGGATTATACGTACGATTGATGCACATGAAGTGGAAGATTCAAAGGAACTGATCAGAGCGATCGAGGTCTGAAGAATTGGAAAGCTGAAGGTACAGAGAAATTATCTCTGTATTGATTGAGAAATTGTACAATTTCTCTTGTGGTAAGAGTTAATACTTATAGAAAACGATAGATTACAGCAAAATGGGAACTCGGGGTGAAAGTTTAATTCATATTTTTCAATCGATTCATATGATCATCGACGACGACGAGTCTCGTGTTTCGTGTTTTTCAGTCTGTTGAGCAAAGTTTTACTCCTTTGAAATTGTTTAATGAAAAAAAAATTGAGTAACAGACCTAATCTGTTACAAAAATCTCTGTATTAACATGCTATTATTTCTTGCGGATACACTCCGCCATTGGATGTCCTTGCGACGGCGAAGATCGCCGGAGTTTCAGTCTCTACTGCTCATACTCTTTCTGGTTGAGTTGGATGTCATCGATGAGAGTATATTTTTTTAAGATTTTCGGACTGAAATACTAGCAATTATTCATTTGAAGGATGAGTACAGAGAGACACGGTTACGGCTTTCTTAGCGATATCGGCCGCGTATGTTGTTAGGCATGCTCTCACAACATCTGAAATTGTTGATGTTGTTGATGTAATTGCAGAAATAGAAACTGCAACACCGGATGGGCTTGCTGCTGCACAGGGTGTTGTTGTTGGTGCTTCTGATGGTGTTGCATATAGTGCATTTGTCTCTGATGTTGTAGTGGATGTTGCTGGTCAAATCGTGTTAGGATTGAAGGTGATATTTCTCCTCTTGTTGAATTGCATATTTGAGTTGCATAAATAATAGATCGATGGAAGGATCGAGGAGTTTTCAACGGTAAATTGACTGAGAACTGAGGGATACTTCGTCGAAGACAATAAGGATTGAGTTGAAGTTCAATTCAAAGAGTTATTCACAGGTCGATCAAGTGTTAGATTGCATGTTTTGATGTGTGTAGCTCAAGATAGGAGAATCGAGGAATTTCTAGCCGGTATTGGATTAAAATTGAGGGAGACTCCATTGCATATCCGAGCTTATTATAATAGCTTGCGTGATGAGAATCGATGGATTCTCTGGTCCAAGCGAGACTAGAGAACGATGGGTTCTTGCCGTGAGTTTTGCATAGGGAGAATCGAGAGATTCTCTAGTCCGAGTGAGACTAGAGAACGAGGGGTTCTTCATTATTACTGTTGCACCTGATGTTGTCGATGTTGCGACTGGTGCTACTATTATTACTGATATTACTCTGCAGGTGTACAGTTGTGGTAGATGTTACAGCTGCTGCTTCTAGAGCTGTGTTTTGGCTGTTATTAACAGCCGAGAATTATGGAGTTTATGCAGCACATTGTGTTGCTTTTAGAGTTGTGTTGAGGGACAGTTGATAGAATGACTGAAAGCTGTGTTGTGGAAGCTGTTGTGGCTGCTGATATTTCCTGTTCCGATGAGCATGATGTGGCTGCTGCAGCTGATAATGAAGCAACTGATGGTGTTGTAAATACACCAAAATCTTATGGGGTTCATGTTGACCCCTCTGTTGGTGTCTCTGCACTGCCTTTGGTGTTTTAGCTCTCGCAAATCTTTGCTGTTTCGAAAATAAAATAAAAATAAAAATAATTGAAATCGAGTTGATTGCCACGTATCTTTGAAGGTCAAGCTCTATAAATCATAGTTAACTGCTGTTACATGTTGATGGTGGCACTGTTGATGCCAGTACTGCTGCTAGGCTCATACACCGCTAATTCTTTGGTCTTTGCCGATGTTGTTATTATTGCATATTGTAGTTCATGATAGCTTGGCTGCTGGGATTTTTGTCAACCAGACCAAGTGGTGGTGTTAGTACATCTACTACCTGCTATTGGTGATGAAGGTGACAACAGGAGGCTGTGGTTGTTGTTGTTGTGACTAATGCTTATGAACCAGCTTATACATTTGTTGTTGCTGGTGTTGCAACTACTGATAAATCTGATGATGTTATTTCTGGTGCTTTGGTCGATGCTGGCATCGAGGTTGCTCACGATCGATATTGTGGAGGCTGATGTTGCTATTAATGCTCACCATGCTCCCATACCATCTGTTGTTTTTTGCTACTACTGGACATACTGTGGATGTTATTGCAAGGGTTAGGAATAGTGTTACAGACAGTACCAATGCTGCTGCAGCTGCTGGGATTTTCAGGACCACTTACAGTCGAAGATTTTCAGGAAATTCTTAAGGACATTGCTTCCAAGCTAGGATTGAACCTCTGTTTTCAATACCTAGCTTGAGGGGGTGTTGAGATATACCACATATATTGTATATATATGTGGTTAGTTGGATATTAGTTTATTATAAGCTCATTAGATATTGATTAGAGATATTTTGATTTGATTAGATATTTTGTCATTAGGGAATAGTTAGTCACTTATTATAAATAGGGACTATATCTTGTAATTTTGTCTTTGAGCAGAAATAAAGAAAATCTCAGAGGAGCATTTTGCTCCCAAAAATATCTCCTCTACTCTGCTCCCCTTCTCGATCGACAACTCCACTTCTCAATTGATTGCGCTGATTATCTGTGCTCGATCACTGCTCTTGCAAACTCTAACATGATACCAAAGCCAACGTAATCGATCGGAATAATAATCGATACATACGACAAAGTCCCGGACATCTAGATCTCGAGAATCAGAAATTGAAATACACCGGGCAAGGAGAATCTATCTAATTACAGGATTATACGCACGATTGATGCACATGAAGTGGAAGATTCAAAGGAACTGATCAGAGCGATCGAGGTCTGAAGAATTGGAAAGCTAAAGGTACAGAGAAATTATCTCTGTATTGATTGAGAAATTATACAATTTCTCTTGTGGTAAGAGTTGATACTTATATAAAACGATAGATTACAGCAAAATGGGAACTCAGGGTGAAAGTTTAGTTCATATTTTTCAATCGATCCATATGATCATCGACGACGACGAGTCTCGTGTTTCGTGTTTTTCAGTCTGTTGAGCAAAGTTTTACTCCTTTGAAATTGTTTAATGAAAAAAAAAACAGAGTAACAGACCTAATCTGTTACAAAAATCTCTGTATTAACATGCTATTATTTCCTGCGGATACACTCCGCCATTGGATGTCCTTGCGGCGGCGAAGATCGCCGGAGTTTCAGTCTCTACTGCTCATACTCTTTCTGGTTGAGTTGGATGACATCGATGAGAGTATATTTTTTGATGATTTTCAGACTGAAATACTAGCAATTATTCATTTGAAGGATGACGCAGTACAATGGGTTCGCTTCTGGCGATATTGAGGCTGGTGTGAAGGTTAATGTTGTTAGACATGCTCTCACAACATCTGAAATTGTTGATGTTGTTGATGCAATTGCAGAAATAGAAACTGCAACACCGGATGGGCTTGCTGCTGCACAGGGTATTGTTGTTGGTGCTTCTGATGGTGTTTCATATAGTGCACTTGTCTCTGAAGTTGTAGTGGATGTTGCTGGTCAAATCGTGTTAGGATTGAAGGTGATATTTCTCCTCTTGTTGGATTGCATATTTGAGTTGCATAAATAATAGATCGATGGAAGAATCGAGGAGTTTTCAACTGTAAATTGACTGAGAACTGAGGATACTTCGTCGAAGACAATATGGATTGAGTTGAAGCTCAATTCAAAGAGTTATTCACAGGTCGATCAAGTGTTAGATTGCATATTTTTATATGTGTAGCTCAAGATAGGAGAATCGAGGAATTTTTAGCCGATATTGGATTAAAATTGAGGGAGACTCCATTGCATATCCGAGCTTATTATAATAGCTTGCGTGATGAGAATCGATGGATTCTCTGGTCCAAGCGAGACTAGAGAACGAGGGGTTCTTGCCGTGAGTTTTTCATAGGGAGAATCGAGAGATTCTCTAGTCCGAGTGAGACTAGAGAACGAGAGATTCTTCATTATTACTGCTGCACCTGATGTTGTCGATGTTGCGACAGCTTCTACTATTATTGCTGATATTACTCTGCAGGTGTACAGTTATGGTAGATGTTACAGCTGCTTCTAGAGCTGTGTTGTGGCTGTTATTAACAGCCGGGAATTATGGAGTTTATGCAGCACATTGTGTTGCTTTTAGAGTTGTGTTGAGGGACATTTGATAGAATGACTGAAAGCTGTGTTGTGGAAGCTATTGTGGCTGCTGATATTTCATGTTCTGATGAGCATGTTGTGGCTGCTGCAGCTTATAATGAAGCAATTGATGGTGTTGTAAATACACCAAAATCTGATGGGGTTCATGTTGACCCCTCTGCCGGTGTCTCTGCAGCTGCTGCTGGTATTGTGGCTCCTGCAAATGTTGTTGTTGTTGCTTCTGAAAATAAAATAAAAATAAAAATAATTGAAATCTGAGTTGATGGCCATGTGCTGAAGGCTGAAGCTCTATAAATCATAGTTAACTGTTATTACATGTTGATGGTGCACTACTGATGCCAGTGCTGCTATTAGGCTCATACACTGCTGTTGTTGATGCTGCCAGTGTTGTTATTGTTGCATATTGCAGCTCGTGATAGATTTGCTGCTGGGATTGTTGTCAACCAGACCAAGTTGGTGGTGTTAGTACAGCTACTACCTGTTATTGGTGATGAAGGTGACAACAGGAGGTTGTGGTTGTTGTTGCTGTGACTAATGCTTATGAACCAGCTTATACATTTGTTGTTGCTGGTGTTGCAACTACTGATAAATCTGATGATGTTATTTTTGGTGCTTTGGCTGCTGATGTGGGTACTGCTGAGGTTGGTCCTGATGCTGATATTGTGGAGGCTGATATTGCTATCAATGCTCACCAGGCTCCCATACCAGCTGTTGTTTTTTGCTACTGCCGGACATACTGTGGATGTTATTGCAAGGGTTAGGAATGGTGTTACAGACAGTACCAATGTTGTTGCAGCTGCTGGGATTTTCAGGACCACTTACAGTCGAAGATTTTCAGGAAATTCTTAAGGACATTGCTTCCAAGCTAGGACCGACCTCTGTTTTCAATACCTAGCTTGAGGGTGTGTTGAGATATACCACATACATTATATATATATATATATATGGTTAGTTGGATATTAGTTTGTTACAAGCTCATTAGATATTGATTAGAGATATTTTGATTTGATTAGATATTTTGTCATTAGGGAATAGTTAGTCACTTATTATAAATAGAGATTATATCTTGTAATTTTGTCTTTTAGCAGAAATAAAGAAAATATCATAAGAGCGTTTTGCTCCCAAAAATATCTCCTCTACTCTGCTCCCCTTCTTGATCGACAGCTCCACTTCTCAATTGTTTGCGCTGATTATATGTGCTCGATCACTGCTCTTGCAAACTCTAACATGGTATCAAAGCCAACGTAATCGATCGGAATAATAATCGATACATACGACAAAGTCTCGGACATCTAGATCTCGAAAATCAGAAATTGAAATACATCGGGCAAGAAGAATCTATCTAATTGCAGGATTATACGCACGATTGATGCACATGAAGTGGAAGATTCAAAGGAACTGATCAGAGCGATCGAGGTCTGAAGAATTGGAAAGCGGAAGGTACTGAGAAATTATCTTTGTATTGATTGAGAAATTGTACAATTTCTCTTGTGGTAAGAGTTGATACTTATATAAAACGATAGATTACATCAAAATAGGAACTCAGGGTGAAAGTTTAGTTCATATTTTTCAATCGATCCATATGATCATCGACGACGATGAGTCTCGTGTTTCGTGTTTTTCAGTCTGTTGAGCAAAGTTTTACTCCTTTGAAATTGTTTAATGAAAAAAAAAACTGAGTAACAGACCTAATCAGTTACAAAAATCTCTGTATTAACATGCTATTATTTCCTGCGGATACACTCCGCCATTAGATATCCTTGCGGCGACGAAGATCGCCGGAGTTTCAGTCTCTACTGATCATACTCTTTCTGGTTGAGTTGGATGACATCGATGAGAGTATATTTTTTGATGATTTTCGGACTGAAATACTAGCAATTATTCATTTGAAGGATGAGTACAGAGAGACAGCTAGTTCTGGTTTTGCTGTTGAAATTGAGGCTGGTGTGAAGGTTAATGTTATTAGACATGCTCTCATAACATCTGAAATTGTTGATGTAATTGCAGAAATAGAAACTGCAACACCGGATGGGCTTGCTGCTTCACAGGGTGTTGTTGTTGGTGCTTCTGATGGTGTTGCATATAGTGCACTTGTCTATGATGTTGTAGTGGATGTTGCTGGTCAAATCGTGTTAGGATTGAATGTGATATTTATCCTCTTGTTGGATTGCATATTTGAGTTGCATAAATAATAGATCGAAGGAAGGATTGAGGAGTTTTCAACTGTAAATTGACTGAGAACTGAGGGATACTTCGTCGAAGACAATATGGATTGAGTTGAAGCTCAATTCAAAGAGTTATTCACAGGTCGATCAAGTGTTAGATTACATGTTTTTATGTGTGTAGCTCAAATAGGAGAATCGAGGAATTTCTAGCCGATATTGGATTAAAATTGAGGGAGACTCCATTGCATATCCGAGCTTATTATAATAGCTTGCGTGATGAGAATCGATGGATTCTCTGGTCCAAGCGAGACTAGAGAACGATGGGTTCTTGCCGTGAGTTTTGCATAGGGAGAATCGAGAGATTCTCTAGTCCGAGTGAGACTAGAGAACGAGGGGTTCTTCATTATTACTGTTGCACCTGATGTTGTCGATGTTGCGACTGGTGCTACTATTATTGTTGTTATTACTCTGCAGGTGTACAGTTGTGGTAGATGTTACAGCTGCTTCTAGAGTCAGGTCAGGTGTTATTAACAGCCGGAAATTATGGAGTTTATGCAGCACATTGTGTTGCTTTTAGAGTTGTGTTGAGGTACAGTTGATAGTGTTACATCAAGTAAGATAAGACGATAATTAAGAACGTCACTAAGGAAATTAATATACTTAAGTATGTGATTCCAATTTTTTTTTTGTTACAACGGGCGTGATAATGGAAATCGAAAATGAGTCTTGTATATCCCCGTTATGGGTTAGTAACATATTATAAGAATTACGACATGGAGAATACGAGACCTTATGAAAATCCCGGAAATTAAAAGAAACGGGAGTTAAGATTAAAAAAAAAGAGATTAAGATTTAATTATTTGGGGGATTGATTTATATAGACAGTTAGAAGACCAAAGTGTAATTTTTAGGGGACCAACGTGTATTATTAAAATCTGAAAAACTTAATTATATACCTAACAAACCTCATTTTCCCCATTTAATTTTTCAAAACACCTCACCCTCTTTTTCCCCTCCCCTTAGTCGAGACCCTTCCCCCATTACCATAGCTATTGTTTTTCCTTGTTGTGTTCTCCCTTCCTAGACCAAACTCCAAAACAAAATTTCAAGCCAAATCTTACATGCAAAGCAGTGGCAAAAACGCCACTGCTGGGACGAATTGTAGCCTAGTTTTCTTTCGAGTTTTGGGCAGATTTTTAGTCAACTTTGGAAGGGTACATCTCCTAGTATATTAGGAGTTTTTAGGTGTTTCAAAATCCTAAGATGAATTTCGTCGAGTCTAGCTTCCAACCCAATAAACCGTTCGTCGATAGGACATCAGAGTAGAGAATTATGGACGTTACAAGTTCAACTGACAAAATAGTGACCCATTTCGCTGGGAATGCTGGACCGAAATTGGGCAGTGATTCTTTCAAGGTTTGGACGAATTTTTGGAAGAGAAAATGTGTAAGGATGATGGGTTAACATCATAGATTATATGCATGTCAATTTGGAGTTGAAGAAGTGTGAAAATTGTGAAGAAATCTGATGAAGCAGTGGGCAATTCGGCAGTGGGCAGTGAGTTCGAATTAGAGACTGTTTTGGCTTCGTTTGAGGTATAAAATTCTTTCTTTTATGATATAATTAGAATGCATGTTGTTAGGATTGAGGAAATGAAATTGTAATTAAGGGAAGGTTGGAATTTAAACATGCATGTGATTGTTGTAATGTTGTTGGATCGATTTTTGGAACTAGTTTTACCAATTTTGAAAATGTTGGATTTAATTGTTGTTGTTCTTATTATCGTCGCTAATAGCACGTTGATATTGAAGGAAGTCTTGAAAGAAATCTTGACATTTAGATTATAATGATTCATAAGAAATTATTGAAACATGAATTGGATTCTAGGAAATTAAGAAAAGAATTGGTTTATGGAGATTGACCGAAAACTTGCTTGAAATTGTTGGATTTTGTTGCGTCAAGTTAGGGGCTGATCTAATGAAGTTAAAATGTTGGAAAATTGATTGTGAACATGTATATACATTATATTAATTACCAATACATGTCTTGAAGGGATTAAGGTATGAAAAGATATAGAAAAGCTCCACACTTCACCCTTGTTGTTGGTTGGGTTATGGATTGTTATAATGGGTTTTTTAAACATGATTTAAAGGCTGGATTAGCATAAGAAATAAATGCGTAATTTCCCCTGATTGTTGTAATAGTTGTCCTTCGTGAATAGAAAGAGAAAAAAGGTATTTTGGTAGCATATATGAAATATCTGAGATTATTTTGACTACATTCTTAAGTTATGACTTGATGTTGGTATTGTTGGATTGGTTGAGAAGTTGTGGATATACATATAAACAGAGGAAGTGCTGCCCGAATTTTTCTAGAATAAGGAGTCGTTGTTCGTCATAACGTATGCTAGTAATCGTAAGGTTAATGGGCATGTTGCTATGATTATAGGTGGAAGTACTAGATGAGACGCATCTTGATATTGAGTTGGCTAGTTCGACTAAAAGGTATGTTAAGACAATTCCTTCTTTCTTTTGGCATGTTCTGCGTATGAACTATAGTTGTGGTATTGTTCCTTAAGTTATTCTACTCTTAGAAGTTAAGGAATATTCGTGCTATTGATTCTAAGCTAAAAGCATGTCTAAGTTGTTCCTAAGTCCTTATTAAGGCATATGGGTAAGATGTTGGTATCCATGAGAGTTTGTAGTAAGCACTAAAGCCAATTTGACTCTGCAAATCCAAAGTAACTAATAAGTATTAAACGCTGGAACTGGTTTAATAAATAAGAAGGTATATTTTTAAATAAACATGTTAAAATAAGCCATTGCAGCATTACGTAAATAAAGTATCGACAAACAATTATACTAAAAATGATTAGAATTTCATCTGCATAGAAACTAAGATAGAACCAATATGTTTTACATTTTCTAGTTCACAATGGATTAGATAAGATCGCTATAAAAATGTAACCTACTAACGGTGCGTATAATGAATTAATTAAGCAATTAGGATATGTTATCACCAATCAGATAATTCCATAATGTTAACCAGAAAAGCAAGGACCTTACTATCATCCAATAAATTTTGGAAATGTTTATTATCATTCATGCATTCATATTATACCCAGGAAGATATGATATGAGTTTATACAGACGACAAACTGTATGTGAGACTATCATTTCCTTCTTTGGCATGATTTTGTGAAAATCTTTCTTCTTTCTTTTGGCATGGTTTTAATGAAAGTACGACGGACGTAAATGATTCCTTCAAAGTCTAGTTTTAATAAAATAATGATTCATGATATGATCGTGCCTTGATTTTCTAAAGGATAGTTTAATTTACTTATTCCATTGAGTCTTATATGACGATTTAAAATGCATATGATTATTCCATTGGGTCTATATGATGATTTAAAATGCATAAGATTATTCTATGGCGTCTCAGATGATGGTTTGTATTGCATATGGGTTCTCATGATATTCTATTTGTGTAAGTTGTGATTGTATGTTATATGAATGGTGTTACGAGGACCGAGGACCAGAATGGACCGGGTAGCTATATTCATGGAAAATGAGGACCGAGTCCCAGAATGGGCCGGGTAGTTATATTTACAGAAAATGAGGACCGAGTCCCAGAATGGGATGGGTAGTTATATGTACAGAAAATGAGGACCGAGTCCCAGAATGGGATGGGTAGTTATATCTACGCAGTATGAGGACCGAGTCCCAGAATGGGTTGGGTAGTTATATGTATAAAGCATGAGGACCGAGTCCCAGGATGGGTCGGGTAGTTATATGTGTACGGAGATGATCTTGATTATGATGATTGTTAGACATGCACACCTTTCTTTTCATATGGTACAGTTGCATTGGTATCTCTGATTTTTCATATATGTTTCATGTATCTTCTGGACAGTTACAATCCTCCTTACAGTAGTTCATGTTTTACATACTCAGTACATTATTTCGTACTGACCCCCCTTTCCTCGGGGGCTGCATTCATGCCCGCAGGTTCAGGTGTTCAGATAGGTGACCCGCCAGTCTAGGATTTCTGTACAACAGCTGGAAAGCTCCTTTGTTCCGGAGCCAGCTATTTTGGTACAGACCTTTATCTTTTAGACTTATGCATATTTTGGGCACGACGGGGTCCTGTCCCGTCATATGTCAGTATTACACTCTTAGAGGTCTGTAGACAGTTGTGGGTTGGACGTTTGTACCTTATTTTGGTTCTTGATGTTGTTATACCCTATGTTGGGGTGTTCCCGGTTATACTTGTTGTTATCTAGTGGAAGCCTTGCCGGCTTGCTTATCTTGATTATCCCTTTGTGTACATAATGTTGGTTGGTGGCAGCCTAGTCGGCTAGCCTATTATGATTGTTGTTTTGTTGTTGATTTGGAAGCCTTATCGGCTCGCCCATTTTAGGGAGATGTTGTAAAAGCAGCATTGTGATGCCGAAACTTCTGTAGATCTCTGTATTAGATGGATTTAAAGTGACAAGTCAGTAATGACGTCCAATTAGGGCATTTAGTCGCGGCCCGTCGGGTCGGTTCGTGACAGAAGTGGTATTAAAGCAGTTAGTCCTCGGAATGTCTACAGACCGTGTCTAGTAGAGTCTTGTGTATGGGTATGTTGTGCACCATACTTATACGCAGGAGGATGCCGGACATTTAGGATTGGTTTCTACTCTTTCATCTCATAGATCGTGCAATAGAGCTATGTCTGTGAAATCCGGAAAAAAAAAATATAGTTGTGGTTGGATTAATAAAAATATATATATAAGAAAACAAAGAATAAATTGCATGAGATAGAGTTAGTGTTAAAGTTGGATAAATAGATAGATGAAATGAAAATAAGAAAAGAAAAAAAAAACAAAAGAAAAAAAAAAAAAAAACAGAAGTGCACCATGCACGTACATCCTTCCCTTCCCCCTTCCCCCTTTTTCATTTCCCCTCCAACTCTTGTCATTCCACCTCCCATAAGTTATACAATCACCTCCACTTATACATTGTATTTACACACAAACAAAGTACATAACATCAAGGTTAGAAAATCAGAAAAAAACAAGTGAACAAGAAGAGGAAAATTCTGGAAAAAAACAAGAAAGTAAGAACAACAAAAAAAAAAATACTAGGGAGCAAGGGTCCCTTATAGCAACCGAATAACAATCATTTCACACATACAAGGTGAGTTTTCTCACTCAGAAACTCTTGGTAATATCCTTTATTTTAAGTTCAATACATGTTATAATAATAATTGAGTGTTGAAAAGAAATATTGAACTTTTGATTGTTTAGACAACTAGTTGTGTCATGAACTTTACGAACTGTTCTCACTGAGTTATAATTGTTAGAATTTGATGAAATTCGGAAGAGTGGTACACCTCTCTATTATGATCATATAGAACCAAAAATGGGGTAAAATGGACATACAGTTTGAAAGTTATCATAGTTCAAAGTTCCTGCCTTAGATTTGGCCGAAATTCGGAAAGACATAATTACGAACTGTTTTTATTGAGTTTTACTTATTAGAATTATATGAAAATTTACATGGTTGTAAATCTCTCTGTTACGGACAGATATAGATAAAGAGTTATTAAAACGGACTTACGAGTTGAGAGTTATTGTAGTTTGAAGTTGTTGCCTCGGATTCGTCGGAATCCAGAAGGGCAGGACGTTGAAACGTAAAACTGTACTAATCTGTGGGGAATATGAAAATTGTTGCTAAATGAAAGTTCTAGATATCTTTGTTGTGGAAATTTGGAGACCTTACGGGGGTCTATCCGACTTACGGATTGAGAGTTATCGCTGTTTAAAGTTTCTGCCTCGGATCTATCGAGATCCAGGAAGGGAAGCGAATAAAAGTGTAAAACTGTACCAAATGGTACGGAATATGAAAGGATGGTTCACATGGAGACGTGTATCTCTATGTTCTCGTCGTTTTGAGATTTTATGGGGCTTGAACGGGTTTACAGATTAGGAGTTATGACTATTCTAAGATTGAGTTCTGTTTAATAAAAATTCTGCCGAAACAAATCTCATATGGCTGTTTTGAGGATAAATTTGTGTTAGTTACCCAAAGTAGTTTTAAATGAAATTTGGTACAGTGAAAGATCCCCGTCTTACCTTAGTTTCCGCTTGAGAAACACCTTAGTTGGAGTTATGATTAAAAAGTTATAATCGTTACAAGTATGAATGACAGAATGTTGGGAAAGAGAATATTATTTATTCGATCTTCTGAAAAATATGAAAAGTGAATACGTGTTCACATAAATATATAAATATAAACATAATGGATCGGGTTGCACGCCGCAACAAAACGTAAAGTGAATACGTGTTCATAAATACGTAAATATAATGGGTCGGGTTGCACGCCGCAACAAAACGTAAAGTGAATACGCGTTCACAAATACGTAAATATAATGGGTCGGGTTGCACGCCGCAACAAAACGTAAAGTGAATACGTGTTCACAAATACGTAAATATAATGGGTCGGGCTGCACGCCGCAACAAAACGTAAAGTGAATACGCGTTCACAAATACGTAAATATAATGGGTCGGGTTGCACGCCGCAACAAAACATAAAGTGAATACGCGTTCACAAATACGTAAACATAATGGATCGGGTTGCACGCCGCAACAAAACGTAAAGTGAATACGTGTTCACAAATACGTAAATATAATGGATCGGGTTGCACGCCGCAACAAATATGAAAGATGAATACATGTTCACCTATATATAAATATGAAAAGTGAATACGCGTTCACAAATATATAAATGTAATAAACATGTGGAAATGCAGGAGAATGTCTTAACGTATAATACGAGATAAAATGAAGTGTTAGTTAAACCGAGAATTTCCTATGAGGAGTTGTTGCATATTTAAAAATGTTGTAACCTGATATGTTTTGCAATATGCTTATTACGTTATAATGTGATTGCGCTTGAAATATTGTGGTGTTACTTTGAATTGCAGGTAGTTCTCACCACTTTGGATGGTAGGTCGACTCTTTATTTAACATGTTTCGTGAAAGCGTGATAGAGGAAAGGCTCCACGCCAAGGCTAGCGATCGTCCATGACCTCTTGTCATACCAAGTCCATTGTTTCGGACTTGGTACTCGTCAGGTTCAGAATGTCAGTTCCAATGTCTCGGGAAATGCCCGTGTGGAATGGTCTCCCTTCCAACTTAGAATAATCTTTGTCAGTATGTCTATGTAGAAACAATATTTGCACGAGCATGGGCTCGCGTTATGTTTTTCTTATAAAGTCATAAACAGATTTCTTTATTGTTATTTTATTAATTGCTCCGTATTTGAATATAAGTTTAAATTTCTAAATAAAGAGAATTAAATGGTGCTCCTGGTGGAAAATAATTGTCCAGGTGCCATCACGCCCTAAGTAAAGACTTAGGAAAAGTCGGGGCGTGACAAGTTGGTATCAAAGCTAAACCAGGTTAAGAGATTCTAGGAAGTTTTCTTCGAGTTGGGTGTTTGAACGGTTACTTATTGCGACGGTGTGCGCGCCACCTTAGTAATAAGTAAACGGAATAACATCCTAAAGTTTCACTTCTTTCATACTCTTCTCGTGCCTATCTTGAGTCTTTTCATAGACTTGGTTCTCGTACTACCTCCTTCAAAGGATTGTGGAAGGGAGTGCACAACGATAAAATAACCAGATGTGACTGCACCACCGACCGAAAAGGTAGGAGAGGTACCAGATAGACTATGGGGCAAATTTTGTGAGAAGAAGGGAGCATATCTATACAGGGAATGACTACAAGTTTAACCCAATAGTATTTCTCGATGAGGTAGAAAACCTACTGTTTACACGAGGATGTGTGGAGACGCATGACGTCAATTTGGTAATCGCACGGTTAGTGGACGACACACGGGTGTGGTGGAGAAATTTTAGAAGAAATCATTTTCCGATGGCACCACCGATGACGTGGGGGGAGTTCAGAGCCACATTCAGTGAAAAGTACATGCCTAACTCCCGAAAAGATGCGCTCAGACGTGAGTTTGAACTGTTGAAACAAGGAGACCGCAATGTGATAGAATACAATACCTAATTCATCCGATTGTCAGCATACAACGCACATATTATTCGTACAGAAAGGGAGAAGGTCAAAAGAGTTGTTAAGGGTTTAAACCCAAGCTTGGAAGAGAAGGTGGTGGCATTAGCCCATTATCGGGCATACCTTCAGATCGTCGGTATGACAATGAGGGTAGAAGGTTTCGCTAAATTAAAAAGAGAATATTCGCAGAAGAGATTTCGGACGTCAGGATCATTTAACCAGAGTCAAAATCAGAAGCAGGAGTTTAGTAAAGGATCTTCAGGACCGAACCAATCTGGGCGCTTATTTCAAGCCTAAGGGGCACAATTGGTCTAATTACCAAGGTAGCAAGGACAAGGCCACCAACCCTAACACAGGAGGTGACAAACCGATTTGTAAGATTTGTCAAAGGAAACACAATGGAGAAAGTCGGCTCTTAACGAAGACATGTTATAACTGTGAAGAGTCAGGCCACTATGCCAGGGATGGCAAGAAGAGGACCCAAACTCAATCTATTTAGGGAGGTCGGAGCAACCACAACGCCACAGGAAATCAGGGAAACCAACCCCGCCAGAGTCAGGGAGGTCAACAACCCAACAATTCTAATCGGCTCTACGCTTTGCCCCAGAGGAATTAGGCAGAAGCATCTACTGCGGTGGTCACAGGTATTTTGGTAGTCTCGAGTATTCCTGCATTTGTATTATACGATCCCGGCTCTACATTTTCATATGTGTCAATGGGCTTTGCTAAGAATTTACATGTAGAACCTTCTTATTTAAGTGAACCTGTTGAGGTTATGACACCAGTAGAGGGCCTCAATTTGGGCCTCTCGGGTGGTAAATAATTTCTCATTAGAAGTGAATGGCAGGGGAACAATGGTGAACCTAGTACTACTTGATATGGTAGACTTCGACATCATTTTGGGTATGGATTGGTTGTCGGCATGTCATGCCATGTTAGATTGTCGACGAAAGATAGTGAGATTAACTTTTCCCGGAGAACCAGAAGTTGTTATAAGGGGTAGGGTTAGAATATCCTCAGGTCAGTTTATTTCCTACCTTGGGGCTCAAAAGTTATTGAGAAGTCACAGAGTGAAGTATGCATATCTGGCTAATATAGTGGATACCCAAAAAAAAGAATCTCCAGCAGTGAATGATGTTCCTATTGTTCGAAATTTTCCGGAGGTTTTTCCTGAAGATCTTCCAGGCCTTCCTCCGGATAGAGAAGTGGAGTTTGCTATAGAGTTAATTCCGGGTACAAGACCCATTTCTATTCCTCCATATCGAATGGCCCCAAATTGAATTGAGGAGTTAAAAGAACAATGAAGGATCTTCGGATAAAGTCTTTATAAGGCCTAGTGTTTCCTCAGTGCACGATCTGTTTGTGAAAAATAAAGACGGATCGCTCCGAATGTGCATCGATTATCGGTAGCTCAATAAGGTCACGATCAAGAACCGATACCCATTACCAAGAATCGATGATCTTTTTGACCAACTTCAGGGAGCTAGCTATTTTTTCAAGATTGATCTCCGTTCGGGATATCATCAGCTGAAAATAAATCCAGATGATATATTCAAAACAGCCTTTAGAACCCGATACGACCATTATGAGTTCTTGGTCATGTCTTTTGGGTTAACTAATGCCCCAACGGCTTTTATGGATTTAATGAACAGAATCTTCAAACCATTCCTAGATTTGTTCGTGATCGTGTTCATAGATGATATCCTAATTTACAGTAAGGGTGTTGAAGAACATGAAGAACATCTGAGGGTAGTGCTTCAAGTCTTGAAACAGGAGAAACTATATGCTAAATTTTCAAAGTGTGAATTTTGGTTGGAAAAGGTAGCCTTTTTGGGTCATGTGGTGTCAAGGGATGGAATTATGGTAGATCCCCAGAAGATAGAAGCAGTGAAGAACTGGCCAAAACCGACCACTCCGACAGAGGTTAGAAGTTTCTTGGGTTTGGCTGGGTATTATAGAAGATTCGTAAAAGGTTTTTCTAGTCTCACGCTCCTTTGACCCGGTTGACTCAAAAAGCGGTTAAGTACCGGGTCGAAGCATGTGAAACAAGTTTTCGAAACTAAAGGAATCGCTGATCATCGCACTACCCCAACCCTACCATCTGAATGAAGGGTTCACGCCTATCATGATGCCTCTAGAGTTGGGTTAGGATGTGTCTTGATGCGCTTGGAAAGGTTATCGCGTATGCATCTAGACAATCAAGATACATGAGAAGAATTACCCAACTCATGACTTGGAATTAGATGCGGTGGTGTTTGCCTTACGAATATGGAGACATTATTTGTATGGTGTGCATGTGGACATATTTACAGATCATAAGAGTTTGTAGTACATAACCACGCAGAAGGATTTGAATCTCCGACAAAGAAGATGGTTAGAGTTGCTTAAGGATTATGACCTTAGTATTTTTTACCATCCCGAAAGCTAACGTGGTGGTGACGACTCGATGGGAGATCAATGGGCAACTTGGCCCATTTGGCAATACAAAAGAGGGGTATTGTTCGTGAGGTACAAAAATTGGGAAACCTCGGGGTTAGTTTAACTGAGATCAGTGAAGGTAGGGTGGTGGTACATGATACCTCGCAGTCTGCCTTAGCTTCAGAAATAAAAGAAAGTCAGTTTGAGGATACGGAGTTTGTTGAATTTCGGGAGAGGATCCAACAGGGAAAACCTTCACAGTTTTACATTGGGAGATAATGACGGAACCCTTCGGTATAAGGGTAGGTTATGTGTTCCTAAGGTAAAGGATCTAAGAAGGAAGATCTTAGATGAGGGTCACAACACAAGATATTTCATTCATCCAGGGTCAACAAAAATGTATCAGGACCTCAAGGTAAATTACAGGTGGGACGGGATGAAGAAAGATGTTGCGGAGTTTGTCGGGAGGTGTCTTATATGTCAGCAGGTGAAAGCTGAACATCAAAAACCTGGCGGATTACTTCAGGACATTGGGGTCCCCATGTGAAAATGGGAGGCGATTCATATGAATTTTGTAACTGGTCTACCGAAAACTCGAGAAGGGTATAATTCTATTTGGGTGATTGTTGATCGACTTACAAAGTCAGCCCATTTCTTACCGGTCAAGACTACGACGCGCACCACAAGACACAGATTTATTTGAAGGAAATTGTGCGGTTACACGAATTCCTTACAAATTATTTCAGATAGGTTCCCGATTCACCTCACACTTTTGGCAAAGTTTCCAGCAGGTCTCGACAAAAGTTAAGTTAAGCACGCTTTCCACCCGCAAAAGATGGGCAAGCCGAGCGAACAATCCAAACACTTGAGGACATGTTGCGATCTTGTGTTAGATTTTCGAAGTTCGGTTGGACCATCTATGTCTAATTGAGTTCGCCTACAACAATAGTTTTCACTCTAGCATACAAATGGCCCCGTTTGAAGCATTATATGGACGAAAATGTAGGTCTCCACTTGGATGGTTCGAGGTGGGTGAGACGCAATTGTTCGGACCTGAAGTCATTCAAGAAACAAATGATAAGGTACAGATAATTCGGGAGCGGATCAAAACAGCTCATAGCCGTCATAAGTCCTATGCGGATCATCGGAAAAGAGATCTTGAATTCCAAGAGGGGGAGAAAGTATTTTTAAAAGTGTCCCCAATGAAGGGAGTGATGCGCTTTGGTAAGAAAGGGAAATTGAGCCCAAGGTTTATTGGGCCATATGAGATCTTGCGAAGAGTGGGGAATATGGCTTACGAATTAGCACTTCCACAAGAGCTGGAAGCGGGCATCCAGATTTCATGTGTCAATGTTACGAAAATACTTGCACGATCCAAGTCACGTCATCCTTCCCCAGGAGATAGTTCTTAATAAAGAGCTTCAATATGAAGAGGCTCCGGTAGAAATACTTGATAGAAAGGTCCAACGCCTTAGAAATAAAGATATTGCTTCCGTGAAAGTCCTATGGAAGAATCACTCCACAGAGGAAGCCACCTGGAAAGCGGAAGAGGCGATGAAAGTCAAATATCAATTCCTATTTGACTAAGGTAAAAAAAAATGCATTACATAGTACTTCATATGTGTGTCATTTGCGTGTCTATATGCATGTGTTACAACCTTATTCTCATTCGAGGACGAATGCTTCTTAAGGAAGGGAGAATGTGAAGCCGCAAATTAGTGTTAAAATAACAAATAAATATTATTGTGTCTATGTGATTATGTTATGACCTTATTCACATTCGAGGACGAATGTTGCTTAAGGAGGAGAGAATGTGAAATCCGGAAAAAAAAAATATAGTTGTGGTTGGATTAATAAAAATATATATATAAGAAAACAAAGAATAAATTGCATGAGATAGAGTTAGTGTTAAAGTTGGATAAATAGATAGATGAAATGAAAATAAGAAAAGAAAAGAAAAACAAAAGAAAAAAAACAGAAGTGCACCATGCACGTACATCCTTCCCTTCCTCTTTCCCCCTTTTTCATTTCCCCTCCAACTCTTGTCATTCCACCTCCCATAAGTTATACAATCACCTCCACTTATACATTGTATTTACACACAAACAAAGTACATAACATCAAGGTTAGAAAATCAGAAAAAAACAAGTGAACAAGAAGAGGAAAATTCTGAAAAAAAACAAGAAAGTAAGAAGAACAACAAAAAAAAAAAATACTAGGGAGCAAGGGTCCCTTATAGCAACCGAATAACAATCATTTCACACATACAAGGTGAGTTTTCTCACTCAGAAACTCTTGGTAATATCCTTTATTTTAAGTTCAATACATGTTATAATAATAATTGAGTGTTGAAAAGAAATATTGAACTTTTGATTGTTTAGACAACTAGTTGTGTCATGAACTTTACGAACTGTTCTCACTGAGTTATAATTGTTAGAATTTGATGAAATTCGAAAGAGTGGTACACCTCTCTATTATGATCATATAGAACCAAAAATGGGGTAAAATGGACATACAGTTTGAAAGTTATCATAGTTCAAAGTTCCTGCCTTAGATTTGGCCGAAATTCGGAAAGACATAATTACGAACTATTTTTATTGAGTTTTACTTATTAGAATTATATGAAAATTTACATGGTTGTAAATCTCTCTGTTACGGACAGATATAGATAAAGAGTTATTAAAACGGACTTACGAGTTGAGAGTTATTGTAGTTTGAAGTTGCTGCCTCGGATTCGTCGGAATCCAGAAGGGCAGGACGTTGAAACGTAAAACTGTACTAATCTGTGGGGAATATGAAAATTGTTGCTAAATGAAAGTTCTAGATATCTTTGTTGTGGAAATTTGGAGACCTTACGGGGGTCTATCCGACTTACGGATTGAGAGTTATCACTGTTTAAAGTTTCTGCCTCGGATCTATCGAGATCCAGGAAGGGAAGTGAATAAAAGTGTAAAACTGTACCAAATGGTACGGAATATGAAAGGATGGTTCACATGGAGACGTGTATCTCTATGTTCTCGTCGTTTTGAGATTTTATGGGGCTTGAACGGGTTTACAGATTAGGAGTTATGACTATTCTAAGATTGAGTTCTGTTTAATAAAAATTCTGCCGAAACAAATCTCATATGGCTGTTTTGAGGATAAATTTGTGTTAGTTACCCAAAGTAGTTTTAAATGAAATTTGGTACAGTGAAAGATCCCCGTCTTACCTTAGTTTCCGCTTGAGAAACACCTTAGTTGGAGTTATGATTAAAAAGTTATAATCGTTACAAGTATGAATGACAGAATGTTGGGAAAGAGAATATTATTTATTCGATCTTCTGAAAAATATGAAAAGTGAATACGTGTTCACATAAATATATAAATATAAACATAATGGATCGGGTTGCACGCCGCAACAAAACGTAAAGTGAATACGTGTTCACAAATATGTAAATATAATGGGTCGGGTTGCACGCCGCAACAAAACGTAAAGTGAATACGCGTTCACAAATACGTAAATATAATGGGTCGGGTTGCACGCCGCAACAAAACGTAAAGTGAATACGTGTTCACAAATACGTAAATATAATGGGTCGGGTTGCACGCCGCAACAAAACGTAAAGTGAATACGCGTTCACAAATACGTAAATATAATGGGTCGGGTTGCACGCCGCAACAAAACGTAAAGTGAATACGCGTTCACAAATACGTAAACATAATGGATCGGGTTGCACGCCGCAACAAAACGTAAAGTGAATACGTGTTCACAAATACGTAAATATAATGGATCGGGTTGCACGCCGCAACAAATATGAAAGATGAATACATGTTCACCTATATATAAATATGAAAAGTGAATACGCGTTCACAAATATATAAATGTAATAAACATGTGGAAATGCAGGGGAATGTCTTAACGTATAATACGAGATAAAATGAAGTGTTAGTTAAACCGAGAATTTCCTATGAGGAGTTGTTGCATATTTAAAAATGTTGTAACCTGATATGTTTTGCAATATGCTTATTACGTTATAATGTGATTGCGCTTGAAATATTGTGGTGTTACTTTGAATTGCAGGGTAAGGTTCTCACTCAGCCCCAGATGGTAGGGCTGACTCTTTATTTAACATGTTTCAGGAAAGCGTGATAGAGGAAAGGCTCCACGCCAAGGCTAGCGATCGTCCCGCAGCCTCTTGTCATACCAAGTCCATTGTTTCGGACTTGGTACTCGTCAGGTTCAGAATATCAGTTCCAATGTCTCGGGAAATGCCCGTGTGGAATGGTCTCCCTTCCAACTTAGAATAATCTCTGTCAGTATGTCTATGTAGAAACAATATTTGCACGAGCATGGGCTCGCGTTATGTTTTTCTTATAAAGTCATAAACAGATTTTTTTATTGTTATTTTATTAATTGCTCCGTATTTGAATATAAGTTTAAATTTCTAAATAAAGAGAATTAAATGGTGCTCCTGGTGGAAAATAATTGTCCAGGTGCCATCACGCCCTAAGTAAAGACTTAGGAAAAGTCGGGGCGTGACAATGTCATAGGATAATCCCCCCCCCCCCCTCTCTAATAAATTATTATGGTTGCAGCATGTCCCAAAGGAAAGCGACAGTGGCCCGGAAGGGAAAAATCAGAGTTATTTACACTTGACTTAGTGCATCAAGCCATAAGGGAAGTGGAAGAAATTGAATAAAGGTACAATAACCAGGTGTGGAGATGCTAGGTCAACGTCAGGTAATGTAACTCTTCAGAATTTTCTACGTACTGAATAAGGAAATAAGTTAACGATTCATCACTTAAGGGATGATATTGTCAAGGATTGGAACTAGGAGTAATGTCTGAGATTACGTACGTATACTAGAATATGTTGGAATTATAAATAGTACGATAAGTAAGAAAGGAGTGAACAAATGTTAAAAGAAACGAAGTTGTTTATAATTACGAGTAGTGAGAAGATACAAGAAAAGTTTACATAAGACCTTGGTGTGTACATTCAATGATGAGGTTCTTAAAAGGGAACTGTGGATGGATATTAGAAGGCTACGTGGCCAGGTACAAGGTGCATAGGCAATAATGAGTGATTTCCACCGGGTATTCAGGAGAAATGAAAGAGTGAAGTGTCATGTCTCTATGACGGAGATAAGGAATTTTAAGTAGTATATAGCAGTACTTACTAATCAAGTATTGGTTGATACTCTACGTGCTTCTAACAGTGCATTTCATGAAACCAGGGCTATATGATCATTAACTTGGAAAAATTAGGTGGGAATGAGGCATAGGGATTCAGTACAGGGTCGGATACTTTGATATGAGAAGGGTGGAAAACAGATAAGAGAGGTACAAAGATATAGATGAATTCAACAAAGTGATACTAGATATTCAGGGTAATGTAGCCAAAGTGACAACTGTTGATGCAACCTTCATGGTTAATAGGAGGTGATTTTAACACTATTGTGACAGATTTAGGAAAATATGGGAGGTTATTAGTCATAATTAATGAAGTTCAAGATTTTAGAGCTTATATGCAAAACTGTGAGGTAACTGACTTGGGTTTAAAAGGACAGTACTTATAATTGGTGAAGTGTATATGTGTGATATACTGTGGTCTGGTGTGACATCTGTTGGCTTGCTGAATATAAGTGGATAGACATAAGTATAAAGGAGACTCAGCCGAAATTTTTCTAGCATAAGATTTATTATGAACATTCGAGGACGAATGTTTCTAAGGGGGGAAGGATGTTACATCTCGTAAGATAAGACGATAATTAAGAACGTCACTAAGGAAATTAATATACTTAAGGATGTGATTCCATAGAATTTTTTTTTTGGTTACAACAGGCGTGATAATGGAAATCGAAAATGAGTGTTGTATATCCCCGTTATGGGTTAGTAACATATTATAAGAATTATGACATGGAGAATACGAGACCTTATGAAATTCCCGGAAATTAAAAGAAACGAGAGTTAAGATTAAAAGAAGTGAGATTAAGATTTAATTATTTCGGGGATTGATTTATATAGACAATTAGAAGACCAACGTGTAATATTTAGGGGACCAAAGTGTATTATTAAAATCTGAAAATCTTAATTATAAACCTAACAAAACTCATTTTCCCCATTTAATTTTTCAAAACACCTCACCCTCTCTTTCCCCTCCCCTTAGTCGAGACCCCTCCCCTTCCACCCATTACCATAGCTATTGCTTTTCCTTGTTGTGTTCTACCTTCCTAGACCAAACTCCAAAACACAATTTCAAGCCAAATCTTACATGCAAAGCAGTGGCAAAAACGCCACCGTCAATGAATCAGAGCCTAGTTTTTTTTCGAGTTTTGGGCAGATTTTTAGTCAACTTTGGAAGGGTATATCTCCTAGTATATTAGGAGTTTGTAGGTGTTTCAAAAGCCTAAGATGAAGTTCGTCGAGTCTAGCTTCCAACCCAATAAAACGTTCATCGGTAGGACATCGGAGTAGAGAATTAAGGACATTACAAGTTCAGCTGACAAAACATTGACTCATTTCGCTGGGAATGCTGGACCGAAATTGGGCAGTGATTCTTTCAAGTTTTGGACAAATTTTTGGAAGATAAAATGTGTAAGGATGATGGGTTAACATCATAGATTGTATGCATGTCAATTTGGAGTTGAAGAAGTGTGAAAAATTGTGAAGAAATTTGATGAAACAAAGGCAATTCGATGGGCGATGAGTTCTAATTAGAGACTGTTTTGGCTTCGTTTGAGGTATAAAATTATTCCTTTTATGATATAATTGGAATGCATGTTGTTAGGATTGAGTAAATGAAATTGTGATTAAGGAAAGGTTGGAATTTAAACATGCATGTGATTGTTGTAATGTTGTTGGATCAATTTTTGGAACTAGTTTTACCAATTTTGAAATTGTTGGATTTAATTGTTGTTGTTCTTATTATCGTCGCTAATAGCACGTTGATATTGAAGGAAGTCTTGAAAGAAATCTTGACATTTAGATTATAATGATTCATAAAAAATTATTGAAACATGAATTGGATTCTAGGGAATTAAGAAAAGAATTGGTTTATGGAGATTGACCGGAAACTTGCTTGAAATTGTTGGATTTTATTGCGTCAAGTTAGGGGCTGATCTAATGAAGTTAAAATGTTGGAAAATTGATTATGAACATGTATATACATTATAGTAATTACCAATACATGTCTTGAAGGAATTAAGGTATGAAAAGATATAGAAAAGCTCCACACTTCACCCTTGTTGTTGGTTGGGTTATGGATTGTTATAATGGGTTGTTTTAACATGATTTAAAGGTTGGATTAGCATAAGAAATAAATGTGTAACTTCCCCTGATTGTTGTAATAGTTGTCCTTCATGAATAGAAAGAGAAATAAGGTATTTTGGTAGTGTATATGGAATATCTGAGATTATTTTGACTATATTCTTAAGTTATGGCTTGCTGTTGGTATTGTTGGCTTGGTTGAGAAGTTGTGGATATACATATAAACAGAGGAAGTGCTGCCCGAATTTTCCTAGAATAAGGAGTCGTTGTTCGTCATAACGTATGCTAGTAATCGTAAGGTTAATGGGCATGTTGCTATGATTATAGGTGGAAGTACTAGATGAGACACATCTTGATATTGAGTTGGCTAGTTCGACTAAAAGGTATGTTAAGACAATTCCTTCTTTCTTTCGGCATGTTCTGCGTATGAACTATAGTTGTGGTATTGTTCCTTAAGTTATTCTACTCTTAGAAGTTAAGGAATATTCGTGCTATTGATTCTAAGCTAAAAGCATATCTAAGTTGTTCCTAAGTCCTTATTAAGGCATATGGGTAAGATGTTGATATCCATGAGAGTTTGTAGTAAGAATTGAAGCCAATTTGACTCTGCAAATCGAAAGTAACTAATAAGTATTAAACGCTGGAACTGGTTTAATAAATAAGAAGGTATATTTTTAAATAAACATGTTAAAATAAGTCATTGCAGCATTACGTAAATAAAGTATCGACAAACAATTATACTAAAAATGATTAGAATTTCATCTGCATAGAAACTAAGATAGAACCAATTTGTTTTACATTTTCTAGTTCACAGCTGATTAGATAAGATCACTATAAAAATATAACCTACTAACGGTGCGTATAATGAATTAATTAAGTAATTAGGATATGTTATCACCAATCAAATAATTCCATAATGTTAACCAGAAAAGCAAGGACCTTACTATCATCCTATAAATTCCGGAAATGTTTATTGTCATTCATGCATTCATATTTTACCCAGGACGATATGATATGAGTTTATACAGACGACAAACTGTATGTGAGACTATCCTTTCCTTCTTTGGCATGATTTTGTGAAAATCTTTCTTCTTTCTTTTGGCATGGTTTTAATGAAAGTACGGCGGACGTACATGATTCCTTCAAAGTCTAGTTTTAATAAAATAATGATTCATGATATGATCGTGCCTTGATTTTCTAAAGGATAGTTTAGTTTACTTATTCCATTGAGTCTTATATGACGATTTAAAATGCATATGATTATTTCATTGGGTATATATGATGATTTAAAATGCATAAGATTATTTTATGGCGTCTCAGATGATGGTTTGTATTGCATATGGGTTATCATGATATTCTATTTGTGTAAGTTGTGATTGTATGTTATATGGATGGTGTTACGAGGACCGAGTCCCAGAATGGGCCGGGTAGCTATATTCACGGAAAATGAGGACCGAGTCCCAGAATGGGTCGGGTAGTTATATGTACAGAAAATGAGGACCGAGTTCCAGAATGAGCTGGGTAGTTATATGTACGCAGTATGAGGACCGAGTCCCAGGATGGGTCGGGTAGTTACATGTGTACGGAGATGATCTTGATTATGATGATTGTTAGACATGCACGTCTTTCTTTTCATATGGTACAGTTGCATTGGTATCTCTGATTTTTCATATATGTTTCATGTATCTTCTGGCCAGTTACAATCCTCCTTACAGTAGTTCATGTTTTACATACTCAGTACATTATTTTGTACTGACCCCCCTTTCCTCGGGGGGATGCGTTCATGCCCGCAGGTTAAGGTGTTCAGATAGGTGACCCGCCAGTCTAGGATTTCTGTACAACAGTTGGAGAGCTCCTTTGTTCCGGAGCCAGCTATTTTGATACAGACCTTTATCTTTCAGACTTATGCATATTTTGGGCACGACGGGTCCGTCGTCGCCATATGTCAAGATACACTCTCTTAGAGTCCGTAGGCGATTGTGGGTTTGACGTTTGTACCTTGTTTTGGTTCTTGCTGTTGTTATACCCTATGTTGTGGCGTTCCCGGTTATACTTGTTGTTATCTAATGGCAGCCTTGCCGGCTTGCTTATCTTGATTATCCCTTTGTGTACATAATGTTGGTTGGTGGCAGCCTAGTCGGCTAGCCTATTATGATTGTTGTTTTGTTGTTGATTTGGCAGCCTTGTCGGCTCGCCCATTTTAGGAAGACGTTGTAAAAGCAGCGTTGTGCTGTCGAAACTTCTGTAGATCTCTGTATTATATGGATTTAAAGTGACAAGTCAGTAATGACGTCCAATTAGAGAGTTTAGTCGCGGCCCGTCGGGTCGGATCGTGACAGATAGAATAACTGAAAGTTGTGTTGTGGAAGCTATTGTGGCTGTTGATATTTCCTGTTCTGATGAGCATGTTGTGGCTGCTGCAGCTGATAATGAAGCAAATTGATGGTGTTGTAAATACACCAAAATCTGATGGGGTTCATGTTGACCTCTCTGCTGGTGTCTCTGCAGCTGCTGCTGGTGTTTTGGCTCCTGCAAATGTTGTTTTTGTTGCTTCTGAAAATAAAATAAAAATAAAAATAATTGAAATCTGAGTTGATGGCCATGTGCTGAAGGTTGAAGCTCTATAAATCATAGTTAACTGCTATTACATGTTGATGGTGGCACTATTGATGTCAGTGCTGCTACTAGGCTCATACACTGTTGATGTTGATGCTGCCAGCTGTTGTTTTTTGCTACTGTTGGACATACTGTGGATGTTATTGCACGGGTTAGGAATGGTGTTACAGACAGTACCAATGCTGCTGCAGCTGCTGGGATTTTCAGTACCACTTACAGTCGAAGATTTTCAGGAAATTCTTAAGGACATTGCTTCCAAGCTAGGACTGAACCTCTGTTTTCAATACCTAGCTTGAGGGGGTGTTGAGATATACCACATATATTGTATATATATGTGGTTAGTTGGATATTAGTTTGTTATAAGCTTATTAGATATTGATTAGAGATATTTTGATTTGATTAGATATTTTGTCATTAGGGAATAGTTAGTCACTTATTATAAATAGGGACTATATCTTGTAATTTTGTCTTTGAGCAGAAATAAAGAAAATCTCAGAAGAGTGTTTTGCTCCCAAAAATATCTCCTATACTCTGCTCCCCTTCTCGATCTACAGCTCCACTTCTCAATTGTTTGCGCTGATTATCTGTGCTCGATCACTGCTCTTGCAAACTCTAACATGGTATCAAAGCCAACGTAATCGATCGGAATAATAATCGATACATATGACAAAGTCTCGGACATCTACATCTCGAGAATCAGAAATTGAAATACATCGGGCAAGGAGAATATATCTAATTGCAGGATTATACGCACGATTGATGCACATGAAGTGGAAGATTTAAAGAAACTGATCAGAGCGATCGAGGTCTGAAGAATTGGAAAGCTGAAGGTACAGAGAAATTATCTTTGTATTGATTGAGAAATTGTACAATTTCTCTTGTGGTAAGAGTTGATACTTATACAAAACGATAGATTACAGCAAAATGGGAACTCAGGGTGAAAGTTTAGTTCATATTTTTCAATCGATCCATATGATCATCGACGACGACGAGTCTCGTGTTTCATGTTTTTCAGTCTGTTGAGCAAAGTTTTACTCCTTTGAAATTGTTTAATGAAAAAAAAAATAAAACTGAGTAACAGACCTAATCTGTTACAAAAATCTCTGTATTACATACTATTATTTTCTGCGGATACACTCCGCCATTGGATGTCCTTGCGGCGGCGAAGATCACCGGAGTTTCAGTCTCTACTGATCATACTCTTTCTGGTTGAGTTGGATGAGATCGATAAGAGTATATTTTTTGATGATTTTCGGACTGAAATACTAGCAATTATTCATTTGAAGGATGAGTACAGAGAGACAGCTGGTTCTGGCTTTGCTGCTGATATTGAGGCTGGTGTGAAGGTTAATGTTGTTAGACATGCTCTCACAACATCTGAAATTGTTGATGTTGTTGATGTAATTGCAGAAATAGAAACTGCAACACCGGATGGGCTTGCTGCTGCACAGGCTGTTGTTGTTGGTGCTTCTGATGGTGTTGCATATAGTGCACTTGTATCTGATGTTGTAGTGGATGTTGCTGGTCAAATCGTGTTAGGATTGAAGGTGATATTTCTCCTCTTGTTGGATTGCATATTTGAGTTGCATAAATAATAGATCGATGGAAGGATCGAGGAGTTTTCCACTGTAAATTGACTGAGAACTGAGGGATACTTCGTCGAAAACAATATGGATTGAGTTGAAGCTCAATTCAAAGAGTTATTCACAGGTCGATCAAGTGTTAGATTGCATGTTTTATGTGTGTAGCTCAAGATAGGAGAATCGAGGAATTTCTAGCCAATATTGGATTAAAATTGAGGGAGACTCCATTGCATATCCGAGCTTATTATAATAGCTTGCGTGATGAGAATCGATGGATTCTCTGGTCCAAGCGAGACTAGAGAACGAGGGGTTCTTGCCGTGAGTTTTGCATAGGAAGAATCGAGAGATTCTCTAGTCCGAATGAGACTAGAGAACGAGGGGTTCTTCATTATTACTGTTGCACCTGATGTTGTCGATGTTGCGACTGGTGCTACTATTATTGCTGATATTACTCTGCAGGTGTACAGTTGTGGTAGATGTTACAGCTGCTGCTTCTAGAGCTGTGTTGTGGTTGTTATTAACAGCCGGGAATTATGGAGTTTATGCAGCACATTGTGTTGATTTTAGAGTTGTGTTGAGGGACAATTGATAGAATGACTGAAAGTTGTGTTGTAGAAGCTGTTGTGGCTGCTGATATTTCCTGTTTTGATGAGCATGATGTTGCTGCTGCAGCTGATAATGAAGCAACTGATGGTGTTGTAAATACACCAAAATCTGATGGGGTTCATGTTGACCCCTCTGCTGGTGTCTCTGCATCTGCTGCTGTTGTTTTGGCTCCTGCAAATGTTGTTGTTGTTGCTTCTGAAAATAAAATAAAAATAAAAATAATTGAAATCTGAGTTGATGGCCATGTGCTGAAGGCTGAAGCTCTATAAATCATAGTTAACTGCTATTACATGTTGATGGTGGCACTACTGATGCCAGTGCTGCTGCTAGGCTCATACATTGCTGATGCTGATGCTGCCAGTGTTGTTATTGCTGCATATTGCAGCTCATGATGGCTTGGCTGCTGGGATTGTTGTCAACCAGACCAAGCTGCTGGTGTTAGTGCAGCTACTACCTGCTATTGGTGATGAAGGTGAGAACATGAGGCTGTAGTTGCTGCTGTTGTAACTAATGCTTATGAACCAGCTTATACATTTGTTGCTGCTGGTGTTGCAACTACTGATAAACATGATGATGCTGTTTCTGGTGCTTTGGCTGCTGATGTGGGTACTGCTGAGGTTGGTCCTGATGCTGATATTGTGGAGGCTGATGTTGCTATTAATGCTCACCAGGCTCCCATACCAGCTGTTGTTTTTTTGCTACTGCTGGACATACTGTGGATGTTATTGCAGGGGTTAGGAATGGTGTTACAGTCTTACAGACAGTACCAATGTTGCTGCAGCTGCTGGGATTTTCAGGACCACTTACAGTCGAAGATTTTCAGGAAATTCTTAAGGACATTGCTTCCAAGCTAGGACTGAACCTCTGTTTTCAATACCTAGCTTAAGGGGGTGTTGAGATATACCACATATATTGTATATATATGTGGTTAGTTGGATATTAGTTTGTTATAAGCTCATTAGATATTGATTAGAGATATTTTGATTTGATTAGATATTTTGTCATTAGGGAATAGTTAGTCACTTATTATAAATAGGGACTATATCTTGTAATTTTGTCTTTGAGCAGAAATAAAGAAAATCTCATAAGAGCATTTTGCTCCCAAAAATATCTCCTCTACTCTGCTCCCCTTCTCGATCGACAGCTCCACTTCTCAATTGTTTGCGCTAATTATCTGTGCTTGATCACTGCTCTTGCAAACTCTAACAGAAATGTCTCAGGATTGGATGTTAATCTAGAGTCCTACATTATAATGGAAGTTTTATTACTCCCTCTCCCTCTGTTTTAATTTATTTTTCCTGATTGAGCATACGAGGGTCAAATTAACTATTCTTTTTATGTGAATACGGATATAAAAAATTTCTTTTTTTAAAAAATAAAATGTATGTATTTAAAATTTACATAAAAATATTATATGTCACGATAATTAATAATTTAACATATTTAAGAAAATCATGATAAAAAAAGCATTTTTACTCTCTAAAATAGTAACTATGACATATAAGGTGAAACATAGAGAGTTTCAAAGTGGTAGAAAATGCACTAACAACATCTCATTATTTAAAAAAAATATAATATGTTGACGTAAATTATTTTTGTGTCGTTTTATTGTCGCAATGTTTTTTAGTCATGAGTTGTCTTGCTTTGTTTTTTTTTCCTCTCTATATTTTCCTTGTACTGCGCCCTCCTCTTCCTAAAAGCACTCATAATGAAATGGATAGGATTATGTATTTGGTATGCGCAGTGTTTAAAGAAAATCATTCTAGTGGGTTTCCATCATTAAAAAGAATATAATAACAACATACTCAGTGAAATCTCACTGATTCAATTACAGAAAAAAAAGAAAAATGAGCAACACTGAAATTTTAATTTGTTTGGCCAGATATCTTAAGGAACAGTATCAATTCCTTAAGATACACAGAAAGATGGGAAATTAATTAAGTTAAGGACTTGCCATCATCCATTACTCAGACCAACTTAAAAAATAAAAAGAATAGGTTAACAGCATCATATCTGCTGATAACAAAGGAAATCCGGAGTTTATTTTTTATAATGTTCTTTTAAAATGACTTTAACATAGTTATGAGTGTTAGTTGAGGTATTTGGTATATTGGCACCTAGTTTCATTATGATATGTTTGATTCCACGGTGGATATAATTGATTTTGATAGAATTGAGTTTGATAATAATTGATTTATATTTTAATGATACAATGTAAAAGTGATTGTTATCAATTCATGATGTTTGGATAGTTTTGATAAAAATTGATTTTGAATGTAGATTTACCAAAATTGACATTTAGTCAAATACATATAAATAAAAATTACTAAAATAGAAGTATATTACAAATAGATGATAGAATTTAAAGTGTAATATAATACTTAAATATTAATAGAATATTATTACAATACTAATTTAAAGTGCAATATAGTACTAATTGGAGGAGGGATTTTTACACAAATATTTTTCTAGTGGATTTCTTTAAGAAATAACATTATTTTTTGGTTCATTTTTTAGTGTCTAGGGAAATATAACAGTAGGTGACATATAGTAATGTAAACGGTGTATGATATGATTGAGAATAATGAATTAAATGTAGAATTGACATATAGTACTCTATTTATAATATTATTAAATATTATTACAATACTAAATTAAAGAGGGTAATGAAAGAAAAGGTAAAAACTCAAATTGAAATAAATATATAATTAATTCTACTCACCTTAAAAGCTAGAAATTGTAGCTTCTTCCAGAATCAATTTTAAAGAGGAGAATTTCTATATCTAACATATAGAAATTGTACTCAAATTGATGTACATCAAGTCCATTTCGGATTTCATGGCTTCTTGCCATCTTTGCGAATAAATGTCTAACATATCTTCGATGTAGGTTGTAGGTTCATCGTCATCGGAAATATCTATATCATTGTGTGTTTCAACAAGGAGATTAAGTCTTTCAGGTGAACGATGAGTTCTAGTGGTCCTACGGAGTTGAATATTTTGGGTTTCAGTGTTTATTGTATTCTGATTGTGAAAAGGTGTTTGTGTGTTGGACAATCCACCAACTTGAGAGCTTTCAGAAATGTCATTTTCATGTCTTTTCTGAATGGGATGATGTAAAACTATTGTATCATCTTCCATTAGTTGTGTATGAGAGTCTTGCATTTCTGCACTATCTCTCACAGCACTCCCACTGGCTGAAGGACGTATTCTAAGTACCAAATCTTCACCAAATATTCTCACTGAATCCTTGTCTAGGTCATTTGACAAGGGTTCAACCTCTGTATTATTTTGAAGAGGAGATGATTTTGAAAATAAAATCCAAACACTTTAATTTTACTTATTTTCACAAAAATAGCATCAAAATTGAAACCAAACATCCACTATAAGTCCTCAAACCCTATGATTTATACTCCATCCAAATGGCGTCCCTTTATTTAAAAGGGCATTCATCTCAATCTCATTTTTAACTTATTAGTGGAGAGTTTGGAGACCTCATAATCTCTTTAAGCCTTTTCTTTTTTCCCCTTTTTGTTACAAAAAGATTTAGATAAATTAAACTATTAATGACGGTAGAATTCAATATTTCTAGCTTTTTTTGTATAAACTAAAACACTGTAAATTGCTCATCATCTTTGACTCACTGACCGTAGAAAATGCTAACACACTATTTGATAAGTCAAACTTTTTTATAACAGTCATCTTTTTATTACAATATTTCATAATATCGAATATATTAGTTCTAGAATCGATTTTTTAAATTTTGGCTCAACTACCATCTTTGTTTACATCGCAATGCACCCAACACAAGCCATATCTTATCCTATAAGAAATTTAAGCTTAGGAAAGAGTCAAAATATATTACTCTGTAAATTAGATGTGTATTGACCTCGAATCAAAGGACCTCTATATCTCACATGCTGATAATACTCTAGACATGTATAACAAATAGTTTATCAGTTGGGTATACCAATACCCTCTAAGAGTATTCATGTGTCAATCACTAGTAATCATACTAGTAGTAAGTGAGACATAATACATTCTCTAAGAATATGATGCAGACCACATGTTGGATTATAATATATCATTGATATCTCATTCTCAATGATCATCAGTCAAGGTTATTTTGAGAGTTACGTTATATCATTAATATCTCACTTTATTAATGACAACGTAAGCTGAAGGGATGCACATTAATGAATAATCACAAGCAATCAAAATCATAATTCAATAATTGCAAATGCCAAAATATATTAATCTCATTAATAATATGAATGTGTTCAAGTACATTAGTGCCTAAATGATTATTTCTAGGACATACATACTTTCAATCTCCTACTTGGCCTAGAGCCAATCACCAACGTATTTAATGCCCATGTTTTCAAAATGACCATTATGCTTGACTAAGCTTAATGGTTTAGTAAACGGATCAGCTAGATTTTCATCTGTGGGAACGTAGTCTAATCTTATTTCTTCAGTCTCCACCAACTCCCTGAGTATGTGGTATTTCCTTGGTACATGCTTGTTTTTGTTCGTTGATCTTGGTTCCTCAGCTTGGGCAATTGTTAGGCGTATTTTATATACACTTTTTGAGTCATTTTTAGTTAGTCTTTGGCCCATTTTTGTACAAATACGTGTCATGTTAGTATAGATTTTCTTTCTTTTGAGTCGCAGTGGTTTAAAATGGCACATTGGCGAAAAGAAGCAAAAAGAGGACAGAAACAGAGATTCCAGAGCCAAAAGAGACGAAAAGTTGGCACCCCGGACGAAGGACAGGGCGGCGCCGTGGCGCCACTCTATCAGCGAAAGCAGTGCCACGGCACCCAAAGATCTGACGAGTTGCAGGAGTTTCGGCGCCACGGCGTCGGTCTCAGGGACGTGGCGCCGACGCGGGTTTTCAGCCAAATCCGAATGGGAAAGGGCCAAGACCAAGAGGAAAAAGTTGAAAACGTTTTTGGAGGATATAAAAAGGCCTTAGGGCAGATTTTTTAAGGGTTCCACAATCCCTAACTCTACACAACACATAGTTCTTGAAAGCTTCAAGATTGGAGGCTTGTTCTTGAGTAATTCTTTTTCTTACTTTATTTATTTTTCAGTTTATGTTGGATAATCTTTTAGTTCTTAGCATGTCTATGGCTAGGAGATAAACTTTAATTAGGGATTTCTATTCGAATCACTTGAACCTCGTTTTATGATTTAATGCATGGTTTTGGTTTCTTCTTTATATAGTTGAGATTTATTCAATAATTGCTTTGATTGCTTGGTAATTAATTGATCACTAATTATCATCACATTTATGATTTCTAATCGAGATCCAAAAGGGGAGATTATGAATATGCTATAGTTGAATAAACATAGGTTAAAATCGTGGACGAAAGTACTCCGATACTTGTGTAGTTTAATAGGTTATTGTTCTTAATCCTCATTTGTGGTAAATCTTATCATCGAAAGATAGAAGGGTTCTGCATCGGGGTTGAGTGTTTATATATCCTAACCGAAATATAAAACGGATTAGTTAACCTGCTATCTCAATATAGAGGGAGAACCTTTATCATTGCATTAAAGATTAAAGCGAACGGATAGTTGAGGAGATTGAAAGCCCCATTTCCACCATATCTGATTTAAGTAAAGTAATTTAGTTAACTTTTATAATTATTTAGTAGTCATAGATACAAACAACCATCAAAATATCGATCACCAAATAGATACCATAGGATAGAAATTGGTAATTGAACATCCCTGAGGATGATATTCGATCTTACCCAGACTATATTATTTGTCACGATACGTGCACTTGCGTTAAGCGTGTGGATAAATCGCTAACAGCAATCGCACCAGTGTTGTCACAATAAATCGTTATTGGACAAGTGGCATTTGGAACAACCCCTAGTTCTTTCAAGAACTCAGATATCGCGACAGCTTTCGATCCAGCAATGTATTCGGCTTCAGTAGTCGAATCAGCAGTTGTAGCTTGCTTAGAACTTTTCCAACTCAATATTCCACCATTTAAAATTAAAGCATAACCAGACTAAGATTTGAAGCCATCAAGATCTGTCTGAAAGCTAGCATCAGTGTACCAGTAGCTACTAGTTTTTTTTGCCCACCATATACCAGGAAATATTCTTTAGTTCATCTAAGATACTTAAGAATACTCTTGACTGCTTTCCAGTGTTCCTCCCCAGAATTCTGCTAGAATTTGCAAGTCATACTAAGTGCATAGGCCACATCTGGCCTCGTATAGGTCATGACATATATGATTGATCCAATAGCTGAAGCATATGGGATCCTCTTCATGCGTTCAAGTTCTGCAACAGTAGAAGGACTATCCTTCTTTGATAACTTAAGGCCTTGACCCATAGGAAGACATCCTTTCTTGGAATTTTCCATAGAGAAATATTTTAGCACTTTGTCTATGTATATGGATTGTGACAGTCCCAATAATCTATTAGATAGGATGTCGTTGTAGTTTTCATCTTCTTCTTCGTTAATCTCTGGTTGACCGCACCTTCTTTGCTCTGCTCGTATCCAATCTCTGAATAGTACTGCCATCTCCAAGCTGTCTCCGGCTAATGAGTGTTTGTTCTCTCCTATTTGAAATATGCCGGCAGAAAAAGCGCTTTCGGAAGCGATTGGTGACGCTTGAATGTTCAAAACATCTCGGGCCATCATTGAAAGTGTCAGAAATGTCTTTTCATTCTGCATCCAATATTTCAGCAAGTCTTCCTTTCCGTCTTGATTGACAACTACTTGGTAAGGTAAAGTACCCTGGAAAACAAAAACATCTAACTCGCTAATTTGGTTTGCAGTGCTACCACCGCACATTCTATTTCTAAGGCTTTCAATACTAGCAGTAGAAACATGTTTTTAGAGGCTGTGTTGAAGTAGAAGAAGATGGTACGAAAGCCGGTTGGTTGCTAGCACTTTCTTGCTGGTAATGCCGATATACTTTTTTGCATTCATCTTCTACGCTAGCTAACACTTCTTCTAGCGTTTGTTCAATAGGTGGTGGGACATTTAAATTTTTGGGAGTTGGAGGTGGTAGTACGTCCATACAGTTATAAATATTTTCAATAAGACTTTTACAACTGTCTACTTTAATAGTCGGGTTTAATACAGCACCAATAATATAAATAGGGGGAATAAGAATAAAATATTTCTTTATTTTCATAAACATTTTTTAAATAGATGTCTTATAAGCAGGTTTTTCCATATATTCTTTAAACAGTAAAAATAGTATAGCTATATAAAACAATATAGTTGAAATAGTATGATAATATATAGTAGAAAATTCTTTTGTTGCTCGATGAAAATTCTCTAGAAATACAATAAGTTCTTTAATTTTGTCCCAATCGTTATCCACAATCATATCAGTTAGATTTTGATTATGGGCGTTAAAAAATAAAGTGATAGGTTTTCTATAATCATAAGCAACAAGTAGTTGGTCATATAAAGAATTCCACCTAGTGGGTACTTCTTCGGGAATTTTTCTATAAGATAGTCCACAATTGTGACAAGTTTTTTTATAATTTTTTCTCCGTTGGATTCTATTGTTTTTTAAAATAAAGTTTATAGCAAATTGAATTTTTTCAAGAATATCTTGAAAAAGTGAAAGATCATCCTTTACAACTAAGTTATAAATATGACACACACATTTGATATGATTTTTTTTTTGGAAAAGACGGAGTTAAAACTTCTTTTAAAACATAAATAGCATCATTGTTAGAAGATGCATTATCTAATGTAATACTTGTCACGCCCTTTTTCGACCGCGACTTTATTTTCTAAACTCCTGCTTAATAAAAAGTTAGAAAATAAATAATAAATGCTAAAATGCAAAAAAAAGTGTTAAATGTTTTTTGACCGCGACATTTCTAGCGAATCCTGCTTAATAAAAAGTGTTAGGAAATAAATAAAAAATGCTAAATGTTAAAAGGGTGCTAAAATGTAAAAGGGTGCTGGATGCTAAGGGTTCGCGGAGTCGCCACCTAATTAATTGGGTGAATTAGGACACCTAAATGTCAACTAGGTTAAAGTCAACACTAACTCCATTTTTATGGTCTGCTAAACTTAACGAGATTCTGGGTAAGGGTTCTTTATTAATCTAGAGGGAAGGGGTTAGGCACCCTCTAAGACCCGCTAACTTGCGGTTGTCCTGCCAAACCTAGGGTAATTATTATATTTAAAAATGCTTGTTTTAGGAAAATATAAAGGATGCTTTGAAATACTTTGTAGAAGGAAGCATGCTATAAATAAATTTTGTAAGATTAATGCTATAAATATATATTAAAAAATATAAAGTGTGCGTTTGCGAAGTCGGTTTATGGGCTATAGATATGCATTTATCTGCGAAATCAAAGAAGTGATGCATTAGTTTTAGCTGTGCAATTTAATGACTAGGCAAATATTAGATATAAATGACAAGCCTAAGATAAATAATTAAAAGTGCATTTCCAATTTTAAAACTACCCACCCCAGTTCATGTATTCAAGGATTAATTGTTCTAGACAGCCTATTAATTACAAATTAAATAATTAGGCAACAATTTAAACAAATAAGATAAAGGTGGATATGATCGCGGCTTTCAAGATGTGTGTGGCGACATCTTATCCTATTTTTGTCTTAGGAATTTCTGGCGGGGATGCGAATGCGGATGTACATAGACGGGTTGCCATTTGAAGTAGCTCGTGATGAGTCTCGCTATGAGACTCCTCCTTTTGCTCCGATGCGTGCCATGTAAAAAGAAAGTGAAAAAGATTAGTATGTATCCCAAGCTTATCAATAATGCAAGTAAAAACGTATGTGAGTTTAAACATATGCGTGATCCAGTTATTATTCAATCGTAGCAGTCAAGAATCCATCTGAGAAAGATGCAAGCCCAGCCAATGGCTTTCAAATTTAAGAAAGGATGGTAAGCCCACATATTCAACAACCCAAGAAACAAATCAGAAAAGTGGCGGCCCAGTACAGAACAACCCACTGAAGATGGATTTTAAACATACCCACTGGCCAGTCGAGTAAGAGGCAAAGCCTGACGTCCCTACATGTATGTCTAAACTTATCCATGCACTTAAAATCCTCAAAAACCCATCTGATGGACACTTATACATTGCAATAAGTACACACAGGATGTATACATGGAGGTTCAGTATAGCAAAGAATGGGATCATTTCCGAAGTTCTATAGGCTTAACTATTTACAAAGAGCATACGTGGTGACATCTTAGGAGTTCAAAAGTTCATCATGAAGTTTTAACTAGCTGTTTAACTATCTAGCATTTAATTATTACTCTTAGAATCAATTCGACACAAATTTATAATCCTGTCAAATATATCAGATCTAGATTTGTCTTAAACTAAACACAAAAGTAGGTGCAAAATATGGATTTCCATTTAACAACACTCATACATGTATCATAAATGAAAACACCTCTTCTCCACCTATCTTTGAACATGATTAAATGCACATTATATTTTTTACAGATCACCAAACATGGTTTATGATCCAATTTTGCTAAAACAGTAGACAAAAGCAGGATGGGACAACAAACAATGGGCGGATCTAAGCCAAGCAATTGAGGAAACACAGGACATATTAGGTGCATAAGAATGAGAATCAGCCAAGGTGATCAAATCCAGTCCAGGACAATATTTTAAGAGCGTAATGGAGACATTTGGACTTAAATCTGCCCCCTAAGATACTATTCATGCTGCTGCTGGCTCAAATATCAAAAGAAAATACCAACATTTTACTAGGGTGAACCAATTTAAGAAGGGTAACAGAATAAGACATGATTCCGTATTAGCTGACTCTAACATAATCGGTAAGTATCCAAAATCTCATTTAGTTAAGACTAGCGTTAGACAATGTGTCGACCTAATACACCACCGGTCATACTACCTGAATCTAAGCTATACACTCAATCACAATCACACATTAGCACCTCAGTTGAAAATGTCAATAACAGTTAGCTTTAACTAAGAAAGTTCAGTGATTCGCAAAGCATAAGCAATTATAAATATTGATTTGACACATACTCAAATAATCGCACAGAGAGACATATTTCACATACGGATATTGAACAACGTTAAGATGAAAGGGTAATGGTTTTACCTTCTCCGGAAAGCGACCCGGAGCAGTGTATCAAGTCGTCGGTCCGCTCGGAGGTTTTGTGCTATGCGATAAAGAAGGGTGAGACTTCAATTGCTACTGATTGACCTATTTTCTGGATATTGGTCGATGCTGCCCCCCTTGTCTGCCCCCTAAATTGCTATTTTGACTGCTCTCCCACTGAACTCTGCCCTACTGTGCTCTTCCCCGCTGTGCTCTTCGAATCGTGTTCGACCCCCTAATTTGATGCCTTGCATGTGCTTATATAGCCCTCGTTGGGGTTCCAAGTTAGGTAAGTAATAAAGGCTAAGATTGGGCTAATATTGGTGCTGATTCGTGTGATTCGATAAGGTACGATTTGAAGGATTTTTGTGCGGTTCGTTACTGATTTCGAAGTTCTTAAGGTAAGTTCTTCTTATGGGAAGATTGTAGCTTGTCTTTGTTGGCTGTTTCTTCGCGATTCGCGGCGGGATTGACGGGCTGAGGGAGGTGAAGGCAGCGGCGACTTTCCTAAGTTTTCTAGGTTTAGGTCTTGGCTGCGTTTTGTATTGTTGAGGACGATGGGGCTGATGGGCAAAGGTAAGAAATGGACTGGACTGGACGTGTGGGCTTGCGGGTGATAAGGGGAAATAAGGGTAGGGCGGACTGGGCCTCGCGGGTTGGGCTGGATAATTGGGCTGGGTAGTTAGGTGTTAGGTTAGTTAATTTAATTAGGTATTAATTTGTGTAGTGTATTATTAATTAATTAGTGATAAATTAAATTAACAAATGTGATCGAATTATTTAGGTGCTTCATGCGGGCGTGTTATTTAATTAGTGCTTAATATTTTAAAATGCGGCGCTATTATTTAAAATCTTATTATTGTGCATTATTGCGAAGTTAAATTAAAATTGAATTGAGTTTAGGTTAAATTATTTAAATGCTAAATGCAAGTATGATATTTAAGAATTGTTTAAAGCTTTTATAAATGCGACGCTATTAAGTGCATGTATTAGATTAAAATTGATTTTAAATTACGAATGATTATGAAATTCTCTTGTGTATTAATAAATGTGGCTATGCTACCTGACACGACGTTATTGCTAAATTATTTATTTTATGTATTTATTATTAATTAAGAATTGTTTGACAGAGCTTAAAATTGATTAATGCGGGCGCGGGACTCTAAGTGCTAAAAACTCTACGTAAGATGCGATGTCATTATTAAATTGTTTATTTATGCCTGTATTTATGTTTTATTCGCTGCATTTTATTATAAAAATTCCTAAAAATTATTTTACAAAATTAGTGTAATTTTAGTTAATGACTGGACGGGAGGGTCAAAATTGGGTGTCAACAGCTGTCCCTCTTTGTATGGAGATGATAGAAGAATCTTCGGACAAAGACGTTGACTCATAGCCAATTTTGTCTCGACCCTCAGAATTAGAAAAATGTTGGGCAGGTAGACAAGGCTGACGCAAAATCAAATTCTGTCCCAGTTCGAGTTATGACGACACTGGGCTGCCAGGGTCAGATACCAAGGCGGGCTAACGCGGACTCAAAATTTGTCCCAGTGTCGAGTTATGACGACACTGGGTTACCATGGTCAAAACACCAAGGTGGGCTAACACGGACTCAAAATTTGTCCCAGTGTCGAGTTATGACGACACTGGGCTATGATGCTAAAAGAAAATAAAAATAACTGGCTTGAACCTGGGGTGTACTGCTATCGACTTATGGTGCTGGGTTTTATGGTGATGCGGAACGAGTGGACCGACGCTTGAGGCTGCTTCTGCCATTCATTGGGAAGGTTGGCCCCCCAACAAATTTCCCCGGTTCGCTGTAAGGGAAAATCCACGTTGTGCTCCTGCTCCTGCATGCTAAGACTTAAGCAAACGGTTAATGCATAACTGTTAAGGCAAAATGATGATGCGTAATTTTAAAAGCAATGTAGCTGTGAGTAGACAATGTTATCGTGCAAAAAATGTGATGCATGTTGTGTTGATGCGACGCAAATCTTTGTGATTTTCGTCCTTGCACAGACGTGTTGCGATTGTGAACGCGGATATGTTGTCCTTGCCGCAACTGCCCTGTAGACTAAAGCTCAAGAAAGAGTTAGTGCATAACTGCCAAGACAGAATAATAAAGCATGAATGAGAAAAATGCAATTTTGAGAACAGAGAAAATCGTCCCTGCGTAGATGTGATATGCTGATGATGGCGTCGTTTTCGGACTTGTCGTCGTTTTTGGACTTGTCGTCGTTTTCGGACTTGTCGTCGTTTTCGGACTTGGCGTCGTTTTCGGACTTGGCATCGTTTTCGGACTTGGCGTCGTTTTCGGACTTGGCGTCGTTTTCAGATTTGGCGTCGTTTTTGGCGTCGTTTTCAGATTTGGCGTCGTTTTTGGCGTCATTTTCGGACTTGTTGCTGCTGCTCCTGTAGACTAAAGCTCAAGAAGGAGTTAGTGCATAACTGCTAAGACAGAATAATAAAGCATGAATGAGAAAAATGCAATTTTGAGAACAGAGAAAATCGTCCCTGCGTAGATGTGATATGTTGATGATAGCGTCGTTTTCGGACTTGGCGTCGTTTTTCGACTTTGGCGTCGTTTTCGGACTTGGCGTCGTTTTGGACTTGGCGTCGTTTTGGACTTGGCGTCGTTTTGGGATTTGTCGTCGTTTTCGGATTTGTCGTCGTTTTCGGACGTGGAGTCGTTTTCGGACTCGGAGTCGTTTTCGGACGTGGCGTCATTTTCGGACTTAGCGTCGTTTTCAGACGTGTCGTTTTCGGACGTGGCGTCGTTTTCGGCCGAGTCGTTTCTGACCGAGTCGTTTTGGACCGGCGCCGTTTTTGGGCGTGGTGTCGTTTTGGACTGAGTCGTTTTCTGACTCGACGCCGTTTGGACGTGGTGTCGCTTTCGGACGTGGCGTCGTTTTGGACGTGGCGTCGTTTGGACCGGCGCCGTTTTTGGGCGTGGTGTCGTTTTGGACTTAGCGTCGTTTTGGACGTGGCGTCGTTTTGGGCGAGTCGTTTCCGACTCGAGTCGTTTTGGACTGAGTCGTTTTGGACCGACGCCGTTTTTGGGCGTGGTGTCGTTTTGACCGAGTCGTTTTGGACTCGAGTCGCCGACTCGGCGTCGTTTTGGACGTGGCGTCGTTTTGGACGTGAGTCGTTTTGGACTGAGTCATTTTCGACCGACGTCGTTTGACGTGGCGTCGTTTTCGGACGCGGCGTCGTTTTGGGCGTGGCGTCGTTTTGGACTTGCGTCGTTTTGGACTTGTCGTCGTTTTGGACGTGGCGTCGTTTTCTGACTGAGTCGTTTTGGACTCGGCGTCGTTTTGGACGGTGTCGTTTCGGACTTGGCGTCGCTTTGGACGTGGAGTCGTTTCGGACTGAGTCGTTTTGGACGTGGCGTCGTTTTTGACGTGGCGTCGTTTTGACTCGAGTCGTTTTGGACTCGGCGTCGTTTCGGACGTGGTGTCGTTTTGGACGTGTTCGATGCTCCTGTATAATAAATGTTCCTGCAAGCTAAGCTTGAGAAAAATTAGTGTATAACCGGTAAAACAAGGCGATAAATATATGAGAAATGCAATTATGTGAATAAGGATGTCTTCCCTGTATGATATGTGGGGTGTTGTGAATGCTGAGATGTTGTCCATGCTAGATGCTGCCACTGACGAATTGCCATGATGCCTTTGTTGTGATGCATTTGTGAACCATATGGATTGCCATGATGTCTTTGTTGTGCGTTTGTGCCTTCGCATGAGTTCTGATTTGACTCAGGCCCGAGCCGATCGCTTATAATTTGTTGCGGGATTTGAACTCGATTGTTGATGTTTATGCGCCTGCTTCAAGAATTTTGTTATATTTTACGCCGCTAGTATGCAGAACTTTGTTGTACCTTCTGCTAATATGAGGGACCTGCGCTCAAAGAAAAAATTGTGAGTTTGAGGGGGGGCGGTTGATTCGCGTTGACTTCGCCGCCTTGTTCCTTGATATCTGCGTGCCTGGCCTGTTTGGACTTGCAACCCCTGTCTGGTTTCTTACATTGTCCCAGTTTTGAATATGCAAAGGGCGTTTTGGCCTAAAATGGGTCTTAATGGAGTTGCTTGTATGTTATGTGTATTCTTGTTATTTTCAGAACGAAGGGAAAGTTTCCTAATGGTGTGACCGAAGCCGATTTAGGCCGCCTACGTATCCCCATGAGGGAATCAGGTCATGACGTAGTTCATTACAAGCTAGTTTTTTTGGGTGAAATTAAAATTTCTAGTGTTGGGACCGAAGCCGAAACGGCCGCCTACGTATCCACCAAGGGAATCAGGTCAAACGTAGTTCCAATTTATTACATATAAATGACAAAATATATTAAACTAACTATTTCAGGATTCGACGGGCCAAGGCAGGGGCACGAGTTCACTTCTTCTTGCTCTGTGTCTTCGATGGCTGAGTCTTCAGCAGGATCATCTCTTGCAGCACACAACTAGACGAATGACTTATTCAATGGTTAAACAATCTCCGGCAAGGAGCACCTCCTTTTCTCTGGCGGTTGGTTGATGATTCAACTTTCTTCCCTTTACGGGCTGGCGTAATAGTCCGCTTCGGTATCTTCATTTTCAGCTATCATGTTCACACAGGCATCTTCATAACCCGGAAGAAGGTTATTGTTTGCATTGAGAGGAGCATCTTTCAGCCGAATGACTCCCTCCTCGATTAACTCCTCTATTCTGTCCTTGAGTGTATAGCAATTTTCGATGTTGTGTCCCTCTGCACCGGAGTGGTATGCACAATGTTTAGTTTTATCGTGCCCTCGGGAGGTAGGCCTGGGGGTATTTCTGGGAATTGGATGGAGTATTCCTGCGGCTTTCAGTTTCTCATATACTTGGGCTATGGGTTCGGCTAAAGGTGTATAGGTTTTTGTCGGTTTTCTTTCGGCATCTATGCGGGGTTTTGGTCCGTTTGGTGTGCGGGTTCGTGATTGTGGTGAGTATTTTGGGTATACCGGTTGGGTATGGTAAACAGGATATGGGGTAGCGCAGTGCTGATAATATGACTGTGGATTTTGAGTGTTTTGGTTATGGTAAGAAGGCGGTGGGCTTTGATACACTGGAAGCTGTTCTGGCCTATGCTCCTGAATGACCATGATAGAGGGTGATGCATCTCTTCTCCTCTGGGAGGTACCTCCGATGGAATTTGACCGCCGCTCGCTGGTTGCTCGTAGGCTGTCGGGTTTGTAATCCGCTGTCTTAATGCCTTCTTCCACGAAGTCGCCCATTCTTACGACTTCTGCAAAACTTCGCCCAATTACACTGATCATCCTTTCATAATACGTCGCGTCTTTTAACGACTGCACGAACAAGGTGGTCATTTCGCTCTCTGTCATTGGAGGTTGGACCTTTGCTGCTTCTGACCGCCACCTCAGGGCGTATTCTCTAAAAGTTTCTGTGGATTTCTTTTCAAGTTTCATAAGATAAAATCTGTCCAGGACAGTGTCAGTGTTGAACCTGAATCTATCCATGAAATCTTGTGCCATGGCATTCCAACCGTCCCATTTTCGAGGGTCTTGGCATGTACCACCCGGCGCCTCGCCGGTTAGACTCCTGATGAATAGCTTCATGACGATTGCTTGATTTTTACCAACTCCAATCAATTTATCGCAATATGCCCTTAGATGAGCTCGAGGATTCCCCTTTCCATCGAACATGTCAAATTTGGGCACCTTGTACCCCACAGGTAATTCAACGTCAGGGTGCATACATAAGTTTTCATATTCCAAACCTTCTTCCCCCTTGTTCATCTGAATGCTTTTGAATGCCTCTTTCAAGCTACGAATTTCTTTTGCTACATTTTCATCAGCTCTAGCTCGGGTCTGCCGCTCCATTTTCTTGTATTGATCCGTCTCTTGAGAGGGTGCATGCACAATAAATGGTTGGCTTTCAATCGGATGTGCTAATCCCTCATATCGTTTGTGTGTCATCTGCTCGTATTGGGTGGCTTAGCAATTTGGGTTGAGTGGGGAGATATAAGTAGGTGGAGGTTGAGATGTGTATGTAGTGAACGGATCATTTTGGAGGTCGGTTTGCAAATTGACCGGGCGAGTGACGTTTTGGTGTGAGCTGGTATGTTGCGGCCTTTGCGGGGAGCTTTGGGGAAGTGGAGGCTCAAGGACTTGTGACATGATTGCATTTGTCCTTTGCTCTGGGAGTGGTGCATTCAAACTAATAGAAGGGTTTGTGATATTTCGGAGCCTTTCTATTTCGGCTTGCATGATTTCCATTTGTTGCAATAGTTTGGCGAGGTGTTGATCATTGTTGTTTCTCCTTTCTAACGCCTCTGCATCCTCTACAGGAACGGGGACGAGTCCTAAGTTGTTTCGTTCCGGTGCCTCTGGATTAGTCATTTATTGGATGATTGTGCTTCTACCAGTCAACGCGAATCAACCTTTTGGGGGATAAGCTAGGCAAAAATAGTCCTTTAACAAATGAAGCAAACCAAGTTAGTATAATATGCAAAAAGTTGCAGGCAATATATACTAATAAGCAAATTGCAAATCAAGTGCGTGTTCTAACATGTTTGGGACCTCTTTATGCCGTGTAAGCCTAAACGTCACATACGCGAGGTTGTGATAGATTTGTCCAAGTCGTCCAATCAGAATGCTTTTGTTGGAAATGGCGACCAAACGACGGTGCACTTTTTCCAATTTCAGCATGTCATGATTAGGTTTGGATTTGTCTATCATTGTCACGCCACACATAATACTTTGGTTGGTCGTTGGGTTGAGAAACCGTCGACAAGTTTGGTGTCTTCTAATTGTGGTGTCAATGCCAGATTGACCCACCTAAGGTAAATGCACGCATGCCCTAAAATAAAGGGTGGTATAGCTCATCTTAAGTTTCTAAGATTTGGCTTTTCTAGACGCAAGAGTTCCCAGCGGACAACTCGAGTGAGAAGGCTACGCGGCCTGTTAGACCTGCACTCCACGTATATTACCAACTCTCCTAAATTTGGGTTTTGAAGAAAGAATTTTCTTTGATGCACCAGTACGCCTCGCATGTAGTGTGTGATTGTGTGAATTTTCCAGAGTGGAAGAAATATGAGCGGAATGTCAGTTTAAGGAAAGCAGTAAAGCAAGTAGCAATTAAAAATAAATAAAACAAAATACGACACACAAAAATTAAATGCAAAAATAATTGCCAAATAATAACCCTAGGTCTGTTGTGGTTAAGAACCTAAAATCCCCAGCAGAGTCGCCATTTCTGTCACGCCCTTTTTCGACCGCGACTTTATTTTCTAAACTCCTGCTTAATAAAAAGTTAGAAAATAAATAATAAATGCTAAAATGCAAAAAAAAATGTTAAATGTTTTTTGACCGCGACATTTCTAGCGAATCCTGCTTAATAAAAAGTGTTAGGAAATAAATAAAAAATGCTAAATGTTAAAAGGGTGCTAAAATGTAAAAGGGTGATGGATGCTAAGGGTTCGCGGAGTCGCCACCTAATTAATTGGGTGAATTAGGACACCTAAATGTCAACTAGGTTAAAGTCAACACTAACTCCATTTTTATGGTCTGCTAAACTTAACGAGATTCTGGGTAAGGGTTCTTTATTAATCTAGAGGGAAGGGGTTAGGCACCCTCTAAGACCATTAACTTGCGGTTGTCCTGCCAAACCTAGGGTAATTATTATATTTAAAAATGCTTGTTTTAGGAAAATATAAAGGATGCTTTGAAATACTTTGTAGAAGGAAGCATGCTATAAATAAATTGTGTAAGATTAATGCTATAAATATATATTAAAAAATATAAAGTGTGCGTTTGCGAAGTCGGTTTATGGGCTATAGATATGCATTTATCTGCGAAATCAAAGAAGTGATGCATTAGTTTTAGCTGTGCAATTTAATGACTAGGCAAAGATTAGATATAAATGACAAGCCTAAGATAAATAATTAAAAGTGCATTTCCAATTTTAAAACTACCCACCCCAGTTCATGTATTCAAGGATTAATTGTTCTAGACAGCCTATTAATTACAAATTAAATAATTAGGCAACAATTTAAACAAATAAGATAAAGGTGGATATGATCGCGGCTTTCAAGATGTGTGGCGACAGCATCTTATCCTATTTTTGTCTTAGGAATTTCTGAAGCGGGGATGCGAATGCGGATGTACATAGACGCGGGTTGCCATTTGAAGTAGCTCGTGATGAGTCTCGCCATGAGACTCTTCATTTTTGCTCCAATGCATTTCATGTAAAAGAAGAAAAGAAAAAGATTAGTATGTATCCCAAGCTTATCAATAATGCAAGTAAAAACGTATGTGAGTTTAAACATATGTGTGATCCAGTTATTATTCAATCGTAGCAGTCAAGAATCCATCTGAGAAAGATGCAAGCCCAGCCAATGGCTTTCAAATTTTAAAGAAAGGATGGTAAGCCCACATATTCAACAACCCAAGAAACAAATCAGAAAAGTGGTGGCCCAGTACAGAACAACCCACTGAAGATGGATTTTAAACATACCCATCGGCCGAGTAAGAGGCAAAGCCTGACGTCCCTACATGTATGTCTAAACTTATCCATGCACTTAAAATCCTCAAAAACCCATCTGATGGACACTTATACATTGCAATAAGTACACACAGGATGTATACATGGAGGTTCAGTATAGCAAAGAATAGGATCATTTCCGAAGTTCTATAGGCTTAACTATTTACAAAGAGCATACGTGGTGACATCTTAGGAGTTCAAAAGTTCATCATGAAGTTTTAACTAGCTGTTTAACTATCTAGCATTTAATTATTACTCTTAGAATCAATTCGACACAAATTTATAATCCTGTCAAATATATCAGATCTAGATTTGTCTTAAACTAAACACAAAAGTAGGTGCAAAATATGGATTTCCATTTAACAACACTCATACATGTATCATAAATGAAAACACCTCTTCTCCACCTATCTTTGAACATGATTAAATGCACATTATATTTTTTACAGATCACCAAACATGGTTTATGATCCAATTTTGCTAAAACAGTAGACAAAACAGAGGACTGGGACAACAAACAATGGGCCAGATCTAAGCCAAGCAATTGAGGGAAACCTGGGACATATTAGGTGCATGAGAATCAGCCAAGGTGATCAAATCCAGTCCAGGACAATATTTTAAGAGCGTAATGGAGACATTTGGACTTAAATATGCCCCCTAAGATACTATTCATGCTGCTGGCTCAAATATCAAAAGAAAATACCAACATTTTACTAGGGTGAACCAATTTAAGAAGGGTAACAGAATAAGACATGATTCCGTATTAGCTGACTCTAACATAATCGGCAAGTATCCAAAATCTCATTTAGTTAAGACTAGCGTTAGACAATGTGTCGACCTAATACACCACCAGTCATACTACCTGAATCTAAGCTATACACTCAATCACAATCACACATTAGCACCTCAGTTGAAAATGTCAATAACAGTTAGCTTTAACTAAGCAAGTTCAGTGATTCGCAAAGCATAAGCAATTATAAATATTGATTTGACACATACTCAAATAATCGCACAGAGAGACATATTTCACATACGGATATTGAACAACGTTAAGATGAAAGGGTAATGGTTTTACCTTCTCCGGACAGCGACCCGGAGCAGCGTATCAAGTCGTCGGTCCGCTCGGAGGTTTTGTGCTATGCGATAAAGAAGGGTGAGACTTCAATTGCTACTGATTGACCTATTTTCTGGATATTGGTCGATGCTGCCCCCCTTGTCTGCCCCCTAAATTGCTATTTTGACTGCTCTCCCATCAACTCGCCTCATCAGTGCTCTTCCATTGTGCTCTTCGAATCGTGTTCGACCCCCTAATTTGATGCCTTGCATGTGCTTATATAGCCATCGTTGGGGTTCCAAGTTAGGTAAGTAATAAAGGCTAAGATTGGGCTAATGGGCAAAGGTAAGAAATGGACTGGACTGGACGTGTGGGCTTGCGGGTGATAAGGGGAAATAAGGGTAGGCGATGGGCCTCATGAGTTCAATGATAATTGGGCTGGGTAGTTAGGTGTTAGGTTAGTTAATTTAATTAGGTATTAATTTGTGTAGTGTATTATTAATTAATTAGTGATAAATTAAATTAACAAATGTGATCGAATTATTTAGGTGCTTCATGCGGGCATGTTATTTAATTAGTGCTTAATATTTTAAAATGCGGCGCTATTATTTAAAATCTTATTATTGTGCATTATTGCGAAGTTAAATTAAAATTGAATTGAGTTTAGGTTAAATTATTTAAATGCTAAATGCAAGTATGATATTTAAGAATTGTTTAAAGCTTTTATAAATGCGACGCTATTAAGTGCATGTATTAGATTAAAATTGATTTTAAATTACGAATGATTATGAAATTCTCTTGTGTATTAATAAATGTGGCTATGCTACCTGACACGACGTTATTGCTAAATTATTTATTTTATGTATTTATTATTAATTAAGAATTGTTTGACAGAGCTTAAAATTGATTAATGCGGGCGCGGGACTCTAAGTGCTAAAAACTCTACGTAAGATGCGATGTCATTATTAAATTGTTTATTTATGCATGTATTTATGTTTTATTCGCTGCATTTTATTATAAAAATTCCTAAAAATTATTTTACAAAATTAGTGTAATTTTAGTTAATGACTGGACGGGAGGGTCAAAATTGGGTGTCAACAATACTCATAATTTTATCAATTATTCTGTAATAATCGCTGACTAAATAAATATTTTCTGAAATAAACTCACCAGTGTGCCTACTATCTATATATCTATATGCTAAAATACGTTTTTGCATAGACCATTTATAATCTATCCAATGACAGGTTACCGTTAAATAATCATGGTGTTAGTACTACGACCTATATCAGAAGTTAGAGCGATTTTGCCATTAAAATGATACAATGCATAACGTAAATATTGTTGATATTCATGTGCAAATTTAAATACATCTCTCTTAACAGTTGATCTAGGAAAACCTTTATAAGCAGGATTATACATATCTCTAATATAATGAATAAAACCATGAGATTCAGGAAATGAAAAAGGCAAACCCTCCACAGCAACTAATTTTGTTAGTGCTTCCCTATCTTTATGTTTATCGTATTTAGGGCGTACAACTCCCCCCGTCATAGGATTAATTTGACCATGTACTTTGTCCGGAACAGTATGTGAACCTTGTCCCGATTGAGAGGGCGCTTGCTCACCATCTTTTTCAATAATGTATTGGGCATGCAAGGCTTTGTGTTTTTGCAATAGGCGTCTTGCTAAACCCCCCCGTCCCACCATGACCTTGTCTAGTTTTAAAAGTATAAACAGATTTACAAGTTTTACATATAGCTACTTGATTCGGTACGTCCCTGTGAAAATATTTCCATACAGCTGATTTTAATGGTCGTTTTGCCGGACCTCGTCTCATACTAGGGGTAATAGGAGGCATTTCACGAGTGGGAGTATCATCATCTACATTAGTGGGTGTATCATCATCTAGGGTGGCATCTAAATCAAAGTCTTCTTCATTTTGAGAAAATACATGATCGTCAAGATCATATGGTATTTCAGGAAACTGTTCAGGATCAATAAAATCATCTTGTCTAGGAGTAGGACTAGAAATACTAGAAGAAGTACCATTGCCCTTGTTACATACTCTTAGAAGAAGCTCAGTCTTACCCTTACCTATGCCCAAAATACTTTTTGCTCTTTTCATTTTAATTATGGTAATAAATAGTTAAAGACTTAAAGATAATGAAATTAAATGTGTTAAATGAAATAAAGACAAAATAATAATTTAATGAGAGAACGAATGTACCAGCAAGCGTAAGTCGACGTGTAATCGAGAGGTTGAAAATTGAAACGTTGCTCGATAGATAATCTTCAAGCTAGTTGTCAACTTCACTCCCAATTCCCAAATTAATAAATAGATTGAATATGTAGTAGACAATGTTGTATAGAGATTGATTGATTGAGAGATTAGAGAGATAAGAGATTGTAGGAAGGTTTGTGAGAAATAAGAAGAGAAAATGAGGTATTTATAGTTGGAAAATTGGGTTAAAGTGTAAATATAATAATTTAGGGATTAAAAATAAATATAAAAGGGTAGGGGGCTGGGGGAGTGGGGGAGGCCGACACGGCCAAAATGTAAAATGGTCGTTATTGCAACGGCTATTTTTGTAATTGGTTGGGTTTCGGGCGGGACCGGGGCAGGATGGGTACGGGACGCGGGACGGGTCGGGTCATCGCGGTATCGGGCCAGGCGGGACCATACCATGTCGTCCGGTTGAGCGGGTCTGCATTAATTTTTTTAATTATTCGATCGGCGGCAGCCTATAATATACACATATCCAAACCTTGTAAAATCGTCTGTAAAAGTTATGAAGTAAGGAAAACCTCCATTATCTTGCGTGGAAAACGGCCCACATACATCTATATGGACCAACTAAAGTGTCTCTTTGGCTCGCACACCTTTCTCAGAAAGTAGTTTTTGGTCATCTTTCCTCTCAAGCAAGATTCACAGTCAACATAGGACTCCAAGTAGTCTAACTTTTTTAATTTTGTTATCCTTGATTCATTGATATGACCAAGTCTACAGTGTCATAAGTAGGTGGGATTTCTTGGGTTACTTATTTTAGCTCATTTGTTTTGCACATTGAGAATTTTACGATTACAATTGAGAATATATAAATCATTCATAAATAGAGCATTTCCACAAACAATACCATTAAAAGATAGTATATAACTGCCATTAGCAATATATGAGGAAAAACCCTCAATGTCTAACATTGGAATGAAAATAATATTCCTCGTAAGCGAGGGAATAAAATAACAATTATTAAGTTCTAATGTAAAACCCGAAGGTAAATCTAATATATAAGTTCACACACGCTCAACATCAACTCGTGCTCCATTTCCAACGCGTAGGTCCACCTCTCATGGTCTAACATTTCTGCTGTACATTAGCCCCTGCACGTTATTACAAATGTGTGAGCCATAGGTTGTATCCAATACCTAGCAGTGAGAGTTACTTATAGACATATTAATCTCAATGAAAAACATACTTTGTCCAGAAGCACCTAGTGTTTTGTCTCCTCCTGGAGCGGTGTAATCTTTCTTCCAATGCCCCTTCTGGTTGCAGTTGAGGCATACGTCCCTGGCCAACCTAGACTTCTTCTGAACACCTCCTTTAGGTTTCAAGATTGTGGGTTTGGCACCAGTCTTACCCTTATTTTTCTTGTTCTTACCTTTAGGTTTGAACCTAGTAGATGAGCCCACCATGAGCACAGTTTTCCCCTTTGAAGTAGATGATTCATAAGTCTTTAGCATGTTGTGAAGTTCTGAAAGATTCACCTTGGTTCCGTTCATGTTGAAGTTCACAATAAAATTCTCAAACGAATCAGGAAGCGAATTCAAAATCAGGTTAACAGACACATTCTGGGGCAGCTTCGTTCCAATCGAAGTCAACATTTCTATCAACTCAATCATCTTCAGAACATGACCAGACACTTGTCCCCCATCATTCGGCTTACATTTGAATATGTCTCTCGATAGCTCATACTCCATAGTCTGAGATTGTGAATCATAAAGACTCCTCAAATATTCTAGCATCTCATAGGGGCCCATGTTCTCATGTTGCCTTTGTAACTCTACAGTCATGGAGTACAACATGACACACTGTGCTGAGGTTGCATCATACAAATGCTTTTGATAAGCAATCTTGTCAAATAAAAGCATACTCAACAGACTTTTTATCAGAAACTTTTGGAACAGTTGTATCTAAGACATACTCGATTTTCTCTTGTCTTAGTACCAAACGCAAATTACGCAACCAGTCCGAATAATTAGCTCCAGTAAACTTATTAATCTCAACCAAGCATTTCAATAATAGATCGACATTTTAAATAATCTGAAGAAATAGATAGACTGAAATTAAAATCAAATATAATTTCTATGAACACATTCGTTAACTAATTAACATAGCCTTTAGTTTAATTAACTCCCATTATTTAAACATATTCTACTACTTCATGGAAAAATACAAACTCATATCAAAGATGATCATAATGGGCCAAGATCCAAGTTCATAATGTCTCCGCGTTTGCTAGGGTTGATAACTTCAACAGTATAATCCGTTAGGTCTCCAAACCAATTACAAACACTTTGCAGCTCTTGGTTTGACCGACTGTTCTAAACAATCTATCTGCGCCCTTAGATTATTCTAACGCTAGGGCGTCAAGACATAACTAAGTAAGTTAACCCCGTTACGCGACTACAATCGTGCATCTAAGCAAGTTTGGCCTTGTAGAGCAAACGCTAGGGCGTAAATACTCACAAAGGTTTCTCACTCGCTATTGCAAACACATGCATCTATGAAGTGTCTGAGTCCTCGTAGACTTAGAGCAAACACTAGGGTGTAAATACTCTTATAGCCGAATTGTTTTTTGCACTCATTCAATTATAACGGACGACACGTGGATTTCAAATCAGACTTATATTAAATTGAGGAACATTTAATCGGGGTTTTATCAAGATCCTCATTACGCGTGCTACATCAAATAGAGCACATATTGGACGCCGCCTCCCAAACATGATTTAATGCAGTCCGATAAATATTGGGTGCCGCCTACCCAGACATATATAATGCGGACTCTATACTAATTATTTAAATGACAATCAATTAAACAATTAGAATAAAACAATTAATTCAAGCGCATATTATCAATAACATGCTAAATAATAATAATCGTGGGCTAATTAATTTGTTTCAATTTAGAAACATTTAAATTCCAAATTTAAAACTCAATTTTCAATTTTCAAAATTTTCTGTCCATCCAAACAATCCCTTAACAATTCTGAAATTAAAAATTAATTTTAAAGGACCATTTTGTAATTTCCAGAAACTTAAATTAATTACAGATTTGCCCAGGGACCAAATCTGCTTTTTAGAAATTTACAGATCTGCCCTAGGGACCAAATCTGCTTTTCTACACTGATTGTCTCCTCCATACACTCCAACACAAATACCCCAATTCCACCCCCACACTCCTACCCGAGTCCCACCCATATAGTATTTGCTTATATTATATATATACAAGTGTTTTTGAGAGAATATATCCTACTTACTTACCAAAACACAAAAAACTAAAGAACAAAACTACTTGCATATATACCAAACACATCCATAATTATGTGTTCTCTAGTAACATTAGCTTTTTTATGAGTTGTGCACATAGTAAAATATGGTATTAGAGAAGATATAGAATCTGAGTTCAAATCTCACCCTCACCCTACAAGAAAAAAAACAAAGCATAGGAGCATATACTTTTGTGTGCTTTGCCTTGGGAAAAATCACAACCAACTCTTTTTATTGGAAATGTAGAACACGAGATGAATCAAACCCTAGTCTCTGAGTTCATGATAACCACAATAAATTGTATGTACAGTACCTCGGATTGAATTCTATAAAGTGAGTTTTGATTCACATTAGGAGTAAAGGGATGAGGATCGGAGAGGAGTAAAGGGCAGTCACTCCTTGCCTTCTCTATTCATTCTATGCATAAGCTTGAACTCATCAGGATGATGATGACTGGTCCACAGAGAAGCATAATCCATACTCAATTCTTGGGAGATCTTGCCTTGTTGGCAAGGATTTGATAGAATCTGAAGTAACAACTCATTATCATCACTTATTTGTTGTAAAGAAAACATCACAAATCAAAAGCTTCCAACAAACACAAAATAAATAAAATTCGAAACTTCAAAAAGCGACTTAATTCTTCGTCAACTAAGGAAGGTTTCTTTAATACTATATAGTAAGGGAAAGATGGCTATATAAAAAGGTGGAAGATACGGTTGGTAGGATTGTGGATATTTCCTAGTGCGAGGTTTCTGAGTGCGACTTGTAAAAAATGCGATTCTGGCTTTAACATCGTGAAAAAACAACCCTTGCAATATTTTAGCAAAGACTGTCACCATCCGGATTCTAACCCGCGACGTCGGGGTGGTTGTACCCCAATCACCTTGTCACTTACCGACTCGTATGTGCCCTCGGGGCTACTTCCTTTCATTTCTTTTATTTAATGTGTTTTCCTATTTTATTGCTTTTCATATTCCTATTTTCTTTCTCCCTTTTTTTCCTTCCTCTTCATAGAACCCAAAATGTCAAGTTTTTCCCGCAAAACTTTTTAAAATTTCTCTTTGCTTTTCATTGCCAGGTGAAAACAAATTCCGGCAAAATAAGGTCGTCGAAGGTTGATTTTTTAGTCTCATCTGTTATATATTGCCCTTTTCTCCTTAATTTATCAAACCCATCCATTGCCCTTATTATTATTTTTGGTTATTAGAAATAAAGGTCTTAAATTATTTATCGTTTTAAAAGTTCAAGGCATAATTAATTATTCTTCTCCATTTTATCCTTTGTGAAGATGAGACATAAATAGAATAAATATTTAATTGAGAGAAATTATAACTTATACATAATTTTATTTATAATTTTTTTAAAACATGTAAAATGGACAAATATTAGAACGTGTAAAATGGACAAATATTTTCTGAAATAAAATCATCAATGTGTCTACTATTTGTATATCTATACACTAAAATACGTTTTTGCATAGACCATTTATAATTTATCCAATGACAGATTATCGTTAAATAATCATGGTCGTTAGTACTACGGCCTATATCATAAGTGAGAATCACCTTGCCACTAAAATGATATAATGAATAACGTAAATACTTTTGATATTCATGTGCAAATTTAAATACATCTTTCTTAACAGTTGATCTAAAAAACCTTTAAAACAGGATTATACATTTCTCTAATATAATGAATAAATCCAGGAGATGAAGGAAATGAAAAAGGCAAACCCTCCACACCAACTAATTTTGATAATGTTTTCTTATCTCTATATTTATCGTATTTAGGGCCTACAATTTCACCTGTCATAGGGTTAATTTGACCTTGTACTTGGTCCGGGACAGTATGTGAACCTTGTCCCGAGAGGACGCTTGCGCACCATCTTTTCCAGCCTCGTATTGGGAATACCTAGCTTTGTGAGCCTTTGCAATGTGTCTCATTAAACTCATCGTCCCACCATGACCTTTTCCAGTTTTAAAACTATAAACCTTTTTACCAATTTTCCATATAGCTACTTGATTGGGCGAGTCCCTATCAAAAACATTTCATGCATCTGCTTTTAATATTCGTTTTGCTGGACCTCGTCTCTGGCCTCTGTACCAATAGTAGAGTGGCTTGCATACAAGTAAGCACGAACATGAATAGGAGCAGGCAATGGAATTGTATAACCCAGAATTCATGTCGGTCGTATTGGTACATCTCTTCACAAATCAAAAAGCCTTTTTTTCATTTAAAGGAGTCAAGAGGAAATATGAGGCGTTCCAGTTGGATGTTCACTAGTGGGTGTTTCATCTACTCGAAAATCATTGTTCACACGTTGGAACACAATGTTCACTGCCTAAAATCACTGTTTCCTACCGAAACTTTTGTACCCGGATGTTGCGGATGAACGGGGAGATAGAACTCGGATGTACGTAGATCTGGTGGTACCTGCAAAAACATAGCAAAAAAAAATTGTTCACCGGAACTCGAAGCTCCGACGTTAATGTGGTGGTGGCGGTGGATCGGTGTGGTGGTTGTTAACTATTGGATTTCACCAAAGTTCAGAGCTCCAGTGCGGAGGTAGAGCAGATCTAGGGAGTGGAGGATGATGGTGGGGCTGGTGGGGTTGTTTGTCGACGTTAATGGAGGGAGCAGTGAGGGGAGAGGGAAAGGGGGAAGGGCGGCGGCTTGATGGCTTCTAGTCTGAGCTTGGCCACCGTTGGCTAGAAAGATTTTCTGTACAATGTTATTAGGATGTCGCAATGAAAATTATTTCATTTGCTCAACACTGGTCTAGAGCTATTTGTGTGCTTGCTGCCAATGGTGCAATTTTAAATGTTACACTTGGTCAGCCTAATTCTTCTGGTGGAACTTTGACCTATGAGGTACAAGTCCTTTAATTCTACAAATTTTATTTCCATGTATGGATGTGGTTCATTTGTAGTCAATTCTTTGCATATATTGTATATTCTCTGCATTCTTCTCATGTAGAACCAATCCAATGAAATAGCTATTGGTAATCTTTCTTCTTTAGATAATGCGTTGTAATCTAACTTGTGATTCATGATTAAATTCTTTCTGCAGGATCGTTTTGAAATTCTTTCTTTGACAGGATCGTATATGTCTAGTGATAATGGAGTAACAAAAAGCCGATTTGGTGGGATGAGTGTGTCTCTGTCAGGCCCTGATGGTCGAGTTATTGGAGGGGGACTTGCAGGGATGTTGATGGCAGCTGGTCCTATTCAGGTTATCGAAGTACTCGATGAATTTAGCTCAACTTTACTTGAAATACAATCAGAACGAGGGGTGTCCAATGGACGTGTTGGACTGAATTTGGACAGGTCAAAATGGGCTGACTTAATAAATAACCCGTCCATAAGTTATTTGGGTAAAATGGGTTGAAAAACGGGTCAAAGCCCAACTCGCTTGATTCTTACCAAGTCTTAATTTCTTCGTTTATAACTTCTATAATTTTTATTACCTAATAAAATTATGTTTTTCTTTATCATGGCTTTATCGCCCTTTCGCGGACCCAGGGCATAGTGGGAGCGTAGTGCCCTTTTTTTATCATGTCTATATATAATACGTCAAATAAATAAAAAATTGATAATATTTTGACAAGATTTTTCATGAGTCAATTTGAGCTACATATCAACCTAATATTTGATGTGCTGAGCTAATAAATGAGAGGATTAATGCAGCCCAAAGTTTGGCAGGTTGGGTGAGTCATATTTTCCTGGGCTAATTTTGCCACCCTAATCTGAACATCTCGAATTCATCAGGTTGTTATTGGAAGCTTTATCCCTGGTCACCAGCAAGAGCAGAATCCCAAGAAGCAGACGTTCCAACATGCCGCTACTTTCACTGCTATTCCTGCAACTCAAATTTATGATGAACGAACTGATGTAGCTTACACCTCGCCAACTACCAATTATACTTTTCCGCCTCCCTTTCCTGGTTTTAACACGGTATCACTGAACTCCATACATAGCTCAAGAATCTCCGCAGTAGAAAACAATATTTTTGTGCCTGGAGAGGAATCTAATGAGCAAAGTCCATCTTAATTTTATAATCTGATGTTGTACTATCTTTGTATTCCTGTACTATATTGGCTTATTGTTTAGCCTACTTCGAACTTTAGGCTCACCATCCCTTTGCGCGACTAATATTGAAGACTTACTATAGAATGTAATAGGGCATAATTTGTGTCAATTTAACCTAGAAGTTACAAACTTTTTGAGGTTGGTATTGGACTTTCGGCTAGTAGAAGCTGTTATATTACTGTTTAACTATAATGATAAGGACAAATATTGAGTAACAAGCAACTGGAGGTACCAACTCCAGGCTAATAGAACTTGTTCACACGCCGAAAATTATTGTTTCCTATCGAAACTTTTGTACCCGAATGCTAGGCGGGAGAACGGGGAGATAGAACCCGAATGTACGTCATCTGGTGGTACCTGCAAAAATAGAGCAAAAAAAATTTTGTTCACCGGAGCTCAAAGCTCCGGCGTTAATGTGGTGGTTGTTGTCTATTGGGTTTCACCAAAGCTCAGAGCTCTAGTGCGGAGGTGGAGCAGATCTAGGGGTGGGGGATGATGGTGGGGCTGGTGGGGTTGTTTGTCGGCGTTAATGGAGGGAGCAGCGAGGGGAGAGGGGGAAGGGCGGCGGCTTGGGGCTTCTAGTCGGAGCTTGGCCACCGTTGGCTAGAAAGATTTTCTGTACAATGCTATTACTTCCTGTGAAGTTCAAAGACTGACGCTGCTACTATGTATTTTCTGGACTCTCCAAGTCCCAAACTGTCTTCTTTATTTTCATCAAAACATATTGTTTACTTCTCTCTCTGTCGTTGATCGATGCACCAGTTAAACTCCAAGTTTGGGGGAAGCTCCATTCTTTAGTGCTTTCTCTTTATATTTGTGGTCATTATCTCCTGTATTTATCTCTCTGCCTTAACGACATTTCACGCTGTGAATGCCTATTCATCTACGGGTGGATTTTAGCATCAACACAAATATTAATAATCACTTCTTATGTTGACAAAGTAATCATCTAAGATGAAACTAACTAGGACAAAGCAAGAGAACATAATAAAGGAAGAAAAACAGACGAGAAACAAATTTACGGCAGTGTAAAGAGTACTTGCTGGTGCATGCGGGAGGAAGGTAAACAAGGCTCAATTTTGAGTTATAGACCTATGTTGAAATTTCTTTCAAGTAATGAGTTTGACCATGCTTTTAAAACAATTTTAGTTCATGCTCGCATGTCTCACAGTTCAACAGATGGCTTACTATAACGCCTAAAAATATTTTCAATTGATAGATAATTAGATATATACTAATTCATGCAAATTTTGTGAACACTGGTGGGTAGAATCGAATGCCCCAATTTCTTATTGTCCCCTTCTGTTTGGACATATAAATACAAATCTAAATTCTGCTTAACATAAACGATTCATCTAAAAACTTGAATTGCATCTGATTTCTGCTGGTCACACAAACCAAATAACAAAACAAATACAATCAAAATCTAAATGGTCATCCAATAACTTGAATGTCTAACCAAACAAATGGTAAAACCGGAATACTACAATTCTTTTCCCCATGAGAAAGGCCAACTAGCGAAAAGCTGAATGAAGCAGGGTACGGGGAGGAGAAACCTATATAATAAATAATTAATGCATAGCAAGAAACCTTACTGAAATCTGATACATTTTCTTTGCTATACCAAAATTTTGAAAGCAACTGGACAAACTCTTGTATTGTCAGCTGTCCAAAAAATAGTGTGAGCATTCATTCTTTACCATCTGCGACCACCAAAGTTGCCATTACCTCTTCCTCCTCTTCCTCCAGAAAAGCCACCTCCGCCTCTTCTTAAGCCACCGCCGCGGCCACCACCTCCAAATCTTCCTCTTGGATTCTCTCTCTCTTGCAAAGGAGGCAGCGCTTCCACTACCTCTAAATTTACCCCAGGTGCACTTTTATGACCTAAAAATCCCGCAAGAAAAGAAAAGGCAAAGATAAGAGATTAGAAAAGCTACCAACAGTTATGATTCCCCATGGCATAAAATGGAAACATGAACAATAAAAGAAAATGATGAATATAAATTAAAAAACTCTAATGAATGAAATTGATGCAAGAAAAAAATATATTACAACTGGTGGGTGATTATAATGTGATATGTCTGATTGAGAGAAATGTACCTGCGAGAAATTCATCCAATTGCTCAGCAGATACATCAAAAACTGCCCCCTTTCCATCAGCTGTCAAAGTAAGACCATTGATTGATTCAACCTTCTCCTCGGGCAGGAACCTTCGTAAGACACTATAGACAAAGCTGCCAATGATATCACAGTAAAAAATATCAGAATCATTGGACTGAATATTACAAATAGTTAGTTTATAAGGCTCTGCTATAGCAATCAAAAGAAAGAAATTTAGGTCCATAAGCTAAATCCACCGACAGAATTTAGGTTTGGTGCAAATTAAAAGCACTGCTTAACACGACGAAATCTCTGATGCAAGATGTGAGTAAACCTGTAACGTATTTCACTACTTCCAATTGCGGACAATGAGAAACTAATCCTTTATCAACTTCATTTTGTAGCTATATTTATATAAATGGGTAGAAACACTGATGTGGAAGTATGAACATTCACGGTTCCCTGCCTAAATCCTTGCTTGAGTGTTAAAAAATGTTTGTTTTGAGTTTTCTTTTGGATATGCTTAAGACTAAAATGATAAAGTCACACTCAGCAAAAGATCACAATATATTTCAAATTTTGAATACTCACGAAGGTGAGAAGATGGGTCTCCCACACTCAAGAAGCAGAGTAACACAGTTTTCCATAGAAGTAAGAAGGGACCGAGTCTTGATCTCAGAATATCCCTGGAAAGCAAGACACACAAGTTCATAATCAGGCAGATGAAGTAGAGAGAATAAATAAATTAATAAATTAATAAATAAATAAATAAATAAAGACAAGAGAAACATACAGCAGCCTTGGCAAGAGCTTTCGCAAGCAAATCTGCTGGTGATAGGTCAGAGGTATTCAGAAGCTCCTCTGCAGCAGCCTTAAATGCAGGTATGACACTATCAGAAATATCCGCAATTATATCAGCAGCTTCTTTGCCAGCGGCTTTAGCAACATCAGCTGGCTGAGGAGCAGATAGATGCTCAAACTTGACACCAGATTCTCTTTCAATTCTAGAAATGTTGGACTTCCTTGGATCATACAGCATTACAGCAACACCAGTCTTTCCTGGAATTTGACATGGCAGAAAAATAAAGCTAGCCCCTAATTTATGTAAGCTAATGAAGAAAGCAATTCCAACATCAGCAACTCACCTGCCCGTCCTGTCCTTCCAGATCGATGAATGTATGCTTCAACATCACTAGTGGCTTCGCACTGAACAGAAAAATATCACATTCAGCACTCAAATACCAATAAAGTTCAAGAATCAAGCATGGGCAGTAACAAACCTGGATAATTAACTGAACATCGTCAATATCCAATCCACGGGCTGCCACATTTGTGGCCACTAATGTCATGAATTTGCCTGATCTGAATCCTTTAAGTGTAGCCTGAGAATCAAATAAAGGGTTGTTACTATGAGAGACTCGCACCATAATTATCAATTTGTTACAAGTCTGGAAGGTTGATGACAAATACTGCATATTTCATCAACAGTGTAAGGTGGTTAATTCTAAGGACTTGAAATCCATAGGGGAAGATGAAGAGAGCACACTAAAATGAAGCATATAAATTCTACCTCACGCTGGTTCTGTTGTATCTCCCCATGCAAAGCACTTGCCCCAGGCAATATGCCAGCTAGCTCTGAAGCTAGGGCCCTCGTCTCGGTAAAAATAATAGTGCGGCCTCCACTGATTTTTCATGGAACAAAAGATTTATGAGGTCCATTATGCTTTAAAGGGAAGACACTGGAATATGAGAAGCAACCAACCTGCTGTAGCACCGAATGATATCAGGAATCAGCTGAGGTCTTGCACCGCTGGAGCATGGAATAATAATATGCCTCACATTTTTACTCGCCTTCATTTTCTCATTACCGACAAGGTCAACTGTTTTCTTATCAGGTTTCAGAAACTTAGATGCAATCTGCCACCAGAAACATGTTTCAGTAAGATAAATCATTATTGGAAGTGCAAGCTCAGAGCACAGCAAGGTGGTCTGTTTATCAAGCCTTGGGGCAGAGAAAAATTGAACTGATATTAAACTAAACTGCATGAAATATTCCCCAGTACTCATACTGTATTATGAATTCAACAACAAAAGATACAACAGACATACATGCTTCACCCAGACTGGCAAAGTGGCACTGAAAAGAACTGTTTGAACTTGGCTTGCATCTTCGACCTTGCCTTTGAATAACAAAGGAACAAAACATACAGAAAAACATAACAGTGTCAATAACCATAAAATAGAATACTCCTCAACAGAACAAACAGTAGCAAGAAACTTCTGACTCATAGCATACCTAAAATAAGTTCGACATCATCTACAAAGCCAATTTTTAACATTTCATCGACTTCGTCAAGAACGCGGAACTTTAAGGACCTGAAATCAATATTTCCCCTTTCAATGTGGTCCTGCAGCAAAATTTAGAAGCAGTTAATTTTCACTCCATAAAAGTGAATGAAATACAACTTGTAAAGCAGCAAACCCTACCTTAACTCTTCCAGGAGTACCCACGACAATATCAACTCCTCTTTTTAGTTGAGCCGTTTGTGCTCCCATGGGAGAATTTCCATACAAACAGCATGAAGTCAGTCCAACAGCCCGGCCATAAAATTCAAAGTCAGCAAACACCTGCAATTAACAAATTAACGAGAAAATGAGAACCCATTGGTTTACAGTCAGTGAAGCGAGAAGGCTGATAATATATACCTGAAGTGCCAGTTCCCTAGTAGGTAACAGCACCAAAACACTAGGAGCCTTCCCATATCCTGTTTTTCGTAAATCTTTAGTAGGACCATTTGTTAGGGACTCCAATATGGGCAAAACAAATGCCAACGTTTTACCCTGCAAAATAGGGAAGCACAAATTAAAGTCAAGTCACGCTTTACAGTCTAGTCAACCAAAATAGTCAGAAACATTATCATGAAATTTCCGGCAGCTGCAAAAGCAATAGGAAAATCAATTTACCATTAACATTCATAACATGAGGACTATCACTCTTCTCCATTTAGCTTAAATTGTTGATGAATAAATAATTTATAAAATCAGGGAGGCAGCTCATAATTAACACATAAACTTCTCCTCAAAAGGGTAACATGTATATAGAGAATTAAAGAAACCAAAAAACCCTTATCACTATCCGAAAAATAAGCCTCTCATCAAAAAGGAAAACCTGTGCATCTCGTAGACCAAATAACCCTTATAAGCCATTTAGGGACTCTAGGTCCCTTTCTAATGGATACCTTGGTAAAAAATATGTATATATGTTGGTTGGAAATATATGTGGGAAACAAAACCTTGTAAAATTGGCAAGTAATGGTCAGTAAAAAGTTTGCTAGTTCTTAGCTATAGGGTCAAAACAACAGGGGGGGAAACAGCTACTCCCAATCTGCAAGCTGGATTGTTTTAAAAATCCCATTTTCTCATGAATTGGATATCCTCTAAATTCACTATGCCTAAATACCAAAAACTAAACCAACCATAACAACAACTACTATGCCTTGGGTTAGTCCTATAAAAGGTATACAACGAAGAGGGCTGGCCAAAATATGCAAAACCTATACATTATAGGTATAAAAACAAAAGGGCAGCCCAGTACACAAAGCTCCCAACCACAGGGTCTATTGTATGCAGTCTTAACCTGCATTTATACACATTTTGTTATTATATGTATATTTTATGTTTATTATATGTATATTTACTTAATACACAAACAAGTACATATGCATGATACAATCAAAGAGATGAATTGATATACCTGACCAGTACGAGCACGACCAACCAAATCACACCCATCAAGAATATCATTCAAAGTCATAGCTTGAATAGGAAAAAGTGCTTGTATTCCTTTAGAATTCAAAGCATCTCTTAAAGGTTTTGATATCCTAAAATTAGACAACACATTAGGATCCTCCTCCTCCACTTTCTTCTCAACAACAACCACTTCTTCTTCCTTAGCCTTTTTATTCTTCTTTAATTCTGTCGGCTCGCATATCTCTGAGCTCGTAGTATCACTCTTCTCACCATCATCCAACTCTAAAGCTTTTCTCTTTTTTTCCTTCTTTTTGATATTTTTAATGTCATCTGAATCAGACCCAGATTCAATCTTGGATTTCTTTGACTTCTTTTCTTTCTTGATTTTCTTTTTGAGGTCTTTGGATACTTGAGGGGTGGTCATTGTTTCATCAGGTAGAACAAGTGCAGGCATGATATATATTTGGTGGGGTTTGTTGTGTTGTATGATATGATATGCTCTTCCTGCTGTAAATAGTTAGGTGCAGAAGCAGGAGAGGAAAGAGGAGGAGCAAAGGGTTTAGGGTTTCAGATTTTATAGGGGAATACGTCAGATTGATTAATTCAAATCAATGCTGACCGTCCGATTTAAGGGGATATTTATTGAGGGGTAGCAAGTGGTAGGATATTTTTGGACATATTGGGGTGAAGGTCACAAATGGATCCACGTTAAGCTGATGGTCACCGTGGTTAAATCATCTCAAAAGTTAGTTTCACGATCAATCATCTTAATCACATTCGAATCTTTTGAGAATCGAATCAACGACTCGACTAATAGTATATTTGAATTAGCGTTAGGCAGAATTAATTCTAACAGAAGTAATTTATGTTTGAATGCAACAATATAAAAGTGATTCTTATAATTAATTTATGTTTGAATAATTTTGATCAAAATTGATTTTGAATGTAAAATTACCAAAATGGACATACATATAAATAAAAATTACTATACATATAAATAGATGGATGTATGTAAATAAAAATTACAAATAGATAATAAAATTTAAAGTGCAATATAGTACTTAAATATTAGTAGAATATTATTACAATACTAATTTAAAGTGCAAATAGTATTTAAATATTATTACAATACTAATTTAAAGTGCAAATAGTATTTAAATATTATTACAATACTAATTTTGCATGTACTCTATAATTTGATTGCGGACTAAGTTTCGAACGTGATTCATCTCTGATGAAGAAGCTACATTAAAAACTTGTGATTGATCCAAATTAGATGATCTATGATAATCATTATGGTGAATGATTGTGCTTTCATCTTCATAAAGATCAAAATCAATATATGTTTCTGCATTCCTTCTGAAAGTTGTATATTTGATTTTTTTTAGTAATTATTTCTAGATATTTAAAGAGGGTAGTGAAAGTTGTATATTTGATTTTTTTAGTAATTATTTATAGATATTTAAAGAGGGCAATGAAAGTTGTATATTTGATTTTTTTTTAGCAATTATTTCTAGATATTTAAAGAGAATAATGAAAGTGGATAGAGTTGTTGATGAAAATTAAAGAGGGTAATAAAGGAAAGAGTAAAATTCAAATTGAAATAAATGGCAAAATTGATTCTGCCAGAATCAATTCTGGCCAGCCAAACATCTTTAATTTTTTATTTTCACGAAAGTAGGTACACGATTTTGGGTACCTAAAAGCCAATCCAAACATGCACTAAGTCATAAATTACATTCTGGACTTAACTGAATCGATGAAACTTCGAAAAAAATGCATTTATCCAAAAGTGATTTTTTTGTCAAACTTCTTTCGTTAACTTAAGAGCTTCCATCTTTATTAAAATTGATCTGAAACTATTGATTGCCTTGAGAGTCGTGGCTCATTCACGCAAGTCATAAATACCGAATTAAAGCTACCGAAGGGTTTTCTTGGGAAGCTAGCTCAAAACGACCAAACGCATCGTTATAGTGGCACCTGCTCAGCTTCGAGTTAGTCTATGATTTATCTCTATAAACTCCGATAGAAGTACGTAGTCGTTATAAATGTATAGGGATATTGGGCTTGTTTGGGGGTCCCACCTTAGCGGTTGTGATGAACGCTTGGGTGGGTTATGGTGTTGAGTTATATTGATGGGTGCTTTGGGGAATCAACCTTAGGTTGATTCCGAATGCTGTTATTTGGGCTTATCGACATTATATGGGTTTGTCGCCATCGTTGATAATTATTATGCTTACTCATCACATTCGCTTATGATATGAAAAAATTATTACGTGATAATATATGCTATTTAGTTTCTGAAGCATGTAATAATCATCTCATATATTTGGTTACATCTCATACATCCTGATTACTTGTCTTACTATTGTTGCATTCTCATACTCATGTATCTGATGATATTGAAAGTGGACTGGTATGAAAATGTTGTGGGTCCAATGAGACCGGAATGGTAAGGATATTTTTATGAGATGGTTGAAAAAATTGAGATGATGGAAATGATTGATATGGCTCAAAAATGAATCATGGGCTCTAGTTAGATACGTGTGTTTAATTCATGCTGGCTAGGAACGGTATATGAACGATGTGGGTCCCTCATGAATCATGATTCATGGAATTTGAACATGTGTATACCAAGTTGTGGAAATGACCTTGCATTTGCATTCATATCATACATTCACATATACACTGATTACTTGTTGATTGATAACGTGATCGTGAACAGTGGATCTTGTTGATTTAACTCCATAATATCTGAGTTGTTGGTTATTGAACTCTTATGTGTGGACAATGTGACTTACGTGATTCATTGAACTGTTAGATTAGGACTGTGTGAGAGTCAACTTGATGTTTATTTGAATTACGTATCTTCCGTCTTTGTCGGCCTATGATGCCTACAAGAGTACGTTGTATACTCATACTACACTTGTTGTATTTTTTTTTATGCAGATATAGCGCCATCTACCAGTTATGGACCATGTGGTTGAATCCTGAATTGGAGGATTTTATGTTCGGGGTGAGCATGCCTTCATTCAGCATGCTCTTATCTTTATTCATGTCTTTACTTGTATTCGAGAGACATTTTCAGACATTCAGACTTATTATTTTAGCTTTCAAGTACTATTGTATTATTGACCAAATCAGTTGGGGATGTAATAACTATATTTCAGACTTGTTTCCTTTACTTATGCTATTATGAGACAACTTTTATAATTAGTTCTCTTATTTTTGCTTATTATGTATGTTATTGATTGGGAAGTGGTTCGCCTACCGGTGAGAATAGTATAAGTGTCATCACGACGTCCGATAGGGGTCGTGACACTTCCGCTTTTATATTTTCAGACAATATATTTTAGTATTCATATTCCTACATTCTAGATGATTATTTCATGATATTAGATGTCCATTTTGATCCAGCAAGCCATGTGGTTCGCTCGGTCACATACAGTCAGGCACGAGTGTTGTGTTATGCCTGTGCCATAGTTCGGGGTGTGACATTGGCATTTCTCTTGAATACAATCAATTAATAAAAGTCATAGATGGGGAAAAGGAAGTCAAACCTTTAATCGACCTGGACACATAAAGAGTTCTCAGCGTAGAGAGAAATTTGAGATTCCGTAAGTAACTCGGACTTGATTAATCGCCCTTTACTGTTCAAACTGAATGTTTCGTTTTTGTAATTTTCTAATTGTTCCAAAGTCTTATATGTTGAATTAATCAAATTCAATTTTTCTCGTTCTACCTCAGAGTGCTTTATCATTCATAGCGTCGATACTAGTATCAATGCCCATTACACCACGGGTACAAGACCTCCTCTTTCGCCCTTGCCCATTATTATTTTTATTTTTAATCTTTATTTATAAAACGTTCCGTAATGGAGTCTAAATTTTTTTAACATCCTCGAATGTCGAGCAAACATACCACAAACCTCAAGATCTTTCCTTTCCCTTCCGCAAAGCCTCGGAACATTCTCAATTTATGAAATATGTGTTATCCGTAAGTAAATGAGTTTGTAGACACACATATTACTATTAATGGAGAGGGTGCCATATTACAATTGATCATTATTCAAACTTCAGAATAGTGTGCCCTAAAGTTCAATTGATATTGTTTATAGACCCTCTTTAAATGTTTTTTTTTCTGTTGCTCTTCGCAGAAGAAAAAAGAAGAATTTGACGCTAAAGTAACTCCAACATTTGTTTTGATTCTTGCTAATTGTGATTAAATTATAAAACAATAATTGGCATTCCTTGAAAAAAGCACATTAATTTTTGTTTTTTGCTTTTGATGTGTTCGAGCAAATTGTGTACATTTTTTTTTTGTTGACGAAAGAACCCGCAGCCGCTGCTCTTTCGAGTGCGCACAGGGTAAACCCCGGACTGACGCAATAGCCTGCAAACCACGTCAGCCAGTTAAATCACACTTGGCAAGCCAGGTGTGACAGGCTCCCCCAAGAGGCGGGCGAGCGTTACCACAGGGTTTCGAACTTGTGACCAAGCTCTCCCACACCACCCAATGAGGATACCCTCTGTCTTCAAGACCAACTGGTCTAGGGCTTCAGATAAATTGTGTACATTTGAAGGACTATTAAATGTGATATGTAGCGATTTTCAGTTAAAATATTTAAAAGAGAAAATGAAATCTATTGGCCTCTTACAATTTAAATACTAGAAAATAGCTTTTTCATATTTGTTATATGAAAAAATAAAGATCTCCGGTAAAAAGGTTATTAAACTAAAAAAAAAATTATAAAAGGCCAAAAAAATCATTTCTCCACATTTAAAATAGCAACCATTTTTATATTTAAGGGAGGAGAAGGATAACAAAAGAAAGCAAATTCAAGTTTGTGGCTAAAATTTATATACAATACAAATAATGAAATATTGGTGCAAAAAGAGGTGTCAGAGAAATATTCACCTTTGATATTGTGGCATGCCTCATGTTTAGGAGTGTCATTGAACAAACAAGTTCTCATGTTATTCTTTCTCAAATAAATAATGTTATGAAATTTAGTAGACTTTTGGCCATAAAAAAAATTGGAATTTTTGAAGTTGGAGTTGGAGTTGTGTTTGACCATAGTTTTTGAAAATAGTATTTTATTGTTGAAATGTACTTTTTAATAAGGTTTTAATTGTGAATCATTTCATTCCATCATTGTAATATTATATACATGTTTACAAGACTCAATTTAGGCTACAATTATGGTAGAATATACTAAGAATATTTACAAACTAAATATAAAATATTTACTTTGATTATGGAATTATTTTCATAATCTATCATTCCCACAGTTTTAGCGGGAGGCTTTCGTACGCTGAGACTGTATTTGAAGTCATCAAAGAGTATCAACGGAAGACCTTTTGTGAATATATCAGCAATCTGATAGCGGGACGGTTGATGCATGTATATCGTTTCCTGCAAGTGACCATGTAAAAATGCATTCTTGACATCCAACTGATGAATGGACCAAGATTTGCAAAGTGCCAGACTAAGAACAATCTTGATAGTTGCTGGCTTGACTACCAGATTGAATGTTTCACCGCAATCTACGCCAACCTGCTGAGACCTGCCATCACCAACAAGACGAGCTTTGTATTTCACAAAAGAACCATCCGAATTCTTTTTATGGTAAAAAACTCACATAGACTGTATAATGTTCACATTAGATGGACGTGATACCAAATCGCATGTCTTATTTTGAATAAGAGCAGTAAATTCATCTAACATGGAAACTTTCCAATTCGGATCGGATAAGGCAACTTTGAGATTTTTTGGTAGAGGTGATGGTTGGACTGAGGCGGTTAGGTTAAATGGTGTTTAGGCCAAAAAATCACGTGCATTGCACGAGTTTCCATGGTCCGCGGTAGAACAATTGGGTTGTTTGACGGCCGGGTGTTTGAGGGTAGTTGGGTCGGGGCTGTGGGCTCGGTACTGCTACTATATTGGGCCAATGTGTCACGAGAATGAGGTTGGGTGATGGGTGTAGGGGTATTTCTGTGTTGGGCTGGCCTGTCACTAATTGTGGTCGACGACCGGGGAAGAGACAACAACCTCGCCTCGCCACCATTATATGGTTGGGTCATGTTTTGAGGCCACGGGTTTGGTGATGGAAACTTTCCAATTCGGATCGGATAAGGCAACTTTAAGATTTTTTGGTAGAGGTGATGGTTGGACTGAGGCGGTTAGGTTAAATGGTGTTTAGGCCAAAAAATCACGTGCATTGCACGAGTTTCCATGGTCCGCGGTAGAACAATTGGGTTGTTTGTTCGGCACGTGTTCGGCGGTAGTTGGGTCGGGCCAGTGGGCTCGGTACTGCTACTATATTGGGCCAATGTGTCACGAGAATGAGGTTGGGTGATGGGTGTAGGGGCATTTCTGTGTTGGGCTGGCCTGTCACTAATTGTGGGTTGGGACGAGACCGAGGGAAGAGAGACAACAACCTCAGTTCCTCAGTTCAGCCCATTATATGGTTGGGTCATGTTTTGAGGCCACGGTTTTGGTGATGGCCACACACTATTATTTTGAGAATGGAGATGATACCTCAAAATTAGATGAATTTAGTCGTTCAGAAAATCATATGAAGGCGATGATGCCGCTCGAGATGTTGCAAACAGGAAGGTAGATTCATCAAAGATGACATGGCGAGAAATAATGATTTTCTCACTTGACATATCAAAGAACTTATATCCCCTATGATTTTGGGGGTATTCCAAAAACACATAAGGAGTATAAGAGCTTGGAGTTTGTGAATGGTTGTGGAAGGATACAAGGGGTAACACAATACTCAAAAATCTGTAAATGTGTAACTGATGGTAGGCGGTGGTACAATACCTGTGTGGGTGACACATTGGAGATTAGTTTACTAGGAAGAATATTTAAAAGATATGTAGCCATTTGAAGAGCATGATGCTAAAAATTTGGTGGTGTGGACGAATGCATAAAGATATATCGAGTCATATTGTTGATTGTTCGAATCTTTCTTTCAGCTTTCCCATTTTGAGAAGAAGTATGTGGACACGAAATACGGACAGAGATCCCTTTGTGATGACAAAACTCCTTAAATTAGACATTTATAAATGCCCCTATTGTCACATTGAAAACATTTAATGAATTTGTCAAACTGAGTTTTGATAAACACACTAAATTGTTAAAGGTTTGTGATTTTTGTTCCCAGAAAGGTCCACAAAAAATTTGAAGAATTATCAAGAATGAGTAAATAGTATTTATGATCTGCAACACTTAAAACGAGTGATGTCCACAAATCACAATGCAAAATGTCAAATGACATAAAAGTATGAGTAGTAGACGAAGAAAACGGAAGCTTAACATGTTTACCAAACACACAGGATTGACAAACAGAAGAGTCCAAAGGTATATTATAAGAAAACAAATTATTCTTCCTAAATTGATTAAAAACTGGTGCTCCAGGGTGTACCAACCTATTGTGCCATAAACTAGGAGAGATGACCGCAAATGTGGAAGGTTTGACCATGCGATTGGTGGAAACATAGGTGATGAGATATAAGTCCCCCGTTCTATTACATTTCATGAGCGGCATCCCCATCTAAAAATCCTTCATAGAAAAATCAAATGGATCAAAATTCACAGACACATTGTTGTCAATTGTAAAACGTCTAACAAAGATCAAGTTTTTAATCATTTTCGGTGTATGTAAGACATTTTTCAAGTATAAAGGTGGGTGGGGAGATGGTACTATTACCTGACCAATACCACAAATTAGAATTTTCTGCCCACTGCTGACAATAATTTTTTTCATTACTGCTCTTATTAAAATAAAATGAAAGATTACCTTGAGATGTTGTCATGTGTGACTTAGCCCTTGTATCCATGTACCACGACTCATCTGAAATATTTAGATTCATGTGGCTCATGGCTTATTCAATGTTTGTGGGTGCATATCCGACAGAAGATGGTGTTTGTACCGCAAATGCATGTTGTGGACGTGATCCTAGAATATCAGGTTGACAATTTGAAGAAGGAGAAAGCCTGGCCCACGAGGAAGTCAGATATGGGCATGACAGGGTAGCCCACTGTGGGGCCCATGCCCACGGTGGGTACTGCCCCACTGGTTAGCGCCACTGCCAGCTTGCCACTACCCGGGCTGTCCACTACCGCCGACAGTTTATCCACCTCCCCGACCTCGTCCCTTTTCACCATTATTTTTCTCTTTATTGTTATGGTTTAAACCCTATTTTTTGCCATTATTTTGACGAGCATTATTGCCCCACGAACCAGAATTTTGAGGTTCCAAATCAGTGGAAAATGAGTTGGTGGAGGCGAGAGCCATTCCGGTGGTTGTTGTGTCCGATATGCCTGCTTTGCTTTCCTCGATTCCTCGAAGATTAACCTTGAACGGGCCTCGTAAAAGGGAGGCAACATATTGCTCTTCTGAATGAACGTAACAACACCATCATATTGTTCATTCAACCCCGTAATCAACTGCAGGACTAATCTTTGATCTGTCACGGGTGAACCAACGTTGGATAGTTGGTCCACAAGTACATTTAATTCTTGACAATAGGATGAGATGTTGGAAAAGTCATCTAATTTAACGTTTGTAAATTGGTGTTCAAGATAAACTGCCCTAGAATTTTTGTTATCTTAAAAATTGCTTTGCACTCGTTCTCACGCCTATTTAGCCGTAGAATTGGGTTCGAAGATGGTATGGAGAAGATCATTCGCAATAGTACCATAAATCCATTGAAGGACTATAACATCAACCCAAGACCATAATTTCTTATCCACCGTAGTGGTATCCGACGGTGACTCGGACAGAAGGATATGATCAATCACCTCATAAGCATGACAGTGAATTTTGAATAGTTCTGTCCATGATGTATACTGCCCTTTCTCCATTTCAAGAGTAATGGAGATGGAGTTCTTGACGTTATTAACGGCAAGAGCGGGATGAAAGTTTTCGACCATAAGTTCAACTTAGAATCAAAAGAAGAGAAAAAAGGGAGTTGTGTTTTGATGGAAGTGGATAAAAACAAGAAAACCCTTAGGATTTGGGATGGGAGTTTTGCCGAAGGGGGTGTTTTGGTTGTAATCGGCTAGGTTTTGGTTGAAATCGGCTAGGGTTTTGGTGTTAGGGTTTGACCGAGAATATTAGGAGAAAGAGAAGAAGAAATCGTGAGAAAAGAATTATGGCAAAGATCTTTTGGCTCTTGATACCATGTAGGAAATGATTTCTTGATCAATATTATTCCAAAGATACAAGATATATACATTCATCCTAGGCTTGAATAATGGAAGACTAATCTACCTTACCTAAAATATGAGATACTAATTACAATTATAATAATTATAATATATTACATGATCAATTATAATAAATGAGAGGTAATTTTCTAAAATGGAGTTATTTCCTATATTTGGTTAAGCATTTACCATTGGCAAAAGAACTAGAGTATACCTTTTGGCACTGCTGGTTCACGTAGCTTTTGGGTTGTTTCATGGCCTTCCTAGAATGGGTGTTGTTCCCTGTTTGCGGGTCCAATTTCCACCGAAAAATCATGATGTGTTTCTCACAAATACCAAAATTTTCATATTCTTTTAACTGTTTTCCTAATAGAATCATGTATAATAGAAGTGAACAACCTAATTGCACCATAAGAAGTACTTTGATGTTGACATTACATGATAGCACTATTGATCATTTTCTTGTATGACGTATTGATTTTTAAAATTTCTCACTTCCCCATGGTACTGGTGTTACTGTTTTGAGATACTATAGTGAAGCCACATTTTAACAGTGTTGACATATTTCTACTTGATGTCAACTAAGAAAATAGCTTGTTATCAGGAGAATAAACTATTCTTTTGACTGTAGAAGTGCTAGGTACAACAGAATGGTCTTAAGATTTCAGTGTTCTATGGTTCTGATTCTAAAAATCTTAATGGTGGATTCTGATATTCTTTTTTGCTTGTGTCATGTTGGTAATTATGTATCTTTCTTTGTGGTATTGTTGGCTTGATTAATCATTCAGATATGTCATCTCAAATGCAAGGAAGGATAGGATTTGAAATGAAGATATCCGGGGCAGAGTGGGAGTAACCTCTGTTGAGGATATGATGCGGGAAGCGAGGTTGAGATGGTTTGGACATGTGCGGATGTCACGACCCGTTCCGGGGCCCGTGACTGGTGCCTTACCCGGGCACCCAAGTAGTCATACATCAGAGTAATCAGCGGAATATAAAAACAAAACAGGAATCAATATGAAAAGAAAACAGTTTATCTGAGAAAACGTCGCCTTTCGGCATATATATATATCAAAGTTTGGCAGTTACATCCCAACTGTACAATAGGACTACAGACCTCTAAGGAAGTAGACAACTATGGCGGGACAGGGCCCCGCCATACCCTGAATGTACATATATCTAACAACACAGGGAGAACCATACCAAAAGTCGAGCCTCCGGAGAAGATGGAGCTCCTGACACCAAAGTAGAGATCCTAAGGATGTGGATCTAGCACCTGCTTTCCCTTACCTGCGGCATGAACGCAGCCCCCCGAAGGAGGTCAGTACAACAGGTACTAAGTATGTGAAACTGTAAAGTACTTAAATGAAATCATATCATTTTAAAACCAATTTTACAAATACGCATTTAAACAACCAATGTAATCGCATAGTGCCACATCATAAACAAGAGCAACAATAGGTAAATCAGAATGTGTCTTTTCTAGGCCGCGAATGATCGCAGGCCAATCGCCCATAGTATCATTATGCATGCCTAATCTCGACTCGTAGTCCGCATAGCCACCTAGGCCCGCATGAGGTATTCCTCGCATCGGTGGTAGCTACTCCCAAGATCGCCCCGACTCGTAGTCCGCATGGCCACATAGACCGCATGAGGTATAACCCCGCACACTAACTCGAAACTCGTAGCTCGCATAGGTCCCCGGACCCGCATGAGGTATTCTCGAATCACGGTCCTGCATCACCGAGTCTACCCCAGACGGAGGCGCAACCCCAGATCATGTCAAGAGCGAGTGATATAATACTAACATAATACCACTGCTAAAACAACATAAGCACAAATAAGAATAACCTCTTTACACAAACGTTACAAGATACTAACACACATAGCATCACAATATGTCTACTCAACAAACCATCTTACTGCTTTTCCGTAAATCAATACAAGTCTTTTATAAACACACAAGTAAATTGTTCCTTTTATCTTCCTTAAGTCGTTATTCCTAACTTCCCATAAAGCTAGTATAACTCTTTAAGCTTTTTGTGTTAAAAACAAATATTCTTCTTCTTTCAAAAATGATTTATAATTCTTTTGAAAGACTTCAAGATTCTTATTATTCAGGCTTAAGTCAAAAGACATTGCAGTAAAACTACGCTCGATTAACACACGCACGCTCACCGTACTATATATATACTTTAAAATATCATGCTCAAGAGTATAGGAAGAATCACATACCTTCTCGGCGAAATCCACCTGCCAAGTCGAATATGTCGCGCGCAGAGTATCGACCTATAATAGTCAAATACGTCTATCAACGTCTAGACTACTCTGTAGGAAGTTCTAAGCAGAGGGTTCTTTATTCTACGGAAAATCAAGACTTCCTACCCGTCAAGTTACCCAAGTTCATCAGAATACAAATTCTATGTAAGTACACTTTAATTCTTCTTCATATACCCTTCTACCGTGATTACGTTCAATTCTATTCTTTAATATCCTTCTATATCTTATACTCAAGTCTTAACTATTCTTATATGTAATATCCAATTACAATAGAAGGACAAGAGTATTTACCTCGATAAGCCCAAAATTATCCAAGTTAAATGTCGATCCTGAGCAAGGTTTAGCTCCTAATTTGCACGCTCCGATAGCTCCAAGAAACCCTTAGAAGTTTCTAACAACTTCACTTAAATACTAAAAGGGATTGGGGCTGTGGTATTTTGAATAGTAACTATACTGGAAGACAACTTTCTACCAAGTGGGGTACTCTACTGGCCACTAGGCTGTATGGGAGAGGGTGTTTCGGTTAGGGCTTCCAAGAGGGGAGAAGGCTTTGACGAGAGAGCAACTAAGGGGAGGAGTTTGAGACTTGGAAGAATGATTTGTAGATGAAGAGTTCATCAACCTCGAGGGTATTTATAGGGCTTTCAAGGGCTAAGATGAGGCAAGTGGAGGCAAGTGGATGGTGGGGATTTGCACAAGTGCACCCTAACCTACTCCACAAATCCTCACAAAACATCGACCCAAGATTTAAGCCACAAAACCACGGCAATCGCCCGCCGCCCCACTGTCGCCCACTGGCGGTGACAAGTGTCACCCTCCCGCTGGTCCAAAATATTTCATCTCTCGAAAAATCCGCAAAAATATAAATGACATAGCCGAATTTTCCTTCGCAAGTTTTGTAAAACGTTTCGCCGGAAAAACCATTCGCTTTGTGAGTTATGCCCAAATTCGCCCTATGCCTAATCTTTAAGGCTTAACTTTCAGACGCACGCCTACGCATATACTGAAATACGGGTATAACATTCTCCTCCTTAGAAACATTCGTCCCAATGTCCCTTCCCAAGACACACAATGATAAGGTTCTTCATAACTTAAATGGCTTGCAAACGTCTCACACGGCCACAATACAACATTTAAGCAAATAAGTCAATGAAAATTATAAGTAGGAAAGTGAGTTACCCGAGGTGGGGAATAGGTGAGGATACTTCGCCTCATGTCCTCCTCGCCTTCCCACGCCATCTCCTCCCCGAGCTCGCTCCGCCACAAGACTTTGACGGAAGCCACGCCCTCGTCCGCAGACGCCTAACCCGACGATCGATTATCGCTATGGGAATCTCCTCATACGATAACCCCTGGCCACCGGACATCGCCAATCGGTGCACTCTAGATGCATCCCCGATACATCTCTCAAAGATAGAAACATGAAACACCGGATGACCGCCTGTGCCGGACGGCAGATTCAACTCATAGTGCAACCTTGCCTACCTCGCGGACAACTGATACGCCCAATGTACTGGGCCGAAGCCTTTCTTCCCGAATCTCATCACACCCTTCATGGGTGACACCTTCAGAAAACCCAATCATCAATCTCGAACCTGGATGCCGACGACGATGATCCGTATATGACTTCGCCGACTCGAGCCGCCAAGAATCGCCTCCCGGATAAGCTTCACCTTATCCACCGCTCACTGCACCAAATCCGTCCCACTAATCGCACTCGCCTACATCAAACCAGAAATTTATCGCGATCCGCACTTCCTCCCATACAAGGCCTCATAAGGCGCCATCTCGAATACTGAGTGGTAGCTATTATTATATGCAAACTCAACTAGAGGCAAATGATCCTCCCAGCCTACCTCGGTCAATAACACAGCTCGCAGATATCCTCGCAGTCCGATAGTGCGCCACCGTCCGTCTGCTCTGCGGATGGAATGCAGACTGTGCTCACCAAGCCCCTAAACCCTTCTCGAAAGACTCCGTTAGCCAGAACCGGGCTCATCTGTCTGATATGATCGAAATAGGGACTCCATGCATCGACGATCTCTGATGTAAAGTCCGCATAATCCTCACTAAAAGTCGCCCCGACGGAAGAAAGTGGGCTGATTTCACACCATCGACGATAACCCATATAGAATCACGCTCCTCCGTGCGAGGTAATCCCGTGATAAAGTCTATGCTGATCACCTCCCACTTCCGTGCGGGATCTCTATCGCTCGCAATAATCCACCGTGCCTCCGTGCTCTATATTCACCGCCGACAACACGCACCGAGCTACAAACTCGCAACGCCCTCTTCAAGCCATCCCACCAATACACGTATCTAAGGTCGTGGTACATCTTGGTCGATCCCGATGGATAGAGTAACGCGCGCGCTTCCCTAGAACTCCGCCGCCAAGTCCTCGCAATATCCGAACACACAACTCGCTTCAAACCTTAGCACCCCATCGTGCTACTCAAAGGACCTTCCTCACGAAGAGCCGATCACGCATCGCGTCAAAACCGGATCTCAAATCCGCTTCTTCACCTCCTCGACGATGGAAGACTCGCAACCTCTCGAACCCCACCGCTATCGTAACCAATCAATCGGACCCCAAGGCTCGCTAGCCGATGTAACTCGCGACCATGCCCTCTTCTCCGCCGCACTCCGATAGACTCCCATCGACCTACGACTAAGAGCATCTCGCCACAACATCGCCTTCCCGTGGTACAGATATCAACATCATAATCCTCGAGTAACTCTAACCACCGCCTCGCCGTAAGTTCACTCCTCTCGCCGAAGATATACCGAGGCTCTGTGGGTCAGATAAATATCCACACGAACCCCATACAAATAAGGCCTCCGCATCTTCAAGGCGTGAATCACCGCCGCTAACTCCAAATCACGCGGGTAGTTCCTCATACTTCTTAAGTCGCTTCGACGCGTGACGCTTATAACCTTACCCACCGCATCAACACACATCCGAGCCCGACGCCGACGATCACAATACACTACATAACCGCTCGACCTCCGAAGAGTAAGAACGGGGCGGCCGCCGCCTCCTTCAAGAATCGGAAACCCCGCCACACGCATCACCATCAAACTTAGCCGCTTTCCGAGTCACCTAGTCAATGGTGCGCAGATAAGCAAACTTCCACGAACCGAGCATAACTCGCGAGGCCCGTAAAGTCGCGCACTCGCCGAGTAAGAGTTCAGGCCAAGTCCTCGATCGCTTCGATCTTGGCCGTATCCACCCGAATGCCATCAACCCCGGCAATATGCCCAAGAAAAGCCACCGGCCAACCAAAACTCACATTTGGAAAACTTGGCGATAATCGCTGGTCCCGAGAACTCTCAATACGCCTCAAATGATCCGCACGCCCCGCCCGAGCGAATAAACCAAGATGTCATCAATGAACACTATCACAAACGTGTCCAAAAATGGCTTGAACACTCGGCTCATCAAATCCATGAATACCACGAGCATCGTCAACCCGAAAGACATGACTCAACTCATAATGCCCGCACGTCCGAATGCAAATTCTGTGGACATCCGCCTCTCGACTGCACTGATGATAGCCCGATCGCAGATCAATCTTGGAGAAACATCTCGCGCTCGCAATCGGTCGAACAAATCATCAATCTCGTGGAGGGTATCTGTTTAATGGTCACCTTGTTCACCGCTCGTAATCAACACACATTACGCGCAGCTGGCCCCGCCCTTCTTCTTCTTCACGAACAATACCGGCCTCGTGGAGAAACACTAGGCTCGATGAAGCCCTTTTTCCAAAGAAATCTCTCACCGTCCTTCAACTCTCTCAACTCGGCAGTGCCATTCTCAGTATGGCGGAATGGAAATAGCCGAGTGTCCGCAAAGACATCGATACAAAACTCTATCTCCTCTCGTGAGGATACCCGGAGGTCATCCGAAACACATCGTGAACTCTCGACTACAGAATCGATCAAAAATCTGTACCGCAGCCTCAGATCAAACACCCGAATGAGATGGTAGATATACCCTTTCTCGCACCATCTTCCTAGCCTCGAGGTAGGAAATAAACCTACCTCGGCGATACAAAGGTTCCTCCCACTCAACAACCGGCCTCGAAATCGGAACTGCATCACTCTCTCCTCAGCCTACATTGGCGTAGCAAGACGCTAGCCAATCCATACCCACGATCACATCGAATCACCATATCCAACTCTATCAAGTTTCGCCAGGTCCGACGATCGCATACGGTCACCGGACAAACCCTATATACCCGCCGAGCTACCACCGAATCACCCATCGCGTAGCTACCTCGAAAGTGGTCTATGGACTCGTGCTCTACCCCTATCCTACTAGCAATAAGTGGAGATATATAGACGTAGTAGAACCCGATCTATCTAGGCATACACATCACAACCAGAACGATAAAGTACTGTGACGACATCGTGAGGCCTCTCGTCCCGCTACCGACAAGGTATAAATGCGCTCGAGGACCGCTAGAATCGGGACCCGCCACGACCTGCCGCGACTGGCCGCCCACGAGTACCTTGCGCCTCCGGGCAGTAATCAGAGGAGACGAAGACCGGCGAAAGAACTCAGAGGTCGACTCTACCACTCGCGCTTCCTAGCTCGGACAAGCCTCGCAGTGGCCTCGCTGGCAAGTGTAGCAACCTCTCAAGTAGACCACAACTACCGAGATGGGATCTACCGACGGCCACACCGGCGGGCGGTGGTCTCGACGTTAGCACCGCTACCCCGAAGTCCAAGTCCCGGGCCCCGACCGCCTCGAATACTCTGCCGGTCAAGACAGAGCAGAGTGCTCGAGCCGTGGTGCAAATCTAGATCGCCGCCGAGGCCGCCCACCCCGATAGCTACCAAAAGACCGCCGCCCCGGTCTTCTCGCGCTGTCACAACCCGTCGGCCTCTACGCCTCGCATCCAAGCGCGAGCTCAGACGCGGTAATGTCCATGCTGGTCAAGAGCCACACCCGCACAAGACTCGCCATATAATCATCTAGCCCGCGACGTAGCGATGCACCGCCCTCCATATCGCTACCAACGCAGGACATATCGAGCCAACGAATCGAACTCAACGCCAGACTTCTAATCGCAAGCCCTCTCTGCCTCTCAAAGAACAAAAATCGCTTACCCGCGCCCTCCTCATCCGCGAGGCAAGAAGTGAGTGAGAAAGGCCTCCAGAACTCGCCCCAAGTAGGGACGCGTTTCCCGTTAACTCCATGAATCAAACCAATCGATCGCGGTATCACGCAGCCTACGTGGAATCAAGATCACGACTCGGTCTTCAAGCTCGATCACTGCACGATCCTCTCAGAGTCGACGGATGAACTCCTCGCGATCATCTCGTGCCTTGACCAGAACTCGCGCTACAACTCGTAAAACTCGTAGCCGCAAACCGCTCGATCTCGGCAACCATGTGCATCGGCTGAATCGAATCGCCAGATCCAAATTTATCTCACGTTCGCCACGATCCCGCCAAGAATCGAGCCATCTCTTCAGAATTCCATCTCGCTCGCTTCCAGTGGCGGATCGAGGTGAGGTATCGTGGTCTCATCGCCATCGCCGCGCCCTAAACCCCGCTGGGACGGCGGCGCGTGGAACTCGCTCTCGTATAGATCGGGCTCGAGCCTCGTGACTTTTGTCCCACTAGCAGCCTCCTACGCTTTGCCCTTCGCCCGGGTTGCCTTACGCGAGGCATAATCATAGAAAGGAATACGTTAGGGGTCCAACTTATAACATGCCTAAGGCACGATCTCGAGTGAGAAGAATGGAAACCAATCCTAAATATCCTATAGCCTCCTCGACATTGGTGGTGCACAACACACCGATAATCAAGACTTACTAGATACGGTTCGTAGACACCTTCCGAGGATTAATCGCTTCGATACCACTTTTGTCACGACTGCCCGGCTCGTGGATCGTGCCTTACCCGCACCCAAGTAGTCATACATCGAGTAATCATAATATAAAAACAAAACAGAATCAATATGAAAAGAAAATGCTTATCTCGAGAAAACGTCGCCTTTCTGCATATATATATATCAAAGTTTGGCGCTTACATCACAATCTGCATAATAGACTGCACTCTGCGAAGTAGATAACTATGGCGACAGGCCCCGCCATACCCCGAATGTACATATATCTAACAACACAGGAGAACCATACCAAAAGTCGAGCCTCCAGAAGATGGAGCTCCCGACACCAAAGTAGAGATCCTAAGGACGTGGATCTAGCACTGCTTCCTTACCGCAGATTAACGCACTCGGCGAGGTCAAGATAACAGTACTAAGTATGTGAAATTGTAAAGTACTTAAATGAAATCATATCATTTTAAAACCAATTTTACAAATACGCATTTAAACAACTAATGTAACCGCATAAGTGCCACATCATAAACAAGAGCAACAATAGTAAATCAGAATGTGTCTTTTCTAGGTCGCGAATGATCGGGCAGGCCAATCGCCCATAGTATCATTACGCATGCCTAATCCTCGACTCGTAGTCCGCATAGGCCACCTAGGCCCGCATGAGGTATTCCTCGCAGGTAGCTACTCCCGCATCGCCCCGACTCGTAGTCCGCATGGCCACATGTATCGCAGGTATAACCCCGCACACTAACTCGAACTCGTAGCTCGCGCATAGGTCCCCGGACCCGCATGAGGTATTCTCGAATCATGGTCCTGCATCACCGAGTCTACCCCGCGACGGAGGCGCCTTAACCCCAGATCATGTCAAGAGCGAGTGATATAATACTAACATAACAGCTACCGTTAAACAACATAAGCACAAATAAGAATAACCTCTTTACACAAACGTTATAAGATACTAACACACATAATATCACAATATGTCTACTCAACAAACCATCTTATCAGATTTCCAGTAAATCAATACAAGTCTTTTATAAACACACAAGTAAACTTCCTTTTATCTTCCTTAAGTCGTTATTCCTAACTTCCCATAAAGCTAGTATAACTCTTTAAGCTTTTGTGTTAAAAACAAATATTCTTCTTCTTTCAAAATGATTTATAATTCTTTTGAAAGACTTCAAGATTCTTATTATTCAGCTTAAGTCAAAAGACATCGCAAGAAAACTACGCTCAGCTAACACACGACGCTCACCGCACTATATATATACTTTAAAATATCATGCTCAAGAGTATAGGAAGAATCACATACCTTCTCCAAATCCACCGCCAAGTCGAATATGTCGCAGAGTATCGACTCATAATAGTCAAATACGCCTATCAACGCCTAGACTACTCGTAGGAAGTTCTAAGCGCAGGTTCTTTATTCTACGGAAAATCAAAGACTTCTCTACCCAAGTTACCCAAGTTCATCAGAAATACAAATTCCCATGTAAGTACGCTTTAATTCTTCTTCATATACCCTTCTACTGTGATTACAGCTCAATTCTATTCTTTAATATCCTTCTCTATCTTATACTCAAGTCTTAACTATTCTTATATGTAATATCCAATTACAATAAGGACAAGAGTATTTACCTCGATAAGCCCAAAATTATCCAAGTTAAATGTCGATCCCGAGCAAGGTTTAGCTCCTAATTTGACGCCCGATAGCTCCAAGAAACCCTTAGAAGTTTCTAACAACTTCACTTAAATACTAAAAGTGGATTTGGGGCTGTGGTATTTTGGAATAAGAACTATACTGAAGACAACTTTCTACCAGTGGTACTTACTGGCCACTAGGCTGTATGGAGAGGGTGTTTCGTTAGGGCTTCCAAGAGGGGAGAAGGCTTTGACGAGAGAGCAACTAAGGGGAGGAGTTTGAGACTTGAAAGAATGATTCATGAAGAGTTCATCAACTCGCGGTATTTATAGGGCTTTCAAGGGCTAAGATGAGGGCTGAGGCAAGTGGATGGTGGGGATTTGCACAAGCACCCTAACCTACTCCACAAATCCCTCACAAAACATCGACCCAAGATTTAAGCCACAAACCACGACAATCGCCCGCGCGCCGCCCCACTGTCGCTCCACTCGGCGGTGACAAGTGTCACCCTCCCGTTGGTCCAAAATATTTCATCTCTCGGAAAAATCCGCAAAAAATATAAATGACATAGCCGGAATTTTCCCTTCGCAAGTTTTGTAAAACGTTTCGTCGGAAAACCATTCGTTTTGTGAGTTGTGCCCAAATTCGTCCTATGCCTAATCTTTAAGGCTTAACTTTTGTACGTACGCCCTTACGTACATACTCTGGAAATACGGGGTATAACAGCGGAGGAGAGACACAAATGCGCTAGTGCGGAGGTTGGTTATGGACTGGTTCATGAGGGGTAGAGGTAGGCCGAATAAATATTGGGGCGAGGTGATTAGACGTGATATGGAGCAGACGAAAATTACTGAGGACATTACCTTAGATAGGGGATTGTGGAGGTCACAGATTAAGGTAGAAGGGTAGTAGGTAGTCAAGCGTAGTCCTATTTACGCTTACAAAATGGTAGGTGTAGTGTTATTACTATAGGCATGCTTAACATATCATACGAATAGGCGTAGTATCGCTCTATAGTCTTCTGTAGTTTTATTTATTCTGCTATTCGTTCTTTAATGTACTTGATTTATCTCATTTATCTGCGTAGTTACTGCTTCTTTTCAGGATGCGCTATCATGACGTATTTCGCGTCTGCTGTCAATATTTTCTTACTATTCTAAATTTTTGACCGGGTCTGACTTTTTTCTGCTTTGCTTGTCTTGAGCCGATGGTCTCTCGGAAACAGCAGCTCTACCTACCAAGGTAAATGTAAAGTCTGTGTACACTCTACCCTCCCCAGACCCTACGTTGTGGGACTTCACTGAGTATGTTGTTGTATTTTCGTTCAACTCTCCACTTGTGGATTATACAGAGTATATGTTGTTGTTATTGTTGTTTATATTTTCGTTCAACTCAATATCTTCTTTTTTTACTTAATTTGCAAAGCTAAGTTTTCTTTTTCAACCGTCAGTACTTTGCTCAACAGTTAAGCTTGAGATGTGCCAGAAAATTGCCTTTCCATGATCAAACTAGCTTGTGACTGATCAAGCAGACACTAAAACAGCAAGAACTAAATAAGCCTCGATCCAAAATTAGTTGGAGTCGACTATGAATCATCACTATACATTTGCCTCCATTTAGACTCGTCTCTAATCTTAGAACTTCTTCATATTTTCTACTTCAAAGTAACAACTTGCAGAAATACAACTCCCTCGGACAATATATAGCCAGATGGACCTAAGAAATGAACTTCTTGATCATAGATTCTTCTATAGTATTCCAAGTTCCTGAGAGATCAGTACAAAAAGCAGGTCAGATAAACAATAACATAGGCAGACAATGACTATTTTCAATAGTATATTATTTAATCTTCAAGACAATTAAAGAAGTTTTAGCTGAAAACCTTAATCTTGATGAGGAGGTGACTGGTACATATACAAATGGATATCAGAAATTAATGTCATCTTACTACCTTGCTGTTTTCTTAATTCAAGAAATAGGTACCTTTTCATGCTGGACTGGTATCCATTTCTTGGTGTGTCCCTTTCTTTCCCTCACTGATTTATCTTCCGAATACATTTCTGACCAGATAGCAACAGGTACAAGCACAGAGTCTTCCTTAAAAATCTTCACGCGCACCTTTCAAGATGCATGAATTTTTGGCTGATCAGATAGTACATGAGTTTCTCTTTCAGATATAAGGGATAACTGGAATTAGAAAGAAAACGACAATCGGAATTAGTTGGCCAGGAACATATATGCTATGTAGCACGGACACGTGAGAGGTGTCCGATAGGACACGAACACGGACACGAACACGGAAACGACAATTTTGAAAAATAGGGGACACGACACTACTATGACACTACTGTAAGAATAAATTAAAAAATATATATATATATATATATATATATATATATATAATATATAATATAATATATAATATACTAAAATTAATATTATTAAAGCTTCACATTCATAAATAAATTATAAATTTAATTCAAATTTGTTATATACCAAATAACCAAAATACCAAATTAAATATGTACCAAATTAAAAAGAAACATTCATAACAAATTGACAATCAATCAAATATTCAATACATAATTCATAAGACCATAGTCCATAAACTAATACATAAGTATGTCCCAATACCCAAATTCAAATAAATATAAATTTACTTAAAATAAATCAAATAAAATTAAAACTAAACTTTTTCTAAAAAAAAAAAAAAATGTCCCTGCCGTGTCCCCCGCGTGTCCCTACCGTGTCCGATTTTTTTTTTTTGCTGGGAAACGTCCCGGACACGTGTCCGAGGCGTTTCGTGTCCGATGAGGTGTCCGACACCCTAAATGAGGTGTCCGTGCTTCATAGCATATATGTATAACAATAAGTTGATGAATATAAAGATATATAATGCATTCAAGCCGTGGCTTAGATCATATATCGACACTTAAAAATCCGATATGACTAAACTTTCATATAGAAGTCCGTACCTTATTAAACAATTCTACTGGTGGATGCACTGGAAGCCTCTTATCAACTTTAGATTTAGAATTCTGCAGAAGGATAGGACACAAAGGACAAATGAGGATGATAAATACTTACTGAAAGATCTATAAAAGTAAACAAAGTGATGGTGAATTACTGTTGAGATTGTATTTCTTTCTCCAATGTTTTCGAATATTCTCGTATCTTCGCTACTTGGGAAAATCTGCACAAATACATGGTATGGTTTCACAATTAGCATATACCATAAACTCTAAAAGAAAAATACAGAAGAGGGTTAACATGGTTAGATTATGGTACCTTATTACATCTTTGAGCTTTTGGTTTGAGCAATGTTACAGAATTCCAGGCTTCACAGTATTTTGAGTGTGTGGTCTGGGAAACAACGAAAACCATGTAAGGATAAAGAACTGCAATATAAGGAATGATACTTTTGTGATGTTTGAAATTTAAGATCATCATTTTTTTTCCTGGAAAGGTAATGTTTTGCTTGATGTAATAAAGAAGATTCAGAATCTCAAGCAAAAATGTGATTCTCCAAAAGAGCAACAATAATCTATTCTAATAAAAATTTCTTAGGTGTGCTTGAGACTGAAATGAAAGTATATTTATGTCCTAGAGACAATCTGTATTATGACAAATGTACTTTATACACATTCATATTTGTATTAATGGAGATTAATATTATGACATTTGCAGTTATTGAATTATTTGTTGATTGTCTGTAATATTCTATAATTGCATACCTAGAGGTTACGTGGTTGTTAATAATGTGAGAGATTAATATTATAACGTAATTCTTAAAATGCCTCGACTAATGATCATCGAGAATGGGATATCGATGATATGTGATACGTCGACATGTGGTCTGCATCATATCCATAGGGATGTAGTATGTCTCACCTGCTACGAGTTATGACAACTCGTGAGGGACACATGGATACTTGTAGAAGTATTGGTATGCCCTGATGATATTGTTTGTTATATATGTCTAAAGTGTCATCAGCGTGTGGGAGATAGAAGTCCTTAGACTTGAGGTCGATACGCGTCTTGTTTACAGAGTAATGTATTTTGATCATGTCCTAAGCTCAAATGCCTTATAGGTTGAGACGCGGCTTGTATTGGGTATATTACGACGTAGATTAAAGGTGGTAGTTAAGCCAAGATTAGGATTCATTCCTCGAATGTATCTTCGAGAGAACACTCAAATTCTCATATGGTATTAGGTTGACTAAGTCATTGGCCAATGCAGTAGACATATCTTTGATATGATCTCGTTGTCAGCTAATATAGATGAGATATGATGATCAAGCCATTTGGATAGACACTTGACAGATCCTAAGCTTGATCGAGTGTGTCGTGAATGAAATGATTTTATCTACCCACATAGAGGTTCAGTTCACAAGTTTCGTGTAACTATATTTCACATATTGAGTTCGTCTTCCGACGCCGTCTAGGAGTTCAGTGTAGACCATAATGTTACTAGTGTCGATATGTGAAGGCTTGTAGGGTAACACTAAGTTAATTGTTCCGTCGATTCAAGGATGTAATCAGAGAGAATATAAATGTTCGGTTTATAATCGAGACATTAGAATAGATAATGATTGCTTAATTAAATCGAGATCATATTTCGGATTTAATTAAATAGAAACGAGGTGAAATCGACCGTGGCCGCCGCTGGGACCTGTGGTCGCGCGCCCCACTCAATGGCGGCACCACATGTCCAGTGGGTCCGAGTGACCCACTCTGTCTCGGTTTCTGAGCCTGACCCACTTGGAAACCCTAGCTGATTTTTTTAGCTATAAATAGAGGGTTCAATCATTATTTTAATACACCTAATTCACTTGAATTATTCTCTGCTGAAACTCTGCCGAATTTCTTAGCTTTCCGAAAGAGTACATTGGAGTCTTGACTTGCAAATCGAGGAACGGTTGCGAGCACCCTCGGTATACACTTGAAGAAGAAGATTCCAGATTTGCAAACTATAAGTGTTCTATCGACGTATTACAATTTCTATGTGTTTTCATTATATAATTATCCATCAGTTTGACCGCCCGTCGGATTTGAGACATAAATTTTCAAATTCCGCTGTGTGTACGAACCCGACAAAACCCTACATGAAATTCCATCTGGTGAACCATAAAAGTGAAATGGAATGATCTACATAGTTAATTCTTTATTTTACGAGGAAAATAGGAGCAGCGGATGAAGCTATGTCTAATTACATGAAACTCTTGGCAACCGTGACGTGGTCTTCGGATGAGGAGGTAATACATGAACTTTGAGTATCTAGAGAAAGCACAAAGAACAAGTCTTGGATGAAAGATTTGAGTAAATTATATTCCAATGCTGTTATATGATTTTATAGAGTTGGGGAACAAAGAAGTATCTCAAACTACCAACTTTTGTGTTTAAGAATTGTGCTTTTGAGGGTTGGCTGCCTTTAGCTTTTGCATGGTCACTTGACTCTGAATCATTCTTGGACCTGAAACTTTAGTAATAAACCAAAGTTGATCATTCAACTGTTAATATTTTCAAACCAAGATAGAGGGATAAACAAGTCAAGATATCTACCGAATAAAAATTGTGAAAGAATCTGAGCATCCAATAAGCCTCTTTGAATACCTTTTTATACCTGATGTGGGACACCATACAACTCAAAAATAACATACCTTCGTCTTAGCGCCCTCTTCATGGTTTCCAGTTGAGGATCTCTCGGAACTGTGACCTTAAATTTAGAACACATCAAGTTAGAGAAATTTGAAACCGGAATAAATATTCTATAAAATGCTAAGGAAGATACAAAAGGTGTTAATCAAACATATTACGGTAACATGAAATGGCATCTTTAATCATTCACGTTAGACTTTTTTGGATACCTTATGCATTAGCGAACTTTGATGCTTCAAATGAGCAACATGGTTGACAAGATTAAAGGGCAACCCAAGAGATTTGTTTCGCTATGCCATGCGGAAAGCCTATCAGAAAATTTTTACCTCACATTTGACAAGAATTTCCAACAGCTTACATCTATTACTAATGAAAGATTTTATACTGTTAGCAAAAGCAGGACACTCTCTCAGTACTGACACCTTGACTGTTTTTACCCCAGATAAATTAACTCACCCAAACTTGCATTAGATACTAAAAATGGAAGGACAAGTTCTTACATTAAAATTTGTATTTGTCCTCCATGTTTTGTCTCACTACCAAATTGCACTTGTGATCCCATTAGTGTTAAAAAATAAGGTGTGTATGTGTGTGTGTTGTGTGTGTGTGTGTGGGGGGGGGGGGGGCTGTCAAGGAATTAACTTCGTTTGAGAACATTTATTACAGAGGGCAGCTCTCAGCCAATCACTCAAATTTCAACCAGTTAGTGCCAAAAGGAATGATGCTAATGCTAGGCATCATTCTTTTTTCATGAGACTTGAAAACAATAGTATATCTCAAGAAACCTGTCTTTCTCAGCAACTTTTGTTTCCTGATAAACGTGTCTCAGCACCTTACTGTTGTCAGTTAAGAAAAAACGTGAAAATATTGGGTGTGTTTGGTATGGAGGTTTCTCGAAAACGTTTTTGTTGGTATAATAATCTGTACTTGGCTAAATAATGATTCAAAACAATATGTTAATCACTTAGTGAAACATATAACATTAGTGAAACAATAAACGAAAACAGAATCTGTTTTGGAAAAATAATTTCAGAATGTAATCGAGCCCACTTAGTTCAAAGTGTGTCCTTAAGGAAATTATTCCCCTCATAGTACTCGAGGTTAACGGAATATCGCCTCCCAGGATAGAACGATTATCTTACCAGAATAGTAGTACTCCAAATTCCGGTAGCAACGAACCACTCAACGACAGTATATCACACAGAATGAAATTTTCGAGTTGAAGAGCAACTTCAGAATTTCAGAATTGATTAGAATATGAATTAGTTAATAAATTCTTGAAATAATCAAGAATTTATAGGGTTAGAAGTACTGATTCTGAATGGTTGCAACCATTCAGAATAGTCACCTAATTTTGGAGGGAAATTCGAAAAAGAGAGGGAGAGCCGGACGGGTCGGGTCGCGGGTCGATCCGTTTGGATTTGAAGATTATCAATCAATCGATCTTTTGACAAATCCAAATCCAAATCCAAAGCCGAAGCCGAGCCGAGCGAGCGACGACGACGGCGCGAGGGGTCCTTGCCCTCTCAACCCTTTTAGCAGCTCGAGAAGGTGTAATGTAATATATACACCTCTCTTTCCTTCTCTTTTTTTCGATGTGGGACAAAAGAGCTTTTTACCCTCTTTAATTTTCATCCCATCATTTCTCATTCACCAATATCAAAACCCAACAATCCCCCACATGAATGGGGAATGGTTATAAGATAGAAGAATGTACGGACGAGTGTGATATACAAGCGAGAATCGATCGATCCGATAAGTAGGTTTCCCTTTGAACTTTCCGTAGTGAACTTATATCGGATATACTCGATCAATCGGTAGATTTGATATCTTTGAACCGTCGAACTTTGTTGTATACCTAGACAACATAAGACACACAATCAACCCTCAACCGTTTATGGTTCTCACGGTTGTGTTCGTTTCAGCCATGAACACCGCCTGGTCTCATGAGTGCATAGAGAATGAGCCTTTACTGTCATTCCCCTTTAAAGCGGCTTACACTTAACACTCACATAGGTGATTTCTAAACATGTGGTCCTATAGCCACATTATCTGGTCATACATCGCGCATTTAGATAACCATTAAAAACCTTAATGCTTTATTAACTCATTAACAAGCCATAAAGTCTTATCCTTATTTCAACATTGTCTTCATCCGAGAACGGGTTGAGTTATTTGACAATGTTGAACCGCCAATACAACTTTGTTTGATCTCCTCAACCTAGCTCTTGGGATCTCCACGCTAGTAGAGTTACCGCCATGATGACTTGTCTCGCCTTAACCCCATTCCCATTGATGATCTACCAACCTCTCTAGATAAGCCTTTTGAAATGGATCCGCCACGTTATCTCTTGACTTTACATAATCAATCGTGATAACGCCACTAGAGAGGAGTTGTCTAACGGTATTGTGTCTCCGTCAGATGTGACGAGATTTTCCGTTATACACTCCTCGCCTCTACCTATTGCCGCTGATCACACAGTGTATACATATAGAGCCAAAGGTTCAGCTGAATGGAATATCTTCTAAGAAATTCCGAGCCATTCAACTTCTTCACCGCCTTGTCTAAAGCTATAAATTCTGATTCCATCAGAGCGGGCGATGATGTCTGCTTTGATGATTTTCAAGACACCGCTCCGCCAACAAGGAAAACATATCCACTGTGGATTTAACTTCAAACGATCCGGTGATCCAATTTGCATCACTATATCCCTCAAGTACTGCGGGATATTTATTATAATGCAAAGCATAGTTTTGGCTGTGTTGTAAATATCCCAAGACTCGTTTCATTGCCATCCAATGAGTTTTATTGGGATTACTCGTGAATCGACTCAGCTTATAAGACATGCTATATCCGGTCGTGTACAATTCATAATGTACATCAGACTTCCCAAAACTCGTGCAAAGTCCAATTGTGAGTCACTTTCACCTTCATTCTTTTGAAGTCCAAAACTTACATCAATTGGAGTCTTTGCAACATTGAAATTTAAATACTTGAACTTGTCAAGTACTTTTTCAATATAATGTGACTGTGATAATGCTAGACCTTGTGGAGTTTTATGGATCCTAATTCCTAAGATCAAATCAGCAACCCCTAAGTCTTTCATGTCAAATTTGCTAGCGAGCATACGCTTCGTAGCATTTACATCGACAATATCTTTACTCATTATCAACATGTCATCAACATACAAACAAACAATGACTTCATGATTTGGAGTATTTTTAATGTAAACACATTTGTCACACTCATTAATCTTAAATCCATTTGTCAACATTATTTGGTCAAATTTTGCATGCCATTGTTTGGGTGCTTGTTTAAGTCCATAAAGTGACTTAACAAGTCTGCACACTTTCCTTTCTTTACCAGGAACCACAAAACCTCAAAGTTGTTCCATGTAAATTTCTTCCTCCAATTCTCCATTTAAGAAAGTCATCTTGACATCCATTTGATGGATTTCAAGACCATATACGCCACAAAGGCCACTAACACCCGAATAGATGTTATTCTTGTAATCAAGCGAGTATGTGTCAAAGTAATCAAGACCTTCTTTGTCTATAACCTTTGACCACAAGTCTTGCCTTATATTTGTCAATAGTACTATCAGCTTTCATTTTCCTTTTAAAGATCCATTTTGATCCTAAAGGTTTATTTCCAGGAGGAAGATCAACTAACTCCCATGTATGGTTGTTTAAAATTGATTCAATTTCACTATTGACTGCTTCTTTCCAAAATGTTGAATCAGAAGATGACATTGCTGCTTTAAATGTTTGAGGCTCATTTTCAAGCAAGAATGTTACAAAGTCCGTCCAAAGGAAGTGGATGTCTTTTGACGTTGCTACGCCTTAGATCCTCTTTGCTTGGTATACTTTCCTTTCGTTCTTCCCGCGATCGCTTAGATCTTTCACTGACGACTCACATTCGTTTTATACGGATAGATGTTTTCAAAAATTCAGCATTATCCGATTCAATTACCGTATTAACATGAATTTGGGATTGTCCGATTGTAACCAAAAACCGGCAAGCTTTGCTTTGTAAGATAGCCAATAAAAACACAATCCACGCTTTTGGTCCGATTTTTACCTTTTGGGCAAAGGAACTTGGACCTTCGCTAAACACCCCACACTTTGAAATATTTCAAGTTGGGTTTTCTTCCTTTCCATAGATCATATGGAATAGATTGTGTTTTCTTGTGGGTACTCTGAGTATTCGATTAGCGTAAGGATAGCTTCCTGACAAGCTCGCAGAAACCTAACTAATTAGTAAGACATTCATCATTTCCTTTAATGTTCGGTTTTCCTTTCCGCAATTCCATTTGATTGTGGTGTGTAAAGGCGATGAGTTTGATGAATAATTCCATATTCCAAACATGTCTCTCGCAAAAGGAGATTCGCATTTCCACCCCTATCACTTCTAATCATTTTGATCTTTTTATTCAATTGATTTTCCACTTCGTTCTTGTATTGCTTAAATGCATTAATTGCTTCATCCTTACTATTAAGCAAATACACATAACAGTATCGAGTGCAATCGTCAATGAAAGTTATAAAATATTTTTTCCCACCACGAGATGGTATTGACTTCATATCACATATATCTGTGTGAATTAAGTCTAAAGGATTTGAATTCCTATCAATAGACTTATATGGATGTTTAACAAACTTAGATTCAACACAAATTTCACATTTTGATTTGTTACACTCGAATTTAGGCAATACATCTAAATTGATCAATTTTCGCAAGGTTTTGTAATTGACATGTCCTAAACGAACATGTCATAAATCATTTGACTCAATAAGTAAGCACGGTGAATTTTCATTAATACTATCAACAACCATTACATTGAGTTTGAAAAGGCCCTCGGTGAGGTAGCCCTTTCCTATGAACATATCATTCTTACTTATTACAATTTTCTCACTAACCAACACGCACTTAAACCCGTTTTTGACGAGTAGTCCTAATGAAACTAAATTCTTCCGAATTGTTGAACGCGTGCGAACATTGTTGAGAGTCGTGACCTGCTTAAGTCATCTTCGTAAGTATCTTCCCATATCCTTCAACTCGGCCGCTGCAGATTTCCCATAAACAAGACTCTTCTGGTCCGTGGAGCATATGTTGCAAATGCTTTTCAGTAGCAAACATGTCGAGTGACACCGTAATCAAGCCACCACTCCTTCGTTTCCAACCAAATTGCATTCGACAAAGATTGCACACGGATCATTCATATCAATTGCCATTATTTGTTTGTCATCACAATCGACAAACCGCTTTACTTAATAAAACCGAATAGCAATTAAATCACGCACTCAAACGATGAAGATTTTATTTCTTCAAATCGAGTATAATTGTGAAACTTAAACGATGAAGATTTTATTTCTTCAAATCGTAATTTGAACGATGAAGATTTTATTTCTTCAAATCACAAGATAGTTATGAAACTTTAGTATTCCAACGGCTTTTATATCTTCGAGTCGAATACTAATATTCATATGGAGTAGAAAACTACACAAGTTTTAATCTCCTTAAATGTAACGATGAAGATTTTATGTTCTTCAAATCGTTGTGTAATTATGAAACTTTAGTATTCCAACGAAGTTTTTATATCTTCGAGTCAGAATACTAATATTCATATGGAGTAGAAAACTACACAAGTTTTAATCTCCTTAAACAGAACGATGAAGATTTTATATTCTTCAAATCGTTGTGTAATTATGAAACTTTAGTATTCCAACGAAGTTTTTATATCTTCGACTCAGAATACTAATATTCATAAGGAGTAGAAAACTACACAAGTTTTAATCTCCTTAAACAGAACGATGAAGTTTTTATGTTCTTCAAATCGTCGCAACAAATATCATACACAACGGCGAAGATTTTATTTCTTCAAACCGAATCAATTTTGATAGAAACAAATATAATACACAACGATGAAGATTTTATTTCTTCAATCCGAATCAAAATTGATAGAAACGAAGTGCAGTAGATTGTATGTTGTATACTTGATGAAGTTTTTATATCTTCAAATCAAGTATCCAAATGAGTAGAAAGTTATGAAAACTTTAATCTCAATATAGAAAATCCAAGATTTTAGTCTCAAACAATATACAAGAAAAACACTTTTTTTCTTTTTGGAAAACACTTTTTCCTGGATTTTAATATTCCAACGAAGTTTTTATATCTTCAAGTTAGAATATGAAATTTCATACAGATGAAAACCACAGTTTTAATCTCCAACAGATACAGATTAAAATACAATAAATATAATTTCCTTAAGATTGTTGGTATAATAATCTGTACTTGGCTAAATAATGATTCAAAACAATATGTTAATCACTTAGTGAAACATATAAACATTAGTGAAACAATAAACGAAAGCAGTCTGCTTTGGAAAAATAATTTCGAATGTAATCGAGCCCACTTAGTTCAAGTGTGTCCTTAAGGAAATTATTCCCTCACGATTTTCGAGGTTAACGGAATATCGCCTCCCGTGATAGAACGATTATCTTACCGTAATAGTAGTACTCAAATTCGGTAGCAACGAACCACTCAACGGCAGTATATCACACAGAATGAAATTTTCGAGTTGAAGAGCAACTTCAGAATTTCAGAATTGATTAGAATATGAATTAGTTAATAAATTCTTGAAATAATCAAGAATTAATAGGGCCATTCAGAATAGTCACCTAATTTTGGAGGGAAATTCGAAAAAGAGAGAGAGAGCCGGACGGGTCGGGTCGGGTCGCGGGCCAAATCCAAATCCAAATCCAAAGCCGAAGCCGAGCGAGCGACGACGACGGCGCGAGGGGTCCTTGCCCTCTCAACCCTTTTAGCAGCTCGAGAAGGTGTAATGTAATATATACACCTCTCTTTCCTTTTTTTTTTTTTGATGTGGGACAAAAGAGCTTTTTACCCTCTTTAATTTTCATCCCATCATTTCGCATTCACCAATATCAAAACCCAACAGTTTTCCAATTTTCTCATGTTCGGTTGGTCAATATTTTTGAAAAACGTTTTTTCCAGGAAAACAAGTTCCTTGAAAATGAGGAAAATGACTTTCCTAGTGGAAGTAAGGAAAACAAGTACCATAAGTGCCCTTTCACATTGATCCTATGGGCGGGATTAAGGTAGATGGAACACTAAACTGAAAGTTTACAAAGAACTCAATACATAAACTAAATCGGAATTTCTTCCCTTCTGTTTTAGGATAGCTTTAGAATTCGTACAGCAGTTTCAAGCACACTATAAGAGAAACAGTATCAACAAACAGTAACTAAATGCATTCACCTTACGCAGATAACCGCTCTCTAGCTTTTGTCTTTTAGTAGCTGTATTATAAGATCCTAAAGAATTCCATGAGCTTCTCACGTCAGTCTTGCTAGGTGATTTCTGGGACCTAACAATTGAACAGTGAGAAAACATAGCAAAACTAAAGTAGCAAGTTAAGTCAAGCTAAACATGGTTTGAGAAATAACCTACAAGTGAATAGGATTAACAAATTGAACAGACTGGACCTGCAGAAACATACATAAGCCTGAAGAGGAATTTTACAGTATATTTTCTGTTTGATTTGTTTCATTTAAGTAGTTAGAGATCAGAAATCATTTGACAGTAATCATTTTCCATGGGTTCAAGCCGTGGAAACAACCTGAAATGCAAGGTAAGACTGCATACAATAGACCTTTGTGGTCCGACCCCCCGCGCATAGCGGAAGGCTTAGTGCATCTGCCTTTTTAAGCAACATATCACGTTGAAATGAATAAAACCTTTTAGAAGAAGTTTGAATATTTTTTGACATGTTAAGAGTCCCACATCGGATATGGAATCGTAACATGGACTCCTTATATGGACTTGGACAATCCTCACCCTACAAGCTAACTCGCTTATATGGACTTAGACATTCCATATCCGATGTGGACTCTTAACATAACATACCTTAGTTTAGCCAAATGACTAGCAGTGGGCTTCATTAAAGTTGAACCTCTGGGCTCTGATAGCTTTTGGACGTTCCTTAGCAATTCGACCAATGGATAATATTGCTGAAGGTGTAGAAATAACACAACTTAGACTCTGTTAACAAAATAAGGGAAACCTGCAGAAGCTTAGCAAACATATAACTAGATAGTCATTCACAAAAGGTGTTGCTAGCTTGTAACCTACCTAACCTTCAGTTTTCGGTTTATAGGGTGAAACGGAAGAACCCAAGTGAATATTTGAGGTGTTGCTGCTTGATTTTCCATTTTGCTCTTCTCGTAACCTGAGGGACCACGTGAACATTCTGCCGCTGCGGTGTCCTTCACCAGATTTAAGTTTACAATGAGAGCTATGAAGTTCCAAAAGCAACAAGGGAGAAAAAGAAAAAGTGAGGACAGTTATAAACCAGTACCACCATACAAAAACTCTAGTTGGCAGATCAAGAAAGAAAACATTTTGATTTTGCAATTTGCATTAACACAAGTCCTTAATGAATTGGCCTTTCTTCAACTTAAATGACCATAAAGTATTGAAAGAGTCATATATATCTTTCTTCTATCAAATTAAAATCTGAAAGGAAAATAACATGATGATCATCAAACTATACATTCTTTTTCTTTTTTTCCTTTTATCTTTATCCCGTGGATGAAGTGCTCCTACTAGTGCAGGAATACACGCACACATACTGCCATTTTCTGTTTATTAGTACTCCTTAAACCCGTGACATGTATATCACTAAAGGAGGCAACTCTATCCTTGCATCAAGACATGTCTGTTCAGAATATAATTATGAGTAACTAAAAGTGTGTTCTCCGTGACAGTCTAAGTGAAAGTATATATGTCTTAGAGACAATCATTTTAGGGACAGATGTACTTGAACACATTCACATTATTAATGAGATTAATATATTTATGACTTTTGCAATTACTGAATTATTATTTGATTGTTTGTATTATTCATTAATGTGCATCTCTTGAGCTAACATTGTCATTGATAGTGTGAGATATTAATGATAGAGCGTAGTTCTTAAAGTAGTCTCGACTGATGATCATTGAGAATGAGATATCAATGATATATTATAAGTCGACATGTGGTCTGCATCACATTCTTAGAGAATGTAGTATGTCTCACTTACTACTAGTAATAGTTGCTAGTGATGGACACATGGATACTCTTAGAGGTTATTGACATGCCCTGCTGATAAACTATTTGTTATACATGTCTAGAGTATTATCTGCATGTGGGAGATAGAAGTCCTTTGACTTGAGGTCAATACGCACCCGGTTTGTAGAGGTACTTTGATCCTGTTCTAAGCTTAAATTCCTTATAGGATAAGACCTGACTTGAATTGAGTACATTGCGATACAGACTAAGGTGGTAGTTGAGCCAAGAATAAGATTCATTCCTCGATTAGATATTCGAGAGAACACTCAGCTTCTCAGTGATATTAGGTCGACCAAGTCATTGGCCAATACAAGAGACATATTTGAGATATGATCTAGTTGTCGACTAATATAGATGAGATAAAGTGATCAAGCCATTTGGATAGACACATGGCAAATCCTAAGCTTGATCGAGTGTGTTGCGAATGAAAGAAATTTATCATCCCACATAGAGGTTGTGTTATACTAGAGTCTTGTAAACGTTCTTCACATATTGAGTTCGTCATGTGGCACAGTCTAGGAGTTCCGTGTGAACCTTAATTTGATTAAGTGTCGATATGTGAAGGCCTAAAGGGTCACACTAAGTCGATTGTCTTTTCGGTCTAAGGGTATATAGAGAGAGTACAAAAAATTCGATTTAGAATCGAGATATTTTAATCAATAATAAATTATGGGATAATTTCTATTTGATGGAAATTATTTAATTAAGTCAAAATTAGATTTTGTATTTAGTCAAAATTAAAACGTGCCGAAATATTGGAAAAACAGGGGAGGCGCCGCGGAGCCTAGGAGCCTGAACCGCGGCGTTGGTACTGCAGTGGACCCAGTCCGACTGGCCCACTGCAACTCGGTTTTTGGGTCAGGTTTTTAAGTCTAATCTCAGTCTGATTTGTATCCTAATCTCCGCTATATATTTAGCACTTAATCCATAATTTTAGATTGGTTGAATTCTTACTAGAATCATAAACTAAACTCTTACTTTCTGAACTTAGAGTTCATGAATTAAAATACTCTCAAACCTCTGCCAAGATTTCCTGGCTTTCATGACAGAGGAATATACAGTAGCGAAGGCTTGCACCCGAGGAGACAATCGCGTGCACACCTTTTGTAGAGACTTAAGAATACCAAATGTAAGTTTGTTTCTCATGTCTTTACATATTTCAATTATAACGTAATCAGAGACGAAATTATTGGGGCAGGTAAGTTAATAAAAAATTTAAACTTTCATTGTGTCTTACTTGTGTGTTTTAGAACCAACAAAACCCTACACTAAGCTTATACATGAGATGGTGATACACTTCAACATCATGTTGAGAATTAAGTAAATAAATCCTCCATTTGTCCATCCATTTGATTCAATGAATAAATGCAGAATCCCCTGTTTCTGACCAGAAACTCATAGCATAGGTACAATAGGCGACAATTGAATAGAAACTGATAAATACCGTGATATACATTGATTGTATATCACGGTTTGGTAAGATTTTGTTACGGTTTTGTTGTATCAATTTAGGTACGATTTGTATTAAATTAGAATTGTACACTTATCATAATTGTATAATTATTGTACAAGTAGAATAAAGTTTTGGGAGTAGAATAGAAATATGATTTTCCTATTATGAAAATTGTAAATTGTATATATACTCTTTCATTAATGAAAATAATCAAGGGATTACTTCTTTCATGGTATCGGAAGTCTAGGACTAAATTACTTCCGCTCCTCTCCAAAATTTATCTCGGTTTCCGTGCCTCTTCTCGGCCGAAACTGTATCGTTTTCCATGCACCGTCCTCGGATTTCATGTTATATTTTACCTCATCTTCCCAATCCCTTTGTTCTTTCGTTATGTCTAAGAACACGTTTCATCATGCCCTTACTGTTTCTAATATCAAGAACAACATCCCTATTGTTCTTGAGATGGAAAACGTCCAATATGCGACGTGGACAGAGTTGTTTAAACACGCTATCTCCCATCAAGTCCTCCATCACATAATTTCTCCGGCTAACCCTGTTCCCGCGGATGATCCTCAGTTATGTACCACCCTTGATGCTACCGTTCTTCAGTGGATTTATTCCACTATTTCTACCGACCTTTTACGGACGATCATTGAGCCAAACACTACGACTATGGCTACCTGGAATAGATTGCGTGATATATTCCAAGATAACCAACATTCACGTGTTGTCACCCTTGAGCAAGAATTCTCCCAAGTCCGAGAACCAGTTTAGAGAAGAGGATTGTCTATCTCCGAGAACCAGTTCGGAGAAGAGGAGTGTCTATCTCCGAGAACCAGTTTGGATTCATGTCGGGGCGTTCGACTACAGAAGTCATTCATCTTATTAGGAGGTTGGTAGAGCATTATAGGGAGAGGAAGAGAGAATTACATATGGTTTTCATCGACCTCGAGAAGGCATACAACAAAGTCCATAGGAAGGTTCTATGGAGGTGTTTGAAGGTTAAAAGGTGTACCTATGGCGTATACTAGGACGATCAATGATATGTATAATGGAGCCAAGACTAGGGTACAGACAATACGAGGGACTGAGAACGCTTTCGTTGCACCAGAGACCTGCTCTTAGTCCATTCTTATTTGTCTCGGTGATGGATGGACTGACGCGATAAATTCAATGAGAGGTTCCATAGTGTATGTTATTCGCAGATGACATAGTCCTGATTGATGAGACTCGCAACGGAGTGAACGCTAAGCTGGAGATTTGGAGACAGACTTTGGAGTCTAAAGGGTTCAGATTGAGTAGGACCAAGACAGAATACTTGGAATGCAAGTTCAGTAACGGGAGCGACCCTGAGACATGCGTGGATGTGAGGCTTGGTACTTAGGCCATTCCAAAGAAAGAAAGCTTTAAGTACCTCAGGTCTATTAGCCAAGGGAATAGAGTCGTGGAGATGAGGTTGAGATGGTTCGGGCACGTGAATAGAAGAGACACAAATTCCCCAGTGCGGAGGTTGGATATGGACGGGTACAAGAGGGGTAGAGGTAGGTAGAAGAAGTATTGGAGAGAGGTGATTAGATGGGCTATGACGCATGTGCAACTCACTGAGGACATGACCTTAGATAGGGGGTTATGGAGGACAAGGATTAGGGTAGAAGGGTAGTAGGTAGTCCAACGTAGTTCTACCTACGCTTACAAACAGGTAGTTATAACGTTATTATTGTAGGTCCGCTTAAACTATTATACTAGTAAGCACAATATTGCTTATAGTCCCATGTCGTTTGATTTATGCTGCTATATGTAGTTTGTTTATCTTATTTACATGCATTAATTATTGCTTCGTTTTCAGAATTCACTATCATGGCTTAGTCGCTTTGTTTGTCTTACTTTGCTTGTGTTTGTGCTTTGTGCCTTTGTCTTGAGCCGAGGGTCTCGGAAACAACCGCTCTACCTACCAAGCGGCTGCGGGTTTCACGTTAAACAAAAGATGTAAGGTCTGCGTACACTCTACCCTCTCCAGACCCCACGTTGTGTGATTTCATTGGGTATGTTGTTGCTTCATCCATTTCATCAGTGGGATTAAGAACAAATGTTTAGTGCAACATTTGAGTTTTATCATAGCTTTACTATCAACAACACTTTTACTTCTGCCCTAATTTCAGGCGGACACTCTGGATATGATTTTACATTTTTATGCACATCAATCAAATGTGATGATTAATTTCATCGTTGTAAGTGTGTTTACAAAATATACATTGTATGCAGTCTAATCCTGTATTTCTGCAAAAGAGCGTTTTCACTATTCAAATCTGTGATCTCCTGATCACTTGACAATAAATTTACCAGTTACATCAACGCTCTCCTTCAAACTACTTTCATCAATATAAATATCTAATAATTTATGTTCACTAAAACTTAGTTAGAAACAAGACATTCACTTACCTTGATTTCTAAAAAGTAAATGCACTCAAACCATCCCTGGAGGCAAGCTTCTGATAAGTAACTCCAACCAAAATTTTCATCTTCTTTTTTGTTTTCAGCATGAGTTAAAGAAGAAATACAGTAGCTTTTATGCCTCTCCATGTCCAACATATTGGAAGAGGTTTTAAGGATGTTGGTATTCATGTGGGAACAATCACAGTCTTCCAATTATGAAGTCCCACAAAGACAATGACGCAACATGCGAATACTTTCAGACTACATGCCCAAGTTGACACACATACTCCTGGATTCTTGGAATATCTTGCAATTAGCAGTGTATACAACAACAACAACAACATTCACAACGTGGGATCTGAAAATGGCAGAATGTACACGGGCCTTATGCCACAATTAGCTGTGTATGCTTCAACTATATTTTCCACAGTGGTATTTTCAGTAAAATTTCTGAAATTAAAGGTGTCTTTTTTCTATATATATTTGATAGTCAACTGACCAAACAACATGTCGAAGGTTAGGAAATTTACTTTACAGCTTTGAATAAGCATTTTTTAAAAATAAAAAAAGAAAATTTCTTTTTCCCCGAAATTTCCATTTTTTTATCTTTGCAATATTTAAAGGCTCATTAATCATTCATTTATTAATTACTTTAATTTCCAAGTCGGACGTCAAACCATTTACTTAAACGAAGTTAATACTTTGAGTTTTGTAATTTAAATTTAAATAATACAGCTGTTAGTTAAATATTTCCATATTTTAAATTAAATTTACTAATTTATCTTTTTCCCAATTTCCAATCTTTTATTTTCGTCCTTCAACTTTTTTCTAACCAAAACCCTAATTTCACAACTCCTCAAGAAATTGTGAAAAGCAAGAAAAATTACACTCTTTTTTTCATTTCTTAAAATTATATTTTCTTTGCTCAGATAATCTTCAGATTTAGTGAGTTTGTTTAGTTGGTGTTAATTTTCTTGGGCACTTTGTACTCTGTTCTTGCAAAAATTGATCTTCTCTAGTGGGGATTTAAGTACTTAAAAGTAATCTGTCCATGTGTTGAGTAAAGATTGTATTTTTACTGTGATTTCTTGCTTAAAAGTATTTTTTCTTGATTTTCTGAAGTTTCAGCACTTGAAACATTTGATCTTTTCAAGTTTGGGGTTTAAGTTCTTTTATAATTTCAGGGTTTAAGGGTTTTGGATGTTTAATTGTGTGTCTATTTATTTGGTAAAGATTTTATTTTTACTGTGATTTCTTGATCAAAAGGAAATTTTCTTGATTTTCAGCACATGAAAGATTTGATCTTTTTCAAGTTTGGGGTTTAAGTTGTTAATATTTTTGAGGGTTCTAAGGGGTTTGGGTGTTTACTTGTGTCTATGAATGGAGGACAACGAAGGGCTTAATAGTTATGGGGTTGCAGTTAAAGGCGATGGAAGTTCTGAAAATTACAGAATGGCCCCAAGGGTTAATGAAACTACCAATGGGTTTACCGGAGCAACAGCTGCGGTTATACCTGCGACGCCAATGAGCGTGGTAGCATCTTCTACAGAAGTGAAGAAGAAGAGGGGAAGGCCTAAGAAATATAGACCAGATGGTTCTTTAAATACTGCATTATCACCAATGCCAATATCGGCTTCAATCCCCCTTTCAGGAGATTTTTCAGGTTGGAAAAACAGTGGGAGCGGCCCCGTTGAATCGTTTAAGAAGAAGCAGAAGTTTGAGATTGCAAATCCAGGTAAAATATTTCCCTCTCCTATTGATAAAAGCTTGAACAGAGGTTATGATTTTTGATGAGTCTCCTTTATCTAATTTAAATAGTCTAAACACTGTCTCTGACTGTTGAATAGTTATTTGTGATCACAAAATGCTGCATTTGCTGGTTTACAGTGTTTGTTTTTTCCTAAATTCTGTTTGGTTCTGCATTATTTCTTACAGTGAAATTTTTAAAAATCTTATTACAAGTGTTCAACTTGGATCCCATATCTAAAATTCGTCTCGTTCTTTGGAGATTGGCATTTATGATACTGGAAGAGCAGCAGTATGACACGGACAGCAAATAGAGTATACCAGTGTGAATTCTAATAAGCTTATGTGGTCACACTCTTTGTATTTCCGTAATATTTATAGGAAACATACTGATGAAAAAGAATAAACAACTAAGGGGTCGTTTGGTTGCTGGTTAGAGTTATGCAAAGTTTAGTTATGTAGGGATTGCTTATTCAGTATTAGTTATTCCATCTTTTCACCCTGCATAAATCATACATAGATTCTCTCATAAGTTGTACTGTTATACATGTATTAGTTATACGGGATTGTAAACTGGTAAACAGTCCACCATACTTGGTGTGCTGGATTTTATACGTAACAACTAAAATGCTACCAAATGAGGTACTAGTTATGCCGATTTTAATACATGAAACAAGTGAATTTTCATGAAGATGCTCATTACATTTCAAAAGGATAAGAGGGCGTGTGATTGTATACGGTACCTGACGCATGAGATGCACATGCTGCGTTCGAGTGTTGGTTATTTTGCAAGATGAAACAAATGCAGATTTTGAAGATAGGTCATGTGGTTAAAACTATAAAAGTTATTTTATAAATTTAAATATTTAATAATACTATAGGTCACAACACTAAAGTTGCGTACAATAGACCCTTGTGGTCCGGCCCTGCCCCGGACCCCGCGCATAGTGGGAGCTTAGTTCACCGGACTTCCCTTTTACTATAGGTCACAACACTGCAGTAGAAATGAACAAATGTTATTTTATGTGGTTAAAACTATCCTAGAAGAAATTTTGATTCTAATATAACAACAATATATCTTGTGAAATCCCACAACGTGTGGTCTGAGGAGGGTAGAGTGTACGCATACTTTACCTCTACATTGGTAGTGGTAGGTAGAACAGTTATTTTCGAGAGACCCTCGGCTCAAGACAGAACATAAACACAAACAAAACAAGAGAAACGGTCAGACCCGAACAAAAAATTTAATGCAGTATGAAAATGCTGATATCAAAAACGAATAAGCAATGCTAGCGCATTCTGAAAAAGAAAGCATTAACTAACGCATATACATAAAATAAACTAAAGAACACATAGCAGCAGAAATCAAACAATATTATAAAGCAATACTGTGCCTACTAGTATGATAGACTAAGCGGACCTACAATAATAACACTACAACTACCAGTTTGTAAGCATAAGTAAGACTATGCTCGACTACCTACTACCCTTCTACCATAATCTGTGTCCTCCACAATCCTCTATCTAAGGTCATGTCATCAGTAAGTTGCACTTGTGCCATATTCCGTGTAATTACCTCTCCCCAATACTTCTTCGGCCTACGTCTATCCCTCATAAATCCGTCCATAGCCAACCTTTCACACCTCCGCACTGGGGCATTTGTGTCTCCCCTCTACACATGCCTGAACCATCTCAACCTCGTTTCCCGCATTTTTTCCTCGATCGAGGCCACTACGACTCTGTTCCGGATATCATCATTTTTAATCCTATCCATTCTTGTATGCCCACACGTCCATCTCAACATTCTCATCTCCGCAACTTTCATCTTTTGGATGTGCGAAGTCTTGACTAGCAAACACTTCGCTCCATACAACATAGTTGGTCTAACCATCATCCTATGAACTTGCCTTAAGTTTTGGTGGCACCTTATCGCACAATACTCCAGATGCGAGCCTCCATTTCATCAACCCTGCCCAATACGATGTGTGACATCGTCATCAATCTCTCAATTCTCTTGGATAATAGACTCGAGGTACTTGAAGTTTCCTTTCTTCGGAATGACCTTAGAACCAAGCCTCACCTCCACACATGTCTTAAGGTCGCTCTCGTTACTGAACTTGCACTCCAAGTATTCTGTCTTGGTCCTACTCAGCTTGAACCCTTTAGACTCCAGAGTTTGTCTCCAAACCTCCAACTTAGCGTTTGCTCCGCTGCTAGTCTCATCAATACGGATTATGTCGTCTGTGAATAAGATACACCATGACACCTCCAATTGGATTTATCGCGTCAGTCCATTCATCACCAAGACAAATAAGAATGGACTAAGAGCAGATCCCTTATGCAACCCCATCGTCACTGAGAAGTGCTTCGAATCTCCTCCTGTCCATACCCTGGTCTTTGCTCCATCATACATATCCTTGATCGCCCTAGTGAACTCCACAGGTACACCGCTAACCTCCAAACATCTCTATAAAACCTCCTTATGGACTTTGTTCGTTGAAAACCATGTAAGTCTCTCTTCCTCTCCCTATAGTGCTCCACTAACCTCCTAATAAGATGAAATGAATTCTGTAGTCGAACGCCCCAGCATGAATCCAAACTGGTTCTCGAAAATAGACACGCCTCTTCTCACCCTCATCTCCATGAAGAGGCGTGTGGTTAAAACTATCCTCGAAGAAATTCTGATTATGATATAGTAGATATTATTTGAACTAGCAAACTAGTAGTAATAACAATGAAAAGATTCTGCTCCTCATTGATGAACAACTTCCCCACATCGTGGGATTGTACTGGGTATGTTGTTGTATTGATGAACAACTTATATCATAGATATGTACTTTGCCCTGATAAAAGTACTATCCTTTTACTACCTGATTTGCCTCGAGAAGATTTGTTTCAAATTTTAATGATGCCAACAGTTGCCTTCAGTGGCAGTGTATTATAGTCTATGCTTTCTTAGTGATAACAGGAGTCATCAGTATGCAACACTTAAAAATATATTTCATCATTTAAGTATGCAAAAGTTAGAATCAGTTGACAATATGCTAAATCTGTGTTGGGAAACCAGAATTCAACTGGATGTGGAAACTGGTTAAATGAAAAAGGAAAACAGATCGACTTCTTTGTGATAACCAGTTTCTGAAGTAATCTATCTAGATATCTTGCTCATTTTATTTATAGGAAGCTTGATAATATTTATTTAGATGTTCAGTTTTGCATTATGTTGAAGGTCTGGGTTTGGTTGGGCTATTATTGAACTTGTATTTTGTTTCCTTAGTGGAAAGGGTGGCATACTCTGCTGGTGCAAATATATCACCTCATGTGGCATACTCTGTTGGTGCAAACTTTACACCACATGTGATTACTGTTAATGCTGGCGAGGTATGCATTTGCTATCAGTGTTTTATATATTCTTACTGCAATGCTACTACTTTCAAAACCTTGCTTTATTTTCAGGTAGCTTTAAGTATAGGCATAAACTTAATTCACTATGTCAAGAGATAAAATTGCTTTGTTGTCCCACCATTAAATTACCGGTTAAACATCAAAGAACGTTTGGATCTATAAATAGCTTCTTGTAACAAGGAGTGCACTTCTGTTGTTGAGAGGGATGATAGGGTCCTGAGAGAAGAAGATGGGCTCAACAATGCTTTGCGTCCGTGTAACTGAGCTACTCTTTAATGTTTGTTTTTCTCGTGTGAAGTTATGCATTGAGGAGACGCTATATTCACAATAAGCTGATTGATTAAGAAAAAGTAAAAGAAACAGTAGTTAAATTTAAAAGTAGAATTAAAATCATAGTGAATCATATGGGCTTCTAGTTTAAATTAGAAACTAAATATAGGACATAAGCTTAAATTTAAAGCCAAAATAATTAACAACAACAACATTTTACCCAGTGTAATCCCACAAGTGGGGTCTGGGGAGTGTAGAGTGTACGCAGACTTTACCCCTACCTTGGGAGGAAAAAAAATAATTAACAATAAACCGAAAAGTTGTCAGAGTTGAACTTCATTATTAATTTTAATTACTAAAATGGAAAATTTGGTTATAGGTATCACCACTAATAGAATTAAGTTAGAATGTACATAAAACTTTAATTTACCGCATAAAGAAGAAGTACAAAATTCTAAGCATTTTAATTATTAGTTAATACTTGTCAATTTAACAACTAACATTTCAAGTTAATTAACAATTACTTACTAGCTGAGCGTAACAACAACTATGTCTCAGTCCCACAGGCCACTAGTTGAGGGTAATAGATGAATTTTATTTTTTTTGTACCTAAAAGTGTGGGCTAATGGTTGGCCTAATAGAAGAGATTAATACTCCCATGTGATAAGTTTATCTGGTAGTTGATTTTTTATCTCTTACAAATATTCGCATCCAAGAATTAAAGTGCAGACTCCAGCGAACCCAGTTTCTGCAATCCATCTAGAGCAATACTATATAAAAAAAAAGATAGCCCGGTGCACTAAGCTCCCGCTGGCGCGGGGTCCGGGGAAGGACCGGACCACAAGGGTATATTGTACACAACTTTACCTCACATTTCTGTTTCACGGTTTGAACCCATGACCTCCTGATCACATGGCAACAACAACTTTTCCGGTTACTCCAAGGCTCCCCTTCAATATAGAGCAATACTATATATAATGTAAATATCCCTTTTCTATTGAGGTGTAAGTTAAACTCTGATAAATGTGATGGATATTGCCTTGTTGCAATATTCTTGCATCCAAGACGTGTTTATTTTCGACAATTAAAATTATATTGAATCATATGGATTCTTATGGTGATTTTACATTGCTGAACTGGAGTGAAATATATTCATTTTAATCATAATTCATAATAGAGTGGGCAAGCCTAGATTCCTCATGAAAAAAATTGTCAGAATGCCATCTTTCGGGAAAAGGGAAGTCAAAGAGGGCAATTAGTTAGGAGAAGTAGTTTTAACTTCTGTATCAATAATAGCATATCACTGAATTGATAACTGAATAGCTAACATGTGCTTAACTTTACCTGCTATCGTCACAAAGTGTTTTTATTCATTTATTTGTTTGTTTTATATACATCTTAATGTGGTCTTGTCATCCAGGAGTCTAAATAGTATAGACAACAAAAAGAGTTTGAAATTTAGGTAAAATAAAAGATTTCAAATTATTTAATTCAATTTTCATTAGCTCCTTATTTGTGGAGAATCATACTGAAAACAATAAAGCACAGGATCAGGTAGAACGAGAAGCTAATAGAGACATTACCGCATTTATTTCCTAAAAATTATCACATTTGTTGACTTATAGTTTTGAAACTACCTAAAAGTTTGTGATCACGGTCTACTTCCACCATATGGGTTTTGTTAAACTGGTACTTTACTGTGATAATTGCAAGTCAGAAAATATGGAGAGTTCTGTCCTCTTTTGACTTTTGGTGCTTAGATATGCGGGTGATATGATCCAATGTAGCTGTGTGTTTGATGAAAACATGCCCTATATACTTGAAAAGTGCCAGCTTGCTGTTTGCAAACAATTGTGGCAGCTTAATACTCTTGCATCCAGACTTGTTTATTTGTTGACATTTGGGGTGTGTTCGGTATGGAGGAAAATATTTTCCAGAAAAAGTTTCCAACTTTCTCATGTTCGGTTGGTCAAAATTTTTGGAAACATTTTCTCTAGAAAAACAAGTTCCAGAAAAATGACTTCCACAAGTGAAATTCCATATTGATTGTGTTCATCCCATCCTCCAACACAACTTATATTCACCCCACCCCCATGCCATCCCCATCACCCACACCCCCTACCATACCATTATACTGAAGACAAGAAAATAAGTAAGAAATTCACTTATTTTCCTAGAAAATATTTTCCAATAAACTATTTTCTATGAAAAACATTTTCCTTCATACCGAACACACCCTTGATCTGTTTTTTCATGGAGTTTGTGCTTCTATGAGTTCATTAATATCCGAACGGTTTCATTCTTGAATTCTATGTATTAGGATGTCACAATGAAAATTATTTCATTTGCTCAACAAGGGTCTAGAGCTATTTGTGTGCTTGCTGCCAATGGTGCAATTTCAAATGTTACACTTGGTCAGCCTAATTCTTCTGGTGGAACTTTGACCTATGAGGTACAAGTCCTTTAATTCTACAAATTTTATTTCCATGTATGGATGTGGTTCATTTGTAGTCAATTTTTTGCATATATTGTATATTCTCTGCATTCTTCTCATGTAGAACCAATCCAATGAAATAGCTATTGGTAATCTTTCTTCTTTAGATAATGCGTTGTAATCTAACTTGTGATTCATGATTAAATTCTTTCTGCAGGGTCGTTTTGAAATTCTTTCTTTGACAGGATCGTATATGTCTAGTGATAATGGAGTAACAAAGAGCCGATCTGGTGGGATGAGTGTGTCTCTGTCAGGCCCTGATGGTCGAGTTATTGGAGGGGGACTTGCAGGGATGTTGATGGCAGCTGGTCCTATTCAGGTTAGAGTCGAAGCACTCGATGAATTTAGCTCAACTTTACTTGAAATACAATCAGAACTAGGGGTCTCTAATGGGCGTGTTGGACTGAATTTGGGCAGGTCAAAATGGGCTGACTTAATAAATAACCCGCCCACAAGTTATTTGGGTAAAATGGGTTGAAAAGCGGGTCAAAGCCCAACTCGCTTGATTCTTATATAACTTCTATAATTTTTATTACCTAATAAAATTATGTTTTTCTTTATCATGGCTTTATCGCCCTTTCGCGGACCCAGGGCATAGCGGGAGCGTAGTGCCCTTTTTTTTTTAATCATGTCTATATATAACAACACATCAAATAAAAAAAAATATTTTTGATAATATTTTGACAAGATTTCTTATGGGTCAATTTGGGCGACATACAACCTAATATTTGATGGGCTGATCTAATAAATGGGAGGATCAATGCAGCCCAAAGTTTGGCGGGTTGGGTGAGTCATGTTTTCCTGGGCTAATTTTGCCACCCTAATTTGAACATCTCGAATTCATCAGGTTGTTATTGGAAGCTTTATTCCTGGTCACCAGCAAGAGCAGAATCCCAAGAAGCAGACGTTCCAACATGCCGCTACTTTCACTGCTATTCCTGCAACTCAAATTTATGAAGAACGAACTGATGTAGCTTACACCTCGCCAACTACCAATTATACTTCTCCGCCTCCCTTTCCTGGTGTTAACACAGTATCACTGAACTCCATACATAGCTCAAGAATCTCCGCAGTAGAAAACGATATTTTTGTGCCTGGAGAGGAATCTAATGAGCAATGTCCATCTTAATTTTATAATCTGATGTTGTACTATCTTTGTATTCCTGTACCGTATTGGCTTATTGTTTAGCCTACTTTGGACTTTAGGCTCACCATCCCTTTGCGACTAATATTGAAGTAAGACTTACTATCGTAGAATGTAATAGGGCATAATTTTGTCAATTTAACCTAGAAGTTACAAACTTTTTGAGGTTGGTATTGGACTTTCGGCTAGTAGAAGCTGTTATATTACTGTTTTCTGTCTGCCGTGATGTGATGTGGAAGTTTTTTGCATGAAATTTGAGAATATCAATCAAACATTTGGTGATATTTTATTTCAAATAGCGAGAGAAATAGGTGAATTTCCAGAAGAAAAGCATCAATGAAAATAGTGGGAAATTGAACTCGTTTAGTTAATCTATAACATTTGAGTCCATCATTGAGGGTAGGGCTGCACAAAAAATCGACCGGACCGAAAAAAAATCCCGGACCGAATTCGGTCCGGTCCGATCCGGGGTTTTTTTTCCCGGTTTTTAGTGTATATTAGACCGGACCGATTTTTTCGGTCCGGTCTTCGGTCTGACCTTTCTGGATTTTTGGTCCTCGGTCCGGTCTAGTTCGATACGGTCCGATCCGACCGATTCGAGGGTTTTGGCAATTTCTAATTGAGGGCCATTTTAGGAATCAGATACGATATAAAGATATGAACATATGAACATATGAGTGGTTATAGGGCTATTTGTGTGCTGCAACAACAACATACTCAGTGAAATATCACAATGTGGGGTATGGGGAGGGTAGAGTGTACGCAGACCTTACCTCTACCTTAGTAGGTAGAGCGATTGTTTCAGAGAGACCCTCGGCTCAAGACAAAATACAAGCAAAGCAAGGGAAACTGTCAGATTTAGATAAGAAATTTTAAAACAGTATGAAAATGCTAGTATCGAACGCGAATAAGCCATGATAGTGTATTCTGAAAAAAGTAGTAACTAACGCAGGTAAGTAAGATAAATAAAGTACACTAGAGAACGCATAACAACAAAAATCAAACGACAGGAGACTATAAAACAATATTGCGCCTACTAGTATGATAGGCTAAGTGGTCCTACAATAATAACACTACAACTACCGATTAACGCAGGTAATAAATAAAGTACACTAGAGAACACATAACAACAAAAATCAAACGACAGGGGAATATAAAATAATATTGTGCCTACTAGTATGATATGCTAAGCGGACCTACAATAATAACACTACAACTACCAGTTTGTAAGCGTAAGTAGGACTACGATGGACTACATACTACCCTTCTACCCCAATCTGTGTCCTCCATAACTCATATTTAAGGTCATGTCCCCAGTAAGTTGCACCTGCGTAATATCCCGTCTCTCCCCAATACTTCTTCGGCCTACCTCTACCCCTCATGTATTCGTCCATAGCCAATCTCTCACATCTCTGCATTGGGGCATTTGTGGCTCTCCTCTGCACGTTCCCGAACCATCTCAACCCCGCTTACCACATCTAATCATCCACCGATGCCACTCCCACTCTGTCTCGGGTATCATCATTTGTAATTCTATCCCTCCTTGTATCCCATACATCCATCTCAACATCCTCATCTCCGCAACTTTCATCTTCTGGGTGTGCGAAGTCTTGATCGACAAACACTCCGCCTCATACAACATAGTCGGTCTAATCACCACCCTATATAACTTGCCTTTAAGTTTTGGTGGCACCTTTTTATCGCACACGACTCTAGATGCGAGCCTTCATTTCATCCACTCTGCCCTAATACGATGTGTGACATCGTCATCAATCTCTCCATTCATTTGGATAATAAACCTGAGGTACTTGAAGCTTCCTTTCTACGGAATGACCTGAGTACCAAGCCTCACCTCCACGCCTGTCTCAAGGCCTCTCTCGTTACTGAACTTGCACTCCAAGTATTCTGTCTTGGTCCTACTCAGCCTAAACTCTTTAGATTCCAGAGTCTGTCTCCAAACCTCCAGCTTAGCGTTCACTCCGCTACGAATCTCATCAATCAGGACTATGTCGTATGCGAATAACATACACTATGACACCTCTCATTAGATTTATCGCGTCAGTCCATCCATCACTGAGATAAATAAAAATGGACAAAGAGCAGATCTCTGGTGTAGCCCCATCGTCACTGGAAAGTGTTCTGAGTCTCCTCCTACTGTTTGTACCCTGGTCTTGGCTCCATCATACATATCCTTGATCGCCCTAGTGTACGCCATAAATACACCTCTAACCTCCAAACATCTCCATAGAACATCCCTATGAACTTTGTCGTATGTCTTCTCGAGGTCGATGAAAACCATATGTAAGTCTCTCTTCCTCTCCTTATACTGCTCCACCAACCTCCTAATAAGATGAATGACTACAGAAAACCCCGACATGAATCTAAACTGGTTCTTGGAGACAGACACGCCTCCTCTCACTCTCATCTCTACGACTCTTTCCTAAACTTTCATAGTGTGACTTAGCAGCTTGATACCTCTATAGTTGTTGCAATTCTGGATATCATCTTTGTTCTTGTACAAAGGAATCATTGTACTCTACCTCCATTCTTTGGGCATTCTCGTTGTCTTAAAAATGACGTTAAACAACTCCGTCAGCCACTACAAACCTGCCCTGCATGCGCTCTACAAAAATTCAACTGGGATCTCATTAGGCCCGAGTCGCTCGTCCCCTGCGCATCCTGTGAAAATCACCCTGAACCTCCTCAACCTTAATGCTTTCACAATACCCAAAATCCCGGTACATATCAGATTGCTCCAGAACCCCCAACACAATGTCTCTATTTACTTATTCGTTCGAGAGTTTTTAAAAGTAAGACAACCACATCCGCCTAATATGCGCGTCCTCCACCAGTACTTTGTCGTCGTTGTCCTTGATGCACCTTACGTGATCCAAGTCCCGATCCTTCATCACCATCACCTTGGCTAGTTTATACAACTTCTTATTCCCGTTTTATCCTCTAATTCCACATACAAATGTTCAAAATCCGTCGTTTTCGCCGCCGTAACCGCTAGCTTTGCCTCATTCCTCACCATCTTATACAATTCCCTATTCGTCCACTTCTCCACCTTATCCTTTCTTTCTACCAATTTCGCATACGTTATTTTTTTCGCTTCAATTCTCTTAAACTTTACCATTCCATCACCAGTCCATTCGATTCCCACCACGGCTACCTCACGAGACCCCTAGCACTTCTATAGCAACCTCCTAAGTGCAACTGGCCATCCTGTCCCACATACTGGTCGCATCCCCACCACTCCCCCAAGCCACATTGACCATCAACTAACCTCTTCCCATCTCATTTGCACTAGCCATGGTCAAAATTCCCTATTTGATTTTTAACTTGTCATCCACAACCCTCCTCTTCTTCTCCATCTTGATTTCAAAATCCATCACCAAAATCTTATGTCGGGTTGTAAGATACTCTCTCGGAATAACCTTGCAGTCTTTACAAAGACTGTTGTCAACCTTCCTAAGGAGCAAAAAGTCTATCTGAGTCTTAGCCATCGAACTACGGAAAGTTACCAAGTGCTCATCCTTCTTCAAGAACCTCGAATTGGTTATCGCCATCCCAAAAGCTCTAGCGAACTCCAAAAGTGTTACGTCTCCCCCGTTCATGTTTTCGAAGCCAAGCCTCCATGCACGTCGTCATAACCCCCCGAAAGTGACCTGATATGTCTATTGAAATCCTCCATACAAATAACTTATCAGTAGGTGGTATACCTTCTACCACTTCATCCAAATCTTCCCAAAAGCGCTTATTCTCCTCCTCGTCCAAGCCGCCTGCGGCGCGTACACACTAATAATGTTCATAGTGAATCCTCCAACTACCAACTTAATTGCCATCATCCTGTATTTGACCCTCATAACCTCTACCACCTGATCCCTTAGCTCGTTATCTACCAAAATGCCTACCCCATTCCTATACTTCGACCTACCCGAGAACCATAACTTATACCCGTCTACATCCTTAGCCTTAGGTCCTACCCATTTGGTCTCCTGGACAGACTATATTAATCCTCATCTACTTAAGTATCTTAACTAGCTCTATGGACTTCCCCGTTAAAGTTCCAATGTTCCAAGATCATATTCTCAGCCTAGCATCTCCCTTACCCCACTTACCCCTAACCCTCGCCCTCGTCCCCGTCCGAGAACATGACCCTAGTCTACCATCATTCACCAAAGCCATAAGAGCAAAAAAATACAAGTCAAAGGTTAAAGCTAACACACACGGAAACCAATATTAAAGCACAAGTTAGCAAGAATCTAGAGGTAAGTCAGACTACTATAGACTAGAATGATAAAACAAAGGACAAGAAGAATAAATGCAAAAATGTAAAGTCAAGATTCAATAAACGCAACACACAAAAATTTAACTACAAGGATAAGAACAAATATTGGGTACGGGCAAATGGAGGTACCAACTCCAGACTGATAGAACCCGTTCACACGTCGAAAAACAATGTTCACTGCCTAAAATCATTGTTTCCTGCCGGAAACCACTGTTTGCTTTCAGAAAACTTTTGTACCCGACTGCTAGGTGGAAGAATGAAGAGATAGAACCCGGATGTACCTGCAAAAACAGAGCAAGATAAGAAAAAAGGAAAAAGGGAAGGACCGCTGGAGACTGCCGGAAAAAGCTATCGGCCGGTGTGGAGACTGCTGCCGAGGAGCAGTGGGCGGTCGATTGTATTTTCTTTAATTTTGCCGAGGAGGATGCCTCTATAAAGTAGCCACTTATGGCTGATGTGATTAAAAGAAGTGATTCGTTTCGTGGTCCGACAAAGGCAGTAGCAGTTTCAGATCAGTAACAGAAACAAGAAGAAAAAGCTGAAGTCGTGAAAAAGTGTGAGACAAAGATCTGTTTTCTGGCGACGGCGAGATACCGACAATTTCTCGCCGTTCGATCTGATAAAACATATATCGAGGAGAAAGGCAAAACGTTTTCTTCGATGATAACAACAATGTGCAAAGATAATAATCCAAGAAAAGATGGTGAAAACAAAAATGTATAATTAAAAGGCTATTTACGCGCATGTGCCCGATTATCTAATCATAGAACCTTGACTATTTTTCATAGAGAAGAGAGCACAACGTGATTACTTTACACTGACATTCGGGTGGTTTTTATAAACTTTGCAAATTTGTTGTCTTTCAATTATCATATAATTTCTAAAATAAAGGCTATATGTTGTCGTTATGACTTCTGCGAAGGGTCAACCCCTCGATTTTTTAGTTTTTGGCCTCTATTCGCACTTAAACATCATATGTTTGAGTGTGTACGTAACTACTAAAAGGGTAAATGGCACACAAAGTTTTGCGACTATGCCATATGGAAAAAATAGAGATGTCTCATATGCTATCCATAACATGTGGAAGTATCTATGTAATGTCATAGTCATTCGGTTTGAATGCTACATGAAGAACATAAGTCAGATGAAGGAACGGGAAGACCCAGGAAGTAGAAGATCATAACATGAGTGATTTGTTATTAGAATCATTTAATCAAAATATTGAAGGGCTCAAACTATAGGGGTATCAAGCTTCTAAGCCACACAATAAAAATTTGGGAGAGGGTGGTCGAGTTGAGGATGAGGAAGGATGTGTCTATCTCCAAAATCAATTTGGGTCATGTCGGGGTTATCACTACAAAAATTATTCGTCTTGTAAGGAGACTGGTGGAGCAATATATGGACAAGAAGAGAAACATGCACATGGTATTCATTGACCTAGAAAAAGTGTATGATAAAGTCTTAGGGAGGTTCTTTGGAGATGTATGGAGTCTAGAGGTGTGTTTGTAGCTTACATTAGGGCTGTTAAGAATATGTATGATGGAGTCAAGACTAGATTTAGGACATTGGGAGGTGATTCTGAACACTTCCCGATCATGATGGGGTTGTACATGAATCAACTCTTAGTCCATTTCTATTTGCCTTAGTGATAGATGAATTAACACGACAATCCAAGGGAAGGTACCGTGATGTATGTTAATCGCAGATGACATAATTTTGATCGATGAGACGCGCGATGGAGTTAATGATAGACTAGAAGTTTAAGGACTTAAAGTCTAAAGGTTTCAGGTTAAGCAGGACTAAAATAGAGTACCTAGAGTGCAAATTCAGTTCCTTGCGCATGAAACGGAGGCTGCAATAAAGAGAGGAGCAAGTCATACCTAAAAAAGGAAGCTTCAAGTATCATGAGTCTGTAATTCAGGGAGACGGAGAGATTGATGATGATGTCACACATCACATTGAAGCGGAGTGGGTGACATAGAGGCTTGCGCCCAGGGAACTGTAGGATAAGAATGTGTCCCCAAGGCTTAAAGAAAAGTTCTACAAAGTTGTGGTTAGACCAGCATTGTTGTATGGTGTAGTGTATTGACTAGTCAAGAATGCCCATGTTTAAAAGATGAAGGTAGCAGATATGAGGATGCTCAGATGGATGTGTGGACATACGAGGATGGATATGATTAGGAATGAAGTTATATGGGACAAGGTGAGAGTGACTTCAGTAGCAGACAAAATGAGGAAAACAAGCGTAAGGTGATTCAGACACGTAAAGATGAGGGTCAATGATGCGCCAATTAGGAGGTGCGAGAGGTTGGCTGTAGCTGGAGTTAGGAGAGGTAGAGGTATGTCAAAGAAGAACTGGGGGGAGATGATTAGACAATACATGACACAACTTCAGTTGAATGAGGACATGACCTTAGAAAGGAATATATGAATGTCTAAGATTAGGGTAGAAAACTAGTAGTAGGTAGGTAGGTGTGGGGAGGGAGGGGTCGAGTTTTCCTCCTCCACTCTTTTCATTTTAGTAGTAGTTGTCAGATATCACATTGTTTTATTTTCTTGATGGTTATTATTGTATGTTTTCACATTTATTTTGTATCTTGTTATTTACTCTCTCTTTTCATATATTTCTGTGACTGATACCTTTCTTCTGAGCCGAGGGTCCACCGAAAACAACCTCTCTACCTCACAAATGTAGAGGTAAGGTCTGCGTACATCCTACCCTCTCCAGACCCACCTTGTGAGACCACACTGGGTTTGTTGTTGTTGTTCTAAACTAGTCCGAAAAGTGTTGTCTAATCATTTTATAGTCCATATTTAAATTTTTCTTAAATTTTAGTGATTTTTTGTTTTTATATATGAATCTACGATCTATGTAGAAAATGTTGAGTTAACCAACAAAAATAACATACCCAGTGTAATCCTACAACTGAGGTCTGGGGAGGGTAAGATGTACGCAGACCTTACCTCTACCTCTACAGGATAGAGACATTGTTTTCGATGAACCCTCAGCTCAAGAGGAACGTAGTCAATGTAAGAAAAATAAGATAGCAAAAAAATCAAGAGGCAAAATAATGGTGCAATATAATAATACCCATATAAAGATCATGATCTATACAATACCAAATTAGTACAGCTAAGAAAATGAGACGAGGAGATGGAAGGCTAGCCCCCACCTCTCGCATACATAACGTGACACTCAAATACATTCTAACCTTCTATCATAATCCTCGACCTCCAAGTATGCATATCTAAGGTCATGTCCTCAGTCAGCTGGAGTTGAGCCATATCTTGTCTAATCACGTGCCCCAACTTTTTTTGGGCCTACCTCTACCTCTACTACCTCATGTGACCACCAGTCTCTCACACATCAAAAATGGCGCATCCTCACCCCTCCCCTTCACATGCCCGAACCATTTCAGTCTCACTTTTCTTATTTTATCCTCCACGGAGGCCACTCTGGCCTTGTCCCGTATATCTCCATTCCTAATCATATCTATCCTAATATGACCACATATCCATCTCAACATCTGCATCTCCACTATCTTCATTTTTTGAACGTGAACGCTCTTGACTGGCCAACAGTATGCCCTATACAACAACGTTGGTCTAACCACCACTTTGTAGAACTTACCTTTCAGTCTAGGCGCCACATTTTTATCACAAAGGACCCCAGAGGCGAGCCTTCATTTCACCCTGCTCCGATACGGTGGGCGACATCATTGTCAATCTCCTCATTTCTTTGGATAATAGACCCAAGATATTTGAAACTCTTTCTTTTAGGTATAACTTGTGCCTCAATCTTCACTTTCACATTTGTCTCTTGCGTTACATCACTGAACTTGCACTCCATGTACTCCATCTTAGTACTGCTCAACCTGAAACCCTTGGACTCTAAGGTCGTTCTCCAAACTTCTAGCCTATCTTTAACACTACTACGCGTTTCGTCAATCAAAACTATGTCGTCTGCAAATAACATACACCACAACACCTCTTCCTGAATATGTTGTGTCAATTCATCCACCACTAAGGCAAATAGAAATTGGCTAATGGTTGATCCTTGGTGAAACCCCACGACGATCGGAAAGTGTTCTGAATCACCTTCCACTGTCCTAACCCGGTTTTTGTCAACCTCACACATGTCCTTGATTGCCTTGATGCAGGTCACAAACACACCTTTAGACTCCAAGCATCTCCAAAGGACCTCCCGGGGGACTTTATCATATGCCTTTTTCCTGGTCAATAAACACCTTGTGTAAGCTCTCTTTTTGTCTCTATACTGCTCGACTAATCGTCTGAAAATATGAATATATTTTGTAGTCGATCGGCCTGACATGATTCCGAACTCAATTTCGGATATCGACACATCCCTTCTCATCCTCAACTCGACCACCCTCTCCCAAACTTTCATAGTGTGTCTTAGCAACTTAATACCCCTATAGTTATTACCACTCTGAATATCTCCTTTGTTATTGTACAATGAGACCATTGTACTCCACCTACACTCCTCTAGCATCCTAGCCGTCCGAAATATGACATTAAACAACCTAATCAGCCACGAACATACCTCCCTTGCGCTCTTCCAAAAGCCTATCAAGATCTCATCAGGCCCGGTCGCTCTTCACTTCCTCATCTTACAGATAGCCTCCTTACCTCTGCAATCTTGATATCCATACAGTACCCAAGATCTCTACGACTCTCGGAATTCTCCAACTCCCCCAAAATGATAGTTTTGTCCCCTTTTCATTTAAGAGCTTATGAAAGTACGTTTGTCATCTCAGCCTAATGTGTGCGTCGTCTACTAGAATTTCACCATTCTCATCCTTGATTCACCTCACCTAGTCCAGGTCACGAGACTTTCTATCCCTCGTCTTGGCAAGACTATACAACTTTCTATCTCCGGCTTTACATTCGAGCTTCTTATCCAAGTGCTCAAAAATTGTTGTTTTAGCCGCCGTGACCGCTAGCTTCACTTCCTTCTTCACTACCTTATACCTCTCCCTATTCCTCTTGTCGTCCTCGTCGACGCTCTCCGCTAGCGCCGTGTACACAACTTCTTAGCTTCTACTTTTCCTTGTACCTCTCCATTCCACCACCAATCCAAGAATTATCAGTAGGTGAAGTATCATTGCATCTATTACCATTTCTGTCATTTGTGGCGATGGATGCAGACTGGTATAATATAAGAATATACTCCTCCACAATTTATATGAAATAATTACTATTTGAAGAATTAGAAGTGAATTAGAAGAGTTTTTCTTTGGCGGTGACTATTTCATGTTTTAAATATTTGTAATGTAGTTTTTAAATATGTAAATTGTATTTCAAAAAATTAGAAATTTTCATGTCCCAACTCCATACAAAAAGTAGATAGTTCATACTCTGAATCGTCTCATATGAAGTAGGGTGGATGGAGTAGTACTTCATAACATTTTCAACTATATATGTGATATAGCTCATTGTCATAGTCTCATAGATAGTGACTGCCTCTGCACCTACTACCAAGGTTTACATTTAATTACAATATCATGAATTTCGTTATTATTTGAGGATGAAAATACAATTAGCCACAAGACATGGGCTCTATTATTATAAAAGTGCGACAGCTGATATCTGAATGCCTAGATTTGTTCTGTCTCCTCCTTAAGCCAGGAAAATTGGACAAGATATTATATTATTGCAGAATAACCACCCAAGATTGTGATCTTAAATTTTAAATTGATTGAAAAGCAAATCAGATAACTTAGTGACGGGTGCAAGATTTCATTGCCCCAAAAATTTATTAGAATAAAAGCTGGACGTTGTGTAAGCATGAATCATGTGTTTTTAAAACCATGGGAAAGAAAAGGATGAAGAACCCGCAAGGATGACTCAGTTGGTTGAGCATGGGCCGTTCATAATGGAAATTTTAGATTTGAAACATCATTCCTACAACAACAGGGGATTTGCCTTTTTGACGGAGCTCATCGCACATAAGTTTACCCTATGCGTACTCAGAGGATAATAACTGCGAATTTCCTTGTCATAAAAAAAAGGTACGAAAAGATAATTCATCCTTATATACCGGACGACCATGAAAGATTCTAATAAAATATTAGACGACTCCACCTACTTATTTTATTATGCAGGAAGTTGATTAGTTATGTTAATCATAGAATTCTCATGGTCCATATTCAATAGTTGCAATTTGTTTATCCCTAGACATTCTTGTAACATGCAGGATCATGATGTTACGTAACTAATACAATATATTTCGTTCGGACTATAAAAATAATACGCATGGACACATAAATATACAGGAGCACCAGGATGGTGAAGTATACCTAAGCTTCTTTATTAAAACAAAACTTCATCTGTCTCCATTTGTTTGTCTTTCTTTTCTTATTGGTCTGTTTTAAAAAAATATTTCTTTCCTAATTTAACAATTCTTTAATTAAAAAAAACACATATGAAATATCACAAGATTTAAAGAACATTTTAATACATTGCGCACATCTTTAATTTAAGATTAAAAAATTAAAAAGTCTTCTATATATTTTTTAAAATTTCCTATCAAATTAAACTAAAATAAATAAGTTGAGACGAAAAGTAGTATATTATATATTTTTTATAACCCCGTATCTACCACCTGCATTTTGAAAAGCAAAGGTGCAGGGGAGACAAGTTAGTTATGATTATTAGGTGAGATGTTACCTTCAAAGTAAAAAGGCATAGGTCCACAATATTTTACTTTTTACTTTTTAGTGTATTCACAAATGAAAATAAATATAGATTAAGTGCATGTTTGGATTAGCTAATTCTGGGTATCTACTTTCGTGAAAATCAGAAAATTGACATGTTTGATTTGACAAAATCAATTCTGCCAGAATTAATTTTGCCATTAATTTCAATTTTAATTTCACCCTTTCTTTTATTACCCTTTTTAATTTTCATCAACAACTCTATCCACTTTCATTACTCTCTTTAAATATCTAGAAATAATTAATAAAAAAATTCAAATATACAACTTTCACTATCTTCTTTAAATATCTAGAAATAATTACTAAAAAAAACATTCAAATATATAACTTTGATTACCATCTTTAAATATCTAAAAATAATTACTAAAAAAAATAATCAAATATATTACTCTTGTTCTGTTTTGAGTATACTATTATTAATTTTAGGACCTTTCTCGTACTTAGAAATGAGAATAATGAAACTCATTTGGATTATCCTTCTCTTTTTTCTATTGTTTTCTTTCAAATACTTCGAATATTATTAATATTTTAAATGCGGCAAAATGTGCTCTACAATTTTAACTGAAAACCGATTCCAAGGTATTTTTTAAAATAACTATTAAGTATAATATTTTTTTTCTATAATGTATTATTAATATAAATGAAGCTAGTCCCGAGAAATGCGGCAAAATGTGCTCTACAATTTTAACTGAATACCGATTCCAAGATACTTTTTAAAATAACTATTAAGTATAATATTATTCCTTTTTCAATAATGTATCATATAATACATTATAGAGTACATGTAAAATTAGTATTGTAATAATATTTAAATACTATTTGCACTTTAAATTAGTATTGTAATAATATTCTACTAATATTTAAGTACTATATTGCACTTTAAATTCTATTATCTATTTGTAATTTTTATTTACATACTTCCATCTATTTATATGTATATTTTTATTTATATGTATGTCTATTTTGGTAATTCTACATTCAAAAGCAATGATCAAAACTATCCAAACATAAATCAATTATAAGAATCACTTTTACATTGTTGCATCCAAACATGAATTACTTCTGCCAAAATCAATTATGTCGGAAGCTAATCCAAACACACCCTAAAATTACAAAAAAATTATAGAAAGTGTATTACAGTTACGTTGTATATACTTCAAGTGCAAAAGATGCACAACTATTGCCTTGACTAACTATGCATAACAATTCATGATGTACATAGTAGCATCTAGGCGCACCAAATCTTATAGCATATTATATAAAATAGTCAAATATTTAAAGGAAATCTGGAAAAAATGTTCTGAGACATATATACAGGATTACACGTGGAAATCAAAGATATAAAGCGTGCACAAAGCTTTCTTGGATCTATTAGGAGAATAGCTCAAAGTGTAAAATATACATAAGATAAATATCCCACCTATATACTTGTTGAAAATTTATTAACATGAAATAAAGTTAATCCTATTATTTATAATTCGAATAATTGGGGCTCCGCACGTCGAAAACGTTGTTTCCACGCACGTGCACACATTGTACCAAGAATCGTGAATTTTCTTAGTGAAAGAGATATTGGTAAGTATACAAAATGTTTGAGACATGAAATGATAGACGGTTATTAGCCAAATGACAAGTGTTTCACGTTGGTAAATGAAGGAAGAAGTGTACGATGTGTAAAAGATGAAACGCGTCGGAAATCACCGCGGAGTCGTGAAGTGCCGCGACGCAATACCGTCGGAGCCGCGGCGTCGGAGCGCCTCCAGCCAACACCGCGACTCTAATTGGGCAGTAAGACACTGTAAGCCACTGGTTGTCAGGCGCCACGACGCCTCCAGGCAGGGCCGCAGCGCTTCGATGATAGAATGTTCGACGGGAGCTGAAGAGTTTCTGACTTTGGGCTAGTTTGGGGCATTAATATCCCATGAATTGACTTATGAATTCAGTCATTATTTGGCTGAATTGTAACTCCATATCAAGTGCATTACATGGCCATTACTTGGCTAGATGGGAAATCATCTTTTTGCACTATAAATTGAAGCCTTTGGCTCATTTGAAGAATCCAGCCATTAGTTGGCTAAATTGTAACCCCATATCAAGTGTCATTACATGGCCATTGAAGGTCATTACTTGGCTAGATAGGAAATCATCTTCTTGCACTATAAATTGAAGTCTTTGGCTCATTTGAAGAACACACCAAACTTCAGATTTTTCTAAGTTCTTCTTCTTCTCTAGCATTCTTCCACACACTCAAAAGGTTCTTCTTTTAGTAAACACTTGAGTTATTCTTTGCTCAATTGTTTGTTGCTGTTTTATCTTGGGAGACAAGTTGCCGATAGCCGTTAAAGGATTCATACGGGGCAATATTATCTTAAGGACTAGGTGCTAACACTCGACTCAACAAATCTTTGTAGTAGTTCTTTCTTGTTCTCATTTCCAGATTGTAACCAAAGTTGTTATTGTTTACTTTCCCATTTTCTTGTAACCGCAATTGTAACTCACAATCGTAAGACACTATTTACTGTTAGCAATAACAAGATGACTGGAGGAGAACAATTCAACACTCAAACATCCCTCACTGCTCAAGGCAATCAAAATGCCTCCACCACCGCTTCTCAAGGCACAACCAGTGCCAACCCCACTGCTGCTCAAGGCGTTCACAACGCCTTTTCCACTACTCATGGGAACGCTACTGTTCCACCGCCCGCCGAATTCCATCATGAACGCCCTGAGAAGTTCATGGGGAAATTGTTTTAGAGATGGTAGCAGAAGATGCTATTCTTCCTGACGGTTATGTGAATGTCTCTTTTCCTAACCGAAGACCCTCCACAAGTTGGAGATGAAGTGGACCCTCAGCCGAATGAATCGGCGGGAGAAGGCCAATATATTCATGTCACTAATGGCATGAAGATGACTCTCGATGCATGAAGTCATAGTGATTCCATCTGTCGAAATTATATCCTGAGCTGTTCGTCCGATCCTCTTTACACGGTGTATTGCGCTGTTGGCACTGTCAAAGAGTTGTGGGATAAACATCAGAAGAAGTACAATGCCCAAGATGCGGGTACTAAAAAGTTCATCGTTGGGAAATTTCTAAAATTTCAGATGGTGGACAACAAAACTGTGATGTCCCAAGTCCAAGAATTCCAAATGATTTTACATCACATGGATTTGGAAGGAATGAAGCCTAATGAGCAATTTCTGGTTTCTTCGTTAATTGAAAAGTTACCTCTCTCGTGGAATGAGTTACTTAAAACTCAAGACAAAAGATATGACCTTTGAGGAACTTGTTATCAAACTCCAAATTCAGGAGGATAATAAGAAGGCCATGCTAAAGGGGAAGCAACCCGCTGAGGCTAAGGTGAACCTGGCGGAAGCCAAAGGGGTTTCAAGCAAAAAGCGAAAATTCCAGAAGGATATTAAGGGCCCAACAACTGAAAAGTTTAATGGGACTTGTCATCACTGCGGTAAACCTGGTCACATGGTCAAGGATTTCTGCAAACTCAAGAATGAGAATAAAGAGAAGGCCAAGTGCAAGGCTAAGGCTAACATCGTCGAAGACATGCTTCTAGACGATATGATTGAGGAGTTCTCGGCGGTGATACTTGAAGCCAACCTCGTTAAGAATCCTATGCAGTGGTGGATGGACACAGGTGCTACCCGTCACATCTGTTCCAACAAAGACGCCTTCTCCACATATACACCAGTCACAGATAAGAAACTGTTCATGGGAAACAATGCTTCTTCAGAGGTGTTGGGGGTAGGAAAGGTAGTCTTGAAGAAGACTTCCGGAAAGGAGCTTACTCTGAAGGAGGTGATGCATGTCCCATAAATTTGAAGAAATTTAATTTCTGGACCTTTGTTGGTGAATGCTGGTTTTAGGCTAGTGTTTGAGGCCAATAAATTTGTAATCACTAAAAATGGAACATTTATAGGAAGGGGCTTCGTCTGTGAAGACCTCTTTAAAGTTAATGCTTCATCTGTAATGTCTACCTCTATTATTAATAAAATTGAGCCTTCTACTTATTTGCTTGAGTCGTCTAATTTATAGCATCATAGCTTAGGACATATAAACTATCAATGTATTCAAAGATTGGTAAAGTTGGAGTTGTTGTCGTCTATCGACGTAAACCCTCAACGTAAGAAGGTGTGCATAGAGGCAAAACTGTCAAAGAGTCCCTTTAGATCTGTCGAAAGGGAAACCGCTCCTCTAGAAGTCATACACACCGACATATGTGATTTGAAGTTCACACAAACTAGATGGGGGAACAAGTACTTTGTGACTTTCATAGATGATAACACAAGGTATTGTTACCTTTACTTACTAAAAAGCAAAGATGAAGCCTTTGAAGCATTCACACGCTACAAAACAGAAGTTGAGAACCAACTAAGAGGACAAATTAAATCAATCTGTAGCGATAGAGGGGGAGAATATGTAGCACATTTTGAAGAGTATTGTGCCCAATCGGGCATTGTTCATCAAACGACAGCTCCTTACTCACCTCAATCAAGCGATGTTGCTGAACGCAAGAACCGTACGTTAAAGGAAATGATGAATGTATTGCTCATCAATTCACGCCTTCCCCAACATATATGGAGAGAAGATGTTTTTACCGCCAATAAGATTCTTAACCGAGTCCCACCTAAAGGTAAGGACAAGACTCCATACGAACTATGGAAAGGAAATAAACCCACCTACAAATACTTGAAGGTGTGGGGTTGTCTAGCTAAGGTAGAAGCACCTAAGACAAAGAAGGTCAAGATTGGGCCTAAGACTGTAGATTGCATATTCATCGGATATGCAAATAACAGTAGTGATTATCGCTTCTTAGCGCATAAGTCAGATGTACCCGACATCCATGTGGGTACAATCGTGGAATAAAAAAATGTCAGTTTCTTTGAAGTCTTGTTTCCTAGAAAGGAAAGAGATATAACCTCTCGCAAATGAAGTTATGAACAAAACTCTCAAGATCTAGGAGTCGTTGACTGCCCGGATCTAGGCAGTTCAGATCTAGTGAACTCCGAAGTGGTTGATTATCCAGAATCTAGTATTCCAGATTCTCAGGACTTACAGGGTCCATAGATGGAACCAAGATGAAGAAAAAGGGCCAGGACAGACAAATCCTCCGGTCTGGACTTTGTAGCTTATATGGTTCATGACGAACCACAAATAATTGATGAAGCATTGTCAACTCCAGAAGCACCGCTCTGAAAAGAAGCTATAGAGAGAGATAGAATCCATCCTGCATAACCATACCAGGGAGTTGGTTGATCTTCCGCCGGGAAACAAACCATTGGGTTGTAAGTGGATACTCAAACGGAAGTTGAAAGCATATGGATCTATAGATAAATACAAGGCTAGGTTGGTAGTCAAAGGCTATGGATAAAATGAGAGCCTTGATTACTTTAACACCTATTCTCCGATGTCTAGGATGACATCCATACATATGTTCATAGCTATTTCCTCTTTGCGGGATCTGAGAAACATCAAATGGATGTCAAGACAGCCTTCCTAAATAGTGATTTGGAAGAAGAAATCTATATGGACCAACCCGAGGGGTATGTGGTTCCAGGACAAGAGAAGAAAGTCTGTCGGCTTGTCAAATCTCTGTACGGGCTGAAACAGGCCCCAAAGAAATGGCACGAGAAGTTTGATAGTACTTTACTATCGAAAGGGTTCGCCATTAATGAGTGTGATAAATGTGTTTACACGAAAGGAAATGTTGACTCGTTCATAATGATATGTCATTACGTAGACGATATGTTGATCACAAGTAGCAGTCCTAGGATGATCCTAGATACTAAGAATATGTTGAAACAATGTTTTGACATGAAAGATATGGGTATTGCAGTTGTCATCTTAGGGATCAAGATCTCTAAGACATATGATGGAATGGTCTTATCTCAATCTCACTACATCGAGGATGTGTTGAAGAAGTTTGGTATGTTCGACAGTTCATCGATAACGACACCATTGGATATAAATTAAAAGATTGATAAATATTATGGTGCGCCCATACGCCAGGAGCGGTATGCACAGGTGATTGGTAGTTTGATGTACGTCACAAACTGCACTCGACCTGATATCGCTTATGTAGTCAACAAGTTGGCTAGGTTCACCCGTAATCTGAGTGATGATCACTGTAAAGCATTAAATCGGGTACTGCGATACCTGAAATACACGCTAGCTTACGGGTTACATTATTCGAGATATCCAGTTGTACTAGTGGGTACAATAATGCAAACTGGATATCTGATATAGAGAACACCAAGTCCACCAGTGGGTATATATTTATAATTGGTGGCGGGGCTGTGTCTTGGAAATCCTCTAAGAAAACTTGCATCGCCCTATTCACGATGTAATCAGAGTTTATTGCTTTAGATAAAGCAGGATAAAAAACTGAGTGGCTTTATGACTTCTTAGAGGATATCCCATGTTGGGATAAATCCGTACGTTCTGTAATGATCCACTGCGACAGCTCGTCGGCTCTAGGAAGAGCACGAAGTTTTATGTACAACGACAAATCTTATCATATCCGATGGAGACATAATACCGTTAGACAGCTGGTCACCACGGGTATTATTTCCATTGATTACATAAAATCAAAGAAAAACATAGCAGATCCTCGACAGCGGCATACCTGCAGATCGACGATGCTGTCTGCGGAATGGGCCTAAAACCCAAACAATAAGAACTGATACGGTGAATACCCAACCTTACTGACTGGAGATCCCAGAAATTAGCTTCAATGGAAAAACTAAATCGTAAAGGTTCAGTTGAGCGCTTCGGTGAAAGCAAGAGCACTTTGGATAATGATTTCTTCATAGAAACATGAATCCAAGGATGTTCCCGTGATAGACATTAAAGTGTTATCTGCAGAGTGGGTAAATGTTAAGTTTCCAAAACCTTTAATGATCCTCAACGGTTGAGGTTAGATTTAGGGAAACTTTTAATGGTTCCTAACACTCGTGGAGTGGGTATAGCAGGATATCTTGTAGGAGACCACCTATTTAAGTGCGATGACTGGCCGCCTCAAATGAACGCACTTAAGAATCCAAGATGTGTCCATAGCCACAACAAACAAAACCTTAAATAAAAACAGAGTAAGGAAAAATGTTGTGTTGGTACCACTGTCTTGGCTTGCACTAAACACTGACGGTTCAAGACATTACGTTCACCACGCACTAAGTAATTCTGATGGTATTCTACTATGAAAGGTTCAAAACCACAACTATCTATCCAGATGCAACTTCGATCCGCCGAAAGATTGCTAGAAAGGCACCATGTGAGTGTGTCAAAATCTCTTTAAAGAGGGGATTGTTGAAAATTTATTAACATGAAATAAAGTTAATCCTATTATTTATGACTCGAACAATTGGAGCTCCGCACGTCGGAAACGTCATTTTCACACAAGTGCACACATTGTACCAATGATCGTGAATTTTCTTAGTGAAAGAGTTATTGGTACGTATACAAAATGTTTGAGACATGAAATGATAGACGATTATTGGACAAATGACAAGTGTTTCATGTTGGTAAATGAAGGAAGAAGTGTACGATGTGTAAAAGATAAAACGAGTCGGAAATCGTCGGGAGCCGTGAAGGGCCGCGGCGCAACACCGTCGGAGCGCCGCGGCGCCTCCAGCCAATGTCGCGGATCTAATTAGGCAGTAAGGCACTGTAAGCCACTGGTCATCAGGCGCCGCAGAACCTCCAGGAAGGGCCGCGACGCTTCGATGGTAGAATGTTCGACGGGAGCTGAAGAGTTTCTAACTTTTGAGCTGGTTTGGGGCATTGATTTCCCACGAATTGGCTCATGAATTCAGCAATTATTTGGCTGAATTGTACCCCCATATCAAGTTTCATTACATGGCCATTGAAAGTCATTACTTGGCTAGATGGGAAGTCATCTTCTTGCACTATAAATTGAAGCCTTTGGCTCATTTGAAGAACACACCAAACTTCAGATTTTTCTAAGTTCTTCTTCTTCTGTAGCATTCTTCCACACACTCAAAAGGTTCTTCTTTTAGTAAACACTTGAGTTATCCTTTGCTCAATTGTTTGTTGATGTTTAAGAACTCCAAAACAGAAAATGAATTTGAAAACATTTCTGGTATGGAATCATAGTCTATATAATTAGAATTATGATTTAAGAGTATCCATTAACTATAGTCTAAAAGATATAGACCATCAATCAGTTGATTCGTTCTAATTCATTGAATTAATCCGTTATAAAAGTATTAGAAAAAGAAGGGAACGTTATTTATGAATTGCATTTTTTAAAACACTTTTTGGTAAAAATTGTATCTTTATCTCAGAGCCTCGAAGGAAAGAAAAATCGTTCTTTGCTTTGACTTTGATGAAAAAATTTCAGTTAAAATGGAATGGATTGATCGTACCTATCCAATAATGGATTATAACTGACTCGTTATTCACTCGATTTTGGGGTCATAATCATTATGTAGGAGAGAAAGTGGAATGAAAGGTATGATCCACTCATATTCATATGTCTGTTTCATAAAAAAGTTTTTAATTCTTAATTAATTGTTTTCGATTCACCGGATCTTACCTATTTTGAAAGGAGTCAATAAAAAGTCAAAATATGGACTAACTTAAACTAATTTAAAATTTAAATCGAATTGTATATTCTTACTTATTCTAAGTCTTTGCTAAATACTTCAACTATTTTTATCTTGGGAGACAAGTTGTCAATAATTGTTAAAGAATTCATACGGGGTAACATTGTCTTACGGACATGATGCTAACACCCGACTCAATAAATCTTTATAGTAGTTATTTCTTGTTCTCATTTCCCGATTGTAATCAAAGTTATTATTGCTTACTTTTCCATTTCCTTGTAACCGCAATTGTAACTCACAATACTTAGCTTTCCATTATTGTCTTGGTTTTTATTTTCATATATAATGGTCAAATGTTAAAGTACTCCCTTGTACTCATAGGAAGCTGACCTGGTCAACAAATGTCTTATAGATTTAATAATATAGGATTTTATTTTTTTTATATTCAGCTTCCTAACTTACGTCAGACTATTTCCGGAGATAATAGTATCGACCCCTTAACACTATTATAAGTAAATCGCGGGATGTGTCTGGATGACCAGAGTTTGAGAACAGAGCAACTGATATCACCTACAAGGTTCTATCCCAGAAAGAATTTGAACCCACGCTGCAGGCCTCTAGCTGAATTTTAAGTTCACCTCCTTTGCCATCCAGCTATGCCCGGGGGACCGATCTTATTTAGTTATATGTGTGATTTTTCTTATATTGTATTAAAGAGGAATTTAAGATTCACATATGTTTGTTCTTCCTCGTTAATTTCAGTTTTTCTTTGTTCCTTATCAAGTGATTTTCCTCCTTATTAATTTGAACCTATTCCAAAATTGTTGTAATTATTATCCAAATCAAGCATGTTTTTTTTTATTTGTTGTAAATGATGATTAGCGTCAATTCTGATAATAGGAATAAACCAATATCTTTCGTCTTGATATTATTGGCACTACTTAAAGCATAGATTCCCCCGAGAGACATGCAATGTAAAATTTATACTATAAAATATAATTTTCTCTTCTTATAATTTTCTCTCTTATTTCCACCGAATCAACTCAGTGACAAAATAAATGATGGGATTGAAACGCAATGCACTAATAAATAACATTTCGATGCACTGATAACTAGTAGTAGTAACTATTGCTTCATAACAGTCAATTTCTTACTATCCAACAAAATATGACGCTTTTCAATAAATATTAACTACGCTTCTCAAGAATTTAGCAGGGTCGAGACGGACGATGCTCTGTTAATTGTTGCAGAATCGAGATGAGGAGGAAAGGGAGAACTGAGGCGTCAAATGAAGGAGAGGTATTTGGGCTCCAAAACAGAGCTTCTGTGTTGCCGTTTTATTATTTTGACTACTCCACAAAATAATGTGGAAGTCATTATTTATACAATGAAAAATAGAGGAAAGGAAAATACACAATGGTCCCTCAACTAATAACTAATTCACTAATCACCTCCAATAACTTCAACACCCCCTCAAGCTAGGAGTTAAGAATAAGCTCTTCATGCCTAGCTTGGAAATGAGATGCGAATGATGTCCTGGCAGGAGAGCCTTGGTAAGCACGTCAGCAGGCTGTCAGATGCAATATGTCCGGTAGAAATCAGACCTAGTCGAACCTTCTCCCGAATAAAATGACAAACAATCTCGATATGCTTAGTCTTCTCGTGAAAAACTGAATTGTTGGCAATCTGTATTGCCGACTTGTTGTCACAAGAAACTGAAATAGTCAGTTGCACAGACACATCTAGTTCTGAAAATAGCCCAGTGATCCAAACAATCTCAGCCACCACTGATGCAAGAATTCGATACTCAGATTCTGCTGAACTGCGCGAAACAGTTTGCTGCTTCTTGGACTTCCAAGAGATGAGGGAAGATCCAAAATAAACTAAGTACCCCGAGACTGATCTCCTAGTATTTGGACATGAATCCCAATCTGCGTCGCAATATGCAGATAAGACATCGCTCCCCTCTGCTGCAATGAATACTCCCATACCTGGAGCCTGCTTGATGTATCTTGTTGAGTGTATTTTGGTACACTCTTTTGAGTCATTTTTTAGTTAGTATTTTACTCTTTTCGTTTGTGTTTAGTATAATATTAGAGTTGTTTTTCCTTCTTTTGAGTTACAACGGTTCCAAAGGAGGAAATACAGAATTGAGGATGAAATGAGCTCAATGAAGATGAAATTTGCATAAGCACAACCCAAGGAATGAAGTCTAAAATGTCCCAAGAAGAATAGAAGAAATCAGGTGAAATCCGGACAGCAGTCAAGGGCGCGGCCTTGAGGCAAGGAAAGGCCGCGGCGCAGATGAGTCGCGGCTGAAGGAATTAGGGCCGCGACGTGAAAATTCCAGAGAGCAAGAAAAATATTCACCGTGCCAAGAGCCACGACGCCTGGACGAAGGGCATCGGCGCCGCAGAAGCAGAATGATCCAGTGATTTTTGCCGATTAAGGGCCGCGCTCCTCATAAGCAAAAACTGCCAATGATTTCGAGCCATTTAGGGCCGCGGCTCTCGGCAGCAGAGCTGCGGCTCCGACGCGGGATTTCCGGAATTTTGGGCCGAAATTTGACAGGGGTAAAAGGATTCGGGGCAAGGTTTTCCTCAGATATAAATACCCTAAATCCTGTCATATAGAAGAACATACTTTGGAGAGGAAAACGGGGGCTACAAGCTACACAATTGGAGACTTTTGTTCAAGTTCTTTCTTTTTTCTTTTCTTTAGTTCAGTTTATGTTGGATTGTAATTTAGTTCTTAGCATGACAATGTTTAGGAGCTAATTACTTTATTAGGGTTTTCTGTCGAATCGCTTGAAACTCTTTCATATAGTTAATGCATTAGTTATTGATTTCTTCTTCAGGCATATTAAGATCTATTCAATAATTGTTTTGATTGCTTGATAATTAACTGATCACTAATTGTCATCACATATATGATTTTGAATCAAAATTCTAAAAGGTGAGATTTGAATATGCTGTAGTTGAATAGACATAGATTAAAATCGTGGACGAAAGTACCCCGATACTTGTGTAGTGTTTAGGGTTATTGTTCTTAATCCTCCTGTGTGGTAAAATCTATCATAGAAATATAGAAGGTTTCTGCACATGATTGAACTCTTGTATGTCCTAACCGGAATATAATGACAGATTAGTTAACCTTCTATCTTAATACGAAGAAGAATCATTAGCATTGCATTAACGCGTGAAAGAGTGGATAGTTGAGGAGATTAAAATCCCTATCTCCATCATAACTGTTTTAAATCCCAAAGTATTTTCAACTTAGTTTAATTTCTGCACTTTATTTTAATTCGTAGTTATAATTGTCAAACAAAATAACGTTAACCAAATAGATACCATAGAATAGATAATCGGTACTTGATAACCAGTCTCTGTGAACGATATTCGGTCTTACAGACTATATTACTTGAAGCGATACGTACACTTGCGTAAGCACGTAGAAATAGCGCAACATATCTCACCACTCTCTCTGCTGCAAGAATGCGTGACTGCTTTGGGGCCTGCATAAATTGACTCAAACACTGCACTGGAAATGCAATGTCTGGCCTAGTATGATCAAGTAAAGCAATCTTTCAATCAACCTCTGATATGCCCCTAGATTCTGCAGCAGCTTGTCTGCATTGCCAGCCTTCTCAGCCTTCTCAGGCATCATCTTCTGAAGATGTGTGTCATAATCAACAGAAGTGAACCTCACATTAGCCTTCATAGGTGAAGAAACAGGTTTCAAACATGCTAAGACCATATCCTCAATGAGCTCCAAAGAATACTTCCGTTGATGCATTACTATCCCTTCTTTGTTCCTGGCAAACTCAAAACCCAGAAAGTATCGTAATTCACCAAGGTATTTAATCTTGAAGTGATGTTGTAGGATGGCCTTTGTCTCATCAATAGTCCCCTGATCATTCCCAGTCAGTAGAAGATCATCTACGTATATCAAGACCATGACAATCTTGTCTCCATCCCTTCTGATAAACAAAGAGTAATCAAACTTAATTTGAACAAAACCAGAAGAAACCAAGGCAGTTATCAACTTAATATTCCACTGTCGAGAGGCTTTCTTAAGCCCATACAATGACTTAAGCAATCGACATACCTTCCCTTGTTTATTGTCACGACCCGACTCGACGTCCGTGACTAAACGTCCTAATTGGACGTCGTTACTGACATGTCACTCTTAATCCAATTAATGCCGAGATCTATAGAAATTTCGGCAGCACAACGCTGCTTTTAAAACATATCCTCAAATAGGCGAGCCGACAAGGCTGACTTACACAACTAATCAACAAACAAAACAGGCTAGCCGACTAGACTGCCACTAAACAACATCATATACACAAAGGAATAGTCAAAATAGGCCAGCCGGCAAGGCTGCCACTAAATAACAACAGAAATAACCGGAAACATTCCAACACAGAGTATAACAACATCGCAAGCCAAAACAAGGTACAAACGTCCAACTCATAACTGTCTACAGACCTCTAAGAGTACAATACTGACATATGACGGGACAGGACCCCGTCGTGCCCAAAATATGCATAAGTCTGAAAGATAAAGATCTGTACCAAAATAGCTGGCTCCGGAACAAAGGAGCTCCTCAGCAGCTGGTAGGCGTCCTAAACTGAAGGGTCACCTAACTGATCTCCTGTACCTGCGGGCATGAACGCAGCCCCCCGAGGAAAGGGGGTCGTAGGAAATAATGTACTGAGTATGAAAGCATGAAATACTGTAAATAAGATCATAACTGTGTCCTGTAAGGTAGAGAGTCAACTGTGTCATAAAGAATGAGAGTCATACCAGTACTCATGCATGCTTAGTCATAAAATCATCAGATATAAGTAAGTGAATAAACTGCCCGGCCCTTTGGTGAGGGACGCGGTGAAATATACTGTCCTGGGTATCTGTACCCGCATCACGGATGCCTGTCCGTGGAATCATCATATAAGTATACATAAACTGTACGGCCCTCTAAGGAGGGACACGGTGAATCATCCTGAAATCTGTGCACGAATCTGCCCGGCTCGGGACGCGGTGAAGTGGAAAAATGACTCTTAGCACGAGTAGATATCATGAGCAACTGTATGCAATCTAAATCATTTCTCGGCTCTCATTAAAATCATTAGATAAACTTCTTACTAGACAATCACATGTACTTCTCATAACTCATATTACTAAGAATTAGACTGTGAAGAAGTCATGTACGTCCGCCGTACATTCACTATGTTCAAGACATATGTCAAGATGAAAAGAATAAGAATTCATGTAATCATGCCAAAAGAAAGAAAGACAGGCTCACATACCTTTTAAACGAACTAATCAACTCAAAGCTAAGATATGTCTCGTCTAGTATGTCAACATATAACAATGATAATACGTTCGTCAATTCTACTATCCCTAACGTAAGTTATATCGAATAGCGACTTTCTATAGAAATTTGGGCAGCATTTTCTCTGTTTATGTGAGTATCCACAATTTTACCAATAATCCAAATCAACCAACAATTCAACATGCAACCCTTCTACAATGTTAGACCAATATTTATACACGTTTTCTTCCACAATTTGTCTCAAAATCTGAGAATTTGGACCCCAATTTCCCCCCCCCCCCCCAGCAGTCCCGATTGTTTTTGGGTTCAAAGTTTGACTTCAAATTATTAAATGGATTAATCTAATAAGAGGATGATAACATGGCTTCAATTCTTGGTTAAGGATGGGGTAATTTCGGATTGGAATTTGAGAGAAAATATGAAAATTTTGGTGTGAAGAAATGAAATTAGAATTAGAATAGAAAGAGGTTTTAGTATTTAGGGAAAAATCTGAAATTACTTCTTGAAACTTACACTTTGGCCCTCTTAATGCCTTCTTAGTTAAAAACGACCTCAAGAAATAAATCTTAACCCCAATTCTATAAATCTTAACACTCGTTGCCTTAAATTCCCGGAAATTCCATAAGGTCTCGTATCCTTCATGTCGTAATTCTTATAATAAATGATAGTCCTCAATAAACCTACATATAACTTGTTATTTAAACTCTCACCGACGTGCTCGTAGCTTGTGTAATTATATCTTATATCCATTATCTGAATATTAACCTTAATGACATTCTTAATCCTTGTCTTAACTTACGAGGTGTAACATTTATGTTCAATCCCTTGCGGCAAATTCATATACACCTCTTCATTAAGATCCCCCTGCAAGAATGCATCAAACACATTCATTTGCTGAATTGCCCATCCTTTAGCTACTGCCACAAAGATTACACTCCTTACAGTCACCATCTTAACCACAAGTGAGAAGGTTTCATGGTAGTCAATGCCTTCTTTCTGGCTATATCCTTTGGCTACAAACCTTGCTTTAAACCTTTCCACCCCCCCAGTGGCTTTATATTTGGTTTTGAACACTTATTTATATCTAATGGGTCTCTTGTTCTCAGGCAGATCCACAATCTCCCAAATTTTGTTATCTTCTAAAGCTTTAATCTCTGACTGCATAGCCTCAACCCATCTTTGGTCCTTGGCTGCTTCATAAAATGACTGTGGTTCATGATCGACTGAGATCTTAGCCAGAAAACAATGATATGAAGCAGACAACCCAATATAATTCAACACATCTGACATTGGATATGCACATCCAGCTTGTTTGTTTGGATGGACAAAATCCTTCAACCATATTGGTGGTCTTCTCTCTCTGGTGGACTTTTTTTTTATTGCTGCAGTATCTTCATCCTCAGCTGCACTACCAGACAATGTGTCCTCATTATGAGATACATCATAAGAAGCTGTAACACCTTCATTGTTTGAAACTGCTACACCACCATTACTTGGATCTGCTGACCCTTCAGAATAGATAGGGGCAGTTGTATGAGTGTTGATGCGCGATTTATACACACGCTAAACGCAAGTGCACATATCATGACAAGTAATATAGTCTAGAAGACCGAGTTATCGTCCTCAGGGATTAGTGTCCAATTACCAACCTCTATTATGTAGTATCTATTTGGTAACCGATAATTTGATGATTTGTTTATAGCTATGATTATAGATGCTAACTAAATTATTTTACTTTACTTCAGATATGGTGGAAATAGGGCTTCCAAATCTCCTCGACTATCCGCTCGCTTTACTCGTTAATGCAAATAATTAAGGTTCTTCTTCTATGTTGAGATATCATGTTAACTAAGCCGTTTTATACTCATGTTAAGGTAATATAAACACTCAACCCCAATGTAGAATCCTTCTATCTTTCGATGACAAGATTGACTACAAAAGAGGATTAAGAGCAACAACCTATCAAGCTACACAAGTATTGGGGTACTTTTGTCCACGATTTAAACCTATGTTTATTCAACTATATCATATTCACAATCTCCCCTTTCGGATTTCGATTATAAATCATATAAGTGATGATAATTAGTGATCAATTAATTACCAAGCAATCAAAACAATTATTGAATAAATCTCAACAATAATAAGAAGAAACCAAAATCTTGCATTAATTCATAAAACGAGGTTCAAGTGATTCGACATGGAAAACCCTAAATTAAGTTAGTTCCTAGCCATAGACATGCCAAGAACTAAAATAGTATCCAACATATACTAGAAATAAATAAAATAAAGAACAAGAAATTACTCAAAAATAAGTCTCCAATCTTGATCTATGTTGTGATGAATGGTAAGGTGTGTTCTCTTTCAAATCTGACCTAAAAGGCCCTATTTATATCCTAAAAAACATGCAAAACCTTTTCCTCTTTCGCTTTGGCCTAATCCTATTCGAATTTGTCAATTTTCCCGCGTCGGCGCCACAACCCTGCAAATGGCGCCGCGCCACAAAAACTTCTGCGGCTGGTCTGCTTCTTGGGCGCCGTGGCTCTGCTACTGCTGATGGTCTGATACCGCAGCACCGCCCTGTTTCTCGCCCGGGTTGCCAACTTTTTAACTTTTTGAGCTCTGAAACCTCTGTTTCTGCCCTCTTTTCGCTCCTTCTCACCAATGTGCCACTTTAAACCATTGTGACTCAAAAGAAAGAAAATCTATCTTAAAACGACACATATTTGTACAAAAATAGGCAAAAGACTAACTAAAAATGACTCAAAAGGTGTATATAAAATACACCGATCAAACACCCCCAAACTTAACCTTTGCTCGCCCTCGAGTAAAGATAAAAAAATAGAAACAAAGACACGAAAGAAAATAAAATAAAATGACTCAAAGACATTGATCAATTTGCTGCATCATTGTTACTTAGAAAAACATGAAGGTTAGTAGAATAATATGCAAGAACATATATCATATATTTTTAGCATTCTAAACACATCAGGTCAGATATTTCGCAAATTCAATTTAATCATGCTCAATGGAAGTAAAAATACCTAACTATGCATGTTAATTTCAAAATTCTATGGCCTGTTCATTTGATATTCTCCACTAATCATGAATACACACATTAGAGATTATCAGGGCTTTTCAGGGTTGTAATGTAGGCTTAGACAGGGGTAGGTAAAAATAGGTTTTTAGGCTCAATCTTACATACCATAAGCTCTTTTTGCTTTCGATTCTTCCCTTTTCTTTTGATTTTCTTTTTAACCTCATACATATCTTTTCCCTCTTTTATTTTGAGAGAATGAGGTGTCTGATGAATAGTAAGCACCCCCAAACTTAGGCTTTTGTCTATTTATGATTACTTTTCATTGGGGTGCATCAAAATTGTTCACTCTCTTTTTGTCTCTTTTCAACACTTTATATTCCAAACACATCTCAATTTTTTTTCCACTTATGGCACAAGTATGGAATTACAGGGTGTCATAGAAAAGATCTTATTTTTAGGCTCAAAAGGGCTGACTAGGGATACAATTTATTGTCAGGGATAGAAAATGAATGGTAAGAAAGGGCTTAACAAAGAAATGTCTGAGTCATCTCCCTAACATGCATATCCTAACTATTTCGCCTCAAATAGCAAGCAAGCAGACACATAGGTTTAATCACTAACAATGCATAAATCAAGCAAGATACCCCAAATATTTTGACTTCATGAATTTTTGGCATATCTAACCTAAGTGTTCAGATGGTTGCTTCTAATTCCATTACATTATTCAACTTTACTTCACTAGGCATTTCAAGTAACTACAACATGCATGATCATAAAAAAAAATTTAGACTCAAATAAACATAAAAAATAACACAAAAAGACTCAAAAACACATCAAAAATACTAAGAACTCCCCCCCAAACTTAAATCACACATTGTCCCTAATGTGTGCAAGAGTCAAGAATAAAAAAAACGGGATCTCAAGCACTTGGAAGCAGTGTTCCCTGTTCTTTGACAACGATCACATCTCTTCACAAAGGTGTGGGCAGCCTTGAAGAGGGTTGGCCAATAGAACCCACTTTGCAGTACCTTCACAAATGTTCTTGATGCCCCAAAATGTCCACCATATTGTAAGGTGTGACAATGGGTGAGAATCTGGTGTATCTCATCCTCTGGTATACATCGCCTGATGACTTGGTCGGCGCAATGCTTGTATATCATTGGCTCCTCCCAATAGTAGTGTTTTACTTCAGAGTAAAATCTCTTTACTTGTTGTCTTGTCAACCCTGGGGGTACTATCTTGGCTGTGAGAAAATTAACAAAATCAGCGTACCAAGGTAACTTAAAAACAACACTTACTTGAAACAATTGCTCATATGGGAAGTGATCATTTATCTGCACATCCTTGGTGTTCTGGCTCTCTATGTTTTCAAGCCTCGACAAGTGGTCAGCAACTGAGTTCTCTGTTCCCTTCTTGTCACGGATCTCCATGTCAAATTCTTGTAACAGCAGAACCCATCGGATAAGGCGAGGTTTTGCATCCTTCTTTGTCATCAAGTACTTTATGGCAGAGTGGTCAGTGTATACTATCACCTTATTCCCAATTAAGTATGGCCTGAATTTCTCGAATGCATATACTATTGCTAGCAATTCTTTTTCTGTGGTGGCATAATTCAACTGTGCATCATTAAGAGTTTTACTAGCATAGTAAATGGATCTGAATACCTTATCGACCCTCTACCCAAGCACTGCTCCCACTGCATAATCACTTGCATCACACATAAGTTCAAATGGGAGCTCCCAGTTTGGTGCAGTGACTATGGGTGCTGAGATAAGCTTCTCCTTGAGTGTCTGAAAAGCCGTCATGCATTCCTTATTGAATTCAAAAGCAACCCCAGTCATTAGCAAGGTGGAAAGAGGTTTTGAAACTTTTGAGAAGTCCTTGATGAATCTTCTATAAAAACTGGCATGCCCAATGAAACTTCTGACCCCTTTTGTTGATACTGGAGGTGGTAGATTTTCGATTACTGAAATCTTTGCTTTGTCCACCTCAATACCTTGGTTAGATATTTTGTGTCCGAGGACAATCCTCTATTTTACCATGAAGTGAAACTTCTCCCAATTCAGCACCAGGTTGGACTCTTCACACCGTTTCAACACTGCTTCCAAGTGCTTCAAATACTCGTCGAACGAGGACCCAAAGACCGAGAAATCATCCATGAAAATCTCTATAGTCCTCTCCACCATATCAGAGAAAATGCCATCATACACCTCTGAAAGGTCGCAGGTGCATTGCAAAGCCCAAATGACATCCTTCTGAATGCAAACGTATCGAAGGGGCAGGTGAATGTTGCTTTTCCTGATCTTCTGGTGCTATGGCAATATGATGATACCTTGAGTAACCATCCAAGAAGCAGTAGTAATTTTGCCCTGCAAGTCTATCCAACACCCGATCTAGGAATGGCAACGGGAAGTGGTCTTTTCTGGTTGCCTTGTTCAACTTGCGATAGTCAATGTAAATTCTCCACCCAGTAACTGTTCTAGATGGAATGAGCTCATTCCTTTCGTTGGTCACTACTGTCGTACCACCCTTTTTGGGCACCACTTGCACCGGATTCACCCATGCACTGTCAGAGATAGGATAAATTACCCCAGCATCAAGCCATTTCATGATTTCTTTTCTGACTACCTCCTTCATGTTTGGATTCAGTCTGCTCTGTGCCTCAATGGAGGGTCTGCTTTCCTCATCTAGACGGATCTTATACATCACTGTTGACGGACTTATCCCCCTTATGTCTGCTAATGTCCACCCAATGGCACGCTTGTGAGCCCTCAGCACTCTCAGCAGCTTCTCAACCTCCACTGTGGTTAGATGACATGAGATGATCACTGGTAAAGATTGATTCTCACCTAGATATCGGTACTGCAGATGATCTGGTAAAGTCTTCAACTCTAACTCTGGAGATTTTTCTGTGGATGGTACTGATCTCTCCGGCATCTGCCCAAGCTCTTCATATCTCTTCTTATCACACTGCTCATAAGAATTCATCCAATTTGCATACTCCATCAGATTCGGGTCATTGCCACTACTCTCATCCCATCGTGTCAGCACTTCTTCAAGCGCATCAGCATTTCTGAACCCATTTTTTGACACTGCTTCTTCGATCATATCAATGGCGAAACAGTTGTCACTCGCATTTGGGAAGGTTGCTGCTCGAAAAACATTGAAAATCACCTCTTCTTCTTCCACATGAAGTCTCAACTCACCCTTTCGAACATCAATGAGTGCCTGTCATGTGGCTAGGAAGGGTCTGTCTAGGATAATGGAGATCATATCATTATATCTCATGTCTAAGATGATGAAATCAGCGGGGAAGATGAACTTGTCAACCTTAACTAACACATCCTCGATGACTCCTCTAGGGTGGACGATGGAGCGGTCAACTAGCTGTAAAATGATGTTCGTAGGTCAGGATTCTTCCATTACAAGTTTGCAAAACACCAGATAGGGCATCAAATTTATACATGCCCCCAGATCACACAACGCCTTCTGACACTCAAACTTTCCTATAGTGCATGGGATGGTGAAACTCCCCGGATCTTTCAACTTCTGAGGTAGCTTTCTCTGTAGGATGACACTGCATTCTTCAGTCAATACCACTGTTTCGTAGTCACCTATCCTCCTCTTTTTGCTGAGAATCTCCTTCATGAACTTTACATAACTCGGCATCTACTCTAGTGCCTCAGCAAACGGGATGTTGAGTTGCAATTATTTGAGAACTTCCAGAAATTTAGAGAACTGTTTGTCAAGAGAACTTGTTTTTAGCCTCTGGGGGGATGGTATCTTTACCTGGGGTGCGTCCATAACTGCTCCCGAAATCATTGTACCTTCCGAGCCCTAGGCGCCTCGGCTCTGAAATTCGGCGCCGTGACGCTCAAACTTCTGCAATGTCTCAGGATTATCGTCTCCGTGGCGCTGCGTCGTGGTTGTCGCGACCAACCGGCCGCGATCGTACCCTACCGTGGTACCGCCGCGACCCGGTCGGGGTGTGACATAATGTCGAGCGATTAGTCCTCGGAAAGTGTCCACGACCGTGTCTAGTAGAGTCTTGATTATCGGTGTGTCGCACCACATCTATAATCGAGGTCGCAGGATATTTAGGATTGGTTTCTATTCTTTCACTCTAAGATCGTGCAATAGAAAGTGAGTTATAGGTTGAACCTCCCGATGTTTTCCTTTATGTATCGATTATGCCTCGCATGCAACCGCGCCCGAAGGGCAAGGCGGTGAGTCTTTGCTAGTGGACGCGGAGAGTCACGAGGCACATGCCGATCTTACGAAGATGATGTTTAGGCGGCGAGTTCCACGTCGTCGCCGGCCTCAGCGAGTTCGAGGCCGGACGCGGCCATCGAGACGCGTACGGAGCCCCAGTCCCACGATCGGGGCACGAGTACAGAGATTACGGGAAACGGTCGATTCTTGGCGGCATAGTGGCGGCGGCCGATGAGCAGCGGCCAACCCAAGCCGGCGATTTACGGATTCGGGATTTCCTGGGTTGTCACCCACCCGAGTTCTATGGTTCGAGATTTGATGAGGATCAGCAGGAGTTTGTCCGGCAGTTACAGCGGACCATGCAGGTTTTTAGGGCATCGAGACCGAGTGCATTATACTAGCTTCTACGGTTCTGCGATATTGCGTTGAGCTAGTTTGAGTCATGGGTATTGTCGAGGGTGAGGATGCTCTCCCGGTGATTGGGAGGAGTTCACGGAGGCGTTCCTAGACCACTTCTTGCCTCCGGAGGTGAGGAGAGCCCGCGTAGATAGGTTCTTGACCTTGAGACAGGACGGGAGGACTATCAGAGAGTACAGCCTGGAGTTTGACTCCTTGGCCAGATATGCACACACCATTGTAGCTGATATGGCAGACATGGTTCATAGATACGTGATGGGGCTAGACTGTCACATGATTACTGCTTGCTTAGGAGTGGCTCTTCACCGAGGATGGATATTGCGGGATGCGAGCATACGCGAGGATCGAGGCGAGAGCGGCGGATCGGCTAGATTTGGGCGGCCAGAGGCGAGACATCGGGTTCTCGTGGCGATTTGAGGCGGGCAGCCTCGGCAGGCGAACTAGGTCCACCTTCCGGCCGGCCTGAGTGCTCCTTCACGCGATTTTCCGGGAGAGGTCGTCAGCGAGGTTATTGAGCGGTCGGGGCTCGGGGACGTCGAGTTTTCGAGGCGAGGCGAGACCGGCCAATCGAGACCACCTACCTCTCGGTGTGTTCGATGCGGTAGGTCTCATCCGGGTGAGTGCCGTATGGGTTCGAGATCATGTTACTCTTGTGGCGGCAGGCCATCCGAAGAAGGATTGTCCGCCCCAGCGGCGGGAGCATTACGGTTCAGCCGACGGTGCATTCTTTGGATCTTCATCTTCGATGGTTAGACGCCGAGGCGAGTGGTACTTATGGGCCAGCAGGCGCGGCAGGTCGTGGTAGGGTTCGATTCTAGCGGTCCTCGAACCGCATCTATGCTATGTCCAGTCGACAGGACCAGGAGGCATCGCCAGATGTCGTCACAGGTACATTATTGGTTTCTTGCTGTGATGTATATGCTTTGATAGATCCAGGTTCTACCTTGTCCTACATATCTCCTCATATTGCGGTAGAATAGGGATAGAGCCGAGTCCATAAGACCTTTTGAGGTGGCTACGCGATGGTGATTCGATGGTAGGCGGCGAGTGTATAAGGCTTGTCTGTGACTATAGATAGCCGTCGGACTCTGCCGACTTGATAGAGTTGGATATGACGGACTTTGATGTGATTATGGGTATGGATTGACTAGCATCTTGCTATGCCAACGTGGGTGTAGGGAGAGATTAGTTCGGTTCGGTTCCGAGCCGGTTATCGAGTGGAAGGGGAATACTGCATCGCCGAGGGGTAAGTTTATTTCTTACCTCAAGGCTAGGAAGATGGTGCGGAAAGGGTACATCTATCATATGGTTCGGGTATTCGACACGGAGGCCGAGGTACCGGACCTTCAGTCAGTTTCGGTCGTTAGAGAGTTTCCAGACGTATTCCCAGATGAGCTTCCGGGTATCCCTCCTGAGAGGGAGATTGAGTTTTGCATTGACTTGGCGCCAGATACTCGACCGATATCTATTCCGCCATACAGGATGGCACCCGCCGAGCTGAAGGAGTTGAAGGACCAGCTGAAAGATTTGCTGGAGAAAGGCTTTATTAGGCCAAGTGTTTCTCCTTGGGGAGCACCAGTGTTGTTTGTAAAGAAGAAGGATGGGACGCTGCGTATGTGTATTGATTCTGACGGTGAACAAGGTAACTATCAAGAAGCAGATATCCTCCCGGGATTGACGATTTGTTTGACCGATTCACGGGTGCAAAGTGTTTTTCAAGATAGACTGCGATGCAGTTATCATCAGTGCAGGTTAGAGAGATAGATATCCCAAAGACGCATTCGGGACCCGTATGCACTATGAGTTCGAGGTGATGTCTTTCGGATTGACCAACGCCCAAAGTATTCATGGATTTGATGAATAGGGTGTTCAGGCCATTCTTGGATATGTTCGTTATAGTGTTTATTGATGATATCTTGGTGTATTCGCACACAGAGCGGGTGTTGACAGTCAATTTTGACCCGTTTTTCGCATATTTGTCGCAATTTCATCTGTTTTAGGACACTGCATTCTAATCATCATTTCTTGCATTTTTTATCTTTATATTTTAAAATTAAGCGTTATGTTATGTTTCTATTATTACTACACCGTCGTTTATTTTAATAATATTTGCGTTTCTTTAAATAATTAATTGACATCCCGCTTTAATTTTAATTAGACATTAAACATTTGTCTAAATATTGTATTTTATTATTATTGCATCGGCATTTACATTTTTTATAATTTTGCATCTTGTTTAATAAATTTTTCTTTTAAATAATTAACCCGCTTTGCATTTTGTCAAACCAGTCCGAGGCAACCCGGATCAGTCCACTCCCCATTTCATCCCCCCATCCCAAATAAACAGCCCATACCCACGACCCAAACCAGAACAAAAATCCAGCGTCGATGTCATCTCTCTCAAATCAGCCAGACCGCCCATCATCTTCTCGCACTTCATACCTGCACTCCACGTCCCTGCCACCTGAACCTACCTACGCCCTGCACATCCCTAAAATCTGCTGAAACCCTTCACCTCACCCATCACGTTTGTAGACGTTGAACAAGCACCCATGTCCTATTGGTGTCAGAAAGGGGATGACTCGAAAATCCTTCGGTTTGGAGCCCGTTTCGTGTTCAATCCAATGGGTAATGGCATAAATCTGAATCCCAACGACTCTTTCCCTTTCAAATCACTGCAAATCATCACTTTTCTTTTGAATTCGAATTAGCTGTATCCCAGCTATAAATAAACCCATTTGGGTTGTGGGGGAAGGGGTCTGGAAGATCATCTCTTGGTTCTTCATTTTTTTTAAAAAAAAAAGGGGCCCGAAAATCAAAGGCCTCAAACCTGAAATTTGGTTATCAATTTATACATCCTCTTCTTGTTTGTTTTACAATCCTGAATCCGAAACAATCCTCTGTCTTAAATTTAAATCCGAAAATACCCCTCTGTTTCAAATCTGAAATCGAAAAAAAAAAAAGATTCTGCGTTTAAAGGCTTAGAACAAAACTCATATTCTTACTTGGAAGGAATTGGAAAAAAACAAGAAAGAAAGCTTTTATTTTTACTCTCAAATTCCGAATTAGAAAGCCACATATCCTTTATTTTTTTTTACCTCTCTTAATCGTATAAACCACAATGCTCTCCGAGCGGATTCGACGAGTCGAGACGACGCTTCGGTTCGCTATCCGAAAAAGGTAAACTCACTCTTTTTAGTTCTTGTTATGTGGTCTGTGAGATTTGATATTGCGTTGGTTACTGCTTTTAATTAATTTATCATTTATGACTGTTAGTTTGTTTTAACATGTATAAATGAATGGTAAATTGCTGGAGTTTATTAGATCGATTATTTTGTATGTTAGTCGTATTATGACTATTTTGAATCCTTAAGTGCGTTTATCAAGTCGTCACTTGCTGTTTATGTTTACTAATCTGAATATTAGCATGTCGTGGCCATCACGAATCAATTTAAGATCTAAAACATGAAAATAGCGATTAATGGTATTGTTTCTTTTCCTGCTTCCTAGCATACTAAGGGAGTAGTATGTCGATATGCTACTTTGAGACTTGCTTGGTCATATGTTGACCTAATATCTCTCTTGATTTGTCATTATGCGGTGTTGTTGTTGTTTCTGACGTATTATGTATTCTGGTTATAGTTTTGTTCTTGTTGCATGCATATTGTTCATTCTGAATAGTTTGATGAAACTGGGTTTATGTTCTCGAGCAATTGCTGGAACTTGCATGCCTGTTCTACTTCGTATTTCTGTTTTATCTTGTTTTAGCTGTAGCTTTATGCCTTGTAACTAGACTGAAAATAAGGCTATGTTCTAATTTGATATGTAACTATGCTTATGCTATAAACTTTCAACGATTGGGTCTTATTAGTGTTATAACATCGCTTTTCTGATCTCTGTTATTGACCATACCTGTTTCCTGATTAAAGGCGTCATGCTCTTAGTTGTTCGTCCTCATTCATTGTTCGTATATTAATATCTACTCTAATATTCTGTTAAGTTGTTCCCATGTTCCTGTTTGCTATCTTGCTTATCTTCCCTTTGCTTTGTGTCTATGTCTATTACTAGATAAATAACGCTAAAACTAGTTGTGCCTCAAAATTAACTAGGATACTCTGCCTAACTATTCTAAAAGTTTGAGAAAGGGAATATGCATTTTATTTAAGAATCGGTTCCTTGAGCATCATCTCTGTATTTTACTTTAAAGTATTTCAAATTCTGTATGAATTGACGTAATGAAAGCTATTCTTGATAATTCTTCTTCTTGCTGAACTTTTCATTATGCTACTGCGCAAATAAAGGAACGGGTTAGCCTCCTTCGATAGTCTGCCATGCCTAAGGTTCTAGAAACTTTTTTTGAATCTTGTTGCGGCATCGGAAATGGATGGTAGTAACCCCTTTGATTGTCTAATGTTCAACTTGATATTTGATAACAAGTTCTAAAACTCATTTTTGTGTTTTGTTGGAATCCTTACTTTTCTGGAGGTCACCTTGTAGAAACTATTGTGTGAAGCCCTTTAGACAGACTAGATATCCATGATATCCCCACTTTAGCTACCGCCTTTGAAAAGTTCTTTTATGTTCCTGCTGCAAACTTTTAAGAAACAAATGCTATACTTTGAAGCATTTCTATATGATTATCTATGAGCTAGTGATCTTTGGTGGATGTTATGTTACCTGGATAAGAGGAATTACCGTCGCATTTTGGTCATTTTGCTTTGCATTTACTGCGTTTAATTGCTGCCTTTCTTGCAAATAATTGCTACCTTTTGGGGGCTAAAAGATACCACGTTGGGTAAATTTCATCGATGTATCCTTGGCCATTTCATCTGCTGTATTCTTGGCCATTTTGCTCTTGATTTTGCCATTTCAACTGCTGTATTCTAGAAGCTGAATATTGCTAGTTTTGGAGTATTTTGTGCATTATAAAACAATGGGTTGTTGCACTTTGAGAATGAAAACACTGCTGCACTTTGGAGAATCTGCTTCCATGAATGGTTCTTTGCATTTCTTTGGTGAAAAGCGCTATCTCTTGAGCATATTTGAGGTCGAAATGGTTGCGGTATTTTGGGCAACTTTGTGATTATTTGCTGCTGTATTTTTGGCCTACTGCCGCACCATTTTGGCCAACAATTTGCTCTCTTTAAAAAAAAAAAAAAAAAAAAAAAAAACTTTCCAAGCCTGCTATTATCTTTGATCGTTGTAGGCTGCGTAAACATCCAGTCACCGCATTTGATTCACTTTGATGATCTTCTTGGTACACAATATATGTGCATCTTGGGTGAAAGCGCATTCGCTAAATTACTCACGGTTTTTGACTATTTTCGTCGATTACGGTCATTTTCGGACCGATTTTCAGCCTTGTTGGCCATGGTATTGACTATTTCAGGTGATTTTTGACAATCTTGGATCGATTTTCAGCCCTTTTTGGCTCTTGGTTTTGACCATTTTGACGGATTTTAGGCCAATGTAGCTGCTGGTTTTGGCTTTATGTTGGGTGATTTCGATCATCTTTTGGGATCTGATTTTGGTCTAAAATCGGAATTTGTTTTGGCCCAAATCTGGGGCTATTTTGGTCTAAAATCGGAATTTTTGGACCAAATCTAGAACTGTTTTGGTCTAAAATCGGGAATTTTGGACCAAATCTGGGCTATTTTGGTCTAAATTCGGGACTATTTTGGCCCAAATATGGGGTGTTTTGGCCTAAATTCGGGACTGATTTTGGGCCATTTTTGGACTGATTTTCAGCCGGTTGTTACTATTTTAGTGCCTTGGACTGATTTTGGCCATTTTGCGCTATACTATGAACATGATACTACTGGCCTCTGAAGGATTTATCCGTCGATCCGAGGCCCTGTGGTAGCGAGACGGAATATGTGGGCGGAGGAAAGTGAAAAGATTAGGCGAGAATCATAGTATCGTTCACTGGAGGCGAGTCGACCGCCGCCGTAGCGATATTGGCTTCTCATGTCTTAGTATCCTTGGCATAACACTAGCTGAGCCCACACTATATAAAAATATATCTTTCACAATATCTTCTATATATATATATATATATATCTATATATATATGCATACATTGTGTTTGTTTTGTAATTTATTTATTATTTACTAACTCTTCTACTAAGTGTCTTTTGCAGTGCGCACCCCAAAGCCAAATCATTCGCATAAAATGAAATAAAAGGGAAAAGTCGCTAATTTCTCTTCATTACATTTTTTTAAGATTGTTTACTTTTATTACTATCTTGTTAAATATATATTTATTTTAAATATTTGCATGCCTAGTTTAAATATCTTTTGATTAGTTTAATAATTAGAATACCCTTTAGAATTGTAAATTGCATGTTAGCACAATAATATTAACCTAAGTTTGAACGGATAACCGCAAGTTAGCGGATCCTTTAGGATGCCTAACCCCTTCCCTTTAGGATAATGAAGAACCCTTACCTAGAATCTCACATAGCTTTCGCATGACAAAAATGGAGATCATTTGTAGTATTTTATGCTACACTTTTAGTGTCCTAATTCACTATAATAATTAGGTGGCGACTCCTTTAAATACACAATTTTAGGAATCCAACCATGTGGCAGTAATCCCGTTTCCGACTCCGGTTGAAAATAGGGTGTCACAGCATGGCGACTCCGCTGGGGATTTTTGGTTCTTAACCACAACAAACATAGGTTAATTTATTGTGCTTTATTTTCTTTATTTTGCTTAAATTACCTCCTTTATGTTTTACACTTATTTGCTTTTATTGTTTTGCCTAAATTATTCTGCTTTACATATAAATATTTTGCATATTGTCTTAATTGCTATTTGTTTACTGCTTTCCTTAAACTGGCATTCCGCTCATATTTCCTCCCTTACGGAAAATTAACACTATCACACACTACACGCGAGGTGCGCTTTGCACACCCGCAAATTTCTTTCAAATACCCAAATTTAGGAGAGTTGACATTTTACGCGGAGAATCCGGTCCAACCGGTGGCCGCGTAGTCTTCTCACTCGAGTGTCCGCTCGGGAACCTTGTGTCTAGTGAAGCCAAATCTTAGAAACTTAAGATAGAGCTATACCACCCTTTATTTTTAAGTCATGCATGCATTTACCTTAGGTGAGTCGGTCCTTGGTATCGACGCCACAATTAGGAAAACACCAAAACTTGTCGACGGGTTTCACAACCCAACGACCCATTAGCATACTGTGTGTAGCGTGACAATGATAGACAAATCCAAGCCTAAACATGACATGCCAAAATTGGGAAAAGTGCACCGTCATTTGGTCGCCATTCCCAACAAAAGCATTACAGTTGGACGACTTGGACAAATCTATCACAACCTCGCATATGTGACGTTTAGGCCCACCTCCGGCATAAAGAGGTCCCAAACATGCTAGGACGCGCATTTGATATCTATAGAGTCTGCTTGCTATTGTAATGTTTGTTGTTTTCAGCTATGTGCACTTTACTACAGTATTTTGCTACTTCAACTTTGCGCATTCGTTTAGTATTAATTACGAGCTATACTAGCTTGGTTTTTACGGTGTGTTATCCCTTGCATTATCAGCGCGATACGGGGAAAGTCCATATCTCAAACAACGATTTTATCAAATTTAGTCACATTTGGAACTACGTGTGACCTGATTCCCACGCGGGATACGTAGGCGGCCATTTCGGTCTCGGTCCCCAAGCTTATAGAAAAATCGTAATGGTTCATCTATTAAGAATCTCCTTATTTAGTCACATTTGGAACTACGTGTGACACGATTCCCACGCGGGATACGTAGGCGGCCATTTCGGTCTCGGTCCCACCTTTTAGAAAAAATCCTAATTTTTCATCTATTAAGAATCTCCTTATTTAGTCACATTTGGAACTACGTGTGACCTGATTCCCACGCGGGATACGTAGGCGGCCATTTCGGTCTCGGTCCCACCTTTTAGAAAAAATCCTAATTTTTCATCTATTAAGAATCTCCTTATTTAGTCACATTTGGAACTACGTGTGACCTGCTTCCCACGGCGGGATACGTAGGCGGCCATTTCGGTCTCGGTCCCACCTTTTAGAAAAAATCCTAATTTTTCATCTATTAAGAATCTCCTTATTTAGTCACATTTGGAACTACGTGTGACCTGATTCCCACGGCGGGATACGTAGGCGGTCATTTCGGCCTCGGTCCCACCTTTTAAAAGAAAAATCCTAATTTTTTCATCTCTTAAAAATTACTTTATTCTCCGTCACCGGCAAACTATGGTTTAAACTGGTTCCTTTGGCAAAAATGCATAGGCGGCCATATCAGCTTTGGTCCCATCAAAAAAAAAAAAAAAAACTCGAAGTCTATTCGACGAACCCAACTTCAATAGGGCTAGGCTCCTAGACTATGTATCTATTTGATCTCTATGGCGAGACACGTAGGTGACCACATCGGACTCAGTCCAACTCTTTCTAAAGTATTTTGTCTCTACTCTACCGGTTATAAAGCACACTCCATCCAATCTCTGCGATAGGATAGTAAGGGTTTTCCATATCAAATTCGGTCTCGTCCATTCGACATCCGCTTATGCCAAAACTGGGACATTTTAAGGTTTCACTGCAAGGAGAGGCAGTCAATACCGAATAGCATATTATCGAATACGCTCTCGTAGCCAAATACATAAAGCCAGGAAGTTTCACATAGCAGCTCAACCTGCAAAGCCATAATCGCACGCGTCTATCAAGGCGTCATTTGGCTCACAGGGCCATTCTCATCCGCATTTCTCAATCATTTTACAACTCTAATTATTTTATTCGGTTTATATTATACAAGTAACTTCATCATAGTAGCTTTGACCTGCGGTGAAATCACTTTATTACATCCGCACAACGACGTCCCTTTTATTATGCCTGTCTGGCGGCCGTCAATAGTTCATCTATGCAACGATGATCTCTGCATCACGTCTATGCAACGACGTCCCTTTTATTATGCCTATGCAACGGCTTCATCTGCATTTCGTCCATGCAACGACGAACATCTGCATCGCGTCCATGCAACGGCGCCATCTCATCAAAGCCTATCTGGCGGCTTCATCTGCATTTTCGTCCATGCAGCGAACATCTGCATCGCGTCCATGCAGCGGCGCCGTCTCATCAAAGCCGTCACAGCGGCCGTCGCATTTCGTCCATGCGGCAGCGAACATCTGCATCGCGTCCATGCAACGGCGCCATCTCATCAAAGCCCCGTGCAGCGGCCGTCTGCATTTCGTCCGTGCAGCGACGAACATCTGCGTCGGCGTCCGTGCAACGACGCCATCTCATCAAAGCCCATGCAACGGCTTCGTGCATTTCGTCCATGCAACGGCGAACATCTGCGTCGCGTCCATGCAACGACGCCATCTCATCAAAGCCCATGCAACGGCTTCATGCATTTCGTCCATCCAACGTCGAACATCTGCATCGCGTCCATGCAACGGCGCCATCTCATCAAAGCCCATGCAACGGCTTCATCGCATTTCGTCCATGCAACGGCGAACATCTGCATCGGCGTCCATGCAATGGCGCCATCTCATCAAAGCCCGTGCAGCGGCTTCATCTGCATTTCGTCCATGCAACGGCGAACATCTGCGTCGGCGTCCATGCAACGGCGCCGTCTCATCAAAGCCCGTGCAGCGGCCGTACGCATTTCGTCCATGCGGCGACGAACATCTGCGTCGGCGTCCATGCAACGGCGCCATCTCATCAAAGCCTATCTGGCGGCCATCGCATTTCGTCCGTGCGGCAGCGAACATCTGCATCGCGTCCATGCAACGGCGCCCGTCATCAAAGCCTATCTGGCGACTTCGTCGCATTTCGTCCATGCAACGGCGAACATCTGCATCACGTCCATGCAACGACAGCGTCATCTCATCAAAGCCTATCTGCGGCTTTATCTGCATTTCGTCCATGCGGCGGCGAACATTTTCATCGCGTCCATGCAACGGCGCCATCTCATCAAAGCATATGCAACGGCTTCATCAACATTTCGTCCATGCAACGACGAACATTTGCATTAGCTTTACTTTTTACCTTAGCATCACAACAATCCAGTGTCATCGTAATTCGACCGAGACATTTTTAATTACTGCGTCGGCGTTACTTTTATTCAATGACCCGGTGTCATCATGATTCGACACTGGGACATTTTTAAATTTGCGTCAGCTTTACTTCTATTTTCTAGCATTGCAGCAGTCCAGTGTCATCATGATTCGACACTGGGACATTTTTAAATTCCCGTCAGTTTTGCTTTTTATTTTTTCGCATCACCTGGCGACCCGGTGTCATCATAATTTGACCTTTGGGACAATTTAGTCTGCATCGTCCTACTTTTGAATTCTAGTTTATAAAGCAGACAAAATTGGCTATGAGTCAACATCTTTGTCAGAAGACTCTTCCATCATCTCCGTACAAAGAGGACATCTTGTTGTGATCAATTTTGACCCGTTTTAGCATATTTGTCGCAATTTCATGTGTTTTAGGACACTGCATTCTAATCATCATTTCTTGCATTTTTATCTTTATATTTTAAAATTAAGCGTTATGTTATGTTTCTATTATTACTACACCGTCGTTTATTTTAATAATATTTGCGTTTCTTTAAATAATTAATTGACATCCCGCTTTAATTTTAATTAGACATTAAACATTTGTCTAAATATTGTATTTTATTATTATTGCATCGGCATTTACATTTTTTATAATTTTGCATCTTGTTTAATAAATTTTTCTTTTAAATAATTAACCTGCTTTGCATTTTGTCAAACCAGTCCGAGGCAACCCGGATCAGTCCACTCCCCATTTCATCCCCCCATCCCAAATAAACGACCCGTACCCGACCCAGGCGAACAAAAATCCGGCGTCGATGTCGTCTCTCAAATCGGCGGGACCCGCATCCATCATCTTCTCCGGACCCGTACCACTGTACGCGTCCACGCGCCACGAACTACCTACGCCTGCACACGTCCCTAAAATCTGAAACCGCTTCACCTCACCCATCACGTTTGTAGGCGTTGAACAAGCACCCATGTCCTATTGGTGTCGAGAAGGGGATGACTCGAAAATCGCCGGTTTGGGCGTTTCGTGTTCAATCCAATGGGTAATGGCATAAATCTGAATCCCAACGACTCTTTCCCTTTCAAATCACTGCAAATCATCACTTTTCTTTTGAATTCGAATTAGCTGTATCCCAGCTATAAATAAACCCATTTGGGTTGTGGGGGAAGGGGTCTGGAAGATCATCTCTTGGTTCTTCATTTTTTTTAAAAAAAAAAGGGGCCCGAAAATCAAAGGCCTCAAACCTGAAATTTGGTTATCAATTTATACATCCTCTTCTTGTTTGTTTTACAATCCTGAATCCGAAACAATCCTCTGTCTTAAATTTAAATCCGAAAATACCCCTCTGTTTCAAATCTGAAATCGAAAAAAAAAAAAGATTCTGCGTTTAAAGGCTTAGAACAAAACTCATATTCTTACTTGGAAGGAATTGGAAAAAAACAAGAAAGAAAGCTTTTATTTTTACTCTCAAATTCCGAATTAGAAAGCCACATATCCTTTATTTTTTTTTTTACCTCTCTTAATCGTATAAACCACAATGCTCTCAGGCGGATTAAAGTCGAGGCGACGCGGTTCGCTATCCGAAAAGGTAAACTCACTCTTTTTAGTTCTTGTTATGTGGTCTGTGAGATTTGATATTGCGTTGGTTACTGCTTTTAATTAATTTATCATTTATGACTGTTAGTTTGTTTTAACATGTATAAATGAATGGTAAATTCTTTGGAGTTTATTAGATCGATTATTTTGTATGTTAGTCGTATTATGACTATTTTGAATCCTTAAGTGCGTTTATCAAGTCGTCACTTCTTTGTTTATGTTTACTAATCAATATTAGCATGTCGTGGCCATCACGAATCAATTTAAGATCTAAAACATGAAAATAGGCGATTAATGGTATTGTTTCTTTTCTGCTTCCTAGCATACTAAGGGAGTAGTATGTCGATATGCTACTTTGAGACTTGCTTGGTCATATGTTGACCTAATATCTCTCTTGATTTGTCATTATGCAGTGTTGTTGTTGTTTCTGACGTATTATGTATTCTAGGTTATAGTTTTGTTCTTGTTGCATGCATATTGTTCATTCGAATAGTTTGATGGCGGGTTTATGTTCTCGAGCAATTCTTTGGAACTTGCATGCTGTTCTACGTATTTCTGTTTTATCTTGTTTTAGCTGTAGCTTTATGCCTTGTTACTAGACTGAAAATAAGGCTATGTTCTAATTTGATATGTAACTATGCTTATGCTATAAACTTTCAACGATTGGGTCTTATTAGTGTTATAACATCGCTTTTGATCTGTTATTGACCATACTGTTTCCCGATTAAGGCGTGCGTACTCTTAGTTGTTCGTCCTCATTCATTGTTCGTATATTAATATCTACTCTCGTATTACATTAAGTTGTTCCCGTATTCTGTTTGCTATCTTGCTTATCTTCCCTTTGCTTTGTGTCTATGTCTATTACTAGATAAATAACGCTAAAACTAGTTGTGCCTCAAAATTAACTAGGATACTCTGCCTAACTATTCTAAAAGTTTGAGAAAGGAATATGCATTTTATTTAAGAATCGGTTCTTGAGCATCATCTACGTATTTTACTTTAAAGTATTTCAAATTCTGTATGAATTGACGTAATGACTATTCTTGATAATTCTTCTTCTTGAACTTTTCATTATGCTCTTTGCGCAAATAAAGGCAGGTTAGCCTCGCCCGATAGTCCGCCATGCCTAAGGTTCTAGAAACTTTTTTGAATCTTGTTGCGGCATCGGAAATGGATGGTAGTAACCCTTTGATTGTCTAATGTTCAACTTGATATTTGATAACAAGTTCTAAAACTCATTTTGTGTTTTGTTGGAATCCTTACTTTTACGGAGGTCACCTTGTAGAAACTATTGTGTGAAGCCCTTTGAGCAGACTAGATATCCATGATATCCCCACTTTAGCTACCGCTTTGAAAAGTTCTTTTATGTTCCTGCTGCAAACTTTTAAGAAAACAAATGCTATACTTTGAAGCATTTCTATATGATTGACTGCTATGAGCTAGTGATCTTTGGTGGATGTTATGTTACCTTTGGATAAGAGGAATTACTGTCGCATTTTGGTCATTTTGCTTTGCATTCTACGTTTAATTCTTTGCCTTTACGCAAATAATTGCTACCTTTTGGGGCTAAAAGATACCACATTGGGTAAATTTCAGCGATGTATCCTTGGCCATTTCACTGCTGTATTCTTGGCCATTTTGCTCGATTTTGCCATTTCACTGCTGTATTCTAGAACTTTGCTGCTAGTTTTGGAGTATTTTGTGCATTATAAAACAATGGGTTGTTGCACTTTGAGAATGAAAACACCTGCTGCACTTTGGAGAATCTGCTTCCATGAATGGTTCTTTGCGTTTCTTTGGTAGCGCTATCTCTTGAGCATATTTGAGGTCGAAATGGTTGCGGTATTTTGGGCAACTTTGTGATTATTTCTTTCTGTATTTTTGGCCTCTTTGCCGCACCATTTTGGCCAACAATTTGCTCTCTTTAAAAAAAAAAAAAAAAAAACTTTCCAAGCCTGCTATTATCTTGATCGTTGTAGCTGCGTCGTAAACACATCTGTCACTGCATTTCGGTTCACTTTGATGATCTTCTTGGTACACAATATATGTGCATCTTGGGCTGAAACTGCATTCGCTAAATTACTCACGGTTTTGACTATTTTAAATGCGATTCTGGTCATTTTCGGACGATTTTCAGCCTTGTTGGCCACTGGTATTGACTATTTCAGACTGATTTTTGACAATCTTGGACTGATTTTCAGCCCTTTTTGGCTCTTGGTTTTGACCATTTTTGGACGGATTTTTAGGCAATGTAGGCTGCTAGTTTTGGCTTTATGTTGGTGATTTCGATCATCTTTTGGGATCTGATTTTGGTCTAAAATCGGAACTGTTTTGGCCCAATCTGGGTATTTTGGTCTAAAATCGGGATTGTTTTGGACCAAATCTAGGACTGTTTTGGTCTAAAATGGACTATTTTGGACCAAATCAGGGACTATTTTGGTCTAAATTGGACTATTTTGGCCCAAATATGGGATTGTTTTGGCCTAAATTCGGGACTGATTTTGGGCCATTTTGACTGATTTTCAGCCCGGTTGTTACTATTTTTAGTGCCTTGGTGATTTTGGCCATTTTGCGCTATACTATGAACATGATACTACACTGGCCTCTGAAGGATTTATCCGTCGATCCGAGAGCCCTCGTGGTAGCGAGACGGAATATGTGGGCGAGGAGGAAAGTGAAAAGATTAGGCGAGAATCATAGTATCGTTCACCGGGAGGCGAGTCGGCCATGCGTAGCCATATTGGCTTCTCATGTCTTAGTATCCTTGGCATAACACTAGCTGAGCCCACACTATATAAAAATATATCTTTCACAATATCTTATATATATATATATATATATCTATATATATATGCATACATTGTGTTTGTTTTGTAATTTATTTATTATTTACTAACTCTTCTACTAAGTGTCTTTTGCAGTGCAGGAGCGCAAAGCCAAATCATTCGCATAAAATGAAATAAAAGGGAAAAGTCGCTAATTTCTCTTCATTACATTTTTTTAAGATTGTTTACTTTTATTACTATCTTGTTAAATATATATTTATTTTAAATATTTGCATGCCTAGTTTAAATATCTTTTGATTAGTTTAATAATTAGAATACCCTTTAGAATTGTAAATTGCATGTTAGCACAATAATATTAACCTAAGTTTGAGCGGATAACAAGTTAGCGGATCCTTTAGGATGCCTAACCCCTTCCCTTTAGGATAATGAAGAACCCTTACCTAGAATCTCACATAGCTTTCGCAGACCTTAAAAATGGAGATCATTCGTAGTATTTTATGCTACACTTTTAGTGTCCTAATTCACTATAATAATTAGGTGGCGACTCCTTTAAATACACAATTTTAGGAATCCAACCATGTGGCAGTAATCCCGTTTCCGACTCCGGTTGAAAATAGGGTGTCACAGCGGGAGCATACAGATCATTTGAGGACGGTATTGGGAGTCCTCCGAGACCGACAGTTGTATGCCAAGTTCTCGAAATGCGAGTTCTGGCTGGCGTCAGTGGCTTTCTTAGGGCATGTTATCGGGGCCGATGGTATTCGGGTTGATACATCGAAGATTGAAGCGAAGACTTGGCCTGCACTCCACTACGCCGGAGGTGCGCAGATTTTGGGCCTGCGAGTTATTATCGGTTTGTAGAGAAGTTTGCTTCTATTTGACCTTTGACTAAGCTGAATCGGAAGCGGTATGTTCCGGTGGGCGGATACTTGTGAGAAAGTTTTCAGTTGCTAAAGGGGAAGTTGACGACCGCCCCAGTTCTTACTCTTCCAGAGGGCTTAGATGGATATGTGGTTTATTGTGACGCGTCAGGTATCGGGCTTGGGTGCGTGCTGATGCAGCACGGTAGAGTTATAGCTTATGCATCTCGACAGCTTAGGAAACATGAGAATAACTATCACGCGTGACTTGGAGTTGGCGATGATTCATGCCTTAAAGATCTGGAGACATTACTTATATGGAGTTCATGTGGACATTTACACAAACCACAAGAGTCTCGGTATATCTTCACCGAGGAGTGAACTGCGGCGAGAGCGGTGGTTGGAGCTACTTAAGGATTACGATGTTGATATTCTATATCACCCGGGAAGGCCAATGTGGTTGCGGATGCCGCCAGTCGCAGTCGATGGGTAGTGCATGCGATTTTCACCGTAAAAGAGGATATGGTCCGAGAGCTACATCGCCAGCGAGCCTTGGGGTTCGTTTGGTTGACTCTGATAGTGAGGGAATTCGGGTTCGAGAGGTTGCCGAGTCTTCTATCGTCGAGGAGGTAAAGAGGCGACAGTATGAGGATCCGATTTTGGTGCGATGCAGAGATGTCCATTGTTCGAAGGAGAAGAGTGCATTTGAGGTAGCACTGATGGGGTGCTAAGATTTGAGTCGGTTGTGTGTTCCCGATGTGAGGACTTCGGCCAGATTACGAGGAGGCACGGTGCTCGTTATTCTATTCATCCGGGGTCGACTAAGATGTACCATGACCTCAGATGCGTGTATTGGTGGGATGGCCTAAAGAGGGACGTTGCGGAGTTCGTGGCACAGTGTCCGAATTGTCAGCAGGTTAAGATTGAGCACCAGAAGCCCGGTGGGCTGTTGCAGACCATTGATATTCCGACTTGGAAGTGGGAGGTGATAAATATGGATTTTATTAAAGGGCTACCTACCACTCGGGAAGCGTGATTCCATTTGGGTGATTGTCGACGGTGCCAATCACCATTTTCTTCCGAATCGACGTTTTCGGTGAGCACTATGCGGATTATATATTAGAGATTGTGAGACCGCACGAGTCCGGTGTCGATTATATCGATAGATGAGCCCGTTTCGGCTAATTTACGGAGGTCTTTTCGAAGGGATTAGGGACACGGTGAGTCTCGACGACGTTTCATCCTCGGTAGACGGACGGTAGGCGAACTATCCGCAACGAGGATATGTTGCGGGCTTGTGTTATTGATTTCAGGGGTAGCTGGGAGGATCATTTACCTCTCGTGGAGTTTGCTTAAAACAATAGCTACCATTCCAGTATTCAGATGGCGCCTTATGAGGCCTTATAAAGAGGAAGTGCAGGTCACCGATAGGCTGGTTCGAGGTGGGAGAAGTTCAGTTAGTCGGGCCAGACTTAGTTCAGCAGGCAGTGGATAAGGTGAAGCTTATCCAGGAGCGGTTGTTGGCAGCTCAGAGTCGGCAAAAGTCGTATGCAGATCATCGGCGTCGACACTTGGAATTTGAGATAGATGATTGGGTTTTCCTAAAGGTATCGCCCATGAAGGGCGTGATGAGATTTGGGAAGAAAGGGAAGCTTAGCCCAAGGTACATTGGGCCGTATCAGATTGTCCGTAGGGTAGGCAGGGTTGCCTATGAGTTAGATCTTCCGTCCGATTTGGAGGCGGTGCATCCAGTTTTTCATGTGTCTATGTTGCGGAAATGTATTGGAGATCCATCTAGAGTGCACCCGGTTCAGGATGTCCAAGTGACAGAGGAGTTATCGTATGAGGAGAGTCCCATGGCGATACTCGATCGTCAAGTTAGGCGACTTCGGACGAAAGATGTGGCTTAGTCAAGGTCCTATGGCGAAAACAGGGAGGAAATGACATGGGAAGCAGAGGACGATATGATGAAGAAGTATCCTCACCTATTCCCTATACCTCCAGGTAACCTACTTTCCTGCTTGTTAGTTTTGATTTAGTAATTTCGCTTAAGTACGTTGTGGCTCGTGGAGCTTCTTATTTTTGAAAAAGAGTAGTTGAGAAGGTCTATGTTGATGTTGTGATTTGAGTACGCCTAGAAGGAACATTCGGGACGAATGTTTCTAAGGGGGGGAGAATGTTAGACCCCGTAGTTCTGACCCTACGTATGAGAGCGTACGAAAGCATGTAAGACTTAAAATTTTCAAAGGATAGGTTGACGGATTATTCCGGGCGGGTTGTAGTCAACTTTGAGGCGGGTTATGACCCGATTCGTTGAGAGTTCCTAAGTATTTTAAAGGCCTAGGGCGTAGTTCGTTGAGTCTAGATTCCAACGCAACCAACCGTTCGTCGATAGGGCGTCGGAGTAGAAAGTTATGAGAGTTACAAGTTCAGCACAATCGGCGTAAATGCGTTTCGAGCAAAGCGCGGGTCCGCGGCGCCGTATGCAGGGCCGCGGCGCCTAAAGTACTGAGAGGTCGCAGAAGTTGCAGCGCCGCGGCGCCAGGACAGCAGGGCCGCGGCGCCGAAAGTTCAGAGAGCCTGCGGAGGTTTCAGCGCCGCGGCGCCGGCGGCGGGGCCGCGGCGCCGAGGCGGGATTTTTGGGCGGAAAAACTTAGAAAAGTCAGATTTTTCTTTTAAAAGACCTTGGGAGGGTGACAAGTGTCCCCCCCATCTGATTTCTTGCATGCAATATATTGACCAAGTCTTGAAGACTTGGTCATCTTCCAATTTCCCTCTCTCTCTAAAGCTTTAGCTCTCCCTTCTCTCTAAGTTTCCAAGAGAAATTCTAAGCCTAAAGAAAATCTGAAAAGTGTGATAGGAAGGAAAGGTTATTACAAGCTTGTGAAGACTATTGTGGTGATATTCTTGAAGTAGAGGCTAGCAATTGTTGGGGTAAATTGGCTAAAAGCTCTAAGGTAACCATTCTTCTTTTATAGTTGGTATTTGGTATTGCATGTTAAGTAGGAAGAACTTTTAGTTGGAAATAAGGCTCTTAGATTGATTGCATGTGAGAATTATGGTTGGAATATGAAAGGATTGGCTAAAAGAGTAAATGAGCATGTTGTAGCCTAAAAACTACCTTAGAATTGTTAAGTGAATTGTTGTAAACTTATGGGGCAGAATTTTGGGTGTGTAATCCCCTTTGAATTGTTGGATTGATTGAGCCTTAAATGTGGTGTTTTGATGATAATTTCGGCCTTGAGAAAGGTGGCAAAGTGAGTAGAAACAAAGGAAATGCTGCCCAATTTTCCATAGAATTTAGTGGCTTTTGAGTTAGATTATTCTACATTGAAATTAGAGGTTAATGAACATATCATGGTTATTATAGGTTGAAATATTACTTGCGGTAGTTGGACCTAGCAAGTGGATTGACCAAAGAGGTATGTGAAGTTTTCCTATCTCTTGAGCATGAATAGATGAAACTATGTAGTACGGTAGACGTACAAGATTTGGTATTCTTACTTGTTTTAAGTATATAATGACTTGTTTCATTTTAAGAATGTATAATTCCCTTAGTTAGGGGAAAAGTACTGATTTTACTAAAGTGTAGAGTTAATATAACAACTTTATGGGAAGTTGGTTTATTAGCTTCATAAAAGGTTAACGAGAAGAGATTTACTCTAAATAAGATAAGTATATGGAGAGGCAAATTGATTTTAAGGTATCAATTGCCCAAAGGTTTTTATGTATAAAGAAGAGTCATTTTCAAAAGAGTTGAAGTATGTAGTACTTGGGTTAAACTCCCGGTGTTCTTTTATTAAAGATATGGTTAAGTGCCTTAAGTAAACTAAAATGAGAGGGTATATGAACAAGACTAATAAGAAGTTATAAGTTTTCTTAACTTATTTATTATTATGATATGATGACAGTTTGAGATAGGGTAAGAGTATGTCTGAGGGGCAAGCCCCAAGATCGTCATACCACCTCCTTCAGTGTAAGAGTATGTCTGAGGGGCCAGCCCCAAGATCGTCATACCATCTGCTTCAGTGTAAGAGTATATCTGAGGGGCAGATCCAAGATCGTTATACCATCTGCACCAGTATAAGAGTATATCTGAGGGGCAAGCCCCAAGATCGTTATACCATCTGCTCCAGTGTAAGAGTATATCTGAGGTACAGCCCCAAGATCGTTATACCATCTGCTTCAGGGTAAGAGTATATCTGAGGGGAAAGTCCCCAAGATCGTTATACCACCTGTTCCGTGGATTTGCTTCCCTTGATGCGAGGAACACCTCATGCGAGTCCTTATGGGCTTATGCGGGTGAAATAGTCCCGTCCGTGGTACAACCGATGCGAGGAGCACCTCACGCGGTCCACGGGACCCACGCGGTGAAATAGTCCCGTGAGTAGGATGGTTTTATTGATCTTTGCGAGGTACCCTGTTTGATCACGAGCCTCCTATTTTATGCGATTATATATATATACTTGTCACTCTCATTGTTAGTAAGGCACAGAAAAGGTATTTTATTGTCTTTCATGACTCGACTTGCTTTTAGACTTATGATATCATATTACGATTTTCCCACTTACATACTTGGTACATATTGTCGACCCTTCCCGAGGCCGTTCATGCCGCAGTAAGGGTAGCAGATTGAGGATCCTCGTTCTGTGGATCACTATCCCTGTCGAAGCTCCATTCCTCCTAAGCTTATTTATTGTGCGGATATTCCCGATGCTACATGTATTTTGTACATCCAGGTATGGCGAACCTGTCGCCACGCTTGTTATCTTTAAGTGCAGCCACATGTGTTTTGGGCTATAATAACCAGTTGTACTATTATACTTTTGTTAAGTATGTTTTATGGAAGGCACTTACCGGTGGCGGTGATGTTACTTTTTACGCAGATGTGTATGTTCCTTCGCTATTCTCGACATATACCGACAGTGGTACCGGTAGGTACCGCCGCCCCGGTTGGGTCGTGTCACGACCCGACCCGGCCGCATCTACCTGCCGGTACCTATCGTATGCATCGAAGAATAGCAATGAACATACATGAAACAAAATCTGTATAAGGTGAACATCACTATCAAGCCGATACGTCCGCATTTCATAAAAAAAATTAAACGAAAGTTAAACAGTACATCTTATCATTACATACCAAACCACAAACGTGACTACTGCACTTAGAATAACAAGCGTGGGCGGACAGGCCCCGCCATACCCTGATTGTACAAAAGTAAATAACCTCAGGGAATCATACCAAAAGGCAAAGCCTCCGGAGGAATGGAGCTTTACAGAAAATGAACAGTGATACTAATACTGCGGACCAAATAGCTACGATCTCGACTGCGGCGTGAGCGCACTTCCGGGCGAGGTCGATAACAGTACCAAGTATGTGGCTGAAATATCAGAATGAATTCATAATAGCATATATATAAAGCAGGAGACACGTATGATAGCCAAACTACAGTACACAACATATACGCAGCCATGTCAAGTCAGGGACTCACGCCCTCTAAGTCATCACTCAAATATAACCATAGGTCTCATGCCCATAATATCAATCGTGCCCGTGGAATTCCTTCCTCACCGCTGGCGATGCATGATATAACAACACTAAGGAGTACATATGAATACTAGATCCCACCTGTCGTAGCGAAATGCGAAGAAATGCGAAGGCATAGCTACCAGATCCACCCTGCATCCTCAACTGACCGGGGCAAGTACGAAAGCCAGCTACCAGATCCACCCGTACCAACAATACTAATACCTGAAATCACGAAGCTGACCGGGGCAAGTGCGATAGCCTCTACCAGATCCACCCTGCGTCACATCGCTGACCGGGGCAAGTACGTAGGCTAACCACCAGATCCACCCTGCATCACACCACTTCGCCCTAACCCTGACCGGGGCAAGTACGAAAGCCAACTACCAGATCCACCCTGCATCACGTCTCTGACCGGGGCAAGTACGAGGGCTAACTACTAGATCCACCCTGCGTGATGACCTGCGAGAGCTAATCCATGGAACAAAATACTGTCAACAGGGAAACGAACCCTCATCATGGCCGCCTACCCGTGGAATCCTCCATCACTGACGGTACGCCCAAATAACTCATAACTACATGCTTTTAATTCGAATTTCAATATCATGCCTTTACATAAACCAAGACAATTACCATGCCTTCTTTTCACATAAACCAAGAGAATTCTTATTTAAGCAAGCCAAAGTACTTATCAAGGCACCCATAGAATAATTCTCAATTGAACAAGCCCAAAACACTATCAAGGCACAAACCGACTAATGCTCTTTTAACAAGCCAAAGTACTACACGTACATCCTTTCCAAGAGATTCCTTTTATGCAAAATCCAAGATACTAACACGTAGTATCAAGGGCGTCTATTTTTTCAACGTAAGTTACTACACCTTTAGAAAACTCATTTCAAAGCTTGAAACCAAGTAACTTCAATTTTTCACAATCTAGACAACTTATGCTCATTAATCAAAATAGACAACTTTCATAACCTTCCATAAAGTTATTATAACCAACTTCCCATAAAGCCGTTATACTAACTTTATGCTTTAGAAATTTACGACATCCTTATCCATTCATAAGGCCGTTATAACTAACTTCCCATAAAGCCGTTATAACTCCTTATGAACCATTTCGTTCTTTTACTATCCAAGAGGCTTATACTTCAAACAAATTCATACAATTTTCAAAAATACTCCAAGCCTCTTATCTTTAGAATAATTCAATACTCAATACTTTCACACCAAGTACTCTATACTTTTGTAACATCATACTTTTCCCTTAACCAAGGGACTTATACTTCTTAAAACAAACAAGTCTTTGTTTATACTTAAACAAGTAAAAATACTAAATCTTGTACGTCTACCGTACTACATAGATACAAATACTCATGCTCAAGGATAGGAAAGCTTCACATACCTCTTCGGTCAATCCACTTGCTAAGTCCAAACTACCGCAAGTAATATGTCAACCTAAAATAACCATGATACGTTTATTAACCTCTAATTTCAATGTAGAATAATCTAAACTCAAAGCCACTAAATTCTATGGAAAATTGGGCAGCATTTCCTTTGTTTCTACTCACTTTGCCACCTTTCTCAAGGCCGAATTTACCATCAAAACACCACATTGTAAGGCTCAATCAATCCAACAATTTAAAGGGATTACACACCCAAAATTCTGTCCCATAAGTTTACAATAATTCACTTAACAATTCTAGGGTAGTTTTTAGGCTACAACATGCTCATAATCTCTTCTTAACCCATTCTTCATAACCAAACCACATTTCTAGCATGCAATGACTCTAAGAGCATTATTTACTACCACAAGTTCTTTCTTCTTAACATGCAACACTATAAACTAAATCTAAAGGAAGAATCATTACCTTAAAGTTTTAGCCAAAACTTATTCCAAGTATTGCTAGCTTCCTTGCCAAGAACACCACCACAACAATGCCAACAAGCTAGCTACAAGCTTCCTTTTGGTTCTTAACTATTCAGATTTTCTAAGGGTTTTAGAGAAGGGAGCGATTTGAGAGAGAGAGAGAAGATGAAAGATAGAAAATGTCCAAGTCTTGGTCAATATATTGCATGCAACGAGAAAATCAGATGGGGACACTTGTCACCCTCATGGTCTCTTTAAAACAAAAATCGGACTTTTCTAAGTTTTTTTCCGCCTCGCGCCACTTCGCGCATGGCGCGCGTGGCCAATAAACCTCCGCGAGCTCTCGATCTTTTCTCGCGCCAGCCGCTGCTATTCGGGCAGCGCCATGCAACTGCAAACCCAGCGACTTTAGGCGCATCCGCGCCGCTCCGCGCGCTTGGTCCGAAACGCATTTACGTCATTGCGCCGAACTTGTAACCTCATAACTTTCTACTCGGCGTCCTATCGGCGAGCGGTTGGTTGCGTTGGAATCTGGACTCAACGAACTACGCCAGGCCTTTGAAACACTTATGAACTCTCAATGTACCGGTCATAACCCGCCTTAAAGTTGACTAAAACCCGTCCGAACAACCCATCAACCTATCTTACGAAAATTTTAAGTCTTACTCCTTCAAATGCCTCATGCGCATGACCTGAACTACGGGGTGTAACATTCTCCCCCCCTTAGAAACATTCGTCCCCGAATGTTCTTTTGGGAGCCAATCTAATATCCCTCGGTACTCCCTCGTACTTTACACTAATGGAACTTTATTATGCCACACATGGTCCTAAGATATCGTACACACATATCCACTCATCAGTCCTGCTTGCAGTTCCCTCAACTGCCTTGCCCTTCTGGGCTCTGGTTGCTTTACGTGGAGGCATCACTGCTATAAAAGAATACGTCAGAGGGAGTCCAACTTATAACACAGCTCTAAGGCACGATCTCAGAGTGAGAAGAATGGAAACCCATCCTAAATATCCTGCACTTCCACGATTATAGATGTGGTGCACAACACACCGATAATCAAGACTACTACTAGATACGGCTCAGACACTTTCCGAGGACTAAGCGCTCGATACCACTTTTGTCACGACCGACCCCGGGGCCGCGAGTACTCCTACCGGTACCATCGGTATCGTCGAGAGAATAGCAATGAACATACATGAAACAAAATCAGATAAGGTGAACATCACTAGCAAGCCGATAAGGCCGCTTTCATAAAATAACTTAACAGAAAGTGAAACAAGACATCTTATCATTCTGACCCAAACCACAAACGTGACTACTGCACCTAGGAATAACAATCGTATGACGGGCCCGCCATACCCTGATTGTAAAAGTAAATAACCTCGGGAATCATACCAAAAGGCAAAGCCTCCGAGAATGGAGCTTTCGAGAAAATGAGCAGTGATCCTAATAGTGCGGACCAAAGAAGTTATTATCTCGACTGCGGCATGAACGCACTTCGGGCGAGGTCGATCAACAGGTACCAAGTATGTGAAACTGAAAATACTGTAATGAATTCATAATAGCATATATATAAAGCAGGAGACATGTATGATAGCCAAACTACAGTACACAACATATACGCAGCCATGTCAAGTCAGGGACTCACGCCCTCTAAGTCATCACTCAAATATAACCATAGGTCTCATGCCCATAATATCAATCGTGCGGTGGAATTCCTTCCTCACCGCCAGCGATCATGATATAACAACACTAAGGAGTACATATGAATACTAGATCCCACTCAGATCATAAGAACCGTACGAGGCAAGTACGAAGGCATAGCTACCAGATCCACCCTGCATCCTCAACTGACCGGGGCAAGTACGAAAGCCAGCTACCAGATCCACCCGTACCAACAATACTAATACCTGAAATCACGAAGCTGACCGGGGCAAGTGCGATAGCCTCTACCAGATCCACCCTGCGTCACATCGCTGACCGGGGCAAGTACGTAGGCTAACCACCAGGTCCACCCTGCATCACACCACTTCGCCCTAACCCTGACCGGCAAGTACGAAGCCAACTACGGATCCACCTGCATCACGCGTCGACGGCAAGTACGAGGGCTAACTACTAGATCCACCCTGCATCAGTAGACCTCATGGAGAGCTAATCCATGGAACAAAATACTGTCAACAGGGAAACGAACCCTCATCATGGCCGCCTACCCGTGGAATCCTCCATCACTGACGGTACGCCCAAATAACTCATAACTACATGCTTTTAATTCGAATTTCAATATCATGCCTTTACATAAACCAAGACAATTACCATGCCTTCTTTTCACATAAACCAAGAGAATTCTTATTTAAGCAAGCCAAAGTACTTATCAAGGCACCCATAGAATAATTCTCAATTGAACAAGCCCAAAACACTATCAAGGCACAAACAGAATAATTCTCTTTTAACAAGCCAAAGTACTACGTACGTACATCCTTTCCAAGAGATTCCTTTTTATGCAAAATCCAAGATACTAACACCCGTAGTATCAAGGAGCGTCTATTTTTTTCAACGTAAGTTACTACACCTTTAGAAAACTCATTTCAAAGCTTGAAACCAAGTAACTTCAATTTTTCACAATCTAGACAACTTATGCTCATTAATCAAAATAGACAACTTTCATAACCTTCCATAAAGTTATTATAACCAACTTCCCATAAAGCCGTTATACTAACTTTATGCTTTAGAAATTTACGACATCTTATCCATTCATAAGGCCGTTATAACTAACTTCCCATAAAGCCGTTATAACTCCTTATGAACCATTTCGTCTTTTACTATCCAAGAGGCTTATACTTCAAACAAATTCATACAATTTTCAAAAATACTCAAGCCTCTTATCTTTAGAATAATTCAATACTCAATACTTTCACACCAAGTACTCTATACTTTTGTAACATCATACTTTTCCTTAACCGAGGACTTATACTTCTTAAAACAAACAAGTCTTTGTTTATACTTAAACAAGTAAAAATACTAAATCTTGTCGTCTCACCGTACTACATAGATACAAATACTCATGCTCGAGGATAGGAAAGCTTCACATACCTCTTGGTCGATCCACTTGCTAAGTCCAAACTACCGCAAGTAATATGTCAACCTAAAATAACCATGATACGTTTATTAACCTCTAATTTCAATGTAGAATAATCTAAACTCAAAGCCACTAAATTCTATGGAAAATCGGGCAGCACTTCCTTTGTTTCTACTCACTTTGCCACCTTTCTCAAGGCCGAATTTACCATCAAAACACCACATTGTAAGGCTCGATCAATCCAACAATTTAAAGGGGATTACACACCCAAAATTCTGTCCCATAAGTTTACAATAATTCACTTAACAATTCTAGGGTAGTTTTTAGGCTACAACATGCTCATAATCTCTTCTTAACCCATTCTTCATAACCAAACCACATTTCTAGCATGCAATGACTCTAAGAGCATTATTTACTACCACAAGTTCTTTCTTCTTAACATGCAACACTATAAACTAAATCTAAAGGAAGAATCATTACCTTAAAGTTTTAGCCAAAACTTATTCCAAGTATTGCTAGCTTCCTTGCCAAGAACACCACCACAACAATGCCAACAAGCTAGCTACAAGCTTCCTTTTTGGTTCTTAACTATTCAGATTTTTCTAAGGGTTTTTAGAGAGAAGGGGGAGCAATTTGAGAGAGAAAGAAGATGAAAGATCGAAAATGTCCAAGTCTTGGTCAATATATTGCATGCAACAGAAAATCAGAGGGGGGGGGCACACTTGTCACCCTCCCATGGTCTCTTTTAAAACAAAAATACGACTTTTCTAAGTTTTTCCGCCCAAAAATCGCTCGGCGGCCATGGCCCGCAAACCTCGCGCAGCTCTCTCGATCTTTCGCGCGGCCTGCTATTCGGGCGCGCTGCAACTTCAGCGACCCTTCCGAACTTTAGGCGCCGCGACCTGCATCCGCGCCGCTGTCGCCTTGGTCCAAACGCATTTACGTCATTGCGCCGAACTTGTAACCTCATAACTTTCTACTCGGCGTCCTATCGACGAGCGGTTGCGTTGGAATCTAGACTCAACGAACTACGCCCCAGGCCTTTGAAACACTTATGAACTCTCAATGTACCGGGTCATAACCCGCCTTAAAGTTGACTAAAACCCGTCCGGAACAACCCATCAACCTATCTTCTGAAAATTTTAAGTCTTACTCCCTTTCGTACGCCCTCATGCGCATGACCTGAACTACGGGGTGTAACAGGTCGTGACAGTGGCACTGCAACTTTTGCAAGAAGTCTGGGCCCTTCTTTTCTGGACACGGTGGTGGTGAGTTTGCTTCCAATAGTTCGTCATTTCTCAGGTCAATCGCCTGTCATTGCTCTTTTATAGTCTCCCCACTATGTTCAGGGTGATTCCCTTGTATTCTGTTGCTTAGCATGCCCACGAGTTGTCCTATTTGCGTTTCCAAATTCTTTAGGGACACTGAACTGAGTTTGGTGCCTAGTTAGCCTGAGTATGACTGCTCGTAGCCCATCCTGCTCTTCATGTGGGTCATGGAGGTTACATTATTGTTGATAGTTCTGTAACCCTTGGTAGTGGTAATCCATGTTTGCAGGGTCCCTGAGATGAATCAAAACCAACGAACGGATCACGGCGCACGGTTCCACAATAAAATAAAATAAAAGAAAAGTAAAAATCAAATTAGAAATTAAGAATAAAAAGATTGATATTGAACTACGCCAATCCCCGACAACGGCGCCAAAAACTTGATGCGCGACTTATACACACACTAAACGCAAGTGCACGTATCGTGACAAGTAATATAGTCTAGAAGACCGAGTTATCGTCCTTAAGGATTAGTGTCCAATTACTAACCTCTATTCTGTAGTATCTATTTGGTAATCGATAATTTGATGATTTATTTATAGCTATGATTATAGATGCTAACTAAATTATTTTACTTTACTTCAGATATGGTGAAAATAGGGCTTTCAAATCTCCTCGATTATCCGCTCGCTTTACTCGTTAATGCAAATAATTAAGGTTCTTCTTCTATGTTGAGATAGCAGGTTAACTAAGCCGTTTTATAATCATGTTAAGGTAATATAAACACTCAACCCCAATGTAGAATCCTTCTATCTTTCGATGACAAGATTGACTACAAAGGAGGATTAAGAGCAATAACCTATCAAGCTACACAAGTATCGGGGTACTTTCGTCCACGATTTAAACCTATGTTTATTCAACTATAGCATATTCACAATCTCCCCTTTCGGATTTCGATTAGAAATCATATAAGTGATGATAATTAGTGATCAATTAATTACCAAGCAATCAAAACAATTATTGAATAAATCTCAACAATAATAAGAAGAAATCAAAATCTTGCATTAATTCATAAAACGAGGTTCAAGTGATTCGACATGGAAAACCCTAAATTAAGTTAGTTCCTAGCCATAGACATGCCAATAACTAAAATAGTATCCAACATATACTAGAAATAAATAAAATAAAGAACAAGAAATTACTCAAAAATAAGTCTCCAATCTTGATCTATGTTGTGATGAATGGTAAGGTGTGTTCTCTTTCAAATCTGATCTAAAAGGCCCTATTTATATCCTCAAAAACGTGCAAAACCTTTTCCTCTTTCGCTTTGGCCCAATCCTATTCAGATTTGTCAATTTTCCCAGCGCCACGCACGGCAGAACCGGCCATGCGCGAAACTTCGCTGGTGATGCTTCTTGGCGCCGTGGCTCTGCTCTCTGATGGTGCAGTGCCGCGCCGCTGCTTTCTCGTGTTGCCAACTTTTTAGCTTTTTGAGCTCTGGAACATCTGTTTCTGCCCTCTTTTCGCTCCTTCTCACCAATGTGCCACTTTAAACCATTGTGACTCAAAAGAAAGAAAATCTATCCTAACACGACACATATTTGTACAAAAATGGACAAAAGACTAACTAAAAATGACTCAAAAGGTGTATATAAAATACACCGATCAAGTGTCAACAATCACTCTTCCTCCTGGTATAGTATGTGGAAGTACCTGCTCATCATCGACACACAGATCAGAATTATAATGTTGAGAAATTACTGAACCCCCACTCTCCTGAAACTGCTTATAAGGAAATATATTCTCATGAAAGGTCACATCCCTGCTGATGAACACAGCTTCACTGGTCAAGTCCAACAACTTGTAGCCCTTTCTATGAACTGCATACCCAAGTAGAACAACCTTGTTGGCTCTTGGTTCAAACTTATCTTTCCTCACCAAGTTTGAAGCATAGCAGAGACACCCTATCACTTTTAAATGAGAGAGTGATGGCATCTTCCCAAATAACTTCTCATATGGTGAAATACCTTTCAGTACAGCAGTAGGTACCCTGTTTATCACATATACAACAGTCTCAATGCAATCACCCCAAAATTTTGCTGGCAAGTGACTTTGTATTTTAATGGCCCTGGCTATCTCCAATATATGCCTATGTTTTCTTTCAACTACTCCATTCTGTTGTGGAGAATATGGACAAGATTTCTGATGTATGATCCCTAATTGATCAAACATATCAGAGCAGGCAGAATTTAGAAATTTTGTCCCATTGTCTGTTCTAATTCCTTTAACAGTTAGGCCAAACCGTTTCCTTATCATCACAAACAATTTCTTAAGAACAGTGATTACATCAGACTTAACATGCATCAAAAAAACCCATGTCCACCTAGTGTAGTCATCCACCACAGTGAGAAAGTACCTCATATTATTATAGGATGGCACTTTATAGGGTCCCCATACATCTAATGTAAAAGCTGAAAAGCAAAGTCAGTATTGCTATTACTATCAGGGAATACCTTCCTTGTTTGTCTAGCCAAATGACACACTTCACAATGTCTTATCGAAAATTCTGATTTATCTTTAAAAACAGCTAATTTTCTAAGCATACTCAATGGAATATGACTCATTCTCCTATGTCATAGCTCTACTTTTAGCTCATCTTTGGTCACCACAACTGATGCAGCATCATGTGCTCTTATTGACTCTCCATAATTCCTTCCCGACTCCAATATGTATAGACCATCAACTTCTCTACCAGTCTCCTTGACCTTCCCAGTAAATAGATCTTACAACACAAAGAAATCAGGGGAAAATTTTGCACAGCAATTTAATTCCCTGGTTAGCTTTGACACTGATAGTAGGTTAAACTTGATGGTTAGAACACATAACACATGCTCAATAACATCACCATTATTAAGCCTACAGTTTCCTGTTTGTGTGATCTCAGCAACATCACCTGTGGGCAGTTGTACATGGCCTAAATTTCCTTTATCTTCCTTTTCGATCATGTTCTTATTACTAACCATATGATCAGTAGCCCCTGAGTCAACTATCCAGTCTGCAATGATATTTGCTCTATGCTTAGGAAGTGCAAGGTTACCTGCCATATGAACCTTAGCAGCAACTGCTGTCTTGCTGCTCTCTTTCTCCCGTGGCTCAAGGACCTGCAATGCTTTCTCATACCTATCTAAAGTACATGAAGATAATCGACTCTGAAGATGATCCTGTTGCTCTTTGGATAATTACCTCCTGTTGTGTTACGACCACCGCACTATCGTTAATAAGAATCGCCACTCATACCGTGATCGCGACGAGTTCCTCGCATCGCAACATTCACATTCTTTTTTTCTTTGTAATCTGCTGAATATCCAACCAGCCTGTAGCACTTCTCTGCAATGTGCTATTGTTTCTTGCAGTAGTTACAGAACAATAATAACCTGCGACAGTTTTCTCTAGCATGCCCTTTCATCTGGCAGTAATCACAGAAACCAGCCTGATTTGGCTTCCTTTGTTTAAAATGTGTCGACTTGCCATATATCACCATGGATTCAGTCGAGTCATTTCCTCCAAATCTTCTGGTAATAGATTTTTGACTTTCATCTTGCGAAATCATAGCATATGCTTGATTGACACTAGGTGTAGGTGATAGCAACAAAATGTGGCTTCGTGCTTGATTGTAGCCATCATTTAATCCCATAAAAAATTCTAGTAACCTCTGATTAGCCAGATGTTCAATATAAACTCTAGGACTGTCACATTCACATGTCGGTGGAGGTATTATTGAGTCAATTTCATCCCACAGATAGCTAGCCATAGGCGATACTACTTGTTGAAGCATAACAAGCTCCTTCTTCAATTGATACACCCGAGACAAGTTGATCTTGTCGAATCGCTCCTTTAAATCTCGCCAAAATGCAAGCAGTGGATCTGTACAATATTCCACTCAACAGATCTCTACTCACATTTTTCATAATCCATGAAATCACCATTGCATTGCAACGATCCCACTGCTTCATCATATTTCCTTCATACATATCCTTCCTCACTGTACCGTCAATGAAACCAATTTTATTCTTAGTTAACAAACTCAATTGCATCGCACGACTCCACAACGTATAATTCTCCATTCATGTTAACTGTATTTCGACATGTACAGCTCCAGGCGTGTCTGATGAACTCAAATATAATGGATGATTGTGATCCATTACATTCAAACTCACATTCGAAGTTTCATATGTGGTCACTGGTACGCTCTGCGAAGTGTTCTCCATTAATAGATCGATTTGCGACAGATTTGATGATCACAACAGATTTCTAGTAAGTTGATTTTAATCGAATCAACAACAACAAAACAAATCATCTCGATTTCATCGTCTGTCGAAAAATTGTATTGCATGAACCAGATTCGCATTAACTTGAAACTCAATTAGATCGAAAACTTTAATTTCAGAATCGATCTGTGCTATTTTCTCTCGATTTCACGATTTCAAAATTGAATCGCAGATTCTCAATCTCGTCGCATGTGTGAGTGTCTCCGATCTTCCTCCTAGGGCTTTGACACCATGTTAATTGTTGTAGAATCGAGATGAGGAGGAAAGGGAGAACTGAGGCGTCAAATGAAGGAGAGGTATTTGGGCTCCAAAATAGAGCTTCTGTGTTGCCGTTTTATTATTTTGACTACTCCACAAAATAATGTGGAAGTCATTATTTGTACAATGAAAAATAAAGGAAAGGAAAATACACAATGGTCCCTCAATTAATAACTAATTCACTAATTACCTTCAATAACTTCAACATGCTCTTTTAATGGGTCTGTATTTATAAGATTAAAATAATAAAAAAGGGTTAAATGTATATTAAAACTTATCACTCATTGAGGTTGTGTTATTTAGTAATTCATAATTGTAACTTTTGTGTTAGGGTCAAAATTTTGTGATTTTTTGTTAGAGAATATTGTTATATGACTTTGGTTAAAAAAAATCATGATTATGACCATTTATAAATCTACCCTTAAGATACGTGAAACTCAAATTAAACTCTTAGGGCCGTTTGACCATGCAATTTGAACTTCAAATTTGAAGTTTTTTCATTTGAAATTTGTTTTGTTTGTGACATTTGAACAAAATTTCAACTTCAATGTGAAAGTTTGAATTTAAATCTCAAATTCACCTAAAAATTGCAATTCCAATTTCAATTCCAATTTTGTGGTTCAATTTATTTTTTAAAATTTAAAATTTGACCAATAAGTTTATATTCTGTAAAAAAAAAAGACCATAATTTTCAATTTTACAAAAACAAGACTCATGCTCGATGTGGAGAGATTGTCCCTATCATAATATTATATTAAAAATATCTAGTTACCAGTAAATTTTTGTAAAATTATGTGTATTGAAAATTTGTAATAGCATGCATGTAATTGTAAATATTTATTTATAAAAGAAACACGGAGATATGCAATTTATTAATGCGGAGCCTTTGAATATTCCAATACCTTGTTTATGAGTGTTATTTGCTCATTTAATAAGCTTGTATAAGAGTTGGAGAAACCTTTATAATTTTCACAAATTATGAGATTTTCATGTTTATAAAAAAATATAACTTTTGAGGCATGTTTGGAAAGTCATCTTGTAATTGAATTTGGATGTAATTGAGTGTAATTACATAATTTTGACATGTTTGTCTGACCAAGTAATCACCTCAATTGAGTGCAATTGAAGGGATGTAATTATATAATTTTGGCATGTTTGTCTCACTCAATTAAAGTATTATTTATTTATATATATATTTATTTATATATATATATATCAACTTTTTAAAAATACTGGTTACAAATTTATAGTTATTTAGTTCTATAATATGTATCTTGAATACACAATAATAGATAAAATTAAGTAATATTTCTTATATGACATATATTTGTCCAACATTAACGTTTAATTTTGATAATAAATTTTTATTTTTAAAATATTTAACTATGTAATTACACTTGTGCAACCAAACAATTAACAGATCATCATAATTACTATATTGTGTAATTACTAGTCCTTGTGATTATTACCCTAGCATGTCCAAATTAAGCACAACTTCAAATTCAAATCAGCCTCTACTCAAATCAAAGTTGTCAAATTATAATTTCAAGTTCATGTCCAAACGCCTTCTTCGGTAAGCTTGCACTTTTCTGGTCAACCTTCAAGCTCATGTGTATCTCTCATCCCAACATCTTTTCTCTTGGTATTGCTAGGCCAACTATTCCTTCAAGTTGAAATTCAAGAGTTTGAAACCCTTTGGATATGATGTGGCAAATTAAAGTCATAGGACTAGTGTGCAACACCTTTCACAATAAACTGGGTATTAATTAGATGGACAAAAAATGATTAATTAAAATTATCAAATTTTCTCTGTATAATTAATCCGAGTAGTTTGTTATGACCATAGCACGGGCCATTTCTCATCTAGTATATACAATGATGGAACTTTCTTTTGATATCATTAGCCGCACTGGTCCCATATTGTGGGTCATTAGTCACGTCAAATATTTTTGGGACCCTGTTCTAATTCGTAAAAGTAGACTTTTAATATAAGTAAATATATAATTTCAAGACCTGCACACCACTGAAACTGAATCACTTTACTTTGATTGGGCTAAGACCTGCGAATTATGAGTTTTTATAGTAAATTCTAGCTAATACTATTTAATAAAAAAAATAAAAAAGAGGCCCCTAAACTTTTTCGGTTTTCGAAAGCCCTGTGTGGTAGCACAGCTCGCACGGGTCCAAAGATGGTTCGTTTGTAATAAAGTCAATACATAACAATACCCTATGTTGCTATGTTGATGCACATACCTTATAAATGACTTAACACGAGAGGAATGAACTTGGATCCTCCATATATAGTAAATGGAACCTCAAGTAAGCTCAAAAATGAAGAAAGTTCTTCTAGTCATCAACTGTATAATTCTAGCTGTAGGAACCTGTGGTGGCCCTTTAGTTATGCGCCTTTACTTCATCAAAGGAGGCAAAAGAATTTGGCTATCGTGCTGGCTACAAACTGTTGCTTCTCCAATCAACTTCATCCCTTTAGTCATCTCCTACTTCTATCGTCGCAAAAGCAATAATAACGATGACAATAACAACAATAATACTAAAGTCATTCTGATGACTCCACGAATTCTCGTGGCCACTATTGGGATAGGAATCTTACAAGGATTCGCGAACTATTTCTATGCTTATGGCATAGAAAAATTACCCGTCTCCACTAGCGGACTTCTCTTTGCTACACAACTTGCTTTCACCGCGTTCTTTGCTTTCATTATTGTGAGGCTAAAGTTCACTTTTTACTCCGTTACCTCGGTGTTTTTGTTGACGATTGGCGCGGTGGTTTTGGCCCTACGCTCCGGTGGTGATAAACCGGAGGGAGAGCCGAAGAAAGAGTATATATTAGGGTTTATCATGACCTTGGCATCTGCTGCTTTGACTGGGCTTATTTTCCCTTTGGTGGAGTTGATATACACAAAGGCACAACAAGTTATCACTTACACACTTGTGTTGGAGTTTCAAACAGTGTATTGCTTTGTTGCTACTGTGCTTTCAACAATTGGGATGATCATAAACAACGATTTTCAGGTCATTTGGATCCTCCCTCCATTTACCTTTTCTCTCTATTATTCAAAGGAATTTACCGTGAGTTTAAGTATCATGCACAAATTTATGAAAATTATATAGTTACACAATCAGGTTACTTTTAGAATAATTAATTATATTATGTAAATCTATATGATCACCATTAATTAGTAACATGATAAAAGAGGTGTTGACTGGGCACAACGAAAATGAAGAATTTTAAAACTTATGCTTTAAAATGAGCCATATAATTTTGTGGCTATAAATCATTTTATTAAGGATAAATGAGATATTTTAAGTTATATTGTTACTAAATATAGAAATATATCATGTTTTAGGACTAACTAAAAAGAAAAAAATGTCGCATAAATTGGAACTGAAAGAATGTAAGAAATAACCCCCTTGATTATTCTCATTAATGAAAGACATATATATACAAGTTACAAGGAAAATCTTTTCCCATTCTACCTAGGAATCTATAAGAATACTAACTTTACAATTATGATAATATTACACTACTAATTAAGGTACAAACCTAAGTCTAATATTCACCAAATATACAAAGGAAAGGGAAAGGAAGGTCCAACATATTGACTCACTCTCGGCTGGCATTGGGCCAGAGCCCAATATACTTTAACACAACCCCGCAGTCATAGCGGATGGTTTTCGTACGGTGAGACTGTCTCTAAAATCTTCAAAAATGACCGAGAAAAGACCGCTGTAAAGATATGCTGTCGATATCTTGAAGGGGCGTGCGACAGCGTCTTGTCCTTTGGCTACCTTCTCTCTAACAAAGTAAATATGCATCTCTATGTGTTTAGTACGCTGGTGCTGAACTGGATTACCAGAAAGGTAGATGTCATTTATATTATCACAATACACAAAGGTAGCCTTCTCAATAGGACACTGAAGCTCTAAAAGTAGATTTCGTAACCAACATGACTCGGAAACCACATTGGCTACACCTCGATACTCGGTCTCTGCACTTGAACGTGAAAGAGTAGATTGACGCTTGGCAGACCATGAGACCAAGTTGTTACCCAAAAACATACAATAGCGGCGTAGGCGTGCGGTGTCGGACAACCACCCCAATCGGCGTCGTATGAGACAAGTGTAGACGTCGACGAAGGATACAAATGCAAACCATACTCAAGTGTTCCCTGAATGTACCTAAGGATGCGTTTGAGCGCATTCATATGTTCAACTCTGGGATCATGCATAAACAAACACATCTGCTAGACTGCATATCTAATGTCTGATTGCGTGAACATAAGATACTGAAGGGCGCCTGCAAGACAACGATAACGTGTCGGATCCTCATACGGAGAGCCAGCTGCAGCACCCAACTTGGGTTTAGTATCAACTAGAGTAGAAGTGGACTTACAGGATGACATTCCAACCCTCTCAATGATCTCTGTTGCATATTTCCTCTGTGTTAAGAACAATCCACATGCATGACGAGTGACTGCAATCCCCAAAAAATAGCTCAAGGCCCCAAGTCTTTCATGGCAAACTCAGAACTGAGCATTGTCATAATAGACTTTCTCAAAGCATCAGAAGAGGCAGTCAAGATAATATCATCCACATATAACAGTATATAAGCCATGTCAGAACCCCGACGATATATGAATAATGAATTATCAGACCTGCTGTGAGAGAAACCCATAGTTGAAACAAAATTAGCAAACCTCTTATACCATGCCCGTGAAGACTGCTTAAGCCCATACAAGGACTTCTTCAATAGACAGACATGATTAGGATATCTAGTATCTCTGAACCCCAAGAGCTGATGCATATACACTGTCTCCTGAAGATCAATGATTTTGAAAAAGCAAAGCTGAGCACAATGCGAATGGTAGCCGGCTTGACCACCGGGCTAAATGTTTCACCACAATCCACACCAACCTGCTGAGTCTTACCATCACCTACGAGTCTAGCCTTATGCCTCACAAATGAACCATCAAATTTTCCTTTATGAACAAAAATCCACATAGACCGAATAATATTAACACCAGATGGACGGGGTACCAACTCCCACGTCTTATTATCAATAAGAATATTATATTCTTCGGTCATGGCAATTTTACAATTAGGGTCATTTAAGGTAGACACAGGATTACGGGGTAAGGGAGATTTAAGAACTTTTGAATTTAAATTGAAATGTCTTTTTGGTTTAAAAACACCCATTTGACTACGAGTGACCGGACCATGACTCTGGGCTGGATTGGGTGAATTTTGGGAATTTTCAGAAATATCTGAAAGTACCGTCGAAGGCGTCGCGGCGCCTCTATGCAGGGCCGCATCGCTGAGGGCGGGTTTTGGGGAACCTGCGTATTTTTTGGCAAATCTAAAAAATGTCGGAGAACATAGGGGGAGATAGCATCATCCAAAAAAATCATAGGAACTAGACACAGATTTTTCTACTTTAGAGAAGGAAAATTGGGATTCATCAAAGAGAACATGACGACTAATGATGATTCATTTAGAGGACAAATCAAAATATTTATAACCACGATGATTTTACGGAAAACCCAAAAATACACAAGGAGTAGAACGTGCCTGAAGTTTGTTGATTGTAGTGGATGAAAACAGTGGATAACATAAGCATCTGAAGACCCTAAGATGAGTGTATGACGAAGTCTTATTGTATAACACTTTTAGAGGGGATGAATATGTCAAGCCTTTAGAGGGAAGAATATTTAGGAGATCGGTAGCCATTTGTAGTGCATGATGCCAAAAGAATGGAGGAACGGAAGAATGAACCAATAAAGTGCGGACAATATTATTAATGGTACGAATTTTTCGCTCAGCTTTCCCATTTTGTGAAGACGTATGAGGACAAGAAAAATGAAAATTTATCCTATTTTGAGCACAAAACTCCCTAAATTCTCCATTATCATATTCTTTGCCATTATCACATTGAATGTTTTGATTTCCCGTTCGAATTGCGTTCTTATGAAGACTCTAAATTTTATGAAGATGGAAAAAACGTGAAATTTTTTCGCAATTGAAAACGTCCATAAATATTTAGTATAGTCATCTAAGAATAGAACATAATAACGATGACCCATAGAACTGAGAATCGAAGATGTCCATAAATCACTATGAATAATTTCAAATGGCATAGAAGTATTCGAATTTGAAGCTACAGATGATAATTTAATAATCTTTCCCAAAGAACAGGATTGACAAATTGGAGTACTACGCGTACCCTTACAATAAATAAACTTATGTCTATCTAAAAAAAGATAAAATAGACGACCCCGGATGACCTAGACGAGCATGCCAGAAGGAAGGAGCAAGTGCTGCAAAGGTGGATGGGATAGCTTGACGCGAGATGCTTGGACTTGGTGTGATTAGATATAGGTCCCCCCCACTGTTACACCTCATGAGATGACTCTCCGTCTTGAAATCCTTTACAGAAAATCCAAATAGATCAAAATTAATAGAAACCCAGTTATCAGTTGTGAATTTACGGACAAATACTAAATTTGTAATTAATTTTGGGACATGAAGGGTATTTTTCAGGACAAGTGGTGGATGAGGAGGGGACAAGATTTTATGACTATAACCCTTAATTGGAATAGAATTGTCATTACCAACAGTTATACCACGATTAGTGCTCAAATTAGAATAAGACGAGAGAGTACCTTGATCGGATGTCATGTGTGGTAGCGTGTCCGTGTACAATTAGGTCACCAGTTGAGTCAAGCCAAGTGTGTGCATCGCTGCTTCAATGTCGGTATGTGTATGTCCCACTGCGTGGTGAGCCTGATGGGGGCGAGGCCCAAGTATACTAGGCTGCGAGATCGCCATACTGGTCTTAACCCGAGTCCGACGGGAGAGCGGCCGAGGCGAGTATCCTGGCGGATACTGAGGCACCGCAGCGCTGTAATGTGGAGCCGCAGCGCTGTAAGGTTGAGTCGCGGTGCTGTGAGGTGCTTGGACCCACTGCCACTGTCCAGGGGGGCCCTGTGGGCTCCACGACTGCTGTTGCTGTTGTCGGTTGTTGCCGCCACGATTCTTGCCATTATTCTTCTTATTATGGCCTTTCTTACCACCTCCATTGTTGTGACTTTGGGTCACGATGGCTGGATTGGAAGGATAAAAATTGAAAGCAGTCACCATATCGACATGACTACTCCCAATCACTGCTTTCTTAGCCAAGCCAGCTTCTTCCAATGCAAGCATGGAACGGGCCTGATAGAACTATGGCAAGGTGCTACTCTGTCGAATAACTGAAGCAACACCATTATAGGCCTCTAACAGGCCTGCAACCATCTGAAGAACCATACGACTGTTAGAAACAGGAGAATCCACATTGCGAAGTTGATCCGCCAAGTCCTTGAGGCGTTGACAATAAGAAGAGACGTTGGGAAAATTTGCCATAGCCACTTGCGCAAATTCCTGCTCAAGAATAATAATTCTAGAATGACTGTTATCTTGAATTATGTCACGCAAACGGTTCCACGCCGTCATAGCTCAAGAGTTGGGTTCCATAATCGTCTGTAAGAGATCCAAGGAGATAGTGGCATAAATCCACTGAAGAACCTTGGAATCAAGCATGTGCCATAATTCTGAGTCTGCTGCTTGAGTGGGCACATTAGATGTAGACGCCTTATCACCCTTCTTTGAAGGAGGAGGAGAGATGATGTGGTGAAGAACTTTATGTGCTTTAGCATGAATCTTGAATAATTCCGCCCATGTCCCATATTGAACGTTTTCTAGGTCAAGAACGATAGGAAGAACGCTCTTGATATTAGAAACTGTGAGGGCAGAGTGAAAAGTGTTCTTATCAGCCATAGGGAATAGAACAACAAGATTCAGAGAAGGAAATTTGTGAGAAAGGTTTTTGAAAGAGAAGAAACTCGGTTTTTGTGAAAGAAGAAACACACACAAAAATCGAGAATTTTAGGGCAAAATTTCGAGAAAGAAGAAGAAATTTTGAGGAGCGGAAGCAGGGTAAAGAGAACCTAGACTCTTGATATCATGAAAGAATGTAAGAAATAATCACCTTGATTATTTTCATTAATGAAAGACATATATATACAAGTTACAAGGAAAATCATTTTCCTATTCTACATAGGAATTCCTATTCTATAAGAATACTAACTTTACAATTATGGTAATATTACACTACTAATTAAGGTACAAACCTAAGTCTAATATTCACCAAATATACAAAGAAAACGGAAAGAAGGGTCCCACATCTTGACTCATTCTCAGCTGGCATTGGGCCAGAGCCCAATATACTTTAACAGGGACGGAGGGAGTAACTAATTACTCCATCTAGTATTATAATAGTTTAAACTTTAAACTATATTGATCGCCTAAAAATCACTTAACTTTTATACACTAGAGTGAAAAATAATTTTACCATGTCAGAGCACCTTAAGATAACTACTCATAATTAACAAATGAAACTCGTTACCTAGAAAATAAGGAGCCTACTTGTTACAACTGTTTTTTTTTTTTTTTACGAAGGTACCCGCAGCCGCTACTCTTTCGAGTGCACACAGGGTAAACCCCGGGATGACGCAATAGCCTGCAAACTATGTCAGCCGATTAACCACACTTGACAAGCCATGTGTGACAGACTCAACCAAAAAGGTTTATGCAGGGGATCGAACTCGTGACCTTGCGGTCCCGCGCTCTACTGCTACACCAACTTGGCTACCCTTGCGGGTTACTTGTTACAACTGTTAAATTACATTACTAGTGTATTTTTTTATTTTATATTAAAGCTTATATAAGTTAAATCAGCTATAAAAATATATACACGAAAAAGAAAAAAGAAACCAGGTTAACCTTCACTAGTTTTAGACAATGATGAAATAATCTAACTTATATGATGTCTGAAAGAAAAAAATTGTCATTAGTTATTAATAGTGTAAGACATACTTTGCAGGCAATTTCAAGAGAGGCAAAAACATTTGAACTTGGAGAAGGCAAATATTACGTTGTGATAGTATGGAGTGCAATAATTTTGCAATTTTACTTCTTAGGCACCATTGGAGTCATCTATTCTGCTTCTTCTTTGGTGTCTGGCATTTTGATATCGGTTTTACTTACTGTCACTGAAATTTTAGCTGTTTTTCTTTACGGTGAACATTTCAGTGCAGAAAAAGGAGTTTCTCTTGCGCTCTCTTTATGGGGATTTATTTCGTACTTTTATGGTGATTATAAAGAGAACAGGAAGAGAGAAAATAATCAATCTCTGGAAACAGAAATGATTGATAAAACTTGTACACCGTAATTGAAAAGTTTGGTTATTACATGGCAAGATTATGGTAGTACAGTTGTTATGTACTCCCTCTCTCAAATTTTGTGTTTTTTAAATATTAGTTAGGAGCGGTATTTGAATATTTTTAGTCTTATGTATGTCTAAGTTATAACATTTTTTATTAAATATTTAGTTCATTTATGTGTTATCTCCATTAATGACAAAATTCTATTAATTAAAAATAAATGGAGAAAAAATCATTAATTATATCTTAAAATAATAAATAATTTAACACGGAGAGAGTAATATATTGGAATTTGTTCAAGTTAACGAATTGTACGTGGTCGAGTAGTTGAATTCACCATGATAATCTGCAAAGTTCAAGTGATAAGGTTGAGAAAGAGACTGTTTAATTAAAAGTGATTGTATGTCTGTTTCGCTTACGTACCAATATCTCTTTCACTAATGAAATTTACGATACTTGACACTACGTGTGCACGTGTGTGGAAACGACTTTTCCGACATGCGACGTGCAATTTTACTTCTTAGGCACCATTGGAGTCATCTATTCTACTTCTTCTTTGGTGTCTGGCATTTTGATATCAGTTCTACTTATTGTCACTGAAGTTTTAGCTGTTTTTATTTATGGTGAAAATTTCAGTGCAGAAAAAGGAGTTTCTCTTGCGCTCTTTTTATGGAGATTTACTTCGTATTTTTACGGTGATTATAAAGAGAACAAGAAGAGAGAAAATAATCAATCTCCGAAAACAGAGATGGTTGATAAAATTTGTACACCGTAATTGAAAAGTTTGGTTATTACATGCCAAGATTATTGTAGTACAAGTTGTTGTATACTTCCTCTCAAATTATAGGTGTTTTTAAATATTAATTAGGAGCGGTATTTGAATATTTTTAATCTTATTTATATTTAAATTATAATCTCTTTTATTAAATATTTAGTTTATTTATGTGTTATTTGGCATTTGTTCAAGTTAACGAAGCGTACGTGGTCGAGTAGTTGAATTCACCATGATAATCTGCAAAGTTCAAGTGATAAAGGTTGAAAAAGAGACTGTTTAATTAGAATCACTTTACAGAAGATCTTAGGGTCTGTTTGACCAAGCTTTTTTAAAATAATTTTTATTTGTTAGTAGTAGTTTTGCAGAAACTGTTTCTAGAGAACCTGTTATGATGTTTCACATATAATTATAAAAGTACTTCTGAGAAACAGAAACAATTCCCTGTTTGTCCCACATTTATGCAAAGAAACTAAAATATTCTTTTTAATAGATTTAAAACTATTTAAAATATTTTTTTCTATACTATGTTTCTAAAAATTAGTATATCTTTACAATTTAATAATTTTTTTAAATTATTTAATTGCAACATTTAATTAAAAAATAGTAGTATATTGTACATAAGAAGTGTAACGACAATATGATAGTCAATGACTCATGTTGCGATAATTATGTGCGCTAACACATGTGTACGTATCACTCAAGTAATATAGTCTGTAAGGCCGAGTTATCGTCCACATAGACTGGTTTATCAAGTACCGAATATCTAATCTACGGTATCTATTTGGTAATCGTTCTTTTGTTTGAGATTTTAAAATAAGAATTATAACTAAGTAAAGTGCAGAAAATAAACTAAGGTAATGATACTTAGGGTTTAAAACAATTATGATGGGAAGTAGGGTTTTCAATCTCCTCAACTATCCACTCTTTCACTTGTTAATGCAAAATTAACGACTCTTCTTCTTATTAAGATAACAGGTTAAGTAATATGTTCTATATTCTGGTTAGGACATATAAAAACTCAACTTTATGCAGAAACCTTCTATATTTCTATGATAGATTTTACCACACAGGAGGATTAAAAACAATAACCTTAAATACTACACAAGTATCGGGGTACTTTCGTCCGCGATTTTAACCTATGTCAGACAACTACAACATATTCAAATCTCACCTTTCAGAATTTTGATTCGAAATCATATATTTATGAAAATTAATGATCAGTTAATTTTCAAACAATCAATACAATATTGAATAAATCTTAATATAGTTGAAGAAATCAATAACTATGCATTAACTTATGAAAGAGTTTCAAGCGATTCAACGGAAAATCATAATAAAGAAATTAGCTCCTAGACATTGTCATGCTAAGAACTAATTTAATATCCAACATAAACTGAATTAAATAAAGTAAAGGAAAAGAACTTAAACAATTTGATGTCTCTAATCTTGCTCTTGCCTCCGTTCTTCGCCTCCAAAGTATGATCTCAAATAAGACAGGGTTTCAGGTTTTTATATCTGAGAAAAACTGTGTTTTTAACCCTTTTACCCTTCCAAATTCGCCCAAATCAAACGCGTCGGCTCATGGCTTGAAAAATCGAGGCTCTGGACTTTTGGTGCCACGACCCTGCATTTTGGCGCCGCAGTGCTTTAATGCCTGTAGACCCTGTGCGGTTGACAGTGTATTTTTTATCCGGATTTCGTCTGATTTCTTCTATGCTTCTCGGGACTTCTTAGGTTTAATTTCTTGGCCTTTTACTGTGCAATTTCATCCTCAAAAGCAGTATTTTCTCCTTTATGACCGTTGTGACTCAAAAGAAAGAAAAACGACCCTAACATTATACTAAACACAAACGAAAAGAGAAAAATACTCACTAAAAATGATTCAAAAGTGTATATAAAATAGACTCAACAACTCAATATGTCCAAAAGTTGAATATATTACATCATTACACAACTAATAAACTAGAATGTAGAAATATTATTACGACCCGCGACTCATTAAGAAAATGACAATGTTGTGGCGAACAAATTTCATACTAACATCATCCATCATGATCATCTCTCAAAATCCTTGATGTTCCTCCAATATCTCCATCTCCTTCAACTTCAGGAACATAATTAGGGTGTGCATTACATTTATCAAATTCCAAATCTTCAAATCCATGCCTTCTAATGTAGTTATGCATAGTCATAGTTGCCGCAATAATTTTTTTTTTTGTGTCTAATGGGAAACTTGACATTATTGATAATACCCTCCATCTTTTTTTCCACACACCAAATGTTCGCTCAATTACATTTCTCAATAAGGAATGCACAGAACAAACTAATACTTAAAATATGGGGAAAATAAACTCATATAAACTACATCCACGGTTTGTATATATGACCAAGAGAAAATCTGTTTTTAATACTGCTACAATTTGTTTTTAACAATTACGCCTCAGTCCCAAACAATTTTTTTTGAAAAAAAAAACAGAAAACATATCGAGTAGTTATCAAAACCCCCATAAAGATTTAAACCCAATTGAATTAAGAATTTTAAAACAGATAATATATCAACTACTTATTGAAAGCCCAGTGAATAATTAAATTAAGTCTATAAACAATTTTAAAAAAACAGATAACATATCAACTAATTATCAAAAACCTAGTAAATAATTAAACCCAATTGAATAAAAAAAAGAGTGAATAATTAAATCCAATTTAAATAAGTCTATAAAAAATTAACATATCAACTAGTTATCAAAAACACAGTAAATAATTAACCCAATTGATTTTTTTTAAAAAGTGAATAATTAAACCAAATTGAAAAAAGTCAATCAATAATTTTTATTTTTAAAAATTAAAAATGTTTGGAGAAACACTTTTTGGAGAACTCATTCTCTTCCATTGTAAAAACACTTTTTGATTTTTTAAAAAAAAAATATTTCTATTTCTTGATAAGTATGTGTTTGGCCCAAAAAATATTTCTCAAATTGCGAAACACTTGTAAAAGCTTGGCCAAACGCATACTAAATCGACGAAATTTAATTGGCTAATTTGAAAAATGAAAAAGCTTGTAAGTCGGAACAAAATCAAATTGATTTAGAAGAGTTGAATAATAAGAAATACTCCCGTAAACTTATGAAAGAGTACACTATTAAAGACATGTTTCTCCTATCGATATTAATTAAGAAATTTATTATAAAACATAATTTTTTCACTTTATTCTCACCGAATCAGTTCACTGAAAAACGCATGGTGTGAAACAGATTTCCGATGAAACGCTGGAAAACTTCTTAATACGTGTGAAAACACAATATTGAAATTTTTTCCACCGGCATTAGTAAGAAATAATCCGTGAATATTTTCTAATGAGAAAATAGAGAATTTTTTAGTACTGAAACTACTAATAGAAAATGAATGGTAGGATTCATACGCAACCTCTTAAATAGTTTTTTTTATTTCGACATGCATCTAAATATATCAGAGGTAGTTCTTATTTTGAAGTAGGTGTTTACCGAAAAAAAGAAAAACATTTGAAGTTTGAACAAATTGTCTTATTTAGACACACTACTGACCACACGGTTGAAGACAAAAATAGTGCTGGACAAATGTACTTAATTATTTTTAAATTTATTTACATCTCAAAGATGGATTTCAAATTTTCAATATAAAAAAAAGGCAGCCCGATTTATAACATGGCCCAACTTTATGAGAAATACCAAAATGCCCAGGCCCAATTCTTTTGTTTTGAATTATAAGCCCACTACCACTCCCAATACAACGACCCAAAAAAAACCCCAAGCATTCCTCCCTTGAAATGTTAAGGGAGAAGAATATGTGTTTCCGTTGTCACGACAAATATTACCCGAGTCATGTGTGGAAGCTGAAAGAAATAATCCCTTGATTATTTTTATTAATAAAAGACATATATATACAAGTTACAAGGAAGATCATCTTCTTATTCTACCTAGGAATCCCTATTCTATAAGAATACTAACTTTCCAATTATGATAATATTACACTACTAATTAAGGTACAAACCTAAGTCTAATATTCACCAAATATACAAAGGAAGGGGTCCCACATGGGAGACTCTCGGCTGGGCTGCTACCGAATTGGGCTCTGGCCCAATATACTTTAACACACTCCCGCAGTCATAACGGACGATTTTCGTACCATTGAGACTATCTCTAAAATCTTCAAAAAGGACCGAGGGAAGACCCTTTGTAAGATGTCTGCAATTTGATATCTTGAAGGGACATGACAGACGTGTACTTGTCCTTTGACAACCTTCTCTCTAACAAAGTGAATATCCATATCTATGTGTTTAGTACGCTGGTGCTGAACTGAATTACCAGAAAGGTAGATGACACTTATATTATCACAATACACCAAGGTAGCCTTCTCAATAGGACAATGAAGTTCTAACAGTAGATTTCGTAACCAACATGACTCAGAAACCAGATTGGCTACCCTCTATACTTGACCTCTGCACTTGAACGTGAAAGCGTTGGTTGACGTTTGGCAGACCATGAGACCAAGTTATTACCTAAAAACATGCAATAGCCAGACGTAGACCGTCTGGTGTCAGGACAATCACCCCAATCATCATCTGTATATGAGACAAGTGTAGACGTCGACGAAGAATACAAATGCAAACCATAATCAAGTGTTCCCTGAATGTACCTAAGGATGAGTTTGAGCGCATTCATATGTTCAACTCTGGGATCATGCATAAACAAACACACCTGCTGGACTGCATATGTAATGTATGGTCGCGTAAATGTAAGTTACTGAAGGGCGTCTGCAAGACTACGATAACGAGTCAGATCCTCATACGGAGAGGCAGTTGCAGCACCCAACTTGGATTTAGTATCAACTGGAGTAGAAGTGGACTTACATGATGACATCCCAGCCCTCTCAATGATATATGTTGCATACTTTCTCTGTGTTAAGAATAATCCACATGCATGACGAGTGACTGTAATTTCCAAAAATAGCTCAAGGGGCCCAAGCCTTTCATGGCAAACTCAGAACTGAGCATTGTCATAATAGACTTTCTCAAAGCATCAGATGAGGCAGTCAAGATAATATCTTCTACATATAACAATATATAAGTCATGGAAGAACCCCGACGATATATGAACAATGAATTGTCAGACCTGCTGTGAGAAAAACCCATAGTCGAAACAAAATCAGCAAACCTCTTATACCAAGCCCGTGGAGACTTCTTAAGCCCATATAAATACTTCTTCAATAGACAGACATGATTATGTTATCTAGTATCCATAAACCCCAAAGGCTGATGCATATACACTGTCTCCTGAAGATCACCATGTAGGAAAGCATTCTTTATATCTAGCTGATGAATGAACCATGATTTTAAAAGAGTCAAGCTGAGCACTGTGTGAATGGTAGTCGTCTTGACCACCGGGATAAATGTCTCACCACAATCCACATCAACCTGTTGAGTCTTACCATCACCTACAAGTCTAGTCTTATGCCTTGCAAATGAACCATCAAAATTTTCCTTATGAACAAAAATCCACATAAACCGAAAAATCATAACATCAGATGGACGGGGTACCAACTCCCACGTCTTATTATCAATAAGAGCATTATATTCCTCGATCATGATAATTTTCCAATTAGGGTCATTTAAGGCAGATACATGATTACAGGGTAAGGGAGATTTAAGAACATTAAAATGTATTTTTAGTTTAAAATACCCCGTTGACTATGAGTGACTGGACTATGACTCTCGGCTGGATTGAGTGAATTTTCGGGAATTTATGGAATGACCGTTGAAGGAGCCGCGGCGCAGGGGGAGAGGGTCGCGACGCCAGAAGAGCTGCAGAGCTCTCTGATGTTCTGGCACCGTGGCGCCTCTGTGCAGTATCGCGGTGCTGACGACGTTTTTTCGGATAAATCTAAAAAATAACGTAGAACATATATGGAGATAGGATCATCCAATAAATCATAAGAACTAGACACGAGTTATTCTACTTTAGAAAATGGAAATTGAGATTCATCAAAGAGGACATGACGACTAATGATGATTCGTTTAGAGGACAAATTAAAGCATTTATAACCATGGTGATTTGATGGATAACCCAAAAACACACAAGGAGTAGAACGTGCCTGAAGTTTGTTGATTGTAGTGGATGAAAATAGTGGATAACATAAACATCTGAAGACTCTAAGATGAGAATAGGACCGAGTTTTATTGTATAACACTTGAAGTGGGAGGAATATGTAAAACCTTTAGAGGGAAGAATATTAAGTAGATTAGTAGCTATTTGAAGCACATGATGCCAAAACCATGGAGGGACGGAAGAATGAACCAATAAAGTGCGAATAATGTTATTTATGGTACGAATTTTTCATTCTGCTTTCCCATTTTGTGCGGATGTATGAGGACAAGAAAAATGAAAATTTATCTCATTTTGTGCACAAAACTCCCTACATTCCCCATTGTCATACTCTTTACCATTATCACATTGAATGTTCTTTATTTCCCGTTCGAATTGGGTTCTGATGAAAGCTCTAAATTTTGTGAAGATGGAAAAAACTTGTGATTTTTTCGCAATTGGAAACATCCATAAAAATTTAGAATAGTCATCCAAAAATAACACATAATAACGATGACCCATAGAACTGAGAACGGGAGATGTCCATAGATCGCTATGAATAATATCAAATGACATTGAAGTATAAGAATTCAAGGCTACAAACGGTAACTTAACAATTTTCTCTAAAGAACAATATTGACAATTTGGAGTACTACGCGTACCCTTATAAGAAATAAACTTATTCTTGTCTAAAACATATAAAATTGACGACCCTGAATGACCTAGACGAGCATGCCACAAAGAAGGAGCAAGAGCTGCACAAGTGGATCGCATAGCTTGACGCGAGATGCTGAGATTTGAGTGATTGGATAAAGATCACCCCCTCTGTTACACCTCATGAGATGACTCTCCGTCTTGAAATCCTTCACAGAAAACCCAAATGGATCAAAATTAATAGAAACTCAATTATCAGTGGTGAATTTACGGACATACACCAAATCTTTAATCAGTTTTGGGGCATGAAGGGTATGTTTCAGGACAAGTGGTGGATGAAGAAGGGATAAAGTTTTATGACCATAACCCTTAATTGGAATAGAATTTCCATTACCAACAGTTATACCACGATTAGTGCTCAAATTGAAATAAGACGAGAGAGTACATTGGTTAGATGTCATGTGGGTAGTGGCGCCGGTGTCCATGTACCAATTAGAGTCTGTTTGAGTCAATCTGAACGTGTGCGTTGTTGCTTCAATGTCGGTCTGAGTGGGGCCATTGCGTGGTGGACACGATGGGGCGAGACCAGTATCTTTGACGGCTGGTGTTGCCATACACCGGTCTGAAACACGAGTCCGCCTTGGTAGAAGCTGGTCGCGGTCTTGCAGACCGTCTGGCGAGGCGCCGTAGCGCCAGTATACTGTTTAACGGATCGACCGGGCCAGTGGCATCTGGGTTGAACCGGTTCCGAATCTGCACGGTCCGGCCCATCACCGGGCCTACCGGTCGATTCGTCCGGATTTCGATCGGCCGTGCGGTCGGGTTAAACCGGTCTCTGCGTCCGGGTTTTGTTTTTATTTTTTGTAAATTTCGAAAATCTAATTAAATTCAAATTAAATATGTAATATAATAATATATTATAGCTTATAACTTTATACTTTACAGTTATATTGTAGTTATATAAACTATATTAATTTTTTTTATTTCGAAAATTTATTAATTTATTAAATTAGTAGACATAAGATAAGTTAACAAATAACAACTAAAGAGATAATAAAATAAAAACTAATGATAAGATGTAAACTTTCTAACTTTCATTATTCATAATGTTAATTATTAATAAGAGTACATAATGAGGTAATAATAATTGTTATTTACATATTTGCATCATTCTTACAAGTTCTTCGTAATTTATAGGTTGCTCCATAGCCTCTAAATTTGAAGTATTAATTCCAGTCCCGGTTGCGCTCCCGGTTTCAAAAATATTGTCGATTTCTTCATCTTCCGGAGAGTCAACGTCTTCATATTCTTGATTTCTTCTCTCTGATATGATCCAATCCCTTAAGCATACTAACACTTCTAATGTGCTTCTGCCCAATGAGTGACATGTGTCTCCTAATTGATCTCGTGTTTGGATGAATGCACTTTCAGAAGCCACTGTTGAGATAGGAACATTAAGAACATCTCGTGACATAGCTGCTAGTACCGTGTCTTTTGTTATCCTGCCACCATTGTAAAGGTTGAAAGTTCTTCTTCGGCTCCGTTGGCTTTTGCAAATAAAACTGCATCTCATCACAATTTCGAGTTGTGCTTGCTTTTGTTGTTGCAAAAGTGCTCCATATAGATAAAGATTCATTTTCATCGTCTTCATCGAATCCTGCAGATGTAGACACGGAAGCAGAAGCAAACTAGAAGGAATATTAATAGCAGAGTTGTTGTTGTCATGTAATGTAGCATAATAATCATATAATTTAGCTAAATTAGTATCAAGTTTACATATGCAATCAAATGAAGATGGAGTTTATGTTTCACCTACTTCCATATAAGTATATAAACTAAATATTAAATTATGATAATCTACTTTTTTAACATAATGATTTAAGGCTGCACCAATACAATAAATATCAGGAATAGGAAAAAAATATTTTTTAAACTTTTCAAACATAACTGTAACTGCAGCTTTATATTTTATATTTGATTTTAAACCATAAAGTAAATATGAAATTTCAGCTATATGAGCTAAAGCATTACAAACTGTTGGGTAATAAGATCCCGAAAATTCAACAGTAGCAGCGTAAAATTTACGTAAATTTTTTAAAAGTTCAGCAATTGATTTCCAAACATCGTCGGTTAACATATAAATCGCGTTCTTACAATGAGCATTTGAAACATGTGTTATGGGGTCTTTATACTTATAACATTCTTTTAAAAATAAATAAATATAATTTCACCGTGTAATAATCTCTTGTGGCATGAATTTAGGTCTCAAATCAAATTGTTTACATTTTTTTTAAAATTCTATAAGTCTATTTTTTCTATTATTACCTTAAATAACTCCAACAACTCTTTTGACAATTTGTATTTCAGTTGCAAATAACTCAAGACCACTTTAATAATTAATTATAAAATATGGCAAGCACAACGAACATGAAATATATCAGGAAGTGACGGTTCTAATTCCACTTTTAAAAAATCTACATCAGCAGTATTATTAGATGCATTATCGAATGATATACAAAATATTTTTTTTATAAATATTATAATTTTTGGCATAAGCACAAATAGTTTCGCTTATATATTTTCCAGTATGACTTTGATCCTCGTCATACGCAAAAGCAATAATACTTTTTTCCATTTTAAAATTTTCATCAATCCAATGACAAGTAATTGTTAAATAATCATAACCGTTTAAAGCATGTCCAATGTCTGCAGTAAAACAAACTAGGTATGGAAGATTAGTGAACAAATATTGCAAAAAAATAACATAATCATTATAAAGTCTAAAAACATCGGCTCTACAAGTACTACGAGGAACACCTGTAAAACAACATCAGACAATCATTTTTGCTAATTCAATGCGATCCTTCTTTGGATCGTACTTAGCCAACCCCCCCCCCCATTAATGGATTAAGTTGTTGTTGACCGGGTTCTAAATCACTGGCAACACCACATTGTATCAGATGATCTTTCAATAAATGCCTACCTATAGTGTCCGTCCCCCCGTCACCACCCCCTCTCTTATGTTTGTAAATTTTTCCACAAATATTATATCTAACTCTATCAGTGTCCCCAACTCTATCATAAAAGAGCCACACTTTACTCATTTTTCTCCTTACTTTTGGTTCTGTAACTTCTGGTGAAGGAGGTCTACGACTACCACTAGCAGTACCAACATTGACAGAAGGAACACTAGTAGGTGTAGGAGGTTCCGTTTCTTCAAGTTCAACAATATTATCTAATTGAACGTTATCATATTCATTATCTTCTATTCCAAAATATTCTTGCATTTGATCATAGTCTATATTTTGATTAGATGATGAAGAACCTATAGATTTTTTACCCCTTGAACTAGATTTACGGCGCAGTCCCGACCCAATTCCCCTTAGCAAAGACATTATAAAATATTTAAATAATCAACAAATAAATATGACAATTTAATAAAATAATTAGAGAATGAAACGAGTGTACCAAACTTCGGAATTCAGAATTCAATTGAAACTCGAAAGCCGAAGCTCGAAGTCTTGCTACTTTGAAAATTAATAATAATAATAATAACTTGAGAATTGATAATATAAAGAATTAAGAGAGTATGAGAATTGAGAGAATTGTAGAAATAATTGTGTGATAAAAATGTAGAGTATTTATAGATTTTTAAAGGATAAAAATGTAATTAACAAAAAAAAATTTTAAAAAAAAGCCAAACGGTCCACTGACCGTTGGCCCCTCTACCCCCCAGCCCCAACGGTAATGTTACCGTTGGGCACCAACAACCCTTTAATTTTCTTCCTTATCGGTTCGGACCGGACCGGGTACTTATCGGATTTCTCTGTAACCTGTGCGGGTTGGGGTTGGGGCCAAACCAACCCCCAACCCGGTAAGCCTTACCGTTCTGGACTGGACCGGATTTTGTACCGTGTCGACCAGTCCGGTTCCGGATCAACCCGGTCCCTTAGATGTATAGTCGTAGGATGCGCCATGGCGGTCTTTGTAAGGTCGCTGGGACCCATCACATCGCCCATGGGCCTGTGGGCTCCATGACTACTGCTGCTGACTGTTGCCTCCGTTGTTGCCGCCATGATTCTTGCCATTATTCTTCCGATTATGGATCTTCTTACCATCCCGTTGTTGTGATTTTGAGTCACAGTGGCTAGATTGGAAGGAGAAAAATTGGAAGCACTCATCATGACGACAGGGCTGGTCCCAATCGCCACTTTCTTAGCCAATCCAGCTTCCTCCAAAGTAAGATGTCACGAACCGAACCCCGGGCCCGTGACTGGTGCCCTGCCTGAGCACCCTCCTACCCATACAACACAAGTAACCCGCAGAAGCTAAATAACACTCATCATTTTTTTCTTTTTTTCAAAGGCAAAGACGGCAAGGCTGCCATAATATATAACACCCGAATGGGACTACAACTGTACAAAAATATAAATACAACTCATGCAAGTCCAGCCCACATATGAATACAGACCTCTAAGAGTTTGGACAGTAAACTATGACGGGACAAGCTCCCGAACATTGGAGCTATCCCACAACGCTGAACAAGGATCCTAAGCTCGCGGATCACCCAACTGAGTACCTAATACTGCGGCATTTAACGCAGCCGGCGGGGTCGATAACAAGGTACCAAGTATGTAAACATGAAGTACAGTAAACAAGATCATAACTGTATAAAAGAATGACAGGGACAAGTATGAAAATCAAATACCACTGTACCACCGTATTGCAGTATCACTGTACCACATTACTATCAGACATCAGATCATTGTACCATCGTACTCTTCATCAGACACTGTACTTTATAAAAATGATTCAACTGTATCCTTTTAAAAATAAAATTCAACCGTGCCCATGGTACTTCCTTTTAAAATGAGAGTCATGTCAAAATTAAGAACGTCTGTCCAAATAAATAAATACTGTCATGCGAGGTACGACATGTCCAGACCCATTATGGAACTCTGTGTAACGCTCTATAAGTCATGCAAGGTACGACATGTCCCGACCCATTCTGGAACTCGGTGTAACGCTCTATAAGTCATGCAAGGTACGACATGTCCCGACCTATTTTGGGACTCGGTGTAATGCTCTATAAGTCATGTAAAGTACGCCATGTCCCGGCCCATTCTGGGACTCGGTGTAATGTGCTACAAGTCAAATAAGGTACGACATGATCCGGCCCATTCTGGGACTCGGTGTGAATATAAAGTACCGTACACCTATAGCTATCACAAGAAATTATGTACAATTTAAATCATTTTTGACTCTCATTAGCACAATTAGAATGAACTATATTTTTTAAAAACTCAAGGCATTATCAAACGAATAGGTAAAACTTTCCTTTTATAAAACCCAAAGTACTATCAAGGGAAAATATCACTAAGGATTAGGATCCGCTCAGTTTATAAAGATCAAGTCAAGTATAGGATCCACTCGTCGTTTGTACCAACTCGATAATCTAATTCGTCTCGCTCCTCTGGCTAACATTATGGAAATATTTGCATGGTGATAACTGATCCGAATTGACAAATTAATCCATTTTATGAGCCATTAGTAGGTTATATATTAATAATGATCCTATCTAATCAACTGTGAACCTAGAAAGTGTAAAACGAACTGTTTATATCTTAGCTTCTATGCAGATGGAAAATTCTACTCATTTCAATATAATAGATTGTCGATTCCTTTTTCATTAACGCTGCAATGGCTTGTTTGATACATTTTCTCATTAGTGATGTAACTAGCAAGATCAACTCGACTCCAATGTTTACTAAAAGCTCTTACCAACATCTCCCATAAGACTTGGTAAGGACTTAAGAATAATTTAGAGTAGAATAACTTTTGAAACAATACCACAGTTATGGTTCACACGAAGAACATGCCAAAAGAGAGAAGGAAGAGGTTCACATACCTCATTGACGACTAACCAACACGACAAGTAGAATACGTCCCAATTAGATACTTCAACCTATAAAAACAATAACACTTCTATCAACTTCAAGGTTACTAGAGTAGGTTAATACTAAGTAAAAGTCCTCTTATTCTACGAAAATTTGGGCAGCACTTTCCCCGTTTAAACGTACTTTTCCACCTTTTCCAAGGCCCAAATTCAAAAACAAACAAGCCACAATTAAGGGCACAACCAACAGTTAACCAAAGGGGATTACATGCCTACTTGACGTGTAAAGTTCAGCCCCTTAATCCATGTAAAACAATCCACATAATCAGTCCAAAATCCGACAACAACAAGGATAAAATGTGAAGCCTTTTAACACCTTTTATACCCTTAATCTCTTAGGAAATTCATTAGCAATTTACCACATTAAACATACATAATGTCCACTGAAATTTCAGGTTAATAACACCACAAAACAGTCCATAAAAACTGCACGACAATATCCAACAGTTTTATAGATTCCACGGCAAACAACTACAATCTGATAACTCTTTCCTTAATCCATTTTATTCCAATTCAAGTTTCAACACCTCTATATATGACACATCAAGTTATCAACAACCATATTAATCTATTTTAACATGTACTAGGTGAAGATAACAACAACAATAACCAACGAAATCCAAAGGGACCAAAACTGCCCATTCTCGGCCCAACACCCAAAAATGATTCAAACACTTTTTAATCTTCATTCTTTTTAGCACAAGCTCATCTATACATTACTACGACATGTAATATCTAATTACATCAAGAGGAGGACGAAATGTTACCTCAAAGTCGTCCAAAATAGTCTGCGCAAAAGTCGGTCCTTAGGTTAGTCTTAGCTCCTATTCTTCAAGTTCCAATCACTTCCATGCATCCACTGCAACCTTATAACCAACTTCCCTTCACGTTTTACCTTCAAAAAGTCGATGAACAAGCTAGAGTTTCCATCACCATTTTCGGCCAATCCAAGGTTTTTGGTTGTTGGAGAGTTAACTTGGTTTAAGACTTGATTAAAGTTCTTAATCTTGGATAATAATCACTTCATGTTCTTGGAATTTTCGAAGTTTAGAGCTAAGGGAGAGAGAAGAGAAAAGTTTGGAAGATGAAAATGTGAAAAATGGCTAAGTCTTTCATCTTTTTCTCTATATAGATATTTTTCCTCTTTCAAGACAAGTGGACAAGTGGATGAGGGACACATGTCACCCTCCCATTGGTCAAAATTTCATTTTTAATAAATATCTAGATATTTGTCCAAAATATTTTAAAATCGAAGGGCCCCGCAAAATTGTGAAATTTTCGGCGGGCCCCATATTATTAATTTTGATACTTTATAATCCAACTAATCCCATAAATCAAATTAGAAGTATTAAACTCCAAGTTAATAATTTTTCGGTCGACAATTTTTTTCCCGAAATTTTCCTAAAGTAAATGTAATAATTCTTTCCTTCCAAAATTTAAATCTTAAATCCTTAATTACGTTCTCAATTAGTAGCCCTGGTATTACGGGGTGTAACATCCTCCCCCCTTAGAAGCATTCGTCCTCGAATGTTCATCTAAGGTCTCAAGCTATACAACTTTCGGCATAGTCTCCTTTAACTATACCTACACACCTATACTAGTTAATGTCAGCACCGCGTTCCTGCATGTCGGTACCGCGGTTCCGAAATTCCTGCAACCGTGCCACGATACTTCCTTATAAAAATGAGAGTCATGTCAAAATTAAGAACGTCTGTCCAAATAAACAAATGCGTAAATGCAGTGCGACATGTTCCGCCCGTTCACGGGACTCGGTGTAACGCTCTATAAGTCATGCAAGGTACGACATGTCCCGACCCATTCTAGGACTCGGTGTAAAATCCAAAGGGACCAAAACTGCCCATTCTCGGCCCAACACCCAAAAATGGTTCAAACACTTTTTAATCTTCATTCTTTTTAGAACAAGCTCATATACATTAATACAACATGTAATATCTAATTACATCAAGAGGAGGACGGAATCTTACCTCAAAGTCGTCCAAAACACAAAAGTCGATCTTTAGGTTAGTCGTAGCTCCTATTCTTCAAGTTCCAATCACTTCCATGCATACACTACAACCTTATAACCAACTTCCCTTCACGTTTTACTTCCAAAAAGTCGATGTACAAGCTAGGTTTTTCATCACCATTTTCGGCCAGCCTAAGGTTTTTGGTTCTTAGAGAGTTAACTTGGTTTAAGACTTGATTAAGGTTCTTAATCTTGGATAATAATCACTTCTTGTTCTTGGAATTTTCGAAATTTAGAGCTAAGGGAGAGAGAAAGGAAAAGTTTGGAAAATGAAAATATGAAAAATGGCTAAGTCTTTCATCTCTTTCTCTATATAGATATTTTTCCCATTTCAAGACAAGTTGACAAGTGGATGAGGGACACATGTCACCCTACCATTGGTCAAAATTTCCTTTTTAATAAATATCTAGATATTTGTCCAAAATATCTTAAAATCAAAGGACCCCGCAAAATTCTGAAATTTTTGACGGGCCCCATATTATTAATTTCGATACTTCACAATCCAATACTAATCACATAAATCAAATTAGAAGTATTAAACTCCAAGTTAATAATTTTTCTGTCGTCACATATTTTTCCGAAATTTTACTTAAGAAAATGTAATAATTCTTTCCTTCCCAAACTCAAATCTTAAATCCTTAATCACGTTCTCAATTAGTAGTCCTGATATTACGGGGTGTAACATCCTTCCCCCCTTAGAAGCATTCATCCTCGAATGTTCATCTAAGGTCTCAAGCTATACAACTTTCAGCATAGTCTCCTTTAACTATACCTACACATCTAAACTCGTTAGTGGCGGTCCTGCATGTCGGCACCGCGGTCCTGCATGTCGGCACCGCGGTCCTGCATGTCGGCACCGCAGTTCCGGAATTCCTACAACTCTCTGAAGTTTCAGCACCGTGGCCCTGTCCTTTGGCTGCGCGGTGATGTGCATGAATTTCACAACACACATTTTTCCACTTAATCTCTTTTTTTTCTACAAATTTCAACAATACCCCGCAAACCCAAAGATGCCTCACATGGCCACCATATAACACATTTCATTCTACTTCGGATAGTCCTTAGCATATTGTATTTCCTTTGTAATCAAAGTCACATTCCTAAGGTCCTATTACAATTCCTTAAAATCGATAATACCATTTCTAATCGGCTCAACAATCATCAACATCAATCACAAGTGGTTTATACTCAAACCAAGAAATCATCACCTCTAATATACTTCACATATACCATGTACTTTAACCACGATCACACATAAAATACTTTACTCTTGAAGGTCTTGTCTATCTAAGGTCTCAACGATTATCCAATACTCTAAGATCCTCAATTATTTCATGTCCCAAGCTTACATTATTTCTCCCCGTATACGAGCAAGATGACTTCTCAATATCTCAAAATCATGTTGTCCTAATCACAACAACCCTATTTACTCCATACAAATATTATTTCTACACATCACTTAAGCATACAACACATCTTAATCTAACAACATGGTATGTCCTTAAGTCAATTAAACATGATCTCCTAAGGGTTCATCACCCTTCCCGACAGCTCATCACCTCCTAATTATTTCAAATTAGCACATATATAACATTGATGTGGATTCATTAAACTGTTTCACACCTTTCAAGCAATTTATAAAGCTTAATCATCACATGGTAACCCACAATTGCTTCAGACAACACACACATGGCCCCAAATAAATATGTCCGCATAGATGTACATCATCATTATACCAACTCTACAATAATTTTACCAACCTGGATACTAAGTCCAAATATTTCCTTTCTGGGCCGCTGTCGCTTTCTCATAGCTGCAATAACAAAAATATGTTAGGGAGGGACTACCCTAATGATGCGCGATTTATGCACACACTTTAACACAAGTGCACGTTGTCGAGTCAAGTAATATAGTCTTGGAAGACCGAGTTATCGTCCTCAGGGATTAGTGTTCAAGTACCAACTTCTATTCTTTGTTATCTATTTGGTGACCGATATTTAAGTTGTTGATTATGACTAATAATTATAAAGACTAATTAACTATGTTGTTTACTTCAGTGATGATGGAAATAGGGCTTCCAAATCTCTTCAACTATCCACTTATATTACTTACGAATGCAATTAACTATGGTTCTTCTTCTTTTGGAGATAGCAGGTTTACTAATTCGTTTTATACTCCTGTTAAGGTTATATAAACACTCAACCCCAGTACAACACCTTTCTACCTTTCGGTGATAAGGTTGACTCTAGAGGAGGATTAAGAACAAAAACCCTATTAATGCTACACAAGTAATTGAGGTATTTTCATCCCCAATTCGACCTATGTCTACCCAACTACAACATAGTCACAACCTCCCCTTTCGGATTTCGGTTAGAAATCATATAAGTAATGATAATTAATGATCAAGTAATTACCAAGCAATCAAATCATCTATTGGATAAATCTCAACAATAAGAAGAACAACCATAAACATGCATTAATTCATAAAATAAGGTTCAAGTAAATTGACATGGAAAGCCCTATATTAGAATTAGTTCCTAGCCATAGACATGACAAGAACTAATTCAATATCCAACATAAAACTGAAAATAAAGTAAAAGAAAGAAAAGAAATTACTAAAGAATGGTCTCCAATCTTGAACTCCAAGATGTGTTGTGAATTGGCAAGAAGGGAACTCTTAAAGCTGCCTTAGGGTTCTCTTTTTATAGTTTAAAAACGTAGGTGCAGGGTTTTCCTTCAGGCCTGGCCCATTATTCGCTTGATTTGATTTTACCAGCGTCGTGGCCACAAGTTCTGCAACTCTCTGATGATTTGGCGTCGCGGCCAGTAACTCGCTGTTTGCAGGCGCGCTGGAACTTCTAAGCTCGGAATTTAGGCGCTTCTTAAGGCGCCGCATGAGCTGACCATGTCAGTGCTGGTTCCCACTTCTCGCATTTCGAGCTCTGGAACCTCTGTTTTTGCCCTCTTTTCGCTCCTTTTCCGCCAAAGAGTCACTTTAACCAATTTGACTCAAAAGAAAGAAAATTTATCCTAAGACGACACGTATTTGTACAAAAATGGACAAAAGACTTATTAAAAATAACTCAAAAAGTGTATATAAAATACACCGATCAAATACCCCAAACTTAACCTTTGCTCGCCCTCGAGCAAAGATCAAAAGAAAGAAATAAAGACACAAAGAAAAAGAAAATAGAAAGACTCAATGACATTGATCACTTTGCTGCATTGATGTTATTTAGAAAAAACATGAAGGTTAGCAGAATAATATGCAGGAACATATAGCATGAAATTTTAGCATTCTAAACACATTAAGCTAGATATTTCGCAAACTCATTTTAATCATACTTAATGGAAGTAAGAATACTGAATTATGCATGTCAATTTCAAATCCTATGGAATGTTTACTTGCTATTCTCCACTAATCATGGATATGCATATAAGAGATCTTTAGGGCTTTTCAGGGTTCTAATATAGGCTTAGGCATGGGTAGGTAAAAGTAGGCATTTAGGCTCATTTTGTGTACCATAAGCTCTCTGGCTTTCCAATTTTTCCCTTTTCTTTTGATTTCCTTTCCTCACTTCATATCTATCTGTCCCCTCTTTTGTTTTGAGAGAGTGAAGTGTATTATAATAACAAGCACCCCCAAACTTAGGCTTTTGCCTATTTCTTATTACTTTTTTATTGGGGTGCATCAAACTTGTTCACTCTTTTTGTCTCTTTTTTAACACATTCTATTCCAACCATTTCACATTTTGACTTATGACACAAGTGTGGGAATATAGGGTGTCAAAGAAAAAGTTTAATATTTAGGCTCAACGGGGCTGACTAGGGATATTTTTAATGTCAGGGATAGAAAAGAGTGGTAAGAATTGGCTAACAAAGAATTGCCTGAGTCATCTCCCTAACATGCATATCCTAACTATTTCGCCTCAAATAACAAGCAATCATAACACATAGGTTTTAACATTTAGCAATGCACAATTCAAGCAAAAACTCCAAATAGACAGATTTCATGAGTTTTTGGCATATCTAACCTAAGTGTTTAGATAGTTGCTTCTAATTTCATCACATTATTCCACCTTACTTCACTAGGTGTTTCTAGCAACTACAACATGCATGATCTTTGACAGACAATTATGACTCAAAAAGAAAAAAAATTATGACTAAAAAATACACAAAACAATTCAAAAGACTCAAACATACTACAACAATAAGACACAAATAAGACACCCTCCAAACTTAAATCACACATTGTCCCCAATGTGTGCAAGACTCAAAGAAAATAAAAGAAACAGGACACTTACAAACTTGGTTTAAAATGATGGCGGTGGCGGTGGCGGTGGATAGTGCATTGACCACTGGTTGAATAAGGAACTCATCTCGTCAATTCGCTGGTGCAACTGTTGTTGCCCCTGTCTCAATTCTTGTTGTCCTTGTATCACCGTGTCAAAATTTTGCATCATCCTTCTCTGGTTCCGGAGCAACTGCTCCATCATAGGCACTGGAGGTTCTGATTTTGTGGGTGGCTGATGGCTGCTTCCTGCCTCATAGTGAGCCTCTATCTCAGGCTCATCTTCGTCCATGGCAGCCTCTGCTGCTGCTTTGTCTTCTTTGGTGGTCTTCTTCTTCTTCTTTGGAGGATTGGAGTGCAGGAAGGAGTGCACTATCCCGTATGACACAAGCAGTTGGTTTCTCTCATAAGTATCAGTGTGTAGGGTTGGGACCCCATTTATGGCGCATAAATTTGTAATAAGTGAGCCATGTCCCAACCCACCTGTTGTTACCAACCTGCTGGTCTCTTCAATACTTTGCACTATCTCCTTTCCAACATCAATCGTCTTTCCCGACATAATTCCATATATCAATTTGATCCTGTCTTCTGGCACTCTGGTAAAGTGCGTTGATGGAATCAGACATGCACTGACGAAATACAACCAACCCTTGGCTGCTTTGTTGAACTGACACCTGCTCAGTCCTCTTGATCCATTTCTGGCAAATTCATATGCAGCCCCAGGGTAGCTTACTGTGTCTGCGACGGTATTCCAGTCGATGTTGTTGGTGCTTCTAGACCATGTTCTGAAGTAGCTTCGGTCATCACCTCTTTCTTCAACATCTGCTATTTTCAATAACACATTTACCACTTCTGCCGTCACAGGCACATATCTTCCCCTCACAAAGCATTCATTGTCCACCTTCTCCGGGAAGTTAGCATAAAATTCACGCACCATCATTGTGTTCATTGGTGCTATCTTTCCCGGGTTTACAAATCTTTTCCACCCCATCATCTCAATCATCGCCCGAATGGGCTCATAGACATCCTTCTCCCCAAGCGAATCCCTTTGATAATCCATTCCTCTTTCGGGGATTAAGGGCCTAGTACTAAGTTTTTGGTATCTATCATGAGCTCTTCGGTTGACAAACCTAGTATCATCATATTGAGGGGCTGAGGTGGATGTGGAGGCTCTTTTCTTTCCGGCAGACATTTTTAGATAACTTTTTGCAGCGTTTCCTTTGTACCAACAACGTTAACCAACACTATCACCCAATTAACAATTCTGACACCTATCACCCCAAAACTTCACTTAAGAAGCTCCTGCACAACACCCACACACACCTCGTATACTCTTCCTCGAAATATCACAACCAATTTCAACACCCCAACACGCCCTCACAGATACAACATCTCTTCCAATCTACTACCTCCTCTGCCTACAGTAAAGTTTTCAAGAAAAGACGAAGATTACCTTTGACGGTGTTCTTCAATGTTTTCTTGCTTCTAATGGTGATTTGAGGCAATGTGATGAGGGTAGTTGTTTTAGGGTGGTTAAGGGTTCAAGAAATTTAAGAATTTTGGTGTGATTGGGTTTGGTTTATGGAAGATGTTTAGGTAAAAGGTGGATTTTTGTGGGTTTTTGTGGAGAAGAAGGGTTTAGGTTTTGAATTGGATTGGGGAAAAATCGGGTTTCTGGGCTATTTAATTTCTGGGTTTCCGCCTCGGCGCCGCGGCGCCCAATTTACTGCGCTCATTCTGAACTTCCTGCGCCGCGGCCCTGCAAATGGGCGCCGCGGCGCCTAGACTTCACAATTTTTCTGGATTTTTGGCGCCGCGGCCCTGCTCCTGGGCGCCGCGGCGCTTAAACTTCAGCGCCTTTCTGCTCTTTTGGCGCCGCCACTGCTCTTGGCGCCGCTTTTCGAAATCCTTTGCTTATCTTCAGTTTTTCCCCCTCCAAATTTGTTGGCCCTGCACCTATCATTACAACACATAAACAAGACCTCCGTGAGACTGTTCTAAATAAAAATCAACTGCATTAAAATAAACTAAATTAAAATACTTTGGGTTGCCTCCCAAGTAGCGCTGTCTTTAACGTCTTTTAGCCGGACGCAAGTTCGTTAGATCAAGAGGTGTGGGGTAGATTAACCCCACAACCAATCCATTTTTTCAACATCCTCCTTTTTCTTCTTCTGTTTTTCTTCTTATAGTTATTTTCAAGCGAAGGTTCAGTGGTACATACCTGCTTTGGCGGAGGTTCAGCATCACGTACTTGCTTTGGTGGGCCTATCTCCCTTGTTTTGGCTTGCACTGGCTCACAGGAGGTTCTGATGGTGCTGATTGCAAAGCACCTGCTCATGACCGGTGGCTCAATAACGTGTTTAAACACTTTAAACACCATTTCTTCGCTCTCTACCCTTAGTGTCGGCTCTCCTTTCTCTACATCAATCAGGGCTCTCCCTGTTGCCAAGAACGGTCTCCCCAATATGATGGGGATCTCTGCATCCTCCTCCATGTCAAGAATGAGGAAATCCGCAGGAAAAAAAAATTTCCTTCTTTAACAAGCACATCCTCAATCTTCCCCCTTGGGTGCACCACCGTTCTATCAGCTAGTTGCAAGCTCACCGTGGTTGGTTTTGCTTCACCTAATTCCAATCGTTTAAACACCGACAAAGGCATCAAATTTATATTCGCCCCCCAAATCACAAAGGGCCCTATTGCATGTCACGCGCTTATGCGATCCAATGTAAAGCTCCACGAGTCTTTTAGTTTAGGAAACTTCTTGCAGATAGCACTACACTCCTCGCCGATCGGTGCCACCATCTCATATTCTGCTAGTTTCTTCTTCTTCCCCAAAATTTCCTTCATGAATTTGAAATAAGAAGGCATTTGCTCCAACGCCTCGATGAAGGGTATGTTGATATGTAACTTTCTGAATGTCTCCAGAAACTTGGAGAATTGCTTATCAACTACCTTCCTCTGCAATCTTTGTGGGAACGGAATCTTCTCAGTATACTCCTTCTCTGGAGCTTTCTCTAATACTGGGCGAGCTTCAACCACCTTCTCTCTCTCTATTTCTACCCTCTGTTCAACTACCGGCTGAGGTGAGGCCGCTGCTCAACTGTTTGCCACTCCGCATTGCCTTGCTGGCATTGTTCTCAGTGGTTCATCTCGTGTTGCTTGGCGGTGTACCACTGGCTCGTTGTTCGATAGCTTTGCTAGTTGCCCACTCTGTGTTTCCAAGTTCTGGCGAGGATCTAGTCTGCCGTGAACTGGGTGCAGGAATTGGTGAGTGTTAACAAAGCCGCTCTCGGCTCGTCGCTTTTCGGTTGGGCGGGGCCGTGAATTCTTTGTGAAGATGAGGCTGAGCAAATGGTCGCGATGTTGGTCTTGGCCTCTAAAGCGGTCTGCGCCACGCTCTCCATGAGAAATTTGGGTGATTCCTCCACGCTGGATTGTAGGTGTTTGAATATGGGTTGTTCTGGGGCCTCTGATAGTTCCCTACAGCTTGGCACTCTGCTTGCTCGATCGACATATTATTAGGATCAGCTGATGGGCATCTATCGAAGGTATGTGGACCACCACACATTTCACAGCTCATTGGCAATTGCACTACATTTACAGATACTGTATGTTGTTGCAGCTGCTTGGTCAAAAGGGCAACTTGGGCATTCAGGGCAGTGATGGCATCAATCTCATGAACTCCCATTGTTCTTCTACCACTCACTTGTCTATCCTCTATGACATGGTTATTGGTGGCCATGTCCTCCAATAAGTCATGAGCTTCATGGGTTGTTTTCCTCATAAAGGTTCCACTGCCGCAAAGTCGATAATTGTTCAGTCGTTCATTCAGCCCATTATAGAAGATGTGTACCAAATTCCACAACTCAATACTGTGGTGTGGACACTTCCTCTGCAAGTCCTTGAATCTCTCCCAAGCTTCATATAATGATTCTCCATCGGCTGGATAGAAATTATTCAACTCCCCTCTCAACTTCGCTGCTTTGCATGGTGGGAAGAATTTTGCCAAAAATTTCTGTGCCAACTCTTGTCATGTAAATATCGAATCTGCTGGCAAAGAATTCAACCACACTTTCGCTCTATCCCTAAGTGAGAAGGGAAAGAGCCTCAATCTGACAGCGTCATCAGTAACGCCATTATATCTGAATGTTGCACACAGCTCCAAGAAATTAGCTATATGCATGTGAGGATCCTCCGACGGCAATCCTCCAAACTGCACCGTATTTTGCACCATACTTAGAATTGCAGGTTTGATCTCAAAGTTATTTGCTCCTATTGTTGGGAGCCTAATACAAGTTTGTGCTCCGTTCACCATCGGCAGCACGTAATCTCCCAAGCTTCTCTCCGCTTGGACCTGAACTCTCTCCTCTACATCCATTGGCATTCTCCGAGGTATTCTTTGATTATGTTGATGATCACCTAACCCCTCATTCATCTCGTTATTGTTCTGTACGCATTCCATCTCAATTAAAGCTGAAATTCGTTGGTTCCTTCTGTTCTGTTTACAAGTTTTCTCAATTTCTGGATTGAAGGGAACAAGAGTGTTTGCTACTCTTCTCCTTCGCATAAACTGAGTTCCTGAAACAGATCAAAAACAGACAAACGGATCACGGCAACTGGTTCTCACAAAAAATGAAAAAAAAAACGTAATAAATAAATAAAAAAAATAAAAACCAAATTAGAAATTAAGAATAGATAAAATTGATATTGAACTACGCCAATGTTACACCCCGTAATTTCAGGACATGTGTTAAGAACGTACGTAAGAACTCAGAAATGTTAAGATTAGAGACTTGTAAAAATTTATCGGAATTATGAAATTGTCGGAAAACGAATTATTGTGACGAATGGGAGGGAGACACGTGTCACCCCCCTTAAGTGAGCTTGGACGAAATCAACATAGGTATAAGGGTCATTCGACCATTTTTAAGATGACAAGTCTTGCAAATATTAGAGCTTGATAATATTGACTTGGTCAATGGGACCACTTAGCTTGATATTTAAAAGAGATGCATCCAAACCACACATATGTATTAATCTTAGCCCTCCATGTTGCTATATAAGGATACTAGTAGTGAGACAAACTTTCTATACTTAGAAAAATTTCAAGAAATTGGATGAAAAGCACAAGGTGCTCTCGGGTTCACCTACACAAAGAAGATTTTTTTTATTAGTTGTCCATAAAGCTCCACACTTTAAACCAAGGTTCATGAGGGTATTGTAAGGGTATCTCAATAGAAAGATCCCGGAAAATAGCATTTTCGTATTAGTCGCAAGGTGAAAACCTAGTTGCTTTTCTAGGTTTTGATTGGAAGATTAGAGGAAACTTGTTTGTGATATTCTAAGGGTCTCAAGTGGCGGATTGAAGTGTCTAGAAGAGGCTCTAAGTTGCTAGGGAGCGACTTCAGATTTGAAGTTGGACTAAGACTCGTTGAGGTAATAATCTTGTCTCTTAAAGTGTTACAAGATTAGATATTGTTGTTAGCCTTACATTTTGCTAGCATGAAGTATGTGTAGTGAAGATTGATAAGTGATATGGATTGTTGTAGCCTAAATCCGAAATGACATATAAGCCATTTGAAGTTGGATTACAATTTGGTCGTTAATTAGAATCGTCGCATGTTACGTACTTGAAGATTTTGGTAATTATAATCGATTGCGACTTGATATCATGTTATACTAAACAATTTGGATTGAAAAGGAATTGGATAAGATTTGGTGTGGTTGTGTCTCAAGTTGCCGAATTTACACTTGTAGTTGTATTAGTTTGATATCAATTGTGGGGCGGAATTTTACACGTCTAGTAGGCGTGTAATCCCCTATTGTTAATTGCATTGTTGGGCCTTAAATGTGGCGTGTTTGGTTATTGAATTCGGCCTTGAAAAAGGTGGCAAAGTATGTAGAAACAAAGGAAGTGCTGTCCGATTTTCCGTAGAATTTAGTGACTTTGCACTTATAATATTCTACGTCTAAAGTAAGAAGGTAATGGACGTATTATGGCCATTATAGGTTGAAGTACTAAGTATAGCGTATTCTACTTGAAGGATGGAATAGCTATCAAGGTGGAAGTACTTTGGAGCATTTTGCTACTTGTCGATAATCGTTGCGAGGTATGTGAACCTCTTCCTTCTTTTGGCATGATTCTATGTATGGAATATACATGTGGTAATATTTCATGTTCCCTCCTACTCTTAGAAGTTAAGAGGTATGTATGTGATTTACTCTATGTAAAGGTTATGTCTAGGTTATCCTAAGTTCTTACCAAGTCTTATGGGGGATGTTGGTAAGAGTCGTTAGGAGGTATTTGGAGCCAAGTTGACTTGGCTAATTTTACGGCACAAATAAGAATAAATATCGAACAAGCCATTGCAGCGTTAATAAAGGAAAATGTAATGACAATTGATTATATTAAAATGAATAGAATTCTCCATCTGCATAGAAACTAAGATAAGACAAAATCGTATTAAATTTTCTAGATCATGGCTACTTGAATAAGATCGTTATAAATAAGTATAACTTATTCCAATGCATCAAAGTATATGTTACTTAATTTAAAAGAGTTCACGTATGAAGTTTTTAAGACTTTGAACCTTGAATTCTTAAAAGGTTAAGAAACTCTATTTTTCAAGTTATGGGACTTGATTTCTAAAGGAAGAAATGACTTCATTTAAATGTATAGAATACTTGATTTGGAAAGCATGGATTTCTTGATATTCTAAAGATAAGAGATTTTAAATTCTAAGTTAAGAAACTTGATTTCTAAAGTTAAGAAACTTGAAGTATTTTAAAAGTTACGTAGCTTGATTTGAAAGTATAAGTCTCTTGGTTATAAAAAAGAATGAATTAGTCTAAGGCATAAAGTTAGTATAACGGCTTTATGGGAAGTTGGTTATAATAACTTTATGGGAGGTTAAGAGAATGGTTTTCTCTAGTAATATAAACAAAGAATGACTTGAAATAAAGAAGGGCAAATTGTTTTAAAGGTACCAATTGCTTAAGGGTTTTAAGAAAGAAGTCACTTGATTTAGCTGGTAAATGTATTTCTAAAAGGTATTGTGACTTGTCTTGAAAAGTAGATATGACTTGATACTACGGTTGTTAGTATCTTGGAAGTTTTATTTGAAAAAGAGTCATTTTTAAAAGGAGGTACGTAGTACGTTGGGTTAAATTCCCGGATTCTATATGACATTATCGCCCCGTAAACGGGTCGCGCTTTACCTTTATGGGCGAACTATATGACATTATCGCGCCCGTAAATGGGTCGGGCAAGATACCTTATGGGCGGACTATATGACATTATCGCGTCCGTAAATGGGTCGGCAAGATACCTTTATGGGCGCACTATATGACATTATCGCGTCGAGAATGGGCCGCAATATACCTTTATGGGCGACTATATGACATTATCGCCCTGTAAATGGGCCGGGCAGTATACCTTTATGGGCAGACTATATGACATTATCGCGTCCCAGAAATGGGCCGGGCATTATACCTTTATGGGTAGACTATATGACATTATCGCGTCCCAGAAATGGGCCGGGCAGTATACCTTTATGGGCAGACTATATGACATTATCGCGTCCCAGGAATGGGTCGGGCAGTATACCTTTATTTGCAGACTATGTGACTTTATCGCGTCCCAGATTGGGCCGGGAAGTATATGCGTCCCTCCATAAAGGGCCGGATTATGTTATGTAAGGTAAGTAAGTTATATGGTAATGAACTTGATGATTTTCCTAAGTATGTACGTAAGAAAGTGACTATAACTTTTATTGAAAAATGAGAAAAGATAATAAGGTACGATTAAGTTCACGAGATGGTAATGACATGGTAGGTTCAGGTATTTACCTTTTTTATACTTATCTCTGTCATGCGTTTATACAGATATGTTTTAATTGTTGTACCTTATTTCCGTTCCATATTCGGTACCTGTTGTACTGACCCCCTTCGGGGGGCTGCGTTCATGACCGCATGTATTAGGTACACAGGGTGGTGATCCTTGCTCTTAGGATCTCGGTTCAGTTTTTAGGAAAAAGCTCCATTTGCTCCGGAGGCTTATCTCTTGGTACGGTTTCCCCTGAGGTTGTAGATTCATTTATATTCAGGGGTATGGCGGGGCCCTGTCCCGCCACTGTTGTTTTGTTAAAACTCTTAGAGGTCTGTAGTCACATATTGTGGTTCAGTTTGTAAAGGAAAGGAGGCAACTGCTTCGGTTGTATATATATGTCCAGGAAGGTAGCCCTATCGGCTAACCTGTTGTTTTATTTCTGTTGTTTTATTTTATAAGTTTCATGTATGTTCACGATTATCTCTCGATGTATACTGTAGGTGCCTGTGTAGGGCACTCGCCATGGCCCGGTCGGTCGTGACAAAAGTGGTATCGAGCGATTAGTCCTCGGAAAGTGTCTACAGACCGTGTCTAGTAGAGTCTTGATTATCGGTGTGTTGTGCACCACATCTATAATCAGGAGGCTGCAGGACATTTATGATTGGTTTCCATTCTTCTCTCTTTGAGATCGTGCAGTAGAGCTGTCCTAGTAGGTTGAATCCTCTCTGACCTATTCTTATGTAACAGTTATGCCTCCACCTGGCGACCAGGCCCGAAGGCAAGGCAAAGCAGTGAGTCGCTAGTGGTACGCAGAGGGTTACCACGACTCGCACGCACTATGCCCGAGGTAAGAGGCGGATCGGCGAGTTCACCACGCCGACAAAGACAGAGAGCCGAGAGCGGCGGTAGCTCCAGAGGTCCTGCACCAACCTCGAGCCCGCAGCCAGGGGCAGAGTTTAGAGATTATAGAGAGCAGATCAGGCTATTGACTAGCATAGTGGTAGGGCAGCGCCGACAGGAGCAAGTAGCTAACCCTAGAGCCGACAGTTTGAGGATTCAGGATTTTCTGGGTTGTAGTCCACCCGAGTTTTATGGTTCGAGATCTGAGGATGATCCTCAAGAGTTCGTTCGGCAGTTACAGCGGACTATGCAGGTGCTTAGGGCCTCGGAGACAGAGTCAGTTGTGTTAGCTTCTTATCGGTTACGCGATATTACGTTGAACTGGTTTGAGTCTTGGGAGCTGTCGAGAGGTATGGGTGCTCGTCCAGTAGTTTGGGATGAGTTCACGGAGGCCTTTCTTGATCACTTTTTGCCTCCTGAAATGAGGAGAGCCCGTGTTGATAGGTTCTTGTCATTAAGGCAGAATGGGAGGACCATCAGGGAGTACAACCTGGAGTTTGTCTCGTTGGCCAGGTATGCGCATACTATTATGGCTGACATGGCGGACAGAGTTCACCGCTATGTGATGGGGCTAGACCGTTATATGATTATTGCATGTCTGGGAGTGGCCCTTCAGCCAGGTATGGATATTGCCAGGATGCAGGCTTATGCACAGGGGATTAAGAACAGAGAGAGAGGACCAGCCGACACGATCCCACCAAGAGGCGAAGGCACGGGTTTCGTGGTAACTTTCGAGGCGACCTCGCAGCAGACTAGGTCTACATTGCAAAGACCGAGTGCTCCTCCACGCTTTTTCAAGGGGTTTGATGCGCGTAAGATGCACACTTTAAACGCAAGTGCACGTTATCGTGACAAGTAATATAGTCTTAGTAAGACCGAATATCGTCCACAAGGATTAGGGTTCAATTACCAACTATCTATTTTCTAGTATCTATTTGGTGAATTTATGATTGATTTGTTGTTTATAACTACGAATTATGCAAGCTATTTTAATATAAAGATTTTCTGCAGTGGTGATGAGAATAGGGCTTCCATGTATCCTTACTATCCGCTTATGCTACTTACTAATGCATTAACTTATGGTATTCTTCTTTAGGAGAAAACAGGTTTACGAAATCGTTTTATACTCCCGTTAGGGTTATATAAACACTCAACCCCAGTATCGCATCTTACCTACCTTTCGGTGATAAGGATAACTTTATAGGAGGATTAAGAACAAAAACCTAGTTGACCGTCACGCACAATGCGCAAAATTAGGGTTGTTAAGCCTCTCATCAACGCTACATAAATAATTGAGGTATTTTCATCCCCAATCCAAGAATGTCTACCCAACTTACAGCATATTCACAATCCCCCCTTTTCAGAATCTGATTAGAAATCATATAGTGATAATTAGTTGTCAATTAATTACCAAGAATTCAACTCAATTATTGGATAGATCTCACAATAAGAAGAATAACCATAAGCATGCATTAATTTATAACATGAGTTTCTAGCAATTCAACATGGAAAGCCCTATAAGAGAATTAGTTCCTAGCCATAAATATGACAAGAACTAATTCAAAGTTCATCATAAAAACTGAAATAAAGTAAAGAAAAGGAAAAGAAAGTACTAAACTAATGGTATCCAATCTCCAAGCAAAAGTCTTGAGTTGTGCAAGAAGGGGAACCCTTAAAAACTGCATAGGGTTCTCCTTTTATAGGCTGAAAACCGCCTCCCTCTTTTCCTTCGCTGGCCTGCATTTCGTCAAAAGACCTAATTTTTTCCGCGTCGGCGCGCGCGCACAGTGCCGCGCCAAAGTTCTGCAATCCTTCGGTGTTTTGCGCCGCGCCCGATATCTGTTGTCCGGTAGCGCGCGCCAGATCTTCTGTAGCTCGCCGGATGTTTAGCGCCGCGACCACTTTTTGCTTCGAGGCACCGCGGCCGAGTCTTCGACCTCTCGGATAGTGGCGCGCCCCGCTTTGACTGCAGGAGGCGCCGCGGCTCTGGTCTTGATTTTTCCCTCGTTCGCCACTTTCTCTGTTTCCAGCTCTGACATCTTCTTTTTTGCCCTCTTTTTGCTCTTTTTTCACCATTTGGCCATTTTAACCACTTTGACTCAAAAGAAAGAAAAACTATCCTAATACGACACTTATATGTGCAAAATGGGACAAAAGACTAACTAAAACTGACTCAAAAGGTGTATATAAAATACACCGATCAAATACCCCCAAACTTAACCTTTGCTCGCCCTCGAGCAAAGATAGAAAGAAATAAAATAAAAGACTCAAAGAAACGAAAATAAAAGACTCACTGCCATTGATTACTTTTGCTGCATTAGTGTTAACTAGAAAAACATGAAGGTTAGCAAAATAATATGCAGGAACATATAGCATGACATTTCAGCACATTAAGCTAGATATTTCGCAAACTCCTATTCATCATGCTTTAATGGAAGTCAATATACTAGATCATGCATATAAATTCAAAAATCCTATGGCATGCTTACTTGCTATTCTCCACTAATTCTGGATATGCACAAAAGAGATCTTCAGACTTTTAAGGGTTGTAATGTAGGCTTAGGTATAGGTAGGAAAAAATAGGCAATTTAGGCTCATTTCGTACCATAAGCTCTTGACTTTTCAAGATTTCCCTTTTCTTTTGTTCTTTTCTTCATTTCGATTCTATCTTTCCCTCTTTGTTTTGGGAGAGTGAAGTATATAATAATGACAAGCACCCCAAACATAGGCTTTGCCTATTTCTTATTACTTTTGTATTGGGGCAAATGCACTTATTCACTCTTTTTGTCTTTTTTTTTACACAATGTATTCCACTATTTCATATTTTCACTTATGGTACAATTTGTGGGAATATAGGGTGTCAAAGAAGAAGTTTCAAATTTAGGCTCAATGGGGCTGACTAGGGATATTTTTAAAGTACGAGATAGAAAAGAATGGTAAGAATTGGCTATCAAAGAAATGTCTGAGTCATCTCCCTAGCATGCATATCCTAACTATTTCGCCTCAAATAACAAGCAATCATAACACATAAGTATTTATCATTTAGCATGCATAACTCAAGCAAGAAACTCCAAATAGACAGATTCTGTGAGTTTTTGGCATATCTAACTTAGGTGTTTAGATAGTTGCTTCAATTCCTTTACATTATTCCACCTTACTTCACTAGGTGTTTCTAGCAACTACAGCATACATGATCTTTGACAGACAATTATGACTTAAAAAGAAAAAAAATTTGGTGACTCAAAATAAACATAAAAACAATCAAAAAGACTTAAGTAAAACATAACATGACACATAAAGAAAACACCCCCAAACTTAAATCACACATTGTCCCCAATGTGTGTAGACTCAAAGACAGTAAAAGAAATAAGACACTTACAAACTTTGGCTAAAATGGTGGTGGTGGCGGTGGATAATACTTTGAATTCCGTGAGGGGAGGAGCATTCTTGGTGTTTTAATTTGGCGAGAGGGCCTTCGGACCAGGGTGTCTTCCAGATTTTCATATTTTCCGTTGTGGCGCCGCGGCCCTGCAAATGGCGCCGCGGCGCCGGAAGTTCTGAACATCTTCTGGTTTATTGGCGCCACCATGAATGGAAATGCGCTTATGACGATTTTTCAGGTATCTCGCTTCTCTTCATTTTTCGCCTTCCACATCCTCGGCTTTCACCTGTCAACATAACATAGACACAAGAACCCAAGACCGTGAGACTGATCAAAAATAAAATAAAATAAAAACAGAAATTGAAATACCATAATTAAAAACATTGGGTTGCCTCCCAACAAGCGCTGTCTTTAACGTCTTTTAGCCGGACGCAAGTTCCTTATTATTTTAAGGTATGAGAAGTTACCAAGTTCATGTATTCCATTTCATTGATCAGGTAGGGTTTTAACCTCTGTCCGCTTACCTCAAGGCGACTCTCTCCCTTTTATTTCAATCGCTCCATATGGGAATACTCTCACCACCGTGTATGGTCCTGTCCAACGTGATTTTAACTTGCCTGGAAACAATCTCAACCTTGAGTTGAATAACAACACTTGTTGTCCTTCTTGAAAGTCTTTTGGTATCAAATTCTTATCGTGCCATGCTTTCGTTCGTTCCTTGTAGATCTTTGCATTCTCATAGGCATTGTGTCGGAATTCATCTCATTCGCTTTTGTAGTAGCCTCCTCCATCCGCCGTGGTATCCATGTTTAACTTCTTCATTGCCCAAGATGCTCTGTGTTCCAACTCTTGGCAAATGACATGCTTTATCAAAGACTAATTTATAAGGTGACATACCAATTGGTGTTTTGAATCTTGTCCAGATGCCCACAACGTCATCCATTTGATGGACCGTCTTTCCTTGAGTCGTTCACCGTCTTTTCTAATATGCTCTTTACTTCTATTTGATACTTACGCTTGCCCATTAGCTTGAGGGTGGTAGCGGTTGTAGTCTTGGTAAACTCCATATCGGAGAGTAATGAATTCAATTGTCTATTGCGAAATGGCTCTTCACATCGATGAGAGCTCTTGGTGTCTGAACCTTGTGAAAATATTCTTTTGGAGGAATTTTTGAACAGTCTTCTTGTCGTTTTCTTTGGTGGCCATCGCTTCTACCCATTTGTACACATAGTCAATCGCGGAAGGATATATTGATTTCCAAAGGAGGCGTAATGGCCCCATGAAATCGATTCCCATACATCGAATAGTTCTACTTCCAATATCCTTGCGAAGACATTTCGTTTCGCCTTGAGATGTTCCTGTTCTCGACAATTATCACATCTCGCACAAAGGTATGGGCATCCTTAAAGAGTGTTGGCAATAGAATCCGCATTGCAATACCTTTGCCGCGTTTCGATGCCCCAAAGTGTCCACCACATGATAAGGTGTGGCAATGGGTGAGAACTCGTGCATCTCTTCCTCCGTATACATCGCTGATGACTTGGTGACAAGATTTGTATAACATCGGTTCCTCCCAATAGTAATGCTTTACTCAATAAAACCTCTTCACTTTGCCTTGACAAGCCCGGGGTAGTACTTTAGCCGCAAGAAAGTTAACAAAATCAGCATCAAGGTAAATTAGAATTCATACTTACTCAAACAGCTTGTTCGTCCGAAAGTGATCATTTATGTGCACATCCTCGTGTTCGCTCTGTGTTTTCTAGTCTTGACAAGTGGTCCGCAATCAATTCTCTGCCTTTCTTATCACGAATCTCTACGTCAAATTCTTGTAGAAGTAGGACCCATCGAATGAGGCGAGGCTTCACATCCTTCTTTGTCATCAAGTACTTTATAGCGAGTGGTCTGTATACTATCACTTTATTCCCAATCAAGTATGGCTCAATTTCTCAAACGCATATACTATAGCTAGTAGTTCTTTTCAAGCTTGCATAATTTAATCATGCGTCATTTAGAGTTTTACTAGCATAGTAAATGGATCTAAATACCTTGTCGATTCTCTGTCCAAGCACCGCTCCAATCGCATAGTCGCTGCATCGCACATTAGTTCGAATGTGAGCTCCCGTTTGGTGCAATGACTATGGAGTGCGAAATGAGCTTCTCGAGCGTTTGAAATGCGGATAAGCATTATTTATTGAAGTCGAAGGCAACCCCGTCATTAGTAATGTGGAAAGAGGCTTTGAGACCTTTGAAAATCCTTGATAAATCTTCTATAGAAACTGCATGTCGAGAAACTTCACTTTTTTGTTGATCTGGAGGTGGTAGATTTTCGATCACGTAAATCTTTGCTTTGTCAACCTCAATACCTTGGTTTGATATTTTGTGTCCCAAGACGATTCCTTCATACTACGTAAGTGACACTTCTCCCAATTTAGCACAAGGTTAGATTCTTCGCAGACCGCTTAACATCGCTTCTAAATGCCTTAAACACTCATCGAATGATGCTCCAAAGACCGAAAAATCATCCATAAAGATCTCTATAGTTCTCTCTACCATATCCGAGAAAATTGCCATCATACACCTCTGAAAGTTGCAGTGCATTGCGAGTCCGAATGGCATCCTTCGAATGCAAATGTACCAAAAGGGCAAGTGAATGTTGTCTTTTCACGATCTTCCGGGGCTATTGCAATCGGTGATACCACAGTATCCATCCAAAAGCAGAGTAGTTATGCCCTGCAAGTCCGCCCAACATTTGATCTAGGAATGGCAACGGAAGTGGTCTTTTCTCGTTGCTTTATTCAACTTGCGATAGTCAATGCAAATTCTCCAACCGTGACCGCTCGAGGAATGAGTTCGCTTTCTTCGTTAGTCACCACCGTTATTCCACCATTTTTCGCACCACTTGATCGGGCTTACCCACGTGTCTTCGGATATGGGGTAGATTACTCTGCGTCGAGCCATTTTAGGATTTCCTTTCACTACCTCTTTCATGTTTGGGTTTAGTCGCCTTTGGGCTTCGATTGATGGTCCGCTTCTCATCTAGATGGATCTTATGCATCGTTGATGGACTTATCCCTTTATGTCCGCTAATGTCCATCCAATGGCCCGCTTGTGATTCTTTAGTACTCTTAGCGTTTGTCCATCTCTTCGGTGGATAGGTGGCGTGAAAAGATCACTGCTAAGGTTTTATCTTCACCTATGTATTGGTATTTGAGATGAATGGGTAGTGTATTTAACTCTAACTCGAGCCTTCTCGTGGATGGTAATGATCTTTCTGTACTGGCCCAAGTTCTTCATACTTCCTTGTATCCCATTTTTCATAAGCATTCATCCAATTTGCATACTCCATCAACCGATCGCTTCTACTATCATCATCCCACGTGGTCGATTTCTTCAAGCGTATCATCATATCCGAACTCTTTGGCTGACACTGCTTCTTCACTAAGATCAATGGCTGAGCAGTTATCCTTGGCCTCTGGAAAAGTTGCTGCTCGAAAAACATTGAAAATTACCTCTTCTTCGCCTACCAAGCTTCAACTCCCTTTGTGAACATCAATGGCGCTGTCACCCGTGGCTAAGAAGGGTCTGCCAAGTATGATGGGGATTCCATCGTTATCTTGTATGTCTAAGATAACGAAGTCGGCGGGGAAGATGAACTTGTCCACCTTCACTAAAATATCTTCGATGACTCCTCTCGGATGAACAATTGAGCGGTCAGCTAACTGCAAGGTGATGTTTGTAGGTCTGATTTCTCCCATTTCTAGTTTGCAGAAAACTAGATAGGGCATCAGATTTATGCCTGCTCCTAGGTCGCACAGTGCCTTCTGACATTCAAACTTCCCAATAGTACATGGGATGGTAAAGCTCCCAGGGTCTTGTAACTTCTGAGGCAGTTGTCTCTGTAAGATGGCACTACATTCCTCAGTCAACATCACTGTTTCGTAATCCTCTATCCTCCTCTTTTTGTTAAGCACATCCTTCATGAACTTGACGTAGCTCGGCATTTGTTCTAATGCTTCAGCAAACGGGATATTGAGTTGCAATTGTTTGAGGACCTCCACGAATCTGGAGAATTGCTTGTCAAGGGTGCATGTTTTTAATTTCTGAGGATATGGTATCATCACCTGGGGTGCGGTTGCCACGCCGCCGATTTCTCGGTTTACGGTTCGCGCGCCGCGTTCTTATCTTGGCGCGCGGCGCTCACTTTCCTGCACTGCCTCGGATGCCAGAACATTCTGCTCTGTCTCCTGCTTTGTCTCAGAATCTTGGCGCGCGCGCCACGCCATCGTGGCCTTGCGGCCGCGAACTCTCTTTCTCCCCTGATTCGGCATCCTTCAGGTCAATTGCCTGACATTGTGTTTCCTCATTGCCTAACCCAGGTGCAGATTGCTCTTCATATGTTTCGCTGTTGAATATGATTGCGAGCTCTGCTATTTGCGTTTCCAACTTCTGCATGACCATTCTTGTTTCGTCTATGAACTGATTTTGGTACCTCGTGAGACTGAGTATCGTTTCTCTTAATTCCTCCCTCTCTTCCTCTATGGTTGGTTCTCTGTCATATTGACAGTAAAAATCCATATCTAAAAAATTCCTGAGATAAATCAAAACCAACAAAGAATCACGGCACCTCGAACTTTTCGAAAATAAAAATAAAAACGTAAAAATTAAAAAAAAAAATTAAAAATAAAAAATAAAAACCAAATTAGAAATTAAAAATAGACAAATTTGATATTGAACTATGCCTAATCCCCGGCAACGACGCCAAAAACTTGATGCGCGGTAAGATGCACACACTTTAAACGCAAGTGCACGTTATCGTGACAAGTAATATAGTCTTAGTAAGACCGAATATCGTCCACAAGGATTAGGGTTCAATTACCAACTATCTATTTTCTAGTATCTATTTGGTGAATTTATGATTGATTTGTTGTTTATAACTACGAATTATGCAAGTTATTTTAATATAAAGATTTACTGCAGTGGTGATGAGAATAGGGCTTCCATGTATCCTTACTATCCGCTTATGCTACTTACTAATGCATTAACTTATGATATTCTTCTTTAGGAGAAAGCAGGTTTACGAAATCGTTTTATACTCCCGTTAGGGTTATATAAACACTCAACCCCAGTATCGCACCTTACCTACCTTTCGGTGATAAGGATAACTTTATAGGAGGATTAAGAACAAAAACCTAGTTGACCGTCACGCACAATGCGCAAAATTAGGGTTGTTAAGCCTCTCATCAACGCTACATAAATAATTGAGGTATTTTCATCCCCAATCCAAGAATGTCTACCCAACTTACATCATATTCACAATCCCCCCTTTTCAGAATCTGATTAGAAATCATATAGTGATAATTAGTTGTCAATTAATTACCAAGAATTAAACTCAATTATTGGATAGATCTCACAATAAGAAAAATAACCATAAGCATGCATTAATTTATAACATGAGTTTCTAGCAATTCAACATGGAAAGCCCTATAAGAGAATTAGTTCCTAGCCATAAATATGACAAGAACTAATTCAAAGTTCATCATAAAAACTGAAATAAAGTAAAGAAAAGGAAAAGAAAGTACTAAACTAATGGTATCCAATCTCCAAGCAAAAGTCTTGAGTTGTGCAAGAAGGGGAACCTTAAAAAAACTGTGGTTCTCTTTTATAAGTGAAAACCGCCTCTTTTCCTTCAGCTGGCCGCCTGCATTTCGCAAAAGACCTAATTTTTCCACGCCGGCGCCGCGCATGCGAGGCGCGCGTATCTTCTGTAGCTCCTCGGATTGTTTAGGCGCCGCGCCCGCTTTGTCGCGCGCGGCGCCAGAAGTCTTCGACCTCTCGATAGTGTGCCGCGCCGCTGATCGCAGGAGGCGCCGCGACTGGTCTTGATTTTTCCTCGTTCGCCACTTTCTGTTTCCACTCCGCATCTCCTCTTTGCCCTATTTTTGCTCTTTTTCCGCCATTTGGCCATTTTAACCACTTTGACTCAAAAGAAAGAAAAACTATCCTAATACGACACTTATATGTGCAAAATGGGACAAAAGACTAACTAAAACTGACTCAAAAGGTGTATATAAAATACACCGATCAGGGTTTTACAACCCCGGGAATGCAGGGGCCGGTCAGATCTCTAGAGCTTCAGGGTCTTAGGGAGATGGGGGTTCCAGTCAGTCGAGGCCACCTTTGCCTCAATGCGCCCAGTGTGGTAGGTTCCATTCTGGGGTATGTCGCACGCAGACGGGTGCTTGTTTTTCTTGTGGTCGCTTCAGGCCATATGTTAAGAGAGTGTCCTTATAGAGGGTCCGGTGGGACAACACGATCTTTGGATCGCCATGGTTCTTCGCCTTCAATAGCTAGGCAGGATGTTCATGCACCGACAGGTCGTGGCAGAGGTCGTAGTGGAAGTTCCCAGTTTTAGCGGTCCTTTGAACCGCCTATATGATTTCAGGTATGTCTTTAACCCTTTAGAAACTTGTATGCATGATAAAGTTGTTGTATGTTTAAGTGTCATGAACAGATTATATTGAGACTATGTATATGCTAGAAGGAGTTGGAAGTACGAAAAGATAATCCCTTTTGGGCTTATGATGGACGGATATGCGTGTGCGAGGTATTAGGGCCATAAATGGCATAATTAGGTTTCATTAAGTGTAGTTTTATGAGATTATGCCGAGAAATGATAGAGTGAGCTCCGAAAGAACATTCGAGGACGAATGTTTCTAAGGGGGGAAGAATGTTACACCCCGTAATTTCAGGACATGTGTTAAGAACGTACGTAAGAACTCAGAAATGTTAAGATTAGAGACTTGCAAAAATTTATCGGAATTATGAAATTGTCGGAAAACGAATTATTGTGACGAATGGGAGGGCGACACGTGTCACCCCCCCTTAAGTGAGCTTGGACGAAATCAACATGGGTATAAGGGTCATTTGACCATTTTTAAGATGACAAGTCTTGCAAGTAGTAGAACTTGATAATATTGACTTGGTCAATGGGACCACTTAGCTTGATATTTAAAAGAGATGCATCCAAACCACACATATGTATTAATCTTAGCCCTCCATGTTGCTATATAAGGATACTAGTAGTGAGACAAGCTTTCTATACTTAGAAAACTTTCAAGAAATTGGATGAAAAGCACAAGGTGCTCTCGGGTTCACCTACACAAAGAAGATTTTTTTTATTAGTTGTCCATTAAGCTCCACACTTTAAACCAAGGTTCATGAGGGTATTGTAAGGGTATCTCAATAGAAAGATCCCGGAAAAATAGCATTTTCGTATTAGTCGCAAGGTGAAAACCTAGTTGCTTTTCTAGGTTTTGATTGGAAGATTAGAGGAAACTTGTTTGTGATATTCTAAGGGTCTCAAGTGGCGGATTGAAGTGTCTAGAAGAGGTTCTAAGTTGCTAGGGAGCGACTTCAGATTTGAAGTTGGACTAAGACTCGTTGAGGTAATAATCTTGTCTCTTAAAGTGTTACAAGATTAGATATTGTTGTTAGCCTTACATTTTGCTAGCATGAAGTATGTGTAGTGAAGATTGATAAGTGATATAGATTGTTGTAGCCTGAATCCGAAATGACATATAAGCCATTTGAAGTTGGATTACAATTTGGTCGTTAATTAGAATCGTCGCATGTTACGTACTTGAAGATTTTGGTAATTATAATCGATTGCGACTTGATATCATGTTATACTAAACAATTTGGATTGAAAAGGAATTGGATAAGATTTGGTGTGGTTGTGTCTCAAGTTGCCGAATTTACACTTGTAGTTGTATTAGTTTGATATCAATTGTGGGGCGGAATTTTACACGTCTAGTAGGCGTGTAATCCCCTATTGTTAATTGCATTATTGGGCCTTAAATGTGGCGTGTTTGGTTATTGAATTCGGCCTTGAAAAAGGTGGCAAAGTATGTAGAAACAAAGGAAGTGCTGTCCGATTTTCCGTAGAATTTAGTGACTTTGCACTTATAATATTCTACGTCTAAAGTAAGAAGGTAATGGACGTATTATGGCCATTATAGGTTGAAGTACTAAGTATAGCGTATTCTACTTGAAGGATGGAATAGCTATCAAGGTGGAAGTACTTTGGAGCATTTTGCTACTTGTCGATAATCGTCGCGAGGTATGTGAACCTCTTCCTTCTTTTGGCATGATTCTATGTATGGAATATACATGTGGTAATATTTCATGTTCCCTCCTACTCTTAGAAGTTAAGAGGTATGTATGTGATTTACTCTATGTAAAGGTTATGTCTAGGTTATCCTAAGTTCTTACCAAGTCTTATGGGGGATGTTGGTAAGAGTCGTTAGGAGGTATTTGGAGCCAAGTTGACTTGGCTAATTTTACGGCACAAATAAGAATAAATATCGAACAAGCCATTGCAGCGTTAATAAAGGAAAATGTAATGACAATTGATTATATTAAAATGAGTAGAATTCTCCATCTGCATAGAAACTAAGATAAGACAAAATTGTATTAAATTTTCTAGATCATGGCTACTTGAATAAGATCGTTATAAATAAGTATAACTTATTCCCAACGCATCAAAGTATATGTTACTTAATTTAAAAGAGTTCACGTATGAAGTTTTTAAGACTTTGAACCTTGAATTCTTAAAAGGTTAAGAAACTCTATTTTTCAAGTTATGGGACTTGATTTCTAAAGGAAGAAATGACTTGATTTAAATGTATAGAATACTTGATTTGGAAAGCATGGATTTCTTGATATTCTAAAGATAAGAGATTTTAAATTCTAAGTTAAGAAACTTGATTTCTAAAGTTAAGAGACTTGAAGTATTTTAAAAGTTACGTAACTTGATTTGAAAGTATAAGTCTCTTGGTTATTAAAAGAATGAATTAGTCTAAGGCATAAAGTTAGTATAACGACTTTATGGGAAGTTGGTTATAATAACTTTATGGGAGGTTAAGAGAATGGTTTTCTCTAGTAATATAAACAAAGAATAACTTGAAATAAAGAAGGGCAAATTGTTTTAAAGGTACCAATTGCTTAAGGTTTTTAAGAAAGAAGTCACTTGATTTAGCCGGTAAATGTATTTCTAAAAGGTATTGTGACTTGTCTTGAAAAGTAGATATTACTTGATACTACGGTTGTTAGTATCTTGGAAGTTTTATTTGAAAAATAGTCATTTTTAAAAGGAGTAGAGGTACGTAGTACGTTGGGTTAAATTCCCGGATTCTATATGACATTATCGCGTCCCAGAAATAGGTCGGGCAGTATACCTTTATGGGCAGACTATATGACATTATCGCGTCCCAGAAATGGGCCGGGCAGTATACCTTTATGGGCAGACTATATGACATTATCGCGTCGTGAATGGGCGGTGATACCTTTATGGGCGCACTATATGACATTATCGCGTCGAGAATGGGCGGGCGAGATACCTTTATGGGCGAACTATATGACATTATCGCGTCCCGAAATGGGTCGGGCGAGATACCTTTATGGGCGACTATATGACATTATCGCGTCCGAGAAATGGGCGAGCGATACCTTTATGGGCGCACTATATGACATTATCGCCTCCGTAAATGGTTCGTGCGAGATACCTTTATGGGCGAACTATATGACATTATCGCATCGTGAATGGGCGGGCAAGATACCTTTATGGGCGGACTATGTGACTTTATCGCGTCCCAGTTGGGCACAGCGATATGGCGTCCTCATAAAGGGTCGGATTATGTTATGTAAGGTAAGTAAGTTATATGGTAATGAACTTGATGATTTTCCTAAGTATGTACGTAAGAAAGTGACTATAACTTTTATTGAAAAATGGGAAAAGATAATAAGGTACGATTAAGTTCACGAGATGGTAATGACATGGTAGGTTCAGGTATTTACCCTTTTTATACTTACCTCTGTCATGCGTTTATACAGATATGTTTTAATTGCTGTACCTTATTTCCGTTCCATATTCGGTTCCTGTTGTACTGACCCCCTTCAGGGGGCTGCGTTCATGCCCGCAGGTATTAGGTACATAGGGTGGTGATCCTTGCTCTTAGGATCTCGGTTCAGTTTTTGGGAAAAAGCTCCATTTGCTCCGGAGGCTTATCTCTTGGTACGGTTTCCCCTGAGGTTGTAGATTCATGTATATTCAGGGGTATGGCGGGGCCCCGCCATGTTGTTATGTTAAAACTCTTAGAGGTCTGTAGTCACATATTGTGGGTCGGTTTGTAAAGAAATGAGGCAAGCTGCCGGTTGTATATATATGTCGGGAAGGTAGCCACTATCGGCTAACTTTGTTGTTTTATTTCTGTTGTTTTATTTTATAAGTTTCATGTATGTTCCATCGATTATCTCGATGTATACCAGAGGGTGCAGGTAGGACACGATCGCGGGCGGGGTCGGTCGTGACGGCCAATCCGACAACGGCGCCAAAAACTTGATCGCGCGATTTCGCGCACACTTTAACGCAAGTGCGTTGTCGAGTCAAGTAATATAGTCTTGGAAGACCGAGTTATCGTCCTCAGGGATTAGTGCTCAAGTACCAACTTCTATTCTATGTTATCTATTTGCTTACCGATATTTGAGTTGTTGATTATGACTAATAATTATAAAGACTAATTAACTATGTTGTTTACTTGGTGATGATGGAAATAGGGCTTCCAAATCTCCTCAACTATCCACTTATATTACTTACTAATGCAATTAACTATGGTTCTTCTTCTTTGGAGATAGCGGGTTTACTAATTCGTTTTATACTTACATTGGGTTATATAAACACTCAACCCCAAGATAACACCTTTCTACCTTTCGGTGATAAGGTTGACTCTAGATGAGGATTAAGAACAAAACCCTATTAATGCTACACAAGTAATTGAGGTTTTTCATCCCCATTCGACCTATGTCTACCCAACTACAAGATAGTCACAACCTCCCTTCGGTTTCGGTTAGAAATCATATAAGTAATGATAATTAATGATCAAGTAATTACCAAGCAATCAAATCATCTATTGGATAAATCTCAACAATAAGAAGAACAACCATAAACGTCGTTAATTCATAAAATAAGGTTCAAGTGAATTGACATGGAAAGTACATATTAGAATTAGTTCCTAGTCATAGACATGACAAGAACTAATTCAATATCAACATAAAGCGAAAATAAAGTAAAAGAAAGAAAAGAAATTACTAAAGAATGGTCTCCAATCTTGAACTCCAAGATGTGTTGTGAATTGGCAAGAAGGGAACTCTTAAAACTGCCTTAGGGTTCTCTTTTTATAGTTTAAAAACGTAGGTGCAGGGTTTTCCTTCAGGCCTGGCCCATTATTCGTTCAGATTTCTGATTTTACCCGCGTCGGCGCCGCTGCCAGAATCGGCGCGGAAGTTCGCAACTCTCGATGATTAGCGACTGCGCTGCAACTCTGTTTGTCTAGAGCGCCTTGTACTGGAACTTCTAAGCTCGGAATTTAGCGCTGGCGCTCAGCCTCGCTGGCCGGAGCGCCATGACCACTTGTCGTGCTGGTTCCCCACTTTCTCGCATTTCGAGCTCTGGAACCTCCGTTTTTGCCCTCTTTTCGCTCCTTTTCCGCCAAAGAGCCACTTTAACCAATTTGACTCAAAAGAAAGAAAATCTATCCTAAGACGACACGTATTTGTACAAAAATGGACAAAAGACTTACTAAAAACAACTCAAAAAGTGTATATAAAATACACCGATCACCTAACCACACAGCTCTATCGCACGATCTTAGAGTAAGAAGATTAGAAACCAATCCTAAATGTACTATAGCCTCATGTTTATGGGTGTGGTGCACAACACACCGATAACCATGACTCTACTGCACATGGTCTATAGACATCCCGAGGACTAACTGCTCTGATACCACTCTGTCACGACCCGAACTCCGGGCCTGCGACTGGTGCCCTACCTGGGCATCCTCCTACCCATACAACACAAGTAACCCGCGGAAGCTAAATAACACTCATCATTTTTTTTTTGCAAAGGCAAACCCGTCAAGGCTGCCATAATATATAACACCTGAATGGGACTACAACTGTACAAAAATATAAATACAACTCACGCAAGTCCAACCCACATATGAATACAGACCTCTAAGATTTTGACAGTAAACTATGACGAGACAAGGCCTCGCCATACCCCTGAATATACCTAGCCGTAATGGAAGACCTGTGCCAAAATGGCAAGCTCCGGAACATTGAAGCTATCCCACAACACTGAACAAGGATCCTAAGATCGCGGATCACCCAACTGAGTACCTAATACATGCGGGCATGAACGCAGCCCCCCGAAGGGGGTCAGTACAACAAGGTACCAAGTATGTAAACATGAAGTACAGTAAACAAGATCATAACTGTACAAAAGAATGACAGGGACAAGTATGAAAATCAAATACTAGATCCTACCGTGCCAAAAATAAGAGCCAATTGTACCTTGTATCACTGTACCACCGTATTGTTGTATCACTGTACCACTGTACTACTGTATCACTGTATCGCTGTACCACTGTACTACTGTATCACTGTACTTTATAAAAATGATTCAACTGTATCCTTTTAAAAATAAGATTCAACCGTGCCCACGGTACTTCCTTTTAAAAATGAGAGTCATGTCAAAATTAAGAACGTCTGTCCAAATAAACAAATACTGTCATGCGAGGTACGACATGTCCCTGCCTATTATGGGACTCGGTGTAACGCTTTTGTCACGACCCGACTCCGGGCCCGCGACTAGTGCCCTACCTGGGCACCCTTACAGGTATACATCAGAGATAATCAACGAAACATACATGAACTTAACAAGAAATAAATAACATGTTAGCCGATAAGGCTACCTCCCGGGATATATATATAAATCCAAAAGCAGTTACCCTTTTTTTTTTTACAAAGCGACCCACAAGATATGACTATAGACCTCTAAGAGTTTTGACATAACAACTGTGACGGGACAGGGCCCCGCCATACCCCTGAATGTACATAAATCTATAACCTCAGGGAACCGTACCAAAAGACAAAGCCTCTGGAGAAATGGAGCTTTTCAAGAACTGAACAGTGATCCTAAGAGTGCGGATCAGCAAGTTATGTACCTCAAACTGCGGCATGAACGCAACCCCCCGAAGGAGGTCAGTACGAAATAAGTACCAAGTATGTAAAACTGAAAGTACTGTAATGAAATCATAATAGTCTAAAATAAAGCTGGAGACATGTATGATAACCAAAACAACAGTACACTGTGCCTTGCCGAAGTGAAAGTAATGAAAGTCAGTTTTACCTTTTAAAGACTATTTCAACACATGAACAATAGTCACACCAGGGCTATGGACACAAGCCCTCAAATATCATCACACGATCCGATGGGGTCTCAAGCCCACAAATATCAAAGCGTGCCTGTGGAATCCCCCATCAATGCCGACAACCGTAAGTGTAAAATATAACCATGTGACGCGCCCGTGGCATCCTACCTCACTGTCGGCGTACACATATGTAATACATATATATATCTCATGTCCGTGGAATCCCCCATCACTGCCGACAGCCGTAAGTGTAAAATATAACCATGTGACGCGCCCGTGGCATCCTACCTCACTGTCGGCGTACACATATGCAATACATATATATATCTCATGCCCGTGGAATCCCTCATCTAAGTGCGTGATTTCATGGAGAGCTAATCCATGGGGTAATAATCGTATATCACATGCCCGTGGAATCCCTCATCTCGGGTACATGTCTTCATGGGGAGCTAGTCCATGGAGTAATAGTACATAACATGGTCGCATGCCCCGGAATCCCTCATCGTATAAGCATGGCCATGGGGTAATAATAGCATCCGGGAATTTAACCCGCATCCTGGTCGCATGCCCCGGAATCCCTCATCGTATAAGCATGTCCAAGGATCAATCACAATGGAAGCATACCCGTGGAATCCTCCGTCACTGTCGGTACGTCCAAGTAAATTCACGACAGACAGCCGGCCCTCCAACTGAGAGTCACGGTAGCGTAAAAAATATAATACTTGCACTCAAAGGCTATCACAAGCAAGCATAGACAAGTTCATAAAATCTTTTAGACTTTCATTAGCATACTAAAATGAATCTCATTTCATAACTCAAGGCACTTTCATTTCACATAAAAATCCGGGAATTTAACCCAAAGTACTACGTACTTCCATTCTTTTCAAAAGACTCTTTTTTGTATAAAACCCCAAGATACTAACACCCGTAGTATCAAGACATGCCTATTTTTCAAATTAAGTTACTAAACCTTTAGAAGTTCATTTCAAGACTTTGAAACCAAGTAACTTCTAATTTCAAAACCTAGGCAACTCATGCCTATCAATCAAAATAGACAACTCTCTTAACCTTCCATAAAGCCGTTATAACTAACTTCCCATAAAGCCGTTATAACTCTTTATGGTTTAGACAAATTCATTCTTTTTATAACCAAGAGACTTATACTTTCAAATCAAGTTGCATAACTTTCAAAATACTTCACGTCTCTTATCTTAAGAAATCAAGTTTCTTAACTTTAGAAATCAAGTCTCTTATCTTTAGAGTATCAAGAAATCAATACTTTCCAAATCAAGTATTCTATACTTTTAAATCAAGTCATTCCTTCCTTTAAGAATCAAGTCTCATAACTTGAAAAAATAAAGTCTCTTAACCTTTTAAGAATTCAAGGTTCATAGTCTTAAAACTTCATAACGTAAACTCTTTAAATTAAGTAACATATACTTTTATGCGTTGTGAATAGGTTATACTCATTTATAACGATCTTATTAAAGCAGTCATGATCTAGAAAATGTAATACAATTTTGTCTTATCTTAGTTTCTATGCAGATGAAGAATTCTACTCATTTTAATATAATTGATTGTCGATACATTTTCTTTTATTAACGCTGCAATGGCTTGTTCGATACTTATTCTCATTCGTGCAGTGAATTAGCAAAGTCAACTCGACTCCAAATACTTCCTAACGACTCTTACCAACATCCCCCATATGACTTGGTAAGAACTTAGGATAACTTAGACATAACTTTTACATAGAGTAAATCAACATACATACCTCTTAACTTTTAAGAGTAGAAGGAATCATGAAATAACACCACATGTATATTTCATACATAGAATCATGCCAAAAGAAGGAAGAGGTTCACATACCTCGCGACGATTATCGACAAGTAGCAAAATGCTCCAAAGTACTTCAACCTTGATAGCTATTCCAACCTTTAAGTAGAATACGTTACTCGTAGTACTTCAACCTATATTAATCATAACATGTCTATCAACTCATAACTTTTTAATGTAGAATCATACTAAGTGTAAGGTCTCTTATTCTACGGAAAATCGGGCAGCACTTCCTTTGTTTCTACGTACTTTTCCACCTTTTTCAAGGCCCGAAAATCAATAACCAAACGCCACATTTAAGGCCCAAAAATTCAGCAATACAAAGGGGATTACACGCCTAATAGGACGTGTAAAATTCTGCCCCACAATCAATATAAAACTGTCCAATATTTCCAAGCCTTAATCGGCTACCATTGTCACAATAATTATCAATTTACGTTCAATTCCTTTTTCAATCCAAGTTGTTATTCCAACATGTTATATACATAATAACAATTACAACAACTATAAATCCTTTCTTCCTTAACATGCGACGATTGTAACTATCGACCAAATTGATTACAACATTAATGACTAACTTGTCCATTTTCGGTTTTAACATGTCGACATGATCCAAATCTTTTCAAACTTCATTCTCTATACCACATGCTCATTTCTTAACTACTATAACATGTAATCTTCAATTACATTAAGAAGATGAAGATTTTACCTCAATAAACCCTAATAATGTCCAAGCATAAAAGTCGATCCTTAGCAACTTTTAGTTCCTCTTCTTATGTTCCAATCCGCTCCAAGCACTCCTTAGAAGCTCATGAAGAACTCGTCTTCAAGTTCCATCTTCAAAGTTGAAGAACTCCTTAGGTTTTCGCCTTGCGACTAACGTAAAAACGTCATTTTTCCGGGATCTTTCTATTGAGATATCCTTACAATACCCCTAGAAACCTTGGGTTAAAGTCTTGTGAATAATGAACCACAAATGAAAATATTTTGTCTTCAAAAATGGCGTAAAGCCGAGAGCTCTCAATGAGCAAGACACAAGCTCTTGAAATTTTCTAAGTGTTGGAATGATCAAGTCTTGCACTACTAGTATGGATATATACTATAACCAATGGTCTAGATCAACACAAATGGATGGCTTAGGATTGGTCCATTATGTCAAGCTCCCACTTGACTCTTTGACTTGGTCCATTTTATCAAGCCAACATGGATATTCTTTAATGACTATTTCGTCCAAGATGACTATGGGGAGGGTGATACGTGTCTCCCTCCCATTGGTCCATAACATTTCGTTTCCCAAAATTTTCATAATTGATCAAAATATCGGAAACCTCGTGACCCCCAAAAAACGTAAAATTTCTCGGGTGGGCCCCACGTATCCAACTCTGAAAATAAGATTCCAAAATTCCGATAAATTCTAAGCGTCTCAAATATCAAATTCGGGAACCCAATTCTCACTAACGAACTATTTTCCTTTCCGAGGCTCGAAATCATTTTCCGTTAGTGTTGTAACTAGCAAGATCAACTCGACTCCAATGTTTACTAAAAGCTCTAACCAACATCTCCCATAAGACTTGGTAAGGACTTAGGAATAATTTAGACATGCCTTTAGCATAAAATCAATAACAAGAATACTCCTTAACTTCTAAGAGTAGAATAACTTTTGAAACAATACCACAGTTATGGTTCACACGAAGAACATGCCAAAAGAGAGAAGGAAGAGGTTCACATACATCATTGACGACTAACCAACACGACAAGTAGAATACGTTCCGATTAGGTACTTCAACCTATAAATACAATAACACTTCTATCAACTTCAAGGTTACTAGAGTAGGTTAATATTAAGTAAAAGTCCTCTTATTCTACGGAAATTTGGGCAGCACTTTCCCCGTTTATACGTACTTTTCCACCTTTTTCAAGGCCCAAACTCAAAAACAAACAAGCCACAATTAAGGGCACAACCAACAGTTAACCAAAAAGGATTACACGCCTACTTGACGTGTAAAATTCAGCCCCTTAATCTATGTAAAACAGTCCACAAAATCAGTCCAAAATTCGACAACAACAAGGGTAAAATGTGAAGTCTTTTAACACCTTTTTATACCCTTAATCTATTAGGACTTTCATTAGCAATTTACCACATTAAACATACATAATGTCCAATGAAATTCCAGGTTAATAATGCCACAAAACAGTTCATAAAAACTGCACGACAATATCCAACAGTTTTATAGATTCCACGGCCAACAACTACAATCTGATAACTCTTTCCTTAATCCATTTTATTCCAATTCAAGTTTCAACACCTCTATATATGACATATCAACTTATCAACAACCATATTACTCCATTTTAACATGTAATAGGTGAAGATAACAACAACAATAACCAACAAAATCCAAAGGGACCAAATCTGCCCATTCTCAGCCCAACACCCAAAAATGGTTCAAACACTTTTTAATCTTCATTCTTTTTAGCACGAGCTCATTTATACATTACTGCAACATGTAATATCTAATTACATCAAGAGGACGACGAAATCTTACCTCAAAGTCGTCCAAAACAGTCCACACAAAAGTCGGTCCTTAGGTTAGTCTTAGCTCATATTCTTCAAGTTACAATCACTTCCATGCATCCACTACAACCTTATAACCAACTTCCCTTCACGTTTTACCTTCAAAAAGTCGATGAACAAGCTAGGGTTTCCATCACCATTTTCGGCCAATCCAAGGTTTTTGGTTCTTGGAGAGTTAACTTGGTTTAAGACTTGATTAAAGTTCTTAATCTTGGATAATAATCACTTCTTGTTCTTGGAATTTTCGAAATTTAGAGCTAAGGGAGAGAGAAGAGAAAAGTTTGGAAGATGAAAATGTGAAAAATGGCTAAGTCTTTCATCTCTTTCTCTATATAGATATTTTTCTCCTTTCAAGACAAGTGGACAAGTGGATGAGGGACACATGTCACCCTCTCATTGGTCAAAATTTCCTTTTTAACAAAATATCTAGATATTTGTCCAAAATATCTTAAAATTGAAGGGCCCCGCAAAATTGTGAAATTTTCGGCGGGCCCCATATTTATTAATTTTGATACTTCACAATCCAATACTAATCCCATAAATCAAATTAGAAGTATTAAACTCCAAGTTAATAATTTTTTCGTCGTCACATTTTTTTCCCGAAATTTTCCTTAAGAAAATGTAATAATTCTTTCCTTCCAAAATTCAAATCTTAAATCCTTAATCACGTTCTCAATTAGTAGCCCTGGTATTATGGGTGTAACATCCTTCCCCCCTTAGAAGCATTCGTCCTCGAATGTTCATCTAAGGTCTCAAGCTATACAACTTTCGACATAGTCTCCTTTAACTATACCTACACACCTATACTTGTTAGTGTCGGCACCGCGGTTCCGGAATTCCTGCAACTCTCTGAAGTTTCAGCACCGCAGTCTTGTCCTTTGGCACCGCGGTGCTGTGCTTGATTTTCACATAACGCATTTTTCCACTTAATCTCTTCTTTTTCTACAAGTTTCAACAATACCCCGCAAACCCAAAGATGCCTCACATGGCCACCATATAACACATTTCATTCTACTTCGGATAGTCCTTAACATATTGTACTTCCTTTGTAATCAAAGTCACATTCCTAAGGTCCTATTACAGTTCCTTAAAATCGATAATACCATTTCTAATCGGCTCAACAATCATCAACATCAATCACAAATGGTTTATACTCAAACCAAAGAATCATCACCTCTAATATACTTCACATATACCATGTACTTTAACCACGATCACACATAAAATACTTTACTCTTGAAGGTCTTGTCTATCTAAGGTCTCAACGATTATCCAATACTCTAAGATCCTCAATTATTTCATGTCCCAAGCTTACATTATTTCTCCCCGTATACGGGCAAGACGACTTCTCAATATCTCAAAATCATGTTGTCCTAATCACAACAACCCTATTTACTCCATACAAATATTATTTGTACACATCACTTAAGCATACAACACATCTTAATCTAATAACATGGTATGTCCTTAAATCAATTAAACATGATCTCCTAAGGGTTCATCACCTTCCCGACAGCTCATCACCTCCTAATTATTCCAAATTAGCACATATATAACCTTGATGTGGATTCATTAAACTGTTTCACACCTTCCAAGCAATTTATAAAGCTTAACCATCACATGATAACCCACAATTGCTTCAGACAACACATACATGGCCCCAAACATCCACTGAAGAACCTTGGCATCAAGCATGACCCATAATTCTGGATTTGTTTCTTTAGTGGGCACAACCATCGTAGAAGTAGACGTCGCATAACCCCCCCCTTTGGAGGAGTTGGAGGAATTATGTGGTGGAGGAATTTATGTGCCAAATCATGAATCTTAAATAATTCCGTCCACGTCCCATATTGAACGTTTTCTATGTCAAGAACGATAGGAAGAACACTCTTGATATTAGAAAGTGTGAGGGCAGGGTGAAAAGTGTTCTTATCAGTCATAGGGAATAGAACAACAAGGTTCCGAGAAGGGAATTTGTGAGAAAGGATTTTGGAAGAGAAGATACTCGATTTTTGTGAAAGAGGAAGAACACAAAAAAATGAGAATTTAGTGCAAAATTTCGAAAAAAAAGGGAAATTTTGAGGAGCGAAAGCAAGGTAAAGAGAACCTAGAAGGGGGATTTCAGAACATTAGAATTCAAATTGAAATGTCTTTTTGGTTTAAAAATACCCCGTTGACTGCGAGTGACTAGACTAAGACTCTGAGCTGGATTGGGTGAATTTTGGGAATTTCTAGAATTATCGTCGAAGGCGCCGCGGCACTAGGGCTGCAGAGCCGCGACGCTGTCTCGCAGGAGTTTTGGTGCCACAACGCCTCTGTGCAGGGCCGCGGCGCTGACGGCGATTTTTCGGGCAAATCTGAAAATGACGTAGAACATAGGGGGATATATTCTTATCCAAAAAATCATAAGAACTAGGCACGAATTTTTCTACTTTAGAAAAGGGAACTTGAGATTCATCAAAGAGAACATGACAACTAATGATGATTCGTTTAGAGGACAAATCAAAGCATTTATAACCACGGTGAATGAACCAATAAAGTGCGGACAATATTATTAATGGTACGAATTTTTCGCTCAACTTTCCCATTTTGTAAAGATGTACGAGGACAAGAAAAACAAAAAATTATCCCATTTTGAGCACAAAACTCCCTAAATTCCCCATTGTCATACTCTTTGTCATTATCACATTGAATATTTTTTATTTTCCGGTCAAATTGTGTTCTTATGAAAGCTCTAAATTTTATGAAAATGGAAAAAACTTGAGATTTTTTCGCAATTGGAAACGTCCATAAATATTTAGAATAGTCATCTAAGAATAAAACATAATAACGATGATCTATAGAACTGAGAACCGGAGATGTCCACAAATCACTATGAATAATATCAAATGGCATTGAAGTAGTAGAATTCGACGCTACAAATGGTAACTTAATATTTTTTTCCAAAGCACAGGATTGACAAAGTAGAGTATTGCGCGTACCCTTACAAGAAATAAACTTATGTCTATCTAAAGAAGATAAAATAGACGACCCTGGATGACCTAGACGAGCATGCCACAAGGAAGGAGCAAGAGTTGCAAAAGTGGATGACATAGCTTGACGCGAGATGATGAGACTTGGAGTGATTGGATAAAGATCATCCCTACTGTTACACCTCATGAGATGACTCCCCGTCTTGAAATCCTTCACAGAAAACCCAAACGGATCAAAATTAATAGAAATCCAATTATCAGTGATGAATTTACGGACATACACCAAATTCTTAATCAATTTTAGGGCATGAAAGGTATGTTTCAGGACAAGGGGTGGACGAGGAGGGGACAAAGTTTTATGAGCATAACCCTTAATTGGAATAGAATTGTCATTACCAACAGTTATACCACGATTAGTGCTCAAATTGAAATAAGACGAGAGAGTACCTTGATCGGATGTCCTGTGGGTAGTGGCGTCGGTGTCCATGTACCAATTTGGGTCCGATTGAGTTAATTGGAATAAAATTGTCATTACCAACAGTTATACCACGATTAGTTCTCTGATACCATGAAGGAAATAATCTCTTGATTATTCTTATTAATGAAAGACATATATATACAAGTTACAAGGAAGATCCTCTTCCTATTCTACCTAGAAATCTCTATTCTATAAGAATATTAACTTTACAATTATGGTAATACTACACTACTAATTAAGGTACAAACTTAAGTCTAATATTCACCAAATATACAAAGGAAGGGGTCCCACATGGGAGACTCTCGACTGGGCTGCTACCGAATTGGGCTCTGGCCCAATATACTTTAATAGAAGCCTAAAACCTTGAATGTTATCTAGGGACAAGATGAGGGTGTTACAATGGCTGGCAGAAATTCCAAATGAAGGGGAGGAAATAGAGGATTCCTTAGCTACTATGATGGGTCTGGCCCAATCACCCACAAGCATTAGAATGTCAGGGCGGGCTAGAAAACATGAGGTGTCTGTGCTCATTGATAATGGGGATCTTTTTCTAGTAACTCAATTGGGGTTAAGAATTAAACCTTTAGCCAGACCAATGCGGGTGAGTGTTGCCAATGGACAAATGATAATTTGTCGTCATTTGTGTCTAATGTTTAAATGGAAGATGAACAAGAAAAAATATCATTTGATTTGCGAGTCCTAAAAGCTAGAGGAACCGATGTCATCTTAGGCATGTATTGGATTGATGTTTTAGCTACAATTGTGCTAAACACAAGGCCACATAGTATCTTATTTTTTAAAGGAGATAAATTAGTGATGTTATTTGGTTGCAATATTACGGGCCCAAATATAATCACTGATATCAAGGCAATTCAGAATTTACTCAGTGTGGGTCTGGGTTCCATATCAGCCTAATTAACCACAATGGATAATGCTGAGATGGAAGATGGGCCTCCCTTAGAAGTTCAGGTGTTGTTGACTGAATGTTCCAGTCTTTTTGATGAACCTAAAGGCTTACCCCTAAGTCGGTCCTGTGATCATGTGATTGAGCTATTACCAGGTTCTAGGCATGTCAGCTTGCGTCCTTACAGATACTCCTATGGAGCGAAAAAATACCATTGAAAAGATGGTAGAAGATCTGGTTGAGAGCCAAACAATTGCTCTCAATACATCACTTTTTACATCTCCGTCGATATTGGTCAAGAAAAAAGACCCATCATGGATGTTTTGGGTCGATTACATGCAGCTGAATGACATCACGATTAAGAATAAATATCCTATACCAGTCGTAGAAGACCTCTTGGATGAATTAATTAGTGTCAAGTTTTTCTCTAAATTGGACTTGAGATCGGGATATCACCAAATTCGTATGAGGCAAGGTGATGAATTCAAAACGACTTTTCGCACTCACCGTAACGTCTTAGAATTTTGGATAATGATTTGAGCACCTAAACGAAAGAAATAGACTTGAGCGTTGATTTTTTTTTGTATATTTACATACACTAATAGGAGATTAGTATATAAAAGGATGTGAGCCCTAAATAATTTTGAACACAACAAGTGTGACGACGGGGTCGGAAGAATAAATTTGGAGTATGCATAAATAAGTTATGAGCTAGTGTCATATTACAAGAATTATGACATTGAGTATACGAAGGTCTTATGAGTTATTAAAATTTAAATAAATTGGGATTAAGATTAATTATGTGTGCGATTGATAGATTATACGGAGGTAGGTCACTTATTTAAATTAAGGGGAGGGGGGACAAAGCTCAGTAGGATTATTACGTGGCCGCAGGAGGCGATGTAATTAAATGATTTGGCATTTGCATGGATTGAGTGTCATCACTTCATTTAGTGGAGAAAAAATCAACTTTCTTTATAAGGGTATTTCACCCTGAAGATTAATATCAAGTATTGGGTAAGCTAAAACGAGTACTAGTCCATCTGTATATGCCATAACAGTTGATAGACACACTTTACATATTAACATCTTATATCCTATAAGAGAACCTAGGAAAAGAAATATGCAAATCAGGAGAAGATTATTTTTGCTTAATAAAATGAGTGCAAATAGTGTTGATAGATTCTTTTAATTTAGTTAGTTCATGGAGGTTATAACTTGGTATAAAATAAGGAAGAGGGTCTTGAAAAAGATTAAGAATTCTCCAAATGATCGTTAACGAAGGCACCATATATCTTGTTTCTTTTCACTAGCTAAGAAAACAGAAATGGATAAGCAAATCTGAAATTGTGAATAAAGCAACGGTGTCCCGCGATGATTATTCCGAGCAACAATTCAGCAAATTCAATACAAAGTTAGGTAAAATCGAGGTATGTTAAGATAAATTATTTCTTCCTTTTGGGATGTTCCATGTAATGAATATAATTGTGATATTGTTTCATAATTTATTCTGCTCCTAGAAGTTAAGAATAATCATGTTATTGATTCCTATGCTGAAAGCATGTCTAAATTGTTTCTAAGTCCTTAATGAGGCACATGAAAAAATGATAATGAGATTCACAGTGTCGTCAAAGGTAATATGTCACCCGTTGAAATTGGAACTACCATTAATGCATTTCATTTGCATTACATTCCTATATTATCATGGACCAATGGTGCTACGCACACTATTGTATATTATATATATGTAGGGGATATGAAAAAAGAGGAAAAAATGTTATATACGCACACCACCTGCAACTGGTATAAATTATCACAAAAGAGCCCTAAGAGGCTACATATCGAGCCTGTGTGGTCAAAATGGATGTCTGTGTGGCCAAGACAATATGATAATATTGAAGCATGTGTGGCTTATATGATATAACCGAATGCCTGTGTAGCGGATATGTGTAGGATTCCTGTGTGGACATTAGTATACCACATTTGCATCATGCATACATTCATATTGAAGCCTGTGTGGCATGTTTGTGTGACTGATAAGGCTTGTCTGTGTGACCGAAATAGCCTGATGCCAAGAGGCCGATAGTGAAACCCTATGTGGCATGTCTGTGTGACCGTTATCAGGTTGTTTGTGTGACCGATATAACTTGACGCCCACAGAGGCTGTCATGAAAAGGAAGATGCCTGTGTGGCCAATATTATACCGCCTTTGCATTGCATACCATTTAGACATATGTATTAGGTCTCAGAGGTATATAATGTTGGTCAGTTATTTCAGTTTCAATGATTGTTATACTCCTGTTATGATATTATTCATGTCTAACATACTCAGTACATCAGTCGTACTGACGTCTCTTTTGCTGGGGGACGCTGCGTTTTATGCCCGCATGTTTAGTTAAAAAGAGTGATGGTTGTAGATTGTTGGTTTAGATGATGTCAGAGCACTCTATTTGTTCCAGAGTTGCAGTCTAGTCTTGGTATGATATTTTGATGTCGTATACTCTTTAGAGGCTTGTAGACAGGTGTCATGTGGATAATGATTTTGTATGGCCTTATCGGCCTTGGCGTGGTCATATATATATATGTATAAGTCAGTTTTCTGGTCAAGAGCTTCCATAATATTTTTCTGCTTAGTCCGCGCTTATTGTGATTACGGTGATGGTGTGATTTGGGGTACCCGACGGGTGAGGTCCGGCCGCCCGTCGCGGCCCTCCGATTTAGGTCGTGACACTCACCATGGGCTATGAGAATTTAATGTAATGTCATTTGGGCTTACTAACGCTCCGGCTACATTCCAATCCCTAATGCATGAAGTCTTTTAGCCTTTCATAAGAAGGTTTGTGCTTGTTTTCTTTGATGATAACCTTATCTATAGTGTTAATTTGAAGGACCATGTGCGACATCTAGAAGAGTTTTTAAAGTATTAAAAGTTAATTAGTTGTTTGCTAAGTTGTCAAAGTGTAGTTTTGCCGAAACCCAAGTTGAATATTTGGATCACATTATTTCGAGCAAAGGGGTGAGTACTGATGCAACCAAAATTGAAGCAATGGTTGATTACCCTTATCCTAAAATATTTGTTGATGTTGGATGAGTATTGTGACAACACGAGTAATTAGTCAGGACAACATCACTTATGAATATAAGGATGTTGCCTGCCGTGTTGTGACAACATCACAAAAAACATATCTATAAATGATTTTGCCTATTCTTCCGGCCAAAACAGTGACTATTACTGTGAGGTAAAAATGACCTAGGCAAGCTAACCAGAAAACCGTGTTTAAAACGTGAGAAAAGAATAAGTCAAGCTTGGAAGGAATGTAACGTGAAGACAAGTCAATGTAGTTGAGAATTTCATGGAGGTTGAATCGGTCCAAGTTGCTGCCTATTTTCTCTCAACTTCCGCAACCAACTAGTGAGAATTTCAAGGAAGTTTCATACTATAAATAGAAAAGGAACTTCATTGTATCGTTATTCAGATTACAAAGAAAAGAATAACCAAGAGAGCTCTCGGGAATTCACTCCAGGAATTGGATCAAACACCACTGTCTAAGCACTAAAGTAGTATAACAACATATAGTCCCACATTACTATTGCTACCCAGATTCTAGATTAAACTCATTGTTGAAGCAATTGTAATGAAGATGTTGTATGTTTCTTTATAGATGTTTTGTCTTTAGGCTGAAGTCATCTACGACTTCGTTTTTGTAATTTATTTTTATTTTAAATTGTAAAAAAAAATCAATTGTAATTGTATATAATATATACAATACTTCGGTCATTGATCATCAAGGGCTATATTAATATATACCCTTGAAAATATAAACCTTGTGTCTTTTATTTTTTTCTGCTGCATTTACTCTTGAAGGTTTATTATTGTTTTATCGGGTGTTGCCTCAAGTGTTGATACAACACTGAAGGCAACATAAGAAACTGTTTAGCTTTTCGACTTTCGAATCTTTATTTTTCCTACTTTTATTTGTTTATCCGTAGCCTGAGCACCTCTCACACTCAAAGAGTTGCGTGGTTTTCTTGGTCTTATGGGCTACTATAGGAGATTCATTAATAATTTTGCTATTATAAGAAAATCATTAACTGAACTTCTTAAAAAAAGGGGGTTCAACTCGAATCAACAGACATCGGCTGCATTTGATGAACTCAAGAATGCAAAGTACGAGCTCCAGTGTTAGCTCTTCCAGAATTTTCTATTTCATTTGTTGTGGAGGTAGATTCAAGTGGAACGGGAGTGGGAGCCATATTAATGCAGCAAAACAGAGCCATTGCTTTTCTAAGTCAAGCCTTAAAGTTCCAAACGTTTAGGCTTATAGACTTATAGGGTGGCAGATGAGTCGTTTGAAATTTGAAGTTGAAATTTTTCAAGATGGTGAAGTTAGATGGACGATGTCATACCCTTAAAATTTACATGGGCTAAGATGGGCGGGTCAAGATGGGCTAAATGATGGGTCATAACCCAAATTGTCCAATTTGATCAATTTCTTTTAAAATTTCAAACTTACCTTCTATGATTTTATTTTATTTTGTATGATATTTGATTTTTCCATATCTTTACTTTTAAAATAAGAACAATATTTTAAGAATTTTTTCATTTTTTATAAAGGCAAAAAAATATGAAATATAAATTTGAGGATGAGGTGGAGGTGGAAGGGGTATGTGTGGATAGGAGAAGAAGAAAAAAAATCATATTTTTTATAAATTATTTATAAAAGTAATAAAATATAAAATAGAAATTTGAAAATGGGGTGGGGGTAGTGATGTTATCGGTCCGGATACACCCGAGAACCGGACTGATACTCCGACCGAAAAGTTAACGGTCCGGATATGAGTACGAGACATAAGGATCCTGTCCGGCAATCAGGTCTAATTACCCGATAACTTATATGTTATCAGTCCCGGTCCGATACACTTAGAATAGTTTGGGAATTGGAATGATGAATTGATGATCAATCCTTGGAATATTGCTATTATATATTGCTTTAAATTTGTTAATATGTATTATGTAAAGCAGTAAAACAGAGATTTTTATAAAAAAATTATAAGTAAAGTTGAGATTTTTAAGTAAAGCGGGGATTTTAATATTTTGGATCGGTTTCGGACCGGAAATAGTATCCAGAACCGGACCGGTAACCTTATTGGACTGGACCGAGTACCCGTCCGATAAGGTATCGGTCCGATCCCGGATCTCTTTTTACAGGATCGAATTCTTATCGAACCGGTAACCTTATCGGTCCGGTCCAGTATGTCGATACCCGAATCGAACCGGACCGATAACATTCCTAGATGGGGTGAGGTGGGGTGGGGGTAGGGCAGAGGGTATAAGAAATTTTTCATATTTTTTTATAAATTGTTTATAAACGTAAAAAAATATAAAATATAAATTTGAGAATGTGGTAGGGCGGGGGCGGGGGTAGGGGGGTAAGAAAAAAATTCACATTTTTAATAATTTTTTTTATAAAAGTAACAAAAAATATGAAATAAAAATTTGAGAATGGGGTGGGGTATTGGGGTTGGGGTGGAAGGAGTAGGAGGCGACAGGGAGGGGAGGGGTATGGGGAGGTAAGTAAAAATTTCATATTTTTAATAATATTTTTATAAAAGTAAAAAAATATGAAATAAAAATTTGAGGATGGAGTGGGGGTGGGGTAGGGGTAGGACGTGGGGGGAGGAGTAGGGGAGGTAAGAAAAAAATTCATATTTTTAATAATTATTTTTATAAAAGTAACAAAAAATATGAAATAGAAATTTGAGAATGGGGGAGGGGTATGGGGAGGTAAGAAAAAAATTCATATTTTTAATATTTTTTTTTATAAAAGTAAAAAAAAATATAAAATAGAAATTTGAGGGTGGTGTGGGGTGGAAGGGTAGGGGGTGGGGGGGGGGGGGAGGGGTAGGGGTAGGTATGTAAAAATTTCATATTTTTAATAATTATTTTATAAAAGTAAAAAAAATATTAAATAAAAATTTGAGGATGAAGTGGGGGTAGGGGTCGGGGTAGGGAGAGGTAAGAAAAAAAATTATATTTTTTATAAATTGTTTATAAAAGTAAAAAAATATAAAATAGAAATTTGAGAATGGGGTAGGTCGGGGGTAGGATGGGATGTGGGGTTAGGTGGGGTAGAAGTCGGTGGGGTGGGGTGGAGTAGGAAATGTATGAGCAGAGATGTGAGGGTGATTCAGTGCTTGAGTGGAGGTTGGTGTAGGGGAGGGGGTAGGATTGATGGATAGTGTGGTTGAGGTGCGTTGGTGTATTTTTATTGTTCCGAAATAATAAAAAAAATAGTTATTTATAAATAAATTTTTTAATTTAGAGTGAAATTCTAATCATTAAAATTTAGTATTTTGATGAGTCAAATTAGGACATTATCATGGGCTCATTTGGGCTGTTGATTTATGATGGGTCAACTTGGGCTAGCCCAAACCAACCCATCATCAAAATCACCCTTGCCTAAACCCATAAAATTTTGGACGGGTCTTTTGAATTTGGGTTAATTTTGCCACCCCTATAGACTTATGAAAAATAGTTGATCACATTATTGATGGCAGTAAAAACAATGGAGGCACTACTTGCAATCTAGTCATTTCATTATCCCTGACCACTTCAGTCTCAAATTCTTGAGAGACTAAAGAATCACAAGTTCCCTCCAATACAAAGGCATTTCTAAACTCATGGGGGACTAGAGAATGTAGCTGCGGATGCGTCGCCGAGAAGGTTTGAGGATGAATAAGAATGCAATATGCTACAGGACTGCAATGGACTAACAACAGTACAACCAAAATGGATAATGAACATTATTGATAGCTACTGCAATGATCAGAAGGCCTAACACATGTTAACTCAACTATTGATCGATGCTAATGCCTTGTCTAATATAACTATTCAGAATGGTCTGTTAAGGGTGAATGGGAAGCTGCTTATAGGCAGCTCCAGTCGCAATTTTGGAACGAAAAATGGTGAAAAGGGGAAACAAAGCTGTCACGCAGATTCTGGTTCAATGGACGAATTTGTGTAAGGAAGAAGCAACATGGGAATATTATGCATTTCTGAAGTCTCTATTTCCCAATTTCGTCCTGAAAGAGTGAAGAAAAAGCTTCTAATGGTTAATGGGATGTCACGATTCTAATCGTGACTTATTCTTCAATTGGGTCCGGCCTTTTTAATTTGTCATTTTGTTGTTGGGCTGATGAAAGTCTTACTCCATTTATATAATGTAGTTTGACTTGACATGTAATTTAAGAAATAAATGAAGATTTTTGAATCTTGTAGTCTAAAACAAATCAAAGATATTTGTATGGTTATAGATCATCTCGTTAAACTTAAAAGGTAAAGTTTAAAGGTAAATTATTGTTAAATAAAAAAATATATCATCTTTTTTGAAATCGACTACAAAGAAAAATATGTCATATAAATTGGGACAAACGTAATATTAGTTAGAATGGGCGAGTAGCCCAATTAAGTTGTAGGATGTTTTTCATCTTTTTGTTATTTAATTCCCTAACGGCTGTTTAGCCACGGTTAAGGGCGGGTGTCCTCCCTAGTACGAGTTAGTTACATGGACAACTGTAGCCAACTTTGTCCTCTATATATTTAGCATCTATTGTATTCAGGAGAAGTATCTGTGAAAATATAAAATTTCTTCAATTATTTTTTCCTTTCATTTTTTATTTTCTCCCTTTGAATCCAAAATAGTAGCTCCAAGTGCTACAGTATTCCTAGTCATAATATAATCGATCATTGAGTGATTTAAGAAACTTTTTTCTTCTTTCATTCAGTTTTCTCTAATCTAGGTTTAATTAGTGATGTTATGACATCATTTGTGAAAGCTCAGGATAACATCTTCAGGATGTTGCCTGCGATGTTGTGACAACATTCTGACAACATCGCAGTATCGTTTTTGTCTATTCTTCCGGCCAAAACAGCTTGTGTTACTGTGAGTAAAAAATGACTTAGGCAAACTTACAATGTTGCTGTGTTTAAAACGTGGTAAAAGAAACAGTCAAAGACTTGGAGAAGAAGCAGTGTGAAGACCAAGTCCAACGCTGAGATATTTCAGGAGAAAGAATCGGTCCAAGCAGTTGACTTCTTTTACTCAACCTCCTCAACCAATCAGTGAGGATTTCAAGGGAAGCTCAACACTATAAATAGAGGGGAGCTTCACAGTATCGATATCCAAATTTGTAGAAGAAGAATTTCCAAAAGAGCTCTCGGATTTTACCTTAGAAAACTGGATCAACACATCTAGCCTAAAATTGTTTTAAAAACATCTAGTCCCATATTACAATTGTTATCTTTATTCTAGATTAAGCTTAATGTTCAAGCGATTGTAATGAAGATGTTGTATTTTGTCTTTTAGACTTTTGTACTTTAGGCGAAGTTATCTGCGACTTTATTTTTGTTTGCATTTTCTTTTTCATTTGTAAAAGAAATTCATTTGTAATTGTATATAATTTATACAATTCTTTTGGTCATCGACCATCAAGGGATATATTTATATATACCATTGAAAATATAAATATTGTGTCTCTTTACTTTTTTCGCTGCATTTACTCTACAAATGTTTATACTGTTTTATCATAATGTTGTCTCAGATGTTGACACAAGTAACTGTTTTTGTTGTTCTAGCTTTTGCGATTTTAATCTTACGTTTTTTACTAATCCGCAGCCCCGGGACCTAACAAGTGGTATCAGAGTCTGCACTTGATACAATAAGTGTTTGATTCTGAATAGTACGGCTATGGACTCAGCTTTACAAAACGCTGGGAGACTTCCAATACTTGATGGCTCTAACTACGTCTATTGAAAAATTCGACTACGTTCGCACATCAAATCCATTGATGTTCGAGCATGGAGATCAGTTTCAGAAGGCTATGTAATCCCCAAGTACCCAGCAGAAGAGGATGGTGATGTACTCACTAAACCCGAGTCTGAATGGACACATGAAGAGATTAACACTGCAAGCTTTAATGAAAAGGCTCTAAATGCGATATTTGGATGGGTAGATATCTATATGTTCAAGCTTATCCAGAATTGCACAACGACTAAGGATGCTTGGGAAACCTTACAAACTCATTGTGAGGGTACCTCAAGTGTTCGACGTAAAAGCTTCGCATGATCTTGAGTCAATACGAACGCTTAAGGATGAAAGAATCTGATGACATAAAATCCTATTTTGAAAAGTTGATTGACATTGCTAATCAGTGTCAAGTGCTTGGATCTCCTTTAACCAACACACAACTTGTGGATAAAGCTCTCAGATCTCTTCCTGAAAGTTTCAATACTAAGATTTGTGCTATTAAAGAGGCTCATAATCTTGCTATTATGGATCTTCATGCCTTGATGAGCATATTTCAAACATATGAGATGAACATGAAGAGCCAAAGAGATATGTACAAAGACAAGACTTTGGCACTCCAAGAACAAACCTCGAAATCTCACCATTCCGGGGTATGTCGTGTTACCACAGGGGGTTGTTTTTCTTGCGGCTGCCAGGGCCACATGAGGAGAGAGTGTCCCTTTAGAGACGGTTCGGGAGGTATGGCCCAGCCTACGGGTTCTTTTACGGGTTCGACGTCCATAGTTATGCGCCCCATCGGGCAAGGTACTCAGACACCAGCTGGCTGGGGTAGGGGTCGTGGCAGATGTTCTAGTTCTGGCGGTCCTCCGAACCGCATTTATGCATTGGCCAGTAGACGCGACCAAGAGGCGTCACCAGACGTTGTCACATGTACATTATCGGTCTTTTTCTGTGATGTGTATGCTTTGATTGATCCAGGTTCCACCTTGTCCTATATATCCCTCTTGTTTCTAGTAGAATAGGGATAGAACCTGAGCCGATAGAACCGTTCGAGGTAGCTACACCGGTAGGAGATTCGGTTATAGCTAGGCGTGTGTATAAGAATTGCTCGGTGGTGATATATAGTCGTCGTACCTTAGCAGATCTGATAGAGTTGGATATGACCGACTTTGATGTTATTATGGGTATGGATTGGTTGGCTTCTTGTTTTGCCAGCGTTGATTATCGACAGAAGTTGGTTCGATTCCAGTTTCCAGACGAGTCGGTCATAGAATGGAAGGGGAATACTGCATCGCCGAGGGGTAAGTTTATTTCATACCTCAAGGCAAGGAAGATGGTTCGAAAATGGTGTATTTATCACTTAGTTCAGGTGCATGATACGGAGGCCGAGGTACCGGCCCTAGAGTCAGTTCCGATAGTCAGTGAGTTTCCGGATGTATTACCAGATGATCTCCCAGGTCTTCCTCCAGAGCGGGAGATAGATTTCAGCATAGATGTATTGCCAGGTACCCAACCTATATACATTCCTCCTTATAGAATGACACCTGCAGAATTGAAGGAGTTGAAGGAGCAGTTGAGGGACCTATTAGAGAAAGGCTTCATTAGGCCTAGCGCGTCTCCATGGGGTGCACCGGTATTATTTGTGAAGAAGAATGATGGGTCGCTGTGAATGTGTATTGACTATAGGCAGTTGAACAAGGTAACCATCAAGAATAGATATCCCCTTCCCAGGATTGATGACTTGTTTGATCAGTTGTAGGGTGCTAAGTATTTTTCGAAGATAGACCTGCGATCCGGTTATCATCAGGTATGGGTTAGAGGCGATGTCCCAGATCGCGTTCGGGACGATTGAGCATTATGAGTTCAGGGTGATATCATTTGGGTTGACTAATGCTACAGCAGTGTTCATGGATCTAATGAACCGGGTGTTCAAGCCATTTTTGGATACATTTGTTATAGTATTCATCAATGACATCTTGGTGTATTCTCGCTCAGGGCAGGAGCACGCGGATCATTTGAGGACAGTACTTGGAGTCCTCCGGCGCCGGCAGTTGTATGTCAAGTTTTCAAAATGTGAGTTCTGGTTGGCCTCAGTGGCATTCATGGGGCATATTGTCGGGGCTGATGGTATTCGCGTGGATACTCAGAAGATTGAGGCGGTAAAGACATGGCCCAGGCCCACTACACCTACTGAGGTACGCAATTTTCTGGGTCTAGCAGGGTATTACAGGAGGTTTGTGGAGAAGTTTGCTTCGATCTCAGCGCCTTTGACTAAGCTAACCCAGAAGGCAGCTAAGTTCCAGTGGACCGATGCTTGCGAGATCAGTTTTTAGTTATTGAAGGATAAGTTGACTACGACTCCAGTTCTTACTCTTCCAGAAGGTCCTGAGGGTTATGTTATTTATTGTGATGCTTCGGGTGTTGGACTTGAATGTGTATTGATGCAGCATGGTAAGGTTATAGTCTATGCTTTCCCACAGCTCCGTAAACATGAGAAGAATTACCCTACCCATGATTTAGAACTAGCGGCCGTGATACATGCCTTGAAGATATGGAGACATTACCTGTATGGTGTCCATGTTGATATTTACACGAACCATAAGAGTCTCTAGTACATCTTTAAGCAGAAGGAGCTGAATTTGAGGCAGCGGTGGTGGCTTGAGTTGTTGAAAGACTATGATGTTGATATCTTGTACCATCCGGGGAAAGCCAATGTCGTGGCAGATGCTCTTACTCGTAGATATATAGGTAGTTTGTCGGATGTTCAGTCGGACAAAAGAGAGATGGTTCGAGAGATTCACAGGCTAGCCAGTCTTGGAGTCCGGTTGGCGGGATCTGGAGATAGTGGTATTCTTGTTTGAGGGGTTGCTGAGTCCTCTATCATAGAAAAGGTGAAGAGATGTCAGTATGAGGATCCTGTTTTGACACGGTATAGGGATGCAGCTCTCCGAAGAGAGAAGACTCCATTTGAGGTGGCACCGGATGGGGTGCTAAGGTACGAGGATATATTGTGTGTACCCGATGTTGCAGGGCTTCGACAGAAGATTCTGGGTGAGGCACACAGTGTTCGTTATTCTATTCATCCGGGGTCGACTAAGATGTACCACGACCTCAGATGAATGTATTGGTGGGATGGCCTGAAGAGGGACGTAGCAGAGTTTGTTGCACAGTGCCCGAATTGTCAGCAGGTCAAGGTAGAGCACCAGAAGCCTGGTGGACTATTACAGGCAATAGAGATCCCGACTTGGAAGTGGGAGATGATTAATATGGATTTTATTACTTGTTTACCTCGTACTCATCGAAAGTGTGATTTCATCTGGGTTGTTATGGACAGGCTGACGAAATCAGTCCATTTTCTCCCGGTCAGGACTACCTACTCGACAGAGGATTATGCCAGACTGTATATCAGGGAGATTGTGAGATTGCACGGGGTTCTTACATCCATCATATCAGACAGAGGAGCTCAGTTTACAGCTAACTTCTGAAGATCCTTTCAGAATGTATTGGGAACACGGGTGAGTCTCAGCACAACATTTTATCCTCAGACAGATGGGCAGGCTGAGCGTACCATATAGACACTTGAGGATATGTTGAGGGCATGTATTATCGATTTTAGAGGTAGTTGGGATGATCACTTGCCACTCATTGAGTTTGCGTATAATAACAGCTATCACTCTAGCATCCAGCCCCGTATGAGGCTTTATATGAGAGGAAGTGCAGGTCGCCCATTGGTTGGTTTGATGCAGGTGAGACTCAGTTGATTGGTCCAGACATGGTTCAGCAAGCGGTCGACAAGGTGAAACTCATACAAGAGAGATTTCTAGCCGTGTTAGGTGTATTTTATATACATTTTTTGAGTCATTTTTAGTTAGTATTTTATTCATTTCGTTTATGTTTAGTATAGTATTAGGTGTGGTTTTCCTTTATTTTGTGTCACAGCGGTCAGAAATAGAGAAATGGCGAAAAGGAGAGGAAATGAGCTTATTTGAGATGGAATTGCACACAAAAGGGCCAATAACTGAAGTCTAAGAAGTTCCGGGAAGTATAAAAGAGATCAGATGAAGTCCGGATGAAAAAAGGGACAAGAAACGAAAAATCGAAAAAAAAGTCGTCACCGGTGCCGAGCCCTGAAATTTCCGGAAACTTTCAGATTTTTCGGTGCCGTGGCGCCCAATCTCAGGGCCACGGCGCCGACGCGGGATTTTTGACGTTTTGGGCCGAATTTGACACGTTTTCAGAGTCCAAAAAGGATAATTTTTCCTACCTACAAAAACTATATAATCCCTAAAACCATGCTCATTAATCTATGATCCTTCAGACCTCCTCGTACCACCATTCTACACTCATCCACCTTGTAAATATTCCACAACACAACTCTTGGATGCTAGAAGGCTTGGAGACTTGTTCTTAAGTATTTTCTTTCTCTTTTGCTTTGTTTATTTCAGTTCATGTATGGAGATTGTATTAGTTCTTAGCGTGACTATAGATAGAAGCTAATTACTTATTAGGGATTTCCTTGTGATTCGCTTGAAACTCTTATTCATGAATTAATGCATTAGTTTTGGTTTCTTCTTTATATAATTGAGATTTATTCAATAATTGCTTTGATTGCTTGGTAATTAATTGATCACTAATTATCATCACATATATGATTTCTAATCGAGATCCGAAAGGGGAGATTGTGAATATGCTATAGTTGAATAAACATAGGTTAAAATCGTGGACGAAAGTACCCCGATACTTGTGTAGTTTAATAGGTTATTATTCTTAATCCTCCTTTGTGGTAAATCCTATCATCGAAAGATAGAAGGATTTTTCATCGGGGTTGAGTGTTTATATATCCTAACCGGAATATAAAACGGCTTAGTTAACATGCTATCTTAACATAGAAGAAGAACTTTTATTGTTGCATTAAGAATTGAATAGAGTGGATAGTTGATGATCTTGGAAGCCCTAATTCTCTATCATAACTGATTTAAATCAAAGTCTTTTTACAATTAGTTACTTCCTGCATTATTAGTCTAAAATTCTAAACCAATTAACGTTAACCAAATAGATACTATAGAATAGATAACCGGTACTTGAAAACCAGTCTCTGAGGACGATATTAGGTCTTACCCAGACTATATTACTTGTCACGATACGTGCACTTGCGTTAAACGTGTGGATAAATCGCTAACAAGCCGCCCAGAGTCGACAGAAGTCATATGCTGATAATCGGCTGCACTTAGAGTTCCAGGTTGATGATTGGGTGTTCTTGAAGGTGTCACACATGAAGGGTGTGATGAGGTTTGTTAGGAAAGAGAAGCTTAGACCGAGATACATTGGACCTTATCAGATCATTCGTAGAGTAGGCCAGGTTGCCTATGAGCTGGAGCTACCCTCAGACTTGGAAGCAGTACACCCGGTGTTTCATGTGTCTATGCTACGGAAGTGTGTTGGTGATCCTTCCAGAGTCTTCCTAGTGGACGATGTTCAGGTGACTGAGGGGTTGTCCTATGAGGAGAGTCCCGTGGCCATATTAGATCGCCAAGTCAGGAGACTACGGACTAAGGATGTTGCATCCGTCAGGGTGTTATGGCGGAATAACAATAGAGAAGAAATGACTTGGGAGGCAGAGGACGAAATGAAGAAGAAGTATCCTCAATTATTCCATATGCCTCCAGGTAATTCAATCTAACTCCCTTATTTGATTATTGTGTGTGGTGAACTGTATATATGTGTTTATTTGTGGCCCTGTGTGGCATCTGTTGGGTTGCTGAATATAGATGGATAGACATTATTATAAAGGAGGCTCTGTCGAAATTTCTAGAACACGAGGCATGTTATGAACATTCGAGGACGGATGTTTCTAAGGGGGGGAGAATGTTACACCTCATAAGTTAAGACAAGAATTAAGAACATCATTAAGATTAATATTCAGTTAATGAATATAAGATATAATTATACAAGCTACGGGCACGTTGATGAGAGTTTAAAATAATAAGTATATATATATTTTCATTAAGGATTATAGCATAATATAAGAATTACGACATGGGGAAGACGAGACTTTATGGAGTCCCGGGAATTAAAGAAAACGGGAGTTAAGATTTAAAAGAAGTGGAATTTAAGCTTTACTTACTACTTGGGGAATTAAATGAGTGAAGTAGACACTTAAAGAGGTTAAAGTGTAATTATAAGGGGGACCAAAGTGCATTTTTTTAAAATCTGAAAAATGTTTAATTGCCCTACACATTTCTCATTCTTTCACTAACACAAAAAAATCCAAATTCCCTTCTCCTATTTCTCCCTTACCCTTTCTCGATTTTCTCCCCATTTTCTAACAAGAAAATTAAGCTTTTGCTCCATCTTATTAGGACAGTTACCCTACCCATTTAAGCCAAGAAATTAGGGCAATTTTTAATCACCCAAAGCAGTGGCAAAACTGCCCACTGCTGCCGCAAGGTTAGCCCAGAAATTCAAGGTTTTTGGATGAAGTTTTGGCAAGAAAAATGTGCATAGATGATGGGTTATCATAGTAGGACACTTGCATGTTGATTTAGAGTTAAAGAAGTGTGGAATTGAAGCCAAGAATAGCACCAAAACGAAGGCCCAAAATTAGCCTTTGCCGAGGCCATTGTTGGGATTAAATCGCCAAGTTTCGGACTATTTTGGCAATCTAATTGAGGTAATAATTCTTCCCTTAAGTTACAATTGAAGTGCATGTGTTGTGTTATGGTTGCTAATAGAAATAAAACAATGTAAGGGAATATTAGAAACGAAACCGAGTTAGAACCCATTTTTGGCATACATTGGAATTGATTAATTGTGTTAGTATGTTATTACTAATTGCATGTGAAATTTTGGATGGAACCTTGATGATTAAAGTTATAGTTTTTATGTGAAGTGTTGAAAGCTTAATTGAAAAGTAAAAAAATTTGGAAAAGCTTTGGAATTGAAATAGGTGTTGGCCGAAAAGTTGATGGAAAATTGTTGAACGTTATAGTGACGTATTACGGGCTGAATTTGGTGTTTAAAAATAAGCTACAAACATGCATAAGTATTAAGGTAGTTATCTATACATGCCTTGAAAGGATTAAAGTGGGAAAGTGTTAAATTCACATTCTTGAATTGGCAATATTGTTAGAAGATTGGATTGCTCCCATGAATAATTCTAACGTAACTAAATGATTGACTACATATTGAAATGATAGCGATTATTGGGTTGGATTGTTGGTTTGATTTGGATGGTTGGTTTGATTTGAATTGTTAGTTGATTTGGATTATTGGTAAATTGTGAATACACGCATAAACAGAGGAAATGCTGCCCAAATTTCTATAGAAATAGGAAGTTGCTATTCGATATAACTTACGTTAGGGATAATAGAATTGACGGACGTATTATCATTGCTATAGGTTGACATACTAGATGAGGCATATCTTAACATTAAGTTGATTAGCTCGCTTAACAGGTATGTGAGCCTATCCTTCTTTCTTTTGGCATGATTATATGAATTCTTATCCTTTTCATTTGGCATGAGTTTTGTATATAGTGAATGTACGGCAGACGTACATGATATCTACACAGTCTAAATTCTTAACGACATGAGTTATGAGAAATACATGTGATTTTCTAGTAAGAAGACATTTAATGATTATAATGAGAGTCAAAGAAATGATTTAAATTGCATACAGTTGCTCATGATATCTACTCGTGCTAAGAGTCATTTCTGTACTTCACCGCGTCCCGGGCTGGGCAGATTCGTGCACATATTTCAGGATGATTCACCGCGTCCCTCCTTAGAGGGCCGGGCAGTTTATGTATACTTAAATGATGATTCCACGGATAGGCATCTGTGATGCGGGTACAGATACCCAGGACAATATATTTCACCGCGTCCCTCATCAAAGGGCCAGACAATTTATTCACTTACTTATATCTGATGATTTTATGACTAAGCATGCATAAGTACTGGTATGACTCTCATTCTTTTATGACACAGTTGACTCACTACCTTACAAGACACAGTTATGATCTTATTTACAGTATTTCATGCTTACATACTCAGTACATTATTTCGTCGACCCCTTTCTCGAAGTGCGTTAAATGCCGCAGTACGGAGATCGATTAAGTGACCCGCCGATTTAGGACGTCTACCATCTGCTGAGGAGCTCCTTGTTCCGGAGCCAGCTATTTTGGTACAGATCCTTATCTTTCAGACTTATGCATATTTTGGGCACGACGGGGTCATGTCCCGTCATATATCAGTATTGTATTCTTAGTGGTCTGTAGACAGTTGTGAGTTGGACGTTTGTACTTTGCTTTGGTTTTTGATGTTGTTATACTATGTGTTGGGATGTTCCCGGTTATTCCTGTTGTTATCTAGTGACAGTCTTGCCGGCTTGCCTATTTTGACTATTCCTTTGTGTATATGATGTTCTTTGGTGGCAGCCTAGTCGGTTAGCCTGTTTTGTTTGTTGATTAGTTGTGTAAGACAACCTTGTCGGCTCGCCTATTTGGGGATATATTATAAAAGCAACGTTGTGCTGCCGAAATTTCTATAGATCTCGGTATTAATTGGATTAAAAGTGGCAGGTCAGTAATGACGTCCAATTAGGACGTTTAGTTGCGGCCCGTCGGGTCGGGTCATGACATCAAACTCCTGGGGAATGCACACTCCTACCCCTTGTGCAGACTCAGCCACACCAACTGATTGGGTCTCAGTAAAAACTTGCGTACCTGCTGCTGGAGCATCCTCTGTCTATTGTTCCGATCGAGCCGATGCATTATGCGAAGATGTAGGAAGGTCAACTGGCACTTAGACGACAGAGTCAACTGGCAAAGAAGTTGTTGCAGCAGAAGAATGATACGCTTCATACAATACTTTAGAAAGATCGGCATGTAATGACGGCTTTACACAAACAAGTTTGGCCCTCCATTCAGCACACTCATCCTCTATCTGGGCCAGCCGTTCATTACCCATCCTCACTCCCAAACTACTTGTTGGATGTTAAGCTTTCCCTATCTCACTATCCAGATTGTGGCCTTGCTGAAACAAAGAGGCGCGAGAGGAGTCGTGGGTTTTAATAGTGAAGTCCAGGGCATTTATTGCAGGCGTTATAGTCCTTATTTCTGCCTGGATCCTCTCTAACTCTGTCTGTAATTGGGACCGTCGCCCTGCAAATCGCGCCTCCGATCGACAATCTGATGCCTCTCCTCATTTACCTGGGTAAGTTAGCTTGAACCTGGTTCTTCTGTTGCCGAAGAGATTCTAAGCGTTTTAGTGATGCAGCTGCTTCATCACGCCTATTTTTGGCCACCTTATGTGAAGCAAACAGGTCACTCAAGGCCAAGGCTATTTCATTATAGGCGCATGCCAGAGTTGGAGAGTCCCTCGCCTCTTTCGACAAACGAAACAAAGAGGTCCTTGTTGACACCCAATTTTGACACTCATGTCTAGACAGTAGCTATAAAATTACACTAATTTTGCAATTTTTTTTTTTTATGATTTCTTATAATAAAATGCAGCGATAAAACATTAATACAGACATAAATTACGCACTTATAGTCTCGCGCCCATATTTATTAATTTTAAGCCCTGTCATAATTCTTAATAATAAATAATAAATACATAAAATAATAATCTAACACACGCGTTTTAATAATAGCATTCATAAAAGAATTAAGAAGTCCTATCTGCATGTAGCATTTAAATAACTCAATTTTTTATTTTATAAGTTTTAATAACAGCATCACATTATAAAAATTAAGCACTAATTAAATAGCACGCCCGTCTTTATTTTTTAATCTCAAACATAGACTAATAAAGCACCTAAATAATTTAATCACAATTTATTAATTTAATTTACCACTAATTAAATAATACACCTAAATTATAACACTACCCAAATTAATACCTAACTAGCCCAATCCCTTACTCAATTCGCCCAACCCAATCAAATAACCCGCAGGCCCAGTCCCTCTACCCTATATCCAGCCCATCTGCCCCTTATTACCAGCAGCCCACAAGACCACTACCTTCCCCTCATCCTCTCCGCATCACAAACTCCAAACCATAGGCGAGATGGACTCGCCGTTTCTTCAAGTCATCATTAATTCATATCCTCACTCTATTATTTGTTGTAATTATTTGTCTAACATTACGCCACTAATAGTACACTTAGAATAATTAAACTTTGGGCTGTCATTAGAAAAATAGTTTGACGTTAGAAATTCACTCTCCTTTAATTAGTTATTTTTATGACTAGTTATGCATTGCCTAAGCCATACTAAAATGACATAAATATTCACGTAGCTAAAGCGTCACTCGCTATTAAATCCTTAGCATAATAAATTAATTTCTTCATAAACTCTTATTAACATTCATAATTAAAAATTATTTTGTTAGTCTTTGCATAATAGATATTTTACAAGTACACATTTCGTCATAATAAGATTTTGCATTATTACAACACATGTATCTTATCTAATACGTTATAAATGCATAAATCATCTTTGCACATAATAATACATATTGTAGCTAGAACTAGCTTTATATATTTTAAAACAAATCTCACATTTTTATGCTAGCAAAAAATACTTCCTATATTTTTACTTAAATACTTTTCAAGACATGTATTGCATCTTAGAATAATAATTAACCCTAAGTTTGAACGGACAACCGCAAGTTAACGGATCCTTTAGGGTGCCTAACCCCTTCCCTTTAGGATAATAAAGAACCCTTGCCCAGAATCTCACAATTTTGCAGACCATTAAAATGGAGTTAATGTTTACTTTAAACTAGTTAACATTTAGGTGTCCTAATTCACCCAAATTAATTAGGTGGCGACTCCGCGAACCCTTTAGCATTTAGCACCCTACTTTAGCATTTCTAGCCCCTTTTTAGCACCTTTTAAACACCCCTTTTAACATTTAACACTTTTATTTATTTGCTAACATTTTTTACTAAGCAGGGTTCGCTAGAATAAATGTCGCGGTCGAAAAGGGGCGCGACAGAATGACGACTCTGCTGGGGAATTAAGGCTCTTAACCACAACAGACCTAGGGTTATTATTTGGCACTATTTTTGCTTTTAATTTTTATATACTGTATTTCGCTTTAATTGCTACGTGCTTTACTGCTTTCCTTAAACTGGCATTCCGCTCATATTTCTTCCATTCTGGAAAATTCACACTATCACACTCGCATTTGGTGTGTTGCGCGCCCATAAATTTCTTTCAAAAATATCCAAATTTTAGGAGAGTTGGCGCATGCGCGGAGTTAGATCGGTTCGTCTGATTAGCCGCGTAGCCTTCTCACTCGAGTTGTCCGCTGGGGAACCTTGCGTCTAGTAAAGCCAAATCTTAAAAAACTCAGGATAGAGCTATACCACCCTTTATTTTAAGACATGCATGCATTTACCTTAGGTGGGTCGGTCCTTGGCATCGACACCACAATTAGGAAAACACCAAACTCGTCGACGGGTTCCTCAACCCAACGACCAACCAGCATATTATGTGTAGCGTGGCAATGATAGACAAATCCAAACCTAATCATGACATGCTGAAATTGAAAAAAGTGCACCGTTATTTGGTCGCCATTTCCAACAAAAGCATTACAGTTGGGCGGCTTGGACAAATCCATCATAACCTCGCATATTTGACGTTTAGGCCTACCTCTGGCATAAAGAGGTCCCAAACATGTTAGAACACGCACTTGATTTGCAATTTGCTTATTAGTATATATTTCCTGCAACTTTTTGCATATTATACTAACTTGGTTTGCTTCATTTGTTAAAGGGTTATTTTTTTCCTAGCTTATCCCCAAAAGGTTGATTCGCGTTGACTGGTAGTAGCACAATCATCATAAATGACTAATCCAGGCACGAGCAAGCGACTTAGGACTCGTCCCCGTTCCTGTAGAGGATGCAGAGACGTTAGAAAGGAGAAACACCAATGATCAACACCTCGCCAAACTATTGCAGCAAATGGAAGTCATGCAAGCCGAAATAGAAAGGCTCCGAAATATCACAAACCTGTGTATTAGCTTGAATGCACCACTCCCAGAGCAAAGGACAAATGCAATCGTGTCACAGGCCATTGAGCCTCCACTTCCCCAAAGCTCCCCGCAAAGGCCGCAACATATCAGCTCACACCAAAACGTCACTCGCCCGGTCAATTTGCAAACCGACCTCCAAAATGATCTGTTTACTACATACATATCTCAACCTCCACCTACTTATATCTCTCCACTCAGCCCAAATTGCCAAGTCACCCAATACGAGCAGAGGACACGCATCACTAGTCCTAACAAACAATGTGGGGGATTAGCACATCCGACCGAAAGCCAACCATTTATCATTCATGCATCCTCTCAAGAGACAGATCAATACAGGGAAGTGGAGCAGCAGACTCGAGCTAGAATTGATGAAAATGTGGCAAAAGAAATCTGTAGCTTGAAAGAGGCATTCAAAAACATTCAAATGAACAAGGGGGATGAATGTTTAGAATATGAAAACTTATGTATGCACCCCGATGTTGAATTACCTGTGGGATACAAGGTGCCTAAATTTGACATGTTCGATGGAAAAGGGAATCCTCGAGCTCATCTAAGGTCATATTGCGATAAATTGATTGGAGTTGGGAAAAATCAAGCAATCATCATGAAGTTATTCATCAGGAGTCTAACCGGCGAGGCGCTGGACTGGTACACATGCCAAGACCCTCGAAAATGGGACGGTTGGAATGCCATGGCACAAGATTTCATGGATAGATTCAGATTCAACACAACATCGGATAGATTTTATCTTATGAAACTTGAAAAGAAATCCACAGAAACTTTCAGGGAATACGCCCTGAGGTGGTGGTCAGAAGCAGCAAAGGTCAAACCTCCAATGACAGAGAGCGAAATGACCACCTTGTTCGTGCAATCGTTAAAAGACGCGACGTATTATGAAAGGATGATCAGTGTAATTGGGCGAAGTTTTTTGCAGAAGTCGTAAGAATGGGCGACTTCGTGGAAGAAGGCATTAAGACAGGCAGGATTACAAACCTGACAGCCCTACAAGCAACTAGCAGAGCAGTGCAGTCAAATTTCATCGGAGGTACCTCCCAGAGGAGAAGAGATGCATCACCCTCTATCATGGTCATTCAGGAGCATAGGCGAGCGACTTCCGGTGTATCAAAGCCCGCGCCTTCTTACCATAACCAAAACACTCAAAATCCACGGTCATATTATCGATGCGCCACCCGTATCCTGTTTACCATACCCAACCAAAGATACCCAAAATACTCACCACAATCACGAACTCGCGCTGACGGACCCAAACCCGCATAGATGCTGAGAGAAAGCCAACCAGAACCTATACACCTTTAGCTGAACCCATAGCCCAAGTATATGAGAAGGCGGCGCGAGAATACTCCAGATTCGAAATACCCCGTGCCTACTTCAGAGGCACGATAGAACCAAACATTGTACATCTGACTCGGTGCGGAGGGACACGACATCGAAAATTGCTATACACTCAAGGACATAATAGAGGAGTTGATCGAGGAGGGAGTCATTCGACTGAAAGATGCTCCTCTCAATGCAAACAATAACCTTCTTAGGGTTATGAAGATGCCCGTATGAACATGATAGCTAAAAATGAAGAAGGCGATGCGGAAGGGACTATTACGCCCGAAAAGGAAGAAAGTTGAGTCGTCGACCAACCGTCCGAGAGAAAAGAGTGCTCGCGGAGATTGTTTAACCATTGAATAAGTCATTCGTCTAGTTGTGTGCTGCAATAGATGATCCTGCTGAAGACCCAGCCGTTGAAGACACAAAGAAAGAAGAAATGGACTCATGCCCCTGCCTTGGCCGAGTCCTGAAATAGTTAGTTTAATATATTTTGCCCTTTATATGTAATAAAATGGAACTACGTTCGACCTGATTCCCAGCGGATCGTGGCGGCCATATCGGCCGGTCCGCGCCAGAATTTTACCCGATATTCGCTTGTAATGAACTACGTCGCACTGATTCCCTCGTGGAATCGTGGCGGCCTAAATCGGCTTCGGTCACACCATTAGGAAACTTTCCCTTCGTTCCGAAAATAACAAGAATACACATAGTATACAAGCAACCCCATTGAGACCCACTTTAGGTCAAACACCCTTTTCAAAACTGGGACAAAGTAAGAAACCAGACATGGGTTGCAGGTCCAAACAGGCCAGGCACGCAGATGTCAAGGAACAAAGCGGCGAAGTCAAATACGAATCGACCCCCCCAAACTCACAAGTTTTCTTTGAACGCAGGTTTTTCATATTAACAGAAGAAGAAAGTGCAATAGCCGAAGCAGAAAATACGGCAAAAAGTTTCTTCGTATTAGCGAAGCGAAGAAAAAGCGGCAAAAGCGGAGGATGACAATCAAAGTCGCAGCAAAAGCAGCAGCAGCAGAAAGGGGCATCAACAATCAACAGTCAGAATTCAAAATTCCGCAACAAAGTCTAGCGCATCAGCTCAGGCATAAAGTCAAATTTGCAACCCATGCACACAACAAAGGCATCATGGCAATACGTTCAGGAAACGACGTTATCAGCATTATGTCTAGGCAACGACATCATCAGCATTGCGTCTACGCAACGACGCCAGCAACAATACGTCCAGGCAACGACGTTATTAGCATTATGTCCAGACAACGACATCATCAGCATTGCGTCTACGCAACGATGCCATCAACAATACGTCCAGACAACGACGTTATCAGCATTATGTTCAGGCAACGACATCATCAGCATTGCGTCTACGCAACGATGCCATCAACAATACGTCCAGACAACGACGTTATAAGCATTATGTCGGCGGCGACATCGCCGGCGTGCGTCTGCAACGACGCCATCGGCCAATACGTCGAGCAACGACGTTATCAGCATTATGTCCAGACAACGACATCATCGCGTACGTCTACGCGGCGACGCCATCGAATACGTCCGGATAACGGCGTTATCGGCATTATGTCGAGCGGCGGCGACATCGGCGTGCGTCTGCGGCAGCGCCCGGCGGCAATACGTCGAGCAACGGCGTTATCGGCATTATGTCGAGCAACGGCAAAGCCGGCGTGCGTCTACGCAACGACGTCATCGGCAATACGTCCAGGCAACGACGTTATCAGCATTATGTCCGGTAATGACATCGCCGGCGTGCGTGCCGCAACGACGCCCGGCAACAATACGTCCGAACAACGGCGTCATCGATGTGCGTCTACGCGGCGCCGGCGGCAACACGTCGGCGGCGGCGTTATCGGCCACGCAAGTCCGGCGTCGGCAACAACACGCCCGGACAACGGCGTGATCAACATAATGTCCGCGATAGCGCCAACATCAATACGTCGTAACGACGCCGTCGTGACAACAAGTCCAAAACGGCGACAAGTTCAAAAGCGGCGCCAAGTCGAAACGACGCCGGCGATAAGTGCGAAAGCGACGCCAGACAGAATAAGTCGAAAACGACGCGGCGAATAAGTCCGAAAAACGACGTAAAGTCGAAAGCGGCGAGTCCAAAACGACGCAAAGTCGAAAGCGGCCGAGTCGAAACGACCCGGTCGAAAATGACACTGAGTCCGAAAACGACACCGAGTCCGAAAACGACACCGAGTCCGAAAATGACGCTGAGTTCGAAAATGACGCAGAGTCCGAAACGACGTCATCAACACACCACATCTACGCAAGGACAATTTCTCTACTCTCAAATTTGTATTTCTTATTCATGCTTTATTATTCTGTCTTAGCAGTTATGCACTAACCTTTTCTATGAGCTTTAGTCTCATGTGGCTTCAATCTAAAAAGCGATCGCAGCGACAACATATCCGCATTCACAATCGCAACACGCCCGTGCGGCGAAATCACAGCATCGCATCAACACAACAGTCATCACATTTTTGCAGGATAACATTTTCTACTCACAGTTACATTGCTTTTAAAATTATGCATCATCATTTTGCCTTAACAGTTATGCACTAACCGTTTGTTTAAGTCTTAGCATGCAGGAGCAGGGGCACAACGTGGATTTTCTCTTACAGCGAACCGGGGCAATTTGTTGGGGGGCCAACCTTCCCAACAAATGGCAGAAGCGGCCTCAAGCGTCGGTCCACTCGTTCCACCAAAACCCAGCATCATAAGTCGATAGCGGTACACCCTAGGTTCAAGCCAGTTTTTTTTTATTATTTTACACCATAGCCCAGTGTCGTCATAACTCGACACTGGGACAAATTTTAAGTCCGCACTAGCCCGCCTTGGCGTTTCGGCCATGGTACCCCAGTGTCGTCATAACTCGACACTGGGACAAATTTTGAGTCCGCATTAAGCCCGCCTTGGTATTTTGACCATGGTAGCCCAGTGTCGTCATAACTCGACACTGGGACACATTTTGAGTCCACATTAGCCCGCCTTGGTGTTTTGACCATGGTAACCCAGTGCCGTCATAACTCGACACTGGGACAAATTTTAAATTTTGCGTCAGCCTCGTCTATTTGCCCAAACCTTTCAATTCTGAAGATCGAGACAAAATTGGCTATGAGTCAACGTCTTTGTCCGAAGATTCTTCCATCATCTCCATACAAAGAGGGACAACTGTTGACACCCAATTTTGACACTCATGTCTAGACAATAGCTATAAAATTACACTAATTTTGCAAAATATTTTTTTTATGATTTCTTATAATAAAATACAGCGATAAAACATTAATACAAGCATAAATTACGCACTTAGAGTCTCGCGCCCATATTTATTAATTTTAAGCCCTGTCATAATTCTTAATAATAAATAATAAATATATAAAATAATAATCTAACACACGCGTTTTAATAATAGCATTCATAAAAGAATTAAGAAGTCCTATCTGCATGTAGCATTTAAATAACTCAATTTTTTATTTTATAAGTTTTAATAACAGCATCACATTATAAAAATTAAGCACTAATTAAATAGCACGCCCGTCTTTATTTTTTAATCTCAAACATAGACTAATAAAGCACCTAAATAATTTAATCACAATTTATTAATTTAATTTACCACTAATTAAATAATACACCTAAATTATAACACTACCCAAATTAATACCTAACTAGCCCAATCCCTTACTCAATTCGCCCAACCCAATCAAATAACCCGCAGGCCCAGTCCCTCTACCCTATATCCAGCCCATCCGCCCCTTATTACCAGCAGCCCACAAGACCACTACCTTCCCCTCATCCTCTCCGCATCACAAACTCCAAACCATAGGCGAGATGACCTCGCCGTTTCTTCAAGTCATCATTAATTCATATCCTCACTCTATTATTTGTTGTAATTATTTGTCTAACATTATGCCACTAATAGTACACTTAGAATAATTAAACTTTGGGCTGTCATTAGAAAAATAGTTTGACGTTAGAAATTCACTCTCCTTTAATTAGTTATTTTTATGACTAGTTATGCATTGCCTAAGCCATACTAAAATGACATAAATATTCACGTAGCTAAAGTGTCACTCGCTATTAAATTCTTAGCATAATAAATTAATTTCTTCATAAATTCTTATTAACATTCATAATTAAAAATTATTTTGTTAGTCTTTGCATAATAGATATTTTACAAGTACACATTTCGTCATAATAAGATTTTGCATTATTACAACACATGTATCTTATCTAATACGTTATAAATGCATAAATCATCTTTGCACATAATAATACATATTGTAGCTAGAACTAGCTTTATATATTTTAAAACAAATCTCACATTTTTATGCTAGCAAAAAATACTTCCTATATTTTTACTTAAATACTTTTCAAGACATGTATTGCATCTTAGAATAATAATTAACCCTAAGTTTGAACGGACAACCGCAAGTTAGCGGATCCTTTAGGGTGCCTAACCCCTTCCCTTTAGGATAATAAATAACCCTTGCCCAGAATCTCACAATTTTGCAGACCATTAAAATGGAGTTAATGTTTACTTTAAACTAGTTAACATTTAGGTGTCCTAATTCACCCAAATTAATTAGGTGGCGACTCCGCGAACCCTTTAGCATTTAGCACCCTACTTTAGCATTTCTAGCCCCTTTTTAGCACCTTTTAAACACCTCTTTTAACATTTAACACTTTTATTTATTTGCTAACATTTTTTACTAAGCAGGGTTCGCTAGAATAAATGTCGCGGTCGAAAAGGGGCGCGACAGTCCTCAATGAATGACGTCCCTCATTGCTGGTGGGGATACCCTTGGCTAGAAACTCTTCAACTTTCTCTTCATGAACACCAATCGGCGAAGAGGGTGCTGATATGGTCTCGGCTAAGCTAAAATACTACAACAGTACCTCCTTAGGTATGACTTCGGCTGATGCCTCTGGGTCATCGATTGGGTCAGCTTCAGCCGAGGGACCTTCCCTAGCCGTCTCCTGCACAGGAAAGAACAGTTTCTGAAAGAGATGCAAGAATCTAGAGACAGGTGATAACAAGACTGGAAAGAAAATGATATACCTCTACGGTTACTCCTTCGGCTAACTCTACAAGATGAACTCTAGTATCGAGGCTAGCCGATGAGAATCATGCGGGTGTTCGGAAGTACAAGACGAAGAAGACATCCCTTCAATACGGAGAGAGGCATCATGTACTCTTCTCCGTCTAATGCGCCTTACTAGCAGCGGCTCCTGAAATACAAAACAAAGAAATATGAGTAATGATAGGTAGCCGATATAGAGGTAGTTAAGGCAGATAAAGAATATACCTCATCATATTCTTCTTCAAAAATAGGTACTTTGGTCCCGCGAGGTCTTTTTTCCCTACGGTAACGAATAACAACCCCTCCACCTAGCCTAGGTTGCTTCGATTCTAGTCAACGGAGATCCCTTCAAATAAACAAACACTGAGGAGAATGAAGTTAATGAAAAGTGTTAGCCTGGAATATATAATCAATTCTGGACAACATTTATAAAGAAAAACAATTCACCTTTTCTCTTCGGTTGTCAAGACCTGATGGAAGACCAAGAGGCAGTAGGTATAGCCGAATTGATTGAAACCACCTTTGAAGGGGTCTATTTTGTCCTTTTCTGGGCATCTGCTGGGTGTTTCTTTTTCGGCTGGACCAATCGATCGTTTTGGCTGGATCAGCCGATCGCAGTAAACTTCCAAAGAGGATTGGAATAATTTTTCTTTGGCCACCTTCCACTAGTCAACAAAAGCAAGAGTGGTGTCGGCCCTTAGGGAGAACAGCTTCCACGCGAAAAGGACGAGCTTATCCAGATTGTGAGCAGCTACCTCCTCTGTTTTCTTAGCATTTAGAGAGCAAATGTGGGTCGAATGAGCTACACTACGGTGAGGCCACTGTATGTGCTGAGTCAGGCTAAATTACCATGCCACAAAGTTGGGTCGATAGGGCTTCGTGGTCAACTTGTTATGCCTAGAGTTGTGCTTCAGGCCTCCCAAAAAATCCCTAACTGTAAGGATGCGCCCCCATACTCGATTCATAACCTTTCGCTGAGTGAACGTAAAATCGTCATTGGCTATTTGACTAACCCAATCAGGAGTAGCCCATTTTCATGGACCGGTTGCCAAGCTGTGTAATGGTCTCGAAACAGATCATGAAGGGTGGAGACCGCAATGAAAACATCCTGGGGCACCAGAGGTGTTCCCCGAGAGTGTCGGTTAACACTGGCAGATCTAACAGAGAACGTCTGCCATTGAATTGACAGAGATAAACTCTGGAAAATACAAAGCGATCCACAACTGAAGGAACCACAGAGGACCATCCAGAGTATCCAGATTCTGAGAATCCCTTAACCTGGCTTGAGCATTGCCCAAAGCCATATACAAATAAGACAAGAAGAGGTATGCACAACTGACATCCTCCCTGGAGATGGCCAGGGCCACATAAATCTCAAGCTCCTTTACAATTGTACGAGAACCGGTACAGACGAAGTAACGACTAAACCAATAAAGCAGAAAAGTATGATGCTCAGCATCATTAATCGAAAGAGGCAAAATTCGGCAGTTAGCAGCCATGAAAGTACCATAGTTGGAGGATATTTTTTAAATAATAATTCACAAGTCGGAAATTTGATTTCACTCAGAGTACGCGCTTCGGCTCCCAGTATCGGAAGACCTAATATCGACGTTACATCAACAAGGGTGGGAGTCATCATCCCCCAAGGAAAAACAAAGACATTGGCAGTGGTCGACCTATAACCAAGGAATGCATATATGAGGCCGATATTACAGGATATATCAAACCCCGATAGGGCAATGGTGTCATAAAGATTCATGCGCTTCCACTCAGTTCCCTTGTATGACTTGACCCAGTCCACTCAAGCAGAATAGTTGGTAACCTTGGTCGGCCAGGTGCGTAGGTTAGCCAGACAACGGTCAGTAGTGAACCATTCGCAGGTAAGGGGAAGGTCATAGGTCACCGGACTGAGGTGTTGAGATAAAAGAACATCACCTTGTTTCGGCCTACCATGCGGAGCCAGAACTAATTGTTCACCAACAAGGACTTGGGCATCGGTTAGGTCTTTATTGGCTAAAGTGATCATGTATACCTTCTGAGAAGATAAAGAAGAAGTCATGGTGTGTGAATAAGAAAAGGGACGAGATTGGGGTTTTTCTTTTTGCAGAAGGAAAGAAATTGGAGATGATTTTAAAAGCGAGTGAAAATTTTCTCGGAAAGATGTCTCTTCTTAAATAGATTTTAATATGTAGCAGAAATTGGGGATAACTCTTTGAATCCACGGTTAAAAAAACATTAGGACCGATTCGTGGTCACAAAGACGCCTCGGTTGAAGGGAAAACTCAATTCAGAAGAAATCATCATTGCATGCACTGGAGATTAGACGATTGAAGTGACATGTATGGGTGTCAGACTGAAACAACGACTATTTTCGAATATATTAACTCAACAGTCCACTCGAGTTAATGTAGGGGGACAATTGTTAACAGAAAAATATTTTAAGTATTTAGCTGAAATTCAGTGGCAGCCGAACTATTCTGGACCCGAATTCACTCTAGACCTCGACTATAAGAACTTCATCGGCTACTAATGCATTTAGCCGAAGTGGTCACACGCCGCGGCCCTGCAGGCTGGCGTCGTGGCGCCGAAACTCCTGAGAGTGGCATCGCGGTCCTGCATACTGGCGCTGCAGCGCCGAAACACCTGAGAGTGGTGTCGCGGCACCGAGACTCCCACGACATTTTTCAGACTCGTTTCATCTTTTACACTTTATACACGTCTTCCTTTTATTTACCAACGTGAAACCATTTGTCATTTGGCCAATAACCATCTATATCTTAAGTCTCAAACAATTCGTATGTGTACCAACATCTCTTCCACTTAAGGAAATTTCGATCTTTGGCACTTTATGTGCACGTGTGTGGAAACCAAGTTTCCGACGTGCGGGGCCCCAATTGTTCGAGTCATAATTTAATAGGAATTTATTTCACATTTAGTAAATTTCCAACAATCCCCTCTTGGAAGAGATTTTGGCGCACACACATTGTGTCTTTCGAGCAATCACTCGACGGATCGATGTTGCATCTGGAGAGGTAGCCGGAGCTTTGAACCTTCCATAGTAGACTACCATCGGACATATTTACTGCGCAGTGAATGTGATGTCTTGAACCGTCAGTGTTTAGTATATGCCAAGACAATGGTACCAACACAACACTTTTCCTACTCAATCTTTCTAGTGTTTTGTCCGTCGTGGGTCGTGGACACCCTTGGATTCTTAAGTGGGTTCATTTGAGGCGGCCTGTCCTCGCACTTAAATAGGTGGTCTTCTACAAGGTATCCTGTAATATCCCGCTACACAAGTGTTAGGAACCATTAAAAATTTCTCCAACCTAACCTCAATTATTGAGGATCACTAAAGGTTTGGAAATTTATCCTTTACCCCTCTTACAGGTAGCACTTTTGTCTATCACGGGAACGGCCTTGGATTATGTTTTTTAAGAAAGACACAGTATCCAAAATGCTCTTGCTTCCACCGAAGCGGTCACGGAACCTTTACAGTTTAGTTTTTCCATTGAACTTTATTCCTGAGATCTCCAGTCTTTAAGGTTGGGTGTCCACTATATCGGTTCTTATTGTTTGGGTTTTAAGCCCATTACCCTAGACAGGTAGAACAGCTGATCTTTGGGTATTCCCTTCGTCAAGAGATCTACGATATTTTCCTTAGATTTTATGTAATCATTGAAAATAATGTTTGAGGTGATCAACTGCCTAACGGACTCATGTCTCCGTCGAATATGACGAGACTTACCGTTGTATATTGAAGTTCGTGCCTTTTCTAGAGCCGACTTACTGTCGCAGTGGATCATTACAGAAGACACGAGTTTATCCCAACATGGGACATCCTCTAGAAAACCATGAAGTCACTCAGCTTCCTCTCCCGCTTTCTAAAGCGATAAATTCTGACTCCATCGTGGATCGGGCAATAAGGGTTTGTATAGAGGATTTCCAAGACACAGCTCCACCACCAATTGTAAAAATATATCCGCTGGTGGAATTGATGTCGTCGCTATCAGATATCCAGTTTGCATCGATGTACCCCTCTAGTACCGCTGGATACTGGAATAGTGTAACCCAAAATGCATTGTGAACTTTAGGAATCGTAGTACCCTGTTCAACGCTTTCCAGTGATCCTCACTTGGATTTCGAGTGAACCTAGCCAATTTATTGACTGCATGAGCGATATCAGGTCGAGTGCAGTTTGTGATATACATTAGACTACCAATCACCTGCGCATATCGCTCATGGCGTACGGGCTTACCAAGATGTTTGTCAATCTTTTGACTTATATCTAATGTTGTTGATACCGGTGAACTGTCAAACATCCCAAATTTCTTTAGTATATCCTCGATCTATTGAGATTGAGATAAGACCAGTCCATTAGATGTCTTAGAGATCTTGATCCCTAAGATGACATCTGCAATGACCATATCTTTCATGACAAAACACTGTTTTAACATGTTCTTAGTTTCTAGGATTATCCCAGAACTGCTCCCAGTGATCAACAAGTCGTCTACATATAGGCATATCATGACGAAGGATTCAACATTTCCTTTCATATAGACACATTTGTCACCTCCATTAATGGCGAACCCTTTTGACAGTAGAGTACTATTAAATTTCTCGTGTCATTGTTTAAGGGCTTGTTTCAGCCCGTACAATGATTTAACAAGCCGACATACTTTTGTCTCTTGTCCTGGAGCCACATACCCCTTGGGTTGGTCCATATATATTTCTTATTCCAAATTACCATTTAGGAACGCTGTCTTAACATCCATTTGATGTATTTCAATATCCCGCTAGGCGGCGATAGCTATGAACATACGTATGGATGTCATTCTTGACACCAGAGCGTAGGTGCGAAGTAATTAATGCCCTCCTTTTGGCGATAGCCCTTGACTACTAACCTAGTTTTGTACTTGTCAATAGATCCATCTGTCTTTAACTTCCGTTTAAGGATCCACTTATAACCCAAAGGTTTGTGTTCCAGGGGAAGTTCAGCCAACTCCCAGGTGTGGTTATGCAGAATGGATTCTATCTCACTTTCTAAAGCTTCCTTCCAGAGTGGTGCTTCTGGAGTTGACAATGCTTCGACGATTGTTCGTGCTTCATTCTGAACCAAATAAGTTTCAAAGTCTGAACCGAAGAACTTGTACTTCCGGGACCTTTTGCTTCTCCTTGGTTCCATATCTGAATCTTCCAAGTCCTGAGAATCTGGATTACTGAAATCCGGATAATCAGCTACTTCAGAATTCACTAGATCTGAACTGTTCGGATTTAGGTAGTCATCTACCTCATGATACTCAGAGGCTTGATCATAACTTCATTTGTGAGAGGTTATGTTGTTTTCCTTGTATGGAAACGTGTCTTCAAAGAACCATGCGTTCCTTGATTCTATGATCGTATCTTCATAAATGTCCGGATGATCCGACTTATGCATTATGAAGCGATAAGCACTACTATTATTGACATATCCGATGAATATGCAATCCACAGTCTTAGGTCCAATCTTGACCTTCTTTGGCATAGGTACTTTTACCTTGGCCAGACAACCTCATACCTTTAAATACTTGTAGGTAGGTTTCTTTTCTTTTCATAGCACGTATGGAGTCTTGTCTTTACCCTTGTGTGGGACTCTATTAAGAATCTTATTCGCGGTAAGGACAACTTCTCCCCACATGGTTTGAGGGAGGCCTGAATTGATGAGTAGAGCATTCATCATTTCCTTTAGTGTTCGGTTCTTGCGTTCAGCAACCCCATTTGATTGAGGTGAGTAAGGAGCCATTGTTTGATGAACTATACCTGATTGGATACAAAGTTCTTCAAAAGGCGCTAGATATTCTCCCCCTATATCGCTACAGATCGTCTTAATTCGTCCGCCTAGTTGATTCTCAATTTCTGCTTTATAGTGTTTGAATGCTTCAAAGGCTTCATCTTTACTTTTTAGTAAGTAAAAGTAACAAAACCTTATGTCATCATCTATGAAAGTCACAAAGTACTTGTTCCCCCTCTAGTTTGAGCGAACTTCAAATTACATATATCTGTGTGTATAAGTTCTAGAGGAGCGGTATCCCTTTCGATGGATCTAAAGGGACTCTTGGAAAGTTTAGCCTCTACGCACACCCCACACTTACGTTGAGGGTTTATGTCGATAGATGGTAATAATTCCAGCTTTACCAAACTTTGGATAGATTGATAGTTAACATGTCCCTAATCTATGATGCCATAAATTAGATAACTCAATCAAGTAAGTAGAAGGTGCAATTTTATTGATAGTTGAAGCAGAAGGCATTATAGGTGCAACATTAAACTTAAAGAGGCATTCATAGACGAAGCCCCTTCCTACAAAAGTTCCATTCTTAGTGATTACAAATTTTTTAGCCTCTAATACTAGCCTAAAACCAGCATTTACTAACAAAGGTCCAGAAATCAAATTTCTACGAATTTCTGGCACATGCATCACTTCCTTCTGAGTCAGATCCTTCCCGGATGTCATCTTTATGACCACATTTCCTACACCCAGAAGAAGAATTATTTTCCATGAACAACTTCTTGTCTGAGACTGGTGTATAAGTGGAGAAGGCTTATTTATTGAAACATATGTGACGGGTGACACCTGTGTCCAACCAATATTGCACCAGATTCTCAACGAGGTTTGCTTCAAGAACCACCGCTGAGAACTCCTGAATCATATCGTCTACGAGCGTGTCTTCGACGATGTTAGCCTTGGCCTTGCATTTGGCTTTATTCTCACGTTTGAGCTTGCGGCAGTCTTTGGCTATGTGACCAACTATACCACAATGATTACACTTGCCCTTGAACTTTTCAGTTGTTTGGGGCTTGCCTTCCTTTTGGAACTTTCACTTCTTTCTTAAGTTCCCTTTGACTTCCGTCAGATTTGTCTTAGCCTCAATGGGTTGTTTCCCCTTTGACATGACCTTCTTATTGTCCTCCTGAATCTGGAGTTTGACAACAAGTTCGTCTAAATTCATCTCATTCGTTTTGAGTTTTAGATAGTTCATAAACTCAGTCCATGAGGGAGGAAGATTCTCGATCAATGCCACAACCAAGAATTGTTCGTTGGGCTTTAATCCTTCCAATTTAGGTGATGTAGAATCATTTGAAATTTCTGGACTTGGGATGTCACACTTTTGTTGTCCACCATTTGAAATTTCAGGAACTTCTCAATGATGAACTACTTACTACCCGCATCTTGGGTGTTGTATTTTTTCTGAAGTTTATCCCATAACTGCTTGGCAGTTTCAACGGTGCATTATACCGTGTATAGTGGATCAGACAAACTGCTTAGAATATAGTTCCTACACATGAAATCACTATGTTTTCATGCTTCGCGAACCATCCTCATGTCATCAGTGACATGGTTACCCTGGCCCCCTCCCGCCAAATCATTTGGATGATGGTCCACGTCTTCCCCAACTAGTGGAGGGTCTTCGGTTAGAAAACGTGACATTCCCATAACCGTCAGGAAAAACATCATCTTTTGCTGCCATCTCTTAAAGTGAGTGCCCATGAACTTTTCAGGACGTTCATGGTAAAAGCCAGCAGGTGTAGGGGTAGTGACGCCCCCTTGAGTAGTTGCAAAGGCGTTGGTAATGCCTCCAACAAGAGTATAGATGTTGTTGATGCCTTGGACAGGAGCATAGGCACTATAAGTCCCTGGAGCAGCAGTGGAGGTATTGGTTGTACCGAAACTAGTATTGACGCTAGTTGTGCCAAAAGCAGTGGTAGCACTTGAAGTGCCAAAAACAGTGTTAGTACTAGAAGTGCCGAAAGCAGTGGTTTGAAAGGCATTAGGAATGTCTTGATCAGTGGTGACACTAGAAGTGCCAAGAACAGTGGAGTTGAAGGCAGCGTTAGTGCCTTGAGTAGTGAGATTGAAGGCAATGGGATTGCCTTGAGCATTGGTGGAATCTTCAGTGTTGAACTGGTTGAATTGATCTTGTCCAGTCATGTTATTGTTGAAATAGAAAATATTATCTTAAGTTTGTGAGTGGTAATGTGTAAAACGGAAAAATAACAACAACAACATGTCACAACCCAAACCGGAGGGCCGCGACGGGCACCCGGATTTCACCCGCCGGGTACCCCTAATCACCCAACTATAAATAAGCACAGATTAAGCCAAAAAATTTTTGAAAACTTTTAATTAAAAATTTGACTTATACATATATACATACCCATATCAAGACCGACGAGGCCATACAAAACCACCATCCACAGGACATCTGTCTACAAGCCTCTAAAGAGTATACGGCAATAAAATATCATACCAAAACTAGACTGCAACTCTGAAACAAATAGAGTGTTCCGACATCAGTTGAACCGGCAACCTACCAGCGTGAACCATCACTCTCTTTAATCAACTCGCAGCGTGAAACGCACTTCGAGGAAAGGGGTCGATTTAAATAATGTCTTGAGTGTAAAACATGAAGTACTGCAAATAAGATCATAAATGGTCAAGAGATGTCAGGAGACAACTATAATAATCCAAATATCAATACAATTGTGCCTTATGAAATGAGAGTCAACTGTGCCTTATAAAATGAGAGTCAACTTTGCCTTTAAAAAAATGAGAGTCATATCAAAATCACGGATGCCTGTCCATAGTATCATCATCTATACATATACATATAACGTGTCCCGGCCCTCTAGTGAGGGACTCGGTGAAATATCATATCATGGATACATGTCCACATAACGTGTACCGGCCCATTCTGGGACTCGGTGAGCTCATCATCATCATAGATATCTGTCCATGGAATTATCATATATACATATAACGTGTCTCGACCCTCTAGTGAGGGACTCGATGGAACAATACAAGGCTGTGCACGAACATAGACCGGCTCGGGACTCAGTGAAATGATATAATCACATGTACGTCTGTCGTACACTTAATTTATATAAATTATGCCGAAAGAAGAAATAATAGTTTCACATACCTGAAGTAGGTATCTCCCGTGTATGTTGCTAGAGGACTATGTTAGCAGTATTTGCCTATTTGGTAGTAAACATTTAGTGTCTAAAGCGTCTCCCTATAAGTGATTTGAAAAGTAACACACATCTATGGAATTCCCAAATACTTCAAAGATTAGTAAGGGTTAGATGAATTTTCAAGGAACAGAAACTGGACTCTTTATGCTTCTCTTTCTTTTCGTTTTCCTCTTGGTGTGACGGTTATCCCATAATTTCCAATTGACTACTTAATAACTATTTAGGCTTGCTGTACTATATATATCCTAATGTAAAAAGAAAGTTGCTCCACCGTTTACTCCTAAAATGATTACCCCCTTTTCACTTGTCAACTTCAGTGCCACCTATCTAAAATGAAACCTTAGTCATATAGGATTCACTCTACTTAATAATTAATCACACTCACAACTAATTAATTATACACACAAATAATCCTGGATCTCAATTAACTTAAATCCTAAAAACTCATAAGACCTTCGTATACTCGATGTCATAATTTGTAATATGACATTAGTTCATCACCTCCTTCGGGGATATGCAACTATTATTATTAATACTCATCGTCACACTTGTTGCATCCAAAATTATTTCAAAATTGTATTCCTTGTATACTGATTTCCTTATTAGCATACGTAAATATAACAAAAAATTTCTCAACACTCGGGTCTATTTCTTTCGTTTACGTGCTCAAATTATTATCCAAAATTACAAGTCGTTACATCTTTCTACCCTTAGAAACATTCGTCCTCGAATATTTAGGTGACATATAACATACATCGCTACATCGGACCTCTCACAGTCTTCAAGCATTAATTACAATCTTAGGAATCAGAATTCACCTCATGCTGCTCCTGGAATCTCAGCGTTGGTCTGGAATAAGTGTGGATATTTGTGCATCATTTCTTCTTCCGTTTCCCACGTCATCTCTTCCACATTCCTATTTCGCCACAAGACCTTCACAGAAGCTATCTCTTTAGTCTTCAGCTTGCGGACTTGTCGATCTAAGATAGCCACATGAATCTCTTCATATCACAAATTCTTTGTAACCTATACATCCTCTATTGGTACAATCCGAGAAGGATCTCCAACTCATGCTCTCAACATGGAAAACTGAATGAACAAACTCCAACTCTGAAGGTAAGTCCAATTCATAGGCTACTTCAATACGTCGAATTATGCGATATGGTCCAATATATCTTTTACTAAACTTTCTCTTCTTTCTAAATCTCATTACTCCCTTCATAGGCAAAATCTTCAAGAATACCCAATCATCTACCTGAATTCTAAGTCTCGTCGTCGTACATCTGAATATGATTTCTGACGACTTTGGACCGTTACCGTTCCTAGATAAGATTTACCTTCTCTATGGCTTGATGCACTAGGTCAGGTCCAAATAACTCTGATTCACCTACCTCGAACCATCCAATAGGAGATCTACATCTTCGTCCGTATAAAGCCTCATATGGAGTTATTTCAATTCTGGCGTGATAGCTATTATTGTACGCAAACTCAATAAGGGGCAAGTGATCATCCCAACTTCCCTTGAGGTCCAACACACAAGCTCGTAACATGTTCTCGAGCGTCTGAATCGCTCGCTCGGCCTGACCGTTCATCTGTGGATGGAAAGCCGTACTTAAATTAACTCGTGTGCCTAACCCTTCTGAAATGACTTCTAGAGGTTAGCTGTAAACGGAACACTTCGTCATATATAATAGAAACAGGCACACCCTGGAGTCGAACAATCTCCTTATTATATAACTTCGCGTAATCCTTGGCTGTGTAGGTAAAAAATTTACCAGCAAGAAATGAGTTGATTTGGTCAGTCTACTAACAATTCACCCAGATAGAATCAAACTTTCGAAAAGAACGAGGTAACACCGTAATGAAGTCCATATTAATCATTTTCCATTTTCATATCAGAATCTCCATGTTTTGAGTCAAGCCATCAGGCCTTTGGTGCTCTTTTTTTTTAACTGCTGACAATTAAGACAATGAACCACCAACTCTGCAAGTTGCTTCTTCATGTCATTCCACCAATACATACCTTTCGATATTATAATACATCTTAATATATCCACGGTGAATGGAATGTTGTGAACAATGGACTTCCGTCGTGATCTTGTCTCGTAATCCTGTTATATTCGGAATACACAAATGGACCTCTCATCTGAGGGTCCCTCTCCCATTATACTCGAATGCTGCAGTCCTTTTTTTTATATCTTCTCCAATCTTCTCTAAAAATGGGATTTTCATCATGATGTTCTTTTTTCTTCCCGTATGAGGGATAACCCTGCTGTATTCTGAGTCATAGTGCTATCATTATCTGAATCCTTCAATCGGGCTCCCACTTAACTAACGTATGTGTTCCCTCATGTCAACTTCTCTTTCTTAGTCCTCACATTAGTCAAGCTGCTTATGGGTGAATGATCCTATTGGCAGCTTAGTTTTGTTTAGTAATTGGTGTGCTGTAAACTCATATTTACAGTATCTCAATTGTGAACACTTTATGGACAATGTCATCGATTCTAAAGTGCATGTATCAATGCAGTTAACTCTCATTCATGGTCTGAAAGGAAATTGTTTTGTTCGTACCTTCCCACTACTCGTAATTATAAACAACTTCATTTCTTTTGACACTTGTTCACTTATTTCCTTACTTGTCGTACTCTTCACAATTCCAAAATATTCTGGTATACATATGTAATCTCAAAAGTTGCTCCTGATCCCAATCCTTGGCATTACTACCCCTTAAGGAATGAATTGTTAATTTATTCCTTTATTAAGTACGTAGAATACTCTGAAGAATTGCATTACATAACATTGACCTACTATCTCCAAATCTGGTCATTATACTTCGATTCAAATTCTTCCACTTGCCTTATGGCTAACCCTTTCTGTCAATGACGTTTTAGGAAAAGATTTCCTTGATAGTAAACCCATTACTTTACCTATCTCGTAGAACTTTTGGTCAGTTAAAAAATGCTCATAGACATTTGCATTTGCCTGACATTTTATCTGTATTAGAATGTCATTATCTCTTGACGTATATCTTTAATGTCTACCTTATATTCATAGGTGTCAATGGCATCTTTTCACCTATTTAGGTGCTAATCTCGATCTTTAATCACCATTATTTTTTTTTACACATTTTTTGAAAGGTATGACTGCATATGTCATGGAGCTGATGCTTCTCATGTTTAAATCCAATTCACGGTGTTACATGATTCAATGACTTGTCAAGCTTTCCTGTCCTATAATTATTAGGTCTCTCATCGACCGAGTGTCCATTCGTCTTACCATTACATTTCCATTTCAAGTTGTCATGGGGTCTCTTATCTCAAAGTATTTCTCATACTATTTTCCTGAACATCAGAGGTTCGTCACCTTTGACCGAAGTGTTCTTACTCTCCCTCATCTACTATTGGTCCTTACACTGTTCTAGAGTAATCATACCTTGTGAAATCTGCATAACTATTATTTTATTCACTTTTATCATTCTTGTCGTAATCCATCCTTCTACTTGTCATTAACGGAAGAAAGAAAAAAAATATTTCTACCTTGATACTTGATCATACCATTCCATTCCTACTTATTCATTGTTTTCATATTGCTTACAACTATTATTCGATTGTTCCATAGTTCTCGTCCTCGGTTACCCCCAACAAACTATTGTTATCCCGAGGTTATGTAGAATTGTAACATGCTGCACCACGAAATCGAAGACATTACCAGTCCAATATCTATAGCATACCTCACCTTACTAACATTGATACATGTAATTCTCAATAATACGCAGTATAGCCTTTTACGTAAGAACGAGGGCTTATCTCCCCTCCATAATCTTCCCTTCTAGCATTGTTCTTTGTTCCACACTTACCACTGCTTCTTGTCTCACTATATTACTGGTTGCATGATCCCTTCCGAAGCTCTTTGTTCCCAGCAAGCTAACGTAGAATTCCACAAAAGCTTATGTAATCGCTCACATATTATTTAGAGTGTCACTCATTTAGTCCTTTATATTCAATATTCTATTCGCACCTCTCCTTGCTTTTATCAAGTTGTGGAATATTTTTGTATTCATATCTCCACATATTGGCCATTGATTATTTTTTTTGCACTTCTGTTGAAATAATTTTGTCCTTGCCTCATTCCACCTCTGATAGTCGTTAGCACATTGTACTTTCTTTGTAATCAAAGCTACATTCATAGGGCCCTGTTGCAGTTCCCTCTAGAATTCTAATCAGCAAGAGTCACCGTAAAACGTGTAGATTTTCATAACCTACTAAATCTTCCAATGGTGTCTTCTATTTTTTTCCATCTGTACCACTTATACTCATCTTATCCTTACCTTTGCGCATCAACTTGGAACACTTGGGAGTGTTGTGGCCATGGATGACACACTAAACCAACTCTATGTACCTTTGTGGCATACTCTGGCACGCGCTCGACCATACTAACTACAAGATGGTCGGGGTAGTCTCACTCGACCTTTGAAAATTTGATCCTGAGATGTTGGCATCTTCGAATCTTTTAAAAATCGGCGATCCTTAGCTAATAAAATCTCTGACCCCTCAAGGGTCTATCTCTATCTGACGCTCTAGGCTGAAGTCGTTCCTGAGAAACAACTAATTGGTTCAATACCTGCATCGGTCTCCTTACATTCTAATCATACGGAGTCGATGGTAGAACTGATGGTACAAGATCTTTCCTTAATTTCTCTAGTGCTACTGGATTCGTTGATACTTGGGAAAACAACTTACTCATATCATCTGACGGATCTGTCCCAATAAAAAGCATACTACTCGTGATTACACTCGATCCAATTCCAATCTTCATGCTAATCATAATCCTACTGGAAGAAAACATTGTTATACTTGAAAACACAATAAGGTCTACAAGATGAATCCTTACAAACTCTTGTATTACGGTGTGTAGTACCTCCGTTATTTTACTCCTTCCCAAAACAAATTTTTCGCTTCCCAGACTTGCATTATCTCGTTCGTATACGCGTGAGACAACTTCTCATAATCTCGAAACTTTTTAACATACTACTGCCCTTCTAGCGTATCAACTGTTTTGATAGAAATCGTTTATTTACTGGCTACGACTATAAACTAACCGAAGTCTTTTTGGTAATCAGTGGTACTGAAACCATAACAGGCATGAGTTAAACTCAAATTCTTAAAACTCAGCTTTACTGCATGATTTACGAGATGAAAGAATAGAAACGATCCTCTAAATGTCAGGCAGCCTCCTACGTATAAGTATGGTGCACAACATACTCATACACAAGACTCTACTAGACACAGTTTGTAGACTCCCTAGGACAGACATGCTCTGATATCAAGTTTGTCACAACCCAAATCGGAGGGCTGCGACGGGCACCCGGATTCCACCCGCCGGGTACCCCTAATCACCCAATCATAAATAAGCACAGATTAAGCCAAAAAGGTTTTGAAAACTTTTAATCAAAAATTTGACTTATACATATATACATACACATATCAAGGCCGACGAGGCCATACAAAACCACCATCCACAGGACACCTGTCTACAAGCCTCTAAAGAGTATACGGCAACAAAATATCATGCCAAAACTAGACTGCAACTCTGAAACAAATAGAGTGCTCCAAAATCAGCTGAATCGGCAACCTACTAGCGTGAACCATCACTCTCTTTAACTGAACCTACGGGCATGAAATGCAGCCTCCCGGGGAAAGGGGGTCAGTACGAAATAACGTATTGAGTGTGTAAAACATGAAGTACTGCAAATAAGATCATAACTGTTCAAGAGATGTCATGAGACAACTATAATAATTCAAATATCAATACAACTGTGCCTTATGAAATGAGAGTCAACTGTGCCTTATAAAATGAGAGTCAACTTTGCCTTTTAAAAAATGAGAGTCAACTTTGCCTTTTAAAAAATGAGAGTCATATCAAAATCATGGATGTCTGTCCATAGTATCATCATCTATACATATACATATAACGTGTCCCGGCCCTCTAGTGAGGGACTAGGTGGAATTATCATATCATGGACACCTGTCCACATAATGTGTCCCGACCCATTCTGGGACTCGGTGAGCTCATCATCATCATGGATGTCTGTCGATAGAATAATTTTGTCCTTGCCTCATTCCACCTCTGATAGTCGTTAGCACATTGTACTTTCTTTGTAATCAAAGCTACATTCATAGGGTCCTGTTGCAGTTCCCTCTAGAATTCTAATCAGCAAGAGTCACCGTAAAACGTGTAGATTTTCATAACCTACTAAATCTTCCAATGGTGTCTTCTATTTTTTTTCCATCTGTACCACTTATACTCATCTTATCCTTACCTTTGCGCATCAACTTGGAACACTTGGGAGTGTTGTGGCCATGGATGACACACTAAACCAACTCTATGTACCTTTGTGGCATACTCTGGCACACGCTCGACCATACTAACTACAAGATGGTCGGGGTAGTCTCACTCGACCTTTGAAAATTTGATCCTGAGATGTTGGCATCTTCGAATCTTTTAAAAATCGGCGATCATTAGCTAATAAAATCTCTGACCCCTCAAGGGTCTATCTCTATCCGACGCTCTACGCTGAAGTCGTTCCTGAGAAACAACTAATTGGTTCAATACCTGCATCGGTATCCTTACATTCTAATCAGACGGAGTCAGTGGTAGAACTGATGGTACAAGATCTTTCCTTAATTTCTCTAGTGCTACTGGATTCGTCGATACTTTGGAAAAAAACTTACTCATATCATCTGACGGATCTGTCCCAATAGAAAACATACTACTCGTGATTACACTCGATCCAATTCCAATCTTTATGCTAATCATAATCCTACTGGAAGAAAACATTGTTATACTTGCAAACACAATAAGGTCTACAAGATAAATCCTTACAAACTCTTGTATTACGGTGTGTAGTACCTCCGTTATTTTACTCCTTCCCAAAAAAAAAAATTCGCTTCCCAGATTTGCATTATCTCGTTCGTATACGCGTGAGACAACTTCTCATAATCTCGAAACTTTTTAACATACTATTGCCCTTCTAGCGTATCAACCGTTTTGATAGAAATCGTTTATTTACTGGCTACGACTATAAACTAACCGAAGTCTTTTTGGTAATCAGTGGTACCGAAACCATAACAGGCATGAGTTAAACTCAAATTCTTAAAACTCAGGTTTACTGCATGATTTACGAGTTGAAAGAATAGAAACGATCCTCTAAATGTCAGGCAGCCTCCTGCGTATAAGTATGGTGCACAACTTACTCATACACAAGACTCTACTAGACACAGCTTGTAGACTCCCTAGGAGATACATGCTCTGATACCAAGTTTGTCACAACCCAAATCGGAGGGCCGCGACGGGCACCCGGATTCCACCCGTCGGGTACTCCTAATCACCCAATCATAAATAAGCACAGATTAAGCCAAAAAGGTTTTGAAAACTTTTAATCAAAAATTTGACTTATACATATATACATACACATATCAAGGCCGACGAGGCCATACAAAACCACCATCCACAGGACACCTGTCTACAAGCCTCTAAAGAGTATACGACAACAAAATATCATACCAAAACTAGACTGCAACTCTGAAATAAATAGAGTGCTCTGAAATCAGCTGAATTGACAACCTACTAGTGTGAACCATCACTCTCTTTAACTGAACCTACAGACATGAAACGCAGCCTCCCGAGGAAAGGGGGTCAGTACGAAATAATGTATTGAGTGTGTAAAATATGAAGTACTGCAAATAAGATCATAACTGGTCAAGAGATGTCATGAGACAACTATAATAATTCAAATATCAATACAACTGTGCCTTATGAAATGAGAGTCAACTGTGTCTTATAAAATGAGAGTCAACTTTGCCTTTTAAAAAATGAGAGTCATATCAAAATCATGGATGTCTGTCCATAGTATCATCATCTATACATATACATATAACGTGTCCCGACCCTCTAGTGAGGGACTAGGTGGAATTATCATATCATGGACACCTGTCCACATAACGTGTTCCGACCCATTCTGGGACTCGGTGAGCTCATCATCATCATGGATGTCTGTCGATGGAATTATCATATATACATATAACGTGTCCCGACCCTCTAGTGAGGGACTCGATGGAACAATGCCAGGCTGTGCACGAACATAGACCGGCTCGGGACTCGGTGAAATGATATAATCACCTCAAGCACGAATAGAGTATCATGAGAAACCATATGCAATTTAAATCATCATTTGACTTTTCATGGAATAATAAAATGCACTATCATATCATCATTTGAAAACTCAAAGGCACTATCATATCATGTATCACTAAGAATTAGGATTCAATAGGATTATGTACGTCTGTCGTACACTCAATTTATATAAATTATGCCGAAAGAAGAAATAATAGTTTCACATACCTGAAGTAGCTATCTCCCGTGTATGTTGCTAGAGGACTATGTTAGCAGTATTTGCCTATTTGGTAGTAAACATTTAGAGTCTAAAGCGTCTCCCTATAAGTGATTTGAAAAGTAACACACATCTATGGAATTCCCAAATACTTCAAAGATTAGTAAGGGTTAGATGAATTTTCAAGGAACAGAAACTGGACTCTTTATGCTTCTCTTTCTTTTCGTTTTCCTCTTGGTGTGACGGTTATCCCATAATTTCCAATTGACTACTTAATAACTATTTAGGCTTGCTGTACTATATATATCCTAATGTAAAAAGAAAGTTGCTCCACCGTTTACTCTTAAAATGATTACCCCCTTTTCACTTGTCAACTTCAGTGCCACCTATCTAAAATGAAACCTTAGTCATATAGGATTCCCTCTACTTAATAATTAATCACACTCACAACTAATTAATTATACACACAAATAATCCTGGATCTCAATTTACTTAAATCCTAAAAACTCATAAGACCTTCGTATACTCGATGTCAGAATTTGTAATATGACATTAGCTCATCACCTCCTTTGGGGATATGCAACTATTATTATTAATACTCATCGTCACACTTGTTGCATCCAAAATTATTTCAAAATTGTATTCCTTGTATACTGATTTCCTTATTAGCATACGTAAATATAACAAAAAAATTCCCAACACTCGGGTCTATTTCTTTCGTTTACGTGCTCAAATTATTATCCAAAGTTACAAGCCGTTACACAACTATTTGTTAGAAATCTGGAAAATTATCAAATATGAGGGCTTGCTGAGTCGACCAAATTCTTGATTTATCCTTAAGATAATATTGCCCCGTATATCATTTCAACGGTACTAATGACAACTTATCTCCCAAGATAAAACAACAATCAAATAAATGAGCAAAGGGAACTCAAGTGTTTGCTTTGGAAGAAAGATCTTTGAGTGTTTGTGATTGCAAGAGATGAAGACAATTTCAGAAAATTGTTGAGTGTAAGATGTCAAGTGTGTTTTGCAAATGAGTCAAAGGCCTCATTTTATAGTGTTGAGAAGAAGACCCTCCAACTAGCCAATTTATGGCTTTGAATGACCAAGTAATGGCCATTAGTATGGAGTTACAATTCAGCCAAGTAATGGCTGAATTCAAGAACAAAATAATGAGGAGTTAATCCTCCAAAGTCATCTCAAACGTCAGTTTTTATTCTTCTCAGCCAATTTGTGAGTCCTGTGTACGCGGCCCTGCGGTAGCGTCGTGGCGCCGAAACTCCTGAGAGTGGCGTCGCGGTCCTGCATACTGGCGCCGCAGCGCCGAAACACCTGCGAGTGGCGCCGCGACACCGAGACTCCCACGACATTTTTCAGACTCGTTTCATCTTTTACACTTTATACACGTCTTCCTTTTATTTACCAACGTGAAACCATTTGTCATTTGGCCAATAACCATCTATTATCTTACGTCTCACACAATTCGTATGCGTACCAACATCTCTTCCACTTAAGGAAATTTCGATCTTTGACACTTTATGTGCACGTGTGTGGAAACCAAGTTTCCAACGTGCGAAGCCCCAATTATTTGAGTCATAATTTAATAAGAATTTATTTCACATTTAGTAAATTTTCAACAAACAATAAAACTATTATCAAGAAAATTTCTAGCAATAGAAGTATTAAGGCTTGATAACTAACAAGTTAAAATGAAGTAAAACCATGTCCAAATAAATAAAAAGTATTCAGACAACCGAGAAGAAAAAATTAAAAGTAGCCATCTTGAATTAGTCCAAGCAAAGTAAAATTATGTCCAAATAGATCATCCTACTAATAGTTTACGTTCAAGTCAACCACAATATAATCCTTATAAACTTAATGTTATTTAAATAACAATAAAGAATTTAAAATGATTCCTTAAGGATCCACCGTCATATCTGCCTAAATGATAATAAAATATATGACCACAGTAAATGCGTTTCAGTTCTCACTCTTCAATTACAACAACATATTCAGTATAGTCTTATAACATGGGATCTAAAGAGGGTAGAGTGTATATAGACCTTACCTCTACTTTGGTAGGTAAAGTGGTTGTTTCCGCGAGACCATCGGCTCGGGACAAGCAAAACAGAAGAAAAACAGTCAGACCCGATTAAAAGATTAAAACAATATGAAAAGAAAAAATGAGTGGTGATTATCGCAGATAAAAGAGATAAACCAAGTACATTAAAGAACACATAACATAAGAAATAAAACTGCAGAGAACTATAAAATAATACTACACTTATTCGTATGATATGCTAAGTGGGTTTACAACAAGAACACTACAACTACCAGTTTGTAAGAGTAGGTAGGACTACACACGACTATCTACTACCCTTCTACCCTAATATGTGTCCTCCACAACCCCCTATCTAAGGTCATCTGCTCAGTAAGTTGTGTCTGCTCCATATCCTATCTAATCACCTATCCCCAATATTTATTCGGCCTACATCTACCCCTGCTGAACCCGTTCATAGCCAACCTCTCACACTTTCGCACTGAGACATTTGTGTCTCTCTTCCGCACATGTCCAACCATCTTAACCCCGTTTTCCGCATCTTATCCTCCACCGAGGCCACTCCTACTCTGCCCCGGATATCATCATTTCTAATCTTATCCCTCCTTGTATTCCCACACATCCATCTCAACATCCTCATCTCTACCACTTTCATCCTTTGGGTGTGCGACGTCTTGACTAACCAACACTTCACACCATACAACATAGTCGGTCTAACCATCACTCTATAAAATTTGTCTTTTAGTTTTTGTGGCATTTTTTTATCGCATAAGACTCCAGATGCAAGCCTCTGTTTCATCCACCATGCCCCAATACGATGTGTGATATCTTCATCAATCTCTCTATTTCCTTGAATAATAGACCCGAGGTACTTGAATCTTCCTTTTTTTGGAATGACCTGAGTCTCAATCCTCACTTCCACGCCTATCTCACAGTCGCTCCCGTTGCTGAACTTACAGTCCATGTATTCTGTATTGGTCCTACTTAGCCTGAACCATTTAGACTCCAGAGTCTGTCTCCAAACCTCTCATTTAGCGTTCACCCCGCTGCGAGTCTCATCAATCATGACTATGTCGTCTGCTAATAACATACACCATGACATCTCCCCTTTAATTTGTGGCGTCAGTCCATCCATCACCAAGGCAAATAAGAATAGGCTAAGAGTTGAACCCTGGCTCATCCCCATTGTCACAAGAAAGTGCTCCGAGTCTCCTCCCACAGTCTGTACTCTAGTCTTGGCTCCATCATACATATCCTTGATCGCCCTAGTGTACGTCACAAGTACACCTTTAGCCTCCAAACATCTTCAAAGAACCTCCCTTGGGACTTTATTGTATACCTTCTCGAGGTCGATGAAAACCATATATAAGTCTCTCTTCCTCTCCCTATACAGCTCCCCCAACCTCCTAATAAGATGAATGACTTCTGTAGTCGAACGTCCCGACATGAATCCAAACTGGTTATCAGAAATAGACACACCTCTTCTGACCCTCATCTCTACGACCCTTTCCCACACTCTCATAGTGTGGCTCAGTAGCTTGATACTCCTATAGTTGTTGCAACTCTGGATATCACCTTTGTTCTTGTACAATTGAATAATTGTACTCCACCTCCATTCTTCGGGCATTCTTGCCGTTTTAAAAATGACGTTCAACAATTCTGTCAGCCACTTCAAGCTTGCCCTGCATGTGCTCTTCCAAAATTCAACTCAGATCTCATCATATTCGGTCGCTTGTCCCCCGCGCATCCTGCGAACAACACCCTTAACCTCGTCGATCTTAATGCCTCTACAATACCCAAAATTACGGTACCTACCTGATTGCTCCATGTCTCCCGACACGATGTTTCTATCTCCTTTTTTGTTCAAGAGTTTATAGAAGTAAGATTGTCACCTCTGTCTAATATGCCTCTCGTCCACCAGTACTTTTTCGTCCTCGATGCACCTTACGTGATCTAAGTCATGGGCCCTCCTCTCCCTCGCCTTGGCTAGTTTGTACAATTTCTTTTCCCCGCATCTTTCCTCTAATTCCGCATATAGGCGTTCAAAAGCCATCGTTTTGACTGCCGTGACCGCTAGTTTTGCCTCCTTCCTCGCCATCTTGTACAGTTCTCTATTCGTCCCCTTCTCCGCCTTGAATTGATTATTTATTTAAGCAAGCGTAGATTTGAAAAGAAATTTTTTAAACAAAACTTATGTTGCTAAAAGAGAATTTAAAGGGCAGTACAAACCAATGTTAAGCACTATCGGACATGATCAGATCAAATTACCACCATCATCATCATCATGACCACTCACTGTTTCTGTCCCCATTCCCTTTCTTATGCCAACCCGTACCCCACTTCTCCAACTACATTTTTAAGAAAACACCTGTTTTCCATTATTATCCTATAGCTAGAGCAAGTTAAGCACCGATCTTAACTAAAAATTAAGAGTTTTGAATATAAAAATATCTTGTTAAGAAATTATACCCTTTTAAATGAGTATTATATAGCACCGGTCCAAATTAATCGACAAATAGCGAACACATAGTAAAAACACAAAAAAACAAGTTAGCCCCTATTCAATTTTTTTGCACTTATTTACTCCTTATGTGACACTTCATGCAAATAAATACACCCTTTACTCCACTCTCACTCTCATTACATTACCTACTACTCCACATAACCATGAACCACCATAGTCACCGATCATGTTTTCCGGCAACTTTCTATCTCATCGGAATTTTCTTACTCTTCTTAACTTCGCCTATTAACGGGTGGCGTCCATGGCCCAACACCACCGATTTATCGTACGGCCCATCCAAAAAGTATGAAGGCTCATCGGACTTAATCCAGTTAAAATACCACATGGGCCCTGTTCTCACTACTAACATCACCGTTTATCCCATTTGGTACGGCAAATTTGCCAAAGCCCAAAAAAGAATTATCCGAGAGTTCATCAACTCAATCTCCGCCGTTAATTCTAAACCGCCGTCAGTTTCCGGTTGGTGGAAAACGGTTCAGCGTTACACGGACCAAACCGGAGCCAACATCTCTAATAACGTACACATTGGAGCTGAAAAAAACGACCGGTTTTATTCTAATGGTAAATCGTTAACCCGGTTATCTATACAGTCAGTGATAAAAGCCGCCGTTACATCCACTACACGTCCGTTACCAATAAATTCGAAAAGTGGTGTCTATTTGTTACTCACATCTGATGATGTTTACGTACAAGATTTTTGTCAAAATGTATGTGGATTTCATTACTTCACATTTCCTTCTATAGTAGGTTATACGTTACCATATGCATGGGTTGGTAACTCGGGCAAACTATGTCCGGGTACTTGTGCGTACCCGTTTTCTGTACCCGGATACATGTCGGGTTTTAAAGCAGCGAAATCCCCGAATAACGATGTGGGGGTTGATGGTATGATAAGTGTGATAGCTCACGAGATTGCGGAGTTATCTACGAACCCGTTGGTGAATGCATGGTATGCGGGTCAGGACCCGAGTTTTCCGGTGGAGATAGCAGATCTTTGTGAAGGAATATATGGGTCGGGTGGGGGCGGGTCGTATACGGGGCAAATGTTGAATGGTGAAGATGGTGCAACGTATAATATGAATGGGATAAGGAGGAAGTATTTGGTTCAGTGGGTGTGGAACCATGTTGTGAATTATTGTACTGGACCTAATGCACTTGACCAGTAAATGTTTTATTTGCTGCTTAATGTATGGAGAGGCTCTTTTATATTTGAACGCCTTTTTTTTCCTTCTTTCTTGATGATATTTTTTGTTCTTGTTAATGATTCATGTTAGTACTATATTAGTTTAGTAAAGCTTTATTGAAATAAATAATGATTTAAGAGAAAGCATGGTTTTGTTGTGAAGGCGCGATCATTCTTTCTTTCGAGTCTGCAAGCAGAAACCCGTATGACGCATACCGCAAACCACGTCAGTCAATTAACCACACTTGGCAAGCCATGTGTGACAGACTCAACCAAGAAAGTTTATGCAGGGGATCGAACTCGTGACCTTGCGATTCCGTATTCTCTTCTTCTGTGCCATTCTGCTGCGGGTTAGAGAAAGCATGGTTTTGTTATCATTAAGGGGTGTGGTGAAATATCTAGGGATGGGTGGAATGGTATGCATTACTCCTTCCTCAAGTAGACGCATCATGGATGGATCTAGAAGTTTGGTTATGAGTTCACGTGAACACAATATATATATATAAATAATGCATCAATTACTAGATTTATTTGACAAATGATTTTTTATAGAATTACGTGTATTTAAAAGTTTGTAATATAATCACAAATATTTATTTATAAAAGGAATATTGAGCTACACATGCGATATATTAATGCACAACCTTATGATATCATGATATTTTGTTTGTGAAATATGATTTGTTCATTTGGTACTCCTCCAATTTTATTTGTCTATTATTAAAATTGACACACATATTAAAGAGTAAAAAATATAATAAAAAGATTATCATATTACCTCAAATTATTACCAATTAACAAATGATTGAAATCAATCAAAATTACCGTGCGAACAGGGTTGGACCATACCTTAAGCCAGTCTGGGCTCTGACCCACCCCCATTAAAAAAATTAACTACTAGTATTGACCCACTGCCTTTCCAAAAAAAAGATTTAATCTATTGAAAAATCATGAAGTCACTACTCTAAATCACGTGCGTGAGTGAAGAATTGTAATTTTCAGCGACAACAAGTAGAACGACAACGAAAGCTTTCTCCATATGTATAGTATTCTCTCTATTATTTTATTAGGTTATTTTAAGGTTTTGTAAATCGAATTTTTGTGTTTAATTTGGATTGTTAATTATGATTGTAAATTAGAGAAATAATTAATTTTAAACCAATTCTTTTATTGATTGGGTTTGATGGATTGTTAGAAATATTTAATTTATGATAGTAATATTGTGGTCCCAATTCAATTTTAGTTAGGCGATTGGTTATTTTAAATGTTTGATTTTTTTTGTCAGATTTGATAATATTATACAAATGTCAAAACCACAAAAAAAGATTAGTTCGTTCTTTAAAACAAAATAACACACTAAACCTTTGGAAAATGATGCACATGTGGTAAATGAACATGTTGTGTAAGTGGATTGTAGATACAAGAAGATCGAAAATCTATCCGTTGATATTCAGATTGGTTTCTCTTGTGCTTACGCTCCCGATTTCCACTAAACATGTCTAACGGTCTGGGTTGACCCGAAATCGGACCGGTTGACCCAGTATAAAATTTGGACCGTACCGGTAAGGGCTTACCCGGTTGGGTTGGCCCGCGATCTCAACTCACACGGGTTATATAAAAATCCGGTAAGACCCGGACAGGTACGAATCGGTAATGGAAACCGGTTAACTTACCGGTTAACCGGCCCGGTAATTCACAAAAATTAAAAAAAATCTGGGTTGTTGCCCAACGATAATATTATCGTTGGGGGGTGCTTGGGCTGGGGGGATGACTAACGATCTTTTAGACCGTTTGGGCTGGGTTTTTTTTGTTTTTTTTGTTTTGTTTATTAATTTTATTATTTATTAATTCCTTTTGTACCCTTTAAACAATCTATAAATACTCTACATTTTTCTCATTTTTATCACACAATTATTTCTACAATTCTCTATTATCAATTCTCATACTTTAATTCTCTCTATTATCAATTCTCAAGTTATTATTATTATTATTATTATTATTATTATTATTATTATTATTATTATTATTATTATTATTAATTTTCAAGTTCAAACTTCAAAGACGCAAGACTTCGAGCTTCGAGTTTCAATTGAATTCTGAATCCCGAAATTTGGTACACTCGTTTCATTCACTAATTATTTTATTAAATTATCATATTTATTTGTTGATTATTTAAATTAAAATTAAATTAAATATTTTATAATGGATAAAGGTAAAACTATTTCAAGTGGTACAAAATCTAAAGGTTCTTCATCATCTAATCAAAATATAGATTATGATCAAATGAAAGAAGATTTTGAAATATAAGATAATTATTATCATAATGCTCATATAGATAATATTGTTGAAACTGAAATTCATACACCTACTAGTGTGCCTTCTGTCAATGTTAGTACTACTGTTTGAGACCTCACATCACGACCCGACCAAGCCGCTGATCGGTGCCCTACACCGCACCCTTACAGGTATACATCAGAGATAATCAGCGGAACATACATGAAACTTATAAATAAATCATCAAAGATAAAATCAACAGGTTAGCCGATAAGGCTACCCCTCCGGATAGTAAATACATAAACGAAGCAGTTGCCTCCTTTCCTTTACAAACAGACCCACAATATGTGACTACAGACCTCTAAGAGTTTTAACATAACAAGCGTATGGACAGGCCCCGCCATACCCCAATACACATGAATCTACAACCTCGGGAAACCATCAGAGATAAGCCTCCGAGCAAATGGAGCTTTTTCCCAAAATCAACCGAGATCCTAAGAGCAAGGATCACCAACCTGGGTACCTAGAACCTGCGGGCATGAACGCAGCCCGGAAGGGTCGATAACAGTGCGAATATGGAATGAAATAACGTCTGATAAGAAATGATCATAACTGTACAAAAGAATGACAGGGACAAGTATAAAAATACATACCAGATCCTGCCATGTCATTACCACTTATGAACTTAATCGCACCTTATTATCTTTTCCCATTTTCAATAAAAGTTATGGTCACATTCTTATGTACATGATTAGGAAAAATCATTAAGTTCATTACTTGTAAACTTACTTATCTTTCATAACATAATCCGGCCCTTTAAGGAGGGGCGCCTATACTACCCGGCCCAATCTGGGACGCGATCAAGTCACACAAATATCAAAGTGTGCCCATGGAATCCCCCATCACAACCGACAGCTATAAGTGTAAAAATAACCATGTGACGCGCCCGTGGCATCCCACCTAACTGTCGGCGTACACATACACAACACATATATATATCCCCTGCCCGTGGAACCCCACATCACTGCCGACAGCTATAAGTGTAAAAATAACAATGTGACGCGCCCGTGGCATCCCACCTCACTGTCGGCGTACACATACACAACACATATATATATCCCCTGCCCGTGGAACCCCACATCACTGCCGACAACTATAAGTGTAAAATATAACCATGTGACGCGCCTGTGGCATCCCACCTCACTGTCGGCGTACACATACACAACACATATATATATCTATATATATATAACGCGGTCGCATGCCCCGGAATCCCATATCGTATAAGCATGGCCATAACGTGCCCTCGGTATCCCTCATCGTAGGTGCAGGTCTTCATGGGGAGCTAGCCCATGGAGTAATAATATAACATGGTCGCATGCCCCGGAATCCCACATCGTATAAGCATGGCCATGGAGTAATAAAACGTGCGGGCATCTAACCCGCGTCTCGGCTGCGTGCCGGCATCCTCATCGTATAAGCATGGCGAAGATCAATCACAATTGAAGCATACCGTGAAATCCGTCACACGCCGTGCGTCCGATAAAATGTTCGGCGTCTAACGCGTCTGGTCACATGCCGGAATCCCACATCGTATAAGCATGTCCAAGGATCAATCATGATGGAAGCATACCCGTGGAATCCCACATCACTGTCGGTACGTCCAAGTAAACTTATAACAAGACAGCCGACCCTCCAACTGAGAGTCACGACAACGTAACATATAATACTTGCACTTAAAGCTATCACAAGCAAATACAGGCAAGTTCATTAAACCCTTAGACTTCCATTTATATAAACTCATGACACTTTCGTTTTACACATCAAAAATCCGGGAATTTAATCCCAAGTACTACGTACTTACATTCTTTTCAAAAGATTCCTTTTCATATAAAACCCCAAGATACTAACACCCGTAGTATCAAGGCTTGTGTACATTTCACATAAGTCACGATACTTTTAGAAATACATTTATCGGCTTCTAAATCAAGTGACCCTTACTTTAAAGCTTTAAGCAAGTGATACCCTTAAATCAAATTATTTCCTTGATTACTTTATTAGAGAAAAACCATTCTCTTAACCTTCCATAAAGCCGTTATAACCAACTTCCCATAAAGCCGTTATAACCCTTTATGGTTTTAGACAAACCCATTCCTTTTACAACCAAGAGACTTATACTTTTTTAAAACCAAGTATTGTATACTTTCAAATCAATTCTCTTAACTTTCAAGGTACAATTCGTCTCTTAACCTTTAGAAATCAAGTGACTCCTTTTATTATAAAACCTTAGGCAATTGATGCCTTAAAATCAAGTTGCCTTTTCATAAAAAAAAATCAAGTCATTTATCTTTTCATAAAGCAAATATAACCAACTTCCCATAAAGTCGTTATATTCACTTTATACCTTAGCCAAATACAATTTCCTATCCAAGGGACTTATACGTTTAAAACGGAACAAGTATCACATACTTCAAAACTCTTCACGTCCCTTAACTTTAATAAAACATTAGACATCCTTAATACTTTCAAAGAAGCGAGTTAATCTCCTAACTCACCCGACTTGGCCATTCATATACTAGTAAAGGATATCAAGATGTTGTACGTCTACCGTACTACATACGTGCAACTAGTCATGCTCAAAAGATAGGAAAAGTTCTACATAGAGTAAATCACACAACTACCTCTTAACTTCTAAGAGTAGAAGGAAACATGAAATGATACCACGGGTATATTCCATACATAGAATCATGCCAAAGGAAGGAAAAGGTTCACATACCTCGCGACGATTATCGACAAGTAGCAAAATGCCCCAAAGTACTTCAACCTTGATAGCTATTCCATCCTTCAAGTAGGATACGCTATACTTAGTACTTCAACCTATAATGGTCACAATACGTCCATTAACCTCTTACTTCAAACGTAGAATATTCTAAGTGCTAAGTCACTAAATTCTACGGAAAATCGGACAGCACCTCCTTTGTTTCTACTCACTTTGCCACCTTTTTCAAGGCCGAATACAATAACCAAACACGCCACATTTAAGGCCTAATCAATGCAATTAACAATAGGGGATTACACGCCTACTAGACGTGTAAAATTCCGCCCCACAATAGATATCAAATTAATACAACTTACTAGGCCAATTCGGCCACATTGAGTACCATAACACCAATTCTTATCCAATTTCCATTTCAATCCAAGTTATTAGCCTAACATGATATCAAGTCGCAATCGATTATAACTACTATAATCTCCAAGTAATTAACATGCGACGATTCTAATAAACGACTAAATTGTAATCCAACTTCACAAGGCTTACATTACATTTCGGATTTAAGCTACAAGCAATCCATAATACTTATAAACTTCAACACATATCAACTTCATGCTAGCAACACGTAAAGCTAACAACAACAATATATATATAATCTTGTAACACTAATTAAGAGACAAGATTATACCTCAACGAATCTCAATCCAACTCCAAATCCGAAGTCGCTCCTTAGTAACTTAGAGCCTCTTCAAGACACTTCAATCCGCTACTTGAGACCCTTAGAACAATACCAACAACTTTCCTTCAAACTTCCAAACCAAAACCTAGAAAGCAACTAGGTTTTCACTTTGCGACTAACCCGAAAACTATCTTTTTCCGAGATTTTTCTATTGAGATACACTTACAATACACTCATGAACCTTGGTTTAAAGTGTGGAGCTTAAAGAACAAGAAACGAAATTTTTTCCTTCTTTCCCTTAGTGAACCCGAGAGCTAGGCTCTTGTTTTCTTCAATTTGTGTGAAATTTTTACTAAGTGTTAAGTTTGTCATACTACTAGTATTATAAAGTAACATGAAGGGTTAAGATGTGCACAAATGGGTGGCTAGGATGATGGTTCTCTTAAATATCAAGCTTGTGGACCCATTGACTAAGTCAATTATGTCAAGCCTTACTACTTGCAAGACTTCTCTTCCAAACAAGGGTCAAATGACCCTTGTGCCCATGTATTTTGTCTAAGACATCAATAGGGGGGGGTGACACGTGTCGCCCTCCCATTCGTCACAATATTACGTTTTCTGACAAATTCCATAATTCCGATAAATTTTTACAAGTCTCAAATCTTAACACTGTGAGTTCTTACGTACGTTCTTAAAACATGTCCTGTAAATACGGGGTGTAACATTCTTCCCCCCTTAGAAACATTCGTCCCCGAATGTTCTTTCGGAGTCAAACTTATAATTAGCGACATAGTTTCCTTTCACAACCCCGACATACCAACAATGCCACACATGGCCCTAATACCTCACACACGCATATCTGTCCATCATAAGCCCAAAAGAGATTATCTTTCGTACTTCCAACTCCTTCTAGCATATACATAGTCTCAATATAATCTGTTCATGACACTTAAACATACCACAACTTTATCATGCATACAAGTTTCTAAAGGGCCAAAGACATACCTGAAATCATATAGGCGGTTCAAAGGACGACTAAAATCGAACTCCCACCACGGCCTCTCACAGCCGGTGCATAAACATCCTGCCTAGCTATGGAAGGCGAAGAACCCGCAACTGATCCAGTAGAATGCGCTATCCCACCAGTGCCACCTCTGGTCGGACAGTCTCTCACGAAATGACCCTGCTGGCCGCAAGCATAACAAGTTGTCGAAGTAGTACGACACTCCCCAAAATGGAACCTATTACAGTGACCACACCGGGGCAAAGGTGGCTTCCCCTGGCTACTATCCTCTGACATTTGTGAACTCAGAGCCCTGAGCCCGACCTACCCCGAATATCCCCGCGACCAAACCTCCGCCGGAAGTCCGGAAGGAGCACTGCGTGTCGGTGAAATGTGGACTACTCATTGTTGAAGGCTGTCCGCCTCGAAGTTACCTTGGAACCTCGCGCCCTGCCCTCTTGCCGGCTGAGTCTAGCCGACCTCTCTCTCTCGTCCTCTATCCTCGCAAGATAAGCTTGCATCCTGGCAATATCCATACCAGGCTGAAGGGCCACCCCCAAGCATGCGGTAATCATATGACGGTCTAGCCCCATCACATAGCGGTGAACTCTGTCCGTCATATCAGCCACAATAGTGTGCGCATACCTGGCCAACGAGTCAAACTCCAGGTTGTATTCCCTGATGGTCCTCCCATTCTGCCTTAATGCCAAGAACCTATCAACACGGGCTCTCCTCATTTCAGGAGGCAAAAAGTGATCAAGAAAGGCCTCCGTGAACTCATCCCAAACTGCCGGACGAGCACCCACACCTCTCGACAGCTCCCAAGACTCAAACCAGTTCAACGCAATATCGCGTAACGGTAGAAGCTAACACAACCGACTGTCTCCGAGGCCCTAAGCACTGCATAGTCCGTCAGAGTGCCGAACGAACTCTTGAGGATCATCCTCGATCTCGAACCATAAAACTCGGGTGGACTACAACCGGAAAATCCGAATCCTCAAATCGCTCTGGGCTCTAGGTTAGCTACTCGCTCCGTTGCCGCCTACCACTATGCTAGTCAAAAGTCCGATCTGCTCTCCATAATCTCTAAACTCGCTTGCCGCGGGATGGAGGCTCGTATCGGAACCTCTGAGCTACCGCCGCCTCTGGCCTCTAATACCGCGTGGTGAGTTCGCCGATCCGCCTACTACCTCGGGCATAGTCGTGCCCGAGTCTGGTAACCCTCTGCGTGCCACTAGCGACTCGCTGCCGCTTTGCCCTTACGGGCCCTGGCCGCCCGTGGTGGCATAAGCGTTACATAAGAAGGGTCGGAGAGGATTCAACCTACCAGACGACTCTGCACGATCTCAAAGAGAGAAAAAATGGAAACCAATCCTAAATGTCCTGCAGCTTCCTGATTATAGATGTGGTGCACAACACACCGATAATCAAGACTCTACTAGACACGGTCTATAGACACTTTCTGAGGACTAACTGCTCTGATACAACTTTTGTCACGACCCACGGGCTCGCGATGGTGCCCTACACAGGCACCCTTACAGTATACATCGAGAGATAATCAATGAACATACATGAAACTTATAAATAAATCATCAAAGATAAAATCAACGAGTTAGCCGATAAGGCTACCCCCGGATAGTAAATACATAAACGGCGATTGCCTTTTCTTTACAAATGCACCCACATATGTGACTACAGGACCTCTAAGAGTTTTAACATAACAATCGTAGGACAGGCCCCGCCATACCCTGAATACACGTGAATCTACAACCTCGGGGAAGCCGTACTCAGAGATAAGCCTCCGAGCAAATGGAGCTTTTTCCCAAAATCAACCGAGATCCTGAGAGCGAGGATCACCAACCTGGTACCTAGAACTGCGGTCATGAGCCTTGAACGCACCCGGCGGTCGATAACAGTACCGAATATGGAGCGAAATAACGTCAAGAAATGTGATCATAATTGTACAAAAGAATGACAGGGACAAGTATAAAAATACATACCAGATCCTGCCGTGTCATTACCACTTATGAACTTAATCGCACCTTATTATCTTTTCCCATTTTCAATAAAAGTTATGGTCACATTCTTATGTACATGATTAGGAAAAATCATTAAGTTCATTACTTGTAAACTTACGTATCTTTCATAACATAATTCGGCCCTTTAAGGAGGGGCGCCTATACTACCCGGCCCAATCTGGGACGCGATCAAGTCACACAAATATCAAAGTGTGCCCGTGGAATCCCCCATCACTGCCGACAGCTATAAGTGTAAAAATAACCATGTGACGCGCCCGTGGCATCCCACCTCACTGTCGGCGTACACATACACAACACATATATATATCCCCTGCCCGTGGAACCCCACATCACTGCCGACAGCTATAAGTGTAAAAATAACCATGTGACGCGCCCGTGGCATCCCATCTCACTGTCGGCGTACACATACACAACACATATATATATCCCCTGCCCGTGGAACCCCACATCACTGCAGACAATTATAAGTGTAAAATATAACCATGTGACGCGCCCGTGGCATCCCACCTCACCGCTTCGGCGTGCATACACAACATATATATATCTATCTATATATAACGCGACGCGTGCCCGAATCCCACATCGTATAAGCGTGGCCATAACGTGCCCTCGGCGTCCTCATCGTAGTGCAGGTCTTCGTGGGAGCTAGCCCATGGAGTAATAATATAACGGTCGCATGCCCGAATCCCACATCGTATAAGCATGGCCGTGGAGTAATAAACGCGGGCATCTAACCCGCGTCTGGCCGCATGCCCCGTCCTCATCGTATAAGCATGGCCAAGATCAATCACAATGGAAGCATACCCGTGGAATCCCCCGTCACTGCCGGTACGTCCGATAAAATGTCCGGGCATCTAACCCGCATCCTGGTCACATGCCCCGGAATCCCACATCGTATAAGCATGTCCAAGGATCAATCATGATGGAAGCATACCCGTGGAATCCCACATCATCGCTTGCATTTCCAAGTAAACTTATAACAAGACAGCCGACCCTCCAACTGAGAGGCACGACAACGTAACATATAATACTTGCACTTAAAGCTATCACAAGCAAATACAGGAAAGTTCATTAAACCCTTAGACTTCCATTTATATAAACTCATGACACTTTCATTTTACACATCAAAAATCCGGGAATTTAATCCCAAGTACTACGTACTTACATTCTTTTCAAAAGATTCCTTTTCATATAAAACTCCAAGATACTAACACCCGTAGTATCAAGGCTTGTGTACATTTCACATAAGTCACGATACTTTTAGAAATACATTTCTCGGCTTCTAAATCAAGTGACCCTTACTTTAAAGCTTTAAGCAAGTGATACCTTTAAATCAAATTATTTCCTTGATTACTTTATTAGAGAAAAACCATTCTCTTAACCTTCCATAAAACCGTTATAACCAACTTCCCATAAAGTCGTTATAACCCTTTATGGTTTTAGACAAACCCATTCCTTTTACAACCAAGAGACTTATACTTTTTTAAAACCAAGTATTGTATACTTTCAAATCAATTCTCTTAACTTTCAAGGTACAATTAGTCTCTTAACCTTTAGAAATCAAGTGACTCCTTTTATTATAAAACCTTAGGCAATTGATGCCTTAAAATCAAGTTGCCTTTTCATAAAAAAAAATCAAGTCATTTATCTTTCCATAAAGCAAATATAACCAACTTTCCATAAAGTCGTTATATTCACTTTATACCTTAGCCAAATACAATTTCCTATCCAAGGGACTTATACGTTTAAAACGGAACAAGTATCACATACTTCAAAACTCTTCACGTCCCTTAACTTTAATAAAACATTAGACATCCTTAATACTTTCAAAGAAGCGAGTTAATCTCCTAACTCACCCGACTTGTCCATTCATATACTAGTAAAGGATATCAAGATGTTGTCGCTCACCGTACTACATCGCAACTAGTCATGCTCAAAAGATAGGAAAAGTTCTACATAGAGTAAATCACACAACTACCTCTTAACTTCTAAGAGTAGAAGGAAACATGAAATGATACCACAGGTATATTCCATACATAGAATCATGCCAAAGGAAGGAAGAGGTGCACATACCTCGCGACGATTATCGACAAGTAGCAAAATGCCCCAAAGTACTTCAACCTTGATAGCTATTCCATCCTTCAAGTAGGATACGCAATACTTAGTACTTCAACCTATAATGGTCACAATACGGCCATTAACCTCTTACTTCAAACGTAGAATATTCTAAGTGCTAAGTCACTAAATTCTACGGAAAATCGGACAACACCTCCTTTGTTTCTACTCACTTTGCCACCTTTTTCAAGGCCGAATACAATAACCAAACACGCCACATTTAAGGCCCAATCAATGCAATTAACAACAGGGGATTACACGCCTACTAGACGTGTAAAATTCCGCCCCACAATAGATATCAAATTAATACAACTTACTAGGCCAATTCGGCCACATTGAGTACCATAACACCAATTCTTATCCAATTTCCATTTCAATCCAAGTTATTATCCTAACATGATATCAAGTCGCAATCGATTATAACTACTATAATCTCCAAGTAATTAACATGCGACGATTCTAATAAACGACTAAATTGTAATCCAACTTCACAAGGCTTACATTACATTTCGGATTTAAGCTACAAGCAATCCATAATACTTATAAACTTCAACACATATCAACTTCATGCTAGCAACACGTAAAGCTAACAACAACAATATATATATAATCTTGTAACACTAATTAAGAGACAAGATTATACCTCAACGAATCTCAATCCAACTCTGTCACGACCCAACCCCGGGCCCGCGACTGGTGCCCTACCTGGGCACCCTTACAGGTATGCATCAGAGATAATCAGCGGAACATACATAACTTAACAATGAAATAATTAATAGGCTAGCCGATAAGGCTACCTTCCTGGATATAAACAAATCCAAAAGCAGTTACCTCAATTTTTTTTTTATAAAGTGACCCACACGATATGACTACAGACCTCTAAGAGTTTACATAACAAGCGTGGACGACAGGGCCCCACCATACCCTGAATGCACTAAAGTCTACAACTTGAGGAACCATACCAAAAGACAAGCCTCCGAGAAATGGAGCTTTCCGAGTCTTGACCGTGACCCAGTGCGGATCGCCAGCTATGTATCTCAACTCATGCAGATGAACGCACTTCGGCGAGGTCGATAAAATATGTACCAAGTATGCAAGTGAAAGCATCAGTAATTTAAATCATAATAGTCGAAAATACATGAAGACATATATGATAACCAAATTAATAAAGATAATCGTGCCTTCTTGAAGTGGAAATAATGAAAGTCAATTTTTACCTTATACACTGTCTCAAGATATGAACAACAATCACGCGGGGCTATGAACACCACCTCAAATATCAAAGCGTGCTGGGATTCCCATCACACCGATCGCTAGTGTAAAATCTAACTCGTGACGCGCCCGGTACCTACCTCACCGTCGGCACACCTACAACACGTATATACCTATATCCTGCCCGTGGAATCCCCGTCATCGCCGACACCATAAGTACAATACAACCGTGTGATGCGCGTGGCATCCTACCTCATCGTCGATACACATACAACACATATATACCTATATCCTGCGCCTGTGGAATTCCCGTCACTACTACCGACCGTAAATGTAACTATAACCGTGTGGCGCACCCGTGGCATCCCACCTCACTATCGGTGTACATACACGTATATATATATATATCATGCCCGTGGAATCCTCATCTCGTACATGACTTCGTTTAGTAATCCTACTGGGACTATTTCACCGCGTGATAGTCGTATGGACGCGTGAGGTATTCCTCGCGATAGTCATATCCGCCGCGTGGGACTATTTCACCCGCGTAAGCCCATAAGGACTCGCGTGAGGTATTCCTCGCGTCGTGGGTAGCAAATCCACTAAGCGGTGGTATAACGATCTTGGGGATTTACCTCATTTATACTCTTACCCTCGAACTACATGCCCTAATCCTCATCGCAGCGTGTCCACTACAGCATACCCGTGGAATCCCACATCACTGACAGTATGTCCCGGTAACCCATACTAAGACCATGGAAGCATACCCGTGGAATCCTCCATCACTGTCTGTACGTCCAGGTAAACTCATACTATGACCAGGGAAGCCTACCCGTGGAATCCCACATCACCGCTCGATGCGTCGGTAGACTCGTAAGAAGGCAATGGAAGCGTACCCGTGGAATCCTACATCATCGCTTGCGCCCAAGTAAGTTCACAACTTCTTTAGACTTTCATTAACATACAAAATGGATCTCATTTTATGACCTTAAGGCACTTTTCATATCACTTAACAAGTCCGGGGAAATTCAACCCAAAGTACTATGTATTTCTATTCTTTCCAAGATCCATTTTCCACATAAGACCCCAAGATACTAACACCCGTAGTATCAAGGCTTATCTATATTTCAAACAAGTCACTATATTATTAGAAATATGCTTCGGCTTCTAAATCAAGTGACCCTCATTTTAGACCTCAAGCAATTGATGCCTTTAAATCAAATTGCCTTTCTTAGTTTCAATTCTTTCATCTTGGTTTACCTTACTCGCGAAAACCGTTCCTCTAACCTTCCATAAAGTTATTATAACCAACTTCCCATAAAGCCGTTATACTAACTTTATGCTTCTTAGAAACTAAGACTTCTTTAACCTCTCATAAAGCCGTCATAACTAACTTCCCATAAAGCCGTTATAACTCTTTATGTCTTAGACCACTTTGTTCTTTCTATAACCAAGAGACTTGTACTTGATTCAAGTCGCACTACTTACAAAGTACTTCAAGTCTCTTTAACTTAGAAGACAATTTCCTAACTTAGAAACAAGTTCTTATCTTTATAATGGTTTAAGAATCAATACCTTCCAAATCCAAAAGATTCTAAACTTTTTCTGTCAAGGAATCCTTGTCTACCTTATTAGGATAAACCGTTCTTATAACTCTTGCTTAAGGACACGTGAGTTAATTCTCTAACTCAACCAACTAGACATCCTTAAAACAAGTCAAATATATCAAATGACTTCCCTTCATTTAAATTACGACGCTCACTGCACCAAACAGTTATAACTACTTATGCTCAAGAGATAAGAAGGTTTCTACATACCTCTTTTGTTTAATCCACTTGCCAAGTCCAATATGCCGTCCGAAGATGTCGACCTATAATGACCATAATACGTCTATTAGCTTCTAGCTTCAATGTAGAATATTCTAATGTAAAGTCCCTTGTCTTACGGGAAAGATTGGACAGCACTTTCTTTGTTTCTACGGACATTTCCACCTTTTTCAAGGTCCGAATTCAATAACCAAACGCCACATTTAAGGCACAACGATTCACAACCAAAGGGATTACACGCCTTTACGGGACGTAAAATTCTGCCCCACAATAATACAAAACAATCCAAATCTTTTCAAACTTTAGTATAATGACCTCGGGCTCAATTCTTAACTACTATAACTTGAAATCTTCAAATACACAAGAAGGTGGAGATTTTACCTCAAGAAGCCCTCTTTCCGAAATCTTCTTCACTTTAAAATTTACCCACACGAACCCTCTACAAGCTTGCCAACACTTTTCCTTCTTGAAGCCCTTCCAAAATCTCACCGGGGGTTCATCAATTTGAGAGAGAGAAGAGGGATTTTTCTTAGGGAAACCCTTGCAAATGGCCAAGTCTTGAAGGCTTGGCCCTAAAATAAGACCCTCCTTTGGTCAAAAAGATGGGAGGGACACTTGTCACCCTCCCATAGGCCTTTTATCAAAATATCCCCTGTTTTTGCCCTTCGTAAAAATCCCGCCTTGGCGCGCGCCACGCCACGGCCATGGCTTCCACTCCTGAGAATTCCCTGCATTTCGGCGCCGCGGCCCTGCATTCCGGCGCCGCGGCGCTGCAACCTCAGAGGACTTTCGGAATTATCGGCGCCGCGGCCCTGCCGACGGCGCCGCGGCGCTGCGACGCCTGCTGGGAAAAATCTGTCCTCTGCGTCAGCCCACAGAACTTCTAACGCCCGTAACTTCCTACCCCGATGTCCAATCGACGAGTGGTTGGTTGCGTCGGAAACTAGACTCAACAACCTTCATACTAGTCTTTTAAAACTCCTCACAACTCCTAAGAAACTAGGAGATATACCGCTCCAAAGTTGACTGAAAGTCTGCTCACAACCTTTTGCCATCCCAACTTTCCACCTTCAAATCTTATTTCCTTTCGTACGTTCTTAACTTAACCTCTTGAATTTTACGGGGTGTAACAAACTCCAAATCCGAAGTCGCTCCTTAGTAACTTAGAGCCTCTTCAAGACACTTCAATCCGCTACTTGAGACCCTTAGAACAATACCAACAACTTTCCTTCAAACTTCCAAACCAAAACCTAGAAAGCAACTAGGTTTTCACTTTGCGACTAACCCGAAAACTATCTTTTTCCGAGATTTTTCTATTGAGATACACTTACAATACACTCATGAACCTTGGTTTAAAGTGTGGAGCTTAAAGAACAAGAAACGAAATTTTTTCCTTCTTTCCCTTAGTGAACCCGAGAGCTAGGCTCTTGTGTTCTTCAATTTGTGTGAAAATTTTACTAAGTGTTAAGCTTGTCATACTACTAATAGTATTATAAAGTAACATGAAGGGTTAAGATGTGCACAAATGGGTGGCTAGGATGATGGTTCTCTTAAATATCAAGCTTGTGGACCCATTGACTAAGTCAATTATGTCAACCCTTACTACTTGCAAGACTTGTCTTCCAAACAAGGGTCAAATGACCCTTGTGCCCATGTATTTCGTCCAAGACATCAATAAGGGGGGGTGACACGTGTCGCCCTCCCATTCGTCACAATATTACGTTTTCCGACAAATTCCATAATTCCGATAAATTTTTACAAGTCTCAAATCTTAACACTGTGAGTTCTTACGTACGTTCTTAAAACATGTCCTGTAAATACGGGGTGTAACACCTCCTTTATCAATAGTAACGAGTAGGAGAATAAGGAGTAAAATGTGGAACTTTTATGATAGAATTGAGGACACTAATAGAGTTAGATGTAATATTTGTGGAAAAACTTATAAACATGGTAATGACGGGGGACGGACACTTTAGTTAGGCATGTACAGAGAGTTCATCCGACACACTAGTCAACAATAAATTAAGTATAAAATATAAAGATGCAGTTAAATTATTTGATAATTGAACAATTCTGCTACTAATCTTCGTTCTAGTTCTGCTTCTATTCTGTGTCTACATCTGCAGGATTCAATGAAGACGATGATAATGAATCTAGATTCTAGATATATGGAGCACTTTTACAACAACACAAGTTGCGGCGGAACCGCGGGACTGAAATTAATACTCCAGATTTAGAGGCTGTGGACTATGGAGCATCACCAATTCAATCAACCTATAAACAAAATTATTATTACTTCATTATGTACTCTTATTAACATTATGAATAATGAAAGTTATAAAGTTTACATCTTATAATTAGTTTTTATTTTATTATCTCTTTACTCTTTAGTTGTTACTTGTTAACTTATGTCTACTAATTTAATAAATTAATAAAAGTATAACTACAATATAAACTATAAAGTATAACTAAAGTTATAAAGTATAACTACAATTAGTTTTTATTTTATTATCAATTTAGTTTTTGTTTGTTAACTTATGTCTATTAATTTAATAAATTAATAATACTATAATTACAATATTATAAACTATAAAGTATAAAGTTATAAACTATATTATATTATTATATTACATATTTAATTTGAATTTAGTTAAATTTTCGAAATTAAAAAAAGGACCAGAGGTCTGTTCAACTCAGACATATCGACCAAGTAAAATTCGGTAATGAACCGGATCGATAGGCAGTAAGCGATGAACCGACTGGTGGTCCGAACCAGTTCAACCTGAAGAGCCTCACGGCCCGGCCCGGTCCGGCCCGGTCGACCGTTAGACAGGTATAGTTTCCACTGCAACAAATGAACGTGCATTTTAATTACAAAAATTGTGAAGAGTCAACTCCGCAACAAAATGTCAGATGATTATCTTACAAATACTTTGCTATTGTATATTGAAAGAGAAATTGTCGATGACTTTGACATAGATGCAGGGGCGGACTAACCCTTGGGCTGGGCCCTGACCCACCCCCATTTAAAAAAAATTGACTTGAATTTTTGGGTTTAATTTGGATTGTTAATTATGATTGCAAATTAGGAAAATAATTTAATTTTAAACCAATTCTTTTATTGATTGAGTTTGATGAATTGTTAGAAATATTTAATATATGATAGTAATATTGTGGTCCCAATTCAATTTAGTTAGGTGATCGGTTATTTTAAATGTTTATTTTTTTTGTCAGATTTGAGAATATTATACAAATGTCAAAACCACAAAAAAAGATTAGTTCGTTCTTTAAAACAAAAGAACCCACTAAACCTTTGGAAAATGATGCACCTGTGGTAAATGAACGTGTTACAAATGTCGGGGTTTCAAGTGAACGACAAACTTCAAAGCGCGCTAGGCCGAGAGAGCTTAGTATCAATTCTCTTTCAAGTATTATTATGTTGTGTAAGTGGATGGTAGATACAGGAAGATCGAAAATTTATTTGTTGATATTCAGATTGGTTTCTCTTGTGCTTACGCTCCCGATTTCACTGCAACAAATGAACGTGCATTTTCAGCTACAAACATTGTGAAGAGTCGACTCCGCAATAAAATGTCAGATGATTATCTTACAAATACTTTTCTATTGTATATTGAAAGAGAAATTATCGATGACTTTGACATAGATGCTATTATGAATGACTTTCGTAATTCGAAAAACGTAAATTGCTATTGTAATATAGTTATTTGAGCGTTAAATATATATATTTTTTATTTTAATCGGTCCACCCTATGATTATTTCGTTAGTCGACCTTGCGTGGGAATGAGTGGCCAGAGCCCTAAAATGAAAGTACTATGAGTGGTAAAAATCTGAAATCTGTGTGAATGAGTGGGCTCCTCAGAAGATATTTTACTGCCTCTGAATCTCTGATTGCCATAGTTACGTTCTCTACCTAAAAATATCTTGAGTGAGAGAGAAGTGGCAGTGGGCAGTGGGCAGTGCTATCTCGGATAAGTATAAATATGGAGAGCATTATTGTCAGTAGGGACATCATGCATCTATTTGAGTGTGTTGTGTTTCTGAAAAACATTTTAAATTTTTTAGAAATTCTTTTTCTACAAAAAAACATAGTATTAAAGAGAATTTTTCAGAAATGACTATAGTTTGACAGCTTATTGCAGTTCTGTATTTATCATTCACAGCTACTTTGACATTATAATCAATTCTAATGTATTTAATTCAGGTATTCAATTGGCTATTTATGACAGCAATTCTGTTGTATTACAGCTCAAGTGGAAATAAAGTGTATACACAACAAAAATTCAAAAAAAGAAAAAGAAGGAATTTGCGTTTAAAATGGAGAAATAATTCACTGTGTTTATACTCAAAGTGGAGAATACACTCAAATCCAAATAGAAAATCCAGCGAAAAGTACAATAATACATTATATCTACACTCTTTTTTTTTTTTTTTTTGAAGGCATGGAATCTTTCAGTGATACTTTAGTCAGAAGTAAACCCCGAATGACGCAATAACTCGCAAAACCATGTCACCGATTAACCACACTTGCAAGTCACGTGTGCGCTCAACCAAGGTTTATGCAGGATCGAACTCGTGACCATGGCCCCGTTTCTCTTCTTCTGTACACCAATTCTACCCTCATGTATTATATCTACACTCAAAATGGAGAAATAAGGAGAGAGTCACCGGATTCGGGCGCTTCAATCAATTTTTAATATTTTGGAAAAACATAAAAAAAAACTTGTCAATAATATTTTTCAAACAAAAATCGAAATATAGTTGTAGTACATTTAGATTTGAATTTATGATGATGCCTTATGGGATTTGCACCGAAAAAGTTAAGATGGAAATCCCTTTTCTTTTACTTTTTTTTTTTAATATTCTGGGTCGACTTTGCGTCTACTTGAAAGGTAATAGTATCGGTCTCTCAACATTACTATCAGTAAATCGCGAGATGTGCTCTAGTAACTCAACTTGCGCCAGACTAGTCTTGAAGATAGTAGTACCGGTCTCTCAACACTACTACCAGTAAATCGCGAGATGTGCTCTAACAACTCGGATTTGAAAACGGACAAAAATGCTCTCACTTTTCTCATTCTTCATTTAACCTTTTACATATTAAAGAGGAAACAGAAAACAAAAAGGAAAGGGATAACATTTCTTTGATGCCATTTATAAAGTGGCTCGGTAACTTATGCATAATTTTTTTTGTTGACGAAGGAAGTAGCTATTCTTTTAAGTCTTGAGGATAAACCCGGTGTATGATAGTCTGCAAACCACGTCATTAGGTCTTAACCACAGTCGTGTGGCGCGACAACCAAAGAGGGTTATGCAGAGGATCGAACTCGTGATCTTGCGGTCCCGCGCTCTACTGCTACACCAACTTAGCTACTCTTGCGGGTAACTTATTCATAATCTTGAGTGCTATGTTATTTGCTTTCAAAAACCAAAACCATTTGTGTTCATTCTCAAATATCGTGTATTTAAATATTAATTGATGCTGCAACCGTAATCTACAGTCTAAAAGAGAAAACGTTCAGCATATGTTTGCCAAATGGTACACATATTTAATCTTAATATATTAACACGAGATTAATTATTGTCCAGTGTAATTGAGTCTTTTTCATTTTTTGTTAACTATATAGTGAACAAAATAAATGCCAAGTTTCTTTAAAAATAACACGTTCTTATTTGGGGTTATTCTTCCTTGTGAAAAAAGAGTTTATAATTAATATAACTTATTTGTGTAAATAATTTTTATACTATTTTGTTATCCTTAACTGTTGTAGGATAAATCACATGTCTTATTTTTAAGATTTCAAATATCACATTTTATGAAAAATAGTGTCCACTTATCAAATTAAGAAATAGTTAATATTATTTTTTCAAATTTGTCATTATTAAGTGTTAGGTGATCTATTTAATTAGAGATATTTTAATCAAATTATTTATTTTACCTGAAAGTTAGTATTTTTTTAAGCAGTGTGCAAATGACTAAGTGGACAATAAGCGTTGAATCCCTAAATACTTCGATTTCTTATATTCCCAGGGTTGCGAACCGCTCAAGAAGCAAGTAAGAATTGTTGTTGTCTCACTCGAACTGCAGTCATCACTCTACGTTATTTTCTCGTTTCTTCTTTAAGAGCTTCGTCGGGAAAATAGGTTCAACAGGAGAGGTAGATTTGAAAACAAAAAAACGCTCCTCTCCAACTTTATAGTCAAGCAAGTGGCGTGCTATTCATCTATTAAAGAGGCTGTTGCAATCCGGTTCTTGTCACGACCGGCGGGCGTGGTGGTGCCTTACCGGGCACCTAGTGACACAACATCAGTGTCGGCGGAACATAAAACAACAACGTGAGATAACGAAATATAAAACAATAATCGTGAAAACTTGCTGTCGGCGTATATATAACCATCAACTCTTTTACAAATGAGCGGCTTAATCCTTTTTACCAACCACACGGTGATTCTACGGACCTCTAAGAATGATACGACCGCGATGGCGGGACGGGGCCCGCCAAACCACGAATGTAAACACTACGACGGGGACTATACGTGATAAGCCTCCGGAGAAAGCGGAGCTTCCCAATGACTGTGACCACGAGAGCTAGGATCGGCGGCGATGTACCTCGACTGCGGCATGACGCGGCCCGGGAGGTCGATCTGGCGTGTACCAAGTATGTGGCGTAAAGTATCATGGCTTGAAATCATAGTAGTCATATAAAGCGGGGACGTGTATGATAACGAACTACTGATTCCGCGCAACTAGCGATCGTGTCAAGTCGAGGACTCGCGCCTCAAAGTCATCACAATAAGGCCGTGCGGGGTAAGTGCGAAGGCATAGCCTACTACTAAGACCCCAGTACCACAAATGCCACTGGCGTATCACGAGGTCTCTGCAGACCGCACCGGAGATCGGGCGGCGCGGCCGCGATGTCGATGTCTTGGCGTCTATTCTGGAACTCGCGACTCGCGCGCGTAGGTCACGCGCGGACCGCGTAAGGTATTCCTCGAATCCACGGTCCTAGACCACTGAGGTATACCCGCGTCGAAGCGACTAACCACCGGTATCCGTCACGGACTTAGCGGCCCGCATAGCCCGCCGAGGACCGCGTAGTCCTCGGAGACCGCATAGGGAATCCGCGTCGGCTAAACACCGGAATGATCGGTCGATCACTGGAGCATACGCGGACTCGCGTAGTCTCAAGGACCGCGTAGTAGTATAGACGCGTCAAGGGTGGCAAGCCACCGGTATACGATCGAGGGTAGGTGATATAATAACGATCTGATGGACTTACCTTTTAACAATGTAAGCCTGTGAGAATGACCCGCTTACATAACAATCACAAGATACTAACACAAGTAGCGTCTAACATGTTTACTTATCAAATCAACAAGAAAGTATTACAAGGCTATCACAAACCAATACAATCAAGTTGTTCACACGAGTACTTCTACTAACAAGTTCGAGTATCTAACCCCAACGTGCTTCATACATTAAATCTTTAAAAGATCGTTCTATCACATAAGTCATCTGATACGTAGTATAAAAATAGAGTAGTATCTTTTAAGTAAACCAAAACACTTACCTTTGTAAAATCAAGTAACAACATTATTTTCCAAGCGTTGAGTTTGCCTAATTTCAAATGTTCGATTTCTTATTTTAAAAGGTTTAAGTAGTTCATAGTCTTATTCATTCAAGAATATAATCCTTTTTATTAACCAATTGAGAAACATAAGCCTTACGTGTAAGTAGGTTATTCTTATTTATAATAATCTTATTACAATGACCGTGATCTAGGAAATATCATTTTGTCTTATCTTGGCTTATGCGGATGGAAGTTTCTTGGTTTTAATCATACTTAATTATTCAAAACATTTCCTTTTGTTACTTATTGCGATGGTTTGTCGATACACGTCCTGATTTCCAAAATCGGTAAAACATTCTTAAGCGTTATACCTAACTTCCCATAAAGCTAGTATAACTCTTAAGTTTTCAAAAATACATTACTACACATATTCTTTCAAAATGATTTATAAACCTTTTGAAATACTTCAAGTTCTTCATTAACACATAACAAGTCGATTATAATCAAATCGATTACCTTTGAAAACCACGACCCGTTTCTTACCTACGTAAATTTGTTATAACCAACTTCCCATAAAGCGGTTATAACACTTTATGTTTTACAACAATCAAACACGTATGCGTCACCGTACTACATGGTTCACACATATCATGCTAGGAGAGATAGGAAGAGGTTCACGTACCTCGCGGCGAGTATCGACTAATAGCAAACGCTCAACGATCGGCTACTCCTTAAGCCGAGTGGATCGTTCCACCGTAGCACTTGACTATAAGGCCACAGTGCGCTTATTAACATCGTAGAACATTCTCTGAGAAAATTCGGCACCTCACGCGCGGCGTAAATCTCCTCTCTAACGAGGCTACGAGCCAACGGGGTTATCATCTAACGAGCGGATACAATTCTACTATCCGTAATACTACCTGCAAGTCTCATGTCTGATCTATGTAATTCTGATTGATTCGATTCCTTTTTCTTGAGCTTAAGTCGAGGACATTGCCACAAGTATGTTGATTATATATATATAGTATACTTGACTATATAATCTAACGACATGTAATATCGATTACAAAAGGGGACAAGATATTTACCTCGCTAAGCCCATAATTATCCAAGTATAAAGTCGATCTGGGCAATCGTTTAGCTCGACTCAGCGCTCGACCATCTAAACCACCCTTAGAAGTTCTAACCAACTTCTTCACAATACTCCGGCCGGTATGGAGATTTTCCTAGGGTTTCGGTTTTGTGGTAGCGGGAAGTATAATAGTATTTACGGGCTTTTAGTATAGGTATAACCTTAGAATACAACAAGGTATCTGGCTAAGGTAATTTGGACATTATAACAATACTAGGAGAGTATTTCTATACCTGACAAAGGGTATTATCACGAAAACAACCTAGGCTGGGGTACCCGGTGCTGACTACAGGAGGGGGTGTCTGCCTCGGCCTGCCCACTGGGGACTCTCGACGAGGGGAGAGGGGCTCTCGGCCAAGACACTACACTAAGGGGAAAGAAGAAGCTTTCGAGACTTAGGCAATTTTGTGAATGAATTAGTCTTGAAGGGGTATTTATAGGTCAGTGAAAGCCAACCAATGGCGAATTACACCAAGTGTTAGGCAAGTGTAGGGCCAAGATCCACGTGTGTACCTGTGACTTGCACACAAAATATCTACCAAAAATATCTCACTTGCCTTCCCATGCGTCGAGCGCGCTTGCCCGCTGATGAGGGTGCCAAGTGTCGCCTCGTTGGTCCAAAATGTTAGTCTCTCGGAAAAATCCATAAAAATAAGAAAAGACATAGCGGAATTTTCCCTGAAGTTATGAAAAAGCGTTTCGTCGAAGCGACTCTAGGGTGTTGTGCACAAATGCCGTTCGGCGAAGCCACTGGCGGGGTGACACGTGTCACCCTCCTATTGGCCCAAAATAAAACATCTTCGAAAATATCCATAATGGCCAAAATCTAGAAAACAAAGTGGGCCCCACAAAGCAGTAAATTTCTCGTGGGCCCAGCGTGACCATTTCGAAAATAAAATTCCATAATTCTCTAATATTCCGGGAAGTCCGAATACCAAATCGGAATCAATTCCGTTAACGAACCTTTTTCCTTCACAAAAGGAAACTTTTAGTGGAAAAATCGCCTCTTTCTTCGCTCGATCTTTACGCCGTATTCTCAAATGCGTGCGTCCTCGCATACATACCACAGAACTACGGGGTATAACATTCTCCCTCGCCGAAACATTCGTCGAATGTTCCTTCTAAGTCTCAAAACAAGCGTCGTGATATAGTCTTCCTCTTATACTTACGAGAACAATCACTGCCATACGGCCATGGAAACACTGCGCCAAAACTTACATCTAAGTCCACGAGAAACACCTCTACATCACCACAAATACCTCTTCCGGGTCAAAATATACTTCCTTAGTCAGCGATACCACTTTTGTCACTTTGTCGCGAGCCTTGCTCGGCGACCCAACAAATGGTGCAGGGTGCAACTGCGATCCGGAGGATCGTACACTCGAACTCTTACCACGTTACGTCGGCCGGTTTCCAAAACTCGTCACGCACCTGTCAGGGGTGGTACTTTCGAAGACCGGCCGTCGGCACGAACTCTGGCGTCGTCGCGATTATCCGCCGCGATTCCTGCGGTGCGAACTTTACAGACAAGCCACCATTATCCACGATCTGTGGAACAAGCTGAACCGACTATCTGAACCACGCGACATCGAACCAATCGGCCGTGACTTGCATTTCTGCCCTGAGGCGTCGCGAGCGACATCAGAACAACGAAATGGTAGCTTAAACACTCCTGACCAGGACAACGATCGCCGCGCTACCGCGAAATCAAAACAGCGGCGAGGCGAATGCGTCTGAGGAGACTCGCGAGTTCTAGCCACCTGCACAGTACAAACTCCCGAGAAGAAAGCAGTAGTACCACAGGCTCCAGTGTCGTCATAAGGTGAAGGTAGGCACCGTGCAACCTCGCGACACCGGATAACATCAACCTGCGAGAGCGACCGCGGCCAGAAGAACACGATAAGCTGCCCCGTCGGCCCGACCAGCGGTCGAGCGCATCCACGAACTTGCGGCTAACTAAACATGGGCCTAACACCCTCGTGACACAACACAAAGGGACCGCACCCGACCCGCGCCCCGAACCTACGCGGGTTGACCCGCGTAGCCTGACGGCAGGCGTGGCGCGAAATACCATCTCCCGAAGGAACAATCTTACTAAACCGCGTTACGAAAACCTAGCGGTCTTCTTAGCTCGACTACCTCTTTCATTTCATACTACGCATGGGACTTATCCCGACATTTCGCGTGCACTATGCACTCTATAAAGTCAAACATAAACATACGTCTCTAGAGATGGCGCACCTCTAAGGTCTTTGCGTATAAAGCTCTAAGGCTCACTTTCTCTATCCTCCAAAATCTTACTCGGTTAACCCACCATGATTTCTAATCACAACTAACACTTGCTATCGAACATAGCACTTAAGGTATACTACTTGAAAGTTCTGAAGGACGCTGCTTTCTGGCCTGCCTCTTCATCGCTTGGTTAACCGTCGATCTCTCGTTTCTCGACTGCTGCATGGCGTACGAGGCCATGCTCGAGCCTAAGCGAAGGATTACTCTTGCACAACGCCTGCTTGGTAGTCATCAAGACTTGCGATACATCGGTATACTCTGCGGTAGCCAAATCCATAGCTAGTAACAAGGTTGTCTCTTTGCAATCTATATTCATGTTCCGATGCGTGGGCGAAGGTTCAAATATCGTGGGCCGATGAGGCTAAGTCATTGTGCTAAACTCTGCTTTGGGGCTAGTGGCGTCGCGAAATCCCGAATGAAGCACTACCTAGGTAATGATTTGGCTGTGCCCTCGCCACGCACGAACTCTACTCGCGGCTCCGCCGCTGCGCGCCTCACTGGGCGGGTTGCCTGCGGAGGCATAACGATAAGGAATGAATTTCGTCGGAGGGTCGACTTACAACCTGGCTCTGAGGCACGATCTCGAGTGAGAAGAATAGAAACCAATCCTAAATATCCTATAGCCTCACGATTATTGGTGTGGTGCGCGACAGATAATCGAACTTCTTGGATCTGATGCGTAGACACTTTCAGAGATTAAGCGCTCGATACCACTTTTGTCACGACCGGCGGGCGTGGTGGTGCCTTACCGGGCACCCTGGTGACACAACATCAGTGTCGGTGAACGTAAAACAACAACGTGAGATAACGAAATATAAAACAATAATGCGTGAAAACTTGCACGTCGGCGTATATATAACCATCAACTCTTTTACAAATGAGCGACAATCCTTTTTACCAACCTGCCTGCGATACTACAGACCTGCAGAATGATCGACCCGATGGCGGGGCGGGGCCACATGAACCACGAATGTAAACCTTACTGACGGGGACTATACGTGATAAGCCTCGGAGAAGCGGAGCTTCCCAATGACGTGACCACGAGAGCTAGGATCAGCGGCGATGTACCTCGACTGCGGCGTGAGCGGCCCGAAGAGTCGATCTGGCAACGTGTACCAAGTATGTGAAGCGTAAAGTATCGCATGGCGAAATCATAGTAGTATATAAAGCGGGAGGCGTGTATGATAACGAACTACGATTCACAACAACTAGCGATCATGTCAAGTCGGGGACTCACGCCGAAAGTCATCCTGATAAGGCCGTGCGGGGTAAGTGCGAAGGCATAGCCTACTAAGACCCCGGTACCACAAATGCCTGGCGTATCACGAGGTCTCTACAGGCCGCACCACGGGATCGGGCGGCGGCTGGCGCGATATCGATGTCTTGGCGTCTATTCTGGAACTCTCGCGACTCGCGTAGGTCACACGGACCGCGTAAGGTATTCCTCGAATCACGGTCTGAACCACGAGGTATACCCGCGTGAAGCGGCTAACCACCGGTATCCGTCTGGACTTCGCGGCCGCGTAGCCCCTCGAGGACCGCGTAGTCCTCGGAGACCGCGTAGAATCCGCGTCGGGCTAAACACCGGAATGATCGGTCGATCACGGAGCATCTGCGGCTCGCGTAGTCTCAAGGCCGCGTAGTAGTATAGACGCGTCGAGGGTGGCAAGCCTCGGTATACACGGTCGAGGGTAGGTGATATAATAATGATCTGATGGACTTACGCTTTTAACAATGTAAGCCAAAGCAGAATGACCCGCACATAACAATCACAAGATACTAACCGCAGTAGCATCCTAACATGTTTACTTATCAAATCAACAAGAAAGTATTACAAGGCTATCACAAACCAATCTGATCAAGTTGTTCACACGCGGTACTTTCTACTAACAAGTTCGAGTATCTCCCAACGACGTGCCATACATTAAATCTTTAAAGATCCGTTCTATCACATAAGTCATCTGATACAGTAGTATAAAAATAGAGTATTTGTCTTTTAAGTAAACCAAAACACTTACCTTTGTAAAATCAAGTAACAACATTATTTTCCAAGCGTTGAGTTTGCCTAATTTCAAATGTTCGGTTTCTTATTTTAAAAAGGTTTAGTAGTTCATAGTCTTATTCATTCAAGAATATAATCCTTTTATTAACCAATTGAAAGCATAAGCCTTACGTATAAGTAGGTTATTCTTATTTATAATAATCTTATTACAGTGACCGTGATCTAGGAAATATCATTTTGTCTTATCTTAGCTTATGCGGATGGAAGTTTCTCTGGTTTTAATCATACTTAATTATTCAAAACATTTCCTTTTGTTAACGCGGTGGTTTGTCGATACACACGATTTCCAAAATCGGTAAAACATTCTTAAGCGTTATACCTAACTTCCCATAAAGCTAGTATAACTCTTAAGTTTTCAAAAATACATTACTACATATTCTTTCAAAATGATTTATAAACCTTTTGAAATACTTGAAGTTCTTCATTAACACATAACAAGTCGGTTATAATCAAATCGATTACCTTTCAAAACCACAACCCGTTTTCTTACCTACATAAAGTTATAACCAACTTCCCATAAAGCGGTTATAACACTTTATGTTTACAACAATCAAACACGTATGCGTCTACCGTACTACATAGTTCACATATCATGCTAGGAGAGATAGGAAGAGGTTCACATACCTCGCGACGAGTATCGACTAATAGCAACGCTCGGCGATCGGCTACTCCTTAAGCGAGTGGATCATTCCACACGTAGCACTTGACTATAAGGCCACTGGCGACTTATTAACATCGTAGAACATTCTACGAAAATTCGGCACCTCACACGCAGCGTAAATCTCCTCTCTAACGAGTGGCTACGAAGCCAACCGGGGTTATACATCTAACGACGGATACTGATTCTACTATCGTATCTACCAAGTCTTTATGTCTGATCTATGTAATTCTGATTCGATTGATTCCTTTTCTTGAGCTTAAGTCGAGGACATTGCCACAAGTATGTTGATTATATATATATAGTATACTTGACTATATAATCTAACGACATGTAATATCCAATTACAAAGAGGACAAGATATTTACCTCGCTAAGCCCATAATTATCCAAGTATAAAGTCGATCTGGGCAATCGTTTAGCTCGACTCGGCGCTCGACCATTTCTAAACCACCTTAGAAGTTCTAACCAACTTCTTCACAATACTCCAACGGACTATGGAGATTTTCCTAGGGTTTCGGTTTTGTGACTGACGGGAAGTATAATAGTTTTTCTGGGCTTTTCGTATAGGTATAACCTTAGAATACAACAAGGTATACGGCTAAGGTAAATTGGACATTATAACAATACTAGGAGAGTATTTCTATACCACAACAAGGGTATTATCTGAAAACAACCTAGCAGGGTACCCCACTTGCAACTCAGGAGGCGGGGTGTCTGCCCGCCGGCCTGCCACTAGGGGGACTCGGCGAGGGGAGAGAGGGCTCTCGGCCAAGACACTACACTGGGGAAGAAGAAGCTTTCAAGACTTAGGCAATTTTGTGAATGAATTAGTCTTGAAGGGGTATTTATAGGTCAGTGAAAGCCAACCAATGGCAAGATTACACCAAGTGTTAGGCAAGTGTAGGGCCAAGATCCACCCATGTGTACCTAGCCAACTTGCACACAAAATATCTACCAAAAATATCTCCCACTTGCTTCCCAAATCGTCGAGTAGCGCGCCACGCGTGAGAGGGTGCCAAGTGTCGCCTCTCGTTGGTCCAAAATGTTAGCCTCTCGGAAAAATCCGCAAAAATAAGAAAAGACATAGCGGAATTTTCCCGCGAAGTTATGAAAAAGCGTTTAGTCGAAACGACTCTAACAGGGTGTTGTGCACAAATGCCATTCGGCGAGCCACTGGCGGGGTGACACGTGTCACCTCCTATTGCCCAAAATAAAACATCTTCGAAAATATCCATAATGGCCAAAATCTCGAAAACAAAGTGGGCCCTACAAACCAGTAAATTTCTCGTGGGCCCACGTGACCATTTCGAAAATAAAATTCCATAATTCTCTAATATTCCGAAGTCCGAATACCAAATGGGAATCAATTCCCATTAACGAACCTTTTCCTTCACAAAACCGGAAACTTTTAGTGGAAAAATCGCCTCTTTCTTCCTTTCCAATCTTTCTGTCGTATTCTCGTACGTACGTCCTCGCATACATACCCTAGAACTACGGGGTATAACAGTTCTTCTATATCAAAGTTTGAGCTATTGGATTAATTAGAAGTTTCTCCGGAACCCAGCAAGCTACGACTTCAAAATCTACTTCTTAAGGATGCCGAGAAGAAGCTCTTGTCTCTTGCTTGTTCAGTTTGCCATCGGGATTGGGCCTGGACGAGCCTCGACCGGGCCGGTGGATGAGCAACTTCTAGGGTGGATTTTAGTGAGCGGGGGAGGGGGAAATTTCGAGAAGTCTTCTGGCTAAAGTATCTCCGATGGTAGCGTATATTACACTCGAGGTCTCTCGAACCTCATGTTGTACCAATGTCTCTTTCAAGTATTATTATGTTGTGTAAGTGGATGGTAGATACAGGAAGATCGAAAATCTATTCGTTGATATTCAAATTGGTTTCTCTTGTGCTTATGCTCCCGGTTTTCACTGCAACAAATGAACGTGCATTTTCAGCTATAAAAATTGTGAAGAATCGACTCCGCAATAAAATGTCAGATGATTATCTTACAAATACTTTTCTCTTGTATATTGAAAGAGAAATTGTCGATGACTTTGACATAAATGCTATTATCAATAACTTTCGTGATTCGAAAGAACGTAAATTGCTATTGTAATATAATTATTTAAGCGCTAAATATATATATATTTTTTTTAGTCGGTTCACCCTATGATTATTTCGTTAGTTCGATATTGCGTGGGAATGAGTGGCCAGAGCCCTAAAATGAAAGTACTATGAGTGGTAAAAATCTGAAATCTGTGTGAACGAGTGGGCTCCTCAGAAGATATTTTACTGCCTCTGAATCTCTGATTGCCATAGTTACGTTCTCTACCTAAAAATATCTTGAGTGAGAGAGAAGTGGCAGTGGGCAGTGGGCAGTGCTATCTCGGATAAGTATAAATATGGAGAGCATTATTGTCAGTAGGGACATCATGCATCTATTTGAGTGTGTTGTGTTTCTGAAAAACATTTTAAATTTTTTAGAAATTCTTTTTCTACAAAAAAACATAGTATTAAAGAGAAATTTTCAGAAATGACTATAGTTTGACAGCTTATTGCAGTTCTGTATTTAAAATTCACAGCTACTTTGACATTATAATCAATTCTAATGTATTTAATTCAGGTATTCAATTGGCTATTTATGACAGCAATTCTGTTGTATTACAGCTCAAGTGGAAATAAAGTGTATACACAACAAAAATTCAAAAAAAGAAAAAGAAGGAATTTGCGTTTAAAATGGAGAAATAATTCACTGTGTTTATACTCAAAGTGGAGAATACACTCAAATCCAAATAGAAAATCCAGCGAAAAGTACAATAATACATTATATCTACACTCTTTTTTTTTTTTTTTTGACGAAGGAACCCGCCATGATAATCTTTCTTTCAGTCTTGTGAGTAAAGAAGTGACGCAATAACTCGCAAACCATGTCGTAGATTAACACTTGACAAGTCGTGTGTGGCCGTTCAATAAGAAAGGTTTATGCGAGGATCGAACGCGACTTGGCGGTCATATTCTCTTCTTCTGTGCTAATTTCTGCTTGCGGGTATTATATCTACACTCAAAATGGAGAAATAAGGAGAGAGTCACCGGATTCGGGCGCTTCAATCAATTTTTAATATTTTGGAAAAACATAAAAAAAAACTTGTCAATAATATTTTTCAAACAAAAATCGAAATATAGTTGTAGTACATTTAGATTTGAATTTATGATGATGCCTTATGGGATTTGCACCGAAAAAGTTAAGATGGAAATCCCTTTTCTTTCACTTTTTTTTTTTAATATTCGGGTTCTCGACTTGCGTCAGACTAGTCTTGAAGGTAATAGTATCGGTCTTTCAACATTACTATCAGTAAATCGCGAGATGTGCTCTAGTAACTCAACTTGCGCCAGACTAGTCTTGAAGATAGTAGTACCGGTCTCTCAACACTACTACCAGTAAATCGCGAGATGTGCTCTAACAACTCGGATTTGAAAACGGACAAAAATGCTCTCACTTTTCTCATTCTTCATTTAACCTTTTACATATTAAAGAGGAAACAGAAAACAAAAAGGAAAGGGATAACATTTCTTTGATGCCATTTATAAAGTGGCTCGGTAACTTATGCATAATTTTTTTTGTTGACGAAGGAAATTTATTCTTTTAGTCTTGCGGGATAAGGCAGTGTGTGACGATACGCAAACCACGCCAGATTAACCACACTTGCAAGTCGTATGTGCGCCAACCAAGAAGGGTTATGCAGAGGATCGAACTCGTGACCTTGCGGTCCCGCGCTCTACTACTACACCAACTTAGCTACTCTTGCGGGTAACTTATTCATAATCTTGAGTGCTATGTTATTTGCTTTCAAAAACCAAAACCATTTGTGTTCATTCTCAAATATCGTGTATTTAAATATTAATTGATGCTGCAACCGTAATCTACAGTCTAAAAGAGAAAACGTTCAGCATATGTTTGCCAAATGGTACACATATTTAATCTTAATATATTAACACGAGATTAATTATTGTCCAGTGTAATTGAGTCTTTTTCATTTTTTGTTAACTATATAGTGAACAAAATAAATGCCAAGTTTCTTTAAAAATAACACACGTTCTTATTTGGGGTTATTCTTCCTTGTGAAAAAAGAGTTTATATAATTAATATAACTTATTTGTGTAAATAATTTTTATACTATTTTGTTATCCTTAACTGTTGTAGGATAAATCACATGTCTTATTTTTAAGATTTCAAATATCACATTTTATGAAAAATAGTGTCCACTTATCAAATTAAGAAATAGTTAATATTATTTTTTCAGATTTGTCATTATTAAGTGTTAGGTGATCTATTTAATTAGAGATATTTTAGTCAAATTATTTATTTTACCTGAAAGTTAGTATTTTTTTAAGCAGTGTGCAAATGACTAAGTGGACAATAAGCGTCGAATCCCTAAATACTTCGATTTCTTATATTCCCAGGGTTGCGAACCGCTCAAGAAGCAAGTAAGAATTGTTGTTGTCTCACTCGAACTGCAGTCATCACTCTACGTTATTTTCCCGTTTCTTCTTTAAGAGCTTCGTCGGGAAAATAGGTTCAACAGGAGAGGTAGATTTGAAAACAAAAAAACGCTCCTCTCCAACTTTATAGTCAAGCAAGTGGCGTGCTATTCATCTATTAAAGAGGCTGTTGCAATCCGGTTCTTCTATATCAAAGTTTGAGCTATTGGATTAATTAGAAGTTTCTCCGGAACCCAGCAAGCTACGACTTCAAAATCTACTTCTTAAGGATGCCGAGAAGAAGCTCTTGTCTCTTGCTTGTTCAGTTTGCCATCGGGATTGGGCATGGACGAGCCTCGACCGGGCCAGCTGGATGAACGCTTCCTAAGGGTGGATTTTAGTGAGCGGGGGAGGGGGAAATTTCGAGAAGTCTTCTGGCTAAAGTATCTCCGATGGTAGCGTATATTACACTCGAGGTCTCTCGAACCTCATGTTGTACCAATGTCTCCGTTTTAGGGCGGTGAGAAAGATAGTTCAATAGATACCACAACCTTTACGTTACGAGGATGGGTGCCTCTCCTTTCCATTCTTCGAATGCAGTTCCTTCTTGAGCCTTTTCTTTTTTATTCTGATCCATCTTCGTAAATAGGTCTTCTATTCATCAATCGTAGAGGCCCTTAAAAGTTCGTAGGCTGAAAGAACTTGATGGTGAAATGGTAGACATGCGAGATTCAAAACTCCTTTTTATTCGGAAGAAGTAATATAATATAACATATTAAATTATATTAATAATAAAATAAATTACACAATTTTTTATATAACTTAAATTCATATTTAAATTATCGTGCAAAATGGCAATGATCCATTTAATTACATGGTTCTATGCTTTGGATTGGCGTTAGATAAATGCATTGGACATTAGAACTTACAGAGGTTAAGCGTTAAGACACAATGCAACTCAATATGATCACCATTCATTTGCCCCAAATTCCCATTAGATAATGGGTACTCTATTCCACAAACAAAGGATGGGAAAAGTAGACAGTAGCAAAAAGAAAAACATTATTTGTAACGGGACATTTACACAGTACATCAACATCAGCATATAAAAAATATTTTCTTTATTTTGGATATATAGAAAACGGGTGAGACTTGTTCTAATCTTAACTTTTTAAGATGACTGAAATATTTGTCCCTCCGTATTCATTGCGCTGAATTCAAGATTTGAAGTTTATAAATTCCTATAATTACTTTAAATTAATATTATAATAATAATAATTGTGTTTACAAATAAATATTTAAAAATATTTAGTAAATTTCTCAATAAACATAGGGAGTTTGGGTAAAAGTTTCTAAATCCACCTGAACTCGTAATTGACCATCTAAATCCATCCCTATCTTTTTTTGTGTGTTGGTTTTCTTTTGGGTTCCTCATACGGTATTCGGTGTTCATATTGAGGCACGAATAATTCAAATTTGTGTTGCGTAAGGCCAATTTAAAGGGAAAGCGCTTCCTAAACCAATTTTTTTTCAAGTACCGAACTTGAATCCGAGACCTCTGATTAAAGGTGGAGGGACTTATCCGTCCCACTACAATCTTTTTGGTCATCCGACTGAAAGTATGTATGTTCTAGAGACAATCTTTATTAGGGACAAATGTACTTGAACACATTTGTATTATTAATGAGATTAATATTTATGACATTTGCAATTATTGAATTATTGTTTGATTGTTTGCAATTATTCATATATGTGCATCCCTTGAGCTTACGTTGTCATTAATAGAGTGAGATATTAATGATAGAACGTAACTCTCAAAATAGCCTCGACTAATGATCATCGAGAATGAGATATCGATGATATGCTATAAGTCGACATGTGGTTTGCATCACATTCTTGGAGAATGTAGTATGTCTCACAGCTACGAGTAATGGTTACTCGTGATGGACACATAGATACTTTGGAGAAGTATTGGTATACCCTGCCGATAAAACTATTTGTTATACATGTGTATAATGTTATCGGCGTGTGGAATATAAATGTCCTTTGACTTGAAGTCAATACGCGTCTTGTTTACAAAATGATGTACTTTGACCAAGTTCTAAGCTTAAATTCCTTCTGGATAAGATACGACTTGTGTTGAGTGCATCAAGATGTAGATCAAGGTGGTAGTTGAGCCAGGTGGTAGTTGAGCCAAGAATATGATTCATTCCTCGATTGGAATTCGAGAGAGCACTCAACTTCTCAATGTTATTAGGTTGACTAAAGTCACTGGCTAGTGCAAGAGACATATTTAGAATATGATCTAGTTGTCAACAAATAAATGTGAGATAAAGTCATTAAGCTATTTGGATAGACACTTGGCAGATCCTAAGCTTAATCGAGCGTATCGTGAATGAAAGGAGTTTATAGTTCCATATAAAGGTTAAGTTTGTTGGATTTATGTAAACGTACTTCACATATTTAGTTCGTCATGCGACGCAGTCTAGGAGTTTCGTATGGACCTTAATTAGATTAATGTCGATATGTGAAGGCCTATAGGATCACACTATATGTGATTGTTTCTTCGATCTAAGAGGGTATTGAGAAAGTATTAAATATTCGATTAAGAATTGAGATATTTAATTTATAATAATTATGGAATATTTCTATTTGATAGAAATTATTTAATTAAGTCGAATTGGATTTCAGATTTAATTAAATGTGTTGGTTATATTATATGGGTACTCGGATGAGTACAGGAAAGAAATTGGGCCTGAAATTACTGGCCCAAATTGGAGCTTAGTCGTCCACTTGGACGTGTCTGGTCCACTAAACATCAACATAGGCCCATTTTTCCTATTTTATATTTGTTTAGGTTTTGTCCTGAACTCCTATATATACAACACATACCTCATAATTATAAGGTTACATAAAACAATTTATCAGTTCCTAAAAGTAAGATTTCCTAGCTTTCTTGATTATGAGATACACTGGAGTTAGAACTTGCAGTCGAAGAATCAAATCACGTGGATACCTTAGTTTTGAATACATCGTTTGAAAACCTGTAAGTTTTCTTCTATCGTGTTTTGAACAGACAATAGTTGATTATCGTATAAGCCATGCCAGGATGAGTATATGACTTCTTATCTAATGAATACAAGGATGAGTAGTATTTATACACACCTACACAACTTGCTAACAAACTTACTAACAAAATCAATTAGTTAATAACTAATAACTAACTTGAGTAGGACTAATCACCTACATTATTCCTCATGGTACTTTGGTACACATGTCTAATATTCTACACCCCCCTCAAGCTAGGAGAGATGAAGATGTTCTTCATTTCTAGCTTGGAGAGCAAAAACTTGTGTTGTCCACGACCAACTGCCTTAGTGAATAAATTGGCTGGCTGATCAGCGAAAGGAACATAAAGCGTATGAATGAATCCAGCCATAATTTTCTCCCTAGTGAAATGGCAATCAATGTCGATGTGTTCGGTCCGCTAATGAAATATCGGATTGGCAGCAATAAGCAGAACAAAATGACTGTTAATGTAAACTGGAACTGGCAGCAACAAAGGAGCACGAAGCTCCTTATAAAGACCTCCAAGCCACACAACCTCAGCAATAGATGATGCCAAAGCTCTATACTCAGCCTCAGCTGAACTTCTAGACACAGTAACATGTTTCTTTGACTTCCAGATAATTGGAGAAGTACCAAACAAGACTAGATAGCCTGTAATAGATCTTATACTATTGGAGAAAGATCCCCAGTCAGCATCACAAAAACCCTGTAGACTAGAAGAACTAGTATTACTTAGAAAAATACCAGCTCCTGGGGCATATTTAATATATCTGACAATACACAATGTTGCTTCAAGGTGAGAGTGTTTAGGAGTTTGCATAAACTAGGGTGGCGATGGTAGGCCGACCATTCCGTCCGGTCGGCCAGCCCCGTATAAAAAAAAAAAAAGCGGGCCAGGGGCTCAAACAGGCGGGGCGAGTATGGTCCCGCCCGACCACTTGAGCCGATCCGCCGATCTGCCCGAGCCACCCGCCCAGGTTCGACCGCTGCGAGAAAATAGCCGTTGTCAACGGCCGTTTATTTGGGCGGTTGGACAACGACCATTTTAGGCCTCCCCCCCTCCCCACACCCCCCTACCCCCTTGATATTTATTTTTAACCCCTAAGTTATTATATTTACACTTTAACCCAATTTTTCAACTATAAATACCTCATTCCGCTTCTTATTATTTTCCTAAATCTTTCTACTCTCTAATCTCTCTCAATCAATTATCAATCAATCTCTATCTGACATTGTCTACATATTCAATCTATTTATTAATTTGAGAATTTGGAGTGAAGTTGGCAACTAGCTTGAGGATTATCTATCGAGCAAAGTTTCAATTTTCAACCTTCGATTACACGTCGACTCTGCGTCGCGTTTGGTACATTCGTTCTCATTAAATTATTATTTTGTCTTTATTTCTTTTAGCACATTTAATTTCATTATCTTTAACTATTTATTAGCATAATTAAAATGAAAGGACTAAGAGGCATGTTGGGTAAGGGTAAGGTCGGGCTTCTTCTAGTAGGGGTGGTAACAAGGGCAAGTACTTCTTCTAGTATTCATGTTCCAATTTATTCCTAGACAAGATGATTTTATAGATCTGAAATGTTTTACGAAATACCATATGATCTTGACACAAATGATTATCCGAAATTGAAGAAGATTTTAATTTAGATGATACTCTAGTTGATGATACACCTACTAATGAAGATGATGATACACCATTTAGTGAAATGCCTCCTATCCCCTACTATGAGGCGAGGTCCCAAAACGACCATTAAAATCGGTTGTATGGAAATATTTTGACAAGGGCGTCAAGAATCAAGTAGTGTATGTAAAACTTGTAAAAATGTTTATTCTTTTAAAAGCTGGACAAGGTCATGGTGGGACGGGGTTTAGGAAGACATCTATTGCAAAAACACAAAGCCTTGCGTACTCAATACATGATTGAAAAGAAGGTGAGAAGTCGTCCTCTCAATAGGGACAAGGTTCACATACTGATACTACTGTCCCGGAGAAAGTACATTGTCAAATTAACACTATGACGGGGAAGTTGTAGGCCCTAAATCGATAAACATAAAGAGAGGAAGCCTAGCAAAATTAGTTCTTTGTGGAGGGTTTGCATTTTTCATTAACTGAATATACTGGTTTTATTCAATATATAATAGATATGTATAATCATGCTTATAAAGGTTTTCCTATATCAACTTTTAAAAGAGATGTATTTAAATTTGCATGAATATCAACGATTTTCGTTATGCATTATATCATTTAAATTGCAAAGTCGCTTTAACTTCGATATAGGTCGTAATAGTATGACATGATTATTTAACGGTAACTGTCATTGGATAGATTATAAATGGTCTATGCAAAACGTATTTTAGCATATAGATATATAGATAGTAGGCAAACTGGTGAGTTTATTTCAGAAAATATTTATTCAGTCTGTGATTATTACGGAATAACCGATAAAGTTATGAGTATTACATTAGATAATGCATCTTAACAATTACGCTATTAGTATTTTAAGAGATGTTTTAACTCCGTCTTTTCCAAAACATTTTCATATCAAATGTGCGTGCCATATTTATAACTTAGTTGTAAAGGATGGTCTTTCACCTTTTCAAGATATTCTTGAAAAATACAATTTGCTATACACTTTATTTTTAAAAATAATAGAATTCAACAGAGAAAAGAATATAAAAAACTTGCCACGATTGTGGACTATCTTCTGAAAAATTCAGAAGAAGTACCAACTAGGTGGAATTCTTTATATGACCAATTAGTTGTTGCTTATGACTATAGAAAACCTATTACTTTATTTTTAACGCCCATAATCAAAATCCAAATGATATGATTGTGAATCTTGATTGGGAGAAAATTAGAGAACTTATTGTATTTTTAGAAAATTTTCAACGAGCAACAAAATAATTTTCTACTTTATATTATCCTACTATTTCAACTATGTTGTTTTATATAGCTATAATATTTTTACTTAAAGAATATATGGAAAAACCTTCTTATATCGCAAATATTAAAAAATGTTTATGAAATTAAAGAAATATTTTATTCCTATTCCCTATTTATATTATTGGTCTTTGTATTAAACCCGACTATTAAAGTAGAGGGTTGTAAAAGTCTTATTCAAAATATTTATACCTGTATGGACGTACTGCCACCTCCAACTCCCAAAAATTTAAATGTTGAGCCACATATTGAACTAACGCTAGAGGAAGTGTTGAATAGCGTAGAAGATGAATGCAAAAAGTATATCGGCATTACCAAAGAAAGTGCTAGTAACCAACCGACTTTTGTACCATCTTCTTCAACACAACCTAAAAAAAGACAAGCGGTTTACGTGGCTAGGCTAGTATTAATTCTATTGAAAGCCTCGTAAATAGAATGTGCGGTGTGCGATGCTAACCAAATTAGTGAGTTCGATGTTTTTGTTTTGCGGGGTAATTTACCTTACAGCGCTTATCAATGAAGAAGGAAAGGAAGACTTTGAAATATTGGAGCGAGAATGAGAAGACATTTCCGACACTTTCGATGATGGCGAGATATTTTGAACATTCGTCGCCATCAATCGCTTCAAGCGCTTTTCTGCAGATTTCAAATAGGAAAGCAGATACACTCATTAGCGGGAGACGGCTTGGAGATGGCGGTACTATTCGAGAGATTGGATACGAGCGGAGCGAAGGAGGTGCGATCAACGAGATTAACGAAGAAGATGGCGACAACTACAACGACATTTTATCGAAGGCATGAGTAGCGGCGTGGAACAATTTGATCAAGATATACCAATTCCAAGAAGAACCACAAGAAATTATAAAGAAATTAGAAAAATATTTTCAAATTGGTAATTTATTTCATTGCAATTTTTAAATTTTTCTATGTCTTTCACTCTTTTGCAATTTTTTCAACAACGATTACCTTTACAATGTAATTTTGAATCTTGTATATTTGATATTTCAATGAAATTAATAATATAAGAGGCACAAACCTTGGGATATTTTTTTTACACTATTCTTGTCTTTGTTTAATTATTCAGTTTATAACTTTATACTCTATAGTTTATACTTTATACTTTATAAATATATTATATATATGAGTATAATACTATAATACTATAATTATAAATTATAATACTATAAGTCTATAATATTATAGTATATGTATATGACATTATGACTATATGACAAGTATATGTTAATGTTACTTTGTTAGTACTTAGTAATTTAGTATTTTTAATTTAGTGAAAAAATTAAAAAAAAAAAAACACAAAACTCCGCTAACCCGTCCGTCCCCGACTCAGGCCCACCCACCCAGCGGGCGGGATGGGACACGGTATGGTCCGCCCGACCACTCCGAGCCCGCCCACTCGACCCGCCCATTTTCCCGCCCCGACCCGTCCGCTCCCGCCAAACCCGACTGGGCAGGCCCGACCTGGCCCATCAGCCACTCTAGCATAAATCGACTAAGACATCGAGTAGGCAATATCTGGCCTTGTATTAGTGAGGTAAAGTAACATGCCAATGAGCCTTCTGTAAATACCAGGATCCAGTTGCAATGGATCCTTGAATGTTGATGAGTTTGCAGATGCATCAGTTGCATCAACATGTTGATCAAACTCCAAAGTAGTAAATTTCTGATACATTTCCATATGAGAGGGGGATGGCTTAGCACCTGCTAATCCCATGTCAGAAATCAATTCCAAAGCATATTTTCTCTGATGCATGACAAAGCCTTGATCATTCCTTGCAAACTCAATACCAAGAAAATATTTAAGCTCTCCCATGTCCTTTATTTTAAATGCAGACTGCAATTATGCCTTTGTTGATTGAAGCAATACTTGATTATTTCCAGTGAGCAGTAGGTCATCTACATAGACTAGCACAATGGCAATCTTCCCATTTTGATGCTTAGTGAAGAAGTAGTCTCTGAGGCTCTGTATAAATCCAGAGTCAACCAATGTTGAGGTTAACTTGATGTTCCACTGCCTGGATGCCTGCTTCAACCCATATAGTGACTTCAACAACCTACACACCTTACCATCTCTTGCAGCAGTAAGAAACCCATCTGGTACTTGCATAAAAACTTCTTCAAATAAGTCACATTGTAAGAAAGCATTATAGACATTCATTTTATACAATCCACCTTTTAATTTCTGCAACATATATGACAACCCTGACTGTAGCCATTTTAACAACAGGTGAGAAAGTCTCTTGATAATCAAGCCCCTCCTGGTTATAACCCTTTGCTACCAATCTTTATTTGAACCTTTTAATCTCCTCTGTAGCCTTATATTTGATCGTATATACCCATTTTCATTCAATTGCTTTCTTCCCTTTAGGTAAGGTCACTAGCTCCCAAGTTTTATTTCCTTTCAAAGCCTGAATCTCAACTTTCATTGCCTCAATCCACTTGACATCCTTAGCAGCCTCCTTGTAACTGCATGGTTCTGTAACAACTCAAGATTGTGCTATAAAAGCTTGATAATTGAAGGATAGATTAGAGTAGTTTAGTCCTGCATATATAGAATAAAAATAGTTAGTAGATCCATGTTGTATGACATAATCCTTGTGCGATATGGGAGGTCTGCTTGCCCTTGTAGATCTCATCAGGTTTGAATCGGGAACCTACATTTCTTCACTGTTGATTTTTAAGCTAAAAATCAGCAGTAATCTCATCCTCATAAGCAATACCACTATCTGAAGGAGAAACTACTACAATCTCTCTTGGGTGCACTAGATCATCATAACAAAATGAATCATGTGTGTGAATAGACTCCATTCTATTCTCATCATCACCAATTTTAAAAAGAAAAATATTCTCCATGAAGACTACATCTCTACTCATTAAGACAATTCTATTATCCATGTCATAAAATTTGTATCCTTTATGCACTGAACCATATCCTAGGAGAACATCCTTTACTGCTCTAGGACTAAACTTGTCATGATTAAGGAGATTGGTTGCAAAGTGTAGGCTCCCAATTACCCTTAATAGGGATAGTGAATGAACAAAGTTGTACAACATTTCATATGGAGATATATTCTTTAGAACAGAAGAGGAAATTCTGTTCAAAACATACATTGCTCCCTCAATACAAAATCCCCAGAACCTATATGGTAAACATCCTTGGATTTTAATGGCCCTTGTTGTTTCTAATATATGTCTGTGTTTTCTCTCAACTACTCCATTTTGTTGGGGTGTGTAGGGACATGAACTCTCATGCAACATAGTGCACTATGTTGCTGAAACAGTTCCTTACAGTTATTATTAAAGAACTCAGTCCCATTATCTGACCTCACTATCTTAATTTTTATTCCAAATTGTGTATTCACTGTTATAAAGAAATTCTTTAGTAAAGTAAACACAACTGACTTCAATCTCATCAGAAATACCCAATTTCACTTAAAGTAATCATCCACAATTGTAAAAAAATATATTATTCCATTATAGGTGTCAACTCTATAAGGCTCCATACATCCATATGCAACAATTGAAAAGAGTTGGATGTCCTAGTTGAACTAATAGGAAATGATATTCTAGTCTGTCTAGCTAGAGGACATATTTCACAATTATGTAATGTAAAAGAACTATTATTCTGAAAACAAGATATTTTTCTCAACACATTTATTGGACATGACACATTCTCTGGTGCCAGACTGCTGCATCAGTATTTTGGATTGCTGCTAAGCATTGGTGTAACTCCTTCCCTTTATTTTACTTGTCCAGACATAGTATGTATAGTCCATCTTCTTCAGTACCAATCACCCTCACCTTCCCAGATGAGAGATCCTGAAATATACAATATTTGGGAAAGAAAATGATACTACAGTTCAGTTCCTTTGTCACCCTAGATAATGACATCAAATTGAACTGAAAGGTTGGAACACAAAGGACATTTTTAAGGACATCACCCCCTCCTATATTGTAATCACCTATGTGTGTTATTTTAGTTGACTCTCCAGTAGGCAACTACATCTTACCTGCACTCTTTGTCAAGTATTTATTATGTAAGTCTTATTGGTTACCATCCATATGATTGGTGGCTCCTGAATCTACTATCCAGTTTATCAAAGTCTGTGTATCAAAATTACAGATACCTGCCATGTCAGCCACAATGGTATTTGATTTCCAGACTCTTGCTGGTCCTCGATTAAATTAAGTAGTTGTTGATGTTGTCAATGTATGAACTAATGTAATCTTATCTGTCTCTCTGCAGTATATTGACCTTTGTGATTGCCTATAATTTGTGATTGTTGTGTATAGATTTGTTCAGGTCCTGACTGGTATTGATATTCATTTCCTTGTCCAGTGTCCTCATAAAGGACATCACTTCCAGTTACCATATTCACCTTCTTTGTTTTGCTTTTGAAGTCATCTGAATAACAATTTAATCTATAACAGTCTCTCTGCAGATGTCCTGTATTATTACAGAATGTACATTTCTTCAGATTGTTGTAGTCTACCTTCATGTGTCATTTGGTATGACAGAAGTCACACACTACATATGAATTATAGGGCTTCTTTTGTCTATAAGCCTCATTTCCATGGTTGACTGCAGTAAACATTGTAAAAGAGTCACTTACATCATGTATACTCCTCTGGTTGGTCTCATCTGACTTTCTTCCTGATTGATCATAGCATACACTTGATTTCGATCGGGCATTTGATGCATCAACAATACTTGGCTCCTCACATGACCATAATTGTCATTGAGTCCCATTAAGAATTGTAGCATCCTTTGATACTGAAGATGGTCTACAAAGTCTTTGGATTTGGCACAACAATTTGGTACAGGCATAATAGAGTCGTATTCATCCCACAAGTCCTTGAGCCTTGAGTAATACACAGACATATGAAGTGTCCCTTGTCGCAATGTGAATATGTCCTTATGCAATTGAAAGGCTCTAGAACTATTAACCTTGTCAAATCTGTCTCGCAACTCCTTCCATATCATGTGAGAATCTGAGTTAAAAAGTATTCCATACAACAAGCTCTTACTCACATTCTCCATCAACCATGACACTACAATAACATTACACCTCTCCCACAAATTAGTAAGGTTTCCAGTGAAGTTTTCCTTCTTCACTGTTCCATCAATAAACCCCATTTTATTTTTCCCTAGCAATGCAATCTTCATTGCCCTGCACTATAGTGTATAATTTTTCATCCCGATAAGTGTAACCCCAAATGACAGTGAACCAGGTGCGTCAGATGGATATAAGTACAGTGGATGGTTATGATCAATGCTAATGGCTACTTCAGCTCCATTCGATGAAGTTTCTTCGATACGTCCCATTCTATCTCAAGTACAAATTCAGTTTCCAATCCTTGTACTTGTGATCTAGATGAACAATTAAATGAAAAACTGCTATATACATATGCATGCAATGAAATCAACAAATGTGATTCTCGATCTGCTCTGTGTGCAGTAAAATCAACTAGACATCGTAAATTAACAAACGTGATCCTCGATCTGCTTTGTGTTGCAGCAAAATCGACTAGATCTACAGCCTCTCCTTATCGATTTGTTTCGTGCGTAACAAAATTAATCAATACACTACATAAATTACCTCAACATCAATCTGTGAGTTCTTCGATCAGTTGATCCAAAATTTTCTTCATCAACACTGCTCGATCTGTACGATTTCTTCACTGAATCACATCAATAACTTTTGGCTCTGATACCATGTTAATTATCTCTCATTGCATGCAAGCAATTCATGTGCAAACTTGGTGGAAGAAGTAACAAGAGAAGAGAGCAATGTGTAATGTAATTGAGAGATGTCACGACCCGTTCCAGGGCCCGTGACTGGTGCCTTACCCGGACACCCAAGTAGTCATACATCAGAGTAATCAGCGGAATATAAAAACAAGACAAGAAACAAATGTAAATTAAGACACCGTTTATCTGAGAAAAAGCCTTTCGGCGTATATATATAAACCAAAATCGCGATTACATCCCAACTGCATAACAGACTACTGCACCTAAGGAAGTAAACAACTATGGCGGGACGGGCCGCCATACCCTGAATGTACAAAACTATCTACAACAACAGGGAGATCATACCCAAAAGTCGAGCCTCCGGAGAAGATGGAGCTCCTGACACCAAAGAAAAGATCCTAAGACTGAGGATCCGCTACCTGCTTCCCTTTACCTGCGGCATGAACGCAGCCCCCCCGAAGGAGGTCAGTACAACAGGTACCAAGTATGTGAAACTGTAAAGTACTTAAATGAAATCATATCATTTTAAAACCAATTTTTACAAATGTGTACAAAACAACCAATGTAACCGCACATAGTGCCACATCACAAACAAGAGCAATAATAGGTAAACTGTAACAGGTCTTTTCTAGGCTGCGAATGATCGAAGCAAGGCCAATCGCCCATAGTATCATTATGCATGCCTAATCTCGACTCCCGATGCGCATAGGCCACTCACAGGCGCGTAGGTATTCCCGCATCGAGGGTAGCTACTCATCGGCGTCGTCCGAACTCGTAGTCGCGTGGCGTAGGCCAGCGCATGACCATAAAGGCCGCACACTAACACTCGAACTCGTAGCTCGCGTAGGTCCCTGGACCCGCATGAGGTATTCTCGAATCACGGTCCCGCATCACTTTGAGTCTACCCCGCGTGGAGGCAGCTTAACCCCCGGTATCATGTCAAGAGGTGAGTGATATAATACTAACATAACAGCTTATCGTTAAACAACATAAGCACAACAAGAATACCCTCTTATACAAACGTTACATGACACTAACACACATAACATCATAATATGTCTACTCATCAAACTATCTTATTATACTTTCCAGAAATCAATACAAGTCTTTCATAAACACATAAGTAAACTGTTCCTTTTCTCTTTCTTAAGTCGTTATACCTAACTTCCCATAAAGCTAGTATAACTCTTAAACTTTTTGTTTTAAAAACAAATATTCTTCTTCTTTCAAAAATGATTTATAATTCTTTTTGAAAGACTTCAAGATTCTTATTATTTAGACTCAAGTCAAAAGACGTCAAGTAAAACCATGTTCAGTTAACACACGTACGTCTACCGTACTATATATATTTTAAAATATCATGCTCAAGGGTATAGGAAGAATCACATACCTTTTCGGCGAAATCCACCTGCCAAGTCGAATATGTCGCGCGCAGAGTATCAACCTATAATAGTCAAATACGTCTATCAACGTCTAGACCATTTTGTATAAAGTTCTAAGTAGAGGGTTCTCTATTCTACGGAAAATTGGGCAGCACTTCCCTACCCGTCAAGCTACCTAAGTCTCAGAAATACATCCCATGTAAGTAATCTGATTTAATTCTTCTTCTGTTATACCCTTCTACTGTGATTACAGTTCAATTCTATTCCTTAATATCCTTCTATATCTTATACTCAAGTCTTAACTATTCTTATATGTAATATCCAATTACAATAGGTGGACAAGAGTATTTACCTCGATAAGCCCAAAATTATCCAAGTTAAATGTCGATCCTGAGCAAGGTTTAGCTCCTAATTGCACGCTCCGATAGCTCCAAGAAACCCTTAGAAGTTTCTAACAACTTCTACTTAAATATTAAAAGGGATTTGGGGCTAGGGTATTTTGGAATAGTAACTATACTTGGAAGACAACTTTCTACCAAGGGGTACTTGGCCGAAGCCACTAGGCTAGAGGAGAGGGTGTTTCAAATAGGGCTTCAGAGGGGAGAAGGGTGGGGACGAGAGAGCAACTAAGGGGGAGGGAGTTTTTAAGACTTGGAAAGTTGATTTGTGGATGAAGAATTCATCAACTCAAGGGGGTATTTATAGGGCTTTCAAGGGCCAAGATGAAGCCAAGTGGTAGGCAAGTGTAAGGTGGAGATTTGCACAAGTGCACCCTAGCCCTACTCCTCAAATCACTCAACAAACATTGACCCAAGTTTTAGGCCCCAAAACCATGCCAATCGTCGAGGCATTTTCCCGCTGCCCACTCGGCAGGTGACAAGTGTCACCCTCTCGTTGGTCCAAAATGTTTCATCTCTCGGAAAAATCCGCAAAAATTATAAATGACATAGCCGTAATTTTCCCTACGCCCTTACGTACATACTCTGGAAATATGGGGTATAACATTCTCCCCTCCTTAGAAACATTCGTCCCGAATGTTCCTTCCCAAAGAAGATAACGATAAGGTTTCTCATAACTTAAACAGTTTGCAAATGCCACACATGGCCACAATACAGCACTTAAGCAAATATGACAATGAAAATTTACAAGTAGGAAAGTGAGTTACCTGGAGGTGTGGGGAATAGGTGAGGATACTTCTGCCTCATGTCCTCCTCGCCTTCCCACGCCATCTCTTCCCGAGCTCGTTCGCCACAAGACTTTGTGGAAGCCACGCCGCCGCAGACGCCTAACTCGACGATCGATTATCGCTATGGGAATCTCCATACGATAACCCCTGGCCACCGGACATCGTCGATCGGGTGCACTCTAGATGGATCTCCGATACATCTCTCCGATAGAAACATGAAAAACGGATGCCGCCTCCGGATCGGATGGCAGATCCAACTCATGGCAACCTTGCCTACCATGCGGACAATCGTCGGCCCGATGTACCTTGGTGAGTTTCCTTTCTTCGAATCTCATCACACCGCCATGGGTGGCACCTTCAGAAAACTCAATCATCAACCTCGAACTCCGGATCACGACGATGATCTGCGATATGACTTCGCCGACTACGAGTTGTCAAGAATCGGTCTGGATAAGCTTCACCTTATCCATCGCTGTGCACCAAATCTGGTCCCACTAATCGCACTCGCCCACGTCAAACCAGCTATCGGGCGATCCGCACTTCCTCATACAAGGCCTCATAAGGCGCCGTCGAATCGGAGTGGTAGCTATTATTATACGCAAACTCAACTAGAGGCAAATGATCCTCCCGCTACCCCGGTCAATAACACGGGCTCGCGAGATATCCTCGAGAGTGCGGATAGTGCGTTCGGCTGTCGTCTGCGTGGATGGAATGCGATACTCGTGCTCACTGCGTCCTAAACCCTTTCGGAAAGACCTCCGAAGTTAGCGTGCCCGGGCTCCTGCATGCGATATGATCGAAATAGGGACTCCATGCGATCGGCGATCTCTCGGATGTAAAGTTCGCATAATCCTCAGAAAAAGTCGTCCGACGGAAGAAAGTGGGCTGATTTCGTCGACCGCCGACGATAACCCATATAGAATCATGTCTCCTCTGAGTGCGAGGTAATCCTGTGATAAAGTCCATGTTGGCCACCTCCCACTTCCAGGTCGGGATCTCAATCGTCTGCAACAAACCACCAGGACTCTGGTGCTCTATCTTCACCTGCTGACAACACGGGCACTGAGCTACAAACTCTGCAACATCCCTCTTCAAGCCATCCCACCAATACACAGATCTAAGGTCGTGGTACATCTTGGTCGACCCTGGATGGATAGAGTAACGCTGCTGTGCTTCCCTAGAACCTGCCGCCAAGTCTCGCAATATCGGAACACACAACCGCCTCAAACCTTAGCACCCCATCGTGCTACCTCAGGACCCTTTCCTCTCACGAAGAGCCGTATCACGGCACTGTCAAAATCGATCCTCAAATGTTGCCTCTTCACCTCGCCGATGATGGAAGACTCGGCAACCCTCGAACTCGAACCCATCTATCGTAATCAATCGGTCGGACTCGAGGCTCGCTAATCGGTGTAACTCGCGGACCATGGCCTCTCTGCGTCTGCACATCCGATAGACTCCCATCGACCTACGACTAAGAGCATACGCCACAACATCGCCTTCCGGGTGAGTACGGGATGTCGACATCGTAATCCTCGAGCGACTCTAACCACCGCCTCGCCGTAAGTTCGGCTCCTCCGGTGAAGATATCTGGAGGCTCTTGTGGTGCGTATAAATATCCACATGAACCCCATACAAATAGTGCCTCGGATCTTGAGGTGTGAATCACGCCAACTCCAAATCATGGGTGGGGTAGTTCCTTTCATGCTTAAGTCGCTTCGGGATGCGACGCTTATAACCTTGCCTGTTGCATCAACACACATCCCAACGATGCTCGACGATCACAATACGACATAGCCGTCTGACCTCGGAAGAGTAAGAAGCGAGGCGGCCGATCTCTCTTCGATCGGAAACCACCGCCACACGCATCGATCGGCGAAACTTAGCGCTTCCGAGTCGGCCTAGTCGATGGTGCAGAGATAAGCAAACTTCTACGAACCGATAATAACTCGCAAGGCCCGAAATCGCGAACCTCTGCCGGAGTAGTAGGTCTAGGCCAACTCACGGCTTCGATCTTGGCGTATCCACCGAATGCCATCGGCCCGATAATATGCCCAATAAAGCCACGAAGTTAACAAAACTCACATTTGGAAAACTTCGCCATAACCGCTGGTCTGGAGAACTCGGCCACGGCCTCAAATGCTCGCGTACTCGCTCTGGCGAGAATAAACCAAGATGTCATCAATGAACACTATTACAAACGTGTCCAAAATGGTTTGAACACTCGGTTCATCAAATCCATGAATACCGTCGAGCATTTGTCAACCCGAAAGACATAACCACGAACTTCATAGTGCGTCACGTCCGAATGCGATCCTGGGACATCCGCCTCTCGACTCGCACTGATGATAGCCCGATCGCAGATCAATCTTGAAAACATCTCGCACCTGCAACCGATCGAACAAATCATCAATCCCGGAAGGGTATCGTTCTTAATGGTCACCTTGTTCACCGCTGTAATCACACATGCGCACTGGCGTCCGTCCTTCTTCACGAACAATCCGCGCTCCTGGGAGAAACACTAGGCCTGATGAAGCCTCTTCTCCAGAAATCTCTCGGTGGTCCTTCAACTCTCTCAACTCGGCAGTGCCATTCACGTATGGCGGAATGGAAATAGGCCAGTGTCCGCAACACATCTATACAAAACTCAATCTCCTCTCGTGAGGATACCGAGGTCGTGAAACACATCTGGAACTCTATGACTCTGGGCGATCAAAATCTGGTACGCGACCTCGGTATCAAACAACCGAATGAGATGGTAGATATACCCTTCGCACCATCTTCCTAGCCTTGAGGTAGGAAATAAACCTACCACCGGCGTCTGATGTTCCTCCCACTCAACAACCGACTATCCGAAGGCGGAACCGCACCACTCTCTCCTGCGATCTACATTGGCGTAGCAAGACTCTAGTCAATCCATACCCATGATCACTTCGAAATCAGTCATATCCAACTCTATCAAGTGGGCTGTGGTCGACGATCGCATATGGTCACCGGACAAGCCCATATACCCGCCGAGCTACCACCGAATCACCCATCGCGTAGCTACCTCGAAAGCGGTCTATGGACTCGTGCTCTATCCCTATCCTCCTAGCAATATGGGAGATATATGGGAAGTAGAACCGGATCTATCAAGGCATACACGTCAACATGAACCGATAAAGTACTGGCGACGACATCAAAGTGAGGCCTCCGGTCTGCCGGCCGACAAGGCATAAATGCGCTTCGAGGACCGCGAAGCTGAGACCGCGCCACGACCTGCCGCGACCTGCTGGCCCATGTGTACCACGCCCGGCGAGTAATCGTAGGAGATGAAGACCGCGAAAAGACCACGTAGTGACCCACTCCTGCGGCGCCGCCCAGTGACAGCTCGCAAAGTGACCGGCTGGCGCATCGTAACAAACTCCGAGTAGTACCACAATTCCGTAATAGGATCTACCGACGCCACACCGGCGGGCGGTGGTCCCGATCGGCAGACTTCGCTACTCGACGGGCGTCCAAGTCCCGGGGCCTCGGTTCGCTCGAATATCCCGACTGTCCTGAGGACGGTGTAGGAGTGCTCTGCGCTGGTTGTGGTGCAAATCTAGATTGCTGCTGAGGTCGTCCACCCCGATAGCTACCAAAAGACCCTGCCGTCCTAGTCTTCTTCTGCCTGTCACAACCCCGGCTCTACGCTCGCATCCAGTGCGTGAGCTGCGTGCGGGTAATGTCATGCCTGGCCAAGAGCCACACCCGCATGAACTCGGCCATATAATCATCTAGCGGCGACGTAGCGATGCACCACTGCCCTCCATATCTGCGACCAACGCAGGGACATATCGAGCCAACGAATCGAACTCAACGTTGTACTCCCTGGCGTGCGCCTCTGCGTCTCGAGACAAAAATCACTTACCGCGTGCCCTCATGCGGAGGCAAGAAGTGGGTGAGAAAAGCCTCGAGAACTCGTCCCAAGTAGGCGGGACGCGTGCTCTCCCGGATAACTCCGTGAATCAAACCAATCGATCATGCGGTATCACGCAACCTATGTGAACCGAAGATCACGGACTCGGTCTCTGAAGCCTTGATCACTGCGTGATCTCTGTGTCGACGGATGAACTCCTGCGGATCATCCTCGTGCCTCGACCGTAGAACTCGCGGGCTACAACTCGAGAAAATCCGTAGCCTCAAATCGTCCGATCTCGGGTGAACCACGCTGCAGGCTGGGCTGCTGCGTCGGCCTATCTCATGTTCGCCACGATCTCGGCGAATCGGGCCATCTCTTCGTAACCCGTCGTATGCTCCGGTGTGGGGATCGAGGTGTAGATCTTGTGGTCTCAACAACCACCGCCGCGCCCTAAACCTGCTGGGGCGGCGTCGTGGAACTTTGTCTCGGGTATAGATTAGGCTCGAGCCTCGTGACTCTCGGTGTCCCACTAGCGCCTCTGCCTTGCCTTGCCGCCAGGCGGGTTGCCTTACGTGGGCATAATCATAAAGAAAGGAAATACTTTAGAGGTCCAACTTATAACACGCCTCTAAGGCACGATCTCAGTGAGAAGAATGGAAACTAATCCTAAATATCCTATAGCCTCACGATTATTGGTGTGGTGCGCACATCGATAATCAAGACTTACTAGATCTGATGCGTAGACACTTTCCGAGGATTAATCGCTCGATACCACTTTTGTCACGATCCGCTCGGGCGTGGATCGTGCCTTACCCGACACCAAGTAGTCATACATCGAGTAATCGGAATATAAAAACAAGACAAGAAACAAATGTAAATTAAGACACCGCTTATCCGAGAAAGTCGCTTTTCGCATATATATATAAACCAAAATCGCGCTACATCCCAACTGCATAACAGACTCTGCACTCTAAGGAAGTAAACAACTATGGCGGGACAGGCCCGCCATACCTGAATGTACAAAACTATCTACAACAACAGGGAGATCATACCTAAAAGTCGAGCCTCCTAGAAGATGGAGCTCCCGACACCAAAGAAAAGATCCTAAGATCGAGGATCCGCTACCGCTTCCTTTACCTGCGGCATGACGCAGCCCCGAGAGTCGCATAACAGGTACCAAGTATGTGAAACTGTAAAGTACTTAAATGAAATCATATCATTTTAAAACCAATTTTTACAAATGTGTACAAAACAACCAATGTAACCGCACATAGTGCCACATCACAAACAAGAACAATAATAGGTAAACTGTAACAGGTCTTTTCTAGGCTGCGAATGATCGAAGCAAGGCCAATCGCCCATAGTATCATTATGCATGCCTAATCCTGGACTCCGCGACCGCGTAAAGTTCGCGTAGGTATTCCCGCATCGAGGGTAGCTACTCTTCGGCATCGTCCTGGACTCGTAGTCCGCATGGCCACATAGACCGCATGACCATAAAGGCCGCACACTAACCTGGAACTCTCATAGCTCCGCATAGGTCCCCTGGACCCGCATGAGGTATTCTCGAATCATAGTCCTGCATCGCCGAGTCTACCCGCGTGGAGGCGGCTTAACCCCGTGATCATGTCAAGAGGTGAGTGATATAATACTAACATAACAACTTATCGTTAAACAACATAAGCACAACAAGAATACCCTCTTATACAAACGTTACATGACACTAACACACATAGCATCATAATATGTCTACTCATCAAACCATCTTATTATACTTTCCAGAAATCAATACAAGTCTTTCATAAACACATAAGTAAACTGTTCCTTTTCTCTTTCTTAAGTCGTTATACCTAACTTCCCATAAATCTAGTATAACTCTTAAGCTTTTTGTTTTAAAAACAAATATTCTTCTTCTTTCAAAAATAATTTATAATTCTTTTTGAAAGACTTCAAGATTCTTATTATTTAGACTCAAGTCAAAAGACGTCAAGTAAAACCATGTTCGATTAACACACGTCGTCACCGCACTATATATATATTTTAAAATATCATGCTCGGTATAGGAAGAATCACATACCTTCTCGCGAAATCCACCGCCAAGTCGAATATGTCGCGCAGAGTATCAACCTATAATAGTCAAATCGCCTATCAACGCCTAGACTATTTTGTATAAAGTTCTAAGCGGGTTCTCTATTCTACGGAAAATTGGCAAGACTTCCCTACCCGTCAAGCTACCCATGTCTCATCAGAATACAAATCTATGTAAGTAAATGCTTTAATTCTTCTTCATATACCCTTCATCGTGATTACGCCAATTCTATTCCTTAATATCCTTCTATATCTTATACTCAAGTCTTAACTATTCTTATATGTAATATCCAATTACAATAGAAGGACAAGAGTATTTACCTCGATAAGCCCAAAATTATCCAAGTTAAATGTCGATCTGAGCAAGGTTTAGCTCTAATTGCACGCTCAGATAGCTCCAAGAAACCCTTAGAAGTTTCTAACAACTTCTACTTAAATACTAAAAGGGATTTGGGTCTAGGGTATTTTGGAATAGTAACTATATTTGGAAGACAACTTTCTACCAAGGGGGGGGGGGGCGAAGCCACTAGGCTAGAGGGGGGAGAGGGGTGTTTCAGCTAGGGCTTCCAAGAGGGGGGGGAGAAGGCTTTGGACGAGAGAGCAACTAAGGGGAGGAGTTTTTAAGACTTGGAAAATTGATTTGTGGATGAAGAATTCATCAACTCGAGGTATTTATAGGGCTTTCAGGCGAAGATGAAGCCAAGTGGTAGGCAAGTGTAAGGTGGAGATTTGCACAAGTGCACCCTAGCCCTACTCCTCAAATCACTCAACAAACATTGACCCAAGTTTTAGGCCCCAAAACCATGCCAATCGTCCAAGGCATTTGCCGCTGCCATCGGCGGTGACAAGTGTCGCTCTCGTTGGTCCAAAATGTTTCATCTCTCGAAAAAATCCGCAAAAATTATAAATGACATAGCCGTAATTTTCCCTACGCAAGTTTTGGAAAACGGTTCGTCGGAAAACCATTCGTTTCGTGAGTTGTGCCCAAATTTCGCCCATAGTGCCTTTCTTAATGCTAAACTTTTGTACGTACGCCCTTACGTACATACTCTGGAAATACGGGGTATAACAAGAGACTTTTGGGAGCAAAAACTGCTCTTCTAGGTAGGGCTGTACAAAATTCTGTCCGGACCGAAAAATCGGACCGGACCGAAAAATCGGACCGGACCGAACCTGTTCGGACCGGACCGAACCGGACCGAGAAATTCGGTCCGGTCTTCGGTCCCTGTATTTTCAAAATTCGGTTTTCGGTCCGGTCCGGTGCGGACCGAATTTTTTTTTATTTTTTTTTTTATTTTTTATAATATATATAATATATATAATTTATAATTTTCTAAATTCCTAATATATATAATCCTAATTTTCTAAATTTCTAATATATAATATTATATAATTTGGTCGGTTCCGGGCAGTTTTTTTAAAATTGAATTATCAATCACGAAATTGACATTCTCGGACGCGGTGCCACGAAATTTTACGTTGAAATCTATTGTACATCGCGAGATATTTAGATTTGAAAATGGGAAAACGTAACAATTTGGGGAAAGAGAAATTGAGGGCAATATGGACGTTTTGGAGAAATCAGGTGAAGCATTTGGGATTATTCGTCTCGAAAAATACGCGAAATCAATTTTTTTAGGTAAAGCGGACGTCCGAGCGCAGTTATGACCGTATAAAGTTTGATCAATTTACAACCTATATTTCATATGTCAATACGTCCGATCGGGGAAGTGGCGGGGTGGGAGTGGTGGGAGTGGGGTTGTTGGGGAAATTTGGGGCTGGGGATCAAATTCGGTCCATTCGTCGAAAACCGGACCAAATGACGAAATGACCGGACCGAGAAATTCGGTCCGGTCTTCGGTCCGGAGAATCCGAATGTTCGGTCCTCGGTCCGGTCCGGTCCGGTTTTGACCCTTTGTGCACCCCTACTTCTAGGATATTTTCATATATGACTTCTTATCTAATGAATACAAGGATGAGTAGTATTTATACACACCTACACAACTTGCTAACAAACTCAATTAGTTAATAACTAATAACTAACTTAATGAATAAGACTAATCACCTACAATGCTCCTCATGGTACTTTGGTACACATGTCTAATATTTCTACAGTATTATTTTGTTATCTAATTTTAGATTAAAACAATAACTTTATGATATTTTCATTTTTATCTTTGAATTATTAGGATAGAGTATCATTTTATAACTCTAATTAGGTTTTATCATAGTCATGTTATTGGTGTAATGCATCTTTAGGGTGCGAAAATTGATTAGCGATCAAAACAAGAAAGCATGTACTAATAAAAGGGGCGGGGTCGAGCTGGGGCGGGCCTGGAGGGGTCGGGTCGGGCGGGACCATACCATGTCCGTCCGATCCGATCCTTGGGTAGGGGGTCGGGGGCTGACGGGTTAGCGGGTTTTTTTTTTTTTTTTAATTTTTTCACTAAATTAAAAATAATAAATTACTAAGTACTAACAAAGTAACATTAACATATACTTGTCATATAGTCATAATGTCATATACATATACTATAATATTATAGACTTATAGTATTATAATTTATAATTATAGTATTATAGTATTATACTCATATATATAATATATTTATAAAGTATAAACTATAAACTATAAAGTATAAAGTATAAAGTTATAAACTAAATAATTAAACAAAGACAAGAATAGTGTAAAAAACATCCCAATTTGTTTTTGTGCCTTTTATATTATTAATTTCATTGAAATATCAAATATACAAGATTCAAAATTACATTGTAATTATCGTTGTTGAAAAAATTGCAAAAGAGTGAAAGACATAGAAAAATTTAAAATTGCAATGAAATAAATTACCAATTTGAAAATATTTTTCTAATTTCTTTATAATTTCTTGTGGTTCTTGGTTGGAATTGGTATATCTTGATCAAATTGTTCCACGCCGCTACTCATGCCTTCGTGATAAAATGTCGTTGTAGTTGTCGTCATCTTCGTTAATCTCTGTTGATCAGACCTCCTTCGCTCGCTCGTATCCAATCTCTGAATAGTACCGCAATCTCAGTGTCTCCGCTAATGAGTGTCGTGCTCTCTATTTGAAATCTGCTGCAGAAAAAGCGTTTCGAAGCGATGGCGCCAATGTTCAAAATATCTCGCCATCATTGAAAGTGTCGAAATGTCTTCTCATTCGCTCCAATATTTCAGCAAGTCTTCTTTTCCTTCTTCATTGATAATCGCTGGTAAGGTAAATTACCTGCAAAACAAAAACATCGAACTCACTAATTTGGTTAGCACCGCTACCACGCATTTTATTTACGAGGCTTTCAATAGAATTAATACTAGGCCTAGCCACGAATGCTTGTCTTTTTTAGGTTGTGTTGAAGAAGAAGATGATACAAAAGTCGGTTGGTTACTAGCACTTTCTTTGGTAATGCCGATATACTTTTTGCATTCATCTTCTACGCTATTCAACACTTCTTCTAGCGTTAGTTCAATAGGTGGTTCAACATTTAAATTTTTGGGAGTTGGAGGTGGTAGTGCGTCCATACTGATTATATATATTTTCAATAAGACTTTTACAACCCTCTACTTTAATAGTCGGGTTTAATACAGACAATAATATAAATAGGGGAATAGGAATAAAATATTTTTAATTTCATAAACATTTTTTAATAGTCAGATATAAGCGGTTTTTCCATATATTCTTTAAGAAGTAAAAATATTATAGCTATATAAAACAACATAGTTGAAATAGTAGGATAATATAAAGTAGAAAATTCTTTTGTTGCTCGTTGAAAATTTTCTAAAAATACAATAAGTTCTCTAATTTTCTCCCAATCAAGATCCACAATCATATCATTTGGATTTTGATTATGGCGTTAAAAAATAAAGTAATAGGTTTTCTATAGTCATAAGCAACAACTAGTTGGTCATATAAAGAATTTCACCTAGTTGGTACTTCTTCTGAATTTTTACAGAAGATAGTCCACAATCGTGGCAAGTTTTTATATTCTTTTCTTTGTTGAATTCTATTATTTTTAAAAATAAAGTGTATAGCAAATTGTATTTTTCAAGAATATCTTGAAAAAGTGAAAGACCATCCTTTACAACTAAATTATAAATATGACACGCACATTTGATATGAAAATGTTTTGGAAAAGACGGAGTTAAAACATTTCTTAAAATACTAATAGTAATTGTTAGAAGATGCATTATCTAATGTAATACTCATAACTTTATCGGTTATTCCGTAATAATCGCATGAATAAATATTTTACAAATAAACTCACCAAAGGTGCCTACTATCTATATATCTATATGCTAAAATACGTTTTGCATAGACCATTTATAATCTATCCAATGACAAATTCTAGTTAAATAATCATGGCCGTTAGTACTACGACCTATATCAGAAGTTAAAGCAACTTTGCAATTTAAATGATATAATGCATAACGTAAATACTGTTGATATTCATGTGCAAATTTAAATACATCTCTTTTAACAGTTGATCTAGGAAAACTTTTATAAGCGAGGATTATACATATCTCTAATATAATGAATAAAACCAGAGATTCGAAATGAAAAAGGCAAACCCTCACAAAGAACTAATTTTGCTAGTGCTTCCTATCTTTATGTTTATCATATTTAGCCTACAACTCCCGTCATAGGGTTAATTTGACCTGACTTTCTCCGGGACAGTAGTATGTGAACCTTGTCCCGATTGAGAGGACGTTTGCTCACCAGTTTTTTCAATCATGTATTGGGCATGCAAGACTTTGTGTTTTTGCAACAGGTGTCTTCCTAAACCCCCCGTCCCACCACCTTGTCCAGTTTTAAAAGAATAAACATTTTTACAAGTTTTACATACAGCTACTTGATTAGCTACGTCCCTGTCAAAATATTTCCATACAAATTTTAATGGTCGTTTCTTGGGACCTCGCCTCATAGTAGGGGATAGGAGGCATTTCACTAGTGGGTGTATCATCATCTTCATTAATAGGTGTATCATCAACTAGTGTGTCATCTAAATTAAATTCTTCTTCAATTTCAGGATAATCATTTGTGTCAAGATCATATGGTATTTCAGGAAACATTTCAGGATCTATAAAATCATCTTGTCTAGGAATAAGCTGGAGCAGAATACTAGAATAAGTACTCTTGCCCTTGTTACCACCCCTACTAGAAGAAGCCTGACCCTTACCCTTACCCAACATGCCTCTTAGTCATTTCATTTTAATTATGCTAATAAATAGTTAAAGATAATGAAATTAAATGTGCTAAATGAAATAAAGACAAAATAATAATTTAATGAGAGAACGAATGTATCAAACGCCGACGTAGAGTCGACGTGTAATCGAGAGGTTGAAAATTGAAACTTTGCTCGATAGATAATCCTCAAGCTAGTTGCCAACTTCACTCCCAATTCTCAAATTAATAAATAGATTGAATATGTAGACAATGTTGTATAGAGAATTAGAGATTGATTGAGAGATTAGAGAGTAGAAAGATTTGTGAAAATAATAAGAAGAGGAATGAGGTATTGATAGGGGTTAAAAATAAATATAAAGGTGGTCGGGGGCGGAGGCCTAAAATGGCCGTTGTCCAACGGCCCAAATGTAAAATGGCCGTTGGACAACGGCTATTTTGTGCAAAGGGTCGAACTGGGGCGGGATTTGGGGCGGGGTCGGGGCGGGGTCGGGGCGGGATCGGGGCCTGGCGGGGTCGGGCCTGGCGGGACCATACCCTGTCCCGCCCCGGTTCGAGCCCCGGTCCCGCTTTTTTTTTTTTTAATACCGGTGTCGTGTCGGGGTCGGGGTCGGGTCGGGACCGGGACGGGGTCGGGTCGGCCCGGCCCACTGGCCAGCCCTAGATAGAATCAATATAGTATTCGTATACATACTTTCAGTTTCATATAATGTCATTACACACATGTACAAAATAATGAATAGAAATAATAATTACTAGACATGAATTATACAAATAAATAGACCAAATTCAGAGCCCTGAAGTGAATGGCACACCAGTAGAAGGCAGCCATGACTGTCCACCTACGAGATTCGCAACAGTAAACTTTGTAGCCTCATTTGCATTTGTTATAACATGGTAACCAGGCCATTTCACCCTATACCTAGTCGAAGCACCCGGTCCAAAGTTTCGATACTCTCCATAATACAGAGTTTTGAACGCGAAATCGGAATTTTGCCACGGTAACCATCCTGATGGATTAACCAAACCGTCAATATACGACCTCAATATTACTGTCCTCGAAAATTCCTGCCATGGTCGTCCCAAATATGTCTTAAATGCGCGAACCACTGGTGCAAGACTTGGCGCTGCAGTTATCCTCGAGTTGTGAATCGATATTCCAGTGTTCTGAAACGGGTCACCCCTGCCTTGTGCTGTGATCACATTCACTTGGCCTACTAAGGGTCTTCGGACGTAGATGACACAATTTTGAAAAACAACTGCGGCGTTACCAAATATAAAGTCTATGGTGCCATAAATATGACATGTTTTATAAAATTGTCGCTGAGATTGGACAAACAGGGTGTCTTGATAGCCTTCGAAACCACAGGCGTAGAATACCGAAAGATCGGATGCTGATCGGAGTGCTACTGCTTGACCGTTCTCTGGTCCTGCTGTGTTACGGAATGTGATGCCACGCGCAATGAATCCGCTTCCATCAACCCCTGGGAATAAATGTGACTTTATGAGATAATAATTATTAGTTGATTGAACAGAGAAATCAACCCACTAAAGAAGTTAAGTGCTCTGTTAGTGAAATAGTTACCGTACTCTAAGAACATGTATTAGTTGGACAAAGTAAGGTTGCGACTCATGGGAATAAATTGATCTAGAAGCAATATAATAACGTTGAATTATTGATGTCCCATATCATTATTACTTCGATCATTTGGTTTCTTTGAATGAGGATCCTTCACTTAGAAGTAGGACAAAACTTGACATGCAATATCAATAATGTCAAATATAAATTACATAGAATATAACATTTCTTAAACCGACCTTATAAGGAGATGAAGTGACAACATTGCAAAATAGGCTTAATATTAAGGTCAATGTTTTAATTAATTAAAAAAAGTTGTCCTTTAAGTGAAAATTCAGATGACCATGTATGGCTGAAATTTATTTATTTTCCTCTTGGGTATTTGATAAAAGTAAGTCTGACATTATCCACCAAAGAAATTTCTCTCCGTAATTAATTGATTTAAGATTATGATCATATTATAGTTATTCAGATTGGATCCTTTAAAGAAATAAAATTACCTTATGAAACGAGGGAGTAATTAAATAATAATTTCTTTTGTTTATAAAATATCAAAGGAGAATAATATTTACCTATTTCAATCAAACAGTCTTATACAAAACATTTCAATAACTTGAAAATAATTGCCTTCACGAAGAAGCCTAAGAATGGTATATAGCACGTGAAAGCATACATGTATTGCAGCAAAGTGGCCCGCCAAAGTAGCATATATTTAACTTTACTTCATGAACTTGATATTAGATTAATTATAGATTTCCTAAATACTTGCAACTTCTCTAACAAGGTCTTTGCATGCAGTGGCGAATTTACATAGAAAAAATGTTCACGTAAACTTATGGTCATCCGATTAAATTCGGTATATTATGTGTATAATTCTAAAAATAAATTTAATATTAACCGAAGAAATCTATGGTCAAACAAGAATGAGTAATGCACTGGTTAAATGCTAAGTTTAATTACTTAAGGTTGAGGGAACAAAACCAACTTATTGCGCTTTATTTTCTTAAATTTAAAAGGTTACAACGAAGGGAGTATATTTTACTCCAACTGAAATTTATGTTCTGTGTTTGGATTTCTAGAGTCAAATAAGTGTTTTTTATTACTATTTTCTCATAATGCATTTTAAATATTTTGAATTGTTAATTATTGTGTCTTATAATATTTTTTATATAATTTCAAATGATTTAATGTTTGAATTTATGGTCAGAATTAAGAAATTTGACTCTCGAAATCCAAACTACGACATATAATTTTGGCAGAGGGAGTAACAGATTGGAGGTACACTACAAGAAATTGGTTCTGAGAGGGCGGCTGTAATCGCCCTCTTTGGGTGAAATATCGCCCCTTAGATCAAAGGGGACGATTTTTAGTCTCCCTTCAACTCGTCTAATTAGTCGCTTTGTCTTAGATCAAGAAGGACGATTTTTCAAGTCGCTCGTTTTGGACCAAAGGAGTCGCCCTTTTTGAGATTTATCAAGAAGGGAGACTACAGTCGCCCCCTTTGATCCTGGTTCAAAGAGGGCGACTGTATTTATTAAAAAGGGCGACTACAGTTGCCCTTTTTGATAAAACTCAAAGAGGGCGACCTGGGTTGGTTCAAAAAAGAGAAAAATTAAATGTACCAACTGGGATTCGAACCCTAGTCTGAACTGTGACACTGTACTATTCTACCACTAGACCACTAGTTATGCAACATTAATCACCACAAATACAACCCTCTGCCAAGAATCGAACCCGAACATCTTCTGTGGAATTGTGTCATTCTACCACTAAATCAGCCATCAATACTTGTTATATTTATACTCATCATAATCATAAATCCCTTGGATTCGGATCTGAATATTTCAGATATCCAAAAAATTGGATATTCGTAATTTTCGGATCCGAATATTTCGGATATCCAAAAAATCGGATATCCGCAATTTTAGGATAATTTCGAATCAGATTGGATTTGAATATTTCGGATATCCAAAAAAATCAGATATTCGTAATTTTCGGATAATTCCAGATCCGAATATTTTGGATATCCAAAAAATCTGATATCCGCAATTTTCGGATAATTTCGGATCGGATTCGGATCCGAATATTTCGGATAAAATTCGGATTTGATTCGGATCCGAATTTCGAATATACAAAAAATCGAATATCCGTAATTTTCGGATAATTTCGGATCCGAATATTTTGGATAAATTTCGGGTTGGATTCAGATCCGAATATTTCGAATAAATTTTGGATCGGATTCGGATCCGAATATACAAAAAATCGGATATCCGTAATTTTTGAATAATTTCAGATCCGAATATTTCGGATATACAAAAAATTGGATTTGTTTTCCCTTTCTTGCATCTCATTTTATTTTTTAGGTATAGCTCAAGAGCTAACTCAAATTTTAAAATACTCCCCTCCTCACGTAGGAGCGCATCTTGTTTTCAAAGATGAGTTGTAGATGAGTCGGTTCATTTGTATGCATATATATTTATTGAAGTTATTTTCTGTTATTTACTTTTTGGTGACTTATTTAGCTTGTTACTATTTTGATTTGCAGAAAACGAAAAAGCACGACGATATTTGGAAACTAATGACAAATTACAAAATTAGGAAGGAATACAAAATAAGGAATGAGGAGGGAAGAACGATGGTATCTTACCTACGATTTAAAAATGAAATAACATGGAGTTTTGGACAATATTAACGAGCAATACAATAACATAGAGTGTAGTTAGTTTTAAAATTGTTGAGTTTATATTTTAACTTTGATTTGAAATTTTAACATTAATTGAGGGCAGTTAATTATTTATTAGCATTCCAAGATAAAAAGTTCATTTTTTTTTTGTATAAAGAGTAGTAATATGAAAATACTTAATATTAATATAATATTTGGAAGAATATTAAATATAAAATTTGTGAAACACTTAATTTTTAGTACCAAAGCTTTTTAATCGGACCAAAAAGGGCGACTTGGAAAAGTCTCCCCTTTTGGTTCGGTCAAAAGGGGCGACTTCTCCAAGTCGCTCTTTTTGGTCCGATTAAAAAGCTTTGGTACTAAAAATTAAGTGTTTCACAAATTTTATTTTTAATATTCTTCCAAATATTATATTAAGTCACCCTTTTTTGTCAGCACCAAAGGAGACGATTTTTTCAAGTCGCCTTTTTTGACCGAACCAAAAGGAGCGACTTCAAATAGTCGCCCTTCTTGTTTTATTATTTATTTTTAATAAATTCGGACCACAAAGGGCGACTTCTCCAAGTCGCCCTTTTTGGTCCTAACCAAAGGGGGCGACTTTAAGTCGCCCTTTTTGGTCATAATCAAAGGGGGCGGCTTTAAGTCGCCCTTTTTGGTCCGAACCAAAACGGGCGACTTCAAATAGTCGCCCTTCTTGCTTTATTATTTATTTTTAATAAATTCGGACAAAAAAGGGCGACTTCTCCAAGTCGCCCTTTTTGGTCCTAACCAAAGGGGGCGACTTTAAGTCGCCCATTTTGGTCCGAATCAAAAGGGGCGACTATTTTTGTGATGACTAAAAAGGGCGATTTGAAAAAGTCGCCCCCTTTGGTGAAATTAAAAAGGGCGACATACTGTCGCCCTTTTTGGTCCGAACTAAAAGGGCATTTTTTAGTCGCCCTCTTTGGGGTGATCTGTTGCAGTGGTACTAGTTTTGTGGTTACTTACTTTTACGTATTAATACATGCATTATCAGTGTATAAAAGTTACTAGTACACGGATGAAGGGAGAGAGATGGGAGCATACCAACAGTTGCAGTACTGTAAGTAGTGAAACCTCCTGATGCACTTCGACTGCCTGTAATTATCGTGTATCTCAAACCAGCACCAACTAACATTATGTTACTCATGCTGGGCCCTATCGCCACATTTTCTCTATAAACACCTTTTTTGATATATATGATTATCCTCTGATCCGAAACCTTTTTTGCGGCCGCATTAATTGCGGCCTGGATGGATCGGAATTTCCCCGATCTATCTTGTGCCACCACAAAAATCGCCTTGGAAGCTAAGCTTCTCGTCGAAGATTGTAGCAACTTTCTTTCCCTAGACGTAACCCAACTTGGAAATCCACCAATTTCTGTTGAATTTTGTGAATCCACAAGCTCCCCATTTACAGCCAAAGAATTGCTAATCAGTTGAGATACATTAGTGGATAAAGTAGGATGTAGGATATTTGACACGTTGAGCTGATTTGAGCCCGATAGACATGTCTCGATATTTGTTAACGAGGCACTAAGCCAAGTTTGAGCATCAAAATCGGTACAGAAAGTGGAGTTAGATCCGATGCCATGAAGAGTACGGTTTAATTGGAGTATGGCGTTGTCGATAAGCTTGTCACAATCCATCCAAACTAGTTTCTTGCGTTTCCCTCGGCAGTAAGGGCCCATGCTTTTCACATGGTTTTGTACTAGAAGGGCTTGTTCCAAGGCCACTTGTGCGGTCATGGTTCGAAACTCAACTTTGAATATCGGCTTGAAAGTACGCTGGAGCGCGGCGTCGGCCATGAAATATTTGCATGGCTCAGGATGAGGAGTGGTGCTACACCACCAGTTAACATCATCACTTGTTTCTTCTTCATTGGAATAGGATTGGTGTAAGAACAAAGAGAAGAAAAAGAACATAAAGAGTACTAAGGAATTGAGCTTATAAGTTGTCATTGTTGTATAGTATATGTTAGTTTTGTGTTGTGTTGTTAGAAGTGTTGTACAAAAGATAACGAATAGGAATGAAGGATCATTTAATGATGGGGTTGGTGTCTTTTTATACTAGTGGAAACAACTCTGATGAAATGGAAAGGAAAAGGAATGTCTAATGTAAAATGTCAAATGTCAGTTTGGCTTCTTGAAATGCGAAGCAAACATAACAATAAGAAATGCAATCACAAGATATAAAATTATAAAGTCAAGGTTGATATTTCAAAACATCAGTGTCTTTACTTCATTCTGAGATCCTTGGTTCTGTCGATCACGGCAAATGTACTCAATATATCTTATAGGGGATGGGATGCCCTTTCTGGTCTTACGCTGGATCCATGAGTTGAGAAGGATTAAAAATTTGAATTTTAGGGATTCAACCTTTAAAATTCTTAACACTAAACTCGTCATCATATCAACGAAATTTCAGAATATGATATTTTTGATAAGGTTATAGCGATCTTTAACCTACATATCCATGTCCCAATAGCATATAGCTAGGTTACATGCACCTATGTACATGGTCCATGAGAAGATGCACTTTCAAATTATTTACTACTCCAACCGGTTCATAATAATTAAGTGTTTATTTAGCCTTTTTATTTTGATTCAAAATAAGTGTCCACTTATTTAATTAAGAAGGAATTAATTTTATCTTTTTCAAATTTAGCCTTATTAAGTGCTAAGTAATCAAATCTCAATGTGTCAAGTTAATAGTAATATGTAAACTTTAATTAAGGATATTTTAGTCAAAATATCTAATTTTTTAGAAATTAGTATTTTTCTTAAGGGGTATGCTAAAAATTAAGTGAACACTTATTTTGAATCGGAGGGAGTAAATTGTAATTCATAATGTCAAAGAATCTTATTATAATATCTAATTTATGATAGCAGTCTTATAATGTAAATATGAATATTATCCTTGTGCAACCGTGTAGATAGATCTAGTTGAATTGCTTAGCGTTCTATGCGCTAGCTACCCTTATTTTAAAGAAGAAAAAAGGGGTTTAATTACATGAATAAGCATATACACTTATTTTAATTTCCCTATCTAATTATATGATTAATATGAATTTGGCGGCTACCTACTTGTTTACGTCAAGCCTAAGAATTGACAAAAGGAACCATCTAAAAGTGTTTTCCGTACATCTCTCATGATTTAACTTGATCCTCAAGTAGTATACGACTTTGTAAAGTAGTGTACACTTGAATCCTGAAGGAAGACGCCAATATTATGCGAATTCATTTATGAATTCTGATCATTATTCGTTTGACATCAAACTCAATACATTTATGCGTGCTACCGGATTTGCAATTTATTATATGTACATATCTAATGATTTTTCAATACATATACAAAATATGGGCTAAAGTTATTAAATTTTGTCGAATTTGTAACATATAGGAGTATTAGATATATCTGCTGCTGGTATATATATTAATCCCACAATTATTTCCACTTAAGTGGAAGCCCCAGATGTCTAATATGCCATTTATGAAGGGACGGTAGGAATTGATTCCTTGATTAATGTTATTTCAAATAGTACAATATATACAATCATAATATCATTTGTCTTATAGAAGACTAATCTATCTTATCTAAATTATAAGATGCTACTTAATTATAAAATATTACACTATCATTAGTATTAATGAATGGAGATAATTATGGGATTGCTCCATAATTACTCTAACAGTCCCCGCAGTCTTAGCGGGAGGTTCTCGTACGCTGAGACTGTCCCTGAAATTATCAAACAGAACGCGCGAAAGACCTTTTGTGAAGATGTCAACAATCTGATAACGGGACGGTACATGCAGACATGAACTTGTCCACGGGTAACCTTTTTGCGGACAAATAAAATATCAATTTCAATGTGTTTTGTGCGCTGATGCTGAATAGGATTTCTGAATAAGTCTATCACACTCACATTGTCACAATAGACTATCTTTGTCTTTCGATTGTAATAATTTCCATTAGGGAGTATTCTCATTATTACAAAATATATATAGTGTGTATAAGAGAAAAATCATAATTCGGTAAGGATCCTAATATACCATAAATATACAATATTCATAATTACACAATATATGACGAATATATGGAGAATATTCGCTAATACACACTCTCAGTCGGAGTGGGAGGAGGCCGGACGCTGAGACTGGATCTGAAGTCAAGGAATAATTGTCTTGGAAGTCCTTTGGTGAATATATATGTGTACTGATATGACGAAGACACATGTAACACTCTGACATGACCAAGATCAATCTTCTCACGGACAAAATATATATCCATCTCAATGTGTTTGGTTCGCTGATGTTGAACCGCGTTGTGAGAAAGATATATAACAGATATATTGTCACAATAGACGATGGACGCCCAACTCAAAGAACACTGAAGCTCCAAAAGTAGATTTCGGAGCCAACACATCTTAGCTACAATATTAGCAACACCTCAGTATTCTGCTTCGGCACTCGAACGGGATAGGGTGACTTTTCTTTGTAGACCATGAAACTAGATTGTCCCCTAAGAATACACAATAGCCGGAGGTGGAGCATCGCGTGTCCGGACACCCAGCCCAATCTGCATCCTTGTAAGATAGCAACCTGGTCGGTATTGAGGGGTATAGATGTAATCCATAATCAAGAGTGCCCTTAATGTATCGAATGATACACTTAAGGGCAGAGAAATGAGACTCCCTGAGGGCATGCATAAATAGGCACACCTGCTGAATAACATATGCAATATCTGGCCTGGTGAAGGTGAGATACTGAAGTGCACCTGCTAGGCTCTTATATGGAGTAGAATTGGAGACTGGAGCACCATTCATAGCACTGAGCTTGGATTTTGAATCAACCGGAGTAGACATGATTTTGCAATTTGTCATCTTAGCCCTGTACATTATCTCCTCTGCGTACTTACGCTGACTCAAGAACATATGGTCGGCAGACTTGGTCACTGATATACCCAAGAAGTAACTCAACTTGCCCAAGACAGTCATTGAAAATTCGATTTTAAGTAAAACAATAATCTCATTTTCAACCCATCAGATGAGGCAGTGAGAACAATATCATCCACATAGAGCAATAAGTAAGCAATGATACTACCTCGATGAAAAATAAAAAGAGAGTTATCACACCTGCTGCATACAAAACCAATCTGCATAATATATCTGGCAAATCGATCATACCATCCATGGGGGGCCTCTTTCAGGCCATACAGTGACTTACGGAGACGGCAAACATAATGATGGACTGTTGGATGAACGAACCCAGGTGGCTGATGCATGTAGACTGTTTCTTTCAGGTCCCATGTAAAAATACATTTTTCACATCAAGTTGATGTATCGGCCAGTGTTTGCCCATGGCTATGCTCAGAACTGTGCGAATGGTAGCCGATTTGACAACCGGGATGAATGTCTCACCACAATAAATACCATCATGCTGATTTGTGTCATTAGCCACAAGTCATGCCTTATATCTCTCTAGATCTCCACTATCTCTGAATTTGTGATGAAATAACCACATACAACAGATCACATTCACCCCCTCCGGTCTAGGTACTAGTTCCCACGTGTGCTATTTAGTTAAAGCATTGAATTCCCTAGACATAGCAGTATTCCAATTAGGGTCTTGTTTGGCCAATTTGGTGTTTTGGGAATTGGGAAAATAATTTGGGTAGACAAGTTAAATTGGGTTTTGGGTTTGAAAATCCCGTGTTTCGCACAGGTTTCCATCTGGTGAGTGGAGGCAGTGGGTGGGTTTGTCGGCTGGTGGTGGGTTGGCGTCGGATCTGGGCCGCCCACCCAAGATTCGATTGTTGATCGTGGTCGTTGCCGCTGCCACGCTTCCCACGCCCACGACCTCATCTGCCGTCGCGGTTGGGAATTTTCTGTCGGGGTTTGGCTGGTGGGATTTTGATTTGGAGGTTGCGTTTCGACGACTAACGCCTTTTGATTGTGCTATTCCTGCTTAGCACGACGGATTTCTTCGAGCAACAACTACAAACGGGCTTTGTTAAAACTGGGTAACGAATCCGCCTGTTGAATCATAGTGGCCAAAGTATCATATTCGTCTTTCGGAAGGTCTGCAATTAATTGTAACAACATTTTAGTTTTCGAGATAGGCGTGCCGACGTTGGATAGTTGATTTGCCACAAGTTTTATGTGTTTGCGGTAATCAGTCATGTTGGAGAAATTTTCATGACTTGTGGTATTAAATTGTTCCTCCAAGTACACAACACGAATGTGCTTGTTATCTTGAAATATTTCTTCTAACCGAATCCATAAATCACGGGCAGAGGCACCAGACTTCATTTTAGTGAGAAGAAAATCCTGAGAGATGCTACCGTATATCCACCGCTTAATAAGCGCTGCGCTGCCGCGGCCAAGTGCGTGGGAAAGAGTTATCTATGTGGTCAATCACGTTGTATAGAATGCATGAATGCGGAATAATTTGACGCATAGTGTCACTATAAAAAAAATGACCTACGGTGACAGTTTGAGTGTGACGGTTTCTACAACCGTCACACGTTATGACGGTTTTTGCATTGACTTTCTGATCAATGGTCCTTTGTGACATATATGTAACGATTTTTTAACAATCACAGCGTTGTGACAGCGATGTGACGATGATTTCAACAGTCACATGTTTTTGTGACGATTTTTTAAATACGAACTTAATTTTTTCTTTAAAATAATATACACCATCCATTTTACTGTAAAACCCGCTATTCTTAATAATATACCTAAAATTGAACCCATTTCAAAATAGGAACAAAACAAGGAAATCTTTAAAAAGGATGTAACACTACCAATGGAGTTTGAACTCTACATTTCAACTGTGGAAGCATAAAAGGGTTTTACTATTGAAGCAAAGTGATAGAATGACGATTTTTGCGCCGCTACAGTAACTTCGCCGGAGTTTTCACTACAACAAATCGGTTCAAAGAGCTCTTTGGTTGGAATATCGCCCCCTTAGATCAAATGGGGCGATTTTTAGTCGCTCTTCAAGTCGTCCTATTACGTCCGTTGTCTTAGATAAAAAAAGATGATTTTTCAAGTCTCCCCCTTTGGTAAGGACCAAAGAGGGCGACTCTTTTTGAGATTCATCAAAAAGGGAAATTGTAGTCGCCCTATTTGGTCCTTACCAGTTATCGCCGCCCTTTTTGAGATTACCAAAGGGGGCGACAACAATCGCCTTTTTTTATGAATCTCAAAAAGGGCGACTGTTGTCGCCCTCTTTGGTAAGGACCAAATAGGGCGACTACAATCGCCCTTTTTCAGATTTCTCAAAAAGAGTAAAAATTACATGCAACAACTGGGATTCGAACCCTAGTCTGAACTGTGACACTGTACTATTCTACCACTAGACCACTAGTTATGCAACATTAATCACCACAAATACAACTCCTACCAAGAATCGAACCCGGGCAACCTATGTCGAATTGTGTCATTCTACCACTAAACCAGCCATCAATATTTATTATATTTATACTCCTCATAATCATAAATCTCTTGGATTCTGGTCCGAATATTACGGATATCCAAAAATCGGATATCCGTAATTTTTGGATAATTTCGGATCCGAATATTTCGGATATCCAAAAAATCGGATATTCGTAATTTTTGGATAATTTCGAACATAATATTTCGGATATCCAAAAAATTGGATATTCGTAATTTTCGGATAATTTAGGAACGGATTCGGATCCGAATATTTCGGATATCCAAAATATCGTACATTCGTAATTTTCGGATAATTTCGGATCGGGTTCGAATATTTTGGATATCCAAAAAATCGGATATTCGTAATTTTCGGATATTTTTGGATCGAATTCGGATTCGAATATTTCGGATATTCGTAATTTTCGAATAATTTAGGATTGGATTCGGATCCGAATATTTAGAATATCCAAAAAATTAGATATTCATATTTTTTTGGATAATTTAGGATCGGATTCGGATCCGAATAGTTCGAATATTCGTATTTTTTGGATAATTTCGGATCGGATTCGAATCAGAATATTTCGGATATCCAAAAAAACGGATATTTGTAATTTTCGGATCATTTAGGATCGGATTCGGATTTGGATCCGCATAGTTCAGATATCCAAAAAAACGGCTATCCAAAAATTTTGGATCGGATTCCGAGACTTTGAGTTAAAAAGAGAATTAATCACGTTTGAAATTATTAATCTTTAAAAGTAGATTTCAAATTGAACAAAAATTATAATTCTTATATCAAGAAGGACAATTTTCTCAAGTCGCCCCCTTTGCTAGTGCCAAATAGGGCGAGTGAACTCGCCCTTTTTGAGATATATCAAATATGGCGAGTTTAGTCGCCCTATTTAGCCTTAGCAAAGGGACGACTTGAGAAAATCGCCTTTCTTGATGTAAGAATTATAATTTTTGTTCAATTTGGAATCTACTTTTAAAGATAAAAAATATCAATTACTATTAATAGTTTCATAAATAATATATACAATACATGATGTTCTTACAAATATGTGCTTTTAATTTTCATAATTAATTAAATTAAAACATATCTAATATGAAAATATACTATTATTTTTGCAATATTATTTACAAATATGTTATTATTAATTAATATATTTTCAAGAAATAATATGTATCTTAAATACCTAATTTAATATATCATTTATAATGACGCATATTTGTCAAGTATTAATTTTTATTTTTATTTGTGTAATTACATATGTGACTTTAATTAGCTTTGTAATTGTAAGATCAAGAAGGACGATTTTCTCAAGTCTCTGATCGGTGTATTTTATATACACTTTTTGAGTCATTTTTAGTTAGTCTTTTGCTCATTTTTGTACAAATATGTGTCATCTTAGGATAAATTTTCTTTCTTTTGAGTCATAATGGTTTAAAGTGGCACATTTGTGAAAAGGAGCGAAAAGAGGGCAGAAGCAGAGGTTCCAGAGCTCAAAAAGCTAGAAAGTTGGCAACCCGGGCGAGAAACAGGGCGGCGCCACCAACCAGCAACATCAGAGCGCCACGACGCCCAAAGAACAGAGTCGCAGAGTTTGGCCGCGCCAGCCAGGGCCGCGGCGCCGAGGCGGGAATTCTGCCAAATCCGAATGGGAATGAGCCAAGGCCAAGAAGGAAAAGTTGTTGGACGTTTTATAGACTATAAAAAGGACCTTTTTAGGTCAGAATTAGGGATCCCACTTTGGTGAATTCATCACAACTTGGAGATCAAGATTAGAGACTTTCTTTTAAGTAATTTCTTGTTCTTTATTTTATTTCTTTTTAGTTTATGTTGGATATTAGTTTAGTTCTTGTCATGTCTATGGCTAGGAACTAACTTAATTTAGGGCTTTCCATATCGAATCGCTTGAAACTCATTCTTATGAATTAATGCATGTTTTGGTTTCTTCTTATTATTGTTGAGATTTATTCAATACTTGTTTTGATTGCTTGGTAATTAATTGATCACTAATTATCATAACTTATATGATTTCTAATCGAAAGCCGAAAGGGGAGATTGTGAATATGCTATAGTTGAATAAACATAGGTTAAATCGTGGACGAAAGTACCCCGATACTTGTGTAGCTTAATAGGTTATTGCTCTTAATCCTCCTTTATAGTCAATCTTGTCATCGAAAGATAAAATGGTTCTATATTTGGGTTAAGCGTTTATATTACCTTAACAGGAGTATAAAACGGCTTAGTTAACATGCTGTCTCAAAATAGAAGAAGAACCATAATTATTTGCATTAACAAGTAAGATGAACGGATAGTTGAAGAGATTTGGAAGCCCTATTTCCACCATATCTGAAGTAAAATAAAGTAATTTAGTTAGCATCTACAATCATAGTTATAAACAATTCATCAAATTATCGGTTATCAAATAGATACCATAGAATAGAGGTTGATAATTGGACACTAATCCCTGAGGACGATAACTCGGTCTTCTAGACTATATTATTTGTCACGACACGTGCACTTGCGTTTAGTGTGTGCATAAATCACGCATCAAGTTTTTGGCGCCGTTGCCGGGGATTGGCGTAGTTCAATATCATTCTATCTATTCCTAATTTCTAATTTGGTTTTTATTTTTCTTTTTATTATTATATTTTTTTTCTTTTTATTTTATTCGTAAAACCGCGCGCCGTGATCCGTTTATTGGTTTTGATTCATCTCAGGGATCCTGAAAACATGGATTACCACTATCAACAATGTAATCCCCAGGCCCCACAGGAAGAGCAGGATGGGCTACGAGCAGTCATACTTAGGCTAACTAGGCACCAAACTCAGTTCATGGACGAAACGAGAGTGTCCCTGAAGAATTTGGAAACGCAAATAGGACAACTCGCGGGCATGCTAAGAAGCAGAATACAAGGAAATCAACCTGAACATATTGGAGGAAATATAAAAGAGCAAGGCCAGGCGATTGACCTGAAAAATGGCGAACCGGTGGAACCAAACTCACCACCACCGTGTCCAGAAAAGAAGGACCCAGATTTCGCAGTTAGCGCCGCCATCGAGCAAAGCACTACGCTACCGATATTCCCGGATATTGCAGAATTTTCGGCGCCACGACGCCGAATCTCAGGGCCGCGGCGCCCAGGGCTCAGAGGGTACAATGGGGTTGGAAGTTGTTGTGGACGCACCTGATGCGCGATTTATGCACACACTTAAACGCAAGTGCACGTGTCATGTCAAGTAATATAGTCTTAGAAGACCGAGTTATCGTCCTCAGGGATTAATGCTCAAGTACCAACTTCTATTCCTTGTTATCTATTTGGTGATCGGTAGTTGATTTGTTGTTTATGAATCTAATTATGAAAACTAATTAACTATGTTGTTTACTCAGTAATGATGGAATTAGGGCTTCCAAATCTCCTCAACTATCCGCTTATCTTACTTATTAATGCAATTAACTATGGTTCTTCTTCTTTTGGAGATAGCAGGTTTACTAATCCGTTTTATACTCCTGTTAAGGTTATATAAACATTCAACCCCAGTACAACACATTTCTACCTTTCGGTGATAAGGTTGACTCTAGAGGAGGATTAAGAACAAAAACCTTATTAATGCTACACAAGTAATCGGGGTATTTTCATCCACGATTCAACCTATGTCTATCCAACCACAGCATATTCACAACCTCCCCTTTCGGATTTCGGTTAGAAATCATATAAGTTATGATAATTAATGATCAAGTAATTACCAAGCAATCAAAACATATATTGAATAAATCTCAACAATTAGAAGAAAAACCACAAACATGCATTAATTCATAAATATAAGGTTCAAGAGACTTGACATGGAAATCCCTATATTAGAATTAGTTCCTAGCCATAGACATGACAAGAACTAATTCAATATCCAACATAAAACTGAAAATAAAGTAAAAGAGAAATAAGAAATTACTAAAGAAAGGTCTCCAATCTTGAACTCCAAGATGTGTTGTGAATTGGCAAGAAAGGGAACCCTTAAAACTGCTCTAGGGTTCTCCTTTTATAGTTTCAAAAACGAGTGCAGGGTTTTCCTTCAGGCCTGACCCATTATTCAGTCGAAATTCTGATTTTTCTCAGCGTCGCGGCCATACACAGAATCAGCCAAGGCGCGAATCTCGCAAGCCTCTAAATCTTCGGCGCCGTGGCGCTCGGCTCTCTTGGCCGGAGGCGCGCGCCGCCCGTCAGGCTCTCAGTTCGCCACTTTCTCGCATTTCGAGCTCTGGAACCTCCGTTTTTGCCCTCTTTTTGCTCATTTTCCCCCAATGAGCCACTTTAACCAATATGACTCAAAAGAAATAAAATATATCCTAAGACGACACGTATTTGTACAAAAATGGACAAAAGACTAACTAAAAATGATTCAAAAAGTGTATATAAAATACACCGATCAAATACCCCAAACTTAACCTTTGCTCGCCCTCGAGCAAAGATCAAAAAGAAAAAAATAAAGACACACAGAGAAAGAAAAATAGAAGAATCAACGACATTGATCACTTTACTGCATTGGTGTTACTTAGAAAAACATGAAGGTTAACAGAATAATATGCAGGAACATATATCATGTAATTTTAGCATTCTAAACACATTAAGCTAGATATTTCGCAAACTCATTTTAATCATGCTTAATGGAAGTAAGAGTACTGAATTATGCATGTTAATTTCAAAATCCTATGACATTTTTACTTGTTATTCTCCACTAATCATGGATATGCATATAAGGGATCTTCAGGACTTTTCAGGGTTGTAATGTAGGCTTAGGCATGGGTAGGTAAAAATAGGCATTTAGGCTCATTTTGTGTACCATAAGCTCTTTAGCTTTTCAATTTTTCCCTTTTCTTTTGATTTCCCTTCTTCACTTCATATCTATCTTTCCCCTCTTTTGTCTTGAGAGAGTGAAGTGTATTATGAATAACAAGCACCCCCAAACTTAGGTTTTTGCCTATTTCTTATTACTTTTTTATATACTCACAACCGGTCCGGTTGACTTAACCGACCAGTTGACCGTAGTTTAACCGCCCGACCGGACGGTGCATACCGGGTTGGGGGTTGGCTCAACCCCAACCCGCACGGATTATTAAAAACCCGGAAGGCCGGGACGGTTAGGCGTGAACGGAAAACCGTTCCATTACCGGCTAACCTGAAAATTAAAAATTTTGCCCAACGGTCATTTCGACCGTTGGGCTTGGGAGGGGGGCTGGGGGGGGGGGGCCGGGGCATGGCCAACGGTCATTTCGACCGTTGGCACTATTTTTTTTTTTTTTTTGTTTACTTATTTATTTTAATTCCATTTTTACCCTTTAAAAAATCTATAAATTCTCTACATTTTCTTCATTTTTATCACACAACATTTCTCTCAATTCTCTTATTCTCATACTCTCTTAATCATCTTTATTATCAATTTTCAAGTTATTAATATTATTAGTTTTCAAATTCAAAGTACCAAGACTTCGAGCTTCGAGTTTCTATTGAATTCAACTCAAGTTTGGTACACTGCTTTCATTCTCTAATTATTTTATTAAATTGTCATATTTATTTGTTGATTATTTAAATATTTTATAATGTCTTTACTAAGGGAATTGCGTCGGATCATAGTAAATCTAGTTCAAGGGTAAAAATCAGGTTCTTCATCATCTAATCAAAATATAGATTATGATCAAATGCAAGAAGATTTTGGAATAGAAAATAATGAATGTGATAACGTTCAATTAGATAATATTGTTGAACTTGAAGAACAAGAACCTCCTACACCTACTAGTGTTCCTTCTGTCAATGTTGGTACTGCTAGTGGTAGTCGTAGTCGTAGAACTCCTTTACCGTAACCCGAGCAAGAAAAAAGGAGTAAAATGTGGCTCTTTTATGATAAAGTTGTGGTACCGATAGAGTTAAATGTAATATTTGTGGGAGAACTTATAAACATAAGACGGGGTGGTGCGGGGACGGACACTATAGCTAGACATATAAAATTCGATCATACGACATAAATGGAATGTCATCGATTTAGAACCCGCCAACAACAACTTAATCCATTAACCGGGGTTGGCTAAGTGCGATCCAAAAGATCGCATTGAATTAGCAAAAATGATTGTCGGAGGTTGTTTGTCTTTTCTTTCGCTTCTTCTTCATATTTAATTACATATATTCAAAGAGTATATAATCCTTTTTAAAGGTGTTCCTCGTAGTACTACTAGAGCCGATATTTTTAGACTTCATAATGATTATGTTATTTTCTTGCAATATTTGTTTGCTAACCTTCCATGCCATGTTAGTTTTACTTGCATTGGACATGCATTGAACAGTTATGATTATTTAACAATTACTTGTCATTGGATTGATGAAAATTTTAGAATGGAAAACGTATTATTGCTTTTATGCATGACGAGGATCAAAGTCATCTTGGAAAATATATGTTTAAACTATTTGTTTTATGCCCAAAATATAATCTTTATAATAAAATACTTTGTGTATCATTCGATAATGCATCTAATAATACCGTCACAGTAGATCTTTTAAAGCGGAAGTACAACCACCACTTCGATATATTTCATGTTCGTTGTACTTGTCATATTTATAATTTAATTGTTAAAAGTGGTCTTGATTTATTTTCACCAAATAAAACTTGTCAAAAGAGTCATTGGAGTTATTCAGGGTAATAATAGGAAAAATAGAATTATAGAATTTAAAGAAAAATGTAAACAATTTAATTTGAGACCTAAATTCATGCCAGAAGAGATTATTACACGGTGGAATTATACTTATTTATTTTTAAAAGAATGTTATAAGTATAAAGACCCCATAACACATGTTGCAAATGCGCATTGTAAGAACGTGATGTATATGTTAGCAAGCGAACATTGGAAATCAATTGGTGAACTTTTAAAATTTTTACGTAAATTTTACACTGCAACTGTTGAATTTTCAGGATCTTATTACCCAACAGTTTGTAATGCTTTAGCTCATATAGCTGAAATTTCCTATTAACTTTATGGTTTAAAATCAAATGTGAAATATACAGATGCAGTTACAGTTATGTTTGAAAAGTTTAATTTTTTTTTTCCTATTCCTGATGTTTATTGTATTGGTGCAGTCTTAAATCCTTCTATTCAAAAAGTAGATTGTCATAATTTAATATTTAGTTTATATACTTATATGGAAATAGGTCAAACAGAAACTCCATCTTCATTTGATTGCATAAGTAAACTTGATACTAATTTAACTACATTATATGAATATTATGCTACATTACATGATAACACCAACTCTGCTACTAATATTCCTTCTAGTTCTGGTTCTGTGTCTACGCCTGCAGGATTCAATGATGATGACGATGAAGAAGAATCTTTAGACATATGGAGCACTTTTACAACACAACCAACCACAAGTAGATCTTGCGATGAGATGCAATTTTATTTGCAAAATCCAGCGAAGCCGAAGAAATTTTTTGACCCTTTACAATGGTGGCAGGATAACAAAAGGCAATTCCCGGTACTTGCAGCGATGACCCGGGATGTTCTTAATGTGTCGATCTCAACAGTGGCTTCTGAAAGTGCATTTAGCCAAGCACGAGATCAAATAGGAGACACACGTCACTCATTGGGTGGAAACACATTAGAAGTGTTAGTCTGCTTAAGGGATTGGATCAGATCAGAGAGAAGAAATCAAGGATGTGGAGACGTTAATTCTCCGAAGATGAAGAAATAGGCAATATTTTGGAAGCGCGAGCGAGGCGGATCGAATTAATACTCCAGATTTAGAGGCTATGGAGCATAACCAATTCAATCAACCTATAGATTACGAAGAACTTGCAAAAAGGATGCATAATATGTAAATAAAATTATTATTACTTCATTATGTACTCTTATTAACGTTATGAAAGTTCAAAAGTTTACATCTTATCATTAATTTTAATTTTACTATCTATTTAGTTGTTAATCTGTTATTACTTATAAGTTATATGACTTATATCTACTAATCTAATAAATTAATAAAAGTATAATTACAAATTTACAATATAAAGTTATAAACTATAAAGTATAAAGTTATAAACTATAAAATAAAAAGTTAACTTTAAAGTTTCAATTTTAATATATACAACTAAATTATATATTATATTACATATTTAAATTGAATTTAGTTTATATTATAGAAAATAAATACTAGAAATAAAAAAATAAAAAATAAAATAAAATAGAAACCGGACCGGTTGGACCTGGTTCGACTAACCGCACGCCAACCTCGATCAGAACGAACCTGACCGGTTGGCTTGTAGTCCGTGAATCGACCCAGAACCTGCAGTTAAACCTGTAAGGCTACTGGCCCGACCCACCGTTAGACACCTTTACTTTTTTATTGGGGTGCATCAAACTTGTTCACTCTTTTTGTCTCTTTTTTAACACATTCTATTCCAACCATTTCACATTTTTACTTATGACACAAGTGTGGGAATATAGGGGGTCAAAGAAAAAATTTCATGTTTAGGCTCAACGGGGCTGACTAGGGATATTTTTAATGTCAGAGATAGAAAAGAGTGGTAAGAATTGGCTAACAAAGAAATGCCTGAGTCATCTCCCTAACATGCATATCCTAACTATTTCGCCTCAAATAGCAAGCAATCATACACATAGGTTTTAACATTTAACAATGAACAATTCAAGCAGAAACCCCAAATAGACAGATTTCATGAGTTTTTGGCATATCTAATCTAAGTGTTTAGATAGTTGCTTCTAATTCCATTACATTATTCCACCTACTTCACTAGGTGTTTCTAGTAACTACAACATGCATGATCTTTGACAGAAAATTATGACTCAAAAAAAAAAAAATTATGACTCAAAAATACCCAAAACAATTCAAAAAAAACTCAACATACTACAACAATAAGACACAAATAAGACACCCCCCCAAACTTAAATCACATATTGTCCCCAATGTGTGCAAGACTCAAAGAAAATAAAAGAAACATGACAACTTACAGACTTGGTTTAAAATGGTGGCAGTGGCGGTGGATAGTGCATTGACCACTGGTTGAACAAGGAACTCATCTCGTCAATTCTCTCCCTCAATTCTTGTTGTCCTTGTATCACCGTGTCAAAATTCTGCATCATCATTCTTTGGTTCTGGAGCAGCTGATCCATCATAGGCACTGGAGGTTCTGATTCTGTGGGTGGTTGGCCGTCGCTTCCTCGCTTCATAGTGAGCCTGCTCGTGCTCATCTTTATCCGCGCACAACTGGCCACGCGCGCGTGGTCTTCTGGGGATTGGGTGCAGGAAGGAGTGCACTATCCCGTATGATACAGGAAGTTGGTTTTTCTCATAAGTATCAGTGGGTAGGGTTGGGACCCCATTTATGGAGCATAAACATGTAATAAGTGAGCCATGTCCCAACCCACCTGTTGTTACCAACCCGCCGTCTCTCCAATATTTTGCACTATCTCCTTCCCAACATCAATCGCCTTCCCGACATAATTCCATATATCGTTTGATTACGTCTTACGGCACTCGTAAAGTGCATTGATGGAATCGACGGCATCGACGAAATACAACCAACCCTTGGTGATTTGTTGAATCGACACCGCCACCTCTTGACCCATTTCTGGCAAATTCATATGCAGCCCCAGGGTAGCTCACTGTGCTTGCTATGGCATTCCAGTCGATGTTGTTGGAGTTTCTGGACCATGTTCTAAAATAGCTCCAATCGTCATCTCCTCCTTCAACATCAACTACTTTCAATAACACATTCACCACTTCTGCCGTCACAGACACATATCGTCCCCTCACGAAGCATCTATCGTCCACCTTCTCCGGAAAATTAGCATAGAATTCTCTCACCATCACTGTGTTCATTGGTGCTATCTTTTTCGGGTTTACAAATCTTTTTCACCCCATCATCTCAATCATCGCCCGAATGGGCTCATAGACATCCCCCTCCCCAAGCGACTCTCTTTGATAATCCATTCCGCTTTCAGGGATTAAGGGCCTAGTACTAAGTTTTTTGTATCTATCATGAACTCTTTGGCTGACAAACCTAGTATCATCATATTGAGGGGCTGAGGTGGATGTGGAAGCTCTTTTCTTTCTGGCAGACATTTTTAGATAACTTTTTGCAGCGTTTCCTTTGTACCAACAACGTTAACCAACACTATCACTCACCAATCAACAGCTACAACACCTATCACCCCCACACTTCACTCAAGAGGCTCCTGCACAACACCCTACACTCACCTCGTATACTCTTCCTCAAAGTCTCACAACCAACTTCAACACCCCCACACCTTCACAGATACAACACCTCCTCAAATCTACTACCTCATTCTAATTATAGTGAAGCTCTCAAGAAAAGATAAAGATTACCTTTGACGGTGTTCTTCAAGATTCTCTTGCTCTTAATGATGATTTGAGGTAATGGGGTGAGGGTAGTTGTTTAGGATGGTTAAGGGTTTAGGGAATTTAAGAACTTTGGTTGTGTTTGGGTTTGGTTTATGGAAGATTTTTAGGTAAAGTGTGGATTTTCGTGGTTTTTGTGGAGAGGAAGGTTTAGGTTTTGATTTGGAATTGGGGAAAAATCGGATTTGGGGCGTCTTTACTTTCTGGATTTCACTCGTGGCGCCAATTTATCAAGCTCTTGGAATTTCTGCGCCATGCGCCACGGAGCGCGCGCGCTAGACTTCAAAAATTTTCTAGATTTTTGGCGCCGCTACCGCTTCTCGGCCGCGCGCTTAATCTCTGAAGCTTTTACGCTTTTTGGCGCCGCGCTCGCTTCTCGGCGCCGCGGCTGAATTTCTGCGCTACGCTTTTGGCGCCGCGTTCGCTCTGCAAGGCGGCTTAACCCGATTTTTCGAAATCTGGCTTATCTTCGCTTTTGCCTCCAAATTGTTGGCCCTGCACCTGTCATCACAACACATAACAATACCTCCGTGAGACTGTTCTTAGTGAAAACTAACTGCATTAAAGTAAAATAAATTAAAATACTTTGGGTTGCCTCCCAAGTAGCGCTGTCTTTAACGTATTTTAGCCGGACACAAGTTCGTTAAATCAAGAGGTGTGGGGTAGATTAACCCCACAACCAATCCATTTTTTAAACATTCTCCTTTTTCTTCTTCTGTTTTTCTTCTTATAATTATTTTCTAGAGAAGGTTCGGTATCACATACCTGCTTTGGCGGAGGTTCAAGATCACGCACTGCCAGCGGGCTTATCTCCCTTGTTGTGGCTTGCACTGGCTCACATGAAGTTCTGACTGTGCTAATTGCAAAGCACCTGCTCATGACCGGGGGTTCAATAACGTGTTTGAACACTTTGAACACCATTTCTTCACTTTCAACCTCGTCGCCTCTCTTCTCTACATCAATCAGGGCTCTCCCTGTTGCCAAGAACGGTCTCCCCAATATGATGGGAATCTCCGCATCCTCCTCCATGTCAAGAATGAGAAAATCCGCAGGGAAAAAGAATTTTCCTACTTTAACAAGAACGTCCTCAATCTTCCCCCTGGGGTACACCATCGTTTTGTCCGCTAATTGCAAGCTCACCGTGGTTGGTTTTGCCTCACCTAACTCCAACCTTTTAAACACTGACAAATGCATCAAATTTATACTCGCCCCCAAATCACAAAGGGCCCTATTGCATGTTACCCTGCCAACTGTGCAAGACAATGTAAAGCTCTCTGGGTCCTTGAGTTTAGGGGGCAATTTCTTCGAGGATAGCATCGCACTCTCGCCAAGGCCACCATCTCATATTCTCCCAATTTCTTCTTCTTTCCCAAAATTTCATTCATGAATTTGTAATAAGAAGGCATTTGCTCCAACGCCTCGATGAAGGGTATGTTGATATGTAACTTTCTGAATGTCTCCAAAAACTTGGATAATTGCTTATCAACTACTTTCCTTTGCAATCTTTGTGGGAAAAGAATCTTCTCGGTGTACTCCTTTTCTGGAGCTTCTCTACTATTGGGCGATCTTCAACAACCCTTTCTCTCTGTTTCTACCCTCTGTTCAACCACAGCCGAGGTGCACACTGCTCCAACCGCTTCCACTCCTCACCGCATCGCCTCGACATTGTTCTCTAGGGTTCATCTCTGTGTTGCTCGGCAGGGTACCCTGTGGCCTGTTGGTTGCTAGCTTTGCTAGTTGCCCCACCTGTGTTTCCAAGATCCTGAGAGAGGATCTAGTCTCTGCCATGAACTGGGTCTGGGAGTTGGTGAGTGTCAACAAAGCTGCTCTCAGCTCGCTTTTCTGCCGGGACAGGCCACCAATTGTTGAGAAGATGAGGCCTGAGTGAATGGCCGCTGATTTTGCATCGCTCAGAACTGCTCACGCCGCCTTGCTCACCTCTCCATGAAAAATTTGGGTGATTCCTCCACCCTGAATTGTATGTGTTTGAGTATGGGTTGTTCTGGGGTCTCTGATAGTTCCCTACAGCTTGGCACTCTGCTTGCTCGATCGAGATATTGTTAGGATCATCTGATGGGCATCTGTCGAATGTATGTGGACCACCACACATTTCACAACTCATTGACAGTTGCACTGCATTTACAGACATTGTATTTTGTTGCACCTGCTTGGTCAAAAGGGCAACTTAGGCATTCAGGGCAGTGATGACATCAATCTCATGAACTCCCACTGTTCTTCTGCCACTCACTTGTCTATCCTCTGTGACATGATTATTGGTGGCCATGTCTTCCAATAAGTCATGAACTTCATGGGCTGTTTTTCTCATAAAGGTTCCACCTGCGGCTGCATCAATGATTGTTCTGGTCGTTCCGCTCAGCCCATTATAGAAAATGTGGACCAAATTCCACAACTCAATACTGTGGTGTGGACACTTTCTTTGCAAGTACTTGAATCTCTCCTAGGCTTCGTATAATGATTCTCCATCGGCTTGATAGAAATTATTCAACTCCCCTCTCAGCTTCGCTGCTTTGCATGGTGGGAAGAACTTTGCTAAAAAATTTTGTGCCAACTCTTGCCATGTAAATATCGAATCTGCTGGCAAAGAATTCAACCACACTTTCGCTCTATCTCTGAGTGAGAAGGGAAAGAGCCTCAATCTGACGGTCATCGCGAATGCCATCAGATCCGAATGTTGCACATAACTCCAAGAAATTAGCTATATGCATGTGAGGATCCTCCGACGGCAATCCTCCAAACTGAACCGTATTCTGCACCATACTTAATATTGCAGGTTTGATCTCAAAATTATTTGCTCCTATTGCTGGGAGCCTAATGCAAGTTTGTGCTCCGTTCACCCTCGGCATCACATAATCTCCCAAGCTTCTCTCTGCTTGGACCTGAACTCTCTCCTCTACATCCATTGACACTCTCTGAGGCATTCTTTGGTTAGGCTGATGATCTCCTAACCCCTCATTCATCTGGTTGTTGTTTTGTACGCCTTCCATCTCAATTAAGGCTGAAATTCGTTGGTTCCTTTTGTTTAGTTTACAAGTTTTCTCAATTTCTGGATTGAAGGGAACAAGAGTGTCTGCTCCTCTTCTCCTTCGCATAAACTGAGTTCCTGAAACAGATCAAAAACAAACAAACGGATCACGGCACACTGGTTTTCTCAAAAATAAAAAAAAAACGTAATAAAAAAAAACCAAATTAGAAATTAAGAATAGATAAAATTGATATTGAACTACGCCAATCCCCGACAACGGCGCCAAAAACTTGATGCACGATTTATGCACACACTTAAACGCAAGTGCACGTGTCGTGTCAAGTAATATAGTCTTAGAAGATCGAGTTATCGTCCTCAGGGATTAGTGCTCAAGTACCAACTTCTATTCCTTGTTATCTATTTGGTGACCGATAGTTGATTTGTTGTTTATGAATCTAATTATGAAAACTAATTAACTATGTTGTTTACTCAGTAATGATGGAAATAGGGCTTCTAAATCTCCTCAACTATCCGCTTATCTTACTTATTAATGCAATTAACTATGGTTCTTCTTCTTTTGGAGATAACAGGTTTACTAATCCGTTTTATACTCCTGTTAAGGTTATATAAACACTCAACCCCAGTACAACACCTTTCTACATTTCGGTGATAAGGTTGACTCTAGAGGAGGATTAAGAACAAAAACCTTATTAATGCTACACAAGTAATCGGGGTATTTTCATCCACGATTCAACCTATGTCTATCCAACTACAACATATTCACAACCTCCCCTTTCGGATTTCGGTTAGAAATCATATAAGTTATGATAATTAATGATCAAGTAATTACCAAGCAATCAAAACATATATTGAATAAATCTCAACAATTAGAAGAAAAACCACAAACACACATTAATTCATAAATATAAGGTTTAAGAGACTTGACATGGAAAGCCCTATATTAGAATTAGTTCCTAGCCATAGACATGACAAAAACTAATTCAATATCCAACATAAAACTGAAAATAAAGTAAAAGAGAAATAAGAAATTACTAAAGAAAGGTCTCCAATCTTGAACTCCAAGATGTGTTGTGAATTGGCAAGAAAGGGAACCCTTAAAACTGCTCTAGGGTTCTCCTTTTATAATTTCAAAAACGAGTGTGGTTTTCCTTCGTGCCCGCCCATTATTCATCGAAATTTGATTTTTTCGGCGTGGCCATGGCTGCAAATGGCGCCGCGGCGCCGGAACTTCTGCAAGCCTCTAAATCTTCGGCGCCGTGGCGCCTGGCTCTGCTGGCTGGAGGCGCCGCGACGCTGGCCCGTGTCTGTGCCTGGTTCGCCACTTTCTCGCATTTCGAGCTCTGGAACCTCCGTTTTTGCCCTCTTCTCGCTCCTTTTCCGCCAATGAGCCACTTTAACCAATATGACTCAAAAGAAAGAAAATCTATCCTAAGACGACACGTATTTGTACAAAAATGGACAAAAGACTAACTAAAAATGACTCAAAAAGTGTATATAAAATACACCGATCAACAGGTGAAGATACCGTACCCCCAGAGGCTAAAAACAAGTTCTCTTGACAAACAGTTCTCTAAATTCCTAGAAGTTCTCAAACAATTGCAACTCAACATCCCGTTTGTTGAGGCACTAGAGCAGATGTCGAGTTATGTAAAGTTCATGAAGGAGATTCTCAGCAAATAGGCGAGGATAGATGACTACGAAAAGTGGTATTGACTGAAGAATGCAGTGCCATCCTACAGAGAAAGCTACCTCAGAAATTGAAAGATCCGGGGAGCTTCACCATCCCATGCACTATCGGAAAGTTTGAGTGTCAGAAGGCGTTGTGCGATCTGGGGGCAAGTATAAATTTGATGTCCTACCTAGTGTTTTGCAAACTTGGAATGAGAGAAGCCAGACCTACAAACATCACTTTGCAACTAGCTGACCGCTCCATCGTCCACCCTAGAGGAGTCATCGAGGATGTGTTGGTGAAAGTGGACAAGTTCATCTTTCCCACTGATTGCATTATCTTAGACATGAGAGATAACGACATGATCTCCATCATACTTGGCAGACCCTTCCTAGCCACAGGACATGCACTAATTGATGTTCGAAAAGGGGAGTTGAAACTTCGTGTGGAAGAAAAAGATGTGATTTTCAATGTTTTTCGGGCAGCAACCTTCCCAGAGGCAAGTGACAACTGCTTCGCCATTGATGTGATCGAAGAAGCAGTGTCGGAAAATGGGTTCAGAAATGTTGATGCGCTTGAAGAAGTGCTGACACGATGGGATGATAATAGTGACAATGACCCGAAGCTGATGGATTATGCAAATTGGATGAACTCTTATGAGAAGTGTGATAAGAAGAGATATGAAGAACTTGGGCATATTCCAGAGGGATCAGTACCATCTACAGAAAAGGCTCCAGAGTTAGAGTTAAAAACTCTACCAGATCATTTACAGTACCGTTATCTAGGTGAGAACCAATCCTTACCAGTGATCATCTCATGTCATCTATCCACATTAGAGATTGAGAAGTTGTTGAGAGTACTGAGGGCTCACAAACGTGCCATTGGGTGGACATTAGCAGACATAAGGGGGATAAGTCCGTCAACAGTAATGCATAAGATCCGTCTGGATGAGGAGAGCAAACCCTCCATTGAGGCACAGAGGAGACTGAACCCAAACATGAATGAGGTAGTCAGAAAAGAAATCATGAAATGGCTTGATGCTGGAGTAATTTATCCTATCTCTGACAGTGCATGGGTGAGTCCGGTACAAGTGGTGCCCAAAAAGGGTGGTATGACAGTAGTGACCAACGAAAGGAACGAGCTCATTCCATCTAGAACAGTTACTGGGTGGAGAATCTGCATTGACTATCGCAAGTTGAACAAGGCAACCAGAAAAGACCACTATTTCCCGTTGCCATTTCTAGATCAGATGTTGGATAGACTTGCAGGGCACAATTACTACTGCTTTTTGGATGGTTACTCAGGGTACCATCAAATTGCCATAGCACCAGGAGATCAGGAAAAGACAACATTCACCTGCCCCTTTGGTACGTTTGCATTCAGAAGGATGCCATTTGGGCTTTGCAATGCACCTGCGACCTTTCAGAGGTGTATGATGGAAATTTTCTCAGATATGGTGGAAAGGACCATAGAGATTTTCATGGATGATTTCTCGGTCTCTGGGTCCTCGTTCGACGAGTGTTTGAGGCACTTGGAAGCAGTGTTGAAACGGTGTGAAGAATCCAACCTTGTGCTGAATTGGGAGAAGTGTCACTTCATGGTAAAAGAGGGGATTGTCCTGGGACACAAAATATCCAACCAAGGTATTGAGGTGGACAAAGCAAAGATTTCAGTAATCGAAAATCTACCACCTCCAGTATCAACAAAGTGGTCGAAGTTTCGGGCATGCCGCTTTATAGAAGATTCATCAAGGACTTCTCAAAAGTTTCAAAACCTCTTTCCACCTTGCTAATGACGGGGGTTGCTTTTGAATTCAATAAGGAATGCATGACCGCTTTTCAGACACTCAAGGAGAAGCTTATCTCAGCACTCATAGTCATTGCACCAAACTGGGAGCTCCCATTTGAACTAATGTGTGATGCAAATGATTATGCAGTGGGAGCAGTGCTTGGGCAGAGGGTTGATAAGGCATTCAGATCCATTTACTATGCTAGTAAAACTTTTAATGACGCACAGTTAAATTATGCTACTACAGAAAAAAAAATTGCTAGCAATAGTATATGCATTCGAGAAATCAGGCCATACTTAATCGGGAATAAGGTGATAGTATACACTGACCACTCTGCCATAAAGTATTTGATGACAAAGAAGGATGCAAAACCTCACCTCATCCGATGAGTTCTGCTATTACAAGAATTTGACATGGAGATTCGCGATAAGAAGGGGACAGAGAACTCAGTTGCGGACCACTTGTCGAGACTTGAGAACATAGAGAGCCAGAACACCAAGGATGTGCAGATAAATGATCACTTCCCAGATGAACAATTATTTCAAGTAAGTGCTGTCTTTAAGTTACCTTGGTACGCTGATTTTGTTAATTTTCTTGCAGCTAAGGTAGTACCCCCAGGATTGACAAGACAGCAAGTGAAGAGGTTTTACTCCGAAGTAAAACACTACTATTGGGAGAAGCCAATGTTATACAAATACTGCACCGACCAAGTCATCAGGAGATGTATACCAGAGGATGAGATGCACCAGATTCTCACTCATTGTCACACCTTACAATGTGGTGGACACTTTGGGGCATCAAGAACAGCTGCGAAGGTATTGCAAAATGGGTTCTATTGGCCAACCCTCTTCAAGGATTCCCACACCTTTGTGAAGAACTATGATCGTTGTCAAAGAACAGGGAACATATCAAGACGAAATGAAATGCCTTCGAATGGGATCTTGGAGGAGGAACTATTTGATGTGTGGGGGATCGACTTCATGGGTCCATTCCCGTCGTCCTATGAAAATCAGTACATTCTTCTGGCAGTGGATTATGTATCCAAATGGGTAGAAGCGGTAGCCACTAAAGAAAATGACAGTAAGACTGTTCAAAGGTTCCTCCAAAAGAATATATTCACAAGGTTTGGTACTCCTAGGGCCATCATCAGTGATGAAGGAAGCCATTTTTGCAACAGGCAGCTTAATACATTGCTTTCCCATATGGAGTCTACCACCGCACCATACTTCCCTATCACCCTCAAGCGAATGGGCAAGCAGAAGTTTCAAACAGGGAAGTGAAGAGCATATTGGAAAAAACGGTGGATGGCTCAAGGAAGGATCGGTCTATCAAATTGGATGACGCACTATGGGGATACAAAACAGCATTCAAAACCCCTATTGGAATGTCACCATATAAGTTAGTTTTTGGTAAAGCATGTCATCTGCCAGTAGAGTTGGAACACAGAGCTTATTGGGCAATGAGGAAGCTGAACATGCCAAGGCAGCAGGGCAGAAGAGGTTGCTACAGCTGAGCGAGTTGGATGAATTCAGACATAATGCCTATGAGAATACAAAGATCTACAAGGAACGAACTAAAGTATGACATGATAAGATGTTGATCCCAAAAGACTTCCAAACAGGACAACAAGTGCTTTTATTCAAGTCAAGGTTGAGGTTGTTCCCAGGCAAGCTCAAATCGCGTTGGTCAGGACCATACACTGTTGTAAGAACATTCCCCTATGGTGCAGTTGAAGTGAAAGGGAGAGAGGGAGCCCTTTTCAAGGTAAACGGACAGAGGTTGAAACCCTATGTGATCAATGAAACGTAATCATGAGCCTAGTGACCCATCTCACTCCAACATGAGCAGGGAACCTGCGTCCGACTAAAAGACGTTAAAGACAGCGCTACTTGGGAGGCAACCCAAGGTTATTTTATTGTATGCAATTTAGTTTTAGTTAGAACAGTCTCACTGGAGGTATTGTTTGCATGTTGTGATAACAGGTACAGGGCCAAAAATTGGAGGATAAAAACGTGAAGAGAAGAGAAAATCGGCTCGGCCACGGCCAGCTGGCAGACCGCGACACCGAAGTCCGAGGCGTCTACGAAGTTTGGTAGGCCGCCGCCAAATCAGAGCGTCGCGACGCCGGAAGTTCAGAGGATCGCAGATGTTTGGGCGCCACGACGCCGCAACGAAAAATATGAAAAATAAAAGAGCCCTAGAAACGATCTCCCTCTTCCATTCTGACGGGATTTCTGACGCTATCTGCCATGCATTATCCGCCGCCGCCACCACCACTTTAAACCAAGTTTGTAAGTTGTCCCGTTTTTCTTTTATTTTTTTTGAGTCTTGCACACATTGGGGATAATGTGTGATTTAAGTTTGGGGGGGGGGGGGGGGGTTTTATTATTTTTGAGTCTTTTTGATTTGTTTTGTGTATTTTTGAGTATTTTTTGAGTCATAATTTTTTTTAAGATCATGCATGCTGTAGTTACTGGAAACGCCTAGTGAAGTAAAAGTTGAATAATGTAATGGAATTAGAAGCAACCATCTGAACACTTAGGTTAGATATGCCAATAATTCATGAAATCGAACTATTTGGGGTATCTTGCTTGATTTATGCATTGTTAGTGATTAAACCTATGTGTCTACTCGCTTGCTATTTGAGGAGAAATAGTTAGGATATGCATGTTAGGGAGATGATTCAGGTATTTCTTTGTTAGCCCTTTCTTACCATTCTTTGCCTATCCTTGACATTACTGTTGAATCCCTAGTCAGCCCCATTGAGCCTAAAAATATGACATTTCTTTGACACCCTATAATTCCATATTTGTGACATAAGTGAAAAATTGAGATGATTGGAATATAAAGTGTTGAAAAAGAGAAAAAAGAGAGTGAATAATTTTGATGCACCCCAATGAAAAAATAATAATAAATAGGCAAAAGCCTAAGTTTGGGGGTGCCTGCTATTCATAATACACCTCATTCTCGCAAAATAAAAGAGGAAAAAGATAGGTATGAAGTGAAAAAGAAAAGGGAAACGTTGAAGCAAAAGAGCTTATGGTACGTAAATTGAGCCTAAATGCCTATTTTTACCTACCCCTGCCTAAGCCTACATTACAACCCTGAAAAGCCCTGAAGATCTCTAATATGTGTATCCATGATTAGTGGAGAATAACAAGTAAACATGCCATATGATTTTGAAATTAACATGCATAGTTAGGTATTCTTACTTCCATTGAGCATTATTAAAGTGAATTTGCAAAATATCTAACTTGATGTGTTTAGAATGTTAAACATCCATGTTATATGTTCCTGCATATTATCCTACTAACCTTCATACTTTTCTAAGTAACAATGATGCATCAAAGTGATCAATGTTTTTGAGTCATTCTGTTTTCTTTTCCTTCGTGTCTTTATTTCTTTCTTTTGATCTTTGCTCGAGGGCGAGCAAAGGTTAAGTTTGGGGGTATTTTATCGGTGTATTTTATATAAACTTTTTGAGTCATTTTTAGTTAGTCTTTTGCCCATTTTTGTACAAATATGTGTCGTCTTAGGATAAATTTTCTTTCTTTTGAGTCATAATGGTTTAAAGTGGCACATTGGTGAAAAGGAGCGAAAAGAGGGCAGAAACAGAGGTTCCAGAGCTCAAAAAGCTAGAAAGTTGGCAACCCGGGCGAGAAACAGGGCGGCACCGCGACGCCACCAACCAGCAGCATCAGTGCGCCACGACGCCCAAAGAACAGAGAGCCGCAGGAGTTTCGGCGCCGTGACGCCAGTTGTAGGGCCGCAGCGGGAATTCTGCCAAATCCGAATGAGAATGTGTCAAGGCCAAGAAGGAAAAGTTGTTGGGCGTTTTATAGGCTATAAAAAGGACTTTTTTAGGTCAGAATTATGGATCCCACTTTGGAGAATTCATCACAACTTGGAGATCAAGATTAGAGACTTTCTTTTAAGTAATTTCTTGTTCTTTATTTTATTTCTTTTTAGTTTATGTTGGATATTAGTTTAGTTCTTGGCATGTCTATGGCTAGGAACTAACTTAATTTAGGGTTTTCCATATCGAATCGCTTGAAACTCATTCTTATGAATTAATGCATGTTTTGGTTTCTTCTTATTATTGTTGAGATTTATTCAATACTTGTTTTGATTGCTTGGTAATTAATTGATCACAAATTATCATAACTTATATGATTTCTAATCGAAAGCCGAAAGGGGAGATTGTGAATATGCTATAGTTGAATAAACATAGGTTAAATCGTGGACGAACGTACCCCGATACTTGTGTAGCTTAATAGGTTATTGCTCTTAATCCTCTTTTATAGTCAATCTTGTCATCGAAATATAGAAGGGTTTTATATTGGGGTTGAGTGTTTATATTACCTTAACATGAGTATAAAATGGCTTAGTTAACCTGCTGTCTCAAAATAGAAGAAGAACCATAATTATTTGCATTAACAAGTAAGATGAGCGGATAGTTGAGGAGATTTGGAAGCCCTTTTTCCACCATATCTGAAGTAAAATAAAGTAATTTAGTTAGCATCTACAATCATAGTTATAAACAATTCATCAAATTATCGGTTACCAAATAGATACCATAGAATAGAGGTTGATAATTGGACACTAATCCCTGAGGACGATAACTCGGTATTCTAGACTATATTACTTGTCACGACACGTGCATTTGCGTTTAGTGTGTGCATAAATCGCGCATCAGTCTCCCCCTTTGGTAAGGACAAATAGGGCGACTAAACTTGCCCTTTTTGATGTATACCAAAAAGGGCGAGTTTAGTCGCCCTCTTTGCCTTCCCAATCAGGGCGAATTTTAGTCGCCTTCTTTGCCATCTCAACCAGAGCGATTTTTAGTCGCCCTCTTTGCCTTCTCAACCAGGGCGATTTTTAGTCGCCCTCTTCGCCTTCTCTCAAGTCGCCCTCTTTGGTTAAATAAATTTTAATGTCATTTCTAAAGAAATACAAAATCGATCTTCACTATTTTATAAGACAGATCGGATTCGGATCCGAATATTTCGGATATCTAAAAAATCGGATATTCGTAATTTTGGATATTTATTTTATGAATATAAATTAGGAAAAAATCTAAGAGGGTAATTTATGATGAACGAAAGCTTATAATGCGACTTAATTTGAAAGGAGGGCTTTTAATATTTTCAACTATTAGTAATAGAAATAATAGATCAAAATCGCCTTTAATTAAAATGTTATATATTCTCAACACTGCAACAAATCGGTTCAAATATATATATATATATATATATATATATATATATATATATATATTATCTATTTATATTTTGTAGTAATTTGATTTTTTTAATAAAATATAATATATAAATTTAAACATCGAAACATTTATGGGCAGTGATAAAGTTTAGAAACAAATTAAAATTTCAAAAATAAGAAAAATACATATTTATTTATATCTTATTAAAAATAAATAATAAAAGAAATTATTAGTACGTGATAATATTAGTACGTCATAATATTTATATACTATGATATATGCATTCAGTGAAGATTGAATGTTGGAAACAAGAAAGAAGAAAACTAACGTTTGAAAAAGAAAATATTAGAACGTGATAATATAATTTGTTATTTCATTTGTACTCATTATAACATTTTACTTGACCATGAGATTATGTGTGATTAATTATCATAGGGCGGATAGCAACGAAGATGGAAAAATCACGAGAGATGATATTTTTCATCGTATTTTATATTTTGTTCTTCCATAAGGTCTCGGTTATTTATATCTTATTAAAAATAAATAATAAAACCAAAATATAAAGTGGAGCAAAAAGGGCGACTTTTCCAAGTCGCCCCTTTTGATTCAGACCAAAGAGGGTAACTCCAAGTCGCCCCCTTTGGCCATGACAAAAAAGGGCGACTTGGAAAAGTCGCCCCCTTTGGTGATAACAAAAAAAGACGACTTGAAAAAGTCGCCCCCTTTGGTGAAATTAAAAGGAAATTTTTTAGTCGCCCTTTTTGGTTTAAAAAAATCGCCCTCTTTGAGGCAATTTGTTGTAGTGTTTGCCTTTTCCGGCCAACTCCGGCGGCTGTTGCCACCGAGAACATATCCATTACACTCGTCTCAACACCAGCTTCAAGTCTATACCAGTCTTGATCTTCGATTCAACCCCAAACCCCATCGATTTTAGCCCGCAAAAATATGCACATTTTTACCTCCGACGACGATTGTACTTTTCGGCTAACTCCGGTTGACTCGAAGGTTGAGAGTGGTGTCTTTGTGTTCATCTACCTTAGATCTATACTTTGCACCTACCTTCTTACTTCGATTCATGTTATTTTTGGTCAACTTTCAGATCGAGTTTTCGCAAATCGCGATCTGAGTTTCCGACGTGTTCCGGCAAAGGTGAGCTTGCAAGTGGTACCAATAGATTCGTCACAATCTCCTCTTCATTCTACACTAATTATTTGTTCTCGATTCATCCCCAACAGTTTTCTCAATATTGTGACTGCCATTATTGTCGAGCTAAAGGTTCTGAGTTTCTATGGAGATTTCTTCGACTGGGCGACCTCTCGGGCTTATTCTTACATCCTCAAATCGACAATTCCAGTGAAGGACCTCATTGTTGGCTTAGTTTTGCCTACTGCCAGCCCTCTGCCTCCACCGTTGCCATCGAAACAGGTACAATTTCTCCACGGGAAGCCTACCTTCATCAGTGTTGAATCAGTTTTGCCTACTGAGAGGACTACTATGCTACTTAATGTATTATATACAAAATCAAAACTTAAAACATTTCCAGATAGCATTTGCTAGTAGAAGCCCAGGTACACATCCTACCTTAATTCATGTCACAGTGGTTGTGTTCCAATTTATATCTAGATGCCTTAAATGGCTTACTGTTTGTTGACAACTAGCCTAGTATATCAATAGGAACTGGTCATGTAATGGCGACAGGAGGGATATCCTTACGAATGCTGATGTGGTGTGCCTTCTTTTTTAATCAGTAATGTTGATGTAGTGTGCCCTTTTTTTATCAGTAATGTTGATGTGGTATGCTAGGGCTTAGTTCCTTCAGTTAATTGCTCACTTAGAATAGAACATGCACACCCAGAAGGAAGCTTTTGTAGCGAATTGCTGCCTTGAATGGCATACATTGATATATATGATGTATGCTATCCAATGCGATAACTCTTTTATTTGTAATAACTGTTACTAACTTCTGTTTCAAAGAAGAGCTTAGAACATTGTCTTTCTTCGAGGCATTCACTAAATGATTGATATGTTACTGTGTTGTCCATTCACAGTATTTTTGGGAGCAAGTTGAATTCGACATCATTAAGCGGAAAACGAGGATCCGTCTCCATTTTAATCTGCACAAGCCTCAAGGAAAAATTCGCCATGCATTTTCTTATAGCTGGAGACTGTAAGTCACTTATTCCTCTATTATAGAGAAAAGGTCACATCCTCAGTCTATTATTTTACTTTTTCTGTTGCTGCTGTTCATCTAATACCATGAAATGTATTTCTTGCGTATAGGTGGTCATTGTCTGAGATCAAAGACTGCTTGGAAGAAGCTGGATTTCAGTCAGTCCACTTTTGGATCCGACTAAGCATGACAGTGAAGAAATTAGAAGCACATATGGGCTTGCTGCTGGACGAGACATAAAATATGAAAAGGTTACAAGTTTTCAACAACAAGATTATGGAACACATACATTGTAGGTGTTGCATAGTTGCTACGGCTGCTTTGTTTTCATGAAATTGGGCTTAGGTAAGAAGTTATTTTTCATTTCGTCAGAAGCCAGATCATAGCATATGGAGTGATTAGCAGGTTAGCACAGATGTACTTGTGATGTATTCTAATTACTTTTGCTCTTTGGATACATTATTTCAATATTGCTAAAAAAATGTTGTATCCCTAATCTATAAGTTTTCTTACTAGGAATTAATTCAGTTAAGCCCTTATGAATTGTGATCTCTGAATATAGTGCTTTAGTTCTTGATTGAGATGTAGGCTTATAATCTTCTTAGAATTATAAAAGACTTCCAGTTTATTCAGATAATTAGATAGTGAGGCCCCAACAATCAACATCATAGGGGAGCAAGGGGATTGTTATGCATCATTTTCCCATGAATTATATTTTCAAGCCATGAAAACTTGAAACGATGTTTCTACTAAGTTATCACTACAAAAAAAAGGCTGACAGTTTGGGTGTGACGGTTTTAAAACCGTCGCACGTTATGACGGTTTTAGCATTGACTTTCTGGTCAATGGGCCTTTTGACAGATATGTGACAGTTTTATTAACCGTCACAACTTTGTAACAGCGGTGTGACGGTTTATAAAACCGTCACATGTTTTTGTGACGGTTTTTAAAGTACAAATTTAATTTTTTTTAAACAATATATACCTGACCCGACCCATTTTATTTCTACACCCGCGATTCTGAATCTTTGGACCTCTTTATTCAAAACAAATATTTGGACCTCTTGTGCCCTAATTAAAAAACACCCAAAACTCTCTCAACAACAATGACGTTTTAGCTACACTACCGAGCTTCATCGTCGTCGTTGAAGCTTTCTCGCTGGCACTTTCATCGTTGAGCTTCACCTTTGTCTCTTTCATCGTTGAGGTTCATAAAATGCATCTGGGTTCATATCTAACTCTTCAATTTTTTTTTAATATCGTATGCTTTTGTTCTATTTCAGGCTATACTCATCTTCAATATGTATTACTTTTTTATTTGAAATGTAAATTTATTTTTAAAATTTGTGTATATTTTTGTAGGGGTAAAGATGAAATTTAGGGGTTTTCCATTATTTTCTGGAATTGATGCTGGATGTATGCATGTTTATCTTATATATTGTTTATTTGCGCGGAGATTTAAGGTTTATTGGTGGTTTGATTTGTGTAGGAAATGGCTACAGAGGTGACAAAGCTATTGTATATAGTGGTAGTAGAGTAGACAATGTGTGATTTTGTAGGTTTTTTTCGTTATTTTCTGAAATTGATGATTGATGTATGCATGTTTATCTATAGATTTTTTATTTGCGCAGAGATTTAATATTTTTTGGTGTTGTGATTTGTTGAAGGAAATGGCTACAGAGGTGTCAAGGTTGTTGTATATAGTAGTAGTAGAGTAGATCATTTTTTTCGTTATTTATGGAATTGATGATCGATGTATGCATGTTTATCATATAAGTCGTTTATATGCGTTGAGATTTAAATTTTTTGGTGTTGTGATTTGTTGTAGGAAATGGCTACAGAGGTGACAAAACTTTTGTATATAGTGGTAGTAGACGATGAGGAGGAGGAGAAGAGAGAGAAATGAAGTGACTCTTTCAGATATACGCGTTCTGTTCTCCAGAGTACTCTGCAACTTATGGGATGTAAACCTCGACATGCATTTAAGGTAAAAAAAAGTTCCTGATTTGATGATTTATATGGTAAAATTGATATGTGATTGCTTCCTTTACGAACGTTCATCATCATCACTTATTTTAGCATTGTTCTTAAGTCGTGTTTCTGTTTCGACTGATATCAATTATTATCATTTTGGAGTTGGATAGATTGCTTAAAGGCATTGTCATTACAATGTCGATATCTGATAGAAAAAGATTGTTATTGCGCATTGCTGTTCTGTTAGTTGTTGGGTTGAGGATATGAAGAAGATGTCAAAAGAGCCTACTGCTATGTTGATAAGATTAGAAGTGGAGATGTTGAGTATGAGCGGGTAAAGAAGTTCATAACTTAGCGTCATCACCTTATAATGACTCTGGTCATTTCAGCTTTTAATGATGTTGCTCTTCCGAGATATTGCACTTGACAGGGGATTTTATTGCTTTCTGAGAAGACTGGCTGGACTAGATTTGATGCTCACATCGATGCATTTTCACAATTATCGCACTTATAAGCGGGTCAGATTCGGATGAGTTTGTTGTTACCTGTCAATGTTGCTTTTTTGATATCTGTTGTTGCATCCTTTAAGATGCTGAATTTTGAAACTTGATGGCCTGCTGGTTTCTTGTGCCAACTTGCGGCTTTATATAAGCATCGTTGTGCATTTTGAGACCCTTGTGTTGCTGCTGCTTTCAAGAGCATTTTGTTGTTTCCTGGAGTAGGCTGACTGATGCATTGCTTGGCCATTTTGTTGCTCTCATTTTGATTACGAACTGCTGCATGTTTGGGTCATTTTGATGCCCTTATTTTGGCCATGAATTTTTGTATATTGGGCCATCCTTCTACACATTTTGAGCTGATGTATTTAGCTTGCTGTGAAGGCATTTTCGAAGCAAAACCTGTTGGTTTCCAGTGGAACAGATGTTGCACTACGAAAATCCGGAAACCAGATAAATGTTGCATTTTTCAACTAGCAGATGCTACACTTTGACAGTGTTTCTATTATATATTTTCTGAAAAATAGTCTCTACATTTTAGAAAGACAGATTGCTACACTTGGTGGAAAGTTCCATTGATTTGAACATGATACTACACTTAGGCCAATGACCCTTCCGGAAAGGTTGTCCCTCGGTTTTATTTCCTTCGGAAAAGGGCGATGACACTTATGGATCTTTCACATATATATCGGATACCAACATACTTGGCGGGGCGACTAGATTGACTGATCTGAGCCCTCTGTAATTAATATAGATTTGAGCCCTCCGTAATTAAAACTCTTATTGTTTTATACGGATCCGAAGATTTTACTCGCATTTATTTATTATTTACTAACTCTTTTACTAAGTGTTTTTTGCAGGTACTCGGAGACCCATCCCGAAGTTAAAGCCTGCGCATAAAGGAAAATAAAAGTGATACCGCTAAGTTATCTTCACTCCCTCTGAATATGATTTTTGCTTTCGTTAGAACCTTATTAAATATATATCTTATTTAAATATCTCTTAGTTAGTTTAATAAGTCTGAGTCTTCCATAATTAAAACTCCTATTGTTTACTCGCATTTATTTATTTTTCTAACTTCCTTTCTTTTACACTTTGCGAGGAACATTCGAACAATACGGATATCAAAGTGGGATTCTACAGAGATGAAGATTTGCTGGAATCACACAAGTTTCCAATGACTCGGATTCTCATATTATATATTTTTTTGTATTTGATGATAACATTAGATGTTTTGAAAAATAATTTGTAATGTTTCAATTTAATGTATTAGAACAATTTCATTATGTGGGTGGCATTTTAGTTATAATATATTTACAATTCTAATTTATTTTTATTTAATAAATTTAAATTAAAATATAAAAAAATATCAAAAACTAATTTTCCCGCCAATTTAAATCAAATTTAATAAAAAAAATCGCCAATTTAAATTAATTTTATTTAAAATTTTCCGTCAAAAAATATTATTTAATTAATAATTTCACGGGAAAGTTTAAAAAAAGGAGGGAAAAGTCAAAGTCAAACATCACATTTTGTGACGATTTTTATAACCGTCACAACAACCGTCACGAATTTGTGACAGTACCTACCGTGACACTTAGAAAAACCATCACGAAAGGCCTTTCGTCACGGTTTTTAACCGTCACGGTAGGTTTTTTTTTTTTTTGTATTGTATCAAGTTTGAAATTGTCCAATATGTAAGTGTGCTACATAACTTAGATCATATATTTCTTTGGACCGACAAGCTTTACTTGTATCTTGACTTAATCAATACAACATAAACTCTGCAAATGATAATCAAAGCATTTACTGCTACTTTAGTAGTGATTCTTGAAGGTTTTAATGTATATTGTGAAGAAGACTTCAAATGGAATTGTGGGTAAGAAACGCCTTGTTGCCATTTGAGTAGCTCCATCTCTTTGATTTTTTTTCTTGTTTTCAGCTGGATTTGTCCTTTTATCCATCCCTTTGATCAAATAGATCAATTTATCCTATATTTTTTTCTTCCCATGTTAGCGATGGTCCTTAGCTACTTTCCTCAGCTAATGGAAAAAAATGATCCTTCATTTACCCTGCCTGGCGCCATCCAGCATGAGACTGTCTTTATGTGCCTTTCGGTGAATCTTAAGTTGTCTTGTCTTTATGTGCATACGTTTTATTTAAGCCAGCCAGCCCGGGGAAGGGTTAAGTTTGAGTGGAAGGCTATCCCACAATAATTCATGAATAGTGACTGAATATGCCTCAAAAGTTGCTAATTTGTTCAGCATTATGTGTCTTAGCAGCTTATTATCATCTTCCTATAGTTTGCAGAAGTAATTTATCTTTAATTGGTATGTAATGAAAGTTTAAATTTATCTGTCAAGTTAATGTTTTGATTAATTTTGTTTTAAGGTATCACAACAACCTTATGGATACGAGTGTGGTTACTATATGATGTGTTTCATTATAGATCTAATGCATGATTTGTTTTTGCTTCATAACAATGCACGTATCTAACATTGTTTTTGTTTATGTATTTGTCTATAATGACTTAATTATGATTATAAAATTTAACTGATCTCTATTGTGTTTTACAGTACAATGGAAAAGAATGTTTTTCGCAGCATTACCTTGATGAAGTTCGGATCGAGTGGGCGCAACATATTTCAAAGATTTTCCGTGTTGCATAAATTGTGTCATTGTTATGATGATTTAGACAATATTTGTAGTTTTTGAAGTTAAAACAATATTATGTTCTTTTTTGTTGTATTTGATGATGACATTAGTTGTTTTGTAAAATAATTTGTAATGTTTCAATTTAATGTATTAGAACAATTTCATTATGTGGGTAACATTTTAGTTACAATATGTTTACAATTCAAATTTATTTTTATTTAATAAATTAAAATTAAAATATTAAAAAATTTGGCAAAATTAATTTTCCCGCCAATTTAAATAAAATTTATTTAAAATTTCCCGCTAAAAAATATTATTAAATTAATAAAATTTGCGGATTTTAAAAAAAAAAGAGGGAATAGTCAAAGTCAAACACCACAATTTGTGACGGTTTATAACTGTCACATAAAACCGTCACAACAACCGTCACGAATTTGTGACAGTGCCTACCGTGACACTTAGCAAAACCGTCACAAAATCCCTTTCGTGACGGTTTTTAACCGTCACCGTAGGCCTTTTCTTTGTAGTGTGTGTACTGGCCGTTTTCTAGATCAAGAATGATTGGGAGACAATTTTTGATGTTTGTAACAGTTAGTGCAAGGTGAACAGACGGGGAGAAAGATGTTTTTAGTGTGGTGGACGTGTCGACGGTGGAGGAGGAAGCCTCGGTGGAATTTTGAGTGTTGGGATTAGGAGGATTAGTCATTATATTTTAGTGGAGAAAAAAGAACAAGGGAAGGAAAATTACGGTGGTGATTGACGCCGGCGGACCCTAGGGAAGAGAGGGAAGGGGGTGCGACGACTTAGACAAGAAATCCTAGGGTTTTTTTTTTTTTTTTTTTATGAAGCCGATATGATTTTATATATAAAAAGAAGTACAGGGGGCCCCCGTAGGGGAAAATCCTAGGGTTTTGGCTGCTGATACCATGTAAGATTGTAATAATTTCTCTTGGTGAGTATTCTCATTATTATAAAATATATATAGTGTGTACAAGAGATGAATCCTAATTCGGTAAGGATCCTAATATACCATAAATATACAATATTCATAATTACACAATATATGGTGAATATTTGAAAAATATTCGCTAATAGTAACTGGTGAAAGGATTATTTCACGAGGCATAACATTCCGTAACATTTACAGCTGATCCACAGATTTGGATCTGACCTTTCTGTTTTCGCGGATAATGCTGCATTGGACCTTAAGCCAGTTTTAGAATATAAAAAATTACATATTTAACAGTAATCATGTTTAAGGCCTAAATTTTTTACTAGACCTAAAGCAAGCAAGTGCTTCACTTGCTTGGGGATTGAGCCGGCCCTGTCAGCAAATCGAGTTCTTCTATTAAGTTACTGATTGTATACATGTAAAAATTAATGCATCAATTTGAAGTTCTTATAAACAATTTCTATTGCAAAACAACTCCCAAAAACCAGGTGTTTGAGCAATTAGTTCATGTGTTACCTCTTATTCCTACAACTCTATATGTAGTCGTCTTTGTGACATTATGCTCTAATACATGGTCGTCTCAAATATTTTTGGGGTCCTGTTCTAATTCGTAAAAGTGGACCCTTAATTATGGTAAGACCTGTAAATTATGGATTTTTACAGTAAATTTTGGCTAATACTATTTAATAGTTGTGTGACTTTTTTGTTTTAAAAAAAGTGATTTTTTTATATTATTATCATGATTTAAATGACTTTTTTATTACAAAATGCAAAAGTGACTATTCAAAATAATTATCCTTCATTGAGTGACTCTTTGATAAATCTAACTTTGTATTTGACCTAATTAAAATATAGATTGAGGCACACACTTAGATACTATATGCTTATGACTCTCATTGTCAATGTGCAACTAAAAAGGAGCATAGAAATTTAGTATCGACAATGGGTTGAACCGCCATGGGCTCCCAGCTGGACTTGTTACGGGTCTAAGTGCACAAATAATTGTTTCAGGATCCTCTATTTAAATAATGGTCAAAATTTATAAGTTTATGGCTTAATCGCATGAAAATTACTTTAGATATATCAATGTAAAGTTGAAATTACGGATCTAAAGTTAGGCTCTGCTAGAAGTTCAACTTCAAACCTCGTATTTGAATTTTAATTTAATTTGAATATAATTAAATTTTTCAGATTCATATTGTGGAATTTTCACTGAATATGTTATTGTTGTTATTGAATATAATTAAATTTCAGACATAAAGTCTGAAGGTCAAGAAGTAATGTTCGCAAAAGTGATTAGATGTAGTCGAAACTCTAAAGGTATTACGGCTTGTAGTCAACAACACCTATATTATTTGTATCTTTCTAATTTCTTAGGATTGTGCACTCCACCTCTGCATGTATCAAATGGATTATAAAATTTCTTTGAATCTTTAACCTTATATGTTTACGTGAAATCGCAAAGAAAAAAATATGAAGCGGAGGAGGACCATCAATAATGCAAGTTTAAAGTTGGTCAACTTTGGCTAAATTGTGACTATCTTTAAATAGTGCCATCACAAGAAGCTACCCAATGTCATTAATACGCTTATAAATAACTTTAGAATTTTTCCTTAAGTTCAAAATGGTGCAAGTGCTTTTCATTATCAAAAGTTTTTCACTTACTATGATGGGTTAACATGAGGTTGTTGTTCCGGGGTAACATGGGTTGACGCAATTTTTTATTAAGTGTCTTAACGCGCCGCATCCACTACTTTAACTCCTTTTATGTAATTATGAATTCCACTGAACTTTATCAATTCAACATCGTTCGATAGAGCTAACCAACCTTTCCTCAAAAATAGAGATACGGGATCTATAGGAAGTTTTCCTCGAGTAATCTACAGAGCGGAGAGGAGTCTAAAGGGAAATATATATTGCCTTCATTAAAACAGAAGCTAATATAGAGTTAATCTCACGATGGAGGGAAAGTTTTGTTATTTATTTTTCCACATAAATGGAGGGGGAAAACATTTAAAAATAATTGCTCTTGATTACAATGTGTGCACAAAGTTATAACTGCATCCACTTTAAATCATAGATCAGCAAAGCATGCATTTAATTACTTATATTAGCGAAGGAAAAAAGTTTTTTTTTTTATGACATAAACATAGTTGTCCGATACTTATATTGCTCTTTGTCCTTTTGTGCTGCATGCGTCTGTCTTAAGACATTTTACACTTGGGGAATAGAAGCAAAATTAACTGAAGGAGATGATTAATTTAAATCATTTCACTGCCCACTATTTTAACCCTCATTTGATCTTGCTTCTTATTCATATTACATTACGGTCATAATTTTGAAGGGGACTTGTTAACCAAAATGTAATTCTACTCGTCTAAAGTCTACTCATTAATATAATATATACAGGTGTTTACACAATTGTAATCCTAATTGTATTAGAATATTAACTTTACCTAATTACACTCAAATACTAATTACAGAATATATGGAGAATATATATGTATTCTTTATCACACCCCTCAGTCGGAGCGAAAGGAGGTCGGACGCTTAGACTGGATCTGAAGTCAAGGAACAGCTGCCGAGGAAGTTCTTTAGTAAATATATATGCGTACTGATATGAAGAAGTAACATGTAACATCCGAACATGGGCCATGGAAACCTTCTCACAAACAAAATGAATATCCATCTCAATATGTTTGGTTCGCTGATGCTGAACCGGGTTATGAGACAAGTATACCGCATATATGTTATCACAATAGACAATAGATGCCTTACGTAAGGGACAATGAAGCTCTAGAAGAAGGTTTCTGAGCCAACAAATCTCGGCGACAACGTTCGCAACGCCTCTATATTCTGTTTCTGCACTCAAACGGGAAAGTGTAGCTTGCCGTTTGGTAGACTACGAGATGAGGTTATCACCCAAAAATACACAATAGCCGGAAGTACATCGACGTGTGTCTGGACAACCACTCCAATCAGCGTTCGTATATGATATCAACATGGTCGGTGCAGATAGATAAAGATGTAATACATAGTCAAGAGTACCTTTAACGTACCGAATGATACATTTAAGAGCGGCAAAGTGAGGCTCCTGTTAAGCGTATTTTGTATACGCTTTTTGAGTCATTTTTAGTTAGTATTTTACTCGTTTTTATTGTGTTTAGTATAGTATTAGGTTTGTTTTTCTTTTTTTTGAGTCACATCGGTTCAAAATGACAAAATGGAGAAAAGGAACGAAAAATGGGCATAAAAGGAAGAATCCGAGGCCGAAAAGGACAGAAATTGAAGACCCAGACGAAAGACAGACAGCGCCGCGGCGTCGATCAGCAGGGCCATGGCGCCGAAACATCAGAGAAGCCACAAAACTTTGGGCGTCGCGGCGCCAGTCTGATGGGACGCGGCTCCGGTACGGAAATCGAGAATCCGAGGTTAATTTGGCCACGGGCAGAATTGTAACATACTAAAATCCCTAGGAATTATGCTAGGGAAAAGGGGGTCATTCTAACACACAACATCATCACAGGCAAGGATTGGAAGCTACAATTGGAGACTTTAGTTCGCAGTACTTTTCTTTCTTTCTTTTTAATTCAGTTTATGTTTGGAATTGTATTAGTTCTTAGCGTGACTATGGCTAGGAGCTAAATACTTTATTAAGGCTTTCCTTTTGAATCGCTTGAAACTCTATTTCATGACTTAATGCATTAGTTGATTTCTTCTTCACTTGATTAAGATTTATTCAATAATTGATATGAATGTTTGATAGTTAATTGATCACTAATTATCATAATCTATATGATTTCGAATCAAGAACCGAGAGGAGAGATTTGGATATGCTGTAATTGAATAGACATTGGTTAAAATCGCGGACGAAAGTACCCCGATACTTGTGTAGAATTATAGGTTACTGTACTTAATCCTCGTATGTGGTAAATTCTATCATAGAAATATAGAAGGGTTCTACACTGGGGTCGAGCGATTATATATCCTAACCGGAATATAAGACAGTCTAGTTAACATCTATCTTAACGTAGAAGAAGAAGTCATTCTAGTTGCATTAAGGATTGAATAGAGTGGATAGTCGAGGATTTTGGAAGCCCTAATTCCTTCATAACTGATTACAACTTCAATAGTTTAGTTAATTCTTGCAATTATTCTAGTAGTTAAACAAAAGAAACCCAACTCTACTATCGATTGCTAAATAGATAACATAAAATAGATGAACGGTAATTAGAAACCAGTCTCTGAGGACGATATTCGGTCTTATCAGACTATACTACTTGTGAACGATACGTACACTTGCGTGAGCACGTGGAAATCGCCCAACAAGTTTTTGGCGCCATTGCCGGGGACTGACGTACTTCTAATATCGAACCATCTATTTTTATTTCTACTTTGGCTTTATTTTTATTTTTATTTTTACTGTTAGAACCCTGTTGCCTTGATTTTTTTGTTAATTTTGGTCTATTTCAGGGATTTAGTGTATGCGAAGAAGGAGATGAGCAGATACACTTGTTCTCTTCAACCCTGAAATTGAGAAAACGTGCAAGAAAAACAGGCGAAATAAAAAGATAGCTGATTTAGTGACCATGGACAACCAACCACCGAATCAGAATGGGGAAAACAACGAGGTTCCTGAACATGTAGATGAGCCAATACCGTCCCCAGCAGAAAGAAGCTTGGGAGATTATGTTCTGACCACGCCATCGTGCACGACACGCATCGGGCTCCCAAAGAAGGCAAACAAATTTGAGATCAAGCCAGCCATCCTGAGCATGATCCAGAACACAATACAGTTTGGGGGATTGCCATCTGAAGACCCCCACATGCACATTGCCAACTTTCTGGAGCTGTGTGCCACTTTCAAGTACAATGGCGTTACTGACGATGACATTAGACTGAGGCTCTTCCCGTTTTCACTTAGGGACAGAGCCAAGAGCTGGTTGAACTCACTACCTGTCAACTCCGTCACCACCTGACAGGACCTAGCCCAAAAGTTTCTTGCAAAGTTCTTCCCTCCTTCAAAAGCGGCAAAGTTAAGGGGAGAGTTAAAAAATTATTACCAGGTGGATAGTGAATCACTCTACGACGCATGGGAGCGATTTAAGGATCTGCAAAGGAAATGCCCACATCATGGCATAGAGAAGTGGATGTTAGTCCACATTTTTTATAATGGGCTGAGTGGTACTACTCGTACCATCATTGATGCTGCAACAGGGGGAGCGTTCATGAGAAAGAGTGTCAATGAGGCACATGAGTTACTGGAGGACATAGCTGCTAACAATCATCAAGGGACAAGGGACAGATGACAGGTCAATGAATAACAGGAAGACTATGGGCATACATGAATTAGATGCCATCACTGCCCTGAATGCACAGGTGGCCCTTCTGACGAAGCAACTGCAGCAAAACACTATGTCTGTGAATGCCGTCCAGATGTCGATAAATTGCGAGATTTGTGGTGGACCGCACTCCTTTGACAGATACACAGCGGTGGACCCTAATAATGTTCCAATGGAGCAGGTTCAGGCAGTTGGGATCTTTCAGCGGCCTTATAATTCCAACACATACAATCTAGGGTGGATAAATCACCCTAACTTTTCATGGAGGAACGACCAGACCCATCAACAACCATATCAAGGTAATTACCGTAACCAACAGCAGAATCATCAAAGCACTACGCCAAGTTTAGACCACCTACACAACAGGAGAAGCCTGATGAGCTGAGGGCTGCATTGCTTACATTCACCAATTCGCAAAATCAGTTCATGTCTGAAACCAGGTACTCTCTCAGGAACCTGAAAACGCAGGTTGGACAACTGACGAAGATGGTAACCAACAGGCCGCAGGATACTCTCCCAAGCAATACATAGGTTAATCCAAGAGTGAAGGGTCAGGTAGTGTTGTTAAGGAATGAAAAGCAGTTGGAGCAGGTTACTCCCCAACCCGCAGTGGTTCATGAGAAAGAAGGTGAGAAAGCAGTTGAGGAAGGAAAGAATGGGGTCACTGAGGACCACCGTACAGTTGAGAAAGCTCGACCGGCACCTTTGAGGGAATACACTGATAGGATCCCTTACCCTCAGAGACTCCAAAAGAAGGCCATAGACAAGCAGTTCTCCAAGTTCTTGGAGGTATTTAAGAAGCTTCACATCAATATCCCTTTCATTGAGGCGTTAGAACAAATGCCCGCATACTTCAAATTCATGAAGGAGATACTTGGGAAAAAGAGAAGGTTGGCGGATTATGAGACAGTAGCGCTGACAAAGGAGTGCAGCGCCATCTTACAAAAGAAACTGCCTCCTAAGTTGAAAGATCCAGGAAGCTTCACCCTGCCCTGCACTATTGGCAAAGTAACATGCAACAGAGCACTTTATGACTTAGGGGCTAGTATCAATCTCATGCCTCTGTGTTCAAGAGATTGGGTTTGGGGGAAGCTAAACCAACCACAGTTAATCTGCAGCTGGCTAACCGAACTGTGGTGCACACCAGAGGCATAGTGGAAGATGTGTTTGTCAAAGCGGGAAAGTTCTTCTTCCCAGCAGACTTCCTCATTCTTGACATGGAGGAAGATGATGAAATACCCATCATTTTGGGGAGACCATTACTTGAAACGGGTAGAGCCCTAATCGATGTGGAGAAGGGAGAATTGAGACTACGGGTTCCGGAAGAAGAGATGGTATTCAAGGTGTTCAATTCCACCATTGAGTCCCAGACCAGCAACAAGTGTTTCACAGTAAGTACAACTGACACAGCAGTTCAGCAAACACATACCAAAACTAGGGAGATCATTCCTACAGCTGTGAACCCACAGGCTAGTTTGAAAGCTGCAACAAAAGTTCATGACATGAAAGCTGACAAACAGGTAAATCTTACTGAACCAATGATGTGAAAAAGAAAAATAGAGTGATGAAGAGGAAAATAATTTTTAAGTGGATAGGTTGTGAGGTTGATTTACCCTAATGATTTGATAAGGAACCTGCGTCTGCCTACAAGACGTTAAAGACATCGCTACTTAGGAGGCAACTCAAGGTTTAAATTATGCAATTTAGTTTTGTAAGAACAGTCTCACCTTTTGTATTTTTGTTGTGTTGTGATGACAGGTGAAGGAATGGGACATGAAGCACGGAAAAACGCTGGAAACAGGAAATCGGTGCAGCGCCGCGGCGCCAAAATACAGGGCCGCGGCGCCGAATGTTCAGAGAGGTGCAGGAGTTTGGGCGCCGCGGCGCCGAACAGCAGGACCGCGGCGCCGGGACGAGAATTCAGAAAATAAAATGCCCTCAACCCCCACATCCCTTCCCACATAAACCCAAACCCTTTCTCTCTCTCTAAAAACTCCGAAAATCCTCTCTCTCACACAAAAAAATCTTCCACAAACTTCCCCCAATTCTTCCAAAAATCCCTACACACCACCCCCATTAAAAACCCTCATAGCTTTCACCATCACCATTCTTTCACTTGGGTCAAGAAATTTATGAAGAAAAACTCTTCAAAAAGGTAATCTTCATCAATTCTATTGAAAATTTCTTGGTTAGTGGTGGAAGTAGCTTCAAGAATTGGGTAGTGTACGGGCTATTTTGGTATTGTGTGTTGTGTGATTGGGGGTTGCGTGGTGTGTGATGTGTGTTGTTGTTGCTGTTGATGTTCGGTGTATGTAGACTGGGTGTATTATGGTGTAATTGTTGGTGTATTGCTGTTGTGTTTGAATTGTGGTTGGTTATTGTTGTGGTGTGGAGTGAAAGTTGTTGGGAAACCTCAAAGAAACAAAGGAAACGCTGCTGAAATTTTCCTAACAACCTTCATAATGACTTCAAGGAAACGAACGGCCCGAACCACCTCATCTTCATCAGTCCCAGATCATGATGTGACCCGGTCCACCAACAGGATACAGAGGATAGGTACAAAAGGATAAGTGGTAGGGCAGTAATACAAGAGCGAGGAGTGTACTATCAGGCCGACCCACTTGATGAAGATGACGTTTATGAGCCCATTAGAGCCGTGATTGAAGCCAATGGTTGGGAGAGGTTCATCGATCATGAGGCTATTCCACAACAAAATGGCAGCCATGTGAGAGAATTCTACGCCAACTACCCAGAACAAAGCAATGTGAGATGCTTTGTAAGGGGCGTTATATACTCGTTAGTGCTAAAGCAGTGAATGCTATTTTTGGGACATATGATGTTGGGGACCAGGGCCACCATTCAAACCATTTCAGAACCTGGTCAAGGAATGTAAACCACATACCATAGGATGTAGTTGCTGAGGCCCTATTCTACCCAGGAGCGCAGTTTCGTTATTCCCGCAGTGGGGGCAGAGGACTTGCCCGGTGCCAATTCAACAGAGTAGCCAAGGTTTGGCTATATTTCGTGAGTGCTCGCTTGATTCCATCAACTCATTTCACCAATGTACCAGCAGACAGAATCAAGCTCATCTTTGGCATCATGAGGGGCCTGACTATTGATATTGGAATGAAGATAGTGCAGAGTATTGGGGAAACCAGCAGATTGACTACTACTGGAGGTTTGGGACATGGTTCATTCATCATTGCATTATGTGCTAGGCACAAAGTCCCAACATTCACCACAGACAATCTTGAGAAGACTCTGCCACCTATAACATACAGTCTGATCCATTCATACCCTGACCCTGAAAACCCAGCGGATAGGAGACGAGGTCAAGAAGCACGCGGAGCAGGCGTAGCCGCAATGGAGTAAGAGGAGCCAGAAGCAGCTACACAACATGAGCCCGGCGAAAGCAGCCACCAGCCTCCCTTAGCTTTGGAGCCTCCAGTGCCAATCATGGAGTAGATTCTCCTAAATCAACAACAGATGCTGTGAAACTATAAACATATGCTTTTAAATCAGCAACAGATGATGCAAGGGCATCAGGACCTGAGCCAGCGCGTCAATGATTTGAGTAGCAGGTTCAACCAGTGGTCAATGCAGTATCTGTCGCCACCACCACCATTTTGAACGCTATTGTCTGTAAGTCGTCCCTTTTATTTTAGAGTCTTACACACTTGGGACAATGTGTCATTTAAGTTTGGGTGGAGTTCTTATTTTACTTTATTTTTGTGTGTCTATCTTTGAGTCTTTTTGTTTTATGTGTTTTATATGAGTCAATGTTTTTTTATAATCATGCATGCTGTGTTTACTTGGAACACCTAATGAATTAAGTGAGATAATGTAATGGAATGAGAAGCTAAAATCTGTGTGTTTAAGTTAGATATGTCAAAGATTCATGAAAACCTGATTATTTGGAGTATTCTGTGCTTAGCCTGTGTATTGTCAATTGTGAAAAACATATGTGATTTATGTTGCTTATTATTTGAGGCGAAATAGTTAGGATGTACATGTTATGGAAATGATTCAGACATTTCTTTGTTAACCCTTCTTACCCTTCATTACCTACCCTGACAATAAATTGTATCCCTAGTCAGCCCCTTTGAGCCTAAAATAAAAATTATTTATTTGACACCCCATGTCCCCTTGTGTGGAAGTATCGACCTAATTTCATAGAGTCATTCGGTCTTCATGCTACATGAAGAACATAAGCCAGCTGACGGAACGGGAAGACCCATAATGTAGAAGATCATAACACGAGTTATTCGGCAGATTTGGATTCATATATATATATATATCCACCCATGTGCTACTTCATTCTACGATATATAGAAGATCCATCTCTATAGATATCATCATCTACATCCAGAAAGCCCTATGCTTTAGAAGAAGCTTCTACAGTTTGGGAAGGGTTTTTGATCGATCAAAAGAAGAATCTACTTCAAACGATATGCCCTTAGGCACGACCATACATAAGATAGAAATCATACTTGGAAAGGGGAGACAATTAACTAGAGAAGCGGATAAGCAGTAATTGAAGAGAGGAATGAAAAGAGTAAAAAAAAGAAATACGAAAAGAGAGTGAAAAATTGATGCACCCCAATAAAAAAAATGTAAAAGTTTAAGTTTGGGGGTGCCTATGTGAATGTGTTTCATGCTCTCAAAAAGAGAAGAGGGGAATGATAGGTATGAACGAAAAAGAATACCGAAAAGAAGGACAAAATGGTTGAATGAGAAAAACGCTTATGGTACATAATTTGAGCCTAAATGCCAACTTTTATCTACCCCTGCCTAAACCTGCATTACAACCCTGAAAAGTCCTGAAGATCTCTAGTATGTACGTCCATGATTAGTGGAGAATAGCAAGTAAACATGCCCATGGAACTTTGAGAAAAAAATGAAATAAAATTGATATGCATAGGTTGGGTATTCATGCTTCCATTATTTGTGACTGAAATGATTTGCGAAATATCTGACTTGAAATTCTAGATTGCTAAATTCATGCTACATATGTTCCTACATATTATTCCAACTGATGTTCATGTATTTCTAAGTAATCCTGTGCAACTGCGTGATTTGAGTCTTTGAGTCTTTTGTTTTTGTTCTTTGTTTTGCTTTGATCTTTGCTCGAGGGCGAGCAAATGTTAAGTTTGGGGGTATTTGTTAAGCGTATGTTGTAAACACTTTTTGAGTCATTTTTAGTTAGTATTTTACTCGTTTTTGTTGTGTTTAGTATAATATTAGGTTTGTTTTTCTTTTGAGTCACAGTTGTTCAAAATGGCAAAATGGCGAAAAGAACGAAAAATGGACATAAAAGGAGGAATCCGAGGCCGAAAAGGACAGAAATTGAAGACCCGGACAAAAGTCAGGCCGCGCCGCGACGCCGGTCAGCAGGGCCGTGGCGTCGAAACATCAGAGAAGCCCCAGAACTTTGGGCGCCGCGGCGCCAGTCTGCAGGGCCGCGGCTCCGGTACGGAAATCGAGAATCCGAGGTTAATTTGGCCAGGGGCAGAAGGGTCCATAGGGCATGAAAATTGCAACATACTAAAAGCCCTAGGGATTATGCTATGGAAAGGGGGGTCATTCTAACACAACATCATCACAGGGCAAGGATTGGAAGCTACAATTGGAGACTTTAGTTCGCATTACTTTTCTTTCTTTCTTTTTAATTCAGTTATGTTTGGAATTGTATTAGTTCTTAGCGTGACTATGGCTAGGAGCTAAACACTTTATTAGGGCTTTCCTTTTGAATCCCTTGAAACTCTATTTCATGACTTAATGCATTAGTTGATTTCTTCTTCACTTGATTAAGATTTATTCAATAATTGGTATGAATGCTTGATAGTTAATTGATCACTAATTATCATAATCTCTATGATTTCGAATCAAGAACCGAGAGGAGAGATTTGGATATTCTGTAATTGAATAGACATAGGTTAAAATCGCAGACGAAAGTACCCCGATACTTGTGTAGCATTATAGGTTACTGTTCTTAATCCTCGTATGTGGTAAATCCTATCATAGAAATATAGAAGGGTTCTGCACTGGGGTCGAGCGATTATATATCCTAACCGGAATATAAGACAGTCTAGTTAACCACTATCTTAACGTAGAAGAAGAAGTCATTCTAGTTGCATTAAGGATTGAATAGAGTGGATAGTCGAGGATTTTGGAAGCCCTAATTCCTTCATAACTGATTACAACTTCAATAGTTTAGTTAATTCTTGCAATTATTCTAGTAGTTAAGCAAAAGAAACCCAACTCTATTATCGATTGCTAAAATAGATAACATAAAATAAATGAACAGTAATTAGAAACCAGTCTCTGAGGACGATATTCGGTCTTATCAGACTATACTACTTGTGAACGATACGTACACTTACGTGAGCACGTGAAAATCACCCAACAGCTCCCTGGGATCATGTATAAACAAACACACCTGCTGAACAACATAGGCAATATTGGGCCTAGTGAAGGTAAGATAATAAAGTGCGCCAGCGAGACTCCTATGAAGAGAAGGATCCAGCACCGGATCCCCATCGGCGCTAAGCTTCGACTTTAAGTCGACTGGAGTGGACATGATCTTCCACTTTACCATTTGAGCCATGTAAAAAATCTCTTCGGTATATTACATTGACATAGGAACATTGCATTCTCAGATCTGGTCACAGAAATCCACAAGAAATAACTCAACTTACCCAAATCTGTCATAGCAAATTTGGATTTGAGCAGTGTAATGATCTTGATTTTCAGCACATCAGATGAGGCAATAAGGCAATGTCATCCACATAGAGCAAAAGGTATGTAGTGTCATTACCTCGATGATAAATAAAAAGAGAATTATCACTTTTGTTGCACACGAATCCAATCTGCAAGATGTAAGTGACACATCGGTCATACCAAGCCCTGGGTGTTTTTTCAAGCCATAGAGTGGCATTCGATGCCGACAGACATACTGAGGAATCGAATGATACACAAAGCCAGGTGGTTGATGCATGTATACGATTTCTTTCAAATCCTCATGTAATAATGCATTTTTCACATCAAGTTGATGAATTAGCTAGTTATTATCCATAGCAATGCTCAGAACAGTGTGAATGGAGGCTGATATAACCACTGGACTAAAGGTCTCACCACAATCAATTCCCTCATGTTGCCCCGTGTCATTTGCCACAAGTCTCACCTTATGGAGTTCAAGCTCACCATTATCCCTAAATTTGTGATGATATAGCCACATATAATGAATCACATTGACCCCCTCTAATTTTAGGACAAGATCCCAAGTGTGCTATGTAGTGAACGCATCAAATTCCTCATGCATGACCGCATTCCAATTTGGATCAAACTTGGCTAATTTTGAGTTTTTGTGTATAGGTGAGATGGATTGAGTGGATAGGTTAAAGTGGACTTTCAGTTTGAAAATCCTGTGTTGGGCACTGGTTTTCATGTGGTGCATAGGAATAGAGATTGATTATACGGGTTCTGGCTGACGTGGGCTCGGGCAGTGGGCAGTGATGAGGTGACAAAAACATCGGTCAGGGGAGTTGTCGACAGGGGATGGGGTTTGGTGACGGTAAAGGGTGGCAGTGAGGTAGTAGGGTTTTCGACGGTGAGTTCGGTAGGTGTAAGGAGGTCGTATGGTTGTTGTTGTTATTGGGCCATCGAGATGTGGGCCTGCCATATTGGTCCCATATGGCGTGTGCTTGGATGAGGGTCTAATATACTGGGCTGCTACCAATGACCATTGCTTTGGGTCGGTGTCGTCGGGTAAGGGCATAGGGGGGAGGCCCAACTTTCGGACATCTGCCATGGAAGTGGGTCGGCACATTGAGATGGGTATTGGGCCTGCTGCGTTGGACCATCAGGATTAGACTGTCCACTCTAACCTTTGCCTTTACCGCCATATCCGCTGCCGCGGCCTTAGCCTTTGCCTCCACCTCGGCCACCCCGCAGAAGGTGACTGTCCGTGGGTAGCTTATGGCGTTCACCGATGCATCAACCACCAACGCCTTCTGATTATGTTCGTCCTTTTTTGGCACACCTAGTTTCCTCCAATAGTAATTGTAATCGGGCCTTGTTGTAACTAGGGATGGGATTGACTTATTGAATTATCGTTGCAAGTGTATCGTACTCACTCTTTGCAAACCATTAATTAGTTGCAAAATCATACTTGTTTCTGAAATCCGAGTGGCCACATTAGATAATTGATCTGCAACTAATTTCAATTGTTTACAATATTCTGACATATTAGCAAAATTTTCATGACAAGTGTTATTAAATTGTTCCTCCAGATACACGGTACGTGTATGTTTGTTGTCTTGAAAAATCTCCTCTAGCCTTATCCATAATTCGTGAGTCGACGCACCTGTCTTCATAATAGTATGAAGTAGATCCTTGGATATGATGTCATATATCCATTGCTTGACTATTGCATCAAACCTCTTCCACGTCGTGTTGTCGACGTCGGGAGGACGGGGTGTGGTGGCATCGATGTGATCAATTAACATTGTAGGCACAAGCATGTATTTGAAATAACTCAACCCACGAAGAGTATTGTCCATCCTCCTGATCAAGAATCAAAGTGATATCATTTTTAATGTTCGTCACGACAAACACCGAATGAAAGGTGTTGGGAGAGGAGGAGAGAGGAGGAGGATGTGTGACGTCTTGTGTGGAGGAGGAGGAAGCGGGAGAAGCCATGTTGGCCACCGGAAGCGAGGAGGGGGGGGGGGTAAATAGAATTAGGGTTAGGAAGGGTGTTAGGATTTGGCTTGTAATACCATGTAGAATTGTGTAATTCTCCTTGTCTGGAGTCTTCTCATTAATACAATATATATAGGTGTTTACAATTGTAATCCTAATTGTATGAAAATATCTACTTTACATAATTACACTCATAATTATAGAATACATGTATTCTATATCAGACAATGCAATTATAGTTAATCCTGTCGTGTAATTATAGATGTTACTTTTAGGTAAAGATTTAGCCTTTTCTCAATAAATGACAACTAAAAGTGAATCAGATCACAGTAATAATTAATACTAGTCAGTGTCTCCCTAAAAACTTTTCTTACCCCAACGTGTGCTTGTAAAAAAGAGATTGATAATGTAATTGTTTGACAAGCCTCGTGGAACATTAATGGTATTATTATGAACAATAAATATATTGCATCTTTACGCTTTCTACAACTCATAATAAATTGTATTTTTCACCCCATTAAATAAAAGAAGGATCTCAATAAATGATCAAAATCACAGACGAAATTACGTATAATGAAATCTTTATTGAAAATTTATTAACGTGAAATAAAGTTAATTCTATTATTTATGACTCGAACAATTGGGGCCCCGCACGTCGAAAACGTCATTTTCACACACGTGCACACGTTGTACCAAGGATCATAAATTTCTTTAGTGAAAGAGATATTGGTACGTATACGAAATGTTTGATACATGAAATGATAGACGGTTATTGGCCAAATGACGAGGGTTTCATGTTGGTAAATGAAGGAAGAAGTGTACGATGTGTAAAAGATGAAACGGGTCGAAAATCGTAGCGGAGCCGTGAAGGGCCGCGACGCAACACCGTCGGAGCCGCTGCGCCAGAGCGTCGTGGCACCTTGGAGGCAGTGAGTCTCTGGAAGTCAAGCGCCGCTGCGTTTCGATGGCAGAATGCTTCGACGGGAGCTGAAGAGTTTCTGACTTTTGGGCTGATTTGGGACATTGATTCCCCACGAATTGGCACATGAATTCAGCCATTACTTGGCTGAATTACACCCCCTCAATAAGTACCATTACATGGCTATTTATGTCCATTACTTGGCTAGTTGGAAAGTCATCTTACACACACTAAATTGAGGCTTAGGCTCAATTGGAAGAACACACTTGAATCAGATTTCCTTCTTCCTCTCTAGCTTTCTTTCATACACTCAAAAGACTCTTCTTGTTAGTAAACACTTGAGTTTCCTTTGCTCAGTTGTTTTTTGTTGTTTTATCTTGGGAGACAAGTTGTCAAGTACCGTTAAAGAATTTATACGGGGCAATATTATCTTAAGGACATGATGCTAACACCCGACTCAACAAATCTTTGTAGTACTCATTTTCTTATTTCTATTTTCATATTGTAATCCTTGTTCTTGTTACTTTCTTTTCGTTTCCTTGTAACCGCAATTGTAACTCATAATCTTAAGACAATATTTGTTGAAAGTAACAACAAGATGACTGGAGGAAACCAATTCAGCACAACAATATCCGCTGATGCTCAAGGCAATAAAAATGCTTTTTCCACCACTGCTCAAGGCACAACTAGTTCCAATCCCACTGCTGAGTGAACGCCTTTGCCACTGCTCATAGGAACACAACCATTCCACCACCCGCCGGTTTCCACCATGAACGCCCAGAGAAGTTTATTCACACAAACTTCAAAAGATGGCAGCAAAAGATATTGTTCTTTCTAACGGTTATGGGAATGTCTCATTTCCTAACCGAAGATCCTCCACAAGCTGGAGATGAAGTGGACCCTCAGACAAATGAAATGGCGGGAGAGGGCCAAGATATTCATGTCATTAATGGCATGAAGATGACTCTAGATGCTTGGAGTCGTAGTGATTTTCTTTGCCATAATTTGTTGCGATATTCTGTGGGCTAACGCAAGTGTACGTATCGCTCAAGTAATATAGCCTGTAAGACCGAGTTATCGTCCACAGAGACTGGTTTGTCAAGTACCGAATATCTAATCTATGATATCTATTTGGTTAACGTTCTTTTGTTTGGTTTATGAACTAAGAATTAAAAATAAAGTAATTTGTAGAAAATAAACTAAGATGATAATACCTTGGGTTTAAGATAGTTATGATGGGAATTAGGGTTTCCAATCTCTTCAACTATCCATTTTTTCACTTGTTAATGCAATACTAATGACTCTTCTTCTTATTAAGATAGCAGGTTAACGAACATGTTCTATATTCCGGTTAGCACATATAAAAACTCAACCTTATGCAAAGCCTTCTATATTTCTATGATAGATTTTACCACACAGGGGGATTAAGAACAATAACCTTAAATACTACACAAGTATCGGGGTACTTTCGTCCACAATTTTAACCTATGTCTAAACAACTACATCATATTTATATCTCCCTTTCAGATGTCGATTCGAAATCATATAAGTTATGACAATTAATGGTCAATCAATTATCAAACAATCAATACAATATTGAATAAATCTTAATATAACTGAAAAAGAAATCAATAATTATGTATTAACTTATGAAAGAGTTTAAAGCGATTCAAAGGGCTATGCAGCTGCCGCTGATAGGCCATCAAAAACCTTTGTTCCTGTTTCGCTTTCCTCTACGTCCATTAGTTGGTAGGGTGGTCAACTTAGAGGGTTAAACCTCTAATAAAGAAATTAGCTCCTAGACATTGTCATGCTAAGAACTAAATTAATATCCAACATAAACTTAATTAAATAAAAGGAAAGAAAAAGAACTTGAACAAAAACTGTCTCTAATATTGCTCTGTAGCCTCCTTTCTAGCCTCCAAAAATATGATATAAAATAAGACAGGGTTTCGGGATTTTATATCTGAGAAAAACTGCGTTTCGGACCCTTTTACCCTTCTAAAATTCGGCCCATTTTTTCTGAAAACGCGCGTCGGCTCCGCGGCGCTATAAAATCAGAGGCTCTCTAGACTTTTGGTGCCACGACGCTTTATGCCTGTAGACAGTGCGGTTGACAGTGTATTTTTTTTCGTATTTCGTCTGATTTCTTGTATGCTTCCCGGGACTTCTTAGGTTTGATTTATTGGCCTTTTATTATGTAGTTTCATCCTCAAAAGCAGTATTTTCCCTTTTATGACCGCTGTGACTCAAAATAAAGCAAACACACCTAACAATATACTAAACACAAAAGAAAAGAGTAAAATACTAACTAAAAAGGACTCAAATGTGTGTATAAAATAGACTCAACAAAATTATATCCTGAATTGTTTGTCCGACCCTCTCTACACGGTGTATGGCACCATTGGCACCGCCAAAAAGTTATGGGATAAACTGCAGAAGAAGTACAACGCACAAGATGCGGGTGCTAAGAAGTTCATCGTTGGAAAATTTCTAAAATTTCAAATGATGGACAACAAAACTGTGATGTCCCAAGTCCAGGAATTCCAAATGATTTTACATCACCTGGTTTTGGAGGGAATGAAGCCTAACGATAAATTTTTGGTTGCGTCGTTAATTGAGAAGTTACCTCCCTCGTGGAATGAATTACTTAAAATTCAAGACGAAAGAGATGACATTAGAGGAACTTATTATCAAACTCCAAATTCAGGAAGATAATAAGAAGGTCATGCCAAAGGGGAATCAACCCACTAAGGCTAAGGTGAACCTGGCGGAATCCAAAGGGAACTCAAGCAAGAAGCGAAAGTTTCAAAAGGACGGTAAGGGCCCAACAACTGAAAAGTTTAAGGGGACTTGCCATCACTGCGATAAACTTGACCACATGGTCAAGAATTTCCGTTAACTCAAGAATGAGAATAAATAGAAGGACAAGAGCAAGGTTAAGGCTAACATCATCGAAGACACACTTCTAGACGATATGATTGAGGATTTCTCGATGGTGGTACTTGAATCCAACCTCGTTGAGAATCCTATGCAGTGGTGGATGGACACGGGTACTACCCGTCACATCTGTTCCAAAAGAGACGCATTCTCCACATATACACCAGTCACAGATAAGAAGTTGTTCATGGGCAACAATGCTTCATCTGAGGTGCTGGGGTAGGAAATGTAATCCTGAAGATTACTTCTGGAAATGAGCTTTATTCTGAAGGAGGTGATGCTTGTCCCGGATATTCGAAGAAATTTAATTTCTGGACCTTTGTTGGTGAATGCTAGTTTTAGGATAGTGTTTGAGGCCAATAAATTTGTAATCACTAAAAATGGAACATTTGTAGGAAGGGGCTTTGTCTGTGAATGCCTCTTTAAAGTTAATGCTTCGTCTGTAATGTTTGCTTCTTCTATTAATAAAATTGAGTCTTCTTCTTATTTGCTTGAGTCATCTAATTTATGGCATTATAGATTAGGACATGTAAACTATCAATCTATCCAAAGATTGGTAAAGTTTGAGTTGTTTTCGTCTATCGACGTAAACCCTCAACGTAAGTGTGAGGTGTGTGTAGAGGCAAAACTTTCAAAGAGTCCCCTTAGATCCGTCGAAATAAAACCCGCTCATCCAGAACTCATACACACCGATATATGTGATGTGAAGTACGCACAAACTAGAGGGAGGAACAACTACTTTATAACTTTCATAGATGATAACACAAAGTATTGTTACCTTTACTTACTAAAAAGTAAAGATGAAGCCTTTGTAGTATTCAAACGCTACAAAGCAGAAGTTGAGAACCAACTAAGCGGACAGAGTAAATCAATCCGTAGCGATAGAAGGGGAGAATATGTAGCGCCTTTTGAAGAATATTGTACCCAGTTGGGTATAGTTCATCAAATGACTGCTCTTTACTCACCTCAATCAAACGATGTTGTTGAACGCAAGAACCGTTCGTTAAAGGAAATGATGAATGCATTACTCATCAATTCAGGTCTTCCCTAAAACATATGGGGAGAAGATGTCCTTACCGCTAATAAGATTCTTAACAGAGTCTCACATAAGAGTAAGGATAAGACTCCATACGAGCTATGGGAAGGAAAGAAACCCACCTATAAACACCTTAAGGTGTGGGGTTATCTGGCAAAGGTTGAAGTACCTAAGCCAAAACAGGTCAAGATTGGGCCTAAGACTGTAGACTGCATATTCATCGGATATGCAAATAACAACAATGTTTATTGCTTCTTAGTGCATAAGTCAGATGTACCCGACATCCATATGGGTACAATCATGGAATCAAGAAACGCTAGTTTCTTTGAAGACTCGTTTCCTTGAAAGGAAAGATACCTAACCTCTCGCAAACAAAGTTATGAACAAAACTCTCAAGATCCAAGAGTCATTCACTGCCCGGATCTGGGCGGTTCAGATCTAGTGAACTCCGAAGTAGCTGATTATCTGGAATCTAGTATTCCAGATTCTCAGGACTTGGAGGGTCCAGAGATGGAACCAAGATGAAACAAAAGGACCAGTTCAGACAAATCCTTCGATACAGACTTTGTAACTTATATGGTTCATGACAAACTACGGAGAATCGATGAAACATTATCAACTCCAGAAGCACCGCTCTGGAAAGAGGCTATGAAGAGTGAGATAGACTTCATTCTGCACAACCATACTTGGGAGTTGGTTGAGCTTCCTCCTGGAAACAAACTGTTAGATTGTAAGTGGATACTCAAATGGAAGTTAAAAGCAGATGGATCTATAGACAAGTACAATGCTAGGTTGGTAGTCAAGGACTATCGACAAAAGGATGGCCTTGATTACTTTGACACCTATTCTCCGTTATTAATAGTTATTGTCGCATTGTGGGATCTTGAGATACATCAAATTGATGTCAAGACAACCTTCCTAAATGGTGATTTGAAAGAAGAAATCTATATGGACCAACCCGAGGGGTATGTGGTTCCAGGACAAGAGAAAAAAGTCTATCGGCTTGTCAAATCTCTGTATGGGCTGAAACAGCCCCGAAGTAATGACACGAGAAATTTGATAGTATTTTACTATCGAAAGGATTCACCATTAATGAGTGTGACAAAATATGTGTACACGAAAGGAAATGTCGACTCGTTTGTCATGATATGCCTTTACGTAAACATGTTGATCACAAGAAGCAGTCCTGGATTGATCCTAGAGACTAAGAACATGTTAAAGCAATGTTTTGACATAAAGGATATGGGTATTGCAGATGTCATCTTAGGGATCAAGATCTCTAAGAAATCTGACAAACTGGTCTTATCTCAATCTCACTACATCGATGATGTGTTGAAGAAGTTTAAGATGTTCGACAGTTCGTCGATTACGACACCATTGGATATAAATCAAAAGATTGATAAAAAACATAGTGTGCCCGTACGCCAGGAGGGATATGCATAGGTGATTGGTAGTTTGATGAACATCACAAACTGCACTCGACCTGATATCGCTTATGCAGTCAACAAATTGGCTAGGTCACCCGTAATCCTAGTGATGATCACTGGAAAACGTTAAATTGGGTACTACGATACCTAAAATACACGCTAGCTTATGGGTTGCACTATTCTAGATATCCAGTTGTACTAGAGGGGTACAATGTGCAAACTGGATATCTGATATAGATAACACCAAGTCCACCAGTGGGTATGTATTTACAATTGGTGGCGGGGATGTGTCTTGAAAATCCTCTAAACAAACTTGCATCGCCCGATCCACGGTGGAATCAGAGTTTATCGCTTTAGATAAAGCAGGAGAAGAAGCTGAGTGGCTTCATGACTTCTTAGAGGATCCCGTGTTGGGATAAATCCATACCTTCTGTAATGATCTATTGACACAGTCAGTCGACTCTAGGAATGGCACGGAGTTCTATGTACAATAGCAAACCTCGTCATATTTGATGAAGACATAAGACCGTTCGGCAGCTGATTACCACAGGTATTATTTCCATTGATTATGTGAAATCAAAGGAAAACATAGCAGATCCCTTGACGAATGTGTTAAGTGTATTTTGCATACACTTTTGAGTCATTTTTAGTTATTATTTTACTCTTTTATTCTGCGTATAGTATAGTGTTAGGTGTGTTTTTCCTTCATTTTGTGTCACATCGGTCATAAAGGAGAATATACCACTTTTGAGGATGAAATGAGCTTAATTGAGATGAAAATTAAGCACAAGCACAACCAAAAGAATTGTTACACCCCGTATTTCCATAGCTACTAAGTGAGAACATGATTATAGAATTAAGATTGGAATGTCGAAAGGAAAGGATTTTTACATTTCCTTATACGGAAAATTTTCGAGATTAATGTGATGACAAGAATTAATTCTAGTAATTGAATTCTTTTCAATAGAAGTATGGACTAAGTGTTAAATTATTAAGTCTTGGTGTTGTATGGTATAGGGCCATCGAAATTTTTGAGAAAAGTTGGCTAAGAGTGGGATATTATTTTTGTGAAGAGAATTCTTGACCAATAGGAGGAGAGCAAGTGCCCTCTCCACTTGTCTTGCAAAGACTCCACCTTAGTATATATAGATAAGTCTTGAAGACTTGGAACATAAGACCTTCATCCATACAAACCCTCATCTCTCCTTAACCTAGATATTTCGAAAACACCATAGCCAACAAGAACAAGATCAAAGTATTTTCTTTCCAAGATTAATTACCCTTAACCCCTAAATCTAGGTTGAGCAAAAAATAGAATGAAACCCTAGGAGTTTTCTGTCAACTTTTTGGAAGAGAAACATGAAGAGAAGTTGCTCCTAAGGTTGTAGGGGATACATATATGTGATTGGAACTTGAAGAAGTGGAGCGCAATGAAAACTGCGGACCAATAAAGACCAGACTGTTTTGGGGCAAAAAATGAGGTAAAAGTCCTTCTTCTTTTACAGTAATTGGATATTACTTATTGTTATAATGTATGGATGAACTTGTGTTAAAAAGAATGAAGAATAAAAACGTTTGAGCCATTTTTGGGGCTAAAACCGATTTGGGACAGATTTGGTGTAAATGGAATTCGTTGGTTATTATCGTTGTTATATTCACCTATTGCATATTATAATGGATTAATATTATTGTTAATAAGTTTTTATAACTTATGTAGAAATTTTGGAACTCGAATTGGAATAAAAAGGATTAAGGAAAGAGTTATCGGATTTTAGTTATTGGCCGTAGAATCTATAAAACTGTTGGATATTGTCATGCAGTTTTTATGGACTGTTTTAGGCGTGTTGTAATGCTGGAAAATCAGCCCTTAACATGCATGATTAGTGTGGTAAAATGGCTAATGAAAGTCCTAAAGAATAGGGGTATAAAAAGGGTGTTAAAGGCTTCACATTATACCCTTAATATTGTAGAATTGTGGATTGTTTTGTGCCGAGGATTGTGGACTGTTTTGTATAGATTGTTGGGCAGAATTTTACACGTCAAGTTAGGCGTGTAACCCCCTTTGGTTAACTGCTGGTTGTGCCTTAAATGTTGTTTGTTGGTTGATGAATACGGGCCTTGAAAAAGGTGGAAAAGTACGTAGAAACAAAGGAAGTACTGCCCGGTTTTTCGTAGAATTAGAGGGCAAATTGTTTGGTATAAGTCTTACAATAGTAAGCTTGAAATTGATAGAAGTGTTATCGTTATTATAGGTTGAAGTACTACGTGTAGCATATTCTACTTGGAATGTGGAATAGACGATAAGGTTGAAGAACATGGGAGCGTATTGCTACTTGTCGTGTTGGTTAGTCGTCACGAAGTATGTGAACTTCTTCCTTCTTTTGACATGATTATTGGGAAAGTCTATGTGACTTGATTTTGGTGAGTCTATGTGATTTGATTTTGGTGAGTCTATGTGACTTGATTTATTGAAATAAGTAAATTGATTTTGAAAGTATACGAGTCTTGATTATGAAAGTATGAGTGACTTGGTTTGAAATGTATAAGTTACTAGATTTCTTTAAATGATTATGAGACTTCATTTTCAAGTTAAGAGACTTGATTTTGAAAGTTAAGAGACTTGATTATTTTGAAAGCTATGAGACTTGATTTTGAAAGTTATGAGACTTGATTGGTTTTAATAGTGAAAGCGCCTTGGTGCAAAAGTATAAACTTGATTTCGAAAGAGTATGAAATCTTGTGTTTTAAAAGTAGAAGTTTATTGCTTCAAAAAGAATAAATGACTTGATTTAAAGGTATGAGTTACTTGAGATTTGAAAGTAGAAGTTACTTGATTTCAAAACCTTGAATTGAATTTCTAAAGGTGTACTAACTTGATTTGGAAAGTATAGATTACTTGATTTGAAAAGTATGAATTACTCGATTTAAGGAGAATAAATGACTTGAGGTTGAAAGAAGAGGTTCTTGGTTTTAAAAGTATAAGTTACTTAAGTTTAAAAGTGTAAGTAACTTGATTTTGATAGCAAAAGTATTTTGGGATTCATTCTCCCTAAATATTGCATGAAACGATTCTTTTATAAAGAATAGACGTACATAGTACTTTGGGTTCAAATCCCGTACATGATATGGTAGTGCTTTAGTTTCCTAAAATGAAAGTGTTATAACGGCTTTATGGGAAGTTTGTTATAACAAGGTTTGTGGAAAGTCAAGAGATGGTTTAAAATGTTGTAAGGAAATCATAGGAGAATGTCCATGGTTAAGTCCTTCATATAGTACATGATATGTGTTACTTTGATTTTCAAAGATGTTTTAAAGTAATATGTGATGTCTATTGCCCTGATTTGTCAAACCATGTCTTAGAAAGATACTTGGTATGATAAGTGTCTTGATGATGGTTTCAAAATGATACATGTATTGGATTCTACTTCCTAGTGATACATGTAGTACTTGGACTTTTCTAAAAATGGAAATTTAGTTTATAAAGTGAATGTACGGCTCACGTACATTGTTGTAATGGACTTTAATCCTTAGTGATGCAAGGTGTGATAGTGCCTTGATGTTATAAAATGAAAGACTTGTTAGTGTCTTGTTTATTTTAGAAAGGAAGGCATTGTATTGTCTTGGTTATTTTATAAAATAAAGACATGGTATTGTCTTGTTTGTTTTAAAAGGAAGGCATGATATTGTCTTGTTTGTTTTAAAAGGAAGGCATGGTATTGCCTTGGTTGTTCAAAAAGATGGTGCCTTCATTTTGTCTAATAAGAGTTAAAGATTACTTAACTTGCATATGTTGTTCATGATAACCATTAGTGCTAGTGTTATAAGTATAATTGCGGGGTAAACCCCCAAGACATTATACATCTCCTGAGTATAATTGTGGGGTAAACCCCAAGACATTATACATATTCCGTGGATTTGCTCCCCACGATGCGAGTATGGCGTATATGCTCATGCGAGTCCGTAGGGCTCATGCGGGTGAAATAGTCCTATGCGAGGAAATTACCTCATGCGGGTCCACATGACCTATGCGGGTGAAATAGTCCCAGGAGTATGATTGCATAATGATACGACGGGCGGGTGGCCCTAGATTGATCATAAGCTTCCCAGTTTAAAGCGGTAAAGTTTACTCTACTTTTTAAAAAGGCACAATGTACTGATATTTGAGTATTATACTTGTTACATGCTGACAGTGATGTTTTATCCCACGAGCATGCTTCTGTGATATTATATGCTGAGGGCAGGTGTCCCTGATTTTGACATGTCTTTCTGATCGGTGTATTTTATATACACCTTTTGAGTCATTATTAGTTAGTATAAAAAGGAGAGTTTAGGTCAGAATTAAGGGTTCCAAACCTTGTTAATTCAACACAACCTTGGAGATCAAGATTGGAGACCACTTTTTGTGTAATTTCTTGTTTCTTTGTTTTATTTCTTTATAGTTTATGTTGGATATTAGTTTAGTTCTTGTCATGTCTATGGCTAGGAACTAACTTAATTTAGGGCTTTTCATATCAAATCACTTGAAACTCATTCTTATGAATTAATGCATGTTTTGGTTTCTTCTTATCATTGTTGAGATTTATTCAATATTTGTCTTGAATGTTTGGTAATTAATTGATCACTAATTATCATAATCCATATGATTTCTAATCGAAAGCCGAAAGGGGAGATTGTGAATATGTTATAATTGAATAAACATAGGTTAAATCGTGGACGAAAGTACCCCGATACTTGTGTAGCTTGATAGGTTATTGATCTTAATCCTCCTTTATAATTAATCTTATCACCGTAAGGTAGAAGGGTTCTATATTGGGGTTGAGTATTTATATTATCTTAACAGGATTATAAAATGGCTTAGTTAACCTGCTATCTCAAAATAAAAGAAGAACCATAATTAATTGCATTAACAAGTAAGATGAGCGGATAGTTAAGGAGATTTGGAAGCCCTATTTTCACCATAACTGAAGTAAAACAACGTAATTTAGTTAGCATTCATAAATATAGTTATAAATAATTCATCAATCATCGGTTACCAAATAGATACCATAGAATAGAGTTTGAGAATTGAACATTAATCCTTGAGGACGATAACTCGGTCTTCTAGACTATATTACTTTTCACGACACGTGCACTTGCGTTAGTGTGTGCATAAATCGCGCATCACTTTCATATGTGAAAGTGGTACGGTGTTATAGTATACAGTAATACAAGGTATAGTTGGCTCTGATTGTTATATGACACGGTAGGATCTGATATTTGATTTTCATACTTGCCCTTGTCATTCTTTTGTACAGTTATGATCTTGTTTACTGTACTGTATTTCCGTTCCATACTTGGTACCTGTTATACTGACCCCCTTCGGGGGGCTGCATTCATGTCCGCAGGTCTAGGTACTCAGTTGTGGATCCGCGAGCTTAGGATCCTGGTTCAGCATTTTGAGATGGCTCCAATGTTCCGGAGCTTGTCATTATAGCTAGGTATATTCAGAGGTACGACGGGGCCTTGTCCCGTCATAGTTGTCATCAAAATCTTAGAGGTCTGTATTCATATGTGGGTTGGACTGGCTAGAGTTGTATTTATATTGTTGAACAGTGTAGACCCTTTCGGGTGTGATTTATTATTATTGCAGCCTTATCGGCTATGCCTGTGTCTAAAGAAAAAAAAAGTGTTATTTATCTTGCGCGATTTATTGTGTTGTATGAATAGAAGGGTGCCCAGGTAGAGCACCAATCGCGGGCCCGGGGTTCGGGGCATGACAATAATGAAGCCAAAAAAGTGTCAAAAAGAATAGAAGAAATCTGGCGACTTCCGACAGAAATCAAAGAGGCACCGCGGTGCCTGGCCACGTGGAACCACAGTCAAGAAAATTAGCACCGAGGCGTAAAAATTGCCGAAAGTCCGAAACTGAAACACCGTCGAAGGCACCGCGGTCCTGTCTAGAGGCACTGCGGTGCCATATGTCCAGTGAGCTACTGTGGTTTCAGAAGAATTAGCACCGCGTGCACGCGAGGAACCGCGGTCGAGCAATATTTTCAGAAAAGTTGGGTCGAAATTGGACAAGGGTAAAGGGGTCTGAAGCAAGGTTTTTCTCAGATATAAATACCCTAAACTCTGTCATTATTTGATTATCATACTTTTGAGAGGATAACGACGGCTACAAGCGACAATTGGAGACATCTTATTGTTCAAGTTACTTTCTTTCCCTTATTTTATTTCAGTTTATGTTGAATTGTAATTTAGTTCTTAACATGACAATGTTTAGGAGCTAAATACTTTAGTAGGGTTTTCATCGAATCTTCTAGAAGCTCTTTCATATAGTTAATGCATTAGTTTTTTAGTTCTTCTTCAGCGTATTAAGATCTATTCAATATTGTTTTGATTGCTTGATAATTAACTAGCTATTAATTGTCATCACTTATATGATTTCGAATCAAAAGTTTGAAAGGTGAGATTTGAATATGCTGTAATTGTCTAGATATAGGTTAAAATCGTGGACGAAAGTACCCCGATACTTGTGTAGTATTATAGGTTATTATTCTTAATCCTCCTGTGTGGTAAAACTTATCATAGAAATATAGAAGGTTTCTGCACAAGGTTGAGCTCTTGTATGTCCTAACCGGAATATAATGACAGATTAGTTAACCTGCTATCTTAATAAGAAGAAGAATCATTAGCATTTCACTAACACGTGAAAGAGTGGATAGTTGAGGAGATTGGAACCCTATTTCCTTCATAACTGTTATAAACCCAAAGTATTATAATCTTTAGTTTATTTTTTGCACTTAGTCATAAATCTAAAACCAAAGAACGTCAACCAAATATATACCATAGAATAGATAATCGGTACTTAGCAAACCAGTCTCTGTGGACGATTATCTCTGTCTTACAGATCTTTATTACTTGAATGATACGTACACTTGCGTAAGCATCGAGAAATATCGCAATAAGTTTTTGGCGCCGTTGCCGGGGACTGACGTACTGTTAATATTGATTTATCTATTCTTATTTCTCATTTGGTTTTTTTTATTTTCAGTTTTTTATTTTTATTTTTGCTTTAGTGTTGTTTGCCGTGATTTGTTTGCTGTTTTTTATTAGTCTCAGGAACTTAGTTTATGCGAAGTAGGAGAGGAGCAGCCACTCTTATCCCTCTGAACCCTGAAATTGAAAGATTGTGCAGACAGAACATGAAAGAGAAAAGAGCAGTTGATTCCATAGCAATGAGAGATCAGCGAAACAACAATTTGGTGGATGATGAGTTATTGCCTGTCTTAAGACAAATCCCTGCAGAAAGAAGCTTGGGGGACTACGTGATGCCTACTATTGCAGGGGTGCAGACTTGAATCAGGCTTCCAGCTATTGAAGACAATAATTTCGAAATCAAACCAGCAATCTTTCACATGGTCCAAGGTTCAGTCCAGTTTGGGGGATTACCGTTTGAAGATCCTCATTTACATCTAGCAAATTTTCTGGAGCTGTGTGCAACCTTTAAGTACAATGGTGTCACTGATGATGCCATACGATTGAGACTCTTCCCATTCTCACTCAGGGATAGAGTAAAGTGCTGGCTTAACTCATTATAGGCGAACTTCATCACTACATGGCAAGACTTAGCATAGAAGTTCCTTGCCAAGTTCTTCCCTCCATCCAAATCAGAAAAGCTCAAAGGAGAACTTAATAATTACTATCAGATGGATGGAGAGTCACTCTATGATGCATGAGAGAGGTTTAAAGACTTGCAGAGAAAGTGCCCACATCATGGGATTGAGAAGTGGATGCTAGTCCACATATTTTACAATGGGCTGTGTGGTACAACTCGTACCATCATTGATGATGCAACAAGAGGTACGTTAATGAGAAAGAGTGCCAATGAGGCACATGATTTGCTAGAGGATATGGCCACAAACAACCATCAGGGGGCCGATGAGAGAACAGTGAACAGTAGGAAAGTGGCTGGGGTTCATGAGCTAGATGATATCACTGCATTGACTGCGCTGGTAGCTACTTTGACCAAACAGATGCAGCAGAGTACCATGACAGTTAAAACAGTTCAGACACTAATAAGATGTGAGATTTGTGGGGGTCCCCATGCTTTTGATAGGTGCACAGCAGTGGATCCGAATAATGTGCCTATGGAGCAGGTTCAGGCAATGAGAATTTTCAGAGGCCCTACAACAACTCTTACTCCAACACATACAATCAGGGGTGGAGAAATCACCCAAACTTTGCTTGGAGGAATGAACAAGGGCAGCAAGCACAGTTTCAAGGCCAAAACCAGAACCAGCAGCCACAAGAGAAGCCTGATGAGCTAAAAGCAACATTGCTAACACTTACAAATTCGCAGACCCAGTTCATGACAGAAACTAGGTCATCTATCCGAAATTTGGAGGCACGGGTTGGACAGTTGGCAAGCATGCTGAACAAGAGAGAACAAGAAAACCTCCCCAGCGTCAGAGTGAATCCAAGGAGCGATGTGCAATAAGCCTGAGGAGCGGAAAACAGTTAGAACAGGTTGCACCCAAATCAGTGGCTGAAAAAGAGAGAGAGTTGGAGAAAGCAGTTGAGGCAGAGAAGGAGTGGGTTACTGATGACCGTCCTATTTTAGAGAAGGCTCCACCTGCAGTGATGAGAGAGTATATTGACAAAATTCCTTACCCTCAAAGACTGCAAAAGAAATCCTTAGACAAGCAATTTTCCAAATTTTTAGAGGTCTTCAAAAAGCTTCATATCAATCTCCCATTCATTGAAGCTTTGGAGCAGATGCCAGCTTATGTGAAATTCATGAAATACATCCTATATAAGAAGAGAAAGTTGGCGGACTATGTGACAATAGCGCTGACAGAGGAGTGCAGTGCTATCTTGCAGAATAAACTTCCCCCTAAGTTGAAAGATCTAGGGAGTTTCACCCTACCTTGCACTATAGGGAATGTGACATGCAAGCAATCCTTATGTGATTTAGGGGCAAGTGTCAACCTAATGCCCCTCTCTGTATTCAAAAGACTTTGTTTGGGGGAGGCAATACCAACCAAAGTCAACTTGCAGCTAGCTGATCGCTCAGTTGTGCATCCCCAAGGAATTATTGAAGATGTGTTGGTACAAGTGGGTAAATTCATCCTTCCTGCTTATTTCCTCATTTTAGACATGGATGAAGATGAAAATATGCCCATGATCCTTGGGAGACTATTCCTAGCCACAGGGAGAGCCCTCATTGATGTTGAAAATGGGGAGTTAAAGCTCAGAGTTCAAGGTGAGGAAATAGTGTTTAAAATTTCCAAGCAGCCCACTGAACCTCAAGTAGATGCTAGATGCTTTGCTGTTAGTGTAGTTGATAAAAAGGCTCCTCATGAAAGTTTCAAGGGTACTGATGTCTTTGATGGTAAGAATTCTGCACCCGTAAATAATGTTGTGTATGAGAACAAGGAAATGAATCCTCCTGAAATAAGCCATGTGAAAAAGAAAAGGAGAATGAGGAGGAAAATGGTTCTAAAGTGGATATGCGGAGGGGACACTCTACCTCCTTGATCTAGTAAGTAACCTGCGCCCGGCTAAAAGACGTTAAAGACAGTACTACTTGGGAGGCAACCCAATGATTTTAATTATGTTATTTCAATTTTTGTTTTAGTTTATTTTATTTTGTCTTGAACAGTCTCACGATCTGATATGTTAGTGTTGTTGGATGACAGATGAAGGGCATGACTCACTCCGAAGGGCGAATGATTAACAATGCAGAAAACTGAAGACACTGGAATTTTTTGACAATTAGCACCGCGGTGCTCTGAGCAGAACCGCAGTGCCTCCTTCGGCTTTGTGCACAGTAAATTGGCCTTCCTCCCAGACCTCTGTTATGACCGCTATGTTGTGTCAGTAAGTTGTCCCTCATTATTTTTAGTCTTCACACATTGGGTACAATGTGTCGATTAAGTTGGAGGGGTATCTTATTTTGTTTTGAGTCTTTTTATTGTTTTTGATTGTTTTTTTATGTGTTTTTGAGTCGTAATTTTTTTATGGATCATGCATGTTGTAGTTGCTAAAGATATTGAGTGGATAAAGTGGGATAATGTAATGGAATTGAAAGCAACAATCTGTGTGCTTAAGTCAGATATGCCAAAAATTCATGACATCTAATTATTTGGATATTGATGCTTAGCCTATGTGTGTCAGTTATGAAAATAAAGGTTGAAAAATATCTAGAAAATCTGTTTGCTTGATATTTGAGGCGAAATAGTTAAAATATACATGTTTAGGGAGATGATTCAGGCATTTCTTTGATAGCCCTTGTCGCGCCCGTTTTCGACCGCGACTTTATTCTAGCGAACCCTGCTTAAATAAAATGTTAGGAAATAAATAATAAAATGTTAAATGTTTAAAAGAATGCTAAAATGTAAAAATGTTAAAAAGAGTGCTTAAATATTAAAAGGTGTTAAATGCTAGAAATGCTAAAGGGTTCGCGGAGTCGCCACCTAATTAATTTGGGTGAATTAGGACACCTAAATGTTAACTAGTTTAAAGTAAACATTAACTCCATTTAATGGTCTGCTAAACTTTAATGCGATTCTGGGTAAGGGTTCTTTATTATCCTAAAGGGAAGCGGGTCGCACCACTAAAGGATCCGCTAACTTGCGGTTGTCCGTTCAAACCTAGGGTTAATTATTTCTGCTAAGAATGCATGTTTGAAAAGTTTAAGTGAAGAGGTGCCTGCAAATTAAAAAATAAAAATAATGCATTCTTTTATAACCTGAAAAAAAAGATTTATAAGATTTGTTTATAAAGTTAGTTTTCGAAAGAGATCATATAAAGTATTATACATAAGAAGTTAAAAATATAACTGTGCAGAGTTGACTTAGTGATTAAAAGTAGGCTTTTGTTTGCAAAGTCGGTGGATAATAAGTATTAATGAAAGAGTTATTAATTCTTTTAAGATGCATTAGTCTCGTGATTAGATGTTCAAAAAATAAGTTAAGCAAGCTAAAATAATTAACTTAATGAGAAGCAAATTTCTAGTATCGAATTAATTTCTAACGGTGACCCAAAGTTTAATTATTCTAGGCAACTTACTGCTAATGTATGAGTCTTAGACAGTTAATTACACAAATAAACGGGGAGGGATAGGAAATAAAGGACTCGACAGAGTGGCGATGCTATTTGCCGGCGGGTTGGAATTCCCCAATGTGGATAGAGGAATGCACATAGATGCGGGTCTTCATTTGTTGTAGCTTTGTGATGAGTCTCGCCATGAGACTCTTCATTTTCGCTCCGATGCGTGCCATGTAAGAAATAAGAAGATAAGGTTTAGTATATATCCTAATTACTTGAATCATAAAAATCTGTACACACATAATCTATATTTGTACGTAATCAACATATAAAAATGTGTAAATCAGTGAATAAGATGGCGCAGCTGCTGCAACAACCAGCAAACAGTGGGTTAGGGGTGCACACAGCAGGCAAACAAAGGTTCAACAGGCCAATAAATTCTAAATCATTTATCATTTTTAGGCAGAAATGAAAGGATATTATCGATCCTAGGCAGGAGGCCTTTGGGTATGAACAGTAATCAGCAGGGGGATTTTTCTTCTTATTCTTTTAGACATGTTTTAGCCTGAATGTATGTAGTCAATAGGTACACTTTTAAGCAGGGAACAAAAATACTCCTGTAGGAATTCCTTACTTAAACAAGTCTCAATACCAAGTTGTATCTTATATACCTGCTTACTACAAGGGGGGTAGTTACAGGTAAATGTGGGAGGTAACAGGGCTACAACTTAACATGGCATAGGCTAGCTTTCCTGAGAGTTTACCACTAATGTCAATACCACTACCATTTTAAACAAATCAATCAAGTAGGATATAGACTAGACAACCTAAGAGATGTCACATGCTAATATGGAGGTATTTTATCATCCAAACATACAAGATAGGCAAATAGATAACCCTGTAGACACGAGAGCTAAGGAAATGAACATGTGATCCTTTTACAGAATAACACTCTAAAGGGTACAGAATTACTCAGTATATGATAGTCATACAAGATCCAATTTATTCTATACACTTGATATAATGACATTTAGACATATTGGGCATGAGGATCTCAGACAAACATAGAGAAACTGACAGACAGGGGACATATCATTCCTGAGTGAGACCTATTCAAAACATATGCCAAACCATCTCTGACTACCTAAGCATTTAAGATCATATTATGTCAATATACACACGCATTAAAGGAAACAGGACCCAATCTGGGTATGAAATGCAAACAGGGATTGTATGATAGCAACCGGGTGCACACCTCCTCTGAACAAACTTAATAGATGAAAAGACAGTCGCATTAACACTTCCTTGGTTCGGAATGACACGACATAACCTTTAGATTTAGCCTCCTACTAAATGAATGCATATGAAAGCAGCGCTCCAATTGCCCAGAAATAACAAATCTTAACAAAACAGTCTAAGACTTATATTCAGTTTGGACTAACATGATGGACCTGATCGTTGGGGCATGACCAGTTAACTAAACATATAGACTGCATCAAACCAACTGATTATCATCAATCCCTTTGCCGACACATATTTAAGCAGCATAATAAGCCTTAGTATATTAAACATCAATCCTAATCGATGACTTAGAAAATCAGAATCTTGCTAAGATAAACTAAGACATGTCGAACACTTATATAACGATGTTAACAAATTTATCAAGAAATATATAACAGAAAGCACATAAATTCGCATAAGGAACCGAAATTCGACAGGAAAGTGAGTTTACCTTCTCCGGGCAGCGAACCGGGGCAGCGTATCAAGTCGTCGACTCGCTCGGGTTTTGGTTTTGCGATGCGAATAAAAAAGGAAAGCTTGTGTCTTTCGACTGTCCGAGAGTGCTCTTGGTTAGTGTTTTACTGTCAAAATGCCACTTTTGAAGGAAGAGGTTTCAGACTGTGTAAGGGTTTTTGCTTATCAGCATCTGATGCCATTGCATGTGTGGACTGACTCCTTTTATAGCTCTTCCCTGGGTTCTAATTTTGGTTCAACTTAAAGGCTGATTTTGGACGAGATTTGTGCTGATTTTCGTGTTGATTTAGTAAGGGATTTGTTGCCATTTTCGGGGAAGATTTGTTACCTTTCTTGCGTATGCATGGGTAAGGGAAACTATTTTCTTGGAAAGATTTGGTTTTGATTTTTGCTCTAAAAATGATAGAAAATTTCTGAGATGATACGATTAGTGTAAGGGGTGATTTCGTGCTTGATTTTGTGTGATACTTTAGTAGCTTTAGGAAGGTTCTGGGTGATGGATATGGTAAGGAACTGGTTTTGGAAAGATTTGGTTTAGGGTTCGCCGGATTCTCCGGCGAGAATACCGGCTGGCGATGGGGGACGAGGGTGCGGCGGTTGAATGGCATTAGGGTTTTTGTTTTCTCTCCTGAGGTTAGGGGTAACGAAAGGGTTATAACGTTTTGGGTAACCGGGCCTGCGGGTCGCGGGTCGCGGGTCGCAGGTTTGGGTCAGACGAAAAGGGCACTTGGGCTGAGTTTAAACTTTAAAGGGTGGGCTGTGGGTAAAGCAAATGGTATTGGGCTAGTAATTAATTAATTAGGTATTTTAGGTGTGTTATTAGTTTTAGGTGTATTATTTAATTAATTAATGGTAAAATAAACTATTTAAATTGTAATTAGATTATTTAGGTGCTTTATTAATCTAAGTTTGAGTTTTAAAATTATTACTATAATAAATGCGGGTGGGCTATTTAATTAGTGCTTAATGCGATGCCGTTATTAACACTTATTTATTATGCGTATTTTGCGAAGTTAAATTAAAATTGAATTATTTAAATGCTATGTGAAATGCGGTGTCATTATTAAATTACTTGTTTACGCATGTATTAATGTATTATTGTTGCATTTTATTATAAAAAATCATAAAAAATTATTTTGTAAAATTAGTGTAATTTTATAGCTAATGTCTGGACGGGAGGGTCAAAATTGGGTGTCAACAACCCTTCTGACCATTCATTACCTATCCTGACATAAATTGTATCACTAGTCAGCCCCTTTGAGACTAAAACAAGATTTTTCTTTGACACCCTATGATTCCCGATTTGTGCCATAAGTAATAATTGAAATTATTGGGATGAAAAGTGTTGAAAAAGAATAAAAAAGAGAGTATAAATTTGATGCATCCCAATGAAAAATATGCAAAAATCTAAGTTTGGAGGTGCTTGTTATTTATAATGTATCTCATTCTCTCAAAAGAAAAGAGGGGGAAAATAGGTATGAGATTAAAAAGAAAGTCAAAAAGAAGGAAAAAAATTGAATGAAAAATGCTTATGGTACGTAATTTGAGCCTAAATGTCTACTTTTACCTACCCCTGCCTAATCCTACATTATAACCCTTGAAAGCCCTGATGATTTCTAATATGTATGTCTATTATTAGTGGAGAATAGCAAGTAGACAGATCTATAGCATCTTGGGTTTTCATCGAATCTTCTTGAAGCTCTTTCATATAGTTAATGCATTAGTTTTTTAGTCCCTCTTCAGCGTATTAAGATCTATTCAATATTGTTATGATTACTTGATAATTAAGTAGCTATTAATTATCATCACTTATATGATTTCGAATCAAAAGTCTGAAAGGTGAGATTTGAATATGCTGTAATTGTCTAGACATAGGTTAAAATCGTGGACGAAAGTACCCTGATACTTGTGTAGTATTATAGGTTATTGTTTTTAATCCTCATGTGTGGTAAAACTTATCATAGAAATATATAAGGTTTCTGCACAAGGTTGAGATCTTGTATGTCCTAACCGGAATATAATGACAGATTAGTTAACCTGCTATCTTAATAATAAGAAGAATCATTAGCATTTCACTAATACGTGAAAGAGTGGATAGTTGAGGAGATTGAAACCTTATTTCCTTCATAACTGTTATAAACCCAAAGTATTATAATATTTAGTTTATTTTCTGCACTTACTCATAAATCTAAAACCAAAGAACGTCAACCAAATAGATACTATAGAATAGATAATCGATACTTAGAAAACTAGTCTCTGTGGACGATAAACTCGGTCTTACAGATCTTTATTACTTTAACGGTACGTAAACTTGCGTAAACATCTAGAAATATCGCAACTGAAGGGCATACCTAGAGATCAGACAGTCTGCCTGTCTAGTGGAATGAGCCTAAAACCCAAACAATAATAACTGATATGGTGGACACCAAACCTTACTAATTGGAGATCCCAAGAATTAGGTTCAATGGGAAAACTAAGTCGTAAAGGTTCAGTTGAGCGCTTCAGTGGAAGAAAAAGCACTTTGGATAATGATTTCTTCATAGAAACATGAATCCAGGTCGTTCCCGTGATAGAAACTAAGTGCTATCTGCAGCGTGGGTAAATGTTAAGTTTCAAAAACCTTAACGATCCTCAACGGTTGAGGTTAGGTTTGGGGGAACTTTTAATGGTTTCTAACACTCGTGGAGTGGGTATAGCAGGATACCTTGTAGGAGATCACCTATTTAAGTTCGAGGACTGTACGTCTCAAATGAACTCACTTAAGAATCCAAGACGTGTCCATGGCCACAACAGACAAAACCTTAAAGAAGAACATAGTAAGGAAAATTGTTGTGTTGGTACCATTGTCTTGGCTTACATTAAACACTGACAGTTCAAGACATCACGTTCACCACGTAGTAAGTAAGTTCGATGGTATTCTACTATGGAAGGTTAAAGCCACGATTACCTATCCAGATGCAACATCAATCCGCCGGAAGATTGCTAGAAAGGCACCATGTGGGTTGCGCCAAAATCTCTTTCAAGAGGGGATTGTTGGAAATTTATTAACGTGAAATAAAATTAATCATATTATTTATGACTCGAACAATTGGGGTCCCTCACGTCGGAAACGTCGTTTCCACACACGTGCACACGTTGTACCAAAGATCGTAAATTTTCTTAGTGAAAGAGATATTGATACGTATACGAAATGTTTGAGACATGAAATGATAGACGGTTATTGGCCAAATGACGAGGGTTTCACATTGGTAAATGAAGAAGTGTACGATGTGTAAAAGATAAAACCAGTCGGAAATCGCCGCAGAGCCGTGAAGGGCCGCGGCGCAACACCGTCAAAAAGTCGCTGCGCCGCGGCGCCTTGGAGGCAGTAAGTCTCTGGAATTCAAGCGTCGCGGCGCCTCCAAGGCAGGGCCGCAGCGCTTCGATGGCAGAATACTTCGATGGGAGCTGAAGAGTTTCTGACTTTTGGGCTGATTTGAGACATTGATTCCCTACGAATTGGAACATGAATTCAGTCATTACTAGCCTGAATTACACCCCTTCAATAAGTGTCATTACATGGCTATTGATGGTCATTACTTGGCTAGTTGGGAAGTCATCTTACACACACTATAAATTGAGGCTTAGACTCAATTGGAAGAACACACTTGAAAAACAGATTTCCTTCTTCCTCTCTAGCTTTCTTTCATACACTCAAAAGACTCTTCTTGTTAGTAAACACTTGAGTTTCCTTTGCTCAGTTGTTTGTTGTTGTTTTATCTTGGGAGATAAGTTGTCAAGTACCGTTAAAGAATTTATTCAAGGCAATATTATCTTAAGAACTGAGTGCTAACAAGCAAATCTTTGTAATAGTCCTTTTCTTGTTTCTATTTCTAGATTGTAATCCTTGTTCTTATTACTTTCTTTCCATTTTTTTGTAACCGCAATTATAACTTACAATCATCCTCACCATAGGTGTGAATTTGTCATGACCCAAATAGAGAGTCGCAATATGGCACCCAACCAACTCTACTCTCTAGCCAAAAAATGCTTCAACTGTATACCTAACACCCAACCATCAATGTGTTTCAATAGGAAACTACTGTGGAGACAACCGGAATGCTCATTAACTAGGTACAATCCACAACCAGTATGATATTAGCACCATCTCAACTCATTAATCAAATGGCATATAATACAACCAGTGTGGTATATATAACAGTCATGAATAGATAGAAATGAAATCATGTTATAAATTTCATTACATATAGAAAAGACACATCATAACATGCTCCCTAATTAATGCAAATTAGTAAACTCACTACAATAAAGTATATAATTGACAACAAAACTTTAGCAACAATATATTTATTGTTGCTAAAAATCGTAAATGACAACAAAAATTTAATATATTATTGCTAAAAACATAAATGGCAATAAAAAAACAACGTATTATTGCGAAAACTTTTCGCATCAAATATTATTGCAACGGTATGCAATAATTTTTATTGTTACAAAAAGTACTTTTGATAACAACATGTAGCATAGGACAACAAAAAATGTTGTTTGCAAATGTCTTTCTCATTTTATCTTGAAATGTATAGAACATGCTTTCTAACTCAATTGTATAACAGAAATACCTCGGTATTATAGCATATAAGAAAAGAAAACTGTCTCAACATAAAGATATTTGAAATCATTTATGCAAGTTGTCATATTTTCTATTGAGCCGAGAGTTTTTCGAAAACAGTCTCTCTATCAAGGTAGGGCTAAGATCTGCGTACACTCTATCCTCTCCATACCTACCGTTAAGAGTCTCACATCGGATATGAAATAGAAACATGAAAGCTTGGAATGAGCATGAAGAGATTAACGATACTTCTTTATCTTTTGAGTTGTTCTGCCGGATCGGTCGCTCAAGATCTTTGGTCTTTATCCGGACCCGATGAAAAAAATGGGATCACTTATTATGGACTCGTTGAGAATGATTCTGATCTAGTTCATGGCATATTAGAAGTAGAAGGCGCTCTGGTGGGATCTTCACGGACAGAAAAAGATTGAAGTCAGTTTGATAATGATCGAGTGACATTGCTTCTTCGGCCCGAACCGAGGAATTCCTTAGATATGATGCAAAAGGGATCTTGTTCTATTATTTGGACAATATTCACCCTACAACCTAGCTTTTGGGGCTGAGTTAGGCCCAAGATACATTCTTTACATGATATCAGAGTCAGACTCATTCCAATTCTTTGTTCACCGATGTTGGACCCCCAAATTATATTATACACGCTCCAGTTAACAAGGTCTGGACGTGTGAGGAGTATTAAGAGTCCCACATCGGATATGAAATGAGAACATGAACTCCTTATATGGATTTGGACAATCTGTTGGGTTTTGATATTGGTGAATGGGAAATGATGGGATGAAAATTAAAGGGAGTAAATTGCTCTTTTGTCCCACATCGAAAAAAGAGAAGGAAAGAGAGGTGTATATATTACATTACACCTTCTCTAGTTGCTAAAAGGGTTGAGAGGGCAAGGACCCCTCGCGCCCTCGTCGTCGCTCGCTCGGCTCGACTTCGGCTTTGGATTTGGATTTGGATTTGTCAAAAGATCGATTGATTGATAATCTTTTTGGACAAACGTTTCTTTAATTAATTAATTAATTATTTATTTAATTAAAAATAAATCCAAACGGATCAACCCAAGACCCGCGACCGACCCGACCCATCCGGCTCTCCCTCTCTGTTCGAATTTCCCTCCAAAATTAGGTGACTATTCTGAATGGTTGCAAACATTCAGAATCAGTACCTCCAAACCTATAAATTCTTGATTGTTCCAAGAATTTATTAATTCATTCATTTTCAATTCTGAATTTCATCTTCAACTCGAAATTTCATTCTGTGTGATATACTGCCGTTCAGTGGTTCGCTGCTACCGGAATTTGGGGTACTACTATTCTGGTAAGATAATCGTTCTATCCTGGGAGACGATATTCCGTTAACCTCGAGTACTGTGAGGGGAATAATTTCCTTAAGGACACACTTTGAACTAAGTGGGTTCGATTATATTCTGAAATTATTTTTCAAAACAGATTATGTTTTCGTTTATTGTTTCATGATCAATTTACTGTTAAGTAATGTTTATATCGTGTTATCTGTTTCACTAAGTGATTAACAGATTGTGTTGAAACATTATTTAGCCAAATACAGATTATTATACCAACAATCTTAAGGAAATTATGTTTATTTTATTTTAATATGTATCCTGGTTTGGAGATTAAAACCTATGTGATTTTCTACTCCGTATGAGATTTCATATTCTAACTTGAAGACATAAAAACTTCGTTGGAATATTAAAAGTCCAGGAAAAAGTGTTTTCCAAAAGAAAAGAAAAAAGTGTTTTTCTTGTATGTTGTTTGGAGACTAAAATCTTCGGATTTTCTACTTCGGTTGAGATTAAAGTTTTCATAACTTTTTACTCATTTGGATACTTGATTTGAAGATATAAAAACTTCATCAAGTATATAACATACAATCTACTGCACTTCGTTTCTATCAAAATTGATTCGGTTAGAAAAAATAAAATCTTCACCGTTGTTTATGATATTTGTTGCAACGATTTGAAGAACATAAAAACTTCATCGTTCTGTTTAAGGAGATTAAAACTTGTGTAGTTTTCTACTCCATATGAATATTAATATTCTGATTCGAAGATATAAAAACTTCGTTGGAATACTAAAGTTTCATAATTATACTACGATTTGAAGAAATAAAATCTTCATCGTTTAAGTTTATAATTCGACTGCGATTTGAAGAAATAAAATCTTCATCGTTGAAGTCTGTGAATTAATTGCTATTTTGGTTTTATTAATTAAAACAGTTTGTCGATTTGACAGTGACAAACAATGACAATTGAAACTGGAACTACCTCTGCAAATACTGCACCAGCGGTTACTACTACAACCCGTACCGCAGTACCACCGGCTGAGAAACCTGCGAAGTTCACCGGTGCCAACTTTAAAGGATGGCAGCAAAGAATGTTCTTTTGGCTTACCACCCTTGGTTTGCAAAAGTTCACCAGTGAGGACCCTCCCGTGCCTGCCGCCGACATGCCTGACAACCAGCAGTTCATGGTTACTGAGGCTTGGAAACAGGCTGATTTTTTGTGCAAAGGCTATATTTTAAGTGCCTTAGAAGATGACTTGTACAATGTCTACAGTGCAGTAGAAACTTCCAAAGAACTATGGAATGCACTTGAAAAGAAGTACAAGACAGAAGATGCTTGCTTGAAGAAGTTTGTGGTTGCCAAATTCCTAGACTATAAAATGGTTGATGGGAAAACCGTTGGAACCCAAGTTCAAGAGCTTCAACTTATCTTCCATGACCTTATTGCTGAAGGTATGGTAGTGAATGAAGCATTCCAAGTGGCTGCAATGATTGAGAAATTGCCGTCTTCGTGGAAAGATTTCAAGAATTATCTTAAGCACAAAAGAAAGGAAAAGAAGTTGGAGGATCTTGTGATTCGTCTCAAGATCGAGGAAGATAACAAAACCGCTGAGAAGAGGTATCGTAAGAGTTCACCAATTGAAGGGGCCAACATCGTTGAAGATCTTTGCTCAAAATGAACAAGAAAAGAAAGAGGCCTTACGAAAGAAGGGTTCTAACAAGAAAAAGTTCAAGCAATCTTTAATTGTGGGAAAGCTGGCCACAAAAGCCCAGATTGTCGTCTCTCGAAAAAGGACAAGGGAAAAAGACAAGCCAATATGGTGGAAATGAATGATGATCTGAATGATCTGTGTGCAATGCTGTCAGAGTGCAATTTGGTTGGAAACCCAAAGGAGTGGTGGCTGGATTCTGGTGTCACTCGACATGTTTGCGCTGCAAAAGAAGCATTTGCAACATATGCTCCTGCTGGACCCGAAGAGGTATTGTTTATGGGAAATACTGCAACAGCCAAGGTTGAAGGATATGGGAAGATACTTCTGAAGATGACTTTCGGCAAGGTCCTGACTCTCAACAATGTTCTGCACGTTCCAACAATTCGAAAGAATTTAGTTTCAGCCGGACTACTCGTCAAAAACGGGTTTAAGTGCGTGTTGGTTAGTGAGAAAATTATAATAAGTAAGAATGATATGTTCATAGGAAAGGGCTACCTCACCGAGAGCCTTTTCAAACTCAATGTAATGGGTGTTGACAGTATTAATGAAAATTCAGCTTCGTCTTACTTATTGAAGTCAAATGATTTATGGCATGTTCGTTTAGGACATGTCAATTACAAAACCTTGCGAAAATTGATCAATTTAGAAGTATTGCCTAAATTCGAGTGTAACAAATCAAAATGTGAAATTTGTGTTGAATCTAAGTTTGTTAAACATCCATATAAGTCTATTGATAGGAATTCAAATCCTTTAGACTTAATTCACACAGATATATATAATATGAAGTCAATACCATCTCGTGGTGGGAAAAAGTATTTTATAACTTTCATTGTGATTGCACTCAAATCTTGTTATGTGTATTTGCTTAATAGTAAGGATGAATCAATTAATGCATTTAAGCAATACAAGAACGAAGTGGAAAATCAATTGAATAAAAAGATCAAAATGATTAGAAGTGATAGGGGTGGAGAGTACAAATCTCCCTTTGTAGAGACATGTTTGGAATATGGAATTATTCATCAAACTACTGCCCCTTACACACCACAATCAAATGGAATTGCGGAAAGGAAAAACCGAACATTAAAGGAAATGATGAATGTCTTACTAATTAGTTCCGGTTTACCGCAGAGCTTGTGGGGGGAAGCTATCCTTACAGCTAATCGAATACTCAACAGAGTACCCCACAGCAAAACACAATCTATTCCATATGATCTATGGAAAGGATAAAACCCAACTTGAAATATTTCAAAGTGTGGGGGTGTTTAGCGAAGGTCCAAGTTCCTTTGCCCAAAAGGGTAAAAATCGGACCAAAAACTGTGGATTGTGTTTTTATTGGCTATGCTACAAACAACAAAGCTTGTCGGTTTTTGGTTCACAAATCGGACAATCCCGAAATTCATGTTAATACGATAATTGAATCAGATAATGCTGAATTCTTTGAAAACATCTATCCGTATAAAACTGAATGTGAGTCGTCAAGTGAAAGATCTAAACGACCGCGGGAAGAACCAAAGGAAAGTATACCAAGCAAAGAGGATCCAAGGCGTAGCAAACGTCAAAAGACATTTACTTCCTTTGGACCAGATTTTGTAACATTCTTGCTTGAAAATGAGCCTCAAACATTTAAAGCAGCAATGTCATCTTCTGATTCAACATTTTGGAAAGAAGCAGTCAATAGTGAGATTGAATCAATTTTAAACAACCATACATGGGAATTAGTTGATCTTCCTCCTGGAAATAAACCTTTAGGATCAAAATGGATTTTTAAAAGGAAAATGAAAGCTGATGACACTATTGACAAATATAAGGCAAGACTTGTGGTCAAAGGTTATAGACAAAAGGAAGGTCTTGATTACTTTAACACATACTCGCCGGTAATAAAAATAACATCTACTCGGGTGTTAGTGGCACTGACGGCCGTATATGGTCTTGAAATCCATCAAATGGATGTCAAGACAACTTTCTTAAATGGAGAATTGGAGGAAGAAATTTACATGGAACAACCTGAGGGTTTTGTGGTTCCTGATAAAGAAAGGAAAGTGTGCAGACTTGTTAAGTCACTTTATGGACTTAAACAAGCACCCAAACAATGACATGCGAAATTTGATCAAACAATGTTGACAAATGGATTTAAGATTAATGAGTGTGACAAATGTGTTTACATTAAAAATACTCCAAATCATGAAGTCATTGTTTGTTTGTATGTTGATGACATGTTGATAATGAGTAAAGATATTGTCGATGTAAATGCTACGAAGCGTATGCTCGCTAGCAAATTTGACATGAAAGACTTAGGGGTTGCTGATTTGATCTTAGGAATTAGGATCCATAAAACTCCACAAGGTCTAGCATTATCACAGTCACATTATATTGAAAAAGTACTTGATAAGTTCAAGTATGTAAATTTCAATGTTGCAAAGACTCCAATTGATGTAAGTTTTGAACTTCAAAAGAATGAAGGTGAAAGTGACTCACAATTGGACTTTGCACGAGTTTTGGGAAGTTTGATGTATATTATGAATTGTACACGACCAGATATAACATATGCTATAAGCAAGTTGAGTCGATTCACGAGTAATCCCAATCAAACTCATTGGATGACAATGAAACGAGTCTTGGGATATTTACAACACACCCAAAACTATGCTTTGCATTATAATAAATATCCCGCAGTACTTGAGGGATATAGTGATGCAAATTGAATCACCGGATCGTTTGAAGTTAAATCCACGAGTGGATATGTTTTCACCGTTGGCGGAGGAGCAGTGTCTTGGAAATCATCAAAACAGACATCGTCGCGCTCTACAATGAAATCAGAATTTATAGCTTTAGACAAGGCCGGTGAAGAAGCTGAATGGCTCCGGAATTTCTTAGAAGATAATCCATTCTGGCCCAAACCTTTGGCTCCTATATGTATACATTGTGACAGTCAAGCAGCAATAGGTAGGGCAGGGAGCGTAATGTATAACGGAAAATCTCATCACATACGACGGAGACAAAATACCGTTAGACAACTCCTCTCTAGTGGCGTTATCACAATTGATTATGTAAAGTCAAGAGATAACGTGGCGGATCCGCTTACAAAAGGCTTATCTAGAGAGGGAGTTAGTAGATCATCAATGAGAATGAGGTTAAGGCCAATGACAAGTCTTCATGGCGGTAACTCTACCTAGCAGACTGGAGATCCCAAGAGCTAAGTTCAAGGAGATCAAACAAAGTTGTGACTGAAGGTTCAACATTGTCAAATAACTCAACCCATTCTCGGATGAAGACAATGTTCAGAAATAAGGATAAGACTGTATGGCTTGTTAATGAGTTAATAAAGCATTAAGGTTTTTAATGGTTATCTAAATCTGGAAATGTATGACCAGATAATGTGGCTATAGGACCACATGTTTAGAAATCACATATGTGAGTGTTAAGTGTAAGCCTCTTTAAAGGGGAATGACAGTAAATGCCCATTCTCTATGCACTCATAAGACCAGGCGGTGTTCATGGCTGAAACGAACACAACCGTGAGAACCATAAACGGTTGAGGGTTGATTGTATGTCTTATGTTGTCTAGGTATACAACAAAGTTCGACGGTTCAAAGATATCAAATCTACCGATTGATCGAGTATATCTGATATAATTTCACTACGGAAAGTTCAAAGGGAAACATACTTATCCAGATGCAGTCAATTCTCGCTTGTATATCACACTCATCCGTACATTCTTTTATCTTATAACCATTCCCAATTCATGTGGGGGATTGTTGGGTTTTGATATTGGTGAATGGGAAATGATGGGATGAAAATTAAAGGGAGTAAAATGCTCTTTTGTCCAACATCGAAAAAAGAGAAGGAAAGAGATGTGTATATATTACATTACACCTTCTCTAGTTGCTAAAAGGGTTGAGAGGGCAAGGACCCCTCGCGCCCTCGTCGTCGCTCGCTCGGCTCGGCTTCGGCTTTGGATTTGGATTTGGATTTGCATTTGTCAAAAGATCGATTGATTGATAATCTTTTTGGACAAACGTTTCTTTAATTAATTAATTAATTATTTATTTAATTAAAAATAAATCCAAACATATCAACCCAAGACCCGCGACCGACCCGACCCGTTCGGCTCTCCCTCTCTTTTCAAATTTCCCTCCAAAATTAGGTGACTATTCTGAATGGTTGCAAACATTCAGAATCAGTACCTCCAAACCTATAAATTCTTGATTGTTCCAAGAATTTATTAATTCATTCATTTTCAATTCTGAATTTCATCTTCAACTCGAAATTTCAATGCGGTGATATCTTTGCTGTTCGGTGGTTATTTACCTAATTTGGGGTACTACTATTCTGGTAAGATAATCGTTCTATCCTGGGAGGCGATATTCCGTTAACCTCGAGTACTTTGAAGGGAATAATTTCCTTAAGGACACACTTTGAACTAAGTGAGCTCGATTATATTCTGGAATTATTTTTTCAAAACAGATTCTGTTTTCGTTTATTGTTTCATGATCAATTTATTGTTAAGTAATGTTTATATCGTGTTATCTGTTTCACTAAGTGATTAACAGATTGTGTTGAAACATTATTTAACCAAATACAAATTATTATACCAACACAATCATCATTCAACATCAAATACGCCTAAATTTGGATACAAATGTTATCGTGATTCTGATACTATATGGATTTCAAAAACACATTATCCCTTGTTCTTTCTCATCATCCTCTCATTCTTACCAAATGATTTAATTAATAAAGGAGGTAAGATTTTATTTTTACCTCCCTTAATTACTACTAATAAACTTAAATTTTAGAGAACTATAGTGATTTTTTACGATCCCTAAATAGATTACTTTCACTTGTCATAATTTTTTTCAAAATCTTTGTAAGAGACCTATATACCGTATTTTTTATTCGGATTTAGAATATTTATAATGTCATTTGCGTCCAAAGGCTAAGCTTTATCAACCCGTAATTACGAGAATCCCTAAAATGTTGCTAACATACTTGTGATTCAATGGAGGATCCAAAAATTTTCACTAAGGTGATTCGAAAAATAAAATGTAATGTTTAGGATTTGAACTTTGAAAATTCAAGATGAATTTTGAAAACCCTAAGCTACTAAGACAACCTCTAGTCTTGTGTTCGGAGATTCAAAATCTATATATGTACATAAAAAATTACTTGATATATACAATGTAACTTTTTACCGAGGGGATTCAGGTGAACACCCTCCCGCTCCCTAGATCCGCCCCCGCAGCTTGTGAGAGAAAGGTATTTAAGGTATATACGTTTATAGTGTAATGATTTGCTTATATGAAGTATGTAATTAATCTCTTTTAGTAGATTATTTATCATTTATATTAATGTAATTAAATAGAGTTAATCTTCTAAGCTGTATAGTAACAGTATAAGAGCAACAAATCTACTAGACTACTATTGTTTTGCTCCACTTTCTTGTTTTATGTTTCCTGAAAAGTTTTTATCTTCATGACATATATATATTTCCATTTATCTTCATGACTACTTTGTTTATTATTTATTGTGTAGAGTTCATTGTTGAGAAGAACATACATCTTCATTTGTTATTTAAAGCAAATCAAAAACAGGACATTGTCTTTTATCATCTCAAATATGTATCACTTAGCTACAATAAATTGATGAAATTTCGTGTAATAGTACTCTGTGAGTAAGTTCTTTTCCCGGTCATCTACATTATATATCAATGTAATTTAATTGGCTATAGCAAATTATTATTTTCTTGAGGGTTACCATATCAAACTTGTTAATCGGAGGGATCTAGTAGTTCATTGCTTGGTTATCTGAACTTTCATTTTGTTTGTGAGGTTCCAATCTCCATGTAGTAGTCTCCTTCCCATTTCTCCTTCTGCTACCCCCATGTAATTAAAAACTTCAGAAAATACATAGCATCCACTTCAGAAAATTAGTTAGGCAAAGCTTTTGTTGTCATCGAGCATAAGTTGTGGACATAAATTAGTTTTGCATATAAGGTAGAAGTTTAGAATATTTTAAAATACTGAATTTGTACAATTGATGTTTTGTACATGGAGCTATCCCTTTTTAATAAACTTATTCAATTGATCATAAATTATGTCTTATAATCAAAAGCTCGAATTTATGTTTGATAAATAACAAAATTCTTTTCAAATTAAATTTGTTTTTCTTTCCTTTCTTCTCCTCCGCCGTGTACGTACGGAGGTAGGACGTAATGATGTGAAGTAGAAGTAGGACCCATTTCTTAAGTATTATTATACCTACCGCAATACCATTGGTTGCCGTTCATTTCAGCCATCTCCAACGGGTCCACGTCATCAAATAACAGAGTTCTCACTTCTCACCAAACCAATAACGGAGACAATGATTTCACTATGCGTCATCTAGGCCCTACCTGCTCAGCCCCACATCTACTACTTTTGCAACCCTGTCAAGTATACGAGCTTGTCTTATATTATCAAAAGTAAAATTAAATTAAATATTTCCACGCTACAATAATTTTAAATTAAACTTCGTTAGACAAGTTGTGGGAGTTGAGTTCAAGTGAGATATAAGGGTGCTTGGTAGGAAAGAAAATGTTTTTAGTGCAAAATGTTTTCTTGGAAAATAAGTGAATTTTTTACTTAATTTTTAATGTTCGGTAAGTAAGTAAAAGAAAATATTATTCTAAGAGTATTTATATATCTAGCAAAATACTCACACAAGCTCATCACTCCACCCCAACCACCCACTCTCCACCATCCATGTACCCCACCCACCATTACCCAAAGCACCCAGCCTCCACCACACACCCCAACCACCGCCCTCGAAAGCTTTTCATCTTCACTCGCTTTTACCCAACATCACCATCCCCACCCCAAACCCACAACACAACACTATTTCACCCACTCTCCCTTCCCCCAAATTTCTATTTCATATATTTTATTTTTATAATTTATTTTATAAAAATGAGATTTTTCCGTACCCCACCACGCCATTATCCCCCCCCCCCCCCAAAACCCCAACCCACCCCAAATTAAGAATGCAAAAAAAATAATTAAATTCTTTAAAAAACAAAAATCGGATGTGGGGTGGGTCGGGGTGGGGATTCGCAGTGTGGGGAGGGAGGGTGACACGACCCAAATCAGAGTGTCGTGACGGGCACCCGAACCTGACCCGACGGGCGCCACTGACCATGTATCTCATATTTAATCATATTATTCACGGACTAAGCCGAGAAGGATTAGTAAAGTTTACCCTGAAAACTCCAACTTATACCATAACGACAAGGCCTTGTATGACAACTCACCACATAACACTTATCTACAAGCCTCTAAGAGTATAACGTACCACAATCAGACCGCAACTCTGAAATAAGTAGAGTGCTCCCACACAGCTGAACCAACACTCTCCCAGTACCATCTGTCACCCTCTTAGTATGAACATGCGGGCATAAAACGCAGCTTCCCCCAGCAAAAGGAACGTCAGTACGACTGATGTACTAAGTATGTTAGGCATAACAAATAACATAGCAGAGATATATCATAATCTGAAACAGAAACAACTGCCCAACAATAATTGCCTCTGAGGGCCCTAATGGATATGCCTAAATGTTATGCGCAGTGCAGTATACACATACTTCAGCCTCATCGGGCAATCTTTCTTACCATAATAGCCCATGGGGGAATCATACCATATGATGGTTAATGAATATATGCATGATGATAATGTGGTACATATATATATGTTAGTGTTGCGGATCGTGCAACTCGTCCCAATATATGTTAGTGTTGTGGATCGTGCAACCCGTCTCAATAAGCCACACAAGCATCACATCATATTGCCCTCTTAGGACTCTTTTGTGATAGTCTGTACCAGCTGCAGGTGGTGTGCGTATATAACACCTTTCTTTTTTTCCCATTTTCCATACATAAATATATAATTGTGTGCATAGCATCAGTGGTCTAGGGTAATATAAGAATGCAACACAAATGAAAATGCATGAATAACCATAAAATACCCTGAATGACACAACATCCTTTATACATTTGGTTAACATTGGAAACATCAACGTCTTTTCCCGTATTTCCTTAATAAGGACTTAGTACCATACTTAGACATGTTTTTAGCATTGAATTCAATATTATGAATATCCTTAACTACTAAGAGTAGAGTAATTTATGGAGTAACATGACAATTACGTTTTGTACTCAGAATTATGCCAAAAAATGAGTCTTTCATACCTTGTTGTTGCAATTATCTAAGTTCTCACGGGTCCTTGTAAGCTCTATGAATGATTGTCCACACCATAGGAATGATTTAAATCACACATAAATCAATATACTACCTAATAACATATTTCATTGAGACATTCTATCGAATATCTTATACACGTAGAACCTATATTTCTTCTATATCGAACTCTACGCATGTAGCGAAACACCCAATCCTATTAATTCTTCTTTTACTGCTACAATATCTAAAATAGTCTAGTAATTACACATGCAATTCCCAATACATATCAACAGTCCCAACGATACCCAACAACCCAACATTTTCGATAATCCTTTTTGAACTTAGTAAGAATCATGTTCTATTACTACTATAGAATTTAGGAATAAAAATCAGTACCTCTGTTAGAAGCTGCGACGAGCACCACCGGATACCCTTTCACTGGTACCGGATTCTGACAAGAAGAATCGAAATCTCCAAAAACCGGCTTGGCTAGAGCTTCTTCGAGACTCAGAGGCTTGTTTGATTTCCAGTGTTCAAGCTTGTTTCATGAGTTTAATCTTGCTGGAACAAGGCCTAGAACATCATGAATGTTTTCCCCTTTTCGGCTAGCAGAAGCTTGCGAAGAACACCCCAATTTCGATCGAGAATTTCGGAGGCTACCTTACTAAGATTACTCTTCTGATTATGAGGTGTGCAATATGTTCTTAGAGAGAAGATTCTTACAGAAATTGAAAAGGAATGAAACAATGAAGGGGATTTTAAGGCTAAGGATGAGTATTTATGGAGTTGCCAGCGACCGCTTTGTGAAACCTGAGTCATTGCACCGTTGTTTAATAGACAACACGTAACATTTCATGAAATTAATTCTCCGCTTATAATTAATTAATCCCACAATTAATTAATTATACATATAAATAAATTCTTGATCCTAATTCACTTAAATCCCGACGACTTATAAAACCTTCTTTTACTCAATGTTATAATTCTTATAATATGACACTAGTCCGTAGCCTCTTTGGGGATATACAATTATTATCATTAATCTCTGTCGTCACACTTGTTAAACCCAAAATTATTTCAGGATCACATTCTTCCATATACTAATTTCCTTATTAGTATATGATCGGTGTATTTTATATACACTTTTTGAGTCGTTTTTAGTTAGTCTTTTGTCCCTTTTTGTACAAATAAGTGTCGTATTAGGATATATTTTCTTTCTTTTGAGTCAAGTTGGTTAAAATGACCCAATGGCGGAAAATGAGCTAAAAGAGGGCAAAAGTGGAGGTTACAGAGCTTAAATGACGAGAAAGTGGCGAACGAGGCAGAAACGACTGGGCACGCGCGCTCTGCAGATAGGTTCGGGCGCGCCTAATATCCGTAAGGCCACGAAGTGCATCGCGCGCCTCGCATGCCAGAGAGCGGCGCGGCGCCAAATCATCCGAAGGATCGTAGAACCGGGGCCGCGCGCCGATAGCGAAGGCGCGCGACGCGGAAAATCAGGTTTAATGACGATTTTCTGGGCCAGGCCTGAAGGAAAAAGTTAGAGGAGGTTTTGAACCTATAAAAGGAGAACCCTAGGCAGTTTTTAAGGGTTCCATTTCTTGCACAACACAAGGCTTCTTGGATTGAAGATTGGAGACCATAATTTAGTAACTTTCTTTTCTTTTCTTTTCTTTATTTCAGTTTTATGATGAACATTGAATTAGTTCTTGTCATGTCAATGGCTAGGAACTAATTCTATTATAGGACTTTCCATGTTAAATCACTAGAAACCTATGTTATGAATTGATGCATGATTATGGTTATTCTTCTTCTTGTTGAGATTTATCCAATAATTTCTTTGAATGCTTGGTAATTAATTGATCACTAATTATCATTATTTATATGATTTCTAATCAAACTTCGAAAGGAGGAGGTTGTGAATATGCTGTAAGTTGGGTAGACATATTTTGGATTGGGGATGAAAATACCTCAATTACTTGTGTAGCGTTAACGAGGTCTAAACACCTAATTTTACGCGTGGCGCATGGCGGTTAACTAGGTTTTGGTCTTAATCCTCCTATGTAGTCATCCTTATCACCGAAAGGTAGAAAGGAGCGATCTGGGTTGAGTGTTTATATAGCCTTAACGGGAGTATAAAACGATTTAGTAAACCTGCTAGCTCCAAAAGAAGAAGAACCATAATTCATTGCATTAATAAGTAACATAAGCGGATAGTTGAGGAGACTTGGAAGTCCTATTCCCATCACTACTGAAGTAAACACATTAGTTAAATTAGTATTTATAATTGTTAGTTATAAACAACAAAATCAAATATCGGTTACCAAATAGATACCAAAAGATAGATAATTGGTACTTGAACACTAATCCTTATGGACGATATTCGGTCTTACCAAGACTATATTACTTGTCACGATAACGTGCACTTGCGTTAAAGTGTGTGCATCTTTTCGCGCATCAAGTTTTTGGCGCCGTTGCCGGGGATTAGGCATAGTTCAATATCAATTTCATCTATTTTTAATTTCTAATTTGGTTTGTAATTTTTATTTTATTTTTACATTTTTTTTATTTTATTTCGGTAAAAATCAGGGTGTCGTGATTTGTTGTATGTTTTTGATCTGTTTCAGGAAATCAGTTTATGCGAAGGAGAAGAGGGGCAGACACTTTTGTTCCCTTCAATCCAGAGATTGAGAAAACCTATAAACAGAATAGAAGAAACCATCGAATTTCAGCATTGATAGAGATGAACGGTGTTCAAAACAATAATGTGATGAGAGAAGGGTTAGGTTAAAATCAACCTAACCCAGGAATGCCTCAGAGAGTGCCAATGGACGTCGAGGAGAGAGTGCAAATTCAGGCAGAAAGAAGCTTGGGAGACTACGTGCTGCCAAGGGTAAATGGAGCACAAACATGTATTAGGCTCCCTGCAATAGGAGCAAATAACTTTGAGATCAAACCGGTGATTATAGGCATGGTGCAGAACACAGTGCAATTTGGAGGACTGCCATCAGAGGATCCACATATGCACATAGCTAATTTCTTGGAGCTATGTGCAACTTTCAGATATAACGGCGTTACTGATGATGCCGTCAGATTGAGGCTCTTTCCCTTCTCACTCAGGGATAGAGCAAAAGTATGGTTGAATTCCCTGCCAGCTGATTCGATTTTTACATGGCAAGAGCTGACACAGAAATTTTTGGCCAAATTCTTTCCCCCATGCAAAGCAGCAAAATTGAGAGGGGAGTTGAATAACTTCTACCAAGCAGATGGACAGTCCTTGTACGAAGCATGGGAAAGGTTCAAAGATTTACAGAGAAAATGCCCACACCATTGCATTGAGTTGTGGAACTTGGTCCACATCTTCTATAACGGGCTCAGCGGAACAACCAGAACCATTATAGATGCAACAGCAGGTGGGACATTCATGAGGAAAATACGACGCCACGCGTTATTAGAAGATATGGCCACCAACAACCATGTCACGTAAGAGAGATCAATGAGTGGGAGGAGAACGGTGGGAGTCCACGAAATAGATGCCATTCTTTGCCAATGCCCAAGTGGCCTTGTTGACGAAACAGTTGCAGCAACATACATTATCAGTGAATGCAGTGCAGATGCCTAAGAGCTGTGAAATATGTGGTGGCCCACATACATTCAATAGGTGTCCTTCAGCTGATCCTAATAATATGCCAATTGAGCAGGCAGAGTGTCAGGCCGTGGGTAATTATCAGAGGCCACAGAACAACCCATACTCCAACACATATAATCCAGGGTGGAGGAATCACCCAAATTTCTCATGGAGAGGAGACCAGGGGCAGCAGAATCAATATAGGGGTCAGTACCACAACCAGCAGAACCAAAATCAGCAGCCCTTTACTCAGGCCTCACCTTCTCAACAATTTAATACACCGTCCGGCCCGTAAAAGCGAGCCGAGAGCGGCTTTGTTGCACTCACCAACGCCTGCACTCCGCCAGGATGTGGCTAGATCCTCGTTCAGGAACTTGGAAACACAAGTGGGTCAGCTAGCAAAGCAAGCAAACAGCAGGCCACAGGGTACACTGCCAAGAAACACAGAGGTGAATCCGAGGGAGCAATGCCAGGCAGTATAGTTGAGAAGTGACAAACAGTTGGAGCAACAGTCACCTCAGCCAGTAGTTGAGCAAAGGATAGAGATAGAAAAAGAGAAGGTGGTTGAATCTCACCCAGTAGTAGAGAAAACTCCAGAGAAGGAGTACACAGAGAAGATCCCATTCCCACAGAGATTGCAGCGGAAGGCAGTTGATAAACAATTCACTAAATTTTTGGAGACATTCAGAAAGCTGCATATCAACATACCTTTTATAGAAGCGTTGGAGCAGATGCCCTCCTATTTCAAATTCATGAAGGAGATCTTAGGGAAGAAGAAAGCGGCGAGTACGGGATGGTAGCACTAACGGAGGAGTGCGGTGCTATCTTCTGAGAAGAAGTTGCCCCACAAACTAAAAGACCAGAGAGCTTTACACTACGCACACGGTTGGCGGTGACATGCAGCAGGGCTCTGTGCGATTTAGGGCAAGTATAAATCGATGCCTTTATCGGTATTTAAAGCGGTTGGAGTTGGGTGAGGCCAAACCAACCACGGTGAGCCTGCGGTGGTGATGGGGCGATGGTTCATCCAAGAGGAAGATTGAGGACGTGATTGTTAAAGTAGGAAAATTCTTTTTCTGCGGACTTCCTCATTCTTGACTTGGAAGAGGATGCGAAATCCCTGTCATATTGGGAGACCGTTCTGGCATGGAGAGCATTGATCGATGTAGAAGAGGAGGCGACATTGAGGTGGAGAAGGAAGAAATGGTGTTTAAAGTATTTAAACACATCATTGAGCCACCAACCATGAGTAGTGCTTCTGTCAAGATCAAACGCATCCCGCCTATTACTCCTTGCTCGATTTCATCTGAAGAACACATAAGGGGTGACACGCGGTCGTCCCCATTCGTCCCGCATATTTACGCTTTCAAATTTCTTCCCCTAGAAACATTCTGTCCCTCAATGAAGATATACCTGAATTCATGGCGGTTGACAAAAAAGGACAAACTAAGAACTTCCACCACGACGACTGCCCCCGCACGTCTGCCAATTTTGAACATCTAAGAAGCTTGCACGGATCCGTAAGAACTCCAGATCGATCCTGTTATCTCCTCTCTCACTAGGACATATGGCCTCGACGGCCTGTGAAAAAACAGCACCGGGTGAGCACGACCCTTTCCCCGCGTGACCACCACCTGCATTAGCAGGAAAAGAGCGCTCCGCCCCGACCCAGAACCAGCGTGCATACCAAGAAGCTGCGAGCCGGCTCGGCGACTAATTACCGCACTACTGATCTGATTCCCCCGTAAAAGGAAAGTGGCGAGGCACTTCACCTATCAGACGGGAGAGCACTTCCGCTCAAAAATCACCGAACTCTCCCTAGCCACAGCCTGTTTGGGTCTGCTTTGCCTTTCTTCTTTGGTCTCTCTCTTCCTCTTGCCCACTCCGCATTTATCCGTCTGCCAATGTCAAGAGCCACCAAGAGCCATTAATCATAATGAAGGCCCAGCCCCATCTACGAACGATGAGCCTGATCCGCCATGCCACGATTCCATCCGCCGTGACGTTCCGCCAAGTGAGGCCGTGACCTATTGTCGATTAGGTCTCTGTCCCGCCATTCAAAGTCGAGGCTAACACAACCGACTGCGATCCCGAGGCCCTACACTGAAGCAGTGTCCCACGACTGCGCTAACTCTCGCAGATCTTCTCGATATCCGCCCGCTCAAGCTCGGTGTACCTCATGCGTAATCCATTTATTCAGAGTCTTACTTTGCCACCTTTTTCAAGCGAATATAAATAACCAAACAGCCCCCAATCATTCGATTTCTATCATATCAACTTCATGTTGGCAAAGTAAAGTAAACAACAATAAATAATTCCAACCAAGTCGCCTCCTTAGTAGTTTTAACTCTCTCCAAGACTTCCGCTTTGTTGAGACCCCCTTAACAATTATATCAAGCTCCTCGATCTTGCAAGACTTGTCTTGCTAACAAAGTCCTCCTTGCTCAATTTCGCCCTAGACACATAAAGGGGTGTGTGCGACCCTCCCATCCGTCGCATGATATTACGTTTTCGCCAGCACCATCAAACCCCCCTGTGAGCCAATACCAGCCAAACCAAGGGAGATGAGCCTACAAAAGCAGGTATGTGACGCCAAACCTCCACAAAAGCAGGTATGTGTTCCTGAACCTCCCCTTGATGATAATTCTAAAAAGAGAAGAAGAAGAAGAAGAAGAAGAAGAAGAAGGAAACGAGAAATGTGGAAAAAATGGATTGGTTGTGGGGTTAATCCACCCCACACTTATTGAGTTAAGGAACTTGCGTCCGGCTAAAAGACGTTAAAGACAGCGCTACTTGGGAGGCAACCCAAGGTATTTTAATTTATTTTACGTTAATCTAGTAGTTTTTATTAAGAACGGTCTCACGGAGGTAGTCTTTATGTTGTGATTGACAGGTGTAGGCCAATAAATTGAAGGGCGAAATCAAGAACGAGGATTTCAAAAATGGGTAGCGCGCGCGCCGAGGAGCAGCGCGGCGCGTAAGAGCGTAAAAGTGCTGAAGATTAAGCACCGCGCACCAAGCGTGGCGCGCGCAAAACCCGAAAAATTGCCAAGTCTAGCGCCGCTACGCAGAACGCTACTACGCAGAAATTCCGGCGGTCTGCAGAACATTGGCGCGCCTAAATGCAGAACATGCTGAAGCGGAAATCCAGAAAGTGATAAAACACCCAGAAATCAGATTTTCCCCAATTTTAAAACCAAAACCTAACCCCCCTTCTCCACAAAACCCACGAAAATCCACAATTTACCCACAAATCCTCCACAAATCAAACCCAACCACAACCAAAACTCTTAAATCCCTAAAACCTTTAGCCATCTCAATCAACAAAACTCCATCCCATTGCCTCAAATCACCATTAGAAGCAATAACACCTTGAAGAACACCATAAAAAGGTAATTTTCATCTTTTCTTGAAAGCTTTCAGTTGTCAAAGGAGGTAGTAGTTGGAAGAGTGTTGTATTGTTCAAGTAGTTGGGGTTTCGAAAAATTGGTTGTGAAAAAGTGAGGAAGAGTATACAAAGAGGGTTGGGTATTGTGTAGTACGGGAGTTGGAGTTTGGAGGTGTGGGAGTTGTGCAGAAATTGAAGTTTTTGAGGGTGATAGTGTTGGGTAGTGTTGTGGATACGAAGGATAAGCTGCAAAAAGCGATTTAACCATGTCTGCCAGAAAGAGAAGAGCCTCCACATCCACCTCAGCCCCGCAATACGATGAGACTAGGTTCGTGAGCCACCAAGCTTACACAAGATACAAAAAGCTTAGTATTAGACCTTTAATCCCTGAAAGGGGAATGGACTATCAGATGGAGTCGCTTGGGGAAGAGGATGTCTATGAGCCTATTCGGGCAATGATTGAGATGATGGGGTGGAGGAGATTTGTAAACCCGGACAAGATAGCACCAATGAACACATCAATGGTGCGTGAATTCTATGCTAACTTTCCGGAAAGGGTGGACAACAAATGCTTTGTAAGGGGAAGATATATGCATGTGATGGCAGGAGTGATAAATATATCTCTAAAAATAACAGATGTTGAAGAAAGGGGTGACGACCGAAGCTATTTCAGACCATGGTCGAGAAGCACCACCAGCATCAATCGGCGCCGTTGCGAACCGATGAGCTACCCTGGGGCTGCATTTGATATTGCAAGAAATGGGTCAAGAGGACTGAGCAGGTGTCAGTTCAACAAAACAGCCAAGGGTTGGCTATATTTCATCAGTTCCCGTCTGATCCCATTAACGCACTTCACCAGAGTGCCAGAAGATAGGATTAAATTAATATATGGAATCATGACGGGAAAAACGATTGATGTGGGAAAAGAGATAGTGCAGAGCATTGAAGAAATCAACAGGTTGGTAACAACAGGTAGATTGGGACATAGCTCACTTATCACTGATTTATGCCACATGAATGGGGTCCCAATCCTACCCACTGACACTAATGAGAGAAACCAACTGCCTGTGTCATATGGGATAGTGCACTCTTTCCGCACTCCAAGCCCCGGCAAAGAAGAAGAGCACCACCAGCAGCAGAAGCAGCAGAGGCCGCTATGAACGAAGATGAGCCTGAAATAGAGGCTCAATATGCGGCAGGGAGCAGCCACCAACCAACCACAGAATCAGAACCCTCAGTGCCCATGATGGAGCAGTTACTCCAGAATCAGATGAGGATGATGCAGAGTTTGGACACGGTGATACAAGGACAACAAGAAACGAGGCAGCAAATTAACGAGATGAGTTCCTTGTTCAACCAGTGGTCAATGCACTATCCAATGCCACCGCCACCACCACCACCATCATTTTAACCAAAGTCTGTAAGTGTCTTGTTTTCCTTTATTGTCTTTCAGTCTACACACATTGGGGACAATGTGTGATTTAAGTTTGGGGGGTGTGTTATTTGTGTCTTATTGCTAGTTTATGTAAGTCTTTTTGTGTGTTTTTGTGTATTTTTGAGTCATAATTTATTTTTTTGAGTCATAATTGTCTGTCAAAAGATCATGTATGCTGTAGTTACTAGAAACACCTAGTGAAGTAAAGGTGGAATAATGCAACGGAATTAAAAGCAACTATCTAAACACTTAGGTTTGATATGCCAAAAACTCACAAAATCTGTCTATTTGGAGTTTCCTGCTTAAATTGTGCATGCTAAATGATCTAAACCTATGTGTTATGATTGCTTGTTATTTGAGGCGAAATAGTTAGGATATGTATGTTTAGGGAGATGACTCAGGCGTTTCTTTGTTAGCCAATTCTTACCACTCTTTTCTATCTCTGACTTTAAAAATATCCCTAGTCAGCCCCATTGAGCCTTAAGAAATTGAACTTTTTCTTTGACACCCTATATTCTCATACTTGTGCCATAAGCAAACATGTGAAATAGTTGGAATAAAGTGTGTTAAAAAAGAGACAAAAAGAGCAAGAAAAATTGATGCACCCCACTTGAAAAGTAATGAGAAATAGGCAAAAGCCTAAGTTTGGGGGTGCTTGCTATTATGATACACTTCGCGCTCTCAAAACAAAAGAGGGGAAAGATAGATTTGAAGTGAAAGAAAAGAATCAAAAGAAAGGGGAAAAATTGAAAGGCTAAAAGAGCTTATGGTACACAAAAATGAGCCTAAATGCCTGTTTTTACCTACCCGTGCCTAAGCCTACATTACAACCCTTAAAAGTCCTGAAGATCTCTTAGATGCATAGCCATGGTTAGTGGAGAATAACAAGTAAACATGCCATATAAATTTTGAAATTAACATGCATGATTCAGTATTTGACTTCCATTAAGCATGATAAAAATGAGTTTGCGAAATATCTAGCTTAATGTGTTTAGAATGCTAAGATTTCATGCTATATGTTCCTGCATATTATTTTGTCAATCTTCATGTTTTTCTAAGTAACGCCAATGCAGCAAAAGTGATCAATGCCATTGAGTCTATTTATTTTCTTGTTTTTCTTGAGTCTTTATTTCTTTCTTTTTATCTTTGCTCGAGGGCAATCAAAGATTAAGTTTGGGGGTATTTGATCGGTGTATTTTATATACACTTTTTGAGTCGTTTTTAGTTAGTCTTTTGTCCCTTTTTGTACAAATAAGTGTCATATTAGGATAAATTTTCTTTCTTTTGAGTCAAGTTGGTTAAAATGGCCCAATGACGGAAAAGGAGCTAAAAGAGGGAAAAAGTGGAGGTTCTAGGGCTTAAACGACGAGAAAGTGGCGAACGAGGCAGAAGCACGGACAGCAGCGCGCCTATCGCAGATAGGTTCGGGCGCGGACGCCTAATATCCGTGGCGCGCAAAGTTGCAGCGCGCGGCCTCGAATGCAGAGAGCGTGGCGCGGCGCCAAATCACCCGAAGGATCGCAGAACTTCAGGCGCCGCGGCACCGATAGCGAGGCGCGGCGAGCCAGAAAATCAGGTTTAATGACGATTTTCTGGGCCAGGCCTGAAGGGAAAAGTTAGAGGCGGTTTTGAGCCTATAAAAGGAGAACCCTAGGCAGTTTTTAAGGGTTCCCTTTCTTGCACAACACAAGGATTCTTGGATTGAAGATTGGAGACCATAATTTAGTAACTTTCTTTTCTTTTCTTTTCTTTATTTCAGTTTTATGATGAACATTGAATTAGTTCTTGTCATGTCAATGGCTAGGAACTAATTCTATTATAGGGATTTCCATGTTAATTCACTAGAAACTTATGTTATGAATTGATGCATGATTATGGTTATTCTTCTTCTTGTTGAGATTTATCCAATAATTGCTTTGAATGCTTGGTAATTAATTGATCACTAATTATCATTATTTATATGATTTCTAATCAAACTTCGAATGGAGGAGGTTGTGAATATGCTGTAAGTTGGGTAGACATATTTTGGATTGGGGATGAAAATACCTCAATTACTTGTGTAGCGTTAACGAGAGGTCTAAACACCTAATTTTACGCATGGCGCGTGACGATTAACTAGGTTTTTGGTCTTAATCCTCCTATAGAGTCATCCTTATCACCGAAAGGTAGAAAGGAGCGATACTGGGGTTGAGTGTTTATATAGCCTTAACGGGAGTATAAAATGATTTAGTAAACCTGCTAGCTCCAAAAGAAGAAGAACCATAATTCATTGCATTAATAAGTAACATAAGCGGATAGTTGAGGAGACTTGGAAGCCCTATTTCCATCACTACTGAAGTAAACACATTAGTTAAATTAGTATTTATAATTGTTAGTTATAAACAACAAAATCAAATATCGGTTACCAAATAGATACCAAAAGATAGATAATTGGTACTTGAACACTAATCCTTGTGGACGATATTCGGTCTTACCAAGACTATATTACTTGTCACGATAACGTGCACTTGCGTTAAAGTGTGTGCATCTTTTCGCACATCAGTATACGCAAGTATAACATAATTTTTTTTCAAAGTTCGATATACTTGCCTACGTTTATGTACTCAAACCATTACCCGGAAATATGAGGTGTTACAGAGGGAGTGGTATATAGTAAACCCAAAAAATAAAAAAATAAAAGTTTAAAAAAATTGTGGGGTTGGAGGGTGCATATGGTGGTGATAGTGGTTGGGATTTGATGGGGTGGATGGTTGGGGGTGGGTATGGGAGTGGTGGGGTAGTTGATTGAATGTCACCTGTGAAACTTGTTAGTTCTTCTTTCGTTAGGGAAGTCATTTTCCTTATTTTTAAGGAACTTGTTTTCCTAAATAAAATATTTTTCAAATTTTTTGACCAACTAAACATGTGACAAATTGGAAAATATTTTCATACCAAACATACCCTAAATGTTTGTATGGGTGTTTGGTTTGAGGAAAATTATTTTTTGAAACCCTTAGGTCTTTTCTTTCTTTTTTTGAAAAAAAGAACAATATTTTCTTGAAAACGTGTTTGATATATGAAACAAATTTTATCTTTGAACAATTATTTTCTTGAGACTGATATATAATATTAAATAAGATAACATATTTTAAGTGATTAACTTATCCATGTAATCGGCAGTTGAGAACACACGTAAAAAAATTTAAAAAATAGAATCAAAAGTGTCTAATAGAAACACTTTATCACGTGTTCAAATGTTTAATTGGAACAAACTGTAAGTTCGAGTGTTTAAATAAAATTTACTGATAAATTTAAAGAACTGTCATGTATTTAAATCTATACTTTAACTAATGAATTTGTCATCTCTTCGCGTGGTAAGAAAAAAGATTTTTTTTAGAATATATGAATATTAAAAAATTAGACTTCAAAATTTTAGTTTCAAGTTTTAATCTATTTTATTATTAACTTTGTACTTTTCTCTAGTTTTTCACCACTTAACGGTTGTTAGTCTTTTACATTTTAACAAATTTGATCTCTTTATGTGCTGATGAGTATCATTTTAAACATTTATTTGTGTTTTAGTATTTAATATATGTACATAAGTATTTATCCTTTTTTCTTTTCATTAGTGAGTTAAATTTTAATACTTTCACAATTTATCCTGGTTTACAGTCACAAGTTTTAGTTAAATTTATACTTTCACTTCTCTAACTTTTGCCTCAATTTTGTTTTTCACTTCCCCTTTCTTAACGTGCTATTTTTTTTTTCATTCGTTTCTTTCTTACTTTCTACCCTTTTATTTCACTTCCCCTTTCTCTACTTTACATAATTATACTAAAATAATAATTACAAAATATATGAAGAATATTAATATATTATCTATCACACCCTCTCTGTCAGAGCGGGAGGAGGCCGGACACTGAGACTGGATCTGAAAGTCAAGGAACATCTGCCGAGGGAGTCCCTTGGGCATGTTTGGTACGCGGTATTACGCTGAACTGCACTGCACAAAAAAAAATACAGTATTTGGTGGGCGTTTTCAGCCGGACTGGACTGTACTATTTCTAAAAATAGTACACTACAACTTCCATTTTTGAGACCCATTTAGTATATGGGTCTCCCCTGGACTGTACTAAAAAAATAAAAAAAATACAGTCCATTATATATTAATACTCTAATACCGTCCATTATATATTAATACAGTCCAGTCAATTACAATACAATACAGTCCAATATAAAAATATATAGTCTAGTTTGACGTACCAAACGAGCCCTTGGTAAATATAGTTGTGTACTGATAGGAAGAAGGAACATATAACACCCGAACATGACCCATGGAAACCTTCTCACGAACAAAATAAATATTCATCTCAATATGTTTGGTTTGTTGATGTTGAATTGAGTTATGAGACAAGTAAACAACATATATGTTATCACAGTAGACAAGAGATGTCTTACGTAAGGGACACTGAAGCTCTAGAAGGAGGTTTATGAGCCAACAAATTTCGGTAACAACTTTCGCAACACCTCTATATTCTGCTTCTGCACTTGAACGGAAAAGTGTGGCTTGTCGTTTGCATACCATGAGATGAGGTTATCACCCAAAAATATACAATAGCCGAAAGTAGATCAACGTGTGTCTGAATATGTTATACCCCGTAGTTCTGACCCTACGTATGAGAGCGTACGAAAGCATGTAAGACTTAAATTTTTTAAAAAGGATAGGTTGACGGATTATTCCGGACGGGTTTTAGTCAACTTTGAGGCGGGTTATGACCCGATAAATTGAGAGTTCCTAAGTGTTTCAAAGGCCTAGGGCGTAGTTCGTGGAGTCTAGATTCCAACGCAACCAACCGTTCGTCGATAGGACGTCGGAGTAGGAAGTTATGAGAGTTACAAGTTCAGTGCGCAGTCGGACAGAAATGTGTTTCGGACAAAGGCGACAGGGCCGCGGCGCCGGATGCAGGGCCGCGGCGCCAAAAGTACTGAGGGGTAGCTGAAGTTGCAGCGCCGCGACGCCAGATGTTAGGGGCGCGCCAAAGTTCGAAGAGATCATGGAGGTTTCAGCGCCGCGGCGCCGAGGCGGGATTTTTTGGGCGGAAAAACTTAGAAAAGTCAGATTTTTCTTTTAAAAGACCTTGGGAGGGTTCCCCCCCCCCATCTGATTTCTTGCATGCAATATATTGACCAAGTCTTCATCTTCCAATTTCTCTCCCTCTCTCTAAAAATCAGCTCCTCCTTCTCTCTACATTTCCAAAGGAAATCCAAGCCTAAGGAAAAATCTGAAAAGTTAAGAACAAAAAAGGAAGCTTGTGGCTAGCTTGTGGTGGTGTTCTTGACAAGGAAGCTAGCAAGATATTTGGAATAAGTTTGGCTAAAACTCTAAGGTAATGATTCTTCCTTTAGATTTAGTTTATAGTGTTGCATGTTAAGAAGAAAGAACTTGTGGTAGTAAATAATGCTCTTAGAGTCATTGCATGCTAGAAATGTGGTTTGGATATGAAAAATGGGTTAAGAAGAGATTATGAGCATGTTGTAGCCTAAAAACTACCTTAGAATTGTTAAGTGAATTGTTGTAACTTATGGAGAAGAATTTTACACACCCAAGTTTAGGTGTGTAATCCCCTTTGAATTGTTGGATTGATTGAGCCTTAAATGTGGCAATTGAATGATAAATTCGGCCTTGAGAAAGGTGCCAAAGTGAGTAGAAACAAAGGAAATGCTGCCCAATTTTCCATAGAAATTAGTGACTTTGAACTTGGTTTGTTCTACATTAAGATTAGAGGTTAATAAACGTATCATGGTTATTTCAGGTTGACATATTACTTGCGGTAGTTTGGACTTAGCAAGTGGATTGATCAAAAAGGTATATGAAGCTTTCCTATCTCTTGAGCATGAATAGATGTAACTATGTAGTACGGTAGACGTACAAGATTTGGTATTCTTACTTGTTTTAAGTATATAAATACTTGTGTCGTTTTAAGAATGTATAAGTCCCTTAGTTAGGGGAAAAATGTAATTTTACTAAAGTGAAGGGTTAATATAACAACTTTATGGGAAGTTGGTTTATTAGCTTTATAAAAGATTAATGAGAAGAGATTTACTCTAAGTAAGACAAGTAAGGACAAATGATTTGATTTATGAAAGACAAATTGATTTTAAGGCATCAATTGCCCAAGGGCTTTATGTATGAAAACGAGTCACTTTTAAAAGAATTGAAGTATGTAGTACTTGGGTTAAATTCCCGGTTTTCTTTTATTAAAGATATGATTAAGTGCCTTAAGTAAACTAAAATGAGAGGGTATATGAACAAGACTAATAAGAAGTTATAAGTTTTCTTAACTTATTTATGATTATGATATGATGACAGTTGAGCTAGGGTAAGAGTATATCTGAGGGGCAAACCCCAAGATCGTTATACCACCTTCTCCAGGGTAAGAGTATGTCTGAGGGGCAAGCCCCAAGATCGTCATACCACCTTCTTCAGTGTAAGAGTATATCAGGCAAGCCCCAAGATCGTTATACCATCCGCCGGGGTAAGAGTATATCTGAGGGGAAAGTCCCCAAGATCGTTATACCACCTGTTCCGTGGATTTGCTACCCACGATGCGAGGAATACCTCATGCGAGTCCCTATGGGCTTATGCGGGTGAAATAGTCCCATGCGGGCGAGTACATCCTATGCGAGGAATACCTCATGCGGGTCCACACGACCTATGCGGGTGAAATAGTCCCAGGAGTAGGGGTGCTTATTGATACTACGGGCGAGGTACCCTGTTTTGATCCTAATGCCCCTATTTTATGCAGTATTATATATATATACTTGACACTCTCATTGTTAGTAAGACCACGAAAAGGTATTTTATTGTCTTGATGACTCACTTACTTTAGACTTATGATATCATTATTATAGTATTTTCCAGCTTTACATACTTGGTACGTATTGTGTACTGACCCCCTTCGCCGGGTGCGTTCATCCGCGTAAGGGTAAGCATTGAGGATCCTCGTTCTTAGGATCACTATTCCTGTCGAAGCTCCATTCCTCGGAAGCTTGTCTATTAATACGGATATTCCACGATGCTATAGGTTTTTTGTACATTCAGGTATGGCGGGCCCTGTCCGCCACAATTGTTATCTTTAAGTGCGTGGTCACCTATGTGTTTTGGGCTATAAGAACCCGTTGTACTACTATACTTTTGTTTAAGGAATGTTTTATGGAAAGCGGCACTTATCGGTGGCAGTGATGTTTACCTTTTATCGATTATGTGTTATGTATGTTCATTGCTATTCTCGACATATACAGCGAGGTACCCGGTAGGTACGATCGCGGCCGAATTGGTCGTGACAAAAGTGGTATCAGAGCAGTTAGTCCTCGGAAAGTGTCCACAGACCGTGTCTAGTAGAGTCTTGATTATCGGTGTGTCGTGCACCACATCTATAATCAGGAGGCTGCAGGATATTTAGGATTAGTTTCCATTCTTTCACTCTAAGATCGTGCAATAGAGCTGAGTTATAGGTTGAACCTCCTCTGATGTTTTCCTTTATGTATCAGTTATGCCTCCACGCAAGGCAACCGCGACCCAGAAGGGCAAGACAGCTGAGGGTGCTTCTAGTGGGACGCGGAGAGTCACGAGGCACAGCCCGATCCTTACGAAGATGATGTTTAGGGTGGCGAGTTCCACGTCGTCGCCGACCTCAGAGTTCGATCACGGACGCGGCTCGAGACCGCGATGCACGAGCCTCGATCCACAATGGTCCGAGTACGAAGATTACGAGAACAGTTGATTCTTGACCAGCATTATGGCGGCGTGGCAAGCGAGGAAGCGGCGCGCCAACCCTGGCCGACGATTTCTGATTCGGGATTTCTTGGGTTGTCACCCACCCGAAGTTCTATGGTTCGAGATTTGAGGAGGATCCGCGAGTTCGTCAAGCGATTCTGACGGACCATGCAGTCCTTAGGGCATCGGGGGTGAGTGCATTATACTAACCTTACCGGTTACGCGATATTGCGTTGAACTGGTTTGAGTCATGGGTATTGTCGAGGGGTGAGGATGCTCTTCCAGCTGATTGGGAGTTCACAGAGGCGTTCCTAGACCACTTCTTTCCCCCTGAGGTGAGGAGAGCCCGTGTAGATAGGTTCTTGACCTTGAGACAGGACGGGAGGACTATCAGGGAGTACAACCTGGAGTTTGAATCCTTGGCCAGATATGTGCATACCATAGTAGCTGACATGGCAGACAGGGTTCATCGATATGTGATGGGGTTAGACCGTCATATGATTACTGCATGCTTGGGGGTGGCTCTTGACCGAGATGGATATTGCCGGAGATGCAGCGTGCGCGAGGATTGAGGCAGAGAGCGGGATCGGCTAGATTTGGGCGGCCAAGAGGCGAGGCAGCGAGCTCGTGGCGATTTCGAGGCGGGCAACCTCAGCAGCTGACTAGGTCCACATTCCAGCCAGCACAGAGTGCTCCTTCTCAGTTTTCCGGCATGAGGTCTGATCGCGGGGTTATTCAGAGCGGTCGGGCTCCGGGACTTCGAGTTTCGAGGCGAGACCAAAGCTAATCGAGACCACCTACCTCTCGGTGTGGTCGATGTGGTAGGTCTAATCCGGGTGAGTGCCGTCTGGGTTCGGGAGCGTGCTACTCTGGTGGCCAGCGGGGCCATCTGCAGAAGGAGTGTCCGTCCCAGCGGCGGGAGCATTACAGTTCAGCCGAGTGCATTCTTTGGATCTTCATCTTCGATGGTTAGACGCCCGGAGGCGAGTACTTATGGGCAGCGAGCCGCGGCGAGAGGTCGTGGTAGGGTTCGATTCTAGCGGTCCTCGAACCGCATATATGCTATGTCGATCAGCGGGACCGGGGCGTCACGGATGTGGTCAAATGTACATTATTTGTTTCTTGATGTGATGTATCTGCTTTGATAGATCCAGGTTCTACCTTGTCCTACATATCTCCTCATATTGCAAGTAGAATAGGGATAGAGCCCGAGTCCATAAGACCTTTTGAGGTGACTACGCCGATGGGTGATTCGATGGTAGGCGGGTGTATAAGGCTTGCCGTGTGACTATAGATAGCCACGCACTCTAGCCGACTTGATAGAGTTGGATATGACAAACTTTGATGTGATTATGGGTATGGATTGGCTAGCATCTTGCTATGCCAACGTGGACTGTAGAGAGATATTAGTTCGGTTCCAGTTTCTACGAGCGGTTGCCGAGTGGAAGGGAATCTTTGCATCGCCGGGATAAGTTTATTTCTTACCTCGAGGCTAGGAAGATGGTGCGGAAGGGTATATCTACCATCCGTTCGGGTATTCGACATCGAGGTGAGTACGGACCTTGATCGATCCGGTTGTTAGAGAGTTTCGGACGTATTCCCGACGAGCTTAGGGTATCCTCGAGAGAGATTGAGTTTTGTATTGATTTGGCGCGGACACTCGACCGATATCTATTCGCCATACAGGATGGCACTGAGTTGAAGGAATTGAAGGATCACCAAAGATTTCTTTGGAGAAAAGCTTTATTAGGCCAAGTGTTTCTCCTCGGGAGCACGGTGTTATTTGTAAAGAAGAAGGATGGGGCCAGCGTATGTGTATTGATTACGACGGCTAAACAAGGTAACTATCAAGAACAGATATCCTCCCGAGATTGATGATTTGTTTGACGATTGCGAGTGCAAAGTGTTTTTCAAGATAGACTGCGGTGCAGTTATCATCAGTGCGAGTTAGAGAGCGAGATATCCCAAAGATCGCATTCGGGACCGGTATGGGCACTATGAGTTCGGTGATGTCTTTCGGGTTGACAACGCCCCAAGCGAGATTCATGGATTTGATGAATAGGGTGTTCAGGCCATTCTTGGATATGTTCGTTATAGTGTTTATTGATGATATCTTGGTATATTCGCGAACAGAGCAGGAGCATACAGATCATTTGAGGACGGTATTGGGAGTCCTCCGAGACCGGCAGTTGTATGCCAAGTTCTCGAAGTCACGAGTTAGTTGGCGTCGGTGGCTTTCTTAGGGCATGTTATCGGGCCGATGGTATTCGGGTTGATCTGGCGAAGATTGAAGCGATCAAGACTTGGCCGCACCACTACACCGCGGAGGTGCGCGACTTTGGGCCTCGCGAGTTATTATCGGAGGTTTGTAGAGAAGTTTGCTTCTATCTCAGCACCTTTGACTAAGCTGACTCAGAAGGCAGCTATGTTCCGGTGGACGGATACTTATGAGGAAAGTTTCCACTTGCTAAAGGAGAAGTTGGCGACCGCCCCAGTTCTTACTCTTCCAGAGGGCTAAGATGGATATGTGGTTTATTGTGACGCGTCAGGTGTCGGGCTTGGGTGCGTGCTGATGCAGCACGGCAAGATTATAGCTTATGCATCTCGACAGCTTAGGAAGCATGAGAAGAACTATCCCACACATGACTTGGAGTTGGCAGCTGTGATTCATGCCTTGAAGATCTGGAGACATTATTTATATGGAGTTCATGTGGACATTTATACAGACCACAAGAGTCTCCAGTATATCTTCGACAGAGGAGTGAACTTGCGGCGAGCGGTGGTTGGAGCTACTTAAGGATTACGATGTTGATATTCTATACCACCCGGGGAAGGCCAATGTAGTTGCAGATGCCCTTAGTCGCGGTCGATGGGTAGTGCATCGATGTTCACCAGAGAAGAGGATATGGTCCGAGAGTTACATCACGCGAGCGAGCCTTGGGATTCGTTTGGTGATTACGTTAGTGACGAATTCGTGTTCGAGAGGTTGCCGAGTCTTCCATCGTCGAGGAGGTGAAGGCGAGTATGAGGATCCGATTTTGGTGCGGTGCAGAGACGCAGCTCTCCGAAGGAGAAGAGTCTATTTGAGTAGCGCTGATGGGGTGCTAAGATTCGAGGCGGTGTGTGTTCCGATGTGACAGACTTCGTTAGCGATTCAGGGAGGCACACGCGGTGCTCGTTATTCTATACATCCGGGGTCGACTAAGATGTATCATGACCTCAGAAGCGAGTATTAGTGGGCTGGCCTAAAGAGGGACGTTGCGGAGTTCGTGGCACGGTGCGAATTGTCGCAGTTAAGATTGAGCACGAAGCCGGTGGGTCATTGCGAGCTATTGATATTCCGACTTGGAAGTGGGAGGTGATAAATATGAATTTTATTACAGGGCTACCTACCACTCAGAGGAAGCATGATTCCATTTGGGTGATTGTCGACAGGCTGACGAAATCAGCCCATTTTCTTCCGATCGAGCAGCGTTCTCGGTGAGACTATTCCGTTATATATTAGAGATATTGTGAGCGCACGAGTCGGTGTCGATTATATCGAATAGAGAGCCAGTTCTCGGCTAACTTCCTGAGGTCTTTTCGAAGGATTAGGGACACAGTGAGTCTCGACGGCGTTTCATCCTCGGGCCAGACGGGCGAGCGCACTATCCGAACAACGAGGATATGCTGCGGGCTTGTGTTATTGATTTCAGGGGTAGCTGGGAGGATCATTTGCCTCTTGTGGAGTTTTCTTACAACAACAGCTACCATTCCAGTATTCAGATGGCGCCTTATGAGGCCTTATACGGGAGGAAGTGCAGGTCACCGATAGGCTGGTTCGAGGTGGGAGAAGTTCAGTTAGTCGGGCCAGACTTAGTTCAGCAGGCGGTGGATAAGGTGAAGCTTATCCAGGAGCGGTTGCTGGCAGCTCAGAGTCGGCAGAAGTCGTATGCAGATCATCGGCGTCGACACTTGGAATTTGAGGTAGATGATTGGGTATTTCTAAAGGTATCGCCCATGAAGGGCGTGATGAGATTTGGAAAGAAGGGGAAGCTTAGCCCAAGGTACATTGGGCCGTATCGGATTGTCCGTAGGATAGGCAGGGTTGCCTATGAGTTAGATCTGTCGTCCGATTTGGAGGCGGTACATCCAGTTTTCCATGTGTCCATGTTGCGGAAATGTATTGGAGATCCATCTAGAGTACACCCGGTTCATGATGTCCAAGTGACAGAAGAGTTATCGTATTAGGAGAGTCCCATAGCGATACTCGATCGTCAGGTTAGACGACTTCGGACGAAAGACGTGGCTTCCGTGAAGGTCCTATGGCGGAACGAGAACAGAGAGGAAATGACGTGGGAAGCAGAGGATGACATGATGAAGAAGTACCCTCACCTATTTCCTATACCTCCAGGTAACCCACTTTCCTGCTTGTTAGTTTTGATTTAGCATTTACGCTTCAGTATGTTGTGGCTCGTGGAGCTTCTTCATTTGTAAAAGAATAGTTAAGAGGGTCTATGTCGATGTTGTGATTTGAGTAAGCCTAGAAGGAACATTCGGGACGAATGTTTCTAAGGGGGGAGAATGTTATACCCCGTAGTTCTGACCCTACGTATGAGAGCGTATGAAAGCATGTAAGACTTAAATTTTTAAAAAGGATAGGTTGACGGATTATTCCGGACGGGTTTTAGTCAACTTTGAGGCGGGTTATGACCCGATACATTGAGAGTTCCTAAGTGTTTCAAAGGCCTAGGGCGTAGTTCGTGGAGTCTAGATTCCAACGCAACCAACCGTTAAATCGATAGGGCGTCGGAGTAGGAAGTTATGAGAGTTACAAGTTCGATCGCGATCGGACAAAAATGTGTTTCGGACAAAGCGGCAGGGCGCGGCGCGGATGCGAGGCAGCGGCGCGAAATGCGAAGTCGCTGAAGTTGCAGCGCGTAGCCCAGGACAGCGGCGCGGCGAAAGTTGAGAGGCTGCGGAGGTTTATTGCGCCCATGGCGAGCGAGGCCGCGGTGGGATTTTTTGGGCGGAAAAACTTAGAAAAGTCAGAATTTTCTTTTAAAAGACCTTGGGAGGGTGACAAGTGTCCCCCCCATCTGATTTCTTGCATGCAATATATTGACCAAGTCTTGAAGACTTGGTCATCTTCCAATTTCTCTCCCTCTCTCTAAAAATCAGCTCCTCCTTCTCTCTACATTTCCAAAGGAAATCCAAGCCTAAGGAAAAATCTGAAAAGTTAAGAACAAAAAAGGAAGCTTGTGGCTAGCTTGTGGTGGTGTTCTTGACAAGGAAGCTAGCAAGATATTTGGAATAAGTTTGGCTAAAACTCTAAGGTAATGATTCTTCCTTTAGATTTAGTTTATAGTGTTGCATGTTAAGAAGAAAGAACTTGTGGTAGTAAATAATGCTCTTAGAGGCATTGCATGCTAGAAATGTGGTTTGGATATGAAAAATGAGTTAAGAAGAGATTATGAGCATGTTGTAGCCTAAAAACTACCTTAGAATTGTTAAGTGAATTGTTGTAACTTATGGGGAAGAATTTTACACACCCAAGTTTAGGTGTGTAATCCCCTTTGAATTGTTGGATTGATTGATCCTTAAATGTGGCAATTGAATGATAAATTCGGCCTTGAGAAAGGTGGCAAAGTGAGTAGAAACAAAGGAAATGCTGCCTAATTTTCCATAGAAATTAATGACTTTGAACTTGGTTTGTTCTACATTAAGATTAGAGGTTAATAAACGTATCATGGTTATTTTAGGTTGACATATTACTTGCGGTAGTTTGGACTTAGCAAGTGGATTGATCAAAAAGGTATGTGAAGCTTTCCTATCTCTTGAGCACGAATAGATGTAACTATGTAGTACGGTAGACGTACAAGATTTGGTATTCTTACTTGTTTTAAGTATATAAAGACTTGTGTCGTTTTAAGAATGTATAAGTCCCTTAGTTAGGGGAAAAGTGTAATTTTACTAAAGTGAAGGGTTAATATAACAACTTTATGGGAAGTTGGTTTATTAGCTTTATAAAAGATTAATGAGAAGATATTCTCTAAGTAAGACAAGTAAGGACAAATGATTTGATTTATGAAAGGCAAATTGATTTTAAGGCATCAATTGCCCAAGGGCTTTATGTATGAAAAAGAGTCACTTTTAAAAGAATTGAAGTATGTAGTACTTGGGTTAAATTCCCGGTTTTCTTTTATTAAAGATATGATTAAGTGCCTTAAGTAAACTAAAATGAGAGGGTATATGAACAAGACTAATAAGAAGTTATAAGTTTTCTTAACTTATTTATGATTATGATATGATGACAGTTGAGCTAGGGTAAGAGTACATCTTAGGGGCAAGCCCCAAGATCGTTATACCACCTTCTCCAGGGTAAGAGTATGTCTGAGGGGCAAGCCCCAAGATCGTCATACCACCTTCTTCAGTGTAAGAGTATATCTGAGGGGCAAGCCCCAAGATCTTTATACCATCTGCTTCAGGGTAAGAGTATATCTGAGGGGAAAGTCCCCAAGATCGTTATACCACCTGTTCCATGGATTTGCTACCCACGATGCGAGGAATACCTCATGCGAGTCCTTATGGGCTTATGCGGGTGAAATAGTCCCATGCGGTAGTACGACCTATCACGAGAATACCTCATGCGGGTCCACAGGACCTATGCGGGTGAAATAGTCCCAGGAGTAGGGGTGCTTATTGATACTACGGGCGAGGTACCCTGTTTTGATCCTAAGGCCCCTATTTTATGCAGTATTATATATATATATATACTTGTCACTCTCATTGTTAGTAAGACACAGTAAAAGGTATTTTATTGTCTTCCATGACTCCAGCTTACTTTAGACTTATGATATCATTATTATAGTATTTTCCAGCTTTACATACTTGGTACGTATTGTGTACTGACCCCCTTCCTCGGGGGCTGCGTTCATGCGCGGTAAGGGTAGCGATTGAGGATCCTCGTTCTTAGGATCACTATTAGGTGTCGAAGCTCCATTCCTCGGAAGCTTGTCTATTAGTGCGGATATTCCACGATGCTATAGGTTTTTATACATTCGTGGTATGGCGGGGCCTGTCCACGCTTGTTATCTTTAAGTGCGTGGTCACCTATGTGTTTTGGGCTATAAGAACCCGTTGTACTACTATACTTTTGTTTAAATAATGTTTTATGAAAGGCAGCCTTATCGGCTGGCCAGCGATGTTTACCTTTTTATCAGTTATGTGTTATGTATGTTCATTGCTATTCTCTCGACATATACAGCGAGTACCGGTAGGGTACGATCAGCGACCGGGTCGGTCGTGTGAGAATAAGCGCCCCAATCGGCGTCGATATAAGATATCGGTAGTGCATGCGGATGGATAAAGATGTAATCCGTAGTTAAGAGTACCTTTGACATACCAAATGATAAATTTAAGAGCGCTAAAGTGATGCTCCCTGGGAGCATGCATGAACAAACACACCTGCTGAACGACATATGCAATATCAGGCCTAGTGAAGATAAGATATTGAAGTGCACCATGTTGACACCCAATTTTGACCCTCTATTAATCAGTAAATTAAACTAATTTTTTAAACACCGCAAAATAATTTTAATAATAATAATAATACACGCATATATAAACATATACATAAATAAGCAATTTAATAATGACGCCGCATTTATATAGAGCATTAAGCACTCGTTAAATATCATAAATATCATTTATAATTTAAACTCAAGCTAAAACTAATAAAATTTAACACCTAAAACTTAGTACCTAAAACATTGCCCAAAACCAGCTGAGCCCAACCGGACTAAACCTAGCCCAAAACTTTTCTCCCTGACCGCGGCCCAAACGCCCCAGCCCATTTATTTAATATTCCCCCCATCGTCCAAAACCAAACGAACCCTAGAACCATCGCGTCGATGCGGCAAAGACTCCCACCGAGATTCTTGGAGAATCGAGCTCATCTCGCCCATCCCGCTACCACCTGCACTCACTACAATCGTCACCCATACAACTTATCATAATTGAATGTTACCAAAAATCGTAGCTTATAATCCTATCAGCTAGTTAAAACTGTGTTTTGGCCTTACATCTTAACATATTCTCCTTTTTAGAAGGATTGTAACATGATTAGTGATACATCTTACGAAACTAATAGGTTTTAATGTTCATTTGTGACCATATGTGTTGTTTGCTTTGGGGTCAATCTTGTGTTATAGATGTGGTTGTGTTTATAGCATGAATAACCACATTCCAAATCTATTTTCTGACTATATGATGTGGTGTTGAGTTCTGAATGTTATTTTCTCATAATCTATTATCTATCAAAGTTTGTGCCTAAACAAAAGATGTCGAAGCCTAATTATTCAGTAGAGATTTAGAATGTATATTAATCTGAGTTATCTAGCCCGATGTAATGCAGGAATGTGCTGAGTTGTTCCAAAGACATGTTAATTCCTACTATGATCTTGTGTTTAATCCATCAAAGTTGAACCAATTTTGTCCATAAATGAGAATTCAGGGTATGTACCAATTCCATGATAACCATGATATGTCTAATTTCTATGTGTCAATATACCTAAATGTCCTCTTGGTCTGTATGAGCCAGTGGTGCACTTGCCTTAGCTGTTAACCCAAAATTGTCACCATGCTAGCCTGAAAATCTCCTGGACTATGTCATACCATAGTGTGTTTACCTAAGTAGGATGTATGTTCGGTTGGGTTAACTTTAAATTTACAGAATATCATAACTTGACTTAGTCAAACTTATGTTAGTGTGGTGACCCCCCTGATTACATGTTTATCTTGATGTCAGTATGACCAGTTGAGTAGAATGAATAAGGACTCTGTGCATATACATGTTGGTTCTTAGAGATTTAGATGATCATGTTCTGTTCATCCTTGGATAAGGTCATACGCATATGTTTGAATATCAGGTAAGAATATAAATGACCCTCCTTGGTTCATAAACCGGTCCATGTGAAACATGTTTATTTATGGACATCTTGAATGAGTAGGTGTGAACTACTATTCTACTAAAGGATCTTAATGCGAGCAATTCAGTGTATTGAGCCTATTTGTTTGGGAAGTAGTTAGATGACCTGATTTGGGTAATCCTTAAGAGTTTGATAATAGCCACCAGGCACTTATGTTTTAAAGCCTATCTGCGTAAAATATCCACTATGTCTGCTTGAAGTTATATGAAATGAGCATGAGACTGTCTACAGTGGTCTTATTGTGTTGTAATGAATGTGATTAACTAAAGATAAGTTTGGTTACTACATTTCTAGCTCATTTGTTTTTGCTTTTAAGGTTGTTTAATTGTACATTAAGACTATGTAAAAAGAAGGGGAGTTGCTATTACTCTTAAAAAGGGCTGGTTGTTGCTTTCTATGTTCCCACCTTCTGATAAATTGGCCACTGCCCATTTTCAAAACCTACCATGAGTTATTGGTTGTAATGTCATCACACTTTGTTGCTAGCTAGATTCTTATTGTTTCCATCATGGTTAACTTAGAATTTTCATGTGTAAGAATGACTAAGTATAATATGAACTACATAAGACATGGTTTTATTTTATGGATATATTGCTTCCTGAAGTTGATTCTGGTTGTTTAAACATGAACCTGAAAGCTTAAGGGCATGAGTTATATCTATCATCTTGTATGCATATATTGACTATTATCTTGGTAAATACATAAATTGAATTTGGAATAAACAACTGGTAGCTTTGTTTAGTTTTTGTTGTTCGGGAAAATATCAAGTGTAGTTCAATTCTTAGGGCTAGCTAAATATGCATATATTGGATCAATAATCTTGTGCCATTAGAATGCTTATTTGTTTTGTCGGGATATCTATGTTGTATGAATCTTATCCCCTGTTTCAGTCGTCCAACAGTTGATACGTCCTGATTTTCTCCCTTGTGTGGACATGAGACTAAGTGTTGAAACTGTTCCCAATAGTTGTTGCCTTTAATTTTGGACACGGTTACAATAAACTGATTGCCACATATACTTGTTAGTTTCTGACGCAGTTAGATACCATGCTTGTTATTGTTATGACTGTTGGTTGATATCACTGGTTACCGCTATTTGACTGTTGTTTTGTTGTCATTGGTGCACCTTAATAAGAATTGTTACCATGTTCACACACATGATTGGTATTGTGTTGATTAGTAAAGGTATTGTTTGGGTCATATTGGCTTAATGTTAATGCTAGAGATGTGATTGAATCTGTGCAAGCATGAAACTAAAGTGGCTAGTGGCGGCCGACCCGACCGTCCGGTCAGGCCCGACCCGACCCGAAACGACACCGCTATTAAAAAAAAAAAAAAAGCGGGGCCGGGGCTCGAGCAGGCGGGGCGGTATGGTCGCGGCGACCCGCCGAGCCGATCCCGCCCGACCCCGATCCGCCCGATTCGACCGCTGCGAGAAAATAGCCGTTGTCCAACGGCCATTTTATTTAGTCGTTGGACAACGTCCATTTAGGCCTCCTCCCCAACCACTGCCCTTTAACCCAATTGTTCAACTATAAAGACCTCAGACCTCTTCTCATTATTTTCACCAAACATACTACACTCTAATCTCTCAATCAATCTCTAGTCAACCTTCTCTACAGATTCAATCTATGTATTAATTTGAGAATAGGGAGTGAAGTTGGCAACTAGCTTGAGGATTATCTATCGAGCAAAGTTTCAATTTTCAACCTTCGATTACACGTCGACTACGTCGACGTTTGGTATTCGTTCTCTCATTAAATTATTATTTTGTCTTTATTTCATTTAGCACATTTAATTTCATTATCTTTAACTATTTATTAGCATAATTAAAATGAAAGGACTAAGAGGCATGTTGGGTAAGGGTAAGGTCGGGCTTCTAGTAGGGGTGGTAACAAGGGCAAAGTACTTCTTCTAGTATTTCATTCGATTATTCCTAGACAAGATTATTTTATAGATACTGAAATTTTTCCTGAAATACCATATTATCTATAAACAAATGATTATCATGAAAATTAAGAAGATTTTAATTTAGATGACACTCTAGTTGATGATACACCTATTAATGAAGATGATGATACACCCACTAGTGAAATGCCTCCTATCCCCTACTATGAGGCGAGTCCCAAAACGACCATTAAAATCGGTTGTATGAAAATATTTTGACAGGGCGTAGCTAATCAAGTAGCTGTATGTAAAACTTGTAAAAATGTTTATTCTTTTAAAACTGGACAAGGTCATGGTGGGACGGGGGGTTTAGGAAGACACATATTGCAAAAACACAAAGCCTTGCATGCCCAATACATGATTGAAAAAACTGGTGAGCAAGCGTCCTCTCAATCGGGACAAGGTTCACATACTCTGTCGGAGAAAGTCTGGTCAAATTAACCCTATGGCGGGGAGTTGTAGGCCACTAAATACGATAAACATAAAGATAGGAAGCACTAGCAAAATTAGTTTCTGGAGGGTTTGCCTTTTCATTTCTGAATCTCCTGGTTTAATTCATTATATTAGAGATATGTATAATCCTGCTTATAAAGGTTTTCCTAGATCAACTGTTAAAAGAGATGTATTTAAATTTGCACATGAATATCAGCAGTATTTACGTTATGCATTATATCATTTAAATTGCAAAGTCGCTTTAACCGATATAGTCGTAGTACTAACGGCCATGATTATTTAACGTAACTGTCATTGGATAGATTATAAATGGTCTATGCAAAACGTATTTTAGCATATAGATATATAGATAGTAAACATTTGGTGAGTTTATTTCAGAAAATATTTATTCAGTCGCCGATTATTACGGAATAACCGATAAAGTTATGAGTATTACATTAGATAATGCACCTTCTAACAATTCTGCTATTAGTATTTTAAGAAATGTTTTAACTCCGTCTTTTCCAAAACATTTTCATATCAAATGTGCGTGCCATATTTATAACTTAGTTGTAAAGGATGGTCTTTCACCTTTTCAAGATATTCTTGAAAAAATACAATTTGCTATACACTTTATTTTTAAAAATAATAGAATTCAACAAAGAAAAGAATATAAAAACTTGCCACGATTGTGGACTATCTTCTGAGAAAAATTCAGAAGAAGTACCAACTAGGTGAAATTCTTTATATGACCAACTAGTTGTTGCTTATGACTATAGAAAACCTATTACTTTATTTTTAACGCCCATAATCAAAATCCAAATGATATGATTGTGGATCTTGATTGGGAGAAAATTAGAGAACTTATTGTATTTTTAGAAAATTTTCAACGAGCAACAAAATAATTTTCTACTTTATATTATCCTACTATTTCAACTATGTTGTTTTATATAGCTATAATATTTTTACTTCTTAAAGAATATATGGAAAAACACCTTATCTGCGGCTATTAAAAAAATGTTTATGAAATTAAAAATATTTTATTCCTACTCCCTATTTATATTATTGGTGTTGTATTAAACCCGACTATTAAAGTAGAGGGTTGTAAAGTCTTATTGAAAATATATATAAGTGTATTGACGTACTACCAGCTCCAAGTCCATAATTTTTAAATGTTTAACAACCTTTTGAACTAACGCTAGAAGAAGTGTTGAATAGAGTAGAAGATTAATGCAATAAAGTATATCGGCATTACCAGAAGAAAGTGCTAGTAACCAACCGACTTTTGTATCATCTTCTTCTTCAACACAACCTCAAAAAAGACAAGCAGTTTCTGTGGCTAGGCCTAGGATTAATTCTATTGAAAGCCGAAGAAATAAAATGTGCGGTGGTAGCAGTGCTAACCAAATTAGTGAGTTCGATGTTTTTGTTTTGCGGTAATTTACCTTACCAAGCGATTATCAATGAAGAAGGAAAGGAAGACTTGCTGAAATATTGGACCAAGAATGAAGACATTTCCGACACTTTCAATGATGGCGAGATATTTTGAACATTGGCGTCGTGATCGCTCGAAGCGCTTTTTCTCGCAGCAGATTTCAAATAGGAGAGCACAGACACTCATTAGCGGAGACGGCTTGGAGATGGCGGTACTATTCAGAGATTGGATACGAGCGGAGGCGAAGGAGGTCTGATCGACGGTGCGAAGAAGATGGCGACAACTACAACGACATTTTATCTCAAGGCATGAGTAGCGGCGTGGAACAATTTGATCAAGATATACCAATTCCAACCAAGAACCACAAGAAATTATAAAGAAATTAGAAAAATATTTTCAAATTGGTAATTTATTTCATTGCAATTTTTAAATTTTTCTATGTCTTTCACTCTTTTGCAATTTTTTCAACAACGATACACTACAATGTAATTTTGAATCTTGTATATTTGATATTTCAATGAAATTAATAATATAAAAGGCACAAAACAAACCTTGGGATGTTTTTACACTATTCTTGTCTTTGTTTAATTATTTAGTTTATAACTTTATACTTTATACTTTATAGTTTATAGTTTATACTTTATAAATATATTGTATATATGAGTATAATACTATAATACTATAATTATAAATTATAATACTATAAGTCTATAATATTATAGTATATGTATATGACATTATGACTATATGACAAGTATATGACTATATGTTAATGTTACTTTGTTAGTACTTAGTAATTTAGTATTTTTAATTTAGTGAAAAAATTAAAAAAAAAAAACACACAAAACCCGCCAACCCGTCCCGTCCCGGCAGGCCGTCCGACCGTCCGACCCCTAGCGGGGCCGGGATCGGGGCGGGACATGTATGGTCCCGCCCGACCGACCCTCAGGGCGCCCGGCTCGACCCGCCCATTTTCCCGCCCCCGCCCCCGTCCCGCATGAGCCGACCGGTGGTCCCGTCCCGCCCAGCCCACCTGCATGAAACTAGTAATTTGTGATTATATGACTATAGGGAGATTAGATCATGATAGGGGACATGTATAACTTGGTAACGAGTGCAATAGCTTTAAATGAAAAAGGTTGATTTGCCTACCTGATTTAGTGTGATAATTATGGAACCTGTGGAGGAGGTGTACTTTTAGTAGAAAGCCAGCATGACCTTAGTCTTGGCCCCTCCTCATTATTTATGAACTACTACTACATAGTTATTGTGATTACTTAGAATAAATCCATTGTGTTAAAAATGAGGATATGACCATTGACTCTTGTACACCCTAAATGAAATGACAATCTACACCAGTGTATGTACACCAACCAAAACTACATTTAGTCACCATGAATTGCGTCGTAGTGTGATTGGTATATAGATAACTATTTTCTTAACTGCTTACTGTGATATTGAGCTGGTTGTTGCACATATTTAGTATTTTATTTTTAGACAAACTGATTATAATACTGGCTGATTTGCTGTTATTTGCTGCTAATATTCCTGTTGAACATTGATAACAAATATTGTCGTGTTCAACTCCATGTTGCCCCCCTCAGTGTATGACATATATTGCTGCAAGTCCTTGCAGAGGCAGATGTGAACAAACAAAACTATGTTTAACCTTACCTAATTTGTCCATCAACATGTTTAGCTTAATTCCTCCCAATTGTCCTAGTTGTTTACATTATATTTAATTCAGTGCAAGAGACAAACTTATCATGAGTGCATTTAAATAAGACAATTATTCGTGTCTATATTGCCTGTATGTGTTACCTTAGTTCATATGAGTTGCATATTGATACCTGTGAGATACCATGGCTGGCTATATGTTGTGTGTATGAATCTGAGGCTATTTCCTTATTAAATAGGTATAATTTAAATTATGAATAGGTAAAGGTAGATAAACATTGGAGATCGGAATCTTGAAGGCCGAGTAAAAGTAGGAATAAAAAAAAATTGGGTCGAACAATGCTTATATGCCTTCTCCACTGCTTCTTGTTTTTAAATACATGTTGAGTATCTCCATGATGTACAAGAATATATTGGTTATTTAGGCTCTGTCGAGGTAAATATCAGGTAAGGATTGTTTTAAAGTTATAATTTCATTTGTACTTTGATGGCAGGGTTAGAAATAGCATCTCAAGGGGGGAGGAGTGTTACACCTCGTAAGATTAAGACGATGACTAAGAACGACATTAATGATTAAAATTCAAATTTTCGAATTTAAGTATATTCTTACCTGTTATTACGAAATAATTTTTGGTAATGACGGAGGTGAAACCGGGAACTTCTCTTAATGATAATTATGTATATAAGATACGATGATAAGAAATTAAGAAGACAATAATTAAGATTAAAATAAATGAGTTTGATTTAGTCAAATAAACAATTAGAGGGACAAAGTGTAACATTTAGGGGGACTAAAGTGCATATTTGTAAATCTGAAAAATTGAATTCTAATAATACCCTAAGCATAGCTCATTTGTCTTCTTCACTTAGAGATTAGGAGCAAGAACACTCCCTCTCCCTCTCAATTCGAAAATCACACAAATCCTCTAACCAATTCAAGATTCAATCAACCTACATTCTAAGACTAATCATTCCACAATTTGGAAGTAAAATCCTTAAGACCCAACCAGTGGGTCACAGGTTTGTTGGCCGAGATTGAGGCCCAGATTTTCCAACTTTTTGGATGAAATTTTAGGAAGGGGAATCTAAGGAATGATGGAGAAAATATTGTAGATTGTTGCATGCCAATTTGGAATTAAAGAAGTGTGAAAAATTGAAGCCAAAAGGCACAAAATAGTGGCAAATCTGCCCACTGTTACAGCGAGTTTAGCCCAGAAAAATTCAAGATTATTGGAGAAATTTTTGAAGGAAAACATGCATAAATGATGGGTTAACGTTGTGGGGTTCATGCATGTTGGATTGAAGTTGAAACGACGACCATTTAGCGAAGAAAAGTCGACGAAATCGCAGGTGTCGCGGGCTGGGCAGTGGGCTCGGTTAGGGACTGTTTTTGTGATTTAATTGAGGTAATAATTCTTCCCTTAAGTTATAATTGAAGTGCATGTTGTTGTAGTTGAAGTATTGTTGTTATTGTTGCTAATTGCTTGCTAAAATTTGATGGAAACATTGGGAATTAAGTTGTAAATTGTTTATATAAGAATATTGAAATATGAAACCGGATTCTAAGAATTAAGAAAAGTGTGGAATTGGATAAGTGTGATGACCGGAAGGTTGGTGGAATTATTGAACGTGGTTGTGTCGTATTAGGGGCTACTTTGTTAAGACTATGATGTTGGAAATTAAGATATAAACATGCATATGTATTGTGGTAATTTCCTATACATATTTTGGAGGAATTAAAGAGTAGGAAAGTGTTAATTTCACATTCTTGAATTGGCGATGTTGCTAGAAGATTGGATTGCTCCCATGAATAATTCTAACGTAACTAAATGATTGACTAACATGAGAAATAAATGTAGTAGTTGCCTGGGTTATTGAAGTTGTTAAATAGAATAATTACAAAAGGGAAGGTATGCGCACTAACGACGTAAATGGAATATTTGAGATAATTTTGATTACATATTGGAATGATAGTGATTATTGGTTTGATTTGACTTGTTGGTTAACTGTGGATACACACATAAACAGAGAAAATGCTGCCCAAATTTTTATATAAATAGGAAGCCGATATTCAAAATAACTTACGTTAGAAGTCCTAGAATTAATGGTCGTATTACTATTATTATAGGCTGACATACTAGACGAGGCGTATCCTAGTATTGCATTGGTTGAGCGACTAAGAGGTATGTGAGACTATCATTATTTCTTTTGGCATGACTTCGTAAAAAACTTTCATTTGACATGATTTTAATAAAAGTACGGCGAACGTACATGATTTTCTACAAAGTTAGTTTTAAAGGAAAAATTGTTATGACAAGTGCCTATGATTTTCAGTAAAGAGCTTATTATGATGATATTATCGAAAGTCAAAGATGATTTCTAATTGCATATAGTTGTTCATGATATGTGCCAAGTCTTATTACACATTCACCGAGTCCCTCACATAGAGGGCTGACACTATATTGTATGTTCCGGGTTCGAGTCCCAAGCGGGTTCAACTCCCGGTTTATTATTATTCCATGGATTAGCATTCCATGATGTGGGTTCAAGTCTCATGACATTATATTATTCCATACACCTACGAGGGTTCAAGTCCCACGATATACACACATACTTGGGTTCGAGTCCCATAATATATACATACTTACTTGGGTTCGAGTCCCATGATATATATGTACTTAGACGGGTTCGAGTCCCGTGCTATTATATCCTGAGGATAGGAGTTCATGATTTTGGTACGACTTGCATATTTTGAAAAGGTAAGAACTGATTTTCATTACTCTCATTTGATAAGGCACATTTGTACTGTTAAGTTGATTTCATACTTCTCTCATGTTATACGTTGAACTGCTATGATTTCAATTACAGTATTTTTCAGTTTCACATACTTGGTAAATCTATCGTACTGACCCCCTTTTCCCGGGGGGCTGCGTTCATGCCCGCAAATTCTGGTGTTCAGATAGGTGACCCTCTAGTCTAGGTCATCTATTCAGCTGTTGGAGAGATCCATTGTTCCGGAGCCAGTTATCTTGGTACAGAACCTCTCTTATTTGATTGTACATGTTTATGGGCACGACGGGGTCCTGTTCCGTCATATGTCATTATTGTACTCTTAGAGGTCTGTATACAGTTGTGGGCGTAGATATGTTTTGGTCTTGTGAAAATTGTTTATGCGTTTTAGCCAGCTGTATTGTTGCACTTGTTTTGGGATGTTCTCATATATAGTGGCAGCCTTGCCGGCTTGCCTATTTTGATTGTTCCCTTATATATATGATGCTATTTGGTGGCAGCCTAGTCGGCTAGCCTGTTGTGATATGTTGGTTAGTTGTGTAAGGCAGCCTTGTCGGCTCGCCTATTTTGGGCATATGTTATAAATGCAGCGTTGTGTTGCCGAATTTTCTATTATCCTTAAATGTTAGTTGTTTATGTGACAAGTTAGTGTAATGGCGTCCAATTAGGGCATCGGGTCATGGCCCATTGGGTCGTGACATAATGCATTGATTATTGATTTCTTCTTCATCATATTAAGATCTATTCAATAGTGTTATGATTGCTTGATAATTAACTAGCTACTAATTGTCATCACGTATATGATTTCGAATCAAAAGTCTGAAAGGTGAGATTTGAATATGCTGTAATTGTCTAGACATAGGTTAAAATCGTGGACGAAAGTACCCCGATACTTGTGTAGCATTTAAAAGTTATTGTTCTTAATCCTTCTGTGTGGTAAAACTTATCGTAGAAATATAGAAGGTTTCTGAACTAGGTTGAGCTCTTGTATGGCCTAACCAGAATATAATGACAGATTAGTTAACTTGCTATCTTAATAAGAAGAGGAATCATTAGCATTGCATTAACACGTGAAAGAGTGGATAGTTGAGGAGATTGAAACCCTATTTCCTTCATAACTGTTATAAACTCAAAGTTTTATAATCTTTAGTTTATTTTCTGCACTTAGTCATAATTCGTAGTTATAATTCTCAAACTAAAGAACGTCAACCATTAGATACCATAGGATAGATAATCGGTACTTAATAAACCAGTCTATGTGGACGATAAACTCGGTCTTACAGATCTTTATTACCTGAACGATACGTACACTTGTGTAAGCACTTAAATATATCGTAACAAATTTTTGGTGTCGTTGCTGGGGACTGACGTACTGTTAATATCGATCTATCTATTCTTATTTCTATTTTGGTTTTTATTTTCAGTTTTTTTCTTTTATTTTGCTTTAGTGCTGTTTGTCGTGATCTGTTTGTTGTTTTTTATTAGTCTCAGGAACTTAGTTTATGCGAAGTAGGAGAGGAGCTGACATTCCTATCCCTCTAAACCCGGATATTGAGAGATTGTGCAGACAGAACCGGAAAGAGAAAAGAGCAGCGGATTCCTTAGCAATTGGAGATCAGCAAAACAATAATGTGAGGGATGATGAGTTACCGTCTGTTTTAAGATAAGTCCCTGTAGAAAGGAGCTTGGGGAACTATGTGATGCCAACCATTACAGGAGTACAGACTTACATCCGGCTTCTAGCGGTTGAAACCAATAATTTTGAGATCAAACCAGCCATATTGCACATGGTTCAGAGCTCAGTTCAGTTTGGGGGGTTTCCGTCTGAAGATACTCACTTGCATCTAGAAAACTTCCTGGAGCTGTGTACAACGTTTAAATACAATGGTGTTATTGATGAAGCCATTCGATTGAGACCCTTCCTATTTACTCAGGGATAGAGCGAAGTGCTGGATGAACTCATTACAGGCGAACTCCATCACTACATGGCAAGACTTAGCCCAGAAGTTCCTTGACAAGTTCTTCCCTCCATCCAAAGCAGCAAAGCTCAGATGAGAACTTAATAATTACTATCAGATAGATGGAGAGTCAATCTATGATGCATGGGAGATGTTTAAAGACTTGCAGAGAAAGTGTCCACATCATGCGATTGAGAAGTGGATGCTAGTCCACATATTTTACAATGGGCTGTGTGGTACAACTCGTACCATCATTGATGCTGCAGCAGGAGGTACGTTCATGAGAAAGAGTTCCAATGAGGCACATGATTTGCTAGAATATATGACCACAAACAACCATCAGGGGGCCGATAAGAGAACAATGAATAGTAAGAAAATGGTTGGGGTTCATGAGCTAGATGCTATCACTGCACTGACTACGCTGGTAGCTACTTTGACCAAACAGATGCAGCAGAGTACCATGACAGTTAAAGCAGTTCAGATACCAATAAGTTGTGAGATTTGTGGGGGTCCCCATACTTTTGATAGGTGCACAACAGTGGATCCGAATAATGTGCCTATGGAGCAGGTTCAGCAGTGGGAAATTTTCAGAGGCCCTACAACAACCCTTACTCTAACACATACAATCAGGGGTGGAGAAATCACCCAATGTTTTCGTGGAAAAATGATCAAAAGGGAAGCAAGCACAATTTCAGGCCTCTTCATCTCAGCAGCCATAAGAGAAGCCTGATGAGCTAAGAGCAGGACTGTTGACACTCACAAATTCACAGACCCAGTTCATGACAGAGACTAGGTCATCCATCAGAAACTTGGAGGCACATGTGGGATAGTTGTCGAACATGCTGAACAATAGAGAACATGGAACTCTTCCCAGCGATACTGTGGTGAATCCAAGAGAGCAGTGTCAGGCAATAAGCATGAGGAGTGGAAAACAGTTAGAACAGGTTACACCTAAATCAGTGGCTGAAAAAGAGAGAGAGTTGGAGAAAGCAGCTGAGGCAGAGAATGAGGGGGTTACTGATGACCGACCTATTTTAGAGAAGGCTCCACCCGCAGTGATGAGGGAGTATACTGACAAAATTCCTTACCCTCAAAGACTGAAAAAGAAGTCCTTAAACAAGCAATTTCAAAATTTTTAGAGGTTTTCAAAAAGCTTCATATCAATCTCCCATTCAATGAAGCTTTGTAGCAGATACCAGCTTATGTAAAATTCATCCTGTTTAAGAAGAGAAAGCTGGCGGACTATGAGACAATAGCGCTGACATAGTAGTGCAGTGCTATCTTGCAGAAGAGACTTCCCCCTAAGTTGAAAGATCCAGGGAGTTTCACCCTACCTTGCACCATAGGGAATGTGACATGCAAGCAAGCCTTGTGTGACTTGGGGGAAAGTGTCAACCTAATGCCCCTCTCTGTGTTCAAAAGACATAGTTTGGGGGAAGCAAGGCCAACCACAGTCACACTTCATCTAGTTGATCGCTCGATTGTGCATCCCCAAGAAATTATTGAAGATGTGTTGGTACAAGTAGGTAAATTCATCCTTCTTGCTGATTTCCTCATTTTAGACATGGATTAAGATGAAAATATGCCAATGATCCTTGGAATACTATTCCTAGCCACAGGGAGAGCCCTCTGTGGTGTTGAAAAGGGGGAGTTAAAACTCAGAGTGCAAGGTGAGGAGATGGTATTCAAAGTTTTTAAATAGCCCACTGAACCTCAAGTCGATGCTAGATGTTTTGCTATTGGGGTAGTGGATAAGGTTGTGCCTAAGAAAAGGCTCACAAGTACTAATGTTCATGGGGTACCACCAAAGCAGCATGGAGAACCTGATGGTAAGATTTCTGAACTAGCTATTGATGAAAAAAATTGAACTCTTCTGAAATCAGAACCGTGAAAAAGAAGAGAAGGAGGAGAAAGAGAATGGTGTTAAAATGGATATGCGGAGGGGACACTCTTCCCCCTTGAATTAGTAAGTAATATGCGTCCGGTTAAAATATGTTAAAGACGACGCTACTTGGGAGGCAACTCAATGTTTTAATTATGTTATTTCAATTTTTGTTTCAGTTTGTTTTATTTTATCTTAAGCAGTCTCACGATCTGGTATTCTAGTGTTGTTGGATGACAGATGAAGGACATGACTCACTCCGAAAGACGAATAGTTAATAATGCAGAAAACTGAAGACACTGGAATTTTTTCGGCAATTAGCACCGCGGTGCTTGGAGCAGAACCGCGGTGCCTTTTTCGGATTTGTGCACAGTAATTTGGTCTTCCTCACAGGCCTCCGTTATGACCGTTGTGTTGTGTCAGTAAGTTGTCTCTTTGTTTTAGTCTTCACACATTGGGGACAATGTGTCGATTAAGTTTGGGGGGGTGTCTTATTTTGTTTTGAGTCTTTTTGTTATCTTTTTGTTTTTTTATGTGTTCATGAGTCATAATTTTTTTTATGGATCACGCATGTTGTAGTTGCTAACGACATTGAGTGGATAAAGTGAGATAATGTAATGAAATTGAAAGCAAAAATCTCTTAGCCTAAGTTAGATATGCCAAAAATTCATGACATCTAATTATTTGAGATATTAGTGCTTAGCCTATGTGTGTCGGTTATGGAAAGAAAGGTTGAAAAACGTCTAGAAAATCGGTTTGCTTGTTATTTGAGGCGAAATAGTTAAGATGTACATGTTTAGGAAGATGATTCAGACATTTCTTTGTTAGACATTCTTACCATTCATTACCTATCATGACATAAATTATATCACTAGTCAGTCTCTTTGAGCATAAAATAAGATCTTTGTTCGATACCCTATGACTCCCTGTTTGTGCCATAAGTAATAATTGCAAGTTAGTGAGATGAAAAATATAGAAAAAGAAACAAGAAGAGAGTGAAAAATTGATGCATCCCAATGAAAAATATGCAAAAGCCTAAGTTTGGGAGTGCTTGTTATGTATAATGTGTCTCATTCTCTCAAAAGGAAAAGAGGGGACAAATAGGTATGAGACTAAAAAAAAATGTCAAAAAGAAGAAAAAAAAGAGTTGAATGAAAAATGCTTATGGTACGTAATTTGAGCCTAAATGACTACTTTTACCTACCCATGCCTAAGCCTACATTACAACCCTTGAAAGTCCTGATGATCTCTAAAGTGTATGTCTATGATTAGTGGAGAATAGCAAGTAGACAGATCTATAGCGTTTTGGAAAGGATGGAATGAAATTGACATGCATAGGTTAGGTGTTTGTATTTCCGTTGATCATGATCTAAGTGAATTTGCGAAATATCTAACTTGAAATTCTGAATTGATAAATATTCATGCTACGTATGTTCTAACATATTGTTACACCCCATAAGTCCAGGACATGTGTAAGAGAATGGACGCGAGAACACAAGACTTGAAAATTGGTACGAAATGAAGAATTGTTTTTTCGACGGAAAATCTTCCGAACGTCGGAAAGGAAAAATGTTCGTTGGTGAGAATTAGATTCTCAAAATGCATTATTTGAGGAGTACGAAACTTATTAACATTGTGGAAATGTATTTTCACGGATTTAGTCACGTAGGGCCCACCCGAGAAATTTTACGTTTTGTAGGACCCACGAGGGTTACGAAATTTCATGGAAAAATGGGAGGGCAACACGTGTCACCCCCACATGGCTTGCTCAAATTAAGACCAAGGGTATTATGGTCATTAACCAATGTAGAAGATCAAGTCTTCAAGCTTGAGATAATTGACCAAGTCAATAAGCCACTTGTCTAGATAATTAATTACTCTTCATCCTAGCCATACATATTTTGTTATCTTGACCCTCCATTGTGTTATATATACTACACTAGATGCAAGACAAGCTCTTCAACACTTAGAAAAATTTCACAACATTTTGTTCCTAAAGTGTGCTCTCGGTTTGGCTATTTTCCACACAAGAAAATTTTGCAATTTTGGTTCATTATTCACAAGACTTTAACCCAATGTCCCTAAGGGTATTGTAAGGATATCTCAATAGAAATATCTCGGAAAAATGACATTTTCACGTTAGTCGCAAGGCAAAAACCTAAGTCGTTTTCATAGTTTTGGATTGGAAATGGAAGAGAAGTTGGTTGTGAACTTCTAAAGGCTTCAAATAGCGGATTAGAGCGTAAAATAAAAGAGCTAAGAATTGCTAAGGAGCGACTTTGAATCTTGGAATTTTATAAGGGCTAATAAAGGTAACAATCTTTTCGTTTTAGTAATTAAGATTACTTATTGTTGTAGCTATGGATATTAGCAAGCATGAGGTATATAGTATGAAGTTTGATAAGTGTATTAGCTATTGGAACCCTAATCCGAAACTAGCATGTTTAGCCTTTGAGATTACAATTCAATTTGGTTATTAGTTTAGTCGTCGCATGTTATATAAAAAAGGAATTGTAGTTGTTAAAGTTGTTTATGATTATATAACATGTTAGACCTAAGAACTTGGATTGAAAAAGAATTGGAAAGGACTTAGGATTGGTTATATTGGTGGCTGAATGCCCTTATAAGTGTTGGATTGTTTTATATGAATTGTGGGGCAGAATTTTACACGTTTTGTAAGGCGTGTAATCCCCTTTGATTGGTTGATGTATTGAGCCTTAAATGTGGCATGTTGGTTATTGATTATCGGGCCTTGAAAAAGGAGGAAAAGGACGTAGAAATAAAAGAGGTGCTGCCCAATTTTCCGTAGAATAAGAGACCGTATACTTAGTATTATTCTACGTTAGAAACTAGAAGTTTATAGTCGTGTTGTGGCCAGTATAGGTTGACACTTCTACGTGCGGCGTATTCGACTTAGCTTGTGGATTAAGCCGAAAAGGTATGTGAACCATCTCCTCTTCTTCTAGCATGATTCCTTATGATAAAGAAAGTAAGTCCTACTCCTTAAATGATCCATTCCTTGATTGTACTTGGATTGCCTAATATAGAAGTTGTTTTATATACTTCCTTGATTGTACTTTGGATGTTTAAATTGGAAGTTGTTATAATCCATTCCCTTAATGAAGTTTGGATTTTCAAAAGTGAAAGTATTTTACTTGAAGTACATAGAGTCTTGAAAATGAAGTGGTTTCCAAATCTTTTGGCTAGTGCCTTAGTTCCAAAACCTAAAGGTTGTTATAATGACTTTAGGGGAGTCAAAGGAGTGATTTACTTAATTGATTTAAAAGAGGAGAACTGACATGATTTAAACCGAAGTAACTTGTTTTAAAGGTGTGAGTTACTTGGGATTTAAAAGTATAAGCTACTTGATTTCTAAAGTTAAGAGACTTGAAGTATTTTGAAAGTTAAGAAAATTGATTTGAAAGTATATGATACTTGGTTTTAAAAGTATAAGTCTCTTGGTTATAAAAGGAATGAATTTGTCAAAAACCATAAAGGGTTATAACGGCTTTATGGGAAGTTGGTTATGACGGCTTTATGGAAGGTTAAGAGAGTTGTCTATTTTGATGGATAGGTATGAGTTGCCTAGGTTGTGTAAATAAAAAGTTACTTAGTTTCAAAGCCTTGAAATGAATTTCTAAAGGTTTAGTAACTTATTTTGAAAAATAGACATGTCTTGATACTACGAGTGTTAGTATCTTGGGGTTTTATATAAAAATGAGTCTTTTGAAAAGAATGGACGTACGTAGTACTTTGGGTTGTTTAAATGAGAATTTTTCCATTTTGTGCCTTGATAGTACTTTGGCTTGTTTAAATGAGAATTATCCTATTTGTGCCTTGATAGTACTTTGGCTTGCTTAAATAAGGATTTCTCTTGGTTGTAAAAAGAAGGCATGGTAATTGTCTTAGTTTATGTAAAAAAAAAAGGCATGGTAATTGTCTTGGTTTGTGTAAAGGCATGGTATTGTGTTGGTTTATGTAAAAAGGAAAGGCATGATATTGTCTTGGTGTGTAAAGGCATGATATTGTCTTGGTTTGCTTGCATATGGGTTGCTCATATAGACATTCGTGCAAGTGTCATATTTCCACATCTCCACGTCCCTCCATAAAGGGCCGGCAACTTGTTTCAAGGATATCATGGAGTAGCTCTCCATGGTGGTGAGTGGTACACACTCACGGTGGGTCAGTATTTGACTCGGACGGGTTAAATTCCCGAGATATATATAAGCCATGGATTAGCTATTCGTGATGCGAGTATCGTGTACCGATAACTCATTGCGGATCCACATGACCTAAGCGGATGAAATAGTCTCTTGCGGGTGAAATAGTCCCATGATAGGTTGCATTATAACACAGAGGGTGGTTGACCCTGACACTGGCACGACCTTCATGTTTTTAAACGGTAGTGATTTCTAATGAAAGGGTGCAGTGTGTTTATGACTTAAAGTGGAACAGTTGGTCTCATTGTTAAAAACATAACTTAAAAGATAAAAATGATTGCATTACTCTCATGATTGCAAGGTTCAGTGTGCTTATTGATGTTATATTATATCATGGACTGCCGGCAATGAGGAAGGATTCCACGGGCATGATTGATATTATGGGCGTGAGACCGATGGTTATATTTGAGTAATGACTTTGAGGGCATGCGTCCCTGACTTGATATGACTGCTTATGTATCGTGTTCTGTAGTTTGGCTATCATACATGTCTCCTATTTTATATAGACTGCTATGATTTCATTACAGTATTTTCAGTTCACATACTTGGTACATTCTTGTCTTGACCTCGCCCGGGTGCGTTCACTGCGCAGTTTAGGTACCTTGATTTGGTGATCTGCAGTGTAGGACCTGCTCCGAGTTTTGGATAGCTCCATCATTCGTGAGTTTATCATTTTGGTATAGATCCTTGATGCAGGCTTTTATGCGATTATGGGGCAGCGAGCCTTGTCCCGTCATATTTTAGTAAAACTCTTAGAGGTCTGTATTCATATGTGGGATTGGACTCGTGTACAGTGTAGTGCCTTTTATTATGTATATTATATGACAGCCTCGTCGACTTTGCCCTTGCATGTTCGTTGGTTTTAAAAAAAATAAGGTGTTATTTAGTTCCGCGATTTACTTATGTCAGTTAGGTAGAAGGGTGCCCAGGTAGGGCACCGATCCACGCCCGGTTTGGAGTCAGAGTGGTATCAGAGCAGTCAATCCTCAGAATGTCTACAGACCGTGTCTAGTAGAGTCTTGATTATCGGTGTGTTGCGCGCCACACCCATAAACAGGAGGCTACAGGACATTTAGGAGTTGGTTTCTATTCTTCCCACTCTGAGATCGTGCCATAGAGCTGTGTTATTAAGATAATTCCTCTCTGACGTATTATTATGTTCTGTTATGCCTCGAGAGGGCAATAGTCGCCTGAAGAGCAAAGCAGATGCGAGCTACCAGTCAGAGTCAGAGAGTTGATAGGGCTCATGCCCAGGGTATATCGGATATTGTGCCGCAGTCGGCGAGTTCTTCTGCGCCAGGTTTTGAGGCCCCAGCACCAGAGCCTCCAGTTTCTCAGTTAGGGAAAGACTATAGGGTCATAAGGGAAGCAGTTATGTTATTGACCAAGATAGCGGTGCTACAGTTTCATCAGCAGGAGATTATTCGCCAGTACAGACAGGTGTACAGAGGGTAGAGGGCCAACGCGGAAATCAGCGTAAGAGGGCTAGACCGGTTGGTTATCCCGGTGAGCTTTTGGATGAGCAACCTCAACAGAGAGTGATATATTTATCCCAGCCTACCCATACATACCCCCGCAGCTCACAGGTGGGAGATTGGACCCCACAAGGTATTTAGGAGCCGGTCCAAGCTCCAGGGGTAGAGGTTCTCAGAGGAGAAGAGGATTTTCTCAGTCGAGGCCACTTATTCCTCAGTGTTTCCGATGTAGTAAGCGTCATATGGGGAAATGTCGTTATGCCACATGTGTTTGTTTTTATTGTGGCCGTCCGGGTCATATACTGAGGGTATGTCCTTTTAGAAAGAGCACCGGTGAGGTGGCTCAGCCTATGAGGTCGGTGGTTGGTTCCATTTCCTCTACAGCTGTGCGCCTCCCAGGGCAGGGTGTTCAGATATCAGCCAGCCGTAGTAGAGGTCAGGGTGGAGTTAATAGTTCTGGCGGTCCTTCGAACCGCATATATGACGTGGCTACTAGGCAGGATCAAGAGGCAACATCGCATGGGGTTACAAGTATATTTTGATTCTTTTGGATCATACGTGCATTGATAGATTCAGATTTCGCCCTAGTGTATATGTTTTCCCTTTGTTGCTAGTAGTTGTAAAGTGATAATACCACCAGAGGTAGGGATACTTTGATTAGTAAAGTGAAAAGTGAAGAATGTTGACAAGAATGATAAAGTAAACTGAGACTATAGTTGTGTAGGGAATCACAAGTTGTAATTACCCCATAACAGTGTGAAGACCGATAGGGAAGAATGTACAGTAGAAATACTTTGGCCTATGTGACGAACTTCTAGTGAATAGGGGGATAGGGTGAGAAGTACCTTGAGATAAGAGAGAGATTTATTTCAGACTAAGAATGAGAAGTTAAGTGTGACGATGGGTCGGGTTATGGACTCATTTCGGGTCAACCGGTAGTATGGAATGGGGTGATGTCAGTTGGATATGGTCCCGCTATGTGATAGGGTCACGAGGATGCAAGACCCAAGTCTAGTTAATCGTTGTACAAGTTCGTGGACGCGTTCCACCGGAACCAGGTCGTGAGGGCCGAGAAGGGCCTTAACGGAAATGCAAGTAGCAAATTGACCAAGTTTGGATAGTAACTCCAAGGATTTGAGAACAGAAACAATATTTGAAATTTTGTACGTATACTAAAATAAGTTTAGAAGTACGAGAAAGTATGACAAGTAAGAAAATGAAGGAACAAGGGTTAAAAGAACTATAGTGATTATAGTTATGAGTAATAAAGGTGCGTAGAGAAAATCATTTTTAGGCCATGAGTGGAGGTTAATTGTGATGATACACACGCCTTAGGTTCAGTGACACTGTCCATATGTGCTCGTGATTGAGATGCTACTAGTATTAGAATTTACACCGGTTGGTAAACTAAGCTAGGCAGATTATGGGTTCATGTCTCAACTAGTTGGTGACTAAGTGAGACAGAGAAAGGAAGTAACACGGGGGAACTCATCGGTTAGCTGAGTGGGAGTCCGACTGACGAGTTCAAATAGTGTTAGTCCCATGACTTAGAATACGACAGGACCATCCCTTTATGTGGGGGAAAAAGAAAGTAACCTCTAAGGATCCCGTTTTTGAAGACTGTAACCTTCGAGTTTTGTGAGAAGGGACCGCGGATGGAAGGTCCATTGATATGTTTACGTATGTTATGTGGTGGCCATGTGTGTCATCGTTGGTCTTGTGGAGTATTGATTGATAGGCATAGTAAAGAGACTATGCCGGAGTTTGTATAGCTTGAAAACCGACTAAGAACATTCGGGGACGAATGTTTCTAAGGGGGGAAGAATGTTACTATTATACCCCATAGTTCTGGCCATGCGTATGAGAGCGTGCGAAAGGAGTAAGACTTAAAATTTTTCGAAAGATAAGTTGACGGATTGTTCGAACAGGTTTTAGTCAACTTTGAGGCGGGTTATGACCCGGTACATTGAGAGTTCCTAAGTCTTTCAAAGGCCTAATGCGTAGTTCGTTGAGTCTAGTTTCCAACGCAACCAACCGTTCGTCGATAGGACATCGGAGTAGGGAGTTACAAGTTCAGTGCGCAGACGGACAGAAATGTGTTTCGGACAAAAGCGACAGGGCCGCGGCGCCGGATATTCTGAGGGGTCGCTGAAGTTTCAGCGCCACGGCGCCGGGAAGCGAGGCGGCGCGGAAAATCTGAGAGGCGAAGTTTCAGCGCGGCCACTGCAGCCGCAGGCCAGCCGGGCGAGGGTTCTGAGTGAGTGGGATTTCCGATTGCTTTGTTTTAAAAGAGGTCATGGGTGGGTGACAAGTGTCCCCCCTCCATCTGAATTCTTGCATGTCTTATATTGACCAAGTCTTGAAGACTTGGTCATCTTTCAAATCCATCTCTCTCTCTAAGCTAAAACTCTCACTTCTCTCTAAAATTCCAAGAGGAATTCAAAGCCTAAGAAAAATCTGAAAAGTTAAGGACAAGAAGGAAGCTTGTGGCTAGCTTGTAGGAGTTATTGTGGTGGTGTTCTTGGAAAGAAGGCTAGCAAAGTTGTTGGAATAATTTTGGCTAAAGCTTTAAGGTAACAATTCTTCTCTTGTAGCTAGTTAATTGTGTTGCATGTGAAGAAGAAGGAACTTGTAGTAGTAAATAATGCTCTTAGATTCATTGCATGTAAGAAATGTGGTTTGGATATGAAAAGATTGGTTAAGAAGATATTATGAGCATGTTGTAGCGTACAAACTACTTTAGAATTGTTAAGTGAATTGTTGTACCTTATGGGGCAGAATTTTACACACCCAAGTTTAGGTGTGTAATCCCCTTTGAAATGTTTGGATTGTTGGGCCTATGATGTGGCATTTGGATGTTGAATTCGGCCTTGAAAAAGGTGGCAAAGTACGTAGAAACAAAGGAAATGCTGCCCAATTTTCCATAGAAATTAGTAACTTTGAACTTGGATTATTCTACATTGAAATTAGAGGTTAATAAACGTATCATGGTTATTTTAGGTTGACATATTACTTGCGGTAGTTTGGGCTTAGCAAGTGGATTGACCAAAGAGGTATGTGGAGCTTTCATATCTCTTGAGCATGAGTAGTTGTATCTATGTAGTACGGTGAGCGTCTGAGATTTGGTATTCTTACTTGTTTTAAGTATATAAAGACTTGTTTCGTTTTAAGAAGTATAAGTCCCTTGGTTAGGGGAAAAGTATAATTTTACTAAAGTATAGGGTTAATATAACAACTTTATGGGAAGTTGGTTTATTAGCTTTATAAAAGGTTAAGAAGAAGAGATTTACTCTAAGTAAGATAAGAAAGGACAAGTGACTTGATTTATGAAAGGCAAATTGATTTTAAGGCATCAATTGCCCAAAGGTTCTATATGAAAAAGAGTCATTTTTAAAGAATATAAGTATGTGGTACTTTGGGTTAAATTCCCGGATTATCTTTTATTAAACATGTTAGCGCCTTGAGTAAACTAAAATGAGAGGGTATATGAACAAGACTAATAAGAAGTATGAGCTTTCTTAACTTATTTATAATTATGATATGATGACCGATTTAGCTAGGGTAAGAGTATAAATGAGGGGCAAGCCCCAAGATCGTTATACCACCTTCTCCAGGGTAAGAGTATGAATGAGGGGTAAGCCCCAAGATCGTCATACCACCTTCTTCAGGGTAAGAGTATATCCGGCGGGTACATCCCAAGATCGTTATACCACCTTCTTCGGGGTAAGAGTATATCCGGAAGTACATCCCCAAGATCGTTATACCACCGCCGTGGTAAGAGTATATCTGAGGGATAAATCCCCAAGATCGTTATACCACATGTTCCGTGGATTTGCTACCCACGATGCGAGGAATACCTCATGCGAGTCCTATGGGCTTATGCGGGTGAAATAGTCTCATGCGGGCGGATACAGCCTATGCGAGGAATACCTCATGCGGGTCCACAAGACCCATGCGGGTGAAATAGTCCCAGGAGTAGGATTGCTTATTGATACTACGGGCGAGGGACCCTGTTTTGATCACAAACCTCCTATTTTTATGCAGTAAAGTATATACTTGTTACTCTCATTGTTAGTAAGGCACAGTGTACTGTATTTTGATTTTCGTCCATGACTCCAGCTTATTTTTCAGACTTATGATATCATTATTACAGTATTTTTCCAGTTTTACATACCTGGTACATATTGTGTCTCGACCCCTTCCCTTTGCGTTCATGCCGCAGGTAAGGGTAGCGGTGGTGGATCCTCGTTCTTAGGATCACCGTTAGGTGTCGAAGCTCCATTCCTCGGAAGCTTGTTTTGTTGATACGGTTTTCCACGATGTTATAGGCATTGTGTATATTCAGGGCATGGCGGGAACCTGTCCATACGCTTGTTATCCTTAAGTGCGTGGTCACGTATGTGTTTTGGGTCATGAGATAAGTTATCTTCTTGTACTTTTGATTAAGTATGTTTTATGGAAGCGGCTGATCGGTGGCGGTGATGTTACCTTTTATAAGTTATGTGTTATGTATGTTCATTGCTATTCTCGATGTATACACGGCGGTACCGGTAGTACGATCGCGGCCCGGTCGGTCGTGACAAAAGTGGTATCAGAGCAGTTAGTCCTCGGAAGGTGTCTACAGACCGTATCTAGTAGAGTCTTAATTATCGGTGTGTTTTGCACCACATCTATAATCAGGAGGCTGCAGGATATTTAGGATTGGTTTCCATTCTTTCACTCTAAGATCGTGCAATAGAGCTGTGTTATAGGTTGAACCCCCTCGATGTTTTCCCTTATGTATCGCTTATGCCTCATGCAAGGCAACCGCGGCCCGAGAAGCGCAAGCGGTGAGAGTCTTTCTAGTGGAACGCGGAGTCACGAGGCGTGCTCGATCTTTACGAGATGATGTTTGGCGGCGAGTTCCACGACGTCGCCAAACCTCACCGAGTTCGAGTAGCGGCGGCCATCGAGACCGCGGCACCGAGCCTCGATCCCACGATCGGGGCTGATTATAGAGATTACGAGAACAGATCCGCTTATTGACCAAGATAGTGGCGGCGGCCGCAAGCGGCGGCAGCGACCAACCCTGGCCGACAGCTTCACGGATTCAGGATTTCCTAGGTTGTCATCCACCCGAGTTCTATGGCTCGAGATTCGCGAGGATCCGCAGGAGTTTGTGCGGCGATTCTGACGGACCATGCAGTGCTCGAGCCTCAGGACCGAGTCCGTTATGCTAGCTTTTAGGATTCTGCGATATTGCGTTGGTAGTTTGAGTCATGGGTGTTGTCGAGAGGTGATGATGCTCTTCCAGCTGTTTGGGAGGAGTTCACATAGGCTTTCCTGGATCACTTCTTACCTCCTGAGGTGAGGAGAGCCCGCGTAGATAGATTCTTGACCTTGAGGCAGGACGGGAGGACTCTTAGAGAGTACAGCCTGGAGTTTGACTCCTTGGCTAGATATCGCACACCATTGTAGCGACATGATGACGTGGTTCATCGATATGTGATGGGGTTAGGCGTCATATGATTCTGCATGCTTGGGGTGGCTCTTCACGAGGATGGATATTGCGGAGATGCAGCGTATGCGAGGATTGAGATAGAAAGCGGGATCAGCTAGATTTAGGCGGCCCGAAGGCGGGGCAGGTAGAGGTCGCGCCCGGCAACCAGAGTGCTCCTTCTCGATTTTACCGCGGGGTCCGATGGGGTTATTGAGGCAGTCGGGCTCGGGACTTCGTGGTTTCGAGAGGCAGATCGTCTGTCGAGACCACCCACATCTCGGTGCGGTAGGTCTCATCCGGCGAAGTCGCGTATAGGTTGAGGCGTGTTACTCTTGTGTCAGCGAGGCCATCCCGAAGAAGGATTGTCCGTCGCCAGGCGGCGGGAGCATTATGGTTCGGCCGGCGGTCGATTCTTTGGATCTTCGTCTTCGATGGTCGACGCCGGGCGAGGTGTTCACGGGCGGGCCGCGGCGAAGGTCATGGTAGGGTCCCGATTCTAGCGGTCCTCGAACGCATCTATGCTATGTCGGCCGTCGAGGACGAGGCGTCACGGATGTCGCCGCAGTACATTGTTGGTTTCTTACAGTGATGTATATGCTTTGATAGATCCAGGTTCTACCTTGTCCTATATATCTCCCCATATTGTTGATTGAATAGGGATAGAGCCCGAGTCCATAAGACCTTTTGAGGTGGCTACACCAGTAGGTGATTCGGTGGTAGCCGAGAGGATATATAGAGCTTGCCCAGTGACTGTAGACAGTCGTCAGACTCTAGCCGACTTGATAGAGTTGGATATGACGGACTTTGATGTGATTATGGGTATGGATTGGCTAGCGTCTTGCTATGCCAATGTAGACTGTAGAGAGAGATTAGTTCGGTTTCAGTTTCCTGGCGAGCAGGTTATCGAGTGGAAGGGGAATACGGCGTCGCCGAGGGGTAAGTTTATTTCTTACCTCAAGGCTAGGAAGATGGTGCGGAAAGGGTATATCTACCATATGGTTCGGGTATTAAATCGAGGTGAGATCTGGACCTTGATCGATTCGGCCGTTAGAGAGTTTCAGGCGTATTCCCGGATGAGCTTAGGGTATCCTCACGAGAGGAGGTTAAGTTTTGCATTGACTTGGCGCGGATACTCGGCCGATATCTATTCCGCCATACGAGGATGACACTGCGAGTTGAAAGAATTGAAAGACCGGTGAAGGACTTGCTGGAGAAAGGGCTTTATCGGGCCAAGTGTTTCTCCTTGGAAGCGCGGTGTTATTTGTAAAGAAGAAGGGCGGGGCCAGCTGCGTATGTGTATTGATTCTGAGCGGCTAAACAAGGTAACTATCAAAGCAGATATCCTCCCGAGATTGGCGATTTGTTTGACCGATTGCGAGTGCAAGGTGTTTTTCAAGATAGACTGCGATGCAGTTATCATCAGGTGCGAGTTAGAGAGACAGATATCCCAAAGACTGCATTCAGGACCCGGTATGGGCACTATGAGTTCAGGGTGATATCTTTCGGATTGACCAACGCTCCAGCGGTATTCATGGATTTGATGAACACGGTGTTCAAGCCATTCTTGGATATGTTTGTTATAGTTTTCATTGATGATATCTTGGTGTATTCGCGCACAGAGCAGGAGCATACGGATCATTTGAGGACGGTATTGGGAGTCCTCCGGGACCGGCAGTTGTATGCCAAGTTCTCGAAATGCGAGTTTTGGTTAGCTACAGTGGCTTTCTTAGGGCATGTGATCGGGGTCGATGGTATTCGGGTTGATACCGCGAAGATTGAGGCAGTCAAGACTTGGCCCAGGCCCACTACACCGACAGAGGTGCGCAGCTTTTTGGGCCTTGCGGGTTATTATCGGAGGTTTGTAGAGAAGTTTGCTTCCATATCAGCACCTTTGACTAAGCTGACTCGTAAGCGGCTATGTTCGATGGGCGGATACTTGTGAGAAAGTTTCCGATTGCTAAAGGAAAAGTTGGCGGCCCTTGATTCTTACTCTTCGGAGGTTTAGATGGATATGTGGTTTATTGTGACGCGTCAGTGTCGGGCTTGGGTGCGTCTTTGATGCGACGGCAAGGTTATAACTACGATCTCGGCGGCTTAGGAAGCATGAGAAGAACTATCCCACACATGACTTGGAGTTGGCGTGATGATTCATGCCTTGAAGATGCGGAGACATTATTTATATGGAGTTCATGTGGATATTTACGGACCACAAAGTCTCGGTATATCTTGACGAGAGAGATGAACTTGCGGCGAGGCGGTGGTTGGGCTGCAAGGATTACAATGTTGATATTCTATACCACCCGGGAAGGCAATGTAGTTGCGGATGCCCTTAGTCGCGGTCGATGGGTAGTGCATGCGATGTCTGACAGAGAAAAGGGTATGGTCCGAGAATTGCATCATTCGCGAGCCTTGGGGTTCGTTTGGTTGGTCGATAGTGATGAAGTTCGGGTTCGAGAGGTTGCGAGTCTTCCATCGTCGAGAGTGAAGAGGCGGCGATATGAGGATCCGATTATGATGCGGTATCGAGATGCGCTTTCGAGAAAGAAGAGTCTATTTGAGGTAGCGCCGGATGGGGTGCTAAGATTTGAGGCCGGTTGTGTGTTCCGATGTAGCGAGACTTCGTCGGCCAGTGCAGGAGGCACGCGGTGCTCGTTATTCTATTCATCCGGGTCGACTAAGATGTACTATGACCTCGGATCGTGTATTGGTGGGATGGCACGAAGAGGGGCGTTGCGGAGTTAAGTGGCGCGATGCGAATTACCCGGCGAGTTAAGGTTGAGCACCAGAAGCCCGGTGGGCTGTTGCAGGCTATTGATATTCCGACTTGGAAGTGAGAGGTGGTAAATATGGATTTTATTACAGGGTTACCTTCCACTCAGAGGAAGCATGATTCCATTTGGGTTATCGTCGGCGGTGTGAAATTAGCCCATTTTCTTCCGATCGGGCGACTTTTTGTAGAGATTATGCTAGATCGTATATCGGGAGATTGTGAGACTGCACGGAGTGCCTGTATCGATTATTTCGCAAGAGAGCCGGTTCACGGCTAATTTACGGAGGTCTTTCGAAGGATTAGGGACCCGGTGAGTCTCGGACGACGTTTCATCCTCGGGCCAACGGACAAGCCGGCGCACTATCCGAACAACGAGGATATGCTGCGGGCTTGTGTTATTGATTTCAGGGGTAGCTGGGAGGATCATTTACCTCTTGTGGGGTTTGCTTATAACAACAGCTACCACTCTAGTATTCAGATGGCGCCTTATGAGGCCTTATATGGGAGGAAGTGCAGGTCACCGATAGGCTGGTTCGAGGTGGGTGAAATCTGATTAGTCGGGCGGACTTGGTTCGTGAGCATTGGATAAGGTGAAGCTTATCCAGGAGCGGTTGTTGGCAGCTCAGAGTCGACAGAAGTCGTATGCTGATCATCGGCGTCGACACTTGTAATTTGAGATAGATGATTGGGTTTTCCTAAAGATATCGCCCATGAAGGGCGTGATGAGATTTGGAAAGAAGGGGAAACTTAGCCCAAGGTACATTGGGCCTTATTATATTGTCCGTAGGGTAGGCAAGGTTTCCTATGAGTTAGATCTGCCGTCCGATTTGGAGACGGTACATTCGGTTTTCCACGTGTCTATGTTGCGGAAATGTATTGGAGATCCATCTAGAGTGCACCCGATCCATGATATCCAGGTGACAGAGGAGTTATCGTATGAGGAGAGTCCCATAGCGATACTCGATCGTCAGCTTAGGCGACTTCGGACAAAGGATGTGGCTTCCGTCAAAGTCTTATGGCGGAACGAGAACAGGGAAGAGATGACGTGGGAAGCAGAGGATGACATGATGAAGAAGTATCCTCACTTATTCCCTACACCTCCAGGTAACCCACTTTCCTGCTTGTTAGTTTTGATTTAGAAATTATGTTTGAGTATTGTTGTGGCTCGTGGAGCATCTTTTATTGCAAAAAGAATAGCTAAGAGGGTCTATGTAGATATTGTGATTTGAGTAAGCCTAGAAGGAACATTCGGGATGAATGTTTCTAAGGGGGGGAGAATGTTATACCCCGTAGTTCTGGCCATGCGTATGAGAGCGTGCGAAAGGAGTAAGACTTAAAAAATTTTGAAAGATAAGTTGACGGATTGTTCGGACGGGGTTTAGTCAACTTTGAGGCGGGTTATGACCCGGTACATTGATAGTTCCTAAGTCTTTCAAAGGCCTAGTGTGTATTTCGTTGAGTCTAGTTTCCAACGCAACCAACCGTTCGTCGATAGGACATCGGAGTAGGGAGTTATGCGAGTTACAAGTTCAGTGCGCAGACGGACAGAAATGTGTTTCGGACAAAAGCGATAGGGCCGCGGCGCCGGATATTCTGAGGGGTCGCTGAAGTTTCAGCGCCATGGCGCCGGGAAGCAGGTCATGGCGCCGAAAATCTGAGGCGGCAGATTTCAGCCGCCAGGCCGTGCATGCGCCGCGGCGGGTTCTGCGAAGTTGAGTGGGGATTTCTGCACTGTTTTGTTTTAAAAGAGGTCATGGGTGGGTGACAAGTGTCCCCCCCCCCCCCCCATCTGAATTCTTGCATGTCTTATATTGACCAAGTCTTGAAGACTTGGTCATCTTTCAAATCCCTCTCTATCTCTAAGCTAAAGCTCTCACTTCTCTCTAAAATTCCAAGAGGAATTCAAAGCCTAAGAAAAATCTGAAAAGTTAAGGACAAGAAGGAAGCTTGTGGCTAGCTTGTAGGAGTTATTGTGGTGGTGTTCTTGGAAAGAAGGCTAGCAAAGTTGTTGGAATAATTTTGGCTAAAGCTTTAAGGTAACAATTCTTCTCTTGTAGCTAGTTAATTGTGTTGCATGTGAAGAAGAAGGAACTTGTAGTAGTAAATAATGCTCTTAGATTCATTGCATGTAAGAAATGTGGTTTGGATATGAAAAGATTGGTTAAGAAGATATTATGAGCATGTTGTAGCCTACAAACTACTTTAGAATTATTAAGTGAATTGTTGTACCTTATGGGGCAGAATTTTACACACCCAAGTTTAGGTGTGTAATCCCCTTTGAAATGTTTGGATTGTTGGGCCTATGATATGGTGTTTGGATGTTGAATTCGGCCTTGAAAAAGGTGGCAAAGTACGTAGAAACAAAGGAAATGCTGCCCAATTTTCCATAGAAATTAGTAACTTTGAACTTGGATTATTCTACATTGAAATTAGAGGTTAATAAACGTATCATGGTTATTTTAGGTTGACATATTACTTGCGGTAGTTTGGGCTTAGCAAGTGAATTGACCAAAGAGGTATGTGGAGCTTTCCTATCTCTTGAGCATGAGTAGTTGTATCTATGTAGTACGGTAGACGTACAAGATTTGGTATTCTTACTTGTTTTAAGTATATAAAGACTTGTTTCGTTTTAAGAAGTATAAGTCCCTTGGTTAGGGGAAAAGTATAATTTTACTAAAGTGTATGGTTAATATAACAACTTTATGGGAAGTTGGTTTATTAGCTTTATAAAAGGTTAAGAAGAAGAGATTTACTCTAAGTAAGATAAGTAAGGACAAGTGACTTGATTTATGAAAGGCAAATTGATTTTAAGGCATCAATTTCCCAAAGGTTCTATATGAAAAAGAGTCATTTTTAAAGAATATAAGTATGTGGTACTTTGGGTTAAATTCCCGGATTTTCTTTTATTAAACATGTTAGCGCCTTGAGTAAACTAAAATGAGAGGGTATATGAACAAGACTAATAAGAAGTATGAGCTTTCTTAACTTATTTATGATTATGATATGATGACCGATTGAGCTAGGGTAAGAGTATAAATGAGGGGCAAGCCCCAAGATCGTTATACCACCTTCTCCAGGGTAAGAGTATGAATGAGGGGTAAGCCCCAAGATCGTCATACCACCTTCTTCAGGGTAAGAGTATATCTGAGGGGTACATCCCCAAGATCGTTATACCACCTTCTTCAGGGTAAGAGTATATCTGAGGGGTACATCCCCAAGATCGTTATACCACCTACTTCAGGGTAAGAGTATATCTGAGGGGTAAATCCCCAAGATCGTTATACCACCTGTTCCGTAGATTTGCTACCCACGATGCGAGAAATACCTCATGCGAGTCCTATGGGCTTATGCGGGAGAAATAGTCTCATGCGGGCGGATACAGCCTATGCGAGGAATACCTCATGCGGGTCCACAAGACCCATGCGGGTGAAATAGTCCCAGGAGTAGGATTGCTTATTGATACTACGGGGGAGGGACCCTGTTTTGATCACAAGCCTCCTATTTTTATGCAGTAAAGTATATACTTGTTACTCTCATTGTTAGTAAGGCACAGTGTACTGTATTTTGATTTTCGTCCATGACTCCAGCTTATTTTTCAGACTTATGATATCATTATTACAGTATTTTTCCGCTTTACATACCGTACATATTGTGTCGACCCCTTCCCGGGAGCTGCGTTCATACGCGGTAAGGGTAGCAGTGGTGGATCCTCGTTCTTAGGATCACCGTTCCGGTGTTAAAGCTCCATTCCTCGGAAGATTGTTTTGTTGATGCAGTTTTCCACGATGTTATAGGCGTTGTGTATATTCGGGGCATGGCGGGAGCCTGTCATCGCCACGATTGTTATCCTTAAGTGCGTAGTCACGTATGTGTTTTAGGTATGAGATAATTTGTCTTCTTTGTACTTTTGATTAAGTATGTTTTTATGGGCGGCTGATCGGTGGCGGTGATGTTACCTTTTATAAGTTATGTGTTATGTATGTTCATTTGCTATTCTCGATGTATACGGCGAAGTACCGGTAGGTACGATCGCGGCCGGTCGGTCGTGCGATTACACCGTAAGTCCAGGACATATGTAAGAGAATGGACGTGAGAACACAAGACTTGAAAATTGGTACGAAAGGAAGAATTGTTTTTCCGACGGAAAATCTTCCGAACGTCGGAAAAGAAAAATGTTCGTTGATGAGAATTAGATTCTCAAAATGCATTATTTGAGGAGTATGTAACTTATTAACATTGTGGAAATTTATTTTCACGGATTTGGTCACGTAGGGCCCACCCGAGAAATTTTACGTTTTGTGGGACCCACGAGGGTTACGAAATTTTATGAACAAATGGGAGGGCGACACGTGTCACCCCCACATGGCTTGCTCAAATTAAGCCCAGGGGTATTATGGTCATTGACCAATGTAGAATATCAAGTCCTCAAGCTTGATATAATTGACCAAGTCAATAAGCCACTTGTCTAGATAATTAATTACTCTTCATCCTAGCCACACATATGTTGTTATCTTGACCCTCCATTGTGTTATATATACTACACTAGATGCAAGACAAGCTCTTCAACACTTAGAAAAATTTCACAACATTTTGTTCCTAAAGTGTGCTCTCGGGTTGGCTATTTTCCACACAAGAAAATTTTGCAATTTTGATTCATTATTCACAAGACTTTAACCCAAGGTACCTAAGGGTATTGTAAGGATATCTCAATAGAAAGATCTCGAAAAATAATGTTTTCACGTTAGTCGCAAGGCAAAATCCTAAGTCGTTTTCATAGTTTTGGATTAGAAATGGAAGAGAAGTTGGTTGTGAACTTCTAAAGGCTTTAAATAACGGATTGGAGCGTAAAGGAAAGGAGCTATGAATTGCTAAGGAGCGACTTTGAATCATGGAATTTTATAAGGGCTTATAAAGGTAACAATCTTGTCGTTTTAGTAATTAAGATTACTTATTGTTGTAGCTATGGATATTAGCAAGCATGAGGTATATAGTATGAAGTTTGATAAGTGTATTGGCTATTGGAACCCTAATCCGAAACTAGCATGTTTAGCCTTTGAGATTACAATTCAATTTGGTTATTAGTTTAGTCGCCGCATGTTATATAAAGAAGGAATTGTAGTTGTTAAATTTGTTTATGACTATATAACATGTTAGACCTAAGAACTTGGATTGAAAAAGAATTGGAAAGGACTTAGGATTGGTTATATTGGTGGCCGAATGCCCTTATAAGTGTTGGATTGTTTTATATGAATTGTGGGGCAGAATTTTACACGTTTTGTAAGGCGTGTAATCCCCTTTGATTGGTTGATGTATTGAGCCTTAAATGTTGCATGTTGGTTATTGATTATCGGGCCTTGAAAAAGGTGGAAAAATACGTAGAAACAAAGGAGGTGCTGCCCAATTTTCCGTAGAATAAGAGACCGTATACTTAGTATTATTCTACGTTAGAAACTAGAAGTTGATAGTCGTGTTGTGGCCATTATAGGTTTACACTTCTACGTGCGGCGTATTCGACTTAGCTTGTGGATTAAGCCGAAAAGGTATGTGAACCATCTCCTCTTCTTCTAGCATGATTCCTTATGATAAAAAAGTAAGTCATACTCCTTAAATGATTCATTCCTTGATTGTACTTGGATTGTCTAATATAGAAGTTGTTCTATATACTTCCTTGATTGTACTTTGGATGTTTAAATTGGAAGTTGTTATAATCCATTCCCTTAATGAAGTTTGGATTTTCAAAAGTGAAAGTATTTTACTTGAAGTACATAGAGTCTTGAAAAGGAAGTGGTTTCCAAATCTTTTGGTTATTGTCTTAGTTCCAAAACCTAAAGGTTTTTATAATGACTTTAGGGGAATCAAATGAGTGATTTACTTAATTGATTTAAAAGAGGAGAACTGACATGATTTAAAGCGAAGTAACTTGTTTTAAAGGTGTGAGTTACTTGGGATTTAAAAGTATACGCTACTTGATTTCTAAAGTTAAGAGACTTGAAATATTTTGAAAGTTAAGAAAATTGATTTGAAAGTATATGATACTTGGTTTTAAAAGTATAAGTCTCTTGGTTATAAAAGGAATGAATTTGTCAAAACCCATAAAGGGTTATAACGGCTTTATGGGAAGTTGGTTATAACGGCTTTATGGAAGGTTAAGAGAGTTGTCTATTTTGATGGATAGGTATGAGTTGCCTATGTTGTGTAATTAAAAAGTTACTTAGTTTCAAAGCCTTGAAATGAATTTCTAAAGGTGTAGTAACTTATTTTGAAAAATAGACATGCCTTGATACTACGGGTGTTTGTATCTTGGGGTTTTATATAAAAAAGAGTCTTTTGAAAAGAATGGACGTACGTAGTACTTTGGCTTGTTTAAATGAGAATTTTTCCATTTTGTGCTTTGATAGTACTTTGACTTGTTTAAATGAGAATTATCCTATTTGTGCCTTGATAGTACTTTGGCTTGCTTAAATAAGGATTTCTCTTGGTTGTAAAAAGAAGGCATGGTAATTGTCTTGGTTTATGTAAAAAAAAAAAGGCATGTTAATTTTCTTGGTTTATGTAAAAAGGAAAGGCATGGTATTGTCTTGGTGTGTAAAGGCATGGTATTGTCTTAGTTTTCTTGCATATGGGTTGCTCATATAGATATTCGTGCAAGTATCATATTTCCACATCTCCGCGTCCCTCCATAAAGGGCCGACAACTTGTTTCAAGGATATCATGGAGTAGCTCCCCATGGTGGTGAGTCGTTACACTACGCGGCGGGTCGATGTTGACTCGGGCGGATTAAATTCCCGGGATATATATAAGCCATGGATTAGCTATCCATGATGCGAATATCGTGTACCGATGACTCATTCATGGTCCATGACCTAAGCGGTGAAATAGTCCTCTGCGGGTGAAATAGTCCATGATAGGTTGCATTATAACACGAGGGTGGTTGACCACGACATCGCACGGCGCCCGTGTTTTGAAACGATAGTGATTTCATTAATGAAAGGGTGCAGTGTGTTTATGACTTAAAGTGGAACAGTTGGTCTCATTGTTAAAAGCATAACTTAAAAGATAAAAATGATTACATTACTCTCATGATTGCAAGGTTCAGTGTGCTTATTTATGTTATATTATATCATGGACTGCCGACAGTGAGGAAAGATTCCACGGGCATGATTGATATTATGGGCGTGATACCCATGGTTATATTTGAGTAATGACTTTGAGGGCATGCGTCCCTTACTTGATATGACTGCTTATGTATCGTGTACTGTAGTTTGGCTATCATACATGTCTCATGTTTTGTATAGACTGCTATGATTTCATTACAGTATTTTCAGTTCACATACTTGGTACATTCTTCGTACTGACCTCCTTGAAGTGCGTTAAATCACGCGAGTTTAGGTATGCGATTTGGTGATCTGCAGGTGTAGGACCCTGCTCCGAGTTTTGGATAGATCCATCTGTTCAGGAGTTTATCATTTTGGTATAGATTCTTGATGCATTTTTTTATATGGTATGGGTGCAGCGAGCTGTCCGTCATATTTTAGTAAAACTCTTAGAGTCATGTTCATATGTATGGGATTGGACTCGTGTACAGTGTAGTGCCTTTTATTATGTATATTATATGGCAGCCTCGTCGGCTTTGCCCTTGCATGTTCGTTGGTTTTAAAAAAAAAAAGAGGTGTTATTTAGTTCTGCGGTTTACTTATGTCAGTTAGGTAGAAGGGTGCCCAGGTAGGGCACCAGTCACGGGCCCGGGGTTTGGGGCGTGACACATATTATCCCAACTTTCATCCATAATTTTGAAGAAGCATTTCTATAGCTTCTTGATCCATTTCATAGAGTCTTTGTTTTTGTTTTTATTTTTATTTTTGTTTTGTGCTTTACTCGAGGGCGAGTAAAGTGTAAGTTTGGGGGTGTTTGTTGAGTCTTTTTTATACACTCTTTTGAGTCTTTTTTAGTTAGTATTTTACTCTTTTATTTTGTGTTTAGTATAGTATTAGGTTTGTTTTTCTTTCGTTTGTGTCACAGCGGTCATAAAGGAGAAGATACCACTTTTGAGGATGAAATGAGCTTAATTGAGATGAAAATTTCACAAGGACAACCCAAAGAATGAAGCCTAAAAAGTGTCAAAAAGAATAGAAGAAATCTTGCGACTTCCGACAGAAATCAAAGAGGCACCGCGGTGCCTGGCCACGTAGCACCGCGGTTCCATGGAACCGCGGTCAGGAAAATTAGCACCGAGGCGTAAAAATTATCGAAAGTCCGAAACTGAAACACCGTCGAAGGCACCGCGGTCCCGGATAGAGGCACCGCGGTGCTAGGTCAAGGCACCGCAGTTCCGACGCGTATTTTCAGAATTCCTGAGCCGAATTGGAGACGGTTTTTATGGTCCGAAAGACAACTTTTATCAAATATAAAATCCCTAAACACTATACCGGACGATATACCATATTCTAAAGACTACTTTGGAGCAATACAAGATTGGAGACGACTTGTTCAAGTGCTTTTTCTTCTTTTTTATTTTTATCCAGTTTATGTTGGATTGTAATTTAGTTCTTGACATGACAATGTTTAGGAGCTAATTACTTTAGTAGGGTTTCCATCGAATCTTCTTGAAGCTCTTTCATATAGTTAATGCATTGATTATTGATTTCTTCTTCATCATATTAAGATATATTCAATAGTGTTATGATTTCTTGATAATTAACTAGCTACTAATTGTCATCACGTATATAATTTTGAATCAAAAGTCTGAAAGGTGAGATTGAATATGCTGTAATTGTCTAGACATAGGTTAAAATCATGGACGAAAGTACCCCGATACTTGTGTAGCATTTAAAGGTTATTGTTCTTAATCCTCCTGTGTGGTAAAACTTATCATAGAAATATAGAAGATTTCTGCACTAGGTTGAGCTCTTGTATGTCCTAACCGGAATATAATGACAGATTAGTTAACTTGCTATCTTAATAAGAAGAAGAATCATTAGCATTACATTAACACGTGAAAGAGTGGATAGTTGAGGAGATTGAAACCTTATTTCCTTCATAACTGTTATAAACCCAAAGTCTTATAATCTTTAGTTTATTTTCTGCACTTAGTCATAATTCGTAGTTATAATTCTCAAACTAAAGAACGTCAACCAAATAGATACCATAGGATAGATAATTGGTACTTAATAAACCAGTCTCTGTGGACGATTAACTCGGTCTTACAGATCTTTATTACTTGAACGATACGTACACTTGCGTAAGCACTTAGAAATATCACAATAGGAGGTAACCCAATGTTTTAATTATGTTATTTCAATTTTTGTTTTAGTTTGTTCTTGAACAGTCGCACGTTCTTGGCTTCTTGGTTTATGTGTTTTTTATGACAGGTGGACTAGGGACTAGCTCCGGGAGGCAAAGGGTCGAAAGTGCTGAAAATTTGGAAAATTTTGCTTTTTACGATGAAAGCGCTGCGGCGCCCAATGTTTAGAGAACATGAAATTTTTCCAGAGGAATTAGCGTCGCGGCACCAACCTGTAAGGCTGCAGCGCCAGAAGTTAGAGAGTCCCGATGCCTATGCAATTTCAAGAACCTCTTCCCAGACCTCCGTTGTGACTGTTGTTTTGTGTCTGTAAGTTATCCCTTTATTTTTAGTATTTACTCATTTGGGACAATGTGTTAATTAAGTTTGGGGGGAATCTTACTTTGTCTTGTGTTGAGTCTTTTTGTTGTCTGTCTCTTTGTATGTTTAATGTGTTTTGTTAGTCAATTTTTTTTGGATCAAACATGTTGTAATTGCTAAAGATATTTTGTGAATAAAGTGGAATTAACAACAAAAGAAAATTGTGTGCTTAAGTTAGATATACCAAAAATTGATGACATCTAATTATTTGGATATTTGTGTTTTAGCCAATGTGTTGTCAATTATGAAAAGTAAGGTTGAAAATGTCTAGAAAACATGTTTACTTGTTATTTGAGGCGAAATAGTTAAGATATGCATGTTTAGGGAAGTGATTCAAACATTCTTTGATAGCCTTTCTGACTGTTCATTACCTACCCTGACATAAATTGTATCATTAGTTAGCCTCTTTGAGCCTAAAATAATATCTTTGTTTGACACCCTATGATTCCCTGATTGTGCCATAAGTGATAATTGAAAATTATTGGGATGAAAAGTGTTGAAAAAGAAATACAAATATAGTGAAAAAGTTGATGCACCCCAATGAAAAATATGCAAAAGCCTAAGTCTGGGGGTGCTTGTTATTGATAATGTGTCTCATTCTCTCAAAAGAAAAGAGGCGAGAAAATAGGTATGAGACTAAAAAGAAAGTCCAAAGAAGGAAAAAAGAGTTGAATGGAAAATGCTTATGGTACGAAATTGAGCCTAAATGCCAACTTTTATCTACCCTTGCCTAAGCCTACACTATAACCCTTGAAAGTCCAGAAGATCCCTAATTTATATTCTATGATTAGTGGAGAATAGCAAATAGACAGGTCTATAGAATTTTGGGAAAGATGGAATGAAATTGACATGCATGAGTTAGGTGCTTATATTTTCAGTGATTATGATCTACATGTTTTACTCATTCTCATCATTGAATTTGCGAAATATCTAACTTGAAATTCTAGATTGCTAAAAATTCATGCTATGTCCTAACATATTATCTCAGTTCTCATCCATGATTTTTGAGGCAACATTGACATAGCTACTTGATCCATTTCATAGAGTATTTTCATTGGTTTGGTTTTTGTTTTTGTTTAGTGCTTTACTCGAGGGAGAGTAAAGTTTAAGTTTGGGGGTGTTTGTTGAGTCTATTTTATATACACTTTTGAGTCCTTTTTAGTTAGTATTTACCTATTTTCGTTGCGTTTAGTATAGTGTTAGAATTGTTTTTCTTTCTTTTGAGTCACAGCGGTCCTAAAGGAGAAAATACCGAGTTGAGGATGAAATGAGCTGAATTGAGTATGAAATTGCACAAGAAAAGCCTAAACAATCAAACAAAAGGAGCTCAGGAAGAATGAAAGAAATCTGGCGAAATCCAAACAAAAAGTAGGGAGAGCCGTGGCGCAAGGCATGGAAGGGTCGCGACGCTGATGAGCCGCGGCTGAAGGAATTAGGGTCGGGGCGTAAAAATTCCAGAGAGTCGAAATTATTTTACCGCCGTGAGCGCCGCGACGCAGTATTTCCAGTGAGCAACAGTGATCTCGGTTGATTTAGGGCCGCGGCGCCGATGCGCGAATCTGAGGAAAAAGTTCCGAAATTTCATAAGGGTAAAAGGGTCTGAAATGAGGTTTTGCTCAGCTATAAAACCCTGAAACTCTCTCATGCTTTATATCATACTTTTAGAGGCAAGAACGGAGGCAAAACTACAATTGGAGACTTTTGTTCATGTTCTTTTTTCTTTCCTTTGTTTTATTTCAGTTATGTTGGATATTAAATTAGTTCTTAGCATGATAATGTCTAGGAGCTAATTTTTTTTATTAGGATTTTTCGTTGAATCGTTGAAACTCTTTCATAAGTTAATGCATAGTTATTGATTTCTTCTTTAATTGTTAAGATCTATTCAACTTGTTATGATTGTATGATAATTAACTGGTCATTAATTGTCATAACTTATCTGATTTCGAATCGAGATCTGAAAAAGAAGATTTGAATATGCTATAGTTGTCTAGACATAGGTTAAAATCGTGGACGAAAGTATTCCGATACTTGTATAGTGTTTAAGGTTATTGCTCTTAATCCTCCTGTGTAGTAAAATCTATCATAGAAATATAGAAGGTTTCTGCATAAGGTTGAGTTTTTATATGTCCTAACCGAAATGTAGAACATGTTCGTTAACCTGTTATCTAATAAGAAGAAGAATCATTAGTTTTGCATTAACAAGTGAAAGAGTGGATAGTTGAGGAGATTGAAAACCCAAGTTCCCATCATAACTGTCTTAAACCTTAAGTATCATCACCATAGTTTATTTTCTGCAAATTATTTGTTTTAATTCTTAGTTTAAAATCTCAAACAAAAGAACGTTAGTCAAATAGATACCATAGATTAGATATTCGGTACTTGACAAACCAGTCTCTGTAAACGATAACTCGGTCTTACAAACTTTATTACTTTAGCGATATGTATAAGTGCGTAAGCACAGAAATATCGCACAACAACATCAGCATTCACAGCACTCAACAAGTCCATGTAGAGACGACATCAGCATTCGCAACATCCAGCAAGTCCGTGCAGAGATGACATCAGCATTCGCAACATTCAACAAGTCCATGCAGAGACGACATCAGCATTCGCAACATCCAGCAAGTCCGTGCAGAGACGACATCAGCGTTCGCAACATTCAACAAGTCTGTGCAGAGACGACATTAACATTCACAGCATCCAACAAGTCCGTGCAAAGAGGCTATCAGCATTCGTAGCATCTAACAAGTCCGTACAGAGACGACATCAGCATTCGCTGAATCCAGCAAGTCTGTGCAGAGGCGACATCTCCGCATTCGCAGCATCTAGCAAGTCCGTGCAGTGATGACATCTCAGCATTCACAACATCTAGCAAATTCGTGCAGTGACGACATCTCAGCATTCACAACATCTAGCAAATCCGTGCAGTGACGACATCTCAGCATTCGCAACATCCAGTAAGTCTGTGCAGTGACGACATCTCAGCATTCGCAGCATACAAGTCCGCGCTGTGACGACATCGCATCATTCACAATATCCAGCAAGTCCGTACAGGGACGACATCTCAGCATTTGCAGCAGCACATCAACACCATGACGCCGTCAACAACATCACCATCACGTTACACATGATGACATTTCTATTCTCCTGACTGCATTAATTATATATTTATGCTTTATTACTTTTATGCACTAATTTTTTCTTAAGTTTTAGCCTACATGACCCTCAATTTACAGGAGCAATTGCAGCACGTCTGTGCAAGGACAACATGTCAATATTCCCAATGGTAGCATTGACAATATCACATTAACACAAGGATACCGTAAACAACATCGCCAACACGCTACCCATGACAATATCTCTACTCTCAGAATCACATTGCTTATATATCCATGCTTTATCATTTTTTGCCTTAACCGTTATGCACTAACGTTTTCTTAAGCTTTAACATGCAGGTACGTTAATTTACAAGAGCAGGAGCGCAACGTGAATTTTCTCTTATAGCGATCTGAGGTAATTTGTGTGTGGGGGGGGGGGGGGTTTCTTCTCAACAAAGGGCAAAAGCGGCCTCGAGCATCTATCCACTCTCTTCCGCCATCCCACAACACCAATAACGCAGTGTCATCATAATTCGACACTGGGATAAATTTTAAATCTTTGTCAGCCTTGCCTTTAGTTTTCATACACCACAGTAATCCAGTGTCATCATAATTCGATACTAGGACAAATTTTAAATGTATGTCAGCCCACTTATTTCCAGCACCAAAAACCCAGTGTGTGTTTCTATCACCACTACCCAGTATCATCATAATTCGACACTGGGACAAATTTTTGAATCTGCGTCAGCTTCGCTTTCAATTGTCAATTCTTAATCTTCATTCTAATTCTGAGGATCGAGACAAAATTGGCTATAAGTCAATGTCTTTGTCCGAAAACTATTTCATCGTTTTCAGCCAAAGAGGGACAAGTTATTGACACTCAATTTTGACCCTCTATTAATCAGTAAATTAAACTAATTTTTTAAACACCACAAAATAATTTTAATAATAATAATACATGCATATATAAATATATACATAAAGAAGCAATTTAATAATGGCGCCGCATTTATATAGAGCATTAAGCACTCGTTAAATATCATAAATATCATTTATAATTTAAACCCAAGCTAAAACTAATAAAATTTAACACCTAAAACTTAATACCTAAAACATTGCCCAAAACCAGCTAAGCCCAACCGGACTAAACCCAACCCAAAACTTTTCTCCCTGACCCGCGGCCCAAACGTCCCAGCCCCTTTATTTCATTTTCCCCCCATCGTCCAAAACCAAATGAACCTTAGAACCATCGCCGCCAATCCCAGCACCCCAACCCGAGATTCTCGCCGGAGAATCTGGGCTCATCCTCGCCCATTCCGCCAGCTCACCCTCGTACTCACTATAATCGCCACACATATACAACTTACCATAACTGAATGTTACCAAAAATCGTAGCTTATAATCCTACATAAAATCAACACCAAAATCACAAACAAAATGGTCCCGATTATGGTAAAAATCATTACCATAAACCACCACCGAATCCTATAATGTTACACCCAAAATCGCGTGAAAACAGTAACAAAATTGCCTCCCAAAAGCAGCCCCAAAAGATTAAGTTACCATAACCAAAATTATACTAAAACCTACCAAAATCGAAACCAATTCAAGACTATATAAATCAAACGATTTGCACATGCAATGGCCATCGGGGAAAAACGGTAAGGACCAGAAAAACAAGAGTGAATCCTTCAGCATCGGCGAAACCCTTAGGATAGCAGAGACACCTCATTCTCACAAAATCTTTTTCCTTTCAAATCGCATAGCAATCAAAACTCTGAGTGGATCGACGACTTGATACGCTGCCTCGGTACGCTGCCCGGAGAAGGTAAACTCACTCCCTTTTGAATTTCGATCCTTTATGCAATTTTGTGCGCTTTGTGTCGTATATGTTTGTTTCTTGATTTAAGGATCTGTTTATGAAAGCATGTCTATATTTGGTTAAGCATATGTTGGGTTGGAAATGGTTTAGACTTGCATCCTTGCTGCCGAAATGCCCTTTTGTTTAAATGCTCAAAGTGTAGTAGGTTTTAGACCGATCTCTCCACCCTTCTAATTTGTTTGTAAAATCTGGATAGAGTTTTGAGGATCCCCCTTTTCTTCTGTCTTATTCTAGAGCATGTGACCCCTACCCTCCTAGGTAAATTATTAATGGATTTGTCCATGTGAGCATGTCTACCTTATATCTAAAATTTGCTGAATATGTGATATATGTCAGAAATGGTTCAGGTTTGTGTCACTGCTACCCAATTTTCCCGTGATACATGTTAAAGTATTATAAGTTCCTTAGTTTAACCTTCCCTCTTACCCCTTATAGTTGTTTTGCAAAATCTAGGCAAAGTCTTAAGACTCCCTCTTCCTTTTATCTTTGATTGAAGAACATGTAACCTCTGTGTTGATAAGATTGCTTACATGAAATTTGAAATGCAATTTTAGCTTTTGCTCGTGTACAAATTGGACCAGTCTGTCTAAGTTCTTAATTAAATTTTGATCTTTTGATATCCTGGAGCATGCTACCTGTTTTAATGAATTTGTTCTTTTCCTTTACATGATAATTCGTCTTGCCTACTCATTCCGATTCAAGTCTAAATATGAGCATGTTAATATTGGACTTGTTTGGCTTAATGTTGTTGCTTGAATCAGGCGAGATGTAAATGTATGTTCTTTGCTCTTGTTGTTTGAGATCTGCTGATTTTTCTCTTTCGGGAATTGATATTGTTAAATAAGAATTATATCCTATACCTGTTTGAGCTTATATGGAAATCTGGCCTATTTGTATTTATTAATAAAGATTTGGACAACTATTAATCTTTATCTTTTCTTATATTCTTTACATGAAATGCATCGGAGCCGAATGAAGAGTCTCATTGCGAGACTCATCGCGACTTTCGTCGAATGAAGACATACATCTACGTGCATCCATATCCGCATATGACATTCCAAACCACAGGAGGAATTACACCGTCATTCCTTCGAGTCACTATTATTGATTCCCCCTTACCCATTTATTTGTTGTAAATTATTGTCTAACATTACATTTGTACGACACCGAAGCTTTGAGTCACCATTAAGAAAGTAGTTTTGATACTAGAAATTTGCTTTCCCTTAACTTAATTATTTTAGGCTTGCCCTACATTGCTTAAGTTACATTAAACAACCTAATAATTTTCACTTGCATAACTCTTCACGTAGTTGAGGTATTATTAGCTACCAAATTCCTGACACAAGAAAAATATAGGAAAAGTTATTTTATGTACTTTTATTATCACTTGCAAAATTAGACCTTTTACATGCTAGGCCTAATTTAAACATGCATTTTTCTTTAACATAATAATTTGTCGCGACCCGAACCCCGGTCCTGCGACTGGTGCCCTATCTGGGCACCCTTATACCCATACATCACATATAACCAGCGGAAGCTCTAAGAAAAACTCATGTTATAAAAATAGGCAAGCCGATGAGGCTGCCGCTATATATAAACGGGAACATCCCGACAACACAGTAGTACAACTGACCAAAAATATATATATACAACTCACGCAAGTCCAACCCACATATGAATACAGACCTCTAAGAGTTTGGACAGTAAACTATGACGGGACAAGGCCCCGCTTTACCCCTGTATATACATAGTCATAATGGAAGACCTGTGCCAAAATGACAAGCTCCTGAACATTGGAGCTATCCCAAAATGCTGACCAAGGATCCTAAGCCCACGGATCACCCAACTGAGTACCTAATACCTGCGGGCATGAACGCAGCCCCCCGAAGGGGGTCAGTACAATAAGATACCAAGTATGTAAACATGAAGTACAGTAAATAAGATCATAGTTGTACAAAAGATGACAGGGACAGGTATGAAAATCAAATACCAGATCCAACCGTGCCATATAAAATAAGAGCCAATCAGACTTTTACCATCAGACACTGTATCAATCAGATCATCAGACATGTATCAATGTACCACTGTACTTTATAGAAATGAGAGTCATCGTATCTGTTTTCATATAACGCATCTCGGCCCTTTAGTGAGGGACTCGGCGAACTCGCTATGATGTATCTCAGTCCTTTAGTGAGGGATTCGGGGAAATGGAATAATAACACTTGCACGAATAGCTACCATAAGCAACCTAGTACAACTTAACTTATATTTTGACTCTCAAAGGAATAAAACCAAGGTACCAACATCTCATGTACCAATCACATATACGAACTTTTCATTTTAGCTATGCCAAGGTACCAACATATCATGTTCCAAACACATATAAAATCTTTCATTTTAACTATGCCAAGGTACTAACATATTATGTACCAAACACATATAAAATCTTTCATTTTAACTATGCCAAGGTACCAACATATCATGTACCAAACACATATAATATATTTCATTTTAACTAAACCTAGGTACCAACATCTCGTGTACCAAATATTAAAATGAACTTTCCTTTTAGAAATGCGTGGTATCAACATATCATCTACCAATCACATATAATAAGCGTTTCCTTTTAGAAATGTGTGGTACCAACATATCATGTACCAATCACATATAATAAACTTTTCCTTTTAGAAATGTGTGGTACCAACATATCATGTACCAATCACATATAATAAACTTTTCCTTTTAGAAATGCCGAGGCACTCTCATACCTTTCATTTTTAAATCCTCATTTGTAAAATCAAGACACTTATCATATCAAGTACCATTTTAAATTTCTTTTGAAAAATCAAGACACTTATATTTTTACAACCAAGTGACTCATACTTTTAAAATCAAGTCAAGTATACTTTTAAAATCAAGTTACCATTGCCTCAGGTACCATATGAAATCTAGATTCATTTAAAACATGTATGTCCACCGTACACTCATTTTATAAAGTTCATGCTCAAAGAAGAAAGGAAGAGTCACATACTAACACTTGTCGTTTGTACCAACTCGATAATCTAAATTCGTCTCGCTCCTCTAGCTAACATTCTGGAAACATTTGAATGGTGATAACATATCCGAATTGTCAAATTAATTCATTTTATGATCCGTTAGTAGGTTATATATTTAATAATGATCTTATCTAATCAGTTATGAACCTAGAAAGTGTAAAAAGAACTGGTTATGTCTTAACTTCTATGCAAATGGAAATTCTACTCATTTCAATATAATTGATTGTCGATTCCTTTTTCATTTAACGTTGCAATGGCTTGTTCGATACTTTTTCTCATTAGTGTTGTAACTTAGCAAGATCAACTCGACTTCAATACTTCCTAACAACTCTTATCAACATCTCCCATAAGACTTGGTAAGGACTTAGGAATAATTTAGACATGCCTTTAGCATAGAATCAATAACATGAATACTCCTTAACTTCTAAGAATAGAATGAATCATGAAACAATACCACATGTATATTTCATACGTAGAACATGCCAAAGAAAGAAGGAAGAGGTTCACATACATTATTGACGACTAACCAACACGACAAGTAGAATACGTCTCAAATAGGTACTTCAACCTATAATGACAAAAACACGTCTATCAACTTCATGAATACTTGTATACACTTATACCACATAATGAATCTCCTTTCTCATAAAAATTCGGGCAGCACTTCCCCTACTTATACGTACTTTTCCACCTTTTAAGAATGTCAATTTCATCAACAACCAAGCCACAATTAAGGGCACAACCAAAACATCAACCAAAGGGGATTACACGCCTACTTCACGTGTAAAATTAAGCCCCTTAATCCATATAAAAACAGTTCACAAAAATAGTCCGTGTTCCACAACAACAAGGGTAAAATGTGAGACCTTTTAACACCTTTCTACACCCTTATTCCCTTAGGACTTTCATTAGCAATTACTACAATTAAAATGCTTATTGGTGGATGAATTTCCAGCATTCCAACGCCACAAAATAGTCCCTTAAAACTGCATAACAATATCCAACAATTTGGTACACCTCTCGGCCAACAACAACAACAACAATACAAAACCCTTTCCATAATCCTTTATATTTCAATTCAAGTTTCAATACTTTAATACAAATCATATCAACTATCAACAAAAATATTTCCTTCGTTTAATAACTTGAAACAAGTGAAGATAACAACAATAATAACCAACGAATCCAAGATAACCAAACTGTCTAGTTTCGGCCACATCACCATTTTATTCTTCATTCTCCTTAATACAAGTTCATCTATTAACTACTACAACATGTAATATCCAATTACTTCAAGAGGAGGAAGAATCCTTACCTTAAAATAGCCCAAAATAGTCCACTTAAAGTCGGTCCACAGTTTTGTCTTAGCTCCACTTCTTCAAGTTTCAATCACACATATGTATCCACTACAAGCTTTAACCACCTTCCCTTCTTGTTTTACTTCCAAAAAGTTCATAAACAAGCTTAGGTTTCTTGGACAAAATCTGTCCAAAACCGAGACCACCATTAGGAGTATTAACCTTGGCTTAGAACTTAGGTAGAGGGCTTAATCTTGGAAAATAACTAAACTTTGTTCTTCACTTTTGCTTGAATTTCGAGAGCTTCAAGGAGAGAAGAGATATGAGGGTTTGAAGATGAAGATATTTGTGTGCTAATTCTTCAAGAATTGTAATATAAGAGGTGTACAAGCCAAGTGGATGGGGGACCCTCTTGTCCACTTGTATGAAAATATATTCCACACTATAATCTCTTCACAAAATTTCAATCCAACACTTAGTCAATCTTGCAATACATATACATATATAATTAGAGCTTTATTACACAAGTGGGGAGGGACACATGTCACCCTCTTATTCGCCCATAATTCTCTTAACAAAATAATTTCATACTTAGCCAAAATACTTAAAATTTTCGTACCCCCCCCCCCCCCCAAATTGTGAAATTTTTTATTAGCTCATATTCTTAATCCCAAGACTTTATAATACAATACTAAGTCCATAAATCAATATTAGGGAATCCAACGCCGAGTTAATAAATTTTTCGTCGTCACATTTTTTTTATCCAAAATTTTTCCGTATCCGAAAATGTCAACATACTTTCCTTCCAACCTTCACATCTTATTTCCTTACTTACGTTCTCACTTATATGCCCTGAAACTACGGGGTGTAACATAATTAACCTAGGTTTGAACAGACAACCGCAAGTTAGCGGATCTTAGAGGGTGCCTAACCCCTTCCCTCTAGATTAATAAAGAACACGTGCCCAGAATCTCACATAGTTTAACAGAACATTTAAATAGAGTTAGTGTTGACTTTACCTAGTAACATTTAGGTGCCCTAATTCACCCAAACTAATTAGGTGGCGACTCCGCGAACCCTTTTGCACTTTTAGCACTATTTTAGCATTTTTTATTTATTCTTAAAAGCAAGCAGGATTCACTGAAATAATGTTGCATTAAAAAAAGTGCGCGACACACCATCTAGACTCCTATAAAAAGAATGATCAAGCATCGAATCCCCATCATCGACGATAAGCTTAGACTTTGAGTCGACTGGAGTGAGCATGATTTTACAGTTTACCATTTTAGCCCTGTAAACAATTTCTTCGGCATACTTATGCTGACATAAGAACATTGCATTCTTGAATCTAGTCACAGAAATCTCTAAGAAATAACTCAACTTACTCAAGTTTGTCATGATAAATTCTTATTTGAGCATAGTGATAATCTCATTTTTCAACACATCTGAGGAGGCAGTCAAGACAATATCATCCACATAGAGAAATAGGTATGTAGTGTCATTACCTTGATCAAAAATAAAAAGTGAGTTATCACATTTGTTGCACATGAACTCAATCTGCAAGATATAAGTGGCAAAACGGTCATATCAAGCCTTGAGGGCTTGTTTCAAGCTATAAAGTGACTTTCAAAGCCGGCAGACATACTGAGGAGTCGAAGGATGCACAAAGCCAGGTGGTTGATACATATATACGGTTTCTTTCAAATCCCTATGTAAGAACGCATTTTTCACATCAAGCTGATGAATCGGCCAATTCTTTCCCATAGCAATGCTTAAAACAATGCGGATGGTGGTTGGTTTAACCACTGGATTGAAGGTCTTACCACAATCAATTTCCTCTTATTTCCCCATGCCATTTGCCACAAGTCTCGCCTTATAGCGTTCAACCTCACTATTGTTTCTAAATTTATGATGCCACATACAATGAATCACATTGACTCCCCCTGTTTTTTTTAAGATCCCAAGTTTGTTGTGTAGTGAGCGTATCAAACTCCTCACGCATAGCCGCAAGGATCAAGCTTGGCTAACTTTGGGTTCTTGAGTATATGTGATATGGCTTGAATAGGTAGTTTAAAGTGGACTTTCAGTTTGAAAATCTCGTGTTGGGCATGGGTTTCCATGTGGTACGTTGGAATATGGACTATTTTGGTGTTTGTAGAGGGTGAGGACTCGGGCAATGGGGTTGTGAGGAGGCGATAGGACTTGCCGGCAAGGGTTGGTCGATGGGGGTTGGGGGTCGGTGATGGTATCGAGTGGAAGTAAGGCAATGGGGTTGTCACGGGATCAGTAGGTAAGCCGGGGGAGATTACGGATGGTAGTGTGGCAATGGGGTTGTCACTGGTGGCAGTGGGGCAATGAGAGGTGACATGAGTAATAGGTGTCGGGGGAGATGACCGGAGTAGTGGGTTTTGAGTTGAACTTCAAGCTCCATGGATCATATTATTAAACAGGGGGAAGTGTCTGAATCATCAAGAAAGTCATAGTTAGTGACTTGAAATTTTTGGATGTTTACAAAAGGGAAGATGTGCTCCTCAAATGTAACATGGAGAGAGACAAAGACTTTATTTATGGACAAATCATAGCATATGTACCCCCTATGGTTTGATAGAAAACCCAAGAAGATGCAAGGAGTACTCCTAGGTGTAATTTCTGAGGACTCGTGGAGGCGAGATTAGGGTAGCATAGATAGCTAAATATTCGGAGGTGACTATAGGAAGAGACCCGACGGATTAGAATTTCGGTGAGAGTTTTATTTTGAAGGGTACAAGTAGGTAATATATTAAGAAGGTATGCTACCATTTGTAATGCATAGACCCAAAAGGGATGGGGGGAGAGAAGCATGGAATAACATGGTATGGATCATATTATTAATGGTGCGAAGGATTCTTATGGCTTTATCATTTTGAGGTGAGTTATGTGGGCAAGAGAATCAGAACACCATGCCATTGTCCGAACAAAATTTATGAAAGTGTGAATTGTTAAACTCACGACCATTATCACATTGAAATGATTTAACGTTCTTTTCAAATTGCATTTTAATGTAGGATCGAAATTCAAGAAAGGTGGAGTATACTTGAGACTTATATTTGAGCGGATATACACTTATGGTCCGGCCCTTTTCCGGACTCCGCACATAGCGGGAGCTTAGTGCACTGGGATACCCTTTTTTAGACCCAAAGAAAATGAGAGAAGTCATCTAATAGTACCAAATAATATTTATGACCTAGTTTTCTTGTAATGAGAGATGTTGTTAGGCATATTTTGTATATACTTTTTGAGTCATTTTTAGTTAGAATTTTCCCCATTTTTGTTTAAATAAGTGTCGTGTTAGGGTCGTTTTTCTTTCTTTTGAGTCACAGCGGTTCCAAATGGCAAAATAGCAAAAACAAAACTAAAAGTGGGCAGAAAAGGAGGCTCCCGAAATAAAAAGAACAAAGTTGGCAGATCCGTACGAAAGCATGCAGGGCCTCGACACTGAGCAGCAGGACTGCGATGCCATAAATCCTGAGAAGCCACAGAAAATTCGGCACCACGGCGCCATAATGCAGGCCCACGGGCCCCACGTGGGAAAAATCAGATCCGAGAAGAATTTGATCAGGGGCAGAAGGGTCCAGGACACACGATTTTTTGCAGAATATTTAAACCCTTGAGACAGATTTTAGGGGGAGGTTGGATACTATATCTCTCACAACTCTTGAAGGCTATAATTGAATACATTAGTTCTAAGTATTTTTCTCTATTTTAATTCAGTTCATGTTTGAATTTGTATTAGTTCTTAGTATGTCTATGGCTAGGAACTAAACATTTTATTAGGGTTTTCCTATTGAATCGCTTAAAACTCGTATTCATGAATTAATGCATTAGATTGGTTTCTTCTTCACTTGATTAAGATTTATTCAATATTGGTATGAATGTTCGATAGTTAACTGATCACTAATTATCATAATTTATATGATTTTGAATCAAGAACCGAGAGGAGAGATTTGGATATGATGTAATTGAATAGACATAGGTTAAAATCGCGGATGAAAGTACCCCGATACTTGTGTAGCATTGTAGGTTATTGTTCTTAGTCCTCCTATGTGGTAAAACCTATCATAGAAATATATAAGGTTTCTACACTGGGGTTGAGCGATTATATATCCTAACCGGAATATAAGACAGTTTAGTTAACCTGCTATCTTAACGTAGAAGAAGAAATCATTCTTGTTGCATTAAGGATTGAAAATAATGGATAGTCGAGGATATTGGAAGCCCTATTTCCATCATAATTGATTAAACCAAAGTAATTTAGTTTAATTTTTGCAATTACTCTAGAGCATCTTTTTATCATTTTTTGTTATTGTTGTTGTAATTTTTATAGGAAACACCAAGTATAGGTACATGGACTATCACTATCAAGGGCTGCAATACTTCGACCTTTGTCCACAGTGGAAATTTAGCCCACATGCTCCACAAGAGGGGCAAAATGAGCTGGAGGAAGCCTTACTCAGGCTCACCGAGAGCCAGAATCCTCAAGGACTAACTCATCCGCCACAGAGTCAGGCTTCACCAGGAGAGCTAGATAACTTGGGAGCAGTTATTTGGGCACTCTCAAATGCCCAAACTCAGTTCATGGTGGAAACAAGATCATCCATCAGGAATCTATAGATGCAGTTGGGACAGCTAGCTAGCATGCTGAGAAAAGGTGGGCAAGAGAACCACCCTAGCAATACTGGTGTAGACCCACAAGAGCAATGCAAAGAAGTTGACTTGAGGAGTGGCAAACGAGTGAAGATAGGTTCATCCCCACTATGTCCAGAAAAAAAGGGTGAATCCAGTGAGGTGAAGGATTCGGAGGGGGCAGTAATTATAGAAGATCTTCTTGGGGACCACAGATCACCTCCAGTAGTCGTTGACACACCGCAGGTGAAGATACCATATCCCCAAAGACTTAGAAAATATTCTCTTGACAAGCAGTTCTCTAAGTTTCTGGAGGTCTTTAAAAAACTGCACATCAACATTCCATTTGCTGAAGCCTTAGAACAAATGTCGAGTTATGTAAAGTTCATGAAGGAGATCTTCTGCAAAAAAAAAGATTGGAGGAGTATGAAACAGTGGCATTGACTGAGGGATGCAGTGACATCCTACAGAGAAGGTTACCTCAGAAGTTGAAAGATCCGGGAAGTTTCACCATCCCTTGCACTATAGGGAAGTTTGAATGTCAGCATACCCTATGTGATTTGGGGGCAAATATAAATTTGATGCCCTTTTTCTGTGTTTTGCAAACTTGGAGTGGGGGAAGCAAGACCTACAACCATAACCTTACAACTAGCATATCGCTCCATTGTCCACCCTAGAGGAATAATTGAGGATGTCTTGGTTAAGGTGGACAAGTTTATCTTCCCTGCCGATTTCATCATCCTAGACATGGAAGAAGATGAAAAGATGCCCCTCATCCTTGGAAGGCCATTCTTAGCCACGGGACATGCACTAATTGATGTTCAGAAAGGTGAGATGAGACTTCATGTTTAGGGAGAAGAAGTGATTTTTAATGTATTCAGAGCAACAACCTACCCAAGGGCAAGTGATAACTGTTATGGTATTGATGTGATTTATAAAGCAGTTTCTAAAAACGGGTTCAGGAGTGCTGATGCTCTTGAAGTGGTGATGACACAATGGGATGAGGATATTGGTACTGACACAGAATCGATGGAGTATGCAAATTGGTTGGATTCCCATGAGCCCTGCTATAGAAAAAAATATGAGGAGCTAGGAACAATGGCAGAGAGACCAGTGTCGTCCACAGAACAAGCTCCAGAACTACAGTTGAAGACTTTGCCAGACCATTTGCACTATCAATATCTAGACGAGAACAAATCCTTACTAGTGATTGTATCGGCTCATCTATCCAAAGTGGAGGTTGAAAAACTGTTGAGAATATTGAGGGCTCACAAGCTCGCGATTGGATGGACGCTGGCTGACATTAGAGGGATAAGTCCTTCCATAGTAATGCACAAAATTCGTCTAGAAGATGAGAGCAGACCTTCCATTGAGGCACAGAGGAGACTAAATCCAACCATGAAAGAGGTGGTGAGAAAAGAGATCCTAAAATGGCTAGATGCTGGGGTAATTTATCCTATCTCCGAAAGTGGATGGATAAGCCCTGTGCAAATGGTGCCCAAGAAAGGTGCATGACTGTGGTGACGAACGAAAAGAATGAGCTTATTCCATCCAGAACAACTACAGGGTGGAGAATGTGTATTGACTACCGCAAGTTGAACAAAGCAATCAGGAAGGATCATTTTCCTTTGCCTTTTCTTGACCAAATGCTTGACAGGCTTGAAGGACACAAATACTATTGCTTCTTGGATAGTTATTCAGGGTATCACCAAATTTCCATATCTCCAGAAGATAAGGAGAAAACAACTTTCACATGCCCTTTTGGTACATTTACTTTCAAGAGAATGTCATTTGGGCTCTGCAATGCACCCGCCACCTTTCAGCGTTGTATGATGGCTATCTTTTCTGACATGATAGAGAAGACCATAGAAATCTTCATGGATGATTTTTCTATTTTTGGGTCCTCTTTTGATGAATACTTGAAGCATTTAGAAACAGTCTTGCAGCGGTGCAAAGACTCAAATATGGTGTTGAACTGGGAGAAGTGTCATTTTATTGTGCAGGAAGGTATCGTTCTTGGCCACAAAATTTCCCGCAATGTCATTGAGGTAGACAAGGCTAAGGTTTCAGTGATCGAAAATCTACCACCTCCAGTGTTAGTAAAAGGTATCAGAAGTTTTCTTGGGCATGCTGGTTTCTACAGAAGGTTCATTAAGGACTTCTCAAAGATCTCCAAACCTCTGTCCACCTTGTTGATGAATGGGGTTGCTTTTGAACTCAATGAAGAATGTCTGAATGCCTTTCAGACCCTTAAGGAGAGGCTAATCTCAGCACCCATAGTCACTGCGCCTGACTGGACACTCCCATTTGAATTAATGTGTGATGCAAGCGACTATACAGTGGGAGCAGTTCTTGGACAGAGAGTCAATAATGTATTCATGCCAATCTACTATGCTAGCAAAACTCTAAATGTTGCACAGCTGAACTATGCAACAACAGAAAAAGATTTGTTGGCTATAGTATACGCATTTGAAAAATTTAGGCCATACCTCATGGGGAATAAGGTGATAGTGTACACTGATTACTCATCCATCAAGTATTTGATGACTAAGAATGATGCAAAACCTCGCCTTATACGATGGGTGTTGTCGCTATAAGAATTTGACATGGAGATCCAGGATAAAAAGGGGACAGAGAATGTGGTTGCAGACCATTTGTCAAGGCTTGAAGTGGAAGAGAGCCAGAACACCAAGGATGTGCAAATAAATGACTACTTCCCAGACGAGCAACTGTTTCAGGTAAGTACTAGTGTAAGTTTACCTTGGTTCGCTGACTTTGTTAATTTTCTTGCAGCAAAAATAGTGCCTTCAGGAATGACAAGACAACAGGTGAAAAAGTTCTATTCAGAGGTAAAACATTACTACTGGGAGGAGCAAATTCTCTACAAGCATTGTGATGATCAAGTCAGTAGGCGATGCGTACCAGAGGATGAAATGCACCAAATTCTCACTCATTGTCACACCTTGCAATGCGGTGGGCATTTGGGGGCATCAAGGACAACAGCCAAGGTATTGCAGAGTGGATTCTATTGGCCAACCCTATTCAAGGATGCCAACACTTTCGTGAGGGGCTGCGATATTTGCCAAAGAACTGGGAACATATCAAGGCGAAATGAAATGCCCCTAACTAGGATTTTAGAAGTGGAGCTGTTTGACGTGTGGGGGATCGACTTCATATGCCCGTTCCCAATGTCCTTTGGGAACCAATACATCCTTCTCGCAGTGGATTATGTGTCCAAATGGGTTGAGGCAGTAGCTACTAAAGAGAATGATAGTAAGATTGTCTTGAAATTCCTTCAGAAAAACATATTCACAAGGTTTGACACTCCAAGGGCCCTCATCAGCGATGAATGGAGTCACTTTTGCAACAAGCAGATTGACACTTTGCTGGCGCGTTACAGAGTCTACTACCGGACTGCTTTGCCATATCATCCTCAAGCTAATTGGCAGGCTGAGATTTCAAACAGGGCAGTGAAAAGCATACTGGAGAAGACAGTGGATGGCTCAAGAAAGAATTGGTCTACAAAGCTGGATGATGCACATTGAGCCTATAGAACAGCTTTAAAAACTCCCATTGGGATGTCACCATACAGGATGGTCTTTGGGAAGGCATGTCATCTGCCGGTGGAGTTGAAACACAGGGCGTTCTAGGCAATGAAAAAGTTGAACATAGATGCCGACGCAGCTGGGCAGAAGAGGCTGCTACAACTGAATGAGCTAGATGAATTTCGGAACAACGCCTATGAAAATGCGAAAATCTACAAGGAAAGGGTCAAGGCATGGCATGACAAGAACTTGATCCTGAAAGAGCTACACCCTGGACAACAAGTACTCCTATTCAACTCAAGGCTGAGATTGTTCCCAGGAAAGTTGAAGTCCATATGGTCAAGGTCATTCGTTGTGGAAGAAGTGTTCCCCTATAGTGCAGTCGAAGTGAGATGGAGAGAAGGCTCTCCATTCAAAGTGAATGGACAGAGAGTGAAACCATACTTATTGAATGACATGGAACAAATCAAATCTATTATCCGCTTTAAGCCACAGTAAATAGGAACCTGCGTCCGGCTAAAAGACGTTAAATACAGCGCTACGTGGGAGACAACCTAATGTTTAAATTATGCAATTAGTTTAAATTGAACAGTCTCACTTTTGGTATTTTTGGTTGTGTTGTGATGTCAGGTGAAGGGAATTGGACATGAAGCACGGACAAACGTTGGAAACATGAAATTGGTGCAGAGCCGCGGCACAACATTGCAGGGCCGCGACGCCTATTTATTATCGGTCGCAGAGTTTCAGTACGCGCGCCAAAATAGAAGAACGCAGCCTACCGGGAAATTTTCCGAGAACATTATCCGCCGCCACCCCCACCATCTTGAGCCGTTGTATGTCTGTAGTCGTCTCTTTTTAATTTTGAGTCTTTACACATTTGGGACAATGTGTCGTTTAAGTTTGGGGGGGATTCTTATTTTATTTTTGTGTGTCTGTTTTTTAGTCTTTTTGTTTGTGTTTTTGTGTCTTTTATTGTGTCTATATGACTCAAATTGTTTTTTTATCATGCATGTTGTAGTTGCTGAAAACGCCTAGTGAATTAAGTGGGATAATATAATGGAATTAGAAGCTAAAATCTGCGTGCTTAAGTTAGATATGCCAAAAATTCATGAAAAATTAATTATTTGGGATATTTGTGCTTAGCCTATGTGTTGTCAATTATAAAAAAAAATGGTTGAAAAATGTCTATGAGTCTGCTTGCTTGTTATTTGAGGTGAAATAGTTAAAGATGTACATGTTTAGGGAGATGATTCAGACATTTCTTTGTTAGCCCTTCTTACCTTTTGTCACCTACCATGCAGTAAATTATATCCATAGTCAGCCCATTTGAGCTTAAAATAAGTTGTTTTTTTGACACCCTATGATTCCTTTGTGTGTCATAAGCAGTAATTGAAAATAAGAAGGAAAAAGTGTGAAAACGAAATACAAAAAGAGAGTGAAAATTTTATGCACCCCAATGAAAAAAATATGCAAAAGCTTAAGTTTGGGGGTGCCTATGTGAATGTGTTTCATGCTCTAAAAAAGAGATGAGGGGAATGATAGGTATGAACTGAAAAGAATACCAAAAATAAGGGCAAAAGAGTTGAATGAAAAAACGTTTATGGTACGTAAATTGAGCCTAAATGCCGAATATTACCTACCCCTGCCTAAGCCTACATTACAACCCGGAAAAGTCCTGAAGATCTCTAGAATGTATGTCTATGATTAGTGAAGAATAGCAAGTAAACAAACTCATAGAACTAAATAAAATTGACATGCATAAGATAGGTGTTCATGATTCCATTAATTGTGATTGAAATAAATTCGCAAAATATCTGGCTTGAAATTCTAGATTGTTATACTCATGCTATATATGTTCCAGCATATTATCCCAACTGACATTAATGTTTTTCTAAGTAACCTTGTGCAGCTAATTGATCAGAGTCTTTGAGTCCTTTTTCTTTTTGTTTCTTTGATTTTGTAAAATCTTTGCTCGAGGGCGAGCAAAGGTCAAGTTTGGAGGTATTTGTTAGGCATATTTTGTATACACTTTTTGAGTCATTTTTAGTTAGAATTTCCCCCATTTTTATTTAAATAAGTGTCGTGTTAGGGTCGTTTTTCTTTCTTTTGAGTCACAGCGGTTCCAAATGGCAAAAAGAAGCTAAAAATGGGCAGAAAAGGAGGCTCTCAAAGAAAAAGGGACAAAAGTTGGCAGATCCGTACGAAAGCATGCAGGGTCGCGACACTGAGCAGCAGGACCGCGGCGCCATAAATCCTGAGAAGCCGCAGAACATTCGGCGCCACAGCGCCATAATGCAGGCCCGCGGCACCGACGCAGGAAAAATCAGATCCGAGGAGAATTTGGCCAGGGGCAGAAGGGTCCAGGGCACATGATTTTCTACAGCATGTTTAAACCCTTGGGACAAATTTTAGGGGGAGGTTGGATATTCTATCTCTCACAACGCTTGAAGGCTACAATTGGAGACATTAGTTCTAAGTACTTTTCTTTCTTTCTTCTATTTTAATTCAGTTCATGTTTGGATTTGTATTAGTTCTTAGCATGTCTATGGCTAGGAACTAAACACTTTATTAGAGTTTTCCTATTGAATCGCTTGAAACTCTTATTCATGAATTAATTCATTAGATTGGTTTCTTCTTCACTTGATTAAGATTTATTCAATATTGGTATGAATGTTTGATAGTTAACTGATCACTAATTATCATAATTTATATGATTTCGAATCAAGAACCGAGAGGAGAGATTTGGATATGCTGTAATTGAATAGACATAGGTTAAAATCGCGGACGAAAGTACCCCGATACTTGTGTAGCATTGTAGGTTATTGTTCTTAATTCTCATATGTGGCAAAACCTATCATAGAAATATAGAAGGTTTCTGCACTGGGGTTGAGTGATTATATATCCTAACCGGAATATAAGACAGTTTAGTTAACCTGCTATCTTAACGTAGAAGAAAAAGTCATTCTTGTTGCATTAATGATTGAAAATAGTGGCTAATCGAGGATATTGGAAGCCTTGTTTCCATCATAACAGATTAAACCAAAGTAATTTAGTTTAATTCTTGCAATTACTCAAGTAGTGTTAGATAAAAACTCAAATCAACAATCGTTTGCCAAATAGATAACCTAGAATAGATGTTCGTTAATTATAAACTAGTCTCTGTGGACGATATTCGGTCTTACCAGACTATATTACTTGTAACGACACGTATACTTGCGTAAGCAATTGGAAATCGATTAACATATGTCCATAAATCTGCATGAATGATATCAAATGGAGAGAAAGTAACACTTAAAGACGATTTAAAAGGAAGTCTAACATGTTTTTCTAATGGACAAGAATAGCTGTTGTGGGTAAATTTTCCTTCATTTACATTAAATCAAATTGTGACTACTAAGAAAGTTAAAAATTGGTGCTCCGCAGTGCCCAAGTCGACTGTGCCAGGTTGAAGGAGAGATTGTAGCTAGAGATATATGTGGATTGACACTTGCAGCGGAATTGAAAGAGAAAGTATATTGGTCCCCCACACTATTGCATCTCGTAAGCGTTGTCCCTGTATGTAGGTACTTCACAGAAAAACCAAAAGGGTCAAACTCAATAGATATTGAATAGTCATTAGAAAATTTCATAACAAAGATTAAGTTTTAATAATATTAGGAACATATATGACATTTTTAGGGAAAATTGAGGGTGAGATGGTGGAGTTTGAGAGGTGTCATAGCTTTGAATTAGAATGCGATTGTCATTTCCAACCAAAATAAATTAAGGATTGTTCAAATTAAACAGTTGAGAAAGATTACCGGAGTTACGAGTGAGGTGGGATGTGGCGCCCGAATCCATATATCAGGCATCGTCATGCTGCTATAAATTCATGGTGTCCCGGTTCGATATGGATAAGAGGGTCGTACAATTGTTGTTGTTGTTGGGCCGCTGAGATGTGGGTCTGTTGTGGTTGGCCGCCAGAACTTGACTGTCCCCCGCGTCATTTTCCCTTGCCACCACGGTTGTTACCTCGGCCGCTACCCATGCAGCCATTGCGGTTGTTGGTTGTTCGTGTGATGCGGCTGGCTAACGGGTGTGGTGGTGGTCACCGATGCATCAACTACCAAGTCTTGTTTATTATGTTCGTCTTATTTGGCAAACCTATGTTTCCTCCAAGAACAATTGTGACCGGGACTTGTTGAAACTAGGAGGGGATCGACTTATTGAATCATTGTCGCAAGTGTGTCATGGCAAACCATTTATTAGTTGCAAAACCATTTCGTTTCTGAAATAGTTGTGCCCATATTAGTTAATTGATATGCAACTAATTTCAATTGTTTGTAATAGTCGGACATATTCGCACAGTTTTCAGGACGAGTATTATTGAATTGTTCCTCCAAATAGACAACACGAGTATGTTTGTTGTCTTAAAAGATTTCCTCTAGTCTTGTCCATAGTTCGTGAGCCGAAGCACCTGCCTTCATAATAATATGAAGTAGATCCTTGGATACGGTGCCATATATACATTTCTTGATGATAGCATCAATCAGTTTTCACGTTGTGTTGTCAATGTCAAATGGACGGGGTATGAAGGTGTCGATGTGATCAATAACGTTGTAGGCACAAGCATGAATTTGAAATAATTCTACCCCTGAAGAGTATTTCCCATCCTCTTTATCAAACACCCTTGGAGGCATGTTGAGTCTCAGGGAACAAACACCCTTGGAGGCATGTTGAATCTGAGGGAACAAACACTCTTGGAAGCATTTTGAGTCTCAGGGAACAAACAGCCTTGGAGGCATGTTGAGTCTCAGGGAACAAACACTCTTGGAGGCATGTTGAGTCTCAGGGAAAAACACCCTTGGAGGCATATTGAAGTCTCAGGGGACAAACACCCTTGGAGGCATGTTGAGTCTCAGGGAACAAACACCCTTAGAGGAATTTAAACACATTTGTCACCAAATACCATTGGAAAATTACACTATTTATTTTTGCATGTAATGAAATATATTCATTGTTTCGTCTTGATAAGACAGGTTAGAAACAGACGACAAGGACAATAATAGTCATGTGGCTCACAAACACAGCACGTCGATACATCAACAACATATCCGAGATGATGCCATCAACAACATCGTCAACACAATGACGACTTCAACATCCAGATCATCCTACAGGTTCCTCAATTTACAGGAGCAGTTGCATCATCCAAAATATCACACAGGGATGGCATCTCTACCAGCATCCTGATCATGCACCTGCAACTACGACACCTTCAGCACATTATGTCTACACAAGACGATATTCCTACTCACATGATTGAATTTCTCAGATATTCACGCTTTATCATTTTTGTCTTAACAGTTATGTAGTAATTTTTCTTAAGCTTCATCCTACAGAAGCTTTAATTTACAGGAGCGGGAGCACAACGTGGAACTATCTCTTACGGCGAACCGAAGCAATTTGATGGAAAATCATATCCCAACAAAGGGCAAAGGCGGCCTCGAATGTCGATCCGCTCTCCTCCAGCATCCTGCAACACCAATGGCCCCAGTGTCATCATAATTCGACACTGGGATAAATTTTAAATCTGCACCCACTTTGCCCTTAAGTTCTTTAGCATTCCAGCAACCAGTGTCGTCATAATTCGACAATGAGATAAATTTTAAATCTGCGTATGCCCGCCTTAATTTTCTAGCATCACAAGCAACACATTGTCATCATAATTTGACACTGAGACAAAATCTTAAATCTGCATCAGCTTTACGCTCAAGTTCCTAGCATCAGAGATCTCATTTCTTCCTGAAAAGTTCCTTTTGCCCTTGCATTCCTGATTTTTGACGAGTAAGAAAAATTGGCTACGAGTCAACGTCTTTGTCCGAAAACTATTTCATCGTCTTCAGTCAAAGAGCGACAAGCTGTTGACATCCAATTTTGTCTCATCTTTACTGAGCATTTCGTTTAGATCATTTTTTTATCTCCAATTAATTTCACTATGCTTCTCAGTCTTGAAAATTCTCAAAATGCTAAGTTTTAATATTTTTCACTAATTACCGCATAATTTTAAAATATCGGGTATTATATTTTTTATAATTAAAATATAAGCAAAAAAAATTTAATATCTCGGCATTAGTATTGATGATTGATTTTCTCTTAATATTTTCACCAATTACTAATTTAATCATTTTTCTATGAGTATTATATTTTACTCAAAATTAAATACATATATTAAATCTTTTGTATCGTATTTTATGTGTGTGTACTTTTTAAAATTAATTAAGGACAAAGGAGCATAGTTTAATTAATGTTGGATTAATAACTTCTCCCATTTATTTGTTTTATAAGCCCAACTCCACAACCCTTCTAATTCCCGAAATCAGCCCACCAATTCAACGAAAATCGGCACAAATACTCCCCTGACCCTGCCAACACACACTCCTCTCTAACTAAATAACACCCTAACTAAACACCCTTCATCCCTTTCGAACCAAACCAATGAGACAACTCATAAACCGTCGCTCCCCCCTTTGGACCACCGGACAAATGCCATTACTGTCGCCACACCTCACCCGCCACCTTTCCATCCCCATCATCTGCTTCTCTGAACCCTCTATACTGCAAAGACAACATTTTTTTGTACCATTGAATCAGACCTTTCTTCGATTCAGTGGACAAAAAACCAATTCAAAACCATTTCAAGGTTTAACCAGAGGAACAAATCCTCTTCTCTGTCCCAACGTCTCTTCCCTTTAAATCAGACTGAGAAAAGTGAGATTTCACCCTTTTCATGGCCTGTTTTTGTCAAATGTCACACGTTTTCCCCTCTCTTTTGAATTCGAAATTCAAACTAAAGGGCTTCTTGAAGAAGCTGTTGAAACCTCTGAGTTTGGACTATAAATACAACCATTTGGGTTGTGTTTAAGGGATCAGAAGTTTTCCTTCAGAAAAGCCAAGAACAGAGCTCGATTCATTCTTAGAAAATACTCCCTTCCCAAAGCACCAGAAATCCCTTTACTCTTAATCTTGACCCAAGTCGTAAACATTCAAGCTTGGTTCACTTCAGTCGCAACATCCAAAACACCTCCGAGCGGATTCGACGACTCTAGACGACGCCTCGGTTCGCCGCCCGGAGAAGGTAACCTCTTCCCCTTTTAATTTTTCCATTTTAACTAGCCTATTGTAATTTGTGTTACGTGTTTATGTGCTTATTCAGATAGATCGGTTGGTTATTTGAATCTGTTAGATTATGAACAATTTTTTATTTTATTTTAAAAAAAAAGGCTTAGCAGTGTTGAAGGCATCTCTCTGTTTCTAGTGAATGTTCTTACCTTTCAACCAATTGCCATGGAGTTATAACTTCTTTAGTGCAACGGTGATCTATTATGGAAGTTAATTTAGTTTTAAGTTGATATTGTGGTTAACCCTACGCATGTTCAGGTCCTCTGTTTTGCTGAACTGTCTATACCTTTGTGCTAATATTTAAATCATGGTTAGATTATTTCTTGATTATGTATACTCTTATTTAAGACCCACTACTTAGTGTACCTAAGCTATTACCTCTAGTCCCCCATCTTACCCTGAACAACTCTTCTGGAAGAGGACATTAAACCTTGTTTACCCTTTATTGTGATTTCCATTTTTACTCCTTCAAAAGAAAATAAACACAGCAAAGCTAAGCCAATTTTCATAAAGGATTACTGATAGTCATTCTCTATTTTAAAATTTGAAAACTATAATTTTTCAATAGACAACCAAATGGATAGTAGAAAGTAAATGCACTAAGATTGATACTTCCATTAGTTACTAAAATCCGCCTACTGCAGAGTTCTATTTTTCACTCATTAATGATGTTTCTATGTAGTTACTAGTTTAGACAATTCATTTTTTTCTTTATCTCAAGTCGATAAAATTTCAGTAGTAAGTGAGATGGTTATATTAGTGAAGACATTGTTGATTAAGTATTGTTTCTGTCGGGGTCTCAGTTTTCGATTCTGATTCCTATTTCCCCTTTTTTAACTATTAGACGACGGTATATGCATGTTTTCTTTATTTTGTATCGAGTTTGTAGTTATTTATTTGGGATTTGCTTATATCCTTGTCTGTTATTCTCTGTTACCGAGGCCAATTTGTGCTTTTTACCTGTGTGGGATTGCTGTCATTTAGGCAAAGTTCGGTTGGGACTTGCATGTTTTGGGATTGTATAAATTGTGCACTTATTGCTCTCGTGTGTTTAATTATCGTGTTTGCTCACTTGGTTAGGATGCGTTTGAGTTGCCTTATAATCCTTATATTTTCTTTGTTTGCATGAAATATATCGGGAGCAACGAAGAGTCTTACTATGAGACTTATCTCATTTCTCATCAAATGAAGATCCGCGTCTATGTTCCTTGCATTCTACGACCTCGGGATTCCTAAACAAAATGGGCTGGATGACAATATCCGTCCGCCCCGGTCATTCTTCATTATTATTCTTTAATTCCGCCATTTACTTTTATTACAATTTAATTATATAATCTGGTATGATTTTTTAAATGCTTAGAATAGGTAATTATATAATCTAGTGTCCAACGCAACAAACCGCTCATCGATTGGACATCGTAGTAGAAAGTTATGGACGTTACAAGAATCACGTGGCAGAAGAGTAGGAAAAATGTTCCAGCGCCGTCGGCCAGCGGCCGCTGCCGCGGGCGCCGTAAGACCCGAACCCTTCTGAAGTTGCAGCGCCGCGGCGCTGGCTGCAGGGCCGCGGCGCCAAGGCGGGATTTTCGGCGAAAAATGGGGAAAAATCAGAAGATATTTTGTAAAAGACCCATTGGAGGGCGACAAGAGTCCCTCCCATCTTTTGACCAAGAGGAGGGTCTTATTTTAGGACCAAGTCTTGAAGACTTGGTCATTTGCAAAGGATTTCCTAAAGAAAATTCCCCTTTTCTCTATCAAAAAAAATGATGTAACTACTTTTGGATTTATATATATCCAGGGAGGTAGCCTGATCGGCTAACCTATTATTTATTTTTGTTAAGTTAATGTATGTTCCGCTGATTATCTTTGATGTATACCTGTAAGGGTGCCCAAGTAGGGCACCAGTCGCGGGCCCGGGGTCGGGTCGTAACAAAAGTGGTATCAGAGCAGTTAGTCCTCGGAAAGTGTCTACAAACCGTGTCTAGTAGAGTCTTGGTTATCGGTGTGTTGTGCACCACATCTATAATCAGGAGGCTGTAGGACATTTAGGATTGGTTTCCATTCTTCTCACTCTGAGATCGTGCGATAGAGTTGTGTTGTTAGGGCCGTCCCTCCCTAACGAGTTATGTTGATTGCAGCTACGAGAAAAGTAGCAGTGACCCAGGAAGAACGATGTGGATTGCGTATCCAGGTTAGTAATGATGGTAGTATAGTTGGTATTGTGATATACAGTTATACGGAGTTATGTATGAGGGTCAGACGCGTGTTTCCTAGAATGATTTTGGATTACCAAGGATTGGTAAGGACTAAATAGATACCGGAAAGGTATGAAACAGTTTAATGAATTCTCATCAAGGTTTTACGTACTAATTTGAGATAATTAGGAGGTGATGAGTTGTCTGAGAAGGTATTGAACCTTTAAGAAATCATGTTGAGGGACTTAATGGAAGACTATGTTTGTAAATTAAGCTACGTGGTATGCTTAAGATGATTGTACGGATGAGATCCGTATGGAATAAGTATGGTCGTTAGGATTAAGACAACATGATTATGGGTTATGAAAAGTTATTTTACCCGGTTACGGGGGGACTGATAAGGTAGGCTTGGAGCATGGAAAGTGCGAGCCTAAGAATATTGATAACCGTCGAGACCTTAGGTATGTAAGGCCTTCTTGGCAATAAGATTTAATTCAGATTAAGGGTAAGAGTTAAGTACGATGGTGGGTCGGGTTGAGGACCTATTGCATGTCGCCCCATAGTCTGAATTGGAGTGGGGTCAATTGGTAGTTCTGCTACGTGACAGGGTCACAAGGGTGCCAGACCCAAGTCTAGTTAAGTTGTTTTACGGGTTCGTGGACGCATTCCACCGGAACCAGGTCGTGAGAGCCGGAAATGGCCTTAAATTGTTCATGTAGGTAGCTCCAAAGATTGGAGGCCAGAATTAGTATGGAAGTTATGTACGTATGCTAGTATAAGTTTGGAAGTACGGAAGGAGTACGACCAGTGAGAAAGAGAGCAACCAAGTGTAAAGGAATAGAGCCGAAATTCTTGAGAACCTTTCGAGGTGACTACACCCATGAGTGATGGGTGGTAGCTGAGCGGGTACATAATAATTGCCGGTGGCGTCATGATCGTCGACCACTAGCAGACCTAGCAGCCGCATGACAGAGTTTGAGGTCATTATGGGTATGGACTAATGGGCTTCTTGTATGCCAAGGTTGACTATAAAGAGAAGTTGGTTCGATTCCAGTTTTCCGGTGAGCCGGTTATCGATGGGAAAGGAATGGAAGTGCTAGTAAACTGTAAGTTACTACTTCATTCGTTGACATGAAATTGTGGAGTCTATGTGACTTGTTTTATTAAAATTATTGAGGGATTTTATATTAAGTGCCCTTGGAGGTACTTGGAATTGGTTTAATGTGGCAGTCAGGGCCACGACATTCCGAATAAATTCAGGAAAAATGCGCAAGGCAAGAGTAAGATAAGTATGAGTGCTGCCTATGAAAAACAGAAGACATCGCTGGTAGGTCTTAAAAATCTATACAATTATAAGGTGGCACTTGATGATCAAGATTATGAAAGGGAGATAAGCTCTCTCCCCCACGTAAAAGGATGGTTTTACGTTTTATGGGGTTGTGTGTACCCATGTTATTAAGCGATGGATGTGAGACTGGTAAGATCTTCAGTGTCGTTGTGCCATAGGTTACAGTTTTAGATAACCGTGGGAGAAGTATTGTGTTGTGAAAAAATTGGTATGAAGGGGTTGTAAAAGGAAACTGTGTCGCTAACTATTAGTTTGACTCCGAAAGAACATTCGGGGATGAATGTTTCTAAGGGGGGAAGAATGTTACACCTCGTAAATTCAAGAGAATAAGATAAGAACGTACGAAAGGAAATAAGGTTTGAAATTCGGAAAGATAAGTTGGCAAATGTTGTAGGCAGATTTTCAGTCAACTTTGGAGCGGCATATCTCCTAGTTCATTAAGAGTTTTTAGGTATTTCAAAAGCCTAGTATGAATCTCGTTGAGTCTAGTGTCCAACGCAACAAACCGCTCGTCGATTGGACATCGGAGTAGAAAGTTATGGACGTTACAAGATCAGATGGCAGAAGAGTAGGAAAAATGTTCCAGTCAGGCGTCGCAGCGCCGCGGCGCCGTAAGACCTGAACCCTTCTGAAGTTGCAGCGCCGCGACGCCAAGGCGGGATTTTCCGCGAAAAATGGGGAAAAATCAGAAGATATTTTGTAAAAGGCCCATGGGAGGGCGACAAGTGTCTCTCCCATCTTTTGACCAAGAGGAGGGTCTTATTTTAGGATGAAGTCTTGAAGACTTGGTCATTTGCAAAGGATTTCCTAAAGAAAATTCCCCTCTTCTCTCTCAAAAAAATTGATGAACCCCGATGAGATTTTTGGAAAGGCAACAAGAAGGAAATATGTTGGCAAGCTTGTAGAGGGTTCGTGTGGGTGATTTTAACGTGAAGAAGATTTCGGAAAGAGGGCTTATTGAGGTAAAATCTTCACCTTCTTATGTAATTGAAGATTACATGTTATAGTAGTTAAGAAATGAGCATGTGGTTTATATATTAAAGTTTGAAAAGATTTGGATCATGTCGACTTGTTGAAAACCGAAAATGGGCATGTTAGTCACTCATGTTGTAACCAATTCGGTTGTTAGCTAAAATCGTTACATGTTATAAATAGAAGGGTATATAATTGGTTATGACTTATATACCGAGTTGGATTGAAAAGGTTTGAAAAAGATGATATGTGAGCATGTTGTAGCCAAGGATTTGCCTTAAACTAATTGGATTGTTTAATATGAATTGTGGGGCAGAATTCTACACGTCCGGTTAGGCGTGTAATCCCCTGTGTATTGCTGAATTGTTGGGTCTTAAACGTGGTGTTTGGTTATTGAATTCGGGCCTTGAAAAAGGTGGAAAAGTGCATAGAAACAAAGGAAGTACTGTCCAATTTTCTGTAGAATAAGGGACTTTACAATTAGAATATTCTACATTGAAGCTAGAAGCTAATAGACATATTATGGTCATTATAGGTTGACATACTACGGACAGCATATTGGACTTAGCAAGTGGATTAAGCCGGAGAGGTATGTGGAAACTTTCTTATCTCTTGAGCATGAGTAGTTATAAATGTGTAGTACGGTAGACGTACGTGATTTAAATGAAGTCAGTTCGTTTGATATATTTGACTTGTTTTAAGAATGTCTAAGTTGGTTGAGTTAGAGAATTAACTCACTTGTTGTTAAAGAAAGGTTAAAAGAATGATTTATTCTTATAAGGTAGACAAAGATTTCTTGACTTGAAAAGGTATAGGATACTCGATTTGGAAAGTGTAGATTCCTTGAGCTATTCTAAAGTTAAGAAACTTGTTTTTTTTAAGGTTAAAAGACTTGAAGTATTTTGAAAGTTAAGAAACTTGATTTGAAAGTATAAGTCTATTGGTCATAAAAAGAATGAATTTGGCTAAGACATAAAGAGTTATAACAGCTTTATGGGGAGTTAGTTATGACGGCTTTATGAAAGGATAAGGATGTCTTAGTTTCTAAAGCATAAAGTTAGTACTTTATGGGAAGTTGGTTATAACAACTTTATGGAAGGTTGAAGGAATGGTTTTCTCGAGTAAGGTAAACAAAGATTAATGACTTGAAATAAGGAAGGGCAATTTGATTTAAAGGCATCAATTGCTTAAAGTTTAAAGTAAGGGTCACTTGATTAGAAGCCTAAAAGTATAATTCTAAGTGTAGTGACGTATGTGAAATGTAGATTAGCCTTGATACTACGAGTGTTAGTATCTTGGGGTTTTATATGAGAGTGCCTTGAGGTTATAAAATGAGATCCATTTGGCATGTTAATGAAAGTCTAAAGATTTTACGAACTTGCCTATACTCGTTTGTGATAGCCTTGGACTGCAGGTATTATGTTAATACACTGCCGTGACTCTCAGTTGGAGGGTCGGCTGTCTTGATGTGAAATTATTTAGACGTACCGACAGTGATGGAGGATTCCACGGTTATGCTTCCATTGTGATTGATCCATGGACATCCTTGCGATGGAGGATTCCGGGGCATGCTACCATGATGCGGGTTAAATTCTCGGATACGATTATTACTCCATGGATTAGTTCTCCATGAAGTCATGTACCCGAGATGAGGGATTCCATGGGCAGGAGATATATATACATGCTTTGTATATGTGTACGCCGACAGTGAGGTAGGATGCCACGGGCGCGTCACATGATTACATTTTACAATTTCGATTGTCGGCAGTGATGGAGGATTCCACGGGTAGGAGATATATAAATATGCTTTGTATATGTGTACGCCGACAGTGAGGTAGGATGCCACGGGTGCGTCACATGGTTATATTTTTACGCTTATACCGTTTGGCGATGATGGGGATCCCACGGGCACGCTTTGGTATTTGAGGGCTTGTGTCCCGAGCTATGGTGTGATTTGCTTGAAAAGTAAATATGACTTGATACTACGGTTATTAGTATCTTGGAAGTTTTATATGAAAAAGAGTCATTTAAAAGAATAGAAGTACGTAGTACTTTGAGTTAGATTCCCGGATTTTATAATGACATGATAGTGCCTTAAGTAAACTAAAATGAGAGTGTATATGAACAGAGTTAATAAGAAGTTAGGGGATTTCTTAACTTGCTTATGTTATGTACGATAAGCCGGTAGTGCTTATGTTATGTATGATGTTCGATAGTGCTTACGTTATGTATGATAAGTCAGTAGTGCTTATGTTATGTATGATAGCCAACAGGTGCTAGGTTATGTTATTCTCATGGTAAACCCTGTTACTACTTATTCCATGGATTTGCTACCCATGATGCGAAAGCGGCGTTTGTACTCATTGCGGGCCCACCGGGTCCATGCGGGTGAAATAGTCCTATGCGGGTGAAATAGTCTCATGCGAGGCGGATGACCTCATTGCGGGTCCACAGGACCTATACGGGTGAAATAGTCCCATGCGAGGCGGATGACCTCATTGCGGGTCCACAGGACCTATGCGGGTGAAATAGTCTCAGGAGTAGGATTGCTTAATGATACTACGGGCGGGTGACCCTACTTTGATCATGAGCCTCCTATTTTTATGCAGTAAGGTATACTCTTGTTTACTCTCATTGTTAGTAAGGCACAGTGTACTGTTATTTGAGTTATCATACATGTCTCCATCTTTATTTTAGACTTTATGATTTCATTACAAGATTTCTCGGGCCACATACTTGGTACATGTTGTACTGACCTCCTTCGAGGGGCTGCGTTCATGCCGCAGGTTGAGGTACATAGCTTGCTGATCCGCACTCTAGGATCACTGTTCAGTTCTTGGAAAGCTCCATTTCTCCGGAGGCTTTGTCTGTTGGTACAGTTCCCTGAAGTTGTAGTTTTTTGTACATGCAGGGGTATGGCGGGGCCATGTCCCGTCACAGTTGTTATGTCAAACTCTTAGAGGTCTGTGGTCATATCTTGTGGGTCACTTTAAAAAAAAATGAGGTAACTGCTTTTGGATTTATATATATCCAGGGAGGTAGCCTGATCGGCTAACCTATTATTTATTCTTGTTAAGTTTATGTATGTTCCGCTGATTATTTCTGATGTATACCTGTAAGGGTGCCCAGGTAGGGCACCAGTAGCGGGCCCGGGGTTGGGTTGTGACAGTTATTCTCTGTTACCGAGGCCAATTTGTGCTTTTTACTTGTTTGGGCTTGCTGTCATTTAGGCAAAGTTCGGTTGGGACTTGCATGTTTTGGGATTGTATAAATTGTGCACTTATTGCTCTCGTGTCCTTAATTATCGTGTTTGCTCACTTGGTTAGGATGCGTTTGAGTTGCCTTCTAATCCTTATATTTTCTTTGTTTGCATGAAATATATCGGGAGCAACGAAGAGTCTTACTATGAGACTCATCTCATTTCTCATCAAACGAAGATCCGCGTCTATGTTCCTTGCATCCTACGACCTCGGGATTCCTAAACAAAACGGGCTGGATGACAATATTCGTCCGTCCCGGTCATTCTTCATTATTATTCTTTAATTCAGCCATTTACTTTTATTACAATTTAATTATATAATCTGGTATGATTTTTTAAATGCTTAGAATAGGTAAACGTATGATTAATAAATTAAGAGAGTAGTTTAGAAATCGGAAATCCCCATTAGTCTATTTTAGGCTCGTCACATTTATTTTCGCCATATAAATTCATATCTTTATCAAAAACCAATTTTACATACATAATATATACTTTCCCAAATAAACCATTTCATGCATTTTTTAAGTTAGCTTCATACAATTTTATAAAAATATATACATCTTTTAAATAAATATTTGCAACATCTTTTCTTAACTTTATGCTTTCCAAAACATGCATTTTTAGCACAATAATATCAACCTAACTTTGACCGGATAATCGCGAGTTAGCGGATCTTAAAGGATGCCTAACCCCTTTCCTTTAGGATAATAAAGAACTCTTACCTAGAATCTCATTAAGTTTTGCAGACCATAAAATTGGAGTTATTTTAGCAGATTTTGCTAAGTAGATGTCCTAATTCATCTTTAAAACAATTAGGTGGCGACTCCTTAAAAACCATTTAGGAATCAACTATACGTAGTACACCGTTTTCTGACCCCGATTGAATGGGGTGTTACACCAGTTTCTAGAGTGAATTTTCGAGAGCTCTCTTGATGATTCTTTTATTTGTAATTTGGATACAGATACTCTGAAGTTCCTTCTCTATTTATAGTGTGAAAGTTTCTTGAAATTCTCACTGATTGGTTGCGGAAGTTGAGAGAAAATAGGAAGCAGCTTTGACCGATTCAACCTCCATGAAATCCTCAACTACATTGACTTGGTCTTCACGTTGATTTCCTTCCAAGTTTGACTTCTTCTTTTCTCACATTTTAAACATGGCTTCTTGGTTAGCTTGCCTAGATCATTTTTACCTAACAGTAACAATCACTGTTTTGACCGGAAGAATAGGCAAAATCGTTTACAGTGATGTTGTCACAACAATGTAGGCAACATCATTATATTCATAAGAGATGTTGTCCGGAATAATTTCTCGTGATGTCACAACACTCATCCAACATCAACAATATATATTGTAGGACAAATCACTAAAACATGAAAACATGATAGCATAAAGTATAAATATCATTACACCAATAACAAATAATATGATCTTTAGCAAACATATTTTTAAAATTAAAAAAAATTAATGTCCGGAGCATACGTGTTAATAATCACGATCTGAGCTCCAATGTGCTTGCATGCAAAGGATCGACAAGATCGACTAGTTTCCCTGTATAATCAATATGAAAGCAGTGATGAAGAACACAATGTTTGTGGGAGCTTTTCTCTATATTTGTATATCTCTATAAAGACCAAATTGATCTTTATTTATAGTTACAATGTATGTAGTAAAAGAGAGTAAAGGGAGACAATAAAAAATAGAAAAAAAGAGAAAAAGCTAACTAACTTGCAACAATCCAAACAAACTTAAACATAATTATAACTAACTAGGGGGCAAGCTCTTGTGTGTGTGCATCTGCATGTTGTGATGTTCTGTATTGCTGAGAGTCGAGGAGGCTTCTCATGTGTCTGCTTCTGCTTGTTACTCTCAATATCCCCCTCAAACTAGGTATAAAAAACAAAATTTTCATACCTAATTTGGACAAGATATGTGCATGATGACCATGAGTCAATATTTTTGGTAGGATATCAACTGTCTGATCTGATGTGGGAATGTAGAGTGTAGTAACCAACCCTTTTTGAACCTTCTCTCTAATAAAGTGACAGTCAATGTCAATATATTTGCTTCTCTTATGGAACACTTGATTAGCCGCAATTTGGATAGCAGACTTGTTATCACAATATAAAGGAACAAACATATCTAACTGTATGTTTAGCTCAGCAAATAAACCAGAAACCCAAACATTTCAAGCATCTTCTAATACTTCTCAAGAGTACATGACCGCAACAAATATCCCATCATGTTTCCCCTGATCACCTGTTGTTACTACATTTGCTTTCTTCTTACCCTTAAAATCAGCAGGATATCCTATAAGTTTGTAGCATGTTTCTTTAACATGCCCTTTATTCTTACAATAGTCACGTACATCAACGTATAACAATTTTCCCTGACATGTCCTTTCATTTTGCAGAAATCACAGAAAGCATTGGAATCTTTTTTCTCTCTGTGTTGTAAAAATATGCTTGCTGAAACCAGATTCCTAGTAGCATCTCTCATGGATATGTATCCTCCTGTGATTTGCTTTTGGCTTTCATCCTGAGCTATCATTGCATATGCCTGATTTACACTAGGTGTAGAAGTGGCTTCTCGCTTGATTATATCCATCATTCAATCCCATTAAAAACTCTAACAACCTTTGATTAGCTAGATGCTCTATATATTCTCTAGGACTTGCACAGTCACATGTAGGTGGAGGAATAATTGAGTCAATCTCATCCCATAAATCCTTCATTCTAGAATAATAACTTGATACTGGTGATACACCTTGGTTTAGTATTGTCAGATCCTTCCTTAACTGATATACTCTCGACAAATTTATTTTATCGAATCTCTCCTTCAAATCCGTTCATATAGCACATGCAGTCTGTCTGTACAGTATACCACTTAGTAAATGACATTCCTCATGATCCAAGAAATGACCATTGCATTGCAACAATCCCATTGTTTCACTTGATTTGGACCATATGTATCTCTTTTCACAGTTCCATCAAGGAATCTAATCTTATTCTTTGTTAACAAGTTCAATTTCATGACTCGACTCCACAATGTGTAATTTTCCATCCCTACCAACTGGATCTCCACTTGTACAACATTAGGTGTATCTTAACCACTTAAGAACAGTGGGTGATTATGATCGACAATGTTCGAATTAGAATTCGAACCTTCATCCGTAATAGTCTGTCCAACCAGTGAGGTATCCCCCATAATCTCACAGTTTATAATAAAATTGAAATTGAATTAAACTGAATAAACAAAGTTCAGTGTTGAACCACGAAATCAAATCAACAGTATAAATGCAATCGAAGGGAATCAAATCAGCACAGTTCAGTGCATGCAACAGAATAGAAAAGAAGCTCAGACATTCGTATGAGTTTCTCGATCTCCAATGTGCAATGTCGTCGGAGATATCCTCGATCCACTCTGCTAAGGCTCTGATACCATGTTAGTAATCACGATCTGAGCTCCAATGTGCTTGCATGCAAGGGATCGACAAGATCGACTAGTTCCCCTGCATAATCGATATGAAAGGAGTGATGAAGAACACAATGTTTGTGGGAGCTTTTCTCTATATTTGTATATCTCTATAAAGACCAAATTGATCTTTATTTATAGTTACAATGTATGTAGTAAAAGAGAGTAAAGAGAGAAAACCAAAAATAGAAAAAAAGAGAAAAAGTTAACTAACTTGCAACAGTCCAAACAAACTTAAACAGAATTATAACAAACTAGGGGGCAATCTCTTGTGTGTGTGCATCTGCATGTTGTTGTTGTGTGCAACTGCAACTGTGGTGCTACTACTGCTGTGATTTCTGCATTGATGAGAGTTGAGGAGGCTTCTCCTTGTCTGCTTCTGCTTGTTACTCTCAACAATATGCTTTTACACTCGGGGCTTATCTTTTTACACGCGGGACTTACGCCTCAAATTCTAGGGCGTACACCATATGAATCTACGTCTTGTCGCCATTAGTTTGTAAATTTTAACCTAAATAATTCCTATTCTCCTGCTTATTATCTCCATGTCTTCAATTGTTGAGATTGAAAGACAAAACTATATACAAGTAACATGATATAGCAAAAGTTAAGTTAAAATGTTACTACAAAATGATCGAATTGGCATAATTGGATACAGCCAAAAGTTCATCCCGAAAATACATACAACCGTAGTCATATATGTGCCATACTGTTGATCACATGTATACTTTTTCTTTTTCTGTTTATATCTAGAATTTCTGAAAATGTTAATGGTATTGTTGTTCAAATTAAATTAAATTTCAAGAAAACATTCAATAGTAATTATGAAATAAAAGTAAATGTGATAAATTCATTGTATTTCTTCGTGAAAAAATAAAAAAAACGGAAAATAGTCAAAGTCAAATACCAAATGTGTGATGGTTTATGCCCATCACATTTTAAATTGTCACCGTATGAAGGACCTACAGTGACACAGACTACAACGACACTTACAAAAATTGTCATGCACCCCATGCACTGACAGTTTTTAACCTTCACTGTAGGTTATTTTTCTTGTAGTGACCTTTGCACACCCGGGAAGTGGATTTAAATTGACAACCACTCGAAGCTCTGTATTTTGGCGGGAGACTTCAAAAAATACCATCCACTCATTTTTCCATTCCAATCGTCACCTTATTGAAACAACGATAACTTTTTGACTATCCTCGATTAACGGAAGACTATAGAGTAATGATGAGGTGTGTCACCTTATTACACCTGCTTATACACGCACGTGTTGCCACCGATTAGCAAAAGAGATGAAACGAAGCATCGGATACCCTATCATATCTGACGATGCGCTTATCTAGGCTTGAGGCTGATGTGAGCTCCTTTGATGAGTGCCTCCAAATAAAAGAAACAGAGATAGAGGCCTTCAAGAGAGAGAACGAGCCCTTAAGGTCTCGTATTTCTATCATGGCCGCTAAAACTGAGAAGCAACGGGAGGAGATCGCTGAGTTAACTTAAGCCAATGAACTTCTTCATACAACCATTACTGAGCTCACTCAGGTCGTTTAAGCTACAGAATAAGAAGTCCAAGATACCACTTATAGCTATATTATGTCTATGCTTGGTTAGGAACGGATATATGATACGCCGAAAAGTCTTGGAAGCTGCGAAGGCTGGGCTCGTTGATATTGATGAGGAAATTACCAATGTCTGGCAGTTGGAGTTGGCATCAGCAGACAATCTCGATAGTTCCCTCTCAATGGAAGAGTATAATGATTCATATGGAGGGGTCGGAGGTGATGAGGTCCTCTCGAGAGTTGAATCCTCTCCTACTCAAGCGAATATGTCTTCTACCTCAGATAATGCCCTCGAAGCGTCAAACTCAGAACTGCCTCCTTTAGTCCCAATTTCTTAGAACTTGTTATTTTTTGTTACTCTGATTTTTGGAATAACTCCCTACGGACCACAGAGAGATCGTATCATAATCTTTCACACGGGTTTTATTTCTGATTCGCTTTTTATCTGTCGCAGGGTCACTTTTGAGCTCGGTTGTTATCTTTTTAAAACTGGGTTGGTTTCAGCCCGGTAGAAATATGAATGAAAGAATTTCCTTTTCCACAATTCTTCTCAATGTTTTCATTTCATGCTTTTATTTTGAAAGTAAATTTATATTCATTCCATAAGTCTATTTGTTGATTTTGCTTTTATAAACTTACTTCGTAATTAATAAATTCTTAGTTTTCCAGTGCTACCTCTGGTCGGACAGTCTCTCGCCAAATGGCCCTGTTGGCCGCAAGTGTAACAAGTTGTCGCTCTAGTCCGACATTCCCCAAAATGAGATCTACCACAATGACCACACCGAGGCAAAGGTGGCCTCCCCTGGCTACTATCTTCGGACACCTGTGAACCTGCCGCCCCGGAGCCTTGACCTACTCCCGAATATCCCCGGCGGTCAACCACCCGCCGGAAGACCGGGAAGGGGCACTCTGCGTCGGCGAAAATGTAGACCCAACCTGCTGCTGAGGCGGTCCACCCTGAAAGCTATCCTGAACCCCGCTGCCCCGCCCTCTGGCCGGGCTCGACTGGGCCGCCTCACTCTCCCTGTCCTCAATCCCCTGTGCATACGCCTGCATCCTGGCAATATCCATACCTGGCTGAAGAGCCACTCCTAGACATGCAGTAACCATGTAACGATCTAACCCCATCACATAGCAGTGAACTCGGTCCGCCATGTCCGCCACAATAGTGGGCGCATACCTGGCCAATGAATCAAACTCCATGTTGTACTCCCTAATGGTCCTCTCATTCTGTCTCAATGCCAAGAACCTATCCAAGCGAGCTCTCCTCATCTCAGGAGGCAAAAAGTGACCGAGAAAAGCTTCCGTGAACTCATCCCAAACAGCTGGAGGAGCACCCACACCTCTAGACAACACCCACGCCTCATACCAATTTAACGCAATATCGCGTAACCGGTAAGAAGCTAACACAACGGACTCCGTCTCCGAGGTCCTAAGCATCTGCATAGTCCACCGCACCTGCCGAATGAACTCCTGAGGATCCTCCTCGGACCTCGACCCATAGAACTCGGGTGGATCACAACTCAGAAAGTCCCGAATCCTTAAACTGTCGGCTCTAGGGTTAGTCACCGGCTCCTGGCGGCACTGCCCTGCCACAATGCTAGTCAACAACCTGATCTGCTCTCCGTAATCCCTATACTCTGCCCCCGGCTGTGGAACTGGAGGCTCTGGTACCGCGGTCTCAGTAGTCGCTGCTGCTGCCTCGAACTCCGCTGAGGCTGGCGACGTCGTGGAACTCGCCGCCCGAAACATCATCTCCGGTAAAGACTGGGCATGTGCCCTCGTAGCCCTCTGCGTCCTACTCGCAGCTCCCTCAACTGCCTTGCCCTTCTGGGCCATGGTTGCCTTACGTGGAAGCATCACTGCTATAAAAGAATACGTCAGAGGGAGTCCAACTTATAACACAGCTCTAAGACACGATCTCAGAGTGAGAAGAATGGAAACCAATCCTAAATATCCTGCAGCCTCCTGATTATAGATGTGGTGCACGACACACCGATAATCAAGACTCTACTAGACACGGTCTGTAGACACTTTCCGAGGACTAACTGCTTTGATACCACTTTTGTCACGACCCGACTGCGGCGCGATCGTGCCTACCGGCACCCGTCAGTATACATCAGAGAATAGCAGCGGAACATACATACACATAAACCTGAATAAAGTAAACATCACTGGCAAGCCGATAAGGTCGTCTTCCATAAAATAAACTTAATCGAAAGTGAAACAGTACAACTTATTCTTACAGCCCAAACCACAAACGTGACTACAGGCCTCTAGGAATAACAATCGTGGCGGAGTGGCCCCGCCATACCCCGAATGTACAAAAGTCTATAACCTCGCGAGCCGTGCTAAAAGACAAAGCCTCCGAGAAATGGAGCTTTCAGAACCGAGCGGTGATCCTAAGAGTGCGGATCGCCAGTTACGCACTCAACTCGCGGCGTGAACGCACTTCCGGCGAGGTCGATAACAGGTACCAAGTATGCGAAACTGGGAAAATACTGAAAATACCTCATAAGTCTAAAATAACTGGAGACATGTATAAAATCAGTTTACAGAACACTGTGTCTTACCAACAATGAGAATATCAATCATAAACTATACTGCATGAAAATAGGAAGCTCATAATCAAAGCAAGGTCATCCGCCTCACAGTATCTTTAAGCACTCTTACTCCTGGGACTATTTCACCCGCATGGGTCATGTGGACCCGCATGAGGTATTCCTCGCATAGGCTGTACTCACCCGCATGGGACTATTTCACCCGCATAAGCCCAATGGACTCGCATGAGGTATTCCTCGCATCGTCGGTAGCAAATCCACGGAACAGGTGGTATAACGATCTTGGGGATTTACCCCTCATTTATACTCTTACCCTGAAGCAGGTGGTATAACGATCTTGGGGATTTACCCCTCATTTATACTCTTACCCTGAAGAAGGTGGTATAACGATCTTGGGGATTTACCCCTCATTTATACTCTTACCCTGAAGAAGGTGGTATAACGATCTTGGGGGTGTACCCCTCATTTATACTCTTACCCCTCATACTGCATGCCTCAGAATCCCTCATCGTAAGCATGTCCAAGGTGCATACCCGTGGAATCCCATATCACTGACGGTATGTCCAAGTAAACTCATACTAAGACCATTGAAGAATACCCGTGGAATCCTCCATCACTGATGGTACGTCCACGTAAACTCATACTAAGACAATGGAAGCATACCCGTGGAATCCTCCATCACTGACGGTACATCCACGTAAACTCATACTAAGACAATGGAAGCATACCCGTGGAATCCTCCATCACTGACGGTACGTCCACGTAAACTCATAACTTCATTAGACTTTCATTTCTATGTTTACCTTATTCAAGAAAACCCGACTCTTTAACCTTTCATAAAGTTATTATAATCAACTCCCCATAAAGTCGTTATACTAACTTTATGCTTTAAAACTTTAGACATTCTTATTCTTTCATAAGGCTGTTATAACTAACCTCCCATAAGGCCGTTATAACTCCTTATGTTTCAAAAGATTTCGTTCTTTTATTAACCAAGAGGCTTATACTTCAAATCAAATTTACACAATTTTCGAAATACTTCTTCATGTCAAGAAATCCTTGTCTACCTTATTCAGGATAAACCATTCCTCGAGAACAAGTGGGTTAACTCCTTAACCTAACCAACTTATACATTTTCTTAAAACAAGTCAAGTATAACAAAGGGATTTACTTCATTTAAAACACGTACGTCTACCGTAATATATAGTTATAACTACTCATGCTCAAGAGATAAGAAAGTTTCCACATACCTCTCCGGTTAATCCACTTGCTAAGTCCAATTCACCACACGTAGTACGTCAACCTAAAATGACCATAGTACGTTTATTAACCTCTAGTTCAATGTAGAATAATCCAAGTTCAAGTCACTAAATTCTATGGAAAATTGGGCAGCATTTCCTTTGTTTCTACATACTTTGCCACCTTTTTCAAGGCCGAATTCAACATCCAAACGCCACATTTAAGGCCCAACAATCCAAACATTTCAAAGGGGATTACACACCTAATCTTGGATGTGTAAAAATCTGCCCCACAATGTACAACAACTAACTTAACAAGTTTAAGGTAGTATTTAGGCTATAACATGATCACATATCATTCTTAACCAATTCTTCCATATTCAAACCATATTTCTTACATGCAATTCATCCAAGAGTAATATTTCCAACTACAAGTTCTTTCTCCTTTACATGCAACACCAAAAACTAGCTACAAGAGAAGAATTGTTACCTTAGAGTTTTAGCCAAATTAGTCCAACAAATTTGCTAGCCTCCTTTCCACAATCACCACCACAACAACTCCTACAAGCTTGCCAACAAGTTTCCTTCTTGCCACATTTTTAGATTTTTCTCAAGCCTTGCTTTCTTCTTAAATTTTCTAGAGAGAAGGGAGAGCTTAATTTTCTAGAGAGAGGGATGAACTTGAAGAATGACCAAGTCTTCAAGACTTGGTCAATAAGTAGTGCATGCAAAATCAGATGGGGAAGGACACTTGTCACCCACCCATGGCCTCTTTAAAAGAAATTATCAGATTTCCTCAGTTTTTCCGCCAGAAAACCGCCGCCACGCGCTGCTGCGCAGCCTGCGGCGCGCTGAAACTCCCGCAACCCCTCAGCACTTCCGGCGCCGCGGCCCTGTGGCTCCTGTCTGAATTTTTCCTGCCCGACTGCGCACTGAACTTGTAACTTCCATAACTTTCTACTCCGATGTCCTATCGACGAACGGTTGGTTGCGTTGGGAACTAGACTCATCGAACTACATGCTAGGACTTCGAAATGCCTACAAACTCTCAATGTAACTGGACATACACCACCTCAAAGTTGACTAAAAACCCGTCCGAAACAATCCGTCAACCTATCTTTTGAAAATTCTAAGTCTTACTCCCTCTCGTACGCACTCATACGCATGACCTGAACTACGGGGTGTAACACCTGCCCTGGTGCCGCTGGCAAGGGTCCGACTATGTCCATCCCCCATTTCATGAACGACCATGGAGACACAATCGGATGCAACTCCTCTCTCGGTTGATGTAATAGTTGTGCATGGCGCTGACACTTGTCACATTTCTTCACGAACATTTTTGCATCTTCCTCAATCCATGACCAATAATAAAAGGCCCTCATGAGTTTTCTCTAAGAATTTGCTCCATAATGGTTTCTGCATATGCCTTCGTGAACTTCCCTCATTACATAATCAGCCTCATCGGGGGTCACGCATTAGGATAGGGGACCATAAAAAGTTTTTCATCTACGATGTCGTACCGGGCAACTTTGGTCTGCAAAGCTCCAAGTGTTTTTGGGTCCTCCGAAAGCTTTCCATTCACGTGGTAGTCCAACAATTCATTCCTCCAGTCTCAAGTTAGGTTGGTTGAATTCACCTCATCGTAACCTATGAAATCCAATGTCGAGTGCAACAACTGAAAAACCGATTCAGTTTTAGAATCTTCAGCTTCTGTGCTGGAACCTAAGTTCTCGAGTATATCCGCTTCTTTGTTTTTTCATGGGGTATATGCACCACTGTCCATTCTTTGAATCGGGATAACAACTTCAAAACCTTCTTGAGGTATCTCGACATACGTTCCTCTTTGGCATTGAATACCCCTTGGACTTTGTTCACCAACAGTAACGAGTCACACTTGAATTCAATAATCTAAGAGCCTATGAACCAAGCTAGTTCCAGACATGCAACCAAAGCCTCATACTCAGCAGCATTATTAGTCAATGGAGTGTTATGAATTACTTGTCTTAAAACTTCACCGGTGGGAGTATGCAATACTACTCTAGACCAATTCTTTTGACGTTGGAGACACCATATGTGTAGAGCATTTAAACCCCAGGGGCAGTCTCCGAGACCAAGATGGCCCCTTTTTCGCCTGTGGGGTTATTCCCGGACTGATATTGGCCATGAAATCTGCAAAAAATTGCGACTTTATTGCATTATGGGGTTTATATTCAATATCAAATTCACTTAATTCTACAGCCCATTTAGTTAGGCACCCAGAAAGCTCAGGCTTATGTAACAATTTTTAAGTTGAAATGTGGTCACTATGGCAATTGGGTGACATTGAAAATATGGTCGAAGCTTTCGCGACAACATAACAAAGCAAAATCCAGTCTTTTGAGAAATAGGTACCGGATCTCAGCTTGTAACATTACTCTACTTACGTAATAGACATGAAATTGCGTATCTTTTTTCCCTTATCAGAACTGCACTTACCGCTACCTCCGAGAATGCAAGATATATAAGTAATTATTCTTCGCCCTTTGGATTTGACATGAGCGGTTGGCTGGATAAGTAAGCTTTCAAGTCTCGTAGGGCCTGCTGGCATTCAGGCGTCCAAACAAAATCGTTCTTCTTCTTTACAAGTGAGAAGAACCTGTGACATTTTTCTAATGACCGAAAAATAAATCTACTCAGTGTCGTTCTTCACCCGATTAATCGTTGTACTATGTTTACGTCTTCAAGTGTGTTCGTTATGTCTTCAATTACCTTTATTTTGTTAGGGCTCGATTCCTCTTTGAGAAATCAAGAAACTCAAGAATTTTCTGAACACCCCGAAGGCATATTTTTCGGTGTTAAGCTCATATTAAACTTCCTTAATATCTAAAAAAAATCTGCAAATGACTTAAATGGTCTTCTACCCCCACATTGTGGGATTTTCACTGGGTATGTTATTGTTGTTGTTGACTTAAATGGTCTTCTGAACGAAGACTCCTAACAAGAATATCCTCTATATATACTTTCATAGTTTTTCCTATTTACTTTTCAAATATTTTGCTTACTAACCTTTGATATGTAGCTCCGACATTTTTAGTCCGAATGGAATAACATTATAATAATAGGTGCCTAAAGTAGTTAAAAATATATTTTTTCTTAGTATTTCGGGAGGATCCTTATTTGGTTATACCCGATATACCCATCAAGAAAACTCATTATCTCGTTTCCGGCTGTGAAATCGATCATTTCATCTATGTTTGGCAACAAAAAACGAGTCTTTTGGATATGCTTTATTTAAATCTTTATAATCAATGCGCATTCTAAATTTGTTCCTCTTTTTAGGTACTACGACAACGTTTGCTAACCAATCTGGGTATTTTACTACCCGGATTTACCCTATTTTAAGTAATCTAGCTACCTACTCTTTAACAAACCTTTTGTAGAGTTGATCGGTGTATTTTATATACACCTTTTGAGTCATTTTTAGTTAGTATTTTACTCATTTCATTTATGTTTAGTATAGTATTAGGGTCGTTTTCCTTTCTTTTGTGTCACAGCGGTCAGAAATGGAGAAATGGCGAAAATGAGATGAAATGAGCATAAATGAGATGGAATTGCACACTAAAAGGGCCAAGAAATGAAGCCTAAAAAGTTTCGGGAAATATAGAAGAAATCAGACGAAGACCGGACGAACAAAGGACGAAGAAACGAAAAATCCTGAAGAATGCCGTCACCGGCGCCGCGGCGCCTGGCAGCAGCGCCGCGGCGCCGACCAATGAAGTCGTCCGAAAGCTCTCTGATTTTAAGGCGTTGTGGCGCCGACTGCAGGGCCACGGCGCCGACGCGGGATTTCTGAGTTTTGGGTCGAATTTGACACATTTTCAGGGTCCAAAAGGGATAACTTTTCCTACCTACATATTCCTTAACCCTTTTCCATAACTTTTCCTAAACCCTTTACCTAAAAGGATTCCATAACCTTTCCTACCTACATAATCCCTAACCCTTTACCTAAAGGATTCTTGGGCTATAAATAGTCTCTACATTATTAGAAGAATCTACGATCCATTCCATTCCATTCTTCATCCATCATTCTACCACAATCCATCTTGTAAATATTCCACAACACAATCCTTGGATGCTAGAAGGCTTGGAGACTTGTTCTTGAGTATTTTCTTTTCTTTCTTTTTGCTTTGTTTATTTCAGTTCATGTATGAAGATTGTATTAGTTTTTAGCATGATTATGGCTAGGAGCTAATTACTTTATTTAGGGATTTCCTTGTGATTCTCTTGAAACTCTTATTCATGAATTAATACATTAGTTGATTTCTTCTTCACTTAATTAAGATTTATTCAATAATTGTTTTGATTGCTTGATATTTAATTGATCACTAGTTATCATCACTTATATGAGTTCTAATCGAAATCCGAAAGGGGAGATTGTGAATATGCTATAGTTGAATAAACATAGGTTTAAATCGTGGACGAAAGTACCCCGATACTTGTGTAGCTTAATAGGTTATTGCTCTTAATCCTCCTTTGTAGTCAATCTTGTCACCGAAAGGTAGAAGGGTTCTCCATTGGGGTTGAGTGTTTATATTACCTTAACAGGAGTATAAAACGGTCTAGTTAACCTGTTATCTTAACGTAGAAGAAGAAGTCAGTCTAATTATATTAAGGATTGAATAGAGTGGATAGTTGATGATCTTGGAAGCCCTAATTAGCCATCATAACTGATTTAAATCAAAGTATTTTCATAATTAGTTTATTTCCTGCATTATTAATTTAGAATTTCAACTCAATTAATGTTAACCAAATAGAAACTAAAGCATAGATAATCGGTACTTGAAAACCAGTCCCTGAGGACGATATTCGGTCTTACCTAGATTATATTACTTGTCACGATACGTGCACTTGCGTTTAGTGTGTGCATAAATCGCGCATCAATTTTTTGGCGCCGTTGTCGGGGATTCGCGTACTTTCAATAACGATTTATCTATTCTTATTTCTAATTTGGTTGCTCCAAGAACAAGTTTCTAACTTGTTCTGCGAGTATCTTTTTATCACCTTTTTTTGTTTTCTTATTTTGCAGGTTAAATTCGAAAAAAAAATTGAAATTCAGGACACATGGACTACTACTATCAGAGACAGTGGAGTCATCAACAGCAGTTTAACCCACATGTTCTAGAGGAAGATCTAGATGAGTTGCAGGCAGGCATACTCAGGCTCACCAAGTGCTAGACTCAGTTTATGGCTGAAACAAGAGTGTCCCTCAGAAATTTGGAGACACAAATAGGGCAACTAATGGATAGGATGAGCAATACACTTCAAGAATGTCTGCCTAGCGACACCGTTGTGGGAAGTGATAAGCAAATTGAGGAACTTGAACCACACCCAGCTGTTGAGGAATCTGACGAGATAGTTGGTGTAAAGAAGGAAAAGATTACTGAGATCCAATTATTCACCTTTTTGGATTCTGTGGAAATTCTTTTTCCTGTACCTATTGCAGAAGAAACACCACCATTTGTCACTGTTGATCCCCAAATATGAAGTCCATACCATCAAGGGCACCCCCTAGAGTTGAGAGATGTTGGGAATCTCACTGATCCCTACATTATAGAGAGCCTGGAAGACAAGCATGTCTTGTGTACTTGGGGGATAATCTTATATCTGAAGCCCTTAGTTGAAAAGATTGTTGTAGGAAAAGTGAGACCTGCAACAATAACTATGCGGATTGCAAGCAGTTCGCAGAAGGATCCAATGGGCACTCGTAAAGGTTAACTGTGTCCGGCTAAAAGACGTTAAAGACAACGTTTGTTGGGAGGCAACCCAATGTTTATTAATTTGTTATTTTAATTTCTGTCTTTAGTTTGTTTTATTTTGTCTTGAACAGTCTCACGGTCTTGGGTTCTTGTTTTGTGTTGTTGGATGACAGGTGGACTGAAAGCTAAACTTTGAGGAAAAATGAGCAAAAACGCTGGAAAAAAAAAGAAAAGTCGTCGTCAGCGCCGCGGCGCCCAGAATCAGCGCCGTGGCGCCGGAACTTCAGAGCCGCAGATTGGGCGTCGCGCGCGAGTGCGTGGTCGTGGCGCCAAGGTTGAAACCTGCATTTCGTGCAAATTCCAGAATTTTCCTCTCAGACCTCCGTTATGACCGTTGTATTGTGTCAGTAAGTTGTCCCTATTTTTAGTCTTCACACATTGGGGACAATGTGTCAATTAAGTTTGGGAGGTGTCTTATTGTTTTTGAGTCTTTTTGATTTGTTTTGGTATTTTTGAGTATTTGTTTTAGTCATATTTTTTTTTTAAGATCATGCATGCTGTAGTTACTGGAAACGCCTAGTGAAGTAAAAGTTGAATAATGTAATGGAATTAGAAGCAACCATCTAAACATTTAGGTTAGATATGCCAAAAATTCATGAAATCGGACTATTTGGAGTATTTTGCTTGATTTGTGCATTGTTAATGATTAAACATGTGTGTCTGCTTGCCTGCTATTTGAAGCGAAATAGTTAGGATATGCATGTTAGAGAGATGACTCAGGCATTTCTTAGTCAGCCCCTTTGAGCCTAAAAATAAGACTTTTCTTTGACACCCTATAATTTCATACTTGTGTCATAAGTGGAAAAAATTGAGATATTGAAATACAAAGTGTTGAAAAGGAGAAAAAAAAGAGTGAATAATTTTTTATGCACCCCAATGAAAAAGAAATAATAAATAGGCAAAAGCCTAAGTTTGGGGGTGCCGGCTATTCATAATACACTTCATTCTCTCAAAACAAAAGAGGAGAAAGATAGGTATGAAGTGAAAAGAAAATCAAAAGAAAAGGGAAGAATTTAAAGCAAAAGAACTTATGGTACGTAAATTGAGCCTAAATGCCTATTTTTATCTACCCCTGCCTAAGCCTACATTACAATCCTAAAAAGCCCTGAAGATCTCTAATATGTATATCCATGATTAGTGGAGAATAGCAAGTGAACAGGCCATAGGATTTTGAAATTGACATGCATAGTTAGGTATTCTTACTTACATTGAGCATGATTAAATTGAATTTGCGAAATATCTGACTTGAAGTGTTTAGAATGCTAAAAATTTATGATATATGTTCCTACATATTATCCTACTAACCTTCATGCTTTTCTAAGTGACAATTGTGCAGCAATTTGATCAGTGTCTTTGAGTCATTTTATTTTTCTTCCTTTCGTGCCTTTGTTTATATTTTTTATCTTTGCTCGAGGGCGAGCAAAGGTTAAGTTTGGGGGTGTTTGATCGGTGTATTTTATATACACCTTTTGAGTCATTTTAAGTTAGTATTTTTACTCATTTCATTTATGTTTAGTATAGTATTAGGGTCGTTTTCCTTTCTTTTGTGTCACAGCGGTCAGAAATGAAGAAATGACGAAAAGGAGATGAAATGAGCATAAAAGGGCCAAGAAATGAAGCCTAAGAAGTTCCGGGAAATATAGAAGAAATCAGACGAAGACCGGACGAACAAAGGACAAAGAAACGAAAAATCCGGAAGAATGTCGTCACCGGCGCCGACCACTGAAGTCGTCCGAAAGCTCTCTGATTTTCAGGCGCCGTGGCGCCGACTGCAGGGCCACGACGCTGACGCGGGATTCTGAGTTTTGGGCCGAATTTGACACATTTTCAGGGTTCAAAAGGGATAACTTTTCCTACCTACATATTTCTTAACCCTTTTCCATAACTTTTCCTAAACCCTTTACCTAAAAGGATTCCATAATCTTTCCTACCTACATAATCCCTAAGCCTTTACCTAAAGGATTCTTGGGCTATAAATAGTCTCTACATCATTAGAAGAATCTACGATCCATTCCATTCCATTCTCCATCCATCATTCTACCACAATCCATCTTGTAAATATTCCACAACACAATCTTTGGATGCTAGAAGGCTTGGAGACTTGTTCTTGAGTATTTTCTTTTCTTTCTTTTTGCTTTGTTTATTTCAGTTCATGTATGGAGATTGTATTAGTTCTAGCGTGACTATGGCTAGGAGCTAATTACTTTATTTAGGGATTTCCTGGTGATTCTCTTGAAACTCTTATTCATGAATTAATACATTAGTTGATTTCTTCTTCACTTAATTAAGATTTATTCAATAATTGATTTGATTGCTTGATAATTAATTGATCACTAGTTATCATCACTTATATGAGTTCTAATCGAAATCCGAAAGGGGAGATTATGAATATGCTATAGTTGAATAAACATAGGTTTAAATCGTGGACGAAAGTACCCCGATACTTGTGTAGCTTAATAGGTTATTGCTCTTAATCCTCCTTTGTAGTCAATCTTGTCACCGAAAGGTAGAAGGGTTATCCATTGGGGTTGAGTGCTTATATTACCTTAACAGGAGTATAAAACGGTCTAGTTAACCTGCTATCTTAACGTAGAAGAAGAAGTCAGTCTAATTGTATTAAGGATTGAATATAGTGGATAGTTGATGATCTTGGAAGCCCTAATTCGCCATCATAACTGATTTAAATCAAAGTATTTTCATAATTAGTTTATTTCTTGCATTATTAGTTTAGAATTCCAACTCAATTAACGTTAACCAAATAGAAACTAAAGCATAGATAATCGGTACTTGAAAACCAGCCCCTGAGGACGATATTCGATCTTACCTAGACTATATTACTTGTCACGATACGTGCACTTGCGTTTAGTGTGTGCATAAATCGCGCATCAAGAGTTCAGTGATCGACCGCTTCTTCTACCACACGGGAGGGAAATTGAGATCTAGGCCAAACTTATGAGTTTTGACTTCTGAAGCAATGTCTGTCATATCCTTATGTGACCATGCAAAGAAATCAATTTTAGCTGCAAGATATTTAAGAATTAAATCTCTGAGCTACGGAGTTAATCGTATGCCCAGGTATACCTTCCTATCAGAAGTTTCCTGGTGCAAAGCAATATGTTCAAGTTCTTTTGTAGTGGATTTGGTGGCGTCTGATCATCTTGCACATGAAAATATCTAGATATCTGGTACCGGTCTAAAGATTCCTTTTCCAGATAGGTTGATTCTGATCTGTCTGCATAATTTAATGAACATATACCGATGCGGGCTCTACTTTCTGTGATTGTTATTTAGGATTTTACACCACCTCTGATTCCTATATGCCATATATCTCCCTGGCAGTGGGTTGTTCTCATTGAATTTGCTAGATCCTTTCTAGTGTCGGGAATTTTACCACTAGATGTAATTTTAATAGGACTGCCTTCATATCGTGTATCTATGACCTCCCTAATATCGCATTATACCTCATGTCACCATCAATGACATAAAAAGTAGTAATATTAATGACTCACATGGCTTCCACCAGCAGATCTACCTCCTCATTAATGGTTTTGCTGGACATTTTGAAGTCTGAAAGGGTTCTGGTAGCTGAAATAATTTTATCTGTCATATTCATCTCTTCAATAACTTTTAGCCGAATAATATTAGATGAGCTCCCGGGATCGATTAAGACTTTCTTCACAAATCAATAGGTACTGTGATCACTAATGCGTCATTGTGAAAGAAGATCACGACGGCAACGTCTCTTTAGTGAAAGTGAGTATGTTCATCTGGTATCTCTCAGAATCTTTTCTCCGAGGTTACCGAAATTTTTATCTTCTTAGCTGCAGTGAAAGATGTAGCGGTGATCATTAACCAACCAAAGATCATATTTATAACATGGGTGGCACAATCAGATTAGGTTTGCCTTAGGCAGGTGGACCCTGCTCATAGTTGTTACGAGCTCTTTCTCTCAAATATTCTTGGAGGTGGCCCTTGCTCAGCATTCCTGCCATCTCTTCTCGTAAATATCTGCAGTCTTATATCAGTGAGTGCCGTGAAAATCACACTAAATAGATTGATCTATTTTACTAGGATTCAATTGCAATGGCTTCGGAGGTCAGGATGTTGGATGAGTTCTCAGTACCACCACTATTTGATCCTCGTTGATATTGAAGTTGTATTCGGATAATTTCGGGTATCCAGTACCCTTATTAGAAGAGTTAGATGAATTCCCTTTGTCGAAATTCACCAATCCCTGATTATTTCATTTGGATCCTCCTTTGTTATTTGTCTTTTTTTCAAAGGAGTGAAAACCTTGTCCACCTTTTTGCTTTTCGGGAGTAGGATAAGGTTGGAAGCGGTTTTTTGAGGAGTTCTGGTCTGCTCTGACTCTTTTTTATGACTTTCAAAAAATACTTCTGGTCTGAATCTCCAACAAATTATCTTTTATCCGGATGTTATACTTATGTCGGTTGTGCACGTCTTCCCAGGTTGTATCCTGGAATTTCAAGAGATTTTACTTGAGCTTTCGTGAGGCGTTCAATCTCAAAGGATTTAAACTCCTTGTGAAAGCCTCAGCTGCCCACTCGTCTGGGACTGTGGGTAGCAACATCCGCTCCTTCTAAAACTGTGAGATAAAGTCCCTAAGGAGTTTCGTTTCGACCTGCGCAATACGAAAGATATCCTCGTTGCGCGTATTTACCTTTCATGCCCCCGTATGATCTTTTATGTGCATGTCGGTAAACTGAGCGAATGATCCGATTGAATGCTCAATGACGAGTTAATATCATGTCAGGGCTTCATTTGCAAGTGTTTCAACAAACATATTGATCAGAACCGATTCTATTTTGTGTTCCCTTATATCATTTTCTTTGACAACCTTAGTATAGGTCGTTATGTGCTCTTGTGGATCAGTAGTCCTATTATACTTAGGTATAAATGACATTTTAAACCTTTTGGTGATCAGTTCGGCAACATCCTCTGACTTATATGTTAATTGAATATATCTTCTCGCGTCCGGTCCTTCAACCATAGGAGAGGCTCTAGGTATTTGATTTAAACGGTGCCGGAACACCTTGGCAGTTTTTTCTGCCTTTTCTGCATTGGTATCTACTTTGTTTGTCATATCCTTCATAAATTTCAAAACATGTTCCTGGAACGGATTTTCAGGAACAACTTTGCTTTCTGAAGCACCATCATTTCTCAATCTACTCTGATAATTTCTGGTATCTCCGTTGTATTTGGTGGAGGTTTTCTGAAGCACCATCATTTCTCGATCTACTCTGATCATTTCTTGTATCTCCGTTGTATTTGGTGGAGGTGTCGGGTCCTCTATTGGAGTATTGCCAATGTTTTTGGAGATGTATTCAAGTGAAACCGCATCAGATAGTCCAACTATTCACTCATAGCGACATTTTGTACCCTCATATTTTGTATGGCTTCCTCAAGCATTTTGTCACTGGGAACATCCTCCTGACGAGTTTGTCCGCCTCCGATAGTGGCCTCGTCTACAACCATTGGATTTCTTGGTATCAGATTCTCTACCGATAGATTATCCAGACCGAAAGGGAGATTGTTAGTGTTATCCCCAATGTTGCAGTTGTCTCCGAATTCTTCTCTTCCTGTCATCTGTTTACTCTGAACAATAAATAAGACTCAAAGAAAAGATAAATTAGTAGAAAGAATGGTCACTTGTGACACAACAATTGTCCAGGCCCCACGGTGGATGCCAAATTATTTACCCATAAAATGGTACATTTGAATTTGTATACGTGGTCAGGACACGTGTATCTCAAGTGACTGATTTGGCAATAAAGCTAGATGAAATATAATACAAATAAATAATACTAAGACAAAGTAAAGAGATAATTAGTCTGAGCCTTGTGAAAGCTTCTGGAAAAAGTCTCGGTAACAAGTATGAAAGCACATTAATCGATAGAGACTAAGAGAATGTATTGTAATAACTTGAATCTGATGGTTTACAATGGAACTGCGTGTCTTATTTATACATGAGCTTCACGGGTACATAACCCACGAAATATATCCTCATTAATACAGGAGAAGGAATGTTGTAATAATTGGATAATTAGTATCTCCATAAATGGCATTAATGCTCTGTTGGAAGACATATGACAGGTTCAATAACAATCGCCCGTTATAATTTGAACGGTCTATCTGACCTTCTGAGTTACCGCAGATCACATATCGTCAGATGACACTCCCAAAGATCGCCGCATCTTATCGCAGCTACCAGCTGACTTGGACTTGACTCAGTATCACACTCCACGTGTCACATCACCATTCGTACAAATGTCTTATACGAATTTTGCCCCATACATTATTTTGTTAGGTTGACTTCCACTTTTTTTTGTATAATATAAATAAACAGAAGTTTCTCCCACCACGACTTAGTGGGAAATTTGTTAATTAAATATAATTTTTTCACATCATTCTCATCGAACCAGCTCACTGGGAAAATACATGGTGGAAGCAGGTTCTCATAACGCTAGGAAACTTCCTAATTTTTTCGTGTGAAAACACTACTCCCTCCATCCCAATTTGAATGAAGGTTGACCAATTTTGAGAGTCAAACAACTTTTTCTTTTGAGTTAATTTTAAGCATAGATTCTTTGAGTACTTTATAATAATATTTAGATATTTGAAAACTACATAAAAAGTACTATAAATTCGCATAATTAATAACTCACAACATATTGAAAGAGTTGGAGAAAATCGTAGTAAAAAAAAAATTAACTTCTCAAACTAGTCAACCTTCAAACAAATTGAATCGAAGACTGTACTGTTTTTTCTTTTTTCACTGATTTGTGTAGAAATAGTCATCGAACATTTTTTTAGTTGAAAGATAGTAGTAATTTTTAGTAGTGAATGAGATACCATCGGTATGCAGCTATGAGGGCCAAGTGACTGAAAAATAATGGCCTTCAATCTACCCTATTTCACAAGGTTTCATCAGTAGTGTTGTAAAATAACTTACAATTATTAGTAGCCAACATGTAAACGCTGTATAATGATGAGAGTCGGTAGTGGTGCAGGAAACGTATTGCTCACGGACGCAATCTTCAATCATGTTGGGACACAATATATTTTGTAACTCACATATATTATTTGCTGACGTTTTTCTTTTTTATCTTTTCTTTTTACAACGATTATCGTCAATAGTATATCCAACTAACATTGACATGACTAGAAGTAGCATGAGTTTATTACCTCTCAAGCACCTAGCTAGCAAATGTACTCTTATATGTAAGCATCGATACTAGACCCCATTTGGCCATGGATAGTTTTCAAAATATTCTGAAAAACTATTGGACACATTCAATTGTCATAAATTTCTGAAAGTCAACTTAGAAGATGATTTTGAATTTTACCGAATTCGAAAAACTTCAAAAAACTGTTTTTACACAATTTTCAATCAAAAACAACTTCAATTTGTATTCATGTCGAAACACACCTTCATTCATGTCGACACAAAAGTTGAAAAAAGAGATATAGTGCTGTGAATTAACGCCCTGTTAGATGTGAATCTCTGGCTGTTGGTCCCAGGAAGCTAAATTTTCAGTAATTGGAAAGAAAGGGTAGGGACTATGACAAAGGTATTGTTGGCCACTGTTTGAGCAATTTTGTCCCCCTTTTAGACAAGCAAAGGTCCAAAATCCTTAAATTCCTTCGTGGACACTGTTCCATTGCGTCACCAGCATTAAATAATACTTTCTATGTCTCAAAAGACTTGTCGTATTATATTTTTTAAGAGTCAAACTAGATTAATTTTTACCAACAATTAAAACTATATTTTTCATCATATTAATATGACAAGAAATGCAACTTATAGTATTTTTTTATATAGTTTTTGAATATCTAAATTTTAATTTTAAAATATTGATTTAATCTAATATAATTTAGTTTTGAAATTTAGTCAAATTAATTTTTAAAAAGAAAAAAATGACAAGTATAAAAAGATGCTTAAAATTATTTATTGCATATTCATTTTGGATTTCAGACGTCATATAAACTGAAATTATAAAACTTTTATTATTTTTACATTGACAATGTATAGTTTAATCCAACTACATTGAGTTAGTTATAATTTTTATTGACAGTTTGGTTTTTTATTTTTTACATAATTAGGTGATTTATAATGTAATTATAGTTAAATCTCAATGAAAAACATTAATTCCCAATCGGATTAAAATGAGAACATGTTAAACTATGTTAGCGTAAAAGCTTTTTATATTACCAGCATATATAACTTATTCTACTAATTAATGTATATAATAGAGATTTACCTTATTACTATGATAAATGAAATAAATGGGTAATTCAAAAATAGGAATTTCCAACAGACGTCCGATCGGAAATCCGTAGAAATGGCTCTTTCTCTACATTTCCGAAGGATTTCTGTTGAGATATTCACTAGTATACCTAGTAGTATACACATACAATGTTAGTTTTAGTAGTATACACATACAATGTTAGTTTTATTGTTGTGGTTATTTCTGCAATGGTCATATTTGCAAGATTGGTTAGTTATTATAAATAGATCAATAGTTGTAATATTCTGGTTAGTGCAAAACATTATATTGAAAATATCAGAGATTGCTCCCAAATATCAAGACTTTCTCTTCTCCCTTCAAAGCCTTCGTTTCTTCCTTCTCTTCTGTGATTTCTCCATTGTTTCTCCCCTGTTTCAGATTCTAACAATTTCTAATTGATATAGTTGAAATTTTTCATTTTAAATAGTGTAAAAAATTTAAATTATATACATCATCAAGTCGAATTAATATGTTGTAGAAGTTAGTGTCGGTTTGGTTGGGCTTATAGAAAGCTCATAAGTGCTTATTTTTTAAAATAAGCACTTATAAAAAGTTTTAGAGGTGTTTGGTTAAAAAAGGTAGCAGAGCTTATGGGTGTCATAAATATTTATTCCATAAGCTCAAAATTTGGGCTTATGAGAGTAGAACTTCTTTTGGCCTACAACTTTTTTGTTTTTTATATAAAAATATTTTTTTATTGGTAACCAAACACCTAACAACTTTTTTGATAAAAGCTCTACTCCTATAAACTTTTTTTAATAAGTTCGTACCAAACGAGCCCAATCTATCTTATTTGTAAACTTACAAATTTTATATTTTAAAAATCTTATCTACTGTAGATATCATTTGGACAACACGATGTAACTTATTAAACTCATTATATATATATATATATATATATCCCCGTTTTGCCCTCCTTTGTTTTTCAATCTTTTCCTTTGTAAGATCCAAAAAGATGGGACTTAATTATTGAAAGAAAACATTCTCTTCATCACTCATGAGTCATATCTATAGGGTCTTAACTAAAAACAAACTTAAAAGTAACAAAGAGAAGGGGTCTCAATCAATGGCGGGTGAGTGGAGGTGGCAGATGCCCACACAATGCTTCTGTATTTCTCTGTTTGTAACAATTTTGCGCCACCTTTTATCTCGCCCCTTAAGCTTTCCCAGCAATTTAGCTCATATTATGATAGTGACATAGAAAGAGACAATGATGGAATAAATAAACTAAACATATATCCTTCATCATTAGGGTTTGGTGGGGTGGCTTTATATTTATATATATAAACCCTATTTCTTCATCCTTCTTCCATTCTCTCTGCCTCTTTTTTTTCTCTGTCTCATTTCTTAGTTTATTGTGTTCTCGGGATTTGGTCCAAGCGACAACAAAAGACAAAGCCAAACTCGAATCCCAGTTTGTTTTTGTGGGAGTTTTCAAATCCCGAGGATATTAAAAAGTTTGATCTTTTTGTCTGTTTGTTGTCTCTTCTCTTTGTCTTTTTCTAAGTTTCTTGCTAACTGCAGTTGACCCAATTCTTCTTCTTCTTGGAGATCGCTGACCTTTGCCACTTTGAATCTGTGCTACCAAATATTGACTCTCCTCAGATCTGTGCATTTTAAAATTAAGGTTTGTTTCATTTTACAAGGTCTTGCTCTTTTTCTCTATAATATGTGACTATAAACATAGATGAATTCATAATTTAAATTTAATAGATTCAATAGTTTGTTAAATTTATGGTTCAGATCTATGATATTTACTGAGCTTTTAGTAGATTTTTACGTATATATTTACAATCTGTGTCATAAATTTTGAATTCAGATTATCACATAACCAAAAGGCTATATCCATCCTGTTAACTTAATCGATTTTCTTTTTAAATTTTTTACATGAGAAATATTCAAGTTCAACAAGAAATGGACTAATCCTTTCTTCATTCATCTTATGATCTACAAGAAAACTAGTCCTACGTTTATTCGGAACACATAATATCCAAATAAAATTGATTGAAACTTTACATGGCTTGATTGATTGCATAAAGTCTAGCAGAATTTGAGCAAAATAATCCTAAAAAATTGTTTGCAATAAATTTATAATATGTGTAGTGAAGTGAACATAGAGGAAGCATTTTGATAAATTACAAAGAGTACATAATTTTATCTTAGTATAATCTTGGCAATAAACATAAATAGAAAGAAAAAAAAAGACATTTTGATCTCATCTTCAAGTTTTGATCTAACTGAAATGCTGATATATGTTTCATGAATGCAGGTTATACATTTGAGTGAGAGATCATGAATTGCTTATCACATGTTCCTCCAGGTTTCAGATTTCACCCAACTGATGAAGAACTTGTGGATTATTACCTTAGGAAAAAAATAACCTCCAGAAGGATTGACCTTGATGTTATTAAAGACATCGATCTCTACAAAATTGAGCCATGGGATCTTCAAGGTACTTATAAAACCAAAATAGTAATGTACGATGGACTTAATATATATACTGACAGTCTAAAAAATCATTACATTATTGGAATATTAAATATTTTGTAGTAGATTATCTGTCTTATTTTTCAAATTACTATTTCTTCCGATACAATCTATGTGACATAATATGAATAGGCGCGGAGTTTAATAAAAAAAAATTGAAACTTGTAGTCTTTAAAGTATGACATTTGTGTAGGCTGTAGCAATAAAACTTTTCATCAAGAGTAAAATTAATGGTTTCATATATATAAATGTATCATTTTTTGGAACTAACTAATAAGAAAATAGTGACACGAAACAGATTTAGTATATAATTTCATTTATATATTATGAACCATGTAGTTATCTTTTAGTAGGCATAAAAGTTATTTTTGTATAGAAGTTAAACGCATAGAATTAATCTGACAAGGATGAAATTGTGAATAGAATTATGCAGAATGGGGACAGAAGAACAGTGTGATTGGTACTTTTTCAGTCACAAAGATAAAAAATATCCAACAGGAACAAGAACAAATAGGGCAACAGCAGCAGGATTCTGGAAAGCAACAGGACGGGACAAGGCAATTTATTCTAAGCACGACTTGATAGGGATGAGGAAGACATTGGTGTATTATAAAGGGAGAGCTCCAAATGGCCAAAAATCTGACTTTATTATGCATGAATACAGACTTGAGACTGATCCAAATGGTGCTCCTCAGGCAAGTGAAATGTTTTAATTTTTTCCAATTAACGCGTTATAATACTAATATTTTTTGCTGAATTTACTGCTTTTTCATTATATATAGATTTTAATTAATAAATCATCCTATCCTTTATGTTACTAAAAACATACGAAAATTCACTCATTAATATTTTTGAACTAATACAGGAAGAAGGATGGGTTATATGTAGAGTGTTCAAGAAAAAAATAGCAGCTGGCATGAGGATGGATACTAGTGACCATGGTTCACCAATTTGGTACGATGATCAACTTTCATTCATGCAAGACATGGACTCACCCAAGCTAAATTACAACCATTATCCTAATAATTACCCTAATTTCAAGAAGGAACTTGATAATTTGCACTACCAAATCCCACCTCATCATCATCAAAATCACCAATTTCTTCATCAAATTCCTCTTTTAGAAACTAATTCCAAACTTGTAGCTGCACCTCATGGTATAACAAGTTGCAGCTCAATGCCAATATTTGGCAATATCAACGTTAATCAGCCTGCAATGCTTACACAAGAACATGTCCATCCTACGTTTGTGAATAATGAACAAGTTGCAGATCAAGTGACAGATTGGCGAGTACTCGATAAATTTGTAGCTTCCCAACTTAGCCAAGAAGATGAAAATAATAACTATTCATCAAATGCACCAAACACATTTCAGGAAACGCGCGATATTGATGGGAATTTGAACAAGCAAGAAATGGCTCCGGAAAATACCTACTGCATCGTCAAGTTCTCAAATTGATTTGTGGAAGTGTAGTGATTAAATCCACATAATAAATTACTGCTCGACAATATCATAGGAGGAATGAAGTACAGTACCTTATTATTGATTGAAAAATATCAGTGGACTACAATTTTACCTAATATAAGAAATGTACAAATAATATTCTATCATATACATTATAAAATGTATAGAAATTGTACGACATTTCTAATTGTATTAACTTAAGATCGATTATGATTAACTGATAGTGATGAAGCTATATAGGTTTATTATATATGCAGCTGGATGCTGCTGCATAGATTTGTAATGTGCAGCATTGACATTGTGTAAATCATATGGCTATATGTCTTTGTTATGGTCATAGCCACTATGTAGTATAACCAGCCGATTATTTCCGGATGTTTATTAAATGTTATTAAGTGATATTCCAGTAATAATAATATCTATTCTCCTTTTCAATTAACTTATATACTGAGATGTAAAAACAAATTATATTGACGGCGTTATTTAATCAATTATAGCATGTCTTATTTTTAAAGTTATCGATTTTATTATATGAGTTGTCACTGCAATTATCCTTCAGGTGCCTGAGTATAAATTATTTTATTTTGTCAGTATATTGCAGTGGGGAGCCACGTGTAAGAAAGCTTTTATTAAAATGACTATATTCAAGTCACAAAGGATTAAAGAAAAAAACAATATGAGTACCATATCAAGTCCAGCACTCGCAGGGTAAAGGAAGAAGCTATCCACATACCCCTTCTCTTAAATAATGTTCTCCATGTCCTTAAATTGCTTAAAAAATTTGTATATGTTCGTAAATTCACCACTGATAATTGGGTTTCTGTTAATTTTGATCCTCTATGTGAATTTTTGCAAGGGTACTGCGGCTGGCTCACCTTATGAGGATCCGACCCGCTATCGCAGTCTTGCAAGGGCCTTCAGTATCTTACATTCACGAGATCATATATTACGTATACCGTACAACAGGTGTGTTTGTTTATGCATGATCCCGGGAATGAACACATGAATGCGCTCAAACGCCTTATTCGGTACATCCAGGGGACACTTGACTATGGCTTACATTTATATCCGTCGTCGACGTCTACACTTTTCTCGTATACAGATGCGGATTGGGGTGGATGTCCAGACACCAGACAGTTTACGTCTGACTATTGTATGTTTCTTGGTAATAACTTAGTCTCATGGTCTGCGAAACGTCAGTCTACATTGTCTCGTGCAAGTGCAAAGGCCGAGTACCGAGGAGTGGTCAATGTGGTCTCTGAATCATGTTGGTTACGTAATCTTCTTTTAGAGCTTCATTGTCCTATTCAGAAAGCAACATTGGTTTATTGTGATAATGTTAGTGCCATCTACATTTCTAGGAATCCAGTCCAGCACCAGTGCACTAAACATATCGAGATGGACATTCATTTTGTTCGTGGAAAGGTTGCTCTTGCACAAGTACGCGTCTGTCATGTCTCGTCCAGGTATCAAGTTGCAGACATCTTTACAAAGGGTATTCCCTCTGTTCTTTTTGAAGATTCAGGGACAGTCTCAGCGTACGAAGATCGTCCGCTATGGCTGCGGGGGTGTATTAAATATACTGATATTACCGTGATATACACTTGATGTATATCACGGTTTTGGTCCACAAAATAGTCACGTTTGAAGCCCAACCGTGTGGGTCTCGGACAGATTTGAAGTGCAACCGTGTGGGCATATTTTGATGTATATATTTGGTGTATATTGTGTATTATCTTGTACCATAATTTGTCTTGTACACTTACCATAATTATATATATATATATATATATATTGATTTCCTTTAAATTATATATTATTTTTTTTATATTTCAATACCCCTCCTTTATAAAATATCTAGTTCCACTAGCTAGTTACTGCCATAAAGGCCTATGATGGAATTATGATAAAATTAAAATAAAAATAAAATAAAAAGTTACTGCCAGTAGGCATGATGTTAAACTAAGTAGTCGTTAATTACCAATTCGCTGATAAAGCTAATCCAATTATGAGCATTGTATTTATGGACACAACATTTATTAATGCAAATACACATTTCTTATTTAACAAAATTGCTATTCGTGGCTTATAATTAGGTCCATCAGAAAAAGTATACGTTCCTTTGGAGTTAAGACTTCTCCCATTGCTGGTCTGAACACAGTGGCTCAAATAGCTTTGCGTAAAAACTTTGAAAAGAAAAACAAAACCTAAGAAGCAATCTAACCCTAGTTAACGTTATATACCCCCCAAGACCACTTGGTGGGTGTAGCAGGGACAGTCGGACCGATGTAGAGTGTTATTTACGGGTTCATCCAAAAGTACTAGCTCAAATGTTGTATTTGTTACAAAATTTACTACTATCTTATTCCATTTTATGTGAAGATATAACTGTTTGGAGAATCAAATAGTTATTTATTTTTACAATAATTTTTGCAATATTTTGAATCCTTAGCTATGTTGACTGATAGTATTTTTCGTGTACTTTTCAAATGTAAAAATTATATTTTTTTAAAATTGAAAAACATATACCTGACTTCATAGTTAAAATTAAGTATTGTGATCTTGTACTCCGAATTTCTTCACTTAAATTGAGATAGAGAAAGTAAATAAATAAGTAAAATTGATTGATATCAAACTCAATAAATCTAATGTGTTATGGTAGAATCTCAAACTCAAAATTATAAAGTTCAAATCGTGAATCTACCTCTACTGCCAAGAACGTCGATGTCTGCAAAATGATATTACTAATTGCTGATTCTAAGAATAAGGCATGCCAAATTTTATATACTTAAACTTAAAGCTTCGGCTAAGTAAGTGATTTCAGTTGCATGCAAGTTTTGGGAACACCACCAGATTATGTGAGAAAGACAAATTCAGAATTCAAATTTAATGGATGGTTGATTATATTTTGAGTTCTTTGAAATATGTTCAAATCGTAATACTATCTAATACAATTCAGGGTCACAAGAGTATCTGTGCTACTCAACGGCGGAGCCAGATGTGAATCTTATGAATTTGGGAGTTTCTTTTAGTTATTGACTTCTAAATTAATCTTTGTTGAATTTCTTAAGACAAATACATGATTAGACTAAAGCTACTGGGTTCGCTGAACGCATAACCCATACTCTAGCTCTGCCCCGGTGCTACTTCCCTACTTAGAATGCATGCAAAAAACATGCTCTGAAGAATCCATGGAAGAAGATGAAAGAGATAAAGGGGAACAATACTTACAGAAACATATCTTCTCATACAGTAATTCTGCAAAGTTGCTGAGGAACTTGAAAGTAACCAAGAGAGTAAAATAAAATTATAAGAGAGTGGATTGTCACAATATTTTTCTTATGAAATAGAGTGAAAACATGTATAGTATCCAAGTTATTTGGATATGGCTTAGTCTGCTAGAAACAATGGTCTATTTCAAGAAGAATTTTTTTTGTTTCCAGAAACATACTCATTTACTATGTTTTCCTTACTCATTGACCACAATATTTGGAACTTTAGAAAGCAAGGAGTACAGAAATAAGTTTGTCAACAGAGTGGTATCCTATAGGACAAAAAGTATATTTTCAAAGTCAATGAGTTTAAAAAAGGGTCAGTTAAAAACAAAAATAGGTATACGCATGACATGAAGATGTGATGAGCACCTGGGAATTATGATTGAGGTTTCCAAGTAATGTTTTGAGTGTGAATGAAGTTAACATCATTAAAGAACGAACTCCCATGTGACTGCTATTATGCTCTTCTTTCCACTCGCTAAACTAAAAAACCGAAGAACTTTTTCTTCCATTATATTGCATATAAATTACTCATTCCTTGTCAATTTATGTGTTAATATTTTTTAGTATGTTTGAAAAAAAAAATATAACGGTTTATATCTAGTAATAACTCTTTAATTCTAAGATTCACATGTCATGTTTAAAATCACAAATTATAACATATTTACTGTTGAAACGCGCGTGCCTTTTACTTATGCTCTCTAGTTTCATGATCATTTGGTATACACGCACGTCCAACCATGGCGACGAGGGCCGAACAATTGTTCCGGCACGTTTGGATCAGTCAGCTGGGTGATTACTTCCCTGAAGAAATTTCACAACAAACCAATTATAGATCTAGGCATGGTGTCAAAAATAATAAAGATGTGAACTTCCTCCGGTGAGTTGTAAGGGCTTTCAAGACTGGGTAGAGTCTTGAAAGAAGTAGATACAATTAGAAAATTTGTAAAAGGGGTAAAGGTACTACTGTTAGTTCTAAGAAAATAAAGGATTAACTGTGTAAAATTATAACGTGGATAGCCGAGATTACCCTTGAATTAATGAACTTGGACAGATGAAATTAGTTAAGATGGGCTTATAACCAAGTAACCGAAGGAGCTACAGGGTTAAAGAGTGTTACTCGTCTCTATTCTCTTCCCTTTCTCAGCAGGTTCTCAGATCCCTCTCATGGATTCTTATCAGTTCTAGCTTGCAATTTATTAATTTCAGTTGTAATTCCTTTTTCTTTATTAATAAGAAAAACATGAAATTTGCCTCCATTTCTATTTTGCAATTTAGCTGATTACATGTAACAAAAAACTCTTCAATCAGCATCCTTGTCGGTTTCCTCGAAAACCTTCTTTCCACTAAAATCCTCCAATAAAATTTTGAATTTGCCATACCACAATCAACAGGCTTCACCAGATACTATTTGATGCCAGTTATATGCTGGTAGGACTGTCAAACAAGTGAACTGGCAATATCTACCATGTGTGCCAAAAGAATATGTTCTCTTTATTTGGAAAAAAAGGAATTATTATAGCAGTTGTATCTAACAGCAGGTTCCCTAAGTTGATTTATATGTGCAAAAAGGTGATAACTTTATATATATATAAATGCAGTTGCTTGGCGTCAGGACTTATTTGGAAACCTCCCACCTGTACACTACCGGAGCTTCAACTTTGCACTGCCTCAGTGAAAGACATACCACAACAGTATCACAAAAGAAAGGTATGTATAATCACATGTGCAGAAGATTATTCACAGTAACAGTTACCGAGTGTGTTCTCTGTAAATCCTGCAAATTCAAATTTATCAACTTTTAATTGCATTTTGGAAAGAAGCAACATCACAGGAATGTAAAATCAAAGACGGATAACAAAAGGTTTAATGGTTGAAGCAAATTTAGAAATCATCCATAAAATTATTAGCTACAATTGTATAACCTTCACTAAAAGGCAAACTTAGGCCCCTTTCTTTCTATTTATAACCTTCAGGATGGAAGAGTTAGAATATTTAATATTAGGAGATATTCTAGCTTTTTCTTTCCTTTTAGGTTTCATCAAGGAATTTCAACCAAGATGGTAAGTTAATGTACAGCAATATTTATCTTGTGTAGGGCTGGGCACTATTTGGTTATAACAGAAAAAACCGACCGAACCGGAAATATTTTTGATAATTCAATTCGGTTTATTCAGTTTGTGTCAGTTTAAGAATTAATTTTTTAAAATTCAGTTCGATTTTCGGTTTTGTGAAAATTAATTTCAGTTGAACCGAAAAACCGAATTGTTTCAAACAGAATATCAATTCCTCTGTTCGAAACTTGAAAATAAGTTCAGTTACTCTAAAGTTAGTTGACCAACTTTCAGATTAGACAATAATCACGTGTGATGTTTTAAAAGTTCTTCTTCTTCTTTGTCATGAAGTACATATTCTGCACTTCCTCAATTCTAGCATGAAACGAGAATTAAACTTTTCTCAATCTTGTCGGATAATAGCTTCGGATGCAATATTGAAAGTACTTCTCAAGGTGAATGCCAGTTTTTTTAATTTGTCTATATTTTTTTTTACTGTTACAAGTATCTTACATGTACAAATTATTTTACTTTGTCCATTTCTTTTTTCTTTTAAGCTAATTCATTTTCAGAAAATAAAATAGATATAATTATTTTCTAAATAATAAGCTCAAACCCAAAAATCGTACCGAAACCGAACCGAAATAATTTTTGTTCAGTTTCGGTTTTCTTGTTCATAAACCAGAAACCGAATTAACCGAACCGAATAAATGAAAAGCGCACCGAACCGACCGATGCCCCCTTGGTCACTTCTTTTTAGAAAAGCGGAATCAAAAGCTGACCACATGAGTCGATATTCTGAAGCTGGCACCCCTAATCTTGTGTGTAAATTTGCCACCAGCCACCCAGATAACAACCCTTGATAAATGGACTTATTGCTACTTAGCACTAGAACGTAACTTTGACCACCCTATTTTATTACTTAATGTAAAGGGGTGACTAAATGATTATACTATATAAGGGGAATAATTATGATGAAGATCAGAGAACTATGAATTTCCTCATTTCCCTTTCCCTACCAACTATCTGTGAGAACACCAACCATTCATCTCGCATTCATATTTCATGAAGAAAGCCTCTAAAAGTCAAATGTAACCATACCTCAAAAATTATTTCATCAGGTATGTGCGGCAGCACTTCTCTAACAGTTTCAACCATTGTATGTATGTTTGGAATGTTGTTGTTTGTGGCACGTGAGGTTGTCCTCAAGTGCAACCCTCCAGCACCTCCAAATTGCCTCACAGAACCTGCAGGAGGGATTGATGAACTGGAAGTACCAGCCTGGGAGGCACGCATGGACCAAAGGTTCCAGGCAGCATCTTCCAGAGCAGTTTGTGCATACGTTTCTCCAACAGCTGCAATATGCCTCATCACTGTCTGAACCCGAACCAATCCCGCTGACCTGATGCCTGTAGATGGGCCAGCACCATCTAAACCCAACCAACCTGAATCAATTCCCGAACCCCTGTAGACAGAAAGGAAGAGCAAAATTAGAGACCTCTCTGTTTCTAGATGATAAATTACTGCAAAAGATGACAACTGCTAAGCAACAGAGTATAGAGAGGATGAGAGAGAAAATGGCCCATCAGTAGGAGAATTCAATCCATGATACAGATTACATTTGTCAAGGACTTCCAGTGTAAAGTTTCAGAAGTAAATCATATAAACAATATGTAGCAAGCAGTGTTTTAAAAGGAAGTTTTGGGACTCGCCTCGGGTGTCAAAACGCCGCTCACGTGTGGGGCTTAGTACTGTGAGGCTTATGCCCTAAGCCGAGCGTCCGACTGTACGCCCTAAACACGCCTAACGCCCAACGCTGGGGGCTCGCCTAACAGTTCATACACAAATTATGTGTCAAAATCTTTAGGTGACACTATTGACCCTTATAATTTTTTAATAAATAAATGATGGTTAATAATTTTTTACATCTATAGAAATAAGAAGATTGAGAATAACTCAAATAACAAGCAATAGTATCACATATTTACTATTTGAGAACACTGCAGGAGCGAATAACACCTAATATTTCTTTTAAAAATACATAGTTGAATTTTACATCTTCACTTGTTATTGGTCTTCATGTTTTTGTCCTCTGTCTCAAAATTATCATATTTTATTATGTCGCAAAATTTGAAAGTAACTTTAATTTTTTCATGGAGTACAACAACACAGACCTTACCTCTACCTTGGTAGGTAGAAAGGTTTCTTCATTAAGGAGTGATGTTTTAATTATAATACTGATAAAGTTTATTGATTTTTTTTAGGGAGGTAAATTGTATAGTATGATAGTAATATATTTTAAGAAATTGTGATTCTTTACTTATTTGAAAGTTAAGATATTAGAGGAGATTTGCATCTTATAATAGCTTATTTATAATTGCATTATTTCTACTAGTAAAATCATTCTAGAAGTTTTATTTTCTGAGTTTCTTTAATCATGTTTTTAATTTTTTTTAAACTATTAATGTATTTTTAAAAATAATTATGTTATTATATTATTTTACTATATTATAAATTAAAAAATTTAAGATTCATGGGGCTTACGCCTCGTCCCGTGGTAAGTAAAAACCGTGTCACGCCAGTTATTCCACTTTTTGCACAACAAGTAGCAAGCATTGGTTGTTTGGTTACCTGGATGGATAGACAAGGATATCCTATGGATTGGGATATCTGATGGGATAACAAACACGGGATAAAATAATCTCGCGGGATATCCCAAGATTGCTATCCCTTATCCCACCAACCAAACAACGCATTATATCTTTAAAATAACTATGTCTCGTGACAAAGTAGTCGGGTCAGCTATACATATTCCTCAAATTCTACTATCTTGACTTGTTTCATTCCAATACACTAACTTAGGTGTTCTCAAATTAGAGGTCTCTGAATCTCACTTAACCCTATGCCGACATACAAATGGGCAGCCCGGTGCACTAAGCTCCCGCTATGCGCGGGGTCCGGGGAAGGGCCGGACCACAAGGTATATTATACGCAACTTTACCTCACATTTCTGCAAGAGGCTGTTTTCACGGCTTGAACCCATGACCTCCTGGTCACATGGCAGCAACTTTACCAGCCTTACCTCACATTTGTATGCGGACATACAAATCTATAATCAAAATAAAAGACTTAGTGTCAAAAACAGGACCGGATGCAAATGTAGCAATAGAACTAAGTCGTGATGTCAACTAGTTAGAATCACCTATATGGATCTTTTGCTTCCTTTTGTTATTATGTCTTTACTAAATCCTCATGGATTCCACAAATTATAGATCTTTTGAAACAGCTTGCATGTGATTTTAGGTTTATCCTGTCCCTATTCAAAACCTTTAGTTAAAACTATGAATCGATCCATTTGGATTACTAGTTAGTGCATGGTCAGACCATCTCCATTGACCTTCTCTATTTTATCCACCATCTGTGCTGCCTTTTTTTTAGCTATCTGCTGAATGTAATTACTTTTGATCTTGTCTAATCTTGTATGATTGAACATCCATATTGACATATGCATTTTTTTTTAAAACTCATCTAGTGGATATGTTAGACTTAGAGGCCCCATATTCACTTGCATATAACGTTGCTAGTCTCACAACCGTTCTATAGAAATTACCTTCCTATTTAGTTGATATCTCGAACAGCATTCCTCCATGTCAAGTCATTTTTTATATTTGTTACATTTCATCTATCATATCAATTTCCAGGACTGCTGAGGTAATTAGTTACGTAAATTATCTGCATTTACGCACCACCACTCCCACCAAATCTAATATAAACTCATTCTTTTTACCGTGGTTAACTTGTGTACATATTTAAGTTTATTTTTACTTATCCTAAAACACCTACTTCCTGAGGTGCTTCTCAACAGCACCACAAGCTTTTGTTCAGCTATCACTAATTTGTCAATTAAGACAATATCATTTGCAAAATAGCTTTGTCCTATGGGGCCTCATATTGCATATTATTAACTAGCTCATCCATAACCAGAGGCGGAGCCAAGATTTGAAGTTTATGGGTTCAGGATTCTAGACTTTTAAAATTATTGAGTTCTAAATCTAACAATTTGTACACACTCAATGATTTTTTTAACACAAATATAAGGTTTGAACTAAAGCTACTGGGTTTGGTCGAACCGTAACCAAGCGCTAGCTTCTCCCCTGTCCATAACCAAGGTAAACAAGTAAAGTCTTAAAAAAAACGGTTGAAGTAATCACACAGTTCAGGGGAAATCCTTTATATCACCACCTCTTCTCACACTTGTGAAGGCTCCTTCATAAATATCCATTATCTCGCATTTATATATAACTTATATGAATTCATATCTTCTCGAACGACTTTTCTTGACAATCTTATCAAATATTCTCTCTATGTCGGCTATCCTCTTTATATGGAAAAACTTCTACAAATATTAGATAGAGCAGCAACATGCACATTATGATATTCCACAGCAGATGCTGATTTTAGCTGAAACCAATACTGACATATGGGTAAGAAGCAGTCACTGACAATGGTGCAAGAAAACAGACCTCCAATCACTACTTTCAAGAGGATTGTGCATTTGATTGCGAGAAACTTCATTTGGAAGTGCATGACCAGGAAGATTCAAATGATCAAGTCCCATACTCGTCTCGCGAGCAAGCAGCTCATCACCCCGAACATCTGCGGTTTGAGGATTTACCTCATTCTCACTTCGTCCTATAAACAACGGCTTCCGGCAAGTGGGACATGAATAATTTTCAGTTAAACCTTGATCCAACCTGTAATTATTTGCCGTGGTTGTACATGAATTTTTCCTAAGATTGCAATTTGCATTACCCAGTAAACATTTAAAGCAATAAATAATTCATACCAAGATCTCAAGCATGCAAGATGGAAAAGATGATTACAAGATAGTTTTTTGGCCTTTGCCATTGGTTCCTGTCATTTTACAGCATATCAAAGGCTTATAATATATAAAAAGCAAAAAAGAGCAAAATGAAAAATGAAAAATGGAATAAGAACAAGGAAGCTATAAAGAGGGGGAGGAAGTTACCCTGCAAATAGCGCATTCATCATCATAAGTTTGTAGCTCTTCCAAAGTTGCATCAGGAAGTGCACCATGAAGAGTTCCCAATGCTATTCTCAGTTTAATAAACCCTTTGACACGTTTTACAATAGCACTCAATAAAGCCTGCTCAAAATGAACTAATTTTAGTAACAGCGACATACTAAACATTAGGTAGAAGAGGGCAACAGAGGTATTTGAAAAATTATGAAATTATAATGCATACAGATAAATATTTACACGGATATTTAGGAAAAGAACTGCATCCACAAGGTGAAATGCCATGCCATGAAGCCACCAAATGTGCAGATAATGAGCGAGGGCCATCAACAGAGTCATCATGTCCAGGAGAAAACCCAGATTCCGAATAAGAATGCCTTTCCATTCCCCAAATGAGCCTGTAAGAGGGTTTTAGGAATAAGATAGGGGAACGTAGATGGTTGAAGATTTAAAGAGAATCATTCTATCTTATTCGAGTAAATATCCTATATACATCAATCCTGCATGAACTAGGTAGAGGGAAGATGATTAAGAAGTGTTCTCAACCACAGACTTCGCATGAAACCACACACACAACAGAAGCAGAAGGGGAACTTCTTCCGCATCCTTTCAACTGGATATACATTCAGACAAACTCAGGATTAGTAAAGGATGCACATTTATATCCTTAATATATTTTTAAATGCACATATATCCTTCATTAGCTATGAGTAGGGTGTATTTGATTAGAAACTTCCAAAAGAAAGATGACTTCTTAAATAAATTAACTTTGTAAAATCTTATAAGCAGAATATCTCACTACTACTGGAAAAGAGTAAGGCAGGCAAAAACGAAGAGCATCAAACTCATTAACGAAAAGATCACACGCTTGTGCACGGGAGAGAGAGAACGTTTCAAAAAGAGTGAATAATCAAACAAAAATCTCAAATGCAGAATACTGAACCACAAAATCCATTTCAATGAGGCACGGTATATCTCCAATAAATCACCATAAGCTCATTAATCAATAAACCAGACCACCTAAAGAAAAAGTTACCAGCACATAACTTACCTGCGGCAGATATGTCAAAGAGCTTGGATATTCTGCTATTTGAAATATCATTTTCCGAGTCATGGATATATATGTCGAGCAACTGGAATCCGTGAACAAGAATAGCCTGTAGAGAAAGATTGGCATACAAAATGCAATCAACATGTTTTTGAAAAAGTCAAAAAACTTCAAAAGTGTGTCAAAAAAATAGAAGCTATACCCTTCTTATGTACAGTACCTGAAGCGTTTCAAATAGAATGCTAAGAGGCTCAAAGAACAATAACAAAAACAGGGATGAAATTATTGTTCTATATACGATCAGGCACACCCTCATCCTGGAAAGACACAAAAAAAAGCATAGTTAAAAGTCTTAAAAAGACCAGATAGTGTGCTTAAAGCACTTTAGATGTCACCAGAAACTGAAAATCTGGTTCCATTACACAGTCAAATGCTCAAACATCAACTTTGTTTAAATACCTCTTATGAATTTCTAAAAGGGACCCTTATGGACCATGTCTTTGGTCTAGTGGTAAGTGTACAACACATGATGTGTGGGTTAGGAAGACGTCACACGTTTGAATCCAACCGCAGATAAAATCCTGGTATTTAAGAGAACAGTAGAGCAGTAGGCCCATTACCCACCGAGTTTTGAACCGTTTATCAATGGCTCTCAAGAATTTCTCGGTTATCCAAAAAAGGGACCTTATGGACCAAGGTCTCTTATTGTTCGATCATTCACTCAAGACACACCTAAGTTTTTTAATATATACTCTACATCAATTCCAGGCCTCCCACCAAGGAATGAAGGTTTTGAAAGGGAAGCAGAGAGCTTGTTAAAGTATGCCTACTACTCTTTTCTGACAATTCGAAATTCTCGTCTTCGGCTTCCTCTCACTTCATTCTGAATTACATCCACCCTCGAGATAGAGTTCGTTGAGGAAAATGGATTCTCTCCGGGGCTAGAATGTAGAAAATCCAACACTCATTGACGGGCTCAGGGTGACAATAGGTACCTCACTAAGAGGCTTAACTCTTCATGCTGACAAAAAGGAAATGGGAGTGACTAGATGCCCTCCAAGTTGTCCCCTATTTATCTTTTCTGATAAGCTTCTCAAATATCTTATATTTGCAATCAAAAACTTTCTCATCAACTTCATTTTTTGGGGCATTATATAATATTTTGACACCTAGCGCTCTTCTTTAAAGTACTCATTGTTTTGAAATTATCGAAACTTGATCATTTCTAACCTTTATTATGATTCCACATAATTGACTAGTATCTTTATTAAATAATTACCAAAAGAGGTGTAATTTGGTGCAACACTAATTATTTTCATAAATATAACTTCTTGTGGCCGCCATCCGTCAATGAACGTCCGGCTGCATTCTTTGTGACATCTAGAAATATATTTTTTGTCGTGCAAGCCATCTTATAATATTTAATTTCAATGTCCTTCTCAAAATTTCTGTCATACATGAATTCTACCATGGTCTTTATTCCTTTATCTTTTTAAGGATTCTGAATAAGAAAATTCAGTGTATCAAAGGGCTTGATCTTTTTAAGGATTCTGAATAAGAACAGTCAGTTTTTTCAACAGGACGATTATCCATACTTTCTTCTTTAGGCCTTTTGCCTCTTGTTTAGATATTTGTTTTGATTTTGGTTCACTAACCTCCTCAGATTGTGTAATATTAATGGCTTGATCTAGAGTTTTTTCAAACTCATCTAGATTCCTTATACTATCATAGGAAAGAGTCTAATTCCTTTTTGAGATGATGTTCAATCTCCTTTCTTTGTTCTGGAGTTTTATTCGAACTCCTCTAGATTCTTAATAGTATCATAGAGATATTTGATTGAACAATCTGCATGAGTTATCCTATGGTTTCTAGGCAAGTGTAATCCCACAACCACAAGTGGGGTTTGGGGAGGATAGTATATACCTAGACATTACCCCTATACCATGTGGGGTAGACAGGTTGTTTCCGATAGAGATGAATTGAAAAGGGATATACCTAGACATCACGAAGTAAGAGTTCCTTGTTTAAGAAAGGAGGTGGAGAAGACAAACAAGATTGTTGAGGATCATAAGGTGCAACGGAAAACTTTTGGATGTTCCATTATGATGGATAAATGGACAGCAAAAAATTGGAAAATGGTCATTAATATTTTGGTGAATTCTACAAAAGGTAGTGTGTTTCTTGAATCTTATGATGCTAGTGACTCTTCTACCAATTCCGATAAAATGTTCAACTTGTTTGAGAAGACTATTAAGAAAGTTGGGAAGGAAAATATTGTACAAGTTGTTACCGATAACGCAAGTGAGAATAAAAAAGCGGGTGACATGTTGAAGGGAGTGTTCCCGAATATTTTTTGGACTCCTTGTGCTGCCCATTGTATCAACTTGATATTTGGTGACATTTTCAAGGAAGCCCCATTATCTACGGGTGAACAAATGATTCTAGTTTTCTTTTTAACCTTTATGTTAATTGTTTATACTTATTAACTATGGAATTTGTTTTTCTACAATTATTGCTAAGGCTATTAAGATCTTACATTAGTCAGAGGTCATTGTTGTTTAACATGATGAGGAGATACACAAACCAAAGAAATTTGGTGAAACCGGCCATGACAAGATTTGCAACCACTATCATGACTTTGCAAAGTTTTTACATGAAAAAGAAAAACTTGAGAACTTTGTTCATGTCAACTGAATGGAGTGAGAGTATCTATGCAAAAGAAGTTCTTGGTAAAGAAGTTGAGAGATATGTTGTTGGTCCATATTTTTGGAATGACACCGTTCAAACACTTAGAGTTGGTAATCCTTTGATTACCGTGCTTCATTTGGTGGATGGGGAGGAAAAACCACCAATGGGCTTATGAAGCCATGGATAGAGCCAAAGAAACTATTAAAAGGCATTTGATAAAGATAAAAGGAAATATGCAAAAGTTTTTGAAATCATTGATGCGAGGTGGAATGATCAACTTCATCAACCTTTACATGCAGCAGGGCATATTTTGAACCCCGGGTTGTTTTATGTGAATCATGAGAGGAAGAGTTTAACTAAAGAAGTGTGGGCGGATTATCATATATGTGTTGAGAGGTTGGTGCCAGATTTAGTCTTGCAAGACAAAATAAGAATGGAGTTTGGTGTGTACATGCTTGCAAATGGACTACTTGGATATAGTTCGGCCATTAGAGCCAGAACCAAAATGTCATCAGGTGAGCAAGTTATTTCAATTGTCTTTAGAGCTTTAACCTTTAAGTTACTAACTTTTAAAATAATTATTCTACGGTTGAATGGTGGATGCAATTTGGTATGAAGTTCCAACCTTGCAACAATTTGCTATTAGAGTTCAAAGTTTAACTTGTAGCTCATCCGGATGCGAGAGAAATTGGAGTGTGTATGAACATATGAAAAGCTATATTGCATTATTACTAACCTAAAGTGTATCTCAATTGTCCTAAGTACTCTCATTAATTACTTTCTACAACTTATGTGCAGATTCATACTAAGAAAAGGAATAGGCTTGAGCTAAAAAAACTCAATGATCTAGTGTTCGTTAAATATAATAGAACATTGGTGCGTCGTTACAAAGCTCGCAATACCATTGATCCAATTTTGTTGGATAACATAGATGAAGCAAATGAATGGTTAACCGGAGTCCCCCAAAATCATGAGGAAGATTAGTATATGAAGGAGAAGATCTCATTTATGGTCAAGTTGCTATGGCAAGTAGAGTTGAGGAGATATATTTATGGTTTTAGGGGGAGTACTTTAAGGAGCAAGGAAAGAGTAGCGGTAGCTTCTAGTTCAAGTTCAAGTAGAACCCCAATTGATGAAGCCTCCGATGAAGAAGAAGATGAGCAATATAATAACTTGACCATGATGACACTTCAAGAGTTTGGAGAACTTGTTGAAGAACAGGATGTTGCTCCCTTTGTGATTTGGTTTTGCATTTGCTTAATATGTTATGACATATGAGGATTATTGACTATCCACTATTTACTTCTTAATTTAAGAATTGAAAGATTTTGCTTAATATGTTATTTATATTGAGTTCTCGGTTATTATCTATGCCTATTTAATATTTTTTTATTTTTGTACTAAACTATGCTTCACATGAAAAAAGTGTGCGCTTGGCTGCACATGAAAAAAGTGTGCGCTTTGCATTACGCTTCTCGCTTCAGTGAAGCGAGTCCTCGTCGCTTTTTGTCGCTTTGCGCCAATGTTCTAAAAAACGCTAGGCGGGACCAGGGCGCGGAGTGGCCGCCTAGCGCCTAGGCGGGGGCCTAGGCGGATGTATTTTTTTTTAATTTTTTTAATATTTTACATCAATTGTATATATATCATATATGCATAAAATATATAAATCATAAAATCAATACATTCTTAAGTAGTCCATTACAAATCAAATAATCAATCAATAAAATAATTACTTTCAAAATGAGTAAATGACAAATATTCACAAATGACAAATGACAAATCATTCACTATATATTATATTATTAACTTATTACTAGTCTATTTATACTATTACTAATAAGTTTGTAAGTTGTAACTAATTTATACTAAATTTTTATTTTTATTTTCAGATTTAAGGCAGCAGGGCAGCAGCTCGACAAGAACAAAAAAAAATCGGGTCGCGGAGGAGACGCGAAACAGACCGGAAAAAAGAGAAAAATAATGATGATTGAAGAGTGAAAGAAGAAGAAATAGAACCAACCTTGAAGCTTAATTGAAGATTTTTAGGATTTTTTTGTATTCTTGAATGTTGAATCTTGATTCTTGAAGAAATCGCTGCTTCTCTCTGATTTTTAGGGTTTTTCGCTGCTTCTCTATGAAAAATATCGTTGCGTACGCCCCTGTTTGCTATTATATTGGGCAAAAAAAATTGGGGGTAAAATCCTAGTAAAAAAAATCGGACTGGGACCGCCTAGGGCAAAATCGGGACGGCTGACCTGCGCCTAGCGTCTAGGCGGCCGCCTAGGCCGATTTTTAGAACAGTGCTTTGCGCTCTTCAAAACACTGCTTAAAAGACTAGCACTTTAGGTACCTCAAAAAAGAAGAAATTTTTCGTAAAAATAAAAAAGAATTATTGGAAGAATACAAGGTCATGGTAGAATTCATGTATGATGGAAATTTTGAGGACAGTCCAAACGGAAGGTTATTTGTCCTTGAATATGCTGGAGTCTACCCAAGAATTACAATATTTCCTGGTGGATAGAGCCAGAAAGCTCATATAGATTGTTCAAAAATGATTCATTGATATTATTTATTTTAAGACGGAATTAACAGCAATAAAATTACTTCCAGATGCCATAAAGAATGCAGCTTAGGCGTTCACTAAAAGATGTCATCCACAAAGAATTATATTTATGAAAATAATTAGTGTTGCACCAGATTACACCCCTTCTTATAATTATTTAACAAAAACTGGTTTTTTTCGAAACTGGTAACTTTGTATTAATGCTGGCCACCTCCAAAAAATTACACTTACTAAAAACTAATTACGGTAAGCCTATAAAGTCCACTAACTGAACTTCCTCTTCTATATATTGGTCTTTACACCAAAAACATAAAGAAGTGATGACCTTCCACTTGACCTTCTGTACGGAGCTCTCTTTGCCTTCAAAAATTCTTTCATTTCTTTCCTTCCAAATGTTCCACTAAATGCAAGCAGGAACTGTTTTCCACCATATCTTTTTGGCTCTTGCTACCTCCCCTCCTAATCCAACACTTAGAAGATATGCAGTATGTTCTGGCATAGACCAGTTGACCTTAGCCAAATTGATGAATAATGCCCACACTTGTGTTGTGACTCTACAATGTAGAAAAAGATGGTTGTTTGTCTCTAAAGCCTCCTTACATAATGAGCACCTAGAAGCAAGGTAGATTCCCCTTTTCTGTAGTGCTTCATGAGTCAGACTATCTTCTGGCTACTAGCCAGGTGAAACACTTCACCTTAGTTGGTTCCACACTCCTCCAAACAGACTTCCAGGGTCCTGTTGCCCTCCCTGATACTTCAGTACACCCCCTGTTGTACACTCTATTCACTAAAAATACCATCCTGATGATGTTTCCATTATCATTTTATCAGATTCCATATTAGTTCCTTGGAAGCCACCAATTATTGTCAACAGTTCTGCTACCCTTTCTATTTTCCAGTCATTTAGCAATCTTCTGAAGGTTAAATTCCAGCACTGAGGAAACCACATCTCCTCTATTCTGACTTCAGGATTGGTACATATTGAAACTAATCCAGGAGACAGAACCTGCAATGCCCCCTAGACACTCCAATTGTCCTTCCCGAATAAGATCTTGTTACCCCTGCCCACCTTGTAATTAGCATTTGCCTTCACCCTCACACCAAAAGTATCAGTCACTATATTTGTGCACCATTGTTCAACTTGGCCATATTTATGTTGGATCACTTCTTTCCACAAAGCCTGGTTTTCCTGGTTATATCTCCATAGCCACTTCATGAGTAGACTTTTATTCTGAAGCTTTAAATTTTTGACCTCCATACACTCTGCTTTGCTGGACTGGTTCCCATTTCACAAAGTTGAACCCTCTGCCCTCTTTGTTTTCTTGCCATAGAAAATTCCTCCTCAGTGTAACCAGAGCCTTGACCACCTTGCTAGGAATAGGGAATAGAGACATCACATATGTTGGCAGAGCATCTAAAACAGAGTTGATTAAAGTGAGTCTTCCTCCCAAGGATAGGTATTGTGACTTCCATAATGCTAACTGTTTTTCAGTCTTTTCTATGATGACATCCCATATTTAATAAATAGAGACTGCTTTTACTTGTCAATTACGTCAAATCGTAGAAAAGAAAAACATCAAGTTCCAAGATTTTCATAAGAATTGGTATTTCTCAGAAGAGCACTATGCGTCAAAGTATTATATAAAGCTCTAAAAAAAGCAGCTTATATGAAGAAGTTTTAGGTATACAGCTTGACTGAGAAAATGGTGACAATAAGTTGTAAAGATAAAGATGAGCCTAGGATGGAAAATGTAAGACATCTAAGATTCTTATCAGAAAAGATAAAAGGGGACAGCTTGAGAGGACATCTCGTCACTCTGAAAAAGCTATGTGAACCATGTGCTGACAAAGGAATATCAGTATTGCCTTAAAAAGAAGGAAAATCAGAAGAAGATGACATGGCATTCAATATTATTTTGTAATAGAAGACGCGTGTAAAAGAATATTTTAAATCAAGAATTCGCCTGTGACAAAAGAAGTCGAAGAACTCACCATAAAAATAAGAAACCAAATTTCAGAATCTAGTCTTATCATGAAAGTTGAAAAGATGGAATAGACATCAAATGAAGAAATATCTTACAAGTGTAAAGCAGGAATCTGGTCAAAAGAAAAAGATTAATCATGCTAGAGTTCTCCATTTGGAGAAGTGAGCGATCTACTTCCTATATAAGGATAAGAAATGAAGGAGAACACAACTCAAGCTACCTTGTCGGGGTATTGTGTGTATCCTTTCTCCAATATGTTTATATCTTTTGCATAGTTCCTGAGAATTGATGAAAAAAAGAACCAGTTTCTTGTTTGTCTTAATATTACTCATCCTTGACTCAGCCTTATCAATCGTTGATTCTCTTTTTCATTCTCATTCTAAGCTTTATAGCGGGTCTTTGCACCATCTTTGGACTGCTTCTCCCTTACATTCTCCACTTTGCAGCAGTCTCTCTGCTGACAAATATATGGTTTCAATGAACTCAAGAATGGATTGGTCACCTTCGCAAAAGGTACTTTCAATCTCGAAATGACTTTACTGAAGGTCAGACACTTTGACCTAATAAAGGCAATACTGGTAATTGAGGTTGCAGAAGGAGCAGCGCCCCTGAATCAGGTACGAATATTCTTCCGTATTCTCAAGTCAAAGAACTATGTTTTGCTTGAACGAATTTGGGATGGATACTACAGCTACACCAAATTAGTAACGTGCTGACACAAGCCGTCAACAGTAACTAGATAAACCCTGTAATCCAAAATCGCTCCATTCGGAGAATATTATTTTTGAAAAGATACATCCACTACCTGCATTCACCCAAGTGTGGTCTTTCTCGGTCAACTGGAAATTGTAGAACTGTAGCTGCTCTGACCCCCTCAATAGCCATTAATATCACAAAAGGCTGGACTAGAACACCCAAGGACTTCTTCACTATTGTCCCAACCAGGTAGGTGGTCAAGTTAAAACACTCACGAAGGGCAGACCACATGCCATTTGCCCGAAGCATAAAACGGTATTACAGATTAAAGCTTTCAGACTTACATCTGTAGAGACATCATTGCTGTTAACACAGCAATAGTCCAAAGATACAGAATGACAACACACAAATAAAAATGTTCTCAGCTATTATGTAATGCACAACAAACAGATTTAGGTCTAGGAAGTACCAGAGTAAGTTGGCTGAGAAAACCAGCAATAAGGCAGAATACACACGGAAGTATGTCCAGGGAGTAGCTGAAGGAGAGGCATTCAGTCGTTCAAGTCGATCCCTAGCTAAAGCTTGAAACATCTGTATATATGTAGATTTTGTCCAAGGTTAGACACTCAAAAACCCAATATCAATAGCTTAGATTACACAACAGTAGATACCTTTAAAAAGCAAAGAACAGCTAGCCATGTTGACCACAGGCCTGCTTGATACAGCGTCGGTGGAACTACCAATGGAAGAAAAGTTCCCTGAAAGTAGTTATCAGTGGACAGAAATACTAAAACACTTCCAATATAAATTTTAGAGGAAAAATGAAAACGATTACTTCATTGACCACATTAGTGCACGTAGAGGACAACGCGAATGTAGACTATAAAACTAGCAAATGATAAACATGGAGCTATAAGTCTCAAGCAGTGAGTTTGAAATGCTCTAGATCATTGCAGAAAAGTGATTCAGAACTACTGCAATTTATCCTCGTTGAAAGAACACGACAACAAGACATATCCAATCTGAAACAATTCAAGCCAACAGTTTGAAACAATTCAAAGCCTAAATGTTGTATTAAGAGCTTACAAAAAGCTTAAACTTCATTTATCTGAAAAAATCCTCAAACTTGAACTTTCTAATAAGCCGGAACCAGAATAATTATTCTAACACATGAACACTTTCCAATATAAAATGAAAAATACATCAAAGAATGCTAAAATCATCAGAAGAATTGAGATCTTCAACTCCTGAACTTAGAAGACCCCATGGTATTAATTTCAATCATAAATAGCAAGTCCAAGCCCAACAATGATAAGTTCCTTATCCTCATGGAGGTTCTCCCTTCCTTACTCAGGCTTATAGATATTGGAACTATAGCAACTTATACAGTGCACTATCTTTAGCTCACTTCATTGACCAGAAGAACCCTGTGGATCAACTATTGAGGTCTTGCTTAGCAAGGACTGAGAGGTGCTAATAATCTGAAACAGGCTGAAGCTCACTTCTTTCAACAAGTTGTCCAGAAACTGGCATTGAACTAAATTTAAATGAGAGCCCCTCACCTCTCTCACTTCCCATTTTTTAGTTTGTTTCCACCGAGTGTTCATACTCACTTGGCTCAGCATTGCTCCAATAAAGAAGGGAGAAGATGTAACCATCACGCATCAGGTTAGTTAATCATAAATTCAATGTCAAGCAATATAAAAATTTAAAGGGGACATAAAAAGTTCTTAACAAGTACAATCAAATTGAAACAATGCCAACACTATATGTTGCATAATTTTCCTTAACATCCGTCAGAGTATAGAGTTTGAGTCATAACAATAGTCCACAATAGGGAAAAGAAAAATAATCAGCAAGGTTCTTGAACCCCCTACTGTTCATGTAACTAAGATATTACCTTAGAAATAACATAATTGATAAGGCGCTCAGCCAGCTTTCGGATTTCAGATGAGTGCAAATCTCCAAAGAATATTGTCTGCAGAAAATTGTGAAAAGAACTTGTGTTGTAAAAGGTACTCTACAATATTTGAAAAGGTTCAGCTGCACAAAGAGATACCTATTTTTGCCATGAACTTTCACTAGAAGCACTAAGAAGTCCTATTTTTAATGTTCACACCAATTTGATGGAGTAACTGGTAAAGTTGTTGTCATGTGACTGCCATGTGACCAGGAGGTTATGAATTCAAGTCGTGGAAACAGCCTTGCAGAAATGCAAGGTAAGACTGCGTACAATAGACCCTTGTGGTCCGGCCCTTCCCCGGACCCGCGCATAGCGGGAGCTTAGTGCACCGGGATGCCCTTTTTTTACACCAATTTCAAAGACATTCTAGCCATTACATGCACAAATGCGCAGTAGGGCTTTGGAGATATCTTTTTTATGGCTGTTTACAGATTTTTGGTCAGCTTGCTCCATGTTTATTTTGTTTTGAAGCAGCTCTTTATATTTCTTGCAACTTTGCATCTTCTTGATGCCTTTCTAATATTATTTAATTACTTCACCAAAAAAAAAGGTTCAAGAAACCGAAAGAAGAAACTAAAGAATTTGTTAGACGTTCAATAAGGATGTCCTTTTGGAGTTAATCAAGTAAATATTCCACCTCCCCGTCTTATTACCTAATTTATCATTCATCCATCCCCGAAAATGATTTGTCATCAATGACGAAGTCAACATTATGTTATACGATTTCGACTTGACGTGGTATCTTTACACCCTTTTCACATCTTCTAACCAGTATTTTAATATATTTGGACCAAACTCAATATTATACAATAATCATTCAAACCTTCTCTTGTAATCTCTGTAGAAACGAGATCAATTTAAGATCAGACATAGGGTTTCTTGTATTCTTTCCCAAAACTAATAACCACATACTTCCTATCTGGATTATAATATAACGACTCCAAATTACATCCCAAAGAATAAATAATAATTACCTAGAACAATAGCTTATCCACTCAATATTGAAAAGAAATACAGAGAGAACGTAAATGTTTTGGTGCAAGCCTAAATCAGTTATCATCTCTTCTTACATACACTATGACGCAGTAAGTGGATCCTGATTTTCAGACAGTTGAACTAATGTTATTGTGGAGACATCTCTATTGATCCCAATGCTGAAAGTATGAACATATGCATGAGTTGCAAAAATTCTAACATGCAGATAAAGCCTCTATATTAAGAAAGTAACAAGGGACATTGGGCTCATGAACCAGGAGAGGAAACTTCTAGCAATAGAGTCCAATGATTTAGACATTCTTAGCAGGAACAGCGAGAGATTCTCAAAGACTATTGGTTTCAGTTCATTGTAAATCGGTGACTCATCAATAGCACATGCCCTCAGGGGAGGGTAGAGAAGCTAGAAGGGGTTACTGTTAATCAAATTGCCATCAAAGGACGAATTGAGTAGATCAAGGGTAGATAGTAGAAGCAGACTTATGGCAAACTGGTAAGGTAAGAAAGGGGTAGGAAAGGATTTGAAGAAAAGAAGATATGTGCAAGACTAGTAGATTCACATCATATATATGGTATTCCAACTCAATGTGAAAAGAATAGTACCTTAAGAAACAAAATCAGCAGGATAAATACATTAACTGCAAAATTGGCTCCCAGAGCAATTGTTGTCTGTGAACCTAAAAGGTTCTCTAATGTACGCCTTTCATTCCCAAAGTTGATAATACTCTCCCCAATCAGCCCATCTGATTTTAGTTTCTCGACTGAAATTCCCATCCAACACTGGAGTCCGACATAGCTCAGAACAGTGCAGACCGCTGAAACTGACAAGTAGCTTACGCCCATGGCAAATATATTTATCTTCTTCAGAGCAAACTTTGTCCAAGAATTTCATTAGAACGAGTAAGCATGATCATTTGCCCTCAAAATTGATTGCTGCAACTTAGTATGCCGCAAACATTCCCTCTAATTCTGATAGGTAGTGGAACTTAAAGCATAAATCTGCATCAAAAGCAAGGAAATCCAAGATTATTTCCTCAATAAAACAACAGAAAGGGGGGAAAACATCATCACAACAAACAAGTGACAGTCTGACAGCACACTCAGTATAAGAGTCGTTTAAAGCCTATAGTTCACCCTTCACAAGTATCTTTCCTACTCTCTCTTATTCGTCTTTCCTTTTGGGGTGGTATCGAAAAAAGCCTATTCGTGAAACTCCCCCACCTATGTCACCCAAAAGAGTAATTATTAAGCATTGGAATGAAGATATTGAGGATTCATATACCGACCCCAACTAGTACGGAACTAAAGCTTAGTTTTTTTTCCTTGTAGCTATTAAACTGTTGAATTGTCAACTTCACCGCTCGGGGCAATTTATCGATTCCACTGATAGATACCAAACTTTACCAGTCTGATAGAATGCTCAACTTGAAAGTGATCCTTATTTAACAACAGCTATTAAGCATATACATAAGATTTTCTTCCCTCCGCAAACAAAAATTGGGATTTTTTACAAAAATATATTATACCTACATAGCCATTATTATTAGTTTACTTCCTCATAACCAACTTTGTTTTAGCAACAGTATACAGCATTATACACTTAGGGTAAACAGCATGTTCAGCTTGTGCAAAAGTGTACTAAACCTGGTTTCCCAATAGACATAGAGAGTAATTTTTCCATAGAGAAAACAATTCTTGTGTTTAGGATAAGTCAACAAATTACCAATTGTGCAACGCAAAACCCTAGAACTATTGGAAGGAACAATTAAATCAACACAACGATCTAAACTGCTGAATTAGCATCTCTATATATAAATGTAAAAAATCGAACCTGTAAAAGATCTCAGAAAAACAAAACTTAGTCTGAGATCTTCAGCTTCATGTCAATGGATCAGTTTATGAAAGAGATATATAAATAATATGACTATTTATCCATTAAATAATGGATCTTAAGCTTCATGTCGGGTCGGGTGCTCAATTCTTTTCACCCTTTTTTTATTTATTTTTTCCTACCGTGAAAACAAATTAATTTGATTTAAAGGTTAAACTCGTTTTGGTCCTTACGAAATAAATATTTAGTTTTAATACTGTCCTATCACAACTATTGTTGCTTACCTAGCATTTGTTTAGCTTAGTTAATTCAAAGAAATTCGAAATCCTAAACCAGTTGGTTCCTTCAGGTTATCTTCATCGCATGGTGGAAGCTTGATACAAGTTGAAACCCCGTAACACCCTGGCCTCTGCCTCATCTCTTTGAAGTCACACACCATTGGCAAGCCATGTGGTTTAACCTACGACGGGGTTGCAGACTATTACGTCGATGATTTACCACAGACCTTCTCGAATAATGCAACATGATTTCACGTTAAACAAAAAAAAAGTTAATTCAAAGAAGAAATTTTATTTTGTGAGTTTCATAACAAACGTTACTTATATGAGGCAATTAATTACTTGACAATTGAATTCATAGGTTGCACAAGCTCATTTCAAAACACATTACAGAAAAGGTTAAAGTATATATTTTCTTGGGTTTTATGTCGATGGCTTATTTTCATCCTCAAAAAAGATCAAATAACAAAAAAGATGTTGTTCGAATAATATGGGAAAAAGTGAAAGAAGAAAGAAATATATATTTTAGATGACTACTTTATAATAAAAATAATAATAATAATAATAAAACTGAAAAAATATTAACTTCGGGTTATCAATCGTTAAAACATCCAATATGATATCATTTTTTCACATTATATATGTTAGAGGAAGTCTTGACATAATTGGTTGTCATGTGATTCAAAAAGTCACGAATTAAAAATAACATCTTACAGAAATACAAATAAGATTGTGTATTGTCCGGGAACTTTCACCTTATTGACGAGACTCATTTTGTTTGACACCTTGGACAGGGTTTTTAACTCGGAAAACAAAACATTATTTAAGTGGGATTAACTCTTTAAAAAGAAAAAATCTTCCACACACAAGGCTGTGTCCAAGGCATAACCTCTACTGGGTGATGGGGATTATAAGGAGCAGTTTTTCATTCATATCAGGTACTGTTTGCGGAATATACATAGCTCAGAATTACAACGTCCCCAATATTCAGAAGCTTATTGAGAAGGCTTTATTCAAAGCCAAAGATGTTGAAGAGAAATACCGCAAGCCTGGCGATCGTCTTTAGATTCATTTCAGGTTAAGCAATCCCAAATACCTAATTATTCTTCCTATTGACAACAGTTTAACACAAACAACAATCATGCTACACTGTATATTCGACTAAATCCGAATGATCTAGTTATGCGTCAAGGTTTATCAGGATTTTGTAACAGCTCAGCCAAAGAAACATGTATTTGCGGTTTTCCTAGCGTATAATAGAAATATAAAATAATGGATAAGTTCAAGAGAAGCCCCAGGACTTGGTTCAAGTGACAAAAGTTAAGGGAATTGTGACTTTGGTCATAGGCTCGAGCCTTGCACCATGCAAACTAAGCCTAGTATTTAAGTGGAGAAGGGTAGAGGGGCATACCCAAACAGTGGCTGCAGTTGGTCTTAAGGGTTGCCCCCAAATGGGGTTCTCTCTTTACTCCTATCAGAGATTTATATGCCAATAGAAAATATAGAGAACATTTAATGCTTTTTTGTTTTTGTTTTTATTATACTTTATATAATATTGGAATAGGAGGGTATGGAGGACACAAACTAGGGTAGAAGATTAATAGACAGTTGAGCATTGTACATGTATCCTTGCATACTAGTAGTCGTAGCATTACTCTTATAGTTTTTTGCTCTCCGATTTCTGTCATTATCTGTTTTTTTTTGTATATCGATTATCATATTAATTTGTGGTAGTTACTGCTCCTTTTTTCAGACCGTTCTATTATGCTTTTTATGGTATTTTACCATGGCTTATTCGCTTAAGATATTTTCTTTTTTCGTACTGCTTCGAATTGCTTGTCCTTGTGCTGAGGGTCTACTATAATAAAAATCTCTCTACCTCCCACACGGTAGAGGTAAGGTCTCACAGACACTCTATCCTCCATGCACCCCACTTTGTGTGATTTCACTAGGGTCTAGGTATGTTGTTGTTGGAATATGATGAACTTAAATGAAGCCACATGGACATTGATGATTCATAGTCGATCTCCACTTGATTGGGATTGAGGCATAATTGTGATTGTTGTTGTTGTTTTGGTCTTTGAAAGCAAATTTATCATGTCAAAAACCTTAGTTTTGAAAAACCAAAAACTTTTGAGAGCATACATAATTACTGCCTTCTCCCCAAAACTTGTCCCTTTTTGCTAACTAATAACTACACTTCTAAAGTTTGTGGGTGTCCTATGACTTTCTCTAGACCTGTTCAAAATGGAATTTTTACCACCCCGAGGGACCAACAGCAAAATTTAAGTTGGGCAGTGTAACGCACGCACTGCCACCTGTTTTTCACGTCAGTTTTCCTTTACAAAATGTGATTTTTTATGCCTTTAACCTTTTTCCTCACCATCGTCTCCTTATCGTTTTCTCATATCTCAATCATACCATCTTCTTCTCCAACCACAAACTTGTCCTAAGACATGCCAATTGCCCACAAATTGTTTCAACAACAATTATAATACGGAATTTCCATAATGAATACAACCGTGTTTAGGCACTCAAAGAACCAGTCGAACTCTATTATCTGTGAACCCTATGTTTGCCGACAGAGCTCGTAGATGAAGGAGAAAACTTGGTAATGGGAAGTTGAAGAAGAGGGTGAATATGAATGGTTACATGGTAAGAGATCTTGGATTTTTGTTCAATGGTGTGAAGAAGTTTGTTCAAAAGTAAGGAGGAGAAAGGAGAAGCTAGTTTAATAGAGAATGGTGTTTGCCCAACTCTTGTTCGGAAAATATGGCTTTTAGTCCTAAATTGTAGTGTTTGGTCAGAAAATGTGCTGTTTTTCGGTCATAAGCTGTATTGTTTTTTGCTCCTGACGCGACTCAAGTTGAGTTAATTCACTCTTTGTACCACATTAGCAAATAAGGGGATAATAATTCCACTTCAGACAAGTCTAGAGGGTAAGACGCTAAAAAAATTAGGTGTGTAGTTAGCAAAAGGGGATAAGTTCTAATAACTATTTGAACCGAAACAACCGAGGAGTTTTACATTCATCTAGGAGAAGATAAGGATGTCAAAGAAGACAATAACAACCACAGCTTATCCTGCACCAGTTGGGATTGGCTATATCAATCCTCAGCAACCATTCCTAAAATAGATAAATAAGTCATTTTGCTGTAATAGATATATAAAATGCAAAAGCATTTTCCGACATACACCAGGCATTGGATGCAAATAGTGCTCTTTCATTTGGGTCTCACACAAATACCTGGCTACCTACTTATGAACCATAGAAACCTTTATGCCACATCTAATCTGCTGCAATGAATCTTTGATGTATTCTCCGCAAGTTACGACTACTATAATCGTGTAAATATGATATTTGTTGAGTGCTGAACAGAATTTTAGGATCATTGTTTGGCAAATTCATTCTTGGCGTATGATTAATGATTCACTACCTTAGCAGTCTTTATGATGGAAAAGCGCAACACAAGTCATTTCCTAAATGTTATGGCAGTATAATGGGCTAATGACGTTTGATTTTTACTGATGTTTGTTTGATGGGAATACAAAGACAAGAACTGGCAAGATGCAAAATATTCATTTTTGTGTTAGTGATTTTTACAAGTTAAGCTCTTTTTTTATGTGCCCATCTAAGTATTCTTGTAATATTCTACTTACTGCAGGATAGCAAGCTGTAAGAAAGCCCGTCTTTTTGGCATACTTATGAAAGGAGAAAGCTAGATTCTTTAGGAAATGACATACTTAGAAGTAAGGGAGTAATTGCAAATTCTATAGTCTAGATATTGGGGACAACCAATGATAAAAGTGCACTTCTGCATGCTTTCTTACTCTACTGTACGGAATTGTGGCTTTATCTGGTGCGTGTCTACTTCCTGCTGAGTTGGTTTCTTTCTTTGCTGCAGTTCTTCGACACAAAAGGAGCCAGCCCAGGCCACATGTGAAGCTTGTGCACTTTGTTCGTGGTGTATATGAATAAGGTCCAAGATTTAAGAATGCCCTTGTAGATCTGAGGTGGTTATATAGCTCTGCCGCACAGCATTATTTTTGTGGGAGTGGGACAATCACGTGTGTTGGTCTTTGCAAACCAACCACTTAAATAGTTTTATTTCATGCCTTTGGTACTTTACTGCACTTATTAGTTTGTTTCATTTCAAGAGATTACTGGGTTAAAGGTTGGAAATAAAATGCATTTGAAGCCATTTTTCATCATAACGACCAGATGCATATGTGATTCACTCTTCCTATTGACTTAATATCCACAGCAGTTGATCGGAGGGAGGAGAGGTTGTCTTAAAATTGCAAGTATGTTATAATATTTTTCAAGATCAAATGTGATTTAGCATGTTCAGTTAATTTGCAGGTTAGCTCTAATGAAAGGTTAGTTTATCTTGAAGACGTTTTGATTGAACTGTGAGTAGTACTAGTGATTATTTCAGAAGTTATGACTCTCGAATGCCTTTGGACACTCCTTATCCATTGGTAATACTTGACCTTTTAAAGTAGCGTTCTATCGACGATTCTGCAAGAAAACAGTTGAGAGTTGCCATTCTCCTCTATGTTAATGTTGAACTTCTTTGGTGGTGCATATTACCAACCTCATGATGCGTTGTCCCAGCGTATTTTTCCTGAATGGCATAACTATGTGTAAGTATGTCCCTTGGCCATGGTCTGTAAAAGTAAAGGTATTAACTTGAAGCTTAGTAGCTCGCACCCTGATATTGCATCAACAAGCGGCTCTATTTCGGATAGGGAAAAAAATCCTTCAATCCATATAGTGGACCTATTGAAACATGAAGTAGACTCTAGTAGTATTTAGTCATTGATGTCTGCTTTAAGTGGTAGTACAGCACTGTTTGATTTAATATTTAGCTGATCCCTCTTTTGAAAATGTAAAAAAGTCCTTCCTCGGAGGTACTAAAAAACTACTTGATGTTCTGATCCAGTACTGGATGGGGGAAATACAGAAATTAACAACAAATTCAATTAGTAGTTGTCCCATCCAATAAGTTGTACAAGGCTTTTAGGCTAGGGCTTTGATAGATGACCATAGTGTCACTATCGTCAACTTTCAGTGATCTGGAAAAAAGAAATCTTTATTTCGAGGATGTGTTGACAAGAATCAAACGAAAAATGCGTACAAACTCCTAGCAATCCACACAAATACTACTTTACATCTAGGTATTTGATCCTTTATGGCACACAAAATGTACAAGTAAATATGTATACATGACGACCTAATGAGGTATCTCCAGTTTTGTCACACATAATGAAGAAGAATTCATATCCTCATCGTAAGTTATATACAAGATCCTCCGAGATTTTGATTCGAGCATTTCCCCCTTTTTATCCCTTTGACCAAAGGCTAATATCCAAACTGCGTCTGAAAATGCATTTGGATTACCACACAATTTTATGGCAATCACACTTCAAGATCAGTAGACATTGGTCTGGATGACCCTCGAGACCTCGATTCTTGAAACTTTCCATTCACCTCGGTTACAACTAGCCTAGTCAAAAATAAACCAGCAACCAATGCTGCTCCCATCAACATTACAAAAACCGCATTCCAGCTCTTAGCTGAAATGTAACCCGTTAGAAATGGTCCAACGGCAGCACCAATTGAGCCAGTTCCGTCGATAATAGCAGTAACAGTTGCAAGTGCTCGTGAATTACCCTTCAAAGAGCTATGTGTTCCTAAGTCAGCTGAAACTGCAGTTGTTATCAATGCATAAGGGCCATTCACAAACACTCCAGTAATCAACATGAGCATGATGTTTATAGTCATGGAGATGTGTCCATAGCTTCGATATAGGTATAGAGCCGGGATAACACAGTACATGAAGCTAGCAGCTGTTATAGCTCTAGCATCCAACTGATCAGAGATGTAACCTGCTAGGATTCCACCTACTACCCCTCCAACATCAAACAATGTTGATAAGTTTCCAGATTCCTCGTTGGACAAGTATCGTCCATCTATAGCTGCAATAACATAAAACATACAAAAGGGTTGAGAAAACAACGGATATTACGACAACATAACTAGCATGACAAATATAGAGCAGTTAGCATGCCTGTGTGGCTAATGTAGTAAGGCAGCCAATAGAGAAATGTGTAAGCCACCAACTTGGCGAAAAAAAGGCAAAGAGCAAATGGTGCAACACCCGGGATCCTCCATGCTTCCATAAAACCCACAGCTGATTCCTCTTCTCTGTCTGATCTCAAGAGAGGTTCATTAACTTCCTCGTCTTCTTTTCCGGGAGATAACACTTCATCTTCATCTTTATTAACTCCAACAGATTCGGGATGAACGGGTAACATAAGGAACACTATCATCCCACTAAAAGCAATAAGGATACCAGGAACAAACATCGACCAACCCCATCCATATTTCAATAAGATTGAGGCGACCAATGACCCCGTGATGTTCCCCACGGAGGTATGAGCATTCCAAATGCCCATTATAAGTCCCCTCTTCTTCTTTCCAAACCAATTCCCGACCACTGCAACTACTGAAGGCCATCCAGTGGATTGGAACAATCCAGCAATCATTTGAGCGATTAGATAGTAATAGAAACTATGGATGTTTCCCCAATATCCAACTCCAAAAAGAGCTGTGAATAAACCGGTTCCCAACATCCCCGCTGTCAAAAAAACTCTCAAATCCATCCTATCGCCCACATGCCCTGAGAAATACATTCCAATGGCATACACAAATAGGAAAGCCACATCAAGATCACCGAGCATTGCTGTTCCATTTGGTCCATCAAATGGAAACCAACCATCTCTAAACGTACTATTTTGTTGCCATGGTAAATTCGGACCAACACCGAGGGATTGAGGATCGAGTGCTTGTTTCACGATGCTTGTAGTTTTTCTATTAGCATGGTAACTTGCATATGCAAAAAAAGTCACAACTAGAACGATGACTTGATATGTCTTGAAAGACAGGCTTGACTTCTTTATGCTCTCTATAAATAGAATTCCTAAGGGATTGTTGTTATTCTTCTTCATGGTTTGCTACTAGAGGAACTTGATCAAGATAAGATGATAGATAACCTTTCCTTCTTTTACAAATCAAGAAAACAACCTGGAAAGAGATGCAGAAGACTAAATCATTTAGATGTAATCATTCATAAATAAGGAAATCATCATTATGACTTATTTCTAGATTGAGATACTCATTTACTTAGTAATAAGGTTTACTTTGGCATGTAAACTGAATTACTTCAAAAAAACAAAAAACAAAAAAGGGTTGGATGTAACATGTCAGTGGGGTCAAGATTGGTAAAGTTCTGATAGAAAAGTATTTACTCCTATTCTTGATTTCTGCTCTCCTAATTCATGTGTAACATTAAATAATACTGAAAGTCATAAATATTTTCTAAATCGCCAATGAACAAAACTTAAGTTGATGCTAAAGCAAATTACAAATTCTATAAAATCATGAGTGTTTGTGACAAAGGGAAGAATCTGGCAGAGAAAAAAACCATTGGAACTGCAGTAGCAAAGCAGAGTTTTCCATTTATGCGATATGGTTTGAAGCAACACAAAGTTTAAAAAAAGTTGAAGAGTTTTAAAATTTGTGATCCACCGTTATAACATGGTTCGGCTATAAAACTTTTAATACTTGAGTCCTTAAATATGTCATAATATTCTACTAGTTATTAAACCTTCTTAGTAAGTGTAAAGTTAATTGTTTCCAACTTTAAAAGAGTATCATTTTTCGGAACAAACTAAAAACTAAAATGTGTCACATGAATTAAAATGGGCGGAATACTTCTTTTCTAGACATGCTGAGATTTCGATGCCCTATCCCTGAGTTTTCAACCCCAACTCATCAGAGCCTTTTTTGTTTTCCACTTGGTGTCCTGTACCTATTTTGGGGCCCGATTAATATTTATTTGCGTCAGGAAGTCCCACTTCGGTGTAAAATGCTCCTTATGAAAGTCGACTTCATACTTATGGCTCAAACCCAAATCTCTAATTAAGAATAGGAGAGTACTTATCATTCTACGATAACGTAGCCTTTCTTACACTCTGTCTGTCTCAATACAAGAAAAGAGTACTGAGCAAGGCGATCAACATAAAAATGGAAAACACCTGATTATAACTGCTCTTAACAAAGTCATCCGCAAAACACATCAAAGAACTCACTTGGAAGCTCAAAAGATGAATAATACAATAACAATTTGAAAACAAAAAAAACATAATCCAAATATACTACTACAACAACAATATACCAAGTGAAAACCACAAAGTGGGGTCTGAACATAGACCTTACCTCCACCTAATAGGTAGAGCGGTTGTTTCCGGAAATGTAAACAATATACGCATATACTAATGAATAACTTTAGAGCTAACCTTGTCTTTGTGAATTCAACTAATGTGTCTACCTCTACAAAATAAGGCACTCTGAGTCTGTATGAATATGTATTTACAAACATTCAGTTGCTTAACAAAAAAAAGGAAGGTATTAAAACTTTTAGTAAAGCAGAGAGTGGGAAAGAGTGGTTACATATAAAGCGAGCAGTGACACGTCTGAATCCCTATAAGACCATCTCTTACGGGGAACCCGATAATTACACACGTCAGGAGAAAATTTGAATGATATGTTGACGTGAAAATAATTGAAAATTATTGAATATATAGGAGATAATCTTGTCACGTGGAGATAATGTGATGCAGGAGACAATGTCTCCTGCAGCGCTATCTGGCAGCTTGGCTGCCAGAAATTCATTTTACGCGCTATTTTAATTGCTATTTTTTATCAATAATTTGACCGAATTAAAAATTAAAAAAAAATACCAAATTTTTTTTATTTTTCAAGATCTATAAAAAGAGACTAAGTTTATACTTCATTTGGATACCAAAATATTTCGGCTATTTTCTTCAAATTTCTATCTTCTTCCAAATTATTTGCTATTTTTTAAATATGGATCCTAATCAAAATTTTAATTTTCCTCCAAATTTTATATTTCCTAACCAACTATAAAATCTCAATATTCAACGTCCACAAAATTCTCAAAATATGACATCCAATTTTCAAATGTCATATATGATGTGCCATATTTTGTAGAGGTGGTAAAATTAGTCCATAAATATATAATCTTATCAACTCGTTTAAGTTTTGAACATGTTAATGATATATATATCAACGCAACCAATTTTAACAAGCTCAATTGAATCAATTTAAAAATTGGGCTGACATGATCCAAATTAATCATGGGAAACATTTTTAAAATATTTTTAATTTGAAATATTATATATATTTATAATAAGGAAAAATTATTTATTAGGTAATTAAACAAATTTCAAGAAAACAAACCAAAAAAATAAAATTTGATTAGAGTTGGGTAGATTGAAATATGATAATTATTTAGCTCATTTTAATTCAACTCGTTTAAACCCAAGTAATCTTTAGACGAATTAATAACTCATACATTTATTAATTCAATTCATTTTAATTCATTCATATTCAGCTCAACCCGTCCAATCAACCCCCATAATCATATCATATGAGTTACTCCATGACTTATGATAACTGTTAGAATAATATTATTAAATGCTTATTAATAATATTATTAATGTAAAGATCCTAGTATGGTATGTTGTAAAAAAAATTAAATAGGAGATATTATTAGAATTAAATAAGTAATTAAATAGGAAGATATTAAGGAGAATATCACTCTTCATATTTATTGTATTACATGTATATATTCTTATCATATTGGATGAATAAAGACGAGAAAAATATTCTATCAATAACCTCAATGGCAAATCAATAAAGTTGATCTAGTAGAGCGCATGGTAAATTTCGTCTTTTCTTTTCAAATAAAGCTGCTCTAATTTCTTATTCTTTTTTATTTTATTTATAGCATCTCTTTTTAGTTTTCTATTTTTAGGTGCATATGTCGATCTGTACAAAAACAAAATGAATGATGATGACCTAGGAATTGAACTCTGAAATGGTGTAAGGTCATATTTCACAAACAAATGTTAGATAACAGATTAGTTACTTGAGGAGTGCACGAAATTGATGGTAAGGTTGAAATAGTAAGTCTGAACTCTAATTTATATAAAACAAATGGGATATTATAAAATTAAAGCAACTAAATAAAAAGTATATCATTGAGAATATAATCAAATATTAAAAGTGTTCTTAAATCTCTAACAGTTTAAATTTTTAGATGAGATTATTACTCTTCTTGACATGGTATCAGATCAAGCAAATATCTTTGAATCGAATCTCATCGCTATCCATTATCAAAAAAATTACACATGCTTCGATCATGAAAAAAAATCAAGCCAACATGTGAGGGAGCGTGTTGACAATATAAGTCAAATATTAACAAAATAGGAATCCTTTAGATGTCCACTCTGAAAAAAATTTAAATATTTAAAGTCTATAACGAAATGAGCCAACGCTGTAGGGCATCTATAGGATTTTGATGACAATGCCTACGTAATTGGAACGCATTTTGCAGTCACATATTCATTCTTAATTTACTATAAAATTTGCTAATTACATAGTGATCACACAAACTATTTGCATGCTTTCGCACTCGTGGAAAAGGAAGCTTTCTGAGAATGGAAAACCCTAGATGAATTAGGATAGGTAGTTACTAAAGACGGATCTAGAGCAAATATCAGTATTGTTAATGTTGGGTCTTATGTTATGACATTTTACCTGACGTAACATTTTCAGTAGTAAGTTAAAGTCAGAAAATATTGGAACAAATGTCATGACATTCGGACCAACATTCTGATAACAGTTTGTTTCATGGACTGACTAATCTCGTGGGATTTTTACCACGATGGTAAAGTGACCTAGCAAGGAACTTGTTGAGCTGATTATACACGTGGAAAGACCAAGTCCAAGGCATTTCTAAACTTGGGGAACAAGTCCAAGAGGTTGGAGGATTTTGCTCCACATTCGTCTCCAACAAACATTATCAAGTTGCCCACCTTTTGCTCAACTTCCACAACGAGTCATTAAGCATTTCAAGGAAGTCTCTCTACTATAAATAGAGAGGCTACATCAAGGAATCGACATCCAGAAAACTCGAAAAGAAAACATCAAGAGAGAGCTCTCAAAAAATCACGATTTGAACACTGGATCACTGTGTTGCCTGAGGTTTTCGACGACATTTTGTCCAACATTATAGTTGCTGCCTAGATTCTACATTAGTTCTTTATTGAAGCAATTATAATGAGGTGTCGTCTATATCTACTTAGTTAGATTTTTTAGGCATAAGTCATCTGCGACTTAAACCTTTTTATTCCTTTTGTATTATTTTGTAAGATTGTAAAAGAAATATATTCAATTGTATATAAATATATAAAATTTGTTTGGTCATTGACCATCATAGGTTATATTAATATATAACCTATGTAAATTTAAACTTTTGTGTCTTTATTATTTCCGCTGCAATTTACTCTTCAAATGTTTTTTTTCTGTTTTTATCTAAGTGTTGTCAGTTCTGTCGAACGACATTGTTAACGACATTTGCAAACTGTTTCAGCATACAAGCGATTTTACTTACTGTTTGTTTTTTATTATTGCATAGTATAACCCCCGGAACCCAACAAGTACGGTTGGATCGCTTATACATGTTCAAAAATTTAAAATATAAATATATGATAAATTATACTCCCTCCATCCCAAAAATAATGTCATAGTTGCTATTTGGACAGTTAAAAAATATTTTCTTTGATAATAATTTTTTCAAACACTTTCCAAATATTTTAAATTGTTAACTTTTGTGACTTATAGTATTTTTTATGTAGTTTTTTTTAATATAAATCTGTAAATTTTATTTTTTAAAAAGTTAAAGATTATATATCCGAATTTACATCGAACATTAGTTAGTTTAACCTCAGAATCCGAATCAAGACAATCTTTTTGAGGCGGAAGAATTTATTTTGAACTTGTTAATAGCAAATCTTGGATGTCGTTAGCTAGAATTTGGAAGTGCCATATTATGCAAATTAACAAGCCTAATTATGCACTTAATTTTTGTTCTAACCGGATTTTCCATTGTTCTATACCTAACGACAAAGTAATGCCAAAGAGTTGAAATCAGCTGCGTGTAGTAATTGACAGGTTAATAATGCGTGTCCCATGCATGAGTTTAATTTCAAAACTTTCCGCCATCGTTGTCAATTGTCAATAAGGGAAACTTTTCTTAAAATATCATTCATATTTTCTTAATTCCATTTTTGTGTGTGTGTCTGTGTGTTTACCGAATACATTTTGTCAATGGAGTGATATATCAAATATTAAAGTACGTACGTTGAATTAATATATTGTGAAATTTCACTATGTTATTGTTGTTCAATTAATACATTACTTTTTAAAGAAAATGTGTGTGTGTGTGTATGTTTTTCCTGATTTGATTTGGACAATTTATATATAGAATCACATAAAAGATAAAAGTAAGTTCAATGTAAAAGTTTTTAAAGGAGATATGAGAAAGAGGAAAATAAGGTTAATGATCAAAGACATCAATAGACGAATTTCTTGTGAGGTACGAGAATAGTATACAATTACTACTAGTGCTTAGAAAGGATAAATAATAAATTACAATTTAATAGGCTTGAAGCCCAACAAGAGTTGTTACAACAACAATGAGTTTTATGGTCTTGATCTTCTGTTCTTGAGTGAGTCTCGGATCTTCGTCAATGAATTGCAACAAGCTCCTTGATCTTGATAACCTGAAATCAAGAGAAACTAAATCTCTACTTGTTACAACTGTGCTGAGTCGAGTGTTAGCACTTTGTCCTTAAAATATTATTGCCCCGTATATATCTTTTTACGTTGATGGGCAACTGTCTCCCAAGATAACACAACATCAAACAAATGAGCAAAGGAGACTCAAGTGTTTCTGAGGAAGAACCTTTTGAGTGTATGAAAATATGCTAGAGAGGAAGAGTTTTAGAAAATCTGAAATTATACAAGTATGGAGTGTGTGTTGAATTGAGTCAAAGGCCTCAATTTATAGTGTGATGAAGATGTCTTCCCAACTAGCCAAGTAATGGCCTTCAATGCCATGTAATGACACTTAATTTGGGGTTACAATTGAGCCAAATAATGGCTGAATTCATGAGCCAAATAATGGAGAATTAATGCTCCAAAGTCAGCCCAAGAGTCAGTTATTTTTCGTCTCCAACGGTAACACTGCCTCCGAAGCGCCGACGACTCCGACGGTGTTGTGTCGCGTCCCTTCACGGCCCCGCGGTGATTACCGATTCGTTTCATATTTTACACATCGTACATTTCTTCCTTCATTTACCAACGTGGAACACATGTCATTTGGTCAATAACCGTTCATCATTCTATGTCTCAAACGTTTCGCTTACGTACCAATATCTCTTTCACTTAATGAAATTTATGATACTTGACACTATGTGTCCACGTGTGTGAAAACGACGTTTTCGATGTGCGAGACCTCAATTGTTCGAGTCACAAATAATGAGTTAAACTTAATTCTACATTAGTAAATTTTCAACATTTCTATGATCATAACTCAAAAGTAATGCAAATATATATAGAAAAGAAACTAAAGTATGCTTTAATTTATTTTATGTAAAGTCATTTTCGCCTTTGTAGTACAAATTGCACATTTTTTTCTGGTAAATAAGAACACATTGCAATTTGCACACTTTAGTTTAGTTGTATCTTTCATCTTTTGTTGTTCATTTTTTAGATTTCAGGAAAACACATCTTGTGTTGAATTTAGATGAGTTATGAAGTTGGCGTGTGAAGACTTGAAAAACGTCAATCACTCTTATTAAAAAAACACACATATTTCAGAATTTTTAATTTCCTTTCATGAAATTTATATTTTTAAAAAAAATTACTGATTAAGGAGAGCAAGTTAAATAATATTATTTGATTAAATTAATTAATTAAAAAAAATTAAAAAAGAGTAAATTGGTTTATATTTTTTTATATTAATGATAAATAGGTTAAAAATTATTACAAGAAAATTAAAATAAAAGAGATTAATGTAATATTATATAACACATGATGACTAGTGTTAGGAAGCTAAACTTAGAGGGAGACCGTCTCTAAAATTATCCATAACTTTTTCCACATCAAGTCATTCAAATGATATCAACAAGTAATTAATTAGTCTCATTAAAATGTGATCAACATTATAAATTTTAAAATAATCCTAGAATCTAAAGTTAGACTTTGGAGCACTCTACAGACTTCGGAAGTACGTCGATGAAAATATTATTTGACATATTAGATTCATAATATTGAATTTTCAAGAAGGTATACTCGTGGATGCTGCAAATTGACAAGGCATGAATTACAATAATTTTACAAGTAACCCTTTTTGTTGTTGTTGTTGTTTATCCGTGTTCGATTACTTTAGATTAGCGCCGCATAAGGCCAAGGGAAATTCTTCATACCGGAAGTTTTCTCACTCCCAAAATTTGTATCCAAAATCTTTGATTAAAGTCGAAGAAATCTCATCTATATATCTCATCACAACCTACATAACACTTAATTATGAAAGCTTGGAAGAGCAGTATAGGCCCAAAGTGGGGGGTTTTCAAAGAATGCTTACTTGGTTAGTACCATATGTATACACTATATATTATTTCATAATTTGTCACTTCTTCATATTTCTAGTTATTAATTTAAAATTTTAGTTGGACTGGTACAATAATTTACTTTAACGTTTTACTCCTAGATCTATTTTGAAATGAGGAAGAAAGATCGAGTGCCATATTTAGGAAGGAGCTTGGAAGTTTCCTTGCCTGGATTCTTTTGCAAAAAGTTTGAGCTTTCGTGATGGAGTTCTCCATGCGCCAAATTCCCAATATTATTTATAACTATGAAGTGAAATGGGCCTACGAAGCTTAGGAGGCAATTCGACGACGAATTTTGCTTGCTATGTGCAAATGTAGGTGTGGTTCGGGCCGAACGATAGGAACTCAGAAGTTTTTTTTGTTTTTCATTCGGTGTTCGATATGCGCATTAAAGTCCGATTTTATCTGTATTGGAGCTCGATTATATCTGATTTTATGCCGCGTAAACTAGTTTTATTTGAACTTAGATTAAAATATCGAATTTAGTCAAGGTTGAGCTTAGCTCAACGGAGTAAGCTACACTTTTGTTCAGAGACGGATCTAAAATTTCTAAAATATAGGTGTCTTACTAAAGAAAGGAAAGAAAAAAAGTGTGATAAGTGAAAATTGATCCTTATTTCTCTAGGTAGATAACTCAGCTTTCAACCAATTAGCTAGTAGCTTTTTCTTAGCATGAGTGTTGACAAGTAATTTTAGATTATTTTTGGAAAATATGTACATAAAATATCGAAGAAAGACTATGAATTCAATTTGCCCCTGCTTTTGTTATAGTATAATCGAGTTTGAATCAAACTAACCGAGCAAAGGCTTACGAGTTGACTCTTTAAAGGTTTGTATTTCTAGTTATTACTTTAATCATTTCTTTTATATTTAATTACTTACCTTTTCAAATCTGTTTTAAATGAACAACGAAAGAATGCTATATCTAGGAAGGAGCTAGGAAGTTTCCTTGTTTGGATTCTTGCACAAGTTTGGGCTTACATAGTAGTCACCGTTTTTCAAAATCCCCCCTACAATTTGTCGATATGAAATAGACCTCTATCAAGGGAGCACCAATATCTCTTGCGTCTATAGATATCTTTATTGGGTGGTGTGGGAGAGCAGAGGTCTCAAGTTCAAATCCGAGTAACGCCCTGTCTTTCGCTTGGGTGTCTGTCACACACCATTTGCCTGTGGTTAATCTGGTCGACGTGCGTGTTTGCATATGTCGGTCATCGGGATTTATCCAGGATAATGATCATGGTTCACTTGTCAACAAAAAAAAATTATTAGATATGTTAGGGCTCAATTATTCTAAAGATATTTTTAATATAATGTGATACTTTTAATATAATGAATTGGTCAAGTTTGTATAATTTTTCTTAAAAAGTGTCACACGACTAAGAGTATATATTAAATCATATCGGATATGGAATGAGAACATTGACTCCTTATATGGATTTGGACAATCCTCACATTACAAGCTAATTTTTGGGGTTGAATTAGGCTCAAGATCAATTATTTACATGGTATCGAGTCAGACTCATTTCAATTATTTGATCACCGATGTTGGACACCCAAATTATATTATTCACGCTCCAGTTAACAAGGTTTGGGCGTGCGGAGAGTGTTAAGAGTCTCACATCGGATATGAAATGAGAACATAGACTCCTTATATGGCTTGGGCAATCCTCCTCCCTTTAAGCTAGCTTTTGGGATTGAGTTTAGTCATGTGGTTAAATCGACTACCATTCACACGATGATGAGCATTGCTATGAGTAAGCATTGACCGATTCATCAACTAGATATGAGGAATGCATTGTTATATGTGGACTCTTAACAGTATCATCACATTTTACATGTAATTTTTTTCCAGCTATTAACATGGAACGTTATCTACACATTCAATAGGGTATTCAATTGTCATTGAACAAACCGATTTCTCTAAGTTGTTTCTGTCTCGAAGTATCTTCTTTCTAATCAACTCAAAAGGTAATTATTTTTCAAACTAATTGGAGTACTAATAGTCAAATTTATATTTTCAAAATATCATTAATAGAATAATTTAGTAAAACTAATTACTTAAGTAATGCTTTGTTAGGAAGAGTACAAAATACAACTAGACAAATAAAAAGGAACCTAGGGAGTATGTTATATTATTTAAATTGTGTATATACATGTGCCTTTTTTTGTTTTTTAAATTATTAAATGTAGTTCCCTACGGATCGGCAATAATGAAGGTCTTCGCAACATATGTTGTAACATCTCAGTGGCATGTATTTGTTTCGTTTTTCACTTGATCATCAAGTCTAGTGCTTTTATCCACAAATATTGCTATAGGGAACAAAATATGAAATACAATCAATTTTGTCCTTTAAATTTCTGAAGTTGTAATTTGAGCAATGAGAATTAAGCACCTATATCTAGAATTATTTTGGCCTTAGATCGGAATATGTACCCAAAAAAGAGAGGAAATTTTATGTGGAAATAATGATTCAAGAGACAAGAATCATTGAGACGGCTCGGGGGATATAGCTCCGTTGGTAGAGCTCCGCTCTTGCAATTGGGTCGTTGCGATTACGGGTTGGATGTCTAATTGTCCAGGCAGTAATGATAGTATCTTGTACCTGAACCGGTGGCTCACTTTTTCTAAATAATGGGGAAGAGGACCGAAACGTGCCACTAAATAGTTTGTTTTATATTCACGAGTCTCACTTTCTTAAAGGGTGAAAAGATCATTATTGAGATTAGCTATGTCACACCCCAACCTCGGGGATGTGGCTGACACTCGGTACCCTAAGGCCCGAGCGTACCAACCATAGTATTTTTATGGCATGTATCAAGACTCGAGACAACAAGACCTCTAATCAACGATAACTGAATAACATTACGACAAAGTCATGCATGCAGAAGAAGCCCAACAACAAATATAAACATAATCTCAGGTCGACAAGGTCATCATAGATACAAGATACTATCCAAAACAGGTTTTGGGGTATTTATATCTAAGAAAAACCTTGCTTCGGACTCTGAAAACGCTGTCAAATTCGGCCCAGAACGTCAAATTTCCGCCACGGCCATTGGGTCAGCCATGGCCACGGAATTATCGGGCAAAATCGCATAACGCAGACTATTGGCGCCACGGCATCGCTGGTCGAGCCGACACACGGCCGGCGACGTGACATTCCAAAATTGCGTCCTTTTATTCGTCCGGACTTTGTCTGATTTCTTCTATGCTTTCCGAGACTTTTTAGACTTCATTTCTTAGGCTTTTCTTGTGCAATTTCATCCTCAAAAGTAGTATTTTCTCATGTATGACTGTTGTGACACAAACGAACGAAAAACACACCTAACACTATACTAAATGCAAAATAAAAAAGTAAAATACTAACTAAAAAGGACTCAAAAAGTGTATAAAATACACTCAACAGACACCTGAGTGAGACTGTCTACATGCACCAACCGGTGGGATATAGAGATCCTAAATATCCCAATCATGTGTGTTTATTAAAAAGATCATTATATGGCCTCAAGCAAGCACCCAGAGCTTGGTACAAGCGGTTTGCAGATTTTGTGTCACACATGGGTTTTTCACACAGCCGTTCAGATAATTCTTTGTTTATCTACCGACAGGGTAATCATACTGCTTATCCTCTCTTATATGTCGATGATATTATCTTAACAGCATCTTCAGACTCTCTTCGCAAGAGTATCATGTCACAACTTAGTTCCGAATTTGCTATGAAAGATCTTGGTCCACTCCACTACTTTCTAGGAATTGTAGTGACACGACATGCAGGTGGATTATTTCTTTCCCAGAGAAAGTATGCCTCAGAGATCGTAGAACGAGCTGGAATGTCTTCTTACAAACTGTCAGCAACACCGATCGACACAAAAATCCAAGTTGAGTGCCAACTCCAGCAAACCTTTTGCCAATCCATCTTTATACCGCAGCCTAGCAGGAGCATTGCAGTATCTCACATTCACCAGATCGGACATCACCTATGCAGTTGTGTGCCTATTCATGCATAATCCGATGAAAGAACATATGGATGCGCTAAAACACATTGTGCGATATATACAGGGCACCCTGGAGTATGGATTACATCTTTACCCGTCCTCCATTTCAAAACTTGTTACGTACACATATGCAGACTGGGCAGGATGTCCAGACACCAGGCGCTCCACCTCTGGTTATTGTGTCTTCCTAGGTGATAATTTAATCTCCTGGTCCTCAAAAAGGCAAGCCACAATATCTCGCTCAAGTGCTGAAGCTGAATATCGTGCGGTTGCCAATGTTATGTCTAACTCATGTTGGATTCAGAATCTATTACTCGAGCTTCATTGCCCCATTCCGACAGCCACATTAGTCTACTGTGATAATATTAGTGCAATTTATCTCTCAGGAAATCTAATACATCATCAACGCACTAAACATATAGAATTGGATATCCACTTGTCCGAGAAAAGGTGGCTCGCGAACAAGTGCGAGTATTACATGTCCTTATGCGACATCAGATCACAGATATCTTCACGAAAGAGCTTCCGCAGATATTATTTGAAGAGTTTCGGGACAGTCTCAACATTCGCCGCCCTCCAGCTTCGACTGCGGGGGAGTGTTAGAATATTATTAATATCAATTAATAATATTATGTATGTATGTAGTATCTTGTTGTATATGGTAGGGAGAAACAATAATGTAGGATATTATAATAAAATATTAGGATGGATTAATTAGGGAGATTATGATGGATTATTTAGGAAGACATTAGGCATGATTTGATCTTCCTAATTAATTGTAAATGTTGTATATATTCTTCCCTTATGGGAGCAAGTCTGGAAAACATTTCAAATTATTACATATTCAATATCAATAAACAAAAAATCTTGGATTCAGCTTTCAACATCAATCCAAATATTTTCTTGAAATACTAACAGTATCCATTCCGATGGAGTATCTCGTGGATCAACTTTAAGAATTACTCCTTCCGTCCCAATTTATATAATGTAGTTTGATTGGACACGGAGTTCATAAAATAAAAAGAAGACTTTTGAATTTCGTAGTCTAAAGCAAATCAAAGATATTTTTGTGGTTATAAATCATCTCGTTAAACGTAAAAAATAAGTTTAAAGTTAAATTATTGACAAATAAGGAAATGTGTCATTCTTTTTTGGACTGACTAAAAAGAAAAATGTATCATATAAATTGGGACAGAGAAAGTATGCTCTTTAGATCCACATAAAACAGATAGCATCCTATTAGCACGACCAGTCTTTATCGGTCTGAACTTTTTCAGAGAAACTCATTTGCTATTTAACCAAATCCATGCATGCTTCAGGGGAAAAAACACCTACATGATAGTTCAATACAGCCAAATGAACCAATCCAGTGGTTGCACTTCAATGTGGTTTTCTTTCTCCTCCTTCTGATTTACCTCATAAAACCACAGCTATGATCACTATAGTTCCATCATCCTAAGAATTTGAAAATATCCAACCAATCCTTTGGCACAAAACTTAGAATTACCGAGCAATTCGAATTCAAAAAAATGTACAAAAGTTTTCCCTAGAAAGTAAGTACTCCACAACAACCAGAAAGAGAAAATATACTTTCAGAGCTGAGGTCATCAAACGTTTCTGACAACGTACCCCAAAAGAATACCAAGCAAGCCAACCAGCAGGACGTACAGAAGTGGAACTCCAGTACGACGTTCTTGACGTCCATTCCTCAGAAGCTCCTGGACAATGGTTCCAAATAGCACCAAATGATAAAATCATCTTAGCCAAAATGTCAACACAACAGATGGAAAATTTTCTTTGTGCACACCTACTAGATTCAAACAGTTGTTATTAGTAAATCCAGAAAAAGGCCTGAAGTTCCCAGCTTAGGCCAAATCACCAGCCTATGGTTATCACTTAGTACTAAAAAGCCTACTAACTATTTGCCGCTGATTGCACAATAAAATTCCATAAAACCAACTTGTTCCACTGAAGATAAGATTTCTGATCTCTAAAAGTTACCACATTCTCTCAAAACTCACCTTCCAAAACTGACTTAAGATTATTTGGTTAATGCTAGAGACTGACGGACCTGTTTAGTGCTATAAAACTGGGGATTAATGACTTTCGAGCTACCATGCACATAAAATTATCTGAAGCTTGTAAACTAGCAGACAGCAAAAGGGAACATCAATTTACTTTAAAAAACATTGACCAGGCATGCAGAAACACAGGAAGACACTTTTCTTTGACTGCAGTAACGCAGTCACCTTTTGGGATAATATGAATGTTCGTAGCATTAACATAGATTCCTCCCATGATCTTAGCTTCAAAGACCAGGCCTCTTTGGTTCACTTGGAATATTAGTAAGAGCATGACTTTTAATGGGTTCACAACCTGGAAAGACGTATTACCTTTTTGACTTTGGAACATTTGGCTCAGTGAAAATGAGCATACTTTTCAGAAATAAATAAATGCTTTCCCTTATAAAAATATCAATACAAGGGCTATGGAATTCCATTTGTTAACAAATAGCCAGACTAGTGATATGCCTAGGAAAGCCCTTATGGTTAGTTAGGGAAACCCTAGAAGGAACCACATAAGCTTAACATGGACAGTTCTTCATTAGGTAATCCAGAAGTTGGAGGTATAGGAGGAGGTTTTAGGATAGCGGGGGAAATTGGGTTCTTGGATTCATGAAAGATGTTACAAAAGCTACTAATAGCATGATTGAACTTTAGGCCTTGCTTTAAGGATTGAGGATCGCTGCGGAAAATAATTACACGCTGCAACAGATCAACATCACCTCCTTAGAGGTAATTAATGTACTTTTTAAAAACAATGACACTTAATCTACTATTTTGGATGAATGCAGGTTATCGATGGTGATGCTAGGAGGACTGAGCTGACTCACTGTTATAGGGAACGGAAAAGGGTTGGAGACTTACTAGCCAAGGAAGAAGCAAAGAAGAAACTTTTTGATAACATATTTGTTGGCAGTTTCCTCCTGTGGTTGCATACATGCTTTTTGGTTAGACATATTAGGAAGTCCTTTTGAAGATCCATCCCAGTTATCTCTACCAATCCCGTTTGTCATATATATATATGGCAGAAGACTCCCTTGTCCATCTGGACCATGAATTTTGTAATGACAGCCTAACTATGTTTAATATATATAAAATCGTTTGTTAAGAAAAAAAAAAGGATATGTGAAATACCAGTTCTCGGTTGAGCTTCACATTTTTTGGAATAATGGAATCTCTCTCTTCCATCAACCTCAAAATCAGATCTCTGGCCTGCAGTAATTCCAAAAAATGAATTACTTATCAAAAAGAGAATATCACACATCTAACTGGTGTTTCAAGGTTGGAAATGTGAGAGGACAATAAGTCTGATACTAGCATGCTGAAAGAACAAAATACATTGACTATCACTTCCCAAATCCAAAAACATTGAGGCATTGTTTGTTCTGGTAGAAGAAACAAGCATGTACAATTTCTTACTCCACAATTCTTCTGTTTATGTTCTTTCCTTTTTCTTGTTTTTATGTGTTTGCAAATGTAATACTTATCAAATTATTGTTAGGATTTGATGACCCAAATCTGACTAATCAGAAAACAGTAAATCGGCAAAGAACAAATAACACAAGATTTATAGTGGTTTACCCTCAATGCGAGAGCTACGTCCACTTTGCCGCTGCAGATTCTTCATTATAATCAAAGGGAGTTTTGAGTTTACAATTCGCTCTTCCTCACCTTTCACTCATGATGAATTCTAATGAATTTCCGTAATTCAAATTACCTAGAACAACAAAGCCCTAGTCTATATATAGTGAAAATTAGGGCGTACAATATATGAGCTAAGATTTCCAAAATACCCTCCACTAAATAACCTTAGCCACTAAATAACATTGGCCGATCAGGTCTTCATAGTGTCGTCTGTCGGCAATGAATTAGGCTCCACAACTCAACAATCTTCCACTTGGAGACTAATTTCAATCATATGTCTCCATCTGCGGCAGCGACTCTGATCCTCATCCACGGAGTCCAACTAAATTTGCACACAACTTCAGTTTATCATTCGGCACGGCCTTCGTCAGTATGTCTGCTGGATTCTGACTTCCTGGGATCTTCTCAAGCACTAATACTCCATCTTCCAAAGTTGATTTGATGAAATGATACCGGAGTTGTATGTGTTTCGTTCCATATGCTCTTTCTCGTCCTCGATCACAGGTGACTGATCCTTTGACAGCCGAAAGTGTCCATCCAAGGAAAGGAGTACTGGCTGGCTTGGCATTGTCCATGTTGAACCTCTTGAGAACCTTCTTCACATATTCTTCTTGTGAAATCTTGAGGCCCTCCTTACTTCGGATGATTCTCATCCCAAAGATTTGCTTTGCGGCTCTGGATCCTTCATTGCAAATTCTTCTAACAACTTCTTCTTCAGCCTATCAATCTCATGTAGGTCTGCTTCTACGATCAGCATGTCGTCAACATAAAGGAGTAGTATCATGTAGGAATCTTAAAATCTCTTGAAATAACAACAGTGATCTGCTTCGCACCTTAGAAATTCGATTTTCTTCATAAAGCTGACAAATTTCTTATACCACTGTCTCGAGCTCCAGATGAGCTCTTTTGAAGCTTGCACACCAGCTTCTCTTTCCCTTTGACCTCAAATCCCTCAGGTTGATTCATATAGATTTTTTCTTCTGAGTCACCACGAAGAAAGACAATTTTCACGTCCATCTGTTGAAGATGCAGATCTTCCTTTGCTACCAGCCCAAGAACAGTTCTGATTGTCACCAACTTGACTACGGGATAGAAGATTTTCGTGTAGTCGATGCCTTCTTTCTGTTGGAATCCTTTCACAATCGGTCTCGCTTTATAGCACTTGCTTCCATCGTGTTCTTCCTTTATCCGGTAGACCCATTTATTCTGCAATGTCTTCTTCCCCTCTAATAACTTGCTAACTCTCATGTACGATTTGACGACAGTGAATCCATCTCATCCTCTCCCACTTGATCGACTCATCAACTTGCATCACTTTTTCATAACATTCCTCCCCTCGCCAAAGCGTAATGTAGTCGGAGGACTGAGAGTACTTGTGAACGCCATCGATCTGAATGATCTCTGTAATTATGTGATCGGAGTCGACTGATTTGTTTCGCCGATTTTCATCAACCTCGCCATCACCGCTTGTTTACCGCCTTCTCGAACTATTTGTTCCGCTACCGCAGTAGCACCTTGCTGTAGCTCGGGTGCCGAGAAGTCTCTCAAATCGATCGTTTCCGATTCCTTGTTCTTAGAGATTTTACTCTCTGAACTATCCTGCATCTTGTCCTTGTACACCACATGTTCATTGAAGATGACGTCTCTGCTTCGGATGACCTTCCGATTTTGGTCATCCCATAATCGATAACCAAAATCGGTGTCACCGTAGCCGATAAAATAACACTTCTTAGATGTCGGATCAAGTTTACTTCTAGCAGTAGCATCAATATGAACATAGGATAAGAAGCCAAACACTTTCAAAAACGAAAGATTTACCTTTTTACCGCTCCAAGCCTCTTACGAAATTCGAACCCAATGCAGGCGGCCTCGTTAATCAAGAAAGTCATGGTATTGATTGATCCGCCTGCATGTCTCGGGGCGCCCAACGTGTATTCTCATGCTCTGTGCACACTCATTCAATGTTCAATTCATCCTTTCTGTTATTCCATTTTATCGGGGCGTTCCAGGAATAGTATTCACCATCTTGATCTCATTATCAACACAATACCGTTTGAAGTCACCATTAATGTATTCTCCACCGTTGTCGGACCTCAGGCTCCTCAAGTAAAGGTTTGTCTCATTCTCGACCATGGGTTTCCACCTTTTGAAGACAGTGAACACATCGAATTTATTTTTCATAAAATAGACCCACAACTTCCTGGTCAATCATCATTAAAGGTCACATAGTAGAGTGATCCTCCGAGTGAGGGGACAATAGCAGACACGTCGCACCAATTCAAGCTTCTCAACTTTCAATTCTCTACCTGCACTTGAAAAACTAACTCGCTTCTATTTTCCGAGTATGCAGGTCTCACACATATGATGATCCACCGACTTCAGCTCCGGAATCATGTCTTTAGTCACCAGAAACTTCATCCCTTTCTGGCTCATATGCCCTAGTCTGCAATGCCACAACTCTGTCTTCTTGGCGTTGTCAACAACAGCAACTATATCACGGTAACTCGTAGTCATATAGACGGTACCCGTTTTCTTACCGCGAGCAACCACCATAGCACCCTTCGTCACCTTACAGGAACCATTACCAAAGGTAACATCAGGTCACTCATCATCAAGCTGACCCACTGAGATCAGATTACGCATTAGCTTCGGCACGTGTCTGACCTTTTTGATTTTCCACACGTTTCCATTTGATATCTTCAAATTAATGTCTCCAGTACCGGTAATTTCTAAAGGCTTACCATCTGACAGATAGACGTACCCGTACTTCCCCTCAACATAATTTTTCATTATATCACGACCTGCAGTGGTGTGGAAAGATGCTCCTGAGTCAAGCACCCAAGAGTCGATCGGGTTGTCAACAGACAATATCATCGGATTGGCAATGTCTTTAGTGAACACCATCAACACATCACCAATGTCTTCAGTGGCAACATTGGCTCCACCCCCTTGTTGTCATCCTTCTTCGGTGCCCTGCAATTTCTTTTGATGTGACCCGATTTCCCACAGTTCCAACATTCAAGCATTCGCCCAGACCTGGATTGACTCTTGTCATTCCTTGACTTCGACTTGCCCTTATTTCGGCTGTGGTTTGTCATAATTTTTGCGTCTGTTATCAACATTTTAGGCAGAACTTGTCGATGTCTCACCAGAATCTATCCTGCGAACTTCCTCAGCAAGAATACGATCCCTAACATTATTGAATTTCAGTTTATCACTGCCGATAGAATTACTAACCGCTGCTCTCATCGACTCTCATCTATTTGGCAGAGACGCCAGCAAAATTAGGGCTTGAACTTCATCGTCAAACTCGATTGCAACAGATGACAATTGATTGAAAATCGTGTTGAATTCATTCACGTGCGCTGCAACAGGAGCGCCTTCCTCCATCTTTAGATGAAAGAGTTTCTTCATCAGAAATATCTTATTGTTTGCCGAAGGTTTCTCATACATGTCGGACAGAACCTTCATCACGCCCCGTGGTCTTCCTTCGCCACATCAGTGATCAACGCTTAACCGATGTCGCGACCCCAAAACTCGCTCGGCGAGATTCTAATCTGCATCATTCATCTCCTATGACTTCAGACTCAACGGTTGATGAAGCTTTCTTCCGTACAAATAGTCTTCAATTTGCATTCTACAAATCGCAAAATCTGTACCATCGAATTTTCCGATGCCGTGTGCCGAACCATCTTCGCCTCCCATCGTTTTTTGAATCGCAACACAACATGTCACTCTGATACCAGTTGTTAAGATTTGACGACCCAAATCAGACTAATCAGAAAACAGTAAATCAGCAAAGAACAAATAACACACAAGATTTATAGTGGTTCACCCTCAATGCGAGAGTTACGTCCACTTTGCCGCTGCAGATTCTTCACTATAATCAAAGGGAGTTTTGAGTTTACAATTTGTTTTTCCTCACCTTTCACTCGTCATGAATTCTAATAAATTTTCGTAATGCAAATTACCTAGAAGAACAGCGCCCTAATCTATATATAGCGAAAATTAGGATGTACAATATATGAGCCAAAATTCCCAAAATGCCCTCCACTAAATAATCTTAGCCACTAAATAACCTTAGCCAATCAGCGTTCCAAACTTAGCTGATCAGGTCTTCATAGTGTCGGTTGTCGTGTCGGCAATGAATTAGGCTCCACAACTCAACAATTATCTCCTTCTCAGAAAGATAATCCTGAAATTGTAAAGAAGTATTTTAAAATTGACAATTACAAGCTAGTGACAGTTTCTTCACCTTGTTTGATCACCTATACTGTATGCAAACTTGAGCTAATTCCTCGGATGACTAAACAATTTCTGAGTTACAAAAATAAGTTGGCGAAAAGAACGACAAAAACAATAATATGCCTCAAACCAAGCAAGTCAGGAAGCTGGTGAAAAGAAATAAAGATAAATTTATTTTCTCTTCAGGTTGTCACCTTTTATACACTGAATAAGAGACTTTGAACAAGTAGATTTTGCCATTTGTCGAAAGTGTGTCTGGAGTTCCCATTGATTTCAAATGCAATGCGGTGAGCATTAATTGGAAACATAAGGTTGGATAAGAGGCTGAAATAGAAGGAAAATACTATTCTGACTTGTCACATTTTGAAGGTGAATTAAGGGGTAACGATACTGGGCTAACAGTGTTTTTTTAAAAAAAAATCTTTAATGTTATATTAAGGGTTGTCAGATCATTCTTGCAAAGTCTTTTTGAAATTTCTATTTGTTTTCCTTACTGTTTTGAATTACATGTTTACTATAATGACCTCCATCCTTTTTTTTTCTGGAAAACCGAGAAATCCCCAAGGGCCGGTGGGGCACTGATTCGAACTCGTGGATAGTGAACCCCTTCCACCCTTATCCACTTAACCAGGCTTTTCTTAGCGGCATTGTTCAAACCTGTGATGTGCCTAACCCACATATCACACATTTGTGTAATGACCTCCATCTATTAAACAGATTAACTGCACAATAAGGAAAATGACAGTTGAGGATCCAAATAACTTCCTAAAAGTGTAGGTTATAAAGCACCGCCAACATACATGGGCCTCTTCAAGGTAAAGAACCAGTTGAGAAGATGACGACAAAAGGGAAACCAAATACTAAATAAATCTAACAGAAGCTGATCAAATTTCTTGAGTAGAAAAAAGTAAAATCTGATACCAAGATTTATATGTTAATGAGGTTCATTAACCTTTCTAATGAATTCTACTGAGAGCCCGTAAAAGCCGACAGGCACTCAAAGATTCAAAGAGTTCACTTAAGGTGTATCCAATCTTCTTCATTGATTGAGGCCATCAAGTAACTCAAATGAGTCCAGAAGGTACTGAACTTTACAGGTCAGATGACAAACATTTCTCCCAGAAGACTTATTTGTCTAATGAATTAAAAATATCCAGACGTCAACGCCTTAGATGACCACCATAACATACCTTAGTGGAGTTGTCCTGAGGCTCACTTTGTTCTTGTAAATCCTATATAAAGTAACAAATAAATCATTTACAACTAATGTGGTATTCTAATCGATCAAATAAGATGCAGAAACAGATAGCAGTAAATTAATTTAGTTTGTTTACAGTTTCAGAAGCTGTTGGTGAAGTTCCTTCCTCAGAATCTTCAGGGACTGGTGATGGTTTTCTTGGTGGTGAGACATAAATAACTTTTAATTTGCATTCCTCAACATGATTTCCCACGGACTTGTTGAACTTCGGAAAAGGAAAAGAATAAGATTGGAATCGACCAAGATGACTACATAACATAAACTTTACAAAAGGCTAGAACAAAGAAAATCCATAAACTAACATACCATGTCTGGGTTAATATCTTTTGGTGTAGAACCAGGGTTCATAATCGCACTCTGTACAAGAAACTTGTCTTTGCATTGCATATCTGGAGGTAACTCCGTTTGGGGTTGCATCGTAACTAAGTCCAATTATCCACAACAAAACCAAAACCAAAACCAAAATAACATCAAACAACATCCATCAAATCTAAAATACCCATCACAGAGAACTAGAAAAACACCTGTAACATTGAACCTTGATCGTGGGAGAACAACTCCACTGTTCGGCCTGACAGTATACTTCCTGGGGTTGGTTGTCTTTACCTAATAAAAGTTAACAACAGTATATAATCAGTGTTGTCAAAGGCGCGCTTAAGCCCTGAAGCGAGCCTCAAAACATATTGAGCGCTTCACCTCGCTTATTGTGTGCATTAGTGTTGTCATCAAGGCTCTAAGATATATTTTTCCTTGCCAATGAGCGTTTCCTGAAGAGACTACACAAAACAATTGATATTTCACTTTATTGTAGTTCTTTTTCAATTTCGTTGTCCATATATTTGTTATTCGTACTTATAATTATTAGTCTTGGACTAAACATATATATATTTGTATTTTTTTCTCCATTTGCATCTTTTTTTTCTTTAAATCCCATATTTTATTTGCGTTTTGTGCTTAAAGCCCCAACAAAACCTTAGAGGTTGTTTGCGCTTTTTCGCTTTTGATAACACTGCTACTAAATCCTGCTTAGCCATAATTATACAACACTAACTTCTAAATGACCATTTCCTTTATTAAGGAAGATCTTCCTCATAAATCATTATTGAGTGATTTTCTTGTTATCTTCACTCAATTGTGAATTATTTCAGCCTTTTCTCCTCTTCTAAAACAATAAGGTAAAACTTACCCTCAACCAGTGTTCGCACCAAAACAAGTAATTTAACTTTAGGAATCACGAATTAAAGTGAGAATACATATTAATTAACTATAGTTAAGTGATAAATTTTACATAAAAGACACCTATCATGTATTTACTGGTATGGTCTAAGCTTTTTCCATCTTAATCCTAAATTAATGGGGATGGACTATATGAATTCTCTGCATTCATTTCTCTTACTATAATTTGTGCCCGTTTGGCCATGGATAGTTTTCACTTCTTTGGCGGAATATTATTCCAAAAACTGTTTGGACATAGAATCGTTACAATTTTCCGGTATTCAAAAAACTCCAAAAAGTTGTTTTTACAATTTTCACTCCAAATCACTCACAAAAATTCAAAAACAACTCCAATTTCCAAATATCATTTTCAACTTGAAAACAAATACTCCCTTAGTCCCAAAAAGATTGACACATTTTTATATTTAGAAACAAATTTAACTTTATGACATAAGTTATAGCCACACAAATATCTAAAACTTCTTTTGAGCCACACATATCAAAAGTTTTTTCTTTTATTTTTTAAACTTCGTGTCAAGTCAAATTAAGAGAATCTTTGGGACGGGGGAGTACTATTTGTTTTTTTCAAATTTCACAATTCTTATGTCCAAACGCCCACTAAAAATTTCAGTCTTATTGATCAGTTCAATAAACCTACCATCATCCTTCAAAAAACGGCAAAATAAAACATAAATAGAGGTTAAATCAAAAATATATATACCTTGAAAGCAACGTGATTATCAGTCTTATTGATCATTTCAAAAGAGCTCGTAATTGATTTCTTCAGTTCAACTTCAAAATTAACAGAAACAAACAACAAAAAGGAGAATAACGAAACTAGAACTAATTTCATTTAAAAAAATATTGGAATCAAACTCACATGGAAATTTGAGGTCCAATGGATCGATAATTAGAAGTTCAAATTGAATTGTTGTCATCGTAGAAATATTATGGTGCTGATAATTGAATTCTGAATTCCGATGATAGCATAGAGAGGAATTTAAAAGTAAGTTAATACAAATAGGAATCTTAATTCTTAATCAAGCGGGTATGTCTTTGTGCATACACTATGGTTAACTATAATTAATTAAATATATATTTTTATTATATAAATTTACTTAATTATGAAAATTTGAGTTGATTTGGTAAAAATATCATTAATACAGATATGTATTTAAAAATATCATTAATACAAATATATATATATATATATAAAAGCGTAAATGTCTAGCTTACTGCGCCCCATCCCTACGACATGATTGGAGAAGTTAATCATAGTGATCAATACCAGCGGAGGTTCAGTGTTTGGTGTTCACAGGGAGTCATCTCTACAAGGAAGGAATGAAACTCTAACACTGCGACTGTCAAGGCTCGAACCTGCCTACTTGAGGGTCCTGAAACCAACTAAGCTACGCTCATGCGGGCATATTCATTCTTACTACTATACATGACAAAGATTTTCATGATAAATCTTACGAATTTGATATCGTAATTTGTATTCATGAAACTTATAAAAATGCACGTCTTAATTAGAAACAATTTTTATCTTAGTCAATCTAACACGTCACACTTATTATTCGCTTTATACAAATAAGGTTAGTTTTAATAAAGTTTGTGTTCTCTTAGTCTTACTACATATAAAAAGAAAATATGATGTATTTATGGAATTGATCCCACGTAAATGAAGTACTTCAAAACAATTATCAGAGTAAGATATGATTAAGTTAAAAATTTATAAGGGCTACTATTATTGTGGAGTTAAGATATCTATGTGGTTACTAAGACACGAATTGGATAAGAGTACAAGTTTTAGTACTCTTATAAAACGAGTACAATGTCAATGAACAATTTTGATTATTGATAAATTATTATAATAATTAATATGAATATAGATGCAATGCATGAACCAATTAAGTATTTGCGTAAAGTTAAAATGGCCTTTTACTTCCAATCAACTGGCGGAGAATTTTTCAATCGTCACACATTTAATAAAGTTTACAAATCATCCGGATGCCCAAATTTAATAAAGTTTACAAATCATAATTGTCCCCTACGCGTTTTCAGATTTTGAAAACGTTTAATATATGGGTACGACAAGTATTTTCGTGTTTGCACAAGCAATGTAGATAGATCAACAAGCTCCTCCAATCGACTGAATCTGTCATCTGATCGCAAATCCATAATATATGTCTCTAGTTGATTTTCAAGCATCATACAATCAACTAGAGAGAAGTCATCCGGATAAAACTGAGTCATTCTTGCCAATTTTGCTATATTGAAATCAACAAAATCATTACTTGGATTCAAAGAAGCAACTCATAATTGACATCATTGAACCGATCATTAATCTCTAAAATTTGTTGATCCATAATGACATTAAAACATTCCACACGATAATGAAAATCGTTAGTAATGTTTGTCTTACGCCGAGGACGGTGACGATTAACATATTCAGCATTCATATTCACACAATCAATCTTGTTCTCATTGCAAAAACCAGTATTCTTACTTAGAAGAGATTTTCATCCATCATTTCTTGTCGCTTGCAATTTCTACCTAGTTACTTTAACAAGTGTCATAGCATTCAAAATATTTGTATATTTCCTTTGCAAAGCTAATGACAACTCATTTGCGAACGAAAGTACAGTCAGCATTAATTGCAAATTAAAGACAAAATCAAATGATTGCAAATATCTCAATAAACCAAGCTGAGCTTTTTCATGAATCAGAAGCATCACACGAAACAACTTCAAGAACTTCAATAACAGAAGAAAACAAAGTAACCAAGTTCAATAATGATTTATAATGAGACCCCCAACGTGTATCCACATCCCTCTTAAGACTTAATTCTTGATTTAATCTCTTCCCTGTGTCAAACAAACCACTCTCGATTCCTTCCGCCACTTTTGTGCTTGTTTTTGTCGAATAATGTCTTTACGCTTACAAGATGCTCCAACAACATTTAATAAAGTGGAAATCATGTTAAAAAGGTCTGCAATATCAATATTTTTTCTAGCCACGGCAACAAGAGCTAATTGAAGTTGATGAGCAAAACAACGAACATAATATGCAGATCGATTTTCATTCATAATCAAAGTCTTCAACCTCCAAATCACCATTCATATTACTTGCACCATCATAACCTTGACCTCGAATTTTCATCAAACTCAAACCAATATCAGCAAACACATTATCAATAGCAGATTTCAAAGACAAAGCAGAAGTCTCCATCACATGGATCTGAGAAAGACTATTCAAATCAACAAAATATTTCCTAATCAAGTTATGGGAACAGACGGTTGAGTACTAGGAGACGCACTACTAGAACCACCAATTCCAATTTCTCACAATTTTCATTTAAAAATCTCTCCATATTCCCTTAATAGTCAAAAACATCTAACCATGTCAAGAGACAAAAACCAAAATTCACAATTTAAAGATTACAATTTAAACAACTAAACATGTAACATGTAACAATAGCACAAATAACAAATTCACAATTTGCACCCAAATAAATATGCAAATAAAAAAAGCCCTAATTTTGAATATAACATCAAGCCCTAATTCCAAGTTTTCAATCAACCAAATAAAAAGCCCTAATTTTAGACATCAAACATTTGAATATTTGTTGACACCCAATTTTGACCCTCCCGCCCGCATAAAGAGCTATAAAATTACACTAATTTTGCAAAATAATTTTTATGATTTTTATAATAAATGCAACAATAATACATTAATACGACATAAATAAACAATTTAATAATAGAACCGCATCTTACGAAGAGTATTAAGTACTTGAGTCTCAAGGTATGTATTAATTTTAAGCTCGACATAATTCTTAAATAATAATAAAATAAATAATCTAACACACATGTTTTAATAGTGTCGCATTCATAAAAGTATTAAGCAGTCCTATCTGCATGTAGCATTTAAATAACTCAATTTATATTTATTTAATAAGTTTTAATAACGGCATCGCATTATAAACATTAAGCACTAATTAAATAGCACACTCGCATTTGTTATTGTAATAATTTTAAAACTCAGACTAATAAAGCACCTAGATAATCTAATCACAATTTAAATAATTTAATTTACCACTAATTAATTAATAATACACTACCCTAATTAAAACACCTAAGAACTAATACCTAATTAATAACCCAATACCCATTAATTTCGTCCACCTAAATACCACACTCACCAGCCCACTTGCCCAGCCCAATTACCCGCAAGCCCAACACGCCCAACAACCCTTATTTCTCTATACCTTTCCTCCCCTCCCCTCTCAGCCCAGAACAATCCCTCATCCTCCTCAATAAAAAACAAACAAAACAAAAGAAACCTAAAACCTAAAATGTCAATCGCCGCCCCGCTCCCAACACCCATGCCGATTCTCGCCAGAGAATTCGCGAATTACCCGCGAATCACCACCATATCGACACCCTTGTTCTTACCATAACAAAACAAAATCCTTCAAATCGCTTACCTTACGATAACCTGCTCAAATCGCAGAAATCAAGCATCAAACATTGTCCAAAATCGATTAAATATTTACCAACATTAGAACCCTAGGGAGGGCTTTTTTGGACCGTCGAAACCTCCTTCACTCTGCAATCGATTTCCATCACAAAAGATCGGAAAATAAAATTGCACTTTCTTCACTGAGAAAGATCTCAAAGAAGCAAGTGGAATAATCAAGAAAACAGAGAAAAATCCAGAAGTGAGGAATAATCGAAGAAGCGAGTAATTCAAGAAGAATAACTAGGATTCTCAAACCATTTCTTCTTATAAGCAAAACCAAATTTCGCCTCAAGCCAAAGCTTTTATCACTTTCAATCGCATAATCGCAGAACTCTCCGAGTGGCATCGACGACTTGATACGCTGCCTCGGTTCGCTGTCCGGAGAAGGTAATATTTTATCCTCATAGTCTTAGATTTCGTTTAACATAAATATGTACAGTATGTGTTTTGAACGATTGTTGTGTGTGTTAAGCCGATGTCGCGATCGCTTATGTTTATTAAGTTAATTGCTAAACATGTTTAAGCTAATGTTGATTGTTCTAACCTTCGGATTGTGATTGTTAATATGTTTAGGTTAATATCGCATTCGTGGCATGTTTCGCACGCTTGATCGAGCGATCGCTATTGTTTCGAGTCCGCAGCATTAATTGTCAAGCATTTTAGTCGTGAATTTTAGGCTAATATACGCTTTCGCTTAGTTTAAAGACATGTTGATGGTTGTTATACGACCGTGTCTGCATTTGGTAATGTCTAATATATTTGATCGACCATTAAGATGTCTCGAACGGGTATTGGTATGTTAAGTTACCTCATCGATTTGTTTGGGGCAAAGAAACTTGAGCAGGAAGACTTCTAAGGTCATGTAATTCACAAATGGTTTCATATGTTCAATGCATTTCTTCGTTGTTTTATTGACTATCAGGTATGTTTAAGTCATCAAATGCTTTCTATATATTATATAAGAACATGTTAAAACATACGCACTCGCTTAAGAGTTTTGGTTGTGTCAAAATGCTTGGAAGTTTGATATTATCCGCATAGACACATTTGTGTGATGTTGTTTCACGTTAAAGGATTTAGACGATTAGTTGGGTTTCCTAAAGGTTACTTCTATCGATGCATATACATGATTGCATACTTAAGCTTAAGCCCGAATGAATCTGCATATCAAAATGATCTCTTAATTAGTCATTTGAACAGTTTTCCATGTCTACATGTTTATTAAGCTGGTTGCATACCTGTTTGTTACGCGCTTAGGCTGATTTTTAGGACATGCCTGCTTGGTTGTATAAACATCGACTATGCCTCGCCCTTTATCACGGTCCAAACCTAGTAATCATATTCATCTCAAGTCGATGTGGTTTGAATTATTTAAAATGCTCAATTTCACTCTTGATTGTGTGGTTAGTACCCAAATTAAATCATTGACCTATGTTTATCGCCGCTTTAGTTCCATTTCATGGAAAAGCAAATACCATGTCGCATATATCTAATCGCTCTGTCATCATAAATGTATGTGGGTCTATTTTATTTGTTTAAGTTACTCACTATGTATAGTTTTGATTGTTCCCTTCTTAAGCCAAAATATGTTAGCATGCTCTCCCCCCTTCCCCAGATTTGTTGCTATAAATCGTCTGATAGGCACTGGTCCGCCTTCCGGACCGTGCATAGCGGGAGCTTAGTGCCCCGGGATGCCCTTTTTTTACACCAATCTCAAAGACACTGTAGCCCTTACATGCACAAATGCGCAGTAGGGCTTTGGAGATATCTTTTTTATGGCTGTTTACAGATTTTTGCTCAGCTTGCTTCATGTTTATTTTGTTTTGAAGCAGCTCTTTATATTTCTTGCAACTTTGCATCTTCTTGATGCCTTTCTAATATTATTTAATTACTTCACCAAAAAAAAAAAGGTTCAAGAAACCGAAAGAAGAAACTAAAGAATTTGTTAGACGTTCAATAAGGATGTCCTTTTGGAGTTAATCAAGTAAATATTCCACCTCCCCGTCTTATTACCTAATTTATCATTCATTCATCCCCGAAAATGATTTGTCATCAATGACGAAGTCAACATTATGTTATACGATTTCGACTTGACGTGGTATCTTTACACCCTTTTCACATCTTCTAACCAGTATTTTAATATATTTGGACCAAACTCAATATTATACAATAATCATTCAAACCTTCTCTTGTAATCTCTGTAGAAACGAGATCAATTTAAGATCAGACTAAGGGTTTCTTGTATTCTTTCCCAAAACTAATAACCACATACTTCCTATCTGGATTATAATATAACGACTCCAAATTACATCAAAAAGAATAAATAATAATTACGTAGAACAATAGCTTATCCACTCAATATTGAAAAGAAATACAGAGAGAACGTAAATGTTTTGGTGCAAGCCTAAATCAGTTATCATCTCTTCTTACATACACTATGACGCAGTAAGTGGATCCTGATTTTCAGACAGTTGAACTAATGTTATTGTGGAGACATCTCTATTGATCCCAATGCTGAAAGTATGAACATATGCATGAGTTGCAAAAATTCTAACATGCAGATAAAGCCTCTATATTAAGAAAGTAACAAGGGACATTGGGCTCATGAACCAGGAGAGGAAACTTCTAGCAATAGAGTCCAATGATTTAGACATTCTTAGCAGGAACAGCGAGAGATTCTCAAAGACTATTGGTTTCAGTTCATTGTAAATCGGTGACTCATCAATAGCACATGCCCTCAGGGGAGGGTAGAGAAGCTAGAAGGGGTTACTGTTAATCAAATTGCCATCAAAGGACGAATTGAGTAGATCAAGGGTAGATAGTAGAAGCAGACTTATGGCAAACTGGTAAGGTAAGAAAGGGGTAGGAAAGGATTTGAAGAAAAGAAGATATGTGCAAGACTAGTAGGTTCACATCATATATATGGTATTCCAACTCAATGTGAAAAGAATAGTACCTTAAGAAACAAAATCAGCAGGATAAATACATTAACTGCAAAATTGGCTCCCAGAGCAATTGTTGTCTGTGAACCTAAAAGGTTCTCTAATGTACGCCTTTCATTCCCAAAGTTGATAATACTCTCCCCAATCAGCCCATCTGATTTTAGTTTCTCGACTGAAATTCCCATCCAACACTGGAGTCCGACATAGCTCAGAACAGTGCAGACCGCTGAAACTGACAAGTAGCTTACGCCCATGGCAAATATATTTATCTTCTTCAGAGCAAACTTTGTCCAAGAATTTCATTAGAACGAGTAAGCATGATCATTTGCCCTCAAAATTGATTGCTGCAACTTAGTATGCCGCAAACATTCCCTCTAATTCTGATAGGTAGTGGAACTTAAAAGCATAAATCTGCATCAAAAGCAAGGAAATCCAAGATTATTTCCTCAATAAAACAACAGAAAGGGGGGAAAACATCATCATGTATCAACAAACGAGTGACAGTCTGACAGCACACTCAGTATAAGAGTCGTTTAAAGCCTATAGTTCACCCTTCACAAGTATCTTGCCTACTCTCTCTTATTCGTCTTTCCTTTTGGGGTGGTATCGAAAAAAGCCTATTCGTGAAACTCCCCCACCTATGTCACCCAAAAGAGTAATTATTAAGCATTGGAATGAAGATATTGAGGATTCATATACCGATCCCAACTAGTACGGAACTAAAGCTTAGTTTTTTTTCCTTGTAGCTATTAAACTGTTGAATTGTCAACTTCACCACTCGGGCAATTTATCGATTCCACTGAGCAGATACCAAACTTTACCAGTCTGATGGAATGCTCAACTTGAAAGTGATCCTTATTTAACAACAGCTATTAAGCATATACATAAGATTTTCTTCCCTCCGCAAACAAAAATTGGGATTATTATTAGTTTACTTCCTCATAACCAACTTTGTTTTAGCAACAGTATACAGCATTATACACTTAGGGTAAACAGCATGTTCAGCTTGTGCAAAAGTGTACTAAACCTGGTTTCCCAGTAGACATAGAGAGTAATTTTTCCATAGAGGAAACAATTCTTGTGTTTAGGATAAGTCAACAAATTACCAATTGTGCAACGCAAAACCCTAGAACTATTGGAAGGAACAATTAAATCAACACAACGATCTAAACTGCTGAATTAGCATCTCTATATATAAATGTAAAAAATCGAACCTGTAAAAGATCTCAGAAAAACAAAACTTAGTCTGAGATCTTCAGCTTCATGTCAATGGATCAGTTTATGAAAGAGATATATAAATAATATGACTATTTGTCCATTAAATAATGGATCTTAAGCTTCATGTCGGGTCGGGTGCTCAATTCTTTTCACCCTTTTTTTATTTATTTTTCCCTACAGTGAAAACAAATTAATTTGATTTAAAGGTTAAACTCGTTTTGGTCCTTACGAAATAAATATTTAGTTTTAATACTGTCCTATCACAACTATTGTTGCTTACCTAGCATTTGTTTAGCTTAGTTAATTCAAAGAAATTCGAAATCCTAAACCAGTTGGTTCCTTCAAAGGTTATCCTCATCGGGTGGTGTGGAGAGTTTGGTCACAAGTTCGAAACCCCGGGTAACACCTGGTCTGTCTTCATCTCTTTGGGTGAAATTACATGCATTGGTTGCCGCTGTGGTTTAACCGCTGGTGACGGGCCATGACTATTACGTCGATGATTTACAGTCGCACCTTCAATAATGCCATGATTTCACGTTAAACAAAAAAAAAGTTAATTCAAAGAAGAAATTTTATTTTGTGAGTTTCATAACAAACATTACTTATATGAGGCAATTAATTACTTGACAAGTGAATTCATAGGTTGCACAAGCTCATTTCAAAACACATTACAGAAAAGGTTAAAGTATATATTTTCTTGGGTTTTATGTCGATGGCTTATTTTCATCCTCAAAAAAGATCAAATAACAAAAAAGATGTTGTTCGAATAATATGGGAAAAAGTGAAAGAAGAAAGAAATATATATTTTAGATGACTACTTTATAATAAAAATAATAATAATAATAATAAAACTGAAAAAATATTAACTTCGGGTTATCAATCGTTAAAACATCCAATATGATATCATTTTTTCACATTATATATGTTAGAGGAAGTCTTGACATAATTGGTTGTCATGTGATTCAAAAAGTCACGAATTAAAAATAACATCTTACAGAAATACAAATAAGATTGTGTATTGTCCGGGAACTTTCACCTTATTGACGAGACTCATTTTGTTTGACACCTTGGACAGGGTTTTTAACTCGGAAAACAAAACATTATTTAAGTGGGATTAACTCTTTAAAAAGAAAAAATCTTCCACACACAAGGCTGTGTCCAAGGCATAACCTCTACTGGGTGATGGGGATTATAAGGAGCAGTTTTTCATTCATATCAGGTACTGTTTGCGGAATATACATAGCTCAGAATTACAACGTCCCCAATATTCAGAAGCTTATTGAGAAGGCTTTATTCAAAGCCAAAGATGTTGAAGAGAAATACCGCAAGCCTGGCGATCGTCTTTAGATTCATTTCAGGTTAAGCAATCCCAAATACCTAATTATTCTTCCTATTGACAACAGTTTAACACAAACAACAATCATGCTACACTGTATATTCGACTAAATCCGAATGATCTAGTTATGCGTCAAGGTTTATCAGGATTTTGTAACAGCTCAGCCAAAGAAACATGTATTTGCGGTTTTCCTAGCGTATAATAGAAATATAAAATAATGGATAAGTTCAAGAGAAGCCCCAGGACTTGGTTCAAGTGACAAAAGTTAAGGGAATTGTGACTTTGGTCATAGGCTCGAGCCTTGCACCATGCAAACTAAGCCTAGTATTTAAGTGGAGAAGGGTAGAGGGGCATACCCAAACAGTGGCTGCAGTTGGTCTTAAGGGTTGCCCCCAAATGGGGTTCTCTCTTTACTCCTATCAGAGATTTATATGCCAATAGAAAATATAGAGAACATTTAATGCTTTTTTGTTTTTGTTTTTATTATACTTTATATAATATTGGAATAGGAGGGTATGGAGGACACAAACTAGGGTAGAAGATTAATAGACAGTTGAGCATTGTACATGTATCCTTGCATACTAGTAGTCGTAGCATTACTCTTATAGTTTTTTGCTCTCCGATTTCTGTCATTATCTGTTTTTTTTTGTATATCGATTATCATATTAATTTGTGGTAGTTACTGCTCCTTTTTTCAGACCGTTCTATTATGCTTTTTATGGTATTTTACCATGGCTTATTCGCTTAAGATATTTTCTTTTTTCGTACTGCTTCGAATTGCTTGTCCTTGTGCTGAGGGTCTACTATAATAAAAATCTCTCTACCTCCCACACGGTAGAGGTAAGGTCTGCGTACACTCTATCCTCCACAGACCCCACTTTGTGTGATTTCACTAGGGTCTAGGTATGTTGTTGTTGGAATATGATGAACTTAAATGAAGCCACATGGACATTGATGATTCATAGTCGATCTCCACTTGATTGGGATTGAGGCATAATTGTGATTGTTGTTGTTGTTTTGGTCTTTGAAAGCAAATTTATCATGTCAAAAACCTTAGTTTTGAAAAACCAAAAACTTTTGAGAGCATACATAATTACTGCCTTCTCCCCAAAACTTGTCCCTTTTTGCTAACTAATAACTACACTTCTAAAGTTTGTGGGTGTCCTATGACTTTCTCTAGACCTGTTCAAAATGGAATTTTTACCACCCCGAGGGACCAACAGCAAAATTTAAGTTGGGCAGTGTAACGCACGCACTGCCACCTGTTTTTCACGTCAGTTTTCCTTTACAAAATGTGATTTTTTGCGTTCCTTTAACCTTTTTCCTCACCATCGTCTCCTTATCGTTTTCTCATATCTCAATCATACCATCTTCTTCTCCAACCACAAACTTGTCCTAAGACATGCCAATTGCCCACAAATTGTTTCAACAACAATTATAATACGGAATTTCCATAATGAATACAACCGTGTTTAGGCACTCAAAGAACCAGTCGAACTCTATTATCTGTGAACCCTATGTTTGCCGACAGAGCTCGTAGATGAAGGAGAAAACTTGGTAATGGGAAGTTGAAGAAGAGGGTGAATATGAATGGTTACATGGTAAGAGATCTTGGATTTTTGTTCAATGGTGTGAAGAAGTTTGTTCAAAAGTAAGGAGGAGAAAGGAGAAGCTAGTTTAATAGAGAATGGTGTTTGCCCAACTCTTGTTCGGAAAATATGGCTTTTAATCCTAAATTGTAGTGTTTGGTCAGAAAATGTGCTGTTTTTCGGTCATAAGCTGTATTGTTTTTTGCTCCTGACGCGACTCAAGTTGAGTTAATTCACTCTTTGTACCACATTAGCAAATAAGGGGATAATAATTCCACTTCAGACAAGTCTAGAGGGGTTGTAAGACGCTAAAAAAATTAGGTGTGTAGTTAGCAAAAGGATAAGTTCTAATAACTATTTGAACCGAAACAACCGAGGAGTTTTACATTCATCTAGGAGAAGATAAGGATGTCAAAGAAGACAATAACAACCACAGCGCTTATCCCAGACCAGTTGGGATTGGCTATATCAATCCTCAGCAACCATTCCTAAAATAGATAAATAAGTCATTTTGCTGTAATAGATATATAAAATGCAAAAGCATTTTCCGACATACACCAGGCATTGGATGCAAATAGTGCTCTTTCATTTGGGTCTCACACAAATACCTGGCTACCTACTTATGAACCATAGAAACCTTTATGCCACATCTAATCTGCTGCAATGAATCTTTGATGTATTCTCCGCAAGTTACGACTACTATAATCGTGTAAATATGATATTTGTTGAGTGCTGAACAGAATTTTAGGATCATTGTTTGGCAAATTCATTCTTGGCGTATGATTAATGATTCACTACCTTAGCAGTCTTTATGATGGAAAAGCGCAACACAAGTCATTTCCTAAATGTTATGGCAGTATAATGGGCTAATGACGTTTGATTTTTACTGATGTTTGTTTGATGGGAATACAAAGACAAGAACTGGCAAGATGCAAAATATTCATTTTTGTGTTAGTGATTTTTACAAGTTAAGCTCTTTTTTTATGTGCCCATCTAAGTATTCTTGTAATATTCTACTTACTGCAGGATAGCAAGCTGTAAGAAAGCCCGTCTTTTTGGCATACTTATGAAAGGAGAAAGCTAGATTCTTTAGGAAATGACATACTTAGAAGTAAGGGAGTAATTGCAAATTCTATAGTCTAGATATTGGGGACAACCAATGATAAAAGTGCACTTCTGCATGCTTTCTTACTCTACTGTGCGGAATTGTGGCTTTATCTGGTGCGTGTCTACTTCCTGCTGAGTTGGTTTCTTTCTTTGCTGCAGTTCTTGACACAAAAGGAGCCAGCCCAGGCCACATGTGAAGCTTGTGCACTTTGTTAAGTGGTGTATATGAATAAGGTCCAAGATTTAAGAATGCCCTTGTAGATCTGAGGTGGTTATATAGCTCTGCCGCACAGCATTATTTTTGTGGGAGTGGGACAATCACGTGTGTTGGTCTTTGCAAACCAACCACTTAAATAGTTTTATTTCATGCCTTTGGTACTTTACTGCACTTATTAGTTTGTTTCATTTCAAGAGATTACTGGGTTAAAGGTTGGAAATAAAATGCATTTGAAGCCATTTTCATCATAACGACCAGATGCATATGTGATTCACTCTTCCTATTGACTTAATATCCACAGCAGTTGATCGGAGGAGGAGAGGTTGTCTTAAAATTGCAAGTATGTTATAATATTTTTCAAGATCAAATGTGATTTAGCATGTTCAGTTAATTTGCAGGTTAGCTCTAATGAAAGGTTAGTTTATCTTGAAGACGTTTTGATTGAACTGTGAGTAGTACTAGTGATTATTTCAGAAGTTATGACTCTCGAATGCCTTTGGACACTCCTTATCCATTGGTAATACTTGACCTTTTAAAGTAGCGTTCTATCGACGATTCTGCAAGAAAACAGTTGAGAGTTGCCATTCTCCTCTATGTTAATGTTGAACTTCTTTGGTGGTGCATATTACCAACCTCATGATGCGTTGTCCCAGCGTATTTTTCCTGAATGGCATAACTATGTGTAAGTATGTCCCTTGGCCATGGTCTGTAAAAGTAAAGGTATTAACTTGAAGCTTAGTAGCTCGCACCCTGATATTGCATCAACAAGCGGCTCTATTTCGGATAGGGAAAAAAATCCTTCAATCCATATAGTGGACCTATTGAAACATGAAGTAGACTCTAGTAGTATTTAGTCATTGATGTCTGCTTTAAGTGGTAGTACAGCACTGTTTGATTTAATATTTAGCTGATCCCTCTTTTGAAAATGTAAAAAAGTCCTTCCTCGGAGGTACTAAAAAACTACTTGATGTTCTGATCCAGTACTGGATGGGGGAAATACAGAAATTAACAACAAATTCAATTAGTAGTTGTCCCATCCAATAAGTTGTACAAGGCTTTTAGGCTAGGGCTTTGATAGATGACCATAGTGTCACTATCGTCAACTTTCAGTGATCTGGAAAAAGAAATCTTTATTTCGAGGATGTGTTGACAAGAATCAAACGAAAAATGCGTACAAACTCCTAGCAATCCACACAAATACTACTTTACATCTAGGTATTTGATCCTTTATGGCACACAAAATGTACAAGTAAATATGTATACATGACGACCTAATGAGGTATCTCCAGTTTTGTCACACATAATGAAGAAGAATTCATATCCTCATCGTAAGTTATATACAAGATCCTCCGAGATTTTGATTCGAGCATTTCCCCCTTTTTATCCCTTTGACCAAAGGCTAATATCCAAACTGCGTCTGAAAATGCATTTGGATTACCACACAATTTTATGGCAATCACACTTCAAGATCAGTAGACATTGGTCTGGATGACCCTCGAGACCTCGATTCTTGAAACTTTCCATTCACCTCGGTTACAACTAGCCTAGTCAAAAATAAACCAGCAACCAATGCTGCTCCCATCAACATTACAAAAACCGCATTCCAGCTCTTAGCTGAAATGTAACCCGTTAGAAATGGTCCAACGGCAGCACCAATTGAGCCAGTTCCGTCGATAATAGCAGTAACAGTTGCAAGTGCTCGTGAATTACCCTTCAAAGAGCTATGTGTTCCTAAGTCAGCTGAAACTGCAGTTGTTATCAATGCATAAGGGCCATTCACAAACACTCCAGTAATCAACATGAGCATGATGTTTATAGTCATGGAGATGTGTCCATAGCTCGATATAGGTATAGAGCCGGGATAACACAGTACATGAAGCTAGCAGCTGTTATAGCTCTAGCATCCAACTGATCAGAGATGTAACCTGCTAGGATTCCACCTACTACCCTCAACATCAAACAATGTTGATAAGTTTCCAGATTCCTCGTTGGACAAGTATCGTCCATCTATAGCTGCAATAACATAAAACATACAAAAGGGTTGAAAACAACGGATATTACGACAACATAACTAGCATGACAAATATAGAGCAGTTAGCATGCCTGTGTGGCTAATGTAGTAAGGCAGCCAATAGAGAAATGTGTAAGCCACCAACTTGGCGAAAAAAGGCAAAGAGCAAATGGTGCAACACCGGGATCCTCCATGCTTCCATAAAACCCACAGCTGATTCCTCTTCTCTGTCTGATCTCAAGAGAGGTTCATTAACTTCCTCGTCTTCTTTTCCGGAGATAACACTTCATCTTCATCTTTATTAACTCCAACAGATTCGGGATGAGCGGGTAACATAAGGAACACTATCATCCCACTAAAAGCAATAAGGATACCAGGAACAAACATCGACCAACCCCATCCATATTTCAATAAGATTGAGGCGACCAATGACCCGTGATGTTCCCCACGGAGGTATGAGCATTCAAATGCCCATTATAAGTCCCTCTTCTTCTTTCCAAACCAATTCCCGACCACTGCAACTACTGAAGGCCATCCAGTGGATTGGAACAATCCAGCAATCATTTGGCGATTAGATAGTAATAGAAACTATGGATGTTTCCCCAATATCCAACTCCAAAAGAGCTGTGAATAAACCGGTTCCCAACATCCCCGCTGTCAAAAAAACTCTCAAATCCATCCTATCGCCCACATGCCCTGAGAAATACATTCCAATGGCATACACAAATAGGAAAGCCACATCAAGATCACCGAGCATTGCTGTTCCATTTGGTCCATCAAATGGAAACCAACCATCTCTAAACGTGCTATTTTGTTGCCATGGTAAATTCGGACCAACACCGAGGATTGAGGATCGAGTGCTTGTTTCACGATGCTTGTAGTTTTTCTATTAGCATGGTAACTTGCATATGCAAAAAAAGTCACAACTAGAACGATGACTTGATATGTCTTGAAAGACAGGCTTGACTTCTTTATGCTCTCTATAAATAGAATTCCTAAGGGATTGTTGTTATTCTTCTTCATGGTTTGCTACTAGAGGAACTTGATCAAGATAAGATGATAGATAACCTTTCCTTCTTTTACAAATCAAGAAAACAACCTGGAAAGAGATGCAGAAGACTAAATCATTTAGATGTAATCATTCATAAATAAGGAAATCATCATTATGACTTATTTCTAGATTGAGATACTCATTTACTTAGTAATAAGGTTTACTTTGGCATGTAAACTGAATTACTTCAAAAAAACAAAAAACAAAAAAGGGTTGGATGTAACATGTCAGTGGGGTCAAGATTGGTAAAGTTCTGATAGAAAAGTATTTACTCCTATTCTTGATTTCTGCTCTCCTAATTCATGTGTAACATTAAATAATACTGAAAGTCATAAATATTTTCTAAATCGCCAATGAACAAAACTTAAGTTGATGCTAAAGCAAATTACAAATTCTATAAAATCATGAGTGTTTGTGACAAAGGGAAGAATCTGGCAGAGAAAAAACCATTGGAACTGCAGTAGCAAAGCAGAGTTTTCCATTTATGCGATATGGTTTGAAGCAACACAAAGTTTAAAAAAAGTTGAAGAGTTTTAAAATTTGTGATCCACCGTTATAACATGGTTCGGCTATAAAACTTTTAATACTTGAGTCCTTAAATATGTCATAATATTCTACTAGTTATTAAACCTTCTTAGTAAGTGTAAAGTTAATTGTTTCCAACTTTAAAAGAGTATCATTTTTCGGAACAAACTAAAAACTAAAATGTGTCACATGAATTAAAATGGGCGGAATACTTCTTTTCTAGACATGCTGAGATTTCGATGCCCTATCCCTGAGTTTTCAACCCCAACTCATCAGAGCCTTTTTTGTTTTCCACTTGGTGTCCTGTACCTATTTTGGGGCCCGATTAATATTTATTTGCGTCAGGAAGTCCCACTTCGGTGTAAAATGCTCCTTATGAAAGTCGACTTACATATGGCTCAAACCCAAATCTCTAATTAAGAATAGGAAGTACTTATCATTCTACGATAACGTAGCCTTTCTTACACTCTGTCTGTCTCAATACAAGAAAAGAGTACTGAGCAAGGCGATCAACATAAAAATGGAAAACACCTGATTATAACTGCTCTTAACAAAGTCATCCGCAAAACACATCAAAGAACTCACTTGGAAGCTCAAAAGATGAATAATACAATAACAATTTGAAAACAAAAAAAACATAATCCAAATATACTACTACAACAACAATATACCAAGTGAAAACCACAAAGTGGGGTCTGAACATAGACCTTACCTCCACCTAATAGGTAGAGCGGTTGTTTCCGGAAATGTAAACAATATACGCATATACTAATGAATAACTTTAGAGCTAACCTTGTCTTTGTGAATTCAACTAATGTGTCTACCTCTACAAAATAAGGCACTCTGAGTCTGTATGAATATGTATTTACAAACATTCAGTTGCTTAACAAAAAAAAGGAAGGTATTAAAACTTTTAGTAAAGCAGAGAGTGGGAAAGAGTGGTTACATATAAAGCGAGCAGTGACACGTCTGAATCCCTATAAGACCATCTCTTACGGGAACCCGATAATTCACACGTCAGGAGAAAATTTGAATGATATGTTGACGTGAAAATAATTGAAAATTATTGAATATATAGGAGATAATCTTGTCACGTGGAGATAATGTGATGCAGGAGACAATGTCTCTGCGTATTATCTGGCGACTTAGAGAAATTCATTCTGCTATTTTAATTGCTTTATTTTTATCGATAATTTGACGAATTAAAAATTAAAAAAAATACCAAATTTTTTATTTTTCAAGATCTATAAAAGAGACTAAGTTTATCTTCATTTGGATACCAAAATATTTAATTTATTTTCTTCAAATTTCTATCTTCTTCCAAATTATTTGCTATTTTTAAATATGGATCCTAATCAAAATTTTAATTTTCCTCCAAATTTTATATTTCTAACCAACTATAAAATCTCAATATTCAACGTCACAAAATTCTCAAAATATGACATCCAATTTTCAAATGTCATATATGATGTACCATATTTTGTAGAGGTGGTAAAATTAGTCCATAAATATATAATCTTATCAACTCGTTTAAGTTTTGAACATGTTAATGATATATATATCAACGCAACCAATTTTAACAAGCTCAATTGAATCAATTTAAAAATTGGGCTGACATGATCCAAATTAATCATGGGAAACATTTTTAAAATATTTTTAATTTGAAATATTATATATATTTATAATAAGGAAAAATTATTTATTAGGTAATTAAACAAATTTCAAGAAAACAAACCAAAAAAATAAAATTTGATTAGAGTTGGGTAGATTGAAATATGATAATTATTTAGCTCATTTTAATTCAACTCGTTTAAACCCAAGTAATCTTTAGGCGAATTAATAACTCATACATTTATTAATTCAATTCATTTTAATTCATTCATATTCAGCTCAACCCGTCCAATCAACCCCCATAATCATATCATATGAGTTACTCCATGACTTATGATAACTGTTAGAATAATATTATTAAATGCTTATTAATAATATTATTAATGTAAAGATCCTAGTATGGTATGTTGTAAAAAAAATTAAATAGGAGATATTATTAGAATTAAATAAGTAATTAAATAGGAAGATATTAAGGAGAATATCACTCTTACGTATTTATTGTATTACATGTATATATTCTTATCGTATTGGATGAATAAAGACGAGAAAAATATTCTATCAATAACCTCAATGGCAAATCAATAAAGTTGATCTAGTAGGCCCTGTGGGCGAGAAATTTCGTCTTTTTGCCCCCAAATAAAGCTGCTCTAATTTCTTATTCTTTTTTATTTTATTTATAGCATCTCTTTTTAGTTTTCTATTTTTAGGTGCATATGTCGATCTGTACAAAAACAAAATGAATGATGATGACCTAGGAATTGAACTCTGAAATGGTGTAAGGTCATATTTCACAAACAAATGTTAGATAACAGATTAGTTACTTGAGGAGTGCACGAAATTGATGGTAAGGTTGAAATAGTAAGTCTGAACTCTAATTTATATAAAACAAATGGGATATTATAAAATTAAAGCAACTAAATAAAAAGTATATACATTGAGAATATAATCGAATATTAAAAGTGTTCTTCGTCTCTAACAGTTTAAATTTTTAGATGAGATGGTCACTCTTCAACATGGTATCAGATCAAGCAAATATCTTTGAATCGAATCTCATCGCTATCCATTATCAAAAAAATTACACATGCTTCGATCATGAAAAAAAATCAAGCCAACATGTGAGGGAGCGTGTTGACAATATAAGTCAAATATTAACAAAATAGGAATCCTTTAGATGTCCACTCTGAAAAAAATTTAAATATTTAAAGTCTATAACGAAATGAGCCAACGCTGTAGGGCATCTATAGGATTTTGATGACAATGCCTACGTAATTGGAACGCATTTTGCAGTCACATATTCATTCTTAATTTACTATAAAATTTGCTAATTACATAGTGATCACACAAACTATTTGCATGCTTTCGCACTCGTGGAAAAGGAAGCTTTCTGAGAATGGAAAACCCTAGATGAATTAGGATAGGTAGTTACTAAAGACGGATCTAGAGCAAATATCGGTATTGTTAATGTTGGAGTCTTATGTTATGACATTTTACACGTAACATTTTGATAGTAAGTTAAAGTCGGAAAATATTGGAACAAATGTCGTACATTCGGACCGATGCGATAATGATTTGTTTCATGGGTGACTAATCTCGTGGGATTTTTACCACGATGGTAAAGTGACCTAGCAAGGAACTTGTTGGTGATTATACCGTGGAAAGACCAAGTCGAGCATTTCTAAACTTGGGAACAAGTCCAGAGGTTGGAGGATTTTGCTCGCGTTCGTCTCCGACAAACATTATCAAGTTGCCCGCTTTTGCTCAACTTCCACAACGAGTCATTAAGCGTTTCAAGGAAGTCTCTACTATAAATAGAGAGGCTACATCAAGAATCGACATCCGAAAACTCGAAAGAAAACATCGAGAGAGCTCTCAAAATCACGATTTGAACCTTTGGATCAACTGTGTTGCGAGGTTTTCGGCGACATTTTGTCCAACATTATAGTTCTTTGCCTAGATTCTACATTAGTTCTTTATTGAAGCAATTATAATGAGGTGTCGTATATCTACTTAGTTAGATTTTTTAGGCATAAGTCATCTGCGACTTAAACCTTTTTATTCCTTTTGTATTATTTTGTAAGATTGTAAAAGAAATATATTCAATTGTATATAAATATATAAAATTTGTTTGGTCATTGACCATCATAGGTTATATTAATATATAACCTATGTAAATTTAAACTTTTGTGTCTTTATTATTTCCGCTGCAATTTACTCTTCAAATGTTTTTTTTCTGTTTTTATCTAAGTGTTATCGATTACGTGAGCGACATTGTTAACATTTGCAAAGCTGTTTGACATCTGGCGATTTTACTTACTGTTTGTTTTTTATTATTGCATAGTATAACCCCCGGAACCCAACAAGTACGGTTGGATCGCTTATACATGTTCAAAAATTTAAAATATAAATATATGATAAATTATACTCCCTCCATCCCAAAAATAATGTCATAGTTGCTATTTGGACAGTTAAAAAATATTTTCTTTGATAATAATTTTTTCAAACACTTTCCAAATATTTTAAATTGTTAACTTTTGTGACTTATAGTATTTTTTATGTAGTTTTTTTTAATATAAATCTGTAAATTTTATTTTTTAAAAAGTTAAAGATTATATATCCGAATTTACATCGAACATTAGTTAGTTTAACCCTTGTAATCCGAATCAAGACAATCTTTTTGAGACGGAAGGGGAATTTATTTTGAACTTGTTAATAGCAAATCTTGGATGTCGTTAGCTAGAATTTGGAAGTGCCATATTATGCAAATTAACAAGCCTAATTATGCACTTAATTTTTGTTCTAACCGGATTTTCCATTGTTCTATACCTAACGACAAAGTAATGCCAAAGAGTTGAAATCAGCTGCGTGTAGTAATTGACAGGTTAATAATGCGTGTCCCATGCATGAGTTTAATTTCAAAACTTTCCGCCATCGTTGTCAATTGTCAATAAGGGAAACTTTTCTTAAAATATCATTCATATTTTCTTAATTCCATTTTTGTGTGTGTGTCTGTGTGTTTACCGAATACATTTTGTCAATGGAGTGATATATCAAATATTAAAGTACGTACGTTGAATTAATATATTGTGAAATTTCACTATGTTATTGTTGTTCAATTAATACATTACTTTTTAAAGAAAATGTGTGTGTGTGTGTATGTTTTTCCTGATTTGATTTGGACAATTTATATATAGAATCACATAAAGATAAAGTAAGTTCAATGTAAAAGTTTTTAAAGGAGATATGAGAAAGAGGAAAATAAGGTTAATGATCAAAGACATCAATAGGCAATTTCTTGTGAATGCGAGAATAGTATCACAATTCTACTAGTCTTTAGAAAGGATAAATAATAAATTACAATTTAATAGGCTTGAAGCGTGAGAGTTATTCTGACAATGATGAGTTTTATGGTCTTGATCTTACATTCTTGAGTGAGTCTAGGATCTTCGTCGATGAATTGCAAGCTCCGATCTTGATAACGCGAAATCGAGAAACTAAATCTCTACTTATTCTGTTGTCTTTGAGTCAGTGTTAGCACTTTGTCCTTAAAATATTATTGCCCGTATATATCTTTTTACGTTGATGGGCAAGCGTCTCCAAGATAACCTGACATCAAACAAATGAGCAAAGGAGACTCAAGTGTTTCTGAGGAAGAACCTTTTGAGTGTATGAAAATATGCTAGAGAGGAAGAGTTTTAGAAAATCTGAAATTATACAAGTATGGAGTGTGTGTTGAATTGAGTCAAAGGCCTCAATTTATAGTGTGATGAAGATGTCTTCCCAACTAGCCAAGTAATGGCCTTGATGCCATGTAATGACACTTAATTTGGGGTTACAATTGAGCGAATAATGGTGAATTCATGAGCGAATAATGGAGAATTAATGCTCCAAAGTCGGCCAGTCGATTATTTTTCGTCTCCAGCGGTAACACGCCTCGAAGCGTAGCGACTCAGCGGTGTTGTGTCGCGTCCGCCACGACCGCGGTGATTCTGGGTCGTTTCATATTTTACATCGTGCATTTCTTCCTTCGTTTACCAGCGTGGAACCACGTATCGTTTGGTCGATAGCGGTTAAATCATTCTATGTCTCAAGCGTTTGACACGTGCGATATCTCTTTCACTTAATGAAATTTATGATACTTGACACTATGTGTCCACGTGTGTGAAAACGACGTTTTCGATGTGCGAGACCTCAATTGTTCGAGTCACAAATAATGAGTTAAACTTAATTCTACATTAGTAAATTTTCAACATTTCTATGATCATAACTCAAAAGTAATGCAAATATATATAGAAAAGAAACTAAAGTATGCTTTAATTTATTTTATGTAAAGTCATTTTCGCCTTTGTAGTACAAATTGCACATTTTTTTCTGGTAAATAAGAACACATTGCAATTTGCACACTTTAGTTTAGTTGTATCTTTCATCTTTTGTTGTTCATTTTTTAGATTTCAGGAAAACACATCTTGTGTTGAATTTAGATGAGTTATGAAGTTGGCGTGTGAAGACTTGAAAAACGTCAATCACTCTTATTAAAAAAACACACATATTTCAGAATTTTTAATTTCCTTTCATGAAATTTATATTTTTAAAAAAAATTACTGATTAAGGAGAGCAAGTTAAATAATATTATTTGATTAAATTAATTAATTAAAAAAAATTAAAAAAGAGTAAATTGGTTTATATTTTTTTATATTAATGATAAATAGGTTAAAAATTATTACAAGAAAATTAAAATAAAAGAGATTAATGTAATATTATATAACACATGATGACTAGTGTTAGGAAGCTAAACTTAGAGGGAGACCGTCTCTAAAATTATCCATAACTTTTTCCACATCAAGTCATTCAAATGATATCAACAAGTAATTAATTAGTCTCATTAAAATGTGATCAACATTATAAATTTTAAAATAATCCTAGAATCTAAAGTTAGACTTTGGAGCACTCTACAGACTTGAATGCGTCGATGAAAATATTATTTGACATATTAGATTCATAATATTGAATTTTCAAGAAGGTATACGATACTCGTGGATCTTGCAAATTGACAAGGCATGAATTACAATAATTTTACAAGTGACCCTTTTTGTTGTTGTTGTTGTTTATCCGTGTTCGATTACTTTAGATTAGCGCGCATAAGGCCAAGGAAATTCTTCATACCGAAGTTTTCTCACTCCCAAAATTTGTATCCAAAATCTTTGATTAAAGTCGAAGAAATCTCATCTATATATCTCATCACAACCTACATAACACTTAATTATGAAAGCTTGGAAGAGCAGTATAGGCCCAAAGTGGGGGGTTTTCAAAGAATGCTTACTTGGTTAGTACCATATGTATACACTATATATTATTTCATAATTTGTCACTTCTTCATATTTCTAGTTATTAATTTAAAATTTTAGTTGGACTGGTACAATAATTTACTTTAACGTTTTACTCCTAGATCTATTTTGAAATGAGGAAGAAAGATCGAGTGCCATATTTAGGAAGGAGCTTGGAAGTTTCCTTGCCTGGATTCTTTTGCAAAAAGTTTGAGCTTTCGTGATGGAGTTCTCCATGCGCCAAATTCCCAATATTATTTATAACTATGAAGTGAAATGGGCCTACGAAGCTTAGGAGGCAATTCGACGACGAATTTTGCTTGCTATGTGCAAATGTAGGTGTGGTTCGGGCCGAACGATCGGAACTCAGAAGTTTTTTTTGTTTTTCATTCGGTGTTCGATATGCGCATTAAAGTCCGATTTTATCTGCATTGGAGCTCGATTATATCTGATTTTATGCCGCGTAAACTAGTTTTATTTGAACTTAGATTAAAATATCGAACTTAGTCAAGGTTGAGCTTAGCTCAACGGAGTAAGCTACACTTTTGTTCAGAGACGGATCTAAAATTTCTAAAATATAGGTGTCTTACTAAAGAAAGGAAAGAAAAAAAGTGTGATAAGTGAAAATTGATCCTTATTTCTCTAGGTAGATAACTCAGCTTTCAACCAATTAGCTAGTAGCTTTTTCTTAGCATGAGTGTTGACAAGTAATTTTAGATTATTTTTGGAAAATATGTACATAAAATATCGAAGAAAGACTATGAATTCAATTTGCCCCTGCTTTTGTTATAGTATAATCGAGTTTGAATCAAACTAACCGAGCAAAGGCTTACGAGTTGACTCTTTAAAGGTTTGTATTTCTAGTTATTACTTTAATCATTTCTTTTATATTTAATTACTTACCTTTTCAAATCTGTTTTAAATGAACAACGAAAGAATGCTATATCTAGGAAGGAGCTAGGAAGTTTCCTTGTTTGGATTCTTGCACAAGTTTGGGCTTACATAGTAGTCACCGTTTTTCAAAATCCCCCCTACAATTTGTCGATATGAAATAGACCTCTATCAAGGGAGCACCAATATCTCTTGCGTCTATAGATATCTTTATTGGGTGGTGTGGGAGAGCAGAGGTCTCAAGTTCGAAATCAAAGGAGTGCTTGTCTGAGTGCATGTCTTGGCTCTTGGGGTGCACTTGTCAGCGCTGCCTCGTGTGGTTAATCTGGTGGCGTGTTTGCGGTATGTGTGGTCAGGGTTTATCGGGATAGCGGCTGGGTTCATGTCGACAAAAAAAAATTGTTGGATATGTTAGGGCTCAATTATTCTAAAGATATTTTTAATATAATGTGATACTTTTTGTTTTGGTCAAGTTTGTATAATTTTTCTTAAAAAGTGTCACACGACTAAGAGTATATATTAAGTCATATCGGATATGGAATGAGAACATTGACTCCTTATATGGATTTGGACAATCCTCACATTACAAGCTAATTTTTGGGGTTGAATTAGGCTCAAGATCAATTATTTACATGGTATCGAGTCAGACTCATTTCAATTATTTGATCACCGATGTTGGACACCCAAATTATATTATTCACGCTCCAGTTAACAAGGTTTGGGCGTGCGGAGAGTGTTAAGAGTCTCACATCGGATATGGAATGAGAATATAGACTCCTTATATGGCTTGGGCAATCCTCCTCCCTTTAAGCTAGCTTTTGGGATTGAGTTTAGTCCTGTGGTTAAATCGACTACCATTCACACGATGATGAGCATTGCTATGAGTAAGCATTGACCGATTCATCAACTAGATATGAGGAATGCATTGTTATATGTGGACTCTTAACAGTATCATCACATTTTACATGTAATTTTTTTCCAGCTATTAACATGGAACGTTATCTACACATTCAATAGGGTATTCAATTGTCATTGAACAAACCGATTTCTCTAAGTTGTTTCTGTCTCGAAGTATCTTCTTTCTAATCAACTCAAAAGGTAATTATTTTCAAACTAATTGGAGTACTAATAGTCAAATTTATATTTTCAAAATATCATTAATAGAATAATTTAGTAAAACTAATTACTTAAGTAATGCTTTGTTAGGAAGAGTACAAAATACAACTAGACAAATAAAAAGGAACCTAGGGAGTATGTTATATTATTTAAATTGTGTATATACATGTGCCTTTTTGTTTTTAAATTATTAAATGTAGTTCCTACGGATCGGCAATAATGAAGGTCTTCGCAACATATGTTGTAACATCTCAGTGGCATGTATTTGTTTCGTTTTCACTTGATCATCAAGTCTAGTGCTTTTATCCACAAATATTGCTATAGGGAACAAAATATGAAATACAATCAATTTTGTCCTTTAAATTTCTGAAGTTGTAATTTGAGCAATGAGAATTAAGCACCTATATCTAGAATTATTTTGGCCTTAGATCGGAATATGTACCCAAAAAAGAGAGGAAATTTTATGTGGAAATAATGATTCGAGACAAGAATCATTGAGGCGGCTCGGGGATATAGCTCAGTTGGTAGAGCTCGCTCTTGCAATTGGAGTCGTTGCGATTACGGGTTGGATGTCTAATTGTCAGGCGGTAATGATAGTATCTTGTACTGAGCAGGTGGCTCACTTTTTCTAAATAATGGGAAGAGGGCCAAAGCGTGCCCTAAATAGTTTGTTTTATATTCACGAGTCTCACTTTCTTAAAGGGTGAAAAGATCATTATTGAGATTAGCTATGTCACGCTGACCTCGGGGATGTGGTGACACTCGATACCACAGGCGGCGTACCAACCATAGTATTTTTATGGCGTGTATCAAGACTCGAGACAACAAGACCTGCAATCAGCGATAAGCGAATAACATTACGACAAAGTCGTAAATGCGAGAAGAAGCCCGACAACAAATATAAACATAATCTCGGTCGACAAGGTCATCATAGATCTGAATACTATCAAGCGAGGTTTTGGGGTATTTATATCTAAGAAAAACCTTGCCGGACTCAAAACATGTCAAATTCGGCCCGAGCGTCAAATTTCCGCGGCCTGTTGGTTGGCGCATGGCCGGAATGCTTGGGCAAAATCGGACAACCAGGACTATTAGCGCCGCGCATGCACTATTTGGGTGAAGCCAGTGCGGCGTGACATTCAAATTGCGTCCTTTTATTAAATCAGGACTTTGTCGATTTCTTATGCTTTCGAGACTTTTTAGACTTCGTTTCTTAGGCTTTTCTTGTGCAATTTCATCCTCAAAGTAGTATTTTCTCATGTATGGTATTTGTGACACAAGCGAGCGAAAAACACACCTAACACTATACTAAATGCAAAATAAAAAGTAAAATACTAACTAAAAAGGACTCAAAAAGTGTATAAAATACACTCAGCGGACACACAGTGAGGCTATATGCACATGGCCAGGTGGGATATAGAGATCCTAAATATCCCGATCATGTGTGTTTATTAAAAGATCATTATATGGCCTCAGCAGCACCCGAGCTTGGTACAAGCGGTTTCTGATTTTGTGTCACACGTGGGTTTTTCACACGGTAGTTCGGATAATTCTTTGTTTATCTCACAAGCGGTAATCATCTGCTTATCCTCTCTTATATGTCGATGATATTATCTTAACATCTTGGACTCTCTTGCAAGAGTATCGTATCCTGACTTAGTTAGAATTTGCTATGAAAGATCTTGGTCCACTCCGCTACTTTCTAGGAATTGTAGTGACACGGCGTGCAGTGGATTATTTCTTTCCCGGAGAAAGTATGCCTCGAGAGATCGTAGAAGCAGTGGAATGTCTTACAAGCTATCGTGACCGTCGACACAAAAATCCAAGTTGAGTGCGACTCCGGCAAACCTTTTGCGATCCATCTTTATCTGCGACTGGCGAGGCGTTGCGATATCTCACGTTCGCGGTCGGACGTCACTATGCGGTTGTGTGCCTATTAAATGCATAATCAGATGAAAGAACATATGGATGCGCTAAAACACGTTGTCACGATATATACGAGGCACCACGGGTATGGATTACATCTTTACGATCCTCGTTTCAAAACTTATTCGTCTGCGTATACGGTAGGCGGGATGTCCGGACACGGTGACTCACTCGGTTATTGTGTCTTCTAGGTGATAATTTAATCTCACGGTCCTCAAAGGCAAGCCCGATATCTCGCTCAAGTCTTTGAAGGTGAATATCGTGCGGTTGCGATGTTATGTCTAACTTCGTATTGGATTGAATCTATTACTCGAGCCGTTGCCCGTTCAAGCGACCACGTTAGTCTCTTGTGATAATATTAGTGCAATTTATCTCTCAGGAAATCTAATACATCATCAACGCACTAAACATATAGAATTGGATATCCACTTGTCCGAGAAAAGGTGGCTCGCGAACAAGTGCGAGTATTACATGTCCTTATGCGACATCAGATCACAGATATCTTCACGAAAGAGCTTATGGATATTATTTGAAGAGTTTGGGATCTCAACATTCGCGCCCTCGAGCATTTGCGAAGTGTTAGAATATTATTAATATCAATTAATAATATTATGTATGTATGTAGTATCTTGTTGTATATGGTAGGGAGAAACAATAATGTAGGATATTATAATAAAATATTAGGATGGATTAATTAGGGAGATTATGATGGATTATTTAGGAAGACATTAGACATGATTTGATCTTCCTAATTAATTGTAAATGTTGTATATATTCTTCCCTTATGGGAGCAAGTCTGGAAAACATTTCAAATTATTACATATTCAATATCAATAAACAAAAAATCTTGGATTCAGCTTTCAACATCAATCCAAATATTTTCTTGAAATACTAACAGTATCCATTCAGATTGAGTATCTAGTGGATCAACTTTAAAATTACTCCTTAATCCCAATTTATATAATGTAGTTTGATTGGACACGGAGTTCATAAAATAAAAGGAAGACTTTTGAATTTCGTAGTCTAAAGCAAATCAAAGATATTTTTGTGGTTATAAATCATCTCGTTAAACGTAAAAAATAAGTTTAAAGTTAAATTATTGACAAATAAGGAAATGTGTCATTCTTTTTTTGGACTGACTAAAAAGAAAAATGTATCATATAAATTGGGACAGAGAAAGTATGCTCTTTAGATCCACATAAAACAGATAGCATCCTATTAGCACGACCAGTCTTTATCGGTCTGAACTTTTTCAGAGAAACTCATTTGCTATTTAACCAAATCCATGCATGCTTCAGGGGAAAAAACACCTACATGATAGTTCAATACAGCCAAATGAACCAATCCAGTGGTTGCACTTCAATGTGGTTTTCTTTCTCCTCCTTCTGATTTACCTCATAAAACCACAGCTATGATCACTATAGTTCCATCATCCTAACAATTTGAAAATATCCAACCAATCCTTTGGCACAAAACTTAGAATTACCGAGCAATTCGAATTCAAAAAAATGTACAAAAGTTTTCCTAGAAAGTAAGTACTCACAACAACCAGAAAGAAAATATACTTTCAGAGCTGAGGTCATCAAACGTTTCTGACAACGTACCCCAAAAGAATACCAAGCAAGCCAACCAGCAGGGCGTACAGAAGTGGAACTCCAGTGCGGCGTTCTTGGCGTCCATTCCTCAGAAGCTCCTGGACAATGGTTCCAAATAGCACCAAATGATAAAATCATCTTAGCCAAAATGTCAACACAACAGATGGAAAATTTTCTTTGTGCACACCTACTAGATTCAAACAGTTGTTATTAGTAAATCCAGAAAAAGGCCTGAAGTTCCCAGCTTAGGCCAAATCACCAGCCTATGGTTATCACTTAGTACTAAAAAGCCTACTAACTATTTGCCGCTGATTGCACAATAAAATTCCATAAAACCAACTTGTTCCACTGAAGATAAGATTTCTGATCTCTAAAAGTTACCACATTCTCTCAAAACTCACCTTCCAAAACTGACTTAAGATTATTTGGTTAATGCTAGAGACTGACGGACCTGTTTAGTGCTATAAAACTGGGGATTAATGACTTTGAGCTACCATGCACATAAAATTATCTGAAGCTTGTAAACTAGCAGACAGCAAAGGAACATCAATTTACTTTAAAAACATTGACCAGGCATGCAGAAACACAGGAAGACACTTTTCTTTGACTGCAGTAACGCAGTCACCTTTTGAGATAATATGAATGTTCGTAGCATTAACATAGATTCCTCCCATGATCTTAGCTTCAAAGACCAGGCCTCTTTGGTTCACTTGGAATATTAGTAAGAGCATGACTTTTAATGGGTTCACAACCTGGAAAGACGTATTACCTTTTTGACTTTGGAACATTTGGCTCAGTGAAAATGAGCATACTTTTCAGAAATAAATAAATGCTTTCCCTTATAAAAATATCAATACAAGGGCTATGGAATTCCATTTGTTAACAAATAGCCAGACTAGTGATATGCCTAGGAAAGCCCTTATGGTTAGTTAGGGAAACCCTAGAAGGAACCACATAAGCTTAACATGGACAGTTCTTCATTAGGTAATCCAGAAGTTGGAGGTATAGGAGGAGGTTTTAGGATAGCGGGGGAAATTGGGTTCTTGGATTCATGAAAGATGTTACAAAAGCTACTAATAGCATGATTGAACTTTAGGCCTTGCTTTAAGGATTGAGGATCGCTGCGGAAAATAATTACACGCTGCAACAGATCAACATCACCTCCTTAGAGGTAATTAATGTACTTTTTAAAAACAATGACACTTAATCTACTATTTTGGATGAATGCAGGTTATCGATGGTGATGCTAGGAGGACTGAGCTGACTCACTGTTATAGGGAACGGAAAAGGGTTGGAGACTTACTAGCCAAGGAAGAAGCAAAGAAGAAACTTTTTGATAACATATTTGTTGGCAGTTTCCTCCTGTGGTTGCATACATGCTTTTTGGTTAGACATATTAGGAAGTCCTTTTGAAGATCCATCCCAGTTATCTCTACCAATCCCGTTTGTCATATATATATGGCAGAAGACTCCCTTGTCCATCTGGACAATGAATTTTGTAATGACAGCCTAACTATGTTTAATATATATAAAATCGTTTGTTAAGAAAAAAAAAAGGATATGTGAAATACCAGTTCTCGGTTGAGCTTCACATTTTTTGGAATAATGGAATCTCTCTCTTCCATCAACCTCAAAATCAGATCTCTGGCCTGCAGTAATTCCAAAAAATGAATTACTTATCAAAAAGAGAATATCACACATCTAACTGGTGTTTCAAGGTTGGAAATGTGAGAGGACAATAAGTCTGATACTAGCATGCTGAAAGAACAAAATACATTGACTATCACTTCCCAAATCCAAAAACATTGAGGCATTGTTTGTTCTGGTAGAAGAAACAAGCATGTACAATTTCTTACTCCACAATTCTTCTGTTTATGTTCTTTCCTTTTTCTTGTTTTTATGTGTTTGCAAATGTAATACTTATCAAATTATTGTTAGGATTTGATGACCCAAATCTGACTAATCAGAAAACAGTAAATCGGCAAAGAACAAATAACACAAGATTTATAGTGGTTTCACCCTCAATCACGAGAGCTACGTCCACTTGCTTGCGATTCTTCATTATAATCAAAGGGAGTTTTGAGTTTACAATTCGCTCTTCCTCACCTTTCACTCATGATGAATTCTAATGAATTTCCGTAATTCAAATTACCTAGAACAACAAAGCCCTAGTCTATATATAGTGAAAATTAGGGCGTACAATATATGAGCTAAGATTTCCAAAATACCCTCCACTAAATAACCTTAGCCACTAAATAACATTGGCCGATCAGGTCTTCATAGTGTCGTCGCGTGATGAATTAGGCTCATGACTCGACAATCTTCCGCGGAGACTAATTTCAATCATATGTCTCCGTCTGCGGCGGACTCGATCCTCGTCCGCGAGTCGACTAAATTTGCACCTGACTTGGTTTATCATTAGCGCGGCGCCCGTCGGTATGTCTGCTGGATTACGACTTCTGGGATCTTCTCGAGCACTAATACTCCATCTTCCAAAGTTGATTTGATGAAATGATCTGGAGTTGTATGTGTTTAGTTCCATATGCTCTTTCGTCCTCGATCACGGTGGTGATCCTTTGGCGGTAGAAAGTGTCCGTCGAGAAAGAATCTTGGTGGCTTGGCATTGTCCGTGTTGAACCTCTTGAGAACGCCTTTACATATTAACTTGTGAAATCTTGAGGCCCTCGCTTGCCGGATGATTCGTCCCGAAGATTTGCTGCGGCTCCCGGATCGCCGTTGCAAATTCTTAACAACTTCTTCTTGACTATCAATCTCGTATAGAGTGCAACCTACGATCGGCGTGTAAATCAGCGTAAAGGAGTAGTATCGTGTAGGAATCTTAAAATCTCTTGAAATAACAACAGTGATCTGCTTCGCACCTTAGAAATTCGATTTTCTTCATAAAGCTGACAAATTTCTTATACCACTGTCTTGGAGCTCGTCACGAGCTCTTTTGAAGCTTGCGCGCGAACCTGCTCCGCTGACCTCAAATCCTCGGGTTGATTCATATAGATTTTTCTTACGAGTCGCGAAGAAAGACAATTTTCACGTCCGTCTGTTGAAGATGCGGATCTTCGCTGCTACGGCCGAAGCGATTCGATTGTCACGACTTGACTACGGGATAGAAGATTTTCGTGTAGTCGATGCCTTTCTGTTGGAATCCTTTCCTGATCGGTCTCGCTTTATAGCGCTTGCTTCCATCGTGTTCTTCCTTTATCCGGTGATCCATTTATTACGCGATGTCTTTCCCTCAATAACTTGCTAACTCTGTATGCGATTTGGCGGCGGTGAATCCGTCTCATCCTCTCCCACGATCGACTCGTGACTTGCGTCACTTTTTCATAACATTAGGCTCCTCTGCCGGTGGCGAGAATGTAGTCGAGGGCGGAGTACTTGTGGCTACTGCGATCTGAATGATCTCTGTAATTATGTGATCGGTCGGTGATTTGTTTGATTTGATTTTCGTCAACCTGCGTCATCAACGTCTTGTCGGTGTCTTCTCGAACTATTTGTTCATTCTGCGATAGCACGCTTTTTATGCTCGGGTGCGAAGTCTCTCGAATCGATCGTTTAGATTCCTTGTTCTTAGAGATTTTACTCTGCGAACTATCCTGCGTCTTGTCTTGTACACCACGTATTCATTGAAGATGGCGTCTGCGCCGGATGACCCAGATTTTGGTCATCCATGTCGATAACCAAAATCGGTGTCACCGTGGCGGATAAAATAACAACTTAGATGTCGGATCAAGTTTACTTCTAGCGATGGCATCGATATGAACATAGGATAAGCGAACACTTTCAAAAGCGAAAGATTTACCTTTTTACGCTCGAGCCTCTTACGAAATTACGAAACCCAATGAGCAGGCGGTCTACTGTTAATCAGAAAGTTGCGGTATTGATTGCATCGCCCGAATGTCTTGGCGATCCAGCGTGTATTCTCGTACTCTGTACACTCATTCGATGTTGATTCATCGCTACGTTATTCCGTTTTATCGGGCGTTCGGGAATAGTATTACCGTCTTGATCTCATTATCAACCACAATCTGTTTGAAGTCACCATTAATGTATTCTCGCGTTGTCGGACCTCGAACTCGCCAGTAAAGGTTTGTCTCGTTCTCGACCATGGGTTTCCACGCTTTTGAAGGCGGTGAACACGTGAATTTATTTTTCATAAAATAGACCCGCGACTTCTGGTTGAATCATCATTAAAGGTCACGTAGTAGAGTGATCCTCGGTGAGGACGATAGCGGACCGTCGCGCGATTCAAGCTCGACTTTCGATTCTCTACTGCGCGAAAAACTAACTCGACACATTTTTAGAGTATGCGGTCTGCGCGTATGATGATCCAGCGACTTGACTCGGAATCGTGTCTTTAGTCACGAAACCGTCGCTTTACGGCTCGTATGCCCTGATCTGCGATGCCGCGACTCTGTCTTCTTGGCGTTATCGACAACAACTATATCACGGTAACTTCGTGATCGTATAGGCGGTGCGTTTTCTTCTGCGACGACCACCATGCACCGCCGTGCGCCTACGGGAACCGTTACCAAAGGTAACGTGGTCGCTCGTCGTGGTGACCAGCTGAGATCGGTCTGCATTAGCTTGCGCGTGTCGACCTTTTGATTTTCCACGCGTTTCCATTTGATATCTTCAAATTAATGTCTCGATCTGGTAATTTCTAAAGGCTTACCATCAGCGGATAGGCGTGCCGTCTTCCTCAGCGTAATTTTCATTATATCACGACTGCGGTGGTGTGGAAAGATGCTCTGAGTCAGCGAAGTCGATCGGGTTGTCAGCGACAATATCGTCGGATTAGCGATGTCTTTAGTGAACACCGTAATAGCATCACGATGTCTTGATGCGGCGTTGGCTCCGCGCTTGTTGTCGTCTTAACGGTGCCTGCAATTTCTTTTGATGTGACGATTTCCCCAGTTCAACGTTGAAGCATTCGCGGACACGGATTGACTCTTGTCATTCCTTGACTTCGACTTGCCCTTATTTCGGCTGTGGTTTGTCATAATTTTTGCGTCTGTTATCAACATTTTAGGCAGAACTTGTCGATGTCTCACCAGAATCTATCCTGCGAACCGCCGGCAGAATCGATCCACTAACATTATTGAATTTGATTTATCGCTGCCGATAAATTACTAACATTGCTCTCATCGACTCTAAATCTATTTGGCGAGGCGCCCGGCAAAATTAGGGCTTGAACCATCGTCGAACTTCGATTAACGGATGACAATTGATTGAAAATCGTGTTGAATTCATTCACGTCTTGGCTGCAGCGAGCGCGCCCTCCATCTTTAGATGAAAGAGTTTCTTCATCAGAAATATCTTATTGTTTGCCGAAGGTTTCTCATACATGTCGGACAGAACCTTCATCATGTCAGTCGTGGTCTTCTCCTTCGCCACATTGTGATCAACGTTAACCCGGCGGTGTCGCGACCCCCAAAGCACATGCGTCGAGAGATTCTAATCTGCGTCGTTCATCTCACATGACTTGGACTCAGCGGTTGATGAAGCTTTCTTAGTACAAATAGTCTTGATTTGCATTCTACAAATCGCAAAATCTGTACCATCGAATTTTAGATCTGGGTGTGCGAACCATCTTACGCCTCATCGTTTTTGAATCGCAACCTGACGTATCACTCGATACGATTGTTAAGATTTGTGACCAATCGGACTAATCGAAAGCGATGCATCGTGAAAGAACAAATAACACACAAGATTTATAGTGGTTCACCCTCGATGCGAGTTCGTCCAACTGCATTGCAGATTCTTCACTATAATCAAAGGGAGTTTTGAGTTTACAATTTGTTTTTCCTCACCTTTCACTCGTCATGAATTCTAATAAATTTTCGTAATGCAAATTACCTAGAAGAACAGCGCCCTAATCTATATATAGCGAAAATTAGGATGTACAATATATGAGCCAAAATTCCCAAAATGCCCTCCACTAAATAATCTTAGCCACTAAATAACCTTAGCGATCAGTGTTCCAAACTTAGGTGATCAGTCTTCATAGTGTCGGTTGTCGTGTCGTGATGAATTAGGCTCCATGACTCAGCAATTATCTCCTTCTCAGGAAAGATAATCCTGAAATTGTAAAGAAGTATTTTAAAATTGACAATTACAAGCTAGTGACAGTTTCTTCACCTTGTTTGATCACCTATACTGTGTATGCAAACTTGAGCTAATTCCTCGGATGACTAAACAATTTCTGAGTTACAAAAATAAGTTGGCGAAAAGAGCGACAAAAACAATAATATGCCTCAAACCAAGCAAGTCAGGAAGCTGGTGAAAAGAAATAAAGATAAATTTATTTTCTCTTCAGGTTGTCACCTTTTATACACTGAATAAGAGACTTTGAACAAGTAGATTTTGCCATTTGTGAAAGTGTGTGCAGGTTCCCATTGATTTCAAATGCAATGCGGTGAGCATTAATTGGAAACATAAGGTTGGATAAGAGGCTGAAATAGAAGGAAAATACTATTCTGACTTGTCACATTTTGAAGGTGAATTAAGGGTAGCGATACTGGGCTAACAGTGTTTTTTTTAAAAAAAAATCTTTAATGTTATATTAAGGGTTGTCAGATCATTCTTGCAAAGTCTTTTTGAAATTTCTATTTGTTTTCCTTACTGTTTTGAATTACATGTTTACTATAATGACCTCCATCCTTTTTTTTTCTGGAAAACCGAGAAATCCCCAAGGGCCGGTGGGGCACAGTTCGGAACTCGGTGGATAGTGAACCCCCCCCCCCCCTTCCACCCTTATCCACTTAACCAGGCTTTTCTTAGCGGCATTGTTCAAACCTGTGATGTGCCTAACCCACATATCACACATTTGTGTAATGACCTCCATCTATTAAACAGATTAACTGCACAATAAGGAAAATGACAGTTGAGGATCCAAATAACTTCCTAAAAGTGTAGGTTATAAAGCACCGCCAACATACATGGGCCTCTTCAAGGTAAAGAACCAGTTGAGAAGATGACGACAAAAGGGAAACCAAATACTAAATAAATCTAACAGAAGCTGATCAAATTTCTTGAGTAGAAAAAAGTAAAATCTGATACCAAGATTTATATGTTAATGAGGTTCATTAACCTTTCTAATGAATTCTACTGAGAGCCCGTAAAAGCCGACAGGCACTCAAAGATTCAAAGAGTTCACTTAAGGTGTATCCAATCTTCTTCATTGATTGAGGCCATCAAGTAACTCAAATGAGTCCAGAAGGTACTGAACTTTACAGGTCAGATGACAAACATTTCTCCCAGAAGACTTATTTGTCTAATGAATTAAAAATATCCAGACGTCAACGCCTTAGATGACCACCATAACATACCTTAGTGGAGTTGTCCTGAGGCTCACTTTGTTCTTGTAAATCCTATATAAAGTAACAAATAAATCATTTACAACTAATGTGGTATTCTAATCGATCAAATAAGATGCAGAAACAGATAGCAGTAAATTAATTTAGTTTGTTTACAGTTTCAGAAGCTGTTGGTGAAGTTCCTTCCTCAGAATCTTCAGGGACTGGTGATGGTTTTTCTTGGTGGTGAGACATAAATAACTTTTAATTTGCATTCCTCAACATGATTTCCCACGGACTTGTTGAACTTCGGAAAAGGAAAAGAATAAGATTGGAATCGACCAAGATGACTACATAACATAAACTTTACAAAAGGCTAGAACAAAGAAAATCCATAAACTAACATACCATGTCTGGGTTAATATCTTTTGGTGTAGAACCAGGGTTCATAATCGCACTCTGTACAAGAAACTTGTCTTTGCATTGCATATCTGGAGGTAACTCCGTTTGGGGTTGCATCGTAACTAAGTCAATTATCCACAACAAAACCAAAACCAAAACCAAAATAACATCAAACAACATCCATCAAATCTAAAATACCCATCACAGAGAACTAGAAAAACACCTGTAACATTGAACCTTGATCGTGGGAGAACAACTCCACTGTTCGGCCTGACAGTATACTTCCTGGGGTTGGTTGTCTTTACCTAATAAAAGTTAACAACAGTATATAATCAGTGTTGTCAAAGGCGCGCTTAAGCCCTGAAGCGAGCCTCAAAACATATTGAGCGCTTCACCTCGCTTATTGTGTGCATTAGTGTTGTCATCAAGGCTCTAAGATATATTTTTCCTTGCCAATGGCGTTTCTGAAGAGACTACACAAAACAATTGATATTTCACTTTATTGTAGTTCTTTTTCAATTTCGTTGTCCATATATTTGTTATTCGTACTTATAATTATTAGTCTTGGACTAAACATATATATATTTGTATTTTTTTCTCCATTTGCATCTTTTTTTTCTTTAAATCCCATATTTTATTTGCGTTTTGTGCTTAAAGCACCAACAAAACCTTAGAGGTTGTTTGCGCTTTTTCGCTTTTGATAACACTGCTACTAACTCCTTCTTAGCCATAATTATACAAAACTAACTTCTATATGACCCTGTCCTTTATTAAGGAAGATCTTCCTCATAAATCATTATTGAGTGATTTTCTTGTTATCTTCACTCAATTGTGAATTATTTCAGCCTTTTCTCCTCTTCTAAAACAATAAGGTAAAACTTACCCTCAACCAGTGTTCGCACCAAAACAAGTAATTTAACTTTAGGAATCACGAATTAAAGTGAGAATACATATTAATTAACTATAGTTAAGTGATAAATTTTACATAAAGACACCTATCATGTATTTACTGGTATGGTCTAAGCTTTTCCATCTTAATCCTAAATTAATGGGGATGGACTATATGAATTCTCTGCATTCATTTCTCTTACTATAATTTGTGCCCGTTTGGCCATGGATAGTTTTCACTTCTTTGGCGAATATTATTCCAAAACTGTTTGGACATAGAATCGTTACAATTTTCGGTATTCAAAAAACTCCAAAAAGTTGTTTTACAATTTTCCTCCAAATCACTCACAAAAATTCAAAAACAACTCCAATTTCCAAATATCATTTTCAACTTGAAAACAAATACTCATTAGTCAAAGATTGTGGCATTTTATATTTAGAAACAAATTTAACTTTATGGCGTAAGTTATAGCGCATGAATATCTAAAACTTCTTTTGAGCCACACATATCAAAAGTTTTTCTTTTATTTTTAAAAAACGTGTCGAGTCAATTAAGAGAATCTTTGGGACGGAGTACTATTTTTTTCAAATTTCACAATTCTTATGTCCAAACGCCCACTAAAAATTTCAGTCTTATTGATCAGTTCAATAAACCTACCATCATCCTTCAAAAAACGGCAAAATAAAACATAAATAGAGGTTAAATCAAAAATATATATACCTTGAAAGCAACGTGATTATCAGTCTTATTGATCATTTCAAAAGAGCTCGTAATTGATTTCTTCAGTTCAACTTCAAAATTAACAGAAACAAACAACAAAAAGGAGAATAACGAAACTAGAACTAATTTCATTTAAAAAAAAAAAAAATATTGGAATCAAACTCACATGGAAATTTGAGGTCCAATGGATCGATAATTAGAAGTTCAAATTGAATTGTTGTCATCGTAGAAATATTATGGTGCTGATAATTGAATTCTGAATTCCGATGATAGCATAGAGAGGAATTTAAAAGTAAGTTAATACAAATAGGGAATCTTAATTCTTAATCAAGCGGGTATGTCTTTGTGCATACACTATGGTTAACTATAATTAATTAAATATATTTTTATTATATAAATTTACTTAATTATGAAAATTTGAGTTGATTTGGTAAAAATATCATTAATACAGATATGTATTTAAAAATATCATTAATACAAATATATATATATATATATATAAAAGGCGAAATGTCTAGCCTGGGCCCCATCCGCTTCGACATGTAGATTGGTGGAGAAGTTAATCATAGTATTTGTGGCGCTGGGTGGGAGGTTCGGTGTTTGGTGTTCACGAGTCGTCTCTACGAGGAAGGAATGAAACTACAACAGCTGCATTGGTATCGAGAGCTCTGCTCTTGAGGTCTGAAACCAAATTCTGCTCGTGCGGGCATATTCATTCTTACTACTATACATGACAAAGATTTTCATGATAAATCTTACGAATTTGATATCGTAATTTGTATTCATGAAACTTATAAAAATGCTGCGTCTTAATTAGAAACAATTTTTATCTTAGTCAATCTAACACGTCACACTTATTATTAAGCTTTATACAAATAAGGTTAGTTTTAATAAAGTTTGTGTTCTCTTAGTCTTACTACATATAAAAGAAAATATGATGTATTTATGGAATTGATCCCACGTAAATGAAGTACTTCAAAACAATTATCAGAGTAAGATATGATTAAGTTAAAAATTTATAAGGGCTACTATTATTGTGGAGTTAAGATATCTATGTGGTTACTAAGACACGAATTGGATAAGAGTACAAGTTTTAGTACTCTTATAAAACGAGTACAATGTCAATGAACAATTTTGATTATTGATAAATTATTATAATAATTAATATGAATATAGATGCAATGCATGAACCAATTAAGTATTTGCGTAAAGTTAAAATGGCCTTTTACTTCCAATCAACGGTGGCGGAGAATTTTTCAATCGGGTACACACATTTAATAAAGTTTACAAATCATCCGGATGCCCAAATTTAATAAAGTTTACAAATCATAATTGTCCCCTACGCGTTTTCAGATTTTGAAAACGTTTAATATATAGATGCGACAAGTATTTTTCGTGTTTGCACAAGCAATGTAGATAGATCGACAAGCTCATCGATCGATCATTGAATCGTAAATCGATCGCAAATCCATAATATATGTCTCTAGTTGATTTTCAAGCATCATCTGATCAACTAGAGAAGTCATCCGGATAAAAGCGAGTCATTCTTGCCAATTTTGCTATATTGAAATCAACAAAATCATTACTTGGATTCAAAGAAGCAACTCATAATTGACATCATTGAGCCGATCATTAATCTCTAAAATTTGTTGATCCATAATGACATTAAAACATTCCCACGATAATGAAAATCGTTAGTAATGTTTGTCTTCTGTAGGGCGGTGACGATTAACATATTCGGCGTTCGTATTCACACGATCAATCTTGTTCCATTGCAAAAACGATTGCTACTTAGAAGAGATTTTCATCCGTCATTTCTTGTCGACTTGCAATTTCTACCTAGTTACTTTAACAAGTGTCATAGCATTCAAAATATTTGTATATTTCCTTTGCAAAGCTAATGACAACTCGTTTGCGACGAAATCTGATCGGCATTAATTGCAAATTAAAGACAAAATCAAATGATTGCAAATATCTCGATAAACCAGCTTGAGCTTTTTGATGAATCGTAGCATCACACGAAACAACGAGAACGATATGAAGAAAACAAAGTAACCAAGTTCAATAATGATTTATAATGAGACCCAGCGTGTATCCACGTCCTCTTAAGACTTAATTCTTGATTTAATCTCTTCCCGTGTCAAACAAACCACTCTCGATTCCTTAGCCACTTTTGTGCTTGTTTTGTCGAATAATGTCTTTACGCTTACAAGATGCTCCAACAACATTTAATAAAGTGGAAATCATGTTAAAAAGGTCTGCAATATCAATATTTTTTCTAGCCACGGCAACAAGAGCTAATTGAAGTTGATGAGCAAACAATGAACATAATATGCGGACCGATTTTCATTCGTAATCAAAGTCTTGACCTCTGAAATCACCATTCATATTACTTGCACCATCATAACCTTGACCTCGAATTTTCATCAAACTCGAACCAATATCGGCAAACACATTATCAATAGCGATTTCAAAGACAAAGCGAAGTCTCCATCGTGGATGAGAAAGACTATTCAAATCAACAAAATATTTCCTAATTGAAGTTATAGGAGCAGACGGTTGAGTACTAGGAGATGCACCTTAGAACCACCGATTCAATTTACATCAATTTTCATTTAAAAAATCTCTCCATATTCCCTTAATAGTCAAAAAACATCTAACCATGTTGAAGAGACAAAAACCAAAATTCACAATTTAAAGATTACAATTTAAACAACTAAACATGTAACATGTAACAATAGCACAAATAACAAATTCACAATTTGCACCCAAATAAATATGCAAATAAAAAAAGCCCTAATTTTGAATATAACATCAAGCCCTAATTCCAAGTTTTCAATCAACCAAATAAAAAGCCCTAATTTTAGACATCAAACATTTGAATATTTGTTGACACCCAATTTTGACCCTCCCGTCCAGACAGTAGCTATAAAATTACACTAATTTTGCAAAATAATTTTTTATGATTTTTTATAATAAAATGCAACAATAATACATTAATACAGACATAAATAAACAATTTAATAATAGAACCGCATCTTACGAAGAGTATTAAGTACTTGGAGTCTCGCGCTCGTATGTATTAATTTTAAGCTCTGACATAATTCTTAAATAATAATAAAATAAATAATCTAACACACGTGTTTTAATAGTGTCGCGTTCATAAAAGTATTAAGCGATCTATCTGCGTATAGCATTTAAATAACTCAATTTATATTTATTTAATAAGTTTTAATAACGGCATCTCATTATAAACATTAAGCACTAATTAAATAGCACACTCGCATTTGTTATTGTAATAATTTTAAAACTCAGACTAATAAAGCACCTAGATAATCTAATCACAATTTAAATAATTTAATTTACCTAATTAATTAATAATACACTACCCTAATTAAAACACCTAAGAACTAATACCTAATTAATAACCCGATACCCATTAATTTCGTCCACTTAAATACCACGCTCGCGCCCACGCCCGATTACATGAGCCCAACACGCCAACAACCATTATTTCTCTATACCTTTCCTCCTCCCTCTCGACCGAACAATCCTCGTCCTCGCCGATAAAAACAAAGAAACAAAAGAAACCTAAAACCTAAAATGTCGATCGCCGCTCCCAACACCCGTGTCGGGATTCTCGCGAATTCGGAATACTGGCGAATCGGCTACCATATCGACACCTTGTTCTTACCATAACAAAACAAAATCCTTCAAATCGTTTACCTTACGATAACCTGTTCAAATCGCGGTAAATCAGTACCAAACATTGTCCAAAATCAGCATTAAATATTTACCAACATTAGAACCCTAGGGAGGGCTTTTTTGGACCGTCGAAACCTCCTTCACTCTTCAATCGATTTCCATCACAAAAGATCGGAAAGCGGCGGTCGGACCGTAACTTCACGGAGAAAGATCTCGTGACAAAGGGAATAATCGAAGAAAAAGCAGGAGAAAAATCCGGCTGAGGAATAATCGAAGAAGCGAGTAATTCGATGCGATAACTAGGATTCTCAAACCATTTCTTCTTATAAGCAAAACGGCGTCTCAAGCCAAAGCTTTTATCACTTTCAATGCATAAGCGAACTCTCAAGTGGCGTCGGCGACTTGATCTGTTGCCTCGGTTATTTGTCGGAGAAGGTAATATTTTATCCTCGTAGTCTTAGATTTACGTTTAACATAAATATATGCGGTATGTGTTTTGAGCGATTGTTAAGTGTGTGTTAAGCGATGTCGCCATATTGTTTATGTTTATTAAGTTAATTGCTAAACATGTTTAAGCTAATGTTGATTGTTCTTAACGCCGGGATTGTGATTGTTAATATGTTTAGGTTAATATTGGCATTCGTGGCATGTTTGCATGCTTGATTGAAGCGGTCGGTTATTGTTTGAGTCGAGCATTAATTGTTGAAGCATTTTAGTCGAATTTTAGGCTAATATCTGATTTCGCTTAGTTTAAAGACATGTTTGATGGTTGTTATATGAGTATGCTGCATTTGGTAATGTCTAATATATTTGATTGACCATTAAGATGTCTCGGAATGGGTATTGGTATGTTAAGTTACCTCTTTGTATTTGTTTGGGGCAAAGAAACTTGAGCGGGGAAGACTTCAGGTCATGTAATTCCAAATGGTTTCAGATGTTTGAATGCATTTCTTCGCTGTTTTATTGACCATTGTGTATGTTTAAGTCACTGAAATGCTTTTTTATATATTATATAAGAACATGTTAAAACATATGTATCCTGTTTAAGAGTTTTGGTTGTGTCAAAATGCTAGGAAGTTTGATATTATCCGCATGGACACATTTGTGTGATGTTGTTTCATGTTAAAGGATTTAGATGATTAGTTGGGTTTCCTAAAGGTTACTTATCGGATCGTATACATGATTGTGCATACTTAAGCTTAAGCAGAATGAATCTGCATATCAAAATGATCTCTTAATTAGTCATTTGAGCAGTTTTCCATGTCTACATGTTTATTAAGTGGTTGCATACATTTATTCTGGCGCTTAGGTGATTTTTAGGGCATGCACCTTGTTTGTATAAACATCAGACTATGCCTCGTCCTTTATCACGTGTCCAAACCTAGTAATCATATTCATCTCAAGCTGATGTGGTTTGAATTATTTAAAATGCTACTGAATTTCACTCTTCGGTGTGTGGTTAGTACCCAAATTAAATCATTGACCTATGTTTATCGCTCAGTTTAGTTCCATTTCATGGAAAAGCAAATACCATGTCGGCATATATACAGAACTGCTCTGTCATCATAAATGTATGTGGGTCTATTTTATTTGTTTAAGTTACTCACTATGTATAGTTTTGATTGTTCCCTTCTTAAGCCAAAATATGTTAGCATGCTCTCCCCTTCCCAGTTTGTTCTTTATAAGATGCGTCTGATAGGCCGCGTGGTCGCCTTCCCGACCGTGCATAGCGGGAGCTTAGTGCCCCGGGATGCCCTTTTTTTACACCAATCTCAAAGACACTGTAGCCCTTACATGCACAAATGCGCAGTAGGGCTTTGGAGATATCTTTTTTATGGCTGTTTACAGATTTTTGCTCAGCTTGCTTCATGTTTATTTTGTTTTGAAGCAGCTCTTTATATTTCTTGCAACTTTGCATCTTCTTGATGCCTTTCTAATATTATTTAATTACTTCACCAAAAAAAAAAAGGTTCAAGAAACCGAAAGAAGAAACTAAAGAATTTGTTAGACGTTCAATAAGGATGTCCTTTTGGAGTTAATCAAGTAAATATTCCACCTCCCCGTCTTATTACCTAATTTATCATTCATTCATCCCCGAAAATGATTTGTCATCAATGACGAAGTCAACATTATGTTATACGATTTCGACTTGACGTGGTATCTTTACACCCTTTTCACATCTTCTAACCAGTATTTTAATATATTTGGACCAAACTCAATATTATACAATAATCATTCAAACCTTCTCTTGTAATCTCTGTAGAAACGAGATCAATTTAAGATCAGACTAAGGGTTTCTTGTATTCTTTCCCAAAACTAATAACCACATACTTCCTATCTGGATTATAATATAACGACTCCAAATTACATCAAAAAGAATAAATAATAATTACGTAGAACAATAGCTTATCCACTCAATATTGAAAAGAAATACAGAGAACGTAAATGTTTTGGTGCAAGCCTAAATCAGTTATCATCTCTTCTTACATACACTATGACGCAGTAAGTGGATCCTGATTTTCAGACAGTTGAACTAATGTTATTGTGGAGACATCTCTATTGATCCCAATGCTGAAAGTATGAACATATGCATGAGTTGCAAAAATTCTAACATGCAGATAAAGCCTCTATATTAAGAAAGTAACAAGGGACATTGGGCTCATGAACCAGGAGAGGAAACTTCTAGCAATAGAGTCCAATGATTTAGACATTCTTAGCAGGAACAGCGAGAGATTCTCAAAGACTATTGGTTTCAGTTCATTGTAAATCGGTGACTCATCAATAGCACATGCCCTCAGGGGAGGGTAGAGAAGCTAGAAGGGGTTACTGTTAATCAAATTGCCATCAAAGGGCAATTGAGTAGATCAAGGGTAGATAGTAGAAGCAGACTTATGGCAAACTGGTAAGGTAAGAAAGGGGTAGGAAAGGATTTGAAGAAAAGAAGATATGTGCAAGACTAGTAGGTTCACATCATATATATGGTATTCCAACTCAATGTGAAAAGAATAGTACCTTAAGAAACAAAATCAGCAGGATAAATACATTAACTGCAAAATTGGCTCCCAGAGCAATTGTTGTCTGTGAACCTAAAAGGTTCTCTAATGTACGCCTTTCATTCCCAAAGTTGATAATACTCTCCCCAATCAGCCCATCTGATTTTAGTTTCTCGACTGAAATTCCCATCCAACACTGGAGTCCGACATAGCTCAGAACAGTGCAGACCGCTGAAACTGACAAGTAGCTTACGCCCATGGCAAATATATTTATCTTCTTCAGAGCAAACTTTGTCCAAGAATTTCATTAGAACGAGTAAGCATGATCATTTGCCCTCAAAATTGATTGCTGCAACTTAGTATGCATAAACATTCCCTCTAATTCTGATAGGTAGTGGAACTTAAAGCATAAATCTGCATCAAAAGCAAGGAAATCCAAGATTATTTCCTCAATAAAACAACAGAAAGGGAAAACATCATCATGTATCAACAAGCGAGTGACAGTCTGACAGCACACTCAGTATAAGAGTCGTTTAAAGCCTATAGTTCACCCTTCACAAGTATCTTGCCTACTCTCTCTTATTCGTCTTTCCTTTTGGGGTGGTATCGAAAAAAGCCTATTCGTGAAACTCCCCACCTATGTCACCCAAAAGAGTAATTATTAAGCATTGGAATGAAGATATTGAGGATTCATATACCGATCCCAACTAGTGCGGAACTAAAGCTTAGTTTTTTTTCCTTGTAGCTATTAAACTGTTGAATTGTCAACTTCACCACTCGGGCAATTTATCGATTCCACTGAGCAGATACCAAACTTTACCAGTCTGATGGAATGCTCAACTTGAAAGTGATCCTTATTTAACAACAGCTATTAAGCATATACATAAGATTTTCTTCCCTCCGCAAACAAAAATTGGGATTATTATTAGTTTACTTCCTCATAACCAACTTTGTTTTAGCAACAGTATACAGCATTATACACTTAGGGTAAACAGCATGTTCAGCTTGTGCAAAAGTGTACTAAACCTGGTTTCCCAGTAGACATAGAGAGTAATTTTTCCATAGAGGAAACAATTCTTGTGTTTAGGATAAGTCAACAAATTACCAATTGTGCAACGCAAAACCCTAGAACTATTGGAAGGAACAATTAAATCAACACAACGATCTAAACTGCTGAATTAGCATCTCTATATATAAATGTAAAAAATCGAACCTGTAAAAGATCTCAGAAAAACAAAACTTAGTCTGAGATCTTCAGCTTCATGTCAATGGATCAGTTTATGAAAGAGATATATAAATAATATGACTATTTGTCCATTAAATAATGGATCTTAAGCTTCATGTCGGGTCGGGTGCTCAATTCTTTTCACCCTTTTTTTATTTATTTTTCCCTACAGTGAAAACAAATTAATTTGATTTAAAGGTTAAACTCGTTTTGGTCCTTACGAAATAAATATTTAGTTTTAATACTGTCCTATCACAACTATTGTTGCTTACCTAGCATTTGTTTAGCTTAGTTAATTCAAAGAAATTCGAAATCCTAAACCAGTTGGTTCCTTCAAAGGTTATCCTCATCGGGTGGTGTGGAGAGTTTGGTCATGAAGTTAACCCGTAACACCTCAGTCTGTCTTCATCTCTTTGAAGTGCATCACACCCTGGCATCAAGTGTGGTTTAAGCGTTGGCGGGTTCTGACTATTACGTCGGTGATTTACCAAGTCCTTCAATAAGCGTTGCAGATTTCACGTTAAACAAAAAAGTTAATTCAAAGAAGAAATTTTATTTTGTGAGTTTCATAACAAACATTACTTATATGAGGCAATTAATTACTTGACAAGTGAATTCATAGGTTGCACAAGCTCATTTCAAAACACATTACAGAAAAGGTTAAAGTATATATTTTCTTGGGTTTTATGTCGATGGCTTATTTTCATCCTCAAAAAAGATCAAATAACAAAAAAGATGTTGTTCGAATAATATGGGAAAAAGTGAAAGAAGAAAGAAATATATATTTTAGATGACTACTTTATAATAAATAATAATAATAATAATAAAGCGAAAAATATTAACTTCGGGTTATCAATCGTTAAAACATCCAATATGATATCATTTTTTCACATTATATATGTTAGAGGAAGTCTTGACATAATTGGTTGTCATGTGATTCAAAAAGTCACGAATTAAAAATAACATCTTACAGAAATACAAATAAGATTGTGTATTGTCCGGGAACTTTCACCTTATTGACGAGACTCATTTTGTTTGACACCTTGGACAGGGTTTTTAACTCGGAAAACAAAACATTATTTAAGTGGGATTAACTCTTTAAAAAGAAAAAATCTTCCACACACAAGGCTGTGTCCAAGGCATAACCTCTACTGGGTGATGGGGATTATAAGGAGCAGTTTTTCATTCATATCAGGTACTGTTTGCGGAATATACATAGCTCAGAATTACAACGTCCCCAATATTCAGAAGCTTATTGAGAAGGCTTTATTCAAAGCCAAAGATGTTGAAGAGAAATACCGCAAGCCTGGCGATCGTCTTTAGATTCATTTCAGGTTAAGCAATCCCAAATACCTAATTATTCTTCCTATTGACAACAGTTTAACACAAACAACAATCATGCTACACTGTATATTCGACTAAATCCGAATGATCTAGTTATGCGTCAAGGTTTATCAGGATTTTGTAACAGCTCAGCCAAAGAAACATGTATTTGCGGTTTTCCTAGCGTATAATAGAAATATAAAATAATGGATAAGTTCAAGAGAAGCCCCAGGACTTGGTTCAAGTGACAAAAGTTAAGGGAATTGTGACTTTGGTCATAGGCTCGAGCCTTGCACCATGCAAACTAAGCCTAGTATTTAAGTGGAGAAGGGTAGAGGGGCATACCCAAACAGTGGCTGCAGTTGGTCTTAAGGGTTGCCCCCAAATGGGGTTCTCTCTTTACTCCTATCAGAGATTTATATGCCAATAGAAAATATAGAGAACATTTAATGCTTTTTTGTTTTTGTTTTTATTATACTTTATATAATATTGGAATAGGAGGGTATGGAGGACACAAACTAGGGTAGAAGATTAATAGACAGTTGAGCATTGTACATGTATCCTTGCATACTAGTAGTCGTAGCATTACTCTTATAGTTTTTTGCTCTCCGATTTCTGTCATTATCTGTTTTTTTTTGTATATCGATTATCATATTAATTTGTGGTAGTTACTGCTCCTTTTTTGAACCGTTCTATTATGCTTTTTATGGTATTTTACCATGGCTTATTCGCTTAAGATATTTTCTTTTTTCGTACTGCTTCGAATTGCTTGTCCTTGTGCTGAGGGTCTACTATAATAAAAATCTCTCTACCTCCCACACGGTAGAGGTAAGGTCTGCGTACACTCTATCCTCCACAGACCCCACTTTGTGTGATTTCACTAGGGTCTAGGTATGTTGTTGTTGGAATATGATGAACTTAAATGAAGCCACATGGACATTGATGATTCATAGTCGATCTCCACTTGATTGGGATTGAGGCATAATTGTGATTGTTGTTGTTGTTTTGGTCTTTGAAAGCAAATTTATCATGTCAAAAACCTTAGTTTTGAAAAACCAAAAACTTTTGAGAGCATACATAATTACTGCCTTCTCCCCAAAACTTGTCCCTTTTTGCTAACTAATAACTACACTTCTAAAGTTTGTGGGTGTCCTATGACTTTCTCTAGACCTGTTCAAAATGGAATTTTTACCACCCCGAGGGACCAACAGCAAAATTTAAGTTGGGCAGTGTAACGCACGCACTGCCACCTGTTTTTCACGTCAGTTTTCCTTTACAAAATGTGATTTTTTATGCGTTCCTTTAACCTTTTCCTCACCATCGTCTCCTTATCGCTTTCTCATATCTCAATCATACCATCTTCTTCTCCAACCACAAACTTGTCCTAAGACATGCCAATTGCCCACAAATTGTTTCAACAACAATTATAATACGGAATTTCCATAATGAATACAACCGTGTTTAGGCACTCAAAGAACCAGTCGAACTCTATTATCTGTGAACCCTATGTTTGCCGACAGAGCTCGTAGATGAAGGAGAAAACTTGGTAATGGGAAGTTGAAGAAGAGGGTGAATATGAATGGTTACATGGTAAGAGATCTTGGATTTTTGTTCAATGGTGTGAAGAAGTTTGTTCAAAAGTAAGGAGGAGAAAGGAGAAGCTAGTTTAATAGAGAATGGTGTTTGCCCAACTCTTGTTCGGAAAATATGGCTTTTAATCCTAAATTGTAGTGTTTGGTCAGAAAATGTGCTGTTTTTCGGTCATAAGCTGTATTGTTTTTTGCTCCTGACGCGACTCAAGTTGAGTTAATTCACTCTTTGTACCACATTAGCAAATAAGGGGATAATAATTCCACTTCAGACAAGTCTAGAGGGGTTGTAAGACGCTAAAAAAATTAGGTGTGTAGTTAGCAAAAGGGGATAAGTTCTAATAACTATTTGAACCGAAACAACCGAGGAGTTTTACATTCATCTAGGAGAAGATAAGGATGTCAAAGAAGACAATAACAACCACAGCGCTTATCCCAGACCAGTTGGGATTGGCTATATCAATCCTCAGCAACCATTCCTAAAATAGATAAATAAGTCATTTTGCTGTAATAGATATATAAAATGCAAAAGCATTTTCCGACATACACCAGGCATTGGATGCAAATAGTGCTCTTTCATTTGGGTCTCACACAAATACCTGGCTACCTACTTATGAACCATAGAAACCTTTATGCCACATCTAATCTGCTGCAATGAATCTTTGATGTATTCTCCGCAAGTTACGACTACTATAATCGTGTAAATATGATATTTGTTGAGTGCTGAACAGAATTTTAGGATCATTGTTTGGCAAATTCATTCTTGGCGTATGATTAATGATTCACTACCTTAGCAGTCTTTATGATGGAAAAGCGCAACACAAGTCATTTCCTAAATGTTATGGCAGTATAATGGGCTAATGACGTTTGATTTTTACTGATGTTTGTTTGATGGGAATACAAAGACAAGAACTGGCAAGATGCAAAATATTCATTTTTGTGTTAGTGATTTTTACAAGTTAAGCTCTTTTTTTATGTGCCCATCTAAGTATTCTTGTAATATTCTACTTACTGCAGGATAGCAAGCTGTAAGAAAGCCCGTCTTTTTGGCATACTTATGAAAGGAGAAAGCTAGATTCTTTAGGAAATGACATACTTAGAAGTAAGGGAGTAATTGCAAATTCTATAGTCTAGATATTGGGGACAACCAATGATAAAAGTGCACTTCTGCATGCTTTCTTACTCTACTGTATGGAATTGTGGCTTTATCTGGTGCGTGTCTACTTCCTGCTGAGTTGGTTTCTTTCTTTGCTGCAGTTCTTCGACACAAAAGGAGCCAGCCCAGGCCACATGTGAAGCTTGTGCACTTTGTTCGTGGTGTATATGAATAAGGTCCAAGATTTAAGAATGCCCTTGTAGATCTGAGGTGGTTATATAGCTCTGCCGCACAGCATTATTTTTGTGGGAGTGGGACAATCACGTGTGTTGGTCTTTGCAAACCAACCACTTAAATAGTTTTATTTCATGCCTTTGGTACTTTACTGCACTTATTAGTTTGTTTCATTTCAAGAGATTACTGGGTTAAAGGTTGGAAATAAAATGCATTTGAAGCCATTTTTCATCATAACGACCAGATGCATATGTGATTCACTCTTCCTATTGACTTAATATCCACAGCAGTTGATCGGAGGAGGAGAGGTTGTCTTAAAATTGCAAGTATGTTATAATATTTTCAAGATCAAATGTGATTTAGCATGTTCAGTTAATTTGCAGGTTAGCTCTAATGAAAGGTTAGTTTATCTTGAAGACGTTTTGATTGAACTGTGAGTAGTACTAGTGATTATTTCAGAAGTTATGACTCTCGAATGCCTTTGGACACTCCTTATCCATTGGTAATACTTGACCTTTTAAAGTAGCGTTCTATCGACGATTCTGCAAGAAAACAGTTGAGAGTTGCCATTCTCCTCTATGTTAATGTTGAACTTCTTTGGTGGTGCATATTACCAACCTCATGATGCGTTGTCCCAGCGTATTTTTCCTGAATGGCATAACTATGTGTAAGTATGTCCCTTGGCCATGGTCTGTAAAAGTAAAGGTATTAACTTGAAGCTTAGTAGCTCGCACCCTGATATTGCATCAACAAGCGGCTCTATTTCGGATAGGGAAAAAAATCCTTCAATCCATATAGTGGACCTATTGAAACATGAAGTAGACTCTAGTAGTATTTAGTCATTGATGTCTGCTTTAAGTGGTAGTACAGCACTGTTTGATTTAATATTTAGCTGATCCTCTTTTGAAAATGTAAAAAAGTCCTTCCTCGGAGGTACTAAAAAACTACTTGATGTTCTGATCCAGTACTGGATGGGGGAAATACAGAAATTAACAACAAATTCAATTAGTAGTTGTCCCATCCAATAAGTTGTACAAGGCTTTTAGGCTAGGGCTTTGATAGATGACCATAGTGTCACTATCGTCAACTTTCAAATGATCCTAAAAAGAAATCTTTATTTCGAGGATGTGTTGACAAGAATCAAACGAAAAATGCGTACAAACTCCTAGCAATCCACACAAATACTACTTTACATCTAGGTATTTGATCCTTTATGGCACACAAAATGTACAAGTAAATATGTATACATGACGACCTAATGAGGTATCTCCAGTTTTGTCACACATAATGAAGAAGAATTCATATCCTCATCGTAAGTTATATACAAGATCCTCCGAGATTTTGATTCGAGCATTTCCCCCTTTTTATCCCTTTGACCAAAGGCTAATATCCAAACTGCGTCTGAAAATGCATTTGGATTACCACACAATTTTATGGCAATCACACTTCAAGATCAGTAGACATTGGTCTGGATGACCCTCGAGACCTCGATTCTTGAAACTTTCCATTCACCTCGGTTACACCTAGCCTAGTCAAAATAAACCAGCAACCAATGCTGCTCCCATCAACATTACAAAAACCGCATTCCAGCTCTTAGCTGAAATGTAACCCGTTAGAAATGGTCCAACGGCAGCACCAATTGAGCCAGTTCCGTCGATAATAGCAGTAACAGTTGCAAGTGCTCGTGAATTACCCTTCAAAGAGCTATGTGTTCCTAAGTCAGCTGAAACTGCAGTTGTTATCAATGCATAAGGGCCATTCACAAACACTCCAGTAATCAACATGAGCATGATGTTTATAGTCATGGAGATGTGTCCATAGCTTCGATATAGGTATAGAGCCGGGATAACACAGTACATGAAGCTAGCAGCTGTTATAGCTCTAGCATCCAACTGATCAGAGATGTAACCTGCTAGGATTCCACCTACTACCCCTCCAACATCAAACAATGTTGATAAGTTTCCAGATTCCTCGTTGGACAAGTATCGTCCATCTATAGCTGCAATAACATAAAACATACAAAAGGGTTGAGAAAACAACGGATATTACGACAACATAACTAGCATGACAAATATAGAGCAGTTAGCATGCCTGTGTGGCTAATGTAGTAAGGCAGCCAATAGAGAAATGTGTAAGCCACCAACTTGGCGAAAAAAAGGCAAAGAGCAAATGGTGCAACACCCGGGATCCTCCATGCTTCCATAAAACCCACAGCTGATTCCTCTTCTCTGTCTGATCTCAAGAGAGGTTCATTAACTTCCTCGTCTTCTTTTCCGGGAGATAACACTTCATCTTCATCTTTATTAACTCCAACAGATTCGGGATGAACGGGTAACATAAGGAACACTATCATCCCACTAAAAGCAATAAGGATACCAGGAACAAACATCGACCAACCCCATCCATATTTCAATAAGATTGAGGCGACCAATGACCCCGTGATGTTCCCCACGGAGGTATGAGCATTCCAAATGCCCATTATAAGTCCCCTCTTCTTCTTTCCAAACCAATTCGACCACTGCAACTACTGAAGGCCATCCAGTGGATTGGAACAATCCAGCAATCATTTGAGCGATTAGATAGTAATAGAAACTATGGATGTTTCCCAATATCCAACTCCAAAAAGAGCTGTGAATAAACCGGTTCCCAACATCCCCGCTGTCAAAAAAACTCTCAAATCCATCCTATCGCCCACATGCCCTGAGAAATACATTCCAATGGCATACACAAATAGGAAAGCCACATCAAGATCACCGAGCATTGCTGTTCCATTTGGTCCATCAAATGGAAACCAACCATCTCTAAACGTACTATTTTGTTGCCATGGTAAATTCGGACCAACACCGAGGGATTGAGGATCGAGTGCTTGTTTCACGATGCTTGTAGTTTTTCTATTAGCATGGTAACTTGCATATGCAAAAAAAGTCACAACTAGAACGATGACTTGATATGTCTTGAAAGACAGGCTTGACTTCTTTATGCTCTCTATAAATAGAATTCCTAAGGGATTGTTGTTATTCTTCTTCATGGTTTGCTACTAGAGGAACTTGATCAAGATAAGATGATAGATAACCTTTCCTTCTTTTACAAATCAAGAAAACAACCTGGAAAGAGATGCAGAAGACTAAATCATTTAGATGTAATCATTCATAAATAAGGAAATCATCATTATGACTTATTTCTAGATTGAGATACTCATTTACTTAGTAATAAGGTTTACTTTGGCATGTAAACTGAATTACTTCAAAAAAACAAAAAACAAAAAGGGTTGGATGTAACATGTCAGTGGGGTCAAGATTGGTAAAGTTCTGATAGAAAAGTATTTACTCCTATTCTTGATTTCTGCTCTCCTAATTCATGTGTAACATTAAATAATACTGAAAGTCATAAATATTTTCTAAATCGCCAATGAACAAAACTTAAGTTGATGCTAAAGCAAATTACAAATTCTATAAAATCATGAGTGTTTGTGACAAAGGGAAGAATCTGGCAGAGAAAAACCATTGGAACTGCAGTAGCAAAGCAGAGTTTTCCATTTATGCGATATGGTTTGAAGCAACACAAAGTTTAAAAAAGTTGAAGAGTTTTAAAATTTGTGATCCACCGTTATAACATGGTTCGGCTATAAAACTTTTAATACTTGAGTCCTTAAATATGTCATAATATTCTACTAGTTATTAAACCTTCTTAGTAAGTGTAAAGTTAATTGTTTCCAACTTTAAAAGAGTATCATTTTTCGGAACAAACTAAAAACTAAAATGTGTCACATGAATTAAAATGGGCGGAATACTTCTTTTCTAGACATGCTGAGATTTCGATGCCCTATCCCTGAGTTTTCAACCCCAACTCATCAGAGCCTTTTTTGTTTTCCACTTGGTGTCCTGTACCTATTTTGGGGCCCGATTAATATTTATTTGCGTCAGAAGTCCCACTCGTGTAAAATGCTCCTTATGAAAGTCGACTTCATACTTATGGCTCAAACCCAAATCTCTAATTAAGAATAGGAGAGTACTTATCATTCTACGATAACGTAGCCTTTCTTACACTCTGTCTGTCTCAATACAAGAAAAGAGTACTGAGCAAGGCGATCAACATAAAAATGGAAAACACCTGATTATAACTGCTCTTAACAAAGTCATCCGCAAAACACATCAAAGAACTCACTTGGAAGCTCAAAAGATGAATAATACAATAACAATTTGAAAACAAAAAAAACATAATCCAAATATACTACTACAACAACAATATACCAAGTGAAAACCACAAAGTGGGGTCTGAACATAGACCTTACCTCCACCTAATAGGTAGAGCGGTTGTTTCCGGAAATGTAAACAATATACGCATATACTAATGAATAACTTTAGAGCTAACCTTGTCTTTGTGAATTCAACTAATGTGTCTACCTCTACAAAATAAGGCACTCTGAGTCTGTATGAATATGTATTTACAAACATTCAGTTGCTTAACAAAAAAAAGGAAGGTATTAAAACTTTTAGTAAAGCAGAGAGTGGGAAAGAGTGGTTACATATAAAGCGAGCAGTGACACGTCTGAATCCCTATAAGACCATCTCTTACGGGGAACCCGATAATTACACACGTCAGGAGAAAATTTGAATGATATGTTGACGTGAAAATAATCGAAAATTATCAATATATAGGAGATAATCTTGTCACGTGGAGATAATGTGATGCAGGAGACAATGTCTCCTGCAGCGCTATCTGGCAGCTTGGCTGCCAGAAATTCATTTTACGCGCTATTTTAATTGCTATTTTTTATCAATAATTTGACCGAATTAAAAATTAAAAAAAAATACCAAATTTTTTTTATTTTTCAAGATCTATAAAAAGAGACTAAGTTTATACTTCATTTGGATACCAAAATATTTCGGCTATTTTCTTCAAATTTCTATCTTCTTCCAAATTATTTGCTATTTTTTAAATATGGATCCTAATCAAAATTTTAATTTTCCTCCAAATTTTATATTTCCTAACCAACTATAAAATCTCAATATTCAACGTCCACAAAATTCTCAAAATATGACATCCAATTTTCAAATGTCATATATGATGTGCCATATTTTGTAGAGGTGGTAAAATTAGTCCATAAATATATAATCTTATCAACTCGTTTAAGTTTTGAACATGTTAATGATATATATATCAACGCAACCAATTTTAACAAGCTCAATTGAATCAATTTAAAAATTGGGCTGACATGATCCAAATTAATCATGGGAAACATTTTTAAAATATTTTTAATTTGAAATATTATATATATTTATAATAAGGAAAAATTATTTATTAGGTAATTAAACAAATTTCAAGAAAACAAACCAAAAAAATAAAATTTGATTAGAGTTGGGTAGATTGAAATATGATAATTATTTAGCTCATTTTAATTCAACTCGTTTAAACCCAAGTAATCTTTAGACGAATTAATAACTCATACATTTATTAATTCAATTCATTTTAATTCATTCATATTCAGCTCAACCCGTCCAATCAACCCCCATAATCATATCATATGAGTTACTCCATGACTTATGATAACTGTTAGAATAATATTATTAAATGCTTATTAATAATATTATTAATGTAAAGATCCTAGTATGGTATGTTGTAAAAAAAATTAAATAGGAGATATTATTAGAATTAAATAAGTAATTAAATAGGAAGATATTAAGGAGAATATCACTCTTCATATTTATTGTATTACATGTATATATTCTTATCATATTGGATGAATAAAGACGAGAAAAATATTCTATCAATAACCTCAATGGCAAATCAATAAAGTTGATCTAGTAGGCCCTGTGGGCGAGAAATTTCGTCTTTTTGCCCCCAAATAAAGCTGCTCTAATTTCTTATTCTTTTTTATTTTATTTATAGCATCTCTTTTTAGTTTTCTATTTTTAGGTGCATATGTCGATCTGTACAAAAACAAAATGAATGATGATGACCTAGGAATTGAACTCTGAAATGGTGTAAGGTCATATTTCACAAACAAATGTTAGATAACAGATTAGTTACTTGAGGAGTGCACGAAATTGATGGTAAGGTTGAAATAGTAAGTCTGAACTCTAATTTATATAAAACAAATGGGATATTATAAAATTAAAGCAACTAAATAAAAAAGTATATCTGTTGAGAATATAATCAAATATTAAAAGTGTTCTTCGTCTCTAACAGTTTAAATTTTTAGATGAGATGGTCACTCTTCAACATGGTATCAGATCAAGCAAATATCTTTGAATCGAATCTCATCGCTATCCATTATCAAAAAAATTACACATGCTTCGATCATGAAAAAAAATCAAGCCAACATGTGAGGGAGCGTGTTGACAATATAAGTCAAATATTAACAAAATAGGAATCCTTTAGATGTCCACTCTGAAAAAAATTTAAATATTTAAAGTCTATAACGAAATGAGCCAACGCTGTAGGGCATCTATAGGATTTTGATGACAATGCCTACGTAATTGGAACGCATTTTGCAGTCACATATTCATTCTTAATTTACTATAAAATTTGCTAATTACATAGTGATCACACAAACTATTTGCATGCTTTCGCACTCGTGGAAAAGGAAGCTTTCTGAGAATGGAAAACCCTAGATGAATTAGGATAGGTAGTTACTAAAGACGGATCTAGAGCAAATATCAGTATTGTTAATGTTGGGTCTTATGTTATGACATTTTACCTGACGTAACATTTTCAGTAGTAAGTTAAAGTCAGAAAATATTGGAACAAATGTCATGACATTCGGACCAACATTCTGATAACAGTTTGTTTCATGGACTGACTAATCTCGTGGGATTTTTACCACGATGGTAAAGTGACCTAGCAAGGAACTTGTTGAGCTGATTATACACGTGGAAAGACCAAGTCCAAGGCATTTCTAAACTTGGGGAACAAGTCCAAGAGGTTGGAGGATTTTGCTCCACATTCGTCTCCAACAAACATTATCAAGTTGCCCACCTTTTGCTCAACTTCCACAACGAGTCATTAAGCATTTCATGAAGTCTCTACTATAAATGAGAGGCTACATCAAGGAATCGACATCCAGAAAACTCGAAAAGAAAACATCAAGAGAGAGCTCTCAAAAAATCACGATTTGAACACTGGATCACTGTGTTGCCTGAGGTTTTCGACGACATTTTGTCCAACATTATAGTTGCTGCCTAGATTCTACATTAGTTCTTTATTGAAGCAATTATAATGAGGTGTTGTCTATATCTACTTAGTTAGATTTTTTAGGCATAAGTCATCTGCGACTTAAACCTTTTTATTCCTTTTGTATTATTTTGTAAGATTGTAAAAGAAATATATTCAATTGTATATAAATATATAAAATTTGTTTGGTCATTGACCATCATAGGTTATATTAATATATAACCTATGTAAATTTAAACTTTTGTGTCTTTATTATTTCCGCTGCAATTTACTCTTCAAATGTTTTTTTTCTGTTTTTATCTAAGTTATTGGCTCACGAAACGATATCATAACGACATTTGCAAACTGTTTCAGCATACAAGCGATTTTACTTACTGTTTGTTTTTTATTATTGCATAGTATAACCCCCGGAACCCAACAAGTACGGTTGGATCGCTTATACATGTTCAAAAATTTAAAATATAAATATATGATAAATTATACTCCCTCCATCCCAAAAATAATGTCATAGTTGCTATTTGGACAGTTAAAAAATATTTTCTTTGATAATAAATTTTTCAAACACTTTCCAAATATTTTAAATTGTTAACTTTTGTGACTTATAGTATTTTTTATGTAGTTTTTTTTAATATAAATCTGTAAATCGAACATTAGTTAGTTTAACCCTTGTAATCCGAATCAAGACAATCTTTTTGAGACGGAAGGGGAATTTATTTTGAACTTGTTAATAGCAAATCTTGGATGTCGTTAGCTAGAATTTGGAAGTGCCATATTATGCAAATTAACAAGCCTAATTATGCACTTAATTTTTGTTCTAACCGGATTTTCCATTGTTCTATACCTAACGACAAAGTAATGCCAAAGAGTTGAAATCAGCTGCGTGTAGTAATTGACAGGTTAATAATGCGTGTCCCATGCATGAGTTTAATTTCAAAACTTTCCGCCATCGTTGTCAATTGTCAATAAGGGAAACTTTTCTTAAAATATCATTCATATTTTCTTAATTCCATTTTTGTGTGTGTGTCTGTGTGTTTACCGAATACATTTTGTCAATGGAGTGATATATCAAATATTAAAGTACGTACGTTGAATTAATATATTGTGAAATTTCACTATGTTATTGTTGTTCAATTAATACATTACTTTTTAAAGAAAATGTGTGTGTGTGTGTATGTTTTTCCTGATTTGATTTGGACAATTTATATATAGAATCACATAAAAGATAAAAGTAAGTTCAATGTAAAAGTTTTTAAAGGAGATATGAGAAAGAGGAAAATAAGGTTAATGATCAAAGACATCAATAGACGAATTTCTTGTGAGGCGAGAATAAGATACAATTACTACTAGTATTAGAAAGGATAAATAATAAATTACAATTTAATAGGCAGTTTCAACAAGAGTTATAACAACAATGAAGTTTTATGGTCTTGATCTTCTGTTCTTGAGTGAGTCTCGGATCTTCGTCAATGAATTGCAACAAGCTCCTTGATCTTGATAACCTGAAATCAAGAGAAACTAAATCTCTACTTGTTACAACTGTGCTGAGTCGAGTGTTAGCACTTTGTCCTTAAGATATTATTGCCCCGTATATATCTTTTTACGTTGATGGGCAACTGTCTCCCAAGATAACACAACATCAAACAAATGAGCAAAGGAGACTCAAGTGTTTCTGAGGAAGAACCTTTTGAGTGTATGAAAATATGCTAGAGAGGAAGAGTTTTAGAAAATCTGAAATTATACAAGTATGGAGTGTGTGTTGAATTGAGTCAAAGGCCTCAATTTATAGTGTGATGAAGATGTCTTCCCAACTAGTCAAGTAATGGCCTTCAATGCCATGTAATGACACTTAATTTGGGGTTACAATTGAGCCAAATAATGGCTGAATTCATGAGCCAAATAATGGAGAATTAATGCTCCAAAGTCAGCCCAAGAGTCAGTTATTTTTCGTCTCCAACGGTAACACTGCCTCCGAAGCGCCGACGACTCCGACGGTGTTGTGTCGCGTCCCTTCACTACTGCGGTGATTACCGATTCGTTTCATATTTTACACATCGTACATTTCTTCCTTCATTTACCAACGTGGAACACATGTCATTTGGTCAATAACCGTTCATCATTCTATGTCTCAAACGTTTCGCTTACGTACCAATATCTCTTTCACTTAATGAAATTTAAAACGACGTTTTCGATGTGCGAGACCTCAATTGTTCGAGTCACAAATAATGAGTTAAACTTAATTCTACATTAGTAAATTTTCAACATTTCTATGATCATAACTCAAAAGTAATGCAAATATATATAGAAAAGAAACTAAAGTATGCTTTAATTTATTTTATGTAAAGTCATTTTCGCCTTTGTAGTACAAATTGCACATTTTTTTCTGGTAAATAAGAACACATTGCAATTTGCACACTTTAGTTTAGTTGTATCTTTCATCTTTTGTTGTTCATTTTTTAGATTTCAGGAAAACACATCTTGTGTTGAATTTAGATGAGTTATGAAGTTGGCGTGTGAAGACTTGAAAACGTCAATCACTCTTATTAAAAACACACATATTTCAGAATTTTTAATTTCCTTTCATGAAATTTATATTTTTAAAAAAAATTACTGATTAAGGAGAGCAAGTTAAATAATATTATTTGATTAAATTAATTAATTAAAAAAAATTAAAAAAGAGTAAATTGGTTTATATTTTTTTATATTAATGATAAATAGGTTAAAAATTATTACAAGAAAATTAAAATAAAAGAGATTAATGTAATATTATATAACACATGATGACTAGTGTTAGGAAGCTAAACTTAGAGGGAGACCGTCTCTAAAATTATCCATAACTTTTTCCACATCAAGTCATTCAAATGATATCAACAAGTAATTAATTAGTCTCATTAAAATGTGATCAACATTATAAATTTTAAAATAATCCTAGAATCTAAAGTTAGACTTTGGAGCACTCTACAGACTTCGGAAGTACGTCGATGAAAATATTATTTGACATATTAGATTCATAATATTGAATTTTCAAGAAGGTATACAGTATACTCGTGGATGCTGCAAATTGACAAGGCATGAATTACAATAATTTTACAAGTGACCCTTTTTGTTGTTGTTGTTGTTTATCCGTGTTCGATTACTTTAGATTAGCGCCGCATAAGGCCAAGGGAAATTCTTCATACCGGAAGTTTTCTCACTCCCAAAATTTGTATCCAAAATCTTTGATTAAAGTCGAAGAAATCTCATCTATATATCTCATCACAACCTACATAACACTTAATTATGAAAGCTTTGAAGAGCAGTATAGGCCCAAAGTGGGGGGTTTTCAAAGAATGCTTACTTGGTTAGTACCATATGTATACACTATACACTCTAATATAGCAATTTATTTCCTACAAATATTCAAACTAGTGTAATTTGATATATATATTATTTCATAATTTGTCACTTCTTCATATTTCTAGTTATTAATTTAAAATTTTAGTTGGACTGGTACAATAATTTACTTTAACGTTTTACTCCTAGATCTATTTTGAAATGAGGAAGAAAGATCGAGTGCCATATTTAGGAAGGAGCTTGGAAGTTTCCTTGCCTGGATTCTTTTGCAAAAAGTTTGAGCTTTCGTGATGGAGTTCTCCATGCGCCAAATTCCCAATATTATTTATAACTATGAAGTGAAATGGGCCTACGAAGCTTAGGAGGCAATTCGACGACGAATTTTGCTTGCTATGTGCAAATGTAGGTGTGGTTCGGGCCGAACGATCGGAACTCAGAAGTTTTTTTTGTTTTTCATTCGGTGTTCGATATGCGCATTAAAGTCCGATTTTATCTCGTGACGGTTCGATTATATCTGATTTTATGCCGCGTAAACTAGTTTTATTTGAACTTAGATTAAAATATCGAACTTAGTCAAGGTTGAGCTTAGCTCAACGGAGTAAGCTACACTTTTGTTCAGAGACGGATCTAAAATTTCTAAAATATAGGTGTCTTACTAAAGAAAGGAAAGAAAAAAAGTGTGATAAGTGAAAATTGATCCTTATTTCTCTAGGTAGATAACTCAGCTTTCAACCAATTAGCTAGTAGCTTTTTCTTAGCATGAGTGTTGACAAGTAATTTTAGATTATTTTTGGAAAATATGTACATAAAATATCGAAGAAAGACTATGAATTCAATTTGCCCCTGCTTTTGTTATAGTATAATCGAGTTTGAATCAAACTAACCGAGCAAAGGCTTACGAGTTGACTCTTTAAAGGTTTGTATTTCTAGTTATTACTTTAATCATTTCTTTTATATTTAATTACTTACCTTTTCAAATCTGTTTTAAATGAACAACGAAAGAATGCTATATCTAGGAAGGAGCTAGGAAGTTTCCTTGTTTGGATTCTTGCACAAGTTTGGGCTTACATAGTAGTCACCGTTTTTCAAAATCCCCCCTACAATTTGTCGATATGAAATAGACCTCTATCAAGGGAGCACCAATATCTCTTGCGTCTATAGATATCTTTATCGCACGCGTGGGAGATGCGCCTGAGTTCAAATCCAAGAGAACGCCTCGTCTCGCCGGTGAAGGCTCACACCCTGGCTTTGCCTCGTTAATCTACCGACGTGTTTTACGCGGTATGTGTCACCCGATTTATTCGTGATAATGATCATGCTCTTCACAACAAAAAAATTGTTGGATATGTTAGGGCTCAATTATTCTAAAGATATTTTTAATATAATGTGATACTTTTTGTTTTGGTCAAGTTTGTATAATTTTTCTTAAAAAGTGTCACACGACTAAGAGTATCTATTAAGTCATATCGGATATGGAATGAGAACATTGACTCCTTATATAGATTTGGACAATCCTCACATTACAAGCTAATTTTTGGGGTTGAATTAGGCTCAAGATCAATTATTTACATGGTATCGAGTCAGACTCATTTCAATTATTTGATCACCGATGTTGGACACCCAAATTATATTATTCACGCTCCAGTTAACAAGGTCTGGGCGTGCGGAGAGTGTTAAGAGTCTCACATCGGATATGGAATGAGAACATAGACTCCTTATATGGCTTGGGCAATCCTCCTCCCTTTAAGCTAGCTTTTGGGATTGAGTTTAGTCCTGTGGTTAAATCGACTACCATTCACACGATGATGAGCATTGCTATGAGTAAGCATTGACCGATTCATCAACTAGATATGAGGAATGCATTGTTATATGTGGACTCTTAACAGTATCATCACATTTTACATGTAATTTTTTTCCAGCTATTAACATGGAACGTTATCTACACATTCAATAGGGTATTCAATTGTCATTGAACAAACCGATTTCTCTAAGTTGTTTCTGTCTCGAAGTATCTTCTTTCTAATCAACTCAAAAGGTAATTATTTTTCAAACTAATTGGAGTACTAATAGTCAAATTTATATTTTCAAAATATCATTAATAGAATAATTTAGTAAAACTAATTACTTAAGTAATGCTTTGTTAGGAAGAGTACAAAATACAACTAGACAAATAAAAAGGAACCTAGGGAGTATGTTATATTATTTAAATTGTGTATATACATGTGCCTTTTTTTGTTTTTTAAATTATTAAATGTAGTTCCCTACGGATCGGCAATAATGAAGGTCTTCGCAACATATGTTGTAACATCTCAGTGGCATGTATTTGTTTCGTTTTTCACTTGATCATCAAGTCTAGTGCTTTTATCCACAAATATTGCTATAGGGAACAAAATATGAAATACAATCAATTTTGTCCTTTAAATTTCTGAAGTTGTAATTTGAGCAATGAGAATTAAGCACCTATATCTAGAATTATTTTGGCCTTAGATCGGAATATGTACCCAAAAAAGAGAGGAAATTTTATGTGGAAATAATGATTCAAGAGACAAGAATCATTGAGACGGCTCGGGGGATATAGCTCCGTTGGTAGAGCTCCGCTCTTGCAATTGGGTCGCTGCGACACGGGTTGGATGTCTAATTGTCCAGCAGAATGATAGTATCTTCAGACCAACCGTGGCTCACTTTTTCTAAATAATGGGGAAGAGGACCGAAACGTGCCACTAAATAGTTTGTTTTATATTCACGAGTCTCACTTTCTTAAAGGGTGAAAAGATCATTATTGAGATTAGCTATGTCACACCCCAACCCTGGATGTACGACACTCTGCACTCCTAAGGCCCGAGCGTACCAACCATAGTATTTTTATGGCATGTATCAAGACTCGAGACAACAAGACCTCTAATCAACGATAACTGAATAACATTACGACAAAGTCACGATGCAAGAAGCCCAACAACAAATATAAACATAATCTCAGTCGACATGTCATCATAGATACAAGATACTATCCAAAACAGGTTTTGGGGTATTTATATCTAAGAAAAACCTTGCTTCGACTAAAACGCCACAAATTCGGCCTGAACGCCAAATTTCCGCCACTTTGGTCAGCCATGGGCCGGATTATCGGGCAAAATCAGACAACGCAGGACTATTGGCGCCGCGGCACTGCTGGCTGGAGCCGACGCGCCGGCGACGTGACATTCCAAAATTGCGTCCTTTTATTCGTCCGGACTTTGTCTGATTTCTTCTATGCTTTCCGAGACTTTTTAGACTTCATTTCTTAGGTTTTTCTTGTGCAATTTCATCCTCAAAAGTAGTATTTTCTCATGTATGACTGTTGTGACACAAACGAACGAAAAACACACCTAACACTATACTAAATGCAAAATAAAAAAGTAAAATACTAACTAAAAAGGACTCAAAAAGTGTATAAAATACACTCAACAGACACTGAGCGGCATCGTTTACACGCACCAACCGGTGGGATATAGAGATCCTAAATATCCCAATCATGTGTGTTTATTAAAAAGATCATTATATGGCCTCAAGCAAGCACCCAGAGCTTGGTACAAGCGGTTTGCAGATTTTGTGTCACACATGGGTTTTTCACACAGCCGTTCAGATAATTCTTTGTTTATCTACCGACAGGGTAATCATACTGCTTATCCTCTCTTATATGTCGATGATATTATCTTAACAGCATCTTCAGACTCTCTTCGCAAGAGTATCATGTCACAACTTAGTTCCGAATTTGCTATGAAAGATCTTGGTCCACTCCACTACTTTCTAGGAATTGTAGTGACACGACATGCAGGTGGATTATTTCTTTCCCAGAGAAAGTATGCCTCAGAGATCGTAGAACGAGCCGAATGTCTTCTACAAATCACAAGAACACCGATCGACACAAAAATCCAAGTTGAGTGCCAACTCCAGCAAACCTTTTGCCAATCCATCTTTATACCGCAGCCTCAGCGAGTATCATAAGATCTCACATTCACCGACGGACATCACCTATGCAACAGGTGCCTATTCATGCATAATCCGATGAAAGAACATATGGATGCGCTAAAACACATTGTGCGATATATACAGGGCACCCTGGAGTATGGATTACATCTTTACCCGTCCTCCATTTCAAAACTTGTTACGTACACATATGCAGACTGGGCAGGATGTCCAGACACCAGGCGCTCCACCTCTGGTTATTGTGTCTTCCTAGGTGATAATTTAATCTCCTGGTCCTCAAAAAGGCAAGCCACAATATCTCGCTCAAGTGCTGAAGCTGAATATCGTGCGGTTGCCAATGTTATGTCTAACTCATGTTGGATTCAGAATCTATTACTCGAGCTTCATTGCCCCATTCCGACAGCCACATTAGTCTACTGTGATAATATTAGTGCAATTTATCTCTCAGGAAATCTAATACATCATCAACGCACTAAACATATAGAATTGGATATCCACTTGTCCGAGAAAAGGTGGCTCGCGAACAAGTGCGAGTATTACATGTCCTTATGCGACATCAGATCACAGATATCTTCACGAAAGAGCTTCCGCAGATATTATTTGAAGAGTTTCGGGACAGTCTCAACATTCGCCGCCCTCCAGCTTCGACTGCGGGGGAGTGTTAGAATATTATTAATATCAATTAATAATATTATGTATGTATGTAGTATCTTGTTGTATATGGTAGGGAGAAACAATAATGTAGGATATTATAATAAAATATTAGGATGGATTAATTAGGGAGATTATGATGGATTATTTAGGAAGACATTAGGCATGATTTGATCTTCCTAATTAATTGTAAATGTTGTATATATTCTTCCCTTATGGGAGCAAGTCTGGAAAACATTTCAAATTATTACATATTCAATATCAATAAACAAAAAATCTTGGATTCAGCTTTCAACATCAATCCAAATATTTTCTTGAAATACTAACAGTATCCATTCCGATGGAGTATCTCGTGGATCAACTTTAAGAATTACTCCTTCCGTCCCAATTTATATAATGTAGTTTGATTGGACACGGAGTTCATAAAATAAAAGGAAGACTTTTGAATTTCGTAGTCTAAAGCAAATCAAAGATATTTTTGTGGTTATAAATCATCTCGTTAAACGTAAAAAATAAGTTTAAAGTTAAATTATCGACAAATAGGAAATGCCATTATTCTTTTTGGATCGACTAAAAAGAAAAATGTATCATATAAATTGACAGAGAAAGTATGCTCTTTAGATCCACATAAAACAGATAGCATCCTATTAGCACGACCAGTCTTTATCGGTCTGAACTTTTTCAGAGAAACTCATTTGCTATTTAACCAAATCCATGCATGCTTCAGGGGAAAAAACACCTACATGATAGTTCAATACAGCCAAATGAACCAATCCAGTGGTTGCACTTCAATGTGGTTTTCTTTCTCCTCCTTCTGATTTACCTCATAAAACCACAGCTATGATCACTATAGTTCCATCATCCTAACAATTTGAAAATATCCAACCAATCCTTTGGCACAAAACTTAGAATTACCGAGCAATTCGAATTCAAAAAAATGTACAAAAGTTTTCCCTAGAAAGTAAGTACTCCACAACAACCAGAAAGAGAAAATATACTTTCAGAGCTGAGGTCATCAAACGTTTCTGACAACGTACCCCAAAAGAATACCAAGCAAGCCAACCAGCAGGACGTACAGAAGTGGAACTCCAGTACGACGTTCTTGACGTCCATTCCTCAGAAGCTCCTGGACAATGGTTCCAAATAGCACCAAATGATAAAATCATCTTAGCCAAAATGTCAACACAACAGATTGAAAATTTTCTTTGTGCACACCTACTAGATTCAAACAGTTGTTATTAGTAAATCCAGAAAAAGGCCTGAAGTTCCCAGCTTAGGCCAAATCACCAGCCTATGGTTATCACTTAGTACTAAAAAGCCTACTAACTATTTGCCGCTGATTGCACAATAAAATTCCATAAAACCAACTTGTTCCACTGAAGATAAGATTTCTGATCTCTAAAAGTTACCACATTCTCTCAAAACTCACCTTCCAAAACTGACTTAAGATTATTTGGTTAATGCTAGAGACTGACGGACCTGTTTAGTGCTATAAAACTGGGGATTAATGACTTTCGAGCTACCATGCACATAAAATTATCTGAAGCTTGTAAACTAGCAGACAGCAAAAGGGAACATCAATTTACTTTAAAAAACATTGACCAGGCATGCAGAAACACAGGAAGACACTTTTCTTTGACTGCAGTAACGCAGTCACCTTTTGGGATAATATGAATGTTCGTAGCATTAACATAGATTCCTCCCATGATCTTAGCTTCAAAGACCAGGCCTCTTTGGTTCACTTGGAATATTAGTAAGAGCATGACTTTTAATGGGTTCACAACCTGGAAAGACGTATTACCTTTTTGACTTTGGAACATTTGGCTCAGTGAAAATGAGCATACTTTTCAGAAATAAATAAATGCTTTCCCTTATAAAAATATCAATACAAGGGCTATGGAATTCCATTTGTTAACAAATAGCCAGACTAGTGATATGCCTAGGAAAGCCCTTATGGTTAGTTAGGGAAACCCTAGAAGGAACCACATAAGCTTAACATGGACAGTTCTTCATTAGGTAATCCAGAAGTTGGAGGTATAGGAGGAGGTTTTAGGATAGCGGGGGAAATTGGGTTCTTGGATTCATGAAAGATGTTACAAAAGCTACTAATAGCATGATTGAACTTTAGGCCTTGCTTTAAGGATTGAGGATCGCTATGAAAATAATTACACGCTGCAACAGATCAACATCACCTCCTTAGAGGTAATTAATGTACTTTTTAAAAACAATGACACTTAATCTACTATTTTGGATGAATGCAGGTTATCGATGGTGATGCTAGGAGGACTGAGCTGACTCACTGTTATAGGGAACGGAAAAGGGTTGGAGACTTACTAGCCAAGGAAGAAGCAAAGAAGAAACTTTTTGATAACATATTTGTTGGCAGTTTCCTCCTGTGGTTGCATACATGCTTTTTGGTTAGACATATTAGGAAGTCCTTTTGAAGATCCATCCCAGTTATCTCTACCAATCCCGTTTGTCATATATATATATGGCAGAAGACTCCCTTGTCCATCTGGACCATGAATTTTGTAATGACAGCCTAACTATGTTTAATATATATAAAATCGTTTGTTAAGAAAAAAAAAAGGATATGTGAAATACCAGTTCTCGGTTGAGCTTCACATTTTTTGGAATAATGGAATCTCTCTCTTCCATCAACCTCAAAATCAGATCTCTGGCCTGCAGTAATTCCAAAAAATGAATTACTTATCAAAAAGAGAATATCACACATCTAACTGGTGTTTCAAGGTTGGAAATGTGAGAGGACAATAAGTCTGATACTAGCATGCTGAAAGAACAAAATACATTGACTATCACTTCCCAAATCCAAAAACATTGAGGCATTGTTTGTTCTGGTAGAAGAAACAAGCATGTACAATTTCTTACTCCACAATTCTTCTGTTTATGTTCTTTCCTTTTTCTTGTTTTTATGTGTTTGCAAATGTAATACTTATCAAATTATTGTTAGGATTTGATGACCCAAATCTGACTAATCAGAAAACAGTAAATCGGCAAAGAACAAATAACACAAGATTTATAGTGGTTCACCCTCAATGCGAGAGCTACGTCCACTTTGCCGCTGCAGATTCTTCATTATAATCAAAGGGAGTTTTGAGTTTACAATTCGCTCTTCCTCACCTTTCACTCATGATGAATTCTAATGAATTTCCGTAATTCAAATTACCTAGAACAACAAAGCCCTAGTCTATATATAGTGAAAATTAGGGCGTACAATATATGAGCTAAGATTTCCAAAATACCCTCCACTAAATAACCTTAGCCACTAAATAACATTGGCCGATCAGGTCTTCATAGTGTCGTCTGTCGGCAATGAATTAGGCTCCACAACTCAACAATCTTCCACTTGGAGACTAATTTCAATCATATGTCTCCATCTGCGGCAGCGACTCTGATCCTCATCCACGGAGTCCAACTAAATTTGCACACAACTTCAGTTTATCATTCGCACGCCTTCACAAGATGTCACTGGATTCGACTTCCCGGATCTTCTCAAGCACTAATACTCCATCTTCCAAAGTTGATTTGATGAAATGATACCGGAGTTGTATGTGTTTCGTTCCATATGCTCTTTCTCGTCCTCGATCACAGGTGACTGATCCTTTGACAGCCGAAAGTGTCCATCCAAGGAAAGGAGTACTGGCTGGCTTGGCATTGTCCATGTTGAACCTCTTGAGAACCTTCTTCACATATTCTTCTTGTGAAATCTTGAGGCCCTCCTTACTTCGGATGATTCTCATCCCAAAGATTTGCTTTGCGGCTCCCAGATCCTTCATTGCAAATTCTTCTAACAACTTCTTCTTCAGCCTATCAATCTCATGTAGGTCTGCTTCTACGATCAGCATGTCGTCAACATAAAGGAGTAGTATCATGTAGGAATCTTAAAATCTCTTGAAATAACAACAGTGATCTGCTTCGCACCTTAGAAATTCGATTTTCTTCATAAAGCTGACAAATTTCTTATACCACTGTCTTGGAGCTCCGTACAGGCTCTTTTGAAGCTTGCACACCAGCTTCTCTTTCCCTTTGACCTCAAATCCCTCAGGTTGATTCATATAGATTTTTTCTTCTGAGTCACCACGAAGAAAGACAATTTTCACGTCCATCTGTTGAAGATGCAGATCTTCCTTTGCTACCAGCCCAAGAACAGTTCTGATTGTCACCAACTTGACTACGGGATAGAAGATTTTCGTGTAGTCGATGCCTTCTTTCTGTTGGAATCCTTTCACAATCGGTCTCGCTTTATAGCACTTGCTTCCATCGTGTTCTTCCTTTATCCGGTAGACCCATTTATTCTGCAATGTCTTCTTCCCCTCTAATAACTTGCTAACTCTCATGTACGATTTGACGACAGTGAATCCATCTCATCCTCTCCCACTTGATCGACTCATCAACTTGCATCACTTTTTCATAACATTCCCGCCTCTCTCACGGTGGCGTAATGTAGTCGGCGGACTGAGAGTACTGCGAATCGCCATCGATCCTGAATGATCTCTGTAATTATGTGATCGGAGTCGACTGATTTGTTTCAGTTTCAGTACTTTCATCAACCTCGTCATCACTGTCTTGTCGGCTGTCTTCTCGAACTATTTGTTCCGCTACCGCAGTAGCACCTTGCTGTAGCTCGGGTGCCGAGAAGTCTCTCAAATCGATCGTTTCCGATTCCTTGTTCTTAGAGATTTTACTCTCTGAACTATCCTGCATCTTGTCTCAGACACCACATGTTCATTGAAGATGACGTCTCTGCTTCGGATGACCTTCCGATTTTGGTCATCCCATAATCGATAACCAAAATCGGTGTCACCGTAGCCGATAAAATAACACTTCTTAGATGTCGGATCAAGTTTACTTCTAGCAGTAGCATCAATATGAACATAGGATAAGAAGCCAAACACTTTCAAAAACGAAAGATTTACCTTTTTACCGCTCCAAGCCTCTTCTGAAATTCTGAAACCCAACGGAACAGACGGTCCTCTGTTAATCAAGAAAGTTGCGGTATTGATTGCATCTGCCCAGAATGTCTTGGGCAGTCCAACGTGTATTCTCATGCTCTGTGCACACTCATTCAATGTTCAATTCATCCTTTCTGTTATTCCATTTTATCGGGGCGTTCCAGGAATAGTATTCACCATCTTGATCTCATTATCAACACAATACCGTTTGAAGTCACCATTAATGTATTCTCCACCGTTGTCGGACCTCAGGCTCCTCAAGTAAAGGTTTGTCTCATTCTCGACCATGGGTTTCCACCTTTTGAAGACAGTGAACACATCGAATTTATTTTTCATAAAATAGACCCACAACTTCCTGGTTGAATCATCATTAAAGGTCACGTAGTAGAGTGATCCTCCGAGTGAGGGGACAATAGCAGACACGTCGCACCAATTCAAGCTTCTCAACTTTCAATTCTCTACCTGCACTTGAAAAACTAACTCGCTTCTATTTTCCGAGTATGCAGGTCTCACACATATGATGATCCACCGACTTCAGCTCCGGAATCATGTCTTTAGTCACCAGAAACTTCATCCCTTTCTGGCTCATATGCCCTAGTCTGCAATGCCACAACTCTGTCTTCTTGGCGTTGTCAACAACAGCAACTATATCACGGTAACTCGTAGTCATATAGACGGTACCCGTTTTCTTACCGCGAGCAACCACCATAGCACCCTTCGTCACCTTACAGGAACCATTACCAAAGGTAACATCAGGTCACTCATCATCAAGCTGACCCACTGAGATCAGATTACGCATTAGCTTCGGCACGTGTCTGACCTTTTTGATTTTCCACACGTTTCCATTTGATATCTTCAAATTAATGTCTCCAGTACCGGTAATTTCTAAAGGCTTACCATCTGACAGATAGACGTACCCGTACTTCCCCTCAACATAATTTTTCATTATATCACGACCTGCAGTGGTGTGGAAAGATGCTCCTGAGTCAAGCACCCAAGAGTCGATCGGGTTGTCAACAGACAATATCATCGGATTGGCAATGTCTTTAGTGAACACCATCAACACATCACCAATGTCTTCAGTGGCAACATTGGCTCCACCCCCTTGTTGTCATCCTTCTTCGGTGCCCTGCAATTTCTTTTGATGTGACCCGATTTCCCACAGTTCCAACATTCAAGCATTCGCCCAGACCTGGATTGACTCTTGTCATTCCTTGACTTCGACTTGCCCTTATTTCGGCTGTGGTTTGTCATAATTTTTGCGTCTGTTATCAACATTTTAGGCAGAACTTGTCGATGTCTCACCAGAATCTATCCTGCGAACTTCCTCAGCAAGAATACGATCCCTAACATTATTGAATTTCAGTTTATCACTGCCGATAGAATTACTAACCGCTGCTCTCATCGACTCTCATCTATTTGGCAGAGACGCCAGCAAAATTAGGGCTTGAACTTCATCGTCAAACTCGATTGCAACAGATGACAATTGATTGAAAATCGTGTTGAATTCATTCACGTGCGCTGCAACAGGAGCGCCTTCCTCCATCTTTAGATGAAAGAGTTTCTTCATCAGAAATATCTTATTGTTTGCCGAAGGTTTCTCATACATGTCGGACAGAACCTTCATCATGTCAGTCGTGGTCTTCTCCTTCGCCACATTGTGATCAACGTTCTTCGACAGTGTCATGACCCCCAAAACCTGTCTGTCGAGGAGATTCTAATCTGCATCATTCATCTCCTATGACTTCAGACTCAACGGTTGATGAAGCTTTCTTCCGTACAAATAGTCTTCAATTTGCATTCTACAAATCGCAAAATCTGTACCATCGAATTTTCCGATGCCGTGTGCCGAACCATCTTCGCCTCCCATCGTTTTTTGAATCGCAACACAACATGTCACTCTGATACCAGTTGTTAAGATTTGACGACCCAAATCAGACTAATCAGAAAACAGTAAATCAGCAAAGAACAAATAACACACAAGATTTATAGTGGTTCACCCTCAATGCGAGAGTTACGTCCACTTTGCCGCTGCAGATTCTTCACTATAATCAAAGGGAGTTTTGAGTTTACAATTTGTTTTTCCTCACCTTTCACTCGTCATGAATTCTAATAAATTTTCGTAATGCAAATTACCTAGAAGAACAGCGCCCTAGTCTATATATAGCGAAAATTAGGATGTACAATATATGAGCCAAAATTCCCAAAATGCCCTCCACTAAATAATCTTAGCCACTAAATAACCTTAGCCAATCAGCGTTCCAAACTTAGCTGATCAGGTCTTCATAGTGTCGGTTGTCGTGTCGGCAATGAATTAGGCTCCACAACTCAACAATTATCTCCTTCTCAGGAAAGATAATCCTGAAATTGTAAAGAAGTATTTTAAAATTGACAATTACAAGCTAGTGACAGTTTCTTCACCTTGTTTGATCACCTATACCTGTGTATGCAAACTTGAGCTAATTCCTCAGATGACTAAACAATTTCTGAGTTACAAAAATAAGTTGGCGAAAAGAACGACAAAAACAATAATATGCCTCAAACCAAGCAAGTCAGGGAAGCTGGTGAAAAGAAATAAAGATAAATTTATTTTCTCTTCAGGTTGTCACCTTTTATACACTGAATAAGAGACTTTGAACAAGTAGATTTTGCCATTTGTCGAAAGTGTGTCTGGAGTTCCCATTGATTTCAAATGCAATGCGGTGAGCATTAATTGGAAACATAAGGTTGGATAAGAGGCTGAAATAGAAGGAAAATACTATTCTGACTTGTCACATTTTGAAGGTGAATTAAGGGGTAACGATACTGGGCTAACAGTGTTTTTTTTAAAAAAAAATCTTTAATGTTATATTAAGGGTTGTCAGATCATTCTTGCAAAGTCTTTTTGAAATTTCTATTTGTTTTCCTTACTGTTTTGAATTACATGTTTACTATAATGACCTCCATCCTTTTTTTTTCTGGAAAACCGAGAAATCCCCAAGGGCCGGTGGGGCACAGTTCGGAACTCGGTGGATAGTGAACCCCCCCCCCCTTCCACCCTTATCCACTTAACCAGGCTTTTCTTAGCGGCATTGTTCAAACCTGTGATGTGCCTAACCCACATATCACACATTTGTGTAATGACCTCCATCTATTAAACAGATTAACTGCACAATAAGGAAAATGACAGTTGAGGATCCAAATAACTTCCTAAAAGTGTAGGTTATAAAGCACCGCCAACATACATGGGCCTCTTCAAGGTAAAGAACCAGTTGAGAAGATGACGACAAAAGGGAAACCAAATACTGAATAAATCTAACAGAAGCTGATCAAATTTCTTGAGTAGAAAAAAGTAAAATCTGATACCAAGATTTATATGTTAATGAGGTTCATTAACCTTTCTAATGAATTCTACTGAGAGCCCGTAAAAGCCGACAGGCACTCAAAGATTCAAAGAGTTCACTTAAGGTGTATCCAATCTTCTTCATTGATTGAGGCCATCAAGTAACTCAAATGAGTCCAGAAGGTACTGAACTTTACAGGTCAGATGACAAACATTTCTCCCAGAAGACTTATTTGTCTAATGAATTAAAAATATCCAGACGTCAACGCCTTAGATGACCACCATAACATACCTTAGTGGAGTTGTCCTGAGGCTCACTTTGTTCTTGTAAATCCTATATAAAGTAACAAATAAATCATTTACAACTAATGTGGTATTCTAATCGATCAAATAAGATGCAGAAACAGATAGCAGTAAATTAATTTAGTTTGTTTACAGTTTCAGAAGCTGTTGGTGAAGTTCCTTCCTCAGAATCTTCAGGGACTGGTGATGGTTTTCTTGGTGGTGAGACATAAATAACTTTTAATTTGCATTCCTCAACATGATTTCCCACGGACTTGTTGAACTTCGGAAAAGGAAAAGAATAAGATTGGAATCGACCAAGATGACTACATAACATAAACTTTACAAAAGGCTAGAACAAAGAAAATCCATAAACTAACATACCATGTCTGGGTTAATATCTTTTGGTGTAGAACCAGGGTTCATAATCGCACTCTGTACAAGAAACTTGTCTTTGCATTGCATATCTGGAGGTAACTCCGTTTGGGGTTGCATCGTAACTAAGTCCAATTATCCACAACAAAACCAAAACCAAAACCAAAATAACATCAAACAACATCCATCAAATCTAAAATACCCATCACAGAGAACTAGAAAAACACCTGTAACATTGAACCTTGATCGTGGGAGAACAACTCCACTGTTCGGCCTGACAGTATACTTCCTGGGGTTGGTTGTCTTTACCTAATAAAAGTTAACAACAGTATATAATCAGTGTTGTCAAAGGCGCGCTTAAGCCCTGAAGCGAGCCTCAAAACATATTGAGCGCTTCACCTCGCTTATTGTGTGCATTAGTGTTGTCATCAAGGCTCTAAGATATATTTTTCCTTGCCAATGAGCGTTTCCTGAAGAGACTACACAAAACAATTGATATTTCACTTTATTGTAGTTCTTTTTCAATTTCGTTGTCCATATATTTGTTATTCGTACTTATAATTATTAGTCTTGGACTAAACATATATATATTTGTATTTTTTTCTCCATTTGCATCTTTTTTTTCTTTAAATCCCATATTTTATTTGCGTTTTGTGCTTAAAGCCCCAACAAAACCTTAGAGGTTGTTTGCGCTTTTTCGCTTTTGATAACACTGCTACTAAATCCTGCTTAGCCATAATTATACAACACTAACTTCTAAATGACCATTTCCTTTATTAAGGAAGATCTTCCTCATAAATCATTATTGAGTGATTTTCTTGTTATCTTCACTCAATTGTGAATTATTTCAGCCTTTTCTCCTCTTCTAAAACAATAAGGTAAAACTTACCCTCAACCAGTGTTCGCACCAAAACAAGTAATTTAACTTTAGGAATCACGAATTAAAGTGAGAATACATATTAATTAACTATAGTTAAGTGATAAATTTTACATAAAAGACACCTATCATGTATTTACTGGTATGGTCTAAGCTTTTTCCATCTTAATCCTAAATTAATGGGGATGGACTATATGAATTCTCTGCATTCATTTCTCTTACTATAATTTGTGCCCGTTTGGCCATGGATAGTTTTCACTTCTTTGGCGGAATATTATTCCAAAAACTGTTTGGACATAGAATCGTTACAATTTTCCGGTATTCAAAAAACTCCAAAAAGTTGTTTTTACAATTTTCACTCCAAATCACTCACAAAAATTCAAAAACAACTCCAATTTCCAAATATCATTTTCAACTTGAAAACAAATACTCCCTTAGTCCCAAAAAGATTGACACATTTTTATATTTAGAAACAAATTTAACTTTATGACATAAGTTATAGCCACACAAATATCTAAAACTTCTTTTGAGCCACACATATCAAAAGTTTTTTCTTTTATTTTTTAAACTTCGTGTCAAGTCAAATTAAGAGAATCTTTGGGACGGGGGAGTACTATTTTTTTTTTTCAAATTTCACAATTCTTATGTCCAAACGCCCACTAAAAATTTCAGTCTTATTGATCAGTTCAATAAACCTACCATCATCCTTCAAAAAAACGGCAAAATAAAACATAAATAGAGGTTAAATCAAAAAATATATATACCTTGAAAGCAACGTGATTATCAGTCTTATTGATCATTTCAAAAGAGCTCGTAATTGATTTCTTCAGTTCAACTTCAAAATTAACAGAAACAAACAACAAAAAGGAGAATAACGAAACTAGAACTAATTTCATTTAAAAAAAAAAAAAATATTGGAATCAAACTCACATGGAAATTTGAGGTCCAATGGATCGATAATTAGAAGTTCAAATTGAATTGTTGTCATCGTAGAAATATTATGGTGCTGATAATTGAATTCTGAATTCCGATGATAGCATAGAGAGGAATTTAAAAGTAAGTTAATACAAATAGGGAATCTTAATTCTTAATCAAGCGGGTATGTCTTTGTGCATACACTATGGTTAACTATAATTAATTAAATATATATTTTTATTATATAAATTTACTTAATTATGAAAATTTGAGTTGATTTGGTAAAAATATCATTAATACAGATATGTATTTAAAAATATCATTAATACAAATATATATATATATATATAAAAGGCGAAATGTCTAGCCCACAGGCCCCCATCCCGGCTCGACATAGATTGGTGGAGGAAGTTAATCATAGTGACTCAGCGGCCCACTAGGTGGGAGGTTCAGTGTTTGGTGTTCACAGGGAGTCATCTCTACAAGGAAGGAATGAAACTCTAACATCACATCGTCGAGGCTCAACCTCGCCTACTGAGGTCCTGAAACCAACTAAGTTACGCTCATGCGGGCATATTCATTCTTACTACTATACATGACAAAGATTTTCATGATAAATCTTACGAATTTGATATCGTAATTTGTATTCATGAAACTTATAAAAATGCACGTCTTAATTAGAAACAATTTTTATCTTAGTCAATCTAACACGTCACACTTATTATTCGCTTTATACAAATAAGGTTAGTTTTAATAAAGTTTGTGTTCTCTTAGTCTTACTACATATAAAAAGAAAATATGATGTATTTATGGAATTGATCCCACGTAAATGAAGTACTTCAAAACAATTATCAGAGTAAGATATGATTAAGTTAAAAATTTATAAGGGCTACTATTATTGTGGAGTTAAGATATCTATGTGGTTACTAAGACACGAATTGGATAAGAGTACAAGTTTTAGTACTCTTATAAAACGAGTACAATGTCAATGAACAATTTTGATTATTGATAAATTATTATAATAATTAATATGAATATAGATGCAATGCATGAACCAATTAAGTATTTGCGTAAAGTTAAAATGGCCTTTTACTTCCAATCAACGGTGGCGGAGAATTTTTCAATCGGGTACACACATTTAATAAAGTTTACAAATCATCCGGATGCCCAAATTTAATAAAGTTTACAAATCATAATTGTCCCCTACGCGTTTTCAGATTTTGAAAACGTTTAATATATGGGTACGACAAGTATTTTCGTGTTTGCACAAGCAATGTAGATAGATCAACAAGCTCCTCCAATCGACTGAATCTGTCATCTGATCGCAAATCCATAATATATGTCTCTAGTTGATTTTCAAGCATCATACAATCAACTAGAGAGAAGTCATCCGGATAAAACTGAGTCATTCTTGCCAATTTTGCTAGATTGAAATCAACAAAATCATTACTTGGATTCAAAGAAGCAACTCATAATTGACATCATTGAACCGATCATTAATCTCTAAAATTTGTTGATCCATAATGACATTAAAACATTCCACACGATAATGAAAATCGTTAGTAATGTTTGTCTTACGCCGAGGACGGTGACGATTAACATATTCAGCATTCATATTCACACAATCAATCTTGTTCTCATTGCAAAAACCAGTATTCTTACTTAGAAGAGATTTTCATCCATCATTTCTTGTCGCTTGCAATTTCTACCTAGTTACTTTAACAAGTGTCATAGCATACAAAATATTTGTATATTTCCTTTGCAAAGCTAATGACAACTCATTTGCGAACGAAAGTACAGTCAGCATTAATTGCAAATTAAAGACAAAATCAAATGATTGCAAATATCTCAATAAACCAACTGCTTGAGCTTTTTTCGATGAATCTGTAGCATCACACGAAACAACTTCAAGAACTTCAATAACAGAAGAAAACAAAGTAACCAAGTTCAATAATGATTTATAATGAGACCCCCAACGTGTATCCACATCCCTCTTAAGACTTAATTCTTGATTTAATCTCTTCCCTGTGTCAAACAAACCACTCTCGATTCCTTCCGCCACTTTTGTGCTTGTTTTTGTCGAATAATGTCTTTACGCTTACAAGATGCTCCAACAACATTTAATAAAGTGGAAATCATGTTAAAAAGGTCTGCAATATCAATATTTTTTCTAGCCACGGCAACAAGAGCTAATTGAAGTTGATGAGCAAACCAATGAACATAATATGCAGACCGATTTTCATTCATAATCAAAGTCTTCAACCCTCTGAAATCACCATTCATATTACTTGCACCATCATAACCTTGACCTCGAATTTTCATCAAACTCAAACCAATATCAGCAAACACATTATCAATAGCAGATTTCAAAGACAAAGCAGAAGTCTCCATCACATGGATCTGAGAAAGACTATTCAAATCAACAAAATATTTCCTAATTGAAGTTATGGGAACAGACGGTTGAGTACTAGGAGATGCACCACTAGAACCACCAATTCCAATTTCTGTCAATTTTCATTTAAAAAATCTCTCCATATTCCCTTAATAGTCAAAAAACATCTAACCATGTTGAAGAGACAAAAACCAAAATTCACAATTTAAAGATTACAATTTAAACAACTAAACATGTAACATGTAACAATAGCACAAATAACAAATTCACAATTTGCACCCAAATAAATATGCAAATAAAAAAAGCCCTAATTTTGAATATAACATCAAGCCCTAATTCCAAGTTTTCAATCAACCAAATAAAAAGCCCTAATTTTAGACATCAAACATTTGAATATTTGTTGACACCCAATTTTGACCCTCCCGTCCAGACAGTAGCTATAAAATTACACTAATTTTGCAAAATAATTTTTTATGATTTTTTATAATAAAATGCAACAATAATACATTAATACAGACATAAATAAACAATTTAATAATAGAACCGCATCTTACGAAGAGTATTAAGTACTTGGAGTCTCGCGCTCGTATGTATTAATTTTAAGCTCTGACATAATTCTTAAATAATAATAAAATAAATAATCTAACACACATGTTTTAATAGTGTCGCATTCATAAAAGTATTAAGCAGTCCTATCTGCATGTAGCATTTAAATAACTCAATTTATATTTATTTAATAAGTTTTAATAACGGCATCGCATTATAAACATTAAGCACTAATTAAATAGCACACTCGCATTTGTTATTGTAATAATTTTAAAACTCAGACTAATAAAGCACCTAGATAATCTAATCACAATTTAAATAATTTAATTTACCACTAATTAATTAATAATACACTACCCTAATTAAAACACCTAAGAACTAATACCTAATTAATAACCCAATACCCATTAATTTCGTCCACCTAAATACAACACTCACCAGCCCACTTGCCCAGCCCAATTACCCGCAAGCCCAACACGCCCAACAACCCTTATTTCTCTATACCTTTCCCCCCTCTCAGCCCAGAACAATCCCTCATCCTCCTCAATAAAAAACAAACAAAACAAAAGAAACCTAAAACCTAAAATGTCAATCGCCGCCCCGCTCCCAACACCCATGTCGGGATTCTCGCCAGAGAATTCGGCGAATTACCTGGCGAATCAGCTACCATATCGACACCCTTGTTCTTACCATAACAAAACAAAATCCTTCAAATCGTTTACCTTACGATAACCTGTTCAAATCGCGGTAAATCAGTACCAAACATTGTCCAAAATCAGCATTAAATATTTACCAACATTAGAACCCTAGGGAGGGCTTTTTTGGACCGTCGAAACCTCCTTCACTCTTCAATCGATTTCCATCACAAAAGATCGGGGGAAAACAGCAGTCCAGACCCCTTCTTCACGGAGAAAGATCTCAGCAGCAAGGGAATAATCGAAGAAAAACAGGAGAAAAATCCCAGCAGCAAGGGAATAATCGAAGAAGCGAGTAATTCAGTAGCAATAACTAGGATTCTCAAACCATTTCTTCTTATAAGCAAAACCAGCCCGTCTCGAAGCCAAAGCTTTTTTATCACTTTCAATCGCATAACCGCAGAACTCTCCGAGTGGCATCGATTTACTTGATACGCCTCGGTTATTGTCCGAGAAGGTAATATTTTATCCTCATAGTCTTAGATTTCGTTTAACATAAATATGTACAGTATGTGTTTTGAACGATTGTTAAGTGTGTGTTAAGCCGATGTCGGCGACTGTTTATGTTTATTAAGTTAATTGCTAAACATGTTTAAGCTAATGTTGATTGTTCTTAACCTTCGGGATTGTGATTGTTAATATGTTTAGGTTAATATTGGCATTCGTGGCATGTTTGCATGCTTGATTGAGCAGATCGGTTATTGTTTGAGTCCAGGGCATTAATTGTTGAAGCATTTTAGTCAGGAATTTTAGGCTAATATACAGTTTCGCTTAGTTTAAAGACATGTTTGATGGTTGTTATATGACTGTGTCTGCATTTGGTAATGTCTAATATATTTGATTGACCATTAAGATGTCTCGGAATGGGTATTGGTATGTTAAGTTACCTACTGTATTTGTTTGGGGCAAAGAAACTTGAGCAGGGGAAGACTTCTAAGGTCATGTAATTCACAAATGGTTTCATATGTTTGAATGCATTTCTTCGTTGTTTTATTGACCATTGTGTATGTTTAAGTCACTGAAATGCTTTCTATATATTATATAAGAACATGTTAAAACATATGTACCCTGTTTAAGAGTTTTGGTTGTGTCAAAATGCTTGGAAGTTTGATATTATCCGCATAGACACATTTGTGTGATGTTGTTTCATGTTAAAGGATTTAGATGATTAGTTGGGTTTCCTAAAGGTTACTTCTATCAGATGCATATACATGATTGTGCATACTTAAGCTTAAGCCCGAATGAATCTGCATATCAAAATGATCTCTTAATTAGTCATTTGAACAGTTTTCCATGTCTACATGTTTATTAAGCTGGTTGCATACCTGTTTGTTACGCGCTTAGGCTGATTTTTAGGACATGCCTGCTTGTTTGTATAAACATCAGACTATGCCTCGTCCTTTATCACGTGTCCAAACCTAGTAATCATATTCATCTCAAGCTGATGTGGTTTGAATTATTTAAAATGCTACTGAATTTCACTCTTCGGTGTGTGGTTAGTACCCAAATTAAATCATTGACCTATGTTTATCGCTCAGTTTAGTTCCATTTCATGGAAAAGCAAATACCATGTCGGCATATATACGTAATCGCTCATCATAAATGTATGTGGGTCTATTTTATTTGTTTAAGTTACTCACTATGTATAGTTTTGATTGTTCCCTTCTTAAGCCAAAATATGTTAGCATGCTCTCCCCCCTTCCCCAGATTTGTTGCTATAAATCGAGGGACTTCAAAAGAATAGATTTATAGGTAAATCTATTCTTACCTATTTCTTTATAAATGATTAGTATCTCTTATCTAATGTATGCTTGTCCTTCTGTAACTGGGATTTTGCTTTATCTTCTTATAAAATTCAGATGAGTTTGTCATGATGCATTTCAAAGTAAATCGAACATAGATGATGTGTATACGTCCATCAGGCTACATATTTTGTATACCTCTAAGTATATCGCACATATATATTCTGAATATCAATCTCTTCATATATATGTTTGAGCTTATATGGAGATCTGACCTATTTGTATTGATTAATAAATATTTGGACAATTACTAATCCTTATCTTTTTTTATTTTTACATGAAATGCATCGGAGTAAAACGAAGAGTCTCACGGCGAGACTCATCACGAGCTGCTTCAAATATTTATATGCATCCATCTCGCATAGGAAATTTCAAACCGCGGCGAAAGGACATCGCCATTCTTCGAGTCATCCTTATTTAATTCATATCCTTTCCTCATTCATTTGTTGTAATTATTTGCCTAACATTTACTCTAACATTAATATATTTAGAATAACATAAGCTTTAAGTCGCTATTAGAAAAATAGTTCGACACTAGAAATTTGCTTCTCATTAAGTTAATTATTCTAGCTTGCTTAACCTATTTTTGAACAACTAATCACGAGACTGATGCATCTTAAAAGAATTAATAATTCTTTCATTAATACTATATAATTTATTATCCACTGACTTTGCAAACAAAGGCCTACTTTTAATCACTAAGTTAACTTTGCATAGTCATATTTTTTTAAACTTCTTATGTATAACACTTTATATGATCTCTTTCGAAAATTAACTTTATAAATAAATCTTATAAACCTCTTTTCAGGTTATAAAAGAATGCATCTTTTTTACTTTTTTTTAAATTTTGCAGGCACCTCTTCACTTAAACTTTTTCAAAACATGCATCTTAGCATAATAATTACCCTAGGTTTGAACGGACAACCGCAAGTTAGCGGATCCTTTAGGGTGCCTGACCCCTTCCCTTTAGGATAATAAAGAACTCTTGCTCAGAATCTCATTAAGTTTAGCCGACCATTTAAATGGATTTAATGTTTACTTTAAACTAGTTAACATTTAGGTGTCCTAATTCACCCAAAATAATTAGGTGGCGACTCCCGAACCCTTAGCACCTTTAGCATTTAGCCCCCCTTTGGAACTTTTAATATGCTAGCACTTTTAAGCACTCCTTTAACATTTTAGCACCTTTTAAACATTTAGCTCTTTTATTTATTTCATTTCCTAACCTTTTTATTAAGCAGGAGATTCGCTAAAAAATGTCGCGGTCGGAAATGGGTGCGACAATATTCAAATTCAATGATTCAAAATTTCAAACCAACAATATTTTATGAATATAATTAAAATAAAAGATAAACAAAAAGTAAATATTACATATTAGAAATAGTGACAATCAGACAAACTTTGATTTTGATAAAGTGAATTGTGAAAACAACACAAAGTGTTTGTCCTTTACTCCTTTTCTGATTTGTAATTGTGAAGATTGATTGAAGATTTGAAGACAAAAACGAAAGTCTCTCTCCTGCTCTCCAGACTCCAGCGCGGAAATGAACATACAATTTCTGTGTATGGAGGGAAAGAAATTTGTTATTTTTTCACAAATGGAAGAGTAAAGGGGACGGTAGGGTCGTGGCGGTTTCGCCTCTGATTTTAGGCGATTTGTTTTTTTTTTTGTTTTCTTGGAATGGGATTTAGGTTGAGAAATGAATGGGTTGCGTTTTCTTTTGGACGAGATGGTCTTTTGTTCTTTAGGGAAATAACAAAGGGAATGGGTTGGGAAATATTTGGTTGGACAAGTATTTGGGGGTATTGGGATGTGGGTGTGGTGTTTGGGCCACAGATTTTAAGGTAAAGGGATTCGGTTCTAGTTTTAAGTATTTTATTAATGGGTTGTGGTATATATAAAAAAATGATTTATTAAAGCTATAAATTATAAGGATAAAAATATTGATGTGATCATAAATAATACAATATTATTTTGGAAAATATTTTAGTGTTGAAGGTGGGTCACGTATGTTGCTAATGAAAATGATAGGTGGGTCACCTTGTAAAACGACGTCGTTTTACAAAGTGATAAAAAAATTTAAAAGTGGCATCACTTGCACCCAGTTTGGTGCAAGTGTGTCCGCCTCTGGCAATCAAGTCTATATAATGCTTTTGTGCACTAGAACAAAACGAACTAGAATATGGATATACCCCCAAACATGACTAACATCTTATTGTTTTGGAAATAATGTATTAGTGTAACTCGAGAAGATGTGTCTGGAGAGGATAGAGTATACAAATATTTTACCCCTACCTCGTGGAGGTAAATAATTTGTTTCTGAAAGACCCTTAGCTCAAGTAACGCATATCAAAGTAGTTTTAAAAAGATAAATACAAAAGTAAACAACTTGTTAACAAATAATAGAGAAACCATTAAATAACATTCACGAAAGTGGAACAGTAACAACGACAGAATAATGTGATAACCGAAACAAAGACACAATAGGCAGTAACAGAAATCGAAGGACAAGAAACTAAGAGACTAGTACTAATGTTATTGGTATGCAAGCAGACAACACTCAATTATCTACTAACCTTCTACCCTAATCCTCGACCTTCATATCCTCATATCTAAGGTCATGTCCTAGATAAGTTGAATATGTGTCATGTCCTTAATCATCTTTCCTCAATACTTCTTCGACCGACCTCTACCTCTTCTTAAACCCACTACTGACAACCCTCACATCTACTCACAGGGCATCTGCGCATCTACTCTTCACATGCCCCAACTATCTTAGTCTCTCTTCCATCATCTAGTCCACCACAGAGACTGTCACTCCCTCATTGCCAGGAAATTTTCATTCCTAATCATATTTGTTAGTCTGTCATGCCCCGACCTTGGAGGGATGGCCGACACCCGATGCCCAAAGGTCCGAGCATACCACTTATGATACTTGTAGCATACTCAATAATATATAGGTCGATAAGGCCTTTTAACGAACGACTACCTGATTAGATGGCACAAATACCTGCACGCAGACAAGGCCCAACGTACATATATACAACAAGGCCGACAAGGCGACACAAGACTACTATATACAAGACGACTTTCTACAACCCTCTAGAGAGTAAATCAACAACAGCTGGTCGGGATAGAGCCCCGCCATACCAAACTATGTACATATATGCAACCACCATACCTATCAGCTCACTAAGCAACTCCGGAAGAAAGGAGTGTGACACCCTTCAGTAGAGTCGAGACACCTATTGCAAGGGATCGTCTGTATCTCTATCTGTATCAGCAGGCATGAAGCATAGCGCCCCATGAGGGGACGTCAGTACGAAATAATTTATTGAATATGTAAGGCATAAGTAAAATTAAGTACGAGCATCAATGAGTAAAGGAAACTGGAAGTAACAACCTGTAACTCCGAAGTGTCACTAAGGATTATATTGTAAATAAATAGAATATAATCGTGTATATATAACGCCGTAGGACTTTGAGGTTAATATCATCTGTATCACATATGTATAATCTGTGAATATAGCGTCATAGACCTCTGTGGGCAATATAATCAATATCACATCTGTATAAGCTACATATATAACGTCGTAGGCCTCTATGGGAAATATAATCAATATCAAATCTGTATAAGTTGCGTATATAATGCAGTACGCCTCTGTGGGTAATATAATCAATATCATATCTATATAAGATACGTATATAACGTCGTAGGCCTCTGTGGGCAATATAAATATGTAATACATATACATAAAGACCATATAATAAACTTTTGAGCTCGTCGGAGTGACGTAAGGTTGTTACACCTCTGATTATCATTATAGAATTTATATCATCAATATATGTTTCAACAAGACCAAGAATCAGTATCATGAATCAGAAAGTACCCTTTTAGGATCAATGAACATGAGCTTCCTAGTTTCACTAAGAATAAAGTCATCTTGAATATCGTTCGTTCGTTTACATTTCATTGGAATTATGCCAAAAGAATAAAACAAGTGCCTTAACGTAATTGCATTGGTCAGCTAACAATGCTTCACGAACCCCCAAATGCATTTCGAATGATTATCTACACAACATAGATGGTTTGAGTCAATATAGGATCAATAAACTACGAATTAATTCACTATGACAATTCAACGAACACTTAGAAGGCATGCTTTTCAAGTTACAGTTTTCATGATTACCAATATCCTATCAACTCCCCTTCAACAACAAACAACAAGACCAAGACTACATATTCCAAAATCTCTACTACCATACCATACAATTTCTAGCCATGAACATCTCAAAACTTACCCAAGAACAATCCATATCACAACCATCATACTCACAACTTCATCTCACAGTTACTATAATTACCTTAGCAATCACCTCAACAAGCTTACAACAACAACACAACTTTTTCAAGTAACTACCTTGCACTATTTCACCCATACAACTTATCTAGGAGTTAGACATGCTCAATTCCATGAGAGATGGAAATAATTTACCTTAACACAACAATAAGGATCTTTATAACTATTTTCCTTTAGTTTGAGTCAGCCCACAACTTAGCAACAACATCATCTAGATGATCATATTCACCTTTCTTACACCTTTAATGAAAAACTTGAGTGATTAACTGTTGAATTTGCTTGAGAATCTTTGGGGAGGGTCTAGAGAGAGTTTAGGAGTTCCTATGCTCTATTTAGGTAAAAAAATGAGTGAAAATGGCGAAGCATAAATTAAAAAGTTAAATAAAGTCGGTCACCTCCTCCCCATATGCGGCCTGATCTGCGACACATATCACCTTATATGGCCGCTGATCCAACCGCATTTCAAAACAAAAAAATTCTAAGTGGATATGTGGTTCCATATGCGAGGCATATCCAATTTTACGAGGTATATTGCTCCGCATATCATTCCATACTTATCGAACTTCTTCGACACTTACTTCATTTGATCTGATTAGTCTCAAACTTCCTCAAAACCTTCTTAAAACTCCAAAACCTTTACCGATATTATTATCATTTCGTCCCCTCTGACCACGGTGTGGCGGTAAATTTTTAAATTATGAAGAGTTATCATCGGATGGAGCGGCAACCATGGAAGAATTAGACACGGTGGCTATTTTTTTGGCAAACCCCGCTTCTTCTAGTATGAGCATAGAACTGACTTGGTAAAACGGCAGAAGAGGGTTGCTTTGGTGAATAAGTACACCAATGCCACTATATGCGTCAGTGAGGCCGGCAACCATTTGTAAAATGAGCCTATTGTTAGTTACCGGTGCCCCGACGTTCTTGAATTGACCGAACAAAACCTTGAGTCGTTGACAATATGCGGATGCATTGAAAATATCCTCCATGTTAGTGGTGGAGAATTTTTGCTCAAGTGTGACGGCCTTGAAATTTTTATTATCCTGGAATATGTCACGTAATCAATCTCAAGCCTCCATCGTTATGGAATCAGGTTCAAGAATCATATGCAACAAATCACTAGAAATTGTGGTATAAATCTACTGGAGAACTGTTGCATCAAGGATCAACCATAATTCCTTTTCATCATCGGTTTTCGGTACAATCTCCTTGCCTTTTTTCAATGAAATTATGTGATGGATAACCCGGTGTGATCTACAATGAATTTTGAAGAGCTTCGCCCATGTCGCATAATGGATGTTTTACATCTCAAGAGTGATGGAGATATGGGACTTAATGTTTGAATTATCTAGGGCTGGATAAAAATTTGATTTCGAGTCAGGCATGGCTGACGGGACTGTCACGACCCGTTCCGGGGCCCGTGACTGGTGCCTTACCCGGACACCCAAGTAGTCATACATCAGAGAAATCAGCGGAATATAAAACATACAGATATGAAACAAGAGATAAGATAATAAAACAGGCCAACCAAAACGGTTGCCTCGTGCGTATATCTGAAATTTTGAAGCAGTTACATCCCTTTACAAACCCCGCCACAACAAGACCTGCACTTAAGAAAGTAACAACACCTATGGCGGGACGGGCCCGCCATACCCTCAATGTACGTAACCTACAACTCGGGAAACATACCAAAAGATAAGCCTCGGAGAAACAGAGCTTCCCAATACTGAATCGTGATCCATGAGCGAGGATCAACAACCGGTGTACTTACTGCGGCGTGAACGCAGCCCCGGAGGTCGATAACAGTACAGTATGTGAAATCGAAAATACGTAAATGAAATCATAGTAGTCTATATAAAGCAGGAGACATATATGATAACAAAACTACAGTTCATAAAAGCAGTCATGTCAAGTCAGGGACTCACGCCCTCAAAGTCATCCCTCATGCCCGTGGAACTCCTTCCTCACTGCCGACAATCTAGGTATTAGTTATGTGATACGTGTAACATGTCTCGGCCCATCTCATGGACTCGAGGTGAAATCGTATGGAATACATTCCCGGTCCATCTCATGGACTCGGTATCAAATCAGGTGGTATCATTCGGTTCATCCCACGAACGGTGTCGCGTGAAATACATTCCTGGTCCATCTCATGGACTCGGTATCGTGGTGAAATACATTCCGGTTCATCCATGAATGCGTGTCGCGTGGTGAAATACATTCGGTTCATCCTACGAACGCGGTAGTCGAGTGAAATACATTCGGTTCATCCTACGAACGCAGAATGGTCGAGTGAAATACATTCCTGGTTCATCTCATGAACGCGGTAGTCGAGTGAAATACATTCCCGGTTCATCCCATGAACGCGGTAGTCGAGTGAAATACATTCCCGATTCATCCCATGAACGCGGTAGTCGAGTGAAATACATTCCCGGTTCATCCCATGAACGCGGTAGTCGAGTGAAATACATTCCCGGTTCATCCCATGAACGCGGTAGTCGAGTGAAATACATTCTCGGTTCATCCCATGAACGCGGTGTCGCATGGCCATAACATTTAAACGCTCATTTAAGACAGATTAAGATATTACCATGTTTTCCTTTTAAAACAATTAAGACAATATTATGCCCTTCTTTTTTTTTTAACCAAAGCACTTTCCCTCTTAAAGTCAAGTAACAACATTCTTTTCCAAAAGTTCAAGTTTGCCTAATTTCAAATATTCACGTTTCTTATTTTCGAAAGATTTCATAGTTCATAGTCTTAATCATTTAATAACATAATTCTCTTTTAAAAACAGTTGAGTAATATATGTTTTATGTGTGAGTAGATTATTCTTGTTCATAACAATCTTATTAAAGCAGTCATGATCTAGGAAATGTAATATCATTTTGTCTCATCTTAGCTTCTATGCAGATGGAGGTTTCTATTGGTTTTAATAATACTTTATTAGTCATTACATTTCCCTTTATTAACGCTGCTGTGGTTTGTTCGATACTTATCCTCATTTTCGAAACCAGTAAAACATTATTCCTTTTACAAACCAAGTACTCATTACTCACGAATGAGGTTTCACGCTTTTTAACAAAATTCATATTAAATCAATTAAGTCAAGTCTCTTATCTTTTGAGATCAAGTCTCTTAACTTTTAAAATCAATAAACCATTCATTTTATTACTCTTAAGTCGTTATACCCAACTTCCCATAAAGCTAGTATAACTCTTAACTTTCAAAACCAAGTGTTACTCTTCTTTCAAAACGGTTTCTTAATTCTTTTGAAATACTTCAAGATTCTTATTATTCAGGCTTAAGTCAAAAGACATTGCCGTAAAACTACGTTCAGTTAACGCACGTACGTCTACCGTACTATATATATATATATATATATATATATACTTTTAAAAATATCATGCTTAAGAGTATAGGAAGAATCACATACCTCGTGACGATTTATCGACTATTAGCAAATAGCTCCAACGTACTGTAATCCTGCTAGCCTTTTCCACCCTTCGAGTAGAATACGCTACTCGCAGTACTTCAACCTATATTGGTCATATAAGTCTATCAACGTCTAGACTACTCTGCAGAATAATTCTAGATACAGATTCCTTTATTCTACGGAAAATTGGGCAGCACTTCCCTACCCGCCAAACTACACAAGTCTACTGTAAATACAGTCCTATGTAAGTACAGTTTAAATCTTCTTCTTTAATATTCTTCTGATGTGATTTCAGTTCAATTCCTTTTTCTGTAATATCCTTCTATTACAGTTCAATTCTCTTCTGTAATATCCTTGTATTTATCTTATATTCATTTCTATACTACTACAGTATGTAATTTCCAATTACACTAGAAGGATAGGATTATTTACCTCGATAAGCCCAAAATTATCCAAGATTAAATGTCGATCCTGAGCAAGGTTAGCTCCTACTCCGTGCGCTCCAACCCGCTCCAAACAACCCTTAGAAGTTCTACGCAACTTCTTCTTAATACTTCAACTTGCTATGAAGATTTCCTTAGGGTTTCGTTTAGTGGCTAAAGGAAGTATAATATTATTGCTGGGCTTTTAGTATAGGTATAACCTTGGAATACTACAAGGTATTAGGGCCAAGGTATTTGGGAATAGTAACAATACTTGGAGAGTATTTTTCTACCAAGGGGGGGGGGGGGGGGTGTATTATATGAAAACAACTAGGCAAGGGGGGGGAGGTATACTCTCGGCCAAGGCTTCTCAAGGGGGGGGAGACCTTGGACGAATACTACACTTAAGGGGGAGGGATTTTGAGACTTGGAAAAATGATTTGTGGATGAAGATTTAGTCTTGCATTGGAGGGGTATTTATAGGCCAATCAATGGCCAATATCAAGCCAAGTGGTGGGCAAGTGTAGGGTGAAGATTTGGACATGTGTTTGTGGGTCTCATTTGCTCATCAACTACACAAAATATCCTACCAACTACTTGACAAAAAATGAGCAAGAAAACGCCCCAAGTTTCGTCCCACCTTTCTCGTCCACTTGAGGGTGACACTTGTCACCCTCTCGTTGGTCCAAAATATTTCATCTCTCGGAAAAATCCGTAAAAAATTATAAATGACATAGCCGTATTTTTCCCTTCGCAAAGTCCGGAAAACGTTTCGTCGGAAAACGACTCTTTTCGCTAGTTGTGCACAAATTTCGCCACTTTGCCTACTTAAGGCTTAAACTTTTGTACGTACGCCCTCACGTACATACTCTGTAAATACGGGGTATAACAGGGACAAAGAAGATGAATGAAGTGGATGGTGGCAAGACGGGGAGCCGGCGGCAAGTTTTAGTGTTTGTAGAATTTTTGGATTTTGGAAATTTCAGAATCTGATAACATGTAAGAAATATCTTCATTCATTATTTCATTCCAAATGAGTAGTAGGTATACCCATAATACATGAATCATCCTAGGCTAGAATCAAGGTAATTAATTACTTAATATACACCTACCATATACAAAATATACTGAAAGACTATGTACAAATTGTTGGAAATTTATCAATGTGGAATAAAGTTTATCCCATTATTTATGACTCGAACAATTGGGGCTCCGCACGTCGGAAACGTCATTTTCACACACATGTAAATATTGTACCTAGGATTATAAATTTCATTAGTGAAAGAGATATTGGTACGTAAGTAAAATATTTGAGACATAGAATGATGGACGGTTGTTGGCCAAATGACAAGTGTTCCACGTTGGTGAATGAAGGAAGAAATGTACATAGTGTAAAGATTGGAACGAGTCAAAAAGGGTCGCGGAGCCGAGAAGGGCCGCGACGCTAATTCGGTCCCGAGTCACTGGAGTTGCGGCGCTTCTGAGGCCGAGTCGCGGCGCTACCCAAGCATAAAGTCTGAAACAAAAATTTAATTTTTGAGACTTTTGGACTGCCCTCAATGACATTCATTCCAGCATTATTCAGTCATTATTTGACTGATAAATTGGTGCCATTACTTAGGCATTCATTTCCATTACATTGTTGATTCAATGCCACATTATAAATTGAGGCTTTTGGCTAAATTGTTAAACACTTGCAACATTTGTGTTTCAGAAAATCTTCTTCTTCTCTAACATATTTCAATACTCAAAGTTCTTCAAAAGAAACACTTGACTTTCCTTTGCTCAAGTGTATTTGTAGTTGTTTTATCTTGAGAGACTATTACCTAGAAACGCAAAAGGATATATACGGGGAAATCTTATCTTAAAGACAGAGTGTCATCACTCGACTTAGCAGAATTCAGATTAAGTGTTGGTTCTTATTTCCAGTTGTTTGTTAAGATTATTTCTTTTGTTGTTATCTTTTATTCTTTATTTTTCTAGTTCTTGTAATAGGTGTTTTTCTATTTTCCGTTTGTTGCTTTCATTTCATATAACACAAATCACAATATTCTATCATTTACTCGTATGTGGACAAAAAAAATGTTATGATGATATTATAATCATTCACTAATCTTGTATAATCTTTTGTCAATCTTAGTACTGTACGTGGGGGTGTAAATGTAGTATGTCCAAAATTTAGAGGCACAAGTGTTTGATTTTAAAATATAAAAAAAAAGGATCCCTTTATTGTCTAGAATTCCTTTGTGAGGGTGGGGGGTGGGGGTTTAGGATTATGTAAATCCATATTGTATTATAATTAGGACTAGGTGACAAACTGTATATGTTGAATTCTAATTCATGTAGATTTGGGAATAGAACTGACCATAATTAAGTTCATCTATAAATACACATAAGCAGGTCGTGCCTTTAATTTGATTATTATTATTAAGCGAATTAACATTAACAAGAAGATGAAGTTAGGTTTAGGTTCAGATTCGGAGTCAGATATAGAGGTGTCTTATTCATGTGAAGATGATTATCAGTGGATTAATTCATACGAAGATGAGTGGAATTGTAAGGAAGAACATGTTCTTTCCAGACGAGACATGCAGGAGGAAGGGTTATTTCATAGATATAATCGAAGAGGTGGCATAGTTCTTGGATTTCTAGCATGTTTCCAATTCTTGAACCTTGTTTTACGACCTTCAGATTAATTATTAGTAACTAAAACCTTAATTTAGTCGTCCTCTCCTTTTATTCTTGTCTTTCTATACTTCTCAATTTCTTTTTGTAAAAGTAGAAATAGTAGTGAATTAAAGGAAAAGCTTCTATTTGTTCTCTTTCCCCTTTCTTTGCATTTAGACATGAAAATCAAGTATTTTTCATATTGTTTTTGGAATTTTGAAGTTAGAGTCGAAGATAAAGTTACGTTTAATTATAATTTTTGCAAAGAATATTTGATTGTTTGAATATACAGAAAGCAGAAAAAAAAGACATTTTAGTTATTTTCCAAGCTGTATTTAAAATTTTCATGATCAGACATTGATTCTCGAATAAAAATAATTAAATCTAGAAAAACATTCATGGTCGAACGAGTTATTTTTTATTTGAAAAATTATGGTGCACAGCTCAAGTATCCATTGATCATATGACTTGACCAATTTTCACTTTTAAATATATTCTGTTGTTTAAGTAATTTGGTAAACATTTTCGTATAAAAAAACATTCTTAGCCCCATTACTTGTTACAAAGAAAAATATCTCATTACTAATCCTAGCATTTCAATTCGTTCATTTTTATACCTACACAATTGTTATCTATATGTTTTCTTAATCAGATTTAATAAACGATAAAAAAAATTATATCTCAAACCGAGTAACAAAATGAAGTAGAAAATCATAAAATGTTTAATCTCCCAAAAAACAGAAATTAAGATGAGTACATAAATTATTAACCTAAAGTAAACTTTAATTTCGAGTCCACAATATTCCTGGTGTGTCCTTAAGAAATTTAATCATTTCACTTTTGTCTAAGGTTACAGATTAATTCCTCCAAGGATAGAACGGAATAACTATTCTATAATAGCGGCAATTCAAATTAAAAACTTCGACAAATTCAACAAACAGAGCAAAGTTTTGAAAACAAATGAAGAGAACCGTTTAGAGGGAGAAAAAATTTAGATTTTTGTGTATAAAATCTACCTCTAGACAATAAAAAGGTGAGATAGAGAGGTGCTCTTTTGGATTCACTCCAAAATGTATTTTTTTCATTTTCCATTCACACTTTAAAATTACAACACTAGCTGTTTATAAACACAACGACCCCTAAGGGCTCATGAGCAACTCATATATATTTTCACCAAATTAAAGTAACATTTATCAATGAGTCGTGCTTCAATCCTAAACTCATTAAATTCACCTATATATTTGTTAAAAGTCATCACCAACTTAATCTCCAAAACAATGGATAATCAATCTAGAATGTTCAAGTAGTTCTAGAGAGTTGAAAGAAGATCTCTAAAATGGAAGTTTCTAGAATGTCTTGGATACTTAATTTAGAGATATGTCTAGAAGACTCTAAATTCTTGTAAGAAATGTGTAGATGTTCTAGAGCCTTAGATATTTGTAGAATATGATGGAATTTTCTAGATCTTTAGGACCATGTCTAGAATCATCCCTACACAAGTATAAATAAGGGTGACCTTAGTCATTTGTAAAGAACAACCGAGAATCAAGAATTAAGAACCAACACACTTGTAAGCTAAAGTGTTCCTAAGTGTGCATCCAAAAAGTGTCCAAGTGGTCAAGTTATAGTGTTCAAATCTTGGTTTAATTACTTTTACAATAATAAAGTAATTACGTTTTTCACGTATTGTGTTGTCCAACAAGTGGTATCAGAGCCAAATCGATTTATACCAAAGAGTCATTTGTTGAGTTTCTTAGAGTGTCCGTTGTGGTTTAGTACTACAGAGCTTATTGTCGAAATCAAGCTTTCTTGGTAAAAGAAATAAAACTTTAGCCAAGACACCATGGGTGACCTTCAAGTGGTCGGTGGAATCAAGAAACTTAACAATCAAAATTACAGCACGTGGTCGATGCATATAGAGGCATATCTTCAATGCCAAGATTTGTGGGAGATCGTTGGTGGCAATGAGGTCACACAACCAGAAGATGCAGCCGCTCTGAAGAAATAGAAGATTAGAGCTAGCAAAGCCATGTTTGCGATTCGGACCACAGTTGTAGATGAAATGTTGAGCATATCAGACCGGCTAAGACACCGAAGGAAGCGTGGGATACTTTCGCAACATTGTTTACCAAGAAGAATGATATGAGACTACTTCTTTCTATCAGACAACGCGACATGACGATCAATCAATACTTTACCAAGGTAAAATCTCTTTGTCGCGAAATTTCTGCATTAGACTCTGTTGCTGGCATGTCAGGCGCTAGAATTAGAAGGATTATTATTCATGGATTAATGCCAGAATATAGAAGTTTTATTGCCGCAATACAAGGTTGGCCAAGCCAACCTTCTCTTGTTGAATTAGAAAACTTGCTAGCTGACCAATAAGTGTTGGCTAAGCAAATATCTGGAGTCTCATTAAAAAGTGACGAATGAGCACTCTATAGCGGTGACAAGAAAGGTCGATTCCGACCAAATGCTAGTAGAAATTCTAGAAAACATGATGATAAGTATAGTCATCATGGAAGCTCCCAAATAGGGAGAGCTCAAAAGAAAGACAATTGGGGTGGTCGGTCAAAGAATAACAATAATTTTGATGGAAAATGCTATAACTGTGGGAAGAAGGGCCATATAGCTAAAAGTTGTTGGTTCAAGAAGAACACTATAGAAAGCAATGCAGCCACGTCAAATGCAGGAAAGACAGGCGATGAAGAGTGGGACGGTGAAGCCTCTTTTGCTGTGGAGGAAGAAGAATTAGCTCCGGCAGTTACTGTTCCTGAAACAATCGACTACAACAGTGATTGGATAGTCGACTATGGCTGCTCAAATCATATGACATGAGATAAAGAGATCAAGCAACCATGTCAGGTTCAGTCATCGAAGAACTCGAAGCCGAGAAGAAGTTTTAGGAAGATAAACCCATATTCGAGGACGTTAAAGAAGAAGCTAACCACGATAATGACAATTCTGACGAAACAATGGATGAGGATTTTGGTATTCCACCAGTAGATGGATTGGACGAAGACATGGATCTGCCTGACAACAGTTCGATCATAAAAGTCGGTGAGGAGAAGGAAATTGGAAATAAAGGATTGAAGAAGAAGCTTGTCAAGGAAGGTGAAGGTTGGGATACTCCCGAGGTTGGTGATGAAGTTGAAGTCCACTACATGTGAAATCCGGAAAAAAAAAATATAGTTGTGGTTGGGTTAATAAAAATATATATATAAGAAAACAAAGAATAAATTGCATGGGATAGAGTTAGTGTTAAAGTTGGATAAATAGATAGATGAAATGAAAATAAGAAAACAAAAGAAAAACAAAAGAAAAAGAAAAAAAAAGGAAAAGTGCAGCATGCACGTACACCTTTGCTTTCTCCCCCCTTCCCCCCTTTTCATTTCCCCTCCAACTCTTGTCATTTCACCTCCCATAGGTTATAGAAAACTCTCCACTTATACATTGTATTTACACACAAACAAAGTATATAGCACAAAGAATAGAAAATCAGAAAAAAACAAGTGAAAAGAAGAGGAAAAAATCTGGAAAAAATACCAAGAGGACAAGAAGAACAAGAATCAAAATACTAGAGAGTAAGAATAATTTTAGCAACCACACAACAATAATCTTCACACTTACAAGGTGAGTTTTCTCACTCAGAAATTTTTGGTAACATCCTTTATTTTTAGTTCAATACATGTTAGAATAAGAATTGGGTTTGAAAAGAAATATTGAACTTTTGATTGTTTAGACAACTAGTTGCGTCATGAACTTTACGAACTGTTCTCACTGAGTTATAATTGTTAGAATTTGATGAAATTCGGAGGAGTGGTACACCTCTCTAATATGATCATATAGAACCAAAAATGAGGTAAAATGGACATACGGTTCGAAAGTTATCATAGTTCAAAGTTTCTGCCTTATATTTGGTTGAAATTCGGAAAGGCATAATTACGGACTGTTTTTATTGAGTTTTACTTATTAGAATTATATGAAAATTTACATGGTTGTAAATCTATCTGTTACGGACAGATATAGATAAAGATTTATTAAAACGGACTTACGAGTTGAGAGTTATTGTAGTTTGAAGTTGCTGCCTCGGATTCATCGGAATCCAGAAGGGCAGGACGTTGAAACGTAAAACTGTACTAATCTGTGGGGAATATGAAAATTGTTGCTAAATGAAAGTTCTATATCTATCTGTTGTGGACATTTTGAGACCTTACGGGGGTCTATCAGACTTACGGATTGAGAGTTATAGCTTTTTAAAGTTTCTGCCTCGGATCTATCGAGATCCAGGAAGGGCAGCGAATAAAAGGGTAAAACTGTACCAAATGGTACGGAATATGAAAGGATGGTTCACATGGAGACGTGTAGCTCTCTGTTCTCGTCGTTTTGAGATTTTATGGGGCTTGAACGGGTTTACAGATTAGGAGTTATGACTATTCTAAGATTGGGTGTTGTTTAATAAAAATTCTGCCGAAACAAATTTTATGTGGCTGTTTTGAGGATAAATTTGTGTTAGTTACCAAAAATAGTTTTAAATGAAATTTGGTACAGTGAAATATCCCGGTCTTACCTTAGTTTCCGCTTGAGAAACACCTTAGTTGGAGTTATGGTTAAAAAGTTATAATCGTTACAAGTATGAATGACAGAATGTTAGAAAAGAGAATAGTGTTTATTCGATCTTCTGAAAAATATGAAAAGTGAATACGTGTTCACATAAATATATAAATATATAATGGATCGGGTTGCGCGCAACAAAGCGTAAAGTGAATACGCGTTCACAAATACGTAAACATAATGGATCGGGTTGCGCAACAAAGCGTAAAGTGAATATGTGTTCACAAATACGTAAACATAATGGGTCGGGTTGCGCGCAACAAAGCGTAAAGTGAATACGTGTTCACAATTACGTAAATATAATGGGTCGGGTTGCGCGCAACAAAGCGTAAAGTGAATACGCGTTCACAAATACGTAAATATAATGGGTGGGTTGCGCGCAACAAAACGTAAAGTGAATGCGCGTTCACAAATACGTAAACATAATGGATCGGGTTGCGCGCGCAACAAAGCGTAAAGTGAATACGTGTTCACAAATACGTAAATATAATGGATCGGGTTGCACGCGCAACAAATATGAAAGATGAATACATGTTCACCTATATATAAATATGAAAAGTGAATACGCGTTCACAAATATATAAATGTAATAAATATGTGGAAATGCAGGAATGTCTTAACGTATATCTGAGATAAAATGAAGTGTTAGTTAAATCGAGAATTTCCTATGAGGAGTTGTTGCATATTTAAAAATGTTGTAATCTGATATGTTTTACAATATGCTTATTACGTTATAATGTGATTGCGCTTGGAATATTGTGGTGTTACTTTGAATTGCAGGGTAAGGTTCTCACTCAGCCCCAGATGGTAGGGCTGACTCTTTATTTAACATGTTTCAGGAAAGCGTGATAGAGGAAAGGCTCCACGCCAAGGCTAGCGATCGTCCCGCAGCCTCTTGACATACCAAGTCTATTGTTTCGGGCTTGGTACTCGTCAGGTTCAGAATGTCAGTTCCAATGTCTCGGGAAATGCCCGTGTGGAATGGTCTCCCTTCCAACTTAGAATAATATTTGTCAGTATGTCTATGGTGAAACAATATTTGCACGAATATGGGCTCGCGTTATATTTTTAATAAAGTCATAAGCAAATTTCTTTATTGTTATTTTATTAATAGCTCTGTATTTGGATATAAGTTTAAATTTCTAAATAAAGAGAATTAAATGGTGCTCCTGGTGAAAAATAATTGTCCAGGTGCCATCACGCCCTAAGTAAAGACTTAGGAAAAGTCGGGGCGTGACAAGTTGGTATCAAAGCTAAACCAGGTTAGGAGATTCTAGAAAGTTCTTCGAGTTGGGTGTTTGAACGGTTACTTATTGCGACGGTGTGCGCGCCACCTTAGTAATAAGTAAACGGAATAACATCCTAAAGTTTCACTTCTTTCATACTCTTCTCGTGCCTATCTTGAGTCTTTTCAAAGACTTGGTTCTCGTACTACCTCCTTCAAAGGATTGTGGAAGGGAGTGTCTGACGATAAAATAACCGGATGTACTGCACCGGCCGAAAAGGTAGGAGAGGTACGAGATAGACTATGGGGCAAATTTTGTGAGAAGAAGAGAACATATCTATACAGGAAGGACTACAAGTCTAACCCAATAGTATTTCTCGATGAGGTAGAAAACCTCGTATGCGAGGATGTGTGGAGACGCATGACGTCAATTTGGTGTCGCCGCGGTTAGTGGGCGACACGGGTGTGGTGGAGAAATTTTAGAAGAGATCATTTTCCGATGTCACCACCGATGACGTGGGAGTTGAGCGCGTTCGGTGAAAGTACATGCCTAACTCCGAAACGATGCGCTCGGGCGTGAGTTTGAAGCTATTGAAACAAGGAGACCGCAATATGATAGAATACAATACCTAATTCATCCGATTATCGGCATATAACGCATACGTATTATTCCTCTGAGAAAGGAGAAGGTCAAAAGAGTTGTTAAGGGTTTAAACCCAAACTTGGAAGAGAAGGTAGTGGCATTAGCTCATTATCGGGCATACCTTGGATCGTCGGTATGTGATGAGGGTAGAAGGTTTCGCTAAAGCAAAAGAGAATATTCGCGAGAAGAGATTTGACGTCGGGATCATTTAACCGAGTCAAAATCGAGCGGGAGTTTAGTAAGGGATCTTGGGACCGAACCAATCATGGGCGATCTTATTTCAAGTCTAAGGGGCAGTTGGTCTAATTACCAAGGTAGCAAGGACAAGGCCACCAACCCTAACACGGGAGGTGACAAACCGATTTGTAAGATTTGTCAAAGGAAACACAATGGAGAATGTCGCTCTTACGAAGACATGTTATAAGCGTGGAAGTCGGGCCATTATGCGGGGATTGCGAAGAGGACCCAAACTCAATCCATTCGGGAGGTCGAAGCAACCACAATCGCTCTGGGAAATCGGAAACCAACCCGCAAAGTCGGGGAAGTCAACAATGAACAATTTAATCGGCTCTACGCTTTGCCCGGAGGAATGAGGCGAAGCATCTAATGCGGTGGTCACGGTATTTTGCTAGTCTCGAGTATTCTGCATTTGTATTATACGATCCCGGCTCTACATTTTCATATGTGTCAATGGGCTTTGCTAAGAATTTACACGTAGAACCTTCTTATTTAAGTGAATCTTTTGAGGTTATGACACCAGTAGGGGCCTCAATTTGGGCCTCTCGGGTGGTAAATAATTTTCCATTAGAAGTGAATGGCAGGGGAACAATGGTGAACCTAGTACTACTTGATATGGTAGACTTCGACGTCATTTTGGGTATGGATTGGTTGTCGGCATGTTATGCCATGTTAGATTGTCGTGAAAGATAGTGAGATTAACTTTTCGGAGAACCGTAAGTTGTTATAAGGGGTAGGGTTGGAATATCCTCAGTCGGTTTATTTCCTACCTTGGGGCTCAAAAGTTATTGAGAAGTCACGAGTGGAGTGCAGCATATCGGCTAATATAGTGGATACCCAAAAGAATCCCAGCGATGAATGATGTCCTATTGTTCGAAATTTTAGGAGGTTTTCTGAAGATCTTCCAGTCTTCCTCGGATATAAGTAGAGTTTGCTATAGAGTTAATTAGGGTACAAGACCCATTTTATTCCTCCATATCGAATGGCCCGGTGAATTGAGGAGTTGAAAGAACAATTGAAGGATCTTACGGATAAAGGCTTTATAAGGCCTAGTGTTTCCCCTTGGGGTGCACGATCTGTTTGTGAAAAGAAAAGACGGATCGCTCGAATGTGCATCGATTATCGGCGACTCAATAAGGTCACGATCGAAGCGATACCCATTACCAAGAATCGATGATCTTTTGACCAACTTGCGAGCTAGCTATTTTTCCAAGATTGATCTCGTTCGGGATATCACCGGTGAAAATAAATTCGGATGATATATCGAAACAACCTTTAGAACCCGATCGGCCATTATGAGTTCTTGGTCATGTCTTTTGGGTTAACTTGATGCCCAAAGACTTTTATGGATTTAATGAGCAGAATCTTCAAACCATTCCTAGATTTGTTCGTGATCGTGTTCATAGATGATATCCTAATTTCTGATAGAGTGTTGAAGAACATGAAGAGCGTCGAGGTAGTGCTTGAGTCTTGAAACAGGAGAAACTATATGCTAAATTTTCAAAGTGTGAATTTTGGTTGGAAAAGTAGCCTTTTTGGGCCATGTTGTGTCAAGGGATGGAATTATGGTAGACCCCCAGAAGATAGAAGTAGTGAAGAACTGGCCAAAACCGACCACTCCGACAGAGGTTAGAAGTTTCTTGGGTTTGGCTGGGTATTATAGAAGATTCGTAAAAGGTTTTTCTAGTCTTGCTGCTCCTTTGACCCGGTTGACTCAAAAAGCGGTTAAGTATCAGTGGTCAGAAGCATGTGAAACAAGTTTTCAGAAACTAAAGGAATTGTTGACTACTGCACCAGTCCTAACCTTACCATCGGGACAAGAAGGGTTCACAGTCTATTGCGATGCCTCTAGAATTGGGTTAGGATGTGTCTTGATGCAGTTTGAAAAGGTTATTGCGTATGCATCTAGACAATTGAAGATACATGAGAAGAATTACCCAACTCATGACTTGGAATTAGTTGCGGTGGTGTTTGCCTTACGAATATGGAGACATTATTTGTATGGTGTGCATATGGAATATTTACAGATCATAAGAGTTTGCAGTACATAACCACGCAGAAGGATTTGAATCTCCGACAAAGAAGATGGTTAGAGTTGCTTAAGGATTATGACCTTAGTATTCTTTACCATCCTGGAAAAGCCAACGTGGTGGCTGACACACTCAGTAGGAGATCAATGGGCAGCTTGGCCCATTTGGCAATACAAAAGAGGGGTATTGTTCGGTAGGTACAAAGATTGGGAAACCTCAGGGTTAGCTTAACTGAGATCGGTGAAGGTAGGGTGGTGGTACATGATACGTCGCAGTCTGTCTTAGCTTCGGAAATAAAAGAAAGTCAGTTTGAGGATACGGAGTTTGTTGGATTTCGGGAGGATCAACAGGAAAACCTTCACGATTTTACATTGGGAGATAATGTGGAACCGCCCGGTATAAGGGTAGGTTATGTGTTCCTAAGGTAAAGGATCTAAGGAGGAAGATCTTAGATGAGGTCACAACACAAGATATTCCATTCATCCAGTCAACAAAAATGTATCAGGACCTCAAGGCAAATTACTGGTGGGACGGGATGAAGAAAGACGTTGCGGAGTTTGTCGGGTGGTGTCTTATATGTCAGCTGGTGAAAGCTGAACATCAAAAATCTGGCGGATTACTTCAGGACATTGGAGTCCCCATGTGCAAATGGGAGGCGATTCATATGGATTTCAAATGGCGGTGCAGAAAACTCGAGGAGAATGCGATTCTATTTGGGTGATTGTTGATCGGCACAAAGTCAGCCCATTTCTTACCGGTCAAGACTACGTATCGCGCACCAAGACACACAGATTTATTTGAGGAGATTGTGCGGTTACAGGATTCTCTTACAAATTATTTGGATAGGGTTCCAGTTCACCTCAAACTTTTGACAAAGTTTCCAGGTCTCGGGACAAAAGTTAAGTTAAGCACGGCTTTCCACCCGCATGAAGCAGATGGGCAAGTGGCGAACAATTCAAACACTTGAGGGCGTGTTGCGATCTTGTGTGTTAGATTTTCGGAAGTTGGTTGGACCATCTATGTCTAATTGAGTTACTACAACAATAGTTTTCACTCTAGCATACAAATGACCCGTTTGAAGCATTATATGGGCGAAAATGTAGGTCTCCACTTGGATGGTTCGAGGTGGGTGAGGCGACTTGTTCGGACACAAGTCATTCAGAAACAAATGATAAGGTACATATGATTCGGAGAGGATCAAAAAGCATTTCATGGCGTCATAAGTCTATGCGGATCATCGAAAAGAGATCTTGAATTTCGAAGGAGAAAGTATTTTTAAAAGTGTCCCCAATGAAGGAGTGATGCGCTTTGGTAAGAAAGGAAATTGAGCCCGAGGTTTATTGGGCCATATGAGATCTTTGCGAGGAGTGGGAATGTGGCTTACGAATTAGCACTTCCACAAAGTGAAGCGGTGCATCCGATATTTCATGTGTCGATGTTACGAAAATACTTGCACGATCCAAGTCACGTCATCCTTCCCCAGGAGATAGTTCTTAATAAAGAGCTTCAATATGAAGAGACTCTAGTAGAAATACTTGATAGAAAGGTCCAACGCCTTAGAAATAAAGACATTGCTTCCGTGAAATTCCTATGGAAGAATCACTCCACAGAGGAAGCCACCTGGGAAGCGGAAGAGGCGATGAAAGTCAAATATTCATTCCTATTTGACTAAGGTAATAAAAAAAAATGCATTACATAGTACTTCATATGTGTGTGTCATTTGCGTGTCTATATGCGTTGTGTTCTGACCTTATTCTCATTCGAGGACGAATGATTCTTAAGGAATGGAGAATGTGAAGCCCCAAATTAGTGTTACAATAACAATAAACATTATTGTGTCTATGTGATTATGTTACGACCTTATTCACATTCGAGGACGAATGTTGCTTAAGGAGGAGAGAATGTGAAATCCGGAAAAAAAAAATATAGTTGTGGTTGGGTTAATAAAAATATATATATAAGAAAACAAAGAATAAATTGCATGGGATAGAGTTAGTGTTAAAGTTGGATAAATAGATAGATGAAATGAAAATAAGAAAACAAAAGAAAAACAAAAGAAAAAGAAAAAAAAAAAAAAAAAGGAAAAGTGCAGCATGCACGTACACCTTTGCTTTCTCCCCCCTTCCCCCCTTTTCATTTCCCCTCCAACTCTTGTCATTTCACCTCCCATAGGTTATAGAAAACTCTCCACTTATACATTGTATTTACACACAAACAAAGTATATAGCACAAAGAATAGAAAATCAGAAAAAAACAAGTGAAAAGAAGAGGAAAAAATCTGGAAAAAATACCAAGAGGGCAAGAAGAACAAGAATCAAAATACTAGAGAGTAAGGATAATTTTAGCAACCACACAACAATAATCTTCACACTTACAAGGTGAGTTTTCTCACTCAGAAATTTTTGGTAACATCCTTTATTTTTAGTTCAATACATGTTAGAATAAGAATTGGGTGTTGAAAAGAAATATTGAACTTTTGATTGTTTAGACAACTAGTTGCGTCATGAACTTTACGAACTGTTCTCACTGAGTTATAATTGTTAGAATTTGATGAAATTCGGAGGAGTGGTACAGCTCTCTAATATGATCATATAGAACCAAAAATGAGGTAAAATGGACATACGGTTCGAAAGTTATCATAGTTCAAAGTTTCTGCCTTAGATTTGGTTGAAATTCGGAAAGGCATAATTACAGACTGTTTTTATTGAGTTTTACTTATTAGAATTATATGAAAATTTACATGGTTGTAAATATCTCTGTTACGGACAGATATAGATAAAGATTTATTAAAACGGACTTACGAGTTGAGAGTTATTGTAGTTTGAAGTTGCTGCCTCGGATTCATCGGAATCCAGAAGGGCAGGACGTTGAAACATAAAACTGTACTAATCTGTGGGGAATATGAAAATTGTTGCTAAATGAAAGTTTTAGATCTCTCTGTTTTGGACATTTTGAGACCTTACGGGGGTCTATCAGACTTACGGATTGAGAGTTATCGCTTTTTAAAGTTTCTGCCTCGGATCTATCGAGATCCAGGAAGGGCAGCGAATAAAAGGGTAAAACTGTACCAAATGGTACGGAATATGAAAGGATGGTTCACATGGAGACGTGTAGCTCTCTGTTCTCGTCGTTTTGAGATTTTATGGGGCTTGAACGGGTTTACAGATTAGGATCCTAATCATGACTATTCTAAGATTGGGTGTTGTTTAATAAAAATTCTGCCGAAACAAATTTTATGTGGCTGTTTTAAGGATAAATTTGTGTTAGTTACCAAAAGTAGTTTTAAATGAAATTTGGTACAGTGAAATATCCCTGTCTTACCTTAGTTTCCGCTTGAGAAACACCTTAGTTGGAGTTATGGTTAAAAAGTTATAATCGTTACAAGTATGAATGACAGAATGTTAGAAAAGAGAATAGTGTTTATTCGATCTTCTGAAAAATATGAAAAGTGAGTACGTGTTCACATAAATATATAAATATATAATGGATCGGGTTGCACGCCGCAACAAAACGTAAAGTGAATACGTGTTCACAATTACGTAAATATAATGGGTCGGGTTGCACGCCGCAACAAAACGTAAAGTGAATACGCGTTCACAAATACGTAAATATAATGGGTGGGTTGCGCGCCGCAACAAAGCGTAAAGTGAATACGCGTTCACAAATACGTAAACATAATGGATCGGGTTGCGCGCGCAACAAAGCGTAAAGTGAATACGTGTTCACAAATACGTAAATATAATGGATCGGGTTGCACGCCGCAACAAATATGAAAGATGAATACATGTTCACCTATATATAAATATGAAAAGTGAATACGCGTTCACAAATATATAAATGTAATAAATATGTGGAAATGCAGGGGAATGTCTTAACGTATAATACGAGATAAAATGAAGTGTTAGTTAAATCGAGAATTTCCTATGAGGAGTTGTTGCATATTTAAAAATGTTGTAATCTGATATGTTTTACAATATGCTTATTACGTTATAATGTGATTGCGCTTGGAATATTGTGGTGTTACTTTGAATTGCAGGGTAAGGTTCTCACTCATTGGATGGTAGGGCTGACTCTTTATTTAACATGTTTCAGGAAAGCGTGATAGAGGAAAGGCTCCACGCCAAGGCTAGCGATCGTCCCGCAGCCTCTTGACATACCAAGTCTATTGTTTCGGGCTTGGTACTCGTCAGGTTCAGAATGTCAGTTCCAATGTCTCGGGAAATGCCCGTGTGGAATGGTCTCCCTTCCAACTTAGAATAATATTTGTCAGTATGTCTATGGTGAAACAATATTTGCACGAATATGGGCTCGCGTTATATTTTTAATAAAGTCATAAGCAAATTTCTTTATTGTTATTTTATTAATAGCTCTGTATTTGGATATAAGTTTAAATTTCTAAATAAAGAGAATTAAATGGTGCTCCTGGTGGAAAATAATTGTCCAGGTGCCATCACGCCCTAAGTAAAGACTTAGGAAAAGTCGGGGCGTGACACTACACTAGGACTCTGCTTGACGAAACCAAGTTTGATTCCAGTCACAATAGGGGAGACCCGTTCAAGTTCACCCTGGGTCAAGGACAAGTAATTAAAGGATGGAATCAAGGTATAAATACGATGAAGAAAGGTGAAAATTCTACTTTCACCATTCCACCGGAGCTGGCTTATGTTGAGAGTGGTTCTCCTCCAACTATCCCTCCAAATGCCACTCTACAATTTGATGTTGAATTGCTATCATGGGTGAGTGTAAAAGACATTTGCAAGGATGGTGGAATTTTCAAAAAGATCCTCACAGAGGGGGAGAAATCGAAAAACCCAAAAGATCTTGATGAAGTATTAGTCAAATATGAAGCTCAGCTCAAAGATGGCACGCAAGGTGGTAATTCTAAGCAAATTGTTGAAGTACATCCAAGTCCAGAAAAGGAAAATGAAGATCAAAGTGAGGAATAAAGTACTGAGGATGAGGTAACACAAAATTCGTGGCAAACAGGCATGCATCAAATAGTAGAAGACCGCCAACCAGAAGGAGTAAGCCCACAGCCTCGGAGATCGACAAGAGTTCGAAAGCCAAATCCCAAGTATGCAGCCTCTTTCTGAGATTCCATACCCTGGGACTTTATGTTCATAACTATAACTGAAGAAGAAAAGAGTTCAGAAACTCAGAGAACAACTCAGTATGAAAAGTTGGTGTTGAGGGTGAGTGTTAAAAGTCATCACCAACTTAATCTCCAAAACAGTGGATAATCAATCTAGAATGTTCAAGTAGTTCTAGAGAGTTGAAAGAAGATCTCTAGAATGGAAGGTTCTAGAATGTCTTGGATAATTAACTTAGAGATATGTCTAGAAGACTCTAGATTCTTGTAAGAAATGTGTAAATGTTCTAGAGCCTTAGATATTTGTAGAATATGATTGAATTTTCTAGATCTTTAGGACCATGTCTAGATCATCCCTACACAAGTATAAATAGGGGTGACCTTAGTCATTTGTAAAGAACAACCAAGAATCAAGAACTAAGAACCAACACAATTGTAAGCTAAAGTGTTCCTAAGTGTGCATCCAAAAAGTGTCCAAGTGATCAAGTTATAGTGTTCAAATCTTTGTGTAATTACTTTTACAATAATAAAGTAATTACGTTTTTCACGTGTTGTGTTGTCCAACATATATATATATATGAATCATCTATATCCATTTAAATTATATTAAGGTTCATTTAATTCCAATACTAAATATACATAATAATTTTAGATATAAATTTTTTGTTATCACGATCCAATATTCATAAAATATTAGTTTATCGATTTTGGATTTTTTTTTGTTTACTGGATTCTGAATAAATTATGTTTACATATCAAACGTTTTTTTTTATAAATACAGGGTTTGAGCTAAATCTACTGGTCTATCAAACCCGTAGCTAAAGGGTTGGCTCTGCCCTGCACAACAACAACATACCTAGTAAAATCTCACAAGTGGGGTCTAAGGAGGGTAAAGTGTACGCAGACCTTACCCCTACCTTAAGAGGTAGAGAGGTTGTTTCCGAGAGACTCTCAGCTCAAGAGAAAGCATAACACATGGTCATACTTCATAAGTAAAGCAATAGTAAGATAATAGATGACAGAAGTAAAGTAACAATGACAAAATACTATAAATAAGCATTATGAAAAAGTAATACTAATTGCGGCAAATTAATACGATAGTTGAAGTACAAGAGATAACAGAGAGTAGTAACAAAACACAAATAACAAGAAACTACAAAAATAAAAGAGGGTATGCGAGACACCGCCCTACTACCTCTTGTACCAGTCTACCTTATTATGCATCATCCACAATCTCCTATCTGAGGTCATGTCATTGGTAAGTTGTAACTAAGTCATATCTTGTCTAATCACTCTTCCCCAATACTTTTTCGGCCTACCCCTACCTCTCTTGAAACCATCCGCAACCAACCTCTCACACCTCCGCATCGGTGCCTCCGTGCATCTCATATGTACATGCCCGAACCATTTTAACCTCGCTTCCCGCATCTCTTCCTCCACCGAGGTCACTCCTATGTTGTCTTGAATTACTTCATTTCTAATTTTATCTTTCCTAGTATATCCACGCATCCATCTCAACATCCTTATTTACCTTCATCTTTTGAACGTGACATTTCTTAACTGGTCAATATTATGCCTCATACAACATAGTCGATATAACTACCACTTTGTTGAACTGGCATTTAAGCCTTGGTGGCACCTTCTTATCACACAAGACTCTGGAGACGAGCTTCTATTTCATCCATCCTACCCCAATACGGTATGTGACATCATCATCCATCTCCACATTCTCTTAGATAATGGACCTAAGATACTTAAAACTTCTTCGCTTTTGGATAACTTGTGTCTCAAGCCTCACTTCCACTCTTGCCTCATGCACTACGTCACTAAACTTGCACTCCAAGTATTCCGTCTTGATTCTGCTCAACTTGAACCCTTTGGACTCCAAGGTCTGTCTCTACAGCTCCATCTTACCATTAACTTCGCTGCAAGTCTCTTCAATCAAAATAATTTCGTCCGCAAATAACATACACCATGACACCTCACCTTAAATTTTCCATGTCACTTTATCCATTACCAAGGAAAATAAAAACGGGCTCAGAGTTGATCTCTGATGTAACCCCATCAAACTCATAAAGTGCTCCGAGTCTCACGCTGTCCTCATCCGGGTCGTGGCTCCATCATACATGTCCTTGATCGCCCTAGTATACACCACTGGCACATCTTTAGCCTTCAAACATCTCCATAGAACCTCCCTTGGAACCTTGTCATATGCCTTCTCTAGGCTCTGCCCCTCCACGAAACACATATTGTGTAATTCCTAGCAACTTCATACCACTAACGAGATATTGGGCGACCTCATACCATTATGCAACAGTTAAACATAAAGCAATATCATCCAAAATAGAAGTGTCAATATATATACATATATAGTCTCCTCAAAAGACTCTTGTGGTTCAGCCCTTCCCCGGACCCCGAGAGCTTAGTGCACCGGGCTTCCCTTTTAGTCTCCTCAAGAGACATAACATCTTACAACACCCACAGGGTTCATGGAGCAAACTATAGACTTCTCTTACAACTACTTTTACACTTTACAAGACTTAAATATTAAAAGTAAAAACTAGCCTCCACGAGAAGACACATGGAGGCTTGACACTTTCAGTTCGGAGGTAGGTTGTTCGATCCTTGTACTCTATATCTTCCCTAAACCTGTAAAATGTTAAGACGAAGTTAAGGAATAAGTTCAGCAACTTAGTAAGAAATAATCAATTTTCATGACCGTCTGGACAAGATATAACTTTATAGGAGAGTACTTACGCCTCAACAAAGCAAAGCAAACGTGCAACTCAAACGTAATCATGAAAGATATACTTTATAGATATTCATATACAGGCGCATAAACATACATGTCACATGACTATCACTAGTGAAAACATGTGAACACACATCGTAGTCAAACTTCATGTCAAGCCAACTTTAATAGTCTATGTCGCGTTTCCTATGTTTCTTGTGGTGGCCAAGAAGGTACCTTGATGTGTAACACATTACGTATAAATTAGCAAATATCACTATTCTGAATAAAGGCAATGCAGTTTCAAGCACATACATCACCTTGCGTCCGTACCCATGCATACGTAACTTATAGAACTGAAAGGAATGATCTCACTTCTTTATCAACGAAAATGGGTGTCATCTCACCCCTTTATCGTGATGATGATTGATGACCAGTTAGCATACAATCCATCTCACTCATTTATTGGTGATGACCATCATTTATTAAGCTCACATTTCTCCTTATATGGACATACAAGTGTAACCAATATTTTCAGTAATCATTGCCGTAGATTCTTCTATGCATCTTATCTAAGAAGAGGAGGCCACACAACGACAGCTCCGTGGTTTTATAACAATGTGGCTGTATAGAACTTTTAGTGTCGATGATCAGCAAGGATGATTTTCCACAATGCCAAAATATGAAGATGTTCTGGTAACACGTCGAGTTCAATTAATTTGTTGAAATCTTCAATCTCTCAGCAGGACCATTACTGTCCTTGTAATACTCAATGGCTTGTTTGGACGAAAATTATATATGCCTTCCACTCAAAGAGTTGCCACACATAAATAAGGAGGAGACCGTGACCTATCTGAGTAACAGAAAAATGCAAGATGATGTTACTATACCTCTTAAACTATAGCACCTCAGACTTCTAACATGCCTAAAGGTTTACTAATAGATTGTGATATTGCATTTGGTGACTGCAGCAGAACATAGTAGAGATAGCTCCTAATCAAGGAAGCTAAAAGAGTAGCGCTGGTGTGAGATAAAAAAAACAAGTGTATCCTCAAAGGCCGTAGACACAATAGTTAAATAAGTACCTTATTCATCAAGAATATGGTCGGTATTAATCAACTCTCTGGCATTTTGCTTGTAGTTTCCCTAGAAACCTTGCTCGAGACACTGAAATCAGGAAGAAGAAATTGTTAGTGAACAATGAATTCTCATGCTAGCCAGCTCCTATGCCTCAGGCGTAAAATAAGCAACAAGTTTGACTAGCATTATATCTATCTTTTTTCAGCTTTTAAGCTTACGTACAAATCAATACCAACTTTTTCAAATCAAATGAGCAATGAACTAGTGATATAATGGATAACAAGCCATTGAAAAAGAATAATACTGCAGAAATTACCTGAAGAAGATAGTTATGCAGCCAATCCAGTGTCTGCGGAAATATTTCAGCTGATACATCAACAATGGTCAAACCCTGTTCAGAAAGAATACAACCCCAATAATCCAATCTTTACTATAGAAAATATCAAATGGAAGCAAATAGAAAACGAGCATCATACCTGTGATGTAAAGGAACACAGGTAGTCCTGAATAGTCATCAAGTTAGTTATCACTTTGTCTTTATCCTGAAAAGAACTTCCAAAAATGAATTAACAGCTAAAGTAAAGAAACACGAAAAGGCAAAATGTTCACGAGCTTACAAATACACTATGCCCCACGTGTGTGCATATTTTCATTAGAAATATACATATAGAACAATCATATTCCACCTTTGTTGTTCCTTTTGTTTTCGCTTTCATTTATTAGTCTTTCTTTTTTCCAGGAAAGGGGGATTTATCACTTTTAAATGAAAATCGAGGGAACATGCCCCATAAGAACGTGTTAAGATCAATCAACAAAATCAAATTCTCGTTCGCTTAAAAGGAAAGAGTAGACATCAATAAAAGTTTGAACAGAGAGAATCTGCGACAAGGACATGTATCAAAGACTGACAAATCAGGTACCAAATTATATCGAAAGCTTAAGGGCATTTGAAACCTGGGCAGGATGCTTTTCCCTGAATGTACGAGTAGCTACCCACTCCTCCAGAAATGCCTGGTTATTGTTTAAAAGTAAGAAACTTCCTCAATAAGTTAAAAGCAAAATAGAATATTGAGGAGCAGTTCTATTCCATTGAGTCACACTTTCAATATAAGATAATATTGAAGAAATATTTTCCGTGATCTTTTCATTCCTTGAATGTAAAAATATATACCTATCTACAAGCCTAAGTTTAGGCTACAATTATGGTAGAATATACTTAGAATATTACTCAGAATATTTACAATCTAAATATAAAATATTTACTTTGATTATGGACATAATCAAAGATTATTTCCATAATCTATCAAATATAAAGGACTTATTTTACCTACATATTATATTAATAACAAGAAAGAGAATATGGATAGGTGGAAAAAGAGGATACGTTGCAACGACATGATCTCCTGACTTCAAGTATAAGAAGATTGCGAAACAAACATAAATTCAGTAGTAAAGTACTCTGGTTCACTTGGTGATAATTGCATATCTAGAAGAGAAACAACCTAATAGAATTTCTATCACCTGATGGTCAAAGTCAGCCATCCTTAGAACAATAGGAACAAATATTGGTTGATCACTCAAAGTTTGTTTTCCGTGAGCAGGATTTTGGTCTGGTCCTGAATCTATTACTGTTTCACCAGTATGGTCAGAAAATTTGTTAGAAGGCTCCGATTCTGCAAAGAATTTAAAAGCAAAAAGGAGTACTTGAGTGCATGATATTTTTGAAAAATGAAAATGGAAAAGTTGCAGCAAGACGTACCTGCATTTTCAGAAGTTTTTTCTACAATATCCTTGGATTTTAGAGAATCTGTTAGCTTATCTAATTCAGAAGAGGCTCCTTCAGAACTAACGTTCTCAGCATAGCAATCTTTACCGTCACTCCGACTGCCAAGTCCAATACTGTAATTGCTTTCCCTTTGTATTTCCTCGTGGTCTTTTATCTTCGAAAAGTTTGGTTCTTTGTGGTCTGCAGTAGGCGGTGGTAGTAATCTATGCTCTTCTTCCATCAGGAATATTCTAGGATCTAAATGTATTCCCTGCCGTTGTTATACCGTGAAAGAAGGATCACTGAATGGTCAGTCTTTATTGGAAAATCGAAGGTAGAGGTCAAAGTAAACTTTATCATTAGTATTACTATCAATTGTTGAACAAGTAGATGTTATATATTTTTCAAAAATTGCATGTAGAAGCAAAAGGAAACTTCATATCAGCTATTAATTTTTGAATAAGTTGACGTTATACAAAGTTTCCATCAATAACTCTGATTACTTTGCATCTAACTCTGATTACTTTGCATCAAAGGTAAAGGAATTACAGATATGCAGCACACTGCACATGGAAGGAGCTTATTTAGTAATTAAATAACAGATATGCTGCGCACTAGACTTTAGTCTTAAGGACTCACTGTCTAATAGTTGCAATCCATTTCTCCCAATCAAAGAGTTCAAAAAAAAAATTGAAAAAGAAAAACAGAAAGGCACTTCAAGAAACAACTAAGCATTACAAGTAAGCGGCAGAGGAGACACAATATGATACCTCAATTATAATTGGTTTTCCATCTTTTGTTGCTTTTGTCAAATCTCCAGCCAAACCTACATAAATGGTGAGATTAAATCAAATTCCTTGATATGCTCTGAAGCAGCTAATTATACTGATAAGTCTCAAATTACCTTTCCATATTATTCTGCATTCTCTGCAAAATTCAGTTATTAGCTCCTCAGATGAGCTGAAATCACGTGTCCATACTGGAGATGACGCCAATGGTGCACTAACATAAATTTACAAAGTTCATAAGTACCCTATTGGCCCAGAATTCTCAAAAAAAAGAACTTTTGAGTTTATGTCAACAGACATGACAGTAAAATAACTGCAGCTAAAGTTTAGCTGCTAAACTGTATCAGAACTGAAAAATTAATACATACTCTGTTGATGTGCGTAGCAATTCGTGAACCATTTCTGTCTGTCAAACAAAAAATACACATGAATGGATAAGCAAGCAGAAGAGTACATGCTTCTACTTTCAATTACTCCAATAAATATAGAAGCAAACCCAAGAAATTTGTTAGGAAGATACCTGCAAGACATTTGGCAAGTTCAGCCGTTGTGCAAGTTGGGTAGCAATAGTAGACTTCCCAACACAGGCAGTACCACAAACAAGAATTACAAGAGGAACTCTCTGGTGGTGAAATCTAAGAAAATATACATAAAGGGGATGTGATTAGAGAACCTTCCAAAACAGGTAGTACCATAAACAAGAATTACCAAATACACTCACCTTGTCATCATTTTATAACGTTTTATATACTCTTCTCCAAAACCTCTCCGCTCCATAAGCTGCAGAAGATTCAATGAAATTCATTATAGGTATTCCACTCAAACTTTGGAAAACTTCAAACCAGAAGGAAAGCCAACGAAGTTTGAACATGAACTAGAAGATGTTTATATAGTTATGAGTAAGAAAACGCGGAAATTGTATCTAAACACTTTTTGCATTTGATCTGTCCTTGTTAATTTTTTGGGTATGATCTGTCCGTGTTAATTTTTTCCAGTTGAGGCAATAGGTTCTGCAATGATTCTTATGGCAGTGGTTGTAATGGGAGAAAGAATAAAACGACCTCTTAGCCTATATTGATACGCCCACCCACAAAGGTAGTTCACTGACAGCAGAACATGTTCCCTTTGTCAGATTGAAAGATCATGTCTATTCATTATACTTCAAAATCTTTCTTATTAGGGACATGATTAATCAGCACCACTTGAAAGGACCATTATATGCGTTGCGCACATCTCAGCTTAAACTTGATCCTCATCTGAAGTTCTCTTCTGATTTAACCGTTCTAACTGCATTTCAAGTAAGTTCCAACAAAATAAACTTTCCGAAAACAAGTTTCTTAAAATGTGATACCTTAAACAGATTTGCCTCTAAATCTGCTTGTGAACTGCACAAGAACCGGTAAACAATTAGTTTTACAGATAAAGTACATACAACATTGAATTGAGAAAGAAAATATAAGTTACAAACTCATACACATCAAGAAGGCTGTTGTCAACAAGAAGCTTTTTAAGATCAAGGGCAATTTTAACCGCCACATGATTTGGTATCTGCAAACATACCAAAGTGCATATTAACTCCAAATTTCATTCTATAAAGTTATAAGAAAAATGGATTAGGTAGTAAGTCCATTCATTTCAGGAATTCAAGAGACCATGGAGATGACTAACAAGGGATAGAGTACTTAACAGTCAAAATGATCTAAGTTAAGTGCAGCATATTAAAATCATCTCATTTTCTGTGAAATAAGAATATTGGTCATGCCTGTTCGTAAACAAAGTAGATAATCAACTTAGAGCAAATAATACGAAAACTTCCGCCAACAGGAAAACATATATATGCATATGTATGTATATGTATGTATGAGAATACTCATTATTTACATCATTAATTGATATCTGTTTCAAAAATTGATTTGCCAAATAACAGACTATTGATTATTATAATTTTCACGTGGAAAGTACGACACTCGTTCCTGTTTTTCATCTTTTGTTGCTTTCCATTCAATCAGTTAACTAAAGGCGGATCAATCATTTGCTTTTGGACGACCTAATCACATTATTCCATTATCTCCCTTCCACACCTCTTTTGTTCTCACGAATTTGACTTCGAAATAGTGAGATATTTTATTTGAAAACCAAAATGCATGTTATAATTGTTACATTTCGCTGTAATTGAAATATAGAAGCAACACGGCAAAGTTCAGATTTTTTGTAAAATTTTGGAGAAGTACAATAATATATTATATATAAGTATAACTATAAAATAGGAATGAGTAACTAGTTAACAGTAAAGTAGTTTGGTGAAACAGACAAATTTGAACTCGTGACCTCTAGGTTACGAGCCTTGCAAGCTACCAAGCTGTTCTACCCCGCTCCAAAGATAAGAACGGAAAATTCACATAGAAATTTATTTCGTCTCCACTTAAGAAAGGTCAAGCTGACATAAATTGCATTGTGATGCAAAGAGATTTACTTTAAGAAATAAAAAGAACATGTATCACACGTATAAACATGTTTAAATTTTGAGAAACTCCGACGTGAATCTTCTACCATAATGGGCATCCAAGAATAAGTATATGAAATTTTAATGAATTTGAAAGTGATTGTATTTAGTGAAGTATTCTATATGGAACTTCTAACATGTCTATTTGTGTCAAGGGTGCTGCATCTTGCCGCCTTATATAGACATTGTCGATAATACACAACTTACCAGTAGTTTAACGCACCTGTTATAAATAAGATTTCGTTGTTGCATCAGAGAGATAAATATCAATTAATCGGGCTAATGAACTCAGTAAAATGAAATGGTTGAATAAGAGATTATTCAGTAATACTCGTTGAATGTTGAAATTATGCATTTACTTTTGGAGATAGATCCATATATAATAATTTAAAAAAGTGTTTGTGATTGTTGTAGAAAAGGTAAGGTAGAGTTAGGCGTTAGGAGTTAGGACAGTTATTTTATGAGGTTTACCTAATGGTAGTGCACTGGCACATAATAGATCGATATAATAAACAGCATGTGAGTTGTCCCTTAATAAAATTTGTGATTTTATAGTGGCACATAATAGGTTCTTTCTCCCATACCACAACTCTAAGGAGGAAGAGAAGTAGGTCGACGAGCAGAGGTTGAGCCTGCATTTAGTTCAAAATTTAATTATTTTAAGTTATTAGGTTCTAAAATTGATAATTTATACATATTCAATAAATTTCTTAAGACAAATTCAGGGTTTCGGGCCTAGCTCTGTTGTTGTTGACGAGTAATGACACGAAATGAACGTTGTGGTAGAAAGATATGTGCATGTATATTTAATTTCCAAACAAACCAGTTACATCAATGAATGTCCGTAGAAACATGTGGAACCTTTGTCGCGGAGCTAGAGTGAACACACGAAAAAACCAAAGGGATTCAACATTTAAGCAGATAACAAAGAAGTAGCTAGAAGTGAACCTTAGTGACAATTAACATTCTGCTGAGCAAAAATCTAGAGAGAACATAATAATGATCGTCATTATCACCTAGCCATACCTTCACCTAGAAAATAAAAGATTAATTAGCAAAAGTAACTTTATAATTAGTAAATCAAGTGATGAAATTAAAGACCTTAACGAAGTCGTATTTGGAAGAATCATTTCGTTTGGAGATGAAAGTGCTTCCCATTTCCTTCTTCTTCATGTCCATTTTTTATTTCTCTTATATGTATAATGTATGGCGTTACAGTCCCATGTAATATGGTGCCGTTAATAACGAGGGAGAATGTATAATCCACTTTCTAAACCGAATTTTAATTTTCCTACTAAAGTTTATTAATTCCCTGGGTAAGGACCACCTTGCTTATTTTACTTATTTATTTATTGGAAGATTTATAAAGAGGTTTCAGGAAGAAAAAAAAAAGGAATTACCTCCGATACAATAAAGTCACTAAACTATTACTATTTTCCTCAAAATATACTTAACACCTCAAAAGTAAAAATTGTAGTAAAGTAACCTGAAATTGACAGGAAATAGAAATAAAGTTAGTGTAAAAATTAAATTAATACGAAAGTAATGTTTGTGTTATCTGTATAATTGCAATTTAATATGAAAAAGAATATGTTGTTTAATGTGGAAAAAAGAGATATTTTAAAATATTTTAATTTAAATTGAAAGATAATATATTTGAATTGAGATAAAAGAATCATATAAAAAAATGGCTTAATACAAATACAGTTTGATTCCCGCCACTTTTAAATCAGGTCACATTTAATTGAGTATAAAATATGAGTTTGATGAGCTAAATAGGTTATTATTTACAAAAATGAGCTTTAGTGACATGACATGACATGCCAACTAGGGGAGAAAGAGGCTTTTAAGATGTTTAGTATATTTTAAGAAAAATAGTAATAATTAAGTGATTTTGTTATTTTAAAAAAAAATAAAAGTGATATTTAAAGTTGTTATATATCATATGTAGAGGATGGACAATAATATTAATTTTCTCTTTTGTGCCATATATAATCTACAAAATATCAACACTTTCATGTTGACTTGGGATGATCAGCAAAGCTGTCTTTGGGTCCGTGCGAGCTGTGCTATCGCCCAGAACCCCGAAAAAATGAAAAATTTAGGGGCTCATTTTTTCAGTTTTTATTAAGTAGTATTATCCAGAATTTACTGTAAAGGCTCATAATTTACAGGTCTTAACCCAATCAAAGTAGGTGTTGATTAACTTGAAGGTGTATTTGGTTGTTATTTGCAATTTAAAATAGTTTCTAATTATTGAAATCGTATATTTATTTATATTAAAGATTCACTTTTACGAATTAGAACAGGGTCCTCAAAATGTTTGAGACGGCATCAGGTATGGCTATACCCGCTATGGTGACCGATCGGGCCGTAGCCTTAGTTTAGGTTCGGGCCGATTCTGCGGTCGGCTTCAGGACTCAAGACAACCGTCCGGTTCGTTCTGGATTCGAGTTGGCGTCTGGTTCGGTCGAAGCAGTCCAACCGGTCCGGTTTCTAATTTTTTTTTTTTTTTTAATTTCTAGTATTTATTTTCTATAATATAAACTAAATTCAATTTAAATATGTAATATAATAATATAATATATAATTTAGTTGTATATATTAAAATTGAAACTTTAAAGTTAATTTTTTATTTTATAGTTTATAACTTTATACTTTATAAGTTTATAACTTTATATTGTAAATTTGTAATTATACTTTTATTAATTTATTAGATTAGTAGATATAAGTTAACAAATAAGTAATAACAAATTAACAACTAAATAGATAGTAAAATTAAAACTAATGATAAGATGTTAACTTTTGAACTTTCATAATGTTAATGAAGTAATAATAATTTAATTTACATATTATGCATCCTTCTTGCAAGTTCTTCGTAATCTATAGGTTGATTGAATTGGTTATGCTCCATAGCCTCTAAATCTGGAGTATTAATTCCAGTCCATCTCCGCTCGCCTTCCAAAATATTGCCTATTTCTTCATCTTCCGAGAATTAACGTCTCACATCCTTGATTTCTTCTCTGCGATCCGATCCAATCCCTTGCGGACTAACACTTCTAATGTGTTTCCACCAACGAGTGGCGTGTGTCTCTATTTGATCGTGCTTGGCTAAATGCACTTTCGAAGCCACCGTTGAGATCGACACATTAAGAACATCCCGCCATTTGCAAGTACAGGAATTGCCTTTTGTTATCCCGCCACCATTGTAAAGGGTCAAAATTTTCTTCACTCATTGGATTTGCAAATAAAATTGCATCTCATCGCAAGATCGGCTAGTGGTTGGTTGTGTTGTAAAAGTGCTCCATATGTCTAAAGATTCTTCTTCATCGTCATCATCATCATTGAATCCTGCAGTGTAGACACGTAACCGTAACTAGAAGGAATATTAGTAGCGAGTTGGTGTTATCGTGTAATGTAGCATAATATTCATATAATGTAGTTAAATTAGTATCAAGTTTATTTATGCAATCAAATGAAGATGGAGTTTATGTTCACCTATTTTCATATAAGTATATAAACTAAATATTAGATTATGACAATCTACTTTTTAATAGAAGGATTTAAGATCGCACTAATACAATAAACATCGTGAATAGGAAAAAATATTTTTAAACTTTTCAAACATAATCAGAATCGCATCTGTATATTTCACATTTGATTTTAAACCATAAAGTAAATAGGAAATTTCACTATATGAGCTAAAGCATTACAAACTGTTGGGTAATAAGATCACGAAAATTCAACGATTGCGATGTAAAATTTACGTAAAATTTTAAAAGTTCACCAATTGATGTCCAATGTTCGTCGGTTAACATATACATCACGTTATTACAATGCGCATTTGAAACATGTGTTATGGGGTCTTTATACTTATAACATTAATTTAAAAATAAATAAGTATAATTCCAGTGTAATAATCTCTTACAGCATGAATTTAGGTCTCAAATTAAATTGTTTACATTTTTCTTTAAATTCTATAATTCTATTTTTCCTATTATTACCTGAATAACTCAATGACTCTTTTGACAAGTTTTATTTCAGTGAAAATAAATCAAGACCACTTTTAACAATTAAATTATAAATATGACAAGCACAACGAACATGAAATATATCGGAAGTGGTGGTTGTACTTCATTTAAAAGATCTACAGCTGATATTATTAGATCGTTATCAAATGATACACAAAGTATTTTATTATAAAGATTATATTTTTGGGCATAAAACAAATAGTTTAAACATATATTTTCCAATATGACTTTGATCTTAAATAAATACAAAAGCAATAATACGTTTTCCATTCTAAAATTTTCATCAATCCAATGACAAGTAATTGTTAAATAATCATAACCGTTCAATGCGTATCGATATGCAAGTAAAACTAACGTGACATGGAAGGTTAGCAAACAAATATTGCAAGAAAATAACATAATCATTATGAAGTCTAAAAATATCGGCTCTAGTAGTACTCACGTGGAACACCTTTAAAAAAATGATTATATACTCTTTGAATATATGTAATTAAATATGAAGAAGAAGCGAAAGAAAAGGCAAACAACCTCCGACAATCATTTTTGCTAATTCAATGCGATCTTTTTGGATCGTGCTTAGCCAACCAGGTTAATGGATTAAGTTGTTGTTGGGGTTCTAAATTAGGGACAACATTCCATTGTGCCGTATGATCGAATTTTATATGTCTAGCTATAGTGCCCGTCCCCGTCACCACCTGCTTATGTTTATAAGTTCTCCCACAAATATTACATTTAACTCTATCGGTACCACAACTTTATCATAAAAGAGCCACACTTTACTCTTTTTCTTCTTGCTCGGTTACGGTAAAGGAGGTCTACGACTTGACTACCACTAGCGATTACCAACGTTGTGAAGGAACACTAGTAGGTGTAGCAGTTCTTGTTCTTCAAGTTCAACAATATTATCTAATTGAACGTTATCACATTCATTATCTTCTATTCCAAAATCTTCTTGCATTTGATCATAATCTATATTTTGATTAGATGATGAAGAACTCTGATTTTTACCCTTGAACTAGATTTACTACGATCCGACGCAATTCCCTTAGGAAAGACATTATAAAATATTTAAATAATCAACAAATAAATATGACAATTTAATAAAATAATTAGAGAATGAAACGAGTGTACCAAACTTGATTCGAATTCAATAGAAACTCAAGCTCAAGTCTTGCGTCTTGCTACTTTGAATTTGAAAACTAATAATATTAATAACTTGAAAATTGATAATAAAGATGATTAAGAGAGTATGAGAATAAGAGAATTGAGAGAAATGTTGTGTGATAAAAATGAAGAAAATGTAGAGAATTTATAGATTTTTTAAAGGGTAAAAATGGAATTAAAATAAATAATTAAACAAAACAAAAAACAAAAACAAAAAATAAAAAAAAATGACCAACGATCGAAATGACCGTTGGCCAGCCCCTGCCCACCCAAATTTCCCAAGCCCAACGGTCGAAATGGCCGTTGGGCAATTTTTTTTATTTTTGTTTTGTAACCGGTCCGGTCCGGTCCGGTTAACCGGTAATGGAACCGGTTTTCCAATACTGACTTGCCGGTCAGGTATCTGGGTTTTGAAATGACGTGCGGGTTGGGGTTGAGGACAATCAGGCCCAACCCGGTATATGTCCTTACGTCGGGCGGTCGGTTAAACCACCGGTCAACGGTCGGTTCGGTCAATCGGACGGTTGACAGGTATAGGTATGGCGTGTGCTGAATTTTGTGCCAACTATTTTATTTTCTTTAATTTTTTAGTCAGAGAGGGATCTTTCGCCAAAGTACTTTTTATGTGGAATATTTAACTCTTACGGTGAGTTGACTATTTTATTCGTTTGTTAATAGAAATTAAATAAAGGAATATATGTTTCCACCAGAAAAGAAAAGTTTGGTTGGACTAATAACACAAAAAATTAAGAGAATGGGAATAAATAAAGGCATAATATATACCTTAAAAACTAAATGATGGTAATTGGTTAGTCATATATGATGGTACCAAACGCTCAAGTATATAATATATATGCACACATCACTATTGGGAATTTTAAATATATATACTTCATTTCCTTTGTTTTCGTCCTATTCTTATTCTACTATCATTAGTTAGAAAATAAGATTTTGCATTCTTATTATGAGTTATTGTTTAATTTTAATTAGTCCTCGACTTAGCATGTTTTACTTTTAACAATCCAATTGTGTAGTTATGGTCTTTAGAACTAGCAAAATTAAATATCTAACACGATCATTATTAAGAAAACAAAAACTTAAAATTCGGAACACGAGCAGAAAATCAGGAATGAAATTATTTGCTTTATTCTTCAAGTTACAAATTCCGGTAATTATCTTTTAAATGACCTGATAGTACTGACTTTTTAGTGATTCAGTTATGACGTGGGGAAGTAGCTAGTTTTTGTAGGTATATTACCATTGTAGAGCACATTCAAAGGACGAGTTGAATTGAAACTTTGATGCAATCCAAACTGACATTTGCTAATGTGAAGAGATCACTTGTTTTATTACTAAATAGAAAACACAGAGCATTGTGGCACGATCATTTTTGTTGCTTTCATTCAGTAATTTTCAAACAACTTCAGCTTTCAAGTGGATTGTGCAAACTTACATCTCAAAATAACCTTAATTCGTCTTGTTAATGTACAATAAACAAGGCATGCTGACAATTATCATACATGCTCCACATATCCAGAAGAACCTATATTAACATTATGTACAATTATTGCTGGTCACAGGCTCATGACACCAACAGATGCATCATCATCAGAATATTTGGCTGCTTGACATGTTACGTGCAGCATCTATCTGAAAAAAAATACAAGTAAAATCCACTTGAAAATATTCTAGTTAGTCTGCTTCTGCATCCACTCACCCAGAGGGGAGAGAAAAAAAACACCAGATAATATGAGATATAACCTCCCTCCAAAATTCAACCGAGAGACTCCACTGTAAATAGACTTTTCACTCTATGGAATCTAAATAAGGACAAAGCCTGTAATTTCCATTAGACCACTTGAGTTGGGGTCCTTCCAGCTAACCTCAGGCCTCTAAACACATGCGCAGGTGTAGGCAGAGAAAGTGATCACTCGTGCACTTGCGGACATGGAAATCTCTATTTTTGGAAAAGCCAAGGACATAACTTGTTAAATTTGTCCATAGATTAACTAGCGGAGAGGACAAGGCTATTTCTGTGCATGGCGAGAGCATACATTAAGCTTAAGAAATTCACATAACATACTAACCAATTGCCTGCAAATCAGGTGCTACTGCTACCAAGATCAAAGTCCATGGTGTAATCATATTCAATTGTTGGAATAACCGAAGCCACAAACTTCAAGAATAGGAAAAGATACCTGCAAATGGTGCTTGAGATCAACATTCAAGAGGAGATAAAACTGATGCAAGTAGAGAAACTAAAAGGAGATCCAAATTTAGGAAGATAGTGCATTTCAGTTGTCGGGCCACATGTCTCAAATCTTCGGTCTGAAACAAGCACATTTTACTCCAGGAAACCTGCTCGACTTACGTTTGGTGAAAGTGAAAGAATCAGATTCTACAGCAAGAATCATCATAATCATTAGCATTGGGTATGAATCCTCTTATTTTATTTCTTACAGTGGCTACAACATATGACCATAGCAGGAAAGTCAACCAGGACTTGAAACTGCCGAGAAACACCCCATAAAAGTTCTTTAGGATAAGTACAAACAAAATAGAGCATATGAAGTGCAAGTGTACTTCCCATAATAATGAAGATAAAGTGAGATTAGATGGATGCAATAATTCAGATAAATAGGCTTGGGTTTAGAGCAGAATGATATACAACAACACTACGCTTTAGTCCCAAACAAGTTGGGATTGGCTATATATTCCTCACTGACCATGTTTTCCATTTAAATTCATCTCGGTCCAACATATTACTAAATAAAATATATACGAAAAGTTCTAGAAGTTTCTATATTTCCTACTAGCATAATAATCTCTAATAGGACTAAGAGGCTCCTCTAAAGCATATGACTTAAAGTAGATGTATTAATGACTAAAATGTATTCTCATCTAGTTGGTATCGCTTATAGAAATCTTTTCGTCAATTGTGCTCTATCTTTTGCTAAGTCTGTATTGATTCCAAGAGATGATAAAGTCTTCCGAGACAACCTCCTATGTGAGTTTAGATTTACCTTAGCACCTTGGCATCTCTGCAACACTCATCTTATGGATGTGATGAACAGTCCAATATTCACTCTAATATAACATTGCTAGTCTTACAATTGTTCTATAGAATTACCTATCACTTTGGTAGCTATCACATCATACCTGGAACACTTTTCCATTTCAACCACCAAATTTTGATTCTACATGTAATATCTTCATCTTAGAGCAGAATGATATGGTAGATTAAAAATGTAACACATAAGTAAAACATGATAGCTCAAATAGAGGAGTGTTACATCCCTAAGGCTTTTGTTTCATCAATAAAGTCAGTATATTGGGGGATGTGGTAGGCACAGATCACATATTTGAACCCACGAGGACCAAAGCCCGTATTTAAATGGGAGGATGATAGAGGAGCTGCCCATACTCCCCTGAGTTTCAAACCTATATAGCCAACTGTAGCTGGGCCAACTAACCCGCAAGGAGATTCTCAATTATCAAACAAGATATAGGAGTGTCACAAAAGGGTTACACTATAAAAAGATACCTAACAAGATGAAAGGCAAGTTTGATAAATGGTTGTGAGACCAATAATGTTATATGGGAGACTTGCCTTTTAGGCCCAACGGATCGTGATTATTAAAGTAGATGTACGATCATACAATATATGACTAGATTTGAAATAATTACATCAGACAAATGGTGCAAGTAGCAAATAGAGGATAACATAAGAGATCGGCTAAGAGAGTTTGCTCGTGTCCTACGTGAACCTCACGATGTACCGTTCATAGTGTGACAAATGATGATTGAAGCTCATAAAAAGGGATGAGAAAGATAAAAAAGTTTACATGGAAATAAGTTATCTGAAAGGACCTAAAATCTCTTTGAATCGATAAACAAAAACATAACGTGATTAAAACAAAGGATCCATGCAGGCGACACAAACAAGTTGAGTTTAAATCAATTAATCATATAGGAAAAACTGAGATTTAGAGAAATCCTGACTTGTCTTAAAATTAGTATTGGAATGAATTGACTTGAATAGAACGGAAAAGATATAAGAGTTCATATAGCTGACACCAATTGTTCCAAATTGAGGCAAAGTTGGTTGATTGTTTGAGATTCTCTTATGAAACAATGTAGATAAATAATAGTCCTAAGGAAACAAGAAGTATATTTCTATCTAAGACTTTTAAAGTATCAATAAGAATTCTTCTTCCAAACTATTCTATTGGTGTCAGTAGTATACTCCTCCATTTTGTAATCAATAACTTGAGGTCATTGGTAAAAGCTAGATGGACGAAGCTAGGATTGAAATAATGTTTCAGTCATGTCAAGACTGAAACTAGAAAACCATCATCATAGTGCATTAATTTTTGTTCCAACAAAAGGGCTAAACATTTCTTTAAAAACTGAGTACTCTCTGTCCTCTTCTTTCTTGATCCAAAAAAAAGCAGATTTTTCAGCTAACATGAAATTCCATTTATACGATTTCTGCTACCATGTCTACCACTGCTAAAATATGCTCCTACAGTTGCAGAAAACCTTCTCATGGTTGACAGATATGAAGAAGGATCTCTAGAACAATATGCAAGGTAGCTAACCAACTATCAGCGGAGAAATATTTGAATGTCAAGGCATCAACTTTCTTGAAAAAATAGATGTCAAAGTGAACAGAACTTCCATCTGGTTCATAGTTACAAAGTATAGCTCTTTCTAATGCAACATACTAACAAAATTAAATGCTACTCCTCCGTCCCAATTTATTTATGAGGCACCATTTGACTTGGTACGGAGTTTAAGAAAGAGAGGAAGACTTTTGAAATGTGTGGTCCAAAACAAGTTTGTTATAAATGTGTGGCTGTAAATCATTTCATAAAGGTAAATTGTTTCTAAATATAGAAAGGTGACATTCTTTTTGGGACAAACCAAAAAGAAAATGGTGCCACATAATTGGGACAGAGGGAGTAATATGCATGCTTTATTCAAACATGCATACATCTATAAGTTGTAAGTATCCCACATAACCCAATCACATCACATGGGTATCATATGTGTGTGATTATGCATACTGCTTAATGAAAAACACAAGGATACAAGAAGAGAAATTAGAGTGTACTTGTCAACTTCAGGTTCAACTCCTCTCGACATCAGAACATCAATAATTTTCTTCATCACAGCCCCGTGTCGGCAAGGATGTACGGAAGCATGTTTCCCTGGCAGATGTGGATGGTCTCCAATGGTCACCTGAGTTAACAATGTTGAAAACGAAAGATTAAAAAGAACTCATCATCAGAAAAATTGTTGTAGTTGAATAAAAAATAGGGTTATAAAAGAAAAGAACTTGATAATCATTGTGACAGCGCATTCAGTTGTTCAGTCGCCATCTACTATTTGGTTCAACAACAAAAATCTCAGCCAGAACAAATGGATACTGCTGGTCAACCGAAATAGTCCCTGGTGAGTTCAGTTTTGTACAGAATAGATACGGCTATTACCGTATCGCAAATCAGTTTTGGTAATATTCCAGAAATCAAGCAAGAGATTGAGTTGATACTTGAAAACCACCCAAGTAGAAGTCTGGATGTTATTCACACATAAGTTGTATCAACTTAAAGCATGCATTCAAGCTCTATTATGTCTAAGTTGAAAAGAAATAGCCTCTGGAGATGAGTTATTGTTGTCACTTGTCAGACGTGTAAAACAACCATTGCCTCATCCAGTTGAATTTCTTAGAAAATGGCTCAATTGGTGAGCTCGAAAGAGAGAAGAGAGGGGGGAGGGAGAGAAAAAGAGAGTGTGTGTAGGAGTGTTTGATTGCCAATCAATTAGACGACAATGATTTGAGTGTAGAGGAGACGGCAAGTGGTCATAGGGGGGGGAAGTAAAGGCATAAGCAATAATTTTTTGGCAAACTATGCCACAATTAGTTAGTTACCTTTATCTCAAAAAAAATATGCTGCATTTAGTTTTCGCTTCATTATTTTAATTCAAATAAAAGAAAAATGATAACGAAAACAACATGGGGAAAAAGTTGATAAGTTGAATACATGCGCTTGGACTTGATCTCCAATGGCAATTAGAAAGAAAGAATCCAACCATCAATGACCAAACTACTAGACCGTGTTTGACATAGGCTTGCAGGATATTATATTCATCACTTTTTCATACGGTCACAGATAATTTACAAAAACTTCCGCCACACCATAATACTAAAAGTTTTATTAAAAAATTGGAATGGCTGTTTTAAATAACTAAACGAGTTAGCTGAACTGATTCACTTGATCAGTTTCTTCCTTATAACTGAATAATACACAGCCCTGAGATTGCTGAGCAAACAACAATACCATCTTGGTTAAAACTTATCAAGGAATTAGACAAGTAGCAACATTCTAATTTCCTACTTTAAATGTCTTGTATTACTTGGACCCGAACTACTGCAATTTCATTTACAAACAAACTACAGCATGGAAAAACTTATTTAAGCTTGTCCCCAAGTACCATCTAGACCTAAAAGATGTATCTCACCGTCTTGCGTGCGTGGTCTTGACTGACATCTTCAAGTACGAGCTCTGGTTGCAAAAGCATCCTTGACTGCCACATAAAATCAAGAATAGTGCTTACTACGCATGATGAATATCATTAAGAAACTATCAGTCCTCAGTTGCAAAAATCCACAGTTCACTGTATTGCAATCATAACATGAAGCTTTCCAGAAGACCATCATGCATGCCTTAATAAGAAGAGAATCTTCACTGTATTGCTAAGTATCACACTGACTTAAGCTGACAAAGTATTACTTCCTCAGATCTGGATAAGACTAATAGATAATGCATAATAAAGCATTATGAGAAGATCTGTGCTTATCAAGCATATATACAAAGTGATATCAGAAAGAAAAACATAAAATGGCACTCTCTGTTTTTTGAGCTGACAGCCATCTACTTGAGGCAACAGGAGAAAAGCCAACTTCCTCAAAAATATACCAGTAAATTTTCTCACTGATCCCCAAAAAAAAGACACCTATAAATCCAGGCGAGCACTCATTGTATCATTTCCATTTCTCAAATGTATGGTTACTATCTTGTTTATTTCACAAACATGTCGGACAATCTTGCAACTCTTTCCATAACACAAGTGAAAAATGTAGTCATCAACACATTATATATTTAAGGCAGTTAAAAGTTTTATTTTGACTGACCTCATCATATCCAGTGAGCCAGACACGAGGTGTTTGATAATATTTGTCATACCTACAAAAAGTACAGATGGACATTTGTCATAACAGTTAATAAGCACTTCTCTTTAATGAGAAATACAAGAAATAGCAAACATTACAAAATCTAATGAATGAAGTTGACTTACGTGATGCTGACATCATAGGTTCGTGTTCTTAGAATGTTGTCATCATCAGGCTCATTGGCCACAAGATATGTAGTCTGAAGGGTAGCCTGCAAGAAATCATGAGAAGTTAACCATTTTGGTATTGTAGATGTAAAACCTGATAATTTACAGAGATTCAACAAACTGAACTTTGTGCCCAAACAAATATCAGGGCAGCATTCTTTATCTTTTGTTTTGGAAAAGAATGGGAAGGTAGTCAGCAGTCATTGAACTGAAAAGTAGGGCAGCTTCCGGGAAGTTTGAAAAAGAATTTTCTTACATATAACAGCATAAAAAAGATTTTTTTCATATATATTATACCAGGAGAAATCCAAATTGAAGGCAGCCATTGGGTACAAAAACGACAAAAGAATATGAGGGATTTTTTTCTTGTTTATCAAGCAAGATTTGAAAAGGAGGGAGTTATCAAGCATTCCAGTAAGCCATGAACTTAATTTAAACTCTTCTACACCTGCTCAGGTCCATGTGCGAGCAAGGAGATGCTAACAATTCTTCACTAATGAGGAATCATGTGAACAGTCATTGCACTTTAAGCTATTCAGTATCTACCTTTAGCTAATTCGAAAACTACCAATACTACCCAGTCGGCTTTAACCTTTTAGATATTTCGAAAACTACCAATACTACCCCGTTGGCTTTAAACAATTCTATTTCTAAAACACATTATTTGTAGAATATATACATTTCTAATTCAGAAGGGGAGCCTTGGAGTAACGGATAAAGTTATTGCCATGTGACCAAGAGGTCATGAGTTCAAGCCGTGGAAACAGCCTCTAGCAGAAATGCAAAGTAAGGCTGCGTACAACAGACCCTTGTGGTACGGCCCTTTCCCGCACCCCACGCATAGCGGGAGCTTAGCGCACTAGGCTGCCCTTTTATACATTTCTAATTCTAAACATCATGGACGTTATAAGAAGAGTCATTTGGCTGGTATCCGTCTGATCACCGGAATTTCCCCTTCTCTTTCTTCTCTTCTGTCTTCTTTTCTCCTCTTCCTTTAGACACCTGTTTTTGTCACTTTTCGAGCACTGTTCAGGCGTAACAACATTGTTCCGACGAAGATCTACAATGTTTCAGTTGATATTTTCTCAGATCTAATCTTTCTGGGGTATTGTTAGGTTGTTCTGACCCTACCCGTGCTTTAAGGCATCTACGGTCACTGTTTTGGAAGCTCCGGCGACTTTTCCGGTAACTATTCAGGCCCAGATTTTAAAATTTACTGTTAAGCAGCCAACGACAGTGACAGTGCGGCGATTCGAGAGCGAATAGTACTTTCCGGCGGTGAACAGTACTTTCCGGCGGTGAACAGTGCTTTCCGGCGGTGAACAGTATTTTCGATAGTATAGGGTGATAGGGTGTGCTCCTTTGTTTCTAGTGATAAGTATTTTGAACTTAATGACATTAGCTAAGGCCCTTTCAGGTGGTTCTTGTTCAAAGAATTCCATAGGCGGTTTATTAGCAAAATTCGGATCGACAAAGTTATTCTCAGATGGGTTTGCAATATAATGAAGTTAGCATCTAGAGGTGTTGGGGATCTCTACAGAAGATGGGGTCGGCTCGGCTGAAGGAAGGTGATTTATTTAGAGTTTATCAAAATTTTAACTCTTATGGGAGATTTCTTCGAGTCGAAACAAGGAGGGGTCAGAGAAAATCAGCCATCATTATTCCGGAGACAAATTACAATGCAGGATAGAGTGAAGTGGCCGACAAAATCATCAAATATTTGGGTGAGCCAGTTAAGCCATATCTTCGAAAGTTTATCGTCCCTGGAAAATCATTCAAAGATGCTGCAAACATCCAGAGATGGCCGGAATTGAATTCTCAGACGCGCTCTAAGCCGGAGGAATTAGAACAATATTTGCAACAATGCCTTGTTGGTATTTTTAATGATCCTTTCAGCTCAAGTCCAAATCCAGTAGCCGTCCATCAGTGGTTCTTCGGTTCTTGAAGAGATGGAATATGACGGCGGGGTTGCGTGTCTCTCAACTAACACACAATCAGATGCTATTCGAGTTTCCCTCAAGGCGCGAAGCTGAAAGGATAATAGTGGGTGAATGGTTTTGGAATGGGAGAAGACTGGCACTCGAATGTGTCTCCTGAAGCGGGTACAGAGAACCAGAAAGCAAGCAGATGTAGCAGCAAATCAGAGATGGATTAGGGCTTTTGGTATTCCTCTTCACGTTTGGTCTGAAAGCACTATGGAATTTAATGGGGTAGTTGTGGCGGCTTTCTTGGTGTAGACGAGGATACTAAAAAGAGGAATCATATTCTATGGGCCAGGATCTGTATTCCGGCAGGAGCCCATGATCTTCCTTCTAAGATTAATTTGATAGTAGGAGATAAGTCTTTCGAGATTTTCATAGTTGCCGATGCTTTCTCCAAGTTCTCTAACAAAGGTGATAGCAAGAGTCAGGGTTATAACCAGCAATACAAGATGCCACTTGCACCGAAACCCACGCAATCAAAGATCTTTCATTCAAGAAGGAAAAAGGGGAAGTCTCATGTTAATAAACGGAAAGGATTAATAAAAGAGTGGAAACCTATTAGGCCGACCCAACTCAAACAAGCAGGCCACTTTACTAACTTTAATCGCTCTAAGAATCAAGCTATGGGTGGTCCAGAGTGTGCTACGTCTCAAAAACCACAACTTTCTCAAATGCCTACAAAGTATACTGAGGAGTGCGAAGGATATGCTGATGATGAAGCTGAATTCATGCAACCCTTACCTCTTCTCTCTCTTCCTCCTCCTCACTCAGAGTATTTAATGGGAGACTCACAAGCTTCAGGTCTACCGTCTCTAACCAGCAGCGACACTTTGTCTCTATATTGTTATGATGACAATCTGAACGAGCAAGAATTTATCTCAAGTCCTACGGTCATTGAAACCTCTCATTGGACCAAGATTGTAATGACCAAAGCATGCAAAGCTTTTGGGGTCAACACAGTTGGATTTGAGCATGAAATTTTAGACATGATCCTACGAATGGAACACAGAAGAAGATTACAACTACATCAGATGAAAGGGAAAGATAAAAAGAAGGAAAGTTCAAAGGAAATGGGTAAAATTGTTGCAAAGAGATTGGAGTGCACTGTCAACTACGACAAGGAAGAGGGGTCAAACGGGGGCAGGTTCCACAAGGCCTTTTCCGAATGAAAGCAAGAAGCACCATCCATCTACTTGTTCAGAAATGGAAGCCCGATATTTTGTGTTTACAAGAAACTAAAACAGAGAGTGGCATGGGCAAGACATATATGGGGCTCTAGATGGGTCGAATTGAAAGCAAGTGGCGTTAGGGGAGGCATAATTGTTATGTGGGACAAAAGACGATGAAAATGCTTAGACTCTTATCAGGGGCAACACACTATCACCGTCATATTGGAGGGTATACAGGTGGACTTTCAGTTTTGTTTTACTGGGGTGTATGGTCCTCATTCAAACTTGGAAAGGTTGGATTTTTGGGATGAGTTGGCTGCTATAAGAGGTTTATGGGCAGAATGTTGGGTCATAGGTGGTGACTTTAATGTATGCAGATTTGAACACGAGAGACATAATTGTACTAGAATATCAAGGGCAATGAAGAACTTCTCTGCATTTATCCGGGACATGGGTTTGGTTGATCTATCTTTACATGGTGCTGCTTACACTTGGACTAGAGGGGAAGACTCTTTACAGGCTTCAAAAATTGATAGATTTTTTATTTCCTATGAGTGGAATGAAATTTTTGGCTCAGTCAAGCAGGTGGCTCTACCAAGAGTCCTCTCCGACCATAGGCCCTTAGCTTTGGAGAGTGGTGACTGGACTTCTGATCCTTCATACTTCAAATTTGAAAATATGTGGCTGCAACATGATGGATTCATGATATGATCAGTCAATGGTGGCAAGGATATATTGTTAATGGCTCTCCAGATTTCATTCTCTCACAGAAACTAAAATTCTTAAAGAAGGACCTTACTACTTGGAATAGGGAGGTATTTGGAAAGATTAATGCAAGAATCAACAAAGCGATGGATGATCTCCTGTTGGCAGAACAAGCAACTGAGGGAAGGGTATTGACTCAAATTGAAAAAAATAGGATCCGCTAAAACTAGAGTCGAGAGCCTAGCAAAAGAAGAGGAAACTTCATGGCGACAAAAATCTAGGTGCTTATGGCTAAAGGAAGGGGACAGAAATAATAAGTACTTCCAAAGAGTAGCCAGCTCTCACAGGAGATACAATCACATCGACAGGATACAAGTTGGCGATAACTTGATTGAAAGGAAAGAGCAGGTGCAAGAAGTAATTCTTGATTTCTATCAAGAATTATACTCCGAAAATGAACATCGGAGGCCCACAACCTTTTTTGAAGGTATGGGTAGCTTGAGCACTGATGAAAAGAATGATCTTGAAAAAGCTTTTGAAGAAGAAGAGGTTTTGAATGCTATCAACTCTTGTGCCCCGGATAAAAGTCCAGGACCATATGGTTTCTCAATGGCTTTTTATCAGAAGTGTTGGAGTATTATCAAGCTAGATATCTTGGGCACCCTCAACCACTTTCATAGTAATTGTCACATGGTAAAATCTTTCAATGCTTCTTTTATTGCACTTGTTCCAAAAAAGAAAGGTGCAATAGAACTAAAAGATTTCAGGCCTATTAGCCTTATTGATAGTGTGTACAAGATCTTGGCCAGCTTACTTGCTGAAAGACTTAAAAGGTCATTAAAGGTCTAGTCTCTGGTTGTCAAAATGCCTTTATTCAAGGAAGGCAAATCTCGGACGCATCTCTCATTGCAAATGAAGTTTTGGACTGGAAACAGAAAAGTGGCACCTCTGGTCTTCTTTTTAAGCTTGATATAGAGAAGGCTTTTGACAAGCTGAACTGGTCTTTCATTATCTCAATCCTAAGACAGATGGGATTCGGAGAAAGGTGGATTCGATAGATCAAATACAGCATCTCCACAGTGAAGTATTCTGTGTTAGTAAACAGAAGTCCGATGGGTTTTTTCTCCCCTATGAGAGGCATCCGACAAGGAGACTCGCTATCACCCTTCTTATTTATTCTGGCGATGGAGGGGTTGAGTAACATGTTAGAAAAGGTCAAACAATTACATTGGTTAGAAGGATTTAAGGTGGGCAATGGATCTGGTCCAACAGTATCCATATCACATCTCCTATTTGCTGACGATACCTTAATCTTTTGCCAAGATGAAAAATCACAAGTGCAATACCTTAACCTCACTCTTATGCTTTTTGAAGCCATATCAGGACTCCACATTAACATGTCAAAAAGTGTCATTTATCCTATTAATGAGGTGCCTAACTTGGAAGAATTCGCTGACATTATGTGTTGCACAACTGGTCTTTTTCCTACTACATATTTGGGGTTACCTCTGGGTGTTAGTCACACATCAGTTGAGGCATGGAATGTTATCGTGGAAAAGCTTGAAAGAGGATTGGCTTCCTGGCAACAACAATATCTCTCACTAGGGGGCAGGGTAACACTTATTAATAGTGTCTTGGATAGTATTCTCACTTATTTTATGTCCCTTAGGAGAGACTTCCTCTGGAAAGGTAATAGCGAGGACCACAAATTTCACCTTGTAAAATAGACCAAAGTCACCCTGCCAAAACAATTTGGAGGCTTAGGGATTAAAGACTTGGCATTACATAACAAGTGTATGCTAATGAAGTGGCACTAGAGGTATAATCAGGAGACAACTGGTCTATGGAAGGAGGTGATTCAAGCAAAATTCGGTAGCACTAGTCACTGGTGCTCTAATCAAGTTACAACCCCCTATGGCACAGGAGTTTGGAAAGCTATAAGGAATGTGGAAGGTCTTCTCTAGCAATGCTTCTCTCAAGGTGGGAAGTGGGGTGCATATTCAGTTTTGAAAAGACACTTGGTTGGGAAATATCCCTTTATGAATGTTTTTCCAACCATCTTTCGAATTTCATCCAACCCTGATTCAACAATATCTCAGTGTAGGGAAGGCAATGTCTGGAATCTGATTCTAAGAAGAAATCTAAATGACTGGGAGGTGAAAGATTATATAGCTCTCATGGCCACCATACAAAGCAGCACAGTCAATGATCAAGGTAGGGATAGGCTCGCTTGGGGAAGTCGCAAGGATGGCACCTATTCAGTCAAACAAGGCTATTTGCATCTAACCTCAAAGAAAACACTTAATGATGCGTGGCCTTGGAAACTTATCTGGAGAACTAATCTGCCTCAAAAAGTAATATGTTTCAGCTGGGTCGCTCTTAAGGGTTCTTGTTTAACTCAAGATAATCTTATGAGAAGGAAGTTCCACTTATCCAACAGATGCTACATGTGCTTGTCCTACTCAGAATATATCAATCATTTGTTTCTTCATTGTACGGTGGCAACTAATCTTTGGAATATGTTCTTATCTCTCTTCGGAATTGCTTGGGTCATGTCAGATACCTTGAGAGGTTTTTGTGTGTTGGAGATCTTGGAAAGTTGGGAAGTCCATCAAAAAAACCTGGTCTTTGGTTCCAGCATGTATCTTGTGGTGCTTATGGTTAGAGAGGAACAAAAGGTGTTTTGATGGCATCTCAACTCTAATCCCCATTCTTAGGGGTAGATGTCTAATTTGTCTTTTTAGTTGGGTCAACCTCTCCTCTGTAGTTACTGTTGACTCTTTCTTAGAATTTATCAATTCCATAGATCTATGTCGATAGCTCTTAGGTAGCTTTTGTATGTCTCTTGGGAGCTGACACTTTCTTTGCATGTAATGATGCATCTTCTTGGTGCTTTTTTTAATGATATCCTTCTTATTTCATCAAAAAAAAGAGTCATTTGGCTGGTAAATTGATTATACAAGTATAGTTGTGACACTTCAAGGAATAATTCACCAAATGAAATGAAAAGAATTTTTTCTATGAGAAAATCCTCATCAAAGACCATGAAGATATAGCATCAGCCATTTTAATTTATGGGCATGAACAACTATAGCCAAGTAGCCAACAGATTGGACCGTGATTCTATATGGAACCATTGTAGTATGACTTTTTTAAGATCAAATACAAGGTGAAACATTAGGCTGTTAAGATTAATCATGAATCACGCAGATCTTAAAACTATAATACACGTAGATAGAGACAGCTACTTACAGGGTCTGTTTCTATAAGATTGTCAGCGTCCTCATACACTCCCATGTCGGGTATGTCTTCCTCTTCCTCACCTCCAAAGTATGATGGGATTGACTGGATAGTGTTCTTTTTACTGATTTGTAATGCTTCCATAGATGGCAAGTTATCATCCTCAGCACCAGTGTTTTCTAAGAAATAAATGGGACAAACTGTAATAAGGCAAAATGGATAAAATTCAATTATTATTGGGAAGTACAGATATACCAGATACCTTTTGGTTTGCCATGAGTTGCCAGCCAACCATCATTGTCCTCATTATCAAGCAGAACTTCACCTCCAGCAGCCTCATATTCTTCCTCTACTGATGCAGCTCTTCTCAGACAAGGAACTGTGTACAAAATTAAGGTGGCACATGACCTATGCTGGTGCGTAACAAAAGTTTTACATTCTTTTTCTTTTTGGTTCCTATGAGACGAGTAGAGGACGCCTACGAATAAAGAAATATCTAAAAGAATGGCAAAGAGAACTACGAGATACAAAGTTCCACCTTCTTTCAGACGGGATGGGGTGCTAAAATTCTTAAGTTGTTGAAGATTAGAAAGCTCAAAATAAAAAAAATTACCAATTACAAAGAGAAGGTTAGTGAGCAACGGGGAAAGAAGATATACCACTAGGCAACAGAAGTATCCTTAGCAAGATGCTTATGTTGATATGCTAGGAGCAGATTGAAACGCATACCTAAGGCAGTATAGTTCTTAGTCCTATTTCGTAACCTCATACTTACTTCCCAAGATCATCAGGATATCACTTGAAACAAAAGGACGCTGAGCATAACATGTGTTGAGCAACAATGTTATGAGTCCTGTTCCCTAACATTGTGGTTACTTAAATAAGCACCAATAGTGTTAGTCCTAGTAAATTATTAAGCCTCTCTTTCTCAGTAGGCTCTTGAAATTGCATAAAAATGTTTAACAAGTTAGTATTACAGATTATCAGTTCTAGATTCTGATGATGATGAATTTCTGGCATCGGGATAACATCCCCAAAAGTTACATGGATACATCAACTGTGTTAAAACTATCAATATTCAACTATCGACCAGAACTTGCTTCTTAGTTTTTTGGTTTATTTTCAAGATCAGTTCAGCTTAAATTAAGTCTTGCAAGATTAGTTTAGCTTAAATTAAGTCGAGTTATTCTATAACAAGTGTAAATTTATCACTAATTAAGTGTAAAGAATGAAGTCAACATGCACAAAAATCACTTATCTAGCCCGTATTTGCCCCAAACACATTGAATTCTATGAAAACTACTAGTAGGATGATAGTTGTAGATGGGTACCATTTCTAGTCATCAAGAATTGCTTGTCGGCTGGTAAATATGACTTCCTCTTACTAGGCTCACCTGATTCCCTGTTAATGGGCAATGAACCATGACATAAGAATTAGATGCAACAGAAACAAAAGTAATCAGAACTATAAGAGCAGCAGAAAAAAGTAACATTAGGTTTACCACTGCATAAATAAAATCCTGGAGAGAAAACTCTTTTTTCTTTTGGTTTTCTAAAGGGGAAGCTAACAAAATATTCATCTTCAAAGCAAAATAGATAGCTGCACAAGATAACAGAATAACGAGAGAGAGAAAAAATTGATCTTGCATAAAACTTCAAACATTTGAGAAATAAATAGTCCCATCAATCAATTTTCTGTTTTTTTGGTAACTAATCATTTTAGTAATCACCAAGGAAACATTACAATTCCATATCTTAGCTTACTCAGCTAGCTTTAAAAGAACACCAGAATAAACTACAATCTGCTAGTACAAGGACTAGAAACCCCATAGCATCAAACAAATTCTTTATCTATTATATACCCCTGTACTATTGGAAAAGGGCCAAATATACCCCTCATTATATTTTGGGTCCAAATATACCCCTGCCATGGTTCAAATATACCCCTTCTCCGTTAAAGTTGTCCAAGGTGGACATCTAATCCTACGTGTCACTAACATTTTATGAGGTGGACGCCACATGGCATGCCACGTCAGCACCCCTCACCCATTTTACCCTCCCCTCTATTTGTACTTCCACCACTAAAATTTCATTCCCCTCCACCGCCATTACCGCCGCCGTGACCATCCTACCGCTCGACATCTCCCAACCTACCACACCCCACCCGATACAACTCCATATGGATAGTTTTATGCTATGAAGCACGGACACCTCATTTAGGGTGAGGTGTCCGTGTCGGACACCTCATCGGACACGAAACGCCTCGGACACGTGTTCGGCGTTTCAAAGAAAAAAAATATCGGACACTACAGTGGACACGCTGGGACACTACAGGACATTTTTTTTTTTAAGAAAAAGTTTAGTTTTAATTTTATTTGATTTATTTTAAGTAAATTTATATTTATTTGAATTTGGGTCTTGGGACATACTTATGTATTAGTTTATGGACTATGGTCTTATGAATTATGTATTGAATATTTGATTGATTGTCAATTTGTTATGAATGTTTCTTTTTAATTTGGTACATATTTAATTTGGTATTTTGGTTATTTGGTATATAACAAATTTGAATTAAATTTATAATTTATTTATGAATGTGAAGCTTTAATAATATTAATTTTAGTATTTTATATATTATATTATATTATATATTATATATATATATATATATATATATATAAATATTTTTTAATTTATTTTTACAGTCGTGTCCCTGCCGTGTCGTGTCCCCTATTTTTCAAAATTGCCGGTTTCTGCGTGTCCTATCGGACACCTCTCACGTGTCCGTGTCCTATCGGACACCTCTCACGTGTCCGTGTCCTATCGGACACCTCTCACGTGTCCGTGCTACATAGGTTTTATGTTGTTCCTATATTGGGTCAAATTTATATCTGATTGAAATTCTCAGAAACTGTGGATCTCAGGTGCTAAGCTACAAGGGTGGTTTGATTTAGCTATCAGCCATGGACGCTTCTTCCTTTGAGGGTAATTCATTTTTCTTTCTTCTTTTTTTTCCCTGTCAAAACAATGGCGAATGATAGGATTTCACAAGAATATCACTCCATAAAAATGGTTTATCACACTTCACTGTGGGAAAGTCAAATCAAGTTTCAAGAATTGATCAAATTAAGCAAAAACAAATTGGGATAGAGGAAGTAGCTGTTAACTTTCTGACCTGATCTGCGGGAAAGTCAAATAATTGTCATCTTTTTCGGATACAGAGATGGTCATGGCGGAGGTAATGGCGGCAAGGGTGGTGGAGGGAAATGAAACTTTAGTGGTGGAAGAACAAATAGAGGGGACGGGTAAAATGGGTTAGGGGTGCTGACGTGGCATGCCATGTGGCAATCACCTCATCAAATGTTAGTGACATGTTGGATTAGATGTCCACCTTGGACAACTTTAACGGAGGAGGGCATATTTGAACCAATAGTATAACGGCAGGGGTATATTTGGACCCAAAGTATAACAAGGGGTATATTTAGCCTTTTTCTGATAGTACAAGGGTATATTTGGCCCTTTTCCGTATGAGATAACGCATCATTGACAAACAAATTGGATCATATGTCAATCCTGAGAAGTACAATATAATAACTATGTACACATAAAATCCAGTGTTACTATTACTAGTTATATGCTTTACTCGAGCCGAGGTACTATTGAAAACAGGCTCTCTACCTTCACAAGATAGGGGTAAGGCTTCATACACACCACCCTCACCAGACCCCATTTGTGAGATTCCACTGCATATATCGTCGTTGTTATTGTTGATGTTTGTTACTATTACTAGTTGTACCATCAAAATACAGTTCCAAATATAGCAGAACGGATAGTAAGGATTCATGTTGACAACCCAATTATAGTTGGGGATACTTTGATGTAAGATTGAACCAAATCCCTGGAAAATCAATATTCACAATTCTGATCCGCAAGGAGACATTTAATTGAACTATTTCAAATTAGATCTAACGTCGAATGCAAATTGATCAACAATTGGCAGCAGCATACATAGAGAAATTTGTGAGATATTTACCAGGACCAAGTAGGGCACTTAGAAACGAGATTATCGCCAGCTGTGACGAATTCGGTAACGCTGAGAACGCCTTTTTCTTTGAAAGCAGTGACGGTACGAGGATTAGTGATTCTCTCCACCGTACCTTTGAATGCTCCGTGAAGCTGTGACAGCACCATTACGATTCAACAAGCTGTTTGGTCTTCTCTTTTCCAGACATCTTTTTAGTCATTAATAGATATTAGTTTACCTCCCTATTTTGAGTTTTTTTATAATATTTTTTAAATTTATTTATAATTATAAATTGTACTTCCTCAATCACAATTTACTTTGCACCATTTGACGTCGCAATTAATTTTATTTTATTTAAATGAAATATGTGATTCAAAACAAGTTTAATATAAATGTGTTATTGTAAATTATCTCAAAAAGTTAAAAGTGTCACATAAATTTAGACAAAAGACACTAAGGGCTCGTTTGGTACGACGCACTAGACTCTATAATTTTGCATGGACTGTACTGTATTATAATGGACTGAACTGTATTAATTTATAATGGACGGCATTAAAATATTAATATATAATAGACTGTATTTTTTTTAGTACAGTTCAAGGGAGACTCATATATTAGATGGGTCTCAAAATGACAGTTGGAGTATACTATTTTTAGAAACATTACAGTTCAATCCGACTGAAAACGCTCACTAAACGCTGTATTATTTTTTTGTCCAGTGCACTCCAATGTAATACACCATATCAAACGTGCCCTAAGAAGCGAGAAGCAGAAGCCTCTTCGTCGACATGCCCGTTTACACGGCTGTAATTTCGATATCTTGTATTTTTTATGTTTTAGAGAAGTTATACTCTTGTTTTATGTATGTACTTTTTCTGTCTTGTGTATAAAGTGTAGAGGTGACCTTGCTGAAAGTGTGGGTCCGCCTTGGATTTCTAAGTCACGCAGTTCATTTGCAGAGTTTAATTAGGGATGAGCATGGATATAGTGTATCCAGATATTTGATCAAAACCGATACTAACGGGTAGGTTTCGGGTAGATATATTAAAATAACGGGTAGGTTCTGGGTAGTAAAATTAGGAATCAATATATGTCGGGCCCGGTTTCGATTCTGAAAAATAGAGACCGGGTATCCGGACCCGGAACCGATACCCGGACCCTATGAACCCACCCTCATTTAAATTATTTAGTTTTGTGCTTTGGGCGTTTAATTTATTGGCCCAGTCGGTTTATACACAACCCACACCTAATTTTTAGGCCCATTCCGGTTGATTCTTGATAGTTGATACATAATCCACGCCTTAATTTTCATATTTTTCAATCTATCATTAAGCAAAACACTAAGCAGCCAGCAGCCTGTTATACCCCGTGGTTCGGGCCGTGCGTGTGGGGCCGTGCGAGAAATTAGAGAAACACGCTCGTGGCTCGTAGCCGCGGCCGAGGCGTGCGCGCGCCAGCGTGAAGCGCGGTGGCGCCGGAAGCAGGCGTGGCCGCGAAAGATCCGGTGTCCGCAGTCGCGGCCATGGCCGGGAATCAAAGCCGCACGAGGCGGAAATTTGGGCGAAAAACTTAAAGTCCGATTGCTTTAAAAGAGGCCGTGGGAGGGTGACAGTGTCCCCCATCCGATTTACGCATGCATTATATTGACCAAGACTTGGTCATTTCTTTCAACTTTTCATCTTTACACTCCATCTCTCTAAGTTAAAAGGCTCATCCTTCTCTAAATTCCCAAGAGGAATTCTAGCCTAAGGGAAAAATCAAAAGTGTAATAGGAAGGAAAGGTTATTACAAGCTTGTGAAGACTATTGTGGTGGTGTTCTTGGAGAAAAGGCTAGCAAGGTGTTGGAATAAGTTTGGCTAAAACTTAAGGTAACATTTCTTCTCTTGTAGTTGGTATTGGGTGCGTGTTTAATAGGAAGAACTCAGAGTTGGAAAAAATGCACTTAGAGTAGTTGCATGTAAGAAATGGGGTTGATTATGAAAGAATTGGTTAGGGGATATTATGAGCATGTTGTTGCCTAAATACTACATTAGACTTGTTGGGTTAGTTGTTGTAACTTGTGGTTGAATTTTACACACCAAAGTTTAGGTGTGTAATCCCCTGGTGTTGGTTGGTTGTTGAGCCTTAAACATGGCATTTGAGCGTTAAAAATCGACCTTGGAAAATGTGGCAAAGTATGTAGAAACAAAGGAAACGCCCAATTTTCCGTAGGAAATCGTGACTTTAACTTGGAAAAATTCTGCATTATAATTAGAGCTTGATAAATGTATTGTGGTCATTTTAGGTTGACATACTACGTGCGGTAAATTGGACTTAGCTTGTGGATTGACCAAGAGGTATGTGGAGCTTTCCTATCTCGAGCATGATTAGTCAGACTTATGTAGTACGCAGAGACGACAAGATTTGGAAATCTTCGCTTGTTATAAGTATTTGATACTTGCTTCGCTTTAAAAGAAAAGTATAAGAATCCTCGACTTAAGGAATGTGTTTTACTATTGTTTAACTCTAATATAACGGCTTTATGGGAGTTGGTTATATTAGTTTGTGAAAGTTTAACTGAGAAAGGTTTTGATGATTTGAACTTGTGGAAGGAAAATGGTTTTAAGGCATGAATTGCCTAAGGTTTTACAAGAAATGAAGTCACTTAATTTAGAAGCTTGAGATAGTTTTAAAAGGAAATGTGACTTGTTTTGAAAAGAAATCGTAACTTGATACTATGGTGATTAGTATCTTGGAATTTTTGTATAAAAAGAGTTATTACTTAAAAGGTTAGAGGTACATGATACTGGGTTAAATTCTGATTTTTACTAAAAGACATGATCGTGCCTTAGGTATACTAAAATGAGAGGATGTATTAATACTATTAATAAGTTAGTGATTCTTAACTTGCTTAAGTTATGATAGGCCTAGTGCTTATGTTGTGATGTGATAGCCAGAAGTGCTTATGTTATGTGTATTAGCCTGATGAGCTATGTTATATATATTTATATTGTTACGTAAACCCCGGTTATTATTTATGCCATGGATTTGCTACCCATGACGCGAGCGCGACGCCAGACTACGCGGATCCGACCATAGGATCCACGCGTGAAATAGTCCCACGCGAGTACGCGATGATACTCACGCGGATCCACAGATCCATGCGGTGAAATAGTCCCACGCGGTGAAATAGTCCTACGACGGCGGATGACTCACGCGGGTCCACAGACCTATGCGGTGAAATAGTCCCGTGAGTAGGATTGCTTAATGATACTACGCGAGGTACCGCTTTGATCACGAGCCTCCTATTTTTACGCTATAAAACGTATACTTGTTACTCTCGTTATTAGTAAGGCACGGTCAACATAATTTGGTTTTATCTATAACTTCGCAGTATTTTGGACTTATGATATTACTACAGTATTTTCCGCTTTACATACTTGGTACGTTGCGGTATCGACTTCCTTCCTGGGCGCTCACGCCGCAGTAAGGAAAGCGGTGGTAGATCCTCATTCCTAGGATCTTGTACTCAGTGTCGTGAGCTCCATTTCTTCTGAGGCTCGACTTTTGGTATGGTTCTCCCCGAGTCGTTGATATTTTGTACATTCAGGCATGACGGCCCCGTCCGTCATAGTGTTATTCATTCTGTAGAGGCCTGTAGTCTTGTCGAACTTGGTTCGTTAAGGATGAATCGCTCGGTTTATGTACTTTTGGGTTAGCCATTTTGGGCTAGACTATTCTATATCTTAATGGTTGTTTATCTTGAGTTTACATTCCGCTGGTTTTCTCTGATGTTGTGTCACTAGGGTGCCCGGGTTAAGGCACCGGTCACGGGTCCGGGTTCGGATCGTGACACAGCCAACACCCAGCAGCCTCTCCATAAGCACTACGCAACCAACACTCTAATCAAGTGTCAATTTTACTACCACTGCAGATAGAATAGGCTTTTACAGATAAAATTGGGAGACTGAATGGAACCCTTTCCCTATGTTGTAAACCTTCAACAACACTATCCAAGAACCAACCTTTCCTTTGTGTCCCCAAAGCAAATTCCAATGTCAGCTTTCTACCTCCTCACTTTCTTCACTCACTCTTCGTTTCTCCAAACTCGATTCTTTATCCACTTTTGTACCTAAATTCTCACAATCTGAAGTTGAAGCGGTTGTTGCAACACCAATTGTGGAAGATATGAGTTTGGAATCAAAACGGAAAGAAATTTTTATTGTTGTTATAGTGACCACTCACTTTTATTATATGTCTATACATATCTATTTGTTTTGAATTTTGATGTGGGGGTGCAATTTGAATTTTGTTGAATGTTTATGACGAATTTTTTATTCTAAGATGGAATACCAATAAAAAAGCAGTTTTGTTGCAATATTATTCTCCTAGGATGTCAATAATGAAAGATATTGAATGGTGAGCGGTTCCGGGTAATGATTGCTATGGGTATATCGGGTAATAAATTTAGGAATCGATCTTTTACCGGATATGATTCGGATAGTTAAAAAATGATAGGGTATCCGGACCCGCTCACCCTTAAGTTTAATGACTCCTCTGAAAAGGTGGTCCCCATTTATACTTTTAGGTGATTTGCATCTTTTACTTCTTTTTTTTCTCCATAGCTCTTTTAGTTTAAGTTTATGTGACATAGTATAGTATTTCTCAAGAGTAATCAGCTTACACGTGGATTTGTATATATTCACTTCATATATTTGGATAGATAATAAATATTGTTCTCTCTCTTAATAATGTTTTTTACAAATATAAATAGAATTTATCAGCAGTTCATATTTAATTCTAAATATTATTTCGTCCATCCTGATTTATGTAATGATATTTGCTTAGGCATAAAGTTTAAAATTTAAAGAAAAATCGTTAAAAATTATGATCTGAAATAAGTTGTAAATATTTGTATTGTTATAAATCATTTTATTAAAAGTACAATAAAAAGTTTAATATTTAAATAGAGTACTATACATAAAAAGATGTCTTTCTTTTTAAAATCCTTTGTTCTTATTTTTTGTTAAACGTGTGGAATAAATCAAATCTTAAGAAATTTAAAAATAAGTATTTAAATATTATCTTATATTATCAATGTAAAATTCCTAAAAGATTAATGACTAATTTCAACATTTTCACCAAATTTTGTGCCCGTGTCTAGTCCTTTTATATTTATCCCTACACATATAATAGATTACCGTGTTAAAATTGTTTCACGTTGAAGGGGTGCGGGAAATTATTGAAAATTTAACTATGTGGGATCGAGTTTCTCCCGTCTTTAGTGACTTAAATATGTGGGGGTCGCATGTAGGAAACATTATTTCTTCGCACATGCCTAATCTACTAAATGATTAGATGATATTAACCAAGTATCGTCAAATTTCGTTAAGAAATGAAAGAGATATTAGTACACAAAGTAAGGTGTTTGAGACATGAATAGATGGATTGTTTTGGCCAAATAAACAAATCTCCCACATAGGTAGAAGATGGAAGGATTGAGCATTATATAAACTATAATTTTGAATAAGGGTTTGGGACCCCAAGGGGTAACTCATGTGTTAAGAAGAAGGAGGACCTAGGTGAGCTTGGGTTCGGGGCTAAGCCCCACACACGCGCCACCCGTTCGGTCCAGCTCAAGATGTGGGTTGTCTTCCAATTTTTTTTTTTTGATCCCTGAAATATTTTTTATTTACATTTCGACCTGAAAATTTCGAAGATAACCAAACATTGCAACTAATCTGAAATAAGTTTAAGATTATTTCTGTCCAGTTAAACCCTTATGTCCAGTTCTGATATAAGTTTTAAACAGTATACAGAACAACACAGAAAACAAAAATCATCTCCTCTCCTCAACAATCTTCTATATTCTTTTTTTTCGCCAGAATCAACCTTATTTGCTTTGTATTATTGATTGTTGATGTTTTATCATGGAAGACTATTGTTCATTACCATAAAAGCATATATATGGGGCAATTTTGTCTTAAAGACAAAGAGTCACCTCTCGACCCAACTTTTGTTTAACCTTTCTGATACTATTTTTACCTACAGTTTAAGATAAAATTTTCTAAGTGTTCGAAAAATGTATGTTTCAAACACTGCTTCTGTTTTTGCTGCTGTTGTTCAAGGGAATAATTTTGTCCCTGCTCATGCCAGTTTCCAAAGTGAATGTCCAAAAAAGTTTCTGGGTACTAATTTCATTAAAACAGTGGCAACGTTTCACTAAAGATGCACATGCAATTTGGTGACTATTCCTCTTCTTAATCGGATGTCCCCTAATCACTGAAGTGTCATTGACATTGGCACAAACTTAAAAATCAAAGTGATCACAAGAAGGAAGTGCAAATATCGGGTTCTATTTTCTTAACTTAATTCATTAGTTATTTATAAATTTCTACCCTTATGATTTTTTGTGAAATTTATATATATATATATATATATTAGGGTAGATGACTCACTTGTGATAATCATGAAATGCATTCTTAATAAGTTTACAAATTACATACTTGATATGCTTATTATAAATTTGTTATTCCGCTCCAAAGAAAATTATCATAGCATAAATATGTTGCATAAAGATCATGTGAATTCTGTTGAAAATATTTATTAAACGTGAAATAAAGTAAATCCTATTAATTATGAATCGAACAATTGGGGTCCCGCACGTAGGAAATCTTGTTTCCACACACGTGTACACGTAGTGCCAAAGATCAAAATTTCCTAAATGGAAGAGATATTGGTACGTATACGAATTATTTGAGACGTAAGGTAATAGAAGGTTATTGGCCAAATGACGAATGATTTCACGTTGGTAAATAAAGGAAGAAGTGTATAATGTGTAAAGATGAAATGAATCAGAAATCACCACGAAACCGAGAAGGGTCGCGGCTCATCGCCTTAAGGGACGCGACGCCAGCGGTCGCGCTTAATTGACGTTTCAATTTCGTAACTGAATCATCGAAGAAGCGCTCCTCCCGGCGGTCAGCGGCGGCTTAATTGACGCTCCAGCTTTAGCGAGTTGAACTGGCGGTCGTGACTCCTCTCCGGCGGTCGCGCTCGATCGTTTCAATCACGGAGGTGAATTAAAAACTGATTCTTGGGCTGACTTTGAAGTAGTTACTCTCCATTATTTTACTCATGAATTCAGTCATTACTTGGCTGAATTGTAACTCCAAATTCAAGGAATTAACATGACATTCATGGCCATTACTTAGCCATTTGGAGGATCATCATCTACACACTATATAATGAGATACAAGGCTCATTTGGAAAGAATACACTTGACATCTTACACTCAACAATACTCTGAAATTGTCTTCCTCTCTTGCAATCACAAACACTCAAAGATCTTTCTTCCAAAGCAAACACTTGAGTTCCCTTTGCTCATTTGTTTGATTGTTGTTTTATCTTGGGAGATAATTTGTCATTACAACCGTTGAAGGATATACGAGGCAATATTATATTAAGGATAGATCAAGAATTTGGTTGACTCAGCAAGCCCTCATATTTGATTATTTCCATATTTCTGACAAATTGTTGTTGTTATTATTTTTCTGTTCTACACATTACCACTCACAAATTCTAATTTCAAGTTGTTGGATGATATGAATTTCTTTGTTTTGATGGATAATATCTATACTTGAAAGTTGTTAGAACAGTTTAAAATTTAGAGAAATAATTTACTGTATTTAATTTATTCCATATGAATTATAAAAAGGCTACAATAGATTAGTTGGTAGTCCATTGAAAATATATTAGCTTTACTAACAATAATATTGAGATTACATTATAATAATGTTGTAAGTAATTGACATCATTAAGTAGTGATCATATGTTCCTAAAATCGCATATATCATGATTATGATATTCCTACCTTAACATGTTCAAAGTTGCTATAGATGTTGCTACGGTAGACACATGTGAAAGGATGTCGTCGATACTGACTTGGGATTTGGAGAATCGTCCGTGTCTTTTAAATATGAGTCTGATTCTTGATTGAACATATATTATTAATTTATTTGATCATATAAATGTATATTTGTATATGATATGAAAATATATTGAAATATTTAAAATGTGAGGTGTGCGTAGAGGTAAATTAACCAAATCATCTTTCCATTCAGTCAAAAGAGACACGCTCCTATAGAACTTATTCACACCGATATATGTGATTTAAAGTTTGTACAAACTAGAGGGGGAAACAAGTACTTTGTGAATTTCATTGATGATAGTACAATGTACTGTTATGTTTACTTGTTGAAAAGTAAAGTGTTTGAAGCATTTAAATGTTACAAAGCAGAAGTTGAAAATCAACTAAACCTATGAATCAAGGCAATTTGTAGTGATAGATTGGGAGAATACGTAGCACCGTTTGAAGAATATTGTGCTCAATTCGGTATTGTTCATCAAACGACTGCTCCTTACTCGCCTTAGTCTAACGGTATTACCTAGCGCAAAAATCATACGTTAAAGAAAATGATTTACTAATCAATTCCGGTTTAGCTCAAAACATGTAGGGGCAAAGCGATTCTTACCGCTAATACAATTCTCAATAGAGTTTCGCATAAACGTAAGGATAAAACTCCATATGAATCATGGAAAGGAAAGAAACTCACTTACAAATATTTGAAAGTGTGGGGCTATTTGGCAAAGGTCGAAGTACCTAAACCAAAAACATGTCAAAATTGGACATGAGACTATAGATTGTATATTTATCGGATATGCAAATAACAGTAGTGCTTATCGCTTCTTAGTGTATAAGTCGGAGATACCTGATATCCACGAGAGTAGATCATGAAATCAAGGAGTGCTGAATTTTTTGAACATATATTTTCTCGAAAGGAAAAAGAAATAATTTCGCGCAAACGAAGTTATGAATAAAATGCTCAAAATCAACAAGACCCGAGAGTTTTTTATTATTCGAAACTAGACATTCCAGATCTACAGAATTACATTATTCTAAATATCTAGTCGTCTTAGAAGGATACACTCATACAAACTGGATATCAGACATAAAGAACACCAAATCCACCAGTGGGTATGTGTTTACAATTGGTGGTGGGGTTGTGTCTTGGAAGTCATCTAAACAAACATGCATCACCCGATCCACGATGGAATCAGAGTTTATTGTTTTATATAAAGCAGGAGAAGAAGAAGAAGAATGACTTCACGACTTCTTAGAGGATATCCCTTGTTGGGATAAACCCGTACCCTCAGTAATGATTCACTGTGACTGTCAATTAGCTTTAGGAAGGGCACGGAATAGTATGTACAACGACAAGTCTAAACATATTCGTCGGAGACATAAGACCGTTAGGCAGTTAATCATTACGGGTGTCATTTTCATTGATTACGTCAAATCAAAGGATAACATAGCGGATCCATTAACTAAAGGCCTACCCAAAGATCAAATATTTGTTTGTCTAGGGGAATGGGCTTAAAACCCAAACACTAAAAATCTCTATGGTTGTAACCCTACTTTATTGACTGGATATCCTAGAAATTTGGTTCAATGGGAAAACTAAACTGTAGAGGTTCAGTTTTAGCGCTTCACTTGAAGTAAGAGCACTTCGGATTGTTATTCGTTAAAGAAATATAATTTCAAGGTTGTTCCCGTGATAGACATTAAGTGATACCTGCATAAATGGTAAATGATAAGTTTTTAAAACTTTTAATGATTCTTAATACTTGCGAGTGGGGTATAACAGGATGTCGTATAGGAGATCATCTATTTAAGGTCGTTGCAAATGTACGCACTTAAGAATTCAAAACTTGTCCATGCCCACAACAGGCAAAACTATAAGAAGAAATGAATAAGGGGAGTAATTTTGTTGATATCATTATCTTGGTTTACACTAAACACTGACGGTTCAAGACATCATGTTCACCGCACATTTAAGTAAATCTCCATACCAAATGCAGATAGTGAATGGTAATCGACTTAGGAAGGTTCAAAATCGAAAGCTACCTTTTTTATGCAATATCTTTCCGCTGAAATATTGTTGAACTTTGGCACCCTATGTACACCAATTCTCTTTCAAGAGGGGATTATTGGAAATTTAACTATGTGAGATTGAGTTTCTCTCGTCTTTAGTGGTTTAAACACGCGGGGCCCGCATATCGGAAACATCATTTATTCGCACATGCCTAATCTACTAAATGAGTAGATGATATTAGTGTCAAGTATCGTCAAATTTTATTAAGAAATGAAAGAGATATTGGTACACAAAGTAAGTTATTTGAGACATGAATAGATGGATTGTTTTGGCCAAATAAACAAATCTCCCACATAGGTAGAAGATGGAATGATTGATCACTATATAAACTCTAATTTTGAATAAGTGTGTGGGACCCCAAGGGGTAACCCATGTATTAAGAAGAGGGAGGACCTAGGTGAACTTGAGTTTGGGGCTAAGCCCCACACGCGCGCCACCGCCGCTGTCCGGCCTGTCTGTCTCGGGCTCGGGTCTCGGGTCACGCGCTGTGGGTTGTCTTCTAGAATTTTCTTTTTGGTCCATAAAATAGTTCTTATTTATATTTTGGACCTGAAAGTTTCGAAGATAACCAAACGTTACAACTAACCTGACTTCAACAGTCAGAAATGCCCTCCTCTTTCCTATAAATTAAACCATTCTGTTCAATTCTAAAATACGAGTTTAAATAGTATACAGAATAACACACGTAGCAATCCCCTCTTCAAAGAATCATATATATTATTTTTCTTCACCAGAATCAAACTTATTTGTTTTGTATCGTTACTTGTTGTTGTTTTATCTTGGAAGACTATTGTCCATTAGCGTAAAAGTATATATATACGTGGAAATTTTGTCTTAAAGACAGAGATTCACCTCTCGACTCAGCTTTTGTTTTTGTTTAACCTTTTAGACACACTTAATCCTACAAATACTTTCTTCTTATTTTCTTTGTATTGTATTTTTTCTTTTTGTTTAATATTTGTTTTTATATGAGAAGAGCTTGTTTAATTGTGAGGATTAGGCATGTGGACGAATCGATTTGATTGGTTTTGGCCATCATTTGAAATTCAATTTTGATTTTCTAAAATTCTCAACCAAAATCGATCCATTCTAGGCCCAATTCAATTCGTTTTTTAATTATTTTCGTTCAGTTACACAAATCAGTTTGTTCGGTTTCAAAATTTAAACAAGAAACTATTTTCATTTCAATTCTAGAGTAAACATAATCAAAAGTAATGAAATTCTAAATTCACAGCCTTATAACCAAATTAACAATCTAAAATATTTTTCCTTCAGTTGTAAATTATCTTGAGTTAAGGAGTTTGTATATACGAGATGCATCTTCTATCATGGGAAGCTTTCCAGCCATGTCCCATGACCCCTCTGACGCGCTCCATGGTGCCTTAGCAAGCCTCTTAACGCCTAGCGTCATGGATGGTCCTGTGATCTTGGCTGCATCGATTGAGAAGTGTGTATATGTCTATGTCGCCCCATCGATGACCCGTGCTAGCGTCCCTTAATAGGTTGTGCCCCAACGTGTGCCCATTTCCAGTGCATGCACGCCATTCTCGCCTCTGACAGTGTCGTTCATTCCAAGAACCCAAGCATCGGTGCGTTCTCATTGCCAACGTACGCATGTCAGTCTCACCCTTGACAATGCCCTCTGTGCCAAGTGCCCGTGCGACGAGTATCGCACGTATAACATGATGTTGAAGAAAAGGTTGCAACCCCTTCAAGTGCCGCCAATGGCCCTGCTTTTACTTTGTAGGAGTCTAGGCCTCTTTTGATGTAAATATAGAATATTTTCACTTCTTTTATTTTTGTTATGCTTTTCTAGCCTAGTTATGTCCAGTCCAATAGCTTAGGTTTTTCTCTTAAGAGCATATATAAGGGGATCAAGCAAACAAACATTTCTTTGTACTAGTGTCCCCCTCCAACATTGTTTGCTTTCATTGTAATAGCTTTAATCAATGAAATTGAGTTTTCTTACATTCTCAATTTCTCTTTTATGTTCTCTCAGTTTCTTTTGACAATGATTTTTTCCGTACGACACCGACAATCTCGTCTAGCGTACGGAGGGAGCCCCCATTGGCGAATAGTAACTACAAGGACATTAGTTGTTTAACCTTACGTCGCCTTTCCAATAAGTCTTAGAAGGCGTCGTGTAAGACATCTAGTTGTTTAAAGCTAATATTTGCACTTGAAGATCCCAGTATCATAAGTTATATGCCCATCGCCAATAAAAACTCCTTTATTTCATTAAATTCAAACTTATTATTCATAAAATACGAAGCTTTTGAAATTGATGAGGACCCACTCCTTAAACAAAAAACACAAAATAAAACTAAAAAATAAAAGAACATAATGTCACGACCCGACCCGACGGGCCGCGACTAAGCGCCCTAATGACGCCATTATACTAACCTATCACGTAATCAGACTGACACTAAGGACAATATGAAATTTGGCAGCATAACGCCGCAAACATAACGCATGTCCGGTTAGGCAAGCCGGCAAGACTACCTTTACACACAACCAATCCTGAAGAGTTACCTTACCTGACGTTGACCTAGCACCTCCAAACCTGGTCATCATACTTCTATTCAAATTCTTCCACTTCCCTTATGGCTTAATGCACTACGTCAAGTCCAAATAACTCTGATTTTCCCTTCCGGGCCACTGTCGCTTTCTTTGGAGGCATAACTGCAACCATAATAATTTGTTGGGGGGATTATCCTAATGACATAGTTCTATCGCACGATCTATGAGATGAAAGAATAGAAACCAATCCTAAATGTCTGACAACCTCCTGCGTATAAGTATGGTGCACAACATACCCATACACAAAACTCTACTAGACACGGTCTGTAGACATTCCGAGGACTAACTGCTCTGATACCACTTTTGTCATGACCCGATCCGACGGGCCGCGACTAAGCGCCCTAATAACGTCATTATACTAATTTGTCACGTAATCAGACAGACACTAAGGATAATATGAAATTCGGTAGCATAACGCCGCAAACATAACCCATGTCCGGTTAGGCAAGCCGACAAAACTGTCTTTACACACAACCAATCATGTCTCCTGAGGAGTCACATCTAAGCAAATATAACAAAGAACGCAAGCCGACAAGGCTGTCACTATATACGGGAACATCCCAAAACGAAATACAATAGTACGGTTGAACAAAACATATCTACAATCCTCATATGACTAAACCACATATATACAACCCACAATCGCTTCATGCACTTATAAGAAGGATGGCGACATATGACGAGACAGGGCCCTGTCGTGCCCCTAAATATACATAAGTCAACAAAAGAAGGGTTCTGTACCAAAATGACAAAGCTCTGAATCAAATGAGCTTCTCCAAACAGCTAAACGGGAAACCTAGACTGGAGGATCACATGTACCTGCGGGCATGAACGCAGCCCCCCGAGGAAAGGGGGTCAGTACGAAATAATGTATTGAGTATGTAAAACATGAAATATTATAAATGAGATCATAAGTAGCCGACAAATAATAGGAGACAAGTATAAAAATCAGAGTCCAAATCCAACTGTGTCGTATACAAATGAGAGTCATATAAAAAATCATGAGTACTTATCCATATAATCATCCTATATATATATATATATATGAGTATCTATACCCGCATCATAGATGCATGTCCATGGAATCATATCTACTGTCATGGGTATCTATACATGTCCATGGAATCATATCTACTGTCATGAGTATCTATACCCGCATCTTGGATACATGTCCATGGAATCATATCTACTGTCATGAGTATCTATACCCGCATCATGGATACATGTCCATGAAATCATATATATACATATAACGTGTCACGGCTCTCTAGTGAGAGACTCAGTGAATTCATATAATCATATCCAGCACGAATAGAGTATCATAAGTAACTATACAATTTAAATCATCACTTTGACTCTCAATGAAATCATTATAATAAACTCTTACTGAAAAATCATGGGTTTTTCTCATGACTAACATCTTTAGGAAATAGACTGTGTAGAAATCATGTACGTCCGCCGTACTTTCAATAAATCACGTCAAAAAGAAAGAAGGAAGAGTTTCGCTTACCTTTCTGACGAACTAACCAACTCAACAATCTAGATAAGCCTTGACTAGCGCTTCAAACTATAATAGTAGTAACATATCCATTAACCTTATGATTACTAGCATTCATTAAAATTGAATGATAATTCACTTTCTTTTCTATAAAAAAACAGAACTTCCCCTATTTATACGCAAATTCACAACTTCCAAACACAACCAACGATACCAATAAGAAGATACAACTTCAAGATATAACCAATATAATCTCAAACACTCCATATACATGGTATACACCTTCCTTATACATTCTTTCTTTTTATATTTATGGAGTATAATCAAAACAACAACCAATGTGATTAATACACCACTTCTTATGTTAATCCAACCCTTAATCCATTTTAAAACAACCTTTTAAAACAATCCATCAACTCTAGCAATAACAACAAGAGTTCAAGCCCTAACTTGCAACATAACACCTCTTTTACACTTTAATTCCTTTAAGACATGTATTAGTAATCACCACAACGTATATACGTGTTCATAACGTATATTTTAAGCATTAAAACTCCACAAAACATTCCCTAATCTTGACACGACAATATCCAACAATTTCAAGCAAGTTTTCGGCCAACATCCACAAAACCAATTCTTTTCTTAATTCTTTAGAATCCAATTCATGTTTCAACAATTCCTTATGAACAACTATAATGTAAATATCAAGATTTCCTTCAATTCCATCATGCAATTAGTGACGCGATATTAATAACAACACTTAAATTCAATGTAGCCAAATAGTCCTTAAAATCGACTATAACAACATCAACAACAATCACATGCACTCTCTTATTTCCAATTCACTTCTTAACTTACAACAACATGCAACTTCAATTACACCGAAAAAAAAAGAATTTCATACCTTAATTTGATGCCCAAAACAACCCCAACAGTTCCTAGTCTCAAGTCCACAGTTCCATCAATTTTCACCAATTTTTATTCACTTCCTCAACTCCAAAATGACATGCATGTGTCTTATAGGTTTAACCCATCACTCTTACATGTTTTTATTGCCAAAAACTTCTCTTAAAACTGGAAATTTCTGGGTTAAAAATTGGTACAGTGCAGCGTTTTATGGCCCAATTTTGGTGTAATTTTCTTGCTTCTAATTTGTAGATGAACAATGTAATCTAGAGAGAGGAAAACTTCAATCTTACTATGGTAATGGGGGTTCTCGATGGAGTATATGGTGGAGAGAAGAGGGGATTTGTGATTTGAAATTGAAAATGGGAAGTATGGAATGTGAAAGGTCATTAAGTGTAAAAATCTTAAAAACTAAATTTGCAAATTTGGTCCACAATTTCTTAATTTTCTACTTAATAACTCATCAAGTAATTTAAATCTTGGACCCCACTACTTTTAATTCCCGAAAATTTTATAAGACCTCGTATCCTCGTTGTAACACCCCATTTTAACCGGAGTCGAAACGGGATTACTGCGTATGGTTGATTCCTAGAATGTATTTTAAGGAGTCGCCACCTAATTATTATAGTGAATTAGGACACTTAGTTTATTGCAGTAAAACACTGCAATTAATCTCCATTTATCGTCCGCGAAATTAGTGAGATTACGGATCGTGGTTCTTTATTATCCTAAAGGGAAGGGTTAGACATCCTTTAAGATCCGCTAACTTGCGGTTGTTCGTTCAAACCTAGGTTAATTATTTATTGCTCTTTTTATTCTACCTATTCTAAGCATTTTACATAATTTACAATTAAAATAAAATACAATGCAAAATAATAAAACATGAAATTAAATACGACATAAAATAAGCTCCGGGGCATTCTTTTTGAAATGCATCTCCGGATACCTGCATAAACACTTAGTAAAAGTATTAGTAATAGAATACATAAATTTTAAAATAATAGCAAAAATTAATAAACAAAGCAAATAAATCCGTCTTTTGTACAGGGGAGGCCTTGGAAATCAGACGGAGATTCCTTCATTGGCCAATATTGCTAAAAATAATAAAGTAAATAAAACCTTCGGATCCGCGCCAAAACAGTAATAGTTTTAAACACGGAGGGCTCAGATATGTAAAAATATAAAGTAGGACAGCCTAAACAAGTGCGGCTGCGAGAATTCGCCTTGCCAAGCGCATGTTGGTTATCCGATGTAAGTGGAAGAAATCATCCTTGCCCAGAAAGCTTCATTTATTTTATTTTCCGTCTTTGCAATTGTGGAGGCCTCAAAAATCGACGGATAACTTTTTCATCGGCCAATATAGTATCTGTTTCAAAATCAGTTTAATAAATGAAATGGGGGGGGGGGGGGCTAAACACCAAAACCAGTACAGAACGACGAAGCAGTAGTAACACAGCAGCAACACATCAAACAAATGGTCTGCGAAACAAACGGAAGCAGTGACCAATGGATCGCTGGAAAACTCAGAATATTGTCGGAGTTTGTCAAAACTCCGGCCAGATACAAAATAGTGCCAAATCAGTCCAATAACCAAATCAGCCAGCAATTCCAAAAATAAGGCCAAAAATGAAGGTCGCAGAATATCAAAACAACAAGAAATCATCCTATTAACAACCAACAACATTTCCAAAACTTAGAACCAAACCCAAAGTTCCAAAATCGAGAAAATCAGTCCTATAACCAAAATCGACAACGAATACCCAAAATAAAGACCAAACAGGTCGCTGGAGTTTTAAACTCCTGAGAGATTCACAATAAGAAATCAGTCCAAACAAACAAATATATAATAGCAATGAAAGAGAAACGAACAGTGTCATCGCCGGAGTTCAAACTCCGGTAGGTTTCAACAACACAAAGAGGCAATGGCAGCGGGCAGTGGTGGAGTCACTTCAACGGTGCCACACCGGAGCGACGCCGACCGAAACATAGCCAAAACAATTGGGGTTGCTGGAGCTAAGACTGGTCGGTGATGAGGGTTTCGACGGGAAGCAGTGGGGGTGAAATGAAGCAAATAAAAGGGGAGAGGGTGTGTGTGCGTGCAGCCGCCGGTGTTCTCATGGTGGGTCACCAGAGAAGGGAGTTCACCGGTGTTGTTGGTGGACGATGGTTCAGGGCAGTGGTGGCTCGAGAGAGGAGTGGGAGAGAGTAAAAAAAACTGAAATGGGGTGAGTATTTTAGGGGTAGTGCGGCTGGAGGTGTGTGAGGGTTAGGTGAGAGTGTTGGCGGTGTGGAGGTGTTCGCCATGGTAAGGCGACGATGGGGTGGTCGACGGAATGGGAAGGGATAGAGGTGAGGCGGATGTATAGTGTGGTGATGTTAAAATGAAAGGGGGGACTGTTTTGTTTTATAGGGTAGGATTAGGGTTAGGTATTGGGGAGAAAATGAAAAGTGGGGGATTGTTTTGGGGGGAAAAATGAAAAGTGGTATTTGATTTGGGGTGAAATAAAAGAGGTGTTTGGGTGATATTAAAAATAGTGTTGGCTTGATCGATTCAAATTGCGTCTTGGACTGGATGGTTTGACAAAATGTGAGGTCATTAATTATTTAAAGAAAAATTATTTAAAAGATACAAAATTATAAAAATGCAACGCCGACGCAATAATACTACAATGCAATATTTAAGACACGTTTAATGCCCGATTAAAAGTAAAAATGCGGTCTTAGATTAATTATTTAAAAAGATGTGAATATTATTAAAATAAAAACGACGGTATAACAATAATAAAACATAATATTAACAACGACAATATGCTTAATTTAAAAATAAAAGATGCAATGCCATTTTTGTGAAGAAACAAACGTAGAATATTATGTAAAAATATGCAAAATAACAATTAAAATGCGGTGTGCTAAAATACTTAAAATTGCAACAAATGTACAAAAAACGGGTCAAAATTGATCACAACAAGACGTCCTCTTTGTACGGAGATGATGGAAGAGTCTTCGGACAAAGATGTTGACTTGTAGCCAATTTTGTCCTGTTTTATAAACTAGAACTCAAAATAGGGATGATGCAGACCCAAAAATGTCCCAGTGTCAAATCATGATGACACTGGGTCATTGTGACGCAAAAAATAAAAAGCAAAGCTGACGCTGATTTAAAAAATGTCCCAGTGTTGAAGTATGATTGACACTGGGTTGCAGGTGATGTGGTGCTGAAAAAGACAAGGTTATTGTAGATGTTGATGGCGTCATTGCATAGACGCGATGCAGATGCTCGTCGTTGCATGGACGAAACATAATGAAGCCGTTGCATGGGCTTAAAAGAAATGGCGTCGTTGCATAGACGCGATGCAGATGCTCGTCGATGCGATAGACGAAACATGAATGAAGCCGCCAGATAGGCTTAAAAGAAATGACGCTTTTGGGCGCGATGCAGATGCTCGTCGTTGACGAAACATGAACGGCCGCCAGATAGGCTAAAAAATGAAAAGCGTCGTTGCATGGACGCGATGCAGATGCTCGTCGTTGCATAGACGAAACATGAACGGCCGCCAGATAGGCTTAAAAGAAATGACGTCGTTTTTGGACGCGATGCAGATGCTCGTCGTTGCATTGACGAAACATGAACGGCCAGATAGGCTAAAAATGAAAAGGCGTCGTTGCATGGACGCGATGCAGATGCCCGTCGTTGCGTAGACGAAACATGGATGAAGCCGCATAGGCTTAAATGAAATGGCGTCGTTGCATAGACGCGACGCAGATGCGTCGTTGCACGGACGAAACATGAATGAAGCCGCCAGATAGGCTTAAATGAAAAGCGGCGTCGTTGCATGGACGCGACGCAGATGTTCGCCGTTGCATGGAAGAAACATGAACGGCCGCCAGATAGGCTTAAAATGAAAGGACGTCGTTTTGGACGCAATGCGATCGTCGTTGCATGGACGAAACATGAATGGGCCGCCAGATAGGCTTAAATGAAAAGCGTCGTTTTCGGACGCAATGCAGATGCTCGTCGTTGCATGGACGAAACATAAACGGCCGCCAGATAGGCTTATATGAAATGAAAAGGCGTCGTTGCATGGACGCGACGCAGATGCGCGTCGTTGCATAAACGAAACATAGATGGCCGCCAGATGGGCTTTTAAAATGAAAAGGCGTAGTTTCATGGACGCGCTGCAGATGCTCGTCGGTACATCGACGAAACCTGAATGCAGTCGTTGCATGGGCTTTTAAAAATGAAAAGGCGTCGTTGCATGGACGCGATGCAGATGCTCGCTGCATAGACGAAACATGAACGGCCGTTGCATGGGCTTTTAAAATGAAAAGCGCCGTTGCATGGACGCGACGCAGATGCTCGTTGCATGGACGAAACATGAACGGCCGCCAGATAGGCTAAAAAAATGAAAAGGCGTCGTTGCATGGACGCGATGCAGATGCTCGTCGTTGCATAGACGAAACATGAATGAAGCCGTTGCATGGGCTTTTAATGAAATGGCGTCGTTGCATAGACGCAATGTAGATGCTCGTCGCGTATGGACGAAACATGAACGGCCGCCGCATGGGCTTAAAAATAAAGCGGCGTCGTTGCACGGACGCGACGCAGATGCTCGTTGCATGGACGAAACATAAATGAAGCCGCAGATAGGCTTAAAATGAAAGTGGCGTCGTTGCATGGACGCGATGCAGATGCTCGTTGCCAGACGAAAATACGAATGAAGCCGCCATAGGCTTAAAATGAAATGCATCGTTTGTGGCGCACCGCTTTGTGACCCGTCTGGTTGAGATAGCGTCCACCGCATAGACGTTGTGCGTTTGTAACCGCACGGGCCTATTGTTGTGTTCCCGCTTTGCCGATATGAAGATCTCGCACTCAAAGAAAACTTGTGAGTTTTTAGAAATGAGTGGTTGATTAGCGTCGACTCTGTAGCTTTGGCTCTTGACGCTTGATTCTCGTTTGCATCAAGACCTAGTTGGCTGCTTTTTCTCGCTTATTGCCATTTTCTTGCATCAATTTTTAAAATGTCCTGGGCCGTAATGAAGATGTTGAATCGTGAGGTTTCATCTTGACGCTATCAAGGCGATCAGGTAAGCATTTTTTATTTATAATTAATGAAAAGCTAATGCGAGAATATGGACAATGTACAATTGAGTAGATGAGAATGCAACCCCCCGAAAATATGTAGGTAGTAATGGATGCAAAATATGTGAGGATGTTAAACTCTCCAATGGACAAAATCGAGTCATGTGCAGAAACAAGGAAGAAATATTTCGACGCGCGACCGGCCGATGTGGGTCGCTTCACGTATCCCGCCGAGGGAGTCAGGTCAAGACGTAGTTCATGCTGCAAAAATAAGAATTTTTATGATTTTAAAATGATGCGGGACCGAAGCCGATGTGGCCGCCTACGTATCCCGCCGAGGGAATCAGGTCAAGACGTAGTTCGCTATGCAAAATAATTTTTATGTAATATGCATTTTGTTATTTTTTCTGAAAAAATGGAAGACGACATTACGTTCTGACTCCAGTTGATACCAACAATTAGTATTGTGCATAAGGATGTTCTTTTATTGCTTTCAGTATAAACGAGATTGACTCCGGTGTAATTCACACAGCTTCAGATAGTACCTCAGACATACCTGAGTGTCGACACACCTGCTTGCATCCAAGGTTTCGAACTACACGTAATCTCACGTTTCAAATGCCTCACTGAAAGAAAGTCCCATTTCACACATATATTTCAGTATTTTGAATTTTGGGACGTTGAGAGAATTGCGCTCACACTCAAAAAGATGTTCAATGCATGCAATTGTGATACCATAGGCTTGGCCATCATGTAAGTATCCACTAATGTGAGAACCCTCAGTATAAGATCATGTAGGGCTTGTCACGGGCTTGTAATGTAGGCTTGGGGAAAGGGAATGAATATCATTTGGATAAAAGTGACTAATCCCTCCTCGAGCGTTGGACTACGTCCGTGCTTGATATTTGTGTGCTTTAATGCTGACCTGCTTTCTTTTGTCCCGCTTTTCAGATTGACTTCTTTTGAATCTTTCATTTGAGCCCCTTTTTCGGTCATATATTCCTTTTTTTATTTATCTGGCTTTTAATTTCATCTGTGTGAAGTCGTCTGCTTTTGGTTTTGAGACTTTGACAATTTTTGTCTTTGCAAGCTTCAATAGAATTTTGTCATCACTGCACATTTCTAAAGCACTCGAGGAGGTCGGCCAAGAGAGGATAGTGCGCACGCACTCGTAAAGCGGTGTAGGTGTAATATGCGTTGTCAAAAAAATAGGTTTTAGGCTCAAAGGGGTGTACTAGGGATAATGTTATTTGGTAGGCTGAAAATGCTCAAACGGGTCAAAGAAAGCCTACGATCATTTCCTACACCGAGTGTTACTCAGGATTTCGCCTCAACAAACATTCAAGCCAAGTTCTAGATCACAATGCAATGCAATTGAACTTATTCAAACACTCACCACACAATGCATATGAAACGATGAGGTCGGTTTCATTCTTATCCTGGAAACATGCAAGACAATGTCATCTGCGGGTATGAATAAGAGGTACCAAAAGAATCTATGGTTTACCACAAAGTCAACCCATGCTAATTATCACTTTTTTTTTTTTATGCACATTTGTAACTGTGTTGGTATTAACAAAGTCAAACAATAATACTTACAAAATATTTTTGTATTTTTTGAATAACACATTTTTTTTTGTATTTTTTGAAGAAAATATACATTTTTTCTTTCTTTTGAATAAAGTATTTTTTTTGTATTTTTTTAGACTAAATGGTACCGAACCCGAATAGGGCTGCCTACGTATCCCGCCGAGGGAATCAGGTGTGCGTAGTTCATTCAAATATGTTTAAAAACGCCTGCTTGAAAAGAATTTATCAATGAAAGGATGGTAATGTAAAGCTATGCAAAAGAAAATGATTGTCCACTGTGGACGAATGCAGAGTAAAATGAATGCCCGAGAACATGATGAATGAGATGCATGAGTGAGAAATGTGTTTTTTTTTTTTTTTGTTGTTTTTTTTTTGTTTTTTTTTGTGGTGTCGAACCCAAAATGAGTTGCCTACGTATCACACCGTGCGGTGAGAATCAGACACGCGTAGTTCGGAATAATTATGTTATAATGAATGATATGTAAGAACTATGAAATCAACGCTAGACATATTAATTGAATTTGCAAATATGAATAAAAATACTAAGTAAAGAAGAATTGAGAGCGATGTCTCGTTGAATCTGGTATAAACTGACTTCTAGTAGTCAACATAATTAACGCTCATTTTTTTTTTTTCGCCCGCCCTCGGTTGTTTGCGAGGACGACCTTCCTGCAAAAAATATAAGAAATAGGTGAGTAGGAAAATGACCAAAATAATAAAAATGCAAAAGTGTGACAATATAGTCAAAGACTCCCCTGATTGGTTCGACCGGACTGGTGGTTGATGTTTCACAAAGTCCAAGTCGCGCTATTCAAGAGTGATTTACGCAGTAGAAGTCCTGATTGCAATGTGAAAGCAAAAAATGCAAAAATACAAATGCTCGAGCCCGGAATCACAAAAGAGCAATTATTGAGTTAAACAATATGTACAGAGTTGCTAGCGACAAACAATAATAAACAAAAAACATGCAAATCAAGCGCGTGCCCTAATATGCTTGGGACCTCCCTTATGCCAGAGGTGAGCCTAAACGCCAAATATGCGGGATTGTGATAAATAGGTCCAAGCCGTTAAACTGCAATATTTTGTTGGAAATGACGACCAAATGACGGTGCACTTTTTTCCAATTTTGGCGTGTCATGACCAGGCTTGGATCCGTCTATCATCATCACGCTACACATAGTATGCTAATGGGTCGTTGGGTTGTGAAACCCGTCGACAAGTTTGGTGGATTTCTAATTGTGGCGTTAATACCAAGGATTAACCCACCTAAGGTTTATGCATGCATGACTAATATAAAAGGGTGGTATAGCTCTATCTTAAGCTTTCTAAGATTTGGCCTATTAGACGCAAGGTTCCCGAGCGGACAACTCGAGTGAGAAGGCTACGTGGCTGATCAGACGAACCGATCTAACTCCACGCAAGCGCCAACTCTCCTAATATTTTGGGTGTTCTTGAAAGAAATTTGCGCGAAGCACACCAGCGTGTAGTGTGATAGTGTTAATTTTCCAGAATGGAGGAAATATGAACGGAATGACAATTTAAGGAAAGCAATAAAAGAATGTAGCAATTAAAGTAGTTAATTACAAAATAAAAACAAACCATATAAAATATTTACAACAAATATAAAAGCAAAATAAAGTGCAATATTTAATTAACCTGGGTTTGCTATGATCAAGAACCTGATATCCCCAGTGGAGTCGCCATGCTGTAACACCCCATTTTAACCGGAGTCGAAACGGGATTACTGCGTATGGTTGATTCCTAGAATGTATTTTAAGGAGTCGCCACCTAATTATTATAGTGAATTAGGACACTTAGTTTATTGCAGTAAAACACTGCAATTAATCTCCATTTATCGTCCGAAATTAGTGAGATTCTGGATCAGGGTTCTTTATTATCCTAAAGGGAAGGGGTTAGGCATCCTTTAAGATCCGCTAACTTGCGGTTGTTCGTTCAAACCTAGGTTAATTATTTATTGCTCTTTTTATTCTACCTATTCTAAGCATTTTACATAATTTACAATTAAAATAAAATACAATGCAAAATAATAAAACATGAAATTAAATACGACATAAAATAAGCTCCGGGGCATTCTTTTTGAAATGCATCTCCGGATACCTGCATAAACACTTAGTAAAAGTATTAGTAATAGAATACATAAATTTTAAAATAATAGCAAAAATTAATAAACAAAGCAAATAAATCCGTCTTTTGTACAGGGGAGGCCTTGGAAATCAGACGGAGATTCCTTCATTGGCCAATATTGCTAAAAATAATAAAGTAAATAAAACCTTCGGATCCGCCAAAACAAGAATAGTTTTAAACACGGAGGGCTCGGATATGTAAAAATATAAAGTAGGACAACTAAACAAGTAAAAGTGCGAGAATTCGCCTTGCCAAGCGCATGTTGGTTATCCGATGTAAGTGGAAGAAATCATCCTTGCCTGAAAGCTTCATTTATTTTATTTTCCGCTTTGCAATTGTGAGGCCTCAAAATCGACGGATAACTTTTTCATCCGCCAATATAGTATCTGTTTCAAAATCGGTTTAATAAATGAAATGGGGGCTAAAACACCAAAACCAAGATGTAACGACGGCAAAGAGTAACACAACGTCAACACATCAAACAAATGGTGCGAAACAAGCTAAGCGGTGACGATGGATCATTGAAAACTCGAATATTGTGAGTTTGTCAAAACTCCGACGGATACAAAATAGTGCCAAATCACCAATAACCAAATCACCAAAGAATTCCAAAAATAAGGCCAAAAATGAACGTCGCAGAATATCAAAACAACAAGAAATCATCCTATTAACAACCAACAACATTTCCAAAACTTAGAACCAAACCCAAAGTTTCAAAATCGAGAAAATCAGTCCTATAACCAAAATCGACAACGAATACCCAAAATAAAGACCAAACAGGTCGCTGGAGTTTTAAACTCCTGAGAGATTCACAATAAGAAATCAGTCCAAACAAACAAATATATAATAGCAATGAAAGAGAAACGAACAGTGTCATCGCCGGAGTTCAAACTCCGGTAGGTTTCAACAACACAAAGAGGCAGCGGGCAGTGGTGGCGTCACTTCAACGGTGCCACACCGGAGCGACGCCGACCGAAACATAGCCAAAACAATTGGGGTTGCTGGAGCTAAGACTGGTCGGTGATGAGGGTTTCGACGGGAAGCAGTGGGGGTGAAATGAAGCAAATAAAAGGGGAGAGGGTGTGTGTGCGTGCAGCCGCCGGTGTTCTCATGGTGGGTCACCAGAGAAGGGAGTTCACCGGTGCTGTTGGTGGACGATGGTTCAGGGCAGTGGTGGCTCGAGAGAGGAGTGGGAGAGAGTAAAAAAAACTGAAATGGGGTGAGTATTTTAGGGGTAGTGCGGCTGAAGGTTTGTGAGGGTAAGGTGAGAGTGTTGGCGGTGGCTGTGGAGGGTGTTCGCCGGCGGTGGCGGCGACGACGACAGGGGGTGGTCGACGGGAATGGGGAAGGGGATAGAGGGTGAGGGCAGATGGATAGTGTGCGGCTGATGTTAAAATGAAAGGGGGGGAATGTTTTGTTTTATAGGGTAGGATTAGGGTTAGGTATTGGGGGGAAAATGAAAAGTGGGGTATTGTTTTGGGGGGAAAAAATGAAAAGTGATATTTGATTTTAGGGGGGTGAAATAAAAGAGGGTGTTTGGGTGATATTAAAAATAGTGTTGGCTTGGACTGATTCAAATTGCGTCTTGGACTGGACTGGTTTGACAAAATGTGAGGCTGGTTAATTATTTAAAGAAAAATTATTTAAAAAGATACAAAATTATAAAAAATGCAAATGCCGACGCAATAATACTACAATGCAATATTTAAGACACGTTTAATGCCTGATTAAAAGTAAAAATGCGGTGCCGATTAATTATTTAAAAAGATGTGAATATTATTAAAATAAAAACGACGGTATAACAATAATAAAACATAATATTAACAACGACAATATGCTTAATTTAAAAATAAAAGATGCAATGCCATTTTTGTGAAGAAACAAACGTAGAATATTATGTAAAAATATGCAAAATAACAATTAAAATGCGGTGTGCTAAAATACTTAAAATTGCAACAAATATACAAAAAACGGGTCAAAATTGACTGTCAACACTCGTTGTCGTAATCTTTATATTTACGTCACTAATCCATAACGGGAATATATAATTACCATCTTCAATTTCCATTGTCACGCTCGTAGTAACCAAAATTCTCTCCGAAATCACATCTTTCATGTTCCAACTTCCGGATTAGCATATATAAATATACTTTATATCCAATATTCGAATCTTACTTCTTTAATGATGTTCTTAATTGTCGTCTTAAACTTACGAGGTGTAACACATAATTACACAACAAGTTTCTATCTTTTACCTATACCTGTCAACCGATTCGGGTTAACCGGTAACCGGTCGACCCGGTAAGGAACCCGATCCCGTAAGCTTTAACGGGTTGGGGGTTGGTTTGGCCCCAACCCGCACGGGTTTTAGCAAAATTCGGCAAGGAATCGGACCGGTTTGAACCGGTAACGTTACCGGTTAACCGGTCCGATCCGGTAACATTAAAACAAAAATTGTTGGCCCCAACGGTAACATTACCGTTGTGTGGGGGGGTCAGGTGTTGGGGGGCAACAGTCATTTGACCGTTTTTTGGCCCTTTTTTATTTTTTTGTTTTATTATTTTTTTATTAATTACATTTTTATCCTTTAAAAATCTATAAATACTTTATATTCTTCTCATTTTTATCCTTTAAAAATCTATAAATACTTTATATTCTTCTCATTTTTATCACACAATTATTTCTACAATTCTCTCAATTCTTTCTCATACTCTCTTAATTCTCTCTATTATCAATTCTCATGTTATTATTATTATTATTAATTTTCAAAGTAGCAATATGCAAGACTTCGAGCTTCGACTTTCAATCAATTGAATTACGAATTTCGAAGTTTGGTACACTCGTTTCATTGTCTAATTATTTTATTAAATTGTCATATTTATTTGTTGATTATTTAAATTAAATATTTTATAATGAATTTGCTAAGCGGAATGCGTAAATCTAGTTCTAGTTCAAGGGGTAAAAAATCTAAAGGTTCATCATCTAATCAAAATATAGATTATGATCAAATGGAAGAAGATTTTAGAGTAGAAGATAATGAATATGATAATGTTCATATAGATAATATTGTTGAAACGGAAACTCCTACACCTACTAGTGTGCCTTCTGTCAATGTTAGTAATACTAGTAGTAAACCTCATTTACCAGAACTAAAAGTAGCAATTAGGAGAAAAAAGAGTAAAATGTGGAAGTTTTATGATAGAATTGGGGACACTGATAGAATTAGATGTAATATTTGTGGAAAAACTTATAAACATAAGAGATGGGGTGGTGACGGGGGGACGGACACTATAGGTAGGCATTTGACGAAAGATCATCCGATATAGTGGGGTTCTGTCCCTGATTTAGAACCCGGTCAACAATAAATTAATCCATTAACCGGGTGGGGGGTTGTTAACTACGATCCAAAGAAGGATCGTATTGAATTAGCAAAAATGATTGTCGGAGGTTGTTTACCTTTTTCTTTTGCTTCTTCTTCATATTTAATTACATATATTCAAAGAGTATATAATCCTTTATTTAAAGGTGTTCCTCGTACTACTTGTAGATACACTATTTTTAGAATTTATATTGAGTATGTTATTTATTTGCAACATTTGTTCTCTAACCTTCCATTCTTGGTTAGTTTTACTTCAGACATTGGACATGTTTTAAACGATAGGGATTATTTAACAATTATTTGTCATTGGATTGATGAAAATCTTAGAATGAAAAAACGTATTATTTCTTTTCTGTGTGACGAGGATCAAAGTCATACTGGAAAATATATAAGCGACTCTATTTGTGCTGTTGCAAAATGTATGAATCTTTTTCAAAAAGTACTTGCTATATCATTCGATAATGCATCTAATAATAATGTTGTTGTAGATCTTTTAAAAGGGGAAATACAACCGCCACTTCCTGGTATATTTCATGTTGGTTGAGTTTGTCATATTTATAATTTAATTGTTCAAAGTGGTCTTGATTTATTTGAAACTGAATTAGCTCTTGTCCGAAGAGTTGTTGGAGTTATTCAGGGTAATAATAGAAAAGTAGAATAATATAATTTAAAGAAAAATGTAAACAATTTAATTTGAGACCAAAATTCATGCCAAGTGAGATTGTTACACGGAGAAATTATATTTATATATTTTTTTAAAAATGTTACAAGTATAAAGACCTCATAACACATGTTTCAAATGCTCATTGTAAGAACGTAATTCATATGTTAACCGACAAACATTGAAAATCAATTTATGAACTTTTAAAAAATTTACGTAAATTTTACACTGCTATTGTTGAATTTTCAAGATCTTATTACCCAACAGTTTGTAATGGTTTAACTCATATTGCTGAAATTTCATATTTACTTTATGATTTAAAATCAAATATAAAATATAAAGTTGCAGTTACAGTTATGTTTGAAAAATTTATTCCTATTCCTCATATTTATTGTATTGGTGCATTCTTAAATCCTTCTATTAAAAAGGTAGATTGTCATAATTTAATATTTAGTTTATATAATTATATGGAAGTAGGTGCAACAGAAACTTCATCTTCAATTGATTGCATAAGTAAACTTGATACTAATTTAACTAAATTATATGAATATTATGCTACATTACATGATAACAACAACTCTACTACTAAGCTTCCTTCAAGTTCTGCTTCTATGTCTACATCTACAGGATTCAATGAAGACGATGATGATAATGAATCTTTAGACATTTGAAGCACTTTTACAACAACACAACCAACCACAAGTCAAAATTGTGATGAGCTGCAATTTTATTTACAAAAGACAACGGAGTCGAAGAAGAACTTTCAACCTTTACAATGGTGGCAGGATAACAGAAGGCAATTGCCGGTACTTGGAGCTATGGCACGACATGTTCTTAATGTGTCTATCTCAATAATGGCTTCTAAAAGTGCATTCAGCCAAGCACGAGACCAAATAAGAGACACACGTTACTCATTGAGCGAAGAAACATTAGAAGTCTTAGTTTGCTTAAGGGATTGGATCAGATCAGAGAGAAGATATCAAGGATACATAGACGTTGACGATCCGGAAGATGAAGAAATCGATAATATTTTGGAAAGCGGGAGCACAAGTTACGACGGAAGCGGGACTAGAATGAATACTCCAGATTTAGCGGCTATGGATCCACAACAATTCAATGAACCTATAAATTACAAAGAACTTGTTAGAAGGATGCATAATATATAAATAAAATTATTATTACTTCATTATGTACTCTTTTTAAAGTTTTTATTTTATTATTTCTTTAGTTGTTAACTTATGTCTACTAATTTAATAAATTAATAAAAGATTAAAAGTATAACTACAATATAAAGTATAAAATTATAAACTATAAGTCTATAACACACAAAGTTAACTTTAAATTTTAAAATATAAAATATAAAACTATATTATATTAAATATTTAATTTGAATTTAGTTTAAATTTTCTGAATAATTTTTTTTAAAAAAAATACCGGACATGATTGATCTGGAACCGCACGGGCCGATCGAAAATCCGGTAAGGGATCGGTCCGGTAACCGGTTCAATCCGATACCGGTCAACCAGTCCAGTCCGGATTGAACCAGTAGACACCCATACTTTTACCACAATACAATACTAGTCAATGAGGCACACACGGAAGGTAAGTTCTAGTAATTAAACATCTAAATTGATTTGTTCGGTTCAGTTAAAATTATGTCAAAGCGGAACTCGAATCTAAAATTTGATATTTCGCACTAAACAATTCATAAACCGAATCGAATGTCACACCCCAATCTCGACTGAGACAGACTACATTCTACATGTGTCTACTATGAATCTATACCGGAGGAACATGACGTAGTAAACACTGAAAATATGTAAACATAATCTATAAGATGCTATATCTGTATAACTGAACATAAGACCTGTACATGATTGAAATTGACAAACGTCTATGAAACCTCTAGGATAACTGAAAATGTACAACTGACATGTTTTTGGAACAGGGCCCTAGCTTACCCATAATCTATATGCATAAAGTAAAAGACACGACTCAGCTCCAGAAAGAAATGAAGCTTACGTCATCTTGCTAAACATCTATACATATTTAGAATGTACGCCTGCCACTCGGTATACCTAAATCTGTAATGTGAAACATACACAAATGCAGCGTCCCTGGCCAAGACACGTCAGTACATAAAGATTGTACCGAGTACGTAAAGCAGACATGAAACATATACAATGAAAATAGATGATGAGAAAGAGTAACCGGAAGACAATCACACCAAACCATAACTGTAGACTATAGATTGTCCTACTTTAGTGGTTTAAGGAAAATGAAGATTGTGCTTTTCAACACTTCAACACATAAAAGTCTAGTGCTAGTTCTTACTAACACTTCTTTATCTAACTTTCATTTTCTAGAACCTCAGGAACTATCCTTTCCGGATGCCCCCTCCCCCTGGCTTTGCCCTTGGGTTTGTCACGCTCATCCGCTGCTTGTTCCTTGAAATGATTTTACTTTTGTAACTCTCTATGAAAAACATATCATAGATCTTACTATATTTCTGTCTTTCTGGATCTTCTTTTGATTCATTCGGGTGATATTCTTTCTGGACCTGTAAGCTAGTATTGGCTATCTAAAAGCAACATATGATATCAATATAATGTTGTACAAATGAAATGCTCGTGGTGGTACCTATGTTTTTTATAAACCATCAATAGGACTAACATGTATTTAGGTTAGACTATGCATTTGTTCTTTAGACTATCCATAGTTGACCGTAGATGTGCTTCTATGTGTTTCATAGTCTGTCCATAGAGCATATCATATCTGAGTAATTGTGTGCCTATGTGTTTCATAGTCTGTCCACAACCATCTCTGAACATACAGTGAACGTAATATAATATAAAGCAATGACTTCTCGTATAACATACTTAACATATATACATTAAGCACTATGAGGATCTTGCTCCTAAGCTTTTGAGAAAATACAATTTATCTATTATAAGTTATCAACTGAAACTTCAAAAATATAGACTGCTTATATAGCAGAGACTCATTCTATACTAGACCCGAAGAACTCTACATAGCCACATGAAACTGAATACTATCCATACGAGAGTACACGAGAAGGGTAGTTGTATATGAATAGGACTATCTTTATGCGGGACTCAGAGGAACAATACATGACTCGACTATATGTCGAGGGATACGATAAGAAGTTACATGCATACACTTCTATGATTCTCATTTGATACTTGTCAAACTCATGTTTATTCTTTCTAAATCATCTCACCCTTGGGGAGGATCATGAACAACTATACCTTTTTGGTTTCTCTTTACTTATATTCTAATTCAGTGGCTGCTAAACTTCTTATAAAGGCTCACGCTTCTTTGTGATAACATGATTTGTTCTAAAGGATGCTCTAGAACTTAAGAGAGATAACCTGAATTATGTTCATTGTAGTTTATCTTACGTTATGCTCTATACCTCATAATGTTTACTTAGACGTTAGTCGTAAAACATTATTTACCTTAAACAACGTATTGTAATTTCATACCTACAGTATGTAGCTTGTCGAATATCATACCTTGAACTCAATTCAATGACCCTCCAACTAATATATGAGAATCGTCATGTAGTCCTTTTAAACATCGCTCATCTTAGACAATGTTCTATAACCACTTTTATTTACGCTTCGTATACTATGAATATAATCATACTTAAGGAAAATTCTAATTCCACCATAGTAACTCGAACTCGGCTCTTTGAGTAATATGCTTGAATCACAACTGATTATGGACATATACCATTTCTTAAAAAAATCATGAAACTTATAACATAGGTTCACTACACTTGTAATGCTCTAGACTTTATAGTTCATATATTGAAACAAGTAATACATGTCGTAGTGGCGAGTAAAAGAATAGCCTCACGTACCTTTACTTCCGATCCTTTATTGACGACGATGAAACCATCTATCATGGAATCAAAGAATAGCATCACATACATTTACTTCTGATCCATTGTTGACGATGATGAAACCCGTTTTCCTTTCAACAACACACAGTTCTACACGAGTTACAAAACCTTCTCGGTCTCTATACCATTAGTAACAACACCTTCAACCACTGACAGAGGCATGATTTTCATCAAGGGGGTTCAAAATATAAACACGCGAGAATTAAAGGATGATAAACAGAGCAGGGCGGGCTGGGCAAAACCAACCTTAACTTTCTAAGTTGAACTATTTTGTCATGCCTCGTTTAACATTAATTTCTTTCTACTTTTGCATTGCTTCATCAAGTCTTTTTATAAAAATGTGTTTTTTTATTCCTTTCACTTTGCACTTTTCTACTTTTTTTTCTTGAATTAATGCCCCTTTAATGGTATAATACCGTTGACAATCATATAATATCTTTGAAAATCGCCAAGGTTCTTGAATTAAAAATTATCTTGATGAAAAAGCCAAATTATGACACTAAATGAGGGTATGTTTGACCAAGTTTTTTTTATAACAGTTTCTGTTTTTTAGAAGTAGTTTTGCAGAACCTGTTTCTAGAGAATCTGTTAGAGTGTTTGACATATAATTATAGAAATACTTCTGAGAAACAGAAACAATTACATGTTTGACCCACATTTATGCAAAGAAACTAGAATATTCTTTTTAATAGATTTAAAACTATTTAAAATATTCTTTTCTATCCTATGTTTCTAAAAATTAGTATATCTTTATAATTTTATATATATATTTATTTAATTACAACATTTAATCAAAAATAATATTATATTGTACATAAGAAATGTAACGACAATATAATAGTCAATGACTCAATATGTCCAAAAGTTGAATATATTACATCATTACACAACTAATAAACTATAATATAGAAATATTATAAAGACCCACAACAATTTTTTTGTGCTTGACATTATTGATAATACCCTCCATCTTTTTTTCCACACACCAAATGTTCGCTCAATTACATTTCTCAATAAGGAATGTACAGAACAAACTAATACTTAAAATATGGGGAAAATAAACTCATATAAACTACATCCTGATTTGGATATGTATGTATATATATATATATATAGATAAAATATATTTTTTAACAATTACGCCTCAGTCCCAATTTTTTTTTTTTTTAAAAAAGAACAGAAAACATATTGAGTTGTTATCAAAACCCCCATACAGATTTAAACCCATTGAATTAAGCATTTTAAAACAGATAACATATCAACTACTTATTGAAAATCCAGTGAATAATTAAACCCAGTTGAATTAAATCTATAAACAAAATTTTGAAAAAAAACAGATAACATATCAACTAATTATCAAACACCCAGTAAATAATTAAACCCAATTGAATAAAAAAAAGTGAATAATTAAACCCAATTGAAATAAGTCTATAAAAAATCAGCATATCAACTAGTTATCAAAAACACAGTAAATAACTAAACCCAATTGATTTTTTTTAAAATTAAAACATGTTTTGAGAAGCACCAAATTGGTCTTTCTCCCTCTCTTCCATTGTAGAAACATTTTTTTTGCTTTTTTTTTTTTAAAATGTTTATATTTTTTGATAAGTATGCGTTTGGCCCAAAAAATATTTCTCAAGTTGAGAAACACTTGTAAAAGCTTGGCCAAACACACGGAGTAACACAATTTTTTTTTTTTGAAATTTGCTTAAAAAAGTTATCTAATTTTATTGCATAATAGGGAATTTTATCTAATTTTAGGAAAATAAGTTTAGGGGAAAGAAGATAAAAAAAGAAAGGGAAGGAAGAACTGGGAATTCGATCCCACAACCAACTAAGTAAAAAAGAACTTCTCATTAGCTTGTCAAACCTCAGGTTATTTATTTAACCGCTTATTAGCAGTTGCATGAGTACAAATATAAATTCCGACCAAGTAATAGGAACAAATGAAATAAGTTCGAACCTGCGACGTTGACAAATATTTGAACCATCTAAACAGCTGCATCAAGCTTCCCAAATTTGTTAAACGGGTTCAATATAAGCTATTCATAGATAAAACATAGATCTGACCATATACGTTAAACCGCCGGGACTGAATGAAATCCGTTTGGAAGGATCAACTATTGAAAAAACGATCAAAATGATTTCAAACCTCGACCATCATAACCTAACTTTAGGACTGCTACGGGCACTGATCCTTCTATTCAAAATTTCCTCTCCTCTTGAACGTAGTTTGTCCTACCGCTCGCTAAAGTATAATTTTTCATTCCGCACACCTGCGTTCGTCACTTTATACAATTACTATAATACCTCCCATTTTCATTTAAACTTTTTTGCGCTCTCGTACTGATATAATGAGAAGACCAAAAAGAAATGAAAACCACACTTTATACAATTAAACCACATGGCAACTAAAGCTTGAGCAAATATTATTTTTTAAAATTGATTTAACTGTGCCAAACTAGGGCGACATCCCCAACTGAAAAATGGTATCGTGGAAGGAATGGGTTGAGCAGGCGATTGAGAAACTGGAGTCCCTTAAACTCCTCCGTTCACTTAGGCCAATTCATCTCTCCCACGCCACAAATACCGATGACTTTGAAGTTTTCGATGGATTGCGCCAATGGGATAGAGCTTCAGTTGAAGTAGAGATTTCACAAACTACATTCCACAAATGGCTTCGAGATATTCCTTCTCCTGGTATTCTATTGTATTATACTGTGTTTGTTTTGATCTTACTTAAATTTTATTGTAAATTCATTGTTACAAAACAACAAAAAATATGTAATGACCAATTTGGTGTGAGCGCGTCATTACCTTTTTCGTTCTCATTTTGTCTTTGCTTATTCCGTTTTAAAATAAGTGGTGTTTTCAGCTAGGGCAAACTCCTTAAGAAATTACTCACTTCCAGAAAATTACTAGTGTTTTTACTAACTTAATCCTAATCAAATGAAAAGCTACTTAATGGTTCTTGATTGTATAAATAAGGGTAATTTTGGGAGAATAAGATCAGTTTCTTCTTGAAATCATAAATGGCCAATTATTTTGAAACAAAATGAAAAGCCTTATTTTGAAACAGAGAGATGATCTAATAATCCTTTTTTATCTTTTATGTACCTTTTTATACTAGCTCTACCCCATACCCCAGTTTTCTTGTAGGTTTATCCTCCTTCAAATTGCTGATATGTGATATTATGTAATGACAGGAAGCTATACAATCTATCCAAATATTGTATTGTATTCATTGTAACAATACAATATAATACGATACATTATGAAACAATATGCATCAACCATCCAAAAAAAAGTGAATATATAGGCTAGTTGCATCATTCGTGCATACTAGTTCTAATAACCTGTAGAATGCTACCTTAAGAAAAGCTACAAGAAAAGAGATTGCATCACTATAGTCTCTTGCATGAATTATCATAACAGGCTGAAATGTTGTACTCATCATTTTTTTTAATCAATTATAGGAGATGACCTTGGTGGTAGTGCTGTAGCTTATACTGAAGCAGGGGCAAATGCTGGTAGATTCAGAAAGTTAATTCTATTTTCTGGAAATGATTATCTGGGCTTGAGTTCCCATCCCACAGTTATCAAGGCTGCAACACAGGCATTCTAGCGACGCCTCTTCAAAATTTTGTTTATTACTGAACGTTTATTATGTTATGATGACCCATAGGCTAATTTGCTCTGATTGTTGTATTCAGGCAGTCCAAAAGCATGGAATGGGTCCAAGAGGTTCTGCACTAATATGTGGTTATACGAATTACCATAGATTGTTAGAGTCATCACTGGCAGAGTTGAAAAGCAAGGAGGTATTATCTTTTTCGTGTCAACAGTTAGAGGTTATAAATTTTGATTTGATGAACTTACTTAGTAGGGGGACTATCTATCTGTAAGGACATAATAAAATGCAGGAGCCTATAATGCGTTAGGAACCTCCCTTATTCTCCATTTTATCTTTTCCTTCTGGCATTGGGGCAATAACTTAGGGATTTCAATAATGAGCAAGGGAACTCAGAAGCCCTTTCATTTTCTTTTTCACTCGTTGATGTTAGAGTACCCTGTGTTTGGCATGAAGGAGGACTGCTCTCAGAAGAATATATAAAAGGAGATAACCAATGCATGTTTTTCTCTTCCTGCTTATGTTTTCAACGCAGAAAGCTAAATGCCCCCCCAACCCCAAAAGAAAGAACAAAAAAGAACTACTACCTCCGTCCCAAAAAGATTGGCCTAGTTTTACTTTGCACACAGTTTCAGTTTAAGAAATAAAGGAAGACTTCGAAATGTGTGGTCCAAAACAAGCTTTAGATATTTGTGTAGCTATAAATCATCTCATAAAGTTAAATTGTTTCTAAGTATAGAAAGGTGCTAATCTTTTCTGGACAAACTAATAATGAAAGTAGGCCAATCTTTTTGAGACAAAGGGAGTACCATTTTACCAAATTGTTTCTGAACGTTTTGTACACCATGGAAAGCAGCTTGCGTGTTTATTATTATTATTATTACTATTATTATTTGATAAAAGACAATTTTCATGTTTATTAAACTAGGTTCTCACACCTAACTGCAAAATCTCCTCAAATAAGGGACCAATTGTCACTTGCTTGATGGAAGTGAACTATTAATTCATATCATCTGATTTGTGTTTCTTCTATTCTTATACCACCCGGATGCTGTAGTACATATTTCAAAGTTCCACAATCATCATCTAGGACTCTGCATAATATTGAGATGAATGGATGTATCTTTCAAATTGATGGATTTTTTTTTTAACTAGCACTGGTTATAAATTGAGATTATTATCCAAAAACTGACATACTTTCAGTGAATGACTGATTCAAACTGATGTTTACTCTCTGATTTTACATATTAGGATTGCCTTCTTTGTCCCACAGGCTTTTCAGCCAATATGGCCTTTATGACAGCTGTAGGCAATGTTAGTCTGCTCCTAGCCAAAGGCAGTCAACCTTCAATAGATGAAAGAGTTGCTATTTTTTCCGATGCTCTGAATCACGCGTCAATCATTGATGGTATACGTCTAGCTGAGAAACAAAAAAACGTAGCTGCTTTTGTCTATCAGCACTGTGATATGCACCATCTTAATGAGTTATTGTATGTTACTTTTCAATTTGGTTTTCTACTTCCAGTGGATGTTGTTCTGTTTTTCATTTGTATATGTTTGTGTTTTAACAGAACAAATTGCCCAATGAAGAAAAAAGTTGTCATTACTGACAGGTTAGTCATCATTGAAAGTTTCATTCATTATCAACTTCATTTGCACTGGCATGATCCAAGAAAACCTGAAGCAGAAGGAAAAAAATGAAGGAAAAAAGTGAGAAATAGAAAAAAAGGAGTGGGCAATCAATTTTATAATGACCAAAGGGAAGTGGATTTTTTTAATGTAGTTACATGTATGATCTTTTTAGCAGCGCAAAGATGGATAACTAGCGGATAAATAGAAATAATGGGAGTGTTTGCTATAGTTGATTAGTTCTTTTGCAACTACTTGATTTTTTCCTTGTTACCAGCTTGTTTAGTATGGATGGAGACTTTGCACCACTGGTTGAACTTGTGAAACTCCGCAAGAAGCATGGCTTTTTGTTGGCAATTGATGATGTAAGTCTTTGAACTTCTAGTAACAAAAGTCAGAATTATCTTATTTTGTTCCTCAATCTTGCTCTGGCTCTAATACTAAATTTTCTCCCTCAATGAATATACATTGCATGTCTTATTGCACAGATAGCACTAACGAATAAGTTCCAATTATAGTATCCATGTTCATTTACTTTCCCTGAGTTCTACTGAGTTCAAAAGGGAATTTTGAGCATGTCGGCGCGCACCCCTGTGAGAAATAAATGAATTCCAAAGATCGCGCACTAGCGCGAAAGCCGTTGCGCAACAAGCAACGGATGAGCGCACTAGCGCTTTCTACCGCGCAATAGAATTTGGATGTCCCATATAGGTGCAAAATGACAGAACGGCTTTCGCGCTAGTGCGCTCATCCGCCTTAAGTGTTGGAACGGGCATTTTCGGGGATTAGTTAAGCTGCTCCTTCTGCCCTCTATGAAAGAAGGAATTCGAAAGAGTCGGTCTCATTGATTGAGCATCTTGGCATTCTGTCCTTCAAATATAATTTTTTATGTAATGCGACTTTTATTTCTACTTAAATACTATGAGAACTTTTGTTCTTTTTCCACCCAACTTTCTAGGCTCATGCAACATTTGTTTGTGGCAAAACCGGTGGTGGTGCTGCAGAGTTGTTCAACTGTGTAAGTGATGTGGACATTTGCATTGGCACTCTGAGTAAGGCAGCAGGTTGCCATGGTGGATATATAGCATGCAGGTACTGTAAAAAGAATAATAAAATGTATGTGTGTATGCGTACCTCGGACCCCGTGCATAGTGGAAGCTTAGTGCACCGGGCTGCCCTTATGTGTGTATGCGTACACGTGTATGTTATGTATATACACAGACACAGATTATTTTTTATTTTACTTCACTGAAGACTGCACGGGCTCTTAAGTCTAATCCTCAGTTGATTAATTTGTTAGAAGGACATGAGTCTTCAGTTTAGGAGCACTACTTTTTTATCTACTGCTGTGAGTTTTAAAATTGAAAGTTGGCAGTTGAACAACATTTGGAGCTAGTTTCCCTTCATTTCTCAGAAACTTGAAGTTGACTTGTAGACAAGACCAAAGTTCTTTGGGTTCTGGATTTTTGGCTCTATACCTCTTAAGTCAAGTTGAAATTCTTATCTATATAAGTGCTTTCTTTTCCTTTTTGCTTTTGGCTTCTTAATTTATTTTTCATGGTGTTCTTTCATCAACCTGCAGGACATGAAGTAGTATTGAACATGTCAATTATAGATCAATACTCTCTCTTTTGTGAAAGTCAAATTCCTTAATAATACTGAAATGTTTGACCTTAATGTACAACTTAGCAAGTGCATTTACTGGTATTTTCAATCAGAAATTGTTGTTTACCCTTCTTCTCTTTTTTGGGGTCAAAATGCTAAATGAACAGCAAGAGATGGAAGCAATTGATACAGTCCAGGGGCCGCTCTTTCATATTTTCAACATCTACCCCAGTGCCCATAACTGCTGCTGCACATGGTAAATCTACCAAGTGAATTGGTGATTTCATTATTGTTCTTATTTGAGGTCGTTGATGATCTAAAAAAATTGTTTTTGTAACTCTGTGGTTGCTGACAAGTGTATAGCTTTGTGTGGCACTTTCTCAAAATTTTAGTGTTTTTAATTCCCATAGTTAGACAAGTTCCTTTTATTTTACTTGAAAAGGTAAAGCAAAAGAGAGAAAAAGATAATGTGAGAAATATGAGGAGCAGAAAACCTGAAACAGTTTTCCTACCGTCGCATTGTGTGGCTCACTTGTACTCTGTTAATGATTTAACTTATGCAGCTGCTGTTATTGTGGCACAAAAAGAGACGTGGCGTAGAAAATCTATATGGAACAGGGTTCAGGATTTCCGTGATCTGACGGGAATTCCCATTACAAGTCCCATCATTTCCCTTATAGTTGGAAGTGAAGCGACAGCCTTGCAAGCTAGCAGGTCTCCCACCACGTTTTTAAAGTCTGTCCGTGCATTTGCCTCTCTAATTTCATCTGTTCCTAAATATATCCTTGTTACCAAGCAGGCATCTTTTGGAATTGGGCTTCCACATAACTGCAATAAGACCTCCAACAGTGGCCCCCAACTCATGCAGGTTTGTTGATTTTGTATCGTTTTCTGGAGTATTGCTGTTGTTTCTTTGTAATATCATCCTCTTCATGTCAATTTGTGTTGTGTCATTTTCTCTTAATCTGCTCTCCTGATTGCTTCATGAGGAACTTTGGGTGCTTTTCTTGCATTAGTTAGTTCTTCTCAAGGAACTTCTTACATAGCTATCCTGATAGATATTATATAAAGGTTTTTCGGGTGGTTCAGTATACGTTGCTTTTCACCCCCTAGCCGCCGAGATAAACTTTTCAAAATGGAGGGTATGTTGTCACCTTGACTATGGCTTGTGAGTGACATATCTTACACCTATCCACGAGCCACCCATAACAGTTACTTTTGGGTCGGCTGAAGTACTTGTAAATGGATGGTTTAATATGTGAAGGCATCTAAGGCACCACCATGTTCCTTTCTTTGAAACTCAACCTAATATGTATAGCAATGGCTTCCATTTGTTTGCCTGCAAGTTAGTACATTGATACTGTCAGTAATTGGGTAGTTTAAAGCAGCTATGGCGAGCGAATTGCTCTTGTTTAATCAAATATGATTGAAATTCTGAAGCTTCTGTTTTTGTGTAAAACTTATTTTTCTTCTTCTGCTAAAGGTAGAGGTAGAGTATTACTTCAAAGGTTTTTGGTTGATTCAGCTGGCCAGTTTCGGGATATTACCCAAAACTCGATCCCTATTTCCTTTTGGAGCACGTATATCTACACACACAACTTTACTTTCTATGTTCTTTTTACCTTCCTTATGAATACTTTATTTCCGTCCTCCTTTCAGGTTAAGGATAACTCTGAGTGCAGCGCACACATTAGATGATATCAGAAATCTCACAGCTGCGCTGTCTCAATGTGTCAATTTCAGCGAGATAGGATTCCACTGCACGAGCTGGAATGCTGCCCGCCTTTAGCTACATTCTCTGTGTTTATTTAAATGGTCGTATCATGCATTGGTACGAATTAGCCGGGTGTAGGCTTTTAGAATCCAATTGATCAGAGTGCATTCTTTCCTGGTATTAACGTGGTTTCTACCCACTGCATATAGAATTTAGCAGTTAACGGAATCAATAGTTAATTTGCACCAAACCGAGGGTAAAAGTTTAGTTCTCAAGATTTCAGTAGCAAAATCTAAGAATTCTTCCAAGTGTAAATTAAGCTTAGATTTCAAAGCTTGGTTTTCTTCCTGTTTTCGCTTCAAAATCACCCCAAATTGGTCAATGTTCAACTTGAGGCCTTTTCTATGCAATTCCTCAGCAATTTGGCTTCCAAATAGATATTTTGACTTCTTTTCAAGGTCTCATGCTTACATGGTTTCAAGTATCCTCTTAAATATTGTGACACCATATGGATCTGCATCACCTTCTCTATCTATAAATAGGACTTCATTTTTTTTATTTGGCTATGTAAATAGGCAAATTTATAAAGATACACTAAAGAATGAAGAGTATCGGAAACAACCTCTCTACTTCACAAAGGCAGAGGTATGATTTGCGTATATCCTACCTTCCCCAGACTCTACTTGTGGAATTACATTGGATTTTTTGTTGTTGTAATGAATGAAGAAATAGTTTTGAATCTAATTGGTTAAAGTTATGATCCATTGTTAATTGATTTTAAAACTTTTTACCCAAGCAAACTTTGGATGGGTCGTCAGACCTATACATTTGATTCAGTTTGTTTTAAACGGTCTAAATTCAATCCAATCCACACATCTCCAAGTCTTATCATCGACTAATTGCGCGTAGCAAATTAAAAATAGAATGAATACATCAGCATCAGCGCGTCAAATGTTTAAATTTATACACTGATATGGTACTCACTACTCTACTACTACTGTAGATTGTCAAACCGATAGACGATCTCAATGCACATCAGCGATTTGCACCACCGAAAGCTTGTGTAAATCTTTAAGACAATGTCAGTATATATAACTCAAATGATTCCTTTAAATTTTAAAATTCTTTTGAGTCCAGACCAGTGGTGGATCTACGAGTTTTGAAGTGGTTGTTCGAAATATATAGAAAAAAAATTCAAGCAATATTACTCTTTGATGCAATAAAACTAAACAACAATCTTTATAAACATAAGTTACAAGACGATCATTTAACCATTGATCCCCATCTTGTTCCTCAGCTCACTCTTAACATGCTTCATCGCTGAAAAAACTCGTTCAACGCTTGCAGTTGCTACAGGTAACACCAAAGCAAGTTTCACAAGCTTAAAGACAGCTGCATAGATCTTAGACTTTCCGGTTGTCACATCTAGAATATTAAAAAAACACTCATTCTTGTAACGGTGCAAATTAGTAATAGTTGAAGCTTGACGTCTAGACTTTTTGAACTGATAATATGGTTCACTCATATCGGGAACATCAATATTAAATTTGATACAAACGTCAACAACCCTTGTTACCAGAGAATCCCATCCATCATCCCTTATCTTCTGAAGTCGTAGCTTGCTAAGTCTTATTACAAGGTTCAAGGCATTCAACAAGTAGCCGCTAAGTCTTACGAAAAGTTCTGCTTGTTCAACTGAACAAGCATGAACAAGGTAGATCCGCGCCAGGTCCAGACTCCTACTACGACCGTTCTCAACTTGATCTAAATTCTAAAACCTGTTGGACTTTGGTGAAGAACAGTTAATTTAACGACCTTCAATCGTTCGACCTGCAATTATGTAACACTGATACAGACCAAGATTCTCCTATAATTATGAGCCAAGATAAGCTATCACTCTCTCTCAGAATGAGCTAGGAAGAACCTGAAGGAGCTAATATCATGATGCTCATTCACTTACAGATGGCTGGAAACTGATCACAGCATCCACGCAATACAACACACTATTGCAACACAATGAAAAGTGAAAATCGACAAAGAATGTACAGAGATGGTTCAGCTCAGACTTATTCCCTTCCATACATTTCATGTTGGCAGTATATAAAGTAGACTACTACTACGCACCATCTGGAATCAGCACAACTGATCCAGATGTTTTCCTGCCTTCAAGGTCAGCATGTGCTTGTGCCGCCTGAGACAACGTATAAGTATGATTGACACGGACATCTGATGCAGCATTTGCAAATACCTCTCCAGCAGTTTCCAACAGTTCATCCCTCGTTATTGTGTAATGACTATTTTGGCTCTTAGTCCCTTCTTATATTCTATTGCATATCTCTGACAAAATACTTGTGAGCCTGCTAATGTGTGCAATAAATGAAGGTGGACTTGGCAAATATGATGCCCGTTTACATTTAGTCTCAATATAGTGTCTTACAGAGTGATGTTATCTCATAAAGGTATTTCCATTCACCACCAATCAGTCTTATACCTCAATAAATGTAGGATTAAAAGCAATTCAGTTTAGTTTCCATTCCTCTCTCCGATCCCTCGATTGAAGATAAAAATAAATTTAAGCAAAAACAGAACGTTTTATCAGTATTCTTTCCTCGCTAAACTAAGACTATGAAGATGGATTATATATGTACTGTGGTAATCCACATATTAGTTGCCAAATACTACCAAGGCCGCAATAAAAACATAGTACATTAAGTGGCAAACTCCTGAAAATGCACCACCTTCATAACATTGCTATGATACAGCAGTGGAACTAAAATAAAACAATAAAGAGTGGTAGATGAAAATGGTGGTTATGCACAATTGTTGCTGCTATGGCATACATTAGTTGAATCATCAATATTCCAGTTCAAAGGATTACAAGAATTACAAGAATTACAGTTCCCTTATTTATAAGATAGCCATTAGCCAGTGAAAAAAAATCATTGGCATGTTGCACCAACATGGACTACCAACCTAGTGAAAGAAGATTAGTTACAATTTTTACTTTAGGGAATGTAATAGATGGGATTTGGAAGCTTGAACGAGCGATTAGACATAGAGGAACCTAGCAGATCACTCCATTGGTCTCCCGAGTTCCCCACTATACGGAACCCCTCTTCTACCATCTCATTTCGTCTCTCTGATTTATAGGTTGTTGCTGTTTTTCCATGGTCATCCGAGCCCCTGCATACAATCATTAACCAAAATTGTACTTGGGATTTATCCAGATTACTTAGAAAAGCATGATACAGTAGCATTGTCGCTGATCTGATGCTGACTATGAGAAGAAAAAGAAAGATATGTCACATGTTGAAATGCTAAGTGCAACCACTGGAGATGGTAAGAAGTACAAAACTGTTCACTCCCCTAAGTCCTAAGCCCATTTTCAAACCAAGAATATTCGACATTGATGTTATAAACTACAAATTCAACCTCCCTTTTATACAAAAAACAAAGAATTCAGACAAAATAAAAGTTGACGACATGTTATTCTTCAGCATCAAGAAAACGAGAAAGATGATATACATGCTAATGCTAATCATCATCTGGCATCAGACGTATGTGTCATATGTGGGATAAGTCCATATGTTTTTCAAGTTGAATTGATCTTTACCATACTGCAGGCCTTTGTAAATCTTCTTAAATAAATGTACACATAATCTACTAACAACTAGTGTTCACCTATGTCAGAGCACATCCTGATTGGGGATTGATTCGCTTCAGTTATCAACTCATAGAAACTATATAATGTAGTACGATTTTGAAGCAAATATATGTAATCAAGCAAGCAACAAACTCAGAACTTAGAAGCCAAGTTAACCCTAAACTAGAGATTGTCAGACACGTGTTTCTAGAGTTAGGTTCTGTAACACATTTTAAATGCATTAACTTTTAGAGTGTAATGTTTCTTTGATGAAGTATCCTGGAAATGGGATCAAGCCGAATTTTTGTATAATGTTCCAGATGTTGACTGATTAAAAAAGTTCAAAGAGTATACACACAATGATAGATTTCAGCAACCAACCAAACACGTGAAAGAAGAAACATAGCTAACTACTATCACTTAATGGACTCGTGTGATCCTTCTGAAAATACTAATAGTGTACCTTCATACATGTTAAGATTTAGTAGGGACAACAAAGGAAGTCGAATACAAGATTAGCAATGGCATGGTTGACGAAAACTCTTTATGGCATGTTACAGAAGAATCTTCACAGGACACAGAGCACACATTCAAACAAATTTCACTCTATAAAGTGTTTCTTATCTCACTTATGTTTTCCATTTTTATCACCGTGAATGAAATCAACAAACTTTAATTGATAAAATCATATATACTCATTTACTCACCTCAGAATGAGCTTGTCCCAATCGCGGAATCCAGCATTCATCAAATTCTCCACCGTAACATTTCTGTGTCTTTCGCTGCGCCCAGTCAGCAAGAAAACTTTGAATCCAAGGTTCATAACTTCTTGATAAAGCCTCAAACTGGACTCTAACGCTGGCGCCGTTCCCTTCTCAACCCATTTATCGAATTTCACACTATCAAAAACCTCCAATCTACAATATAGAGATCAACACAAATCATCACTTGCTTACTATTACACAGTAGAATTTGCCAAAAAGAAATTTCAACAACAACAACAACATACCCAGTGTAATCTCACAAAGTGAGATCTGGGGAGGGTAGAGTGTACGCAGACCTTACCCCTACTTTAAAAGATAGAGAGGATGTTTCCGATAGACCCTCGGTTCCAAGAAAAGCAAATCAAAACAGTTCAGAAAAAGAAATAATAGAAGTAAAGAAGTCATGACAAAATACTAATAAAGCATGATACAACAATCTGAAAAAGGAAGAAACAGTGTAACTACCAAAAAAAGAAATTTCATGAACAGTAATATCTAAAATTGTTTAGAAGCAGAAACATAATTCCAAGTAAAACCGAAAAATTCCCCTTCAAAACTGGAAATCAGCAAAACTGATACTCAAGGTGTGTTTGATATGGACAGAAACATTTTCTAGAAAGTTTTCCAATTTTCCCTGTTCGGTTGGTCAAAATTTTTAGAAAACATTTTCTCTAAGAACAAGTTCCTTAAAAATGACTTTCCTAGTAGAAATAGGGAAAATAAGTTCCATAAGTGACATTATACATCGATAGTCTCCTCCCCGCCTTCCAAAACACCTCATCTGAACTCCACCCTCGTAGCCCCCATCCCGTCCATCCCATACCCCTACCCCCACATAGTATTTATCTAGATTATATATAGATGCTTTTAGGATAGAAGTAATACATAAACAAGCACTCAGCCTCAACTAGCAACTAAACACTCCAATTTTGAGAATGCACATCTAAACACCTTAACTCATCTCCACTATGTCAGTTGAACACTCCAACTTACAAAATGAACATCTAGACACCTTCAAAATTTATGTGTCACGTCATCATCGTGTTTCCATGAGACACAATGGAAACAAGTTGAGGTGTCTATATGTTCACTCCCAAAGTTGGAGTGTTTACTTGCAAGCTGAGGCGAGGCCAAGTTTGAGTGCATGTTATGTATTATGCCTTTAGGATAATATTTTTAACTTACGTAGAAAACATTTTCCTTCATACCAAACACACCCTCAATCTATCTTGTAAACATGTATATTATAGAAACAATTGTATCCCTACCCATAATTAGAATATTTTCATATATTGTGTAAATATAATTATGGTAAGACTAAGATTCCTCTTTTGTATAGGCTTAGGATTCCTATTGTATAAGGGATGGACACTCCTCCTCTCTCCTCCCTAAAATTCTTGGTTTTTCTCTTCTTTCTTCTCTTCTCTAAATGGCTACTGAGGATTCTTCCAATACTTCTGATGCTTCAACCTCCACCAATCCCACCACCACGTCATCATCCCCTTTTCATCCCGCTCTAACTGTTACCAATATCAAGAACTCTATTCTCATTCTTCTTGATCAAGAAAACAATCAGTATTCTCCTTGGGTTGAACTGTTTCGTAATCATGCATGTCTCTACAACGTGCTTGATCATATCGATGACACTATTCCGCACCCTCCAGAGGTTGATGAGTCTACTTGGCGTCGTCTAGACGCCGACGTCAAACAGTGGATTTATGGTAGTATTTCTCAAGATCTTCTTACTATCATGAAATCTGGCGCCACAACCCTTGAGTTATGGAACCGCTTGGAGGAAATCTTTCAAAATAACAAGCACACTCGTGAGGTGTATTTGGAGGAACAGTTTAACAATACACGCCTTGAAAATTTCACCAACATGACTGAGTAATGCAGACAGTTGAAACTCCTGGCGGATCAACTCTCCAACGTTGATACGCCTATCTCGGACACTAAAATGGTGCTGCAATTGATTGCAGGTCTTTCCAAAGGCGACTATGACACATTAACCGCCATAATTCAACAGGCAGATCCGTTTTCCAGTTTTAACAAAGCTCGATCGCAGTTGTTGCTCAAAGAGACTCGTCGTGCTAAGCAGGATGAGCACAATCAGAAGGCGTTAGCTGTCGAAACACGCCCTCAAGATCCAACGCCGCCAGACAACTCTCAACCGCAACATGGACGCGGTGGCAAGGGTGGCAAAGGTCGCGGCAGAGGAGGTCGTGGTCGTGGTAGGGGTCGCGGACGGCGAATCAGCAACAACGGGGCGGCGAAATCGATCCAGCGCCGCGCTGCAACGATATCCGTCTGATGCGCGCGCCGTTCAGCACCAACAACCTACCGGTTCTCCCACGCGGTTCGTTGGGCCCGATCCGACCACCGGCAAGTTCGATACCGCAGCAAGCCAGCCGTACGGCGATTTGACGCCCGTCGGCGTAGCGCGGCTGAGATGGGTCAGACCTTCAGCAGTCTCAACATGCAACAACTAACAAGCGGTATATGGACTCGGAGCCACATCTCACCTTTCGCGATGCGGGTAATATTCCCAAACTGTTTGGTTTAAAGCATCCTCAATTTGTGACAGTTGGTAGTGGCCACCGCATTCCAGTAAAAGGTTATGGTACATCCTACACACCACCTCCTAATCCATTCCCTCTTCAAAATACACTATATGCCCACATATGATTAAGAATCTAATCTCTATCCGCAAATTTACTCGTAATAACTCTGTCTCTGTTGACTTTGACCCTTATGGTTTTATTGTGAAGGATCTTCATACGGGGACACCTCTTACGAGATGCAATAGCACGGGGATTTCTATCCATTCACTCCCACCTCCGCTGCTAGATCTAGCTCTCCCGTCTCTCTAGCGGCCATTTCTTCTTCAACATGACATAATAGGCTTGGTCATCCAGGAGCTCCAGTTTTTAGTTTTCTTAGAGGCAATAATTTCATTACTTGTAATGGGAAGCTTGCCCAAAACTGCGTTTCTTGTTCTTTAGGCAAACATACTCGTCTTTCATTTAAATCATCTACTAGTTTTACTTTTGCACCTTTTGATATTATACATGCCGATTTATGGACATCACCTGTTGCTAGTTCTCTCGGTCATAAATACTATCTTATCTTACTTGAGTTTCGTAAATTCATTCAAACACAGTTTGAAAAAGGCATAAAATCTTTTCAGTGCGATAATGGTCGTGAATTCAATAACGCTATGTTTCACCGGTTTTGTACCAATAATGGCATGGTCTTTCGCTTCTCCTGCCCCCACACCTCCTCACAAAACGATAAAGCTGAAAGAATCATCCGCACCATTAACAATATGATTCACACTCTTTTGATTCATGGCTCCCTACCTCCATTTTCTGGGTCTATGCTGCTAAAATGTCAGAATACGTTCTAAATATTCTCCCAACTAGCACCCTTCACAATATGACCCCTACCGAAATTCTCTATCATAGAGTCCCTTCCTATGATCATCTCTGAATATTCATTATACATGCTATCCTAACCGCCTCTACCACCTACAAACTAGCCCCGCCTCTCGCGTATACCTAGGCTTCCCGCCGAACCATAGGGGTTATCTATACTATGATCTGTCCACTCGTCATATCCGCATCTCTCGTCACGTCACATTCGACGAGACCACATTCCCGTTTTCGAATCTTAAAAAGTTCTAAAAACCGGATTGCTCTTTTCTTGACGAGCCTGACATCTCTCCCATCATCCTAAGTCAATTAGAGCATAGCAGTTTCTTCTTCAGCGTCAGCGCTGCGGCGCCAAAACTCATGCGAACAGGTCCCAGATTCACCGTCGACAGCGGCTTAGTGCTGAGGCGCCACGACGCCAAAACATCAGAGAGGTCTGTCAGTCCTCCAGCGCCGCGGAACTTGATCACGGCGCCACGGTTCCCTCCAGTGCCGCGGTGCCTACTCCGGCGTCTGTCCCTCCTTCTCCGTATCCAACAAATCCCTCCGCCTTGGAACCTCCCACTATCTCCACTCACCAAATGGAAACTCGTGCAAAACATAGAATCTTCAAACCCAAAGTCAATTTAACTTGTCTGCCCAAACCATTTCACAAATTTCCAAGAACCCTATATTGGCCAAACAAGACCCTAATTGGAATGCGGCTATGACTGAGGAATTCAATGCTTTAACTAAACAACACACATGAGATCTAGTACCTAGACCTAAGGGGGTGAATATAATTCATTGTCTGTGGCTATTTCGTCACAAATTCAAAGACAGTGGATATCTTGAGAGGTATAAGGCAAGACTTGTGGCTAATGGCACAAATCAGCAGGAGGACATTGATTGTGGTGAGACCTTCAGCCCGGTTGTCAAACCGGCTACCATCCGCATAGTTTTGAGCATTGCCATGGGCAAACACTGGTCGATCCATCAGCTTGATGTGAAGAATACATTCTTACATGAGGATCGAGAGGCGATCTACGTCGTCGGCCGCGGTCACCCATCCAACAATTCCTCACTATGTGTGCCATCTCCGTAAGTCACTATATGGCCTGAAACGAGGCCCCCCGTGCGTGGTATGATCGTTTTGCCAGGTATATCTTGCAGATTGGGTTTGTATGCAGCAAGAGTGATACATCACTATTCATTTTTCATCGAGGTAGTAGCACCGCCACTTATTACTTTACGTGGATGATATTGTTCTACCGCCTCCGACGGATTGAAAAATGAGATTATTGCCTTGCTTAAGTCCGAATTTGCAATGACCGATTTGGGAAGTTCGAGTTACTTTTGGGGATATCGGTGACCGTGTCCGCCAATCATATGTTCTTGTGTCGTAAGTATGCAGAGGAGATTGTGTCTGAGGCTAAGATGGCGAATCGCAGCAGAGGTGCCTACCCAGTTGATTCTAAATCTAAGCTCGCCGTGGATGGTGCTCCGATTCGATCTACTACTGTATAGGAGACTTGCAGTGCACTTCAAGATCTCACCTTCACCAGCCGGACATAGCTTATCTTTGTTTAGCGGTGTGCTTATTCACGCATGCCCGAGAGTCTCATTTCATCGCTCTTGGCGTATCATTCAATACATTAAGCGGCACTTTTGATTATGGTTTGCACCTATACCCTCCGCACCAAACAAGTTGCTTTCGTATACGGATGCAGTTAGGCGGTGTCGGACACGCGACGCCCACCTCCGGTTTTGTGTTTTTAGGGATAATCGATTTCTTGGTACGCGGCGACAGCTACCCTATCTCGATCCAAAGGTTTAGACCGAGTATAGAGGCGTTGCAAATATGGTAGCTGAGATTTGTTAGCTCAGAAATTTACTGTTAGAACTTCAGTGTCCTTTGCGTCAGACATCTATTGTGTATTGTGATAACATCTCTGCCATCTATCTTTCTCATAATCCGGTTCAACATCAGCGAACCAAACATATTGAGATAGACCTACACTTCGTTCGTGAGAAAGTTGCGCTAGGCCATGTCATAGTGTTACATGTTTCATCATCCTATCAGTATGCAAACATATTTACCAAAGGACTTTCCAGACAGTTATTTCTTGACTTCAGATCCAGTCTCAGCGTCCGGCCTCCTCCCGCTCCGACTGAGGGGGTGTGTAAACATGTATATTATAGAAACAATTGTATCCCAACCCATAATTAGAATATTTCCATATATTGTGTAAATATAATTATGGTAAGACTAGGATTCCTCTTTTGTATAGACTTAGGATTCCTATTGTATAAGGGATGAATATTGTACTCTATATATACTTTGATATTAATGAGAAGACTCCGTAAAGGAGATTAATATCATCTTACATATCTCATAGAGCCATAAAGAAGTAAAATTAACAAAAATGCGAAGAAAAATTAGTCAAGAATCATACCCGTAACCATGATCAGAATAATACGGAAGATTAGAAAGCAAAGTCTCATCCACATCAAAAACCCACACATCTTTCCCATCATCTCCCAAAATCACACTTTTAGCATAATCTCCAGCTTCATTTGAAACCCTATCAATATCCATCTTATAACCCAAACCCACAATATATTGCCTCACATAATCAGCACATTCCTCTGGAATTTTCTTCCATGGGCTTAAATTATTAGCTTCAACAGCAAACCTCCAACTTGTACACTTCAACTGAACTTGATCATATTCCTTTAGTTGGGGTTCATTATATTCTGGATACTCGATAATTAATGGCCTAGGAAAGACATGGGAGTTGAGATTTTCATTTCCAATGGCGTGAGTAAACAGCTCCAAGAAAATGAAAATTCTCAGAATTGTCATTCTTGTGTATGAAGTAAATTCTTCCAATTTCCAAGAATCCTTGAAATACACGTGGGTTCTCCGTATAGTACCTAAACAAATGAAATTTTCTTGAATGAATGAAGATAAAAGATTATATGGGTGCGTAAACTTGGCAGTGAAGTAATGGAGTCAATAGGAGGGGGATAAAGAATACGTATATACGCGTGACAGGAAAGGAATTGTGGTTAGAGAAGCAATGGGAGTAGGTAGGTGGATTGGATGCCTAGACCAATAAGATCGCTTCTTACCTTACGGACGTTAATGCCGTTATTATATTCCCTTTGTGTTTTTTAATCATTTTTGTCCAAAGTATCGTGATTCATGCGTCTCCTTTCCCACGTTGTCTTTTTTTTTTTTTTTAATAAAAGAAAAGCATATTGCACATCATCCCAATAATCATAGTTGGAATGGGTAATTATGTATGATCTCATTCTATTTCACCAAATGTTACAACCCTCATATTATTATCCTATGCACGCTCCAATTAGACGTAGAGTAGGGGTGGAGATAGGGCAGGAGTTGGGTTGATTGTCCCATATACGTGGGTAAAATGTCAATTTGGTTATAAACAATTATCACCTCATGAACTAGTTTTGGATTGAGTTAACATCCATGTTCATTTCTTAGCTTGTTTGAAGGGTTAAAGGTCTCAAAAGAGTTTTGGTAAAATTTCTTATGTGGTTAGGAGGATTAAGTTTCTAAAGAGTTTGGGAAATTTATATAACTATACAGTCTTAAAATACACGTTACAATTTTTAGCAATATATTTAAATTTACATTTCTTAGCAGATTCTAATTCATAAAAAAATAATTCCAACTGGACCCCACACTACTCCCTTTTAATTTTCTATAGCTACTCCTATATTCTCTTCCTACCAACCCAAACAAATCCTTTCATTTCATAAGAGTTGTTTTCTTTTTTCCAAACTATGATTTCATAGTACCTTGCATACTTCCAAAGGATGAGGACAGAGAGCTTTAAAAGCTGCTTCTACAAATGGAAAATAGTAGAAGTCATAGATGAGAATTTTCTTTTTCTCCCAGGTGGTAAACTCTAAGACTACAGTAGCGCTTTAGACATCGGAACAAAAGAGAAGAGTCCTCAGCTGTTGGTTTGGTGTTCAATTTATCCAATAGCTAGAAAGGGACAGCATCATATGCAAGAAAATTCCAAGGAGAAAACGACATTAGACAGAATCTAGAGAAAAGTCCATCCTAAGAGTGACATTTCTTTGACAGACCATTGTATTAGTGAACTTCTTTGACCAATAACTAACCAGGCTAAGCTCCTATTTAAAAGGAGAAAGGAAGGGTCTGCCTGTTCAAAGAAAATACAGAAACAGTATGTCATGGAAACGATATGTGTTTTTAGAAGAGTGTGATATGAGAGGGAATTAAAGACCAGAAATGCCCTTTCAATAAGGCATGGGACAAGTAAGCGTACTTGTTCTGAGTTGACATAAATCATTATCAGCAATAAAGGTTTTGTCCAGGATCAATTTATGCTCTCCTACATTTCCCCCAAAACAAAAACAGAAATAAATTCCAGATCTTGAGCTCTCGTATACATTTACAACTTTAACATCAAAGCAATTAGCATCTGACAGTAGGATATATTTTATCCAAGTTTCATACGGGGAACAAAAAACCAGCAGCTTCAGATTTATACCAAGTTTCACATATCTTGCTTAACAAAGCAATTTGCAATTACTTCTTATAATATTATCAATGGTAGAAGGCCTGCATCTCTACCATGAAGTTTGGTACTGCTGACGAGCATGTGTGGTTACACTGTATCAGCTGCTGTGCTTCCCAATAAGGTGAACATGAAGTTTCCCGAAAACATAGCCTCTTTATCTGTCAAACCAAAAGCATCATATTTTAATTAGATAATTATCAGTACCATAAATTGATCTATACATATTTTTTGAGGTAGAATTAGTACCTGTCAATGACATACAGTTGCATTCCCTGCGAACGTACCTTGACATAGCCTGCAATCACACGATTAAAAAGAAAATAGTAAGCATGGCATGCAGAAAGTCGAATGCAGTACACCTTAGACACATAGCTCAACCAACAACAACATACCCAGTGTAATTCCACAAGTGGTGGAGAGGGTTAGGATGTACAGACCTTACCTCTATCTTTGCAGGAAGATAGAGAGCTCAACCAAAAAAAAAGTAAACGCAATATTTGCAAAGAAAAATAAGAATGGTATGCAGAATTTGGTGCGCAATATATCTCAGTGTACAGAGCCCAATAAAAAGAAAATTATATAAAAGGAAAATTGCTCAAAAAGATGTAGCATAAAAAAATGATATATGCTAGGCTTAAAATTATTTTCTTGCAGTAAATACCAGGAAAAAGCTAATAGCAAGTTGAAGGAGAAACGAGATCAATTTTATCTTTCAAAGAGAAAAAAAAAAAGGATTTCGAACAACCCATATTTGCCACGCTGATTTTTTAATCTACAACAAGCAGCTTGAATTTTTTTTTTGGTCAAGAACAAGCAGGTTCCACTAAAAGTATTTACTTCTGAGTGTTGCATCAGAGGAGCTTCTCAAGTATATGGTACAAAGATATACTTGCCTGGACAGGAAGCAAAGCAGCATCAGTTGGCGTAGATGTACCATCATCAGAGAAGACATTCCTATAACATAAAACATCAGAAGGCCAATAAATAAAATACACGTACACTTGTCTTTTTTTTTTGGTAATTACATACATACAATTCACTGGTAAACAAATGGCAATCTATTCAAGCTTAATAAAGAGAACTTCACCCTTTTCAGAGGATCAAATATAATACTATCTTTAGGTATACCCTTCTCCTATGCCACCTCAAATATCAGTTTATTATAAGACCACAATAACATCATGCTCCAAAAAATGCAGCTGTAATTATAAGCAACAGCTTGTTACAGGTTCCACCTACAATTTGGAACTATCCTTTGGCAATGTCAGTTTCAAGAGCTCTCTCCAACTTTTAGGTGGATTTAATTTAAAGATAAAAAGAAAGTGAGCTAGCATCGTCAATGAACTCCCTAAAAAAGGTAGTGAGGAAAAGGGTTCAACTTCTGTAAAATTATTATTTGGAAAGAAGCAGATTGTGAAATAATAACACATTCAGCTATGCTTCAATACAAGGGAGAAGCAATTGACTTTATATGATTAGTTTGATTATTAACCCTTTAAGATTAGCTTGCTTGTAGCTAAAAAATGACTTGATGTACGACTGATGCACTAAATTGACTTTTGTCATCATCATTTGTTGCAAGCTTAAAAAATTTAAAAGAGTTGTTTATTACTTTCCATAAGAGATTCACTATAAACTTTTTTCAAGAAAGAAAAAAGAGATACATTACAAATTTTCTCATTATTAACTCTTGAAAACACAATCTAGGTCATAATTACCAACCACACTTATTTCTGTTTTGATAAATGGACACCAACTTTCACAACCTTCATTCACATATAGTTTAGAGGTGGTGTTTGGCCAAGCTTCTGGAAGTTCTCAGAAACACTTCTTTGGCCAAACACCACATTTTCAAAAGTAGAAACACTTTCCAGAAGTCAAAAAGTGTTTTTAGATGGTAAGATAAGCAGAAACACCAATTTGGTGCTTCTCGAGAAGTGTTTCTCGAGAAACCCTTTTTGCTCATTAAATGAATTTTTTGGACTCATTTACCCTTTTCTTTTCACAAAATTCCTTTTAATCTCATATAATATAGAAATTTGGAAATGGGGTAGGGTGGGGGTAGGGGCGTAAGAAAAAAAATCATTTTTTTTTATAAAAGTAACAAAAAATATGAAATAAAAATTTGAGGAAGAGTAGGGCAATGGGGTGGGGTTGGGGGTAGGGCGGGGGTAAGAAAAAAATTCATATTTTATAATATTTTTTTTTATAAAAGTAACAAAAAATATGAAATAGAAATTTGAGGATGGGTAGGGCAATGGAGTGGGGTGGGGGGTAGGGCGGAGGTAAGAAAAAAATTCATATTTTTTAATATTTTTTTTTATAAAAGTAACAAAAAATATGAAATAGAAATTTAAGGATGGGGTAGGGCAATGGGGTTGGGTGGGGTGGGGGTAGGGTAGGGCAATGGGGTGGGGTGGGGTAGGGGTAGGGGTAGGGCGGGGTAAGAAAAATTTATATTTTTTTATAAAAGTAACAAAAAATATGAAATAGAAATTTGAGGATGGGGTAGGGCAATGGGGTGGGGTGGGAGGTAGGGGGTAGGGCGGTGGGTGTGAGAAAAAAATTAATATTTTTTATAAAAGTAAAAAAAATATAAAATAAAAATTTGAGAATGTGGTAGGTGGACGGGAGGTAAGAAAAAATTTCATATTTTCAATAATTTTTTATAAAAGTAACAAAAAATATGAAATAGAAATTTGAGGATGGGGTAGCGGTATGAGGTGTGGTGGACGGTAGGGCGGGGGGATAGGTGTGGGTAGGGCGGGGGTAGGTTTGGACATATTTGAGTCATTGACTATCATATTATCGTTACATTTTTTATGTACAATATAATATTATTTTTTGATTAAATGTTGCAATTAATTTTTTTTTTAAAATTATTAAATTGTAAAGATATACTAATTTTTAGAAACATAGGATAGAAAATAATATTTTTAATAGTTTTAAATCTATTAAAAAGAATATTTTAATAAATTTGCATAAATGTGAGCCAAACAGGAAACTGTTTCTGTTTCTCAGAAGTACTTCTATAACTATAGGCCAAACACCCTAACAGATTCTCCAGAAACAGTTTCTGCAAAACTACTTCTAAGAAACAAACACACTTTTTCAGAAGCTTGGCCAAACAGACCCAGAGTCGCACTTCGAAATGTCTCAAGCGAATCTAATGACTGATACACGATTGCAGCCAAATTAAGGACTGAAATTATATTCTTATTTCTTATATGTGATTAAGGTCTAGAAACTTCAGCTCATATAGTCTAATAAGTATTTTCAAACTTACGCATCCTTTTGCTTATCCCAATTGAGCAGAGTCCACTAAGTTTGAAATGGTGACAATCTATATAGACCAAGGAGAAAGGTTCGGATTGCAAACTTCATTTGATGAAATACTTAAAAAAAAAATGAGACCTGCAAAGTTCAGACATGTATGGAGCCTGAAGCAATATTCCGATGCCTTACCTCCAAATTACATTTTGCAGCTCATCCTGCTTAGCTTCAGGAAGCATCCCAGCATCATAGGCGACAATATTACCATAAAATATCTTTTCTAAATCCTTCATCCATTTAATCAACAATAAGTTAACCTGCAATTTTGATAGAACAAAAGATACTTATAAATGTAAGTTTCTTAATCTTGTTATTCTACCATATAGAAACTGTCATGCCAAATAAATCATAATTGAACAAAGCTAAGTTATGCTTGTCATCACAGAGCTGTTCCCCCTTCCCATTTCAGCGAGTACAAACTGTGCAAAACCAAAGCCAAGATGAGAAGCATTTTCTTTTTGGTTTTTTTTTTGAGGGGGGGTTGTGAAGTAAATTCTTGTGAACAAGGAAAAGTACAGACTCTTACCCAAAACATGATTCTCTATAAAGAGAATTTAGTTGTCATACACAAAATGCAAATACATTCCAAAAATCTTTACCTATAATTTTATATTCTTTCAAACGGCTCATGTTCCACTCTTTCCAATTAGTGATAACAGAACAACTTCCCATGTTCTATTTCTCTGCCTGCTTCCTTCTGAGTTTCCACCTTTCCGCACTATACACCATAATCTATGTGCTACCGGCAATGATGTAATAGATAGCCTACATCTTCTCCAGATTTCTCGCACACAAAGCACCATTAATGTAGATTATCCTTCACCTTAACAAATAATATGTCGTCAGGATGGATCCTCTATACGACTGTCCAAGTGAAGAGACCACTTTCCTTGGTGCTCTTGGGATGAATATTGCTCAGTTGCGGAAGTCGCTTCTCTCCTTTTTCAGCAGTCTACTAAAGAAAACTTGACTATGAACATACCATTCTTTTACCGTTCCTAGTTCAACAGTCTACTAAAGAAAACTTGACTATGAACATACCATTCTTTTACCGTTCCTAGTTCAACAGTCTCGATCCACAAGTGAAACTCTCTACTTATATAGTATCCGAGCAGACTATTAAGCTCTTCATCTCCTAATTTTGCAAATATCTGCAAGAAATTAGATCTTATAGTTTTCCTACTCTCCGTTCCTTATAGATTTCTTCCACTAAGAAATATCACACTTCCAGCATTCCATCTTGGAAACACACGGAAAGAAAATCACAAACATCATGCCGGACGGAATCCAGAGCTTCAGAAAGTTGAAAGGGAAAGGGTCGCAAAGACTTATTCTAAAAGGGAAAAAGAGACATTATCAAAGGTACTCTGTCTAGTATCCCAACGTATTATATGTCCATAATGCCTGAGAATTGTGGTTGAAAGATTGGAAGGATCACATGAAATTTTCTGTGAGACGACAGTGGGAGGTGGGAAACAACCCTTCAAAATGGGAAATGGTAACTTCTCCTATGAAAACGAGGGGGACTTCGGATAGAGATTTGAGGATATTCAACATAGCATACCTAGGAAAGTGAATTTGATGAATTAGATTGGAGAATCAACCATTGTAAAGTTACAGCCAAATACAGAGCACAAGTGGGACCATGGGAGGGGGTGGAGGACCATTCAGATACCTTTAACATATGGAGGTTCTACATGGAGGAGCTTAACAAATGGTAGTAAGATTTTTCCAAGAGTAAAAACTTTTAAAGCTATTGTCTTCTGGAAGCGGATATGGTGCGGTGATGCCTCCTTATTTTAGGTTTTTCCAAGAAGAAAAGCAATAAAGGGGGCAGCAGTATACTGAAGAAATTCAAAAAGATGACTTGTTGGACAATGCAAGAAACATGCCAAACCGTGAAAATTGCAATCGATCTTTTTAAACATAGAAACTCAAGTTTTATAATTAATATCAAACTGAAGACAAGACACGTCTACATAGACGGGGGAGGTCACCTGAGATAAATTTAACGTTTGAAAGGCAAAAATGTAAGAAAACCCTCCAGAAATTGTAAAATGTGTAAATGAAAAAGAAGTAGAGATGAAAAGAAAAAGCTTTTTGAGGATATCAAAGCTCTTCACCAAGGAAAGTGTTATCTTACATATACCACCATGCCAAATCTCAAATGTAAGAAATAATATAAAAGAAGCTTATGCCTGGAAAGATCATAGATGCCCCCAGCTTAGGTACTACAGACTTTTATACAACAGCCTTGTTATATCATAGATTTCCCCAGCTTAGAGGAGGGGTAGAGGCAGGCCGAAGAAATATTGGGGAGAGATGATTAGACGGGACATGGAGCAGGCGAGACTTACTGAGAACATGACCTTAGATAAGGGGTTGTGGAGGGCACATATTAGGGTAGTAGGTAGTTGAGCGTAGTCCTGCTTACGCCCACAATCTGGTAGGGGTAGGGTTATTACGATAGGCATGCCTAACATACCATACAAATAGGCGTAGTTTTATTTTAATAGTCTTCTGTAGCCTTATTTCTCCTGCTATACGCTCTTTAACATACTTAATTTATTTCATTTATCTGCGTAATTACTGATTACTTTTCAGGATGCGCCACCATGGCGTATTCGAGTTTGCTATTAGCATTGCTTAACTGCTTTAAATCTTTAACTTTTTGACCGGGTATGACCTTTTCCTGTTTTTGTTTTTACTTGTCCTGAGCCGGGGGTCTCTCGGAAACAGCCGTCTGTGTACACTCTACCCTCTCCAGACCCACTTCGTGGGATTGTACTGGGTATGTTGTTGTTAGTGGCAGACGCACACTTGCCAAAGTGGGGGCAAGTGATGCCACTTTCAATTTTTTTTATCACCTTGTAAAACGACGTCGTTCTACAAGGTGACCCACCTATCATTTTATCACCTTGTAAAACGACGCCGTTTTAAAGATATTATTCGATAAAAACAAGCACAAAAAGTGGCGGAAGGAATCGAGAGTGGTTTGCTTGAGACAGGGAAGAGATTAACTCAAGAATTAAGTCTTAAGAGGGTTGTGGATATACGTTGGGGGTCTCATTATAAATCATTATTGAACTTGGTTGCTTTGTTTTCTTTTGTTATTGAAGTTCTTGAAGTTGTTTCGTGTGATGCTACAGATTCATCGAAAAAAGCTCAAGCAGTTGGTTTATTGAAATATTTGCAATCATTTGATTTTGTCTTTATGCAATTGATGCTGACTGTACTTTCGTTCGCAAATGAGTAGTCATTAGCTTTGCAAAGGAAATATACAGATATTTTGAATGCTATGACACTTGTTAAAGTAACTAGGCAAAAATTGCAAGCGGCAATAAATGATGGATGGGAATCTCTTCCAAGTAAGATTACTGGTTTTTGCAATGAGAACAAGATTGATTGTGTGGATATGAATGCTGAATATGTTAATCGTCACCGTCATCGACGTAAGACAAACATTACTAACGATTTTCATTATCGTGTGAAATGTTTTAATGCCATTATGGATCAGCAAATTTCAGAGATTAATGATCGGTTCAATGAGGGCAATTATGAGTTGCTTCTTTGTGTTACTTGTTTGAATCCAAGTAATGATTTTGTTGATTTCAATATAGCAAAATTGGTAAGAATGACTTAGTTTTATCCGGATGACTTCTCACTAGTTGATTGTATGATGCTTGAAAATCAACTAGAGATATATTATGGATTTGCAATCACAGATTCAGTCTATTAGAGGGGCTTGTTGATCTATCGACATTGCTTGTGCAAACACGAAAATACTTGTTGTACCCATTAGTGTGTAGGCTTTTGAAGTTCGCATTGATTTTGCCGGTAGCAATAACAAGCGTGGAAAGATGCTTCTCTGCAATGAATATTGTCAAGACGGATCTACGAAACCGAATTTGTGATCAATTTTTAAATGATTGTCTTGTATGTTTTATTGAAAAAGATTTACTTAAGAGTGTTACAAATGATGATGTAATTAAATGTTTTCAAAATATGAAAACGCGTAGGGGACAACTATGATTTGTAAACTTTATTAAATTTGGGCACCCGGATGATTTGTAAACTTTATTAAATGTGTGCACCCGGTTGGAAAATTCTCTGCGTCCGCCACTGGTTGTTGTCCCTAGCTTAGCACTACAGACTTGTTATACAACAGCCTACAACTTTTATTCTTTTGGATAAGTACAACAGCGCATAACTATAATCCTGTTCGTCATTCCTTCCCTCTGATCATCTCTCCTGTCACTTTCTTTTTTATGGAGATCATACAGGCATTCTTCATGCTTAGATATTTTTAATACTACCAACCCAAAAATTTCTAAATAATCGCCTAATCTAAGAGTTGATAACTTTATGACTACTCTGACTTTGCTGACTGTATAATGACAAAGGCAAAATCAGCAATTTAGACTATATCCAACAATATTAATAGTTCCAATATGAATCATGTTGCCACCATAAACTACCAAGTGAAAACCGGAATGAATACCGAGAAGAACTATTTGCTTATAGAGTTGATTTTCTGTATCAGGGTTATGTAACTTACCCCAGCTTTAGAAACTCTCAGCTCCACATCATGATTATAAATCTCATATAAATACTGTCCCAATTCAACACCTTCCTTACCCTCCTGTTTCAAGCGTCTCAAGCAAAGCCACATATGGATAACTAGTAATGAAAATGTGGTCTTGAATGTTTTCTCCAAGCTAAATACTGCATGCAACATATATACACAAGTCAGACAACTAAAATAAACACTAATCAGCATAGCTACTCTGGGAAGACAAGATAAATTATACTTTCTACAGATGGAGGAGAAAAGTAAGGCTGTGACTGAAATAGCAACGACTGTGTCACATTTAATTACACTTTTCAATTGTGTGTTCGCTTGTCCAAAATTAATTAGATGGCAGTATTTCACAAGAAAGGGTCTCATCATATTATACATATTTGATCCCAAACAACTGAATATTATCCTGAAACCATCACATGGCAAATGAATATTCAAACAGTCAGGGCTCTAGTATTAACACGAACAAGAATGTTGTTTAGGATTAGCAAAAATGAGCTGGGTTAAAGTATTAAGAGATACAAGCAGCTATAAATGATTATAAGGATTAGCCACATTCTGTGAACAGGCTGTCGATCAGTAATGTGAACAAGGAGGTGTTTAATGCACAAAAGTTCCAAACTTCAATGCAGAAACTCACACCTCAAAACAGAGTACCTGAAGAATAACAACTACCTGAATTTGCTGAGAGGAAGGAAAGACACCGGAAATAAACGTAGGCTAAGAACCATTTGCTAACAGAATTTGTATCATTTCCCTAAATCGCATCTTTCAAGGCTAACTAAATGTCCTATAAAATCATACTGAATTTAAAAAGAAAAGGCACAAGATGTGGGCCACTGTTATTTTCTCTTTACTTTTATAAAATAACCTAAAGTTAAACATAATGATCCATGGGCACATAGCAAAAAGCAAAAGCTATGATGTTCGAGGAGCAGACAAGCAAAGAGACTAACCATCGTAAATAGCAGGTCTATCAACTTGGAAAATAACACGACGATAAATAACATTCGCCCCTCGAATGGACTTGCTTTGCTTACTATAGAACGACATTAGCTTAAATAAAAAGCGCTTAAAGCCCTCGTATTGTGGATCTTCAACTCTAAATGGTGAATCAGGTGCTAATGCCAGAGAATGAGGCTTAGACCAGAACATCTTGTTCAAATTTACCTACTCAAATGACCAAAGTCAATTAGCAGCACTTCAAAAGTTGGACAAATTATATCCAACAAATCTCTATTCATTGTAAATGCCAACAACTTAAAACTTAATTAAGCAAAGGTATCTTCTTTCATTTCACATAACAAAGTCAATTAGTGAAATTATATATATCACGCAAGCATTACAACTATTGAACTACCAAAGATTAAGCTTCTAGCAACATATTCATACGTAATAATGCCATTTTATATCACACCAACCTAAAGGGGACATTTACAAAACTAATTCATGTATTAATATTCATATATCCATTCACATTTAATTTTATCCTTTAGGTTAGTTAAATATACAATATGCAAATTTAACATGAAGTTTAAATGGTCATAAGTACTCAAAACATTAACGAATCCAAAAGTGAATTTCACTTAGTAATATCATTAAATCTAGTGTAGATCAATCTTTTTTATTACTCCCTCCGTTTCAATTTTGTTTGCCATACTTTCCATTTTAGTCTGTTTAAAAAATAACATTATTTTTTATATTTAGTACTAACTCTTTAGACTCAACATACTACGTGTCATCTTTAAGACCACAAAATTCAAAGTACATTTTGGTACATTAAACATATTTAAGTTTAAGACGACAAGATTCAAAACCTCGGAATTAACATTGTAGACTTTCTCAACCGCCGCAACCTTTGAATAATGTCGACATTGAAAAGAATACAAATGTCTTCCCAATTCGGAGTTGTTAATTTGGGAAATCGCTCTACTCCATCTCCTCAACATCCTTTATAACATCATAAACAATATTCCATATCATAATTCCTTTGAAAATCAGGAAAAATAAACGTACATATATTAATTGAGACCTTGGAAGAGATTTTGAGAACGAACAGAAATGATGCTCTTCAGCTGTTGGAGCTCTGTTGCGATCCTTGATTTGCAGACGTTCACCGGCACTAAGCTCTGTCTGAATCTTATTAAACCCTCTAAATAAGAATGGAAATGATAAGATTCTTAATAGGTCCCTTAAGTATTTTTGAATAGTTTTGGTCCTTCAAGTTATTCAAAGTGACCATTTTTTATATTCATTAAATTTTGATTGATAAATTTAACTGAAATTATGGGGAAAAAATTAATCAGAAATACTAGGAATTTTCATCAAAATTTGCGATACTACAATATAAAAACTACACTACACACAAAATATAGATAAAAAATAATCGAAACTTCACCTAAAAAGTTGCATTAGATTCTTGAAATAAACAAACGAAATAACATAAACTACAAAATATATAATTACAAATAAGAGTTCCCATTAAATAGTTATGTTTATGGTTTAAATTTGTTAATCAAAGTTTGATAAATATCTGTAAAAGACCAAAAGTTCTCATTTTTTGTAACTTAAAGGAGCAAACAATGCTCAAGTAATACTTAAGGGATTATTTTGAACCTACTATTAAGGATAAAGGACATAAAAGAAGATTTTTGGATCTTGTGATCTTAAATTAAAGATGCGTGTAATGTACTAAAATGTCATTTGATCATGTGATTTTAAACTTGACACATATAATGTTTGAATTGTCAACTTACTAAATATAGAAAAAGAACTCTTTTTGGGATAGACCAACAAAAAAGTAACACTTAAAATTGGGACGGAGTAGTAACATGTTGTTTAACCAGTTTCTCCAAGGTGCCCAGGAGCAGTGAGTTTGGATACAGGACTACGAGGTGCCCAGACTGTGATCAAATTCCCAGTAAGGTATTTGATCATAGAATTGAGTTCCTCAGTAGTGGGATTGGATTGAGACATTTATGGTTATCCCTAGAGTGGTGTTAATGATTTCGGGTGTAAAATTATATACTCTGTTATATAAGTACAATTTCCCAAATTTCTTTGAGCTAATGTCTTTAACAACAGGTGTCAAGTTTGCATAAAACACCCTGATCACTTTTTTACAATAAGGATTTTTTCTAGTTACCGAATTTAAGACATTTTTGCTGCTTAGAAAATCAACAAGGCAATTATTGGAGAATGAGTTTAGGTCAATAACTTTCTCTCCCCTAATCATTTTATTTTGAACCATTTTCAATTATCAGCGAATGATTTTGTCTGAAATAAGGGCGAGTAAGTTATTACCTCAGAATTCGATTAAGATTCTTTGTTGCTGTTGTCTGATGAAGTTGGTTCAGGTGTTTCTTGAGATGTTGGGGCAAAATAGTCTGGGTCCGTTGATGTGTCTGTTGCCTTCGATGTTGAGGCAACATTCGAAGCAACATTTCTGTAAGTTCTTCGGACCTTTTTAGGTATAAACCTTCTCAGAGGAGTGTTGTCAGACATCTCATCTTCTTCCCTTTCAGCTTGTGGAGTGGATGTTGAAGGCGTTCTAGGAATGATGTGCATATCAAATCGCCAGCTTCGCCACGCTATCACATCGAGTCAACAAAGAAAGTCGACTCCATCCTTGATTTCTTAGCAGACTGATTATCACCAAATATGCTGTCGAAAACCCTTTTGGACCTTCTTGAAGGAAATGTTGATGTTGAGCGTCGGACACCTAGGTTAGAGAAATTTGATGTTGCATCAACATCAATGGGGTTTTCATTATCACCTGGATAGCTTATCTTTAATGGTTCATCCGAACCTACAAAAATCATTGTTCGTGCATTGGTGTATATTCTTTTGTATTTGAAAATTTTGAAAAAATGGACATAGGAGAGGGTTTTGGAGAATTTGGGTTTTAGAAAAAAATTGATTTGAAAAAAGTGTTTGTGGTGTTTGGAATTCCATCGATTTGAGGTACCCGGTGACGACTTTATGTGACAATGCAAAGACAAATGGGGTGTTTCATCATTATGACAAACCTTATACACTTCAACTTCTTTTCCCTTAAATTTAGGTAGTGTAGAAGAATTAAAACTATTTACACCTAAAATAAAGGTATAACATAGCACACAACATCATTCAATTTTTGAAAATAGAAAAAGTTATCACAATCCAGATTTAACGAAATTTAAAATTAAAACAGAGACGGAAAAAAAACCAACAAAAAACAAGACATAATCAAACATAATTATCAATATTCTGGAATATGATGTTGCTAGCGATGTTGGCACATTTTGAATTAACACAAGTAGTGAGAACCTTTAAGGACTTATAGATTTGATTGTCATATTTTGTATATGTTCCCTATGAGATTGACCCCTGGATACAATGTTACATTTTTCCATTGTCCTTAATCAACTTAGTTGAACATATACATAATTCTTGAGGTATTATTAACCTTCTTTGAAGCGCATGGTACTCCTATATAATAGGAACGATACCAGTCTTAGAGCTTGATCTTTTTGTATACATCCATATCTTATGTAGAGGTTTTGCCTTCTTATGATACTCATTTTTATGATATATATATAATTGATTTATATATACCATCGTAGAGAACAATATCGCATTTTGAACTTGTCCTTGTATAAGTATACTTGAGTGATAAAAAACTATGCAACATCGCCACAATTTCCCCATTATATTGAAAACACAGTATATGTTAACCAGAATGTTGAGACAATATTTAGGACAACATCTACCTAAAATATCTTATTATTAGAGAAAACAAAGACCAAGAGATTTATTCAAACTAGAAAATCTCTCATGATCTAAAGCTTTGGTAAAAATATCAGCTAGTTGACGAAGTGTATCGACATGTTCAATCTGAACTAACTGTTTTTCAACTAAGTCTCTTAAAAATGATGTCGTATGTCTATGTGTTTTGTACGTGAATGCTGAACAAGATTTTTAGAAATATTTATTGCACTCAGATTATCACAATACAAAATCATAGAATTTTTTGATAAGTCATAGTCATCTAACATATGTAGTAACCAAGCCAATTGAGCACAACAACTTTCGGATGCCACATATTCAGATTCGGCAGTCGAAAGTGATACACAATTCTGTTTACGACTATACCATGAGACTAAATTATTGCCTAAATAGAAACAACCACCACTGGTACTTTTTTTATCATCTACATCACTAGCCCAATCCGAGTCACTATATCCTATTAGGTTAGGATTAATGTCCTGGGTGTACCAAATTTCCAACTCACTTGTGCCGACAATATATCTAATGATACGTTTAATATCATTTAGGTGGGATAACTTGGGACTGGCTTGAAACCTAGCGCAAACACACACACTAAACATAATGTCAGGGCGACTAGTAGTAAGGTATAAAAGACTACCTATCATTAATCGGTACAATGTTGGGTCAACATCCTGGCCAACATCGTCTTTACATACCTGTTGTGTAGAACCCATTGGTGTCTTCATATGTTTAGCATTTTTAAGTTCAAACTTTCTAACCAGATTCTTGGCATACTTACTTTGAGATACAAAAATCCCATATTCAGTCTGTTTTATCTGCAAGCATAAGAAAAAAGTTAGTTCACCAATCATGCTCATATCAAATGTTGTCGACATTGCTTCAATGAATGACTTTAGATAGGTTCTAGAGGTCGAACCAAAAATAATGTCATCAACATAGATTTGGGCAATCATAATATCTACATCGTGTCTTTTGATGAACAATGTTCTATCAGCTTATCTACGGTTGAAACCAAATTCTATAAGGAATGTTGTTAGACGACCATACCATGCACGAGGAGTTTGTTTTAACCCATACAAGGCCTTTTTAAGCTTGTATACATAATGTGGATGATGTGGATCCTCAAATCCTTTTGGTTGTTTAACGTAAACCTCCTTGTCCAAATAGCCATTGAGAAATGCTCATTTAACATCCATTTGATGCAATGTAATTTTTAGGTAGCAAGAAATAGCAAGTAGTAGTCTTATTGACTCAATCCTAGCCACAGGTGCGAAGGTTTCGTCATAGTCAATTCCTCAACATGTGTGTAGCCTTGAGCAACAAGACGTGCTTTGTTTCGAATAACTATTCATGATTCATGTAATTTGTTCTTGAATATCCACTTGGTTCCAATAACATTTGTGTTGTTAGGATATGGAACCAAGTCTCAGACTTCATTTCGGAAAAATTATTTAAGTTCTTCTTGCATTGCTTGAATTCAAAAACTATCTTTTAAAGCTTCTTCAATGTTTTTTTGATTCAAGAGTAGATATTAGATAAGAAAGACTAACATGTTGGTATATGGTGTACATACAAACATACCTTACCATTTCACGATAATTGATTGGTTTTTTCTCTCTTTTTCGCATTCTCTAAAAAAACTCCTCCTATCACCTGGTCGGATGGATGGTTCCTTCTAATTCTTGACAGAGGGACTAATCTTACTTGGTCATGTAATTTAGTTTCAGATTCCTCTGCCACTTCAACCTCTATGGTCTTTTCTTGAGGTTCAGATGTTTCCTCTGATGTTGTGACAACATTAGGGACAACATATGTTTCTTCAGGTTGCTCTTTTTCAACTGTAACCACAATGTTATTTTCTGATGACTTTCCTGAGATATCCATAAGGTCATCAAATATAACATTCACGGACTCCTGTATGGTTTTAGTCCTCAGATTGTATATCCGGTAAGCATGGCTATTCTGTGAGTAGTCAACAAATATTCCTTTATCACTTTTGAGTCAAATTTAGCCAATTGATCCCTGTCATTTAAGATATAGCATACACACCCAAAAACATGAAAGTAACGCAGAGTTGATTTCTTTCCATTTAAGAGTTCATAGGGAGTCATTCTGGTATCTGGCCTTAGATAAACCCTATTAGTGATGTGACATACATTGTTTAAGGCTTCTGCCCAAAACCTTTTCGATAGTTATTTAGAACCTAACATGACTCTAGCCATCTCAGTAGTGTTATGTTCTTTCTCTCAGCTACCCCATGTTGGAGGAGTCTTGGGTACTGAGAATTCATGGAAGATGTTTTTTTTTTTCGCAAAATTTTGCAAAAATTCAAATTGCTTTTCATGATCAGATCAGATTCTAAAAATGGAAGAACAAAACATGTTCTTAATCCTAGAGTGTAGTATTCTAAAAATGACAAATGTTTGTGATTTTTCTTTAAGAAAATAGATCCATGTATATCTGGAAAAATCATCTACAATCACATAGGAATATCTCATGCCTCCTAGGCTGTCTACTTCAATTGGACCCATAAGATTCATATGTAATAGTTGAAAATAATGAGACATACCTGAATGTTATCCGTCGTGTTGGACAACATTATGGGGAACACGAGTCTGCTTACCTTATAAATAGTCTTCGCACGCTGTTTTATCTTTTGTGTTTAGCTTGGGAATGCCTCTAACAACTTCAAGAGAGATTAATCTCCAAGTTGCGATAGTTGACGTGTCCCAACTTCTGATGCCATAGTGTTGTGTCGCTTACCTTTGCAGAATTGCAGTATTCTTCTCCACCGACGAGATATCAATTGTCTCCAGTTCGAGTACCAGACATAACACACTTATTGGTAGAATCAGTAACTTTACATTCACGTTTGTTGAATTTTACCTCGAGATCATCGTCACATAGTTGGCTTATGCTAAGTAGGTTAGCCACTAAACCTTCTACATGAAGGACATTCTTCAAGGCTGGTACATCAGGAACATTGAGAGTCCTTCTACCAATTATCTTACTCTTGCTTCCCCCACCAAAGGTCATGTATCCTCAGTTGAATGCATCATAATCCTTTAGTAAGTTTTTGGTACCTGTCATATGTCATGAACAACCACTATCGAAATACCAAGAACATGTAATGTCAGTATATAAAGCAGTTATGCACACATTACACTTCAAGTTTAGTTTAGGTATCCACCATTTTTTAAAATTTTCTTCTTTCTGTTCTCAGACTGATTGCTTCTAATTTTGTTAGCAATGTTGGACAACATTGGTGGCGACATATTAGGCACTGATCTGAGAACAATGTTTTGAAGTTTGCAGTAGTAGGGCATTAGATGTCCTAGCTTTTTACAGTAGCTGCATCCAAACTTCAATCTATCCTTAGTGTTATGAGAGTTATTCTTAGCATTTTCTTTAACAAATTTTATCCTCTCACTTTTACTATGGATCTTAGAAGTCTTTGTTTTACTAGGTGGTTGATACCCAAGTCCTGCTTGTGAAGGTTTGCTAATGTTTAAGATTTCATCCAATTTGGAGGTCCCCGTATTGAGCCTTTGGAAGGTGGTCTCAGCTAAATTCAATCTTGCACGAATCTTACCAAGTTTTAGATCCTTCTTGGTAAGTGCCACCTCTAATCGGTCAACAGTGCCTTTCAGATTGTTGTTTTCAAGAGCCAAAAATTTTACTTTTGAGTATAGTTGTTCAGATTCTGTGATCAAGGTTTTACAAAGGTCTTGTAATTCATTTATCACTTCCTCTTTTGGATCTACTATATCCAGATCTACAACTTCACATGAAGAGATGAAACCACTAAAACAATTAACATTAGAATAGTAAAAAAATACATACCTTTCTGATGTTGCTGAAATTTACGATGTTGTGTCCGATGTTGTCACAGATGTTGCAACAACATTGTCGACAACATCTTCATTGTCGGACAGTGAGTGCTCGAACATTTCTGCCAGCATTGTCTGTAATTCTTCTTCTCGATCTTCTTCTTATTCTTCTTCTTCTTCGTTTTCATCATCACTGAGAGATACCCACATACTCTTACTAACTTTTCTATGTGTGTTTTCATACTCATTAGATAATGTCCCCAACCTGAGCATGCATGACATTGCACTCTCTCGAGTTGTTTGGGATTAAAATTAGTATTGTCAGAGTTTGTTTTTCAGTGAATTGTCACTTCTTTGCTCTGAAGGTGATCTTATTTGCTGTTTATTGAATAGTGGGTTTTGGTGCTTCTTTTATTTAGCTTTACATCGATCATTATTGATCTTCCTCATCATCGAATTAAATCGTCGAGTGAGTAAGGCAATAGTTGCACCATCTTCTAATTCCTTAAGGTTCTCATCATCGTCTACAATGTTAGTTTCCGAGGTTTGTCCTTGGAGTGCCATCATCTTGTCCTTATAAAACTCCCTTTGACTCTTGGTGTTCATCTCATAAGTTTGAAAGATGCTCATCAAGGCATGTAGATCCATTGTGGCAAGATTATGGACCTCTTCAATATCACAAATCTTTGTGTTAAATATTCCAGAAAGATATCTGAGGGCTTTGTCCACAAGTTGTGTGTTGGTCAAAGGAGAACCAAGCACTTGACACTGATTTGCAATGTCAATTAACTTTTCAAAATGAAATTTTATATCCTTGGATTCTTCCATCCTTAAGCGCTCATATTGGCTCAAAATTATGCGTAGCTTTGTTCGTCGCACACTTGAGATACCTTCACAATGAGTTTGCAAGGTCTCTCATGCGTACTTAGCCATTGTACAATTCTCAATGAGTTTGAACGTGTATAGATCTACCTATCCGAATATAGCATTTAAGGTTTTTTCATTAAAGCTAGCACTATTGATTTCTTCCACGGTCCACTCGGATTCGGGTTTGGTAAGAACATCACTATCCTCATCCGCTGGATACTTGGGAACAACATAACCTTTGGAGACAGATCTCCATGCTCGAACATCAATTGATTTAATGTGCGAACGTAGACGGATCTTCCAATAGGCATAGTTAATTCCATCAAGAATTGGAAGTTTGCCAACATTTTGAATAGCTGAGTCCATAACATTTAGATTCAGAATCAAACACTTATTATATTAAGTGTTGGCTCTGATACCACTTGTTGGGGTCTGAGGCTACGGATAAGCAAGTATAAGTAAGAACAATAAGAATTCAACACTTGAACAACTAAACAGTTACAGAATGTTTCCTTCAGTGTTGTATCAATACTTGTGGCAACACTTGATAAAAACAGTAATAAACCTTAAAGAGTAAATGCGATGAAAACAGTAAAAGACACAAGGTTTGTATTTTCAAGGGTATATGTTAATATATCCCTTGATGGTCAATGACCGAAGTAATGTATATTATATAGACAATTACAAATGAATTTCCTTTTACAATATGTATAGACAAAATAAAAAGAAATTACAAAAAACGAAGTCGCAGATGACTTCAACCTAAAGATAATACATCTAAAAAGAAAACAATAAGCTTAATCTAGAGTCTGGACAGCAATAGTAATATTGGACTAAATGTTGTTATACTCCTTTAGGCTAGGGTGTTGATCCATTTTATGAGATGAATTCCTAGAGCTCTCTTGGTTATTCTTTTCGTTGTAACCTGGACATCGATACTCTGAAGTTCCTCCTCTATTTATAGTGTGAATCTTCCTTGAAATTATCCGGTTGGTTGCGGGAGTTGAGAGAAATGAGGCATCAACTTGGACCGATTCCTCCTCCATGAAGATCTCAACGACATTGACTTGTTCTTCTCATTGATTTCCTTCCAAGCCTGTCTTCATCTTTTCCCACATTTTAAACACAACTTCTTGATTTGCTTGCCTATGTTATTTTTACCTCACAGTAACAATCATTGTTTTGGCCGGAAGAATAGGCAAAATCGTTTATATAGATGTTGTATGTGATGTTGTCACAACACTACAGGCAACATTCTTATGTTCATAAGCGATGTTGTCCTGAACGATTACTGGTGTTGTCAGTCAACACTCATCCAACATCAACAATCTCCCCCTTTTTGCCTTTCTTCACAAAACTCCATACAAACCTAAAAATGCCTAGGATACTGATTCTCGATGTTGTCCTTAACAATCTTAAGATCAATAGGATTGGGGCCATGCTCCCCCTCAACATGCCGTTTCAAATCTCAAGTAATTTTGTATCGATGATTAGGTTAGAATGAACTTGTCCATTAGTCGTGACTTGTATACAATACATTCATAGACAGTTAACAACTAACATCCATAGTATTTCCACAGTAAAACAATATATACGCGAACATACCATATTCTCAAAAAATATTACAAACTAGCAATCCAAAAAAATAAACAAATGTTCAACACTGTATCAGCACATCAACAATCTCAATCATCATTCTTACTTCATAGACACCTAACACCATTTCCATGTACCTAACATTATCATCTAGATTGGTTGTGCCACAGTAGCTTCCAGCCACTTTCTGTAACAAACCAATCTGTACTCAACACCCACTTCTTTCTCCTTCTTCACTTGTCCTGCTCAGTTCATCTCTTCTCATCTCCCCCTGTACCTTTGCTTGTCCCTGCAGCATGTTCATCTTCTCCCCCTTTTTGTGAAGAAAGGATATCCACATAATAGTCTCTAGCTTGCACTAGCTCTTCAATCTGTCTATTTAGTTGAGTAACGTGCATTTGTAGCTTTTGAAGATAAAATTAGGAATAAATTTGATCAAATAGGTGGAAGGAGGGCAGTTTTGAGCTACTTCTAATACGTTAACGGCATTTTGAGCCCAATAGGTGGAAGGAATAACATATTTGATCCAATAGGTGGAATAAGGGCCTTTTTAGCCATTCTAATACATTAAGGGCAATTTCAAACCTTTGTCATATACTCCATCCGTCCCATTTAAGTGTCGTAATTTGATTTAGCACAAAATTTAAGAAATAAAAGTTATCATCTCTTCCCATCCGCTATAATAAACAAACTTCAAGCCCTCTCTACCGCATATGTGTTTTTGGGTTACCCGTCTAATTATCGTGATTACAAATATTATGATTTATCCTCTAATAAAATCATAATTAGTCGCAATATTATTTTTTATGAAACTCAATTTTTGTTTGCTACGTATCATAAATCCGTGTCCAATTCCTATAATTTTTTCGATGATGGGCTCTCACCGTATGTGGTTCACCATTTGATCTAGCCCACGCCTCGACATTTAGACCAACAGACACCGGCAGGCCCAAACACCCCCCGTTCTCAAAATCGCCAAGAAGCCCATCCGCTCGCCCAACAGATATCGTTCATCCACAAAATCACAAGACGCCCACTACCGCCGCCCAAATTCATCCACATCGAAGCCGCCAACAGCCCACTTCCCATCGCCCAATTACCTCCGGTCCGCAACTTTTGCCAGTAGGCCCACTGCCTGCTTGCCCAACCCAGTCCAGCCATCACCCAACCTGAATCCAGTCTAACACTGCACCTTTTATAGTGGGCCAACCCACGACCTCCACTCCTATCCAGCGCACTTCTATTCCGGGACAATGGCCCATTACTCGTTGTCAACAAAGTATTTTTAAACCAAAGGGACAATTTAATCTCAATTTTAATGTCATTAAATCTCTCCTACCACGTAACCCCATGTTTGCCCTTCGTGACTCAATTTGGAAAATGACCATGAATGATGAATATAATGCTTTTATTGAAAATAAGATGTGAGAGTTGGTGTCTCATCCACCCAGTGTTAATGTGATTTGTTCTATGTGCTTATAAGAAAAAATCTGATGGTTCTTTTGAGAGGCATAAGACCCGTTTTATAGGTGATGACAAAACTTAACAGGCTGACGTGGATTATGGAGAGACATTTAGTCCGGTGGTCAAACCGACAACTATTCGCACTGTTCTCAGTCGAACTCTCTTAAAATCATGGCTCATTCATCACCTGGACGTAAAAAGTGTTCTTACATGGCGAACTCAAGAAAACTGTATACATGCATTAACCCTTGGGTTTCAGGGACCCCACTCATCCTAATCATGTGTGCTTGCTGAAGAAGTCTTTGTATGGACTAAAATAGGCTCCTCGGGCCTGGTACAAAAGATTTGAAGATTATGTGTCTACTCTTGAGTTTTCTTACAGCAGGTCTGATCATTCTCTATTCATCAATCATCACGGTACTTCTACGACATACATTCTGTTCTAAGTGAATGATATTATATTTACTACTTCATCTGACAAACTGCGCAAGTCTATCATATCTCTTCTCAACTAAGAATTTTCTATGAAAGGCTTGGGGCCATTGAGCTATTTTTTGGGTATAGCTGTTGTAACACCCCATTTTAAACCGGAGTTGAAACGGGAGTGTCACATATGTTTGATTCCTAAAATGTATTTTAAGGAGTCGCCACCTAATTATTATAGTGAATTAGGACACTTATTAAATAGCATAAAAATGCTATAAATGATCTCCATTTAAAGGTCTGCGAAAACTATGTGAGATTCTGGATCAGAGTTCTTTATTATCCTAAAGGGAAGGGGTTAGGCATCCTAAAGGATCCGCTAACTTGCGGTTGTCCGTTCAAACTTAGGTTTAATATTATTGTGCTAACATGTAATCTATAATTCTAAAAGTGTTCTAATTATTAAACTAATCAAGAGATATTTAAACTAGACATGCAAATATTTAAAATAGATATATGTTTAAACAAGATAGTAATAAAGCAAATAATCATGAAAAGATGTAATGAAGAGAAATTAGCAACATTTCGCTTTTATGTTTAGGCGAATGCTTTAACTTTGAGGTGCGCCTCCGGGTACCTGCAAAGACACTTAGTAGAAGAGTTAATAAATAATAAATAATGCAAATAATCATAAAAAGATGTAATGAAGAGAAATTAGCAACATTTCGCTTTTATTTTATGCGAATGGTTTAACTTTGAGCGCGCTACCGCACTGCAAAGACACTTAGTAGAAGAGTTAGTAAATAATAAATAAATTACCGAACAAACGCAATGTATATATATATATAGATATATATATATGTAGAAGATATTGTAAAAAAAAAAAAAAAAAAAAAAAAAATATTTTATATAGTGTGGGCTCAGCTAGTGTTATGCCAAGGATACTAAGACATGAGAAGCCAATATCGCTACGGTGGCGGTCGACTCGCCTCCTGGTGAACGATACTATGCGTTCTCGTCTAATCTTTTCACTTTCCTCCTTGCCCACATATTCCGTCTCGCTTACCACGGGGGCCTCCAGATCGACGGATAAATCCTTCTTTGACCAGGGTGTAGTATCTTGTTCAAATCAGTAACCAAAATGTAGTATCTTGTTCAAAAAACAGTGAAATACCAAAATGTAGTATCTTGTTCAGATCAGTAACCAAAATGTAGTATCTTGTTCCAAAACAAGAAAATACCAAAATGTAGTATCTTGTTCAAACTGGTTTAACAACAGGGTAGAATTGCCAAAACCAGTCCCCAAATAAGAACAGTGTGACAATGGTAAAACAAACAAAACCAGTCCAGAAGACAGCCCAATAACAGAGATATTAACAGTAGTGAAAGCTGCACGAATGCACACGCCGGAGTATTTTCGGGCAAAACAAATAATGCTGGTCGACAGAAACCATCACAACACATGAATGGCAACACAACGCCGTAGAGCTTAGAGACATCATTGTCGGACATTAAAATAAAGTCAATCACCAAATAATACGCTTAGGAGTACAACCGACAACAATAGTCCAAGAGCAAACCACACTTAATTAGATTTGTCAAAAACGTAAGTGGTCACCGCAAATAACAAAATCACCCAAGCAAAGTGACGAGAAAAGCGGCGAGGTCATTAACGATCACGGAGTTCCTCAAACTCCGGCGAGATTCAAAAAAAATAAAGGAGGTCAGTCTGAATGAATATACCAACGAATCTAAAATAGAACCAAACCCATGCAGCGATTCGACGGTGGTGTTCAGTTGGTCCACGAGCTTAAAACTCCGCGATGGGGTGACGGAACAGATGGCGGTGGTGGGAGTTCAACTGTCCGCGAGTGGTGGTGGTTTCAAGCAAGGTGTGTCGGAGAGAGAGACGATTAGTTCTGTGAGAGAGAGCGACGACTGGGGTTATCTGAGAGGATCAGGGAGCTCAAATTGAGAGGGTGAGGGATTAATGTTGCGGCTGAGGGGTGCTTCCGCTGAGAAGTAGGGTAATAATAGGTTCAGTATTGGGTGTGGCCAGCCCGATGGTAGGGTAGTGTATGGTAGAAATAAAGTGAGATTAGGGTTTAGGTATTGGGCTTTGGGTATCAATGGGTGATTAATTAGGTATTTAATTTTGGTGAGTTAATTAATTAATTAGTGGTTAATCCTAGGTAAGTGTATTATTAATTAATTAGTGATAACTTAAATTAACAAATGTGATTAAATTATTTAGGTGCTTCATTAATCTAATTGTTATAATAAATGCGGGCGTGTTATTTAATTAGTGCTTAATGTTTTAGAATGCGGCGCTATTATTAAAACTTATTTATTATGCGTATTTTATTGTTATTTGAGCTAAGATTAAACTATCTTAATATGACTCTAGGTGCTTTATTAATTATGAAATTGCTTTGCGTATCAATAAATGCAACTATGCTACCTGACACGACGTCATTGCTAAATTATTTATTTTATGTACTTATTATTAATTAAGAATCCTGACAGGGCTTAAAATTAATAAATGCGGGCGCGAGACTTTAAGTACTTAATACTCTACGTAAGACGCGGTGTCATTATTAAATTGCTTATTTGTGCCTGTATTAATGTTTTATCGCTGCATTTTATTATAAAAAATCATAAAGAATTATTTTACGAAATCAGTGTAATTTTATAGTTAATGACTGGACGGGAGGGTCAAAATTGGGTGTCAACAGTTGTCCCTCTTTGTATGGAGATGATGGAAGAATCTTCGGACAAAGACGTTGACTCATAGCCAATTTTGTCTCGACCCTCAGAATTAGAAATGTGGGCAATTAGGCAAGGCTGACGCGGACTCAAAAATTGTCCCAGTGCCGAGTTATGATGACACTGGGCTATGGTGCAAAAAGTAAAGAAATAAAATAACTGGCTTGAACCTGGGGTGTACCGCTATGGCTTGTGGTACTGGGTTTTATGGTAATGTGGAGCGAGTGGGCCGACGCTTGAGGCCGCCGCCATTCATCGTGAGGTTGGCCCCAACAAATCGCCTGTCAGTAAGAGAAAATCCACGTTATGCTCCATCGTGTGCGCCTCGAGATTCAAGCTAAGATAGAAGCATTAGTGCATAAATCACAAAACAAAATAATGTAAGAATGTAAATTTTGTGTGCGTTGTAGTCAAATCGTATATGAATGATGTGATGATACGCCGCTCAGATAGATTTAGACGCAGATGACGCCATGTGTGGCGTTATCGCCTTGTAGGACGAATGCAAATGTCGCCTTGTATGGGCGGAATCGCTTGTATGGACGAGATGCAATGACGCCTTGTATGGGCGTTATCGCTCAGATGGACGAGATGCAAATGACGCCTTGTATGGGCGTTATCGCTTGTATGGACGAGATGCAAATGACGCCAGATGGGCGTTATCGCTTGTATGGACGAGATGCAAATGACGCCAGTATGGGCGTTATCGCCTTGTATGGACGAAATGCAATGACGCCAGATGGGCGTTATCGCTCAGTATGGACGAAATGCAAATGACGCCAGATGGGCGTTATCGCTCAGATGGACGAAATGCATACGACGCCTTCAGGCATAGATGAAAATTGTTCTATATATGGAGTCAGGTCGTAATTCATGCGTAATCAAAACTAGATGAAATAATTAAAGTGTGAATGATGAGCTCGTGGTTTTGCAAGATGTATTTGATGTAGACTTGCTGCGCTTGACTTCGCGAGCGAATCATTGTATTGAACGCCGCTATTGACGCCGCTTTCGACTTGGCGCCGCTTTGGACTTGTCGCCGCTTTTGGACTTGTTGTGTTGATGACGCCGTTGTGTTCACGCCCGTGACTAAAGCTCAAGGAGTTAGTGCATAACCGCTAAGACGTAATAATAATAAAGCATGAAACGAAAATGCAGCTGAGAACAGAGAAAATCGTCCTGCGTAGATGTGATATGTCATGATGGCGCTGCTTTCGACTTGTCGTCGCTTTCGACTTACCGCCGCTTTCGACGCGAGTCGCTTTCGACTCGAGTCGCTTTCGACCGACGCCGTTTTTGGACGTGGTGTCGCTTTCTGACTCGGCGTCATTTTCGACGTGTCGCTTTCGACTTAGCCGCTTGACGGATGTGGCGCCGCTTTCTGACTTAGCGCCGTTCGGACGCGGGCGTCGCTTTCGGACGCGAGTCGCTTTCGACCGACGCCGCTTGATCGCGTGTCGCTTTCGACTTAGCGTAGTTTTCTGACGTGGCGCCGCTTTCGGACGCGAGTCGCTTTCGACCGAGTCGCTTTCGACCGACGCCGCTTGATCGCGTGTCGCTGACTTAGCGCTTTCGGACGTGGCGCCGCTTTCGGACGTAGAGTCGCTTTCGACCGAGTCGCTTTCGACCGACGCCGTTGATCGCGTGTCGCTTTCGACGTGGCGCCGCTTTCGGACGCGAGTCGCTTTCGACCGAGTCGCTTTCGACGCGGGCGCCGCTTTCTGACTTAGCGCCGCTTTCGGACGCGGTCGCCGCTTTCGGACGCGAGTCGCTTTCGACTCGAGTCGCTTTCGACCGACGCCGCTGGATCGGTGTCGCTTTCGACTTAGCGCCGCTTTGACGCGGGCGTCGCTTTCGACGCCGAGTCGCTTTCGACCGTAGTCGCCGACCGACGCCGCTTTGATCGCGTGTCGCTTTCTGACTTAGCGCCGCTTTGACGCGGGCGTCGCTTTCGACGCAGTCGCTTTCGACCGACGCCGCTGGACGCGTGTCGCTTTCGACGTGGCGCCGCTTTCGGACGCGAGTCGCTTTCGACCGAGTCGCTTTCGACCGACGCCGTTTTTGGACGTGGTGTCGCTTTCTGACTTGGTGTCGCTTTCGACTTGGCGCCGCTTTCGACGAAATGCAGATGTTCGTCGTCAGATGGACGAAATGTAGATGTCACGTCAGATGGATGAAATGTAGATGTTCGCCGTCAGATGGACGAAATGTAGATGTCACGTTGTATGGACGAAATGTAGATGTTGTTTTGGAATGTTATTGTCCTCCTCGCCTCGCTGACCGCAACATTCACTCAAAGAAAAATTGTGAGTTCGGGAGGGTTGGCCGATTTGTGGGCTCTTGATATTTGCACGCGTTGTCTCGTCTCGACCATGTAACCCCGCTCGATTTCGAGTCTCTGGCAAAACATTTGTTGAAAATATTCTATCTTGAGAAAATACTAGTAGGAAATTATGTCGATTTTTGAATAATGACATGTTATGAAACAGAGCGAGCATCCTTATCTCAAATCGGCGATATTCTCTCATACTCTCTGCTCACGCCGCTTTCTTTAAAATTTGTCCCAGCTTTGGGACATGGAACCCTTCGCGTAAATTGACCATGTCCATTGATGTCATTTGTAGTAAAGTCCTTAAAATTGTCCCGCTTATGTCGATCGCTCAAGCATACGATCATATTTGTCAATGTCCTTTCGTGGCGAAGTCCTTAAAAATTGTCCCGCTGATCGATTTAAACCGAAGCCTGATATATATCGTCACCGACATAATGCCGATAACATCGTTGTTCTGACGTACGCCATTGTTCTGTAGAATAAATGTTCCCGCAAGCTAAGCTTGAGAAAAATTAGTGTATAACCGTAAAATAAGATGATAAATATATGAGAAATGCAATTATGTGAATAAGGACGTCTTCCGTATGATATGTGGGGTGTTGTGAATCGAGACGTTGTCCTTGGCGGACACGCCGATGCCGCCGACGAATTGCCACGACGCCTTTGTTGTGATGCGTTGTGAACCATGGATTGTCATGATGTCTTTGTTGTGCGTTTGTGCATTTGCATGAGTTCTGATTTGACTCTGAGCCGACGCGCTTATAATTTGTTGCGGATTTGAACTCGATTGTTGATGTTTGTCCTTCGCTATTTCAAGAATTTTGTTGTATTTTCGCTTCGCTAGTATGCGTAACTTTGTTGTACCTTCGCTAATATGAAGGACTGCGCCAAAGAAAAATTTGTGAAGTTTGAGGGGCGGTTGATTCGCGTTGGACTTTGTAGTTTTGACTCTTGATGTCGGACGTCTGCCTTGTTTGGGACTCATAACCCCTGCCTGGTTTCCTACCTTGTCCCAGTTTTGAAAAGGGTGTTTGGCCTGAGGGGGTCTCAATGGAGTTGCTTGTATGTTATGTGCATTCTTGTTATTTCAGAACGAAGAGAAAGTTTCCTAGTGGTGTGACCGAAGCCGATTTAGGCCGCCTACGTATCCCCATGAGGGAATCAGGTCATGACGTAGTTCATTACAAGCGAAATTGGGTAAAATTCTAAAGGTGGGACCGAAGCCGATATGGCCGCCTACGTATCCGCCAAGGGAATCAGGTCGAACGTAGTTCCAATTACAAGCAAAGGAGAAAATGGGATTTTGTAAAAGGTGGGACCGAAGCCGATGTGGCCGCCTACGTATCCGCCAAGGAAATCAGGTCACACGTAGTTCCAAACAGCAAACTTAAGCAAAACATTATGAAAACTTAAATATGAGTCTTAAATTATTCTGCTAAACTAAATTGCTCTTTCTTATCCGGGCTCTAGGCGGACCAGAATAGGGATGCAAATCCAATCTTTCAATACGTCTCATTGCCCTGCGTTATGGCTGGCTGGGTCTTCATGTTCTGTTATTGCTTAGTCAAATACAAATCGACCTTTGGGGAAGGTGATAGATCCTTTTAGAGAAGATGTAGCAAACTGCGTTAGTGTAAAACACGTGATTTTGCAAAAAGTGTAAAAAAAACATTTCGCAAGTACATGTTGCACATAAATTGTCACATTGCAAGCGAGTTCTAACATGCTTGGGACCTCTTTATGCCAGAGGTAGGCCTAAACGTCACATATGCGAGGTTATGATGGATCTGTCCAAGCCACCCAACTGTAATGCTTTTGTTGGAAATGGCGACCAAATGACGGTGCACTTTTTCCCAATTTTAGCATGACATGATTGGGTTTGGATTTGTCTATCATTGTCACGCCACACATAATATGCTGGTTGGTCGTTGGGTTGAGAAACTTGTCGACAAGTTTGGTGTCTTCCTAATTGTGGTGTCAATGCCAAGGATTGACCCACCTAAGGTAAATGCATGCATGCCCTAAAATAAGGGTGGTATAGCTCTATCTTAAGTTTCTAAGATTGGCTTTTCTGGACGCAAGGTTTCCGAGCGGACAACTCGAGTGAGAAGGCTACGCGACCACCGGTTGGACCGGATTCTCCGCGCAAAATACCAACTCTCTTAAATGTGGGTGTTTGAAAGAAATTTGCAGGTGCGCGAAGCACACCCGCGTGTTGTGTGTGATAGTGTGAATTTTCCAGAGTGGAAGAAATATGAGCGGAATGCCAGTTTAAGGAAAGCAGTAAAAACAAATAGCAATTAAAACAGTTAAACATACAAAATTAAGCGAGCAATTTTAAGGCATTTAAAACAAACAAATAAAGCTAAGCAATAATAAACCTAGGTTTGTTATGGTCAAGAACCTAAAATCCCCAGCAGAGTCGCCATCTGTAACACCCCATTTTAAACCGGAGTTGAAACGGGAGTGCCACGTATGTTTGATTCCTAAAATGTATTTTAAGGAGTCGCCACCTAATTATTATAGTGAATTAGGACACTTATTAAATAGCATAAAAATGCTATAAATGATCTCCATTTAAAGGTCTGCGAAAACTATGTGAGATTCTGGATCAGAGTTCTTTATTATCCTAAAGGGAAGGGGTTAGGCATCCTAAAGGATCCGCTAACTTGCGGTTGTCCGTTCAAACTTAGGTTTAATATTATTGTGCTAACATGTAATCTATAATTCTAAAAGTGTTCTAATTATTAAACTAATCAAGAGATATTTAAACTAGGCATGCAAATATTTAAAATAGATATATGTTTAAACAAGATAGTAATAAAGCAAATAATCATGAAAAGATGTAATGAAGAGAAATTAGCAACATTTCGCTTTTATTTTTAGGCGAATGCTTTAACTTTGAGGTGCGCCTCCGGGTACCTGCAAAGACACTTAGTAGAAGAGTTAATAAATAATAAATAATGCAAATAATCATAAAAAGATGTAATGAAGAGAAATTAGCAACATTTCGCTTTTATTTTATGCGAATGGTTTAACTTTGAGGTGCGCCTCCGGGTACCTGCAAAGACACTTAGTAGAAGAGTTAGTAAATAATAAATAAATTACCGAACAAACGCAATGTATATATATATATATATAGATATATATATGTAGAAGATATTGTAAAAAAAAAAAATAAAAAAAAAAATAAAAAAAAATATATTTTATATAGTGTGGGCTCAGCTAGTGTTATGCCAAGGATACTAAGACATGAGAAGCCAATATCGCTACGGTGGCGGTCGACTCGCCTCCTGGTGAACGATACTATGCGTTCTCGTCTAATCTTTTCACTTTCCTCCTTGCCCACATATTCCGTCTCGCTTACCACGGGGGCCTCCAGATCGACGGATAAATCCTTCTTTGGCCAGAGTGTAGTATCTTGTTCAAATCAGTAACCAAAATGTAGTATCTTGTTCAAAAAAACAGTGAAATACCAAAATGTAGTATCTTGTTCAGATCAGTAACCAAAATGTAGTATCTTGTTCAAAAAACAGTAAAATACCAAAATGTAGTATCTTGTTCAAATCAGTTTAACAACAGGGTAGAATTGCCAAAACCAGTCCCCAAATAAGAACAGCGTGACAATGGTAAAACAAACAAAACCATCGAGCGTACCCAATAACAGAGATATTAACAGTAGTGAAAGCTGCACGAATGCACACGCCGGAGTATTTTCGGGGCAAAACAGTGAACAGTGGTCGACGGTAAACCATCACAACACATGAATGGCAACACAACGTCAGAGAGCTTAGAGACATCATTGTCGGACATTAAAATAAAGCTGAATCAGTCAAATAATACAGTTAGGAGTACAAATCCGACAACAATAGTCCAAGAGCAAACCACACTTAATTAGATTTGTCAAAAAACGTAAGTGGTCACTGCAAATAACAAAATCAGTCCAAGCAAAGTGACAGTAGAAAAGCGGCGAAGTGCGGTCACAATCACGAGTTCCTCAAACTCCATGAGATTCAAAAAAAAAAATAAAGGAGGTCAGTCTGAATGAATATACCAACGAATCTAAAATAGAACCAAACCCAGGCAGCGATTCGACGGTGGTGTTCAGGTTGGTCTGCCGGAGCTTAAAACTCCGGCGATGGGGGTGACGGGAACAGTAGCGACAGTGGTGGGAGTTCAACGGGTCTGGCGAGTGGTGGTGGTTTCGAACAGTGGTGTGTCGGAGAGAGAGACGATTAGGTCTGTGAGAGAGAGCGACGGCTGGGGTCATCTGAGAGGATCAGGGAGCTCAAATTGAGAGGGTGAGGGATTAATGTTGCGGCTGAGGGGTGCTTCCGCTGAGAAGTAGGGTAATAATAGGTTCAGGGCTGGGAGTGTGTCGGCTAGCCTGATGGTAGGGTAGTGTATGGTAGAAATAGGGTGAGATTAGGGTTTAGGGGTATTGGGCTTTGGGTATTGGGCTGGGTGATTAATTAGGGTATTTAATTTTAGGAGTTAATTAATTAATTAGTGGTTAATCCTAGGTAAGTGTATTATTAATTAATTAGTGATAACTTAAATTAACAAATGTGATTAAATTATTTAGGTGCTTCATTAATCTAATTGTTATAATAAATGCGGGCGTGTTATTTAATTAGTGCTTAATGTTTTAGAATGCGGCGCTATTATTAAAACTTATTTATTATGCGTATTTTATTGTTATTTGAGCTAAGATTAAACTATCTTAATATGACTCTAGGTGCTTTATTAATTATGAAATTGCTTTGCGTATCAATAAATGCAACTATGCTACCTGACACGACGTCATTGCTAAATTATTTATTTTATGTACTTATTATTAATTAAGAATCCTGACAGGGCTTAAAATTAATAAATGCGGGCGCGAGACTTTAAGTACTTAATACTCTACGTAAGACGCGGTGTCATTATTAAATTGCTTATTTGTGCCTGTATTAATGTTTTATCGCTGCATTTTATTATAAAAAATCATAAAGAATTATTTTACGAAATCAGTGTAATTTTATAGTTAATGACTGGACGGGAGGGTCAAAATTGGGTGTCAACAGTTGTCCCTCTTTGTATGGAGATGATGGAAGAATCTTCGGACAAAGACGTTGACTCATAGCCAATTTTGTCTCGACCCTCAGAATTAGAAATGTGGGCAATTAGGCAAGGCTGACGCGGACTCAAAAATTGTCCCAGTGCCGAGTTATGATGACACTGGGCTATGGTGCAAAAAGTAAAGAAATAAAATAACTGGCTTGAACCTGGGGTGTACCGCTATGGCTTGTGGTACTGGGTTTTTATGGTGATGTGGAGCGAGTGGGCCGACGCTTGAGGCCGCTTCTGCCATTCATTGGGGAGGTTGGCCCCCCAACAAATCGCCCCGGTTCGCTGTAAGAGAAAATCCACGTTATGCTCCATCGTGTGCAGTTCCTGTAGATTGAAGCTAAGATAGAAGCATTAGTGCATAACTGTCAAAACAAAATAATGTAAGAATGTAAATTTTGTGTTGTGGTTGTAGTCAAATCGTATATGAATGATGTGATGATACGCCGTCTTGTATAGACGAGATGCAGATGACGCCTTGTGTGGGCGTTATCGTCTTGTAGGGACGAAATGCAAATGTCGCCTTGTATGGGCGGAATCGTCTTGTATGGACGAGAGATCTGAAATGACGCCAGATGGGCGTTATCGCTTGTATGGACGAGATGCAAATGACGCCTTGTATGGGCGTTATCGTCTGTCATGGCCGAGATGCAAATGACGCCTTGTATGGGCGTTATCGTCTTGTATGGACGAAATGCAAATGACGCCTTGTATGGGCGTTATCGTCTTGTATGGACGAAATGCAAATGACGCCTTGTATGGGCGTTCTCGTCTTGTATGGACGAAATGCAAATGACGCCTTGTATGGGCGTTATCGTCTTGTATGGACGAAATGCATATGACGCCTTCTAGGGCATAGATGAAAATTGTTCTATATATGGAGTTGTGTCGTAATTCATGCGTAATCAAAACTAGATTAAATAATTAAAGTGTGAATGATGTAGCATGTGGTTTTTGCAAGATGTATTTGATGTAGACTTGTTGCAGTTTGACTTTGTGAGCGAATCTGTTGTATTGGAATGTTGCTATTGACGTCGTTTTCGGACTTGGCGTCGTTTTGGACTTGTCGTCGTTTTTGGACTTGTTGTGTTGATGACGTCGTTGTGTTGCTGCTGCCCCTGTAGACTAAAGCTCAAGAAGGAGTTAGTGCATAACTGCTAAGACAGAATAATAATAAAGCATGAAATGAGAAAAATGCAGTTTTGAGAACAGAGAAAATCGTCCCTGCGTAGATGTGATATGTTGATGATGGCGTCGTTTTCGGACTTGTCGTCGTTTTCGGACTTACCGTCGTTTTCGGACGCGGAGTCGTTTTCGGACTCGGAGTCGTTTTCGGACTCGACGTCGTTTTTTGGACGTGGTGTCGTTTTCGGACTCGGCGTCGTTTTTGGACGTGGTGTCGTTTTCGGACTTAGCGTCGTTTTCGGACGTGGCGTCGTTTTCGGACTTAGCGTCGTTTTCGGACGTGGCGTCGTTTCTGGCCGAGTCGTTCCGGACTCGAGTCGTTTTGGACCGGCGTCGTTTTCGAACGTGGCGTCGTTTTCGGACTTAGCGTCGTTTTTGGACGTGGCGTCATTTTCGGACGCGTAGTCGTTTTCGGACTCGGAGTCGTTTTCGGACTCGGCGTCGTTTTGGGCGTGGTCGCCGTTTTGGACTCGGCGCCGTTGATCGTGGTGTCGCTTTCGACTTAGCGTCGCTTTTGGACGTGGCGTCGTTTTGGACGTAAGTCGTTTCGGACTGAGTCGTTTTGGACCGGCGCCGTTTTGGGCGTGGTGTCGTTTTGGACGTGGCGTCGTTTTGGGCCGAGTCGTTTTGGACGTGGCGTCGCTTTCTGACTTAGCGTCGTTTTTGGGCGTGTCGTTTTTGACGCGAGTCGTTTGGACTGAGTCGCCGACCGGCGCCGTTTTGGACGTGGTGTCGTTTTAGGACTTAGCGTCGTTTTCTGACGTGACGTCGTTTTGGACCGAGTCGCTTTCGGACTCGAGTCGCCGACCGACGTCGTTTTTGGACGTGGTGTCGTTTTCGGACTTAGCGTCGTTTTCGGACGTGGCGTCGTTTTCGGACGTAGAGTCGTTTTGGACTGAGTCGCTTTGGACCGGCGCCGTTTTTGGGCGTGGTGTCGCTTTTGGACGTGGCGTCGTTTTGGACGAGTCGTTTTCGGACTCGGAGTCGTTTTCGGACTCGACGTCGTTTTTTGGACGTGGTGTCGTTTTCGGACTTGGTGTCGTTTTCGGACTTGGCGTCGTTTTCGGACGAAATGCAGATGTTCGTCGTTGTATGGACGAAATGTAGATGTTCGTCGTTGTATGGATGAAATGTAGATGTTCGTCGTTGTATGGACGAAATGTAGATGTTCGTCGTTGTATGGACGAAATGTAGATGTTGTTTTGGAATGTTATTGTCCTCCTCGTTCCTGTTGACCTGCAACATTCACTCAAAGAAAAATTGTGAGTTCGGGGAGGGGGTCGGCCGATTTGTGTTGGCTCTTGATATTTGCACGCGTTGTCTCGTCTGGACCATGTAACCCCTGTCTGATTTCGAGTCTCGGTCGAAAACATTTGTTGAAAATATTCTATCTTGAGAAAATACTAGTAGGAAATTATGTCGATTTTTGAATAGCGACATGTTATGAAAACGAAGCGAGCATCCTTATCCAAATCGGCGGTATATTCTCTCATACTCTCGGTGCTCACACCGTCAGGCTTTCTTTTAAAATTTGTCCCAGTTTTGGGACATGGAACCCTTCGCGTAAATTGACCATGTCCATTGATGTCATTTGTAGTAAAGTCCTTAAAATTGTCCCAGTTTATGTCGATCTTTCAAGCATATGGGATCATATTTGTCAATGTCCTTTCGTGGCGAAGTCCTTAAAAATTGTCCCGCTGATTTTGGTAATGGCCCAGTCGGATATATATCGCCGCTGGACATAATCGATAACATCGTTATGCGGACGTCTTCTTCTTTGTTCTGTAGAATAAATGTTCCTGCAAGCTAAGCTTGAGAAAAATTAGTGTATAACTGGTAAAATAAGATGATAAATATATGAGAAATGCAATTATGTGAATAAGGATGTCTTCCCTGTATGATATGTGGGGTGTTGTGAATGCTGAGATGTTGTCCTTGGCGGACATCTTTGAATCTTTGCCGCCACGAATTGCCGTGATGCCTTTGTTGTGATGCATTTGTGAACCATGTGGAGTGTCATGATGTCTTTGTTGTGCGTTTGTGCACTGCATGAGTTCTGATTTGACTCTGGGCAGAGTGATGCGCTATAATTTGTTGCGGGATTTGAACTCTGATTGTTGATGTTTGTCTGCTTCTGCTATTTCTGAAGAATTTTGTTGTATTTTCTGCTTCTGCTAGTATGCAGAACTTTGTTGTACCTTCTGCTAATATGAAGGACCTGCGCTCAAAGAAAAATTTGTGAGTTTGAGGGGGGGGCGGTTGATTCGCGTTGACTTTGTAGTTTTGACTCTTGATGTCGGACGTCTGCCTTGTTTGGGACTCATAACCCCTGCCTGGTTTCTTACCTTGTCCCGATTTTGAAAAGGGTGTTTGGCCCGAGGGTCTCAATGGAGTTGCTTGTATGTTATGTGCATTCTTGTTATTTGAGCGAAGAAAGTTTCCTAGTGGTGTGGCCGAAGCGATTTAGGCGCCACGTATCCCAATGAGGAATCAGTCATGACGTAGTTCATTACAAGCGAAATTGGGTAAAATTCTAAAGGTGGGGACCGAGGCCGATGTGGCCGCCTACGTATCCGCCAAAGAATCAGGTCGCACGTAGTTCCGATTACAAGCAAAGGAGAAATTGGGATTTTGTAAAAGGTGGGACCGAAGCCGATGTGGCCGCCTACGTATCCGCCAAGGAAATCAGGTCACACGTAGTTCCAAACAGCAAACTTAAGCAAAACATTATGAAAACTTAAATATGAGTCTTAAATTATTCTGCTAAACTAAATTGCTCTTTCTTATCCGGGCTCTAGGCGGACCAGAATAGGGATGCAAATCCAATCTTTCAATACGTCTCATTGCCCTGCGTTATGGCTGGCTGGGTCTTCATGTTCTGTTATTGCTTAGTCAAATACAAATCGACCTTTGGGGAAGGTGATAGATCCTTTTAGAGAAGATGTAGCAAACTGCGTTAGTGTAAAACACGTGATTTTGCAAAAAGTGTAAAAAAAACATTTCGCAAGTACATGTTGCACATAAATTGTCACATTGCAAGCGAGTTCTAACATGCTTGGGACCTCTTTATGCCAGAGGTAGGCCTAAACGTCACATATGCGAGGTTATGATGGATCTGTCCAAGCCACCCAACTGTAATGCTTTTGTTGGAAATGACGACCAAATGACGGTGCACTTTTTCCCAATTTTAGCATGACATGATTGGGTTTGGATTTGTCTATCATTGTCACGCCACACATAATATGCTGGTTGGTCGTTGGGTTGAGAAACTTGTCGACAAGTTTGGTGTCTTCCTAATTGTGGTGTCAATGCCAAGGATTGACCCACCTAAGGTAAATGCATGCATGCCCTAAAATAAAGGTGGTATAGCTCATCTTAAGTTTCTAAGATTGGCTTTTCTCGACGCAAGAGTTCGGCGGACAACTCGAGTGAGAAGGCTACGCGACCACCGGTTGGCCGGATTCTCGCGCAAAATACCAACTCTCTTAAATGTGGGTGTTTGAAAGAAATTTGCAGTCGCCAAGCACCCGCGTGTTGTGTGTGATAGTGTGAATTTTCCAGAGTGGAAGAAATATGAGCGAAATGCCAGTTTAAGGAAAGCAGTAAAAACAAATAGCAATTAAACAGTTAAACATACAAAATTAAGCGAGCAATTTTAAGGCATTTAAAACAAACAAATAAAGCTAAGCAATAATAAACCTAGGTTTGTTATGGTCAAGAACCTAAAATCCCCAGTGAAGTCGCCATTCTGTAACACCCCATTTTAAACCGGAGTTGAAACGGGAGTGCCACGTATGTTTGATTCCTAAAATGTATTTTAAGGAGTCGCCACCTAATTATTATAGTGAATTAGGACACTTATTAAATAGCATAAAAATGCTATAAATGATCTCCATTTAAAGGTCTGCGAAAACTATGTGAGATTCTGGATCAGAGTTCTTTATTATCCTAAAGGGAAGGGGTTAGGCATCCTAAAGGATCCGCTAACTTGCGGTTGTCCGTTCAAACTTAGGTTTAATATTATTGTGCTAACATGTAATCTATAATTCTAAAAGTGTTCTAATTATTAAACTAATCAAGAGATATTTAAACTAGGCATGCAAATATTTAAAATAGATATATGTTTAAACAAGATAGTAATAAAGCAAATAATCATGAAAAGATGTAATGAAGAGAAATTAGCAACATTTCGCTTTTATTTTTAGGCGAATGCTTTAACTTTGAGGTGCGCCTCCGGGTACCTGCAAAGACACTTAGTAGAAGAGTTAATAAATAATAAATAATGCAAATAATCATAAAAGATGTAATGAAGAGAAATTAGCAACATTTCGCTTTTATTTTATGCGAATGGTTTAACTTTGAGGTGCGCCTCCGGGTACCTGCAAAGACACTTAGTAGAAGAGTTAGTAAATAATAAATAAATTACCGAACAAACGCAATGTATATATATATATAGATATATATATATGTAGAAGATATTGTAAAAAAAAAAAAATATTTTATATAGTGTGGGCTCAGCTAGTGTTATGCCAAGGATACTAAGACATGAGAAGCCAATATCGGTACGGTGGCGGTCGACTCGCCTCCCGTGAACGATACTATGCGTTCTCGTCTAATCTTTTCACTTTCCTCCTTGCCCACATATTAGTCTCGCTACCACGGGGGCCTCCAGATCGACGGATAAATCCTTCTTTGGCCAGGGTGTAGTATCTTGTTCAAATCAGTAACCAAAATGTAGTATCTTGTTCAAAAAACAGTGAAATACCAAAATGTAGTATCTTGTTCAGATCAGTAACCAAAATGTAGTATCTTGTTCCAAAAACAGTAAAATACCAAAATGTAGTATCTTGTTCAAATCAGTTTAACAACAGGGTAGAATTGCCAAAACCAGTCCCCAAATAAGAACAGCGTGACAATGGTAAAACAAACAAAACCAGTCCAGAAGACAGCCCAATAACAGAGATATTAACAGTAGTGAAAGCTGCACGAATGCACACGCCGGAGTATTTTCGGGGCAAAACAGTGAACAGTGGTCGACGGTAAACCATCACAACACATGAATGGCAACACAACGTCAGAGAGCTTAGAGACATCATTGTCGGACATTAAAATAAAGCTGAATCAGTCAAATAATACAGTTAGGAGTACAAATCCGACAACAATAGTCCAAGAGCAAACCACACTTAATTAGATTTGTCAAAAAACGTAAGTGGTCACTGCAAATAACAAAATCAGTCCAAGCAAAGTGACAGTAGAAAAGCGAAGCAGAGGTCACCAACGACCGCCGGAGTTCCTCAAACTCCGGCGAGATTCAAAAAAAATAAAGGAGGTCAGTCTGAATGAATATACCAACGAATCTAAAATAGAACCAAACCCAGGCAGCGATTCGACGGTGGTGTTCAGGTTGGTCTGCCGGAGCTTAAAACTCCGGCGATGGGGGTGACGGGAACAGTAGCGACAGTGGTGGGAGTTCAACGGGTCTGGCGAGTGGTGGTGGTTTCGAACAGTGGTGTGTCGGAGAGAGAGACGATTAGGTCTGTGAGAGAGAGCGACGGCTGGGGTTATCTGAGAGGATCAGGGAGCTCAAATTGAGAGGGTGAGGGATTAATGTTGCGGCTGAGGGGTGCTTCCGCTGAGAAGTAGGGTAATAATAGGTTCAGGGCTGGGAGTGTGTCGGCTAGCCTGATGGTAGGGTAGTGTATGGTAGAAATAGGGTGAGATTAGGGTTTAGGGGTATTGGGCTTTGGGTATTGGGCTGGGTGATTAATTAGGGTATTTAATTTTAGGAGTTAATTAATTAATTAGTGGTTAATCCTAGGTAAGTGTATTATTAATTAATTAGTGATAACTTAAATTAACAAATGTGATTAAATTATTTAGGTGCTTCATTAATCTAATTGTTATAATAAATGCGGGCGTGTTATTTAATTAGTGCTTAATGTTTTAGAATGCGGCGCTATTATTAAAACTTATTTATTATGCGTATTTTATTGTTATTTGAGCTAAGATTAAACTATCTTAATATGACTCTAGGTGGTTTATTAATTATGAAATTGCTTTGCGTATCAATAAATGCAACTATGCTACCTGACACGACGTCATTGCTAAATTATTTATTTTATGTACTTATTATTAATTAAGAATCCTGACAGGGCTTAAAATTAATAAATGCGGGCGCGAGACTTTAAGTACTTAATACTCTACGTAAGACGCGGTGTCATTATTAAATTGCTTATTTGTGCCTGTATTAATGTTTTATCGCTGCATTTTATTATAAAAAATCATAAAGAATTATTTTACGAAATCAGTGTAATTTTATAGTTAATGACTGAACGGGAGGGTCAAAATTGGGTGTCAACAGCTGTCACTCATCATGCAGGTGGTCTATTTCTATCTTGGAGGAAGTATGCAACATAGATTATTGAACAGGCTGGCATGTCAGCCTGTAAGTCATCTCCTACTTCGGTTGACACTAAACCGAAGTTGAGTGCTACTTCTAGGATACTATATGAGGATCCCTCCCACTATCGTAGTCTTGTGGGGGCTCTTTAATAACTCACATTTACGAGGTCCAATATTACTTATGCAGTCCAACAGATGTATTTATTTATGCATGATCCGAGGGAAGAACACATGCACACTCTTACATTTATGGCACTCTTGATTATGGTTTACACTTATATCTATCATCAATATCTACTCTCATGTCGTATACGTATGCTGATTGGGGTGGATGTCCAGACACCAGACGTTCGATATCTGGTTATTGCATGTTTCTTGGTGATAATTTGGTGTCTTGATCGGGTAAACGCCAGGCTACACTGTCATGCTCTAGCACGGATGTCGAGTATCGAAGGGTCTCCAATGTGGTGTCTGATTCCTGTTAGTTGCGTAACCTCCTCTTAGATCTTCATTTTCCTATTAGGAAAGCTACTTTAGTCAACTGCGATAATGTTAGTTCGATATATCTCTCGGAGAATCTTGTACAACATTAGCGCACTAAACATACTGAGATGAATATTCACTTTGTTCGCGAAAATGTAGCTTCATGGACAAGTCCGTGTCTTGTATGTCCCTTCACGTTATCAAATAGTTGACATCTTTACTAAAGGTCTTCCCTTAGTTTGGTTTGAAGATTTTAGGGACAATCTCATCGTACTACAACCGCCCGCTATGACTGCGGGGGTGTGATAGAATATACACCGTATATTCTTGTGATATCATTAGTGATCTTGCACATCTGTAATTATGATAGTAATGTTTTGTATTATGTAAGTGTATATTTGATTTTCGTAATTATAGCCTAAGATGACTAATGATATCCCAAGATTATACGGTTGTATATTCTATCAGATATAACCGTAGCTCAGTTAATGTATTTGAAGAAAAAACCAGCAAGCAAATACATTAATTGAGCTAAATATGAAAGTTCGGGGGGGGGGGGGGGGAAGTTAAAACTTAAAACCAATTGAAACAATTAGTTAAAGAATATGCCATCCTTCTAATTCGTGGACACCCAATTTTCTAAAGTAAAATTAAGGTTAATGATTTTTTCATTTCGTTTGATTTTTAAATTCATATATTCTTTGTTTTATTTCTAATTTTCATAGTTATGGCATCTTTATCTTTCTTTTTTATTAGTGGGGACCCAATTTCAACAGATAAACTACTGGTATTTTATATTTCAGAGAATGTGAAAAGGCGCGTCACTACAATGCATGGACATGCATTTTGAGGAGGTTTGATTACTTTTCTGCTGAAATAAAATTACATGTGAATATAGTTTTGTATTATGTAAATGAATTAGAAGATAATTTAGATAACACACCCATTAGTGCACCTCCACCTCAGACTTAGACTGAGTTTCAGGCTGAAACTGGAATGCTTCATATTCCCCCTAGTATGAGTCGAGGACAAAAACAACGAAAATTTAAATCACCTGCATGAGATTTTTTGATAGGGACATTCCTAATCAACTAGCTATTTGTAAAATTTGTCGCGAAGTTTATAAATTTAAAACTGAAAAAAGTCAAGGTGGGCCGAGAGGTTTAATGAGACATGTAGAAAACTCTCACAAAGCAAGGTATAACCAATACTTTGCTGAAAAATCGGGTGTGCAAATGTCTTCTGAGTCGGGACAAAGTTCACATAGTGTCCCCAACCAAGTACAAGATCGAATTAGCCCAATGACGGGGAGAGTTATAGGTCCTAAATACGATAAACACAAAGATAGAGAAAATTTAGCAAAATTAGTTGTTGTGGAGGGTTTGCCTTTTTCAATTTCTTCCTCTTCTCGTTTTATTCATTACATTCGAGAAACATATAATCCTACTTTTAACGGTTTTCCTAGATCAACTGTTAGAAGAGATGATTTTAAATTTGCGCATGAATATCAACAATATTTACGCTATGCATTGTGTCATTTTAATGACAAAGTGGCTATCACTTCTGGCATAGACCGTAATACAAATGGTAATGATTATTTAACTGTTATATGTCATTGGATAGATCAGAATTGATCTATGCGAAAACATATATTAGCATATAGATATATTGATGATAGACACACTGAAGCTTTTATTTCAAAAAGTATTCATGAAATTTGTGAATATTATAGAATTACTGATAAAATTATGACTATTACATTAGATAATACTTCTTCTAATGATTATGTTGTAAACATTTTAAAAACTCGATTTACTCGATCTTTTCCCATATTTTTCATATTAGATGTTCATGTCATATTTATAACTTGTAAAGGATGACCTAAAACTTTTTAAAAACATCCTTGATAAAGTATCATTTGCTATCAACTTTATTTTTAAATGTAATAAAATACAAAAACACAAAGAGTATTATACTTCACCAATTTTATTCCTTTGTATTATTTTGTAAATCTTATAAGAGAAGAAATATATTCAATTGTATATATATATATATATATATATACACAATATTTTTGGTCATTGGCCATCATCATAGGTTACATTAATATATAAACCTTTGTGTCTTTATTATTTCCGCTGCAATTTAACTCTTCAAAGGTTTTTTCAGTTTTTATCTAAGTGTCGTCAGTTCTGCCAGACGACATTGTTAACAACATTTTCAAACTGTTTCAGCGTACAAACAATTTTACTTACTGTTTGCTTTTGATTATTCCATAGTATAACCCCGAGACCCAACAAGTGGTATCAGAGCCTACACTTGACATAATAAGTGTTTGGTACTGTTATATAAACTATGGATCCGACTAATCCAACAATTGGTAGACTTCCTATTCTAGATGGATCAAACTATGCCTATTGGAAAATTCGCCTACGCTCCCATATCAAATCCATTGATATTAGAGCATGGAGATCTATTACCAATGGATATACTGTTCCAATGTTACCACCGGATGAGGAAAGCGACATTCTTGTTAAGCCTGAATCTGAATGGAGTGTGGAAGAAACCAATAATGCAACCTTCAATGAAAAAGTCTTAAATGTTATTTTTGCATGGGTTGATCTCTACATGTTCATGCTCATACAAAATTGCTCTATGGGCAAGGATGCTCGGGATAGTTTGCAAACCCATTGTGAAAGTAACTCTAGTGTTCGTCGAACGAAGCTTCGTATGCTCATGAGTAAATATGAACGTGTAAGGATGGAAGAGACAGAGACTATTAAAACATATTTTGAAAAGTTAATTGACATCTCTAATGAATGTCAAGTTCTTGGTTCTCTGTTAACCAACAATCAACTTGTGGAAAAAACACTTCGTTCTCTCTCTGAAAAGTTCAAGATAAAAATATGTGCGATTGAAGAAGCTCACAATCTTGCTACAATGGACCTTTATACGTTAATGAGTATTCTCAAAACTTATGAGATGAATATGGAGAATCAAAGGACATTGTATAGAAGCAAAAATATAACACTTCAATCAAAATCCTTAGAGAGTCACATCGATGATGAAGATGAAAATCTTGAAGAAATTAGTGATGGTGCAAATATTGTCCTCCTTTCTCGAAAATACAATTTGATGGTAAGAAAATTCAACAATGATAAAAATAAATTTAAATCCAAAGAGCACCAAAACCAAGACTTTAATCAAAACTCCACTAACCCTCTTCCTATAGTAAAAAGAGGAAATCAACTAAGGAGAACCAACTCAGACCGAACCAAATTTGATCCCAAACAACGAGAATCTGTGAAATGTCATGCTTGTTCAGGATAGGGTCATTATGCAAATGAATGTGCAAATACCTTAAGAAAATTTGGTAAAGGTCTGTGGGTCTCTTAGTGATGATGAAGAAGAAGAGGAAGGAGATCAAGAAATAGAGTCACAAGCAATGCTGGCCACTGTTTACGAACAGTCTCTTTCAGACAATGAAAATGTCATCGACAGTGTTGTCCCAAATGTCACCACATTTACGTCAACATCTGCGACGACATCTACATGTCCAGAAACATCCGAAAGGTATGAATATTTTAATTATCCTGATGTTAATTGCTTTACTAATCTTATTTTTTATAGTGAGACTAGCTTTGACGATCAAGTTGATCCCAAGGACAACATGATTAAAGAATTGCAAAAACTTTTTAAAGATTTAATCATTGAATCCAAGCAACTTGACTCAGTTAAAATCTTTAATTCTTGAGAATGCAGGTTTAAAATACACAATAACCCGCTTAGAGGTTACACTTACCAAAAAAGATCTTGAATTTGGTAAGATTAGTACAAAGTTGGATTTAGCTGAAGCAACCTTCCATAAGCAAAATTTTGAGTGTTAGTCAACCACCACATGCAGGTATTGGGTACAAAAACTCTCTCAATGCAATATGCTCTAATTTATTTGACAAATCTGGGAGAATAGGTTTGTAAAAGAGAAAGAATATGAAGACAAGCTCCCAATCGCGTCAAATGACATGAAGTTTGTGTGCCACTATTGTAACTCCTCTGGGCACATAAGACCATATTGTCGCAAACTTCAGAATTCCAAGAGCAGAATGTTGTCGAGATGACTGTCCAACATTCCGGACAACACTCGAAGCAACATTCCTGATAACAGAAAAGAAAAATATTTTAAGAAAGTTTTAATGCCCAAGATGAATGTTGCTATAACTTCTTTAAGGACTAACATTCAGGTTCATGGTAATTTGACAGTGGGTGCTCTCGTCACATGACAGGGACAAAGGACTGCCTAAGGAACTACGAGTCACTCAGTGGAGAAAATGTTACTTATAGAGGTGGAAGCAAAAGTAAAATCATAGAAAAAGAAACCTTAAATGTTCCTGGTGTTCCAGCCTTGGAAAATGTCTTACATGTTGGTGGATTAATGGCTAACCTAGTCAGTATAAGTCAATTGTGTGATGACGATCTAGAGGTAAAGTTTAATAAGTATGTTTGTATAGTTACAAATGAAGCTAACCAATGTGTAATGACAGGTACAAGGACAGACGACAATTGTTATCTTGTTGGAGAACAAGAGATATGCAATAATGTTAGGACAGATGACACACCCTTGTGGCATAAATAATTAGGACATGTCAACTACCGTAACCTTGAAAGATTAATTTCTTACGAGTCAGTAAGAGGTATCCCTAAATTAAGTCCTAAAGATAAAACAGTGGTTTGTGAAGATTGTCTAAAAGGTAAGCAAACCCGTGTCTCTCATAATATTTTCCAGAATGACGGACAACACTCAGGTACGTCTCACTGCTTTCAGCTTTTGCACATGGATCTTATGAGTCCAATCGAGGTAGACAACCTAGGAGGCATGAGGTATTCTTATGTGATTGTAGATGACTTTTCAGATACTCATGGATATTCTTTTTTAAAGAAAAGTCTCAACTTTTGGCATGTTCAAAGTGTTGCACTCTAGGATAAGGAATCTGTATCATTCTTCCATTTTTCAAATTAGGTCAGATCATGAAAAAGAATTTGAGAATAATATGTTCTCAATATTTTGTGAGAAAAAGGGTATTTTCCATGATTTTTCTGCTCTCAAGACTCCTCAGCAGAATGGTGTAGCAGAGAGGAAGAATATGACTTTACAAGAGATGGCTAGAGTCATGCTGAGTTCTAAAAAATTATCAAAATGTTTTTGGGCCGAAGCCTTGAATACTGCAAGTTACATAACAAATATAGTCTATCTTAGGCCTAAAACTAAAATGACACCCTACGAGATTTTAAATGGAAAGAAACCAAATCTACGTTACTTTCATGTTTTTGGGTGTGTGTGTTACATCTTAAATGATAGAGAACAACTATTCAAGTTTGACTCTAAAAGTGACAAATGAGTTTTTGTCGGCTATTCACAAAATAGACATGCTTACCGTGTATATAATCTTAGAACCAAAACTGTACAAGAGTCTGTTAACGTTGTTTTCGATGATTATTCTGATCTTGCAGGAATAATGTCTGAAAATAATGTTGTGATTACAGTGGAGAATGAGCAGAATATTTAGATGTTGCTCCAAATGTCACGACATCTAAAGCAACACATGAGTCTGAACCCGAGAACACAGAAGGTGAAGATGAGGAATCAAATGTTGAATTGCAAGACCCAGTGCGCAGAGATCCCTCATATAGGATTATAAAGAACCATCATACAGGTCAAGTGATAGGAGAAGTGTTTGAAGGTTTAAGAACAAGAAAGAAAGAACCTCAGAATTACAGAGATATGGTCAGATATGTGTGTATGTCTACCATGTATCAAAAGGTAAGTCTTTTATGTTATGTATCTACTCTAGAACCAAAGAATGTTGGAGAAGCACTCAAGGACAATTGTTGGATACAAGCTATGCAAGAAGAACTTGAACAGTTCACGAGAAATGAAGTCTGGAATTTAGTTCCTCGTCCAAATGATACTAATGTTATTGGAACTAAATGGATCATTAAAAACAAGACAGCTGAATCTGGAACTGTTGTAAGAAACAAGGCAAGACTAGTTGCTTAAGGATACACACAGGTCGAAGGAATCGACTATGATGAAACCTTTGCTCATGTTGTCAGAATTGAGTCGATTAGGTTATTACTTGTTGTAGCTTGTTGTCTGAAGATCACTTTCCATCAGAAGGATGTTAAAGGTGTCTTCTTGAATGGCTATCTTGACAAAGAAGTCTATGTTGAACAACCTAAAGGATTTGAAGATCCTCACCATCCTCAGTTTGTATACAAGCTCAAAAAGGTTTTGTATGGATTGAACAAACACCTCAAGCATGGTATGATCGTTTAACTCATTTTCTTCTTGAAATTGGTTTTAACGTGGTGAATCTGATTGTACTTTGTTTATAAAATATCACGGAGTAGATATGGTCATTGCTCAAATTTATGTAGATGACAAAGTCTTTGGTTCGACTTCACAGTCCCACCTTGAGATATTTGTCGAAGTTGTGTCCTCCACATTTGAGATGAGCATGATAGGGGAATTAACCTTTTTCTTAGGCTTGCAGATAAAGCAAAATGAAGATGGAATCTTCATCTTCCAGAGTAAGTACGCCAAGAATTTGGTTAAGAAGTTTGGGTTGGAGAATGCTAAACAGATGAGGGCTCCAATGGGATAAACACAGAAGATATGCAAAGACGATATTGGCGAAAATGTCGACCCAACATTGTATCGATCTATGATAGGTAGTCTTTTGTATCTCACTGCTAGTCGTCCTGATCTAATGTTTAGTGTTTGTGTATGTGCTCGATTCCAAGCCTATCCCAAAATCTCCCACTTAAATGCCTTAAAATGTGTCATCCGATAAATGCTGGCACATGTGATTTGGAAATTTGGTATTCCAAAGACACTAATCCTAATTTAATAGGGTATAATGACTCGGATTGGGCTGGTGATGTGGATGACATAAATAGTATGAGTGGATGATGTTTTTACCTTGGCAATAATCTAGTATCTTGGTATAGTCGCAAACAAAACTGCGTCTCACTTTCAACTGCTGAATCTGAATATGTAGCAGCTGGAAGTTGTTGCTCTCAATTGATATGGTTAAGAAACATGTTAGACGACTATGGTTTTTCAAATAATATCTTAGTTATGTATTGTGATAAATTGAGTGCAATAAATATTTCCAAAAATCATGTTCATCACTCTCGTACAAAACATATAGATATTTGACATTATTTTTTAAGAGTGAAAAATAGTTAGTTCAAATTGAATATGTTGACACTATTCATCAACTAGCTGATATTTCTACAAAAGCTTTGGATCATGAGGGATTTTCAAGTTTGAAGAACTCTCTTGGTCTCTGTAATCTCTGAATCGGCACTGATGAGTGTATGTCGGCTGAAATGTCTCTAACATTTTGGGTGACATTTGCCTCTTGTAATATCAGAATCTGATTGTGTTTACTATTTTTTATGGTTTTAATTTTGTATTCACTCATGTATGATCCTAAAATAAGAACATGTTTTCAAAAAGCGATACCGTTCTCTGCGATGATATTAAATATCATAAAAATGGAGTATTGAAATAAGGTAAAGCCTTTTGTGAATTGATTGACAAATGTGCGAATGAGGAAAGCTCTTTGAAAAATGATATCGTTCCTATTCTATAGGAGTATCAAGTGCTTAAACAATAAATTATGAGGATGCTAAATAAGTATTCTTTAGTTTTTGACACAAAAATTAAATTTTGTATGTGGTTTATGATTAGATCAAAGACAATGGGAAAATGTTACATTGATATGGGAATTAAACTCGTAAAATCACATATAAAACGTGTCTTGATTTGTTGCCAAAACAAAAGAGTTCTTGTAGGATCATAATACACGTGTCATCCAAAATGTTGTCAACATTACGGTTGACATTCTCAGATAATGATATTTGTTGGAATAATGCTGCCAAAACAAAAGAGTTCTTGATGTTTTTTTTAATTCTAGGAACAAGTATTGGAATACAATACAAACTCCTAAAATCAGGAAATTGGTTATTCTGCCAAGGTTATACATATTTTTCACTTGTTTTTCATTCTTGTTATTTTTTGTTCTCTCCGAAAATTTTAAAAATAAAATAAAATTAGAAAGATCACATCACCTCAGGCTACTACTACCGATGGAGCACTCAAGCCCTTCACATTCCATAAACCCCAAAAACCCTAACTTTTCACCATCTTCTCCACACTACTCTCCCATGGATAGATCCCTTATGTCAAACAAAAATGACGTCCAACATTTTAGAAACAACCCCAATGAGTACAAGCCCCCCTCAAAGCACAACTATTATACTAAGCATTTTTCAAGAACCCCTCGATATAAGCTATCCTGGAGACAATGACAATCCAATCGACCTAGAAGCAACTCCAGATGTGTCTGTTCTAGGAAAAAGGGAAAGCACCTCTAAATTTCCAACACGGAGGTCGACAAGAGTTTATGAGAGAAATGTTGAAGCCCAACCAGCAACGAAGAAGTCCAAGCTTAATGAGCAAGTCCCTGCGTGTTCTAACAGTGACTTGGATGATTCGGACTTCGATTTCTCAACCGAAGATGATGAAAAGAACACTCCTTCTGAAAAGAAAGTTGAACCAACCACAACCTCTCCATCTCATTCTGAGCCATTTGTTTCGGCTGCTGAAAAGTCGTCAGATGAAAAAATACCTGACGATTCTCCATTATAGAAGTACTGGTCAAGAGGATTTCCCTAAAGAACAAGAGCTGAAACTGTTTCAGATGATGCCCCAAATGTTGCCCAAGATGTCACAGCATCTCCAGCAACATCTCTGTCAAACCCTGAAGAAGCTGATTCTCCCACTTCCTCAAACAAAACTACTGTTATACCCCGTGGTTCGGGCCTGGACCGCGGCGCCAAGGCGGGTGATTGTAGGCCGCCGGAGTCGGCCGCCGCGAAGTTAGGGCATGGCCGAAAGCATCGAGGGTCACGAGTTTCAGCCGCGGCGTCGGAAGCGAGGCGCGCGGAAGATCTGAGGTCCGCAGAGGAGCGCGCCGTGGCGAAGCGCGCGCGCCGCGGGATTTTTGGGCGGAAAAACTTAGAAAAAGTCAGATTTTCTTTTAAAAGACCTTGAGAGGGTGACAAGTGTCCCCCCCCATCTGATTTTCTTGCATGCAATATATTGACCAAGTCTTGAAGACTTGGTCATCTTCCAATTTCTCTCCCTCTCTCTAAAAATCAGTTCTTCCTTCTCTCTACATTTCCAAAGGAAATCCAAGCCTAAGAAAAAATCTGAAAAGTTAAGAACAAAAAGAGAAGCTTGTGGCTAGCTTGTGGTGGTGTTCTTGGCAAGGAAGCTAGCAAAAATATTTGGAATAAGTTTGGCAAAAACTCTAAGGTAATGATTCTTCCTTTAGATTTAGTTTATAGTGTTGCATGTCAAGAAGAAAGTACTTGTGGTAGTAAATAATGCTCTTAGAGTCATTGCATGCTAGAAATGTGGTTTGGATATGAAAAATGGGTTAAGAAGAGATTATGAGCATGTTGTAGCCTACAAACTACTTTAGAATTGTTAAGTGTATTATTAGAAATTGTGGGGCAGAATTTTACACACCCAAGATTAGATGTGTAATCCCCTTTGTGTTGGTTTGGATGTTGGGCCTTAAGGAGGCGTTTGAGTGTTGAAAATCGGCCTTTGAAAAAAGTGGCAAGTGAGTAGAAACAAAGGAAATGCTGCCCAATTTTCCTGAGGAATTGATAACTTGAATTTGGAATTTCTACATTGAAATTAGAGGTTAATAAACGCACTATGGTTATTATAAGTTGACATATTACTTGCGGTAGTTGAACTTAGCAAGTGGATTGACCGAAGAGGTATGTAGAGCTTTCCTATCTCTTGAGCATGAATAGTTGTATATATGTAGTACGGTATACGTACAAGATTTGATAACCTACACTTGTTTTAAAGTATATGATACTTGTTTCATTTCAAAAGTATAAGTCCCTTGGGTTGAGGGAAAATGTATTTGACAAAGGGATAACGCTAATATAAGGACTTTATGGGAAGTTGGTTATATTAGTGTTCTTGGAAGGTTCACAAAGAAAGATTTACTCTAATTAAAACAAGTACGGGTAAATGATTTGAAAATAAGAAAGGTGAATTGATTTTTAGGCATTGGTTGCCTAAGGTTTTAAAGGGAATGAAGTCACTTGATTTTGAAGCTTATTATACTTCTAAAAGGGAATGTGACTTGTTTTGAAAAGAAATTGTAACTTGATACTATGGTGATTAGTATCTTGGGATTTTTGTATAAAAAAAAGTTATTTCTTAAAAGGTTAGAAGTACATGGTACTTGGGTTAAATTCCCGGATTTCTAGTAAAAGACATGTTAGTGCCTTAGGTATACTAAAATGAGAGGATATATATTAATAATGTTAATAAGAAGTTAGGGGATTTCTTAACTTGCTTATGTTATGATATGATAGGCCGGTAGTGCTTATGTTATGATATGATAGGCCGGTAGTGCTTATGTTATGTATGATAGCCGGATGAGCTATGTTATATATATATTATTACGGGTAAAACCCGGGTTATTCTTGTTATTTCCTTTGGACATACTGACACGATGGGTGGCCCACGGGTATGCTCCAATAGGATGGTTTACTACTTATGCCATGGATTTGCTACCCATGATGCGAGTGCGGCGTTTGTACTCATGCGGATCCGGTCCACAGGATCCATGCTTGTGAAATAGTCTCATGCGAGTACGGCGATGGTACTCATGCGGGTCCACAGGATCCATGCGGGTGAAATAGTCCCATGCGGGTGAAATAGTCCCATGACGAGGCGGATGACCTCATGCGGGTCCACAGGACCTATGCGGTGAAATAGTCCGCGAGTAGGATTGCTTAATGATACTACAGGCGAGGTACCTGTTTTGATCATGAGCTTCCTATTTTTATGCAGATATATATACATTTGTTACTCATTGTTAGTAAGGCACGATGTAAAGTAAACCGATTTTCGTTTATGACTCGAATTATTTTTGACTTATGATATTACTACAGGATTTTCCAATATTACATACTTGATGCGTTGTGTCGACCCCTTCCTGGGCTGCGTTAAATCTGCAGGCGGTAAGGGTAGATTGTGGATCCTCGTTCTTAGGATCACTATTCCGGTGTCAGAAGCTCCATTTCTCCGGAAGCTTGTTTATTGGTACGGACATTCCCTGATGCTATAGGTGTTTTGTACATTCGTGGTATGGCGGCCCGCTCCGCCACGCTTGTTATCTTTAAGTGCGTGGTCACATTTATGTTTTGGGCTCTAAGAATCAGTTGTACTACTATACCTTGTTTTAGTATGTTTTATGAAAGGCAGCCTTATCGGTTGGCCAGTGATGTTTACCCTTTTTTATAAGTTATGTGTTATGTATATTCCGCTGCTATTCTCTGACATATACCTGACAGGGTACCCCGGTAGGGTACCAGTCGCGGCCCCGGGGTTGGGTCGTGACAAAAGTGGTATCAGAGCAGTTAGTCCTCGGAAAGTGTCCACAGACCGTGTCTAGTAGAGTCTTGATTATCGGTGTGTCGTGCACCACATCTATAATCAGGAGGCTGCATTATATTTAGGATTGGTTTCCATTCTTTCACTCTAAGATCGTGCAATAGAGCTGAGTTATAGGTTGAACCTCCTCTGATGTTTTCCTTTGTGTATCAGTTATGCCTCCACGCAAGGCAACCGCGGCCCAGAAGGGCAAGACGATGAGGAACTACTAGTAGAACGCAGGGTTACGAGCACGCAGGCCCCACTACCGGATGAGGTGTTTGACGGCGAGTTCTACAACGTCGCCAACCCCAGATGCGAGCGGCGGCAGCGGCTCACGAGACCGCGGTACACGAGCCTCGATCCAGCGGCGAGGCGAAGGATATGGGCTACAAGGAGATGGCCCGATTCTGCCGTGATCGTGGCGGACATGAGGATAGCCGAGACAACGATTCGGTACCGTAGTTCAAAGACAGAGCTGCTTGAGGCGAGGACTTTTTGAGTTGCGGCCCACGAGTTTTATGGGTGAGGCACGAGGATGATCCTCGTGAGTTTATCCGAAGCGATTCTGACGGATCGTGAGGTGATCGGGCCGAGACCGAGTCGGTGGTACTAGGTTCGCATCGGCCGCGGGATCTGCGATTGGATCAGTATGATTCATAGGAACTGTCGGGGAGCATGCGCTTCCGGTTTTGGGACGAGTTCTCGAGCGTTATTGCCCATTTCTTGCCTCCGCAGATGAGAGGGCTCGAGCCGATAGATTTTTGACCGAGACAGTGGGCGGGACGGTTGGAGTACAATGTGGAGTTTGACTCATTGGCTCGGTATGTGCGCTTTGTAGCGCGAACATGGAGGGCAGGTGCACCGCTATGTCACAGACTCGATGATCACTTGGCGAGAGTTGCAGGAGTAGCTCTTCACCGGGCATGGACATTGCCCGTGCAGCATATGCACTTAGGTGTGAGAACGCGGCGACGGATCGACATATATCGCCGAAGAGGCAGGCAGCGAGGTCCTCTGGTAGTTTTAGGGTAGACAACCCCGCAGAACTGATTTGCACCACAGCCGGTCAGGCGCTCCTCCACCATCTTCGGACGTCTGAGTATTCGGGAGCGGGGCGAGGTTCGAGGCCGGGTTTCGGAGGACGAGTTCCGATCGAGATGAGGCCACCTATGCCTCGGTGTGGTCGATGTGGTGATTACCATTATAGGGGTGTCATGTTCCTCCGTGAGCTTGTTACTCTTGTGGCAGCAGGCCATTTGAAGAGAGATTGTCCGACGAGCGGCGGAAATGCTATGGCTCGGCCACCGATTCGATTGTTGGGTCTTCATCTTCATTGTTATGCGCCGAGGCGAGGTGTTCACGGGCGGCCGAGCGGCGAAGTCGTGGCGGGGTTCTAGTTCGGCGGTCCTCGAACCGCATCTATGCTATGTCCGATCGTCGGGACCGGGGCGTCGCGATGTAAATCGCAGTACATTATTGGTCTCTCACGTGATGTATATGCTTTGATAGATCCAGTTCTACCTTGTCCTATATATCTCCTCATATTCTTTGGTAGAATAGGGATAGAGCCCAGTCCATAGAATCCTTTGAGGTGACTACGCGGTAGGTGCTTGATGTAGTGGCGAGTATATAAGGCTTGCCCAGTGACTATAGATGGTCGTCAGACTCTAGCCGACTTGATAGAGTTGGATATGACAGACTTCGATGTGATTATGGGTATGGATTGGCTAGCATCTTGCTATGCCAATGTGGACTGCAGAGAGAGGTTAGTTCGGTTCCGGTTTCCTGGTGAGCCGGTTATCGAGTGGAAGGGAATCTTTGCATCGCCGGGGTAGGTTTATTTCTTACCTCAAGGCTAGGAAGATGGTACGGAAGGGTATATTTACCATTTGGTTGGGTATTCGATCTCGAGGTGAGATCTGACCTTGATCGATCCGGTTGTTAGAGAGTTTCCAGACGTATTCCCAGACGAGCTTCCGGGTATCCCTCCTGAGAGGGAGATTGAGTTTTGCATCGATTTGGCGCCAGACACTCGACCGATATCTATTCCGCCATACAGGATGGCACCTGCCGAGTTGAGGGAATTGAAGGACCAGCTGAAAGATTTGTTGGAGAAAGGCTTTATTAGGCCAAGTGTTTCTCCTTGGGGGGCGCCAGTGTTATTTGTAAATAAGAAGCATGGGACGCTGCGAATGTGTATTGATTACATGCAGCTGAACAAGGTAACTATCAAGAACAGGTATCCCCTCCCCAGGATTGACGATTTGTTTGACCAGTTGCAGGGTGCAAAGTGTTTTTCCAAGATAGACCTGCGGTCTGGTTATCATCAGGTGCGAGTTAGAGAGATAGATATCCCAAAGACTGCATTCAGGACCCGGTATGGGCACTATGAGTTCAGGGTGATGTCTTTCGGGCTGACCAACGCCCCAGCAGTATTCATGGATTTGATGAATAGGGTGTTCAGGCCATTCTTGGATATGTTCGTTATAGTATTTATTGATGATATCTTGGTGTATTCGCGCACAGAGCAGGAGCATACAGATCATTTGAGGACGGTTTTGGGAGTCCTCCGAGACCGGCAGTTGTATGCCAAGTTCTCGAAGTCACGAGTTAGTTAACCGATGGCTTTCTTAGGGCATGTTATCGGGCCGACGGTATTCGGGTTGATACTGACTAAGATTGGCGATCAAGACTTGGCCGCACCACTACCAAGCGGAGGTGCGCAGCTTTTTGGGCCTTGCAGGTTACTATCGGAGGTTTGTAGAAAAGTTTGCTTCTATTTCAGCACCTTTGACTAAGCTGACTCAGAAGGCAGCTATGTTCCGGTGGACGGATACTTGTGAGGAAAGTTTCCAGTTGCTAAAGGAGAAGTTGACGACCGCCCCAGTTCTTACTCTTCCAGAGGGCTTAGATGGATATGTGGTTTATTGCGATGCGTCAGGTGTCGGACTTGGGTGCGTGCTGATGCAGCACGACAGAGTTATAGCTTACGCATCTCGACAGCTTAGGAAGCACGAGAAGAACTATCCCACACATGACTTGGAGTTGGCAGCTGTGATTCATGCCTTGAAGATCTGGAGACACTATTTATATGGAGTTCATGTGGACGTTTACACAGACCACAAGAGTCTCCAGTACATCTTCAGCCAGAGGGAGCTGAACTTGCGGCAGAGACGGTGGTTGGAGCTACTTAAGGATTACGATGTTGATATTCTGTACCACCCAGGAAAGGCCAATGTAGTTGCAGATGCCCTTAGTCGCAGATCGATGGGTAGTGCATGCGATGTTCACGCAGAAGAGGGATATGGTCCGAGAGTTACATCAGCTAGCGAGCCTTGGGGTTCGTTTGGTTGATTCTGTTAGTGACGAAATTCGGGTTCGAGAGGTTGCCGAGTCTTCCATCGTCGAGGAGGTGAAGAGGCGACAGTATGAGGATCCGATTTTGGTACGATACCGAGATGCCGCTGTTCAGAAAGAGAGGAGTCTATTTGAGGTAGCGCCTGATGGGGTGCTAAGATTTGAGGGCCGGTTGTGTGTTCCCGATGTGACAGGACTTCGTCAGCAGATTCTGGGGGAGGCACACAGTGCTCGTTATTCTATTCATCCGGGGTCGACTAAGATGTATCATGACCTCAGATGCGTGTATTGGTGGGATAGCCTAAAGAGGGACGTTGCGGAGTTCGTGGCACATGCGGCGCCGGCGAGTTAAGATTGAGCACGAAGCGGTGGTCATTGCGAGCTATTGATATTCCGACTTGGAAGTGGGAGGTGATAAATATGGACTTTATTACAGGCTACCTACCACTCGGAGGAAGCATGATTCCATTTGGGTGATTGTCGGCGGTGCGAAATCAACCCATTTTCTTCGATCGACGACGTTCTCGGTGAGACTACGCCAGATTATACATTAGAGATTGTGAGGCGCACGAGTCCCGGTGTCGATTATATCGAATAGAGGAGCCCAATTCTCGGCTAACTGGAGGTCTTTTCGTGAAGGGATTAGGGACACAGTGAGTCTCAAGATCGCATTTCACCTCGGTGCGGGACAGCCGAGCGCACTATCCGGACACTTAAGGATATCTGCGGGCTTGTGTTATTGATTTCGAGGGTAGTGGGAGGATCATTTGCCTCTTGTGGAGTTTGCTTACAACAATGGCTACCATTCCGGATTCGGATGGCGCCATGAGGCCTTATACGGGAGGAAGTGCAGTCACCGATAGGCTGGTTCGAGGTGGGAGAAGTTCGATTAGTCGGGCGGACTTAGTTCGTGACGATGGATAAGGTGAAGCTTATCCGGGAAGCGGTTGTTGGCGGCTGAGTCGGCCGAAGTCGTATGCAGATCATCGGCGTCGACACTTGGAATTTGAGATAGATGATTGGGTTTTTCTAAAGGTATCGCCCATGAAGGGCGTGATGAGATTTGGAAAGAAGGGGAAGCTTAGCCCAAGGTACATTGGGCCTTACCAGATTGTCCGGAGGGTAGGCAAGGTTGCCTATGAGTTGGATCTGCCGTCCGATCTAGAGGCAGTACATCCAGTTTTCCATGTGTCCATGTTGCGGAAATGTATTGGAGATCCATCTAGAGTGCACCCGGTTCATGAGGTTCAGGTAACAGAGGAGTTATCGTATGAGGAGAGTCCCATAGCGATACTCGATCGTCAGGTGAGGCGATTACGGACAAAGGATGTGGCTTCCGTCAAGGTCTTATGGCGGAACGAGAACAGAGAGGAGATGACGTGGGAAGCGGAGGATGACATGATGAAGAAATATCCTCACTTATTCCCTATACCTCCAGGTAACCCACGTTCTAAATTGTTGGTCTTTAAATTTAGTATTTATGCTTGAGTTTTGTTGTGGCCGTGTGGAGCGTCTTTATTTGAGTCTATGACGATATTGTGATTTGAGTAAGCCTAGAAGGAACATTCGGGACGAATGTTTCTAAGGGGGGGGAGAATGTTATACCAGTAGTTCGAACTGGACCATGGTCTCAGCGCCATGGCTAAGCGTGATTGTAGGCCGCGCGAGTCGGCAAGCCGCGCGAAGTATCGAGGGGTCGCTGAAGTTTCAGCGCCAGCGCTCGGAAGCGAGGGCGCCGGAAGATCTGAGGTCCGCAGAGTTGCGGCCAGGCGCCACGAATACGGCCGCGCGGCGGGATGTTTGGGCGGAAAAACTTAGAAAAAGCCAGATTTTCTTTTAAAAGACCTTGGGAGGGTGACAAGTGTCCCCCCCCCCATCTGATTTTCTTGCATGCAATATATTGACCAAGTCTTGAAGACTTGGTCATCTTCCAATTTCTCTCCCTCTCTCTAAAAATCAGCTCTTCCTTCTCTCTACATTTCCAAAGGAAATCCAAGCCTAAGGAAAAATCTGAAAAGTTAAGAACAAAAAGGGAAGCTTGTGGCTAGCTTGTGGTGGTGTTCTTGGCAAGGAAGCTAGCAAAAATATTTGGAATAAGTTTGGATAAAACTCTAAGGTAATGATTCTTCCTTTAGATTTAGTTTATAGTGTTGCATGTCAAGAAGAAAGTACTTGTGGTAGTAAATAATGCTCTTAGAGTCATTGCATGCTAGAAATGTGGTTTGGATATGAAAAATGGGTTAAGAAGAGATTATGAGCATGTTGTAGCCTACAAACTACTTTAGAATTGTTAAGTGTATTATTAGAACTTGTGGGGCAGAATTTTACACACCCAAGATTAGATGTGTAATCCCCTTTGTGTTGGTTTGGATGTTGGGCCTTAAGGAGGCGTTTGAGTGTTGAAAATCGGCCTTTGAAAAAGGTGGCAAGTGAGTAGAAACAAAGGAAATGCTGCCCAATTTTCCTGAGGAAATGATAACTTTAATTTGGAATTTCTACATTGAAATTAGAGGTTAATAAACGCACTATGGTTATTATAGGTTGACATATTACTTGCGGTAGTTGAACTTAGCAAGTGGATTGACCGAAGAGGTATGTAGAGCTTTCCTATCTCTTGAGCATGAATAGTTGTATCTATGTAGTACGGTATACGTACAAGATTTGATAACCTACACTTATTTTAAAGTATATGATACTTGTTTCATTTCAAAAGTATAAGTCCCTTGGGTTGAGGGAAAATATATTTGACAAAGGGATAACACTAATATAAGGACTTTATGGGAAGTTGGTTATATTAGTGTTCTTGGAAGGTTCACAAAGAAAGGTTTACTCTAATTAAAACAAGTACAGGTAAAGGATTTGAAAATAAGAAAGGTGAATTGATTTTTAGGCATTGGTTGCCTAAGGTTTTAAAGGGAATGAAGTCACTTGATTTTGAAGCTTATTATAATTCTAAAAGGGAATGTGACTTGTTTTGAAAAGAAATTGTAACTTGATACTATGGTGATTAGTATCTTGGGATTTTTGTATAAAAAGGAGTTATTTCTTAAAAGGTTAGATGTACATGGTACTTGGGTTAAATTCCCGGATTTCTAGTAAAAGACATGTTAGTGCCTTAGGTATACTAAAATGAGAGGATATATATTAATAATGTTAATAAGAAGTTAGGGGATTTCTTAACTTGCTTATGTTAATGATATGATAGGCCGGTAGTGCTTATGTTATGATATGATAGGCCGGTAGTGCTTATGTTATGTATGATAGCCGGATGAGCTATGTTATATATATATTATTACGGGTAAAACCCGGGTTATTCTTGTTATTTCCTTTGGACATACTGACACGATGGGTGGCCCACGGGTATGTTCCAATAGGATGGTTTACTACTTATGCCATGGATTTGCTACCCATGATGCGAGTGCGGCGTTTGTACTCATGCGGATCCGGTCCACAGGATCCATGCTTGTGAAATAGTCTCATGCGAGTACGGCGATGGTACTCATGCGGGTCCACAGGATCCATGCGGGTGAAATAGTCACATGCGGGTGAAATAGTCCCACGAGGCGGATGACCTCATGCGGGTCCACAGACCTATGCGGGTGAAATAGTCCCGAGTAGGATTGCTTAATGATACTACGCGAGGTACCTGTTTGATCATGAGCTTCCTATTTTTATGCAGTATATATATACATTTGTTACTCTCATTGTTAGTAAGGCACAGTGTAAAGTAAACTGATTTTCGTTTATGACTCCAGCTTATTTTTGACTTATGATATTACTACAGTATTTTCCAGTTTTACATACTTGGTACGTTGTGTACTGACCCCTTCCTCGGGGGCTGCGTTCATGCCGCAGGTAAGGGTAAGCAGATTGTGGATCCTCATTCTTAGGATCACTATTCCGGTGTCAGAAGCTCCATTTCTCCGGAAGCTTGTTTATTGGTACGGACATTCCCTGATGCTATAGGTGTTTTGTACATTCAGGGGTATGGTGGGGCCCTGTCATACGCTTGTTATCTTTAAGTGCGTGGTCACATTTATGTTTTGGGCTCTAAGAACCAGTTGTACTACTATACCTTGTTTTAGTATGTTTTATGGAAGGCAGCCTTATCGGTTGGCCAGTGATGTTTACCCTTTTTTATAAGTTATGTGTTATGTATGTTCCGCTGCTATTCTCTGACATATACCTGACAGGGTACCCCGGTAGGGTACCAGTCGCGGCCCCGGGGTTGGGTCGTGACAACTACAACCGATTCGAATACAGAGGTAACTGCCTATTCTGACAGATTCTTGACTAAAGCTAGTTCTAAGAATTGGAGTTGGTATAAGAATAGGATTATTAGAGCCGAAAAGGTGAAAGATGTATCTTCTTGCTCAGAGTAGGGCTTGATAGAATTTCTGAAAGATCGCATGCTCTTAAAATCAGTAACAGACAAGTAACCATATATTGATGAGGTGATAAGATTGTTCTATGCAAATTTTAATACTGGAATAGACAAGACTTCGTCCAAAAACTTTGGAAAAGTCTATCTATATAACAAATTATACAACTTAAATCCTCTGATTATCAATAATTGTTTGGGTGTGTGTGAAACAAGGAGCAGCAATATGGAAAAAGTGAGTGAGAACCGGGACGCGATTATTGAATACCTCACAGGAGGTGTGCTCATAAAATGGACATCTCGATGCCCTGTTTCTAAATTAACAGCACTATTTTCAACCTTGCACAAGATTGTCATCCATAATTGGTTCCCCTCTTTGAATGAGTCAATTATGACTGCAGAAAAAACGTCATTGCTATATAAGATTGGTAAAGGCTTGAGAATTGATCTAGGCCGTATAATTTTCTATCAAATTGCCAATCTTACAGAAAAAGAATCCACTTCGGTACTTCCTTATCCATCTCTGATTTATAAGATATTAGTTGATCAAGGCTTTGAGCCTTCAAGAAATGAGAGGTTAGGAAGTGTCACGACCCGAACCCCAGGCCCGCGACTGGTGCCCTACCTGAGCGCCCTTCTACCCATACATCACATAAAATCAGCGGAAGCTCTAAGAAAACTCATGTTATAAAAACAGGCGAGCCGATGAGGCTGCCGCTATATATAAACGGGAACATCCCGACAACACAATAGTACAACTGGCCAACAATATATATACAACTCACGCAAGTCCATCCCACATATGAATACATACCTCTAAGAGTTTACAGTAACTGTGACGGGACAAGGCCCCGCTGTACCCCTGAATATATATAAGTCAAAATGGAAGACCTGTACCAAAATGACTAGGCTCCGGAACATTGGAGCTATCCCAAAACGCTGAGCAAGGATCCTAAGCTCGAGGATCACCAAGCTATGTACCTATACCTGCGGGCATGAACGCATCCCCCCGAAGGGGGTCAGTACAACAAGGTACCAAGTATATAAACATGAAGTACAGTAAATAAGATCATAACTGTACAAAAGATGACAGAGACAAGTATGAAAATCAAATACCAGATCCAACCGTGCCATATAAAATAAGAGTCAAATGTACCTTGTATCACATTACCACTGTACCCCTTTACCACTGTACCACATAACGTATCCTGGCCCATTCTGGAACTCGGTGGAATCATGTAACCATCATGTCTTTATGCCTATAACGTGATCCGACCATTTAGTGAGGGACTCGGTGGAATTATCAGTGTAATATGTCCCGACCCTTTAGTGAGGAACTCGGTGGCTCACATAACATATAACATACCCTGGACCATTCTGGGACTCAGTGAAAGCATAAACACATAACGTACCCTGGCCCATTCTGGGACTCGGTGAAATGAGAGTAAACTGTACATTTTCAAAATATGAAAGTCATGCCAAAATCAGGGACACCTGCCCTCAGGATCAGTATGCAATCCTACTCATGGGACTATTTCACCCGCATGCGACTCGAACCCGCATGGATCTTGTAGACTCGCAATGGATATATGTACCCGATACCCGCATCACGGAGAGCTAGTCCATGGAATAATATCCTGGGAATTGAACCCGCATGAGTCCTTCAGACCCGCAATGAGTGTGTACCAACTCACGTCATGGGAGCTAATCCATGAAATATATACATAATGTTGCTGGCCCTCTAGTGAGGGACGCGGTGATGTGGAAATATAACACTTGCACGAATGGCTATATGAGCAAACATATGCAAGTTAAAATAATATTTGACTCTCCATATAATCATATAAAATGAACTTTCATTTTAGAAAAACCAAGGCAATACCATGCCTTCCTTTTTAGAAATATCAAGGCAATACCATGCCTTCCTTTTTAGAAATACCAAGACAATACCATGCCTTCCTTTTTAGAAATACCAAGACAATACCATGCCTTCCTTTTTAGAAATACCAAGATAATATCATGCCTTCTTTTTTAGAAATACCAAGACAATACCATGCCTTCCTTTTTAGAAATACCAAGGCAATACCATGCCTTCCTTTTTAGAAATACCAAGGCAATACTATGCCTTCTTTTTTAGAAATACCAAGGCAATATCATGCCTTCATTTTTAGAAATACCAAGGCACTCTCATACCTTTCATTTTAAATCCTCATTTGGAAAATCAAGACACTTATCATATCAAGTATCATTTTAAAACCTCATTTGGTAAATCAAGATACTTATCAAATCAAGTATCACTTTAAAACCTCATTTGGTAAATCAAGATACTTATCAAATCAAGTATCACTTTAAATCCTCATTTGGTAAATCAAGATACTTATCAAATCAAGTATCACTTTAAAACCTCATTTGGTAAATCAAGATACTTATCAAATCAAGTATCACTTTAAATCCTCATTTGGTAAATCAGATACTTATCAAATCAAGTATCACTTTAAATCCTCATTTGGCAAATCAAGATACTTATCAAATCAAGTATCACTTTGAGATTAAGATCCAATAAAACTACGTACGTCCACCGTACACTTACTTCAAATAAACAACTTTCAAAAGAAGAAAGGATAATTCACACACCGCTTGTCGTCTGTACCAACTCGATAATCTAAATTTGTCTCGCTCTTTTGGCTAACATTATGAAAACATTTGCATAGTGATAACTGATCCGAATTGTCAAATTAATCCATTTTATGAGCCTTTAGCAGGTTATATATTAATAATGATCTTATCTAATCAGCTGTGAACATAGAAAGTGTAAAACGAACTGGTTATATCTTAGCTTCTATGCAGATGGAAATTCTACTCATTTCAAAATAATTGATTGTCGATTCCTTTTTCATTTAACATTGCAATGACTTGTTCGATACCTTTTCTCATTAGTGTTGTAACTTAGCAAGATCAACTCGACTCCAATGCTTCCTAAAAACTCTTACCAACATCCATCATAAGACTTGGTAAGGACTTATGAATAATTTAGACATGCCTTTAACATAGAATCAATAACATGAATACTCCTGACTTCTAAGAGTAGAATGAATCATGAAACAATACCACAGGTATATTTCGTACGTAGAACATGCCAAAAGAAAGAAGAGGTTCACATACCTTATCGGCGAACTAACCAACTCAACAATCTAGAATCCGCCTCAAGTAGTACTTCAACCTATAAATACCATAACACGTATATCAACTCGATGCTCACTAGAGTAGGTTATATACCAAGTAATGATTCTCTTTTCTTATAAAAATTTGGACAGCACTTCCCCTCTTTATACGTACTTTTCCACCTTTCAAAAAGGTCAATTTCATAAATAACCAAACACCAATTAAGGGAACTACCAAACAGTTAACCAAGGTGATTCACACACCTATTTCTCACATAAAAACAGCCTCATAATCCTTACTAAAACAGTTCACGAAAATAGTCCATATTCCAACAACAATGAGGGTAAGATATGAAGCCTTTCTACACCTTTATACACCCTCGTTCCTTTAGGACATACATTTAGCAATTACCACATCTAAATATACATAAATATCACTTAAAACTGCACGACAATATCCAATGAATCCAATATAACAAAACAGTCTCAAAATCGGCTAACATGTCAAACTGTCATATACACTTCTTATTCTCTATTTTACTTAACACAAGTTCATCTTATAACTATAACATCATGTAACTTCCATTAATCTTAAAGAGGAAGAGGAAATATTACCTTCACTTTTAGCCAAAACAGTCCACAAGTCTCGGCTACAACTCTCAGTGAAGGAGTACACTGAGAGATTCCTTTCCCGCAAAGATTGCAAAAGAAAGTGGTTGATAAGCAATTCTCCAAGTTTTTGGAGATATTCAGAAAGTTACACATCAACATTCCGTTCATTGAGGCATTGGAACAAATGCTTACTTACTTTAAATTTATGAAGGAAATTCTGGGAAAGAAGAAGAAGTTGGCGGAATATGAGATGGTGGCACTGACAGAGGAATGCAGTGCCATCTTGCAGAAGAAATTGCCCCATAAACTCAAGGATCCAGGGAGCTTCACACTGCCTTGCACAGTTGGCAAGGTAACATGTAATAGGGCCCTTTGTGACTTGGGGGCTAGTATAAATCTTATGCCTTTGTCTGTTTTTAAAAGGTTGGAGTTAGGTGAAGCCAAACCAACCACTGTGAGCTTGCAGATAGGACGGTGGTGCATCCCAGGGGAAAGATTGAAGATGTCCTAGTTAAGGTGGAAAAATTCTTCTTTCCTGCGGACTTCCTCATCCTTGATATGGAGGAAGGTGAGGAGATCCCCATCATATTGGGAAGACCGTTCTTGGCAACAGGGAGAGTCTTAATTGACGTAGAGAAGGGTGAGCTGACACTTAGAGTGGAAAGTGAAGAGATGGTGTTCAAAGTGTTAAAACACATTATTGAACCCCCAGTCATGAGCAAGTGCTTTGCAATTAACACATCGGAAATTGCTTGAGCCAAGTATGAGCCATAGCGAGGAGATAAGCTCGCAAAAACAGGTAAGTGATACTGAACCTCCTCTTGAAAAAAAGAAAAAGAAAAGCGAGAAGGAAAGCGGAAAATGTTGATGAAGTGGATAGGTTGTGGGGTTAATTTACCCCATGCCTCGTGAGTAAGGAACCTGCGTCCGGCTAAAAGACGTTAAAGACAACGCTACTTGGGAGGCAACCCAAGGTTATTTTATTCAATTTAATGCAATTTAGTTTTTTTTTAGTTAGAACAGTCTCACGGAGGGTATTGTTTATATGTTGTGATGACAGGTGCAGAGCCAAGAGTTCGAAGGACGAAAACCGAAAAGAAACCAAAAGAAAATCGGCTCAGCATCGCGGCGCCAATCGCGAACGCGCGCCAAAAGTCGTAAAAGTTCGAAGGTTGGCGCCGCGGCTAAATCAAAAAGCTTGCGCGCTGGAAGTTCAAAGGATTGCGGTTTGGCGCCACGGCGCGATTCACGAACATGGCGCGGCGAAGATTCTGAAATTTAAGGGAGCCCTAAATTCGATTTTCCTCACTCCAAATCAAAACCTAAACCTTCTCTCTCTCCAAAACCCACGAAATTTACCCTTTACCTAAAAATCTTCCACAAACTAAACCCAATCACAACCAAAGTTCTTAAATTCCTTAAACCCTTAACCATCTTAAACAACAACCCTCATCCCATTGCCTCAAAACATCATTAGGAGTAAGAAAATCTTGAAGAACACCGTCCAAGGTAACCTTTATCTTTTCTTGAAATCTTCAATATAATCAGAGGAGGTAGTAGGTTTGAGGAGGTGCTTTATCTGTGGAAGGTGTGTGGGGGTGTTGAAGTTGGGTGTGAGATTTCGAGGAAGATTATACGAAGTAAGCGCGGGGTGTGTACCGGAGCTTTGATTGAAGTGTGGGGGTTAATGAGTGTTGTAGCTGCTGATTATTAATTGATAGTGTTGGGTAATATTGTTGAAACAAAGGAAACGCTGCCGAAGTTATCTAAAAATGTCTGCCAAGAAGAGGAGAGCTTCCACATCCACCTCCGCCCCTCAATATGATACTACTAGGTTTGTCAGCCAAAAAGCAGAGGCTAGATATCAAAAACTTAGTACTAGACCCTTGATCCTGAAAGAGGAATGGATTACCAAAGGGAGTTATTTGAGGAGGGAGATGCCTATGAGCCTATTCGGGTGATGATAGAGGTTATGGGGTGGAAGCGATTTGTTAACCCAGAAAGAATAGCACCGCAGAACACAGTGATGGTGAGAGTGTTTTATGCTAACTTTCCTGAGAGGGTGGATGATAGATGCTTTGTGAGGGGACGGTATGTGCCTGTGACGGCAGAAGTGGTGAATGTGCTATTAAAAACAGCCGATGTTGAAGAAAGAGGTGACGATCGGAGCTATTTCAGAACGTGGTCTAGAGACACCAACAACATCGACTGGGATGTCGTCGCAAGAACAGTAAGCTACCCTGGGGCTGAGTATGATATTGTCAGAAATGGATCAAGAGGACTGAGCAGATGTCAGTTTAACAAAACAGCCAAGGGTTGGTTGTATTTCGTCAGTGCCCGCTTAATTCCATCGATTCACTTTACCATAGTGCCGGCATACAGAATAAAATTGATATATGGAATCATGTCAGGGAAGACGATTGACGTTGGGAAGGAAATAGTGCAAAACATTGGAGAAACCATCAGGTTGGTAACGACAGGTGGGTTGGGACATGGCTCACTTATTAGCAGCTTATGCTCCAGACATGGGGTCCCAACCTTACCCACTGATACATATGAGAAATTCCAACTTCCTGTGTCATATGGGATAGTGCATTCCTTCCCAGACCCAATCCCTTCAGCAGCAGCGCGAAGGAGACCAACACCAGCAGCAGCAGCAGAGGCTGTCATGGATGAAGATGAGCCTGAGACAGAGGCTCAGTATGAGGCAGGAAGCAGCTAGCAGCCACTCCCAGAATTTGAACCTCCAATGCCCATAATGGAGCAGTTGCTCATGAACCAGAGAAGGATGATGCAGAACTTTGACATAATGATACAAGGTCAACAGGACCTGAGGAAAGGACAACAAGAATTAAGGCAGGAGCAACAACAGTTACACCAGAGATTTGATGAGATGAGTTTCTTGTTCAACCAGTGGTCAATGCATTATCTGCCGCCACTGCCACCACTTTAAACCAAGTCTGTAAGTTGTCTCATTTTCTTTTATTTTCTTTGAGTCTTGCACACATTGGGGACAATGTGTGATTTAAGTTTGGGGGGGGGGGGTGTCTTATGTCTTATTGTTTTTTAGTGTCTTATTGTTTTTGAGTCTTTTTAATTTGTTTTATGCATTTTTTAGTATTTTTGAGTCATTAAGTTTTTTTTTAGATCATGCATGTTGTAGTTACTGGAATTGCCTAGTGAAGTAAGGTTGAATAATGTAATGGAATTAGAAGCAACCATCTAAACACTTAAATTAGATATGCCAAAACTCATGAAATCTGTCTATTTGAGGTGTCTTGCTTGATTTATGCATTGTTAAATGATTAAATCTATGTGTATGATTGCTTGCTATTTGAGGCGAAATAGTTAGGATATGCATGTTAGGGAGATGACTCATGCATTTCTTTGTTAGCCTTTCTTATCACTTTTACATATCCCTGACATTCAAAATATCCCTAGTCAGCCCCTTTGAGCCTAAAAATTAAACTTTTCTTTGACACCCTATAATTCCACACTTGTGTCATAAGTGAAAATGTGAAATGATTGGAATAGAAAGTGTTAAAAAAGAGACAAAAAGATTGAACAATTTTGATGCACCCCAATAAAAAGTAATAATAAATAGGCAAAAGCCTAAGTTTGGGGGTGTCTGTTAGTCATAATACACTTCACTCTCTCAAAACAAAAGAGGGGAAAGATAGATATGAAGTGAAGAAAGAAAATCAAAAGAAAAGGGAAGAATTAAAAAGCAAAAGAGCTTATGGTACATAAAATGAGTCTAAATGCCTATTTTTACCTACCCATGCCTAAGCCTATATTACAACCCTGAAAAGTGTATCCATGATTAGTGGAGAATAGAAAGTAAACATGTCATAGAATTTTGAAATTGACATGCATAATTCAGTATTCTTACTTCCATTAAGCATGATTAAAGTGAGTTTGCGAAATATCTAGCTTGATGTGTTTAGAATGCTAAAAATTCATGTTATATGTTCCTGCATATTATTTGGCTAATATTCATGTTTTTCTAAGTAACAGTGATGCAGCAAAGTGATTAATGTCTTTGAGTCATTCTATTTTCTTTTTTTCCTTGTGTCTTTATTTCTTTCTTTTGATCTTTGCTCGGGGGCGAGCAAATGTTAAGTTTGGGGGTGTTTGATCGGTGTATTTTATATACACCTTTTGAGTCATTTTTAGTTAGTCTTTTGTCCATTTTTGTACAAATACGTGTCGTCTTAGGATATATTTTCTTTCTTTTGAGTCATATTGGTTTAAAGTGGCTCATTGGCGGAAAAGGAGCAAAAAAAATGGGCAGAAACAGAGGTTCCAGAGCTCAAAAAGCGAGAAAGTTGGTGAACCTGCACAAAAGCGAAGCGCCTCGGCCAGCGGTCGAGCGCCACGGCCCAATATTCGTAGAGCAATAGTTCCGGCCATGGCTGATTCTGAGCCGAGGCGGGAAAAATGGCAATTTCGAATGACAATGGGCCAAGGCCTAAAGGAAAACCTGCCATCACGTTTTGGAGACTATAAAAAGAGGACTTTAGGTCATATTTAAGAGTTCATCTTCTTGCCAAATCACACAATTTTTGGAGATCAAGATTGGAGACATATTCTTAGTAATTTCTTGTTTCTTGTTTTATTTCTTTACAGTTTATGTTGGATATTAATTTAGTTCTTATCATATCTATGGCTAGGAACTAACTTAATCTAGGGCTTTCCATGTCAATTCACTTGAACCTTATTCTTATGAATTAATGCATGTTTTTTGTTCTTCTTCTTGTTGTTGAGATTTATTCAATAATTGTCCTGAATGCTTGGTAATTACTTGATCACTAATTATCATAATCCTTATGATTTCTAATCGAAAGCCGAAAGGGGAGATTGTGAATATGCTGTAGTTGAATAAACATAGGTTAAATCGTGGACGAAAGTATCCCGATACTTGTGTAGTATTAATAGGTTATTACTCTTAATCCTCCTTTATAGTCAATCTTATCACCGAAAGGTAGAAGGGTTCTATATTGGGGTTGAGTGTTTATATTACCTTAACAGGAGTATAAAACGGCTTAGTTAACCTGCTATCTCAAAATAGAAGAAGAATCATAATTAATTGCATTAACAAGTAAGATAAACGGATAGTTGAGGAGATTTGGAAGCCCTATTTCCACCATTACTGAAGTAAAACAACGTAGTTTAATTAGCTTTCATAATTATAGTCATAAACAACTTATCAATCATCGGTTATCAAATAGATACCATAGAATAGAATTTGAGCATTGAACACTAATCCCTGAAGACGATAACTCGGTCTTCTAAGACTATATTACTTGACACGACACGTGCACTTGCGTTAGTGTGTGCATAAATCGCGCATCAGTAACTTCCATTAATCTTAAAGAGGAAGAGTTAATCTTACCTTCACTTTTAGCCAAAACAGTCCACAAGTCTCGGCTACAACTGCTTCACTTTCACAACACCCATTCACGTTACAACAACACACATGTAACCTCTACAAGCTTGTAACAATATTACTATCTTGTTTCTCTTCCAAAAACTTCATTCCAAGCTTATGGTTTCAAGACAGTTTTCTCGTCAAAACCGTGACCCACTGTTATGGAGAGTTAACCTTGCTTAGAACATGGGTAGAAGGCTTAATCTTGGAAAATAATTTGTCTTGTTCTTCACCTTGGCTAGGGAAATTCGAAACTTCAAGAACAAGGAAATGGATGAGAGGGTTTGGATGATGAATATGAGGGTGATCCAAGTATTGCTACACTTGGAGATATTTGTGTATGTAGCACAAGTGGAGGGGGATCCACTTGTCTCAAAATATCTCCCCCACTTAGTAAATTTCTGAAAATTCCGCATAGGCACCGCAGTACTGCCCTTCGGCACTGCGGTGCCGAAAGTCCTGTAGCTTCTCAGTAGTTGTGGCACCACGGTGCTGCCCACAGGCACCGCGGTGCTGTAGTCTTTCGCACCTGATCTGCCAACTTTCATCCTTTATATTTCGGGAGCTCCTTTTCTGCCCACATTCTATTTGGAAGAACTCAATTTCTAGTACTACTTCTCGTCGTCACCTTTATTGTATCAAAAAATTTCCCTTATCGAAAATGTAAATACAATATCCTTCCAATATTCAAATCTTATTTTCTTACTTACGTTCTCCCTTAATGCCCCGGAATTACGGGGTGTAACAGGAAGATTACCAGAGGTATATGCAGTAAACAAGGCAACTCTAAAGAGCAAAGACAGAGTTATAGATCTTCCTTGGAAAAAGGAAACACAAAGTAAGAATGTTGCCCAGAATGTTTTCAACATTCTGGACATTATTGGTCTCCGACAGTTTGAACTGTCAGTCAACTGGCTTGTCGAACAGATTTCCAAGATCAACTCCTAAATTGAAGAGGTTGATCGTGCGAAAAGTGCCTTAGTTGCAGCTAGAGACCATTTCTTATTGTTGTTTTCTTCCCAAAAAGGGGGAGATGATGTGCAGAGGGAGAAAGGAGAAACTAGCAATGCTGCTGCTACTCGTGGCTCGTGGACTTGCAATGCGACGCAGGAGTAATGCGGTGATGCAGAGTCTTTGAAGTTGCACGATGATGCAGTCTTTGAAGTTGCAGAGGAGATATTGCTGGTGGTGGTGAATGATGAATGATTGTTGTTACCTTGTTGTAATGATGCTGGTATTGGATGATGGATTACTGGTTCTTGTTGATGCTACTGTGTTACTAATGAATGCGTAATTTGGTTACTTTAAATTGGGTTGAATTGGTTTGTAAAGATGATCTAATGACTATTTTTATTTTGGGTTGTAATGATTGGACAAAATATTTCAGTATATTTTTTGTTAATCTAATCCTATATGTGAATGGCTATATATTGTTGTGTATATGTTATTATGTGTCATCACAGGTTAAGGGGGAGCATTAATAGTTGCCATAGGTAACTCATACTATAAAAGTTTGTTTTGTGAAGAAAGACAAAAAGGGGGAAAATGTTAATGTCGAGTTTTATGTTATGACATTTTTTCTAACATAACATTTTCAGTACTACGTTAAAAATAAAATGTTGGAACAAATGTCTTTGACATTCATACCAACATTCTGATAACAATTTTGACCTTCTTCACAGACTAAATCTTATCTCGTGGGATTTTTACCACGATGGTAAAGTGACTTGGCAAGGAACTTGTTGAGCTGATTATACACGTGGGAAGACCAAGTCCAAAGGCGTTTCTAAACTTGGGAAACAAGTTCAAGAGGTTGGAGGATTTTGCTCCACACTCGTCTCCAACAAATCTGGTCAAGCTGCCCTCCTTTTGCTCAACTTCCACAATGATTCACTGAGCATTTCTAGGAAGACTCTCTACTATAAATACAGAGGATACATCAAGGAATCTATATCTAGAAATTACAAGAGAAAAAGATCAAGGAGAGCTCTCAAAAAGATCACGATCTGAAATTGGATCACTGTGTTGCCTGAGCGTTTCGACGACATTCTGTCCAACATTATAGTTGCTGTCTAGATTCTAGATTAGTTCTTTATTGAAACAATTATAATGAGATGTTGTCTATATCTACTTAGTTAGATTTTTCAGGCATGTAAGTCATCTGCGACTTCACCATTTTTATTCTTTTGTATTATTTTGTAAATCTTGTAAGAGAAGGAATATATTCAATTGTATATATATATATATATATATATATATATATATATATATATATATATATATATATATATATATATATATATATATATATATATATATCATTGACCATCATAGGTTATATAACCTATGTAAATTTAAACATTTGTGTCTTTATTATTTCCGCTGCAATTTAACTCTTCAAAGATTTTTTATGTTTTTATCTAAGTGCCGTCAGTTCTGCCAGACGACATTGTTAACGACATTTGCAAAATGTTTCAGCGTACAAACAATTTTGATTACTATTTGCTTTTGATTATTCCATAGTATAGCTCCCGGGACTCAACAATTGAGATAAAATTTTAGAACTTATTGTATTTTTAGAGAATTTTTTTCTAACTACTAAGAAATTTTCTGGTATTTATTATCCTACTATTTCATCTATGTTATTTTATATAGCTCTAATATTTTGTTACTGAATGAATATATGCAAAAACCAACTTACGCGCCTGATATTAAAATATTTTTTCCTATTCCCACTATTTATTTTAGTGGTGTTGTATTAAATCCTACTATTAAAGTAGACGGTTGTAAAGAACTTGTTGAAACGATTTATGAAAGCTTAGAAATACTTCCAACAGACCCAACTGAAGAACCAACTTACGAACCAACTAAAGAAAAAGTTATGTCTAGCATACACACTGAATGCAAATATATATTTATATATATATATATATATATATATATATATATATATATATATATATATATATATATATTTATGTATGTATGTATGTATTACCAAGAGCAAAGTGCAAATAATCAACTGGCGTATGTACCATCTACTTCTACTTCACTGCAACCAAATAAAAGACATGTTATTTCTGCTTCTAGTATTCAAGACCTTAGAAATAGAATGTATAGTGATTCAAGTTCTTCACAAATTAGCGAGTTTGATGTTTATATTTTGCAGGGTGTTGTACCGTCAATGAAGATGTACATGAAGACTTGCTGAAATACTGGAGGGAGAATGAGAAGACATTTTCGATACTATCAAAGATGGCCCGAGATGTGTTGAATATTCAAGCGTCATCAACAGCTTTTGAAAGCGATTTTTCTGGTGGAAGATTTCAAATAGGAGAACACATACACTCATTAGCGGGAGACAACTTAGATATTACAGTTTTATTCAGAGATTGGATTAAAGCGGAGCGTAAAAGATGCGGTAAACCAGAGACCAACAAAGAAGACAACTACAACTACAATAAAATCTTATTCGAGGGAGCAGGAAGCGACGTCGAACAATTTGACTAACAACTTTCAATTCCAACAAGAGATCCTCAAGAGATTGTGAACTACAAAACAAACTTGCAATTTTGAAATTGTATTACAAAAAAAACATATTTCTATTAAATAATATAAGAGGCACAAAAACAACCTTAGGATGTTTATATTCACTATCTTCTTCAATTATTTAAGTGTTTATATATATATATATATATATATATATATATATATATATTAAATTAAGTGTCTAAAAAAATTAAAATCCCCCCATATCCCCCTACCCGACCTGACCCGTCCCTCCAAAACTCGTCCACTCTTCCGGCGGGATGTGGGACAGGATGAGACCTCTTCCCGTCCTCCTATCCCAGCCTGCCTGGCCCGCCAAGTCCCGATCCCGACCCTCCAAATCCCATCCCGTCCCGCCCCGACCCATCCCACTGGCCACCTCTAATAAAAGGTGATGCAGTAATGTAATGAGTCATCATGTTTTCAGTTGACCTAGGTAGCTGTCATTGCTATCCAACAAATGTACCATTTTTATCGCCTATGTGAATGTGATTCTTTTGACTTGCTAGCATGGTTGTTTATAAGGTATGCTTGCATAACCAAAATTAAATTTCACTTAATTACTAAAGGAATATGTTTCATGCCTTTCATAGATTATTGTGTACAATATATATAGCGTTACATAATTATTTACATGGCCACAAACTAGGTAACTAGTTTGTAGACGTTCTCCGAAGATGCCAGACTGGGGTTGTCGGGCTTGAGGTTGGCCCAAGAGGACATCAAGTAGGGGCACGGTGGAGTAGCCCAAGCCGGCTTGGCTCACATAGCCCATAGCGGGTAGGCAGCCCACGACGGAAATTGCTTCCACTGTTGCTGCGGGAGGATGTCGATCGATAGTGGTTGTCCCCTACCGTCATTGCTGCTGCTCCCTCCATGCCTGCCGCGACCTTTGCCAGAATTTCACCCTTTGTGGTGATTCCGGGAAGGTGAGCCACATTTCAGGTCATTGGGTTGCTGGTAGTGATGAGACCTCTTCCCGTCCTCCTATCCCAGCCTGCCTGGCCCGCCAAGTCCCGATCCCGACCCTCCAAATCCCGTCCCGCCCCGACCTATCCCACTGGCCACCTCTAATAAAAGGTGATGCAGTAATGTAATGAGTCATCATGTTTTCAGTTGACCTAGGTAGTTGTCATTGCTATCCAACAAATGTACCATTTTTATCGCCTATGTGAATGTGATTCTTTTGACTTGGTAGCATGGTTGTTTATAAGGTATGCTTGCATGACCAAAATTAAATTTCACTTAATTACTAAAGGAATATGTTTCATGTCTTTCATTGATTATTGTGTATAATATATATAGCGTTACATAATTATTTACATGGCCACAAACTAGGTAACTAGTTTGTAGACGTGCTCAAGATGCGGTGAAATTTGTCGGGCTTGAGGTTGCCTGAAGGACATCAGTAGGGGCGGTGGAGTAGCCCGGCAGCTCACGTAGCCCATAGCGGGTAGGCAGCCCACGACGGAAATTGCTGCCACTGTTGCTGCGGGTGGATGCCGACCGACAGTGGTTGTACCCTACCACCATTGTTGCTGCTCCCTCCATGCCTGCCGCGACCTTTGCCAAAATTTCACCCTTTGTGGTGATTCCGGGAAAGTGAGCCACATTTCAGGTCATTGGGTTGCTGGTAGTGTGAATCGAATATCAAGCCCCTTTCGTCGGCAGATGGGCCATCGGTAGTTACGAGGGAGTCATCAGTGGTGCTCGCATTAGTTGTAGCCCTCTTTGTTTTTCGGATTTCTTCAAGGACAAGGCCCGAACGAGACTCATAGAATGGAGGCAATGGTGTGCTTTGTCAAACATGCAATGAGTTGAATTACCAATCGTTGATTTTTTACTGCTGCACTAACATCTGAGAGTTGATCGACAATCATCTTAAGTTCTTGACAATAAGCAGACACATTAGGAAAATTATCCTGCTGAATATCCTTAAATTGATTTTCCAAATACAATGCACGTTGTGTCTTGTTATCATAAAAAATACTCTCCAAATGCTCCCATATTTTTCATGCAGTGGCATCGATTTCAATGATCATATGTAATAGATCATTCGATATTGTTTCGTAGATACATTGTAGAACAACCACATTTAGGCAGGACCAAAGTTCATCATTAGAACCATCACGTGTCCCAGAGGCTCGACATTGGCTTTTGATTTAGGAGGGATGATGTAGTCGATGACTTTGTACACACGATAATAGATCTTAAATAGTTCCGCCCAGGAGGAATACTAGACTTTTTCCATCTCAAATGTAATATGAATGAAGTTCTTGATGTTGTTAACAACAAGAACATGATGAAATTTAGATTGTTCAGCCATTGAGAATTTTGGAGAAGAAGAGGGGAGTAGGGTGCCGAGAAATTCAAGATGAGAGAAGGATGAGGTTGGCGACGGCGCGGGTGAGGTGGATGACGGCTAGGGTAAGGATTTTTAGGGTTTGACTGTTGATACATAAAAGAATACTTTTCATGTCTTTCATTAATTATTGTGTACAATATATATAGTGTTACATAATTATTTACATGACTATAAACTAGGTAATTAATCTTCCTAATTACAATCAAAATATAAATTTACCTAATATAAAAGATATACAATGATAAGGAAATATTCGTGTAATATTCTATCAATCTTGTTTTACCCAATAATGAGGAAGATGCAAAAGAAATTTCAAAGATTTTTTTGCTATTCATTGTATTATGCAACTTTCAATGCAAAAAGTTGAATGAGCTAACTATTTCCATCATCTATACTCCTCCGACTCAAATTATATTTCTGAATTTTTGAAGTAGTTGTCTCAAATTATTTGTCATTTTAGATGCTCAATACAAAATTAATAATTTTTGCATTTTAGCCTAGTAGTTATCGTTCTTAAAATTACAAACACCTCAATTATGAAGTGATGACACATAAATTGAGTAAATTATTCAAAGAAGAGATTATATCTTAATACACAACTAAGGTAAAATAATAAAAATCCTTCCTAATTAATGTTTTTAAGGGACGTGTAAAAGATAAACACAACAAATAATTAAAGACGAAGGAGTAGTATATATCTAAAGAGGAGGATGTAGAAAGAAAACCTTTATACAATATATAATTTAATGAATTCATTTTAACACCACGAAACAAATAGACTTTTAATTTGCTTTCTCCTCTACACTATCTATTTATTGAAAATATTTTTTCTATGAAAAGATGAGGAAAATGACTTTTCCAATGGAAATAGAAAAAATAAGTTCTACAGATAGCCTTTCACATTGATTGTATCCTCTCCAACCTCCAAAACATAATCCATCTTCACCCCAACCCCGTAACCTACATCCCATCATTCCACACCTTTAGTCCCTACCTAAAAACTTCTCATATTCAATCAATCAACAGATATTTACACATGCAATTACACACTTGATACATTGTGAGAGTAAGAGAATTGGAAGATATTTTGTAAATGCATTAGTTGTTCATTGAGTTGATACAATGTCATATATAGGTTAATAATCGGCTCCAACAAACTAATAAAGAAAAAGACTAAAATGCCCCTCAACTTATTGCACTAAAGACTAAAAATAACCTTCTAGGAATACTTTAATATTCTCCCTCAAGCTGGAGGTTGATAAAAATCAAATACTCCAAGATTGGAAGTAAGTAAATGATGATGAACACCAGGAAGGCCTTTGGTCATAAGATCAGCAAGTTGTAGATCAATGAGAACATATGCAGGTTGGATCAACCCTGATTTCTAGAAGCAAGGACACTCATATCTTTACAATGTATCATGTGACATATCTTCTAGTATTGGGACAAACAACCCAATCAGAGTCACAGTATACAATCATGGTGTTGGCATTGTCTGGTTTGTAAAGAATACCCAAACCAAGAGTTCTTTTCAAGTACCTGACCATTCTCAGTGCTGCTTCCATGTGAGAGTACATAGGCTTCTACATAAACTGGATAACCACTTGTACTGTGAAGCATATATCAGGTATTGTGATAGTCAAATACAATAGCTTCCTAACGAATTGTTAGTAACCAAGAACATCATCTAATAGTGTATCATTAATTTTCCCCACTAGAATATCATAATCCACAGTTGTAAGCTTCTGGTTAAGCTCCAGGGTGTCTTAGCTGGTTTTGCACCACTCAAACCAAGTTCAGCAGCTCTAGCACATACTTCCTTTGATTGAGTAAGACTCCTTTTGTTGATCTTAGTACCTCAATTACTAGAAAGTACCTCAGTTATCCCATATCTTTAAGATTAAAATACTTGTACATTATATCTTTGGCCTATTGAATGAGCTTTGGATTTCTCCAAGTGATGAGCAGATCATCCACATATACTAGGATGACTACTACATCAGATCCTGACGTTTGAATGAATAATAAATTATCATAAGTGCTTTGTTTGTATCCTCCAGTAATCAAGACATTCGTTAACTTAATGTTTCATTATCTTGAAGCTTATTTAGGCCATAAAGTGATTTCTTTATTCTACAAACTCTTTATTTTTCTTAAGTTTGAAAACCTTGTGGTAGTTGCATGTAGACCTCTTCATATAAATCTTCGTGAAAAGATACATTACTTACATCCATTTGTAATAGTTCCTAGTTATGTGCAGCTGCTATACTAATGGGTGTTCTCAGTGACACCATTGTTGCCACATGTGAGAATGTGTCATGGTAGTCTAACCCTTCCTATTGAGTATATCCCTTTGCTATCAGCCTGGTCTTATATATCTCTATTTCACCATATGTCTTGAACTTGATCTTATACAATCATTTATCTCCTATATCCTTCTTATAAGTGGGTAGATGTACCATCTCCCAAGCGTTGTTTTCTTCTAAGGCATTTATCTTTTCTTGCATTGCCTAAACTCATCTCTCATTTGCATCTGCTTCTTTGAAGTTCTTTGGTTCAACATGACCATTGAATGTCTTAACTTAAGATTGATAAGCAGGTGACAAGTTATCATAAGTAAGAACATCTGATAAGGAGTACACAGATCCTGCAGTAACCTTCTTGCTGGTAATATAATTCTTAAGCTAAATAAGAGGCTTAACAATTCTGTTTGACCTTATCCCTTCCTCTTGAACAAGTTCAATAGGTATAGCTGGTTCAATATGCATGTCAACATGTTCAATAGGCAAATCAAGGGGCATAACAAGCTCATATTGCTCATCATTTTGTATGAGAGATGGATCTGCTTCCACAAGTGGCTAATCTTTATGTGGATCGGGTGATATAGCAGGTAGTTGAACAATAGAGACATGTACAATAACTAGATTCTCCTCATAGACCTCCATCATTATTTAATTATCAAGAAATATGTTGAACTCTTCTTCTTTCATCCTCCCTCAATGGAATATATCCTCTCTGAATGACACATCTCTACTTACAAGGAAGCAACCAGACTCCAAATCATACTACTTATACATTTTTTGTGCTTCAGAGTATCCAATGAATGCAATTCTTTTTGCTCTAGATTCAAACTTGTTTCCTTTTGGCAAAGTGCTGGCAAAACAAAGACATTCAAATACCCTCAAATGATCATAAGAATGTAGCTGGTTATATAACATCTCATAGGGTGTTTTACCTTTTAATATAGTGTGGGCAGTCTATTGATCAAATAAATTGTAGCTCTAACACAGTCACCCCAAAATCTATTAGAAACATAAATCTAAATTTTTAAAGCTCTTGCAACCTCAAGGATATGCCTATGCTTCCTTTCAACCATCCCATTTTGTTAGGAAGTATAAGGACACGAGCTTTGATGCTCAATACCCAAAGAAAAAACAAATCCTGACAACTAGAATTAAAAAACTCTTTTCCATTATCAGACCTTACTGTCTTTATAGTAGTACTAAACTGGTTTTGAACATTCAACAAGAAATCTTTTAACACTACTATCACTTCTTTCTTACTCTGAACTAGACATGACCCTAGTATACCTACTATGATCATCTACAATGGTGACAAAGTAATTCTTTCTATCATATGTAGGAACCTTGTAAGGACCCTATACATCCACATGTATCAACTGAAAATACTATTATGCCGACTAATAGGAAACTTCAACCTTGTTTAGCTTGCCATTGGATATACTTCACATGAATGTTGCACTTCTTTATTTATTCTTGCCACCGGTACATGGTCTGTTACATTTGTAGAGGGGGACCTAACCTCATATGCCACAGTGCACTATCATCTACTTCTTTAACTACTCTAACAATGACTTCTACTAGTTTATTCTCCAGCAAATATAAGCCCTCATTTTCTCTACCCATCGCTATTACCTTCCTATTGTAAAGGCCATGAAAAACACATAACTCAGGGTAAAAAGACACTGTACAACAAAGGTCTCTTATCAAATTTAACACTGACATTAGAATGAATTTAAACTCTGGCAGATAGAGTACATTATTGAGTTTGAGACACTTTAATATCTTTACACTTTCTGTGTGGGTAATTTGACATCTATTTCCAGTAGGAACTTGAACTCCACTATTTTCTAGATTCGCAGTGTTCCTCAATTCATCCAAAAGTTCTTTATGTGGTGTAATGTGATGCCCCTGAATCTATAATTCAATGTGATAAAGTTTTGTTCAACCAAAAAACTATACCTGTCATGTTTGCCTGAATATCCTCTGAAGTATTGGCTCTGTCGGCATTGTTGAGCATTGCATTGTACTGCATATATTGCTCATATTCATCATCTAGAATACACCTTTCTTGTGTTGCCTTGCCTTCATTGACCTTGTCTACCTCAACTATTGAGTTATGTGCATATGGTCTTGTTCATGTATTAGTGTTCTGAGTCTTATTCTTACACTTGAAATCTGATGGATATCCCACTATTCTATGGCAATCATCCATCACATATCCCTTACAACGACAAAGTTCACAAAAAGTCTGTCATTGATATGTCTGAGCCTGATTATAGTTTTGATTTGGCCTAAAATTCTGACAAAATCCCTGATTATTCCTCCCTGCCATCATGCTCAAGGACTCCTTATGTCCATCAACCACACTTAACATTCTTTGACTCTTCATGTATCACTATGGCATAAGCTTGATTTACAGTTAACACAAGTGTCTTAAGTAGAATATCACTTCTCACATGACTAAAACTTTTATTGAGTCCCATTAGGAACTGTAGTAATCGTTGGTTCCTCAAATGTTCAATGAATGGACGAGTTTCATCACATCCACAACAAGGTCCAAGAATCAATTCAATTTCATCTCATAGATCTTTTATTTTACTGAAATATGAAGTAATATAGTCAATACCTTGAGTCGAGGTTGCAATGTCCTTCCACAGTTGGTAAATTCTGGTTAGGTTCGATTTATCAAATCATTCTTTAATGTCATCCCAACCGGTTTTTGAATCTAATGCATATACGTACTAGATACTAAATCTGGTGATACTGTTGCTTGAATCCGCGATAGCACACTCACATTAGATCATTCACATATATGTACCAAATGACCTTTGTACATCCTTTTTGCACAACTTCCATCTATAAGCCCTATTTTAATACTAGCCGCATCGATTTGCTTCATATAGTGTATTTCTCTGGTCTGGTCAAATTGATAATCAAGGTTATTCCCGGAGTATCTGAAGCTTGAAGGTAAAGAAGGTGATTGTGATGGATTTCCTCTACTACATGTGTAACTTGATTAGTCTGTATAACTTGATTGGTTTCGATTTCCACCATTGTTGACCTAGCTCCAAGCTATAGCAATGAAGTTCTTAGCTGAGATTTGGCGACATCAATTTTATCTTCCTTCGATTGACTGCTCTGATACCATAAAAACGTTTTCTGATGTAAGTAAGGAGGGGTGAGTGAGGGTTAGTAGGTCAAGAAATGGGGTTCTCGGGTGAGACGTTTTTGCTGGGCAGTGTGGTGTTATGGAGTTATTTCGGGTAGATTTATGTAGAGTTGGGTTAAGGCATTTTACGGGGGTGTTTTGGGTATGTTGCGGGTGGTGTTGATGCTCGGAGTTTGGTGTTGGCAAGGTGATGGAACAGAACTGAAACATTGAGGTCTCGGTAAGGGTTGTTTTATAGATTGTTTGTTGTTGTAGGGTTTGGATGGTCGTATACGTGGGGTTTCGGTTGCGGGCCTTTGTGATGGACGTTAGGGAAGTATTTTAGGATATGGTGGAGGAAGGAAGATAGTGGTTTGGACAAGGAATGAATGTAGATGATAGGGGCAAGCCCGAGTGCAATCCAAGTGTAGGACGATCGATATAGCAAGGATAATGACACGAGGGTTTTAATGCTCGAGTCGACACCAAGATGAGTTTGACCAATTGTACAAGGACTAGACCGAGGTTGCTAAGTACAAGCTCAAGTACTAACGAAGTGAGGGTGACCGATAACATTATGATAGGCCCTAGCCTTGGGTTTGGTTGGATCACACAAGTTCCAACGTCCACTTGCACCAAGGTCACACAAGTCCTAACCAAATTTACACCGAAGTGACCTTAGCTTGGGTTTAACTAGGTCACAAAAGTCCTAGCTTCAACTTACACTAAGGGGTTGGTTCATACAAGAACCGAAGGCCCACACGTTATCTTTGGGCGTTTTACTCTCTTTCAAAGAGATGACTATTCAAACCTCAAGGACCAACTAAGGTAGACAACACACAAGTTGAATACTTTAGTGTTTGAGTAAAACTCAAGTTTTTCTATTCATCAACTCTCTGATTTTTACAACATCCTAAGGGTTCTATTTATAGTAGTATGTGGACCTTTCTAGAAGACAAATTAAAGGACACAAACTACCTTGAACCTTTTGGCCAAGTGGGGATAAATGGGGAAGGTTCGGGTTTTCTTGATGACCAAGGGTGTTCTCGGCCTATGGGCATAAATGGGAAAAGTATTGGCCTTACTTGGGGACAAAGGATGAACCCAATCTTTGCACACCCTTTTGTGGATCCCATGAAGAATAATGCATGACTTGGCTCCTCACAAATCTCATCTTCTTGGAATATGTTTGGATGCTTCCATTCTTTGTATGTCCTTGGCCGAATGTAGACGGAAGATCATTTCGACCACCCCTTCATATTCTATGTGTCTTCCATGTAGCCAAATACATGAATTGTCTTCTTGAAAACATCATATGATCATTCTTGTCCTTGTCACCTTGTCCTCTTACCCTCGGCCTAGTCACCTCTTGAAAAGCTTTTTGGCCTAATCGTCTTATTACATGGCCTAGTCATCCCTTCCTATTACATGGCTTATTAATGATATCCTAACAAGAATCAAAAGCTAAGCTAAGAATTAAAGACAAGCTAAAAGAAACAAGATGGTCTCGGCCAAGACCAACAAGAAGGTCGAATAAAATATAACATCTTCTCAAATCTTCAAGTCCAATCTTCAATCCCACTCTATACTCCATGTCATTTTAAGCATATTATCATCGGATGATTAACCATCTTTGAAACTCCGAGCTTATCACTTTGAGGATCAAATTGGAACTTTGAGCTCACGATTTTTTTACATCATCTTCAATCAATCAACAGATATTTGCTCATGCAATTACACACTTGATACATTGTGAGAGTAAGAGAATTGGGAAGATATTTTGTAAATGCAATAGTTTTTCATTGAATTGATACAATGTCAGACATAGGTTAATAACCAACTCCAACAAACTAATAATGGAAAAGACTAAAATGCCCCTCAACTTACTGCACTAAAGACTGGAATTACCTTCCAAAAATACTCTAATACTACCCCTACCACGTAGGGATCTAGTAGCTCAATTGGTTGACTACATGAATTTTCATCTTGTTGGTGAGGGTTCGAATCACCACATTGTAATCCTCTCCTCATTTCCCGTTTTAAAAAAATACTACCCCCACCCCACCTCTCATAGTATTTGCTTAAATTATATGCAAATGTTTTTAGGATAATATTTTTTGCTTACATACTGAACCGTAAGAATAACTAACAAATTCATTTATTTTCCTAAAAAATATTTTTTATGGAAATCATTTTCCTTTCATACAGAACATACCCTACTTTTCAACTGCAAAAAGCCTATGACTTCGAGCTTTTTAGGTTTAAAGCTCATTTAAATAGAGAAAGCAATGTCCAAGAAGCTGATAGTACCCAATTACTTTCTATAAATGTCAACCATGGAATAAACTTCATAATTACTGATGAAAGTTTCAACATTTCTCTCACTGATAAGGGGATATAACTTATGACAACTAATTTGCTGCAAAGAATACCAGCATAACAAAACAAAAAAACTGAGCCAAGGAAAGACTTGGAGTTTCACTTTCTTGAAACTACAACAGTGGAATAAAGTTCTTAATTTACTGATGAAGTTTTTGACAACATTTTTCCATGTGAAGTCCCTTATTAAGAAGGGGGGAACAAATTTTATGTTCGGTTGGTATTACAAATATTGGAACTCCACTGCACTCCAAGCCACAAATCCCATAATGTACCAAAAGAATCAAGAAAAAACTTTGCAAAACAAATATCAATGTATCTGCTATTCTGCCCTTTATACACAAATCATCAGAGCTCATTCTCTTGTCCAACTCAAAAATCTTCGTCGATGACCAAATTTTCAGGAGATAAAAGAGTTCCTTCTCCCCGAGTTTGAGCTCTATTTCATACAACGTTTCAACAATATAAGTCACGTAACACTTCCTGTTACTCGTGCTTACTCGCAGTCCAACCCGCATACCTCTAAACTGAGTCCACCTTTCGCTGTGAATGGGTTGAGTCGGACCCACAACAAGGAGCAGATAGATGCCAGAAGGATGGACCAGACAATAATGATGGTTGGAACGTTATTTTGTTTACCCATCACACCTTTGAGGAAGGGATACAGATGAACAATGACCCATAAGGCGAAGAAAAGCCTACCGAATAGAGGACCCCAAGAATCATAACCGTTGTTGATTGCATCCGAAACACCGACTATAACTCCGATGATGTTAAGAATTAACAAAGTCATAGGAGGAATCAACAAAGATGTCCACTTGAACAGATAAAGATCAGAAAATTCCCCATCGTCCGCTGCTTTGGAAGTAACAGTGAAGCTAGTGTTGACACCAGCTAATACTTTAAGAAGACCTTGGAAAAGAGCAAATAGGTGAGATGAGGCACCACCAATCACCCAGAACTGCTCGTTTCTCCACCAGTCATCGATAGAAACACCTCCCCATTGCATCTCAAGAACACTCGTCACAGCAATCATTATGAAAAGTGCCATGAAAAGAATGCTAGCATAGTTGCTAATCTGCAACACAGCAAAAAACAAATCAGCAAAATATCATGTGAAGATACGGAGTCCGTGTAATATGTGCAGTTGATTAAAATAAAAGAGAGATCTCGAAGCAGGAACTGCAGAAGGGGCAGGCTTACCTCTGGAACAATAAATTTCCCGGTAAGCAAACAGACAGCTGGCAATGCACAATAAATGATCAAAGGAACAGAAGTCAATGGATAGACGACTGAGTTTATGTAGGAAAACCGCTCAAGAGGCTTCAGACCACAGCCATATCCATACCAAATTGGACAATGTCTACTCAAGAGAATTTCAACAGATCCCAAAGCCCAACGCAGAACCTGGTGAAGACGATCTGAAAGATTGATAGGAGCCGACCCTTTAAATGCAGGCCTTGTGGGCATGCAGTAGACAGATCTCCAACCATGGCAGTGCATCTTAAACCCAGTAAGGATATCCTCAGTAACGGATCCATAAATCCATCCAACCTGGTGGGCATGACAAGTTAAGAGTAAATGCGGAATGCATTTCCGGAAAATTCAAATAGGTTATAGAATTTCAGCATGTTATCTTACCTCTTTACCCCATTCTGTTTTGTCTTCATAACCACAACTAATAACATGTATTGCTTCTTTCAAGAGAGATGCTGATGTTGCTCCTGGAGGAATCCCACCATCTTCTAGAAGGGTTGAAGCAACGAAAACTGGTGATTGACCAAATTTCTTCTCAAGTTTTATCTGAGGCATGAGGGATGCTTTTTCACTATCAATTCCTGCAGGAAAAACCAAGTTAACAACAAATATGAACACAAAAAAGAGTTGGGACAGAGGAACTTCGAAAGTAGTTCCGTTAGAATGTTAAGTTGAAAGGGGATCCAAATAATTTAATCTAAAGAGTTAAAGTTAAGAATTAGCCATTAGGGTGGCTTCTTCTCTTACCTTCAATTCCTTCTTCGATATTTTCAAGGGCATGAATTTGTGGTGAAGCCTCTTTGCTCTTTGTCTTCTTTTTGTTATCCTTGGTTGTTTTCCCTTTCTTATGCTTCTTTCGAGAACCGAAACAACAGCAACACCATTTCGGCCAGCAGTTGCATGTTTTTCCCGGAGGTTTTGTCTTCTTTGGAGCATCATAACCATAAAGGGCTTGCCTCCTGAAGACACATCCAGTACCCACATAAATTGGACCCTGGATCCCATCAAGTCCTTTCATATTGATCTGTTAACACAAATGGAATAAAATTAGCTTTCTGTCAGGCAGTTAATGCTGCAAATCGTATACAAACATAAACAGTTAACAGTGATATTCCATAACAAAAAACCCAGGAGGCGGCATGTTACGTACATCAAAGAAGACCACATTGCGGTTGGAGTATCTGTCATGCCTGTCAATACCATCAAATCTTTGAGGAAATTGTACGTAGCATATTTTCTTTCCTGAAGTGGGATCCATCATAAAGCACATAGCTTCTCTCAGTGCCTTACTGTTATTTATATAGTGATCACAATCCACATTGAGCATGTAAGGAGCATTTGATATGACTGCTGATACCCGCATCTACAATCACATTTTAAAGGGTCAAAAGCCTATCCAAGGAGGGGAGGGGGAAGGAGGAAGAAGGAGACATGGAAGACAACTTACCAAAGCATTCATCGCACCAGCCTTCTTGTGGTGGTCAAATCCTGGACGCTTCTCACGAGAAACATAGATAAGGCGAGGCAGTACATTCCCTTCAAGATCACGGACACCATCATTACCCAGGAAGACCTTTTCATTTTAAAAAATGACAAATTGGTAAGTTCACAATAGTAAAATCTTAAAATGTCACCATTAAGTTAGGCTATAAAAGATATCAGTTTTATACCTGAATCATTCCAGGATGATCCCTGACAAGATTTCCTGGCCAAGGTGTTCCATCTTGCATGGTCCAGCCATCTTCGGGAACCTTTTGTGAAGTAGCAACCAGCCCGTTTATCCGAACCTTGAATTCTTCATAGTCTCTCTACACAAAAAGAATTGTGTTAGCAACAGGTCTTTATAGTCATTATACCATCATGTCGATGAGAATATAAATTTGATAACTTGTACACCTTCATAGCACGACGTTCCCTCACAAATGTTGCATCTACTTTATTTTTCAGATAATCAACCTTCTGAGAAAAATACCACTCCGGGGCCCGAGGCTCTATGCTGAACTTTTTGCAGAATGGGACCCATTTCCTCGCGAACTCAGATGTTTCAGAGAGAGCCTCAAAAGTAAGCATGGCAGCACCATCATCAGAGACATAGCACGAAACCTTGTCCACTGGATAATCCACAGCGAGAATGGAGAGAACAGTATTTGCAGTAATAAGCGGAGGTTCTTTCAGGGGATCCACTGTACTAACAAATACATCTATAGGGGCTAACCCAGAAGGCTTCCCTTCTTTCTCATACCTGAGAAAAAGTGAAAAACATTTACCTAAAAGGTTAGAGAGGAATGTACACACACATTTTATTATATACAAATGCACTATTTATGCATACCTCAGAGATAGCCTATCCAAGTATGTCTCTCGACGAATTGGACACCATTTAGGGAACTGATCAAATATCCATGACACAGCAAACCAGATTTCACATATAATAGAAAGCAGCCATAATACAATTGCATCATGGACAGGATGCGTTATTCTATAGTGGAAAAATAGCCCAAGTACAGCAAGACGAACTAAAATGGTTAATCTGTATGGGCTTAGCCTGCTAGAGGAAATAGGAAGCTTTCTTGAAAGTGGTTGTCTCCCTTCATCCATCCTGCAAGCAGAGATATACGAAGAACGATAAATCTTATTGATCCACAGAATGTCAAATAAAGCAGGTCCTAAATGGGACAAACCGGGATGCAACATGTTATACCCACATCAAGAAAAGAGAAAAGTGGAAATCGAGCACATACAGTATAACATTTGCCCATTCCAAATTGCTGCAACATGTAGTGAAATTATTATCTTTGAAATGGAACATGTAGTGAATTTATACTTCTATCAAAAGTGAATTCTACATCATATCTCACTAGGAGTGGTTTCACATCCACTCAGGGTCTCTCCCATACATGATTATATTTCTTATATATCACGCCAACGAGATGAAAAAATTGTGGCGAAAAGGGAAATTCAACAGAAAAGAGAAAAAAGAGTAATAAGCTTTGCATGTACAGTAGGTTGTAGAATCAGTATTATACCATTTTCTATTTCTTCTTTATTTATTTGGGTAATATAACTAGTGAATAGAGTTGAACAAACGACTCCTGAACCATAATTAGTGCAAAGAGATGGATATGCTGCAAAAACAGATGTCTCTGTTCAAGTGATTAATCTGTAACATTTCTCCCCTTTGTTTTTGTTTCTTTTTTATGCAAGTACAACATACATTTGCTTTATTCTATATTATGAAACAACGGTAATTTATCTGGTTGAATAGATTCTTTATTGTTAAGATTCTTTCAGAAGGAAATAATTGTGAAGCCAATTAGACAGTGCAGATACTCGAATCTGAAAAGTAAGAAAGTACACAATCAATAATATATGCAGCTTGCAACAACTCCAAGTCACCATCCCAAAAATAAAATAAAGTGCAAATCATATCACAGATCACTCATGAGGTTGGATTTAGAAAGAAAACAATGAATGCATAGACCTACTTGGGGAGATCGGGATCATCCAGGTCATCTCCATCGTTACCACAACCTTTGCCTCCTCCGTGCTTAACCACCTGTAATCTTTCATTCTGTTTTTTCTTCCAGTCCTCCATTCTTTCCTTCCATGCAACAGTACCATATCCATACACTGCCAAGTCTTTCTTAGGATCCATGGGGCGAGGAGGCACTGCAAAGACCAAGCATATCAAACACATTAAGCCCTCTAATACCGGCAAATTGGTCAAAGAATTTAAAATTTGCATAAACCAGATTAACTTACAAGACATTGATGAATCAGAATAAGGCACAGGATGAACTTTTTTCCCACAACCCATAAACGGTGGTATGATAAGTGCATGTTTATCAGCTGAAATTGTATCATCCTATGCAACAATGGTCCAAATTTTACAACATTTTAGCTAAAATTCAACATAGTGGGAACAAAAAAACATGACAATCTTGATTCTTGCAGCTAATATTACCTCTTGACCATAAGTAAGAAGAGGGATCTCTGGGTTAAGGGCATTAGGATATACTTCTGATGGGGTAGTAAGACCAGAAGCATTATGATTCGTACGGCGAGCAGAGAGTGCAGCCTCAGAAATATGTCTAGGGTTACCATCATAATCGAATTCATGGTCTAAGTCATCAAATTCATCCTCTTCATCATCTCCATCAACTCTAGGACTCCCTTTAATGCGCTTGTACCTAGTTTTGCATTGAGGGCAAGCTTGATTTCCTTCTCTCCTTTCGTACTCATAACAAGGTCTGCAAACAGGAAATGCACATTCATTGCAAGCAACAAATGGCTCCCCATCTACTGTAACTTCAATCTCATCATTACAAATCTGGCAAATCTGTCCACTTAATTCTTTCACAGATGTTACCTGTCATCAATTAACAATTAAAAAACCTTAAAAACCCCTTAGATCAAGAAATGGAATCCACAACACTAACTGGAAAAAGTCAAAGAAAATAACACACTTTTTTTTGTTGACAAAAAAAAAAAAAACTACAAGTTGCTAAAAAAAGAATGCAAGAAATAAGCTTTAGCTAATGGTAGGCAGAAAGATCCAATTTTAGCAAGTTAAATCTAGATATTGCACAAACAAAAGCAAGTAATCAGGGATCTTCTCAAGTGTACATCTGAAGTGAAGAACTACAAGACAACCCCCACCCCAACAAATCTGTGTGAGCTTGGTTATGTAAAATCTAAGAATCCAGCAAAACTGAAGAAAAAGCTTGAAACTTTATCCTCAAAAACAGCACCTTTTTAGCACGGAAACAGGGAATGAGCAAATAATAACTTCAAGAAAGAGCAAAATGTGGTCAATAATACACCACCGACAATAATATAGCAACTTAGAAAGCTTCAAATCTGTTTGAAATTACTCACAATGGAGCAGATAAGAGAAAAAGATAAGATTTTGAAGGTACTTACTCTTCCAACTTCATCAGCATTGATGAGAACAAACTCATTTCTATTATGTGAACCAGCAATAAGTCTCCCTTTAGTATCCATATTGAACTATCAAAATCAAGAATGGAGGACAATAATATACCCTCTTACAGTTTTAGCACATTAGAGACCACTCAAAGAGAACCAACCCAACCCCCCATTACCCTTTAAGGCTTTAACTCTTTCTCCTCCTCTTCTTTATGACACTGCTTTTAAACACCCATTACAAGTAACAACCCCTCAATTAGTATAGTAGTAATAATAATAATAATAATAATGAATGAAAATGATGTATAAACATACAAAGTACAAACACCATCAGTATTATAGTAACGATATTAGGTGTATAACATTTTGTGTGGGACTAGAGGTGGGAATATATTATTATATTATATGGCTGGAAAATGGAAAAGAATTGGTAATGTGAGTAAAAAGACTCTTTTGGGTTTTTGGGATACTTTTCTTGCAACTTGAGAGAAACCCCATGTATAGAAAACTCTCTTTTTTTCCCGGTTTATTTATTTCTGTTATTTTTTTTATATTATTTTAAATTGTTTATTTTTATAATGACGGCGTACACTCTACCCTTCTCATACCTCATTTTAAAGTGCAATGTACATAAAGCTAAAACTTGTTAATGTATATTAGGAATTTTAAAGAAGGAAACTAGTTAAGGTAAATTGTAAAACCTCGTAAACACAACAAATTTATCAAGTATCAGAGTTTTCTTTACTATATAATAGTGAATTAATCCGGTAGATTTTATATGACTTGTGGGAAATATATTGCTATCCAATATTATAAACACTTAATTACATACTACTAGAGAAATAAATAAGAAATTTGTATCACGACCTAAATTGGGGTTTTAATTAGCATTTAGTGTTGGGTTTTGATATTGATGAATGAAAAATGATGGGATGAAAATTAAAGGGAGTAAAATGCTTTTTTTGTCTCATATCGAAAAAAGAGAAGGAAAGAGAGGTGTATATATTACATTACACCTTCTCTAGTTGCTAAAAGGGTTGAGAGGGCAAGGACCCCTCGCGCCGTCGTCGTCGCTCGACTCAGCTTCGGATTCGGATTGATTGATTGATAATCTTTTTGGACAAATGGATCGACCCGCGACCCGTCCGGTTTAAGTCCTTTCTTTTCGAATTTCCCTCCAAAATTTTGGTGACTATTCTGAATGGTTGCAAACAATCAGAATCAGTACCTCCAACAACTATAAATTCTTGTTTGTTCCACGAATTTATCACTAATTCATTCAATATGAATTTTTTCATCTGAAAAATTCTCTCTTCCTAAGTCTGTGTGTGATATACTGTCGTTGAGTGGTTCGCTGTTACCGGAATTTGGAGTACTACTATTCTGGTAAGATAATCGTTCTATCCTGGGAGGCGATATTCCATTAACCTCGAGTACTGTGAGGGGAATAATTTCCTTAAAGACACACTTTGAACTAAGTGGCTCGATTATATTCTGAAATTATTTTTTCCTATTCAAAACATATTCTGTTTATTGTACTGATTTCAATTAAATATTTTTTATACTGTGAAATCTGTTTTTTACTAAGTATTTAAACAGATTGTGTTGAAACATTATTTTGGTCATATACAGATTATTATACCAACAATCTTAAGGAAATTAGATTTATTTTATTTTAATATGTATTCTGATTTGGAGATTAAAACCTGTGTGGTTTTCTACTCCGTATGAAATTTCATATTCTAACTTGAAGACATAAAAACTTCGTTGGAATATTAAAGTCCAGGAAAAAGTGTTTTTCAAAAGGGAAAAAAAAGGTGTTTTCCAGAGGGGGAAAAAATTGTCTTTCTTGTATGTTGTTTGGAGATTAAAATCTTCGGATTTTCTACTCCGATTGAGATTAAAGTTTTCATAACTTTCTACTCATTTGGGTATTTGATTTGAAGATATAAAAACTTCATCAAGTATACAACATACAATCTACTGCACTTCGTTTCAAGCAATTTTAATTCGGTTTGAAGAGATAAAATCTTCACCGTTGTGTATGATATTTGTTGCATGAAATACGTGAAGATTATTTTCAAGATAGTAAGAATGAATTTGACTTACTCATGTGATACTTGTACAACGATTTGAAGAACATAAAATCTTTCGTTACATTTAAGGAGATTAAAACTTGTGTAGTTTTCTACTCCATATGAATATTAGTATTCTGACTCAAAGATATAAAAACTTCGTTGGAATACTAAAGTTTCATAATTATACTGCGATTTGAAGAAATAAAATCTTCATCGTTTAAGTTTATAATTCAACTGCGATTTGAAGAAATAAAATCTTCATCGTTGAAGTCTGTAAATTAATTGCTATTTTGGTTTTATTAACTAAAACAGTTTGTCGATTTGACTGTGACAAACAATTAATGGCAAGAAAATTATTTACTGGATGGATGATAGAGATACAAGGTTGGAAGCGAAAGTTCTATAAAGAAAAATTACGAAATTGCTTCAATTTAGTGTCCGTGTTGATTCCAAATAGTCATGGGACGAATGGTCTTGTTTGTTGAGTTACAGAATTGGGAGTCATAATTTTCAATTATGAGATTCTGGAAAATGTCAAAGACATTACATGTGAAGAGTCTCGTTCACACTACATGTGAAGAGTCTCGTTCACATTACATGTGAAGAGTCACTACATATGAAGAGTCTCGTTCACATTACATGTGAAGAGTCACGTTCACATTACATGTGAAGAGTCTCGTTCACACTACATGTGAAGAGTCACGTTTACATTACATGTGAAGAGACAATATTAATAAGAATTCAGCTTCGTCTTACTTATTGGAGTCAAATGACTTATGACATGTTCGTTTAGGACATGTCAATTATAAAACCTTGCGAAAATTGATTAATTTAGAAGTATTGTCTAAATTCGAGTGTAACAAATCAAAATGTGAAATTTGTGTTGAATCTAAGTTTGTTAAACATACATATAAGTCTATTGATAGGAATTCAAATCCTTTAGACTTAATTCACACAGATATATATGATATGAAGTCAATACCATCTCGTGGTGGGAAAAAGTATTTTATAACTTTCATTGACGATTGCACTCGATACTGTTATGTGTACAGTGTATTTGTTTTAATAGTAAGGATGAAGCAATTAATATATTTAAGCAATACAAGAACGAAGTGGAAAATCAATTGAATAAAAAGATCAAAATGATTAGAAGTGATAGGAGTGGAGAGTACGAATCTCCTTTTGTAGAGACATGTTTGGAATATGAAATTATTCATCAAACTACTGCCCCTTACACACCACAATCAAATGGAATTGCGGAAAGGAAAAACCGAACATTAAAGGAAATGATGAATGTCTTACTAATTAGTTCAGGTTTACCGCAGAGCTTCATGGGAACTATCTCATCTGACTAATCGAATACTCAACAGAGTACCCCACATCAAAACACAATCTATTCCATATGATCTATGGAAAGGAAGAAAACTCAACTTGAAATATTTCAAAGTGTGAGGGTGTTTAGCGAAGGTCCAAGTTTCTTTGCCCAAAAGGGTAAAAATCGAATCAAAAACTGTGGATTGTGTTTTTATTGACTATGCTACAAACAGCAAAAACTTGTCAATTTTTGGTTCACAAATCGAACAATCCCGAAATTCATGTTAATACGGTAATTGAATCAGATAATGTTGAATTCTTTGAAAACATATATCCATATAAAACTGAATGTGAGTCGTCAAGTGAAAGATCTAAACGACCGCGGGAAGAACCAAAGGAAAGTATACCAAGCAAACAGGATCCAAGGCGTAGCAAACGTCAGAAGACATTTACTTCCTTTGGACCAGATTTTGTAACATTCTTGCTTGAAAATGAGCCTCAAACATTTAAAGCAACAATGTCATCTTCGGATTCAACATTTTGGAAAGAAGCAGTCAATAGTGAGATTGAATCAATTTTAAACAACCATACATGGGAATTAGTTGATCTTCCTCCTGGAAATAAACCTTTAGGATCAAAATAGATTTTTAAAAGGAAAATGAAAGCTGATGGCACTATTGACAAATATAAGGCAAGACTTGTGGTCAAAGGTTATAGACAAAAAGAAGGCTTTGATTACTTTGACACATACTCGCCGGTAACAAGAATAACATCTATTCGGGTGTTAGTGACACTGACGGCCGTATATGGTCTTGAAATCCATCAAATGGATGTCAAGACAACTTTCTTAAATGGAGAATTGGAGGAAGAAATTTACATGGAATAACCTGAGGGTTTTGTGGTTCCTGGTAAAGAAAGGAAAGTGTGCAGACTTGTTAAGTCACGTTATGGACTTAAACAAGCACCCAAACAATAGCATGCGAAATTTGATCAAACAATGTTATCAAATGGATTTAAGATTAATGAGTGTGACAAATGTGTTTACATTAAAAATACTCCAAATCATGAAGTCATTGTTTGTTTGTATGTTGATGACATGTTGATAATGAGTAAAGATATTGTCGATGTAAATGCTACGAAACGTATGCTCGCTAGCAAATTTGACATGAAAGACTTAGGGGTTGCTGATTTGATCTTAGGAATTAGGATCCATAAAACTCCACAAGGTCTAGCATTATCACAGTCACATTATATTGAAAAAATATTTGACAAGTTCAAGTATTTAAATTTCAATATTGCAAAGACTCTAATTGATGTAAGTTTTGCACTTCAAAAGAATGAAGGTGAAAGTGACTCACAATTGGACTTTGCATGAGTTTTGGGAAGTTTGATGTATATTATGAATTGTACGCGATCAGATATAGCATGTGCTATAAGCAAGCTGAGTCGATTCACGAGTAATCCCAATCAAACTCATTTGATGGCAATGAAACGAGTCTTGGGATATTTACAACACACTCAAAACTATGCTTTGCATTATAATAAATATCCCGCGATGCGGAGGATATAGTGATGCAAATTGGATCACCGGATCGTTTGAAGTTAAATCCACGAGTGGATATGTTTTCACCGTTGGCGGAGAAGCAGTGTCTTGGAAATCATCAAAACAGACATGTATCGCCCGCTCTATAATGGAATCAGAATTTATAACTTTAGACAATGCCGGTGAAGAAGCTGAATGACTCCGGAATTTCTTAGAAGATATTCCATTCTGGCCCAAACCTTTGGCTCCTATATGTATACATTGTGACAGTCAAGCAGCAATAGGTAGGGCAGGGAGCGTAATGTATAACCGAAAGTCTCGTCACATACGAAGGAGACACAATACTGTTAGACAACTCCTCTCTAGTGGCGTTATCACAATTGATTATGTAAAGTCAAGAGATAACGTGGCGGATCCGCTTACAAAAGGCTTATCTAGAGAGAGAGTTAGTAGATCATCAATGAGAATGAAGTTAAGGCCAAGGACAAGTCATCATGGCGGTAACTCTACCTAGCAGACTGGAGATCCCAAGAGCTAGGTTCAAGGAGATCAAACAAAGTTGTGACTGACGGTTCAACATTGTCAAATAACTCAACCCATTCTCGGATGAAGACAATGTTCAGAAATAAGGATAAGACTTTATGGCTTGTTAATGAGTTAATAAAGCATTAAGATTTTTTAATGGTTATCTAAATCTGGCAATGTATGACCAGATAATGTGGCTATAGGACCACATGTTTAGAAATCACCTATGTGAGTGTTAAGTGTAAGCCGCTTTAAAGGGGAATGACAGTAAATGCCCATTCTTTATGCACTCATGAGACCAGGCGGTGTTCATGGCTGAAACGAACACAACCGTGAGAACCATAAACGGTTGAGGATTGATTGTGTGTCTTATGTTGTCTAGGTATACAACAAAGCTCGACGGTTCAAAGATATCAAATCTACCGATTGATCGAGTATATCCGATATAAGTTCACTACGGAAAGTTCAAAGGGAAACCTACTTATCCAGACGCATCGATTCTCGCCAGATATCACACTCGTCCGTACATTCTTTTATCTTATAGCCATTCCCCATTCATGTGGGGGATTGTTGGGTTTTGATATTGGTGAATGAGAAAAGATGGGATGAAAATTAAAGGGAGTAAAAGACCTTTTGTCCCACATCGAAAAAAAAGAAGGAAATAGATGTGTATATATTACATTACACCTTCTCTAGTTGCTAAAAGGGTTGAGAGAGGCGCGACCCTCGCTGCCGTCGTCATTCGCTACTCGGCTCGCTCGGATTTGGATTTGGAAAACGATTGATTGATAATCTTTTTGGACAAACGTTTCTTTAATTAATTAATTAATTAATTATTTAATTAAAAATAAATCCAGACGGATCGACCCAAGACCCATGACGAATTCGCCCGTTTAAGTCCTTTCTTTTCGAATTTCCCTCCAAAATTTTGGTGACTATTCTGAATGGTTGCAAACATTCAGAATCAGTACCTCCAACAATTATAAATTCTTGTTTGTTCCAAGAATTTATCACTAATTCATTCATACGAATTCTTTCATCTGAAAAATTCTCTCTTTCTAAGTCTGTGTGATATACTACCGTTGAGTGGTTCGCTGCTACCGGAATTTGGAGTACTATTATTCTGGTAAGATAATCGTTCTATCCTGGGAGACGATATTCCATTAACCTCGAGTACTGTGAGGGGAATAATTTCCTTAAGGACACACTTTGAACTAAGTGGGCTCGATTATATTCTGAAATTATTTTTTCTTATTCAAAACATATTCTGTTTATTGTACTGATTTCAATTAAGTATTTTTTATACTGTGAAATCTGTTTTTTACTAAGTATTTAAACAAATTGTATTGAAACATTATTTTGGCCATATACAGATTATTATACCAACATTTAGTAGCCTCGCCATACTAAGCAAATCTGTTCAATCTTTGTATATTATTAATGACTATCCGTGCATTTCCAACTTCACAGTTAAATAACACCACAGGCATAACTTTAGTTTGACAAAATACCCGACGTATGTAATTGGTAGGAGTAAGTTATTCATGTATTAAAATTATGTATAAGTAATATTGTGTTTGGTAGCTAGTTATGAGGGGAGTTATTCATGCATAAAACTTGTACGGTGTTTGATTTGCAATTTAGAAAATCGAATAATTAATGCATAATATAAGTTATATGTATTATTTTATGCAGAGCAAAAGGTAGAATAACTAAACTCTGTATAACTAATACATGCATAAAATAATACATAAATTCCCCATAACTAATTCATGTATTATGTACTAATACTTGCATAACTCTAACTAGCTACCAAACAACCCTCAAGGACATAGGGGTGGGCATTTGCTCAGTTTGATTTATGACCATGTCAAATAACCATGGATATACCCACTACTGTTATTCAACCATGCAACCCCCATATGAATTTTCAAAGCGTTTTTGTTAGTTGTTGTACCAAATATCAACAGATCATATTAAAATTTCACTAGGTTAAACTTTCGTTATCTTGTTGCATGCTAATGATTAGTTAGCATTTAGCTTGTCATGGCTAAGCAATTTAATTAGTTAAAACAAACTTATAAAATTGATTCAACTTAGTCACTGACGTGTATTTTGTTAACAACGTGTTAGCCAAAAAATTGACCAAATTAACAAGGTTATTTCGTTCTTTCTACAGCAGCTATTTGTTTAACACAAGGGCTTTGGCAAAACAAAAGCTAATTTACAAGATTTTTAACAGTGTCACGCCGTCTTTGGGCTGGTGTGAGTTGTGCTACCGTACTGGGCCTTCAAAAAATGAAAAATTTTAGGGGCTCATTTTTTCATTTTTTATTAAGTAGTATTAGCCAGAATTTACTGTAAAGACACATAATTCGCAGGTCTTAGCCCAATCAAAGTAGGGGTTGATTAACTTGAAGTTGTATTGTGTTGTTATTTACAATTTAAAATAATTTCTAATTATTGAAATCATATATTTACTTATATTAAGGGTCCACTTTTACGAATTAGAACAAAATCCCCAAAATATTTGAGACAACCATGAAGATTGTGGTAACTCGATGTTTATTAAAGTGGTAAAATTGTGAACAAATGGGCGAAACGAAAAAAGAAAGGCGGAAATTACTTTTAACAAATGTATATTTTCGAGTTTAGACTTTCACTCTCAAACTTGTATCATACACGTTCTAGTTAATGAGATATGTGCGTGCGGGGAGTGTTAAGAGTCTCACATCGGAAATGAAATGGGAATATAGACTCCTTATATGGACTTGGACAATCCTCACGGACCCTACAAGCTATCTTTTAGGGTTGAATTAGGTTTAAAATTCATTCTTTAAGGTTCGGATAAATATCTATTCACAATGTCTTCCTGTCCTTTGATTTGATATCTTCACATCAATTTGCCGACACATAAAAGAAAAGAAAAAGTTTTATGTTTGTTCACATGACTGGAAAGTTACTGGCTTTTTGGATTATTTCTACATGTTCTATGATCCTTCACTAAGATATAGATTAAAAAAATAGTTTAATTAACAACAAAAATAATTATATTTCACTAATTCTTTAGTCCCAAAAGCACTCCAACGAATTAAAAGAAGGAAAAGAAAAAATGGGACATATTTTTGTAAGTTATCATTGACACAATAATTATTGTTACTGTTGTTGTTAGACTATAGACAATCAATCCTGTTGATTTGATCTAGTTTATTTTCTTAGTGGAAAGATTAGATAACAAAAGTCGCTTGTTAATTTCGAAGAACCACTAAAACAAGTTAAACATTAATTTTTCATGTTGATAAGCAAAGATGTAGTTGGAATTTTTATCATCTACTTGTATTGAACAGATAATAATATAATATATAAAGAAAATTGATATAAATAGCCCCCAACTAAAAAATAAAAAAAGAAGAAGAGCAACAAATAGTGCAGTGAACAAGTGACTTCAATAATTAATTGTGATAGTGTTGATGGTAGACTACTACTCTACTGAATTAGTTTGTGCACGTGAAATTCGAATATAAAAAATATAAAATAATAATAATAATTGGATAAAGCAAAAGGATTCAGTACAGTATTCAGTGATTTTAATTCGGGGTTTTCAGACTAATTTATGGCCGGGACATCATTCCGAAATATTCGGACCTCGGCCCCTTCAAACACATCATGCAGCGGGACCCACACAAACCGACATTGAAGCCGCGATGCATGTTGACACTCAATTTTGTCCATCTCTTTCCATTATTCATTCAAAATTAATATTTTCAACACCACAAAATAATTTTAAAATTTTAATAAAGGCAAACATATGAACACATAAATAAATCATTTAATATTCTCAAAATAACCAATTTTATTATTATTAGTATCTTTACTCCCTCGCTATAATTAATTATCCAAATCATATTAATCCAAGTTTATCGCCTAAATTACCTACTGAAACCCCTAATAGGCAAAACCACTTTTCTGCGTTGGATGTTGTGCACAGTTTTAGAGGAAACCACCAATGCTATTAATTTTATTGAAAATTTCTCTAATAATAAATATAAAAACAATTTTCTAACCCCTAATATGGCCAGTGCCACGTCTTTTACTAACGTGGAGTCTTTAGATGAAGACAATTTAAACAACATGCATTAATAATTATGCTACTAACCCTTCTCTTAAGAACTCTATTAACCCTATAACTACTCCCAAGCTCACAAGATTATAAATCTTACGCTACACCACTCGACGGACATGCAACAAAACCAGTCTATCATTACTACACACTCTCCTAGTGAAACTTCAGATTTCCCCAATCTTTCTAACTCTATAACAAAATAATAATGCCAAGGATTTCAATTTCTGTTAGACGTCGCTACCGTCTAATCCAAGTTCTGAGGCCAATGCACCACCTCCTTCTCTCTTTTCCACTCTCTCTTCCATTCTTGGCATAACAAGAAATTCTTTTCACCACACAAACGATGTATGCCCATTTTGAAAATTATAGGTGGGTCACGTTGAAAATGATAGGTGGGTCACCTTATAAAACGATACAAGGTGATAAAAAAAATTGAAAGTGGGTGCACTTGCACCCATAATGGAAAGGGTGTGTCCGCCTCTCTATATATATATATATGTACGTTTATGCATCTTCTCATGCTAGTGTAATATTATTGGCTTCTCTTACATGCTAGTTTAACATTATAGACTATATATATACGCTAATTATATTCTAAATGTTACTCATGCATTGTACAAATACATTATAAATTGCACGTCTTCACACCTGGATGTGAGTATGATACATAAGTTGTCAGTGCTGGTTATGATATGCACATGAGTTTTCCGCGTGAATTATATAAAGCATGCTAGTTAGCCATGCGATTTGATATTACCTGTGGATATGGATCTATTCCTCATGAGTCACCTATTAACAACGATCGAGCTAAAATTTTTATTAAGGGGTTCAAATATATAAAGAAGTAAGCAGAGAAGCAAAGAGTTAACATCTACTATATATACATAAAAATAATTTTAACCTTGTATATCACTGATTATTGATCATGTCGAGGATGCAGTTACTTATAGTCAATCTGTTAATAGCCCTGAATCAAACAAATTAAATAGCTAGGTATGAAGAAGTTTATTTATGGTCTACAGTAAGCTTTTCTGCAATGGTATCTCAATTTTGATAGTGTTGTGACTGAATTTTCTTATCAATGATATCTCAAGTTTGATAGATGTTCTATGACGTCGCGATCTTGAGGAAGGGTAATAAGAGGAATACCTAGTCTGTTTATAGTATGATATAACTCAAACATGTATCTCGTTCCATCCTACTAATCTTTATTTATTTTGTGTCCTATAATCATATTCAATTTAGAAATTTATTATATTAATTAGTGTAACACTTCTCACACTTTTTTATTTTTTTCAATTAACTATATGTATTTGTAATTAATAAATTCGATTGATTCAGATTTATGTGGTAGAAAGCCCAACATGCAAGAAGGAATATTTTGTGAGTATTACAATGGATGTACGGGAATAGTGTACAACTATTACTAGAACTTATAAAGGATAAACGAAGTGAATACAATAGGCTTGAAGCCTAACATCAGTTATTACAACAACAATAAGTGTTGATAATCTTGATCTTCTGTCTTTGATCCTTCTTGGAGTCTTGAGATCTTCGTTGGAACTGCAACAAACCCCTTGAGAACAACAACAACAACATGTTTAGAAATATGAAAATAGTGTAATGAAAATGGCTTACTGAGTCGATTGATTTTTCAATCTATCCTTAAGATAATATTGCCTCGTATAATCCTTTAACGGTTGTATGACAACTTATCTCAGAAGATAAAACAACAATCAAACAAGTGAGCAAATGAGACTCAAGTGTTCGCTTAGGAAGAAAGATCTTTGAGTGTATGAATTTTGATAGAGAGGAAGATAATTTTCTGAAAATTGTTAAGTGTTGAGTGTTTGGTATGTTTTGCAAATGAGCCCAAGACTCCATTTTATAGTGGGGAGAAGATGACATTCCACATAGCCAAGTAATGGCCAATAAAGACCATGTAATAGCCTTGATTGTAGAGTTACAATTCAGCCAAATAATGGCTGAATTCATGAGCTAAATAATGGAGAACTAATGCTCCAAAGTCAGCCCAAAAATCAGATTTCGTTCTTCTCCAAAGGTCTAAAACAGTCGTAGCGTCGCGACCCAGCAGGGAGGCGCCACGACGCCAAAACTTCAGAGAGTTTCGGACGTCGTCGGCGCCGCGACGCTGGCTGGAGGCTCCGCGGCCCTTCGAGGTTCCGTGTCATTTTTCCGACTCGTTTCATCTTTTACACATCGTACACATCTTCCTTCATTTACCAACATGAAAACATTTTCATTTGGCCAATAACCATCTATTATCTTACGTCTCAAATAATTCGTATACGTACCAATATCTCTTCCATTAAGAAAATTACGATCTTTGGCACATTATGTGCACGTGTGTGGAAACAATGTTTCCGACGTACAGGACCCCAATTGTTCGAGTCATAATTAACAGGATTAACTTTATTTCACGTTTAGTAAATTTTCAACAATCCCCTCTTGGAAAAGATTTTGGCGCACGCACATGATGTCTTTCTAGCAATCATTCGGCGAATCGATGTTGCATCTGGAGAGGTAGTCATAGCTTTGAACCTTCCATAGTAGAATACCATCGAACATATTTACTGCGCGGTGAACGTGATGTCTTGAACCGTCAGTGTTTAGTATATGTCAAGACAATGGTACCAACACAACTCTTTTTCTTACTCTATCTTTCTTAAATATTTTGTCCGTCGTGGGTCGTGGACACTCTTGGATTTTTAAGTGCGTTCATTTGAGGCGGCCTGTCCTCGCACTTAAATAGGTGATCTCCTACAAGGTATCCTGCAATACCCCACTACACAAGTTTTAGGCACCATTAAAAGTTTCCCCAACCTAACCTCAACCATTGAGAATCATTAAAGGTTTGGAAACTTATCCTTTACCCCTCTACAAGTAGCACTTAATGTCTATCTCGGGAACGACCTTGGATTCATGTTTCTAAGAATAAATCATTATCTGAAGTGTTCTTGCTTCCTCCGAAGCACTCAACTAAACTTTTACGACTTAGTTTTCCCAATGAACCTTATTCCTGGGATCTCTAGTCTGTAAGGTTGGGTATCCATCGTATCAATTTTATAGATTTGGGTTTTAAACCCATTCCCCTAGACCGACAGAACTCTTGATCTTTGGGTACTCCCTTAATTAAAGGGTCTGGTATATCCTTTGATTCAGTAATCAAGGATGTGTCACTCGATCAACTGCCATACGGTCTTTTGTCTGCGACAAATATGTTCAGACACCGTCATCCGTGCCCTTACAGTGTATAACTGACGACGGCACGAGTTACTCCCAATAAGGGACATCCTCAAAGAGGTCATGAAGTTACTCAACTTTTCATCATGCTTTTTACAAATCAATAAACTCCGATTCCATCTCGAATCGGCCGATGCAAATTTGCTTAGAGGATTTTCCAAAGACACACCATGCACAACCACTTGTGGATTTTGGTGTTCTTCAGATCTGATGTCCAGTTTGCATCATTGTGTTGTCCCAGAACCGCTGGACATCCAGAATATCATAATCCATAGACAGGCAACTAATTCAGATGTTGTCATATCTCATTTAAATCCTTTTATCGATCGTTACCAGTGAACCTTAGTTCAATCGATCTTCTTTATGAGTCGATACCAGATTAGTTGTAGTGTGTAAAATACATTGAACTACATGTTACCTACGTCTATCGCACCTGATCTATGGGTGCACCATAATTACAATCAATTTTAATATTCATATCCATTAGTGACTTCAACGAGACTGTCAAAACACATTACCAGTGAGTTTGGTTTAGACCAGTATGTTAGATGTCTTGGAATTCTCAATTACTAAGATGTCATCTGTAATACCCATATCATACATGTCAAAATATTATTTCAACATACTTCTAGGATCAAACTAGGATTACTCTTTGTGATCAACGTCGTTTACGTAAAGACATATCATTCACGAGTTAGAACTACCTTTTCATGTAGACATTTGTCACACTCTTTAATGGAGAAACCCTTCCATAGTAGAGTACTATCAAGGTTTTCATGTCATTGCTTCAGGGCATGTTTCAGCCCGCACAGAGATTTGACAAGTCGACAAACTTTCTTCTCTTCCCTGGAACCACATACCCCTCGGGTTGTTCCGTATCACTTTCGGACTTTTGGTTTTTCTACTGTTGACTTTCTATCTTCAGAATCAATGTCTCTGCAGTCATATTCATTGTTTCTGTTTTATCTGAACCTTCCAGGACCAAAATGTAAACATTTCTGGGACCATCAAGGAAGTTCAGGAAGAAGCCCAACAATCCACAAAACCAAACTCTCCGGTTAGGAAGGCTATCTCAACATACATGTCATGCTAGATTGCAGTGACCCTTAAACTATTCACATATGAACACATGTCCAATTATCCGAGACCTTATGCTCGTCAATAGATCCATCCACTTTGTACTCAATTTGAGTATCCATTTTTATAACCAATAGGATCTTTTCCCGAAGGAAGATCAATCATCACACAAGTGTGGTTCTATCTGATGGAGTTTATTTCTCTCTTTTAGCTTATTTCCAAAGCTGCACTTCTGGAGATGACAATTCTCAATTTGTCCATAGTTTATTCTCAACCATATAAGCTAGAAGTCCTGGAACAAGTTTATGTCCTCTCTTATTGCTCTGTCTCAGTTCAACATCTAGAATCCATTAGTTCTGTAGTTCTGGAACATTAAGTTCCGGATAGTCAGCAACTTTCGAGTCCTATAGATCTGGAACGTCTAGTTCCTTACAATCAGGCACTCGCGGGTTCTTGTTAACCTTGAGCAATTACTTCTTTTTCCTTTTCAAGGAAAGTCATCTTCAAAGAATATAGCATTCTTTGGCATCTTTTGTTCTTTGCATATCCAGCGGATATACAATCTACAGTCTTAGGTCCGACTTGACCTATTTCAGCTTTAGTGTCTCAACACTTGCCACACTACCCCATATCACAACATTTGTATATGAGATTCTTTCCATGTTTCATATGGAGGGTATTCATTTTCCTTATGCGGGGTTCTGTTCAGAATCACATTAGTAGTAAGGATCGCCTTGCCCCAAATAGCTTGGGCGTACAGATCTGCACTTGGCTAATACAGTTAGACTAAGGTGAGTAAGGAGAAGTCATTTGATAAACGATGCTTCAGATTCCCCCCTCTATCCCTACGAATTCCTCAATCCGTTGGCTTTTAAAGTTATTGTTTCTGAAGTGTCGTCACCCTGCCTGGGAGGCGCCGCGGCGCCTGAATTCTAGTGGCTGACCATTATTCAAGTACTGCGGCTCTTGGTGGAGGTGCCGCGGCGCTCTAGCTCCCATCTGTTTCAACAGATTCATATTTGTTCTTCAACAAAGGAAGCAATACGTTGTACCATCATTTGATGAAGATCACAACATACTTTTCTCCCCCTCTATTTGTACAAGCGTCAAATCACCCACGTAGGCGTGACTATGTTATAAAGGAGCGATGCTTCTTTCGCTATTCCTTTAATGGAATGGAAAGGTGATTCTTGCCTCTTCGCCTACCTCACATTCATTTGAGGGTTTATGTCGACAGACGACAACAATCTCAACTTAATTAGCTTTGAATGACTTTTTATTTAATGTGTCTTAATCTATGAAAGCATAGATGCACGGATTACAAATATATCTTCATTTGGCTACAGTCTTACTGTACCACTCTTAGTTATCATCGACCTACGGGACATGAGGCAAAGACTCAAGCCATATTGCCCAACAACGTCCTTGAAACCAAGTTTAGGACATGTATCACATCTTGTTAGAGTGATCACATTACCTTAAGTCCTGATGAGGACAACCTCTTCAACTTCTTCTACTTTGAAGGTAGTGTTGCTTCACATGAACAACCGCTTTCCCGTGGTTAGGGCGTAATGATCGGTGTATTTTATATACACTTTTTGAGTCATTTGTCTTTTGTCCCTTTTTGTACAAATACGTGTCGTCTTAGGATAGATTTTCTTTCTTTTGAGTCAACTTGGTTAAAATGGCTCTTTGGCGGAAAAGGAGCGAAAAGAGGGCAAAAGTGGAGGTTCCAGAGCTTAAAATGCGAGAAAGTGGCGAACTGTGCAGAGACATCAGCAGCGCCATGCCGCCCACCAACAGGCTGCGCCGGCGCCAATATCGAAGGCCTTCGATGTTCCAGTACGCGCGCTCGAGACAGCAGTTGCAGAGCCGCGACGCCTCATCATCGTGAGAGTTTCGGTTCCGGCCGCGCCAAGAGAGTGGTCGCGGCGCCGACGCTGAAAATCGAGTTTTTGACGAATTTATGGGCGAGCAAGGAAAACCTGGGCGGTTTGAAGCTATAAAAAGAGAACCCTAGGCAGTTTTCAAGGGTTCCCTTTCTTGCACAAACACAACACTTCTTGGAGTTCAAGATTGGAGACCATTCTCTTGTAATTTTCTTTCTTTCTTTTACTTTATTTCAGTTTTTATGTTGGATATTGAATTAGTTCTTGTCATGCCTATGGCTAGGAACTAATTCTATTATAGGGCTTTCCATGTCAATTCACTTGAACCTTATTTTATGAATTAATGCATGTTTATGGTTGTTCTTCTTATTGTTGAGATTTATCCAATAGTTATTTTGAATGCTTGGTAATTACTTGATCATTAATTATCATTATTTATATGATTTCTAATCAAACTTCGAAAGGAGGAGGTTGTGACTATGTTGTAGTTGGGTAATCATAGGTCGAATTGGGGATGAAAATACCTCAATTACTTGTGTAGCGTTAAACATGGGTTTTTGTTCTTAATACTCCTATAGAGTCATCCTTATCACCGAAAGGTAGAAATGAGCGCTACTGGGGTTGAGTGTTTATATAGCCTTAACGGGAGTATAAAACGGATTAGTAAACCTGCTATCTCCAAAAGAAGAAGAACCATAATTTATTGCATTAATAAGTAATATAAGCGGATAGTTGAGGAGACTTGGAAGCCCTATTTCCATCATCACTGAAGTAAACACTTAGTTAATTAGCCTTTATAATTGTTTGTTATAATCAACAAACTCAAATATCGGTCACCAAATAGATAACAAAGAATAGAAGTTGGTACTTGAACACTAATCCTTGAGGACGATAACTCGGTCTTCAAAGACTATATTACTGTCACACCCCGAACCCCGAGCCCGTGACTAGTGCCCTACCTGGGCACCCTTCTACCTAACAACACAAGTAAACTGCGGAATCTAAGTAACACCTCATTTTTTTTAAACCAACGTACGTGCAAGGGAAAATCCGACAAGGTTGCCATATAATATACATAAACAAAAGACACTACACTGTACATGAGTCCAATCCCACATATGAATACTGCACTTAAGAATTTTATCAAATATGACGACAAGGCCCCGCTGCATCTACGACCGCACAAAGCTCAGATCATGAATCAGGCTAAAAAGATAAACTCACGAGCAGAGGAGCTATCCAAAATCGCGAAAGGTGGTCCTACACTGCAGATCACCAAATCACGTACCTAAACTCATGCAGATTTAACGCACTTCCGGGCGAGGTCGTGAAGAATGTACCAAGTATGTGAAATCGAAAATATTGTAATGAAATCATAATCTATACAAAGCAGAGACATGTATGATAGCCAACCTACGATACACAATACACAAGGCCATATCAAGTCGTGGACGACGCCTCAAAGTCATTACTAAAATATAACCATGGTCTCACGCCCACAATATCAATCATGCCTGTGGAATCTTCCTCATCACGGCGATCCATGATATAATATAACACCAATAGGCATACATGAACACCAAGTCCCACTGTGTCCTAAAATCAGACGGGCCAAGTAGGAAAACGAACCACCATATCCAACTCAGATCATAAACTGACGGCAAGTAAAAGCCAACTACTGATCCAACTCGCTAACAATCGACGGCAAGTACGTAAAGCTAACTACGGATCCAACTCGCTGCCACGAGATATGATCGGGCAAGCGCGTTATCTACCGAGCCTATCGTACTAAATCGCGGCAATAGCACCGACGGCAAGTACGAAAGCTAACTACCAGAGCTATCTGCGTCGCCCCACCGACGGGGCAAGTACGAAAGCCAACTACGAGCCATCCTCGTCACTACACCTCGCTGGAGGCTAATCCATGGAATAACAATATCCCACGTGGTGGTGCCCGAATCCCACATCGTATAAGCATGACCATGTGGTAATACAAACAACCGAATCTAACCCGCCTCGGTCACATGCCCTAATCCCACATCGTATAAAGCGTGTCCGAGTAACACAAATAATGGAAGCATACCCGTGGAATCCCACATCACCGCTTGCAGACGCCCAAGTAAACTTACAACAGCATAGACCTCCAACCGAGAGTCGCGACAACGTAATAAAACATAATACTTGCACTCAAAGGCTATCACCAGCACACATAGGCAAGTTCATAAAATCTTTAGACTTTCATTTTATAAACTCAAGGCACTTATAGAATAATTCTCAATTAAACAAGCCAAAGTGCTTATCAAGGCACACATAGAATAATTCTCAATTAAACAAGCCAAAGTACTTATCAAGGCACACATAGAATAATTCTCAATTAAACAAGCCAAAGTACTTATCAAGGCACACATAGAATAATTCTCAATTAAACAAGCCAAAGTACTTATCAAGGCACACATAGAATAATTCTCAATTAAACAAGCCAAAGTACTTATCAAGGCACACATAGAATAATTCTCAATTAAACAAGCCAAAGTACTACGTACGTACATTCTTTTCAAAAGACTCCTTTTTATGTAAAACCCCAAGATACTAACACCCGTAGTATCAAGGTGTGTCTACTTTTCAAAGTAAGTTACTACACTTTTAGAAAACTCATTTCAAAGCTTGAAATCAAGTAACTTCAAATTTTTACAATCTAGGCAACTTATGCCCATTAATCCAAATAGACAACTTTCTTAACCTTACATAAAACCGTTATAACCAACTTCCCATAAAGCCGTTATAACCCTTTATGGTTTTAGACATATCCATTCCTTTTATAACCAAGAGACTTATACTTTTAAAACCAAGTACCACATACTTACAAATCAAGTTCTTAGCTTTCAAAATACTTCAAGTCTCTTAATATTTAGAAAACAAGTTTCTTCTACTTTTAAACCTCAAGTAAATCACTCCTTTAACTCCCCTAAAGTCATTATAACAACCCTTAGGTTTTGGAACTAAGGCACTAGCCAAAAGGTTTGGAAACCACTTCCTTTTCAAGACTCTATGTACTTTAAGTAATATACTTTCACTCTTAAGAATCCAAACTTCACTAAGGAAATGGATTATACAACTTACAATTTAAACATCAAAGTACAATCAAGGAAGTATATAGAACAAATTCTATTTTAGGCAATCCAAATACAACCAAGGAATGGATCATTTAAGGAGTAGGACATACTTTCTTTATCTTAAGGAATCATGCTAGAAGAGGAGATAGTTCACATATCTTTTCGGCTAAATCCACAAGCTAAGCCGAATACACCGCACGTAGAAGTGTCAACCTATAATGGTCACAACATGACTATCAACTTCTAGTCTCTAACGTAGAATAATACTAAGTATACGGTCTCTTATTCTACGGAAAATCGGGCAGCACTTCCTTTGTTTCTACAAACTTTGCCACTTTTTTTAAGGCCGAATACAATAACCAAACATGCCACATTTAAGGCTCAACATACCAACCAATCAAAGGGGATTACACGCCTTACAATACGTGTAAAATTCCACCCCACAATTCATACGAAGTAGTTCCAAATTTAAAGTCATTCTCGGCCAACTTATACAACCACACTAAGTCTTTTCCAATTCTTTTCCAATTCCAAGTTCTAAGGTCTAACATGTTATATAGCCATAAACAACTTCAACAACTACAATCTCCTTCTTTATACAACATGCGACGACTTAAACTAATAATCAACTTGAATTGTAATCTTAAGGCTAAACATGCTAGTTTTCGGATTAGGGTTCCAATAGCCAATATACTTATCAAACTTCATAACATATACCTCATGCTTGCTAATATCCATAGCTACAACAAAAATTAAACTTTAATTGCTAAAACGACAAGATTTATACCTTTATAAGCCCTTAAAATTTCCAAGATTTAAAGTCGCGCCTTAGCAATTCTTAGCTCCTTTCCTTTACGCTCCAATCCGCTATTTGAAGCCTTTAGAAGTTCACAACCAACTTCTCTTCCATTTTCAATCCAAAACTAGGAAAACTACTTAGGTTTTCGCCTTGCGACTAACGTGAAAACGCTGCTTTTTCTCGCAATCTTTCTATTGAGATATCCTTACAATATACTTAGGGACCTTGGGTTAAAGTCTTGTGAATAATGGATCAAAACTACAAAATTTTTGTGTGGACTTGACCTTGAACCCGAGAGCACAATTGAAGAACAAAGTGTTGTGAATTTTTTTTAAGTGTGGAAGACCTTGTCTTGCACTAGTAGTATGCTTATATAACACATTGGATGGCTTAGATTAATACACTTGTGGGCTAGGATGAAGGACAATTAATGTTAAGCCAAGTGGACAAGTTGACTTGGTCAACAATCTCAAGCTTTGAAGACTTATCTTCCTTGATGGTCAATGACCATTTTACCCTTACCAAAATCGTCCAAGACCATATGTGGGGGGTGCCACGTGTCACCCTCTCATTCGTCCATAAAATTCCGTAACCCTCGTGGGCCCCGCAAAACGTAAAATTCCTCGGGTGGGCCCCACGTGACCAAATCCGTAAAAATAAATTTCCATAATGTTAATAAGTTTCATACTCTCCCAATAATGCATTTTGAGAATTCAATTCTCAACAACGAACATTTTTCCTTTCCGACGTTCGGAAGATTTTCCATCGGAACAACAATTCTTCCTTTCGCACTAATTTCCAAGTCTTGTGTTCCTTACGTACTTTCTCTTATACATGTCCTGGACTTACGGGGTGTAACAATTACTTGACTCGACAACGTGCACTTGCGTTAAAGTGTGTGCATTAAATCGCGCATCAAGTTTTTGGCGCCGTTGCCGGGGATTGGCGTAGTTCAATATCAATTTTATCTATTCTTAATTTCTAATTTGGTTTTTTTTATATATTATTTTTACGTTTTTTTTTATTTTACTTATTTATTTTTGTGAGAATCAGTTGCCGTGATCCGTTGTTGGTTTTGATTCATCTCAGGGATCCTGAAGACATGGATTACTACTATCAATATGATAAATCTCCAACCCCACAAGAAGAGAGGGAGGAGTTACGAGCAGCCATACTCAGTTTTACTAGGTACCAAACTCAGTTTATGGACGAAACGAGAGTGTCCTTGAAGAAGTTGGAAACGCAAATAGGACAACTCGCGGTCATGTTGAACAGCGAAATGCAAGAAAAGCAATCTGCACACGTGGGAGGAAATATAAAAGCACAATGTCAGGCGATTGACCTGAAAAATGCCGAATCAATGGAGATGGAAAGTTCGCAGCAGCAGCAGCGCCGCGGCGCCGAAGATTCTGAGACGGTGCAGAAGTTTGAGCGTCGCGGCGCCCAAGAGCAGGGCCGCGGCGCCCAGAGCCCAGAAGCCGAAAAGTTGGCGGAAGTTGTTGTGAACGCACCCCAGGTGAAGATACCATATCCCCAGAGGCTAAAAACATGTGCTCTTGACAAGCAATTCTCTAAATTTGTAGAAGTTCTCAAACAATTGCAACTCAATATCCCGTTTGCTGAAGCGCTAGAGTAGATGCCGAGCTATGTAAAGTTCATGAAGGATATTCTTAGCAAAAAGAGGAGGATAAAGGACTACGAAACAATGGTGTTGACTGAAGAATGTAGTGCCATCCTACAGAGAAAACTACCTCAGAAATTACAAGATCCAGGGAGCTTTACCATACCATGCACCATTGGAAAGTTTGAATGTCAGCAAGCATTGTGCGATCTGGGGGCAGACATAAATCTGATGTCTTATCTAGTTTTCTGAAAACTTGGAATGGGAGAAGTCAAACCTACAAACATCACTTTGCAGTTAGCTGACCGCTCCATAGTCCATCCTAGAGGAGTCATCGAGGATGTATTGGTGAAGGTGGACAAGTTCATTTTTCCCGCTGATTTCATTATCTTAGACATAAAAGATATCGACATAATCCCTATCATACTTGGCAGACTCTTCTTAACCACAGGACAGGCTCTCATCGATGTTCACAAAGGGGAGTTGAAGCTTCGGGTAGAAGAAGAATAGGTGATCTTTAATGTTTTTCGGGCAGCAACTTTTCCAGATGCCAATGATAATCGCCACCATTGAGATTATCGAAGATGCGATGTCGCCAAAGGGTTCGTAAATGAGTATACGCTTAAGAAATCTTGACCAAATGGGATGATCAGAGTAGGCGACCCAAGGTCATGGAGTATGAAAATTGGATGAATGCTTATGAGAAATGGGATAGGAGGAGGTATGAAGAGCTTGGGCAGATGCCAGAAAGATCAATACCATCCACAGAGAAGGCTCCAGAGTTAGAGTTAAAAATCCTACCCAATCATTTACAATACCAATATATAGGTGAAGATAAAACCTTACCAGTGATCATTTCATGCCACCTATCCACAGCAGAGACTGATAAGTCACGAGAGTCCGAGGCCCACAAGCGTGCCATTGGGTGGACATTAGCAGACATAAAGGGGATAAGTCCGTCAACAATAATGCATAAGATTCTTCTAGATGAGGAGAGAATACCATCCATCGAGGCACAAAGGCGGCTAAACCCAAATATGAAGGAGGTAGTCAGAAAGGAAATCCTGAAATGGCTCGATGCGGGAGTAATTTATCCTATATCTGACAGCGCATGGGTGAGTCCAGTACAAGTGGTACCAAAAAAGGGTGGAATGACAGTGGTGACCAACGAAAGAAACGAGCTCATTCCTTCTAGAACAATTACTGGATGGAGAATCTGCATCGACTATCGCAAGTTGAACAAGGCAATCAGAAAAGACCACTTCCCGTTGCCATTTCTAGATCAGATGTTGGATAGACTTGCGGGGCACAACTACTACTGTTTTATGGATGGTTACTCAGGGTATCATCAGATTGCGATAGCACCAGAAGATCAGGAAAAGACAACATTCACCTGCCCTTTTGGTACATTTGCATTCAGAAGGATGCCATTCGGACTTTGCAATGCACCTGCAACCTTTCAGAGGTGTATGATGGCAATTTTCTCAGACATGGTGGAGAGGACTATAAAGATCATTATGGATGATTTTTCGGTCTTTGGAGCATCGTTCGATGAATGTTTGAGGCACTTAGAAGTAGTGTTAAGCCGATGTGAAGAATCTAACCTTGTGCTAAACTGGGAGAAGTGTCATTTCATGGTAACAGAAGGGATTGTCCTGGGACACAAAATATCAAACCAAGGTATTGAGGTAGACAAAGCAAAGATTTCAGTAATCGAAAATCTCCCACCTCCAGCATCAACAAAAGGGGTCAGAAGTTTCCTTGGGCATGCGGGTTTCTATAGAAGATTCATCAAGGATTTTTCAAAGGTTTCAAAACCCCTTTCCACATTGCTAATGACGGGGGTTGCCTTTGACTTCAATAAGGAATGCTTGTCCGTTTTTCAGACACTCAAGGAGAAGCTTATTTCAGCACCCATAGTCATTGCACCAAACTGGGAGCTCCCATTTGAACTAATGTGCGTCTGGCGATTATGCAGCGGGGAGCAAGCTTGGACAGAGAATCGACAAGGTATATAGATCCATTTACTATGCTAGTAAAACTCTAAATGACGCACAGTTAAATTACGCGACTATAGAAAAGGAATTACTAGCAATAGTGTATGCATTTGAGAAATTCAGGCCATACTTGATTGGAAATAAGGTGATAGTATACACTGACCATTCTGCCATAAAGTACTTGATGACAAAGAAGGATGCAAAACCTCGTCTCATTCGATGAGTCTTGCTACTACAAGAATTCGACGTGGAAATTCGTGACAAGAAAGGGACAGAGAATTCAGTTGCAGACTACTTGTCAAGACTGGAGAACACAGAGAGCCAGAACACCAAGGATGTGCAAATAAATGATCACTTTCCAGAAGAGCAACTGTTTCAAGTAAGTGCGAATTTTAATTTACCTTGGTAAGCTGATTTTGTTAATTTTCTTGCAGCTAAGGTAATATCCCTGCACTGACAAGACAAAGAAGTGAAGAGGTTTTACTCAGTAAAGCACTACTATTGGGAGGAGTCGATGTTATACAAACATCAGGCGTCAAGTCATCAGCGATGTATACCGAGGAGGAGATGCACGTGTTCTCACCCATTGCCACACCCTATCATGTGGTGGACACTTTGGGGCATCAAGAACAACAAGGTACTGCAATGCAGATTCTATTGGCCAACACTTTTTAAGGATGCCCATGCCTTTGTGAAGAGATGTGATAGTTGTCAGAGAACAGGGAACATTTCAAGACGAAAAGAAATGCCTTCGCAAGGGATATTGGAAGTGGAACTATTTGATGTGTGGGGAATCGATTTCATGGGTCCATTCCCGCCGTCTTTTGGAAATCAATATATCCTTCTGGCAGTGGACTATGTGTCCAAATGGGTAGAAGCAGTAGCCACAAAAGAAAACGACAGCAAGACTGTTCAAATATTCCTTCAAAAGAATATTTTCACAAGATTCGACACTCCTGAGGCCATCATCGACGGCGAAGTCACTTTTGCAACAAGCAGCTGAATTCATTACTTTCCTGGTATGGAGTCTACCACCGCACCACAACTGCCTACCACCCTCAAGCGAATGGACAAGCAGAAGTGTCAAATAGGAAAGTGAAGAGCATACTGAAAAAGACAGTGAATGGCTCAAGGAAGGATTGGTCTATCAAACCGATGACGACCGTGGGCATCTGTAACAACTTTCAAAACACCAATAGGAATGTCACCATATAAGTTAGTTTTTGGTAAGACATGTCACTTGCCAGTAGAGTTGGAACATAGAGCGTATTGGGCGATGAAGAAGCTTAACATGGATGCCAAAGCAGCAGGGCAGAAGAGGCTACTACAGCTGAGCGAGTTAGATGAATTCAAGCACAACGCCTATGAGAATGCAAAGATCTACAAGGAACGAACGAAAGTATGGCACGACAAGAGGTTGATACCAAAAGACTTCCAAGAAGGACAACAAGTGCTTTTATTCAACTCAAGGTTAAAATTGTTCCCAGGCAAGTTAAAATCACGTTGGACTGGACCGTACATGGTGGTAAGAGTATTCCCATATGGTGCAGTTGAAATAAAAGGGAGAGAGGGAGCCTCATTCAAGGTAAACAGACAGAGGTTAAAACCATATTTGATCAATGAAATGGAATATATGAACTTAGTAATCTCTCTCACCCTAGAATGATAAGGAACTTGCGTCCGGCTAAAAAACGTTAAAGACAGCGCTAATTGGGAGGCAACCCAAGGTATTTCAATTTATTTACTTTAAAATGCAATTAATCTTTACTTAGAACAGTCTCACAGAGGTAGTGCTATGTGTTATGATGACAGGTACAAGGCCAAGAACTTAGAGGGCGAAAACTGAAGACAAGCCACGGATTTCCAGAAAATTGGCAGAGCGCCGCGGCGCCCAGGAGCAGGGCCGCGGCACCAAAAGATCAGAAAAAGTCCAGAAGTTTGAGCGCCACGGCGCCCATTTGCAGGGCCGCGGCGCCACAAAAAAAAAATCTTGGACGACGCCCAAATCCGACGCCCCTTTCTCCAAATCAAAAATCCTGAGCCCCTCCCCAATCACGTGACTCAATGCATTATCCACCGCCACCGCCACCATTTTAAACCAAGTCTGTAAGTGTCTTGTTTCTTTTATTGTCTTTGAGTCTTGCACACATTGGGGACAATGTGTGATTTAAGTTTGAGGGGGGTGTCTTATTTGTGTCTTATTGTTATAGTATGTTTGAGTCTTTTTGATTTGTTTTGTGTATTTTGTGAGTCATAAATTTTTTCTTTTTGAGTCATAATTGTCTGTCAAAGATCATGCATGTTGTAGTTACTAGAAACACCTAGTGAAGTAAGGTGGAATAATGTGATGGAACTAGAAGCAACTATCTAAACACTTAGGTTAGATATGCCAAAAACTCATGAAATCTGTTTATTTGGAGTTTCTTGCTTGAACTGTGCATGATAAATGATTAAAACCTATGTGTTATGATTGCTTGCTATTTGAGGCGAAATAGTTAGGATATGCATGTTAGAGAGATGGCTCAGGCGTTTCTTTGTTAGCCAATTCTTACCACTTTTTTCTATCCCTGACATTGAAAATATCCCTAGTCAGCCCCATTGAGCCTAAACATGAAACTTTTTCTTTGACACCCTATATTTCCATACTTGTGCCATAAGTAAAAATGTGAAATAGTTGGAATAGAATGTGTTAAAAAAGAGACAAAAAGAGCAAACAAGTTTGATGCACCCCAATAAAAAAAGTAATAAGAAATAGGCAAAAGCCTAAGTTTAGGGGTGCTTGTTACTATAATACATTTCACGCTCTCAAAACAAAAGAGTGGAAAGATAGATTTGAAGTGAATAAAAGAAATCAAAAGAAAAGGGAAACATTGAAAAGCTAAAAGAGCTTATGGTACACAAAATGAGCCTAAATGCCTATTTTACCTACCCATGCCTAAGCCCACATTACAACCCTGAAAAGTCCTGAAGATCTCTTAGATGCATATCCATGATTAGTGGAGAATAACAAGTAAAAATGTCATAGGATTTTTGAAATTAACGTGCATGATTCAGTATTTTAACTTCCATTAAGTATGATAAAAATGAGTTTGCAAAATATCTAGCTTAATGTGTTTAGAGTGCTAAAATTTCATGCTATATGTTCCTGCATATTATTCTGCTAATCTTCATGTTTTTCTAAGTAACATCAATGCAGCAAAGTGATCAATGTCATTGAGTCTTTTTCTTCTCCTTTGAGTCATTATTTCTTTCTTTTGATCTTTGCTCGAGGGCGAGCAAAGGTTAAGTTTGGCGGTATTTGATCGGTGTATTTTATATACACTTTTTGAGTCGTTTTTAGTGAGTCTTTTGTCCCTTTTTGTACAAATACGTGTCGTCTTAGGATAGATTTTCTTTCTTTTGAGTCAACTTGGTTAAAATGGCTCTTTGGCGGAAAAGGAGCGAAAAGAGGGCAAAAATGGAGGTTCCAGAGCTTAAAATGCGAGAAAGTGGCGAACTGTGCCGAGACACTGTGCCGCATGGCCCTCCAACAGGGCGAGTGCCCCGCGCCAATATCCAGAGGCCTTCAGATGTTCCAGCGCGGCGCCTCCGCATGCGAGTTGCAGGCAGCCGCCTCATCATCGAGAGTTTGAAGTTCAGCCAGCGCTCCCACAGCGCGGCGCCGACGCGGGAAAAATCAGGTTTTTGACGAATTTATGGGCCAGGCCTGAAGGAAAACCTTAAGGGCGGTTTTGAAGCTATAAAAAAAGAACCCTAGACAGTTTTCAAGGGTTCCCTTTCTTGCACAAACACAACACTTCTTGGAGTTCAAGATTGGAGACCATTCTCTTGTAATTTTCTTTCTTTCTTTTACTTTATTTCAGTTTTTATGTTGGATATTGAATTAGTTCTTGTCATGTCTATGACTAGGAACTAATTCTATTATAGGGATTTCCATGTCAATTCACTTGAACCTTATTTTATGAATTAATGCATGTTTATGGTTGTTCTTCTTATTGTTGAGATTCATCCTTATCACCGAAAGGTAGAAAGGAGCGCTACTGGGGTTGAGTGTTTATGTTATACCCCGTATTTTCCAGAGTATGTATGTGAGGACGTACGTACATTTGTACAAACCCTAATTAGGTTAAGGATGAAATTGTGAACTTTCGACGGAAAAGATTCCGAACCTTGTGAAGGAAATTCTACGTTTTTAATATTTTAACCGATTACGGATTTTTCCGAGAGACGAAATATTTTGGACCAATAGGAGGGCGACATGTGTCACCCTTAGTTGGCATGGGTTGGACGAAAATGTTGGCCAAGTGGACTAAGTCAAATGGTCAAGTCTTGGAAGATATTTCTTTGGGGTGAGTGGGAGTAGGTAGAGGCGTTTTTTGGGCAAGTGGGAGGCTTGCCTTGGACGATTTTTGTGTGTTAATGGAAGGCCACATGGCTCATTGTTGTGGGGGACATATGTCCCAATGTTGTGGTGGACATATGTCCCAAGGTTGTGGAGGACACTTGGTTGGAAGACCTCACTCTTCACATGGATCCAAATCTCCACCATCCACTTGCTTTGATCTTGGCCATCAAGGTTCTATAAATACCCTCAAGTGCAAGACTAAATCTTAATCCCTTTAACATTTTCCCAGTTTGAAAATCCATTTCCCCTCTAAGCTCTCGTCAAACTACCCCCTTCCTAGTTGTTCTTGTCAAATACCCCCTTGGTAGAAAAGTATTCTCCAAGTATTGTTACTATCCCAAAATACCTTAGCCAAATACCTTGTAGTTTTCCAAAGTCACCTCTATACTAAAAGCCCAGAAATACTACCTTATATCCATTAGTCACAAAACGAAACCCTAGGAAAATCTTCATTGTTGGTTGAAGTATTAAGTAGAAGTTGTGTAGGACCTCTAAGGGTTTCTTGGAGCGAATTGGAGCGTACAGAATAGGAGCTAAACCTTGCTCAGGATCGACATTTAAACTTGGATAATTTTGGGCTTATCGAGGTAAATATCTTGTCCTTCTATTGTAATTGGAAATTACATACTGTAGTAGTATAGAAATGAGTATAAGATATATAGAAGGGATGGTATAAGAGAAGAGTATTGAATCAGATTTACATAGATGTATTTACTGAGACTTGTGTAGTTTAACTGTAGGGAAGTCTGCCCGATTTTCCGTAGAATAGAGAACCCTCGCTTAGAATATTCTACAGAGTAGTCTAGACGTTGATAGGCGTATTTGACTATTATAGGTTGATACTCTGCGCGACATATTCGACTTGGCGGTGGATTTCACGGAGGTATGTGATTCTTCCTATTCTCTTGAGCATGATATTTTGATATATATATATAGTACGGTAGACGTACGTGTGTTAACTAAAAAGGGTTTTACTCTGATGTCTTTTGACTTGAGTTTTAAATAATAAGAATCTTGAAGTATTTCAAAAGAAGTATGAATCGTTTTTGAAAGAAGAGTAATACTTAGTTTTAAAAGTTTAAGAGTTATACTAGCTTTATGGGAAGTTAGGTATAACGACTTAAAAGAGAAAAAAGAACGGTTTATTTAATTGTTTATGGAAGCCTTGTATTGATTTCGGAAATGAGAATAAGTATCGAACAAACCATCATAGTAGCTAATAAAGGAAAATGTATTGACTAATTAAGTATTATTAAAACCAGTAGAAACCTCCATCTCCATAGAAGCTAAGATAAGACAAAATTGTATTACATTTTCTAGATCATGGTTGCTTTAATAAGATTGTTATAAACAAGAATGAACTACTCACACATAAGATATATGTTACTCAATTTTGTTAAAAGAAGAAATTACGTTGTTAGGACTATGAACTATGAAATCTTTCGAAAATAAGAGACTTAAGTATTTAAGAATATGCAACTTGAACTTTTGGAAAAGAATGTTGTTACTTGACTTTAAAACGGAAAAATGTGTTGGTTTAAAAATAAAGGCATGGTATTGTCTTAATCTGTCTTAAAAGAGAGTTTAAATGTTATGGCCAATTTGATACCGAGTCCATGGGATGGACCGGGAATGTATTCCACCACGTTTTGATACCGAGTCCATGGGATGGACCGGGAATGTATTCCACCACGTTTTGATACCGAGTCCATGGGATGGACCGGGAATGTATTCCACCACGTTTTGATACCGAGTCCATGGGATGAACCGGGAATGTATTCCACCACGTTTTGATACCGAGTCCATGGGATGGACCGGGAATGTATTCCACCCGATTTGATACCGAGTCCATGAGATGGACCGGGAATGTATTCCACACGATTTTTCATCGAGTCCCATGAGATGGGCCGAGACATGTATTCCACACGATTCTTCATCGAGTCCCATGAGATGGGCCGAGACATGTATTCCACACAATTCTTCATCGAGTCCCATGAGATGGGTCGAGACATGTATTCCACACGATTCTTCATCGAGTCCCATGAGATGGGCCGAGACATGTATTCCACACGATTCTTCATCAAGTCCCATGAGATGGGCCGAGACATGTATTCCACACGATTCTTCATCGAGTCCCATGAGATCGGCCGAGACATGTATTCCACACGATTCTTCATCGAGTCCCATGGGATGGGCCGAGATATGTATTCCACACGATTCCACCTCGAGTCCCATGGGATGGGCCGAGACATGTTATACGTATCATACGATTTATACCTAGACTACCGGCAGTGAGGAAGGAGTTCCACGGGCATGAGGGATGACTTTGAGGGCGTGAGTCCCTGACTTGACATGACTACTTTTATGTTGTAAACTGTAGTTTGGTTATCATACATGTCTCCTGTTTTATATAGACTGTCATGATTTCATTTACTGATTTTCGCCACATACTTGGTACCTGTTGTACTGACCTCCTTCGGGGGGCTGCGTTCATGCCGCAGGTAGAGGTACATCGGTTGATCCTCACTCTCCGGATCACAGTTCAGCATATTGGGAAGCTCCGTTTTCTCCGGAGGCTTATCTTTTGGTATGTTTTCCCCGAGTTTGTAAGTTCTTATACATTCAGGGGTATGGCGGGGCCCTGTCCCGTCATAGTTGTTGTAAAAATCTTAGAGGCCTGTAGTACTATTGTGGGCAGGTTTTGTAAAAGGGATGTAACTGTTCAATTTCTGTATATATGCAAGAAGGCAACCGTTTTGGTTGGCCTGTTTTATTATCATATCTCTTGTTTCATATCTGTATGTTTTATTTTCGCTGGTTTTTCTCTGATGTTGTATCACTAGGGTGCCCGGTAGGCACTACCACGCCCGAGATCGGTCGTGACAAAAGTGGTATCGGAGCGATTAATCCTCGGAAAGTGTCTACACCGTGTCTAGTAAGTCTTGATTATCGATGTTGTGCACCACATCTATAATCGAGAGGCTACGAGACATTTAGGATTGGTTTCATTCTTCTCATTCCGAGATCGTGTCTTAGAGCCGTGTTATAAGTCGACACCTCGACGTATTTCGTTTTACCGCTATGCCTCGCGCAGTGCAATCCGCCCGAGAAGGCGCAGAGGAGTCGCGAGTAGAGTAGCGGCGGTCTCACCGAGACCACAAGACTGAGCCTCCATCCCACACCGGAGCAGAGGAGATGAGTTACGCGAGACGACCCGCTTATCGCCGTGATAGTGGCAAGGCACGAGGATAAGCTGGATGCAGCAATTCCGGTACCGGTAGTACCCGTAGTTCACCCGAGAGCGGATAGTTTGAGACTGCGGGACTTTCTGAGTTGCAGCTGTTATACCCCATAGTTCTGACCCTACGCATGAGAGCGTACGAAATCATGTAAGACTTAAAATTTTTAAAGGATAGGTTGACGGATGGTTCCGGACGGGTTTTTAGTCAACTTGGAGGCGGGTTATGACCAGGTACATTGAGAGTTCCTAAGTGTTACAAAGGCCCAGGGCGTAGTTCGTTGAGTCTAGATTCCAACGCAACCAACCGATCGGGCGGAGTAGAAAGTTATGGGAGTTACAAGTTCGGTGCGTAAACGCATACAAATGCGTTTCGTGCAGCGGCATGGCCGCGCGGATGCGCGCCGCGGCGGCATCGAGGGGTCGCTGAAGTTGCAGTCGCGCGCCAGACGCAGGCGCGCCGAAGTTCCGAGAGTCCGCAGAGATTTGCGGCTGGCTAAGCGGATTCTGGCGGATAAATTTAGGAAAAATCAGATTTTTCTTTTAAAAGACCTTGGGAGGTGACAAGTGTCCCCATCTGATTTTGCATGCATTATATTGACCAAGTCTTGGTCATATTTCATCTCTCTCTTAGACAAAAGCTCCTCCTTCTCTCTTAAAAGTTCAAGCTCATCCTTCTCTCTAAAATCCCAAGAGATATTTTAGCCTTAGGAAAAATCTGAGAAAAATAAAGGCAAGAAGGAAGATTGTGGCTAGCTTGTGAAGGTTGTTGTGGTGGTGTTCTTGAAAAGGAAGCTAGCAAGTTGTTGGAAAAATTTGGCTAAAGCTCTAAGGTAATGATTCTTCCTTTAGAATTAGTTTTAGTGTTGCATATTAAGAAGAAAGAACTTGTGGTAGTAAATAATGCTCTTAGAGTCATTGCATGCAAGAAATGTGGTTTGGATATGAAAGAATTGGTTAAGAAGATATTATGAGCATGTTGTAGCCTAAAAACTACCTTAGAATTGTTAAGTGAATTGTTGTACCTTATGGGGCAGAATTTTACACACCCAAGTTTAGGTGTGTAATCCCCTTTGAAATGTTGGATTGTTGAGCCTTAAATGTGGCGTTTGGATGATAAATTCGGCCTTGAGAAAGGTGACAAGTATGTAGAAACAAAGAAAATGCTGCCCAATTTTCCATAGAATTTAGTGACTTTGAACTTGGATTATTCTACATTGAAGTTAGAGGTTAATAAACGTATCATGATTATTATAGGTTGAAATATTACTTCATGGTAGTTGAGCTTAGCAAGTGGATTGACCAAAGAGGTATGTAGAACTTTCCTATCTCTTGAGCATGAGTAGTTGTACCTATGTAGTACGGTAGACGTACAAGATTTGATATCTTTCACTTGTTTTAAAAGTATATGCTACTTGTTTCATTTCAAAAGTATAAGTCCCTTGGATTTAGGGAAAATGTATTTGACAAAGGGATAACGCTAATATAATGACTTTATGGGAAGTTGGTTATATTAGTTTTCTTGAAAGGTTCACAAAGAAAGGTTTACTCTAATTAAAATAAGTACGGGTAAAGGATTTGAAACTAAGAAAGGTGAATTGATTTTTAGGCATTGGTTGCCTAAGGTTTTAAAGGAAATGAAGTCACTTGATTTAGAAGCCTATTATATTTCTAAAAGGAAATGTGACTTGTCTTGAAAAGAAATCGTAACTTGATCCTATGGTGATTAGTATCTTGGAAATTTTGTATAAAAAAAGTTATTTCTTAAAAAGTTAGAAGTACATGGTACTTGGGTTGAATTCCCGGATTTTCTATTAAAAGACATGTTAGTGCCTTAGGATACTAAAATGAGAGGATATATTAATAATGTTAATAAGAAGTTAGGGGATTTCTTAACTTGCTTATGTTATGATAAGCCGGTAGTGCTTATGTTATGATAGGCAGTAGTGCTTATGTTGTGATATGATAGGCGGTAGTGCTTATGTATGATATGATAGCCAGAGTGCTTATGTATAATATGATAGGCGGTAGTGTTTATGTTATGTATGATAGCGGATGAGCTATGTTATATATTTATATTATTACTGGTAAACCCAAGTTATTATTTATGCCATGGATTTGCTACCCATGACGCAAGTGCGCTTGCAGACTCACGCGATCCCACGTGATCCACGGGTGAAATAGTCCCATGCGAGTACGGCGATGGTACTCATGCGGGTCCACAGGATCCATGCAGGTGAAATAGTCCCATGCGGGTGAAATAGTCCCATGACGAGGCGGATGACCTCATGCGGGTCCACAGGACCCATGCGGGTGAAATAGTCCCAGGAGTAGGATTGCTTAATGATACTACGGGCGAGGTACCATGTTTTGATCATGAGCCTCCTATTTTTATGCTATAAGATTTATACTTGTTACTCTCATTGTTAGTAAGGCACAGTGCAAGGAAATTGATTTTTATCTATGACTCCAGCTTATTTTGACTTATGATATTACTACGATATTTTCCGCTTTACATACTTGGTACGTTGTGTCTCGACCCTTCTGGGGCTGCGTTCATGCCGCAGGTAAGGGTAAGCAGGTGGTGGATCCTCATTCTTAGGATCTTTGCTCAGGTATCAGAAGCTCCATTTCTCCGGAGGCTTGACTTGACTTTTGGTACGGTTCTCCCTGATGTTGAAAGTTTTGTGTACATTCAGGGGTATGACGGGGCCCTGTCCCGTCATGGTTGTTACAAACTCTGTAGACTGTAGTCCGGTTATAAATTGGGTTGTTAAGGAATCGCTCGATTCTGTTTTATTTGTGTTACTGAAAGGTAGCCATTCTCGTTAGCCTATTTTATCTTATGGTTCTTGTTTGTGAGTTTATTTCCGCCGATTTTCTCGATGTTGTATCACGAGGTTCCCGGTAAGGCACGATCACGAGGTCGGGTCGCAGAACCGCCGTTGTTTTATGGATCGAGGCATGAGGATGATCCGCAGGAGTTCATCCGAAGCGATTCTGGCATCATGAGAGTGATCAAGGCTTCGAGACCGAGTCGGTGGTCTTAGGTTCGCATCGGCCGCGTGATACTGCAATGATCGTTTGATTCGCGAGCCGCCCGGGGAGCATGCGCTCCAGTATTTGGGACGAGTTCTCGAGGCATTTTCACCACTTCTTGCCTCCGCAGATGGAGAGGGCACGGACCGGCATTTACGCCGAGCAGAGGCGACGTTCGGGAGTACAACGTGAGTTCGACTCATCGCTCGGTATGTCCCCGTTAGTAGCCGATATGGTGGACAGAGTACACCGCCACGCCACCGCTCGATGACTACTGGCGAGGCTTGTTCGTGTAGCCCTTCACCGCACGACATTGCCCGCATGCAGGCTTATGCACTTGGATGTGAGGAGCGGATGGGTCGACGGAATGACCAAGATCAGCAGAAGAGGGCCAGAACAGCAGGGTCCTTTGGTAACTTTCGAGGCGAACCGCCTCAGCAGCAGGTTAGTTATGCACCTCCGCCAAGATGCAGTGGTCCTCCGCGCCTTCGTGACGTTCGGTATTCGAGCTGGTCGAGCTCGTGGCTTCGTTCACTGTATACGGGTTCTAGATCGGGTTCATGTTTTCCTCAGTGTGCACGATGCGGCAAATGTCATCCCGGGGAGTGTCATCTTTTTTCTGGTGCTTGTTTCACCTGCGGCCGTCAGGGCCATGTGACGAGGGACTGTCCTAGAAGGAGGGATACAAGTAGAATGACGCAGCCTACCGGGTCAGTGGCAGGTTCATCGCCTTCTATAGCTATGCGCCCGGCAGTAAGGTGATTAGGATTAAAGCGACGGCGGAAAATGGCGGATGATACAGTATATTCTTACCCTCTAGAGACTAGTATGCGTTGATGATATGATGAAGTGCTAAGTATTATGTTCAGATAGCATTTTGTTAAAATTGTGTTCTAAAACATGGTTAGAAGGGTAAGACTGGGGACGGGGAAATTGTGAGCCTTAGAATATTATACGTAGAGACCTTAGATGTGAGGCCATCTTGAGTAAAAGATTTATTTTTATGTTTGACCCTTATCAGAGTGCATAGTATACGTGAGATATATTTGTGTGATAAGTCCCTGAGTGGTATGAAATGAAAGAGGGTAGTTGAGCTAAGGAGACCACTAGGTTTTCGTGACTTGATTAGTGAGATTGTTCCGGATCGGGGGAACAAGAGTTTGGCGCGATAAGCGGTCGGGTTGAGGATCGATCGCGGTCAACCCGCGATGTTATGTGGTGGGGTCAGTTCGGGGTGGTCCCGCCAGGTGGTAGGGTCACGAGGGCGCTAGGCCCAAGTTTAGATGACCGTTGTACGAGTTCGTGGATGCGTTCGACCAATAGCCGGGCCGATGAGATCAGCCCATCTTGTCTTTCGATCGGATTTACTCGGCGGAGGTTATGCGAGATGTTATATGTCGGGAAGGTTGTAAGGCCGCACGGGTTCCTACTTTTACCTTATGACGGCAATGAGCCCGCTTATGGCTATTTATTTTTCTCGAGGTTTTACCAAAGTGGTTAGAAACTCAGTGAGTCTCGATGTGCATTCACCTCGCCGTTGTTTTGATTTCGTGGGTAGCGAGGATTATGTGCCTCTTATTGAGTGAGTATCATTATAGCTACCATTTCGATTCTGATGTCGCCTTATGAAGCCTTGTATGGCGGAAGTGTAGGTTGCTTGGCCGATTGGTTCGATGTTGGCAAGGTTCGGATAGTTGGTCCAAACTTGATCCAGGCGGGTGTGGATAAGGTGGAGCTTATCCGTAAGAAGTTATTGGCGCTCGAGTCACCGTAAGTCGCATGCGGATAGTCGGCCGACACTTGGAGTTCGAGTTGACGGTGGGAGCTTTTGTGATGCTAGAGGTTATTCCTCGTGGACTTGGATGTAAGTATTTACGCGTGTGTTATTCTCGCGCCATGTGTGGCATTTGCAAACCGTTAAGTCGCGAGGACTTTATCATTATCTGCCTTGAGAAGGAACATTCGAGACGAATGTTTCTGGCGAGGAGAATGTTATACCCCGTATTTTCCGTAGTATGTATGTGAGGACGACGTCATTTGTACAAACCCTAATTAGGTTAAGGATGAAATTGTGAACTTTCGACGGAAAGATTCGAACCTTGTGAAGGAAATTCTACGTTTTAATATTTTAACCGACACGGATTTTTCCGAGACGAAATATTTTGGACCGATAGGAGGCGACATGTGTCACCCTTAGTTGGCATGGGTTGGACGAAAATGTTGGCCAAGTGGACTAAGTCAAATGGTCAAGTCTTGGAAGATATTTCTTTGGGTGAGTGGGAGTAGGTAGGCGTTTTTGGGCAAGTGGGAGGCTTGCCTTGGGCGATTTTTGTGTTAATGGAAGGCCACATGGCTCATTGTGGGGACATATGTCCCAATGTTGTGGTGGACATATGTCCCAAGGTTGTGGAGGACACTTGGTTGGAAGACCTCACTCTTCACATGGATCCAAATCTCCACCATCCACTTGCTTTGATCTTGGCCATCAAGGTTCTATAAATACCCTCAAGTGCAAGACTAAATCTTCATCCCTTAAACATTTTCCAAGTCTCAAAATCCATCTCCCTCTAAGCTCTCGTCAAACTACCCCCTTCCTAGTTGTTCTTGTCGAAATACCCCCCCCCCCTGGTAGAAAAGTATTCTCCACGTGTTGTTACTCTCCCAAAATACCTTAGTCAAATACCTTGTAGTTTTCCAAAGTCACCTCTATACTAAAAGCCCAGAAATACTACCTTATATCCATTAGTCACAAAACGAAACCCTAGGAAAATCTTCATTGTTGGTTGAAGTATTAAGTAGAAGTTGTGTAGGACCTCTAAGGGTTTCTTGGAGCGAATTGGAGCGTACAGAATAGGAGCTAAACCTTGCTCAGGATCGACATTTAAACTTGGATAATTTTGGGCTTATCGAGGTAAATATCTTGTCCTTCTATTGTAATTGGAAATTACATACTGTAGTAGTATAGAAATGAGTATAAGATATATAGAAGGATGGTATAAGAGAAGAGTATTGAACTGTACTTACATAGGACTGTATTTACAGTAGACTTGTGTAGTTTAACGGGTAGGGAAGTGCTGCCCGATTTTCCGTAGAATAGAGAACCCTCTGCTTAGAATATTCTACAGAGTAGTCTAGACGTTGATAGACGTATTTGACTATTATAGGTTGATACTCTGCGCGCGACATATTCGACTTGGCAGGTGGATTTCGCCGAGGAGGTATGTGATTCTTCCTATCCTCTTGAGCATGATATTTTGATATATATATATAGTACGGTAGACGTACGTGTGTTAACTAAAAAGGGTTTTACTCTGATGTCTTTTGACTTGAGTTTTAAATAATAAGAATCTTGAAGTATTTCAAAAGAAGTATGAATCGTTTTTGAAAGAAGAGTAATATTTAGTTTTAAAAGTTTAAGAGTTATACTAGCTTTATGGGAAGTTAGGTATAACGACTTAAAAGAGAAAAATGAACGGTTTATTTAATTGTTTATGGAAGCCTTGTATTGATTTCGGAAATGAGAATAAGTATCGAACAAACCACTGCAGCGCTAATAAAGGAAAATGTATTGACTAATTAAGTATTATTAAAACCAGTAGAAACCTCCATCTGCATAGAAGCTAAGATAAGACAAAATTGTATTACATTTTCTAGATCATGGCTGCTTTAATAAGATTGTTATAAACAAGAATGAACTACTCACACATAAGATATATGTTACTCAATTTTGTTAAAAGAAGAAATTACGTTGTTAGGACTATGAACTATGAAATCTTTCGAAAATAAGAGACTTAAGTATTTAAGAATATGCAACTTGAACTTTTGGAAAAGAATGTTGTTACTTGACTTTAAAATGGAAAAATGTGTTGGTTTAAAAATAAAGGCATGGTATTGTCTTAATCTGTCTTAAAAGAGAGTTTAAATGTTATGGCCAATTTGATACCGAGTCCATGGGATGGACCGGGAATGTATTCCACCACGTTTTGATACCGAGTCCATGGGATGGACCGGGAATGTATTCCACCACGTTTTGATACCGAGTCCATGGGATGGACCGGGAATGTATTCCACCACGTTTTGATACCGAGTCCATGGGATGGACCGGGAATGTATTCCACCACGTTTTGATATCGAGTCCATGGGATGGACCGGGAATGTATTCCACCACGTTTTGATACCGATTCCATGGGATGGACCGGGAATGTATTCCACCCGATTTGATACCGAGTCCATGAGATGGACCGGGAATGTATTCCACATGATTCTTCATCGAGTCCCATGAGATGGGCCGAGACATGTATTCCACAAGATTCTTCGTCGAGTCCCATGAGATGGGCCGAGACATGTATTCCACACGATTCTTCATCGAGTCCCATGAGATGGGCCGAGACATGTATTCCACACGATTCTTCATCGAGTCCCATGAGATGGGCCGAGACATGTATTCCACACGATTCTTCATCGAGTCCCATGAGATGGGCCGAGACATGTATTCCACACGATTCTTCATCGAGTCCCATGGGATGGGCCGAGACATGTATTCCACACGATTCTTCATCGAGTCCCATGGGATGGGCCGAGACATGTATTCCACACGATTCCACCTCGAGTCCCATGGGATGGGCCGAGACATGTTATACGTATCATACGATTTATACCTAGACTGCCGGCAGTGAGGAAGGAGTTCCACGGGCATGAGGGATGACTTTGAGGGCGTGAGTCCCTGACTTGACATGACTACTTTTATGTTGTTAACTGTAGTTTGGTTATCATACATGTCTCCTGTTTTATATGTATCATGATTTCATTTACGATTTTCGATTCACATACTTGGTACTGTATCGACCTCCTTCGGGGTCTGCGTTCATGCCGCAGGTAGAGGTACATCGGTTGATCCTCACTCTTAGGATCACAGTTCAGCGTATTGGGAAGCTCTGTTTTCTCCGGAGGCTTATCTTTTGGTATGTTTTCCCCGAGTTTGTAAGTTCTTGTGTATTCAGGGGTATGGCGGGGCCCTGTCCCGTCATAGTTGTTGTTAAAATCTTAGAGGTCTGTAGTACTGTTGTGGGCAGGTTTTGTAAAAGGGATGTAACTGTTCAATTTCTGTATATATGCAAGAAGGCAACCGTTTTGGTTGGCCTGTTTTATTATCATATCTCTTGTTTCATATCTGTATGTTTTATTTCCGCTGGTTTTTCTCTGATGTTGTATCATTAGGGTGCCCGGGGTAAGGCACCAGTCACGGGCCCGGGATCGGGTCGTGACAGTTTATATAGCCTTAACGGGAGTATAAAACGGATTAGTAAACCTGCTATCTCCAAAAGAAGAAGAACCATAATTTATTGCATTAATAAGTAATATAAGCGGATAGTTGAGGAGACTTGGAAGCCCTATTTCCATCATCACTGAAGTAAACACTTAGTTAATTAGCCTTTATAATTGTTAGTTATAATCAACAAACTCAAATATCGGTCACCAAATAGATAACAAAGAATAGAAGTTGGTACTTGAACACTAATCCTTGAGGACGATAACTCGGTCTTCAAAGACTATATTACTTGACTCGACAACGTGCACTTGAGTTAAAGTGTGTGCATTAAATCGCGCATCACGTAACCGGATCATATGTGATCTAGACACTCTGGCCTACTCCAGTTGCCTTAGCAGAATGAGTGTCCTATTTCTTTTGGCCTTCAGATCATCTAAGATCTGGAGATTCTAGCCCACTCTAGTCACCCGTAGGCTTCGTATGACTGAGTGTCCAACATCGTCATGTCATGTGACGGATCTGGCCCACTTCAGTCGCCCGTAGGCTTTGTATGACTGAGTGTCCACTACTATCCTGTCAAAAGATGGATCTTCTGTCGGAAACAGTGACAGGTTTGTCTCTAGTCCTCTAGTCCTTGTCCTTAGTCATCTTTCCTTGCTTAGGATCGTCCATAAATTCAGTTTATTACAATCTAAGTCCATATCTTTTAGAATGTTGTTTATAACAGTCCAATCATAAACGGAAAGAAAAGTGAGATTAAACTTCTGATTTCAAAGTGTAGGGAATATAAATTTTAAAGAAACACTTCATATTCCTAGCCTTGCTTTATTCACTTTTATTAAAAAATTATCTTTTAATATCATTATTGACAATGTAGAACAATTAACTCATACCTTTAGAATCTGGCCCACGTTCGTCACGTGTCCAAACTCTCCTTACCATAAGATGGAAGTTTTCTGTTATAAGATGGAACATCACCTTCAACCTTCTCTTTGACGTCTCAGTGACATCCTCAACCTCCTGTGGGCGTTTGTTTCCACCACTCTCGGGAGCGGTGACATCAACTCTTTCTAGACTCTTAGCCTTGCTAGCATGACTATCACCAATATATTCAAGTTTAGGATCAACAACATAGATCTCACTTTTGACGAAAACATATTTGTATCTATCGTCAAAGAGAGACCCAAAACTAGGATCAGATTTGTTGACATTGTCACGCCCTTTTTCGGCCGCGACATTATATAACTCAACTCCTGCTTTTAGAAGGTTAGAAAATGAAATAAAAAAATGTTAAAAATGCTAAAAAGGTTGAAAGGTGCTAAGATGTTAAAGTGCAAAAAGGGGTGCTAAAAATGCTAAGGGGGTTCGCGGAGTCGCCACCTAATTAGTTTGGGTGAATTAAGACACCTAAATGTCAACTAGGTTAAAGTCAACACTAACTCCATTTTTTGGTCCGCCAAACTAGTGTGAGATTCTGGGTAAGGGTTCTTTATTAATCTGGAGGGAAGGGATTAGGCACCCTCTATGATCCGCTAACTTCCGGTTGTCCTGCCAAATCTAGGGTAAATTATTATGCTATAGAAAACACGTGTTTAAAAGGGTGCTGCAAGAACTTCATGAAAGAATGCATTTTTTATAAAAGATTTATAAGACTAATGCTACAAAAATATACGTGCAACTTAAAGTGTATATTTATAAAATGATGTATTTACTAAAGACATGCCTTTCATTTGCAAAAATCAATTTTGATTAATATATGCAAGGCATAATATAAAAGATACTATTTTTCACCTTTGATAATAAGAAGATAATTTTTTATTACGAAATGAATTATAATGTCATTGAGTGATTTATGAGGAAATCAACTTCTTTTGTTATGCATTAACTTTATGATTAGATATGCAAATTAAATTGTCAGGCGAAAGTTTATACATGCATGTCAAGCCTAGGAAGACCAAATTTCTAATATCCAATTACTTTCTAATTATTGATTCAAGGTTTGACTATTCTAGATGTCCTGCTAATTAGAGTAGCGTTAGTCAAATAATTACAACAAATAAATGGGGTGAGATAGGAAATCAAAAGAAAACTCGAAGAATAGCGATGTAATTCGCCGGCGGGTTGGAATTTCCGATGCGGATAGAGAAATGCACATAGATGCGAGTCTTCACTTGCTGTAGCTTGTGATGAGTCTCGCCATGAGACTCTTCATTTTTTTTTTGCTCCAGTGCGTTTCATGTAAAAAAAAATAAGAAAAGGTAATGATTAGTATATGCTCTAAACATTATCTAATAATAAGCAAGGTATTGACGTAAAAAACAAGCATACAAAAACCATTCTTTATTTCGACAGTTCGGAAGAGAAATAAGGAAAGATGAAGTAAGAGAAATAAACCAATTCATTTCTTTTGTCAAGAAAGAGAAGAAGGAACTGTCACGACCCGATCTCGGGCCCGCGACTGGTGCCTTACCCCGGGCACCCTAGTGATAACAACATCAGAGAAAATCAGCGGAAATAAAGTTTAAACAGGAAACAAGAGACAACATAAGAAAACAGGTCAACCAAACGGTCACCTTCATGTATATACATATAATCAATAGCTTAAAATTCTTACAACCCCGCCACAACAAAGATTTCTGCACCTCTAAGAATGTAACAACAACTATGACGGGACAGGGCCCCGCCATATCCCTGAATGTACAAGTACCTACAATTACAGGGGACTATACCAAAAGATAAGCCTCCGGAGAAACGGAGCTTCCCAACGCTGAACTGCGATCCTATGGCGAGGATCAACAATCGGTGTACCTCTACTGCGGCATGAACGCAGCCCGGGCGAGGTCGATAACAGTACCAAGTATGTGAAACTGAAAATACTGTAATGAAATCACATTTCATCATTTTATAAAACCATTTTGCGATAAGTAAACATTTATGCCAAGTAAGGGACGATATCCCCGAATAATCACTCACACATAACTATGGGTCTCACGCCATAATATCACTCATGCCCGTGGAACTCATTCTCATCACGGCAGTACATGATGTAAAACAACACCCGTATGTGAACTCAACACTAGATCCTCGCTGCGTCGTCAAACCGACGCCAAGTAGAATCGCCACTACCGCCTAAAGCTAGTCATATCCCTTTACGCAAAGTACGAAGCCAACTACGAGATCCAAAAGCTAGCCACGAATCGCCGAGGCAAGTACCACAAGCGAACGCATTCATAGCCTACCGCCTCACGAGATATGGCCGAGGCAAGTATCTCAAGCTATCTACCAGAGCACGCCGATACACGAAATGACCAGACAAGTATCTCAAGTGTGCTCAGAACTACATGTACAAATCAAGCCCGTGATCGCCGTCACCGTGGGCAAGCTTCATGGATTAGCGGTCCATGGACAAATAACAAAACCCTTACAATGACCGCATGCCCCGATCTTACTCCTGAAAGCATGGTCATGAAACCATCCCATCGACGACGCGTGCGGATCATCCATCGCACAAGACGTCCAAAGGAAATAACAAGATAATACTCAAAGTGGACGATACCGCGACCATCCAACGTGTCAGTATGTCCAAGCAATCAATCAGATAGCCGACCCTCCCCGAGAGACACGGTAGCACAAAATCAAACACTTGCACAACAAAAGCTATCACAACAAGCATAGACAAGTTCAACGTACTTTCCTTCTTTCAAAAAGACCTCTTGTTACGTAAAAGCCACACGATACTAATACTCAAGTATATAAAGAAAACACGTTTTACTTTTAAAACCAAATTACTTCACCTTCGTAAAAATCTTTACAAGGCTTTTAAAATCAAGTACTCTATACTTTTTAAACCAAGTGCTTTTCTTTTAAAACAACATCAAGTATACTCTTTTAAAACCCAATTAACTTACTCTTTTCAAAACAAGTAACCTATACTTAAAGCAAGTTACTTCTCCTTTTCCGAAAACAAGTCGTTATAAGTCAAGTCTCTTATCTTTCAAGATCAAGTCTCTTAACTTTCAAAATCAAGTCGTTTTACTGTCAAAACCAAATCTTTCTTTTATCTTCATAAAGTCGTTATAACTAACTTCCCATAAAGCCATTATAACACTTTATGTTTTAAACAAACAAAATTCACTTCACACACGTACGTCTACCGTACTATATAGTTCACAACAATCATGCTCAAGAGTATAGGAAGAATCACATACCTTTTTAGCTTAAACCACAAGCCAAGTCAAGTATGCCGCGCGTAGAAGATCCACCTATAACAACCACAATATATCTATCAACTTCTAGTTCTCTTCGTAGAATATTCTAAATAAACAGTTCCTTATTCTACGGAAAATTCAGCAGCACCTCCCCCCCGCAAACACATAAATAACCTCCCCCTAACAAGGCCTGCTATCAAGCCAACAACTCCAAGGGTATTACACGTCTAACCGGACGTGTTCAATTCTGCTTCACAGTAATACTACACAAGTCTCATCAGAATACAAATTCAATGTAAAGACAGTTCAATCCTTTATAAGCATCCTTCCAATATATCTTATACTCAATTCTAAACTACTACAATATGTAATATCCAATTACAATAGGGGGACACAGATCATTACCTCGATAAGCCCAAAATTATCCAAGATTATATGTCGATCCTGAGCAACGTTTAGCTCCAAATCCTTACGCTCCAACCCGCTCCAAGCAACCCTTAGAAGTTTCTAAACAACTTCTCTAAACACTTCAACCAAGCTAGAAAGATTTTTCTAGGGTTTCACTTTGCGACTATTGGAATAAAGTAGTATTCCGGGCTCCTAGTATTGAAATAACTTTGGAATACAACTAGGGATACTAGGCTAAGGTATTTGGGATTTATACTACAATATTCGAAGTATTTTCTACTCAAGAGGGGGAGGGGGACGAAAATCAACTACAAAGGGAGGGAAAATATTTTGCTTTGGAAAGCTTAAGTGTGGATGAAATTACTCTTGCACTAAGGGGGGTATTTATAGAAGAATCAAGGGCCAAGATCAAAGCAAGTGGGTGGTCAAGATTGGGCCATGTGTGTGTGGGTCCCACCACACCACATGGCCAACGAAAACACAAGACAAGTGGCTTGCCACTTGTTAGGTCATTTCGCCAAGCGGATTGTTGTCTAGCCACTTGTCCCACAATTTCGGCCAAGGTGCCACATGGGGGTGACACGTGTCGCCCCCCGACTCATCCAAAATATTTCGTCTTCCGAAAATATCCAAAATACCGGAAACCTTAAAAACAAAGTGGGCCCCACAAAACCGTAAATTTCTCCCGTGGGCCCCACGTGACCATTTCCGAAAATAAAATCTCATAATTCTAATATAATCCAAGAAGCCCAAATACCAAATCTGGGAATCCAATTCCCATCAACGAACCTTTTTCCTTCACAAAACCCGGAAACTTTTCCGTCGAAAAATCGCATCTTTCTTTCTTTCCAATTTTTCTGTCGTATTCTCGTACGTACGTCATCACATACATACCCTGGAACTACGGGGTATAACAGGAACAATGTATGTCTTTATAATTCAAACACTTGAAATTAGGCTAGTGTGATCACAGACAGTCACCACAGAAAAGAGTACAACACTTTTGACTTAAACCAATACTGGCCACATTTATCAACAAGTTTCAAGCATGAGGCTTGCACAGAAACAGGGGAACAACACAAATCAATACCCACTGGGTCAGGATGTCACAGAGATTCCCAAAGAATAGCGTAATGCTATTATACGGAGTATTTTCACACTTAGACAGATTAGAGCAGATGTGCAATTATCCTAGAAATAAGCGGCAAATAAACATGACTAAATGGCCATTTGGGAGGGTAACATCTTATATATACAAGGCCACAACCCACAGATACCAAAGACATACCAAACCTGATCCAGATTGCATTAGACATAAAAACGAGTATTATCAGTAATTTCAGATCATATCAATATGCTAGCAAACAATATGTAGATATACATGATAATATGCAGTGAACCATACGACAATATAAAGACAGGAATAAGAACAGGACGGAGACATATGATATAATATACATGAGCTTGAGAAGTATTATTCACGCATCGACGAACACAGTAATACGAACGAACTAACCAACACATGTTTAATCACACAAACACACAGCAATACAAAAAGGAACAGAGATGCCCAATAGATATATAGGACATACAGGGTAATCGAGATGCCAGACTCATTTGAGTGAGATCGATTAGTCAGAGGTGCATTTCTTGTAGATTACTATACGAGCCGAATTGAAAATGCAATTTACTATCGGAAAGAGAATAGTCATGCTTATATAGACTCTTCTAAGAACTGTAATGAAATGAATACATGCTCTTTATACCATAACAGGCAGTTTACAGGCAGGTGTATATCTCGGCATTTAGACAGACCGATATAGGTAGATAACTAATAAAAGACGAGAAGCAAAGCGGCATCAGGGTAATGCAAATAATGAGATAGGTAGGCATGTTTCAATCTAATTCCAGTGGCACACATATCTTATTTTCTTGACATGGAGGCTGTTGAAAATACGCTAATTAGAACTAAATATCAAACTGGACATATGTCGTACAATTTAGATCCCATTTATATTCCAACACCCAATTTAATGACCCAAAATCAACACGACTATCGTTATATTGACAAACAAAATGGACACAGAGGCCCCGTTGGTAGATCAACATATAATTTAACACAACGACGTAGTAGGCAGATTATTAACACAGAAACTATGTCAAATGCTTGATATTATGTTAACAGTTTCAAGCACCCCCCCATAATCTTCATCAAACAGGCTTCGAGTTAACTTAACGCACATAAACGATAACTAACATCTTTCGAGAAAACAAACATCATACAGATTTGTGAGAATGTGAATGAACAGAAGGTTGGGGAAAAGAGATGAAGTTATCTTCTCCGGATAGCGAACTGAGACAGCGTATCAAGTCGTTGATCCACTCGGAGTTGCGATGCGATTTGAAAGGGAATAAAGCTTTAGATCGATTTGTTTCTGAATTTCCGTTTTATGCTATGGAGACTAATGATATGCAAAATAAAAGTTTGAGAGTGTTCTCTTTCTGTTCTTCCTAGTGTTCGCTCTGTTTGAAGGGTGTTTCAGACTGCGAAAAAAGGGTATTCGAAAGGGTGCTCGACCTGTTTTTTTTGCTAATCCCCCCCCCCCCCCCCCATGCATGTGTATATCGATCGGTTTTTTACAGTGAAGAAGGGGTCTGGATTGATGTGTTACTACTGTCCCCCCCATGTGTGTATCGATTGGTTTATATAGCTTCCATTCGGGTTTCAATTTGGTAAACTTTGATTGTGATTTCGAACAGATTTGTAGACTATTTGGTATTAATTTGGTACTGATTTGGACAGCTTTTTGTGCTTGATTTTTGGTAAGGTCTGGTAAGCTTTTATTATGGTTTCTATTTGGGGTATATTTTTGTCACGGTTTTAAGACGATTTGGTAGGTGATTCGCCGGATTCTCAGACGAGAATCTCGGCTGGGGTCTTGACGGCGATGGGGTGCGAGGGTAAGGGAGGTGCGGCGGTTTCTGGTTCTTAGTTTTAGGTTTAGGTTTTGTTGGTCTTTTCTTCTGTGTTGTGGACGAGAGGGAGAGATAAAGGGGCTGGAGTTTGGTTGGGCCAAAGGGTTGGGCTGCGAGTTTGTGGGCTGCTGGTTTTAGTTTATTTTGGGTAGAATTTAATTTAGGTAGAGTTTTAATGTTGTGTTTTAATTAGTGATAATAAAAATGGGGTTTAAATTGTTATTAAATTATTTAAATGCTAAATGCAGATATGATATTTAAGGATTGCTTAATGCTTTTATAAATGCGACGTTATTATTTAAAATCTTATTTACTGTGCATTATTTATCATTATTTAAGTTAAAATTAAATTATCTTAATATGACTTTAGGTGCTTTATTAATTTTAGCTTGGATTTAAATTGTTACAATAATTATGGAAATGCTTTGCGTATTAATAAATGTGGCTATGTTATTTGACACGACGTCATTGCTAAATTATTTATTTATTTACGTATTTATTATTATTAAAATTATTAAGAATTAATGAAAAAATAGAATAGGACTCAAAATTGATAAATGCGGGCGCGAGACCTAAAGTGCTTAATATTCTACGTAAGATACGGTGCCATTATTAAATTGCTTATTTATGTCTGTATTAATGTTTTATGGTTGCATTTTATTATCAAAAATTATTTTAAAAATTAGTGTAATTTTATAGTTAATGACTGGACGGGAGGGTCGAAATTGGGTGTCAACAGACATACATCTTTCTAGCACTAGTACCTATATTATATTAAGATTGTGAGTATTACAATTGATGTACGGTAATAGTGTACAACTATTACTAGAACTTATAAAGGATAAACGAAGTGAATACAATAGGCTTGAAGCCTAACATCAGTTGTTACAACAACAATAAGTGTTGATAATCTTGATCTTCTGTCTTTGATCCTCCTTGGAGTCTTGAGATCTTCGTTGGAACTACATCAAGCCCCTTGAGAACAACAACAACAATATGTTTAGAAATCTGAAAATAGTGTAATGAAAATGGCTTGTTGAGTCGATTGATTTTTCAATCTATCCTTAAGATAATATTGTCTCGTATGATCCTTTAACGGTTGTATGACAACTTATCTCCCAAGATAAAACATCAATCAAACAAGTAAGCAAATGAGACTCAAGTGTTCGCTTAGGAAGAACGGTCTTTGAGTGTATGAAAATTGTTGAGTGTTTGGTATGTTTTGAAAATGAGCCCAAGGCACCATTTTATAGTGTGGAGAAGATGACCTTCCACATGGCCAAGTAATGGCCAATAAAGACCATGTAATAGCCTTGATTGTGGAGTTACAATTCAGCCAAATAATAGTTGAATTCATGGAGAATTAATGCTCCAAAGTTCGCCCAAAAATCGATGTTTTCTCCAACGGCTCAAATGCAGAAGCGCCGCAGCCTCGCAGGAGGCGCGCCACGCCAAAACTTCAGAGAGTTTCGGACGTCGCCGGCATCGCGGCGCTGGCTGGAGATGCCGCGGTGCCCCGGCTCCGACGTTGAGGCGTCGCGGCCCTTCGAAGCTCCGTGGCATTTTTCCGACTCGTTTCATCTTTTACACATCGTACACATCTTCCTTCATTTACCAACGTGAAACCATTGTCATTTGACCAATAACCATCTATTATCTTACGTCTCAAACAATTCGTATACGTACCAATATCTCTTCCATTAAGAAAATTACGATCGTTGGCACATTATGTGCACGTGTGTGGAAACAACGTTTCCGACGTGCGGAACCACAATTGTTCAAGTCATAATTAATAAGATTAATTTTATTTTACGTTTAGTAAATTTTCAACACATTTACCATTCATCACACCTCTTGGTCATTGTTCTTTTCTTCTATGCAATCTTTTCTAGTGTCTATATACGTTGACTTGTAGCTCTTAAAACTAACTAGAATTAAGACATCCTAAACCAATCTAAGGTTAAATTAAATAATCTTCCCGTAAAAGAAGCCGAGGATTTAAAAACTAGCAAGTAGACCACTTGAACATTCCGAATAGTTATTACTTAATACATTATAAGCATGCATAAAGAAATGAATATGAGTGATAGACTATAGTCGAAAACCAAGGATATGAGAATCTTAAAATTAAAGGGAAAAATAAAAGAAGAGATATTGGAAGAGCAAGCGTGTGGAACAGCTATTCTCACTTTCACTTGCTAAAAACTCATAAAATCAAACTCTGCAAAGTGGACCATTTGGATGCTTCTTCAACAGGTTTGCTCCCTTTTTAAAGCTTTACATTACACCCTATTTAATGTTCTCTGACCTATCTGACGAGATTGTGACATATATTTATGACTCTTTTTTATTTCTGTATTTGAATCCCTATTAAAATCTTTTAACTCAAACGTATAATGGAAATTAATTGGTTCCACATATTAAGTAATTGTTTATATACATAAAAAATGAGTATAAATAATTGTGCATGTAACTCTGTTTTGAATCTGATGAAATCTTGAACATAAAAATTGTACAATATCGATTGTCTGTGAATCTCGTGAAATAATAGAGAGTTCTGACAGAGTGACAGTATCCTTGGTTTGCTTCTTGTTTGAGTAGTTATGAGTGAGTGGGGAAGGGAGTGAGTCAAAAAGTTCATATATTGTTTGCTTTGGAAGCAAAGAACGAACAAAGTGTGACACCCTGAGGATGGACAGATGAAGGCGGGTTATTAAGTAGAACTGACATGTTTTTAGATTAACAAGTTTTTGAAGATGAAGGCGGGTTGATAATCGGGACATTAGAAATGGGACAAGGCAAAAAATTGGAACAGGGTCGCGGGGCCAAACACACGCGGCGCCGAGGCGCGGATCCTGGGTCCGAATTTTGACCCAGCCCGATTTCAGATGGCTTAGCCTATTTGGGTGAACCCCAGTTTTTTTGTGTCTATAAAAGAAAGAGGTTCCCATCCCATTTCAGATACACCAAAATCTAAAACAGGTATATCTCTTCTAAAACTCTGAAGAAATCCCTAACATTTCTAAAGATAGAAAATTACATCAAAGTTCTAACAACTTGGAACTTGCAAATCAAGGGATATTTGCGTGTGCACCCCGGTACTACACAAAGCTTCGAAATTCAACGGCTTGGATTGCAATCTTCAAAATGTAAGTCTTCTATCGAAGTATTACATTTGCTCTGTGTTTATTTTACATTACATATTCACACTACAGTTTGACGGTCGTCGGGTTTGAAACATAAATTTTTAAATTTCGCTGTGTGTACGAACTCAACGCAAACGCCTACAATAAGAACTTACACTTGTTCGTTTGGCTTATGAATCCTAAAGTGATCCTCAATGATGGGAACAATAACTGATGTTGAAAACATTTTTGGATTTTGATAAAGTAGAATAGCATAATTTTCCTTGTTTGAAGTCTTCTCATTAATACAATATATATATAGGTGTTTACAATTGTAATCTTAATCGTATGAGAATATCTACTTTACATAATTACACTAAAATAATAATCACATAATATATGGAGAATATTTACGTTCTCAATCACACCCCGCAAATGATCGGAGGACGCTGACGCCGATCGATCCGTTGGATCGAACAACCGCTTGAAGTCCCTTAGTAAATATATTTGTGTATTGATATGAAGAAGGAACATGTAACACCCGAACATGGCCCATGCATTGCAACCTTCTCACGAACAAAATGAATATTCATCTCAATGTGTTTGGTTCGCTGATGCTGAACCGAATTATGAGACAAGTAGACAACATATATGTTATCAGAGTAGACAATAGATGCCTTACGTAAGGGACAATAGAGCTCTAGAAGGAGGTTTCTAAGCCAATAAATCTCAACAACAATGTTCGCAACGCCTCTATATTCTACTTCTGCACTCGAACGGGAAAGTGTGGCTTGCCGTTTGGCAGATCACGAGATGAGGTTATCACCCAAAAATACACAATAGCCGGAAGTAGATCAACGTGTGTCTGGAAAGCCGCCTCAATCAGCGTCCGTATATGCTATCAGCCTGGTCGGTGCATGTTACACCCCGTAGTTCCAGAGTATGTATATGAGGACGTACGTACGAGAATACGACATAAAAATTGGAAAGAAAGAAAGATGTGATTTTTCGACGGAAAAGTTTCCGGATTTTGTGAAGGAAAAAGGTTCGTTAATGGGAATCGATTCCCGATTTGGTATTCTGACTTTTGGAATATTTGAGAATTATGGAATTTTATTCGAATTGGTCACGCTGGGCCCACGGAAAATTTACGATTTTGAGGCCCACTTTATTTTCGGATTTTTTGGCATTACGGATATTTTTCTGATGACGGAATATTTTGACGCAGTGGGCGACACGTGTCACCCCTCGAGGCCACGCCGATTGTTAGTGTGTGTGTTGGACGGTTTTGGGTGGGACAAGTGGCTTGCCACTTGTCCCATTGTTATGGTGGACAAATGGTTGGCAAACTACCCACACACATGTACCCCATCCTCACCTTACACTTGCCTAGATCTTGGCACTTGATTTTTCTATAAATACCCCTTAGTGCAGACATAATATCATCCACACTTAAAGATTTTTTCAAAGCAAAACTATCCTCCCTTTGTGATGTTCTCGCCCAACCCTTCCCCACCTTGTGTAGAAATACTTCAAGTATTGTTGTAAAATCCCAAATACCTTAGCCATGTATCCCTAGTAGTATTCTAAAGTTATCCCAACATAAGAGCCCGGAAATACTACTTTATTCCAATAGTCGTAAAATGAAGCCCTAGAAAAATCTTCATAGCTTAGATGAAGTGTTAAGGAGAAGTTGTTTAGAAACTTCTGGCGGTTGCTGGAGCCGGGTTGAGCGTAAGGAATCGGAGCTAAACGTTGCTCAGGATCGACTTATATCTTGGATAATTTTGGGCTTATCGAGGTAATGATCTTTATCCCCCTATTGTAATTGGAAATTACATGTTGTAGTAGTTAATAATTGAGTAGAAGATATATTGGAAGGATGATTAAAAAGAATTGAATCAGATTTACATTGACCTGTATTTACTGTAGACTTGCAGATATTGTGGCGGTGTTGTACACGCCCAGGTTAGACGTGTAACCCCTGGAGTTGTTGGCTCGTAGCGGGCCTTGATAGAGAGAGATTGATGTGGTTACGGGAGTGGGGAGGTGCCGAATTTTTCGTAGAATTTGGAACCTTGTACTTAGAAATATTCTACGAAGGGATCTAGAAGTTAATAGATGTTTTATGACCATTATAGGTTGAAGTACTACGAGTAGCGTATTCTACTTGAAGGGTGGAAAAAGGCGAGCAAGGTTAGAGTACTTTGGAGCGTTTTGCTAATTGTCGATAATCGTCGCGAGGTATGTGAACCTCTTCCTATCCTTTCTAGCATGATATTTGTGAAATATATATAGTGCGGTAGACGCACGTGTGTTTTAAGAAATTTGATTTTCCTTTTGTGTCCTTGACTTGATTCCAAAGTTAAGTGACTTGTTATGAAATATTAAGGACTTAAATTATGTTAAAAAGTTGTAAAACCTCACTCATGAGTAATGGGTGTGTGGTCTTTTAAAGAATAAAGTTATCTTGATTTCGAAAATGAGAATAGTTGTCCTTGGTTGGTTTAAAACATAAAGTGTTATAATAGCTTTATGAGAAGTTATTTATAACGACTTTATGAAAACAAAAGAATGGTTTTATCACTAGATTTAAAATGATAACTTGACATTTTAAAAGTTGGAGGTTGGTTTTCTTAAAAGATATGATTTAAAGATTAAGAGCCTGATTTTTTTTTTAAAGTAAAGAGACTTGACTTATAAATAACTTGATTTTGGGAAAGGAGAAGTAACTTGATTTAAAAGTATATTGCTACTTGACTTTAAAAAAGGAAAAAGTGTCTTTGTTTTAAAGGAAGGCATGTTTTTGTCTTAAAACGGTTTAAAAAGAAGACATGCTTTTGTCTTAAGATTGGTTTAAAAAGAAGGTATGGAAATTGTTTTGGTTTACTTAAAAGATAGTTACTCTATTTTGATACTACGGGTATCGTGTGACTTTTGTGTGAGTAACTTGACTATGTTGGCTTGTGATAGCCTTGTAATACTTTCTTGTTGGTTTGGTAAGTAAACATGTTATGATCTACGTGTGTTAGCGTCGTGACGCTTGTGCGGGTTTTTTCTTGTCAGGCTTATGTTGTTTAACGATAAGCGTTATGCCGATATTATACCACTTACCCCCGACTTGTTATGCCGAGGTTAGCCGCCCCGTCGCGGCGAATACCTCACGCGGTCCGCAGTGACCTATGCGAGTCGCGGAGTTCCAGGATGATCACTCCGGGTGTGTTACCCTACGCGAGAATACCTCATGCGGTTTGTGTGACTACGCGACCGCGGAGTCCGTGTTGATGCCGAGGTTAGCTACCCCGATGCGGCGAATACCTCACGCGACCTAGGTCTACGCGATCGCGGAGTCGAGATTAGGCTCGCATAATGATACTACGGGCGATCGCCTTGCTTCGATCATTAGCGCCTAGAAAAGACCCGTTATGTTATATCTATTTTGCTCTTGTTTATGATGCGCACTATGTGCGATTAATCGTTGTTAAATGCGTATTTGTAATTGGTTTTAAAATGTTATGATTTTATTTCAAGATTTACGCTTCACATACTGTACTGCCAGATCGACTCCTTCGGGGCCGCTCATGCCGCATGCAGGTACACCGCCGCCGATCCGCCATGTGATCACAGTCAGCGTTTGGGAAGCTCCGTTTCTCCGAGGCTTATCTTTTCGTATAGTCCCCTATCGTCGTAGTACTTACATTCGTGGTATGGCGGCCCCGTCCCGTCGTAGTTATGGTTATATTCTTAGGTCCGTAGTGTTGTGGCGGGGTTTGTAAGGATGTAATCGCTCAAGTGTTTATATATATACGTAAAGGTAACCGCTTTGGTTAGCCTGCTTTCTTATTTCATTATCAGATATCTTGTTTCATGTGTAAGTTTTATTTCACGATTTTCTCTCGATGTTGTATCACTAGGTGCCCGGTAAGGCACGACCACGCCCGGCCTGGTCGCGTGACAAAAGTGGTATCGTGAGCGATTAATCCTCGGAAAGTGTCTGCAGCGTGTCTAGTGTAGTCTTGATTATCGGTGTGTTGTGCACTACACCTATAATCGTGAGGTCGCAGGATATTTAGGATTTGTTTCCTTCTTCTCACTCCGAGATCGTGCCTTAGAGCGGTGTTATAAGTTGGACTCCTCCGACGTATTCTTTTCACCGTTATGCCTCACGCAGTGCAACCAGAGCCCAAGGCAAGGCAACAGAGGAGGCTGCGAGCGAGCACGAGAGGGTTACGAGGCAATGCACTACCATTACCTGAGATAGTGCTTCATTCGGGGAGTTCGGCGACGCCGCTAGTCCAGGAGAGTTTAGAGCAGCAGCAGTAGCTACAGAGACCACGATACCTGAGTCTTCAGTTCCACGACCAGGAGCCGAGGATATGAGTTACAAGGAGATGGCCCAGTTACTAGCCAGGCTTGTGGCTAGGAATGAGGCCAGACGAGAGTCGGAGGTTCCGGTAGTACCCGTAGTTCACCCTAGATCCGATAGTGTCACGACCCGAACCCGGGCCCGTGATTGGTGCCTTACCCCGGGCACCCTAGCGATACAACATCAGAGAAAATCAGCGGAAATAAAAACTAAAACATGAGACAAGACATAAAGTATGAAACAGGCTAACCCAAACGGTTACCTTTTGAACATAAATGAAAACTTGACAATTCATATCCTTACAAACTCGCCACAACAAAGGCTACATGATCTCTAAAAATTTTAAGACCATAATGACGGGACAGGGCCCCGCCATGCCCCTGAATATACAAAAGTCTACAACTTCAGGAAACCGTACCACAGGACAAGCTTCCGGAGATATGGAGCTTTCCGAGAACCGAACAGCGATTCTAAGAATGCGGATCAGCAAGCTATGTACCTCAACTCGCAGATGAACGCAGCCAAGCGAGGTCGATAACAGTACCAAGTATGTGAATCAAAAATATCGTAAATGAAATCATAATAGTCTATATAAAGCAGGAGACATGTATGATAACCAAACTACAGTACCACATAAAAGTAGTCATGCCAAGTCAGGGACTCATGCCCGTAAAATCATCACTCAAATACAACTCGGGAATTTAACCCGCACAATGGTCGCATGCCCCGGCATCTCACCTCGGTATAAGCATGGCCCTGGAACCGTCCTAGTGGGCCCATACCCGTGGACCATCCAACGTGTCGGTATGCCCAAAGGAAGTAACAAGATAACAATCCTCGGCAAGATACCCGTGGGCCACCCAACGTGTCGGTATGTCCAAACAACTAACAAAACAATACTCACTATGGAAGCATACCCGTGGGCTACCCAACGTGTCAGTATGTCCAATCAAATAACAAGATACTACTCACTGTGGAAACATACCCGTGGGCTACCCAACGTGTCAGTATGTCCAATCAACTAACAATAATAACACCCCTAATGGAAGCATACCCGTGGGCCTCCCAACGTGTCAGTATGTCCATCAAGAATCGATATAGTGGAAGCATACCCGTGGGCTACCCAACGTGTCAGTATGTCCATCAATCAACCAGATAGCCTACCCAACGAGACGCCAGAGTACGTAAATACAACACTTGCACAACAAAAGCTATCACAACAAAGATATGCCGCTCAACGTACTTTCATTTCATGTCAACAATTCCGGGTTTCAACCCCAAAATACTACATACTTTCATTCCTTCAAAACAAAGACCTCTTTCTACGTAAAAGCCACACGATACTAACACCCGTATTATCGATCACATTCAGGTTTAATTCAAGCACTTTAAACACTTTTTAGCACAACGTCAAGTATACCATTTTAAAAAAATCCAATAATGAATCCATTCCTTTACTCCTATAAAGTCATTATAAATAACTTCCCATAAAGCTGTTATAACACTTTACGTTTTAAAAACAAGTCAAGGCGAGACCATGCCTTTCTTTTTAAAACAAAACACTTCAAATTCTTAAGTCTCTTTTCTTTTAGAAACCGAGTTCCTTACCTTGGGATTTTCAAGAAGATCGAAACTTGATTACAATAATTCTTATTAGAGCATCCATGATCTAGGAAATGTAATACAATTTTGTCTTATCTTAGCTTCTATGCAGATTGAGGTTTCTACTGGTTTTTAATATAATTAATTGTCATTACTATTTCCTTTATTAACGCTGCATTGGCATGTTCGATTCTTATTCCCATTTCCGAAATTTATGTAACATTATTCTTTTAAAAACCACGTACTCATTTCTCACGAATGAGGTTTCACACTTTTCAACACCATTTAGGTCAATTACAAGTCAAATCTCTTATCTTTTGAAATCAACAAACCATTCTTTTAGCTACATAAAGTGGTTATAACAAACTTCACATAAAGCCGTTATAACACTTTATGTTTTAAACCAACCAATTTCAACTATAAGTCCTTTATGAGACCAAGAGGGCTTATTCTTTAACCACCGAGTACCCATTACTAACGAATAAGATTTTCCTACTTTTTCAAACAATCAAGACCTTTACACTTCATATCAAGTCAAGGCAAAACAAGGGAAACCAAATTCCTTTAACACACGTGCATCTACTGCACTATATATTTCACAAATAATCATGCTGAAGAGGATAGGAAGAATCACATACCTCGCGACGATTGCCGACAATTAGCAAAAGGCTCCACAGTACTATACCCTCCAAGTAGGATACGCTACTCGTAGTACTTCAATCCTAATAAGGTCATAAAACGTCTATCAAACTCTAGCTTCGAACGTAGAATAAACTAAGTGCAAAGTCCCTAAATTCTACGGCAATTTGGACAGAACTTCCTTTGTTTCTACTAACTTTGCCACCTTTTTCAAGGTCGAATTTCAATAACCAACGCCACATTTAAGGCTCAATTAATCCAGTAAAAACAAGGGGATTACACGCCTATTAATACGTGTAAAATTCCGCCCCACAACAACACAAAATAAACCAATAATTTCCATGCCATTCTTGGCCAACAATATAACCAATACTAACCCCTTTCAACTCTTTTTCAATCCAAATTCTTAGGTCTAACATGATATCTAGCCCTAGACATCTTCAATAACTACAATCCCCCTTTACAACATGCGACGACCAAATTAGTAACCAAATTGAAGTTATCATCTTAAGGCTAACATGCCCATTTCAGTTTTCAACAAGACAACAAGATCTAAATCTATTCAACTTAAATAAAATAGCCTCAGGCTCATTTCTAAACTACTATAACAAGTATTAACCCATATCCAAGAGAAGGGAAACTTTTACCTTTGGAGAAGCCCACAAAAGCCCCCTTTCTTCCACCTCTTTTCCACAAAATCGCCCACCGCTTCCCACAAGTTTACCCACACTTTTCCTTCTTGCCGCCGCTCCAACAATTTCCCTTAAGGCAAGGTTTCTTCAAGAAAACTAGAGAGAAAGGGAGAGGATTTCATTGGGAGGGTTTTGAGATGAAATGGCCAAGTCTTCCAAGACTTGGCCCTAAAATAGGCCCCTTATCTGGTCAAAAGGATGGGAGGGACACTTGTCACCCTCCCATAGGCTTTTAACAAAATATCCCCTGATTTTTTCGCTTCTGCAGAAAAATCGCCTGGCGCAAGGCGCCCACTTCGAGAATAAGTACCGCGTTCGCCGCGGCGCGTGATTCGTGGCCACTGCAACCTCGCGAACCCCAGATACCGGCGCGACCCAGTCGCCGCGGCCAGCACTGCACCTGAACCGAAACCATCGCTTTGCATTGCGCGCAAACTTGCAACTTCCATACCTTTTGACTTCGATGTCCTATCGACGAACGGTTTGTTGCGTTGGGAACTAGATTTAACGGACTACACACTAGGCTTTTTAAACACCTCGAAATTCTTAACAACTGGGGTACAACACTCCAAGGTAGACTCAAAATCCGTCCAACACATGTTTGTCAACTTATCTTATCTTCTTGAATTTACGGGGTGTAACATTCTCCCCTCCTTAGAAACATTCGTCCCGAATGTTCCTTCTAAGTCTCCAAAACGCAGACGCCGGTATAGTCTTCACCACTGCACTTACAAAAGAATCAGTTATGCCACTCATGGACTTATCACCCGAAAATACTCCCCGCATACTATGTACTCCGACAAGGATCATCAGAAAATCTTTTACTCTAGCCGGCCTTACCTCTAAGGTCTCGATTGTTATAAATTCTAAGGTTCAAAATTTTCTCATCCCCAGACTTACCCTTTTCACTAATCAGGCTTCTAAATCACATTTTAACACAAAGCTATCCGAACATAACACTTAACACATCACCATGACATCAAAGTCTACTAGTCTCTAGAGGGTTAAGAATATACCTGTAACTATTGCTTCACTTCCCCCCTTTTTTTTTGTCGTTCTACTCATGTTCCTTCCCTGCACGGCGCACAAAAGGAGGAGATGAATCAGCCATTGATCCCGAAGGCTGAGTCTCTACATCCGCGCTACCTCGTCGACGCCGCAAAATGGCCCTGCGCCGCATGCAAAACAAACTCCCATTCCAAAGACGACACTCCCATCACGAGCCTACCACAACGCCACAACGAGGTAGGTGGTCCCATCCGACTAACGCCCCCGCTTCCCAAAACTCAAACTCGAGCCCCGACCGCTCGGACCTCCCGAACGCCCCAAGATCGTGGCGGAGCACTCAGATCTTGGCGGAGGCGCATAACTAGTCTGCCGAGGCCGCCGCCTCGAAGGTCACCAGAGGACCTCGCTATCCCGACCTCTTCTCGCGATTCGTTAATCCGCCGACTCACGCCTCACACCCAAGTGCATAAGCTGCGTGCTGGCAATATCCATGCCCACAAGAGCTACCCCGCAACTCTCTCGCTAAGTAGTCATCGAGTCTCGTGACATAACGGTGCACTCTATCCTCCATATTCGCCACTGGCGGGGACATACCGAGCCAATGAGTCAAACTCTACATTGTACTCGAATCAGGCGCCTCTTTGTCTCAAAGATCAAAAATCTGTTTACCGCGTCTCCTCATCCGCGAGGCAAGAAATGGCGCGAAAGCCTCTCGAGAACTCGCCCAACCACCGGAGGTGCATGTTCCCCGGGACAGCTCACGAATCAAACGATCGGCCGATCGCAGATCACGCACTGATGCGAACCTAAGACCACCGACTCGGTCTCCGGCCTTGATCACTCTACGATCCGTCAGAATCGGATGAATTCTCGGATCATCTCGTGTCTCGACCAGAAACTCAAAGTGGCCGCAACTCGTAAAATCCGTAGTCTCAAACTATCTCGACCTCGGGTGAACTATGGTGCACGGTGCAAATCTGGCCAGATCCGATCTATCCTCGTGCTCGCCACGATCCCGCCAATAATCGGGCTATCTCTCAGTAACCCATCTCCTCTCGCCCCAGCCGTGGGACCGAGGCTCGGTGTCGTGGTCTCGCAGAGACCGCCGCTTCTACTCGCAGCCTCCTCGCCGCTTTGCCTTTGGGCTCTGGTTGCCTTGCGCGAGGCATCACCGTATACAAAGAATACGTCGGAGAGTCCAACTTATAACACGCCTCTAAGGCACGATCTCGAGTGAGAAGAATGGAAACCAATCCTAAATATCCTATAGCCTCACGATTATAGATGCACAACACACCGATAATCAAGACTTCATCGATACGATGTAGACACTTTCCGAGGATTAATCGCTTCGATACCACTTTTGTCACGACGAACCTGCCCATGACGGTGCCTTACCCGCACCCTAGCGATACAACATCGAGAAAATCAGCGAAATAAAACTAAAACACGAGACAAGACATAAAGTATGAAACAAAGCTAACCCAAACGGTTACCTTTTGAACATAAATGAAAACTTGAGCGATATCCCTTACAAACTCGCCACAACAAGCATGCACTCTAAGAATATTAAGACCATAATGACGGGACAGGACCGCGCCATGCCCCTGAATATACAAAAGTCTACAACTTCAGGGAACCGTACCACAGGACAAGCTTCCGACGATATGGAGCTTTCCGAGAACCGAACAACGATTCTAAGAATGCGGATCAGCAAGCTATGTACCAACTCGCGCAGATGAACGCAGCTCCGGGCGAGGTCGATAACAGTACCAAGTATGTGAATCAAAATATCGTAAATGAAATCATAATAGTCTATATAAAGCGGAGACATGTATGATAACCAAACTACGCATTACACATAAAAGTAGTCATGCCAAGTCGTGACTCACGTGCGTAAAATTATCACTCAAATACAACCCGAATTTAACCCGCACAATGGTCGCATGCCCCGGCATCTCACCTCGGTATAAGCATGGCCCTGGAACCGTCCTAGTGGGCCCATACCCGTGGACCATCCAACGTGTCGGTATGCCCAAAGGAAGTAACAAGATAACAATCCTATGGCAAAGATACCCGGGCCACCCAACGGTGTCGGTATGTCAAATAACTAACAAAACAATACTCATCATGAAGCATACCCGTGGGCTACCCAACGCACAAGTATGTCCAATCAAATAACAAGATACTACTTCATCGTGGAAACATACCCGCTGGCTACCCAACGTGTCGGTATGTCAATCAACTAACAATAATAACACCCCAATGGAAGTATACCCGGCCTCCCAACGCGGTCGAGATGTCCATCAAGAATCGATATAATGGAAGATACCCGGGCTACCCAACGTGTCGATGTCCATCAATCAACCGATAGCCGCCTCCAACGAGACGCCAGAGTACGTAAATACAACACTTGCACAACAAAAGCTATCACAACAAAGATAGCCGCTTCAACGATTTTCATTTCATGTCAACAATTCCGGGTTTCAACCCCAAAATACTACATACTTTCATTCCTTCAAAACAAAGACCTCTTTCTACGTAAAAGCCACACGATACTAACACTCGTAGTATCGATCACATTCAGGTTTAATTCAAGCACTTTAAACACTTTTTAGCACAACGTCAAGTATACCATTTAAAAAAAATCCAATAATGAATCCATTCCTTTACTCCTATAAAGTCATTATAACTAACTTCCCATAAAGCTGTTATAACACTTTACGTTTTAAAAACAAGTCAAGGCGAGACCATGCCTTTCTTTTTAAAACAAAACACTTCAAATTCTTAAGTCTCTTTTCTTTTAGAAACCGAGTTCCTTACCTTGGGATTTTCAAGAAGATCGAAACTTGATTACAATAATTCTTATTAGAGCAGTCATGATCTAGGAAATGTAATACAATTTTGTCTTATCTTAGCTTCTATGCAGATGGAGGTTTCTACTGGTTTTTAATATAATTAATTGTCATTACTATTTCCTTTATTAACGCTGCATTGACTTGTTCGATTCTTATTCCCATTTCCGAAATTTATGTAACATTATTCTTTTAAAAACCACGTACTTATTTCTCACGAATGAGGTTTCATACTTTTCAACACCATTTAGGTCAATTACAAGTCAAATCTCTTATCTTTTGAAATCAACAAACCATTCTTTTAGCTACATAAAGTGGTTATAACAAACTTCCCATAAAGCCGTTATAACACTTTATGTTTTAAACCAACCAATTTCAACTATAAGCCCTTTATGAGACCAAGAGGGCTTATTCTTTAACCACCGAGTACCCATTACTAACGAATAAGATTTTCCTACTTTTTCAAACAATCAAGACCTTTACACTTCATATCAAGTCAAGGCAAAACAAGGGAAACCAAATTCCTTTAACACACGTGCATCTACTGCACTATATATTTCACAAATAATTATGCTGAAGAGGATAGGAAGAATCACATACCTCGCGACGATTGCCGACAATTAGCAAAAGGCTCCACATTACTATACCCTCCAAGTAGGATACGCTACTCGTATTACTTCAATCCTAATAAGGTCATAAAACGTCTATCAAACTCTAGCTTCGAACGTAGAATAAACTAAGTGCAAAGTCCCTAAATTCTACGGCAATTTGGACAGAACTTCTTTTGTTTCTACTAACTTTGCCACCTTTTTCAAGGTCGAATTTCAACAACCAACGCCACATTTAAGGCTCAATTAATCCAGCAAAAACAAGGGGATTACACGCCTATTAATACGTGCAAAATTCCGCCCCACAACAACAGAAAATAAACCAATAATTTCCATGCCATTCTTGGCCAACAATATAACTAATACTAACCCCTTTCAACTCTTTTCCAATCCAAATTCTTAGGTCTAACATGATATCTAGCCCTAGACATCTTCAACAACTACAATCCCCCTTTACAACATACGCGATTTACCAAATTAGTAACCAAATTGAAGTTATCATCTTAAGGCTAACATGCCCATTTCAGTTTTCAACAAGACAACAAGATCCAAATCTATTCAACTTAAATAAAACAGCCTCAGGCTCATTTCTAAACTACTATAACAAGTATTAACCCATATCCAAGAGAAGGGAAACTTTTACCTTTGGAGAAGCCCACAAAAGCCCCCTTTCTTCCACCTCTTTTCCGTCAAAATCGTCCACCAGCGCTTCCCACAAGTTTACCCACACTTTTCCTTCTTGCCGCCGCTCCAACAATTTCCCTTAAGGCAAGGTTTCTTCAAGAAAACTAGAGAGAAAGGGAGAGGATTTCATTGGGAGGGTTTTGAGATGAAATGGCCAAGTCTTCCAAGACTTGGCCCTAAAATAGGCCCCTTATCTGGTCAAAAGGATGGGAGGGACACTTGTCACCCTCCCATAGGCTTTTAACAAAATATCCCCTGATTTTCGTCTTTTACCGCAGAAAAATCCCGCCTCGGCGCCGCGGCGCTTCCACTTCAGAGAATAATTACCCGCATTCCGGCGCGACCAGATTCCGGCCATGGCCACTGCAACCCCTGCGAACCTCAGCAACCGGCGCCGTGGCTCAGCATTCCTGGCCGCGCGCTGCACTTCGAACAAAGCCATCGCTTTGCGATCACAAGACCAAACTTGAAACTTCCATAACTTTTGACTCCGATGTCCTATCGACGAACGGTTTGTTGCGTTGGGAACTAGATTTAACGGACTACACACTAGGCTTTTTAAACACCTTGAAATTCTTAACAACTGGGGTACAACACTCCAAGGTAGACTCAAAATCCGTCCAACACATGTTTGTCAACTTATCTTATCTTCTTGAATTTACGGGGTGTAACAGATAGTTGAGATTTCGGGACTTCTTGAGTTGCAGTCCACCCGAGTTCTATGGATTGAGAACTGAGGAAGATCCTCAGGAGTTTATTCGATAGTTGCAGCGGATCATGGAAGTGATCAAGACCTTAGAGGCATTTCCTACACACTTCTTGCCCTCGCAGATGGCGAGAGCTCGCGGATGGATTTATGATGTTGGCGCGTAACCGCGACGGTTCGCATACTGATCGAGTTTGACTCATCGCTCGTTATGTCCCCACTTTAGTGGCGCATACGAGGATAGCAGACTGATATGTCACAGGACGTGACGATTATCTAGTGAAGGAAGGTACAAGAGTAACTCTTCAGTCAGGCATGGACGTTGCCCGCGTACAGGCTTATGCGCAGCAGACTGAGGAACGTAGAGATCAACGAATTAACCAAGATCAGCAGAAGAGGCGAGCAACAGGTCCTTGGTAACTTTCGAGGCGACCTTCTCAAGGCCGATCGGTTACGCCTCCGCCAAGACTGAGTGTCCACCACGCACTTCGTGACATTCGGTATTTAGGAGTTGGTCGTAACTCCGTGGTTTCCGCTCACGATTTACATGTTCTAGCCACCGATTCGCTTCCCGGTGTTCACTATGTGGTAGACGTCGTCCCGAAATGTCATCTTATTACTAATGCTTGTTTTACCAATGCCGTGGCCACGCGAGGAGAGAATGTCCTAGTAAGAGGATACAGTGGGATGACTTAGCCTACCGTGTCGATGATTCGATGGTTCAGAGGAAGGGTGTTAGCTGAGAGGCCACCCCACCCCTGTATGGCGTTGTGGTAGGTGTTCTGGGAGTGTCGTACTACTTAGATAGATAGCTTGTTAGGCTTGCATGACAGGCCATTTTGCGAAATTGTCCGACTGCGTGGTGGCGCGGATGTTACGACTCACCTTTCGGGATCGATGGTCGTTCATCACCTTCAGAGTTACGCCCAAAGCAGAGCAGGAGTTGATTAGAGCGACAAAGGGAAAGTGAGACAGTAGTTACAGAGATATCTTCAGCCCTTAAGAGACTTGTTTAGGTCTTTATGGTAGATACATGTGGAGTGCTATGTACGGATAGCATTGTGTTAGGTGTGGATTAAAAAACATGGGTAATTGAAAAGGGTAAGTCTGGGGACGAGAGAATTTTGAGCCATAGAATACAGATAACCATGGAGACCTTAGAATTTATAACAATTGAGACCTTAGGTGTAAGGCTGTCTTGAGTAAAAGATTTTACGGTTAATCTTTGTCAGAGTGCATTGTATACGTGGAGTATATTCAGGTGATAAGTCCACAAGTGGTGTGAAATGGAAATGGATAGTGAGCTTAGAAGACCACTAGGTTTTCATGACTTGAATAGTGAGATTGTTCCGGACCAGGAACGAGAGTTTAGTACGAAGTGGGTCAGGTTGAGGCCATATCGCGAGTCAACCCGCTGCCCGGAATGTGGTGGGGTCAGTTTGAGGTGGTCCCGCTAGATGATAGGGTCACGAGGGTGTTAGGCCCAAGTTTAGGTAACCATCATACGAGTTTGTGAATGCGTTCGACCAGTAGTAGGGCTGATGGGGTCAGCCCATCTTGTCTTTCAGTCAGGACTGTTTACTCGACGGAGGGTTATGCGAGATGTTATATATCAGGGAGGTTATAAGGGTGCACGGGGTTCCTACTTTTTATGACAGGCAGTGGAGCCCAATTTTCGGCTATTTCTTTTATTTCAGGAGGTTTTACCAGGCGGGGTTAGGAACTCAGGTGAGTCTCAGTATTGCATTCACCCTCGGGCCGACGGACGAACAACGTGTTTTATCCAGAAATTTGAGGATAGGTTACGGGCCGGTGTTTTGATTTCAGGGGTAGCTGTGAGGATTATTTGCCTCTTGTTGAGTGAGTACTATACTAGCTACCATTTCAGTATTCGGATGACGCCTTATGAAGCCTTGTATGGGCGGAAGTGTAGGTTGCCGATCGATTGGTTCGATGTTGGCAAGGTTCAGATAGTGGGTCCATACTTGATTCAGCAGGATGTGGATAGGGTGAAGCTTATCCAGAAGAGGTTGTTAGCAGCTCAGAGTCAACATAAGTCGTCATGTAATGGCGTCGACACTGAGTTCGTTGACGGTGGGTCTTCAGCGTACCACCTGGCGGTGTGACGAGATTTGGAAAGCGGGAAACTTAGCCCGAGGTACTTTGGGCCTTTTCAGATCGTTGTAGAATAGGCCGTGCCTATAAAGTTAGCAATCGTCGTCCGACTTAGGAGGCGACGTCCTAGATTCCACGTGCTATGTTTCTAAGAGTATCGAAGATCCATCCAGTGTTCCCGATTAATGATGACCAAGTTGGAGATAGTAACCCCGAGATTTTGGAAAATGAAGCAATGATGTAAATGTGGTACGATAAGAGGAAGAGTTTGAGTGTACGAGGAGGGTACGACGAGTAAGAAAAGAGGTGTAGATGTGTTAAGAAGATGGAAGTGTCCTTTTTATAAGTAAAGATGTGAAGAAAGTATCCTTTGGACCATGGGTGAAGCTAATGGTATTGTTATACGCTTTAGAGATGATTCTTCGTTGTCTTGGATGTGCGTTTTTGCGAGTATGTTGTATTATGGCCATGTGTGACATAATTGGTTTTATAAGTATAGTAGGGAAGACTATACCAGCGCAAGCATGTTTGGAGACTTAGAAGGAACATTCGGGACGAATGTTTCTAAGGGGGGAAGAATGTTACACCCCGTAGTTCCAGAGTATGTATATGAGGACGTACGTACGAGAATACGACATAAAAATTGGAAAGAAAGAAAGATGTGATTTTTCGACGGAAAAGTTTCCGGATTTTGTGAAGGAAAAAGGTTCGTTAATGGGAATTGGATTCCCAGATTTGGTATTCGGACTTTTTGGAATATTTGAGAATTATGGAATTTTATTCCGGAATTGGTCACGTGGGGCCCACGGGGAAAATTTACGGTTTTGAGGGGCCCACTTTATTTTTGGATTTTTTTTTGGCATTACGGATATTTTTCGGATGACGGAATATTTTGGACGGGTAGGGGGCGACACGTGCCCCCCCCCCCCTTGAGGCCATGTGGGCCGATTGTTAGTGTGTGTGTTGAACGGTTTTGGGTTCCATTGTTATGGTGGACAAATGGTTGACAAACTACCCACACACATGTACCCCATCCTCACCTTACACTTGCCTAGATCTTGGCCCTTGATTTTTCTATAAATACCCCTTAGTGCAAGACATAATATCATCCACACTTAAAGATTTTTTCAAAGCAAAAACTATCCCCTCCCTTTGTGATGTTCTCGTCCAACCCCCCCCCCCCCCCACTTTGTGTAGAAATACTTCAAGTATTGTTGTAAAATCCCAAATATCTTAGCCATGTATCCCTAGTAGTATTCTAAAGTTATCCCAACATAAGAGCCCGGAAATACTATTTTATTCCAATAGTCGTAAAATGAAGCCCTAGAAAAATCTTCATAGCTTAGATGAAGTGTTAAGGAGAAGTTGTTTAGAAACTTCTAAGGGTTGCTTGGAGCGGGTTGGAGCGTAAGGAATTGGAGCTAAACGTTGCTCAGGATCGACTTATATCTTGGATAATTTTGGGCTTACCGAGGTAATGATCTTTATCCCCCTATTGTAATTGGAAATTACATGTTGTAGTAGTTAGTAATTGAGTAGAAGATATATTGGAAGGATGATTAAAAAGAATTGAACTGTATTTACATTGGACTGTATTTACAGTAGACTTGTAGTATTATTGTGGGGCAGTGTTGTACACGTCCGGTTAGGCGGTAACCCCTGGAGTTGTTGGCTTGGTAGCGGGCCTTGATAGAGGAGAGATTGACGTGGTTACGTGGGAGAGTCTTCGAATTGTCCGTAGAATTTGGAACCTTGTACTTAGAAATATTCTACGAAGGGATCTAGAAGTTAATAGACGTTTTATGACCATTATAGGTTGAAGTACTACGAGTAGCGTATTACTTGAAGGGTGGAAAAAGCGAGCAAGGTTAGAGTACTTTGGGCGTTTTGCTAATTGTCGATAATCGTCGCGAGGTATGTGAACCTCTTCCTATCCTTTCTAGCATGATATTTGTGAAATATATATAGTGCGGTGACGCCGCGTGTGTTTAAAGGAATTTGATTTTCCTTTTGTGTCCTTGACTTGATTCCAAAGTTAAGTGACTTGTTATGAAATATTAAGGACTTAAATTATGTTAAAAAGTTGTAAAACCTCACTCATGAGTAATGGGTGTGTGGTCTTTTAAAGAATAAAGTTATCTTGATTTCGAAAATGAGAATAGTTGTCCTTGGTTGGTTTAAAACATAAAGTGTTATAATAGCTTTATGGGAAGTTATTTATAACGACTTTATGAAAACAAAAGAATGGTTTTATCACTAGATTTAAAATGATAACTTGACATTTTAAAAGTTGGAGGTTGGTTTCCTTAAAAGATATGATTTAAAGATTAAGAGCCTGGTTTTTTTTTTAAAGTAAAGAGACTTGACTTATAAATAACTTGATTTTGGGAAAGGAGAAGTAACTTGATTTAAAAGTATATTGCTACTTGACTTTAAAAAAGGAAAAAGTGTCTTTATTTTAAAGGAAGACATGGTTTTGTCTTAAAACGGTTTAAAAAGGAAGGCATGCTTTTGTCTTAAGATTGGTTTAAAAAGAAGGTATGAAAATTGTTTTGATTTACTTAAAAGATAGTTACTCTATTTTGATACTACGGGTATCGTGTGACTTTTGTGTGAGTAACTTGACTATGTTGGCTTGTGATAGCCTTGTAATACTTTCTTGTTGGTTTGGTAAGTAAACATGTTATGATGCTACGTGTGTTAGCGTCTTGTGACGTTTGTGTAAGGGGGTTTTTCTTGTTGTGCTTATGCTGTTTAACGATAAGCAGTTATGCTGATATTATACCACTTACCCCCCTGACTTGTTATGCCGAGGGTTAGCGCCCCGATCACGAGGAATACCTCACGCGGTCCGTGTGACCTATGTGGAGTGCGGGAGTTCGGGATGATCACTCCGGGTGTGTTACCCGTCGAGGAATACCTCACGCGGTCTGCGTGACTACGCGATCGCGGAGTCCAGTTGATCGCCGGGTTAGTTAAACCCCGCGGCGAATACCTCACGCGGACCTGGGTCTACATGCGGATCATGAGTCCGAGATTAGGCTCGCATAATGATACTATGGGCGATCGCCTTGCTTCGATCATTAGCGCCTAGAAAAGACCCGCATGCTATATCTATTTTACTCTTGTTTATGTTGTAGGCACTACGTGCGATTAATCGTTGTTAAATGCGTATTTTTAATTGGTTTTAAAATGTTATGATTTTATTTCAAGATTTACGATTTCACATACTGTACTGTTCTTGACCTCGACCGGTGCGTTCATGCCGCAGTAGAGGTACACCGCGTCGATCCTCGCTCATGGATCACAGTTCGTTTTGGGAAACTCCGTTTCTCGAGGCTTATCTTTTGATATAGTCCTCGCCGCCGTAGTACTTACATTCGTGGTATGGCGGGCCCCGTCGTAGTTATGGTTATATTCTTAGGTCCGTAGCTTGTTGTGGCGGGGTTTGTAAGGGATATCGCTCAAGTGTTTATATATATATACAGAAAGGTAACCGTTTTGGTTAGCCTGTTTTCTTATTTCATTAATGTATATCTTGTTTTATGTGTAAGTTTTTATTTCCGCTGATTTTCTCTGATGTTGTATCACTAGGGTGCCCGGGGTAAGGCACCAGTCACGGGCCCGGAGTCGGATCGTGACAGTGCAGATGGATAAAGGTGTAATCTATAGTCAACCTTAACGTACCAAATGATACGTTTAAGGGATGTGAAGTGAGGCTCCCTTAGAGCATGCATGAACAGACACACCTGCTGAACAATATAGATAATATTGAACCTTGTGAAAGTAAGATACTGAAACGCATCAGCGACACTCCTATAAAAAGAAGGATGATGCACCTGATCTCCATCATTAATAACATGTGAAACCTGTTACATGTACACTTTGAAAGTGTAAATTAAAAATAATTATAGAAAGCATCACAACCTAGTGTGATGTCCCTAATCTCTATTTGATTCAAAGTAGTAGTTTCTCTGGGGAACTCAAGTATACTTTTCTCTTTTTAGTATGTTACCAATTATAGAAGTTACTAAAAGAAATCAAAATTGATTGCCAACTCCCAAGAGACATCGGCTTTGAAATAGGAAACTACAAACTCTATACCTATAGCTTTCCTTTTTCACTCTTCAATTTTCTTAATGATTGTTGACAATAATCAACCTAATAAGAATGTTACATTTGTCTTTACCCCTTGGCTCAACGTAATTTCTCAGGGAAAACTTTCCACTTAGACCTAATGATCAACACTATGAAAATATCATAATTAATTAAGAATCATATCAATAATTAGGGGTGATAGATAGACCGTTTGAGCTGAAGTTGGACGGGTCAAGATGGACTGAAGTTCTAGATGGGTCAATGTTCAACCCGCTCAAAACTTACATGGGCTAAGATGGGCGGGGTCAAGATGAGCTAAATGATGGGTCATAATCCAAATTGCCCAACTTGATCCATTTCTTTTACAAATTTCAAACTTACCTTCTATGATGTTATTTTATTTTGTATGATATTTGATTTTTCCATATCTTTATTTTTAAAATAAGAATAATATTTTTAAGAATTTTTTCATTGTTTTATAAAAGCAAAAAAATATGAAATATAAATTTGAGGATGATATGGAGTTGGAAGGGGTAGGTGTGGATAGGAGCGGAGTAAGAAAAAATTAATATTTTTTATAAATTATTTATAAAAGTAATACAATATAAAATAAAAATTTGAGAATGGGGTGGGGGTAGGGCTGTTATCCGTCCGGATAATCCGAGAATCGGACCGAAATACCCGGACTGATACTCGAACCGAAAAGTTAACGGTCCGGATACGAGTAATAAGGATCCGGTCCGACAATCAGGTGTAATTACCCGATACCTTATATGTTATCAGTCCCGATGGGGGTGAGGTGGGGTGGGGGGTAAGGCAAAGGGTGTAAGAAAAAAAATTATATTTTTTATAAATTGTTTATAAAAGTAAAAACATATAAAATGAAAATTTAAGAATGTGGTAGGGGGTAAGAAAAAATTTCACATTTTTAATATTTTTTTTTTATAAAAGTAAAAAAAAATAGAAATTTGATAATGGGGTGGGGGCAATGGGGGTGGGGGGGGAGAGTAGGGAGTAAGAAAAAAATCATATTTTTAATATTTTTTTTATAAAAGTAACAAAAAATATGAAATAGAAATTAGGTGGGATAGAAGTGGGTGGGGTGGGTTGGAGTAGGAAATGTATGAGCATAGATGTGAGGGTGGTTCAGTGCTTGAGTGAGAGTTGGTGTAGGGGAAGAGGTAGGGTTGATGGATAATGTGGTTGGGGTGCGTTGGTGTATTATTATTGTTCCAAAATAATAAAAGAATTTTTAAATAATTATTTATAAATAAAAATCTTAATATAGAGTGGAACTCTAATCATTAAAATTTAGTATTTTGATGGGTCAAGTTTGAAAGATCATCACGAGTTCATTTAATTTGTTGATTTATGATAATCGCAAATTTCAAACCAACTCATCATCAAAATTACTCTTGCCCAAACCCATAAAATCTTCGACGGTTTGAACGGGTCATTTGGATTTGGGCTAATTTTGCCCCCCATAAATAATACGTATAACCTAATCAAAGTTTGTTAATGTGCGATCACGTGTACCAAAGTAATCAAGACTTTTCTGAAAGAGTATATATGAATGTTGAAGAGTAGGGGTTGAGACATTATCACCTCTCACATACTATTTAAAATCATGTTACGAAATTGTGAATTAATTATGAAGGTCTTTTTATACAAATTTACGTTTACAAATATTCGAGGGAAAGTTTATTTTAACATCAAAGTTTTTTTTTTACTTAATCATCGAATATACGAAATTTAAGATCTGACTAATTTAGATTTGTATTGCATATATCTCATTTAAGGAGGAAAATGCCTTTTTATAGGAAATTCTATATTTCCAGAGCTTCGATATTTTTAGCTAAGAATATAGAATACTAAAGTTAAAATGTGTTAAAATAGGAGTAGCAATTAAAAATCAATTAGTAAAAGGCTACAAAACCTATACAATCGTTAGTTGCTTCAATTGGGGCCATGTTACACATATTCTCATGAACGTCTTTTTGTAGTTTATGTCGTGCAAAATGAAATCTTAGTTGTAAAACATAATTGTCCACATGAATTAAAAAATATACATGTAATGTATTGTTATATTAATTCCGCTACAATTGATTATTACTCCGTAGACTGCATTAAATTTGTATTTATGTTTCAAAATCAAAATTAATTCGGACACATTTTGCCACGATCCTAAAACTGCAAGGAAAATTAAAACTACAATATCATTCATTAATTAGATAACATACACATACGAATGTTCGGATTCAATTAAGTTTTATTTGATTTAATAGACCAATGTATATATTTATTTAGTGAATTTTTTAACATACTAATGGCTCGTTTGGTACATCGCACTCAGTGTCGGCCCTGAGCAGGGGCAATTGCCCTGGACCCAAAATTTAGAGGGACCCAAAAAAAAATTTATTAAGTAAAAAGGGTATTTTTACTCTGATCTCTCTCTAATTAATTATACTCTAATCAATATTAGTTATTTTAAAAATAATAAATGTCAAGGGCAAAGTAGAAAAAACTTAATTAATTATATCTTGTTTTTAGAAAATGATCAACTAATTTGGAATGAATATTTTTAATAATGTGGCCAAGTAATATGGCCGAAAGAAGTATTATAGTTGCTAATTATATATTATTATTTTTATGCAGGGGATTTTAGGATCTCGAATTGTGGTGATTTTGATGACATGATGCTCTCAGAAAAGAGGCCCACTATTTGTCTCGGTCTTCAACCCCTTAATACTTCTTTTTGTGGCACTAGCTAGTTCATTATTGCTTGATGAGACCCTATATTTAGGAAGGTAATTCAAACTCCTTTGAAGTATGATCATTTTCAGCTTTGAAGTATGATCATTTTCAGCTGTAGTTGATCTTTAGTAAATTGAAAATTTAGATGTTAAACTCTTTATATATTTTGCTCAATGCTTGAATATTTAGTTTCAACTTGCTTAAAAGTGGTATAAGTACAATAACATACCCAGTGAATTTTCACAAAGTTGATCTGAAGAAAGTAGAATGAACGCAGTCCTTATCCTTACCTCGGACATAAATTTAACTATTTGCATTACTGTGATTATCATTCTATGTGCTCGTTACTTGCAAAAATAATGAACTTATTATATAGAATCAAAGGAAAAAGAAAAAGAAATCCATTTTATATCGAAAATCAATTTCTTCTTATTAAGTAAATTTCAACTTGCCTAACTGTAATAATTTGTAGCAATTATTAGAATATTATAACTATTAATCCTAAACCAACGATGATTTGTTCCACTTTCACTCCTCACAAAGAAGAACGCTTTTATGCATCTGTTCCACTCCTCTAGGTTTGAATCGATACAATTTATTTGGCTTGAATGTTAATTTTTTAGTTAATTTGAACATGTTAGATCTTGGTTGAAAAATAAGAGTGAGTTCATCACTAAGTTTAAATATATATAGGGCCTAATATTTACTTTTGCCTTGGACCCTGAAAAATTCAGGACCGACACTGGTCGCACTGGACAGTATATTTTTATATTGAACTGTATTTTATTGTAATGAATTGAATTGTATTAATATATAATGAACGATATTAGAATATTAATATATAATTGACTGTATTTTTTATTTTATTTTTATATTTAGTATAGTCCCGTACGTCTGAAAACGCTCACCAAACATTGTATTATTTTTTTGTTCAGTGCAATCCAGCATAATACAATATACCAAACGTACCCTAACGGTATTAAAAAATCAAACTTATCAGAAATTGAAATAGTTACACATTTTGAAGTAGTGGGATATTGATTTTTGAAGAACACAATGATGATATAAATTGCCCGAATTTACAAAATGGAATGGCGTTGTTGAATGACGCTGATCCTAGTTAATCCTAATTATTGATAATAAACTTTAATCAAAATAAAGAGGCAACATAATAAATATTCGTACTAGTAAAAAACTAAGTACTCTCTAAGTTTTTTGGTTACTTTACTTTCATTATTGTTCCAAGAAAATTAAAATTAATAATCGGAAGTTTATCACGATTTGAGTAATTAATTAAGCAAAAGCAAGATACATTTACGGAATGATTAAGACACTAGATAGGGACAACTAGCTTAAACAACCAATCACATCTGACCACGTGTAAATATTTCAAATGTTAGGAAAATCGAGAGTAATTTTCAGAGTAGGTCCCACAAGAGCTTTCTAACAGCTGGCATAATCCTACGTGTACTATTAACTCCGCTGTAATGTCGGTGGAGTCACTATATGGGTCCCACAAGCTACAACCCATGAACGTGGTGTCCGAATATCCAGTCCACCCACTCCACATCGCCGACAGTATAACAAACGGTCAATAGAACTCCACGTTTCGATTCAGGTGGTCCATGAACCGAGAGCATAGTGTAGTGAAAACCTTTTTGAGTGATGTTGGGACTTGGGAGACGTTTGGTAATCTGTATTAAATTAGACTGTATAGGATAAAAAAATAATACAGCGTTTGGTGGACACTGTCAATTTTGAGACCCATCTAGTAGGTGAGTTTCCCCTGAACTGTATTAAAAATAATAATAAAAAAAATACAATTGATTATATATTAATATTCTAATACCGTCCATTATATATTAATACAGTCCAGTACAATTCAGTTCAGTCCAATAAAATTAGTACAATCAAGTGCAACGTACCAAACTAGCCGTCAGCTTTCATTAGCTGTCAAGCAAAAACAGCTAGTTGTCCTTATATGAGGTCCCCTTAGTATTATTATGACGCCATAAAGTTGGATTTTACTTTTTCAAATTTTCGATTTTTCTTTGCCGTTTTGGTAGTGATTTACTATATTATTTGGTTGCTTTTACCATTTTGGACATAGTTGATGAAAGATATGACGAGATCAAAGAAAGTTGTTGGACTTGAATGAATAGCGAGAAAATTATTGGCGGATACATTTGTTTTTTTGATAAAAAAATTTCTGACTTATGTCAGACTATTTTTTTTTTTTTTTTTTTTAATAATCCAGGTTTAGGACTTCATCCCCATATCGCTAAGACTCACACGTCAGATTAACTCCTGGAGGTCATGGCCCTTCAAAGACCCCACAATCGTAAATCGCGGGATGTGCGACTCGTGATCGGTCGCCAAGGCCCAACGGATCAACGCTATGCCTCGACCGCACAAGACTGTCATGAATCAAACCCACACTGCAACATGCCCGCGCGGCTTTTAGCGCCCAGGCTTAATCACAAGTATGTGCCCCGGAGGACGATATCCGGAGGGGGGAATCGAACTTGCAACCTCTCGGCCGCAAACTTGATCCCCTGCCAGCCAAGCTGGCCCCTCTAGATTATGTCAGACTATTTTTGAAGATATTAGTATCGGTTTCTCAACATTACTATATATAAATTGTGAATATGCCTGAATGACTAAAATTTGAGAATAAAACAACTCATATCACTTATCATATATCAGAAGAGGAGAAGATGCAAAAAGACTAATTAAGAGAGAAATACTCCTTAATAAGATATTTTTCAAGCATGACAATTGAACTCGAAATTTTAATGAAGGATGAAAATATTTTATCCATCATCCATAACACTTTTTGGTGCCTATAGCACGTGTTATATTAAACTTCATCACTGTTCTGTATTTCATATTTTCATTTTTCCTCTTCAGTTTTCGCAAATGACTCTATGTTCTATACGTGTATTACTAGTGTAAAATCCTATTGTATTATTTATAATTAATTTGTTATAATATATGGTTATTCTATTTTTAAAATTTGTGCACCCTATCAAGTTTGTTGATAGTAATTACATGTTGCATATTAATTTAACTTGATAATTTCAAAAATATATAAAATATTACCTTACATAAAACTTAAATTCTTCGGCAAATGATATGTCACACACCAAAGATTTGTTTGAATCAATTTCATACTTGAATTACAAAATTTTCATACTATTATTAGTCATCTACTTCATGAGAATTAATTTTAGCTAAGGTTTTTGTTTCAAGAATTTGAAGAAGCATTTTTTGCAATTATTTTAAAACTTTTTTTCGAAAACAATTTTTATTAATTGCAAAACATAATAATAGAAAAATGAACATAAAGTTTTGATTGCAAAACATATTGATTCTATAATATTTCAATTGTGGATTCTACTCGTGAATCAATGCAAAACATTACACAATCTTTAGTATAAAATTGATCACATTGATAGTAATTTTCATATGTAACTAACAGCTAAGAACTAATATCAATTTTTAAAAAGAAAAAACAAGTGCATGGTACAAATAACAAATTAATGATATTGTAATTTTATTACTTACAAAAAATTGTAGGTGACACAATTATTCTATCACACCCTCACAATTGAAACGGGAGGTTCTCATACGCTGAGATTGGCTCGGAAATCATCAAAGAGTATGCGCGGAATTCCTTTAGTAAATATGTCAGCAATTTGATACCGGAAAGGAATATGAAGGACACAAACTTATCCACGGGCAACTTTCTCAGTACAAAATGAATATCCATTTCAATGTGTTTAGTGCGCTGATGTTGAACGAGATTGCCGGAAAGATATATCGCACTTACATTATCACAATAAACTAATGTAGCCTTGCGGGTTGGGAAAGGAATATGTTCCATGCTTTTCATTCATTATTGTGTACAATATATAGTAATACATGGTTATTGACAAAGCTACAAAGTAGGTAACTAATCTTACTAATTACAATGAGAATATTAACTAACTTAATATAAAAGATGTACAACAATACGGTAATATTCTGATAATATTCTATCAGTTAGGATGATATCATTAACATATAACAGAATGTATGTCATGTCATTACCCTTGCTATAGATGAAAAGTGAATGATCATAAAGGAATATGTTTTCTACTTTTCATTCATTATTGTGTACAATATATAGTAATACATGGTTATTGACAAACTTACAAATTAGATAACTAATCTTACTAATTACAATGAGAATATTAACTAACCTAATATAAAAAGATGTACAATAATACGATCTCAACACCATCAATTGGTGCATTTATTTAGGAACCCGTAAATAATAAAAGAGCAGAATGAGTAGGGACACAATTCAGTCATACCCTATATTTACACCAAATTTAGGAGTTGTTAACACTAAAAAATAATTTAAGTGTTTAGTCGAATTCGCTGACAACCAAACTATTCAGGAGCCGAATTTACTCCTACCCCTCGATTACAAAAACTTCATCGGCTACAAAGGCATCCTAGCCGAAGTCATTAGTTAGAGGTACGACTGAGACCCACTCAGATGCAGACGCGTGAGTTTTTAGACCCCAAAAAGCGGTAACGATCAATAATAGCTGAAAACAAGGGCCATTATCCGAGCAAGAGGAGTAGAGGGCGAAAAAATCGGCACCATCTCACCCTATAGTCGACCGTTGGACTTAGTGGGTTACTTGACGGCTGACATGGTGGGGGGGGGGGCACGTTTGTACAATTTTTTTTTTTTTTTGTACTATAAATACTCATTCTTTGTACATATTAGAGACACACAATCAAACAAACTAAAATTTATCTATTTTTATCTTTTATCCTTACTTTATCCCTTTATCTTTATTGTACTCAGTTGTATTCATGTTTTCTTACCTCTTAGTTTACTAGTACCACCGTCCTAACATTTTCTGGAGTAGTTGAAGAACCCATTGCTGAAAATTAGAGTTCCGTTTCCAGCCTGAATCACTTGAGTTAAGGAATAATCCCGATTCGATCAATCGATACAACGGTAAAAGGTAAAATTTGGGGCGAGAATAGGAGTATATTAGTCACAAAGTGAATGGAGTTAAGTTTGTTTTTCATTTTCTTTGGTCATGAAACTTTCCCATGACTTCTGAAGTGGTTTATTATAATTCTAGAAAATTGTTATATTTCACATTTTTAATAGCTTGTATGTTCAAAGAAGAAGGAGATCACGCTCCACTGCAATAAACTTGAAGGTAGTCTAATTGGGTTAGTAAGGACTAAAATAAAGAGCACCAAAATTCATGTAGCTGCTGAAAGTATGTTTGGGAGATGGAAATACTACTCAAATCATGCCTCTCATTATAATGGTAGGATCTGAGTGGTGTGGAGAGAAGATATATATGATGTAAGTATCATGAACCGTTGTCATCATTAAACAACGTCTATTTGAAATTAGTGTAAAAAAGCGAGTGAGAGGACTCACACGAAAAATGGAGGAACTGAGTGAAACTATGGCCTTTGTCGTACATGGAAGAACGATGGAGCATTTTGCACACATTGCAAGAGATCCGGATACGTTGTGAAAGAATGTTTTCAACTTATTGGGTATACGGAATGGTGGTCAGGAAATAAAAAAGTAGATGAAAAATTCAGAGAAAGAGGACGAAGACAACAACAACAACAAAAGGGATGCCTGTGATCCAGTCGAAGAAGAGGCAAGTAATGGATTAACGTCGTTATTGTGAAGGACACATATGCGGAGATAGACCGGATGAACACAAGCAGGATAGGACATCACAATCTAAGCGAGGAGATTTGAAAAATGATAATTCATGTGTTGAATTGATAAAGAATAATTCTGAATGAAAATATGGATGGTGAGACTAAAAACTCATCCTGGATTATTAACTTCGGAGCTATAAATCACGTGATAAGTAATGCGGAGAAATTGAGCGATCTGCGGGACATTTTTGAGTATTCTGTTGGGCTTCCGGATGAAAGCAACTCGGTGTCTACAAAATAAGAAACGATTAGGCTAAATGATAGGATTTAGTTAAAGGACGTCCTCTATGTTTTGGACTTAACTTGCAATTTAATATCTATATCGTAACTTATTGATTATTGAGATTGTGATATAAATTTTAAAACAACTAGATGTGCTACACAGGACCCCACCACGAGGAAGTTGCTTGGGATGAGTGAGCAACGAGGTGGACTTTATTATTTTCGAAATGTGTCGCAAATACGAGCTATGAAGACAAAGGCAGTTGATTGGTTCGATCTTTGGCGCAAACGGTTAGCTCATCCTTCTGCACAAGTGACAAAGTCTATTACGACGTTAGATTTAAAAGAAGGTAGTATTGGTTCGAATAAAAAATATGATGTATGCCAAAGGGAAAAACAAACAAGAAGTATTTTTCCTTCGAATGATAATATAGCTTCCAATATCTTTGATATGATTCATTGTGATTTATGGGGGTCATATAGAACACTGTATTCTTGTGATGCTTCATATTTCTTAACTGGATGATCGGTCGCAAGTCATATGAATTTTTCTTTTAGTTGATAAGAAAGAAGTGTCCCAAACCTTGAAAATTTTCTTCCAACTGGTGGATAGGCAGTTCGGTAAGAAGGTGAAATTTTTTATAAGTGATAACGGAACTGAGTTACATGTATGAATACTTACTTCTTTGAACATGGAATTTTTTTCAAGCTTCTTGTACAGGGACACCGCAACAGAATGAAAGAGTTGAAAGAAAAACCGTCACATTCTTAATTTGGCATGAGCATTAAGATTTCAAAGTCATCTTCCGATCAGATTCTGAGGAGAATGTATTTTGACCGTGGGATACTTTATCAATAGAACACCATATTCGATTTTGAATGGGAAAACCCCCTATGAAAATTTATATGGAGAGGCGCCTCATTATGATCACTTATGGGTGCTAGGGTCACTATGCTATGCACACACGAAGGAATAAACAAGAGGCAAGTTTGAGAGTCGGAGTCGTAGGTGTGTCTTATTGGGATGCCTCTACGGACAGAAAAATTGGAGATTGTATGACTTAGAGAATGATGAATATTTAGTCTCAAGAGATGTGTACTTTTATGAGAGTAAGTTCCCTTTTATCGTAGGAATAGATAACTTAGTTGACCACATAGAAGTGATCCTGGACGAAACAAAAGATTAAAGGAATCAACAAGATTTTGAAGAAGAATAAACAAACAATGTAAGTACGAACAAAGCTCGAATAGAGGAAATTCAGACACCGGATACCGAACCTACGGATTGGCCAAAATTAGACCAGACAGATGATAGTCCGAAAATGAAAACGTGCAAGAAATATATACAGAAGGTACCCAGGCCAATGAAAAGCCATCAGAGGAACAATTGAGTCAGGGTAAACGTTAGAAGTATGACTCGATTAGATTACGTGACTATGTTACTAAAAAAATTCATAAAAGAAAGTCCATCAACAATTTCTCCTGATCCTCAGCCTTATCCTTTAGTTCACTATTTATCCTGTGATAATTTTTCCTCGCAACACTAAAGCTTCCTTGCAGTAATTACCACATGAATTAAACTAAAATCCTTCTCGGAGGCCATGAAAAAATAATGTTAGAGAAAAGCCATGCAACAAGAAATCCAAGCGTTGGAGGACAATGACACATGTATATTGAAAATATTGTCGCCAGATAAGAAAGCACTCGGATGTAGATGGGTGTACAAGATCAAATACAACACGGAAAATACAATTTAATAATATAAAGCTCGGTTGGTCATCTTTGGTAATAAGCATGAGAAAAGTATTCACTACAATGAGATGTTTACTCCGGTTGCAAAGGTAGTGATTATTCGGACCTTCTTGGCGGTAGCGTCCACTCAAAATTGGAGTTGCATCATATGGATGTTCATAACGCCTTCTTGCACGGCGAACTGCTGAAGAAGTTTATATGAAATCACCCACTGGGTTTCCGTGTGTCTGATCCAGGGCAAGTATGTCGACTCCAAAATCTTTATATGGGTTAAAACAAGCCCCACAGTGTTGGTTTGCCAAATTGTCAAGTGTCTTGATGAAATATGGGTTCTAACAGTCATACTCCAATTATTCTCTCTTCACGGTGCACCAAGAAAGTACACAACTTAACGTTTTAGTTTATGTGGATGACTTGATTATCTGCGGAAATGACCATGGTGTCATTGCACGTTTCAAAGACTATCTCTGAGCCTGTTTTCACATGAAGTATTTGGGCCTCCTAAAATATTTTTTAGAGGTTGAAGTTGCGCGTGGAGCAACCGGGTTATTCCTTTGTCAATGGAAATATGCCTTGAATATAATCTCTGATTCCGGACTACCGGGAGCAAAATTGATTAATACCCCCAGGGAACAAAATCATAATTTGGCGTTGGCCAAAGGGGATAATTTGGAAAATCCAGAACTATATCAACATTTGGTTGGTAGATTGATATACCTCAGTTTTACACGACTGAAGTTGTCCTATTGTGTGCATGTTCTGTTCCAATTCATGCACCAACCAAGAAAGCGCACTGGAGAGCCGCTCTCCGAGAGGTAAGATACTTGAAGAAGAACCCTTGGCAAAGAATTGTGTTAAGGAAGAGTTGTGACCTCCGGTTGTATGGATAGTATGATGCGGATTTTGCTGGATGTCCATTGACTCGAAAATCATCCACCGGATGATTTATCTCCCTTAGAAATTCACCTGTATTATGGAAAATCAAGAAGCAGAACATTGTCTATCGCTCGTCAGCAGTGACGAAATACCGTTCAATGGCAATGACGGTTTGTTAATTGAAATAGTTGAAGGGAATCCTACATAGCTTGGGCGTCGAACATATATCTCCGATAAAAATGTACTGTGATAGTCAAGAGCATTATATATAGCACAAAATTCGGTGTTTTACGAACGGACTAAATATATTGAAGTTGACTGTCATTATGTTCGAGATGCACTCCAATATGGTATAATACTTCCGAGTTATGTGTCAATCAATGAGCAATTGATCGACGTATTTACAAAGGTTTTTGGCAAATCACCACATGAATATCTTTTTGGTAAGTTGGGCATTCGAGATCCTCATGCTTCAACTTGAGGGGGTATTGACAAACGAACCTAGTTCGAACCCATATTGAAAACCTAGTCTAACTCTAAAAATTTTATGATAGAATCCTAGTGTATGTATATATGGTAAATAGTAATTATGGTAATTTTATTAAAATAAGAACTTACCTCTATTCAAAGTAAGAACAACTTGTCTAATTAGGAATCTGCCGACACTTAAGCTGAGTCATGCATGTGTTGACAATGTGCATTTTCTATATTTATAATTTAGTTAATACTTTTAAATCTTTTCTACCACGTTACTCCGTAGGACTATTATTTTACTCCATATATTAAGTGCCACCGACAGTTGGCATAGGGTCACCTTCAAGCCAAAGGGTACTATAGTACTTGTAAACACCATTATGAACTTCTCTCAATGACTTTCAAGTTTCAATTGCTTGATTTCCATCAGTCATGAGATTACAAATCAAAGGTCATTTGATTGATTGTACTAGTATAATTAATTTTAAAATTAAAATCTAAAAAATCAAAGGTTTAAGTTTAACACTGATCTCTTAAATTTTCATTTCAAATGTTGTATTGTAATACATACAACCTATTGCCCATGTACCTTATTGATTTGCTATTTATTCAGTTACTGTACTATTTATTTTCTTGTCATGACTGCTTCATATGTACATACTACTACAACAATAATAATATACCTATTATAATCACACAAGTAAGATCTGAAGATGGTAGATTGTACACAAATCTTACTCCTATCTTAAGAGGTAGAGAGATTGTTTCTAACATACCCTCAACTCAGGATAAAGCAAAAATAAAACATGTCAAAAGGGGAAAAAATAACTACAACAAAACAATACTCTAAACGAAAAACAAAAAACAATAGATAGTATCAGAAACCGAAGAATAAGAAACTACATGAGAAGTATTACGACTATTAGTAAGGAAGGAAATTAAACGAGAAAACATTCTACTACCTACTAACATTCTATCCTAATCTGAGTACTCCACAACCTCATATCTAAGGTCATGTACAGTTGAATAAGAAAGTTAATTTGTTATTAATTATTTAATGTTTGGGTTGAATCTCACCATAATTGTTGTGGATTGATATTAGCATATATGATATCAAATTTAGAATCATATAGAGTTGATTTGATGAACCAATTTGAGGTGTTGGTGAAATTATGTACTTACAAGCCTGAGTCTTGACGATCTGATTTGATGAATACTATTTGCACTCGAGTTTTAACGATCCGCTAGGATTGGTGACAAAAATTATCTATTACTTAAAACTTTTTACGATCCGTCAGTCGGGCTTTTAAACAATAAGTCTTCCCACCCTGTGACTTATGATCAGTGGTTCACATGAAACTCACCCTCCACTAATGAATGTCAACAAGTTCCAATGCATATAAAATAATGTATGTGGTAATCATCAAAGACTGGTATTTGTAGTGGATTGAGATCAGCCTAAACAACAAAATGGCTGAGGCTAATAAAATAGTATACTACTAGGAGTATGACATTTGGTATAGCCTTTTTAAAACTAATGTAGAAATCAAGGTAATTAACTACTAGTGATGATGATGAGTATCCATTAAGAAATGAGATATTTGGTAAACTTTGTAGAAATCAAGGTAACTTAGTATCTCGGTAAATGTTATGTTCCAATGATTATTGTTTGTTGCTTCAACTTGAGAAAGATCCCCTTTTTTATTTTAAAAGAAGAAAGATATCAAGGGCAGGGACATATTTTAATGGTTCACGACGAACCCTAGACACATGTCATCTCTTCAACAAATAAATCAATTATAAGAAGGCATAAATATAATTGATGTTATATACAGACATCTGTTATAAGGAAATATTCCATTGCCTAAATTCTCGATTTTTGTTCCTGTATATTCCTCTAATAGAACCAAAGCAAATAAACCAAAGAATTTTTACTGAAAAAGCTGATCAATGTGACTGGAGAATTAGGATGTATTTGATAAGACGATAATCATTTTTCATAAAAAAAAATTTGTGAGTAGATATTATTCAAGAAGAGTGTTTGAGAGGGTTTGATGCGAATTTATGTTTGGGTTTAAATGATAGTTTGAATGAGAAATTGAGGGAGGGAAAATGAGTTGGTCCTCTTGCTTTATAAAATGAGCATTTGTCACTCATTGATAGTGGAAAGAAAAGTTCTTTTACTTAAAAGTAAAAGTACTCATTCTTGTTGCTAAAGGGTTAAGAAGAGGGTCTCTCCTCGCGCCGTCGTTGTCGCTCGATTCGAATTCAAATTGATAATTTTAAGTAAAAGTACTCATTCTTGTTGCTAAAGGGTCAAGAAGAGGGTCTTCCCTCGCGCCGTAGTTGTCGCTCGATTCGGATTCAAATTGATAATCTTTTTGAACCAAATTTTCTTTAATTATTCTTTAGTTAATTAATTAATTTATCCAATCCTATCCATTAGTGACCCGGATCCGCGTGTCTGACCCGCGACCCGTTTATTTCCCATAGTTAAATTTCCCACCGTTCTTTTTTAAGTGACTGGTCAGAAGGGTTGCAAACCTTCCGGAACAGTACTTCCATGGCTATAAATTCGTTTGATTCCTAAGAATTTTACTTACTAATTTTCTGAACTTCAAAATCTTCTTCTTCTGCACAAACAAATTCCAGTGTAATTTACTACCGCTGAGTGGTTCACTGACACCGTTGTTTTAGGTACCGATACACCGGTGAGTAAAATCGTTCTATTCTGGGAGGATATATTCCATCAACCTCGGGTACTTGAGAGGAATAATTTCCTTAAGGACATACTGTGCATTCAGTGGGCTCGATTTTGATTCTTAAATATTTTTTCAGAAATTGTTCTTATTCTTTCAGTTTATGTTTTCTGATTTCAGAAAGTATTTTTACTGTTTCAACGTTTTTGCAATACAAATTGATAACAATCTTAAGGATTTTTTATTTATTTTTATATTAATTTGTATTATGTTTTGGAGACTAAAACCTGTTTGGTTTTCTACCCCGTATGAAATTTCGTATTCTGACTTGAAGACATAAAAACTTCGTTGGAATATTAAAGTTCATACTTGTACAACGATTTGAAGAACATAAAAACTTCATCGTTGCTGTTGTAAAAAGCTTGCTATTATGAGTATTAAGACAGTTTGTCTATCTTGACAGTGAAAAGAAATGACAATTGAAAGCGCTACTACTTCTACGACTGTTGCGGCAACAAGCCGAACTGCTGTGCCACCGGCGGAAAAACCTGGAAAATTTTATGGAGCCAACTTCAAAGGATGACAACAAAGGGTGTTCTTTTGGCTTACCACTCTTGGTATGCAGAAGTTCACCAACGAAGACCCTCCTATGCCTGCTGCTAATATGTCGGACAATGAAAAATTTATGATTACTGAGGCGTGGAAACAGGCGGATTTTCTATGCAAGGGCTACATCCTAAGTGTTTTGGAGGGTGATTTGTACAATGTCTACAGTGCTATGGAAACTTCTAAACAATTGTGTGATGCACTTGAGAAGAAGTATAAGACTGAAGATGCATGCTTGAAAAAAATTGTGGTTGCCAAGTTTGTAGACTATAAAATGATAGACAGCAGAACCGTTGAAACCCAAGTTCAAGAGCTTCAGCTTATTTTTAATGACCTTATTGCTGAAGGCATGGAGTTAACGAAGCATTTCAAGTGGCTGCAATGATTGAAAAGTTGCCTCATTCGTGGAGAGATTTCAAAAATGATCTAAAGCACAAGCGCAAGGAAATGAAGTTAGAAGATCTTGTGATTCGTCTCAAGATTGAGGAAGATAACAAAACAGCCGAGAAAAAGTTGCGTGGGAATTCAATGGTTATGGGAGCGAATATCGTTGAAGAGGCTGCCCTAAAAAGTAAGAAATGAAAGAAGTTTTCTGGACAAAAGAAGGAGCAAGCCAAGAAAAAGTTCAAGGGCAACTGCTATAATTGTGGGAAAGCTGGCCACAAAGCCCTAGATTATCGTCTCTCGAAAAAGGACAAGGGAAAAGGACAAGCCAATATGGTGGAAAAGAATGATGATATGGATGATATGTGTGCAATGCTATCGGAGTGCAATTTGGTTAAAAACCCAAAGGAGTGGTGGATTGATTCTAGTGCCACTCGACATGTTTGCTGTCACGCCCCGAAACCCGGGCCCGCGACTGGTGCCCTACCTGAGACCCTTCTATTCATACAACATAATAAACCGCGGAAGATAAATAACACATATTTTTTTCCCTTTAAACACAGGCAAAGCCGATAAGGCTTCCATAATAAAAATCACCCGAAAGGGTCTACACTATTCAACAATGTAAATACAACTCTAGCCAGTCCAGCCCACATATGAATACAAACCTCTAAGAATTTGGACAGTAAACTGTTACGGGACAAGGCCCCGCCGTACCCCTGAATATACCTAGCCATAATGACAAGCTCCAGAACATTGAAGTCATCTCAAAATGCTGAACCAAGATCCTAAACTCGCGGATCCACAACTGAGTACCTAGACCTGCGGACATGAACGCAGCCCCCCTAAGGGGGTCAGTACAACAAGGTACCAAGTATGTAAACAAGAAGTATATTAAGCAAGATCATAACTGTACACAAGAATGACAGGGGCAAGTATGAAAAGCAAATACCAGATCCCACTGTGTCATAAAACAATTAGAGCCAATCAGACTTGTATCATCAGACCATCAGAACACCATACCACTCACATATGAAAGCCATATCAAAAATCCGACACTCGCCAAAGATATAATATCACGTATATGCTCGTGGAATACAACATCACCACAAGATGTAACAAGTATAATGTACCCTACCGACATCAGGCCTTTTAACAAAGAAAGTGAACAAGAATAAACTTTGCGGTTTTAAAACACGGCTTATGATTAACCTGGTCATCCACCCGTAGTATCATTATGCAATCCTACTCTGAGACTATTTCACCCGTGATAGTATGGACCCGCATGAGGTAATCTCTCGCATAGTCAGATCCGCGCGTAAAGCCGCATGGACCCGCATGAGGTAATCTCCTCGCATAGGCTGTATCCGCCCGCATGGGACTGTTTCACCCGCATGAGCCCTACGGACTCGCATGAGGTAGCTTCCTCGCATCGTGGGGAGCAAATCCATGAAATATGCAAATGCAACAAGCCCGGGGAATGACCCCGTAATGAATAATATATCACAGGCACAACCGGCTAACATAATCACGTAACATAAGTACAATCGGCTATCATAATCACATAACATAAGTACAACCGGCTATCATAATCACATAACATAAGCACAACCGACTATTATAATCTCATAACATAAGCACAATCAGCTATCATAATCTCATAACATAACTCGGCCTATGTGTAGGCTCGGTGTGTCTCATAACATAACATTTTAAACCGTCTTTTCACTTCTTCTTAAGTCGTTATAACAACTTCCCATAAAGCTATTATAACAACCTTTCATTTTAGAGAACTTAAGACACTTTTATTTTTTATCACATTGGAGAAACTAAACCCAAAAGTACTACGTACATACATACTTAAAAAGAATCATGCAACTCTTTTTCCTTAAATCTACAAACGTATACTTTTAAAACTCAATTTACATACTCTTTTGAAATCATTCTTCTTAACTCTTGAAATAAATCAAGAAACCATACTTTTAAATCAAGTCATTCCTTCCTTTAAAAATCAAGTCCCACAACTTGAAAAATAAAGTCTCATAACCTTTTAGGAAATCAAGGTTCATAGTCTTAAAACTTCATAACATAAATTCTTTAAAATCAATTCACTTACTTCAATTAAATCAAGTCACTTCTACCTTTAATAATCAAGTCCCATAACTTGAAAAATAAAGTCCCATAACCTTTTAAGAATTCATGGTTCATAGTCTTAAAACTTCATAACATAAACTCTTTAAAATCAATTCACTCACTTCAAATAAATCAAGTCATTTCTTCCTTTAAGAATCAAGTCCCATAACTTGAAAAATAAAGTCTCATAACCTTTTAAGAAATCAAGGTTCATAGTCTTAAAACTTCATAACATAAACTCTTTAAAATCAATTCACTCACTTCAAATAAATCAAGTCATTTTTCCCTTTAAGAATCAAGTCCCATAACTTGAAAAATAAAGTCTCATAATCTTTAAAGTAATTCGAGTTACTTATACTTTCATAATCAAGACTTATATATTTTCAAAATTAATTTACTTACTTCAAATAAATCAAGTCACTACATATTTTCGAAATTCAAGTCTCACGTACTTTCCAAATTAATACTTTTATGAGTCGTTAATAGGTTATACTCGTTTATAACGATCTTGTCCATTGAGCCATGATCTAGAAAATGTAATACAATTTTGTCTCATCTTAGTTTCTATGCAGATGGAAGATTCTACTCATTTCAATGTAATTGATTACCGATACATTTTCATTAGTGCTGCAATGGCTTGTTCGGTCCTTTTTCTTTCATTAGTGAAGTAATTTAGCAAGGTCAACTAGACTCCAATACTTCCTAACGACTCTTACCAACATCCCCCATAAGACTTGGTAAGAACTTAGGAATATTCTAGACATTCCTTTAGCATAAAATCAATAACAAGAATACTTCCTATGACAAGGAAAGTATACTCAAGAACAAGTCATGTATACTCCTAACAACAAGGCAAGTATACTTCAAATATCAAGGCAAGTATACTCCTAATAACAAGGCAAATATACTTCAATATCAAGTCATGTATACTCCTAATAACAAGGCAAGTATACCATAAAAATACTCATGTCTATAGAAAGAAGAAGTTCACATACCTCGTGACGACTAACCAATACGAGAAGTAGCAAAATGCTCCAAAGTACTTCAACTTCATCGGATATTCCTTAAGTCAAGTAGACTCTGCTACACGTAGTACTTCAACCTAAAATGACGATAACACTTCTATCAATTTCAAGCTTACTATTGTAAGACTTATACCAAACAATTTGCCCCCTAATTCTACGGAAAATCGGACATCACTTCCTTTGTTTCTACGTACTTTTCCACCTTTTTCAAGGCCCGTATTCATCAACCAACAAGCCATATTTAAGGCGCAACCAACAGTTATCCAAAGGGGATTACACGCCTAACCGGATGTGTAAAATTCTGCCCCACAGTTATACAAAACAGTCCACAAATCAGCCCATAAAAACAATCCGTAATCCAACAATAACGAGGGTAAGATGTGAGGCGTTTCAACACCTTTCCACACCCCTATTTCCTTAGGACTTTCATTAGCAACTACTACACTTAAACATGCATACAATAACTAAATTTCCAGCATTTAATACCTCAAAACAGTCCACTAAACGACACAACAACATCTAACAGTTTTGGACAGTTTCTCGGCCACAACAACTACAACCCGATAACTCGTTCCTTAATCCATTTTATTTCAATTCGAGTTCCAAAACTTCTACATAAGTTATAACAACTTATTAACAACAATATTAATCAATTATAACATGCAATAGGTGAAGATAACAACGACAATAATCAACGAATTCCATTTGCACCAAATCTGTCCCAAATCGGTTTCAGCCCCAAAAATGGCTCAAACGCTTTTTATTATTCATTATTTTTAACACAAGTTCATTCATACATAATAACAATAAGTAATATCCAATTACTTTAAAAGAAGAAGGACTTTTACCTCATTTTATGCCCAAAAAAGCCCCAAAACAGTCCGGTTTTTATTGATCCGCAGTTTTCGTTTCGCTCCACTTCTTCAAGATCCAATCAGATATATGTACCCCCTACAACCTTAGGAGAAACTTATCTTTGAATCTCACTTCCAAAAAGTCGACGGAACCCCTAGGGTTTTGGCATCAACTTTCGGCCAAAACAAGTAAAAACGTGTAGAATATTAATCTAGGCTTTGCACTTGGTTTAAGGGCTTAATCTTGGAGAAATAAATTGATCAATAATGGTTGTTCTTAGCCAAGGGGATCTCGAAATTATGAAGCTAAAGGGGAGAAGATGAGAGCTTATTTTTTTGGTCTAAGTGTATAATGAATCCAAGTCTTCAAGACTTGGATATATATCAACCTATAATGCCAAGTGGAGTGGGCCCCACATGCCCACTTGGCCTAAAAATATCTTAGAGACTTGTCATCTTGCAAGACCAAGTGGAGGGGTGACACGTGTCGCCCTCCGGTTGGTCCAAAATACTATATTTTTTCGAAGGTCCCCGCGAAATTGTGAAATTCTCGGCGGACCCCATATTATTAGTCCCACGTCTTCACAATAGTATTCTACGCTCGTATCTCAAATTTGGAACCGACCCATCGTGAAGAAATTATGGCGTCACGTTCGTTGTGACCAAATTTGCTCTAAATCGAAAATGTAACTACATTTTCTTTCCAACATTCCAATCTTATTATCTTACGTACGTTCTCATCTCATTCTCTTGGAAATACGGGGTGTAACATTTGCGTTGTAAAAGAAGCATTTGCAACATACGCTCCCGCTGGACCCGAAAAGGTACTGTTTATGGGAAATACTGCAACAGCCAAGGTTGAAGGATATGAGAAGATAATTCTGAAGATGACTTCCGGCAAGGTGCTGACTCTCAACAATGTTCTGCACGTTCCAACAATTAGGAAAATTTTAGTTTTAGCCGGACTACTCGTCAAATACGGGTTTAAGTGCGTGCTGGTTAGTGAAAAATTGTAATAAGTAAGAATGAGATGTTCATAGGAAATGGCTACCTCACCGAGGGCCTTTTCAAACTCAATGTAATGGTTGTTGACAGTATTAATAAGAATTCAGCTTCGTCTTACTTATTGGAGTCAAATGATTTATGACATGTTCGTTTAGGACATGTCAACTACAAAATCTTGCGGAAATTGATTAATTTAGAAGTAATGCCTAGATTCGAGTGTAATAAATCAAAATGTAAAATCTGTGTTGAATCTATGTTTGTTAACCATTCATATAAGTCTATTAATAGGAATTCAAATCCTTTAGACTTAATCCACACAGATATATGTGATATGAAGTCAATACCATCTCGCGGTGAAAAAAGTATTTTATAACCTTTATTGACGATTGCACTCGATATTGTTATGTGTATTTGCTTAATAGTAAGTCTGAAGCAATTGATACATTTAAGCAATACAAGAACGAGATAGAAAATCAATTGAATAAAAAGATAAAAATGATTAGAAGTGATAGGGGTGGAGAGTACGAATCTCCTTTTGTAGAGATATGCTTAGAATATGGAATTATTCATCAAACTACTGCCCCTTACACACCACAATCAAAAGAAATTGCGGAAAGAAAAAACCGAACATTAAAGAAAATGATGAATGCTTTACTAATAAGTTTCGGTTTATCGCAGAGCTTGTGGGGGAAAACTATCCTTACAGCTAACTGAATACTCAATAGGGTGCCCCACAACAAAACACAATTTATTCCATATGAACTATGGAAAGGAAGAAAACCCAACTTGAAATATTTTAAAGTATAGGGGTGTTTAGCAAAGGTACAAGTTCCTTTACCCAAAAGGGTAAAAATCGGACCAAAAACTGTGGATTGTGTTTTTATTGGATATGCTACGAACAACAAAGCTTGTCGGTTTTTGGTTCACAAATCCGACAATCCCGAAATTCATGTTAATATGGTAATTGAATCAGATAATGTTGAATTCTTTGAAAATATTTATCCATATAAAATTCAAAGTGGGTCTTCAAGTGAAAGATCTAAACGACTGTGGGAAGAACCAAAGGAAAGTACACCAAGTGAAGAGGATCCAAGGCGTAGCAAACGTCAAATGACATCTACTTACTTTGGACCAGATTTTGTGACATTCTTGCTTGAAAATGAGCCTCAAACATTTAAAGCAACGATGTTTTCTTCTGATTCATCATTTTAGAAAGAGGCAGTCAATAGTGAGATTGAATCAATTTTGAAGAATCATACATGGGAATTGGCCGATCTTCCTCCTGGAAATAAACCTTTAGGATCAAAATGGATTTTCAAAAGGAAAATGAAAGCTGATGACACTATTGACAAATATAAGGCAAGACTTGTGGTCAAAGGTTATAGACAAAAAGAAGACCTTGATTACTTTGACACATACTCGCCGGTAACAAGGATAACATCTATTTGGTTGTTAGTGGCACTAACGACCGTACATGGTCTTGAAATCCATCAAATGAATGTTAAGACAACTTTCTTAAATGGAGATTTGGAGGAAGAAATTTACATGGAATAACCTGAGGGATTTGTGGTTCCTGGTAAAGAAGGGAAATTGTGAAAACTTGTTAAGTCGCTTTATGGACTAAAACAGGCACCCAAACAATGGCATGCTAAATTTGACTAAACAATGTTGGTAAATGGATTTAAGATCAACGAGTGTGACAAATGTATTTACATTAAAAATACTCCAAATCATGAAGTCATTGTTTGTTTATATGTTGATGACATATTGATAATGAGTAAAAATATTGCCGATATAAATGCTACTAAGCGCATGATGGCTAGCAAATTTGATATGAAGGACTTAGGAGTTGCTGATTTGATCTTAGGCATCATAATTCATAAAACTCCACAAGGTCTAGCATTATCGCAGTCTCATTATATTGAAAGAGTACCTGACAAGTTTAAGTATTTGAACTTCAATGTTGCCATGACTCTAATTGACGTGACCTATACATTTCAGAAGAATAAAGGTGAAAGTGACTGACAATTGGATTATGCAAGAGTGTTGGGAAGTTTGATATATATCATGAAATGTACGCGACCGGATATATCATGTGTTATTAGTAAATTGAGTCAATTTATAATTAATCCCAATCAAACTCACTGGCTGGCAATGAAACGAGTTTTGGGGTATCTGAAACATACCCAAGACTATGCTTTGCATTATAACAAATATCCCGCCGTGATCGAATGATATAGTGATGCAAATTGGATCACCGGATCATCTGAAGTTAAATCCACGAGTGGATATATTTTCACAATTGGGGGTGGATCAGTGTCTTGGATGTTATACCCCATAGTTCCAGGACATGTATATGAGAACGTACGTGAGAAAATACGACTTTAAGTTTGAAACGAAAGAAATATTACTTTTTTCTACGAAAAATATTCCGAACCTCGTGAAGGAAAAAAGTTTAATAATTGGAATTTGGTTCTCAAATTTGGTAGTTGAGACTTATAGAATTTATTAGAATTATGAAATTTTATTTTCAGATTTGATCATGTGGGCCCCACCATGGAAATTTTACTATTTTATGAGGTCCACAAGGTTTTCGATATTTGACCAATTATTGAGATTTTGGGAGATAAAATATTTTGGACCAACAGGAGGGTGACACGTGTCACCCCCACATGGCCCATGTTGGGCGAGAATGATGAGCCAAGTGGCTCAAGATATTTGTTTGACAAGTGGACTAGTGGGACCCACACACAAGTGTCCACAATCTCAACCTTACACTTGTTTTAATCCTCTCCCTTAGTTGCATTATATATCTACATGAAGTGCAAGACTTCAACACTTAGTAAAATTTCAAGACAAAAATATACTCCACTCCTATGTTGCTCTCGGCCAAGGCTAAACTTGGAGAACAAAATTTCTTCAATCCTTGTTGATAAATCCCCATATTCAAACCTAAGGTCCCTAGTAGTATACTAAGCATAAACAACCCCTCAAACCCCAGAAATACTACATGGATCTGTTAGTCGCACCTTAAAATCCTAAGGTGTTCTTGAATTTTTGTGGTGAAACTTGAAGAGAAGTTGGTTGTGAGCTTCTAAGGGTCGTTTATTGTGGATTGGAACGTGGAGAAGAGGAGTTAAAGTTGCTAAGGATTGAATTTTAATTTTGAAATATTTTGCGCTTATTGAGGTAAAGATCTTTGTCTTCCAAATGTAATTGAAGATTACATATTATAGTAGTGTATAAATGAATTTGTGACATAAGGTATGAAGATTAATAAGTGTTAGGATATTTGGAGGGTTAAAATCGAGACATGGCATGTTAGCCATTGAAGTTGTTAATCAATTTGGTTGTTACTTATAATCGTTACATGTTATACAAGAAAGGGAATATAATTGTTATAATTGTTATGCTGTTTATAACATGTTGGAGTAACGACTTGGATTAAAGAATTGAAAAAAGGACTATATGTTGTATTGTTGTTGATTGTGGCCGAGAACACCTAAGTGTGTTGATTAAAAATGGACTAATTAATGGACTAGTTATATATGAATTATGAGGCCGAATTTTACACGTCCAGCTAGGCGTGTAATCCCCTTTGGTTAGCTGATTGGTTGTGCCTTAAATGTGGCGTATTGGATATTGATTTCGGGCCTTGAAAAAGGTGGAAAAGTACGTAAAAACAGGGGAAGTGCTGCCCAATTTTCCGTAGAATAAGGACCTTATACTTAGTATTATTCTACCTTATAAAGCTAGAAGTTGATAGACGTATTATGGTCATTATAGGTTGACATTCTACGTGCGGCGTATTCAACTTAGCGGGTGGATTAAGCCGAAGAGGTATGCAGAACTTTCTCTATCTTCTTAAGCATGAATCTTATAAATGTATAGTACAGTTGACGTACATGTTTTAAATGAATTCGGTTTCATTTTGGTATCATTGGCTTGATTTAAAAATGTACAAGTTTAGTTGAGTTGGAGAGTTAAGCTCCCTTGGTTTTAAAGGATATAAATGTCTTAGTATTCTAAAAGCATAAAGTTGTTTTAATGGCTTTATGGGAAGTTGGTTATAACGACTTTATGGGAAGTTAAAAGAGTGGTTTACTTGATTGATGAAAAAAAAGAATAAATGATTTGATTTTGAAAGTATATGATACTTGATTTAAAGAGTATAAGTAACTCGATTTAAAGGTATAAGTTACTGGAGTTTGGAAGTAGAAGTTACTTGATTTCAAATCCTTGAAATGAATTTCTAAAGGTGTAGTAACTTGATTTGAAAACTGGACATGCGTTGATACTACAGGTATTAGTATCTTGTGGTTTTTATATGAAAAGGGTTCTTTTTAAAAGAATAGAAGTACGTAGTACTTTGGGATTAAATTCCCGGATTTTACACGACATGATAGTGCCTTGAGTTTAATTAATGAGAGTTAAAGATTGCTTAACTTGCATATGTTGTTCATGATAGCCATTAGTGCTAGTATTATATTATTCATTGCGGGGTCAATCCCCGAGACATAATACATTTCTGTGTATTTGCTCTCCACGATGCGAGTATTGCGCTTATGCTCATTGCGGGTCTGTAAGGCCTATGCGGGTGAAATAGTCCTATGCGGGGCAAATTGCCCTATGCGGGTCCACAAGACCTATGCGGGTGAAATAGTCCCAATAGTAGGATTGCCTAATGATACTACGGGCGGGTGACCCTAAATTGATCATAAGCTTCCTATTTTTTAAAACGGTAAAGTTTACTCTTATTTACTCTCATTGTTAATAAGGCATAGTGTACTGTAAATTTGGTTATCATACATGTCTCATGCTTTATTTAGACTATTATGATTTCATTTCAGTACTTTCAGTTTCATATATTTGGTATATCTTTTGTACCGACTTTCTTTCGGGCCGCTCACGCCGCAGTAGAGGTACACAGTTTGCTGATCCTCGCTCTTAGGATCACTGTTCAGCTTTTTGGGAAGCTCCATTACTTCGGAGGCTTATCTTTTGGTACGGATCCCTGGTATTGTCAGTTTTGTATAATCAGGGGTATGGCGAGACCCTGTCCCATCATAGATAGGGTCCAAACTCTTAGAAGTCTGTAGTCATGTATGTGGGTTGGACTTGTAAAAGATGTAGCTCTGTATATATATATATATATTTGAAAGGTGACCTTATCGGCTAGCCTATTTCTTATTTCGCATTTGACGCATGTCTATGAGTTTTATTTAACTGTTGTTGGTTATCTCTGATGTATACCTGTAAGGGTGCCCAGGTAGGGCACCAGTCACGGGCCCGAGGCCGGGTCGTGACATTAGAAATCATCCAAACAGACTTGCATCGCTCGTTCTACGATGGAATCTGAGTTTATAGCTTTAGACAAGGTCGGTGAAGAAGCTGAATGGCTCCGAAATTTCTTGGAAGATATTCCATTTTGGCCCAAACCTTTGGCACCTATATTTATATATTGTGATAGCCAAACGCCAATAGGTAGGGCAGGGAGAATTATGTATAATGGAAAATCGCGTCACATTCGACGGTGACACAATACCATTAGACAACTACTCTCTAGTGGTGTTATCATGATTGACTACGTAAAGTCAAGAGATAACGTATCGGATCCGCTAACAAAAGGCCTATCTAGAGAGACGGTTGAAAGATCATCTAAGGGAATGAGTTTAAGGCTAAGGACAAGTCATCCTGACGGTAACTCTACCTAGCAGACTGGAGATCCCAAGAGCTAGGTTCAAGGAGATCAAACAAAGTCGTGACTGACGGTTCGACATTGTCAAATAACTGACTCCATTCTCATGATGAAGACAATGTTCAGGAATAAGGATAAAACGTTATGGTTTTTTATTAACGAGTTAATAAAAGCTTAAGTTTTTTTAATGGTTTCTAAGTTTGGCAAGTTTAACCAAACATTGTGTCTACGTGATAACACGTTTATGAATCACCTATGTGAGTGTGAAGTGTAAGCCGCTTCAAAGAGAATGATTGTAAGAAGGCCATTCTTTATACACTCATGAAACCAGGAGGTGTTCATGACTGAAACGAACACAACCGTAAGAACCATAGATGGTAAAGGATTGATTGTGTGACATGTGGTTGTCTAGGTATACACCAAAGCTCGACGGTTCAAAGATATCAAATCTACCGATTGACCGAGTATATCCGACATATGTTCACTACAGAAAGTTTAAAGGGAAACCTACTTATCCAGATGCAATTAATCCTTACTTGTAAATTACACACTTGTCCATGCATTCCTTTATCTTATAGTCATTCCCCATTCATGTGAGAGATTGTTGGGTTTAAATGATAGTTTGAATGGAAAATTGAGGGAGGGAAAATGAGTTGTTCCTCTTGCTTTATAAAATAAGCATTTGTCCCTCATTGGTAGTGGAAAGAAAAATTCTTCTACTTAAAAGTAGAAGTACTCCTTCTTGTTGCTAAAGGGTTACGAAGAGGGTCTCCCCTCGCGCCGTCGTCGACGCTCGGCTCGGCTTCAGATTTGGATTTGGTCAAATGATCTGATTGATTTATAGTTTTTTTGAACCAAATTTTCTTTAATTTTAATTATTTAATTAATTAATTTATCCAATCCTACCCATTAGTGACCCGGATCCGCGTGTCTGACCCGCGACCTGGTTCTTTCCCATATTTAAATTTCCCACTGTTCCTTTTTAAGTGACTGATCAGAAGGGTTGCAAACCTTCTGGAACAGTACTTCCATGGCTATAAATTCGTTTGATTCCTCAGAATTTTACTTACTAATTTTCTGAACTTCGAAATCTTCTTCTTCTTCTGCACAAATAAATTCCAGTGTAATTTACTACCGCTGAGTGGTTTGCTGACACCGTTATTTTAGGTACCGATACACCAGTGAGTAAAATTGTTATATTCTGGGAGGATATATTCCATTAACCTTGGGTACTTGAGGAGAATAATTTCTTTAAGGACACAATGTGCATTCAGTGGGCTCGATTTTGATTCTTAAATATTTTTTCAGAAATTGTTCTTATTCTTTCAGTTTCTGTTTTCTGATTTCAGAAAGTATTTTTACTGTTTTAATGTTTTTGCAATACAGATTGATAACAATTTATAGTGATGGTAAATACTTGTCCACGCTCGGTATTTACACTAAATTATTACAATTTATCATAGATAAGTGATTTATTAAAATGAATATATGAACATTAACTAATCATAATTAAGTGATAGTTCTATATATTCAAACACATATAATACATTCATTAATTCGTGTGAGAAAGTTTTTACTTAATAATGAGTACACCCATAAGTGAGGGTCACTCTTTTTAACCTTTTGATGAATGGCATTTTTCTTCAAAAATAGTAGTAGTATTTTTTATGACCTAACATAAAAATGACTTGTGTTATATTTAATAAATCAACAATAACATATTCGGTGTAGTTATCTCGATACATCCTAATGTAGGAGTTTACGTCAGGTTCGTACACGCAGCGAAATTTGAAAATTTATGTTTCAAACCCTACGACGGTCGAACTGCAGTGTGATAAGTAATGAAAAATACAAACACAAAGTAGTAATGTAAAACTTCGACATAAGACTTACATCTTTGTAGCAATCAGCCAAGCAGTTGAACCTTTGTGTTCTGTGTAGTCCGAGGGTGCACGCAAACGTCCCTCGATTTGTAAGTTATAGAACTATGATGTAAAGTACTATGTCAGGAATGCTAGAGATTCTGACAGAGCTTTAGAAGAGATTGTCTCTCTTAGGTTTAGTGTAGTTGGAATGGGAGGTAAGCCCTCTATTTATAATTGCAAATAGAGGCTTTAGGGTTTCTGTGGGCTGGGCCCAACAAAATCCCGGACTGGCTGAAATTCGGACTGCCCGAACACGCACAGGCACCGCGGTTCCACTAAAGAGGCACCGCGGTGCTGCTCTGTGTTCTGGGCACCGCGGTCCTAAACAAGGCACCGCGGTCCTGTCCTATTTTCTGCCACTTTTCCCATTTCCAATGTCCGGTCATCAACCGAACATATAGGTATAGTATCCTTCTAATTACATCCTTCAGCAGACAAAACATTTGACTTAGTGTTACCCTTCAGGCTTTTACATATCGTCACTAATTACATTAGGATCTTCACGGAACTCCTAGACTGCGCCGGAAGACGAACCCAATATGTAAAGTTTAGCTACACAAAATATGTGAATTGAACCTCTATGCGGAAAGATAAAATCCTTTCATTCACGACACACTCAATCAAGCTTATGATCTGTCAAATGTCTATCCAAATGACTTGAGTATTATAACTCATCTATATTAGTTGACAACAGGACCATATCACAGACATGTCCATTGCATTGGCCAATGACTTAGTCAACCTAATACCATATGAGTACCTGAGTGTTCACTCGAATATAAATTCAAGGAATGAATCTTTTCTTGGCTCACATACCACCTTTAATCTACTTCGTAATCCACCCAAAATAAGTCGCGTCTCAACCTATAAGACATTTGAGCTTAGGACATGATCAAAGTACATTACTCCGTAAACAAGATGATATTGACCTCAAGTCTAAGGACTTCTATCTCCCACATGCCGCTGACATTATAGACATATAACAAATAGTGCATCATCAGGGTATACCAATACTTCAACAAGTATCCATGTGTCCATCACAAGTTGTCATAACTCATAGCAAGTGAAACATACTACATCCCCTAAGGATATGATACAGACCACATGTCGACATATCGCATATCATCAATATCCTAACTTCGATGATCATTAGTAGAAGTAATTTAAGAGTTACGTTATAACATTAATTCTCACATCATTAATAAACATGTAACCTCTAGAGATGCATTTATAAAACATTATATACAATCAATTAATAATTCAACAAATGCGAATTGCCATAGTATTAATTATCATTAATATAAATACGAATGTGTATAAAGTACATTATGTCCTAATACAGATTGTCTCTAGGACATACATATACTTTCAATCTCCCACTTGGCCTAGAACCAATCACCAACATATCTAATACCCATGTTCTCAAAATGACCATTATGCTTTACCAAGCTTAATGGTTTAGTAAACGGGTCTGCTAGATTATTGTCTGTGGGAAGATAATCTATCTTGATATCTTCAGCTTCCACCATCTCTCTCAGGATGTGGTACTTTCTCGGTATATGTTTGTTTCTGTTTGTTGATCTTGGTTCCTTTGCCTGTGCAATCGCACCAGTGTTGTCACAATAAATAGTTATTGGACAACTAGCTCTCGGAACAACCCATAGTTCTTTCAGGAACTCAGAAATCGCGACAGCTTCCTTAGCAGCTTCCGATCCAGTAATGTACTCCGCTTCAGTAGTCGAGTCTGCAGTAGTGGCCTGTTTGGAACTCTTCCAGCTCACTGCTCATCCGTTGAAAATGAACGTGTAACCAGATTGAGATTTGAAATTATCAACATCTGTCTGGAAACTAGCATCGGTATATCAGTGACAACCAACTCATCAACTCCACCATAGACTAAGAAGTAATCTTTAGTACGTCTGAGGTACTTGAGAATACTCTTGACTGCTTTCCAGTGCTCCTCACTAGGATTCTGATGGAACTTGCAAGTCATACTAAGTGCAAAGGCCACATCTGGCTTAGTACAGGTCATGGCATACATAATTGATCCTATAGCCGAAGCATATGGTATCCTCTTCATGCGCTCAAGTTCAATAGCATTAGAATACATCCCTTTTTTGATAACTTGATGCCTTGACCCATTGGAAGACCGCCTTTTTTGGAATTCTTCATTGAAAAGCGTGTAAGCACTTTGTCTATGTAGACTGGCTGTGACAGCCCCAACAATCTATTAGGTATATCTCTGTAGATCCTAATTCCCAGAATATAGCAGGCTTCACCTAAATCCTTCATCATGAAGGTCTTGGACAACCAATCCTTAACTGACTGCATGAGGGTCTTATTGTCTCTCATTATCAGTATATCATCAACATATATGATAATGAAGACAATACCCTCATCCTTGCGTTTGAAATAAACACAATGATTCTCTTTGCTTCTGACAAAATCAAAAGATTTGATTGCATTGTCAAAACAAATGTTCCAACTCCTAGAGGCTTGCTTGAGTCCATAAATAGACTTCTGTAGCCTGCACACAATATTTGGTCTGGACTCACATGAAAAACCCTTGGGTTGTTTCATATACACTTCCTCAATTAGATTACCATTGAGAAATGCAGTTTTGACGTCCATCTGCCAAATGTCATAATCATAATGTGCATCTATCGCAAGAAAAATTCGAATAGACTTTATCTTAGCCACCGGTGAAAATGTTTCATCATAATCTACACCAGGACGCTGAGTAAAACCTTTAGCCACTAGTCTAGATTTATAAGTCCAACTTGCGGATGATCAATCTTTTCTCAAGACCCATTTGTATCCTATGGGTTTAACCCCATTTGACAAATCAACCAAGTTTCACACTTGATTGATATACATAGATTCCATTTCGGATTTCATGGCTTCATGCCATCTCTTCGAATCAATGTCTAGCATTACTTCGTTATATATTCTAGGCTCGTCATCATCTGAAATATCTAGCTCATTTTGTGTTTTCACAAGTAGATTTAGTCTTTCCGGAGGACGATGAGATCTAGTAGACCTGCGGAGTTGATTGTCTTGTAGTCCAGTTACAGGTATGTTCTGAATGTGAGTAGTTTCTTATGCGCTGGTCGAACCACCAACATTAGAGCTTTCAGGAATATCATTTTCATGTCTTTCATGAATGGGAGGAGATACACCTGGTGCATTGCTCCCAAGGTCTATGCCGGAAGATCTTGCATTTCTGCATTATTCCTCGCAACACTCCTACTGGACAAAGGGGGTACCCTAAATACCCAATCTTCGCCAATAACTCCCACATAATTCTTGTCTTCATCATCGAACAAGGATTCAACCTCTATATTACCTTGTTCTTGAATCTCTTCAAGTTTTATCTCTGTGCAACTCTCATCCTTGTAGACATATTCATCTTCAAGGAAAGTTGTGTTCCTAGAAATAAATATCTTATGTTCTCCAGAAAGATAGAAATAGTATCCCTTAGTTTCCTTCGGATACCCAACAAAGTAACATTTCTCACTTTTAGGTTCCAACTTATCAGTGATCAACTTCTTGACATATGCAGGACACCCTCAGGGCCTCATGTGTCTAAGTGATGGCTTTTTGCCACACCATACCTCATATAGTGTTTTTTCGACTTATTTAGATGGAACTTTGTTTAGAACATATATTGAGGTCAAAATAGCGTATCCCCAAAGGTATGTAGGAAGAGCTGAAAAGCTCATCATGGAACGAACAATGTCAAGCAAGCTTCGGTTTTTCCTCTCGGAGACACAATTCATTTGTGGTGTTCCAGGAGATGTCCATTCGGAATGAACTCCATGAAGCTTTAAGTAGTCAAGAAATTCTTTGTTTAAGTATTCACCCCCACGATCAGATCGGAGAGTCTTGATACTCTTTGAGAGTTGTTTCTCAACTTCACACTTATACTCCTTAAACTTCTTAAAAGCCTCGGATTTGTGTCTCATAAGATACACATATTCAAACCTTGATAAGTCGTCTGTAAAAGTGATGAAGTACGATAAACCTTCTCTAGCTTGAGTCGAAAATGGTCCATATACATTCGTATGTATCAACTCAAGCACCTCCTTGGCACGGATCCCCTTTCCAGAAAGGGGTTTAATGGTCATCTTACCTTTCAAACAGGATTCACAGTTACCATAAGATTGTGAGTCAAATAGTTCGAGGTAATTTAATTTCTTCAACCGTTCTATCCTTATCTGATTGATATGACCAAGTCTGCAATGCCATAAGTAAGTAAAATTTCTTTCATTTAACTTAGCTCTTTTATTTTGCACATTGAAAATTTCCCTGTGGCAGTTTAATGTATATAATTCATTCACAAGAGGCGTAATTCCATACACAACATTATCTAAAGTCAAAACCATATTGCCATTAGACGTGTTTGAGGAAAAACTCTCTGAATCAAGTACATGAATGAAAATAATATTCCTTGTCAAAGAAGGAACATAAAAACAATTGTTCAACATTAAAACTTTGCCAAAAGGTAAATCTATCCTATAAGTTCCCATGCGCTCAGCAGCAACTCGTGCTACATTTCCTACGCGCAGGTCCACCTCGCGAGGCCTGACCTTCCTGCTATCAGTTAGCCCCAGCACATTTGTACAAATGTGTGAGTCACAAGGGGTATCTAGTACCCAGGAATGAGAATCATTTATAGATAGATTAATTTCAATTACAAACATACCTTGCACATTAGCAGCTGGTGCAATTCCTCCGCCTGGAGCAGTGCAATCCTTTCTCCAATGCCCTTTCCTGTTGCAATTCATGCAAACATCCGATGCCGGCAGTTTCTTCTTCTTCATCATCGCCTCTCCCTTGGGCATCATTGCTGCTGTCGGAGCAACAGCTTTGCCCTTCCCCTTCTGTTGTCCATTACCTTTCGATTTGAGGCGACTAGAGGAGCCAACCATCAGAATAGGTTTGGTCTTAGAGGTCGAAGATTCAAAAGTTTTCAACATGTTATGTAACTCCGGCAATGTCGCTTTAGTCCCATCCATATTATAATTTACAATGAAACTCTCAAATGACTTTTGAAGTGAGTGCAAGATAAGGGTGCTGGAGACTCTGTCATGAAACCTTATGTCTCTAGAAGCTAACCTCTCAATCAACTCAATCATCCTCAACACATGAGGTGAAACTTGCCCCCCTTCATTTAGCCTACATTTGAAAAGTTCTATGAGCAGGTCATACTCCATTGTCTGACTCTGCGAATCATAAAGACTCTTCAAATAGGCTAACATTTCATTGGGCCTCATAGCTTCATGATGTCTTTGTAATTGTGGTGACATAGAAGACAACATTAAATATTGAGCTGAGGTTGCATCCTTATAATATTTCTGGTAGGCAGCCTTGTCGAAGGTTGCATACTCTTCAGAGTCCTCCGCTAGAACGGTTGGGAATACTTTGTCCAATGTACTCAATTTCTTCCTGTCTTAGAACAATTCTAAAATTTCTTAGCCAGTCAATGAAATTTGGTCGTGTGAGTCTGTTTGACTCCATGAGCATTTTCAACGAAAAATTTGACATTTCTGAAGATCTGAAGATAATAAATAGAACATGAAAATGTAATTAAAATCATTCTCCTAAATTATACACATTCATAATTTGTTCATTTTAACATGGCCTTTTGTTTTAAATTAGCTCCCACTATTTTGCATACTTCTACGACCCAAAGGTAGAATACAGACCTAAATTAATATAAAGGTCATAATGGGCCAAGATCCAAACATATGGTATATCCGCATTTGCTTTGGCTGATAATTCCAATAGCACACTTTGGTAGGTCCTCAACCAATTGTAAAGTAACTCTACAACTCTTGGTTTGATTAAATATCTTTCATTTTAATCTTACGTCTTTAGACTAGTCCGACACTTTGGCACCAAGATTCATCTAAACAAGGCAACCACATTACACGATTACGTTTAAATGCCTAAGTAAATTTAGCCTTTGCAAGCAAACATTTTGGTGTAAGTACCTACAAAAGTTTATTATCTACTTTCATTTTAACACATCTATGAAATGACCTCGGTCCTCTTAGACTTAGAGCAAATGCTTTGGCATAAATATCTTTATCGCCGAAAAGGACTTAGCACCCTAACAATTATAATGGACGACGCATTATAATTAGACTTGTATTTAATATTTGGGGAACATTTTAGTTTTCGGGGATTCATTCAAGATCAACAATCAAGTCATACATCATATGACATCATATCATGCAATTTCTAAACACAATTTAGATGGGAAACTATCAAACCCAGTAAGCATGATAAAAGATGATTTTAATCACATACTTGACGCTGTCTACCCAGACAGTTATAGCAGTCATTTAAAATTAAATAATTACAGGGCGCCGCCTACCCAGACAATAATTGCGGACGCTATGCTACTAATTTAAATGTATCACATTTAACACTTAGCACATTTGTATATTATTCAATAATATACTATTAATGATAACTATGAGTCTATTTGTAGAAACTCTATAATCTATGTAAATTCCAAACAATCCCTAAACATTTTCTGATTTTAAAAATTCCGATTTTCAGAAATTCTGTAAATTTCAGAATTTACACTTTAGTCCCTTAAGAATTTAAAATTCTATTCTAAATCCTTAAAAAATCATAAAATGCAATTGTAAACTTCAGAAAATATTTTCAAACTTCTGGGACCTGTTTTCAATTTCCAGAACCTAAAATCAACTTTTAGAAAACTTTCTTTAATTACAGATTTGCCCAAAATGTTCGATTCAAAAACTTTATTTTCAGAAACTAAAACTTCTAAAACCTCAGATTCAGAATCTGAGACTTTTAAGTCTCTATTCTGATTTTTGTTTTTTTTATAACGTCGTCGGCACCGCGGTTCCAACAGGTGGGACCGTGGTGCCTCTGAGGAAGTAAGCCACTGGAATCTGCAAATTAATTAGCACCGCGGTCCTAACAGGTGGCACCGCGGTAGCCTCATAATTATCATCACAGGCACCACGGTCCTAACAGGTGGAACCGCGGCGGCTCGGGCGCATTGCCGAAAATTAATTTTAAGCTTGATTTAACAAAGACCGCGACTCCTACGAATAGATCGCGTACTGCTTCATTCGCAAAGACCGCGTGCTCCATCATGGAACTGCGGTGCCGCCACCAAAACCCTAGCAGGCACCGCGGTGCTCCATCGTGGAACCGCGGTTCCTTATCTCCGAAAACACAAAATTGAAATTTTTGAGCCCCTAAAACTGGTTTAGGGCCAGGTCTTTCAGATATGTCACTTGTATTACCATCACCATTAAAACAACATGTTCATCGACCATCAAATCCAATTTTCTTCTCGTTCTTCGTTTCAATGCACCATGTTTTAAGCCGAATAACGCATATCAACTTAGAAGAGTTATATATTGGATTGATTTTCTCGAATACATAATTGTTCCAACAGATTAGGACACAAGCCTAACCCATATTATCATTAATATCATTACAAATCACACGAAACAATCCAAGCTCTGATACCACTGTAGGAGTTTACGTCTGGTTCGTACACGCAGCGAAATTTGAAAATTTATGTTTCAAACCCGACGACGGTCGAACTGCAGTGTGATAAGTAATGAAAAATACAAACACAAAGTAGTAATGTAAAACTTCGACAGAAGACTTACATCTTTGTAGCAATCAGCCAAGCAGTTGAACCTTTGTGTTCTATGTAGTCCGAAGGTGTACACGCAAACGTCCCTCGATTTGTAAGTTATAGAACTATGATGTAAAGTGTTATGTCAGGAATGCTAGAGATTCTGACAGAGCTTTAGAAGAGATTAACCTCTCTTAGGTTTAGTAATTGGAATAGGAGGTAAGTCCTCTATTTATAATTGCAAACAGAGGCTTTAGGATTTCTGTGGGCTGGGCCCAACAAAATCCCAGACTGGCTGAAAATCGGACTGCCCGAACACGCAAAGGCACCGCGGTGATGCTCTGTGTTCTGGGCACCGCGGTCCTGTCCTATTTTCTGCCACTTTTCCCATTTCCAATGTCCCGGTCATCAACCGAACATATATGTATAGTCTCCTTCTAATTACATCCTTCAATCGACAAAATATTTGACTTAGTGTTACCCTTCATGCCTTTACATATCGTCACTAATTACATTAGGATCTTCACGGAACTCCTAGACTGCGCCGGAAGATGAACCCAATATGTAAAGTTTAGCTACACAAAATATGCGAATCAACCTCTACGGGAAGATAAAATCCTTTCATTCATTTACACACTTAATCAAGCTTAGGATCCGCTGTGTCATCCAAATGACTTGATTATTATAACTCATCTATATTAGTTGATAACAGACATATCACGCATACGCCCATCAGACGCCAATGACTTAGTCAATCTAATACCATATGAGTACCCGAGTGTTCACTCGAATATAAATTCAAGGAATGAATCATTTCTTGGCTCACATATCACCTTTAATCTACTTCGTAATGCACCCAAAACAAGCCGCGTCTCAACCTACAAGACATTTGAGCTTAGGACAGGATCAAAGTACATTACTCCGTAAACAAGATGATATTGACCTCAAGTCTAAGGACTTTTATCTCCCACATGCCGATGACATTATAGACATATAACAAATAGTGCATTATCAGGGTATACCAATACTTCAACAAGTATCCATGTGTCCATCACGAGTTGTCATAAGTCGTAGCAAGTGAGACATACTACATCTCCTAAGGATATGATGCAGACCACATGTCGACATATCGCATATCATCGATATCTTAACTTTGATGATCATTAGTCGAGGTAATTTAAAAGTTACGTTATAACATTAATTCTCACATCATTAATAAACACGTAACCTCTAGGGATGTATTTATAGAACATTATAAACAATCAATTAATAATTCAACAAATGCAAATTGTCATAGTATTAATTATCATTAATATAAATACGAATATATATAAAATACATTATGTCCTAATACAAATTGTCTCTAGGACATACATATACCTTCATCTAACTTCATTATTCTTACATTTTGTTAGATGATGTGTTGTGGGGATAAATGGCCGGGAGAAGGGCCCGGGGGGGTTTAAAGTAAACATCTCTGATCAAGACTGTTTTGTTTTAATCTTTCCACACATATTCAAAGTATTTGAGGTTGAGAGCAACAGAATTTTGTGAACTCCGCAATTGACACAAACAAGTAAAATTCCGTGTGCTTTAGGATCCAACAATAACAACAACGTAACCAATGTGCTTTGTTCGATTTAGTTGCATGCTTTACTCTCAAAATATATACTTTAACTGAGTTGATTAATTTTACTAAATGAATTTAGTTCACACATACTGAATGATTGTAGGTTCCTACTTGAGGCCATGAATCAAGCTTAAATACATCATATTTATAGGGAGACAAAAAAAGTGGCGGACTGTCTAGCGAGCTATGAAAAAATTCTGAGTTTATCATATGATAAAAGATAATATTGTGTTTTGGGGTTCACTTCCCTCCAGAATCGTATTTAGACTACATGGTGTCACACAAGACAGCGCCCCAAAAACGAAAAATATTGCGTCTCTTTTTCATTTTTTATTAAGAAGATACTATAATTTCATCAGAAAGACACATAATTCAGTGCCTTAACCCGCCTAAGGGCCACTTTACAAATTGTAAACAGTGACTCTAAAATGCTTCGGCATTTGGCCGCGCTTTCCTCTTACACTTTATTCCGGAAAAAAAAACTATTTAGTACTCCCCTCCGTTTTAAAAAGAGTAGGGTCCACCGATTTTTTTTCAAGACATGTATCTGAACTGGTGGGAAAAAATGTATCCTTAAATGGGTCGTTTGGTTGGTCAGACAAATGGAATTCAACTTCATAAAGGATGGTTGGGCTAGGTTATGAACTAGGAACGACTAACCAGGTTGGCCATTTGAGCCCAATATTGAATAAGTTATAGGCCCAAATGCTCCATTCTGGTACTAATGGTACATAACCGAGCTAGAGATAGTTCTATTGGACCAGATCTAGGTGTGGGCCGGTTTCTTCAGAGTATGGAGAAATTTTTGTACTATGGGTTGGGTCTTAGGCTCGTCTATTCTCCCTTTTAGTTACATTCTGATTTCTTTTCTTTTGATTTAAACCTCAAAAGTCTTGATCATAGATGGCACAAGTACGCAGACCACTGTTACAGATTCTGTTAGTTTCATTGGCATTGTAGCATTGGTCTTGATGCTTTGTTGGGCCTTAATGATGCTAACTCTTTTGGGCTGAATTCTACAGATTAAAATCCAATCTACACATTGGGCCAATTCAAGACATATTGTTGATTCAAGTCAACCAAACACCCAGATCGGCTATAAAGAGCATCTTCCAAAACTAAATACTGTTGAAACATTGATAGCGAATTAATATAATTATGACAAGACTATATTCTTCTTATATATGGGATTAAGATTCTTCTTGTATATGAGATGAATATTATACACTGATATTAATGAGAAAGACTCTTCAAAGAGATTAATATCATCTTACAATCGGAATATTCAGTCTCTCTAAAATAAGTAAGTTAGGTATTGATTTGGAAGGAAAATCCATAATTCTTTTTTCGATCGTGATAGGTGTATGATTAAGTGGATTCCTTTTCAAGCTAATCCATCGTTGATTAATATTTCAATCCATCAAACCAAAAATAAAACTTTGCTAATTAATTAGGTTTCAAATTTTTCACATTCCATGCACATATTATTAACTGAAATCATAAATTAAAGCAATTATCATTAAGGGTTACCAAATTCTTACTACTATTCAATCTCTTCAACTCTACATCCGTTACATTAGTCTCTATGGCTACTCTATACACACCTATAAATAACCATGTCCAAAACTTCACTTCCTTCACCATTCCCTCTTCTCCCCATTATACCACGTATTTATATTTTCACACTTCCCATTTCAAGATTTCATATTCAGAGAAACAAAAAAAATCCATGGCTCCCTTTAAACTTGCACTAATATTACTAGTCTCATGGCTTCTAACAACAACTATTATGGCAACAAATATGTCCAAAATTAAACCAGGACAGGATATTGCTGCTAAACTTCAAGTGCTCGAAGGCGAAAACGGAGGAGGAGAAGCTAGCATGCCAGTGTGCTGGAACGCACTATTCGAGATTAAATCTTGCACTAATGAGATCATATTATTTTTTTTCAATGGTGAATCTTATTTAGGAAAAGATTGTTGCAAGGCTATAAGGACTATTACTTATAATTGCTGGCCTTCTATGCTTAGTTCTGTTGGATTTACTGCTGAGGAAGTTGATATTCTTCGTGGTTATTGTGGCGCACCTGAACCTGAATCTGCTGTGGAGTTTCACGTCTAAAATGATTTTGCATGCTAGGGTTAGGATTTTGAGTTTTATGGGAAATAGTCTCGAATTTGATAATTTTGGAATGTGCTAAATTTTGTTATATTATATGAACAGCTTTTATTGGATTCCAATGATCTTTGTCTCGTATCACTTTTTTCCCTTTTTCGAATATTCTTCATTAAAGTTTTGCATGATGATGTATAAGAGAAAGTCAGGATCATTTTATGGTAGTAGGGCCATTCTAGTGGTGCAGAAATATTTTTGTGCAGCCAAAAAAAAAATTTGATCGAAGAAAACTAAAACGCACCGCCACATAGTAGGGCTATATAAAGAGCAAAATCAGAGCAAGAATAATGGAATATTTGACATGTCAATAACGTAAAATGTCGTCACTTCAGTAGTTCCATTATATTTCGCAGTTTTAAGAAATGACAATGAACCAAATACAGAAAATACATAAGAGAGGACAGAGGTGAAGTATATAGGAAAACGGATGCGCGTTAAAATGGATGCAGCAAGAAAAGAAACTGAAAATTATTTAGATTTTTTTTTAGCGAAGATTAATTAATTATGTTCCTAGAAATGTCTAAACAAGCTCATAATTACATGACTTGTATAGTTCCATATCAAATTGCCCTTAAATAGTATGAGTCCAATTGTAACCACTGAGGACTATTTAACTAAGTAGAATGAGTGATACATCAAAAGTTATGTTTCTATCATTAATTAGAGATTTCAAATTCCAATTCTAAAAATATAATCGGATACTTTTATCCGTCAAAATGGTTGTAGCCAATCCAATTCTCGAATTAATCTGAATCCAAAGCGAATACCTGACACCAAATAAAAAGAAAATATAGCAAATAGTAATAGTAGTACTTATTACCACAGTTAACCATAAAACTTCCATGTTGTAACAGCAGAAAAATGATTAAAGGAAATAAATATTACTCGTGAACTTACCGTATGATATGCGTTGAGATTGACCTATGAGTATTCTTTTATATTTGTTTTTACAAACTAATAACATACTAATTCAATAAATGAGTACTTTTATTTGTTTTCTAGAGCTAATACAACATCAGGGCCGGACAGATGGTTAAGCCGGTGAAGCGAGCGCTTTATACCCCAATATTTTAGGGGCCCAATTTTTATCCCGTGTTTGATACTTATAATGATTTTTTTGATTAATTTGATTTCGAGACACGCAAAACTGATTAAAGAGGTAAACACTTTCTAGCAAGAATTTTTTTCATTCTAAGGCTCGAAGTAGGGGTGCTTATCGGGTAGTTCGATTATGTTTTGCATGTTATTGATCCGGCTTATTGATTATCAGTTTATAGATATGCTAAACCGTTATAGAACGGTTTCAAATATGATTTTTTTTATAGAAATAATAAGGCCTCATGTTAAAATTTGGCTTTAGGCCACCATCCTTATTGAGTCGTCTCTTTACAACATACTATACTAAAAATCAAATTGACAACGCTAAATATATATACAAAGTAAAATCATGAGAATGAGTCCTGACTTCTTACCAAGTGACCTTTAATTATTCTTCTCCATTTATTGATGAATGATAAATTTCTTTTCATAAAAATGTATCTGCATCTGATATTAACTTAATGAATGCATCATACGTATTTGAACATTAAAAATATTACTCAATCATGTAATATAAATATTTTACTGTATTAAATCACTTAACGTCTTAATCATGGAGATTAGAATTGATTTGGTATAATCACTTGTTGGAGTATATTCATGGCGTCAAGAATGAAGAAGATGAAGGTTTAATCGGCGATGCTGTTTTGGTGGTCAAAGTATTTTGGAGACAACAAGGTTGTCTGAAGTATATGCATATGGAAAGTTTCTAACTTTTTTTTGTATTGAGCTTCACATTTTTTATCAGATGCATTGAATATTTGAGCCAAAGAAACAAGACAAGTAAATTGGGCCACAAAAATGAAAGACAAATTCGGGATGATTATTTGACCCATTATAGGAAGCTTTCATTTTGTTTGTAAATACACATAAATTATTTGTTATAGAGTAGCAAATACAAATTAGTCACATGACAAAAGTTAGTTGTAATTAGATTCTCATTCGCTTGTATAAATAGGAATACAATGTACAACATTTCTTGCTCATTCAATCAATAAAATAATTTTTTCCATATATTTCAATTTTAATTTCAGCATGGTATCAGAGCGGTGATTAGCTCTTTTTCACGATTCTACTTTCTTTTTTCTTCTTGTCTACTTGTTTATCATATTTATAATGTCTACTTCTGAACAAGTTACAAGTGCAATGGCATAAACTACCACTGTATTTGCTTGTTCAACTACAACTAATGTAGTTGATGCAATCATCCATTTTACCTTCATCCCTCAGATTATCCAGGATGAGTCTTGTTTTCTCTGTTTTTGATGGTAGAGGATATGGTGAGTGAAAGAGAGGTGTCTTTATTTCCCTCTCAGTCAAGAACAAGTTGAGATTTACTGATGAATCCCTAACTGTTCACACTTCTGACCTAGTTCTGATGATAACTTGATTTTGTTGCAATGATATGGTATTGTCATGGCTATTGAATTTTCTTTCTAAGAAAATAGTTGAACATGTCTTATATTCAGTCAGTTAAAAAACCCGTGGAGAGACTTGGAAGTAAGGTTTGGTCAAGTGGTGTAAAGCTTTTTCAACTTCAAAATGATTTAAATGTTGTTACATAAGGAGATACAAGCGTGTCAACTTATTTCACAATGAAAGGATTGTGGGATGAGTTAGATGCCTTGAATACCTTCTCTGTTTGTGTATGTGAGTGTGTATGTGGTGCTAAAGAAAAAGGGCACAAAACACATCAACATGAAAGATTGTTATAATTTCTAATGAGTCTAAATGTTGTGTTCTTAGGGGTGAGAAGAAACATTACCTTTTATTGGACAAGCCTACTCACTAGTAATCCAAGATGAACAATAGAGAAATTCATGCTACACTAAGCTATCATGGAGAATCATCTTTTACTATTGCTAATCAACAAGAGGGAAGAAGGTTTAATAACTACCAAAATGCAAAAATCAAATTTTGACTCTAAAAAAAGTGGACTAATTTATGGATACTGTAAGAAACCAGGTCATAATATTGATAAATGGTATAGGCTAATGGTTTTCCTTCTGATTTTAAGTTTACAAAGCCAAGGAAATATCAAGCAAATGAACAAGCAAATAATGCCTTTGACACACATGAAGAATCTGAGATAGCAAGCAACAAAGTAACACATTCCCTAAATCAAGAAAATGTTGCTTAGCTTTTGGATTTGCTTCAACAATACAAGCCTGATTAGCAGCCTGAAGCTATTACAGAAGCACTTATAAACATGAACTTTGCTTGTATAACTAAGTTCTTCAATTCTTATGCTTGTTTTATTAAAATTGATAGTTGTTCTTGGATATTAGAAAGTGGAGCCACTCAACACATGACTCACAATAAGACACTTCTTTTTAATATAAAACCTCTTCCAAAACCTATAACAGTGAATCTTTCTAGTTGTTATAGGGTCAGGGTAACACATTCAGAAACAGTGTCCATTTTGCCTAATTTATCTCTAAACAATGTGTTGTATATTATTTCTTTCAAATTCAATTTATTTTCTGTCCAGAAACTGTGTAAACAACTACAATCATTTATTTTATTTACACATAACACTTGTTTTATGTTGCATGACCCTTCTCTAAAGAGCCTTCTGGAAATTGATAGGAAACAAGGTGGTCTCTACATACTCAATTCAAGCCAACAAAGTCATACAAGTTCAGTTTCAGCTATAGTCAGTTCACCATCAGTCAAGAAATCATCAATTTCAAATTCTGTGTTTAGTTCATGTAATGTTTCTCTAGTCAAGAAATTAGTTAAATCTAGATCCATCTTCAATTCCTGTCTTTCTATTAAATTCAAAATCAAATGCCTTCCCTATTCTTAAAGTTCTATCCAGGGTGGAAAGATAATTTTAGACCATAGTAAAGATAGTAAGACCTGATAATGCCTTTGAATTAGGAAGTGGGACTGTTCAAACAAATTTCTTTAAATCACAAGATATATTACATCAAACCTCTTGTGTTTTCACAACTGCCCTTTCTTAACTTAATTAGAAAGGTTATTTAGGTAGCTTAGCTGGTTAGATTTAGCAGACGAGCGGAGTCAAGTCAAGCTAACGCTTCCCTATCCCGATCTAGAAAGGATTTCTTCTTTTCTTCTTCTTCACATTCCTATAACGAACTGCTTACCGCGCAAATCCCAAGCGAGTAGAACTATAGCTTTTTTCACAACACAACCTGGACCGCGTCGAGACTGTCGCACAACAAAATGAAGTTGTGGAAAGAAAACACAAACATTTGCTAGACATATCTTGGGCTCTTCTAAATGAATCAAATTTACCTATTAAATATTGGGGAGATTATGTTTTGACAGCTACATATCTAATCAATAGATTTTCAACAAAATTTTACATCATAAAACACCTTTTAAAATACTTCTCCACACAAAACCAACTTATATCTTAGATGTTGTGGGTGTTTATGTTGTGTCCATTGTCCACTTATAGATTCAAATTTGAATCAAAAGTTGTACCTTGTGTGTTTTTAGGTTATCTACATGGGAAGAAGGGATATAAAATGTTAGATCTCACTACTTTTAAGATTCTTATTTCAAGAAATGTGATTTTTCATGAAGAGTACTTTCCTTTTGCTAATTTTAATTATTCTTCTTTCTATTTTCCAGTTACAAATAAATCTATCACTCAGATTCAAGCCTATGAATTTCCAAATCCTATCTCTCCTCAAACACCTGATCCAATTCTGCCTAATCCAGACTTATATTGTTCTCATTCCTCTTCATTTTCTCCTGAATCACTCATTCCTAATTCTACACCTGCAACATTAGATACATCTTCTCCTATATCACCTAGTTCTGATCTTATTCCTCCCACTACAACATATGTGGATCTTCATTCCTCTAACACAACTTTCCTACTTAAAAAATCCACTAGGAAGCATAAATTACCTAGTTATCTTGAAGATTATATTTGTAATGGTGTACACTGCACTGATGTCAGTTCTAGTTGTTTGTTAAGTCCTGCTACTCTTAATTCCTTTTCAATCAACAAACTTTCATCTTTCAATCAACATATGTTAATTTTTCTATCTAATGTGCAAGAACCTGTTAGTTATAATCAGGCAGTGCTACACACAGGATGAAAAATGCTATGAACAAGGAAATACAGACACTTAAATAAAATAAAATCTGGGAAGTTGTGCAATTACCAATTGGTCAAAAGGCTCTATCCTGTAGGTGGGTTTACAAGATTACACACAACACTGATGACAGTATTGAAAGATTAAAGACAAGATTAGTGATTTGTGGTGACATACAAAGGGAAGGGATTGAAAGGCATTTTCACCAGTGGTAAAAATGACCACTATTAGGTGTCTTTTGGCTAGAATAGTTAAGAAAGGTTGTGGATATTTCAATTGAATGGTAACAATATGTTTTTACATAAAGACCTTGATGAAGAGGTATACATGAAGTTCTTAGCTGGGATCACACCAGCCTCACCCTCTCATGTGTGTAAGTTATGGAAATACATCTATGGACTTCGTCAAGCTTCACAACAATAGTATTCGAAGCTAACATTTGCCTTAAATTTCAAAGGATTCACTCCTCTTACCGATTATTCATTATTTGTTAAAAATATCAGAATCTTCCATCTCTATTGTTGATGGCAAATGAACACTACAAAAAAACAATGAATATCGACGGATTTTTGAGACAAATCGATTTCTGTCGCAAATTAATGACGGATTTACCTACGGAATTAAATGTCGGTGACAAAATTTATTAAATGTTAGCGACGGATTTAACAACAAAACATCCATAGGTATTCTGTCACAAACTCACAATATTCTATTGTGACCATAATTCTTTTATATTAAATGAGACCCTTAAGTTTTAAATAGTGCATTATAGCCCTTAAGTACAATTCTGTTGTTAAGTTGTGTTTATGTTTTAATAGTCTCTTATGTTTTTTTAGTAGTAAAGAAAGGCCCCCTGTATTGCTTTAAAGACTGAATCACTGTTCCATTGAATCATTATCAATATACAAAATATATTTCTCTTTCTTCTTCTTCTTCTTCTTCTTCTTTATTTTTCTCCTTTCTCCCTTTCAGTAACAGAGCTTTGCTCTTGTTACAAATGGAATCAGAGCTGGTTTCGACACCGGCAACCGCAACACCATCGGAGCTGCAACTCTTGTACGACGACATTCGGATGATTAAGATGCAACTGGCGGTGTTCGTCGAAGACACCGACAAGAGGTTCGAATCCCTTGAGCAAAACCAAGATCGATTTCAGTCACAGTTGGAAGAGAATCGCGAAACCAACAGAAGATTGAAGCTCATTTTATCAAGTTTGAATCTGACACAACCAGGAGGATCGACGTCAAGCACACCAGCGATGATACATGCAAACATAGCCACTGGCTTAAACACGATGGGTATATTACCAGTACCCACGATGTAGGACAACGAGCAAACTTCAGGTACTAGACCTCTTGTCGCTAACACACAAGTTGTATACACACAATCGTCCTTTCCGATGGGAAGAGGATTTTCTTTTCCTCCAGCTCCTCCAATATTTTCAAGCCCACCCATCTACCGTAACCCTAATCTCTCCTTGACACCCCCAGCATACCCAAATATAACAATACAAAACCATGAAATCAATACCAGCCACAGAACCCTCAAGCCTAAAATATATTTTCCAGAATTCGATGGCACTAATCCCAGGAGCTGGCTTAGGAAAAGCGAGAATTTTTTTGAACTGTACAACATAGATGAGCAAGAAAATCTTAGCTATGCTTCAGTTCATATTGGGAGAAGGCTGATGTATGGTTCGATTGCTGCATGATTAACAATAAGGGAAACATGACATGGTCTAAGTTCAGTAGTGAGCTGTGTAAAAGGTTTGGTAATATTATACCACAAGATATTGTAGATGAATTCAACAAAATGGTGCAAACAGGTATTGTTGATCAGTACCAAAATAGGTTTGAAGAGCTTACGGGATATATGACTATAATCAATCCTTTATTCAATGAGATACACTATGTGTCTAGTTTCATTAGTGGGCTGAAGCCTGAACTCAAACCTCTAGTAAAAATGTCCAACCCCACAACTGTATTGGATGCCTATGAAGTGGCCAAGTTGTATGAAGAATACGTCAAAACACTCACTCCTTTTGTAACTACTAAATACCTGTAACAGGGTACTCCAAAATCACCATTTGTTACCTACTCCAAGAACCAAACCTACACTACAAATAAAACCACACAGAACCAAAACTTCCACACCCTTTTAAAACAAACTATCCTACTCAAAAACCACAAACCAGAGTACTATTCAAAGCAAACAACCTGCCACCTCATCTTGAAAATCTAAGAGAACAAGGATTGTGTTACAGGTGTAAAGAGAAGTATACTCCAGGTCACCAATGTAAATGAGAGGATTACATGTTATATAGGGGACATAAATGGAGGGTGAAGAAGAACCACATGAGGAGTTTGTAGATGTGGCTGAAACATTGGAAGAATCAGGGGAGGAGCAAGCTGAGGTGTCATTACATGCCATACTAGGCTTAAGCTCTTCCACAAGGAAAATATCCACTATCAAAATAATAGGACATGTTAACAAAGTACCTATGACAATCTTTATTGACAGTGGATTCACTCACTCTTTCATTGACCCCTACATTGTCAAGAGATTAAAACTACCAATACACCCTATGAAGAAACCTATGAGAGTTTTTGTAGCCAATGGACAAGAAATGAGTTGTCAGCTGGAGAGCCCTTTATTTAAATGGGAAATGCAGAATGAGCATTATAAATTCAAACTAAGGTTGATGAAAATGGGGGGCTGTGATATGATATTGGGTATGGATTGGATAGATGCAGTAGCACCAGTGATACTTCATACCAGACCTCATAGCTTGAGTTTCATGTGCAAGGGAAGAATGATCACTCTGTATGGTAAACAGGAAGATTCTGGCATAGCAACAGTGAACCATAAAGAGTTGAAGAGGATGCTAAAACGTGGAACCTGTGAAGTGGTGGCTGAGCTAGCTATGATCAGATCAGTGATGCAAGTTAAAGAGAAACAAGCTATGCACCCTGCAGTTGGCAAGTTGTTGCAGAATTACCAAGCCATTTTCAATGAACCTATTGAACTGCCCCCAAGAAGGAAATATGATCACATGATCAATCTAATCCAGGAGCCCAACCTTTCAACCTAAGGCCCTACATGTATTCTTATGATCAAAATAATGTCATTGAATCCACTATTGCAGAGATGATCAAGGCTGCCACTGTAGTACCAAGTCAAACAGTATTTGCATCCCCTGCATTACTGGTAAAGAAGAAGGAGTCTTCCTGGAGATTGTGTGTAGACTATAGAAGATTAAATCGTCTAACTGTGAAAAATAAGTATCATATTCCTATGGCAGATGATCTACTAGATGAGTTATTTGGAACCAAGGTTCTCTAAGGTGGATCTAAGGGTTGGGTACCACCAAGTGAGGATGAAGGAGGGTGAGGAACACAAAACTGCATTTAGAATACACCATGGTTTTTGGGAATTTAAAGTCATGCCCTTTGGCCTAACCAATGTCCCTGCAACATTTCAATCCCTTATGAATGAAGCCTTGTGGATTGATTGCTTCAAGGAGCATCTTAGGAAGTTTATCCTAGTGTTCTTTGATAACATATTGATCTATAGTAAAAACATGGAAGACCATCTGGTACATTTAGAATCTGTGTTAAAATTATTAAGGAAAAATCAACTATTTGCCAAGCTAAGTAAGTGTGAGTTTGGACAGCCTCAAGTGGAATATTTGGGACACATTATACATGACCAAGGGTAAGCACTGATCCTGATAAGGTAGCAGCTATGTTTGACTGGCCTTTCCCCAAAACCATAAAGGAATTGAGGTTTTTTTTAGGACTGACAGGATACTATAGGAAATTTGTATAAGACTATGCATTTACTGACACAATTACTGAAGAAATGGGAATGTATGTGGAATCCTGAGGCTGAAGCAACTTTCAACCAACTTAAGTTGGCCATGTCTAGTGTTCCTGTACTGGCACTCCCAGATTTCACTAAACCTTTCATATTGAAAGTTGATGTATGCAACCCAGGTGTGGGAGATGTATTGATGCAAGAAAAGAAACCCTTAGCATTTATGAGCCAAGTTCTGAGTAAGAAGCACCAAGGGTTGTCCACATATGAGAATGAGCTGATAGCACTATTACAGGTTGTGGATAGGTGGAGACACTACTTACACCCCCATCATTTTATAATTAAGACTGATCATTTCAGTTTGAAGTTCTTACAGGATCAGAAAATAATTACTGCCTTACAAAATAAAGGGCTAACTAAACTCATGAGATTGAGTTTTGAGATCCAGTATAAAAAGGAAATTGAAAATGTGGTAGCTGATGCATTATCCAGGAAGGGTGAAACAAGAAAAGACAATCTCAGGAAGAAAGATACAGAACAATGCTTAGTAATCACACAAGCACAACCCAAATAGATTGAGGAGATTCCGAACAGCTATAAAAGGGACCCAGAAGTGTTACAAGCCATGACCACCCTTGGAACCAATCCTAACATTGAATTGAATATTTTCTTGCAACGATGAGTGTTAAGGTAAAAAGGAAAAGCATGGGTAGGGCAAAATGGACCCTTAAGGCAACAGTTAACTCTAACAACGCATCAGTCTAGTATGGGAGGCATTCAGGAGTATGGGCCACTTATCAAAGGCTAAAATCAGTGTTTTATTGGCCTGCCATGACTGAGCATGTCAACTCTATAGTACAAATATGTAAAGTGTGTCAAAGATGTAAAGATGAACAAGTGGCCTATTTAGGTTTACTACAACCCCTTCCAATTCCAGAAGGAGCTTGGGAGCATATTTCCATGGATTTCATTAAAGGACTACCCAAATCTGAAGGGAAGAATACTATGCTGGTAATTGTTGATATGTATAGCAAATATGCACACTTTCTGGCCACTGCCCACCCTTTCACAGCTTCACAAATAGCCAGAATATTCTTAGATAACATTTACAAATTACATGGGCTTCCCAAGAATATTGTGTCTGACAGAGACAAAGTATTTTCTAGTCATTTCTGGAAGGAGATGTTCAAACTTCTGCAGGTACAACTCTGCTACAGCTCAGCCTACCACCCACAAACAGATGGTCAAACTGAGAGGATCAATAGATGCCTAGAGAATTACTTAAGATGCATGACTAGCCATAAACCAAATTAGTGGCACATGTGGTTATCACAGGCTGAGTACTGGTACAATAGTAACTATCATACATCATTGAAGATGACCCCATTCAAGGTGTTATATGGTTATGATCCTCCTCAATTAACTTTTGAGCTCATTACTCAATCCTAAGTGGAATCTGTGGACCAATTACTCAAGGAGAGACAACTGGTGGCCAAATTATTAAGGGAGAATCTGAAGTCAGCACAAAACAGGATGAAGGTATATGCAGATAAGAAGAGAACTGAGAGGGAATTCAATGAAGGGAATTGCGTGTACTTGAAATTGCAACCTTATAGACAGACATCTTTAGCTGTTACGAGGAGTCTTAACTTATCCTCAAAATTCTATGGCCCATACAGAGTCATCCAGAAGGTAGGACCAGTAGCTTACAAGTTAGCCTTACCCTCGACTGCAAAAACATACATCCACTTTCCATATTTCTCAACTTAAGAAGAAGATAAGAGACCACATTACACCTTCTATTGATCCTCATTTTTGTTCAAATGATGGTCAGATCATGACAGAACCAGTGGCAGTGCTGGATAAAAGGATGATCAAGAAAGGGAACAAAGTTCTCACTCAAATCTTGGTCCAGTGGGCTAACCTTTCACTAGAAGAAGTAACTTGGGAGGACTTCCAGTTCATCAAGTCTCAATTTTCAGAAATTGCTGCATTTTGAAGGAAGATGTTGATCCTGAAGAGGGATGGAATGTCACAATATTCTATTGTGACCATAATTCCTTTATATTAAATGAGTCCCTTAAGTTTTAAATAGTGCATTATAGCCCTTAAGTACAATTCTGTTGTTAAGTTGTGTTTATGTTTTAATAGTCCCTTATGTTTTTTTAGTAGTAAATGAAGGCCCCATGTATTGCTTTAAAGACTGAATCAATGTTACATTGAATCATTATCAATATACAGAATATATATCTCATTCTTCTCTATTCTCCTCATTTCCCCCTTTCAGTTCCAGTAACAGAGCTTTGCTCTTGTTACATATTCATGTTTTATTTATCAAAATATTTTAAAAGTTGTTGCTACGGAAATTTTCGTCGTTAATTGCTTTTAAAAAAATGAAGTTATTAATAGGACAGAATACTATCCATCATACTCCTTTCCACTTGCTCTTTGTTCGTCTAGGGTTTCTAATCATCCCCGCCTCTGCGCCACCTTCGTCGTCGTCCCTCTCCTCGACCCATTTTCACTCGCTCTCTTGCTTATGCAGGGAACCCTAGCTCTTGCTCAGGTACTCAATTCCTTAACCATTTCCCTGTTGATAATCTTATTTTCGAATTTACACAGTTTATGATTTAGTTTTCTTTTTGTGATCCTCATTTATGTACAAATTGAAAGATTAGAGAGCACTATTTTGTTTGGTTGAGGGATCGATCGGCAAGTAATTGATTAATTGATGTGTTATTCATGTTACGACTAAGCAATTACGATGTTATCTATTAAGTAGAAACTTGATACATATGAGAAAATTGCTTTTGGATAAGATTAGAGAGCATATTTCGTATAGTTTGTATTAATGTATATTATTAAATATACTCCATATATTTTGTAATATTTAGTGTTGTATAATTATGGTAAAAATAGGATCCTTATTGTATTAGGATTTTAAATTGTACACACTATATATATTTGTATTAATAAGAAAGAATAAGGATCCTAATAATGAGAAAGAATCTCATTAATACAAATATATATAGTGTGTACATTGTGGAATCCTAATACAATAAGGATCCTATTTCTATCATAATTATACAACACTAAATATTATAAAATATATGGAGTATATTTAATAATATACGTTGATACACCCCCTCTGTCGGAGCGAGAATAGGTCGGACGCTAAGACTGGATCTGAAGTATATGAATATCTGTCTAGGAAGACTTTTCGTGAAGATATCCGCATACTGATACGAAGAAGGCACATGCAACACCTTAACATGACTGATAACAACCTTATCACGAACAAAGTGTACATCTATATCAATGTGTTTGGTTCGCTGATGCTGAACCGGATTATGAGATACATATATGGTGGATATGTTATCACAGTAAACCAACGACGCCTTACGCAGGGGACACTGAAGCTACAAAAGAAGGTTTTAGAGCTAGCAGATCTCAGCAACAACATTTGCAATGCCTCTATACTCTGCTTCTTCACTCGAATGAGATAATGTGGCTTGCCTCTTGGCAGACCAAGAAATGATATTATCCCCTAAGAACACACAGTAGCAGGAGGTGGAGCGTCGCGTGTCCAGATAGCTTGCCCAATTATAATTTGTATATGATAACCTAGTCGGTGTTAAGGGGTATATATGCAACTCATAGTCAAGTGTGCCCTTAACGTATCGAATGATACGTTTGATGGTAGTAAAATGAGGCTCCCTGGGGTTAAGGATGGCAACGGATCTGGACCGGATCCTACTAGATCCAAATCCAGATTCGTTTTCATACCTGGATCCAGATCCATCGGGTCCATAAAAATCATATCCAAATCTGGATCCACTGGGTCCACGGATCGGATCTGGATCCACATGTAAATGTATTTATCGTGAGTGATTTTTACATTTTTGTACATTGAACTTTTTTGAAACTCCAAGCATCAATAAACTTTTAGTTGCTCCAATTATATCTAGCTATTTTCTTGTGTTTAAAGGGCTAATTAGTATTTTGTATTTAATTTATTCAAATGCATTATAATCTTTTCATGAATTAAATTAAGTTTAAAAGGTAAAAAGGCCGTTCAACTTTTGATGAATATTTTGATAATTTAAGTTTTAACTTTAAAGGTTCTCACTTCAGAATATTATATATATATATATATATATATATATATATATATATATATATAGTTTAAGAGGATGTTGTCTAATGAAATAAGCATATGTAGAAGTTGTACAATTTTAATTTATATATTTTCGCAAAAAAGTTACTAACAGTTTTATTTAAAAAATATTTAATGTGGGTGATAAGATTTTAAAAAAATACTTATGCTAAAATCTTCAAACAACACTCAATAATCAGAGTGAAAATTTTATAGAAATTCTGCTTGAAACATTAATAATACTATATAATATGCTAAAATTGCTACTGTATTTTACTATGCCTAAGGGGTTAGATAATATACTTGAACTGATAAAACAATCAATTAATGATTAATTTTTTTAAAATACACAAATTATAAAAAATTAAGAAAATACTTATAAAATTATATTCTAGGTTATGGATACATTTAATAAAAAATGGATCCACGGGTCGGATCTGGACCGGATACAGATCTCAAATACAAGATCCAGATCCGATCTGTCAGAAATGGATCCGGGTTCGATCCGAATCTGTCGGGTCCAAATTTTGAAGATCCATATCCTATAAAACGGATCTGGATCCACCGGATCCGGACCGGGTACATGATCCATCGCCATCTCTACCTGGGGTAGTGAAAGGTTTTGGTGTTGCAGAGGGGTTGATTGGTTATCGAGTTGGTCGATTAGAGGAGCAGTAGTGGTTGATGGCGACACTAGATGGCCTGATACTCATTGTCGGTGGGTAGGTGATGCAGCGGTAGGTCGGAGTCGAGAGGCGTCTGACAGGATGGGTGTGGTGTCAGAGATGTTGACTAGACTGGCAGGATGGTTGGCTGACAGACTGCCAGTGGTGGAAGTGACAGGCAGAGGTGGCGGAGATGGGGCGGTGGTGGACTGATGCAGTTCACGAAGTATGATGGGGGGAGGTGTCGGACTCGTCTAGAAAGGTATAGTGAGTATTTTGGAATTTTTAAATATTTGCAAAAGAAAAAATTATCTTATCAAACGTAACGTGATGGAAGATGTGACTTTGACGAGTAGACAAGTCATAGCACAAATAGCCTCTATGATTAGACAGAAAATCTACGAAGACACACAAAGTGGTTCGGGGTGCTAATTTATGAGGGGCAGTGAAGGCAAGGTTTGGATAGCAAATACAACTAAATATCTGAAGGTGATCATATGAGGGGATCCGACGGTTTAATATTTCGATTGAGGTCATGTTATGAAGAGTATTAATAAGTAAAATATTAAGGATGTATTCTACCATTTTGACTGCATAGACCCAAAATGATGGAGGGAGAGAGGCATGAAAGAGCAAAATACGAACCATGTTATTTATAGTGTGAATGATTCGTTCCGCTTTGCCATTTTGGGGGAGGTATGAGGACACAAATATTAAAAAACCATGCTATTATTTTTGCAGAAGTTGCGAAACATGAAATTATCAAATTCACGACCATTATCACACTGAAAATATTTGATGGCTTTCTTAAATTGTGTTTTGATAAATTACGAAATTCAAGAAACTTGGCAAAGACTTCCGACTTAAATTTTTAGTGGGTAAATCTAAATAAAATGAGAGAAATCATCTAATAAGACTAAATAATATTTATGACTCAGTGAGCTCGTAATAGCAGATGTCCACAAGTCAGCATGAACAATATCAAAGGGAGAAACGTAACACTTAAAGATGACTTAAAAGGAGGAAAAACATATTTTTCTAAAGTGCAAGAAACATAGTGCTGGACAAGTTTCTCATTATTACATCTAATAAAGTTAGTGACTCTAAGAAAATTAAAAAATTGGGCTCCTGGGTGTCCAAGCCTATTATGCCAAGTTATCGGAGAGATTGCAACGAGAGATATGAGAGAGCATGAGTTGACAGCGAAGGTGGATGATAATGGATAGAGATCCCCCGTGCTATTGCATCTCGTTAGAGATGTCCCAGTACGAAGATCCTTCACAATAAAATCAAAAGGGTCAAAGTCAACAAAGATGGAATTATTACGAGTAAATTTCCGGATAAATATTAAGTTTTTAATAATGTTAGGAGCATATATGATGTTATTTAGGGAGAAGGGTGGGTGAGGCAGTTGGGTGTAGGTTGTACCATATCCCTGAATTGGAATTCGATGGGCATTACCTATAGTAATATATTGAGGATAATGCAAACGAAACAACTTGAGAAGATTACCTGCAGAGCGGGTGAGGTGAGACGTTGCATCCGTATCCATGTACCAATTTTCATCGGGCTGTTGCATATTTAAAGAGTCAAGGCCCGCCCACATCGCAGGGGACACCCATCAAAACTACGCTAGGGCGATGCCGTGACATGTGTTCTTGCCGCTCATGATCTTTGGATAAGGGTGCGGTCTTGGGCATGGATAAGGGTGTGGTAGTGTGTCGGATTGTTGAATTATGGTCGCGAGAGTATCATATTCACCTTTCGGTAAGCCCGCAACAAGTTAGAGGACCATCTTAGTTTCGGAAACTGGTTTCCCACGTTGGATAATTGGTCCGCAACTAGTTTCATGTTTACAATATTTGGACATGTTGGAAAAATTCTCGAGACATGTATTGTTGAACCGTTCTTCCAAATACACATCTTGAGTATTTATGATCGACGAGACCACAGTAGCGTTCAAATACACATATCTCATCACGTTACGTTCGATGAGACCACATTCCTATTTTCGAATCTCTAAGAATTTTGGAAATCGTACTACTCCTTTCTTGACGAGCCCGCCGTCTCTCCTGTCATCCTCAGTCAAATCACATAGTCTGCCACCGGAATCTCGTCTCTACCACCAGTTTCCAACGCTACTGTCGGTCGACTAGCGGTGTCCTCTCCCCTGTCATCATCGGCGGCCCCTAACCCCAGCAACCGATCTCCCACTATCTCTACACCGGTTCACCACCATCAGCACACCCAATTACGGACCACAACACCACCGAAAATGTCACCTCCCCACATCGATAATTCTGACCACACCGAAATCTACCAATCCATCGTCGACCAGATAACACAATCGATACCACCACCCTCCCACTACCCGACACTACCCCCACCACCACCATGGTCACTGTCTGATACCCCAACACAGTCGGCCACACCAGATCCACCACACCTCGCCCCTTCACACATCCCAACACACTGTTCAGCCACCTCACGACCAACAACCGCCCCGCAACACACATTACCGACACTAGTAAACAACCAACCGCCCAAATCATACAATGTCTCCACTCACCAAATGAAAACCCGTGCCAAATACGGGATTTTCAAGACCAAACGCCAGTTTAACCTGTCCATCCAAACAACTTCTCCAATTCTTAAAAATCTCAAATTAGCCAAACTGGACCCTAATTGAAATGCAACGATGTGTCAGGAATTTAATGCTTTAATTAAACAACACATGTGAGATTTGGTACCTAGACCAGAGGGGGTGAATTTGATCTGTTGCATGTGACTATTTTTCCACAAATTCAGAGACAGTGGAGACTTAGAGAGGTATAAGGCACATCTTGTGGCTTATGGCACAAATCAGCAAGAGGGTATTGATTGAGACGTTCAACTCAGTTGTCAAACCGGCTACCATTCGCACAGTTCTGAGTATAGCCATGGGAAAGCACTGGCCGATACATCAACTTGATCTGAAAAATACATCTCTACATGGGGACTTGAAAGAAACAGTGTACATGCACCAGCCACCTGGATTTGGCCATCCATCAGCCCCTCATTATGTTTGTTGGCTCCGTAAGTCACTTCATGGCCTGAAGCAGTCCCCGCGTGCTTGATATGATCGATTTGTCAAGTATATTATGTAGATTGGGTTTGTATGCATCGGGTGTGATAATTCTCTATGCATTTTTCATCGCGGTAGTAGTACTTGTTACTTACTGCTCTATGTGGATGATATTGTTCTCACTGCCTCATCTGATGTGTTGAAAAATGAGATTATTGCTTCACTTAAAACTGAATTTTCTATGACTGACTTGGGCAAGTTGAGTTACTTTTTGTCTCCGATCCTACTCTCTGTGAGCCTTGCAGGTGCACTTCAGTATCTCACTTTCACCAGGCCAGATATTGCATATGTTGTTAAGCAAGTGTGTCTGTTTATGCATGCCCACATAGAGTCTCATTTCACTACCTTTAAGCGTATCATTCGATACATTAAGGACACACTTGATTATGGATTACATCTATACACTTCTGCACCGACCAGATTGCTATCTTACACGGATGTAGATTGGGCTGGGTGTCCGGACACACGACGCTCCACCTCCGTCTATTGTGTATTCTTAGGGGATAATCTAGTTTCATGGTCGACCAAGAGACAAGCCACCCTATCCTGTTCGAGTGCCGAAACAGAATACAGAGGCGTTGCTAATGTTGTCGCTGAGATTTGTTGACTCCGAAATCTACTTTTGGAGCTGCAGTGTCCTTTGCGTAGGGCATCCACCTAATTAAATCAGTTAGAAATATGAAATCTCAAAAACCGTTTTCACCTATTTCTGGAACACAAAACAAAGAAGCTGCACTGACTTTTATAATAGAGATAATCTGCTTGAGATACAGATAGGTCGTGTTAAGAAACGAAATCACTTTATGAAAGCTTTATGAAGACCATAAAAATATCAAATATTGAGATAAGGGACCACTTTTTATTTGAAAACATTCTACAACAAAAGGAAAAAACATTAGAAGGGCCAATAGATAGCAATACATTAAATAAGGAATGAAGCGAGACTCCTTAAATATGTGTTTATGAAGAACCTTCTAACATGTACAATTGAAGCAAATAAAAATCTACAGATAAAGTTGAACAGTTCCATAAAATTAAGGGATAAAGTTCAATGACATGAAGCACACATCTGGATGATACCTTTGTTCCCTCTGTGTTTGACTATTCTAGATCATCACCATGGGAAGGCAAAAATCACCTAAATATGATGACTAACTCAAGGCTCACGTTCATCACCTTCGAATTCTCCTTCGTACTCCCGCACTCAAAGTTAATATCTATCACAATTTAATTAAATTGATTCAATTTGCCAATATATAACAATCGGTATTCACGTTATTCCAAAAGAATAAGGGAAAAGGCTAGTTGTTACATTTCCTGTTGAAAATTTTACTAATGAGGATTGAGTTTATCCCGTCTTTAACGATTTAAACACATGGTCCCCGCATGTTGAAAACTTTATTTCTTCACACATGCCTAATCTACTAAGTGAATAGATGATGTTAGTGTCAAGTATAATCAAATTTCGTGAAAGAGATATTGGTACACAAAGTAATGTATTTGAGACATGAAAAAATGGAGTGTTTTTTGCCAAAATGACAAATCTCCCTCATTGGTGAAAGAATGAGAGTTTATGCTCTAAGTTTGAGTAAGGGTTTGGGCCCTAAGGGGTGACCCATGTAGAGGGAGGACCTAGGTGAGCTTGGGTTCGGAGCTAAGCCCCACACGTGCGTCGCCGCCGCCCACCCGGTCGTGGGCTATTGGGCTGTTTCTTTCTTCCGAAACTTTTTTTTTGGTCCCTGAAATGTTAACTATTTACATTCTGGTCCCTAAAGGTTTCGGAAAGTTACAAGACGTTACAACTGCCTCCATTTCTGCTACTATAAATTGAACATCTCTGTTCAATTGGAAAAACACATAAGAGACAACACACAATCCAAAGAAAGACACAACAAAAACAGAAATTCTTCGTGGGCTATTGGGTTGTTTCTTTCGTTTTTTGGTCCCTGAAATGTTAACTATTTACATTCTGGTCCCTGAAGGTTTCGGAAAGTTACAAGATGTTACAGCTGCCTCCATTTCTGCTACTATAAATTGAACATCTCTGTTCAATTGGAAAAACACATAAGAGACAACACACAATCCAAAGAAAGACACAACAAAAATAGAAATTCTCTCTGTTGGTCAATAAACTCAAACAAGCAATAACAATTTGTTCTTATTCATCTTCTTCGTTAAAATCAACAGTATTTGCTTTGTACTTTTTATCTTGGGAGACTATTGACCGATACCGTAAAAGCATCTATACGGGGTAATTTTGTCTGAAAGATAGAGAGTCATCTCTCGACTCAATGTTACTTTGTTTAACCTTTCGAATACTCTTTAACCTCATTTCTTTACCTACAATCCGGTTTAGATCCAACAATTGTAAGACAAAATTTCGTATACTTCTAAGTGTTCAAAAGATGACTATTTCAAATATAGCTTTCAGCTCTGGTTCTGCTGCTACTGCACAAGGGAATGTTGTTGTCCCTGAACGGTTTGTCGGATACACTCTACATTGTGTATTGCGTCGTAAAGACAACAAAAGAGTTATGGGAAAAACTAAAGAAAAAGTACAACGCACAGGATGCGGGTACTAAGAAATTTCTGAAATTTCAAATGGTGGAAATGATTATTCATCATCTGAATTTGAAAGGAATGAATCCAAACGAACAATTCCTGGTTGCGTCTTTGATTGAGAAATTGTCTCCCTCGTGGAATGAGTTCATGAGTTATCTCAAATTGAAGACAAATGAAATGGGGCTTGAAGATCTTATTGTCAAACTACAAATACAAGAAGAAAATAAAAGGGTTATATCCAAGCCAAAACAGCCAATGGAGGCAAAGGTGAATCTGGTTGATTCAAGGAGAAACTCCAACAAAAAACGCAAGTACCAGGGAGACGGCAAAAGGCAAAAGATATGGAAGTTCAAAGGAAATTGTCATCATTTTGGAAAGTTTGGTCATATGATCAAAGACTTCCACAAACTAAAGTGATAGCAGAAAGAGAAAACCAAGAACAAAGGCAAGGTCAATGTTAACGTCGTGCAAAAAAAGGATGATCCTTCGAATCTTGACGACATAATAGAAGATTTCTCGGTTGTAGTGTTGAAAGCTAATCTGGTGGAGAATCCAAAGCAATGGTGGATAGACACTGTCACGACCCGACCGGCGATCGTGCCCTACCAGGCACCGTGCTGATACATCAGAGATAATCAGCGGAACATACATGAAACTTATAAAATAAATCAACAGATATAAAATCAACAGGTTAGCCGATAAGGCTACCTCTCTGGACATATATATACATAACCGAAGCAGTTGCCTCCTTTCGTTTACAAACTGACCCACAATATGTGACTACAGACCTCTAAGAGTTTTAACATAACAACTGTGGCGGGACAGGGCCCCGCCATACCCCTGAATATACATGAATCTACAACCTCAGGGGAAACCGTACCAAAAGATAAGCCTCCGGAGTAAATGGAGCTTTTTCCCAAAACTGAACCGAGATCCTAAGAGCAAGGATCACCAACCTGTGTACCTAATACCTGCGGGAATGAACGGCCAGAAGTCGGTCTAACAGTGCAGAATATGGAACAGAAATAAGGTACAGTAAACAAACCATAACTGTACAAAAGAATGACAGGGGAAAGTATATGAAACTAAATACCAGATCCTACCGTGTCATTACTATCTCGTGAACTTAATCGTACCTTATTATCTTTTCCCATTTTTACATAAAAGTTATAGTCACATTCTTACGTACATGCTTAGGAAAAATCGTCAAGTTCATTACCATATAACTTACTTACCTTACATAACATAAATCCGACCCTTTATGGAGGGACGCCTATACTGCCCGGCCCAATCTGGGACGCGATAAAGTCACATAAGTCTGTCCATAAAGGTATACTGTCCGGCCCATTCCTGGGATTCGATAATGTCATATAGTCTGCCCATAAAGGTATACTGCCTGACCCATTCCTGGGATGCGATAATGTCATATAGTCTGCCCATAAAGGTATACTGCCCGGCCCATTCCGGGGACGCGATAATGTCATATAGTCTGCCCATAAAGGTATGCTGCCCGGCCCATTCCTGGGACGCGATAATGTCATATAGTCTGCTCATAAAGGTATAATGTCCGGCCCATTCCTGGGACGCGATAATGTCATATAGTCTGCCCATAAAGGTATACTGCCTGGCCCATTCCTGGGACGCGATAATGTCATATAGTCTGTCCATAAAGGTATATTGCCCGACCCATTCCTGGGAAGCAATAATAACTCTTCGCATAACATTTTAAACCCTCTTCTCACTTCTTCTTAAGTCGTTATAACAACTTCACATAAAGCTATTATAGCAACCTAAATTAGAGAACTTAAGGCACTTTTTATTCCTTATTACTTAAGAAAAATTAAACCCAAAAGTACTACGTACATACATACTTAAAAAATCTTAAAACTCCTTATCTTTTTTTAAATCCATAAACTTCTTCTTTTGAAACTCAAGTCTCTTAACTTTTGAAATAAAACATAGAAACCATACTTTTTAAATCAATTCCTTTCTTCTTTTAAGAATCAAGTCCCATAACTTGAAAAATAAAGTCTCTTAACCTTTTCAGAAATCAAGGTTCATAGTCTTAAAACTTCATGACATAAAACTCTTTAAATCAAGTAACATATACTTTTATGAGTTGTGAATATGTTATACTTGTTTATAACGATCTTATTAAAGCAGCCATGATCTAGAAAATGTAATACAATTTTATCTTATCTTAGCTTCTATGCAGATGGAGAATTCTACTCATTTTAATTTAATTGATTGTCGATACATTTCCTTTTATTAACGCTACAATGGCTTGTTCGATACTTATTCTCATTCGTGCAGTAACTTAGCAAAGTCAACTCGACTCCAAATACTTCCTAACGACTCTTACCAACATCCCCCATAAGACTTGGTAAGAACTTAGGATAACTTAGACATAACCTTTACATAGAGTAAATCACATACATACCTCTTAACTTCTAAGAGTAGAAGGGAACATGAAATAATACCACATGTATATTCCATACATAGAATCATGTCAAAGGAAGGAAGAGGTTCACATACCTCGCGACGATTATCGACAAATAGCAAAATGCTCCAAAGTACTATAACCTTGCTAGCTTTTCCACCCTTCAAGTAGAATACGCTACTCGTAGTACTTCAACCTATAATGGTCATAATATGTCTATTAACCTCTAGCTTCAAACGTAGAATATTCTAAGTGTAAAATCTCCAAATTCTACGGAAAATCGGACAGCACTTCCTTTGTTTCTACATACTTTTCCACCTTTTTCAAGGCCCGAATTCAATAACCAAACACGCCACATTTAAGGCTCAATCAATGAAGTTAACAATAGGGGATTACACGCCTACAAGACGTGTAAAATTCCGCCCCACAATTGATATCAAACTAGTCCAACATACTATGTCATTTCGGCAACTTGAGGTACGACAACACAATTTCTTATCCAATTCCTTTTCAATCCAAGTTGTTTAGTATAACATGATATCAAGCCGCAATTGATTATAACTACTACAATCTTCAAGTAGGTAACATGCGACGATTCTAATTAGCGACCAAATTGAATTACAATCTCAAAGACTAAACTTGCTAGTTTCGGAATAGTGGTTCCAATATTCATAACACTTATAAATCTTCAACACATAATACTTCATGCTAGTTAAAATGTAAGGCTACAACAATATGTAATCTTATAACACTAAGAGAACAAGATTGTTACCTTAACGAGCCTTAATCCACTTCAACAAGTCGCTCCCTAGCAACTTAGAGCCTCTCCTTGACACTTCAATCCGCCACTTGAAGCCCTTAGAATATCACAAACAACTTTCCTTAAATCTTCCAATCCAAACCTAGGAAAGTGACTAGGTTTTCACCTTGTGACTAATACAAAAACGATATTTTTTCGAGATCTTTCTATTGAGATACCCTTAGGAACCTTGGTTTAATGTGTGGAGCTTATTGAACAACAAACGAAAAATTTTCTCCCTTTGAAGAACCCTAACCCGAGAGCTTGTTAGAACAAGAACAAATTTTCATGAAAATTTTCTAAGTGTAGAACCCTTGTCTTGCTACTAGTATGTATATATAACATAATGGAGGGTCAAGATTAGAACAAATGGGTGGCTTGGATGCAAAAATCTAGCCAAGTGGCCCTTTTGACTTAGTCAACATTATCAAGCTCTACTTGCAAGACTTAGTCATCTTCACATAGGTCAAATGACCATCTAACCCATGTCCAATTTCGTTCCAAGACCAACTAGGGGTGACACGTGTCGCCCTCCCATTCGTCGCAATACTTCGTTTTCCGACAATTTCATAATTCTGATAAATTTTTACTAGTCTCAAATCTCAACATTTTTGAGTTCTTACGTACGTCCTTATAAACATGTCCTGGAAATACGGGGTGTAACATTCTTCCCCCCTTAGAAACATTCGTCCTCGAATGTTCTTTCGGAGCTCAATCTATCATTTCTCGGCATAATCTCATAGAACTACACTTAATGAAACCTAATTATGCCACATATGGCCCTAATACCTCGCACACACATATCCGTCCATAAGCCCAAAAGGGATTATCTTTTCGTACCTCCAGCCCCTTCTAGCATATATACATAGTCTCAATATTATCAGTTCATGATACTTAAACATACAACAACTTTATCATGCATATAAGTCTCTAAAGGGTCGAAGACATACCTGAAATCATATAGGCGATTCAAATGACCGCTAAAATTGGGAACTTCCACCACGACCTCTGCCACGGCCTGTAGGTGCATGAACATCCTGCCTAGCTATTGAAGACGAAGAACCCACAACTGATCCGGTAGACTGTGTTGCCCCACTAGTGCCACCTCTATAAGGACACTCTCTTAACATATGGCCTAGACGACCACAAGAAAAACAAGCACCCGTACCGGCGCGACATATCCCAGAATGGAACCTACCTTGGGTGCGTTGAGGCAAAATGGCCTCGTGATTGGAACCCCATCTCCCGAGACCACGAAGCTCTAGAGATCTGGCCAGGCCCTGCATTCGGGGTTGTAAAACCCCGCCAAAATCGTGGAGAGCACTCGGTCTTTGGTGAAATGTAGACCTAGCTGCTTGAAATTTAGGCCTCGAAAATTTCCCTGAAACCCTGCCGTCCTGGCCCTCTTGGGCTGGACTGTGTCTGGCTGGTCCTCTTTCTCTCTGTCCTCGATCCCCTGTGCATACGCCTGCATCCTGGCAATATCCATACCTGGCTGAAGGGCCACTCCCAGACATGCAGTAATCATATAACGGTCTAGCCCCATCACATAGCGGTGAACTCTGTCCGCCATGCCGCTGATAGTATCGCGCGTACACGCCAACGAAGTCAAACTCGGGTTGTACTCACGATGGTCCTCCCATTCTGTCTCAATGACAAGAACTATCAACACGGGCTCTCCTCATTTCGTGAGGCAAGCGGTGATCGAAAGGCCTCGTGAACTCATCCCAAATCTGGGCGAGCACCACCCTCGACAGCTCCTAAGACTCAAACCAGTTCAACACAATATCGCGTAACCGGTAAGAAGCTAACACAACTGACTCTGTCTCTGAGGCCCTAAGCACCTGCATAGTCCGCTGTAGCTGCCGAACGAACTCCTGAGGATCATCCTCAGATCTTGAACCATAGAACTCGGGTGGACTACAACCCAGAAAATCCCGAATCCTCAAACCGCTCACAGGGTTAGCTACTGCTCACGGTTGCCACTACCACTATGCTAGTCAATAACCTGATATGCTCTCCATAATCTCTAAACTTTACCCCACAGTTGCGAGCGGAGGCTCAGTGCTCGGAACCTCTGGAGCTGCGGATGTTCTCGGCTCCTCTAACACTGTCGGCGTAACTGAACTCGCCGTCGAGCCCTGACCTCGGGCATAATCGGGCATGAGTCGGTAACCCTCGTGGATCACTGGCGGCTCTGCTGCTGCCTTGCCGCCACGGGCCTGGTCGCGCCAGTGAAGGCATAAGCGATACATAAGAATAGGCGGAGAGGATTCAACCTAATATGGCGGCTCTCTTGCACGATCTCGAGAGAGAAGAATGAAACCAATCATAAATGTCCTGCGACCTCACGATTATAGATGTGGTGCACAACACCGATAATCAAGACTTACTAGATACGATGCCCAGACACTTTTCGAAGACTAAGCGCTCACGATACCACTTTTGTCACGACGACCACGGGCGCGGCGGTGCCCTACCAGGCACCCGTGCAGTATCATCGAGATAATCGTGAACATACATGAAACTTATAAAATAAATCAACAGAAATAAAATCAACAGGTTAGCCGATAAGGCTACCTCCCTGGACATATATATACATAACCGAAGCAATTGCCTCCTTTCATTTACAAACTGACCCACAATATGTGACTACAGACCTCTAAGAGATTTAACATAACAACTGTGGCGGGACAGGGCCCCGCCATACCCCTGAATATACATGAATCTACAACCTCAGGGGAAACCGTACCAAAAGATAAGCCTCCGGAGTAAATGGAGTTTTTCCCAGCGAGCAGAGATCCTAGAGCAAGGATCACCAACTGTGTACCTAATACTGCGGGCATGAACGCAGCCCGAAGAAATCGATAACAGTGCGAATATGGAACAGAAATAAGGTACAGTAAACAAATCATAACTGTACAAAAGAATGACAGGGGAAAGTATATGAAACTAAATACCAGATCCTACCGTGTCATTACTATCTCGTGAACTTAATCGTACCTTATTATCTTTTCCCATTTTTACATAAAAGTTATAGTCACATTCTTATGTACATGCTTAGGAAAAATCATCAAGTTCATTACCATATAACTTACTTACCTTGCATAACATAAATCCGACCCTTTATGGAGGGGCGCTATCTTGCCAACTGGGACGCGATAAAGTCACATAAGTCTGCCCATAAAGGTATACTGCCCGACCCATTTCTGGGACGCGATAATGTCATATAGTCTGCCCATAAAGGTATACTGCCCGACCCATTCCTGGGATGCGATAATGTCATATAGTCTGCCCATAAAGGTATATTGCCCGGCCCATTCATGGGACGCGATAATGTCATATAGTCTGCCCATAAAGGTATACTGCCCGGCGCATTCCTGGGACGCGATAATGTCATATAGTCTACCCATAAAGGTATACTGCCCGACCCATTCCTGGGACGCGATAATGTCATATAGTCTGCCCATAAAGGTATACTGCCCGACCCATTCCTGGGACGCGATAATGTCATATAGTCTGTCCATAAAGGTATACTGCCCGGCCCATTCCTGGGACACGATAATGTCATATAGTCTGCCCATAAAGGTATATTGCCCGGCTCATTCCTGAGACGCGATAATAACTCTTCGCATAACATTTTAAACCCTCTTCTCACTTCTTCTTAAGTCGTTATAACAATTTCCCATAAAGCTATTATAGCAACCTAAATTAGAGAACTTAAGACACTTTTTATTCCTTATTACTTAAGAAAAATTAAACCCAAAAGTACTACGTACATACATACTTAAAGAATCTTAAAACTCCTTATCTTTTTTTAAATCCATAAACTTCTTCTTTTGAAACTCAAGTCTCTTAACTTTTGAAATAAAACATAGAAACCATACTTTTAAATCAATTCCTTTCTTCTTTTAAGAATCAAGTCCCATAACTTGAAAAATAAAGTCTCTTAACTTTTTCAGAAATCAAGGTTCATAGTCTTAAAACTTCATGACATAAAACTCTTTAAATCAAGTAACATATACTTTTATGAGTTGTGAATAGGTTATACTTGTTTATAATGATCTTATTAAAGCAGCCATGATCTAGAAAATGTAATACAATTTTGTCTTATCTTAGCTTCTATGCAGATGGAGAATTCTACTCATTTTAATTTAATTGATTGTCGATACATTTTCTTTTATTAACGCTGCAATGACTTGTTCGATACTTATTCTCATTCGTGCAGTAACTTAGCAAAGTCAACTCGACTCCAAATACTTCCTAACGACTCTTACCAACATCCCCCATAAGACTTGGTAAGAACTTAGGATAACTTAGACATAACATTTACATAGAGTAAATCACATACATACCTCTTAACTTCTAAGAGTAGAAGGGAACATGAAATAATACCACATGTATATTCCATACATAGAATCATGCCAAAGGAAGGAAGAGGTTCACATACCTCGCGACGATTATCGACAAGTAGCAAAATGCTCCAAAGTACTATAACCTTGCTAGCTTTTCCACCCTTCAAGTAGAATACGCTACTCGTAGTACTTCAACCTATAATGGTCATAATATGTCTATTAACCTCTAGCTTCAAACGTAGAATATTCTAAGTGTAAAATCTCCAAATTCTACAGAAAATTGGACAACACTTCCTTTGTTTCTACATACTTTTCCACCTTTTTCAAGGCCCGAATTCAATAACCAAACACGCCACTTTTAAGGCTCAATCAATGAAGTTAACAATAGGGGATTACACGCCTACAAGACGTGTAAAATTCCGCCCCACAATTGATATCAAACTAGTCCAACATACTATGTCATTTCGGCAACTTGAGGTACGACAACACAATTTCTTATCCAATTCCTTTTCAATCCAAGTTGTTTAGTATAACATGATATCAAGCCGCAATTGATTATAACTACTACAATCTTCAAGTAGGTAACATGCGACGATTCTAATTAGCGACCAAATTGAATTACAATCTCAAAGACTGAACTTGCTAGTTTCGGATTAGTGGTTCCAATATTCATAACACTTATAAATCTTCAACATATAATACTTCATGCTAGTTAAAATGTAAGGCTACAACAATATGTAATCTTATAACACTAAGAGAACAAGATTGTTACCTTAACGAGCCTTAATCCACTTCAAGATCCGAAGTCGCTCCCTAGCAACTTAGAACCTCTCTTTGACACTTCAATCCGCCACTTGAATCCCTTAGAAGATCACAAACAACTTTCCTTAAATCTTCCAATCCAAACCTAGGAAAGTGACTAGGTTTTCACTTTGCGACTAATACAAAAATGATATTTTTCCGGGATCTTTCTATTGAGATACCCTTACAATACCCTTAGGAACCTTGGTTTAAAGTGAGGAGCTTATTGAACAACAAATAAAAAAAATTCTCCCTTTGAAGAACCCTAACCCGAGAGCTTGTTAGAACAAGAACAAGTTTTCATGAAAATTTTCTTAGTGTAGAACCCTTGTCTTGCTAGTATGTATATATAATATAATGGAGGGTCAAGATTAGAACAAATGGGTGGCTTGGATGCAAAAATCTAGCCAAGTTGCCCTTTTGACTTAGTCAACATTATCAAGCTCTACTTGCAAGACTTAGTCATCTTCACATTGGTCAAATGACCATCTAACCCATGTACAATTTCGTTCCAAGACCAATTAGGGGGGGTGACACGTTTCGCCCTCCCATTCGTCGCAATACTTCGTTTTCCGACAATTCCATAATTCCGATAAATTTTTACTAGTCTCAAATCTCAACATTTTTGAGTTCTTACGTACGTCCTTATAAACATGTCCTGGAAATACGGGGTGTAACAGACACGGGTGCAACCCTTTACATCTGCTCAGACAGGCGTGCGTTCTCCTCTTACGCCCTAATCTCGGGAAAAAAGTTATTCATGGGCAACAACGCTACCTCTGAAGTACAAGGGGTTGGAAAGGTCATCCTAAAATTGACTTCAGATAAAGAGCTTACTCTGAACGAAGTGATGCATGTCCCTGACATCCGCAAAAACTTAGTTTCAGGCCCACTCTTGGTCCATGCTAGTTTTAGACTAGTTTTTGAGTCCAACAAATTTGTAATAACTAAGAATGGTATATTTGTAGGAAGAGGGTTCACGTGTGACGACCTCTTCAAAATGAATGATATGTCTGTAATCCATTCATGAAATAAAGTTGGAATTATTGCCTTCCTTTGACATAAATGTAAGGTGTGCGTAGAGGCAAAATTAACCAAGTCATATTTACATTCAGTCGAAAGAAACATCGCTCCTCTAGAACTTATTCACACATACATATGTGATTTAAAGTTTGTGCAAACTAGAGGGGGGAACAAGTACTTTGTGACTTTCATTGATGATAGTACAAGATATTGTTACCTTTATTTGTTGAAAAGTAAAGATGAAGCTTTTAAAGAGTTTAAACGTTACAAAGTAGAAGTTAAAAATCAACTAAACCTACGGATTAAGGCAATTCATAGTGATAGAGGGGGAGAATATGTAGCACTGATTGAAGAATATTGTGCTTAATTCGGCATTGTTCATCAAACGACCGCTCCTTACTCGTCTCAGTCTAACGGTGTGCCGAGTGCAAAAATCGCACGTTAAAAGAAATAATGAATACCTTACTCATAAATTCCGGGTTAGCCAAAATATATGGGGCAAAACGATCCGTACCGCTAATATAGTTCTCAATAAAGTTCCGTATAAGCGTAAGGATAAAACTCCATGTGAATCATGGAAAGGAAAGAAACTCACTTACAAATATTTGAAAGTGTGGGGTTGTCTGGCAAAGATCAAAGTACCTAAACCAAAACAGGTCAAAATAGGACCTAATACTGTAGATTACATACTCATCGGATATGCAAATAACAGTAGTGCTTATCGCTTCTTAGTGTATAAGTCAGAGATACTTGATATCCACGAAGGTACGATCATGGAATCAAGGAATGATAAATTCTTTGAAGAGATCTTTCCTAGAAAGGGAAAAGAAATAATTTCGCGCAAACGAAGTTATGAACAAAATGCTCAAAGTCAACAAGACCCGGGAGTTTTTGATTTTCCTGAACTAGACGTTCTATATCTACAAGACACATGAGTTACTAACTATTCGAACCTTAATGATCCAGACCTACAGAACGTAGGGGTTCCAGAGGTGGAACCAAGACAAAGCAAGAGGGCAAAAAAGGATAAGACTTTGGTCCAGACTTTCTAACCTATATGGTTGAAAATGAACCAAGGACAATTAAAGAAGCATTGTCAACTCCAGAAGTACCGCTTTGAAAAGAACCTATAGAAAGCGAAATAGATTCCATCATGCAAAATCATACTTGGAAAATGGTTGATCTTCCTCCAAAAAGTAAACCTTTGTGTTGTAAGTGGATACTCAAAATAAAGTACAAAGTAGATGGAACTGTTGACAAGTATAAGTCCAGATTGGTAGTCAAAGGCTACAGTTAAAATGAAGGCCTCGATTACTTCGACACATACTCACATGTGTCTAAGTTAACGTCCATAAGGGTATTCATAGCCATACCAGCTTTGTGTGACATTGAGATACACCAAATGGATGTTAAGACAACTTTTCTAAATGGAGATTTGGAAGAGAAAATTTACATGGAACAACCCGAAGGGTATATGATTCCAGGATAAGAAAAGAAAGTATGTCAACTTGTTAAGTCTTTGTACAGACTCAAACAAGCTCTGAAACAATGACATGAAAAGTTTGATAATACTTTATTATCAAAAGGTTTCTCTATAAATGAATGTGATAAATGTATATATATATATATATCAAATGGAACTCTCACTCATTTGTTATGATATGTTTTTACGTAGATGACATGCTCATCACCGCAAGTAGTCTAACCTTGGTCCTGGAAACCAAAAAGATGTTGAAATAGTTCTTCGACATGAAAGATATGGGTATTGCAGATGTAATCATAGGAATTAAGATTTCTAAGACATCTAACATACTGGTCTTATCTCAATCTCATTACATTGAAGATGTTATGAGGAAATTTGATATAGTTGACAGTTCCCCTATGAAGTCACCAATGGATATAAATCATAGAATTGATAAAAATCGTAGTGCACCCGTATCCCAGGAGCGATATGCACATGTCATTGGCAGTTTAATTTATATTACAAAATGTACCCGACCCGACATCATTTATCCAGTCAATAAGTATAGGTTCACTCATAGTCCTGGAAATGATCACTATAATGTGTTAAATCGGATACTACGATATCTGAAATATTCAATGACCTACGGATTACATTACTCAAGGTATCTAGCCAAATTGGAATGATACAGTGATAAAAACTGGATATCGGACATAAAGAACACCAAATCCACCAGTGGGTATATTTTTACAATTGGTGGTGGAGTTGTGTCTTGAAAATACTCTAAGCAAACATGCATCGCCCGATCCACTATGTAATCGGAGTTTATCGCTTTGGACAAAGCAGGAGAAGAAGCAGGATGACTTCACAACTTCTTAGAGGATATCCCTTGTTGGGATAAAGCCATGCCTTCGGTGATGATTCACTATGACAGCCAGTCGGCTTTAGGAAGGGCACAAAGTAATATGTACAACGACAACTCCAGACATATTCGCCGAAGACATAAGACCGTTAGACAGTTGATTACTACTGGTGTCATTTCTATTGATTACGTCAAATCAAAGGATAACTTAGCGGATCCTTTAACTAAAGGCTTACCCAAGTTCAAATATTCTGCTTGTCTAGGGGAATGAGCTTAAAGCACATACAATAAGAATCTTTATGGTGTTAACCCAGCCTTACTGACTGGAGATCCCAGGAATTTGGTTCAATGGGAAAACTAAGCTATAGAGGTCCAGTTTAGCACATCACTTGAAGTAAGAGCACTTCAGATTATCATTCTTTAAAGAAAGATAACTCCAAAGTCGTTCCGGTGATAGACACTAAGTGCTACCTGCATGATGGGTAAATGATAAGTTTCTGAAACTTTAATGATTTCTTACACTTGCGAGTGGGGTAGAGCAATGTACCTTATAGGAGATCACCTATTTAAGTGCAAAGATAGGTCGCTTCAATTGTATGCACTTAAGAATCCAAGTGTTGTCCATGGCCACAACGGACAAGACAATAAGAAGAAAATGAATAAGGAGAGTTATTGTGTTGATATCATTGTCTTGGTTTATACTAAACACTAACGGTTCAAGGCATCACGTTCACCGTGCAGTAAGTAAATCCGATAGTAATCAACTAAAGAAGGTTCAAAGCCGAAGCTACCTATCCTGATGCAATATCTTTCCGCTGAAAGATTGTTGAACTTTGGCACCCTATGTGCACCAATTCTCTTTTAAGAAGGGATTGTTGGAAATTTTACTAATGAGGGATTTAGTTTATCCCATCTTTAATGACTTAAATACATAGGCTCCGCATGTCGGAAACGTCGTTTCTTCACACATGCCTAATCTACTAAGTGAGTAGATGATGTTAGTGTCAAGTATCATCAAATTTGTTAAGAAGTGAAAGAGTTATTGGTACGCAAAAGTAAGGTGTTTAAGACATGAAAATATTGAGTGTTTTTGGCCAAGATGATATTGGGCTCGGGTCATAGGTCTCGGGTCTCGGGTCATGGGTCGTGGGTTATTGGGTTGTTGCTTTCTTCCGAAACTTTCCTTTTGGTCCCTGAAATGTTAACTATTTACATTCTGGTCTCTGAAATATTAACTATTTACATTCTGGTCCCTGAAGATTTCGGAAAGTTACAACAGTTACAAAACGTTACAAACGTTACAGCTCCCTCCTTTTCTGCTCCTACAAATTGAACATCTATGTTCAATTGGAAAAACACATAAGAGACAACACACAACTCAAAGAAATACATAACAAAAGTATAATTCTCTTTGTTGGTCAGTAAACTCAAACAAGAAATAACAATATGTTCTTATTCATCTTCTTCGTTAAAATCAACAGTATTTGCTTTGTACTGTTGATTAGTTGTTATTTTATCTTGAAAGATTATTGTCCGATACCGTAAAAGCATCTATACGGGTTAATTTTATCTTAAAGACAGAGAACCATCTCTCAATTCAGTGTTACTTTATTTAACCTTCCGAATACATTTTAACCCCGTTTCTTTACCTACAATCCGGTTTAGATCCAAGATTTCCTTTGTGAAGGATTAATGTGTTGCAACTAATTCTTTCACTTAAAGCAATTGTGTTTAAAAATTGATGAGAACTCGATTTCATCAAATAGCGCTTCAATTCCAGATAAGAGAGCAATACCAGTAGCGGTTATGAGATGACAACAACTCTCATGAATCAATTCCCTAATTCAATCAATTCCAAAAAGATTACCAACTAATTCATGATCACACTTACTCAGATACGTGACATAGTGAAAGAAGCCAAAATTTTAGATGATTTTTTCTATTATTAAATAGTAGAGTACTATGGTCTAGTGGTGGTGAACCAGAAGAGGGCAGATAGAATTGACCTGGATTAAAATCAACCCCGACTTTTGATTTATTTGCGTATATGCCCTTCGTCGTACTACCAACTTTCACTTATTAATAAGTTATTAAAAATAATAATATCTTGCATCATTCTCCTCTACCTTTGAAATTATTCACCACCAAATAGTGAGATTAGGATAGAACGAAATATCTCTTTCTCTTAATTAAATGTCTCAATTTCTAAATCGAGCTTTAAAAATGAAAAAAAATCTCGATAAAAAATATTTACCCTATTACAAATTCGATCCCGATTCTATACGATACAAATTTTATTAATCAAGTAAGTAGATTCATGATATCAAATATTAAAGTATGTATGTCCTAGAGATAATCATTATTAGAGACAAATGTATTTGAACACATTCGTATTATTAATAAGATTAATATATTTATGACATTTGCGATTATTGAATTATTATTTGATTGTTTGTAATTATTCATTAATGTGCATCCCTTGAGCTTATGTTGTCATTAATAGAATGATATATTAATGATAGAGCATAACTCTCAAAGTAGCCTCGACTAATGATCATCGAAAATGGAATATCGATGATATTTTATAAGTTGACAAGTGGTCTGCATCATATTCTTGGAGAATGTAGTATGTTTCACCTGTTACTAGTAATGGTTACTAGTGATGGACACATGGATACTTTTGGAGATTATTGGTATACCCTGCTGATAAACTATTTGTTATACATGTTTAGAGTGTTATCAGCGTGTGAGAGATAAAAGTCCTTTGAGTTGAGGTCAATATACACCTTATTTACGGAGTAATGTACTTTGACCCTGTCCTAAGCTTAAATTCCTTGTAGGGTAAGATACATCTTGTGTTGGGTGCATTATGATGTAAACTAAGGTGGTAGTTTAGCCAAGAATAGGTTTCATTCCTCGATTGGATAAACGAGAGAACACTCAACTTCTCAGTAATATTAGGTCGACCAAGTCATTGGCCAATGCAAGAGACATATTTAAAATATGGTCTAGTTGTCGACTAATATAGATGAGATAAAGTGATCAAGCCATTTGGATAGACACATGGCAAATACTAAGTTTGATCGAGTGTGTCGCGAATGAAAGAAATTTATCATCTCACATAAAGGTTATGTTTGTTGGATTCATGTAAACGCACTTCACATATTGAGTTCGTCGTACGGTACAGTCTAGGAGTTCCGTATGAACTTTAATTGGATTAGTGTCGATATGTGAAGGCATATAGGGTCACACTATGTCAATTGTCTTTTCGATCTAAGGGTGTATTGAGAAAGTATTAAATATTCGATTTGGAATCGAGATATTTAAAATAATAATAACTATGGGATAATATCTATTTTGATAAAAAAAAATTAATTAAATCAAAATTGGATTTTGAATTTAAACTTAAATGTGCTGAATATATGCGTAAGGAGTCGCGGTGCCAACCCGCTTTGTTATCTTTGTCTTGTGGCAGCGATGATAGGCCAGTTAGACTGGACCACTGCACCTCGGGATTTGGGTCAGGCTTGGAGCCCAACCCTAATATGATATTTGACCTAATCCCCTTCTATAAACAACACTAACCACATAAGTTCCAGACATCAATTAAAACAAATTCCAGACTTAGAGTTTGGAATAAAATTCTCTGGAACCTCTGTCAATATTTTCTGACTTTCTTGACAGAGGAATACACCATATCATAGTGCTTGCAGTCGAAGGATAACCGCGTGTAATCTTTAAGTAGAGATTCCAGTTAACACAACGTGTAAGTTCTTTTGTTTAAATTCTTTACATGTTTCAATTGTTGTATAATCATATCAGACGAAATTATTGGGTAAGTAAATAAATTTTAAACTTCCGCTGTGCAATATTTATACGTTTTGAACCCAATAAAACTCTATAGTGGTATCAGAGCATAGACTGGTTTAATGGTTATATAATAATTGAATAACATAATAATATGGGTTAAACGTAAAATTGATTTTAAACTGAATTAAAACAAGGCTACTTTAAATCCTACATACCTTGACTGAACGGTTAACCTTTTGTAATCACCCTAAATTATCAACTACACTAAATTGAGGAAGTCATTCGGATTATGATGAAACCTTTTCACATGTTGCAAAAATTAAGTTCATTCGGATTTTACTTGCAATAGCTGCATACTATGATTATGACATTTGACAAATGGATGTTAAAACTGCCTTTCTCATTGATAATCTAATTGAGGAGGTGTATATGATACAACTTGATAATTTTACATCCAAGACTAAGCCCAAAGCAGTATGCAAGCTGCAGAAGTTCATTTATGGTCTTAAGAAAATCTCAAGGAGTTGAAATATTTGCTTTAACAAAGCAGTCAAATTGTTTGACTTTATTAGAAGCAAAGAGGATCCCTACGTTTATAATAAGCGCAAGGAAGAGAGTATTGTCTTCATTGTTATATATGTAGATAACATATTAATAATGAGAGATAATAAGACTCTCATGCAATCAGTCAAGGAATGGTTATCCAGCACCTTCATGATGAATGACTTTGGTGAAGTCTGCTACATTCTTGGAATTAGGATATATAGAGATAGACCTAATAGATTGTTGGGGCTGTCACAATCCATATACATAGACAAAGTTCTAAGACTATTCTCAATGGAAAATTCCAAGAAGGGAGGTGTTCCTATGGGTCAAGACATCAAGTTATTTAAGAAGGATAGTCCTTCTACTATTGCAGAACTTGAACACATGAAAAGAATCACATATGCTTCAGCTATAGGATCAATCATGTATGTCATGACCTGTACGAGGCCAGATATGATATATGCACTTAGTATGACTTGAAAATTCCAGCAGAATCTTGGGGAAGAACACTGAAAAGCAATCAAGAGTATTCTTAAGTATCGTAGACGAACTAAAGAATATTTCTTAGTCTATGGTGGGCAAGAGAAACTAGTTACTACTGGGTACACTGATGCTAGATTCCAGACATATCTTGATGACTTCAAGTCTCAGTCTGGATATACCTTCATTTTCAATGGTGGAGTAGTGAGTTAGAAAAGTTCCAAGCAAGCAACAACTGTTGATTCGACAACTGAAGTCGAGTACACTACTGGATCGGAAGATGGTAAGGAAGCTGTCGAGATATGTGAGTTCCTAAAGGAACTAAGGGTTGTTCCAAGTGCCACTTGTCCAATAATGATTTACTGTGACAACACTGGTGCGATTGCGCAAGCTAAGGAACCAAAATCAACAAACAGAAATAAACATGTACCAAGAAAATACCACATACTCAGGGAGATGGTGGAAACTGAAAAAATAAGATTAGACTATGTTCTCACAGATGATAATCTAGTTGACCATTTACTAAACCATTAAAATTAGTTAAGCATAATGGTCATTTTGAAAATATGGATACTAGATACATTGGAGATTGGCTCTAGGCCAAGTGGGAGATTGAAAATATGTATGTCTTAGAGACAATCATTATTAGGTACAAATGTACTTGAACACATTCATATTATTAATAAGATTAATATATTTATGGCATTTGCGATTATTGAATTATTATTTGATTGTTTGTAATTATTCATTAATATGCATCCATTGAGCTTATATTGTCATTAATAGAGTGAGATATTAATGATAAAGCGTAACTCTCAAAGTATCCTCAACTAATGATCATCGATAATAGGATATTGATGATATGTTATAAATCGACATGTGGTCTGCATCACATTCTTGGAGAATGTAGTATGTCTCACATGCTACTAGTAATGATTACTAGTGATGGACACATGAATACTTTTGGAGAGTATTGATATACCCTGCTGATAAACTATTTGTTATACATGTCTAGAGTGTTATCAGCGTGTGAGAGATAAAAGTCCTTTGAGTTGAGGTCAATATACACCTTATTTACGGAGTAATGTACTTTGACCCTGTTCTAAGCTTAAATTCCTTATAGGGTAAGATACATCTTGTGTTGGGTGCATTATGATGTAAACTAAAGTGGTAGTTGAGCAAAGAATATGATTCATTCCTCGATTGGATAATCGAGAGAACACTAAACTTCTCAGTGATATTAGGTCGACCAAGTCATTGGCCAATGCAAGAGACATATTTAAAATATGGTCTAGTTGTCGACTAATATAGATGGGATAAAGTGATCAAGCAATTTGGATAGACAAGTGGAAAATCCTAAGTTTGATCGAGTGTGTCGCGAATGAAAGTAATTTATCATCTCACATAAATGTTATGTTTGGTGGATTCATATAAATGTACCTCACATATTGAGTTCGTTGTACGACGCAATCTAGGAGTTCCGTATGGACCTTAATTGGATTAGTGTCGATATGTGAAGACCTATAGGGTCACACTATGTCGATTGTATTTTCAGTCTAAGGGTGTATTGAGAAAGTATTAAATATTCGATTTGAAATCGAGATATTTAAAATGATAATAACTATGAGATAATTTCTATTTTGATGGAAATTATTTAATTAAATCAAAATTAGATTTTGGATTTAAAATTAAACGTCTTTGAAACCCGCCTTTTATCTTTGCTTGTATGGCTGACCGACAATGAGCCCATTGCACCTCGGAATTTGGGTCAGGCTTGGAGCCCAACCCTAATATGATATTTGACATAATCCCTTTATATAAACAACTCTTAACCCCATAAGTTTCAGACATCAATTAAAATAAATCCAGACTTAGAGTTTAGAATAAAATTCTCTCGAACTTCTGCCAATATTTCCTGGCTTTTTTGATAGAGGAATACACCGTAGCATAATGCTTGCAGTCGAAGGACAACCGCATGTAATCGCTAAGTAGAGATTCCAGATAACACAATTTGTAAGTTCTTTTATTTAAATTCTTTACAAGTTTCAATTGTTGTATAATCATACCAGACATAATTATTAGATAAGTAAATAAATTTTAAACTTTTGTTGTGCAACATTTATACATTTTGAACCCAACAAAATCCTACAAAATAGACATACCGTATAAAAATAAATTTCCCCAAAATTTCTTTTATTTGCCAGTAATTCATTCAACATAGAATAAAATCATAAATAGTTAATTAGTGGGAGCCGGCCCCACCTCCGAGGCTCCGACCCATGTTAAACAACATGACGGTCGGATTCAAAGTCTGTTTCAAACAAATACTCCAACGTTCAAACCCTTCTTCTCTCTTTCCTATTTTTCTCTCCGGCTAAACTTCCGGCGGCCGTGGACAAACTCTGGCGTGACGTCCGTCTTTAATTAACACCAAAACACTTAAAGCCGTTGAGTAGTAAAATCAACACCAAAAACCACCTTATTAATGGAAACATCAAGTGGGTATCTGAATTATCATCAACATCCCTCTTTTGGTTCTTCTATAAGAGATGTCTCTTACAGGTTCCCTTACCTTCTCCCACTTTCATTGGATTATACCCAAATTACTGTTTTCTTGATTTCCCATCTATTAATTCCAAATGAACTAGAATTAAGTTTTTTCTTTTTGTTATTTTAAGCTAAAGAATCTTACTTTAATAGTATCTTATGAATAAAAACTACTCCATCCGTCCCAATTTATGTGATGTAGTTTGACTGGGTACGAAGTTTAAGAAATGATGGAAGAAAATGTGTTATTCTTTGTGGAGGGACTAAAAAGAAAAACGTGTAAATTGAGACAGAAGGAGTATGATTTAAATTTGAGTTTCTTACTTTGATAGCACTTGCTTTTTGAGTTTAAGTGTGCTACTAGGTGCACTAATTACTGGGGAATTATTGTTTCTTGGTTTCCATATATTAATTTAAGAAGAATATTAGGTTTTTCTTTCTTTTCTGTTTGTGGTTCCATTTTTTATTTCTTAAGTAAAGAGTCTTACTTTAATATCCAAAGGGGAAAATTGTTGTTGGGAATTAGAATTTGTGGTAACTATTGAGTGTGGACATCTTTGGTTGGTGCATTAAGTAACTATTTTGGAATCCTTTGCTGTGTGGGTTGGTTGGATTTTGCTGTTGGAACTCTATCTGGCTTTTAATCATATCAATATTAGGGGGAAAAGTAATATCCTCATCGTGAGCTGCAATTATTTAGGTCAAATCGGACATGGATTCGTGAAACTATGATGAATTGGTTATCCAATACTAGTTGAGTTCCTTCTATTTAAAGTGTAATTTCCATCTTATCCAATACTTGTATTTTGTTTAGCTCATTTAGTTGTGTTAGATATTGCTCCCTTTTGTTCGAATGCACTTTATACTGCTTTAATTCCTTATCTGAGTCTGACCGTTTCTCTTGTTTTACTCTTACTCTTTATTCATGCTTTAATCTTGCTTTGTTTTGATTGTCCTGCTTGTGATTATGCTTTGTCTTGAGCCGAGGGTCTCCCGGAACAGCCGCTCTACCTACCAAGGTGGAGGTAAGGTCCGTCTACATTCTAACCTCCTCCCCAAACCCCACGGTGTGGGATTACATTGGGTATGTTGTTGTTGTTGTTTTCTTTCCACATATTAGTGAGAACACATGCTGTGTAATTTAGATGTTTATTTATAGAGTGTTAATACCTGCACTTTTGTTGTTCTCGTGGGTAAAAGAATCAGTGTCCTATTAGGTTATGGTTTTTTACTTTAACTAGAATTCTATGCTAATGAAGTGAGTTGAAGTTAAGTGTATCTGCATTTTAAAACTACCTCCTTTATGCTGGCATTGTTGCTCGGCTATGGAGAAGAGTGAGTTTGAACATGTTGGGCAAAGAATTTCTTACTTTTTTCTTACATAATTGAGGAGTTAAGTTCCTTTAGCTAATAAGACTAGATTATATTGCCCGTATTTTTATTGTAAAAAAAAGATTATATTTTAAGAAATTAAACTGAATTATTAGGTAAAGATTACATCTTTTGTAGAAATTCATATTTGATATAATGAAACAAACTGTACCTGTCCCGATGTTGTAGTCTCATTCTTTCTCTTGAAGGATTTCAGCTACTTGTTTGCATCTTATTTGGTGCTACACTGCTACCTTTTGATCTTCTACTTATTTCAAGTTACAAACTTTTCTAGAATCTTTTCATTCTGCTTCCAAGTTAGATATCTCATTGTATGGTTCCTTTTTCTTCAAAAAATAGAAGAAAGATAAAAGAGAAAAACCTTTCTTGTTCCTGTAATACATTAGAATGAAAACATTTAGATATGACATTTAGGATAGTACAACAACAATTACGATTTACGTCTCAATCCTAAACTAGTTGGCGGTTGGCTATATGAATCCTCACTCTTCATGTCACTATATTTAAAAGTGTCTCGATTTAATGTTTAAAATTTTGGTTCTGTAACACTAGCAATTTTTTACATTATCCATTGATATACAAATCTTTAACAAGGTTAAAATAATCCTAGCTAAAAGTGGACCTAAAGTAAATTTATCAACATGATTAAAACTTTATCCAACTTTTCAATCTTACTTCGACTCATTCTAAAACCATTACCTTATAGAATATTTCTCCATGGTTCGAGCTTTTGGTTGACATCTTCGCTAGTTGCGTCAGTTATCACAATATCGCTTGTAAAAAGCATACTGCGATGTGACCCTTCCGGTATATTTTTAGTTAATTCATCTATAATTAGAATAAAAAAGTACAGACTCAATGCCGATCTCTAATGTAGACCCCTGATTATGGAAAACTCATTTATCTTTCCCACCACTGTTCTTACACTAGTGTTAGCTCCTTAATACATGCCCTTTATGGCATTTATATGTTTAATATGAATTCATTTCTTCTCTAACACCCACCAAAGGATAAATCCTGACACTCTATCGTATGCTTTCTTTAGGTCAGTAAACACCATCTTTCTCTAGGTCAGTAAACACCATCTGTAGATATTGGATGGATAATTTGTTAAGTCTAAAAGTTGACTAAAATCTGATTTGGTTATCGACATTACATTCTCAATCCTTGCCAATCACCCCAAAATTGTAATTTGTTTTATATTCGAGTCATTTTCTTGGTCTATGAATATCACAACTAAAATTAAGGGAGAAAATGAGGGATACGACCACTTTTGGTAGATATTGGACAGATAATCTCTTAAGTTCAAACAAATGTTCACACAAACAGAAGTAAGGCCTCAAAATTGAAGAAACCTATTAACCCTGTAAAGAAAACAAAGGGTTTCGTGTACATGTTTGAGCTTAAACAATCAAATAGAAACCATCTGGAGGCTTCTCTGTTAATTGGTTGAAAATTGCAGTTTGATCTTCTCATATGAAAATGGACAGTAGAGCGAGGAAGGTGACAAATGAATTATCTCTTATCTTCCGTGGCCTTATAATTTCTCCTCCTTTACATTCTATCATGGTTTTCGTTTCTTCCTTTTTCTTTGGCATTCTGGGCGAGGGGTTTAATGTATGTATTGTTCATTCAGTTGACATGAAATTGAGTTTGGTTGACGTGGAACATTTGTTTCATGGATGAAAGTTGGTAGCTTTGTGATTCATCTTAGTTGGAGATATTTTAGCCACTTGTTTAGACTTCACAATTGAAGGCGAGGCTATGGTTTGCCATTAGAATGATGAACTGTATATTAAGGGGCTATTTCGGCTATAGATCAATAAATTTTGTTCTCATTGAATCATGAGGTTCTTTATTTAGGTACGCCAATATCTATCGAAATAGTTCCATATAGTACTTCTAATAGAAAGTTGTCAGTAATATAAGGCAGTTTTGGAAAGGAGTGAATAGATGAATTGACCTTACCTTCCACAATGTCTCATTTAATGCTCTGAATATGTTAAAAAAATTGAAGTGCTTTATTATCGTGAAGTATGAAATTATTCGCATTTGTCAATATTCAAGGATGGAAAGTTTGGCTTTCTACCTTTACCATTTAAAAAAAAAAGGTTTGGCCCTCACGGAGTCATTGAAGATCTTAACTTTAGGGCTCATGGATGTGATTCTATATGCTGGATTTTAGTCTCATTATCCTATAGTGCAAAGAAATAGCCCCAAATCATCTTTGAAGATTCGATGGTGTTGCTTTGGATTTAGCCATATACTGGCAAGTGCTTTCTGGGAAATCTGCTTACTCAACCAACAGTGTATCTGCCGTAGATTTTGTCATTGATAGAACAGGTTCGGGGTTCTTTTTATTTATTTTATTTTCTTGGTAGAGAGGGCAACAATGTTCGATATAATTTCCTTCAGTGAGCTAATAATTTCTTACCTAGTCAAAAGTGGAAAGCGCATAAAATCGCTAGAGCTGGTTTGAGGTTTAAGCGCAAAGCACTTTTAAAGCGTGGGCTTTTGAGGAAAAAGATGCTATTATTCTTTTGGATTTTCAGATATGTAACTGTCATTACCTTTATTTTGTCGATTAGACCTGCAAAAAGTCAGCATTTTTGGACGTTGTGCTTTTCATTCTTTTTAAAATTCCAAAAAAGTAAAATTGAATTTGCACCAAGTAGCAAAAAAGAAAAGAAAAAGAAAATGGACATCAGTCATGGCTTAGGCCTTAGCGAAAGTTAGATTTGATGCAAATAAAAACTCATCTCCCTTGTTTTGGTCCTATATGAAACTTAGCAGAGATTATCTTTATACCTTAAGTATGCTTTACACTAGAATTTTTCTCTGAGAACTCAAGATGTATCTGTTGTTTGGACTTACTAAAATAAGAACTCCAAATTATCCATGAGAACAAAAAAATTGCAACAACTCCACATCATTATAGAGGGTTTTAATGTGGTTGAGCATCATTTAAGGTTGATTATAACTACCTAATACATATGGTAAAGTAACTGTGAGGTAAGCTTCACATTTTATGCAGAACTATGAAACTTTGAGCATCTAAATCATATAGAAAAAAGAGATGCAGTTCTTAGTCCACACTTCTGAGAAGTGCGGGTGTTTTTTGTTTGTTTTTTACTAACTTTGTCTACTTAAAAAGGGCTTACCCCGTCACAAAGTGCTCCCCGACTGCGACTAGTGTGCATGTTGGCGTACAGAGCGTTCATGTTGCTTCCTTAGTTTTATTAAAGAAAATAATGCCTGTGTTTGAATTAGAATGAGCCTCTAATGGACATGTGCCGTTCTAATTTTGTATACTTCATATTTGCTAACCATCCCCAAAAAAAGAGAAAAGGTATGTGAGCGGAAAATTGGAAAACAATCAATTAATCCAGTTATTTGGATGTTAGTATTGGTTCTACAGTAGATGGTGCCATTTGTTTTTATCTTTTGTACATATTTTGTCTTTATTTATTATATGTAACTTCTTCTTTAGTCACGTAATCATCAATTCGATTTTCCTGTTAATGCAGCTGTGGCAGTTGCGGATATGAGTTAAACCTTAACTCATCTAGTCGCAATACTGCTTCCATTGGTTCCAAGTACGGAAAATCCATCAAGAAAGGGATGATATCCTTCTTGTCCATTGATGAGAGCAGATTTACTCAGGTTGATGAATTCAAGTGTGTACCGTTCTTTTTCTCCAAACGTTCTTGGGGCTTGTTCCAGCGGCGAACAAAACTTCAGTGCAGAAAATGTGGTAACGATATTGGAATTGCTTATGATGATAGCGCTTCTTCTTACCCACTTGTAGCTGATGCATCAGATACAGCCTCTGGCAGTGAAACAACCACCCATAGAAAATACGATATCAAAATCCGCTCCTTGCAACCGTCTTCATCAGCATCGGGTACTCCTCTTCCTGAGTGACATATAATGCTCGTGAATATTTCTAAAGTGAGGAAAGTTTGGCATGTATTTGTGATCATGCAATAGCACTGCTGAAATTTATAAAATTCGAGGTGCTTTAATTTCCTGTTGTATTATTTAATCAAGTAAATAAGATTGAATCAGATTACAGGTTTGGTTGGAGGATTTGTACAATTTTCTTGCTATCCATCGCTCAAGAGGTGGGCAAAAGCTCTCTTGAGGGATGTTGTTTGTACTTTGTACATAAGAACAGGACTGTCAATGCGGTGTTGGATTTGAAGCAAGCTAAAATTGAGCATTTGTGATTTTTGATCTGTGTGTTTTAAATTGTAACCTAAATCATCAGGCAATCTTCAAGCTGCTACAGCTATAAATTCATGGCTGCTTCAATCAGTATTCTCTTTCTCTTTCACATGAGGTGGTCTTAGCTGTTCCTCCATGTATCTTAGCTGCTTGTATCTTGCTTTCTTCCTCCCTTATTTGATAACATATTCTAATTGAAAACTTAAGTGACCTATTTTCTAGGCTATGAAAGATTTTGTAGCTGAAGAAAATAGGTCTTTCGGAACATATAGTCCTCTGACTCTATAAGATGTCATCTTGAAAGTCTGTGTGTTTGGGGGTGGGGGATGGAGGAGCTAATAAGAGAACGATTGAAGCTCTGCGTCATGACTGTATGTTACTCTTAACTAGGGCTGTTAGTGGTTCGGATATACTCGAGAACCGGACCGAAATATCCGGACCGAAACTGGACCGAAAAATAAACGGTCCGGATATGAGTATGTGAAATTTATCCGGACCGATAAGAGATCCGGTCCGGTAACCCGGTAAGAGAACCGGTTCATTACCCATATAAATACATTTTCCTAACTGAACCCTAATTTCTAAATCCCTAAAATTACATCGGCTGCTCCTGCTCTAGTGCTCTCAGCCTCTGAGCTCTGTTCCCTCTCGCAAATCGCCGATTCGCCATTGTCGTTCCCATCTGGTGGTTGTCGTTCCCATCTTCGCGAGTCGCGACTGCTCGACTCCTCTTGGCCCTCTTCTATCTCGATTCTCTCCTGAGTCTCGACTGGTCTTCTCGCGACACTGTTCGCGAATCGCCATTGTCGTTCCCATCTGCTAGTTGTTGTTCCCATCTTCACGACTGCGCTGCTCGACTGCTCGACTCCTCTTGGCCCTCTTCTATCTCGATTTTCTCCTGCTCGAGTCTCGGCTGGTCTTCTTCTCCGACTGGACGCCTCCAACAGCTGTCCAACTCATCACTTCATCGGTCATCACTTCCTTTGTGACTTGTATGGTCTTCAATCTTCATGCTATCATACTTCAATAATCAATAATCATAATTCATACATAATAATATATGCATGCAACATGTTATTTATTTTTTATATGTTCAATACTTTATTCTCTGAATTTTATGTAATTCGATATCATAAATTGTTAAATTAAAGTACGATTCTCTGTTAAAACTTAAATTTTTTGGTGTCTTAATAATAATACATGCTCCTGTTGGCTGTTCTATACTTCTATGTAATAAATCTGTAATTATTTAATGTAATAAATCTGTTCTATGTAATAAATCTGTAATTTTTTAAATAATATGTTGTAATAAATCTGTAATTTTTTAATGTAATAAATATGTTCTATCATCTATGTAATAAATCTGTAATTTTTAAAATAACATGTTGTAACTTGTAAATTTATGTAATAAATCTTGAACTTATTGTGTATTTGTGTATTGTGTAATTTGTGTTATGTACTTATGTCATTTCAAGATTCTTCAGTGACTCCTATGACTTCACAAGATTCTTACATGTGTTGAATGACCATGATGATGATGAGACCGTAAGGGAATTGAAATTGAGAGCATTTGAATTTAATTGACAATACTCGATTAATATCCGATAGTCAAACAGATGGATCAAATGTCATCACAATCAACCTGAGGTGAGGAAGATCCATTGCAGAATGCATATGGAAGCGTGTACGTGAAAAAAAAATCAATCATACACAAAGAAATGTCTATTGTCTCTCTCCCAGATGGCTCTAAAAAGTGGAAATGCAAGTGGTGTGGATCTCTTTTCAAAGTTGATTCAAAATATGGTAGTATCTCAAATGCGAAAAAACATTTGTAAAAATGTTTTAATAGAAAGATGGCAAATGAAAAAGAACCCACACAAACAAAGATAAGTGGTACATTTGGTGATGCTACTAGTCCGAGTGTTGCTACTTGGCAATATAACCATGCTAAGGTTAGAGAGCTTGCTGCCCATATGATTTTAGGGCATGAATTTCCGTTTATGATAATGGAAGGTGTTATCTTCAATCGGTTTTTGAAGGAGATATATCCATGGTACAAAAGGATAACACGACATACTGTTAGACTGATCGTGAAAGTTACTATAAAGGTGAGAAAACAAAGATGAAAATAGTAATGTCTAAAGTTAATAGGATTAGTTTGACTACTGATTTGTGGTGGTCCGGCGAACAAAAGATAGGTTACATGACCGTAACTTCTCATTTTATTGACTCAAAATGGCAACTTCATAAGAGAGTGTTGACTTTCATGAATGTACCTCCACCTCTGGAGAGGTACTTGCTAGGGAATTGATTAGGGTTATGGATGATTGGCGCATAAAGGAGAAAGTTGTCTCTATTAGTGTGGATAATGCATCTGCTAATGATAACTGCATTGGACGTCTGAAGACAGATTTTACTAATAAGAGGCAGCTACCATTAAATGGCCAATTATTTCACGTACGATGTTGTGCACACATCTTGAACTTGTTGGTTCAAGATGGCCTTGATGTTATTAAACCAGTGGTGGATAAAATAAGAGGGGGTGTAAAATATTTATTGAATTCTGAGGCAAGATGCAAACATTTTGAAAAGATAGTTAAGGAGTTAGATCTTATGGGCAGGCTACAAGTTTTGGATACTAAAACAAGATGAAATTCGACATGGTTAATGTTGTCCACTGCTTGTTTCTATAAAACAGTTTGGCCAAAGTATGCAGAGGAGAATGCATCGTTTATCCACTATTTGCCGAATGATAGTGATTGAGAGATGGTTAATGATATTTGCAAGTTATTAGAAGTGTTCGCGGATATTACGAATATTATTAGTGGCACTTCTTATCCTATCAGAATTTATTTTTGTCCGAGCTTTGGAGGGTAAAGGTGCTATTGGATGAAAATATTCAATTGAACTCCAAGCCTCACTTGCAAACAATGGCAATGGAAATGAAGTTGAAATACGACAAATATTGGTCGCAATGCGATATCTTGCTATCTATTGGGGCTTTTCTTGATCCAATCTAACCATTTATATGATTTTCATTTGTTTCTTGTTTTAAGGTAACCACTATATAAAATTGTTACATAAAATAGTTATTCAAGATATATGAAACAATGACATTTCTTGTTCTCTGTTAAGGACTTAAGGTGTAATGACCTGCATTGTTGTCTGCTTGTTCTCTGATCTGTCATAAGGACTTAAGGTGTAACAGACGGCAAAGAGTTGTTCTTTGTCTGCTCACGCTTGTTCTACTGTCATAAGGACTTAAGGTGTAACCAGTGACGCCTCATTGTTGTTGTCACTGCTTGTTCTCTCAATCTCATTAAGGACTTAAGGTGTAACCAGCAGCAGCTTTCATTGTTGTCTTCGCTTGTTCTCGAATCTCTTAAGGACTTAAGGTGTAACGCAGCAAAGAACCTCATTGTTGTCATCGCTTGTTCTTGAATCTCATTAAGGACTTAAGGTGTAACCAGCAGTGAAACCTCATTGTTGTCACGCTTGTTCTCTGAATCTCTGTAGGACTTAAGGTGTAACCAGCAGCGGCCTTTACATTGTTGTCACGCTTGTTCTCTGAATCTCTTAAGGACTTAAGGTGTAACGCAGCAAAGCACCTTCATTGTTGCTGTCACGCTTGTTCTCAATCTCATATGACTTAAGGTAACAGCAGCAGCCTCATTGTTGATGTCCGCTGCTTGTTCTCTGTTAAGGACTTAAGGTAACCATTTCTTGGAGAATTAACATTGTCTCTCTTTACTCTTTAGGTATAAAATGATGTTTATTTCATGGGTTTATCCTTACATGTATGGGTCTAATGGTGCTATAAGAAATGAGGCGTTGTTATCAAACAACATATTGTCTTTGTTCAAGGAATATGAGAAAATACACAAGAAAGAAAATGGTGTGCAAGTTAATTGTAAAGAAGGGGGAAGTAGTTCAAGTTCATGGTTGGGAAAAAGAAGTTTTGAGATGTACCTTGACAGTGTCGAGGTAGTTGATAAAACAAAGTCTGATCTTGATTATTATCTTGAAGATGATCCACTTAGAGTTCGAGGAGGGAAAAAGTTTGATGTCTTACAATGGTGGATGGTTAACGAACCAAATATCCCATTCTTAGTAAGTTGGCGAAGGATGTTCTCTATTCTGTTACAACCGTTGCTTGAATAACTTTTAGTGCGGGCAAAAGAATTATTGACCCAAAGAGAGCATCAAATGGGCGAGAACCGTTGAAATGCTAGTGTGTGGAGGTGATTGGGTTAAAGAGTTATATGGAATCAAGAAAGGTCACGCGCGATATGGTATGTATTCCTTCATTTATTCTTTTCCTTTAACTTTATGAATGTATATGTTGTGTTCTTTCTAATGTTTTGAAATTTGGAATGTAGCTTCAAGTAGAAGAAGAAGACGAGCATTTAGAGTATAACTTTGCAAATGTAATATTCTTGCCCGATTGATTCATTTGCATTATCCTTTAATTTTATATTGTACGTTGTGAATTGTGAATTGTGATACTAACTTTTCTTAATATTTTGACTGTAGGATGAAATTTAACTCAACTTTTGAATCATGCGTTGTGGACTTGTGGTCTTGAGGACTTGTGGGGAAATAGATTTGGACTTGTAGTTTTTGGATTTCAATATTTTGGACATTTGGTTGTTTGGCTTGTTTCCTTGTAAAGTTTAATGTTTTAGATTTAACTCAAATGTTTTGGTTGAACTTTTGGCACGTTTCTTGCTTACTGGACTGGCAACAACATTTGTCTACTGTGTTTGGTTTTATTTGCTATTAATTTTGATTCAAGGAATTGAAATTGGATACCACTTTACCTGTTAATTTTGCTGCGTTTCTGTCACTTTTGTATTTACGGTTCCGCTTCTTCGGTCGCATGAATCGATCGATAACAAGTTAACAACACATTTCTTGTTGCTCACGGTCCGATCGAACCGGACCCAGTATCCGAAGATCCAATAAAAATTATCGGTCCGACTCGGGTACCCGACCGGTATGACCGTGTCGATCGAGCAATAGGATCGATAGGCTTATCATACCGGTCCGGATATATCCGATAAGCTTAACGGACCGGTTCCGGTATGTCGATACCCGGACCGGTCCGGACCGGACCGATAACAGCACTACAGTCTTAAGTACACATATCCTTCTATGAATTGTATGACAATGTCCTCTATCAACCCCCCCCCCACTTCTCCTTGTCATGTAATGAATGAAAAAAATACAGTAAATAGTTGGTAGAGTTTTGTGGATATTCTCTTTTCACTAATAGTACAACTCCATCTTTATTGGCGATTAGCATGATTTGTGAGTAATCCACAGTAGAATTGACATGAACATGCATTCTGTCCATTCACTTCTTCACAAACGCTAAGCATGAATGCAGTCTGAGTATTAGCTTTTTACACTGCAGTCTGCAGGTACTTTTTATTGTATGCTAATTTATGTTGGTCATGCACTGATGCTATTTCTATCCTTTTGATTACGTTGATTATTGTTGGAAATATTTATTAAACGTAAAATAAAGTAAATTATATTAATTATGAATCGAATAATTGTTGCCCCGCACGTCGGAAACATGGTTTCCACACACGTGCACATAAAATACCAAGGATCGTTATTTCCTTAAATGGAAGAGATATTGGTATGTATACGAATTGTTTGAGACATAAAAGAATAGACGGTTATTGACCAAATAACAAATGGTTTCACGTTGGTAAATGAGAGGAAGAAATGTGTAAGAGATGAAACGAATCAGAAATCGCCACGAAAATCGGAGAGGCACCGCGGTGCTTCGACGGTTTTCAGTACCGATGAAGGCGAATTAAGGCTGATTCTTGAACTGACTTTGGAGCAATTAATCTCCATTATTTGACTATTGATTTCAGCCATTACTAGGTTGAATTAACCTCAATATCAATGGTCATTACTTGACATTGATGGCCATTCATTTGGTTAATTGAGAAGACAAATTCATCTACCTATAAATTGATGTCTTTGGTACAATTACAAAACACATTCACAAAGCAATTCTCTAAAATTGTCTTCCTCTCTTGCAATCAGAAAACACTCAAAGATCTTTCTTCCTAAGCAAACACTTGAGTTCTCTTTGCTCATTTGTTTGATTGTTGTTTTATCTTGGGAGATAAGTTGCCATTACAACCGTTGAAAGGATATACAGGACAATATTATCTTAAGGATAAATCAAGAATTTGGTCGACTCAGCAAACCCTCTTGTTTGATCATTTCCAGATTTCTAACATACTAGGTGTTGTTGATACTTTTCCATTTCCTTGTTTCTACACATAGTTCCCACAAGCTTAAGATAATATTCGTTATTTCAACAACAACATGTCTGCTGAAGATCAATTCAACGCTATGAACAACGCCAATGCTCAAGGCAATCCCGCAGCCTTCATTCCCACCACTCAAGGCGATGACACTGTCTACACTTCAACTAATCCTGACATTCCTAATGCCTTTCAAACCACTGCTTTTGGCACTTCTAGTGCTACCGCTGTTTTTGGCACTTCAAGTGCCCCCACTGTCTTTGGTACAACTAGTGTCAACACTGGTTTTGGTACAACCAATGCCTCCACTGCTGCTCCGGGCACTTACAGTGTCTATGCTCTTGCCCAAGGCATCAACGACGCTTATGCTCATGTTAGAGGCGTTCCTAACGTCTTTACAACTGCTCAGGGGACCGCTACTGCCCTACACCTGCTGGTTTTTACCATGAACATCCTGAAAAATTCATGGGTGCTCACTTTAAGAGATGACAACAAAATATGTTGTTGTTCCTGACGGTTATGGGAATGTCACGTTTCCTAACCGAAGACCCTCCACTAGTTGGGAAAGACGTGGACCCTCAGCCAAATGATTTGGCGGGAGGGGGCCAAGGTAACCATGTCGCTGACGACATGAGGATGATTCGCGAAGCATGGAAACATAGTGATTTAATGTGTAGGAACTATATTCTAAACAGTTTGTCTGATCCTCTCTACACCGTGTACTGCACCGTTGAAACAGCCAAGCAGTTATGAGACAAACTTTAGAAGAAATACAACACCCAAGATGCGGGTAGCAAGAAGTTCATCATTGGAAAATTTCTGAAATTTCAAATGGTGGATAATAAAAGTGTGTCATCTCAAGTCCAGGGATTTCAAAATGATTCTACATCACCTGGATTTGGAAGGATTGAAGCCCAACGAACAATTCTTGGTTGGGGCGTTGATCGAAAAGCTGCCTCCCTCGTGGACTGAGTTTATGAACTATCTAAAACTCAAAACGAAGGAGATGACCTTAGATGAACTTATTGTCAAACTCCAGATTCAGGAGGACAATAAGAAGGTCATGCCTAAGGGGAAACGACCCGCTGAGGCTAAGACGAACCTGACGGAAGTCAAAGAGAACTCAAGCAAGAACTGGAAGTTCCAAAAGGAAGGAAAAGCCCAAACTACTGAAAAGTTCAAGGGAAACTGTAATCATTGTGGTATAGTTGGTCACATGGCCAAAGACTGTCACAGACTCATACGTGAGAATAAAGAGAAGGCCAAAGGCAAAGCCAAGGCTAACATTGTTGAAGACACGCTCATCAACGATATGATCGATGAGTTCTCAGCGGTGGTTCTTGAAGCTAACCTCATTGAGAATCCGGTGCAATGGTTGCTAGATACGGGTGCTACCCATCACATATATTCCAATAAAGATGCCTTTTCCACATATACACCAGTCACAGATAAGAAATTGTTCATGGGCAACAATTCTTCTTCAGAGGTGCTGGGGGTAGGAAAGGTGACCCTAAAAATGACGTCCGGGAATGAGCTAATTCTGAAGGAAGTGATGCATGTCCCAGAAATTCGAAGAATTTTAATTTCTGGACCTTTGTTAGTAAATGCTGGTTTTAGGCTAGTATTAGAGGCTAACAAGTTTGTAATCACTAAAAATGGAACCTTTGTAGGAAGGGGCTTCGTCTGTGAAGGCCTATTTAAGTTCAATGTTGCACCTGTAATGCCTTCTGTTTCAACTATCAATAAAATTGCACCTTCTACTTTCTTGATTGAGTCATCTAATTTATGACATCATAAATTAGAACATGTTAATTATCAATCTATCCAAAGATTGGTAAAGCTGGAATTATTGTCGTCTATCGACATAAACCCTCAACGTAAGTGTGAGGTGTGCGTAGAGGCAAAACTTTTCCAAGAGTCCCTTTAGATCCGTCGAAAGGGAAACTACTCCTCTAGAACTTATACACACTGATATATGTGATTTGAAGTTCGCTCAAACTAGAGGGGGGAACAAGTACTTTGTGACTTTCATAGATGATGACACAAGGTTTTGTTACCTTTACTTACTAAAAATTAAAGATGAAGCCTTTGGAGCGTTCAAACGCTACAAAGCAGAAGTTGAGAACCAACTAAGCGGACGGATTAAAAGAATCCGTAGCGATAGAGGGAAAGAATATGTAGCGCATTTTGAAGAATTTTGTACCCAGTCGGGTATAGTTCATCAAACAATGACTCCTTACTCACCTCAATCAAACGGTGTGGCTGAACGCAAGAACAGAACACTGAAGGAAATGATGAATGTTTTACTCATCAATTCAGACCTTTCCCAACACATGTGGGGAGAAACTGTCCTTACCGCAAATAAGATTCTTAATAGAGTCTCACACAAAGGTAATGACAAGACTCCATACGAGTTATGAAAAGGAAAGAAACCTACTTACAAGTATTTGAAGGTATGGGGTTGTCTGGCCAAGGTAAAAGTACCTATGCCAAAGCAGATCAAAATTGAATCTAAGACTGTGGATTGCATATTCATCGGATATGCCAATAACAGTAGTGCTTATCGCTTCATAGTGCATAAGTCAGATGTACCGGACATTTATAAAGGTACTATCATGGAATCAAGGAACGCATAGTTCTTTGAAGACACGTTTCCATACAAGGAAATCAACATAACCTCTCGCAAACGAAGTTATGATCAAATCTCTGAGGATCAAGGGGTAGATAGTCTACCTAGATCCGAACGGTTCAGATCTAGTGAATTCTGAAGTAGCTGATTATCCGGAATCCAGTATTCCAGATTCTCAGGACTTGGAAGATTCAGGAATAGAACCAAGGAGAAGCAAACGGGCTCGGAAGGACAAGCCCTTCGGGCCAGACTTTGAGCTTATTTGGTTCAGGATGAACCACAGACAATCGCCGAAGCATTGTCAACTCCAGAAGCACCGCTCTGGAAGGAAGCTCTAGAAAGTGAGATAGAATCCATCCTGCATAACCACACATGAGAGTTGGCTGAACTTCCCCCGGGACACAAATCGTTGGGTTGTAAGTAGATCCTTAAATGGAAGTTAAAGGCAGATGGATCTATCGATAAGTACAAAGTCAGGTTAGTAGTCAAGGGCTATCACCAAAAGGAGGGTCTTGATTACTTCGACACCTACACTCCGGTGTCAAGAATGACATCCATACGTATGTTCATAGCTATCGCCGCCTTGTGGGATCTTGAAATACATCAAATGGATGTTAAGATTGTCTTTCTAAATGGTGATTTGGAAAAATAAATATATATGGACCAACCCGAGAGGTATGTGGTTCCAGGACAAGAGACAAAAATGTGTCGGCTTGTTAAATCATTGTACGGGCTGAAACAGGCCCCTAAACAATGACACGAAAAGTTTGATAATACTCTACTATCAAAAGGATTCACCATTAATGGAGGTGACAAATGCGTCTACATGAAAGAAAATGTCGAATCTTTCGTCATGATATGCCTATATGTAGACGACTTGCTGATCACTGGAATCAGTCCTGGGATAATCCTAGAGACTAAAAACATGTTAAAACAATGTTTTGACATGAAAGATATGAGCATTGCAGATGTCATCTTAGGGATCAAGATCTCTAAGACATCTAATGGACTGGTCTTGTCTCAATCTCACTACATCGAGGATGTACTGAAGATGTCTCAATCTCACAACATCGAGGATGTACTGAAGAAATTTGGGATGTTCGACAGCTCACTAGTATCGACACCATTGGATATAAGTCAAAAGATTGACAAACATCTTGGTAAGCCCGTACGCCAGAAGCGATATACGCAGGTGATTGGTAGTCTAATGTATATCACAGACTGCACTCGACCTGATATCGCTCATGCAATCAATAAATTGGCTAGGTTCACTCGAAATCCAAGTGAGGATCACTGGAAAGCGTTGAACAGGGTACTACGGTTCCTAAAGTTCACGATAAATTTCGGGTTACACTATTCGAGGTATCCAGCGGTACTAGAGGGGTACAACGATGCAAATTGGATATCTAATAGCGACGACATCAAGTCCACCAACGGATATATTTTTACAAACGGTTTTGTGTCTTGGAAATCCTCTAGGAAAACTCTTATTTCCCGATCCACGATGGAGTCAGAATTTTTATCGCTTTAGATAAAGCGGGAGAAGAAGCTAAGTGGCTTCATGGTTTTCGAGAGGATGTCCCATGTTGGGATAAATCCGTGTCTTCTGTAATGATCCATTGCGATAGTCATTCGGCTCTAGGAAGGGCACGAAGTTCAATATACAACGGTAAGTCTCGTCATATTCGACGGAGACATGAGTCCGTTAGGCAGTTGATCACCTCGGGTATTATTTCCATTGATTACATAAAATCTAAGGAAAATATCGCAGATCCCTTGACGAAGGGAATACCCAAAGATCAGTTGTTCTGCCTGTCTAGGGGAATGGGCTTAAAACCCAAACAATAAGAATCGATATAGTGGACACCCAACCTTACAGATTGGAGATCCCAGGAATAAGGTTCAATGGGAAAACTAAACTGTAAAGGTTCTGTGAGCGCTTCGATGAAAGCAAGAGTACTTCGAATAATGTGTCTTTCTTAAGAAACATAATCCAAGGCCGTTCCCGTGATAGATAAAAAATGCTACTTGTAAGAGGGGTAAAAGATAAATTTCCAAACCTTTAGTGATCCTCAATAGTTGAGGTTAGGTTGGAGAAATTTTTAATGGTTCCTAACGCTTGTGTGGCGGGGTATTACAAGATACCTTGTAGGAAACCACCTATTTAAGTGCGAGGACAGGCCGCCTCAAATGAACGCACTTAAGAATCCAAGGGTGTCCACGGCCCACGACGGACAAAACACTAGAAAGATTGAGTATGAAAGGTGTTGTGTTGGTACCATTGTCTTGACATATACTAAACACTGACGGTTTCAAGACATCACGTTCACCGCGCAGTAAATATGTCCGATTGTATTCTACTATGGAAGACTCAAAGCTCCGGCTACCTCTCCAGATGCAACATCGATCCGTCGAGTGATTGCTCGAAAGGCACTATACGCGTGCACTAAAATCTCTTCCAAGATGAGATTGTTGGAAATATTTATTAAACGTGAAATAAAGTAAATCCTATTAATTATGAATCGAACAATTGGGCTCCGCACGTCGAAAACATGGTTTTCACACACGTGCACATAAAGTACCAATGATCGTTATTTCCATAAATGGAAGAGATATTGGTATGCATACGAATTGTTTGAGACATAAAAGAATAGACGGTTATTGGCCAAATGACAAATGATTTCACGTTGGTAAATGAAAGGAAGAAATGTGTAAGAGATGAAACGAATCAGAAATCGCCACAGAAATACGGAGAGGCACCGCGGTGCCTCCACCTAGGACCACGGTACTAATTCAGTTTTCGGTTCCAGTGACTTATTAGAATTTAGGCACCGTGGTGCCCTCCTGAGGGACCGCGGTGCTTCGACGGTTTTCAGTACCGATGGAGGCGAATTAAGACTGATTCTTGAGCTGACTTTGGAATAATTAATCTTCATTATTTGACTATTGATTTCAGTCATTACTAGGCTGAATTAACCTGAATATCAATGGTCATTACTTGACATTGATGGTCATTCATTTGGTTAATTGAGAAGACAAATTCATCTACCTATAAATTGATGCCTTTGGCACAATTGCAAACCACATTCACAAAACAATTCTCTAAAGTTGTCTTCCTCTCTTGCAATCACAAAACACTCAAAAATCTTTCTTCCTAAGCAAACACTTGAGTTCTCTTTGCTCATTTGTTTGATTGCTGTTTTATCTTGGGAGATAAGTTGTCATTACAACTGTTGAAAGGATATACGGGGCAATATTATCTTAAGGATAGATCAAGAATTTGATCGACTCAGCAAGCACTCTTGTTTGATCATTTCCAGATTTCTAACATACTAGTTGTTGTTGATACTTTCCAATTTCCTTGTTTCTACGCATGGTTCCCACAATTATTGTTAATTAATTTTCATCTTCATCCTTCGTCATTGCACTTTTTGTAACTTAGAGGTAAGAGCATTTAGCCCGAATGGGTTATTAAGTCAACATAACTAAGGTCTTTTATGCATCTCCATTCATTAAAACAAGCTTTTAGTTTCTTCTATATATTTTTTTGTAACATCGTGAAATTTTGCACGAGTATAAGCTTCTAAACAAGCTGTACCGCCCAACTTTGGCCTTCAAGGTGAAGCAAAAGAGGCAGGCACACCTGTGATATGAATGACAACTTTTAAACTTGTATAGTTGTATGGATGTTATGTGAGCGTACGTAGCAAGAACTAAGAAGTTTTGTTCTTGAATAAATTTTGTATCTGGTCATGGACAGGGCCGTCTTTGGACTACAGTGTGACAAGACATTGCACTCAAAACGAAAATTTTACGCTTTTTTCATTTTTATTAAATAGTATTAGTCGAATTTCATCAGAAAGACTCATAATTCAGTGTCTTAGTCAATTGAGTCCACTTTACGAATTGTAATGCGACTTCAAAATGTTTGAGGCAGCCCGCCATTCACTCATGTGTAGTAAATCCTTTTCCAATTAACAATTAAACAGACACATTGTGTTGAAAAATCACATGTAATTGTCATAATATTGCAAGGTTTCAAATTTCTGTACTATCCTCTTCTGTTCTTTGTTTCTTTTTTTAACTTATCCTGTTAAATGCATTCATAGGTGTGTGAGATTTGAGTTTGATCACATAATTGGAAGTTCTAATGTACGACACTTCAAACATCAAAATTTGAATTCCAAAAATGGGCTGGATATGCAATTGGGCTTCACAGAAAAGACTACTAGTTGGACATTTCAACCATTATAATTCATAGTTTAATTGGACCTGTCCACATCTTACAAATAGTGCAACGAGGTCACTTTGCATGGATCATTCGCAAATTTTAGCGATGAAATTTGGACCATATTCAGATATACCTGTCTAACGGATCAACCCGACGACCGTAGCGTTACGGGTTGAACCGGTTTCGATCGTTACCGTCCGCCTCTTGGTCCGGTTGAACTGGCCTACCGGTCAATTTGTTTTTTGTAAATTTCGAAAATCTAACTAAATTCAAATTAAATATGTAATATAATAATATAATATAGTTTATAACTTTATACTTTATAGTTATATAACCTATATTAATTTTTTTTTAATTTTTTTTTTCCGAAAATTTATTAATTTATTAAATTAGTAGACATAAGATAAGTTAACAAATATTCAAATAACAATTAAAGAGATAATAAATAAAAACTAATGATAAGATGTAAACTTTCGAACTTTCATTAGTCATAATGTTAATTGTTAATAAGAGTACATAATGAAGTAATAATAATTGTTATTTACATATTATGCATCATTCTTGCAAGTTCTTCGTAATTTATAGGTTGATTGATGGTTATACTCCATAGCCTCTAAATTTGGTGTATTAATTCCAGTCCCGGTTGCGCTCTCGGTTTCTAAAATATTACCGATTTCTTCATCTTTCGGAGAGTCAACGTCTTCATATCCTTGATTTCTTCTCTCTGATCTGATCCAATTCCTTAAGCATACTAACACTTCTAATGTGCTTCTGCCCAATGAGTGACGTGTGTCTCATATTTGATCTCGTGCTTGGTTGAATGCACTTTCAGAAGCCACTGTTGAGATAGACACATTAAGAACATCCCGTGCCATAACTGCTAGTACCGGAAATTGTCTTTTGTTATCATGTCACCATTGTAAAGGTTGAAAGTTCTTCTTCGGCTCCGTTGGCTTTTGCAAATAAAACTGCATCTCATCACAATTTCGAGTTGTGCTTGCTTGTGTTGTTGCAAAAGTGTTCCATATAGATAAAGATTCATTTTCATCGTCTTCATCGAATCCTGCAGATGTAGACACAGACGCAGATGCAGAACTAGAAGGAATATTAGTAGCGGAGTCATGTAATGTAGCATAATAATCATATAATTTTGTTAAATTAGTATCAAGTTTACATATGCAATCAAATGAAGATGAAGTTTCTGTTTCACCTACTTCCATATAAATATATAAACTAAATATTAAATTATGACAATTTACTTTTTTAACAGAAGAATTTAAGACTGCACCAATACAATAAATATCAGGAAAAGAATTTAAAGACTTTGTAACTCCTAATGCTAATAGTGTTCTTTATCCTATTAATAACTACCTGTCTTATGAACATTTAAGTCCTAGATATCAAGCCTTTCTTATTTCATTCTCTGAAATCACAGAACTAAGGAATTATAATGAGGCCTCAAAAGATCCTAGATGGGTGGATGCCATGAAAGCAGAAATAGAAGCTTTACAAGACAACCAAACCTGGGAAATTGTCTCCCTGCATAAAGATAAGCATCCAATAGGCTGTAAATGGATTTATAAAATAAAATACAAGGATACATGTGAAATAGAAAGACTAAAGGCTAGATTAGTAGCAAAAGGATACAACCAACAGGAAGGGATAGATTTTCAAGAAACCTTCTCTCCAGTGGTCAAAATGGTAACTGTGAGGTATGTGTTGTCCATAGCAGCTTCCAGAGGCTGGCACATTCATTAAATGGATGTGTATAATGCCTCCCCTCAAGGGGATTTGTATGATGAAATATTTATGAAACTCCCACAAGGATTCATTAGTCAAGGGGGGAAAGTATGTAGACTAACTAAATCCTTGTATGGTCTCAAGCAAGCACATAGGCAATGGAATTTCAAACTCACAAAGGCCTTAATTAAGATGAAATTTAGACAGTCCCAGTATGATCATTCATTGTTTATAAAACAAACTGACCAGAGTATTACCATTATACTAGTATATGTAGATGACATGTTAATTACAGGGAACAATATGAGCTTAATAAAGGAGACAAAACAATCACTTCAAGATTCCTTTAAGATAAAGGACCTAGGAGAACTAAGATATTTCTTAGGAATAGAATTTACTAGGTCTAATAGAGGGATTCTAATGCATCAAAGAAATATGCATTGGAACTCATATCTGAATCAGGACTAGCAGGAGCTCAACCAATTAACACACCTACTGATTGTAATATCAAGATGACAAACAAAAGAATATGATGAGTTTACAGCCAAACAGCAGGAAACTGAGAAAAGGAAAACAATCACTGATGATGAACTTCTGAGTGATATTAGTGTCTATAAAAGATTGATTGGTAAGTTGTTATATCTCACTATTACAATACCTGATATAGCATACAGTGTCCAAACACTTAGTCAGTTTTTACAACAACCAAATAAATCTCATCTAAGTGCAGCCTTAAGAATAGTTAGATATGTAAAATCCAGCCAGGGCAAGGAATACTTATGTCTAGTAACAAACAAACAACACTAACATCCAACAGACTTGCTTACGAAAGGGCTTAACATAGTTCAACACCTTCATCTTTGTTCTAAGGTTGGATTGCTGAACATTTTCCAGCATCCAGCTTGAGGGACCCTGTTGAAATAATCATAGAAATAAAAGAGAAGGTAGTTACAACAGTTGTTAAGAATACAGTTATTAGGGAGCCTATAGGAAGCCCAGAGGGAGCCTTCTTGTAAGGTTTGAATATGTGTATAAATAAGCTCTATTATCTCATGATGTAGATAGACAATTTTTCTAAAAAGAAATAATACGTTCTTCATCTTCTTCTTCCATCGACTCTCTTCTTCTCTTCTCTACTTTCTTGCTTTGAATACACAGATGTATACTGTGTATACCCACTGAGGTGATTGTCTTCTTTATCTATGTTCTTCTCTGTAGGTGTATGCAACTCTCTCTATCTCGGGTGTATCGAAAGTTCCCATTCTCGACTATATCGAAAGAGTTCTGGGTAGCAATCCCTCGACTGTGTTGACAGTGAATTCAATTATCAACAGCACTAGAGAAAAACGCTTCTTTGATCAACACATTATGCGATTTTACTGAATATGTTGTTGTTGTACTGTATTAAAAGGTATATATATAATATTATTCACACTGCAAACTGAACATGTACATGAGTACTTAATTGAACCCCAAATTTACCAAGGTGTATAAAGTAAATAACCCTTACATCAAACACAAGAACTGTAACACACATACAAATTATTTATTGGTGCTCAGTAATAAGGGATAGAGCAGCACAGAAGCTGACAGGTAATTAAATATTATGAGGAAAATTAGAAGAAATGATGTTTCTTCTTTCCCTCAGCTTCATTTTCTTCTTCCTTTGCTTCCTTCTTCTCATGATGCTCATGGAATGCAAATCCACCTGCTCCCACTGCAGCTGCAGCTGCTATTCCTTCCTCTATCTTGTGCTTGTGTGCATTCTCTGGATCCTTCTTTAGGCTGTGACTCTCATGCTGAAATTTTCACATCAAAAAATATTAATGGAGGAAATCATCAAATGGAACAGTTAGACCCTCATTAAAGTAATTAAAAATTATGAGCAGTTACACATAGTGGATTGTTTTTCAGGTTACTAATCTTTTCCAGATTATTAATATATTCCACATATTATAGATAATTACCCGTAGTTACCTTTTAGATGATTAATAGTGAAAAATTTAATTACAATGTCAGCTTATAATGTTTTATATATACTATCAGTTTATAATTTAACCTATTGTACTACTGGAATAATTTTACACATTTTTTTAGAATATAAATCCCATTTTCTCATGAATGATTACATATTGTTATCTTTAGACCGTCACTATATACCGTTAAACATTTTTATAACAATCATTCTTTATAACAACATTTCATTATAACAATTATGTTTTTTGTGAAACAGATATTTCATGTTATGTTATATTATATAACATCATTTCACTATAGCAGCAAAAAAATATGGAAAAAAACAATGCTTTTATAGAGAAATTTGAATGTAGAAGTTAAATTGTATGAAAAATTTACCAAGGCAAAGGCACCAGCGGCAACTGCGCCGAGTTCTCCGACTTGTTCAAGATGCTTGTGGTGCTTTTTCTCTTTCTTATAATCCTCGGCAGTTTTGGTTTCAGTAGTGTCTTCAAAATTAGTGGTATCAGATGAGTAGGCAGCAACTCCCTTTCCATAGGTATCTCCTTGATCAACATAATTAGTTTTCTCTTCATAGGATGGAGTATCTCCATAGGTACTAGTCTTGTTTCCATATCCACTATCTCCATAATTACCTCCTTCAGTACTAGTTTTATCACCATATCCACTATCTCCATAGGTGGTAGTTTTCTCTCCATATTTGTTATCTCCATAGGTATCTCCCCCACCATAACTAGGTTTCTCACCATATGTGTCATCTCCCCCACCATAACTAGGTTTCTCACCATATGTGTCATCTCCCCCACCATAACTAGTTTTCTCACCATATGTGTTATCTCCCCCACCATAACTAGGTTTCTCACCATACGTATTATCTCCGTAGGTGGTAGGTTTTTCGCCGTATGTATTATCACCATAACTAGTTTTCTCACCATATGTGTTATCGCCATAGGTGCTAGTTTTCTCGCCATAAGTATTTTCACCATAACTTGTCTTTTCATTCTCTCCATAGGTAGTTTTCTCGACGGGGGTGTGTTCCTCATTGTCCTTGTGGTGGTGGAAGAGACCAAAGTGGTGCTTCTTCTCTTCAGCCATGTTAGTGTTTTTTGTTTTGGTAAATAATGCGGTTGTAAAAAGAAAATGTAGTACAAGATACTTGGGATATTGTTTCTTGTTAATATAGAGTGGTATTTATAAGTGCTGGCCTATGAGCATAAAGTGGGGACTAATTAATTAGTTTGTCCAACGAACGGGTAGAGTTCTTATCCAATGTAAATTCACACTTCTCTCCGTGAAGAGAGTTTGTTACGTGGCTTTTTCAATCCAAGTGGAAAAAATCGACCAATGCTCAATGACGATCAAACTTCTCTTTTGTTTATTTCGTTATCAAATTCTATATACGTAAAGTATACAATGTGAATAATTTGCTGCCCTTTTTCTTCTAGCTAACTGTAAGAATAGATCAAACACTAAATGCAGAAAAGAAAATTAGGAAGTGATAAAAAGAACAAAAAGGGATAATGTCAATTGAAGAATGAGTAAACAACCCACTCACGTAACCTTCAAAACTCAAATATCGTGGAAGGATTGATGTATTTGATAGAAGACAATATACGTATAGCGTATTTGTAGAATTTTTATACAAGTATAATTATGATATTAGTCTTATGTTAAGAAAAGTTATTAGAATTATAGTAGGAAAATGTAGAGTTATTTTCATATTTAGGAATTGTATATTTGTATATATACCTCTTCATTAATGAAAATAATCAGAGAATTATTCTTTTTCATGGTATCAGAAGTCTAGGACAAATATTTTCCTTAGCTCCTCTCCTTACAGTCTTTTTGCTAAACGCTCATCTCCTTATAGGAAAGCGTCTCCAAACCCACAATTCCGCAGCCCTCTCTCTCTCTCGGTTTCCGAGACACGACCGACGACCACTTCTTTTTCCCTCCAATTTCTTTCCAAATCCATAATTCTCCTCTTGTTCTTTCATTATTGAAAGAATTAATCCCTTTTCTATTTGGAGAAGAATAATACAATTATGGTAAGACTACAAGATTAAGTAATATACAATATGTACCATAATTAATATATACCATAAATATACCAAAGGCACAGGAATTGGTATATTTAACACACCCCCAAAGTCATAGCAGACGGTCTTCGTACGCTGAGACTGTCTCTAAAATCTTCAAAAAGGACTGAGGGAAGACCCTTTGTAAAGATGTCTGCAATTGATATCTGGAAGGGACATGGAAGACACGTACTTGTCCTTTAGCTACATTCTCTCGAACAAAGTGAATATCCATCTCTATGTGTTTAGTGCGCTGGTGCTGAACTGGATTACCAGAAAGGTAGATGACACTTATATTATCACAATACACCAAGGTAGCCTTCTCAATTGGATAATGGAGCTCTAAAAGTAGATTTTGTAACCAACATGACTCAGAAACAACATTGGCTACCCCTCGATACTCGTCCTCTGCACTTGAACGTGAAAGCGTGGATTGACGCTTGGCAGACAATGAGACCAAGTTATGACCTAAAAACATTCAATAGCCAGACGTAGACCGTCTGGTGTCAGGATAACCACCCCAATCAGCATCTATATAGAAGACTTGTGTAGACGTCGACGAAGGATACCAATGCAAGCCATAATCAAGTGTTTCCTGAATGTACCTAAGAATGTGTTTGAGCGCATTCATATGTTCAACTCTGGGTTCATGCATAAACAAACACACCTGTTATACGATATATATAATATCAGGTCGCGTGAACTTAAGATACTGAAGGCACCTGCAAGACTACAATAGCGGGTCGGATCCTCATAAGGAGAGCTAGCAGCAGCACCCAACTTGGGTTTAGTATCAACTGGAGTAGAAGTGACCTTACAGTATGAGATCCCAGCCCTCTCAATGATTTATGCTGCATACTTCCTCTGTGATAAGAACAGTCCACCGGCATGACGAGTGTCATCAATCCCCAAAAAATAACTCAATGGGCCCAAGTCTTTCATGGCAAACTCAGAACTGAGCATTGTCATAATAGACTGACGTAATGTATCAGAAGAGACAGTCAAGATAATATCACTCACATATAATAGTATATAAGCCATCGAAGGACCTTGTCGATAGATGAATAATGAATTATCAGACCTGCTGTGAGAGAATCTCATAGTTGACACATAGTCAGCAAACCTCTTATACCAATCCCATGGAGACTTCTTAAGCCCATACAAGGACTTTTTCAACAGACAAACATGATGAGGAAATCGAGTATCCCTAAACCCCAAGGGCTGATGCATATACACTGTCTCCTTGAGATCACCATGTAGGAAAACATTCTTCACATCTAGTTGATGAATGGGTCATGACTTTGAAAGAGCCAAGCTGAGCATAGTGTGAATGGTAGTCAGCTTGACCACCGGGCTAAATGTATCACCATAATCCACAACAAATTGTTGAGTCTTACCATCACCTACAAGACGAGCCTTATGTCTTGCAAACGAACCGTCAGAATTTTCCTTAAGAGCAAAAATCCACATAGACCGAATAATATTAACACCAGTTGGACGGAGTACCAACTCCCACGTCTTATTATCAATAAGAGCATTATATTCATCGGTCATGGCAATTTTCCAATTTGGGTCATTTAAGGCAGACATAGGATTATGGGGTAACAGTGCTTTAAGAACATTAGAATTTAAATTAAATGTCTTTTTGGTTTAATAATACCCCTTTGACTGCGGGTGACTAGACCATGACTCGGGGCTGGATTGGGTGAATTTTGGAAATTTTAGAGCAGTGCATCGCCCATCGTGGTAGTGAGCTGGCCTATTTTCGGAACCGGACGTTGGAGGCAGGCGCGCGATCGAGTGCGTGGCGCCACGTTCGATGGCTCGGGCGTTAGCGCCGCGACGCCTCTCCCGCATGGCGCTGATGGCGATGTCACCGACTTTGGTTCTTGGCTAGTAGCGCCGGACGCCTCCGCAAGAACGGTCGACGACGGGTTGCGAGATAGATCCAAAAAATGACGGAGAACATAGGGGGAGATATCATCATCCAAAAAATCATATGAACTATGCACGGGATTTTCTACTTTAGAGAATGGAAATTGGGACTCATCAAAGACAACATAACGACTAATAATGATTCGTTTATAGGACAAATCAAAGCATTTATAACTACGGTGATTTGACGGATAATCCAAAAACACACAAGGGGTAGAACGTGCCTGAAGTTTGTTAATTGTGGTGGATGGAAACAGTGGATAACATAAGCATCCAAAGACTCTAAGATGAGAATACGAAGGAGTCTTATTATATAAACATTGAAGAGGAGACGAATATGTCAAACCTGTAGAGAAGAAGAATGTTAAGCAAATATGTAGTCATTTGTAGAGTATGATGCCAAAACAATGGAGGGACAGAACAACGAACCAATAAGGTGCAAATAATGTTATTAATGGTACAAATTTTACGTTCAGCTTTCCCATTTTGTGAAGACGTATGAGGACAAGAAAAATGAAAATTTATCCCATTTTGAGCACAAAACTCTCGAAACTCCCCATTGTCATACTCTTTGCCATTATCACATTGAATATTCTTTATTTTCCGTTCGAATTGAGTTCTAATGAAAGCTCTAAATTTTACGAAGATGGAAAAAACTGGGATTTTTTCGCAATTGAAAACGTCCACAAAAATTTAGAATAATCATCCATGAATAGAACATAATATCGATGAGCCATATAACTGAGAACGGGAGATGTCCATAGATCGTTATGAATAATATCAAAAGGCATTGCAGTATGAGAATTCGAAGCTACAAATGGCAAGTTAATAATTTTTCATAGAGAACAAAATTGACAATTTGGAGTACTACACGTACTCTTACAGGAGATAAACTTATTTCTATCTAAAGTAGATAAAATAGACGACCCCGGATGAACTAGACGAGCATGCCACAAGAAAGGAGCAAGAGCTGCAAAAGTGGATGGCATGGTCTGACGTGAGAAACTGAGACTCGGTGTGATTGGATACAGATCCCGCCTACTGTCACACCTCATGAGAGGACTCTCCATCTTAAAATCCTTCACAGAAAACCCAAACGGATCAAAATTAATAGAAACCCAATTATCAGTGGTGAATTTACGGACATACACTAAATTTTTAATTAGTTTTGGGGCATGAAGGGTATTCTTTAAGACAAGTGGTGGATTGGGGAAGTCAGTTTTATGACCATAACCCTGAATTGGAATTGAATTACCATTACCAACAATTATACCACGATTACTGCTCAAATTGGAATAAGCCGAGAGAGTACCTTGGTTGGATGTCATGTGGGTAGTGGCGCCGGTGTCCATGTACCAATTCGGATCTGGTTTAGTCATCCCAAGTGTGTGCATTGCTGCTTCAATGTCGGTCTTGCATGGGTCACATTGCGTGATGGCCTGAGGGGGATGAGGCCCAAGTATGTTGGACTGCTGGGTCGGCCCATAAACCGTGCAAACCCGAGCACGAAGCAGTCACGGGCGGCGGGCCTAGGCAAATCGGGGCCCGATGGCGGAAGGTCGCGACATCGGGCGAATTGGGACCCATCATGGCCCACGCGTTGTTGCCGATCTTTGCCATCGCCATCGCTGCCCCGTTCCGTGGGTGTTGCCGCCGGTGTTGCCGCCGCGATTCTTGCCATTATTTTTCCGATTTTGACCCTTTTTACCACCACCGTTGTTGCGATTGTGGCTCATGTTGGCGGAATTGGAAGTGGGGAAATTTGACGCAGTCATCATGACGATGTAACTAGCCCCTATAGTCGTCTTTTTAGCCAAACCCGCTTCTTTCAATGTGAGCATGAAGCGGGCTTGATAGAACTCCGGAAGGGGATTACTTTGATGAATAACTGAAGCAACCCCATTATAGGCCTCGAATAGACCGGCAACTATCTGAAGGACGAGACGACTATTAGTAACCGAAGCACCCACGTTGCGAAGTTGATCCGCCAAGTCCTTAAGTCGTTTACAATAAGAAGAAACGTTAGGAAAATTCTCCATAGCAACATGAGAAAATTCATGCTCAAGGATAACAATGCGGGAATGACTGTTATCTTGGAAATATCACGTAATTGATTCCATGCAGTCATAGCCGTGGAGTTGGGATCCATAATCGTCTGTAAAAGGTCCATGGATATTGTGACATAAATATATTGAAGAACCTTTGCGTCAAGCGTGACCCATTATTTTGGATCCTTCGCTTTGGTGGGTACATCATCATCTTCGGTGGTCTCATCCCCCGTTTTAGGAGTCCAAGGGATGATGTGGTGAAGAAATTGATGAGCCATTGCATGAATCTTGAATAAATTCGCCCACATCCCATATTGGACGTTTTCTAAGTCAAGAACAATAAGAAGAACACTCTTGATGTTGAAAACTGTGAGGGCAGGATGTAACGTGTTCTTATCAGTCATAGTGAATAGAACAACAAGATTTTGAGAAGAGATTGGGGAAGACAAGAAACAAATCCGAGAGACTTCTCGGATTTGTAGGGATTTGCACGGCAATTTGAGTAAAAAAGAGATGAGCGAAAGCAAGGTAAAAATAACCTAGACTCTGGATACCATGAAAGAATTAATCCCTTTTCTATTTGGAGAAGAATAATACAATTATGGTAAGACTACAAGACTAAGTAATATACAATATATACCATAATTAATATATACCATAAATATATCAAAGGCATGGAAATTGGTATATTTATCAATTATGTCTACCTCAAAGAATACGGTTCATCCTGCCCTTACAGTCTCCAACATCAAGAACCATATCTCTATTGTTCTTGAGATGGTAAACGTCAAATACGCGACGTGGGCGCATCAAACTCGCATCAAGTCCTTTATCACATCATCCCCTCGGTAACGGGCAGGGAGAATGTGCCTACCCCAAGGATGACCCTGCGTTATGGACGACTCTTAATGCTACCGTTCTCCAATGGATTTATTTCACTATCTCTACGGACCTCTTGTAGACGATTATTGAACCCGATGTCACATCGATGGAAACTTGGAATAGGGGGCGTGATATATTCCAAGATAACAAAAATTCTCATGCTGTTACTCTAGAGCAGGAATTTTTCCATGTCAACATGGAGGATTTTCCGAATGTCTCGGCCTATTTAAAAGGCGAAAGGACAAGCGGATCAACTCAAGAACGTTGGTGCATCCGTCACCAATGATCGTCTTGTTATTCAGATGGTTTCAGGCTTATCCGAGGCCTATAATGACATTGAGACGTTTCTTCATCAGAGTATCACTGACTTGAGTTAGTCTAACACAACCACCAAAAGGCGTGTGAAGCCTTTTTCTTAATAGGCACATACATTTCCATTTTTCTCGTGAAAATACATTATTTTTTCTTTTGTGAGATATACAATGATGGGAGTTTTTTTTTTTACCTTTACTGAACTTTTTACTATAATTTTATTCATTGTTCTTTCTAATTGTATTTTATACTTTAAAAAAATTATTGAATTTTGGGACGGTATCACCAGCAATTAGGGTTGCACAACAAGGTAAAATCGAACCGGACCGATCAGGACCAGGCCGAGGACCGAATATTCAAAAAATTAGGACCGAAGACCGGACCGAATTTATCGGTCCGGTCCGGTCCAAGTCTTTTTCGGTCCGATCCGATTATATGGACTAGGGTTGCACAATAGGATAAAACTGGATCGGATCGGATCGACCCGGACAGGACCGAGGATCGAATATTCAAAAAATTAGGACCGAAGACCGGATCGAATTTATCGATCCGGTCCGGTCTGAACAAGGTCGGTCCGATCCTTTTTTTGATCCTGACCGAATTTTGTGCAGCCCTACCAGCGATACACAACTCATGTCACAATAGAATCATATGATGAAATACTATTAAAAGTACACGAATAAGAGATATATCTAAAGAAGATGGAGGAGAGAGATATTTTATTGCTCTTTCAATTGATGTACGAATGAATTGAATTGACTTTCTATTTATAGAGGAAAAAAAGCAGGGCTTTTCAGAAGCTGAGCTACTTACAAGTTATCTGCTTAAGCTACTTGCAAGCTGTCTGTTTGATTGGAAGCCTGAGAAAACTGCTGCAAGGCTTTTCAGAAATTTGCCTGCTTGAGCTACTTGCAAGTTATTTGCTTGATTGTAAGTTTATCCAGATGACTGCGTATTTGAATGAACATCATAATACAATGTATTTATAACAAGATATATATATATATATATATATATATATATATATATATATATATATATATATATATATATAAATTAATTTATATATATATCAAGAATGTAATAATAATTAAATAATGGCCACGGCTGACTAAAGGCCAAACATAGAAATAAATAAAAAATAACTCATGATTATATAAATTAATAAAGAGGACAGTACACTAAATGTCAAAAGAATTAAAATCTATATATTTTTTTAATATGCACGAATCTGGATACTTTTTTTTTATATACTCTTTCAATTTTACTTATCTTTTATATTAAAAATAAATATTCATTTTTATTTGTTCACTTTAAAAATTCAAGAGACAATTTATCATTTTATGCATATTTTATTCTTATTATTGAAAACTTCAAGAAATTATTAGTTAGATACACAACTTTTATAATATGTTTGATAAATTTTAATTATTTAGATGAAGGAGTGATATAGTATTTTTTTTTATTATACTTCTTAAGGGGTGTGCCAAGTCAAGATAAACAAGTAAACATGGACGGAGGGAGTACCATATTTACTCTTCAATATTTTTTCATTTATCAAAGTTTATATTTTTTTTTGGAGGTCTACCATTATTTTTCTTGACTATTTATTTCTTAAGCTTCATAAAAGTATTTTTGTGAATATTAGGAGCAACAGAAATAATTAAATTTATCTTCGATGTGATGAGTTGTAAGGCGCTCTCTTCCGATTGCAAAAGTACATCTTGGCCCATTGCCTCTTCTTCCATGCGGATTTGTATAATCAACGTTTCAAGAGAGGTTTTTTTTTATAGCGCATAGTTTTTTGAAATTCCTTACAAAAAGAAGATGAAAGTTTATCTATTATGCCACAAAAAATACTGTTATCTCCAATTTTGATGTCTTCGTATCTAAACTTTCTGACGATTATTATGAAGTCTTGAGCTTGATCTACCATTGATTTGTTGTACACTATTTGTAAAAGGAAAAAATTCGCTCCAGCCTCCTCGGTATCATACTTATTCCGTAATGTTTTTCAAATTTTTTTTGCACTAGAGTAAGTTCTATCATATTAAATATAAAAATTATCAAATAGACAAATGAAAAGATAAAGTTGTATGAATTTTCATATCAATTTTCTCTGAAAGAGAAATAAGTTATTCTCCATTCATAGAGAAGTTGTCTACTTTGTTTGAATTCTTCTTAATTAATACGTAAGAAACATTGAGAAGACTTAAATAGAAAAATATTTCACTCTTCCATCTCTAGAAATGAACACTGTTGAACCGAAATGACTTGTTAAGATCTCCCACCTTACATCCGCGGAGTTTTCAATTGTAGTCAATGAATCTCCCTAAAATTATTGGTGAATATACAATTGACAATACAATTACAATTAAAAATAAAATTAAGAAAATAAAGTATCTTCAAAATGAAGCGCGGATATCTCTCTCTTTAAGGAGATTCAAGACTACTGCAGCAAGTATTTACCAGATCAGCAGTAATTTTCCTGACTTGTCCCCTCCATGATACAACAAACCCCGACAACATCGTATAACTCAACAAATTTTGAACAAGACGTAGAACACATTCCTTTAACAAATAAACTATTTTCCCCTCACCTTTTTAAGCACTCTAAATATCTTTTCACGACAAGGTAAGGATGACCACTATTTACATGTGAATAATTTAATCCTTGAAATGAATTGAAAGAAGGTGAAAAAGTGAATAATAAATTGTGAGAATATGGAATAGTAAATTGTGAAAATATGGAAGAATTAATGATTTGTGGGAAGAAGAGTTTCATGAAAACTTATGGTCACATTTTTGCCCTAGATTCCACCAACGAAAAATGAGAAATGAAGCATAATAAATACTTTAATATGAACCACTTTAATATAATATCTATAATATTATAATGTTCAAAAGATCAACAATATCCATAGTTATATTATTCACGTTAGACTGTATAAATTGTTGTCTCTTTATATGTCATTATGAAATTCTCGCGTGATCTTAATTTTTAGGGTTGAGTTAGATCCAAAAGTTATTTTCACATGGTATCAAAGCTATAATATTTATGTTCTTGGTTTTTGGACACTCACAATTTCTCATGTTGGTTGAGAATATAAGTTATTTTCTCTATAGCATTATAAAATTATTGCCCTCATAATTTACTTTTAAAATCGTGTTAAGTTAAATTCAAGATTTATCTTTGGAGATTATTCTAATTATGCGATAAAGTATCTCATACTTTAGATTTGGAACCATGAGCCTGATCACTTAATTCATAGATTACCTTGGGGCTAGCACCTAACCATAATTTATAATGTGAAAATCTACTCACTCTCTCTTTATTTGGTGATTAAAAGATATATGAAACATCGTATGCTAGCATTCAGAAATGGAGTCTGGTTAAAAATATATGTTCCCATGAGCATTAGTTATTACCCTTGTTCAAGTGTGAGTTTATTTTGGAGTATAATATTTTTACTCAGATACTTGTTGTCATATAAACATGTGACTATTTTGGTAAATTTTGCTCAGTTTATGTTAATGTGTGATCAATATGTACCTGGTAAAATAGTCTAGATATATACGTCCAAACTAATTTAAAAATTATTGTTATTAAAAAAGAAAAGTATTGAATAACATAATCATTTTTGTTGAATTTGTAGTGTTCCACCAATATAATGTCACGTTATCTGTATATTTAAGATTTGATTAAAAGATCCCAGAAAGCGAGTTAGTATCGCCACCGCAGTGTGGGAGTTCATTTCTCCTTTGTGAGGATGATTCCTTTGCAGGCATCGGTGACATCTTTCGCCCAGTGGGCCAATCTGTGATTTACCTTCCTCCACCGTCTCTGTCGGATCGGAGGGTGGAGGCGCAATGGCGATTTCGGCTTTTGCTCCCAAGATTTGATTAAAAGAACAACATAAAAAGAAAATTTTATCCATTCAAAATGTTGGAAATCCCACGTGGAGATCTTGAATATCTTTGAACCCTATAAATCCCCAACTCCTCTCCACATGATATGCTTGATAATATCTTTTCTTAACTGACCGAAATTAAAGTATCGATAGTAATAAAAGATCGGCATTATGATTAGGACCCTATTTTGGTTTAGTTTGAATTTTGAGGAGTGTCGGCAATTTTAGTCGAAGAGTTTCTTTCCTAGCCTTTATTTTTTGGTTTATTGTCGCTGTCCTTCCAACCGCCTCTAAAGAGAAAAGAAAGGAAGCCCGCCGCCATGGGCGTATTTCAGTTGGTTCCAGAGTGTTAGATTGTCCCAAGTAGGCAGGTTCGAGTCCTGACAGCCGCAGTGTGAGAGTTTTCATTCCTCCTTTGTGGGGGATGACTCATTGTCATGTAGACTGTTGTCTCCCACCAGTAGGCAGTTCTCCTCCACTCGCGTCTCTGTCGGATCGAGGGTGGGGGCCTGTGGGCGAGAAATTCTCCTTTGCCCCCAAGAAAAGAAAGGAAAAGCCAGAGGTCCCCTCAAATTAAACACTTTATTTATTTATGTATTATTTCTTTTAGGCGTTCTTATCCAAACTCTTATATTGACTCGACTAATATGAATTTGTGTTAGATTGACTTGCAAATTGAGTAAATTCTTTTTTACTAAGAATTTTTTTTAAATCTAGAACTCAAGATTTATGCTTATTAAATGAATCATTTTGTAGGGGCCCAAGTCCCAACCTAGTCCAATATAGTTGGATTTGACTTAAGTCACTGTAATTTTAACTTAAATAATGACAGACTTAATTAATTTTAGACACATAATCTTTTCTATGAACAACTTCTACGCCGATAAACATAAAGGCATGATTAGTTTCACAAATCTCACTACACTTACCATAATAAACTCCTTCTCGTTGTACCAAAATGGAGGTCATTTATCTAATGATTTAATTAAAAAAGTTAATAAGTTTGAAGTAACATCAATAAAATTATAGTGAAAGAAAAATATCTTTTATGACCTAATATGACATGTGTTATACTTTCATTTGTTAAATAAACAAACAATGAAAACGAATTTTCCAAATCAAGGGACAAATATAGAATTGTATTAATCTCCCTTGGGAGCCTTTCTCATTAATACAAAATATATATAGGTGTAAAATGTTGAATCCTTCTATAATAAGGATTCCAATTTTACAATAGTTATATAATACAAAATATGGTAAATATACATAGGTACACACGTGCTAACACCCCACTCAGTCTGAGCGGGAGGAGGCCGGACGCTAAGACTGGATCTGAACTCATGGAAGACTGTCTAGGAAGGTCCTTTGTGAATATATCCACATACTGATAAGAGGAAGACACGTGTAATACTATGATATGACCGAGAGCAACCTTCTCACGAACAAAGTGGATGTCCATCTCAATATGATTGGTTCGCTGATGTTGAACCGGATTATGAGATAGATAGATGGCGGATATGTTATAACAATAAATCAAAGACGCCTTACACAACGGACACTGAAGCTCCAAAAGAAGGTTTCGAAGCCAACAAATCTCAGCAACATTAGCAACACCTCTATACTCTGCTTCTGCACTCGAACGGAATAAAGTGGCTTGCCTCTTGGCAGACCAAGAAATTAGATTATCCCCTAAGAACACACAGTAGCCGGAGGTGGACCGTCATGTGTCTGGACAATCTACCCAATCAACATCTATATATGATAACAACCTGGTCGGTGCTGAGGGGTATAGATACAATCCATAATCAAGCGTACCCTTAACATATCGAATGATACGCTTAAGAGCAGTAAAATGGGGCTCCCTAGGGGCATGCATGAATAAGAATACCTGTTGAACAACATATGCACTGTCAGGCCTGGTGAAAGTAAGATACTGTATTGCACCTGCAAGACTCCTTTAGAGTGTGAGATCAGACACTTGATTACCATCCACAACACTAAGCTTTGATTTAGAATCAACCAGTGTGGACATAATCTTGCAATTTTCCATTTTGGCCCTATACACTATCTCATATGCATACTTTCGCTGGCACAAAAACATAGAATCTGCAGAACGAGTCACTGATATCCCAAAAAAATAGCTCAACTTCACCAAGTTAGTCATAGCAAATTCAGTATTTAGTAATGCAATAATTTCATTTTCAACAAATCAGAAGATACATTAAGCATAATGTCATCCACATATAACAACAAACAAGCAATGTTACTGCCTCGAAGGAAAATAAATAGTGAAGTATCACATTTACTGCATATAAACCCAATCTGCAAGATGTATTGTGCAAAGCAGTCATACCACCCTCTCGGGGCATGTTTCAAATTATACAGTGACTAACGGAGATGACATACATGCTGAGGGGCTGCTGGATGGACAAAACCAGGCGGTTGATGCATGTAAACGGTTTCTTTCAAATCTCCGTGTAGAAAAGTATTTTTCACATCAAGCTGATGAATCGGCCTACACTTACTCATAACAATACTCAGAACGGTGCGAATAGTAGCCGGTTTGACATCCAGACTAAATGTCTCACCACAATCAATGCCCTCCTACTGATTAGTGACATTAGCCACAAGTCCCACCTTATACCTCTCGAGCTCACCACTGTCTCTGTATTTATGACGAAAAAGCCACATGAATCGGATCACGTTCACCCCCTCTGGCCTAAGAACCAAATCTCAAGTGTGATGTTTCGTTAAAGCATTAAATTTCTCACACATGGCCGCATTCCAATTCGGGTCTAGCTTGGCCAATTTTAGATTTTTTGGTATTGGTGAGATGGTTTGGGTGGACAAGTTAAACTGGACTTTGGGTTTGAAAATCCCATGTTGAGCACGGGTTTCCATACGATGGATGGGTGTAGGGGTATTTTTGGTATTTTGAGGGAGTTGCTAGTTCAGGGATCTGACTGGCTGAATGGGTAGTGAGCAGGGATTGGAGTTGACGACGGGGTGGGGTATCGGGTGTGTATTTTCTGGGCATGACAGTGGTTGTGGTGGTGTGGGGTTGTCTGTCGGCGCTTTGGTTTAGGTCGAGGGTTGGATGGGTGCTGATGGATATGGCGATGACGGTGGGTTAGGTCGAGGGTTAGATGGGTCGATGATTTATGGGATTGGTTTTTCGGTGACTGGAGAAAAGTCGGGGGAAGGGAGTCGAACTAGAGGGTCGGCTATAGTGTGGTCCGATGATGGAGACACAGTGGTTGGGCGATGAGGGTTCTGATGACTAATAATGTGGGTATTGTCAGAACACCGGCTGCCAGGGGTGGCAGCAGTCGGCGACGATGAAGACTGTGGCAGAGACGGTGATAGTGGTGTAATGATTCTGTTAGATGTGACTGTGGTGGGTGGTAGTGGTGGACTGGCGGTGGTTGTCGCCGCCAGAATAGTGGCAGCCTAGTGAATGTTTGTTGGACAAATGGTGATGGGTCTTAATCTTCGAGGAATTGGTAATCAGTGACTCGGAATTTCTTAATGTTGTAAAACGGAAGACATAATCGACAAAGTTGACGTGGCGAGAAATTATAATTTTGTCGGTAGAGAGCTCATAGAACAAGTACCTCATATGATTTGACGAGAAACCTAGTAAGGCGCACGGAGTAGACCGGGGTGCTAATTTGTGAGGTGTCGTGGATGTCAGATTTGGGTAACACAGACAACCAAAAATTCTAAGGTGGTCATAGGTGGGGATCCCACGATAGAGAATTTCGGTGAGTGTCCTATTTTGAATCGCACGGGTAGGTAAAATATTGAGAATGTTTTCTGCTATTTTTAATGCATATACCCAAAAATTAGGAGGGAGAAACGCATGAAAAAGAAGGGTACAAATCATATTATTAATGGTTCGTAGAATTCTCTCAGCTTTTCCATTTTGAGGAGAGCTATGGGTACATGAGAAATGAAAAATCATGTCGTTTGACGCACAAAAGTTATGAAAGTCTGAATTATTAAACTCACTACCATTATCACATTGAAATGATTTTATGTCTTTTTCAAATTGTGTTTTAACTAGTGTACGAAACTTTGGAGAACACTTGAGATTTGAGTTTGAATGGATAGACCCAAAGAAGTGAGAGAAATTATCCAAAAATACCATATAGTATTTGTGGCCTAAGTTGTTGGCTATGGGCGATGTTCATACATCAACGTGAATAATATCAAAGGGAGAGAAAGTAATACTTATAGAAGTCGTAAATGACCGTCTAACGTGTTTTCCTAACTGACACTAGGATCAACTATGAGAAAGAGTCTCTTTGTTGCATGGATTAAATTTCTATTTTTAAGAGAATAAAAACGTGAAAATCCGGATGACCAAATCTACTATGCCACGTAGAGGGAAATATGATTGTTAAAACAGTGGGATGAGTGACACTAGTAGCGAATGTGGGTAGGAAAGGATATAGTCCCCATCAGTGCTGCACCTCGTAAGGAGTTTCTCTATAAGGAGGTCCGTTACAGAAAATCCAAATTGATCAAAATGATTGAGACATAATTATCAGTGGCAAATTATCTGATATAAATTAGATTTTTGATGATGTTTGGGGCATAAATGACATTTTTTAAGAGAGAAGTTGGATGCGGTGGTGGGGTAAGGGTGTGACTAAATCCTTGAATTGAAATGTGATGACCACTATCGACCATAATAGATTGTGGAGTTGGTAATGGCGCAGTTGAGAAAGATTACATGAATTGTTTGTGAGATGAGACGTGACGCTCATATTCATATACCACGCATTATCGGACTGTTGACGGGTCAAGGAAATCATTGATTTGTGCATGGGTAAAGGATAAATTTTAATTATTTTCGAGTAACGGATAAAACTTTTAACGGTCTCAGGTAAGGAGAAAAGACACAGAAGAATCCGCTGATAGTGGCCCAGTGGCCATTAGTCAAATTTGTGGCCTTAGGGTCACAAGTTCGATTCTCGACGGATACGTTCTCCGGGGCATATGACTTGTATTAAAGCCTGGTAGCTTAACCGCGCGGGCATGTTACAGTGTGGGTTCGATCCCCTCGAGACAAGTCCTGTGAGGGGGTCAGACCTTGTAGCATTGATCCGTTGGTGGCGATCAGACACTGAATGTGGGGTGCACATCCCGCGATTTACCTGACGGTGGCGGCTAAGAGCGAGTTCCATCACCTCCAGGAATCTAGTACCAGTACTTGATCAAGAAATGTTTGTTAAGAATATATTTCACATCACACCAAATTGACCATTCCGTATATCATGCTCTTCCTAGTCTCTTGTTATTTCGTGATTGTTTTTTAATACAGATTTTGTAAACTAGATATAATTGAAAACAAAGAAAAATCTTCTTTACATCAGTGGTCAATAACAAGCCAACCAAATATCCTGAGGAACCCACCTAATCCACAATCTTTTGTTGTTATTATTGTTATTGTAGGAGTCATTTTAATGAGCTTAAATGAACAAAAAAAACAAGGATTTATATGTTTAGCATGTAGAAAATGATCTACACAGGATTTTTGTCAAAAGAAAATACTACATAGTAATTGTTAACGTGAATCTTGAAACATGATTATACAAACAAACAAGGAAATGAAGTAACTGATAATAAATCAAATTTCAGATAGTATTATTATAACTTATAATCACTTTGATGGGATAAGCTCGCAGATGTAGGTCACGACTTTGTTTCAATCATGACAAATTAGATTGAGATATTTATATATTTGAAATCATGTTTATTTAAATATTTTTCTTTTGCCTTATGTGACATGCTCTTATAGAAATTAACATTCATATATAAGCTCCAGACATGTACAAAAAGTATCAAAAGTTTTTTTTTAAGTTCCATATTCTGTTAAATATCATTACATAAAATGAAGAAATTGATGATGTATTACGACTTAAAGAGATGATCAAGATCATATGTCAAAAAACAAAAGAAATGGTAGGTATAAGGAAAGTTACACACACGAATTCAGAGTGTTACGTGTATTTTTTAATAAAATTGTATTGAGTGTAGAGCGGATCCAGGGGAATTAATATATTCGGAGGTTCAGAAAATTCGGAGACGTCTTATAGCTGACCTACTCATGTCACGTCCGTCAGTCTCGATCAGAATACTGTGGCGCGCATGAATGTTAGGACATCGGCAAGGTCACATCATTACTGCCTTTAGGGCTAAAAGAGTATAACCTTGAATTATATATGTAAATCTTAGGAAGGAAGAAACATCATCTTGACCCCCGATCGTGATCGTCCTCAACACTGGTGATAAGGATCCGGGAGCCTCGAAAAGCTAAATTAATCATCCCTCCACGAAACACGCGATGGGAGTAAAGATAGAATGGGTAATACAGGGTAAAAGGAAGTCATGCAAGTTCCGCCAAGAATTGCAGACAACGAACAACTCTCCATGTTTAAGGTGCCAACTACCCCAAAAAAACGTTGTAACATCGATACAAGGCATTTATTACTTCATGAACGGGTGGCTAAATCCAATGGCAAAAGAGTAAGTATAAATCATCGATATTCCCGGCACATGCCGGGAAATACTTGCATTAGTATGAGGGGGTAACACCTCGAACCTGAGAGATTATAGACTCAGAAATCAGAGATGTTATCCCCTCAACAGACTCATATTGGTGACTGGCACGAAAATCTCTATCATAATTGGAGTAAACAAGAATGATATCGGTGGCTGTAGAACCCAAGTATATCGCTTGATTAGCAGACAAAGTTATGGCTCGACAGCGAGAAGAGACCGCAGAGGCATATAAGAAGAAGGCTGATAGAAAATGTAAGGAAATAAAGTGGGGGTTGCTCGCTTAAATAGCCCACGGATGTAATCATTAGCCTTGAAAAGTGAAGCGGCGTGCCTGATCAGTAAACATCAATCGTTGTCGTGACAAAACGTCTAATCATGGCAAGAGTGGCGACGTTCCGGCTAAGTTTCCACATAAAATTAAAAAACAAGGCGACTCTTTCACTTTTCATGCTCATGGAATGAAGGGCCCGGAAAGTGGGGGACTATCTGTATGGGGTGTAGAGCGTATTCAGGGGAAATCAACATATTCTGAGGCTCAAAAGATTCGGAGATGCCTTACAACTGTTCCCCACTCCCACCTGCTCATGTCATGTTCGTCAGTCTCGATCAGAGCGACGCGACACGCATGAATGTTAGGACGTCAGCAAGGTCATGTCATAACTGCTTTTAGAGCTTCAAGAGTCTAACGTTGACTTATATATGTAAAACTTATGAAAGAAGAAACATCATCCTGTTCATTTTGTAACTCTAACATTATTTTTCTCTTTCCAGACAATACACACTCAAATACATTATCCATTCACTTATTTTCGCTTGAATCATAACATGTTCATTATATTTTTCTTACTTATCAGTCATACATATTTATTTTTTAATACTTTAACTGGACTCGTTAAGGAGTTTTCCGGATCGGATACAATTCATTTTTCTTCAAATCCTATAAAATAAATCTCTAATTAATTTTCTGGTTAGGATCATTTTTAGGAAAACAAAAATGAAAGATTTATTGGCGGATTATTTCATTTTGTAGTCCTTTACAAATTCATTTTTACTTTTATGTTTTTTATAAGAGATTTTCATTTTTACACGTAACAAATCTATAAAAAACACACAAAGAATCATTTTCTTCTATTCAATTGTAAATGAATGTAGAAGACCATTTCCTCCTGATCAAACTGCGTCTTATTATCCCAGAAAAGAAAAGGAGAAAGAAGATTATGGTTATTATTATAATAATTATTATTATTTTATTATTATCACATTAATATTAATAACATAGATATTACTAGGATAAAAAGTAGAAGAATATCCCGTGTGGAATCCGCACAAACACTAGTTAGTTGATGGAGATATTTAGTGATGTGTAGACAATTAGTGGGGTGGGGATTTTGACGTGAGATGAATCACAAGAATCTCATATAATTCATTTCTTTAGCAGATGGATGAGTCAAATGGTCCTTTGAATTACTACTTGCACCTTTTGTCATCATGGCTCCATTAATAGGACCTGTCGGCAAGGTATTGGTTTTAGGTAGAAATAGACTGGTCATTTTGGATTATGTTTTTGAAAAAAATAGTTATTATCATAAAGTTTTAAATTTTATAGCATGATAATATTCTAAAATTTTACTTATAAAATGAGAAATTAATTGATAATTACTATTCAATTACATAAGCTGAAAATTTGTTATTTATAAATTTTACCATATTTTTAGCCGTTCAATTCAAGCTAGGGAATAACAAATGGACGGTTTGAGCTAAATTTAAAAGGAAAAAAAGGAGTCAGAGTTGGTTGAATTAATAAATGAATTATGTCCATATGTTCAAATGCTACTTAAGCTACCATGAGCAGAAATGCAGGATGAGATATGAAGAGTCATGGGCCATATGCCACCGAGTTCCTCAGATAAATATCGCGTGTTGAAATTATGCTTTGGCAGCCACCATGGGATTCACGGCGTGCGTTTGGTTGGGGTTATGCGCGTGCCGGTCTCGGTTTTATCTGATCGAAGAAGAATAAGTACTGCATTCAGCGAGTTCTTCAAAAAAAAAAAAAATGCTACTTAAGCTTAGATAAGTTACCTCAAGATGAACTTAATAATAAATCATAATTTAACACATTCAATTCTTATTAAACTTTAAACTCTTATTTATTTTCTTATAATTTATTTAATTTCATTCAAAATTAATAGAACATTTTTTTCTTCTTTATTTAATTTGAGATATGTATATGTATAACATATCAAATCAGAAAAAAAAAACTTTTACTTATTTTGTAACAAAATATCTCATGGTTCAATTTGGGATATATACTAATTCAAAATTAGCTCAACTTTAGATGGACTGAATTTAAGAGGATCAAGATGGAATGAGTTACTTCATCCGTTTTAATTTATGTGATATAGTCTAACTCAACACGATGTTTAATAAATAAAGGAAGACTTTTGAATATTGTGGCTAAAATAAGTCAAAGATTTTTGTGTGGTTATAGATCATCTCGTTAAGCGTAAAAAATAAAGATTAAAGTTAAATTATTGTAAAATAAAGAAATGTATCATTCTTTTTTGAAATGACTAAAAAGAAAATTGTGTCACATAAATTGGGACAGAGAGCGTATTAAACAAGCGGGTCAATAACCTACTCAAACTTAGAAGAGTTAGACGGATCATAATTTCATGAGCTAAATTTACTATCTCTAGCTACCCGGCCCATTAAGGTGGTGTTTGGCCAATCTTTTGGAAGTGTTTCTGTTTCTCAAAAACACTTCTTTGGCCAAACACCATTTTTTCAGAAACACTTTTTTCAGAAACCAAAAAGTGTTTCTAGATGGGAAGAGAAGAAGAAACACCAATTTGGTGCTTCTGGAGAAGCCCTTTTTGCTCATTCATTGATTTTTTTTTGGACTCATTTACCATTTCTTTTCACAAAATTTCTTTTAATCTCATATAATATCCCCATATAAAATAGAAATTTGGGAATAGGGATATGGTGGGGGTAGGGGTAGGGCGAGAGTAAGAAAAAAAATTCATATTTGTTTCATAAAAGTAACAAAAAATGAAATAGAAAATTGAGGATGGGTAGGGCAATGAGGTGAGGTGGAGTGGGTGGTAGGGGTAGGGCCGGGGGTAAGAAAAAAATTCATATTTTTTTATAAAAGTAACAAAAAATATGAAATAGAAATTGGAGGATGGGTAGGGCAATGGGGTGGGGTGGGTGGGTGGAGCGCGGGGTAAGAAAAAAATTATATTTTTTAATATTTTTTTTATAAAAGTAACAAAAAATATGAAATAGAAAATTGAGGATGGGGTAGGGCGGGTAAGAAAAAAATTCATATTTTCAATCATTTTTTATAAAAGTAACAAAAAATATGAAATAGAAATTTGAGGATGGGGTAGGGCAATAGGGTGGGGTTGGGGGTAGGGCAATAGAGTGGGGGTTGGGGGTATGGCGGGGGGGGGGGGGGGGTAAGGGGAAAGAAAAAATTCATATTTTTTATTAAAATAAAAAAAATATGACATAAAAATTTGAGGATGGGGTGGGTGTAAGTGTGGGTATAGCCGGGGGTAGGTTTGGACATATTTGAGTCATTGAATATCATATTGTCGTTACATTTCTTATGTACAATATAATATTATGTTTTGATTAAATGTTGCAATTAAATAATTTTAAAAAAAAATTATTAAATTGTAAAGATATACTAATTTTTAGAAACATATGATAGAAAATAATATTTTAAATAGTTTTAAATCTATTAAAAAGAATATTCTAGTAAATTTGCATAAATGTTGGTCAAACTGGAAACTGTTTCTGTTTCTCAGTAGCATTTTTATAATTATAGGCCGAACACCCTAACTGATTCTTCAAAAACAGTATCTGCAGAATTACTTCTGAGAAATAAAAATATTTTTCCAGAAACTTGGCCAAACAGACCCTAAATGACCGTCCTCTTAATTATACTTTTCTTGTGTTCTCACATTGTTGATGATCAAGTAAAGCAAAAAAAAAAAAAAATAAGTGAAGACTGAATAAGCATCTAAGATTCGTAAATTAGGAAAAATCTTAACATAGCTTAAAAGATTTGTACTATCTCGATATCAGCCTTGAGTGATAAATATCAAGTGCTGCTATTGGTCTCCATTACATTCACCATAATTCACTAGCTCAGCCCCAGTCTAAAAGGTTTGATGGACAATAAGTTAGTACTTTCCCATTAACTCGTGATAGACAAATAATTACTTCGTGGAGATTTAACTTTCTCTCATCACACAAGCTAATTAAATAAAAGTTAACATAATTTATCAAGTTAATTTCCTTGTGTGATCTTTTTAATTTTATTTAACACGGTCCCGCCCTGATTAATTCAAATTTATACTGTGTAAAGTATTTTATATTAGAAATTTTTCATATTCAATACTTGAACTCAAGACTTTTAATTAAATTAAATAAGAAATAGAAGAATTATATCCATCCTCCCGTGATTCTTGATACTTAGAAATGAACTAAATTACTCCATATAGTTGTGTGTTACCTAATACCTCACATGACCCAATATTTGATCATTATCTAGATTATATTTGTTTTTATTAGGTGTCTGGACCTGAATCGTTTAGAGAAGTCAATTCTAAAAAACACGTTTTGCATTTAAATTTGCATATATGTTTTATTTTCGTTATTATTGAATATCCTCTCTTTATTCAATAGTTTAGTCTCGATTTCGAGATTTGAAGACACGTCCTCTAATCTAGTGTTGTTATCGGTCCGGACCGGTCCGGGTATCCACTTATCGGAACCGGTCCGATAAGCTTATCGGTCTGGACCGGTCCCGGACCGATAAGGTTTCGATCTGAACGAGATCGATCCGGACGAAACTCGGTCGGACGGTAAAATTTCCTGTCGGGCCAATTTTTTTTTTAAATTGAATTTCCAATACTGAAATTGACATTCTCGGACACACTACCACGAAATTTTTACGTTGAAATATATTGTATAGCGCGAGATATTTAGATTTGAAAATGGACAATTGGTAATAATTTGGGGTAAAAGTGAAATTGATTGGCAAGACGGATGTTTTTTGAAAAATTGGCTGCTCCAAATTGCTTTAGCTGTTTGTCCTGCCCTATCTAGAAAAAATATGCGAAATAAAAAAAACATTAGGTCAAACGGACATCCGAGCGCAAAGTTATGACCATTTAAAGTTTCATTAATTTACAACTAATTAGAGCTGACAGGAGGGGGACTGGCTGGGGGGCTTGCTGGCTGGGGCTGGCTGGAGGGAGACTGGGGGTGGGGTGGGGGTGTTACCGGGTATTTTACCGGGTTACCGGTCCGGCTCCTTATCGATCCGGGTATTTTTTTGGTACTCGTATCCGGACCGTTAAGGTTTCGGTCCGAGTATCGATCCGGGTTTACCGGTCCGATTCTCGAGTAATTACCGGGTGTATCCAAACCGCTAACATCTCTACTCTAATCTATAATCAATTTGGGAGCTTTCTAATAAAATATTCGCCAAATAGTTTTACATATCTCCCTTCTCCTCCTAAATTTCATCTTTCATGGCTGACAAAATCAAATTCTATCATGAACTTGTAGTCAACAACATTAAAAATTTCATCCATGTCTCTTGAGATGGAAAAATGGTCAATACTCCTCGTGGACGAAACTCTTCAAAATTCATTATCGTGTCTACGAAGTTATCGACCACATCATTCATCCTAAATCAAAGTTCACAGACCCACCCTCGACTTCGAATTCTGATGATGTACTTTGGTTTCGTTTGGATGTTGTTGTCCTCTAGTGGATATACAACACATTCTCTAATGATCTGTTGCACACAATCATTGAGATCGATGTCACTGCCCGCCAAACGTGAGAACGTTTGGAAAGTATTTTTTACGACAACAAAACTCAACGTGCGTTATACCTTGAAAATCAGTTCGAGGACGTTCATCAGGACGATTTGCCAAACGTATCTGTATATTGTCAAGAACTCAAGATGTTTGCTGACCAACTCTCCAACATTGGCGCACCAGTCACTAATCAACGATTGGTCATGAAACTTATTGCAGGCTTGAACGAATCCTATGACGGTATTGCTACCATTCTTCAGCAATGCACACCGTTACCACCATTTTATGAGGCTCGTTCGAAGCTAATTCTTGAGAAAACCCGGAAAATCAAACGCAACAACACTCAAGCCAGCATTGCAGATGCCGCCCTCACCACAACTGTCGGGCCCTCCACCGACGTCAGGGCCTCCAATTCCGGTATCCATCACCACCGACTTGAGGACCCACAGCAGGCCGAATCGACCCGCAACAACCATCGAGCGGCGATCCGGCAAAGCCACGCGTCGGGACGAAATTCGCCTTTTCCCTTTTTATTCCGGTCGATATTTGTTCACGCGGGAAAGTCGATCCTCCGGCGAAACAACCAACAATAGCTGCGGCGATGGCGGCAAAACCTCCGTCATGGGATGCCTACTCGATGTGGGCGCGTGGCCACACCATCATGAGCCTCTCATGTCGCCCTTTTTTTACCGCAACATAAATTCTAGCGAAGTTCTGGGCAAAAGTTCTTTATTATCCTAAAGGGAAGGGGTTAGACATCCTTTAAGATCTGCTGACTTGCAGTTATCCATTCAAACCTAGGTTAGTTATTATGCTAAGAAAAAGGATGGTTTAAAAAGCATTTCAAGTAAAGATATTTGTAAGTAAAAAAATGTATTTTAAAACCAACATAAAATGCATTGTTTGCTACATGACCGGTTATGTGAGTGGAAGCTATTAAGTGGTTTAGTGTAACTTAAACAATTTATGACAAGCATAGAACAATTGATATAGGGGGAAATAAATATCTAATATCAAGATATTTTCTAATGGCGACTCAAAGATTAACTATTCTATGTGTTCTACTAGTAATGTAATGTTAGACAATTAAGTCACAATAAATGAATGGGGGCGGGGCAGGAATTAAAAGAGGACTCGAAGGCATCACAGTGTCATTCCGCCTGTGATTTTGGAATTTATGATGTGGAGAGTGCGATGGATATAGATGCGGATCTTCAATAGATGAGAGTCATGATTAGTCTCGTAATGAAACTCCTCATTTGCGTCCGATGCATTTCATGTAGGGGTGAGCGGATCCGGGTACCCTACCATTTTTGAACTACCCGGACCCTACTTTGTAAAAGACCGGTTCCTAAATTTATTATTCGGAACCTACCCGTAGCAATCATTACCCGGAACCTACCCGGATCCTGCGGTTTCGATTAGGTTCTCGGGTACCCTATAACGGAAAACACATTTCAACCTACAGTACCCTAATGATTGCATCTTTCTGGGAAAATGTAGAGTTCCGGTGGTAAAATGATTCCGGTCTCTGTCTTCCTTTTTTTCCCTTTCTAAATAACCATGATTTTTTTCCAGTCATTTAGAAGTGAATCATCTTTTCTTTTCCAGTCCTTTGTTTCATGTTCTTTCTCTTCTTCAATCTATGCAAACAAAAAGGATAAGAGTTTTGAAATTGTTCTTTGTTTGTCTCATTTTCCCTTATTCCGAATAGTTTGAGAGAAGTCAGGGAGAGGAGAAATGAGAAAGGAAAGTAGGCATACAGATGGAAACTACCGCTTCTTAATATTTTTGTCAGTATGCTTCTTGGGGTTATGACTTATGCCTAACTTCTGTTAATTCTCATCTCCTCTCATACACCAGCACTTCCGAATGAAAAAGAATAGACGTTGTCCACATCTCTGCAGCTTATCTGCTTTAATCCTTATTGTTCTCTATGTTCCATTCCGAGCTATTGTACACGATCGTTAAGCTAGTATTGATGTATTACCACTACTTTTGGATGACACATTAACATTTGTTGTCTCTCTCTCTCTGTTTGTGCATGTTGTGTGAGATATATTGACAACCTCAAATGATAAGAAGTTGCATCTTTTTGTAGTTTTCTCCCTCTGAATCTCCTGACAATCTCCCGAAAGCCCAATACTAAATGAGAATATCAATAACTAAATAATTTAAATGGGGGGTTCATAGGGTCCGAATATCGGTTTTGGGTCCGGTTACCCGATCTCTATTTTTCGAAACTGGAACCGGACCCGACATCTATCGGTTCCTAATTTTACTATTCGAAACCTACCCCTTATTCTAATATATCTACCCGGAACCTACCAATTAATGTCGGTTCCGATCGGATATTTGGGTACCATGTATCCATGCTCACCCCTAATTTCATGTGATAGAAAGAAAAAGAAAAGGATTAGTACACACTCAACCATATTAAATCAATGCAAATAAAGATGACATATTCATATAAACTCAAGCACATATACGACCCAATTTTATTCCCATTGCAGCGGCCCAGAAAATAACAGTTCCAAACATGATCCAAATAAACAATGAGCCGCAGTAAGCACAGTATTCAAGCCAATTCATCAGCATATGCGTAGGTAGGAACTGCTACGCAGAAAGCCCGAATATTCCTATTATACCTTTTTGTTTAATTCTCACTTAAACTAGTCGAAAGAAGATTATTAAATCCCATGCCAAATACCAATTTTTACCACATCAATTCTTGAATATAGTATTTAAAATACATAACATGATTCTCATAAAATAAGGCGGATTTTAACAACTATGCATGGATATTCGAAATAACTCCTACGAAAACAAGATGTACATATAAATGGTCTAATACCATATAGATATGGATTCATTGTTCTAAATCATAATATGAAGACTTTATAGTAGATGAATTCAACACGTTGGCAGTTGCAGTTTAAAATGAATTTTTATAGATTCTAAACTCAATAGAACCCACAGTTAACATACCTAGGCCATCTATTCTGATTTGGAACATTCCATAGCCGGACTAATAATAAATCAACACATCAAGAACCTTATTCGACTGCTCACGCTTATATCACACATCACACAAATTTTGAATAAAGATTTAAGGGAGGACACTTAATAGTCCCAAACAAGACTTTCTGATCATACATCGATATGACTCATACACTGGTGAACACATTTAACTCATTCAAAACATATTCAACTACTTCAGGCATACGGAACAGATACGAGCACACCGACCGAATCCATAGCACACAAAATTATACAAACAATAAAAATAGTCGAGATGCGATTGAGTTTACCTTTTTTGGGTAGCGAACCGAGGCGGCATTTCGACTCGTCAGACCCACTTGAATTGCGTTGTGAATGAAAGGGACAAATCTTTCGCTTCAAGAATGGTTGTTAGCTATGAATCGATGATGTGAGGACGAAGAGGTTCTGGGGTTTTTTGGCTTGAGGGCTCTGTTTCTCGGATAGTCAAAGGCTTTTGACGGTAAAAGACGTGTTTTTCCTTGATGTCTCTCGATGCCTATTGCATGTATTGATTGTTGTTTATATAGTTCCGTTTTAGGTTTCGATTTATGGTAAGTTATTGGTATAATTTTTGAACTGATTTTCGGATTGATTTTGTGGTATTAGGGGTATTTTGGTTATGGTAATCTCAATTTGGTACGAGTTTAGTATGATTTCGGGAATGGATTTAATTATGGTAAGTTATGATTTTGTAGCCGATTTGGGGAGATTTGGAGATGGAAATGGACGTAGATAATGGGTTTATGGTAAAGAGATGATAGGGGTGTGAGTACGCCAGATTTTCCAATCCGGTGGGGATTCGTGGAAGCGTTGATGGTGTGCGGCGGCTGCTGAATTTGGAATTTAGGGTTCTGTCTAAATGAATTTAAGGTGTTTGGGGAGATGAAATAAAAGGCTGGGGCGTTTGGGCCAACTGGTTTGGGCCGCGGGTTTATGGGCTGCTGGGAATTAAAAGGGTAGGTTATTGATTAATGGTTTTGGGCCATAGCAAGATTTAGAAATTTCAGGGAGTTTAAATTATGAACAAGTTTAATTATTTGGGTATTATTAATGATAACAAATGCAGACATGATATTTAAGGAGTGCTCTATATAAATGCGATGACATTACTAATATTCCTTATTTATGTTTGCATATGTTTATATGTGTATGTATTATCATTATTAAAATTATTTTACGGTGTTAAGAAATAGTTTATTTAGCAATAAATGATTGGGAGAGAGGGTCAAAATTGGGTGTCAACATCTCCTCCTTGCCCGTATCAGACATCCTCGTAGACTCCACCTCCGACCCGACAAGCTCAACCTGACATACTCGACGCACATCCACAACATGCCTACATAGCACAAACTCCCCTCCCCGCTCTTAACTTATGTACCAACTGACATTGAGGCAGCTATGAACATAATGTCACTCAACGCTCCAGACGAAAATTGGTATATAGATACATGCGCTACATCTCACATGATGACATTATAAGGTACTCTCTCGTATTATTTCAATTTGAGTAATTTAAATCGAAATATTATTATTGGTAGTGGACAAGACATTCATATTCATAGTTTTGGTCATTCATCCTTATCCCCACCACTAATTTTAAAAAATGTCCTCCATGCCCCTAAACTCATTAAGAATCTAATCAATGTGCGACGTTTCACAACTAATAATAATGTTTCCCTTGACTTTGATCTTTTTGGTTTTTCTGTGAAGAATTTTACGATAGGGAGACGAATAATGAGATATGACAGCACCAGAGATCTCTACCCTATTTCAACGTTGTCAACAAACCAACCTCAGTTCTATCAACATTTGTTGCTCTTTCGTCTTCCTTATGGTATTCTAGATTAGGACATCCAGGAGATTCTGTTTTACGCTCCCTTACGAACAATAATTTTATTCAATGAAACCGTATTTCTAAGACTCCTATATGCGAATCTTGTGTTTTTCGGAAACATGTTAAAATACCATTTTTTGCATCCACAAATTATTCTTTAATGTATTTCGATATAATACATAGTGATTTGTGCACTTCCCCTGTTTTAAGTACGGTTGACCATCGATATTATGAGTTGTTTTTGGACGATTATTCCAATTTTCTATGGACTTTTCCAATTGGTAATAAATTTCAGGTCTACTCCATCTTTTCCTCATTTAGTACTTTTGTAAAAACATAATTTGAAAAGAGCATTAAATGTTTTCAATGTGACAATGACAGAAAATTCGATAACAACCAATTCAAAAAGTTTTACTCCAAAAATGGTCTTACCTTTCATTTTTTCTGCCCTCACACCTCCTCCAAAAATGGTAAAGCCGAACAGAAAATCTGAACCATAAACAACCTAGTTCGTGCCCTACTAGCGCACGCCTCAATTCCTCCTCAATTCTGGCATTACACACTCTCCATGACCACTTATCTCTTCAAATGAGTCTCTAGCACTACGGTCGCCCACTCAAATTCTGTTTCGTAGGAACCCCTTCTACCAACATTTGCGTAGTTTCTGATGTCTATGCTACCCCTCCATTCGACCACTCACAAACTCCAACCCCGATCTTATCCATGTGTGTTATTGGGTTACCCCTTCTCCAATTATTGTGGTTACTCTTGCTATGACTTATCAAGCCGTAAAATAATTATTGCACGCCATGTCCTATTTGATGAGTCTCAATTCCCTTTTCCCTCACTAAACTCGCCACCTCGACATTCCTACGACTTCCTAAATGATGGTCTGAGCCATCTTCTAATTCATCATTTACATAATTTAGCGTCTTAATCCCCGGCACCCGAACACACCACGGTCTGTCCAGACATGCTGCCCATCCAGTTCCGCCGACAGTGGCTCAAAATATCCAATCTCAGGATGATATCGCAGCCAGCTCTCGGTAAACTGAGCCTCAGTCAGTCGATCCCGCCACTCCTGCCCTTTCTCCTCTTTCCGCAAATTCCTTGCCCTCCCTTCTCCTCCCATACCGCGTTCCGAGGTACGCTCTCAAACAATGGAAACTCATGCTATGCACATAATTTCCAAACCTAAACAGTTATTTAACCTATCCATTTCAGTTGTTCCTTCTCCTGTCCCTCGTAATTCGAAAGATGCCTTGTCCGACCCAAATTGGAAAGCCGCAATGATTGATAAATATAATTCTCTTATTTATAAAATGTGGGACCTAGTACCCCGTCCGCCTGATGCTAACATTATTCATTTATATGTAGATTTTTAGACATAAAAAAAATCTGATGGTTCTTTTGAGACGTACAAGACTCGATGACAGGTCTCAACGGGTGGAAGTAGACTATGATGAAATGTTCCGTCCGGTCGTAAAGCCCGCAACAATTTAGATCGTCCTGAGCATTACCCTATCAAAATCTTAGACCATTCATCAGTTTGATGTAAAAAATGTCATATTACATGAGGATCTTCATAAAACGGTATATATACATCAACTTATGGGTTTCAGGGATCCTATTCATTCGGATTATGTGTGTCTGATGCGAAAATTGTTAAGTGTATTTTGTATACACTTTTGAGTACTTTTTAGTTAGTATTTCACTCTTTTATTTTGCGTTTAGTATAGTGTTAGGTGTGTTTTCCTTCTTTTTGTGTCACAACGGCCATAAAGGAGAAATACCACTTTTGAGGACGAAATGAGCTTAATTGGGATGCAAATTGCACAAGCACAACCCAAGGAATGAAGCCTAAAAAGTGCCACGAAGAATAGAACAAATCAGGCGGAACTGGACAGAAATCAGAGAGGCACCACGGTGCCTGGTCAAGTAGCACCGCGGTGCCGTGGAACCGCGGTCAGAAAAATTAGCACCGAGCGTAAAAATTGCCGAAAGTCTGAAACTGAAACACCGTCGAAGGCACCGCGGTCCTGGCTAGAGGCACCGCGGTTCCATATGTACAGTGAGCTACAGTTATTTCGTGAGGAATTAGCACCGCGGTGCTAGGTAAAGGCACCGCGGTGCCGACGCGTATTTTCAAAAAAGTTGGGTCGAAATTGGACAAGGGTAAAGGGGTTCGAAGCAAAAAATTTCTCAGCTATAAAACCCCTAAAACCCTGTCATTATTCGAGGATCATATTTTGGAGAGGAGAACGACGACTACAAGCGACAATTGGAGACATCTTATTGTTCAAGTTACTTTCTTTCCCTTATTTTTATTTCAGTTTATGTTGAATTGTAATTTAGTTCTTAACATGACAATGTTTAGGAGCTAAATACTTTAGTAGGGTTTCCATCGAATCTTCTTGAAGCTCTTTCATATAGTTAATGCATTAGTTTTTGAGTTCTTCTTCAGCTTATTAAGATCTATTCAATATTGTTATGATTGCTTGATAATTAACTAGCTATTAATTGTCATCACTTATATGATTTCGAATCAAAAGGCTGAAAGGTGAGATTTGAATATGTTGTAATTGTCTAGACATATGTTAAAATCGTGGACGAAAGTACCCCGATACTTGTGTAGTATTATAGGTTATTGTTCTTAATCCTCATGTATGATAATACTTATCATAGAAATATAGAAGGTTTCTGCACAAGGTTGAGCTCTTATATGTCCTAACCGCAATATAATCACAGATTAGTTAACCTGCTATCTTAATAAGAAGAAGAATCATTAGCATTGTATTAACACGTGAAATAGTAGATAGTTGAGGAGATTGGAACCCTATTTCCTTCATAACTGTTATAAACCCAAAGTCTTATAATCTTTAGTTTATTTCCTGCACTTAGTCATAATTCTTAGTTATAATTCTCAAACAAAAGAACGATTGCCAAATATATACCATATGATAGATAATCGGTACTTAATAAACCAGTCTATGTGGACAATAAATCGTTCTTACCAGACTATATTACTTGTAACGATACGTACACTTGCATGAGCATTTGGAAAATCGCAACAGAAATCACTCTATGGACTGAAACATGCTCCTCGAGCATGGTACCAGTAGTTCACCGATTATGTCTCCTCTATCAGTTTTTCACACAGAAGATTCGATCATTCCCTATTCATTTACAACAACGGTCCAGACATGACTTACCTCTTATTATATGTTGATGACATCATCCTCACCACATCATCTGATGCCCTCCGTCGGTCTATTATGTATCTCCTTTCATGTGAGTTTACTATGAAGGATCTGGGGGCCCTGAGTTGTTTCTTGGGCATATCTGTCACTCGCTATTCTGGCGGCCTATTTCTATGTCAGAAAAAATACACCGAATAGATCATTGATCGTGGAGGCATGACATTTTTCAAGCCATCCCACACTCCAGTGGACACAAATTTCAAGCTTAGCGCTGATTCCGGCCCTCCATATTCAGACTCGACTCACTATCATAGCCCTGCAATACTCACATTCACGAGACCAGACATATCCTATGACATGCAATAAATCTGTTTGCACATGCATAATCCGACCGAAGCACACATGCATGCCCTCAAACGTATTTTATGATACGTCCAGGTCACACTTCACTTCAGTTCGCACTCACTGGTCTCACTACTTATTCTGATGTTGGCTGGGGTGGATGTCCTGACACCCGATGCTCCACGTCTAGTTACTGCATTTTTTTCGGAGATAACTTATTGTCTTGGTCTTTCAAAAGACAACCTACACTATCCCGATCTAGTGCCGAAGCAAAGTACAGAGGTGTAGCCAACATCGTCTCTGAGTCTTGTTGGATATATAACCTTTTACTTGAGCTTCACTGCCCGATTCAAAAGGCAACACTGGTCTACTGCGATAATATTAGTGCGATATATCTTTCCGGCAATCCCGTCCAACATCAGCGTACCAAACACATAGAGATATATTCATTTTGTTCGCGAAAAAGTAGCTCGAGGTCAAATTTGTGTCCTTCATGTTCCTTCTAGATATCAGATTGCCGACATTTTCACCAAAGAACTGCCGCGCATACTGTATGATAATTTTCAAGTGAGCCTCAGTGTTCGTAAGCCTCTCGCTTCAACTGCAGGGCTGTAATAGAATATTCACCAAATATTCTTACATTAATTGTATATCTCTTATTTTAGATAGAATTGTATTCCTATTGTATTTAGGTCTCTTATTTTAGGTAGAATTATATTTCCTATTGTAATTAGGTTGATTAGTTACCTAGTTTAGATATTCTTATACTACTATATATATGGTACATTATTGATAAATAAAATCAAGAAACATATTCCTTTACTTTCGTTCTACCAATTACTTTGATTTTGACTGTTTTTATCCAAAAAAGAAATGACACTTTTTAAAGTTAAGCAGTTGTTGGATGATTCTCTTGAGTAATTTAGACAAGAAAACTTTCAGAAAAGTACATCTCGCTAATTTACATTGCAAAATACAGCTCAAAATTTACATTGTAAAAATTTAGCTCAAAAGCACGTTTATACAATGTTATACACTTATGTACAAAAGACAGGTAAATTATGTATATAGGTGTATGAAAGTGTATAATGTTTAGGTATATACACTAAAGAATATAATTATACAATATTATATACGAAAATACACACTTATACACAATTATACAATATTGTATAAGTGGATATAACATAGATCTGGACTAATTTTGAATAAGAATTGCACTTTTATACAAGATAGATATATTATGTATATAGGTGTATAAAAATGTATAATAGTGTATAAGAGGTGTGTATACGCCCATAAGAGTTGTTTTATACACACATATACACTATTATACAACATTATACAAATAAATTCTATCAATGGAGCTTCCCAGGTTCTTCTTCCTTGAGCCTTTTCTCCACCGTCGACTCAACCACCTCCGACGACTTCTCCCACCGCTAATAACTTCATTTCCGCCACCTGCGCTCGTACCACCGACGGAGGAAAATTAAAGAAGAACGCAGCAGAGAGAGAGAAGACGCGATAGAGAGACAGAGAGAGTGCGATAGAGAGTAGGGAGGCAGATGCGAGAGAGAGAGGGTGAGAGAGAGTAGGCGGCAGAGAGAGAAGGAGGAAGAGGGATTTGGTCAGTTTTTGTAAGATTTTAAAAGGTGAATTAATTTTGATAACATTGTTACTCTAATTAACATACAAATCTAATTATTCCATTTAAATATTCTTATTGAGTTAAAACAAAAGTAGTCATTTCCCAGTTTCAACTTTCAAGTAGGGATATTTTAATATATTTTACCTATTAGTTAGGATGTCAAAGTTAATTAGCGCGCTTTTGGATGATTCTTTCGTTATGTTTTTAATATTTTTAGTGTAGTTGAGACATTCTGAATTTCAAGTATCCTATGCGCTTAGTAGTTTTGGACATTTGGATACATATTACTAATTCTGTCTCAAATATAGTCGTGTTTTTGTTTTACACATCCTTAAAAATTAATTAAGAAGGTTTTTGACTATTTGATTCTCGTTTATGTCTTAAGGTATAATTTTTTGCTTTTCATTAAATATTATTCTATTGCGGTATTTGTAGTTTTGAAGAACAATTACTATTAAGAACAAAATAAATAAGAAATAATTAATTTTATCTTAAATTTCTAAAAGATAAATAATCAGAGACAATTAGATAATTTGAGGATGGAGTAGCATTTTTAGCTGTTGGATGATTTTTTCATTAGTTAAATATTGTTAGGTTAGTTGAGACATTTGGGAATTTCAAGTATCCTATGCACTTGGAGTTTTAAGAACATTTGGATTGATATAAAATTTAGATTAGCAAATCATTTTCATTTCTTAATAAAAAGCCTTAACAGGAAACCCAAAAGAATGATTATTGTATTAAGAGTTTAACTTCTATTACTAATAATGTAACAAGAAATTAATTTATACTACCATATAACCTATAGAATGTAACCATTATATAGTAAAAGTCCAAGTAATAAGTAGAACTAGTTATCTGAAAAACAAGGCAGTTCACAAACCTATTCATAACGAAAGCCATTTATTACGCCACTTAAAAAGCAACTATATACAAGGTAGTTCAACAGAAAATTGCGAGAAAACTCAAAACACAAATGATTATTTAGGTAAGGACACATCTACTAGACATGGAGCATTACAATAGGAAAACACGATTATCCTCAACATACATAGAAAAGGGAAATTCAACAAATATTAAAAGTAATGCATGAGAATGATTAGTGTGAAGCGCGGGGCCATGGTCGCGAGTTCGATCCTGCATAAACCTTCTTGGCTGAATCACACATGACTGCCAAGTGTGGTTTACATGGTGGCGTGGTTTGCGCTGCGTCGGTCAAGGGTTTACTGCTTGCACTCGAAAGAGTAGCGGCTGCGGGTTCCTTCGTCAACAAAAAAAAAAAAAAAAACAAATATTAAAAGTACAATTAAATTAAAATAGCAATTAATGTAATTTAGTGGTGGTGGTGGTGGTGGTGTCCTCCCTCAGCTTCTTTCTTGGCATCCTTCTGGTCATGGTGCTCATGGAATGCATATCCACCTGCCCCTATTGCAGCAGCAGCTGCAATCTCTTCCTCTATCTTGTGTTTGTGTGCATGCTCTGGATCTTTCTTTGCCTCATGTTTCTCATGCTTCACCAAAAATGAACGAAAGAAAGTTAATATCGACGTAGAGATTAGTGACAAATATCAAACACCGAATAAAAAATAAAATAACAAATATTAGTGACGTACAGTTATTAATCTTTAGATCATAATTAAGCACAAGATGGTGACCTATCTAAATAGGTTCACCATAGAAAAACGTTAGATCTTTTATGATCCGTTATAGTTTGAATTGAAATGAACGTGCTGATTATAATTTGAAAACAAGAAAATGATTTACGAAAATTTAATTTGATGTGTATATATATAAGATTAAATTATACATACCAAGGCGTAGACACCGGCAGCAGCAGTGCCAAGTTCACCGATTTTCTCAAGATGCTTATGGTGTTTGATTTCCTTTTCGTAATCCACAGGGCCACCCTCCTCCGCCTTGTCCTTGTGGTGGAGCAGGTGGTGGTGGTGGTGTTTCTCCTCCGCCATGGTAATTATAATGAATAAGAAATAAGATGTCGATTTAGAAATTAAAGTGTGTGTGATAATGTTACCCTAGTGTTCTTCTATTTATAAGTGATTATTATTTAAGGGTGAACTTTGTCCAAATTAAATTATTGTGGATGAGGTGATAGTCATACAACTCATCAACTATAAATTCTGTTTGTCTCTAATTACTTGTGTAAAATGATTTTTACACTATTATTACCTAAATGGTAATTTATTACTACTATATATCTTCAAGTTTCTTAAAAACGTAAATCTTGTGAACATCTCTTGCCACTGCATGCCATTGTGAATTCGTATCGAAAAGTTTGATTTCAAGGGGGTAATCGGCGAACATTTTATTTTTCAAGCTCGAATCCAAAATCACTAATTAAGAATGAAAATACTTACCACCTTATTACAATCTTTAGTGGTGTCCAACAATACTTCTAAGTGTTTAGATATCAAGCGTTATTTTTTCATATGTTTATATGTAAATAAATTAAATACAATACCAGATTTTAGCAAGAACACTTTTGAATTGAGGTTCTTAGTTATCATACGACAAAGCCCATTGGTTGTGGCTTGGCCTTTGGGTTGTGGTTGTTCTCCAACCCAATGTTTCTTATCTCGTATAAGTCCTCAAGTTTTTTTCGGACATTTCATCCCTTCAGATATTACTTTAAACACGAACACGATTAGTGATTCACATGTGGCAAAGGAGAAAAACAATTTTTACAAGATGAAAATACCATGTAGCTGTCATTCAAGTAAATTTTGAAAGTATGTCTTCTATATATTTTGTATATTCATTACCATAATTAGTAGAGTTCTTGTACATGTATAATAATGATAGTAGTCTTCTATTAGGAAAAGCTAGTAGTCTTGTATTAGGAAAATGTATATTTAATTTCCATAATTAGAGATTGTATATCATGTATATATACCTTTTCATTAATGAAAATAATCAAAAGGATTATTCTCTTTCATGGTATCAGCAGTCTAGGACAAACTTTGTCTTCTTCGAAAATTCTCACCTTCCGCCGCCCTACTCGTCGGCCGTGACCCCCCCCCCCCCCGCTTCAATTTTTTTTCAAATCTTTAATTCTCCTCTTGTTCTTTCATCATGTTGTTAGGCATATTTTATATACACTTTTTGAGTAATTTTTAGTTAGTATTTTTCCCATTTTCGTTTAAATTAGTATCGTGTTAGGGTCGTTTTTCTTTCTTTTGAGTCACAGCGGTCCTAAATGGAGAAATGACAAAAAGAAGATGAAATGAGCATAATTGAGATGAATTGCACACTAAAAGGGCCAAGAAATGAAGCCGAAGAAGTCCCGGAAAGCATAGAAGAAATCTGACGAAGTCCGGACGGAAAAAAGACACAAAACCGAAAAAATGCCCGAAGAAGCCACAGGCGACGCGACGCTAAATGTCCTGCACTGTATGATTTTTTCGCAGGAGTTTCAGCGCTGTGGCGCCAGCAGCGCCGACACGAAATTTCTGATTTTTGGGCAGAATTTCAGAGGGTTAAAAGGGTCCGAAGCGCAAACTTTCTAAAGTATAAAACCCTAAAACCCTGCTCATTATCTTACATCTTGTACATATCTCATCTCTCAGAACACATCACAACGCTTGACGGCTACAATTGGAGACATTATTTCTAAGTATTTCTTTTCCTTTTCTCTATTTTAATTCAGTTCATGTTTGGATTTGTGTTAGTTCTTAGCATGTCTATGGCTAGTAGTTAAACACTTTATTAGGGTTTTCCTATTGAATCGCTTGAAACTCTTATTCATGAATTAATGCATTAGTTTACTTTCTTCTTCACCGGATTAAGATTTATTCAATATTGGTATGAATGTTTGATAGTTAACTGATCACTAATTATCATAATCTATATGATTTCGAATCAAGAACCGAGAGGAGAGATTTGGATATGTTGTAATTGAATAGACTAGGTTAAAATCGTGGACGAACGTACTCCGATACTTGTGTAGTATTATAGGTTATTTTTCTTAATCCTCCTATGTGGTAAAACCTATCATAGAAATATAGAAGGTTTCTGCACTGGAGTTGAGCGATTATATATTCTAACTGGAATATAAGACAGTCTAGTTAATCGCTATCTTAACGTAGAAGAAGAAGTCATTCTAGTTGCATTAAGGATTGATAAGAGTGGATAGTTGAGGATATTGGAAGCCCTAATTCCTTCATAACTGATTAAACCTCAATAATTTAGTTTAATTCTTGAAATTACTCCACTAGTGTTAGATAAAAACCAAATCAACTTATCGTTTGCCAAATAGATAACCTAGAATAAATGTTCGGTAATTAGAAACCAGTCTCTGAGGATGATATTCGGTCTTACCAGACTATATTACTTGTAACGATACGTACACTTGCGTGAGCAATTGGAAATCGGGCTAACAAGTTTTTGGCGCCGTTGTCGGGGACTGGCGTACTTTTAATATCAAACTATCTAATCTTATTTCTAATTTGGTTTGTATATATATTTGGTTATGTTATTTTATTTCTAATTTGGTTGCTCCAGGAACAAGTTTATAACTTGTTCTGCGAGCATTTTTTTATCACTTTTTGTTGTTTTTCTTATTTTGTAGGTAAAGTTGAAAAAAAGGGCATGGACTACTACTACTATCAGGGGCAGTGGAATCATCAACAACAGCCTAACTCATAGGAATATCAAAATGAGTTGCAGACAGCCATACTCGTGCTCACCAAGAGTCAGACTCAGTTTATGGATGAGACAAATGTGTCCCTAAAAATATTGGAGACACAAATAGGGCAGCTGATGGATATGGTGATCAATGTACCGCAAGAAAATCTGCCTAGCGACACAGTTGTGGGGAGTGATAAGAAGAGTGAGGAACCTGAACCACAACAAGCAGTTGAGAATAATGAGCAATTGAGAGAGATAGTTGGTGTAGAGAAAGAAGAGGTTACTGAGATTCAATTTTTCACCTTTTTGGATTCCTTGTAATTTCTTTTTCATATACCCATTGCTGAGCCCCAACCAGAAAGTCCATACCCTCAAGGGCACCCCCAAAAGTTGAGAGATATAGGGAGTTTCACTGATCTCTACATTATAGAGAGCCTAGAAGACAAAATTGCCTTGTGTAATTGGGAGATAATCTTAGATATGAGGCCCTTGTTTGAAAAAAGTATTGTAGGAGAAGTGAGACCTGCAACAATAACTGTGCGGATTGCAAACAGTTCGCAGAAAGATCCACTGGGCACTAGTAAAGATTAACTGCGTCCGGCTAAAAGATGTTAAAGACAGCGCTACTTGGGAGGCAACCCAATGTTTTAATTATGTTATTTCAATTTCTGTTTTAGTTTGTTTTATTTTGTCTTGAACAGTCTCACGGTCTTGGTTTTTTGTCTTGTGTTTTTGGATGACAGGTGGACTGGAAGCTACCTCTGAGGAAAATGTGTCAAAAATGCTGAAATTCTGAAAACTGTGCAAATTCTAGAATTTTCCCTCCCAGACCTCCGTTATGACCGATGTGTTGTGTCAGTAAGGTGTCCCTTTATTTTCAGTCTTCACACATTGGGAACAGTGTGTCGATTAAGTTTGAGGGGTGTCTTATTTTGTTTCATTATTTTGTTTTTGAGTCTTTCTGATTTGTCTTTGTGTTGTTCCATGTGTTTTTGAGTCATAATTTTTTTTTATGGATCATGCATGTTGTAGTTGCTAAAGATATTGAGTGGATAAAGTGGGATAATGTAATGGAATTGAAAGCAACAATCTGTGTGCTTAAGTTAGATATGCCAACAATTCATGACATCTAATTCTTTGAGATATTTGTGCTTAGCTTATGTGTGTCAGTTATGGAAAGAAAGGTTGAAAAATGCCTAGAAAATATGTTTGCTTGTTATTTGAGGCGAAAAAGTTAAGATGTACATGTTTAGGGAGATGATTCAGGCATTTTTTTGATAGCCCTTCTAACCATTCATTACTTATTCTGACATGAATTGTATCACTAGTCAGCCTCGTTGAGCCTAAAATAAGATCTTTCTTTGACACCATATGATTTCCTATTTGTTCCATAAGTAATAATTGAAAGTTAGTAGGATGAAAAGTATTGAAAAAGAAATAAGAAGAGAGTGAAAATTTGATGCACCACAATGAAAAATATGCAAAAGCCTAAGTTTGGAGGTGCTTGTTATTTATAATGTATTTCACTCTCTAAAAAAAAGAAGGAGAGAAATAGGTATGAGATTAAAAAGAAAATCATAAAGAAGAAAAAAAGAGTTGAATAAAGAATGTTTATGGTACGTATGAACCTAAATGCCTACTTTTACCTACCCCTGCCTAAGCCTACATTACAACACTTGAAAGTCCTGATGATCTTTAATATGTATATCTATGATTAGTGGAGAATAACAAGTAAATAGGTCTATAGCGTTTGGGAAAGATGGAATGAAATTGACATGCATATGTTATGTGTTTGTATTTTCAGTGACTATGATCCAAGTGAATTTGCGGAATATCTAACTTGAAATCCTAGATTGCTAATTATTCATGCTATATATGTTCTAATATATTATCCCATCGTTCATCCATGATTTTGAAAGAGCATTGCTATAACTATTTGATCCATTTTATTGAGTGTTTTGTTTGATTTTGTTTTCGTTTTTATTTTTTGTTTAGTGTTTTACTCGAGGGTGAGTAAAGGTTAAATTTGGGGTTTTTTCAGGCATATTTTATATACACTTTTTGAGTAATTTTTAGTTAGTATTTTTCCCATTTTCGTTGAAATTAGTATCGTGTTAGGGTCGTTTTTCTTTCTTTTGAGTCACAGCGGTCCTAAATGGAGAAATGGCAAAAAGAAGATGAAATGGACATAATTGAGATGAATTGCGCACTAAAAAGACCAAGAAATGAAGCCTAAGAAGTCTCAGGAAGCATAGCAGAAATATGACGAAGTCTGGATGGAAAAAGGACACAAAACCGAAAAAATGCCCGAAAACGCCACAGGCGTCGCGGCGCTAAATGTCCTGCACTGTCTGATTTTTTCACAGGAGTTTCAGCGCCACGGCGCCGACGCGGGATTTCTGATTTTTGGGCCTAATTTCAGAGGGTTAAAAGGGTCCGAAGCGCAAGTTTTCTCAAGTGTAAAACCCTAAAACCCTGCTCATTATCTTACATCTTGTACATATCTCATCTCTCAGAACACATCACAACGCTTGGCGGCTACAATTGAAGACACCAGTTCTAAGTATTTCTTTTTCTTTTTTCTATTTTAATTCAGTTCATGTTTGGATTTGTATTAGTTCTTAGCATATCTATGGCTAGGAGCTAAACACTTTATTAAGGCTTTCCTATTGAATCACGTGAAACTCTTATTCATGAATTAATGCATTAGTTTTGTTTCTTCTTCACTCGATTAAGATTTATTCAATATTGGTATGAATGTTTGATAGTTAACTGATCACTAATTATCATAATCTATATGATTTCGAATCAAGAACCGAGAGGAGAGATTTGGATATGCTGTAATTGAATAGACATAAGTTAAAATCGCGGACGAAAGTACCCCGATACTTGTGTAGCATTATAGGTTATTGTTCTTAATCCTCCTATGTGGTAAAACCTATCATAGAAATATAGAAGGTTTCTGCACTGGGGTTGAGCGATTATATATCTTAATCGGAATATAAGACAGTCTAGTTAACCGCTATCTTAACGTAGAAGACGAAGTCATTCTAGTTGCATTAAGGATTGATAAGAGTGGATAGTTGAGGATATTGAAAGCCCTAATTCCTTCATAACTGATTAAACCTCAATAATTTAGTTTAATTCTTGATATTACTCCACTAGTGTTAGATAAAAACCAAATCAACTTATCGTTTTCCAAATAGATAACCTAGAATTGATGTTCAGTAATTAGAAACCAGTCTCTGAGGACGATAGTTGGTCTTACCAGACTATATTGCTTGTAATGATACGTACACTTGCGTGAGTAATTGGAAATCGGGCTAACACATGTCTACCACAAAGAACACATTTCATCCTGCCATTGCAGTCTCCAACATCAAGAACAACATCTTTATTGTTCTTGAGATGAAAATACGTCCAATACGCGATATGGGCAGAACTATTTAAAATTCACGCACGGTCTAATTGGGTCCTTCATCACATCGTCCCTTCGGTAAAAATGCAAGGAGAATGTGCCTACCGCCGATGATAAAATAAAGTTGTGGGCAACTCTTGATGCTACGGTACTCGAGTGGTTTATTCCACCATCTCTACGGACCTCTTGCAGACTATTATTGAACCAGATGCCACGACAATGGAAGCTTGAAATAGGTTGCGTGATATATTCTAGGATAACAAAAATTCCTGTGTCGGGCCTCTTGAGCAAGAATTCTCCCACATCAACATGGAGGATTTTCTGAAAGCCTCAGCCTATTGTGAAAGTCTCAAAAAGTTGTCGGATCAACTCAAGAATGTTGGCGCGCGTCACGAATGATCGTCTTGTTCTTCAAATGGTTGTTGGTCTATACGGGGCTTATAATGACGTTGGAACTCTTCTTCGACAAAGCAATCATCTCCCGTCGTTCTACCATGCATGTTCCATGCTCACTTTAGAAGAAGTCGGATTGACTAAAAAGGCGACAACCGAAGCCAATTCTACCATGATGGTAGCGACATCCCGTGACACCAATGACCCTCACTCCTTCTCAGACAATTCTAGCCAAAACCATAACAATGGTGGCGGTAAAAAGGGTCACGTCGGAAATGGTGGCAAAAATCGTGGTGGTGGTGATGAAAGTGGCAGCAACCGCGGCGGTGGCAGAGCACGTGGTGGAAGTGGCCAGCCGGCTGGGCCGCAACACCACTGGCCGCAGCCTTGGGCCAGTGCATAGTGGCCGTGGGGCGGGCAAGTGGGCAGTGGTCTACGCCACAATTTACAGCATACCCAGTAGCAAGTTGGGCCAGGCCCAACGACCATAACGACTCGGTGACCACAACTTGGCGCAGCGTGGTGGCGTCGCCCATGGAATAAACGTTTGGGTTATCCGGGAGCATATGTTCTTTCCTCTCTTAAGAATAATGAGTTTATTGAATGTAGTAGTACGCGTAGTACTAATATTTATCCTTCTTGTCCGCTTGGGAAACATGTTACATTACCGTTTATAGCCTCAAATTCTAGTACTTTGTTGCGAATTTGATATTATTCATAGTGATTTGTGGAGATATCCCGTTTTGATCTCTTTGAGCCACCGTTATTATGTATTATTTTTGGATGACTATTCTAATTTTTTGTGGACCTTTCCTTTATCTAAAAAGTGTCAAGTTTGTTCCACATTCATATCGTTTAGAGCATTCATCCGTACTCACTTTGAACGGAAAATTAAAAACATTCAATGTGATAATGGAAGGTAATTTGATAATGAACCTCGGATCTGAAATACAAAAAATAAGCTCTAAATTGGCTCAGATCTGGCGATGACGATGGCTCAGATCTCCGGTGTCTCAGATATGGCGATAACAATGGCTCAGATCTCCAATGGCTCACATCTGGCAATGACGACGGCTCAGATTTCCGGTGGCGGAGATGACTTTCAAAGGGCAAAATTCCCTTAATATTCTGATATTGTACGTAATTTATGTGACTTTTTTCTGAGGAGTAATTTGAAAAATGAACCTTGTTCTACTTTGCAGCTAAACACCACCTGGCTTTCCCTTTCAACTTCCCTTCCAAACAAAACAATCAAAATTCAAGATCAAATCCTTCATTTTTTTGCCTTGCAGAAATCCTTCATATTTTCTTTGATTTGATTCAGATATGATATCAATGGATTTTGCCTGAGCTTCGGCGGCGGTTCGTAGTGGCCGACAGTGACAGAGAGAGAAGAAACATATCAAAGTCTAACCCTAAGGTTCTCAGTCAAGATAAAAAATAATAAAAATAGAGTATTCTACTTTAAATATATAACGTAGCTAGAATAGGTAATTTAAATACACATTATAGTTATACTTTGTAATTTATTGGCAAAATACATAAATTTCACCCTGAACTATACCTGAAATATCGAGTTCACACTCCAACTAATCCGGTGACATATTAGCTTCCTATACATTTAAAAAGTTAATTTAATGTCTTTTCGAGACACATATAACCAGTTGCACAAAGAAAGGTGGTACACACTCTCGCGCCACATCAACGACATGTCAGTGTCATGTCAAAAATCATTTATATTTTATTTTTATATTTTTTTCTTTTCTTTTTTTATTAATTGTATCTACGCTAATTAATTCCTAATTAGTCATTAAAACCCTCTAACAATTATATCTTCCTTAACACTAAACCATCCATCTCACCAGAAACATCACATCCACCACCGCCACCACTAATAATATACTATCTTTTTCCATTCTGGCGATGTCAGTGACAAAAATAGAGGAGGGAGGCGGAGGCGTTACTTCAACGGTTGTAAATGTAGAATTGTATCAAACTCCATTGGGGAGGCTTTCTCATTAATGTCAATATATATAGGTGTACAAAATAAAATCCTTATACAATATGGATCCTAATTAAACCATAATACATAAGACTAATATAGTAAAATACAAGACACATGCTAATTAAGCTAATACACCCCCTCAGTCGGAGCGGTAGGAAGCCGGATGCTAAGACTGGATATGATATCTAGAAAGAGTTGTCTAGGAAGGCCCTTAGTGAATATATCTGCATACTGATATGAAGAAGGCACATGCAACACCCTAACATGACCGAAAGCAACCTTTTCACGAACAAAGTGAATGTCCATCTTAATGTGCTTAGTTCGCTGAGGCTGAACCAGATTATGAGATAGGTATATAGCAGATATATTATCACAATAAATCAAGGATGCCTTAAGTAATGGGCACCGAAGCTCCAAAAGAAGGTTTCAGAGCCAACAAATCTCAACAACTACATTAGCAACTCCTTTGTACTCTGCCTCTACACTCGAACGAGATAATATGGGTTGTCTCTTGGTAGACCAAGAAATAAGATTAAGCCCTTAGAACACACAATAACCTGAGGTGGAGCGTCATGTGTCTATACACCCTTCCCAATCAACATCCGTATATGATAACAATCTGGTCGGAGCTGAGGGGTATATATGCAAACCATAATCAAGTATGCCCTTAACATATCGAATGATATGTTTTAGGGCAGTACATTGAGTCTCCATGGGGCATGCATAAACAAGCATACCTGATGAACAACATAAACAATATCAGGCTTGGTAAAGGTGAGGTATTGTAGAGCATATGCAAGACTCCTGTAAAGAGTGAGATCTGCCACCGGATCAACATCCAAAGCACTGAGCTTTGATTTAGAGTCGGCGTAGCCATGATCTTGCAATTTGCCATTTTAGCCATGTATACAATATCCTCACGAAAATCCCAAAAAAATCGCTCAACTTCCTGTTAGGTATATTTAATATACACTTTTTGAGACGTTTTTAGTTAGTATTTTTCTCATTTTCTTTGAAATTAGTATCGTGTTAGGGTCGTTTTTCTTTCTTTTGAGTCACAGCGGTTCTAAATGAAGAAATGGCAAAAAGAGGATGAAATGAGCTTAATTGAGATGGAATTGCACACTAAAAAAGGCCAAGAAATTAAGCCTAAGAAGTCCCGAGAAACATAGAAGAGATCTGACGAAGTCCGAACTAAAAAAGGACACAAAACCAAAAAACTGGCCAAAGAACGTCACAGGCGCCGCGACGCTAATTATCATGTGGCGTCTGATTTTGCTTCAGTATTTTCGGTGCCGTGGCTCAAGCCTGCAGGGGCATGACGCCGACGCGGAAAATCTGATTTTTGGGCCGAATTTCAGAGGGTTAAAAGGGTTCGAAGCGCAAGTTTTCTCAACTATAAATCCTTAAAATTCTGACCTTATGGAGATATCTTGTACATAATTCTACATTCTACTTTGGAGAGGAAAAGGAGGCCACAAGCTACAAGATTGGAGACAACTTTGTTCAAGTTCTTTCCTTTTCTCTATTATTTATTTCAGTTTATGTTGGATTGTAATTTAGTTCTTAGCATGTCTATGGCTAGGAGCTAAACTCTTAATTAGGGTTTTCCATTGAATCGCTTGAAACTCGATTTTAAGAATTAATGCATTAGTTTGGTTTCTTCTTCATCTTGTTAAGATTTATTCAATATTGGTTTGAATGTTTGATAATTAAATGATCACTAATTGTCATAATTTATATGATTTCGAATCAAGATCCGAGAGGGGAGATTTGGATATGCTGTAATTGAATATACATAGGTTAAAATCGCGGACGAAAGTACCCCGATACTTGTGTAGTAATCAAGGTTACTCTTCTTAATCCTCCTATGTGGTAAAATCTATCATATAAATATAGAAGGTTTCTGCATATAGTTGAGCTTTTATATATCCTAACCGGAATATAAGACAGACTAGTTAACCTGCTATCTTAACGTAGAAGAAGAAATCATTGTTGTTGCATTAAGGATTGAAAAGAGTAGATAGTTGAGGATATAGGAAGCCCTATTTACACCATAACTGATTTAAACCAAAGCATACTTAGGTTAAATTCCTGCAATTTACTCTAGATAGTTCTTAGATAAAAACCAAAACATCCTTACGATTTCCAAAAAGATACCATAGATTAGATAACCGGTACTTGATAACCAGTCTCTGTGGACGATATTCGGTCTTACAGACTATATTACTTGAAGAGATACGTACACTTGCGTGAGCATAATTAAAATCGCTAACAAGTTTTTGGTGTCGTTGCCAGGGATCGAACCCGGGTCACCCGCGTGACAGGCGGGAATAAGTATCGTGTTAGGGTCGTTTTTCTTTCTTTTGAGTCACAACGGTTCTAAATGAAGAAATGACAGAAAAGAGGATGAAATGAGCTTAATTGAGATGGAATTGCACACTAAAAAGGCCAAGAAATGAAGCCTAAGAAGTCTCGAAAATCATAGAAGAGATCTGACGAAGTCCGGACTAAAAAAGAACACAAAACCGAAAAAACTGGCCAAAGAACGTCACAGGCGCCGCGATGCTAATTATCCTGCGGCGACTGATTTTGCTTCAGTATTTTTGGCGCCGTGGTGCCAGCCTGTAGAGCCATGGCGCCGACGCAGAAAATCTGATTTTTGGGCCGAATTTCAGAGGGTGAAAAGGGTCTGAAACACAAGTTTTCTCAACTATAAATCCCTAAAATCCTGACCTTATGGAGATATCTTGTACATAATTCTACATTCTACTTTGGAGAGGAAAAGGAGGCCACAAGCTACAAGATTGGAGATAACTTTGTTCAAGTTCTTTCCTTTTCTCTATTATTTATTTCAGTTTATGTTGGATTGTAATTTAGTTCTTAGCATGTCTATGGCTAGAAGCTAAACTCTTAATTAGGGCTTTCCACTGAATCGCTTGAAACTCGATTTTAAGAATTAATGCATTAGTTTGGTTTCTTCTTCATCTTGTTAAGATTTATTCAATATTGGTTTGAATGTTTGATAATTAAATGATCACTAATTGTCATAATTTATATGATTTCGAATCAAGATCCGAGAGGGGAGATTTGGATATGTTGTAATTGAATAGACATAGGTTAAAATCGCGGACGAAAGTACCCCGATACTTGTGTAGTAATTAAGGTTACTCTTCTTAATCCTCCTATGTGGTAAAATCTATCATATAAATATAGAAGGTTTCTGCATACAGTTGCCCTTTTATATATCCTAACCGAAATATAAGACAGACTAGTTAACCTGCTATATTAACGTAGAAGAAGAAGTCATTGTTGTTGCATTAAGGATTAAAAAGAGTGGATAGTCTAGGATATTGAAAGCCCTATTTCCATCATAACTGATTTAAACCAAAGCATATTTAGTTTAATTTTTGCAATTACTCTAGCTAGTTCATAGATAAAAACCCAATCAAACTATCGTTAGCCAAATAGATAACATAGATTAGATAACCGGTACTTGATAACCAGTCTCTGTGGACGATATTCGATCTTACAGACTATATTACTTGAAGCGATATATACAGTTGCGTGAGCATTTGGAAAATCGCTAACAAGTTTTTGGCGCTGTTGCCGGAGACTGACGTACTTTCAATATTGAATTACTATTCTTATTTCTAATTTGGTTTGTATATATTTGGTTATGTTATTTTATTTCTAATTTGGTTGCTCCAGGAACAAGTTTCAAACTTGTTCTGCGAGCATCTTTTTATCACTTTTTATTATTTTTCTTATTTTGTAGGTAAAGTAAAAAAAATAAAAAAAAATAAAAGGGCATGGACTACTACTACTATCAGGGAAAGTGGAATCATCAACAACAACCTAACCCACAGGTTCCACAGGAAGATCAAAATGAGTTGCAGGCATCCATACTCATGCTCACCAAGTGTCAGACTCAGTTTATGACTGAGACAAGGGTGCCCCTAAAAAATTTGGAGACACAAATAGGGCAGCTGATGGATATGGTGATCAATGTACCGCAAAAAAATCTGCCTAGCGACATAGTTGTGGGGAGTGATAAGCAGAGTGAGGAACCTGAACCACAACAAGCTATTGAGAATAATTAGAAATTGAGAGAGATAGTTGGTGTAGAGAAAGAAGAGGTTACTGAGATCCAATTTTTCACCTTTTTGGATTCCTTGGAATTTTTTTTTCCTATATCCATTGCAGAAAAGGCACCACCAACTATCATTGTTGAGCCCCAACCAGAAATTCCATATCCTCAAGGGTACCCCCAAAAGTTGAGAGATGTAGGGAATTTCACTGATCCCTACATTATAGAGAGCCTTGAAGACAAGCCTGTCTTGTGTAAATCTGAGGCCATTGTTTGGAACAATTGTTGTAGTTGAAGCGAGACCTACAATAATAACTGTGCGGATTGCAACTCGTTCGCAGAAGGATCCACGGGGTACTAGCGAAGATTAATTGTGTCCGACTAAAAGACGTTAAAGACAACGCTTGTTGGTAGGCAACCCAATGTTTATTAATTATGTTAGTTTGATTTCTGTTTTAGTTTGTTTTATTTTGTCTTGAACAGTCTTACGATATTGGCTCTTTGTCTTATGTTTTTTATGTCAGATGGAATGAGAATTAAAGTGTCAAAACGCTGAAATTTGGAATAGCGCCATGGCGTTGAAAGTCCAGAAAGTCCCGATGACCTGTGCAATTTCAAGAATCTCATCTCAGACCTCCGTTATGACCGTTGTTTTGTGTCAGTAAGTTATCCCTTTATTTTTAGTCTTCACACATTGGGGACAATGTGTTGATTAAGTCTGGGGGGTGTCTTATGTTGTTTTGTTTATTTTGTTGAGAGTCATTTTGTTATCTTTTTTTTTTTTGTTTCATGTGTTTTTGAGTCATATTTTTTTTATGGATCATGTATGTTATAGTTGCTAAAGATATTCAGTGGATAAAGTGGGATAATGTAATGGAATTTAAAGCAAAAATTTGTGTGCTTAAGTTAGATATGTCAAAAATTCATGACATCTAATTATTTGAGATATTTGTGCTTAGCCTATGTGTGTCAGTTTTGGAAATAAAGGTTGAAAAATGTCTAGAAATCCGTTTGCTTGTTATTTGAGGCGAAATAATTAAGATGTATATGTTTAGGAAAATGATTCAGGCATTTTTCTTTGATAGCCCTTCTGACCGTTCATTACCTACCCTGACATAAATTGTATCACTAGTCAGCCCATTTGAGCCTAAAAAATATCTTTCTTGGACACCCTATGATTCCATGTTTGTGCCATAAGTGATAATTGAAAAACTCTTGGGTTGAGAAGTGTTGAAAAATCATTAAAAAGAGAATGAAAATTTGATGCACCCCAATGAAAATATGCAAAAGCCTAATTTTGGGGGTGCCTGTTATTTACAATACATAGTATTCTCTCAAAAGAAAAGAGGGGAGAAAATAAGTATGAGATTAAAAAGAAAGTCAAAAAGAAGGACAAAGAGTTGAATGAAAAATGCTTATGGTACGTAATTTGAGCCTAAATGCCTACTTTTACCTACCCCTGCCTAAGCCTACATTACAACCCTTGAAAGTCCTGAAGATCCTTAATGTGTATGTCTATGATTAGTGGAGAATAACAAGTAAACAGGCCTATAGCATTTTGGGAAAGATGGAATGAAACCGACATGCATAGGTTAGGTGTTTGTATTTCCAGTGATTATGATCCAAGTGAATTTGCGAAATATCTAACTTGAAATTCTAGATTGCTAAATATTCATGTTATGTATGTTCCAACATATTATCTCATTTTTCATCCATGATTTTGAAGCAACACTACTATAACTACTTGATCCATTTCATGGAGTCATTGTTTTTGTTGTGTTTTTGTTTTAATATTTACTCGAGGGCGAGTAAATGTTAAGTTTGGGGGTATTTGTTAGACATATTTTATATACATTTTTTTGAGTCGTTTTTATAGTATTTTTCTCATTTTCTTTGAAATTAGTATCGTGTTAAGGTCGTTTTTTTTTCTTTTGAGTCACAGCGGTTCTAAATTAAGAAATGGCAAAAAGAGGATGAAATGATCTTAATTGAGATGGAATTGCACACTAAAAAGGCCAAGAAATGAAGCCTAAGAAGCATAGAAGAGATCTGACGAAGTCCGGACTAAAAAAGGACACAAAACCGAAAAAACTGGCCAAAGAACGTCACAGTCGCCGCGACGCTAATTATCCCGCGGCCACTGATTTTGCTTCAGTATTTTTGGCGTCGTGGTGCCAGCCTGCAGGGCCATGACGCCGATGCGGAAAATCTGATTTTTGGGCCGAATTTCAGAGGGTTAAAAGGGTACGAAGCGCAAGTTTTCTCAACTATAAATCCCTAAAACCCTGACCTTATGGAGATATCTTGTACATAATTCTATATTCTACTTTGGAGAGGAAAAGGAGGCCACAAGCTACAAGATTGGAGACAACTTTGTTCAAGTTCTTTCCTTTTCTCTATTATTTATTTCAGTTTATGTTGGATTGTAATTTAGTTCTTAGCATGTCTATGGCTAGGAGCTAAACACTTAATTAGGAATTTCCATTGAATCGCTTGAAACTCGTTTTTATGAATTAATGCATTAGTTTGGTTTCTTCTTCATCTTGTTAAGATTTATTCAATATTGATTTGAATGTTTGATAATTAACTGATCACTAATTGTCATAATTTATATGATTACGAATCGAGATCCGAGAGGGGGGATTTGGACATGCTGTAATTGAATAGACATAGGTTAAAATCGCGGACGAAAGTACCCCGATACTTGTGTAGTAATTAAAGTTATTGTTCTTAATCCTTTTGTGTGGTAAAATCTATCATAGAAATATAGAATGTTTCTGCATAAGATTGAGCTTTTATATATCCTAACCGAAATATAAGACAGACTAGTTAACCTGCTATCTTAACGTAGAAGAAGTCATTGTTGTTGCATTAAGGATTAAAAAGAGTGGATAGTCGAGGATATTGGAAGCCCTATTTTCATCATAACTGATTTAAACCAAAACATATTTAGTTTAATTTTTGCAATTACTCTAGCTAGTTCATAGATAAAAACCCAATCAAACTATCGTTAGCCAAATATATACCATAGATTAGATAACCGGTACTTGATAACCAGTCTCTGTGGACGATATTCGGTCTTACATACTATATTACTTGAAGTGATACGTACACTTGCGTGAGCATAAGTAAAATCGCTAACACGTCCTCAAGTCAGTCATATCAAATTTTGTCTTGAGCAGTGTAATGATCTCATTTTACAACAACTCAGAGAAGACATTAAGCACAACATCATCAACATATAATAACAAATATGCAATGCTATTACCTCTATAAAAAATAAATAGAGAATTATCACATTTGCTGCACACAAATCCAATTTATATGATATATTGATCAAATCGATCATATCACACTCTAGGGGCTTATTTCAAGACATAGAGTGACTTGCTAAGGCGACAGACATACTGAGGGGCAACTAAATAAACAAAATTAGGCGGTTGATGCATATCAACTGTTTCTTTCAGATCCCCATTTAAAATGTATTTTTACATCAAGTTGATGAATAGGCCAATGTTTACCCATAGCAATACTCAAAACTATATGAATGGTTGCCGGTTTGAAAACCGAACTGAATGTCTCATCTTAATCTACACCCTCCTACTTATTAGTGTCATTAGCCACAAGTTGTGCTTTGTACCTCTCTAGATCACCACTGTATCTGAATTTATGGTGAAAAATCCACATGCAACGGATCACATTCACCCCCTCCGGTCTGGGAACCAAATCTTAAGTGTGTTGTTTCGTTAAAGCATTAAATTCATATTGCATGGCAGCATTCCAATTAAGGTCTTGTATGGCTAATTTTGGATTTTTGGGAATAGGTTACATAGTTTGGGTGGACAAGATGAGCTGGACTTTGGGTTTAAAAATACCATGTTGAGCACGGGTTTCCATACGGTGGGTAGGTGTAGGGACTGTTTCGGTATTTGGTGGCCTGGTTCGGGTCTGAGTGTTGGGTGTTGGGACTGGAGTAGAGTCGGAACTGGTAGAGATAGTTGGGATAGGGGTCTGGATGTCACGATCTGGGCTGGACAATAGTGGTGATGGTGGCAGCGATCTGTAACGGTCGATGTGGGTTGTGTAGGAGGCTGTTGGGTACGATATTAGTGGTGGAGAGATTCCAGTAACTAGGTGGATGAAGGTTTGCATCGATGGTGACTCAGTGGGATGGTGGTCACTAGTACAGGTGTGAGAGGTATGGTGGAAGTGCGACTAGACAGCGACACGAGAGACGGTAGGAGAGAGGGCTGACTGTCCCATGGTCAAAGACTCTGGAGAGACGGTAGAGTGAATTCCGGGGGTAGAGGTGGGCACGAAATCTGATAGCGGAGGTGATGAGTCACCGTCGGTGGTGGCAGTGACTAGTGGCAGGGTGGTTAGTGGTGGACAAGTGGTGGCGGAACGATGGATATGTTCAAGGACGATGATGACGTGTCAGTATCGAGAAAAGTGTAATCCGTGTTGCGGAATTTTTAGATATTAGCAAAGGAAAGACTGTTTCATCAAACGTGATGTGACGAGATACATAAATTTTACAGGTGGACACATCATAACACAAGTAACCCCTATGATTAGACAGAAATCCGACAAAGACACACATAGTGGATCAGAGTGCTAATTTGTGAGGAGTAGTAGATGAGAGGGATAACACAGGAAACCGAAAATATGGAGGTGGTCATAAGTGGGTATCCGACGATATAGTATTTCGGTCGGGGTCATGATGTGAAGTGTGCTAGTTGGTAAAATATTTAGGATGTATTCCACCATTTTGACGGCATAGACCCAGAAGAATGGGGGTAGTGAGGCATGAAGTTGAAGGGTATGAACCATGTTGTTTATAGTGTGGATGATACGTTCGGCTTTGCCATTTTTAGGCGAGGTGTGGGGACACGAGAAACGAAAAACCATGTCATTATTAGTACAAAACCGATGAAAACATGAATTATTGAATTCACGTCCATTATCGCATTGAAAGACTTTTATATTTTTCTCAATTTTTGTTTTGATAAAGGTACGAAACTCTAGAAATTTAGCAAAAACTTCTGATTTAAATTTAAGTGGTATATCCAAATATAGTAGAAAAAATCATCTATCAAGACCAAGAAAAATTTGTGACCTAGTGAACTGGGAACAAGAGATTTCCACAAGTTAGCATGAATAATGTCAAATGGAGAAAATGTAACACTAGTAGATAATTTAAAAGGAAGACGAACATCTTTGCCTAAAGAACAAGAAACATAATTTTGGGCAAGTTTTCCATTATTACATTTGATAAAATCATTACCTCTAAGAAAATAAAAAAGCGAGTGCTAAATTTCCTGAGAGATAGCTACAAGTGATGTGGACGAGCATGCACCAGCGGCGAAGGTGGAGGGGAATGGATAGAGATCCCCATGTTATTGCATCTCATGAGAGGTGTCTCCGTACGAATATTCTTCACAGAAATACCAAATGGGTCAAAGTCAACAGAGACAGAATTATGATGAGTAAATTTGCGGACAGAGATAAGATTTTAATGATATTTTGGGTATACAAGACGTCTTTAAGGGAGAATGATGGGTGAGGCGGTTGGGTGTAGGTTGTACCAGACCCTTGAATTAGAATGTGATGGTCATTACCTACAATAATATATTGAGGATACTTTAACGGAGACAGTTTGGAAAGGTTATCTGCAGTCCGGATGAGGTGAGATGTGGCCCCTGAGTCCATGTACCAATTGTCATCGGGCTGCTGTAAATTCATGCTGCTGAAGGCTTGACCCAATTCGGATGGGGTCGTGTTGATGGGTTGTTGCGTGACCGGTTGATGGTAGAAATGGGCTTGGGGCTGTTGCATTGGTCCACTTCGGTACCCAGGACCAGGGCCCAACAGTCCAGAACTGAAAGGGGGGAACTAGGCCTGCTGGAACGCTGGGTATGTGGCCCAATTCCCGTGTTGGGTTGTTCCTGCTGGGCTAGCCCACGGAACTGGTGGTGTGGGCTATTGGCCGGCCTACTGGCCCCTTCCTCTATCGCGACCTTTACCATTGCGCCCAATGTCGCGGTCTCGACCACCCCTGCCGCCGCGATTCTGTCGCGGCTGAGTGGTTTCCGGTGGTGGTTGTTGGTCGACGGTTATATTCTATTGCGGGGCCGTATCAACTACTAATGTTTTTTTGTTGTGTCTGTCCTGTTTTGCACGCCGTGTCTCTTCTGAGAACAAGTTTTGTTGAAGCTAGGTAGAGGGTCAGCCTGCTGTATCATTGTGGCTAGTGTGTCATTTCACCTTTTGGTAGGCCTGCTACCAACTGTAACACCAGCTTTATTTCGGAAACGGGGGTGCCGACATTGCACAATTGGTCAGCCACTAGTTTCAATTGCCTACAATATTCCGACATATTGGAAAAATTATCAAGATGAGTATTGTTGAATGAGTGTTTTTGTTGTCTTGAAATATTTTTTCCAGCCGTGTCCATAAGTCACGGACAGAGGTTCCCGTTTTCATGATGGTGTAGAGCAAATCTTTGAATATAGTGTCATATATCAATTGTTTGACCCCGACATCAAGGCGACATCATGTGGTGTCAACCATATCGAGAGGGCGAGGGACAGAGTCATCAATATGATCAAGCACATGATATACACATGCATGAATTCGAAATAGTTTCACCCATGACCAGTATTGGCCATCTTTCTGATCAAGAATTAAAGGTATGAAATTCCTGATGTTAGTGACAGTGAGAGCGGGATGGAACGATGGTGATGAGAGGGTCGTGGGAGGTGTCTGGATGATGACTGTGTTGGAAGTGGAAGCATCGGAAGATGTAGGGGTAGCCAAATTCTCCATTAGATTAGTAGAGAATGGAAAAAGAGAAGGAAAATAGGAACAAAAAATCGGTGGTAGCCGGCGACCGAGAGTAGGAGAGTGGGTGGGGCGGATTCAAGATTTTTGTTCTAGAATAGGGTTTTAGCTTCTAATACTATGTAGAATTGTATCAAACTCACTTGGAGAGCATTTCTTATTAATGTCAATATATATAGGTGTACAAAGTGGAATCTTTATATAATATGAATTCTAATTCTACCATAATTACATAAGATTGATATGATAAAATACAAGGTAATGTACACGTGCTAATTATGCTAATAGTAACCACCTGAGCAACGTCGTTGGAGAGTTCAAGAAAACGATCAGATCTGGCCATTTTCCATTTTTTACAGTGACGATGGAATTAAGGGGAGTGGGGGCTGGCGTTGTGGAGCAGTAGCAGCTGAACGACATGGTGGCGAGGTGCCGGAGCAGGCAGAAGTCCGCCGGAGCTGTGTAATGATTGCTGGAATGAGCAATGAAATGTTGAACTGAGTCCTATTTAGATGAAATCAAATGAGGTAAGAGAAATCAAAGCATGAATAATTTGTTAGGTGAATAATGGACTTTTTGTTGGAAGTTATAGTGAGGGTGTGTAGACGAAGAAGAAAGGGAGGGTGGGGTGTGAATACTTTGTTTTACTTTCTTGAAAACTAAAATATTCATGATATGTTTGTGCTTATTGATTTTCCATTGGTCTTCCAATTAGTTTATTTTCAGACAACTAAGAGGCTAAATCAACGTGTTCATTTCGTCCTTCTTTATGTTATAGAGTAACTGAAGAATCTATATTATTTTCATTTATTTATTTATTTATTTATTTTCTTAAAAAAGAATCTATATTCTTGATTGATTATCTCCTTAAACCAAACTCACATGTGTTCAGACTGATGATCATATCATAGTAGCATGCATCTCATGATCCTGAAATTATATGGCATATTATAGTTTATATATTGTATATAGGAAAGGGTTTATCTTACCCATTTTTACACTTTTTATTTACTATTTATTTAAACCATCATCATTAGATTGTGAACCTAAGGTGTGGGAATTTGGCTTGGACCCCTATCATCTAATAATATGTAAGAGACTTACAATGACTAGAGGGGGACATGGTACCTTGCCTCAAGTACATAATTTGCATCGCTCAAAATAGAATTTGCTATGACTGACTTGATAAAATTGAGTTATTTTTTTTGGGGATTTCAGTGACTAGTTCTTCAGACATTGTGTTTCTTTATTAACGTAAGTACGCAGATGAGATTATGTACAGAGCTAAAATGACAAATTGCAAGATCATGTATACTTCAATGACTCCAAATCAAAGCTCAGTGCTTTGGATGGGGATCCAGTGTCAGATCCTCACCCTCTACCGGAGTCTTGCATGTGCCCTACAGTACCTGGCTTTCACTAGATCTGATATTGCTTATGATGTTCAGCAGATATGATTATTCATGCATGCCCTAGAGAGCCTAATTTAACTGCCCTTAAACGTATCATTCAATACGTTAAAGGCACACTTGATTAAGGATTACATATCCACCCCTCAGCACCAACCAGATTCTTGTCATATACGGATGTTGATTGGGCAGGCTGTCCAGACACGCGACGATCCACCTCAGGCTATTGTGTGTTCTTGGGGGATAATCTCATATCTTGGTTTGCCAAGAGACAAGCCATATTATCCCGTTCGAGTGCAGAAGCAGAATACAGAGGTGTTGCTAATGTTGTTGTTGAGATCTGTTGGCTCCGAAACCTTCTTTTAGAGCTTCAGTGTCTGTTGCGTAATGTGTCTTAGTTATTGTGATAACATATCCGCCATCTATCTATCTCATAATCGGTTCAGCATCAGCAAATCAAGCATATTGAGATGAGCATCTATTTTGTTCGTGAGATTAATGTTACTCTCGGTCATGTCAGAGTATTACAATTGTCACGACCCAACCCCGGGGCCGCGACTGGTACCCTACCGGGGTACCCTGTCAGGTATATGTCAGAGAATAGCAGCGGAACATACATAACACATAACTTATAAAAAAGGGTAAACATCACTGGCCAGCCGATAAGGCTGCCTTCCATAAAACATACTTAACCAAAAGTATAGTAATACAACTGGTTCTTATAGCCCAAAACATATATGTGACCACAGACCTCTACAGATAACAACTGTGGCGGGACAGGGCCCCGCCATACCCCTGAATGTACAAAATACCTATAGCATCAGGGAATATCCGTACCAATAAACAAGCTTCCGGAGGAATGGAGCTTCTGACACCGGAATAGTGATCCTAAGAACGAGGATCCACAATGCGCTTACCACCTGCGGCGTGACGCAGCCACGAGAAGAAGGGGTCGACACAACGTACCAAGTATGTAAAACTGGAAAATACTGTAGTAATATCATAAGTCAAAAATAAGCTGGTGTCATAGATAAAATCAATTTCCTTGCATTGTGCCTTACTAACAATGAGAGTGACAAGTATAAATCTTATAGCATAAAAATAGGAGGCTCACGATCAAAGCAGTGGTACCGCCTGCGTAGTATCATTACAATCCTACTCACAGGACTATTTCACCCGCGTGGGTCCTGTGGACCCGCATGAGGTCATCCGCCTCGTCGTGGGACTATTTCACTCGCATGAGACTATTTCACCGCATGGATCCTGTGGACCCGCGTAGTACCATCGCCGCGTACTCGCGTGAGACTATTTCACCCGCGTGGATCCCGTGGTCCGATCGCGTGAGTGCAAGCGCGCGCTCGCATCATGGGTAGCAAATCCATGGCATAGATAATAACCCGGTTTACCAGTAATAATACAAATATATAACATAGCTCATCCGGCTATCATACATAACATAAGCACTACCGGCCTATCATATTACAACATAAGCACTACCGGCCTATCATATCACAACATAAGAACTACCGGCCTATCATAACATAAGCAAGTTAAGAAATCCCCTAACTTATTATTAACATTATTAATATATCCTCTCATTTTAGTATCCTAAGGCACTAACATGTCTTTTAATAGAAAATCAGAATTCAACCCAAGTACCATGTACTTCTAACTTTTAAGAAAAACTCTTTTTATACAAGATTCGGATACTATTCACCATAGTATCAAGTTACGATTTCTTTTCAAGACGAGTCACATTTCCTTTTAGAAATATAATAGGCTTCTAAATCAAGTGACTTCATTTCCTTTAAAACCTTTAGGCAACCAATGCCTAAAAATCAATTCACCTTTCTTAGTTTCAAATCCTTTACCCGTACTTGTTTTAATTAGAGTAAACCTTTCTTTGTGAACCTTTCAAGAAAACTAATATAACCAACTTCCCGTAAAGTCCTTATATTAGCGTTATCCCTTTGTCAAATACATTTTCCCTCAACCCAAAGGGACTTATACTTTTGAAATGAAACAAGTATCATATACTTTAAAACAAGTGTAGATTATCAAATCTTGTCATTATCGTACTACATAGATACAACTATTCATGCTCGAGAGATAGGAAAGCTCTACATACCTTTTGATCAATCCACTTGCTAAGTCCAAACTACATGAGTAATATGTCAACCTAAAATAACGTGATACGTTCATTAACCTCTAATTTCAATGTAGAATAATCTAAACTCAAAGCCACTAAATTCTATGGAAAATTGGGCAGCATTTCCTTTGTTTCTACATACTTTGCCACCTTTCACAAGACCAAATTTATAATTCAATTGCCACATTTAAGGCTCAATCAATCCAACAATTCAAAGGGGATTACACACCTAAACTTGGGTGTGTAAAATTTTGCCCCATAAGTTACAACAATTCACTTAACAATTCTAAGGTAGTTTTTTTGGCTACAACATGCTCATAATCTCTTCTTAACCCATTTTTCATATCCAAACCACATTTCTAGCATGCAATGACTCTATGAGCATTATTTACTACCACAAGTTCTTTCTTCTTAACATGCAACACTATAAACTAAATCTAAAGGAAGAACCATTACCTTAGAGTTTTAGCCAAACTTATTCCAAATATTTTGCTAGCTTCCTTGCCAAGAACACCACCACAAGCTAGCCACAAGTTTCCTTTTTTTGTTCTTAACTTTTCAGATTTTGCCTTAGGCTTGGATTTCCTTTGGAAATGTAGAGAGAAGGAGGAGTGATTTTTAGAGAGAGGAGAAATTGAAGATGACCAAGTCTTCAAGACTTGGTCAATATATTGCATGCAAGAAAATCAGATGGGGGGACACTTGTCACCTCCCAAGGTCTTTTAAAAGAAAATCGACTTTTCTAAGTTTTTCCGCCCAAAAATCCCTCGGCCAGCGCCCTGCTTCCGGCGCGCAACTCCTGCGGACTCAGATCTTCCGCGCCACAGCTTCCGGCCGCGGCTCAAACTTCAGCGACCCTCGATTTCGGCGCCGCGGCCCTGTCGCCTTTGTCCGAAACATATTTCTGTCCGACTGTGCACTGAACTTGTAACTCTCATAACTTCCTACCCCGACGTCCTATCGACGAACGGTTGGTTGCGTTGGAATCTAGACTCCACGAACTACGCCTTAGGCCTTTGAAACACTTAGGAACTCTCAATGTATCGGGTCATAACCCACCTCAAAGTTGACTAAAATCCGTCCGGAATAATCCGTCAACCTATCATTTGAAAATTTTAAGTCTTACGTGCTTTCGTACGCTCTAATACGTAGGGTGAGAACTACGGAGTATAACAACAATGGCCTTCCTCTTATCAGTATGCAAATATATTCACAAAAGGCCTTCTAGACAGCTCTTCATTGACTTCAGATCCAGTCTACTCCCGCTCAGACTGATGATGTGTATTAGCACGTATATGTACAATATATTCATAGTGGAATCCAGCAGGTATTGGAGCAGTGGCACTCCCTTGAGCAGTAGCAAAGACGTTTGGAACGCCTTGAGCATCGGTAGTATTGGCACTTGTTGTGCTAAAACCAGTGGTGTTAAAGGCATTAGGATTGCCTTGAGGAGTGGTAGTGAAGGTAGTGGGATTGCCTTGAGGAGTGGTGGAATTTTTAGCGTTCAATTGATCTTGTCTAGTCATGTTGTCGTTGAAACAACAAATTTTATCTTAAGCTTGTGAGAACAAAGAGTAGTAACATGGAAATGAGAATGTAACAACAACAAATATGCTAGAAATCTGGAAATCAACAAAGTAAGTGTCTTGCTGAGTCGATTGAATTTTCAATCTATCCTTAAGATAATATTGCCCCGTATATTCCTTTCGACGGTGTAATGGAAACTTATCTCCCAAGATAAAACAACAATCAAATAAAAGAGCAAAGGAGACTCAAGTGTTCGCTTTAGGAAGAAAGATCTTAGAGTGTTTAAAGTTTGCAAGAGAGTAAGAATGTATTCTGAAAATGTGTGTTTTCCAATGGTGCCAATGACATCAATTTATAGGTTGATGAAGATGTCCTCTCAATTTACCAAATAAATGGCCATCAATGTCAAGTAATGACAATTGATTTTGAAGTTAATTTAGCCTAGTTATGACTGAATTCAAGAGCCAAATAATGGGGATTTATTGCTCCAAAGTCAGCACAAGAATCAGTTTCAATTCGCCTTCAACGGACTGAAAAAATAGTCGAAGCGTCGCGATCTTCGGGAGGGCGCCACGTCTCTAGGAGGCCGCGGCGCTAATTACACCGTAACTCACTGGAGTTGAGGAGTCGTGGCCCTTCGGGAAGGCGTGGCTCTAGGAGGTCGCGGCGTTAATTACCCCGTAACTCACTGGAGTTGAGGAGTCGTGGCCCTTCGGGAAGGCGCCGCGGCTCTAGGAGGAGGCGCCGCGATGCTGCAAGTACCGCAACCCTGACTTGGTCGTGTCGCGACCCTTCTCGGCTCCGCGACGATTTCTGATTCGTTTCATCTTTTACACATTGTACTCTTCTTCCTTTCATTTACCAACGTGAAATCATTGTCATTTGGCCAATAAACGTTTATTATTTTACATCTCAACAATTCGTATACGTACAAATATCTCTTCCATTAAGGAAATTACGATCTTTGGAACTTTAAGTACACGTGTGTGAAAAACATGTTTCCGACGTACAGGGCCCCAATTGTTCGAGTCATAATTAATATGATTAAACATTCCCCTCTTGGAAGAGATTTTGGCGCACACACATGGTGCCTTTCTAGCAATCATTCGGCGGATCGATGATGCATCTGGAGAGGTAGCCATAACTTTGAACCTTCCATAGTAGAGTATCATCAGACATATTTACTGTGCGGTGAGCGTGATGTCTTGAACTGTCAGTGTTTAGTATATTCCAAGGTAATGGTACCAACACAATATGTTTTCTTACTCTATATTTCTTTATGTTTTTGTCCGTCGTGGGTCGTGGACACACTTGAATCTTAAGCGCTTTCATTTGAGGCGGCCTGTCCTCGCACTTAAATAGGTGGTCTCCTACAAGGTATCATGCAATACCCTACTACTGAAGCGTTATGAACCATTAAAAGTTCCCCCAACCTGATCTCAATTGTTGAGGATCATTAAAGGTTTGAAAACTTATCCTTTACCCCTCTACAGATTGCACTTTATGTCTATTATGGGAACGGCCTTGGATTATGTTTCTTAAGAAGAAATCATTATCCGAAGTACTCTTGCTTCCACCGAAGCGCTCAACTGAACCTTTACAATTTAGTTTTCCTATTAAACCTTATTCTTGGGATCTCCAGTCCGTAAGGTTGGGTGTCCACTATATCGGTTCTTTTGATTGAGTTTTAAGCCCATTCCCCTAGACAGGCAGAACATCTGATCTCTGAGTATTCCTTCGTCAAAGGATCTGCGATATTTTCTTTAGATTTTATGTAATCAATGGAAATAACACCCGAGGTGATCAGCTGCCTAACGGACTCATGTCTCCGTCGAATATGACGAGACTTACTGTTGTACATAGAACTTCGTGCCCTTCCTAGAGCCGACTCACTATCGCAGTGGATCATTACAAAAGACACGGGTTTATCTCAATAAGGGACATCCTCTAGAAAACCATGAAGCCACTCAGCTTCTTATCCCACTTTGTCTAAAGCGATATATTCTGACTCCATCGTGGATCGGTCAATAAGGGTTTGCCTAGAGGATTTCCAAGACATAGATCCACCGATTGTAAAAATATATCCGTTGGTGGACTTGATATTTTCACTATCAGATATCCAACGCTAGTACCGCTGGATATCTCGAATAGTGTAACCCGAACTTTAGCGTGAATTTCAGGAACCGTAGTACCCTATTCAACGCTTTCCAGTGATCCTCACTTGGATTACGGGTGAACCCAACCAATTTATTTACTGCATAAGCAATATCATGTCGAGTGCAGTTTGTGATATACATCAGACTACCAATCACCTACGCATACCGCTCCTGGCGTACGGGCACACCAAGATGTTTGTCAATCTTTTGACTTATATCCAATAGTGTCGTTACCGGTGAACTGTCGAACATCCCAAATTTCTTTAGTACATCCTCGATGTAGTGAGACTGAGACAAGACTAGTCCATCAGATGTTTTAGATATCTTGATCCCTAAGATGACATCTGCAATGCTCATATCTTTCATGTCAAAACATTGTTTTAACATGTTCTTAGTTTCTAGGATTATCCCAGGACTTCTTTCAGTGATCAACAAGTTGTCTACATAGAGGTATATCATGACGAAAGAATCGACATTTCCTTTCATGTAAACACATTTGTCACATCCATTAATGACGAATCCTTTCGATAGTAGAGTACTATCAAATTTCTCGTGCCACTGTTTAGGGGCATGTTTCAGTCCGTACAACGATTTTCAAGCCGACACACTTTTGTCTCTTGTCCTTGAACCACATACCCCTCGGGTTGGTCCAGATATATTTCTTCTTCCAAATCACCATTTAGGAAGGCTGTCTTGACATTCATTTGATATATTTCAAGATCCCGCAAGACGGTGATAGCTATGAACATACATATGGATGTCATTCTGGACACCGGAGCGTGGGTGTCGAAGTAATCAAGGCCCTCTCTTTGGCGATAGCCCTTGACTACCAACCTAGCCTTGTACTTGTCGATAAATCCATCTACCTTTAACTTCCGTTTAAGGATCCACTTACAACCCAAATGTTTGTGTTCCGGAGGCAGTTCAGCCAACTCCCAGGTGTGGTTGTGCAGGATGGACTCTATCTCACTTTTTATAGCTTCCTTCCAGAGCGGTACTTCTGGAGTTGACAATGCTTCAGCGATTTTATGTGGTTCATCCTGAACCAAATAAGCTTTAAAGTCTGGACCGAAGGACTTGTCTTTCTGGGCCTTTTTTCTTCGTCTTGGTTCCATCTCTGAATCGTCCAAGTCCTGAGAATCTGGAATACTGGATTTCAGATAATCAGCCACTTCAAAATTCACTAGATCTGAACCGTTTGGATCTGGGTAGTCAGCGACTCCTAGATCCTCAAAGGTTTGTTCATAACTTTGTTTGCGAGAGGTTTTGTTATTTTCCTTCTCTAGAAACTCAAAGAACCACGCGTTCCTTGATTCCATGATCGTACCTACATAAATGTCCGGTACATTCGACTTATGCACTAGAAAGCGATAATCACTACTGTTATTGGCATATCCGATGAATATGCAATCCACAGTCTTAGGCCCAATCTTGACCTGCTTTGGCGTAGGTACTTTTACCTTGGCCAGACAACCCCATACCTTCAAATATTTGTACGTAGGTTTCTTTCCTTTCTATAGCTCGTATGGAGTCTTGTCCTTACCTTTGTGTGGGACTCTATTAAAAAATTTATTCGCTGTAAGGACAACTTCTCCCCACATGTTTTGAGGGAGGCCCGAATTGATGAGTAAAACATTCATCATTTCCTTTAGCGTTCGGTTCTTGCGTTCAGTAACACCGTTTGATTGAGGTGAGTAAGGAGTTGTCGTTTGATGAACTATACCCGATTGGGTACAAAAATTTTCAAAAGGTGCTACATATTCTCCCCCTCTATCACTATGTATTGTTTTAATCCGTCTGCTTAGTTGTTTCTCAACTTCAGCTTTGTAACGTTTGAACGCTTTAAAGGCTTTATCTTTACTTTTTAGTAAGTAAAGGTAACAATACCCTGTGCCATCATCTATGAAAGTCACAAAGTACTTGTTCTCCCCTAGTTTGAGCTTGCGGCAGTCCTTGGCCATGTGACCAACTTTTCCACAGTGATGACAAGTACCCTTAAACTTTTCAGTTGTTTGGGACTTACCAACCTTCTGAAACTTTCGTTTCTTGCTTGGGTTCCCTTTGGCTTCCGCCAGGTTCGCCTTAGCCTCAACGGGTTGTTTACCCTTTGGCATGTCCTTCTTATTATCTTCCTGAATTTGGAGTTTGATAATAAGCTCATCTAAGGTCATCTCCTTCGTCTTGAGTTTCAAGTAATTCATAAACTCAGTCCACAAATGAGGTCTCTTCCCGATCAATGCCCCAACCAAGAATTGCTCGTTGGGCTTCAATCCTTCAAAGTCCAGGTGATGTATAATCATTTAGAATTCCTGGACTTGGGATGACACACTTTTGTTGTCCACCATTTGAAATTTCAAAAATTTCCCAATGACGAACTTTTGGCACCCGCATCTTGGGTGTTGTATTTCTTTTGCAATTTGTCCCATAATTCCTTGGTTGTCTCAATGGTGCAATATACCGTGTACAAAGGATCAGACAAACTATTCAGAATATAGTTCCTGCACATGAAATCACTATGATTACATGCATCTCGAACCATCTTCATGCCATTAACGACATGGATACCTTGGCCCCCTCCCGCCATTTCAGTTGGCTGAGGGTCTATGTCTTCCCCCACTGGTGGGGAGTCTTCGGTTAGAAAATGTGACATTTCCATAATCGTCAAGAAGAACAACATTTTTTGCTGTCATCTTTTGAAATGCACACCCATGAACTTTTCAGGACGTTCATGGTGGAATCTGGTGGGTGTTGGAGCAGTGGCGCTCCCTTGAGCAGCAGCAAAGACGTTTGGAACGCCTTGAGCCGCGACAGTATTGACACTTGTTGTGCCAAAACCAGTGGTGTTGAAGGCATTAGGATTGCCTTGAGGAGTGGTGGTGAAGGCAGTGGGATTGCCTTGAGGAGTGGTGGAATTTTCAACGTTCAATTGATCTTGTCCAGTCATGTTGTCGTTGAAACAACAAATTTTATCTTAAGCTTGTGAGAACAAGGTGCAGTAACAAGGAAATGGGAATGTAACAACAACAACAAATATGTTAGAAATCTGGAAATCAACAAAGTAAGTGGCTTGTTGAGTCGATTGAATTTTCAATCTATCCTTAAGATAATATTGCCCCGTATATTCTTTCGACGGTGTAATGGCAACTTATCTCCCAAGATAAAACAACAATCAAATAAAATAGCAAAGGAGACTCAAGTGTTCATTTTAGGAAGAAAGATCTTAGAGTGTTTGAAGATTGCAAGAGATGGAGAATGTATTCTGAAAATGTGTGTTTTCCAATGGTGCCAATGGAATCAATTTATAGGTTGATGAACATGTCCTCTCAATTCACCAAATAAATGGCCATCAATGTCGAGTAATGACCATTGATTTTGAGGTTAATTCAGCCTAGTTATGGCTGATTTAAGAGCCAAATAATGGAGAGTTATTGCTCCAAAGTCAGCCCAAGAATCAGTTTCAATTCGCCTCCAACGGACTGAAAAAACAGTCGAAGCGCCTTGGCCCTTCAGGAGGGCGCCGCGGCGCTAATTACCCCGTAACTCACTGGAGCTGAGGAGTCGCGGCCCTTCGGGAAGGCGTCGCGGCGCCTAAGTTCCAGTAACTTCCCAGGGATTTTACCGTTACGAGCGTCGCGGCTCTAGGAGGAGGCGCCGCGGCGCTGCAAGCACCGCGACCCTGACTTGGTCGCGCCGCGACCCTTCTCGGCTCCGCGGTGATTTCTGATTCGTTTCATCTTTTACACATTGTACTCTTCTTCCTTTCATTTACCAACGTGAAACCATTGTCATTTGGCCAATAACCGTCTATTATTTTACGTCTCAACAATTCGTATACGTACCAATATCTCTTCCATTAAGGAAATTACGATCCTTGACACTTTAAGTGTACGTGTGTGGAAACCATTTTTCCGACGTGCTAGGCCTCAATTATTCGTGTCATAATTAATAGGATTAATTTTATTTCACATTTAGTAAATTTCCAACAAAAAACACATACAATCTACAATCTGATGGGAGAAAGAAAACCCAAAAAATGAATAGCAAATTGCTTTTGAGTGAAATCAGATATGCCATGCAAAGAGTAAATTTAAGAAGACCAACAAAAAAGATGCTTCGTCAGAGACAAAGCCAGTCGGAGGTGAAGCCCACAGTATAAATGCGACGGTTTAATTTTAGAAGTGTAACATTAGGTCGATCTTCTTATTGCGACGGTTCTAAGCGTTGCCATAGATAATCTATTGCAACGGTTGTTTAACCATGTCCAGATAACCGTTGCGGTAGGTCAAATTTTAGTAGTGAACATATCTACTCTAAGCTAAATGATTTAATATAATAATATACTTATCTTAATAATAAATATGATATGACAAATTTGAAATAGAGTAAGTATTATTTTATAAGTATTTATTTAGTTATCCCTCCGTTTTAATTTATTTGTCTTACTTTTTATTTTAGTTTGATTAAAAAGGATGTCTTTTTTCTAATTTAGCAATTCTTTAGTTTCAACATCCTACGTGGTATGTTTAAGATCACAAGTTTAAAAAATATTTTAGTACATTATACACACTACTAGAAATAAAAGTTGTTTCCACCGACATTCAGTGAGAAAATTGTGCTATAAAACATAATTTTTACACTTCATTCTCACTAAACGGACTCAATGGGAAAACGCATGTTGGAAAACAAATACTCATTGAAATGCTGAGAAATTTTTTCATTTTTTCGTGTGAAAACACTATTATTTAAATTTTTTCCACCGACATTCATTGAAAAATAGTCACTGAATACTTTTCAGTGAGAAATTATATATTTTTTTAAATTTCTACCAATTCTTCTTTTATTCATTAAAGCTCACACTACCAACCAGCAAAAATCATCTGGCTGGGTCTTGTCGATATCAACAACGAGGAAGAAACATGAGCTTTCTCAGTCTTGATTTGAAAGCCTTGACAGTTCAGTTCGCGTAGTTCGTAGCCATCGTTAGATGAAAGAACCAAGCGACGGGTAGCGCTTGCCATATGAAGAAGGCGACTACAATGGGAGATAGTAATGACATGTCTTAATTAATTTAAGATCACAAAATATAAAAGTCTCATTAATTTTTAAAATTTGGTGCTCAATTAAATTAAGGCACATAAATAAAACTGAGGGAGTAGTAAATAGTGAATTATGTTGATCAACATATATAAAGGTTCTAAAACAAATCACAAAATGCGAACATGCATAAAATGAGATTGAGAAGTGGTCATTTGTGCGACTACTTATATCCATTATAGAAATTAGATTGATGTTAGTTTGGATTTCGTGCAATCGACGACTTTAAATTAGGTCACTTAACCACACGAATATCGAACATTACGTTTTAAAACCACCAAAGAAGCGCAAATTAAGTGCGTGAAGAAGAGAATACGACCGCAATGGCCACGAGTTCGATCCCCGCATAAACCTTTCTTGGCGCATGGCGTACACACGCCACAAGTGTGGTTTACGCAGGCCGACGTGGTTTGCGTGCCTGTCGATCAGGTTTACCCTGTGCGCACTCGAAAGAGTAGCGGCTGCGGAAGAAAAAAGGGATTAATTAACACTCAAATATATAGTATCAAATTAAACCATAGACAAAGTCTTCCAAGGAGAGATTAACATAGAAACACAAAATCAATCCACACTATAGAGAAAACTGGATATAAAACACAAATCTTTTATTTATTTTAGGCAGTCCATAGCTGCTAGAAAACAAAAACTAGTATAGTAGTAAAATATTAGTGGTGGTGGTGGTGGTGGTGGTGTCCTCCCTCAGCTTGCTTTTGCTCTTTCTTCGCATCCTTCTTCTCATGGTGTTCATGGAATGCAAATCCACCTGCCCCAACTGCAGCTACTGCTGCTGTTTCTTCTTGTATCTTGTGCTTGTGTGCATTCTCTACATCTTTCTTTGCCTGATGCTTCTCATGCTAAATTTTTTTATCGAAGAAAAGAGAGTAAGATATTGAAGAAAGTAAATCAAGTTAAAGAATAAACAATATAACATCTCTTATGTTTGCTAATAACTTATGTGGGATTTAAATAGCTTTGGACTCTCTCATCTCAATAGCTAAATTTTGGGTGTGACTCTCCTAAAATGTTACATAATATCAGAGTCAATACGCACATGGGGCCGCGACTCGGAGTGGTGGTTTGTGTGCCAAGAGTGGTGACCTGGATCCGAGAGGAATACCAACCATGACCAACTGGGTCAGATCGTGACTAACAAGGTCATTGGTTCTCAAGCGAGGGCGATTGTTATGATCCTGAGTCCCAAATAGGTTAAATGTGGAGCTGATGTGGGACTTAAATAACCTTGAACTTTCTCATCTTAATAACTAGCTTTTAAGATGTGGCTTTCCTAAGTTTTTACATATCTACGTCTAGAAAACAAACATGGAAAAAGAAAATGTTTACTCCTTGATAAAACTAAAGCGAAAAGTTCTAATTATGTATTTAATACTAGGACGTAAGGAATGCCACATGATCAATTTAGATAGGAGCAAAAACTTGCGTTAGATAAAATAGTTCTTTAATTTGAACCTTAATTAGTTCTATAGATATGAGTAAGAAAAAAACTATTGGGTCACGTTAATCCGCATATGTTAAAGAAATGTACCTCATATCTAACTTAATCTCAAAAACTAACTCGTAAGGATAATAGTATCAAAGATCATATAAAGAGATCAAAGATCCATAATTTCATCGATGTGGGAGTCAACAACATATTCTATCCCATATTAAATAACAAGACACGGAATTTGAACAATTAAAGAAAACTAATGACATGTAAACGTAACAAAATGTGCATATGCAAAGTATCATATATCACCTATGTTTACTTAATTAATAGAAAATTTTACATACCAAGGCGAAAGCACCAGCTGCAACAGCACCAAGTCCACCGATCTTCTCGAGATGGTTGTGGTGCTTCACTTCTTTTTGGTAATCAACTGGACCACCCTCTTCCTCCTTCTTGTGGTGGAAGAGATGGTGACGGTGTTTCTCTTCTTCCATGGTGGTGGTGAAACTTATTGCCAATATGATGACTTTAGGAAAGATGTCAATAGACAAGTGGTTGATGCTTTGATATTGTGATTTGTAACTGTTGTTGAAGTCCATTATTTATAGCTGATTAATTGGATAGACAACAACAACATACCCAGTGAAATCCCACAATGTGAGGTCTGGGGAAGATAGAGTGTACACAGACCTTACCTCCAGTTTGATAAGTAGAACGGTTATTTCCGGGAGACCCTCGGCATTAACTGGATAGACAATGTCCAAAAATATTAGCTGGCCTGGGTAAGGAGAAAATGTCGTGAAAGGGATTTCTATATTAATCCATGGATTAGGTAGCACCTTCAATTCAATTCTTATAATATTTATATATATATATATCTTCTTCTTATAGAAAATTAAGTTTGATTTCTTCTGGAAGTATTTATTATAAATTTCTTGTGTGAACGTTAGAAATTTCAATATTGATTTATTCTAATTTATATCGAATTAAGTGAGGTTTCTGGTAGATGTTATATATAACCGTGAAATGTATGTAATTTCCTTAATAAAGAGACCGCTGAGATTTTAGCACTAATCAAAGCAAAATAAAAACTTTTGAAATTTGTGGTCTAAATTCTAAAACAAGTCTTAGATATTGGTATGACTATAAAAGTATAAATCACCTCATTAGAGGTCACTAAAAAAGAAAGACATTTGTTAACAACATTTTTATTGTCATATGTTGGATGTTGTTGCCAAAGATATTTTTCGCAAAAACAAAAATTGTTGCATGCCGTTGCAATAACCTCTGATGCAAAAAGTTTCCGCAACAAGTTTTTTTATTGCCATTTATGTTTTTAGCAATAATATATTAAATTTTTGTTGTCATTTACGTTTTATAGCAACACTATATTTATTGTTACTAAAGTTTTGTTGTCAGTCCTATACATTCTTGTGGTGGGTATAATAAGAATTTAAAAGTTAAATATGTCGGTGAAAATACAAGTACACAGTTGAAAATAAATAAAGAAAAAATAAAAGTTATTATGACCGAGACATCGATATTCACTCTCTTTAAGGAGATTCAAGCTTACGATGTTAAACCTTCACACGTCCAACATTAACAGTCTTGAAGATACAACAATAAATAACTGACTCGAATAAATTCTGAACCAATTATTGAATCCAAAACTCCACTAGAAACAAATCCCTTCAATGCACTATTTTAAAGTGAATAAGTTAAAGCTGACTTAATTTTTTCCTTTTTTCACAACTCTTTTCAACAACACCTATCGCATATTTACATGCACGCTATATATCATACACCAACACAAGGAAGAAAGACCCGTATTTATTAATGCACGATTTCTTCTATGAATCGGAGTAAATAAGAATATGGTATTGGACTATTGGGAAATTAATAAACAATGGAGTATGTGTTAGTAAGTTAGTGGACAATTTGGTGGATAAGTAATAATGTATAGATCATGAGGTTAGTAAATTGATGAAATTATGACTACTTCATAAATCATAGGTCAGTGGTTACAGAGATATTATGATCACTTCTAGTCTTTATAGCAACTAAAAAGTCTGAAAAGTCACAGCTTAATAGTAATATTTTGAGTTTTTATTTTCTCGAAAACTATATTATTCGTTATTGTTGATTTTTCAATGCTAAATAAGAGCAGATCTCGAAATAAAAGGACCAACCTGCGCAAATAATATTCCTTCTTTATGTTATAGAGTTACTGAAGTATCTATATTCTGATTGATTATCTTCTTAAACCAAACTAACATGTGTTCAGACAGATGATCATATCATAGTAACATGTCTCATGATCCTGAAAACATATGCCATATTTGTATGGGGTAGAAAAGCATCCAGAGACATTAAACGTATATGAGAAGTTTTGTGATTTCAGAAACTCTAAAGGATCTACATAGCTGTCTCCCACTCCCAACAACTCCCGTCACATCAGCCAACTTAGATCAGAGCGCTGCGGCGCGTGTGGATGTACTGACGCCAAAGTGCTTACGCCGCCATAACTCACTACGGTCATAATAGTCTAAGTTTTTATCTTATATATACAAGACTTAGAAGATGAGAAAAATACAGTGTATTCTCTCTAAGCACACATTTTGTAACTCAGATCTCTCTCAAGATAATATACGACTCTCAGGTTTGGCTCATATTCGATCCATAATTTATTTTCAGATCTAATTTACTATTTTTCATTACTTGTTTAATCTTACTAGTATTCTTAATATCTGTTACACCCCGTAAATCCAGGGCATGTAGAGGAGAATAGACGGGAGAGCATAAGACTTAAAATTGGAACGAAAGAAAGAATTGTTTTCCAAAGGAAAAATCTTCCGAACCTCGGGAAGGAAAATTGTTCGTTAATGAGAATTGGGTTCTCAAATTTGTTAATTAAGACTTTTAAGAGTTTATCGGAATTGTGAAATTTTATTTTTAGAGTTGGATACGTGGGGCCTACCCGAGGAATTTTACGTTTTTGTGGGCCCACGAGGTTTTCGATATTTTGACCAATTATGGAAATTTCAGGAAACGAAATATTTTAGACCAATGGGAGGGGGACACGTGTCACCCTCCACATGGGTTTGTTGGATGAAGAGAAATTGACTAAGTCAAATAGTCAAGTTGAGCTTGATATAATTGACCACATCTTGACCACACATTTGTGTTGATCCTAGCCCTTGGTCTCATTATATATTACTACTACCAGTGCAAGACTAGATCATTTCAAGACTTAGAAAAAATCAAGAAACTTTAGGTGCTCCATATTGAGCTCTCGGCCAAGTAAGGTAAAAGAAGAGATTTTTTTTGTAATCTTGCCTCATAAATCCCAATATTCAAACCTAAGATCTCTAGAGGTATTCTAAGGATATCCCAATACAAAAATCCCGGAAAAACTACGTTTTTACGTTAGTCGCAACATGAAAACCTAAGAGGTTTTTCATAGATTGAGTTAGAACTTGAAGAAGAGTTCTTCATAAACTTCCAAGGGGTGCTTGGAGTGGATTAGAACGTCAAGAAGAGGAGCTAAAGCTGCTAAGGATCGACTTGAGGTTTTGGATGGTATTTGGGCTTTTGAGGTAATAATCTTCATCTTCTTAATGTAATTAGAGAGTACATATTATAGGATTGATAGATGATCATGAGATATATATAATGAATATTGATAAGTGTTATGGAATATTGGGAGCCTAAAGTCCGAAAAGTTCATGTTAGCCATTAAGTTTGTAATTTAATTTAATTGTTAGTTACGATCGTCGCATGTTATATAAAGAAGGGATTATAGTTGTTATAATCGATTGCGGCTATATAACATGTTAGAAGAACAATTTGGATTGAAAAGGAAATGGAATGAACTTTATGTTGATACACAATTGAGCCGAGAATGACCATTTAATATTGGACAGTTTTATATTAATTGTGGGACAAATTTTTTTACGTCATGTTAGGCGTATAATCCCCTTTGATTTGTTGATTTGTTGTGCCTTAAATGTGGCATGTTGGTTATTGATTTCGGGCCTTGAAAAAGGTGGAAAAGTACGTAGAAACAAAGGAAGTGCTGCCCAATTTTCCGTAGAATAGGAAGCTTTACACTTAGAATATTCTACGTTGGAAAGCTAGAAGTTGATAGACGTATTATGGTCATTATAGGTTGACATTCTACGTGCGGCATATTCAACTTGGCAAGTGGATTAAGTCGGAGAGATATGTGAACTCTTCCCTATCTCTTGAGCATGAGTATTTACAAAGGTATAGTACGGTAGACGTACGTATTTTAAGTGAACTTGGTTTCAGTTTGGTATCTTTGCCTTGATTTCGAAAAGTGAAGTAACTCGACTTTTAAAAGTATATGTTACTTGATGTTACATGTAAAGATTACTTGACTTGAAAAGAATAGAATACTTTATTTGGAAAAGTATGGGTTACTTGAAGTATTTTAAAGTTAAGAGACTTGAATTCGAGAGTTAAGGAACTTGAAGTATTCTGAAAGTTATGAAACTTGATTTGAAAGTATATGATACTTGGTGTCAAAAATATAAGTCTATTGGTTTCATAAAGGAACGTAATTGTCTTGGTTTGTCTAAAACATAAAGAGTTATAACGGCTTTATGGAAAGTTAGTTATAACGCCTTTATGGAAAGTTAAGAGAGTGGTCTACTGAATTTAAAGGCATAAGTTGCCTAAGTTTTGAAAGTAGAAGTCACTTGGTCTAAAAGCCTTGAAATGAATTTCTAAGGTGTAGTGACTTGTTTTGAGAAAGTAAGCATGCCTTGATACTAAGGGTGTTAGTATCTTGGGGTTTTATTTAAAAAAGAGTCTTTTGAAAAGAATAGAAGTACGTAGTACTTTGGGTTAAATTCCCGGATTTTTCATGACATGTTAGTGCCTTAAGTTAAATAAAATGAGAGTGTATGCTAATTAAGTCTAATAATAGTTAAGGGATGTCTTAACTTGCTTATGATATTTATGGTAGCCGGTTGTGCTTATATTACGTGATTATGTTAGCCGGTTGTGCTTATATTACGTGATTATGTTAGCCGGGTGTGCTTATATTACGTGATTATGTTAGCTAGTTGTGCTTGTGATATATTGTTCATTACGGGTCATTCTCGGGCTTGTTGCATTTGCATATTCCGTGGATTTGCTCCCCACAATGCGAGGAAGTTACCTCATGCGAGTCCGTAGGGCTCATGCGGGTGAAAGTCCCATGCAGGGCGGACCAGTCCTATGCGAGGAAATTACCTCATGCGGATCCATAGGACCTATGCGGGTGAATAGTCCTATGCGAGAAGATTACCTCATGCGGGTCCATACGGCCTATGCGGGTGAAATAGTCCCATGAGTAGGATTGCAGAATGATACTACGGGAGGATGGTCCTAGGTTAATCATGAGCTTCCTGTTTTAGAACCGGCAAAGTTTATTCTTGTTTACTCTCATTATTAGTAAGGCACAATGTACTGTTAATTTGGTTATCATGCATGTCTCCAGCTTTATTTTAGACTATATGATTTCATTACAGTACTTTCAGTTTACATACTTGGTACATATTTTGTACTGACCCCCTTTCCTCGGGGGGCTGCGTTCATGTCGCAGGTAGAGTTAAACAGGTTGTTGATCCTCACTCTTAGGATCACTGTTCAGCTGTTGAGAAGCTCCATTACTCCGGAGGCTTATCTTTGGTTCAGATCCCTGGTATTGTCAGCTGTTCTACATTCAGGGGTATGGAGGGGCCCTATCCCGTCACAGTTGTTATGTCAAAACTCTTAGAGGTCTGTAGTCATATGTTGTGGGTCGGTTTGTAAAGAAAAAGGACGTAATTGTTTTTGGCTATATATATATATATATATATATATATATATATATATATATCCAGGAAGGCAGCCTTATCGGCTAGCCTGTTGTTTACTTCTTATTATTGTAAGTTGTGTGTTTTATGTATGTTCCGCTGATTTTCTCTGATGGTTACCTGTAAGGGTGCCCAGGTAGGGCACCAGTCGCGGGCCCGAGGTCGGGTCGTGACAATATCGTTCGTCTATAACCTAAATACCAATCTCAGACTCAATCAAGAGGGTTCCGGATCGGATACGACCTACTTGTCTTTAAACCCTTGAAATACAAATCTCTAACTGCGTTTTTGGTAGAAATCAATTTTACCGGATCACCGGAATCGCAAGTAAAGGAGCATATAGGCTCGAGGACGCGAGTCCGAAGAACTAAAAAATAGCTGGAACGTTAGCCACCTAAAAAGATTCTACCTTTGAATGAAAAAATTCAGGTACGTATTATTTTCGCAAGAACATTCATTTTTGATTAATTAGTCATTTCCTTGACAAGAACTGTTCACAAAGTCGGGGACTCCTCTAGAGGGAACGGACACACGTTGCACTCTTTTTCTTGGCCAAGGTTTTTTTCCGATTGGGTTTTCCTGATAAGTTTTTTAACGAGGCAACAATTCAGAAGGCATCTTAAGCTTAGCGTGTCTCATATCGAAACTCCATTACAACAAATAGCTTCAAAAAGAGCGACTAATTAATGCCAAAAAGAACGATTACATAATGTCGTTGTTGTTAGGACCAGAAAGGGCAACATAAAGTCGTCTTTTTTAATTTCACCAACCAGGGCGAGTATAATATTTCGCCGTGGTTGAAAATTCAAAGAGGGTGACACATAAAGTCACTTTTTTTTAATTTTATAACCAATTAGGTTTACGACGAAACCTAGAAATCTGCCTTGGAATCACTTCACTCCAGCGCCTCCCCTGACTATAAAGCTTCTTGCATCTTTCCAGAGGGCGGCATATTTTCACTCGCCCTCCTTGAGTCCCATAAAAAATGACTTTCTAAAATATTTCTAATCTCCCTCCCTATTCTTATTTCCCAAAACAAATAAGAATTCGACCCTTACACCATATTATACCAATTTTGAAACCCTAAATGCTCTTAACAGCTCTCTAAAGAATCCCCATGGCTTCCAAGTGAAAATCTCCAAATATATTACATGAATCTCTCATCGAAAAGGTCATGATACTAGTTCTACTTCAATTCTTCTTGTTGCTACTGTTGTTATGGAGTTTCCCAATTAAGGAGGGTGTGCTGCAAGGCTAGAACTAAGTGTTAAAGGTGAGAATCTCCCACTTCTTATTGTGCATGAGTTGTTTAAACTCTTGTAGTATCGATTGCTAAAAACTAACAAGACGATAGTCGAGAATCGTAGAGTTATATTGTGTATTGTTGTTGGGGTTGTTTTGTTGTGATTATGTATTGGTACAAGTATGGAATCTTGTTAGCATGTATTATGAAGATAAGGAAATGAATTATCGAAAGTTGTTGTGTTGATGTATCTATAGGTTTCCATGATTAAGACGTTTAAGAACTTATGCTCACAAGGTGTTTAACAAAAGGTACACTTCAAGAAAAAGGACCTACGGTGACGGTTAAAAACTGTCATTGGAGAAGGTTCATGACGGTTTTTGTAAGTGTCATTGTAGCATGTGTCACGGTAGGTCCTTCAACGATGACAGTTTAAATAACAGTCCCATTGTATGTGACGGGCATAAACCGTCACACATTTGGTCGTTGACTTTGACTATTTCCCTTTTTTTTTTCTCGGGCCTAACAAGATGAATATAGTACTAGTCCACTATTTTCAAGTAACTACACTTGATTTTATATTTGCAGGAAGCAAATCTTCATTAAGTTAAAAGTAAACTGGTTCATGCATGTGCAGAACATCAAACATAAGTACAAAAAGACACCAAACCACTCACTTTGTAATGTATAACAAGACCATGAAATAACACCCATAAACTAAAATAGATATATTGATGTTAATTAAAAAGAAATTCATCGAATAGTTTTTCTACTTCTTTTATTTCGTTTATCTTGTTACAAGTCGAATTGAATAATTATTATTGTTACCAATCTCTAAGTCATGCCACGGATGAGAAGCAATAGATCTTCGTAACATTGAGGAGAGAATTCTTTCATTGAGCGCAACACGAGAATTTCTTCTGAACCCTTGTCCGCTGTTTTCAGCCATAGTAAACTTAACAAGAGAAAAGGAAAGCCAAGAATTAGCATATATTGGTATTGTTGTAGTAAATTACCCTATGATAATGGCAAATGATAACTGAACATGAAAATTAGATTCGAGTGAAAAGAACGCTTATCAACCTAGGTACAAACAACAAGCCGATGTAAAAGTCACTTGTAAAATTGATCCAAGGAGAAGCACAAGCTTTTTCGAGGTGGTGCTAGTACTAGACTCTGCTTAGTTGCTCACCATTGCCCGATTGAAGCATATTAGTCTTCAAGAGAGAGAAATCGTACTCTCTTTGCCATTTCTGGGCTGGTGGTGACGATAAAAGGATAAAGCGGCGAGGGTTTCATCATCACGTGGTGGAGATGTGGTGGACTAAAGAGACTACATTTGATAGATTGGTAGTAGACTGGCGTGGTGGAGATGTGGTAGCAGACTGGCGTTTTGCCATTTCCGGCTAGAGTTTCAAAAAAAAAAGGGGTGAGGATGGTGGCTCAAGGGTTTGAAGAGAAAACCGTGTGATTTTAGCAAAATAAAAGGGAGGTCATTAGTTTGGAGATTAAAAATGGGTTTGGGTCGGGTCATTAGCTTAATAGTAATATTTTTTTAATATTAAAATGTATCTCCAACAATTCTACTTATTGAAATATTACACTTTTCTAAAATTTATCCAAAATGAAAGTGTGTGTCACGTCAGAGGGATTACAATTTATGTGGGAAAGGGGATGCAAGGATTAAACCTATATCTATCGTTTGTGTAGGTGGCAAAATTACTCATCAACATCGCATTCATCCTTATAACTCACTAGGTCCCTATTTTGGCCAATCGCTCGCATAAATATCATTTGTTGCTATATTATCCTTTGTAGCAGCCGGGGGTTACTCGTTAGTCGTTAGTGTGCATGTTTACAAGAAATATAAAAAGGAATATTTTGAGTTTTTATTTTCTCGAAAACTATATTATTCGTGGTATATTCGTTATTGTTGATTTTCCAATGCTAAATAAGAGTAAATCTCGAAATAAAAGGGCCAACGTGCGAAAATAATATTCCTTCTTTATGTTATAGAGTTACTGAAGTATCTATATTCTGATTGATTATCTGCTTAAACCAAACTCACATGTGTTCAGACAGATGATCATATCATAGTAATATGTCTCATGATCATGAAAACATATGCCATATTTGTATGGGGTAGAAAAGCATCCGGAGGCATTAAGCGTATATGAGAAGTTTTGTGATTTCAGAAACTCTAAAGGATCTACACAGTTGTCTCCCACTCCCAACAACTCCCGTCACATCAGCCAACTTAGATCAGAGCGCTGCGGCGCGTGTGGATGTACTGAAGCCAAAGTGCTTACGCCGCCATAACTCACTACGGTCATAATAGTCTAAGTTTTTATCTTATATATACAAGACTTAGAAGAGGAGAAAATACATTGTATTATCTCTAAGCACATATTTTGTAACTCAGATCTCTCTCAAGATAATATAGGATTCTCAACTTTGGCTCATATTCGATCCATAACTTATTTTCAGATCTAATTTACTATTTTTCATTACTTGCTTAATCTTACTAGTATTCTTAATATTGTTCCTCCATACCCTAAATACCAATCTCAGACTCAATCAAGAGGGTCCCGGATCAGATACGACCTACTTGTCTTTAAACCCTTGAAATACAAATTTCTAACTGCGTTTTTGGTAGAAATCAATTTTACCGGATCACCGCATTCGCAAGTAAAGGAGCATATAGGCTCGAGGACGCGAGTCCGAAAAAGAACTAAAAAATAGCTGGAACGTTAGCCACCTAAAAAGATTCTACCTTTGAGTGAAAAAATTCAGGTACGTATTGTTTTCGCATGAACATTCATTTTTTATTAATTAGTCATTTACTTGACAAGAACTGTTCACATAGTCGGGGACTCCTCCAGAGGGAACGGACACACGTTGCACTCTTTTTCTTGCCCAAGGTTTTTTTCCCGATTGGGTTTTCCTGATAAGTTTTTTAACGAGGCAATAATTCAGAAAGTATCTTAAGCTTAGCGTGTCGCATGTCGAAACTCCACTACAACAAATAGCTTCAAAAAGGGCAATTAATTAATGCCAAAAAGAATGATTACATAATGCCGTTGTTGTTAGGACCAGAAAGGGTAACATAAAGTCGTCTTTTTTAATTTCACCAACTAGGGCGAATATAATATTTCGCCGTGGTTGAAAATTCAAAGAGGGCGACACATAAAGTCACCTTTTTTAATTTCATCAACTAGGGCGGGTATAATATTTCGGTGTGGTTGAAAACTCAAAGAGGGCGGCATATTTTCACTCGCCCTCCTTGAGTCCCACAAAAAATGACTTTCTAAAATATTTCTAATCTCCCTCCCTATTCTTATTTCCCAAAACAAATAAGAATTCGACCCTTACACCATGTTATACCAATTTTGAAACCCTAAATGCTCTTAACAGCTCTCTAAAGAATTCTCAAGGCTTCCAAGTGAAAATATCCAAATATATTACATGAATCTCTCATCGAAAAGGTCATGATACTAGTTCTACTTCAATTCTTCTTGTTTCTATTGTTGTTATGGAGTTTCCCAATTAAGGAGGGTGTGCTCCAAGGCTAGAACTAAGTGTTAAAGGTGAGAATCTCCCACTTCTTATTGTGTATGAGTTGTTTAAACTTTTGGAGTATCGATTGCTAAAAACTAACAAGACGATAGTCGAGAATCATAGAGTTGTATTGTGTATTGTTGTTGGGGTTGTTTTGTTGTGATTATGTATTGGTACAAGTATGGAATCTTGTTAGCATGTATTATGAAGATAAGGAAAGGAATTATCGAAAGTTGTTGTGTTGATGTATCTATAGGTTTCCATGATTAAGAAGTTTAAGAACTTATGCTCACAAGGTGTTTGACAAAAGGTACACTTCAAGAAAAAAGGACCTACGGTGACGGTTAAAAACTGTCATTGGAGAGGGTTCATGACGGTTTTTGTAAGTGTCATTGTAGTTTGTGTCACGGTAGGTCCTTCAACGATGACAGTTTAAATAACAGTCACATAGTATGTGACGGGCATAAACCGTCACACATTTGGTCGTTGACTTTGACTATTTTCCTTTTTTTTTCTCGGGCCTAACAAGATGAATATAGTACTAGTCCACTATTTTCAAGTGACTACACTTGATTTTATATTTGCAGGAAGCAAATCTTCATTAAGTTAAAAGTAAACTGGTTCATGCATGTGCAGAACATCAAACATAAGTACAAAAAGACACCAAGCCACTCACTTTGCAATGTATAACAAGACCATGAAATAACACCCAGAAACTAAAATAGATATATTGATGTTAATTAAAAAGAAATTCATTGAATAGCTTTTCTACTTCTTTTATTTCGTTTATCTTGTTACAAGTCGAATTGAATAATTATTATTGATACCAATATCTAAGTCATGCCACAGATGAGAAGCAATAGATCTTCGTAACATTGAGGAGGAAATTCTTTCATTGAGCACAACACGAGATTTTCTTCTGAACCCTTGTCCGCTGTTTTCAGCCATAGTAAACTTAACAAGAGAAAAGGAAAGCCAAGAATTAGCATATGTTGTTGTTGTAGTAGTAGATTACCTATGATAATGGCAAATGATAACTGAACATGAAAATTAGATTCGAGTGAAAAGAACGCTTATCAACATAGGTACAAACAACAAGCCGATGTAAAAGTCACTTGTAAAATTGATCCAAGAAGAAGCACAATCTTTTTCGAGGTGGTGCTAGTACTAGACTCTGCTTAGTTGTTCACCATTGCTCGATTGAAGTATATTAGTCTTCAAGAGAGAAATCGTACTCTCTTTGCCATTTTTGGGCTGGTGGTGACGATAAAAGAATAGAGCGGTGAGGGTTTCATCATCACGTGGTGGAGATGTGGTGGACTAAAGAGACCACATTTGATAGATTGGTAGCAGACTGGCGTGGTGAAGATGTGATAGCAAACTGGCGTTTTGCCATTTCCGGCTAGAGTTTCGAAAAGAAAAAGGGATGAGGATGGTGGCTCTAGGGTTTGAAGAGAAAACCGTGTGATCTTACCAAAATATAAGGGAGGTCATTTGTTTGGAGATTAAAAATGGGTTTGGGTCGGGTCATTAGCTTAATAGTAATATTTTTTAATATTAAAATGTATCTCCGACATTTCTACTTATTGAAATATTACACTTTTCTAAAATTTATCAAAAATGAAAGTGTGTGTCACGTCAGAGGGATTACAATTTATGTGGGAAAGAGGCTGCAAGGATTGAACCTATATCTATCGTTTGTGTAGGTGGCAAAATTACTCATCAACATCGCATTCATCCTTATAACTCACTAGGTCCCTATTTTGGTCAATCGCTCGCAAAAATATCATTTGTTGCTATCTTATCCTTTGTAGCAGCCGGGGGTTACTTGTTAGTCGTTAGTGTGCATGTTTACAAGAAATATAAAAAGGAATATTTTGAGTTTTTATTTTCTCGAAAACTATATTATTCATGGTATATTCGTTATTGTTGATTTTCCAATGCTAAATAAGAGCAGATCTCGAAATAAAAGGGCCAACGTGCGCAAATAATATTCCTTCTTTATGTTATAGAGTTACTGAAGTATCTATATTCTGATTGATTATCTCCTTAAACCAAACTCACATGTGTTTAGACAGATGATCATATCATAGTAACATGTCTCATGATCCTGAAAACATATGCCATATTTGTATGGGGTAGAAAAGCATCCGGAGGCATTAACACTACAAAAAAAAGGTCTGCGATGACGGTTAAAAACCGTCACGAAAGAGCTTTGTGACGGTTTTGCTAAGTGTCACGGTAGGCACTGTCACAAATTCGTGACAGTTGTTGTGACGGGTTTATGTGACGGTTGTAGTATTTGACTTTGACTATTTCCCTCCTTTTTCTAAATTTTCCCGCGAAATTTATTAATTAAATAATTTTTTTGGCGAAAAAATTTAAATAAAATTTATTTAAATTGGCGGAAATTTTTAAATAAATTTGATTTAAATTGACAGAAAAATTAATTTTGACATTTTTTTATATTTTAATTTTAATTTATTAAATATAAATAAATTAGAATTGTAAGTATATTATAACTAAAATGTTATCCACATAATGAAATTGTTCTAATACATTAAATCTAAACATTACAAATTATTTTTCAAAACATCTAATGTTATCATCAAATACAACAAAAAACATAATATTATTTTAACTTCAAAAAGTACAAATATTGTCTAAATCATCATTAAAATGACACAACTATGCAGCACGGAGAATCTTTGAAACATATTGCGCCCACTCGATCCGAACTTCAAGGTCATGCTGCGAAAAACATTTTTTGTCATTGTACTGTAACACACAATAGAGATCAGTTAAATTTTCTAATCATAAATAAGTCATTATAGACAAATACATAAACAAAAATAGTGTTAAATACTTATATTGTTATTAAACAAAGACAAATCATTCATTAGATCTTTAAATACAAATCATTCAATATCTTCAAAAATTGTTTGTTTCAACGACACATTCTCGTTAATAGCCTTCGACAAAGAGACAGAGAGGGAGAAGGTGACAGAGACGTAAATTTCATCAGAAATCATGGAAATATGTTTAAGGTACATCATCTACAAGGATAGGCGAAAAACATTTCATATGAAAAAAATTAATGAAAAGTAAAAAATTAGCGACATCAGAACTGACATACTACACCAAAAAGCTCCAAACTTTCTGGGAAAATAAGAACTCAGTTCAAATCTAATTAGAAATGACAAGCCTATCCAGAATCCTTTAGATATTGGGCATTTCTGCTGAACTAAGGGTAGGGATAGTATCCGAATGTTGTATAACAATTGACAAAGGAATATTTTTTTAAGTAACAATGGACAAAGAATGTTCCAAAGCTTCCTTAACTTATCAAAGAAAAAAGATGTTATAAAGCTTCGTTAGAGTCACCAATAGTATGGAAAAATAGGGAAAGAAAATAGCATGAAACGAAGAGGAAGAAGGGAAGTGGTTGTCAATGGATTACCTCAATAACCATGTTGACGTCTTTTAGTTCCTCATAGTCTCAAGTTCCTTTAAGAAGAGATAAAGCCCTTTTCATCTTATCCTGATTCATATTTCCTCTTGTTACAAAGCCTTGTAGATTTGCTGGAACACAAATAGCATAACAATATATCAGAACTATGTGGTGATATCCAAATATTGCCTCCTTATCCAATATATCAAAACTTGTGGAACATTGAATTACAAAAAGATATTCAAGATGATGTACTAACCTTCTACTGATTTCACAGCTTTCGATAGATATTCATGGCTAATTTCTTTAAGTACGACACTAATGTTGTTGATAATAAGAGTTGTGGCAATGCCAGATCCCATTAAACCACCACCAACAACAACAACTTTTTCTATTCTCTGAGGCTTAAGTGCGTAAAATATCAAGATTCTCTTGCACACAGTGCTATCATTAATCATGAAGACCATTAAGTACAAAATTCTACTAGGCATGAAGAAATCTTTCTATGTTTTTCATGCATAATATGTACCAAACAAAATCTAGGTATAGAAACAGTCTTAGTTTTTTGTCCATTCTTAATTAGACAGCGATTGAAGAAAAATATATGGCCTAATATCACAAGCTGACCTTTGTTGTTGCGCGTTCAGCGAGAAATACATGAAGAAAACCTTTTGCCGTATTTGACAGCACTAGCTCTTTAAATAAGTTATCTTCCTGCAATCAGTTATACATACAATTATAAGCAGAAACCAAAAAAAGTTTTTGGGAGGACATCTTAGAAATCACCAATCTCTAGTAATACATCACAATCGCAACTATAGGAAATAATTGTTGCAAAGTCCTAACTGAATGACTAGGGCGAACCTAGATATATTGTCGTTGTTATTCTATATGTAGTTATTGATATATATGTGTTGATTGTTCACCTTAAGAACACCAGAGTATCCTCCATATATGATGCCTTCTTCGATCACATCAAGACATGCTTTGTAATGAGGCACCGTAACTGCTCAGCACTTTTCAAGATCTCGAGTGATTCATCCCGAGGTCCAAGTTTATCTGTCTTTGAAGAGAATTGTAATTTGGTCGGCCTTCAAGAATTTCGAGTGCCCAACACCGCAATCACAAGAGCTCCTCAGAAGAGACAATGACATCAATAAGACCCAACTTTTTTCCTTCTTCAGAAGTTATGGTCTTGGATGACTGTTCAATATTTAGACAAAGCTTCAGCATCTTTATGCTACCATCTAAACTACAAAGACCGATTGCATAGTGTATGTTTCAAAAATTACACTTACCATCAACATGTCAACCGCCTTTGAGATCCCAACTAACATTGGAAGCCTTTGGACGCCTAAAAACACATGTTCGAGTTTGTCAATAGAAAGCTACTTCAAATGGAAAGGCGCCAAATTGTAAACATAAAGGAAATGTACCTCCACATCCGGGAATAACTCTAAGCCTCAGCTTAGGTAAACCAAGATCAGATTTTGCGGTGGCAATCCGAGCACTACACCCCTACACAATTTAAATTCAGGAAAACAGTTATATGAAATTTTGAGAACAATGAAGGACTAAATTAAATGAAAAAACTAGAGCAGAGAGAACAAACCATAGCCAATTCCAAGACACCTCCAAGAGCAAATCCTTGAATTGCAGCAACAGAAGGCTTCTTCCTATCTATATATGATCACCAAATTTTTTATTAGGTAATGAAACAACATAACAACAAACTACATTTGAACTTCCAAAAAGTTATTGGCAAAGAACATAAAAAGTTATGAACATACTTTCCATTTTGTTAACCACGAGACCAATCGACGCGTCAGGTAGAAGTGATATATCACCTGGAAGTTTTAAAGGAAAAAGCTGGTTAGATTACACTAGGGACATTAATCAATAAGGAAAATGTGAGCTAAAAATTACCATGCTTATGAACATTCTCCACAACACTGATGTCCAAACCTCCACAAAATCTACCATCTGCACCTATTAATATACGAGGACGACAAAGTTTAAAATGAAAGTGTTAATAGCACAAAGCCATTTCGATTAAAATAGCAAAAAAAACAGTTAACAATAACAACGAAATTAGAAACTCAGAACCTTGAGCTCGACAACAATGACAGTCACAATATTGAGAAAATAGTTGGGGATGAATCGAGACCAAATAATTAGTGTAGAATGAAGAGGAGACTGTGACGAATCTATTGGTACCACTTTCAAGCTAGACTTTGCCGGAACACGTCGGAAACTCATATCACGATTTGCGAAAACTCAAAATTAATTCATTGTTAAAACAATTTGAATATAAGAATTTTTGTTAATAATTCTTGTTGTATAGGTTTACGACGTATATGAAAGTTGACCCAAAATAACTTGAATCGAAGTAAGAGGGTAGGTGCAAAGTATAGATCTAAGTTAGATGAACACAAAGACACCACTCTCAACCTTCGAGTCGACCGGAGTTAGCCGGAAAGTACGAATCGCCGTCGGGGGTAAAAATGTCCAGATTTTTGCGGGCTAAAATCGACGATGTTTGGGGTTAAATCGAAGGTCGAGACTAGTATAGACTTAAGTTGGTGTTGAGACGAGTCTAATCATGTGTTCTCAGTGCAATACCGTGAGTTGGCGAAAAAGGCAAAACTCCGTGAAGTTCTCAGAATGCGCGAAAATCGTCATTCTATCACTTTGCTTCAATAGTAAAACTCTTTTATGCTTCCATAGTTGAGGTGTACAGTTCAAACTCCATTGATAATATCATCCTTTTTGAAGATTTCCTTGTTTTGTTCCTATTTTGAAATGGGTTCAATTTTAGGTATATTATTAAGAATAGCGGATTTTACAGTAAAATGGATCGGGTTGGGTGTAATTTTTTTTAAAATGTTCTTAAAAAACTGTCACAAAAAACATGTGACGGTTGAAATCATCGTCACACCGATGTCACAACGCAGTGACGGTTAAAAAATCATCACATATCTGTCACGAAGGACAATTGACCAGAAAGTCAATGCAAAAACCGTCATAACGTGTGACGATTTTTAAAGCTGTCACACTCAGACTGTCACCGTGTGTCATTTTTTGTAGTGTAAGCGTATATGAGAAGTTTTGTAGTTTCAGAAACTCTAACGGATCTCCACAGCTGTCTCGCACTACCAATAACTCCCATCACATCAGCCAACCTAGATCAGAGCGCCACGACGTGCGTAGATGTACTGACGTCAGAGTGCTTACGTCGTCATAACTTCCTACGATCATAATAGTCTAAGTTTTTATCTTATATATGCAAGACTTAGAAGAGGAGAAAAATACATTGTATTATATCTAAGCACACATTTTGTAACTCAAATCTCTCTCAAGATAATATACGATTCTCAGTTTTGGCTCATATTCGATCCATAACTAATTTTCATATCTAATTTACTATTTTTCATTACTTGTTTATTCTTACTAGTATTCGTAATATCGTTCGTCCATAACCTAAATACCAATCTAGGACTCAATCAAGAGGGTCCCGGATCGGATACGACCTACTTGTCTTTAAACTCTTGAAATACAAATCTCTAACTACATTTTTGGTAGAAATTATTTTTACCGGATCGCTGGAATCGCAAAGAAATGAGCATATCGGCTCGAGGACGCGAATCCGGAAAAGAACTGAAAAATAGCTGGAACGTTAGCCACCTAAAAAGATTCTACCTTTGAAGAAACAAATTCAGGTACGTATTGTTTTCGCAAGAACATTCATTTTTGGTTTATTAGCCCTTTCCTTGACAAGAACTGTTCACAAAGTCGGGGACTCCCCCAGAGGGAACGGACACACGTTGCACTCTTTTCCTTGGCCGAGGTTTTGTCCCGATCGGGTTTTCTTGATAAGGTTTTTAATGAGGCAACAATTCAGAAAGCATCTTAAGCTTAGTGTGTCGCATGTCAAAACTCGACTCCTTGAGACCTCGCAGTCAAGTCCCGGGAGGAGAGAATGGAATAATATAATCATGAAAAATCTTAAACTGGGACTGATGGAAGTCACTGAAATTGCTCGGTTGCTTTCTTTTGATAAATCTTGTAAATACCCGAAAAAAGAATCATATACTTACAGGATGAGTCGTCCCCCATGGCTTTGAAAGAATGAAATAAAAAGAAAGTTTGTCTAATTCTTTGTGCTGAAACGCGCAATGAAAAAATATTCTGGGCAAAACCATACTCGAAAGCCATATGGCCCCATAAAACCGCTTCAAACAACACGCCCATAAGAGCCTCAACACGTGTGGGTTATTTGTCGAACCTTTTTGTGCCTTTACATGGGGTTAAGACGACTTCCCCATCAGCACCGAAAATAGAGTATCTTTCTTCATTTCAAAATTGGATGTCTTAAAATTCCAATAACGCACTAGGATTCCGAATGTGACATTTCCGAATTGGGTCAAGGCAAGACGACCTCAAACACAAAACGCCAAAAAAATCACATAGGCGTGCACCAATTGTCAAACATTAGGCTTAAACAACAAACACTCGAATAGTAGCATAGTTTAGGTAGACGGGCGCAACGGTCATGCCTCGATGGTTAAGTGAAAATTAAAAAGCCAATAGGTCATTATGTGACTACACTTGTTTTAATAAATAAAGTGTGCATGTCAAAGTGTAGGGCTAAAGGCAAGGGAACAATTGTCATTTATGCAAAAGAAGCACCGAACACTCCACAACTAAACATTAACACGGGGATACAAACCCCGGTAGTTTAGCAAAGAAAAGCACGAAGGCTCATATCCAAGAAATAGTAAAGGGCGTAAATTCCCGGAAACATCCATTAAATGGTGCACAGGCCAAACATAGTTGTCACGCCCCGAACCCCGGTCCCGTGACTGGTGCCCTACCTGGGCACCCTTCTACCTATCTGACACAAGTAAATTGCGGAACTAAATAACACCTCGTTTTTTTTAAAACCAACGAACATGCAAGGGCAAAGCCGACAAGGCTGCCATATAATATACATAACAAAAAGGCACTATACTGTACACGAGTCCAATCCCACATATGAATACAGACCTCTAAGAGTTTTACTGAACTATGACGGGACAAGGCCCCGTCGTACCCATAACTGTACAAAAGCTTGTACTGAAGGATCTATACCAAAATGATAAACTCCTGAACAGATGGAGCTATCCAAAACTCGGAGCAGGGTCCTACACCTGCAGATCACCAATCAAGACCTAAACTCTGCAGATGAACGCAGCCTCCGGGCGAGGTCGATGAAGAATGTACCAAGTATGTGAAACTGGAAATACTGTAATGAAATCATAACAGTCTATACAAAACAGGAGACATGTATGATAGCCAAACTACAACACACAATACATAAGCAGTCATGTCAAACCAGGGACGCATGCCCTCAAAGTCATTACTCAAATATAACCATGGGTCTCACGCCCATAATATCAATCATGCCCGTGGAATCCTTCCTCACTGCCGGCAGTCAATGATATAATATAACATCAATAAGCACACTGAACCTTGCAATCATGAGAGTAATGCAATCATTTTTATCTTTTAAGTTATGATTTTAACAATGAGACCAACTGTTCTACTTTAAGTCATAAACACACTGCACCCTTTCATTAATGAAATCACTACCGTTTAAAAACATGAAGGCCATGCCAGTGCCATGTTCAACCACCCTCTGTGTTATAATGCAACCTATCATAGGACTATTTCACCCGCAAGGGACTATTTCACCCGCATAGGTCATGTGGACCCGCAATGAGTCATCGGTACATGATACTCGCATCACGGATAGCTAATTCATGGCTTATATATCCCGGGAATTTAACCCGCCTGAGTCTATCATCCGACCCGCCGTGAGTGTGTACCACTCACAACCATGGGGAGCCACCCCATGATATCCTTGAAACAAGTTGCCGACCCTTTATGGAGGGACGCGAAGATGTGGAAATACGACACTTGCACGAATGTCTATATGAGCAACCCATATGCAAGCAAACCATTCTTGACCTTTAGTTATAAAATGAATAAGCCATCATTTTAGCAAACCAATACAACACCATGCCTTTCTTTTTTACATAAACCAAGACAATACCATGTCTTTCCTTTTTACATAAACCAAGACAATACCATGCCTTTACACAAACCAAGTGTTATACCCCGTGGTTGTTCGGTCCATGTCCGGACGGGGACTCAGTGCGCGCTGAGGCGTACGCGGCGCCAAGCGGTGATTAGTAGCGCGCCGGAAGACGTGGTCGCGCGAAGATCTGGCGGGTCGCTTTCAGCGCATGGCCGGAAGTGGTCGCGCCGGAAAGTCCTAAGAAGGCGGCAGGAGTTTCAGCGCCGCGGCGCCGCCTGCCGGGCCGCGGCGCCGAGGCGGGATCTGCGCGAGTTAGTGGAAATTTCTGCCCTGTTTTGTTTTAAAAGAGGTCATGGGTGGGTGATGTGTCCCCCCATCTGAAATGTTGCATGCCTTATATTGAACAAGTCTTGAAGACTTGGTCATCTTTCATCTTTCATCTTTCATCTCTCTCTCTCTCTCTCTAAGCTAAAAGTTCTCCATTCTCTCTAGAAAATCAAGAGAAACTCCAAGCTTAAGGAAAATCTGAAAAGGGTGTTAAGAAGGAAAGTTATTTGCAAGCTTGTGGAGGTTATTGTGGTGGTATTCTTGAAAAGGAGGCTAGCAAAATTGTTGGAATAGTTTTGGCTAAAGCTCCAAAGGTAACATTTCTTCTCTTGTAGCTAGTTATTGGTGTTGCATGTGAAGAATAAGGAATTTGTAGTAGTAAATAATGCTCTTAGAATCATTGCATGTAAGAAAAATGGTTTGGATATGAAAGATTGGTTAAAGAGATATTATGAGCATGTTGTAGCCTACAAACTACTTTAGAATTGTTAAGTGTATTGTTTTACCTATTGGGGCAGAATTTTACATACCTAAGTTTGGTTGTGTAATCCCCTTTGAAATGTGGGATTGTTGGGCCTTAAATGTGGCGTTTGGATATTGAATTCGGCCTTGAAAAAGGTGGCAAAGTATGTAGAAACAAAGGAAATGCTGCCCAAATTTCCTTAGGAATTAGTAACTTGAACTTGGAATATTTCTACATTGAAATTAGGGGTTAATAAACGTATTATGGTCATTATAGGTTGACATATTACGTGCGGTATTTCGGACTTAGCAAGTGGATTAACCGAAGAGGTATGTGGAACTTTCCTATCTCTTGAGCATGAGTAGTTGTACCTATGTAGTACGGTAGACGTACAAGATTTGATATCTTTCACTTGTTTTAAAGTATATGATACTTGTTTCATTTCAAAAGTATAAGTCCATGGGATTTAGGGAAAATGTATTTGACAAAGGGATAATGCTAATATAATGACTTTATGGGAAGTTGGTTATATTAGTTTTTTTGAAAGGTTCACAAAGAAAGGTTTACTCTAATTAAAACAAGTACGAGTAAAGGATTTGAAACTAAGAAAGGTGAATTGATTTTTAGGCATTGGTTGCCTAAGGTTTTAAAGGAAATGAAGTCACTTGATTTAGAAGCCTATTATATTTCTAAAAGGAAATGTGACTTGTCTTGAAAAGAAATCGTAACTTGATACTATGGTGATTAGTATCTTGGAATTTTTGTATAAAAAGAGTTATTTCTTAAAAAGTTAGAAGTACATGGTACTTGGGTTGAATTCCCGGATTTTTTTATTAAAAGACATGTTAGTGCCTTAGGATACTAAAATGAGAGGATATATTAATAATGTTAATAAGAAGTTAGGTGATTTCTTAACTTGCTTATGTTATGATAAGCCGGTAGTGCTTATGTTATGATAGGCCGGTAGTGCTTATGTTGTGATATGATAGGCCGGTAGTGCTTATGTATGATATGATAGGCCGGTAGTGCTTATGTTATGTATGATAGCCGGATGGGATATGTTATATATTTATATTATTACGGGGTAAACCCCGAGTTATTATTTATGCCATGGATTTGATACCCATGATGCGAGTGTGGCGATTGCACTCATGCGGATCCGGACCACAGGATCCATGCGGGTGAAATAGTCTCATGCGAGTACGGCGATGGTACTCATGCGGGTCCACAGGATCCATGCGGGTGAAATAGTCTCATGTGGGTGAAATAGTCCCATGACGAGGCGGATGACCTCATGCGGGTCCACAGGACCCGTGCGGGTGAAATAGTCCCAGGAGTAGGATTGCTTAATGATACTACGGGCGAGGTACCCTGTTTTGATCGTGAGCCTCCTATTTTTATGCTATAAGATTTATACTTGTTACTCTCATTGTTAGTAAGGCACAGTGCAAGGAAATTGATTTTTATCTATGACTCCATATTATTTTTGACTTATGATATTACTACAGTATTTTTCCAGTTTTACATACTTGGTACGTTGTGTACTGACCCCCTTCCTCGGGGGCTGTGTTCATGCCGCAGATAAGGAAAAGCAGGTGGTAGATCCTCATTCCTAGGATCTTTTACTCACGTGTCAGGAGCTCCATTTCTTCGGAGGCTCGACTTTTGGTATGGTTCTCCCTGGTGTTGTTGATGTTTTGTACATTCAAGGGCATGACGGGGCCCTGTCCCGTCATAATGTTACTCCTTCTTAGAGGCCTGTAGTCTTGTCATAACTTGGTTTGTTTAAGGATGTAACTGTTCGGTTTTATGTACTTTTGGGGTAGCCATTTTGGGCTAGACTATTTATATCATTATGGTTGTTTATTATGAGTTTATATTCCGCTGGTTTTCTCTGATGTTGTGTCACAAGGGTGCCCGGGTTAAGGCACCGGTCACGGATCCGGGGTCGGGTCGTGACAAAAGTGGTATCAGAGCAGTTAATCCTCGGAAAGGGTCTACAAGTCATATCTAGTAGAGTCTATAATCAGGAGGCTGCAGGATATTTAGGATTGGTTTCCATTTCTTTCACTCTAAGATCGTGCAATAGAGCCGTGTTATAGGTTGAACTTCCCTCTGACGTGAATTTTGTATGTATCAGTTATGCCTCCACGCAAGGCAACCGCGGCCCAGAAGGGCAAGGCAGCGGAGGGAACTACTAGTAGGACAGGGTTACGGCGCATAGCCCGATCCTTACACGAGATAATGTTTAGGCGGCGAGTTCTGCGACGTCGTCAACCCAAAGATGCGGAGCGGCGGCGGCTCACGAGACTACGGTACTGAGCCTCGATTACACAACTGGAAGCGAAGGATATGGGCTACAAGAGATGGCCCGATTATTGGCGGAGATAGTAGCTAGGCGTGAGGATGAAGCGAGGCAGCGGTTCATTGCATGTACCGTGGTTCCTCCTGAATCCGATAGCGTGAGACTTGGGACTTTTGAGCTGCAGCCCACGAGTTCTATGGGTGAGGCACGAGGATGATCCTCGTGAATTTATCCGGCGATTCTGGATTATGAGGGTGATCAAGGCCTCGGATCACGAAGTCGGTTGTATTGAGTTCGCATGCCGCGTGATACGCGATTGGTAGTTTGATTAATGGGAGCTGTCCTGGGGGGAGCATGCGCTTCCAGCTGTATGAGACGAGTTCTCGGCGGCATTTCTTGGTCATTTCTTGTCTCCGCAGATGAGGAGGGCACGGCGACAAATTTCGACATTGAGGCGAGTGGCGGGCGGTCAAATCTACAACGTCGAGTTTGACTCGTTGGCTCGATATGTACCCACTTTAGTAGCGATATAGAGACGAGTGCACCGCTACGTCACAGGGCTCAATGACTATTTGGCAGAGAGTTGTACGGGAGTAGCTCTTCAGCCGGGCATGGACATTGCCGCATGCGAGCTATCGCTAGGGTGTGAGAAAGCGGTAAGCGGATTGATAGGTATCAGCGAAGAGGCGGGGCGGCGTCCTCTAGTAGTTCTCGAGGTAGACGGCCTCAGCAGACCGGTTTGCATCACGGCCGGTTGAGCGCTCCTCCGCATCTTAGGTCGTCAGGTATTCGGGAGGCGGGGCGGTCCCGAGGCTTCGGGTTTCGGAGGACGAGTTCCGGTCAGATGAGGCCATCTATGCCTCGGTGTGGTCGATGTGGTGATTGCCATTATGGGGGGTGTCGTGTTCCTCCAGGCGCTTGTTACTCTTGTGGCCAGCAGGGCCATGTGAAGAGAGATTGTCCGTCCAGAGGAGGCGGGAATGTCATGGTTCAGCGAGTTCGATTCTTTGAGTCTTCGTCTTGATGGTTGGCGCCCGGGCGAGGTATTCACGGGCGGCAGGCGCGGCGGGGTCGTGCGAGTTCCGATTCAGGTCCTCAGAACCGCATTTATGCTATGTCCAGCCGCCAGGACCAGGAGGCGTCACCTGATGTTGTCACAGGTACATTGTTGGTTTCTTGTTGTGATGTTTATGCTTTGATAGACCCAGGTTCTACCTTGTCCTATATATCTCATATTCTTTGGTAGAATAGGGATAGAACCCGAGTCCAAAACCTTTTGAGGTAGCTACGATGGGTGATTCGGTGGTGGCGAGCGAATGTATAAGGCTTGCCCGGTGACTATATCTGATCGTCGGACTCTAGCCGACTTGATAGAGTTGGATATGACGGACTTTGATGTGATTATGGGTATGGATTGGCTAGCGTCTTGCTATGCCAATGTGGATCATAAGAGAGGTTAGTTCGGTTCCGGTTTCCCGGTGAGCCGGTTATCGAGTGGAAGTTGAATACTGCATCGCCGAGTGGTAGGTATAATTCTTACATCAAGGCTAGGAAGATTGTACGTAAGGGGTATATTTACCATTTGGTTGGGTATTCGAAATCGAGGTGAGATACGGACCTTGATCGATTCCGGTTGTTAGAGAGTTTCGCACGTATTCCCGGCGAGCTTAGGGTATCCCTCCCGAGAGGAGATTGAGTTTTGCATCGATTTGGCGCGGACACTCGGCCGATATCTATTCCGCCATACAGATGGCACTGCCGAGTTGAAGGAATTGAAGGACCGGTGAAAGATTTCTTTGGAGAAAGACTTTATCGTGCCAAGTGTTTCTCCCAGGAGCGATGTTATTTGTAAAGAAGAAGGATGGGGCCAGCTGCGTATGTGTATTGATTACGACGGTGAACAAGGTAACTATCAAGAACCGATATCCCTCCCGTGATTGATGATTTGTTTGACGATTGCGAGTGCGAGATCTTTTCCAAGATAGACTGCGGTGCAGTTACCATCAGTGCGAGTTAGAGGCGGATATCCCAAAGATCGCATTCAGACCGGTATGGGCACTATGAGTTGGTGATGTCTTCCGGATTGACCAGCGCTCAGTGGTATTCATGGATTTGATGAATAGGGTGTTCGTGCCATTCTTGGATATGTTCGTTATAGTGTTCATTGATGATATCTTGGTGTATTCGCGCCGCAGCGGAGCATCTGATCATTTGAGGCGGTATTCGGAGTCCTCGAGGGCCGAATGTATGCCAAGTTCTCGAAATGCGAGTTTTGGCCGCTTGATGGATTTCTTAGGGCATGTTATCGGGCCGATGGTATTCGGGTTGATCTGACTAAGAATGAGGCGATCAAGACTTGGCGGACCAGCTACTGCGGAGTGCGCGACTTTGGGCCTTGCATGTTATTATCGGAGGTTTGTGGAGAAGTTTGCTTCCATGTCAGCGCCTTTGACTAGGCTGACTCAGAAAGCAGCTATATTTCAGTGGACGGATGCTTGTAAGGAGAGTTTTGATTCTTGAAGGAGAAGTTGACGGCCTTGATTCTTACTCTTCCCGAGGTTTGGGCGGATATGGTTTATTGTGATCGTCGGGTGTCGGGCTTGGAGTGCGTCTTGATGCGGCCACGGCAAGTTATAACTACGATCTCGACATCTTAGGAAACATGAGAAGAACTATCCACACATGACTTAGAGTTGGCGTGATGATTCATGCCTTCAAGATCCGAGACACTATTTGTATGGGGTTCATGTGGATATTTACACGGACCGCGAGAGCCTCGGATATCTTGACGGAGGAGTTGAACTTGCAGCGAGGCGGTGGTTGGGCTGCTAAGGATTATGATGTTGATATTCGTACCACCCGGGGAAGGCCAATGTAGTTGCAGATGCCCTTAGTCGCGGTCGATGGGTAGTCTATCCGATGTCTGCGAGGAAAAGGATATGGTCTGAGAGATTCGTCAGCTAGCGAGCCTTGGGGTTCGTTTGTTTGATTCTGATAGTGATGGAGTTCGGGTTCGAGAGGTTGCCGAGTCTTCCATCGTCGAGGAGGTGAAGAGGCGACAGTATGAGGATCCGATTATGGTGCGATATCGAGATGCCGCTCTTCAGAGAGAGAAGAGTCTATTTGAGGTAGCGCCTGATGGGGTGCTAAGGTTTGAGGGCCGATTGTGTGTTCCCGATGTAGCGAGGACTTCGTCAGATTTTGGGGAGGCACACAGTGCTCGTTATTCTATTCACCCGGGGTCGACTAAGATGTACCATGACCTCAGGTGTGTGTATTGGTGGGATGGCCTGAAGAGGGACGTGGCAGTTTTGTTGCCGATGTCTGGTGTCGTAGTCAAATTGAGCACCAAAAGCCGGTGGGCATTGCGAGCTATTGATATTCCGACTTGGAAGTGGGAGGTGATAAATATGGATTTTATTACAGGGTTACCTTTCACTCAGAGGAAGCATGATTCCATTTGGGTGATTGTCGACAGGCTGACGAAATTAGCCCATTTTCTTCCGATCGAGCAGCGTTCTCAGTGAGGACTATGCAGATTATATATTAGAGAGATTGTGAGGCGCACGAGTCGGTGTCGATTATATCGAGATAGAGGCCCGTTCTTGGCTAACCGAGGTCTTTCGAAGGATTGGGGACACATGTGAGTCTCGATGCGTTTCATCCTCGCATCGACGGACAGCCGAGCGCGCCTATTATTACACGAGGATATGCTGCGGGCTTGTGTTATTGATTTCAGGGGTAGCTGGGAGGATCATTTACCTCTTGTGGAGTTTGCTTATAACAACAGTGTTATACCCCGTAGTTCCAGGGTATGTATGCGAGGACGTACGTACGAGAATACGACTGAAAGATTGGAAAGGAAGAAAGAGGCGATTTTTCCACGGAAAAGTTTCCGGTTTTTGTGAAGGAAAAAGGTTCGTTAATGGAAATTGGATTCCCAGTTTGGTATTCGGACTTCTGGAATATTAGAGAATTATGGAATTTTATTTTCGAAATGGTCACGTGGGGCCCACGGAGAAATTTACTGGTTTTGTGGGCCCACTTTGTTTTCGAGATTTTGGCCATTGTGGATATTTTGGAAGATGTTTTATTTTGGGCCAATAGGAGGGTGACACGTGTCACCCCGCCTAGTGGCTTCGCCGAATGGCATTTGTGCACAACACCGGTTAAGTCGTTTTTCGACGAACGTTTTACATAACTTGCGAGGAAAATTCCGGCTATGTCTTTTCTTATTTTTGCGGATTTTCCGAGAGGCAGAACATTTTGGACCAACGAGAGGCGACACTTGGCACCTCCGTTTCAGTGGCGTGGCGTGACTTGGACGATTTGGGAAGGCAAGTGGGAGATATTTTTGGTAGATATTTTGTGTGCAAGTTGGCTAGGTACACATGGGTGAATCTTGGCCCTACACTTGCCTAACACTTGGTGTAAGCTTGGCCATGGGTTGGCTTTCACTTGACTATAAATACCCCTCAAGACTAATTCATTCACAAAATTGCCTAAGTCTTGAAAGCTTCTTCCTTCCCCAGTGTAGTGCCTTGGCGAGAGCCCTCTCTCCCCTGGCGAGAGTTCCCCACAGTGGGGTAGGCGAGGTGGACACCCCCCCCCCTCCTTTGTTGTGCTAGCCGTGGGGTACCCCCCCCGAGCCTAGTTGCTTTTGTATTATACCCCCCTTCGTGGTATAGAAATACTCTCAAAGTATTTTTATAATGCCCAAATAACTTATCCGTATACCTTGTCGTATTCTAAGGTTATACCTATCTGAAAGCCCGTAAATACTATTATACTTCCCGTCGGTCCACAAAACCGAAACCCTAGGAAAATCTCCATAGTCCGTTGGAGTATTGTGTAGAAGTTGGTTAGAACTTCTAAGGGTGGTTTAGAGCGGGTTGGAGCGCTCGGAGTTGGAGCTAAGCGTTGCTAAGGATCGACATTTTTACTTGGATAATTATGGGCTTATCGAGGTAATTATCTTGTCCCCCTATTGTAATTGGATATTACATGTTGTAGGAATATATAGTTGAAGTATACTATATATATAGTCGAACTTAATGTTGTGGCAATGTCCTCGACTTAAGCACGAATAATAAGAAACCTTTTCGAAAGAAGAGTCTTCGCTGTAATTACATAGGGTGTATTACAGATGAGACTTGTGTAGCTTTCTGTGAGGTAGAATTGTGCACGTCCGGATTAGGCGTATAACCCCCGTTGGCTTGATAGCCGGCCAGTTAGAGGAGATTTCTGCTGTTGCGGGGAGGTCTTTGTCGAATTTTGGTAGAATGTTCTACGATAAGATCTAGATGTTAATAAGCGCTGTGGCCTTATAGGTTGAAGTACTACGTGTGGCGCGTTACTTGGCTTAGGAGTAGCCGACGGCGAAGGTACTGGAGCATTTTGCTATTAGTCGATAATCGTCGCGAGGTATGTGAACCTCTTCCTATCTCTTCTAGCATGATATGTGTGAACTATGTAGTGCGGTAGACGTCATGTGCTAAATGTATTTGATTGGTTTAAAACATAAAGTGTTATAACGGCTTTATGGGAAGTTGGTTATAACACTTTATGTAGATAAGAAAACACTTTGTGGTTTTTTTTAAAAGGTAAATGATTTGTTTATAACTGGCTTGATGTGTGATTATAAAGAACTTGAAGTATTTCAAAAGATTTCAAATCGTTTTGAAAGAGAAGTAATACTTGGTTTTGAGAACTTAAGAGTTATACTAGCTTTATGGAAAGTTAGGTATAACGGCTTAAGAACGTTTCTTGATTTTGGAAATCGTGATGTGTATCGACAAACCACCGCAGCGTTAATAAAAGGAAATGTTTTGAATAATTAAGTATTATTAAAACCGAGAAACTTCCATCCGCATGAAGCTAAGATGAGACAAAATGATATTTCCTAGATCATGGTCATTGTAATAAGATTGTTATAAACAAGAATATCCTACTCATATAAGGCTTATGTTTCTCAGATTGTTTAAAAGAGAATTATATTCTTAAATGAATAAAGCTATGAACTACTGAAACCTTTCTAAAATAAGAAACGTGAACATTTGAAATTAGGCAAACTTGGACGCTTGGAAAATAATGTTGTTACTTGATTTTACAAAGGTAAGAGTTTTGGTTTTCTTAAAAGGATAGTCACTCTATTTTTATACTACGTATTGTGTGACTTATGTGAAAAGCAGATCTTTTAAAGATTTAATGTGTGAAGTACTTTGGGGTTAGATAGAACTTGTTAGTAGAAAGTACCTTGTGTGAATACTTTATTGTATTGGTTTGTGATAGCCTTGTAAATACTTTCTTGTTGATTTGAGAAGTAAACATGTTAGGATGCTACGTATGTTAGTATCTTGTGATGTTAGTGTAAAGGGTTTTCCCGATCGCGCTTAAAGTTGTTTGACTATCACCGTTATGTTGGTATTGTACCACTCACCTGACTTGTGTTCGGAGGTTGTCGCCTCCGTGCGGGTAGACTCGGCGGTGCGGGACCATGATTCGAGAATACCTCATGCGGGTCGTGGATCCGTGCGAGCTACGGGAGCTCCAGGTTAGTGTCGCGGCCCTTGTGGTCACGCGGTCCTTGTGGCCGTGCGGATCGCGAGTCCGCGATTTACGCGGGAGTAGCTACCCTCGATGCGGGTTATACCTCATGCGGGCCTATCGACCGCCTATGCGGAGTCGCGGAGAGTTCGAGGGCTAGACGCGCATTTGATCTGCAGGCGAGTGACGACTTTTATCATGTGACGGCCTAGACAGATATCATGACACGCCTTATGACGCTTGTAATGCGTAGGTGTTAGTAGTCGGCTATGCCTTCGTGCCTTACCTGTATTGTTTTATTAGGACACAGTGGGACCCGTGTTCATGTATTCCTTGGTGCTTGTATATCATAAAGCTGGCGGTGAGGAAGGTATTCCACGCACGATTGATGTTGTGGGCGTGAGACCCATTGTTAAATTGAGTGATGACTTAAGGCGTGAGTCCCGACTTAACATATTTGCTATTTATGGTGAATCGTAGTTTGGTTATCATACATGTCTCCGCTTTGTATAGACTACTATGATTTCATTTACTGATTTATTTTTAGTTTCACATACTCGGCACTGTTATCGACCTCGCCCGGGTGCGTTCATGCCGCAGTTGAGGTACACCATCGTTGATCCTAGCTCTCGAGTCACAGTTCAGCGTTTGGGAAGCTCAGTTTCTCCGGAGGCTTATCAGTGGTATAGTCCCCTTTCGTAGTCGGTGTTTACATTCAGGGGTTCGTCGGGGCCCTGTCCCGCCATTGTTGTCGTATCATTCTTAGAGGTGCGTGGTACCGTTGTGGCGTGGTTTGTAAAAGATTAAGCTCATGTTAAAAGTTGTCATTTATATATATGCCGAAAGGCAAGTTTTCCTGATTATTGTTTTATACTTCATTATCTCACGTTGTTGTGTTTGTTCACGATTACTCGATGTATGTCTACTTGGGTGCCCGGTAAGGCACTACCACGCCCCGGTTGGTCGTGACAAAAGTGGTATCGAGCGATTAATCCTCGGAAAGTGTCTACGAGCCGTATCCGATGAAGTCTTGATTATCGGTGTGTTGTGCACCACATCAATAATCGTGAGGCTATAGGATATTTAGGATTGGTTTCTATTCTTCTCACTCGAGATCGTGCCTTAGAGCCGTGTTGTAAGTTAGACCCTCGACGTATTTCTTTCCCTTACCGTTATGCCTCGCGTAGGCAAACCCGCCCAGAGGCAAGCGGAGGAGGCCGCGAGTAGAGTTCGTAGGGTCGCGAGGCACAGCCCAATCATTACCTAGGGTAGTGCTTCATTCGGGATTTCTGCGACGCCACTAGCCCCAAAGAGTTTAAGCACGACGGCAGCCTCTGCGGCCATGATACGTGAACCTTCGCCACGACCGAACAGAGAATATAGATTGCAAAGAGGCAACCTGTTACTAGCCATGGATTTGGCTACAGAGAGTATACCGACGTATCGCGGGTCTTGACGACTACCTAAGAAAGGGTTGTGCAAGAGTAATTCTTCGATTAGGCTTGAGCATGGCACGTATGCGGGCTTATGCGCAGAGGCGAAAACGTAGAGATCGACGTTAACCAAGGGCGAGAAGAGGGCGGGCTGAGCGTCCTTCGGTAACTTTCAAGGTGAGTATACCTTAAGTGCTATGTTACGATAGCAGGTGTTAGTTGTGATTAGAAATCATGGTGGGTTAACCGAGTAAGATTTTGGAGGATAGAGAAAGTGTGAGCCTTAGAGCTTTATACGCAAAGGCCTTAGAGGTAAGGCCATCTCGAGTAAAAGATGTATTGTTTATGTTTGACCCTTATAGGAGTGCATAGTGCACGTGGCGTGCTTGGGATAAGTCCTAAGTAGTATGAAATGAAAGAGGGTAGTTGAGCTAAGAAGACCGCTAGGTTTTCGTAACATGTTTAGTAAGATTGTTCCTTCGGAGATGGTATTCTGCCTTGCGGGTCGGGTTGAGGCTACGTGCGGGTCAACCCGCGGTAGGTTTAGTGGTGGGGTCAGTTTGTGGTGGTCCTCTTGTGTTAGGGTCATGAGGTGTTAGGCCCATGTTTAGTTAGCCAGGTGCAAGTTCGTGGATGCGTTCGACCGGTGGTCGGGCGATGGGGCAAAATTTATCGTGTTCTTCTGGTCGGTCGTTCCTCGGCGGTGTTGATGTTATCCGAAGGTTGTGAGGTTGCAGGTGCCTACCTTCACCTTACGATGACAATGGAGCCTGAATGCCGTTTCTCTTTCTCGAGTTTGTACGTGCGGGGCTAGAACTCAGCGAGTCTCGTGACGCATTCGCCTCGGGCCGTTGTTTTGATTTGAGGTAGCCGCGAGGATCGTTGTCTCGGTTGGAGTGTTTAAGCTACCATTTCGTGTTCGGATGTCGCCTTGTGACGCCTTGTAGAATGCGAGCAAGTTGCGGCCGATTGGTTCGATGTTGGCGTGGTTGAGATAGTTGGTTCGTGCTTGTTCCAACGATGTGGATAGTGAAGCTTGTCTAGAAGAAGTTCGGCACTCGGAGGAATCGTGCGGATAATCAGCGGCGACGCTAGAGTTCGTGTTGACGGTCGGTCTTCAAAGTACCACCGGACGGTGTGACGAGTTTTGGAAATGAAGGAACTTAGCCCGAGTTACTTTGGGCCTTTGTGAGTTCATGTGAAGAATAGGCGTGTTGCCTATATGTTAGCATTTGCCGTCGACTTAGGAGGAAGGACGTCCGTCTTCGTATTGATATGTTCGAAAGTATCAAGATCCATCCGAATGTTCCCGATTAATGATGACCACGTTAGAGATAGTAACCCGAGTTTTGGATACTAAAGCGATTTAAATGTGGTAAGAATTCGAGTGTCACGACGACCGGTGATCGCGTGCGGCCGGCATCATTTGTTGGGTCGTTGGAGCAAGGCTCGCGCAAAGTGACAAAGTGGTATCTCGTGCAAAGTGACAAAAGTAGTATTATTGTGGTGATGTAGAGGTGTTTCCTCGTGGACTTAGATGTAAGTTTTGCGCAGTGTTTCCATGGCGGTATGGCAGATTGTTCTCGTAAGTATAGTAGTGAAGACTATATTGGCGCACGCTTGTTTTGAGATTTAGAAGGAACATTCGGACGAATGTTTCTAAGGAGGGAGAATGTTATACCCGTAGTTCGTGGTATGTATGCGAGGGCGACGCATGCGAGAATCACGACCGAAAGATTGGAAAGGAAGAAAGAGGCGATTTTTCCACGGAAAAGTTTCGCTTTTGTGAAGGAAAAAGGTTCGTTAATGGGAATTGGATTCCCAGTTTGGTATTCTGACTTCCCGAATATTAGAGAATTATGGAATTTTATTTTTGGAAATGGTCACGTGGGCCCACGGAGAAATTTACTGGCTTTGTGGCCCACTTTGTTTTCGAGATTTTGGCCATTGTGGATATTTTCTAAGATGTTTTATTTTGGGCCAATAGGAGGGCGACACGTGTCGCCCGCCTAGGTGGCTGGGCGAATGGCATTTGTGCACAACACCCGGTTAGAGTCGTTTTTAAACGCTTTACATAACTTGCGAGGAAAATTCGCTATGTCTTTTCTTATTTTTATGGATTTTTCCGAGAGGCGAACATTTTGGACCAACGAGAGGCGACACTTGGCACCCTCTCATCAAGCAAGGTGGCGACTGACGATTTGGGAAGGCAAGTGGGAGATATTTTTGGTAGATATTTTGTGTGCAAGTTGGCTAGGTACACATGGGTGAATCTCGCCCTACACTTGCCTAACACTTGGTGTAATCTTGGCCATTGGTTGGCTTTCACTTGACCTATAAATACCCCTTTCAAGACTAATTCATTCACAAAATTGCCTAAGTCTTGAAAGCTTCTTCCTTCCCTTAGTGTAGTGCCTTGGCCGAGAGCCCTCTCTCCCCGGCGAGAGTTCCCCACTGGGGTAGGCCAGGGTGGACACCCCTCCTTTGAGGTGCTAGCAGTGAGGTACCCCTAGCCTAGTTGCTTTTGTATAATACCCCTTCGTGGTATAGAAATACTCTCCAAGTATTGTTATAATGCCCAAATACCTTAGCCAGATACCTTGTAGTATTCTAAGGTTATACCTATCTGAAAGCCTAAATACTATTATACTTCCCGTCAACCACAAAACCAACCAGGAAAATCTCCATAGTCAGTTGGAGTATTGTGTAAGTTGGTTAGAACTTCTAAGGGTGGTTTAGAGCGGGTCGAGCGCTGAGTTCGAGCTAAGCGTTGCTAAGGATCGACATTTTTACTTGGATAATTATGGGCTTATCGAGGTAATTATCTTGTCCCCTATCAGAATTGGATATTACATGTTGTAGGAATATATAGTTGAAGTATACTATATATATAATCGAACTTAATGTTGTGGCAATGTCCTTGGACTTAAGCTGAATAATAAGAAACCTTTTCAAAGAAGAGTACTCGAATCAGAATTACATAGGGTGTATCAGATGAGACTTGTGTAGCTTTCTGTGAGGTAGAATTGTACGTCCGATTAGACGTATAACCCCCGTTGGCTTGATGGCGGCCCGTTAGAGGAGGAGATTTACGCCGTTGCGGGGAGGTCATTGTCAATTTTGGTAGAATGTTCTACGATAAGATCTAGATGTTAATGCGCCGTGGCCTTATAGGTTGAAGTACTACGTGTGGCGCGTTACTGCGGCCGAGTAGCCGACGGCGAGGTACTCGGAGCATTTTGCTATTAGTCGATAATCGTCGCGAGGTATGCGAACCTCTTCCTATCTCTTCTAGCATGATATGTGTGAACTATGTAGTACGGTGACATACGTGCTAAATGTATTTGATTGGTTTAAAACATAAAGTGTTATAACGGCTTTATGGGAAGTTGGTTATAACGACTTTATGTAGATAAGAAAACACTTTGTGGTTTTAAAAGGTAAATGATTTGTTTATAATCGCTTGATGTGTGATTATAAAGAACTTGAAGTATTTCAAAAGATTTAAATCGTTTTGAAGAGAAGTAATACTTGGTTTTGAGAACTTAAGAGTTATACTAGCTTTATGGAAAGTTAGGTATAACGGCTTAAACGCTTTTCTCGATTTTGGAAATCGTGATGTGTATCGACAAACCATCGCGGCGTTAATAAAAGGAAATGTTTTGAATAATTAAGTATTATTAAAACCGAGAAACTTCCATCCGCATAAGCTAAGATGAGACAAAATGATATTTCCTAGATCACGGTTGTAATAAGATTGTTATAAACAAGAATATCCTACTCACATATAAGGCTTATGTTTCTCCGATTGTTTAAAGAGAATTATATTCTTAAATGAATAAAGCTATGAACTACGCAAACCTTTCTAAAATAAGAAACGTGAACATTTGAAATTAGGCAAACTTGGACGCTTGGAAAATAATGTTGTTACTTGATTTTACAAAGGTAAGAGTTTTGGTTTTCTTAAAAGGATAGTCACTCTATTTTTATACTACGTATTGTGTGACTTATGTGAAAAGCAGATCTTTTAAAGATTTAATGTGTGAAGTACTTTGGGGTTAGATACGAACTTGTTAGTAGAAAGTACCTTGTGTGAATACTTTATTGTATTGGTTTGTGATAGCCTTGTAAATACTTTCTTGTTGATTTGAGAAGTAAACATGTTAGGATGCTACGATGTTAGTATCTTGTGATGTTAGTGTAAAGGGGTTTTCCTCGATCGCGCTTTAAAGTTGTTTGACTATCACCGTTATGTTGGTATTGTACCACTCACCTTGACTTGTGTTCGGAGGTTGTCGCCTCCGACGCGGGGTAGACTCGAGCGTCCGGGACCATGATTCGAGAATACCTCATGCGGGTCCAGGGATCCATGCGGAGCTACGGAGCTCCGTGTTAGTGTCGCGGCCCTTGTGGTCACGGTCTCAGGGCTATGCGATCGCGAGTCCAGCGATCGCCGGAGTAGCTACCCTCGATGCGGGTTATACCTCTGCGCGCCTATCGACCGCCTATGCGGAGTCAGCGAGAGTTCGTGGCTAGACGCCGCATTTGATCTGCGAGCGAGTGACCAGCTTTTATCATGTGACGATGCAGAGCAGATATCATGACACGCCTTATGACCTTGGTACTGCGTAGGCGTTAGTAGTCGGCTATGCCTTCAGATTTACCTGTATTGTTTTATTAGGACACAGTGGGACCCGTGTTCATGTGTATTCCTTGGTGCTTGTATATCATAAATCCGCCGGTGAGGAAGGTATTCCACGGCACGATTGATGTTGTGGCGTGAGACCCATTGTTAAATTGAGTGACGACTTAGGCGTGAGTCCCCGACTTAACATGATCGCTTATTTATGGTGAATCAGTTTGGTTATCATACATGTCTCCCGCTTTGTATAGACTACTATGATTTCATTTACGTGATTTATTTTTAGTTTCACATACTGCACTGTTATCGACCTCCTTGGGCCGCGTTCATCGCAGTTGAGGTACACCGATCGCCGATCCTAGCTCTCGGTCACAATTGGCGTTGAAGCTCCGCTTCTCCGAGGCTTATCGTGGTATAGTCCCCGCGTGATCGGTGTTTACATTCGGGGTTCGGCGGCCCCGTCCGCCATTGTTGTCGTATCATTCTTAAGTGCATGCTGTTGTGGGCAGGGTTTGTAAAAAGGATTAAACTGTTCATGTTAAAAGTTGTCATTTATATATATGCCGAAAGGCAAGTTTTCACAGATTATTGTTTTATACTTCTGTTATCTCATGTTGTTGTGTTTGTTCCGCTGATTACTCTGATGTATGTCTACTTGGGTGCCCGGGGTAAGGCACCAGTCACGGGCCCCGGTTCGGGTCGTGACAAACAGCTACCATTCTAGTATTCAGATGGCGCCTTATGAGGCCTTATACGGGAGGAAGTGCAGGTCACCGATAGGCTGGTTCGAGGTAGGAGAAGTTCAGTTAGTCGGGCCAGACTTGGTTCGTGACGATGGATAAGGTGAAGCTTATCCAGAGCGGTTATCGGCGCCCGTAGTCGGCAGGTCGTATGCAGATCGGCGTCGACACTTGGAGTTTGGGGTACATGATTGAGTTTTCCTGAAGGTGTCACCCATGAAGGGCGTGATGAGATTTGGGAAGAAGGGAAAACTTAGCCCAAGGTACATTGGGCCTTATCAGATTATCCCAAAGGTAGGCAAGGTTGCCTATGAGTTAGATCTGCCGTCCGATTTGGAGGCGGTACATCCAGTTTTCCATGTGTCTATGTTGCGGAAATGTATTGGAGATCCATCTAGAGTGCACCAGATAGGGATGGCAATTGGGCGGGGCGGGTGCGGGTACCCCCTCCCCCGCACCCGTACCCGCAAAAAAAATTTATATCCACCACCTACCCGCCACCCGCGGCGGGTACAATTTCAAAACCCATACCCGCCTAGGCGGGTATATTTTTAAATCCACACCCACCCCACCACCCAAGTGAATATCCGCCACCACAATATCCGTACATGAGTGAAATAACTGAAAAAGTTGAAAAGATTACAAAAATTTACTTCAGATGCAAAGACATGTTCAAAATCAGAACCAAAAGCTGAAAAGCTAATGCAAATACATTTAAGTAGTTTTGATTCAATATTAGAACCAATACAAAAGGCTGAAATGCAAAGACATATTCAAAATAATTCAATATCAGAATTCTGCACCATATTCTCCATTAAACTTCTAGTTCTCAGTAGTCTCTGCACCATAGTCTCTGTCAAAATGATTCAACATCGCTTCGCTTAGCAAGAATATAAATTTAGCGAACATCGATTCGATTTTCAACATCAGTTCTCAATTTTCCACATCAGTTATCAACATCAGTTTCCTCAGTTGTCAAGGACAGGGGGCGTGACGGATAAGGGTGGCGTGACAGTAACGGAGAATGGGAGACGGAGAAGAGGGTGATGACGACGTGACAGTGCTGAAGTGAGAGGGTGAGGGTAAACTAACAGTGAAGGGTGAAGGGTGAAGAGTGAAGTGTGAGATCTGAACTGAAAGTGAGGGCTGTGAGGCGGAGGCGCAGAGACTGTTTATGTTGAAGACTTGTGGTGAGTGTTGAGAAGTGATGGAATGAAACCCTATTTGTAATATATTTTTTATATTGGGCTCAAGAGGTTTGGGCTTGCGGACTACTTATGGGGCGGGTAGGCGGGTATAATTGCAAATCCACCACCTACCCGCCTACCCGTGGCGGGTATATTTTCAATACCCATACCCGTCTATTACCCGCCAAAGTTATACCCATACCCGCCCCAACTGGGGCGGGTGCGGTGCGGAACCCGCAAAATTATACCCACTTGCCATCCCTAGCACCCGATTCATGATGTCCAGGTGACAGAGGAGTTATCGTATGAGGAGAGTCCCATAGCGATACTCGTCGAGTTAGACGACTTTGACAAAGGATGTGGCTTCCACAAGGTCTTATGGCGGAACGAGCGAGGAAAAGATGACGTGGGAAGCGGAGGAGGACATGATGAAGAAATATCCTCACTTATTCCCTACACCTCCAGGTAACCCACTTTCCTGCTTGTTAGTTTTGATTTAGCAATTGTGCTTAAGTATTGTTGTGGCCGTGGGGAGCATCTTTATTTTCAAAAGAGTAGTTAAGAGCATCTACGTCGATTTGTGATTCGAGTAAGTTTGAAGGAACATTCGACGAATGTTTCTAAGGGAGAATGTTATACCCCGTGGTTCGTGCGGACATGATCGGGGCCTCAGCGCCACGGCGGCTGATTGTAGGCCGCGCCGGAAAACGAGACGCGCGGCCGAAGATCCGGCTGAAGTTTCCAGCGCCGGAAGCAGTGTGGTCGCGCCAAAGTCCTAAGAAGGCGGCAGAGTTTCGCCGCAGGCCGCTGCGTCGCGGCGCCGAATGCGAACGCGGCGCCGAGGCGGATCTCGCGAGTTAGTGGAAATTTACGCCTTTATTTTGTTTTAAAAGATGTCATGGGTGGGTGATAAGTGTCCCCCATATGAAATGTTGCATGCCTTATATTGACCAAGTCTTGAAGACTTGGTCATCTTTCATCTTTCATCTTTCATCTCTCTCTCTCTCTCTCTAAGCTAAAAAGTTCTCCCTTCTCTCTAGAAAATCAAGAGAAACTCCAAGCTTAAGGAAAATCTGAAAAGGTGTTAAGAAGGAAAGTTATTTGCAAGCTTGTGGAGGTTATTGTGGTGGTATTCTTGAAAAGGAGGCTAGCAAAATTGTTGGAATAATTTTGGCTAAAGCTCCAAAGGTAACATTTCTTCTCTTGTAGCTAGTTATTGGTGTTGCATGTGAAGAATAAGGAATTTGTAGTAGTAAATAATGCTCTTAGAATCATTGCATGTAAGAAAAATGGTTTGGATATGAAAGATTGGTTAAAGAGATATTATGAGCATGTTGTAGCCTACAAACTACTTTAGAATTGTTAAGTGTATTGTTTTACCTATTGGGGCAGAATTTTACACACCTAAGTTTGGTTGTGTAATCCCCTTTGAAATGTGGGATTGTTGGGCCTTAAATGTGGCGTTTGGATATTGAATTCGGCCTTGAAAAAGGTGGCAAAGTATGTAGAAACAAAGGAAATGCTGCCCAAATTTCCTTAGGAATTAGTAACTTGAACTTGGAATATTTCTACATTGAAATTAGGGGTTAATAAACGTATTATGGTCATTATAGGTTGACATATTACGTGCGGTATTTCGGACTTAGCAAGTGGATTAACCGAAGAGGTATGTGGAACTTTCCTATCTCTTGAGCATGAGTAGTTGTACCTATGTAGTACGGTAGACGTACAAGATTTGATATCTTTCACTTGTTTTAAAGTATATGATACTTGTTTCATTTCAAAAGTATAAGTCCCTTGGATTTAGGGAAAATGTATTTGACAAAGGGATAACGCTAATATAATGACTTTATGGAAAGTTGGTTATATTAGTTTTTTTGAAAGGTTCACAAAGAAAGGTTTACTCTAATTAAAACAAGTACGAGTAAAGGATTTGAAACTAAGAAAGGTGAATTGATTTTTAGGCATTGGTTGCCTAAGGCTTTAAAGGAAATGAAGTCACTTGATTTAGAAGCCTATTATATTTCTAAAAGGAAATGTGACTTGTCTTGAAAAGAAATCATAACTTGATACTATGGTGATTAGTATCTTGGAATTTTTGTATAAAAAGAGTTATTTCTTAAAAAGTTAGAAGTACATGGTACTTGGGTTGAATTCCCGGATTTTTTTATTAAAAGACATGTTAGTGCCTTAGGATACTAAAATGAGAGGATATATTAATAATGTTAATAAGAAGTTAGGGGATTTCTTAACTTGCTTATGTTATGATAAGCCGGTAGTGCTTATGTTATGATAGGCCGGTAGTGCTTATGTTGTGATATGATAGGCCGATAGTGCTTATGTATGATATGATAGGCCGGTAGTTCTTATGTTATGTATGATAGCCGGATGGGCTATGTTATATATTTATATTATTACGGGGTAAACCCCGGGTTATTATTTATGCCATGGATTTGCTACCCATGATGCGAGTGTTGCGCTTGCACTCATGCGGATCCGGACCACAGGATCCATGCGGGTGAAATAGTCCCATGCGAGTACGGCGATGGTACTCATGCGGGTCCACAGGATCCATGCGGGTGAAATAGTCCCATGCGGGTGAAATAGTCCCATGACGAGGCAGATGACCTCTTGCGGGTCCACAGGACCCATGCGGGTGAAATAGTCCCAGGAGTAGGATTGCTTAATGATACTACGAGAGAGGTACCCTGTTTTGATCGTGAGCCTCCTATTTTTATGCTATAAGATTTATACTTGTTACTCTCATTGTTAGTAAGACACAGTGCAAGGAAATTGATTTTTATCTATGACTCGGCTTATTTTTGACTTATGATATTACTACGATTTTTCCGCTTTACATACTTGGTACATTGTGTACTGACCCCCTTCCTCGGGGGCTGCGTTCATGCCGCAGGTAAGGGAAAGCAGGTGGTAGATCCTCATTCCTAGGATCTTTTACTCAGGTGTCAGGAGCTCCATTTCTTCAGAGGCCCGACTTTTGGTATGGTTCTCCCTGGTGTTGTTGATGTTTTATACATTCAGGGGCATGACGGGGCCCTGTCCCGTCATAGTGTTACTCTTTCTTAGAGGCATGTAGTCTTGTCATAACTTGGTTTGTTTAAGGATGTAACTGTTCGGGTTTTTGTACTTTTGGGGTAGCCATTTTGGGCTAGACTATTTATATCATTATGGTTGTTTATTATGAGTTTATATTCCGCTGGTTTTCTCTGATGTTGTGTCACAAGGGTGCCCGGGTTAAGGCACCGGTCACGGATCCGGGGTCGGGTCGTGACACCAAGACAATTACCATGCCTTTCCTTTTTACACAAACCAAGACAATTACCATGCCTTTCTTTTTTACATAAACCAAGAGTAATCCTTATTTAAACAAGCCAAAGTACTATCAAGGCACAAATAGAATAATTCTCATTTAAACAAGCCAAAGTACTATCAAGGCATAAATAGAATAATTCTCATTTAAACAGGCCAAAGTACTATCAAGGCACACATAAAAAAATCTCATTTAAACAAGCCAAAGTACTACGTACGTACATTCTTTTCAAAAGACTCATTTTTATGTAAAACCCCAAGATACTAACACCCGTAGTATCAAGGCATGTCTATTTTCCAAAATAAGTTACTACACCTTTAGAAATTCATTTCAAGGCTTTGAAACCAAGTAACTTCAAATTTCACAACCTAGGCAACCCATACCTATCAATCAAAAATAGACAACTCTCTTAATCTTCCATAAGCCGTTATAATTAACTTCCCATAAAGCCGTTATAACTCTTTATGGTTTTAGACAAATTCATTCTTTTTATAACCAAGAGACTTATACTTTTAAAACCAAGTATCATATACTTTCAAATCAAGTTTCTTAACTTTCAAAATACTTCAGGTCTCTTAACTTTAGAAATCAAGTTTATAACTTTAGAAATCAAGTCTCTTAACTTTAGAAATCAAGTTTCTTAACTTTAGAAATCAAGTAGCTTATACTTTTAAATCCCAAGTAACTCACACTTTTTAAAACAAGTTACTTCTCTTTAAATCATGTCATTTCTCCTCTTTTAAATCAATTAAGTAAATCACTCATTTGACTCCCCTAAAGTCGTTATAACAACCTTTAGGTTTTTGGAACTAAGGCACTATCCAAAAGATTTGGAAACCACTTCCTTTTTAAGACCCTAAGTACTTCAAGTAAAACACTTTCACTTTTGAAAATCCAAACTTCATTAAGGGGATGGATTATAACAACTTCCAATTTAAACATCCAAAGTACAATCAAGGAAGTATATAGAACAACTTCTATATTAGGCAATCCAAGTACAATCAAGGAGTGGATCATTTAAGGAGTAGGATTTACTTACTTTACCATAAGGAATCATGCTAGAAGAAGAGGAGATGATTCACATACCTTTTCGGCTTAATCCACAAGCTAAGTCGAATACGCCGCACGTAGAATTGTCAACCTATAATGGCCACAACACGACTATCAACTTCTAGTTTCTAACGTAGAATGATACTAAGTATACGGTCTCTTATTCTACGGAAAATTGGGCAGCACCTCCTTTGTTTCTACGTACTTTTCCACCTTTTTCAAGGCCCGAAAATCAATAACCAACATGTTAAGGCTCAATACATCAACCAATCAAATGGGATTACACGCCTTACAATACGTGTAAAATTCTGCCCCACAATTAATACCAAGTAACTTCAATATCCAAAGCCATTCTCGGCTAACATGTACAACAACAAAAGTCCTTTCCAATTCTTTTTCAATCCAAGTTCTTAGGTCTAACATGTTATATAGTCATAAACAACTTTAACAACTATAATTCCTTCTTTATATAACATGCGACGACTAAACTAATAACCAAATTGAATTGTAATCTCAAAGGCTAAACATGCTAGTTTTGGATTAGGGTTCCAATATCCATAACACTTATCAAACTTCAATATATACATCTCATGCTTGTTAATGTCCATAACTACAACATAAGTAATCTTTAATTACTAAAACGACAAGATTGTTACCTTGATAAGCCCTTATAAAATTCCAAGATTCAAAGTCGCTCCTTAGCAATTCTTAGCTCATTTCCTTCACGCTCCAATCCGCTATTTGAAGCCTTTAGAAGTTCACAAACAACTTTTCTTCCATTTCCAATCCAAACTATGAAAACGACTTAGGTTTTCGCCTTGCGACTAACATGAAAACGTCGTTTTTCCGAGATCTTTCTATTGAGATATCCTTACAATACCCTTAGGAACCTTGGGTTAAAGTCTTGTGAATAATGGACCACAATTGCAAATTTTTTGTATGGGAAACTCCCCTAACCCGAGAGCTATCTAATGAAGAACAAGGTTCTCTAATTTTTTCTAAGTGTTGAAGACTAAGTCTTGCACTAGTGTAGTATATATAACACAATGGAGGGCTTAGATTACAACATATGTGTGGCTAGGATGAAGAGTAATTAATATCTAGTCAAGTGGCAAGTTGACTTGGTCAATTATCTCAAGCTTGCAAGACTTGATCATCTACATTGGTCAATGACCATTAAACCCTTGGCCCATTTCGTGCAAGCCATGTGTGGGGGTGACACGTGTCGCCCTCCCATTCGCCCATAAAATTTCATAACTCTCGTGGGCCCCACAAAACGTAAAATTCCTCGAGTGGGCCCTACGTGACCAAATCCGTAAAAATAAATTTCCATAATGATAATACATTCCATACTCCTCAAATAATGCATTTTGAGAATCTAATTCTCATCAACGAACATTTTTCCTTTCCGACGTTCGGAAGATTTTCCTTCGGAAAAAAACAATTCTTTCTTTCGTACCAATTCTCAAGTCTTGTGTTCTCGCGTCCATTCTCTTAAACATGTCCTGGAATTACGGGGTGTAACATTCTTCCCCCCTAAGAAACATTCGTCCCCGAATATTCTTAGTCGGTTTTCAAGCTATACAAACTCCGGCATAGTCTCTTTACTATGCCTATCAATCAATACTCCACAAGACCAACGATGCCACACATGACCACCACATAACATACATAAACATATCAATGGACCTTCCATCTGGGGTCCCTTCTCACAAAACTCGAAGGTTACAGTCTTATAAAAAACGGGATCCTTAGAGGTTCATTTCTTCTTCCCGTACTAGGGATGGCCCTGTCGTATTCTAAGTCATGGGACTAACACTATCTGAATCCTTTAGTCGGACTCCCACTCAGCTAACTGATGTGTTCCCCCGTGTTACTTCCTCTCTCTGTCTCACTTAGTCACCGAACTACTTGGGGCATGAACCTATAACCTGCCTAGCTTAGTTTACCAACCGGTGTAAACTCTAATACTAGTAGTATCTCAATCACGAGCACCTATGGACAGTGTTACTGAACCTAAGGCGTGTGTATCATCACAATTAACCTCCACTCATGGCCTAAAAAGGATTCTCTTTACCCACCTACATTACTCATAACCATAATCACTATAGTTCTTTTAACCCCTGTTCCTTCCTTTTCTCACTTGTCATACTTTCTCGTACTTCCAAACTTATTTTAGTATACGTACAAAATTTCAAATATTGTTTCTGTTATCTAATCCTTGGAGTTAATATCCAAACTTGGCCATTATGCTACTTGCATTCCCGTTAAGGCCCTTCTCGGCCCTCACGACCTGGTTCCGGTGGAACGCGTCCACAAACTAGTACAACGATTAACTAGACTTGGGCCTTGCATCCTCATGACCCTATCACATAGCGGGACCATTTACAACTGACATCACCCCATTCCATACTACCGGTTGACCCGAAATGAGTCCATAACCCGACCCATCGTCACACTTAACTTCTCATTCTTAGTCTGCAATAAATTTCTCTCTTATCTTAAGGTACTTCTCACCCTATCCTCCCATTCACTAGAGGTTCGTCACATAGGTCGAAGTATTTCTACTGTACATCTTCCACTATTGGTCTTTACACTGTTACGGGATAATTACAACTTGTGAACCCTACACAACTATAGTCTCAGTTCACTTATCATTCTTGTCAACATTCTTCACTTTTCACTTTACTAATCAAAGTATCCCTACCTCTGGTGGTTCTATCACTTACAACTACTAGCAACAAGGGAAAACATATACGCTAGGGCGAAATCTGAATCTATCAATGCACATATGATTCAAAAGAATCGAAATATACTTGTAACCCCATGCGATGTTGCCTCTTGATCCTGCCCAGTAGTCACGTCATCTATACGGTTCGAAGGACCGCCAGAACTATAAATTCCACCCTGACCTCTACCACGCTAATCGACATCCAACACCCCTTGCGGGGCGCATACCGCGTGGAGGAAAGGGAACCAACCACCGGCCTCATAGGCTGAGCCACCTCACCGATGCTCTTTCTAAAAGGACATACCCTCAGTATATGGCCCGGACGACCACAATAAAAACAAACACCTGTGCCATAACGACATTTCCCCATATGACGCTTACTACATCGGGAACACTGAGGAATAAGTGGCCTCGACTGAGAAAATCCTCTGCTCCTCTGAGAAGCTCGAACCGTGGAGCTCGGGCCGACTCTTAAATACCTTGTGGGGTCCAATATCCCACCTGTGAGCTGCGGGAGTATGTACTGGGTAGGCTGGGACGAATATCTCACTCGCTGCTGAGGCTGCTCGTCCAAAAACTCACCAGGATAACCAACCGGTCTAGCCCTCTTACGATGATTTTCGCGTTGGCCCTCTACCCTCTGTACACCTGTCTGTACTGGCCGAATAACCTCCTGCTGATGAAACTGTAGCACCGCTATCTTGGTCAATAACATAAATGCTTCCCTTATGACCCTATAGTCTTCCCCTAACTGAGAAACTGGAGGCTCTGGTGCTGGGGCCTCAAGACCTGGTGCAGAAGAACTCGCCGACTGCGGCACAATATCCGGTATACCCTGGGCATGAGCCCTATCAACTCTCTAAGTCTGACTGGTAGCTCTCCTCATCGTTTTGCCCTTCAAGCATCGTTGCCTCCTCGAGGCATATCTGTAACACATTAATACGTCAGAGAGGAATTATCTTAATAACACAGCTCTATGGCATGATCTCAGAGTGAGAAGAATAGAAACCAACTCCTAAATGTCCTGTAGCCTCCTGTTTATGGGTGTGGCGCGCAACACACCGATAATCAAGACTCTACTAGACACGGTCTGTAGACATTCCGAGGACTGACTGCTCTGATACCACTCTGTCACGCCCCGAACCCCGGGCCCGTGACTGGTGCCCTACCTGGGCACCCTTCTACCTATCTGACACAAGTAAACCGCGGAAGTAAATAACACCTCATTTTTTTTAAAACCAACGAACATGCAAGGGCAAAGCCGACAAGGCTGCCATATAATATACATAACAAAAAGGCACTATACTGTACACGAGTCCAATCCCACATATGAATACAGACCTCTAAGAGTTTTACTGAACTATGACGGGACAAGGCCCCGCCGTACCCATAACTGTACAAAAGCATGTACTGAAGGATCTATACCAAAATGATAAACTCACAGCAGATGGAGCTATCCAAAACTTCGAGCAGGTCCTACACTGCAGATCACCAAACTGCGTACCTAAACCTGCGACATGAACGCAGCCCCCCGAAGGAGGTCAGTATGAAGAATGTACCAAGTATGTGGCGAAATCGAAATACGTAATGAAATCATAACAGTCTATACAAAACAGGAGACATGTATGATAGCCAAACTACAACACACAATACATAAGCAGTCATGTCAAATCAGGGACGCATGCCCTCAAAGTCATTACTCAAATATAACCATGGGTCTCACGCCCATAACATCAATCATGCCCGTGGAATCCTTCCTCACTGTCGGCAGTCCATGATATAATATAACATCAATAAGCACACTGAACCTTGCAATCATGAGAGTAATGCAATCATTTTTATCTTTTAAGTTATGTTTTTAACAATGAGACCAACTGTTCTACTTTAAGTCATAAACACACTGCACCCTTTCATTAATGAAATCACTACCGTTTCAAAACATGAAGGTCGTGCCAGTGCCAGGGTCAACCACCCTCTGTGTTATAATGCAACCTATCATAGGACTATTTCACCCGCAAGGGACTATTTCACCCGCATAGGTCATGTGGACCCGCAATGAGTCATCGGTACACGATACTCGCATCACGGATAGCTAATCCATGGCTTATATATCCCGGGAATTTAACCCGCCCGAGTCTATCATCCGACCCGTCGTGAGTGTGTACCACTCACCACCATGGGGAGCTACCCCATGATATCCTTGAAACAAGTTGCCGGCCCTTTATGGAGGGACGTGAAGATGTGGAAATACGACACTTGCACGAATGTCTATATGAGCAACCCATATGCAAGCAAACCATTCTTGACCTTTAGTTATAAAATGAATAAGCCATCATTTTAGCAAACCAAGACAACACCATGCCTTTCTTTTTTACATAAACCAAGACAATACCATGTCTTTCCTTTTTACATAAACCAAGACAATACCATGCATTTACACAAACCAAGACAATTACCATGCCTTTCCTTTTTACATAAACCAAGACAATTACCATGCCTTTCTTTTTTACATAAACCAAGAGTAATCCTTATTAAAACAAGACAAAGTACTATCAAGGCACAAATAGAATAATTATCATTTAAACAAGCCAAAGTACTATCAAGGCATAAATAGAATAATTCTCATTTAAACAGGCCAAAGTACTATCAAGGCACACATAGAAAAATTCTCATTTAAACAAGCCAAAGTACTACGAACGTACATTCTTTTCAAAAGACTCATTTTTATGTAAAACCCCAAGATACTAACACCCGTAGTATCAAGGCATGTCTATTTTCCAAAATAAGTTACTACACCTTTAGAAATTCATTTCAAGGCTTTGAAACCAAGTAACTTCAAATTTCACAACCTAGGCAACCCATACCTATCAATCAAAATAGACAACTCTCTTAATCTTCCATAAGCCGTTATAATTAACTTCCCATAAAGCCGTTATAACTCTTTATGGTTTTAGACAAATTCATTCTTTTTATAACCAAGAGACTTATACTTTTAAAACCAAGTATCATATACTTTCAAATCAAGTTTCTTAACTTTCAAAATACTTCAGGTCTCTTAACTTTAGAAATCAAGTTTCTTAACTTTAGAAATCAAGTCTCTTAACGTTAGAAATCAAGTTTCTTAACTTTAGAAATCAAGTCTCTTAACTTTAGAAATCAAGTAGCTTATACTTTTAAATCCCAAGTAACTCACACTTTTTAAAACAAGTTACTTCTCTTTAAATCATGTCATTTCTCCTCTTTTAAATCAACTAAGTAAATCACTCTTTTGACTCCCCTAAAGTCGTTATAACAACCTTTAGGTTTTTGGAACTAAGGCACTATCCAAAAGATTTGGAAACTACTTCCTTTTTAAGACCCTAAGTACTTCAAGTAAAACACTTTCACTTTTGAAAATCCAAACTTCATTAAGGGGATGGATTATAACAACTTTCAATTTAAACATCCAAAGTACAATCAAGGAAGTATATAGAACAACTTCTATATTAGGCAATCCAAGTACAATCAAGGAGTGAATCATTTAAGGAGTAGGATTTACTTACTTTACCATAAGGAATCATGCTAGAAGAAGATGAGATGATTCACATACCTTTTCGGCTTAATCCACAAGCTAAGTTGAATACGCCGCACGTAGAATTGTCAACCTATAATGGCCACAACACGACTATCAACTTCTAGTTTCTAACGTAGAATGATACTAAGTATACGGTCTCTTATTCTACGGAAAATTGGCGACCTCCTTTGTTTCTACGTACTTTTCCACCTTTTTCAAGGCCCGAAAATCAATAACCAACATGTTAAGGCTCAATACATCAACCAATCAAATGGGATTACACGCCTTACAATACGTGTAAAATTCTGCCCCACAATTAATACCAAGTAACTTCAATATCCAAAGCCATTCTCGTCTAACATGTACAACAACAAAAGTCCTTTCCAATTCTTTTTCAATCCAAGTTCTTAGGTCTAACATTTTATATAGTCATAAACAACTTTAACAACTATAATTCCTTCTTTATATAACATGCGACGACTAAACTAATAACCAAATTGAATTGTAATCTCAAAGGCTAAACATGCTAGTTTTGGATTAGGGTTCCAATATCCATAACACTTATCAAACTTCAATATATACATCTCATGCTTGTTAATGTACATAACTACAACATAAGTAATCTTTAATTACTAAAACGACAAGATTATTACCTTGATAAGCCCTTATAAAATTCCAAGATTCAAAGTCGCTCCTTAGCAATTCTTAGCTCATTTTCTTCACGCTCCAATCCGCTATTTGAAGCCTTTAGAAGTTCACAAACAACTTTTCTTCCATTTCCAATCCAAACTATGAAAACGACTTAGGTTTTCGCCTTGCGACTAACATGAAAACGTCATTTTTCCGAGATCTTTCTATTGAGATATCCTTACAATACCCTTAGGAACCTTGGGTTAAAGTCTTGTGAATAATGGACCACAATTGCAAATTTTTTGTATGGGAAACTCCCCTAACCCGAGAGCTATCTAATGAAGAACAAGGTTGTCTAATTTTTTCTAAGTGTTGAAGACTAAGTCTTGCACTAGTGTAGTATATATAACACAATGGAGGTCTTAGATTACAACATATGTGTGGCTAGGATGAAGAGTAATTAATATCTAGTCAAGTGGCAAGTTGACTTGGTCAATTATCTCAAGCTTGCAAGACTTGATCATCTACATTGGTCAATGACCATTAAACCCTTGGCCCATTTCGTGCAAGCCATGTGTGGGGGTGACACGTGTCGCCCTCCCATTCGCCCATAAAATTTCATAACTCTCGTGGGCCCCACAAAACGTAAAATTCCTCGAGTGGGCCCTACGTGACCAAATCCGTAAAAATAAATTTCCATAATGATAATACATTCCATACTCCTCAAATAATGCATTTTGAGAATCTAATTCTCATCAACGAACATTTTTCCTTTCCGACGTTCGGAAGATTTTCCTTCGGAAAAAAATAATTCTTTCTTTCGTACCAATTCTCAAGTCTTGTGTTCTCGCGTCCATTCTCTTAAACATGTCCTGGAATTACGGGGTGTAACAATAGTCATAAAAACAAAATAGTTTTTCAAAAGGCACGCAGGCCCTGCAAACTGACACAAGCTGAAAAAACCAGCAACCAAACTAAGCCAGATGGGAGCACCCTTGCCATCATAAGAGATAGCATAAGTGTCGGAGGAGGGGGCGTCTCTTCACGCAGATCTTCCATATCAGCTTCAGCTTCCCCTAAATCCACTTCTGCGTCAATGATAGCCGAGGGAAAATCAATCACCCCTTGCAGAACCTCGAACCTAGTCTGAAGGATAGCATGGTTTCAGAGTAAGGTGGCCCTCCATTAGTAAGCCTCCCGGTGAACCGTCAGCCACTGTCCGGGCTCAGATATGGGTACGAGAAGCCCATAAGCTTAAATCCTCGCCCTGGCAGCATCGCGATCAAGATCGACCCAAACCACATGCTCTCTCTTCAACTGTTGAGCCTGGGACATGGTTCGAAATGTCTCATCCCTAATAGCCTGCTTAGCATCATCCCATCTACCCTCCAGAGTGGTCATCAGCTCTAGATATTGATTCTCCTCTACCAACCTCTCCACATTCTGGGAGGATGAAAGTGCATTCCTGAAAAGATCAATGGCACAATAGACAGCAGTGTTCCCTTGGAAAGGTAGGCAAGGTGATGTTAGTATATGCATTTGCATTAAGAGCAGAGGATATGGTAAAAATGACACGAATTACCTGAAGGAAGATATTCGAGAGATGAGCCAAGAAAGCTTCCAGGCCAAGATCAGAACCAACGAAAGGTGGCGGAAGAACAGAAGGGCCCACTCCTACATCTCCACTCTCCACGCTTGGGGTTGGCCACCGTTGATCCCCGAATCCCTAACGACTTTGAACAATGGGACCCTTGCATCCTCGAATACTGCAGCTTCATCCACGTTATCCATCGCAAGCTCATTAATTCGGCGACGCGTCCTTACATGCATACCAATCTCAAAAATAGATGGCTCAATGTCCCCAGAAGCGCTCGTTTCCTGCTGGATCTACCTTTCGCGATATGAGCCCGATCCTTATCATAGATGGGCACCTTTTTGGTTGAACCTCCTCTAGTAGGAAGGCCTTCAAAGATAAAAGTGGAAAAAGACATTAGGAATAAGCATAAATGTGCAAAATTTTAATAAAGTGAAGAAATCTCACCATGGCTTTTGCCCTTCCATTCCTCGGCGAAAAGGGCCCTCCATGTACTTCGGTGCCTTGAGAGGCTCGGAGCAAGCCTATCACCCAACCAAAAATGTTGGGTAGCGGCTTTGGGACCACAAGGGCTGCTACAAATATAAAATATAAATTAGTCAAGAGAAAAGTCTAAAGTATGGGGAAGAAAAAGTTACTCATGAGGGCTAGTACTGGTGTTAAGTGGAGAGGGAAAACATCAATGTCTAAGCCCCATCTGCAATCGATGTGGACTTAGGGGATGACAGAGTCATCGATTAATGAGATAATATCCTCTACAGATTCGAGGGGAAGATTTGCACGAAATCCCTCTCAAAATAGAAATTAAGAGTGATAATCTCGGAAATAGTAAAGCCCGGATCAATGACCTGGATAATGTTAGATAATAATAGTCGACGGCAGGAAGGATCTAAATCTGCCCTCATTCGTGCGAGGGTCAAGCCATCAGAAATACCAGATGTAAATGATGAAGAAGTAAACATTTCTTTTGAAGGAAAGAAGTGAAAGAAACAGAAAACTGAAATTGCAATTAGGAAGTTACAAATGGAAGTGAGGAAAAATGATCATGATTGATTTATATGGCCAAAGGATTGATCACTGTTCTTGGAAATCATAGAGGTGTGCCTCATCAGTAAGCGCCAATCGGTGTCTCAGAAAAGGCATCATCGATTGAGTGACTGAGTACATTTAATTATTAACTGACAAAACGTCTAGCAGCGAAAGGATGTGACATTTTGATTCAAGATAAAGGGTCTTTTTTTTAAAAGCACACAGACTCTTCCAGTTCTTTGAGTTCAAGAGTCCCGAAAAGTGGGGGACTGTTTGTATGGGGTAGAAAATAATCTGGAGGCATTAAGCGTATATGAGAAGATTTGTGGTTCCAAAAACTCTAATGGATATCCCTAGTTGTATCCCACTCCTAACAACTTCCGTCACATCAGTGAACCTATATCAGAGCGCTGCAGCGTGTGTGGATATACTAACGTCATAGTGCTTACGTCGCCATAACTCCCTAGGGTCATAATAGTTTAATTTTTTATCGTATATACGCAAGACTTGGAAGAGGATAAAAATACATTGTATTCTCTCTAAGCACGCATTTTGTAACTCAGATCACTCTCTCAAGATAATATACGATTCTCAACTTTGGCTCATATTCGATCCATAGCTTATTTTCAGATCTACTTTACTATTTTTCATTACTTGCTTATTCTTACTAGTATTCTTAATATCGTTCGTCCATAACCTAAATACCAATCTCAGATTCAATCAAGAGGGTCTTCGAATCGGATACGGCCTACTTGTCTTTAAACCCTTAAAATACAAATCTCTAACTGTGTTTTTGGTAGAAAACATTTTTATCGGAAAACAATATTATAACTTATATATTGTATATGAGGTTAGGTTGGCCAGTGGGATGGGATATCCTGCTCCATCCCGGTAGGATGGGACGAGACTAGTGTTTCATCCCTGCAATCCCGTCTCACTTCCGTCTGATCCCCCATATCCCTTTAAATTCGTCCCCCGTCCCATATCATCCTACTTAAATCGTCACGTTCCGTCCCACTTAAATTAGAAAAATCATGTATGTATATTTTGAATTTGCAATGTTATCAATTTACGTTTGAAGTTTTTTTAAATTTGTGTCCATTTACTATGTAGTCTTATATACAACAACAACAACATACCCAATGAAATCCCACAATATGGGGTCTGATCTATGGACACAAGACTAGTGTTTCGTTCCCCTTATCCGGTCCTACTTTCGTCTGGGTCCTCTCTATCCCCTTAAGTATGCCCCTGTCCCGCTCCATTGAACAACCTTAGATGGGGGTTGGGGTTTCGTCCCCCCTATCCGGTCCTACTTTCGTTTAACTATAGTTAGGCAATAAGCATTTTTTCATTTTAATTTTAATTGCTAAAGTTAAATTGATTATTTTGTTTTAATGACCGGATTTGGATAAAGTTGATACGTGTATTCCCTTTGAAGTAATCAATGTTTTGCCTTGGTCATCAGAATTTTAAAAAATATATACGAATAAGAAAAAATTGAAATTATTCAGAAAATCTTATTCATTCCCCAATCACTATCACTTTTTTTTATAAAAAATAATACATAAATTTGGACGTAGAAGATGATTAAATGCAAAAAAAAAAAAATTGGACTTGTTGTGTTTTGTATCCCAAATATATGACACTTTGAGAGAAGGGAAAATAGTACTCCCTTATATGGATACTTATTTTATTGTCTCGTTTATTATTCTCAATATTTTGAAGTCTCCCAATTTCCAAACGACCTCAAAACTTATTGTTTGCTTACAAAATATCAAGATTTGTCTTTTGGTGTTTTCTTTAAAATTTCAAGAATTACAATAAGCAATCATTATATTGAAGCAATGCAACATTATTTCGATATTATTATAGTACCTTATAAAAATTTTGAGCCAAGTTTTGTAATTCTAACTTTTCATTAAAATTCTTCACTAAAAATTGTAATTGTTGATATTCTTATTTCGTAAGTACATATTCTTGTTTTAATTATTATTAGACTTTATTCAATTTAAATATGTCAAACAAAAACAATGAATTCATTTATGCAAAAAGAGAATTTTTTTAAGAACTAATTAATTTGGATTAGCATTAATAAGAAGACTCCAAACGAGGGAGAATTACACTATTATACATGATATCAGAAGCCAAAACCTTAACACCCTAATCACCACTCGGCCGCCACACCCCCTGTTTCCTTGGTCACAGCGGAACCGTCCCAAACTCTAGCAATTTCTGCCGCACAACCTCCTCTTTCTCCTTACTTTCGGAGACCACATGGCTTCTCCCGACTCCACACAAGACATCACACATTCTCATCCTCCCTCCTCCTCTCCCAACACCTTACATCTAACGTTTGCCGTGACGAACATAAAATTTCTTATTCCTTTGATTCTTGATCACGAGGATGGACAATACTCTTCGTGGGTTGAGTTATTTCAAATACATGTTTGTTCTCACAATGTTCTTGATCACATTGATGTCACCACGCCTCATCCGCCCGACGTCGATAACACAATGTGGAAACGAATTGATGCAATCGTCAAACAATGAATATATGATACCATATCCAAGGATCTACTTCATACTATTATGAAGACAGGTGCTTCGGCTCACGACATATGGACAAGACAAGAAAAAAAAATTCATGACAACAAACATACATGTGCCGTATATCTGGAGGAACAATTTAAAAACAATCGTCTTGACAACTTTGCTTATATGTCCGACTATTATAAATAATTGAAATTAGTTGCCGATCAACTATTCCGATTTCAGAAACAAAGATGGTTTTGTAACTAATTAATTGTTTGCCAAAGGATGAGTACGATACACTTGTAACGATGATCTAACAAGTCAATCCCCTATCTAGTTTCAACAAGGTCAGGTCACAATTACTATTGGATGAAACTAGGCGTGCCTACAGAATGGACATAATCAGAAGGTGTTGGTGGTTGATTCACCGGTGACTACCACAACACCCGTCAGACAACCGCCACACACGGACAATCTGCGGGATGGCCGCGATGGCGGCAAAGGCAGAAGCCGCGGTGGAGGAAATTGCGGAAGAGCAAGGTCGCGGTCGAGCCAACAATACCGATGGACAAGTCCAGCAGGCCTATTACCCATCTTAGTGGGTCGGCCCACTCCCTTGGCCTCTTTCTGGAAATTAGGCTTCGGCCCAATGCTCATATCCGATCGTCTTGGCCCAAAACATATGCTAGTGGCAGCAACCCAGCATTCAGGGGCCCCCTCCAGGCCCACGTCCGATGGCCTAACCACATCAGGCCCACTTCTCGATGGCCCAATAAAACAGCAACCATACGGCCTACTTACCCCTGCCGAACTGGGCCAGACCTTTAGTACCATGAATTTACAACAGTTCGATGATGTGTGGTATATGGATACGGGTTCCACATCCCACCTCACTCGTAACTCCGATAATTTTCCTCAATTGTTTAACTTGAACAATCCTCAATTTATTTTTGTTGGCAATGGAAATCGCATTCCAATTCAAGGTTATGGCACCACTCAAACTCCACCACCGCACCCTCCATTTTTCCTCAAAAATGCCCTATATACTCCTAATATTATTAAAACTTAATCTATGTTAGTAAATTTGCTAGTGACGATTCTGTATCTATTGAGTTTGACCCTTTCGGTTTTCTGTGAAGGACCTACGTACGGGAATAACTCTTACGAGATGCAATAGTATGAGGTACATCTATCTTTTCTCATCCACTTTCGGTGCAAGTGTCACTCAACAAACCTCTCTAGCCGCAATATCTCCATCAACTTGGCACAGTAGACTTGGGCACCAATTTTTATTTTTCTTAGAAGTCAAAATTTAATTCAATGTAATAAAGGAAACTATACCCTTAACTTCTACTCTTGTCCTCTAGGGAAACATGTTAGACTACCTTTTACGTCCTCATTTAGTGTAATTTTTTCTCCTTTTGATATCATTCATGTGGATTTATGAACATCTCCTATTACTAGCAATCTTGGTCACAAATATTATTGTGTTTTTGGATGACTTCTCTCATTTTTTGAGTTTCTCCTCTAAAATATAAGTCTCAATTTTACTTCATTTTTCTAGAATGTCAAGCATAAGTTAAATCCCAATTTGAGAAAAACATTAAAATATTCCAATGTGACTTCGACGGAAGATAATTTCGATTGGAGTTTTATTATGTAGCGTAATCGTTAGTAATATATTGAGAACATATGTTGCCATATGAAAAGCGTGGGCCCAAAAAGAAGAGGGATATAACTATGCAGGAGCAAGGTGCGGCTCATATTGTTGATTGTAAACATGATTCTTTCGGCTTTGCCATTTTGAGGTGAGGTATGGAGGAAAGAGAATCGAAACACCATGACATTTTCCGCACACAATTTATGAAAATAGAAATTGTCCTATGGTCACCTTCGAAATTTTGGTTGTCTTTGATACCCGAATCCCACAGATCCTCATAAACTAGCGCCTAGGGCTACCCATTGCATCTTCTTGGATTTCTCGTCGAATCATAGGGGTATTTATGCTATGATTTGTCCACAAATAAAATCTTAGTCTTTCGCCATGTAAAATTTGAGGAGCATATTTTCCCATTCGCAAACATCCATAAATACCAAGTCACTGATTATAGCTTCCTTGACGATTCAGACACATCCCTTCTCATCCGAAATATAATCCATGAAACTAGTAGTCTGGCCCATTCTGTGCTTCTAATGACCGCCACTACTTCCGCCCAGACCTCTTCACACTTCCTGCTGACGGGCAGTGTGCCGTCATCGCCATCCCATTCCCCGGCACAGACTGCCCGCATCCAGCAGCCCACCCCGCAGCCCGCATCGATCACCCCACAGCCCCCGTCGACCACTCCCCTACCCGTTGTTCTTGTCAACCTATCATTTCCCCACTGCCTGACCCCACTGCCCGAAACAGTCCGCATCCCGCAAAATCATATGGAAATTCATTCCTGGTACGGGATTTTCAAACTAAAAGTCCACTTTAACCTATCCACTCAAAACATCTCACCTATATCCAAGAACCCAAAATTAGCCAAGCTTGATCTAAATTGAAATGCAGTCTTGCGTGAGGAATTTGATGCGCTCACTACACAACACACTTGGGATCTTATCCTGAAACTAGAGGGGGTCAATGTGATACATTGTATGTGGATTTATGTCACAAATTCAGAGATAATGGTGAGCTAGAACGTCATAAGGCGAGACTTATGACAAATGGCACGGGGCAACGAGAAGGAATTGATTGTGGTGAGACCTTTAGTTCAGTGGTAAAACCAACCACCATTCGCACAGTTCTGAACATAACTATGGGAATGAATTTGTTGATTTATTAGTTTGATGTGAAAAATGTGTTCTTACATAGAGATTTGAACGAAATTGTATACATGCATCAACCACATGTCTTTGTGCATCCTTCGACTCCACAGTATGTATGTCGGCTTCGAAAGTCACTTTATGGCTTAAAATAAGCCCCCAGGTCTTGGTATGACTGCTTTGCCACTTACATCGAGATAGTGACACTGCATACCTTTTGCTCTATATGGATGACATTGTCCTGACTTCCTCCTCGGATGTGCTAAAAATGAGATCATCACCATGCTCAAATTCGAATTTGCCATGACAGACTTGGGTAAGTTGAGTTATTTTTTGGGAATTTCCGTGACCAGATCCGAGAATGTCATGTTCCTTTGTCAGCATAAGTATGCCGAAGAGATTGTTTACAGTGCTAAAATATCTAACTGCAAGATCACGCCCACTCCAGTCGACTACAAATCGAAGCTTAGCGCGGATGACGAAAATCCAGTGCTTAATCCTTCTCTTTATAGGAGTCTCCCTGGTGCGCTTCAGTATCTTACTTTTACTAGGCCCGATATTGCCTACGTTGTTCAGCAGGTGTATTTGTTCATGCATGCTCCCATGGAGCCTCACTTCACATCTCTTAAACGTATCATTCGTTACTTTAAGGGTACACTTGACTATGAGTTACATCTTTATCCAATTGCATCGACCAGACTGATATCATATACAGACGTCGATTGGGGCGGCTGTTCAGACACACGTCGATCTACTTCCTGCTATTGTATATTTTTGGGTGATAACCTCATCTCGTGGTCTGCCAAAGGGCAAGCCACTCGTTCCCGTTCGAGTGTAGAAGCAAAATATAAAAGCGTTGCGAACGTTGTTGTCGAGATTTGTTGACTCAGAAACCTCCTTCTAAAGCTCTATTGTCCCTTACGTAGGGAATCTATTATCTAATGTGATTACATATTTGTTGTCTACTTGTCTCATAACCCGGTTCAGCATCAGCGAACCAAACATATTGAGATGGATATTCATTTTGTTCGTGAGAAGGTTGTCATGGGCCATGTTCGGATGTTACATGTTCCTTCTTCATATCAGTACACATAGATATTTACTAAGGGACTTCCTCGGCAGTTGTTCCTTGACTTCAGATCTAGTCTGAGCGTCCAGCCTCCCCCCGCTCCGACTGCGGGGGTGTGATAGAGAATACGTAAATATTCTTGATATATTCTGTAATTATTATTTTAGTGTAATTATGTAAAGTAGATATCCTCATGCGATTAGGATTACAATTGTAAACACTTATATATATATTGTATTAATGAGAAGACTCCAAACGAGGGAGAATTACAATATTCTACAGTTAGAACAAATCGATTATAAACAATAATTAATGCCTTCGCATCTAAAAACTAGAAAAGTAAACTTTAAATAAAATATATCGACTATTTTTCCTTTAAAAACAAAAAAGCTAGGGCTTATGTCTGAAGTTTGACTTTAAGCCCCCAATCTTGTTGAGTCGGCCCTCTTATTTTAAATCACAAATTCAAAAGTCTTTTTTTTTTCTTAAATTTTATGTCCAATCAGACAACTTCACAAAAAGTGATTACTTTCACAAGAATGTAAAATCCATGAGTTTTTTTCTTTTCGGGAAAAATTTAGAATCGGTGAGGAAGAAACATTACGATAAATATTGAAACTAGTATATATGAGGTTGTAAATAGTAACTCTACCGGCCAGTACAACAACATATTCATGTGTAATTTCCTAAGTGGAGCGTGAGAGGGTAGGATGTACTCATATTTTATCCCTATCTTTGTGAGGCAGAAAGGTCGTTAGCTGAAGAGATTGAAATCAAATCAGGAGTACCATTACTAGTAATATGTTAATTAACTTTCACCCGAAGTGTTTAACTTATAAGGAAGACAAAGCTGTGATAAATTGTGTCAGATCATGGTAAAGAAATACTGGGAAAATTAATCTTTAAGATTTTGACATGACATGATGCATGGCTCCTTTTAATCAAAATCATAAATAAAATAGCTACACCTACCAAACATCCCCAGATAGACGTGGTCGACACCAATACGTGAGTTGTTGACTCTTTACTTGATTCATGCTTAAGCAAACGAGATTTGCTTCTTCATTAAACTACAACTTAAAATATATTAAAATTTGTGATCACACTCATCAGGTATCTTGCAAAGGTGTGAACTTCTCATTTAATTAAAGATTAAATTCCACTTAATCTAGTTAACCTTTTAGGTTGGGATTTGGGAAACAATATGAACCCTTATGATCTTAAATAACAGCCGATTTCAAATAGTGTTTCGATCAATTACGTGTTAATCTATCGGCAAAAAGAAGATTCTAAGCCACTTTTTTTTAAATCCAAAATCACTTCTTTTTTGGTCTAATTTCTTTTTTCTGTGTGAGTTTCGATAATATCCCCATTCATATGTTCGAGATCTACATCTAAGAATTGAAAGGCCGAATGATCGACTCGAGAATTGGGTCATTGCATGTATATTCAAAATGTCAAAAATGTACTACTACGCAAAGCCAAGTAGCAAGGACTGTCCAGAAAATGAGTTTAGATTTCATTGTTTTTATCATGCAGCCAACAATTTAAAGACTATTAGACACAATTGAGATTTGTATGCAACCAATGTCTTAACCATTCAGAATACCTTCAACACAAAGAATACTTTCAACTTTAGACATCAGTGGCGAGTGACGACCAAAACATACAGTTGACAAATATGCTCCATAAATTAAGCAGTGAATACCAAGCAGGAATAAAGTTACCCGTATCTCGTTGTGATATTCTTCTGCTTCAAATCCAGAATGTGTTTCGTCTGCATTATGACTTGTAGCATTAGTTGCATCATGAGTAAAAGATGGTATCCTACTCCCAAGCCATCTAAAGTTAATGGGATCCTCAACTACTTTCAAGTAACCACCTTCCTCCACAAGAAAACCCCAGATTTTTGGTGTTATATCAGTAACACAATTCAAAAATTGGTTAGTTACCTCAGCAAATTCTGCATTTTCATCATGACTATCTGTAAATTTATCTCTAAACCTATCAAGCAGAGTGCATTTACTACAAATTCGACATGAGGAAAGTGAAATTTCTCCAACGTGTCTCCCCCTTGAAAAAAAGTTCCACGCGGAGCTTCTGACAAGACTTAGTAAGGTCTCACCAGCAGTCGTCCAAAAATTTGATGCAGGCACAATGAGAGAATATTCAGATTCTAATAAATGCTGAGTTGCACCTGCAAGCAACAATGAATATGCCGCACTCTTTCTGCTCATGCTAAAAGGTTCAGTTTGATGTTCATCACTTTCGGGATCTAGGGCCAGCAGTTCACTTACAGAGACTTTATATGCCGAAGACAGTGTCATGTAGGCATACAAAGAGACATGATGAAGAGGATATAATCTGAAGAGGAGACGTAAATTTTCTCCATTTTGTTTCAGAACTACCTCGTCGTGATCTTGAGTGAGCAGGATCTCGAGTTTTTCACAGCAAGACTTGGGGTTATTAAATGACAGGAAGTCATCTATAGCGTCATTTAAGCAATCCATCAGCTTCTCCATTACATGATCCCCAACAAAATTGTCACCAGAAGCCATATTTGAACAATCAAGATTTGAAATTAAGATTTCCTGCACAAGAAGTTCACAAGAGAAGTTAATGCTTGATCTAAAGGCTAAGATACACCATACTTCTTAGGAAAATAAACAAGAACAACGATCTCCAACTTGGCTGGATAAGTTGAAACAGTACTCGGCATAAAAGAACACGATGTCTCCCGGAAAACAAAAAAAAGAAATGAACAGTATGATGGAAAATTACAAGAGAAAATATATATAGTCTTAGCAGAATGTTAAAGCACCAGCCTGGAAGTTTTTGGGCTGTTTTTAAGTATCTTATTGCTTTTGGTGATAATGAGCTCTTTGGTAATATAAACACCTTGACAGGTTCTTGGTCCAATCCTATACATATCTCAGCATATATTGGGAAATTTAAAAACCTCACCCAATTTAAGAGCTGAAGTCTAAAAAATGCTGCTTTTGCAAGGTTATTTCAACTATTGTTCCTTTCAAGTCATGCTTTACCAAGTTTTAATACCTTAGGTTCTTTGAAACAACATTTAGAGTCACCTCTCATCTGCATGATCATCAAACTTTCATATGTGTCTATCAACTGTGGGCTAATCCTTTCACAGTCTAACTGCATTATGATTGCCATCACAATTTGATGTCAGGCCATATTTAAGGATATTAAAAAACAAATATATTGAAAAGACAATGACAATAAAGTCAAAGTAATGAATGAAAGAAACCTCTAAATAACAACTATTTAGTTGTCGATTACCAAAGATCATAATAAAAGAAAAATGCTCCTTAATACTCCCTCCGTCCCATATTACTTGGCCTCATTACTAAAAATATCCGTCCCAAATTACTTGGTCACTTTCTAAAAACAAGATAAAATTAATTAAGTTTTTCCCACTTTGTTCTTAACATTAATTGTTTTTAAAGTGACCAATATTGATTAGAGTGTAATTAATTGGAGAGAGTTAAGGGTAATGTAGTAAAAACCTTCTTATTTATGATTTCTTAAAGGCCATGTAAAAGGGAAAGTGGCCAAGTAATATGAGACGGAGGGAGTAAGATTTTGAGAAAGGCCTCAATCAAGCACACACCTTCAATACTAGATTACCCACTACAACTCGAATTAACAGGAATATGCTGCAATTACCCAACATGAATTTATAAGGTGAGGAAAATCAAAGAGGTGAAATTGGAATCATTTTAAGTAGGATTTTACAGTAAGTGATGGTTTTACAATTTGACTGTATACACTTTCGCATACCCTTCTAACGAATGTTCTCAACCCATATGCTCTTACCTGCAGACAATGATCTATATAAGTCGTAGGCATTCCTCTACATCGTTTACAGCAGCAACTGAACCTGTACTTTGACCACAACTCTGATTGCCTCATCACCTTGAAGACAAGTAAAGTCACATGAGAAAAGAATTTGATTTAGACTAACTTGAACTGATTGTGGTGTTATCCATAGGAAATCATTAAAAATAACTTGCAGAACTTAGTGTTGTCATCATCACCAAATACTGGATTTGAAGATTGAGAACAAATTTGGTAAACAATCTAAACCTAAATACTTCTAATTGATAGCATCACAGTGATATTATTCATAGCCTAAACAAGCATTGAAAATTTGAAACCAGCCTTTCATTCTCTATTACAGTAAAACTTACCTAAACTGGCAAATACACACATAACAAAACAAAATTTTCAGTTGTAACATGGTCAGTACGTGAATTCAAAAGGTTGTCCATCATGGAACATTTGATAACAAACAGCAAGCTACTAATTAATTACACCATCTACCTCAATTGTTTCCATTTTTACTGGCGCATAAATTAACACTGTAATTTACTTATAATGAATTCTATATTTTTTTTTAGGATAATTTTTCTTTAATAATTCTAGTATATAGGACCTTTCCTTTTATTAAAAAAAATATACTTTACTTGATCAAGAAAATAAAAGGCTACTCCCTCCATTTCAATTTGTTTGTCTGGTTTTGACTTGGCACTGAGCTTAAGAAAGTAAAGAAACTTTTGATTTTGTGGTCTTAAACAAAACATATGTTGAATGTATCAAAATGCCCGTTAATCTTGTTATTTTAAACAAGTCATGTGGATAGTTGGAATTAAAAAGTTGCCAAAAAAGGAAAAAGGCTTTCTTTTTTTAAAAAAACAAAAGTAAGACACACAGATAGAAACAAAAGGGAGTATAATGTATTCTAAAAGAAAATTGAGCTCAAAAGTACATCTACAGCAGATTACCTGACAACTTTGAGGTTCTATATGCATAAAAGTGGTCAATTAATCATCTTTGGAATAGCATAATATTCAGAATATACTGAATAATGGTGCAATATATTTCTAGTTTAGGTAAGTGAACATCATCGGAAGTTGGATAATCTTCTAGGGATGGAGGCAGTAGCTTATCAAGAAGTCAGGGATCCTATAATATTAGACATATGATTAAAATCTTCAAAATATTTTCTCCGTTACTGATAAGGAGATTTGATAGCTGATACTCTTGAAACTATTCTGGGGAAACAAGTAAAAAGGAGAAACCAGGGCTTGAACTTATTGTATTAAGCAGATGCAAGTGATGAGTTCTCTGATATCTTCACAGTAACTAAAGTTCTTCATTTCCTTGCATTACGTGTTAACACGGTGATAACGATACCAGGAGGTAGGTAACAAAAGTATAATGAATTAAATGCTATCATCAGAGAAGTATCTTGAGCATATGGGATGCTCATCATTGTTCTGATAGACGGTTATGTTGGGCACAATAAGATTGTTGATACAAATATTTTTTATTAGTAATTGTTGATACAAATATTCCTACTATCAGAAAAGTGTACTGCCTCCCAACCCTCCTTAGGTACTCAAAGGTTAGGTAAGAAAACAAGAGAACCAACAGTTGCACTCATGCCTTCCTGGAGTCCTCTCTTTTTGCATCCTTAGTCTTGAAAAAACTAAAAACACTCGTTAATCTACTTTACAAGCCTTCAGCAGTCTAAAAAGGGGTTGAAGTCATCACAGAAACTGTCCTTCCCAAAAGGTGGTTTTCGATGAGCAAGGAATTCCATCATCCAAGAGCCCAAAAAACAAGCCAAACTGCTCGTCACGTCTCTCTATTCCCATGCAATTATGAGCACTTCCTTCTATTTATCCAGGAAAAATTAGCAGGTTCACAGCCTGATAAAAAAAAAAAGGTGCACAATTTCCAATTATCTCATTATCTCTATAGTACCATTTATACTGCTTTTTTCAGACTTTTCATGGTCAAGAGAATCACTAGTGCTGGCACCCAAGGGTGTGGCCTATTGGTCAATGAAGTGGGGAGGAGAACCATGAGGTGTCAGGTTCAAATTCCAACGGAAACAGAAACGCTAGGTTTCTTCCCATTTATCTAAGCCTTGGCACCTACCTGTTGCTAGTGGGAGGTAGCACGTGTCCCGTAGAATTAGTCGAAGTGCGCGCAAGCTGGCCAATAGGATAGTCTGATTTCTCTATTGTGGATGTAGTGTTTATCTAAACATCACCTAAGAAGAAAAGGTTACTTTGAGTCGGACACTATAAGGAAGTGGCGAGAAATATTTGTCTATGGTCTCTAGGAGCCTAAAGGGTTCAGGTTGAGTAGGACCAAGACAGAATATTTGGAGTGCAAGTTCAGCAATGGGAGAGACTTTGAGACAGACGTGGAGTTGAGGCTTGACACTCAGGTCATTCCAAAGAAAGAGAGTTTTAAGTACCTAGGCTCTATTATCCAAGGGAATGGAGAAATTGATGACGATGTCACACATCGTATTGGAGCATGGTGGATGAAATGGAGGCTCGCATCTGGAGTCTTGTGCGACAAAAATGTTCCACCAAAACTTAAGGGCAAGTTCTATAGGGCGGTGGTTAGACCGACTATGTTGTATGGGGCAGAGTTTTGGTCAGTCAAGATTTCGCACATACAAAAAATGAGAGTTGCGGAGATGAGGATGCTGAGATGGATGTGTGGGTATACAAGAAGGAATATGATTATAAATGAGGATATCCGAAATAAAGTGGGAGTGACCTCGATAGAGGATACGATGCGGGAAGCGAGGTTGAGGTGGTTCGGGCATGTGCAGAGGAGAGACACGGAAGCCCCGGTGCAGAGGTGTGAGAGGTTAGCTATGGATGGGTTCAGGAGGGGCATAGGTAGGCCGAAGAAGTATTGGGGAGAGGTGATTAGATGGGATATGACACATGTGCAACTTACTGAGGACATGACCTTAGATAGGGGGTTGTGGGGAGAGGTGATTAGATGGGATTAGTTTGTTTATCTTATTTAGCTGAGCTAACTACTGCTTCATGTTACTAGAATGCACTACCATGTCATATTTGATTGTATTATTTGTATGTTCATAATGCTTTAATTTTCCGTTCTCGTCTGAGTATGTCCGTTTTTCTTGCTTTGCTCTGTCTTGAGCCGAGGGTCTCCCGGAGCTATACCTATCAAGATGGAGGTAAGGTCTGTGTACACTCTACCCTCTCCAGATCCCACGTTGTGGGATTTCACTGGGTATGTTGTTGTTGGTATCTAGGAGGGGAAAGAATATCTACCTTGAGGATCTTCTGGGAAGTTGCTTATCAAATAGCAGACTGAGTTTGAAATTGTTCTAAGCTCACAAATCTTTAGGGAGTAATCACAAGACAGATAAATTGAGAAGAATCAACAATACCCCTCCATAGAAATTCCAAGGACAGAAGGACAGCTTTAGTAAGTCCTGTACCAGATGGATTTTCTTAAAACAATGAAAACCAGAACGAACAATTCTCTGTATCTGAAACCGAATCACTAAATTAACAGTCAAACAGAAAATAAACAATATAATGGGGCCAAGAATAGAAAGTAAACGGGAGAAGTGAGGAAATAATATTAAAGAGACTGGACCTAAAGAGGAGATCCAAGATGCAACCTAAAAGATTAGGCTAAGATTATCCTCAGAGTGTACGTTAATATAGTGTGTGTTATGTGCATAATACCATTGAGACATGCCAGAAGACTACCAGAAGAAATGAACAACAAAGTTGACCATCATATCAAGCAAACTTATATGGATATGTTCAAGCGTCATTGTGGCTTTCACACATCCTCTCCACAAGCCAATTTAAGACTAAATCACTTGGCTAGGCCATTCCAGAAAATGACTCACCTTGTGTAAATATAAAGTTCTCCCATTTATGAGAATCAAAATTAAAATAAGGGATCTTACACAAATAGTCGGCTGGATTCACTAATTACTTCTCTTAGCCGATATACATAGATTATACACTCATTATATACGGTTATACACATATTATATATAAATTATACATATATTATACATCCACGTGTTATTTTTACTCTAAGTGGTTGGGTGGGCGGCCATTTAAGTTAAACTTTCTAAAAAGTAAACATTCTTTGATATTGATATAACATCCTTCAAAACATTGAGAAACAAGTGTACCTTAGGCTGTAACAAGTCAGTGTATGTAATCAACACCTCTTTATTTTTCTGGATGCCCTTTATACTTCTAACGATTATTCTCGGACCACCACATTCTTCACTTCCTACTATCACACAAACAAAGCAGAAACTAAATCACACTCACTTTCTATCAAAATCATCAGAAAGATCATAACTTTGGGGAAAAAACGCAATACAACATTACCGTTAATAATTGATTCACTTTCAATGCAACCAACACCAGTCTCAGTAACTGCTGGACATATCCTACACTCCAATTCTCCAATAGAATCCAATGCTGTACAAAACCTATAAGAAGCATTTGGAGAGCAGCTGTGATTGATATACGAAAACATTACATCATAAACACCAACTCCTAAACTTCTCCCATCCTTATCATGCACTTCCACTGCATTAGTCAACACCAAGCAAATCACTGCAGCCTCCACAGTACACTCCTCAGCCAATATCTCCCCATTAGTACTCAACCCATCTCTCATTCTTCTTGCAATAACCATAGCTTTTGCCCCATCAAGAATTCTTGCGCAAAGTTCTTGATCATCATCCAAGAACATTACTTTCTTGAAATTGGTGACCAACCCACCAATTCTTTCTAAATTTAAGAAAGACCCTTTTGATTCTTGGATGATATGGAGGAGGCGAAGAGAGAGGCGAAGGTCAGTGGAAGTAGGGAAAGAGGTGTAAAGGGGTTGAGGAAAGAGGTGAAAGAAGTGGAATTCTGAAGAGGAGAAGTGAAGAGGGGTGTCTAGAGAAGAGCATTGAATGGAACAGTAGTGAATGAAGTGGTGATTATTATTTGAAGGAGGAGGGGGGAGAGGTGAAAAGCAAGAAGAGCAGTGAGAGAGGAGTGTAGAGTGATGGAGGGATAGACAAAGTGGTGGGATTGGAGGAGTTAAGTCTTGACCTATTGGAATGTTGTACTTTGCTCTCATCTCCATTTTCACCAGTTTTGAAAGACAAGGCAAAGGAAGGAGAAAACGCCTCAACTGTCTTGATAACAAGTCATATGAAGTGTGGAACCTGGTCTAAATCGGTACATCTGCATAATTAATACAAGTCTCGAATAACAATGGTCTTGTAAAGAAAACAAGAACAGGATAGTAATACGCGATGGTGTGGGGGCGAAATCTCAAAAGCCGTACACCCAGTTACTCGGGGCGTTCCCCTGAGCGTGAGACTAGTTTTCTTGGTTGATGCACAAGTTCAGGAAACTCTTTCAATCTAAAATAAATTTTATTAAATTTAATATTTAAATATTAAGAATTAAAAGAATTCACGCAAAAGCTTTAAAAATTGAGAACACTCACAGTATAAGTTAAATGACAGCACCATTACACCTAAATAGTGGAAGGAAATTAACATAAGATAGAATTTTTTTAATGTGATTAAGAACATGTAGCCGCAGCGCCTGTCACGGTGACATGTAGGGTCTGAGATTCGTAGGGGTCTGAAATTCGTAATTAAAAGCTTCATTTTTAAAATTTTAAACTTACTCGACAGTAGGCGCCGCGACGCTAATGCATTGCAGAAGTCGATATACATAGGCGCTGCTTCTGCCTCACTGGACAGTAGGCGTCGCGCTAACGTAAACATAAGTTTTCAACCCTTAAATATGACATCCATAACTCTTTTCCTACTCTCTCTCTCCACCGTAATGGTTGATGTCGAAGATGAATAAAAAAAAATCGAAAATTATAACACACTTTTAACTCTGTCACGGCCAACAAAGTAATTTATAGAAATGAATATAAAATTAACAGAAGAAGTTTCAATTGTCAACCTCAATCTAACCAAATGGAAAAACGGAAGAATCTATCTTAGATATGCATGCCATTCACGACAACGAATTAAGAGAATTTTGAGTCCAATCAGTAGCAAGATCTGTAATAAAGTAAGTATGACTTCAATTTTTTAATAATTTGCTTAAATATATATTTTTATAAAATCAAAATAACAAATAAGAAAAACTTCATCAATTTTCAAATTTTAAAAAATACAAATTAAACAGTAAATTAATATATATATTTGAGTTAGGGGGTCAGGCGTATTTTGTTGAGAAGGGAATCCGCAGTCGCTATCCGTAGGTGTGCTCTGGATAAACTCCGGACTAACGCTGTATCGCAAACCACGCTACGATTAACCACACTGTGCGACATGCGCTCCCAAAGATGCGGCGAGGCCAACAGAACATCGTGATTCAACTGGCACTTGAGCCAGCTCACCTACCCCACCCCTTTGGATATCCTAGCATCTTTGACAACCGGTCAAGTGCTTCGAATGGGGTTGGGGTATTAGCTATTAATCTAAGAGAATAAGTTTCGGTTTTCAGTCTCAATCTAATCGAATGGGGCAAAATGAAATTTGCTATTTGCCTCCTTCCACTTTAAAAGTCAATTCCAAAGTCATATCTCATAAGTACCCCACCCCCACCAAGTTTAGTTTATTACTCTTTTATCAATGTTTGTTGCTTTCATATACACAGTTGCCAAACACAGAGTTGCCGAACATCACCTCTGAATCTCTAGGTTCTTTACGGCTTAGGCTAAAAACCATTTTTTACAACTTGCCCCTAACTTAGATATGCATGATGTGCCCGACACCAAATTAAAAGAACCTCGAGTCAAATCAGTAGCAAGACATGTAATACGGTAAGTATGACTTCAAATTTTCTTAATAGTTCCTTTCCTACTTTCTCTACTGTAATAGGTGGTGAATAAAAAGATCTTCGAAAATTACGACACAATTTAACTCTGTGACGACCAAACAAAGGAATTTATAAAATGGAATATAAATTAAGAAAAGACGTTTTGTTTATCAGTCTCAATCTAACCGAAGAAAAACACAAGGGTCTATCTTAGATTGCATGACATATTGATAATGGAAGATAATAACTTTCATGCAGTCAGTTAAGGAGTGGTTGTCCAATACCTTCATGATGAATGACTTAGGTGAAGCCTGCTACATTCTCGAAATTAGGATCTATAGAGATATACATAATAGATTGTTGGGGCTGTCACAATCGATCTACATAGACAAAGTGCTTAGACGTTTTTCTATGGAAAATTCCAAAAAAGGCGGTCTTCCAATGGGTCAAGGCATCAAGTTATCTAAGAAGGATTGCCCTTCTAGTGTTGTAGAACTTGAGCGCATGAAGAGGATCTCATATGCTTCGGCAATAGGATCAATCATGTATGTCATGACTTGTACTAGGCCAGATGTGGCCTTTGCACTTAGTATGACTTGCAAGTTCCAGCAGAATTCTGGTGATGAACACTGGAAGGCAGTCAAAGATATTTTTAAGTATCTCAGACGTACTAAATATTACTTCTTGGTATATGATGGAGATGAAAAGCTAGTTGCTACTGGATACACTGATGCTAGCTTCCAGAAAGATATTGATGACTTCAAATCTCAGTCTGGTTACATGTTCATTTTCAGTAGTGGAGCAGTGAGCTGAAAGAGTTCCAAATAAGCTATAATTGTTGATTCGACAACTGAAGCTGAGTACATTGCTGGATCGGAAGCTGGTAAAGAGGCTGTCGCGATTTTTGAATTCCTGAAGGAACTAGGGGTTGTTCCGAGTGCTAGTTGTCCAATAACCATTTATTGTGACAACATTGGTGCAATTGCACAAGTAAAGAAACCAAGATCAACAATAGAAACAATCATGTACCAAGGAAGTACCGCATACTCAGATGGTGGAGACTGAAGATATTAGATTATGTTCCCACAGACAATAATCTAGTAGACCCATTTACTAAACCATTAAGCTTAGTTAAGCATAATGGTCATTTTGAGAACATGGATATTAGATATGTTGGTGATTGGCTCTAGGCCAAGTGGGAGATTGAAAGTATATTTATGTCCTAGAGACAATTTTTATTAGGACAAATGTACTTTATACACATTCATATTAATGGAGATTAATATTATGGCATTTGCAGTTATTGAACTATTAGTTGACTGTTTATAATATTCTATAAATGCATCCCTAGAGGTTACGTAGTTATTAATAACGTGAGAGATTAATATTATAACGTAACTATTAAAATTGTCTCTACTAATGATCATTGAAAATGGGATATCGATGATATATGATACATCGATATGTGGTCTGCATCATATCCTTAGGGGATGTAGCATGTCTCACCCGCTACGAGTTATGGCAACTCGTGATGGACACATGGATACTTTTGACCCTGCCGACATACTGTTTGTTTTACATGTCTAAAGTATGATCAGCGTGTGGGAGATAAAAGTCCTTAGACTTGAGGTCGATATGCACCTTGTCTACAGAGCAATGTACTTTGATCCTGTCCTAAGATCAAATACTTTATAGGTTGATATACAGCTTGTTTTAGGTACATTGTGAACTGGATTAAAGATGGTAGTTGAGCCAAGATTAGGATTCATTCCTCGAATGTATCTTCGAGAACACTCAGATTCTCATATGGTATTAGGTTGACTAAGTCATTGGCCAATGTAGTAGACATATCTTTGATATGGTCTTGTTGTCAGTTAATATAGATGAGATATAATGTCAAAACATTTGGATAGACATTTGGCAGATCCTAAGCTTGATCGAGTGTGTCGTGAATGAAAGGATTTTATCTTCCCACATAGAGGTTCAGTTCACAGGTTTCGTGTAACTATACTTCACATATTGAGTTCGTCTTCCGGCGCCATCTAGGAGTTCCGTGTAGACCCTAATATAATTAGTGTCGATATGTGAAGGCATGTAGGGTAACACTAAGTCAATTGTTCCGTCGATTCAAGGATGTAATAAGAGAGAATATAAATGTTCGATTTATGATCGAGACATTTGAAAAGAATAATAATTATTTAATTAATTCGAGATTGAATTTCAGATTTAATTAAAATATAAACGAGGCAAAAATAGACTAAGGGTCGCGGCTCTTGGGATCCAGGGCCGCGGCGCCTCCCATTTAGGGCTGCAGTGCCTACTGTCCAGTGGGTCCGTCTGACCTAAATTTGCCTCGATTATTGGGTCTGGCCCACGTGGAAAACCCTAGATGCTTTTACAACTATGAATAGAGGGTTTCATCATTATTTTAATACACCTAATTCACTAGAATTATTCTCTGCTGAAACTCTACCGGATTTCCTAGCTTTTCGAAAGAGTAATTACATTGGAGTTTTGGACTTGCAAATCGAGGAACGGTTGCGTGCTCACCCTCGGCTTACAAACTTGAAGATTCCAGATTTTGCAAACTGTAAGTGTTATATCGATGCATTACAGTTTATGTGTGTTTATCATTATATAATCATCCATCAGTTCGATCGTTTGTCGGGTTTGAAACATAAATTTTCAAATTCCGCTGCGTGTACGAACCCGACAAAACCCTACAGTTGGAGGTGGACATGGATTGTTTTGTGTGATTATATAATGTTTATTAATGATAATATGGGTTAGGATTTGTTTAAATCTATTTTTTGTCATTTTGAAGCTTTAAAACCTTAAATCTTAAGAACGCATAATCCTTGTCTCCGGATCTTTTAAACAATGATATAATCGATGAAGTTATTCCAATCTAACTCTTCTAAGTCAACGTGTGTAACTGTTTCATTACGGACATGGTGCACTGAAACGAAGAACGAGAAGGGATTGGATAATGGTCGATGAACGTGTTGTTTAATGATGAAGGGGAATGAGGATGAATTTGGAAATCGACCACGAACCGGTTTAGGGCTTGAAAATCAGATTTTTGCGTTCTTTGGGATCGGCGCCATGGCTCCGTGATGGGCGTCAGCGCCGCTAGGTTTTAATTCAGAATCTGAAATTAAAACTTTTAATTAGACAGATTTGGTCTTTTCGGAAAATTCTGTAATTAAATAAAGTTTCTAAAATCAGTTTTAATTTTGGAAATTGCAGATAGGTCCCTGAAATCTGAATATATTTTCTAAAAGTTTAAAAGTTTAAAATTGGATTTTCTGAATTTAAATGGGTTCAAATTGAAATTTTAAATTTTTGAGGGACTAGAATGTAAATTTTGAAAGTTTGCAGAAATTTCCTGAAAATCTGTTTTAAAATCAAAAATTATTTAGGGACTGTTTGGCATAGACATAGATTTTAGAGTTTAGACAATAAACTCATGATTATCATTAATTGTATATTATTGAATAATATCCGAATGTTCTAAGTGTTTTTAAATGCAAGCATTTAATTATTACCATAGTATCTGCTATACATGTCTGGGTAGGCTCCGCTCAGTAATTGATTTACATAATGACCACTATAACTGTCTGGGTAGGCGACGCTCAGTAGTTGATTAAAATCATCTTTTATCATGTCTATTGGGTTGATGGTTTTCCATCTAAATGCGTTTTAGAAGTTGCATGATATGATGTCATATGAAATATGACATGAATGTTGATCTTGGTTGAAATTCGTAAAAACTGAAAATGTTCCCCAGACTTTAAATATAAGTCTAAAATTAAAATGTGTCGTCCATTATAATTGTTAGATTGCAAAATCCTTTTCGGCGATACGAGTATTTATGACAAAACATTTGCTCTAAGTCTACGAGGACTCAGACTCTTTCATAGATGTGTTAAATGTAAAAGTAGATGATAAACTTTTGTGGGTATTTACACCAAAGTGTTTGCTCGCAAAGGCCATGTTTACTTAGATACATAAACACAGTCGTGTAATGGGGTTGGCTTGCTTAGACAAATCTTGCCGCCAAAGTGTCAGACTAATCTAAGGATGCAGGATTAAAATGAATTATTTAATCAACCAAGAGTTGCAAATATGTTTTGCAATTGGTTTAGGACCTACCAAAAAGTGCTATTGAAGTTATCAGCCAAAACAAACGTGAATATAGCATAGGTTTGGATCTTGGCCCATTATGACCTTAAAATGATTTTAGATTCGTCTTCTACCTTAGAGTCGTAGAAGTATGCTGAAATAGCGGAAGCTAATTAAACAAAAGGTCATGTTAAATTAGCCTAAAATGAATGTGTATAAAGGAAAATAAATTTTGATTGTATTCTCCTGTCTGTCTAATTCTTCAGATCTTCAGAATGTCGAGTATATCACTTAAAATACTTATGGAAATGAACAAACTCACCGGACCGAATTATCTTGACTGGCTTAAGAATATTAGGATTGTCCTAAGGCAAGAGAGAATTGAATATGTATTGGACAAGGTTTTCCCCATAGTGCATGCTGAAGACTCTGATCAGTATGCTGCTTTTGACAAGGTTGCTTATCAAAAGCATCTTGATGATGCCACATATGCACAATGCGTTATGCTATCTTCCATGTCAGTGGAACTGCAAAGGCAATATGAGAACATGGGCCCTAACGAGATGTTAGAACATTTGAAGAGTCTTTATGACTCTCAGTCTCAGACAATGGAATATGAGGTGTTAATAGAGCTTTTCAAATGTAAGTTGATTGAAGGGGGTCAAGTGTCTCAACATGTGCTGAAGATGATAGGGCTAATTGAAAGTTGGCCTCAATTGGTATTAAGTTGCGTGATAGAGTTACTTCCACGCTCATCCTAAATTCACGTCCTCGTTCGTTTGAGAGTTTCATCATTAACTACAACATGAATGGAACTAAAGTGAGTCTGCCGGAATTACATAATATGCTAAGGACTTTTGAATCTTCAATCTCCAAAGGCAGCTGTGCTCATGGTAAGCTCTTCTAGTCATCCCAAACCGAAAGGTAAGGAATGACAGAAGAAGAAGGGCAAAGCTATCGTTGCGCCCTTAGCAATGAAACCCAAGGGATGGGTGAAGAAAAAGAGAGTTATCCCGGCCAAGAATGTGTGCATGAATTGCAATAGAAATGGGCATTGGAAGAAAGATTGCACTGCTCTAGGAGGAGGGAAGACACCTGGTGCTTCAGCCTCTAGTGGACAAGGTATGTATGTAATTGAAATAAATCTATCTATAAATAATTGTCATTCATGGGTATTAGATACCGCTTGTGGCTTACAAATGTGTAAGGGCTAACTAACAGCAGGAAGGTCGGACCGAGAGCGGTGGACCTACACATTGGAAATAGAGCAAGAGTTGATGTTGAGCGCGTGGGAACTTATAGATTAGATTTACCTTCTAGCAAATTTTTAGTGTTGAACAATTGTTTTTATGTACCCTCGTTAACGAGGAACATTATTTCCATTCTAGTTTTAGACATGGAGGGATTTTCCTCAAGCATATTTAATGGCAGTATGATATTGTCTTTTAATGATGTTGTATTTGGAATTGGGCCTCTTGTGAATGGATTGTATACACTAAACTGTAGTCGAGAAATTTTCAATATACAAAACAAACGAGCTAAAATAAGTAAAAGAAATTCTACCTACTTGTGGCATTGTAGACTTGGTCATATCAATCAAACAAGGATAGAAAGGTTAAGGAAACTTGACTACCTCGAACTATTTGACTTAGAATCTTATGGTAACTATGAATCCTGTTTGAAAGGTATGATGACCAATACGAGCCAATGAAGTGCTTGAGTTGGTACATACTGACGTATGTGGACCATTTTCTACTCAAACTAGAGGAGGTTTCCCTTACTTCATCACTTTTACAGACGACTTGACAAGGTATGGATATGTGTATTTTATGAAACACAAATCCGAGGCTTTTGAAAAGTTCAAGGAGTACAAGTGTGAAGTGGAGAAACAACTCGGTAAGAGTATCAAGACTCTTAGATCTGATCGAGGGGGTGAATACTTAAGTAAAGAATTTCTAGATTACTTGAGGCTACATGGAGTTCATTCAGAATTGATGCCTCCTGGAACACCAGAAATAAATGTTGTTGCCGAAAGGAGAAATCGAACCCTACTGGATATAGTTCGATCCATGATGAGCTTCTCATCTCTACCAACATATCTTTGGGGATATGCTAAACAAACCTCGATATATGTTCTGAATAGGGTTCCTTTCAAATCAGTTGAAAAGTCACCATATGAGATATGGTGTGGCAAGAAGCCAATTCTTAGAAATATGAGGCCCTGGGGGTGTCGTGCATATGTCAAGAAGATGCTCACTGATAAGTTGGAATCCAAGAGTGATAAATATTACTTCGTGGGGGTATCCAAAGGAAACTAAGGGATACTATTTCTATCTTCCTAGGGAACATAAGGTCATTATTTCTAGGAACGCAACCTTTCTTGAAGAAAAATATGTCTATAAGGAAGAGAGTTGCATAGAGATAGAACTTGAAGAAATTCAAGAATAACAAAGTAACATAGAGGTTGAATCCTTGCCGAATGATCAAGGCAGGAATTCAGTGGGAGCGTTTGGCGAAGATTGGGTACTTACAGTACGCCCTGTTTCGTGCCCGCTTCGCCAACTTTCTCGTTTTTTGAGCTCTGGGACCTCTGTTTCTACCCTCTTTTTGCTCATTTTTCGCCAATGAGCCACTTTAAACCAATATGACTCAAAAGAGAGAAAATCTATTCTAAGACGACACGTATTTGTACAAAAATGGGCAAAAGACTAACTAAAAATGACTCAAAAGGTGTATATAAAATACATCGATCATAAGGAAGAGAGTTGCACAGAGATAGAACTTGAAGAAATTCAATAACAACAAAGTAACATAGAGGTTGAATCCTTGCCGAATGATCAAGGCAAGAATTCAGTGGGAGCGTTTGGCGAAGATTGGGTACTTACAGTACGTCCTTCGGCCAGTGTGAGTGTTGCGAGGAATGATACAGAAATGCAAGATCCTCCTACACAGACCTTGGGAGTAAGTACAATGATTGCACCTCCTCCTATTCAGAAAAGACATGAAAATGATATTCCTGAAAGCTCTCGAGTTGGTGGATCAACCAACACATAAGGATTTTCTCACAATCAGAACATACTGTTGACACTCAATTTTGACCCATCTTTTCGATTATTTATTGCAATTTTATGTATTTTTGGATACCGCATTTTTTATCATAATTTTTCGCACTTATATAATAATCATATTTTACCTAATATTACATGTTGTTTTATTTCCGCAAAATGACATTTTATTTTTTATTTTAATTAAGCATTTAGCAATTTTCTTAAAATATTATGTTTTATCATTATCACATTGCTATTTTTTTCCTATAGTTTATATTTTTTTTAAAACAAAGCCTTTTTATATTTCTTAAAATCCATTCCCCATTTTCAAACCCCAAAACAAACCCAACCCATTTTGTTAATTCCATAAACCCCATCTAAGCTTCTACCCAGCCCACAAATAACCCCTAAACCGTGGCCCAAAACCCTTTCTTATTTCCCATACTTAACCCATTCAACAAAAAAGAAATAAAACCTAAAACAAAAAAATGAAAACCTAAAACCCTATCCCCCAAATCCTCGCCGCCGCCGCCCAATCCCCACGGATTTTCCGGCCACAAAATCCGTCGGAAAATTCGGTCCCTTCTCTTCCACCCCTTATATGATAACCCCCTCATTGACAGTTGAAAGAGACACACATTTTACACGCGAGAATCTTTTACATCTTCCTCTCCCAAAACATCACCGACCACCCCCACTCCGGTGAACTCATGCCACCGAAGTTTAGACAACTCATCACCGGCGAACCACCACCGCAACCCACTGTCATACCACCGAACCACCTTCACTACCATCGCTTCTAGCGCACTACCGTTGGAACCACGATAACATTCGGTTGTGTTGTGCTCTTGCCCTTTTGTTTTTCTCTCGGATCCAACCGAAAAGGGATCCGACGTCGCTCCGGCAGTTTGTCATCGAAGTGATGCAGTCTCTTTCCCATTTTTGTTTGTTGTTGGTTTTACCTTTTGCGATCTGTTCGGGTTTGCTTTTGCATGATTTTTGGGTTGTTGACTGTTTTCGGTTTGATTGGGTTGATTTTGCATGATTTTTTGGATCTAGCCGGAGTTTTTAAAAATCCGGCAAACTCTGTCGGCCATTTCTTGGGACCCGTTGGCATATTTTATTGTTGGACTGATTTTCAGAACTTTAGTATCTAGCTGGAGTTTTGAGTCGATTTCATATTCTGGGATCCGATTTGCATATTTTGGTTGCTTATTTGGCCATATTTTTTTATTTTTCGGATCCTGTTTTGGTTGTTGGACAAGAATTTCTAATTTTATTTGGTGTCTGGCCGGAATTTAAAATTTTCGGCGACCTTGGTGGCTGTATTTTTCGGTTTGTCAGTTTCTCTCAGATTGTTGGTTTGATTTGGCTGTGTTTGTCTCTTTTTCCAGCGAACCTCTACTGTTTTGTCGTTTTGGGTTGATTTGACGATTTTGCCTTTTTTTATTTTTTATTAAACTGATTGGAACAAATTCTTATTTCAAAAAGAACAGATTACTACATTTGAATGTTTGATTTGAACAGGTACTACACTTTGGCCGATGAAAAAATGTCTGTCGATTTTTGAGGATCAACAGTTGAAAAGACAGAAAATAAAATCTTGAAATTTTATATATATTTTATTATTTCTAACTGTTTGTTTTGACAGCTGGTGAAGAATGCCTATAAAGGCTAAAGAAGACAAGAAGACACCCTTCGGAGTTTTATTTTTGTTGTTGTATTTAAATTCAGTTTTCTTATTTCATTTTGTATTGTATTTTTATTGTAATTGTAAATATTGAAATATTTAGAATAGGTAGACTTAGAACGAATAATTAAAAATATAGATTAAAATCGGAAATCACTAATTTATTTATTAGGTCCGTCGCAAATACTTTTGTAACATTCTTTTTCTTAAATTGTATATTCTCAAAACGCATGTTTCTTTTAAAAAACATTGATAAATAATTAACTTAGGTTTGACCGGATAACCGCAAGTTAGCGAATCTTAAAGGATGTCTAACCCCTTTCCTTTAGGATAATAAAGAATTTTGATCCAGAATCTCATTAGTTTCGCAGACCATTATATGGAGATCATTTGCATTATTTTTATTGCAATAATTTAAGTATCCTAATTCACTTTAATAATTAGGTGGCGACTCCTCAATATTAGCATTTTCATCAATCCAGGGAACCGCGCCAAAGCAGTACGTTGCAGTTCCGTTCAGACCCCCGCGGTAAAAAATGGGCGCGATAACATGGCGACTCCGCTAGGGATATCAGGTTATTAACCATAGCAAACCTAGGTTTATTATTGTTTGGCTCTATTTGATTTTATTTTTATTTTTATTTTCTGCTTTAAATTGTTTCTTTATTGTGATTCTGTATGCATTAATTGTTACTTTCTTTTAATGCTTTCCTTAAATTGGCATTTCGTTCATACTTATTGCATTCTGGAAAATTGACACTATCACACAATACATGCATGGTGTGTTTTGCGCACCCGTAAAATTTCTTTCAAAAAATCCAAATTTTAGGAGAGTTGGCAAAGGCGCGGAGCATCCGGACCATCAGGTGGCCGCGTAGCCTTCTCACTCGAGCAGCCCGCTTGGGAACCTTGGGTCTAGTAAGTCAAATCTTAGAAAATTAGGATAGAGTTATACCGCCCTTTATTTTAAGTCATGCATGCATACATCTTAGGTGGTTCGAACATTGGTATCGTCTCCACAATTAGGAAATCCACCAAATTGTCAACGGGTTTCATAACCCAATGATCAATTAGCTTATATGTGTAGCGTGATAATGATAGACGGATTCAAGTCTAATCATGACATGCCAAAAATTGGAAAATGTACATTCATCTTGTCTTCATTTCCAACAAAATCATTAATGTTTAGCAACTTTGATCAATCTGTCACAATGTCACATATTTGGCGTTTAGGCCTACCTCTGACATAGGAGAGGTCCCAGACATATTAGGGTGCGCACTTGATTTACATGTTTTTTGTTTACTATTGTTTGTCGCTAGCAACTCTGTACATATTGTTTGAAGCAATAATTACCCTTTCAACTCTGTACATATCGTTTTATTTCTCTTGCAACTCTGGGAATGAGAATTTACCCGTTGCACTTTTGGGGCAACGCTATATATTTTGGTCTATGGGACAGAAATTGTGTTATCATTAAAGGGTAAATCGCTCTTGAACGACACAACTCGAACCTTGTGAAACATCAACCTCCAGTCCGATTGAACCAACCAGGAGAGTCTTTGATCATACTGTCACACTCCTATATTTTATTAATTTTGTGACTTTCATACTCTCACCCATTTCTCGTATTTTGCAGGAAGACCGTCCTCACAAACAGTCGGGGATGGTCATTCTAAAACATAATCCCAGAGATACTCCAGGAAAGAACAAAACAAAAGCGTCACAAAGATGATCGAGAGATATTTTCGACTGAAAGGAGTTAGTCAGCCTTCAGTCCGAGCAAACCAATTAGAGGAGTCACGGACATTCATTTTTATTACACTCATTTTACGTCGCATTCGTCTCATAGTGGACAATCATTTGTTTTGCACATCTTTTACTCTTACTATCCTATCATGGATGAATTCTTTTTAAGCATACATTTTATAACCTATCTGAACGAACTACGCACACCTGATTCTCCTTAAAAGTGAGATATGTAGGTATCCCTACTCGGGTTCGGTACCCTTTATTCAAAAAATACAAAAAAAAAGAGAAAAGAAAACCCTTTATTTGAAAAAATACAAAAATATATTTTAAGTATCATTATTTGACTTGGTTGATACCAACACAGTTAGGAGTGTGCATAAGAAAGAACGACTAATAATCAGTATGGGCTGACTTCGTAGTAAACCATGGATTCTTTTGGTACCTCTCATTCACACCTGTAATGAAACTATCTTGCATGCTTTCAAGATAAGAGTGAAATCAAACTCATCGTTTCATGTGCATTGTGTGCTGAGTTTTTAGAATAAGTTCAATTGCATTGCATTATGATCTAGAACTCAGTTTGAATGTTTGTAAAGGTGAAATCCTGAGTAACACTCGGTATAGAAAATGATTGTAGGCTTTCTTTGATCCGTTTGAGCTTTTCCAGCCTACCAAATAACATTATCCATAGCACTCCCCATTTGAGCCTAAGGCCTATTCTTTTGACAACCGCATATTACGCATATACCCTTTCAGAGTGCATACACGCACTATCCCTTTCTTAGTTTGACTTTCTTGAGCGCATTGAAAAAGTGAAAATTGCTGACAATGATCTGCGTTGAAGTTTCCAGGGATAAAGTTGCAAAGGCCCAAAAAAAAAAAACAATGGACGACTTCGCACAAAGAAGAAATCAAAAGCCCTGATAATGTCAAGAAAAAAAAAATGAGGAAATAACTCTGAAAATGGGCAAAAGCTCTAAACGAAAGATTAAAAAGAAGTCAGTCCAAAAGAAAATGACAAAAAGAAGCAAATCAACATCAAAGCACACAAATGTCAAGTGCGGACATAACTCAACGCTCAAGGAAGGATTAGTCACTCCTTACACAAATAATATCCTTCCTTTCCCCAAGCCTACATTACTAACCCGTGACAAGTCCTACATGATCCTATACTGAGGGTTCTCACATTAATGGATACTTACATGACGGTCAAGCCTATGGTATCACAGTTGCATGCATTGAACATCTTTCTAAGTGTGAGTGTACTTTCTAAACGTCTCAAAGTTCAAAATATTGAAGTGTATGTCAAGAAGAGACTTTCTTTTAGTGAGGGCATTTGAAACATGAGGATACGTATAGTTCAAAATCTTTGCTTGAAGGAAGTGTTGACACTCAGGTATGTTTGAGGTACCATCAGAAGCAACATGAATTACACAGGAGTCAGTCTCGGTTAGACAGAAGTAAATAACGTGAATCTTTATGTACAATACTAATTGTTGGTATCAACTGAAGTCAAAACGTGACTCTGTCTTTTCATTTTTCTTTCCAGAAAAACAACAAAAAATCTCTATATTTATTAAAATTCATAGTTTTTGCATCACGAACTATGTCTTGACCTGATTCCCTCGGGGGATACGTAGGCGGCCACATCGGCTTCGGTCCCATATTATTGAAAACCTTAAAAATCCTTATTTTTTATCACGAACAATATCTTGACCTGATTCCCTCGGCGAGATACGTAGGAGGCCACATCGCCTCAATCCAACTTTTTAAAACTGTACAATCCTCTTTTACTTATCACGAACCACGTCTTGACCTGATTCCCTTGGCGGGATACGTAGACGGTCACATCGGCTTCGGTCCCACTTATTGAAAACCTCAAAATCCCTATTTTTGCATCACGAACTATGAATTGACATGATTCCCTCAGCGGGATACGTAGGCGGCCACATCGGCTTCGGTCCCATTATTGAAAACCTTAAAAATCCTTATTTTTTATCACGAACTACGTCTTGACCTGATTCCCTCGTGGGATACGTAGGCGGACACATCGGCCTCGGTCTAACTTTTAAAAATTGTACAATCCTCTTTTACTTATCACGAACTACGTCTTGACCTGATTCACTCAGCTGGATACGTATGCGTCCTATATCGGCTTCGGTCACACCATTAGAAATCATTCTTCCTTGTTTTGCACATAACAAGATAAGCCCAACTGATCACTTTGATAGAGCAGGCAAGCTAGCTACGTAGGACTCGGTTTTGTCCAGTTGAGAGATCAGCATCCTCGTCTACCAGAAACTGGAGTATTTTAAGGATTCATTACGAGAAGACAACAAAAGACATGGAAAAGAGTCGGACAATTGAGCCTTCACTCCAAATCAGTCTAAGCTTGCAAACGTCAAAAGACAAAGCTATAAAGTCAACACAAATCAACTACCATCCCCAAAACTCACAAGCTTCTTTGAGTGCAGGTTCAGCAGAAGCCGAGAGGACATCAACAAACCCAGGCGGGTCACAAACGCAGAACGTCCAGAAAACGACGTCATTTCAATCCAGGCGAGTCACAAACGCATACGTCCAGGCAACAACGTCATTTCAACCTAGTCAGGTCACAAAGCGGTACGTTCATACAACTGTTGACACCCAATTTTGACCAATCTTTTGGTTATTTATTGTAATTTTAAATATTTTTGAACGCCGCATTTTAATCATTATTTTTTACATATTTTTATCTGATATTCTATATTTTATTTTTAACAAAATGACATCGCATCTTTTATTTTAAATTAAGTATTAGGTCTTAGTTAATATCATGTTTTTATTATTATTACTCCGACATTTTATTTTAATAATTTTGCATCTCTTTAAATTATTTCTTTTAAATAATAAATTCTTTTTATATTCTAACCAGTCCAATCCGAACACAATTTGAATCTGTCCAATGCAACACCCTTTTCAATTTCATCCAAACACCCTCTTTTATTTTTTCCCGCAAAGTTAAATTCTACTTTTCATTTTCCCCCAAAACCTAAACCTAAACCTAAAATATCTACCCTATAAATAAAATATTACACTCCCCATTTTCCCTCCCAACAACATCAGCCGCACACACCTAAGACTCCCTCTTTCATTTTCTTTTACCCTCCCCTCTCCTTTATCGAAAATCTCTCTCCCGCCGCCCTTCGTCGGAGTTCCATCTCCGGCGAACTCCAAACCCATCACCCGCACTTTACATTTACCCTCTCACACTCATCTTCCTCACAACAGCCCTCACTCCCGTCACCCCAAATGTCGGAGCTCGGAGCTCCGGCGAACCAACACCCGTCACCACTGACCTCCCCCGCCTGCTCCTCGTCGATCTAACACCTGAACCACTCACATTCCCGTCGAACACACCACTGTCACATGCCGGAGCTCATCGCTCCGGCGAACTCCTATCTCCCCAGTTCACTATTTTGCTGCACCCGACACCCGCACTGCTCGCCGTCCATAATACTATGGTGGCATCGCTCCGACGACCTCGCCGTGGAAGCGACGCCCCTTCCCCTCTTGGAGTTTCGTCTTTGTCGGTGGCGAGTTGAACTCGGCCGGCAATGACACTCTTGTTGTCTCTTCCATTTTGTGGCTATTATGTTGTTATTGTTTATTGCACCCATTTAAACTCTTTATTATGTTATTTTCCGGCGAGACTAATGATGTCTCCGGATTTGTTGCTATTTTCTATATTGCTGTTTATTGGGTATTTTTGTTCGGTTTTGGGTGATGTTTTTCGGCGAATTTTCTTGCTCTGTGTCTTTATTTTTCTTTGTTTGTGATATCAATTTTTTGGGCATCTTTGAGGGACTGCTTTGCCATTGAACCACTACTGGTTTTGCCATTTTCCGGACAATTTTGACTGATTTGCCCTTTACTCTGTTGTTGAAGCTAATTTTGAACAGATTTGTGGCCATTTATGCTGAAGTATTTTGAGGCCATGGACTACTGTTTTTAGCCATTTGTGGCGGACTGATTTTGGCTATTGTTAGCTACTGATTTTTTGCTGGTTTACTGATAATGAACAAGATACTAGACTTGCAGTGGTCGATGAAGGAATCTCCGTCTGATTTTCAAGGCCTCCCCTGTACAAAAGACGGATTTATTTTTAGTGTACTTATTAATTCTTGTCATTGCTTTAGAATTATTCATGATATTACTAATACTTTTACTAAGTGTTTATACAGGCATCCGGAGATGCATCTTGTGCATAATGCCTAAAAAGACTAAAAAAATAAAAAGATGTCCCGGAGTTTTATTTTATGTTGTTGTATTTGATTTTAGTTTTATTATTCTGTATTGCATTTTATTTTAATTATAAATTATGGAAAATACTTAGAATAGGTAGAATAAAAAGCCAATATATAATTAACTTAGGTTTGATCGGATAGTCGCACGTTAGCGGATCTTAAAGGATGTCTAACCCCTTCCATTTAGAATAATAAAAAATCCTGATCCAGAATCTCATTAATTTCGCAGACCATTAAATTGAGATTAATTTCAGTATTTTTATTGCAATAGTTCAAGTGTCCTAATTCATTTAACTAATTAGGTGACGACTCCTCAACATAAACAATTTTCTCAATCAAGGGAACTGCGCCAAAGAGCAACGTTGCAGCACCGTTTCGACCCCCTAGGTAAAAAACGGGCGCGACAACAACGATGTGATCTTCGTCCAAAAACGATGACATCTGCATTACACTTGTACACTGGCGTCATCTTCATTTCGCATGTACACCGTTGTTATTTGCTTCACGTTTGTACACCGGCGTCATGTCATTTCGTCTATACAATGACGATATCTGCATTGCGCTTGTACACCAGTGTCATCTTCATTTCGCTTGTACACCGGTGTTATCTACTTCACGCCTGTACACCGGCGTCATTTTATTTCATCTATACAACGACGACATCTTCATTGCGCCTATACACCAGCGTCATCTGCATTTCGCTTGTACACCGGCGTCATCTGCTTCACGCTTGTAGACTGGCGTTATTTTATACAACGACGACATCTGCATGACGCATGTTGTTAGCCGATTTTTCAATTGTTCACGCAAGTATACGTATCGTTACAAGTAATATAGTCTGTAAGATCGAATATCGTCCACAGAGACTGATTTTCAATTACCGAACATCTACCCTATGTTATCTATTTGGCTAACGATAGTTTGTTTGAGTTTTTATCTAACACTACTACAGTAATTGCGTAAATTAACTAAGTTACTTTGGTTTAATCAGTTATCATGGAAATAGGGCTTTCACTATCCTCGACTATCCACTCGTTTCAATCGTTAATGCAACAAGAAAAGCTTATTCTTCTACGTTAAGATAGCAGGTTAACTAGACTGTCTTATATGTTAGGATATATAATCGTTCAACCCCAGTGCAGAAACCTTCTATATTTCTATGATAAGTTTTACCACAAAGGAGGATTAAGAACAATAACCTACAATGCTATACAGGTATCGGGGTACTTTCGTCCGCGATTTTAACCTATGTCTATTCAATTACAGCATATCCAAATATCTCCTCTCGGTTCTTGATTCAAAATCATATATGTCACGACCCGACCCCGGGACCGCGACTGGCGCCCTACCTGGGCACCCTTACAGGTAAACATCAGAGAAAATCAGCGGAACATACATGAAACTTAGAAATAAAACATCGTAAGTAAAACAACAGGTTAGCCGATAGGGCTACCTTCCTGAACATATATAAAAACAATGAGCGATTGCCTCCTTTCTTTTACAAACCGACCCACCATATGTGAATACGGACCTCAGGAATAACAATCGAACAATCGTGGCGGAGACGGGGCCCCGCCATACCACGAATATACATGAATCTACTACCTCGGGAAGCGTACAAGAGATAAGCCTCGGAGCAAATGGAGCTTTTCTCAAAATCAACCGAGATCCATGAGCAAGGATCACCAACATGGGTACCTAAAACTGCGGGCATGAGCAGCCCCGAAGAAGTCGATAACAACAATTTAATATGGAACAGAATATAACGTCTGATAAACAAATCATAATCGTACTAAAGAATGACAAGGACAAGTATAAAAATACATACGGATCCTCGGTGTCATTACCACTTATGAACTTAATCGCACCTTATTATCCTTTCCATTCCCGATAAAAGTTATAGTCACATTCTTACGTCATTATTTAGAAAAAGAATCATTAAGTTCATTACCATATAACTTACTTATCTTTCATAACATAGTCCGCCCACGGAGGACACATATACTACCCGACCCAACGGGGACGCGATCAAGTCACACTAATATCAAAGCATGCGTGGAATCCCCATCACCGCGACTATTAGTGTAAAATATAACCATGTAACGTGACGCGCGTGGCATCCCACCTCCGTCGGCGTACATACACAATACATATATATATATCTGCGCGTGGAATCCCACATCACCGCCGATCCGGTATAATAATACACCAATAGGCATACATGAACACCAAGTCCCACCGGTGGTATAGCGTCTTGGGGTCTACCCTCACTTATACTCTTACCCCGGAGAAGGTGGTAAGCGGTGGTATAGCATCTTGGGGTCTACCCTCACTTATACTCTTACCACGGAGAAGGTGGTATAACGTCTTGGGGCTTGCCGCCATTTATACTCTTACCACTATCTCGACCGGTCGTCAAACAACACATAAAGCGGTGGTACAGCGTCTTGGGGTTTACCTCACTTATACTCTTACCACGGAGAAGGTGGTATAACGTCTTGGGGCTTGCCGCCATTTATACTCTTACCCTATCTCGACCGACCATCAAACAAGACATAAGCACTACCATGTCTTTTATAAAATCCGAATTTAACCCAAGTGCTACAAATAGCGAAGATACCGTGGAATCCACATCACCGCTATGCGTCCAAGTAACTTATAACAAGACGGCCCTCCACCGAGTCGCGGCATCGTAATAAAACATAATACTTGCACTCAAAGGCTATCACCGACACATAGGCTAATTCTCAATTAACAAGCCAAAGTACTTATCAGGGCACAAATAGAATAATTCTCATTTAACAAGCCAAAGTACTTATCGGGGCACAAATAGAATAATTCTCATTTAACAAGCCAAAGTACTAATCAAGGCATCACATAGAATTATTCTCAATTAAACAGGCCAAAGTACTACGTACGTACATTCTTTTCAAAAGACTCCTTTCCAAATAAAACTTCCCCGATACTAACAACCGTAGTATCAAGTCCTATTCACCTTTCAAGACAAGTCACAATACCTTTTAGAAAATACAATTACGAACTAAGTCAAGTGACTTCCTTATTTAAAACCTTAAGCAATTGGTACCTTTAAAACAATTTGACCTTCCTTAACACAAGTTATTTCTTTGCTTACTCTATTAGAGAAAACCATTCTCTTAACCTTCCATAAAGCCGTTATAACCGACTTCCCATAAAGGGTTATAACGGCTTTATGGTTTAGACCAACACGTTCATTTTATAACCAAGAGACTTCTACTTTTTGAAACCAAGTATTAAATACTTTCAAATAAATTCTCATAACTTTCAAAAATACAAATAGTCTCTTAACCCTTAGAAAACAAGTGACTCCTTTTATTATAAAACCTTAGGCAATTAATGCCTTAAAACAAGTGGCCTTTTCACTAAAATCAAATCACTTATCTTTCCATAAAGCAAATATAACAACTTCCCATAAAGCCGTTATATTCACTTTATACCTTAGCCCAAAAACAATTTCCTATCGAGGACTTATACGTTTAAAACGGAACAAGTATCACATACTTTAAAACTCTTCAAGTCCCTTAACTTTAATAACACTTAAGACATCCTTTATACTTTCAAAGAAGTGAGTTAATCTCCCAACTCACCCGACTTGGCTATTCACAAACTAGTAAAGGATATCAAGGTGTTGTACGTCTACCGTACTACATACGTGCAACTAGTCATGCTCAAAGATAGGAAAAGTTCTACATAGAGTAGATCACACAACTACCTCTTAACTTCTAAGAGTAACAGGAAACATGAAATGATACCACCGGTATATTCCATACATAGAATCATGCCAAAGGAAGGAAGAGGTTCACATACCTCGCGACGATTGTCGACAAGTAGCAAAATGCTCCAAAGTACTTCAACCTTGAGCTATTCCATTCTTGAGTGGGATAAGTTATACTTAGTACATCAACCTATAATGGTCACCATACGTCCATTAACCTCTTACTTCATACGTAGAATATTCTAGGTGCTAAGTCGCTAAATTCTACGGAAAATCGGACAGCACCTCCTTTGTTTCTACTCACTTTGCCACCTTTTCAAGGCGAATACAATAACCAAACAGCCCCAATTGGCTCACAATTTAGAAGGTGGTCAATACAAATGAATAACAAACTAATACAAACTACAAGTCCAAATTCGGCCACCTTGAGTTCAACAATACTAATTCTTATCCAATTTCCATTTCAATCCTAACTTGGTAGCATAACATGATATCTAGTCGCAACCAATTATAACTACTATAATCTTCAAGTCAATTACATGCGACGATTCTAATAACGATCAAATTGTATTCCAACTTAACATGACTTACTTTCCATTTCGAACTTAAGCTACAAGTAGTCCATAATACTTATAAACTTCAACTTAACAACTTCATGCTAGCAACATGTAAAGTTAACAACAACAATATAAATAATCTTGTAACACTTTCAAAGAACAAGATTATACCTCAACGAATTGTAATCCAATCTTCAAACCGGTTGCTCCTTAGCAACCTAGAGCCTCATAAAGACACCTCAATCCGATCCTTGATACCCTTAGAACCACACCAACAACTTTCCTTCAAACCTCCAATCCAAAACCTAGAAAGCCACTAGGTTTTCACTTTGCGACTAACAGAAAACTATCTTTTCCGAGATTTTTCTATTGAGATATGCCTCTGATACACATAGGGACCTTGGTTTAAAGTGGGAATATTATTGGATAACAAACAAAAAATTTTCTTGTGGGAAGCTAGCCTAACCCGAGAGCACCTCCTTGGATTCTTGAAATTCTTGGAAATTTTTCTAAGTGTCAAACTTGGTCTTGCTACTAGTAGTGTTATATAGAACCTTGGAGGGTCAAGATGCAAACAATTGGGTGGTTTGGATGATCTCTAATTAAAATATCAAGACTTAGGACCCTTTGACTTAGTCAATTTTGTCAAGCTAATTAATTGGAAGACTTAGTCATCCTAAGGCTATGGTCAATGACCATTTTGGCCATGCCTAAAATCGTCCAAGGCATCAATAAGGGGGGTGACAAGTGTCGCCCACCCATTCGTCACAATATTACATTTTCCGACAATTTCATAATTCCGAGAAATTTTTACAAGTCTCCAATCTTAACACTGTGAGTTCTTACGTACGTTCTTACACCATGTCCTGTAAATACGGGGTGTAACAATATAATTATGATAATTAGTGATCAGATAACTATCAAACATTCATACCAATATTGAATAAATATTAATCAGGTGAAGAAGAAACCAAACTAATGCATTAATTCATGAATAAGAGTTTCAGGCGATTCAATAGGACAGCCCTAATAAAGTGTTTAACTCCTAGCCATAGACATGTTAAGAACTAATACAAATCCAAACATGAACTGAATTAAAATAGAGAAAAGAAAGAAAAATACTTAGAACTAATGTCTTCAATTGTAGTCTCCAAGGTTGTGAGATGTTGTATGTTATGAGCCCCCCTCCCAAAATCTGTCCCAAGGGCTTAAATATGCTGTAAAAATCGTGTGCCCTGGACCCTTCTGCCCCTGGCCAATTTTACTTCGGATATGGAAAATCCCTCCTTGGCGCCGCGGCCCTGCATTTCGGTGTCACGACGCTGAAACTCCTGCGGGCTCTCTGATTAAATAGCGTTGCGGCGCTGCTTGCTTTCGTTCGAATCTCCAATTTTCGACCTTTTTGCCTCGGGACCCTCCTTTTATGCCCAATTTTCGCTCATTTTCGCCGTTTTGCCATTTTGAACCGTTGTGACTCAAAAGAAAGAAAAACGACCCTAACACTACACTTATTTAAACGAAAATGGGAAAATTACTAACTAAAAATGACTCAAAAAACGTATATAAAATACACCTAACACCTGTACACCGGCGACATCTTCATTTCGCCTGTACACCGGCGACATCTGCATCATGCCTGTACACCGGCGTCACTTCCTTTCGCCTGTACACCGCCGTTACTTTGCTTTGTATATACAACCACGACATATGCATTGTGCTTGTACACCGACGTCATCTTCACTTCGCCTGTACATCGGCGTCATCTTCACTTCGTCTATACAATGACGACATCTGCATCACGCCTGTACACCGGCGTCATATGCTTCAAACTTGTACACCGGCGTTATTTCATTTCGTTTATACAACGACGATATATGCATTGCGCCTGTACACCAGCGCCATCTTCACTTCGTCTATACAACGACGATATCTGCATTGTGCTTGTACACCGGCGTCATCTTCATTTCGCATGTACACCGGCGTCATCTGTTTCACGCCTGTACACCAGCGTTATTTCATTTCGTTTATAAAACAACGACATCTACATTGCGCATGTACATCGGTGTTTTCTTCACTTTGTTTATACAACGATGCCATCAACATCGTCAACACAATGACGACATCACCACGTCAACACAATGACACCGTCAACATCACGTCAATACAATGACGTCGCCAACACCCTGTGTTTCTCAGAATCTGCAAATACCTTTTTCATCTTGACCTCGGGAACAAACACCCTAGAGGCATTTCAGGGAACAAACACCATGTCTCTTAAAGCACCCCACCGTACCTATAACCAGTGTCGTCATAACTCGACAATGGGGCATTATTTCTTGAATCCGTACCGACTCCGGAGTTTTGATTCTCCCTTCGATCGAATCTCTTCTCTCCGGAGTTCCACCTCCACCCATATCCTTAATCTTCTATGATCGGGCCAAAATTGGCTAATCAGTCAACGTGTTTGACCGAAAACTCTTTCATCGTCACCTGCCAAATAGGGGCATCTGTTGACACCCAATTTTGACCAATCTTTTTATTTATTGTAATTTTAAGTATTTTTGGATACCGCATTTTTATCATCATTTTTCGCATTTTTATATAATAATCATATTTTACCTAATATTACATGTTATTTTATTTCCGCAAAATGACATTGCATTTTTTATTTTAATTAAACATTTAGCAATTTTCTTAAAATATTATGTTTTATCATTATCACATTGCTATTTTATTCCTATAATTTATATTGTTTTTAAAACAAAGCCTTTTTATATTTTTTAAAATACATTCCCCATTTTCAAACCCCAAACCAACCCAACCCATTTGTTTTATTCCATAAACCTCACCTAAGCTTCTACCCAGCCCACAAATAATCCCAAAACCGCGGCCCAAAACCCATTGGCCCAAAACCCATTCTTATTTCTCATACTTAACCAATTCAACAAAAAAGAAATAAAACCTAAAACCAAAAAATGAAAATCTAAAACCCTACCCTCCAAATCGTCGTCGCCGTCGCCCAATCCCCGCCGGATTTTCCGGCCACAAAATCCGCCGAAACATCTGATCCCTTCTCCTCCACCCCCCTATATCATAACCCCCTCACTGACAGTTGAAAGAGACACACATTTTACACCCGAGAATCTTTTACCTCTTCCTCTCTCAAACCTTCGTCGACCACCCCCACCCCGGTGAACTCACGCCCTTAGAGTTTCAGACAATCCATCACCGGTGAACCACCACCGCATCCCACTGTCATACCACCGAACCACCTTCACTACCATCGCTGCTAGCCCACCACCATTGAAACCATGATAACATTTGGTTATGTTGTGCTCTTGCCCTTTTGTTTTTCTCTCGGATCCAACCGGAAAGGGATCTGGCGTCGCTCCGACAGTTTGTCGTCGAAGTGACGTCGTCCCTTTCCCATTTTTATTTGTTGTTGGTTTTACCTTTTGCGATCTGTTCGGGTTTGATTTTGCATGATTATTGGGTTGTTGGCTATTTTCGGTTTGATTGGGTTGATTTTGTATAATATTTTGGATATGGCCGGAGTTTTTAAAACTCCAGCAAACTCTGTCGGCCATTTCTTGGGACCCATTGACATATTTTGTTGTAGGACTTATTTTCGACACCTTAGTATCTAGCCAGAGTTTTGAGTCAATTTCATATTCTGGGATCCGATTTGCTTATTTTGGTTGCTGATTTGGCCATATTTTTTGATTTTTTCGGATCTTGTTTTGGTTGTTGGACAAGATTTTCTGATTTTATTTGGTGTCTGGCCAGAATTTAAAATTTCTGGCGACCTTTGTGGCTGTATTTTAGGGTTTGTCGGCTGCTCTCAGATTGTTCATTTGATTTGGTTGTGTTTGTCCCTTTTTCTAGCGAACCTCTAATGTTTTGTCGGTTTGGGTTGATTTGACGATTTTGCCCTTTTTTATTTTTTATTAAACTGATTGGAATAGATTCTTGTTTCAAAAAGAAAAGACTACTACATTTGAATGTTGGTTTGATTTGAACAGGTACTACAATTTGGCCGATGAAAAATATTTGTCGATTTTGGAGGCCTCCACAGTTGAAAAAACGAAAATAAAATCTTGAAATTTTATATATATATTATTATTTCTAACCGTTTGTTTTGAAAGCTTGTGAAAAATGCCTATAAAGGCTAAAGAAGACAAGAAGACACTCTTCACAGTTTTATTTTTGTTGTAGTATTTAAATTCAATTTTTCTTATTTCATTTTGTATTGTATTTTTATTGTAATTGTAATTATTGAAATATTTAGAATAGGTAGACTTAGAACTAATAATTAAAAGTATAGATTAAAATAGGAAATCGCTAGTTTATTTATTAGGTCCGTCGCAAATACTTTTGTAACATTCTTTTTCTTAAATTGTATATTCTCAAAACGCATATTTTTTTTTAAAAAGATGATAAATAATTAACCTAGGTTTGACCGGATAACCGCATGTTAACGGATCTTAAAGGATGCATAACCCCTTCCCTTTTGGATAATAAAACATCCTGATCCAGAATCACATTAGTTTCGCAGATCATTATATGGAGATCATTTGCAGTATTTTTATTGCAATAATTTAAGTTTCATAATTCACTTTAATAATTAGGTGGCGACTCCTCAACATTAGCATTTTCATCAATCCACAAAACCGCGCTAAAGCAGTACGTTGCAGTTCCGTTCACACCCCCGCGGTAAAAAAACGGGTGCGACAGCATGGCGACTCCGCTAGGGATATCAGGTTCTTAACCATAACAAACCTAGGTTTATTATTGTTTGGCTCTATTTGTTTTTTTTTCTTCTTTAAATTGTTTCTTTATTGTAATTTTGTATGCTTTAATTGTTACTTTCTTTTACTGTTTTCCTTAAATTGACATTTCGTTCATACTTCTTCCATTCTGGACAATTGACACTATCACACAATACACGCGAGGTGTGTTTTGCGCACCCGCAAAATTCTTTCAAAAAACCAAATTTTAGGAGAGTTGAAAAAGGCGCGGAGCGTCCGGATCATCCGGTGGCCGCATAGCCTTCTCACTCGAGCAGCTCGCTTGGGAACATTAGGTCTAGTAAGCCAAATCTTAGAAAATTAGGATAGAGCTATACCAACCTTTATTTTAAGTCATGCATGCATACATCTTAGGTGGTTCGGATCTTGGTATCGTCTCCACAATTAGGAAATCCACCAAATTGTCAACGAGTTTCATAACCCAACGATCAATCATCATATATGTGTAGCGTGATAATGATAGACGGATTCAAGCCTAATCATGACATGTCAAAAATTGGAAAATGTACGTTCATCTTGTCTTCATTTCCAACAAAAACATTCATATTTAGTAACTTGGATCAATCTGTCACAATGTCGCATAATTGACGTTTAGGCCTACCTCTGGCATAAGAGAGGTCCCAGGCATATTAGGGCGCGCTCTTAATTTGCATATTTTTTGTTTACTATTGTTTGTCGCTAGCAACTCTGTACATATTATTTGAAGCAATAATTACCCTTTCAACTCTATACATATCGTGTTATTTCTCTTGCAACTCTGGACATGAGCATTTGCCCGTTGCACTTTTGGGGCAACGCCATATATTTTGGTCTATGGGACAGAAACTGTGTTATCATCAAAGGGTAAATCGTTCTTGAACAACACAACTCGGACCTCGGAAACAAACACCCTAGAGGCATTTCAAGGAACAAACATCATGTCTCTTTCAGCACCCCACCGCACCTATAACCAGTGTCGTCATAACTCGACACTGGGGCATTATTTCTTGAATCCGTATCAACTCCGGAGTTTTGATTCTCCCACAGGTCGAATCTCTTCTCTCCGAAGTTCCACCTCCACACATATTCTTAATCTTTGATGATCGGGCCAAAATTGGCTAACCAGTCAACGTGTTTGGCCGAAAACTCATTCATCGTCTCCTGTCAAATAGGGGCATCTGTTGACACCAATTTTGACCCATATTTTCGATTATTTTATTGCAATTTTAAGTATTTTTGGATACCGCATTTTTATCATCATTTTTCGCATTTTTATGTAATAATCATATTTTACCTAATATTACATGTTTTATTTCCGCAAAATGACATTGCATTTTTTATTTTAATTAAGCATTTAACTATTTTCTTAAAATATTATGTTTTATCATTATCACATTGCTATTTTTTCCCTATAATTTATATTGTTTTTAAAATAAAGCCTTTTTATATTTTTTAAAATCCATTCCCCATTTTCAAACCACAAACCAAACCCAACCCATTTTTTTATTTCATAAACCCCACCTAAGCTTCTACCCAGCCCACAAATAACCATAAAATCGCGGCCCAAAACCCTTTCTTATTTCTCATACTTAACTCATTCAGCAAAAAAGAAATAAAACCTAAAACAAAAAATGAAAACCTAAAACCCTACCCTCCAAATCGTCTCCGCCGTCGGATATTTCGATCACAAAATCCGTTGTAAAATCCGGTCCCTTATCCTCCACCCCTATATCATAACCCCCTCACTGACAGTTGAAAGAGACACACTTTTACACTCGAGAATCTTTTACCTGTTCCTCTTCCAAATTATCGCCGACCACCCCCACTTCGGTGAACTCACGCCACTGGAGTTGCAGACAACCCGTCACCGGCGAACCACCACCGCAACCCACTGTCATACCACCATCCCTACTATCGCTGCTAGCCCACCAACGTTGTAACCACAATAACATTCGGTTCTCTTGACCTTTTGTTTTTATCTCGGATCCGACCGGAAAAGAATCCGGCGTAGCTCCGACAGTTAGCCGTCGAAGTGACGTCGCCCCTTTCCCATTTTTGTTTATTATTGGTTTTACCTTTTGCGATCTGTTCGGGTTTGATTTTGCATGATTTTTGGGTTGTTGGCTGTTTTCGGTTTGATTGGGTTGATGTTGCACGATTTTTTGGATATGGCTGGAGTTTTTAAAACTCCGGCGAACTCTGTCGGCCATTTCTTGGGACCTGTTGGCATAGGACAGATTTTCGGAACTTTAGTATCTAGCCGGAGTTTTCAAAAACTCCGGCATCCTCCGTCGGTTTCATATTCTGGGATCCGATTTGCATATTTTGGTTGCTGATTTGGCCATATTTTTTATTTTTTCGGATCCTGTTTTGGTTGTTGGACAAGATTTTCTGATTTTATTTGGTGTCTGGCCGGAATTTAAAATTTCTGGTGACCTTGGTGGTTGTATTTTTGGGTTTGTTGGCTGCTCTCAGATTGTTGGTTTGATTTGGATGTGTTTGTCCCATTTTCTAGCGAAGCTCTACTGTTTTGTCGTTTTGGGTTGATTTGACGATTTTTGCCTTTTTTTAATTAAACTGATTGGAACAGATTCTTGTTTAAAAAAGAATAGATTACTACATTTGAATGTTGGTTTGATTTGAACAGGTACTACACTTTGGCCGATGAAAAAATATCCGTCGATTTTGGAGGCCTCCACAGTTGAAAAGACAGAAAATAAAATCTTGAAATTTTATATATATTTTATTATTTCTAACGGTTTGTTTTGACAGCTTGTGAAGAATGCTTATAAAGGCTAAAGAAGACAAGAAGACACCCTTCAGAGTTTTATTTTTGTTGTTGTATTTGATGTGCGATTTATACACACGCTAAACGCAAGTGTACGTATCGTTACAAGTAATATAGTCTAGGTAAGACCGAATATCGTCCTCAGAGACTGGTTTTCAAGTACCGATTATCTATTCTATGGTATCTATTTGGCTAACGTTAATTGGTTTGGAATTTTAGACTAATAATGCAGGAAATAAACTAATTATGAAAATACTTTGAATTAAATCAGTTATGATGGAGAATTAGGGCTTTCAAGATCATCAACTATCCACTCTATTCAATCCTTAATACAATTAGACTGACTTCTTCTTCTACGTTAAAATAGCAGGTTAACTAAGTCGTTTTATACTCCTGTTAAGGTAATATAAACACTCAACCCCAATGGAGAACCCTTCTATCTTTCGATGACAAGATTGACTACAAAGAAGGATTAAGAGCAATAACCTATTAAGCTACACAAGTATCGGGGTACTTTCTTCCACGATTTAAACTTATGTTTATTCAACTATAGCATATTCCCAATCTCCCCTTTCGGGTTTCGATTAGAACTCATATAAGTTATGATAACTAGTGATCAATTAATTATCAAACAATTATTGAATAAATCTTAAGCAAGTGAAGAAGAAATCAACTAATGTATTAATTCATGAATAAGAGTTTCAAGAGAATCACAAGGAAATCCCTAACAAAGTAATTAGCTCCTAGCCATAGTCACGCTAAGAACTAATATAATCCATACATGAACTGAAATAAACAAAGCAAAAGAAAGAAAAGCAAATACTTGAAAAGCCTCCAATTTTAGCCTCCTAAGTTGTGTTGTATGTACAATGGATGGATGAATCCCCCTCTAGAGAATGATGTAGAGAATATATATAGCCCAAGAATCTTTTAGGTCAAGGGTTAGGGATTATGTAGGTAGGAAAAGTTATCCCTTTTTGGATCCTGAAAACGTGTCAAATTCGGCCCAAAACGTCAAAAATACCGCTGTCGGCGTGTAGCCTGTGATCGGCGCCACGGCGCCTGAAAATCAGAGAGTTTCGGACAACTTCAGTGGTCGGCGCTGCTGTCAGGCGCCGATGGAGTTTTTTCGGCGGTTCTTCGCTTCGTCGTCCAATTTTCATCCGGGCTTCGTTTTATCTTTTCTATACTTCCCGGAACTTCTTAGACTTAATTTATTGGCCCCTTTAAGTGTGCAATTCCATCTCAATTAAAGCTCATTTCATCTTCTTTTCGCCATTTCTCCATTTCTAACCGCTGTGACACAAAAGAAAGGAAAACGACCTTAATACTATACTAAACATAAATGAAATGAGTAAAATACTAACTAAAAAATGACTCAAAGGTGTATATAAAATACACCGATCAAACACCCCCAAACTTAAACTTTGCCCGTCCTCGAGTAAAGCTCAAAAAGATAGAAATAAAGACACGAAAGAAAAGAAAATAAAATGACTCAAAGACACTGATCAATTTGCTGCACAATTGTCACTTAAAAAAGCATGAAGGTTAGTAGGATAATAGTCATTTCCGGCCACCTCCGAAAGCCATTGGAGACGAAACTTATACCAATAGCTTCGTCTTCTCAAGCCCGTCAATTCCATAGTACCCTTGACCGTCGATTCAACCTAAATCGCCGGAAAATTCAGATCGAAAAACCCCTCAGGTTTCCGATCGTCTTCTCGACTTTCCGGCGAACTCAGGCAACTTTGACGAACGGGGGTAGTACCAACAGGTTCGTCTTCTCCACCCCGTCATACCTATACCCACTACGATCATCGATTCATACTAAATCGCCGATTCACTCAAATCACAAACCTTGAAACCTAATCGTCGTTGGGCATTTTCCGGCGACTCCAGGTACAGTCGAAGGGTGTGACTGGTACCATTAGCTTCGTCGTCTTGAGGCCGACATTTTGCAACCAACCTCCACCTACAACTCACTCCAGATCGCCGGGACGACCAACTCGATTTTTCCAATTGATCTTGGCCGATTTCAGGTCGATTCTGGTACTGTTGAGGGTGGTGTGTGATACCATTATGTTCGTCTCAACAAGCTCTACAACCTCTACTAAATTTCGAAGCTCAATTCTTCACTTTTGAAATCTGCCATTTTTTCCGGCCACCTGTTGAGGTTGTCCAGCCCATTTCTTCTGATTTTCCAGCTCTAATGATCCCCCAATGCAATAATTCATTGACTTTGGATCAAAATGGTATTTTCCGGCGAACTTCGACGCCAAACAGTGGCGATACAGCGGTGGTGCAGCCACCTCTGGCGGCAATGCAGCCCGGTCTTACACCTGGAATTCAGTTTGTTCATGCTCTTCAATCATCATCTCCGGCAACTGGATCAGCGGGTTCCAACAAAGCTCAGAACGATCAAATACCACCTCCGTTAGCACCTAAACAAGTAAATTATCTACACGGAGAACCTACATTATTTCTTCAAAAATCTAAAATTGATGTTTTGATTGCGCGTCAAGATTTGAAATGGGCGGTGATAGGTAAATTTAGTCATGGCATGCCTCACATAGATTTTCTGAGGACTGAATTACCTAAACAGTTGAAATTGAAAGCCCAAGCTAGAATTGGTTATCTGTTTAGCCGTCATATTCTGATTCGATGCTCCATTGAAGAAGATTATGATACGCTTATGTCCATCTCTTCTAGCTTTGATATAAAAGACAAGAGGGAATCCTATCCTTTACGCACTATGAAATATGATGTTTCCTTTGATCCTACAAAAGAAACTAGTATCGCTTGAGCTTGGGTTTCATTTCCTAACCTCCCACCTGTCTACTTTGATGAGTCTATCCTATTGTCTATTGCTTCTGCTGTGGGTAGACCCATTTGTGTTGATGCGGCAACCAAAAATATGACCCGACCTAGTTGTGCTAAGGTTAAGGTCGAACTAGATTTGTTGCGTCAACATCCGAAAAATATCCAAATCCAAATTGCTACAGAAGGAGGAATTCAAACAAACTCTTACAAGATTCAGTTTGACTTTCTCCCAAAGTATTGCACTAATTGTTCCCTTCAAGGACATGATGTGCACGGGTGTTGGAAACTCAATCCTTCGATGAGACCTTTGAAGGACAAAGAAAACACCCATCCTGCTCCTCCTCCTCCAAAAGACAACCCACAAAATCCAAATCCCCCGGATAATCCAAACAAAACAAACAATCCACCCAAAAATCCAAATCAAGCCAAAGAAGTCCCAAAAAATCCAAATCAAGCCAAAGAAGCCCCCAAAAATCCAAATGACTGGCAAACAGTTGCCAGTAAAAAACGAAAGAAAAATACTCCACAAGTCCAAAAGCCAAAGACCAAAAATACTGGGAATCAAAACCAGCCCCAAAAATCTAAAGTTAACCAAAAACAACCTCCAAACAAAAACACACAAGCCTCTATAGCACAACCCTCAGAAATTCCACTCACCCCCACTCCACTACCTACACCCACACCTACTCCAAACCATCAACAAAACTCCCTTCCTTTATTTCAATTCATGGCACAATCACTTCCCACCGTTGCTAGCACCTCTTCCACCTTACCTTTCCTCACCCTCCTTACTATAACCCAGCCCCTTACCACAATGCCCACCCCACCTGAGACCACTCACCCTCCTCTTGAACCAAACCCACCTGAGACCACACCACAACCATCTCTACCCGACATCACACCCCTTTTCCCACCAGAACCCATCCCACCTCCCGAACCCACACCTCCCCCCGAATCTACCCCCCTCCAGATACCACACCCCTCCCCTCACTCACCCTTACTCACCCATTATCCCCACTGGATATTGGGAAAGTCAAAGATAAACGCCCTATATTTTCTTCCGCACCCTCTTCCCCTACTGTTAATCTTGAGCTACCTTCTTTAGCCAAGAATTTTATGTCTTTGAACCCAGCTTGTACTAGCACCCCCTCTTCCGGTAGTGTGAGGAGAATTTGTGGTAAGGAGCTTGTTATTGCTGTTGATGATGATGTTGAGGTGGAGGTTGATGGTCACGAGGAAGCCATGACTGACGATGATGATAATTTTGTTGACATGGCTGACTTGTTTCATGAGGATAGAGATACAGTGGTTGACAAACCAGCTGTAAGAGAATGCACTCCTGAGGTATCGTCTTCTGCCACGGAGGGTTCAGATCCTTTTATAGACGTAATGCTTCAGGGTGATGAGATTCCACAGGTTACACCAGCGCTACCGATTGGTTCGGATGGGGTTGTTCCGATTAGGAACAGGGATATTCAGGATCTGAGATTGCGAATGGTGATGAAGTTAACTGAGCAGTGCACAGATTTCATCAAAACCTTCATGGAAGCGAGAACAGCTCAGTTGTGGCGTCAGAGACAGATAGGTGTGACAGGCGCGAACAACTATGGCCCATCTTTGGATATCATTAGAGAGGCCCTTGAAAGGAAGAGGAACAGGTTACAGGCACATCAGCCCTACACTCATCAGCGCACAGAGCAGCAGATGATAGCAGATATGAGACAGCCAGGAAATGGAAAATACATGGGGATTGATACTGACGAGTTAGATCGGATACTCAGGGCCATGACAGATGCATTGCTGGCTCAGCTGCACCAGCCCATTGGTTCCAATACAGAGAGATGCTCTGAAGATTACACATCGGGCAACCTCATCCATCACTACCAGATCCAGATCCAGATCCAGACCCAGGACTCATATTACATGATCATATTTTTACAGTATCTGGGGGATGACAGAGATGAGACACTTCAGATTGAAGACTTTGTATGCCCGGAGGAATATAGCTTTAGGCTTACATTGTATCTTCATTTTGTTTATATCTGTATTTGTAGTATCATCATCGAGTATGTTATAAACTCGGTGATGATCATTGCTTATTTGATTATTGCATCTTCTTTCTTTTTGCACTCCTGCTGATGAGCAGTGTTTTTTTTCCCCTACGGGGGCCCCCTGTACTTTCTTTTTATATATAAAATTACCTCGGGTTCATAAAAAAAAAAAATGTAGGAACATATAACATGAATTTTTAGCATTCTAAACACTCAAGTCAGATATTGCGCAAATTCAATTCAATCATGCTCAATGAATGTAAAAATACCTAACTATGCATGTCAATTTTAAAATCTTATGGCATGTTCACTTGTTATTCTCCACTAATCATGGATACACATATTAGAGATATTCAGGGCTTTTCAGGGTTGTAATGTAGGCTTAGGCAGTGGTAGGTAAAAATAGGCATTTAGGCTCAATTTACGTACCATAAGCTCTTTTGCTTTTCAATTCTTCCCTTTTCTTTTTGATTCTCTTTTTAACCTCATACCTATCTTTTCCTTCTTTTGTTTTGAGAGAATGAAGTGTATGATGAATAGCAGGTGATGCGCAATGTATACACACGCTAAACGCAAGTGCATGTATCGTGACAATTAATATAGTCTAGAAGACCGAGTTATCGTCCTCAGGGATTAGTGTCCAATTACCAACCTCTATTATATAGTATCTACTTGGTGATCGATAATTTGATGATTTAATTATAGCTATGATTATAAATGCTAATTAAATTACTTTACTTTACTTCAGATATGGTGGAAATAGGGCTTCCAAATCTCCTCGACTATCCGTTCGCTTTACTCGTTAATGCAAATAATTAAGGTTCGTCTTCTATGTTGAGATAGCAGGTTAACTAAGCCGTTTTATACTCCTGTTAAGGTAATATAAACACTCAACCCCAATATAGAACCCTTCTATCTTTCGATGACAAGATTGACTATAAAGGAGGATTAAGAGCAATAACCTATCAAGCTACACATGTATCGGGGTACTTTCGTCCACGATTTAAACCTATGTTTATTCAACTATAGCATATTCACAATCTCCCCTTTCAGATTTCGATTAGAAATCATATAAGTTATGATAATTAGTGATCAATTAATTATCAAGAAATCAAAATAATTATTGAATAAATCTCAACAATAATAAGAAGAAACCAAAACATGCATTAATTCATAAAATGAGGTTCAAGTGATTCGACAAGGAAAGCCCTAAATTAAGTTAGTTCCTAGCCATAGACATGCCAAGAACTAAACTATTATCCAACATATACTAGAAAGAAAAATAAAATAAAGAACAAGAATTTACTCAAAAGTAAGTCTCCAATCTTGATCTCCAATTTGTGATGAATTGTCAAGTGTGGAACTCCCTCAAAATCTGACCTAAAGGTCCTTTTTATATCACCAAAAACATCCTAAACCTTTTCCTTCTTGGCCTTGGCCCATTCTTATTCGGATTTGGCTGATTTCACGACCTCATGCCGGCCGCGCTGAAAACTCTGCGGCGGCTCGACTTCAAGGCGTCGTGGCTCTGCGGCTCGATGGTTTCGCCTGGTTGCCAACTTTTTAGCTTTTTGAGCTCTGGAACCTCTGTTTCTGCCCTCTTTTCGCTCATTCTCACCAATGTGCCACTTTAAACCATTGTGACTCAAAAGAAAGAAAATCTATCCTAACACGACACATATTTGTACAAAAATAGGCAAAAGACTAACTAAAAATGACTCAAAAGGTGTATATAAAATACACCGATCAAACACCACCAAACTTAACCTTTGCTCGCCCTCGAGTAAAAATCAAAAATAGAACAAAGACACGAAAGAAAAAAAATGACTCAAAGACATTAATCAATTTGCTGCATCATTGTTACTTAAAAAAGCATGAAGGTTAGTAGAATAATATGCAGGAACATATATCATGGATTTTTAGCATTCTAAATACATCAAGTCAGATATTTTGCAAATTCAATTTAATCATGCTCAATGGAAGTAAGAATACCTAACTATGCATGTTAATTTCCAAATTTTATGGTCTGTTCACTTGCTATTCTCCACTAATCATGGATACACATATTAGAAATCTTCAGGGCTTTTCAGGGTTGTAATGTAGGCTTAGGCAGGGTAGGTAAAAATACGCATTTAGGCTCAATTTACGTACCATAAGCTCTTTTGCTTTAAATTCTTCCCTTTTCTTTTGATTCTCTTTTTCACTTCATACCTATCTTTCCCCTCTTTTGTTTGGAGAGAATGAGGTGTATGATGAATAACAGGCACCCCCAAACTTAGTCTTTTGCCTATTTATTATTATTTTTCATTGGGGTGCAACAAAATTGTTCACTCTCTTTTGCTTCTTTTTCAACACTTTATATTCTAACAACTCAATTTTGTTTTTCACTTATGGCACAAATATGGAATTATAGGATGTCAAATAAAATATCTTATTTTTAGACTCAAAGGTGCTGACTAGAGATTCAATTTTAATGTCAGGGATATGTAAAAATATTGTAAGAAAGGGCTAACAAAAAAATGTCTGAATCATCTCCCTAACATGCATATCCTAACTATTTCGTCTCAAATATCAAGCAAGCAGACACATAGGTTTAATCACTAACAATGCATAAATCAAGCAAGATACCCCCAAATAGTTCGATTTCATGAATTTTTGGCATATCTAACCTAAGTGTTCAGATGGTTGCTTCTAATTTTATTACATTATTCAACCTTACTTCACTAGGCGTTTCAAGTAACTACAACATGCATTATCATAAAAAAAAAAAAAAAAATTAGACTCAAATAAACATAGAAAATAACACAAAAAGACTCAAAAACACATCAAAAATAACTAAGAACTCCCCCCCAAACCTAAATCACACATTGTCCATAATGTGTGCAAGATAAAAAAAAAACGGGAAAACTTACAGACTTGGTTTAAAATGGTGGCCGATAATGCATGGCAGATAACGTCAGAAAACCCGTCAGAATGGAAGAGGGAAATCGTTTCTATGGCTCTTTATTTTTCAGTTTTTCCGTCGTGGCGCCGTGGCGCACTGAGATCGGCGTCGTGGCCCTCTGCTTGGCGGCGTGGCGCCGAGTCGATTTCCTTCCTCTCTCATATTTTTCGTCCTCCACTTTTTAGCCCAGTACCTGTCATCACAACATGTAAACAATACCTTTCGTGAGACTGTTCTAGCTAAAACTAAATTGCATAAATTTAAAAACCTTGGGTTGCCTCCCAAGTAGCGCTGTCTTTAACGTCTTTTAGTCGGACGCAGGTTCCCTATTTATTTTGGAATGAGATGGGTCACTAGGCTTATGTATTCCATTTCATCGATCAAATAGGGTTTCAACCTCTGTCCGTTCACCTTGAAAGGGGCTCCCTCTCTCCCTCTCACTTCAACTGCACCATAGGGGAATACTCTTACAACAGTGTACGGTCCTGACCAACGCGATTTGAGTTTGTCTGGGAACAGTCTCAACCTTGAGTTGAATAAAAGCACTTGTTTTCCTGCTTGGAAGTCTTTTGGGATCAACATCTTATCATGTCATACTTTGGTTCGTTCCTTGTAGATCTTTGCATTCTCATAGGCATTGTGTCTAAATTCATCCAACTCGCTCAGTTGTAGCAACCTCTTCTGCCCTGCTGCCTTGGCATCCATATTCAACTTCTTCATTGCCCAATAAGCCATGTGTTCCAACTCTACTGGCAGATGACATTCTTTACCAAAAACTAACTTATATGGTGACATTCAATGGGGGTTTTGAATGTTGTTCTGTATGCCCAAAGTGCGTCATCCAATTTGATAGACCAATCATTCCTTGAGCCATCCACCGTCTTTTCCAATATGCTCTTCACTTCCATGTTTGAAACTTCTGCTTGCCCATTCGCTTGAGGGTGATAAGGAAATGTGGTGCGGTGGTAGACTTCATATCGGGAAAGCAGTGTATCAAGCTGCTTGTTGCAAAAGTGGCTTCCTTCATCACTGATGATGGCCCTAGGAGTACCAAACCTTGTGAATATATTCTTTTGAAGGAACCTTTAGACAGTCTTACTGTTATTTTCTTTAGTGGCTACCGCTTCTACCCATTTGAACACATAATCCACTGCAAGAAGAATGTACTGATTTCCAAAGGACGACGGGAATGGACCCATGAATTCGATCCCCCATACATCAAATAGTTCCACCTCCAAGATCTCATTCGAAGGCATTTCATTTCTTCTTGATATGTTCCCTGTTCTTTGACAACGATCACAGCTCTTCACAAAGGTGTGGGCATCCTTGAAGAGGGTTGGCCAATAGAACCCACTTTGCAGTACCTTCGCAGCTGTTCTTGATGCCCCAAAATGTCCACCACATTGTAAGGTGTGACAATGGGTGAGAATCTGTTGCATCTCATCCTCTGGTATACATCGCCTGATGACTTGGTCGGCGCAATAATTGTATAATATTGTCTCCTCCCAATAGTAGTGTTTTACTTCAGAGTAGAACCTCTTCACTTGTTGTCTTGTCAATCCTGGGGGTACTACCTTAGCTGCGAGAAAATTACAAAAATCAGCGTACCAAGGTAACTTAAAGACAACACTTACTTGAAACAATTGCTCATCTGGGAAGTGATCATTTATCTGCACATCCTTGGTGTTCTGGTTCTCTATGTTTTCAAGCCTCGACAAGTGGTCAGCAACTGAGTTCTCTGTCCCCTTCTTGTCACGGATCTCCATGTCAAATTCTTGTAATAGCAGAACCCATCGGATAAGGCGAGTTTTTGCATCCTTCTTTGTCATCAAGTACTTTATGGCAGAGTGGTCAGTGTATACTATCACCTTATTCCCAATTAAGTATGGCCTGCATTTCTCGAATGCATATACTATTGCTAGCAATTCTTTTTCTGTAGTGGCATAATTCAACTGTGCGTCATTAAGAGTTTTACTAGCATAGTAAATGGATCTGAATACCTTATCGACCCTCTGCCCAAACACTACTCCCACTGCATAGTTGTTTGCATCACATATTAGTTCAAATAGGAGCTCCCAATTTGGTGCAATGACGATGGGTGCTGAGATAAGCCTCTCCTTGAGTGTCTGAAAAGAGGTCATGCATTCCTTATTGAATTCAAAAGCAACCCCAGTCATTAGCAAGGTGGAAAGAGGTTTTGAAACTTTTGAGAAGTCCTTGATGAATTTTCTATAAAAATTGGCATGCCCAAGGAAACTTCTGACCCCTTTTGTTGATACTGGAGGTGGTAGATTTTCGATTACTGAAATCTTTGCTTTGTCCACCTCGATACCTTGGTTGGATATTTTGTGTCCAAGGACAATACCTTCTTTTACCATGAAGTGACACTTCTCCCAATTCAGCACAAGGTTGGACTCTTCACACCGTTTCAACACTGCTTCCAAGTGCCTCAAACACTCATCGAACGAGGACCCAAAGACCGAGAAATCATCCATGAAAATCTCTATATTCCTCTCTACCATATTCGAGAAAATTGTCATCATACACCTCTGAAAGGTCGCAGGTGCATTACAAAGCCCAAATGACATCCTTCTGAATGCAAATGTACCAAAGGGGCAGGTGAATGTTGTTTTTTCCTGATCTTCTAGTGCTATGGCAATCTGATGATACCCTGAGTAACCATCCAAAAAGCAGTAGTAATTGTGCCCTGCAAGTTTATCCAACATCTGATCTAAAAATGGCAACGGGAAGTGGTCTTTTCTGGTTGCCTTGTTCAACTTGCGATAGTCAATGCAAATTCTCCACCCAGTAACTGTTCTGGATGGAATGAGCTCATTCCTTTCATTGGTCACTACTGTCATACCACCCTTTTGGGCACCACTTGCACCGGACTCACCCATGCACTGTCAGAGATAGGATAAATTACCCCAGCATCAAGCCATTTCATGATTTCTTTTATGACTACCTCCTTCATGTTTGGATTCAGTCACCTCTGTGCCTCAATAGAGGGTCTACTCTTCTCATCTAGACGGATCTTATGCATCACTTTTGACGAACTTATCCCCCTTATGTCTGCTAATGTCCACCCAATGGCACGCTTGTGAGCCCTCAGTACTCTCAGCAGCTTCTCAACCTCTATTGTGGATAGATGACATGAGATGATCACTAGTAAGGATTGATTCTCACCTAGATATCGGTACTGCAAGTGATCTGGTAGAGTCTTCAACTCTAACTCTAGAGCTTTTTCTGTGGATGGTACTGATCTCTCTGGCATCTGCCCAAGCTCTTCATATCTCTTCTTATCACACTGCTCATGAGAATTCATCCAATTTGCATACTCCATCAGATTTGGGTCATTGCCACTATTATCATCCCATCTTGTCAGCACTTCTTCAAGCGCATCAGCATTTCTGAACTCATTTTCTGACACTGCTTCTTCGATCACATCAATGGCGAAGCAGTTGTCACTTGCCTCTGGGAAGGTTGCTGCTCAAAAAACATTGAAAATCACCTCTTCTTCTTCCACACGAAGTCTCAACTCACCTTTTCAAACATCAATGAGTGTCTGTCCTGTGGCTAGGAAGGGTCTGCTAAGGATAATGAGGATCATGTCATTATCTCTCATGTCTAAGATGATGAAATCAACGGGAAAGATGAATTTGTCCACCTTAACCAACACATCCTCGATAACTCCTCTAGGGTGGACGATGGAGCGGTCAGCTAGCTGCAAAATGATGTTTGTAGGTCTGGCTTCTCCCATTCCAAGTTTGCAAAACACCAGATAGGGCATCAAATTTATACCTACCCTCAGATCACACAACGCCTTCTGACACTCAAACTTTCCTATAGTGCATGGGATGGTGAAACTCCCCGGATCTTTCAACTTCTGAGGTAGCTTTCTCTGTAGGATGACACTACATTCTTCAGTCAACACCACAGTTTCGTAGTCATCTATTCTCCTCTTTTTGATGAGAATCTCCTTCATGAACTTTACATAACTCGACATCTGCTCTAGTGCCTCAGCAAACGGGATGTTGAGTTGCAATTGTTTGAGAACTTCCAGGAATTTAGAGAACTGTTTGTCAAGAGAACTTGTTTTTAGCCTCTGGGGGTACGGTATCTTCACCTGGGGTGCGTCCACAACTGCTCCCAAAATCATTGTACCTTTTGAGCCCAGGGTGCCGCGGCCCTGCAATTCGGCGCCGTGGCGCCCAAACTTCTGCAATGTCTCAGGATTATCGGCGGTGTGGCGCTGCTCAGTGGCGCCGTGGCACCGCAACTTCTGCGAGAAGTCTAGGCCCTTCTTGTTACAGCCTAAAATTCCAGGACATGTATAAGAGAATGGACGCGAGAACACAAGACTTGAAATTGGTACGAAAGGAAGAATTGTTTTTTCGAAGGAAAATCTTCCGAACGTCGGAAAGGAAAAATATTCGTTGATGAGATAATAGATTCTCAAAATGCATTATTTGAGGAGTATGAAACTTATTATCATTAAGGAAATTTATTTTTACGGATTTGGTCACGTAGGGCCCACCCGAGAAATTTTACGTTTTGTGAGGCCCACGAGGGTTACAAAATTTTATGGACGAATGGGAGGGTGACACGTGGAACCCCACCCCCCACCCCCACATGGTCTTGGACGAATTTGGGCAAGGGTATTATGGTCATTGACCAATGTAGATGATCAAGTCTTCAAGCTTGAGATTATTCACTTAGTCAACTTGACACTTGTATAGATATCTAAGTATACTTCATCCTAGCCACACATATGTTGTAATCTTGACCCTCCATTGTATTATATATACACACTAGTGAAAGACCAAGTCTTCAACACTTAGAAAAAATTAGAGAGACCTTGTTCTTCAATGTGAGCTCTCGGGTTTGGCCATATATCCACACAAAAACAATTGCAATTGTGGTTCTTTATTCACAAGACTTTAACCCAAGGTCCCTAAGGGTATTGTAAAGATATCTCAATAGAAAGATCTCGGAAAAACGACGTTTTCACGTTAGTCGCAAGGCGAAAACCTAAGTCATTTTCATAGTTTTGGATTGAAAATGGAAGAGAAGTTGGTTGTGAACTTCCAAGGGCTTCAAATAGCGGATTGGAGCGTAAAGGAAAGGAGCTAAGAATTTCTAAGGAGCGACTTTGAATCTTGGAATTTTATAAGGGCTTATAAAGGTAACAATCTTGTCGTTTTAGTAATTAAAAATTACTTATTGTTGTAGTTATGGATATTAGCAAGCATGAGATATATATTATGAAGTTTGATAAGTGTATTGGCTATTGGAACCCTAATCCGAAACTAGCATGTTTAGCCGTTGAGATTGAAATTCAATTTGGTTATTAATTTAATCGTCGCATGTTATATAAAGAAGGAATTGTAGTTGTTAAAGTTGTTTATGACTATATAACATGTTAGACCTAACAACTTGGATTGAAAAAGAATTGGAAAGGACTTAGGAGTTGTTATATTGGTGGCTGAATGCCCTTATAAGTGTTGGATTGTGTTATATTAATTGTGGGGCAGAATTTTACACGTATTGTGAGGCGTGTAATCCCCTTTGATTGGTTTATGTATTGAGCCTTAAATGTGGCATGTTAGTTATTGATTATCGGGCCTTGAAAAAGGTGGAAAAGTACATAGAAACAAAGGAGGTGCTGCTCGATTTTCCGTAGAATAAGAGTCATTATACTTAGTATGATTCTACGTTTAAAAGGGAGGAGTTGATAGACATGTTATGGTTAATATAGGTTGAAGTACTACGAGTAGCGTATTCTACTTAAAGGATGGAATAGCTATCAAGGTTGAAGTACTTTGGAGCATTTTGCTACTTGTCGATAATCGTCGCGAGGTATGTGAACCTCTTCCTTATTTTGGGCATGATTCTATGTATGAAATATACATGTGGTGTTATTTCATGATTCCTTCTACTCTTAGAAGTTAAGAGGTATGTATGTTGATTTACTCTATGTAAAAGTTATGTCTAAGTTATCCTAAGTCCTTACCAAGTCTTATGGGGGATGTGGGTAAGAGTCGTTAGGAAGTATTTGTGCCTTGATAGTACTTTGGCTTGATTAAATGAGAATTATTCTATTTGCGCCTTGATAGTACTTTGGCTTGCTTAAATAAGGATTTCTTTTGGTTTATGTAAAAAGAAGGTATGGTAATTGTCTTGGTTTATGTAAAAAAAAAAAGGCATGGTAATTGTCTTGGTTTGTGTAAAGTCATGGTATTGTCTTGGTTTATGTAAAAAAAAGACATGGTAATTGTCTTCGTTTATGTAAAGGCATGGTATTGTCTTGGTTTATGTAAAAAGGAAAGACATGGTATTGTCTTGATGTGCAAAGGCATGGTATTGTCTTGGTTTGCTTGCATATGGGTTGCTCATATAGACATTCGTGCAAGTATCGTATTTCCACATCTCCGCGTCCCTCCATAAAGGGCCGGCAACTTGATTCAAGAGATATCATGGGGTAGCTCCCCATGGTGGTGAGTGGTACACACTCACGGTGGGTCGGTATTTGACTCGGGCGGGTTAAATTCCCGGGATATATATAAGCCATGAATTAGCTATCCGTGATGCGAGTATCGTGTACCGATGACTCATTGCGGGTCCACCTGACCTATGCGGGTGAAATAGTCTCTTGCGGGTGAAATAGTCCCATGATAGGTTGCATTATAACACAGAGGGTGGTTGACCCTGGAACTAGCACGACCTTCATGTTTTGAAACGGTAGTGATTTCATTAATGAAAGGGTGCAGTGTGTTTATGACTTAAAGTGGAACAGTTGGTCTCATTGTTAAAAACATAACTTAAAAGATAAAAGTGATTGCATTACTCTCATGATTGCAAGGTTCAGTGTGCTTAGTGATGTTATATTATATCATGGACTGCCGGCAGTGAGGAAAGATTCCACGGGCATGATTGATGTTATAGGCGTGAGACTCATGGTTATATTTGAGTAATGATTTTGAGGGCATGCGTCCCTCACTTGACATGACTGCTTATGTATTGTGTACTGTAGTTTGGCTATCATACATGTCTCCTGTTTTGTATAGACTGTTATGATTTCATTACAGGACTTACTGTTTCACATACTTGGTACATTCTTCGTACTGACCTCCTTCGGGGGGCTGCGTTCATGCCGCAGGTTTAGGTACGCAGTTTGGTGATCTGCAGGTGTAGGACCCTGCGCAGAGTTTTTGGATAGCTCCATCTGTTCAGGAGTTTATCATTTTGGTATAGATCCTTCAAGCATGTGTTTTGTACGGCATGGGTACGGCGAGGCCTTGTCCGTCATAGTTCAAGAAACTCCTGCAGGTCCTGTATTCATATGTGGATTGAACTTATGCATGCAGGTAAAGTGTCTTTTGATTATGTATATTATATCGGCACTTGTTTCGCTTTGCCCTTGCATGTTCGTTGGTTTTAAAAAAAACGAGGTGCTATTTAGTTCCGCGATTTACTTGTGTCGGGCCAGTAAGGCGGCCTGTGTAGGCACCGCCACGCCCGTGGTTCGGGCGTGACAGAGTGGTATCGAGCGATCCTCTGAATGTCTACGCACCGTGTCTAGAGTCTTGATTATCGGCGTGTTGCGCGCCACACCCATAAACACGAGGCTACAGGACATTTAAGAGTTGGTTTCTATTCTTCTCACTCGAGATCGTGTCATGTAGTCGTGTTAATAAGATAATTCCTCTCGACGTATTATTGTGTTACGATTATGCCTCGAGAGGGCAATAATCGCCTGCAGGGCAAAACAAGAGCAGAGCTACCAATGACTCGAGAGTTGATAGGGCTCATGCCTGTGGTATACCTGGATATTGTGCCACGCCATGAAGTTCTTCTCACGCGGTTTTGAGGCCCCAAAGACCGAGCCTCCAGCTCGGGCCAGGAAGACTATGTGGTCATACGGAAGCGATTATGTTATTGACCAAGATAGTGGTCGCAGCTTCATCACAGGAGGTTATTCACCAAGATGCATGTGTGTACAGAGGTTAGAGGGCCAACGCGGAAATCAACGTAAGAGGGCTAGACCGGTTGGTTATCCCGGTGAGTTTTGATGAGCTTTCAAGAATGAGTGTGATATTCATCCCAGCCTACCCAGTACAGACCCCCGCAGCTCACAGGTGGGAGATTTTACCCCACAAGATATTTAGGAGCCGGTCCGAGCTCCAGGGTTCGAAGTTCTCAGAGGAGCAGAGGATTTTCTCAGTCGAGGCCACCTATTCCTCGGTGTTTCCGATGTAGTAAACGTCATTTGGGGAAATGCCATCATGGCACAGGTGTTTGTTATTATTGTGACCGTCCGGGACATAAGCAGTGGGAATGTCCTATGAGAAGGAGCACTAGTATGGTGGCTCAGCCTATGAGGCCGGTGGTTGGTTCCCTTTCATTCACAACCGTGCGCCGCCCAGGGCAGGGTGTTCAGATGTCAGCCAGCCGCGGTAGAGGTCAGGGTGGAGTTTATAGTTCTGGCGGTCCTCCGAACTGCATAGGTGATGTGGCTACTAGGCAGGATCAGGAGGCAACATCGCATGGGGTTACAGGTATATTTTGATTCTTTTGAATCATACGTGCATTGGTAGATTCAAATTTCGCCCTAAGCGTATATGTTTTCCCTTGTTGCTAGCAGTTGTAATTGATAGAACCCCCAGAGGTAGGGATACTTTGATTAGTAAAGTGAAAAGTGAAGAATGTTGACAAGAATGATAAAGTGAACTGAGACTATAGTTGTGTAGGGTTCACAAGTTGTGTTTACCCCATAATAGTGTAAGACCGATAGTGAAGGATGTACAGTAGAAATTGTCACGATCCGACCTCGGATCCGTGACTGGTGCCTTACCCCGGGCACCCTTGTGATACAACATCAGAGAAAACCAGCGAAAATAAACTCACAAACAAGAACCATATAAGATAAATAGGCTAACCCAAAAATGGCTACCTTCCCGTAACATAGATAAAACAGAACTGAACAGTTACATCCTTAATAACTCAATTTATAACCGGACTACAGGCCTCTAAGAATTTGTAACAACCATGACGGGACAGGGCCCCGTCATACCCCTGAATGTACACAAAACCTACAACGTCAGGGAGAACCGTACCAAAAATCAAGTCAAGCCTCCGGAGTAATGGAGCTTCTGACACCTGAGCAAAGATCCTAAGAATGAGGATCCACCATCTGCTTACCCTTACCTGCGGCATGAACGCAGCCCCCGAGGAAGGGGGTCAGTACACAATATGTACCAAGTATGTAAAACTGGAAAATACTGTAATAATATCATAAGTCAAAATAAGCTGGAGTCATAGACGAAAATCAATTTACCTTGCACTGTGCCTTACTAACAATGAGAGTAACAAGTATAAATCTTACTGCATAAAAATAGGAGGCTCATGATCAAAACAGGGTACCTCGCCCGTAGTATCATTAAGCAATCCTACTCCTGGGACTATTTCACCCGCATGGGTCCTGTGGACCCGCATGAGGTCATCCGCCTCGTCATGGGACTATTTCACCCGCATGAGACTATTTCACCCGCATGGATCCTGTGGACCCGCATGAGTACCATCGCCGTACTCGCATGGGACTATTTCACCCGCATGGATCCTGTGGTCCGGATCCGCATGAGTACAAGCGCCGCACTCGCATCATGGGTAGCAAATCCATGGCATAAGTAATAACCCGGGGTTTACCCCGTAATAATATATATATATAGCATAGCTCATCCGGCTATCATACATAACATAAGCACTACCGGCCTATCATACATAACATAAGCACTACCGGCCTATCATACATAACATAAGCACTACCGGCTTATCCTGACATAAGCAAGTTAAGAAATCCCCTAACTTCTTATTAACCTTTACCAATATATATATCCTCTCATTTTAGTATACCTAAGGCACTAACATGTCTTTTAAGAGAAAATCCGGGAATTCAACCCAAGTACCACGTACTTCTAACCTTTTAAGAAATAACTCTTTTTATAGAAAAATTCCAAGATACTAATAACCATAGTATCAAGTTACGATTTCTTTTCAAGACAAGTCACATTTCCTTTTAGAAATATAATAAGCTTCTAAATCAAGTGACTTCATTTCCTTTAAAACCTTAGGCAATCAATGCCTAAAAATCAATCCATCTTTCACGCTTCAAATCATTTACCCGTACTTTTTTTACTTAGAGTAAACCTTTCTTTGTTAACCTTTCAAAAGCTAATATAACCAACTTCCCATAAAGTCATTATATTTGCGTTATTCCTTAGTCAAATACATTTTCCCTAAATCCAAGGGACTTATACTTTTAAAAAATGACACAAGTATCACATACTCTAAAACAAGTGAAAGATACCAAATCTTGTACGTCTACCGTACTACATAGGTACAAATACTCATGCTCAAGAGATAGGAAAGTTCCACATACCTCTTCGGTTAATCCACTTGCTAAGTCCGAAATACCGCACGTAATATGTCAACCTATAATGACCATAATACGTTTATTAACCCCCAATTTCAATGTAGAAACTCCAAGTTCAAGTTACTAATTCTTAATGAAATTTGGGCAGCACTTCCTTTGTTTCTACATACTTTGCCACCTTTTTCAAGGTCGAATTCAATATCCAAACGCCACATTTAAGGCCCAACAATCCAACATTTCAAAGGGGATTACACACCTAAACTTAAATGTGTAAAATTCTGCCCCACAAGGTAAAACAACCAACTTAACAAGTCTAAGGTAGTTTTTAGGCTACAACATGCTCACATAATCTTCTTAACCAATTCTTTCACATCCAAACCACATTTCTTACATGCAATGAATCTAAGAGCATTATTTACTATAACAAGTTCCTTTTCCTTCACATGCAACATCAATAACTAGCTACAAGAGAGAATTGTTACCTTTAGAGCTTTAGCCAAAATTATTCCAACAATTTTGCTAGCCTCCTTTTCAAGAACACCACCACAACCACCCTTACAAGCTAGCCACAAGCTTCCTTCTTGTTCTTAACTTTTCTGATTTTTCCTAGGCTTTGAATTCCTCTTGGAATTCTAGAGAGAAGTGAGAGCCTTTGCTTAGAGAGAGAGAGAGAGATTTGAAGGATGACCAAGTCTTCAAGACTTGGTCAATATAAGGCATGCAACAATTCAGATGTGGGGGGGGACACTTGTCACCCACCCATGACCTCTTTTAAAACAAAACAAAGGCGTAAATTTCCACTAACTCGCAGAACCCGCCTCGCGGCAGCCTCAGGCCGCTGGCCAAACTTCCGCTCTCAGACTTTCTCCGGCCATGCGGCGCTGAGACTTCAGCGACCCTTCAGATCTTCCGGCGCCGCGGCCCTGTTTCCTGTCGCCGCGGCCCTACAATCTCCCGCCTTGGCGCCGCGACCCTGCCCATGGCGCCGCGGCGCTGAGGCCCCTGACCGCGATCCAGACCCGAACTACGGGGTATAACATTCTCCCCCCCTTAGAAATATTCGTCCCGAATGTTCCTTCTAGGCTTACTCGAATCACAATCGACATAGACGCTCTTAACTATTCTTTTACAAATAAAGACGATCCACGAGCCACAACATTACTCAAGCAAAATTCCCAAATGAAACTATCAAACAAGAAAGTAGGTTACCTGAAGGTATAGGAAATAAGTGAGGATACTTCTTCATCATGTCATCCTCTGCTTCCCACGTCATCTCCTCCCTGTTCTCGTTCCGCCATAATACTTTGATGGAAGTCACATCCTTTGTCCGAAGTCGCCTAACCTGACGATCGAGTATCGCTATGGGACTCTCCTCATACGATAACTCCTCTGTCACCTGGATATCATGAATCGGGTGCACTCTAGATGGGTCTCCTATACATTTCCGCAACATAGATACGTGAAAAACTGGATGTACTGCCTCCAGATCGGACGGCAGGTCTAAATCATAGGCAACCTTGCCTACCCTACGGATAATCTGATAAGGTCCAATGTACCTTGGGCTAAGTTTCCCCTTCTTCCCAAATCTCATCACACCCTTCATGGGTGATACCTTCAGGAAGACCCAATCATCTACCTCAAACTCCAAGTGTCGACGCCGATGATCTGCATACGACTTCTGTCGACTCTGAGATGACAATAACCACTCCTGGATAAGCTTCACCTTATCCACCGCCTGATGTACCAAGTCTGGCCCGACTAACTGAACTTCTCCCACCTCAAACCAACCTATCGGTGACCTACACTTCCTCCCGTATAAGGCCTCATGCGCGTCATCCGGATACTAGAATGGTAGCCGTTGTTATAAGCAAACTCCACAAGAGGCAAATGATCCTCCCACTACCCTCGAATCAATAACACAAGCCCGCAGATATCCTCAAGTTGTCCGGATAGTGCGCCGGCCCGTCCGTCGATTCGAGGATGAAACGCCGCATCGAGACTCACCGTGTCCCTAATCCCTTCTCGAAAGACCTCGTAAGTTAGCCGAACCGGGCTCCTCCATCTGAAATAATCGATATAGGAACTCCGTGCGCCTCACGATCTCTCCGATATACGCCTAGCATAATCCTCGGCCGAAAAAGTCGCCCCGATCGGAAGAAAATGGGCTGATTTCACACTGTCGACGATAACCCAAATGGAATCATGCTTCTCCGGTGGAAGGTAACCCCGTAATAAAATCCATATTTACTACCTCCCACTTCCAAGTCGGGATATCAATAGCTGCAATGCCCACCGGCTTCGTGCTCAACCTTAACTCGCCGACACCGCATCGCTCACGAACTCCGCAACGCCCCTCTTCGTGCCATCCCACCAATACACGATCCGAGGTCATGATACATCTTAGTCGCACTTTATGAATAGAATAACGAGCACCGCGTGCCTCCCCTAATGGCCGACGAAGTCCTCGCTACATCGGAACACACAATCGCCCTCAAATCTTAGCACCCCATCCGCGCTACCTCAAATAGACTCTTCTTTCTCGACAAGTGGCATCTCGATACCGCACTATAATCGGATCTCATCGCCGCCTCTTCACCTCCTCGACGATGGAAGACTCGACAACCTCTCGAACCCGAACTCCTCACTATCGAATCAACCAAACGAACCCCAAGGCTCGCTAATGATGTAACTCTGATCATATCCTCTTCTCTCGTCAGACATCATGCACTACCCATCGATCCGCGACTAGGGCATCCGCAACTACATTGGCCTTCCCCGGTGGTATAGAATATCAACATCATAGTCCTTGAGTAACTCCAACCACCGCCTCGCCGTAAGTTCACTCTCCTCCGTGAAGATATACCGAGACTCTTGTGGTGCGTGTAAATATCCACATGAACTCCATACAAATAGTGTCTCCAGATCTTCAAGGCATGAATCATTGCTGCCAACTCTAAGTCATGTGTGGGATAGTTCTTCTCATGCTTCCTAAGCTGTCGAGATGCGTAAGCTATAACCTTGCCGTGCTGCATCAGCACGCACCCAAGCCCGACACCCGACGCATCACAATAAACCACATATCCGTCCAAACCCTCAGGAAGAGTAAGAATCAAGGCGTCAATTTCTCCTTCGATGAAAACTCTCTCACAAGCATCCGCCCACCGGAATATAGTCGCTTCGAGTCACCTAGTCAAAGGTGCCGACATGGAAGCAAACTTCTCCACAAACCTCGATAATAACTCGCAAGGCCCAAAGCTGCGCTCTCCGCTTGTAGTGGGTCTAGGCCAAGTCTCGATCGCTTCAATCTTTGTCAGACAACCCGAATACCATCGCCCCGATAACATGCCCTAAGAAAGCCACCGGCTACCAAAACTCGCGATTTCGAGAACTTGGCATACAATCGCCGGTCCCGAGGACTCGATACCGTCCTCAAATGACCAGATGCTTCCGCTCGCGCGAATACACCAAGATATCATCAATGAACACTATAACGAACATATCCAAGAATGGCTGAACACCCTATTCATCAAATCCATGAATACCGCTGAGCGTTGGTCAATCCGGAAGACATCACCTGAACTCATAGTGCCCATACCGGTCCCGAATGCGCTTCGATATCCTCCTCTAACTCAGACTGATGGTAACGGATCGCAGTCTATCTTGGAAAAGCATTTCGCACTCGCAATCGGTCAAACAAATCATCAATCCCGGGAGGGATATCTGTTCTTGATAGTTACCTTGTTCACCGCTCGTAATCAATACACATACGCCAGCCCCATCCTTCTTCTTTACAAATAACACCGGCGCTCCCTGGGAGAAACACTTGGCCCGATAAAGCCTTTCTCCAAAGAAATCTTTCATTGGTCCTTCAATTCCTTCAACTCGCAGTACCATCCTCGTATGGCGGAATAGATATCTACGAGTGTCCGCGCCAAATCAATGCAAACTCAATCTCCTCTCGGGAGGATACCCTAAGCTCGCTCGGGAATACATCTAGAAATTCTCTAACAACCGAATCGATCAAGGTCCAGATCTCACCTCGTGATCGAATACCCGAACCAAATGGTAAATATACCCCTTCCGTACCATCTTCCTAGCCTTGAGGTAAGAAATAAACCTACCCCTCGGCGATGCAGTATTCCCCTTCCACTCGATAACCGGCCACCGGGAAACCGGAACCGAACTAACCTCTCTCTACAGTCCACATTGGCATAGCAAGACGCTAGCCAATCCATACCCATAATCACATCAAAGTCCGTCATATCCAACTCTATCAAGTCGGCTAGAGTCTGACGACTGTATATAGTCACTGGGCAAGCCTTATACACTCGCCTACCACCACCGAATCACCTATCGTAGCTACCTCAAAAGGTTTTATGGACTCGGCTCTATCCCTATTCTACCAAGAATATGAGGAGATATATAGGACAAGGTAGAACACGGGTCTATCAAAGCATAAACATCACAAAGAAGAAACCAACAATGTACCGTGGCGACATCGTGACGCCTCACCGTCCCGGGCGGCCGACATAGCATAAATGCGGTTCGAGGACCGCTGAATCGAACCCCGCCACGACTTCGCCGTGGCCTTCGCCCGTGAACAACCTCGCCTCCGGCGCATAACCATCAAGATGAAGACCAAAGAATCGAACTCGCTTACCGAGCCATAGCATTTCCGCCTGCCTGGTCGACAATATCTCTTCAAATGGCCTCGCCGCCACAAGAGTAACAAGCTCCTGGAGGAACACGACACCCCCCATAATGGCAATCACCACATCGACAACACCGAGGCATAGGTGGACTCATCTCGACCGAACTCGTCCTCCGAAACCCGAAGCCACAGGACCCTATCCACGCCTCGAATTCCTGACGACCGAAGATGGTGGAGGAGTGCTCAACCGCCGTGATGCAAATCCGGTCTGCTGAGGCCGTTTACCTCGAGAACTACTAGAGGACGCCGCTGTCACGCCCTCTTCGGCGATACCTATCAATCCGCCGCCTGCGTTCCTCACACCTGTGCATAGGCTCAGATACGGGCAATGTCCATGCCCGGCTGAAGAGCTACTCCCGTACAACTCTCTGCCAAATAGTCATCGAGCCCTGTGACATAGCGGTGCACTCTGTCCTCCATATATGCTACTAAAGTGGGCACATATCGAGCCAACGAGTCAAACTCTACGTTGTACTCCCGGACTGTCCGCCCACTCTGTCTCAATGTCGAAATTGCTTACCGCGTTTCCTCATCTGCGGAGGCAAGAAATGTCCAAGAAACGCCGCCGAGAACTCATCCCATACAGCTGGAAGCGCATGCTCCCCCCGGGACAGCTCCCATGAATCAAACCAGTCAACTGCGGTATCACACAGCCGATGCGAACTCAATACAACCGACTCGGTATCCGAGGCCTTGATCACCCTCGTGATCCGTAGAATCGTCGGATAAATTCACGAGATCATCCTCGTGCCTCGACCCATAGAACTCGGAGGCTGCGGCTCAAAAGTCTCAAGTCTCACGCTATCGGATGCGGGAGGAACTACGGTGCAAATAACCGCTCTCGCTCGCCCTCATGCCTAGCCACTATCTCCGCCAATAATCGGGCCATCTTCAGAGCCCATATCCTCTCGCTCCAGCCGTAATCGAGGCTCAGTACCGTAGTCTCGTGAATCGCCGCTGCGCAGCCTCATTGGCTGGGTTGACGACGTCGTGGAACTCGCCGCCTAAACATTATCTCGTAAGGATCGGGCACGTGCGGGTAACCCTGTGTCCTACTAGTAGTTCCTCCGCCGCTTGCCTTCCGGGCCGCGGTTGCTTTGCGTGAGGCATAAGCGATACATACAAAATTCACGTCAGAGGAAATTCAACCTATAACACGGCTCTATTGCACGATATTAGAGTGAAAGAAATGGAAATCAATCCTAAATATCCTGCAGCCTCCTGATTATAGATGTGGTGCACAACACACCAATAATCAAGACTCTAATAGATACGGCCTGTAGACCCTTTCGGAGGATTAACTGCACTGATACCACTTTTGTCACGACCCGACCCCGGATCCGTGACCGGTGCCTTAACCCGGGCACCCTTGTGATACAACATCAGAGAAAACCAGCGGAAATAAACTCACAAACAAGAACCATATAAGATAAAATAGGATAACCCAACAATGGCTACCTTCCGTAACATAGATAAAACAGAATCAACGCTACATCCTTAATAACCCAATTTATAACCGGACTACAGGCCTCTAAGAATTTGTAACAACCATGATGGGACAGGGCCCCGTCATACCCCTGAATGTACACAAAACCTACAACGTCAGGGAGAACCGTACCAAAAATCAAGTCAAGCCTCCGGAGTAATGGCTTCGACACTGAGCAAAGATCCTAATAATGAGGATCCACCACCGCTACCCTTACCGTCAGATGAACCCAGGAAGGCGGGGTCGACACAATATGTACCATGTAAACCGGAAAATCGTAATAATATCATAAGTCAAAATAATTTGAGTCGTAGGCGAAAATCAATTTACTCAGACCGTGCCTTACTAACAATGAGAGTAACAAGTATAAATCTTCTGCATAAAAATAGAGGCTCATGATCAAAACAGGTACCTCGCCCGTAGTATCATTAAGCAATCCTACTCCTGGGACTATTTCACCCGCATGGGTCCTGTGGACCCGCATGAGGTCATCCGCCTCGTCATGGGACTATTTCACCCGCATGGGACTATTTCACCCGCATGGATCATGTGGACCCGCATGAGTACCATCGCCGTACTCGCATGGGACTATTTCACCCGCATGGATCCTGTGGTCCGGATCCGCATGAGTACAAGCGCCGCACTCGCATCATGGGTAGCAAATCCATGGCATAAGTAATAACCCGGGGTTTACCCCGTAATAATATATATATATATATAGCATAGCTCATCCGGCTATCATACATAACATAAGCACTACCGGCCTATCATACATAACATAAGCACTACCGGCCTATCATACATAACATAAGCACTACCGGCCTATCATACATAACATAAGCACTACCGGCTTATCCTGACATAAGCAAGTTAAGAAATCCCCTAACTTCTTATTAACCTTTACCAATATATATATATCCTCTCATTTTAGTATACCTAAGGCACTAACATGTCTTTTAAGAGAAAATCCGGGAATTCAACCCAAGTACCACGTACTTCTAACCTTTTAAGAAATAACTCTTTTTATAGAAAAATTCCAAGATACTAATAACCATAGTATCAAGTTACGATTTCTTTTCAAGACAAGTCACATTTCCTTTTAGAAATATAATAAGCTTCTAAATCAAGTGACTTCATTTCCTTTAAAACCTTAGGCAATCAATGCCTAAAAATCAATCCATCTTTCACAGTTTCAAATCATTTACCCGTACTTGTTTTACTTAGAGTAAACCTTTCTTTGTTAACCTTTCAAAAGCTAATATAACCAACTTCCCATAAAGTCATTATATTTGCGTTATTCCTTAGTCAAATACATTTTCCCTAAATCCAAGGGACTTATACTTTTAAAAATGACACAAGTATCACATACTCTAAAACAAGTGAAAGATATCAAATCTTGTACGTCTACCGTACTACATAGGTACAAATACTCATGCTCAAGAGATAGGAAAGTTCCACATACCTCTTCGGTTAATCCACTTGCTAAGTCCGAAATACCGCACGTAATATGTCAACCTATAATGACCATAATACGTTTATTAACCCCCAATTTCAATGTAGAAACTCCAAGTTCAAGTTACTAATTCTTAAGGAAATTGGCGACTTCCTTTGTTTCTACATACTTTGCCACCTTTTCAAGGTCGAATTCAATATCCAAACGCCACATTTAAGGCCCAACAATCCAACATTTCAAAGGGATTACACACCTAAACTTAAATGTGTAAAATTCTGCCCCACAAGGTAAAACAACCAACTTAACAAGTCTAAGGTAGTTTTTAGGCTACAACATGCTCACATAATCTTCTTAACCAATTCTTTCACATCCAAACCACATTTCTTACATGCAATGAATCTAAGAGCATTATTTACTATAACAAGTTCCTTTTCCTTCACATGCAACATCAATAACTAGCTACAAGAGAGAATTGTTACCTTTAGAGCTTTAGCCAAAATTATTCCAACAATTTTGCTAGCCTCCTTTTCAAGAACACCACCACAACCACCCTTACAAGCTAGCCACAAGCTTCCTTCTTGTTCTTAACTTTTCAGATTTTTCTTAGGCTTTGAATTCCTCTTGGAATTCTAGAGAGAAGTGAGAGCCTTTGCTTAGAGAGAGAGAGAGAGATTTGAAAGATGACCAAGTCTTCAAGACTTGGTCAATATAAGGCATGCAACAATTCAGATGGGGGGGACACTTGTCACCCACCCATGACCTCTTTTAAAACAAAACAGTGCAGAAATTTCCACTAACTCTCGCAGAACCCGCCTCGGCGCCGCGGCCAGCCGGCGCGCGGCTGAAACTGTCGCTCTCAGACTTTTCCGCCGCGCCCTTTCCTTGTGCGCGGCGCTAAGGCTTCAGCGACCCTTCAGATCTTCCGGCGCCGCGGCCCTACAATCTCCCGCCTTGGCGCCGCGGCGCTGAGGCCCCTGACCGCGATCCAGACCCGAACTACGGGGTATAACAGAAATACTTCGGCCTGTGTGACGAACCTCTAGTGAATGGGAGGATAGGGTGAGAAGTACCTTGAAATAAGAGAGATTTATTTAAGACTAAGAATGAGAAGTTAAGTGTGACGATGGGTCGGGTTATGAACTCATTTCGGGTAAACCGATAGTATAGAATGGGGTGATGTCAGTTGGATATGGTCCCGCTTTGTGATAGGGTCCCGAGGATGCAAGTCCCACGTCTAGTTAATCGTTGTACGAGTTTGTGGACGCGTTCCACCGGAACCAGGTTGTAAGGGCCGAGAAGAGCCTTAGCGGAAATTCAAGTAGCAAAATGGCCAAGTTTGGATAGTAACTCCAAGGATTGGAGAACAGAAACAATATTTGAAATTTTGTACGTGTACCAAATAAGTTTGGAAGTACGAGAAAGTATGACAAGTAAGAAAAGAAAGGAACCTCTAAGGATCCCGTTTTTAAGACTGTAACCTTCGAGTTTTGTGAGAAGGGACCGCGGATGGAAGGTCTGTTGATATGTTTACGTATGTTATGTGGTGGCCATGTGTGACATCATTGGTCTCGTGGGGAATTGATTGATAGGCATAGTAAAGAGACTATGCCGGAGTTTGTATATCTTGGCAACCGACTAAGAACATTCGGGGACGAATGTTTCTAAGGGGTGAAGAATATTACACCCCGAAATTCCAGGACATGTATAAGAGAATGGACGCGAGAACACAAGACTTGAAATTGGTACGAAAGGAAGAATTGTTTTTCCGAAGGAAAATCTTCCGAACGTCGGAAAGGAAAAATGTTCGTTGATGAGATAATAGATTTTCAAAATGCATTATTTGAGGAGTATGGAACTTATTATCATTATGGAAATTTATTTTTACGGATTTGGTCACGTAGGGCCCACCCGAGAAATTTTACGTTTTGTGGGGCCCACGAGGGTTACGAAATTTTATGGATAAATGAGAGAGCGACACGTGGCACCCCCCCCCCCCCATGGTCTTGGGCGAATTTGGGCAAGGGTATTATGGTCATTGACCAATGTAGATGATCAAGTCTTCAAGCTTGAGATTATTGACTTAGTCAACTTGACACTTGTATAGATATCTAAGTATCCTTCATCCTAGCCAAACATATGTTGTAATATTGACCCTCCATTGTATTATATATACACACTAGTGCAAGACCAAGTCTTCAACACTTAGAAAAAATTAGAGAGACCTTGTTCTTCAATGTGAGCTCTCGGGTTTGGCCATATATCCACACAAAAAAATTTGCAATTGTGGTTCTTTATTCACAAGACTTTAACCCAAGGTCCCTAAGGGTATTGTAAGGATATCTCAATAGAAAGATCTCGGAAAAACGACGTTTTCACGTTAGTCGCAAGGTGAAAACCTAAGTCATTTTCATAGTTTTGGATTGAAAATGGAAGAGAAGTTGGTTGTGAACTTCCAAGGGCTTCAAATAGCGGATTGGAGCGTAAAGGAAAAGATCTAAGAATTGCTAAGGAGCGACTTTGAATCTTGGAATTTTATAAGGGCTTATAAAGGTAACAATCTTGTCGTTTTAGTAATTAAAAATTACTTATTGTTGTAGTTATGGATATTAGCAAGCATGAGATATATATTATGAAGTTTGATAAGTGTATTGGCTATTGGAACCCTAATCTGAAACTAGCATGTTTAGCCTTTGAGATTGAAATTCAATTTGGTTATTAGTTTAGTCGTCGCATGTTATATAAAGAAGGAATTGTAGTTGTTAAAGTTGTTTATGACTATATAACATGTTATACCTAACAACTTGGATTGAAAAAGAATTGGAAAGGACTTAGGAGTTGTTATATTGGTGGCTGAATGCCCTTATAAGTGTTGGATTGTGTTATATTAATTGTGGGGCAGAATTTTACACGTATTGTGAGGCGTGTAATCCCCTTTGATTGGTTGATGTATTGAGCCTTAAATGTGGCATGTTGGTTATTGATTATCGGGCCTTGAAAAAGGTGGAAAAGTACGTAGAAACAAAGGAGGTGCTGCTCGATTTTCCGTAGAATAAGAGTCATTATACTTAGTATGATTCTACGTTTAAAAGGGAGGAGTTGATAGACATGTTATGGTTAATATAGGTTGAAGTACTACGAGTAGCGTATTCTACTTAAAGGATGGAATAGCTATCAAGGTTGAAGTACTTTGGAGCATTTTGCTATTTGTCGATAATCGTCGCGAGGTATGTGAACCTCTTCCTTCTTTTGGGCATGATTCTATGTATGAAATATACATGTGATGTTATTTCATGATTCCTTCTACTCTTAGAAGTTAAGAGGTATGTACGTTGATTTACTCTATGTAGAAGTTATGTCTAAGTTATCCTAAGTCCTTACCAAGTCTTATGGGGGATGTCGGTAAGAGTCGTTAGGAAGTATTTGGAGTCAAGTTGACTTTGCTAATTTACTGCACGAATGAGAATAAGTATCGAACAAGCCATTGCAGCATTAATAAAAGAAAATGTATCGACAATCAATTATATTAAAATGAGTAGAATTCTCCATCTGCATAGAAACTAAGATAAGGCAAAATTGTATTACATTTTCTAGATCAATGATGCTTTAATAAGATCGTTATAAACAAGTATAACTTATTCACAACGCACAAAAGTATATGTTACTTAATTTAAAGAGTTTACGTTATGAAGTTTTAAGACTATGAACCTTAAATTCTTAAAAGGTTAAGAGACTTTATTTTTCAAGTTATGAGACTTGATTCTTAAAGGAAGAAATGACATGATTTAAAGTTAAGAGACTTGATTTCTAAAGTTAAGAAACTTGATTTCTAAAGTTAAGAGACTTGAAGTATTTTGAAAGTTAAGAAACTTGATTTGAAAGTATATGATACTTGGTCTTAAAAGTATAAGTCTCTTGGTTATAAAAAGAATGAATTTGTCTAAAACCATAAAGGGTTATAACGACTTTATGAGAAGTTAGTTATAACGACTTTATGGAAGGTTAAGAGAGTTGTCTATTTTGATTGATAGGAATGCGTTGCCTAGATTGTGAAAATTGAAGTTACTTGGTTTCAAAGCCTTGAAATGAATTTCTAAAAGGTGTAGTAACTTATTTTGAAAAATAGACATGCCTTGATACTACGGGTGTTAGTATCTTGGGGTTTTATATAAAAATGAGTCTTTTTGTCACGACCCGACCACGGGCCCGTGACTGGTGCCTTACCCCGGGCACCCTAGTGATACAACATCAGAGAAAAACCAGCGGAAATAAAAACTCAAAGAAATGAAACGATAAAATATAAGAAAACAGGCTAACCAAAACGGCCACCTTTCTGCATATATATATAAATGATTAAACCTGAACAGTTACATCCTTTTTACAAACCCTGCCCACAACAGTACTACAGACCTCTAAGAGTTTTTACAACAACTATGACGGGACAGGGCCCCGCCATACCCCTGAATGTACAAGAACCTACAAACTCAGGGAAACATACCAAAAAATAAGCCTCCGGAGAAACGGAGCTTCCCAAACGCTGAACTGTGATCCTATGAGCGAAGATCAACAACCGGTGTACCTATACCTGCGGCATGAACGCAGCCCGGGCGAGGTCGATAACAGTACCAAGTATGTGGCCGAAAATATCGTAAATGAAACCATAACGATTCATATAAAGCGGGAGACATGTATGATAACCAAACTACAGTTCACAATATATATTAGCAGTCATGTCAAGTCAGGGACTCACGCCCGTAAAGTCATCACTCAAATATAACCCGGGAATTTAACCCGCACAACGGCCGCATGCCCCGGCATCTTACATCGATATAAGCATGACCATGGAACCATCCTAATGGAAGCATACCCGTGGGCCACCCATCGTGTCAGTATGTCCAAAGGAAATAACAAGATAACAATCATACTGGAAGCATACTCGTGGGCCACCCATCGAGTCAGTATGTCCAAAGCAAATAACAAGATAACACTCCTAATGGAAGCATACCCGTGGGCCACCCATCGTGTCAGTATGTCCAAAAGGAAATAACAAGATAACAATCATAATGGAAGCATACTCGTGGGCCACCCATCGTAATGTCCAAAGCAAATAACAAGATAACACTCCTAATGGAAGCATACCCGTGGGCCACCCATCGTGTCAGTATGTCCAAAAGGAAATAACAAGATAACAATCATAATGCGAGCATACTCGTGGGCCACCCATCGTGTCAGTATGTCCAAAGCAAATAACAAGATAACACTCCTAATGGAAGCATACCCGTGGGCCACCCATCGTGTCAGTATGTCCAAAAGGATCGATATAGTGGAAGCATACCCGTGGGTCACCCATCGTGTCAGTATGTCCATCAATCAACCAGATAGCCGACCCTCCAACGAGAGACGCGATAGCACAGAAATACAACACTTGCACAACAAAGGCTATCACCACAAGCATAGGCAAGTTCAACATACTCATAGACTTTCATTTTATTACAACAAATCCGGATTTTAACCCCAAGGTACTACGTATTTTAACTCTTTAAAAGATCCATTTCTTTCACAAAAAGTCACACGATACCCGTAGTATCAAAATAGAGTAACTATCTTTTTAAGTAAACCAAAACAATTTCCATATCTTCTTTTCGAATAAACCAACTTAAGACCAAAACCATGACTTCCTTTTTAAACCAATTTAAGGCAAAACCATGACTTCCTTTTAAACCATTTTAAGACAAAACCATGCCTTTCTTTAAAACCAAAACACTTTAATTTCCTCAAGTCTCTTTTCTTTTAGAAAACAAGTTCCTTACTTTGGAATTTAAGAAAAATCAATACTTGTTATTAATGATCTTATTAAAGCAACCATGATCTAGGAAATGTAATACAATTTTGTCTTATCTTAGCTTCTATGCAGATGGAGGTTTCTACTGGTTTTAATATAATTAATTATTTGTCAATACATTTTCCTTTATTAACGCTGCAGTGGTTTGTTCGATACTTATTCTCATTTCCGAAATCAATACAACTTATTCCTTTTTAAAACCCAATTACCCATTTCTCATAAATGCGGTTTCACAACTTTTTAACACAAACCAAGTCCTTAATATTTCACATCAAGTCATTTATAAGTCAAGTCTCTTATCTTTTAAAAACCACAGACCATTTCTTTACCTACATAAAGTTGTTATAACAAACTTCCCATAAAGCCGTTATAACACTTTATGTTTTAAACCAACCAAACTCGTTTAGCACACGTACGTCTACCGTACTACATAGTTCACAACAATCATGCTAGAAAAGATAGGAAGAGGTTCACATACCTCGCGACGATTATCGACAATTAGCAAAACGCTCCAAAGTACTATAACCCTGCTAGCCTTTTCCACCCTTCAAGTAGAATACGCTACTCGTAGTACTTCAACCTATAAAGGCAACAAAACGTCTATCAACCTCTAGATCTCTTCGTAGAACAATTCTAAGTACAAGGTTCCTTATTCTACGGAAAATTCGGCAGCACCTCCCACCCCCCCCCCCCCCACAACCACATAAATCTCCTCCTCTATCAAGGCCCGCTACCAAGCCAACAACTCCAGGGGGGGGGTTACACGTCTAACCGGACGTGTACAATTCTACTCCACAATAATACTACAAGTCTACTGTAAATACAGTCCAATGTAAATACAATTCAATTCTTTATAAACATCCTTCCATATATCTTATACTCAATTCTAAACTACTACAACATGTAATATCCAATTACAATAGAAGGACTACAATCATTACCTCGATAAGCCCAAAATAATCCAAGATTATAAGTCGATCCTGAGCAACGTTTAGCTCCAAATCCTTACGCTCCAACCCGCTCCAAGAAACCCTTAGAAGTTTCTAAACAACTTTTCTTAACACTTCATCTAAGCTATGAAGATTTTTCTAGGGCTTCATTTTGCGACTAAGGAATAAAGTAGTATTTCCGGGCTCTTAGTATTGAAATAACTTTGAAATACTACTAGGAATACTAGGCTAAGGTATTTGGGATTTATACAATAATACTTGAAGTATTTCTACACAAAGTGGGGGGTTGGACGAGAACACCTAAGGGGAGGGAGGGAGAATTTGCCTTGGAAATTATTTCAAGTGTGGATGAAGAATTAGTCTTGCACAAAGGGGTATTTATAGAGAAATCAATGGCCAAGATCTAGGCAAGTGTGTGGTAAAGATTGGGGACATGTGGGTGTGGGTTCTACCAACCACATGTCCACCACAAAATTTGGACAAGTGGCTAGCCACTTGTCCACTACCAAACCGCCCGCGACAAGTGTCGCTTCACTAATTACCACACGGCCACACGGGGTGACACGTGGCGCCCCTCCTACTCGTCCAAAATATTTCATCTTTCGAAAATATCTGTAATGCCAAAAATCCGAAAATAAAGTGGGCCCCACAAAACCGTAAATTCTCCCGTGGGCCCCACGTGACCAATTTCGGAAATAAAATTCCATAATTCTCAAATATTCCAAAAAGTCCGAATACCAAATCTGGGAATCCAATTCTCATTAACGAACCTTTTTCCTTCACAAAATCCGGAAACTTTTCCGTCGAAAAATCACATCTTTCTTCCTTTCCAATTTTTCTGTCGTATTCTCGTACGTACGTCCTCATATACATATTCTGGAACTACGGGGTGTAACATTCTCCCCCCCCCCCCCTTAGAAACATTCGTCCCGAATGTTCCTTCTAAGTCTCAAAACATACATGCGTTGGTATAGTTTTCACTACTATACTTACAAAACCACTTATGTCACACCTGGCCATAATATAACACATGCGCAAAACTCCAATCCAAGCCAACGAGGAATCACCTCTAACATCACAAAATCTTCCACCTATGGTCTAAAGGATACTCCCTTCGCATCTTCACTTCACAACAAAATGATCCCTTTTATTCTGTTAACACACGTTCACTCCTTTCCTTACTCGTCATACCCTTCTCGTAAACCCGAACTCTCTCTAGTACACGTACCATACTCCAGTCATCGCTTCAGTTTCCAAAACCTTGGAGTCACTACCTCCAAACTTGGTCATTTTACTAGCCTCAAATTCCTTTAAGGCCCTTCCCGGCCTTCACGATCCGATTCTGGTCGAACGCATCCACAAATTCATACAACGGTTACCTAAATTTGGGCCTTGCACCCTCGTGATCCTACCACCTGGCGGGACCACCTCGAACTGACCCTACCTCATTCCGGGCTGCGGGTTGACCCGCGATCTGGCCTCAACCCGACCCGCTATCGCGCCAAACTCTCTCGTTCCCCGATCCGGAACAATCTTACTAATTCACGTCATGAAAGCTACCACTTCTATCTCAAACTACCCATGGAATTATCACACAAAACTCCACGTATACTATGCACTCCGACAAAGATTAACCGTAAAGTCTTTTACTCAAGACGGCCTTACATCTAAGGTCTCAACTGTCAAAAATTCTAAGGTTCACAATTGTCTCATCCCCAGACTTACCCTTTTCTAACCAGGCTTCTAACTCATATTTACCACAATCCAACCAAACAAAATACTAAACACATCATCATAACATCAAAACAAACTAGTCTCTAGAGGGTTAAGGATATACCTGATAATCAAATAGGCGGTTCAAAGGACCGCTAAAGCTGGAACTTCCACCGCGACCTGCAGAGCTGCACGGTATGAACATCCCGCCTAACTATGGAAGGTGAAGAACCCGCAATCGATCCCGTAGTCTGTGCTATCCCACTAGTGCCACCTGGTCTGGACAGTTTCCGCAAATGGCCCTGCTGGACGCATGTAAAACAAACTCCCAAACTAGCACGGCATTCCCCACAATGGAGCCTACCACAACGGTCACCACGAGGTAGGGGTGGCTTCATCCGCTAACACCCCGCTCCCAACATCCGAACCTCGAGCCACGACCGCTCCTCAATACTCCCGACGTCCCAAGATCGCGGAGGACCACTCAACTGGATGAGGTATATATTCGATCTGCGGAGGCCGCCGCCTCGAAAGTTACCAAAGGACCTGCTGTCACGGCCTCTTACGCTGATCTCGGTCCCTACGCCGGTCTCTACGTTCCTCCATCCTCGCGCATAAGCTCAGATACGGCAATGTCCATGCCCTACCAAGAGCTACACCCGAGCAAGCCTCTGCCAAGTAGTCATCGAGCCCCGTGACGTAGCGGTGCACTCTGTCCTCCATATTTTCCAATAACGCAGGGACATATCGAGCCAACGAGTCGAACTCCACGTTGTACTCCCTAACCGTACGCCCTCTCTGTCTCAACATCAGAAATCTGTCTGCCCGTGCTCTCCTCATCTGTGGAGGCAAGAAATGGCTGAGAAATGCCTCCGAGAACTCATCCAAAACAGCTGGAGGCGCATGTTCCCCCCGGGACAGCTCCCACTAATCAAACCAGTCGACTGCAGTATCACGCAGCCGATGCGAACCTAAGACCACCGACTCGGTCTCCGAAGCCTTGATCACTCTCATGATCCGTCAGAATCGCTTGGATGAACTCCTGCGGATCATCCTCAGGCCTCGATCCATAGAACACTGGTGGACTGCAACTTAAGAAGTCTCGAAGTCTCCAACTATCGGCTCTGGGGTGCACTACCGGTACCACCGGCTCCCGTCTGTCCTCAAGTCTCGCCATAAACCTAACTAGTAATCGCCATCTCTTGTAACCCATATCCTCGTTCTTGGCCGTGGACCGAGGCTCGGATATCGTGGCCTCGGTAGCTACCGCCGCCGCTTCTAAACTCTGCTTGGCCGGCGTCGTAGAATCAGCCGTCTGTAGCACCACTCGTGTAAAGATCGGGCATGTGCCCTCGTAACCCTCTCAGGTTTCTACTCGCACTCCTCTGCCGCTTTGCCTTCTCGGGCCACGGTTGCACTGGCGGAGGCATCACTGGTACAAGAGAATACGTCAGAGGGAGTCCAACTCATAACACAGCTCTAAGGCACGATCTCAGAGTGAGAAGAATGGAAACCAATCCTAAATATCCTGTAGCCTCCTGATTATAGGTGTGGTGCACAACACACCGATAATCAAGACTCTACTAGATACGGTCTGTAGACACTTTCTGAGGATTAACTGCTCTGATACCACTTTTGTCACGACCCGACCTCGGGCCCGTGACTGGTGTCTTACCCCGAGCACCCTAGTGATACAACATCAGAGAAAAACCAGCGGAAATAAAAACTCAAAGAAATGAAACGATAAAATATAAGAAAACAGGCTAACCAAAACGGTCACCTTTCTGCATATATATATAAATGATTAAACCTGAACAGTTACATCCTTTTTACAAACCCTGCCCACAACAAGCATTACTGCACTTAAGAGTTTTTACAACAACTATGACGGGACAGGGCACCGCCATACCCCTGAATGTACAAGAACCTACAAACTCAGGGAAACATACCAAAAAATAAGCCTCCGGAGAAACGGAGCTTCCCAAACGCTGAACTGTGATCCTATGAGCGAGGATCAACAACCGGTGTACCTCTACCTGCGGCATGAACGCAGCCCCCCGAAGGAGGTCAGTACAACAGGTACCAAGTATGTGAAACTGAAAAATACTGTAAATGAAACCATAACAGTCTATATAAAACAGGAGACATGTATGATAACCAAACTACAGTTCACAATATATATTAGCAGTCATGTCAAGTCAGGGACTCACGCCCGTAAAGTCATCACTCAAATATAACCCATACAACGGCCGCATGCCCCAGCATCTTACCTCGGTATAAGCATGGCCATGGAACCATCCTAATGGAAGCATACCCGTGGGCCACCCATCATGTCAGTATGTCCAAAGGAAATAACAAGATAATAATCATACTGGAAGCATACTCGGGGCCACCCATCGTGTCAGTATGTCCAAAGCAAATAACAAGATAACACTCCTAATGGAAGCATACCCGTGGGCCACCCATCGTGTCAGTATGTCCAAAAGGAAATAACAAGATAACAATCATAATGGAAGCATACTCGTGGGCCACCCATCGTGTCAGTATGTCCAAAGCAAATAACAAGATAACACTCCTAATGGAAGCATACCCGTGGGCCACCCATCGTGTCAGTATGTCCAAAAGGAAATAACAAGATAACAATCATAATGGGAGCATACTCGTGGGCCACCCATCGTGTCAGTATGTCCAAAGCAAATAACAAGATAACACTCCTAATGGAAGCATACCCGTGGGCCACTCATCGTGTCAGTATGTCCAAAACGATCGATATAGTGGAAGCATACCCGTGGGCCACCCATCGTGTCAGTATGTCCATCAATCAACCAGATAGTCGAACCTCCAACGAGAGACGCGGTAGCACAGAAATACAACACTTGCACAACAAAGGCTATCACCACAAGCATAGGCAAGTTCAACATACTCATAGAATTTCATTTTATTACAACAAATCCGGATTTTAACCCCAAGGTACTACGTATTTTAACTCTTTAAAAGATCCATTTCTTTCACAAAAAGTCACACGATACCCGTAGTATCAAAATAGAGTAACTATCTTTTTAAGTAAACCAAAACAATTTTCATATCTTCTTTTCGAATAAACCAACTTAAGACCAAAACCATGACTTCCTTTTTAAACCAATTTAAGGCAAAACCATGACTTCCTTTTAAACCATTTTAAGACAAAACCATGCCTTTCTTTAAAACCAAAACACTTTAATTTCCTCAAGTCTCTTTTCTTTTAGAAAACAAGTTCCTTACTTTGGAATTTAAGAAAAATCAATACTTGTTATTAATGATCTTATTAAAGCAACCATGATCTAGGAAATGTAATACAATTTTGTCTTATCTTAGCTTCTATGCAGATGGAGGTTTCTACTGGTTTTAATATAATTAATTATTTGTCAATACATTTTCCTTTATTAACGCTGCAGTGGTTTGTTCGATACTTATTCTCATTTCCGAAATCAATACAACTTATTCCTTTTTTAAAACCCAATTACCCATTTCTCATAAATGCGGTTTCACAACTTTTTAACACAAACCAAGTCCTTAATATTTCACATCAAGTCATTTATAAGTCAAGTCTCTTATCTTTTAAAAACCACAGACCATTTCTTTACCTACATAAAGTTGTTATAACAAATTTCCCATAAAGCCGTTATAACACTTGAAATTTTATATATATTTTATTATTTCTAACGGTTTGTTTTGACAGCTTGTGAAGAATGCTTATAAAGGCTAAAGAAGACAAGAAGACACCCTTCAGAGTTTTATTTTTGTTGTTGTATTTGATGTGCGATTTATACACACGCTAAACGCAAGTGCACGTATCGTTACAAGTAATATAGTCTAGGTAAGACCGAATATCGTCCTCAGAGACTGGTTTTCAAGTACCGATTATCTATTCTATGGTATCTATTTGGCTAACGTTAATTGGTTTGGAATTTTAGACTAATAATGCAGGAAATAAACTAATTATGAAAATACTTTGAATTAAATCAGTTATGATGGAGAATTAGGGCTTTCAAGATCATCAACTATCCACTTTATTCAATCCTTAATACAATTAGACTGACTTCTTCTTCTACGTTAAGATAACAGGTTAACTAAGTCGTTTTATACTCCTGTTAAGGTAATATAAACACTCAACCCCAATGGAGAACCCTTCTATCTTTCGATGACAAGATTGACTACAAAGAAGGATTAAGAGCAATAACCTATTAAGCTACACAAGTATCGGGGTACTTTCGTCCACGATTTAAACCTATGTTTATTCAACTATAGCATATTCACAATCTCCCCTTTCGGATTTCGATTAGAACTCATATAAGTGATGATAACTAGTGATCAATTAATTATCAAACAATTATTGAATAAATCTTAAGCAAGTGAAGAAGAAATCAACTAATGTATTAATTCATGAATAAGAGTTTCAAGAGAATCACAAGGAAATCCCTAACAAAGTAATTAGCTCCTAGCCATAGTCACGCTAAGAACTAATATAATCCATACATGAACTGAAATAAACAAAGCAAAAGAAAGAAAAGAAAATACTTGAAAAGCCTCCAATCTTAGCCTCCTAAGTTGTGTTGTATGTACAATGGATGGATGAATCCCCCTCTAGAGAATGATGTAGAGAATATATATAGCCCAAGAATCCTTTAGGTCAAGGGTTAGAGTTTATGTAGGTAGGAAAAATTATCCCTTTTGGACCCTGAAAACGTGTCAAATTCGGCCCAAAACGTCAAAAATACCGCGTCGGCGACGTGGCCCTGCAGTCGGGCGCCACGGCGCCTGAAAATCAGAGAGTTTCGGACAACTTCAGTGGTCGGCGCCGGCATGCGGTTCTTCGCTTCGTCGTTCGTTTCATCCAAGCCGTCGATCTTTTCTATACTTCCCGGGACTTCTTAGACTTCATTTATTGGCCCCTTTAAGTGTGCAATTCCATCTCAATTAAGCTCATTTCATCTTCTTTTCGTCATTTCTTCATTTCTGACCGCTGTGACACAAAAGAAAGGAAAACGACCCTAATACTATACTAAACATAAATGAAATGAGTAAAATACTAACTAAAAAATGACTCAAAGATGTATACACCGATCAGTATTTAAATTCAATTTTTCTTATTTTATTTTGTATTGTATTTTTATTGTAGTTGTAATTATTGAAATATTTAGAATAGGTAGACTTAGAACTAATAATTTAAAAGATAGATTAAAATCGGAAATCGCTAGTTTATTTATTAGGTCCGTCGCAAATACCTTTGTAACATTCTTTTTCTTAAATTGTATATTCTCAAAACGCATGTTTTTTTTAAAAAAAACCATAAATAATTATCCTAGGTTTGACCGGATAACCGCAAGTTAACGGATCTTAAAGGATGTCTAACCCTTTCCCTTTAGGATAATAAAGAATCCTGATCCAGAATCTCATTAGTTTTGCAGACCATTATATGGAGATCATTTACAGTATTTTTATTGCAATAATTTAAGTGTCCTAATTCACTTTAATAATTAGGTGGCGACTCCTCAACATTAGCATTTTCATCAATCCAGGGAACCGCGCCAAAGAAGTACGTTGCAGTTCCGTTCAGACCCCCGCGATAAAAAATGGGCGCGACACATACCTAGAACTGAACTGCAAAATGATCAACTCCGTAAGTCTACAAGAACTCATCGTCCTTCAGAAAGACTAAATCTACTTGTGAAAACACATAATGAGATAGATAATCCCGATAATGATGAGCCTACAACCTACATCGAAGCAATGGTGGACATTGATTCGAAGAGATGACAAGAATCCATGAAATCCGAAATGGAATCCATGTACATCAATCAAGTGTGGAACTTGGTAGATTTGTCAAGAGGTTAAACCTATAGGATGCAAATGAGTCTTCAAGAAGAAGATTGATGAATTTGGCAACGTACAGACTTATGAAACTAGACTGGTGGCTAAAGGTTATAATCAGCGGCCTGGTGTCGATTATGATGAAACATTTTCACCTGTTGCTAAGATTAAGTCCATTCAGATTTTGCTTGTGATAGCTGCACATTATGACTATGACATTTAGCAGATGAACGTCAAAACTGCATTCCTTAATGATAATCTAATTGAGGAAGTGTATATGAAACAACCCGTGGGTTTTTCATCTGAGTCCAAACCAAATGTTGTATGTAAGCTACAGAAGTCCATATGGATTTAAGCAAGCCTCTAGGAGTTGGAACATTTGCTTTGACAAGGATATCAAGTCATTTGATTTCGTCAGAAGAAAATTGGATCCTTGTGTTTATAGCAAACACAAGGATGAGGGTATTGTCTAAATTGTAATATATGTTGATGACATATTGATAATGGGAGACAATAAGACTCTCATGCAGTCAGTTAAGGAGTGGTTGTCCAATACCTTCATGATGAAGGACTTAGGTGAATCCTGCTACATTCTGGGAATTAGGATCTATAGAGATAGACCTAATAGATTGTTGGGGCTGTCACATTCGGTCTACATAGAAAATGTTCTTAGACGTTTTTCTATGGAAAATTCCAAAAAAACGATCTTCCAATGGGTCAAGGCATCAAGTATTCTAAGAAGGATTGCCTTTCTAGTGCTGTAGAACTTGAGCGCATGAAGAGGATCTCATATGCTTCGGCTATTGGATCAATCATGTATGCCATGACTTGTACTAGGCCAGATGTGGCCTTTGCACTTAGTATGACTTGCAAGTTCCAGCAGAATCCTGGTGATGAACACTGGAAGGCAGTCAAAGATATTTTTAAGTATCTCAGACGTACTAAAGATTACTTCTTGGTCTATGGTGGAGATGAAAAACTAGTTGCTACTGGATACACTGATGCTAGCTTCCAGAAAGATATTGATGACTTCAAATCTCAGTCTGGTTACATGTTCATTTTCAGTGGTGGAGCAGTGAGCTGGAAGAGTTCCAAATAAGCTACAACTGCTGATTCGACAACTGAAGCTGAGTACATTGCTGGATCGGAAGCTGATAAAGAGGCTGCCGCGATTTTTGAATTCCTAAAGGAACTAGGGGTTGTTCCGAGTGCTAGTTGTCCAATAACCATTTATTGTGACAACATTGGTACAATTGCACAGGTAAAGGAACCAAGATCAACAAATATAAACAATCATGTACCAAGGAAGTACCACATACTCAGAGAGATGGTGGAGACTGAAGATATTAGATTAGATTATATTCCCACACACAATAATCTAGTAGACCCATTTACTAAACCATTAAGCTTAGTTAAGCATAATGGTCATTTTGAGAATATGGGTATTAGATATGTTGGTGATTGGCTCTAGGCCAAGTGGAAGATTGAAAGTATATTTATGTTCTAGAGAAAATCTGTATTAGGACAAATGTACTTTATACACATTCATACTAAAGGAGATTAATATTACGCATTTGCAGTTATTGAATTATTAGTTGATTGTTTTTAATATTATATAAATGCATCCCTGGAGGTTACGTGATTATTAATAACTTGAGAGATTAATATGATAACGTAACTCTTAAAATTGCCTCGACTAATGTTCATCGAAAATGAGATATCGATGATATATGATACGTTGACATGTGGTCTGCATCATATACTTAGGGGATGTGGTATGTCTCACCTGCTATGAGTTATGACAACTCGTGATGGACACATGGATACTTTTGAAAGTATTGGTATACCCTGCCGACATACTGTTTGTTTTACATGTATAAAGTATGATCAGCGTGTGGAAGATAGAAGTCCTTAGACTTGAGGTCGATACGCACCTTGTCTACAGAGCAATGTACTTTCATCCTGTCCTAAGCTCAAATACTTTATAGGTTGAGATACGACTTGTTTTAGGTACATTGTGAAGTGGATTAAAGATGGTAGTTGAGCCAGGATTAGGATTCATTCCTCGAATGTATCTTCGAGAGAACGCTCAGATTCTCATATGGTATTAGGTTGACTAAGTCATTGGTCAATGCAATAGACATATCTTTGACATGGTCTTGTTGTCAGCTTATATAGATTAGATATAATGATCAAGCCATTTGGATAGACACTTGGCAGATCCTAAGCTTGATCGAGTGTGTCGTGAATGAAAGGATTTTATCTTCCCACATAGAGGTTCAGTTCACAGGTTTCGTGTAACTATACTTCACATATTGAGTTCGTCTTCCGGCGCCGTCTAGGAGTTCCGTGTAGACCCTAATATAATTAGTGTCGATATGTGAAGGCATGTAGGGTAACACTAAGTCAATTGTTCCGTCGATTCAAGGATGTAATCAGAGAATATAAATGTTCGATTTATGATCGAGACATTTGAAAAGAATAATGATCATTTAATTAAGTCGAGATTGAATTTCCGATTTAATTAAAATAGAAACGAGGCAAAAATGGACTAAGGGCCGCGGCGCCATAGCGACGCGGTGCCTCCCATTTAGGGTCGCAGCGCCTACTGTTCAGTGGGTCCGTCTGACCCAAATTTGCCTTGGTTTCTGGGCCGGTCCACGTGGGAAACCCTAGATGCTTTTACAGCTATAAATAGAGGGTTCCATCATTATTTTAATACACCTAATTCACTAGAATTATTATCTGCTGAAACTCTGCCGGATTTCCTAGCTTTCCGAAAGAGTAATTACATTGGAGTTTTGGACTTGCAAATCGAAGAACGGTTGCGTGCTCACCCTCGGCTTACAAACTTGAAGATTGCAGATTTTGCAAATTGTAAGTGTTCTATCGGTGCATTACAGTTTCTGTGTGTTTATCATTATATAATCACCCATCAGTTCTATCGCTTGTCGGATTTGAAATATAATTTTCAAATTCTGCTGAGTGTACGATCCGACAAAACCCTACAGTTGGAGGTGGGTAGATATGGATTTCAGTAGGGAACTTTGAATAAATTGGGAAGATTTGTAAAAAACATTTTATCCACAAAATTGTCCCTCTCATAGATCTGAAATCTTTTTTGATTGGTTGTTTTCCTTTTTGGAAAGAAATTGTATGGAGAAATGACATGTTTTGAGCTGGGTTGGTTTGATTTGTTTGAGATGTATATTCTAGTGATTTTTTTTTGGCTGGGTTTAGCTTACAGCTATTAATTTTCCAGGTTAGAAACTTTATGGCTAATTTTAGTTTAGTTTAAGGCTATGCAGAGAAATTTGATTGTATCATCGGCTGTTTTTTCCCCTATATGTAACCCTATTAGTTTTGATTTTTCTTTCTTTGCATACGTTCATTCTATTTTCTTTTTTCTGTCTATTATAATTTCATTTTCCAATTGTAACATGATTTTTCTGAATCAGGTGTTTCTATTTCTCCCATTAAAAGAAAATATTTGAAGGAAATATTTGTACTATTTTTAGTGAAGAACTACGGGATGGTTTGATTTTCAAAAATAAAACTCTGTTAATTAATTCAGATGCTATTATTTTTTATTGTTTATGAAAAACTCTTCCAACTGAAGCAAGTATATACAATGCAAATGCTTATAGCATATATAAAATTAATTTAATAAAAAATTACATTTCATTTAATTAAAAAAAAAAACAGTCCGATGTACTAAACTCCTGCTATGTGTGGGGTCCAAAGAAGGACCGGACCACATTTCATTTAATTAGTTAGAAATAATCTAAACCAGCTGACATCATTCAACAAAAATCGAAAATTTGAGCACTAGGACAAGTACATATAACTATTAGATTCTTCTAAGGGTGTTCAAGGGGCGGGGTCGAGACCCGGCGGAATGAGGGGAAGGTCGGGACCGGTCCTCCGGCGGGACAGGGAGATGTCCTGTCCCACCGGAAAAGGGGACCGGTGTTGGAGGGGCAGGGCGGATTCGGGTCGGAATTTCTATTTTTTTTAGATAATTTCAAGAAAGCGGTTAATATAAAGTTATAAACACTTAAATTATTGAATAAGATAGTATAATAAAAACATCTCAAGACTGTTTTTGTGCCTCTTATATTATTTAATAGAAATATGATTTTTTTTGTAATACAATTTTAAAATTATAACTTTGTTTCGTTGTTCAAAACTTGCAAATCACATAATAAAATTGTAATAAAAAATTACATATTTAAAAACACATTTTCGAATTTCTTCACAATGTCTTGTGGTTCTTCGGTTGGAATTAGAAGTTGTTGGTCAAATTGGTCGATATCGCTTCGAGTTCCCTCAGATAAGATTTCGTTGTAGTTTTCTTCGTTGATATCTTTCACGACGAAATACCGGGAATTTTTTATACGTCAGTCCCAAAACCCAGGAAATAAATTAAGCCAATGATCGATTGTCCCTGCCCATTCTAACGGGGCTAGGTGAATCCCTAAAGTAGATTAGTTCGATCAGCCAGACCCGTCTTCGCAACATTGGAATCAATAGTTTGCTTGGCATAGTTGCAGTACGACTTTCCTGGTCTATTTAACTTACTCCTCTCCCTACGGTCAGCAGCTTGAAGCTATTCCAGTTACAAGAATGGCGGGGAAGTTAACAGTACCCGACGACATTCAGGGATGGATGTAAACCCATCGGATATTTGATTGACCACATCTTCTACGCTCCGCTCGTATTCAATCTCTTAATAGAACTGTGATCTTCAAGTTGTCTCCCGCTAATGAGTGACTGTGCTCCTACTTGAAATCTTACGGCGAAAAAAATGCTTTCACTGTCGATGACGCTTGAATGTTCAACACATCTCCGGTCATCTTTGCTAGTATCGAAAATGTCTTTTCATTTTCCCTCCAGTATTTAAGCAAGTCTTCACGTCCTTCTTCATTGAGAACTGCTTCAGAAATGTCTTCTCATCTTTGCTAGTTCTTAACTTGTCTAGTATCGAAATAGTCTAATCGCTAAATTATTAGAAGTAGCATTATCTAACGTAACAGTCATAATTTTGTCAGTTATACCATAACAATCGCAAACTTCATGAATATTTTGTGCAATAAAAAGTTCAGTGTACTTATCATCAATATATCTATATGCTAAAATATATTTTTGCATAAACCAATTATGATTTATCCAATAACATGTTACAGTTAAATAATCATTGTCGTTAGTACTACGACTTATATCAGAAGTGATAGATACTTTGTCAGGAAAATGATATAATGCATAACGTAAATATTGTTGATATTTGTGCGTAAATTTAAAAACGTCTCTCCTAACAGTTGATCTAGGAAAATCGTTAAAAGCAGGATTATACGTTTCTCTAATGTAATGAATAAAATCAGGAGAGGAAGAAAATGCAAAAGGCAAACCCTCCACCACAACTAGTTTTGCTATGATTCTCTATCTCTGTGTTTATCGTATTTAGTACCTACAATTCTCTCCATCTCGGGTTAATTTGACCCTGTACTTGGTCTGGAACACTATGTGAACCTTGTCCCGACTCAGAGCGCATTGGTGCACCCGACTTTGTAGCATTCACCCCACTTAGCTTTGTAAAAGCAATGCACATGTCTTAATAAACCTCTCATCCATCCTGACCACATTTTTACAAATTTTACATCTAACTATTTGATTTTCTTTGTCCCAATAAAAAAATAACCATGCATGTGATTTTACCGGCGGTTGTGTGAGGCCTCGTCTCATAATATGGGGAATATGAGGCATTGCAATTTCAGGTTGAGACTCAGTCTGAGCCTGAGGTTGAGGTGCACTAAAAATCATCTATATGAGTATAATCATTCAAATCATCGGGATTAGAAATAGGGTAACTAGAAGAAGTACCCTTTGTGGGAACAGAGTGTAAAAAACAAGGAAATGGAAATGTAACAACAACAAGAAGTATGGAAGAAATCTGAAAATAAATAAATAAGAGAGCTTGCTGAGTCGACTGAATTCTCAATCTATCCTTAAGATAATATTGTCCTGTATATCCTTTCAACGGAGTAATGAAAACTTATCTCCCAAGATAAAACAACAATCAAACAAATGAGCAAAGAGAACTCAAGTGTTCGGTTAGGAAGAAATTTTTTTGAGTGTTTTGTGATTGCAAGAGAGGAAGATAATTTCAGAGAATTGTTAAGTTTCAATGTGTTTTACAAATGAGCCCAAGACTCCATTTTATAGTGTAGAGAAAATGATCTTCCACAAAGTCAAGGAATGGCCAATAAAGACCATATAATGGGCTTGAATGTGGGGTAATAATTCAGCCATATTCATGAGCCAAGTAATGGAGAATTAATGCTCCAAAGTCAGCACAAAATCAGTTTTCGTTCATCTTCCAACAGTCTAAAACGTCCGCATCGTCGTGGCCCTGCAGGGTGGCGCCACGGCGCCTAAACTTCAGAGAGTTTCGGGCGTCGCCGGCGCCGTGGCGCTGCAAGGAGGCGCCAGGCGCCGAAACTTCAGACTCGTTTCATCTTTTACACATTTTACACGTCTTCCCTTCATTTACCAACGTGAAATCATTTGTCATTTGGTCAATAACCGTCTATTCTCTTACGTTTCAAACAATTCGTATATGTACTAATATCTCTTCCATTTAAGGAAATTACGATCCTTGACACTTTATGTGCACGTGTGTGGAAACCAGGTTTCCGACGTGCGAGACCCCAATTGTTCGAGTCATAATTAATAAGATTAATTTTATTTCACGTTTAGTAAATTTTCAACACTCTTGTCCTTGTTACCCCTACTAGAAAAAACACTATTACCCTTACCTCTAATCATATGTCCAAGACGTTCCATTTTAATTGTGCAAATAAATAATTAAAGATAATAAAATTAAGTACGATAATTAAAATAAAGTAACAATAATAATTTAAAGAAGGAACGAATGTACCAAACGTCGACGTGTAATCAAGGTTGAAAATTGAAATTTTGCTCGATGGATGATCCTCAAGCTAGTTATCAATTTCACTCTCAATTTTTGAACTTTGATACAATTATACAAATGAACAAATAAAATATAATATTTAGTAGACAATATAGACTTGTAGAGAGATATATTGAGAGATTGTAGGAAGATTTGTGAGAAATTGAAAAGAAAAATGAGGTATTTATAGTTGAGAAATAGAGTTAAAGTGTAAATATATTAACTTAGGGATTAAAATAAAATGTTTACCAATGTTGCAATTTCCACTTCTTCAGTTAATTTTCCTACTTTATTATTTTATTATAAAGAAAGGGGTAGGGGGTTGTGGGATGGGGAGGCAAAAAATGACCGTTGCACAACGACCAAAATATAAAATGATAGTTGTGCAACAACCATTTTTACAAAGGGAAGGGGGGGACAGGATCGAGCCGGGTCGAGCAGGATCGGGTCTGGGCGCGGGTCAATGGCATATTGTTTGTATGCCATTCTGTGAAAAGTTCAAGTCTAATTATATTTAAAAGGGAGAAAAAAATGCAGTAGTTAGGCCAAATGGATTAACCATCTATCAAATTTCTGTGCAAATACAGTGGAGTGAGAAACTGAAGGCTTCGACAGATTATATAATTATTATACAGTTATTATACACTATTGGGAAAAGGGGCATATTTGCCCTCCAACTTTGAGAAAAGGGGCATATTTGCCCTCCGTCAAAGTTGGGGGACAAATATACCCCTTCTGTTAATAAACTTCCACCATGTGGACATATTTCATCACCATTAACTGCGTTGCACAAGTGGAATCCACGTGGACGCCACCTGAATGACCCGACCCGTTAATTACCCGACCCGATTTGAAATAAAATCCAAATACGCTGCAATGGAGAACACCCAAGTCTTTCTTCTTCAATCCAAATACGCTGCAATCCAAATACGCTGCAATTAGAAAAATAATTGGTTTCTGAATGCACTGGTGATGTAGGTAGGGCGAATTCAAATCTAGATAAATGCAGCTTTGTGTAATTGCCTAAAGAGATGGTATTTGAAGTGATTCAATGCAAGGGAATAGAGCATTTTGGAACGATAAAATTCTTTAGGAACTTGAAAAATTGGAATAGCAAGGTGAAGGATAATTTGGATTTTCCTGTAAAATACTTTTATAATCACAATGGCACTACTAAGTTATAGAATACAATGTTGTCGTTGAGAGAAATTTAATAGACCACACAAAAACTCTGTCAATCAAGTAATGTGGGTCTGTCTAAAAAAAAAAGCATACTCAAAAGTAATGTTGGTTCTGCTAATAAACTAGAAAGGGGGGGTGGGAGGGCAAGAGTTTTCCGGCAGTGAACTGATTCCACATACTTTGAAGTGGACAACTGTGAGGTGGGGATCCAGGTGTAATCTGTAAGTAATTTGTAAGTCATCCAGGTGGCGCACAGGTGGCGTCCACGTGGATTCCACTTGTGCAACGCAGTTAATGGTGATGAAATATGTCCATATGGTGGAAGTTTATTAATAGAAGGGGTATATTTGTCCCCAACTTTGACGGAGGGCAAATATGCCCCTTTTCTTAAAGTTGGAGGGCAAATATGCCCCTTTTCCCTACACTATTTATATGCAGGCAAAGATAATAAAAAAAATGGGGACCACCGGAATTTTTTTCCGGCCAAATCTGTACCAAACAATTATGATCCGACAATTCCACAACCATAGAAAAAATACAAAAGAACTTATCAGCCCGGAATCCATGGAGTTCGTCGGAGAAATAATCCGACCAGATCCGAACAGTGACTAAACATGAAAGGGAGGTAGTGTCAGTGTCACTTCCACGGAGAGGTACGTCGGAGCAACACCGCATCATCGGCTTTTTGCGTTCTCCGGACAGATCTGGCCGTAAAGCTCGTCGGAGCAGCGAAAAGGAAGAAAGATTCGCCGTCAGAGCGTCAGAATAGTGGGGAGGAGGGCGGCGGAACTGAAGGCGTTGGGTGAATGGATTTCGCCGGAGTTGGGTGGTGACAGTGGAGGAGATGAGAGGGGGAAAGGCGACGTTTGGTTGCGTTTATGGTGGTGAGCAGTGTGGTTTGCTCCGGCGTTGGCGGCAGAAAGGTGGGAGATCAGAGAGTGTAAGACAAAGTGAAAAAATGTTGAGCCCTTAAGAAATGTGATGCCTAATCTTTTTCTTCTTTTTTTTGATAATTCAAGTCTCGGGGTGGCCTTAGTACCCTCATATTATTAGTACCTGCACAAGTACTGGTATTAGGCTCCTGGAGGCGATGGAACCCGTCCTTAGCCGCCACCGCCGGGTAAATCGCGGGATGTGCACCCCGCATTCAGTGTCTGATCTCTACCAACGGATCAATGCTACAAGGTCTGACCCCCTAACAGGACTTGTCTGGAGGGAATCAAACTCACACTGCAACATACCCGCGCGATTAAGCTACCAGACTTTAATACGAGACATATGCCCCGAAGAATGTATCCGTCGAGAATCGAATTTGTGATCTTAAGGCCATAAATTTGACGGCCGCTATCTTTGGATAATGTGATGCCTAATCTTTGTGATACATGAACTACTACTTGCCTTTATTTTGGGTCTAATAGTTATTTGGAGCATTTACTTAAAATGAGTCTTTTGGGCCTTTTTTCTCCCTATTGGCCACACCATGTCCTTTTCCCTCATTAACTTCGGCACATTTTGACTCACTCAAGTTTTAAGTTTTAACATTAACCTGCACCATTGACACCCCTAGTCTCTTAGTTTGTCATTCTACGGAACAGCCATTGAGGCATTGAGCTACTCGTCCAACATTAATTTGTTATTGCTAATCAAACTTGCATTAGTTATAACTTATATGTAGTTATTATGCGACCAACCAAACATGGTACATATTACTTACTGAAAATTTTATGCAGGGGCTAATTTTGTTTATGCAACTAACCAGACCACCCCTAAATTTCTCTCTTTGGCTCTCTCCATCACCACCCCTGCACTCTGCAGTAATCAAAACAGGGTAAATCGAGCCCATCAAAATTAGACTAAAAAAAAAAAGCATACTCAAAAGTAATGTTGGTTCTGCTAATAAACTAGAAAGGGGGGGTGGGAGGGCAAGAGTTTTCCGGCAGTGAACTGATTCCACATACTTTGAAGTGGACAACTGTGAGGTGGGGATCCAGGTGTAATCTGTAAGTAATTTGTAAGTCATCCAGGTGGCGCACAGGTGGCGTCCACGTGGATTCCACTTGTGCAACGCAGTTAATGGTGATGAAATATGTCCATATGGTGGAAGTTTATTAATAGAAGGGGTATATTTGTCCCCAACTTTGACGGAGGGCAAATATGCCCCTTTTCTTAAAGTTGGAGGGCAAATATGCCCCTTTTCCCTACACTATTTATATGCAGGCAAAGATAATAAAAAAAATGGGGACCACCGGAAATTTTTTCCGGCCAAATCTGTACCAAACAATTATGATCCGACAATTCCACAACCATAGAAAAAATACAAAAGAACTTATCAGCCCGGAATCCATGGAGTTCGTCGGAGAAATAATCCGACCAGATCCGAACAGTGACTAAACATGAAAGGGAGGTAGTGTCAGTGTCACTTCCACGGAGAGGTACGTCGGAGCAACACCGCATCATCGGCTTTTTGCGTTCTCCGGACAGATCTGGCCGTAAAGCTCGTCGGAGCAGCGAAAAGGAAGAAAGATTCGCCGTCAGAGCGTCAGAATAGTGGGGAGGCGGGAATCCAGGCGCGTTGGGTGAATGGATTTCGCGGAGTTGGGTGTGCGATGGAGATGAGAGGGGGAAAGGCGACGTTTGGTTGCGTTTATGGTGGTGAGCAGTGTGGTTTGCTCCGGCGTTGGCGGCAGAAAGGTGGGAGATCAGAGAGTGTAAGACAAAGTGAAAAAATGTTGAGCCCTTAAGAAATGTGATGCCTAATCTTTTTCTTCTTTTTTTTGATAATTCAAGTCTCGGGGTGGCCTTAGTACCCTCATATTATTAGTACCTGCACAAGTACTGGTATTAGGCTCCTGGAGGCGATGGAACCCGTCCTTAGCCGCCACCGCCGGGTAAATCGCGGGATGTGCACCCCGCATTCAGTGTCTGATCTCTACCAACGGATCAATGCTACAAGGTCTGACCCCCTAACAGGACTTGTCTGGAGGGAATCAAACTCACACTGCAACATACCCGCGCGATTAAGCTACCAGACTTTAATACGAGACATATGCCCCGAAGAATGTATCCGTCGAGAATCGAATTTGTGATCTTAAGGCCATAAATTTGACGGCCGCTATCTTTGGATAATGTGATGCCTAATCTTTGTGATACATGAACTACTACTTGCCTTTATTTTGGGTCTAATAGTTATTTGGAGCATTTACTTAAAATGAGTCTTTTGGGCCTTTTTTCTCCCTATTGGCCACACCATGTCCTTTTCCCTCATTAACTTCGGCACATTTTGACTCACTCAAGTTTTAAGTTTTAACATTAACCTGCACCATTGACACCCCTAGTCTCTTAGTTTGTCATTCTACGGAACAGCCATTGAGGCATTGAGCTACTCGTCCAACATTAATTTGTTATTGCTAATCAAACTTGCATTAGTTATAACTTATATGTAGTTATTATGCGACCAACCAAACATGGTACATATTACTTACTGAAAATTTTATGCAGGGGCTAATTTTGTTTATGCAACTAACCAGACCACCCCTAAATTTCTCTCTTTGGCTCTCTCCATCACCACCCCTGCACTCTGCAGTAATCAAAACAGGGTAAATCGAGCCCATCAAAATTAGACTAAAAAAGTGAAGTGTTTACTATATCACACGGGTCAAAAACATAAAAGGGCCCTCAAGTAAGCAATATTACAATAGTTGATCATTTCATTTGGATTCACTTGCAGAATAAACTAAACAAGAGGCCAATAAAAAGTCGATTTCTCTTCAAAACTAGCAGTAAATGTGCAGATACTATCTCACCTAATACAAAAAATAATTTAGAGCCAAAGCATTACAAAGGAACAAACAAACAAACAAAAAACTCTCTAGTGGAATGCCTATTATGGCCTAGCCTAATGTTACAAACTCCGTGTCTTGTAATCATCTTACCCGTGGTAGAACATTTCGTGGGACTTGAAGTTGGCCGTCTCACCCGTCACTGGTCAACGTGAAGGCAAGAAGAACCATACTAAGAGTGAAAATAATGGTTCCACCTGAAAAGAGCCACATTGCTTTACTACTGGAATTTTCCCTAACTTGGTTGCTCACTTCCACCTCCTTAAGAAGTTCTCTTATTTCCTCTATATTATCGTCCTTTGCTGCTCGCATTAGCCTACCCTGAATCTTCTCGAGCCTATGAAGCCTCGTATCCTTTGACTGATCCTTCACTGGCCAGAAAAGACCTGTCATCTTCCAGAGCATTATGCCCACATAGATGGCCACAACAACGTCTACACTGTAATGATGGCGTTCTCGTATTTCTCTTTGAGCACTATGAATCACAAAAATCCAGATGACTGCTGAGCTATAGCCACCGTATGCTTCCTGCGTTTGTTTATCAATGTTTTAAGCCAGATAAGATTGGTTGGTCAGAGGAATTTAGACTTCAAATTTAGGGAATGATAAAGGCATATATATACCGTCCATGCCATAGCCGTCAGCACAGCAACAAGCATGTGGCCGCTATAAATGAGGTCATTGCAACCACCTGATGCTTTCTTTAGCAGATGATACCAAGCAGATGATCCCTCGGGAGCTGTAGGCCGAAGGAAGTCAATCAAAAAGCTCATTGAACCCCAATCTGGTCGAAACTCAGCATCGTATTCCCCAGGATCAGCTGAAAGCAAAAGTGAATATAAAGATGAAATATCAACACTAAGCACCAGAATCCAACCAACAGCATCAAAATGCTAAAAGAAGCTGGCTTTCAGATTTTTTTTGGATAACCGTAGTGGCTGGACCAGCTTGCGCGCACCTTGACTAATTCCACGGGATACCTGCCACCTCCAACCAGCGACAAGTACCGAGTAACTCTGTCCACCAAAGCTAGGACATTTAGGAAGAAATCACTTAGTGTTTTTGTCTCAATTGAGATTTGAACATGAGACCTCATGGTTCTCAACCCACTTCATTGACCACTAGGCCACACCTTTAGGTGCTTGGCTTTATGGGCTTTCATGATAGCAGGGAGTATTTCTTATTGGACGAATGTATAGTGCATTTCAACTATGGACAAATATGACTCACTGTTAGTAAAGAAGAACTGAGTAAGAAATCTCAGGACAAAAAGGAGGATTGGAAGGAAGAATTACCATATGCTATGTCCAAGTTAATGACGTTTCGTATGGCCTTTGAATCTGTGGCGTATGGTACGTAATATTTCTGAGCCCAAGGATGAGGGTGCTGAGGAACAAGGAATCTAGCAGATGCACACCACGGTCGAGGAGATGGTAGAATTGTGGAGATAAAAGTTATGGCCCGAAGGAGCCTTCCGATTCCCATTGTGAACATGTATCTTGCACCAAGCCCAAGACCAGGAGCTTCAACCGATTCAAAGAGTACAGAGAAAGCAAGCATGATAAACAGCATCAGAAAATGATGTAATCCAATTATACGAGCTCTCAATATATCAACCACTGTTTGAGGTACTTTCTTATTCAACGACAGCAGCAACCACTGACCAACATCAGGAAGAGGTGACGTATCACTGTCAAAAAATTGCAAGGAAAGAGAAATTGTAAAGGCTATAGATGGTAATTTAGGAAAGAGAGATAAAAGATAACGGAATAAAGATATAATTGGTATCTATTGCTTATCTAAAAGAAAAAAGATACAATTGTTATTTTCTTTTTTGCCATAATCCAAATATTGTAAATTGAGACTAAGCATGTGTCTTCTCTTCTATAACCACTTCAGGGCCTTCTGATTGTGTCTACAGATATCCATAAGACTTGTTGAAAAAAGTAACTTACCAAATTTCAAGAAGGCTTTCACCACTTCACATTAATCACATTATATTGTGCCTCAATGAAAGACATATTTAAAAAACGACAAGAAAATTGATGTCAAACTGTTCTAATAAAGTGGTGATACTGGAGGCAAAGTTTGTTTATTGTGATGATGTAAGCCAGAGTTTCCTTTATGTTACTCGCCTTAGACATCATTCTAGAACTAACAATTGAGCATCTTCGCGATGTTCTGCTATTAAGAAACAATGTTGTATCTCACTAGAACCTAGACCATGTATCCTTACACAACTAGATGGAATTAGTATATCTAGAATCCCAAGAAATATCACACCTAACCAATCTAAGCTAACAAAGATATGCAACACAGGTTCTGTTATGACTTAAATACAGCATAAGTGGTTCTCTTTTTTTTACTATGATGTTACTAGCTGTCTCTTTTTATTTTGCTTGATAGTGTTTCAGTGTAGAAGCTTTGGGAAAAGGTAAAAAAAAATCACCTTTTCTAAAAAGTCAATCAATCAACTATGCCACAATCCAAACTAGTTGGAGTTGGCTGAGTTGTATGACTCCTCCGTAACATTTTAGCTCTATTTAGGCCCATCTCTGTATAAGTAACAAAGAAATTCTGTTCTTAAAAATGCATCAAGCTAGGGCTTTATAGGTATAAAATACACCTACATACAAAAAGCACTCCCCAGTCCCCATCAATGTCATATACAAACTAATAAACTGGTCGTTTACCAGACTAGTTAGCCCTGTGAATGCATACATATGATTTTTTCCGGTAAGTTACTCAATTTCCTAAGCCTTCATCCTTGCTCGGTTATCCTCCACTTCCTCTGTTAGTTTCCAAGCCCCTTCTACTCTTCTTGAATTTAGTCAGAGAAATCCCCAATTCCAACAATAAAAAAGAAGCCGTTCATCCCAAATTCTAATAATCTAATCCATATGGTACAAACTCAAAACAACATATGCTTTGCATTTCCAATAGATGTTTCTAAAAAACATTATTGCCATGATTCCTGTATTATTTGGATCATCTGCAGTAGAATGTGAGGATTTAGTTAACGATGATCACATACATGATTTTGTTAATCACAAGAACGAATCTGGCAGTCTAAGATTCACAGGCACAATACACAACAAGAGCACAAACTAATCCACTTAATCAAAGGACCACCATGCCAATGTACTTAGCAAACTAACGTGAATAGAAATACAACCCTCTTAATTCTGTCTCCAGGATACATGAGATTGACTTATTCCCTTTTGTTTTTGTCTGATAATATTGACATTGTCAGCTTAATCCCATTACAGAAATCCCAACTTTGTATTTTTCCCTACCAAAATTTAATGAAGCCCCATCATTACCATTTATGGATATTTGTAATCTTCAGAGAAAAATTTCAAAAGCTAACATATAGAGCAATTGACGAAAACCAAAATTAGATCACATTTGGGATGCAAACAAGAAATACCATTTCCATTTTTTACAACACAAAATCAAGCATACGCCTCGAGACAGTTGAAGGTGCACGAGAAAAACTACCCCACTCATGATCTGGAGTTGGCAACCATTGAAGATTTGGAGGCATTATCTCAATGGAGTGCAACTTACCAACTGCTACCAAGCTCAAGAAAACACTAACTCCAACTCAGTTTTCTCATCAAATCTGAAACCCCATTTACCCAAAACACACAAATTTGCCAATAACTTCACAAACAAATCCAAGAACTCAAAAAGGACACAACTTTAAGTAATATTATCCATACTTGTTCCAATCAAGACCAAGAACGGCAGTGACAGAGCGAACAGAAACCATTTCAAAGAGGAGAGCAGATAGTAAAAATATCATTGCAAAGATAAAGGGTATAGCTGAACGGAGCTCCGATGACCAGTGTTTGTAAAATGGGACCCGAATAATAGCAGCGATCGCTAATACGGTCCATAGTGCCGGCTGTAACCGGTCATGCCATGTCGGAGATATAAACCGGAGATAGTCCACTCCGATGTAAGCTATTGCAGCAAATCCTAAACCACCCCCTCGCCGGTTTTTCAAGATCGCCGGCGACCGCTTCATTTTTTTTGGTAACTTAGTGAAGTGATGATTTTTGTACAATTTCTTGCTTTTTCTAATAATCTAATTTACTATTTTCTTTTTAATATTTTCACATTTGTCATTTCAATTTGTGGAAGTACATAACGCTGTAAAGTTGTCTCTGTCCCCTATTGTTCAAAGGTTCGAGGACCATTAGCGGAACCACCTGATCTACACCCATGCGAATTTGACCGCTAATGCTTATATTAGATTAATCTGTTTAAATCATATTTCAAGTAGGTTAGGTTGTCTACGTCATATTTATTAGAGTGCGGCCATCTCTCCCGAACCTTAGTATCACGAAGTGCTTCATACATCCAACTATCTTCTTTTTTTTTCAGTGTAGTGTGTTAATCTTTTAATTTTTTTGCTTACTGTAGTGTAGTCTTTTCGTATAATCACCATAGGTGAAACCTTGCATCAATCAAAAGTAAAACTGATGATTTTCTTTTTTACTTTTGTTAGGAAAAAGATATTTCTGTGAAAACCAAGCAAATGCATTAAATTCAAGATTTTCAGAGTATATATGGTGGAACATGTATATATTGACATGAGAACTGAAATAGGAAGTAATGTTTTGTTCCAAGACTTTAAAGAACTGAATTGTATGTATATGGAAGTAACATTTTAATAGGTAGGTAAATTATTTGGACTCTTCTGTTTCCACGTATATATTAGTAACTCTTTGCATGTAAACCGTCCCTTCAAGTATTTAATATTTAGCCAAAGCCTAAGTCATGCATGCAACATCAATTTAAGATGATATTAATCTTTGTTAGAGAATCTCTCATTAATATCAAAGTATATATAGAGTACAATATTCATCCCTTATACAATAGGAATTCTAAATTTATACAAAAGAGGAATTCTAGTCTTATCATAATTATATTTACACAATATATGAAAATATTCTAATTATGGGTAGGGATACAATTGTTTCTATAATATACATGTTTACACACCCCTCAGTCGGAGCGGGAGGAGGCGGACGCTGAGACTGGATCTGAATTCAAGAAATAACTGTCTGGAAAGTCCTTTTGTAAATATATCTGCATACTGATAGGATGATGGAACATGTAACACTCTGACATGGCCTAGTGCAACTTTCTCACGAACAAAGTGTAGGTCTATCTCAATGTGTTTGGTTCGCTGATGTTGAACCGGATTATGAGACAGATAGATGGCAGAGATGTTATCACAGTACACAATTGATATCTGACGCAAAAGACACTGAAGTTCTAACAGTAAATTTCTGAGCCAACAAATCTCAGCTACTACATTTGCAACGCCTCATCACTCGACACCTTTGGATCGAGATAGTAGTCTGCCGCCGCGTACAAGAAATCAGATTATCCCCTAAAAAAACACAAAAGCCGAAGGTAGAGCGTTGCGTGTCCGGACACTCTGCTCAATCTGCATCCGTATATGAAAGCAACTTATTTGGTGCAGAGGGGTATAGGTGCAAACCATAATCAAGAGTGTCCTTAATGTATCGAATGATACGCTTAAGAGCAGTGAAATGAGACTCTCTGGGGGCATGCATGAATAAGCACATCTGCTGAACATCATAAGTTATGTCTGGCCTAGTGAAGGTGAGAAACTGGAGTGCACCTGCAAGGCTCCTATACAGAGTAGGATCAGAGACTGGAGCACCATCTATGACACTGAGCTTAGATTTCGAATCAACTGGAGTAGGTGAAACTTTGCAATTCGTCATTTTAGCCCTGTACACGATCTCTTTTGCATACTTACGCTGACACAAGAACATGTGATTAGCAGACCTGGTCACTGATATCCCCAAAAAGTAACTCAGCTTTCCCAAATCAGTCATTGCAAATTTGGACTTAAGCAAGGCAATAATCTCATTTTTCAATCCGTCGGAGGAGGCAGTAAGAACAATATCATCCACGTAAAGTAATAAGTAAGCAGTATTACTACCTCGATGAAAAATGAAGAGTGATGTATCACTCTTGCTGCATAAAAAAATAATCTGCAAGATATACCTGGCAAAGCGATCATACCACGCACGAGGGCCTGTTTCAGGCCATATAGTGACTTACGGAGATGGCACACATAGTGAGGAACTGCTGGATGGGTGAACCCTGACGGCTGATGCATGTAGACTGTCTCTCTCAGATTCTCATGTAAGAATGCATTATTCACATCAAGTTGATGGATCAGCCAATGTTTTCCCATCGCAATGCTCAAAACTGTGCGGATGGTAGCCGGTTTGACAACCGGGCTGAAGGTCTCACCACAATCAATACCCTTCTGTTAATTTGTGTCATTAGCCACAAGTCGTGCCTTATACCTCTCAAGATCTCCACTGTCTGTGAATTTGTAACGAAATAGCCACAGATAACGAATCACATTCACCCCCTCAGGTCTAGGTACTAGATCTCATGTTTGCTGTTTAGTTAAAGCATTGAATTCCTCAGACATAGCCGCATTCCAATTAGGGTCTTGTTTAACCAATATAGGGTTCTTGAGAATTAGTGAAATGGTTTGGACAGACAAGTTAAATTGGATTTTGGGTTTGAAGATTCCATGTTTTTCATGTGTTTCCATTTGGTGAGTGGGGATAGTGGGAGGCTCCAAGGCGGAGGGATTTGTTGGATATGGAAAATGAGGGGTCGACGCCGTAGGAGGCACCGCGGTGCCTAGATCAAGAACCGCGGTGCTGGAAGGAGCCGTCAGAGGCGACGTGGTGCCGTGATCGGGCGGCAGACGCCGAGGACCGGCGCACCTCTCGATGTTTTAGCCGCGGCTACCAAAGATTTGGTCGCGCGCGCTAACGACGGAGAAAGAACACATTCGCAGGAGTTGAGCGCCGCAGTGGCCGCCTCGGCCGCGACATTGACACTGAAGAGTGTTATGCTCTAGTTAACTTAGGATGATGGGAGAGATGGCAGGCTTGTCAAGAAAAGAGTAATCCGGTTTTTGAAACTGTTTAAGATTCGAATACGGAAATATACTCGTCGAATGTGACGTGACGAGAGATGTGGATCTGTCGAGTAGATAAGTCATAGCATAGATATCCCCTATGATTCGGCGGGAAGCCTAGGTAGACACAAGGAGTGGACCGGGGGGCTAGTTTGTGAGGGGCAGTAGAGGCAAGGTTAGGATAGCATAGACAACCGAATATTCGGAGATGATCATAAGAGATGACTCTATGATAGAGAATTTCGGTAGGGGTCATATTGTGAATGGTGCTAGTTGGGAGGATATTGAGAACGTATTCTGATATTTTAGCAGCATAGACCAGAAGAATGGAGGTAGGGAGGTATGAATCAATATAGTGCGAATCATATTGTTAATGGTGCGGATGATTCTTTCAGCTTTACCATTTTGAGTGGAGGTGTGAGGGCAGAAGAAGCGAAAAACCATGTCATTATTAGTACAAAAATGGTGAAAAAAATAGAGTTGTTGAATTCAAGATCATTATCGCACTGAAAAGATTTTATATCTTTTTCAAATTGTGTTTGAATGAATGTTCGAAACTCAAGAAATTTGACAAAAAAATCGATTTAAATTTAAGAGGATACAACCGAACAAAGTGAGAAAAGTCATCTAGTAGGATAAGATAGTATTTATGACCGAGAGAACTAGCAACAAGTGATGTCCATAAATCGGCATGTATAATATCAAAGGGTGCAAAAGTAACACTAGTGGATGACTTAAACGGAAGACGAGTATGTTTGCCTAAAGAACAAGAAATACAGTTTTGGGCAAGATTCTCATTACAAGTAATGAAATTATTGTCTCTAAGAAAATTAAAAACTGGGGCTCCTGGATGACCAATACTATTATGCCATGTGGAAAAAGAAATGGACGCTAGAGAGACGGGAGAGCTAGATCTGGCAGCGAGGGTGGGAGTGAATAGATAGATATCCCCCGTGCTATTGCATCTCATAAGAGGTGTCCCCGTATGAAAATCCGTCACAGTGAAACCATAAGGGTCAAAATCAACAGAGACATAGTTATTACGAGTGAATTTGCGGATAGAGATTAGATTCTTAATCATATGTGGGGCATATAGGGTATTTTGAAGGTGTAATGGATGAGGAGGTGGTGTGTAGGATGTACCATAACCCTTTATTGGAATGCGGTGGCCACTACCAACTGTCACAAATTGAGGATGTTTTAAATCAAACAGTTTGGGAATATTACCTGCAGACCGGGTGAGGTGAGAAGTGGCTCAAAAGTCCATGTACCAGTTGTTGTCGTTGTCGTTGACGCCGAGATGAAGGCCCGACCCAACTCGATGGGTGTCATACCGACGAGGCTGCCGTGTTGGAACTACGCGCGCCGCGATGTCAGATGGTACCGTTGAGACCGCATTGGCGCGCGCCCTTTTCCGACCGCGACTTTATTAGCAATCTCTGCTTAATAAAAAAGGTTAGGAAATAAATAATAAATGCTAAAGTGCAAAAAGGAGTGTTAAATGTAAAAGAAAGGGGTGCTAAAATGTAAAAGTTAAGGGTTTTAAAATGCTAAGGGTTCGCGGAGTCGCCACCTAATTAATTTGGGTGAATTAGGACACCTAAATGTCAACTAGGTTAAAGTTAACATTAACTCCACTTTAATGGTCTGCCAAACTTAATGAGATTCTGGGTAAGGGTTCTTTATTAATCTAGAGGGAAGGGGTTAGGCACCCTCTAAGATCCGCTAACTTGCGGTTGTCCTGCCAAACCTAGGGTAATTATTATGTTTAAAAATGCAAAATAAAAGCTCCTCCTGCTTAATAAAATGTTAAAATGTTTAAAAGGTGCTTAAAGTATAAAAAGGGCAAAAGGTGTTATAAATAAATAAAAGAGCCAAATGCTAAATGTTTAAAAGTGCTTAAAATACTGAAGGTTGCTAAAAGGTATTAAACGCTAGAAGGGTGCTAAAGGTGCTAAGAGGCGCTTAAAAGTGCTAAATGCTAAAGTGCTGAAAATAGTGCTAATATGCTAAAGTACAAAAGAATGCTAGGAGGTGCTAAAATGTTAAGAACAAAATGCGCTAAGGTGCTAAATGCCAAAGGGTGATTAAAAGTGCTAAAAGGGGGGCTAGAAATGCTAAAGAATGCTAGGAGGGTGCTTTAAAGACTAATTACGTGTTCATGCAAGGGTTATTTACGGACTAGTTATGTATACTGTCAGCTAAATTAATCTTGCTTAACTCTGCATAATATTATATAAGAGGTGCTTAAAGGCGATTCTTGAGAGTTTAGGAAGAAATCTGTTATGGATTTTAATAAGGAACAAATGTTGATTTTATGATGCAAGTTAAATCATTTAGGTCATTTTTGCAGAATGCATAACAGTCCTAAAAAATAAAGAAGAAGTTATGCTTAAGTTTAAATTACCCTCCCATCTCATATGTTCAAAGGCTAATTGTTAGAAGTTCTCCTATAAATTACAAAATTAAACAATAAAATTACAATAAACAAATAAAGGCATAAAATGAGACAAGAAAGTTAAGAGAGTGAAGGGATTGGAGCGGATGCCTCCGTCCTATTTGTTTTCTAGGAGTTTCTGAAGCGGGAATGCGAACGCGGATGCGGATTACCATTTGAAATAGCTCATGGTGAGTCTCGCTATGAGACTCTCCATTTTTGCTCCAATGTGTTCCATGTAAAAGAAGAAAAAGAAAAGGATTAGTATACACTCAAATTATATTAAAAGTGTAAAGAGTAAGCACATAATTTGCAACTAAGCACATCGATATTATTGAGGCAGCCAGTAAAAAAACGACGGAGAGCAGATTCTAATTGCATTCAGGGTATACGTTATATGGGCTTTAATCCCAACAATAATAATAAGGATAGAAGCATCATAGGAAAGGGCATGACATAACTAGTTTTCAAGTGAAGACAAGTGAACAATAAAGAAGAAGAACAATGAGCGGCAGTAGAAAGAGGCGGGCTTTGGCAATCTGCTCCTCAAGCTATTTCCTCCAAGAAATGTGTAAGCGAAGCGGTGAGCAAAGCAGCAAGTAGGATGGGCTTAACCAATAAATGATTATTTAGCAAACATGATTCATATCAAGCTCGCAGGGATTATGCTTTAACGTAACTGAGTAACCAAGATTAGTACATAGCCGACATAACAAGAAACAAGCAAGATGGGTTTAAACAGAATTCATGGGCCCAAACAAATAATGTCGGGTTTCATTTAACTTGAATATTCTAATCAATCATAACAAAGACACACAGAAAGAAAAAAAATATTAATACCAACATTGCATGCACAACGAGGGCAAAAAAGCAAACTGAAATGAATTTTCAGATTTTAAAGGGAAGGAATCAGGAGGCAGGCAGTGGCTCAGGGGCATAGCAAACAGTAAGGCAAAACAGGGGAAATAGGCAGATTTGACAATATTCCCTATTCTTTCCTAGACATGCATTTAATCTAGGTGTGTTAGGCTTGTACATCTCATGGAGAATATAGAATGCGGTCAATTTCAATAGATGCATTAGGCAAATAAGGATGCTGGACAGTGACAACATAGTCAGACTGAGACCCAGCCATATGCTTAACCGTTTATAAGAAATAATCAGGTTTACATAGGTAAATTCAGAGGCCAAGACAAAATAACACATACTCCTAGCGGTTTGGGCATGGGTTTCATCGACCGTAATTAAGGACACTTTTATTATTAAGTGAGACATCTTCAAATGATTTATTAGACCTTTCCATTCAAGTGCGCTTCAACATTAGGCTATATTTACGCATGCTTATTATATGAAACATGGTTGTAAGTTAAACCTAGAATGTGATTATGGCTTGATATGGCATAGGCTAGTTTAGTTAGTGCAACAAGGCAAAATAATATCCAAACAAACTGAATATACCGGGGATGATACCAAACAATTGCCAATCATGTATCACTTAGCGGCCGTGAGCGAACAAGATACAAATGACTAAGAAGGTAGCCGATTAATCACTAACGCAATTTCTTTCGACATATACTTAAACCACATATTTTGCTTACTATGTTAACTATAAACTTGTGTCGATGACTTTGATAATTGAATCGCTTATATATACTAAGAAATGCTAAACATTAAACAACACTATTAACAACTAGTCCAAGTACATATGACAAACACATAAGTTCACGAATAAATTGAAATTCGAGAGAAAATGGGTTTACCTTCTCCTGACAATGACCCGGCAGCGTATCAAGTCGTCGGTCCGCTCGACGGCTTTGGGTTTGCGATGCGAATGAAAAGGGGTAAAACTGCTTGCTGATTTTTGGCTAGAACTGAGAGAAGGGTTCGACCGATCTCAATCGACGCTATCCCCGATCGAACTCTACATGGTGGTTCTTAACTATTGCTCCCCCGTTCTCTATCGATGCCTTTGCATGCCTTATATAGCCCTCGCTGGGTTCTAATGTTGGTAAGTAGACAAAGGTCGATTCTTGACGATATTTGGTACTTGATTCGACGAGATTTCGTATTGATCGCTAAGATTGGGCGGTATTTCGTTATGGTAAGAAATCGCTGGCTTCGTTTGCACGGGTAAGGAAGGGTGGCCGGTGCGTGGGTAAAGGAGTAGCCTGATTCTCGCGAGAACCGGATGTCTTGGTGCACGTTTCTAGTTAGGTTTGGGGTTTCGTCGGGTTGAAGGGACGATGGAGGAGAGGTCAAGTGAGAGTAGGAAATAAGTGGCTTGTGGAGACGGGTCGATAGGAAATAACGTCAAGCGTTGGGCTTCATGGTCGGGGGCCAGTCAGCGGTAGAATGGACCGGCCTTAGGCTAATTAATTCTAGGAGTTTACTTAGTTAATTAGTGATAAATTAATTAATTAATTGTGATTAAATTATTTAGGTGTTCTATTAGCCTAAGTTTAAATTTAAATTATTATAATAATAAATGTGGGTGTGCTATTTAGTTAATGCTTAATATTTTAGAATGCGGCGCTATTATTTAAAATCTTATTATTATGCATTATTGCGAAGTTAAATTATTAAAAGGAGTTTAGATTAAATTATTTAAACGCTAAACGCAAGCATGATATTTAAGAGTTGTTTAAAGCTTTTCCTCAAAATGCGGTGCTATTATTAAATTGCTTATTTATGTCTGTATTAATGTTTTATTCGCTGCATTTTATCATAAAAAAATATTTTACAAAATTAGTCTAATTTTATAGTCAATGATCGACGGAGGGTCAAAATCGTGTCAACAAATTCCTCTTTGTATGGAGATGATGGAAGAATCTTCTGACAAAGACGCTGACTCATAGCCAATTTTGTCTCGATCTTCGCACTGCAAAAATGTTGGGCGTAGCGCCGACGCAAAATCAAAATCGTCCCAGTGTCGAGTTACGACGACACCGGGTTACCATGGTCGAAACACTCGCGCGCTAACGCGACTCAAAGCCCCAAAGGTCGAGTTATGACGACACTGGGCTACCATGGTCAAAACACGCGCGCTAACGCGACTCAAAGCCGTCCCTGTCGAAGTTATGATGACGCTGGCCGGTGTAAAAATAAAATAAACGGACTTGAACTGGGTACCGCTATGGCTTATGGCCGGGTTCTATGGTGATGCGAGCGAGTGGACTGACGCTGAGGCCGCCGCCATTCATCGTGGGCCGCCCCAACAAATTGTCCCGGTTCAGAAGAGAAAATCCACGCCAGGCTCCCCGCTCGCATGCTAAGGCTTAAACAAACGGTTAGTGCATAACTGTTAAGGCAAAAATGATGATGTATAATTTTAAAAGTAATGCAACTGTGAGTAGAAAAGGTTATCCTGCAAAATGTGATGCCTGCTGTGTTGCTGCGATGCTGCAAATGCTGTGATTTCGTCCTTGCACGGACGTGTTGCGATTGTGAACGCGATACGTTGTCCTTGCCGCAATTGCCCTCGTAGACTAAAGCTCAAGAAAGAGTCGCATAACCAAGTAATAATAAAGCACGAACGAAAAATGCAATTTTGAGAACAGAAAGTCGCCCCGCAGATGCGAGCACGATGATGGCGCTGCTGACTTGTCGCTACCGATAACGCCGCTGCTCGGACGTGTTGCCGGGCGCTATCAGCAGACTTGCGGCCGATAACGCCGCGCTCGGACGCGTGTTGCCGGGCGCTGCGTTGTAGACTTGCCGCCGATAACGCCGCTGTCGGACGCTGCCGCCGGGCGCCGCTGCAGACTTCTGCGGCCGATCACGCCGTTGTCCGGACGGTTCGCCGGGCGCCGCTGCGTAGACTTGCGGCCGATAACGCCGTCGTTCGGACGCTGTCGCCGGGCGCCGCCGTAGACTTGTTGTTGATAACGCCGCCGCTCGACGCGGCGGCCGGGCGCCGCTGCAGACTTGCTGCGGCCGATAACGCCGCTGTTCGACGCTGCGGCCGGGCGCCGTGCAGACTTGCCGTGGCCGATAACGCCGCCGTCGACGCTGGCCGGGCGCGCCGCTGGCGCAGACTTGCCGTGGCCGATAACGCCGCCGCTCGACGCCGCCGGGCGCCGCTGCAGACTTGCCGCGCCGATAACGCCGCGTTCGGACGCTGCCGGGCGCGCCGCAGACTTGTTGCGGCCGATAACGCCGCCGCCGGACGTGTTGCGCCGCGCCGCTGCGCAGACTTGCCGTGGCCGATAACGCCGCGTTCGACGCTGGGCGCCGCGCGTAGACTTGTTGCGCCGATAACGCCGCCGCTCGGACGCGTTGCCGCCGCGCCGCTGCAGACTTGTTGCGGCCGATAACGCCGCTGTCGGACGGTTGACGCCGGGCGCCGCGTAGACTTGTTGCGGCCGATAACGCCGCCGCTCGGACGTGTTGACGCCGCGCGCCGCAGACTTGTTGCGGCCGATAACGCCGCCGTTCGACGATTGCCGCCGCTTCCCGTAGAATGAATGCTCCCGCAAGCTGCTCGAGAGAACGTTAGTGTATACCGCTAAACGAAATGATAAATACATACGAAGTGCAATTTTATGGCAGATGTCGCCCCGATACGCCGGATGAATATCGAGACGTTGTCCTCGCATCGACACGCTAAATGCCGCAATCGACGAATCGCCACGATGCGCTTTGTTGCGCGATGCGTTGGTTGCAAATTTGACTTTATGCCCACGCTGATGCGCTAGCCCTTGTTGCAGAATTCAGAGTTCTGACTGTTGATTGTCGATGCCCTTTTCTGCTTCGCCGCTTCGACGCGACTTTGAATTTTGGATTTTTGTCATATCCTTCTGCTTTGCTTTCTTCTGAAGAAACTTCGCCGTATTTTCCGATTCGCTATTGCACTTTCTCGCTTCATAATATGAAAAGACATGCGCCAAAGAAAATTTGTGAGTTTTGGGGTCGATTCAGATTTGACTTCGCCGCTTGTTCCTCGATATCCGCGTGATCGCCTGCTTGGACTTGCAACCCCGTCTGCTTCTCGTATTGTCCCGCTTTGAAAAGGGTGTTTGGCCTGTGGGTCTCAATGCATTGTTTAGACGCTGTGTATTCTCGCTATTTTCGTAACGGCGGAAAGTTTCCTAACGTGTGACCGGCCGATTTAGGCCGCCACGATCCCCACGAGGAATCAGTCATGGCGTAGTTCATTACAGCGAATATTGGGTAAAATTCTAAAGGGACCGAGGCCGATATGGCCGCCACGATCCGCCAAGGAATCAGTCGAACGTAGTTCCAACAAGCGAAAAGAAAATGGGATTTTCTAAAAGTGGGACCGTTCGATATGGCCGCCACGATCCGCTGGCGGAATCAGGTCAAACGTAGTTCCAACATAAAAACTTAAGCGAAACATTAAATATGAGTCTTCAATTATTCTGCTAAACTAAATTGCTCTTTCTTATCTGGGCTCTGGCGACTGTAACAGTGGTGCAAATCCAACCCATACGCCTTCGCTCGCATCACGGCCGGCCGGATCTTCGTGCTCGCTATCGCGATCTCCTTCTTTGGCTTCGCGTGCCCGCTGATAAATGATCGATTCAGCGAGCGGTTCTCGCCAGGAACACCTCTTCCTTCGGGGGTTCATTGTACTCATCGGGGTAAGCATCCTCCACCGAATGACTCCTCATCGACGCCTCCTTACTTTGTCTCCGAGTGTATAACACCTTCCCATGTCGTGTCCGATGGCTCCGAATGGTATGCAGCTTTTGTTCCCATTATGAGCTTGACTTGGGATTGGGCACATTCTTGGAATTGGCGAGTATCCTCGCAAACCTCAACCTCTCGTATAACCGCGACAAAGGCTCGGCTAAACGGGTGTATATTTTGGCCGCCTTTCGTGGTATTTAGGCGGTGCGAAGATGTTTGGTGGACGGGCTTTTGGCCGTGGCGATACACGTGGGGTATCGCAAGGTTGTCATACGACGCGAAAATAGGTTTGTGGTGGCCTTTGGTTTGTGTTTAGCCGAGTACGTTAGGCATTCGGTTTGTGGAATATATGAACGCATTGTATATCGTGAACGATATGTAGTAGTGCATCGTAATAATTTGGAGGGTTTTGACTGCTTTGGTTATTTGCGCGACGAGTGCCCGCGAGGTTCTTGAGCCTTTGATTTCGCCGCAGGTTGCCATTTGTCGTGGTAATCGCGCGAGCCGCCGACCGATCTACGCCGTCTTTCTCTCGAGACCTCGCTTTGCCTATAGGAACCAAGACAGTTCACTGCTCCGCCAGATGCCCTTGAATCGGCCATGCTACCGACCGCGTTTTGATCTTGTGAAATATTGATGCTCGCCATTGCTTAGTCAAATACAAATCGACCTTTGGGAAGATGATAAATCTTTCTAAAAATGCAACAAACGGTGTTAGCATAAAGCACATAATTTGCGTGTATGTAATGTATATATCGCATATAGCACATTCAAACGCTTCCTAACCCGCAGGACCTCTTTATGCCGTAAGTAGCCTAAACGTCACATACGCGAGGCCATGATAGATTTGTCCAAGTCGCCCAACTATAATGCCTTTGTTGGAAATGGCGACCAAACGACGGTGCACTTTTCCCAATTTCAGCATGTCATGATTAGGCTTGGATTTGTCTGTCATTGCCATGCTACGCATAATACGTCGTCGTCATTGGGTCGAGAAACCCGTCGACAAGTTTGGTGTCTTCCTAATCAGGTGTCGATGCCAAGGAATCGACCCACCTAAGGTAAACGCACGCATGCCCTAAAATAAGGGTGGTATAGCTCTATCTTAAGTTTCTAAGATTTGGATTTTCTAGACGCAGCGTTCCCGAGCGACAACTCGAGCGAGAAGGTTACGCGCCACCTGTTAGACCGCACTCCACGATATTACCAACTCTCCTAAATTTGGATTTTGAAGAAAGAATTTTGTCGATGCACCCAAAGACCTCGCATGTAGTGTGTGTTTGTGTGAATTTTCCAGAGTGGAAGAAATATGAGCGGAATGCCAGTTTAAGGAAAGCAGTAAAGCATGTAGCAATTAAAATAAAACAAAATACAGCACAAAAAAAATTAAATGCAAAAGTAATGCCAAATAATAACCCTAGGTCTGTTGTGGTTAAGAACCTAAAATCCCCAGTGGAGTCGCCATTTCTGTCGCGCCCTTTTCCGACCGCGACTTTATTAGCAATCTCTGCTTAATAAAAAAGGTTAGGAAATAAATAATAAATGCTAAAGTGCAAAAAGGAGTGTTAAATGTAAAAGAAAGGGGTGCTAAAATGTAAAAGTTAAGGGTTTTAAAATGCTAAGGGTTCGCGGAGTCGCCACCTAATTAATTTGGGTGAATTAGGACACCTAAATGTCAACTAGGTTAAAGTTAACATTAACTCCACTTTAATGGTCTGCCAAACTTAATGAGATTCTGGGTAAGGGTTCTTTATTAATCTAGAGGGAAGGGGTTAGGCACCCTCTAAGATCCGCTAACTTGCGGTTGTCCCGCCAAACCTAGGTAATTATTATGTTTAAAATGCAAAATAAAAGCTCCTCCCGCTTAAAATAAAATGTTAAAATGTTTAAAAGGTGCTTAAAGTATAAAAAGGGCAAAAGGTGTTATAAATAAATAAAAGAGCCAAATGCTAAATGTTTAAAAGTGCTTAAAATAATCAAGGTTGCTAAAAGGTATTAAACGCTGTATGGTGCTAAAGGTGCAAGAGGCGCTTAAAAGTGCTAAATGCTAAAGTCAAAATAGTGCTAATATGCTAAAGTACAAAAGAATGCTAGGAGGTGCTAAAATGTTAAGAACAAATGTGCTAAGGTGCTAAATGCCAAAGGGTGATTAAAAGTGCTAAAAGGGGGCTAGAAATGCTAAAGAATGCTAGGAGGGTGCTTTAAAGACTAATTACGTGTTCACGCAAGTGGTTATTTACTGACTAGTTATGATATCGTCACTAAATTAATCTTGCTTAACTCACATAATATTATATAAGAGGTGCTTAAAGGCGATTCTTGAGAGTTTAGGAAGAAATCTGTTATGGATTTTAATAAGGAACAAATGTTGATTTTATGATGCAAGTTAAATCATTTAGGTCATTTTTGCAGAATGCATAACAAATTCTAAAAATAAAGAAGTTATGCTTCTAAGTTTAAATTACCCTCCCATCTCATATGTTCAAAGGCTAATTGTTAGAAGTTCTCCTATAAATTACAAAATTAAACAATAAAATTACAATAAACAAATAAAGGCATAAAATGAGACAAGAAAGTTAAGAGAGTGAAGGGATTGGAGCGGATGCCTCCGTCCTATTTGTTTTCTAGGAGTTTCAAGCGAATGCGAACGCGACGGATTACCATTTGAAATAGCTCATGGTGAGTCTCGCTATGAGACTCTCCATTTTTGCTCCAATGTGTTCCATGTAAAAGAAGAAAAAGAAAAGGATTAGTATACACTCAAATTATATTAAAAGTGTAAAGAGTAAGCACATAATTTGCAACTAAGCACATCGATATTATTGAGGCAAACAAGAAAAACGATTTGAGAGCGATTCTAATTGCATTCGTGGTATACGTTATATGGGCTTTAATCCCAACAATAATAATAAGGATAGAAGCATCATAGAAAGTGGCATGACATAACTAGTTTTCAAGTGAACAATAGCAAGAAGTTGAACAATGAAGCAGTAGGAAAGTGGCTTTGGCAATCCCCTGCTCTCAAGCTATTTCCTCCAAGAAATGTAAGCAAGAAGCGGTGAACAGAAAGCAAAGAAGTAGGATGGGCTTAACCAATAAATGATTATTTAGCAAACATGATTCATATCAAGCTCGCAGGGATTATGCTTTAACGTAACTGAGTAACCAAGATTAGTACATAGCCGACATAACAAGAAACAAGCAAGATGGGTTTAAACAGAATTCATGGGCCCAAACAAATAATGCCGGGTTTCATTTAACTTGAATATTCTAATCAATCATAACAGTACACAACAGAAAGAAAACAGTCCAATACGATCATCACGCATGCATAACGCAGAGGGGCAAAAGAGCAAACTGAAATGAATTTTCAGATTTTAAAGGGAAGGAATCAGGAGGCAGGCAGTGGCTCAGGGGCATAGCAAACAGTAAGGCAAAACAGGGGAAATAGGCAGATTTGACAATATTCCCTATTCTTTCCTAGACATGCATTTAATCTAGGTGTGTTAGGCTTGTACATCTCATGGAGAATATAGAATGCAGTCAATTTCAATAGATGCATTAGGCAAATAAGGATGTCGGATGCTGACAACATAGTCGATCGAGACCAACCATATGCTTAACCGCTTATAAGAAATAATCAGTTTACATAGGTAAATTCAGAGGCCAAGACAAAATAACACATACTCCTAGTAAGCGGGGCCATGGGTTTCATCGACCGTAATTAAGGACAATTTTATTATTAAGTGAGACATCTTCAAATGATTTATTAGACCTTTCCATTCAAGTGCAGTTTCAACATTAGGCTATATTTATGCATGCTTATTATATGAAACATGGTTGTAAGTTAAACCTAGAATGTGATTATGGCTTGATATGGCATAGGCTAGTTCAGTTAGTGCAACAAGGCAAAATAATATCCAAACAAACTGAATATACCGGGGATGATACCAAACAATTGCCAATCATGTATCACTTAGCGGCTTCATGAGCAGAACAAGATACAAAATGACTAAGAAGGTAGCCGACTAATCACTAACGCAAATTTCTTTCGACATATACTTAAACCACATATTTTGCTTACTATGTTAACTATAAACTTGTGTCGATGACTTTGATAATTGAATCTGTTTATATATACTAAGACATGCTAAACATTATACAACACTATTAACAACTAGTCCAAGTACATATGACAGAAACACATAAGTTCACGTAACAAATTGAAATTCTGAGCGAAAAAATGGGTTTACCTTCTCCGGACAATGACCCGGCAGCGATCAAGTCGTCGGTCCGCTCGACGCTTTGGGTTTGCGATGCGAAAAGTGCGGTAAAACCGCTGCTGATTTTTGGCTAGAATCGAGAAGGCGGTTCGACCGATCTCGAATCGACGCTATCCTCGATCAACTCTCATCAGGTGGTTCTTAACTATCGCTTCCCCGTTCCTATCGATGCCTTCGCATGTGCCTTATATATCCCTCGTTGGGTTCTAATGTTGGTAAGTAGACAAAGGCCGATTCTTGACGATATTTGGTGCTTGATTCGACGAGATTTCGTATTGATCGCTAAGATCGTGGCGGTATTTGGTTATGGTAAGAAATCGCTTCGCTTTGCACGGGTAAGGAAGGCCGCCAGTGCGCGGGTAAAGGAAGTAGCCGATTCTCGTGCGAACCGGATGTCTGCGCTCACGTTTCTAGTTCTAGGTTTAGGGTTTCGTCGGAAGGGACGATGGAGGAGGCCGTAAGGAGAGAGTAGGAAATAAGGGCTTGCGGAGATGGGTGAGAGGAAATAACGCTGGGCGTTGGCATGTCGGTCGGGCGCCGTCAGCTCGACGACGGTAGAAGGGGGACTGGGCCTTAGGCTAATTAATTCTAGGAGTTTAATTAGTTAATTAGTGATAAATTAATTAATTAATTGTGATTAAATTATTTAGGTGTTCTATTAGCCTATGTTTAAATTTAAATTATTATAATAATAAATGCGGTGTGCTATTTAGTTAATGCTTAATATTTTAGAATGCGCGCTATTATTTAAAATCTTATTATTATGCATTATCATGGGTTAAATTATTAAAAGGAGTTTAGATTAAATTATTTAAACGCTAAACGCAAGCATGATATTTAAGAGTTGTTTAAAGCTTTTCCTCAAAATGTGCTATTATTAAATTGCTTATTTATGTCTCAGATAATGTTTTATTCACGTGATTTTATCATAAAAATTATTTTACAAAATTAGTCTAATTTTATAGTCAATGATCGGACGAGGGTCAAAATCAGTGTCAACAGCGCTAAACCGATTCTCGCGGCCCTGTTGCCGCTGGCCGTTCTTTGTCCAGGACTGCCACGCACGACCACGGCCTCTCGCCGTGGCTCTTGCCACCCTTTCCATCCGTCCTCGCCGCGGTTGAGATTTTTCTCGTGGCGTTGGATCTGAGGGCGCGCTTCGGCCTAACGCCTTCTGATTGTGCTCATCCTGCTTAGCACGTCGAGTCTCTTCGAGCAACAACTGCGAGCGAGCTTTGTTAAAACTGGGAAGTGGATCTGCCAGTTGAATCATGGTGGCTAACGTATCATAGTCACCTTTGGGAAGGCCTGCAAACAATTGCAACACCATCTTAGTGTCCGAAACAGGTGTGTCGACGTTGGAGAGTTGCTCCACCAGTAGTTTCAACTGTCTGCAGTATTCAGTCATGTTGGAGAAGTTTTCAAGGTGTGTATTGTTAAATTGTTCCTCCAAATACACCGCATGCGTGTGCTTGTTATCTTGAAAAAATTCTTCCAAGCGGTTCCATAAATCACGGGCTGTGGCGCCAGATTCCATGATAGTAAGAAGAGATCCTGAGAAATAATACCATAAATCCATCGTTTGACGCCGGCGTCTACACGACACCAAGTAGACTCATCAACCTCCGGAGAGCGCGGAATAGTGTCGTCGTCGATGTGATCAAACACGTAATAGAGACATGCGTGATTACGAAACGCTCAACCTGGAGAATCTCGATCGCTTTTCTTGATCAAGAATAGGAATATAGTTCTTGATATTGATAACGCTAGTATGGATGAAAAGAGGTGACGACTGATGGGAGTCATGAGGTAGATGTGTCAGAAAGAGTGGAAGAATCAGGGGTATAGTCATTTAGATAAGAGAAGAAAGGAAGAAAACCCCAAAAATTTGAAGCAGACCGCGGCGAAGCCGAGAAAGGGGGGGGGGGCTGGTGGCTCTTGGAAAAAATATTCTAGGGTTTTGTGTTTTAAGCTCTTGATACCATGTAAGATAATATTAATCTCCCTTAGGGAGTCTTCTCATTAATATCAAAGTATATATAGAGTACAATATTTATCTCTTATACAATAGGAATTTTAAGCCTATACAAAAAAAGAATTCTAGTCTTACCATAATTATATTTACACAATATATGAAAATATTCTAATTATGAATAGAAATACAATCGTTTCTATAATATACGTGTTTACAATGATGCATGGCTAATAAAACACTACTGCCACTACTGTCGAAGCATATGGCTTTGCCGGCCTAATAAAATAATTCAATAGATCTAGACTTTTATTTTGATGAACTCAACCGTTGATTTCCTAATTTTTAATAAGGTTTTTTATTTTTATATTTTTAATAAGGTTTTTTTTTATATACAAGAGCTAGATTTCTGGAAGATCATTTTTTTCTAATCAAATATAAATATTTATGTTTGCCCATCTTCTTTTTAAAATTTCTTAACATTATATAATGTGAGCGTGTAAGTGTGAACTTCGATTCACCTGCTCGAATCTTATGTGGATATGCCGGAAAGTCTCTAAGTATGTGTAAGAATTATGTTTATTCGTGAGAAAGAATTCCTCGTCCAGCAATGAGTTCTCCAACTACTCGAGAAAGCATTGAGATAGTGATTGAGTAAATTAAGTGGTAAGAAACATAAATACACCTAGAGTGAAATGAAGGCGATAAAGACAAAATGAAGATATATAAAATTAGTTGTTTGATTGATTGATTGTTCGTACAAATGATTCCTATATTTATAGTACAAGAAAGATAAATGTGACTCCTATGTTAGCCAACGAACTATTCACTAAATTCACTAGCCAACTATAAGGATGTGGTGCCGATTTTTTCGTCTGGACCTCTAGCATGATCAACGACATTCCCTTCTGGCTGTTGTTGGTTGCTACCTTTTCTAAAAGGTCCTTTGACTTGGTCTTCGAGGCGTCCGAACATGTGTGGGTCTCAGCCGTTCATCGGAATTATGACTCGGCTAGACTACTGTAATAGTCGATGATGATTTTCTAGCCGAGGGTAAGAGTTAACAGATTCGGCTATGATTCCGCTCAATTATCGGTTTATAAATAATATTTTAACTTTATGATTATTGTTCACCGTAAATCAACAAGTAAATAATACTGGAGTAAATAAATAAAATGCAACAGATCTTTATTAATATCGTATTATTCTATCGAAATTATAAGTTAGGAGTAATATATTATTATTTTACCCCAAAGATATTGAGTCAAGTCGAACCAATTGGTTCATTTGTAGCTGTATTATCTAACACACTTTGCGTAAAGAAGATGAAAAAAAAAACATAACGACGCGTTTGTTTGATATATTCATCAGAGAAAAATAGAATGCTCCTATTGAGTTTGACTGAACTCATATCCCAGCTTCTATCTTGTGAGGGTTGGAAATGGTGCATCAAACCTTCTTTTACCAGAAAATCACGAGGTTAATTTTATTTATATATATAGTCAGAGAGAGTACCGAGTTTTTATTTATGAATTTTGGATCAAAATTTTGTATTTTTACATATTAAATTAATATTTTAAATATAAATATAAAATTTGATTTAAAATTATTGAAATTCGTAATCACCATTGTGTCTCGGCTCATGTATATCGTAAATGTTAAATCTCATTTATGAAAAATCAATTTTATTACTGGTAATAAATACTCGTCAATTTCAAACAAAATAAGATCAATATCCGAATAAGGTAGTAATGCCTAATGTCACCAGAAGCGATTGGGTAGAAAAGTCTAAAATCTTAAGAGTAGATAAAAGAAATCCTGATGATTCGGTAACATTCCTCATGCTGAATAGGTTATGGGATCTGAATCTAGTCTTTCGATTGACACCGCTAAACCTGTATTTGAAGATTATTATAAATTAATTGATTCTACACTATTCATCAATTTGTTGTAATCACTTTTATTCAAATTTGAAATTGATAATATGAGCAACTAATACATTGATAGATTTAGATTATAATTTTAAATTAGTTACTAATAAAGAATATAATCACATTCTTTTTATGAGGAGTTCACAAATTTGTTCCAAGTTCCAACCACTGTGAAAATCTTCCATATGCCAATGGACAGCATAAGCATATTAGTATCAAATATCAATGATTTCCTTTGGGTACGAGGATCGTCTTTGGACCCGTGCGATGTTTGCTATCGCACAAGATCTTTCGAAAAATGAAAAAATTTAGGACAATTTTTTTCATTTTTTTTATTAAGTAGTATTAGCCAGAATTTACTGTAAAGACTCATAATTCACAGGTCTTAATCCAATTAAGGGTCAACTTTTACGAATTAGAACAGGGTCCCCAAATATTTGAGAAGGCCAACACAACAAAGTAAGAAACCCCCAAAATGGATTTCAAGACAAGGCAGATTTAAAACCACTATTATATAATTAGGAATAAAAAAGTAATTTGAACATACGCTTATTGAGTTATCGATTAAATCATTAACTAAATTTGTAATATCGGAAACCGAACTGATAACCCAATAATAAAATTTACAAAAATGTTAACCCAACAACCCGATACCGATAAACTAATAATGTTTTTATTGATTCAATTTATCGGTTAAATCAATTTTTGAAATTGAGGGAGTATTTTTATTTACTACATTTTTGACTCACAACTGATTCAAATAAGTGCTCTTGATTCCACCACTGATAAATTTCGACGAAGCAAATAAATTGTATGTAAAGATTAATGAATCATGTAAATTATACACTTGCATTAGCTGAAGGTCGAAACAATTTAAGCTAATATCATGAACTAAAATAGTATTTTTCAATAACTAAAGGATCAAAATCCAATTTTTTTTAATAACCAGAAATTTTCAGTAATCACCAAATGTGAACATTACAAGCACTATAGCATGACTATAAACTCATTCAGCTATCTACATCATTCTCATGTATGAGGACTCAGATCAGATCCCTGGCTTGGCTCTAACAGAGCAAGAGTAAGTTATCTTCTTAGTGATGCTCTCAATTGATCTATATATGTTTACCTTAAAAAATCCTTTGGTTCCTTTCCACACCAGATGACATGAATCACTTCTGAAAAAATGACCTTGAAGATTTTTTATTGTTGTGACTTTCCTTTAGAGAGCTGCACTGCCCACAACACATATTGATCTATGGTTTCATTTTGCATTTGACAGAGAGCACATGTCGGAGAGACTGTAATACTCCATTTTAACAACCTGTCCACTGTTAATAATCTTCCATGAGAATGTAATCACATAGTAAATTTTGTCTTTGGTCTAGCTTCATTGTTGAACATCACAGCTTTCCACTCAACACTAGGTTCAGCAGGGAGAAGCAAGAGATAGAATTGCCTGATTATACTCTTAGTAGGGTAAGAATTGAATCCCTCCAGTATTTCATTCCATCCATAGAATATATATATATAATCATGTAGTAATAGTCTAGGTTACCTAAAATATAAGATGCTAATTACTAACTAATTTATTTGCCTAATAATTATAATATTATTAATTGATTATAATTACATGATTTATGGTGGAGGATGAAAATATGAGATTTCTCCCATAATTATCGTGTGCTAACAGTCTTAGCGGGAGGTTCACGAATGCTGACACTATCCCGAAAATCATCAAAAAAGTACGCGCAGAAGCCATTTCGTGAATATATCTGCAATTTGGTAGCGGGACGATACATAAAGAAATGGGACTTGTCCACGGGCAACCTTTTCTCGGACAAATAGTATATTCATTTCAATGTGTTTCGTGTGTTGATGCTGAACATGATTGTCGGATAAGTATATTGCATTCACATTGTCACAATAAACCACCGTTGCCTTTTCAATTGGACAATGCAACTCCAACAATAGATTACGAAGCCAACACGATTCAGCAACTATGTTGGCTATGCCTCGATATTCTGCCTCATCACTTGACCGAGACAGTGTGGATTGTCGTTTGGACGACCAGGAAATGAGATTGTACCCCAAAAACATACAATAACTAAAAGTGGAACAACGTGTGTCCGGACAGCCATCCCAATCTGCATCTGTGTAGGCTGAAAGATGCGTGACAGAGGATTTATACAAATGAAGCCCGAAATGGAGAGCACCCTTCACATACCGCAGGATCCTTTTATTGCCCCCATATGTTCATCATTCGGATCATGCATGTGTAAACAAACTTGCGGAACCGCATAGGAAATATCTGGTCTTGTAAAGGTCAGATACTACAAGGCTCCTGCAAGACTTCAGTAATGTGTTGGATCACTGTATGGAATACCTGTTGTGTTGCTCAACTTCGCATTTGTGTCAACTGGAGTATGAGATGGTTTGCAGGAAGACTTTTTCAATTATTTCTTCGGCATATTTCTTTTAACTAAGAATAGACCACCTGCATATTGGGTTACTGCAATGCCAAAAAAATAATTCAATGGAACCAAGTCCTTCATTGCAAATTTTGTTGCAAGAAGAGACATGATAGACTGGCGAAGTGAAATGGATGATGCTGTGAGAATAATATCATCAACATACATAAGTATATAGGTCATGCCAGCGCCCTTCCGATAAATGAAAAATGACTGGTCCGATTTGCTGTGACAAAAGCCCAACTTGGAAATAAACCCTGCAAAACGGTTATACAATGCCATAAGAGCTTGTTTCAAATCATATAAGGATTTCTTCAACAGGCAAACATGAACTGGACATGAATAATCCCGAAACCCCAACAACTGATGCATGTACACTGTTTCCTATAAGTAGCCATCTAAGAATGCATTTTTAACACCCAACTGAAGAATGGGCAAAGATTTAGAGAGAGTCAGGCTAAGAACTGTCCTGATAGTCGCTAGCTTAACTACCAGACTGAATGTTTCACTACAATCGACCCCAACCTGCTGAGACTTTTCATCACCAACAAGACGAGTTTTGTATCTCGTAAAAGAACCGTCAGAATTTTCTTATGACAAAACACCACTACAAGAAAAAGGACATACAGTGACGATTAAAAACTGTCATCGGAGGGGTGGATGACAGTTTTTGTAACTGTCATTGTAGCATGTGTCACGGTAAGTCCTTCATAGATGACGGCTTAAATAATTGTCATATAATATGTGACGAGCATAAACTGTCACACATTTGGTCGTTGACTTTGACTATTTTCTGTTTTTTTCTGGGTATTTAAAAAAATTGACGGTAAAATATTTGAATTTTATTAATTTCATAGTTATTTTTGATGGAATTTTTTAAAATAAATTTTAATTTTAATTAATTGAATTTAATATAAAATAATTGTGGAAAAAATGATTTTGACGCATTTTTTATTTAATAATTAATTTAATTAAGTGTTTTTTAATTTTTTTTAATAATAGTTAAATTGATGGGAAAATAGCATATTGTAACTAAAATGTAACTAATTAATCAAATCATTTTAATACACAATATTAAAACATTTACGAATTATTTTACAAAGCAAAATGTCCCAAAAAAAAAAATGCATGGTCTCGGTCAAGAACAACTAGAAGGACGAAAATACAATGTCTTCTTGAACTTTCACGTAATAACTCCAACACCATTTCATTTTCTCATGTGTTTTTTCCAGCAGCAACAAGCACAAACTCCTCATCTTTTATATCCTATCTTTGAGTTAACAAGTATGTAACCTCACTAACATGGACTTATGAACTATACAGAAAATCAGTCAAGTAAATATCTTAGGTAGAATATGAACTAAACTATCTCATCAACACATAACAGATATCTTAAATTCATATTAAACCCATTATGGTTCTAAAATAGCATGATATTTAAAAGATGAGCTAAAACATGACTTCTAGTTTCATTTTTAAGCCTAAACCAATCTTAAGTCTAGGTGTATATAGTTTAGAGGCCTAAATGGATCATTATCCTCAAGAATCATTAAGCGACAACTATTTTAGATCATTTCAAACCTATACATATTTTGACAGATCCTAAGTGACATTATCATCAATCAGGCTAGTCTTTACATAGAGTCAGTCAATTACCCTTAAGCTGCTTAAACATATCAAACCTACTAAATCCAGATTCTGCAGCTTTCAATGCAGGAAAATGGACAGATTGCAAGGGAAAATTTTCAAAGTATGGGATAGCATAACAATTTGTATTGTACTTATTATAAGAAAACTAATCATGTTAGAGGAATTTGCTACAGGTTAATTGGATACCCTATTGAATTTAAGTTTACAAACAAGACAGAGAAACATGTACGTCGTGGTTTGGAGTGATTCTGAATTAAAACATAACACCTTACTTCCTTTTTAGAACATTGTTCTTCTCATCGGTTTTCTTTTCAGTTATCATCATAAGAAATGTATTAACTATAAACTTAGCAACAGCGAAGCAAGAGCCCGGACAGGGCGTTACAACTACTAGAGCACAGGACAACAAACAACTAGGCAACAACGAAGCAACTATACTATAAACTTAGATCGTGGCAACAGAAGAAAGGCTCACCCAATAAGGAAGGGTGAGATAGTAAAGAAATAGCTTGCTTCCGCCCGGCCGTGAGAATCAAGAGATCTTTATTGCGGCCGACTTGGATCTCGGGTGACTAATAAGGCGGCGACGAGCGTGGCGATGTCGGCTCGAGGCGAGCTCGTGCCCAGAACTAAACTAAAGCTTCACACGGGTCTTACTTCCTTTTATTTTCCCTACTTCGAATGATAGAACGATTCGAAAGGGGCATACTCATATATAAAATTGCCTAACAGGGGCTGACGAGGGAAAAAAGAGGGAAATAAAGGGTGTTTCATGCCTTGTTCTAATAGAATCGTGAAATTAGTGCCCTACTATTCATAAGAAATACTGATTGTTGAGAGACTTATTTATGAAAGCCCGGTGAGGCCTCAACCGACAACCTTGCTTCGTTCTACGGCGGTTTTTAAGCTAGCACCCGTTTCAGCATATCATCTCGCTCGATTCCAAAAAAAAAATGCAGTTTTTGATTATCTAGTTCTATATCGAAAACGAGCAGTTGATCCCACGAAAGCAACGCTGGCTTTGTTGCGGGTTCAACTGGAATTGTAAGATTAACGAGATTTTGGGGACCCTGACTACCGATACCTTATCGGTTTTTTAAACAGAATGACTACCTGTAATAAAGCACAGACTAATACGAGCCGACCAGAAGAAGCAAGGCTTAGATTAGCCGAAGGCGTTCTTGGGGTGATCTCGTAGTTCCTACGGGGTGGAGATGATGGGGTCGGTCCATGGATTTTCCTTCCTTTTCTTTTCTCTATTGAACTATGAAAAGCACTTATAGTAGTGACACGAATTCACCACTACTTATGACTTTGCCAATGGGGCGCTAACTTGTTCTGGTTGTTATGACTGGCTCTATGACACCCTGCCCGACATCATCACGAGCCGCCGTCGTTCAATGAGAATGGATAAGAGGCTCGTGGGATTGACGTGAGGGGGCAGGGATGGCTATATTTCTGAGAGCGAACTCCGGGCGAATATGAAGCAGAGGGGAACTTTCCTAAAAAGCCTAATAGCAATTAACCGCATTGGAAACGACGAATCACACTCTGAAAGGAGGTTCCCTCCCAATAGATGTCAGGAGGGAGCAAGGCGTGATTGATCTGTCATCCTCCGACCGCCCCCCTTTCCACCTCTAAGTAGTGGTGTTGGTGTGTCTCGTTGCAATCATAGGTCGCTACCCCGCCTGCTTTATACTATGTACGTCATGGTCTGGAGTGACTCTGAATTAAAAAAAATGTTAAAAGGATCTTTGAACATACAAGATTTAGTTAGGTAGAAATAGTATACCGCAAATACCGAACTAAATTTTTTTAACACTACAGCGACCCACAAAATGCAGCAAATTTGCAATAAAATGCAGAAAAATGGCAGTTCGCTTAACACAATAGGTTACACATGTTTGAACAAAACCAAGCTAGGTGCTAACCCAAACTAAATAACGTATATATGCACAAAACCAATTTTGAACCAGTATGATTAGATATCAATCTATTTAACCACATACAACAATCGGTAAATAGAAATCAAAACTACTAAAACATGTTCAACTAATACATGGATGACCTAAATACAAGTGTTATAACTTTAAGAGTTTAAACAACGTATAATCTGATTTGAACATGTTAAACATTATCTGATTAGTACAAAGAACTACAGTTAAGACTAATCAGATTTGTATTATCACAAATAGTGCCAGCAGGGGCTTAAACATCTTAACAGTCAACATAATGAATCCAAACAAACACTAATACTCAACTGAACATGTTCAAAATTGTCTTAATAACTATAAACAATCAACAAGTCTCAATTATATAGGCTTAACAGTTAACCTAAATGGCATAAATAAACCTAAACTAAATAGACATGATTAATTACTAACTTAATAGGCTCAAACAATGCTTAATATCAACTAATCATACTTTAACCTTATCTGATTTAAGCAACAACTAAATTGAGCTAACATATGTTAATAGCTAACCTAAAAGGCTTTTAGAAATTCATAACTTAACTAAACATTCTTAACAAACAACCTAATGAACCTAAACATTCATTAATCATCTAAACAAACCAATAAAACACTTAATAACATAATCATATAATTTAAATAAAACAAAAAATAAAAAAATAAAAAAGTTGATTTACCTTGTGTAGAGGCAGTTGAAAGGTCGAAGGGAGCTTATTTTTCACTCTCGAACCTCGACACTCACAAACACACAGAAACAAAGGTGATAAAGCCATATATGAAACAAAGATTCAAATAGTGAAATCACGTGCAAAATTATTTTGTCACTATGCTGAAAGAATTAATTATAACATTATAACATTTTCTTCTACAATTTCTCTTGCATTCCATCACGTGCAAAATTTATGCCCAATGTTGGCTCCGGAAGTTCTGGAGGCACCTCCTCGACAAGGAGGTTTACTTCACGTGTTTCATTGGGAAGTCCATAGAGACACAAATTCTCCTTTTCTGAAAGTAAACACATGGTTAAATACAGAAATGTGTCATAAACACTTTATAAATGATCGACATAAGAGGTCTAAGAAAAAGAATAATTGAACATCTGATCGGTGTATTTTATATACACCTTTTGAGTCTGTTTTAGTTAGTCTTTTGTCCCATTTTGCACATATAAATGTCGTATTAGGATAGTTTTTCTTTCTTTTGAGTCAAAGTGGTTAAAGTGGCCAAATGGCGGAAAAATAGCAAAAAGAGGGCGAAAGAGGAGATGCCAGAGCTGAAAACAGAGAAAGTGGCGAACAAGGCTAAAAAGCACCAGCGCGCGCGCCTCGCAGATCGATCGGGGCACGCGCGCTATCATTCAGAAGGTGCAGAAGATCGGCAGCCGCGGCGCTAACTTCGTGGCCGACGCCCACTATTCCGGAGGCGAAGACTTCGCCGTCGCGCTCTCGCAGAAGATGCAGGCCGCGCGCTAAACATCCGAGGAGCTACAGAGTTACAGCGGCCTTGCTCGAATAGCAGATATCAGGGCCGCTGCGCCAAAACACCCTAAGGATTGCAGAACTTCCGTCGCCGCGGCGCCCATTTGCATGGCCGCGGCGCCCACGCGGAAAAATTAGGTCTTATGACGGATTTTTGGGCCAGGCCTGCAGGGAAAAGAGAGACGTTTTAAACCTATAAAGGAGAACCCTAGGCGCTTTCAAGGTTCCCTTTTCTTGTCAAACACAAGGTTTTCTTGCCTAGAGATTGGAGACCTAAACATTAGTAATTTCTTTCCTTTTTCTTTTCTTTAATTCGGTTTTGCATGATGAACTTTGAATTAGTTATTGTCATATTCATGGCTAGGAACTAATTCTCTTATAGGGCTTTCTATGTTGAATTTCTTGAACCTTATGTTATAAATTAATGCATGCTTATGGTGATTATTCTTATTGAGAGATCTATTCAATAATTGAGTTGAATTCTTGGTAGCTAATTGACAATTAGTTATCACTATATGATTTCTAATCGATTACGAAAAGGGGATTGTGAATATCTTTGTAAGTTGGGTAGACAGTCTTTAATTGGGGATGAAAATACCTCAATTAGATTTGTAGCGTTGATGAGAGGCTTAACAACCCTAATTTTGCGCATTGTGCGTGACGATCAACTAGGTTTTTGTGCTTAATCCTCCTATAGCGTTACCCTTATCAGCGAAAGTTAGGTAAGGAACAATACTGGGGTTGAGTGTTTATATAACCTAACGGAGTATAAAACGATTTCAAATCTGCTTTCTCCAAAAGAAGAACACCATAAGTTAGTGTATTAGTAAGTAGCATGTCGGATAGTAAGGATACATAGAAGCCCTATTCTCATCACATCTGAATTAAATCTTTATATTTAATTAGCTTTCATAACTCTTAGTTACAAACCAAACAATCAATCATTAATTCACCAAATAGATACTAGAAAATAGATAACTGATACTTGGACCCTAATCCTAGAGGACGATATTCGGTCTTATCTAAGACTATACTACTTGATACGATAACGTGCACTTGCGTTTAAAAGTGTGTGCATATAACGCGCATCAAGTTTTTGGCGCCGTTGCCGGGGATTAGGAATTAGTTCAATATCAAAATTATCTATTTTTAATTTCTAATTTGGTCTTTAATTTTTTTTTTTTTTTAATTTTTACGTTTTTCGCTATTTTTCGAAAAGTTCAAGGTGCCGTGATTCTTCGTTGGTTTTGATTTATCTCAGGAATCGTTTAGATATGGATTTTTACTGTCCATATGATAGAGAGCCAACCATAGAGGAACAGAGGGAGGAACTACGAGAAACTATACTCAGTCTCACGAGATCCCAAGCTCAGTTCATGGACGAAATGAGGTTGGGTATAAAGAGGTTGGAAACAGAATTAGCAGAACTCGCGGTCATATTCAACAGCGAACCGCAAGAAGAGCAATCTGCATCTGGGATAAGCAATAAGGAAACACAATGTCAGGCAATTGACCTGAAGGATGCCGAATCAGGGGAGAGAGAAAGTTTGCAGCAGCTGCCGCGCCGCGGCGCCAATAATCAGGGCCGCGGCGCCGAGGATTCGGAAATAGTACAGGAAGTCCCGGCTTCCGAGACATTGCAGGAAAGTGAGCGCCGCGGCGCCCAATATCAGGGTCGCGCCCGAACCAATCGAAAACAGACCAATGGCGCAACAAAGACCCAAGTGATGATACCATATCCCCAGAAGTTAAAAACATGCACTCTTGACAAGCAATTCTCCAGATTCGTGGAGGTTCTCAAACAATTGCAACTCAATATCCCGTTTGCTGAAGCACTAGAACAAATGCCGAGCTACGTCAAGTTCATGAAGGATGTGCTTAGCAAAAAGAGGAAGATAGAGGATTACGAAACGGTGATGTTAACTGAAGAATGTAGTGCCATCCTACAGAGACAACTGCCTCAGAAGTTACAAGACCCTGGGAGCTTTACCATCCCATGCACTATTGGAAAGTTTGAATGTCAAAAGGCACTGTGCGACCTGGGAGCAGGCATAAATCTGATGCCCTATCTAGTTTTCTGCAAACTAGAAATGGGAGAAATCAAACCTACAAACATCACTGCAACTAGTGACCGCTCAATTGTTCATCCGGAGGAGTCATCGAAGATATATTAGTAAAAGTGGACAAGTTCATCTTCCCCGCCGATTTCGTTATCTTAGACGTACAAGATAACGATGGAATCCCCATCATACTGGGCAGACCCTTCTTAGCCACAGGACAGGCTCTCATTGATGTTCAAAAAGGGGAACTAAAGCTTCGAGTAGATGAAGAAGAGGTGATTTTCAATGTTCTTCAAACAGCAAATTTTCCAGAGGCCAAAGATAAGCTTTCGGCCATTGATCTTATCGAAGAGACAATGTCAAACAAAGAGTTCGAATATGATGATACGCTTGAAGAAGTACTGACCACATGGGATGATGATAGTAGAAACGATCCAGATCTGATGGAGTATGCAAATTGGATGAATGCTTATGAAAAATGGGATACAAGGACAAAGAGGTATGAAGAGCTGGACAGGTACCAGAAAGATCATTACCATCCACAGAGAAGGCCCCGGAGTTAGAGTTAAAAATCCTACCCAATCATCTACAATACCAATACCTAGGTGAAGAGAAAACCCTACCAGTGATCATTTCATGCCACCTCTCCACCGAAGAGATTGATAAACTGCTAAGAGTACTAAAGAATCACAAGCCGCTATTGGATGGACATTAGCGGACATAAAAGGGATAAGTCCATCAACGGTAATGCATAAGATCCGTCTAGATGAGGAAGCGACCATCCATCAAGCCCGAGGCGATCGAACCCAAATATGAAGGAGGTAGGAAGGAAATCCTAAAATGGCTCGACGCAGAGTAATTTACCCCATATCCGATAGCACTGGTAAGTCCATAAGTGGTGCCAAAAAGGGTGGAATAACGGTGGTGGCTAACGAAAGAAACGAACTCATCCCTTCGAGAACGATCGGATGGAGAATCTGATTGACTATCGCAGTTGAATAAAGCAACTAGAAAAGACCACTTTTCGTTGCCATTCCTAGATCAAATGTTGGACAGACTCGCAGGGCATAACTACTATTGCTTTTTGGATGGATACTCAGGGTATCACCAGATTGCAATAGCCCCAGAAGATCAGGAAAAGACAACATTTACTTGCCCTTTTGGCACATTTGCCTTTAGAAGAATGCCATTTGGACTCGTGATGCACCGCTACTTTTCAAAGGTGTATGATGGAAATTTTCTCGATATGGGAGAGAGAACCATAGAGAGCTTTATGGATGACTTGTCGGTGTTTGGAGCATCATTTGATGAATGTGTAAGGCATCTAGAAGCGATGTTGAGTCTGCGAAGAATCTAACCTTGTGCTAAATTGGGAGAAATGTCACTTCATGGTGACCGAAGGAATCGTCTTGGGACATAAAATATCAAGCCAAGGTATTGAGGTAGACAAAGCAAAGATCTCAGTGATCGAAAATCTACCACCTCGATGATCAACAAAGGTCAAGTTTCTCGACACGCAGTTTCATGAAGATTCATCAAGGATTTTCAAGGGTCTCAAAGCCCTCTCCACATTGCTAATGACGGGGTAGCCTTTGACTTCAATAAAGAATGCCTATCCGCATTTCAAACGCTCGGAGAAAGCTTACCTCGACTCGTAGTCATTGCACCAAATTGGGAGCTCCCATTTGAACTCATGTATGCAAGCGACTATGCAGTTGGAGCAGTACTTGGACAGAGAATCGGCAAGGTATTTAGATCCATTTACTATGCTAGTAAAACTCGAATGACGACAATTAAATTATGCAACCATCAAAAAGAATTACTAGCTATAGTATATGCGTTTGAGAAATTCAGGCCCTACTTGATTGGAAATAAAGTGATAGTATACACTGACCACTCTGCTATAAAGTACTTAATGACAAAGAAGGATGCAAAGCCTCGCCTCATTCGATGGGTCCTACTTCTACAAGAATTTGACGTAGAGATTCGTGATAAGAAAGGAACAGAGAATTCAGTTGCAGACCACTTGTCCAGATTGGAGAACACAGAGAGCGAACACCGAGGATGTGCAAATAAATGATCACTTTCCGCATTTAACAACTGCTTTGAGTAAGTATGAATTCTAATTTACCTCGTACGCTGATTTTGTTAACTTTCTTGCAGCTAAAGTTCTACCCCCAGGCTTGTCAAGACAGCAAGTGAAAAGGTTTTATTCTGAAGTAAAACACTACTATTGGGAGGAACCGATGCTATACAAACACTGTGCCGATCAAGTCATCAGGCGATGCATACCAGAGGAAGAGATGCACCAGGTTCTCATCCATTGCCACACCTTATCATGTGGTGGACACTTTGGGGCATCAAGAACAGCGACAAAAGTATTGCAATGCGGATTCTATTGGCCAACACTCTTCAAGGATGCCCATGCCTTTGTGCAGAGATGTGATAATTGCCAAAGAACAGGGAATATCTCAAGACGAAACGAGATGCCTTCACACTGGATATTGGAAGTAGAACCATTCGATGTGTGGGGAATTGATTTCATGGGACCATTCCCGCCATCTTTTGGAAATCAATATATCCTTCTGGCAGTAGACTATGTGTCCAAATGGGTAGAAGCAGTGGCCACCAAAGAAAACGACAAGAAACTGTTCAAAAATTCCTCCGTAAGAATATTTTCACAAGGTTCGCACACCAAGAGCTCTCATCGGTGATGGCGAGCCATTTCGTAATAGGCAAAATTCATTGCTTTCCGATATGGAGTTTACCATCGACTACAACCGCTACCATCCTAAAGCTAATGGGCAAGGAAGTGTCAAATAGAAGTGAAGAGCATATTGGAAAAGACGGTGAGCATTTCGAGGAAAGACTGGTCTATCAAACCGGATGACGATTGTGGGCATACCGGATAACATTCAAAACACCAATTGGTATGTCACCGTATAAATTAGTTTTTGGTAAAGCATGTCATTTGCCGATGGGAGTTGGAACACAGAGCATACCGGGCAATGAAGAAGTTAAACATGGATACCACTACCGGACAGAGGAGGCTACTACAATGGCGAATTAAATGAATTCGACACAATGCCTATGAATGCAAAGATCTACAAGAACGAGCGAAAGCATGTCACGATAAGAATTTGATACCAAAAGACTTTCAAGAAGGACAACAAGTGCTGCTATTCAACTCAAGGTTGAGATTGTTTCCAGGCAAGTTAAAATCACGTTGGACAGGACCATACACGGTGGTAAGAGTATTCCCATACGGAGCAATTGAAATAAAAGGGAGAGATGGAGCCATTTTCAAGGTAAATGGACAGAGGATAAAACCCTACCTGATCGATGAAATGGAACACATGAACTTGGTAACTTCTCAATTCTTAAAATAATAAGTAACTTGCGTTCGGCTAAAAGATCAGAAAGACAAACGCTAGTTGGGAGGCAACCCAATGTTTTAATTATGTTATTTCAACCGCTTTAGTTTCTTTTATTTTCTTTTCGATCACCTCACGGTCTTGGGTTCAGATCTGTCTTTGTGTTAACAGTGGCGACCAAGGATATCCGTAAAATCGCCAAATCACAGGCGCCAGAGTTTAGCCGCGCGCCTGATTTCGTGGCGCGCGCCACCACGGAAACTATGAGTCTGAGAGGATACCCGATCCGGCGCCCTATCGCCAAATCAAAACATCAAGAATGATCCTCCTCACTAATTCAAAGATTATCCACCGCCACCACCATTTTAGCCAAAGTTTGTAAGTGTCGTTTTCTTTTCTTGTCTTTGAGTCTTGCATACATCGGACAATGTGTGATTTAAGTTTGGGGGTGTTTTTGTGTTTTAGTTTTATTTGTGTTTCATGTTTATGTTGAGTCACCAAAAAAAAAAATCTTTTTTTTCTTTTTGAGTCATAATTGCCTGTCAAAGATCATATATGTTGTAGTTGCTAGAAACACCTAGTGAAGTAAGGTGGAATAATGTAAAGGAATGGAAGCAACTATCTAAACACTTAGGTTAGATATGCCAAAACTCACGTAACTGCCTATTCGAGTCTCTTGCTTGAGTTATGTATGCTAAATGATAAATGCTTATGTGTTATGACTGCTTGCTATTTGAGGCGAAAATAGTTAGGATATGCATGATAGGGAAATGACTCAGGCATTTCTTTGATAGCCAATTCTTACCATTCTTTTCTATCCCGTACTTTAAAAATATCACTAGTTAGCCCCATTGAGCCTAAAAAAAAAAAATTGAAACTTTTTCTTTGACACCCTACTTTCCCACAAATTGTGCCATAAGTGAAAATATGAAAGAGTGGAATACATTGTGTTAAAAGAAAAAGAGACAAAAGAGTGAATAAACCCATTGTACAGATAAAAAGTAATAAGAAACAGAAAAGCCTAAGTTTGGGGTGTTCATCATTATTATTATATACTTCACTCTCCCAAAACAAAAGAGGGAAGGATAGAATTGAAGTGAAGGAAAGAATCAAAAGAAAAGGAGAAATTGAAAAGCCAAAAGAGCTTATGGTACGTAAAAATGAGCCTAAATGCCTATTTTTACCAACCTACCTAAGCCTACATTACAACCCTAAAGTCTGAAGATCTCTTTATGTATATCGAATTAGTGGAGAATAGCAAGTAAGCATGCCATAGAAATTTTTGAATTTATATGCATACTTGAGTACACCGACTTCCATTTAAGCATGATAATTATGAGTTTGCGAAATATCTAGCTCGATGTGTTGAAAATTTCATGCTATATGTTCCTGCGTATTATTACGCTAACCTTCATGTTTTTCTAGTTAACATTCATGCAAAGAAAAGTGATCAATGGCGGAGTCTGTTTATTTTCTTAGTTATTGAGTCTTTCATTTTATTTCTTTCTTTTATCTTTGCTCGAGGAGCAAAGGTCAAGTTGGGTATTTTATCGGTGTATTTTATATACACCTTTGAGTCTGTTTAGTTAGTCTTTTGTCCCATTTTGCACATATAAATGTCGTATTAGGATAGTTTTTCTTTCTTTTGAGTCAAAGTGGTTAAAGTGGCCAAATGGCGGAAAAGGAGCAAAAAGAGGCGAAAGAGGAGATGCGAGTAAACAGAGAAAGTGGCGAACAAGGCTAAAAACCAGACAGCGCGCGCCTCGCAGCCGATCACGGCGCGCGCTATCATTCGAAGAAAGCGAGAAGATCCGAGCCGCGGCGCTAACTCGTGGCCGCGACGCCACTATTCCGAGAGGCGAAGACTGGCCGCGGCCTCGCATGCCAGATGCAGGGCGCGGCGCTAAACATCCGAGAGCTACAGAGTTACAGTACGCGCCTCGAATAGCGAATATCGTGCCGCGGTGCCAAAACACCCAAGGATTGCGAACTTCCGGCCGCGCGCCATCTGCGGGCGCGGCGCGACGCGGAAAAATTAGGTCTTTGACGGATTTTTGGGCCAGAACTGCAGGAAAAGAGGGAGACGTTTTAAACCTATAAAGGAGAACCCAGGCGCTTTTCAAGGGTTCCTTTTCTTGCCAAACACAAGGTTTTCTTGCCTAGGAGATTGGAGACCTAAACATTAGTAATTTCTTTCCTTTTTCTTTTCTTTAATTCAGTTTTGCATGATGAACTTTGAATTAGTTCTTGTCATATTCATGGCTAGGAACTAATTCTCTTATAGGCTTTCTATGTTGAATTTCTTGAACCTTATGTTATAAATTAATGCACGCTTATGGTGATTATTCTTATTGAGAGATTTATCCGATAATTGAGTTGAATTCTTGGTAGCTAATTGACAACTAGTTATCACTATATGATTTCTAATCGATTCAAAAGGGGATTGTGAATATCTTGTAAGTTGGGTAGATCTTGAATTGGGGATGAAAATACCTCAATTAGATTTAAGCGTTGATGAGAGGCTTAACAACCCTAATTTTGCGCATTGTGCGTGGCGGCCAACTAGGTTTTGTGCTTAATCCTCCTATAGCGTTACCCTTATCGTGAAAGTTAGGTAAGGAACAATACCGGGGTTGAGTGTTTATATAACCTAACGGAGTATAAAGCGATTTCAGAACCCGCTTTCTCCAAAAGAAGAACACCGTAAGTTAGTGTATTAGTAAGTAGCATAAGCGGATAGTAAGGATACATAGAAGCTCTATTCTCATCACATCTGAATTAAATCTTTATATTTAATTAGCTTTCATAACTTTTAGTTACAAACCAAACAATCAATCATTAATTCACCAAATAGATACTAGAAAATAGATAACTGATACTTGGACCCTAATCCTAGAGGACGATATTCGGTCTTATCTAAGACTATACTACTTGATACGATAACGTGCACTTGCGTTTAAAAGTGTGTGCATATAACGCGCATCAACATCCAATGAGGGAAACACCCGACAAGGCCTCAAAACAAGGAAAATAGTAGGGCAAACTGTGAACTCAATGGAAGAAGATGATGCAACATCACAAAAGAAAAACCATCCTTACAATTTCCAAGTTGGAAAAAACAATCCACAAAACCCTTAAATAACTATATGATTGGTGAAGAACATTTAAGAGAAAATATCGTCGTAAAGACTGACACAACTGTTTGATATAGAGGATTAGTCTATTGATGTACATCGTCACAAAGGTAATAATCAACACTTCCGCAAATGGGAAAAAATAAATAACTGCGATAAAATAAAGAATTTTAACCAGTTCTTCAATAGGTTCTTTACAGAGATCTATAAAATAAACATAAACAAGTTAGACACTGCATAAAAGAATGGAGTCATCTTATTTGAGGAATTAATTATAACATTTTAAATAACTTTTCTACTCATCTTATTTGAGGAAACAACATTCTATTCTAATAATGGAGCTAAACAAATGAACATTGGATTCAAATCATTTTGTCACTATGCTGAAAGAAGCAGAGAAAAGGAAACAGAGAGGACATTTTTGGATTTTTCGGGTCTGGCTTTAGACACAATTTTAAACCACTTTTTTTGTGATTTTTCTTTCGGTTTTCAGACCCTCAAAATGAAGAACAAGGGTGACCTCATTCCTTTTTCTTTTGGACCCGAACAAAACAGATTTCGAACCCCTTTTGGTTTTCGATTTTCAGGGGCGTGCGATGGAAAAGGTGTTGTTGGGGCAGAGGGGTGTCGGAGAAGGGGGTGAGGTGCGGCAGGTTGAATACTAGGGGTAAGGGGGAGGTTTTTGTTTGTTTTTGCTTTTTGTTTCCATCAGAAATATGATCAAACTACACAAGCAAATTAGTTGTTCGAAAGATTGGAGAAAATCAGTCCCTAATAACCTAATCAAATCAGTCCAACGTGTGATATATGATGGCATATTTGCTCCACAATGTGACCAAAATCTTGACTGAGCAAGCTACACAAGCAAATTAGTGATCAAAAGACTTGACAAAAGCAGTCCCTATTTTTACCAAGGAACTTAACCAAATCAGTACCAAAACTTACCAAATCGGCATCATATCAGTACCAAAACAGCTGAATTAAATCTCCAAATTGCACTCTCATTTGAGAAATTTATCCAAAACATATGCAACTATCTCAAATGAGTATCAAAAACTAAATCATATCATCACAATCTCTTTTGAACCAAAACATTATCAAAATAGCTCCATTAACTAATAAAATACAATTGAATTCAGCACCATAACAGCTGACTAAATCACCATACTACAGTCTATTTTGAACCAAAATAATATCAAAATTAAACCAGATCACCACATAATCAGCACCAAAATTGCTGAATTAAATCACAAGTACAACTCAATCAAAACAGCCTCCAAAGTGAGGCAAAACAGTCTCAAATCAGTGTCAAAACTGGACATGAATAGTGTTGAAGCAAAATTGCACTAAAGTCCAAGAAAAAGCATTACAAATACACTAACAACTTCATACATTAATTGAGCAACAAATCTAAAATTTTGTTCATTACATGAGGGATGTCATGTTATAACTCCAAAAAGATGTAACAAAATGTGATAAAAGGACATCCGATTGTCACAATCTAGTATTGAACCATGCAACATAAGTTTGTGCCATCAACAACACTAATTACATCAATCAAAGTTTCAAAGTTTTCACAAAAATACTTCAAAGTTTCAGTTGGTATATCACTTCTTCATTGTTGTGTCTTGCCATTACCCTTTCTTGCCTTAATTTTCTCCACTCTTATCTGCTCTAACTGTCTTTCAGTAATAGAGCCCTTTTGGTGCATACAACTCACTTGGTTTGCTTAAACCTCTAGCATGACCAATGAAGTTGATTTATCTTGATCCAATTGACAGAAATTACTTTTGTCTTTCTTGAAGTCTAGACTTGAACTCTGACACACCTCTTGACCTCAAAGGTAGATCTTCTTCAAGTGCAAATCCAGAATACTCAAAATCATGATTGCTGGGGGATGAACCAAATATGAACTGCCTAAAAAAAGACTATCCATAGAGGGATTGGCTTGTTCGCACCTTGGAGTTCGCATAAACACACTTGTGTAGCTTCACTTGGACTGTTTTGAATTGTGGAGCTGATAAGAGTAAGTCCTCCGCTATTGCAACACCTGAGAATTTAGAAGGACCTTCATCTACAACTTATTCATCGATTAGTCTCATTTTCCTCTTCATTGGTTGATTGTCCTTGCTTAATCTCTTCATTGGCTGCTTGTCCTTCTTACCCTTCAACTGGACACTCTTAGAAGTGCCTTCACCACTCATTTTGTTCAATTGATAAAAGAACAAAAAAACTAAAGTGTTAAAAAAATCACATCACATCCTAAAATAATTAGTCCACAAGTTGAACATGTCATAATTCTTCCTCTTCTTGGTGCAACCCACCCAGATTGCCTCTTAAGTGATCTTTATTTCTTTTTCTCTTCATTCTAGGTCTGCCAGCCATATTTATCAAGGGCGGTGGTTCCATTGCTTCTGCTGGATCTATTTTTTAGAACTTTGGCCCTGGAACTGCTTGTAACTTGTGATGATAAGTCAAGAGATATGCTTCTTTTGAGTACCACTAGTAAATCTCCTTCAAGGCTTGTAGTACAATTAGGATGTCAGTGGGGCGAGTAAATGCGGGTACCGCCCCGCACCCGCTCCAGTTGGGGCGGGTATGGAGGATGGTTTGGTGGGTGGTGGGGCGGGTATGGGTATCAAAAGTGCTATCCGCCATGGGTAGTGGGGCGGAGGTGAATTTCATATAAGACCCGCACCGTACCCGCCCCGCCCCGCTACCCGCACCGTACCCGCACCGTCCATACCCGTCTTTCTTCCTTTTTAATACCATACGTGTATTTCTCTCTCAAGTTTAGCATCCTTTCTCCTTCTCCAGTAAGTAAAACTCACTATATTTGCCTTACAAAAATCTGCTCTATACCACTTATTTACAAAGTACCAAACAAGTAGAGATATAAAGTATAACAAGACGAAGTGTTGCATAAAAAATGGGAACTGATTGGGCGCCATCGATAATAGCGGTGGGATTATTCATATTATTGTCACCGGGGCTGCTATTCCAGTTGCCTTCAAGAACAAGATTCTGCGAGTTCGGGAATATGTACACCAGTGAGATTTCAGTACTTGCTCATGCCATCTTATACTTTTGTATATTTACCCTTTGTATTATCGCCTTTAATCTCCACATGGTCCGATTTTTCCTTCCCTCCAATCAAGATTTAGTAATAAACTAATAATCGTAACCTTTTTTTTGTGTTTCTTCCCCGTATAGTTATACTATTTCACAGGTAATTCTAAAAGTGTTTTTCAGGGTGTTATCATGATCAGTTCATGCAAATGAAATCAACATTTTTTGGATCAGCTTTTGATCATGAGATACTCTCTATATCTTCAAGATACTACATAGTATCTTTAAACTAGCTACTTAGGTTCATAGATGTTAGAGATTCACTACTAAAAAAAATAAAATTCTGCTATGCAGTTTCATTCAACTTATTTAGGTGGGTACCCGCCGGGTAAGTGGGTACCCGTCCGGGATAGATGGGGCGGAGGCGGGTGGAGGAATTACTATCCGTGATGGGTGGTGGGGCGGGGATGGGGTGGGTTTTAGGTGGCGGGTACGGGTATGGGGTACCCTTCCCCGCCCCCGCCCCGTCCCATTGACATCCCTAAGTACAATGCCTTGATTGCATGGGGACATAGGATTCCAGTGAGGTCCTACGCCCTGCAAGTGATCTTCTTCGTAGACAAATTGATAATGTGTTTATCATTCCCTTCACTCACCTCAAACCCACAATCATCATTGAAATGTAAGGTACACTTATCGGCAATCTTCTGAAATTCATTGTACATTTTAATAGCTTCTGGATTCCATTCAGTAGCCCAAGTCAACACCTCTTCTTCATTGTTTTTCATCATCTCCATCACCTTTATTCTAATTTACTCAAGCATCCCAATGATAGCTTTGTGTCTAAGTACCAATATCCAGGAGGTGAATGACTCAATCAAGTTATTTTCCACCTTCTGATTCTTGCAAACTGTGTCAAAAAAAGTCCTACACTAAATTTCTATTGGATAGTCCAACAAATGGTCTTTGGATTCTTCTGAAAAATCACTCAATGTCTTCAGATGATTATTCAACTCCTCTTCGTAGGTGCTCCATGCACACCACCAAAGAACCTTAGTCCTTTCTTTGGTTTTCTTCCGTTTCTTTCTTCAATTAGCCTCTATGTGTTTCACACAAACTCTATGCAAAGCAGCAGGTAGAGCTTGTTGGACTGCTTCAATTAGTCCCTGATAAAGAATCACAATTAAAAATATATATATATAATCAAAACAGTGAACTGAAACAGTGCACTGTTCAACCAAAACAGTGAACTGTTTACAGCTAACTTCTCAGTAAAACAGTCACTGTTTCAGTCATTAATATATAAAAAAAGTGAAATAAATATTTACCTTTTGCATGTATGAGATTAATGTGATCCCTTCTCCATTGTTGAGATTTAGAGAGTTCCCAAGCAATTCCAAGAACCAAAGTCAAGTAGCTTTGATTTTTTTGTCCACAACAGCCCAAGCAATGGGATAAAAGTAGTTCATTGAGTCTTGAGCAACAGCAGTTAATATTTGACCTTTGGCTTTACCTTCAAAAAGGTCGCATCCAAGCCAAAAAGGGTCTCAATCCTGCCCTAGACCCCTTCTTCAAAGCATCGAAACAAATGTACATCCTCAAAAAAATTCTTTTGCCTTCAGCAAGTGCAGCTTTTGAAACCTTGAGGATGACATCACTTCCAGGATTACTCTCCTTCAAGGCATTTACATATCCAACAATAATTTTATAATCATCAGCGAAACTACCTTTTAAATCCTCCAAAATCATTATTTTGGCTATCTTACACTTACCAAAGGAAGCATTAATGTTAAAAGCTGTTTTAAGATCAACTCTCATATCTTTAATCTTATATTTGGGGTTACCTTGCACCTTTTCCTTGAAGTAGTATGCAATTGTAGTTGCCTTAGCACTGTGATTTTCAAAGGAAGGTTCACACTTATGTTCTCCTTTTAGTGTTTTTACACTAACACCAGCAACATCTTTTTCATCAGAAATTAGACAAATAAAATTGCATTCTTTTTTACAGACATATCTAACCCTTGTTGAATCACTTTTTTTCAAAGTAAAATTATAATCATTGTGCAATGCGTACAAGTTTATGTATCTCCTAGCCTCATCTATATCTTTAAATGTCATGAACTTGTGTAAGTCCTTATAATTAGACAAATTTTCATTGATTGTTCTATTTCTTTCTTTTGCAAAAGCCTCCAACTCTTCACTATCATAATCAGATTCATCATACCCATCACTACTACCAGAATCAGTACCATGAGAGCTACAATCAGTAGCTGATTCATTTTTATCTATCACATATTCTTTGTTAACTATTACGTTCTCAACATCAATAGATAATTCACTAACTTCAACAGTAAATAGGTGTATCATATCAAATTCACTATTAACAATAGACAAGAATGTCCTAATCCCATCATCACCTTCTATTTCATAATATTTTTCAGAAGAAAATGACACAATCAGTTGTTGAAAATGACACAAAAGAGTTAAGTAGACCTAATACCAACCATGGTTTCAAATAAGGGGAAGAATAAAAAAGCAAAAGAATCCACAAAGTCAAAAAAGTATGAATAAAGTTTGAGATTATGATAACAAAGAAGGGATCCCAACAAAAAATATGAGTTTGGGATCACATTCAATAAAGTACATAACTTTTCCATAACTTTTAGGAAACAAGACTACAAGAGTGAAATATTGGGGCCACATTCCAATTTTTGTTAGGGCACATACACAATTATAATTAGATTTTTTGAAAAAGGAATCAAGAAATGAAATCTACACCTCAATAAATAAAATTAAATCTAAAATCACAAAATATTCCATCCTCAAACCCTAAACTACAGAATACGAACCCTAACCATTACATCGATGAAGATGGCGTTAGAAGATTATGGGTTCATAACCATGATAAGCCCTTTAAATTAGGCAGTGGCACTAGACCTCGCACTGAAGTCAACGTTAAGGTGCAATTCACACCTCTCTATTACAACATTCTTATATAATATCACTTCACTATAACTGTTATGTTTTCAGTGAACCGTTTTATAACAACAATTCACTATACCAATACCAGCCAAAAACGTATTTGATGGTACTATAATTATTTTTTTCTTTGCATTTTCTTGTGGAATTTACTGATGATCCAAAATCACGAGTCTTCATATGTTTACAATCATTTTTACATTTCACATAGAAAAGGATCATGCAATTGATATAGAGTAATAAAATATTTACGAAAGGAATCATCTAATACGAGATACGACACGAGTTAGACGGATCTCTACCTGTATATTAATGTCCAAAAAGAGGAGAATATATGAAACTAAATCTCCTTTATTAAACTATATGTATGTCCTAGAGACAATCTATATTAGGACATAATGTACTTTATACACATTCATATTTATATTAATGATGATTAATATTATTATTATGGCATTTGCATTTGTTGAATTATTAGTTGATTGTTTATAATATTATATAAATGCATCCCTAGAGTTTACGTGTTAATTAATGATGTGAGAATTAATGTTATAACGCAACTCTTAAATTACCTCGATTAATGATCATCGAAATTGGGATATAGATGATATGCGATATGTCGACATGTGATCTGCATCATATCCTTAGGGGATGTAGTATGTCTCACTTTCTACGAATTATGGCAACTCGTGATGGACACATGGATACTTGTTGAAGTATTGGTATACCCTGCTGATGTAATGTTTTGTTATATGTCTATAATGTCATCGGTGTGTGGGAGATAGAAGTCCTTAGACTTGAGGCCAATATCATCTTGTTTACAGAGTAATGTACTTTGATCTTGTCCTAAGCTCAAATGTCTTATAGGTTGAGACGTGTGGCTTGTTTTGGGTGCATTGCGAAGTAGATTAAAGGTGGTATGTGAGTCAAGATTAGGATTCATTCCTTGAATGCATATTCAAGTGAACACTCAGATACTCATATGGTATTAGGTTGACTAAGTCGTTGGCCAACGCAATGGACATGTCTATGATATAGTCATGTTGTCAACTAATATAGATGATGTATAATAATCAAGCCATTTGGATAGACACTCGACAGATCCCAAGCTTGATTGATTGTGTCATGAATGAAAGAATTTTATCTTCTCACATAGAGGTTCAGTTCACATATTTCGTGTTGCTAAACTTTACATATTGAGTTCGTTTTCCGACACAGTCTAGGAGTTCCGTGTAGACCCTAATGTTATTAGTGTCAATATGTAAAGGCCTGAAGGATAACACTAAGTCAATTGTTCCGTCGATTCAAGGATGTAATCATAGAGTATATAAATGTTCGGTTGATAATCAAGACATTAGAATAAAATAGAAACGAAGCAAAAATCGAGGCGGGCGCGCGGCCACACGTAGCGCTGGCGCTACTTACTCGGCGCCGACACGCGTCCAGTGGGTCCGAATGACCCACTCTGCTTCGGTTTCTGGGCCTGGCCCACGAGGGAAACCCTAGCTGATTTAATCAGCTATATATACATCATTTAGCCTCATAATTTACACACCATCTTTCACAAGATTATACTCTACCGAAACTCTGCTGGAATTCCTAGCTTTCCAAAGGAGAATTACATCATAGTATTGGACTTGCAAATCGAGGAACTTTGTGTGCGCACCCTCAGACTACACAAGCCACAAGGAATTTGCAGATTGCTATCAATGTAAGTCTCTATTCGAAGTTTTACATCCATGCTTGTGTTTACATTTTACATTGTATAATCATTCTATAATTTTTCATTCTGCTGCATGTACGAACCCGACAAAACCCTACAGTGTATCAGAGTATGGGCTATTTTGTGTGATTATACAATGAATATTAATGATAATATGGGTTAGAATTTGTTTAAATTTAATTTATATCGTTTAAAAGCTTTAAAATCTTTAAAACTCAAGAACACGTAGTTTTGTCTCCAAATCTGTTGAACAGTGATGTAATCGGGAAAATCATTCAAATCTAACTCATCTAAGTTGATATGCGTGACCGGTTCGATTCGAACATGGTGCATTGAGACGAAGAACGAGAAGGGATTTGATGATGGTCGATGAACGTACTGTGAAATAGTGAAAGGGGTACGAAACGAATCTGCAAGTCTGAGCCTAAACCAGTTTTAGGATTTCGAATTTGCAGAGATTGTGTTCCCGGACTAGGGTTTTGCGGCGGCGCCGTGGCTCTGTTCAATAGGGCATGGTGCTGTTCATCTAGAAGCTTAAAAAAATCGAGAAAAACTACAAAATTTCCGTCTCTGAACTTCCGGCGTCGTGGTGCCTCCCTGCAGGGCCACGGCGCCGTCGACGAAAATATTTTAAAAAAAATCGAAATCAGAAACTAAAGTTTTAAAAGTTTCAGAATCTAATTCTGAAAATTTTAGAATTTCAGAATCTAAAAATAAAATTTTAGAATTTGACAGATTTGGTCCTTTCGGGAAAATCTTTAATTAAAGAAACTTTCTGGAAATATAATTTTGAGTTCTGAAAATTGCAAACAGGTCCCTGAAAATTGAAAATATTTTCAGAAAGTTAAAATTGTATTTTCTGAATTTATTGGGGTTCGAATTGAACATTTAAATTTTGAGGGACTAAACTGTAAATTTTAAAAGTTGCAGAAATCCTGAAAATCATAATTTTAAAATCAAAAAATGTTTTAGGGACTGTTTGGCATAGACATAGTTTTAAAGTTTAGACAAATAAACTCATGATTGTCATTAATGGTATATTATTCTATAATATACAAATGTGCTAAGTGATTGAATGTGATGCATTTAAATTATTAGCATAGTGTTCGCAATTATTGTCTGGGTAGGCGGCGCCAAGTATTTGTTTAAATTCAAATGACCGCGATAACTGTCTGGATAGGCGGCATCCAGTACTTGTTTAAACCATCTTATATCATGTCTATTGGGTTTGATGGTTTTCCATCTAATTGTGTTTAGAAATTGCATGATAGGATGTCATGTGATGTATGACTTGATTGTTGATCTTGAATGAATCCCCAAAACTGAAAATATTCCCCAAACATTAAAATACAAGTCTAATTATAACGCGTCGTCCATTATAATTGTTAGGGTGCTAAATCTTTTTCGGCGATACGAGTATTTATGCCAAATCATTTGCTCTAAGTCTACGAGGACCAAGGCCCTTTCATAGATGTGTTAAAATGAAAGTAGATAATAAACTTTTGTATGTATTTGAACCAAAGTGTTTGCTTGCAAAGGCTAAGTTTACTTAGGCATTTAAATGCAGTCGTGTAATGGGGTTGTCTTGTTTAGATGAATCTTGGCGCCAAAGTGTCAGACTAGTCTAAAGACGTAAGATAAAAATGAAAGATATTTAATCAAACCAAGAGTTGTAGAGTTGTTTTACAATTGGTTGAGAACCTATCAAAGTGTGCTATTGAAGTTATCAGTCAAAGCAAACGCGGATATAGCATATGTTTGGATCTTGACTCATTATGACCTTTATATTGATTTAGGTCCGTATTCTACCTTGGGATCGTAGAAGTATGCAAAATAGTGGGAGCTAATTAAACAAAAGGTCATGTTAAATTAGAATATAATGAATGTGTATAAATTAGAAAAATGAATTGTTGATTGCATTTTCTTATTCTATCTATATCTTCAGATCTTCAGAAATGTCAAACTTTTTGTTGAAAATGCTTATGGAGTCCAACAAACTTACTGGACCCAACTTCATAGACTGGCTCAGAAATGTTAGAATTGTCCTAAGACAAGAAGAGATTGAGTATACATTGGACAAGGTATTCCCCACCACTCCGGTGGAGGACTCTGCTGAGTATGCAACCTTCGACAAGACTGCTTACCAGAAACATTTATAAGGATGCCACCTTAGCTCAATGTCTAATGTTGTCTTCTATGTCACAACCATTGCAAAGACAGCATGAAACTATGGGGCCCAACGAAATGTTAGCCCATTTTAGGAGTCTCTTTGATCCGCAGTCTCAGACAATGGAGTATGACCTGCTAATAGAACTCTTCAAGTGTAGGCTAAATGAAGGGGGCCAAGTTTTACCTCATGTGTTGAGGATGATTGAGTTGATTGAGAGGTTGGCCACCATTGACATAAAGTTTCATGACATAGTCTCCACCACCCTCATCTTGCATTCACTTCCTAGGTCGTTTGAGAGTCTCATTGTTAATTATAATATGAATGGAACTAAATCAACATTGCCGGAGTTACATAATATGATGCAAACTTTTGAATCTTCGACCTCCAAGACCAAACCTATTATGATGGTTGGCTCCTCTAGTCTCCCCAAACCGAAAGGTAAGGGAAAACAGAATGAGAAGGGCAAAGTTGTTGCTCCGGCAGCAGCAATGAAGCCCAAGGGAGGAGCGAAGAAGAAGAAGAAGAAACTGCTGGCATCGGATGTTTGCATGAATTGCAACAGGAATGGGAATTGGAGAAAGGATTGTACGGCTCTAGGCGGAGGAATGGCACCAGGTGCTTCAGCCTCTACTGGGCAAGGTATGTTTGTAATTGAAATTAATCTATCTATAAATGATTCTCACTCCTGGGTACTTGATACCGCTTGTGGCTCACACATTTGTACAAATGTGCAGGGGCTAACTGATAGCAGGAAGGTCGGGCCTCGCGAGGTGGACCTGCGCGTCGGAAATGGAGCACATATTGTTGTTGAGCGCGTGGAACTTATAGGATAGATTAACCTTCCGGTAAAACTTTAATAGTTAAACAATTGTTATTACGTTCCTTCTTTAACAAGGAACATTATTTTCATTCCTGTACTTGATTCAGAGGGTTTTTTCTCAAACACATCTAATGGAAATATGGTTTTGACTTTTGATGATGTTGTGTATGGAATTGCGCCTCTTATGAATGAATTGTATACATTAAACTACCGCAGGAAAATTTTCAATGTACAAAATAAAATAGCTAAGTTAAATGAAAGAAACTCTACCTACTTGTGGCATTGTAGACTTGGGCATATCAATCAAACAAGAATAGAATAGTTGAGGAAATTAAATTACCTCGAACCATTTGACTTACAATCTTATGGTAACTGTGAATCCTGTTTGAAAGGTAAGATGGCCATTAAACCTCTTTCTGAAAAGGGGATATGTGCCAAGGAGGTGCTTGAGTTGGTACATACGGACGTATGTGGACCATTTAGGACTCAAGCTAGAGAAGGTTTCTCGTACTTCAGTACTTTCACAGACGACTTATCAAGGTTTGGATACGTGTATCTTATGAGACACAAATCCGAGGCTTTTGAAAGGTTTAAGGAGTTTAAGTGTGAAGCTGAGAAACAACTCTCAAAGAGTATCAAGACTCTCCGATCTGATCGTGGGGGTGAACTTAAGTAAAGAATTTTTTGATTACTTAAAGCTTCATGAAGTTCATTCCGAATGGACACCTTCTGGGACACCACAGATGAATGGTGTTGCCGAGAGGAGAAACCGAACCTTGCTTGACATGGTTCGTTCAGCTCTTCCTACATACCTTTGGGGATACACTATTTTGACCTCAATATATATTCTAAACAGAGTTCCATCTAAATCAGTCGAAAAGACACCATATGAGGTATGGTGTGGCAAGAAGTCATCACTTAGACACATGAGGCCATGGGGGTGTCCTGCATATGTCAAGAAGTTGATCACTGATAAGTTGGATCTAAGTGTGAGAATGTTACTTTGTTGGGTATTCCTAGGAAACTAAGGGATACTATTTCTATCTTCCTGGAGAACATAAGATATTTGTTTCCAGGAACGCAATTTTCTTTGAAGATGAATATGTCTACAAGGATGAGAGTTGCACGGAGATAGAACTTGAAGAAATTAAAGAACAAAGTAATATAGAGGTTGAATCCTTGCCCGATGATGAAGGCAAGAATTCAGTGGGAGCTTTTGGCGAAGATTGGGTATTTAGGGTACCTCCTTCGGCCAGTGGGAGTGCTATGAGGAATAATGCAGAAATGCAAGATCTTCCGACACAGACCTTGGGAGCAAGTGCACCAGTTGCATTTCCTCCCATTCAGGAAAGACATGAAAATAATATTCCTGAAAGCTCCAATGTTGGTGGATCGACCAGCGCACAAGAACCTACTCACAAATGTAATACGCTTATAATCGAATCGCAAGACAATCAACTCCGTAGGTCTACTAGATCTCATCGTCCTCCAGAAAGACTAAATCTACTCGTGGAAACACAAAATGAGCTAGATATTCCATACGATGACGAGCCTAGAACCTATAACGAAGCAATGCTAGACATTGATTCGAAGAGATGGCAAGAAGCCATGAAATCCGAAATGGAATCTATGTATATCAATCAGGTGTGGAACTTGGTTGATTTGCCAAATGGGGTTAAACCCATAGGATGCAAATGGGTCTTCAAGAAGAAGATTGATGCATCTGGCAAGGTTCAGACTTATAAAGCTAGACTAGTGGCTAAAGGTTTTACTCAGCGTCCTGGTGTGGATTATGATGAAACCTTTTCACCGGTGGCTAAGATAAAGTCTATTCGGATTTTGCTTGCAATAGCTGCACACTATGATTATGACATTTGGCAGATGGACGTCAAAACTGCATTCCTCAATGGTAATCTAGTTGAGAAAGTGTATATGAAACAACCCGAGAGTTTTTCGTATGAGTCCAGACCAAATGTTGTGTCACGGCCCGAACCCGGGCCCGTGACTGGTGCCTTACCCGGGCACCCAAGTAGACATACATCAGAGAAATCAGCGGAATATAAAACAAGACATGAAAATAATGTGAAGTGAAAACAGTTTATCTGAGAGAAGTTGCCTTTCGGCATATATATAAAAACATGAATCCGAACAGTTACATCCCTTTTACAACTCTGCCCACAACAGTACTACAGACCTCTAAGAATGATATGACAACAATGGCGGGACAAGGCCCCGCCATACCCCTGAATGTAAGTACCTACAACGACAGGGGACTATACCACTGATAAGCCTCCGGAGAAGCGGAGCTTCCCAAACGCTGAACTGTGACCCTATGAGCGAGGATCAACAATCGCGTACTCTACCGCGCAGATGAACGCAGCCCGGGAGGTCGATAACAGTACCAAGTATGTGAAATCAAAAATACCGTAAATGAAATCATAGTAGTCTATATAAAGCGGAGACATGTATGATAACCAAACTACAGCTCACATAAATAAATAAATATGTCAAGTCGTGACTCACGCCTCAAAGTCATCACTCAAATATAATTATGGGTCTCACGCCCACAACATCAATCATGCGCCGTGGAATACCTTCCTCACCGCCGGCGATCTATGATATAAAAGCACCAAGGAATACACATGAACACCGTGTCTCACGTGTCATAATAAAACCGTGACGGTAAGACGAAGGCATAGCCGACTACTAAAACCCACAGCACCAACAAAGTCATAAATCGTATCACGAGGTCTTTCTAGACCGCCACATGATCGGCCGCCACTCGCTCGCAGATCAAATGTGCGCGTCTAATCCTCGAACTTCCCGCACTCGCATAAAGCCACACACATAGGCCCGCATGGTATTCCCCGCATCGGAGGTAGCTACTCCCCGTACATCGCCCGACTCGCACCGCACGCCACATGCATCGCGTGGCCATATAGACCGCACACTAACATGGAACTCTCGTTGCTCAGCATAGGTCCCCTAGACCAGCATGAGGTATTCTCGAATCATAGTCCTGCATCGCTCGAGGTATACCCCGTGACGGAGGCGCCTAACCCCTGTGATCATGTCAAGAGGTGAGTGGTATAATACTATCATAACGACTTATCATTAAACAACATAAGCACAATCAAGGGAAACCCCTTTACACAAACATCACAAGATACTAACACACGTAGCATCCTAACATGTTTACTTATCAAATCAACAAGAAAGTATTACAAGGCTATCACAAACCAACACAATCAAGTTATTCACACAAGGTACTTTCTACTTTATGTTAACAAGTTCGGGTTTTTATCCTCAAAGTACTTCATACATTAACTCTTTAAAAGATCCGTTTCTTTCACAAAAGTCACACAATACCCGTAGTATAAAATAGAGTGACTATCTTTTTAAGTAAAGCAAAACACTTCCCTTTGTAAAATCAAGTAATCAACATTATTTTCCAAACGTTCAAGTTTGCCTAATTTCAAATGCTCAAGTTTCTCATTTTCGAAAGGTTTCGTAGTTCATAGTTTTAATCACTTAATAATATAATTCTCCTTTAAAACAATTTGAGAAACATATGTCTTATGTGTGAGTAGGTTATTCTTGTTTATAACAATCTTATTAAAGCAGTCATGATCTAGGAAATGTAACATCATTTTGTCTCATCTTAGCTTCTATGCAGATGGAGGTTTCTACTGGTTTTAATAATACTTAATTAGTCAATACATTTCCCTTTATTAGCGCTGCAGTGGTTTGTTCGATACTTATTCTCATTTTCGAAATCAATATAAGGCATTCATAAACAATTAAGTAAACCGTTCCTTTTATCTCTCTTAAGTCGTTATACCTAACTTCCCATAAAGCTAGTATAACTCTTAAGCTTTTAAAACCAAGTATTACTCTTCTTTCAAAAACGATTCTTAATTCTTTTGAAATACTTCAAGATTCTTATTATTTAGACTCAAGTCAAAAGACATCGCAGTAAAACCACGTTCAGTTAACACACGTACGGCTACCGTACTATATATATTCTTTTAAAATATCATGCTCAAGAGGATAGGAAGAATCACATACCTCGCGACGATTATCGATAATTAGCAAAACGCTCCACGGCTATAATCCGGCTAGCCTTGTTCACCTTTCAAGTAGAACACGCTACTCGTAGAACTTTCAACCTATAAAGGCCATATACGCCTATCAACGTCTAGACTACTCAGTAGAATATTCTAAGCGAGGCTTCTCTATTCTACGGAAAATTGGGCAGACTTCCCTACCCGCTAAACTACACAAGTCTCATCAGAAATACAAATCCCATGTAAGTACAATCTTCTTCTTTAATATTCTTCCGATGTGATTCCAGCTCAACTCTCTTCTCAGAATATCCTTCTATTACGTTCAATTCTCTTCAGAATATCCTTCTATGTATCTTATATTCATTTCTATACTACTACAAAGATGTAATTTCCAATTACAATAGAAGGACAAGAGTATTTACCTCGGTAAGCCCAAAATTATCCAAGTTTAAATGTCGATCCTGAGCAACGTTTAGCTCCTACTCTGGGCGCTCCAACCCGCTCCAAACAACCCTTAGAAGTTCTACGCAGCTTTTTCTTAATACTTCAACCAACTGTGAAGATTTTCCTTAGGGTTTCGTTTTGTAATCAAGGAAGTATAGTAGTATTTCCGGGCTTTTAGTATGTGGTAACTTTGGAATACTACAAGGTATTTGGGCGAAGGTATTTTGGAATAGTAACAATACTGGAGAATACTTTTCTACCAAGGGGTGTTTTTACGAGAACAACTCTCAAGAGGGGTACTTTCGGCCAAGGCTTCCAAGGGGAAGGGGTTGCTCTTTGGACGAGAGTTTCTACTAAGAGGGGGGAGGATTTTCAAGACTTAGAAATGTTTTAGGGATGAAGAAGTCTTCAACTCAAGGGGGTATTTATAGGCCAATCAATGGCCAAGATTAAGACAAGTGGTGGGCAAGTGGAGGGTGAGGATTTGGACAAGTGTTGTGTGGGTCCCACTTACTCATCTACCACACAAATATCCTACCAAACATTGACCAAATGTTTTAGGCACAAAAAATGAAAAAAACGTGCCAAAGGAAGCCCACAATTTCCGTCCACTTGAGGGTGACAAGTGTCGCCCTCTCGTTGGTCCAAAATATTTTATCTCTCGGAAAAATCCGCAAAAATTATTAATGTTGCAACCGTAATTTTCCCTTCGCAAAGTTTGTAAAACGTTTCGTCGGAAAACAGTTCTTTTCGTGGGCTGTGAACAAAATTTTCGTCCATTGCCTAATTTAAGGCTCAACTTTTGTACGTACGCCCTCGCGTACATACTCTAGAAATACGGGGTATAACATGTTGTGTGCAGGCTACAGAAGTCCATTTATGGACTTAAGCAAGCCTCTAGGAGTTGGAACATTTGATTTGACAATGCTATCAAATCTTTTGATTTCGTCACAAGCAAAGAGGATCCTTGTGTCTATTTCAAACGCAAGGATGAGGGCATTGTCTTCATTATTATATATGTTGATGACATATTGATAATGGGAGACAATAGGGCCCTTATGCAGTCGGTTAAGGATTGGTTGTCCAAGACCTTCATGATGAAAGATTTAGGTGAAGCCTGCTACATTATGGGAATTAGGATCTATAGAGATAGACCTAATATATTGTTGGGGCTGTCACAGTCAATCTACATAGACAAAGTGCTTACGCTTTTCAATAGAGAATTCCAAGAAAGTCGGTTTTCCTATGGGTCAAGGCATCAAGTTATCTAAAAGGGATTGTCATTCTAGTGATGTAGAACTTGAGCGCATGAAGAGGATCCCATATGCTTCGGATATAGGGTCGATCATGTATGCCATGACTTGTACTAGGCCAGATGTGGCATTTGCACTTAGTATGACTTGCAAGTTCCAGCAGAATCCTGGCGAGGAACACTGGAAAGCAGTCAAGAGTATTCTCAAGTACCTTAGACGTACTAAAGATTACTTCTTAGTCTATGGTGGAAGTAATGAGCTGGTTGCCACTGGGTATACCGATGCTAGTTTCCAGACAGATGTTGATGATTTCAAATCTCAGTCTGGTTACACGTTCATTTTCAACGGAGGAGCAGTGAGCTGGAAGAGTTCCAAACAATCTATACTGCAGACTCGACTACTGAAGCGGAGTACATTGCTGGATCGGAAGCTGTTAAGGAAGTTGTCGCGATTTCTGAGCTCCTGAAGGAACTAGGGGTTGTTCCGAGTGCTAGTTGTCCAATAACTATTTATTGTGACAACACTGGTGCAATTGCACAGGCAAAAGAACCAAGATCAACTAACAGAAACAAACATGTACCAAGAAAGTACCACATCCTGAGAGAGATGGTGGAAGCTGAAGATATTAGGATAGATTATATTCTCACAGACAATAATCTAGCAGACCCGTTTACTAAACCATTAAGCTTGGTTAAGCAAAATGGTCATTTTGAGAACATGGGTATTAGATATGTTGGTGATTGGCTCTAGGCCAAGTGGAAGATTGAAAGTATATGTATGTCCTAGAGACAATCTGTATTAGGACACAATGTACTTTATACACATTCGTATTTATATTAATGATGATTAATATTATTATTATGGCATTTGCATTTGTTGAATTATTAGTTGATTGTTTATAATATTATATAAATGCATCCCTAGAGTTTACGTGTTTATTAATGATGTGAGAATTAATGTTATAACGTAACTCTTAAATTACCTCGACTACTGATCATCGAAATTGGGATATCGATGATATGCGATATGTCGACATGTGGTCTGCATCATATCCTTAGGGGATGTAGTATGTCTCACTTTCTACGAGTTATGGCAACTCGTGATGGACATATGGATACTTGTTGAAGTATTGGTATACCCTGCTGATGTACTGTTTTGTTATATGTCTATAATGTCATCGGTGTGTGGGAGATAGAAGTCCTTAGACTTGAGGCCAATATCATCTTGTTTACGGAGTAATGTACTTTGATCTTGTCCTAAGCTCAAATGTCTTATAGGTTGAGACACGCGGCTTGTTTTGGGTGCATTGTGAAGTAGATTAAAGGTGGTATGTGAGCCAAGATTAGGATTCATTCCTTGAATGTATATTCAAGTGAACACCCAGATACTCATATGGTATTAGGTTGACTAAGTCGTTGTCCAACGCAATGGACATGTCTGTGATATGGTCCTTTTGTCAACTAATATAGATGAGGTATAATAATCAAACCATTTGGATAGACACTCGACAGATCCTAAGCTTGATTGAGTGTGTCATGAATGAAAGGATTTTATCTTCTCACATAGAGGTTCAGTTCACATGTTTCGTGTAGCTAAACTTTACTTATTGAGTTCGTTTTCCGACGCAGTCTAGGAGTTCCGTGTAGACCCTAATGTTATTAGTGTCAATATGTAAAGGCCTGAAGGGTAACATTAAGTCAATTGTTTCGTCGATTCAAGGATGTAATCAGAGAGTATATAAATGTTCGGTTGATAATCGAAACATTAGAATAAAATAGAAACGAAGCAAAATTAGAGCAGGGCCACAACGCCGGAGTCAGGACCACGGCGCCACAACTCCGTGGCGCCACTTACTCAGCGCCACGGCGCCGACACACGTCCAGTGGGTCCGAATGACCCACTCTGCTTCAGTTTCTGGGCCTGGCCCACGAGGGAAACCCTTGCTGATTTAATCAGCTATATATACAGGGTTTAGCCTCATAATTTACACACCATCTTTCACAAGATTATACTCTACTGAAACTCTGCTGGAATTCCTAGCTTTCCAAAGGAGAATTACATCATAGTCTTGGACTTGCAAATCGAGGAATTTTTACGTGCGCACCCTCGGACTACACAAGCCACAAGGAATTTGCAGATTACTATCAATGTAAGTCTTCATTCGAAGTTTTACATCCCTGCTTGTGTTTACATTTTACATTGTATAATTATCCTACAGTTTGACCGTCGTCGGATTTGAAACATAAATTTTCAAATTCCGCTGCGTGTACGAACCCGACCAAACCCTACACTTTATGCTAAGTGACCCAAAGGGTAACCCCAAGCTATAGAAGCAGGGACGAAGCCTAGTGAAGCCCACTGGGGGCTATAGACCCCAACAATTTTTTTTTTACTATTACTATATTAACAACAATGGCCAAAAAGCCCCACCCACAAAAAAATATTAGCCCCCAACCTTTTGCTACTCCTAAATTATCCAAGCCCAATAAATTTGCTAAAGGAAATCCATAAGCCCAACAAAAGAAAAAATGTACTAGTCTATGAATACACAACAAAGTCAGCTTTTATGTGTTGATTAAAAAATAGTGTTTCCTTTCTCTATTAAAATAAAAAGCACTTTGTCTTCTTCACGGTTTCACGCTCGAGACCAACTTGAAATTGGCGATTCTTCTTCAGTTTTTTAGGTTCTTTTCTTGTGATCTTCTTCAAGACTTTGGTTTTTGGGCTACTCATCTTTATTTAGTACATGTAAGATTTTTTCATCATCTATTCAATTTCATTATAATAGTTATTTTTTGTGAACCCTAATTAGTGCAAATTTATTATTATTTGAATTAATTAGTGTTTGATAAATGATCATATAGTTTTGAATTTTTGTAGAACATTATTATTGTGGATTTAAAGATTGTATCGATGGAGAAATTTCTTAAAAGAAAGTTTGCAATGGTTGATTCTTCTAAATCAAATGCTCAAAAGAGACCTTCAAATGTTGAAATTGCCTTCGACAATCTCCCGGCAGACCCCGGAAAGCGACCAACAATATGGAGTTACGATGCTAATCGTAGAGATAGAGTAAGACGAGCTTATCTATTAAAGGTGTTCTTTCAACCTAGAAATAAATCTGAGTTGTCGAGAAATAAGGGCAACTATCTTGAAGTTTTTCATTTGCTTGCTGATAATAATGAGCAAATAAAGAATGTCTCATTTGAAAATGCTCCTCAACTTCACAATTAGTTTCATCTGATATTCAGAAAGATATTTGTAAAGTTTTTGCTGCTGAAACTACTTTTGTGATCATCAAAGATATCAGTGATAAATTTTTTACAATCTTGCTGATGAGTCACGTGATGCATCAATGAATGAGCAAATGTCAATTTGTTTAAGATATGTGAACATCATCAAAGATCGACTGCGAAATCGAATATCGGACGATTGGCTTAATGATTTATTAGTACCTTATATTGAGAACAAAATTTTGTATGAGATCAGTAACGAAGTCGTTATGCAACGGTTTCAGACTATGAAATCTCGTCGAGAAAAATTGTGATTATATTTTCATTATTCTTGAACGATTTGTATTTATGTTATTTAGAATTTAAATTAGTACTTACTTTTTAAAATTTATATAATATAGTACTAGCCTCAGAAAAAATTGGTTGGCTTCATCCATGTATAGAAGTAATAATCATACCACATGTAGAAGTAGAACAGACTAAAATAGTAGGTTAACTTGGAAAACAATTGCAATTAAAACTTACCTCAAAATTTCAATTATTTTTAACCTTAGTTTGCCATGTGACGTAAATATCCAAGGAAAAAGGACACAAAACAAAAACGAAAGAAGGCAGAGAACAAAATTTTATGAGAGTTATAAGTTCTATGTATTAATGGTGCAAAAAATATTTCCACATCCGCATTTAAATCTATATAATATGCATTAATTGGTAACTTGATAGAAATGGTGCTTGACATGTTATAAAAGATTAAACTATTTCTCCCTTTGATTTAATTTATCTGTCCTTATTACTATTTGAAGAATCAAAGGATTATTTTACCCCAATTTTTTCAAATATTTTTTTACGTAATTTGAATTGTTAACTATTGTGACTTACAATACTTTTTATATAGTTTCTAAATGTGATTTTGAAGATTCTATGTACAAATTCACACTGATAATTAGTTAGTTCGACTCTCGTACTCCGAATCATGACACATAAATTGAAATGAATGGAGTATAATTTAAATGTATTTATCTTGATCCAGATGTTAAAAAAGTACATGTTTTTTTAGGCTCGAATTTGATGATGTTGATCAATTCTTTCAAAATAGGGTCTGGATTATTCATCTGGGATTTGGCAATTTGAATGCTATGGATATGTACCAAAGGGAACATCAGGTGTAACAATCATGCAAATTCATGGAGCAAGAGAAGGGGCAACATCTCTACAACTCAGGATTTATAATGGTGACATGAAATGTTACAAAAATGATGTTTAATAACACAAATCAGCACTTAAAGTTGAACTTCTGAAGTGATCAGACACTAAGCATGTTTGACAACAGGATGAGAAAATACTTAATAAATTAAGTGCCACTTTAAAAGGCTTTAAGAATCTTAAGTAAAATAAACCAGATTACTGCTGAATTATCAAACATTAAATGTCATTTAACTAGTCCTAGATGGCCCCGTTAAACTAGGCACGCTTGTAAGTTAAGACTCCAAATTAACTAGTGACCAGATAGACACTTCTATTACCCGCAAGAGTAGTCAAGTTGGTGTAGCAGTAGAGCGCGGAATTATACGGTCACGAGTTCGATCCCCTGCATAAACCTTTTTGATTGAGTCTGTCACACATGGCTTGTCAAGTGTGGTTAATTAGTTGACGTAGTTTGCAGGCTATTGCGTCAGTATGTGGTTTATCCAGTGCGCACTTGAAAAATAGCGGTTACGGGTTCCATCGTCAACAAAAAGATAGACACTTCTATTGGACAAAAGTGTCTCGTGGACACTTGTCACTGTAAGACCAAGTGCGTGAATTACAATTGCCGATGACATGACGGGTAAAATGAACAAATTAGTAAATGACACATGTAATTAAAAGAAGGAAAAAAACACTACACTTGCATTTAGAAACACACAGAGAATCAAGTTCCATCAAACTTTTTGGCAGCCGAAAGAATCACAACTACAAGTCTACAACAATGCCTCATATATAATTTTAAACAGATCACCATCAAACATTCTTGTCCATACAATCAAGTGTTTCCACTCCTGTACTTCGATTATTAACTTGACTTATTACTGTAGAAAGTAAATACAGTTATCTTCTACCCAAGAAAATTACCACATATTAATGATTAATACTGGAAATAAACTACTGAAATAAGCTAAATTATAGTACATACACATACCAACCAACGAATCTATTATCCCCAAGGGGGGGGGGGGGGGGGGGAAGAAGAAGAAAAAGATAACATTACCCTCTGAACTCAAGCGCATGGTGTTATTACAAGCATCACAATGAAAAACCTATATAGATATATAAAGATCTACCATGGAACTTGTCTTATTTCTTTTCAAGCCTAGAAAAGGACCCCTGGTAAAGAAAATGAATGATATGCTAAACCCATACAACCAATTAATAAATAAAATATGACATAACATAAACTATACTATTCTACAATGCAGTCCCACAAGGAAGGCAACAGATTTTTCCAATCCTTGTAAAAAGCCACTGTAACGGATTTGGACCATCGCTTTCCTCAGGAGGCGGGGTTGGCAATGGCATTTCTGAAGGCAAATGCCGGTGGAAAGCATCAACTGCACCTGCAACACCATCTTCATTCTCTAATAATATAGCTAGTTCCATTGCTCGGGATTTCACCTGTACCAGCAATTTTCCATCAGATTCCACATAGAAATTAAAAAATCATAACCAGCAAAGGCTGGTAACGAGCATTTCCAAAATGCATAGACACTTACATCAGGCTGGAGCATAAATGTTATAGCATCAGAGAGTCCTTCCACACTAAGCTGCGAAATAGGAATTGGAGCAGGTCCCAGACCCTTTTCATAAATTCTATCGCCCCAAAAGAATTGATCACCAAAGAATGGTACTATAGTTGTTGGACACTGGATAAAAAAAACTTAAGGCATAAGACCATCTGAGGTTTCAACATAAAGAGTAAAAGATCCAGCAAAACCTGACAAGACATCTATGCCTAGCCATTTAGAATAATATTACTGAGAGCATTACCCCAGCACGTAGTCCCGCCGCTGTGGTTCCAGCGCCACCATGATGAACCTAGCAGGTATTCCCACGAGCACATCAGAAGATTATATTTGTCAATTTATTACAACAAAACAGACATCGAGAAGACTGGAGCTTAGAGGGTCAGTTATACTAGTGTGTGCAAAATCCCTAATAACCAAGCGTCGACCATCAGTTTATCATAACCGATCCCATCTCCCCAGTCTGCTCCAGAAAAGCATCCAAAAGATATACAACATGAGTAGGTAGGAGTAAATTGTAAGCAATGGTACTCACCAGAACTGAGCATTGAGGAAAAAGCCAATCATGAGGGCACCCCGCCAGAAGGAAAACATTTTCAGGAATCTCTTGAACTGGAAAATAATTAAGAAAAAATAAACAGGACAAGATGTTTCTTGGTATTAGAAAATTCCCACATGTAATCCAGTTGAAAATGAATGGAAAATCAACATTATTTACAAATAGTACAACAGTGCTCTTGTGTATATGGCGTCCATGCAGTAATATATGACAAATAAACTGTTCTCTTGATCTATCCACTTAATTTTATGTTGTTGTGACTCCAACCCCAACTCTTTCCCACCAACCTAGGCCCTCAAAATTTCTCTTTGCTTCTCGAGGAAGTACTTGGCCTTGGAATTGGTTTTTCCGGTTGTACGTTGGGGGTCGGGGGAAGGCCGAAGGGGAAGCTAAGGGAGACTTATTATGCCAGTTAAATAGCTTATAGAGAATTATATTTTAGAGACCTTCCCCTCCAAGGTTCTAATAGTATAGTTGAGGTTCATCCAGATCCTAACCCTTCCAGTGAACGCATAGTAGAGCAATAAAGTTTCAATATGATATACGCGATAAATTAGGAGAATTTATGCCTATATCTTTTTCTTTATTCAAACGATTTTGCTTTTTTTTGCAACCAACATATGATCAATTTTATGGTGACCTACATATATGATCAATTTTATGGTCAGTCAGAAACACGCAGAATGTAATAAGATGAACAAAAAATGCAAAGGAAGAGAGAACTTACAAGTACCAAGATCTCCCCAACCTCGATCAAGAATTCCCCTCTGCCCGGTATTCTTCAGTGCCTCCAAAATTATATCTGTAGTTTTCTTGGAATCTTCAAGAGGCTACAAACAGATCAAAAGGAATCAACAAGCTGGACTTCTTCAAAAACAAAAGTGAAGTAGGAGACAAAAGTGATAATAATATATCAGATAGCTTAGATCTAAATTGACACAACGCACAGCCCCCTTACAGATCTATTTAACAATTAAAGTTGGGGAAGACGAAAATACAGTTGGATTGATAGAAGCTGGTCCACATCCACTAGTGATGCAAGTTTATCAAGTTTGAATTAGATCACTCAGAAACTGATACTCTCACTCGACTTCCAGTAGAAAACTAATAATTCCACCTATGGTAATAAACCTAGAAATAAGTTGCTTCTAAATTATATAAGGAATCAGACCCAAGCTATGTTGCAAGAGTGGTTGAGTGGGATAAAGGATTATCTGATACTTCTAAGACGTCTGGAAGTTTATATTAGAAAACCTTACCATGCTCCCAAACCCAATATATACAGGTTTAGACCCCTTTTGGATCCAGTTGATAAATTCTTCAGGAGGTTGGTAGTTACTCCCAAGGTTTAAGAAACAATAGCCAACAACATCAACCAAAGGGCCCCAATCTGCAAATTAATGAAATTTCATCAATAATATTTTATGATAAATCAAGTAGATTGATAATATGAGGGAACATTATTGCTAAGCCAATGGGTGAACTAGAACTTGAAAAGGCAGAAATCCACAAGAAATTGAAAACCATTCATTTTGACATTTATAAGTCACTAGTTTTGCTTCAACAAGAAAAGTGGAATGGACCACTACGACGAAAACCAGTATCCAGATACCATTGAGGAGCTGAAATATACCTTTAGGCTTTGGCACAACATGTGGACTCCAGATGTAACCAGTTGGGAAGTGAGAAATTGATCCGTGGTACGTACTGAAGTAGGCGATAGGAGAAAGGTTTAGCTTCTTTTTCCTGAACTCGTTGATGTAACTTCTTATGCCCCACCAGATCAGTAAATCCACAACTATGTAGGAAAGCTGGATTGTGCAATAAAGAATATAGAGTTTTAAGGGGAATCAGAAGCATTAATGGAAAAATATTTTTTCAGAAGAAGAAACTGATAACATACCCAATACGCAGCAGTTTGAGGTACACGAGCCAACGGGTGAGGAAATTCATAAGTTGGCCTGTCTATTAACAAACTGTGAGAGAAGGTATCTTGTTGAAACTATTAATTGGAAGAATTTGATGAAGACTGACAATGAACTTAGCAACTGACTCACATTATATTCTATCTGCATAATAGTTCTTCTAATTGATCTATAAAACTTTCTAATTCAGAAGAACCAACTGCTCCAGAATGAGGGCAATGGCATCTAATCTTTGTATGTCACAAACTTAGGTGTTTGGTTCGAAACATAGAAAAGCAGCTTTTTGCACAAACTTTTTCAAGTTTCAGCAAAAACTGTGTTTCAACGCAACTCCACCAAAGAAAAATTTGAGTCTTTTCCAAAAGTTGTGTTCCAACACAAACTCCACCAAATAAAAGTATGAGTTTTGCAAAATCTCATACTTTTCTTTGGTGTAGTTCTTGTAACTTGAAGAATTTTGCAAAAATTGTTTCTCCATTTTTGGAACCAAAAGCCATATGGTTTATATCATGTGGGTCAGTGGTCCATGTATCAGATATTAAGCTGGTAAGAACACATACTACACTTGATCTTAGCCAAAAGGGCCACCTTAGAATGGTGTATTCAACATCAAACCCAAAAAACATTCACATAGCGGAGAACATCTACCTGTTACGTATTGGCTTTTCTCAAAGAGGAAACTCTTAAAAAATAGAAATCAGATAGCTGTATTTTGTTTCATCAATGATTTATAAATGGAATGCACTTTACAAGGTTGAGCATTAACCAAGACAGCAATTGCAGGTGCACCCACTTGTCAAATTGTCAATATGAAATCTCCAATATAATAAAGTATCAATGAGAACTTACGTCCAGGGCATTGTGAAGAAGATGTGGAGGGGTACCCCAAGGGCTTCAGCAACGTGTGCATGTCCTGTCACAAAAGGGTGTTCCAGAAAAATAAAACAATGCTTATAAGTTGACTTGGACTAAATACCATCCTGTTGACTAATTTTCGTAAGTAAATGTTATTAACAAAATTAGCTGCTGAAATCTGTACAATGATGGACTAGAACTATCTATGATACAAAAAAAGGGCAGCCCGGTGCACTAAGCTACCGCTATGCGCGGGGTCCGGGGAAGGGCCCAAGGGCTTCAGCAACGTGTGCATGTCCTGTCACAAAAGGGTGTTCCAGAAAAATAAAACAATGCTTATAATTTGACTTGGACTAAATACCATCATGGTGATTAATTTTCGTAAGTAAATGTTATTAACAAAATTAGCTGCTGAAATCTGTACAATGATGGACTAGAACTATCTATGATACAAAAAACGGGCAGCCCGGTGCACTAAGCTCCCGCTATGCGCGGGGTCCGGGGAAGGGCCCAAGGGCTTCAGCAAAGTGTTCATGTCCTGTCCAAAAAAATAAAACAATGCTTATATGTTGACATGGACTAAATACCATCCTGTTGACTAATTTTCGTAAGTAAATGTTATTAACAAACTTAGCTGCTGAAATATGTACAATGACGGACTAGAACTATCTATGATGCAGAAAAAGGGCAGCCCGGTGCACTAAGCTCCCGCTATGCGCAGGTCCGGGGAAGGGCCCAAGGGCTTCAGCAACGTGTGCATGTCCTGTCACAAAAGGGTGTTCCAAAAAAATAAAACAATGCTTATAAGTTGACTTGGACTAAATACCATCCTGTTGACTAATTTTCATAAGTAAATGTTATTAACAAAATTAGCTGCTGAAATCTGTACAATGATGGACTAGAACTATCTATCTATGAAGCACGGACACCTCATTTAGGGTGAGGTGTCCGTGTCGGACACCTCATAGGACACGAAACGCCTCGGACACGCCTCGGACACGTGTCCGGGACGTTTCCCAGCAAAAAAATAATAATAATAATAATAAATTCGGACACGGCAGGGACATTTTTTTATTTTTTTTTAGAAAAAATTTAGTTTTAATTTTATTTGATTTATTTTAAGTAAATTTATATTTATTTGAATTTGGGTCTTGGGACATACTTATGTATTAGTTTGTGGACTATGGTCTTATGAATTATGTATTGAATATTTGATTGATTGTCAATTTGTTATGAATGTTTCTTTTTAATTTGGTATTTTGGTTATTTGGTATATAACAAATTTGAATTAAATTTATAATTTATTTATGAATGTGAAGCTTTAATAATATTAATTTTAGTATTTTATATATTATATTATATATTATATATATATATATATATATATATAAATATTTTTTAATTTATTTTTACAGTCGTGTCCCTGCCGTGTCGTGTCCCCTATTTTTCAAAATTGCCGTTTCCGCGTGTCCGTGCTACATAGCTATCTATGATACAAAAAAAAAGGGCAGCCCGGTGCACTAAGCTCCCGCTATGCGCGGGGTCCGGGGAAGGGCCGGACGACAAGGGTCTATTGTACGCAGTCTTACCTCACATTTCTGCAAGAGGTTGTTTCCACGGCTTGAACTCATGACCTGGTCACATGGCAGCAACTTTACCAGTTACTCCAAGGCTCCCCTTCAGAACGATCTATGATACAAGGAGTCTATAAAGTCCAGGAAAGCATAAAATGATTATTGTTTTGTGGACCATTGAGGAAAATCATATAAAGCAATTTATATTTTATTTGACATTTATTTACGGAGCATAAGCTCCAAATTAAGTCTTCTTCCTCCTAAGCTCTTTGTTTTCAATGATTTCCAAAAGAATAGAATTTGTAAACTCCTTGTGATGTAATTACTAAATAATAATAACAAACAAATGAACTCCTCCAAACCAATTTGAAACTTGCCAATGTTGTGCAGAATACACACCTCCAAAGATTCAGCTAATCACTTCTCCAAAAATAAAGATGCATGGTATAACAACATTTCGGAATCGCTCGAAGGAGATTAGGTTTTTTAGTTGGAAGGACTATTACTTGTTAGAAGCAGTTTAACACAACTAGTGAATTTGATACAGAAAATACAACCAGGTGGATTTCTTTATAGGCCAATAACCCAACTTCTTGACATAGGTCAATATCAAGAGACGACAACAAGTCAATCTACAGACAAGATCACACACTACTCTGATTGGAGAGAAGCAGAGGAACAATGTGAAGGCAGTGCTATTAAATATGTAACATCTGAATAGTCAGACTCAACTAAGGTGGTGGGAGTTGCTTTTCAGAATGAGCTTCTCACAAGGTCAAATCTAGATAGCTTCTAGTCACCACATTAGAAGTGTCACAAGATTAAACTCGTAGTAAGTAAACAGAGTTATTTGGCCAAAGACATTTCAAGCGATTCTAACCTGAGTATGATTCAAAGTTATCTTTGAAATTCTTCTGTCAGGAGCTTACAGTGACCCATCCCTCTCTTTCATACACACTAATATGTTTATTTAATTTCATATTTGTTGACTTCATGTTAATCCCTTCTAAGATAAATTCAGCAACACGACTAAGAGACTTCATCCCTCAATATAGTAGCTCCTCTCCTTACAGTCAAGTTGCATTCACTACTCCAGATTATTGTACTGGGAGAAATGTGCCATAGTTACTGGCTAATACATCTTTCTAATTTAGTCAAACATATGTTGCCTAAGAGTCCCACATCGGAAATGGAATGAGAATTTGGACTCCTTATGTGGACTTGGACAATCCTCCCCTCATAAGCTAGTTTTTGGGGTTGAGTTAGGCCCAAGATTCATTCCTACATGATATCAGAGCGATACTCATTCCAATTCTTTGTTCACCGATGTTGGGCCCCAAATTATATTATCCACGCTCCAATTAACAAGGTATGGGCGTGCGGGAGAGTGTTAAAAGTCCCACATCGGATATGGAATGGAAACATGGACTCCTTATATGGACTTGGACAATCCTCACCCTATAAGCTAGCTTTTGGGGTTGAGTTAGGCCCAAGATCCATACTTTACATGGTATCAGAGTCAGGCCCATTCCAAATTTATGTTCGGGTCCCCAAATTATGTCATCCACGCTCCAGTTAACGGGGTCTGGGCGTGCGGGAGAGTGTTAAGAGTCCCACATTGGAAATAGAATGAGAATTTGTACTCCTTATATGGACTTGGACAATCCTCCCCTCATAAGCTAGCTTTTGGGGTTGAGGCCCAAGATCCATTCTTACACCCCCAAACCCCAAAGAAAAGATATAGAAATGTATCTTTCAGAGAACATGCAATGACATTACAAACTCCATGTGATAAATCATAGACCAAATGTGAATTAGATCTCTAGATATCAAAAAGGTGAAATGAGTGGTGAGTGCAGAGATTCTTTCTGAACTCACCGTATGCGGGAGGATTAGCAATAATCGCTTGTGCTCTGAAAGGTTCACCAGTTTCAGTATCTGGCTCAGTGCAAGCCGGAAGAAGAGATTCAATTATAGCCTTTATCTGCTTTCGTTGTACAGATATCTCTCCTGGTCCAGAAGGAATGAGACCTTTGTTCCTGGCCATGTCTGCAATTCCACAGAACATAGAAACTTAGTCCATATTAGTCGATTGTATCAGCAAAGAAGAATTCTATATTACCATGCCACAAACTTCTCTTCAACTTGTACAAGTATGTGAATGAGCCACTTATTTCATACTAGATTCCAGTACAAACTTGACTGTCACGTATGTTGAAAAGTTTCCAAAATTCTAACTGTGCATTAACTAAAAGAAAAAGAGAAGCTTGATATAACCACGCTCATAGGATATGTCAAGAGTATTCCACAATGGTTGGGAGTGTGGCAATAGCCTCCTTATGACTTGGGCAACCCTTACCGCATGAGTTAACTTTTGAGGTTGAACTAAGCCTAAGTCCATTTTCTTAACTTGGTATTACATCCAGACCCATCATCATTGTTGTGTTACCTAATGTAGGGCCCTATGTTATGTTATCCATGCTTCATCTAGTCCTGAGCGTGCGGAGAAGGGAGAGGGAAGGAGGGGGGTTAGAGTGTCCTACATTGGTTGGAAGTATAGGATGTAGTCTCCTTATATGATCTTGGGCAATTCTAACCTTGTGATCTAGTTTTTGAGGTCAATTTACATCCAAAATCCATCTTCTTAGCAGGATAGCAAAGATAAGGAATCCCTAGTAAGGAGAAAGCTCTCAAAATCAATTTACCACCACCCTAGTTGTCATGAAATATTAAGGCCTACTTCATTAACATGTTAGAGACGGAACATTTAATTTATTTAGTTTAGGTCTATAATACTCCCTCGTCTTACTCAAAAAGAAAAATACTCACGCCCACATGCGGAGAATTTTTCTTCTCTAGGCCAAGCACATGAAAATATTATTACTACCGGCATAGGTAGCCCAAATCTATGCTACAATGAATCCTTCATTTACCTTAATGTACTTGAGTTAGACATGTGTGAAACAGGTGTGGGAACCTTATGCGGATTCTTCGAAACAAATCAAAAATTTGTGCGGATACTTACCCACCCATGCCTAATACATACCCATACCAGAGTACACGTAACATAGAAAAAAAACAAGAAAGAGAAAAACAAAGAAGCATGCCAAAGACCTCTTACATCCTGCCAATATCCTAGGATCACCACCCAATGGGTGGAAGTCTAAGCCTGCTGATTTGACAAAATCGCGGAAGTTAGAATGAGTCGCCAGCCTGACACAATGACCAAATGCCTGCCAATGCATAGAACTGATTAAAACAATTTCTCAACCAAAATTCGAAGATATTAAGGTGCGAAAAAAACCAACAATATTCTACAGCCAGTGAGTGAAAAAAAGAAACATACATTAATTACCACTATAAAGCTACAAAAGCAAAATCTATAGTTGAAATATAATCAATTATTTCACAGGAAAGTCCAATATAAACCACAAAAAAATGAGAATATTAAATAATAAACAAATAAATCACGGTGCACCAGAAGAGGCCAAAACCAAGAAACAAAGCTAATCCAACCTTACACCGGAAAAGAAATTAAATCCGATCGCATCAACACTTGAAAGAGCATATTTAGAATGTTTTACCAGTCAAGCAGCAAAGTTGTCAACCCTCAAGCAGACAAAATTTTCCTTGCGCATATTAATTGCAAGGCCAAATTTTCCTTTGTTTTTAATACTTGCTTCAACCATATAGGTCCAAGTTCAACTCTAAATACTATTTCCATCAACATACAACCCAATGAAATCTGCAATATATACCCTTTAGAGAACAGAACGTGGCCTCATTTGCCCAGGTCCAAGGCAAGCCAATCTAATCCGGTACCTTACATAATCTCAACCTTCATCAATTTTAAAAGTCGGTGACTAAAAAGACTGGAAAAGTGGAGAAACTAACTCTAGTAAAATAGGATTTAGTAGTCCATCTAACAGAACTCTCCAACAAAGTGTCACTCAAAGCCGAAAGTTGGATACTGCAAGATCCCTAGTTTATTTCCGGAAAGAATTCTGAAAAACTATAGAACGCAGTGACATAATCATAAAGGCAAGTACAGATGGACAAGAAACAAAAAGACATAGAACATATAAGACCAGTACAGCTATAAACATGATGATTTAGAGCTCCCAACATGCCTGAAGTCTCTTGGCCATAGCCAAAAATGGTTGAACATCACCCCTGGTTCCAACAACAAGCACAGCAATTTTCAACTTTGGAACTGACTTATTAAAATCCGTGATAATCCTGTCTACAGTAGGAATGGGTTCTTCAATGGATCGTAGCTCCAACAATTCAGAAGTTACAGGTGTACTCTTAGTAAAGTCAACCTCCACTGTTCCATCCCTTTGTATCCTTACCATCTCTACAATGAGCTTTTGCTGGTGACATTGAGAACAAAAGGAAATATGGGAAAGTATATCATTTTCCAATGCATTAAGTAAAAAAAAAACACAATTATGTAGATAATTCTGTGACGGCTCTTTCAGAGGCTGCAGAGGGGCAGTCCTGTGCCTCCACAATTACATAGGCAGACAGTAAGAATTCTTAGCCTGTTCAATTAGTTGCTACTTGTTCATATACGGACATGGACAACCTATTGTATGAAGCAGCGAATCAGGACGGATGTGTGTGATTGTGTGCACAAAGTTGTCTTTATTAAAGATGGTGATTTTTCTTTCAACCACTTACTAAATTGCAACTTGACTCAGCAGAGGTGATTTTTCTTTCAACCACTTACTAAATTGCAACTTGACTCAGCAGAGCCCTGCAACATACATATCAACTCCAACGGTTAAAACTAAGAAACTAGCTCAAATACCAAATCGTCAAAGTAAATTTGTATCAGTAAGTTTAAATAATTACTTGGTCAATTGACAGCTTCACATGGTCTATCACTTGAAAACATAATTCTCAGCATTCTAAAATTCTTTTAAGTTTTACTAGTTTAGCCAAATCATATTTCTTCATATAACAAGCAGTGTCATTATTCCTTCACTTTTCACTTCCCATTATCAGCTTTTTCTACTCCTTATACTCTCCAACATTAAAGGAGCTTTCCATGCTTCAAATTTACTATAAAATAAAACAAAGTCAAGCTAACACTAGTGTAAAGGACAAAAAGATTAAACTCTAACAAGTTGCAATAACTTCAACGACATTGACATGCATATTGTAATCAAGACTAGATATTCGATTAACTCTTGCACCATGTTGACTATTATATAAAATCTCACAGGGAAGTACTACACAATTGGTTATCAGAACATAGGCGCTTCAAAGCTTGAGACATTAATAATTTGTCCAAAATTTACCTTTTCACGTTCAGAAAATCTATCCAATATTAGATTATGTCTTGGACTATCCCTCCTCTCAGTCAAAGATCTTGAAAATGCCATATCCTGGCCTTCAAGAAATAGACTTCTGTGAATGGTCACAGGTGCAGTAATGCAGTGCCCCAAACCTACAAGTTGAACAAAAAAATGCAAATGTCTTGAATGAGAAAGAAAAACATCTAAACCAGTAAACCACATCGGTAGCATTATCCCCATCAACAGAGATATAAATGTCTACGCTCTCCTAAAGCCAGTACAGAAAAGAAAAAACAAAGAATCATTTGCAGCTAGTTCAGTGATTTGCTTCAATTGATTATAGAAGACCCAATATTGCTTATTACCAAATACTCAAACAATACACCAGAGGTTCTGAAGTTCCATTCATGAGTGTTTTTCCACTCTAGACATGATATATACTCAGCACTACAGCATACTGGCAGAATATCCTAAATGTGATACAGGAGATAGCTTTTGGTTTGGAGGGAGGAAAGTGGAGTTAATGTGAGAAGCAACATATTAAAAAGTCTACAATGTACCTTGGCTTTGAGGGAAACACAGAAGACACTGTGAACTAGTCAAAAGCATTTTTCCCTCTTGTATGGAGAAGGAGAATTAGAGTTAGTACTCTGGAGACTTTTGGATACTTGATATTTTTCATGTTTACAATTGTTTTCCGAACATTGGTGTTAAATCATGGTTCCATCTTTTAGTATCTTGGTTTGACATCTTTGTTTGTCAAACCCTGTCCTCCAAAAATGATGTTAGTTTTGCTTGTCACTAATTTCTTTGACGCATTGGTTTTTCTTTGTCCTACTGCTCATTTCCTTTTGATAGGAAGTTCTATTTCTGTTTTTTTTTTTTGGAAAATATATTTTCTTGGAAGGGGTGAAACTTGCCAATTTAGAGCAAGGGGTAGAATCCTTGACCATTTGGAACAAAGAAGAAGGTGAATATAGTTTAGCTCATAACACTGTAGCAAGATAATGCAACCCCAAAAAGAGTTCAGCCTCTTCATAGAATATAGGGAAAAGGGGCATATTTGCCCTCTAACTTTGAGAAAAGGGGCATATTTGCCCTCCGTCAAAGTTGGGGGACAAATATACCCCTTCTGTTAATAAACTTCCACCATGTGGGCATATTTGCATAACCTTAACTGCGATGACTAGGTGGAATCCACGTGGACGCCACCTGTGCGCCACCTGGATGACCCGACCCGTTAATTACCCGACCCGATTTGAAATAAAATCCATCCCCATTCTGGACCCAAAAAACATATTGCTTTTTTCGGCTCCAGGCAAGACCTCCCCCGAGAGAAAGAAAAAGCAGCACATCCACTCTTCAAAAACCATATTTTTCTCTAAGTTTGTAAGCATACATATAAACTTCAAGTCAACATTGACTACCAAACGAAGCCTCTGGCCCTAGTGCCAATTCAACAACAATATTTGGCTCCCCTCCAGTTTCTTTCCTTGATATATTCACCGAAAAACTAGGCAGATTGAGTGTTATTTTACAATTTCCCAGCGATTTATACCTACTTCAAGGCAAAAAGTCCACCCATTATCTCTTTTTCAAGCAAAGAATTTACCCATTTTCTTTTAGTAACTTAGCTCAGGTGAGACCTAACTACTCCAAATCTGATCCAACTACTCCAAATCTCAAACTATTCCAGGCCAGGAATATCATTTTCGTGTCCATTCCACTCTATTCAGGACAATTTCATCCAAATACAACGGCAAGAACCAACAGAACAAAAGCACCCAATTAACTAATTCCTTAATAAAGCCAAATTGATCGCTATTTTACAATTTCTCAGCACATTAGAAACCAATTCCCAATTCCAATCATAAATTAGCTCATACACAGACCTAAAAACTTTAAATTCCGTCAAATTGATTTGCCATTTCACAATTTCGCACACATTAGGTACCTATTCCCAGTTCAAACCCTAAATTTAGCTCATATGAAACCTAACAAACTTTAAATTCCACCAAAAATCAAAATAACAAAAAAACAAAACGCATAAAGCAAAATTTGAACAGATCAGAAAAAAGGATTTATGACTGCAATACCTACATAGTTATTAGTAACATCAACAGTGCCTAACTCAAAAAAGTTTCCTTGTATCTCTTGCAACTCTATTGTAGTGGTCTACGATTCTTAGAAGTACAAGTGGATGATTAGAAGTACAAGTCGGGTCGGGTAATTAACGGGTCGGGTCATCCAGGTGGCGTCCACGTGGATTCCACCTAGTCATCGCAGTTAAGGTTATGCAAATATGCCCACATGGTGGAAGTTTATTAACAGAAGGGGTATATTTGTCCCCCAACTTTGACGGAGGGCAAATATGCCCCTTTTCTCAAAGTTAGAGGGCAAATATGCCCCTTTTCCCTAGAATATATGACCCTTTTTTTATAATTGTGGTGTCCGGACCAGCTTGTGCGCAATTCGACTAATTCCACAACATACTTGCCACCTCCCACCAGCAACAGGTGCCAAGAAACTCTATCAACCAAGGCTAGGACAGATGGGAAGAAATCACCTAGTGTTTTTGTAGGATATGTTGACCCTTAAAGTAACTTGAACTATAATCAACAAGCAGATGGTAGATTATAAGGAAGCAAGACTTTCAACAGATAGCCGTACAGAGATGTATAGCTCAAGGATTTCCCGAGACAGAAAAATATGACAAAGGGCATAAATTTTGACCTTGAGATGAAAAAGGTCAATGAACCCTCCTTTTAGAAGAGAGTTGCAAGATGAGGCACAGTTCTATAAAATACCTTTGATAGTTTGGATGAAATGAGTGAAGAATAAGGATAAGATGAAAAAGGACACATTTTAGCAGAATTGTTACTGCAAATTCCTTCTCTGGAGCACCTCAACTCGCAGTGAAGCATCAACTCTGTAGAGGGGAATATTAAGATGGTACAGTAGTTAAATCATATAGCTAGCCATGTTGGTGTTGCAGGGTTTACATGCCCATATATTAATATAATGAGGACGCAGAACTTCTATTGGCATTCCATCTAATCTTAGATTGGCAATTTAAGGGTTCGCCTCTATTCATTATTGTGCTTATACGCAAGACTACCCTTTTCCCATCGCTCCTATGTTCAAACCAAACCGCCCCCAATTTTACTAAGGCTGGAAAGAAAGCTAACCAAGTTCAGACAAGGGAATGCTTCCCCAACCTTTAAAGGAAAGGCCCGACGAAGTGGGAGGTGCAAGGGAAGGATAACACTTCAGGAGACCGAGATTATTTATTCAGAATATCATCTCCAATGACACTTTTAGTTAGTTATAAGAATGGAGAAAGTTTACTTTTATATTTGTAAAGAAATGTATCTTGGGTCTAACTCAACCCCAAAAGGTAGCTTATGAGGGAGGATTATCCAAGCCATATTAAAGAGACAACCCATCCCTTAAAGGGCCGATGTGGGACTCTTAACACCCTCCTCACACCCCAGACTAGACATTTGGTGCGTGGGCAATTTTATATGGGGGCCCAACATCAAAAATGAAAAATGGGATGGGTTCTGCTCTGATACCATGTAAAGAAATGGATATTGGGCCTAACTCAACCCCAAAAGCTAGCTCATTAGGGGAGGATTACCCAAACGTTTAGATGAGATGTTCACACACTACAACATGGTATTATAGCAAGCAAGGTCCTGGGATCGAATCTTGCCGCACCCATTATCGAAAAGAATTTCCACATACTTGCACCATGAAAAAAAGAAGGTCAGGACGTGAATGGGTGTGTTGAGACTAGATAATAAAATTAAATATTAAAAGTGTGATCTCTCTAACATCTTAAGCTTTTAGATGATATGGTCACACACTATCATTGGACGTATGATTAAGAATTTCCACATCGTTGGACGTATGATTAAGGGTAAAGGTAAGGGTCAGGCTTCTAAGGGTAAGGGTCATGCCTCTTCTAATAGGGGTAACAATGGCAGGGGTACTTCTTCTAGTTATCCTATTCCTTTTAGACAGGAAGTTTTCGTTGATACTGAATTTTTTCCTGAAGTACCATTAGATTTAGACGAGGAGATATTTTCTGAAACTCAACAAGATTTTAATTTAGAAGATAATCTAGATGACACACCCACTAATCTAGATGACACACCGACTAATGTAGATGACACGCCCACTAGTGCACCTCAAACTGGAACGCCTCCTATTCCCCAAGTATGAGACGAGACCCAACACAACGAAAATTAAAATCAGATGCATATGCTTTTCTGACAGGGACAAAGAGAATGAAGTAGTTAGATGTCAAATTTGTAAAATTATTTATAAATTTAAAATGGGAAAAGGTTAGGGTGGGACGGGAGGTTTAATTAGGCATGTAAAAAACTTCCGACCAACTAGGTGGGAAGAATACGATGCTAGAGAGTCGGGTGCGCCAATGCCCTCTCAGTCGGGACAAGGTTCACATAGTGTCTCTATCCCGGACCAAGTACAGGGTCAAATTAACCCGGTGACGGGGAGAATTGTAGGCCCTAAATACGATAAACATAGAGATAGAGAAGCAATAGCAAAATTAGTTGTTGTGGAGGGTTTGCCTTTTTCATTTCCTTCCCCTCATATCCTACTATTTCAACAATGTTATTTTATATAGCTCTAATATTTTTATTACTTAGTGAATATATGAAAAAACTATTTATAAGGCACCTATTAAAAAAAATGGTTATCAAATTAAAAAAATATTTTATTCTTATTCCCACTATTTATATTATTGGTGTTGTATTAAATCCGACTATTAAAATAGACGGTTGTAAATCGCTTATTGAAACTATTTATGATTATATAGCAGTACTTCCAACTCCCAAAAATACAAATGACCCACCACCTATTGAAAAAACTAAAGAAGAAGTGGTGTCTAGCATACGAGATGAATGCAAAAATGTATATAGGTATTACCAACAAGAAAGTGCTAGCAACCAACCGGCTTTCATACCATATTCTTCTTCAACACAACCTCAAAAAAGACGTGTTGTTTCTACGGCTAGTAATGAAAGCCTTAGAAATAGAATGTTTAGTGGTAACACTACTAATCAAGTTAGCGAGTTTGATGTTTTTGTTTTGCAAGGTGTTGTACTGTACCAAGCAGTTCTCAATAAAGAAGGACGTGAAGACTTGCTAAAATATTGGAGGAAGAATAAGAAGATATTTTCAACACTGTCATTGATGGCCCGAGATGTGTTGAACATTCAAGCGTCATCAATAGCGGCTGAAAGCGTTTTTTCGGCCGGCATATTTCAAATAGGAGAGCACAGACACTCATTAGCGGGAGACATCTTGGAGACTGCAATATTATTCAGAGATTGGATACGAGCGGAGTGGAGAAGGTGCGGTCAACCGGAGATCAACGAAGAAGAAGACGAAAACTACAACGAAATTTTATCCAACAGAAGTGGAAGCGACGTCGATCAATTTGACCAACAAATATCAATTCCAACCGAAGAACCACAAGAAATTATAAAGAAACTATAAAATGTATTTTTGAAAATGTATTTTTTTAATTGTAATTTTACTATGTTGTTTACTATTATTTGCAACTTTCAACACCACAAAGTTGCAATTTTGAAATTGTATTACCAAAAAATCATATTTCTATTAGATAATATAAGAGGCACAAAAACAGCCTTGATATATTTTTATTAAACTATCTTGTTCAATTATTGAGTTGTTTATATATATATATATATATGTTATTTTTCAAATTAAGTGCAAAAAAAATGAAACCCGACCCCGTCCTGCCCCGATATTAACGGTCTCCTTTTCCGACGGGACCGGGACTGGATATCGGTAGAACCCACCAGTCCCGCGGGTACCGGTCCCGCCCTACCCCACGTCCCGTCGGAACCCGCCTTGTTGGCCACCCCTAGTTTTAGTGGGACAACAAATAATAGTTCCACTTATCAAATTGTTAGCTAAAGGACAACAATGATACTTAACATCATAAGTAAGATAGTTTCCTAGACCAATATGTCATCCCAAGTAGAATCAAATGCACAAATATGGAAGTGCTCTAGACATACTAGGTTGCATATTTCAATATCAAAAAGAGAAAGAAGGGAGAGTAGAGGAAGTATAATCAAGCAAATACAACAATTCATCCTAATATACTCCGTATACATGAGATTAGACCTGTCCATCGGGTCGGGGACCCGAACCCGGCCCGGTTCGACCCGACCCAAAAAACCAGGGTCAGGATCAGCTAATAACTGACCCGTGAGCCACCCCCGAAAAGGCGGGGACTCAAAGATATATTGGGTCGGGCCAGGGTCAGATTTTTTTACCCACTCGGCCCGGCCCGACCTCTGACCCGACCTCAACCCGCCACTTAATCTTTTTAATATAATTTATATTATTTTTCATTTATTAATGTTTACATATTTTATGAGTATATGTAATGAGAAGCATTGACATAAAATATAGGGAGAGAAGAAAGTAGTTGTAAATTAGTGCAACTTTAAATGGTCATAATTCTGCGCTCGGATGTCCGTTTTACCCAATTTGCAACTTTAAATGGTCATAACTCTGCGCTCGGATGTCCGTTTTACCCAATTTGTTTTTTTATTTCGCGTATTCTTTTGAGACGGGGCCTTGCAAACTGCCGAAGGCGGTTTGGCGCAGCCAATTTCAGGAAAAATGACTGTCTTCCCAATCGATTTGACGTTTCCCGCAAATCGGTTTCTAATTTTCCCTTTTCTTTAGCTGAGATCTCACGATATACAATAGATTTCAACGTCCAAATTTCATGGTAATGTTTTCGAGAATGTCAATTTCAGTATTGAAAATTCAATTTAAAAAAAATATGTCGGGCCCCAACCCGACCCTGTCCAAAATTTCCCGTTTTTTGTTTTGTAGGGCGGGTCAGGCCAACCTGAGGCCTGTATGGTCCCCGAAGGGTCAGCGACAGGGTCCGGAAATCTAAAAAAATAGGGTCAGGATCGGGCAAGTAGGAAAAAAAAAGCCACCCGACCCGAGCTTTGGACAGGTCTACATGAGATACACAGTGTATATACTCTTATATATATAGAAGATACAAGTGCATATACCTCTGTATATCTAGAAGTATCTCTGGTAAAAACAAATTATTAGATAGAATAAACAATAAAGATACAACAAAAATAGTTTTACAATCAATCAAAGAAAAATTGTATTAGCATACTCGACCCACAGAGAATAACAGACAACTGAGATTAAATTAACTTGCTACTACGCCTTGAAGAGACTGGTGAGCATATTGCTGCTTCCTGATACATTTGGAACCCTAGGGATGTCGTCAGAGATTCACACCTAAGCTTATGTATCTATCAAGAAAGAATATCCACTAGTTTTGTACATGAAGGGAATAGCATACCCCAGTTTGATGTGTAATGCTGGGTAGATAAAAATGATGCTTAACAACTCATATGCCATGAGGGTACTTATCAAAAAGAAAACCGAAAAGAAGGGGAAAAAAGAATACTATGCCATGAGTGGTTCATGAAAGGATGTTTCACTTTTGTTATCTATAAATATGAGCTTGATGGACATTGTCATCATGATCATCAATGAGCATGTTGCTCGGTTAGATGGCACAAAGTTGATAAACAAGGTTGTGACTAGTAGCTTGAACACTGTAGCTCAATTCTTAAAACTATTTCTTTTGTTCCTACTAAGAGAGGCATGCCTGATGTCCTGAAAGCAATTATATTAGTACTCGATAGAGTGTAACTGAAGAAGAAATTGCAATCTCACACACAAAATAAGAAAAAGAGAGTACGGGTAGGATTAGCAATGTGTACATAAATTGTCTATCTAGGGGAAGATTTCTATTGAGCAGAAGATTATTTAAGAGGGAAAAGAATATAAAAGCCTAGTAGGTTTGATAATGACACCATTAAGAACAAACTCGTCATGTGAAAGTTGCAGAAAATATGTTTAGTTGAAGTTTCTCAACAACTATCCATTGGGAAGTGGTGAAAGATACTTATGGAAAGGTCGTCATTACTACAAAATACAGTAAACAGAAACTACTCAAGGAACACTAAGAAAATACCAAATTACACGCCTACTGAACAGCATTATGAAACAAAAAACCAATAACAGTAAAAGATAAAAGCCCACAGGATCATTATGAGGTCTTAATATCCCAGTCACTTGGCATTCGCGCATACTTTTCTTCACTACTTTCAGTTACATCCTTGACAATGACATTTTGCCAAGGACCATGGTTACTAGTCTAAATTTATTAGTCTAAACTAAATGCACAAGGAAGAATCTCGATTGCAGGTTTTCTCAAGCTCATTATTTTATCAACAGAGAAAAGCTTAGGAAGCTGAAAAGCACTAACCTCTCAGAGCTCGAGGTGGAGCACTAGAACTCCGATCATTTGACTCGGGACTCTCCAAAACTAAAGGAGACTGCAGTGGATGTGTTCTCTTTTTCATTTCTGGAGTCAAACACTCATCCGAATGAGATGAAGAACTTGTCCTCCAGCCATCTAATTCATCGGAAAATCCAGCATCAGACAGTTCATCAGCATTATTAGGTACTTCTAAATTACTCGTGCTCTGATCCTCTGCCCCGGTCAGCTGTTTATCAAAGAACGCCTTTTTATCCGACTGAATGAATGAAGCAACATCATTTGTTGTATCTTCTAAATCTTTGCAGGTTTTTGTAATGCCATTATGTCCATTACTATCCATTTCATCTGATGAAATCCAGAACCACTGAAATTCACCAGACTAACTCAGTCACCTAGGGTTCCAAAATTCCACGCTTCGCGAACAATTTTAATCCAACACAAGCAAACTCAATTTCAACTGAACTCCAGTACTCCACATTCAACAACAAACATAAAAATCTGCTGACAACTTGCAATATTCAGCCAAAATTCAGCAACCCCACAATGAAAAATCATATCTTGATGCTAGCAACTGAAGAATTCCTCAAAGTTTAAGGTTGAAATTTTCCAAACTACACCACAAGCACGTAGATAATCAATGTAGAAAGCTAATATGTCCTCTGCAAAGACAAAAAAGACAAAAGCACAACCAAACAGTCAACATCATGCCTAGAACGTTTGTTATTATCTACAGAGAGCAAGAAAAACACTACCAACAATAGTAAATTAAAAGGGAAAACCCCACCAAAACAGTAGATACTTTTTAGCGCAAATTCAAGAATTAAAGAAAATGAATATTAAACTACAAGGTGTCAAACATAAAATTACCAAGAAAAGAACTTTCAAATTAACAACTAGGGACAAAAACTAACAGTAATTAAGGGGTTTATGGGTGGGAAAAAAAGAACTTGATTAAAAGCATCCTAAGTTAGAATTTCAAAGAAACAATTCTTGAAAGCTTATAAGTCTTCTGAGTTTTCTCTTGTTTTCTGTTCAATTGTTAAGGAAACGTTTTTACTAGTATATAGTAACTACTTTGTAACATCTCTCCTATAATTTGACTAAAATGCTCCTAATTAAATAAGTATTGAAATTTAATCATTTAATAAAGATAAATATAAAAAAATAAGATTAATTCTTTCTTAATTTTGTAAGTAAATATTCTTTTTACTCAAATAATAAAAATTAAGTCAACACTCTTTTTAATGTCGAGGGAGTATTAAATAGGTTTGGCCCTATAAATCGAAATATTTTTTACTTTATTTGAAATTTTACAAAGAATATTTGGTTATTTGAATATATATCGAAAGGGAAAAGGTAAAAATAAAGTTTTAGATATTTTTTAATTTCAATTTTCATGGCAAAATGCTTATTTTCTAATATAGTGAAAAAATCAGAAAAAAATAAATAATTCTCATGGACAAACAGACACTGATATTTTTCACTTTATTTGAAATTTTTGAAGCTGGAGTCGAACATGAAATTGTGTTTGGTTATAGTTTTAGCAACGAATATTTAGTTATTTGAATGTACTAAAACTAAAAATAGAATTTCAGGTATTTTTTAAATTTCAAATACAACTTAATTTTCAAATAAATTTTAAAAAAACCCTAATGACCTAATAGATCCTAAATTAAAAAAAATTGTTAGTTGGTGAAAAAAGAAATCTTTGATTTTTATATTGTTTGAATTTAATCGAAGACTGAATTGTGCTGTAAACAGGAAATAAAGCGGGAAAATGAATTACTACTCGTTTTTTAGTAGTAACCCAATTATAGCACGCATGTATGACAGCGATTTAATGAAATTTAATTACTACTGTATAAGATTCACATTAATATCTTGTTCATTCAGTAGATAGCTGGCACTTAACAGTTGTCAGAATATTGAAAACCATGAATATCGAAATATAATACTCAGTCCGTTCATTTTTACTTTTCACATTTTATCTCGACACGTTTATTAAAAAGCCAAAAATATAATGATAATTTTACTATATCATCCTTAATTATTGCTAAGTAATTTAATAATGAAAATAAATAAAACATATTTTAAAAGTTATTCAACTACTAACAACGTGACATAGAACTTAGAAATTTACTCAGTATACATGTACATATAACTCTTAATCTGTCTAAGGGTATTGCGAGCCTAAGAATATTGATAACCGTCGAGACCTTAGGTATATATAAGGCCTTCCCGGGCAATAAGATTTTATTCAGACTAAGGGTAAGAGTTAAGTGCGACGGCGGGTGAGTAGTACATTGCAGGTCGCCCATAGCCTGAAATAGAGTGGGATCAGTTGGTAGTAGTTCCGCTACGTGGCAGGGTCACGAGGGTTCAAGGCCCAAATCTAGTTAATTGTTTTACGGGTTTGTGGACGCGTTCCACCGGGACTAGGTCGGGAGAGCCGGAAATGGTCTTATATTGTTCGATTTAGTAAACTCCAAAGATTGGAGGCCAGAATTGGTATGGAAGTTATGTTTGTATGCTAGTATGAGTTGGAAGTACGGAAAGAGTACGACCAGTAAGAAAGATAGCAACCAAGTGTAAAGGAATAGAGTCTGAGTCCATAAGAACCTTTCGAGGTAACTACACCCGTGAGTGTTTAGGGGTGGTAGCTGAGCGGGTATATGAGATTTGCCAGGTGATGATACAGTCGTCAGACCCTAGTAGACCTAGTAGAGATGATTATGACAGACTTTGAGGTCATTATGAGTATGGACTAGTTGGCTTCGTAAGTGCCAAGGTTGACATTTTAGTATAAGTATTGTTATGTGGCCATGGGTGGCATATGTTGTATGAAGGGTGTAGTAAAAGGAGACTATGTCGCTATCCAATTAGATTGGACTCCGAAAGAACATTCGGGGACGAATGTTTCTAAGGGGGGAAGAATGTTACACCCCGTAAGTCCAGGACATGTTTAAGAGAATGTACGTAAGGAACACAAGACTTGAAATTGGTACGAAAGGAAGAATTGTTTTTCCGACGAAAAATCTCTGAACGTCGGAAAGGAAAAATGTTCGTTGAGGAGAATTGGCTTGGTCGAATTAATGCAATGGCAAAATGGTCATTTGACCATTGAAGATGAACAAGTCTTGCTAGCTTGAGATTGTTGACTTGTCAACTTGTCCACTTGGCTATTAATTAATTTTCTCCATCCAAACCACACATGTGTTGTTATCTAAGCCCTCCATTGTGTTTTATATACCACACTAGTGCAAGACAAGTTCCATACTTAGAAAAATATTTGAGAAAACTTTAGGAGCTCACATAGAGGCTCTCGGCTTTAGTGTTCTTCCCACACAAAAAATTTGTAGTTTTGATCCATTATTCACAAGACTTTAACCCAAGGTCCCTAAGGGTATTGTAAGGATATCTCAATAGAAAGATTTCGGAAAAAGCAGCGTTTCGTTAGTCGCAAATGAAAACCTAAGATGTTCTTCAACTTTGAAGATGAAACTTGAAGAGGAGTTCTTCATGAGCTTCTAAGGAGTGCTTGGAGCGGATTGGAACATAAGAAAATGAGCTAAGAATTGCTAAGGAGCGACTTTGAATCTTGGAAATTTTAAGGGCTTGTAAAGGTATAAATCTTGTCGTTTTAGCAATTAAAGATTACTTATCATTGTAGTTATGGATATTAGCAAGCATGAGGTATTTAGTATGATGTTTGATAAGTGTATTGGCTATTGGAACCCTAATCCGAAAACTAGCATGTTTAACCCTTAAGATTACAATTCAAGTTGATTATTAGTTTAAGTCGTCACATGTTATATAAAGAAGGAATTATAGTTGTTGAAGTTGTTTATGACTATATAACATGTTAGACCTAAGAATTTGGATTAAAAGAATTGGAAAAGGACTTTGTGTTGTTATATACGTTTAGACGAGAATGGCTTTAAATATGGAACTAGTTTCGTATCAATTGTGGGACGGAATTTTACACATCTTGTTAGGCGTGTAATCCCCTATTGTTAACTACATTGTTGAGCCTTAAATGTGGCATGTTTGGTTATTGAATTCGGCCTTGAAAAAGGTGGCAAAGTATGTAGAAACAAAGAAAGTGCTGTCCGATTTTTCGTAGAATTTAGTGACTTTGCACTTAGAATATTCTACGTTCGAAGCTAGAGGTTAATGGACGTATTATGACCATTATAGGTTGAAGTACTAAGTATAGCGTATTCTACTTGAAGGATGGAATAGCTATCAAGGTTGAAGTACTTTGGAGCATTTTGCTATTTGTCGATAATCGTCGCGAGGTATGTGTACCTCTTCCTTCCTTTGGCATGATTCTATGTATGGAATATACATGTGGTACTATTTCATGATTCCTTCTACTCTTAGAAGTTAAGAAGTATGTATGTTGATTTGCTCTACGTAAAGGTTATGTCTAAGTTATCCTAAGTTCTTACCAAGTCTTATGGGGGATGTTGGTAAGAGTCGTTAAGAGGTATTTCGAGCCAAGTTGACTTGGCTAATTTACGGCACGAATGAGAATAAGTATCGAACAAGCCATTGCAGCGTTAATAAAGGAAAATGTAATGACAATTGATTATATTAAAATGAGTAGAATTCTTCATCTGCATAGAAACTAAGATAAGACAAAATTGCATTACATTTTCTAGATCATGGCTGCTTTAATAAGATCGTTATAAATAAGTATAACTTATTCACAACGCACCAAAGTATATGTTGCTTAATTTAAAGAGTTTACATTATGAAGTTTTAAGATTATGAATCTTAAACTCTTAAAAGGTTGAGAGACTTTATTTTCAAGTAATGAAACTTGATTCTTAAAGGAAGAAATGACATGATTTAAGGGAAGTAACTTGTTTTAAAAGGTGTGAGTTACTTGAGATTTAAAAGTTAAGGAACTTGATTTCTTAAGTTAAGGGACTTGAAGTATTTTGAAAGTTAAGAAAATTGATTTGAAAGTATATGATACTTGGTTTTAAAAGTATAAGTCTCTTGGTTATAAAAGGAATGAATTTGTCTAAAACCATAAAGGGTTATAACGGCTTTATGGAAAGTTGGTTATAACGGTTTTATGGAAGGTTAAGAGAATGGTTTTCTCTAATATTGTAAACAAAGAAATAACTTGAAATAAGGGAAGGGCAATTTGATTTAAAGGTATCACTTGCTTAAAGTTTTAAAGTAAGGGTCACTTGATTTAGAAGCCGAGAAATGTATGTCTAAAAGTGTAGTGACTTATGTGAAATGTAAACAAGCCTTGATACTATGGGTGTTAGTATCTTGGGGTTTTATATGAAAAGGAACCTTTTGAAAATAATGGAAGTACGTAGTACTTTGGGTTAAATTCCCGGATTTTTATGTGAAACGAAAAGTGTCTTGAGTATATAAAATGAAAGTCTAAAGATTTTATGAACTTGCCTATGCTTGTTAGTGATAGCCTTGAGTGCAAGAATTATATGTTTACGCTGCCGTGACTCTCATTTGGAGGGTTGACTGTCTTGTTGTAAGTTTACTTGGACATACCGACGGTGATGTGGGATTCCACGGGTATGCTTCCATTATGATTGATCCTTGGATATGCTTACACGATGTGGGATTCCGGGGCATGTTACTAGGAGGCGGGTTAGATTCCCAGATTTGTGTTATTACCCATGGTTATGCTTATACGATGAGGGATTCCGGGGCATGCGACCATGTTATGTACGACTATTACTCCATGGACTAGCTCCCCATGAAGACATGTACTCGAGATGAGGGATTCCACGGGCATGTTATATATGATTATTATCATATGGCCATGCTTATACGATGAGGGATTCCGGGGCATGCGACCATGTTATATATGATTATTACCCCATGGATTAGCTCTCCATGAAGTCATGTACCCGAGATGAGGGATTCCACGCGCATTATATATATATATATATATTATATATATATATATATATATATATGTGTCTGTAAGCGATGAGGTGGGATGCACGCGCGTCACGTAGTTGTATGTTACACTTATATCGGCGATGATGTGGGATTCCACGGGAGATATATATATGTATGTATTGTATATGTATGCAGCAAGCGGTGAGGTGGGATGCCACGCGTCACGTGGTTATATTTTACACTTACGGTCATCGGCGATGATGGGGATTCCACGCACACTTTGATATTTGTGGGCTTGAGACCCCATCGACTATGCGATGATATTTGCGTGCTTGTGTCCATAGCCCCGCGTGACTATTGTCCATGTGTTGAAATAGTGCATGCAAGGTAAAAGCGACTTTCATTACTTTCACTTGAAGACACACGTTATCTGTTGTTCTGGTTATCATACATGTCTCCAACTTTATTTAGACTGTTATGATTTCATTACAGTATTTTCAGTTTCACATACTTGGTACATATTTCGTACTGACCTCCTTCGGGGGGCTGCGTTCATGCCACAGGTTGAGGTACATAGCTTGATGATCCGCACTCTTAGGATCACTGTTCAGTTCTTGGAAAGCTCCATTTCTCCGGAGGCTTTGTCTTTTGGTACGATTCCCTGAGGTTGTAGGTTTATGTACATTCAGGGGTATGGCGGGGCCCTGTTCCGTCACAGTTGTTATGTCAAAACTCTTAGAGGTCTGTAGTCATATCTTGTGGGTCGCTTTGTAAAAAAAAAAAGGTAACTGCTTTTGATTTTACATATTTATATGTATCCAGGAAGGTAGCTTTATCAGCTAACCTATTATTTATTTCTTGTTAAGTTTATGTATGTATGTTCCGCTACTATTCTCTGATGTATACATGTAAGGGTGCCCAGGTAGGGCACCAGTCGCGGGCCCGGGGTCGGGTCGTGACATATAAACACTCAACCCCGATGCAGAACCCTTCTATTTTTCGATGATAAGATTTACCACAAAGGAGGATTAAGAACAATAACCTATTAAACTACACAAGTATCGGAGTACTTTCGTCCACGATTTTAACCTATGTTTATTTAACTATAGCATATTCACAATCTCTCCTTTCGGATCTCAATTAGAAATCATATATGTGATGATAATTAGTGATCAATTAATTACCAAGCAATCAAAACAATTATTGAATAAATCTCAACTATATAAAGAAGAAACCACAACCATGCATTAAATCATAAAACAAGGTTCAAGTGATTCGAATGGAAAGCCCTAATTAAAGTTTAGCTCCTAGCCATAGACATGCTAAGAACTAAAAGAGTATCCAACATAAACGGAAAAATAAATAAAGTAAGAAAAAGAATTACTCAAGAACAAGCCTCCAATCTTGAAAATTTCAAAAACTATGTGTTGTGTAGAGTTGGGGATTGTGGACCCCTTCAAAAATCTGCCCTAAGGCCTTTCTATATCCTCCAAAAACGTTCCAACTTTTCTCTTGGTCTTGGCCCATTCCCATTCGGATTTGGCTGAAAACCTGCGTCGGCGCCACAGCCCTGAGACCGGCACTGTGGCGCCGAAACTCCTGCAGCTGTCCAGCGATCTGGGCGCCGTGGCCCTGCTTCTCCTGATGGACTGGCGCCACGGTGCCGCCCTGTACTTTGCCCGGGGTGCCAGATTTTCGTCTCTTTGTGCTCTGGAACCTCTGTTTTTTTGTCCTCTTTTTGCTTCTTTTCGTCAATGTGCCATTTTAAATCACTGTGACTCAAAAGAAAGAAAATATATCCTAACATGACACATATTTGTACAAAAATAGGCTAAAGACTAACTAAAAATGACTCAAAAGGTGTATATAAAATACGCCTAACAAACACCCCCAAACTTAACATTTGCTCGCCCTCGAGTAAAGATCAGAAATAGAGACAAAGACACGAAAGAAAAGAAAATAAAAGAACTCAAAGACACTGATCAATCTGTTGCACACTTGCCACTAGAAAAGCATGAAGGTTAGTAGGATAATATGCAGGAACATATAGCATGGATTTTTAGCATTCTAAAACTCTTAAGTCAGATATTTCGCAAATTCAATTCAATCATTCTCAATGGACGTAAGAGCACTTAACCTATGCATGTCAATATCAAAATTGTATGACCTGTTTACTTGTTATTCTCCACTAATCATGGGTACACATACTAGAGATCTTCAGGACTTTTCAGGGTTGTAATGTAGGCTTAGGCAGGGGTAGGTAAAAAAAGTAGGCATTTAGGCTCAACTTACGTACCATAAGCTCTTTTTCTTTCAACTCTTCCCTTTTCTTTTGATTTCCTCTTTAATCTCGTACCTATCTTTCCCATCTTTTTGTTTAGAGAGAATGAGGTGCATTGTGAATAACAGGCACCCCAAACTTTAAGCTTTTGCATTTTTTTTCATTGGGGTGCTTCAATTTTTTTTTCACTTCTCTTTTTGTCCTTTTTCAGCACTTTTCATTCCAAACATCTTAATTTTCCACTTATGACACAATTATGGAATTATAGGGTGGCTCAAAGGGGCTGACTAGGGATACAATTTTAATGTCAGAGATAGACAATGAATGGTAAGAAAGGGCTAATAAAGAAATGTCTGAGTCATATCTCTAACATGTGTATCCTAACTATTTTGCCTCAAATAACAAGTAAGCAGACACATAGACTTAAGCATTAACAAATGCATAAATCAAGCAAGATACCCCAAATAATTTGATTTCAAGAATTCTTGGCATATCTAACTTAAGCGTTCAGATTTTCTGCTTCTAATTCTATTACATTATCTCACTTTACTTCATTAGGAGTTTCAAGTAACTACAGCATGCATGATCATAAAAACAAATTAGACTCATATAAGACATAAAAATAAACAATAACAAGACTCAAACACACAAAAATAGACTCAAAAATAAACTATCAAAAATAAACTAAGAACCCCCCTCCCCCCCCCCACAAACTTAAATCACACATTGTCCCTAATGTGTGCAAGACTCACAAATAAAAGTAATACGGGAAAACTTACATACTTGTGGTTTAAAATGGTGGCGGTGGATAATGCATGGTAGATAATTTCAGGATGGCGCCGCGGCTTGGCGCCACGGCCCTGAGATTAGGCGCCGTGGCGCCCAAACTTCTGCGGCTCTCTGATTTTCCGGTGCCACGGCCCTGAGATTGGGCGTCGTGGCGCTGCACTCTTTTTCTCCCTTCTCGTTTTGTGCACCACGTTTTTGTCCTTGTACCTAGCATCGCAACATCAAAAACAATACCAGACGTGAGACTATTCTAACTAAGCTAAAAATGCATAAATTTAAAACATTGGGTTTCCTCCCAAGTAGCTATGTCTTTAACGTCTTGTAGCCGGACGCGGGTTCCTCTTCACATTGGCTTGAGATGGGTCACAGAGCTCACATGTTCCATGTCATTTATCAAGTACAGTTTCAATCTCTGTCCGTTCACTTTGAACGGTGCTCCCTCTTTTCCTCTTATTTCAACCGCACCATAGGGAAATACTCTTTCAATAGTGAATGGGCCTGACCATCGAGATTTAAGCTTACCTAGGAAGAGTCGCAACCTTGAGTTGAATAAGAGCACTTGTTGTCCTGCTTGGAATTCTTTAGGGATCAAGTTCTTATCATGCCATGTCTTGGTTCTTGCCTTGTAGATCTTTGCATTCTCATAGGCGCTGTATCTGAATTCATCCAACTCACTCAGCTGTAGCAACCTCTTTTGTCCTGCTGCCTTGGCATCCATGTTCAGCTTCTTCATCGCCCAATAAGCCCTGTGTTATAACTCCACCGGCAAATGACAAGCTTTCCCAAAAACCAATCGGTATGGTGACATTCCAATGGGAGTTTTGAACGTTGTTCTATAGGCCCAGAGTGCGTCATCCAACTTGATAGACCAATTCTTCTTTGAGTTATCCACTATGTTTTACAATATGCTTTTCACCTCCCTGTTTGAAATTTTGGTTTGCCCATTCGCTTGAGGATGATAGGGCAGTGTGGTGCGGTGGTAGACTCCGTAGCGGCCAAGTAGTGTATCAAGTTACTTGTTACAAAAGTGGCTTCCTTCATCACTGATGATGGCTCTGGGAGTACCAAACCTTGTGAATATGTTCTTTTGGAGAAACTTTTGGACTGTCTTACTGTCATTCTCTTTAGTGGCTACTGCTTCTACCCATTTGGACATATAATCCACTGCAAGAAGAATGTATTGATTCCCAAAGGACGACGGGAAAGGATCCATGAAGTTGATCCCCCATACATCAAATAGCTCCACCTTCAAGATCCCATTCAGGGGCATTTCATTTCGCCTTGATATGTTCCCCGTTCGGTGACAACGATCGCAGCCCTTCACAAAGGCGTTGACATCCTTGAATAGGGATGGCCAATAAAACCCACTCTGCAATACTTTGGCGGCTGTCTTTGATGCTCCAAAATGCCCACCACATTGTAAGGTGTGACAATGAGTGAGAATCTGGTGCATCTCATCTTCTGGTACGCAGCGCCTAATGACTTGGTCGGTGCAGTGCTTGTAAAGCATTGGCTCCTCCCAATAGTAATGTTTTACCTCTGAGTGGAACCTCTTCACCTATTGTCTTGTAAATCCTGGGGGTACTACCTTAGCTGCAAGAAAATTAATAAAATCAGCGTACCAAGGTAAATTAAAGACAGCGCTTACTTGAAACAATTGCTCATCTGGGAAGTGATCATTTATCTGCACATTCTTGGTGTTCTGGCTCTCTTTGTTTTCAAGCCTTGACAAGTGGTTAGCAACTGAGTTCTCTGTCCCCTTCTTGTCACGGATTTCCATGTTAAATTTTTGTAATAGCAGTACCCATCAGATAAGGCGGGATTTTGCATCCTTCTTTGTCATCTAGTACTTTATGGCAGAGTGGTCCGTGTATACTATCACCTTATTGTCAATTAAGTATGGCCTGAACTTCTCAAATGCATATACTATTGCTAGCAATTCTTTTTCTGTAGTGGCATAATTCAATTGTGCATCATTAAGGGTTTTGCTAGCATAGTAAATGGATCTGAATACCTTATCAACTCTTTGGCCAAGAACTGCTCCCACTGCATAGCCACTTGCATCACACATTAGTTCAAATGGGAGCTCCCAGTTTGGTGCAATGACTATGGGTGCTGAGATTAGTCTCTGCTTGAGTGTCTGAAAGGCGGTCATGCATTCCTTATTGAATTCAAAAGCAACTCCAGTCATTAGCAAGGTGGAAAGGGGTTTCGAAACTTTTGAGAAGTCTTTGATGAATCTTCTATAGAAACCAGCATGCCCAAGGAAACTTCTGACCCCTTTTGCTGACACTGGAGGTGGTAGATTTTCAATTACTGAAATCTTTGCTCTGTCCACCTCAATACCTTGGTTGGATATTTTGTGTCCAAGGACAATCCCCTCTCTCACCATGAAGTGACACTTCTCCCAATTCAGCACAAGGTTGGACTCTTCACACCGTGTCAACATTGCTTCCAAGTGCCTTAAACACTCGTCGAAAGAAGACCCAAAGACCGAGAAATCATCCATGAAAATATCTATGGTCCTCTCCACCATGTCAGGGAAAATTGTCATCATGCACCTCTGAAAGGTGGCAGGTGCATTGCAAAGCCCAAATGGCATTCTGCTGAAAGCAAACGTACCAAAGGGGCAAGTGAATGTTGTCTTTTCCTGATCTTCTGGTGTTATGGCAATCTGATGATACCCTGAGTAACCATCCAAGAAGCAATAATAGTTGTGCCCTGCAAGCCTATCCAACATCTGATCAAAAAAGGGCAATGGAAAGTGGTCTTTTCTGGTTACCTTGTTCAACTTGTGGTAGTCAATGCAAATCCTCCACCCAGTGACTATTCTAGATGGAATGAGCTCATTCCTTTCGTTGGTCACCACTGTCATGCCACCCTTTTTGGGCACCACTTGCACAAGACTCACTCATGCACTGTCAGAGATAGGATAAATTATTCCAGCGTCAAGCCATTTCATGATTTATTTTCTTACTACCTCCTTCATGTTTGGATTCAGTCTCTGTTGTGCCTCAATGGAGGGTCTGCTCTTATCTTCTAGACGGATCTTATGCATCACTGTTGAAGGACTTATCCCCCTTATGTCTGCCAATGTCCATCCAATGGCACGCTTGTGAGTTCTCAGTACTCTCAACAGCTTCTCCACTTTGGATAACTGACATGATACGATAACTTGTAAGGATTGGTTCTCACCTAGATATCGGTATTTCAAATGATCTGGTAGAGTCTTCAACTCTAACTCTGGAGCTTTTTCTGTGGATGTTATGATCTCTCTGGCATCTGCCCTAGCTCTTCATATTTCTTCTTATAACATTGCTCATACGAATCCTCCAATTTGCATACTCCATCAATTTCGGGTCATTGCCGCTATTCTCACCGCATTGGGTCAGCACTTCTTCAAAAGCATCAGCACTCCTGGCCCCATTTTCTGAAACTGCTTCTTCAATCATATCAATGGCATAACAGTTGTCATTTGCCTCTGGGAAGGTTGTTGCTTGGAATACATTGAAAATCACCTATTCTTCTTCCACACGAAGTCTCAGCTCACCTTTTCGAACATCAATAGGTGTCTGTCCCGTGGCTAGGAATGGTCTGCCAAGGATAATGGGGATCATGTCATTGTCTCTCATGTCTAAGATGATGAAATCAGCGGAAAAGCTGAACTTGTCCACTTTAACCAACACATCCTCGATGACTCCTCTGGGATGGACGATGGAGCGATCAGCTAGCTGTAAAGTGATGTTTGTAGGTCTTGCTTCTTCCATTCCAAGTTTGCAAAACACCAGATAGGGCATCAAATTTATACCTGCCCCCAGATCACACAACGCCTTCTGACATTCAAACTTTCATATAGTGCAAGGGATGGTGAAGTTTCCCGGATCTTTCAACTTCTGAGGTAACTTCCTCTGTAGGATGGCGCTGCATTCTTCAGTCAACAATACTGTTTCATGGTCATCTATTCTCCTCTTTTTACTGAGAATCTCCTTCATGAACTTTACGTAACTCGGCATCTGCTCTAGAGCCTCAGCAAACGGGATGTTGAGTTGCAGTTGTTTGAGAACTTCCAAGAGTTTAGAGAACTGTTTGTTAAGGGAACTTGTCTTTAGCCTCTGAGGATATGGTATCTTCACCTGGGGTGCGTCCACAACTGTTGTCAGTCCTCCTTGTTCGGATGAAGGTCTCCAACAACCACTGCGCCTTCTGATCTTGCGGCGCCACGACCCTGAGATTCGGCGCCGTGGCGCCCAAACTCCTGCAAAGTCTCTGGACTTTCGGCGCCATGGCGCTGCTCAGTGGCGCCACGGCGTTGCAAATCCTGTGAGCATTCTGGACCATCCTTCTCTGGATACGGCGGTGAGGAGCTTGCTTCCACTGGTTCGCCATTTCTTAGGTCAACCGCCTGACATTGCTCTTTTGGATTCGCCCCAATATTTTCAAGGTGATTCCCTTGTATTATGTTGCTTAGCATGCCCGCGAGTTGTCCTATTTGTGTCTCCAAATTCTTTAGGGACACTCTTGTCTCATCCATGAACTGAGTTTGGTGCTTAGTTAGCCTGAGTATGGCCGCTCGCAACCCATTCTGCTCTTACTGTGGGACATGAGGGTTACATTGCTGTTGATAGTTCTGTAACCCGTGATAGTGGTAGTCCATGTTTGCTGGATCCCTGAGATGAATCAAAACCATAAAACAAATCACGGCGCACGGTTCCACAAATAAAATAAAATAAAATAAAAACCAAATTAGAAATTAAGAATAGATAGATTGATATTGAACTACGCCAATCCCCGGCAATGGCGCCAAAAACTTATTAGCAATTTATCACCATGCTTAACGCAAGTGCACGTATCGTGACAAGTAATATAGTCTGGGTAAGACCGAATATCGTCCTCAGGGATTAGTGTTCAATTACCAATTTCTATCCTATGGTATCTATTTGGTGATCGATATTTTGATGGTTGTTTGTATCTATGACTACTAAATAATTATAAAAGTTAACTAAATTACTTTACTTAAATCAGATATGGTGGAAATAGGGCTTCCAATCTCCTCAACTATCCGCTCGCTTTAATCTTTAATGCAATGATAAAGGTTCTTCTTCTATATTGAGATATCAGGTTAACTAAGCCGTTTTATATTCCGGTTAGGATATATAAACACTCAACCCCGATGCAGAACCCTTCTATCTTTCGATGATAAGATTTACCACAAAGGAGGATTAAGAACAATAACCTATTAAACTACACAAGTATCGGGGTACTTTCGTCCACGATTTTAACCTATGTTTATTCAACTATAGCATATTCACAATCTCTCCTTTCGGATCTCGATTAGAAATCATATATGTAATGATAATTAGTGATCAATTAATTACCAAGCAATCAAAACAATTATTGAATAAATCTCAACTATATAAAGAAGAAACCAAAACCATGTATTAAATCATAAAACGAGGTTCAAGTGATTCGAATGGAAAGCCCTAACTAAATTTTAGCTCCTAGCCATAGACATGCTAAGAACTAAAAGATTATCCAACATAAACTAAAAAATAAATAAAGTAAGAAAAAAAATTACTCAAGAACAAGCCTCCAAATCTTAAAGATTTCAAGAACTATGTGTTGTGTAGAGTTAATGATTGTGGACCCTTTCAAAAATATGCCCTAAGGCCTTTTTATATCCTCCAAAAACGTTCCCAACTTTTCCCTCTTGGTATTGGCCCATTCCCATTCGGATTTGGCTGAAAACCCGCGTCGGCGCCATGGTTCGAGGCCGCCGCGTGGCCTTAAACTCATGCGATTGTCCAATGATCCGTGTCGTGGCCCTATCGCTCTGATGGATCAGCGCCACGGCGCCGCCCTGTACTTTGCCCGGGGTGCCAGCTTTTCGTCTCTTTGTGCTATGAAACCTCTGTTTTTTTGCCCTCTTTTTGCTTCTTTTCGCCAGTGTGCCATTTTAAACCACTGTGACTCAAAAGAAAGAAATATATCCTAACATGATACATATTTGTACAAAAATGGGCCAAAGACTAACTAAAAATGAATCAAAAGGTGTATACAAAATACGCCTAACAATTTCTCCATGGGGATTTAAAAGAAACTGTGTACATGCACCAGCCGCCCGGTTTTGTCCATCCAGCATCCTCTCAGTATGCATGACGTTTTCGTAAGTCACTTTATGGTTTGAAACAGCCCTCTGGAGCATGGTATGATCGCTTTGCATAGTACATTATGCGAATTGGGTTCACATGTATTAAGTGTGATAATTCTCTATTTATTTTCCATAGAGGCAATAACATTGCTTATTTGTTGTTATATGTGGATGACATTGTTCTTACTGCTTCTTCATATGTGTTGAAAAATGTGATAATTGCACAACGCAAAACTGAATTTGTTATTATTGACTTGGAAAAGTTGAACTATTTTTTTGGGATCTCAGTTACTAGATCTGCAGACACTGTGTTTCTTTGCCAGTGTAAGTATGCAGAGGAGATTGTGTACAGGGCTAAGATCGAAAATTACAAAATCATTTCCACTTCGGTTGACGCTAAATCAAACTTAGTATAGTGTATGGTAATCCAGTGACATGTCTTACTCTTTATAGGAGTCTAGCATGTGTACTTCAGCATCTCACTTTCACAAGGCCTGATATTTCTTATGTTGTTCAGCATGTATGCTTGTTTATGCATGCCGCCAGGGAGCCTCATTTTACTGCTCTTAAATGTATCATTCGATATGTTAAGGTCACATTTGATTATGGATTACATATATACCCTTCCGCACCGAACATGTTATTATCATATATGGATACTGATTGAGCAGGCTGTCCGGACACGCGACGCTTTACATCCAGCTATTGTGTATTTTTGGGGGATAATCTCATCTGTTGGTCTGTCAAGCTGCAAGCCACATTATCATATTCGAGTACAGAAGCAGAGTATAGAGGAGTTGCTAATGTTGTTGATGAGATATGTTGGATCCGAAACCTTCTTTTAGAGCTTTAGTGTCCATTACGTAAAACGACTTTGGTGTATTGTGATAACATATCCGCAATATACTTATCTCACAATCCGGTTCAGCATCAGTGAACTATGCATATTGAGATGGACATCCACTTTATTCGTGAGAAGGCTGCTCTCGATTATGTTAAAGTATTGCATGTATATTCTTCCTATCAGTACATGAATATCTTCACAAAGGGTCTTCCGAGACAATTGTTCATTGATTTCAGATCCAGTCTTAGCGTTCGACCTCCTCCTTCTCCGATTGAGGGGGTGTATTAACGTGTACAATTCCTATACCATAATTAGAATATATCATATATATTGTGTAAATATTTAGTGATGTATAATTATGGTACCTATAGGATTCTTATTGTATTAGAGTTCTATATTATACATTATATATATTTATATTAATGAGAAAGTCTCCCCAAGGTAGATTAATATAATTTTACATGGTATCAAAGTCTTACCCATTTCAAGTCTATATTCACAGATGTTGGGTCCCCAAATTATGTCATCCACACTCCAGTTAGCGAGGTCTGAGAGTGCGGGGAACTGTTAAAAATCCCACATCGAAAATGAAATGAAAATTCGGACTCCTTATATGGACTTGGACAATCTTCCCCTCATAAGCTAGCTTTTGGGTTTGAGTTACGCCCAAGATCCATTATGATTGGATGAGAATCCTAAGAAGACACACGAGGTGGTATTAGGTGCTAATTTATGAGGAGCTGTGGATGCAAGATTTGGCTAGAACGGGAAACCGAATTGTAAGGTGGTCATAGGACGGGATCCGACAGTAAAGAATTTCGTTGGGGGCTTTGTTGTGAAGAGTGTTGGTAGGTAAATTATTAAGGATGTGTTCTACCATGTTGACTGCATAGACCCATAATGAGGGGGGGCATGAAAAAGAACGGTGTGAACCATATTGTTGATAGTACGGATGCTTCATTCGGCTTTTCCGTTTTGGGGTGAGGTATGGGGACACGAGAAACGGAAGACCATGCCATTCTTGGTGCAAAACTGATGAAACACAGAATTATTAAACTCACGACCGTTGTCACATTGGAATGATTTAATGGATTTTTCAAAGTGTGTTTTGATAAAGCTACGAAACTCAAGAAATTTCATTCTTTACATTGTACATCTAATTCGAGGATGAGGATCTTGGATACAATTGAGAACCATAGTCACCACCTGCTCCAAATTATTAATCATTACCTATAAGAGGAAAAATCCATTAATTCAAGGTAATCACCAAAACCCAAAAATAAATAAAGATAAACTTTAAAGAATAATAGGGGCGTAGTTCAAAGTATATGTATGTCCTAGAGACAATCAATTAGGACAAATGTACTTTATACACATTCATATTTATATTAATGGAGATTAATATTATGACATTTGCATTTGTTGAATTATTAGTTGATTATTTATAATATTCTATAAATGCATCCCTAGAGGTTACGTGGTTATTAATAATGTGAGAGATTAATATTATAACGTAAACTCTTAAACTGCCTCGACTAATGATCATCGAGAATGGGATATCGATGAGATGTGTTACGTCGATATGTGGTCTACATCATATCCTTAGGGATGTAGTATATCTCGTCTGCTATGAGTTATGGTAACTCGTGATGGACACATGGATACTTGTTGAAGTATTGGTATACCATGTTGATGCACTGTTTGTTATATATGTCTAAAGTGTCATTGACGTGTCGGAGAAATAAGTATTTAGACTTGAGGTCGATACCACCTTGTTTACTGAGTAATGTACTTTGATCTTGTCCTAAGCACAAATGTCTTATAGGTTGAGACGCGGCTTGTTTTCAGTACATTACGAAGTGGATTAAAGTTGGTAGTTGAGCCAAGATTAGGATTCATTCCTCGAATGTATCTTCGAGAGAACACTCAGATTCTCATATGGTATTAGGTTGACTAAGTCGTTGGCCAACGCAGTAGACATATCTATGATATGGTCTTATTGTCAGCTAATATAGATGAGATATAATGATCAAGCTATTTGGATAGACACTTGGCGTATCCTAGACTTAATCGAGTGTGTCGTGAATGAAAGGATTTTATCTACCTAGATAGAGGTTCAGTTCACATGTTTCTTGTGACTATACTTCACATATTGAGTTCGTCTTCCGGCGCCGTCTAGAAGTTCCGTGTAGACTCTAATGTTATTAGTGTCGATATGCGAAGGCATGTAGGGTAACACTAAGTCAATTGTTTCGTCGATAAAGGATGTAATCAGAGATAGAATATAAATGTTTGATTTATAATCGAGACATTAGAATAAAATCGAAAATGAGACAAAATAGGAACAGGGCCACGGCGTATGAGACTGAGGGCCGCGGCGCCACGTGTCCAGTGGGTCCGAATGACCCACTTTGCTTCAGTTTTCTGGGCATGGCCCATTTGGGGAACCCTAGATGTGTTTTGCAGCTATAAATAGAAGGATAAGCCACAAATTTTATACACCAAAATTAATAGAATTAATCTCTTCTAAAACTCTGTTAAATTTCCTAGTTTTCCAAAAGAGTAAATTACATCAAAGTCTTGAACTTGCAAATCGAAAGACTATTGTGTGCTCACCCTCGGCTGCACACGTGAAGATCAATTGAAGATGAAGATTCCCGATTGCATAACTGTAAGTACTCTATCGAAGCATTGCAGTTCTTATGTGTTTATATTATATAATCATCCTACAGTTTGATCGTTTGTCGGGTTGCGTGTATGAACCCGACCAAACCCTACAGTGGTATTAGAGTCTGGGTTGTTTTTTGTAATTATATGATGAATGTTAATGATAATATGGGTTATGATTTGTTTAGATCTGATTTTATGTCGTTTAGAAGTTTTAAAACCTTAAATCTCAAGAACACATGATTTTGTATCCAAATCTGTAAAATAGTGATGTAATCGAGGAAGTCATTCCAATCTAACTATTCTAAGTTGATATGTGTAACTGATTCGATTCGAACATGGTGCATTGAGATGAAGAACGAGAAAGGATTGGATGAAGGTCGATGAATGTGATGTTCAATGGTGAAAGAGGTACGAAATTGGATCTGCAAATATGACCCTAAATCAGTTTTAGGGTTTCGGAATTGCAGTATTTGCGTTTCTGGAACTGAGGCGCCGAAGCTCCACGATGGAGTGTCGCGACGCTGCCTTGATGACGCTAGAGGCGCCGTGGCTCCATTTCGGAGTGTCGCGACGGTGTTCATCCAGAAAGCTTAAAATAAAATTTTGGACTTACTGCTTGTCAGGCGCCGCGGCGCCACCCTATGGGGTCGCAACGCCGACAATGATTTTAAAAAAAAATACTTTCGGAATCAGTAGCTGAAATTTTAAATATTCTGATTCTGAAATTTTAAGAGTTTCAAAATCTGAAATTAAAATCTTTTAATTTGACAGATTTGGTGCTTTCGGACAGATCTGTAATTAAATAAAGTTTTTGAAAACTGGATTTTTAAAATCTGGAAATTGCAAATAGGTCTGTGAAACCTGAAAATATTTTCTGATAGTTAAAAATAAATTTTCTGAATTTAATAGGGTTCAAATTGAGTTTTTAAATTCTTGAGGGACTGAACTGTAAATTTTAAAAGTTTATAAAATTCCTGAAAATATGAATTTTATAATCAGAAAATGTTTAGGGTCTGTTTGACATAGACATAGATTTTAGAGTTTTGACAAATAGACTCATGATTATCATTAATAGTATATTATTGTATAATATTAGGGTTGTCGATGGCGAAAGTGGTAGGCGGAGTCGGCCTGGGGTAGGGTAGGGGTCATGAAATTTGGCGGAGTCGTGTGTTGGGGTCGGGGTTGGGTCAGGTCATTTTTTTATTTGCCTTTAAATTAAATAAATAAATAACACACACACAACAAGATAGTTTAATAAGAACATCCAATATTGTTTTTGTGCCTCTTATATTATTCGACTAGAAGTATGATTTTTTTTGGTAATACAATTTCAATATTGCAACTTCGTGATATTGAAAGTTGCAATTAAATAACATAGTAAAATTACAATTAAAAGAATTATATTTTACGAACACATTTTCTAGTTTCTTTATAATTTCTTGTGGTTCTTCGGTTGGAATTGGTATATCTTGGTCAAATTGGACGAAGTCGCTTGCACATCCGTCCGATAAGATTTCGTTGAAGTTGTAGTCTTCTTCTTCATTGATCTCCGGTTGGCCGCACCTCTTACGCTCCGCACGAATCCAGTCTCTGAATAGAACTGCAATCTCAAATGAGTCTCCTGCCAATGAATGTTTGTGCTCCCCTATTTGAAATATTCCCGCAGAAAATGCGCTTTCGGACGCTGTTGATGACTCTTGAATGTTCAACACATCTCGGTCCATCTTTGCTAGTGTTGGAAAATTCTTCTCATTCTCCCTCCAGTATTTTAGCAAATCTTCATCTCCCTCTTCATTTTCAATTGCTTCGTACGGTACAACACCCTGCAAAACAAAAACATCAAACTCGCTAACTTGGTTAGAAATGGTACCACTAAACATTCTCTGTCTGAGGCTTTGAATACTGGCCGCAGAAACAGTATGTCGTTTTTGAGGTTGTGTTAAAGAATAAGAAGATGGCATGAAAGTCGGTTGATTGCTAGCACTTTCTTGTTGGTAATGCGTATATACTTTTTTACATTCATCTTGAATGCTAGACAACATTTCTTCTCTACTTTTTTCAACAGGTGGTGGGTAGGGATGACAATTGGGGCGGGGCAGGGCAAGTTCTTAACGAGGCAGGACAGGACAAGCTCTTAACGGAGCAGGGCAGGGCGGGACATGACAAAATTAGTTTTGTTAAAAATTGTAATGGGGCAGGGCAGATGATAGGGCGGACAAGATGAAAAATCCTCTTCAAGAAGCAAAAGGAAACTACGTTTGATAATCTCTCATAATTACAGCAATCATCACTGCTTCGATAATAATTAAACAAGAAACAGAGTCCAATAAGGGATTACATCCGTGTGTGATCTCATTAGCGAAGATCCATACACATGCTTTGATTCCATTTCTACACTTGACGATTCCCAAATCCCGTCCTTATTATGGCCAAATAGGGATAAGATGATCCATGCTGATATAAATGTCCAAATAGAGTGGGCCAGGGCAGGACAAATTTTAAAAAAATGCTAAACGGGATAGGGCAGGACGGGTTAACATCTTAACAGGTCAATACATGCCCCGCCCTAACCTACCTAATTGTCATCCCTAGTGGTGGGTCATTTGGATTTTTAGGACTTTGAGGTGGAAGTGTATCTATGCAGTCGTAAATAGTTTCAACAAGATTTTGACAACCGTCTATTTTAAATTTTAATAGACGGATTTAATACAGCACTAATCAAAAATATTGAGGGAATAAGAATAAAATATATTTTCATTTTTATAAATATTTTTTAATAGGTGCCTTATAAGCTGGTTTTGTCATATATTCACTAAGTAATATAAATATTAGAGCTATATAAAATAACATTGATGAAATAGTAGGATAATAAATACAGGAAATTTTTTTAGTAGCTAGATAAAATCTCTCTAAAAATGTATTAAATTCTAAAATTGTATCCTAATCGGAATCTATAAAGATATCATTAGGATTTCGATTACGGGCGTTAAAAAATTGGGTTATAGGTTGTCTATACTTATAAGCAACACGTAGTTGGTTGTATAAAGAATTTCATCTAGTGCATTCTTCTTCGGGAACTTTTCTGTAAGGTAGACCACAATCGTGACAAGTTTTTTTTTTATATTCTTTTAGTCGTTGTATTCTATTATTTTTTCAAGAATGTCTTCAAAAAGTGATATATCATCCTTTACAACTAAGTTATAAATATGACATGCACATTTTATATGAAAATGATCTGGAAAATATGGAGTTAAGACAGTTTTTAATAATCTAACAACATAAATATTAGAAGAAGCGTTATCTAATGTAATAGTCGTGACTTTATCAGTTATGTTATAATAATCGCAAACAGAAGAAATATTTTCTTGAATAAAAATATCAGTGTGCCTACTATCTATATGCTAAAATATGTTTTGCATAGACCATTTATAGTTTATCAAATAGCGATTCTGATTAAATAATCACGATCATTAGTGCTACTATATCAGATGTGATAGATACTTTTCCAGGATAATGATATAAATAATAACGTAAATATTATTGATATTCGTGTGCAAATTTAAAAACATTTATCCTAACAGTTGATTTAGGAAAACCGTTATAAGTAGGATTGTACATTGATCTTATATAATGAATAAAATCAGGAGAGTCGGGAAATGAAAAAGGCAAACCCTCCACTGCAATTAATTTTGAAAATTCTTCCCTATCTTTCATTTTATCGTATTTAGGGCCTACCATTGCCCCCGTCATAGGGTCAATTTGACCCTGTACCTGGTGTGGGACAGTATGTGAAGTTTGTCCCGACTGAGAGGGCATTGTTGACTCACCCTTCACTTGAGCCTTATATTCATCTTACCTAACTTTATGTTTGGTATTCAAATGTGTAGTTAAACCTCCCATCCCGCTCTGACCTTTTTCCATTTTAAATTTATAAACAATTTTACAAATTTTGCATGTAACAACTTGATTTTGTACGTCTCTATCAAAAAAGGTTCATACATGTGATGTTAATTTTCGTTATGGTGAGTCTCGTCTCATACTAGGGGGAATAGGAGGCGTTCCAGTTTTAGGTGCATTAGTTGGTGTGTCATCTAGATGTTCTTCTAAGTTAAATTTTTGTTGATTTCCAGAAAATAGCTCATCGTCTAAATCTAATGGTACTTCAGAAAAATGTTCAGTATCAATAAAATCATCATGTCTAGGAGGAATATGATGACTAGAAGAAGGACTTTTGCCCTTGTCACCCCTACTAGAACCGGACATACCCAACAAACCTCTTAATCTTTTCATTTTAATTATGTTAATAAATAGTTGAAGATAATGAAATTAAGTGCGCTAATTAAAATAAAGAACAATAATAATTTGATAAATGAACGAATGTACCAAACGCCGACGTGTAATCGAGAGATGTTGAAAATTGAAACTTTGTTCAACGGATGATCCTCAAGCTAGTTGCCAACTTCACTCCCAATTCCCAAATGAATAAATTAAATTGAATATTTAGAAGACAATGTAAAGAGAACGAGAGATAGATTGAGAGATTATTAGAGAGATTGTAATTGTAGAAAAAATTGTGAGAAAGAATGAAGAGAAAATGAAGTATTTATAGTTGAAAAAATTGGGTTAAAGTGTAAATATAATAACCTAAGGGTTAAAAATAAATATTATGGGGTAGGGGGGTTAGGGAGGAGGGAGGGGAGGGTATTTGGCCGTTGCACAACTGGCTAAATAGGACAAACCGTTGTGCAACGGCTAGTAGTGGCCTATGGGGCGGAAGGGCCTGGCCTGGGGTGAGTCGATGTCGGGTCGGATTTTTCTGCCCCATACCGCATCTGATCCGAATACCGATACCAGATAGTGCGGGCGGCTGGCTGTCGGATGGCCTGCCTCGGGTTCAGATACCCCACCCTGTATAATATACAAATGTGCTAAGTGTTTTAAATGTGAAACATTCAATTATTAGCATAGTGTCTGCAATTATTGTCTGGGTAGACGGCGCTCAGTAATTGATTTACATAATGATCGTTTATAGCTGTCTGGGTAGGCGACACCCAGTAGTTGTTTAAAACCATCTTTATCATGCCTATTGGGTTGATGGTTTTCCATCTAAATGTGTTTAGAAATTGAATGATATGATGTCGTATGAAGTATGACATGTATGTTGATCTTGGTAGAAATCTTCGAAAACTGAAAATGTTCCCAAACTTAAATACAAGTCTAAAATAAAACGCATCGTCCATTATAATTGTTAGAGTGCAAAATCCTTTTCGGCGATATGAATATTTATGCCAAAACATTTGCTCTAAGTCTACGAGGAATCATACCCTTTTATAGATGTGTTAAACGTAAAAGTAGATGATAAACTTTGTGGGTATTTACACCAAAGTATTTGCTCGCAAAGACCAAGTTTACTTAGGTACATAAACACAATCGTGTAATGGAGTTGACTTGCTTAGACAAATCTTGGCGTCAAAGTGTCGGACTAATCTAAGGACACATGATTAAAATGAAAGATATTTAATCAAACCAAGAGTTGCAGATAAGCTTTACAATTGGTCTAGAACCTACCAAATGTGTTATTGAAGTTATCAGCCAAAACAAACGCGGATATACCATATGTTTGGATCTTGGCCTATTATGACCTTATAATGATTTTAGGTCTGTATTCTACCTTGGGGTCGTAGAAGTATTCCAAAATAGTGGGAGCTAATTAAATAAAAGGTCATGTTAAATTAGTTTTAAAATGAATGTGTATAATAAGGAGAATGAATTTTGATTGCATTTTCCTATCTATGTATATCTTCAGATCTTCAGCATATCGAATATATCACTTAAAATGCTAATGGACACGAATAAGCTCACATGACCGAATTATCTTGATTGGCTTAGGAATCTTAGGATTGTCCTAAGGCAAGAGAGAGTCGAATATGTATTGGACAGGGTTATCCCCACAGTGCCCGCTGAGGACTCTGTCGAATATGCTACTTTTGACAAGGTTGCCTATCAGAAACACCTTGATGATGCTACATCTGCAAAATGCGTTATGTTGTCTTCCATGTCAATGGATTTGCAGAGACAACATGAGAACATGGGTCCTAATGAGATGCTAGGACACTTTAAGAGCCTCTATGACTCTCAGTCTCAAACAATGGAGTATGAGTTGCTTATAGATCTCTTTAAGTGTAAGCTGAACGATGGGCCCCAAGTGTCTCCACATGTGCTGAAGATGATTGGGCTGATTGAAAGGTTGGCTTCTATTGATATTAAGTTTCATGACAGAGTTGCTTCCACGCTTATCCTACATTCACTTCCTCGTTCTTTTGATATTTTCATCATCAATTACAACATGAATGGAACTAAAGTGAGTCTGTCGAATTACACAATATGCTTAAAACTTTTGAATCTTCAATCTCTAAGAGCAAAGTTGTGCTTATGGTTAGCTCCTCTAGTCATTCCAAACCGAAAGATAAGGAATCTCAGAAGAGGAAGGGCAAAGTTAATGCTGCGCCCACATCAATGAAGCCCAAGGGAAGTGTGAAGAAGAAGAAATTTGCTCCGGCTAAGGATGTGTGGATGAATTGCAATAGGAAGGGGCATTGGAAGAAAGATTGCACTGCTCCAGGAGGAGGGAAGCATCTGGTGCTTCAGCCTCTAGTGGACAAGGTATGTATGTAATTGAAATAAATCTATCTATTAATAGTTCTCATTCCTGGGTACTAGATACCGCTCGTGGCTCACACATTTGTACAAATGTGCAGAGGCTAACTGACAGCAGGAAGGTCGGACCTCGAGAGGTGGACATGCACGTAGGAAATGGAGCACGAGTTGATGCTGAGCGCGTGAGAACATATAGATTAGATTTACCTTCCGACAAATGTTTAGTGTTAAACAATTGTTTTTATGTTCCCTCATTAACGAGGAATATTATTTCCATTCATATTTTATATGAAGAGGGTTTTTTCCTCAAACATTTTTAATGGCAATATGATTTTGTCTTTTAATGATATTATGTTTGGAATTGCGCCTCTTGTAAATGGATTGTATACACTAAACTGCTGTAGAGAAATTTTCAATATACAAAACAAAATAGCTCAAATAAGTAAAAGAAATTCTACCTACCTGTGGCATTGTAGACTTGGTCATATCAATCAAACAAGGATAGAATGGTTGAGGAAACTTAACTACCTTGAACCATTTGACTTAGAATCTTATGGTAACTGTGAATCCTGTTTGAAAGGTAAGATGACCAATAAACCTCTTTCTGGAAAGGGAATACGGCCAAGAAGGTGCTTGAGTTGGTACATATCAATGTATGTGGACCATTTTTTACTCAAGCTAGAAGAGGTTTCCCTTACTTCATCACTTTTACAGACGACTTGATGAGGTATGGATATGTGTATCTTATGAAAAACAAATCTGAGGCTTTCGAAAAGTTTATGGAGTATAAGTGTGAAGTGGAGAAACAACTCTCAAAGAGTATCAAGACTCTTCGATCTGACCGAGGAGGTGAATACTTAAGTAAATAATTTCTATATTACTTGAAGCTACATGAAGTTCATTCAGAATGGACACTTCCTGAAACACCACAGATGAGAGGTATAGTGTGGCAAGAAGCCAACTCTTAGACATGTGAGGCCCTGGGGGTGCCCTGTATATGTCAAAAATATGTTCACTGATAAGTTGGAATCCAAAAGTGAGAAATGTTACTTTGTAGGGTATCCAAAGAAAACTAAGGGATACTATTTCTATCTTCCTAGCGAACATAAAATCATTGTTTATAGGAACGCAACTTTTCTTGAAGAAGAATATATCTACAAGGAAGAGAGTTGCACATAGATAGAACTTGAAGAAATTCAAGAACAAAGTAACATAGAGGTTGAATCCTTGCCAGATGATCAAGGCAAGAATTCAGTGGGAGCTTTTGGCGAAGATTGGGTACTTAGGGTACGTCCTTCGGCCAGTGGGAGTGTTACGAATAATGATGCAGAAATGCAAGACCCTCCTACACAGACTTTGGGAGCAAGTGCAGTGATTGCACCTCCTCCCATTCAGGAAATACATGAAAATGATATTCCTGAAAGCTCTCATGTTGGTGGATCAACCAACACACAAGAACCTTCTCATAGTTAGAACATACCTAGAACTGAACTACAAGACAATCAACTCCGTAGGTCGACTAGAACTCATCGTCCTCCAGAAAGACTAAATCTACTTGTGGAAACACATAGTGAGATAGATATCCCAAATGATGATGAGCCTACAACCTACAATGAAGCAATGGTAGACATTGATTCAAATAGATGGCAAGAAGCCATGAAATCCAAAATGGAATCTATGTATATCAATCAAGTGTGGAACTTGGTTGATTTTCCAAATGAGGTTAAATCCATAGGATGCAAATGGGTCTTCAAGAAGAAGATTGATGCATTTGACAAGGTTCAGACTTATAAAGCTAGACTGGTGGCTAAAAGTTTTAATCAACGTCCTGGTGTGGATTATGATGAAACCTTTTCACCAGTTGCTAAGATAAAGTCTATTCGGATTTTGCTTGTTATAGTTGCACACTATGACTATGACATTTTGCAGATGGACGTCAAAACTGCATTCCTCAATGGTAATCTAATTGAGGAAATGTATATGAAACAACCCGAGAGTTTTTCATCCGAGTCCAGACCAAATGTTGTGTGCAAGCTAAAAAGTCCATTTATGGACTTAAGCAAGACTGTAGGAGTTGGAACATTTGCTTTGACAAGGCTATCAAGTCAGTTGATTTCGTCAGAAGCAAAGAAGATCCTTGTGTTTATAGAAAATGCAAGGATGAGGGTATTGTCTTCATTGTTATATATGTTGATGACATATTGATAATGAGAGACAATAAGATTCTCATGTGGTCAGTTAAGGAATGGTTGTCCAATACCTTCATGATGAAGGACTTAGGTGAATCCTGCTACATTCTAGGAATTAGGATCTATAGAGATAGACCTAATATATTATTGGGGCTGTCACAGTCGGTCTACATAGACAAAGGTTTCTATGGAGAATTTCAAGAAAGGCGGTCTTTCAATGGGTCAAGGCATCAAGTTATCTAAGAAGGGCTGCCCTTCTAGTGCTGTAGAACTTGAGCGCATGAAAAGGATCTCATATGCTTCGGCTATAGATCAATCATGTATGTCATGACCTGTACAGGCCAGATGTGGCCTTTGCACTTAGTATGACTTGCAAGTTTCAGCAGAATCCTGGTGAGGAACATTGGAAGGTAGTCAAAAGTATTCTTAAGTATCTCAGACGTACTAAAGATTACTTTTTGGTCTATGCTGGTGATGAAAAGCTAGTAGCTACTGGTTACACTGATGCTAGCTTCCAGACAGATGTTGATGACTTCAAATCTCAGTTTGGTTACACGTTCATTTTCAATGGTGGAGCAGTGAGTTGGAAGAGTTCCAAACAATGTACAACTGCTGATTCGACTACTGAAGCAGAGTACATTGCTGGATCAGAAGTTGCTAAAGAAGTTGTCGCAATTTCTGAGTTCCTGAAGGAATTAGGGGTTGTTCTGAGTACTAGTTGTCCAATAAACATTTATTGTGACAATACTGGTGCAATTGCACATGCAAAGGAACCAAGATCAACAAACAGAAACAAACATGTACCAAGGAAGTACCACATTTTCAAAGATATGGTGGAGGCTGAAGATATTAGATTAGATTATGTTCCCATTGTTGCGATAATTCTGTGCGCTAATGCAAGTGTACATATCGCTAAAGTAATATAGTCTGTAAGACCGAGTTATCATCCACAGAGACTGGTTTGTCAAGTACCGAATATCTAATCTATGGTATCTATTTGGTAACCGTTCGTTTGTTTGAGATTTTAAACTAAGAATTTTAACTAAGTAAAGTGAGAAAATAAACTAAGGTGATGATACTTAGGGTTTAAAACAGTTATGATGGGAATTAGGGTTTCCAATCTCCTCAACTATCCACTCTTTCTGTGAAATGCAAAGCTAACGATTCTTCTTCTTATTAAGATAGCATGTTAACAAACATGTTCTATATTCCGGTTAGGACATATAAAAACTCAACCTTATGCAGAAACCTTCTATATTTCTATGATAGATTTTACCACACAACAAGATTAAGAACAATAACCTGAAATACTACACAAGTATCGGGGTACTTTCGTCCACGATGTTAACCTATGTCTAAACAACTACAACATATTCAAATCTCTCATCTCGGATCTCGATTCGAAATCATATAAGTTATGATAATTAATGGTCAGTTAATTATCAAGCAATCAATACAATATTGAATAGATCTTAATATGCTGAAGAAGAAATCAATAACTATGCATAAACTGTATGAAAAGAGTTTCAAGTGATTCGACGGAAAACCCTAATAAAGAGATTAGGTCCTAGACATTGTCATGCTGAGAACTAATACAATATCCAACATAAACTGAAATTAAAATAAAGGAAAGAAAAGAACTTGAACAATTCGAAGTCTCCAATTGTAGCTTTGTCTCTTTCCTTGCCTCTCTAAAGTATGATCTCAATACTATGAAGGTTTCAGGGTTTTATATCTGAGATTTTCGGACCTTTTTATCCTTCTAAAATTCGGCCCAGTTTCTGAAAATCCTGTGTCAGCATCGTGGCCCTGCATTCTGGCACCACAGCGCCAAAACAACTGCAACTTTATGGAAATCCAGCTCCACGGCCCTGTATTTTGGCGCTGCGACGCTTTATGCATGTAGACCCCGTGCGGTTGATAGTGTATTTTTTTTGTTCGGATTTGGTCTAATTTCTTCTTTTATTCTTCTCGGGACTTCTTAGGCTTCATTTCATGGCCCTTTTATTATGCAAGTCCATCCTCAAAAGTAGTATTTTCTCCTTTATGACTGTTGTGACACAAAATAGAGAAAAACAACCCTAACACTATACTAAACGCAAAAGGAAAGAGTAAAATACTAACTAAAAAGGACTAAAAATGTATATAAAATACACTCAACACCTATAGATAATAATCTAGCAGACCCATTTACTAAACTATTAAGCTTGGTTAAGCATAATGGTCATTTTGAGAACATGGGTATTAGATATATTGGTGATTGGCTCTAGGCCAAATGGAGATTGAAAGTATATGTATGTCCTAGAGACAATCAGTATTAGGACAAATGTACTTTATACACATTCATATTTATATTAATGGAGATTAATATTATGGCATTTGCATTTGTTGAATTATTAGTTAATTGTTTATAATATTTTATAAATGCATCCCTAGAGGTTACGTGGTTTTTAATAATGTGAGATATTAATATTATAACGTAAACTCTTAAACTGTCTCGACTAATGATCATCGAGAATGGAATATTGATGATATGTGATACGTCGACATGTGGTATGCATCATATCCTTAGGGATGTAGTATGTCTCGCCTGCTACGAGTTATGACAACTCGTGATGGACACATGGATACATGTTGAAGTATTGGTATACCCTGCTGATGCACTGTCTGTTATATATGTCTAAAGTGTCATCAACGTGTGGGAGAAAGAAGTTCTTAGACTTGAGGTCGATACCACCTTGTTTACGGAGTAATGTACTTTGATCCTGCCCTAAGCTCAAATGCCTTATAGGTTGAGACACGACTTGTTTTCGGTACATTATGAAGTGGATTAAAGTTGGTAGTTGAGCCAAGATTAGGATTCATTCCTCGAATGTATCTTCGAGAGAACACTCAGATTCTCATATGGTATTAGGTTGACTAAGTCGTTGACCAACGCAGTAGATATATCTATGATATGATCTTGTTGTCAGCTAATATACATGAGATATAATGATCAAGCTATTTGGATAGACACTTGGCAGATCCTAGGCTTGATCGAGTGTTTCGTGAATGAAAGGATTTTATCTACCCATATAGAGATTCAGTTCACAGGTTAATGTAACTATACTTTACATATTGAGTTCGTCTTCCGGCGCCATCTAGGAGTTCCGTGTAGACTCTAATATTATTAGTATCGATATGTGAAGACCTGTATGGTAACACTAAGTCAATTGTTCCGTCGATTCAAGGATGTAATCAGAGAGAGAATATAAATGTTCGATTTATAATCGAGACATTATAATAAAATCGAAAATAATGCAAAATAGGAACAGGGCCGGGGCGCATGAGACCGAGGGCCGCGGAGCCATAGCGATGCGGCGCCACGTGTCCAGTGGGTCCGAATGACCCACTCTACTTTAGTTTTCTGGGCCTGACCCATTTGGGGAACCCTAGCTGTGTTTTGCAGCTATAAATAGAGGGTTAAGCCACAGATTTTATACACCAAAATTAAGAGAATTAATCTCTTCTGAAATTCTGCTGGATTTCCTAGTTTTCTAAAAGAGTAAATTACATCAAAGTTTTGAACTTGCAAATTGAGGGACTACTGCGTGCTCACCCTCGACTGCACACGTGAAAATCAATTGAAGATTGAAGATTCCAGATTGCATAACTGTAAGTGTTCTATCGAAGCATTACAGTTCTTATGTGTTTACATTATATAATCATGTTTGACCGTTTGTCGGATTTGAAACATAAATTTTCAAATTTCGCTGTGTGTACGAACCCGACAAAATCTACCATAGTATCTTATAAATTTAAGCAGTTTTCAGTAAATGCACCTCTTAATGCAACGAGTTGAAATAATATGTGTTATTCCATAGCCAAACCATAGCCATAATTAGTCCACAAGTAAGACAATTGTTGTACCTTTGAGCAACTTTCAGCAATATGAGCAAGTGCAATGAGAGCTGCATGGCACTTCTCCCATTCTGGCGCATCCGAGTAAGCAGACAATTGCTCTATGGCAATATGAGCAATAGACTTACCTCCTAATGCAAGAGCAAACCGCTTTAAACACGCCATACCATCATATAAGTTAATTGTTGCTCCTGTAACGCCTGACACAGTCTTAACACTATGCCAAGAAGGGTCATCCTTAATATCTAGTGATACCTTCAATAACATGGCAAAACATGTGCTAATAAATAAGGGCACCCTCTTCATCATGTTTGGGCCCCCCCTCTTCGCCTCAACCAAAGTTATCAAAAATTCAACTGCCAAGAGCCACCTCATCTCTGTCAAACTCTGAGCCTCTGCTATCTCAAACATGGTGCCCACAACATCCACTAGAGGTAGAGATTTGTTAGGTTCGTAAATAAGTAGTAACCATAATAAAAATTTAAAATTTTCTTACCCAATAACCGTTCTGACATGGCTTATACGATAATTATGTTTATGTTCAAAACAAAATAAAAGAAAACTTATAGGTTTTCGAGTGCGAGATTCAACACTAAGGTATCCACGCGATTAATTTCCTCGATGGTAAGATTTTAAAAAAGCTAAGAAATCTTGTTTTAGGAATTGAGAAGTTATTTTCTGTAACCCTATAATTATAAAGTATGTGTTGTATATATAGGAGTTCAGGACAAAACCTAAACAGATATAAAACAGGAAAACCTGGGCCCATGTTAATGTTCCGTAGACCAGCCTAGCTGGTCCACTTCACACGCCCAAAGTGGACGACCAAGCTCCCATTTTGGGCTAGTAATTTATGGCCTAATTGTTTTCCTGTATTTGTCCAAGTACCCATATAATATATCCAAAACATTTAATTAAATATGAAATCCAATTCGACGTAATTAAATAATTTCTATCAAATAGAAATATTTCATAATTATTATAAATTAAATATCTTGATTCTCAATCGAATATTTAATACTTTCTCAACACACTCTTAGATCGAAGAAACAATCGCATATATTATGACCCTATAGTCCTTCACATATCGACATTAATCTAATTAAGGTCTACAAGAAATTCATAGACTGCGTCGTATGACGAACTCAATATGTGAAGTACATTTACATGAATTCAGCAAACTTAACCTTTATGCAGACTATAAACTTCTTTCATTCACGACACACTCGAATAAGCTTAGGATTTGTCAAGTGTCTATACAAATATCTTAATCACTTTATCTCACATTTATTAGTTACAACTAGACCATATTTTAAATATGTCTCTTCCACTGGCCAGTGACTTTAGTCAACCTAATAACATTGAGAAGTTGAGTGTTCTCTCGAATTTCCAATCGATGGATGAATCCTATTCTTGGCTCAACTGCCACCTTGATTTACATCCTGATGCACCCAACCCAAGCCTATCTTATCCAGAATGAGTTTAAGCTTAGAACTTGGTCAAAGTACATCATTCTGTAAACAAGGTGCGTATTGACCTCAAGTCAAATGATCTTTATATTCCACACGCCGATAATACTATAGACATGTATAACAAATAGTTTATCGACAGGGTATATCAATACTTCTCCAAAGTATCCATGTATCCATCATGAGTAACCATTACTCGTAGCTGTGAGACATACTATATTCTCCAAGAATGTGATGCAGACCACATGTCGACTTATAACATATCATCGATATCCCATTCTCGATGATCATCAGTCGAGGCTATTTTGAGAGTTACGTTCTATCATTATTATCTCACTCTATTAATGACAATGTAAGCTCAATGGTGCACATATATGAATAATTGTAAATAATTAAACAATAATTCAATAATTGCAAATGTCATAAATAGTAATCTCATTAATAATATGAATGTGTTCAAGTACATTTTTGTCCCTAATAAAGACTGTCTCTAGGACATACATACTTTCAATCTCCCACTTGGCCTAGAGTCAATCTCCAATGTATCTAATATTCATGTTTTCAAAATGATCATTATGCTTAGCTAAGCTTTGATTTAGTAAATAGGTCAGCTAGATTATCATCTAAGGGAATATAGTCTAGATCTATTTCTTTAGATTCTACCATCTCTTTAAGTATGTGGTATTTCCTCTGTACATATTTGTTAATCTTGGTTCCTTAGCTTGCGCAATCGCACCAGTATTGTTACAATATATCGTTATTGGATGACTGACATTTGGAACAACCCTAGTTATTTTAAGAACTCAAAGGACAACTTTTTTACCAGCTTCCGATCCAGAAATGTACTTGGCTTCAGTTGTCGAATCAGCAGTGGTTTCTTGCTTGGAACTTTTCCAACTTACTGCTCCACCATTGAAAATGGAGGCATATCCAGACTGTGACTTGAAGTCATCAAGATCTGTTTGAAAGCTAGCATCAGTGTACCCAGTAACGACCAGCTTCTCTTGCCCACCATAAAGGCATAAACTAAGAAATGTTCTTTAGTTCGTCTAAGATACTTAAGAATATTCTTGACTGTTTCCAGTGTTCTTTCCCAGGATTCTGCTGAAATTTACAAGTCATGCTAAGTACAAAGGCCACATCTGGCCTAGTGCAGGTCATGTCATATATGATTGATCATATAGTTGAAGTATATGGTATTCTCTTCATGCGTTCAAGTTCTGTAACAGTAGAAGAACTATCATTCTTAGATAACTTGATGTCTTGACCCACAGAAAGACCTCATCTCTTGGAGTTTTCCTTTAAGAAAGGTCTTAGCACTTTGTCTATGTATGTAGACTGTGACAACCCTAATATACTAATAGGTCTATCTCTATAGATCCTAATTCCAAGAATATAGCAGGCTTCACCTAAGTCCTTCATTATGAAGGTGCTGGACAACCATTCTTTTACTAATTGCATGATGGACTTATCGTTTCCCATTGTTAATATGTCATCTACATATATGATAATGAAAAAAATACTCCCTTCCTTGCGTTTACTATAAACACATGGATCCTCATTGCTTCTAACAAAGTCAAACGATTTGATATCTTTGTCAAAACAAATATTCCAATTTATTGAGGCTTGCTTAAGTCCATAAATGGACTTTTCTAGTTTGCATACTGCTTTGGGTTTTGACTTGGATGTAAAACCTTCATGTTATATCATATATACTTTCTCAATTAGATTTCCATTGAGGAAAGCGGTCTTAACATCCATCTGTCAAATCTCATAATTATAGTATGCAGCTATTGCAAGCAAAATCTGAATTGACTTAATCTTTGCACTTGCGAAAAAGTTTCATCATAATCAACCACAGACCTCTAATTATAACCTTTTGCTACCAATCTAATCTTGTAGGTTTGCACCCTGCCAAATGCATCAATCTTCTTCTTGAAGACCCATTTGCATCCTATGGATCTAACCCAGTTGACAAATCAACCAAGTTCCAAACTTGATTGGCATACATTGAGTCCATTTCAGATTTCATGGCTTCTTGTTGTTGACACCCAATTTTGACCCTCCCGTCCAGTCCTTAACTATAAAATTACACTAATTTTGTAAAATAATTTTTTATATAAAATGCAGCAAATAAAACATTAATACATACATAAATAAGCAATTTAATAATTGAACCGCGTCTTACGTAGAAAATTAAGCACTTAGAGTATCGCGCCCGTATTTATTATTTTGAAAGCTTTGTCGTAATTCTTAAATAATAATAAAATAAATAAATACATAAAATAAATAATTTGACAATGACGTCGTATTAAATAAAATATTCGCATTTATTAACAGCAAGACAATTTCATAATTCGTAATTTAAATTAATTTCAATCTAATATGTGTGTTTTAATAATAAGCGTCGCATTCATAAAAAGCATTAAGTAGTCCTTAAAAGTCATATCTGCATGTAGCATTTAAATAACTCAATTTTAATTTAACTTCGCGAAATACGCATAATAAATAAGTCTTAATAACGGCATCGCGTTATAAAATATTGAGCACTAATTAAATAGCACACCCGCATTTATTATTATAATAGTTTTAAAACTCAAAATTAGACTAATAAAACACCTAAATAATTTAACCACAATCTAAATAACTTACCACTAATTAAATACCTAATACTTAAAAACTAACTCCTAAAATCCTACTCAAAATAAATACACTTAAACTCTACCCCAAACATTAATCATAAGCCCAAAAATACACTTTATTTACCAACCCTTATTTAATTCGCCCAACCCAACCCTTTTTACCCGAGCCCACCCGCAAGCCCTTATCTTTTCCCCTTATCACCATTCACCAGCAGCCCACAATATCACTACCCTCACTTCACCTTCACAAAGAAGAAAACGCAGCCCTAAAAAATGAACCCAAAACCTAAAAAACTAATTAAGAACCCTAGAATCTCTGGTTCGCCGCCTCCCTTACCCACACGCCCTAAATCCCACCAGATCACAACCAAAATCCCATGTTTCCTTTCTTAGAATCTGCCATAGCAAGAACCATTTCAAAATCGTGACCCAAATCGCGAAAATCAGGGTTTACCATAACCAAAATCGTCCTCAAAATAGATCCAGTACCTACCATAATTGAGGGCATACTAAATCAATACGAAATCAGCACAGATCTCATCCAAAATCTCAATAAGATCATACCCAAACTTACCAAAAATCGTCTCAAAATTACACGAAATCTTACATCAAAATCAGCACCTATTATGGTAGGAAATACCCGAATCGCATAGAACCAGTACGAGTCGTCCTAAACTTTACCTAAATTAGGGCGCAATTAGGACTATATATAAACCAACTGATTTGCACATCAAGGGGGCAGAGGTCCAGCAATAGAAAACCTCGCCCATAATCAAAGAACTTCCCCCTTTTCACAGGCTCACGCACAGTCAACACTCCTTCTCGACACCCTTCATTCGCATAGCAACATATTCCGAGTGAATCGACGACTTGATACGCTGCCCCGATTCGCTGTCCGGAGAAGGTAACCCCATTTTCCTCTAGAAATTTCAATTCGTTATGCGAACTTATGTGTTTCCCGTTATATGTACTTGGACTATATTTGTTAATATTGTTGTATGATATTTGACATGCCTTACTCTACTTAAACAGATCCTAAAGTCGTCTGACATAGATTCACAGTTGATGCAATAAGTAAAATAAGTGATTTATGTGCTTGTCAAGAGTGGGCTGTGTTAGCAATTAATCGAATGTCGTCTATGGTATTTTTGCATGTTGTCTAGTAAGCTGATCATACTTGTGTCGGATACAGGTCTAGAATAATATGAAGAGAATCCCCTTAGTTCATTGTATATCGCGGTGCGTCTTGGATATTAAACAGGTGTCGAGATGATTGATTTTTTGGTTGTTTTCTAGCAATTGTGACTGTCTATTTGTTGTTGATTTTAACTGGTGTCTGCCCAGATTAATCTCATGTGAGTTTAGGAATAGCATGTTCACCTACTAATATCTGTGCTAAATGTTTAATGTACATTTGTTTAATCGATGACTGAACTGCGTCATCATCTGTTTTGAGCTAAAAAATAATGAGCTAAGTATGTTTGCACATTTTGGCTAACTTCCAAGTTTCAAGTGATATTCTTATGCTGCTCTCTCGATCCTGCAGTAAGTAGGGATCTAGTAACTGTCTGTATGTTTCTTAATTTTAGTTGAATAGTCTCATTTTCTCCCTCTCTCGTTATTTGCCTCTGTATCAATTCTATTAATTTTGAGTCAATGTATTGTCTGAGATAGTTTCTCGAGACTGTTTTGGTATGTGTCCTTGAGCCCCATCCCATTATTTATTCCCATATGTGTGTTGTCGCATAGTCCTTTGTATGGGCAGAATGGATATACCTTGCTCCTTAAAATCTGAAAAAATAGCTTGTCCAGGGCCTGTTCTCTTGTCCCCTGTTTATAACGAGAAATCTGGAAATTATATGTCTTGGGCTTGCATTATATTCTCTGCGTGTTGGTCGCACCCGAGGCCCAATCTTTAATTGAACAATCTTGATGTTCTTTGCTTGTTGCCCGCCACCTTATTCTGGATTGCTAATCTTCTTTGCTTGTGCCTACCGCTTTATTCTGGATTGCTATAGTCAAATTACACGAATGTCTAAATTCACGTGAACGTTTACTTGCATTATTGGGTAAATTCGGACATTTACTTATCCTTATCTTTCCTTATTTTTTTACATGAAATGCGTTGGGAGTTAAAGGAAAAGTCTCATTGTGAGACTCGTCACGAGCCACACTTCATGAATAACCACGCCCGCGTCCACCGCATCCCTCTTCAGAATCCCTAAACAAAAGGGGGACGAGATGACATTGTCGTCCTCCTTAAAGCATCCCTTTGGCCTCTTGAACCTCATCCGTCCTCTGTGCATTTATTTATTTATTTATTTATTTATTTGTGTAATTTTATTACTTGACTTGTAATTAATAGGATGACTAGAATAATTAGTCTTTAAACATATAAGTGGGGAAGGTAATTTAAAACTCATCGCTTGACTTACTTGTCTTTTAGGATTGTCATGCATGTCTAAATTTTACCAAAGTAATCTAAATAATTTAACTGCATCTTAAAACCAGCGTTTTGTTTCTTATTAAATCCATAACAAATTTTCTCCTAAACTCTTAAGAATCATCCTAAGTACTTTTTATATAACATATTATACGCATGTTAAGCAAGATTAATTTAGCTAGCAGTACACATAATTAGTCCATAAATAACCTTTGCATGTACACATAACTAGTCCATAAATAACCTTTGCATCATTTACATTTTTTGCCTTAGTCTTATAAACTTTTATCAACATGCCTCCTTTTATAAAATATTTTGAAGCATCTTTTATATTTTTAAAACACGCATTTTTTACCCTAGGTTTGGCAGGATAACCGCAAGTTAGCGGATCTTAGAGGGTGCCTAACCCCTTCCCTCTAGATTAATAAAGAACCCTTACCCAGAATCTCATTAAGTTTAGCAGACCATTAAATGAAGTTAATGTTTACTTTAAACTAGTTAACATTTAGGTGTCATAATTCACCCAAATTAATTAGGTGGCGACTCCGCGAACCCTTTTAGCATTTTAGCACCTTTTGGCACTTTTTATTCTAGCACCTTTTAAGCCCTTTTAACATTTTTAGGCATTTATTTTTATTTCTAACATTTTATTTAAACAGGAGTTTATTTTAAAAATGTCGCGGTCAAAAAAGGGCGTGACAGAAATGGCGACTCTGCTGGGGAATTAAGGCTCTTAACCACAACAGACCTAGGGTTATTATTTGGCATTGTTTTTGCATTTAATTTTTATGTACTGTATTTTTGTTTATTTGCTTTAATTGCTATTTGCTTTACTGCTTTCCTTAAACTGGCATTCCGCTCATATTTCTTCCACTCTGGAAAATTCACACTATCACACACTACATGCGAGGTGCGCTTGGTGCATCAGCAAAATTCTTTCTTTAAAACCCAAATTTAGGATAGTTGGTAATATACGTGGAGTGTCTGGTCTAACCGGTGGCCGCGTAGCCTTCTCACTCGAGTTGTCCGCTCGGGAACCTTGCGTCGAGAAAAGCCAAATCTTAGAAACTTACGATAGTTATATATCACCCTTTATTTTAGGACATGCATGCATTTACCTTAGGTGGGTCGGTCCTTGGTATCGACGCCATAATTAGGAAGACACCAAAATTGTCGAAGGGTTTTTCACAACCCAACGACCAACAACATATTATGTGTTACGTGATATTGATGGATGAATCCGAGCCTAACGTGACATGCTAGCATTGGGAAATTTTGCATTTATTTTTGGTTTTATGTATAGGATGAGCAGTATTGTTATACCCCGTAGTTCTGACCCTACGTATGAGAGCGTACGAAAGCATGTAAGACTTAAAATTTCCAAAGGATAGGTTGACGGATTGTTCCGGACGGGTTTTAGTAGACTTTGAGGCGGGTTATGACCCGGTACATTGAGAATTCCTAAGTGTTTCAAAGGCCCAGGGCGTAGTTCGTTGAGTCTAGATTCCAACGCAACCAACCGTTCGTCGATAGGACGTCGGAGTAGAAAGTTATGAGAATTACAAGTTCGGCGCAATCGGACAAAAATGTGTTTCTGACAGAGGCGTGGCGCGCGCCGATGCAGCGCGCGCCGAATGTACCAAGGGGTCACTGAAGTTTCAGCGCCGCGCGCCGGAGGTGCGGCGCCGGAAGCGGCCGCGCGCCGAGGCGGGATTCTCGCGGAAAAACTTAGGAAAAGTCGATTTTTCTTTAAAGACCTTGGGAGGGTGACAAGTGTCCCCCCATCTGAGTTGGCATGCACTATATTGACCACGTCTTCAAGACTTGGTCATACTTCATCTCTCTCTTAGACAAAAGCTCTCCTTCTCTCTTAAAAGTTCAAGCTCCTCCTTCTCTAAAATCCCAAGAGAAATTCTAGCCTTAGGAAAATCTGAAAAGTTAAGAACAAGAAGGAAGCTTGTGGCTAGCTTGTTAGTGGTGTTCTTGGCAAGGAAGATAGCAAAAATATTTGGAATAAGTTTGACTAAAATTTTAAGGTAACATTTCTTCCTTTAGAATTAGTTTCTAGTGTTGCATGTTAAGAAGAAAGAACTTGTGGTAGTGAATAATGCTCTTAGAGTCATCAGATGTAAGAAATATGGTTTGGATGTGAAAGAATTGGTTAAGAAAATTATGTGAGCATGTTGTAGCCTAAAACTACCTTAGACTTGTTAAGTTAATTGTTTTACCTTTTGAGGCAGAATTTTACACACCCAAGTTTAGGTGTGTAATCCCCTTGAGATTGTTTGGATTGTTGGGCCTAAGAAGTGGCGTTTGGATGTTGAATTCGGACCTTAAAAAGGTGGCAAAGTATGTAGAAACAAAGGAAATGTTGCCCAATTTTCCATAGAATTTGTGGCTTTGAACTTAGATTATTCATACATTGAAATTAGAGGTTAATAAACGTATTATGGTTATTATAGGTTGGCATATTACTTGCGGTAGTTTGAGCTTAGCAAGTGGATTGACCGAAGAGGTATGTGGAAACTTTCTTATCATTTGAGCATGAGTAGTTATAACTATATAGTATGCAGACGACGTGTTTTGAATGAAGTAAATCCTTTTGTTATACTTGACTTGTTTTAAGAAAATGTCTAAGTTGGTTGGGTTAAGAAGTTAACCCGCTTGTTCTTAAGGAATGGTTTATCCTAAATAAGATAGACAAGGATTTTCTTGACCTAATGAAGTATAGAGTACTTTTGGTGTGAAAGTATTGAGTATTGAATTATTCTAAAAGATAAGAGACTTAAATTTTTGGAGGTAAGAAACTTGTTTTCTAAAGGATAAGAGGCTTGAAGTATTTTGAAAATCGTATGAATTTGTTTGAAGTATAAGCCTCTTGGCTAGTAAAAGAACGAAATGGTTCATAAGGAGTTATAACGGCTTTATGGGAAGTTAGTTATAACGGCCTTATGAATGGATAAGGATGTCGTAAATTTCTAAAGCATAAAGTTAGTATAACGGCTTTATGGGAAGTTGGTTATAATAACTTTATGGAAGGTTATGAAAGTTATCTATTTTGATTAATGAGCATAAGTTGTCTAGATTGTGGGAAAATTGAAGTTACTTGGTTTCAAGCTATGAAATGATTTTTCTAAAGGTGTAGTAACTTACTTTGAAAAATACACACGCCTCGATACTACGAGTGTTAGTATCTTGGATTTTACATAAAAATGAGGCTTTCGAAAAGAATGTACGTACATAGTACTTTGGCTTGTTTAATTGAGAATTTTTCTATGTGTGCCTTGAAAAGTACTTTGGCTTGCTTAAATAAGAATTCTCTTGGTTTATGTGAAAAGAAGGCATGGTAATTGTCTTGGTTTATATAAAGGCATGGTATTGCAATTCGAATTAAAAGCATGTAATTATGAGTCTATTTGGGCGTACCGTCAGTGATGGAGGATTCCACCATGATGAGGGTTCGTTTCGCTGATGATTATTCCATGGATTAGCTATCCATGATGTCTACTGATGCAGTGTGGATCTAGTAGTTAGCTCGCACCCCGCCGTAGAGGCGTGATGCAGTGGATCCGTAGTTGGCTTCGTACTTGCCGTGGTCAGCGAAGTGGTGTGATGCAGTGGATCTCGTGGTTAGCTGCGATTGCTGGCCGATGTGACGCAGGGTGGGTCTGGTAGAGGCTATCGCACTTGCCCCGGTCAGCTTCGTGATTTCAGTTATAGTATTGTTGGTACGGGTGGATCTGGTAGCTGGCTTTCGTACTTGCCCGCCGATTGAGGATGCAGTGGATCGTAGCTATGCCTTCGCATTTGCCTCGCACGTTCTTATGATACGTGGGATCTAGTATTCATATGTACTCCTTAGTGTTGTTATATCATGGATCAGCGGAGGAAGGAATTCCACGCACGATTGATATTATGGGCATGAGACCTATGGTTATATTTGAGTGATGACTTAGAGGGCGTGAGTCCCTGACTTGACATGGCTGCGTATATGTTGTGTACTGTAGTTTGGCTATCATACATGTCTCCTGCTTTATATATGCTATTATGAATTCATTACAGTATTTTCGGGCCACATACTGTACTGTTAGATCGACCTCCTTCTGGCTGCGTTCACGCCGCAGTCGAGATACGTAGCTTTTGGTCCGCACTCTGGATCACTGTTCATTTCTTGGGAAGCTCCATCTCTCCGGAGGCTTGTCTTTTTGGTATGATTCCCTGAGGTTATAGACTTTTGTACATTCAGGGGGTATGGCGGGGCCCTGTCCCGCCACAGTTGTTATTCCTAGAGGTCTGTAGTCACGTTGGTGTTTTGGGCTATAAGAACCAGTTGTATTACTATACTTTTGTTTAAGTATGTTTTATGTATGTAGCCTTATCTACCGCCAGTAATGTTTACCCTTTTTCTAAGTAATGTGTTATGTATGTTCCGCTGCTATTCTCTGACATATACCTGACAGGGTACCCCGGTAGGGTACCAGTCATGGCCCCGGGGCTGGGTCGTGACAAAAGTGGTATCAAAGCGCTAGTCCTCTGAAAGTGTCTACGCATCGTGTTCAGGTAGTCTTGATTATCGCTGTTGGCACCACATCTATAATCGTGAGGTCGCAGGACATTTAGGGTTGGTTTCCATTCTTCTCTTTCGAGATCGCAAGCAGAGTCATAGTAGGTTGAGTCCTCTCGACCTATTCTTATGTACCGCTTATGCCTCCACTGGCGGCACCAGAGCCCGTAGGGCAAGGCATCGCAGAGTCGCTAGTGGTACGCAGAGAGTTACCAGACTCTGCACAAACTATGCCCGAGGCGAGAGCGGTCGGCGAGTTCAGCCACGCCGACAGAGAGGAGCCGAGAGCGCAGAGCTCCAGAGGTTTCTGCACCGAGCCCTCAGCCTCCACGCCAGGCCGTATAGGGATTACGGAGAGCATATCGGTTGTTGACTAGCATCGTGGCAGTGGCAAAGACCGCCAGTGGCCTGCAACCCTGTGGCCGAGCGTAAGGATTCGGACTTTCTCGAGTTGTAATCCACCCGAGTTCTATGGTTGAGGTCCGGCGAGGATCCTCAGGAGTTTATTCGACAGGTGCGACGGACTATGCAGGTGCTTAGGGCCTCGGAGACGGAGTCCGTTGTGTTAGCTTCTTACCGGTTACACGATATTGCGTTGAACTGGTTTGAGTCATGGGAATTGTCTAGAGCGGAGGGTGCTCTTCCAGCAGGTTGGGAGGAGTTCGCAGAGGCCTTCCCGATCACTTCGCCTCCCGAGTTGAGGAGAGCCCGCGTGGATAGATTCTTGACCTCGAGGCGAATGGGAGGACCATCGAGAGTACACCGAGTTTGACTCTTTGGCCGTGCATGCGACACTATTGTAGCCAACATGGCGCATGCAGTTCATCGCTATGTGATGGGGCTAGACCGTCATATGATTATCGTGCTGGGAGTAGCTCTTGACCAGTGTATGGATATCACCAGATGCAGCATATGCGCAGGGATAGAGGACAGAGAAAGCGAGGGCCGGCTGACTCGAGCCACCAAGAGGCTGTGACAGCAGGATCTCGTGGCGCTGAGGCGGACCTCCTCAACAAAGAAAGCTAGTTATGCTCCTCACCAAGACGGAGTACTCCACCACGCCTTCGTGACGTTCGAGATTCGGAGCGGGACAGGGCTCCGAGGTTCAGTTTTCGAGAGTAGGGTGTTAGTCCGAGAAGCCACCTCTACCCTGTAGCCGACGTGGTAACACCCATTACGGGAGTGTCGTGCTAGTTTGGGTAATTGCTACGCACGCGCCAACAGGTCATTATGCGAGGAACCGTCCACCGAGATAGCACGGATGTAGAGATTCGCCTTCGTGATCGCACGTTCATCGCCTTCTTTTGTTACGCGTCAGGCGGTGATCATGATTAGAACGACAAGGGGAATGTGAAGCAATAATTACAGGTATATCTTTGACCCTGTAGAGATTAGTATGCATGATAGGATTGTTGCATGATTTAGTGTTATGAACAGAGGATATTGAGACTGTGTACATGTGATAGAATGAGTGGTAAATTCGAACGGAAAATTCTGTTAGGCCGTGAATGAGAGTAAGTAGTAATGGTTCATATGTTGGGTTCGCTTTCGCTTGACTTACGTGAACGGGTATGCGTGTGCGATATCTTAGTGGTCATAGGTGGCCTAATGAAGTTCCATTAGTATATAGTACGAGGATGTACCGAGGAATAGTAGTTGGCTCCAAAAGAACATTCAGGGACGAATGTTTCTAAGGAGGGGAGAATGTTATACCCCGTAGTTCGACCCTACGATGAGAGCGCATTTAAAGCATGTAAGACTTAAAATTTCCAAAGGATAGGTTGACGGATTGTTCCGACGGGTTTTAGTAGACTTTGAGGCGGGTTATGACCTGGTACATTGAGAATTCCTAAGTGTTTCAAAGGCCCGTGGCGTAGTTCGCCGAGTCTAGATTCCAACGCAACCAACCGCTCGCCGATAGGACGCCGGAGTAGAAAGTTATGAGAATTACAAGTTCGGCGCAATCGGACAAAAATGTGTTTGACAGAGGCGGCGGCGCATACGATGCAGGGTCGCGCGCGAATGTACCAGGGTCGCTGAAGTTTCAGCGCCGCGCACGGAAGCGCCGCGCGCCGAGGCGGATTCTCAGGCGAAAAACTTAGGAAAAGTCGATTTTTCTTTAAAGACCTCGGAGGGTGACAAGTGTCCCCCCATCCGATTTTGCATGCACTATATTGACCAAGTCTTCAAGACTTGGTCATACTTCATCTCTCTTAGACAAAAGCTCTCTCTTCTCTTAAAAGTTCAAGCTCCTCCTTCTCTAAAATCCCAAGAGAAATTCTAGCCTTAGGAAAATCAAAAGTTAAGAACAAGAAGGAAGCTTGTGGCTAGCTTGTTGGTGGTGTTCTTGGCAAGGAAGATAGCAAAAATATTTGGAATAAGTTTGACTAAAATTTTAAGGTAACATTTCTTCCTTTAGAATTAGTTTCTAGTGTTGCATGTTAAGAAGAAAGAACTTGTGGTAGTGAATAATGCTCTTAGAGTCATTGCATGTAAGAAATATGATTTGGATGTGAAAGAATTGGTTAAGAAGATTATGTGAGCATGTTGTAGCCTAAAAAACTACCTTAGACTTGTTAAGTTAATTGTTTTACCTTTTGAGGCAGAATTTTACACACCCAAGTTTAGGTGTGTAATCCCCTTGAGATTGTTTGGATTGTTGGGCCTAAGAAGTGGCGTTTGGATGTTGAATTCGGACCTTAAAAAGGTGGCAAAGTATGTAGAAACAAAGGAAATGTTGCCCAATCTTCCATAGAATTTAGGGGCTTTGAACTTAGATTATTCATACATTGAAATTAGAGGTTAATAAACGTATTATGGTTATTATAGGTTGGCATATTACTTGCGGTAGTTTGAGCTTAGCAAGTGGATTGACCGAAGAGGTATGTGGAAACTTTCTTATCATTTGAGCATGAGTAGTTATAACTATATAGTACGGTAGACGTACGTGTTTTGAATGAAGTAAATCCTTTTGTTATACTTGACTTGTTTTAAGAAAATGTCTAAGTTGGTTGGGTTAAGAAGTTAACCCGCTTGTTCTTAAGGAATGGTTTATCCTAAATAAGATAGACAAGGATTTTCTTGACCTAATGAAGTATAGAGTACTTTTGGTGTGAAAGTATTGAGTATTGAATTATTCTAAAAGATAAGAGACTTAAATTTTTGGAGGTAAGAAACTTGTTTTCTAAAGGATAAGAGGCTTGAAGTATTTTGAAAATCGTATGAATTTGTTTGAAGTATAAGCCTCTTGGCTAGTAAAAGAACGAAATGGTTCATGCGAGTTATAACGGCTTTATGGGAAGTTAGTTATAACCGCCTTATGAATGGATAAGGATGTCGTAAATTTCTAAAGCATCAAGTTAGAATAACGGCTTTATGGGAAGTTGGTTATAATAACTTTATGGAAGGTTCTGAAAGTTATCTATTTTGATTAATGAGCATAAGTTGTCTAGATTGTGGGAAAATGAAGTTACTTGGTTTCAAGCTATGAAATGATTTTTCTAAAGGTGTAGTAACTTACTTTGAAAATACACACGCCTCGATACTACGAGTGTTAGTATCTTGGATTTTACATAAAATGAGGCTTTCGAAAGAATGTACGACATAGTACTTTGGCTTGTTTAATTGAGAATTTTTCTATGTGTGCCTTGAAAAGTACTTTGGCTTGCTTAAATAAGAATTCTCTTGGTTTATGTGAAAAGAAGGCATGGTAATTGTCTTGGTTTATATAAAGGCATGGTATTGCACCGAATTAAAAGCATGTAATTACGAGTCTATTTGGGCGCATCGTCGGGATGGAGGATTCCACGTACGCGCCACGATGAGGGTTCGCTTTCGCTGATGATTATTCCATGGATTAGCTCTCCACGAGGTTCATCGATGCAGGTGGATCTAGTAGTTAGCTCGCACCGCCCCGCCGAGACGTGACGCAGGTGGATCCGTAGTTGGCTTGCACCGCCTTGGCCGTGGTCAGCGGCGGTGTGCGATGCAGTGGATCTCGTGGTTAGCTCATCTTGCCGGCCGATGTGCGACGCAGGTGGATCTGGTAGAGGCTATCGCACTTGCCCCGCCACCTTCGTGATTTCGCTTATAGTATTGCTGGTACGTGGATCCGTAGCCGCTTTCGTACTTGCCGCCGATTGAGGACGCAGGTGGATCCGTAGCTATGCCTTCGCATTTCTGCCTCGCATTCTTATGATACAGTGGGATCTAGTATTCATATGTACTCTTAGTGTTGTTATATCATGCATCGCCAATGAGGAAGCGAATTCCACGCACGATTGATATTATGGGCATGAGACCTATGGTTATATTTGAGTGATGACTTAGAGGCGCGAGTCCTCGACTTGACATGGTCGCGTATATGTCAGGTAATCGTAGTTTGGCTATCATACATGTCTCCCGCTTTATATATATGCTATTATGAATTCATTACGATTTTCGCCACATACTTGGTATGTATCGACCTCCTGGGCCGCTCACGCCGCAGTCGAGATACGTAGCTTGGTCCGTCCGCACTCTAGGATCACTGCTCAGTTCTTGGATAGCTCCATCTCTCCGGAGGCTTGTCTTTTGGTATGTTTCCCTGAGGTTGTAGACTTTTGTACATTCAGGGGATATGGCGGGGCCCTGTCCCGCCACTGTTGTTATTCCTAGAGGTCTGTAGTCACGTTTGTGGTTTGGGCTGTAAGAACCGCCAGTATTACTATACTTTTGTTTAAGTATGTTTTATGTAAGGTAGCCTTATCTACCGCGCAATGTTTACCCTTTTTTTCTAAGTAATGTGTTATGTATGTTCCGCTGCTATTCTCTGACATATACCTGACATGGTACCCCGGTAGGGTACCAGTCATGGCCCCGGGGCTGGGTCGTGACAAGTATTCCAACAATTCCTGAAATCAGAATGGTGAGTGTTGTTCCGACAAAGCTAAAGATTTGGTGGGAGAATTTCGACGACAACAGCAAAATGACCATCAGAAGTAAATTAGGTTGTCTCACGGCTTTGTTTGACATCGCTCCAGATCAACATATAGTTAGGGCTTTGATTCAGCCTCGATCCGGAAAGGCGTTGTTCAGATTTCAAGACTTCGAACTCACCCCCACGTTGGAAGAAATCAACTACTTCACGAGCTTAGCTTACCAAGACAGAGGACAAATCATCCCTTATAGTCAATCTGGAAAGAGATTCTTGCATTACATGGGCCTAAAGAACACAAAGGAACTCCGTTGTTTTGAAAATAATTGGGTTTCCCTAGATTATCTGTACGAGAGATATGGTCGCCAAGATAGCTATCAGTCGTTTAGAAAGGAGTTCTCTTGCAGTCTGGGACAATGGAAAACTAGACGACACCCCGCGTTCGTCGTTGCTCTGTTAGGCACTCTAGTGTTTCCACTTGAGCATGGACGGATCAGTACTTGCATATGTTCTGTGACCCGAATGGTTTTTGAAGGCATTAATGGCGCGCAACTTACTTTGGTCCCCATGATTCTAGCTGAGATATTTCGAGCTCTGGGAAAATGCAAGCGAAGGGAAACCAATTTCTTCGAGGGATGCAATCTCATCTTGCAGATGTGGGCCATGGAACACCTTTATCAACGATCGAATATGACATACATTTGTTTTAGCAATGATTATAAGATTGTAAGTTTTTACGACAGGATGAAGCGATTTGTGTCACCGGTCGGTACTAGGGATTGGTATGAATTTCTGGCATCCCGCAGTAGCAACCAAGTGCAATGGAGGTACCCACTGTTATCCCGTATCAACAAAGCTTATGTAAGGAGCAAAGACCGTTATTACATCGAGCTCATCGGATTAAGGGGACTTCAGCCATATGCTCCGCTGCGTGTACTCCGCCAGTTTAGTCAAGAACAGGTGATCCCTCTCCGATCGGACATGAAGGATTCAGAGGTCGCGTTTGGGGTAAATTGCACTTTTCCGAGAAAGAAGCAAATCCTTGAGTAATGGAACAACATTGAGAAAATGGATGTCAAATATGAGCAAGAAGGAGGTACGCCTGAATACTATGCATGGTTCAAGGAAGATTGTGGCAGTCCGGGTCCCAAAGGCAAGCAGGGTTTCGAGGATATTGACATGACCAATTGGGTGAAAGTGTGCAGATTAGAGAACAACGCCATCTCCCCTGAGATGTGGGATCAACTACAAAATATCATGCAATATTTGGAAAATGCAGGAGCAGGGCCTAGCGACACCATTACACCACCACCACATTCTCCGGCAGCGCAATGTAGCATTAGGAATAACCTTTAGTTTTGACATTCCGTTATCGCAATTTAATTTTTAGTTTTATTCCCAATAAAAGCATTTCGATCCGATGGCTCGGACCAATCCATTATTATCTCATATTTTAACGCTTCGGCCTACCTCCGGCATAAGGAGGTCCCCCCCTACATGTTAGGAAATGTTTGAATGTGCTATGTGCAATATATCTGCTACATACCTGCAAATTATGTGCTAATACAGTTTGTTGCATTTTTTTTAGAAGAAGGATTTATTACTTTCCCCAAAAGGTCGGTTCGTATTGATTCAGCAATGTCGGAGCATCCACACTTTACCAGGTCCAAGGCACGAAATGATAACATGACTGGCTCGGGGGCGTCTGAGCCAAATGGTTTGGGAATTATCTCTGTCGGCGAAACAGAACCTGCAGAAGGGAGAAATGTCACTAGTCAAGAAGAATGCATCACACGGCTACTACAACAAATTGCTGATATGCAGGTTGATATGGAAAGATTACGGAATCTGACAAACTTGTCCATTAGTTTGAATACCCCTATACCAGAGCAAAGTGCCACTACCTCGCAAACCATCCCAGACCAACCTCCACCACCACACATCTCCCAAAACTCCCCACAAAGACTACCGGTTACCGATCAAACTATCCCTCGCCCAGCCAATCCTCAACCCCACCCTCAAAATGATCCTCTTACTACCCATGTACCTCAGTCCCCGCCTACTTACTTCACCCCAATCAGCCCGAATCGCCAGACCAACCAATACCCACGCACCATACCTATTACCAGCCCCAGCAAACAACCCAGACAACTAACATACACAGCAAAAACCCAGCCTTTTACCATCCCTGTACTCCCCCAGGAAACGGATCATTACGAGGAAATGGAGAAGGAAGCTTGATCGGTGTAATTTATATACACTTTTTGAGTCAGTTTTAGTTAGTCTTTTGTCCCTTTTTGTACAAATAAGTGTCATATTAGGATAAATTTTCTTTCTTTTGAGTCAAAGTGGTTAAAATGGCAAAATGGCGGGAAAAGAGCTAAAAGAGGGCAAAAGTGGAAGTTCCAGAGCTTGAAAACAGAGAAATCGGCGAACGAGGCAGAAACCCAGAGCAGCGCCGCGGCGCCTCCTGCAGTCAGAAGCAGGGCCGCGACGCCTAATCATCAGAGAGGCTGCAGAGGATCCAGCGCCGCGGCGCCACGCATGCAGAGACTGGCCGCGGCGCCAAATCACCCGGCATCACAGACTTCCGGCGCCGCGGCGCCGACGCGGGAAAAATCAGGTTAATGACGATTTTCTGGGCCAGGCTTTGAGGGAAAAGTTAGAGGCGGTTTTCAGCCTATAAAAGGAGAACCCTAGGCAGATTTTAAGGGTTCCCTTTCTTGCACAACACAAGGTTTTCTTGGATTGAAGATTGGAGACCCTAAACTTAGTAATTTTCTTTTCTTTTCTTTCTTTTATTTCAGTTTTGTATGATGAACTTTGAATTAGTTCTTGTCATGTCAATGGCTAGGAACTAATTCTTTTATAGGGCTTTCCATGTTGATTCACTAGAAACTTATGTTATGAATTAATGCATGTCTATGGTTATTATTCTTCTTTGAGAGATTTATCCAATAATTGCTTTGAATGCTTGGTAATTAATTGACAACTAATTATCATTATATGATTTCTAATCAAACTTCGAAAGGAGGAGGTTGTGAATATGCTGTAAGTTGGGTAGACATATTTTGGATTGGGGATGAAAATACCTCAATTATTTATGTAGCGTTAATGAGAGGCTTAACAACCCTAATTTTGCAGTGCGCGCGACTGCTAACTAGGTTTTTGTTCTTAATCCTCCTATAAAGTTATCCTTATCACCGAAAGGTAGATAAGGTGCAATACTGGAGTTGAGTGTTTATATATCCTTAACGGGAATATAAAATGATTTCGTAAACCTGCTAGCTCCGAGAGAAGAAGACCATAATTCATTGCATTAATAAATAATATGTTTGATAGTCGGAGACATGGAAGCCCTATTCCCATCACAACTGAAGTAAACTTATAGTTAATTAGCTTTTATAATTGTTAGTTATAAACCACAAAATCAAATATTGGTTACCAAATAGATACCAAAAGATAGATAGTTGGTAATTGAACCCTAATCCTTGTGGACGATATTCGGTCTTATCAAGACTATATTACTTGAGTCGACAACGTGCACTTGCGTTAAAGTGTGTGCATCTTTTCGCGCATCAATTTTTTGGCGCCGTTGCCGGGGATTAGGCATAGTTCAATATCAATTTTATCTATTTTTAATTTCTAATTTGGTTTTTATTTTTATTATTTATTTTATTTATTTTTTTTTTAATTTTTTTTTCTCGTTTATGTATTTATTGTGAGAAAACAAGGGTGCCGTGATCCGTTGTTGGTTTTGATGCATCTCAGGGATCCTGAAGACATGGATTACTACTGTCAATATGATGAAGCTCCAACCCTACAGGAAGAGAGTGAGGAGTTACGCGAAGCCATACTCGGGCCGCAGTATCAAACTCGCCTACGGACGAAACGAGATTGGCCATAAAGAAGCTGGAACTGCAAATAGGAGAACTCGCAGTCATTTTGAACAGTGAACAGCAAATTGAGGAGCCTGAATCAAACCCAACTATTGAGGAATCTGGTGAGATAGTTGGTGTAGAGAAGGAAAAGATTGCAGAAATCCAATTAGTCACCTTCTTGGATTCTGTGGAAATTCTTTTTCTTGCACCTATTACAGAAGAAACACCACTAGCTATCACGGCTGATCCCCAATTAGAAAGCCCATACCATCAAGGGTACCCCCTAGAGTTGAGAGATGTAGAGAATTTCACGGATTCCTACATTATAGAAAGCATAAAAGACAAGTCTGTCTTGTGTACTTGGGGGATAATTGTATGTTTAAGGCTCTTTTTTGAACAAATGGTCGTAGGGAAATTGAGACCTACAACAATAAATATGTGGATTGCAAGCAGTTTGCAGAAGGATCCAATGGGCACTCGTACCGGTTAATTGCGTCCGGCTAAAAGACGTTAAAGACAACGCTTGTTGGGAGGCAACCCAACGTTTTCAATTATGTTATTTTAATTTCTGTCTTTAGTTTATTTTATTTTGTCTAGAACGGTCTCACGGAGGTAGTGATTGACAGGTGTAGGCAAATAAACTGAAAGGCGAAAAACTGAAGAAAAGCCAGGATTTCCAGAAAAATGTAGCGGCGCTAAAAGAATGTAAGAGGCGCTGATTAGGCCGCGCGCCAGAGGGCAGCGCGCCAAAAATCCGAAAAAATTTAAGTCTAGCCACACGCAGAAATTCCCAAGGAGTGCAAACATATCAGCCATGCACAAGCGGAAATCCAGAAACTTAAAAACGCCAAGAAATCATCTTTGCCCCAATTTCAAAACCAAAACCTAACCCTTCTTCTCCACAAAACCCACGAAAATCCATAAGTTACCCACAAATCCTCCACAAATCGAACCCAACCACAACCAAAACTCTTAAATTCCTAAAACCCTTAGCTATCTCAACCAACAAAGCTCCATTCTATAGCCTCAAATCACCATTAGAAGCAAGAACATCGTGGAGAACACCATCAAAAAGGTAATCTTCACCTTTTCTTGAAAGTTGCTAGTAGTCAAAGGAGGTAATAGTTTGGAGAAGTGTTGCATTGTGAAGTAGTTTGGGTGCTGAAAAATTGATTGTGAAGTTAGAGAAAGAGTAGACAAGGAGGGTGTGGGTATTGGGTAGTAGAGAGTCAAGTCAGCGTTTGTGTTTTAGCTGCTAGATTGTTGATTGTGTTGGGGAACACTTGTGCTAATAAGTTGTAAACTGCAGAAAGTGTTTTTAACCATGTCCGCCAGAAAAAGAAGAGCCTCCACATCCACCTCAGCCCCACATTACGATGATACTAGGTTTGTGAGCTACGAAGCCTTCCAAAGATACAAAAAGCTTAGTACTGGGCCCTTAATCCCTGAAAGGGGAATGAACTATCAGAGGGAGTCGTTTGGGGAAGAGGATGTTTATGAGCCCATTCGGGCAATGATTGAGTTAAGGGGGTGGAGGAGATTTGTAAATCCGGAGAAGATAGCACCAATGAACACAACAATGGTGCGTGAATTCTATGCCAACTTTCCGAGAAGGTGGAAAGGGGTGCTTTGTGGGAAATTATGTGCTGTGATGCCAGAAGATGTAAATACACAATTGAAGACGGTTGATGTTGAAGAAAGTTGTGATTGGAACCACTTTAGAACATGGTCTAGAAGCACCTCCAACATCGACTGGAATAACATCGCAGACACAGTAAGCTACCCTGAGGCTGCATTTGATCTTGCAAGAAATGGGTCAAGAGGACTGAGCAAAGCGCTCAACAAAGCAACGCGGTTGACTATATTTCATCAGTGCCCGTCTGATCCCATCAATGCACTTCACCAGAGTGCCAGAAGATAGGATCAAATTGATATATGGGATCATGACGGGGGAAACAATTGATGTGGGGAAAGAAATAGTGCAGAGCATTGAGGAAATCAGCAGGTTGGTGACAACAGGTGGATTGGGACATGGCTCAGTTATCACCAAGTTATGTCACATGAATGGAGTCCCAATCCTACCCACTGATACTAATGAGAGAAACCAACTGCCTGTGTCCTATGGGATAGTGCACTCTTTCCCAGACCCAAGCCCCCCAGCAGCAAGAAGAAGAGCACAACCACCACCACCAGCAGCAGCAGCAGAGGCCGCAATGAACGAAGATGAGCCTGAAATAGAGGCTCAATATGCGGCAGGGCCTAGCCACCAGCCTACCACAGATTCAGAATCTCCAGTGCCTATGATGGACCAGAGAATGATGATGCAACATTTCGACACAGTAATACAAGGACAACATGAGTTGAGACAGGGGCAACAAGAATTGAGGCAGGAGCAACAAAAATTGCACCAACAGTTTGACGAGATGAGTTCCCTGTTCAACCAATGGTCGATGCATTATCCGCCGCCACCACCACCATTTTAGCCGAAGTCTGTAAGTGTCTTATTTCTTTTATTGTCTTTGAGTCTACACACATTGGGGACAATGTGTGATTTAAGTTTGGGGGGGTGTTTTATTTGTGTTTTTGTTGTTTTTGTATATTTTGAGTCACAATTTTTTTTTTTTGAGTCATAATTGTCTGTCAAAAGATCATGTATGTTGTAGTTGCTAAAAACACCTAGTGAAGTAAGGTGGAATAATGTAATGGAATTAGAAGCAACTATCTAAACACTTAGGTTAGATATGCCAAAAACTCACAAAATCTGTCTATTTGGAGTTTCTTGCTTAAATTATGCATGTTAAATGATGAAAAACTTATGTGTTATGATTGCTTGCTATTTGAAGAGAAATAGTTAGGATATGCATGTTAGGGAGATGACTCATGCATTTCTTTGATAGCCAATTCTTACCACTCTTTTCTATCCCGGACTTTAAAAGTATCCCTAGTCAGCCCCATTAAGCCTAAAAATTGAAACGTATTCTTTGACACCCTATATTCCCACAAATTGTGCCATAAGTAAAAATATGAAATAGTTGAATAAATTGTGTTAAAAAAGAGACAAAAAGAGTGAACAAGCTTGTTGCACCCCAATAAAAAAGTAATAAGAAATAGGCAAAAACCTAAGTTTGAGGGTGCTTGTTATGATAATACACTTCACTCTCCCAAAACAAAAGAGAGAAATATAGAATTGGAGTGAAGGAAAGAATCAAAAGAAAAGGGGAAAATTGAAAAGCTAAAGAGCTTATGGTACACAAAAATGAGCCTAAATGCCTGTTTTTACCTACCTATACCTAAGCCTACATTACAACCCTTAAAAGTCCTGAAGATCTCTTTTATGCATATCCAGGATTAGTGGAGAATAACAAGTAAACATGCCATAAGAATTTTCTATTTTACAAGCATGATTTAGTATATTGACTTCCATTAAGCATGATAAAAATGAGTTTGCGAAATATCTAGCTTAATGTGTTTAGTGTGCTGAAATTTCATGCTATATGTTCCTGCATATTATTGTGCTAACCTTCATGTTTTTCTAGATAATACTAATGCAGCAAAAAGTGATCAATGTCAGTGAGTCTTTTATTTTTCGTTTTCTTGAGTCCTTTATTTCTTTCTTTCTATCTTTACTCGAGGGCGAGCAAAGGTTAAGTTTGGGGGTATTTGATCGGTGTATTTTATATACACTTTTTGAGTCAGTTTTAGTTAGTCTTTTGTCCCTTTTTGTACAAATAAGTGTCGTATTAGGATAGATTTTCTTTCTTTTGAGTCAAAGTGGTTAAAATGGCAAAATGGCGGGAAATGAGCTAAAAGAGGGCAAAAGTGGAAGTTGCGGAGCTTGAAAACAGAGAAATCGGCGAACGAGGCAGAAACCCAGAGCAGCAAATGGCGCCTCGCAGCTGAAGCAGGCGGCGCCTAATCATCAGAGAGGCTGCAGAGGATCCAGCGCCGCGGCGCCCACAGACAGCAGAGATCAGGGCCGCGGCGCCAAATCACCCGAAGTACCGCAGGACTTCCGGCGCCGCGGCGCCGACGCGGGAAAAATCAGGTTAATGACGATTTTCTGGGCCAGGCTTTGAGGGAAAAGTTAGAGGCGGTTTTCAGCCTATAAAAGGAGAACCCTAGGCAGATTTTAAGGGTTCCCTTTCTTGCACAACACAAGGTTTTCTTGGATTGAAGATTGGAGACCCTAAACTTAGTAATTTTCTTTTCTTTTCTTTCTTTTATTTCAGTTTTGTATGATGAACTTTGAATTAGTTCTTGTCATGTCAATGGCTAGGAACTAATTCTTTTATAGGGCTTTCCATGTTGATTCACTAGAAACTTATGTTATGAATTAATGCATGTCTATGGTTATTATTCTTCTTTGAGAGATTTATCCAATAATTGATTTGAATGCTTGGTAATTAATTGACAACTAATTATTATTATATGATTTCTAATCAAACTTCGAAAGGAGGAGGTTGTGAATATGCTGTAAGTTGGGTAGACATATTTTGGATTGGGGATGAAAATACCTCAATTATTTATGTAGCGTTAATGAGAGGCTTAACAACCCTAATTTTGCGATCAGGCGTGATGCTTAACTAGGTTTTTGTTCTTAATCCTCCTATAGAGTTATCCTTATCACCGAAAGGTAGATAAGGTGCACATCTGGGGTTGAGTGTTTATATATCCTTAACGGAATATAAAACGATTTCAGAAACCCGCTAGCTCCAGAGAAGAAGACCATAATTCATTGCATTAATAAATAACATAAGCGGATAGTTGAGGAGACATGGAAGCCCTATTCCCATCACAACTGAAGTAAACTTATAGTTAATTAGCTTTTATAATTGTTAGTTATAAACCACAAAATCAAATATTGGTTACCAAATAGATACCAAAAGATAGATAGTTGGTAATTGAACCCTAATCCTTGTGGACGATATTCGGTCTTATCAAGACTATATTACTTGAGTCGACAACGTGCAGTTGCGTTAAAGTGTGTGCATCTTTTCGCGCATCAAAGCTCGAGCCAAAATGGATGATGACGTGGCCAAATAAATTCATAGCTTAAAAGAAACTGTTCGGAGCATGCGATCGGATAAGGGTCATGAGGGATTAGATTACGAGGATCTTTGCATGCATCCAGATGTGGAGCTACCTGTGGGGTACAAGGTGCCCAAGTTTTATCTGTTTGATGGGAAGGGGAACCCCCGTGCACACTTGAGGACATATTGTGACAAGCTGATCGGAGTAGGAAAGAACCCAGCAGTCATTATGAAGTTATTCATTCGAAGTTTGACCGGCGAGGCATTAGATTGGTATACTAGCCAGGACCCGCGAAAATGACATAACTGGAATGCATTGGCCCAAGACTTTGTGGAGCGATTCAGGTTCAATACAGAAACCGTTGTAGATAGGTTTTATTTGATGAAGTTGGAAAAGAAGTCTACAGAGACATTCAGAGAGTACGCCATGATGGCGTCGTATAAAGAAAAGTACAACCACCCATGGCGGAGAGTGAGATGACCACGCTATTCGTACAATCTTTGAAGGATGCAACCTATTATGAGCGAATGATAAGCGTCATCGGACGGAATTTCGCGGAAGTTGTCAGAATGGGCGACTTCGTGGAGGAAGGTATCAAAACTGGTAGGATTACGAATCTGGCAGCATTACAGGCAACCAATAAGGCAATTCAGTCAGGGACCATCGGGAGTACTTCACAAAGGAAGAAAGAGACAGTTTCCCCTTCCATGTTCATACAAGAACGTAAACCCGAATCATTCATAACATACCAAAACTCATCCTATCAAACCCCATACTACCACACAGGTAACCAAAACTTCACACCTCTCTATACACCTGCCCCACACCCCAAATACCACACACAACCTATATATAACGCTTCCCAAGCACCCATTTATCCTGCCCCACATCGACCCGCCCATCAAGACCGCCAACAAAATAGAGCACCCAATGCACCCAGACCAAACACGAATTTTGAAGGGAGGCCACCCAAAACTCGCACCCCACTGGCTGACCCCATACCCCAAATATATAAAAGGTTGCGAGCTGCAGGCTTGATCCAACCGATTCCAGGAAGAATTCCTAACCCTATCCCAAGATGGTATGATGAGAATAAGCGATGCGCGTACCACTCCGATAGCCCAGGGCATGACACTGAAAGTTGCTACACCCTCAGGGACAAAATAGAAGCATTGATCAAAGAAGGGGTAATTCAGCTGAAGGATCCTGCCCCAAACGTGCATGATAATCCCTTGCCAAACCACGGCAACGCCAATGTGAACTTGATAACCTTGGATGAGGAATACAACTTGGAGGGAACCATCCGATCAGTTCGAAGTGAAGGAAGAGCTGAACCTTCTGCCTTCGTTGCCCCTGTCACCAATATTCGAAAAAAAAGCAGTGTTTGAATTGGAAAGGGCACCGCCGAAACATAAGGGTTCAATCACAGTTGCTCAGATGCCCGGAAAGGGGCCACCAATCAAAGTATATCGTAGAGAAAATGGGAAGCATGCCATAGAAGTCACCGCTGCAGGTATAACCAGGTCAGAGAGGTATTACACACCTGTAGAGGCAGCCAGGGAGGTACCACAAAAGAAACCCGTGACAGAGGCTGAAGTTGAAGAGTTTTGGAGGAAGATGCCCACTAAAGAATATTCTGTCGTGGAGCAGTTGAAGAAAACATCGGCACATATCTCTCTATTTTCACTATTAATGCATTCAGCCCCACACAGGATTGCGTTAATGGAGGTACTGAAAGACGCATATGTTCCAGAGGGTACAACAGACGAGAACTTGGCAGTTTTAGTCGGGCAAGTGCTAGAGGCCCGCAGAATCGCCTTTCACGATGATGAGTTACCTGTTGGCGGCGTCAAACATAATCTCGCATTGAATATCACCATCCAGGTCGCAGACAAGATTGTTTCAACAGTGTTGATTGATGGAGGCTCAGCCGTCAACATTTGTCCCATGACGACACTGTTGAAATTGGGGGCAGATTGTAAGGAAATTCGTGAAAGTCATATCAGGGTCAAAGGTTTCGACGGAGTCCATAGGGGTGTCGAAGGCGAAATTGACCTCACGCCGATCGGACTGCGAATTCGTTGTGGAGTTTCAAGTGTTGAATATTGCTACATGTTACAACCTATTGATAGGAAGGCCGTGGATTCACGAGGCTGGTGCAGTCCCGTCCACCTTGCATCAGTGCCTAAAGTTTATATGAAATCACCGTGAAGTGGTAGTATTTAGGGATAAAAAGGGAAACATCAACACCGACATGCGATCCCGCCATAGAGGACGTAAAACAGTTGGATGGTTCGGTCTTTCATGTTAATGAGATCAAGAGCGCCAGCCGGGTCAGGCCGTTGCAGCTGCCACGATCTCTCACAATGGTGGCCAGGGAAATGCTAAGAAATGGGTACGAGCCCGGTAGAGGTCTTTGGATTCGGTATGAAGGGGATCACAGAGCCTATCCAGTTGTTTGGGAAGAAGGACACTTTTGGTTTGGGGTACCAGCCCACCTCGAAGGATTTGGTGACTGCGAACCTCCGGAAAAAGGGATACATTCCCTTGCCTATGCCCATTCCACCCCTGAGTCAGTCATTCGTCAAAGCCTGCACCATCCAGATGCCGAGAGAAGATGACCCAGATGATCTTGCAGCAGGGTTCCAGAATCTGTTCATAGGTGAAGATGAGGCAGATTGTTGTATGATCGCAGGAGATCACGAGGAAGAGCCCACCATTTGGGACGCAGAACATGGATACAGCCTGAATAATTGGACTTGCACCCCTGTCCTGACCTTCCGAGAAGCTTGGTAGAATTTATGATAGTTCTAGCAGTGTGGTTTTTATCTAAAAGAAAAACAGACATGCATTTACGTTTCTTTGATATGTTTTTAATCTCGCATTTTTTGCTTTCATCATAAATTCCAGGATATTTTTGCAGCTTTGAAAAAAACTTGCTTGTGTTAAAATTAAATTCTTTACGCATTCTTCTTTCAGCGATCATATTAATAAACCTGTTGATAATGCGAATATGACATGTAATGAGACCAACGAACAAAGTTCAAATGGTGAGTATAACCCCGAGGAACAAGAGGAATGTCCGCAATCAGAGCTTAGCCAAGAGCTGGAAAACTTTGAGAATAGGCCTAAACCAAATTTGGAAGAAACAGAGTTGATAAACTTAGGCGATGAGGGAATTGTGAAAGAGACTAGAGTCAGCGCCCACCTAAACGTCACACAGAAGAAAGAGTTGATTGAGCTTCTGAAACAATACACCGACGTGTTTGCTTGGTCGTATGATGACATGCCAGGTTTGAGTACGGACATCGTCGCACACAGGTTGCCTATTGAGCTATCCTATCTCCCCGTAAAACAAAGGCCAAGGAAGATCAAACCAGACATGAGTTTGAAAGTCAAAGATGAGGTGTCTAAACAGTTCGACGCAAAGGTAATTCGGGTTGCAAAGTATCCTACTTGGTTGGCAAATATTGTGCCGGTAAAGAAGAAAGATGGAAAGGTCCGAGTCTGCGTGGATTACAGGGACCTCAACAGAGCCAGTCCGAAGGATGATTTTCCTCTTCCAAACATTCATATACTCATCGACAATTGTGCAAAGCATGAACTACAGTCGTTCGTCGACTGCTTTGCTGGTTATCATCAGATCCTTATGGCAGAGGAGGACACAGAAAAGACAGCATTCACTACCCCGTGGGGGGGGGTGTACTATTATCGAGTAATGCCATTCGGTCTCAAGAACGCGGGCGCTATCTACATGAGGGCCATGACTACCATCTTCCATGACATGATTCATAAGGAAATTGAGGTCTATGTGGACGATGTCATCATCAAATCGCAAAAGGCGGAGGGCCATTTGGCAAACCTGAAGAAGTTCTTCGAGCGGCTAAGACAAGATAATCAAATCAATCTCGCAAATGTGCATTTGGCGTTCACTGGAAGTCGCTGGGTTTTATAGTGAGTAGGAGAGGAATTGAGCTAGACCCCTCGAAAATAAAAGCCATTCAAGAGTTACCGCCTCCGAAAAGCAGAAATGACGTGATGAGCTTCCTTGGTCGTCTCAACTACATCAGCAGGTTCATAGCTCAGTCTACCGTGATATGCGAGCCGATATTCAAATTGTTGAAAAAGGATGCAGCTACCAAATGGACAACAGATTGTCAGCAGGCTTTTGACAGAATCAAAGAATACCTTTCTAGTCCGCCAGTTCTAGTACCGCCAGAACCGGGGAGACCTTTGCTACTGATGCGCGAAAAGATGCACACACTTAAACGCAAGTGCACGTTATCGTGACAAGTAATATAGTCTTAGCAAGACCGAATATCGTCCACAAGGATTAGGGTTCAAGTACCAAATATCTATCTTTTGGTATCTATTTGGTAAATTGATATTTGATTTTGTGGTTTATAACTACGAATTATAAAGGCTAATTTAACTAATGAATTTACTTCAGTTGTGATGAGAATAGGGCTTCCACGTCTCCTCACTATCCGCTTATGTTACTTATTAATGCAATAACTTATGGTCTTCTTCTTTTGGAGAAAGCAGGTTCACTAAATCGTTTTATACTCCCGTTAGGGTTATATAAACACTCAACCCCAGTATTGCTCCTTTCTACCTTTCTGATAAGGATGACTCTAGGAGGATTAAGACTAAGAACCTAGTTAACCGTCACGCACAATGCGTAAAATTAAGGTTGTTAAGCCTCTCGTTAACGCTACATAAATAATTGAGGTATTTTCATCCCCAATCCAAGAATGTCTACCCAACTTACAAAGATATTCACAATCCCGTCCTTTCGGAGTCTGATTAGAAATCATATAGTGATAATTAGTTGTCAATTAACTACCAAGCATTCAATTCACTTATTGGATAGATCTCAACAAGAAGAAGAATAACCATAAGCATGCATTAAATCATAACATAAGTTTCTAGAGATTCAACATGGAAAGTTTTATAGAGAATTAGTTCCTAGCCATTGACATGACAAGAACTAATTCCATGTTCTTCATAAAATCAAATAAAAACAAGAAAAGGAAAGGAAATTTACTAAACTATGGTCTCCAATCTCCAAGCAAGAAAGCCTTCATTTGTGCGAAGGGGAACCCTTAAAAGCGCCTAGGGTTCTCCTTTTATAGGCTCCTAACCGACTTAACTTTTCCCCGCAGCTCGCCCAAAATTCGTCAAAACCTTATTTTTCCGCTTGCGCCGCGCTGCAGGCCATAGCGCCATGGCGCCGGAATTCTGCAATCCTTCGGTGATTTGGCGGCCCCGATCTCTGCTGCAGCGGCGCGGCGCAAACTTCAGCCTTTCTGATGTTTAGCGCCGCGACTCGCACTGCCGACATGAGCCGCGCCGGGCAGCTTCTCTTCGATAGTGGCGCGCCCGCTTCGATCAGCAGGCGCCATGCGCCGGTCCGATTTCACTGCTCGCCACTTTCTCTATTTTTAGCTCTGGAATCTCCTCTTTTGCCCTCTTTTAGCTTATTTTTCGCCATTTGGCCATTTTAACCACTTTGACTCAAAAGAAAGGAAAACTATCCTAATATGACACTTATATGTGTAAAAAGGGACAAAAGATTAACTAAAACTGACTCAAAAAATGTATATAAAATACACCGATCAAATACCACCAAACTTAACATTTGCTCGCCCTCGAGCAAAGATAGAAAGAAAGAAATAAAAGACTCAAGAAACGAAAATAAAAGACTCACTGACATTGATCACTTTTGCTGCATTAGTGTTAACTAAAAAAAAAACATGAAGGTTAGCAGAATAATATGCAGGAACATATAGCATGAAATTTTAGCATCCTAAACACTTTAAGCTAGATATTTCGCAAACTCATATTTATCATGCTTAATGGAAGTCAATATACTAAATCATGCATGAAAATTCAAAAATCCTATGGCATGCTTACTTGCTATTCTCCACTAATTCTGGATATGCATAAAAGAGATCTTCAGGACTTTAAGGGTTGTAATGTAGGCTTAGGTATAGGTAGGTAAAAATAGACATTTTAGGCTCATTCTGTGTACCATAAGCTCTTTAACTTTTCCATTTTTCCCTTTTCTTTTGGTTCTTTTCTTCACTTCAATTCTATCTTTTTCCCACTTTTGCTTTGGGAGAATGAAGAGTATTATAATAACAAGCACCCCCAAACTTAGGCTTTTGCCTCTTTCTTATTACTTTTTTATTGGGGTGCAACAAGCTCATTCACTCTTTTTGTCTCTTTTTTTTTAACACAATTGATTCCACTATTCCACATTTTTACTTATGGCACAATCTGTGGGAATATAGGGTGTCAAAGAAGAAGTTTCAATTTTTAGGCTCAATGGGGATGACTAGGGATATATTTAAAGTCCGGGATAGAAAAGAGTGGTAAGAATTGGCTATCAAAGAAATGTCTGAGTCATCTCCCTAACATGCATATCCTAACTATTTCGCCTCAAATAGCAAGCAATCATAACACATAAGTATTCATCATTTAGCATGCACGATTTAAGCAAGAAACTCCAAATAGACAGATTTTGTGAGTTTTTGGCATATCTAACCTAGGTGTTTAGATAGTTGCTTCAATTCCATTACATTATTCCACCTTACTTCACTAGGTGTTTCTAGCAACTACAGCATACATGATCTTTTGACAGACAATTATGACTCAAAAAGAAAAAAAATTGTGACTCAAAAATACATAAAAACAATAAAAAGACTTAAATAAAACATAACAAGACACAAATAAAACACCCCCCCAAACTTAAATCACACATTGTCCTCAATGTGTGTATACTCAAAGACAATAAAAGAATAAGACACTTACAAACTTGGGTTAAAATGGTGGTGGTGGCGGTGGATAGTACTTTGAATTCCGTGAGGGGAGGAGAGCTCTTGGTGTTTGATTTGGCGTTAGGGCCTTCGGATCAGGGCGTCTTCCAGAATTCATATTTGTCGTTGTGGCGCCGCGGCCCTGCAAATGGGAGCCGCGACGCCCAAACTCCTGTCTGTTCTCAACTTCCGCCACGCTGCTGCTCAGCGCCAAGGCCTCGCGATTTTCTGGAGATCCTTTGCTTCTCTTCAGTTTTCGCCTTCCACGTCCTTGGCTTTCACCTATCAACACAACACAGACACAAGAACCCAAGACCGTGAGACTGTCCAAAACAAAATAAAATAAACTAAAGACAGGAATTGAAATAACATAATTGAAAACGTTGGGTTGCCTCCCAAGTAGACTGCTTTAACGCCTTTTAGCCGGACGCATGTTCCTTATTATTCTAAGATATGAGAAGTTACTAAGTTCATGTATTCCATTTCATTGATCAGATAGGGTTTTAACCTCTGTCCGTTTACTTTGAAGGCAGCTCCCTCTCTCTCTTTTATTTCAATCGCTCCATATGGGAAAACCCTTACCACCGTGTATGGTCCTGTCCAACATGATTTTAACTTGCCTGGAAATAATCTCAACCTTGAGTTGAATAAAAGCACTTGTTGTCCTTCTTGAAAGTCTTTCGATATCAACTTCGTCGTACATGCTTTCGCTCGCCTTTGTAGATCTTTGCGTTCATAGGCATCAGGCTCCGAATTCCTCCAACTCGCTTAGTAGTAGCCTTCTCTCGTCCGCCGCCGTGGCGCCCATGTTTAACTTCTTCATTGCCCAATACGCCTGTGTTCCAACTCCATCGCAAATGACATGCTTTACCAAAACTAATTTATAAGGTGACATACCAATGGTGTTTTGAATGCCGTCCGTATGCCCACAACGCGTCATCCAATTTGATAGACCAGCCCTTCCTCGAGCCGTTCACCGCCTTTTCTAATATGCTCTTTACTTCTATTTGACACTTCCGCTTGCCCATTGGCTCGGCGTGGTAGGCGGTTGTAGTGCGTGGTAGACTCCATATCGGAAAGCAATGAATTCGGTTGCTTGTTGCAAAAGTGACTTCCTTCACATCGATGATGGCTCTCGAGTGCCGAACCTTGTGAAAATATTCTTTCAAGGAATTTTTGAACGGCCTTATCGTTTTCTTTGGGCCACTCCTTCTACCCATTGGACACATAGTCTATCGCCGTAAGGATATATTGATTTCCAAAGGATGGCGGAAAGGTCCCATGAAATCGATTCCCACACATCAAAGAGTTCCACTTCCAATATCCTCGCGAAGGCATTTCGCTTCGCCTTGAGATGTTCTCGCTCTCCGACAACTATCACATCTCTTCACAAAGGTACGGGCATCCTTAAAAGTGTTGCCAATAGAATCCGCATTGCAGCATTTTGCCGTTTCGATGCCCCAAAGTGTCCACCACATGATAGGGTGTGCAACGGGTGAGAACTCGCATCTCTTCCTCCGTATACATCGCTCATGACTTGGTCGCAAAGGTTTGTATAACATAGGTTACTCCCAATAGTAATGTTTTACTTCAATAAAACCTCTTCATTCATTGCCTTGACAAGTCCGGGGTAGTACTTTAGCCGCAAGAAAGTTAACAAAATCAGCGTACTCAAGGTAAATTAGAATTCATACTTACTTGAACAGCTTGTTCGTCCGAAAGTGATCATTTATTTGCACATCCTCGTGTTCTCGCTCTCGTGTTTTCCAGTCTTGACAAGTTGGTTCAGAATCGAATTCTCTGTTCCTTTCTTATCACGAATCTCCACGTCAAATTCTTGTAGAAGTAGGACCCATCGAATGAGGCGAGGATTTGCATCCTTCTTTGTCATCAAGTACTTTATAGCAGAGTGGTCAATGTATACTATCACCTTATTCCCAATCAAGTACGGCCTGAATTTCTCAAATGGATATACTATTGCTAGCAGTTCCTTTTCGGTAGTTGCATAATTTAATCGTAAGGCCATTTAGAGTTTTACTAGCATAGTAAATGGATCTAAATACCTTGTCGATTCTTCTGTCCAAGCATCGCTTCCAACTGCATCGCACATTAGTTCAAATGGGAGCTCTCAGTTTGGTGCAATGACTATGGGTGCTGAAATAAGCTTCTCCTTGAGCGTTTGAAATGCGGACAAGCATTCTTTATTGAAGTCGAAGGCAACCCCCATCATTAGCAATGTGGAAAGAGGCTTTGAGACCTTTGAAAAATCCTTGATGAATCTTCTATAGAAGCCTGCATGTCCAAGAAAACTTCACTTTTGTCGATACCGAGGTGGTAGATTTTCGATCATCGAAATCTTTGCTTTGTCCACCTCAATACCTTGGCTTGATATTTTGTGTCCCAAGACAATTCCTTCTGTTACCATGAAGTGACACTTCTCCCAGTTTAGCACAAGGTTAGATTCTTCGCACCGGCTTAACACTGCTTCTAGATGCCTTAAACACTCATCGAACGATGCCCAAAGACCGAAAAGTCATCCATAAAGAGATCTATAGTCCTCTCTACCATATCTGAGAAAATTGCAATCATACACCTCTGAAAAGTTGCAGGTGCATTGCAGAGTCCGAATGGAATCCTTCTGAATGCAAATGTACCAAACGGGCAAGTAAACGTTGTCTTTTCCCGATCTTCCGGGGCTATTGCAACTGGTGATACCCTCGAGTATCCATCCAAAAGCGTAGTAGTTATGCCCTCGCAAGTCCGTCTAACATTTGATCTAGGAATGGCAACGGAAGTGGTCTTTTCTAGTTGCTTTATTCAACTTGCGATAGTCAACGCAGATTCTCCATCCGCGATCGTTTCGAGGAATGAGTTCGCTTTCTTTCGTTGGTCACCATCGTTATTCCACCCTTTTTCGCACCACTTGTACCGACTTACCCACGTGCCGTCATATACGGGTAGATTACTCCTGACGAGCCATTTTAGGATTTCCTTTCTCACTACCTCCTTCATGTTTGGGTTTAGTCGCTGGGCTTCATGGACGGTCCGCTTCTCTCATCTAGACGGATCTTATGCATTACCGTTGATGGACTTATCCCTTTATGTCCGCTAATGTCCATCCAATGGCCCGCCAGGATTCTTTAGTACTCTTAGCGCTTTATCAATCTCGGGTGGATAGTGGCATGAAATGATCACCGTAAGGTTTTTTCTTCACCTAGGTATCGTATTGTAGATGATTGGGTGGTTTTTAACTCTAACTCGAGCCTTCTCCGTGGATGGTAATGATCTTTCCGTACTGGCCCAAGCTCTTCATACTTCCTTGTATCCCATTTTTCATAAGCATTCATCCAATTCGCGTACTCCATCGATCCGATCGCTTTACTATCATCATTCCACGTGGTCGCGATTTCTTCAAGTGTATCATCATATCCGAACTCCTTGGTCGACATCGCTTCTTCGATAAGATCAATGGCCGAGCGCTTATCCTTGGCATCCGGAAAAGTTGCCGCTTGAAAACATTGAAAATCACTTCTTCTTCATCTACTCAAGCTTCAACTCTCCTTTGTGAACATCAATAAGAGCACGCCCCGTGGCTAAGAAGGTTCTCGCCAAGTATGACGGGATTCCATCGTTATCTTGTATGTCTAAGATAACGGTCGTGAAAGATGAACTTGTCCACCTTCACTAATACATCTTCGATGACTCTCCTGATGAACAATTGAGCGTCACCTAACCGCAAAGTGATGTTTGTAGGTTTGACTTCTCCCATTCCTAGTTTGCGAAAACTAGATAAGGCATCGATTTATGCTCGCTCCCAAGTCGCACAATGCTTTTTGACATTCAAACTTTCCAATGGTGCATGGACGAAGCTCCTCGATCTTGTAACTTCTGGGGTAGTTGTCTCTGTAGGATGACACTACATTCCTCAGTCAACATCATTGTTTCGTAGTCCTCTATCTTCCTCTTTTTGTTAAGCACATCCTTCATGAACTTGACGTAGCTCGGCATTTGCTCTAATGCTTCAGCAAATGGGATATTGAGTTGCAATTGTTTGAGGACCTCCACGAATCTAGAGAATTGCTTATCAAGAGTACATGTTTTTAACTTCTGGGGATATGGTATTATCACCGGGCGCAGCTTACGCTTCGCATTCTCGATTTACGGGTTTCGCGCCGCGTCTCGCTCAGCCGCGCGCCACTCTCCCGCCTGCTCCGACCTTCGACGCCATGGCTCGCTCATCACACAAGGCTGCTGCTGCGAACTCTCTATCTCCCCTGATTCGGCATCCTTCAGGTCAATTTCCTGACATTGTGTTTCCTCATTGCCTACCCCAGGTGCAGATTGCTCTTCTTGTGTTTCGCTGTTGAATATGATCGCGAGTTCTGCTATTTGTATTTCCAACTTCTTCATGGCCATTCTCGTTTCGTCTATGAACTGATTTTGGTACCTCGTGAAACTGAGTATAGCTTCTCGTAATTCTTCCCTCTCTTCCTCTATGGTTGGCTCTCTATCATATTGACATTAAAAATCCATATCTAAAGTGTTCCTGAGATGAATCAAAACCAACAACGAATCACGGCACACTTGTTTGTACAAAAGAAAGGAAATAAAATAAACAATGTAAAGAAATAAAAATAAAGTCGTAAAAGTAAAATAAAATAGAAACCAAATTAGAAATTAAAAATAGATAAATTTGATATTGAACTATGCCTAATCCCCGGCAACGGCGCCAAAAACTTGATGCGCGAAAAGATGCACACACTTAAACGCAAGTGCACGTTATCGTGACAAGTAATATAGTCTTAGCAAGACCGAATATCGTCCACAAGGATTAGGGTTCAAGTACCAAATATCTATCTTTTGGTATCTATTTGGTAAATTGATATTTTATTTTGTGGTTTATAACTACGAATTATAAAGGCTAATTTAACTAATGAATTTACTTCAGTTGTGATGAGAATAGGGCTTCCACGTCTCCTCACTATCCGCTTATGTTACTTATTAATGCAATAACTTATGATCTTCTTCTTTTGGAGAAAGCAGGTTCACTAAATCGCTTTATACTCCCGCTAGGGTTATATAAACACTCAACCCCAAGATTGCTCCTTTCTACCTTTCTGATAAGGATGACTCTATAGAGGATTAAGACTAAGAACCTAGTTAACCGTCACGCACAATGCGTAAAATTAGGTTGTTAAGCCTCTCGTTAACGCTTACATAAATAATTGAGGTATTTTCATCCCCAATCCAAAAATGTCTACCCAACTTACAAGATATTCACAATCCTCCTTTCGAGTCCGATTAGAAATCATATAGTGATAATTAGTTGTCAATTAACTACCAAGCATTCAATTCAATTATGGATAGATCTCAACAAGAAGAAGAATAACCATAAGCGTGCATTAAATCATAACATAAGTTTCTAGAGATTCAACATGGAAAGTTTATAGAGGAATTAGTTCCTAGCCATTGACATGACAAGAACTAATTCCATGTTCTTCATAAACTGAAATAAAAACAAGAAAAGGAAAGGAAATTTACTAAACTATGGTCTCCAATCTCCAAGCAAGAAAGCCTTATGTCAGTGCAAAGGGAACCCTTAAAACCGCCTAGGGTTCTCCTTTTATAGCTCCTAACCGCCTTAACTTTTCCCCGCAGCTGGCCCAAAATCCGTCTCAAAACCTTATTTTTCCGCGTGCGGCCACAGCGGGCCATGCGCCGAAATTTCTGCAATCCTTTGGGTGATTTACGCCGCGCCCCGATCTCGTGGATGCCATGCGCGCTGCAACTTCTATAGCCTCTCGGATGTTTAGGCGCCGCGGCCCTGCACTCGCCGACATGAGCCGCTGGTCTTCGCAGCCTCTCGATAGTGAAGGCCGCGCTCGCTTCGATCGGCAGTGAGGCCGCTGGTCCAGGTTTCACTCGCTCGCCACTTTCTCTGCTTTAGCTCGAATCTCTTTTGCCCTCTTTTAGCTCCTTTCCCGCCATTTGGCCATTTTAACCACTTTGACTCAAAAGAAAGGAAAATTATCCTAATACGACACTTATATGAGTAAAACGGGAAAAAAGATTAACTAAAACTGACTCAAAAAATGTATATAAAATACACCGATCAGCTACTCTATTTGTCGGTATTAGAAAATGCATTCGGATGCGTGTTGGGGCAACACGATGAAACAGGGAAAAAGGAGCAGGCCATGTATTATTTAAGTAAGAAGTTCACAAGATACGGCTCGTTACACTCACGAACGCATTTGTTACGCATTAACTTGGGTCGCCCAGAAGTTCAGGCATTATCTATCAGCATACACCACTTATCTTATTTCGAGGATGGACCCGCTTAAGTATATCCTTCAGAAGCCCATGCCCACCGGAAAACTAGCAAAATGGCAAATTATGTTGAGCGAGTTTGATATTGTGTACGTCACGCAGAAAGCCGTAAAAGGGCAGGCATTAGCTGATCATCTTGCTGAGAACCCGGTCGATGAAAAATACAAGCCCCTTCGAACCTATTTCCCTGATGAGGAGGTATTGTTTGTCGGAGAAGATATCTCAGAGGATTACCCAGGTTAGAGGATGTTTTTCGACGGAGCGGCAAACTTCAAGGGAGTTGGCATTGAGCGCTTTGGTTTCGTAAACAGCCAAGATTATCCGATCTCCGCGAAACTCAGATTTCCCTGCACCAACAATATGGCAGAATATGAAGCTTGCATATTGGGACTCAGAATGGCCGTAGATATGAACATACAAGAGTTACTGGTCATAGGTGATTCAGATTTGCTGATCCATCAGGTACAGGGTGAATGGGCAACCAAGAATATGAAGATACTCCCCTACCTACACTGCGTGAAGGAATTGCAGAAGAAGTTCAGCAATATGGAATTTAAGCATGTCCCGAGGATCCAAAATGAATTCGCTGATGCATTGGCAACCTTATCCTCCATGATTCAACATCCGGACAAGAATTACATCGATCCGATCACAGTGAGTGTGCTGGAACAGCCGGATTATTGCTCTCATATAGATAAGGAAATGGACGGGAATCCATGGTACCATGACATCAAAAGGTACCTCAAAGTAGGAGAGTATTCAGAAGGCATAACCAACATTCAGAAGAAAACACTTCGAAGATTAGCGAACCACTTCTTTTTGAATGGAGAGGTTGTATACCGAAGGACTCCAGATCTGGGCTTACTAAGATGTGTTGACGCTCAAGAGGCAAGCAAGCTAGTAGAGGAAATACACGGAGGGACATGTGGACCTCATATGAACGGCTTCACTTTGGCGAAAAAGATTCTGCGAGCAGGTTATTTTTGGATGACGATGGAAACAGATTGTATCCGCTTTGTGCAGAAATGTCGGCAGTGTCAGATTCATGGAGATTTGATTCTACTACCTCCGAATGAACTTAATGTAACAAGTTCTCCCTGGCCATTCGCAGCTTGGGACATGGATGTCATCGGCCCTATCGAACCCGCTGCCTCAAATGGGCACAGATTCATCCTCGTAGCAATTGACTATTTCACTAAATGGGTAGAAGCATCATCACACAGATCAGTGACGAAGAAGGTGGTAGTCGACTTCGTTCGCAACAACATCATTTGCCGATTTGGAATTCCTGAGTCGATTGTAACCGATAATGGAACCAATCTCAACAGTAACTTGATGCGTGAGATATGTGGAAATTTTAAGATCGCTCACCGTAATTCCACTCCATATCGGCCCCAGATGAATGGAGCAGTAGAAGCAGCCAACAAGAATATCAAGAGGATATTGCGCAAGATGATCAGCGACTACAGACATTGGCATGAGAATTTGTCTTTTGCGCTTTTGGGTTATCGCACCACAATCCGGACTTCTACCGGGGCAACACCATATCTTTTGGTCTATGGAACATAAGTTGTGCTACCAGCAGAGGTGGAAATACCATCGTTGAGAATTATCCAAGAAGCCGAGTTGAGCGAAGCCGAATGGATACAAGATCGTTGTGAGCAGCTGATGTTGATTGACGAAAAGAGGTTGAATGCAAATCACACGCAGCTTTATCGTAACGTAATGGTTAGAGCTTTTAACAAGAGAGTAAGACCAAGGTTATTCAAGCCGGGACAATTGGTTTTGAAACGCATATTTCCGAATCAAAGTGAAGCTAGAGGAAAGTTCGCACCTAATTGGCAAGGGCCCTACATGGTTCATCGAGTATTAAGTGGAGGGGCTCTAATCTTAGCTGAGATGGATGGCGAAGTATGGCCTAAAGCTATCAACGCAGATGCAGAAAGAGATATTACGCCTAGAGTATTTGTTTCATGTAATCCCCTTTACATTGTAAAAGTTGCATTCCTGCTGATATGCATAGAGCCCATATAAGTCTCGCCAGAAATTAGAAAGCCCTTTACTTGTAATCGAACTACGCTCGACCGATTCCTCAAGGACACGTGGCGCCACATCGCCTCTGCCACATTTAGAAGTTTTAGCTTTATCAAATTTTGCTTGTAATGAACTACGTCATGACCTGATTCCCTCATGGGGATACGTAGGCGGCCTAAATCGGCTTCGGTCACACCATTAGGAATATTCCCATTAGCCCGCGTATAACAAAATGTGTTTGGTTATTACAAAAGTGATATGAGCAATTCCCGCCAAAGTTAAGTTCCGCCCACGCGCCCGCATAACGAAACTGGGACAATTTTGCGCACCATGAAGAAGATCATAATAAGGACTCCAAAAGATGTTCGTTTGGTCAGAATACGTGTCATATTCGGCAAATTCGACAAGACTTTTACACCTTATACGCATATCATATAGATGTTTATTTCTGAAAAAGATGTTTTGTGCATACCTCATGAAAATATTTCGTTTTGGAAAATGCTTTTGGAACGCAACTAAACATCGCAAGGAGATCAGACAGGGGTTACAGGGCCAAACAAATCAGGCGCATGAACAGAAAGGACCAAGGCCACAAAGTCAATACGAACCGATCCCCCCCAAACTCACAAATTTTCTTTGAGCGCAGGTTTCTTCATATTAGAAGGGACAGAAAGAACGCAGCAGAAGCAGAAAGGGACATCGACGATCAACAATCAAAGTTCAAAATCCACAACAAAGTCTAGCGCATCGGCTCGGGCACAAAGTCAAATATGCAACCCACGCATCGCACACAATAAAGACATCATGACAACTCGTCAGTTGCAGTATGTTCGTGCAAGGACAACATCTCAGTATTCACACCATCATGCATATCAGGGACGACATCTCTACCCATAGAATTGCACTTCTCATATAAAATTATCATTTCGCTTAAACAGGTATACACTAATTTTTCTCAAACTTAGCTTACATGAGCATTTATTCTACAGGAGCAAAGAATACGCCCAGCAACGACGCCAAGATCGATACGCCCGTGCAACGACGCGACGCGATTATGTCCAGGCAACGACATCATCAGCATTGTGTCCACGCAACGACGCCAAAGATCAATACGCCCAGCAACGACGCCATCGCGATCGCGGCTCACGCAACGACGCTTATCGAACGCCCGTGCAACGACGTGATGAACATTATGTCTACGCAATGACGACAGCATCAACACGTCCAGGCAACGACGTGATCAGCATTATGTCTACGCAATGACGCCAGCAGCAATACGTCTAGGCAACGACGTCAGCATCAACACGTCCAGGCAACGACGTGATCAGCATTACGTGTACGCAACGACGTCAGCAGCAATATGTCTACGCAACGACGTCATTAGCATTGCGTCTACGCAACGACGTCAGCATCAATACGTCCAGGCAACGACGTCATCAGCATTGCGTCTACGCAACGATGCCAAAGATCAATACGCCCAGCAACGACGCCATCGATTGCGGTTCTACGCAACGACGCCAAAGAACAATACGCCCAGCAACGACGCCATCGCGATTGCGCTTCACGCAACGACGTCAGCAACAATACGTCTAGGTAACGACGTCATCAGCATTGCGTCTACGCAACGACGCCAGCAGCAATACGTCTACGCAACGACGCCAGCAGCAATACATCCAAGCAACGACGTTATCATCACAACAAGTCCGAAAATGACGCCAAGTCCGAAAACGACGCTCCATGACGCCAAGTCCGAAAATGACGCTATCATCAGCATATCACATCTATGCAGGGACGATTTCTCTGCTCTCAAAATTGCGTTTCTTATTCATGCTTTATTATTATGTCTTAGCGCATGCACTAACTCTTCCTCGAGCTTTAGTCTACAGGACAATTGCAAAGAAGGACAACATATCCACATTCACAATCGCAACACGCCCGCAAGTGGCAAAATCACAAAGATTTGCAAAGCAGCATCACACTTTCGCAAGATAGCATTTTCTACTCACACAGTTACATTGCTTATAAATTCATGCGTTATCATTTTGCCTTAACAGTTATGCACTAACCGTTTGCTTAAGTCTTAGCATGCAGAAGCAGGAGCACAACGTGGATTTTCTCTTACAAATAATCGACAATTTGTCGGGACAACCTTCCCAACAAACGGGCGTACGCCTGCCGCCGGCCTACTCGCTCCACATCACCATAAAACCCAAAGACCATAAGTCGATAGCAGACACCCGTGTTCAAGCCGCTTATTTTATTTTTAGCACCGCCTCAAATTGCCATAACTCGACACTGGGACAAAATTTGAGTCCGCATTAGCCCGCGTTGGTGTTTTGACCATGGTAGCCCGGTGTCGTCATAACTCGACACTGGGACAAATTTTGAGTCCGTGTTAGCCCGCCTTGGTGTTTCGGCCATGGTAACCCAGTGTCGTCATAACTCGACACTGGGACAGTTTTTGTGTCCGCGTTAGCCTTGTCTTAATTGCCCAGCATTTTTTCGCAATTCTTTGGATCGAGACAAAATTGGCTATAGGTCAACGTCTTTGTCCGAAGATTCTTCCATCATCTCCATACAAAGAGGGACAAGTTGTTGACACCCAATTTTGACCCTCCCGTCCAGTCCTTAACTATAAAATTACACTAATTTTGCAAAATAATTTTTTATGATTTTGTATATAAAAATAAAACATTAATACATACATAAATAAGTAATTTAATAATTGAACCGTGTCTTACGTAGACAATTAAGCACTTAGAGTCTCGCGCCCGTATTTATTAATTTGAAAGCCTTGTCGTAATTCTTAAATAATAATAAAATAAATAAATACATAAAATAAATAATTTGACAATGACGTCGTATTAAATAAAATATTCGCATTTATTAACAGCAAGACAATTTCATAATTCGTAATTTAAATTAATTTCAATCTAATACGTGTGTTTTAATAATAAGCGTCACATTCATAAAAAGCATTAAGTAGTCCTTAAAAGTCATATCTGCATGTAGCATTTAAATAACTCAATTTTAATTTAACTTCGCGAAAGACGCATAATAAATAAGTCTTAATAACGGCATCGCGTTATAAAATATTGAGCACTAATTAAATAGCACACCCGCATTTATTACTATAATAGTTTTAAAACTCAAAATTAGACTAATAAAACACCTAAATAATTTAACCACAATCTAAATAACTTACCACTAATTAAATACCTTATACTTAAAAACTAACTCCTAAAATCCTACTCAAAATAAATACACTTAAACTCTACCCCAAACATTAATCATAAGCCCAAAAATACACTTTATTTACCAACCCTTATTTAATTCGCCCAGCCCAACCCTTTTTACCCGAGCCCACCCGCAAGCCCTTATCTTTTCCCCTTATCACCATTCACCAGCAGCCCACAATATCACTACCCTCACTTCACCTTCACAAAGAAGAAAACGCAGCCCTAAAAAATGAACCCAAAACCTAAAAAACTAATTAAGAACCCTAGAATCTCTGGTTCGCCGCCTCCCTTACCCACACGCCCTAAATCCCACCAGATCACAACCAAAATCCCATGTTTCCTTTCTTAGAATCTGCCATAGCAAGAACCATTTCAAAATCGTGACCCAAATCGCGAAAATCAGGGTTTACCATAACCAAAATCGTCCTCAAAATAGATCCAGTACCTACCATAACTGAGGGCATACTAAATCAATACGAAAATCAGCACAGATCTCGTCCAAAAATCGCAATAAGATCATACCCAAACTTACCAAAAATCGTCTCAAAATTACACGAAATCTTACATCAAAATCAGCACCTATTATGGTAGGAAATACCCGAATCGCATAGAACCAGTACGAGTCGTCCTAAACTTTACCTAAATTAGGGCGCAATTAGGACTATATATAAACCAACTGATTTGCACATCAAGGGGGCAGAGGTCCAGTAATAGAAAACCTCGCCCATAATCAAAGAATTTCCCCCTTTTCACAGGCTCACGCACAGTCAACACTCCTTATCGACACCCTTCATTCGCATAGCAACACATTCCGAGTGAATCGACGACTTGATACGCTGCCCCGATTCGCTGTCCGGAGAAGGTAAACCCATTTTCCTCTAGAAATTTCAATTCGTTATGCGAACTTATGTGTTTCCCGTTATATGTACTTGAACTATATTTGTTAATATTGTTGTATGATATTTGACATGCCTTACTCTACTTAAACAGATCCTAAAGTCGTCTGACATAGGTTCACAGTTGATGCAATAAGTAAAATAAGTGATTTATGTGCTTGTCAAGAGTGGGTTGTGTTAGCAATTAATCGAATGTCGTCTATGGTATTTTTGCATGTTGTATAGTAAACTGGTCATACTTGTGTCGGATACAGGTCTAGAATAATATGAAGAGAATCCCCTTAGTTCATTGTATATCGCGGTGCGTCTTGGATATTAAACAGGTGTCGAGATGATTGATTTTTTGGTTGTTTTCTAGCAATTGTGACTGTCTATTTGTTGTTGATTTTAACTGGTATCTGCCCAGATTAATCTCATGTAAGTTTAGGAATAGCATGTTCACCTACTAATATCTGTGCTAAATGTTTAATGTACATTTGTTTAATCGATGACTGAACTGCGTCATCATCTGTTTTGAGCTAAAAAATAATGAGCTAAGTATGTTTGCACATTTTGGCTAACTTCCAAGTTTCAAGTGATATTCTTATGCTGCTCTCTCGATCCTGCAGTAAGTAGGAATCTAGTAACTGTCAATATGTTTCTTAATTTCAGTTGAATAGTCTCATTTTCTCCCTCTCTCGTTATTTGCCTCTGTATCAATTCTATTAATTTTGAGTCAATGTATTGTCTGAGATAGTTTCTCGAGACTGTTTTGGTATGTGTCCTTGAGCCCCATCCCATTATTTATTCCCATATGTGTGTTGTCGCATAGTCCTTTGTATGGGCAGAATGGATATACCTTGCTCCTTAAAATCTGAAAAAATAGCTTGTCCAGGGCCTGTTCTCTTGTCCCCTGTTTATAACGAGAAATCTGGAAATTATATGTCTTGGGCTTGCATTATATTCTCTGCGTGTTGGTCGCACCCGAGGCCCAATCTTTAATTGAACAATCTTGATGTTCTTTGCTTGTTGCCCGCCACCTTATTCTGGATTGCTAATCTTCTTTGCTTATGCCTACCGCTTTATTCTGGATTGCTATAGTCAAATTACACGAATGTCTAAATTCGCGTGAACGTTTACTTGCATTATTGGGTAAATTTGGACATTTACTAATCCTTATCTTTCCTTATTTTTTACATAAAATGCGTTGGGAGTTGAAGGAAAAGTCTCATTGCGAGACTCGTCACGAGCCACACTTCATGAATAACCACGCCCGCGTCCACCGCATCCCTCTTCCGAATCCCTAAACAAAAGGGGGACGAGATGACATTGCCGTCCTCCTTAAAGCATCCCTTTGGCCTCTTGAATCTCATTCGTCCTCTGTGCATTTATTTATTTATTTATTTATTTATTTGTGTAATTTTATTACTTGACTTGTAATTAATAGGATGTCTAGAATAATTAGTCTTTAAACATATAAGTGGGGAAGGTAATTTAAAACTCATCGCTTGACTTACTTGCCTTTTAGGATTGTCATGCATGTCTAAATTTTACCAAAGTAATCTAAATAATTTAACTGCATCTTAAAACCAACGTTTTGTTTCTTATTAAATCCATAACAAATTTTCTCCTAAACTCTTAAGAATCATCCTAAGTACTTTTTATATAAAATATTATACGCATGTTAAGCAAGATTAATTTAGTTAGCAGTACACATAATTAGTCCATAAATAACATTTGCATGTACACATAACTAGTCCATAAATAACCTTTGCATCATTTACATTTTTTGCCTTAGTCTTATAAACTTTTATCAACATGCCTCCTTTTATAAAATATTTTGAAGCATCTTTTATATTTTTAAAACACGCATTTTTTACCCTAGGTTTGGCAGGATAACCGCAAGTTAGCGGATCTTAGAGGGTGCCTAACCCCTTCCCTCTAGATTAATAAAGAACCCTTACCCAGAATCTCATTAAGTTTAGCAGACCATTAAATGGAGTTAATGTTTACTTTAAACTAGTTAACATTTAGGTGTCCTAATTCACCCAAATTAATTAGGTGGCGACTCCGCGAACCCTTTTAGCATTTTAGCACCTTTTGACACTTTTTATTCTAGCACCTTTTAAGCCCTTTTAACATTTTTAGGCATTTATTTTTATTTCTAACATTTTATTTAAACATGAGTTTATTTTAAAAATATCGCGGTCGAAAAAGGGCGTGACACTTGTCATCTTTGCGAATCAATGTCTGGCATAGCCTCAATGTAGGTTGTAGGCTCATCATCATCGGAAATATCTATCTCATTTTGACTTTCAACAAGGAGATTAAGTCTTTCAGGTTGACGATGAGTCCTAGTGGACCTGTATAGTTGGTTATTTTACGTTTTGTGGTTCTTGTATTCTGATCATGAGAAGGTTCTTGTGTGTTTCCACCACTATGAGAGTTTTCAGGAGTATCATCTACATGTGTTTTCTTAATGGAATGATGTACAACTATCGTATCATATTTCATTGGTTGTGTATGAGAATCTTGCATTTCTGCATCAATCCTCACATCTCCTACTAGCTGAAGGTTGCACTCTAAGTAACACACCTTCACCAAATACTCCCACTGAATTCTTGTCTAGGTCATTCGACAAAGATTCAACCTCTATATTACTTTATGGTTTTTGAATTTCTCCAAGCTCTATCTTATTGTAACTCTGTTCCCTATAGACATAGTCTTCTTCAAGGAAAGTTTCATTTCTGGAAACATTATCCTTTTAGACTTCAGGAAGATAGAAATAGTATCCTCTCGTTTCCTTAGAATACCCCACAAAGTAATATTTCTCACTTTTAGACTCCAACTTGTCAGTAAACATCTTCTTTACATATGCAGGGTAGTCCCAAGCTCGCATATGTGTAAGAGCATGCTTCTTACCATGTCATATCTCATATGGTGTTTTCTCTTCTGACTTTGAAGGAACTCTATTTAGAACATAAATTGAGATTTGTAAAGCATGGCCCCAAAGGTATGTTGGAAGAGCTGAGAGGCTCATCATGGAGCTAACCATATCTAATAAGGTTCGACATCTCTTTCAGCAACACTATTCATTTGTGGTGTTCCAAGAGGTGTCCACTGTGATTGGACTCCATGAAGCTTCAAGTAATCCAGAAATTCTTTACTCAAGTATTTACCTCCTCGATCTGATTGAAGGTCTTGATACTCTTTTCAAATTGTTTTTCTACTTCTAACTTATACTCCTTGAATTTCTCAAATGCTTCGGACTTGTGCTTCATAAGATACACATATCCAGACCTTGTGAAATCGTCTGTAAAAGTTATGAAGTAAGGAAAACCTCCCTTAGCTTGAGTGGAAAACGTCCCACATACATATGTATGGACCAACTCAAGTGCCTCTTTGGCTCGTACACCTTTCTCAGAAAGTGGTTTATTGGTCATCTTTCCTCTCAAGAAAGATTCACAGTCACCATAAGATTCCAAGTCAAATGGTTCCAGATAGTCCAACTTTCTTAATCTTGCTATCCTTGATTCATTATTATGATCAAGTCTACAGTGCCATAAGTAGGTAAGATTTCTTGGATTACTTATTTTAGCTCATTTGGTTTGCACATTGAGAATATCACGATTATAATTGAGTATATATAAATCATTCATAAGCGGGCATTTCCATAAACAATACCATTAAAAGATAGTATATAATTGCCATTAGCAATATATGAGGAAAAAACCTCAATGTCTAAATTGGAATGGAAATAATATTCCTCGTAATCGAGGGAACAAAATAACAATTATTAAGTTCTAATGTAAAACCCGAAGGTAAATCTAATCTATAAGTTCCCACACACTCAACATCAACTCGTGCTCCATTTCCAATGCGTAGGTCCACCTCTCATGGTCTAACCTTTCTGTTGTCCATTAGCCCCTACACATTATTACAAATGTGTAAGCCACAGGTTGTATCCAATACCCAACAGTGAGAGTTACTTATAGACATATTAATCTAAATGACAAACATACCTTGTCCAGCAGGTCCAGAAGCACCTAGTTCCTTGTCTTGTCCTGGAGCGGTGCAATATTTCTTTCAATGCCCATTCTTCTTGCAGTTGAGGCTTACGTCCCTGGCCAACCTAGACTTTTTCTGAACACCTCCTTTAGGTTTCAAGACTGTGGGTTTGTCACTAGCCTTACCCTTATTTTATTTGTTCTTACCTTTAGGTTTGAACTTAGTAGATGAACCCATCATGAGCACAGTCTTCCTCTTTGAAGTAGATGATTCATAAGTCTTTAGCATGTTGTGAAGTTCTGGAAGATTCACCTTGGTTCCATTAATATTGAAGTTCACAATGAAATTCTCAAATGAATCAGAAAGCGAATTCAAAATTAGGTTAACAGACACATTATGGGGCAGTTTCATTCCAATCGGAGCCAACATTTCTATTAACCCAATCATCTTCAGAATATGACTAGACACTTGGCCCCCATCATTCAGCTTACATTTGAAGAGGTCTCTTAACAACTCATACTCAATAGTCTGAGACTATGAATCATAAAGACTCCTCAAATATTCTAGCATCTCATAGAGGCCCATGTTCTCATCATGCCTCTATAACTCTACAGTCATGAAGGACAACATGACACATTGTGCCAAAGTTGCATCATCCAAATGCTTCTGATAAGCAACCTTGTCAAACAAAACATACTCAATAGACTTTTCATCAAGAACTTTTGAAACAGCTGTGTCTAACACATACTCAATTTTTTCTTGTCTTAGTACCAAACGCAAATTACGCAACCAGTTCGGATAATTAGCTCTAGTCAACTTATTAGTCTCAACCAAGCATTTCAATGATAGATTTGATATTTTAAATAATCTAAAGAAATCGATAGACTGAAATTAAAATCAAATATAATTTTTATGAACACATTCGTTAACTAATTAACATGACCTTTAGTTTAATTAACTACCATTATTTTAACATATTCTACGACCCCATGGAAGAATACAGACTCATATCAAATATGATCAAAATGAGCCAAGATCTAAGTTCATACTGTCTCCGTGTTTGATAGGGCTGATAACTTCAACAGTACAACCTGGTAGGTCTCCAAACCAATTTCAAATAATTTGCAACTCTTGGTTTGACCGACTGTTCTAAACAATCGATCTGCGTCCTTAGATTATTCTGACGCTAGAGGTCAAGACATAACTAAGTAAGTCAACCCTGTTACGCGACTGCAATCGTGCATCTAAGAAAGTTTGGCCTTATAGGGCAAATGCTAGTGCGTAAATACTCACAAAGGTTTCTCACTCGCTACTGCAAACACATGTATCTATGAAAAGTATGAGTCCTCGTACATTTAGAGCAAACACTTGGGTGTAAATACTCTTATATCCGAAAAGGATTTTGCACACATTCAATTATAATGGACGACGCATGGATTCCAAACCAGACTTATATTATATTGAGGAACATTTTAATCGGGGTTTTATCAAGATACTTATTACGCGTGCTAGATCAAATATAGCACATATTGGGAACTGCCTACCCAAACATGATTTAATGCGGTTCGGCAAATATTGGGCGCCGCCTACCCAAACATGCATAATGCGGTCTAACAAATACTGGGCGTCGCCTACTCAGACATATATAATGCGAACTTTATACTAATTATTTAAATGATAATCAATTAAACAATTAGGAAAAAACAATTAATTCAAGCGCATATTATTAAATAACATGATAAATAACAATAATCTTGTGCTAATTAATTAGTTTCAATTTAGAAAACATTTAAATTCCAAATTTAAAACACAATTTTCAGTTTTTCGAATTTTCTGCCCATACAAACAATTCCTTAACAATTCTGAAATTTAAAAAAATTAATTTTTCAAGGACCATTCTATAATTCTAGAAACTTAAATTAATTACAGATTCTCCTAAGGACCAAATCTGCTTTTTAGAAATTTACAGATCTGCCTTAGGGACCAAATTTGCCCATGTAATCTTTATTACGGATTATCGTATAATCACTAAACCAGTCTGGGCTCTGATACCACTGTAGAGATTTGTTGGGTTCATAAACAAGTAGTAAGCACAACGAAAGTTTAAAATTTTCTTACCCAACAACAGTCCTGGTATGGCTCATACGATAATCATGTTTATGTTCAAAACATAATAAAAGAAAACTTACAGGTTTTCGAGAGCGGGATTTAACACTAAGGTATCCACACGATTAATTTCCTCGATTGCAAGATCTAACTCCACTGTATCTCCTAATCATGAAAGCTAGGAAATATTGTTTTAGGAACTGAGAAGTTATGGGTACACCAATACTTTTCCAAAGTATCCATGTGTCCATCACGAGTAACCATTACTCGTAGCTATGAGACATACTACATTCTTCAAGAATATGATGCAGACCACATGTCGTCTTATATCATCTCATCGATATCTCATTCTCGATGATCATTAGTCGAGTCCATTTTGAGAGTTACGTTCTATCATTACTATCTCACTCTATTAATGACAATGTAAGCTCAAGGGATGCACATATATGAATAATTACAAACAATCAAACAATAATTGCAAATGTCATAAATATTAATCTTATTAATAATACGAATGTATTCAAGAATATTTTTGTCCCTAATAAAGATTGTCTCTAGGACATACATACTTTCACTAGCTGCCTTTGGAAGAACCTAGGCTTATTCTTGGTCAACTCTATAAAAAGTTTTAGCATCCTTGATGTAACCTCCTCTTCACATTTGCTGAAATATGCGTCAGTCAATGTCTTCATCATTTCTGGCAACAAATCCTGAAAGCGCTCCTTTTCATTTGAACTCATCATATGCTGAATTAATATGATCGCATAGATCAAGGGTGTGATCCACACATCTAGATGAACGGTATTATCATTTAGTGTATTACGAAATAGTTAGTGTAAAGTCTTTGCGGAAGGAACTACTATTGTTTCACCTATATCCCCAGCTAGTTCAACAAATATTAAGAAACTTGAAAAGGAGGTCAGCACACTTGTCGCTAGTATCCATTATGGTAAAAGTAGGGTTGTGTAGTGGGCCGGGTTGGCCCAATCCAACCAGGCCATCCCGAAACCCGCCCCGCCCATATCCTCTTTAAAAAAATGTTACGGGGGATCGAACTCGGGATGGGACTAGGGCTTGTCCCGTCCCCATCCCGACTCATCCCGCATGTCCCGCCCCCATCCCCACCCATCCAAATCAGTCTCGCTCTCGTCCCGACCCTTCCCGATCCTAGCCCGCCCCCGTCCCGATCCGCCAATCCCCTTTGCAAAAATAGTCGTTGCAACAACGGCTATAACAATCATTTTCCCCCTCCCACCCCATAAATCTCCCTACCCTCTTAATATTTATTTTAAACCCCATAGGTTAGTATATTTATACTTTAACTCTATTTCTCAACTATAAATACCTCATTTTTTCTCATAAATCTTTTTACCATCTCTCTAATCTCTCAATCTATCTCTCTACAAGTCAACATTGCCTACTAAGTATTATATTTTATTTACTTATTTGTATCAAAGTTCAAAAATTAAGAGTGAAGTTGGCAACTAGCTTGAGGATCATCCATCGAGCAAAGTTTCAATTTTCAACCTCGATTACACGTCGACGTTTGGTACATTCCTTCCTTATTTAAATTATTATTACTTAAGTTTAATTACCGTACTTAATTTCATTATCTTTAATTATTTATTTATATAATTATAATAGAATGAATTATATGTTTTATTTTTGGTAGAGGTACTAGAGGTAACAGGGGTAAGGGTGCATCTTCTAGTAATCATATTCCTAGTTCCGATGATTTCAGGTATGTAGATGAAACTGATTTTTTAATGATATTAATATACAATTATATCATGAGGTATATTCTACATCTGAACCAGACTTTAATTTTGAAAATGAATTAGAGTATAATGTAGATAACACGTCCACTAGTGCACCTCCACTTCAGGCTCAAACTGAGTCTCACCTGAAACTCAAACTGGAATGTCTCATATTCTCCCTAGTATGAGTCGAGGAGCAAGTCAACGAAAATTAAAATCACATGCATGAGATTTTTTTGATAGGGACATTGATAATCAACTAGCTAGATGTAAAATTTGTCAAGAAGTTTATAAATTTAAAATCAGAAAAGGCCATGGTGGGACAGGAGGTTTATTGAGACATGTACAAAACATACACAAATTAGGTATAACGAATATCTGGCTGACAAATTGGGTGTGCCAATGTCTTCTGAGTCGGGACAAGGTTCATATAGACCAAGTACATGGTCGAATTAACTCGATGACAGTGGAAATTATAGGTTCTAAATATGATAAATACAAAGATAGGAAAAATATAGCAAAATTAGTTGCGGTGAAGGTTTGCATTTTTTTCATTTCCTTCCTCTCCTGGTTTTATTCATTACATTAAAGAAACATATAATTATGCTTTTAACGATTTTCCTAAATCAATGGTTAGAAGAGACATTTTTAAATTTGCACATGGATATCAACAATATTTACGTTATGCATTATATCATTTTAATGACAAAGTGATTATCACTTATGATATAGGTCGCAGTACTAACGGTAATGATTATTTAACCGTTACATGTCATTGGATAAATCAGACTTGGTCTATGCAAAAATATATTTTATCATATAGATATATTAATGATAGACACACTAGATTATTTATTGCAAAAAATATTCATGAAATTTGTGAATATTATGGAATTACTGATAAAATTATGAACGTTACATTAGATAATGATATTGCTAATGATTATGTTGTAAACCTTTTAAAAACTCGGTTTACTCCATCTTTTCCCGATATTTTTCATATTAGATGTGCATGCCATATTTATAACTTAGTTGTAAAGGATGACCTAAAACTTTTTAAAAACATTCTTGATAAAATACAATTTGCTATAAACTTTATTTTTAAAGGTAATAAAATACAAAGACACATAGTATAAAAATATTTGTCATGATTGTGGACTACCTTATAAAAAAATTCATAAGAAGTTTCGACTAGGTGGAATTCTTTATATGAACAACTATTTGTTGCTCACAAGTATAAAAGACCTATAACTTTATTATTTAACACTCATAATCAAAGTCCAACGGATATGCTGGTAGATGATGATTGAGAAAAAAAATCGAAACTTATTGCATTTTTAGAGAATTTTTTTCTAGCTACTAAAGAATTTTTTGGAATTTATTCTCTTACTATTTCAACTATGTTATTTTATATAGCTCTAATATTTTTGTTACTTAATTAATATATGCAAAAACGAGCTTACGCTCCAGCTATTAAAAAATATTTATAAAATTTAAAAAATATTTTTTTCTATTTCCACTATATATTTTATTGTATTGTATTAAATCCGACTATTAAAGGAGACGGTTGTAAAACAGTTTTTGAAACGATTTATGAAAGCTTATAAATTGCAACAGACCCAACTGAAGAAGAAGAATCAACTAACGAATCAACTAAAGAAGAAGTTATGTCTAGCATACACAATGAATGCAAAAAAAAAATGTACTACCAATAAAAAATGCAAATAATAAACTGGCTTCGGTACCATCTTCTTCTACTTCACTGCAACCTAATAAAAGACATGCGGTTTCTGCTGCTAGTATTCAAGGCCTTAGAAATAGAATGTTTACTGGTTCAACTTCTTCACAAGTTAGCGAATTTGATGTTTATGTTTTGCAGGGTGTTTACCGTATGAATCAATTGTCAATGAAGATGGACGTGAAGACTTTCTGAGACACTGGAGGAAGAATGCGAAGACATTTCCGACACTATCAAAGATGACCCGAGATGTGTTGAATATTCAAGCGTCATCAACAACGTCTGAAAGCATTTTTTTCTGCTGGAAGATTTCAAATAGGAGAGCATATACACTCATTGGAGGGAGACAACTTGGAGATTGCAGTTTTATTCAGAGATTGGATTAGAACGGAGCGTATAAGGTGCAGTCAACCGGAGATCAATGAAGAAGACGACTACAACTATAATGAAATCTTGTCCGAGGAAACAGGAAGTGATATAGAACAACTTGACCAACAACTTACAATTCCAACCGAAGATCCTCAAAACATTGTGAGGAAATTAGAAAAAGTATGGTTAACTATGTAATTTTTTTAATGTCAATTTTACTATGTGATTTGCAACTTTTGAACAACGAAACAAAGTTGTAATTTTGAAATTTTATTACAAAAAAAATCATATTTCTATTAAATAATATAAGAGGCACAAAAACATCCTTGAGATGTTTTTATTACAATAGCTTGTTCAATTATTTAAGTGTTTAAAAAAACTCCAAATCCCGCAACCTGTCCCCCCAAATCTCGGCCCCTCTTCCGGCGGGATATAGGACGGGATATGACCTCTTCTCGTTCCGCCTATCCCGGCCTGCCTGGCCCCCTATACCTACGACCCGACCCTTCCCTCATTCCACCGAGACTCGTCCCATCCTGCCCCAACCCGCCTCATTGGCCACTCTTACTTTTACCCGTCCCATCTTGCCCCGATGGGCGGGACGAGCCTTAGTCCCATCCCGAGTTCGATCCCCCGTAATTTTTTTTGTGAGATACAAAGCTCGTCTTGTTGGTGATGGCAGGTCTCAACATGTTGACGTAGATTGTGGTGAAACATTCAGTCCGGTAGCTAAGCCAGTAACTATCATGAATGTTCTTAGTCTGACACTATCAAAACCATGGTCCATTCATCAGTTGGATGTCAAAAATGTGTTCTTACATGACCATCTACATGAGACAATCTACATGCACCAGCCTTTGAGTTTTCGTGATTCTACACATCCGGATTATATTTGTCACTTGAAAAAATCTTTGTATGGTTTGAAATAGGCTCCTCGGGCGTGGTATAACAGGTTTGTATCTAGAATAGGTTTTTCACACAACAAGTGAGATCACTCCTTGTTATTTTATAAGAATGGCAATGACATGACATATATCCTTCTATATGTAGATTACATCTTTCTCACTTCATCATCTACATCACTTCGTCAGTCTATTATGTCCCTTCTTGCAACAGAATTTGTAATGAAGGATTTTTGTCCCTTAAATTATTTTTTGGGAATTGTTGTAACTCAATATGCAGGTGGTCTATTTCTTAGTCAAAAGAAATATACCGAGGAGATCATTGAAAATCTGGGATGTCCTCTTGCAAACCGTCACAAACAACCGATTGATACTAAAGCAAAATTGAGTAACTATACTAGTACTCCATACAGTTATCCAACACATTGCCATAACTTGCATGGACATTTCAGTAACTTACCTTCACGTGTTATGATATCTCATATACAAAGCAATATGTGTGTTTACGTATGCACGATCCGAAAGAAGAACATATGGGCGCTCTCAAGCGAATTTTGCGGTATGTTAAGGGTACATTTCGTTTTGGGTTGCACTTGTATAAGTCCTCCATTTCGAGTCTCTCATCTTATACAGATGTTGATTGGGGTGGCTGCCCAGACACACATCGTTCCACCTCAGGTTATTGTGTGTTTTTGGGAGACAACCTTATTTCATGGTCGTTGAAATGACAACCGATGATGTCTCGGTCAAGTGCTGAAGTTGAATACCGAGGGGTAGCTAATATGGTCGCTGAATCATGTTGGCTCCGTAATCTACTTTTAGAACTTCACTGTCTGATTGAAAAAGCAATTGTGATTTATTGTGATAATGTGAGTGCGCTTTACTTATCAGGCAACCCTGTCCAACATCAACACACCAAACATATAGAGATGAATATCCTATTTGTCCGAGAAAAGGTTGCACGTGGCCAAGACCGTGTTCTCCATGTACTGTCCCATTATTAGATTGCCGACATCTTCACCAAGATTTTCCGCGCGTATCGTCTAATGATTTCACTGGCCTCGATACGAGAACCTCCTCGCTACATCGCGGGGATCATATTCCATCAGATCATTTAGATTATAATTATAATGATATAATATCAATTAGGTTGTAATTATAAGGATATAATTAGGATTATGAGATCAATTGTATTGATGAGCATATCATTATAGATAGCTAGAATTGAGTAGGTAGACTTGTATATTTGGGGATGAAATAAATCATGGAATTCATTTCCTTCATACTCGATGAATTTGAAGATTGACTCATCGTTGTTCATTTGAAGAAGACATTAAATGGGTAATTAGTTTCGAATTGTGATGGGTATAGACTCGGAAGCCATTGGTCACCTAAAACTGAACTCAATTAAAAGATTAAGCCAAGTTAAAAGAACGAAACTTTAATCTGAAAAAACAAGTTTTGAGTGGAGAATGGTGGTGTTGGCGCAGAATTGAGAAATGGTGACAAGGGATCCTTGTTTAGTAAAACGCCAACAAACTAGTCTTAAAAGGGGTGTTTATGGGTAGTTTCGGTTCAGTTTTGTGTATTATTGACTTGGTTTATTGATTTTTTATTTTTAAATACGCTAAATTAATAACCAAATCGATAAGATATTCATTATCGATTTATCAATTTTTGATCATTAACATTTTGGTTTTTGGTTTAACCAATAAAAATATGATCCACTAATTTTTTATTTTCTCTTTATTTTCATTTGTTCATATATACAATGCGCATAAAAGTCTTACATAAATTACAAGACAAAACTGTTAAATGTACAGTAGCAATCAAGCAACAAATCTCAACTTTTAAATTGTTTAATGCATTATAAACAATGGAAGTACAAATGATAAGCGAATTGAGAATTGAGAGAATAAGTGTGTCTTCAGGTTTGTATTTAAAAACTAAAATTTAAAGCTACTATTATATAATTAGGGATAAAAAGATAATTTTAATATAAATTTATTGGATTATTGATTAACCATTAACTAAATCATTAAAACCGAAAATCAAACCGATAACCCAATAAAAAAAAATTATAAAATCATTTACAAATTGTTAACCCACTAACCTGACACCGATAAATCAATAACATCTTTATTGATTCAGTTTATCAGTTAAATCGATTTTTGCACACCCCCTTAAAATAAAGAAATTGCATGTTTTGCCGGGTTAAGTTCACAAATGGCCTCCATAAGAGACAGTTTTGATTTTTTGGCCACGATTAATAATTTGTTTTAAAAAAATAGCCTCTAATTAAAAAATATTACAAGGCAAAACTTTTATTACCCATTAGACATAAATTGTGGACATAAATTAACTTAATGAACTGCTTAATTAATCATAAGTCATGTTTTATAAGCAATAGTTAGAATTTCAGCCCGATGGGAAACAAAGGGAAGTTTTTGTTTCCCATAAGACATATCTTCTAGCTCTTGCCTATAAGGCAGGAGTTCAGAATATTTCAAGATAGTGAACTGTTTAATTGATCATAAGTTATGCCTTAATGGGCAAAAGTTATAACTTATGAGTTGTGCCTTATGGGCAACAAAAGCTTTCCCAACGATTTTTTTAATTTAAGGTCATTTTTAAAGATTTTGATTAGTGGGGATAAAATTCAAGATAAGCATGTCTAACGGTCCGGGTTGATCCGGAACCGGACCGGTTGACCCGGTAGAAAATCCGGTCCGGATCGGACCGTTAAGGGCTTACCGGGTTGGGGGTTGGGTTGGCCCCCAACCCCAACCCGCATGGGTTATATAAAAACCCGGTAAGGCGAAACCTGTTAGACGTGCGGAAATCGGTTACATTCTGGGTTAACAGTCGGGCCAGGACGGTAACACAAAAATTAAAAAAAAAATTGCAACGGTAATGTTACCGTTGGGGAGGGGGTGGGGGTGTCAACGGTCATTTCGACCGTTTTTTGGTTTTTTTTTTGTTTTGTTTATTATTTTTTTTAATTACATTTTTACCCTTTAAAAATCTATAAATTATCTACATTTTTTTTATCACACAACAATTCTCTCAATTCTCAATTTCTCTTACTCTCTTAATTATCTTTATTATCAATTTTCAAGTTATTATTATTATTAGTTTTCAAATTCAAAGTAGCAAGACGCAAAACTTCGAGCTTCGAGTTTCAATTGAATTCTGAATTCCGAAGTTTGGTACACTCATTTCATTCTCTAATTATTTTATTAAATTGTCATATTTATTTGTTGATTATTTAAATATTTTATAATGTCTTCGAAAAGGGCAAATTTATCGGGACTACGCCGTAAATCTAGTTCAAGGGGTAAAAAATCTATAGATTCTTCATCATCTAATCAAAATATAGATTATGATCAAATGCAAGAAGATTTTGGAATAGAAGATAATGAATATGATAACGTTCAATTAGATAATATTATTGAACTTGAAGAAAATGAACCTTATACACATACTAGTGTTCCTTCTGTCAATGTTGGTACTGCTAGTGGTAGTCGTAGACCTCCTTTACCAGAATCAGAAGTAAAAAAAAAGAGTAAAGTGTGGCTCTTTTATGATAAAGTTGTGGGCACTGATAGAGTTAGATGTAATATTTGTGGGAGAACTTATAAACATAAGACAGGGGGTGGTGACGGGGGGACGGACACTATAAGTGTTACACCCCGTAAGTCCAGGACATGTAAAAGAGAATGCACGTAAGGAATCAAGACTTGAAAATTGGTACGAAAGGAAGAATTGTTTTTCCGACGGAAAATGTTCCGAACGTCGGAAAGGAAAAATGTTCGTTGTTGAGAATTGGATTCTCAAAAATGTATTATTTGAAGAATATGGAACTTATTAATATTATGGAAATCTATTTTTACGGATTTGGTCACGTGGGGCCCACCCGAGGAATTTTACATTTTTGTGGGGCCCACGAGGGTTACGGAATTTTATGGACGAATGAGAGGGCGACACGTGGAACCCCCACAAGTGGTCTTGGACGAAATTGGTAAGGGGCAAAATGGTCATTGACCACCTTGGAAGATAAGTCTTCAAGCTTGATATATTTGACCAAAGTCAACTTGTCCACATGGGCTTAATCCTTGTGAAATTCATCCTAGCAACCCATTTGTTTAAATCTAAGCCTTCCAATGTGTTTTAAATACTACACTAGTAGCAAGACTTGGCATTTCTACACTTAGAAAAATTAGAGAACACTTTGTTCCTCTATAGTTGCTCTCGGCCAAGGTCACTTTAGGAAGAGAAAATTTTGTAGTTTTGATCCATTAGCCACAAGACTTTAACCCAATGTCCCTTAGGGTATTGTAAGGATATCTCAATAGAAAGATTTTGGAAAAACTGCGTTTTCATATTAGTCATGGCGGAAACCTAAGGAGTTCTTCAACTTTGAAGTTGGAACTTGAAGATGGGTTCTTCATAGGCCTCTAGGAGTGCTTGAGCGGATTGGAACTTAAGGAAAGGAGCTAAGAATTGCTAAGCGCGACTTTGAATTTTGGAAATTTTAAGGGCTTGAAAGGTATAAATTTTGTCGTTTTAGCAATTAAGTTTACTTATTGATTGTAGCTATGGTTATTAGCAAGCATGAGTTATATTATGTAGTTGGATTAGTGTATAGGCTATTGGAACCCTAAATCCGAAAACTAGCATGTTAGCCTAAGATTTCAATTCAAGTCGATTATTAGTAAAGTCGTCTCATGTTGTAAATAATAAGGAAATTGTAGTTGTTGAAGTTGTTTATTACTATATAACATTTTAGACCTTAAAACATGGAATTAGGAAATAATTGGAAAAGACCTTAGTATTGTTGGTTATAAGATCGCCGAGAATGGCTTGGATTTTTGTACTACTGCATGAATTGTGGGCGGAATTTTACACGTATTGTAAGGCGTGTAATCCCCTTTGTTTGGTTGTTGTTTGGAGCCTTAAAAGTGGCTTGTTGGTTATTGTATTCGGCCTTGAAAAAGGTGGCAAAGTGAGTATAAACAAAGGAAGTGCTGCCCGATTTTCCGTAGAATTAGAGACCAAACAATTAGTATTATTCTACGTTGAGACTAGAAGTTGATAGTCTTGTTGTGACCATTATAGGTTGACACTTCTACGCACGCGATTCGCTTAGCTTGTGGATTTTAGCCTAAAAGGTATGTGAACTATCTCCTCTTCTAGCATGATTCCGTAAGATAAAGAAAGTAGGTTCTACTCCTAAATGATCCATTCCTCGTTGTATTTGGATTGCCTAAAATAGAATTTGTTCTATGTACTTCCTCGAGTGTACTTTGATGTTTGGATTGTAAGTTGTAGAATCCATTTTCTTGATGAAGTTTGGATTCTTAAAAGTGAAGGTATTTTTACTTAAAGTACATGTAGTCTTAAAAGGAAGTGGTTTCCAAATCTTTGGCTAGTGCCTTAGTTCTAAAACCTAAAGGTCATTATAGTGACTTTGTGAGTCAAAGGAGTGATTTACTTATTTGATTTAAAAGAGGAGAAATGACATGATTTAAGAGAAGTAACTTGTGTTAAGGGTGAAGTTACTTGAGGTTTAAAAGTAGAAGAAAACTTGTTTTCTAACTATTAAGAGACTTGGAGTATTTTTGAAAGTTAAGAACTTGATTTGTAAGATGTGATACTTGGTTTTAATAGTATAAGTCTCTTGGTCATCAAGGAAGGGATATGTCTAAAATCATAAAGGGTTATAACGGCTTGATGGGAAGTTGGTTATAACGGCTTTATGAAAGATTTAGAAAGTTGTCTATTTTGATAAAAGGGCATAAGTTGCCAAGATTGTGAAAATTTGGAGTTACTTGATTTCAAGACTTGAAATGAGTTTTCTAAAAGTGTAGTAACTTACTTTGAAAAATAGACACGCCTTGATACTACTGTGTTAGTATCTTGGGGCTTTACATAGAAAGGAGTCTTTTATAAAAGAATGTACGTACGTAGTACTTTGGCTTGATAAATTGAGAATTTGTCTAAGTGTGCCTTGATAAGTACTTTGACTTGTTAAAAGAGAATTATTCTATGTATGCCTTGATAATTACTTTGACTTGTTAAAAGAGAATTATTCTATGTATGCCTTGATTAGTACTTTGGCTTGATAAATTGAGAATTTTTCTATTTGTGCCCGGATAAGTACTTTGGCTAGTTAAATGAGAATTTATTCTATTTGTGCCATGATAAGTACTTTGGCTTGTTAAATGAGAATTTATTCTAATTGTGCCCTGATAAGTACTTTGGCTTGTTAAATGAGAATTTATCCTATGTGTGCCTTGATAAGTACTTTGGCTTGGTTAATTGAGAACTTGCCTATACGTACGGGTAATAGCCTTGAGTGCAAGTATTATGTTTTATTGTCACGCGACTCTCGGCCAAGGCTACCGTCTTGTTGTAAGTTCTTCGACGCACCGACAGATGATGGGATTCCACGTATGCCCGCTATTGTAGTACTTGGGTTAAATTCGGATTTTTATGTAGACATGGTAGTGCTTATGTCTTGTTTGATGGTCACGAGATAGGGTAAGAGTATAAGTGAGGTAAACCCCAAGACTGCACCACCTTCTCCGTGGTAAGAGTATAAGTGAGGTAAACCCCAAGACGCACCACCCGCTTTATGTGTTGTTTGACTCACGGCCATGATAGTGGTAAGAGTATAAATGGCGGCAAGCCCCAAGACGTTATACCACCTTCTCCGTGGTAAGAGTATAAACGGCGGCAAGCCCCAAGACGTTATACCCCGCTTACCACCTCCTTCGGTAAGAGTATAAATGAGGGTAAACCCCAAGACGTTATACCACCGCTCGCTTGCCTACTCGCCCTGATGCTTTTAGAACACAGTGGGACTTGGTGTTCATGTATGCCTATTGGTGCTATGTTATATCGCCGGATCACGGCAGAGGAAGGATTCCACGCATGATTGATATTATGGGCGTGAGACCCATAGTTATATTTGAGTAGTGACTTTGAGCGCTGCGTCCCGACTTGATATGATCGCTATGTATCAGGTATCGTAGGTTGGCTATCATACATGTCTCCTGCTTTGTTTAGATCGTTATGATTTTATTACGCATTTCATCGCTCACATACTTGGTACATTCTTCAGACCGACCTCCTCGGCCGCTCACGCCGCAGTTTAGGTACGCTGTTTGGTGATCGGCAGTGTAGGATCCTCGCCGGGGTTTTGGACACTCCTCTGTCCGTGAGTTTATCTTTTGGTATATATCCTTCAAGATGCAGGCTTTGTACAGCTGGGTACGGGGCCTTGTCCGTCATATTTCGATTTAACTCCTGCAGGTCCGTATTCATATGTGGATTGGACTCGTATGCAGTGTAGTGTCTTTTGTTTATGTATATGATATGGCGCCTAGTCGGCTTTGCCTTGTACGCACGTTGGTTTTAAAAGAAAAAATATGAAATTATTAATTTCCGCAATATACTTAGTTGTTAAGGTAGCAGGGTGCCCAGGTAGGGCACCAGTCACGGGCCCGGGGTTCGGGGTGTGACAATAAGTAGACATATAAAAAACGACCATACGACACAATGAAATGCCGTCTCTGATTTAGAACCCGGTCAACAACAACTTAATCCATTAACTGGGGGGGTGGGGGTGGCTAAGTACGATCCAAAAAAAGATCGCATTGAATTAGCAAAAATGATTGTCGGAGGTTGTTTACCTTTTTCTTTTGCTTCTTCTTCATATTTAATTACATATATTCAAAGAGTATATAATCCTTTTTTAAAGGTGTTCCTCGTAGTACTACTAGAACCGATATTTTTAGACTTCATAATGATTATGTTATTTTTTTGCAATATTTGTTTGCTAACCTTCCATGCCTAGTTAGTTTTACTTCAGACATTGAACATGCTTTAAACAGTTATGATTATTTAACAATTACTTGTCATTGGATTGATGAAAATTTTAGAATGAAAAAACGTATTATTGCTTTTGCGTATGACGAGGATCAAAGTCATACTGAAAAATATATAAACGAAACTATTTGTTCTTATGCCCAAAAATATAATCTTTATAATAAAATACTTTGTGTATCATTCGATAATGCATCTAATAATACTGTTGTTGTAGATCTTTTAAAAGCGGAAGTACAACCACCACTTCCTCATATATTTCATGTTCGTTGTGCTTGTCATATTTATAATTTAATTATTAAAAGTGGTCTTGATTTATTTGCACCTGAAATAAAACTTGTCAAAAGAGCTGTTGGAGTTATTCAGGGTAATAATAGGAAAACTAGAATTATAGAATTTAAAGAAAAATGTAAACAATTTAATTTGAGACCTAAATTCATGTCAGAGGAGATTATTACACGGTGGAATTATACTTATTTATTGTTAAAAGAATGTTATAAGTATAAAGACCCCATAACACATGTTGCAAATGCGCATTGTAAGAACGTGATGTATATGTTAACCGACGAACATTGGAAATCAATTGGTGAACTTTTAAAAAATTTACGTAAATTTTACACTGCTACTGTTGAATTTTCAGGATCTTATTACCCAACAGTTTGTAATGCTTTAGCTCATATAGCTGAAATTTCATATTTACTTTATGGTTTAAAATCAAATGTGAAATATAAAGATGCAGTTACACTTATGTTTGAAAAAATTAAAAAATATTTTCCCCCTATTCGTGATATTTATTGTATTGGTGCAAGTCTTAAATCATTTTATTAAAAAAGTAGATTGTCATAATTTAATATGTAGTTTATATACTTATATGGAAGTAGGTGCAACGGAAACTCCGTCTTCATTTGATTGCATAAGTAAACTTGATACTAATTTAACTACATTACATGATAACAACAACTCTGCTACTAATATTCCTTCTAGTTCTGCTTCTGTGTCTACACCTTCAGGATTCAATGAAGATGACGATGAAGAATCTTTAGACATATGAAGCACTTTTACAACACAAGCAACCACAAGACGATCTTGCGATGAGATGCAATTTTATTTGCAAAAGCGAGCGGAGCCGAAGAAAAGTTTTGACCCTTTACAATGGTGGCAGGATAACAAAAGACAATTTTCGGTACTTGCAGCGATGGCACGAGATGTTCTTAATGTGTCGATCTCAACAATGACTTCTGAAAGTGCATTTAGCCAAACACGAGATCAAATAGGAGACACACGTCACTCATTGGGTGGAAGCACATTTGAAGTGTTAGTCTGCTTAAGGGATTGAATCAGATTAGAGAGAAAAAATCAAGGATGTGTAGACGTTAATTCTCCGGAAGATGAAGAAATAGGCAATATTTTGGAAGGCGGGAGCGGAGGCGGGACTGAAATTAATACTCCAGATTTAGAGGCTATGTAGCATAACCAATTCAATCAACCTATAGATTACGAAGAACTTGCAAGAAGGATACATAATATGTAAATAAAATTATTATTACTTAATTATGTACTCTTATTAACATTATGAAAGTTCAAAATTTTACATCTTATCATTAGTTTTTATTTTACTATCTATTTAGTTGTTAATTTGTTATTACTTATTTATTAACTTATATCTACTAATCTAATAAATTAATAAAAGTATAATAACAATATAAAGTTATAAACTATAAAGTATAACTATAACATTACTATAAAGTAAACTATAAAATAAAGATAAAGTATAAACTATAAAGTATAAAGTATAAAGTTATAAACTATAAAATAGAAAGTTAACTTTAAAGTTTCAATTTTAATATATAAAACTATATTATATATTATATTATTATATTACATATTTAAATTGAATTTAGTTTACATTGTAGAAAATAAATACTAGAAATTAAAAAAAAAAAACCCGGACCGGTAGGCTCGGTTCAGATCCGGATCCGCACGGGCCGACCTGAAATTAGGTAATGAATCGGACCGGTTGGCCCTGAGTCAGTGAACCTGACCGTGTCGATCCTAACGTTAAATCCTAGAAGAGGTTACCGGACGACTTGGCCCGTTAGACAGATATAATTCAAGATCAGCCACTTTTGGGGACATTAAGCGTCTTTTCCTGCATTTTGCCCTTCAAATGACCAGGTCTATAATTTTGTCCTTCAAATGACCAGGTCTATAATTTTGTCCTTCAAATAGAGTGATTTTTAATTTTTGCCCATTAGCAATCGAATTTATATCTAGCGGGGTATAAATTTTTCAAGGAAAAAACATCACATAGGATATAATTTATGAGATATAATAATGCAAAAATATAAAGTACTTATGCTCCATGAAAAAATTATTTGTTACGAGGAGTAAAAATTAAAGACAAGTACAAAATAGGGGCATAAGTGCCAACAAACCTCTTAAAAATTAAAATAGAAGAAATTTCACCGAGTGTCCTCTTTAAGGGCTGATATTTAATTTTTCATCATACTAAAAAAAAGTTAGCAAAAATAGATATCAACCAAAACTTGTTCTCCTTATTCTTCCTCATTCGTTTCCATCTTCTTCCTATTTGTTGCAGAAAGGCTTAATGTTGTATATACTTTACGCCTCAACTAAGCCTTGTTTTTATTGAACCTCTGAACTCATTCTAAAGTATGTATAATAAAGATAATCCGACCGAGCATAGATTGATAATTTTATTTTTTTAGCCATGCGCGTGATGTCAAACGCATCTTACCTCGAAATCCTACCAATTAAAATAGTCCACCCATTTTAATTATACACATCAGACAAAAATCTGTCCAGAGGAGTGAGCTGTTTTAATTGGTAAAAAATTTCACGTAGGATGCGCTTGACTTTCACACGCAAGACTAAAAAAAACTCTAGATTTATGACATATTAATCAGATTGTGTTTAATAGACACATTTGAGGACGGGTTTAGAGATTCAATAAGAACAAGACTTAGTTGAGGTGTCAAAATGGAGAAATCGGACAAGTTTAAAAGGCCGCATATGCATTAAGCCTCGTAGAAAATTAAAATTTATTTGTGATTCTTTAGATGTTTGGTTGGAGAAATCTTAAATTTATCACAGATTTTATTAAGCTGATTGTTCAAGAAGATAAAATGATCTAATAATTTTTGAAGCTTTGGGTTGAATCTTACCATAAGAAACTGTTGAAATTTTGCATTAGAATGTTGGATACATCAAATTTGGAGTTGATTTGTATCAATGTATCAACAAAAATATATTAGTATAATTTATCAAAACTTTTGGTGATCTACTAAATATTGTAAACAACAATGTAGTTGATTTGTATCAACTTAAAGTAGTGTTTGTGTAGATCTCCTCTTAAAATGCAATAATGTTAATCTGATTTTCGTTCGACTATAATCCCAGTATTGAGGGCTCCAAGTTGAAACACAAAGAAGGAATAAGCTTACTTGTACTCCATCCGTTCCAATTTAAGTATTTTACTTTTTTTTTATATGTTTCAAAAAGAGTATCTCTTTCTATATTTAGTAAGTTTTTCAATTCCAAAATAAGTTTAAAATTACAAAATTTAAAATACACACATATCTTTAATTTAAAACCATAAAGGGACAGCCCAGTGCACTAAGCTTCCACTATGCGCGGGGTCCGGAGAAATGCCGGATCATAAGAGCCTATTGACACAATCTTTCTTCACATTTCTGCAAGAGGTTATTTCCACGGCTTGAACTCATGACCTCATGGTCACATAACAACAACTTTACTAGTTATTCCAAGACTACCTTTCTTTAATTTAAAACTATAAGATTTAAAAATCTTCATTTATTTTTTAAACTGCGTGTCAAATCAAACTAAAACACTTAAATTGGAACGGAAGGATTATATGTTATTTACAACAATCAATGTGCATAATGTGTGTTTATTATATATACACTTTTAATATCTAATCATGATTATTTACTATACACTTTCAGATCATTAGATTATTTAATTATAAAATTTATATAATTTATTAGCATTTAAAGATACCGTCATCCAACCGAATTATGTCGTTTCACTTTTCAGTTTCCCCACGTAAAAAACATATACTAAAAACAACTAAAATCCAAAGACCTCCCTTCAGAGTGATTAAGAAATAAAAAACCTATTCCAATTTTTAATAAGCATATTTTAAACATGAACATCATATATTAATGAGTCGTTTGGACATGATTTGAAGTTAAAGTTTTGTTTGGACATGCAATTTAAATTTTTTAAATTGTATTTTTTCTTATAGACATAAAATCCAACAAGTTGTGAAAATTATCAAAATCTTCTCAATTACTATACAATCTTACCAAATAGACAAGTCATAGTTCATAACAAAATTAATACGCTACTAGAAAGTCTTTCTAAAAAAAAACAACATCAATTGATCAAACTTTAATGCAATAAAATAAAAAATTGAACATAGTTTGTAGTGTAACCACTCTATAATATAATACTCACATGGTTGTTAAAAGTAAATTTGTTATAATATACTACCAACTTGTAAATCTTTTAATATTTGATATAAATGATTGATAAATATATCTATCAACTTATGGATCTATTTTTTATAAAATATAAGTTTATGGATCAACTTTTACATTTAAATTTTTTAAATTGCAATCTAAATACTCAGTTACCATAACTTTAAAATCATCGGTGCGAATATTATTTGTATTTGCATTCCACATTCTATGGGTTATGACAGTTGTATTAGTTATTTATCCCGAAAACTAAATGTTGTATTAACTATACAGTAATTAAATTAATATACAAAGTTTTATAATGCAAAACAAATATTGAATTAGCTATGAATTTCTTTATTATAAAAAACAGGGGCAATAGTACTTTGGTCCGTAGTTCTAAATAAATTCAGTTTACGATCTTTGTGATATAAGACTCAACATATTTAATCTTTAAAAAAATTAAAATATGACTTTTTGGCCCCCTTTTATACAAAATATATTATATTTAACTATTTATATAACTACATTATTGTCAAATATGACGTAACTATACAAATTTAACATAACATGTCGATGTCTGCATGAGTAGCCAGAATTATGCTTGATGAAGAAGAAGAGAAATCGCGAAGTTCGATCACTGCATAAACCTTCTGGTTGAAGCGCATCGCGCGTAGCTGCCGTGTAGTTTACATGGTGGCGTGGTTTGCGCTTTGCGTCGATCCGGGTTTCACGTGCACTCGAAAGAGTAGCGGTGCAGTTCGCCTTCACAACAAAAAACATGTCAGTAATTAAATTGTGTAACGGTTAGTAATTATCATTCGTTATAACAACATTTCATTATAACAAATAAAAATTTTCAGAAATTAATTTTTGATGTTATATTTTATTTATGAATAACGAACGAGAACCCTCTTGTTCTCCTCTGGCTAGCCAATTCTGGCACTTGCATCTACTAGTCACGCGCTCCATCTTTGAATATCCCTTTTTCTCCCTCAAATCCCAAAAAAACCTTTTACACAAACACCAAACCATAGGCATTAACACATTATTATACAAACACAATCATCACATACACATTTGACGCTTTGATCGAAGCCGAATAATAGATTTACGGTTTTGCCCCCGCCGGAAAATGGCGTCAACTAAGCTGATGATTTCCGATCGAGGGAAATCGTCAGCTGTGTCGTCGTCATCAACGATGCCGCATGATTTAGAGTATTCGAATAACAGTAGTAGCAATTTGGAGGTGAATTCAATGACTGTTGATGGAATATTCAGTAATAATACTTTGTTGAACACTGAGATTAGTTTACTCGATGCTGCCGGAGCGATAACGCCGATTAGCGATTCCGAGACAGCGATAACGCCGGTTCCAGCAATTAAGAGGATGGTTGATGATGTGTGGAGGGAAATTGTGGAAGGGAAGAGTAAACAGCGATGTAAGGAGGAGGCAGTTGATGAAATCATGACTTTAGAGGATTTTCTGGTGAAAGCTGGAGCAGTTGAGGAGGAGGCTGTGGCGCCAGTGCAAGGTGAGGTGAAGGTTGAATTAGGAACTGAGAGGTTGAGTGGTGGAATTTATGCATTTGATAATACTCCATACATGGCCACGCCGCAGCAATGCGTGCAAGGATTTGGAAATGGAATGGAGGTGATTGGACGCGGGAGAGGGAAGAGGAAGGTCGTTTTGGAACCATTAGATAAGGCGGCTCTGCAGAGGCAACGGAGGATGATTAAGAATAGAGAGTCCGCTGCACGGTCTAGAGAGCGGAAACAGGTAGAATGTAGCTTCTGTCCCAATTTATGTGAAGGTGTTTGAATGGCACGGAGCTTAAGCCATGGGTATTTGTGTACCTATAAATTGTGTTATTAAGAGTAACATGTGAAATTTAAACTTAAATTGTTACTAATATAGAATGTTGTCATTCTTTATGGGACTGACCAAAAAGGAAAGTCATATAAATTGGGACGGAGGGAGTATTGTGTGTTGCTTGTAGTGATCATTATTAATCTTTTCATCTATTTTATCTTTTTGATTGTTTGAGCTGAATTTGGACTTATGTTTATTGGTATAGGCTTATCAAGTGGAGCTTGACTCAATAGCAGTTAGATTAGAAGAGGAGAATGAACAGCTGTTGAAAGAAAAGGTAATGTATTTTAATATTTTTCTGCAGTTAGACCTATGTTTTGTATTAAATTAAGATGACAATTGAATTGTTTGCATGAAAGGTATATGGCAAAATACCTGTTTGCATTGCTTGTACTGGGACTTTGAATTGATTCAGAGAATGAAATTCAACACTAATTCAATTGGTTAGGTATATCATATATCAGCTTCTTAGTATAGCAAATAAGAAATTGTCTTTTGTCTACTGCGACATCTGTTACCATTTTAAAGAACACTCATCAATAGTCTAATTCTGCAGCTGCAAGTTCCGGCCTTTTCTATAAACTTTCAAATTCGTATGTGTTGTCTCCATAAGCTCACTGAAGTGCATTAACAGTTTAACAATGAAATAGGGGAACAAGGAGAATAGTTGAAGAGGGGAAAGTCTTCCTAATGTGAACTTGATGATAATCAATCTTCGTGACTTTTGGTAAAAAAGGACGAGCACTTTATTATAAGCACATTCCTGAGTGAAAAGAAAAATCAAGATTCGGATTCTCCAGTAGTGCTGCAGGCACAGGATGCTACTTCTATGCAGATTATAGTGATATTTAGTTTCACTTATTCTGAAGATTTTAATTCTCAGTGTTGACTTTCTGATGGAGTATATCCAAACATCTTGATTGTCGTGCTTATTAATTTTCCAAGTACTTATCATGGCAATTGTTGGTTCCAGTTCTCCAAGGGAATTGAGTATTATTATTTGCAAAAAAAAAACAAAAAAATCATAATTTTTGTCTTGTGTTAGTGATGTCTGTGTCGGCAGAAACACGTTTTTATGTTCGGATGTTCTAAATAAACTTGGTAAGTCATATGAAATGATGGCAAATGAATTGTCAACAACAACAACAACAATACCCAGTGTAATCCCACATTGTGGGGACTAGGGAGAGTAAGATGTATGCAGACCTTACTCCTACCTTTGTGGGGTAGAGAAGTTGTTTCCGATAAGACCCTCGGCTCAAAATAAATATAGGACAACAAAATAATAAGATACAAACAAATGCAACAACAGATAAAAATGCACATTGAAGAATAAGAAACTACGCGATAACTAAATAATACTACTAAAAATAAGACACTACACGATAACTAAATAATACTACTAGAAAGGAGAAGAAGGATAGACTAGCCACATCCTCTCCCACACAAAGTACGACAACACTCAGCTACCTACTAACTTTCTACCATAATCCTCGCCCTCCATACATTCCTATCTAAGGTTTTTCCCTCAGCTAGCTGAAGCCGTGTCATGTTCTGTCTAATCACCTCCCCCGATCGATTCTTCTTCGACCTATTTCTACCTGTTTTAGGGGTGGAGCTAGGGTGGCGGAAGGGGTTTCATTCGAACCCCCTTGTCGGAAAATTATATTGTATATAAAAGGTTATATTTGAGCTTTATTAGTATATACTTTAAAAGGAACCTCCTTGATACAACCAAGAATCATGGCGCAGTGGTTAAGGGGGTTCAAAAATTGCCCAAGGTCGGGGGATCGATCCTCGGTCACCGCAATTCTTTTCCTTTTTCTAACTCCCACAACTAAAGGGGCAGCCGGTGCACTAAGCTCCTGCTATGCGCGGGTCCGGCGAAGGGCCAGATCAAAATGGTCTATTGCACACAGCCTTACCTTACATTTCTGCCAGATGCTGTTTCCACAGCTTGAACCCATGACCTCCTGATCACATGACATCAACTTTACCAGTTACTCTAAGACTACCCTTCATCTAACGCCCACAACTAATAGCACCATTTTCTGGTTTGGTCGTTGAAGTAAGGACCATTGGATATTTTTAATATTCAGCTTTCTTTATGCTTAACTAAAAATATTAATGATAGTAAAGTATTTTATATTTGCTTGAACACATCAAATTTAACTGCCATAACCTACTTGCATTGTAATATTATTTCCTTACACGTTATTTCCAATAGCAAAAAGTTTATAAAATAAAAGGAAATGAGTCATGTGATTAGCATATAGTTTTTGAATAAAGTAAAAAAATATCAGATCATTACATTATCATATTTATCTTTATCTTTTAAAAATATTTTTCTTCAATTCAAATTAGAAAGTCTTTTTCAAATCAAATTCAAAACTAACATGTAATTCAAAAAAATTATCTATCAATTCAAATTTGTTATTATTATATAGCCTACTAATATTATTCTAAAATCGTAATGTGACATTTCATTACCTTCTCGCTTACTTAACTAACTAACTTTAAATAGATAGCACATTTCGATTCAACTAAATATTTTGGACATCCCAAACGTAGATATGAATTCTATAAATATTTGAAATCACTTTATAATTTATATCATACATTTAAAGAGATGTCAAAGTTGTGAATTTTTTCTACCTTTTTAGTTTTGGATGTTTTCACAAATTTAACGAACTTTTTGTGAAGGCTATAGATATTGCGATAGATATTTAAGGAAACATTGAAGATTTGTAATGAAAAATTCATGCCTTCATGCCTATGATATAAATTTTCATTTCCTCAATATGCAATCTTATACTCCCTCGTTTTCATTTTAAGTGATTTTCTAGCCTTTTAAATGTGTTTCAAAATAAGTCAATCTTTAAGAAATTAAGAAGGCATTACAATATCCCCCCCCCCCCCCAAATTATTCTTATTTAAAAAACACAAGAAACTTTAAAAAAGGATAGAGCCGGGCAAAAGTAGAAAGAAATGTTAAAAGGTACATGACAAGACGAGTTAAAATTTGGTGGGTTAAGCTTTCCCTTCGCCGCCTCACCCCATTTATCATCATGCAATCTTTTCGTACTGACTTTATGTTTTGAACCCCCTTGATAAAATTCCTGCCTCCGCCACTGCCTGCGACAACCAACCTATCACACCTCCTTACTGGTGCATCCTCGCACCTCATCTTCACATGCCAAACCATCTCAATCTCGTTTCCCTCTTCTTTTGCCACTGATGCTACTTCCACGTTGTCCCATATAGCTTCATTCTTAATAATATCTCCGGCAAAGGAAATGTCATAGTCACTATTAAGGGTCGTTTCACAAACTAGTTTTGTAGGGATTATGATACAAGGACAATAATATAGTTGTACTGGGATCGTCTAATTTGAGATAATTTTGCCTTTAGATACACCTTCCCCGGACCCTGCGCATAGCGGGAGCTTAGTGCACCGGACTGTCCTTTCTTTTTGCCTTTAGATACACCTTATCCAGGTGTTGGTAATACACAGTCTTCTTCTACATTTTATTCACATATATAAGTTATGGCAATAGTAGTAAGACAATATTTAATGCTAGAAACCAATTTTGGCTATGCAGGGTTTTCCATAAATCAAAAGATTACCTTAGTAATGCAATATTTTATGTTGCAAATGAAACATTGTACTATAAATCATATGTAATTTTGTACGGGAATTATTTTTCCTTTTGCAGCCCACTAAACCCCTTACTTGATTATGAGCACTTCCAAAGATATAGGAAAGGACCATTATATGCAAATGGAATATTAGTTCGAGTGTTTAACTGTAAAAATACTCCGGGAAATATTAATGTAGTGGCGATCTTGAAGTGGAAGTTCAATGCTGCTCTTCTGTTCTTCTTTGACTGCCTAAAAAACTATTTGCTTATTATTTTTTGGGGTTAGCTAGCCTTCTATAAATGGTATGAGCATCAACTATATTACATCTTGTTAGCTGGATAGTAGCTGAAAACATACATTCTCATATGTTTGTTTTCATATGATGAGCTGTCTAATGAAAACTAAAGTTGCTTTCTTTGTATTCTTTTCATCATTTTTGACTAGATAGAAGTAGTGGGTGATTTCCTTATAAAGGGTAATTGTTTACTGATGCATTAAGTAACCATTGCTTCTTCATGGTCCTTTACTAGGCATTTTGATGAGTAGTGGGGGGGGGGGGGGGGGGGGCATGTGTTTGGTGATGAGGTGGGAATTTATCTTAGAAGGTTGCCTGTAACATTTGATAATGAAGTTTGAGCAGTGCTGTATCATTCTGTAAGCACTTAATAGTTCCAATGTGTGTTCGTCTGCACTTCTGTATGTAATTGTTTTGTTGATTTGATTCTCTGAGTAACAGAAGTACTTCTCTGTAATTTTCAGGAAGAGCGAACCAGAGCACACTATAAGCAGGTAATATCTGTTGCTATTCTATTCCCCTTATGTAGTTGAATGGTTCATTATTTTTTCTTATGTCAAGCACTTTGATTAGAGAGTTCGTGCAAAGATTCATCCATCTTTTCTAACGATCCCTTTGTTATTGTTGGGGACATTCTTTTCTCTGACCACATGCGTAATTGCTACTGCCAGCTTAAATATGTAGAAGTGAAATCTGGGAATTACTTGGTTCTTTAATTGTAAATTGATGAGTATAATTGAGGTCATTTTAGATTTCTTAGCTATTATAGGCACTATGCAGCAAAGTGTGAGAGAAATGGACATCTAGCTCAAGTGAAGTCCATTTAGTTGTAGGGATAAGTCTTAGATAGTGGATGGACAATTAACTCTCTGTTTTTTCATGTGTTTAATTGGCAGAAAAGTTGCTGGATCCACTCTTTGAGGCTTTTCTGGTTTTCTCTTGCAAGTCAATACTTGTAAAAATTGCAGGATTTTAGGAGGCTTTCCTGTCAATCATATATTTTCCTATTTAAATTTCTTTTTTCTCCCTGATCAACAAATTCATGCAAGAAAATTGATTTTCTTTCCTTGTACATTCTTTTCTAGAGAGACCTGCTTTTTTGAATTCTATGACAATTAAACTTTCGAACCCAATCAGGATATAAGATAATCTGTAGTAGGTCGCTGGTCAAGAGGTATGCCTGAAAGAAAGGGGAAGGGCATATGACAAAATTAAATATTACAGTATGTCGACTGGAGTTTGGTTTCAGTTCCTGGTAGTTGAGGATCACTTGTCAAGAAAAAGAAGTGGATCCTGAATAGACGTCTTTTTCAAACTTCTAGGAAAAAATTGCTAAAAAAATTCTCACTTCATTTTGGAACGATTCGTGGGCTGTCATATATGCCTCATTCTTCTTGTAGTAAGACAAACTCTTTTGGACCAGCTGTGGTTAAAGCTATCGAATCAGCATTTTGATTGATCTGCCAAGGATTTTTTGAGCCCCATGTATTTACCTGATCAGAACTGAATCGTAATACCTTAGAAAATGGATGCAGGTTTGACTTGTTTGAAATTAATTTATGATTCTTTGTTTTTCACTACACAAGCTATCGGGAATGTCATTATGTTGTGTAATGCATTAAAAATAAGAGAATGCCCTGATCCAGTTAACGAGAGTGGCCTTGACCAAGTTTTTCCGTAGTTTTCAAATATTGTTAGATGAATCTTTTGAAAATGGAATATATATATATATATATATATATATATAAAGGGTTTGACTTGTTTGAAATTAATTTATGATTCTTTGTTTTCACTACACAAGCTATTGGGAATGTCATTATGTTGTGTAATGCATTAAAAATAAGAGAATGCCCTGATCCAGTTAACGAGAGTGGCCTTGACCAATTTTTTCCGTAGTTTTCAAATATTGTTAGATGAATCTTTTGAAAATGGAATATATATATAAGGGTACTATTTTGCAAAAATGTAGGGTAAGGCCGCGTACAATAGACCTTTGTTGTCCGGCCCTTCCCTGGACCCCGCACATAGCGGGAGCTTAGTGCACCGGACTGTCTTTTTTATTTTATTTTTATTTTTTATATAAAAGGTACTATCAACCACATCCTTTTCCCTCCATTTGCTGCTATGAGCGAAAATCCTACATTTTACATATCCATATAGTTTGGTTCTTAGGTTTCTGAAGTAGTGTCAAGGAAGTATCAGATAGATCAGTGCTGCATGAACCTGACCTGGTTGGGAAGCTTTATTTCAATAATGAAACATGAGCACTGACTAGGTATTATAAACTTATTGATACTGACAAGTTAGGAAAGCCTTTAAGATGATTTTTTTTGAATAAATCCATTAAAATTATTATGACACTAAACTTTAGAAACAAAAAATAATAATTATAATGCTAAAACAAAGCTCCAAATTGTTTATCTTCAGAAATATCTCTCTTCTCTTGGTAGTTTGCTCCAATGCTGTTAAGAATATGTCATTGGGTTAGCCATATATCGTGCTATTCACATCAAACAAAAAATGCCAGCAAAAGTATCTGAATGGTTAAAGAACCGCTGGGTTGATACTTGAAATAGTAAGGAAGTCGAGCTCAATGGAAAGAGGAGTACTTCAGTATGTGTATGTGGTAGATGAAACAAGACATAGTGGTGGACATTCATCTTGCATTTGCTTACAATATCCTGTGAGGTAAAAGGACTTCAAGTGTATTTTTAAGTCAATATATAGCTCGAATTATGTAAGAGAAAAAAATTAATATATAGGAATAATATTGAATGCCAGTAGTTACCAAAAAAATAGTAATAATAATGAATGCCAGTTACAATTCTCAGTAACAAGCAGGTAAACACGCGTAAAAGAGAAAAGGAAACAGAAAGGTCATCGCCAGATTTCTCAATAATAATGACACTGTTTCAACTGATAAATCCTTTGACATCCAGATCGTCTTCATGTACCTACATTTAGATCCAACTTGATTTGGATAACTTTGATATACTGACTAGCCATTATAAGATTATGGTTATTCAAGAACTCAAGTGTATGATCCACCTTCTCTTCCTGCGTGCTCATTCAACCTATGAATTGAAAAATTATCTGTTGATGTTGGTGTCATTTGCTTTTCTGAAAGATTATTTGAAGTGTCAGGAAAGGCGCTTTAATGCATAATGATGTTCTGATAAATTGTTTTCCAAAGAATTCTATATATTGCATTTTTCTGAGATTCACAAGCTCTTTTTGGATTGTTTTACATTTTACCAAAATCTATAGTTATTTTTCTAAAAGAGGAAATTAATAATTTCTTTATGAAAACATGTTCAATGACTTGTGATGATCGACTCATTCCACTTTTAGGTCTGTAATTCTCATAGTATTCCAAGCCCTGTAGTAAAAAAGGAAGTTATAATCCATGATATTATTAGGATTCGATTAGTTTGAGTTCCCTTACAAACAACATTATTTCATCTACCATTCGGCTTGAGGGAATATATAGCAACGAGCCATAAGCTCTTTCCTTTTTATTTTTTGGAACTAGAAGTCTAAATTTCGACGTTAGCTAATTATTTCAATTACTTCAAAGAATTGAACGAGAAGAACTAGAGACTGGCTAGTGAATGGTCATGCTAGATGTGTGACGAACAGAGTGATAGTTCCATCGTGGAAGCGAATCTTGGTTTTCTTCTAGTTTTCGTGTCCTAACACGGTTGTACCGTGTGCTTTGGCTCATCATATATTTCACCTCCTAGTTATATATTCTGTTGCAATGGGGTGGAAAGCAACTGCATGGAATGATAGAGCAAGTGTTTCCTCTATTATGGTGGTTGTTTTTCTTTAGCAATAGATCCATTGTGTAGTCTGCTACTTTTGACTGTAAGGTAAAGTTAAGTTAATATTGTGTGTCAGTGCTTCCCTGTTTGAGTATGCATGAGAATTTATGGCTTTGCTTAAGCAGCTAATTTTTGACATTGTCATTAAGCTTATTAGTGCCTGGAAGAATAACATTAGCAATGTTCTTTGAGTATAAAAAATGCATTAGCAACATGGCCAACAGAGGCAATTTTCCTGTGCTCTGGAACTACTAGCAGTGTAATAGTAGCACATTAAACATTTCTTGACGATGTTTTTCCTGCAGCTAATAGAGAAAGTGATTCCAGTTGTGGAGAAGCGAAAACCACCTCGTGTCCTGCGAAGAGTTTGCTCCATGCAGTGGTAATTTATCATTGTGCATCAGGCATACTTCAAAATTAATGCGTTCTTCTGATAGAGATAAGAATAAAGGAGCCTAACCATGATGGGGTAAGTGATTTAACATCAAGTCCGATAATTTAGCTGATGGTGATTCTTTCTGAGTGGTAGTGTTTCCTTTGTAAAGAGCATATCGTATAGTATCGTGACTTAATTAAATGTGTTTATGTATAATACTTATCTTGTATTAATTAATTTGATATACTTTTATAAGTGATTCATGTCAAAATTAACGCCTCATGCACGATAACGGCTTTTATAACCAAAAACAAAAAACCAAGAGCGACAAATACACCAAGGAATAGAGGAGAAGCCATGTGTGACACTGTCTTAAATTGCATGCGTAATCTCCTACTTCTCCATTCCTGTCTTTGTTCCCATATATCTGGTTTTTTCTCTACCTCAAAAGATAAAATCTATGTTTCTTTAAAGTATAATATATCACAAATTAGTTAACAAAAGAAGCACATTTACTACATCACTTATCTTCCTCCATCAACCAGACAATTTAAAGTACGTATATTTCTGCTTCGGTTCCTTCCAAAAAATTAAAAAAAGTTGACAGTTCAAATGTCCTGGGAGCAGTACCTATTATTGTCTCCTAGTTATTTGTCTTGGTATATACTTCTTGACTTTTTATTCTTTTAATGTTTTAAGCCCACAAAATTACACCCCTTTGTTCTCCGTCCCGTGTCATCTTAGTCAAAAAAAATTCCCATAAAAAATGTTACTTTAGAAAATCAAGACATAAATTGACTAGTTTTTTCCAACTAACCCTTAGACAAAAACTGACAAATTTATGTATTCAAGACAAAAAGTAACATAATAGTAACTTGGTATTGTTGGATTTTCAATGTATGAAAAGTAATTTATTTTATTATATATGGATAGTTTAGTAAAATTCATATTGCATTATTGATTTCTTAATATGCGTGTTTTTGGCTAAGATGACACTTATTATGGAACGAAAAGAGTAATATCTAAATGCTTTTTAGTGCTCAAGATGTCAGTAAACAAAGTTTTAAAAGAAGACAAAATACATCAAATACACCTTGAATTTGTCCCGAAAAATTAAATTCACACTCCAACTAATCGAGCGACCTATTACTCTCTTACACATATAAAAAGTGAATTTATTACCTCCCAAAACGTCAAAACCAATCTTCTGGTAGGTAGTGTTTTGCAAGCAGTGCCACATCAACTACACGTCAACGTCAGTGCCATGTCTGAAGTCTACTATATTTTTAATTCCTTACTTTATTTTTGCTTTCACAACTTTTACTCTAATTAACTACTAAATATATTTTTAATATTATCAGGGGCGCGCTCTACCACTGAGCTAATAGCCCGTCGTGCGAGCCTCCCACTGAAGGCCCGCTATGCCAAAAGTGAGAGAAACCCCACCCCTCTCTTTCCTTTTTTCGCCCCCATGTCGCCACACGGGGGAACATGGGGACGTAAAAAAGAGAATAGAGTTCGAGACAGAAAGATCAAGGCAGCATATCAGTTGTTCCTTTATCATTTTTTCAATTTGGTCGATTTGATACTTAGTTAATTCTTTTATCTTTATGTTTCCACTGATACCTAATCGATAACGAACCTGAATGGCTTTTTAGGGTCAATTCCATCAATTTTGGTTGAGGCAATTCTTACTTGTTCATCGCCAACTAATCTAGCTCCTCCGATTCTATGGTTCTCCCTGGCTACGAGGCCTCACACGGGTAGAGTCCGATATTCCTTTGTCGATGGCTGACCCAACTCTTTCATTTCACCAAATTTTATATATAAGTAAAATAAATATATAAAATAAAAACTTTGAAGTGGTGTGGGAGGGCAGGGGGTTGGGTATGTAAGAAAAAATTTCATATTTTTAATAATTTTTTTATAAAGAAATTTGATGATGGAGGAGGCATGGGGTGGAGGGGGTAGGGGGGTGGGAGGAGGTAAGATTTTTTTTATATTTTTAATAATTTAAAAATATGAAATTGAAATTTCAGTATTTTAAAATTAAAATTTAAATAGTTGAGATTATTAATATGATAAAAAATTGCAATTCTTCAAAAAATAAAAAATATAACTTAAAATATTAATCAAAATTGAAATAATTTGACTCTTAAAAAATTGAACTTGACAAGTATTTTGCGACCAGGGAGTAATAAATAGCACATTCCCCAAATTTACACATTAGCACACAATTCAAAACACTTGCCGGGAAAAGCCCAACAATCTGACAACTCTCTTTTAACACCTCTGTTTATTTCTCCTCTATCCATGTGTATTATACTTTTATGTATCACTCTCTTTTCCCTCCATTTAAATTGGCTCAAAAACTTACATTATTTGTTACTCTCTTTAATCCCTTTTTCTTTCTTTGCTCTCCAGCACTTAGAATTTATCACCAGTTTGATTTCAATATGGGATTTGTCTCTATGTTTTGGGTGTTCTTCTTCATTCTTGGAAGTGTAATCTCTCAGCTTTCTCAAAGTGCAACTGTAGTAGTTGATGGAGTCTCAGAGTGGAAAAACCCAACAGCTCAAATTGGAGATTCCATTAGTAACATTTGCTGTTCTTGGTAACTTTTGACTTGACCAATTTTTTTACTTGCATTTACCTTTGTTCTTTTGTTTATTTTTTTTCCAGTTTTCCAGCACAAGTATAAGTACAATGTGTACATTTTCCAGAACCAGAATGCCTTCAATGTTTGCAACTTCACTCAAGCTACACTTCTTACTAAATCTGATTCCAAGTCCTATACTGTAAGTTCCTCTTTCACTTTCTCTTTCTATGTGTGTGTAAGTCTCAAAATTTTGAACATGCCACTAATTTCTTCAACATCTTAAACTTCAAACTTGGAACTCAAAAGGGCGTTAGAGAGTTCTCTCAATTTCTCCATAATTTCAAGAATCAAGCTTGAATTAAATGAGTGTTAGGTTGTATACTAAAGTATCAAGTTTCTTGTACATGACTTCAATTTCTTCAAAATTTAAAGATTAACGGCTATAATTCAAAAGGGTGTTAAAAAACTGCAAAAGATTTGATCTTAATAATTTTAGGAGTAAATAAATTCCTTAGTGTAGAATAGTGTAAATCTCTTTGATTGGAGTTCTCTTATTAATACAATATATATAGTGTACAATAATAGTCCTAATGAAATAAGAATCTCTACTTTACATAATTACATTAAAATATTAATTATAGAATATATGGTGAATATATGAAATAAATATGAAATATATTCACTATTATACCCCCTTAGTCGGAGCGAGAGGAGGCCATACGATGAGATTGAATCTGAAGTCAATGAACAACTGTCGAGGAAGTCCCTTAGTGAATATATCTGTGTACTGATAGGAAGAGGGAATATGCAACACCTAAACATGTCCTATGAAAACCTTCTCACGAAAAAGTGAATATTCATCTCAATATGCTTGATTCGCTGATGCTGAACTGGGTTATGAGACAAGTCGACGACAGATATGTTGTCACAGTAGACCAAATATGCCTTATGTAAGGTATACTGAAGCTCAAGAAGGAGGTTTCGGAGCCAACACAGCTCGACAACGACGTTCACAACGCCTCTATATTCTGTTTCTGCACTCGAACAAGAGAGAGTGACTTGTCGTTTGGCAGACCACGAATAATGTTATTCCCAAAAAATACATAATATTCGGAAGTGGAGCAATGTGTGTATGGACAGCCTGCCCAATCGGCGTCCGTGTAGGATAACAACCGAGTCGATGTGAAGGGGTAGAGATGGAGCCCATAGTTAAAATTACCATTAACGTATCGAATGATACGCTTAGAAGTAAAGCGAGGCTCTGCAGGGCGTCGTGAACAAGCATCTTTGCCGCGACATAAACGATGTCGGTGCGGTGAATGTAAGGTACTGAAGAGCACAGACAAGACTCCTATAAAGAGAGGGATCGAGGACCAGATCCCCGTCATCTGCACTGAGTTTCGATTTAGAGTCGACATGAGTGGGCATGATCTTGCAGTTCGCCATTTTAGCCCTGTAGACAATTTCTTCTACGTACTTACGCGGACACAGGAACATGACATGAGGTGATTGGATCACTGATATCCCCAAAAAATAACTCAACTTACCTAAGCCAGTCATAGCAAATTCGGACTTGAGTAGAGAAATGATCTCGTGCTTCAGTCCATATGAAGAAGGTGTCAGGACAATATCAACCACATATAAAAGAAGGTAAATTGTGTCGTTACCTCGATGAAAAATGAACAATGAATGATCACTCTTGCTGCACACGAATCCGATCTGTATGATATAAGTAGAAAACCGCTCATACCAAGCATTGAGTGCTTGTTTCAAACCATACATTGACTTATTAAGACGATAAACATGCTGAGGAGCCTCTATATGCACAAATCCAGACGGTTGATGCATATCAATATTTTCTTTCAAATCCCCATGTAAGAAAGCATTTTCACATCAAGCTGGTGAATAGACCAATTCTTTCCCATAACAATGCTCAAAGCTATGTGAATGGTAGCTGACTTAACCACCAGACTAAAAGTCTCACCACAATCAACACCCTCATATTACACTATGCTATTTGCCACAAGTCTGGCCTTATGATGTTCAAGTGCACCACTATCTCTGAACTTGTGACGGAAGAATCACATACAACAGATTACGTTCACCCACTCAGATCGCGGAACAAGATCCCAAATGCGTTGTGAAGTAAGCACATTATACTCCTCACGCATGGCCGCATTTCAATTCGGGTCAAATTTGGCTAAGGTTTGATTTTTATGTAGTGGTGAGATGATTTGAGTGGACAAATGAAATTAGACCTTTGGTTTGAAAATTCCATGATGTGCACGAATTTTCATGCGGTGGGTTGGGGGATGGATCAAGGGTATGGTGACGGTAGGTGGAGGCTGCGGGGAATGGGGCTCGAGTGACATAGCGGGAGGCAGTGACAGGTTGGGTTGGGGGACGTCGGATGGGTGGGGCAGTTTGTCGGGTGGTTGGGCGAGGAGATAGGTGACGAGTTAGTGTGGTGCATGTTTGGTTTGTGTATTTTTTGTAGAAGGGGTTTATGGGGTGTGGGGGGGCTAAAATTAGCCATTTTGACCGTTGGGGGTTGACTCGATAAAATAGACATTCGACGGAAATTTCGAGATCAAGAGTGAGTTCGTAGTATAATGAAAATGACTTGAAATTATGAAGTGTACTTTATGACATGTGTAATTGATATCATATATGTCATATAATCTTATTTTGTATGATGATTTGTTATGAAATGTGAGTGAAAATGATGATAAGTGAGAGAGTGTAGCCTCCAGGGTCTTTGTCGGAGAGCCTAAAAGAGATATGAGTTTCCGATGCCCGAGGTCTTTGTCGGAATTGTGAGAGTGGTCGATGCCTGTCTTTGTCGGGATCGTGAGAGTGGTACATGTACTTCGCGGGTCTCCCATGGGTCATGACTGTCGGGAGTATGGGAGATATTCCACCCGGAGCATGTGTGAACGATATAAGACAGTTGGCCAGTGCATTGCAATGCATTGCATCGCATATACATTCATATTACATCCACTCATATCTTTAATTCTGGTTGTTGTATTCATTGTATCGCATGATGTGTGTTCAGCTTTGTTTCCTTGGTCGTTGATTCATTTGAGATGATGTATGCTTGTTAGACTCTTACCTAGACATTTGATGGATTCGAGGAGTATAGATTTTGCCTAGGTTATGACTGTAGACTACTGAGATCTAGTGTAAATCACATTACTGCAAGTCTTACATGGATGTGCTTAGAAATTACTTCATTTTCGTATCTCTTGGATTATGACTGGTTTCTCTATACGTGGGCTAATTATTCTTGGATTGTGATATTACTTGTACTTGATTGCGAGCATGTCTATTCTTCAGTATTTTTCTTTTATATATATATATATATATATATATATATATATATATATATATATATTAGCTAATCATGTTTACTTATGAAACCTATCAGTACATAATGTTTGTACTGTTATTACTCTTGCTACACCCTTTTTGGGTGTAGAGTTGTTCCAGGATACGAGTGAGGTTCGATTAGCCTTTCAGGATCTCATGGAGTTCATCTTTACCTTTTGTTAAATTCTCATTCTAAACAGAATCATGTTTTCAGGATGTGGTTGTAACTTTTGTTCCAGTTGTACAATTAGAAACTCTTGTATTATTCAGACTAGATTTCTTGGGTAATTGTTGTATTTTGTATTTCATATATTTATGTTATTTATGACTTAAGACTTATATTTAACTTGCTCTTTCTACTTTATTATTAATGAATTGGTGTTTAAGGGAAGGATTGATGTTGGAATGATAGGTGCCCGCACAACGTAGTGATTTGGATCGTGACATTTTTTTTTAGAAATTGCCAACCAAACTAAGGAAAAAATAGAGTGTATTCTTATCCGAATTTGACCCCAAAAAATACTGAAAACACGTCTAGTGTTCTAACAAGACCGTGCTTTGATACTGCTTGTTGGAAAACTTTATACAAGTACATATAAGATCGCAAGTAAATCATTAGACAGTGATGAATAAATCCAGAAGAATAGTAAATGCACTTACATTTCATCCATAGTAAGAATCGATAGAATAAAGTAGGGGTGGCCAGTGGGATGGGCCGGAGCGGGGAAGGACGTGATTTAGGGGGACATGGTGGGGGGTCAGGATCGGAATTTGGCGGGCCGGGCGGACCGGGATATGGAAACGAGAAGAGTTCTCATCCCGGTCCACATCCCACCGGAAGAGGGGACGAGATTTGGGGGACGGGACATGTCGGGTAGGGGGATTTAATTTTTTTAGACCAGTAATTTACAATATATATATATATTTAAACACTTAAATAATTGAACAAGATAGTGACTAAAAATATCCCAAGGCTGTTTTTGTACCTCTTATATTATTTAATAGAAATATGATTTTTTTTGTCATACAATTTCAAAATTGCAACTTTGTTTCGTAGTTCAAAAGTTGTAAATCACATAGTAAAATTGCCCTTAAAAAATTACATATTTAACCATACTTTTTCTAATTTCCTCATAATCTTTTGAGGATCGTCTGTTGGAATTGGAAGTTGTTGGTCATTGTTCGACGTCGCTTCCTGCTCCCTCGGATAAGATTTCATTGTAGTTGTAGTCATCTTCTTCGTTGATCTCTGGTTGACAGCACATTCTACGCTCCGCTCTAATCCAATATCTGAATAAAACTGCAATGTCCAAGCTATTTCCCGCCAATGAGTGTCTATGCTCTCTTATTTGAAATCTTGTCGCGAAAAAAGTTCTTTCAGAAGCTGTTGATGACACTTGAATATTCAACACACCTCGAGCCATCTTTGATAGTATTGGAAATGTCTTCTCATTCTCCCTATAGTATTTCAGCAAGTCTTGACGTCCATTTTCATTGACAATTGATTCATACGGTACAACACCCTGCAAAACATAAATATCAAATCCGCTAATTTGTGAAGAACTTGAACCACTATACATTCTATTTCTAAGGCTTTGAATACTTGAAGCAGAAACCTCATGTTTTTATAAGGTTACATCGAAGTAGAATAAGATGGTACGAAAATCGATTGATTATTTACACTTTTCTGTTGGTAATATATATATTCGCATTCAGTGTGTATGCTAGATATAACTTCTTTTTTAGTTGGTTCGTAAGTTGGTTCTTTAGTTGGGTCTGTTAGAGTTGGAGTTAGAAGTATTTCTAAGCTTTCATAAATCGTTTCAACAACTGCTTTACAACCGTCTACTTTAATAGTAGGATTTAATAGAACACCAGTAAAATAAATAGTGGGAATAGAAAATAGTTCTTTTTTTTTTAATTTAAAAATATTTTTTTAATAAATGGAGCGTAAGTTGGTTTTTGCATATATTCATTAAGTAACAAAAATATTAGAGTTATATAAAATTACATAGAAGAAATAATAGAATAATAAATATCAGAAAATTTCTTAGTAGCTAGAACAAATTTCTCTAAGAATACATTAAGTTCCAAAATATTTTCCCAATCATCATCTTCAAGCATATCACTTGGATTTTGATTATGGGCTTTAAATAATAAAGTTATAGGTCTTCTATACTCGTGAGCAACAACTAATTGTTCATACAAAGAATTCCACCTTCTTGCAATTCTTTTGCAATTTTCCTATAAGGTAATCCACAATCATGACATATTTTTTTATACTCTTTGCGTCTTTGTATTTTATTACCTTTTTAAAAAAGTTGATAGCAAATTGCATTTTATCAAGAATAGAGCTAAAATATTTTAGATCATCCTTTACAACTAAGTTATAAATATGACATACACATCTAACATGAAAAATATCGGAGAAATATGGAGTCAATCGAGTTTTTAAAATGTTTACAACAAAATCATTAGAAGAAGCATTATCTAATTTAATAGTCATAATTTTATCAGTAATTCCATAATATTAACTAATTTCATGAATATTTCTTGAAATAAAATCTCCAGTGTGCCTATCATCAATATATGTATATGCTAATATACGTTTTTGCATAGACCAATTCTGATCTATCCAATGATATATAATAGTTAAATAATCATTACCATTAGGACTACGATCCATGTTAGAAGTAATAGCCACTTTGTCATTAAAATGATACAATGCATAACGTAAATATTGTTGATATTCATGCGCAAATTTAAAAATATCTCTTCTAACAGTTGATCTAGGAAAATCGTTAAAAGCAGGATTATATATTTCTCGAATGTAATGAATAAAATCAGGAGATGAAGAAGTCAAACCCTCTACATCAACTAATTTTACTAAATGTTCCCGATCTTTGTGTTTATAATATTTAGGACCTATAACTCCCCTCGTCATCGGGTTAATTCAGCCTTGTACTTGGTCGGGGACACTATGTGAACCTTGTCCCGACTCAAAAGACATTTGTACACCTAATTTTTCAGCCAAGTATTGGTTATACCTTACTTTGTGAGAGTTTTCTACATGTCTTGTTAAACCTCTCATCTCGCCTTGACCTTTTTCAATTTTAAATTTATAAACTTCACAACAAATTTTAAAAATAACTAGTTGATTAGGAATGTCCCTATCAAAAAATCTCATGCAGATGATTTTAATTTTCATTGTTTTTGTCCTCGACTCATACTAGGAGGAATATGAGGTATTCCAGTTTCAGCCTGAGACTCAGTCTGAACCTGCGGTGGAGGTGCACTAGTGAGTGTGTTATCTGAATTATCTTCTAATTCATTTTTTAAATTAAAGTCTGGTTCAGACCTCATGATCTAATGGTATATTATTATTAACATTAAAAAAACCAGTTTCATCTACATGAATGAAATCATCGTAATTAGGATTACTAGAAGATGCACCCTTACCCTAATACCTCTACCAGAAAAACATCAATTTCATTCCATTATAATTATGCAAATAAATAATTACAGTTAATGAAATTAAGTACGATAATTAAAATTAAGTAACAAAATAATTTAAACAAGGAACGAAGGTACCAAACGCCGACGTAACGTCGACGTGTAATCGAGGTTGAAAATTGAAACTTTGCTCGATGATCCTCAAGCTAGTTGTCAACTTTCTCTCTCAATTTTTGAACTTTGATAGAAATTAGCAAATAAAATATAATATTTAGTGTGCAATGTAGACTTGTAGAGAGATTAGAGAAATGGTAGGAAGATTTGTGAGAAAAATGAAGAGGAAAATGATGTATTTATAGTTGAGAAATAGGGTTAAAAGTGTAAATATACTAACTTAGGGATTTATGGGGTGGGGGCTAAAATGACTGTTATTAGTCATTGACAATGGCTAAAATAAAAATTTGGGCTTTGTCTGGCGACTATTTCTGTAAAGGGTGGGGGGTGGGGAGGGGGCGAGCCCTAGTCCCGTCCCGAGTTCGATCCCCTATACCGACGATGGACATCCCGATTTTTTTGGAGGGCGGGGCGGGCATGGGCGGGATCAGGTCGTTCTGGCCTACCGGACACCCTTAGAATAAAGTCATGATCTTCTAAGTCTTTTTACGCTCTTTATGTACACTTCTCTTAATGGGATAGAGGAAAAGAATTCAGTAACAGACTTAGGGACCACAACCAATATATAATATTGAGACACCTCTTAGGAAGAAACATAATAATTCTTCAAAGGTAACCTTTCAGAAGAGGTGTAACTCTTCAGTTATGAACCCATAAATTATAACCGAAAAGTTAACTAGGTTTCTATGCATATAAAATCCGTACCTTATAACATAAGATATATATATATATATAGCACATAAAAATAACACTTTATTAAATCAGAAATATGGACGTCTTTAATATAGCATATTTATGTACAATTATATTAAATATGTGAGTCCACTAAATAGAGAATTTCTAACCGTTTAAGGTTTAATATATGAAGCCCAAATCACCAAGTTAAAAAGTGGATGATATCTGTTCTATTAAGTTCATTATAGTGGGCTAATGGAGATCCTTCCGATTTACAAGAGGGTTGCAATTTGAAAGGTAGGCTAAAAAATATTAAAGGGACACGCCATAAGAAAAAGTGATACAAAGTGCTCATAATTATGATATGCTTTTTTAGGCTCAATTACAAACTCATAACAACACAACATATTGAACCTAGTAATCATCAAACTTTCTTTTTACAATCAAATGAAATAAGTAAAAAAGAAAAAATGAAAAGTTTTAGAAAATAACAACATTCTTACTAATGTTGTTAGCTTTTTAACCTTTTCTTTTACCAGATTGATTCTTAGTTCTGATGAAAGTAATGACAAAAACAACAAGAGATAATATTAAGGCTGAGCCTGCAACAATAGGGACACAAATTTTTGAGCTTCTCTTAGGCACATTGTCATCTTCTTTTTTCCTTGATATTTCACCACTTTCTTTTTCTTCTTCCAAAATTCCATTTGCTCTTTCATTTGCTTGATCATCTTTAGGCTCATTTCTCGAACTCGAAGATTCAGGTTTATCACCACCTACGTGATTTCTCCGAGGCTCTCTTATTTCTTGAATCGTATCGTTGTTCTGGATGTTTGAGTTGACACTTGGTGTTAATTCCTTGTCCATTTGAGGAATTTCATCCTTAACGACGTGTTTTTCGACTACTTCACGTGGTTTCCGGATACTGGATGGTAAAACAGGTAATTGAAAGTCCCTTTCTTGACTAACTTGAGGATCTTCTAATACATCTTGCACAATTTCTTTCCCCTTTTCTTGATTTTCCTCTACATTTTTAGTAGACTCCTTATCCATATCTTCTTTAAATGTGACCTTTTTAGAAATCTTGTCAGCTACAATTGGCAAATCTTCATGCTCCTTAACTTCAACAAACTCAATTCCAAGAATTCCATTCACTTTCTTTGGCATTTTAACTGTCAAAATGGATTTTTCCTCATCAAATCTAGCCTTGATTTTATCCAAGATTACCCCGTCTGGAATCTTGTAAGCCTTACTAAATTTTCTAATTTCCACATCTTTCTTGACCAATTTCCACCCTACCATCACAGTTTCTTCAACCGGCTTTTCACCCCTTATCGCGATTATGGTTCCTTCCTTATTAATATCAATCTTTATATTTTCTTGTATATAACCTATACATAGTTTTTTCCATATTAGAAGTTAGTACAAAAGAACATGAAAATGAAAAGAACTAACGTGTTAGATGAAGAGAAATGACCTTTTAAATGGACAGTAAGGATGAACATAGTGTCTGTTTCTGTAGACTGGAAAAGAGGACCGGCTCGGTCTTTTGCAAATTGGAATTCAGTAGAGGAGAATTCATCTGCAACTCTTGTTAGTTTCAGTCCCATTTCCATTTCCATTTTTCGGGGAATTTGCTACAAGAACTTTGATTTTGCAAGTTGAAATGAAGATTTTTAAGTCCAAAACATTGCAAATGCATATGCTAAAAAAACATGAGAGAAAAAGAACATATGCTTTGCTTCATGACAAATTATACTTTGATTCAAGGATTATAACTTATCGCAGATGAAGTTTGTTTTGGAGGTTTTGTCAAGTTTGATGCCTAACTCGTGAGGAATTATGATCTAAACACGTGAAATTATTGATAAAATTAAAAAAGTAAAGTAACGGTTGAAGGAGATATCTTATTGGATATGACAAGCAAAAAGGAAAAGGCCTTGTCAAATATTTTATTGAATTGACTTCTATGAGTTCATATATGGGCACATTGACTTCTAATTTTGGTATTGCATACGAATTACGATGATTCTGAATTGTGCTTGCAGCACAAACTCTCAAATCCTATCATGCTCAAACATTTTTGCAGGATTTGACATCCATTTCCCACCATCTCTAATATGTCTGTCCTGTTTTGTTCAAGCCATAAATCTCTCCACAACTTACTTATAAATCATTCTCACATGACAACCCCGTGCAGATTTTAAAAAATTATTGAATGACTCCGAACTGTTTGTTGTTAGCATCCCATATCTCCCGCCTTCATTTGCATGTAATGTACATTTGTCAACGGGGATTGCCTTCAACCAATCATATGCTTCCAGCTTCACTGCCTTGATCATCTCCATCCGCACAAGAGACTTTTTTTATGCTCTATTACCGCCGCCCACATCAATTTGTTTATTGTGCTGTTTTTAAAGGCTGTTTAAAAATTTGTCTTTATGTGCCTTAAACAAAAGCGATGGTAAGCAAATGGAGGTTGTCACCCCTTCAAACGAATTATATAATTCAATATGTCGTAATTTCGATCAGAGAGCATGCATATGCCCATATGATCCTTAATAATATATCGCCTCAAATGTGTCAAAAATATTCTCCATGTCTCGTTGCTCTCGTTAGCAACAATGGCGAAAGCAAGAGGGAATATCGACCCATTGACATCCATTCCTACTGCAATTAGTAGCTTGTTGTCGTATATCCCATACACATGCATGCCATATATGGATATGACTGGTCGGGAATGAGCAAAATTATCAATGCATGGTTTGAATGTCCAAAACACAAAATTAAAAATATTACACGGCCACACCAGGTTGGGTGTTAAGCTTCCACTCTACAACACTGGTATCATAAATCATCTCAAAAGCGCGCTTACATCGAGATATTCCTTTCTCTTGCTTATCGTTTTACGATATACTCTCTATACGTTTCTAATGCAATCTTTGATGGGGAACCTGGATAAGTTTAAACAAATAATATTTAGTAATGATAATTAATTGATGTCAAAATTATAATGAATATTATTGAATAGGGTAACTTGGGGTTTCGGCAATGTCAGCAAGTAACACTTGAGCAATAATATTTGTATCTAAATTAAAAGGATCTGCTCGATTGTCATTCATATCACAAGTGTGACGTGAATGAAATTTTGTGATAGTCCACATACTATCATGAGTAACAATACCCGAAGCAACCATTGACAACCTTGATGCTCACATCTGCAAACCAATCTCCACTGGCTTCTGGTTGAATTATCAACTTTAAACACTCTTATTTCTTTGAGGCTATAGATTTTGATGGCCCTTTGCATTTTGGAAGGAAAAAACATGTCTTTTGCAAGGTGAACTTTATCGTTTATAAGATCGTGCAGTTCTTTTCATATTTTTTGGCGAATTTGATCATCTTCTTTGGTGAAGATAATGACATCAGGACGATCTTGAAGATTGTCAAGATATGAACTCATGTCAGAAAGCCACTGAATTGAGCTTTCTGCCATCAGTTCGTGCTGGTGAATTGAACTTTCTGCCAGTAATTTTTGCTGGTGTGGCCGATGTTGCATCATTTCTACTAACCGTTGTTCCTCCCTATGAGGATGAATATCAACCTCATCATCTGATATATTTACTTCATCATCATCGGATATCTCTACATTCGGTATATCATCGCTATCACTCGATGATGTTTCTATATGATTTGGACAATCATCACTGTCCTGTAAATGCATTTTCCTACACAAAAAATAGATAATATATATTAAGGTGATGAACCTACCGATAATGATTATATTGTCAGAATTTGAAGAAAGATCAACTACACTGAAATCAATGTTTGGTACCACTGGCGAGTTTTGTGAATAATTTTCATTACAGAGGCAGTTCAAGTATTGTAAATACTAAACACCAAAACACTTATATTATTTAATTATTAAAAAGTATACCTACCGATAATAATCAACTGCACCGAACAGAGAGAATTGCCCAATATTACTCATATCAGGTGTATAACCCCTAAATATACAAAAAAAATATTAATATTACCATACGTACAATAAACATGTGCTACTATATAAAATAATAATTAAAATGGATATTTATCAATTTTCCCGTAATTTTGATTAAATTGATGGGTTAGAGTTTCCAGCGACACTTGACCACTCAAAATGTCTCCATAAGAACTCATGTCCATATAAGTGTTACCATGAGTAGGCTGGACTTGTGGGACTTTCTGACGAGTCCTAACCAAGACTTCACTACGACTGTGAGGTATCTTTTCAACATACATTTCAAGAACATTAAGGGTGATTAACCCTCTATATTCTTCTGGCTTCCTCAAATATCCCCCAAAGATTCATCATCAATGATATTCCACTCCCCATAAAGCACTAAACCTTGCGGTACAATGGATATTGAATATCTGCCTATTACAGATAATCCATACTCACGCTTACTTTTCATTCTTTTGTGTATGGTATTGAGTAATATTTCGTAATCCAAGGTAGTTGGAAACTTAACATGATATTGTGGTGGAATACTACAATAGACAATATTATTATCATGAAGAATCTCTCCATCCCAAATTAAAAAAAAACATTAATAGTTGAAGGGGGAGAGACCATTTTTATGAACTTTGGAGTTGGATATTTTTTTCAGAGATGACTTAAACTTATGAAATAGATGATTCTTTACCTCATCCAAAATTCATATTTAGTAGAAAAACGGGTGGGTTGTCATAATATCATGTCAAATCAAGTACAAATGGATAGATGAATAATTGATTGTAAAACGCAACAATTTATTGCATAATTGGACTAAAAGTAAATATTTAAAAAATGTGAGCTGATGGGGTAAAATAATACCCCTATTGCGCATGAAATTTCTACGCAAAAGAACTTAACTGCGTCGTTAACGGTTAAGTTCTTTTGTGCAAAAAATTCCTACGCACAAAGTAGTATTGCAACTTTTTTAAGAAGATATTTTGGATCAAAATCTCACTTTGTGGGTCAATTAAGTTGGGCACTCATGATTCAATCCCATTGCAATTTTGCAACTGCAAGTAGCAGTTGAGATGTCCCATGACATTTCCATGCAACAACCTTTCTACTTGTTAATTATTGTCTAGTATATCAAAATGTTCTTCCTCTTTTATAATTCAAGAATGGATATTCACCGTCAAGGTCGAGTGAAATGGTTGAAATCTTTTCTCTTTGGGAAGACTTTGTCCAACCTTACCACAGCAAATACAGCTCTATCCGACCCTTTGAGTGCGGCTGAAAGCCTTTCTCGATTGATCCAACCTTCTCTATTAGCTTGCAGTGGTAGAGATTTGAGTTTTAAAATTAAAAATTTCTTAGTAAAAAGTAATTTACCCCTTAATGGTATTATATTTAGTCGAGTCAGTGAATTTCAAATAAGAAATGTGTAAAAGCAAAATACTAAAAAGTAAATGTTTCAAAATATACAAATTCTCATAACTTCATCATCTAATGGGTTTTAAGGTTTGTGCTGATCTAGACCCTACATATATAGTACAATTGAAACGTTATCCTTTTTAAAAAATGAAAACATCACTTATTTGAGAAAAATAAGAAGAAAAGGAATGCGGACTTCTTTCACTCACTTGAGTTTTATTTTGGAGAGAGTATTGTGGAGCAACAAAAGGCAAAGAAGAGTCGAAATGAAATGAAGAAAGTAGTCTCCCCGCCTTTCTACAATTTGAGAAAGGGTATTGGACACCAACGGTATAAAAAGAATTATGACTACCTCTAACATGTTAGCAATTTATAATCCCCTAATGAGGCTCTTGTACTACTTGATAGTATTTCGTGCAAGGTTGTTTGGTTAGGTTTCCAATTCTCTTATACATGTCCTAACTTTTGTGCTCACTAGTCATTAATCTTTATTAAATTAAGAAGAAAGAAGAGAAAGGAGTTGTCAAAAAGGATGAATTTTCATTCATATAAACTTTTCAATACAGCAGAAATTATTTTCTTTTTTAAAAAAAAAAAAAAAAAGAGAAACAAAATTTGGCTGTTGAATTCGATATGGTTAAAACTAAAAGTAAAGCAATAATGTCAAAAAGCAATAATTTTGCAGTTACTTCATTTTGTCCTAAAGATAGAAGACATTAAGATAGAACTTCTCCTAAATATTGGAATGATGTTGAGGTCCACTTTGTGGGGATTGAGTTCATTTTCTACCATGTTCTCAACGCTTTGATAAATTAAGCAAACATGTGATTAATTTATTTTTTAAGATGTCTTGTTGAAAATTTGCCTTTGATGGGGTTGCGTCCACCCATCTTTAATGACTTAAACACTAGGGTTTTGCATGTTGGAGATTTTTGTTCTTCACACGTGCATAATCTACTAAGTGAGTAGATGACCGTAGGGCCAAGAATCGTCAAATTTCGTTAAGAAATGAAAGAGATATTGTTCCACAAAATAAGGTGTTTGAGACATGAAAAATATGGTGTGGGACAAATCTCCCACATCGGTGGGAAAAAGAAAGAATTGTTCATTTATAAGACTCAAAAAATGGATACGGGTTTGGACCCCAAGGGGTAACCCGTGGGTTTTAAGGAGGGAGGACCTAGGTGTGCTTGGGTTCAAGGCTAGGCCCGCGCGCCACCACCACCGTCCAGTCCGAGTCAGGCTTTTGATATTATCTTTTTGGACCCCAAACTTAGTATTTACAGTTTGATCCCTGAAGTTTCAGGAAAGATAAAATTGGGAAGCGCCGCGGTGCCTCAGGTTCCAGAAGCTGCCAGCAACGGGAAAGTCAACAATTTGGATTGTACCTCATAATTAGCCTCTTAACACCTCTCCTCATCCTAAACACTATAAAATGAGAACCTTGCTCTAATTTGAAGGAGACAGGTCTTGAACAAGAGCATTCCATAAAAGAGTTCCTCTTTTTCCTCTAAATTTCTACTCTTTAGCAGTTGTTTCATGTTTGTTTTCTTCGTCAGAATCAATCTATTTGCTTTGTAGTGTTGAAGAGTTGTTGTTTTATCTTGGGAGACTATTATCCACTAACATAAAATCATATATATGGGGCAATCTTGTTTTAAAGACAGAGAGTCATCTCTCGACTCAACCACCTTTGTAACAATCCAGATTTGGACTTTTGTTTATTTCAGGTTATCAAGATTCAAAACTCAAAAAGCTTGCGGTAATTATAAACTTAATTGTTTGTTTATCCTTTCGAAAACTTGTAATATTTATTTACTTCCCGTATATCATCATTTTTCCAACAATTTTAAGATAAGATTGAAGAATTGTTCGAAAGATGTCGGTCAAGAGTTGTGTGACCAAATCTGGTTATGGTTGTGGTTTTCTGGTTGAAGACGGTTTCATTGACAGTTCTATTGACAGTAACTCTATTTGTGTCAACAAACTAGACTATGTTTCTAATGCTGAGGTTCAGAGCGCCTATGCTAGTCATGTTGTTGACGGTCGAGGTGATGATGGTGTCACCGCTCCCAAGAGTGGTGGAAGCAAGCGCCCACGAGAGGTTGAAGATGTCAACTGGAACAAGAGGAGAAGGATGAAGATGTTGTTCTATCTTGTAGCAGAAGGCCTATATCTGTCCCAGACAAAGGATCTGAATTATGGTAAAGAGGAAATGGACAATCAGTCCAACAAAGGGAATGACGTGGGCCAGAATCCGAAATTGGGCTAAGTTAATTTTCTTCATTGTCAATAATGAGATTAAAAGAGATTAAAGTAAGGCTAGGAATATGAAAATGTTTTCCAAAACAATTACATTCCTTACGCTTTAAAATCAGAAGTTTAATCACCTTCCTTTTCGTTTAAAGATTGGACTATTGTAAACAGTGGCTTAAAAGATATGGTCTTAGGTTGCAATAAATTGGAATTGTGGACAATCCTAAGTAAGCCCAGGGATTTCCTTGGGCACCAATCACAAGGGAAGCGAACTAAAGACAAACCTGTCACCGGTTCCGATATAAGATCCTTCATTTGACAGGATGGTATTGGACACTCAGTCGTACAAAATATACAGACGACTAGAGGGGGCCAGAGTTTTCAAGTCTTAAATGATCTGAAGGCCAAAAGAAAGGCAGAAAAGAAATTGGACACTTAGTCTGCCAAAGCAACTGGAGTGGGCCAGAGTATCCAGATCACATATGATCACATTACGCCCTAACCACGGGCAAGAGGTTGTTCATGTGAAGCAACACCACCTATAAAGTAGAAGGGGTTGGAGAGGTTGTCCTCAAAGGGACTTTAGGGAATAGGATCACTCTAAAAGGAGATGATACATGTCCCAAACTTGGTTTCAGGGACACTGTCGGTTAAGCTGGTTTGAGACTAGTCCAACATGTCTGTAATAACTAAGAATGGTACAGTATGTGTGTAGCCAAATGAATGATATATTTGTAATCCGTGCATCTATGCCATCATAGATTAAGACACGTTAAATTGAAAGTCATTCAAAAGCTAACTAAGTTGAGATTGTTGCCTTTTGTCGACATAAACCCTAAAAATGAATGTGAGGTAGATGAAGAGGTAAAATCGCCTTTCTATCCCGTTAAAGGAATAGCGAAAGAAGCACTGCTCCTCTAGAACATAGTCACACCTACATGGGTGATTTGCTATTTCTGCTAATATTTCACGTGTTTCTTTGAACAAAATATGAGGGAGACAAGTACTTTGTGACCTTCATTGATAATGGTACAACGTATTACATCCTTTGTTTGTTGAAAAACAAAGATGAAATTGAAGTGGGTAAGCGCTACAAAACAGAAGTTGAAAATCAACTAAGCCTATGGATTGAGGAATTCATAGTGATAGAGGAGGAGAATGTGAAGCATCGTTCATAAAACGACTGCTCCTTACTCACCTCAGTCTAATGTTGTTAGCCAATCGCAAAGTCGTACGCCTAAAAATATGTGGTAGTCCTTACCGCTAATGCGATTCTCAACAGAACTCCGCATAAGGATAAGGATAACCCTCCATGTGAAACATAGAAAGAATACCACCTACAAATATTATGATGTGGGGTGGCTTGGTAGAGGTTGGAATACCGAAATAGGTCAAGTTGGACCTAAGACTGTAGATCGTATATCCACTGGATCTGCAAATAACAGTAGTGCTTATCACCTCTTGGTGTCAAAGAATGTTGAATTCTTTGAAGATAAATTTCCTTGAGAAGAAAAAAGAAGTAATTGCTCGAGGGTAACAAGAACCCGCGAGTGCCTGATTGTCCGGAACTAGACGTTCTAGATCTACAGGACTCGGAAGTTGTGACTATCTAGAACTTAATGTTCCAAATCTACAGAACTCAGGGATTCTAGATGTTGAACCGAGACGGAGCAAAGAGGGGACAAAGACTTGTTACAGGCCTTCTAGCTTGTATGGATGAGAATGAACCATGGACAAAAAACAAAGAATTGTTATCTCCAGAAGTACTACTTTGGAAAGAAGCTACACAGAGAGAAATAGACTCCATCAGTAGAACCATACTTGTGTAATGGTTGACCTTCCTAAAAAAAGAACTTTTGGGTTGTAAAAGTAGATACTCAAATTGAGTACAAAGTAGATGGATCTACTGACGAGTATAAGGCCTCGGCTACTTAGACACGTGCTCCCCTGTGAATAGATTAACATCCACGGTCATTGCATTCCTGCTTGACATGGATGTTAAGACAACCTTCCTAATCGGAGAGTTGGAAGGGGAGGGTCAGAGTTGGTTTAGTGGACTGTTAGACTTCTTCCTGAACTTTCATTTTGGTCCTGAAAGGTTCAGATGAAGCAGAAACAATGAATCTGACAACAGAAACATTGACTCTGAAGTTAGAAAGCCAACAGTTGAAAAACCAACAGTCTGAAAGTAGAAGTCATATTGAAACAAAAATCTCAATATGACAGATATGAGTATCATAGATGACATCGTAGAAATTGGGGTTTCTAAGACATTTAACTGACTAGTCTAATTCCAAACTCATTTGTGAGATAGTTGACAGTCTCGTTGAAGCCACCAATGAATAAGAATCATAGAATTGATTGGAATCCTAGTGCACCCATATCAGTTGAACTAAGGTTCACTCATAATTCTAGAAATAATCGATAGAAGGCGTTAAATTAGATATGACGATATATAAAATATTCGCTTATATAGAATTATGGTAATCTGGATGTCCAACGGTTCTGGGAGAACACAATGATGCAAACTGGACATCGGATATGAAGAACACCAAAGCCACAAGTGAATGTGTATGGTGTGTCTTGGATATATCTGTCGGATACATAAGATCGTATGGCAGTTGATCATCACGGGTGTCATTCCCGTTGATTACATCAAAGGATAATATAGCGGACCCTCTAACTAAGGGACTACCCGGAGATCAAGAGTTCTGCCTGTCTAGGGGAATGTGCTTAAAACCCAAAACAATACGAATCTTTGCGGTGGTAACTCAACCATACTAACTGGATATCTCAAGAATTTGGTTCAATGGGAAAACTAAGCTGCAAAAGGTTCAGTTTAGCGCTTCAGTGGAAGCAAGATCACTTCGGATGATGATTTCTGTAAAGAAACATGAATCCAAAGTCGTTCCCGCGATATACATTAAAGTGCTACCTGCATGGTAGGTAAAGGTTAAGCTTCCAAACCTTTAACGATCCTCAAACGATTGAGGTTAAAGTTGGGGAAACTTTTAATGATTCCTAACACTTGTGAAGTGGGGTACATCAGGATACCTTTGTTACACCTCGTAAGTTTAAGACGGTAATTAGAGAACGTAATTAAGATAATAGAATTCGAATATTGGATATAAAGTGTACTTATACATGCTAATCCGGAAATTAGTATACAAAGGATGTGATCCCGGAATAGTTTTGGATGCAACACATGTGGTATGGACTTAGTGTCGTGTATATATTATATTTGGACTTGGAATTTTCAGATTTTATATAAGATTGATTAGGTGTGAGCTTAATTAATTGTGAGATTAATTTTAATAGAGAGGAGTGAGTTGAAGGAATGGTGAAAATGGCGAAGAACTTGGAGCAGTGAGTACCGAAATATAGGGACTGTTTTGGGCAAAAATTAAGGTAAGAATTCTTCTTTTTATAGATTATTTGGAAGATTAAATGATGTTTTAGTTAAGAGATAAACTCATGTTAAAGAAGAATTGGAAATAAGAGATTGCATGTGATTGTTGTTGATGTTGTTAAGCCAAATGGAATGGCTATTACCGATTTTTAGGGACTGATTTGGTATACCTTGGATTCGATTATTGTTGTTGTTATTGTCACTAATTGCATGTTGAAATTGAAAAGAAACATTGATACTTAAAGTTGTATTTGGTTACATGGAAGTATTGAAATATGAAATTAGATTTTAAGGAGTTAAGAGAAGAGTTGGGAAATCATGTTGTTGTGGACCGTGACATTCACAAATTGTTGGACATTGTTGTGATGTATTAGGGGCTGTTTTTGGTTAAGTTATAATGTTGAAAATATAAGTTATGAACATGTACATACGTTGTGGTAATTACTAATACATGTCTTAAAGAAATTAAAGTGTAGAAAGGTGTTACTTTGTATTCTCGTTATTGTTGGTATATGGACTGTTTTAGGGGCTGTTTTGATATGGATTAAGAGGATGAATTAACATGAGAAATAGGTGTATAAATCACCTTGGTTGTTGTACTTGTTGTCTTCCATGAACGTAAAGAAAAAGAATGTATTATGATGGTGTATATGGAGTATTTTGGATTGTTTTGGTTATATCTTTAAGTTGCATCTTGTTATTGGTATTGTTGGTTTTGTTTGTAAGTTGTAGATGTGCATGTAAATAGGGGAGGTGCTGCCCAAATTTCTATAGAAAGAAGAGTCGTCATTCGGTATAACTTACGCTAGAAATCATAGAGTTGACGAACTAATTACTATTGTTATAGGTTGGAGTGCTAATCAAGACGAGTTGTAGTTATAGAGTTGGTTATTTCGACGATAAGGTATGTGAAACTATCATTTCTTTCTTTTGTCATGATCTATATAAAATGAGTGTATCGCAGACGTACATAATTCTATTGAATCCTAATTCTTAATGATACATGATATGATAGTGCCTTAATTTTCTAAGTAATAGTTATTCTATTTTATCCAATGAGAGTCAAATGATGATTTAATTTGTATAAAGTTACTCAAGATATTCTATTAGTGCGGATATGACTATATGATTTAACCGAGTCCCGGGTCGGGTATGTACATATATGATGATTTCACCGAGTCCCATAATGGGTCGGGTACGGTATGTGCACATTATATGATCACATCGAGACCCTCACTAGGGGGCCGGATACGGTATATATATCTATATGATTTCATTCCCATCGAGATCCTCACTAGGGGCCCGGGTACGGTATATATATGTATATGATCTCATCCACCGAGTCCCATAATGGGTCGTGTACGGTATACGATATGGACCTATATGACTCTCATTTTTATAAGGCACAGTTGTATTGGTATTTTTGACTATTACATTGTCTCCTGTTATCTTTTGGCCATTATGATCTTATTTACAGTACCTCATGTTTTACATACTGAGTACAGTATTTCCTACTGACCCTTTTTTCCCGGGGGGCTGCGTTTCATGCCCGCAGGTACAGGTACTCAGTTTGGTGATCCTCCAGTATAGGATTTCCTGTTCAGCTGTTTGGAGAGCTCCATTGATCCGGAGCTTAGTCATTTTGGTACAGAGACTTATTTTGACTTATGCATATTTAGGGGCACGACGGGGCCCTGTCCCGTCATATTTCATTATCGTACTCTTAGAGGTTTGTAGACAGTTGCGGGTGGTAGATGTGTTTTTGGATATGTGTACGGTTGTGATTCGTTTTGAGATATCTCTATGTACAGTGGCGTACTTGTCGGCCTGCCTATTTTGTTATATGAATTAGTTGTGACTCCTCATATGACGGGTTCATCCTTATATATATATTGTGCTATCAACATTCCAGTACAGGTTGTCTATTTTTCCCTTAGTATCTATCGGATTATATGTGACAGGTCAGTATAAGAGTGTCCAATTAGGGCACCGGGTCGCGGCCCATCGGGTCGAGTCGTGACAACCTTGTAGGAGATCACCTATTTAAGTGCAAGGACAGACCGCCTCAAATAAACACGCTTCAGAATCCAAATGTTGTCCACGGCCACAACGGATAGAACAATAAGAATGAAAATGAATAAGGGGAGTTATTGTGTTGGTATCATTGTCTTGACTTATAATAAATACTGACGGTTTAATACATCATGTTCACCGCGCAGTAAGTAATTCTGATGGTATTCAACTAGGGAAGGTTCAAAGCGGAAGCTACCTCTCATGATTCAATATTTTTCTACTAAAAGATTACTGAAGTTTGGCACACTGTGTGCACCAATTCTCTTTCAAGAGGGAATTGTCGGAAATTTGCCTTTGATGGGGGTTGCATCCACCCATATTTAATGACTTAAACACTAGGTTTCCGTATGTTAGAGATTTTGGTTCTTCACACATGCATAATCTACAAAGTGAGTAGATGACCGTAGGGCCAAGGATCGCCAAATTTCATTAAGAAATGAAAGAGATATTGGTACACAAAGTAAGGTGTTTGAGGCATGAAAAATATAGTGTGGGATAAATCTCCCACATCGGTGAGAAAAAGGAAGAATTGTTCATTTATAAGCCTAAAAAAATGGATAAGGATTTGGGACCCCAATGGGCAAGGGGTAACCGGAGGTGGAGCGTCGCGTGTCCGGACACCCTGCCCAATCTGCATTCGTATAAGAGAGCAACTCGTTTGGTGCAGATGGGTATAGGTGCAAACCATAATCAATAGTGCATTTAATTATCGAATGATACGCTTAAGAGCAGTGAAACGAGACTCCATGGGGGCATGCATGAATAAGCACACCTGCTGAACAACATAAGCTATGTCTGGTCTGGTGAAGGTGAGATACTGAAGTGCACCTGCAAGGCTCCTATACAGAGTAGGATCAGAGACTGGAGCACCATCTCTTCTGCATACTTAGGCTGACACAAGAACATATGATTGACAGATCTGGTCACTGATATCCCCAAAAAGTAACTCAGCTTCCCCAAATCAGTCATTGAAAATCCAGACTTAAGCAAGGCAATAATCTCATTTTTCAATCCGTCGAAGGAGGTAGTAAGAACAATATCATCCACGTAAAGTAATAAGTAAGCATTGCTACTACCTCGATGAAAAATGAAAAGTAATGTATCACTCTTGCTGCATACAAACCCAATCTGCAAGATATACCTGACAAAACGATCATACCACGCACGGGCCTGCTTGTGCCATATAGCGACTTTCACGAGCCGACACACATAGTGAGGAATCGCTGGATGGGTAAACCCCGCGGTGACGCACGTAGATCGCCTCTCGCCTCATGTAAGAATGCGTTCTTCACATCAAGCTGATGGATTGACCAGTGTTTGCCCATGGAAATGCTCAAAACTTTGCGAATGGTAGCTGGTTTGACAACCGGGCTGAAGGTCTAACCACAATCAATGCCCTACTGCTGATTTGTGCCATTAGCCACAAGTCGTACTTTATACCTCTCAAGAACTTCACTGTCTCTGAATTTGTGACGAAATAGCCACAGACAACGAATCACATTCACCCCCTCAGGTCTAGGTACTAGATTTCATGTGTGTTGTTTAGTTAAAGCATTGAATTCCTCAGACATAGTCGTATTCCAATTAGGGTCTTTGGCCAATATAGAGTTCTTGGGAATTGGAGAAATGGTTTGGCAGACAAGTTAAATTGGACTTTGGGTTTGAAGATTCCATACTTTGCACGAGTTTTCATTGGGTGAGTAGGGATAGTGGGAGGCTCCAAGGTGGAGGGATTTATTGGATATAAAGAAGGAGGGACAGACGCCGAAGTAGGCACCGCGGCGCTGGAGGGAGCCGTTGGCGGCGCCTTGGCGCCATGATCAAGTGTCGCGGCGCTGGAGGACTGACAGAACTCTCTGATATTTTGGCGCCATGGCGCCAAAGATCGTGTCGCGCTACCGCCGGGCGTGAATTAGGGACCTGCTCGCGAGGAGTTTTAGCCGCCGGCACACTCGGGCCGCGACGCCGATGCTGAAGAAGAACTGCTATGCTCTAGTTGACTTAGGATGATGGGATAGATGACAGACTCGTCAAGAAAAGAATAATCCGGTTTGTGGAACTTTTTAAGATTCAAAAATGAGAATGTGGTCTCGTCGAATGTGACGTGACGAGATATGTGGATCTGACGAATGGATAAGTCATAGGAGAGATAACCCTTATGGTTCGGCGGGAAGCCTAGATAGACACAAGGAGTGGACCGGGGGCTAGTTTGTGAGGGATAGTAGTGGCAAGGTTAGGATAGAATAGACAACCAAATATACATACCTAGGTGAATTAATGGAGGCCAATCCGACATTATACTTAAGCATTAACAGAAACGGTAATATAAACAAACTTAACTTAACACGAACAGTCAGTAGGAAACAACATAAAAGCACATAAAACAGAGGAATAAACTAGAATCGAGAGGAAGTCGAGTTTACCTTCTTCGGGTAGCGAACCGAGATATCGTCTCGACTCGTCGAATCCGCTCGGAGAGTGTTGTTGCTTATGCGATTAAGAGATGAAAGTTTTTATGACTTTTGATTCGAACTGAGAGTAAACAAAGAAGGTTTTCTTTTGACTTTCTAATCCTTTCAGAGTAATCAAAATCTGAGCTTTTGTTCTCGGCTTTCAAAGCAGAATTCGATTCTCTCAAAAATTGATCTTTCTTTCTCAGCTTTTTAAGAAAACACCCAATCTTCCCCTCTCCAAAATCAGAAATATCCCCTTAAACAGAACCCCCATGGGTTGTATTTATAGTCATAGAACCTCCCCTCACACTCCCCCACCCCAAATTTGATTTTGAAATAAAGGGGAAAACGGGAACAAGATGGGAAAGGTGGGGTACTGTCGAGGTTGTACAGTGGCGCTTGGCTCGAGTTGCATACCATGCAGGAAAGGTGATGGGCATGGGTAATGTTGATAAAAATGTGAGGTTTCAGCGGATTTTAGGGGACGTATAGGGTATGAGTGATGTTAGGCGATGGAAAATCCGATGGTTTGAGGGTGTAATCGACGACAGACTGATGGATTTTGGTTGGGGTTGAAGTGAAGAGAAGAGTTACTGGTTTGGTTTTTGTTTTAGTTGAACGATCTGGTTGGGGCTGATTTAAAGGGTAGATTTAGGGGTATAAATGTGGGAAATTAATTAGTCTAATTAACTAATTCAATTCCCTTAATTAATTAAAATATGCTTCTTTGTCCTAATTAATTTTAAAAAATGCACACACCCATAAAATACGGTACAATAGATTTAATATATATATATATATATATATATATATATATATATATAATTTAAGTAGAAAATACAATATATAATGAAAGGCCATTAATTTAGCAATTGGTAAAATATTGTAAGAGAAAATCAATTACCAATACCAATGTAGGAATATTAAAATTATTTTGATAGTAATTTTAATTATAAAAAGTAGTACTCGATGTATTAAAATTATGCGGTAATTGGTGAAAAGTATTAAAAGTATTTATTTTTTTCGGAATTTTCAAGACTAAGAAGCATAGTGAAATTAATTAAAGATAGAGAACGATCTGAGTAAAATGCGGTAAAGGTGGGACAAAATTGAGTGTCAACAGTACTCTATATATACTTTAATATAAATGAGAAGACTCCATTAATTAATATCATCTTACATTATTGACACTAATGAAAATGAATGACACCCAACTATGGAGCAGCAAAATGGCTATTTGTCATTAGACTGGCTATAATGGGGAGACTATATACTAAGACAGGTTATTGAATTGGGGTATGTCGATTGATCCGGCTTGTATCCTATGTCAAGCATCACCAGAAACAAGGGATCATTTGTTCTTTCAATGCATATTTTCAGGCTGTATCCGGAGGAAAATCGCAACTTGGCAGAGGGTTACTAGACTACCTAGTGATTGGGAGGAGGACATGGAGTGGATACTGGCTAACTACAAAGGCAAAGCAGCTGAATCTCATATATTCAGAATGGCATTGGCAAGTTGCTTTTATCAGATCTGGCAGGAAAGAAACAGGGGGCTATTTCAGCATGTAGCTAGCTCATTGGATGTTAGAGTTAGGAAGATAATACAAGAGGTAATATATATAGCAAGTAGCAAACCTAGGTTGTGTGTTAAGTTGAGGGAGTTGAACTATTATCCTGCATAAGTTTTTATGTATAGGCAGGGTAAGAGTGTTGATCTGAGGATACTGGAGCTGTGTAATCAGCTCTGGTTCATGTTTTGTAATGCTCATTTGGTAAATAAAATATTTAGTTACCAAAAAAAATGAATGACACCATTAATAATCCCTTCCAGTAAAGATATAAAAGTTGCTCCACACATTAATCTACAAAGGTTCACTTAATTTATTCCCACCAGTTAAAACAAGGAACAAGAAAAGAAAACCATTTAGTCTTACCTGACACATTTCTTCACATAAGAATTAACAAACGTGGAAACATTGTCCAAGTCAATAAGAAAACCAAAACTTTGACCAAAATCACATGCTGAAGAATTGTTTAAGACTTTCCTGAAAGATGAGAGAATTTCAAGTGGTAGAAAACAGCAAACTGCAAACTCAGACAACTATTGTCAAACAAACCTCAACTCAAATTATTAAAAAAATCTGCTCTTGACCAAATAGACACTCCATGACAAAGCCAGCTAATGTCAGAACAAAAACAAAATTGGACCTAACAAAGGCAGCTCCATAAGTAGTATAAATGTCTTGGGATTGCAAAAGGGTTGTTACTCCTAGTATTTGATTTCGGATAAAATGAGAGTATGAGACTAATAAATATAAAAATGACTATTCCTAAGGTCGAATGGTCATGTGATGAACAGAGAACATCCTTATATAAAACAGAAAATCACAAACCAAAAGAAAAAACTATTTGGAGAAAGTGTCCAAACTGAACAGTCAACCATGACATTCCTTTATACTGTAATGAAAATGTCATGAGAATATAAACTTGGCATTATAATTGACATGCTTAAAAGAAAATGTCAGACAAGAAGATAGAAACAGAGTGACAATGAATGGTTTGTCTTAACCATGACCATTTCTAGACAGTTTTACATCTTAATCCAGAAAAATCTAATTTAATCACAATTTCTTTAATCAAGAGATGTACCAATATACACCAAGATTGCAAGCAACAAGAACTAAAACAATCTGAAAAAGGAAATTCAGTTAAAGAGTTAAAAAGCAAACTTAACTCAGAAGTGTGATTATACAATCCCAAACAAGATGAACATCACCAATAATGAACCAAAGATCCATTTCCCCCCTACTATCTTTACATATATAAGAGTGAAAATACATCATTTTTACCTCTTTAAACTACTTATTTTTCTGGCACATTGGACCATTAACCATTCTCCCTCCTCTTCTCATCTAAAAAAAGGGTCCAAAAAAAAAAGAACAAAAGGGGAAAATCTATATCATATTATCCTCATGTTGAATCACTCGTGATTTCCTCGTCCGATAGAGTCGAGGCCTTCAGTCCTGCTCCGAACAATCCTATGGAAAACTTCTCTGACCTGGCGCTCCAACGGATCCAATCCATTTTTTAAACCATCATAAACAATCCCAAGTTCATTCACTCTTTGCTTCACTTCTCCATCTTTTTCCTCTGTGATCGGAAAATGAACACTATCGATCAATTCGTTCATATGGTGAGCGCATTTCTCCATCTCATGAATCTCCTTCAATAATCCACAAGCATTTCTCCGATCCCTCTTCTTCGATTCCTCCAAAATCCTCTCGTGTAGGGACAAAATCGGAACACCCCAGATGAATTGCCTAGTCACGTAAAAATGCGTCTGTAGGCCGCGATCCTGACAAGGGATTGCAGCCACAAGTGCCCACATAACAAAATACAACACATAACTCATTGTAAAAACAGCCAAAGCTAATCCATTAGTAGCAATAATTTCATTACTTTTGGGGGCAGCTAAGTTGTTACCGATAGTTTGTAACTGCCTAGCAGCAGACCAATTCCTCGATACACTCCACGATAACGACCTAAAATGCCCCAAAGACCTATGATGATCATTATTAGTGTTATTATTGTTTCGCCCAAATGACCTGTTTCTATGTGAAACTGATGTATTACCCTCCTTATCATCAAGCATACCAATCGCCAAATCAATCAACGCCTTTTTAGCACGACGAAATTGACCTTCACCAACACTCCCCCTTTGATTCTCCAATGCACAAAGCACAATCTCCAACTGTTTCTGCCATTGCTTAATCTGTTCAATCCCATCCCTTATCGCGTTACAAACATCCAACCCTTTAACACTCCTATCGAAATACTCAGTAACATAACGATCCATAGGAGCTTTATTTAAATTACCAACATTGTTAAACAAAATAGACCTGAATTGTTCTTGGCAACAGAGGAACACATCTAATAGCTTACGAATCCACGATATCGAAAGCAATTGATCCGAATCAACAGATGATAATTCATTGAAACGCTCAGCTACTTGTTTTTGGAAAGATTCAAGTTCTATATCTTGGCTAGTTGCCTCATGAGCAGAATCCATTGAATGCACCTGATCACGGCGCATACTCAATAGAGACCTCCCAAAATTTGTAAATGATGCTGTCGCCCCTTGATAATCTGTAACTGGCATTTTTTTCTAGATTTTTTCACATGTAACAGTCAAATTTTTCCAAGAAAAGATTGAGTATAAATTGGATCAAACCCCCCAAAAGAACCTTAAATCGGAATTGGGAGTGATATTTTTTTATCAAAAGGTTGAAACTTTAAGGAAATTAGAGCCAACCCAGTACATATACAATCAAGAATGGCTGGAAATGAGAAAAGGGATATCACACAACAGTTTCCTAAATGAGGGCCAAGATTGTTGAGATTTTAAAATCCAAGAAAGGCCATTAAAATAAGAAGAGATGGGTACCAAGAATTTCAGTGGACATAAGAGAGAGATGTGAGAAGACAAAGTCACACAAAGGGAGATAATGAGGATGTTTTTGGAACCCTAACAGGAGGAAAACGCCCTTATATTGTGCTCCATCTGGACCGCGTATATGGCTTTGTTGGAAATGAAAGAGATATTAAAAAATGTAAATTCTAAAAAAGGTACTCCATTCCTACCAAGTTTTTTTTTTTTTTTTTTTTTTACGAATGAACCCGCAGCCGCTACTCTTTCGAAATACAAGACAGTGATAAACCCCACGACGCAATAGCGCAAACCACATCACCGATTAACCACACTTGTAGTCGTGTGTGATGACTAACCAAGGTTTATGCAGGATCGAACTCGCGACTATGGCCTCGCGCCATCATACACTAACTGACTACAGCTCATGCGGGTGGTAGTCCTACCAACTTTAATGGATAAAATTAGGGATGTCTAGGCCGGTTAGGGTGTGGAATGTGGATAAGTTTTTACCTATTCATATTTTGACATGTTTTGTCCTATTTTGTCAAAAAAAAATGTTTTGCCCTGCGTTAAGCCCTTCACTGCCCCGTCTTGTTTGTGTTTTTTCATTCCTTTTAACATCTTAATATTTGAATTTCATTTATAGATAATAACTCAATTGGATTATAATACAATATTATATATTAAGTTGAAAATTGATTTTTAAAAAATCATATAAAGAATTTATTCTTTTAAGTTCCTGTTTTATACCTTTTACAATTTTCTAAAGACAAATATTAAAGTTTATTTTGTATTATCAAAGTAATACATTTAAAATTTATTTGGTATCAGTGAAATAATACATCTAAAATGCTTTTGAAATCTTAAACCAAACAAAGGATATAAGAAGTTTACACTGTGTAAACGCTTATTGAATGTAACCATATTTTGGGGGGATGAGAGTTAAAATAAGGAGGAATCAAAGAAGAAGAAAACAAAAATATAATGATAATATTATAAGGCTAGTTCTTGTTTTTATTAAAAGAAATAGAAGTATCTACATATAATATATGGTCACACAAACCAAATGCACAAAATCATTCACAGATAAAATATTATAAGGCTAGTTCTTGTTTTAATAAAACTAATTTTGCCCTGTCCTGTCCTGCCCTGCCTAGTCAGGCCCTATCCCGTTTAAGTCTTTCTTTGCCCTGTCCCGTTAAAAGTTTGCCCTACCCCGCCCTATCCCAATTGTCATCTCTAGATAAAATAGTCAAAACTAATTGGTACATCCTCCTTTTCATAATAATGGTTTTTTTAGCTTATGCGCACTCCCTTTAAGAAATTGTTCACTCTTAAAAAAAATAAAAATACTTTTACTATTTTATTCTTAATTAAATATCTAGAAAACAAAAATTACCTAATGATTTTTAATTATATAAATAAGGATAGTTTTGAAAGAATATGATCAATTTCTTTTTGAAATCTTAATAAATCACTTATTTTAAAATAAAATAAAAAGCCTAAAAATCCATTTATTATGAAACGGATAGAGTATTTAAGAGTCTTTTTGTTTACCTGATCTTGATAATTTTTAAGGGTCGTTTGGTTGGAAACAGGTTATCGTAGGATTAATTATTTCAAGATTAGTTATTTCACACTCTATAGGGATAAAAGAACACTACAATCTCGGAAAATTAATCCCGGGATTAATTCTGCCGTAATTTTATCCCAACTAAACGTGGGATAGACTCAATTTAAAATTAATTTCGGGATAAATTATCTCTTATATCAAACGTGCCCTAAGTGTTAAAAGTGTTTTAAGTGCTGAAATTAATATTAAAATACTCTCTTCGTTCACTTTTGACTTTACACGTTCTTTAATAATTAATTAATAAAGTATACATTTTACTATAATACCCAATTAATTAGTGTATAATCTCAATAGACTTAGAAAATAATTTGAAATTGAATAATTTCTAATTCTCAAATTATTTTTCCAAAAAAACTGCTAATTTTCTTTTCACTCTGTATTTTCCGCTTCTCCTTTTCTTTACAGGGATACTTTTAAATTTATAATTTTAATATAATAAAATTTAAAGATATTATAATCATTTCCACAAAAGAACAACTTATCAACATTTGTTATCAACCACATGAATTGCTGGTTATCAATTTAGACATACCTATCCAAACATGTTACTGCTTATTTTATATAATCAATTTCAGTATCTAAAACTTATCAATTATTTACCATAAGTTAATCCAAACAAATTTACATATCATTAATTAAGCAGTATATAAGGATTTGGTTTAAATTTAGCTAACACGTACTATCACACGCAACGGACGCGCATCATCTTTCAATTAAGATGGGTCAATGAAGAACGTGTAGCATAAATTTCAAAAGTTGACTCTTGCCATTGGATTTAATTTTGGTTTGATCCAAGGGTAGAGATTAAACGATGTATCTACTAATTAAGGACTATCTTAGCTAACATAGTCATAAATTAAAATATTCTAAAATGTTAGATAAAGATGTAGTAACAACAATTATTTAATCTTTAAATGTCATTATCTCAAAACGAGAGGAATATTAAAAATAAACATGATTAACAAGACAAATGCATAAAATATATGGAGAAGGGTAAATTAATAATATATGATAGAGCATTTCTTTCTAGAAAAAAATTGGCGGTGTTAATAATTCTAGGTATTCAACTCAACGTCACCAATCTTACATTACATTAAGAAACTACGTAACTAATTATATTCTAATAGTGACATGTTTGGCATCTAATTGGAAAAAAAGTATCTAATAAATGTTGATTATCTTACGTCTCAAATAATACGAGTCATCATGTAATTGAGGTAAAAACAAGATTATTTTGATTAAGAAAGAGAGTGTTTAATTTATCATTTACAAAATTGAATCTAGTACCAATATTATAACCCTTCAAATTATATTAGTTATGTCTCCTCAGATTTGATAATTTAGTAAATAAGTACTTGTTAGATGATTGTATTAGCAAATAAATTCATTAGCGTGAAAAGATCTTTCTAATAATTTTTTTATACTCGTTTCGTTTCAATTTATATGAAGTTATTTGACTGGACGCAGAGTTTAAGAAAAAATTAATTTGTGGTCTAAAATAAAATATAAATATTTGTGACTATTAGAATATAGAAACATGCTCTGTCTTGAGTCGAGGTCTCTCAGAAACAACCGCTCTACCTACTAATGTAGAGGTAAAATATGTGTACACTCTACCCTAGATCACACATTATTGAATTTCACTGTGAATGTTATTATAGTTATTAAAATATAGAAAGATAACGTTCTTTTGAGACTGATTAAAAATGAAATAGTAACATATAAGTTGAGACTAATAAAAGCTAATGCTTAGTCACATTGAAATTCATAACAATTGTAAAAATTCATACATATTAGGGTGTGTTTGGTGTGGAGGAAAATATTTTTTGAAAAATGTTTTCTAATTTTCTCATATTTAGTTGGTCAAAATCTTTGAAAAACATTTTCTCTAGAAAAATAAGTTTCTCAAAAATGAAGGAAATGACTTATTTAATAAAAATAGAGAAAACAAGTTACATAAGTAGCTTTCCAATTTTATTGTCTCTCCCCACCCACCAACGCCCTCAACCTCCACCCTTTGACCAACACTGTTCCACCACCCTCACTTCCCACTTCATTCCCGTAGTGTTTTGCTAGATTACATACAAATGCCTTTGAGATGATATGTTTTTCCTTTCTTACCAAACACTAGAAAATAAGTAAGAAACTCAATTATTTTTTTAAAAAAACATTTTATAGGAAAACATTTTCCTTCGTACCAAACACACCCTTAATGTTACTGCATCGCTATTAAAAGTAGCATTCAAATTAAAAGTACATTTTATGCTAAAATAAGAACTTAATCGAATCCATTTAAATCCCCAAAAGGACAAAGAAAAGAAGAGGTCGTCGTGGATGCACACGCTGGAGACCAAGTATTCACTCAATACAACTTGTATTTTCACGTAGAATATTTGTATTAATTAGTTATAATTAATTGTACACTTGGTGTATATAATATTTAAATATTTTATCATACTTATTTTAAGAACATAATTAATAATTTAATGTTTTCGCCTAAAATACTTTTATCAATATCTCATATAGTAACATTCCACTAATTGAAACGCTGAAAAATGTTAATTTTGACAAAAAAGTATAAATACTTTTTCTTTACTAAAACGTAAAGTAAATTAAATTAGCTAAACGACCAATATTTAACACTGGAAAAAGTAGTTATTTGATTTGTGCTCCTTCCATCCAATTTTATACGAAGGTCTTTGATTTGATATAAAATTTAAAAATAAAAGAAGACTATTAAAAGTTTAATTCAAAATAATTCATAGAAATTTGTGCGGCTAAAAATTATTGTGATCGGTAATGTGTAGAACGGAAAAATAACAACAATTATTTGTTAGAAATCTGAAAATGATCAAATATGAGGGCATGCTGAGTCGACCAAATTCTTGATCTATCCTTAAGATAATATTGTCACGTATATCCTTTCAACGGTTGAAATGAAAACTTATCTCCCAAAATAAAACAGCAATAAAAAAAATGAGCAAAGGAAACTCAAGTGTTTGCTTTGGAAGAAAGATCTTTGAGTGTTTGTGATTGCAAGAGATGAAGACAATTTCAGAGAATTGTTTAGTGAATGTCAAGTGTGTTATGCAAATGAGCCAAATGCCTCATTTTATAGTGGTGAGAAGAAGACCCTCCAACTAGCCAATTTATGGCTTTGAATGACCAAGTAATGGTCATTAGTACGGAGTTACAATTCAGCGAAGTAATGACTGAATTCAAGAGCAGAATAATGAAGATTTAATCTTCCAAAGTCAGCTCAAACGTCAATTTTTATTCTTCTCCAACGATCAAACGGCCAGTCGCGGCTGGCGCTCAGAGGCGCCGCCGCGAGGCCGCGATCTGAGGCGCAGCGTAGCGAGCGCCAAACTTCAGGACTTAGCGCGGCGATTCATGACTCGTTTCATCTTTTAACACATTGCATATGTCTTCACTTTGTTTACCAATGTGAAACCATTGTTATTTGGTCAATAACCGTTCATTCTCTTATGTCTCAAACAATTCGTATACGTACTAATATCTCTTCCATTTAAGAAAATTACGATCATTGGCACTTTATGTGCACGTGTGTGGAAACCATGTTTCCGACGTGCAGGGCCCCAATTATTCGAGTCATAATTAATATAATTAATTTACTTCACATTTACTAAATTTCCAACAATTATTTCATTAAGAATATAAGAAAATTAAGTAGAATTATTAATAAATATAAAAAAATATCATGAGCAAGTGTAACTCTCAAAAATTGAGTGTTGTCAGTTGTCAATTGGGGTATATAGTCTGGAGATAGGTCTTCGTTGGCGCGTAAGGTGGACTGGGTCCGCTAAGTAGGGTCTTTTCTAGAAGTAGAACCTCAAATGAAATTCTATGTGGTTCATATAATGTACTTTTCCTCCCATAAGTAACTTGATTTATTGGCCCAAGTGCAAAAATACTTAATTTTTAAGTTGCAGTTTAAATTTATTTATTTTTAAACAAAGTTTATTCTATTCATGAACAATTTTAGATATACAAAGTGAAATTACTAAAAATAAATTATGTAACGTTAAGTGAAATTCAGTCACATTATGACTGAAGTGCATGCAAAAAATTCAGTCACATTATGACTGAAGTGTTCATACATTTTTGCATGCACTTCAGTTATATATGGTTGAATTGTCCAGACATTTCTGTAAGGTATTTGGTCTAGTAATTCCAAACAATTCGGAATTTTTTATTTGAGGTTAGCATAATCCATATCTAAAGCCGGTTTAAAAAATGTACTGCAATTACTGATGTATTGTACTGAAGATTTTTGTTTGATTTTGGCCTAACAGTCCCAAACCTTTAATGAGTAAATTTTGACTTTGACTTGTCATTTCACAGTAAAATAAATATATTGCATTTTCAACTATACTCTTCACCCGTTCTCTTTATTCTTTCCATTATTATTATATCTTCTTGCTTCTCTTTTTCCTCTTATATTCTTTCTCCTTTATTTTTCCAAGCTAGCTCTCTATTATTCTCTGTCTATTTTTTATGGAGTTATTATCCATCACTTTTGGTTAAGAAAAACTATAAAGGGTTAAGAGTCTCACATCCAAAATAAAATAAAAACATGAACTTCTTATATGAACTTAGATAATTCTCACCATACAAGCTAGCTTTTGAATTAAGTTAGGCCCAATATTCATTTTATAGCAGAGTCAGAGTCAGACTCATTTCAATTCTTTGTTCACCGATGTTAGCCCCCAAATTATATTGTCCACGCTCCAGTTAACGAGGTTTGGGCATGCGGAGGAGTGTTAAGTCTCACATCGAAAATAGAATGAGAACATGAACTTCTTATATGAACTTGGACAATTCTCACCTACAAGCTAGCTTTTGGGTTGAGTTAGACTCAAAATACATGTACATGATATTAGATTCAGGCTCATTCTGTTCACCGATGTTGGCCCACAAATTATATTGTTCACGCTCCAGTAAGCGAGGTTTAGGCGTGCGGAAGAGTGTTAAGAGTCTCAGATCGGAAATAGAATGGAAACATAAACTCCTTATATGGACTTGGACAATCCTCACCCTACAAGCTAGTTTTTGGATTGAGTTAAGATCCATTCTTTACGCAAAACTCCATTTTAATGGAGTTCCATCCCATAATTATTGTAGCGATTTTGAATTTGGTCGTAATTAGGCTTCGACAACGGTAATAAATAGCTAAAACTTATTAGGAGAGATGAAACAAAATGATTTTAAAAAAAAAATTCATATCATCCCAATTGTTTCTTCTTCATTGTCCACCATTATTGTCGCCACCGTCACCAAACCCACACCTCCACCACAAAAAATAAAAAAAAACCATCATAAATTTCACCACCCACAACCAAATCAACCATCAGAATCACACTACTTTTCCGTTACTTCAATCAATCCCACCACCGCACGTCGTTCTTCGAAACAATTGGAAAAAATAGTTTTATTTTGAACAAAATTGTTGGGTCGATTCATTGTTCTTGTTCGAGAGGCTCTGCCGTGGGGTGGTGGGAGATCATAGAAACCTAATTTTGTAAAATAAATAAAAAATATTAACTAAAACACCCATGTTTTTAATTATTTTAATATTTTGTGCCACATCAGTTTGTAGGGTGATAATAAATTCATTTATTTAAGATGATTAAGAAGGTAATAGGTGGCCCGATAAATTAGAGCGTGAACTTAATATTTTGGATATATTTCGGGGTGCATTTATGAGTACCTTAATTTAATTTACTACTTTTCTATCTTTGATTAACTAAAAAATAAATAAAAATTTATAATTTACAATAGAAAAAGTCACAGAATATCGGTTAAGGAACACCCATGGCCGACCTAATACAAAAGAACTAAGCCAAGTGCTTTAAGCCCCTAAATTTTGAGAACTAATTTTTAATAATTACAAAATGTAAAGTTAGGTGTATAAATCTTCTTTTTTTAAAATAAATAAATAATCATATTGAATTAAGGAGGCAAAACAAGCGGTTACCACGGCGAGGATGACGACTTTTAAACGCATGTATGTGGAACTAAAGGAGAAAGGCGGAGATAAGAAGTTGTACAGACTAGCCAATCAAGGGAAAGAAGGTCCCGTGACTTGGATCATGTGAGGTGCATCAAGGACGAGGACGACAAAGTACTGGTGGAGGAAGTGCATATTAGGCGGAGGTGGCAGTCTTACTTCCATAGACTCTTGAACGAAAAAGAAGATAGCGACATTATGCTGGGAGATCTGGAGAATTCTGGTAGGTACCGGGATTTTGGGTATTGTAGAAACATTAAGGTTGAAGAGGTTAAGGCTGCTATTCGCAGGATGCGCAGGGGATGGACGACCGGGCCTGATGAGATCACAGTTGAATTTTGAAAGAGCGCAAGCAGTGCAGGTTTGAAGTGGCTGACTTAGTTGTTTAACGTCATTTTTAAGACGACAAGAATGACCGAAGAATGGAGGTGAAGTACAATGATTCCCTTGTACAAAACAAAGGTGATATTCAGAGTTGCAACAACTATAGGGGTATTAAGCTGCTGAACCACACTATGAAAGATTGGAAAAGGGTCATGGAGATGAAGGTGAGGAAATATTGTCTATTTCCGAGACCCAGTTTGGATTCATGCCATGGCGTTCGACTACCGAAGTTATTCATCTTATTAGGAGGTTGGTGGAGCAGTATAGGGAGAGAAAAAAAGATTTACATATGGTTTTCATCGACCTTGAGAAGGCATATGACAAAGTCCCTAGGGAGGTTCTATGGAGATGTTTGGAGGTTAGAGGTGTACCTGTGGCGTACACTACGGATATCAAGGATATGTATGATCGAGTCAAAACTAGGGTACGATTAGTAGGAGGAGACTTAGAGCACTTCCCAGTGATGATGGGGCTGCACCAGGGATCAGCTTTTAGCCCATTCCTATTTTCCTTGGTCATGGACGGACTGACGCGACAAATCCAATGGCAGGTACCATGGTGTATGTTATTCGCAGGAGATATAGTTCTGACTGATAGGACTCGCACCGGAGTGAACGCCAAACTGGAGGTTTGGAGACACACTCTGGAGTTTAAAGAGTTCAAGTTGAGTAGGACCAAGACATAATATTTGGAGTGCAAGTTCAGCAACGGGAGCGATCCGGAGACAGGCGTGTAGGTGAGGCTTGGTACTCAGGTCATACTGAAGAAATGAAGCTTCAAATACCTAGGGCCTATTATCCAAGGGAATAGAACGATTGATGACGATGTCACAAGTCATATTGGGCAGGGTGGATGAAATGGAGGCTCGCATCTAGAGTCTTATGCGACAAAAATCTGTCAACTAAACTTAAAGGCAAGTTCTATAGGGTGGTTGTTAGACCAAATATGTTGTATGAGACAGAGTGTTTGCCAGTCAAGACTTCGCACATATAAAAGACGAGAGTCGCAGAGATAAGGATGATGAGATGGATGTGTGGACATACAAGGAGAGATAAGATTAGGAATGATGATATTTGTGATAAAGTGGGAGTGGCCTCGGTGCTGGATAAGATGCGGGAAGCGAGGTTGAGATGGTTCGGGAATGTGCAGAGAAGAGACACAAATGCCCCAGTGCGGATGTGTGAGAGGTTGGCTATGGACAGGTTCTTGAGGGGTAGAGGTAGGCCAAAGAAGTATTGAAGAGATGTGATTAGACGGGATATGACGCAGGTGAAAATTACTGAGGACATGACCTTAGATAGGGGGGTTATGGAGGACACGAATTAGGGTAGAAGGGTAGTAGGTAGTTGAGTGTAGTTCTCTTTACGCTTACAAAATGATAGTGTAGTGTTATTATTGTAGGGTCGATTAGCCTGTCACACTTATAGGCGCATTATTGCTCTATAGTACTCTGTAGTTTGATTCTTGCTGCTATGTGTTCTTTAGTGTAATTTATTTATCTTGTTTAGTTGTGTTAGCTACTGCTTCATGTTGTTAGAATGTGCTACCATTGCGTTTTTTATTTTTACTATCTGCATGTCCACAATACTTTAATTTCTTGTCTGAGTCTGACTGTTTCTCATACTTTGTTTTGTTGCTTTGCCGGATTATGCTTTGTCTTGAGTCGAGGGTCTTTCGAAAATAGCCGCTCTACCTACTAAGGTGGAGGTGAGATATGTGTACATTCTACCCTCTCTAGACCCCATATTGTGGGATTTCACTGTGTATGTTGTTATTGTTGTATTGAATTAAGCTAGAAAATAGTTCATGATAGTAGTCTCTAATGCTAAGCAAACTATTCTAAGAAACAATCGTCTCAATTTTAAACAATGTCCAATAATTTTGAGTTTAATTATCAAATATGTTCAAATATGATCATCATTCACTATTTTGAGCTTGTACTATTTTTCTTTTACTTTATATATATATATATATATATATATATATATATATATATATATATATATATATGTAACAAATGGTGGTACCGTAGGCTCTCAAAATAGTATTTCTGTGTAGGAAATGACTAGTTCAGTTCAATATATGGGTGGCCAGCGGGCCGGGTCGGGGAGGGACGTGACGTGACGGGCTCCGGCGGGATAGTGGGTTGTCGAGATCGGGATCGGGGGTCGGGATAGGCGGGACTGGAAGAGATCCCGTCCCACATTCATCGGAGAGGGGATGGGATTTGGGGAGACGGGTCGGGTTACACTTAAATAACTGAACAAGATAGTGGATAAAAACATCACAAAGCTGTTTTTGTGCCTCTTATATTATTTAATATAAATATGATTTTTTTTTGTAATACAATTTCAAAATTGCAACTTTATTTCGTAGTTCAAAAGTTGCAAATCACATAGTAAAATTGCCATTAAAAATTACATAGTCAACCATACTCTTTCTAAATTTCCTCACAATCTCTTGAGGATCTCCTGTTGTAATTGAAAGTTTTTGGTCAAATTGTTCGACGTCACTTCCTACTCTCTCGGATAAGATTTCGTTGTAGTTGTAGTCGTCTTCTTCGTTGATCTCTGGTTGGTCGCACCTTCTACACTCCGCTCTAATTCAATCTCTGAATAAAATTGTAATTTTCGAGTTGTCTCCCGTCAATGAGTGTCTATGCTCTCATATTTGAAACCTTCCAGCATAAAAAGCGCTTTCCGAATATGTGGATGATGCTTGAATATTCAACACATCTCGATCCATCTTTGTTAGTGTCAGAAATGTCTTCACATTCTCCCTCCAGTATCTCATCAAGTCTTCACGTTCACCTTCATTGACAATTGTTTCGTACGGTACAACACCCTGCAAGACATAAACATCAAACTCGCTAATTTGTGAATAAGTTAAACCACTATACATTATATTTCTAAGGCCTTGAATACTTGAGGCAGAAACATCATGTCTTTTATAAGGTTGCAGCGAAGTAGAAGAAGATAGTACAGAAGTCGGTTGATTATTTGCACTTTGTTTTTGGTAATTGTAGACACCCAATGTGTCCCCTCTTTACCGACTATTTTCGTTCAGGTCGTCCTTTTATATTCAACTAATTTCACAATGCTTCTCAGTCTTGAAAATTCTACAAAAATGCTAAGTTTTAATATTTTCATTAATTACCGCGTATTTTTAAAAATATCGGGTATTACATTTTATAATTAAAATATAAGCAAAATAATTTTAATATTTCGGCATCAACATTGGTGATTGATTTTCTCTTAATATTTTCACCAATTACCAAATTAATCATTTTCTTATGAATATTATATTTTACTTAAATTAAATATATATATATTAAATCTTTTGTACCGTAATTTATGTGTGTGCACTTTTGAAAATTGGATTAGGACAAAGAAGCATATTTTAATTAATTAAGGGATTTGGACTAGTTACTAATTAATCCATAATTGGGCTAATATATTCCCTCCCTATCTCAACCCCCCATTTCAGCCCAATTTCGCACAAACCCGTGGCCCACACTCTTCTATTCCCTTAAACTCATCCGACCCACACCCATTCCTCAACTAAATCTTCCTAACCAGAACTTTCCTCCAAACCAAACAGCAACCCTAAAACCGACGGACACCCACCAAAACCACCAGTCTGTCGCCGCACCTCTCTTTTACCCGCCGGATAAACACCGGCGCCCTACTACCTGACACCGCCCATACTCAATCCATCACAATCACCGCACCAGCCTTACACATCCCGAAAATCCGCACCATCACACCCCTTTACCCCATTGATATTACACATACCCCTCACCTTTTGATGCATCATCTGCAACTCGAGACATGCGCCTGGTACGACTCAAAAATACCACACATGTCTCCCATAAAAGCTTCCCTTTAATTCAAAATTTCAGTCGTTTGAAGAAGGGATTGGGGTTCTAAATTTCAGTATAAATACAACCCCTTTGGGTTGTGTTTGGGGACCGAAGATCAGAGTTTTAAAAGCTTAGAATCAAAAACTCAGTTTGTTCATTTGGAACGAAATTCTGAGTCTTGGTCTGAATCGTAGAACAAAACTCGCATCTTTATTACTTCCAAGGAAATCAAAAATCTGTTTGCAAAAGCCTAGAACACACACAAAAAAAGGATTCGGTTTTGCTTACTTGGAAATCTTTACAAACAACTCAGAAAGAAAGTCTTTTACTCTTAGGTTTGAATTCGAACAAAAATCCACAAATCCTTCAAACTTTTCCTTTTTTAAATCGCATAGCAGTAAAACATCTTCGAGCGGAATCGACGAGTCGACACACGCCTCGGTTTGCTACACGGAGAAGGTAAACTTGATTTTCTCTCAATTTTAATTCTTTTTTTTTGTGTTTTTATGTGCCCTTTTTTATGTTTTCTGCTGATTAATTGTGTTTGGCTATATTTTTTTATGTTACTGTTTCTATTAACGCTTGAATGCAATGTTGGATCAGTCTGCTTTAAATAATTTAAGTCTGTATATATTTATTTAAGTCACTGAATAGATTTATGTTTATTATACCCACTTGCTTGAAGGAACATGATATTGGTAATGTAGTGCTTTCATTGATAGTTGCTACTGTCTAATGGTGTGCTTACCTATTTTTGGGGTCATTAATATTTGAACATGCTATGTTATTGTCATATTCAGCACTGTGTGATGGGTGTTTATTTTTTTTATATTGTTTTCAACAAATGATTTATGACTGGTATAAGGTCTAGATATGGTCTGTGTAAATTCAACTCTGAGATTGGTGATCATATCCATTATATGATAGGATTATAGGAAAAATGAAGACCTAAGATCATGCCTATGTAATCTAGGAATATATATATGTTGGTCGGTTTCATGTTTTGCTGTGAATGATGGATGGCAAGGTAGTTTAGGCTTTGAATCATGTACAACTCTTTAAAATAATATGTATATCATGTTTAGACCATGATGAAAACATGTTAGTATAACCATACAGTGCATGTCTCAATGTTTGTTTAGATTTTACATGCCTGACCAGTGTTCTTTGCCAGTCTAGGCTTGAAATTGGTTCCAATATAATCTTTAAGGTTTGGTTAGCTTGAGAGATGACTTATACAAGTCTGTGAACTTGATTTGCTTGTCTTGGTAATCTGGAAGTATACGTATGTTAACGTGCTAATGTATACTCTATGTTTTACACTGCAATCTAAAGTTATCATTTTGTCTATGTTATATGTAAAGTATACATGTGGTATATTCTAATGTACACAAGGTGGAAAGCCTGGATATACATCCAGTGTGTATCTAAGCTCTATAACTTTGTATATCTACATTATTCTCTTTTGAAATTTATATGTTTGGTAGTATATTTGTGATATGTTCCAATGTATATAAAATATAGAAGTTCGGGTAGTCATCCAGTGTATACCAAGGCTATCTACTTTTGTATACCCCTGAAATATATCATGTATATTTGAATATCCCCTGCATATAAACCTTCTTATGTATAAATACGCATATTGGACTGATTTGTTTCTTCTTTTAAATCTGAAATTCTCCATCTCCGTTGGGCCTGCACTGTTATCCCGAAGCCCAGTTTTTTTTTTTTTTTTATCAAAACTACTTGAGTGTTGTTTTGGGCTGATTGATCCCTCTTGTAAATCTGAAATTTATGCTTTCTTGATTGGGCCTACCTGCTCGTTTTCTCCTCTAAAAATCTGAAGATAATTCTCATATTTGGGCCTGTTTATATTTTCGTATACCTCTTGATATATGGGTTGATTCGTTCTTCTTAAACCTGAAATTTTATCTTTTGAGGCCTGTTCTTGATGTTCTCTGTCTAAATTGTCCGTACCCAAGGCCCAATGCCTTGGGTTGGACAGTGTTTCGACCTTTACTGCTTGCATTCGTTATGTATTTGGAGTAATATAATACAATTAAGTCATATGCATGTTTGAGTATGTGATTATTTGTCTATTTAATTGTTGATAAAGTTTGGAATATATTCTAATTCCTTTTCTCTTCTTTTATTTTTTACATGAGATGCATTCGTTACTTTGTCAAGTGAAGACCCGCGTCCAACACGTTGCATCTTTCTATTTCGAAATTCCTAAACAAAATAGGGCGGATGACATCGTCACTCGCTTTAGTCGCTTTGATTCTTTAAATTCAGTCATCTTTATTTGTCGTCTTGTTATTTTATTATGTAACCATGTATAATTATTGAAATGCTTAGAATAGTTATGCCTATATTAACAATTAGAAACGGGGTAGTTCTAAAATCAGAAACCCAACGCTAGCTTATTTTAGGCTCGTTATGCATGTCTAAGCTTTCAAAACAAGTTGATCATCTTTTTATTTGCATGATTAATCATAAAAAATAAGGTTTTACTTTTACCTAATTTGCTAAAAAATAACCTTTCACAAAAAATCGTTTCTTGGTATTATAAACAAAATTGTTTTCTCTTTACTTTCAATTGCCTAAACATAAGTATTTTTTTAAATAATATAAATGCATACTTTTAACTATATATGTATTTTTTTTATAAACAAGTCTTACAACTATTTTATGTCGTCAAGAATACATCTTTTTTTTGTTATTAAATACTTGCAACATCTTTTACTTAACATTTCTAAAAGCATGCATTTCTTAGTGTAATATTAAGCCTGAGTTTGATCGGACAACCGCAAGTTAGCGGATCTTAAAGTATGCCCAACTTATTTCCTTTAGGATAATGAAGAACCCTTACCCCGAATCTCATATTTTTCGTAGACTATTAATTGGAGATCATTTATAGCATTTTTATGCTACTCAAAAGTGTCCTAGTTCACTAGAATAATTAGGTGGCGACTCCTTTAAACAGTGATTTAATTCATGAATCACCGCCAGCAACGTTGCAGCACCATTCAAGGCTCCGGGTAAAAAACGGGCGCGACAGCATGACGACTCCACTGAGGATAATTATGTTCTTAACCATAACAAACCTAAGTTTATTATTTTTTGGCTCTATTTGCTTTTATTTGTTTAAATGCTTTAAATTTTGTATAACTGCTTCAACTGCTACTTTATTTTACTGATTTCCTTAAACTTGCATTCCGCTCATATTTTTTCCCTTACGGAAAATTCACACTATCACACACAACACGCGAGGTGTGCTTCGCGCACCCGCAAATTTCTTTCAAATACCTAAATTTAAGAGAGTTGACGTTTTGCGCGGAGCGTTCGGTCCAATCGGTGGCCGTGTAGCCTTCTCACTCGAGCAGTCCGCTCGGAAACCTTGTGTCTAGTAAACCAAATCTTAAAAAGTTAGGATAGAGCTAAACCACCCTTCATTTAAGTCATACATGCATATACCCTAGGTGGGTCGATCCTTGATATCGTCTCCACAATTAAGAATTCCACCAAATGTTGACGGGTCTCGCAACCCAACGACCAAATCAGCATACTATGTGTAGCGTGATGATGATAGACGGATCCAAGCCTAATCTGGACATGCCGAAATTGGAAAATGCACCGTCATTTGATCGCCATTTCCAACAAAACATTGCAGTTTAATGGCTTAGACCTATTTATCATAATCTCACATATTTGGCGTTTAGGCCCACCTCTGGCATAAGAGAGGCTCCGTGCATGTTAAGACTCGCTTTTGATGCAACGTGCTTGCTACGTGCTATCCATACTTCTGCAATATTACATGCATTATACTAACGTGGTTTGCTAAATTTTTTGAAGGTTTTTATTTCTTTTTCCCCAAACAAAGGTCGGTTCGTATTGACTAGAAGATGTCAGAACACCCACACTTTACAAGATCAATGGCACAATCTTTCAACGAAATGACTAATTCAGAGGCATTGGAGCAAACTTACTTGGGGTTTATCACTGTTCCTATAGATGAAGCAGAGGCCTCGAAAAAAGATAAATACCACGGCTTTGGACAAATGCATCGCCCAATTACTGCACCAAAAGGCAGACATGCATGCCGAAATCGAGAGGCTCCGAAATCTCACCAGTCTATCTACTAGCATAAATACTTCACCTCAACCCTTCTACTATATCCAAAATCCTCCACATTATTACCAATACGCATTCACTCCACATCTTTTTTACCATAGACAACCAATATATGACGCACCTCGAGCACCCGAATATTCCCTACAATACCGACCTACAAACTCTTTTCAACCACAAAACCAAACACCGGTCATACCCAAAGCTAACACAAGCCATGAGAAAAAGCCAACCAAAACCTATACACATTTGACCGAACCTTTAGCACAGTTGCACGAGAGGTTGAGAGTCACAAGAATCCTCCAACCAATCCCAAGAAACATCCCCAGACCTACTTTCAGAGGGTATGATGAAAACTAAACATTGTGCATACCACTCCGGAGCAGTCAGACACGACAATGAAAATTGCTATACCCTCAAAGACAAAATCGAGAAATTGATCAAAGAATGAGTCATCCAACTGAAAGGAGCTCCACCCAATGTAAACGATAACCCTTTGCCAAAACCTGTTTCTCCTGAATCAATCATTTGTCAAAGCATGCACTGCGCAGGAGCCAAAAGAAGACGATACAGAAAACCGCGTGGAAGGACTCAAAAATCTTTTCATCACTAAAAATGAGCATAAATGCAATGTGATTCTGGATGATCCCGCTGAAGACCCGACCTCTGAGATGCAGAGCAATGAGACATTTTGAACAAGTGGACTTGTACCCCTGTCTTGGTCCTCATAGAATCTAAAAATATTTTGTTAATTTAACATGTTTTCACCTCCTTTTGATTGTAATTGGAACTACGTTATGACCTGACCCTCGGCGGGATACGTAGGCGGCCACATCGGCTTCGGTCCCACTCTCAGAAAATTATATCATTCCCCTTTGTAATTTGAACTACGTTATGACCTGATTTCCTCGGCGGGATACGTAGGCGGCCTATATCGGCTTCGGTCACACCATTAAAAAAAAATCTCCCTTGTTTTGGATATGGCGAAATTCCCATATTTGAAACTGGGAATAATTTTTTAGGTTTCGCCGCAAAAAGACGCCAAGAAATACAGAAACGTTGATCTTGAAAATCCGACAAGAACCTTTTCATAAGCATTTTGTTTTTCAATAAATAAATAAACCTTCTTACCATGACAAGAAACCAGAGAGGGGTTACAAGTCCAAACGGGCCGGGCACACAAATATAAAGGGTCAAAGGTACAAAGTCAATACAAATCAACCGCCGCCCCCCTCCCGCCCAAACTCACAATTTTTCTTTGAGCGCAGATTTTTCATATTAGCAGAAGCGGAAAAGACAACAACAATAAAAATTCAAATTCCGCAATAACGTCCAGACAACAACATCATTTCAACTCATGCGGTTCACAAACGCATAACGTCCAGACAACAACGTCATTTCAACCTCAGACGGTTCCTAAACTCACAAGTTTTTTTGAGTGCAGATTGTTAGGTTGACAGAAGCATCGAAACTGCAACACTGATGTATAATTCCGAGGAATTTCTGCATCACAATTCAGCCCAAAGGGATCACGCTCCTATTAGGCGGCTACGCAAACTTGACCTACATGGTCCAACGACATTATATTTGCACAAGGATGATATTTCGGCTCACAGGGCCACATTATTATTCTCATTCATTCATTTCGCATATCTATATATCCATGCACTAACTATTTCATTTATCTTTGGTTTTATAGAAAGTTTTCGCATAGCGGCTCAGCCCACAAGACCACAGTCGCACGCATCTATCAAGACATCATTTGGCTCACATGGCCACACTCTGATCCTCATTTCTCAATCACTTTACGACTAACTATTTTATTCGGTTTATATTTTGCAGGTAATTTCATCATAACAGCCTGACCCACCGGGTTGAAATTATCTTATTACGTCTATCAACGACGTCTTCTTATTACGTCTATCAACAACGTCGTCTTATCGTCTATCAATGACGTTCTCTTATTACGTCTATTTAAATACGCTTCTCTTATTACGTCTATTCAACGATGTCGTCTTATCATCTATCAATGACGTTCTCTTATTACGTCTATTCAATGACGTCCTATTATATCTATCAATGACGTTCTATTATTACGTCTTTTCTACGACTTCCTCCTATTGCGACTATCAATGACGTCCTTTTATTACGTCTATTCAACGACGTTCATCTTATTATGTTCACACAACGATGTTTCTCTTATTATGGTTATCAATACTGTTCATATTTCATCTACGCAACGATGATAGTCTACAACACGTCTACCCAACAACGTCATTTCATTATGCCTGTGCAACAACTTCAACTATATTTTGTATTGCAACGACGACAAAACCTCTCAATCCTCGTTATTTGAAACGAACTACATTATGATCTGATTCACTTACTAGAATACGTAGGCGGCCTATATCAACTTCGATCACACCATTAAAATTGTCAACACAATGATATCCTAAAAATCTTCAACACAATGACACCTTCAATATTGTTAACACAATGACATCATCAAAATCGTCAACACAATAACACCATCAATATTGTCAACATAATAAATTGTCAACACAATGACATTATCAAAATTGTCAACACAATGACACCCTCAATATCATCAACATAATGACGTCATCTGCATCGCGTCAACATAATGATGTCATTATCACGTCAACACAATGTCGTCATCTGTATCGCGTCAACACAATAATGTCATCATCAAGTCAACACAATGAAGTCATCTGCATCACGTCAACACAATGACATCATCTGCATTGCGTCAACATAATGACACCATCATTACGTCAACACAATGACATTATCTGCATCGCGTCAATACAATGACGACATCATCACGTCATATGCATCACGTCAATACAATGACGTCATCTGCATCGCGTCAACACAATGATATCATCATCGCGTCAACACAATGACATCATCATCACGTTAACACAATGACGTCATCTGCATCACATCAACACAATAAGTCATCATCATGTCAACACAATGACGTCATCTGCATCGCGTCAACACAATGACGCCATCATCGCATCAACACAATGATGTCATCTGCATCGCGTCAATATAATGGCGTCATCATCACATCAACATATGACGTCATCTGCATCACATCAATATAATAACGTCATCTGCATCGCGTCAACACAATGACGCCATCATCACATTAACATAATGATGTCATCTGCATCGCATCAACACAATGACGTCATTATCATATCAACACAATGACGTCATCTGCATCGCGTTAACACAATGACGGCATCATCGCGTTAATATAATGACTCCATCATCACGTCAACACAATGATGCCATCAACATCGTGTCAACACAATGACACCAGCATCGCATCAACACAATGATGCTAGCATCACGTCAATACAATGACATCACCAACATCCTGATCAGCACCTGCAACTACGACACCTTCAGCACATTATGTCTACACAAGATGATATTCCTACTCACATGATCACATTTCTTATACTCATGCTTTATCATATTTTATCGTTTTAACAATTATGCACTAATTTTTCTTAAGTTTTAGCCTACAGGTTCCTCAATTTACAGGAGCAGTTACAACACGTCTGTGCAAGGACAACATCTCGACATTCAACACGTCTGTACGGGGATGACATCTCGACATTTGCAGCATCCAACATATCACACAGGGACGACATCTCTACCCACAGAATTGTATTTCTTACATATACATGCTCTATCATTTTGTGTCTCAACAGTTATGCACTAACTTTTTTTAAGCTTTAGCCTGCATGAACCATAATTTACAGGAGTAGGAGCACAACGTGGAACTATCTATTATGACGAACCGAGAAAATTTGTACCTCGAACATCGATCCGATCTCCTCCAGAATCACGCAACACCAATGGCCCTAGTGTCATCATAATTCGATACTGGGATAAAATTTTGAATCTGCATCCGCCTTGTCTTTAATTTTCTGGCATCACAGCAACCCAGTGCCATCATAATTCGACACTGGGACAAATTTTGAATCTGTATCCGTCCCGCTTTAATTTTCAAGCATCACAGCAATCCAGTATCATCATAATTCGACACTGAGACAAATTTTGAATCCGCATTAGTCTCGTCTTTAATTTTCTAGCATCACATCAATCCAGTGTCATCATAATCCGACACTGGGACAAAATTGTGAATTTTCCTCAATTTTGAACTCAAATTTCTAGCATCTAAAATTTCCTTTTCTCCTTAAAAACTCCGTTTATCCATGCATTTTATAATCTTTGACGATCAGAACAAAATTGGCTATAAGTCAACGTCTTTGTCCGAAAACTCTTTCACCGTCTTCAGTCAAAGAGGGACAAGCTGTTGACACTCAATTTTGTCCCCTCTTTACCAACTATTTTCGTTCAGGTCGTCCTTTTATCTTCAATTAATTTCACTATGCTTCTCAGTCTAGAAAATTCTCCAAAAATGCTAAGTTTTAATATTTTCACTAATTACCGCGTATTTTTAAAAATATCTAGTATTACATTTTATAATTAAAATATAAGCAAAAAGATTTTAATATTTCGGCAACAGCATTGGTGATTGATTCTCTTAATATTTTCACCAATTACCAAATTAATCATTTTCTTATGAATATTATATTTTACTTAAATTAAATATATATTAAATCTTTTGTACCGTAATTTATGTGCGTGTGCACTTTTGAAAATTTGATTAGAATAAAGATGCATATTTTAATTAATTAAGGAATTTGGACTAGTTACTAATTAATCCATAATTATGCTAATATATTTCCTCCCTATCTCAAACCCCCATTTCAACCCAATTTCGCACAAACCCGCGACCCGTACTCTTCTATTCCCTTAAACTCATCCGGCCCACATCCATTCCTCAACTAAATCTCCCTAACCAGAACTTTCCTCCAAACCAAACAGCAGCCCTAAAAACCGACGGACACCCACCACAACCACCCGTATGTCGCCACACCTTCCTTTTACCCGCCGGATATACATCGTCGCCTTACTACCTGACACCGCCCATACTCAATCCATCACAATCGCTGCACCAGCCTTACACACCTAGAAAATCCGCACCATCACACCCATTTACCCCATCAATATTACCCATACCCCTCACCTTTTGTTGCATCATCTGCAACTCGAGACATGCGTCTGGTACAACTCAACAGTACCACACATGTATCCCATAAAAACATCCCTTTAATTCAAAATTTCAGTCGTTTGAAGAAGGGATTGGGGTTTCAAATTTCAGTATAAATACAACCTATTTGGGTTGTGTTTGGGGACCGAAGATCAGAGTTTTAAAAGCTTAGAATAAAAAACTCAGTTTGTTCATTTGCATCGTAATTCTGAATCTTGGTCTGAATCAAAGAACAAAACTCGCATCTTTATTACTTCCAAGGCTATCGAAAATCTTTTTGCAAAAGCCTAGAACACACAAAAAAAGATTCGATTTGGCTTACTTGGAAATCTTTATAAATAACTCAGAAAGAAAGTCTTTTACTCTCAGGTTTGAATTCGAACTATCCTTTGTCAAAGTAATCCTCTCTCGGAGTTCTATCAAGCCCGCTCCATGTTTACCTTGGAAAAAGCCGACTTGGCTAAAAAGGTAGCTACGAGTGCTAGTCTCGTGGCCATGACGACGACCTCCCATACATCCACGAATTTTGGTGATCATTCGAACCAAAACTGGTCACAAGAGGGCGACAAAAATATTAAAAAAATCGCGGGGGAAAACGCGGCGGTTTCGGCAGTGGTAATGGTGGCCAAAACAGGGGTGGTGGACCCCCTCCCGGATACAGTGGGCCACCGACCCACTAATCTCATCCTTAGGCCCCTTGACCATGGGTTGGGAACATTGGGCAGTGGCCCAACATCCCATATCCATCTTCCGTCGCATTCATCGCCGGTGGCTTCCCGGCCGTGTCGCCCAATGTCCGTGGGCGGTGATTCCCAAATCGATTCTGGTCGGGGCAGAATGGAGGTGTTCTTGGGCCCCGGCCTCCTCAATCCCATCATAAAGTGGGCTCCACTCCAACCGACTATTACACCTCGTAAGTTTAAGGGCAATAAGTTGAGAACATAATTAAAAAAATAAGATTCGAGTATTGAAAATTAGTATGCAAGGAATGTAATCCCGAAATAATTTTGGAAACAACGAGTGTGGCGAATGGAATTAATAATAATAATTGAATATTCCCAATAGGGTTGGACAAGTGTCGTGTATATATATATATATATTAGGACATGAAATTTTCAGATTTTATATAAGATGGGTTATGTGGAAGATTGACTTATTAATTGTGGATTAATTTTATTGGGAAGGGATAATAATGCGTGGAACGAGATGACCAACACACTTATTAAAATTCAACCCCATGCTCACTTAAACCAAGGTTCCACTCATTCTCTACACTTTAAATCAAAATTTATCCTTCACCTTCATCCTCTCTCCCCCAACCGATTTCTACTCCCCTCCATAGCTAAGTGAAGCTCTAATTAACTCCTTCTTTCAAGACTAAGCCCTTCTATTAAGTTCTTAGCCAAGGTACCCTCACCCACAGCCATTTCGGCAATGCTGGCCGAATGCTAGCCCAAGAAACTTTAGCTTTGGAGATGAACATTTTGGAAGAAGAACATGTAAGTAAGATGGTTTCAAGCTTATAAAGAATGCATGCATGTCATTAAAAGTTAAAGAAATGGTGCACAATGGAGCAGTGAATGCCGAGATACTAGGGACTGTTTTGGCTAAGTTGAGGTAAAATTTCTTCTTCTTATAGAGTAATTGGAAGTTAAAAGATGTTGTAGTTAAGAGATGAACTTGTGTTAAGAGAAATTGGAAATAAGAAATGCATGTGACTGTTTTGGTTACAGTTGAGCCGATTTTGGGGCTGTTTAATTACATTGGATTAGATTGTTATTATTGTTATTATCGTCACTAATTTCATGTTAAAAACAAAGGAATCTTGATGTTGAAAGTTGTAATTGGTTATATGAAAGTGTTGAAACATGAATTGGAATTTAAGAAATTATGAGGAGAGTTTTGGTATTATATTGTTGTGGTCGAGACCTTCCCAAAATCGTGGGTATTGTTGTGTCAAATTTAAGGGTTGTTTTTTTGAAGTTAGAATGCTGGAAATTTAGTTATAAACATGCATGTACATTGTTGTAATTGTGGATATATGTCTTAAATGAATTGAAGTGTAGAAATGTGTTATGTTGCAAACTATAAGACTTGCACTCTTGTTGTTGTTGCTAGAAGTATGGACTGTTTTAGTGACTGTTTTAATATGGATTAAAGGGCTGAATTAACATGAGAAATGAGTGTATTAGTCACCTTGGTTGCTATGGTTATTGTCTTCCATGAAAGTAAGAAGAAATAATGTATAATGATGGTGTATAAGGAGTATATGGGACTGTTTTGGTTATATCCTTGAATTGTGACTTGTTATCGTTGGTTGTTGATCTTGTGTGTGAATTGCGGATGTGAGTATAAACAGGGAAAGTGCTGCCCAAATTTCTACATAAAAAGAGAGTCATCATTCGATATATAATGTATGCTAGTAATCATAGAGTTGATGGATATGTTATTATTGTTATAAGTTGAAGTGCTAATTGAGACAAATTCTAATTATCGAGTTGGTATAGACGATAAGGTATGCAAAGCTATCCCTTCTTTCTTTTTGGCATGATTTATATAAATGAGTGTACGGCGGACGTACATAGTTCCAATGAATCCTAATTCCTAGTGATACATGATACGATAGTGTCTTTGATTTTCAGTGATAGTTCATTTTATTTATTCCATTGAGAGTCAAATGATGATTTAATTTGCATATGGTTACTCATAATATTCTATTCGTGCTTGATGTGAATATATCATTTCATCGAGTCCCTCGCTAGAGGGCCGAATATGGTATGTATATATACATGATGATTTTATCGAGTCCCAGAATGGACAGGGTATGATATATGCGGACATGCATCCACGAATATGATTATTTCACCGAGTCCCACGATGGGTCGGGTACGGTATGTGCGCAGTGGACAGGTCCACGGATATATATGTGGACAGGCATCCACAGATATGACTTCATTCACCGAGTCCCAGATTGGACCGGGTACGGTATATGTGGACAGGTATCCACGGATATGGTATATTATATGGACATGTATGCCTCTCATTTCTTAAGACACAGTTGCATTGGTATCTTTGATTATTATACTTGTCTCATGTTATCTTTTGGCCAGTTATGATCATCTTTATAGTACTTCATGTTTTATATACTCAGTACATTATTTCGTACTGACCCCTTTCTTCGGGGGGATGCGTTTCATGCCCGCAGGTACATGTACTCAGTTTGGTGATCCTCCAGTCTAGGGTTTCCACTCAGCTATTTGGAGAGCTCCATTGTTCCGGAGCATAGTCATTTTGGTACAGATCCTAGCTATAGACTTATGCATATTCAGGGGTACGGCGGGGCCCTGTCACGTCATATTTCACTGTTATACTCTTAGAGGTCTGTAGTCATGTGTGGGTTGTAGACGTGTTCTGGTCAGCTGTACAATTGTGATTTGTTTTGGATACTTCTGTATATAGTGGCAGCCTTGTCGGCTCGCCTATTTGATTATGATTGATTAGCTGCGACTCCTCGGGAGACAGGTTCATTTCAGATTTCTATATTGTTCTTGGTATCAGTCGGATTATATGTGGCAGGTCAGTATAAGGGTGTCCAATTTGGGCACTGGATCACGGCCCGTCAGGTCGGGTCGTGACACCGACATTGAGACAGCTATGCACACACTTAGAATAACTCCCTCATACCTAAATTGGTATATGGACACCAGTGTGACTACCCACATGACGTCCGATCAAGGTACTCTCTCGTCTTATTCCAATTTGAGAAACCCTCGTAACATAATTTTTGGTAATGATAATTCAATTTCGATTCGTGGTTATGGTCATAAAACTTTGTCTCCACCCCATCCACCTCTTATCTTGAAAAATACCCTTCATGTCCCTAAATTGATTAAAAATTTAGTGTATGTCCATAAATTTACAACTGATAATTATGTTTCTGTTCAATTTGAGCAGTTTGGGTTATCTATGAAGGATTTCACGACGGGGAGTCCTCTCATGAGGTGTGATAGTAGGGGATATCTTTATCCAATCACACCGAGTTTCGGTCTTTCGAGTCAAACCTTGCCATCTACGTTTCCCGTCCTTGCTCCTTCCTTGTGGCATGCTCGTCTAGGTCATCCGGGGTCATCTGTTTTGTCTTCCTTAGATAAAAATAAATTTATTTATGGTAAGGGTACGCATAGTACTCCGAATTGTCAATCTTGTTCTTTAGAAAAAAATGTTAGATACCATTTGTAGACTCTAATTCTCATACACTAATGACATTTAATATTATTCATAGCGATCTATGGACGTCTCATGTTTTCAGTTCTTTGGGTCATCGTTATTATGTTCTATTTTTGGATGATTATTCTACATTTTTATGGATTTTTTCAATAGCGAAAAAATCTCAAGTTTTTTCCTCCTTAAAATTTAGAGCATTCATTATAACCCAATTCGAACAGAAAATTAAAAATATCCAATGCGATAATGGCAAAGAATATGATAATGGGGTGTTTCGAGAATTTTATGCTAATAATGGGATCAATTTTCGTTTTTATTTTCTTCATACGTCTTCACAAAATGGGAAAGCCGAACGAAAAAATTGTATCATTAACAACATTATCCGAACTTTCTTGATTTATGCTTCCGTACCCCCTATTTTTTGGCATCACGCTCTACAAATGACTACATATCTTCTTAACATTCTTCCTATCAAACGTTTGACGTATTTGTCCCCTCTTCAAATTTTATATAATAAGATTCCTTCATTTTCACATCTTAGGGTTTTTGGGTGCTTATGTTATCCGTTGTTTACGTCCACCACAATTAACAAACTTCAGGCTCATTATACTCCTTGTGTGGTTTTGGGTTATTCGTCTAATCATCGTGGTTACAAATGTTTTGATTTATCATCTAATAAAATCATTATTAGTCATCATGTTATTTTTTATGAGTCCCAATTTTCGTTTGCTAAGGTTAGTAATGCCGTGCCTAGTTCATATAATTTTTTGGATGACGGTATATCCTCATATATTATCCACATTTATCGAACTTATCCCGTACCCAAAATTCGCCAGCGGGCCCAATATCCGTTGGGTCCACAGTCCCGTCGCCAACACTGTTTCCAGCTATTGTGTCCAGTATTTCACTAGGACAGTGCATGTACTTGGGCCAGTTACCCAACCCATTACCGTCACTGATCCAGTGGCAGTTTCTTCTAGTTCCCGTGTTGGGCCAGCACGCCCACTGCCTGCTGACCAGTTCATCACGTGTCCCAATATTTTTCAAAATCCACCCAATTCTTCCTCGAATTATAGACCTGTCACTCGTAGATAACGGGGTATTGTTAAACCAAAATGATATTTTAATCTAAATTCTAATTTATTAAATCACTCATGCCCTATAATCTTGTGTCTGCTTTAAATGACCCAAATTGGAAAATTATTATGACCGACGAATATAATGCTCTTATTGATAATAAGATGTGGGAGTTGGTACCCCGTCCATCTGGTGTTAATATTATTCGGTCTATGTGGATTTTTACTCATAAGGACAATTCTGATGGTTTGTTTGCAAGGCATAAGGCTCGTCTTGTAGGTGATGGTAAGACTCAGCATGTTGGTGTGGATTGTGGTGAGATATTTAGTTTGGTGGTCAAGCCAGCTACCATTCACATTATGCCCAGCTTGACTCTTTCGAAAGCATGGATCATTCATCAGTTAGATGTGAAGAATTCTTTCCTACATAGTGATCTCAAGGAGACAATCTATATGCATCAGCCCTTGGGGTTTAGGGATCCCAAATATCTGCAACATGTCTGCTTGTTGAAAAAGTCCTTGTATGGGCTTAAGCAGTCTCCCCATGGTATAAGAGGTTTGTAGACTATGTTTCGACTATTGGGTTCTCTCACAGCATGTCTGATAATTCATTATTCATATATCGTCGTGGTTCTTCATTGGCTTATATTATGTTATATATGGATGATATTATCTTGACAGCCTCTTCTGATGTATTATGCAAGTCTATCATGACAATTCTCAGTTCTGAGTTTGTTATGAAAGACTTGGGGGCCTTGAGTTACTTTTTGGAGATTGTTGTCACTCTTCATGCAGGTAGGTTGTTCTTATCCCAGAGGAAGTATGCAGCTGAGATCATTGAGAGGGCTTGGATGTCATCCTGTAAGTTCACTTCCACTCTGATTGATACTAAACTCAAGTTGAGTGCTGCGGCTGGCTCACCTTATGAGGATCTGACCCGATATCGCAATCTTGTAGGGGCCCTTCAGTATCTTACGTTCACGAGATCAGATATTACGTATGTAGTACAACAGATGTGTTTGTTTATGCATGATCTCATGGTTAGGCACATGAATGCGCTCAAACGCATCATTCGGTACATCCAGTGGACACTTGACTATGGCTTACATTTATATCTTTCGTCGACGTCAACACTTGTCTCGTATACAGATGTTGATTGGGGTAGATTTTCAGACACCAGACGGTCTACGTCTGGCTATTGTATGTTTCTTGATAATAACTTGGTCTCTTGGTCTGCCAAGCGTCAGTCAACGTTATCACGCTCTAGTGTAGAGGCCAAGTATCGAGGGGTAGCCAATATAGTCTATGAATCCGGTTGGTTACGTAATCTACTTTTAGAGCTTCATTGTCCCATTCAGAAAGTTACCTTGGTTTATTATGATAATGTTAGTGTCATCTACCTTTCTGGTAATCTGGCTCAGCACCAGCACACTAAACATATAGAGATGGATATCCACTTTGTTCGCGAAAAGGTAGCTCGTAGACAAGTATGTGTTTGTCACGTCCCCTCCAAGTATCAAATTGCAGACATCTTCACCAAAGGTCTTCCCTCTATCCTTTTTGAAGATTTTAGGGACAGTCTCAGCGTAAGAAGACCGTCCGCTGTGATTGTGGGTGTGTGATAAATATCAAATATACCGTGATATACATATATGGTATATCACGATTTTGGTTAGTTTTAGTGTATGAAATAAAGTAGGATTTGTATTAAAATAGAATTGTACACTTACCATAATTATATAATTATTGTACAAGTAGAATAAGATTTTGGGAGTAGAATAGGAATAGAATTTTCCATATATACCTATTCATTCAATATGCTTTAACGAAGATATCTGTAGTCTTTTTTATATTTGTATATATACCTATTCATTGGAGATTATAATTTGTATATATACATATTCATTCAATAAGAATAATCAAGAGATTATTTCTTTCAGTTTTGATCTCCAACAAAATTATCTCTCAGAAAAAGCTTCAACGAAGATATTTGTATTTTTTTTTTATATTTGTGAAAAATATGCTTTAAAAATTACTTCCTCCGTCCCAATATTATTGTGATGTTTTAAAAGTCAATTTGATTAAATTTTAAAGCTAAATTAGATTAGATTAATTTTAAAATTAAAATTTAGATATTCGAAAACTATACGAAAAGTACTATAAAGTTGCAATTCTTCTCAAATTAATATGATGAAAAAAATATAGCTTAAAATGTTGGTCAAAGTTTTACTACAAGAAGAAAAACATTTGTCAACATCTTTGTTGTCATATGTTTGATGTTGTTCGTCAAAAGTACTTTTCGCAACAACAATAACCCCCGATGCGAAAAGGTTTTGCAACAATAAGTTATTTTTTTGTTGTCATTTACGTTTTTTAGCAAAAACATATTAAATTTTTGTTGCTATTTACATTTTTTTAGCAATAATATATTTATTGTTGTTAATATTTTGTTGTCAATTCTTTACTTACTTGTAGTATTCATATAGTTTGACTCTTGAAAGCGTAATGTGATAAGTATTTTGAGACAGAGAAAGTAGGTTGATCCAATACTTAAAAAGAACAAGTATGAATGTGAACCACCTTCAACAGTGGTTATTTTGCCGGTGATTTTACAGTTTTTTGTAGTGTTCGTCTTTTCTTTGTGATGTATTTATGAAACAGTTTTGGTAGTATATGTTATAAACAATATTAAAGGGATAGTTATGATCACTTCTTCTGGCATTCAAGAAGGGGGAAGTTATGTTAAATTCTGAAATTGTAACCACTTTTATGTTGTTCAAATTATGATAAATGCTTGCTGAATTTAATTTATAGTATTTGATTGTATTGCCAATTTGTGTACAAGTTCTCTCTAGTATTCACAGGATGTTTGATTTCATGTTTAATGTTGTTTGCATTCTTGTAGACATCTTCCGCATCGCTGGTTATGAACGATGGTGTAACTGTTGTTATTCTGGAGAAGTGATCAATTATGAAGATGCGACGCACTTCCCTTGTTATTGCGCAACGTCTGATTATAAAGGGCCAAAGTTCAAAGGCTCAGTTTGGAGAAACAAATAAAGTGCCAAAAGGAGTTGCATATATAGAAAGATTGCGATTTGAATTAAACATTGTGTATATAGAGAAGATGTATTAGAAATTTTTCTCAAGTTCTTTTCTTAATTGGGCATAAAGGTATACCTGGAATTTGATTAATTGTGATATTGAAATAATATTTTATGATTCAACTAAATATTGATGTTTCTTATTATAAAAATATTTCTGTTGGCTTTGTCATAACAATGGTTTGATAGTTTAATTATGAAATTATGCTATATTTGGTACATTAGTTGTAACTCAGTAACCAAATTAATAAATTTCGAAAACTACAACTAGAGCTGTCAAAACGGACCAGCCCAGTCCAAGCCTCGCGGGCCAAGAAATTTGATGGGTTGGGGAGGGCCGTCCCTTCATTTGAACGGATCTTAGTGGCCAACCTAACCCAGCGCTACAAGGATCGTGGGCTGGGCCAACCCTTCATTTTTTTCAATATTTTTTATAAGAGCGAACCTATATGTATGATAATTTGTTAACATTTCTAACATAGAATGATATGAAAGTGCATAATTCTACGATAACTTATTGTTAAACAGTGTCCGAAAATAGTGCCCAGCGCCGCTGCGGCCTTTGTCCGTTAACAGTGTTCCGGATTTATATATTTGGTATATATTAGAATTAGTCTTGTACTTTAATTACTATTGTAATATTACCATAATTGTATAGTTAGTCTCCTTATAGAATAGGGTTTTAGATGTAAAGTAAGAATATGATTCTCCTATTGTAATTTGTATATATATGTCTTCAATCAATAAGAATAATCAAGAGATTAATTCTTTCATGGTATCAAGAGTCTAGGTTCTCTTTACCCTGCTTCCGCTCCTCAAATTTCTCTTTATTTTCTCGGTTTTCTTGCCCAAGCGCCGCAGTCCTCTTCTTGGATTTATTCCAGCGTCGCGACACTTCCCTCCAGAAAATCCTCTCTCACAAATTCCATTCTCCGAATCTTGTTGTTCTATTCATCATGACTAGTAAGAACACTTTTCATCCTGCCCTCACTGTTTCTAACATCAAGAGTGTTCTTCCTATCGTTCTTGACCTAGAGAACGTCCAATATGAGACGTGGGCAGAATTATTCAAGATTCATGCTATGACACATAAAGTTCTTCACCACATCATTCTTCCCACTACTCCTACGGGGGTGATACGGCGGCGTCTACGTCTACAACGGTTGTACCCACCAAAGCAGCAGATCCAGACTTATGGGTCATGCTTGATGTCAAGGTTCTCGAGTGGATTTATGTCACTATATCATTGGATCTTTTACAAACGATTATGGAACCCAACTCCACAGTTATGGCGGCATGGAATCGATTGCGTGACATCTTCCAAGATAACAATCATTCTCGCATTGTTATCCTTGAGTAGGAATTTTCTCAAGTTGCTATGGCGAATTTTCCAAACGTTTCTTCTTATTGCAAACGCCTCAAGAGGTTGCTTCGGTTATTCGTCAAAGTAGCCTCATGCCGGAGTTCTATCAAACCCTCTCCATGTTCACTTTGAAAGAAGCGGGTTTGGCTAAAAGGGCATCGATCAGAGCAAGCCCCGTCGTCATGATGACTTCTTACAATTTTTCCCCTTCCACTCCAGCCAACGTGACCCAAAATCACAACAACGGGGATGGTAAGAAGGGCCAAAATCGAAAGAATAATGACAAGAATCGCGGCGGGAACAACGGGGGCAACCTTCAGCAGCAGCAGCAGTTTTGGAGCTCACAGGAGGCCCCTGGACAGTGGCAGTGGGTCCCAACTCCGCGGCTCAGCATTACAGCACCGCGACAGTCCGATATACTTGGGCCTCGCCCCCCCTCAGGCCCACCACGCAATGGGCCCCACTCAGACCGATATTGAAGCAGCGATGCACACTCTTAATTTGACTCAACCGGATCCTAATTGGTACATGGACACAGGTGCCACTACCCACATGACATCCGACCAAGGTAATATCTCGTCTTATTCTAATTTGAGCAGTAATCGTGGTATAATTATTGGTAATGACAGTTCTATTCCAATAAAGGGTTATGGTAATAAAACTTTATCCCCTCCTCATCCACCACTTGTCCTGAAAAATATCCTTCATGCCCCCAAAATTGATTAAAAATTTGATGTATGTCCGTAAATTCACCACTGATAATTGGGTCTCTATTGATTTTGATCTTTTTGGGTTTTCTGTGAAGGATTTCAAGACGGAGAGTCCTCTCATGACGTGTGACAGTAGGGGGATCTTTATCCAATCACACCGAGTCTCAGCATCTCGCGTCAAGCTATGTCATCCACTTTTGCAGCTCTTGCTCCTTCCTTGTGGCATGCTCGTCTAGGTCATCTAGGGTCATCAATTTTATCTGTTTTAGATAAAAAATAAGTTTATTTCTTGTAAGGGTACGCGTAGTACTCTAAATTGTCAATCTTATGCTTTAGGGAAAATTATTAAGTTACCATTTGTAACCTCGAATTCTAATACTTCAATGTCATTTGAAATTATTCATAGCAATTTATGTACATCTCCGGTTCTCTGTTCTATGGGTCATCGATATTATGTTTTATTCTTGGATGATTACTCTAAATTTTTATAGACGTTTCCAATTGCGAAAAAATCACAAGTTTTTTCCATCTTCGTAAAATTTAAAGCTTTCATAAGAACTCAATTCGAACGGAAAATAAAGAACATCAAATGTGATAATGGTAAAGAGTACGAAAATGGGGAGTTTAGGGAGTTTTGTGCTCAAAATAGGATAAATTTTCATTTTTCTTGTCCTCATACGTCTTCACAAAATGGGAAAGCTGGACGAAAAATTTATACCATTAATAACATTATTCGGACTTTATTGGTTCATTCTTCCGTCCCTCCATTGTTTTGGCATCATGCGCTACAAATGACTACCGATCTACTTAATATCATTCCCTCTAAAGGTTTGACATATTCCTCCCCTCTTCATGTTTTATACAATAAGACTCCTACGTATTTCATCTTAGGGTCTTTGAATGCTTATGTTACCACTGTTTTCATCCACCATAATGAACAAACTTCAGGCACGTTCTACCCCGTGTGTGTTTTGGGCTATCCATCAAATCATTGTGGTTATAAATGCTTTGATTTGTCCTCTAAACGAATTATCATTAGTCGTCATGTTCTTTTTTATGAATCCCAATTTCCATTTTCTAAAGTAGAAAAACCCGTGCCTAGTTCTTATGATTTTTTGGATGATGATGACTCCCCCTATGTTCTCCGTCATTTTTCAGATTTTTCAGAAAATACATCGTCAGTGCCACGGCGCCTGCCATCCAGTGAACATTCAGTCTTAAACCCGTCATTAGCGCCACGACCCTTAGGGGAAGCGCCGCGGCGCCAAAACTTCAGAGAGCTCTGCTTTTCTTCAAGCGTCGCGGCCCTGGCTCCCTACGCCGCGGCGCCTCTGATTTGTCCTAAGACTCAGCATATTGGTGTGGATTGTGGTGAGACATTTAGCCCGGTGGTCAAGCCGGCTACTATTCGTACTGTGCTCAGCTTGGGTTTGTCGAAATCATGGCTCATTCATCAGCTAGATGTGAAAAATGCTTTCCTACATGGTGATCTTCATGAGACAATGTATATGCATCAACCCTTAGGGTTTAGGGATAGTAGATATCCTAATCATGTCTGTTTATTGAAGAAGTCCTTGTATGGGCTTAAGCAGTCTCTACTGGCATGGTATAAGAGGTTTGCTGACTATGTTTCGACTATGAATTTCTCTCACAGCAGGTCTGATATTTCATTATTCATATACCGTCAGGGATCTTCTGTCACGCCCCGACCCGACGGGCCGTGACTAAACGTCCTAATGACGCCATTATACTAACCTGTCGCACATAATCCAACTTACACGTAAGGAAAATACGAAATCCGGTAGCATAATGCTGCAACAATAACATATGTCAGAATAGGCAAGCCGACAAGGCTGCCTTTACACAAGAATGTATCTGCCTCCTAGGGAGTCCCAACTAACCAACATAATATAACAGGCAAGCCGACAAGGCTGCCACCAAATAGTATCACGTATACACGGGAACATCCCAACACAGCGTACAACAACATGGCTGATCAAAACGGATTTATAACTCTACATAAGTACAACCCAAAACTGTCTACAGACCTCTATAAGAAGAATAACGACCTGTGACGGGACAGGGCCTCGTCGTGCCCCTAAATATACAAAAGTCAAAATAATAGGGTTCTGTACCAAAATGACAAAGCTCTGAATCAAAGGAGCTTTCCAAACAGCTGAGCAGGAACCTAGACCGGAGGATCACCAAACTGAGCACATGTACCCTCGGGCATGAACGCAGCCCCCCGAGAAAAGGGGGTCAGTACGAAAGAATGTATCGAGTATATGAAACATAAAGTACAAAATAGACAATCACAACTGGTCAAAATGTACAGGAGACATGTAATATTATCAAATGACAATCTAACTGTGCCATAGAAAATAGAGAATCAACTGTGCCTTATAAAAATGAGAGTCAAGTCAAAAACCACGAATGCCTGTCCATATGGTCATCATATACATATATACATATAACGTAATCCGGCCCTCTAGTGCGGGACTCGGTGGAATCATATCATAATCTGGCCCATACTGGGACTCGGTGAAGTCATCATCTCATCTATGTATGCATCCTACGTAAGTCGGCCCTCTAGTGAGGGACTCGGTGAATAATGCAAGGCTGTGCACAAACATAAGCCGGCCCGGGACTCAGAGAAGTGGAATAGTAATAACACTTAGCACGAGTAGATATCATGAGCAACCATATGCAATTTAAATCATCATTTGACTCTCAATAAAATCATTAAAATGAACTTTTACTGTAAACATCAAAGGCACTTCTCATAACTCATTTATTAGGAATTAGACTGTATAGAAATCATGTATGTCCGCCGTACGTTCATTTCTTATAAACCATGCCAAAGAAAGAAGGAAGAGTTTCACATACCTTATTGTCGAATTAGTCTAAGTTCCCACGATTGCTTGTAAACTCTACGAATGGTTTTCCATATCCTATGAATGATTTAAACTCCACATGAATTAATATACTGAAAACATATCCCACTTAGACAATCTAACAAACATTTTGTACGCGTAGCATCTATATTCGTCTATATTGAAACCTATGCTTATAGTGAAACACCCAACCTTTTTAATCATTCTCTTTACTGCATTAACGCCCCAAACAGTCCAGAAATTACACATGCAATCCCAATTTCATATCAATAGTCCAGCGATACCCATCAACCCAACGTTGCCGATAATCATCTTAAAACTAACAAGAGTTGGGTTCTATCATTAGTATACTTTAGGAATAAGAAGGATTATCTTTTGAAAGCTGCGACGAGAGTCGTCGGATGACCTTTCACCCCAAACCCGATTTCATTAAGCAGGAACAGACCTCAGACAAAAACGATTTCCAGGACTTTCACGAATTCAAGGTCTTAACTTGGTTTTCTGGGTGTTAAGCTTGTTTTGGGCTTCAATTTTGTTGGGACCAAGATTCCCAATGCCATGAATGTTTCTCCCCTTCTGGTCGAATGGGAAACTCAATGAAAACACCCCAATTTGGCTAAAATTAATTTCAGAGAACTACCACTTAGAGATGTTACTACTTTGACAGAAGTGTGATAACATAATCTTCTTTATGAGAATATTTCTTAAAAGGATGAAGGCTTAATGATGGAGAGAGTGGAAGTTTGACAATAAAGAAAGTGAAAGATTAGTAAAATAAAGAAGATGAAAAGAAGTTGGGGATCTGTACTTCTAAGTGATGCCATCGCCAATTTAAGAGCTTAGCCACCCAAATGGCCCGCTGAAATGTTACATGTAGCCACCATCTTTTGTCCCCACTCTTAATTAATCCCATATTTAATTAATCATACACACAGAATAATTTTCGATTCCAATTCACTTAAATCCCGACGACTAATAGAACCTTCGTGTACCCAATGTCACAATTCTCATAATATGACACTAGTCTGTAGCCTCCTTGGGGATATACAATTATTATTATAATTCCTATCGTCGCGATAATTAATCCCAAAATTATTTCGGGATCACATTCTTTTGCATACTAATTTCCTTATTAGTGTACGCAAGTTTAATATAAATTTTCCGGGGTCCGGGTCTACTTTTCGACGTTCATGGGTTCAAAAAATTACCTGAAATTTCGAGGTGTTACATTCATCCTCGAATGTTGGGGTTACATATCTAAACATTGTCATGTAATTAGAAAATACAGCCCTACTATCTAGTCCAATTTGGTAAAGCTTCGCAACTTAATTTCGAGTAACAACAAGTTTTTGACAATTTCATGATAGATGCACCTTACATGCTTTGTGATTAGAAATTTTATAGTGTACTTGGTGATTAGGAATTTAACGCTAAATGAGAAAAATATTGTGTAAGATACTAAAACTAATTTGATAATCCTATTCCTATTTTTTATTTCTTTTCTCATAATTTTCTTTTAAATTTCAAGTTAAAATTAGATTGCAATCATGAATACAACTTCTAACTTGGTAATTTAGATTTAACGTTAAATAAATAAAGTATTGTGTAAGATACTAAGACGTATTCGATAATCACTATTCCTAATTTTTACTTCTTTTTTCAAATCTTCTTTTAAATTTTTAATTAGCCTTTTGGCCCACGGGCCGACCTCGATCGAGCCTCAATCAGGCCTCAAGGACCGGCGGACTAACTTGGGTTGGGCTTATAAGCCTCAATTTTAAATGAACTGATTTTTTTTAGCCCAACTCTACCCCCAATTGCGGGTTGGGCTGACTTCAAGGGCCAAACCCATTTTGACGACTCTAGCTACTATGGCTGCACAAAAGTCGATCCGGACCGAAAAATTGGACCGGACCGAGAAATTCGGTCGGTCTTCGGTCCTAATGATCTGAGTTTTCGGTTTTCGGTCCGGTCCGATCCGGATCGAATTTTAAATATATATATATATTTTTATAATATATATAATATATATAATTCCTAATATATATTGAATTATATAATTCCTAATATATATAATATATATAATTTATAATATATATTGAATTATATAATTCCTAATATATATAATATATATAATTCCTAATTTTCTAAATTCCTAATATATAATATATATATAATTTCGGGTCGGGTTCCGGGGCCCGATTTTTTTTTAAATTGAATTTTCAATACTGAAATTGATATTCTCGGACACATTACCACGAAATTTGTACGCTGAAATCTATTGTATATCGCGAGATATTTAGATTTGAAAAGGGAAAAAACGTAACAATTTGGGGAGAAAGTGAAATTGAAGGGCAAGATGGACGTTTTTGGGGAAATCGGCTGAATCAAACCGCTTGCCCACCCCCGTATCGAAAAAATACGTGAAATAAAAAAAAAGGTAAAAACGACGTCCGAGCGCAAAGTTAGGACCATATAAAGTTTGATCAATTTACAACCTATATTTGATATGTCAATACGTCCGGGCTGGCGGAGGGGGCTGGCTGGGGGGAAAATGCATTCTGTCCAATAAACCGGACCGGGCAGAAAATGACCTGGACCGGACCGGACCCAAATCGTGGTTTCATAAATTGATTTCAAATCACTTTTATTTATGTAATTTGGATATAACTTGAACTTCAACTTCATGTCATGGTTTGAAATCTCAAATCATCCAAAAATGTGTGATTTGGGATTCCAAATCATGATTTTAAAAAAATATATATATAAAACTTGACTCATAAGTTTATATTTTGTACAAAAAGATCCATCAATTAACAGATATACCAATTGATCGACTTTATATTGTATTGAATATAATTATCCAATGCATAATTTATATTGTATATATACAAAGATATGACGCCATGACTTAAAATTGTACAACATAAGTTTATATTTTGTAAAAAAAAATCCATAAATTAGTAGGTATATACCAATTGATCGACTTTATATTGTATTAGATATAATTGTCCAATACATAATTTATATCGTATATATATACAAAGATATGCCATGACTTAAAAGTGTACAACATAAGTTTATATTTGTTAAGTGTATTTTGTAGACACTTTTGAGTCCTTTTTAGTTAGTATTTCACTATGTTATTTTGCGTTTAGTATAGTGTTATGTATATTTTTCTTTCATTTTTGTGTCTCAGCGGTCATTAAGGAGAATATACTATTTTTAAGGATGAAATGAGCTTAAATGAGGATGAAAATTGCACAAGCACAACCCAAGGAATGAAGCCTAAGAAGTGCCATAAAGAACAGAAGAAATCTGGCACAATCCGGACAGAAATCAGAGAGGCACCGCGGTGCCATGGAACCGCGGTCAGGAAAATTAGCACAGAGGCGTAAAATTGTCGAAAGTCTGAAACTGAAACATCGTCGAAGGCACCGCGGTGCCATATGTCCAGTGAGCTACAATTATTTCAGAGGAATTAACACCACGGTTCTAGGTAAAGGGACCGTGGTGCCGACGCGATTTTCAAAAAAGTTGGATCGAAATTGGACAAGGGTAAAGGGGTCCGAAGCAATGTTTTTCTCAGATATAAATACCCTAAACCCTGTCATTATTTAAGATCATACTTTGGAGAGGAGAACGACGGCTACAAGCGATAGTTGGAGACATCTTATTGTTCAAGTTATTTTCTTTCCTTTACTTTATTTCAGTTTATGTTAAATTTTGTATTAGTTCTTGACATGACAATGTTTAGGAGCTAATTACTTTAGTAGGATTTCCATCAAATCTTCTTGAAGCTATTTCATATAGTTAATGCATTGAGTATTTATTTCTTCAAAAACATATTAAGATCTATTCAATATTGTTATGATGGCTTGATAATTAATTAGCTACTAATTGTCATCACTTATATGATTTCGAATCGAAAGTCTGAAAGGTGAGATTTGAATATGTTGTAATTGTCTAGACATAGGTTAAAATTGTGGACGAAAGTGCCATGATACTTGTGTAGTAATTAAAGGTTATTGTTCTTAATCCTCCTGTGTGGTAAAACTTATCATTGAAATATAGAAGGTTTCTGCACTAGGTTGAGCTCTTGTATGTCCTAACTGGAATATAATGACAGATTAGTTAACCTGCTATCTTAATAAGAAGAAGAATCATTAACATTGCATTAACATGTGAAAAAGTGGATAGTTGAGGAGATTGGAACCCTATTTCCTTCATAATTGTTATAAACCCAAAGTATAATCATCTTTAGTTTATTTTCTGCACCTAGTCATAATTCTTAGTCATCAATCTAAAACTAAAGAACGTCAACCAAATAGATACCATAGAATAGATAAACGGTACTTAATAAATCAGTTTCTGTGGACGATAAACTCGGTCTTACAGATCAATCTGTGGCTCTACTACTGCTAATGGTCTGGCGCCGCGGCGCCGCCCTGTTTCTCGTCCGGGTTGTCAACTTTTTAGCTTTTTGAGCTCTGGAGCCTCTGTTTCTGCCCTCTTTTCGCTCCTTCTCACCAATGTACCACTTTAAACCATTGTGACTCAAAAGAAAGAAAATCTATCCTAACACGACACATATTTGTGCAAAAATGGGCAAAAGACTAACTAAAAATGACTCAAAAGGTGTATGTAAAATACACCGATCAAACACCCCCAAACTTAACATTTGCTCGCCCTCGAGTAAAGATCAAAAAAATAGAAATAAAGACACGAAAGAAAAGAAAATAAAATGACTCAAAGATATTGATCAATTTGCTGCATCATTGTTACTTAGAAAACCATGAAGGTTAGTAGAATAATATGCAAGAACATATAGCATGGATTTTTAGCATTATAAACACATCAAGTCAGATATTCCGCAAATTCAATTTAATCATGCTCAATGGAAGTAAGAATACCTAACTATGCATGTTAATTTCCAAATCATATGGCCTGTTTACTTGCTATTCTCCACTAATCACGGATACACACATTAAAGATCTTCAGGGCTTTTCAGGGTTGTAATGTAGGCTTAGGCAGTGGTAGGTGAAAATAGGCTTTTAGGCTCAATCTTACGTACCATAAGCTCTTTTGCTTTCGATTCTTCCCTTTTCTTTTGATTTTCTTTTTAACCTCATACCTATCTTTCTCCTCTTTTGTTTTGAGAGAATAAGGTGTCTGATGAATAGTAGGCACCCCCAAACTTAGCCTTTTGCCTATTTATGATTACTTTTTATTGGGGTGCATCAAAATTGTTCACTCTCTTTTTGTCTCTTTTCAACACTTTATATTCCAAACACATCAATTTCTTCACTTATGGCACAAGTATGGAATTATAGGGTGTCAAAGAAAGATCTTATTTTTAGGCTCAAAGGGGCTGACTAGGGATACAATTTTAATGTCAGGGATAGGTAAAAAAAATGGTAAGAAAAGGCTAACAAAGAAATGCCTGAGTCATCTCCCTAACATGCATATCCTAACTATTTCACCTCAAATAACAAGCAAGCAGACACATATGTTTAATCACTAACAATGCATAAATCAAGCAAGATACCCCAAATAGTTTGACTTTATGAATTTTTGGCATATCTAACCTAAGTGTTCAGATGGTTGCTTCTAATTCCATTGCATTATTCAACTTTACTTCACTAGGCGTTTCAAGTAACTATAACATGCATGATCATAAAAAAATTATACTCAAATAAACATAAAAAATAACACAAAAAGACTAAAAAACACATTAAAAATAACTAAGAACTCCCCCCAAACTTAAATCACACATTGTCCCTAATGTGTGCAAGACTCAAAAATAAAAGAAAGACGGGACAACTTACAAACTTGGTTTAAAATGGTGGCGGTGGCGGCGGATAATGCATGGCAGATAACGTCAGAAATCCCGTCAGAATGGAAGAGGGAAATCGTTTCTAGGGCTCTTTATTTTTCAGATTTTTCGTCGCGGCGCTGTGGCGCTCTGAGATTGGCGCTGTGGCGCCCAAACATCTGCGACCCTCTGAACTTCCGGCGCCGTGGTGCTCTGATTTGGCACCGTGGCGCCGAGCCAATTTCCTTCCTCTCTCACATTTTTCGTCCTCCACTTTTAGCCATGTACCTGTCATCACAACATGTAAACAATACCTTCCGTGAGACTGTTCTAACTAAAACTAAATTGCATAAAAAAAAATTGAAAACCTTGGATTGCCGCCCAAGTAGCGCTGTCTTTAACGTCTTTTAGCCGGACGCAGGTTCCTTATCAAGAGGCATGGGGTAACTTAACCCCACAGCCTACCCATTTCATAATCATTTTTCTCTTTCGCCTTCTATTTTTCTTTTTCTCCTTTTTCTCAAGAGAAGGTTTAGCGTTGCTCACCTGTACTGGCGGACTGGTTTCCTTTGCTTTGGCATGTGCTGGCTCAACTGATGTGCTAACAGTGCTGACTGCAAAACACTTGCTTATGACTGGAGGTTCAACGGTGTGTTTAAACACCTTGAACACCATCTTTTCATCCTCAACTCTGAGTGTCAGCTCGTCCTTTTCCACATCAATCAAGGCTCTCCTAGTTGCCAAGAATGGTCTTCCCAGGATGATAGGGATTTCATCATCTTCCTCCATATCAAGGACAAGCAAGTCTGCAGGAAAGAAGAATTTTCCCACCTTAACCAATACGTCTTCAATTATTCCCCTGGGATGCACCATTGTCCTATCCGACAACTGCAAGTCCACGGTGGTTGGTTTGGCTTCACCCAAACCCAACCTCTTGAAAACGGACAAGGGCGTGAGATTTATGCTGGCCCCCAAATCACACAGGGCCCTGTTACATGTCACCCTACCAATTGTGCAAGGCAATGTGAAGCTCCCTGGATCCTTAAGCTTGGGGGGCAGTTTCTTCTGCAAGATGGCACTGCATTCCTCTGTCAATGCCACTGTCTCATACTCAGCTAGCTTCTTCTTCTTCCCAAGGATTTCCTTCATAAATTTGAAATAAGTAGGCATTTGCTCCAACGCCTCAATGAAAGGGATGTTAATGTGCAGCTTTCTAAATACCTCCAAAAACTTGAAGAATTGCTTATCAACTGCTTTCCTTTGCAACCTCTGAGGGTAAGGAATCTTCTCTGTGTATTCCCTCACTAGAATTGTTGGAGCATTCTCTAAAATAGGGTGGTCCTCAGTAACCCCCTCCTTCTCTGCATCTACTCTCTGCTCAACTCTCTGTTCTACCACGGGCTGAGGTGTAGTCGTTTCGCCGCTTCCCACTTCTCACCGCACCGCCGACACGCTTCTCTCGATTCATCTCTCAGACATAGGAAGAGTGCCCTGTGGCCTGTTATTTGCCATCTTTGCTAGCTGTCCCACCTGCGTCTCCAAGTTCCGAATAGAGGATCTTGTTTCTGCCATGAACTGGGTTTGTGAATTCGTAAGTGTCAACAAGGCTGCTCGCAATTCGTCTGACTTTTCTTGTGGAGTAGGTGTACTGAACTGTTGGGAAGGTGAGGCCTGGTTAAATGGTTGCTGATTCTGGTATTGGCCTCTGAATCGTTCTGCTTTGATCACCCCTCCATGAAAAGTTAGGGTGATTCCTCCACCCTGGATTGTAGGTATTTTAATAGGGGTTGTTCTGGGGCCTTTGGTAATTCCCCACTGCCTGACATTCTGCTTGCTCAATAGGGATGTTGTTGGGGTCTGCTGATGGGCACCTATCAAAGGTATGAGGACCCCCACACATCTCACAACTCAGTGGCATCTGAACTGTATTCACTGACACTGTGTTCTGCTGCAGTTGCTTGGTCAAGAGAGCAACTTGTGCATTTAACGATGTGATGGCATCGATCTCATGAACTCCTATCGCTCTCCTTCTACTTACCCCTCTATCATCTGTCACATGGTTATTGGTGGTCATGTCTTCTAGCAAATCATGGGCCTCATGTGCTGTCTTCTTCATGGAGGTTCCACCTGCAGCTGCGTCAATGATGGTTCTTGTGGTCCCACTTAGCCCATTGTAGAAAATATGTACAAAATTCCACAGTTCAATGCTATGATGTGGACACTTTCTCTGCAGATCTTTAAATCTCTCCCAAGCCTCATAGGGTGACTCTCCATCAGCCTGGTAAAAATTGTTCAGCTCTCCTCCCAGCTTAGCTGCTTTGGACGGTGGAAAGAACTTTGCCAAGAACTTATGTGCCAACTCCTGCCATGTGAATATAGAATCTGTAGGCAGGGAATTCAACCAAACTTTTGCTCTATCCCTGAGTGAGAAGGGAAATAGCCTCAATCGGATGGTGTCGTCAGTAACGCCATTATACTTGAAAGTTGCACACAGCTCCAAGAAATTTGTTATGTGCATATGAGGGTCTTCAGATGGCAACCCTCCGAATTGAACTATATTCTGCACCATACTCAGGATCGCAGGCTTGATTTCAAAATTATTTGCTCATATTGCTGGGAGCCTGATGCAAGTCTGTGCTCCATTCACCCTTGGCAGCACATAATCTCCCAAGCTTCTCTCAGCTTGGACGTGAACTCTTTCTTCCACATCCATTGGTAACCTCTGGGGCATCCTCTGGTTAGGTTGATGATCACCTAACCCTTCGTTCATCTCATTGTTATTCTGCAAGCCTCCCATTGCTATTAAGGCCAAGATTTGTTTGTTTCTCCGGTTCTGCTTGCAAGTCTTTTCAATATCCAGGTTGAAGGGAACAAGTGTATCTGCTTCTCTTCTCCTTCGCATAAACTAAATGCCTGCAACAGATCAAAATCAACAAACGGATCACGGCGCACGGTTTCACCAATACAAAAAATAATAAAAAGAAAAATAAAAACCAAATTAGAAATTAAGAATAGATAGAATGATATTGAACTACGTCAATCCCCGGCAATGGCGCCAAAAACTTGATGCGCGATTTATATACACGCTAAACGCAAGTGCACGTATCGTGACAAGTAATATAGTCTAGGTAAGACTGAATATCGTCCTCAGGGATTAGTGTCCAATTACCAACCTCTATTCTGTTGTATCTATTTGGTGATCGATAATTTGGTGGTTTGTTTATATCTATGATTATAGATGCTAACTAAATTATTTTACTTTACTTCAGATATGGTGGAAATAGAGCTTCCAAATCTCATCGACTATCCGCTCGCTTTACTCGTTAATGCAAATAATTAAGGTTCTTCTTCTATGTTGAGATAGCAGGTTAACTAAGCCGTTTTATACTCCTGTTAAGGTAATATAAACACACAACCCCAATGGAGAACCCTTCTATCTTTCGATGACAAGATTGACTATAAAAGGAGGATTAAGAGCAATAACCTATTAAGTGTAAAATCCGGGGAAAAAATAATAATAATATATAGTTGTGGTTGAGTTAATAAAAATATATGTATATAAGAAAACAATGAATAAACCAGGTTAGGAGATTCTAGGAAGTTTCTTCGAGTTGGGTGTTTGAACGGTTACTTATTCCGACGGTGTGCGCGCCACCTTAGTAATAAGTAAACGGAATAACATCCTAAAGTTTTCCTTCTTTCATACTCCTCTCGTGCCTATCTTGAGTCTTTTTCAAGACTTGATTCTTGTACTACATCTTTCACGCAGGTTAGGAAGAAGATTGTACAACGTTATACTGACCAATAATTGTTGTGTAGATGGTGATTATAAGGCGAGTTCCAACAAAGAGGGAAGTACTCGAGGAACAGGCAAAGGAAATGCAAGCTCAGAAGGAATTCATGCGTCGTAAGATGAACTCGGGAGATGATTTTAACGAGTATATGTGCGACACAATCGAACTTTGTGCGTATTTGTTTAGGAGTAGATGTAAGAGGCGCCTTACGACCCAACCTTCTTCAACTTTCCGATTAGAGTCATATTACGTATAATATTCAACTCGTCGGAAAAATTCGATCCTCATTCGGAGGGCAAAGATGCTAAGAGGAGATGTTACGTGGTTCTTGGATCAAATTCGATCCTCATTCCGGGCGCCAAACTTCGCTGGTTCGCTTGGGCGCCGTGGCTCTGCTACTGCTGATGGTCTGGCGCCGCGGCGCCGCCCTGTTTCTCGCCCGGGTTGCCAACTTTTTAGCTTTTTGAGCTCTGGAACCTCTGTTTCTGCCCTCTTTTCGCTTCTTCTCACCAATGTACCACTTTAAACCATTGTGACTCAAAAGAAAGAAAATCTATCCTAACACGACACATATTTGTGCAAAAATGGGCAAAAGACTAACTAAAAATGACTCAAAATGTGTATATAAAATACACCGATCAGTGAGCTACAGTTATTTCGTGAGGAATTAGCACCGCGGTTCTAGGTAAAGGCACCGCGGTGCCGACGCGATTTTCAAAAAAGTTGGATCGAAATTGGACAAAGGTAAAGGGGTCCGAAGCAAGATTTTTCTCAGATATAAATACCCTAAACCCTGTCATTATTTAAGATCATACTTTGGAGAGGAGAACGACGACTACAAACGACAATTGGAGACATCTTATTGTTCAAGTTATTTTCTTTCCTTTATTTTATTTCAGTTATTGTTGGATTTTGTATTAGTTCTTGACATGACAATGTTTAGGAGCTAATTACTTTATAATTATTTCCATCGAATCTTCTTGAAGCTCTTTCATATAGTTAATGCATTGAGTATTGATTTTTTCTTCAGCATAGTAAGATCTATTCAATATTGTTATGATTGTTTGATAATTAACTAGCTACTAATTGTCATCACTTATATGATTTCGAATCGAAAGTCTGAAAGATGAGATTTGAATATGCTGTAATTGTCTAGACATAGGTTAATATCGTGGACGAAAGTACCCCGATACTTGTGTAGTAATTAAAGGTTATTGTTCTTAATCCTCTTGTGTGATAAAACTTATCATAGAAATATAGAAGGTTTCTGCACTAGGTTGAGCTCTTGTATGTCCTAACCGAAATATAATGACAGATTAGTTAACCTGCTATCTTAATAAGAAGAAGAATCATTAGCATTGCATTAACACGTGAAAGAGTGAATAGTTGAGGAGATTGAAACCTTATTTCCTTCATAACTGTTATAAACCCAAAGTATAATCATCTTTAGTTTATTTTCTGCACCTAGTCATAATTCTTAGTCATCAATCTAAAACTAAAGAACGTCAACTAAATAGATACCATAGAATAGATAACCGGTACTTAATAAACCAATCTATGTGGACGATAAACTCGGTCTTACATATCTTTAGTACTTGAACGATACGTACACTTGCGTAAGCACTTAGAAATATCGCAACAATATTTTGTAAAACAAATCCATAAATTAGTTGATATATACCAATTGATCGACTTTATATTGTATTGGATATAATTGTATACATAATGTATATTTTTTATATATACAAAGGTATGCCTATGTCATAACTTAAAAGTGTACAATTTCGAGCCGCGTATTAATTTTGTTATGAACTATGTCTTGCTCATTTGGTAAGATTGCATAAAAAATATGAATTTTTTTATGATTTTCACAACTTATGGGGTTCTTTATTTCAACGAGAAAATATACAACTTAAAAAACCTAAATTGCATGTCCAAACAAAACTTTAACTTCAAATCATATGATTTCAAACTATAATTTTAAATCATGTCCAAACAGCTCCTTATATCGAACATGTTACAACATTGTGGTGTTCGGTCCTCTCAACAACTCTCGCAATAGTTTGATGTATCACAATTATTATAGGGATATGTCATAAACCTAAGAAGCATGGAATCACAATTTATTAATATAATTAGATAAAAAAGATTATAGTATTTTATCCCTTATCTCTTTTTTAAAGTTGTTTGGTAGCGAACAAGTTATCTCAAAATTATAATACAAGAATTAAATAATGATCAAATTATTTATTGGATATATTATTATAATAATTGTTTGATTATGTGTGATAAAACTATGCAAAGCTCAGTGAATTGAGCTCTGCCATGGAAATGTCTGAAGCAGCACGAGAGAGAAGGGAGAGGGAGAGCTGCCAAATCTTTTCTTATTTTCTGAATAATAAGAGAAAATGTCCAACAGGCTTACAATATAGAAGTGAGAGGGAAAGTAAAAATGGGCCTCATAATATGGGCCAAGAATATGAAATGTAACAGGCCTATTTATCACTTAATCAAATAACCTACTAGTATTGTATATGAATGTATACGAGCACTGTATATGAATGTATACTAGGTATTATTCCTCAACACGCCCCCTCGAGCTAGGACCTAAAAACAGGTTCTTTAGGCCTAGCTTGGACAGCAGATAATCGTGGCGACCATGCGTCAAACTCTTTGTGAGAATGTCGGCAGGCTGCTCATTGGTGTGGATGTAACAAGTGTGGATCAGTCCTTGCTGCACTTTCTCGCGAATGAAGTGGCAGTCGATGTCGATATGTTTGGTCCGCTCATGAAAAACAGGATTTGCTGCGATCTGCAGGGCAGATTTACTGTCACTGTGAACAGGAACTGGCAGTGAAATAGGAACACCTAATGCTGAGAACAAACCAGAGAGCCACACAACTTCAGCCACTGTAGCAGCCATGCTCCTATATTCAGCTTCAGCCGAGCTTCTGGAAACAGTGGGTTGTTTCTTCGACTTCCAAGAGATGAGAGAATTCCCAAAAAAAACGAGATAACCAGTAACCGATCTTCTAGTATTAAGGCATGATGCCCAATCAGCATCACAATAGGTAGTAAGGTTGGTAGTTGTCCCTGCCTGCATATAGAGGCCAAGACCTGGAGCTTGTTTTAGATATCTGACTACTCGATAGGCAGCCAAGAGATGAGAAGTTTTGGGGCATTGCATGAACTGACTTAGGCTTTGGACAGCAAAGGAGATGTCGGGCCTTGTGTTGGTCAAGTATAGTAGCCTTCCAATAAGTCTCTGATAGACTGTGGGATCTTCCAATACTGGGTCGTTGGTTGCAGATGAACCACCAGGAGCATGTTGATCATATACGACTGATGTCAGCTTAGTATTGAGCTCCAGAGGTGATCTTGCTGGCTTGCCAGCTGAGAGCCCAAGGTCAGAAATCAATTCAACTGTATACTTCCTCTGATGCATTACGATACCAGTGGCATTTCTTGCAAATTCAAACCCCAGAAAATATCGTAGGAACCCCAAGTCTTTGATTTTGAAGTTCTGCTGAAGAGCTTGCTTTGTCTCCTGAATGAGTCCTTCATCACTTCCTGTGATAAGGAGATCATCCACGTATATAAGTACAGTGACTGTTCTGTCCCCAATCTGTTTAGTGAGTAAAGAGTGATCCAATTGACTTTGAACAAATCCTGAATTTTGCAAGGCAGATGTTAATTTTATATTCCATTGCCGAGAGGCTTGCTTTAATCCATAGAGTGACTTGATCAACCTACACACCTTTCCTTGCTGAGTATCAAAACCTTGAGGCATATTCATGTACACCTCTTCATTCAAGTCACCTTGTAGGAATGCATTGTATACATCCATTTGATATATGTTCCAGCCTTTAGAAGCAGCCACTGAAATCACTGCTCTCACAGTTACCATCTTGGCTACAGGTGAAAAAGTGTCTTGGTAGTCAACTCCCTCCTTTTGATTGTAACCCTTGGCAACCAATCTAGCCTTAAATCTTTCCACTTCTCCATTTGCCTTGTATTTGACCTTGTAAACCCATTTGCATCCAATGGCTTTCTTATGTGCTGGAAGATCAGTGACTTCCCATGTATGGTTGTTTTCTAAGGCCTGCATTTCCAGTTTCATTGCATCTACCCATCTAGCATCCTTCACTGCTGAAGAGTAGGAAGTTGGTTCATGCTCAATCTCAAGCTTAGCAATGTAACTCTGATATTTTGTAGCTATTCCAGCATAGCTAAGATTGTTTGACATAGGATATAAGCTGCCCTGTCTATTCTCTGCATCTTCTGTGTGTGGCATCTGTATGAAATCTCTTAACCAAGCAGGTTGCCTTTTATTTCTATCTGATCTCCTCAATGGTGGTTCAGCTCCAGAATCAGGCAGATGACTGTTATCTGCAGGATCAGGAAAAGGACTGGAAGGACTGGCATCTGCAGGATCAGGAAGGGAACTATCATCTGGTTGTATTATCAATTGCACATTGTTTTCCTCCTGTGTCCTTTCTGCAGCTGTTGAGATATTATGGTCTGCAGCAACATCATCTGGGATCTGTTGGAAGGCATCAATGTCAATGTCTATTGCACCTTGCTGTGATTGTCTGGAGTTCAGATTAGCCTCAGCAGTCAGTGGTTTCTGCTGCTGAAAAGGAAATATATCCTCATAGAAGGCAACATCCCTGCTCACAAACAAAACATTGTTAGAAAGATTCAGCAACCTATACCCCTTCTGTCTGGTAGAGTACCCCAGAAATACTGCCTTGATAGCTCTAGCATCAAATTTGTCAGCCTTCACTAGATTAGATGCATAGCAAAGACATCCAATAACCCTTAAATGAGATAGAACAGGTGCTCTTTTATACAATTTTTCAAATGGCGAGATATTGTCCAAAACCACAGATGGTAATCTATTCATGATGTATACAGCAGCTTCTACACAGTCCCCCCAAAATCTGGCTGGTAGATGACCCTGAAACTTGATGGCTCTTGCAAGTTCAAGTATGTGCCTGTGTCTCCTCTCAACTACTCCATTCTGTTGGGGGCTATAGGGGCAAGTTGTTTGATGTACAATTCCCAACTGTGCAAATAAGTCTTTACAAGAACTGTTTATGAATTCTGAGCCATTATCTGTCCTGACAGATTTGACTTGTGAATCAAATTGAGTTTTGATCATCAGGAATAACTCTTTTATCATAGAAGGCACATCTGACTTTAAATGTAAAAGGTAAATCCATGTCCATCGAGTAAAGTCATCCACTACAGTTAGAAAGAATCTCATTCCAGTATATGTGGGAACTTTGTATGGTCCCCAAACATCAAGATGTAGTAATTCAAAAGGAAAACTAGTCATACTTCTGCTAGTAGGAAATGGCAACCTAGTTTGCCTTGCCATTGGACATACATCACAGTGGTGAATTGTAAACCTAGAATCATTATTGAAACATTAATTTTCCTAAGTATACTCATTGGGACATGACCTAATCTCTTGTGCCATAAGGCAGCTTTCATCTCTCCTGTGCTCACTCTTGACATGTGAGCCTTTGCATCCACTAGTTTATCCTGTTTCCTTGCTGAATCCAGCACATACAAGCCATCTACTTCTCTACCAATCTCCTTCACCTTCCCAGTGAAGAGATCCTGCAACACAAAGAAGTCAGGGAAGAACATCGCACTACAGTTCAACTCCTTAGTCAATTTAGATACTGAAAGTAGGTTAAATTGGAAGCTGGGTACACAAAGGACATGTTCTATGAGTTCACCTCCTATCAGTCTACAATTTCCAGTTTGTGTAATTGGAGCAAAACCTCCATTAGGCAGTTGGACATGTCCTGAGTTTTCTATCAAGTGAGATGTCTCAATCATGTTCTTATTTTTTACCATGTGATTAGTAGCTCCTGAATCGACTATCCAAGGACTACTGTTACCTTCAACATGAGTAGATTTACCTGCCATACATACTTTTGCGACATGACCGAAGTGCATACTGCTTCCCTGAATTGATTCATCACCGACATCCTCTCCACATGCGGTGCATGCGCTCTCACCATCTGATGTAGTTGTTCCTGTTGGTAAGTAGAAAACTGAAATGAACCATTCCCTTCATTCTGTGTTGCTACGACTGCATTGACCTTACTCTTCCCTTTATAATCTGTGGGATATCCTACTAGTTTGTAGCACTTTTCCTTAATGTGTCCCTGCTTCTTGCAATAGTCACAGTAATAGAGCAATTTATGGCATCCTTCCCGATTGTGTCCCTTCATATGGCAATAATCACACGATGCATATGTATTGAACTTCTTATTTTTGTTGTTGCTGAAGGAGGCCCTGCCTGCGAGTGCAATATTATCGACTGAATTTCCCAAATATGAGATCTGTTTTTGGCTTTCATCCTGTGCTATCATTGCATAGGCTTGATTTACACTCGGCGTAGGAGACATTAACAGGATATGACTTCTCGCCTGGTTATAACCATCGTTCAGCCCCATAAGGAACTCCAGCAGTCTCTGATTTTCCAGATGAACAATGTATTCTCTAGGATTTGTGCACTCACACGTAGGGAGTGGTATGATTGAGTCCATCTCGTCCCATAAGTCCTTCATTCGAGAGTAGTATTGAGCTACTGGTGAGACTCCTTGATTGAGCATTGTTAATTCCTTTTTCAGCTGGTACACTCGTGAGAGGTTGACTTTGTCAAACCTTTCCTTCAAATCCTTCCATACAGCGGCGGCACTAGATCTATACAGAATTCCACTCAGCAGATTTTTGTCTACGTTCTTCATTATCCACGACATCACCAATGCGTTGCATCTATCCCACTGCCTCATATGATTGGGCCCATACGTGTCGCGCTTTATAGATCCGTCGATGAAACCAGTTTTGTTCTTCATCAGCAGTGTTAGTTCCATCGCCCTACTCCAGAGAGTATAGTTTTCCATCCCTACCAATTGGATATCCACCTGCAGTACTCCGACACTGTCTGACGCACTCAGGAACAGAGGATGGTTATGGTCGATGGTTTCGACCGTGACGTGAACCTTTCTATAATGCCGATGGTGTGTTCTCCATGGATCTATTACTTCACAGCTAATTTGCTGAATGTTTGTCGGGAACTCAGGATCGAAATTAGGAAGAAGAGAAAATTGTAAACACAGAAATCGACGAATATGTCGATCGCTGATCTAAATCAAAGGCCTAACTGCTAGAACAATGTCTGATTTGTCCTGCATGGCTCTGATACCATGATAAAACTATGCAAAGCTCAGTGAATTGAGCTCTGCCATGGAAATGTCTGAAGCAGCACGAGAGAGAAGGGAGAGGGAGAGCTGCCAAATCTTTTCTTATTTTCTGAATAATAAGAGAAAATGTCCAACAGGCTTACAATATAGAAGTGAGAGGGAAAGTAAAAATGGGCCTCATAATATGGGCCAAGAATATGAAATGTAACAGGCCTATTTATCACTTAATCAAATAACCTACTAGTATTGTATATGAATGTATACGAGCACTGTATATGAATGTATACTAGGTATTATTCCTCAACAATGTGGGATTAAAAATATGAGATATATCGTGTATATATAATATAAGACATGTGTTTGGTTTGATTGAATAAAATTAAGTTTTCAATTTTAACTGTCTTTTCTAAAACGTTGGGAAATAGCTTCAAAGAAGGGCAAATGTATGAATTTGTTATAAAGTGTGGTATTGTTTTTTTTGTTGACGAAGGAACCCGCAGCCGCTGCTCTTTCGAGTGCGCACAGGGTAAACCCCGGACTGACGCAATAGCCTGCAAACCACGTCAGCCAGTTAAACCACACTTGACAAGTCAGGTGTGACAGACTCCCCCCAAGAGGCGAAGGCAGGTCAGACGTTACCCTGGGGTTTCGAACTTGTGACCAAGCTCTCCCACACCACCCAATGAGGATACCATCTGCCTTCAAGACCAACTGGTCTAGGGCTTCGGATTATAAAGTGGTATTGCAATGACTATATAGTGATATAGACATTTTTGGAATTGCTAATTCCAAAATAAGAAATTTGTACCACAAAGGACAAAATAATCTCAATTTATAGTCTCGAAATTATAATTTCTTATTCCGCCAACCAAACTACCCCTAATAGTTGGAGAAGTGAATACCTTTTTTTCTTTATCAGTATTATTGCAACAAGATTAATTCCTTTAATTTTGAAAGTACTATATGTCAATGGGGTAGTTTTGAGGTATTATTCTTTTCTCCAGAAAATCAACTACTCAAATATCGAAGACCAATCAAAACAGGAGTTAATTGATTAATAATTCTGCAATCGTGTCACATAAAATAGTTAATTGAGTAAATAAAATAGAGCAAATTGCCAAAATACTCCTATTTTAAAAAGTAATTTCCAAAATACTTTTCTTTCAAAACTAATTCCCATTTACTATCATCTTGCCACGCGGGCTGCCACGTGTATTTCCACATAGATTGCCACATGGATTTACTATCAAAATTAATTGCATTTTGCTTTGCTTTTCAATTGGCGTTAAAGGATCGACCACCTGACGATTTAGGCCGCCTGCGCCGCCATGGCCACCACCACTGGCCGGAAAAAATGAAGAAATCTCAAAACTGAGATTCGAAGATCATGATTGAGTGTAGGTTGTAAAGGAAGATGAGACGAATTCAATGACACCACCCACAACCGTCGACAATAACATAATCGACCGGAAAAATCTAAAAATCGATCGGAAAATCGATTTGGCCGACGTGAAGATTGGGGATGAATTGAATGTGGTGAGTGGGTGTAGATTGTCGGGTAGATGATGGTGAGTGTATTGGTACCTACCACGATCGACAATAACAACTCAGGTCGTCGGAAAATCTCTGGTGCCGCCTAGGGTTTCGATCAAATTGATTTGAGTGTTGTAACGATTCAGGTGGAATCAATCAACGTGGAGGGTATGGAAATGACGGGGAGGTGATGGGGAACCCGTAGGTACCACCGCCGGACCTTGCAGTTGTCGGAGTTCGCCGGAAAATGCGAAGAACTGATCGGCGAGCCTTGGTGTTTTTCGATCTGAAATTGTCGGCGATATAGGAAAAATCGACGGTGGTGGTTGGTATGGAAATGATGGGCTTGACGAGACGAAGCTAATGGTATAAGCCTCGTCCCCGTTGAGTTGGTGGTTTGGCCGGAATTTGTAATTTTCCGGCGAAATCACTGTTCACCCGCGATTTTTGAATTTTTCCGGTCGATTATGTTATTGTCGACGGCTGTGGGTGGTGTCATTAAGTTCGTCTCATCTTCCTTTACAACCTACACTCAATTTCGATCTTCGAATCTCAGTTTTGAGATTTCTTCATTTTTCCGGCCAGTGGGTGGCGGCCATGGCGGCGAAGACGACTGGGCAGCCTCCTCCAGAGGTGGTCCAGTCCTTTAACACCAATTGGAAAGCAAAGCAAAATGCAATTAATTTTGATAGTAAATCCATGTGGTAATACACGTGGCAGTCCGCGTGTCAAGATGATAGTAAAATGAGAATTAATTTTTAAAAAATAGTATTTTGAGAATTACTTTTTAAAATAGGAGTATTTTGACAATTTGATCCAAATTCAAGAACGAAGGAGCACGAATCATGTGATTTTGCAAAGTCCCAAACCTAGGGTATAGGGTCCACACACTACAAATTTGGGATCACTAAACCCCAAATTTTTAGTTTCGTTCCAAAGTTGATTTATTGTCACTATCGAAAAAACCCTCGCAACTTGCATTTATTAGAATCTTGGAAATTTGTGAAACAAAAAAAGTTTAACTAAGTATCCATTTTTTTATGATCGTGAAGTTCTAACAAGCTTACACGCACATTATTCTACCTAAGGGTGGATGTATCACCATAGGTACAGATTTAATTAAACTCATACTTTAAAAATATAATTGTTCGATGCTAAAAAATTTAAGAGGTTGAATCCATAGAATTTAAATTATGGATCTGCCTATGCTCCTACCAACACACACTACAAAATGAATCGAGTCTAACGATAAAATATATTCCATCGTTAAGTAGCGACAAATTAACTATGGAGTTACAAGTTTGTCAACAAAAAAGTAAAAAAATAAAAAATTGAGCATCTAAAATAGGGACGGATTTATACTGTTCACCGATGAACTTCGTCCGTTTCTAAAGCCGATTGTATTTTTGTAGTGACAAGTATCAGATAACTTTCTCACGAAGGCATGCATATCTAGGAAAAAGTTACCTAATTTTTTTGTCTCTATTGATACTTAAAACCTAATATTTTTTACGATTTTATTAATCACTAAGTCACACCCTTACATGCTAAGTTATCCATTTATTTTCATGGTATTTTTTTTTTTCCTAATCTTTTTCTTCTTTTTGGTAGCTAGGGTTTTGGAGTGGATAGGGTGGTATAATACCATAGCATTGAAGGGGTTAATCCACTCCAGATAAGGGTGTGTGTCCAGGGGCGGACCTCCCTTGTGCACACTTGTTCACGTGAATAAGTGTGCTTTTTTTTACAGTGCTATTTTTTATTTTTGAACAAACACAACATTCTTATTTCTTTATAAAACGCTGTAATTTTTTTTTCGAGGTGTGTCCATATGAAGTGTTGTCCAAAAGTTCTATTTTTGGTGGGACCCATTTGTTTGGTCTCCAAACGACCCATCACACCCACTCCACCCTAATGGAACTCTAAACTCTAGGGTCCAAAATAATTGAGAAGAAAATAAATTACTTAATTTGAAGTTGATCTTGTCTCCTCCATGCTACATAATACATATCTTGACCTTTGACCTTTGAAAGATTCATCTAAGTTGACTCACTCAATCTGCAGAAACTTTGATCTGAATAATTGAAACCATCACATTTCTATCCAATTCCAAATATCGGTCGTTTTGGTATATACTGACTTTGTCTCAAAATATTTTATGTTGTAAAAAACAAAAGGTTATTTATTACTACTTTTTTTTCTTTTCAAATTACTGTTACTGCTTCAATTAGCAATGTGCTAAATGTTTAAGATATAAATTAATAATAGTTTAGGCGAATATTTTGATGTTTAGAGTTATTATATTTCTTTTGGGGTATACAAAAAATTTAAAATTGAATAACATGGTCCGAAGGGATTAATTTTGGCAAAATTCTTCATAGAAAATTCAATAAAAGAAAATTGTAAGAAAAGAAAAGAAGCTCCACTACAAGAAATTTGTCATATACCAACGACAGAAATCTGTAGGTAAAGATCCAAAAACCGTTGGTATAGGTTTATGACTTATACCAACGGAAGTTAAGTTCCGTCAACTTTGATTCGCTATACCAACGAAAAATTAGTCGTCGCAATAGTCTATACCTACGGCAGTTTCAATCCGTTGGACAAAAGTTTGGAGCTATACCAACGGCTAATGACACCTATTTAATAACTTATCCACCACTTATTTCCGTAGGTATAGGACCACATTATCCGTTAGTATAGGTCTGATTTCTTTTATAAATAATATTTTTGCCTCAAATAAATATATTTTTTAATAATAAAAGTTTGAGAATATTTTTTAAATGCACCACACAAAATTTAAAGCAAAATAAAAAAAATCATTTATATTATCAAACTAACAAGTCTTACAAACATGTAAAACTTACAAACATATCAAACTAACAAAATAATGTTAATTATAATTAATAACCACCAAAACAACTTCTACGACAGCAAAAACACACAATACAGTAGATGAACAAAAATTTATTTAAGATAAAAGCAGCTTTTAATCTTCCTCTCTTCCATCTTCATCAGTGTATGGACTTGGAGAAATTTGGTTGGGGACACTAGAAGCATCTGTAGCCTATTGAAAATAAAAGAAAATAAGTTACAAACTTAACTTAATAGATGTTTTCATAATATTCGAATATGAACTCGAAGAGTAAAATATAATATATCTGTCTTGCAGCAGCTTGTAAAATAACATTCAAATCTTCTCGAGATAATCGATCTTCTATCAATGTCATCATATTTTCCATAAACACATTTGTCCTTTCTTGACTTTCTGGCATTTTCTCTTGACTTTCTTGCATTTTCTTAAGTTCATCCCGCAACTCTTGATTTTCAGACAAGGAAGCTTTTGATTTTTTAGGTTTGGGAATCTTCCCATACAACGCACATGTCCTCTCTTTTCATGTCCTTTTACTTGGGAATAAATGTCATCATTCCAAGGAATATGACTTTGTGTCTTTTGGACCGATTGAGAAGTTTCATTCTCATTATCATGTTTGTTTAGTTCTTCCTGAAATATTAAAAGTAATTACTTTGTCATCATAACAAAATAGATGAAACAAATCCTAGCATTCACTTTAAGCACTAGGAGCATAAAAAATCCTAGCATTCACTATAAGAATTAGAATAGATATACACAACACAAGCAGTAACTAATACAACAGGAGATGAGCATTTCTTAATACTTCACAGATTTCATACTCAAGTTCACTTGAACCAAATCTAATACACTATGCCTTAATCGAGCCTACATCCTATATCCAGATAGGTGGCAAATCAGACAACTTGAAAGATGACATGATGATTTAACACAGCTTAGCAAACACACACACCCAACTAACTTAACATAGAAATGGGACAACCTTATGTCATTAAAGAATCTTATAAGTATGGCTATTGATTCTGAGTTTTAAGCAAGCATAATTATGAAGCTAATTAAACCTAAACACACAGTTTTGGACAAGAATATGACTTTCATAAGTAAAGAAAGTTTAGCAAATATGCAGGGGTCTAATTTCAAAGATATAAACAAAGTCTTAGAATGTCATGCATGGCTTAGGAAGATTAAACATGTTATCACCTAAGGCTAAGAACAGGTACCCAGGGCAATATAGGGCAACACCGTAAATGCCCAGAACTTTATATTTTACTTATCAGATAAACATATTCAAGAGTAAACAATATTGGATATTAACTAAAGAGAGCAGCCCAGATAAATACCAGACTGAAACCCACATATCATATTTCAAATTTCATTGCACATGCTAACTCAAATTATCTTAGTACACATTGGGTTCAAATGGACTTTCAGACTACAATATTAGTACCTTCTTAAACATAGAGCAAATTAATATCAGCTAAACATACCTTTCATTTAAATTTGAAATCTATTTAAACCAAATAACCAGATTCTTTAAAAACAAAATCAACTGACTCCAAGCAGATCATACTTGCCCATAACAGGTTTAAAACCAATATACCATACTCCTTATGTCATTTGAGTGGTTTACTTAGGATAAACAAGTCTTGAACTAACCAGTCCAACTCCATAAGGCACATTAAGTATCATTTTATCATAACCAAATTCACACATGGCTTAACAAACTTTAGATTAATATGAACAACATACATATTAAATAAAATAGGCCATACAGTCATATATTAGGTTCACCATCTAAAACTAGCTTAATCTAATATCATTTGAACACTATTTAACATAACTAGCATATCTTTAACTAAAACAGAACCTATATTAGCAAGTGTAGTGTGGATTGAAAAAACTTCAATAACATAGCAATACAATATAAGTTACATAATAAAAAAGGGCGAAATCTTGCAGCTTTTTCATTGACAATTGAACCATCTTTACGAGCACGTATATATCATAAATTTCAATTCACACATGGCTTAACAAACTTTAGATTAATATGAACAACATACATATTAAATAAAATAGGCCATACAGTCATATATTAGGTTCACCATCTAAAACTAGCTTAATCTAATATCATTTGAACACTATTTAACATAACTAGCATATCTTTAACTAAAACAGAACCTATATTAGCAAGTGTAGTGTGGATTGAAAAAAAAAAACTTCCCGAACTAGAACATAGCAACAATTAAGAACCCGAACAATAACATAACAATACATTATAAGTTATATAATAAAAAAGGGACGAATGAAAGAAAATCTTACAATCAATCTTGCAGCTTTTTCATTGACAATTGAACCATCTTTACGAAAGAAAATCTTACAATCAATCTTGCAGCTTTTTCATTGACAATTGAACCATCTTTACGAGTACGCGTATCAATGTAAATTTCTTGAACTAACCAGTCCAACTCCATAAGGCACATTAAGTATCATTTCATCATAACAAAATTCACACATGGCTTAACAAACTTTAGATTAACATGAACAGCATACATATTAAATAAAATAGGCCATACAATCATATATTAGGTTCACCATCTAAAACTAGCTTAATCTAATAGCATTTGAACACTATTTAACATAACTAGCATATCTTTAACTAAAACAGAACCTATATTAGCAAGTGTAGTGTGGATTGGGAAAAAAAAACTTCCCGAACCAGAACATAGCAACAATTAAGAACTCGAACAATAACATAGCAATACAATATAAGTTACATAATAAAAAAGGGACGAATGAAAGAAAATCTTACAATCAATCTTGCAGCTTTTTCATTGACAATTGAACCATCTTTACGAGTACGCGTATCAATGTAAATTTCTAGAACTAACCAGTCCAACTCCATAAGGCACATTAAGTATCATTTCATCATAACCAAATTCACACATGGCTTAACAAACTTTAGATTAACATGAACAGCATACATATTAAATAAAATAGGCCATACAATCATATATTAGGTTCACCATCTAAAACTAGCTTAATCTAATATCATTTGAACACTATTTAACATAACTAGCATATCTTTAACTAAAACAGTTGAAAACAAAAACTTCCCGAACTAGAACATAGCAACAATTAAGAACCCGAACAATAACATAACAATACAATATAAGTTATATAATAAAAAAGGGACGAATGAAAGAAAATCTTACAATCAATCTTGCAGCTTTTTCATTGACAATTGAACCATCTTTACGAGTACGCGTATCAATATAAATTTCTTGAACTAACCAGTCCAACTCCATAAGGCACATTAAGTATCATTTCATCATAACAAAATTCACACATGGCTTAACAAACTTTAGATTAACATGAACAGCATAAATATTAAATAAAATAGGCCATACAATCATATATTAGGTTCACCATCTAAAACTAGCTTAATCTAATAGCATTTGAACACTATTTAACATAACTAGCATATCTTTAACTAAAACAGAACTTATATTAGCAAGTGTAGTGTGGATTGGGAAAAAAAAACTTCCCGAACCAGAACATAGCAACAATTAAGAACTCGAACAATAACATAGCAATACAATATAAGTTACATAATAAAAAAGGGACGAATGAAAGAAAATCTTACAATCAATCTTGCAGCTTTTTCATTGACAATTGAACCATCTTTACGAGTACGCGTTTCAATGTAAATTTCTAGAACTAACCAGTCCAACTCCATAAGGCACATTAAGTATCATTTCATCATAACCAAATTCACACATGGCTTAACAAACTTTAGATTAACATGAACAGCATACATATTAAATAAAATAGGTCATACAGTCATATATTAGGTTCACCATCTAAAACTAGCTTAATTTAATATCATTTGAACACTATTTAACATAACCAGCATATCTTTAACTAAAACAGAACCTATATTAGCAAGTGTAGTGTGGATTGAAAAAAAAAACTTCCCGAACTAAAACATAGCAACAATTAAGAACCCGAACAATAACATAGCAATACAATATAAGTTACATAATAAAAAAGGACAAATGAAAGAAAATCTTACAATCAATCCTGCAGCTTTTTCATTGACAATTGAACCACCTTTACGAGTACGCGTATCAATGTAAATTTCTTGAACTAACCAGTCCAACTCCATAAGGCACATTAAGTATCATTTCATCATAACCAAATTCACACATGGCTTAACAAACTTTAGATTAACATGAACAGCATACATATTAAATAAAATAGGTCATACAATCATATATTAGGTTCACCATCTAAAACTAGCTTAATCTAATATCATTTGAACACTATTTAACATAACTAGCATATCTTTAACTAAAACAGAACCTATATTAGTAAGTGTAGTGTGGATTGAAAAAAAAAACTTCCCGAACCAGAACATAGCAACAATTAAAAACCCGAACAATAACATAGCAATACAATATAAGTTACATAATAAAAAAGGGACGAATGAAAGAAAATCTTACAATCAATCTTGCAGCTTTTTCATTGACAATTGAACCATCTTTGCGAGTACGCGTATCAATGTAAATTTCTTTACGTGTGGGCGACACTCCTTGGCTCTTTTTTTTTCTAATACCAAACAAACAAGATATAAGTAATTTTTTATAAATACAATTTACTCAATTAAAAGTTCAAACATAAAAAAAAATCATCAATCAATTTTGGGAGACTTTTTGTACCCATACAATGAATATCTTCAAATTTAGCACGATTTTGTCTGTTAATTTTACTTACTTTCTACAATTGATACAATATAATATTAGTCGAAACAAGAAACGAAAGTTCAAATATTTTCATAATATGAAAGAATCTATTTTCAATTTGACTTACTTGTGCTTTTTCAGAAAACCAATGATGAACCAATTCACGATATTGAGTTGGGTCAACCCGACGATCTGGTACAGCGGATGCAACTTCTTCTTCCATTTTACTTGAGTCACATGCCTTTGCTTTTAAATCGCACTTTCATTGTTTCCACTTATCGTTCATCTCAATTTTCAACATTTGTCTTGTTGTGTCATTTATAGAAGGAACAAACTCAAATTTGGACTAAACAAATTGAGATGTGTTAAATAAATACAACATAAGTGATAAAAGTTCAAATATAAACAAAATTGTATCATACATCTATTACTCTCAACATTTCATCTTTTTTCTTATCAGACATTTCTTTCCAAGACTTGTATTTAATGGAAGCATATTGTTTCCTTCGAATCATACTCCATATGAAATGAGTAAGAGTTATCCCTTTCTCACCAATGGGTCGACCATACTTATCCAAATTAACAATTATGCAATTGTCACTGTCCATTTCCCATACTTCTAGCATTCTTGTTGGGCCTCTCAATTTTCTAGGTTCAACATCTACAAATAAAACATAAGACATTCAAACATAAAATATTATGTTACATAAAATAAATTAAAAAATAGAAATTATATATAATTCAAACCTTTTTCAATTCAAATTCGAGAAATTTATGCCCAGTAACTATAGAAAACCCATAGGCATCAAATGAAAATTGAACCATACCAAAATCCCATAAATATATCTCAAATTAATTTAGCAAACCCCTCAAGAAATCAACACATGAAAACCAATGATAATACATTAACAAAAATACTACAGTGAGAAATTTATAGTACTTAAGCTTACCTTGTGTTAATTGTGAAACTCAATTTTTTTATTTCTAACATTTAAAACTATAATAATTACATGATATCATTACAAAGACGTTGAACTGTTTGACATAAAGTAGTAATACTCAAATAAAGACAAGATTAATAACATTACAAAGACAAATATAATCAATAGGCAATTCCCTAAACCAAGCATGTCATATGTACCTGCAGCAACAGGAACAGGGACAGGAGTAGGAGCAGACTCAGTAGCAGATTGTGGACTACAGAGCAAACAAATCTTAAGACAAAACAAACACAAGCAGCAAAGGGGGGAAAAGTACATCCGACCAGTGAGGAAATCAAAATACCAGGAAGAGAAACTTACGGTGCAGCAGTAGCTTGAGGTGTTGTTATCGTTCTGGAATAGATTATGGGTTAGGTTTCTTTTATTCTCTGCACATGATCGAGCAGAAAAGAAACGAGGATGAAGGAGGGAAAATAAAAAAATTAAGGGAGGGAAGATGAAAATTTTAAAAATAACACTGAAATAATGTTAAAAAATTGAGGCCCACTAAATCCTATACCAACGGAACTCATGTCAATAAGCATAAATATCCACATAATTCTATACCAACGGAATCGGTATATTGTTGTATGATTTACCAATATGAACGGCCAGAAATTTCAGTAGGTATATGCTATCTATACCAATGGTTTTGTTGGCAGTCACTAAAAGTGTCCGTTGGTATATGACAGATTTCTTGTAGTGGGATTTTGTTGTATGCTTTCTCGAGGTCGATGAAAATCATATGTAAGTCTCTCTTTCTCTCTCTATATTGCTCCACCAACCTCCTAATAGGATGAATGCCTTTTGTAGTCAAACGCCCCAGCATGAATCCAAACTGGTTCTCTGAAATAGACACGTCTTTTCCCACCCTCATCTCCACGACCCTTTCTCAAACTTTCATAGTGTGACTTAGCAACTTGATGCATCTATAGTTATTGCAACTCTGGATATCACTTTTGTTCTTGTACAAAGAGATCATTGTACTCCACATCCATTCTTCGGCATTCTCGTCGTCTTAAAAATAATGTTAAACAACTCGATACCACTCCAAACATGCCCCGATCGGCCAACCAAAATTCAATCAGATCTCATCGGGCCCTACGCCGTCCCTTGCACATCCTGCGAACAACACCCTTAACCTCATCAACCTTAATGATTCTACAATACCCAAAATCTCGGTACCTACCATATTGCTCCAGATCTCCCAGCACAATGTCTCTATGTCCTTTTTCGTTCAAGAGTTTATGGAAGTAAGACTGTCACCTCCTCCTAATATGTGTGTCCTCCACCAATACTTAGCGTCCTCGTCTTTGATGTACCTCATGTGATCCAAGTCACAGGCTCTCCTCTCCCTCACCTTGGCTAGTTTGTACAACTTCTTATCCCTATCATTTTCCTCAAATTCCACATACAGGCATTCAAAATCCGTTGTTTTTGCCGCCGTAACCGCTAGATTTGACTCATTCCTCGCCATCTTATACAGTTCCATATTCGTTCACTTCTCCACCTCATCATCGCTTTCTACCATTTTAGCATATGCCGCTTTCTTTGCTTCCACCTTCTCTTGAATTTTATCATTCCACCACGGCTACCCCGTAAGACCCCAAGCACTTTTCTAGCTACCTCTCTAATGCAACCGGTCATCCTATCTCATATATCGATCGAATCCTCACTACTCCCCCAAACCCATTTGTACATCAACCTCTCCCCCATCTCCTTTGCGCTAGCCATGGTCAAACTCCCCCATTTGATTCTCAACCTGTCATCCACAACCCTCGTCTTCTTTTCCATCTTGATCTCCAGGTCCATCATCAAAATCTTATGTCAGGTTGTAAGATACTTCATCGGGATAACCTTGTAGTCTTTACAAAGACCGTTGTCAACGGAGTAAAAAGTCTATATGAGTCTTAGCTACCGTACTACAAAAAGTTACCAAGTGCTCCTCCTTCTTCAGGAACCTCGAATTGTCTATCACCACCCCAAAAACTCTAGCGAACTCCAAAAGTGAGACGCCTCCCTCATTCTTGTCCCCGAGGATAAAGCCTTCATGCACGTCATCATAATCCCCCAAAACTGACCCGATATGTCCATAGAAATCACCTCAGACAAATAACTTCTCAGTGGGTGGTATACCACCTCGTCCAAATCCTCTCAAAAGCGTCTTTTCTCCTCCTCGTCCAAGCCAGCATGTGGCGCGTAAGCACTAATAATGTTCACAGTGAAGCCTCCAACTACCCATTTAATTGCCATCATCTTATTATTGACCCTCCTAACCTCCACCACCTGATCTCTTAGCTCGTTATCTACTAAAATACCTACCCCAATCATATACCTCGACCTACCCGAGAACCATAACTTATACCCGTCCACATTCTTAGCCCTAGATCCTACCCATTTGGTCTCCTAGACACATGTTATATTAATTCGCTTCTTCTTAATAATCTTAACTAGCTCGATGGACAATAACATGCAATAGGAAAAGCTCATCCTTCTCTCTAGTTTCTCTCTCTAAAAATGTCCAAGGCTTAACAAAGTTACAAGAGTGAATCTTTTGGCTTGGATTTATCCAAGTGCTTTGTTTATGTTCTTGAATCAAAAGGGGGGAACAATCGTTTGGCTATATACGGGGCGTTTGAGACTTTCTACACTTCTCATTTACTTCACCTTATGCATTTATGAGATGAAGTTAATGCTCTTGTTTACGTTTCTGAGAAGCTTTTAAGGTTGGTGGTCGAGTTCATTTATTGAAAGCTAGAGTTACAACTACCACCGAGAAGACTATCTATATATATCTTCCACTTTCTCATAAGATATATATTCAACTCTACATATTTGCGGCTTCAAGTCTTCCCACCCCCCTTTTTGGGGGTTGAGTAAGGCTCATTTTGTGTGCTTCTTGAGCTTATGTTCGCGGAATAGACTTCATTGTCTCAACACTGGAATCGGAAGCTCAACAACTTCCATCGGAGCTCAACAACTACAAGTTTTGGAAGCAAAGGGAAACTCACATCCGAGTGACTTCTTTACATTTGCCTTCTTTTTTACGTTTGTTTAGTTTAAGGCTTAAGAATTGGTATCTCCGGTTTTGTGTTCCTTGGTGCTTTCTCTCCCGTGTGCTTGTTGGTTGTTGCTAAGATTTCACTCATCTTGTTCTTGCGATTCTTGCTGTTTATCCTCTTACGGGTGTTTTATGATGGATTCCTTACCTGGAACTTCCTCGCCTGGGTTTGTTAAGTTGGTGTAACACTGGTTTTTGCTTGCACCACCGTAGATTTGTCTCTGTTCATCCGTGTTATTTAGAATCTTGTACTTGCCTTTGTTCGTATGATCTTGTGTTACAGGTGGTTTGCGTGGTGGGATACGCCTCTTCTAGTGTTATTTCTATTCCGTGAGACTTTGTTTACTAGCTAGGTGTTGGTTATTTGATTATAATCTCCTTAATCCTTTAACAACTCTCGTGTTAGTTCTTATCGTCTTTGTGTGTTAGCGTCTTAGTGTGCTTAACTAGACTAGCATGTTCTTCGTGTTCTTCATGTTCATATGGATTTCAAGACTAATTGGTACACTTTGATTATTAGTTGACTTCATTTCTAGCTTGCATTGTGTTTCTCTATGCAATTTTGAATATCCGACGCATTGTATCGTGTGATTGTGACTTGTTTTTTTTTGTAAAGACGGTTCGCGCAAGGTCGTGACCATCGCCTTTGCCATTTTAGGCATCAAGACCGCCTATGCCCAAAACGTCCACTTGATTATTTTGTGAATGCTTTTAATATTGACTTAACGTGCGGTCCTTGTCCATTGACATTTTTAGCTTACGCAACGCCCTAGGCGCTTTGTTTTAAAACATATATACTTTATATTATATATACTTAGCGTATATTATATTTTATATATTTGTACTCTCGTACTTACATATATCATATACTATACACGTTATTTATATACATATATACGTATATATACTTCTTTATTCTTGTGATACGACCTTGGCTTGGCTAGGCTTTGCTTTTGCAGATTATAGAAGAATAAGGCGGGCTGTGTTTGACTTATTGGAGGGTTATGCTCATATTATTAGTTATTGGAAAAGGGATTGCTACACGCACACAGTAGCACAGCGTCCTTATCAGTTCACGGATAAAATCGTTCGAACCAACGAGGCACGCGGCAACGAGGTATTCCTAAATCCTTTCTTGATTACATTTCATTCCTTAATTTAATATTTTACTATCTATATTCACTAGGCAAACCTAAGAGTATCGATAGGCAAATATTAGGACTACGACATATTGTATGAATGAATGTATGAATGAATTTTTACTACCGCATTAGATAAACCTTGTATAAATTAGAAAGCCTTGTAATTTAAACTTCGGCCCTGTCCGGACTGCATTCATTTACGGCCTTTTCTAGTTTATATATTGAAATAGGCAAGTGTTTGTATAATTAGTAGAAGCGTTGTAATTCATAAACCGGACATGTCCGGATTTAAATTAACACATTTCTCAGTTGTATTCATCTCTTGCTTGTAATCGTATTTGGTAACTTTGAGGATGGCGAAAAAGAAAAAGAAGAAGAAGCAGACTCATGAGAACTTCACGCCACTGCCCATCCAGATGGGGCAAGCTTCTATTGATATCACCAACATCGTTAAGTTCCCCCCGATTGCTCACGAACCCACCACATCCGGGCTTGTGAGCAATGGTCTTCAAGTGGGGGACGCTCACGCGGGAAATGATGAGTTATCTACCAATGAGGGAACTTCGAACTTCATTCCCTCCTCTTGCACCCTTGGCTCTCAAGACACTGCATCGAATTCGAGTGGCAACAATTGTGATCCCATCGTAGGAAATGTCGCGGATGGAAAGAACAAGACTACGGACCACGTGAGCCAGACCAACAAGAAGGCTTTTGCGTCCATAGTCAAAGGAAACTGTGATGTTTCGAATGGAAAACGTTTGTATTTTGTCGCTGATTTCCATAATGTGGGTGATCCTACAGAAACAGTGGGCCTCTTTTGGTTAGTTACTTCGCGGGGTCTTACCCGGGGAGCTTGGCATTAAGGAAGTTATGTCGCTCATGGGTAGTTGCATACCGCTTTAATGTCCACGCTTAGGGTTGGATCGTCTTCAAGTTTAACACGGATGTTGAAAATAGAAGGTCATGGCCAATGGTCCATACTTTGTATATAGCACTCCACTTCTGCTGAAAGAGATGCCTCAATGCTTCACCTTTGACAAGCATGAGATATATACCATTCCAATATGGGTAAGGCTCTCGTCCCTCCCATTAGATCTTTGGAACGTTAACGCTTTGAGTCGTATCTTGTCACGTTGGCAAACCTATTGGGACTGATAATCTCACTAGTGAAAAAGAGCTTCTCTCGTATGCACGGGCGCTAGTTGAGATAGACCTCTCCAAAGGTACACTTGATGCTATTGAACTCAAACTTTGGGACGGCACCATCATTGACCAAATGCTTGTTTATGAAAAGCTTCCGGACTATTGTGAGAAATGCCATATGATTGGGAACTCCACTACGGGTTGTGAGAAGCATTACGCCGACACAAATAGGCGGGTACAAGGGAAAGGCGTGACACAAACCCTCAATGCCAAGGCAAAGGGGGTACACACCTACTTGGACTCACCCGAGGTGTAAGATGAGACTACGGATACTAATGGGAATGGTAGCCATGCTAAATGTGGTGGCCATCCTTTGGGTGCACAGACCAGGGCTGGCACAAGTCGGATTTTGGAGGATGCGAAAGGGGGAGGTCAACAATTGGGGCCACAAACCATGGTTGATGCATGTCGGAATTTGGATGTTGCGAGTGCTATTGGCCAGCCTTCTGGGGCACAAACCACGGCTGACAAAGGTCGGAACTTTATTGAGGGTTACTCTAGGGGCCCTGCGAGTACTAAAGGATGTGTTGGTGAGACACGCATATTGGAGAGCAAACCCGTGATTCAGAGCGAGGTTGGTTGGGGTATGAGTTTGGGAGCGGTAGCGGATTCGGGTGGTCAGCCTTCGGGACACAAACCGGAGTTGACAAAGGTTGAAACTTTATTGCGGGTGACTTTAGGGGCCCCGCGGGTACTAAAGTGAGTGTTGGCGAGACATGCATAATGGAGAGCCAACCCGTGACTCAAAGAGAGGTTGGATTGGGTATGTGCTTGGGAACGGTATCGGATTCGGGGGGTCAGCCTTCAGGGACACAAACCTGGGTTAACATAGGTAGGAACTCAACACCGGGAGACCATAGGGGTCCCCCGAAATCAAAGGGAAGCAAGGACGAGACCCGACAGCCTTCAGGCCAACCCGTAGATGCTCATAATACGACTGGCGCTAATAGGAGTCCAAATGATGTGGATGACCAACCGTCGAAATCACAAACCGAGGCTGGTAAGGGTGTGAAGGGCATGAAGACACAATTTGCCAAGGTTAATGACCCGGGCACCATGAGCCCGGTCGTTAAACAATCCGCGATCTTTCGGAAGCTTGTGTATATGCACGGTAATATCTTGGTACAAAATGCAGTCGACGGCAAAGCTAAATCAGCCATTGAGGCAGTCCTTGCACAAGGTTATGCTATGTCTACTATTTCGGATGAGCTCAAGGGAGGCCAGCCCTCGGGGACACAGACAGGGGCGGTCAAAGATAAGGGTGCTTTGACAGATGATGGGTTTACGGAAGTAAAGAATAGATGGAAGGTGAAAACTAGCACGGGGTCTCAAACCGCGCCTAGTACAGGTCCACAAATGAGAGCCCAGTACCGGTATAGAGAAGGTCAAGGGGTGGACACCTATTTGAACTCTCATGTGAAGGACGCGGGTACAGCTGGGAGTTGTATCCGTGATGATCAGCCCGCGTATGCTCAGATTCTTGATCCTCAGACTCATGGTGGCCAGTTTTCGGGGTCCCAAACCGAGTCTGGCCAAGGTCGGACTAAACCTAGGATAGAAGGGGGGAATGCCGGAGGGATTTCGATCAGAAATGGGGGCTAGCTTGCGGGGATACAAACCGTGGCTGGCATAAGACTGCCTATTGATACTGACGGGAAAGGACAACCCGCGGAAAGAGCGGGTAGTTCAATGGTTGCAAATATTGGTGGCCAGCCTGCGGGGACACAGACCGAAGCTGGCATGGGTCGGACAGATATGGAAGTTCAACCTTTCGGCCCATCGGCTAAGGTTGGGAAAGGTGGGAACTCGGATGGTACCAAAATTGAGGAGGGGCACGAGGGCGTGAGGACGAGGGCGAAATATAAGGCTAGCAATGGCGGGCAAAGCTTGCCCATACCCTTGAGCAGAATGACGACCCTTCCCATTAAAAAGAAGGGACCTTATGGCGGCACCAGCTCTATTAACACTAAGAAAGATAACATGAAGGGGACTATTCCCCCTCCGTTATCGAAATGATCTTTGCTTCTTGGAATATAAGGGGCATGCACCGCTCCTCCAAGCAAAAGGAGATTTGCTCCGTGGTGCATGAGAACAACATTGACATTTTTGGTATCCTGGAATCAAAAATCAACAACACGACACTTGATCGCTTCTGGGCTTTGAAATTTCGCAACTGGGAGGTGTTAGATAACTTTGTCCATCATCCGGCGGAGAGGATATTTATTTTATTCAACCCGGACAAAGTCACTATACACGTGCTTGACATCAACCCGCAAGCCATTCATTACGGTGTCACTTGTGCTATCTCCTCCAAGAGGCTCCAAGTCACCTTCGTGTACGGGCTTCACACGGTTGTCGATAGACGAGGCTTATGGGAGAAGTTGAGGGAGTACGGGACCCCCATGACTGGGTCGTGGCTAGTACTTGCTTATTTCAATACTGTTATGAAGGAGGATGAGCGTTTCAACATAGCACCCATCACCAGCTACGACACGAAGGATATTGTTGATTATTGCCGGGATTTGAGCCTCACCGATTTGTCATCGATGGGTTGTGAGTTCATGTTTAGCCGTAGAAATACATTGAGCAAGCTTGACAGGGCCCTCATTAATTCCTATTGGTTACAAGCGGATTGGTATGGCAATGCACATTTCTGTCGGTCCGGGCCCTTCTCGGACCATACGCCGTGCATTGTCACTATCTTGGATCGTCCGAGAATGCATAATAGACCCTTCAAGTTCTTCAACATGTGGGCTACCATGAGCACTTTGGAAGGATTGTGATGGATGCTTGGGAGCAGAATATTGACGGCAATGCTCAATTCCGGTTATGCCGGAAGTTACTCAGCCTCAAAGGACCCTTGAAGGAGCTCAATGAGAAGGACTTCTCTCATATCTCTTCCCGGGTCAAAAGGGCAAAAGAGGAGCTTGATATTTCTCAACAGGATGCTTTGAGCAACCCGCATCTTGACCACTTACACACGCGGGTTACCGAACTAAGGCACAAGTCTATGGTTCTTATTGACGCAGAGATGAGTTTCCTTAAACAGTTTGCCAAATGTGAGCATCTCAAGCACAGTGATAGGTGCACTAAGTTCTTTCATGGTATGGTCAAGCGCAACTCCAAAAGGAATTTCATTGCGGCCACTACCAAGAGTGATGGTTCTCTTATGAACTCTGGTGACCAAGTTGCGACAGAATTCATCAATTACTATAAAGGGTTACTTGGAACTAGAGACACTTGTGAACCTATTGATATTGGTGTCATCTCCGGGGAAATTGTCTTTCGGTGAAACAAGGGTATGATCTCATTAGAGATGTCACGGACGCAGAGAATAAAGGGGTATTATTCGGTATCGGGGAAGACAAACCTCCTGGCCCGGACGACTACTCTTCGGGTTTCTTCAAGAAAGCTTGGAATATTGTCAGCAGGGAATTCTGTGAGGTGGTTAAAGAGTTCTTCAGTTCGGAAAAGCTTCTCAAACAGATCAATCACACTACCATCGCCATTATTCCTAAATCTACCCACCGCTCAACGGTGTGCGACTACAGACTTACTTCGTGTTGCAACATCTTGTACAAGGTCATCACCAAGATTATTGCTTCACGGTTGGTGCCGGTTTTGGACTTTCTCATTGATCCAGGCCAGGCGGGTTTTGTCCAGGGCAAAAGTATGTCGTACAACATACACCTAGCTCAAGAGCTTTTGAGGGGCTACAACCACAAGAGGGTCTCAAGTAGATGCATGCTCAAAGTTGATCTCTGAAAGGCCTTCGACTCGGTGAATTGGGAATTCCTTACGGCTATTTTGATTGGTTTGAATTTCCCGAAAAGACTGGTGGCTTGGATTATGGAGTGCATCTCCACAACTTCATATTCGATCTCTATCAACGGGAGCTTACAAGGCCATTTTAAGGGTCGTAAGGGGCTCAGACAGAGGGACCCTCTCTCCCCTACATTGTTTGTTATTTGCCTGGAATATCTCTCGAGGATGATCAACAAGAACACTCGGACGCCGGTTTTCCACTACCACCCCAAGTGCAAAAGCTTAAAGATCACCCACCTTGAATTTGCCGATGATTTGCTTCTTATGTCGAGAGGGGACACTACATCCGTATGGATCTTCATGGAATGCCTTCTAGATTTTCAGAAATGCTCGGGTCTTAGTTCTAATGCCCTCAAGTCTAGCTTGTACACGCCTGGTACTACGAAACACGACCTTGATGATATCAAGCAGATTACTAGCTTTGACACCGACACTATGCCTTTCCGCTACCTCGGCAATCCCCTAGCCGGGGAGAGGATGCGGCTGGTACACTATGACCCTTTTGTGAACAAAATTGCAGGGTACACTGACTCGTGGATGAGCGCTACTTTATCTTATGCAGGCAGGCTTGAGCTCATCAAGTATGTCCTCCAAAGTGGGGAATGCTTCTGGTTATCTATGCTGCCAGTTCCTGTTGTGGTTTGTAAGAAAGTTTACGGGCTTTGTAGAACCTCATGTGGCGTTCCAACCACCCTCTGGTAGCCTGAAAGGAGTGTACCATGCCGAAATCCGATGGTGGCCTCGGAATCAGGGATCTCAAGGCCTGGAACCTTTCTTTGCTTGCTAAATGTCTTTGGAATATCCATCAAAAAAAGGACACACTTTGGATCAAATAGATCAATCACAAGTATCTTAGCAACAAAAACAACATTTGGACGTGGGTTGTAAAGAATGACGACTCACCTTTGATCAAACGGCTTCTCATTATTCGGGACATCATTCTTGACCGAGAAGGGTCCCATGATCGGGCGGCTAATACCATGGCGGCATGGTATAGTAGAAATCACAATGCCTATGATTACTTCAGGACACATGGGCAGCCGGTGATTTAGGCGAAGGATGTTTGGAGTTCCTGTATCACTCCAAAGCAGTCTTTCATTCTTTGGCTTTGTGTGAGGAAGAAATTACGAACGAAGGATATGGTCACTTATATGGACATTGATAGAAGGTGCTCCCTTTGCGGCCATTCTGATGAGTCAATAGTGCACCTATTCTTCAGCTGCATGGTCAGTAGTTATCTTTGGTCCAGGGTCAATACATGGCTTGGCATCCGGAGGGCTATGACCATCATAGATAGCGCTTTGAAATATATTAAGAAAGAGAGGCATGGTACAGTTACACCCCGTAGTTCAGGTCATGCGTATGAGAGCGTACGAAAGGGGGTAAGACTTAAAATTTTCGAAGGGTAGGTTGACGGATCGTTCCGGACGGGTTTTAGTCAAGTTTGAGGCGAGTTATGACCCGATACATTGAGAGTTCCTAAGTGTTTCAAAGGACTGGGGCGTAGTTCGTTGAGTCTAGATTCCAACACAACCAACCGTTCGTCGATGGGACATCAGAGTAGGAAGTTATGAGAGTTACAAGTTCGGTCTGCGCAGACGCGTAAATGCGTTTCGTAAAGCGCAGGCCGCGGGCGCCGGATGGCGCGCGCCGAAAGTACTGAGGGGTCGCTGAAGTTTCAGCGTCGCGGCCGAAGATCCGAGGTCCGCAGAGTTGCGCCGCGCCGGGAAGCGAACGCGCGCCAAGGCGGGATTCAGGCGAAAAACTTAGGAAAAGGCGATTTTTCTTTTAAAGACCTCGAGGGTGACAAGTGTCCCCATCCGATTTCTTGCATGCAATATATTGACCAAGTCTTGAAGACTTGGTCATCTTCCAATCTCTCTCTCTCTAAAGCAAAAGCTCCTCCTTCTCTCTAAAACTCCAAGAAGATTCTAGCCTAAAAATCTGAAAAATTAAGAACACAAGAAGGAAGCTTGTGGCTAGCTTGTGGTGGTGTTCTTGGCAAGAAAGCTAGCAAAGTCTTTGGAATAAGTTTGGCTAAAACTTTAAGGTAACATTTCTTCCTTTAGAATTAGTTCTAGTGTTGCATGCTTAGAAGAAAGAACTTGTGGTAGTAAAATAATGCTCTTAGAGTCATTGCATGCTAGAAAATGTGGTTTGGATATGAAGAATGGGTTAAGAAGAGATTATGAGCATGTTGTAGCCTAAAAACTACCTTAGAATTGTTAAGTGAATTGTTGTAAACTTATGGGATAGAATTTTGGGTGTGTAATTCCCTTCGAATTGTTGGATTGATTGAGCCTTAAATGTGGTGTTTGAATGATAAATTCGGCCTTGTGAAAGGTGGCAAAGTATGTAGAAACAAAGGAAATGCTGCCCAATTTTCCATAGAATTTAGTGGCTTTGAGTTTAGATTATTCTACATTGAAATTAGAGGTTAATACGCGTATCATGATTATTATAGGTTGATATATTACTTGCGGTAGTTTGAGCTTAGCAAGTGGATTGACCAAAGATGTATGTGGAGCTTTCTTATCTCTTGAGCATGAGCAGTTTTAACTATATAGTACGGTAGACGTACGTGTTTTAAATGAAGTAAATCCATTTGTTGTACTTGACTTGTTTTAAGGAAATGTCTAAGTTGATTGGGTTAAAGAGTTAACCCACTTATTCCTAAGTAATGGTTTATCCTAATTAAGGTAGACAAGGATTTCGTGACATGAAGAAGTATTACGGAAATTGTGTGAGTTTGATTTGAAGTATAAGTCTCTTGGTTAATAAAAAGAATGAAATCTTTTGAAACATAAGGAGTTATAACGGTCTTATGGGAGGTTAGTTGTAACGGCCTTATGAAAGGGTATGAACGTCTAAAGCTTTAAAGCATAAAGTTAGTATAACGGCTTTATGGGGAGTTGGTTATAATAACTTTATGAAAGGTTAAAGAGTTGGTTTTTCTTGAATAAGGTCATGAAAATGAGATCCATTTTGTATGTTAATGAAAACCTAAAGAAGTTATGAGTTTACTTGGACGTACCGCCAGTGATGAAGGATTCCACGGGTATGCTTCCATTGTTCAGTTATGAGTTTACTTGGACGTGCCGCCAGTGATGAAGGATTCCACGGGTATGCTTCCATTGTTCAGTTATGAGTTTACTTGGATGTACCGCCAGTGATGAAGGATTCCACGGGTATGCTTCCATTGTTCAGTTATGAGTTTACTTGGATGTACCGCCAGTGATGAAGGATTCCACGGGTATGCTTCCATTGTTCAGTTATGAGTTTACTTGGACGTGCCGCCAGTGATGAAGGATTCCACGGGTATGCTTCCATTGTTCAGTTATGAGTTTACTTGACGCGTCGCCAGATGATGAAGGATTCCACGTATGCTTCCATTGTTCGCTATGAGTTTACTTGACGCGCCGCCATGATGGCGATTCCACGTATGCTTCCATTGTTCGATTATGAGTTTACTTGACGCGCCGCCGCGATGAAGGATTTCACGTATGCTTCCATTGTTCGATTATGAGTTTACTTGACGCGCCGCCGTGATGGCGATTCCACGGGTATGCTTCCATTGTTCAGTTATGAGTTTACTTGGATGTACCGTCAGTGATGAAGGACTCCACGGGTATGCTTCCATTGTATTTTGATTATGAGTGTCCTATTTTTCATGTCGTGTAGTATATGATTGATATTCTCATTGTTAGTAAGGCACGAAAAGGTAAGTTGATTTCATCCATGACCTCGGCTTTCGGACTTATGATTTCATTACGATTTTCGGGCCACATACTTGGTACTGTTATCGACCTTCGGGCTGCGTCATGCCGCAGTCGAGATACGTAGCTTTGGTCCGCACTCTTAGGATCACCGCTCATTTCTGAAAGCTCCATCTCCGAGGCTTTGTCTTTTGGTATGATTCACGAGGTTATAGACTTTTGTACATTCGTGGTATGGCGGGCCCCGTCCCGCCACGCTTGTTATTCCTGAGGTCCAGTAGTCACGTTTGTGGTTTGGGCTATAATGATAAGTTGGACTGTTTCACTTTCGGTTAAGTTATTTTATGAAATGCGGTCTTATCGGCTTGCTAGTGATGTTTACCTTGTACAGATTTTGTTTTATGTATGTTCCGCTGCTTGTTCTCTGACATATACCTGACAGGGTACCCCGGTAGGGTACCAGTCGCGGCCCCGGGGTCGGGTCGTGACAGGTACAGGTTGGCAAGCTAAAGCTAAGCGGGTTGGGCTGGCCACCACCGTCTACCACATTTGGACTGAGAGGAACACGATTATTTTTGACGGGTCGATACTTGATAGAGAAGCTATTCTTTTTAGGATCAAGACCAGCGTCTACAAAATTTTGTTCGCATTATACCCCTTTTTCCAGGACAGATTTGTATCTCTAGCCACAAACTAGGACAATGGATGGTTTGTTTGGACCTAAGGCCTTCTCGGCTCACCTTTTGCATATCTCCAGACTACCCAACTTGTGGGATCAGCTGGAGTCTCCCGACCACCCGAAATATGGATTGGCGGGAGTCTTTTCTGCTTTTTACCCCATGACTTCCCGACATGTGGGCAAGCATGAGATAGTAGGTTGTCTGGATGGTAGGTACTATGGCGATTACTCCGTGGCATAACGTGGCGAGTGGTCTTTACCCACGTCCAATAGTACTCTTCCTCGACCGGGGTTTGTCCCATTTGGGTTTACCACGCAGTGGTTTAAGAGGCCCACGCTGCAACCTTATGCTCTACATAAGGGAATTGTCATAGTTTAAGACTATCTTGTGGGATCGTTTCATTGCTTAGCTTGGGCACTCACGACTACCCGGCTTGTGGGCTAGCTTGAGCTTTTTGTTATTGACGAGCTTGAATCCCGTGTTGATCTGCCTAGCAGGGACGCACGAGATTTATATCATCTTTTGCTCGTGGGCTTGCCCACAAACCCTGTAATTTTGATGATTATTTATTCACATTTACCGTTTCATCAAAAAAAACTAGCTCGATGGACTTTCTCGTTAAAGTCTCACGGTTCCAAGACTCTATTCTCAGTCTAGCATCTTCCGGAGTTGCATTGTTTACTGCTAGAGTTGCATTGTTTACTATAATCTGACGATCAAGGAGATGCCCAAAATGTGCTGGAAGATGTATTGCGATGTCGGAGCCAAAGAATCGGACCATTAAGCCCTCTCACGCACCTAGACTCGATCTTGATGAAATCTTGCCGGAAAGTTATATTCTGTGACTTGAAATATGGGCACCAGGTTCTGGATTTCTACAGATCAGAGGGAGTTGATTCTCCCTAGGTAGGCTGTGACTGACACTTCACCTCAGGAAAAAAAATCCGGCGAGGCAGAACCAATTCTGATGAAGCTATACTGATGATAATAGTTGAAAATCTCTTTTCTTTACCTGTTAGTCTCCGAAGGACGGAACCGTTTCGGTGGTCGGTGGTGGGTGGTGGTGTTGCACCTGTGGGGGTTGTTACTGTTAGCACCTAAGTGGGGATGGGGGAGAGCGTATATTTTAAAGAATATTCAAGGTTAAGACAATGTCTTTTTAAATTATCATTATCTAATATCTAGTGTCTCAATTATTTTTACCACTAAATAGAAAATCAAAAATATTTTCATAAGCTTCAAATTGAAAAAATAATACTAAAAAGTTGAAGAAACAGAATCTGGTTTGAGTAACTTGATCTGAAAATAAGAACTTGTTGCTTCAAAAACTTTCAATAACGTTTGATATCCAAAAAATTGCAGATCAATAATTTTTCTTGCCACGCACTTTTGTTCTTGTTTATTTCGAGAATTATATTGATAAAGATAATTTTTTTGAAGCCTTGAATGAATAAAGAAAATATAAATAAAGAGGAAGTTTACATTGATGTAAAAAGGATTGAATATTGCATAGCTCAAGAAAGGAAATGATTTTTTTTTAATTTCATTGAATAGGTAAAAAAGAAGAGTTAATGCTTACTTTTTCACTCCCCTTTCATAAATTCTTTATTCTACACGTTACAAATTTATTTTAAGGCCCCCTTTAGGTAGTAAAATCTATAATATATTTTTTCTACAAAATATTTGGTATAAAGTGAGGCCCCCAAAAATTAAAGGCCTAAAGCCCAAGCTTCAGCAACTTTACCTAAAGCCCACCTCTAACATCATTGCTAAAGCTTTGGAAGTTATGCACATTATAGCTACTGATAGAATTAGCAAACCCACTGTGATGGTAAATTTAAAATAGAACCCTCCTAACAGAAACACTTTCAGCCTGAACACTGATGGTTCAACCCTCGAGAATCCTGGTGGATTTGGAGGGGTTATAAGGAATAATAGAGGAGACTACTGGGTTGTAGGATTCATAGGTGTAACACCTCATGCCACCAATACTCTTACTGAACTAACAGCTTTGATGCAGGGGCTAAAATTAGCTTTGGACCAAAAAACAACTCCATTAGAAGTGTACATTGACTCCATAGAGGCAATTCAAATGTTAAAAGATGGTTCTCCTATTTATGATCCTATTCTTCATGAATGCAGCAGCTTGAGTGCCCAAGGATCAGCCACACATAACAAGAACATAATAGGGTGGTGGATCTACTGGCGAAGGAAGGGGCCAAGGGGGAATATTTTGAAAAGATGAAGTTGTTGGCAGTGTCTCCGGTGTTTGCAAATGAAGCTTTGTGGGCAGACATCGCAGGAACTGTTTTTACAAAGTAAACTCCAGCATGTAATGGTAATAGGCAGACATTACAAACTTATATTTTTTTATGGGGACCCAACAAGTCCCCAGATATGTATGGCTCCAAACAATTAATCCTCGCTGCTTATATATTATATTATATATAAAAGAGTTGCTTGAATATATATATTTTCATTTTTATTCAGCATTTAAGTTGATGAACTAAACCAGATAGTTATATGAGTGAAAGAAAACGGCTTCTAAATTTGCAGTAAAAAGGTTGAGTCTCATTTCCTATGTACAAGAATCAAATGGTGAAAAAAGTAAACATAAGCAATAGAGATTGTATCCATTTTACCAACAAAAAAAAAATTGATCGGATATTGCATAAATATTGTTTTTTGGACTAGTATTCAGATAAATACTAGAATTGTCAATTGATAGGCTCTGTAAAGGAGGTCTCCACTGTTGTTGCTCTATTGCTAGCATCTTTTTTCATTTTTCCCCTTGTTCCTCTTCCATCTATTCCCTTTTGATTTCAACTGATTTGTCTCTTTCTCTGGAGGAACTGCCCTTTTGAAAGGAAGATACATTTCTTGGAAAAAGTGGGCTTCTGAAAACTTACAAGTTAAACGTTCTAAAAGACAAGTCTTATCAAGATAGTTGATGCTGTTAAACGAATGGCTCGAGTGATGCATGACGGATGCAATTGAGATCTCCGTTGCAGCTGATCAAACCTTGATCTACGTCAATCAGTGACACAAGTGTAGGGTACAAAATGGAGTTAAGTGCGGGACGCAGAGAAAATGAATTCATTCAAAGGTTGCTGCAGCGGAGAATCTAAGTCATTTGGTTCACTCCATCTACTCCACGGATATCAGCCACAAATATGCTACCTGAGTCGGACCAACCCCCTAAGACATCCCTGTCTGAACACTGTCACAATAACATGTTAAAGCCAATTAGATGAATTAAATGGAGGTGCAATAACAAGGACAAGTTTCATAGGATGCTGACATATTACTGGACAAACACTCTTAAACACAAGTAGCAGGCAGTTGACATCTCCAGAAACAGGGGGTGAATAGGGGAGGCAAAAAAGGAAAACAAGAATCAAGTAAAATGATATTGTTAAACCACTGGAATTCAACAGTTAGTCAAGAAGTCGGACAATTTGCATAATACATTTAAACTTTGTTCATACCTTGCCAAATCCAAGCCAATTAGAATCACCACGATACGAAAATACTTTCTTGCTTTCTCGCCATCGTCCACAAAGGACCTGTGAAGAAGTATATATCAAATCTGCTACTTAAACAATGTTGTCATAGATATAGGTTGTATAATCCTTGCAGGTCATACCTACAGTAGAAATTAATGGCTCTCTCGAGTTTCCCAAGAAAAGGAGAAGGGTAAAAGAACAAATCATTACTTGAACTATGGCTATTATGTGGAAGAAAATTCCAAATGCACCATGTATAGCATGAAGTTAAAATGAAAGCCTAGATAGATGTGGTACATGACCATTACTTCTCAAGTAATAGAACATTTTGTCATTTTGGCCCTCGAGACTACACAAAATAGATGACAGCATCATTTCACAGGGCAATAGATCGCTGGGGGTCACTATATTGAGACTGATGTTTCAAAATTGGCAATAATGTAGGGCCAAATTAAATGGGAAAAGGAAAAAAATCTGCAGAATGAAACAACTAAATAACAAGAACCAGGTATCATGTACAGTTTGCTTTATGCTTTTACTTTTTGAGAAGGTTAGATTTACTTTTTGCTTCTACTATGAAGGAAAAAAGGAGTAACGGAGTAACATTTTAATCATAGTTGATAGATCATGTGATCTACCGGGAGATATAAAAAGAAAGAGGGAAAATATCTAATTTTGGTAGGAGTTGTCTTCCACACTTAAAAACTACAGCAATTTTAGTTTTTAACAGGAAGCACAATGCTTTTAGGAAATGAGGTTACAAGTTGGAATAATGAAAAAAGATTTTGAACTCAGATTCTCTATTTAAGATTCATGACAACTATGAAAAGTTAGTTGTGAAATAGTCACCTCGTAGTCAACTCCTTGTACATAAACATATTCAGGATCAACGGAAGAGAAAGCAAGTCCAGTTACCTGTAGCAGCATAAGACATTATATTAATTATACCACAGAGCATAGGCATAATGAAGAATCATGAATGAAAAGATGCAGAGCAAGGATTTTATGGAAAAATAACCCAAAAGAATGTTCCTTGAGATCAAGGTAACAAAATGAGATGAAATAAAATTTTGACCAGACAACTTAGTTCAATTTTGGCCCCATTTGAGATAAGGGTACTATTGGCCGGACTTCTTTTTAGAAATTCCTTTGATACCTTATTGACAGAAAATAACTACTAATATATAAATATGTGTACGTGTGGGGGGGGGGGGTGATTGACCTCATACTTAGAGCAGTTTATCCATCTCGACACTGCTGACCACCTGCAATGAATTGTATATTGATATCAGTGTGTTAGGGAAATAAAATCAACCCTCAACCAAACCCGCTGGGAACTATATTTCCCATCAGGACTCTGAAGCAAACATAGGAAGCTTAGAAAATGATAAATTTCAACAGAATTTGTACGAATGAACATGTCCTAGTGCTAGAACTCGCAATATTCCATTCAAAAGAATGCACAAGAGAAGAAATATATGAGATAACAGACAAGATCAATTTACTTAACATAGTGTAAGTTATTTGAAATTTTATTAAGTGCACATAAAAATAAAGACTAAACCAACAACTGAAAGCTAAATAAAGCCTTATGAGGAGATAACCTGCGAGGATCATAGACGGTCACAGTACGATCAGCTCCACCTGCCGCAATAGTACCTTTTGAAGAATTACAGACTGCATACAATATATCTCCTACAGATCCACATATTCGACGGACACAACCACCTTTTTCTTTCATTCGCAAGTCCCATATTGACAGCTGCAGCCAGTATGGAGTGCAGAGAATGAAAAGAATCAGCAAACAACAGGATATTCTCTGCATGATTCCAACATAAGAGAATATAAACACTACCTGGCAACCTTCTGCAACTGCTAATACAGAATTTCCACCGCCTAAATCCAAATTTTGCATGAAGATAAGTGAAGACGGATTCCACAATCTGCAATGCATTGTTTTCCTTGAATAAAATTCTCAAAGGTATTTAAGACGAACAAAAAGTAGATAGTTCGCCAATAAAATTATTTGTCATCTGAAAGACCACGTGTCAGAAACGTAATCTAAGATCTAAAGATAGTAAAGTTTCTACACACTGCAACTAGATGTATGATCTTTTGGGACATGCTTCTGTATATACAATCGATATCTCAAAACTGGAGTCTGGAAAGCATAGTAGCAAAAAATTATGTTGCTCGGACTCTTCAAAAATATCGACGGGTGTGTGTCGGACACTCCAAAAATAGTTCATTTTTGGAGAATCCATCGCGGGTGCGGCAACGAAAGTGAAGAGTCCGCACAACTTAGGCAAAAATAGAATGAAAGGTTTGAGATTGTACTGTAAAGGATCTGCTGTCTCTAAAGCGAAGATAAGTACTTACGGACGTAAAGTGCGGAGATGAATATCTTGGTCATAGACATCAATGGTTTTGGAGAAACTGTGAGCCACAGCTGCCTGAGGCAAAAGGCCAGAAAATACTGAAATTCAGGCAGAAGGTAAGAAATTTGCCACAAACTAAAGTGCTTAGAGATAATTTGAATAGCCAATATGATATCAAGAATAACACACTGTTTTTATCAGGTACATTGACCAACAAGTTGTTTAGCTTCGTAAGTCAATGTTCCATTCAAAGATGGGGAGATTCTGATACCAGCCAATCCCATCATTTCAAATTTCTCATTAAACCGTAGACAAAAAGTACTTCTCGGAAGGCTGAAGGTTGAAAAAGGCAGACTAGTCTATCTGAAAAAATCTCAGACAAAGGACACAAGCTATATTGAAGCACAATGGCAAATACACAACAAGAAACGGATCGCAAACAAGTCAGGTGACAAGGATAAGGTCACCCCTCCACCGCAATTGCCTCTATTTTGCACCCACGTGCAAAATACAACGTTTCTCCTCCAAACGTAAAGTGAATAGGAAGAAGCTGCAGATGTGAAACATCAACATTAATGATTACAGACTCCAAGCTAGCAGACATATGAGATCAAATACCATGGACCATTGAGTGGGATTGAAGCAAAGGCCTGCCCAGCTACCTTCTCCAACACCGCAATCTTGAGGAGAGACAGAATATGTAAGCCTGCTGACATCTAGAAAGAGCAATTCATCAAGCTGTAATCCGAATATCACGATAGAATAAATGTGAGAATAATTCATCAGTAAAAGTCATGGGTGGTCACGTCAACATTACACAGTTTCTCTTAGATCCACTCTAATTAGCAAAAGCATCAATTTCTCTATTCAAGTTGGTAAACTATTTCACTTATATGCCAGGTAATAGTAATCTAAACTTAGCGTCTTTAGTCAAATTATAAGTCACAAAACCAAACTATTAAGTGAGCACGTCGCACAGTGGCGGATCTACGTCGTTTGAAGTGGTTGTTCGGAAAAAAAAACTCACATCGTTGTATAAGGGAATGAGGATGATGTGCTTGTTCAAAAGTGGAAAATAGCACTGCAAAAAAAAACACGCTTGTTCACGTGAACAAGTGTGCACAAGGGAGGTCCGCCCCTGACGTCGCACCATAACTGGTGAATTTAGTTATTAACTAACAGTGGCCTTACACCTATATCGATGGACAAAATTTAGGTTTACGAAGAGGTAAACCAAAATATCAACTCCGAGATTCTACTAATGTTTAACAGAATCCATCACCATACAGCTAAGTAATGAAAAATAAACAGGAGATATACCTTTACCACTGGCATCCAATCTAGAGACAATAAGGTGACCATAAGAATCCACACTTCCCAGTATTGAGCAACCAGAGCCTGTAAAGAGCTAGACATAGCATGAAGTTGTTGAAAGGTAAAGAATAGCTGCTTCAAATACGCTAAGGAAATCATTTGTGAACTAATGGACTATAGTAGCAATAAGCACCGTGCAGTCAAAAAAAGTTAGTGAAGTTAGTAAAGGGGTAATAGCAGCAAGTTCTTATGGAAAAAGAGGTAGACACCCCTTTAAATGTACAGGACCAGGGGGTGGTGCAATACCAACTTATTTAAGAAAAGTTACAACACCGATTTTACAATTCAATGATGTGATATGACAGGCCATTCCTGTCTTTCTTTTCTAATTTCCCCTTCTCTGTCTCTATATCTATATTTATATCTCTTTCTATCGCTCTCTCATTGCTTAGGAAGATTATTTCGGAATAAGAAAATAGCAACAAACTTTTCATAATATCACAAGGGCTTCCGAAATTCAAAAGCTAAATATCAAATAATAATGCCAATGAAACTCATGGAAATCATCTATGCAGCATGTCTCCAGATCTTACTTTCAGTTTCAGCTAGCACTATACTTTGGATTTCAGATCGATGTGGGCAGCGATTGACCACCGAAGCCTCTAGAACCTTCACATTAACAATATTAGTAAGCTACTTCACATTTTTCATTTTGCATCATGATAGAAGAAATGCAAAGTTTACCTCACATTGTTCAGGAATTAGGAGGTCCTCCTTTCCTAGATTAAGCAATGAATTTTCCATTGGAATCTGTACAGTGAAAATTAAAGTAAACTACCGTTTCTTCTTTTCGAACATGTTTATCAACATGTTTAGCCAGCTAATAAGCTTCAAGCATGTTTGTGAAGTCAATAATGAACTCATCATCATTTATAGACTCTAACTACAACAATTATCTTAAACTCACTCTCTGCCTAGCTATCTCTCCTAATTTACCTTCACGAATGAAAAGTACAAATCGGTGTGTACAATCACCAAAAAGAGAAATTCAACCCCCTCTCTTAAATGGGGCAAGAAAATAATTGTAACTCAATTAGCTACAGGAATTCAACCGACAAAGCAAAGGGACTAGCAAAAGAATGTCCTAGTGAGGGGCTCAATATACATTTTTTTGTATAACTGTGGTGTTCGCGCCAGCTTGCGCACACCTCCACTAATTACACAGGTACCTGCCACCTCCACCTCCACCTCCCACCAGCAAAAAGTACCAAATAACTTTGTCCACCGTGCCAGGACAGATGGGAACAAAGGGGCTCAATAAACATTAGAAGAACAAAAATTGTAACCTGAACAATACATCATTATATACCCAAATTGTGATTTTTGAAACATGTAACATACATATACACAACTGTAAGGGCATTTTGAAGAGGAATTACAAGAACTCTGTAAATGTGGCAACCAGAAGCTATGTAGACCCAACAAGAAGAATCGTTATCATCATCATCATCATCATTCATCTGCTCTCATAAAAAAACAGTTAAAATGAATTGGGTATAACAACAATATTAAGCTAGAGTGGCTGTTTTCGGGAGACCTCAAGATAAAGCATATTTAAATGAATAGGGTAATGCAGAAAAATATATAAGGGAAAAGAGTATTAACAAACATGAAGGGCAAGACGAGAAGACTGAAGGTTGCCAGGGGATGGGTGCTCTATAAGAGTGGAAGGAACTACTGCTTTCTTCAAGCACTTTGCTTTCAACTCCATCGCTACTTCTCTCTCACACACACACACTTTTAGGGTTAGTGGGTGGTGGTGGGGTGAATGGCAGAGGATGGAGGTGGGGTGGATGGTGGAGGGGGTTAAATGGGTAAATGAAATAAGAAATATACAAAAATCATTAATCTGTGACAGTAAAAATTAATTTTTTTACGACGGGTTAAAAACACCGTAAAATATTAAGAATAATGAAAACAACCATGATAATGAAAACCATACAATAGTGAATAACAGGAAAAAAAAACATCCAAACAAGGTAAGGGGTTGTTTGTTTCAAGAGTATGTTAGGCATGTATTAGTAACGTATAAATTGTTTAAAGTTAATTAAACAAAATATTATTATGAAATAATTTATAATGAAGTTATATTATGTATTAATTAATAATTAGGAGAATATTATATATTTAATTATTCTAAAAGGCCATTTTTCGTCTTTAAATTAATAGCTTAATATGTAAAGCAATAGAAATGGTGTGTGCTTCAAACAGTTAAGAAATGTTGATAAACTTTTTTACTTTTTATACTTCTCATGTTAGATTTTAATTAGTTCTAAATTATTAATGTTGGGTTTGATGTTATGACATTTTACCTAACATATCATTTTCAGTACTAAGTTAAAGTCAGAAAATGTTGGAACAAATGTCATGACATTCGGACCAACATTCTGATAACAGTTTTGCCCTTACTTCACGGACTGAAGCTAATCTCGTGAGATTTTTACCACGATGATAAAGTGACCTGGCAAGGAATTTTTGAGTTGATTATAAACGTGGAAAGACCAAATCCAAGGCATTGCTAAACTTGGGGAACAAGTTCAAGAGGTTAGAGGATCTTGCTTCACATTCTTCTCCAACAAACTCTATCAAGCTGCACACCTTTAGCTCAATCTCTACAACGGTTCATTGAGCATTTCAAGGTAGACTCTCTACTATAAATATAGAGGCTACATCAAGGAATCGATATCCAGAAAAGCAAAAAAGAAAATATTAAGAGAGAGCTCTCAAAAGATCACGATCTGAACATTGGATCAACTGTGTTGCCTGAGCTTTTCGACGACATTTTGTCCAACATTATAATTGTTGTCTAGATTCTAGATTTGTTCTTTATTGAAACAATTGTAATGAGATGTTGTCTATGTCTACTTAGTTAGATTTTTCAGACATAAGTCATCTGCGACTTAAACCTTTTTATTACTTTTGTATTATTTTGTAATATTGTAAAAGAAGTAATATATTCAATTGTATATATATATATATATATATATATATATATATATATATATATATATATATATATATATATATATATATACAATATTTTTGTCATCAATTATCATCATAGTTATATTAATATATAACATATGTAAATTTAAACATTTGTGGTTTTTCTATTTTTATCTAAGTGTCGTCAGTTTTGTCGGACGACATTGTTAACGACATTTGCAAACTGTTTCAACATACAAGTTATTTTACTTTCGGTTTGTTCTTTAATTATTCCATAGTATTACCCTGGGACCTAACAAGTGGTATCAGAGCCAACACTTGACAAAATAAGTGTTTGGTCCTGTTATATAAATTATGGATCCGGCTAATCCAATAATTGGTAGACTTTCTATTTTAGATGGATCAAATTATGCCTATTGAAACGCCACGCTCATTGTGGTGTACAAAAGACCGGATCGGAAAATCGACCGAATGGACCAGTGATTCCTGGCCCGGCCAAATGGTGGATTTCGTTTTTGGCCTCGGTCAAAATGGTGGATTTCGGTTTTTCGGTCGGCCCGTAAAAACGAATTTTCCGGTCCGGACGAATGGACCGATTTTTTTAAATTGAATTTTCAATCTGAATTTAATATTCTCGACGGTACACGAAATTTTTACGTTGAAATCTATCAGACATCGCGAGATATTTAGATTTGAAAATGGGAAAACGTAACGATTTGGGGGAAAAGAGAAATTGAGGCAAGACGGACGCTTTTGGAGAAATCGCTAATCAACCGCTTCATATCCATCGCCGCCCGTGCTCGAAAAAATACGCGAAATCAAAAAAACATTAGGTAAAACGGACGTCCGATCACAAAGTTATGACCGTATAAAGTTTTATCAATTTACAACCTATATTTGATATGTCAATACTTCCGGCCAAGTGGGTGGGTCATGGTGGATGGGCCATGGCTGGGCGGTGGTGGACTGGTGGCAAATCATTCGGTCCATTCGGTCCGAGTAATCTGTAATTTCGGTCTTCGGTCCGGTTTTAACCTTTTGTGCACCCCTAGTTTCAGGAATGTCCAAATTCCAAATAGAAAATAGAAAATATAAATGTGGTGTGTAACTTTAATTAATGAGTAGTTCAGTAGTTCGTATACGAACCAAGTACATTTGGTGATTTTCTTTAAGTTAGTTATATTAATGAAATAAAGTTTATTGAAGGATAAAGAAAAAAACAAACATATTTAATGAGATTGATAAACGAACACATTCTTAAAAATTTATAATTTATAAATTGCATTTAACAAAAAAAAAAAAACACGGCCCAACCGGTCCAAAACCGGGACTCGGTCCAGAAAATTTCTGGATTCCGGTTCCGGTCCGGTTCTGGACCGGTGAACACCCCTAGTTCTCATATCAAATTCATTGATGTTAGAGCATGTAGATATATTACCAATGGATATACTGTTACAATGCTACCACCGGATGAGGAAGACGACATTCTTGTTAAGGCTGAATCCGAATGGAGTGTGGAAGAAACCAACAATGCAAGCTTCAATGAAAATGTCTTAAACGCTATTTTTGGATGGGTTGATCTCTACATGTTCAAGCTCATTCAAAATTGCTCCACGGCTAAGGATGCTTGGAATACTTTGTAAACTCATTGTGAAGGTAGCTCTAGTGTTAGCTTTGTATGTTCATGAGTAAATATGAATGTTTGAGGATGGAAGAGACGGAGGATATTAAAACATATTTTGAAAAATTGATTGATATTTCTAATGAATGTCAAGTACTTGGTTCACCATTAACCAACAATCAACTTGTGAAAAAAGCACTCTGTTCTCTTCCTGAAAAGTTCAATATAAAGATATGTGCGATTGAAGAAGCTCACAATCTTGCTACAATAGACCTTCATACTTTAATGAGTATTCTCAAAATTTATGAGATGAATATGGAGAATCAAAGGGCATTGTATAAAAGCAAAGATATAACATTTCAAGCGAAATCCTTAGAGAGTCACGTCGATGAAGAGGATGAAAAAATCTTGAAGAAATTGGTGATGGTGCAAATATTGTCCTCCTTACTCGAAAATTTAATTTGATGGTAAGAAAGTTCAACAATGATAAAAATAAATTTAAATTCAAAGAGCACCAAAACCAAGGCTTCAATCAAAAGTCCACTAACTCTCTTCCTATAGTACAAAGAGGATATCAACTAAGGAGAACCAACTCAGACCGAACCAAATTTGATCCCAAACAATGAGAATCTGTGCAATGTCATGCTTGTTCAGGATGAGGTCATTATGCCAATGAATGTGCAAATACCTTGAGAAAATTTGGTAAAAGTCTGTGGGTTTCTCTTAGTGACGACGAAGAAGAAGAGGAAGGAGATCAAGAAATAGAGTCACAAGCAATGCTGACCACTATTTACGAGCAGTCTCTTTCAGACGATGAAATGTCATCGACAGTGTTGTCCTAAATGTCACCACATTTGCATCAACATCAGCGACGACATCTGCAGGTCCAGAAACATCTGAAAGGTATGAATATTTTAACTATCCTGATGTTAATTATTTTACTAGTATTATTTCTTGTAGTGAGACTAGCTTTGACGATCAAGTTGAACCCAAGGATGACATGATTAAGAAATTACAAAAACTTTATAAAGACTTAATTCTAGAATCCAAGCAACTTGACTCAAAGTTAAGATTTTTAACTCTTGAGAATGCAGGTTTAAAAGGCACAATAACCCGCTTAGAGGTTACACTTACCAAAAAGGGTCTTGAATTTGGTAAGATTAGTGCAAAGTTGGATCTAGCCGAAGCAACCTTCCATAACTCAATACATGTATCTCCAAACTGGATGAGATTTTAAGTGTTAGTCAACCATCACACGCAGATATTGGGTATAAGAACTCTCTTAATGCAATATGATCCAATCTATTTGACAAAACTGGGAGGATAGGATTTTTAAAAGAAAAAGGATCTAAAGATAAGTTTCCAGTCGCGTCTAATGATATGAAGTTTGTGTGCCACCATTGTAACTCCCCTGGGCACATAAGACCATATTGTCACAAACTTTAAAATTCCAGGAGCAGAATGTTGTCAAGACGACTGTCCAATATCTCGGACAACACTCGTAGCAACATTCCTGGCTGCAGAAAAGGGAAATGTTTTAAGAAAGTTTGGATGCCCAAAATGAATATAAGATGTAATGTTGCTATAACTGCTTTAAGGACTAACATTTCAGGTTCTTGGTACTTTGACAGTGGATGTTCTCATCACATGACAGGGACAAAGGAGTGCCTAGAGAATTATGAGTCACTCAGTGGAGGAAATGTAACTTATGGAGGTGGCGACAAAAGTAAAATCATAGAAAAAGGAACATTAATTGTTCATGGTGTCTCTGCCTTGGAAAATGTCTTACATGTTGACGGATTAATGGCTAACCTAGTCAGTATAAATCAATTGTGTGATGACAATCTAGAGGTAAAGTTTAATAAGTATGCTTGTATAGTTACAAATGAAGCTAACCAATGTGTAATGTCAGTACAAGGACAGGCGATAATTGTTATCTTGTTGGAGAACAAGAGATTTACAATAATTTTAGGACAGATGACACAACCTTGTGGCATAAAAAATTAGGACATGTCAACTACCGTAACCTTGAAAGATTAATTTCTTATGAGGCAGTAAGGGGCATCCCTAAACTAAGTCCTAAAGATAAAACAGTGGTTTGCAAAGATTATCTAAAAGGTAAGCAAACTCGTGTCTCTCATAATATTGCCCAGAATGACGGACAACATTTAGGTACGTCTCACTGCTTTCAGCTTTTGCACATGGATCTCATGGGTCCAATTGAGGTAGACAGCCTAAGAGGCATGAGGTATTCATATGTGATTGTAGATGACTTTTTCAGGTACTCATGTATATTCTTTTTGAAAGAAAAGTCTCAAACTTTTGGCATGTTCAAAGTGTTGCACTCTAGGATAAGAAATTTGTATCATTCTTCCATTTTTCGAATTAGGTCAGATCATGGAAAAGAATTTGAGAATAATCTGTTCTCAATATTTTGTGAGAAAAATAGTATTTTTCATGAATTTTTTGCTCCCAAAACTCCTCAGCAGAATGGTGTAGCAGAAAGGAAGAATAGAACTTTACAAGAGATGACTAGAGTCATGCTTAGTTCTAAGAAATTGTCAAAACATTTTTGGGCCGAAGCTTTGAATACTGCAAGTCACATAACTAATAGAGTCTATCTTAGGCCTGGAACAAAAATGACTCCCTACGAGCTATTAAATGGAAAGAAACTCAATTTGCGTTATTTTCATGTATTTGAGTGTGTTTGTTACATCTTAAATGATAGAGACCATCTAGCCAAGTTTGACTCTAAAAGTGACAAAGGAGTCTTTGTCGGCTATTCCCAAAATAGTCATGCTTACCGTGTGTATAATCTTAGAACCAAAACTGTACAAGAATCTGTTAACGTTGTTTTCGATGATTGTTCTGATCTTACAGGAAAAATGCCTGAAAATAACGTTGTGATTACAGTGGAGAATGAGCAGAATGCTGAAGATTCAGATGTTGCCCCAAATGTCACGACATCTGAAGTAACATTTAAGTCAGAACCCGAGAACACAGAAGGTGCAGATGAGGAATCAAATGCTGAATTGCAAGATCCAGTATGCAAGGATGCCTCATCCAGGATTAGGAAGAACCATCCTACAGGTCAAGTTATAGGAGAAGTGTTCGAAGGTTTAATAACAAGAAGAAAAAAGCCTCGGAACTATAGAGTTATGGTCAGATATGTGTGTATGTCTACCATGTATCAAAAGGTAAGTCTTTCTTGTTACGTATCTACATTAGAACCAAATAATGTTGGAGAAACACTCAAGGATAATTGTTGAATACAAGCTATGCAAGAAGAACTTGAACAATTCACAAGAAATGAAGTCTGGGATTTAGTTCCACGTCCAAATAATACTAATGTAATTGGAACTAAATGGATATTTAAAAACAAGTCAGATGAATCTGGAACTGTTATAAGAAATAAGGTGAGACTGGTTGTTCAAGGATACACTCAGGTCGAAGGAATTGACTATGATGAAACCTTTGCTCATGTTGCCAGAATTGAGTCAATTAGATTGTTACTTGCTGCAGTTTGCTGTCTGAAGATCACTCTTCATCAGATGGATGTTAAAGGTGTCTTCTTGAATGACTATCTTGACAAAGAAGTCTATGTTGAACAACCTAAAGGATTGAAGATCCTCATCATCCATAGTTTGTATACAAGCTTAAAAAGGCCTTGTATGGATTGAAACAAGCTCCTCGCGCATGGTATGGTCGTTTAACTCAGTTTCTTCTTGAATTTGGTTTTAAACGTGGTAAAGCTGATTGCACTCTATTTATAAAACATCACGGAGTAGATATGGTCATTGCTCAAATCTATGTAGATGACATCATTTTTATACGACTTCACAGTCCCACCTTGAGACATTTGTCGAAGTTATGTCCTCCACATTTGAGATGATCATGATAGGGGAATTAACTTTTTTCTTAGGCTTGCAGATAAAGCAAAATGAAGATGAAATCTTCATATCCCAGAGTAAGTACGCCAAAAATTTGGTTAAAAAGTTTGGATTGGAGAATGATAAACAAATGAGGACTACAATGGGATCAACACAAAAGATATGCAAAGACGATATTGACGAAAATATCAACCCAACATTGTATCGATCTATGATAAGTTGTCTCTTGTATCTCACTGCTAGTCGTCCTGATCTAATGTTTAGTGTTTGTGTTTGTGCTCGATTCCAAGCTTATCCCAAAATCTTCCACTTAAATGCCTTAAAATGTGTCATCTGATATGTTGTCGGCACATGTGAGTTGAAAATTTGGTATTCCAAAGACACTAATCCTAATTTAATAAGATATAGTGACTCAGATTGGGCTGGTGATGTGGATGACAAAAAGAGTACGAGTGGAGGTTGCTTTTACCTTGGTAATAATCTTGTATCTTGGTATAGTCGTAAACAAAACGGTGTCTCACTTTCAACTGCTGAATCTGAATATGTAGCAGCTGAAAGTTGTTGTTCTCAATTGATATGGTTAACTTAAGACACATTTTAGATGACTATGACTTTTCAAATAATATCTTAGCTTTGTATTGTGATAACTTGAGTGCAATAAATATTTCCAAAAATCCAGTTCAGCACTCTCGTACACAACATATAGATATTAGGCATCATTTTTTAAAAGATTTGGTAGAAAAACAGCTTGTCCAAACTGAACATGTTGACACTCTTCATCAACTAGCTGATATTTTTACAAAAGCTTTGGATCATGAGAGATTTTCAAATTTAAAAAACTCTCTTGGTCTCTATAATCTCTGAATCGGCACTGGTTGGTGAATGTCGGCTGAAATGTCTCTAACATTTTGGGGGACATTTACCTCTGTAATATCATAATCTGATTGTTGTTACTATTTTGATGGGGGGTTTTCACCCAAGTATGATCCTAAAATAAGAACACGTTTTTAAAAAGTGATACCGTTTTCTGCGATGATATTAGATATCATAAAAAGGGAGTATCGAAATAAGGCAAAGCCTTCTCTGAATTATTTGGCAACTGTGCAAATGAGAAAAGCTCTTTGAAAATGATATTGTTCCTATACTATAGAAGTATCAAGTGCTTAAACAAAAATTATGAGGATGCTAAATAAGTATTCTTATTTTTGACACAAAATTAAATTTTATATGTGGTTTATGATTAGATCAAGGACAATGGGTAAATGTTACATTGATCTAGAGGTTAAACTCATAAAATCACATATAAAATGTGTCTTGATTTGTTGCCAAAAACTAAAAAATTCTCACGGAATCATAATACTTGTGTTGACCAAAATGTTGCCAACATTACTGTTGACATCCTCAGATAATGATATTTGTTGGAATACTGTTTGTAAATGAGTTTTGAAAATTCAGTTAATTTTCCCTATTTTTTTTTTGCCGATGATTTTTTTTCTTTGCTAAAATCAAATCTTGATGTCTATATTTTTCATAAATTTAGGTGTAAGTATTGGATTACAACTTAAACACCTAAAACCAAGATTGTGTTTGCCAAAAGTATAAAATCTGCTTCATTAGTTCTTCTTTTTTAGTCTTCTGTTTTTGTTTCCAAAAAAATTAAAAAAAAAGGAGCAAAACACCATATCAACCTCGGTTTATACATAAAAACCGATGGATTCTTCAACATTCACTTCATCTTCCAAAACCCCCCAAAACCCAAAAACTTTAGAATCCTCTCATCACTTCTCTCCAATGGATACTAGCCCAATGTCACCACCCATGACTTCCAACATCCATGACAACACACCAATGAGTACAAGTCCTCCCATGTGCACAGACATTGTGCTTAGTAATTTTCAAGAACTTCTCGAAATCGCATATTCAGGGGATAACAACAATCTCATCGATGTAGATGAAAATTCTGATGTTTCTGTCTTAGGGAAGAGGGAAAGTATGTCTCAGTTTCCGATAAGGAGGTCGAATAGAGTGTTTGAAAGAACTTTTGATTCTCAACCAGCAGTGAAGAAATCAAGGTTTGAAACTCAAGTTCCAGTGTGTTCAAGTAGTGACACATGTGATACAGACTACAATCTATTTTTTGAAACTACTAATGAAGAGACCCCCTCTATTGAAAAAGAAACTGAAACCCCAACTTCTCCATCTTATTCTGAGCCCTCTGTTTCTGTCGAAGAAGAAGAAATTCCAGATGAAACACCCTGAAGAAGTACTATCCCAGAGGCTTTCCACGACCTGCTAGATCTGAAGTCGTTCAAGATGTTGCCCAAAAAGTTGTCAACAATGCTACAACATCTCAAGCCACTGAAGAGATATCCTATTCATCCTCCTCTATAAACAATGAGTCTGAGCCAGAAAATGAGGTACTAGCTTTTTTTGATAGATTCTTTTCCTAAATAGAGCATGATAGATGGAGTTGGTACACGAATAGAATGATTAGGATAGAGAAGGTGGTAGATTTATCTTCTTGCTCTGAATATGGATTGATTGATTTTCTGGACGATCGCAAGCTTCTAAAGTCTGTAACAAATAAAGACCCTTATATTGATGAAGTGATTAGGCTGTTTTATGCTAATCTAAATACTGGAATAGACAGAACTTCCTTCAAAAAAATTGGGAAGGTCTATCTATATAACATAATTTAAAACTTTACTTCTCTCATCATCAATGAGTGTCTTGGTACTGGATGTGAAACGAGTAGAAGCACTACTGAACATATGTCAGCAAATAAGGACAAGATTATAGAATACCTCACTGGAGGTATAATGAAGAAGTGGACCTCTCGGTTTTCTGCCTCAAAACTGACAGCCATATTTTCCACCTTGCACAAGATTGCTATTCACAATTGACTTCCTTCCTTGAATGAGTCAATTGTCACTTCTGATCAAGCATCACTGCTATACAAGATTGACAACATGTTATGAGTTGATTTAGGAAAAGTAATATTCTATCAAGTCATCAATCTTGCTGAAAAAGAATCAACTCTGATACTGCCCTATCCCTCACTAATATATAAGATTCTAGTTAGTCAGAGGTTTACACCTTTAAGAAATGAGATGTTAGGGAAACAGCCTGAGATATATGCAGTGAACAAAGCTATTTTGAAGAGCAAGGAAAGAGTGATTGATCTTCCCTGGAGAAAGGAAACAAACTGTGAAAATGTTGCCCCAAATGTCCCAAACATTCAGGGCAACACTGGTCCAAGATAGTATGAACTGTCTACGCATTGGCTAGTGGAGCAGATTACTAAACTCAACTTATAAATTGCTGAAGTTGATAATGTTAGAGATGCACTAGTACAAGCAAGAGACCATTTACTACTTCTGCTTTCTTCACAAAAAAGGGGAGAAGAATAAGCTGAAGCTGAGGTGGAGCAGATGATGGCTGGTGAAGGCACGAATAGAGAAGTTGTTGCTGCAGAAGAAGTTGTTGTTAATGCAGAAGAAACATTAATCTTTGCCATGCAGAGAAGAAAGCATTGGAAGAAAAGTCTTCGACAAGACTAAGGCTTCGTCTGGCGTAAACCGGTCAAGACTAAGAAATTTGAAAAGCCAGATTGAGGGTGGAACAAGCAGAAATCATGAAAAAGTAGAAAGCGGCGGAAAGCTACTACGGATTCATGATATGTAAGGATGTGTGATGATATGAATGCTGATATGAATGGAAGGATACTGACTGGTTACTGTTTTTTTGGCATGTACTAAACAATGATTATTTTCTGAATGGTTACTATGTAAAATTGGGATGTTGCGATTTAACAATTGTTTTTGTCTTGGGATGTAATTATTTGAATAAATTTGGGTACATATAATCCTATATATGAATGACATATATATTGTCTTGTATATGTTGTTTATATGCCAACACATGTTGAGGGGGAGCATTAATATTTGACGTAGGTCACTCGCACTAAAAATATTTGTTTTGTGAAGAAAGGCAAAAAGGGGGAGAATGTTAATGTTGAGTTTGATGTTATGACATTTTACCTAACATATCATTTTCAGTACTAAGTTAAAGTCATAAAATGTTGGAACAAATGTCATGACATTCGGACCAACATTCTGATAATAATTTTGCCCTTACTTCATGGACTGAAGCTAATCTCGTGGAATTTTTACCACGATGGTAAAGTGACCTGACAAGGAACTTTTGAGCTGATTATAAACGTGAGAAGACCAAGTCTAAGACATTGCTAAACTTGGGGAACAAGTTCAAGAGGTTAGAGGATCTTGCTCCACATTCTTCTCCAACAAACTCTATCAAGCTGCCCACCTTTAGCTCAACCTCTACAACGATTCATTGATCATTTCAAGGAAGACTCTCTATTATAAATAGAGAGGCTACATCAAGGAATCGATGTCCAGAAAAGCAAAAAGAAAATATTAAGAGAGAGCTCTCAAAAGATCACGATCTGAACACTGGATCAACTGTGTTGCCTGAGCTTTTCGACGACATTACATCGACATTATAATTCTTTGCCTAGATTCTAGATTTGTTCTTTATTGAAGCAATTGTAATGAGATGTTGTCTATGTCTACTTAGTTAGATTTTTCAGGCATAAATCATTTGCGACTTAAACCTTTTTATTCCTTTTGTATTATTTTGTAATATTGTAAAAGAAGGAATATATTCAATTATATATATATATATAATACTTTTGGTCATTGACCATCATAGGTTATATTAATATATAATCTATGTAAATTTAAACATTTGTGTTCTTTATTTATATCCGCTACATTTTACTCTTCAAAGATTTTTCTGTTTTTATCTAAGTGTCGTCAGTTCTGTCGGACGACATTGTTAATGACATTTGTAAACTGTTTCAGCATGCAAGTAAGTTTACTTTCGGTTTGTTCTTTAATTATTACATAGTATTATCCCCGGGACCCAACGTAAATATTTTATTATTTTCTTTTATTTATAGTTTGACATTTTTAATCTATTAAAGAACTTCACTCCAATCAAGTTTCAACATTTTAGTTGTTGAATTATTGTTTCCTACACTTCAAAATAGTACATTATCTTTGATTTTGGAGTTAAAATCACCCATTTCTTTTTTTACATGAAGGACTAAAAGTTTCCTATATTTATGTAAGTGGCACACTTTTAGTCACTCTCAAATATTTTGTTAAATGTAACAAAGATGGAGTCAAGTGCTTTTCTTCATCAGAAACGTATTTTCCAAACAAAAACAATTTCTATTTTCATCTCTTTTCTTTACTTAAAATAATCGCACTAATTTCTTAAAACCAATTTTTTTCTAGATTTTAACATTTGTATTTAATCAACAACACGTTAGATACTTTTTGGTATTAGATGCAAGAACAACACTTATGAAATGTATAGTTTGATGGTTAGTTCTGATTGCATATGAGACTAATAACATTCCATGAAATGGAGAATAGTATAACAGCGAAGCAGATTATGGCTATGTAATAAAATATCTTTAAGACCACGATATACACGGCACATTCACCATGTATATCACATTGTCTATTTTGTAAATATATTATCATAATTAGTAGACTTCTTGTACATGTATAATCATTAGAGTAGTCTTGTATTAGGAAAAATTATTAGACTTGTATTAGAAAAAGGTAGATTTTCCGTATTTGATTTTGTATCATGTATATATAGACTTTTTCTGTCACGGCCCGACCCGACGGGCCGGTGCCCTAACTGGACACCTTTATACTAACTTGTCATATATAATCAGACTCATACTAAGGAAAATATAGAAACATGTAATAAACCTGTCTCCTGAGGAGTCACAGCTAATCAAACATATCAAGATAGGCAAGCTGACAAGGCCGCCACTGTACATAGGGATATCAAAAACGCATCACAACCGTACAGCTGACCAAAACACATATACAATCCACACAAGTCCAAAACACATCTACCACCCACACCTGTCTACAGACCTCTAAGAGTATGATAGTGAAACATGACGGGACAGGGCCCCGCCGTACCCCTGAATATACATAAGTCTATAACAAAAGGGTCTGTACCAAAATGACTTAGCTGCGGATCAATGGAGCTCTCCAAATAGCTGAACAGGAATTCTAGACTGGAGGATCACCAAACCGAGTGTCTGTACCTGCGGGCATGAACGCAGCCCCCCGGAAAAAGGGGGTCAGTACGAAAAATGTACCGAGTATATAAAGCATGAAGTACTGTAAAGAAGATCATAATTGGCCAAAAGATGACAGTAGACATATATGATAATCGGTATACCAATGTACCTGTGCCTTATAAAATGAGAGTTAAAACATGTCCATATCATATACCGTACCCGGCCCATTACGGGACTCGGTGAATGAAGTCATATCCGTGGATGCCTGTCCACATATACATATTTTCATTGGATACCTGTCCACTGTGCACATATCGTACCCGACCCATCGTGGGACTCGGTGAAATAATCATATCCCGTGGATGTGTCCACATATATCGTACTCGGCTCATTCTGGGACTCGGTAAAATCATCATATATATACATACCGTACCCGGCCCATCATGGAACTCGGTGAACTAATCTAATCACATCAAGCACGAATAAAATATCATGAGTAACCTTATACAAATTAAATCATCATTTGACTCTCAATGGAATAAATAGAATAAACTATCACTTGTAAAATCAAAGGCAACTATTATGTACGTCCGTCGTACACTCATTTTATATAAATCATGTCAAAAGAAGAAAAGATATTTTCACATACCTTATTATCGAACTAACCAACTCAATATTTAGAATTCTTCTCAATTAGTACTTCAACCTATAACAATAATAACATGTCTATCAACTTTATGGTTACTAGTATACGTTATATAAATCGAACGATAACTTCTTTTTATATACAAATTCGGGTAGCACTTCCCCTAGTTATATACATATCCTCAACTTACAAACAAGGTCAACAACATCAATAATAAGACACGTCTCAAGGTCATAACCAAAACAGTCCCATATATTCCATATACGCCATCGTTATACACTCTTTCTCTTTACGTTCATGTAATACAATAACCACAACAACCAAGGTGACTAATACACCTATTTCTCATGTAAATCCAGCCCCTTAATCCATATTAAAACAACCTTTAAAAATAGTCCATACTTCTAGCAACAACGAGAGTTCAAGTCTTATAGTTTGCAACATAACATTGTTTTACACCTTAATTCCATTAAGACATATATCCGCAATTACAACAATGTATATGCATGTTCATAGCTTATAATTCAAGCATGATAACTCAACAAAACAACCCTTGAATTCGACACAACAATACCCACGATTTTTGGATGTCACGGTCACAACAACCTAATACAAAAACTCTTTTCATAATTCCTTAAAATTCAATTCATGTTCCAACACTTTCATATAACCAATTACAACTTTAAATATCAAGGTTTCCTTCAATTTTAACATGCAATTAATGACAATGATAACAACAACAACTATCAAATCCAATGTATACAAAACAGCCCCAAAATCGGTAACAACAACATCAACAACAACCACATGCATTTTCTTTCTTCCCATTTCTCTTAACACAAGTTCATCTCTTAACTACAACATCATTTAACTCCAATTACTTTATAAGAAGAAGAAATCTTGCCTTAACTTAAGCCAAAACAGTCCATAGTGTCTCGACATTCACTGCTCCATTGTGCACCATTTCTTCAACTTTTAATGACATGCATGCATCATTTATAAGCTTGAAACCATCTTACTTACATGTATTTCTTCCAAACAACTAATCTCCAAAACTTAACGTTTTCTGGGCAGTTTCTCGACCAGAACTACCGAAAAAGTGGCGGTGGTGAGTTTACCATGACTTAAAACTTAGTGGAAGAACATATCCTTGGAAGGGGAGTTGATTTTAGTCTTCTCTTGGCTTTGGAGTTCGAAAATCTGTGAGAGAAGGGAGAGATAAGGGAGGTTGAAGATGTAATTTTAATTAAAGTGTAGAGAATAAGTGGACATGGGTATAAGTGAGCATGGGCTGAATTTTTAATGAGTGTGTGCATGCCCACGGTTTTTGAGGCACAAGTCTCTGTAATTTGTCCACTTTTTATCATCCCCTCCACTAATATTAATCCCACAATTAATTAATCTCCCACATAGTCAATCTTATAAAGAAATCTGAAAATTCCATGTCCAAAATTTATTATACACGACACTTTAGTCCATACCATACTTGTAGTATCCAAAATTTATTCCTGGACTACATCCTTTTGGTATACTAATTTTCGTATTAGGATATGTAATTATACTTTTTTTCCAACTCTCGAATCTTATTTTCTTAATTACGTTCTCAAGTTATTGCTCTAAAATTACGAGGTGTAACATTTTCATTAATGAAAATAATCAAGAGATTATTCTATCATGGTATCAAAAGTCTAGGGCAAAATTTTCTTCTCCAAAAGTAACCCTTCCGCCGCCCTCTTCTCGGATTCTGAGTATCGGCCACCGGCCGAACACCTCCTCCTTCTCAAACTTTATTCCAAATACATAATTCTCCTCTTGTTCTTTCATCATGTCTACTACAAAGAACATGTTTCATCATGCGCTTACAGTCTCCAACATCATGAACAACATCTCTATCGTTCTTAAGATGCAAAACGTACAATACGCGACGTGAGCGGAACTATTTAAAGTTTACGCACAATCTCATCGAGTCTTTCATCACATCATCCCCCCAGCAACATATAATGAGAAGGTGCCTACCACCGATGATGACATAGAGTATGAGAAACTTTTGATGCTACGATACTCCTGTGGATTTATTCCACTATCTCTACGGACCTCTTGCAGACTATTATTGAACCTGACGCCACGACAATGAACACTTGAAATAGGTTGCGTGATATATTTCAGGATAACAATAATTCTCGTGTCGTGACCATGGAGCAGGAATTCTCCCACATCAACATGGGGATTTTCCGAATGTTTCAGCCTATTGTAAAAAGCTCAAGGAGTTGTCTGATCAACTCAAGAACGTTGGTGCACCCATCACAAATGATCGTCTTGTTCTTCAGATGGTTGCAGGCTTATCCGAGGCTTATAATGGCGTTGGAACTCTTCTTCATCAAAGCAACCCTCTTCTTTTGTTTTACCAAAGTTCGGTCTATGCTAACCCTTGAAGAGAATGAGTTGGCCAAAAAGGCCGCAACTGGAGCAAATTTCGCCATGATGGCTGCCTCGACTCAAGATTCCTACTCCCCATCATATTCGGGTAAATCTACTCAAAATCAGAACAACGGTGGTGGAAAATTGGGTCAAAATCGGAATTTCGACGGGAAAAGCGACGGCCAGGGTGCCAGTCGGCAGGGGCAACAACGGTGGCCAGGGTGGCAGCCGGCAGGGGCAGCAACATTCGAGCCATGGGCAGTAGGCCACCGGTCACAATGGCCAGTGGGCTTGGAAATGGCCCAACTGGCCCACGGCATACTGCTCATACCCAACACTAAACCGAAGCCTGGCCCGTTAGACGCAGCGGCGAATCAGCCCGGCGATTAGGCGAGCAGAACAACGGTAGCGGCGACTAATTCCATCATTGGGCCGAGACCTCCTCAGGCCTACACGACCCAACAGCCAACCCACCCCAGTCCCACAGATATCGAGGTAGCGATACATACACTTGGATTAAATTCTCCAGACGCGAACTGGTACATGGACACCAGGGCCACTTCTCATATGACGTCCGGGCCATGTAATCTTTCATCTTATTTCAATTTGAGCAAAAATCGTGGCATTATTGTTGGTAATGGTAATTCAGTTCCAATTCATGGTTATAGTTACACAAATTTATCTCATCTGAACCCACCTTTAGCCTTGAAAAATGTCCTTCATGCTCATCACTTAATTAAAAATTTGGTGTCTGTTAAAAAATTCACAACTGATAATTGAGTTTCTGTTGACTTTAACCCTTTTGGATTTTCTGTAAAGGATTTCACGACGGGGATACCTCTAATGAGATGTAATAGTCGGGAAAAGAGTTATCCAATTACCACCACCACCACCACCGACTCTATCACTCAAGCCATACCATCAACGTTTGTCGCTCCAGCACCTTCCTTCTGGCATGCGCGTTTGGATAATCCGAGGGCGTTTGTTTTTTCTTCTCTTAAAAATAATAATTTTATTGAATGTCATAGTACGTGTAGTACTAATATTTGTCCTTCTGCTCGCTTGGTAAATATGTTAAATTATTGTTTGTAGCTTCAATATTATTCATAGTAATTTGTGGACATCTCCCGTTTTGAGTTGGCCACCGTCTAATCATCATGGTTACAAATATTTTAATTTATCTTATAATAAAATCATAATTAGTCGTCATATCATTTTTTATGAAACCCAATTTCCATTTGTTAAATTGTATAATTCTGTGTATAGTTAGTTCTTATAATTTTTTTAGATGATGGGCTTTCACCGTATATCCTTCACTAGCGGGCCCAGCACTCCTGCGACCCAAATCTGCTAGCAGACCCATTGCCTGTTGGCCGGCCGACTAGCCCACCTTCTCCCAACCCAGGCCCAATTTCTCGACCAATAGGCCTACTGGCCCAATAAATTTTCCCCACGGTTCTGGTCCAGTCACTCGGCCAGTAGGCCCACTACCTATTGGCCAGTCCCGAGATGACCCAATACCATGCCCAACCCAGTCCACTTCTATTCCGAGTCAAGGACCAGTTACTCATAGCTAAATGAATAATTTTAAAATCAAAATGACATTTTAATCTTAATTGTAATGTCACTAAATCACCCCTACCACGTAACCCAATGTATGTCCTTCATTACCCGAATTGGAAAATGACATGGATGATGAATATAATGCTCTTATTGAAAATAAAACGTGAGAGGTTTCAATTTCAATTCTTTATTCACCGATGTTGGACCTCCAAATTATATTATTCACGCTCCAGTTAACAATGTTTGGGCGTGCAAGAAAGTGTTAAGAGTCTCACATGAAATGAAAACATGAACTCCTTATATAAACTTGAACAATCTCCACCCTACAAACTAACTTTTGGGATTAAGTTAGACTCAAAACTCAATTTCCTTCGGTTAACATACAACCCAAATATATTGAATTCAATAACTTCCCATCATGTCTTATTGTGTTGATTATCCATTAATGTCCATTTGATATAGGAAAAACCTAAGATAAGAGTCTAGGTTTGGAAGAAGTAACATATATCCTTTATTAAAGATACTCAATTATTTGCCACTCTCACATGCCCTTAAACAAAAAACAGAATGATCAACTTTTTCTCCTTTAAACATATGAGGTGCATCAAGGACTAATCCAGTCCACTTCTATTCCGAGTCAAGGACCAGTTACTCATAGCTAAATGAATAATTTTAAAATCAAAATGACATTTTAATCTTAATTGTAATGTCACTAAATCACCCCTACCACGTAACCCAATGTCTGTCCTTCATTACCCGAATTGGAAAATGAACATGGATGATGAATATAATACTCTTATTGAAAATAAAACGTAAGAGGTTTCAATTTCAATTCTTTATTCACCGATATTGGACCCCCAAATTATATTATTCACGCTCCAGTTAACAAGATTTGGGCGTGCAAAAAAGTGTTAAGAGTCTCACATGAAATGGAAATATGAACTCCTTATATAAACTTGAACAATCATCACCCTACAAACTAACTTTTGGGATTAAGTTAGACTCAAAACTCAATTTCCTTCGGTTAACATACAACCGAAATATATTGAATTCAATAACTTCCCATCATGTCTTATTGTGTTGATTACCGATTAATGTCCATTTGATGATATAGGAAAAACCTAAGATAAAAGTCTAGGTTTGGAAGAAGTAACATATATCCTTTATTAAAGATACTCAATTATTTGCCTCTCACATGCCCTTAAACAAAAAACAGAATGATCAATTTTTTCTCCTTTAAACATATGAGGTGCATCAAGGACGATGACGATAAAGAACTGATGGAGGACACGCATATTAAGCGAAAGTGATAATCTTAGTTCAATAAACTCATGAACGAAAAAAGAGATAGAGACATTGGGTTGTGAGATTTGAAGCAATCTGTTAGATACCGTAATTTTGGGTATTGTAGAAACATTAAGGTTGAGGAAGTTAAGGGTGATGTTCAAAAGATGCACAAGGGACAATTGACCAACCTGATGAGATCCAGTTGAATTTAGAATGGTTGACTAAGTTGTTTAACATCATTTTTAAGAAAGACAAAAATGCCCGAAAAATGAAGTGGAGTACAATTATTCCTTTGTACAAGAAAAAATGATATTCAGAATTGCAACAACTATAAAGATATCAAGCTGCTAAGTCACACTATAAAAGTTTGGAAAAGGATCGTGGAGATAAGAATGAGAAGATGCGTGTCTATTTTCAAAAACCAGTTTAAATTCATGCCGAAGCATTCGATTACAGAAGCCATTTATCTTACTTGGAGATTGGTGGAGCAGTATAAGGAGAGAAAGAAAGACTTACATATGGTGTCCATCGACCTTGAGAAGGCATACGACAAAGGTCCTAAGGAGGTTCTATGGAGATGTTTGGAGGTTAAAAATGTATATGTACACACTACTGCATTTCTAGCCTAATACGACGCCCAAAATCATCGTAATAGGGCCCTTTTACCGTTGCATTATACCTAATGCAACGACAAGGAGCCGTTGCATCCGCTGGTGTTGCATTAGGTCTTAAGAAAAAGTAAATTCTTTACAATTAAACTAAGCAAAAATATTATAAACACTAAAAAATGAATATTCAGGTGTGAATATTTGGCAAAAAAATGAGAAGCCCTCAAATCTCATAGCTTAAAAATCACAGACGTCTAAAATAGTGATGGAACTCATCAGAAGCCTGTGCGAGGTGGGAAGGGGAGAAAGACTTCGTCCCAACAATATCAAAACAACTAAAACCAATTCTCTCAAATAAAAGTCCAAACAATATCAATTAAACCATAGCAAAAAATGTTATAAATACTAGTAACAAATTTGAATATTTGAGAAAAAAAATGAAAAGCCCTCAGATCTCATAGCTTAAAAATCACAGACAGCTAAAATAGTGATGGTAACTCATCAGAAGCCTTTCATACATGATCATAAACACCAGTGGCATGTTGAGGTATGGGGAGAAAGAATTGGGGGATACCACTGATATTCAGGTGATGAACAAAGGCAACTGATGACCCCCATCACTAGCCGCTCAATTATATATAGATTTTCCATCATCGGGCTTAAATAAAGAAATTATAGATAAAATCACAAACTTTAGTAATACAAAACAAGTGTGGCGTAACTAGGGTTTCATTTGTGAGTGTGCTTCTGACTTTATTATGTTATATAGAGCCTGCAAATTAATGAAAAACCTAATGGGTTTAGAGCTTTAGGCCCTGTTTAGCTAAACATATTGGGCCTTCATTGAGAACAAGTTTGGGAAAATATCGGATTTGAAATCTTTTTTTTTGTTCGGATTTCCTTCAAAAGTACTAGTCTTTAATTTTTGTCTCTTAATTTTGAAATCTTAAGATTTTTCTTTCGCTTAAAAATTCATGGGTTTCGGATTTGAACCCCCGCTCAGATAAAAATAAAATAAAAATTTGTAAGACAGATGTTTAGATTCGCCAAGGAGAGTTTACAGACAAACTATGTTTGATGGGACAGAGTTTCCTACAAACTATTTCTGATCATGTAGAGTTTGCTAAGGCATAATTTGCCTAGAGTTTTGGAGGCAAACTATGTCTGATGGAGCATAGTTTGCAGGCAACCTCTACCTAGTGGATTATTTTTTAATTTGCACCTGAACAAGGGGTTCGAACGTGAAACTCTGAGAGTTTAGACGAATGAAAAAAATTAAATACTTTCATTTTGATATGCAAAAATTAAAGACCGCCCTAAAATAAGGGCATTACTGTGAATTGCCCATTCGAAATACGGAATTTACACATAATACAACTTTTAAAAAATTAATTTAAAAGAATTATAGTTAATTTTTGAAAATTTTATATTCCTAAAATACCTTATTATAGAACTTGAAAATAGGGATAATACCAATCAAAACGTATATCAAATATTTTTATATTTGATATACCATTTCTATATGCAAATATATTATACTATATATTTTAAATAAATATAACATTAATATACTCAAGTACCTATCTATATTATTTTTAAAATATAAATGTTGGTTGATCAAAATGTCTTTTAAATATTGAACGACTTTTATGTCCTTTAAAGTTAAAATATTTCTTTTAGCAATCAATTCAATATTGGATAAAATTGTAATGTTAAAGATTTTACCAAAATTTGAAGACTTTGGGTTAAACTAAAATAGATTATTTTCCTACAATTGTGAGAACGAATCAATAATTTTTTTAAGAAATGAATCCCTAACTTAATACTGGACTACAACTACTTGCTATTAATGTAAATTTAGTTAAAGATAATATACAACGGAAGAAAATTACCTCTATATATCAAGAGTTTCAAATTGATAATTACGTACTAAAAAAAACTTTTGAGTGATAAAACTTTAAGATGAGTGACTTTTACATAACATAATTTGATGATTTTATGTAACAAAAAAATAGAAAATTGACTTTTCTGTGATAAACTCAAAGTTGAATGACCAGCATTTAGGTCTATCTCTGTAGATCATAATTCCAAGAATGTAGCAGGCTTCACCTAAGTCCTTCATCATGAAGGTGCTCGACAACCAGTCCTTCACTGATTGCATAAGGGATTTATCGTTTTTCATTATTAATATGTCATCTACATATATGATAATGAAAACAATACTCCCTTCCTTGCGTTTACTATAAACGCACGGATCCTCTTTATTTCTGATAAAATCCATACAGTGATATCATAGTCAAGACTGATTTAATGATTATACGATAATCTATAATAACAATTACGTAGGATAATTTTATTTCAATTTATAAAACTGATTTTCGGAATTTAAAAAAAATTTGAAATAGTAGCGGCGACAACTACTGTTTCGCCGCGATGCCGCCGATCCGGTAGATTTTTCCGGCGATTCTCCGTTGTTCTACCACTGTCTCCACTATTATCGAGAGATCCACTTTATAAGATGATCGATAAAGGTGTGAGAGGTGACGGGACGCGGCGTAGACGCCGGAAAAGCCCTTGAAATGCTGCTGACGACGGGGTTGTTTCCGACCGCCTCAGACATCGAGAAAATTGATTTGAGACCACCACCGTGATCGTCCCGACGAGGGGAATCGACTCGTGGTAGTGTTTCACCGCCATGGTACCGAAAAAAGAGGGCCACCACGACTGTTTGGTGATAGCCGATGGTGGGCCGATTTCCGGCCGCCATAGGTCACTAAACCGGGATTAAAAACCACCGGTGGGTTCAGCCCTACGTGGGTCGTCGACCGATGGTGTTTAATCTCGGAATTTTTTCCCGGAAAACAAATCCTCAAATTTGATTTGGGGTTAGATTATTTTTGAGAATTTAAAATAGTCCAGGGACCTATTTGCAAATAAAATAGGGTTTTAAAATTGCAGATGGTCCCTCGGCAAATCTAAAAATATTTTAAGTTTCGAAAATTATAAATTAGTCCTTGAGTTCTTTTCTGGAAATTTAAAAATTTTAAAATCAACAGATTTGGTCCTTGGGGCAAATCTGTAAACTTTAGAAAAGCAGATTTGGTCCCTGGCAAATCTGTAAATTTTAGAAAAGTGATTTGGTCCCTGGGGCAGATCTGTAAATTTCTGAAGAGCAAATTTGGTCACTTGGCGAATATGTAATTAATTTAAGTTACTGAAAAATTACATAATGGTCCCTGAAAAATAATTTTTAATTTCAAAATTGTTAAGGGATTGTTTGGATGGGCAGAAAATTCCAAAAATTGAAAATTGAGTTTTAAATTTGGAATTTAAATATTTTCTAAATTGAAACAAATTAATTAACTCACGCTTATTGTTATTTAGCATATTATTTGATAATGTGCGCATAAATTAATTGTTTAATTGATTGTCATTTAAATAATTAGCATATAATTGTTTATTTAGTATATATATGGGTAGGCGACACCCAGTATTTGTCGGACCGCATTAAATTATGTTTGGGTAGGCGACGCCCAATATGTGCTCTATTTGATTTAGCACGCGTAATAAAGATCTTGATAAAACTCCGATTAAAATATTTCCCCAATTTAATATAAGTCTGATTTAGAATCCACGTGTCGTCCATTATAATTGAATGAGTGCAAAATCCTTTTCGGTTGTAAGAGTATTTACACCCTAGTATTTGCTTTAACTCTATGAGGACTCAGACTCTTCATATATGCATGTGTTTGTAGTAGCGAGTGAGAAACCTTTGTGAGTATTTACGCCCTAGCGTTTTCTCTACAAGGCCAAAATTGCTTAGATGCATGATTGCAGTCGTGTAACGGAGTTGATTTATTTAGTTATGTCTTGACGCCCTAGCTTCAGAATAATCTAAGGCCGCATATCGATTGTTTAGAACAGTCGGTCAAACCAAGAGTTGCAAATTATTTGTAATTGGTTTGGAGACCTACCTGGTTGTACTGTTGAAGTTATCAGCCCTAGCAAACGCGGAGACACTATGAACTTGGATCTTGGCCTATTATGATCATATTTGATATGAGTCTGTATTCTTCCATGGAATCGTAGAACATGTTAAAATAATGAGAGTTAATTAAACTAAAGGCCATGCTAATTAGTTAACGAATATGTTCATAGAAATTATATTTAATTTTAATTTTGGTCTATCTATTTTTTCAGATTATTTAAAATGTCGAATATGTCATTGAAATTCTTGGTTGAGACTAATAAGTTGACTGAAGCTAATTATCCGGATTGATGGCTAATTTGCGTTTGGTACTAAGACAAGAGAAAATTGAGTATGTGTTAGACACAGCTATTCCAAAAGTTCATGAAAAGTCTGTTGAGTATGCTTTGTTTGACAAGGTTGCTTATCATATGCATTTGGATGATTCTACCTCGGCACAATGTGTCATGTTGTCCTCCATGACTGTAGAGTTACAGAGGAAGTATGAGAACATGGACCCCTATGAGATACTAGAACATTTGAGGAGTCCTTGTGATTCAGTCTCAGACTATGGAGTATGAGTTGTTGAGAGACCTCTTCAAATATAAGCTGAATGATGGGGGCCAAGTGCATGGTCATGTTCTGAAGATGATTGGGTTGATAGAAATATTGACTTCGATTGGAACGAAGCTGCCCCAGAATGTGTCTGTTAACCTGATTTTGAATTCGCTTCTGTTAGGCGTATTTTGTATACGTTTTTTGAGTCATTTTTAGTAAGTATTTTTCTCATTTTCGTTTAAATAAGTGTCTTGTTATGATTATTTTTTTTCCTTTTGAGTCGCAGCGGTTCTAAATGGCAAAATGGCAAAAAGAAGCTAAAAGTGGTAAAAAAATGCAGGAAAGGAGCTCCCGAAGCAAAAAGGACGAAAGTTGGCAGATCAGGACGAAAGACCACAGGACCGCGGTGCCAACCATCGAGAAGCGCAGATGCTGACAGCGGTGCCATTATCAGGATCATGATGCGTCGGAAATTTCCAATCCAAAATAGAATTGGCAAGGGGCAAAAGGGTCCAAGGCACACGTTTTTTATAACATAAATAAACCATTGAGACAGATTTTGGGGTATCACCTATCACATATCTCAGAACACATAAGACATCACAACCTTGAAGGCTACAATTGGAGACCTAGTTCTAAGTAATTTTTCTTTCTTTAGTTTTCAATTCAGTTCATGTTGGGATTTGTATTAGTTCTTAGCATGTCTATGGTTAGGAGCTAAACACTTTATTAGGGCTTTCCTATTGAATCGCTTGAAACTCTCTTTCATGACTTAATGCATTTGTTTGATTTCTTTTTCACTTGATTAAGATTTATTCAATATTGGTATGAATGTTTGATAGTTAATTGATCACTAATTATCATAATCTATATGATTTCGAATCAAGAACCGAGAAGAGAGATTTGAATATGCTGTAATTGAATAGACATAAGTTAAAATCGCGGACGAAAGTACCCCGATACTTGTGTAGCATTATAGGTTATTGTTCTTAGTCCTCCTATGTGGTAAAACCTATCATAGAAATATAGAAGGTTTATGCACTGGGGTTGAGCGATTATATATCCTAACCGGAATATAAGACAGTTTAGTTAACCTCTATTTTAACGTAGAAGAAGAAGTCATTCTAGTTGCATTAAGGATTGAAAAGAGTGGATAGTTGAGGATATTGGAAGCCCTAATTCCTTCATAACTGATTAAACCTCAACAATTTAGTTTACTTCTTGCAATTATTCTAGTAGTTAGATAAAAATCCAAATCAATTATCGTTTGCCAAATAGATAACCTAGAATAGATGTTCGGTAATTAGAAACCAGTCTCTGTGGACGATAAACTCGGTCTTACAAGACTATATTACTTGTTACGATACGTACACTTGCGTGAGCACGTGAAAATCGCCTAACAAGTTTTTGGCGCCGTTGCCGGGGACTGGCGTACTTTTAATATCGAATTATCTATACTTATTTCTAATTTGGTTTGTATATATTCGGTTATGTTATTTTATTTCTAATTTGGTTGCTCTAGGAACAAGTTTTTAATTTGTTATGTGAGCATCTTTTTATCACTTTTTGTTATTTTTCTTATTTTGTAGGTAAAGTTGGAAAAACAAATGGACTACTACTACTATCAAGGGCAGTGGAATCAGCAACAACAGCTTAACCCACAGGTTCCACAGGAAGATCAAAATGAGTTGCAGACAGCCATACTCAGGCTCATCAAGTGTCAAACTCAGTTTATGGCTGAGACAAATGTGTCCCTAAAAAATTTGGAGACACAAATAGGGCAGCTGATGGATATGGTGATCAATGTACCGCAAGAAAATATGCCTAGCGATACAGTTGTGGGGGGTGATAAGTAGAGTGAGGAACCTGAACCACAACAAGTTGTTGAGAATAATGAGGAATTGAGAGAGATAGTTGGTGTAGAGAAAGAAGAGGTTACCGAGATCCAAATTTTCACTTTTTTCCTTGGAATTTCTTTTTTCTATACCCGTTGCAGAAAAGACACCACCAACTATCATTGTTGAGCCCCAACCAGAAAGTCCACACCCTCAAGGGCACCCCAAAAAGTTGAGAAATGTAGAGAGTTTCTCTGATCCCTACATTATAGAGAGCCTAGAAGACAAGTCTGCCTTGGGTAATTGGGGGATAATCTTAGATATGAGGCCCTTGTTTGAAAAATAATATTGTAGGTGAAGTGAGACCCACAACATTAATTGTGCGGATTACAAGTAGTTCGCAGAAGGATCCACTGGGCACTAGTAAAGATTAATTGCCGGCTAAAAGATGTTAAAGACAGCGCTACTTGGGAGGCAATGTTACACCCCGTAGTTCCAGGACATGTGTTTACGAGAATAGACGTGAGAGCACAAGACTTATAAATTTGAACGAAAGAAAGAATTGTTTTCCAAAGGGAAAAGTCTTCCGAACCTCGGGAAATAATAATGTTTGTAAATTGAGACTCGTAAAATTTATCGAAATTATGGAAATGTCGGGAAACGAAGTGTATGGGTGAATGGGAGGGTGACACGTGTCACCCCCTACATAGGTTTGGACGAAATTGACATGGAGATTGGTCAAGTCTTGAACAAGCCAAGGCTTGACATTGTTGACTAAGTCAACTAGCCAACTTGACATTAGATCTTTTAACCCCAATGAATCTAGGCCACACAAGTGTTCTAATCTTGGCCATTTAAGGTAGTATATCATCACACTAGTAGCAAGACAAGTCTTACACTTAGAGAATTTTTTGCAAAACTTTAGGTGCTCAAAATGAGGCTCTCGGCTTTGTGCAAGAGTGAATAAGAAATTTTTTCGTTTGTTGATGATAAATCCCAATATTCAAACCCAAGGTTCTTAAGGGTATTACAAGGTTATCTCAATAGAAAGATCCCGGAAAAACCACGTTTTTACGTTAGTCGCAAGATGAAAACCTAAGGTGTTCTTCAACTTTGAAGTTGGAACTTGAAGAAGAGTTCTTCATGAGCTTCTAAGGAGTGCTTGGAGCGGATTGGAACGTAAGAAGAGGAGCTAAAAGTTGCTAGGATCGACTTTGACGCTTGTATATTATTAGGGATTATTGAGGTAAAATCTCCATCTTCTTAATGTGATTAAAGATTACATGTTATAGTAGTTGATAAGTGAGCATGTGGTATATAGATTGAAGTTTGAAAAGATTTGGATCATGTCGACATGTGAAAAACCGAAAATGGGCAAGTTAGCCATTAATGTTGTAATCAATTTGGTCGATAGTTACAATTGTCACGCCCTTTTCCGACCGCGACCTTAAAATAACTCCTGTTTAGAAAGGTTAGAAAATAAATAATAAAGTGCTAAAGTGTTTTAAAAAAAGGGTGCTTAAAAGGTGCTAGAATATTAAAAGTGCTAAAAGGGTTCGCGGAGTCGCCACCTAATTATTTTGGGTGAATTAGGACACCTAAATGTCAACTAAGTTAAAGTCAACACTACCTCCATTTTTTATGGTCTGCTAGACTTAATGAGATTCTGGGTAAGAGTTCTTTATTATCCTAAAGGGAAGGGGTTAGGCACCCTAAAGGATCTGCTAACTTGTGGTTGTCCGTTCAAACCTAGGTTAATTATTATGCTAAGAAAGACATGTTTAAAAAGCATTTAAGTAAATGAAATTGCAGGTATAAGGTATATTCTTAAAATTGCAAGATTTGTGTATAAAAGACAAAGTTAGTTTAGAAAAATATGCGATTAAGGTACCTAAATACTATATTGGATATGTGTTATATATAGTAAAAGTAATAGTGCAAAATCTGTTATGACAAAATATTCACTTATGAGATAAGATGTAAATGGCTTCATGCTAACAACCTACGATTTAAATGATTTTTTCTTACGTGAATGCTAATAAGGATTTATAGCAAAAATAGGTTTCTCATGTTGAAATAATGTATTAGCTATCTAAATAATAATGCAAATGAAGATTATTAAATGGTTTCCTATAACTTAAGAGGTGGCGAGCTACCCTCTAATTTATGTTTAACTACTCCAAGTGTTTTAATAGTAGCATAATGTTGGACAATTATATTACAATAAATGAATGAGGCGGGGCAGGAATGAATAAAAGGACTCGAGGAACGGCAATGTCATTTGCCTACGGCTTGGAATTTCTGAGGCAGAGATAAATGCATGTAGATGTGGGTCTTTGCGCTTGCCACGATGAGTCTTACTATGAGACTCTTCGTTTTCGCTCCGATGCATTTCATGTAAAACAAAATAAGAAAGAGAAAAGGATTAGTATATATCCAAGTCATATTAATAATGCAAGTAAACATGACACATTTGTTAAAAAAAATGGAAGAAACATGTACACACATTCTTACTCGACTGCCCAAGCCAAATGGACAAGTTTCAACAATGATTTTCAAATTTTAGGAGAGATCGGCCCAAGTATGATGGGCCCAGTAACAAGTATTCATATCCTACATGTATGCACATTGACAACAAACAAGACATGCATTGGGCCCAACCCATACTAAGCAATAGTGAAACATTTTCAAAAGTGGGGGGATAAACAGGGATATTGGGCTTTCAGGCCCATCAGATGTTTGTGAGAGAAAGGGAAGGCATTTGAATAGGTCAACATGAACATGGGCCCTGCCCAGTCTTAAGGAAGGGAAAGCAAACAGAAAGGGACAACCTGAAACAGTGGGCATGTATAAACAATATACTAGACTTCTATACTTATATACATGGAATATACGTAGCATACTGCCCATGTACCATAATATACTACTTTGATCGATTAGTTAGATGTACTTAAGCTTAGGTGATAGTTACAACACCCCGAATTCAACACACGTAACATGACTGATTTGACGAGCATGCTGGACATAAGCAGGACCAGATTTCCAAACCAGAAATGGTCTTTCAGACACATTGAGAGCAATTTTTTACTAAAAGTGCTCATTGAGCCAGCATGTAACCCGAATAAATCTAATCATATTTTGCTACCCAGACATTATTTAAGATCAAGGGGATGGGATATTGACCTATGTTAGACCGGAGTATCATATTAAGAGAGACTGAAGAGATGTTGTGCAATTATACCATGGCCAGACCAGGGCAATTTCCAGTTTACCCATGCTTAATAACTTAGTACAACAGACAGGTCTAACAAGGATCATTTGAACTAAGCTAAGCGTACACAATCGCATATATATTATGTATTAAATATGTGGACTTCTCAGTATGTAAGGTAAGCATGCAACTAGTCTAGTAGACATAGGAGGCAGACAGAGATATCCTAATGACCAAAGTAAGTTGGTTTTTTAGACACGTGAAACTACTCAAGTTATAAAAAAAAACTCATAGAACCTCAAATATGTCTCTGTTGAGCAGACAACAATTAAACTAAAACAGACCAGAACCACATTGAAGGCTCAAACATCCTGGAAATATGCATACACACGATTCAAGCCTGTTGGTAACATTCCGACTTTTGCTCATCCCACAACATTCAAGCAAACCACAGAAACATGCATGGTCTGTGACTTATCAACATCACAGTCCCCAAACATCATCTTAAGCATCTAACAAACACAAACACACGAATGAACTAATACATATTTAACACACGAAACAAAATACGGTAATACCGGAATGCGACAAAATCGATAGGAAGCTAATTTTACCTTCTCCGAGCAGCGAATAGGGGCAGCGTATCAAGTCGTCGACCCACTCGGAGGGATTGCTAATGCGGTGGAAAGAAAATGAGGCTTCAAGAGCAGTTGCTGGTTCTTGAGGGTTTCCGATGGTTCTGATTTCTGAATGCCTATTCGGTTTTCAATTGGTTTTCGATTTGTCTGTTCTAGTAGTATTTTTTTCAATTCTTGCTGATCCTGGTAGGTTCCCCCCCTCTTTGGAAATCCCCTCGCCCCTCTTATACCCTTAAGGATTCTTGGAATATGGTAAGAGAATTCGAAAATATTCAGTCCTAATTTGATTATTCGAGAATGGTAAGTTTTGATGCGATTTCTTTGTGATTTTGGAACTAATTTTAGGCTGATTTTTTGGGTATTGATTCTGTCGGATTCTTGGTGTAAAAATCGATTGAAGGTTGGTTAAGGTAAGTTAATATTCTGGAGTGATTTTGATGTTTGTTCTGGTTGAAACGATTTGGTTATGAATGAGGCGAAGGTTCGATTTGGTTATGCCGGATTTTCCCACCTGAAAATCCGGCGAGATTCGCGGATAAAGGGGGGGTGCATGCGGCGGGTGAGGGAGGAGTTTTTAGGGTTAGTTCAGGTTTCGTTTTTTTTAGGGTGAATGCTGGGAGAGGGGAGGTTAAAGGGTTATGGGCTGCGGGCTGATGGGGGAAAAGGGAGAAGGTATAGGGGTGGGGAGTTGGGTCGCGGGTCGTGGGCTGCTGGAGATTAAATGGGGTGGGCTGCATTTTAAAGGTTTTGGGTTGGGTAGAATTTAGGTGTTAGTTTTAGGTATTAGGTATTTTAAAAAAATCAAATTGTGATTAAATTATTTAGATGCTTTATTGGTCTATGTTTGAGCTTAAATTATTATTAAATTATTTAAATACTAAATGCAGATATGATATTTAAGGATTGCTTAATGATTTTTTTTTACGTAAAATGCGGCGCTATTATTTAAAATCTTATTTATTGTACATTATTTATTATTCTTTAAACTAAAATTAAATTATCTTAATATGACTTCAGGCGCTACAATAATTATGAAATTGATTTGCGTGTTAATAAACGTGACTATGCTATTTGACACGACGTCATTGCTAAATTATTTATTGACGTATTTATTTATTTTGTCGTTTGAGAATTGTGACAGGGCTTAAAATTAATAAATGCGGGCGCGAGACTCTAAGTGCTTAATTTTCTACGTAAGACGCGGTGCCATTATTAAATTATTTATTTGTGCATGTATTAATGTTTTATTGCTGCATTTTATTATTTTAAAATTATTAAAAATTATTGTGAAAATTTAATGTAATTTCGTAGTTAATGACTGGACGAGAGGGTCAAAATTGGGTGTCAACAACAATCGCCGCATGTTAAGGAAGAAAGGAATTATAGTTGTTATAATTGTTATTATGTATATAACATGTTGGAATAACAACTTGGATTAAAAAGGAATTGAACGGAAATTGACGTTGTTGTTGATATTGATAGTTGCCGAGAATGTGCCTTAAGGATATGGACAGTTTTATATTGATTGTGGGGCAGAATTTTACACGTTCGGCTAGGCGTGTAATCCCTTGGAATTCCTGAATTGTTGAGCCTTAAATGTGGCATTTGGTTATTGATTTTCGGGCCTTGAAAAATGTGTAAAAGTACGTAGAAACAAAGGAAGTGCTGCCCGATTTTCTGTAGAATAAGAGTCCATATACTTAGAAATATTCTACGTTGAAAGCTAGTAGTTGATGGACATATTGTGGTTATTATAGGTTGACATTCTACGTGCGGCATATTCAAGTTAGCAAGTGGATTAAGCCGAAGAGGTATGTGGAAACTTTTCTTATCTCTTGAGCATGAATCTTGTAAAAATGTATAGTACGGTAGACGTACGTAAATTAAGAGAACTCGGTTCCATTTTAGTATCCTTGCCTTGATTCTTGAAAGTGTAGTAACTTGACTTTTAAAAAGTATAGGTTGCTTGATCTTAAGTATAAAGACATCTTGACGTGTAAAGTATTGATTACTTGAACTATGTTAAAGTCAAGGAACTTGATATTCTAAGTTAAGAAGCTTGATATTCTAAGTTAAGAAACTTGATTTCTAAAGTTAAGAGACTTGAAGTATTTTGAAAGTTTTGTAACTTGATTTGAAAGTATAAGTCTCTTGGTTATAAAAAGAATGACTTTGTCTAAGACATAAAAAATTATAACGGCTTTATGGGAAGTTAGTTATGACGGCTTTATGAAAGGTTAAAGATGTCTTAGTTTCTAAAGCATAAAGTTAGTATAATGACTTTATGGGAAATTGGTTATAACAACTTTATGGAAAGTTAAAGGAATGGTTTTCTCTAGTAATGTAAATAAGGATAAATGACTTGAAATAAAGAAGGACAATTTGATTTAAAAGCATCAATTGCTTAAAGTTTTAAAGTAAGGGTCACTTGATTTAGAAGCCTAAAAATGTATTTCTAAAAGTGTAGTGACTTGTTTGAAATGTAGACAAGCCTTGATACTACGGGTGTTAGTATCTTGAGGTTTTATATGAAAAGGAGTCTTTTGAAAAGAATGGAAGTACGTAGTACTTTGGGTTAAATTCCCGGATTTTTATGTGATATGAAAGTGCCTTGAGTTTATAAAATGAAATTCATTTTTGTATGATAATGAAAGTCTAAAGATTTTATGAACTTGCCTATGCTTGCTTGTGATAGCTTTTAAGTGCAAGTATTATATTTTATTGTCGTGACTCTCACCGAGGGCCGATCGCTTGTTGTGAATTTACTTGGACGTACCGACAGTGATGGAGGATTCCATGGGGTATGCTTCCATTGTGATTGATCCTTGGACATGCTTATACGATGAGAGATTCCGGAGCATGCGACCAGGATGCGGGTTAAATTCCCGGATGCTATTATTACTCCATGGACATGCTTATACGATGAAGGATTCCGGGGCATGCGACCATGTTATATACTATTACTCCATGGACTAGCTCCCCATGAAGACATGTACCCGAGATGAGGATTCCACGCATGTTATATACGATTATTACCAGTGGATTAGCTCTCCATGAAGTCATATGCAGAGATGAGATTCCCACGGCATATATATATATATATATATATATATATATATATATATATGCATCACTTGATGATGTGGGATGCCACGGGCGCATTACATGGATATATTTTACACTTACGGCTGTCGGCAGTGATAGAGGATTCCACGGGCACGCTGTGATGTTTGCGGGCTTGAGACCCTTACTGGACTGTGTGATGGTTTTGAGGGCTTGTGTCCCTAGCCATGGTGTGACTATTGTTCATGTGTTGAAATAGTCTTTTAAAAGGTAAAACTGACTTTCGTTACTTTCATTTCTGAAGCACAATTATCATTAATTTGATTATCATACTTGTCTCCTGTTTTTATAACTAGACTTTATGATTTAAATTACAGATTTCGATTTACATACTTGGTACATATTTTCTTGACCTCCTTCTGGCTGCGTTCATGCCACAAAGTTGAGTGCATAGCTTGTTGATCCTCATTCTTAGGATCACTGCTCGATTCTTGAAAGCTCCTTTTCTCGGAGGCTTTGTCGTTTGGTACAGTTCCACGAGGTTGTAGATTTATGTACATTCAGGTATGGCGGGCCACTGTCCGTCCACAGCTTGTTATGTAAAAATTCTTAGAGGTATGTAGTCATATCTTGTGGATTGAGTTGTAAAGAAAAAAGAGGTAACTGCTTTTTGGATTTATGTATATTTATATATCCAGGGAGGTAGCCTTATCGGCTAACATGTTATTTATTTCTCTTTGAGTTGTATGTATGTTCCGCTACTATTCTATGATGTATACCTGTAAGGGGTGCCCAGGTAGGGCACCAGTCGCGGGCCCGGGGTCGGGTCGTGACAAAAGTGGTATCAGAGCAGTTAGTCCTCGGAAAGTGTCTACGCACCGTGCAGTAAGTCTTGGTTATCGGTGTTTTTTGCACCACATCTATAACCAGGAGGCTGCAGGACATTTAGGATTGGTTTCCATTCTTCTCATTCTGAGATCGTGCGATAGAGCTGTGTTGTTAGGGTCGTCTTTCCCTAACGAGTTATATTGATTGCGACACGAGAAAGCGATGACCGGGAAGGATTATGTGGATTGCGTATCCAGGTTGGTAGTAATTGTTGGTATTATGACATACAACTATACGGATTTGTGTATGAGGGTCAGACGCGTGTTGCCAAGAATGATTCTATATTACGAAGAGTTGGTAAAGACTAATTAGATACCGTGAAGGTATGAAATAGTTTAATGAATTCTCATCAAGGTTTTACGTGCTAATTTGAAATAATTAAGAGATGATGAGCTGTCTGAGAAAGTAATGAACCCTTAAGAAGTCATGTTAAGGGACTTAATGGAAGACTATGTTGATAGATTAAGCTACGTGGTATGCTTAAGAGAATTGTATGAATGAGATCTGTATGGAGTAAGTAATGGTTGTTGTGATCAAGACAACATGATTATGGTATTATGAGAAGTTATTGTACCCGTTTACGGGGGGACTGATAAGGTAGGCTTGGAGCATGGAAATTGCGAGCCTAAGAATATTGATAACCGCCGAGACCTTAGGTATATAAGGCCTTCTCGGGCAATAAGATTTAATTCAGACTAAGGGTAAGAATTAAGTGCGACGGTGGGTCGGGTTGAGGACCTATTACGGGTCGCTCCGTAGCCAGAAATAGAGTGGGATCAGTTGGTACTAGTCCCGCTACGTGATAGGGTCACGAGGGTGCAAGGCCCAAGTTTAGTTAATTGTTTTACGGGTTCGTGGACGCGTTCCACCGGAACCAGGTCGTGAGAGCCGAAAATGGCCTTATATTGTTCGATTTAGTAACTCCAAAGATTGGAGGCCGGAATCAGTGTGGAGGTTATGTACGTATGCTAGAATAAGTTTGGAGGTACGGAAAGAGTATTACCAGTAAGAAAGAGAGCAACCAAGTGTAGAGGAATAGAGCCTGAATCCATAAAAACCTTTCGAGGTAGCTACACCCGTGAGTGTTTGGGTGGTAGCTGGGCGGGTATATAAGAATTGCTCGGTGATGATACAGTCATCAGACCCTAGCAGACCTAGTAGAGCTGGATACGACAAACTTTAAGGTCATTATGAGTATGGACTAGTTGGCTTCATGTATGCCAATGTTGACTGTAGAGAGAGGTTGGTTCGATTCCAGTTTCCCGGTGAGCTGGTTATCGATGGGGAAGAAATGGAAGTGTTAGTAATATGTAATTTATTCCTTCATTATTTGACATGATAAATTGTGGAGTCTGTGTGACTTGTTTTATTGAGATGATTGATTTGAATTTGAACGTTAAGAGACGGAGATAAGAACGTATGATTATTGAGGGATTTTATGTTAAGTGCCCTTGGAGGTACTTGGAGTTGGTTTAGTGTGGTGGTCGTACCCTGACTTTCCAAATAATTTCAGAAAATGTGCAAGCAAGAATAAGATAAAATCGAGTCTTTGCCATGAAAAACAGAAGACATCTTTGGTAGGTTTTGAAAATCTATACGATTATAAGGTGACACTTGATGATCAAGATTATAAAAGGGAGATAAGCTCTCTCCCCCACGAAAAAGGATAGTTTTACGTACTATGGGGTTATATGTACCCAGGTTATTAGGCGATGGTTGTGAGACAGGTAAGATCTTCAGCGTCGCCATGCCATAGGTTACAGTTTTAGATAACCGTGGGAAAAGTATTGTGTTGAGGTAATTGAGGATTATGCGAGATTGTGTATCAGGAAGATTATGAGACTGCACGGGGTTCCTACATTTATTTATGACCGACAGATGAGCCCAGTTTACGGCTAGCTTCTGGAGGTTTTTCCAGAAGGGATTGGGGACACAGGTGAGTCTCAGTGTTGCATTTCACCCTCAGACCGACGGACAGGCAGGGCATGTTATCCAGACACTTGAGGATAGGTTGCGGGCCTGTGTTATTGATTTCAGGGGTAGCTGGGAGGATCTTTTGCCTCTCGTTGAGTTGCGTATAATACCCGTTACCATTCAAGTATTCAGATGGCCCTGTATGAGGCCTTGTATGAAAGAGAGTGTAGAATCGCCGATTGGTTGGTTCAACGTAGGCGAGGTTCAGATAATTAGCCCAGACTAGATTCAGCGGGTTGTGGATAAGGCAAAGCTTATCTAGGAAAGATTATTAGTAAGCTCAGAGTCAGCAGAAGCTTTATGCAGATAACCGACGTCGACACTTGGAGTTCAGGTTGATGTTTTAGTATAAGTATTGTTATGTGGCCATGGGTGGCATATTTTTGTATGAAGGGTGTAGTAAAATGAGACTATGTCGCTATCTAATTAGATTGGACTTCGAAAGAACATTCGGGGACGAATGTTTCTAAGGGGGAAGAATGTTACACCCCGTAGTTCCAGGATATGTGTTTACGAGAATAGACGTGAGAGCACAAGACTTATAAATTTGAATGAAAGAAAGAATTGTTTTCCAAAGGGAAAAGTCTTCCGAACCTCGGGAAATAATAATGTTTGTAAATTGAGACTCGTAAAATTTATCGGAATTATGGAAATGTCGGGAAACGAAGTGTATGGGCGAATGAGAGGGTGACACGTGTCACCCCTACATAGGTTTGGACGACATTGACATGGAAATTGGTCAAGTCTTGAACAAGCCAAGACTTGACATTGTTGACTAAGTCAACTAGCCAACTTGACATTAGATCTTTTAACCCCAATGAATCTAGGCCACACAAGTGTTCTAATCTTGGCCATTGAAGGTAGTATATCATCACACTAGTAGCAAGACAAGTCTTACACTTAGAGAAATTTTTGCAAAACTTTAGGTGTTCAAAATGAGGCTCTCGGCTTTGTGCAAGAATGAACAAGAAATTTTTTCGTTTGTTGATGATAAATCCCAATATTCAAACCCATGGTTCTTAAGGGTATTACAAGGTTATCTCAATAGAAAGATCCCGGAAAAATCACGTTTTTACGTTAGTCGCAAGATGAAAACCTAAGGTGTTCTTCAACTTGGAAGTTGGAACTTGAAGAAGAGTTCTTCATGAGCTTCTAAGGAGTTCTTGGAGCGGATTGGAACGTAAGAAGAGGAGCTAAAAGTTGCTAGGATCGACTTTGACGCTTGGATATTATTAGGGCTTATTGAGGTAAAATCTTCATCTTCTTAATGTGATTAAAGATTATATGTTATAGTAGTTGATAAGTGAGCATGTGGTATATAGATTGAAGTTTGAAAAGATTTGGATCATGTCGACATGTGGAAAACCGAAAATGGGCAAGTTAGCCATTAATGTTGTAATCAATTTGGTCGATAGTTACAATCGTCGCATGTTAAGGAAGAAAGGAATTATAGTTGTTGTAATTGTTATTATGTATATAACATGTTGGAATAACAACTTGGATTAAAAAGGAATTGAACGGAAATTGACATTGTTGTTGATATTGATAGTTGCCGAGAATGTGCCTTAAGGATATGGACAGTTTTATATTAATTGTGGGGCAGAATTTTACACGTTCGGCTAGGCGTGTAATCCCCTTGAAATTCCTGAATTTTTGAGCTTTAAATGTGGCATTTGGTTATTGATTTTCGGGCCTTGAAAAAGGTGGAAAAGTACGTAGAAACAAAGGAAGTGTTGCCCGATTTTCCGTAGAATAAGAGTCCATATACTTAGAAATATTCTACGTTGAAAGCTAGTAGTTGATGGACATATTGTGGTTATTATAGGTTGACATTCTACGTGCGGCATATTCAAGTTAGCAAGTGGATTAAGCCGAAGAGGTATGTGGAAACTTTTCTTATCTCTTGAGCATGAATCTTGTAAAAATGTATAGTACGGTAGACGTACGTAAATTAAGAGAACTCGGTTCCATTTTAGTATCCTTGCCTTGATTCTTGAAAGTGTAGTAACTTGACTTTTAAAAAGTATAGGTTGCTTGATCTTAAGTATAAAGACATCTTGACGTGTAAAGTATTGATTACTTGAACTATGTTAAAGTCAAGGAACTTGATATTCTGAGTTAAGAAGCTTGATATTCTAAGTTAAGAAACTTGATTTCTAAAGTTAAGAGACTTGAAGTATTTTGAAAGTTATGTAACTTGATTTGAAAGTATAAGTCTCTTGGTTATAAAAAGAATGACTTTGTCTAAGACATAAAGAGTTATAACAGCTTTATGGGAAGTTAGTTATGACGGCTTTATGAAAGGTTAAAGATGTCTTAGTTTCTAAAGCATAAAGCTAGTATAACGGCTTTATGGGAAGTTGGTTATAACAACTTTATGGAAAGTTAAAGGAATGATTTTCTCTAGTAATGTAAACAAGGATAAATGACTTGAAATAAAGAAGGAAAATTTGATTTAAAGGCATCAATTGCTTAAAGTTTTAAAGTAAGGGTCACTTGATTTAGAAGCCTAAAAATGTATTTCTAAAAGTGTAGTGACTTGTTTGAAATGTAGACAAGCCTTGATACTACGGGTGTTAGTATCTTGGAGTTTTATATGAAAAGGAGTCTTTTGAAAAGAATGGAAGTACGTAGTACTTTGGGTTAAATTCTCGGATTTTTATGTGATATGAAAGTGCCTTGAGTTTATAAAATGAAATTCATTTTTGTATGATAATGAAAGTCTAAAGATTTTATGAACTTGCCTATGCTTGCTTGTGATAGCCTTTAAGTGCAAGTATTATATTTTTACGCTGTCGTGACTCTCAGTTGGAGGGCCGACTGTCTTGTTGTGAATTTACTTGGACGTTGATGCGCGATTTATGCACACACTAACGCAAGTGCACGTGTCGTGTCAAGTAATATAGACTAGAAGACCGAGTTATCATCCTCAGGGATTAGTGTTCAATGCTCAAATTCTATTCTATGGTATCTATTTGGTAACCGATGATTGATAAGTTGTTTATGACTAAAATTATGAAAGCTAATTAAACTATGTTGTTTTACTTCAGTAATTGTGGAAATAGGGCTTCCAAATCTCCTCAACTATCTGCTTAACTTACTTATTAATGCAATTAATTATGGTTCTTCTTCTATTTTGAGATAGCATGTTAACTAAGCCGTTTTATACTCATGTTAAGGTTATATAAACACTCAACCCCAATATAGAACCAAACTACCTTTCGGTGATAAGATTGACTATAAGGGAGGATTAAAAACAATAACCTATTAATACTACACAAGTATCGGGGTACTTTCGTCCACGATTTAACCTATTTTTATTCAACTACAGCATATTCACAATCTCCCCTTTCGGCTTTCGATTAGAAATCATAAGGATTATGATAATTAGTGATCAAGTAATTACCAAGCATTCAGGACAAATATTGAATAAATCTCAATAACAACAAGAAGAACCAAAAACATGCATTAATTCATGAAGATAAGTTTCAAGTGAATTGACATGGAAAGCCCTAGATTGATTTAGTTCCTAGCCATAGACATGACAAGAACTAAATTAATATCCAACATAAACGGTAAAGAAATAAAACAAGAAACAAGAAATTACGAACAGGTCTCCAATCTTAATCTCCAAAAATTGTGTGATTTGGCAAGAAGAAGAACCCTTAAATCTGACATAGAGTCCTCTTTTTATAGTCTCCAAAACGTAATGCAGGTTTTCCTTCAGGCCTGGCCCATTGTCATTCGAATTTGCTGATTTTTCCGCCTCGCGCTGCCGCCACAGCCGCGGCTGAACTCCCGGCTCTCTGAAGATTGGGCGCCGCGGCGCTCTGACCCTGCTGGCTGGAGGCGCCGCGGCGCTGGCCTGTTTTGTGCCCGGTTCGCCAACTTTCTCGCTTTTCGAGCTCTGGAACCTCTGTTTCTGCCCTCTTTTTGCTCCTTTTCCGCCAATGAGCCACTTTAAACCAAATTGACTCAAAAGAAAGAAAATCTATCCTAAGACGACACGTATTTGTACAAAAATGGACAAAAGACTAACTAAAAATGACTCAAAAGGTGTATAAAAAATACACCGATCAAACACCCCCAAACTTAACATTTGCTCGCCCTCGAGCAAAGATCAAAAGAAAGAATTAAAGACACAAGGAAAAAAAGAAAATAGAATGACTCAACGACATTGATCACTTTGCTGCATCATTGTTACTTAGAAACACATGAAGGTTAGCAGAATAATATGCAGGAACATATAACATGAATTTTTAGCATTCTAAACACATCAGGCTAGATCTTTCGCAAACTCACTTTAATCATGCTTAATGGAAGTAAGAATACTGAATTATGCATGTCAATTTCAAAATCCTATGACATGTTTACTTGCTATTCTCCACTAATCATGAGTATACATGTAAGAGATCTTCAGGACTTTTCAGGGTTGTAATGTAGGCTTAGGCATGGGTAGGTAAAAATAGGCATTTAGGCTCATTTTATGTACCATAAGCTCTTTTGCTTTTCAATTCTTCCCTTTTCTTTTGATTTTCTTTCTTCACTTCATATCTATTTTTTCCCTATTTTGTTTTGAGAGAGTGAAGTGTATTATGAATAACAAGCACCCCCAAACTTAGGCTTTTGCCTATTTCTTATTACTTTTTTATTGGGGTGCATCAAAATTGTTCACTCTTTTTGTCTCTTTTTTAACACTTTCTATTCCAATCACCAAAAATTTTCACGTATGGCACAAGAGTGGAAATGTAGGGTGCCAAAGAAAAAGTTTAATTTTTAGGCTCAAATGGACTGACTAGGGATATTTTGAATGTCAGGGATAGGTAAAAGTGGTAAGAAAGGCTAATAAAGAAATGCCTGAATCATCTCCCTAACATGCATATCCTAACTATTTCGCCTCAAATAGAAAGCAATCATACACATAGGTTTTAATTGTCACGACCCGATCCCGGGCCCGTGACTGGTGCCTTACCCCGGGCACCCTAGTGATACTACATCAGAGAAAACCAGCGGAAATAAAAACTTAAACATGAACATGAGACAAGATAATAAAACAGGTCAACCAAACGGTTACCTTCCAAAAAAATATATATAAACAACTCTTTCAAAACGAACAGTTTAATCCTTTTTACAAAACCCCGCCACACAAGCTACCGACTTAAGATTTACAACAACTATGACGGACAGGCCGCCATACCCCGAATGTACAAGAACCTACAACTCGGGAACACATACCAAAAGATAAGCCTCAGAAGGAACGGAGCTTCCCAATGCGAAAGGTGATCCTAAGAGCGGGATCGACGGCGATGTACTTACTGCGGCATGAACGCAGCCCCGAAGGAGGTCGATAACAGTACCAAGTATGTGAAATCAGAATCAGTAAATGAAATCATAATAGTCTATGTAAAGCGGAGACATGTATGATGACCAAGCTACGACATAACATATAACTAGTTACATCAAGTCAGGGACTCACGCCCTCCAAATTATCACTCGTGCCCGTGGAATTTCTTCCTCACTGCCGGCAGTTTATGATATGACAATACCAAGGAGTATACATGAACACCAGGTCCCACCTGTGTCATAAAAACCGTATAGGACAAGTATAACTACCAGATCCGACCGTACCAATAATATAATGCAACCAAAACACGGCCGAGCACGGCAAGTCACGAGCCGACTCATCGGATACCAAGGCCGGTCACGTAGCTGACCGGGGCAAGTACGAGGGCTGACCACCAGGGACCAAGGCCGTATCACGAGACTTCGTCACTACACTGAACGGGGCAAGTGCGAGGGCTGACTACCGGGTACCAAGGCCGAATCAGTCATGAGACGGGGCAAGTACGAGAGCCGACCACCAGGGACCAAGGCCGAACAGTAAGAAACCTCATGGAGAGCTAGTCCATAAAAATAACAATTCTTGCACAACCAAGGCTATCACCACAAGCATAAGCAAGTTACGCAACAACAAGCATAGGCAAGTTACACAACACAAGCATAGGCAAGTTACACAACAACCAGTATAGGCAAGTTACACAACACAAGCATAGGCAAGTTACACAACTCAAGTTACTTTCATTTTATGCCAAAGTCCGGGTTTTTAACCCTAAAGTACTACGTACGTTAAATTCCTTTTAAAGAGATCCATTCCTTTATAAAGTCACCCGATGTCCGTAGTATAAAAATAGAGTGACGAACATTGTTAAGTAAACAAAAATGCTTTCCTTTGTAAAAATCAAGTAACAACCTTATTTTCCAAACGTTCAAGTTTGCCTAATTTCAAATGCTCAAGTTTCTCATTTTTAGAAAAGGTCTCGTAGTTCATAGTTTTAATCCTTTAAAACATAATTCTCCTTTAATGATTTGAGAAACATATGCCTTATATGTGAGTAGGTTATTCTTGTTTATAATCGATCATTTTAAGCACCATGATCTAGGATATGTAATATCATTTTGTCTCATCTTAGCTTCTATGCGGATGGAGGTTTCTCTTGGTTTTAATTTGATACATCATTATTCAATACATTTTCCTTTATTACGCCGCAAGGTGCTGTCGATACACATTCTCGATTTCCAAATCAAGAAACATTATCCCTTTAAATAAAACCAAGTACTCATTACTCACGAATGAGGTTTCACACAAACATTCACATTAAACAAATAAGTTAAGTCTCTTATCTTATAAGATCAAGTCTCTTAACTTCTAACATCAAGAAACCATTTTCTTTACCTCTCTTAAGACATTATACCTAACTCCCATAAAGCTAGTATAACTCCTTTTAAAACCTTTAAAACCAAGTGTTACTCTCCTTCAAAACGATTTATAAATCTTTTGAAATACATCAAGTTCTTTATTATAACTAGCCAGTTATAATTCACATCAGTTACCTTTTAAAACCACAAAGTATTTTCTTACCTACATAAAGCTGTTATAACCAACTTCCCATAAAGCCGTTATAACACTTTATGTTTTAAAAACAATCAAACACAGTTAACACATGTACGTCTACCGTACTACATAGTTCACACATATCATGCTATAAGAGATAGGAAGAGGTTCACATACCTCGCGACGAGTGCCGACTAATAGCAAAACGCTCCAAGTACTTCAAACCGTCGGCTACTCCTTAAGCCACGTAGATCGCACCACACGTAGTACTTCAACCTATAAGGCCACAAGGCGCTTATTAACATCGCTCCATATTCTACGTAAAATTGGCAAGACCTCCCCGCAACAGCGTTAATCTCCTCCTTTACCGAGGCCGGCTACCAAGCCAACCAGGGGGGGGTTTGCACGTCTAACCGGACGTGTACAATTTTACTCACAGAATACTACACAAGTCTACTGTAATACAGTCCTATGTAATTACAGTTCAGTTCTCTTATTTAAATTCAGGCTTAAGTCGCAAGACATTGCCGTAAGTATTATTCAGGCTTAAGTCAAAAGACATTGCCGCACAGCTATGTTCAATTCTATATATAGTATACTTTAACTATATACTCCTACAACATGTAATTTCCAATTACAACAGAAGGTCAAGAATGTTTACCTCGATAAGCCCAAAATTATCCGAGTTTATATGTCGATCCTGAGCAAGGTTTAGCTCCTACTCCGAGTGCTCCAATCCGCTCCAAACAACCCTTAGAAGTTCTAACCAACTTCTACTTATAACTTTCAACTACGGGTGAAGATTTACTTAGGGTTTCGTTTTAGCGACTGAGGGAAAGTATAATGGTATTTTCTGGGCTAGTATAAGTGTAACCTTGGGAATACTACAAGGTATTTGGGCCAAGGTATTTGGACATTATAACAATACTAGGAGAGTATTTCTATACCACTACAAGGGGTATTTATACGAGACAACTAGGCTGGGGTACCCCACTGCCTAACCACTACAAAGGGAGTGGAAACTATCGCCAAAGGCCACTAGGAGGAGAGGCTTTGGACGAGAACTACAAGAGGAGGGAGTATTTTGAGACTTAGGTAGATTGCTCAATTTTTGGATGAAGAAAGTTCATCAACTAAGGGGTATTTATAGGTCGTGAAGGCCAACCAATGGCGAAGATGGTGCCAAGTGCAAGGCAAGTGTAAGGCCAAGATTAAGCCATGTGCAACCTTATCCATCTACACAAAAATATCCTACCTAACCCTTGACCAAAATTGGGCAACAAAACGCCAAGAATGGCCAATTGCCGTCAACCTCTTCCAATGTGAGGTGACATGTCACCCTCCCGTTGGTCCAAAATGTTACGTCTCTGAAAAATCCGCAAAAATTATAAATGACATAGCCGGAATTTTCCTACGAAAGTCGTGGAAACGTTTCGAAAACGACTCTAACCGTGTTGTGTACAAATTTCAATCTATGCCTACTTTAAGGCTCAAATTGTATCGTCGCCTCACGCACATACTGCGGAAATACGGTATAACATTCTCCCTCCTTAGAAACATTCGTCCGAATGTTCCTTCTCGAGACAGATAACGATAGAGTTCTTCTAAAAGTTGCCAACGCCACAACCGCCACGAAACACCCGCAGAAATACTTACATCCAAGTCCACGAGGAAACACCTCTAACATCACAAACTTTTGTCACCTTGCCGCGAGGTTCTAGTGTCACCCGCGACCAACAAATGGTACCGATCGCATGCGATTCCCGAGGTCTAAAATATACATCCTTCGCACCTTCTCCGTCACAAGAAATGATCATATCTATGCTCGCAATACATGCTCGCTTACCCTTACTCGTCGCACTTTCTCGAACACTTGAACTCTTCTAGTATACGTACCACACTTTAGTCAACGCTTCATTTCCAACCCGAGCCACTACCTCAAACTTGGTCATCTTACTAGCTTCACTTCTTTACTAAGGCCATTCCCGCCTTCACGAACCGATTCTGGTCGAACATACCCACGAACTCATACGATGGTCATCTAAACTGGCCTAGCACCCTCGTGACTTACCACCGGGCGACCACCCAGAGCGACCCCACTTTGAAACCGCCGCGTTGGCCCTCAACATGGCCCCAACCCAATCCACTAACGATCACGCTCTTGTTCCCGACCGAACAATCTTACCTCAACAGTCATGAAAGCTACCACTTCCATTTAACACTACTCAAGGAAATTATCACACAACACATTCTAGGCAAAAAATGTATTCCGACAAGGATCACTTGCAAAATCTGGTACTCAAGACGACCTTACATCTAAGGTCTCAACATGAAATATTCTAAAGTTCACACTTTCCACGCCCCCATACAAATCCTTTCAACTAGCCAAACTTTCTAACTCATAACCATCATAACGCTATCCGAACGTAGCACAATAATAGGGTCATCATATCATGCATACAAATCTTTAAAGGGTTAAGGATATACGAAAATAGGCGTTCAAAGGACCGCTAAATCGAACTTCCACCGCGACCTCTACCGGCTGCCGGTACGAACATCCTGCTCAAGTATGGAAGGTGAAGAACCCATAATCGCTTTAGTAGTCCATGCTATCTCGCCAAATACCACAGTCGGACGATCTCTTGCCGATGGCCTGTTGGCCGCAAAATAACAATCCCCGAGTTAGTACGACACTCTCCTTTATGAAGCTTTCCACAACGCCACAGAGACAAGGGCAGCCTCATCCGGCGAGCATTCTCTGCTCCTAAAAATCAAACACAGGAGCCCTGACCGCTCCCGAATATCTCGGGTCCCGGCCGGAGGACCACTCAGACTTGGAGGCGCATAATCGCTCGCTTGCCGAGGCGTCCGCCTCGAAAGTCACCAAAGGACCTGCTGCGGCCTCTTCACGACACGGTCATTCCGTCGATTTATCCTCTCTCACATCCTCAGATAAGCTCGCATGCGAGCAATGTCCATGCCCTACAAGAGCTACACCGAACAACTTCGGCTAGGTGATCATCGAGCCACAGAATAAATCGGTGCACTCGATCCTCCATACTAGCTACCAACGCGGACGCGTCGCCAATGAGTCGAACTCACATTGTACTCCCGAATCAGACGCCTGCTCGTCAGAACACCAAAAATCTGTCTGCCCGAGCCCTCCTCATCAGTGGAGGCAAGAAATGTGCAAGAAAGGCCTCTGAGAACTCGTCCCATAAAGCTGGAAGTGCATGCTCTCCCCGGGACAGCTCCCACGAATCAAACCAGTCGACTGCGGTATCACGCAGCTGATGCGAACCTAGGACCACCGACTCGGTCTCCGGCGCTCGATCACTCATGATCCGTCAGAATCGCTTGATGAACTCCTGCGGATCATCCTCAGGCCTCGACCCATAAAACTCTGGCGGCCTACAACTCAGAAAATCCCGTAGCCTCGAACTATCTGATCTAGGGTGAACCATCAGCGCATCGAATCGGCCGGCCCAAATTATCCTCAAGTTCGCCACAACCCCGCCATTAATCGCCTACTCCTTGTAACTCATCTCCTTCGCCTGCATCGCGGATCGAGGCTCGTGTATCGGTCTCTCGCCACGCTTACTCGCAGCCTTCGCCGCTTTGCCCTTCAGGCCCGGTTTTACGCGAGGCATAATCGGTAAAAACGGCACGTCGGAGGGTCCAATCTTATCACACGCTCTAAGGCACGATCTCGTAATGAGAAGAATGAAACCAATCCTAAATGTCTGCAGCCTCCCGATTATAGATGGTGCACAACACATCGATAATCAAGACTTACTAGACACGGTCCAGAGACACTTTCCGAGGACTAATCGCTCGATACCACTTTTGTCACGACCCGATCCGGCCCGTGATCGTGCCTACCCCGCACCCTAGTGATACTACATCGAGAAAACCAATGGAAATAAAACTTAAACATGAACATGAGACAAGATAATAAAACAAAGCAACCAAACTTACCTTCCAAAAAATATATATAAACAACTCTTCCAAAACGAACAGTTTAATCCTTTTTACAAAACCCTGCCCACACAGTGCTACAGACCTCTAAGAGTTACAACAACTATGACGGGACAGGGCCCCGCCATACCCCTGAATGTACAAGAACCTACAACTCAGTGGAACACATACTAAAAGATAAGCCTCCAAGGAACTGAGCTTCCCAATGCGCTGAAAGGTGATCCTAAGAGCGGATCGATACCAATGTACTTCTACCGCAGATGAACGCACTTCGGGCGAGGTCAAGACAACAGTACCAAGTATGTGAAATCAGAATATCAGAATGAAATCATAATAGTCTATGTAAAGCAGAGACATGTATGATGACCAAGCTACAAGACATAACATATAACTAGTTACATCAAGTCGTGACTCACGCTCCAAATTATCACTGTGCGTGGAATTTCTTCCTCACCGCATAGCTTTATGATATGACAATACCAAGGAGTATACATGAACACCGTGTCCCACCTGTGTCATAAAACCGTATAGACAAGTATAACTACCGATCCGACCGTACCAATAATATAATGCAACTAAAACACGGCCGTCACGGCAAGTGCGAGAGCCGACATCGGATACAAGGCCGGCCACGTAGTCGACCGGGCAAGTACGGTGACCACTGGGGACCAAGGTCAGACACGAGACTTCGCACTACATCGAACGGCAAGTGCGAGGGTGACCATCGTACCAAGGCCGAATCACCATGAGACGGCAAGTACGCAGAGTCACCACCGTGACCAAGGCCGAACGAAGAAACCTCATGGAGAGCTAGTCCATAAAAATAACAATTCTTGCACAACCAAGGCTATCACCACAAGCATAAGCAAGTTACGCAACAACAAGCATAGGCAAGTTACACAACACAAGCATAGGCAAGTTACACAACAACCAGTATAGGCAAGTTACACAACACAAGCATAGCAAGTTACACAACTCAAGTTACTTTCATTTTATGCCAAAGTCCGGGTTTTTAACCCTAAAGTACTACGTACGTTAAATTCCTTTTAAAGAGATCCATTCCTTTTATAAAAGTCACCCGATGTCCGTAGTATAAAAATAGAGTGACGAACATTGTTAAGTAAACAAAAATGCTTTCCTTTGTAAAAATCAAGTGACAACCTTATTTTCCAAACGCTCAAGTTTGCCTAATTTCAAATGCTCAAGTTTCTCATTTTTAGAAAAGGTCTTAGTTCATAGTTTTAATCCTTTAAAACATAATTCTCCTTTAATGATTTGAGAAACATATGCCTTATATGTGAGTAGGTTATTCTTGTTTATAATCGATCTTATTAAGCGACCATGATCTAGGATATGTAATATCATTTTGTCTCATCTTAGCTTCTATGCAGATGGAGGTTTCTGGTTTTAATTTGATACATCATTATTCAATACATTTTCCTTTATTACGCTGCAGTTGGTCTGCCGATACACATTCGATTTCCAAATCAAGAAACATTATCCCTTTAAATAAAACCAAGTACTCATTACTCACGAATGAGGTTTCACACAAACATTCACATTAAACAAATAAGTTAAGTCTCTTATCTTATAAGATCAAGTCTCTTAACTTCTAACATCAAGAAACCATTTTCTTTACCTCTCTTAAGACATTATACCTAACTCCCATAAAGCTAGTATAACTCTTTTAAAACCTTTAAAACCAAGTGTTACTCTCCTTCAAAACGATTTATAAATCTTTTGAAATACATCAAGTTCTTTATTATAACTAGCCGCTTATAATTCACATCGATTACCTTTTAAAACCACAAAGTATTTTCTTACCTACATAAAGTCGTTATAACCAACTTCCCATAAAGCCGTTATAACACTTTATGTTTTAAAACAATCAAACACGCTTAACACATGTACGCGTCACCGTACTACATAGTTCACACATATCATGCTATAAGAGATAGGAAGAGGTTCACATACCTCGCGACGAGTGCCGACTAATAGCAAAACGCCCAAGTACTTCAAACCGCTCGGCTACTCCTTAAGCCACGATCGCACCACACGTAGTACTTCAACCTATAAGGCCACAAGGCGCTTATTAACATCGTTCCATATTCTACGTAAAATTCGCAAAGACTTCCCCGCAACGTTAATCTCCTCCTTTACCGAGGCCTACCAAGCCAACCGGGTGGTTTGCACGCCTAACCGGACGTGTACAATTTTACTCACGAATACTACACAAGTTCATCGTAATACACCCTATGTAATTACATTCGCTTCTCTTATTTAAATTCAGCTTAAGTCGCAAGACATCACGTAAGTATTATTCAGCTTAAGTCAAAGACATTGCCGCATTGGTATGTTCAATTCTATATATAGTATACTTTAACTATATACTCCTACAACATGTAATTTCCAATTACAAATGAAGGTCAAGAATGTTTACCTCGATAAGCCCAAAATTATCCGAGTTTATATGTCGATCCCGAGCAAGGTTTAGCTCTACTCCGAGTGCTCTAATCCGCTCCAACAACCCTTAGAAGTTCTAACCAACTTCTACTTATAACTTCAACTACGGGTGTAGATTTACTTAGGGTTTCGTTGTAGCGAAAGAGGGAAAGTATAATGGTATTTTCTGCGCTAGTATAAGTGTAACCTTGGGACTACTACAAGCTATTTCGGCCTAGGTATTTGGACATTATAACAATAAAAGTATAGTAATTCTATACCACTACAAGGGGTATTTATACGATACAACAAGGCTAGGGGTACCCTACGCCAACCACTACAAAGGGGGGAAACTCTACCAAAGGCCACTAGGAGGAGAGGCTTTGGACGAGAACTACAAGAGAGAGGGAGTATTTTGAGACTTAGGTAGATTGCTCAATTTTTGGATGAAGAAAGTTCATCAACTAAGGGGGTATTTATAGGTCAAGTGAAGGCCAACCAATGGCCAAGATGGTGCCAAGTGCAAGGCAAGTGTAAGGCCAAGATTAAGCCATGTGCAACCTTATCCATCTACACAAAAATATCCTACCTAACCCTTGACCAAAATTGGGCAACAAAAACGTGCCAAGAATGGCCAATTGCCGTCCAACCTCTTCCAATGTGAGGGTGACACATGTCACCCTCCCGTTGGTCCAAAATGTTACGTCTCTCGGAAAAATCCGCAAAAATTATAAATGACATAGCCGGAATTTTCCCTACGAAAGCTGTGGAAACGTTTCGTCGAAAAACGACTCTAACCGGGTGTTGTGTACAAATTTCGAATCTATGCCTACTTTAAGGCTCAAATTGTATACGTACGCCCTCACGTACATACTCTGGAAATACGGGGTATAACATTAATAATTTAACAATGCACAAATCAAGCAAGAAACTCCAAAGAGACAGATTTCATGAGTTTTTGGCTTATCTAACCTAAGTATTTAGATAGTTGCTTTTAATTCCATTACATTATTCAACCTTACTTCACTAGGCGTTTCTAGTAACTACAACATGCATGATCTAAAATTATGACTCAAAAATACACAAAACAAATCAAAAGACTCAAAAAACACTAAGACAAATAAGACATAAATAAACCCACCCCCCAAACTTAAATCAAACATTGTTCCCAATGTGTGCAAGACTCATAGAAAATAAAAGAAAACAGGACAACTTACAGACTTGGTTTAAAGTGGTGGCGGTGGCGGCGAATAATGCATGGAATCCCGCGAGAGGGGAAGGCTCTGGATTTTTGATTTGGAGAAAGGACAATCGGATTAGGGCTTCTTCAAAAATTCAGATTTTCCGTCGTGGCGCCGCGGCCCTGCAACTGGCGCCGAGGCGCCCAAATTACTGCGCTCTTCTGCACTTTCTGCGCCGTGGCGCTCTGATTTGGCACCGGGCGCCCAACCTTCAGAACTTTCTGGACTTTTGGCGCCGCGGCCCTGCAATTGGCGCCGCGGCGCTGAGCCGATTTTCCTTTGGTTTCTTTTCAATTTTCGTCCTCCGAACTCTTGGCTCTGCACCTGTCATCACAACATATAAACAATACCCTCCGTGAGACTGTTCTAAGTACAAAAAAAACTAAAAAAAACTAAATTGCATTAAGTTGAATAAAATAACCTTGGGTTGCCTCCCAAGTAGCGCTGTCTTTAACGTCTTTTAGCCGGACGCAAGTTTATTACTCACGAGGCATGGGGTAAATTAACCCTACAACCTATCCACTTCATCAACATTTTCCTCTTTCTCCTTTTCTTTTTCTTTTTCTTTTCTTTATTTTCAAGTGGAGGTTCAGTATCACTTACCTGTGTTGGCGGGCTTATCTCCCTTGTTGTGGCTTGCGCTGGCTCAAACGAAGTTCTGACAGTGCTAATTGCAAAGCACTTGCTCATGACTGGGGGTTCAATAATGTGTTTGAACACTTTGAACACCATCTCTTCACTTTCCACTCTCAGTGTCAGCTCACCCTTCTCTACGTCAATTAGGGCTCTCCCTGTTGCTTAGAACGGTCTTCCCAATATGATGGGGATCTCCTCATCTTCCTCCATATCAAGGATGAGGAAGTCCGCAGGAAAGAAGAATTTTCCCACCTTAACTAGGACATCTTCAATCTTTCCCCTAGGATGCACCACCGTCCTATCTGTTAACTGAAAGCTCACAGTGGTTGGTTTGACTTCACCTAACTCCAACCTTTTAAAAACAGACAAAGGCATAAGATTTATACTAGCCCCCAAGTCACAAAGGGCCCTATTACATGTTACACAGCCAACTGTGCAAGGCAGTGTGAAGCTCCCTGGATCCTTGAGTTTAGGGGGCAATTTCTTCTGCAAGATGACACTGCATTCCTCTGTCAGTGCCACCATCTCATACTCCGCCAACTTCTTCTTCTTTCCCAAAATTCCCTTCATAAATTTAAAGTAAGTAGGCATTTGCTCCAATGCCTCAATGAACGGAATGTTGATGTGTAACTTTCTGAATGTCTCCAAAAACTTGGAGAATTGCTTATCAACCACTTTCTTTTGCAATCTTTGCGGGAAAGGAATCCTCTCAGTGTACTCCTTCACTGGGACTGTTGGAGATTTCTCTAATATCGGGAGATCTTCAACAACCCTCTCTCTCTCTGTTTCTACTCCCCGTTCAACCACAGGCTGGGGTGTAAGGCTAATCGCTTTTCCACTCTCACCAGACGCTTGCATCGTTTCTGGGGTTCATCTCTGTATTGCTAGGCAAGGTACCCTGTGGCCTGTTGTTTGCCATCTTCGCTAGTTGCCCCACTTGTGTCTCCAAATTCCTGATAGAGGATCTGGTCTCTGCCATGAACTGGGTCTGGGAGTTGGTGAGTGTCAACAAGGCTGCTCTCACCATCCGCTTTCTTGTTGAGCAGTGCAACGAATTGTTGTGAAGATGAGGCCTGAGTGAATGGTTGTTGATTTTGGTACTGGCCTCTAAATTGGTTCTGCTGCCCTTGCTCACCCCTCCATGAAAAAATAGGGTGATTCCTCCACCCTGGATTGTAGGTATTCGAATAGGGGTTGTTCTGGGGCCTTTGATAATTCCCTACTGCTTGACACTCTGCTTGCTCGATCGAAATATTGTTAGGATCAGCTGATGGGCACCTATCAAAGGTATGTGGCCCTCCACACATTTCACAACTCAATGGAATTTGCACTGCATTTACAGACACTGTATTTTGTTGCAGTTGCTTGGTCAAGAGAGCAACTTGGGCATTTAGTGCAGTGATGACATCAATCTCATGAACTCCTATTGCTCTTCTGCCACTCACCCCTCTGTCATCTGTTACATGATTATTGGTGGCCATGTCTTCCAATAAATCATGAGCTTCGTGTGCTGTTTTTCTCATGAAAGTTCCATCTGCGGCTGCGTCAATGATCGATCTGGTAGTCCCGCTTAGCCCATTATAGAAAATATGGACCAAATTCCACAACTCAATGCTGTGATGTGAACACTTTCTTTGCAAGTCCTTGAATCTCCCCCAAGCTTCATATAATGACTCTCCATCAGCTTGATAAAAAATATTCAACTCCCCTCTCAGCTTCGCGGCTTTGCATGGTGGGAAGAACTTAGCTAAGAACTTCTGTGCTAACTCTTGCCATGTGAATATCGAATCTGTTGGCAAGGAATTCAACCACACTTTCGCTCTATCCCTGAGAGAGAAGGGAAAGAGCCTCAATCGGACGGCGTCATCAGAAATGTTATTGTACTTGAAGGTTGCACACAACTCTAAGAAATTCGCTATATGCATGTGAGGATCTTCCGACGGCAACCCTCCGAACTGAACAGTATTCTGCACCATACTTAAAATCGCAGGCTTGATTTCAAAATTATTTGCTCCTATTGCTGGGAGCCTGATGCAAGTTTGTGCTCCATTCACCCTTGACAGCATATAATCTCTCAAGCTTCTTTCAGCTTGGACCTGGACCCTCTCTTCTACATCCATCGACAATATCCGGGGCATCCTTTGGTTAGGTTAATGATCACCTAACCCCTCGTTCATCTCATTGTTGTTTTGTAAGCCTCTCATCTCTATTAAGGCCGAAACTCGTTGGTTTCTCCTGTTTTGTTTGCAAGTCTTTTCAATTTCTGGGTTGAAGGGAACAAGTGTGTCTGCTCCTCTTCTCAACCACATAAACTAGATGCCTGAAACAAATCAAAATAAACAAACGGATCACGGCACACTGGTTTTCACAAAATAATAAAAATAGTAATAAATAAAAACAAAAACAAAAACCAAATTAGAAATTAAGAATAGGAAAAATGATATTGAACTACGCCAATCCCCGGCAACGGCGCCAAAAACTTGATGCGCGATTTATGCACACACTAACGCAAGTGCACGTGTCGTGTCAAGTAATATAGGCTAGAAGACCGAGTTATCGTCCTCAGGGATTAGTGTTCAATGCTCAAATTCTATTCTATGGTATCTATTTGGTAACCGATGATTGATAAGTTGTTTATGACTAAAATTATGAAAGCTAATTAAACTATGTTGTTTTACTTCAGTAATGGTGGAAATAGGGCTTCCAAATCTCCTCAACTATCCACTTAACTTACTTATTAATGCAATTAATTATGGTTCTTCTTCTATTTTGAGATAGCAGGTTAACTAAGCCGTTTTATACTCATGTTAAGGTTATATAAACACTCAACCCCAATATAGAACATTTCTACCTTTCGGTGATAAGATTGACTATAAAGGAGGATTAAGAGCAATAACCTATTAATACTACACAAGTATCGGGGTACTTTCATCCACGATTTAACCTATGTTTATTCAACTACAGCATATTCACAATCTCCCCTTTCGGCTTTCGATTAGAAAACATAAGGATTATGATAATTAGTGATCAAGTAATTACCAAGCATTCAGGACAAATATTGAATAAATCTCAATAACAACAAGAAGAACCAAAAACATGCATTAATTCATAAAGATAAGTTTCAAGTTAATTGACATGAAAAACCCTAGATTGATTTAGTTCCTAGCCATAGACATGACAATAACTAAATTAATATCCAACATAAATTGTAAAGAAATAAAATAAAAAACAAGAAATTGCTAAGAACATGTCTCCAATCTTGATCTCCAAAAGTTGTGTGATTTGGCAAGAAGAGGAACCCTTAAATCTGACATAGAGTCCTCTTTTTATAGTCTCCAAAACATGATGCAGGTTTTCCTTCAGGCCTGGCCCATTGTCATTCGAATTTGCTGATTTTTCCGCCTCGGCGCGCACATCAGCTCAGCGCGCGCCGGACTCTGAAGCTCTCTGAAGATTGGGCACCGTGGCACTCTGGCCCTGCTGGTTGGAGGCGCCGCGGCACTGGCCTGTTTTGTGCCCGGTTCGCCAACTTTCTCTCTTTTCGAGCTCTGGAACCTCTGTTTCTTCCCTCTTTTTGCTCATTTTCCGCCAATGAGCCACTTTAAACCAAATTGACTCAAAAGAAAGAAAATCTATCCTAAGACGACACATATTTGTACAAAAATGGACAAAAGACTAACTAAAAATGACTCAAAAGGTGTATATAAAATACACCGATTAGACGTACCGACAGTGATGGAGTATTCCACGGGGTATGCTTCCATTGTGATTGATCCTTGGACATGCTTATACGATGAGGGATTCCGGGGCATGCGACCAGGATGCGGGTTAAATTCCCGGATGCTATTATTACTCCATGGACATGCTTATACGATGAAGGATTCCGGGGCATGCGACCATGTTATATACTATTACTCCATGGACTAGCTCCCCATGAAGACATGTACCCGAGATGAGGGATTCCACAGGCATGTTATATACGATTATTACCCCATGGATTAACTCTCCATGAAGTCATGTACCCGAGATGAGGGATTCCACGGACATGAGATATATATATATTTCATATGTGCACGCCGACAGTGATGTGGGATACCACGGGCGCGTTACATGGATATATTTTACCCTTACGGCTGTCGGCAGTGATGAAGGATTCCACGGGCACGCTGTGATGTTTGCGGGCTTGAGACCCTTACTGGACTGTGTGATGGTTTTGAGGGCTTGTGTCCCTAGCCATGGTGTGACTATTGTTCAAGTATTGAAATAGTCTTTTAAAAGATAAAACTGACTTTCATTACTTTCATTTCGGCAAGGCACAGTTGTACTGTTAATTTGATCATCATACTTGTCTCCAACTTTTTATATCTAGACTTTATGATTTAAATTACAGTACTTTCAGTTTTACATACTTGGTACATATTTTGTAATCGACTCTTCTGGCCGTTCATGCCGCAGTTGAGGTACATAGCTTGTCGATCCTCATTCTTAGAATCATCGTCGATTCTTGGAAAGCTCCCTTTCTCCGGAGGCTTTGTCGTTTGGTACAGTTCCCTGAGGTTGTAGATTTATGTACATTCAGGGGTATGGCGGGGCTCTGTCCCGTCACAGTTGTTATGTAAAAATTCTTAGAGGTATGTAGTTGATGCGCGAAAAGATGCACACACTTTAACGCAAGTGCACGTTATCGTAACAAGTAATATAGTCTTAGTAAGACCGAATATCGTCCACAAGGATTAGGGTTGAAGTACCAACTATCTATCTTTTGGTATCTATTTGGCAATTGATGTTTGGATTTGTTGTTTATAACTAAAGAATTATAAAAGCTATTTTAACTAATGAGTTTACTTCAGATGTGATGGGAATAGGGCTTCCATGTCTCTTCAACTATCCGCTTATGTTATTTATTAATGCAATGAATTATGGACTTCTTCTCTCGGAGAAAGCAGGTTTACGAAATCGTTTTATATTCCCGTTAAGGAAATATAAACACTCAACCCCAGTATTGCACCTTACCTACCTTTCGGTGATAAGGATAACTCTATAGGAGGATTAAGAACAAAAACCTAGTTAACCGTCACGCACCATGCGTAAAATTAGGGTTTTAAAGCCTCTCATTAACGCTACATAAATAATTGAGGTATTTTCATCCCCAATCCAAGAATGTCTACCCAACTTACAGCATATTCACAATCTCTCCTTTCGAAGTAAATTAGAAATCATATAAGGATAATTAGTTGTCAATTAATTACCAAGCATTAAACGCAATTATTGGATAAATCTCTCAAAGAAGAATAATAACCATAAACATGTATTAATTCATAACATAAGTTTCTAGTGAATCAACATGGAAAGCCCTATAAGAGAATTAGTTCCTAGCCATTGACATGACAAGAACTAATTCAAAGTTCATCATACAAAAACTGAAATAAAGAAAAGAAAAAGGAAAGAAATTACTAAGTTTAGGTCTCCAATCTCCAAGCAAGAAAATCTTGTGTTGTGCAAGAAGGGGAACTCTTAAAATCTTCCTAGGGTTCTCCTTTTATAGGCTGAAAACCGCCCTTAACTTTTCCCTGCAGGCCTGGCCCAGAAAAACGTCAAAACCCTGATTTTTCCCGCGTCGGCGCCGCGGCGCCGGAACTTCTGTGATACTTCGGGTGAATTGGCGTCGCGGCCCTGATTCTCTGCTGTCTGAGGGCGCCGCGGCGCTGCAACTTCTGTAGCCTCTCTGATGATTAGGCGTCGCGGCCCTGCACCTGTTGACATGAGGCGCCGCGGCGCTGGGTCTTCTGCAGCCTCTCTGGACATTGGGCGCCGCGGCCCTGCTTCTGTCTGCAGGAGGCGCCGCGGCGCTGGTCTGGGTTTCAGCCTCGTTCGCCAATTTCTCTGTTTTTAGCTCTGGAACCTCCTCTTTTGCCCTCTTTTAGCTCCTTTTCCGCCATTTGGCCATTTTAACCACTTTGACTCAAAAGAAAGGAAAACTATCCTAATACGACACTTATTTGTACAAAAAGGGACAAAAGACTAACTAAAAATGACTCGAAAAGTGTATATAAAATACACCGATCAAATACCCCCAAACTTAACCTTTGCTCGCCCTCGAGCAAAGATAGAAAGAAAGAAATAGAAGACTCAAGGAAACGAAAAATAAAAGACTCACTGACATTGATCACTTTTGCTGCATTAGTGTTAACTAGAAAAACATGAAGGTTAGCAGAATAATATGCAGGAACATGTAGCATGAAATTTCAGCACACTAAACATATTAAGCTAGATATTTCACAAACTCATATTTATCATGCTTAATGGAAGTCAATATACTAAATCATGCATATAAATTTAAAAATTCCTATGACATGCTTACTTGCTATTCTCCACTAATCCCGGATATGCATAAAAGAGATCTTCAGGACTTTAAGGGTTGTAATGTAAGCTTAGGTATAGGTAGGTAAAAATAGGCATTTTAGGCTCATTCTGTGTACCATAAGCTCTTTTTTCCCCTTTTCTTTTGGTTCTTTTCTTCACTTCAATTCTATCTTTTCCCTCTTTTGTTTTGGGAGAGTGAAGAATATAATAATAACAAGCACCCCCAAACTTAGGCTTTTGCCTCTTTCTTATTACTTTTTTTTTGTCGGGGTGCAACAAGCTTGTTCACTCTTTTTGTCTCTTTTTTAACACAATTTATTCCACTATTTCACATTTTCACTTATGGCACAATTTGTGGGAACATAGGGTGTCAAAGAAGAAGTTTCAATTTTTAGGCTCAATGGGGCTGACTAGGGATATATTTAAAGTCCGGGATAGAAAGGAGTGGTAAGAATTGACTATCAAAGAAATGTCTGAGTCATCTCCCTAACATGCATATCCTAACTATTTCGCCTCAAATAGCAAGCAGTCATAACACATAAGTATTCATCATTTAGCATGCACGATTTAAGCAAGAAACTCCAAATAGACAGATTTTGTGAGTTTTTGGCTTATCTAACCTAGGTGTTTAGATAGTTGCTTCAATTCCATTACATTATTCCATCTTACTTCACTAGGTGTTTTTAGCAACTACAACATACATGATCTTTTGACAGATAATTATGACTTAAAAAGAAAGAAAAAATTTCGGTGACTCAAAATATACATAAAATAATAAAAAGACTTGAATAAAACATAACAAGACACAAATAAAACACCCCCAAACTTAAATCACACATTGTACCTAATGTGTGTAGACTCAAAGACAATAAAAGAAATAAGACACTTACAGACTTTGGCTAAAATGGTGGTGGTGGCGGTGGATAATGTATCGACCATTGGTTGAACAGGGAACTCATCTCGTCAAACTGCTGGTGCAACTGTTGTTGCTCCTGCCTCAATTCTTGTTGCCCTTGTTGCAACTCATTTTGTCCCTGTCTCAACTCATTTTGTCCTTGTATCATTGTGTCGAAATGTTGCATCATCATTCTCTGGTTCTGGAGCACTTGCTCCATCATAGGCACTGGAGGTTCTGCTTCTGTGTTGGCTGGTGGCTAGGTCCTACCTCATATTGAGCCCCTATTTCAGGCTCATCTTCGTTCGTTGCGGCCTCTGCTGCTGCTGCTGCTACTGGTGGTTGTGCTCTTCTTCTTGCTGCTGGGGGGCTTGGGTCTGGGAAAGAGTGCACTATCCCATATGTCACAGGCAGTTGGTTTCTCTCGTGAGTGTCAGTGGGTAGGGTTGGGACCCCATTCATGTGGCACAAATTCGTGATAAGTGAGTCATGTCCCAATCCGCCTGTTGTCACCAACCTGCTGATCTCTTCAATGCTCTGCACTATCTCTTTCCCTACATCAATCGTCAACCCCCTCATAATTCCATATATCAGCTTAATCCTATCTTCTGGCACTCTGGTGAAGTGCGTGGATGGAATCATGCGGGCGCTGACGAAATATAGCCAACCCTTGGCTGCTTTGTTGAATTGGCACCTGCTTAGTGCTCTTGACCCATTTCTTGCAATATCAAAAGCAGCCCCAGGTAGCTCACTGTGTCTGCGACGGCATTCCAGTCGATGTTGGAGGTGCTTCTAGACCATGTTCTAAAGTGGTTCCAATCATCACTTTCTTCAACATCAACCGTCTTTAGGGCCATATTTATCGCGTCTGCCGTCACAGGCATATATCTTCCCCTCACAAAGCATCCCCTTTCCACCTTCTCCGGAAAGTTGGCATAGAATTCACGCACCATTGTTGTGTTCATTTGTGCTATTTTCTCCGGATTTACAAATCTCCTCCACCCCCTCAACTCAATCATTGCCCGAATGGGCTCATAAACATCCTCTTCCCCAAATGACTCCCTCTGATAGTCCATTCCCCTTTCAGGGATTAAGGGTCCGGTATCAAGCTTTTTGTATTTTTGGTAGGCTTGGTAGCTCACAAACCTAGTATTATCGTATTGCGGGGCTGGGGTGGATGTGGAGGCTCTTCTCTTTCTGGTGGACATGGTTAAACAACAGTTTCTGCAGCTTACAGCTTAATTGCACAAATGTTCTCTAACACAATCACAATCTAGCAGCTAAAACACAAAACACCCCCAAACTTCAATTCTACTACTCAATACCCACACCCTTCTTTTCTACTCTTTCTCCAAACTTCACAATCAATTTTTCAGCACCCAAACTACTTCACAACTACAATACTCCCTCAAACTACTACCTCATGTGACTTCAGTAAAGATCTCAAGAACAGAAAAAAATTACATTTTTATGAGAAGATTCAAGTTGTTCTTGTTTCTAATGGTGGTTTGAGGTTATGGAATGGAGCTTTGTTGTTTGAGATAGCTAAGGGTTTTTAGGAATTTAAGAGTTTTGGTTGTGGTTGGGTTGAATTTGTGGAGGATTTGTGGGCAAATTTTTGGATTTTCGTGTGTTTTTGGAGGAGGGGGTTAGGTTTTAGTTTTTGAATTTGGGGCAAATCGATTTTACGTTTTTAAGTTTCGATTTCGTTTGCCGCGGCCTGCTTTTAGCGCGCGCCCAATCTTCTGCATTCCTTCGGGATTTTCTGCCACACGCTAAACTTGGCAAATTTTATGGATTTCGCCGCGCGCTGCTCTGGGCATGGCTTAAACTTCAGCGCCTGATTCTTTCTACGCGACCACTCCAGCCGCATGGCGCTACCCGCTTTTTCTGGAAATCCTGGCTTTTCTTGATTTCGCCTTCGATTTATTGCTTTGCACATCAATCACAACACAAACACTACCTCCGTGAGACCTTTCTTAATAAAAACTACTATATTAAAATAAAATAAATCAAAATAATTTGGGTTGCCTCCCAAGTAGCGTTGTCTTTAACGTCTTTTAGCCGGACGCAAGTTCCTTGATTTAATAACCGTGGGGTGGATCAAGCCCCCAACTAATCCATTTCCTCCACATTTTGCGTGTTCTTTTTCTTCTTTTCATCTTAGCATTATCAGTAAGGGGGAGTTCAGGAACACATACCTGCGTCAGTTGGGGTTTGGCAAACCATGCCTGCTTTCTTGGGTTCATCTCCCTTTGGTTGACTTGTAATGGCTCACAGGGGGGCTTGATGGTGCTGATTGCAAAGCACCTGCTCATGGTTGGTGGCTCGATGACATGTTTAAAAACCTTAAACACCATTTCTTCCTTCTCCACCCTTAGTGTTAGCTCTCCTCTTTCAACATCAATTAAAGCTCTCCCCGTTGCTAGGAATGGTCTCCCCAATATGATAGGGATTTCCGCATCTTCTTCCATATCAAGAATGAGGAAGTCTGCAGGAAAGAAGAATTTTCCTACTTTCACAATCACGTCCTCAATCTTGCCTCTTGGATGAACCACTGTCCTGTCGGCCAGCTGCAGGCTTACTGTGGTTGGTTTGGCCTCACCCAACTCCAATCTTTTAAATACTGATAAGGGCATCAGATTTATACTTGCCCCTAAATCACACAGAGCTCTGTTGCATGTCACCCTGCCCACTGTGCAAGGTAGTGTAAAGCTTCCTGGATCCTTTAGTTTTGGTGGCAACTTCTTCTGCAAGATAGCACTACACTCTTCTGTTAGTGCTACTATTTCGTATTCTGCCAGCTTCTTCTTCTTCCCCAAGATCTCCTTCATGAACTTGAAATAGGAGGGCATCTGCTCTAATGCTTCTATGAAAGGTATGTTGATATGCAGCTTCCTGAATGTCTCCAAAAATTTGGAGAATTGTTTATCAACCGCCTTTCGCTGTAGTCTCTGGGGGAATGGGATCTTCTCTGTATACTCATTCTCTGGAGTTTTCTCTACTACTGGGCTAGGCTCAATTACCTTCTCTTTTTCTATCTCTGCCTTCTTCTCAACTACTGGCTGAGGTGACTGCTGCTCCAACTGTTTGCCGCTTCTCAATTGCACTGCCTGGCATTGCTCCCTTGGATTTACCTCTGTGTTGCTTGGCAATGTACCCTGTGGCTCGCTGTTTGCTGCTATACCGACCCACTTGTGTTCCAAGTTCTGAGCGAGGATCTAGCTTCGCATGAATCGAAGTGCAGGCGTTGCAAGTCTTTGTCACATATGCTTTTAGCTCGTCTGACTTTTCTTGCTGAACCGCATTGAATCGCTGGAGATCCGGGCCCGAGTAAAGCGGTCGCTGATTTTGGTTCTGCTGGGTTGATATCGCCCTGTATTGATTCTCACGCCCTGATCTCCTCTCCATGAGAAATTTGGGTGATTTCTCCACCCTGGATTATAAGTATTGGAGTATGGATTGTTCTGTGGCCTCTGATAATTACCCACGGCCTGACACTCTGCCTGCTCCATTGGTATATTATTGGGATCAGCTGAAGGGCACCTATCGAATGTATGTGGGCCACCACATATTTCACAACTTTTAGGCATCTGCACCGCATTCACTGACACTGTATGTTGCTGCAACTGTTTCGCCAAAAGGGCCACTTGGGCATTCAAGGAAGCAATAGCATCTATTTCGTGGACTCCCACTGTTCTTCTCCCACTTGTAAACCTCTCTTCTGTGACATGGTTGTTGGTGGCCATATCTTCTAGTAACTCGTGAGCGTCGTGGGCTGTTTTCCTCATGAATGCCCCACCTGTTGCTGCATCTATGATGGTTCTGGTTGTACTGCTTAGCCCGTTGTAGAAGATGTGGACCAAGTTCCACAACTCAATGCAATGGTGTGGGCATTTTCTCTGCAAGTCTTTGAACCTTTCCCAAGCTTCATATAAGGACTCTCCATCTGCTTGGTAGAAGTTGTTCAACTCCCCTCTCAATTTTGCTGCTTTGCATGGGGGAAAGAACTTGGCTAGGAATTTCTGTGCCAGCTCGTGCCATGTAAAAATCGAATCGGCCGACAGGGAATTCAACCATACTTTTGCTCTATCCCTGAGTGAGAAGGAAAGAGCCTCAATCTGACGGTATCATCAGTAACGCCGTTATATCTGAAAGTTGCACATAGCTCCAAGAAATTAGCTATGTGCATATGTGGATCCTCCGATGGCAGCTCTCCAAATTGCATCTTTGTACCGTACATGCTCGTAATCGCCGTTTTATCTCGGTTGTTTGCTCCTATGGCGGGAGCCTAATACATGTCTGTGCTCGATTCACTATAGGCGACATAGTCTCCCAAGCTTCTTTCTGCCTGGACTTGAACTCTTTCCTCGACATCCATAGGTACTTGCCGAGGTATGACTGGATTGGGCTGATTTTCTCCTAACCCTTCTCTCATCATGTTGTTGTTCTGTACGCCGTCCATTTCTATCAAGGTTGGAATCCGCTGATTCTTTCTCGCTCACATGAGTTTTCAATCTGGATTGAAGGGAACAAGAGTGTCTGCTCCTCTTCTCCTTCGCATAAACTGATTTTCTGAAATAGATAAAAAACAGACAACAAATCACGGCACCCTGATTTTTACCAAAAATAACGAAAAACGTGAAAATTAAAAATAAACACCAAATTAGAATTAAAAATAGATAAATTTGATATTGAACTATGCCTAATCCCCGGCAACGGCGCCAAAAACTTGATAGCGCGAAAAGATGCACACACTTTAACGCAAGTGCACGTTATCGTAACAAGTAATATAGTCTTAGTAAGACCGAATATCGTCCACAAGGATTAGGGTTCAAGTACCAACTATCTATCTTTTGGTATCTATTTGGCAATTGATGTTTGGATTTGTTGTTTATAACTAAGAATTATAAAAGCTATTTTAACTAATCAGTTTACTTCAGATGTGATGGGAATAAGGCTTCCATGTCTCTTCAACTATCCGCTTATGTTATTTATTAATGCAATGAATTATGGACTTCTTCTCTCGGAGAAAGCAGGTTTACGAAATCGTTTTATATTTCCGTTAAGGATATATAAACACTCAACCCCAGTATTGCACATTACCTACCTTTCGGTGATAAGGATAACTCTATAGGAGGATTAAGAACAAAAACCTAGTTAACCGTCACGCACCATGCGCAAAATTAGGGGTTTAAAGCCTCTCATTAACGCTACATAAATAATTGAGGTATTTTCATCCCCAATCCAAGAATGTCTACCCAACTTACAGCATATTCACAATCTCTCCTTTCGAAGTAAATTAGAAATCATATAAGGATAATTAGTTGTCAATTAATTACCAAGCATTCAACGCAATTATTGGATAAATCTCTCAAAGAAGAATAATAACCATAAACATGTATTAATTCATAACATAAGTTTCTAGTGAATCAACATGGAAAGCCCTATAAGAGAATTAGTTCCTAGCCATTGACATGACAAGAACTAATTCAAAGTTCATCATACAAAAACTGAAATAAAGAAAAGAAAAAGGAAAGAAATTACTAAGTTTAGGTCTCCAATCTCCAAGCAAGAAAATCTTGTGTTGTGCAAGAAGGGGAACTCTTAAAATCTTCCTAGGGTTCTCCTTTTATAGGCTGAAAACCGCCCTTAACTTTTCCCTGCAGGCCTAGCCCAGAAAAACGTCAAAACCCTGATTTTTCCCGCGCGCGCCCCGAATTTGGCGCCGAACTTCGTGATACCGGGTGAATTGGCGCGGCCACGATTCTCGCTGTCGGCGAGCCGCGGCCTGCAACTTCGTAGCCTCTCTCGATGATTAGGCGCCGCGCCCTGCACTGTTGACATGGCGCCGTGGCGCTGGTCTTCGCAGCCTCTACGGACATTGGGCGCCGCGCCGCTTCGTCTGCAGGAGGCCGCGCGCTGGTCAGGTTTCACTGTTCGCCAATTCTCTGCTTTTAGCTCTGGAACCTCCTCTTTTGCCCTCTTTTAGCTCCTTTTCCGCCATTTGGCCATTTTAACCACTTTGACTCAAAAGAAAGGAAAACTATCCTAATACGACACTTATTTGTATAAAAAGGGACAAAAGACTAACTAAAAATGACTCGAAAAGTGTATATAAAATACACCGATCAGTAGTCATATCTTGTGGATTGGGTTGTAAAGTAAAAAGAGGTAACTGCTTTTTGGATTTATGTATATTTATTTATCCAGGGAGGTAGCCTTATCGGCTAACCTGTTATTTATTTCTCTTTGAGTTGTATGTATGTTCCGCTACTATTCTCTGATGTATACCGTAGGGGTACCAGTGTAGGCACCGATTGCGGTCGGTCGTGACAGGCAACCCAAGGTTTTAATTATGTTATTTAAATTTTTGTTTTAGTTTTTTTTAATTGAACAGTCTCACGATCTGGTATGTTGAGTGTTGTGGATGACAGATAAAAACAGAAATTGAGAAAAATGCTGCAAAAATGGGAGAAATTTGGCACAGCGCCGCAGCGCCATAATGCAGGGCCGCGACGTCATAATTCAGGGTCGCGGCGCCCGTTGATATAACACGACATCTCCAGATACCGCCTCAATGCAACATCCGCCGCCACCATCACCATTTTGAACCGCTGTTTTGATGTCTGTAAGTCATCCCTTTTAATTTTTAGTCTTTACACATTTGGGACAATATGTCGTTTAAGTTTGGGGGGGTCTTAGTATTTTGTGTGTCTGTTTTTGAGTTTTTTTTTTGTTGTGCTTTTGTGTCTTATATGAGTCAATTTATTTTATGATCATGCATGCTGTAGTTGCTAAAGATATTGAAGGGATAAAGTGGGATACTGTAATGGAACTAGAAGCAAAAATCTGTGTGCTTAAGTTAGTTATGCCAAAAATTCATGAAAATATAATTATTTGGGATATTTGTGCTTAGCCTATGTGTTGTCAATTGTGGAAAGAATGATTGAAAAATGTCTATGAAGTCTGCTTGCTTGTTGTTTGAGGCGAAATAGTTAAGATGTACATGTTTAGGAAAATGATTCGGGCATTTCTTTGTTAGCCCTTCTTACCATTCACTACCTACCCTGACATAAATTATATCCATAGACAGCCCCTTTGAGCCTAAAATAAGTTATTTCTTTGACACCCTATGATTCCCTTGTGTGTCATAAGTAGTAATTGAAAATTGGGATGAAGAAGTGTGAAAAAAGAAATACAAAAGGAGAGTGAAAAATTGATGCACCCCAATGAAAAAAATATAAAAGCTTAAGTTTGGGGGTGCCTATGTGAATTTGCTTCATGCTCTCAAAAAGAGAAGAAGGGAATGATAGGTATGAACTGAAAAGAATATAAAAAAGAAGGACAAAAAAGTTGAATGAGAAAAAATCGCTTATGCTACGTAAATTGAGCCTAAATGCCTGATCTTACCTACCTCTGCCTAAGCCTACATTACAATCCTGAAAAGTCCTGATGATCTCTAAATTGTATGTCTATGATTAGTGGAGAATAACAAGTAAATAGGCCTATAGGTCTTTGGAAAACAATGAACCGAAATTGACATGCATATGATAGGTGTTCATGCTTCCAATGATTATGATTGAAATGAATTTGCGAAATATCTGACTTGAAATTCTAGATTGCTAAATTCATGTTATGTATGTTCCAACATATTATCCCAACTGACATTCATGCTTTTCTAAGTAACCTTGTGCAGCTGCTTGATTAGAGTCTTTTGAGTCAGTTTTCTTTCTATTTCTTTGATTTTTGTTTTGATCTTTGCTCGAGGGCGAGCAAATGTTAAGTTTGGGGGAATTTGTTAGGCGTATTTTTGTTACACCCCGTAATTCCAGGGCAATTAAGTGAGAACATGATTATGGAAATAAGATTTGAATATTGGAAGGAAAGTATATTTACATTTTCTATATGGAAAAAATTTCGATACAAATGTGACGACGAGAATTATTAACTAGTAGTTAAATTCTTTCCAATGGATTTATGGAATTAATAGTGTATTATGAAGTCTTGGCATTGATAATATGGGGTCCACTGAAAATTTCACAATTTTGTGGGCCCATTGAAATTTTAAGATATTTGGCTAAGTGTGGGAGATATGTTGTGAAGACAAATTTATGACCAATGAGAGGGTGACATGTTTTCCTCCCCCACTTGTCTTGCAAGTCACACATTATATAGATATGGATTGCAAGACTTAGACTCACATAATATCTTCTCCTCCAAACCCTCTCTTCTCTCTTCCTTAGCTTGTAAGTCACGATTTTCTCCATAGAAGGTGAAGAACAAGATCAACTTATTTTTCAAGATTAAAGAACCTTAACTAAGTTCTAAGCCAAGTTAACACCACAAGATAGTGGGTCACGGTTTTGGCCAAGAAACTTCTTGAAACCCTAAGCTTGGAAATGAACTTTTTGGAAGATTAAAAATGAAAGTAAGATGATTCCAAGCTTGTAGAGGATACGTGTGTGTTGTTGTAACATGAAAAAGTGGTGCAAAAGGAAGTGGTGGTGGCCGAGAACTTGGGACTGTTTTGGCTAAGATTAAGGTAAGATTTATTCTTCATCTTAAAGATTAATGGAATTTAAATGATGTTGTAGCTAAGGGATAAACTTGTGTTAAGTAAAATGGAGAATAAGAAGTGCATGTCACAGTTTTGGGCTATGGGCCGATTTTGAGGCAGTTTTGATGTTGTTGGTTATTGTTGTTATTAACGTCACTAAGTGCATGTTAGATTGAAGAAAATCTTGTTACTGAAAGTTGAAATGGTTTATATTAAAGTGTTGAAACTTGAATTGGACTATAAGACATTATGAAAAGGGCTTTGGATTGTTGTTGTTGGCCGAAACTATCTTAAAACTGTTGGATATTGTGGTGCTGTTTTAGGGACTGTTTTGTGGTGTTATAATGCTAAAAATTCAGTTACCATTATGCATGTTTAAATGTGGTAATTGCTAATGTAAGTCCTAAAGGAATAAGGGTGTAGAAATGTGTAGCAAGACTTCACATTCTACCCTCGTTGTTGTTGGAATATGGGCTGTTTTTGTGAACTATTTTAATATGGAATAAGAGGTTGAATTTACATGAGAAGTGGGTGTGTAAATCTCCTTGGTTGTTGTTTTGGTTGTGCCCTTAAGTGGTGCTTGGTTATTGATGTTATTGGCCTTATTTGTAAGGTGGAAATGTATGTATAATTAGGGGAAGTGCTGCCCAAATTTTTATATAAAAAGAGAACCATTACTTGGTATATGACCTACACTAGTAAGCATGAAGTTGATAGACGTGTTATCGTTGTTATAGGTTGAAGTACCTATTTGAGGTGTATTCTACTTGTCGTGTTGGTATAGCCGATAAGGTATGTGAACTATCCTTTCTTCTTTTGGCATGTTCTACGTGTGAACTATAACTGTGGTATTGCTCCATAGTTTACTCTACTATTAGGAATTAAAGAATATTTCATATTATTGATTTTATGCTAAAAGCATGTCTAAATTGTTCCTAAGTCCTTATTAAGGCATATGAGACAGATGTTGATAAGAGTTTTTAGTAAGCATGAGAGCCGAGTTGACTCTGCTTATTTAAAGGTTTAATTCCTGATATGACTCTCTCACTTTAAAAAGGGTACAATTGACTCTCTGTTTTTAAAAGGCACAGTTGATTCTCTATTTTTACAAGGTACAGTTGGCTCTTATTTTATATGGCACGGTTGGATATGATATTTGATTTTCATACTTGTCCCTGTCATCTTTTGGCCAGTTATGATCTTATTTACTGTACTTTATGTTTACATACTTAGTACATTATTGTACTGATCCTCTTCTCTGGGGGGCTGCGTTCATGCCCCCAGGTATATGTACTCATTTTGATGATCCTCGAGCTTAGGATCTTTGCTCAGTTTTTGGGATAGCTCTATTGTTCCGGAGCTTGTCATTTAGGTACAGACTTATGTATATTCAGGGGTACAACGGGGCCTTGTCCCATCACATTTCATTATCAAACTCTTAGAGGTCTGTAGACAGGTGTGGGTGGTAAATGTGTATTTGGATACATGTGGGTTGTATATGTTGTAACTCGTTTTGGAAAATTCTGTATACAGTGGCAGCCTTGCCGGCTTGCCTGTTTTTATTATATGAGTTTTTCTAAAATGAGTTCACTATTACAGTTCAGGGGATATGATCCCTTCGTTATGAGATTATGAGTTGTTCTTAAGCTTCCGCTGGTTATATGTGATGTTTGGATAGAAGGGTGCCCAGGTAGGGCACTAGTCGCGGCCCGTAGGTTCGGGTCGTGACAATTTTGTATACGCTTTTTGAGTCATTTTTAGTTAGTATTTTTCCATTTTCATTTAAATAAGTGTCTTATTAGGGTTGTTCTTCTTTCTTTTGAGTCGCATCGGTTCTAAATGACAAAATGGCAAAAAGAAGCTAAAGGTGGGCAAAAAAAAGGTAGGAAAGGAGCTCCCGAAGCAAAAAGGACGAAAGTTGACAGATCAGGACGAAAGACCGCAGGACCGCGGTGACAGACTGCAGGACCGCGGTGCCACAATTACTGAGAAGCCGCAGTACTTTCGGCACCGTGATGCCATTCTGTAGGACCGCGGTGCCGATGCGGGAATTTCCAATCCGAAATAGAATTGGCAAGGGGCAAAAGGGTCCAAGGCACACGTTTTTGAAAACATAAATAAACCATTGGGACAGATTTTGGGGTATCACCTATCACATATCTCAGAACACAGAAGACATCACAACCTTGGAGACTACAATTGAAGACCTAGTTCTAAGTAATTTTTCTTTCTTTAGTTTTCAATTCAGTTCATGTTGGGATTTGTATTAGTGCTTAGCATGTCTATGGCTAGGAGCTAAACACTTTATTAGGGCTTTTCTATTGAATCGCTTGAAACTCTCTTTCATGACTTAATGCATTAGTTTGATTTCTTCTTCACTTGATTAAGATTTATTCAATATTGGTATAAATGTTTGATAGTTAATTGATCATTAATTATCATAATCTATATGATTTCAAATCAAGAACCGAGAGGAGATATTTGGATATGTTGTAATTGAATAGACATATGTTAAAATAGCGGACGAAAGTACCCCGATACTTGTGTAGCATTATAGGTTATTGTTCTTAATCCTCTTATGTGGTAAAAACCTATCATAGAAATATAAAATGTTTCTGCACTGGGGTTGAGCGATTATATATCCTAACCGAAATATAAGACAATCTAGTTAACCGCTATCTTAACGTAGAAGAAGAAATCATTCTAGTTGCATTAAGGATTGAAAAGAGTGGATAGTTGAGGATATTGAAAGCCCTAATTTCTTCATAACTGATTAAACCTCAACAATTTAGTTTACTTCTTGCAATTATTCTAGTAGTTAGATAAAAACCCAAATCAATTATCGTTTTCCAAATAGATAACCTATAATAGATGTTCGGTAATTAGAAATCAGTCTCTGTGGACGATAAACTCAGTCTTACAAGACTATATTATTTGTAACGATACGTACACTTGCGTGAGCACGTGGAAATCGCCTAACAGCTTCCTGGTTCGTTTGAGAATTTCATTATGAACTTCAACATGAATGGAACCAAGATGAATCTTCCAGAACTTCACAACATGCTAAAGACTTATGAATCATCTACTTCAAAGGAAAAGACTGTGCTCATGGTGGGCTCATCTACTAGGTTCAAACCTAAGGGTAAGAACAAAAAGAATAAGGGTAAGGCTGGTGCCAAACCCACAATCTTGAAACCCAAAACAGGTGTTCAGAAGAAGTCTAGGTTGGCCAGGGACGTATGCCTCAACTGCAAGCAGAATGGGCATTGGAAGAAAGATTTCACCGCTATAGGAGGAGACAAGGCACTAGGTGCTTCTGGACCTGCTGGACAAGGTATGCTTGTCATTGAGATAAATATGTCTATAAGTAATTCCCACAGCTGGGTATTAAATACTGCTTGCGGCTCGCACATTTGTAATAATGTGGAGGGACTAATTGACAGCAGAAAGGTTAGACCATGGGAAGTGGACCTACGCGTTGAAAATGGAGCACGAGTTGATGATGAGCGCGTAGAAACTTATAGATTAGATTTACCTTTGGGTTTTGTGCTGGAACTAAATAATTGTTATTTTGTTCCCTCGATTACGAGGAATATTATTTCCATTCCAATTTTAGACATTGAGGGGTTTTCCTCTTACATTGCTAATGGTAGTTTCATACTATCTTTTAATGGTATTGTTTGTGGAAATGCTCCACTTGTGAATGGTTTATATATTATCAATTGTAATCGTGAAATTATCAATGTGAAAAATAAACGAGCTAAAATAAGTAATCCACGAAATCCCACTTACTTATGACACTATAGACTTGGTCATTTCAATGAATCAAGGATAACAAGATTAAGAAAGTTAGACTACCTGAAACCATTTGACTTGGAGTCCTATGGTGACTGTGAATCTTTCTTGAGAGGAAAAATGACCAACAAGCCACTCTTGGGGAAAGGTGTATGAGCCAAAGAGGTACTTGAGTTGGTCCATACAAATGTATGTGGGGTGTTTTCCACTCAAGCTAAGGGAGATTTTCCTTACTTCATAACTTTTACATACAATATCACAAAGTTTGGATATGTGTATATTATGAAGCAGAAGTCTGGAGCCTTTGAGAAATTCAAGGAGTATAAGTTAGAAATAGAGAAACAACTTGAAAAGAGTATCAAGACTCTTCGATCAGATTGAGGAGGTGAATACTGGATTAGAGAATTTCTAGATTACTTGAAACTTCATGGAGTCCAATCAGAATGGACACCTCGTGGAACACCACAAATGAATGGAGTTTCTGAAAGGAGAAATCGAACCTTATTGGATATGGTTAGATCCATTATGAGTTTTTCAGCTCTTCCAACATACCTTTGGGGATATGCTTTATAAAACTCAATCTATATTCTGAATAGAGTTCCTTCAAAGTCAGTAGAGAATGCCATATGGGATATGGCATGGCATGGCAAAAAGCATGCTCTTACATATATACAAGTCTGGGGATGCCCTGCATATGTAAAGAAGATGCTTACTGACAAGTAGAATCTAAAAGTGAGAAATGTTACTTTGTGGGATATCCTAAGGAAATGAGAGGATACTATTTCTATCTTCCTGAAGAACATAAGGTCATTGTTTCCAAAAATGTAACTTTCTTTGAAGAAGACTATGTCTACAGGGAACCGAGTTACAATAAGATAGAACTTGAAGAAATTCAAGAACCGCAAAGCAACATAGAGGTTGAATCCTTGTCGAATGACCTAGACAAGAATTCAATGGGAGTATTTGGTGAAGGTGTGTTACTTAGAGTGCAACCTTCAGTCAGTGGGAGTGATGTGATGATTGATGCATCCTGAAGACTCTCATAGTGGTGGAAACACACAAGAACCTTCTCATGATCAAAATACAAGAGCCACAGAAATGCAAAATAACAAACTCCGTAGGTCCACTAGGACTCATCGTCAGCCTGAAAGACTTAGTCTCCTTGTTGAAAGTCAAAATGAGATAGATATTCCTGATGATGATGAGCTTACAACCTATAACGAGGCTATGTTAGACATTGATTCGCAAAAATGGCAAGAAGACATAAAATCTAAAATGGACTCAATGTATGCCAATCAAGTTTGGAACTTGGTTGATTTGCCAACTGGGGTTAGACTCATATGATGCAAATAGGTCTTCAAGAAGAAGATTGATGCATTTGGCAAGGTGCAAACCTACAAGGCTAGGTTGGTAGCAAAAGGTTATAATCAGAGGCCTAGGGTCGACTATGATGAAACCTTTTGCGATTGCAAATAGAAATCGCACAAAAGGTTAAAACCGGACCGGACAGAAGACCGAAAACCCAGATCACTAGGACCGATGACCGGACCGAATTTCTCGGTCCGGTCCGGTCCAGGAGATTTTCGGTCCTGTCCGATTTTTCGGACCGAATGGACCGAATGCATTTTCCCCCCAGCCCCCAGTACCCCCCGCCAGCCCGAATATATTGACATATCAAATATAGGTTGTAAATTGATCAAACTTTATATGATCATAACTTTGCGCTCGGACGCCCGTTTTACCTTTTTTTTTTATTTCGCGTAAAGTGAGAAATGTTACTTTGTGGGGGTATACTAAGGAAATGAGAGGATACTATTTCTATCTTCCTGAAGAACATAAGGTCATTGTTTCCAAAAATGCAACTTTCTTTGAAGAAGACTATGTCTACAGGGAGCCGAGTTACAATAAGATAGAACTTGAAAAAATTCAAGAACCGCAAAGCAACATAGAGGTTGAATCCTTGTCGAATGACCTAGACAAGAATTCAGTAGGAGTATTTGGTGAAGGTGTGTTACTTAGAGTGCAACCTTCAGTCAGTGGGACTGATGTGAGGATTGATGCATCCTGAAGACTCTCATAGTGGTGGAAACACACAAGAACCTTTTCATGATCAAAATACAAGAGCCACAGAAATGCAAAATAACCAACTCCGTAGGTCCACTAGGACTCATCGTCAGCCTGAAAGATTTTAATCTCCTTGTTGAAAGTCAAAATAAGATAGATATTCCTGATGATGATGAGCCTACAACCTACAACGAGGATATGTTAGACATTGATTCGCAAAAATGGAAAGAAGACATAAAATCTAAAATGGACTCAATGTATGCCAATCAAATTTGGAACTTGGTTGATTTGCCAACTGGGTTAGACCCATATGATGCAAATAGGTCTTCAAGAAGAAGATTGATGCATTTGACAAGGTGCAAACCTACAAGGCTAGGTTGGTAGCAAAAGGTTATAATCAGAGGCCTAGGGTCGACTATGATGAAACCTTTTTGCCAGTTGCAAATAGGGCTGCACAAAATGTTAAAATCGGACCGGACCGAAGACCGAAAACCCATATCACTAGGACCGAAGACCGGACCGAATTTCACCGTCCGGTCATGTCCAGGTCATTTTCGGTCCGGTCCGGTTTTTCGGACCGAATGAACCGAATGCATTTGCCCCCCAGTCCCCCCCGCCAGCCCGGACGTATTGACATATCAAATATAGGTTGTAAATTGATCAAACTTTATATGGTCATAACTTTGCGCTCGGACGTCCGTTTTACCTATATTTTTTTTATTTCGCGTAAAGTGAGAAATGTTACTTTGTGGGGTATCCTAAGGAAATGAGAGGATACTATTTCTATCTTCCTGGAGAACATAAGGGCATTGTTTCCAAAAATGCATCTTTCTTTGAAGAAGACTATGTCTACAGGGAACCGAGTTACAATAAGATAGAACTTGAAGAAATTCAAGAACCGCAAAGCAACATAGAGGTTGAATCCTTGTCGAATGACCTAGACAAGAATTCAGTGGGAGTATTTGGTGAAGGTGTGTTACTTAGAGTTCAACCTTCAGTCAGTGGGAGTGATGTGAGGATTGATACATCCTGAAGACTCTCATAGTGGTGGAAACACACAAGAACCTTCTCATTATCAAAATACAAGAGCCACAGAAATGCAAAATAACCAACTCCGTAGGTCCACTAGGACTCATCGTCAGCCTGAAAGACTTAATCTCCTTGTTGAAAGTCAAAATGAGATAGATATTCCTGATGATGATGAGCCTACAACCTACAACGAGGCTATGTTAGACATTGATTCGCAAAAATGGCAAGAAGATATAAAATCTAAAATGGACTCAATGTATGCCAATCAAGTTTGGAACTTGGTTGATTTGCCAACTGGGGTTAGACCCATATGATGCAAATAGGTCTTCAAGAAGAAGATTGATGTATTTGGCAAGGTGCAAACCTACAAGGCTAGGTTGGTAGCAAAAGGTTATAATCAGAGGCCTAGGGTCGACTATGATGAAACCTTTTTGCCAGTTGCAAATAGGGCTGCACAAAAGGTTAAAACCGGACCGGACCGAAGACCGAAAACCCAGATCACTAGGACCGAAGACCGGACCGAATTTCTCGGTCCGATCCGATCCAGGTCATTTTCGGTCCGGTCCGGTTTTTCGAACGAATGGACCGAATGCATTTGCCCCCCAGTCCCCCCCGCCATCCCGGACGTATTGACATATCAAATATAGGTTGTAAATTGATCAAACTATATATGGTCATAACTTTGCGCTCGGACGTCCGTTTTACCTTTTTTTTTTTTGATTTCGCGTAAAGTGAGAAATGTTACTTTGTGGGGTATCCTAAGGAAATGAGAGGATACTATTTCTATCTTCCTGGAGAACATAATGTCATTGTTTCCAAAAATGCAACTCTCTTTGAAGAAGACTATGTCTACAGGGAACCGAGTTACAATAACATAGAACTTGAAGAAATTCAAGAACCGCAAAGCAACATAGAGGTTGAATCCTTGTCGAATGACCTAGACAAGAATTCAGTGGGAGTATTTGGTGAAGGTGTGTTTCTTAGAGTGCAACCTTCAGTCAGTGGGAGTGATGTGAGGATTGATGCATCCTGAAGACTCTCATAGTGGTGGAAACACACAAGAACCTTCTCATGATCAAAATACAAGTGCCACAGAAATGCAAAATAACCAACTTCGTAGGTCCACTAGGACTCATCGTCAGCCTGAAAGATTTAATCTCCTTGTTGAAAGTCAAAATGAGATAGATATTCCTGATGATGATGAGCCTACAACCTACAACGAGGCTATGTTAGACATTGATTCGCAAAAATGGCAAGAAGACATAAAATCTAAAATGGACTCAATGTATGCCAATCAAGTTTGGAACTTGGTTGATTTGCCAACTGGGGTTAGACCCATATGATGCAAATAAGTCTTCAAGAAGAAGATTGATGCATTTGGCAAGGTGCAAACCTACAAGGCTAGATGGGTAGCAAAAGGTTATAATCAGAGGCCTAGGGTCGACTATGATGAAACCTTTTTGCAGTTGCAAATAAGGTTGCACAAAAAGTTAAAATCGGACCGGACCGAAGACCGAAAATCCAGATCACTAGGACCGAATTTCTCGGTCTGGTCCGGTCCAGGTCATTTTCGGTCCGGTCCGATTTTTCGGACCGAAAGGACCGAATGAATTTGCTCCCCCAGCCCCCCAGTCCCCCCGCCAGCCCAGACGTATTGACATATCAAATATAGGTTGTAAATCGATCAAACTTTATATGGTCATAACTTTGCGCTCGGACGTCCGTTTTACCTTTTTTTTTATTTCGCGTAAAGTGAGAAATGTTACTTTGTGGGGTATCCTAAGGAAATGAAAGGATACTATTTCTATCTTCCTGGAGAACATAAGGTCATTGTTTCCAAAAATGCAACCTTATTTGAAGAAGACTATGTCTACAGGGAACCGAGTTACAATAAGATAGAACTTGAAGAAATTCAAGAATCGCAAAGCAACATAGAGGTTGAATCCTTGTCGAATGACCTAGACAAGAATTCAGTGGGAGTATTTGGTGCAGGTGTGTTACTTAGAGTGCAACCTTCAGTCAGTGGGAGTGATGTGAGGATTGATGCATCCTGAAGACTCTCATAGTGGTGGAACCACACAAGAACCTTCCCATGATCAAAATACAAGAGCCACAAAAATGCAAAATAATCAATTTCGTAGGTCCACTAGGACTCATCGCCAACCTGAAAGAAATCTCCTTGTTTAAAGTCAAAATGAGATAGATATTTCTGATGATGATGAGTCTACAACCTACAACGAGGCTATGTTAGACATTGATTCGCAAAAATGGCAAGAAGACATAAAATCTAAAATGGACTCAATGTATGCCAATCAAGTTTGGAACTTGGTTGATTTGCCAACTGGGATTAGACCCATATGATGCAAATAGGTCTTCAAGAAGAAGATTGATGCATTTGGCAAGGTGCAAACCTACAAGGCTAGGTTGGTAGCAAAAAGTTATAATCAGAGGCCTAGGGTCGACTATGATGAAACCTTTTTGCCAGTTGCAAATAAATTTCGCACAAAGGTTAAAATCGACCTGACCAAACCGAAAACCCAAATCACTAGGACCGAAGACCGGACCGAATTTCTCGGTCCGGTCCGGTTTTTCGGACCGAATGGACGGAATGCATTTGCCCCCCCAGCCCCCCAGTCCCCCCCGCCAGCCCGGACGTATTGACATATCAAATATAGGTTGTAAATTGATCAAACTTTATTTGGTCATAACTTTGCGCTCGGATGTCCGTTTTACCTTTTTTTTTATTTCGCGTATTGTTTCGATACGGGGGTGGGCAAACTGCTTTAGCAGTTTGATTCAGTCGATTTTGTCCAAAAACGTCCATCTTGCCCCTCAATTTCACTTTTACCCAAATCGTTACGTTTTTTCCCTTTTCAAATCTAAATATCTCGCGATATACATTAGATTTCAACGTACAAATTTCGTGGTAATGTGTCCGAGAATGTCAATTTCAGTATTGGAAATTCAATTTAAAAAAAACGGGCCCCGGAACCCGACCCGGAAATATATATATATTATATATTAGGAATTTAGAAAATTAGGAATTATATATATTAGAAATTATATAATTCAATATATATTAGAAATTATATATATATTATATATTAGAAATTATATAATTCAATATATATTAGGAATTTTATATATTATAAAAAAAAATTAAAATTTTCGGTCCGGACCGGACCGAACCTGGACCTGATCGGACCGGACCGAAAACCGAAAACTCAGATCACTAGGACCGAAGACCGGACCGAATTTCTCGGTCCGGTCCGAACAGGTTCGGTCCGGTCCAATTTTTCGGTCCGGACCAACTTTTGTGCAACCCTAGTTGCAAAGATTAAGTCCATTCGTATTTTGCTTGCAATAGCTGTATACTATGATTATGAGATTTGACAAATGGATGTTAAGATCACTTTCCTCAATGTAAATCTAATTGAAGAAGTGTATATGATACAACCTGAAGGTTTTACATCCAAGTCAAAACCTAAAACAGTATGCAAACTACAAAAGTTCATTTATGAACTTAAACAAGTCTCAAGGAGTTAGAATATTTGCTTTGACAAAACTATCAAATCGTTTCACTTTATCAGAAGCAAATAGGATCCATGCGTTTATAGTAAACGCAAGGAATGAAGTATTGTTTTCATTATCATATATGTAGATGACATATTAATAATGGGAAACGATAAGTCCCTTATGAAATCAGTGAAGGAATGGTTGTCCAGCACCTTCATGATGAAAGGCTTAGGTGAAACCTGCTACATTCTTGAAATTAGGTTCTACAGAGATAGACCTAATAGATTGTTAGAGTTATCACAATCTACATACATAGACAAAGTACTAATACATTTCTCAATGGAAAACTCCAAGAGATGAGGTTTTCATATGAGTCAAGGCATTAATTTATCTTAGAAGGATAGTCCTTCTATTGTTACAGAACTTGAACGTATGAAAAGGATCTCATATGCTTCAGCTATAGGATCAATCATGTGTGTCATGACCTGCACTAGGCCAAATATGGATTTAGCACTTAGCATGACTTGCAAATTCCAGCAGAATCTTGAGGAAGAACACTGGAAAACAGTCAAGAATATTCTTAAGTATCTTAGACGAACTAAAGAATATTTCTTAGTCTATGATGGGAGAGAGAAGCTAGTCACTACTGGGTACACTAATGCTAGCTTTCAAACAGATCTTGATGACTTCAAGTCACAGTCTGGATATGTCTTCATTTTTAATGGTAGAGCATTAAGTTGGAAAAGTTTCAAGCAAGAAACCACTGCTGATTCAACAACTGAAGTCGAGTACATTGCTGGATCGGAAGCTAATAAAGAAGTTGTCTCGATATCTGAGTTCTTAAAAGAACTAAGGGTTGTTCCAAGTGCTAGTCATCCAATAACGATATATTGTGACAACACTGGTGTGTTGCGCAAGCTAAGGAACCAAGATCAACAAACAAAAACAAGCATGTACAGAGGAAATACCACATACTCAGAAAGATGGTAGAATCTAAAGAAATAGATCTAGATTATATTCCCGCAGATAATAATCTAGCTGACCCATTTACTAAACTATTAAGTTTAGCTAAGCATAATGGTCATTTTGAAAACATGAGTATTAGATACATTGGATATTGGCTCTAGGCCAAGTGGAAGATTGAAAGTATGTATGTCCTAGAGACAATCTTTAATAAGGACAAAAATGTACTTGAACACATTCGTATTATTAATGAGATTAATATTTATGGCATTTGCAATTATAATTATTGTTTGGTTGTTTGCAATTATTCATATATGTGCATCCCTTGAGCTTACATTGTCATTAATAGAGTGAGTTATTAATGATAGAACGTAACTCTCAAAATGGCCTCGACTGATGATCATCGAGAATGAGATATCGATGATATGCTATAAGTCGATATGTGGTCTGCATCACATTCTTAGAGAATGTAGCATGTCACACAGCTACGAGTAATGGTTACTCGTGATGGACACATGGATACTTTGGAGAAGTATTGATATACCCTCCGATAAACTATTTGTTATACATGTCTATAATGTTATCGGCATGTGGAATATAAAGGTCTTTTGACTTGAGGTCAATACGCACCTTGTTTACAGAATGATGTACTTTGACCAAGTTCTAAGCTTAAACTCCTTCTGGATAAGATACGGCTTGTGTTGGGTACATCAGGATGTAAATCAAGGTGGTAGTTGAGCCAAGAATAAGATTCATTCATCGATTGAAAATTCGAGAGAGCACTCAACTTCTCAATGTTATTAGGTTGACTAAAGTCACTGGTCAGTGCAAGAGACATATTTACAATATGGTCTAGTTGTCAACTAATAAATGTGAGATAAAGTGATTAAGTCATTTGGATAGACACTTGGCAAATTCTAAGCTTAATCGAGTGTGTCATGAATGAAAGAAATTTATAGTTCCGCATAAAGATTAAGTTTACTGGAATCATGTAAACGTACTTCACATATTGAGTTCGTCATACGACGCAGTCTAGGAGTTTCGTGTGGACCTTAATTAGATTAATGTCGATATGTGAAGGCCTATAGGGTCACACTATATGCGATTGTTTCTTTGATCTAAGAGTGTATTGAGAAAGTATTAAATATTTGATTGAGAATCGAGATATTTAATTTATAATACTTATGGAATATTTCTATTTGATAGAAATTATTCAATTAAGTCGAATTGAATTTCGGATTTAATTAAATGTGTTGGATATATTATATGGGTACTCAGACAAATACAGGGAATCAATTGGGCCAGAAATTACTGGCCCAAAATTGGAACCTTGGTCGTCCAAGTTGGTCCACTGAACATTAACATGGGCCTAGTTTTTCTGTTTTATATCTGTTTAGATTTTGTCCTGAACTTCTATTTATACAACACATACCTCATAATTATAAAGTTACAAAAAATAATTTCTCAGTTCCTAAAGCAAGATTTTCTAGCTTTCTTGATTAGGAGACACATTGGAGTTAGATCTTGCAGTCGAGGAAACAAATCGCGTGGATACCTTAGTGTTGAATCTCGCGTACGAAAACCTGTAAGTTTTTTTTATCATATTTTGAACATACAACATGATTATCGTATAAGTCATGCCAGGATTGTTGTTGGGTAAGAAATTTTAAACTTCCGCTGTGCTTACTATTTGATTTACGAACCCAACAAATACGTACATAAATATGCTTAAATAAAATAGGTGGATGAGAAAAAAACAAGAATAGCAATCATAAAATTGATTAATTATCTTTTGCAAGTCGGTATATATAAATTTTTATGTTGAAAGAAAATAAAATAGTTAAAATCATTTCTTCGTATAAACATTCCATTATGAAAACTATCATGAGTCAAAAAAATTAACAGCAACGGAGGACTTATTTTTCTATAAAAAAATTATATTTCACTTTTGTCATGATCAAGTTACATTTGTTTAAAATATATAACTAAATATTCTTAAATTGAAAGATATTTTTATAATTTTGATTTAAATAGTAATAATTTTGAACACTTATATATTTGTAAATAAAAATAAATAAATATATGATCACTAAATCTCTAATATTGAATTATCTTAGATATTGAATTATCTTAGAGGTCGTAACATAATTCCCATGTGGAGAATAAAGAAGGAAAACATATATCGAGACCACAATTTTCAAAGAAATGTTAAGTACATATAATCTTATACTATAGTAACAGTTATATTGTTAAATTAATGCATGTAATTATAAATAAATTACTTAATATTTTTTGTGACGATTGAGGTTGCTAGAAAATAACGTGAGACACGTTCATAGAGATTAGTATAGAAAATAACGTGAAACACGTTCATAGAGACTAGTATATTATATAAGTATGTTAATATCTCACTGATCAACCGTACATTAATTATTACATTTTTAGTATTAGGGTAAATACGTGATCTCTCACTCTTTTTGGATGGCAGCCGAAGGAGACTTTTTAGGAAATGATTAATTGTATTTGAATTGTATTCAATTTGTTTAGGCTAAATTTTAGGGATTAGAATTTTCTTAGAAATAATTGATTGTATTTGAGTGGTACACTTGTAGGGGGTGTATTCAATTAGAATTTTAAAAGATTTTTTTTGGGACAAAAAAATCATATGGTATTCAATTAAGATTTTTAAATAATCTAAAAAAGTCTTGTGGTATTCAATCAAGACTATTAAGATTTTTTAAACAGAGTGATATTCAATTAGGATTTTAAAAAACTAACAAAAAGTCTTTTGGTATTCAAAATTTTGAAATTTCGAAAGATTTTTTTTTTAAAATATGGATTTTGGAGGACTTTTTAGTGGAAGGTATAACCAACAAATGCTATAAACGTCTCAGTCTAACCTATCAGACTTTTTCTCATTCTCAAATTTCTATTTCATTTTTTTTTTACTTTTATAAAAACATGGATTTTTTTCTTACCTCCCCCTACCGCCCTAATCCCACCTACCCCCGTCTCCCCACCCCATCCTCAAATTTCAATTTCATATTTTTTGTTACTTTTATAAAAAAAAATATTAAGAATATGAAATTTTATTTTACCTCCCCCCAACCCCTACCCCACCCTACCCCTCCCCCAGGCCTCAATCTCAATTTTTTATTTTTTATTTTTTTACTTTTATAAACAATTTATAAAAATATGAATTTTTTTCTTACCTCCATATCCATACCTATCCCTACCCCCTCCACTCTACCCATACTTATCCCCTCCACCCTCACCCCATCCTCAAATTTCTATTTCATATTTTTTTTACTTTTATAAAAAATATGGAATTTTTTCTTACTTCCCCCCTACCGCCCTAACCTCGTCTACCCCCATCCCTACCCATCCTCAAATTTATATTTCATATTTTTTGTTATTTTTATAAAAAAAAATATTAAAAATATGAAATTTTATCTTACCTCCCCCTATCCCCTACCCCGCCCTACCCCAATCTCAATTTTTTATTTTTTTTTACTTTATAAATAATTTATAAAAATATGAATTTTTTTCTTACCCTCATACCCACACCTATCTCTACCCCCCTCCACCCTACCCACACTTCCCCCCTCCACCTTCACCCCATCATTTAGCCCATCCTGATCCGTCCATCTTAGCTCATGTAAGTTTTGAGTGGGTTGGACATTGACTTATCTACAACTTCAACACATCTTGACCCGCCCAACTTCCGTCCAAACGACTCATCTGCCACCCCTAGTTGTAGCCCTCAAGCCATTTGAACAATTCAACTGTAATAGGAGAAAGCAGGAGATCCTTACATTTGTTTGTGCTATTTTATTTTACTTTGATTGAACTATTTGGTACTTTGGTTGAACTATTTAGGTTATAATTTTATTGAACTATTGTTATTGTAATTTGGTTAAACTTTTTATTGTTATTTATAGAATTAAGTAATATTTTAGACAATTAGTGAGAAAGAATAGTTAATGGAACTTGAAATATTATATATTGTTATTTTAGAAGTACAATAACGACTTTTGATATATTTTACATTGAAAACTAGTGATGAAAAATTATAAAAAAGTGGTGATGATGAGAACAAAAGGATTGGAGAAAAAATCAACGTGGTCTTTTCAAATCTTTATAAATCTTATGATAAATCTTTTAAAATCCAAACATAAGAAATCTTGATTGTCAAAATAGTCTTTTAAAATCATAACAATCTTAAATAGTCTTTTAAAATCCATAAGACTTATTTATCCCAAAAAAGTCTTTTAAAATCCTAATTGAATACACCCCGTAGTCACTAATCAATTCGGTTAAGCTTAAATTTTGGAATGATAAGGATTTCAGCAAATACTGAATATTCTCATGTTAATAGAGGTTGAATAATTCTCATACAGAGATGAGATATATTTTAAGATGAATATTCATTAGTTGTATAAAATAAAGATATTTGCTTATTTGTATAGCGACATTAAAGCTTTAAAAAAATTGACAGAATAAAAATTGGTAGTTCAAACTTCAGGATCTGAAATTTAAGATATACATATTTGAAGTTTGGTCTTGCCAAGACAAACTTCAGACACGATTGTCAGAAGTTTGGGCTAAACAAATCAAACTTCAGACTTGGCCCATTATGTGATGTTGAGCTAAGTTGGAGAAACAAAAAAGAGAGATAAAGTCACTGAAATTGAGGACCTAATGGGTTAGAAAAATAATTGTATCCCATTTGTGTCCTAGAACGTTGCATGAAGTCCGAGTGTGAATCTTGTGATACATGAATATCTCCAAAAGGGGAGAGCAGTTTGTGATACATGAATATCTCCTCAGTTGTCTACTCCACCGTTTTGCAATTTTTGGTATCAGAGTCACTTGTATTAAGGGACCTATGGAGAACCCGAATAAAGATCTAAAAGAATGAATTTTAAATTAAGATGAATATGAAATACGAGATTAACTACGACAGCTATGAGAATGATGTCCTAGAGAAGCATCAACTTGAAGTAATTATTTTGATAGGTGTGAAACTACCAAGATTTCAAAAGTTAAAGCAACTTTTGAATGATATTTTTGAGTGCAAGGAGTCCAACAAAGGTGTCAACCGTTATGAATCAGTTGCGTTTGAAGTAGCTGCACGATGCAGAATCTCGAGTAGAGAGGTAGCGAATGATATTACTGTCATGAGAAAGATGAAAATGAAAATCTACACTCGGAATGATGATGAGAGGTCAGAGAAGGTTTCTTTTTTTGAAACCCGAGATGAAGATGTTTATGATTATAAACATGAGAAATCATGTTGTCGAATCTGACAACTATAGCTTTGATGAAATTTAAAGAAGTGAATTCTGAAGAGATGGACACTTCTAAAATATTATCTATTGTTGTAGAATCTAAAATATTTTTACAATAAGAATGATAAGTGAGAAAACGATGAAGAAGAACTACTCTTGCTATTGAGAAATCTCCAAAAGGGGAGAGCAGTGGTGAAAAGGAAAGTTCTGATGAAACTGATGGTGTACCTTTGAAGCACAATTAGTAAAATGACATCATCTGATCTTATATATTAGAATAACAAAAGATCTTTCTTGATCAATCCATTTTCTCATCATTCTTCAAGAATAAGGAAGATCCTTTTCGAGTTTGAATTTTTTCATTTGGAATATGGGTTCTTCTACTTCATATTTATTTAATATGAATATTTTCATCATTCCTTAAGTCCCATAGGTTTGATCCTGTAGAATTTGACTCATTTTCTCATTAAACGAAAGGTATGAAATAAATCAGATTGATAAAAGTACCATGTGAAATCTTCGGATTTCCCTCCTCGATCCATATGTCATAGGTGCAGTATTTGAATCAATAAAGAATCTTTTCTTTTGTATGAATCAATATTATTCCATTTAAAATCCTTCGCGATACCTTTCAAGGAAATCTCGAAGGAAACATCTTCTGAGAAGATGAGAGAATCTTAGAAGATGAAGATCTTTTGAAGAATGATGAGATCACATAACAAATATAGTCTTGGGATAGCTTTACAAGTCAAGGTTGTGATCGATTCAAATTCATCGAAGAAGAAGAGATAACTTTGTTACTGGCACTTCAGGATGAAGATGCTGAAATTCAGATTTGAAAAGTTGAAGAATATTTTGTGAATTCTAACCATAATGTTCAAGGGGGAGTGTTGAAATGTGAACCTTGCATTAGAAGAATAAAAAGACTTCTTGATTTTTGTGATACATGAATATCTTAGTTCATGAATTAGGAAGGTTAATGTACTAGTCTTAGATACATCTATTGTTTTGTTCATGACCTAGGAAAGATGAAAAGAACTTCTAGAATTAAATTAGATGCATGTATTAGTCTAGGTGCATGCTAGAAAAGTTCTATAAATACCTAAGTATTATAGTCATTTGATGAGAGAAGAAAAAATGTAGTCTTTTATGCAAGATCAAGTTGGTAGAAATCCACATGTCTTTAAAGAGAAATTATTGATTAGAAAGTTACGTTGAGTGGAACAAAGAAGAATCGTTGCCTCACTTGTCTTCGAGAGAGAATTTGAATGATTGAGTGTACTTCTCCTCCCTCGATTTTCCAACAAAAATAACTCTGTCAATCACAACTTGTTGACAGTAAAAAAAAGTCACATGAGGTTTCTGTACTCTATCGTCCTTTAACAAACCATATTAATTAATAGGTCTAGCTAGATAGCTTCATAATTCAGTTGTTTAGATGAATAATATAGAGATACTAGTTTGGTTCTGGAGCTAGCTCTTTTGTGTTAAAGTTTCATGCATAGAGAATTATGTTGGAGAAATGATACGGGAATAATAAATAGCTATTACCATGATTAAAATGATAAACTTCAAAGATTACAATAATGAGTTTTCAATCTTGAACTAGAACTCTAATTCTGAATTTTGTATTCCTTCTGAAATATAAGAGCATGAACTGCTGCAACTGTGACTTGTATGTCCGCTGAGAATCTGACTTGGTTAGAGTTCTTTGATAGCAAGATCCAACCTAAAACACTTAGCAATAAAAATTAGAGAATCACAATACCACCGACTGAGTCAAGAGATGTCACTCTGTATTTAAGACAATTGCCCCATATATTGGGTTTTACGTTAGCGAGAAATAGTCTCCCAAGATAAATCAACAAACTATTAAATGTGCAAAGCCAACACAAGTGATCCTAGCGAATAACACAAATATAGAAGATTGTTGTCAGGAAAATCTGATCTCTTTATGGTACTGTTATGTTGTGTGTATGTCTATAGAATTGAGTCTAATAGCTCAATTTAAAGGAGTGTAAGGATGACTTTACACATGTCAAATTAACGACCTTGGTGGAGATTCAATGTCTTGCCATTAAATGATGACTTTTCACATGCCAAATTAATGGCCTTAGTGGAGATTCAATGTCTTGTCATTAATGGCCTTTAATGGAGATTCAATACTCCTAAATCCATGTCAACAACCAATGACTCTTGGCTTTCTGGCTTCTGATTCTCCACTGTTTGGGAATTAGCACCGAGGCGCTGCACCATTAGCGCCGCGATGATCCAGCGCCGGGCCCTTCCCGAGCCATTCCATCTTACACTTTGCACACTTCTTCCTTCGTTTACCAATGTGGAACACTTATCATTTGGCCAATGACTGTCCATCATTCTATGTCTCAAACACTTTACTTACATACCAATATCTCTTTCACTAATGAACTTTACGATCCTTGGTACAATGTGTGCACGTGTGTGGAAACGACATTTCCGACGTGCGGGCCTCCAATTGTTCTAGTCATAAATAATGGGATAAACTTTATTCCACATTAATAAATTTCCAACAATCCCCTCTTGAAAGATATTTTGGCGCACTCACAAGGTGTCTATTTCCAGCAATCTTTCAGCGGCCCGATGTTGCATCAGGAGAGGTACTTCCGCTTTGAACCTTCCTTAGTTGAATACCATATGACTTACTTACTGCGCGGTGAACGTGATGTCTTGAACCGTCAGTGTTTAGTGTAAGCCAAGTCAACGACACCAACACAATAACTTTCCTTACTCTGTTTTTCTTAATATTTTGTCCGTTGTGGTTGTGGACACTCTTGGATTCTTAAGTGCGTTCATTTGAGATGACCTATCCTCACACTTAAATAGGTGGTTTCCTACATCGTATCCTGTTATACCCCACTTTACAAGTGTTAGAAACTATTAAAAATTTCCCCAAACCTAACCTCAACCATTGAGGATCATTAAAGGTTTTGAAAAATTAACCTCTACCCACACTGCAGATAACACTTAATGTCTATCGCAGGAACAACTTTGAGTTTATGTTCCTTATAGAAATCATAACCCGAAGTGCTCTTGCTTTAACGAAAGCGCTCGACTGAACTTTTACAACTTAGTTTTCCCATTGAGTCTAATTTCTGGGATCTTCAGTCAGTAAGGTTGGGTTACCACTATATCAGTCCTTATTGTTTGAGTTTTAAGCCCATTCCCCTAGACAGGTAGAACATCTAATCTCTGGGTATACCATTAGTCAAAGGGTATGCTATGTTATCCTTTGATTTTACATAATCAATGAAAATAATACATATGATGATCACTTGTCTAACAGTCTTATGCCTCCATCGAATATGACGAGACTTGCCATTATACATAGAACTCTATGCCTTTTCTAGAGCCGACTGACTATCGTAGTGGGTCATTACAGAAGGTACATGTTTGTCCCAACAATGGGTGTCCTCTAAGAAGTCATGAAGCCACTCAACTTTTTCTCCTTCTTTTTCTAAAGCAATAAACTCTGAATCCATCGTGGATCGGGCAATGCAAGTTTTCTTAGAGTATTTTCAAGACACAACTCCATCACCAATTATAAATATATACCCACTGGTGGACTTGGTGTTCTCTATACCAGATATCCAGTTTATATCACTGTACCCTTCTAGTATAACTATATATCTCGAATAATGCAACCCATAAGTTAACATGTATTTCAGGTACCGTAGTACCCGATTCAACACTTTCTAATGATCATTACTCGGATTACGGGTAAACCTTGACAATTTGTTAACTACATAAGCGATATCAGGTTGGGTGCATAATGTTATGTACATAAAACTCCCAATCACCTGCACATATCGCTCTTGGCATACGGGCGCACCACAATTTTATCAATTTTCTGATTCATATTCAGTGGTGACTTCATCGGCGAACTGTCGAACATCTTAAACTTTCTCAATATATCATCGATGTAGTGAGACTGAGATAAGACCAGTCCGTCAGACGTCTTAGAGAACTTTATCCCTAAGATGATATTTGCAATACCCATATCCTTCACGTCGAAACATTATTTCAGCATATTCTTAGTCTCTAGGATCAAACTAAGACTATTCCTTGTGATTAACATATCGTCTACGTAAAGACATATCATGACGAACGAGTCAGAATTACCTTTCATGTAGACACATTTGTCACACACATTAATGGAGAAACTTTTCGATAGTAGAGTACTATCAAAAATTTTATGCCATTGCTTCGGGGCTTGTTTTAGCCCGTACAGAGATTTGACTAGTCGACATACTTTCTCTCTTGCCCCGGAACCACATACCCCTCGGGTTATTCCATGTAAATTTCTTCTTTCAAATCATAATTTAGGAAGGCTGTTTTGACATCCATTTGATGTATCTCAAGGTCACATAATGCTGCGATCGCAATGAATACTCGTATGTACGTCATTCTAGACACCGGGGACTACGTGTCAAAATAGTCAAGGCCTTCCTCCTGTCGATATTCCTTGACTACCAACCTGTCCTTGTACTTAACTATAGACCCATCTGCTTTATACTTTCGTTTGAGTATCCATTTACAACCCAACAATTTGTTTCCCAGGGAAAGATCAACCAACTCCCAAGTATGGTTTTGTAAGATGGAGTCTATTTCACTCTCAATAGCTTCTTTCCAGAGCGGTGCCTCTAGAGTTGACAATATTTCATCAATTATCATTGGTTCGTTATCAACCAAATAAGCTACAAAATCAGGACCGGTGGTTTTATCCTTCCTGACCCTTTTACTTCATCTTGGTTCTATCTTTGGAGTCTCCAAGTTATGAGAATCTAGAACACTAGATTCTGGATATTCAGCCACTTCGGAGTCCATTAGATCTGAACCATCTAGATCTGGGCAGTCAATGACTCCTGGTTCCTGAGAGCTTTGTTCATAACTTCGTTTGTGAGAGGTTATGTCTCTTTCCTTTCTAGGCAAAGTATCCTCAAAGAATTGGACATTCCTTGATTCTATGATCGCACCCCCGTGGATATCTGGTACATCTGACTTACGCACTAAGAAGCGATAAACACTATTGTTATTTGCATATCCGATGAAAATGCAATCTACAGTCTTAGGTCCAATCTTGATCTGCTTTGACTTAGGTACTTCAACCTTTGCCAAACAACCCACACCTTCAGGTATTTGTAGGTGGGTTTTTTCCCCTTTCAAGAATCCTATGGAGTTTTGTCCTTAACCTTATGTGGGACTCTATTAAGAATCGTATTAGCGGTAATGACAACTTCTCCCCATATGTTTTGGGGAAGACCGAAATTGATGAGCAATGCATTCATCATTTCCTTCAATGTACGGTTCTTGCATTCAACGACACCGTTCGACTGAGGTGAGTATGGAGCCATCGTTTGATGAACAATGTCCGATTGGATACAATATTCCTCAAATGGCGCTATATAATCTCCCCCTCTATCACTACGAATTGATTTAATCCGCACACTTAGTTGATTTTTAACTTCTGCTTTGTAGCGTCTGAACGCTTCATAATTACTTTTCAATAAGTAAAGGTAACAATACCTTGTGGTGTAATCTATAAATGTCACAAAGTACTTATTTTCCCCTCTAGTTTGTGCAAACTTCAAATCACATATATTTGTGTGAATAAGCTCTAGAGGAGTGGTATCCCTTTCGACAGATCTAAGGGGAGTCTTAGTGAGTTTTGCCTCTACGCACACCTCACACTTATGTTGAGGGTTTACGTCGATAGACGACAACAACTCCAACTTTACCAACCTTTGGATGGATTTGTAGTTCACATGTCCTAATCTATGATGCCATAAATTAGAAGACTCAAGCAAGTAATAAGAATCTTTACTTTTATTGCTTGAACGTAAGACTGACATGGTGTAAACCTTGAAGAGGCCTTCACAGACGAAGCCCCTTCCCACAAAGGTCTCCATTTTTTGTGATTACAAACTTATTGGACTCAAATACTAACCTAAAACCAGCATTAACCAATACAAGATCTGAAATTAAATTATTCCTAATCTCAGGGACATGCATCACCTCCTTCAGAGTGAGCTCCTTGCCAAAAGTCATATTAAGGACCACATTTCCTACCCCCAGCACGTCAGAGGAAGCGTTGTTACCATGAACAACTTCTTGTATGAAATTGGTGTATACGTGGAGAAGACATATCTATCGGAACATATGTGACAGATAGCACCAGTGTCCATCCACCATTGCTTGGGATTCTCTAAAAGGTTTGTTTCTAGCACCACCGCAGAAAACTCCTTAATCATGTCGTCAAGAAGCGTTTCCTTGAAGATGTTGGCCTTTTCCTTGCCTTTGTCCTTCAGGACATTTAAGACCTGGATACTCTAGCCCGCCTCACTAGGTGTCCATTACAATCCCATCAAATGAAGGATCTTATATCAGATGGTGCGACAGGTTCAACAACTTTTAGAGGGACCATTAGCTTTTAGTCTTCTTCCCTTGTGATTGGTACCTAGGGAAATTCCTGGCGCTTACTTAGAATTTGTCCACAATTCCAATTAATTGTAACCAAAGAACAAATCTTCTAAGCCTTGTTTTCAAAAATCCAATCCTTAAATGGGAAGTATGTGAAATTAAATCTCTGATTTTATAGTGTAAGGAACATACTTTTTCTAGGAAAACATTTTCATATTCCTAGCCTTACTTTACACACTTTAATCAAATATCATTTAATCTCATTATTGACAAGGAAGAAAATTAACTTAGCCTAATTTCTGATTTTGGCCCACGTCAGTCACTTTGTTGGACTGAGTGTCCATTTCCTCATTACCATAATTCGAATCCTTTGTCTGGGACAGATATAGGCCTTCTGCTACAAGATAGAACAACATCTTCAGTCTTCTCCTCTTGTCCCAGTTGACATCCTCAACCTCTCATGGGCGCTTGCTTCCACCACTTTTGGGAGTGGTGGCACCATCAACACCTTGACCGTCAATAGCATGACCAACATCCTAGCAACTATACTTACAAGAGAGTAGTGAAAGGGTTTAGGACCGGTCTTTAGACACTTGCCCTACTTCTTTTAGAAGCAACTACTTTTTTTCTCCTTCTTCCCGTGCCTCTTTGCTGCCAATTCGGCGCTCTGAACCTCAGCATAAGAACTATAGTCTAGTTTGTTGATACAAATAGAGTTACTGTCAACAGAACTATCAATGAAACTGGAAAACCTAAACCATAACCTGATTTGGTCACACAACAGTTGACCGATATATTTTGAACACTCCTTCCATCTTGTCTTAAAATTGTTGGAGAAATGATACGGAAATAGTAAATAGTTATTACAGTGATCGAAAGGATAAACTTCAAAGATTACAACAATGAGTTTTCAATCTTTTTTAATCTTGAACTAGAACTCCAATTCTGGATTTGGTATTTCTTCTGAAATACAAGAGCATGAACTATTGCAGTTGTGACTTGTATGTCCGCTGAGAATCTGACTTAGTTAGAAACACTAAGCAATAAATTAGAGAATCATAACACCACCAGTTGAGTCGAGAGATGACACTCTGTCTTTAAGATAAGATTGTCCCGTATATCAGCTTTTATGTTAGCGGTCAATAGTCTCCCAAGATAAATCAGCAAACTATCAAATGTGCAAAGCCTACACAAATTAGAACACAGATATAGAAGATTGCTAAGAGAAAGATTGATGTCAGGAAAATCTGATCTCTTTATGGTGTTGTTATGTTGTGTGTGTGTGTGTCTATAGAATTGAGCCTAATAGCTCAATTTATAGGAGTGTAATAATGACTTTACACATGCCAAATTAATGACCTTGGTGGAGATTCAATGTTTTGTCATTAAAGGATAACTTTTCATATGCCAAATTAATGACCTTAGTGGAGATTCAATGTCTTTCCATTAATGACCTTTAATGGAAATTCAATACTCCTAAATTCATGTCAACAACGAAAGACTCTTGGCTTTCTGGCTTCTGATTCTCCACTGTTCGGGAATTAGCACCGCGACGCTGCACTATTAGCGTCGCGACGCTCCGGTGCTGGGCCCTTCCCGAGTCATTCCATCTTACACTTTGCACACTTCTTCCTTCGTTTACCAACGTGGAAGACTTGTCATTTGGCCAATGACCGTCCATTATTCTATGTCTCAAACACTTTACTTACGTACTGATCGGTGTATTTTATATACACCTTTTGAGTCATTTTTAGTTAGTATTTTACTCATATCATTTATGTTTAGTATAGTATTAGGGTCGTTTTCCTTTCTTTTGTGTCACAACTGTCAGAAATGGAGAAATGGCGAAAAAGAGATGAAATGAACATAAATGAGATGGAATTGCACACTAAAAGGGCCAAGAAATGAAGCCTAAGAAGTTCCGGGAAATATAGAAGAAATCAGACGAAGATCGGACGAACAAAGGACGAAGAAACGAAAAATCCGGAAGAATGCCGTCACGCCAGCGCTACCACTCAAGCCGTCCAAAGCCCTCGATTTTTCGGTAGCCGCAGGATTGCTGGCGCGCCGATGCTGGATTTACGAGTTTTGGGCGGGTGACACATTTTCAGAGTCCAAAAAGGATAACTTTTCCTATTTACATATTCCTTAACCCTTTTCCATAACTTTTCCTAAAACCATTACCTAAAAGGATTCCATAACCTTTCCTACCTACATAATCCCTAACCCTTTACCTAAAGGATTCTTGGTCTATAAATAGTCTCTACATCATTAGAAGAATCAATAATCCTACATCCCATTCTCCATCCATCACCCATCCCATTCCACCATCCATCATTCCATTCCAATCCATCTTGTAAATATTCCACAACACAATCCTTGGATGCTAGAAGGCTTGGAGACTCGTTCTTGAGTATTTTCTTTTCTTTCTTTTTGCTTTAATTATTTCAGTTCATGTATGGAGATTGTATTAGTTCTTAGCGTGACTATGTCTAGGAGCTAATTACTTTATTAGGGATTTCCTTGTTATTCACTTGAAACTCTATTCATGAATTAATATATTAGTTTGGTTTCTTCTTCACTTGTTTAAGATTTATTCAATAGTTGTTTTGATTGCTTGGTAATTAATTGATCACTAATTATCATAACGTATATGATTTCTAATCGAAAGCCGAAAGGGGAGATTGTGAATATGCTATAGTTGAATAAACATAGGTTAAATCGTGGACGAAAGTACCCCGATACTTGTGTAGCTTAATAGGTTATTGCTCTTAATCCTCCTTTGTAGTCAAGCTTGTCACCGAAAAGTAGAAGGGTTTTCCATTTGGATTGAGTGTTTATATTACCTTAACAGGAGTATAAAATGATCTAGTTAACCTGTTATCTTAACGTAGAAGAAGTTAGTCTAATTGTATTAAGGATTGAATAGAGTGGATAGTTGATGATCTTGGAAGCCCTAATTCTCCATCATAACTGATTTAAATCAAAGTATTTTCATAATTAGTTTATTTCCTGCATTATTAGTTTAGAATTCCAATTCAATTGACGTTAACCAAATAGATACCATAGGATAGATAATCGGTACTTGAAAACCAGTCCCTGAGGACGATATTCGGTCTTACCTAGACTATATTACTTGTCACGATACGTGCACTTGCGTAAGTGTGTGCATAATTCACGCATCAAGTTTTTGGCGCCGTTGCCGGGGATTGACGTACTTTCAATATCGATTTATCTATTCTTATTTCTAATTTGGTTGCTCCAAGATCTAACTTGTTCTGCGAGAATCTTTTTATCACCTTTTGTTGTTTTTCTTATTTTGCAGGTTAAATTCGGAAAAAAAAAACGAAAAAAATAAAAATATACAGGTCCATGGACTACTACTTCTATCAGGGGCAGTGGAGTCATCAACAACAGCTTAACCCATAGGTTCCAGAGGAAGATCTAGATGAGTTGCAGGCAGACATACTCAGGCTCACCAAGTGCCAGAACCAGTTTATGAATGAGACAAGAGTGTCCCTCAGAAATTTGGAGACACAAATAGGGAAACTAATGGATAGGATGAGCAATACACTTCAAGAAAGTCTGCCAAGCGACACCGTTGTGGAAAGTGATAAGCAAATTGAGGAACCTGAACCACACCCAGCTGTTGAGGAATCTGGCGAGATAGTTGGTGTAGAGAAGGAAAAAATTACTGAGATCCAATTATTCACCTTTTTGGATTCTTTGTAAATTCTTTTTTCCTGTACCTATTGCAAAAGAAATACCACCAGCGGTCACTCTTGATCCCCAAATAGGAAGTCCATACCATCAAGGGCACCCCCTAGAGTAGAGATGTGTTGGGAATCTCATTGATCCCTACATTAGAGAGAGCCTAAAAGACAAACATGTCTTATGTACTTGGGGGATAATCTTATATCTGAAGCCCTTAGTTGAAAATATTGTTGTAGGAAAAGTGAGACCTGCAACAATAACTTTGCGGATTGCAAGCAGTTCGCAGAAGGATCCAATGGGCACTCGTAAAGGTTAACTACGTCCGGCTAAAAGACGTTAAAGACAACGCTTGTTGGGAGGCAACCCAATGTTTTTAATTATGTTATTTTAATTTTTGCTTTAGTTTGTTTTATCTTATCTTGAACAGTCTCACAGTATTGGGTTCTTGTTTTGTGTTATTGGATGACAGGTGGACTAGGAGCAGACCCCGAACAGAAAAAGGAGCAAAAACGCTGAAAATAAGAGGAAAAGAAGTCGTCAGCACCGCGGCGCCCAGAATCAGCGCTTGTGAGGAACCAGAGAACATGGGCGCGCGGCTCGATTGCGAGTGCCAGCTGAAAGTTCAGAAACCCAGATTCCGTGCAAATTCCAAAAAAATATTCCTCCCAGACCTCCATTATTACCGCTGTATTGTGTCAGTCAGTTGTCCCTATTTTTTTTAGTCTGGCACACATTGGGTACAATGTGTGATTTAAGTTTGGGGGGATGTTTTATTGTTTTTTGAGTCTTTTTGATTTGTTTTGGTATTTTTGAGTATTTTTTTTTGAGTCATAATGTTTTTTTCATGCATGTTGTAGTTACTTGAAACGCCTAATGAAGTAAATTAGAATAATGTAATGGAATTAGAAGCAACCATCGGAACACTTAGGAAAGTTATGCCAAAAATTCATGAAATCGAACTATTTGGGGTATCTTGCTTGATTTATGCATTGTTAGTGATTAAACCTATGTGTCTGCTTGCTTGTTATTTGAGGCGAAATAGTTAGGATATGCATGTTAGGGAGATGATTCAGACATTTCTTTGTTAGCCCTTTCTTACCATTCTTTGCCTATCCCTGACATTAAAATTATATCCCTAGTCAGCTGATCGGTGTATTTTATATACACCTTTTGAGTCAGTTTTAGTTAGTCTTTTGTCCCGTTTTGTACATATAAGTGTTGTATTAGGATAGTTTTCCTTTCTATTGAGTCAAAGTGGTTAAAATGGCCAAATAGCGGAAAATGAGCTAAAAGAGGGCAAAAGAGGAGATGCGGTGAAAGCAGAGAAAGTGGCGAGCGGTGAAATCGCACCAGGCGCGCGGCCTCCTGCGATCAGCGAGGGCGCGGCGCCACTATTGAAGAAGGCTGCGAAGACTTCGGCCGCGGCTCTCGAACAGCGAATCACGGGCGCGGCGCTAAACATCAGAAGCTACAGGAGTTGCGCCGCGGCACCGCTCGAGCAGCGAATATCGGGCGCGGCGCCAAAACACTGACGGATTGCAGAACTTCCACGCGGCCCTATGCGAACGCTGGCGCCGACGCGGAAAAATTAGGTTTTGGGCGAATTTACAGGCGGGCACGAAGGAAAAGAGGAGGCGGTTTTGACGTATAAAGGAGAACCCTAGGCGCTTTTAAGGGTTCCCTTTCTTGCACAATACAAGGCTTCTTGCTTAGAGATTGGAGACCATAGTCTAGTAATTTCTTTTCCTTTTCTTTACTTTATTTCAGTTTTTGTATGATGAACCTTGAATTAGTTCTTGTCATGTCTATGGCTAGGAACTAATTCTCTTATAGGGCTTTCCATGTTGAATTGCTAGAGACTTATGTTATAAATTAATGCATGCTTATGGTTATTTTTCTTATTGTGAGATCTATCCAATAATTGAGTTGAATTCTTGGTAATTAATTGACAACTAATTATCACTATATGATTTCTAATCAGATTCCGAAAGGGGGGGATTGTGAATATGCTGTAAGTTGGGTAGACATTCTTGGATTGGGGATGAAAATACCTCAATTATTTATGTAGCGTTGATGAGAGGCTTAACAACCCTAATTTTGCGCATTGTGCGTGACGGTCAACTAGGTTTTTGTTCTTAATCCTCCTATAGAGTTATCCTTATCACCGAAAGGTAGGTAAGGTGCGATACTGGGGTTGAGTGTTTATATAACCCTAACGGGAGTATAAAACGATTTCGTAAACCTGCTTTCTCCAAAAGAAGAATACCATAAGTTAATGCATTAATAAGTAGCATAAGCGGATAGTAAGGATACATGGAAGCCCTATTCTCATCACTACTGAAATAAATCTTTATATTTAGATAGCTTGCATAATTCTTAGTTATAAACAACAAATCAATTATCAATTCACCAAATAGATACTAGAAAATAGATAGTTGGTAATTGAACCCTAATCCTTGTGGACGATATTCGGTCTTATCAAGACTATACTACTTGTCACGATAACGTGCACTTGCGTTTAAAGTGTGTGCATCTTACCGCGCATCAAGTTTTTGGCGCGTTCTGGGATTAGGCATAGTTCAATATCAAATTTGTCTATTTTTAATTTCTAATTTGGTTTTTAATTTTTATTTTAATTTTTAACTTTTACGTTTTTTATTATTTTTGGAAAATTCGAGGTACCGTGATTGGTTGTTTGTTTTTGATCTATTTCAGGAAATCAGTTTATGCGAAGGAGAAGAGGAGCAGACACTCTTGTTCCCTTCAATCCAGAGATTGAGAAAACCTGCAAGCAGAACAGAAAGAATCAGCGGATTGCAACTTTGATAGAAATGGACGGAGGTCAAAACAATAACATGATGAGAGAAGGGTTAGGTGAAAATCAACCTAACCCAGGAATGCCTCGGCAAATGCCAATAGACGTGGAGAGAGTCCAAATCCAGCCGAGAAAGGAGTTTGGGGACTATGTCTTGCCAAAGTGAATGGAGCACGACGTGCATTAGGCTCCCTGCAATAAGCCAACAACTTCGAGATAAACCGGCGATTACGAGCATGGTACGACACGATGCAATTCGGAAGATCGCCATCGGAGGATCACATATGCACATAGCTAATTTCTTGGAGCTATGTGCAACTTTCAGATATAACGGCGTTACTGATGATGCCGTCAGATTGAGGATTTTTCCCTTCTCACTCAGGGATAGAGAAAAAGTATGGTTGAATTCCCTGCCGGCCGATTCGATTTTTACATGGCACGAGCTGACACAGAAATTCTTAGCCAAGTTCTTTCCTCCGCGTAAAGCAGCAAAACTGAGAGGGGAGTTGAACAACTTCTACCAAGCAGATGGAGAGTCCTTATATGAAGCTTGGGAAAGGTTCAAAGATCTACAGAGAAAGTGCCCACACCATTCGTTGAGTTGTGGAACTTGGTCCACATCTTCTACAACGGTGAGCGAAGACAACGTAACCATTATAGATGCAAAGCAGGTGGAGCATTCATGAGGAAAGCGACCCGACGCTCGTGAGTTATTAGAAGATATGGCCACTAACAACCATGTCACGGAAGAAAGGTCGACAAATGGGAGAAGAAACGTTGGGAGTCCACGAAATAGATGCTATTCTTGCCTTGAATGCCCAGTGGCCCTTCTAGCGAAAGCGATTCAGCGACATACGATGTCGATAAATGCGGTGCAGATGCCTAAAAGCTGTGAGATATGTGGTGGCCCACATACATTTGATAGGTGTCCTTCAGCGGATCCCAACAATATAATCATGGAGCAGGCAGAGTGTCAGGCCATAGGTAATTATCAGAGGCAACAAAACAACCCCTACTCCAATACTTATAATCCAGGGTAGAGGAACCACCCAAATTTCTCATGGAGGAGACCGGGCGGCAGAACCGGCACGAACCAGCAGAACCAATACGAGGGCAACAAAATCAATACCGAGCGCATAACCATTACAGGCGATGCAGAACCAGCGAGCAGAATCAGCGACCTTCATTCAAGCCCCGGCGTCAACGATTCAATGCACCGGTTCAGTGAAAAGCGAGCAGTGGCGGTGTAGCGACGCCAATGCGCACCAGATTCATGCGAAGCTAGATCCTCATTCAGAACTTGGAAACTCAAGTGGGTCGGCTAGCAAAGCGAGTAAACAAGGCCACGGGGACATTGCCGCAACACGAGGTAAATCCAAGGAGCAATGCGAGCGGTCAATTGAGAAGCGACAAGCGATTGGAGCGGCGATACCGCGGCGATGGTTGAGAAGAAGGCAGAGTTAGAAAAAGAGAAGGTGGTTGAGCCCAATCCTGTAGTAGAGAAAACTCCAGAGAAGGAGTAATACAGAAAAGATCCCTTTCCCCCAGAGACTACAGCGAAAGGCGGTTGATAAACAATTCTCCAAATTTTTAGAGACATTCAGGAAGCTGCATATCAACATACCTTTCATAGAAGCATTAGAGCAGATGCCCTCCCATTTTAAGTTTATGAAGGAGATCTTGGGGAAGAAGAAAAAGCTGGCAGAGTACGAAATAATAGCACTAACAGAAGAGTGTAGTGCTATCTTGCAGAAGAAGTTGCCACCAAAACTAAAGGATCCTGGAAGCTTTACACTACCTTGCACAGTGGGCAGGGTGACTTCAATGAGCTTTGTGTGATTTAGGGCAGTATAAATCTGATTCCCTTATCGCTTTTAAAAGATTGGAGTTAGGTGAGGCCAAACCAACCACGATAAGCTTCGCAACCGGCCGGGGCGATGGTTCATCCAAGGCAAGATCGAGGACGTGATTGTAAAAGTAGGAAAATTCTTCTTTCCTGCAGACTTCCTCATCCTCGATATGGAAGAAGACGCGGAAATCCCTATCATATTGGGGAGGCCATTCCTAGCAACGGGGAGAGCGTTGATTGATGTTGAAAGAGGAGAGTTAACATTAAGGGTGGAGAATGAAGAAATGGTGTTTAAAGTTTTTAAACACGTCATTGAGCCACCAACAATGAGTGGGTGCTTTGCAATCAGCACCATCAAATCCCCATGCGAGCCAATACAAGTCAACCAAAGAGCGATGAGCCCAAGAAAGCAGGCATGGTTTGCTGAAATGCCACTAAAAGAGGTAAGTATTCCTGAACTCCCCCTTACTGATAATGCTAAGAAGAAAAGAAGAAAAAGAAAACGCCAAATGTGGAGAAAATGGATTGGTTGGGGGCTTAATCCACCCCAGGGTTATTAAGTCTAAGGAACTTGCGTCCGGCTAAAAGACGTTAAAGACAGCGCTACTTGGGAGGCAACCCAACGTTTTCAATTATGTTATTTTAATTTCTATCTTTAGTTTATTTTATTTTGTCTAAGAACAGTCTCACGGTCTTGGGTTCTTGTGTTTGTGCTGTGATTGTAGTGCAGGAAATAAAGCGAAGGCGAAAAATCAAGAAAAGCGAATTTCTAGAAAAGTGGGTAGCGCGGCCCAGAGCGAGCGCGGCGCCAAAAGAAGCAATGCGAAGTTCAGCGCGCCAAAATTCGAAAATTTGCCAAATTTAGCGCGCATGAAAGTCGAAGGCCTTGAAGTTTAGGCGCGCGGCTAAAGCGAACATGGCGCGGCGGCGAATCCAGAACTTAAAACGCCCAGAATCAGATTTTCCCCAAATCCAATTTCAAAAACCTAACCATTCCTCTCCAAAAACCGACGAAATTCCAAAAATTTGCCCACAAATCCTCCACAAATTAAACCCAACCACAACCAAAACTCTTAAATTCCTAAAAACCATTAGCCATCTCAACCAACAAAGCTCCATTCCATAGCCTCAAACCACCATTAGAAACAAGAACAGCTTGAAGCTTCTCATAAAAAAGTAATCTTTTTCTGTTCTTGAATCCTTTACTGAAGTCACAGGAGGTAGTAGTTTGAAGGAGTATTGTAGTTGAAGTAATTGGGTACTGAAAAGTTGATTGTGAAGTTTGGAGAAAAGAGTAGAAAAGGAGTGTAGGTATTGGGTAGAAAAGTTGAAGTTTGGGGGTGTTGTGTTCGCTGCTAGTTGTAGATTGTGTAGGAATCATTTGTGCCACTAAATTGAACGCTCCAGAAACTATTTTAAACCATGGCCACCAGGAAGAGAAGAGGCTCCATATCCACCCCAACCCCACAATACGATGAAAATAGGTTTGTGAGCTACCAAGCCTACCAAAGATACAAAAAGCTTGATACCAGACCCTTAATACCAGAAAGGGGAATGGACTACCAGAGGGAGTCATATGGGGAAGAAGATGTTTATGAGCCCATTCGGGCGATGATTGAGTTAAGGGAGTGGAGGAGATTTGTGAATCCGGAGAAGATAGCACCAGTAAACACAACAATGGTGCGTGAATTTTATGCCAACTTTCCGGAGAAGGTGGAAAGATGATGCTTTGTAAGGGGACATTATGTGCACGTGGCGAGAGGATATAAATATACAATTGAAAACAGTTGATGTTGAAGAAAGAAGTGATTGGAATCACTTTAGAACATGGTCTAGAAGCATTGACCACATCGACTGGAATGTCGTTGCAGACACCGTGAGCTACCATGGGGTTGTTTTTGATATTGGAAGAAATGGGTCAAGAGCACTGAACAGGTGCCAATTCAACAAAGTAGCCAAAGGTTGGCTATATTTCGTCAGCGCCCGCATGATTCCATCCACGCACTTCACCAGAGTGCCAGAGGATAGGATTAAACTGATATATGGAATTATGAGGGGGTTGACGATTGATGTGGGGAAAGAAATAGTGCAGAGCATTGAGGAAATCAGCAGGTTGGTAACAACAGGTGGATTGGGACATGACTCAGTTATAACCAAGCTATGTCACATGAGTGCGGTCCCAAAACTACCCACTGACACTCATGAGAGAAACCAACTGCCGGTGTCCTGTGGGATAGTGCACTCTTTCCCGCACCAAGCCCCAAAGAGCGGATAAAGAGTACAACCAAAGCAGTGTGCAGCAGAGGACGCCATGGGCGAGGATGAGCACGAAATAGGGGCTCAATATGAGGCATGACCTAGCCACCGCCAACCACGAGGCGAGAACCTCCAACGCCACGATGGAGCAATTGTTTCAAAATCGGATGAAGATGATGCGGACCTTGGATCTGATGGTACAAGGACAACAAGAAACAAGGCAACAAATCAACGAGTTGAGTTCCTTGTTCAACCAATGGTCGATGCATTATCCACCGCCACCACCACCATTTTAGCCAAAGTCTGTAAGTCCTATTTTTTTTTTTTGAGTCTTGCACACATTGGGGACAATGTGTGATTTAAGTTTGGGGGTGTTTTATTTGTGTTTTATTTTCTTTGTGTCATGTTATGTTTTATTTAAGTCTTTTTTATTGTTTTATGTTTATTTTGAGTCACCAAATTTGTTTTTTCCTTTTTTGAGTCATAATTGCCTGTCAAAGATCATAATTGCTGTAGTTGCTAGAAACACCTAGTGAAGTAAGGTGGAATAATGTAACGAAATTGAAGCAACTATCTAAACACATAAGTTAGATATGTCAAAAACTCACAGAATCTGTCTAGTTGGAGTTTCTTGCTTGAGTTATGCATGCTAAATGATAAATACTTATGTGTTATGATTGCTTGCTATTTGAGGCGAAATAGTTAGGATATGCATGTTAGGGAGATGACTCAGGCATTTCTTTGATAGCCAATTCTTACCATTCTTTTCTATCCCGTACTTTAAAAATATCCCTAGTCAGCCCCATTGAGCCTAAATTTGAAACTTCTTCTTTGACACCCTATATTCCCACAAATTGTACCATAAGTGAAAATATGAAATAGGGGAATACATTGTGTTAAAAAAAGAGATAAAAGAGTGAATAAGTCTGTTGCACCCCAATACAAAAGTAATAAGAAATAGGCAAAAATCTAAGTTTGGGGGTGTTTGTCATTATTATATACTTCACTCTCCCAAAACAAAAGAGGGGAAAGATAGAATCGAAATGAAGAAAAGAACAAAAAGAAAAAGGGAAATATTGAAAAGCTGAAAAGCTTATGGTACACGAAATGAGCCTAAATTGCCTATTTTTACCTACCTATACCTAAGCCTACATTACAACCCTTAAAGTCCTGAATATCTCTTTTATGCATATCCAGAATTAGTGGAGAATAGCAAGTAAGCATGCCATAGGAATTCTTGAATTTATATGCATGATTTAGTATATTGACTTCCATTAAAGCATGATGAATAGGAGTTTACGAAATATCTAGCTTAATGTGCTGAAATGTCATGCTATATGTTCCTGCATATTATTTTGCTAACCTTCATGTTTTTCTAGTTAACACTAATGCAGCAAAAGTAATCAATGGCAGTGAGTCTTTTATTTTCGTTTCTTTGAGTCTTTTATTTTATTTCTTTCTATCCTTGCTCGAGGGCGAGCAAAGGTTAAGTTTGGGGGTATTTGATCGGTGTATTTTATATACACCTTTTGTCGATTTAGTTAGTCTTTTGTCCGTTTGTACATATAAGTGTTGTATTATGATAGTTTTCCTTTCTATTGAGTCAAAGTGGTTAAAATGGCCAAATAGCGGAAAAGAAGCTAAAAGAGGGCAAAGAGAGATGCGAGTGAAACAGAGAAAGTGGCGAGCGGTGAAATCGGACCAGTAGCCGCGGCCTCCTGCGATCAGCGGTCGCGACGCCACTATTGAGAGAGTGCGAAGACTCGTAGCGCGCCTCGAGCAGCGAATCACAGGCGCGTCGCCTAAACATCCGGAAGCTACATGAGTTGCGGCCGCGGCACCGCATGCCAGATATCGGGCGGCGCAAAACACCCGACGGATTGCAGAACTTCCGCGCTGTCTGCGCGCGGCAGCGTAAAATTAGGTTTTGGGACGAATTTAGGGCCAGCACGAAGGAAAAGAGGGAGGCGGTTTTCAGCCTATAAAAGGAGAACCCTAGGCAGTTTTTAAGGGTTCCCTTTTCTTGCACAATACAAGGCTTCTTGCTTAGAGATTGGAGACCATAGTCTAGTAATTTCTTTTCCTTTTCTTTACTTTATTTCAGTTTTTGTATGATGAACTTTGAATTAGTTCTTGTCATATTTATGGCTAGGAACTAATTCTCTTATAGGGCTTTCCATGTTGAATTGCTAGAGACTTATGTTATAAATTAATGCATGCTTATGGTTATTTTTCTTATTGTGAGATCTATCCAATAATTGAGTTGAATTCTTGGTAATTAATTGACAACTAATTATCACTATATGATTTCTAATCAGATTCCGAAAGGGGGGGATTGTGAATATGCTGTAAGTTGGGTAGACATTCTTGGATTGGGGATGAAAATACCTCAATTATTTATGTAGCGTTGATGAGAGGCTTAACAACCCTAATTTTGCGCATTGTGCGTGACGGTCAACTAGGTTTTTGTTCTTAATCCTCCTATAGAGTTATCCTTATCACCGAAAGGTAGGTAAGGTGCGATCTTTGAGGTTGAGTGTTTATATAACCCTAACGGGAGTATAAAACGATTTCGTAAACCTGCTTTCTCCAAAAGAAGAATACCATAAGTTAATGCATTAATAAGTAGCATAAGCGGATAGTAAGGATACATGGAAGCCCTATTCTCATCACCACTGAAATAAATCTTTATATTTAAATAGCTTGCATAATTCTTAGTTATAAACAACAAATCAATTATCAATTCACCAAATAGATACTAGAAAATAGATAGTTGGTAATTGAACCCTAATCCTTGTGGACGATATTCGGTCTTATCAAGACTATACTACTTGTCACGATAACGTGCACTTGCGTTTAAAGTGTGTTCATCTTACCGCGCATCATCAGCCCCTTTGAGCCTAAAAATAAGACCTTTCTTTGACACCCTATAATTCCATATTTGTGCCATAAGTGGAAAAATTGAGTTGTTTGGAATATAAAGTGTTGAAAAAGAAACAAAAAGAGATTGAACAATTTTGATGCATCACAATGAAAAAGTAATAATAAATAGGCAAAAGCCTAATTTGGGGGTGCTTACTATTCATCAGACACCTCATTCTCCCAAAACAAAAGAGGGGAAAGATAGGTATGAGGTTAAAAAGAGAATCAAAAGAAAAGGGAAGAATTTAAAGCAAAAGAACTTATGGTACGTAAATTGAGCCTAAATGCTTATTTTTATCTACCCCTGCCTAAGCCTACATTATAACCCTGAAAAGCCCTGAAGATCTCTAATATGTATATCCATGATTAGTGGAGAATAACAAGTGAACAAACCATATGATTTTGAAATTAACATGCATAGTTAGGTATTTTTACATCCATTGAGCATGATTGAATTGAATTTGCGAAATATCTGACTTGAGTGTTTAGAATGCTAAAAATCCATGCTATATGTTCCTACATATTATCCTACTAACCTTTATGCTTTTCTAAGTGACAATTGTGCAGCAAAATGATCAGTGTCTGTTGACACCCAATTTTGACCCTCTCGTGCAGTCATTAGCTATAAAATTACACTAATTTTGCAAAATAATTTCTTATAATTTTTTTATAATAAAATGCAGCGATAAAACATAAATACAGGCATAAATAAGCAATCTAATAATAACACCGCATTTTACGTAGAATATTAAGCACTTAGAGTCTCGCGCCCGCATTTATTAATTTTAGGCCCTGTCATAGTTCTTAAATGATAATAAAGTAAATAAACATTCGCATTTCATTAATAGCAAGACAATTTCATAATTCGTAATTTAAATTAATCTAGCACATGCGTTTTAAATAATAGCACCGCGTTTTAAGTAAAAGCATTAAGCAATCCTTAAATATCACACCTACATTTAGCATTTAAATAATTTAATCTCAATTCAATTTAACTTCGCAGAATACGCATAATAAATAAGTTTCAATAACGGCCTCACATTATAAATAATAAGCACTAATTAAATAGCACACTCGCATTTATTATTGTAATAATAAAACACATAAATAATTTAATCACAATTTAGATTTCATTTATTTACCATTAATTAAATAATACACTTAATACCTAAAACTAATACCCAATTAAAACTAACCTAAACTAACCACGATACCCATCTTTAAAAAAAATGCAGCCCAGGCCCTACCTCTTAAATTACCCATCGCCCCGGCCCAACACCCGCATCCCACTAGCCCTTATACCCGCCCAAAGCCCCTCAAATTTTTATTTTCCCTAACCTTCTCCCCCCATCGTCCAGAACCCACAAGAACAAACCCTAAAAATCCTATGTCGCCGCACTTTCCCCATCGCACACGGCGCTTAGCGAGATTCTCACGAGAATCGGGTTCGCTTACCTTTCCTCACCCACGCATCAGCCAGCAAACCCTAAGCAAAACCTAACGCGCATTAAAACCACAGCCTCCAACACCCCTTAGCCAATTTCGCTCCAGATTTCCCTCCATGTATACTACGATTTCATACCATTTAACAATCAAATCAGTACCATAATAAATGATGTAGGAATTAGCTCCCGAAATCAATCGAAAATAGCTCACAAAATCGTTCTAAAATCAGAACGATTTCTTACCATAACCAGCACCCAAATCTCGTCCAAAATCAGCCTTGATTACTTACCAACTTGGAACCCAAAATCCTAGCTATAAATACAGAACCGCTATGCATGCAATAGGGGCATTCATTCAGAGATTCAGAAATTGAGAGAAAACAGGCAAGAATTATTCGAAGTTAGCATTCTAGAGCAGATAGTCAGAATCCTCAAGCTTTTTGAGAAGTTTCATCCTTTCGCATAACCGCAATAAATCCTCCGAGTGAATCGACGACTTGATAAGCTGCCTCGGTTCGCTGCCTGGAGAAGGTAAACTCATTCCCCTTGCAAATCTCATTCCTTTTATGCTGATTTATGTGCTCTGTTATATGTATACTGGTCACGATTGTTAATGACATTACATGAGTTTGAATCAATTTTATTTGCCTCGATTCATATTTGGATTGATCGCATGATAATCTGGGATTGATATACTTGTCTGGGAATACTTAGGTTGGATTCTTAATGTGTGCCCGTCTTGCTATTGAATGTTAAACTGCATCATATCTGTAAATCTTAAACTGTTATTGCTTCACCTCAATATATTGGTACATGCTTTCCTAAATTAGTTGTCCAACTAATACTTGTGGCCTGTATATTAATACGATTATAGCATTTAAATGGACATGCGTATGTAAGGAGTTTGTCAGGATTAAGTTATTATGTCTTAAGGGTTGTCTGAAGTGAAAATTTAGTTTGGGTTTATTTTGGTATGTTCAGAGTACTAATATTCCCTGTAGGTTGAGAATCATGCGTGCTTTACGTCCTCTATAGACTTAGCAGGTTGTCAATTTGTTATTTTCCAAAAAAGGGGGTCAAAGACCGGAGATGTTAATGTGTAATGTTGTCTGTCAATATCCGTAAGACTCGTATCTCCTCCCTGTTTAGCTCCCTTTATTTACACATCTAGCTTTGTTCCCTGATCTGGAATGCTTCGCTTATGGGCCTGATTTTCCCCTGTTTGTATTGCCTTATTATGGGGCCACCAAGGCCCATCACCTAGGCTGAGTAATGCTTCATATGTGTTTCTTCTCTTACTTCGAATCTGCCAATTCAGTTTAGACTAGTGTACTGCACGAGATTTGAATCATGTATATGACTACGAATATAAGTGCATGTGTCTTTATTTGCATTTTTGATAATTTGAACATATACTAATCCTTATCTTTTTTTTTTGACACGCATCGGAGCCAAACGAAGAGTCTCATTGCGAGACTCCTCATGAGTTACAACAAACGAGGACCTACATCTATGTGCATCTTCATATCCGCATCAGAAATTCCAACCCGCCGGCGAATTACATCGCCATCTTTCGAGTCTTCTTTTGATTCCCTTTTTCCCCATTTAGTTATTGTAATTAATTGTCTAACATTACACTACTAGCATAATCTTCAGGATATTTAAGCCTTAGAGTTGCCATTAAGAGGTGGTTTGACACTAGAAACTTGTTTCTTCTAATTTAATCATTTTAGACCGCTATACATTGCTTAAAGTTGCATTAAATGACCTAATAACTTCTTACTTGCATAACCCTTCACGCAGTTAAAATGTTATTTGTTATCAAATTCTGTAAATTCAATTATTAACATTATTATAGGAAAATTAGTTCCGCTTGCTAGATAGATACCTTGCATGCTAGGCCCACTTCATAAACGCATAAATCATCTTTGCATATATAATAATACACATTTTAGCTAGAACTAGCTTTATATATTTTTAAAGCAAATTTCACATTTTTCTGTTAGTAAAAATGCTTCATATATCTTTATTTAAACACTTTTCAAGACATATATTGCATCTTAGCATAATAATCACCCTAGGTTTGGCAGGACAACCGCAAGTTAGCGGATCTTAGAGGGTGCCTAATCCCTTCCCTCTAGATTAATAAAGAGCCCTTACCCAGAATCTCACTAAGTTTAGCAGACCATTAAAATGGAGTTAATGTTTACTTTAAACTAGTTAACATTTAGGTGTCCTAATTCACCCAATTAATTAGGTGGCGACTCCGCCAACCCTTAGCACTTTTAAGCACCCTTTGACATTTAGCACCTTTTAAACCCTTTTAGCATTTTTTGGCACCTTAGCAACCCTTTTAAGCACTTTAATATTTAAGCACCCCCATTTTAACATTTTATTTAGCGTTTATTATTTATTTTCTAACATTTCATTTAAGCAGGAGCATAGCTTTTATTTAAAAATGTCGCGGTCGAAAAAGGGGCGTGACAGAAATGGCGACTCCGCTGGGGAATCTAAGGCTCTTAACCACAACAGATCTAGGGTTATTATTTGGCATTATTTTTGCATTTTAAATTTTTGCGTACTGTATTTTGTTTGTTTAATTGCTATTTGCTTTACTGCTTTCCTTAAACTGGCATTCCGCTCATATTTCTTCCACTCTGGAAAATTCACACCATCACACACTACATGCGAGGTGCGCTTGGTGCATCAGCAAAATTCTTTCTTCAAAACCCAAATTTAGGAGAGTTGGTAATATACGTGGAGTGTCCGGTCTAACCGGTGGCCGCGTAGCCTTCTCGCTCGAGTTGTCCGCTCGGGAACCTTGCGTCTAGAAAAGCCAAATCTTAGCAACTCAGGATAGAGCTATACCACCCTTCATTTTAAGGCATGCATGCATTTACCTTAGGTGGGTCGGTCCTTGGTACCGACGCCACAATTAGGAAGACACCAAATTTGTCGAAGGGTTTTTCACAACCCAACGACCAACAACACATTATGTGTTACGTGATATTGATGGATGAATCCGAGTCTAACGTGACATGCTAGCATTGGGAAATTTTGCATTTACTTCTGTTCATGTATAGGATGAGCAGTATTCTAACAATCCCTGAAGTCAGAATGGTGAGTGGTGTTCCGACAAAGCTAAAGATTTGGTGGGAGAATTTCGATAAGCGTGATAAAATGATCATCAGAAGCAAATGAGGTGGGCTCACGGCTTTGTATGACCTCGCTCTAGATCAACATATAGTTAGGGCCTTAATTCGGTTAGGATCCGGATAGAGGCGGTGTTGATTTCAAGACTTGAACTCACCCCCACGTTGGAGGAGATCAACTACTTCACGAGCTTAGCTTACCAAGACAGAGGGCAAATCATCCCTTATAGTCAATCTGGAAAGAGATTCTTGCATTACATGGGCCTAAAGAACACAAAGGAACTCCGTTGCTTCGAAAATAATTGGGTTTCGCTAGATTATCTGTACGAGAGATATGGTCGCCAAGATAGCTATCAGTCATTTAGAAAGGAGTTCTCTTGCAGTCTGGGACAATGGAAAACTAGGCGACATACCGCGTTCGTCGTTGCTCTATTAGGCACTCTAGTGTTTCCCCTTGAGCATGGACGGATCAGTACTTGCATATGTTCTGTGACCCGAATGGCTTTTGAAGGCATTAATGGCACGCAACTTACTTTGGTTCCCATGATTCTAGCTGAGATATTTCGAGCTCTAGGAAAATGCAAGCGAAGGGAAACCAATTTCTTCGAGGGATACAATCTCATCTTACAGATGTGGGCCATGGAACACTTTTATCAGCGATCGAATATGACAGACATTTGTTTTAGCAATGATTATAGGATTGTAAGTTTTTACGACAGGATGAAGCGGTTTGTGTCACCAGTTGGTACTAGAGATTGGTATGAATTTCTGGCATCCCGCACTAGCAACCAAGTGCAATGGAGGTACCCACTGCTATCCCGTATCAACAAAGCCTATGTAAGGAGCAAGGACCGTTATTACATCGAGCTCATCGGATTAAGGGGACTTCAGCCATACGCTCCGTTGCGTGTACTCCGCCAGTTTGGTCAAGAACAGGTAATCCCGCTCCAATCAGACATGAAGGATTCAGAGGTCGCGTTTGGGGCAAATTGCACTTTCCCCAGAAAGAAGCAAATCCTTGAAGAATGGAACAACATTGAGAAAATAGATGTCAAATATGAGCAAGCAGGAGGTACGCCTGAATACTGTGCATGGTTCAAGGAAGATTGTGGCAGTCCAAGCCCCAAAGGCAAGCAGGGTTTCGAGGATATCGACATGACCAATTGGGTAAAAGTGTGCAGATTAGGGAACAACACCGTCCCCCCTGAGAGGTGGGACCAACTACAAAACATCATGCAATATTTGGAAGATGCAGGAGCAGGGCCTAGCAACACCACAGCCACATTCGCCGGCAGCATAATGTAGCATTACGAATAAATCTTAGTTTTGACATTTCATTGTTGCAATTTAATTATTTTTAGTCCCAATAAAAGCATTTTCGATCCGATGGCTCGGACCAATCCATCATTATCGCATATGTGACGTTTAGGCCTACCTCTGGCACAAAGAGGTCCCCCTTGCATGTTAGGAAACGTTTGAATGTGTTATGTGCAATATATCTGCTACATACCTGCAAATTATGTATTTTATGCTAACACCGTTTGTTGCATTTTTTAGAAAGATTTATCATCTTCCCCAAAAGGTCGGTTCGTATTTGACTCAACAATGTCGGAGCATCCACACTTTACCAGGTCCAAGACACGAAATGATGATATGACCGCCTCGGCGCCCGAGCCAAATGGTTTGGGAATTATTCTGTCAAATAAATGTAAACTTCAGAAGGGAGGAATGTCACCAGTCAGGAAGAATGTATTGCACAGCTGCTACAACAAATTGCTGATATGCAGGTTGAGATGGAGAGGCTACGGAATCTGACCAACCTATCCATTAGTTTGAATACCCCTATACCAGAGCAAAGGGCCACTACCTCGCAAACCATCCCAGATCGACCTCCACCACCACATATCTCCCAAAACTCCCCACAAAGACTACCGATCGATCAAACCGTCTCGCCCACCGATCCTCAACCTCACCTCAAAATGATCCTCCCACTACCCATGTACCTCAGCCCCCGCCTACTTACTTCACCACAATCAGCCCTAATCGCCAGGCCAACCAATACCCACGCACCATACCCATTACCACCCAAAGAAACAACCTGCATAACCTAACTTACACAATGCGAAACCCACCATTTATCGTCCCGTGCTTCACTGAAGCGGTCATTACGAAGAAATGGAAAGGGAAGTTCGAGCTAAGATGGACGAGGACGTAGCCAAAGAGATCCATAGCTTGAAGGAAGCAGTTCGGGGCATGCGATCGGATAAAGGTCACGAAGGACTAGACTACGAGGACCTTTGCATGCATCCAGACGTGGAGCTGCCTGTGGGGTACAAGGTGCCGAAGTTTGAACTATTTGATGGGAAAGGGAACCCCCGTGCACACTTGAGGTCATATTGCGACAAGCTAATCGGGGTAGGGAAGAACCCAACAGTCATTATGAAATTGTTCATTCGAAGTTTGACCAGCGAAGCATTAGACTGGTACACCAGCATGGATCCGCGAAAATGGCATAGCTGGAATGCATTAGCCCAAGACTTTGTGGAGCGGTTCAGATTCAACACAGAAACCGTTGTGGACAGGTTCTATCTAATGAAGTTAGAAAAGAAGTCTACTGAGACGTTCAGGGAGTACGCCATGAGGTGGCGTTCAGAGGCAGCGAAAGTACAACCACCCATGGTGGAGAGTGAGATGACCACACTATTCGTACAATCTTTGAAGGACGCAACCTACTATGAGCGAATGATAAGCGTCATCGGACGGAATTTTGCGGAAGTTGTTAGAATGGGCGACTTCAGGTTAAGGTATTAAAGCGGTAGGATTACAACCGCGCGATTACAGCAACTAATAAGGCGATTCAGTCAGGGACACTCGGGAGTACTTCACAAAGGAAGAAAGACACAGTTTCCCCTTCTATGTTTGTACAAGAACGCAAACCCGAAGCATTCATAACATACCAAAACCCGTCCTGCTACCAGAACTCCACACCTCACTATACACCTGCCCCATACCACAACTACCACACACAGCCTATATATAACGCTTCCCAGACACCCATTCATCCTGCCCCGCATAGATCCACCCATCAAACCCGCCAACAAAATAGAGCACCCAATGCACCCAGACCAAATACGAATTTTGAAGGAAAACCACCCAAAGTTCGCACCCCACTAGCTGAACCCATACCCCGAATATATGAAAGCTGCGAGCTGCAGGCCTAATCCAACCGATTCCAGGAAGGATTCCTGACCCTATTCCAAGGTGGTATGATGAGAACAAGCGCTGCGCATATCACTCCGATAGCCCAGGACATGACACTGAAGGTTGCCACTCTCGTGACGTAATCGAGGCATTGATCAGAGAAGGGGTAATTCAGCTGAGAGATCCGGCCCCAAACGTGCATGATAATCCCTTGCCAAACCACGGCAACGTCAACGTGCACCTGATAACCTTAGATGAGGAATACGACTTGGAGGGAACCATCCGATCAGTTCAAGTTGAAGGAAAAGCTGAACTTTCGCCACGCCTCGCCACCAATATCCGAAAGAAAGCAGTTTTCGAGCTAGAAAGGGCGCCGCCAAAGCACAAGGGTTCAATCACAGTTGCCCAGATACCCGCTGGGAGCCGCCAATCAGAGTAGATCGCAGAGGAATTGGGAAGCAGGTTATAGAAGTCACCGCTGCAGGTATAACCAGGTCAGGGAGGTACTACACGCCTGTGAAGGCAGCCAGGGAGGTACCACAAAAGAAACCCGTGACAGAGGCTGAAGTCGAGGAGTTTTGGAGGAAGATGCCCACTAAGGAGTATTCTGTCGTGGAGCAGTTGAAGAAAACATCAGCACATATCTCTCTATTTGCACTGCACGCATTACGCCCACACAGTTCGCACTAATGGAGGTATTAAAGGATGCATATGTTCCAGAGGGTACAACAGACGAGAACTTGGCAGCTTTAGTCGGACAAGTACTAGAGGCCCGCAGAATCGCCTTTCATGATGATGAATTACCCGTTGGTGGAGTCAGACATAATCTTGCATTGAATATCACCGTCCAGGTCGCAGACAAGATTGTCTCAACAGTGCTGATTGATGGAGGCTCAGCCGTCAACATTTGTCCCATGACGACACTGTTGAAATTGGGGACAGATTGTAAGAAAATTCGTGAAAGCCACATCAGGGTCAAAGGTTTTGACGGAGTCCATAGGGGAGTCGAAGGTGTAATTGACCTCACACTGCTGATCGGACCTGCAGAGTTCGTTGTGGAATTCCAAGTATTGGATATTGCTACATGTTACAACCTGTTGATAGGAAGGTCGTGGATCCACGAGGCTGGTGCAGTCCCGTCCACCTTGCATCAGTGCATAAAGTTTGTATGGAATCACCGTGAAGTGGTGGTATTTGGAGATAAAAAGGGAAGCGTCAACACCGATTATGCAGTCCCTGTCATAGAGGACGTAAAACAATTGGATGGTTCGGTTTTTCATGTTAATGAGATCAAGAGAGCAAGCAGGGTCATGCTGTTGCAGCTGCCACGTTCTCTCACAATGGTGGCCAAGGAAATGCTAAGAAATGGATACGAGCCCGGCAAAGGTCTTGGGGCCAGTATGAAGGGAATCACAGAGCCTATCCAGTTGTTTGGAAAGAAGGACACTTTCGGTTTGGGGTACCGGCCCACCTCGAAGGATTTGGTGACTGCGAGCCGCCGAAAAAAGGAATACACTCCCTTGCCTATGCCCATTCCGCCCTTGAGTCAGTCATTCGTCAAAGCCTGCACCATCCAGATGCCGAGAGAAGATGACCCAGAGGATCTCGCAGCAAGGTTCCAGAATCTGTTCGTAGGAGAAGATGAGGCAGATTGATGTATGATCGCAGGAGATCACAAGGAAAAGCTCACCATTTGGGACGCAAATCATGGATACAGCCTGAATAATTGGACTTGCACCCCTGTCCTAACCTTCCGAGGAGCTTGGTAGAATTTATGATAGTTCTAGCAGTGTGACTTTTTATCTAGAAAGAAAACAGACATGCATTTACGTTTCTTTGATATGTTTTTAATCTCGCAGTTTTACTTTCATCATAAATTCCAGGATATTTTTGCAGTTTTTTTAAAAAAATTGCTTGTGTTAAAATTAAATTCTTTACGCATTTTTCTTTCAGCGATCATATTAATAAACTTGTTGATAATGCGAATATGACATGTAATGAGACCAACAAACAAAGTTCAAATGACGAGTATAGCCCCGAGGAACAAGAAGAATGTCCGCAATCAGAGCTCAGCCAAGAACTAGAAAACTTTGAGAATAAACCCAAACCGAATTTGGAAGAAAAGGAATTGATAAACTTAGGCAATGAGAGAGTTGCGAAAGAAACTAGAGTCAGCGTCCACCTAAATGTCACACAGAAGAAAGAGTTGATTGAGCTCCTGAAACAATACACCGATGTGTTTGCTTGGTCGTATGACGACATGTCAGGTTTGAGTACGGACATCGTCGCACACAAGTTGCCTATCGAGCCATCATATCTCCCCGTAAAGCAAAGGCCAAGAAAGATCAAACCAGACATGAGTTTGAAAGTCAAAGAAGAGGTGTCTAAACAGTTCGACGCAAAGGTAATTCGGGTTGCAAAGTATCCTACTTGGTTGGCAAATATCGTGCCGGTAAAGAAGAAAGATGGGAAGGTCCGAGTCTGCGTGGATTACAGGGATCTCAACAGAGCTAGCCCGAAGGATGACTTTCCGCTTCCAAACATTCATATACTTATCGACAATTGTGCGAAGCATGAACTACAGTCGTTCGTCGACTGCTTTGCTGGTTATCATCAGATCCTTATGGCAGAAGAGGACGCAGAAAAGACAGCATTCACTACCCCGTGGGGGGTGTACTATTATCGAGTAATGTCGTTCGGTCTCAAGAATGCGGGCGCTACCTACATGAGGGCCATGACTACCATCTTCCATGACATGATTCATAAGGAAATTGAGGTCTATGTGGACGACGTCATCATCAAATCACGAAAAGCGGAGGGCCATTTGGCAAACTTGAAGAAGTTCTTCGAACGGCTAAGACAGTATAACTCCAAATCAATCCCGCAGTGCGCATTTGGCGTTCCTGCTGGGAAGCTGTTGGGTTTTATAGTGAGTAGGAGAGGGATTGAGCTAGACCCCTCGAAAATAAAAGCCATCCAAGAGTTACCTCCTCCGAGAAGCAAAAAGGACGTGATGAGCTTCCTTGGTCGTCTCAACTACATCAGCAGGTTCATAGCTCAGTCTACCGTGATATGCGAACCGATATTCAAATTGTTGAAAAGGGATGCAGCTACCGAATGGACAACAGATTGTCAACAGGCTTTCGACAGAATCAAAGAATACCTTTCTAACCCGCCAGTTCTAGTACCGCCAGAACCGGGGAGACCTTTGCTACTCTATTTGTCTGTATTAGAAAATGCTTTCGGATGCGTGTTGGGGCAACACGATGAAACAGGGAGAAAGGAGCAGGCCATATATTATTTAAGTAAGAAGTTCACAGCCTATGAAGCTCGTTACACTCGGCTAGATCGTACTTGTTGCGCATTAACTTGGGTCGCCCAGAAGTTCAGACATTATCTATCAGCATACACTACTTATCTTATTTCGAGGATGGATCCGCTTAAGTATATCCTTCAGAAGCCCATGCCCACCGGAAAACTAGCAAAATGGCAAATTATGTTGAGCGAGTTTGACATCGTCTACATCACACGTAAAGTCGTAGCGAGTGCATTAGCCGATCATCTTGCCGAGAACCCGTCGATGAGTACGCGAGCCCTCCGAACCTATTTTCCTGATGAAGAGGTATTGTTTGTCGGAGAAGATATCTCAGAGGATTACCCAGGTTGGAGGATGTTTTTTGATGGAGCGACAAACTGCAAGGGAGTCGACATTGGAGCAGTTTTGATTTCAGAAACAGGTCAGCATTATCCGATCTCCGCGAAGCTCAGATTTCCATGCACCAATAATATGGCAGAATATGAAGCTTGCATATTGGGGCTCAGAATGGCCATAGATATGAACATACAAGAGTTACTGGTCGTGGGTGATTCAGATTTGCTGATCCATCAGGTACAGGGTGAATGGGCAACCAAGAATATGAAGATACTCCCCTACCTTCTTTGCGTGAAGAAATTACAGAAGAAGTTCAGCAATATAGAATTTAGGCATGTCCCGAGGATCCAGAATGAATTCGCTGATGCATTGGCAACCTTATCCTCCATGATTCAACATCCGGACAAGAATTACATCGATCCGATCGCAGTAAGTGTGCTGGAACAGCCGGCTTATTGCTCTCATATAGATGAGGAAATAGACGGGAATCCATGGTACCATGACATCAAAAGGTACCTCAAAGCAGGAGAGTATCCAGAAGGCATAACCAACATTCAGAAGAAAACACTTCGAAGATTAGCAAACCACTTCTTTCTGAACGGGGAGATTGTATACCGAAGGACTCCAGATCTGGGCTTACTAAGATGTGTTGACGCTCAAGAGGCGAGCAAGCTAGTAGAGGAAATACACGGGGGGACATGTGGACCTCATATGAACGGCTTCACTTTGGCGAAAAAGATTCTGAAAGAGTTATTTTTGGATGACGATGGAAACAGATTGTATTCGCTTTGTGCAGAAATGTCGGCAGTGCCAGATTCATGGAGATTTGATTCGAGTGCCTCCGAATGAACTCAATGTGACAAGTTCTCCTTGGCCATTCGCAGCTTGGGGCATGGATGTCATCGGCCCTATCGAACCCGCTGCCTCAAATGGGCACAGATTCATCCTCGTAGCAATTGACTATTTCACTAAATGGGTAGAAGCATCATCACACAGATCAGTGACGAAGAAGGTGGTAGTCGACTTCGTTCGTAACAACATCATTTGCCGATTTGGAATTCCTGAGTCGATTGTAACCGATAACGGAACCAATCTCAACAGTAACTTGATGCGTGAGATATGTGGAAATTTTAAGATCACTCACCGTAATTCCACTCCATATCGGCCTCAGATGAATGGAGCGATGAAGCGACCAACAAAACATCAAGAGGATATTGCGCAAAATGATCGAACTACAAACATTGGTACGAGAATTTGCCTTTGCGCTTTTGGGTTATCGCACCACAATCCGAACTTCTACCGGGCAACGCCAGATCTTTTAGTCTATGGAGCATGTGTGCTACCAGAGGTGGAAATACCATCGTTGAGAATTATCCAAGAAGTCGAGTTGAGCGGTTAATGGATACAAGATCGTTGTGAGCAACTGATATTGATTGACGAAAAGAGATTGAATGCAGTCTGTCATGGGCAGCTTTATCAGAACAGGATGGCTAGAGCTTTTAACAAGAGAGTAAGGCCAAGGTTATTCAAGCCTGGACAATTGGTTTTGAAACGCATATTTCCGAATCAAAGTGAAGCTAGAGGAAAGTTCGCACCCAATTGGCAAGGGCCCTACATGGTTCATCGAGTATTAAGTGGAGGGGCTCTAATCTTAGCTGAGATGGATGGTGAAATATGGCCTAAAGCTATCAACGCAGATGCAGTAAAGAGATATTACGTCTAGGAGTATTTGTTTCCATGTAATCCCCTTTTCATTGTAAAAAGGCTGCATTCCCTCGGTGGGATATGCATAGAGCCCATATAGGGTCTCGCCACTGCAAATTAGAAAGCCCCTTTACTTGTAATCGGAACTACGTTCGACCTGATTCCCTTGGCGGATACGTAGGCGGCCACATCGGCCTCGGTCCCACATTTAGGAGTTTTAGCTTTATCAGTTTGCTTGTAATGAACTACGTCATGACCTGATTTCCTCATGGGGATACGTAGGCGGCCTAAATCGGCTTCGGTCACACCATTAGGAATTTTCCCATTAGCCCACGTGCTGCAGAATGTGTTGGTTATTTCGAAAGAGATATGAGCAATCCTCGTTAAAGTTAAGTCTCGCCCGTCTGCCCGCATAACGAAACTGGTACAATTTTACGCGTCACGAAGAGATCATAATGAAGGCTCCAAAGATGTTCGTTTGGTCAGAATATATGTCATATTCAGCAAAATCGACTAGATTTTTACACTTCATACGCATGACATATAAATGTTTATTTTTAAAAAAAATGTTTTGTGCATACCTCATGAAAATGTTTCGTTTTGAAAAATACTTTTGTGAAACTACCAAACACCTCGCGAAGCGGACGGGGTTGCAAGTCTAAACAAAGCGCGCGATGTCAAGAAGCGACGCGAAGTCAAATACGAGTCGACCGTTCCCCAAAACTCACAAGTTTTCTTTGAGCGAAGGTTTTTTCATATTAACAGAGCGAAAGAACGCAGCAAAGAACATCGCACGTCCGACGTAACGACGAATACGCCCGCATAACGACGCCAGCAGCAATACGTCCACACAACGACGCCAGCAGCAATACGTCCAGCAACGACGTCAGCAACAATGCGTCCACACAACGACGCCAACAACAACACGTCCAGACAACGACGTAATCAACAATGCGTCCACACAACGACGTCAGCAGCAATACGTCTACGCAACGACGCCAGCAGCAATACGTCCAGACAATGACGTCAGCAACAATGCGTCCACACAACGACGCCAGCAGCAATACGTCCACGCAACGACGCCAGCAGCAATACGTCCAGACAACGACGCCAGCAGCAATACGTCCACGCAACGACGCCAAAGAATAATACGCCCGCATAACGACGCCAAGAATAATGCGCCCACACAATGACGCCAAAGAAGAATACGCCTACGCAATACGCCAAGAGCAGCGACGTTATCAGCACAACAAGCTGAAAACAACGCCATCATCAGCATATCACATCCTCGCAGGGACGACTTCTCTACTCTCAAAATTGCGTTTCTCATTCGTGCTCCATTATTCTATCTTAACAGTTATGCACTAACTCTTTCTCGAGCTTTAGTCTCACGGCGATTGCGGAAGGACAACATATCCGCGTTCACTATCGCAACACGTCTGTGCCAGGACGAAAGTCACAACATTTGCAACATCGCATCAACACAACAGGCATCACATTTTTGCAGGATAACACTGTCTACTCACAGTTGCACTATTTTAAAAATGATGCATCATCATTTTGCCTTAACAGTTATGCACTAACCGTTTGTTTAAGTCTTAGCATGCAGGAGCAGGAGCACAACGTGGATTTTCTCTTACAGCGAACCGGAGCAATTTGTTGGGGGGCCAACCTTCCCAATGAATGGCAGAAGCGGCCTCAAGCATCGGTCCACTCGTTCCACATCACCATAAAACCCAGCACCATAAGCCATAACGGTACACCTCAGGTTCAAGCCAGTTACTTCTATTTTTTATTTTAGCACCACAACCCAGCGTCGTCATAACTCGACACTGGGACAAGCTTTGAGTCCGCGTTAGTCCGTCTTGGTGTTTTGACCATGGTAGCCCAGTGTCGTCATAACTCGACACTGGGACAAGCTTTGAGTCCGCGTTAGCCCGCCTTGGTGTTTTGACCATGGTAGCCCAGTGTCGTCATAACTCGACACTGGGACAAGCTTTGAGTCCGCGTTAGCCCGCCTTGGTGTCTTGACCATGGTAGCCCAATGTCGTCATAACTCGACACTGGGACAAGCTTTGAGTCCGCATTAGCCCGCCTTGGTATTTGACCCTGGCAGCCCAGTGTCGTCATAACTCGACACTGGGACAGATTTTGATTTTGCGTCAGCCTTGTCTACCTGCCCAACATTTTTGCAATTCTGAGGATCGAGACAAAATTGGCTATGAGTCAACGTCTTTGTCCGAAGATTCCTCCATCATCTCCATACAAAGAGGGACAAGTTGTTGACACCCAATTTTGACCCTCTCGTGCAGTCATTAGCTATAAAATTACACTAATTTTGCAAAATAATTTCTTATAATTTTTTTATAATAAAATGCAGCGATAAAACATAAATACAGGCATAAATAAGCAATCTAATAATAACACCGCATTTTACGTAGAATATTAAGCACTTAGAGTCTCGCGCCCGCATTTATTAATTTTAGACCATGTCATAGTTCTTAAATGATAATAAAATAAATAAACATTCGCATTTCATTAATAGCAAGACAATTTCATAATTCGTAATTTAAAGTAATCTAGCACATGCGTTTTAAATAATAGCACCGCGTTTTAAGTAAAAGCATTAAGCAATCCTTAAATATCACACCTACATTTAGCATTTAAATAATTTAATCTCAATTCAATTTAATTTCGCAGAATACGCATAATAAATAAGTTTCAATAACGGCCTCACATTATAAATAATAAGCACTAATTAAATAGCACACTCGCATTTATTATTGTAATAATAAAACACATAAATAATTTAATCACAATTTAGATTTCATTCATTTACCATTAATTAAATAATACACTTAATACCTAAAACTAATACCCAATTAAAACTAACCTAAACTAACCCCGATACCCACCTTTAAAAAAAACGCAGCCCAGGCCCTACCTCTTAAATTACCCATCGCGCCGGCCCAACACCCGCATCCCACTAGCCCTTATACCCGCCCAAAGCCCCTCAGCCCCCTTATTTTCCCCTAACCTTCTCCCCCCATCGTCCAGAACCCACAAGAACAAACCCTAAAAATCCTATGTCGCCGCACTTTCCCCCATCGCAGCACCAGCACCTTAGCCCGAGATTCTCGCCGGAGAATCCGGGTTTCGCTTACCTTTCCTCACCCACGCATCAGCCAGCAAACCCTAAGCAAAACCTAACGCGCATTAAAACCACAGCCTCCAACACCCCTTAGCCAATTTCGCTCCAGATTTCCCTCCATGTATACTACGATTTCATACCATTTAACACTCAAATCAGTACCATAATAAATGATGTAGGAATTAGCTCCCGAAATCAACCGAAAATAGCTCACAAAATCGTTCTAAAATCAGAACGATTTCTTACCATAACCAGCACCCAAATCTCGTCCAAAATCAGCCTTGATTAATTACCAACTTGGAACCCAAAATCCTAGCTATAAATACAGAACCGCTATGCATGCAATAGGGGCATTCATTCAGAGATTCAGAAATTGAGAGAAAACAGGCAAGAATTATTCGAAGTTAGCATTCTAGAGCAGATAGTCAGAATCCTCAAGCTTTTTGAGAAGTTTCATCCTTTCGCATAACCGCAATAAATCCTCCGAGTGAATCGACGACTTGATAAGCTGCCTCGGTTCGCTGCCTGGAGAAGGTAAACTCATTCCCCTTGCAAATCTCATTCCTTTTATGCTGATTTATGTGCTCTGTTATATGTATACTGGTCACGATCGTTAATGACATTACATGAGTTTGAATCAGTTTTATTTGCCTCGATTCATATTTGGATTGATCGCATGATAATCTGGGATTGATATACTTGTCTGGGAATACTTAGGTTGGATTCTTAATGTGTGCCCGTCTTGCTATTGAATGTTAAACTGCATCATATCTGTAAATCTTAAACTGTTATTGCTTCACCTCAATATCTTGGTACATGCTTTCCTAAATTAGTTGTCCAACTAATACTTGTGGCCTGTATATTAATATGATTATAGCATTTAAATGGGCATGCGTATGCAAGGAGTTTGTCAGGATTAAGTTATTATGTCTTAAGGGTTGTCTGAAGTGAAAATTTAGTTTGGGTTTATTTTGGTATGTTCAGAGTACTAATATTCCCTGTAGGTTGAGAATCATGCGTGCTTTACGTCCTCTATAGACTTAGCAGGTTGTCAATTTGTTATTTTCCAAAAAAGGGGGTCAAAGACCGGAGATGTTAATGTGTAATGTTGTCTGTCAATATCCGTAAGACTCGTATCTCCTCCCTGTTTAGCTCCCTTTATTTACACATCTAGCTTTGTTCCCTGATCTGGAATGCTTCGCTTATGGGCCTGATTTTCCCCTGTTTGTATTGCCTTATTATGGGGCCACCAAGGCCCATCACCTAGGCTGAGTAATGCTTCATATGTGTTTCTTCTCTTACTTCGAATCTGCCAATTCAGTTTAGACTAGTGTACTGCACGAGATTTGAATCATGTATATGACTACGAATATAAGTGCATGTGTCTTTATTTGCATTTTTGATAATTTGAACATATACTAATCCTTATCTTTTTTTTTTGACACGCATCGGAGCCAAACGAAGAGTCTCATTGCGAGACTCCTTATGAGTTACACCAAACGAGGACCTACATCTATGTGCATCTTCATATCCGCATCAGAAATTCCAACCCGCCGGCGAATTACATCGCCATCTTTCGAGTCTTCTTTTGATTCCATTTTTCCCCATTTAGTTATTGTAATTAATTGTCTAACATTACACTACTAGCATAATCTTCAGGATATTTAAGCCTTAGAGTTTCCATTAAGAGGTGGTTTGACACTAGAAACTTGTTCTTCTAATTTAATCATTTTAGACCGCTATACATTGCTTAAAGTTGCATTAAATGACCTAATAACTTCTTACTTGCATAACCCTTCACGCAGTTAAAATGTTATTTGTTATCAAATTCTGTAAATTCAATTATTAACATTATTATAGGAAAATTAGTTTCGCTTGCTAGATAGATACCTTGCATGCTAGGCCCACTTCATAAACGCATAAATCATCTTTGCATATATAATAATACACATTTTAGCTAGAACTAGCTTTATATATTTTTAAAGCAAATTTCACATTTTTCTGTTAGTAAAAATGCTTTCTATATCTTTATTTAAACACTTTTCAAGACATATATTGCATCTTAGCATAATAATCACCCTAGGTTTGGCAGGACAACCGCAAGTTAGCGGATCTTAGAGGGTGCCTAATCCCTTCCCTCTAGATTAATAAAGAGCTTTTACCCAGAATCTCACTAAGTTTAGCAGACCATTAAAATGGATTTAATGTTTACTTTAAACTAGTTAACATTTAGGTGTCCTAATTCACCCAATTAATTAGGTGGCGACTCCGCGAACCCTTAGCACTTTTAAGCACCCTTTGGCATTTAGCACCTTTTAAACCCTTTTAGCATTTTTTGGCACCTTAGCAACCCTTTTAAGCACTTTAATATTTAAGCACCCCCATTTTAACATTTTATTTAGCGTTTATTATTTATTTTCTAACATTTCATTTAAGCAGGAGCATAGCTTTTATTTAAAAATGTCGCGGTCGAAAAAGGGGCGTGACAGTGTCTTTGAGTCATTTTATTTTATTTCGTGTCTTTGTTTATATTTTTAATCTTTGCTCGAGGGCGAGCAAAGGTTAAGTTTGGGGGTGTTTGATCGGTGTATTTTATATACACTTTTTGAGTCATTTTTAGTTAGTATTTTACTCATTTCATTTATGTTTGATATAGTATTAGGGTCGTTTTCCTTTCTTTTGTGTCACATCGGTCAGAAATGTAGAAATGGCGAAAAGGAGATGAAATGAGCATAAATGAGATGGAATTGCACACTAAAAGGGCCAAGAAATGAAGCCTAAGAAGTTCCGGAAAATATAGAAGAAATCAGACGAAGATCGGACGAACAAAGGATGAAGAAACGAAAAATCCGGAAGAATGCCGTCACCGGCGCCGCGGCGCCGACAACTGAAGCCGTCCAAAGCCCTCTGATTTTCAGGCGCCGCGGCGCCGACGCAGGATTTCTGAGTTTTTGGGCCGAATTTGACACATTTTCAGAGTCCAAAAGGGATAAGTTTTGCTACTTACATATTCCTTAACCCTTTTCCATAACTTTTCCTAAAACCTTTACCTAAAAGGATTCCATAACCTTTCTTACCTACATAATCCCTAACACTTTACCTAAAGGATTCTTGGTCTATAAATAGTCTCTACATCATTAGAAGAATCAATCATCCTACATCCCATTCTCCATCCATCACCCATCCAATTCCACCATCCACCATTTCATTCCATTCCATCTTGTAAATATTCCACAACACAATCCTTGGATGCTAGAAGGCTTGGAGACTCGTTCTTGAGTATTTTCTTTTCTTTCTTTTTACTTTAATTATTTCAGTTCATGTATGAAGATTGTATTAGTTCTTAGCGTGACTATGGCTAGGAGCAAATTACTTTATTAGGGATTTCCTTGTGATTCACTTGAAACTCTATTCATGAATTAATATATTAGTTTGGTTTCTTCTTCACTTGTTTAAGATTTATTCAATAGTTGTTTTGATTGCTTGGTAATTAATTGATCACTATTTATCATAACTTATATGATTTCTAATCGAAAGCCCAAAGGGGAGATTGTGAATATGCTATAGTTGAATAAACATAGGTTAAATCGTGGACGAAAGTACCCCGATACTTGTGTAGCTTAATATGTTATTGCTCTTAATCCTCATTTGTAGTCAATCTTGTCACCGAAAGGTAGAAGGGTTCTCCATTGTGGTTGAGTGTTAATATTACCTTAACAGGAGTATAAAACGGTCTAGTTAACCTGCTATCTTAACGTATAAGAAGAAGTTAGTCTAATTGTATTAAGGATTGAATAGAGTGGATAGTTGATGATCTTGGAAGCCCTAATTCTCCATCATAACTGATTTAAATCAAAGTATTTTCATAATTAATTTATTTCCTGCATTATTAGTTTAGAATTCCAATTCAATTGACGTTAACCAAATAGATACCATAGGATAGATAATCGGTACTTGAAAACCAGTCCTTGAGGACGATATTCGGTCTTACCTAGACTATATTACTTGTCACGATACGTGCCTTTGTATAAGTGTGTGCATAATTCGCGCATCAAGTTTTTGGCGCCGTTGCCGGGGATTGGCGTACTTTCAATATCGATTTATCTATTCTTATTTCTAATTTGGTTGCTCCAAGATCTAACCTGTTCTGCGAGCATCCTTTTATCACCTTTTGTTGTTTTTCTTATTTTGCAGGTTAAATTAGGAAAAAAAAAAAATATACAGGTCCATGGACTACTACTTCTATCAGGGGCAGTGGAGTCATCAACAACAGCTTAACCCACAAGTTACAGAGGAAGATTTAGATGAGTTGCAGGCATGCATACTCAGGCTCACCAAGTGCCAGACTCAGTTTATGAATGAGACAAGAGTGTCCCTCAGAAATTTGGAGACACAAATAGGGCAACTAATGGATAGGATGAGCAATACACTTCAAGAAAGTCTGCCTAGCGACACCGTTGTGGAAAGTGATAAGCAAATTGAGGAACCTGAAACACACCCAACTGTTGAGGAATCTGGCGAGATAGTTGGTGTAGAGAAGGAAAAGATTACTGAGATCCAATTATTCACCTTTTTGGATTCTTTGGAAATTCTGTTTCCTGTACCTATTGCAAAAGAAATACCACCAGCGGTCACTGTTGATCCCCAAATAGGAAGTCCATACCATCAAGGGCACCCCCTAGAGTTGAGATGTGTTGGGAATCTCACTGATCCCTACATTAGAGAGAGCCTAAAAGACAAGCATGTCTTGTGTACTTGGGGGATAATCTTATATTTGAAGCCCTTAGTTGAAAAGATTGTTGTAGGAAAAGTGAGACCTGCAACAATAACTTTGCGGATTGCAAGCAGTTCGCAGAAGGATCCAATGGACACTCGTAAAGCTTAACTACGTCCGGCTAAAAGACGTTAAAGACAACGCTTGTTGGGAGGCAACCCAATGTTTTTAATTATGTTATTTTAATTTTTGCTTTAGTTTTTTTATCTTGTCTTGAACAGTCTCACGGTCTTGGGTTCTTGTTTTGTGTTGTTGGATGACAGGTGGACTAGGAGCAGACCCCGAACAGAAAAAGGAGCAAAAACGCTGAAAAAAATTGAAAGCGATCGACCGCACTTGCGCCGAAATCGCGCCAGCGCTACTGGAACTTGAGAGCCACAGACATGGGCGCCGCGGCTCGATTGCGGTCGCGCGCGAAAGTTCAAACCAGATTCCGTGCAAATTCCAAAAAAAAATTTCCTCTCAGACCTCCATTATGACCGTTGTATTGTGTCAGTAAGTTGTCCCTATTTTTTTTTGAGTCTTGCACACATTGGGGACAATGTGTGATTTAAGTTTGGGGGGATGTTTTATTATTTTTTGAGTCTTTTCGATTTGTTTTGGTATTTTTGAGTATTTTTTTTAGTCATAATTTTTTTTCCATGCATGTTGTAGTTACTTGAAACGCCTAGTAAGTAAAGTAGAATAATGTAATGGAATTAGAAGCAACCATCTGAACACTTAGGATAGTTATGCCAAAAATTCATGAAATCGAACTATTTGGGGTATCTTGCTTGATTTATGCATTGTTAGTGATTAAACCTATGTGTCTGCTTGCTTGCTATTTGAGGCGAAATAGTTAGGATATGCATGTTAGAGAGATGATTCAGACATTTCTTTGTTAGCCCTTTCTTACCATTCTTTGCATATCCCTGACATTAAAATTATATCCCTAGTCAGCCCCTTTGAGCCTAAAAATAAGACCTTTCTTTGACACCCTATAATTTCATATTTGTGCCATAAGTGGAAAAATTGAGTTGTTTGGAATATAAAGTGTTGAAAAAGAAACAAAAAGAGATTGAACAATTTTGATGCATCCCAATGAAAAAGTAATAATAAATAGGCAAAAGCCTAAGTTTGGGGGTGCTTACTATTCATCAGACACTTCATTCTCCTAAAACAAAAGAGGAGAAAGATAGGTATGAGGTTAAAAAGAGAATCAAAAGAAAATGGAAGAATTTAAAGCAAAAGAGCTTATGGTACGTAAATTGAGCCTAAATGCCTATTTTTACCTACCCCTGCCTAAGCCTACATTACAACCCTGAAAAGCCCTGAAGATCTCTAATATTTATATCCATGATTAGTGGAGAATAACACGTGAACAGGCCATAGGATTTTGAAATTAACATGCATAGTTATGTATTTTTACATCCATTGAGCATGATTGAATTGAATTTGCGAAATATCTGACTTGAGTGTTTAGAATGCTAAATATTCATGCTATATGTTCCTACATATTATCCTACTAACCTTCATGCTTTTCTAAGTGACAATTGTGCAGCAAAATGATCAGTGTCTTTGAGTCATTTTATTTTCGTTCATGTCTTTGTTTATATTTTTGATCTTTGCTCGAGGGCGAGCAAAGGTTAAGTCTGGGGTTGTTTGATCGGTGTATTTTATATACACCTTTTGAGTCATTTTTAGTTAGTATTTTACTCATTTCATTTATGTTTAGTATAGTATTAGGGTCGTTTTCCTTTCTTTTGTGTCACAACGGTCAGAAATGGAGAAATGGCGAAAAGGAGATGAAATGAGCATAAATGAGATGGAATTGCACACTAAAAGGGCAAAGAAATGAAGCATAAGAAGTTCCGGGAAATATAGAAGAAATCAGACGAAGATCGGACGAACAAAGGATGAAGAAACGAAAAATTCGGAAGAATGGCGTCACCGGCGCCGCGGCGCAGACCACTGAAGCCGTCCAAAGCCCTCTGATTTTCAGGCGCCGCGGCGCCGACGCGGGATTTCTGAGTTTTTGGGCCGAATTTGACACATTTTCAGAGTCCAAAAGGGATAACTTTTCCTACTTACATATTCCTTAACCCTTTTCCTTAACTTTTCCTAAAACCTTTACCTTAAAGGATTCCATAACCTTTCCTACCTACATAATCCCTAACCCTTTACCTAAAAGATTCTTGGTCTATAAATAGTCTCTACATCATTAGAAGAATCAATCATCCTACATCCCATTCTCCATCCATCACCAATCCCATTCCACCATCCACCATTTCATTCCATTCCATCTTGTAAATATTCCACAACACAATCCTTGGATGCTAGAAAGTTTGGAGACTCGTTCTTGAGTATTTTCTTTTCTTTCTTTTTGCTTTAATTATTTCAGTTCATGTATGAAGATTGTATTAGTTCTTAGCGTGACTATGGCTAGAAGCTAATTACTTTATTAGGGATTTCCTTATGATTCACTTGAAACTCTATTCATGAATTAATATATTAGTTTGGTTTCTTCTTCACTTGTTTAAGATTTATTCAATAGTTGTTTTGATTGCTTGGTAATTAATTGATCACTAATTATCATAACTTATATGATTTTTAATCGAAAGCCGAAATGGGGGATTGTGAATATGCTATAGTTGAATAAACATAGGTTAAATCGTGGACGAAAGTACCCCGATACTTGTGTAGCTTAATAGGTTATTGCTCTTAATCCTCCTTTGTAGTCAATCTTGTCACCGAAAGGTAGAAGGGTTCTCCATTGGGGTTGAGTGTTTATATTACCTTAACAGGAGTATAAAACGGTCTAGTTAACCTGCTATCTTAACGTAGAAGAAGAAGTTAGTCTAATTGTATTAATGATTGAATAGAGTGGATAGTTGATAATCTTGGAAGCCCTAATTCTCCATCATAACTGATTTAAATCAAAGTATTTTCATAATTAGTTTATTTCCTGCATTATTAGTTTAGAATTCTAATTCAATTGACGTTAACCAAATAGATACCGTAGGATAGATAATCGGTACTTGAAAACCAGTCCCTGAGGACGATATTCGGTCTTACCTAGATTATATTACTTGTCACGATACGTGCACTTGCGTAAGTGTGTGCATAATTCGCGCATCAAGTTTTTGGCGCCGTTGCCGGGGATTGGCGTACTTTCAATATCGATTTATCTATTCTTATTTCTAATTTGGTTGCTCCAAGATCTAACCTGTTCTGCGAGCTTCTTTTTATCACCTTTTGTTGTTTTTCTTATTTTGCATGTTAAATTCAGGAAAAAAAAAACAAAAAAAACAAAAAAAATATACAGGTCCATGAACTACTACTTCTATCAGGGGCAGTGGAGTCATCAACAACAACTTAACCCACAAGTTCCAGAGGAAGATCTAGATGAGTTGCAGACATGCATACTCAGGCTCACCAAGTGTCAGACTCAGTTTATGAATGAGACAAGAGTGTCCCTCAGAAATTTGGAGACACAAATAGGGCAACTAATGGATAGGATGAGCAATACACTTCAAGAAAGTCTGTCTAGCGACACCGTTGTGGAAAGTGATAAGCAAATTGAGGAACCTGAACCACACCCAACTGTTGAGGAATCTGGCGAGATAGTTGGTGTAGAGAAGGAAAAGATTACTGATATCCAATTATTCACCTTTTTGGATTCATTGGAAATTCTGTTTCCAGTACCTATTGCAAAAGAAATACCACCAGCGGTCACTGTTGATCCCCAAATAGGAAGTCCATACCATCAAGGGCACCCCCTAGAGTTGAGATGTGTTGGGAATCTCACTGATCCCTACATTAGAGAGAGCCTAAAAGACAAGCATGTCTTGTGTACTTGGGGGATAATCTTATATCTGAAGCCCTTAGTTGAAAAGATTGTTGTAGAAAAAGTGAGACCTGCAACAATAACTTTGCGGATTGCAAGCAGTTCGCAGAAGGATCCAATGGACACTCGTAAAGGTTAACTACGTCCGGCTAAAAGACGTTAAAGACAGCGCTTGTTGGGAGACAACCCAATGTTTTTAATTATGTTATTTTAATTTTTTCTTTAGTTTGTTTTATCTTATCTTGAACAGTCTCACGGTCTTGGGTTCTTGTTTTGTGTTGTTGGATGACAGGTGGACTAGGAGCAGACCCCGAACAGAAAAAGGAGCAAAATCGCTGAAAAAAAAAGGAAAAGCAGTCGTCGACACGCTGACGAAACTCGAGAGCCACAAACATGGAGCGCATGGCTGATTGTAGGCCATGGCGCGAAAGTTCGAAACCAGTTGATGCAAATTCCAAAAAAAAATTCCTCCCAAACCTCCATTATGACCGCTGTATTGTGTCAGTAAGTTGTCCCTATTTTTTTTTTTTGAGTCTTGCACACATTGGGGACAATGTGTGATTTAAGTTTGGGGGGATGTTTTATTGTTTTTTGAGTCTTTTTGATTTGTTTTGGTATTTTTGAGTATTTTTTTGAGTCATATTTTTTTTTTCATGCATGCTGTAGTTACTTGAAACGCCTAGTGAAGTAAAGTAGAATTGTAATGAAATTAGAAGCAACCATCTGAACACTTAGGATAGTTATGCCAAAAATTCATGAAATCGAACTATTTGGGGTATCTTGCTTGATTTATGCATTGTTTGTGATTAAACCTATGTGTCTGCTTGCTTGCTATTTGAGGCGAAATAGTTAGGATATGCATGTTAGGGAGATGATTTAGACATTTCTTTGTTAGCCCTTTCTTACATTCTTTGCCTATCCCTGACATTAAAATTATATCCCTAGTCAGCCCCTTTGAGCCTAAAAATAAGACCTTTTTTTGACACCCTATAATTCCATATTTGTGCCATAAGTGGAAAAATTGAGTTGTTTGGAATATAAAGTGTTGAAAAAGAAACAAAAAGAGATTGAACAATTTTGATGCATCACAATGAAAAAGTAATAATAAATAGGCAAAAGCCTAAGTTTGGGGGTGCTTACTATTCATCAGACACCTCATTCTCCCAAAACAAAAGAGGGGAAAGATAGGTATGAGGTTAAAAAGAGAATCAAAAGAAAATGGAAGAATTTAAAGCAAAAGAGCTTATGGTACGTAAATTGAGCCTAAATGCCTATTTTTACCTACCCCTGCCTAAGCCTACATTACAACCCTGAAAAGTCCTGAAGATCTCTAATATGTATATCCATGATTAGTGGAGAATAACAAGTGAACATGCCATAGGATTTTGAAATTAACATGCATAGTTAGGTATTTTTACATCCATTGAGCATGATTGAATTGAATTTGCGAAATATCTGACTTGAGTGTTTAGAATGCTAAAAATTCATGCTATATGTTCCTACATATTATCCTACTAACCTTCATGCTTTTCTAAGTGACAATTGTGCAGCAAAATGATCAGTGTATTTGAGTCATTTTATTTTCTTTCGTGTCTTTGTTTATATTTTTGAGCTTTGCTCGAGGGCGAGCAAAGGTTAAGTTTGGGGGTGTTTGATCGGTGTATTTTATATACACCTTTTGAGTCATTTTTAGTTAGTATTTTACTCATTTCATTTATGTTTAGTATAGTATTAGAGTCGTTTTCCTTTCTTTTGTGTCACAACGGTCAGAAATGGAGAAATGGTGAAAAGGAGATGAAATGAGCATAAATGAGATGGAATTGCACACTAAAAGGGCCAAGAAATGAAGCCTAAGAAGTTCCGGAAAATATAGAAGAAATCAGACGAAGATCGGACGAACAAAGGACGAAGAAACGAAAAATCCGGAAGAATGCCGTCACCGGCGCCGCGGCGCCGACCACTGAAGCCGTCCAAAGCCCTCTGATTTTCAGGCGCCGCGGCGCCGACGCGAGATTTCTGAGTTTTTGGGCCGAATTTGACACATTTTCAGAGTCCAAAAGGGATAACTTTTCCTAACTTACATATTCCTTAACCCTTTTCCATAACTTTTCCTAAAACCTTTACCTAAAAGGATTCCATAACTTTTCCTACCTACATAATCCCTAACCCTTTACATAAAGGATTCTTGGTCTATAAATAGTCTCTGCATCATTAGAAGAATCAATCATCCTACATCCCATTCTCCATCCATCACCCATCCCATTCCACCATACACCATTCCATTCCATTCCATCTTGTAAATATTTCATAACGCAATCCTTGTATGCTAGAAGGCTTGGAGACTCGTTCTTGAGTATTTTCTTTTCTTTCTTTTTGCTTTAATTATTTCAGTTCATGTATGGAGATTGTATTAGTTCTTAGCGTGACTATGGCTAGGAGCTAATTACTTTATTAAGGATTTCTTTGTGATTCACTTGAAACTCTATTCATGAATTAATATATTAGTTTGGTTTCTTCTTCACTTGTTTAAGATTTATTCAATAGTTGTTTTGATTGCTTGGTAATTAATTGATCACTAATTATCATAACTTATATGATTTCTAATCGAAAGCCGAAAGGGGAGATTGTGAATATGCTATAGTTGAATAAACATAGGTTAAATCGTGGACGAAAGTACCCCGATACTTGTGTAGCTTAATAGGTTATTGCTCTTAATCCTCCTTTGTAGTCAATCTTGTCACCGAAAGGTAGAAGGGTTCTCCATTGGGGTTGAGTGTTTATATTACCTTAACAGGAGTATAAAACGGTCTAGTTAACCTGCTATCTTAACGTAGAAGAAGAAGTTAGTCTAATTGTATTAAGGATTGAATAGAGTGGATAATTGATGATCTTGTATAACACAATATCTTCTTTCATAAACGAGAATAGTCTTAAACTAGTTAAAACTTCTTAGTCAATACTAAATCATCTAATTTCTCAATATGAATAATATCAAATTTTGGGATGAAAAGGAGCAACAACCATATCCTACTTACTACAACATATTATCTTAAAGTAATTTTCATAATTTTTTTTTACTAGTAATGATTTGTGATTGGGGTGATTAAATTGGAAACCAAATATGCCTAAAATGTCAGCTTTTGTCACTATATTTCTTTTAATTTAGTCTATAGAAAAAATAAATTAGGGAGTGGGGTTCTAGTGCATGCACATATATGACTTTAGAAGTTTAGAGGGGGTTTGAATTGACTTATTTTAAGTATTTTTTGGCCTTTTAGCTTTAATCTACTTTTTGAGGTGTTAGGGTGAGATAAAAAATGTTTTTAAACTTATTTTTATACTAAAAAGGTACAAAAATAAGCCAACCACTTTTAGCTTATAAACCGCTTTTAAAAATCAATCCAAACACCCTCATACCCATACCCTGAACTATTCTACCCAAAAAAAAAACTAGAACTATTCGAAAAAATAAATAAAAAGATGTAGTAAGATAGAAAAGTGCTCAAATTTGGACGTTTTGCCAGAATGACACCCTCTTGTACTTAATAAAAAAAAAAGCAGTTCCACACTACAACCTTATCATCCTCGAAAATTATTTTAAAAGGTGCAACTAGTGCTTTACTGCTTTATATATTTTCTTGAGAAATGTATTTTATACACATTCTTATTTATACTAATAAAGATTGATATTATGACATTTGTAATTATTAAATTATTAGTTAATTGTTTATAATATTCTATAATATGCATCCCTAGAGATTACATGTTTATTAATAGTGTGAGATATTAATATTATAACGTAACTCTTCAAATAGCCTCGACTAATGATCATCGAGAATGAGATATCGATGATATGTGATATGTCGACATGTGGTTTGCATCACATCCTTAGAGGATGTAGTATGTCTCACATGCTACGAGTAATGGTTACTCGTGATAGACACATGGATACTTTGGAAGTATGGTATACCCTGTTATACTATTTGTTATACAATGTCTAAAGTATAATCAGCATGTGGGAGATAGAAGTCCTTAGACTTGAGGTCGATACACACCTTGTCTACAGAGTAATATACTTTGATCCTGTCTCAAATGCCTTATAGGTTGAGACACGACTTGTATTGAATATATTGCGAAGTGGATTAAAGATGATAGTTGAGCCAAAATTATGATTCATTCCTCGAATGTATATTCGAGAGAGCACTCAGTTTCTCAGTGATATTAGGTTGACTAAGTCATTGGTCAACGCAATAGACATATATAGGATATAGTCTTGTTGTCAACTAATATAGATGATATATAATGATCAAGCCATTTGAATATGTAGAAGTGTATTAATCTCTCTTGAGAAGTCTTTCTCATTAATGCCAATATATATATATATATTGTACAATATACATCCCTTATATAATAGGAATCCTTGTCCTAATTACAATAGGAATTCCAGTTTACCATAATTATATATCACTAAATATTTACATCATATATGTGATATATTCTAATTATGATAGGGATCGTTATGGTACATGTTTACACACCCCTTCAGTCGGAGCGGGAGGAGACCGAACGCTGAGACTGGATCTGAAGTCGATAAACAGCTGACTCGGGAGGCCTTTTGTGAAGATATCCGCGTACTGGTAAGAAGAAGGAACATACAATACTCTAACATGTCCGAGAGCAACCTTCTCACGAACAAAGTGGATGTATAGCTCAATGTGTTTGATTCGCTGATGCTGAACCGGATTGTGAGACAGGTATATAACGGATATGTTATCACAGTACACCAGAGACACTTTTTGTACAGGGCACTGAAGTTCCAAAAGCAGGTTTCAGAGCCAACAAATCTCAACAACAACATTAGCAACTCCTCTATACTCAGCTTCTGCACTCGAACGTGATAATGTGGCTTGCCGCTTGCCAGACCAAGATATGAGGTTATCTCCCAAAAATACACAGTAGCCGAATGTAGAACGACGTGTGTCCGGATAGCCTGCCCAATCTGCATCAGTGTATGATAATAACCTGTTAGGTGTGGAGAGGTATAGATGTAGGCCATAATCGAGTGTGCCCTTAACATATCGAATGATACGTTTAAAAGAAGTAAAATGAGGCTCTCTGAGGGCATGCATAAACAAGCATACCCGCTGAACAACATAAGCAATGTTAGGCCTAGTGAATGTGAGATACTGAAGTGCACCTGCTAGACTCCTATACAGAGTAGGATCAATCACTGGTGTTATACCCCGTGGTTCGGTCCGACCGCGTCGAGGTCTCAGCGCCGGCGCGAGGCGTACGCAGCCGCCAAGGCGAGTGATTAGGGCCGCGCGCGGAGTCGGCCGCGCGCCGAAGTACCGAGGGTCGCTGGTTTCAGTTGTGAGGGCGCCGAGCAGGCCGCTGGGCGCGCCTTGAAGCAGGCCGCGCGCCGAGGCGGTATTCGCGAAAAACTTAGGAAAAGTCAGATTTTTCTTTAAAAGGGCAGGTGGGGACAAGTGTCCCCATCCGATTTTGCATGCATTATATTGACCAAGTCTTAAAGACTTGGTCATCTTTCATCTCTCTCTTAGAAAAGCTCCTTCTCTCTTAAATTATTTCAAGCTCCTTCTCTCTAAAACTCCAAGAGGTATTCTAGCCTTAGGAAAAATCTGGAAAAAAGTAAAAGGCTAGAAGAAAGCTTGTGGCTAGCTTGTGAAGGTTGTTGTGGTGGTGTTCTTGGAATAGAAGCTAGCAAATTGTTGGATAAATTTGGCTAAAGCTCTAAGGTAATGATTCTTCCTCTATTATTAGTGTTTAGTGTTGCATGATAAGAAGAAAGTACTTGTGGTAGTAAATAATGCTATTAGAGTCATTGCATGCGAGAAATGTGGGTTGGGTATGAAGGAGTTGGCTAAAGAGATATTATGAGCATGTTGTAGCCTACAAACTACTTTAGAATTGTTAAGTGTATTATTAGAACTTGTGGGGCAGAATTTTACACACCCAAGATTAGATGTGTAATCCCCTTTGTGTTGGTTTGGATGTTGGGCCTTAAGGAGGCGTTTGAGTGTTGAAAATCGGCCTTTGAAAAAGGTGGCAAGTGAGTAGAAACAAAGGAAATGCTGCCCAATTTTCCTTAGGAATTGGTAACTTAAATTTGGAATTTCTACATTGAAATTGGAGGTTAATAAACACACTATGATTATTATAGGTTGACATATTACTTGCGGTAGTTGGACTTAGCAAGTGGATTTTGACCAAAAAGGTATGTAGAGCTTTCCTATCTCTTGAGCATGAATAGTTGTATCTATGTAGTACGGTATACGTACAAGATTTGATAATCTACACTTGTTTTAAAGTATATGATACTTGTTTCATTTCAAAAGTATAAGTCTCTTGGGTTGAGGGAAAATGTATTTGACAAAGGGATAACGCTAATATAAGGACTTTATGGGAAGTTGGTTATATTAGTTTTCTTGAAAGGTTCACAAAGAAAGGTTTACTCTAATCAAAACAAGTACGTGTAAAGGATTTGAAAATAAGAAAGGTGAATTGATTTTTAGGCATTGGTTGCCTAAGGTTTTAAAGGAAATGAAGTCACTTGATTTAGAAGCTTATTATAATTCTAAAAGGGAATGTGACTTGTTTTGAAAAGAAATTGTAACTTGATACTATGGTGATTAGTATCTTGGAATTTTTGTATAAAAAAGAGCTATTTCTTAAAAGGTTAGAAGTACATGGTACTTGGGTTAAATTTCCGGATTTCTATTAAAATACATGTTAGTGCCTTAGGTATACTAAAATGAGAGGATATATATTAATAATGTTAATAAGAAGTTAGGGGATTTCTTAACTTGCTTATGTTATGATATGATAGGCCGGTAGTGCTTATGTTATGATATGATAGGCCGGTAGTACTTATGTTATGTATGATAGCCGGATGAGCTATGTTATATATATTATTACGGGTAAACCCCGGGTTATTCTTGTTATTTCCTTTGGACATACTGACACGATGGGTGGCCCACGGGTATGCTCCAATAGGATGGTTTACTACTTATGCCATGGATTTTCTACCCATGATGCGAGTGCGGCGTTTGTACTCATGCGGATCCGGTCCACAGGATCCATGCGGGTGAAATAATCCCATGCGAGTACGACGATGGTACTCATGCGGGTCCACAGGATCCATGCGGGTGAAATAGTCCCATGCGGGTGAAATAGTCCCATGACGAGGCGGATGACCTCATGTGGGTCCACATGACCTATTCGGGTGAAATAGTCCCAGGAGTAGGATTGTTTAATGATACTACGGGCGAGGTACCCTGTTTTGATCATGAGCTTCCTATTTTTATGCAGTATATATATATACATTTGTTGCTCTCATTGTTAGTAAGGCACAGTGCAAAGTAAACTGATTTTCATTTATGACTCAAATTATTTTTGACTTATGATATTACTACAAGATTTTCCGCTTTACATACTTGGTACGTTGTGTACTGACCCCCTTCCTCGGGGGCTGCGTTCATGCCGCAGGTAAGGGTAAACAGAGTGTGGATCCTCGTTCTTAGGATCACTATTCCGGTGTCAGAAGCTCCATTCCTCCGGAAGCTTGCTTATTGGTACGGACATTCCCTGATGCTATAGGTCTTTTGTACATTCGAGGTATGGCGGCCCCGTCCCCGCCACGCTTGTTATCTTTAAGTGCGTGGTCACATTTATGTTTTGGGCTCTAAGAACCGGTTGTACTACTATACTTTGTTTAAGTATGTTTTATGGAAGACTTTATCTACCGGCGATGACGTTACCCTTTTATAAGTTATGTGTTATGTATGTTCCACGCTATTCTCTCGACATATACTGACAGGTACCCCAGGGTACCGCCAGCTCCGGTTGGGTCGTGACAAAAGTGGTATCGAGCGCTTAGTCCTCTGAAAGTGTCCACGCATCGTGTCTAGTAAAGTCTTGATTATCGGTGTCGTGCACCACATCTATAATCGTGAGGTCATGGATATTTAGGATTGGTTTCCATTCTTTCACTCTAAGATCGTGCAATGAGCCGAGTTATAGGTTGAACCTCCTCGATGTTTTCCTTTATGTATCGCTTATGCCTCCACGCAGAAACCGCGCCCGGAAGGGCAAGCGTGGAGGAACTACTAGTAGGGCACCGAGGGTTACGAGGCACGTGCCCGATCCTACGGATGAGGTGTTTGACGGCGAGTTCTACAACGTCGCCAACCCCAAGAGTCGAGGCAGCAGCGGCGGCCATCGAGACCGCGGTACTGAGCCTCGATCCAGCGGCGAGGATATAGGCTACAAGAGATGGCCCGATTACTAGCCGTGATCGTGGGCACGCATGAGATAGGTGGAGATGATTCCGGTATGCCGTAGTTCAAAGACCTGCTAGCTTGAGACCGAGGACTTTTTGAGCCGCACCCACCGAGTTTTATGGGTCGAGGCACGAGGATGATCCTCGTGAGTTTATCCGAAGCGATTCTGGATCGCGAGGTGATCGGGGCTTGAGACCGAGTCGGTGGTACTAGGTTCGCATCGGCCGCGGACACCGCGATTGGATCGTATGATTCATGGAACCGCCCCGGGGAGCATGCGCTTCACTGCTTTGGGACGAAGTTCTCGAGGCGCATTTGCCCATTTCTTGCCTCCGCAGATGAGGAGGGCTCGGGCCGATAGATTTTTGACACTGAGACAGAGTGGGCGGACGGTTCGGGAGTACAATGTGGAGTTTGACTCATTGGCTCGGTATGTGCCCGCTTTGGTAGCAGACATGGAGGACAGGGTGCACCGCTATGTCACAGGACTCGATGATCACTTGGCCGAGAGTTGCGCGGGTGTGGCTCTTCAGCCGGGCATGGACATTGCCCGCATGCAGGCATATGCACTTGGGTGTGAGGAACGCAGGGGCCGACGGATCGACAGGTATCAGCAGAAGAGGCCGGACAGGATCCTCCGTAGTTTTAGGTAGAAAACCCCAGCGAAGACCAGATTTGCACCACACCGGTCGAGCTCCTCCACCATCTTCGGGACGTACAGAGTATTCAGGAGCAGGACAGGGTTCCAGGGCTTCGGGTTTCCAGAGGGACCAGAGTTCCAGTCAGATGAGGCCACCTATGCCTCGGTGTGGTCGATGTGGTGATTACCATTATGGGGGGTGTCGTGTTCCTCCAGGAGCTTGTTACTCTTGTGGCCAGCAGGGCCATTTGAAGAGAGATTGTCCGACCAGAGGCGGCGGAAATGCTATGGCTCACCACCGGGATTCGATTCTTTGGTCTTCATCTTCGATTGTTATGCGCCCGAGGGTGGTGTTCACGCCAGCCGTGGCGAGGGTTCTAATTCCAACGGTCCTCAGAACCGCATTTATGCTATGTCCAGTCGTCAGGACCAGGAGGCGTCACCCGATATCGTCACAGGTACATTATTGGTTTCTTGTTGTGATGTATATGCTTTGATAGATCCAGGTTCTATCTTGTCCTATATATCTCCTCATATTGGTAGAATAGGGATGAGCCCGAGTCCATAGAATCTTTTGAGGTGGCTACGCCTGTAGGTGCTTCGATGGTAGCCGGGTATATAAGGCTTGCCCGGTGACTATAGATGGTCGGACTCTGCCGACTTGATAGAGTTGGATATGACAGACCGATGTGATTATGGGTATGGATTGGCTGGCGTCTTGCTATGCCAATGTGGACCGCAGAGAGAGGTTAGTTCGGTTCCGGTTTCTGGTGAGCCGGTATCGAGTGGAAGGAATCTTGCATCGCCGGCGGTAGGTTTATTTCTTACCTCAAGGCTAGGAAGATGGCACGGAAGGGTATATTTACCATTTGGTTCGTATTCGACATCGAGGTGAGATCTGACCTTGATCGATTCGGTTGTTAGAGAGTTTCGGGCGTATTCCCGGATGAGCTTAGGGTATCCTCCCGAGAGGAGATTGAGTTTGCATCGATTTGGCGCCAGACACTCGACCGATATCTATTCCGCCATACAGGATGGCACCTGCCGAGTTGAAGGAATTGAAGGACCAGCTGAAAGATTTGCTGGAGAAAGGCTTTATTAGGCCAAGTGTTTCTCCTTGGGGGGCGCCAGTGTTATTTGTAAAGAAGAAGGATGGGACGCTGCGTATGTGTATTGATTACAGGCAGCTGAACAAGGTAACTATCAAGAACAGGTATCCCCTCCCCAGGATTGACGATTTGTTTGACCAGTTGCAGGGTGCAAAGTGTTTTTCCAAGATAGACCTGCGGTCTGGTTATCATCAGGTGCGAGTTAGAGAGATAGATATCCCAAAGACTGCATTCAGGACCCGGTATGGGCACTATGAGTTCAGGGTGATGTCTTTCGGGTTGACCAACGCCCAGCGGATTCATGGATTTGATGAATAGGGTGTTCAGGCCATTCTTGGATATGTTCGTTATAGTGTTTATTGATGATATCTTGGTGTATTCGCGCACAGAGCAGGAGCATACAGATCATTTGAGGACGGTATTGGGGGTCCTCAGGGACCGGCAGTTGTATGCCAAGTTCTCGAAGTGCGAGTTCTGGTTGGCGTCAGTGGCTTTCTTAGGACATGTTATCGGGGCCGATGGTATTCGGGTTGATACAGCGAAGATTGAAGCAGTCAAGACTTGGCGCACTCCACTACACCGGCGAGCGCAACTTTGGGCCTTGCAGATTATTATCGGAGGTTTGTAGAAAAGTTTGCTTCTATTTCAGCACCTTTGACTAAGCTGACTCAGAAGGAAGCCATGTTCCGGTGGACGGATACTTGTGAGGAAAGTTTCGATTGCTAAAGGAGAAGTTGACGACCGCCCAGATTCTTACTCTTCCGCAGGCTTAGATGGATATGTGGTTTATTGTGACGCGTCGGTGTCGGGAGTGCGTCTTTGATGCAAAGACGGCAAGGTTATAGCTTATGCATCTCGACAACTTAGGAAGCATGAGAAGAACTATCCCACACATGACTTGAGTCGCGCAGTGATTCATGCCTTCAAGATCCGGAGACATTATTTATATGGAGTTCATGTGGACATTTACATGCACCACAAGAGTCTCCGACATCTTCACCGGAGGAGTGAACTCGGCGAGACGGTGGTTGAAGCTACTTAAAGATTACGATGTTGATATTACGCACCACCCGGGAAGGCCAATGTAGTTGCGGATGCCCTTAGTCACGGTCGATGGGTAGTCTATCCGATGTACAGCCGGGGAAAAAGGATATGGTCCGAGAGATTCGTCAGCTAGCAAGCCTTGGGGTTCGTTTGGTTGATTCTGATAGTGATGGAGTTCGGGTTCGAGAGGTTGCCGAGTCTTCCATCGCCGGCGAGGTGAAGAGGCGGCGATATGAGGATCGGTTATGGTACGGTATCGAGATGCCGCCTTCGCAGAGAGAAGAGTCTATTTGAGGTAGCGCTGATGGGGTGCTAAGGTTTGAGGCCGATTGTGTGTTCCGATGTGACGTAACTTCGTCAGCAGATTTTGGGGGAGGCACACAGTGCTCGTTATTCTATTCACCCGGGGTCGACTAAGATGTACCGTGACCTCAGGTGTGTGTATTGGTGGGATGACCTGAAGAGGGACGTGGCAGGTTTTGTTGCACAGTGTCCTAATTGTCAGCAGGTCAAGATTGAGCACCAAAAGCCCGGTGGGCTATTGCAGGATATTGATATTCCGACTTGGAAGTGGGAGGTGATAAATATGGATTTTATTACAGGGCTACCTACCACTCAGAGGAAGCATGATTCCATTTGGGTGATTGTCGACAGGCTGACGAAATCAGCCCATTTCCTTCCGGTCAGAACGACGTTCTCAGCTGAGGACTATGCCAGATTATATATTAGAGAGATTGTGAGACTGCACGGAGTCCCGGTGTCGATTATATCAGATAGAGGAGCCCAGTTCTCGGCTAACTTCTGGAGGTCTTTTCGTGAAGGATTAGGGACACAGTGAGTCTCAAGATCGCATTTCACCCTCAGACTGACGGACAGGCCGAGCGCACTATCCAGACACTTGAGGATATGCTGCGGGCTTGTGTTATTGATTTCAGGGGTAGCTGGGAGGATCATTTGCCTCTTGTGGAGTTTGCTTACAACAACATCTACCATTCCAGTATTCAGATGGCGCCTTATGAGGCCTTATACGGGAGGAAGTGCAGGTCACCGATAGGCTGGTTCGAGTGGGAGAAGTTCGATTAGTCGGGCGGACTTAGTTCAAAGAGTGCGGCGATAAGGTGAAGCTTATCCAGAGCGGTTGGCGCTCGAGTCGGCGAAGTCGTATGCAGATCATCGGCGTCGACACTTGGAATTTGAGATAGGTGATTGGGTTTTTCTAGGTACGCCACGGCGGCGTGATGAGATTTGGAAAGAAGGGGAAGCTTAGCCCAAGGTACATTGGGCCGTATCAAATTGTCCGTAGGGTAGGAAGGGTTGCCTATGAGTTAGATCTGTCGTCCGATTTGGAGGCGGTACATCCAGTTTTCCATGTGTCCATGTTGCCGAAATGTATTGGAGATCCATCTAGAGTGCACCCGGTTCAGGATGTCCAAGTGACAGAGGAGTTATCGTATGAGGAGAGTCCCATAGCGATACTCGATCGTCAGGTTAGACGACTTCGGACGAAAGACGTGGCTTCCGTCAAGGTCCTATGGCGGAACGAGAACAGGGAGGAAATGACATGGGAAGCAGAGGATGACATGATGAAGAAGTACCATCACCTATTCCCTATACCTCCAGGTAACCCACGTTCTAAATTGTTGGTCCTTAAATTTAGTATTTATGCTTGAGTTTTGTTGTGGTCGTGTGGAGCGTCTTTATTTGAGTCTATACCGATATTGTGATTTGAGTAAGTTTTAGAAGGAACATTCGGACGAATGTTTCTAAGGGGAGAATGTTATACCCGTGGTTCGTCCGACCATGCGTCGTGGTCTCAGCGCATGGCGCGAGGCAGCGCGCGCGCCTGGCGGGTGATTGTAGGGCGCGCGAAAGTCTCGAGGGGTCGCTGAAGTTTCAGCGCCGCGGCGCCGGGAAGCAGGGCCGCGCGCCAAGATCTGGTCCGCAGAGTTGCGGCCAGCCGCGCCACGGAAGCCGCGCCAGGCGGATTCTGTGCGGAAAAACTTAGGAAAAGTCAAATTTTTTCTTTTAAAAGGGCCTGGGTGGGGGACAAGTGTCCCCCCCCCCCCATCTGATTTTTGCATGCATTATATTGACCAAGTCTTAAAGACTTGGTCATCTTTCATCTCTCTCTTAGAAAAGCTCCTCCTTCTCTCTTAAATTATTTCAAGCTCCTCATTCTCTCTAAAACTCCAAGAGGTATTCTAGCCTTAGGAAAAATCTGGAAAAAAGTAAAAGGCAAGAAGAAAGCTTGTGGCTAGCTTGTGAAGGTTGTTGTGGTGGTGTTCTTGGAATAGAAGCTAGCAAATTGTTGGATAAATTTGGCTAAAGCTCTAAGGTAATGATTCTTCCTCTATTATTAGTTTTTAGTGTTGCATGATAAGAAGAAAGTACTTGTGGTAGTAAATAATGCTATTAGAGTCATTGCATGCGAGAAATGTGGGTTGGGTATGAAGGAGTTGGCTAAAGAGATATTATGAGCATGTTGTAGCCTACAAACTACTTTAGAATTGTTAAGTGTATTATTAGAACTTGTGGGGCAGAATTTTACACACCCAAGATTAGATGTGTAATCCCCTTTGTGTTGGTTTGGATGTTGGGCCTTAAGGAGGCGTTTGAGTGTTGAAAATCGGCCTTTGAAAAAGGTGGCAAGTGAGTAGAAACAAAGGAAATGCTGCCCAATTTTCCTTAGGAATTGGTAACTTAAATTTGGAATTTCTACATTGAAAATGGAGGTTAATAAACACACTATGGTTATTATAGGTTGACATATTACTTGCGGTAGTTGGACTTAGCAAGTGGATTTTGACCAAAAAGGTATGTAGAGCTTTCCTATCTCTTGAGCATGAATAGTTGTATCTATGTAGTACGGTATACGTACAAGATTTGATAATCTACACTTGTTTTAAAGTATATGATACTTGTTTCATTTCAAAAGTATAAGTCTCTTGGGTTGAGGGAAAATGTATTTGACAAAGGGATAACGCTAATATAAGGACTTTATGGGAAGTTGGTTATATTAGTTTTCTTGAAAGGTTCACAAAGAAAGGTTTACTCTAATCAAAACAAGTACGGGTAAAGGATTTGAAAATAAGAAAGGTGAATTGATTTTTAGGCATTGGTTGCCTAAGGTTTTAAAGGAAATGAAGTCACTTGATTTAGAAGTTTATTATAATTCTAAAAGGGAATGTAACTTGTTTTGAAAAGAAATTGTAACTTGATACTATGGTGATTAGTATCTTGGAATTTTTGTATAAAAAAGAGCTATTTCTTAAAAGGTTAGAAGTACATGATACTTGGGTTAAATTCCCGGATTTCTATTAAAAGACATGTTAGTGCCTTAGGTATACTAAAATGAGAGGATATATATTAATAATGTTAATAAGAAGTTAGGGGATTTCTTAACTTGCTTATGTTATGATATGATAGGCCGGTAGTGCTTATGTTATGATATGATAGGCCGGTAGTACTTATGTTATGTATGATAGCCGGATGAGCTATGTTATATATATTATTACGAGTAAACCCCGGGTTATTCTTGTTATTTCCTTTGGACATACTGACACGATGGGTGGCCCACGGGTATGCTCCAATAGGATGGTTTACTACTTATACCATGGATTTGCTATCCATGATGCGAGTGCGGCGTTGTACTACGCGGATCCGGTCCACGAGATTCATGCGGGTGAAATAATCCCACGCGAGTACGCGATGGTACTCATGCGGTCCACAGATCCATGCGGGTGAAATAGTCCCACGCGGGTGAAATAGTCCCACGACGAGGCGGATGACCTCACGGGTCCACAGGACCTATGCGGGTGAAATAGTCCCGGAGTAGGATTGCTTAATGATACTACGGGCGAGGTACCTGTTTGATCATGAGCTTCCTATTTTTATGCAGATATATATATACATTTGTTGCTCTCATTGTTAGTAAGGCACGGCAAAGTAAACCGATTTTCGTTTATGACTCAAATTATTTTTGACTTATGATATTACTACGATTTTCCGATTTACATACTTGGTACGTTGTATCGACCCCTTCCTGGGCCGCGTCATGCCGCAGGGTAAGCAGATTGTGGATCCTCGTTCTTAGGATCACTATTCCGGTGTCAGAAGCTCCATTCCTCCGGAAGCTTGTTTATTGGTACGGACATTCCCTGATGCTATAGGTATTTTGTACATTCAGAAGTATGACGGGGCCCTGTCCCGCCACAGTTGTTATCTTTAGAGGTCTGTGGTCACATTTATGTTTTGGGCTCTAAGAACCAGTTGTACTACTATACTTTGTTTAAGTATGTTTTATGGCAATCTTGGCCGGTTGGCGATGGCGTTACCTTTTTATAAGTTATGTGTTATGTATGTTCCGCTGCTATTCTCTGACATATACCTGACAGGGTACCCCGGTAGGGTACCAATCGCGGCCCCGGGGTTGGGTCGTGACAACTGGATTATCATCCACAACGCTAAGTTTGGATTTAGAATCAACGGTAGTGGATATGATTTTGCAATTGTCCATCTTAGCTCTGTGCACGATCTCTTCTGCATATACTTACGCTGACAAAAAAACATATTCTGCTGATCTAGTCACTGAGATTCCCAAAAAGTAACTCAACTTTCCCAAATCAGTCATATCAAATTCAGATTTGAGCAGTGCAATTATCTCGTTTTTCAACACAGGGGTAGAAACAATAAATAATGTCATCCACATAAATTACACTAATTTTGTAAAATAATTTTTTAGGATTTTATAATAAAATACAACAATAAAACATTAAATAATAATTAATTTAATAATGGCATCTTTACGTAAAGTCTTAAGCATTTAGAGTCCCGCATTAACTAACTTTAAGCTTTGTCGTAATCCTTAAATAATTAATAAATGCATAAAATAAATAATTTAGCGATAACGTCAAGTAGCATATCCGCATTGTAATCAATTTTAATCTAATACATGCATTTAATATTATAAAAAGGGCTTTAAATAAATCTTAAATATCATACTTGCATTTAGCATTTAAATAATTTAATCTAAACTCAATGCAATTTTAATCTAACCTCGCAATAATGCATAACAATAAGATTTTAAATAATAGCAAAGTATTGAGCATTAATTAAATATTTATTTATTATAACAAATTAGATTAATGAAGCCCCTAATTATTTTAATAACATTTGTTAATTTAAGTTCTCAATAATTAATTAATACAATAGCCTAGAATTAATTAGCTAATTAATTAACTAACCTAAAAACTAATTAAACTCCTAGATTTTAATACTACCCTAATCTAATACCCTAGTTAAATAATACCCATTAAACTAACGACTAAAGCTCGTTATCCTCTCCCACAAAACAAAACCTAAACGAAACCCTAGCCTCTTTATTTTATACCAAACTTAAGGATGGCTATAAATACAAATAAGTTCGGAGTTCACTCAAATCGAGAGTTCTATCCCAAAATAACCAAAAGAACCAAGCAAGAATTATCAAGTAAGTCTCGCATCACTTTAAACGCACGCAACGTGATCGGATCCAACGAAGACTTGACATGACATGCTGCCTTGCTTCGAGAGATTGAGAAGGTAAACCCATCATCCTTTCGCCTTAGATTTCATTTGAATGACATTAATGGATGAAATCAATGATAATATACGACATCGAATGTGTTTATACATACGGTTGATGATTTTATTTGTCAAAGTATTGATCGTTACTATATTGGATGACTTGATGAGTCTCGGTTAAGAAAACTTTATGTTTAAGTATATACTATATCAAAATTGTTTGGATTCATGTTCTCCCATGACAAATGCTAAAAATATGTTATGAGTCCTATACCAATCTTAACTATGTAATGTCCGAGTCTGAATGAGATTGTTAGCATGAAATCTAAATATGACATTTTGACATTAGAAATCTAAAAATTATTTCTTTTGTTTATATACAAACCGACTTTGCCTTTCTAAGTTCTTAATTAAAGTGTGACATTTTGACATCCTGCATATTTCCGCATATCTATGTTAATAGAAATAATAAATCATGATTAAAGGCTAATTTGAGAATCATGCCATCCATGTTGTATTAAGTCTAAACTATGCCATCTATCTTATCCGTTAGTTTGCTTGATAAATGGATTAGAATATGACTATGTTTGTTATTACATAAATTCGAGTCCTTTTAAGTGTGTTCGGATCCCATATTTTGAAATATTGGTTGAAGAGTAAGAATGCATTTCTTTTCCAAAGGATAATTATCAAAACTCGATAATAACATTAACAAAACCAAATTTTGATAGTTTTGTCTTGGGTATTGAATCTGATGGATTTAGGTTGTTTATTTGTCCATTGTCGAATGGAATGATTTATCTGATTCTTAAATCTTATGACAATGTCATTTATTATTGTATATACTAATCCTTATTTTCTTCTATTTTTACATGAAACGAAACTCCAAAACCATAGGCGAGATGGCCTCGCCCGCTCTTCTGAGTCATTATTAATTCATATCCTCCCTATTATTTGTTGTAATTATTTGTTATAATTATTTGTCTAACATTACACTATTAGTAACACATTTAGAATAATTAAACTTTGAAATTCACTTTTTCTTAAATTAGTTATTCTTATGACTAGTTATACATTGCCTAAGCCATACTAAATGACATTAAATATAGTTAAAGTGTCACTCTATTAAATCCTTAGCATAATAAATGAATTTCTTCATAAACTCTTACTAACATTCATAATTAAAAATTATTTTGTTATAATAGATATTTCACATCTTATTTTTATAAAGTACATATTTATAATAAGATTTTGCAATACATGCATCTTATCTAATACGTTATGAATTCAAGTTTTATCCAAAGCTAATTTTATATCCTAAATCAATCTTACAATTTTTATCCTTTTATTTAAACATTTTTCAAACATGCATTTTTATAGAATAATAATTCTAACCCCTTCCCTTTAGGATAATAAAGAATTCACTAAGTTTAAAATGGAGTTAATGTTTTACTTTAAACTAGTTAAACATTTAGGTGTCCTAATTCACCCAAATTAATTTTTGCACCTTTAAGCATTCCTTTAGCATTTTAGCACCCTTAGCATTTTTTAAACTTTAACATTTTTAGCACTTTTAAGCACCCCTTTTACATTTTAGCACCATTTTAACCTTTAGCATTTTTAAAACCCTTTTTGTACTTTAGCATTTTGTTATTTATTTTCTAACCTTTTAATTTGAGCAGGAGTTTAGAAAATAAAAGTCGATTTTAGGTTCTTAACCACAAATGACTAGGGTTATTATTTGGCAATTATTTTGCATTTAATTTTGTGTGTTGTATTTTGTTTTATTTATTTGCTATTTCTTCCACTGAAAATTCACACAATCACACACTACACATGCGGTGCGCCGGTGCATCAGTCGGTAATATCGTGGAGTGCGCCCGGACCGCCGGTAGCGTGGCCTTTCCTCTCGACACCACATTAGGAAGACACCCCAAACTTGTCGGGGTTTCTCGACCGCGACCCCAAGATATATTATGTATAGAAGTGGCATACAAATCGACCCAAAAAAAACCTATTCTTTTTCGATTGTGCGTTTGTTTTTACGTAAAAACAAAGCGTGAAAGTGCGATGAAATGGAAAATACGAACGGCGAAAGTTCTTCGTAGCGTATGCCAAAGCAGAATTAACCATAAAATTACACTAATTTTGTAAAATAATTTTTAGGATTTTTATAATAAAATACAACAATAAAACATTAAATATAAATAATTAATTTAATAAAAAGTCTTAAGCATTTAGAGTTTAACTAACTTTAAGCTTTGTCGTAATCCTTAAATAATTAATAAATGCATAAAATAAATAATTTAGCGATAACGTCGTGTCAAGTAGCATATCCGCATTGTAATCAATTTTAATCTAATACATCGTTTAATAGCGTCGCATTTATAAAAAGGGCTTTAAATAAATCTTAAATATCATACTTGCATTTAGCATTTAAATAATTTAATCTAAACTCAATGCAATTTTAATCTAACATAATGCATAACAATAAGATTTTAAATAATAGCGCCGCGATTAAAGTATTGAGCATTAATTAAATAGTTATTTATTATAACAAATTAGATTAATGAAGCACCTAATTATTTTAATCACATTTGTTAATTTAAGTTATCACTAATTAATTAATACACTTGTCTAGAATTAATTAGCTAATTAATTAACTAGCCTAAAAAACCTAATTAAACTCCTAGATTTTAATACTACCCTAATCTAATACCATAGTTAAATAATACACATTAAACTAACTCATTTTGGTAAACAATCACTCGAAAATACCAAACTTGGAACCGAAAGGATGGCTATAAATACAAATCGATACACATGCAAATTGGGCCAGGAAAGTTCGGAGTTCACTTCAAATCGAGAGTTCTATCCCAAAATAACCCCTTAAAATCGAAAGTTAGCGGTCTGACATCAATCGGAAATGAGTGAACCTTTCAATAATAAAAACGAAAGCATCGAAAAATCAAGACTCAATCGTAAGCAATCGAAAAATTGTAGAAAAGAACCAAGCAAGAATTATCAAGTAAGTCTCGCATCACTCTTTTAAACGAAAACCCATCATCCTTTCTGTCTTAGATTTCATTTGCTATTTGTGTGTAATGACGTATGTTTAGTATGATGATTGGCGCGTGAAATGACATTAATGGATGTTTATGTGACTACTTGAATCTGTTGTTAAAATCAATCGCTATTGGTGTTTGCAATCGTTAATGCGATTCGGATAATATCGACATCGTGTTTATACATACGGTTGATGATTGTTATTTGTCAAAGTATTGATCGTTACTATATTGGATGACTTGATGAGTCTCCGGTTAAGAAAACCAGAAAGGATGTTGCTGCATATCATGATAAGCACATATGTCCAAACTGTCCATTTGTGAATACATGTTTGTGTTTTAGCTTTTTATGTTTAAGTATATACTATATCAAAATTGTTTGGATTCATGTTCCTGACAAATGCTAAAAATATGTTATGAGTCCTATACCAATCTTCCTACTCCAAGTCCTAAGACCTCTTATTTGTTACCTTTGGCAAACTATGTAATGAATGAGATTGTTAGCATGAAATCTAAATATGACATTTTGACATCCTCTGCATATTCTAGAAATCTAAAAATTATTTCTTTTGTTTATATACAAAGACTTTGCCTTTCTAAGTTCTTAATTAAAGTGTGACATTTTGACATCTATTTCCGCATATCTATGTTGAAACTATTAATACCAATTAGCCTAATATCATTAAATATGAAGAAATGATATGCAGTGTTTTGGACCTGTCTTGTCGGAAATAGAAATAATAAATCATGATTGCTTAGCTAAGTGAAAAGGCTAATTGGGTTGTGAAATAAAGATTAGGACTCAGTTTGAGTTGAGAATCATGCCATCCATGTTGTATTAAGTCTAAACTATGCCTTCATAGCTCCGTATCTCATCTTATCTGTTAGTTTGCTTGATAAATGGATTAGTGTTAAGTGCCTCCAGTTGGATACTCCCGAAATGGCTGTTCGATTTGTTGTTTATGTCTGAAATATCCATCCATGAGGCCTTACAGTCTGTGTCGTCATAATATACATGTATATTCGATATATCTAGTCCATATTATGGAATGTCTCGGATGGACTATGTTTGTTATTACATAAATTGAGTCCTTTTAAGTGTTCGTTCGGATCCCATATTTTGAAATATTGGTTGAAGAGTAAGAATGCATTTCTTTTCCAAAGGATAATTATCAAAACAAACCAAATCTTTTTTTTGATAGTTTTGTCTTGGGTATTGAATCTGCTTGATGGATTTAGGTTGTTTATTTGTCCATTGTCGGAATGGAATGATTTATCTGCATTCTTAAATCTTATGACAATGTCATTTATTATTAAAAGGGGTTTGAGTATATACTAATCCTTATTTTCTTCTATTTTTACATAATGAGGAGTTTCATTACAAACAAGGACCTAAACCATAGGCGAGATGGCCTCGCCGTTTCTTCGAGTCATTATTAATTCATATCCTCCCCTATTATTTGTTGTAATTATTTGTTATAATTATTTGTCTAACATTACACTATTAGTAACACATTTAGAATAATTAAACTTTGGGCCTGACGCTAGAAATTCACTTTTTCTTAAATTAGTTATTCTTATGACTAGTTATACATTGCCTAAGCCATACTAAATGACATTAAATATCCACGTAGTTAAAGTGTCACTCTATTAAATCCTTAGCATAATAAATGAATTTCTTCATAAACTCTTACTAACATTCATAATTAAAAATTATTTTGTTAGCCTTTGCATAATAGATATTTCACATCTTATTTTTATAAAGTACATATTTCGTCATAATAAGATTTTGCAATACATGCATCTTATCTAATACGTTATGAATTCAAGTTTTATCCAAAGCTAATTTTATATCCTAAATCAATCTTACAATTTTTATCCCTTTTATTTAAACATTTTTCAAACATGCATTTTTATAGAATAATAATTCCCTAGGTTTGAGCCGGATCCTTTAGGGTGCCTAACCCCTTCCCTTTAGGATAATAAAGAATCCTTACCCAGAATCTCACTAAGTTTAGCAGACCATTAAAATGGAGTTAATGTTTTACTTTAAACTAGTTAAACATTTAGGTGTCCTAATTCACCCAAATTAATTTTTGCACCTTTAAGCATTCCTTTAGCATTTTCAGCACCTTTTTAACATTTAACATTTTTAGCACTTTTAAGCACCCCTTTTACATTTTAGCACCATTTTAACCTTTAGCATTTTTAAAACCCTTTTTGTACTTTAGCATTTTTGTTATTTATTTTCTAACCTTTTAATTTGAGCAGGAGTTTAGAAAATAAAAGTCGCGGTCGAAAATGGGCGCGACACACATATAATAATAAATATGCAATATCACTACCTCTATGGAAAGTGAACAGAGAATTATCACATCTGCTGCATGTAAACCCAATACGCATAATGAACTGTGCAAATCGATCATATCACGTTTAGGTGCCTGTTTTAAACCATAAAGTGACTTATGGAAGCGACAAACATATTGAGGAGCTACTGGATGGACAAACCCTGACGGCTGGTGCATGTAAACATTTTCTCTTAAGTCCCCATGTAGAAAAATATTTTTCACATCAAGCTGATGAATAAACCAATTCTTTCCCATAACAATGCTTAAAATTGTGCGAATGGTAGCCGATTTAACAACCGAACTGAATGTCTCACCGCAATCAATTCCCTCATGCTGGTTAGTGTCATTTGCCACAAGCATTGCCTTATACCTCTCTAAGTCACCGCTATCCCTGTATTTGTGACGAAAAAGCACATGCAACAGATTACATTCACCCCCTCTAACCTAGGAATCAAATCTCAAGTGTGTTGTTTCGTCAAAGTATTAAATTCCTCATACATAGCCGCATTCCAATTCAGGTCTAGTTTGACCAATTTTGGGTATTGGTGAAATGGTTTGGGTGGACAAGTTAAACTGAACTTTAGGTCTGAAAATCTCATGTTGAGCATGGGTTTCCATACGGTGGGTGGGGGCAGGGGTACTGTCGGTATGTAGAGGGATTTGCTGGTTCAGAGACTGAATCAGATAAATAGATATGGAGCTGGGACCGTGGTTGACGACGAGTTGGGGATGGTGTGTGGGTGTCGATCTGGGTTGTGGTATTGTGGGTCGAGGGTTGGATCAGTGCTGTCGGATATGGTGATGTTGGTGGGTTGGGTCGAGAGTGGGAGGGGTCGACGGTTGAGGAGTTTGGGACTCCGGTGACGGGAGATAGGTCGGGGAATGGGATGCGAACTGGAGAATCAGCGATAGAGTTGTCTGATAGTTGAGACACAACGACAGGGTGATGAGGGTTTCAGTGACTGGTACTGTGGGTATTTTCGGAATGCCGGCTACCAGGGGCGGCGACAATCGGCGATGATGGAGACTGTGACAGAGGCACTGACAATGGTGTAATAATTATGAGGTGACTGCGGTGGTTGGCAGTGGTGTACTGACGGTGGTTGTCACCTCCGAAACAGTAGCAGTCTGGCGGAGTGCTTGTTGGACAAGCGGTGGTGGTTCCGAATCTTTGAGAAATTGGTAATCAGTGACTCGGAATTTTTTAATGTTGTCAAACGGGAAGACATATTCAACAAAGGTGACGTGGCGAGAAATTATAATTTTATCGGTGGAGAGATCATAGCACAAGTACCCCCTATGGTTTGACGGAAAACCTAGAAATGCACACATAGTAGATCGGGGTGCCAATTTATGGGGGGCCATGGATGTCAGATTTGTGTAACATAGACAATCAAAAATTCTAAGATGATCATAGGTAGGGATCCGACGGTAAAGAATTTCGGTGGGTATCCTATTCTGAATCGCACGGGTAGGTAGAATGTTGATAATGTGTTCTACTATTTTAGTACATATACCCAAAAAGTAAGAGGGAGAGACGCATGAAAAAAGAGGGTACAAATCATATTATTAATGGTTCGGAGAGTTCTTTCGGCTTTATCATTTTGAGGGGAGGTATATGGGAACGAGAAATGAAAAACCATGCTGTTAGCCACACAAAATTTATGAAATAAGAAATTATTAAACTCACGACCATTATCACATTGAAATAATTTATGTCTTTTTCAAATGCGTTTTAATTAGGGTACGAAACTCAACAAATTTGGAGAACACTTGAGATTTGAGTTTGAGTGGATAGACCCAAAGAAAGTGAGATAAATCATCCAAATACACCAAATAATATTTGTGGCCTAAGTTGTTGGTTATGGGAGATGTCCATACATTAGCGTGAATAACATCAAAGGGAGAGAAAGTAGTATTCATAAAAGTCACAAATGATAGTCTAACGTGTTTCCCTAACTGACATGAGGAACAACTATGAGAAAGACTCCCTTTGTTGCAGTGGATTAAATTTCGATTTCTAAGAGAATAAAAAACGTGAGAGCCCGGATGACCAAGTCTACTATGCCAAGTAGAGGGAAATCTTGTTGTTAAAATGGTGGGAGGAGTGACACTAGCAGCGGATGTTGGTAGGAAAAAATATAAATCCTCCTCCCTATTGCATCTTTTAAGGAGTTTTTCGATACGGAGGTCCGTGACAGAAAATCCAAACGGGCCAAAATTAATTGAGACATAATTATCTGTAGCGCATTTTCTAACAAAGATTAGATTTTTGTTGATGTTTGGGGCATAAAAGATATTTTTAAGAGAGAAGTTGGGATGAGGTGGTGGGGTAAAAGTGTGGCCAAATCCTTGAATTAGAATGCGATGACCATTACATACCATAATAGATTGTGGAGTTGGTAACTGGTGCAGTTGAAGAAGATTACCTGAATTGTTGGTGAGATGAGATGTGGCTCCCGTATCCATATACCACGCATTATCGGGCTGTTGACTGGTCAAGAAAGCTATTTATTTGTGTTTTCGGGTAAAGGAGAAATTTGGATTATTTTCGGGCAAAGAAGAGGCGAATTAAAGGAAAGTTGTGAGAAAACGTGGCTTGAGTCTTGGGAAGGAAAAGGCAAAATTGAAAAGAGGGAGGAGTAGTCAACTCTTGCAGACAAAGGACAGGGGCTTGAACAACTCCCAAGTCCAGAAATTGTGAAGGACACAGAAAATAAGAAAAGGGAAAAGAAGGGAGGCAGAAGCACATTTACGTCTCTGACACAGTAGCTTTGAGGGGAAGAGAAAGGTACTCTGACACGCAGAGAAAAGAGAAGAGAGAACGTCTCGATTTTGGGGTTTTAGGCTTCTGATACCATGTAGAAGTGTATTAATCTCCCTTGAGGAGTCTTTCTCATTAATGCCAATATATATAGTGTACAATATACATCCCTTATACAATAAGAATCCTAGTCCTAATTACAATAGGAATCCTAGTTTACCATAATTGTATATCACTAAATATTTACACCATATATGAGATATATTCTAATTATAGTAGGGATATTTATGGTACATGTTTACAGGATAGACACTTGGCAGATCCTAAGCTTGATCGAGTGTGTCGTGAATGAAAGGATTTTATCTTCCCACACAGAGGTTCAGTTTACCAGATTCCTGTAACTATACTTCACATATTGAATTCGTCTTCCGGCGCCATCTAGGAGTTCCGTGTAGACCCTAATATGATTAGTGTCAATATGTGAAATCTTGTAGGGTAACACTAAGTCAATTGTTCCATCGATCTAAGGATGTAATGAGAGAATATAAATGTTCGATTTATGATCGAGACATTCTAATGAATAATGATTATTTAATTAAGTCGAGAATGGATTTCAGATTTAATTAAAATGAAATCGAGACAAAATTGGACTAGTGTTGTGACGCATAGGACCCAGGGCCGCGACACCACCTATTTAGCACCGCGCCGCCTTGGCGATGGGCGATCGGTGACCCAACTGCGTGTCGTTTTGGGCACTGCCCACGGAAATCCTAGTTGCGTTTTTGACCTAAAAAGCAACTATAAATAGAGGGCTTCTATTCATTATTTCATACACTTGATTCTATAATCATTCTAAGTCTTTGAGACCTAGTCTTAAAATATTCTCTCGAACCTCTGCCGAATTTCCTAGTTGTTCGAAGGAGGAATTACATCGGAGTTCTTGAAACTTGCAATCGAGGAACAGTTGCGTGTGCACCCTCGTATTATAAGAAAAGACTCCAGATTATATAAACTGTAAGTGTTCTTTCGAAGTATTACGGTTATTACATGTTACATGATTTACATTTTTTATATTATTGCATAATCATCCTGACGTTCATCGTTTGTTGGGTTTGAAACATAAGAAAAATTCAAATTCCGCTGCGTACACGAACCCGACAAAACCCTACACAGTCTCCCAGTAATGCTAATATCAAGAAGTAATTTTAATTCTAACTCTTAAATGCATCTTTACTACACTAACAATATCTAATCTTTAACAAGATGCGTTGTCGATTTTTCACCTGTTAAGGTATGATCTTGTCATTAAACTAAACTTATGTTGAAGGTGTATGTAATTGGCGTGGTTTAAAATTGGAATCCATTAAGCATATATTTTTAGATGTCCAATAACTATGATGCTCCGACGAATTCGTCCTATTGACTGGCCCAAGTTGCAGCTAATTAGTTGAGGATATTTTTTTTAATGCATGGTGGAATGAATTGGTTGTGAATGTCTCAAAAACATAGTTACAATGCTCCACTTTTACATCAGTCAATTTCAATTACACGATCTATATATGACGAGTAAGAAAGGGTAGTTTTTTATTGGGTGAAGAATACGAGAAATAAGTGTTAACATAATTTTGTGTCTCCATCCCTCATGAAGATGTCAAATTGGTGTAAACCTAAGCCAAGTGAAAGGAATTAAGCATAGTTTCTAATATTGTCCAATGCCCCTCCGAAAGTTTATTAATAAAGGTCATATTGTTTGTTCAACAATATTGTTTACGACATGTCCGAAAAGGATGTATCACGTGTCTCATTACCTACAATCTCAACATTTGCAACACAACGTAGGCCGCCAAACGGGCTAAGTAACACCTATAAAGTACCCGGTATCTGTCTGTGATAAGTAAAATCGATGTGCGCCTATCATGTGAGCAGCTGAAGTTTCTACTTTTCTTCCATTCGATTCGTGTCTGTCACATGGGAGCATTAAAATATTTTGGTGCATCCCATTACATCACCTATGTTTGGGTCTCGGGACGTCTTATATTATCTTTTTTGAGTATTTTGAGTCATCCTATATAGTCCTAATGGTTGGAAATTTATTAATGTAAAATAAAATTTATTTCATTATTTATGATTTGAATAATTGAGGTCTCGCATATTGGAAATGTCGTTTTTACATACGTGCACACATTGTATTAAGGATCATAAATTTAATTAATGAAAGAGATATTGATACGTAATTAAAATGTTTGAGACATAGAATGATGGACGGTCATTGACCAAATGACGAGTGTTTCACGTTGGTAAATGAAGGAAGAAGTGTGCATAGTGTAAAGATGAGACTGGTCGGAAAGGGCCGCAGAGCCGAGAAGGGCCGCGGCTCCACCTCGACATTGGGTAGCGCCGCGACGCCTCCAAGGCTCTGCCACGACGCTAATCTCATGCCAAGTCTCTGGAGCCGCGACGCTACCAAAACAGAAAATCTGAAACGAAAAATATGATTTTGAAGACTTTTGGGCTGCCCTCAATGACATTAATTCCAACATTAGTCAGTCATTATTGGCTGACAAATGAGTGTCATTACTTGGGCAATTCATTTTCCATTACATGAGTGATTCAATGTCATTACTTGGCACTTGAAGAGACAATTCTTACACTATAAATTGAGGCATTTGGCTCAATTGTCAAGACACTTGTAGACTTCAGAAAATCTTCTTCCTCTCTAGCATCTTTTCAATACTCAAAGTTCTTCAAGAGAAAGACATGAGTTTTATTTGCTCAATTGTGTTAGTAGCTGTTTTGTCTTGGGAGACTATTGTCTAGCAACGTAAAAGGATATATACGGGACAATCTTATCTTAAAGACAGAGTGCCATTACTCGACTCAGCAAGAATTCAGATCAAGTGTTGGTTCTAGTTTCTAGTTGTTTGTTAAGATTATTTCTTTTGTTGTAATCTTTTGTTCTTCGTTTTTTCTAGTTCTTTTGTAATAGGTGTTTGCTATTTCCCATTTGATGCTTTCATTTTCTTAACACTAACTAAGTTCCCAAACCATATCATGCGTCGCTAAATTCTTTAACGCATCCTCGTCGAACTGTTTTAAGATGAAGTCTCCACCGTTTACTTCCCTTCACGAACAAGTGCTTGAACATCCGCCGGCCAACGTTTGCACGCTGTCCTAACAAAAGGTTAGGTATAAATGTATACTTAATTAATGTGTAAATTTTCTTATATAGCATGTCCCCATTTGTGATTTAAGCAAATCGGATGGGAGTTAAATGATTAGGTATTGCTAATCAGAATTTAAATATGATAGATATCTTGCTGTTAGGAAAGTGATTGCCACTTTATTTAATTTATAGTTAATTGTTGCTATAACGTATTTAATTTAATTAATCTTTACTTTTCTAGATTCCTTTCCGCCTCTAGCACTGGAGTAAAATTATCAAATGGTCCTTGATGTATAAGGGTTTGAGTATTTTAGTCCTCAATATATATATATCACATTATCACTCAACAAAAATAGTCTGTACAATACAAAAAGAAAAAACACGTCTGATCGTAAGGCCTAAAACGAATGGTACCATGAATTTTGTTGGAAATATTTATTAAACGTGAAATAAAGTTAATCTTATTTAATTACGAATTGAATAATTAGGGGCTCCACACGTCGGAAACGTTATTTCCACACACATGTACATACAATGCCAAGGATCATAATTTTCTTAAATGGAAGAGATATTGGTACGTATACAAATTGTTTGAGACGTAAGGTAATAGACGGTTATTGGACAAATGACGTTGGTAAATGAAGGAAGAAATGTACAAAGTCTGAATATCGAAACTAGTCGGAAAAAGGACCGCGACGCCGGAAAATCATCTTGGCGCCGCGGCGCCGGTGACGCCGAACTCTCGAGTTCGGCGCCACGGCCAACTGCGAGCCGCGGCGCTGCGACAGTTTCAGTCCGTTGGAGAAGAATAAAAACTGACGTTTGAGCTGACTTTGGAGGATTAACTCTTCATTATTTTGCTCTTGAATTCAGCCATTACTTGGCTGAATTGTAACTCCATACTAATGACCATTACTTAGTCATTGAAAGCCATAAATTGGCTAGTTGGAGAGTCTTCTTCTCAACACTATAAAATGAGGTCTTTGGCTCATTTGCAAAACACACTTGACACAATACATTTCTGAAAATATTATTCCTCTCTTGCAATTACAAAAACACTCAAAGATCTTTCTTTCCAAGCGAACACTTGAATTCTCTTTGCTCATTTGTTTGATTTCTATTTTATCTTGGGAGATAAGTTACCATTACAATCGTTTAAAGGATATATGGGGCAATATTATCTTAAGGATAAATCAAGAATTTGGTCGACTCAGCAAGCCCTCATATTTGATCATTTTCCAGATTTCTAACAAATAGTTGTTGTTATTTTCCTGTTTTACACATTACCACCCACAAGCTTAAGATAATATTCGCTATTTCAACAACAACAACATGTCTGCTGAAGATCAATTCAACACTTTGAACAACGCCTCTTCTTTTTTCCTTGCGATGCAAAGGATCGCTCCTGTTTTTTTTTTGTACCACTAGACTTTGGGCGCTGAGCACTTTCTCATTTCTGCCTTCTCCAAACCTATCGACTAATAAGATACTCAAGGCAATCCCGCTGCCTTCAATCGCACCACTCAGGGCAATGACATTGCCTACTCTCCCACTAATCCAGGCATTCCAAATGCCTTCCAACCTGCTGCGTTTGGCACAACTAGTGCCCCCACTGCTCCTCAAGGCGTTCACAATGCCTATGCTCTTGCTCAAGGTATTTACAATGCATTTGCTACTGGTTAAGGGAGCACTCCTGCTCCAACTCCACCATGATCGTCCCGAGAAGTTCATGGGTGCACATTTCAAGCGATGTCAACAACAAAAGATAATATTTTTCCTGACGGTTATGGGACTAAAACGTTTCCTAACCGAAGACCCTCCACAAGTTGGGGAAGACACGGACTCTCAGCCAAATGATTTGGCGGGAGGGGGCCGAGGTAACCATGTTGATGACGACATGAGGGTGGTTCGCGAAGCATGGAAACACAGTGATTTCATGTGCAGGAACTACATTCTAAACAGTTTGTTCGATCCTCTCTACACAGTATATTGTACCGTTGAAACTGCCAAGCAGTTGTGGGACAAACTACAAAAGAGGTACAACACCTAAGATGCGGGTAGCGAGAAGTTCATCATTGGGAAATTTCTGAAATTTCAAATGGTGGACAATAAAAGTGTGTCATCCCAAGTCCAGAAATTTCAAATGATTCTACATCACCTAGACTTGGAAGGATTGAAGCCCAACGAGCAATTCTTGGTTGGGGCATTAATCGAGAAGTTGCCTCCCTCGTGGAATGAGTTCATGAATTACTTGAAACTCAAAACGAATGAGATGACTTTAGACGAACTTATTGTCAAACTTCAGATTCAAGTGGACAATAAGAAGGTCATGTCAAAGGGGAAACAACCCGCTGAGGCAAAGGCAAATCTGACGGAAGTCAAAGGGAATCCAAGCAAAAAATGGAAGTTCCAGAAGGATGGCCAGTCCCAAACAACTGAAAAATTTAAGGGAACATGCCACTATTGTGGTAAAGTTGGTCATATGGCCAAAGACTGCCGCAAGCAAAAACATGATAAATGCAAGGATAAGGTAAACATCGTCGAAGACACGCTCCTAGATGATATGATTGAAGAATTCTCAGCAGTGGTGCTAGAAGCAAACCTTGTTGATAATCCGACGCAATGGTGGTTGGACACGGGTGCTACCCGTCACATTTGTTTCAATAAAGACGCTTTCTCCACGTATACACCAGTCACAGAAAATAAGTTATTCATGGGCAACAACTCCTCTTCAGAGGTGCTGGGGGTAGAAAAGGTAATCCTTAAGATGACGTCCGAAAATGAGTTGATTCTGAAAGAAGTGATGCATGTCCCAGAAATTCGACGAAATCTAATTTCTGGAAATTTATTAGTGAATGATGGTTTTAGACTAGTGCTAGAGGCTAATAAGTTTGTAGTCACTAAAAACAGAACATTTGTAGGAAGGGGCTTCGCATGTGAAGGCCTCCTTAAGGTTAATGCTACACCTATAATGTCGTCTACTTAGAAAGGGGCTTCGCCTGTGAAGGCCTCTTTAAGGCAAATATTGTACTTGTACTGCCTTCTATTATCAATAAAACTGAGCCTTCCTTTTACCTGTTTGTGTCTTCTAATTTATGGCACCATAGATTAGACGAGTTAACTATCAATCTATATTAAGGTTGGTAAAGTTGGAATCATTGCTGTCTATCGACATAAACTCTCAACATAAGTGTGAGGTGTGCGTAGAGGAAAAACTTTCCAAGAGTCCCTTTAGATCCGTAGAAAGAGAAACCGCTCCTCTAAAACTTATACACACTGATATATGTGATTTGACGTTCGCTCAAACTAGAGGGGGGAACAAGTACTTTGTGACTTTCATAGATGATGGCACAAGGTTTTGTTACATTACTAGTAAAGATGAAGCCTTTGAAGAATTCAAATGCTACAAAGCAGAAGTTGAGAACCAACAATGTCAATGGGTCTATAGACGAGTACAAACCTAAGACATCCATACATATGTTCACAACTATCGCCGCCTTGCGGGATGTTGAAATACATCAAATGAATGTCAATATGGTCTTCCTAAATGATGATTTGGAAGGAGAAATATACATAGACCAACTATAGGGGTATGTGGTTCCAGAATAAGAGACAAGGGGTCCGTCTGCTTGTCAAATCATTGTACAGGCTGAAACAGGCCCTAAACAATGGCACGAGAAATTTGATAGTACCCTACTATCGAAAGGGGTCTCTACTAACAAGTAAGACGAGTGTGTTTGCATGAAGAGAAAATGACCGACTCATTAGGCATAAGTAATGACCGATTCATTAGGCATTACATTCCTCTATGTAAACGACTTGTTGATCACTGGGTGCAGTCCTAGGGTAATCCTAGAGACTAAGAAAGTGCTAAAAACAATGTTTTGACATGAAAGATATGAGAGTCATAGATGTTATCTTAGGGATCAAGATCTCTAAGACAACTAACGAATTGGTCTCGTCTCAATCTCACTACATCAAGGATGTGCTGAAGAAATTTGAGATGTTCGACAGTTCACCGGTAACGACACCATTGGATAGAAGTCAAAAGATTGACAAACATCTTGGTGTGTCCGTACGCCAGGAGCGATACGCAGGAGATTGGGAGTCTGATGTATATCACAAACTGCACTCGACCTGATATCGCGTATGCAGTCAATAAATTGGCAAGACTCATCCGTAAGCTGAATGGCTTCATAGTTTCTTTGAAGTTGTCCCATGTTGGGATAATACCGTGTCTTCTTTAATGATCTACTGCGACAGTCAGTCGACTCTACGAAGAGCACGAAGTTAGATATACAACGGCAAGTCTCATCATATCCGACGGAGACATGAGTCCATTAGGCAACTGATCACCTCGGGTGTGATTTCCATTGATTACATAAAATCTAAAGAAAATATAGCAGATCCCTTGACGAAGGGAATACCCAGAGATCAGATGAACTGCCTGTCTAGGGGAATGGACTTAAAACTCAATCAATAAGAATCAATATAGTGGACACCCAACCTTACGTACTGGAGATCCCAGGGATAAGGTTCAATGGAAAAACTAAACTGTAAAGGTTCAGTTGAGCGCTTCGGTGGAAGCAAGAGCACTTCGGATAATGATTTCTTCTCAAGAAACATAATCCAAGGACATTCTCGTGATAGACAAAAAGTGCTACCTGTAAGAGGGGTAAAAGATAAGTTTTCAAACCTTTAATGATCCTCAATACTTGAGGTTAGGTTGAGAAATTTTTAATGGTTCCTAACGCTTGTATAGCTGGGTATTACAGGATACCTTGTAGGAGACCACCTATTTAAGTGCGAGGACAGACCGCATCAAATGAACGCACTTAAGAATTCAAGCGTGTCCACGGCCCACGACGGACAAAAACATAAGAAAGATTGAGTAGGAAATGTGTTGTGTTGATACCATTGTCTTGACATATACTAAACACTGACGGTTCAAGACATAACGTTCACCGCGCAATAAATATGTCCGATGGTATTCTATGGAAGGTTCAAAGCTCCGGTTACCTCTCCAGATGCAACATCTTTCCGCCAAATGATTGTTAGAACGGAACCATACACGTGCACCAAAATCACTTCCAAGAGGGAATTGTTGGAAATATTTATTATGTGAAATAAAGTTAATCCTATTTAATTACGAATCGAACAATTAGGGGCCCCACACGTCGGAAACGTTGTTTCCACACACATGTACATACAATGTCAAGGATCATAATTTCCTTAAATATAAGAGATATTGATACTTATACAAATTGTTTGAGACGTAAGGTAATAGACGGTTATTGACCAAATGACGTTGGTTTTACGTTGGTAAATGAAGGAAGAAATGTACAAAGTGTGAATATCGAAACTAGTCGGAAAAAGGACCGCGACGCCGAAAAATCATCTGGCGGCACTGCGACCGCAGATCATGGCCGGTGACGCCGGAACTCTCTGAGTTCGGCGCCAACTCAGTGGTCGCTTCTGCGACGATTTCGACCATTGGAGAAAAATAAAAACTGACGTTTGAGCTGACTTTAGAGGATTAACTCTTCATTATTTTGCTCTTGAATTCAGCCATTACTTGGCTGAATTGTAACTCCATACTAATGGCTATTATTTGGTCTTTCAAAGCCATAAATTGGCTAGTTGGAGGGTCTTCTTCTCAACACTATAAAATGAGGCCTTTGGCTCATTTGCGAAACACACTTGACACAATACATTTCTGAAAGTATTCTTCATCTCTTGCAATCACAAAAACACTCAAAGATCTTTCTTTCCAAGCGAACACTTGAGTTACCTTTGCTCATTTGTTTGATTGTTGTTTTATCTTGTGAGATAAGTTGTCATTACAACCGTTGAAAGGATATACATGTCAATATTATCTTAAGGATAGATCAAGAATTTGGTTGACTCAGCAAGCCCTCATATTTGATCATTTTCCAGATTTCTAACAAATAGTTGTTATTGTTATTTTCCCGTTTTACATATTACCACCCACAAGTTTAACCTAAAAGTGTAGCCAAAAGACCCCCTCTCCCTCATGTTCTCTTATTCCCATTGTAATTAATCCTTGAAGGCAGACGAAACCAAATATAAAAGAAAAGGTTGAAGAATAATAAAGATTTATGTATAATTTTCTTTTTGATATGCTTTTTTTAAAAATAAAATATTAATTATTGCCGAATGGTGGCGTGACCTTTATAACAATAAATAAAATTACAAAGCTGAGGGGAGCATAAGCTCAGCCCAATGTTCCAGCTCGCAGCCAACAGTTGCTTTGCAAAAATGAAGCTCAAGCAGTCTAGTGTGATAGACAAAAAAATAGCTACAACATTTCAACTGGACCATTTATATACAAGTAATTCTTCCTCTGCTTATGTCTTGGGGACTCTATTCATATAAAATCAATGTAAGGTCCAATGGCTATCGATGGGAGTTCTTTTTTACTATGCATAGGAAATCACAAGCCACTTGTCAAGATGTTAATTATTAGTAGTCTCACATCGGCGGATGAGATGATAATTTGTCTTCTTATACGATTTTAGGCGCTTTTTATTTTTTAATTTACTTTTAAAATTGAGTTAGGTCTAATATTCATTATCATGATATCAAAGTTAATCCCACATCAGTGAACGAGATGACAATTTATCTCCTTATACATATATCTTGAATAATACCCACCTCTTAAACTAAGAAAAAAATGCATTTACAAGACAAAAAACACAAAGAAGAATCTTAGGTCGGCGCTTGCACGAGACTCGAGTTACTGTAAGAAGGAAAGGAGATATCCGCAAAACACCAACAGATGAAATAGGAGCTTCGATTCGCCCCAAAATTCGAGAGAGACTATGAAGCTAAGGCCCTTCCATAAAAGTGTGAGATTCAGAATGATCGAAATCAGACATGATAGGAGGCCGCTTGACTTTATTATATAAGGAAAGGAGTTGAGAAGAATCTTCCAGGGAAGTCTTGTTTTACAATCTTGAAAAGGTGAATATTAAGTGGCAATTCTGTGGATCCCATTGCATTCCCATTCTTTTGCCAATTTCCCTTACTCTATTCTTCTTAATGTTTTATCCGTTGTGGCCGTGGACACTCTTGGATTCTTAAGTGCGTTGTTAGCCCGATTTCCAAATGCTCACGCAAGTGTACGTATCATTACAAGTAATATAGTCTGGTAAGACCGAATATCGTCCTCAGAGACTGGTTTCTAATTACCGAACATCTATTCTAGGTTATCTATTTGGCAAACGATAAGTTGATTTGGTTTTTATCTAACACTAGTAGAGTAGTTTCAAGAATTAAACTAAATTAGTTTAATCAGTTATGAAGGAATTATGGCTTCCAATATCCTCAACTATCCACTATTATCATTCCTTAATGCAACTAGAATGACTTCTTCTTCTACGTTAAGATAGCGGTTAACTAGACTGTCTTATATTCCGGTTAGGATATATAATCGCTCAACCCCAGTGCAGAAACCTTCTATATTTCTATGATAGGTTTTACCACATATGAGGATGAAGAACAATAACCTATAATGCTACACAAGTATCGGGGTACTTTCGTCCGCGATTTTAACCTATGTCTATTCAATTACAACATATCTAAATCTCTCCTCTCGGTTCTTGATTCGAAATCATATAGATTATGATAATTAGTGATCAGTTAACTATCAAACATTCATACCAATATTGAATAAATCTTAATCCAGTGAAGAAGAAACCAAACTAATACATTAATTCATGAATAAGAGTTTCAAGCGATTCAATAGGAAAGTCATAATAAAGTGTTTAGCTCCTAGCCATAGACATGCTTCGAACTAATACAAATCCAAACATGAACTGAATTAAAATAGAGAAAAGAAAACAAAAACACTTAGAACTAATGTCTTCAATTGTAGCCGCCAAGCGTTGTGTATCTGGTGTCTCCCCTAAAATATGTTGCTAAAGGTTTAAATATGCTGCAAAAATCGTGTGCCCTGGACCCTTCTACCCCTGGCCAATTTTATCTCGGATCGTATTTTCCCGCGTCGGCGCCGCGGGCCTGCATTATGGCGCCAAGGCGCCGAATGTTCTGCGGCTTCTCAGATTTCGGCGCCATGGTCGTGCTCACACATGTCCAATGCTTTCATACGGATCTGCCAATTTTCATCCTTTTTGCTTCGAGAGCCTCCTTTTCTTCCCACTTTTCGCTCCTTTTAGTCATTTTGCCTTTTTGAACCGCTGTGACTTAAAAGAAAGAAAACGACCATAACACGACACTTATTTAAACGAAAATAAGAAAAATACTAACTAAAAATGACTCAAAAAGTGTATATAAAATTCACCTAACAAATACCCCCAAACTTAACCTTTGCTCGCCCTCGAGCAAAGATCAAGACAAAATCAAAGAAACAAAAACAAACAGACTCAAAGACTCAAATTAAGCAGCTGCACAAAGTTACTTAGAAAAGCATGAATGTCAGTTGAGATAATATGCTGGAACATATATAACATGAATATATCAATCTAGAATTTCAAGTCAGATATTTCGCAAATTCATTTCAATCACACTGAATGGAAACATGAACACTAACCTATGCATGTCAATTTCATTTAGTTCTATGGGCCTGTTTACTTGTTATTCTCCACTAATCATAGACATACATTCTAGAGATGTTCAGGACTTTTCAGGGTTGTAATGTAGGCTTAGACAGGGGTAGATAAAAGTTGGCATTTTAGGCTCAAATTACGTACCATAAACGTTTTTCTCATTCAACCATTTTGTCATTCTTTTTGGTATTATTTTCCGTTCATACATATCATTCCCCTCTTCTCTTTTTGAGAGTATGAAACACATTCACATAGACACCCCCAAACTTAAGCTTTTACATTTTTTTCATTGGGGTGCATCAATTTTTCACTCTCTTTTGATATTTCTTTTTCATTCTTCTTCATCCCAATTTTCAATTACTGCTTATGACACATAAGAGAATCATATGGTGTCAAAGAAATAATTTATTTTAGGCTCAAAGGGGCTGACTAGGGATACAATTTATTGCAAGGTAGGTAATGAATGGTAAGAAAGGCTAACAAAGAAATGTCTGAATCATCTCCCTAAACATGTATATCTTAACTATTTCGCCTCAAATAACAAGCAAGAAGACTTCATAGACCTTTTTCACAATTGACAACACATAGGCTAAGTACAAATATCTCAAATAATTAGATTTTCATGAATCTTTGACATATCTAACTTAAGCACACATATTTCAGCTTATAATTCCATTATATTATCCCACTTAATTCACTAGGCATTTCCAGCAAATACAGCATGCATGATCATGATTTTTTTTGACTCATATAGACACAATAACAGACACAAAAATACAAATAAAAAGACTCAAAAACAGACACACGAACATAAAATAACAAAAAGACTCAAAAACAGACACACGAACATAAAATAACAAAAAGACTCAAAAACAGACACACGAACATAAAATAAGACCCCCCAACTTAAATGACACATTGTCCCAAATGTGTAAGACTCAAAAATAAAGAGGGACGACTTACAGAAAATAGAACATCGGTTCAAAATGGTGGTGGTGACGGCGGATACTGCATTGACCACTGGTTGAACATTGTGCTCAAATCATTGATGCACTGGCTCAGGTCCTGATGCTCTTGCATCATCTATTGCTGATTTTGCATCATATGTTCATGGTTTCGCATCATCTGTTGTTGATTTATGAGCATATGCTCAATGATTGTCGAGGTTAAATCTAAGGAGGTGGTGGTCGCTGCCACGCTCATCTTGTGGTCGTCTGCGCTCATGTTGCTCCATTGCGGCTGCGCCTGCTCCGCCTTCTTCTTGACCTCGTCTCCTATCCGCTGGGTTTTCAGGGTCAGGGTATGAATGGACTAGACTGTATGTTATACGTGGCAGAGTCTTCTAAAAAATGTCTGTGGCGAATGTTGGGACTCTGTGCCTAGCACACAATGCAGTGATGAATGAACCATGCCCCAATCCGCCAGTAGTAGTCAATCTGCTGATTTCTCCAATACTCTGCACTATCTTCATTCCAATATCAATAGTCAGGCCCCTCATGATGCCAAAGATGACCTTGATTCTAGTTGCTGGCACATTGGTGAAATGAGTTGACGGAATAAAGCGAGCACTAACGAAATATAGCCAAGCCTTGGCTACTCTGTTGAATTGGGGAGCAAGTCCTCTGCCCCGCTGCGGGAATAACGAAACTGCGCTCCTGGGTAGCATAGGGCCTCAACAATTACATCCCAGTGTATGTGGTTGACATTCCTTGACCAGGTTCTGAAATGGGTTGGATGGTGGTCATGGTCCTCAACATCAGCTGTCCCAAAAATAGCATTCACTGCTACAGCACTAACGGGTACATAACGCCCTCTTACAAAGCATCTCTCATTGCTTTGTTATGGATAATTGGCGGAGAATTCCCTCACAAGGCTGATATTTTGTTTCGGAATAACCTCTGCCTCGACGAACCTCTCCCAACCATTAGCTTCAATCGTGGCCCTAATAGGCTCGTATGCATCCTCCTCATCGAGTGGTTCGGTCTGATAGTCCATTCTTCGCTCTTGTATTACTGCCCTACCACTTATCCCGTTGTATCGATTCTCCGCATTCCTATTGGTGAATCGGGTAATATCATGATCTGGAGCTGATGAAGATGAGATGGTTCGGGCAGTTCATTTCCTTAAAGCCATTATGAGGGTTGTTGGAAAATTCTGTGCAGCGTTTCCTTTGTTTCATTGAGGTTTCCCAACAACTATCAACCAATCACAATTCAAACACAGCAGCACCTAAGAATAATCACACCACAATATACCCAATCAACAACACCGTACATCATAAACAACACAAACAATAATAGAACGCAACCCTCAATCACACAGCATAATACAACAATGGCTCGTACACTACCCAAAACTTGAAGCTACTTTCACTAATTAACCAAGAAATTTCAAGAGAATTGATGAAGATTACCTTTTTGAAGAGTTTTTCTTCACAAATTTCCTGACCCAAGTGAAGGAGTGGTGATGGTGAAAGATGTGAGGGTTTTTAATAGGGGTGGTGTGTAGGGATTTTTGAAGAATTTGGTGGAGTTTGTGGTTTTTGGTGAAAGGGAGAGTGAATTTTCGATACTTTTAAGAGAGGGAAAGGGTTGAGTGATTGTGGGAGGAGATTAGGGATTTAGGGCTTTTTATTTCTGAAAATGCGCCCCGGCGCCGCGGCCCTGCTGTACGGCGCTGTGGCGTCACAATTCATGCGCCTTCTCTGATTAATAGGCTCTGTGGTCCTGAATATGGGAGCCACGGCGCTGAAACTTCTGCATCTCCTCAGAACATTCAGCGCCGCGGTCCTGCATAGTGGAACCGCGGCGCTGCAAAGATTTCATGCTTTCAGTGTTTTCCATGTTTAATGTCCAATTTCCTCACCTGTCATCACAACACAACCAACAATACCCAAGAGTGAGACTGTTTAACTTAAGCTAATTGCATAATTTAAACATTGGGTTGCCTCCCAAACAACGCTGTCTTTAACGTCTTTTAGCCGGACGCAGGTCCTTTATTCAATCACTGGGGTAAATTTCCCCCACAACCCATCCATTTGAAGATCATTTTTCTCTTCCTTACTCTATTCTTCTTTTTCACAGGATCAGGTTTAACAAGATTTACCACTTTGTCAGCTTTCATCTCATCAATATTTAATTCAGAACTCACACTAACCTGTGGGTTCACCGCTGTTGCAATGATTCCCCTACCTTGGGTTTGTCCTTGATGAGTTGTTGTGTCAGCTGTGCTCACTGCAAAACATTTGTTGCTGGCCTGGGATTCAATGGTAGATTTGAAAATTTTGAATACCATCTCTTCTTCTTGAACCCTGAGTCTCAACTCTCCCTTCTCCACATCAATTAGGGCTCTACCCGTTGCAAGAAATGGTCTCCCTAAAATTATGTGCATGTCATCATCTTCCTCCATGTCAAGAATGAGGAAGTCCGCTGGGAAGAAGAACTTGCCCACCTTGACTAGCACATCTTCCATTATACCTCGGGGGTGTACCACGGATCGGTCAGCAAGTTGCAGATTAACTGTGGTTGGCTTGGCTTCCCCAAAACCCAATTTCTTGAACACTGATAGAGGCATAAGATTTATGCTAGCCCCTAAGTCTCAAAGTGCCATGTTGAAGGTTACCTTTCTAATAGTGCAGGGCAGGGTGAAACTTTCTGGATCTTTCAATTTATTAGGCAGTTTCTTTTGTAAGATGGTGCTGCACTCCTCTGTCAGCACTATTGTCTCATAATCCGTCAATCTTCTCTTCTTCCGAAATATCTTCTTCATGAATTTGAAATATGTGGGCATTTATTCTAACGCCTCAATGAAGGGGATATTTATGTGGAGCTTCTTAAATACCTCCAAGAACTTGGAGAACTATTTTCTAGGGCCTTCTTATGGAGCCTTTGAGGGTAAGTGATTTTGTCAGTGTATTCTCTCAAAGGTGCTGGTGGAGCTTTCTCTACTGTAGGGCGGTTCTCAGTGACCCCCTCCTTTTCTACATCAATTGTCTTCTCACACTCTTTCTCATTCACCTCTGCTGGTTGGGGAGCAACCTGCTCCAACTGTTTTCCACTTCTCAACAAAACTGTCTGACACTGCTCTCTCGGATTAACCTCTGTATTGCTTGGGAGAGTAACCTGCGGTCTGTTATTTACCATCTTCGCCAGTTTCCCCACATGCGTTTCCAAGTTCGAGAGGACCTTGTTTCGGACATGAACTGATTCTGCGAATTGGTGAGTGTAAGCAATGCCGCTTCGATTCATCGCTTCTCGCTGGGTAGGTGGTCTAAACTGCTGGGAAGATGTAGCCTGATTATGTGCCTGCTGGTTCTGGTAATTTTCCTTGATATGATGGCTGCTGGGCTTGGTCATTCCTCCATGAAAAATTGGGGTGATTTCTCCACCCCGGATTGTATGTGTTGGAGTTATAAGGGCGCTGAAAGTTCCCCATTGCTTGAACCTGCTCTATGGGCACATTATTAGGATTCACCGTTGTGCATCTGTCAAAAGAGCGTGGGTCCCCGCAAAACTCACAATTCATCGGCATCTGGACTGCATTCACAGACATAGTGTTTTGCTGCAGCTGCTTTGTCAAGAGGGCTACCTGCGCATTTAATGCAGTGATAACATCTATCTCATGTATGCCTATAGTTTTCCTGCTACTCACTGATCTGTCATCTGCCCCTTGATGATTATTGGCAGCCATGTCTTCTAGCAACTCATGTGCCTCATTGGCACTCTTCCTCATGAACGCTCCCCCTGCTACAACATCAATGATGGTAAGAGTAGTACCACTCAACCCATTATAAAAAAAATGGACCAACATCTACTTCTCTATGCCATGATGTGGGCATTTTCTCTGCAAATCCTTGAATCACTCCCATGCATCATACAACGACTCTCCATTTACCTGATAGTAATTGTTCAACTCTCCCCTTAACTTTGTCGCCTTTGAAGGAGGGAGGAACTTTGCAAGAAACTTTTGGGCTAGATCCTGTCAGGTGGTGACGGAGTTGGCAGGTAGTGAGTTCAACCAACTCTTGGCTCTGTCCCTAAATGAGAACGGGAAGAACCTCAATCTAATGGCATCATTAGTAACGCCTTGTACTTGAAGGTGGCACACAGCTCCAGAAAATTGGCAATGTGCATGTGGGGGTCTTCAGACGACAATCCCCCAAACTGTACTGTGTTCTGGACCATGCTCAGGATGGCTGACTTGATCTCAAAGTTGTTTGCACTTATTGCTGGGAGACTGATGCATGTCTGTTAACCAGTAACCGTGGGCAGAACATAGTTTCCCAAGCTTCTTTCCGCCGGAACCTGGACTGACTCCCCTACATTTTCAGAAACCTCATTGTTCGCCCCATTCTGATTCGGTTGGTTGTCCATAGTCACTGAATTAGAGATCCTCTTATTTCGCTTGTTTTGCTTGCAAGTTTTCTCAATTTCGGGATTAAAAGGAACAAGTGTATCTGCTCCTTTTTTTCTTCGCATAAACTAAGTCCCTGAAATCGACCAAAATAAACAAATAAATCAAGGCAATAGGGTTCTAAAAATAAAAACCAAAGTAGAAGTAAGAATAATTGGTTCGATATTAGAAGTACGCTAGTCCCCGGCAACGGCGCCAAAAACTTGTTAGCCCGATTTCCAAATGCTCACGCAAGTGTACGTATCGTTACAAGTAATATAGTCTGGTAAGACCGAATATCATCCTCAGAGACTGGTTTCTAATTATCGAACATCTATTCTAGGTTATCTATTTGGTAAACGATAAGTTGATTTGGTTTTTATCTAACACTACTAGAGTAATTTCAAGAATTAAACTAAATTATTGAGGTTTAATCAGTTATGAAGGAATTAGGGCTTCCAATATCTTCAACTATCCACTCTTATCAATCCTTAATGCAACTAGAATGACTTCTTCTTCTACGTTAAGATAGCGGTTAACTAGACTGTCTTATATTCTGGTTAGGATATATAATCGCTCAACCCCAGTGCAGAAACCTTCTATATTTCTATGATAGGTTTTACCACATATGAGGATGAATAACAATAACCTATAATTCTACACAAGTATCGGAGTACTTTCGTCCGCGATTTTAACATATGTCTATTCAATTACAGCATATTCAAATCTCTCCTCTCGAATCTTGATTCGAAATCATATAGATTCTGATAATTAGTGATCAGTTAACTATCAAACATTCATACCAATATTGAATAAATCTTAATCCAGTGAAGAAGAAAACAAACTAATACATTAATTCATGAATAAGAGTTTCAAGTGATTCAATATGAAAGCCATAATAAAGTGTTTAGCTCCTAGCCATAGACATGCTAAGAACTAATACAAATCCAAACATGAACTGAATTAAAATAGAGAAAAGAAAAAAGAAATACTTAGAACTAATGTCTCCAATTGTAGCCGCCAAGCGTTGTGATGTGTTGTGTATCCGGTGTCTCCCCTAAAATATGTTGCTAAGGGTTTAAATATGCTGCAAAAATCGTGTGCCCTGGACCCTTCTGCCCCTGGCTAATTTTGCCTCGGATCGAATTTTCCCGCGTCGGCGCCGTGGCGCCGAATGTTCTGCGGCTTCTCAGGATTTCTGGCGCCGCGGTCCTGCTGCTCAGCGCCGCGGCCCTGAATGCTTTCGTACGGATCTGCCAATTTTCGTCCTTTTTGCTTCGGGAGCCTCCTTTTCTGCCCACTTTTCGCTCCTTTTCGCCATTTTGCCTTTTTGAACCGCTGTGACTCAAAAGAAAGAAAAACGACCATAACACGACACTTATTTAAATGAAAATAAGAAAAATACTAACTAAAAATGACTCAAAAGTGTATAAAATACACCTAACATGCGTTCATTTGAGGCGACCTTTCCTCGCACTTAAATAGGTGGTCTCCTACAAGGTATCCTGTTATACCCCACTCCACAAGTGTTAGAAACCATTAAAAATTTCCCCAAACCTAACCTCAACCGTTGAGGATCATTAAAGGTTTTGGAAACTTAACCTCTACCCACACTGCAGATAGCATTTAATGTCTATCGCGGGAACGACTTTGGGTTTATGTTCATACATAAATCATAACCTGAAGTGCTCTTTCTTTCACCGAAGCGCTCAACTGAACCTTTACAACTTAGTTTTCTCGTTGAATCTAATTCTGGAGATCTCTAGTCAATAAGGTTGGGTTGCCACCGTATCAGTCCTTATTATTTGGGTTTTAAGTTCATTCCCCTAGACAGACAGAATATCTGATCTCTGGGTATGCCCTTAGTCAAAGTGTTTGCTATATTATCCTTTGATTTTACATAATCAATGGAAATAATACCCATGGTGATTACCTGCCTAACGATCATATGTCTCCGTCGAATATGACGAGACTTGTCATTATACATAGAACTTCGTGTCTTTCCTAGAGTCTACTGGCTGTCGTAGTGGATCATTACAGAAGGTACGAGTTTGTTCCAACACGGAGCGTCCTCTAAGAAGTCATGAATACACTCAGCTTCTTCTCCTGCTTTGTCTAAAACATTGAACTCTGATTTCATCATAGATAGGGTGATGCAAGTTTTCTTACAGGATTTCCAAGACACAGCCCCACCACCAATTGTAAATATATACCCACTAGTGGACTTGGTGTTCTCTATATCAGATATTCAGGTTGCATCATTGTACCCCTCTAGTACGGTTGGATATCTCAAATAATGTAACCCGTAATTTTGCATATATTTTAGGTATCGTAGTACCCGACTTAACGCTTTCCAGTGATCATCACTTGGATTACGGATGAACCTAACCAACTTATTGACTGCATAAACAATATCAGGTCGAGTGCAGTTTGTGATGTACAACACCAAGATTTTTATCAATCTTTTGATTTATATCCAGTGGTGTCGTTATTGGCGAACTGTCGAATATCTCAAACTTCTTCAACACATCCTCGATGTAGTGAGATTGAGATAAGACCAGTCCACCAGACATCTTAGAGATCTTGATCCATAAGATGACATCTGCAATACACATATCTTTCATGTCAAAATATTGTTTCAACATGTTCTTAGTCTCTAGGATTAACCTAGGACTGCTCCCTGTGATCAACATGTCGTCTACGTAAAGACATATCATGACGAATGATTTGACATTTCCTTTCGTGTACACACATTTGTCACACTCATTGATGGCGAACCCTTTCGATAGTAGAGTACTATAAAATTTCTCATGCTGTTGTTTCGGGGCCTGCTTCAGCCCATACAGAGATTTGACAAACCGACATACTTTCTTCTCTTATCCTGGAACCACATACCCCTCAGGTTGGTCCATATAGATTTCTTCTTCCAAATCACCATTTAGGAAAGCTGTCTTAACATCCATTTGATGTATTTCAAGATTCCGCAATGCAGCGATAACTATGAATACTTGTATGGACATCATTCTAGACACTGGAGATTAGGTGTCAAAGTAATCAAGACCCTCCTTTTGTCGATAACCATTGACTACCAACATGGCCTTGTACTTGTCTATAGATCCGTCTGCTTTTAACTTCTGTTTAAGTATCCACTTACAACCCAACAGTTTGTTTCCTGGAGGAAGATCAACCAACTCCCAAGTATGGTTGTGCAGAATGGAGTCTATCTCACTCTCTATAGCTTCTTTCCAAAGCGGTTCTTCTGGAGTTGACAATGCTTTAGCGATTGTCCGTGGTTCATCATTAAACATATAAGCTACAAATTCTGGACCGAAGGACTTATCCTTCTTGGCCCTTTTGCTTCGTCCCGGTTCCAACTCTGGAACCTCCAAGTCTTGAGAATCTAGAACACTAGATTCTGGATAATCAACCACTTCAGAGTTCACTAGATCTGAACCGCATAGATCCGGGAAGTCAACGACACCTGGCTCTTGATGGTTTTGTTCATAACTTCATTTGCGAGAGGTTATGTCTCTTTTCTTACTAAGAAAAGTTTCCTCAAAGAATTGGGCATTCCTTGATTCCATGATCGTACCCCCGTGGATATATGGTACATCTGACTTATGCACTAAGAAGAGATAAATACTACTGTAATTTGCATATCCGATGAAAATGCAATCTACAGTCTTAGATCCAATCTTGACCTGCTTTGTCTTAGGTACTTCAACATTTGTCAAACAATCTCACACCTTCAAGTATTTGTAGGTGGATTTTTTTCCCTTTCATAACTCATATGGAGTTTTGTCCTTACCCTTATATGGGAATCTATTATGAATTGTATTAGCGGTAAGGACAATTTCTCCCCACATGTTTTGTGGAAGACCGGAATTGATGAGCACGAAATTCATTATTTCCTTCAATTTACGGTTCTTGTGTTCATCGACACCGTTTGACTGAGGTGAGTATGGAGCCGTCGTTTGATGAACAATTCCCGATTGGGCACAATATTCCTCAAATGACACTACGTATTCTCCCCCTCTATCGCTATGAATTGATTTAATCCGCACACTTAGTTGGTTTTCAACTTCTGTTTTGTATCATCTGAATGCTACAAAGGCTTCATCCTTACTTTTCAACAAGTAAAGATAACAATATCTTGTGCTATCATCTATAAATGTTACAAAGTACTTATTTTCCCCTCTAGTTTGTGCAAACTTCAAATCACATATATATGTGTGAACAAGTTCTATGAGAGCAGTATCCATTTCGATGGATCTAAAGGGAGTCTTAGTGAGTTTTGGCTCTACGCACACCTCACACTTATATTGAGGGTTTACGTTGATAGACGACAATAACTCCAACTTTACCTACCTTTGGATGGATTTGTAGTTCACATGTCCCAATCTATGATGCCATAAATTAGAAGAATCAAGCAAGTAAAAAGAAGCTTCATTTTTATTGCTTGAACGCATGACTGACATGTCATTAACCTTGAAGAGGCCTTCACAGACGAAGCCCCTTCCCACAAAGGTTCCATTTTTGGTGATTACAAACTTATTAGACTCAAATACTAGCCTAAAACTAGCATTAACCAATACAAGACCTGAAATTAATTTTTTCCTAATCTGAGGGACATGCACCTCCTTCAGAGTGAGCTCATTTCCATAAGTCATCTTAAGGACCACCTTTCCTACCCCCAACATATTAGAGGAATCATTGTTACCCATGAATAACTTCTTATCTGTAACTGGTGTATACATGGAGAAGACATCTCTATCGGAACAGATATGACGGGTAGCACCCGTGTCCATCCACCATTGTTTGGTATTCTCTACAAGGTTTGCTTCTAGCACTACCACAGAAAAATCCTCAATCATGTCGTCAAGAAGCGTGTCCTCGATGACGTTGGTCTTTGCCTTGCCTTTGGCCTTTTATTTGGCAGTCTAACTCTACTTCATCTTTTGCTTATGACAATCCTTGATCATATGACCAGCTTTGCCACAGTGGTGACAGTTTCCCTTGAACTTCACCGCTGTCTGGCTCTTGCCATCTTTCTAGAACTTGTGCTTTTTGCTTGGGTTCCCTTTGACATCAACTAGATTTGCCTTGGCCTCAGCGGATTGCTTTCCCTTAGGCAAGGACTGCTTATTATCTTCCGGAATTTAGAGTTTGATAATAAGTTCTTCAAAGGTCATTTCCTTTGTTTTGAGTTTTAAGTAACTCATAAACTCACTCCACGAGGGAGATAATTTTTCAATCAGTGATGCAACTAAAAACTGCTCATTTGGTTTTATACCCTCCAAATCCAGGCGATGTAGAATCATTTGGAACTCCTGGACTTGAGACCTCACTGTCTTGCTATCCACCATTTAAAATTTCAAGAATTTTCCAACGATGAATTTTTTAGTACCTGCATTATGTGCATTGTACTTCTTCTGAATCTTCTTTCACAACTCTTTGGCGGAGCCTACGGTGCAATACACCGTGTAGAGAGGGTCTAACAAGAAGTTCAGGATGTAGTTCTTACACATAAAATCATTATGAGAAGAGTCATTTCCAGGTTAGCCTGGAAACCTTGGCCCCCTTCAGCCGTATCAATAGACTGAGGGTCCACACCATCTTCTATTTTAGGAGGGTTTTCTGTGACACAGTGTGCCACTCCCATCACTGTTAGGAAAAATAATATTTTCTGTTGTCATCTTTTGAAATAAATGCCCATGAACTTTTCAGGGCGTTCATGGTGAAACCCGACAGGTGGAGGGATTCTGACATTTCCTTGAGTAGCAAGAAAACCATTGGTTATTCCTTGGGCAGTAGTGGGGAAGGAAGAAGTATTGCCTTGAGGAGCAACATCAGAGGGAGAGCCAAAAGTATTGCCTCGAGTAGCAGCTTCAGATTCAGAAATAAATTGTTCTTGTCCAGTCATTTTCACTAAATACTAATACAATCTTGTCTTAAAATTGTTAGGAAAAATAAAAGCAACAAACGGTAAATAGCAAACACTTATTACAAGAACTAGAAAAAATGAAGAACAAGAGATTACAACAAAAGAAAAAATCTTAACAAATAACTGGAAATTAGAACCAACACTTGATCTGAAACCTTGCTGAGTCGAGTGATAACACTCTGTCTTTAAGACAAGATTGCCCCGTATATATCCTTTTATGTTTCTAGGAAATAGTCTCCCAAGATAAAATAACTACTAACACAATTGAGCAAAGAAACTCAAGTGTTTCTCTTGAAGAGCATTAAGTATTGAAAGGATGCTAGAGATGAAGAAGATTTTCTGAAGTGTTTAACAATTGAGCTAAATGCCTCAATTTATAGTGTAAGAATTGTCTTTTCAAGTGCCAAGTAATGACATTGAATTGTCCAAGTAATGATACTCATTTATCAGTCAAATAATGTCTGACTAATGTTGGAATGAATGCCATTGAGGGCAGCCCAAAAATCTCCAAAATCGATTTTCTGCTTTGGACTTTTCTGCAGGGTAGCGCGGCTCCGTAAACTTTCTCACAATTAGCGCCGAGTCTCGAAGGGGCCGCGACTCACCGGTTCCGCGGACCTGACAGGGTTGGAGCCACGGCACCGCTGCTCTTCTCGGCTCTGCGGCCCTTTCCGACCCGTTTCATCTTTACACTATGCACAATTTTTCCTTCATTTACCAACGTGGAACACTCATCATTTGACCAATGACCGTCCATCATTCTATGTCTCAAACACTTTACTCACGTACCAATATCTCTTTCATTAATGAAATTTACGATCTTTGGTACAATGTGTGCACGTGTGTGGAAACGACGTTTCCGACGTGTGGGGCCCCAATTGTTCGAGTCTGGGATAAACTTTATTCCACATTAATAAATTTCCAACAGTTATTATAACTTAGGCACTTGTGTTGGTTTATCAGTAGTTTATTGCATCTCGAGATTCAAATTATGTGAACTTTGACCAAACATTTTATAATGTAAGTTTTATTTTATTAATGTGATCCGAATTGCAATTTATAGTATTTTTCGTATTATTTATAAATATCTATATTTTAAGATTAAAATATTGAGTTGAGATTCAATTTTATGTAGCTTCGAAAATTCGTCAAATTAAGTATCGAAAAGGTAACGAAACTTATTTGGTTTGGAGCATTGTTGCTAGGGAGTACACTTCTATTATAGACATATTAATGAATATATAGCATAATAGATAAAATTCTACAAAAATCAATTTGGAACAACTATACATACTGTGGCAGATCAAGAGACACTGCCAAATGCCAATACTTTGTAAATTAATTAAACTAGATCTTTACCAACCCCCAACAAAAGATAAAAACAAGCGTGCACTTGAGCCACCTCAATAAGGCCTCCCTGACCAAAGTCCTTCAACCAACTATTTGTCTTCACAATTAATTACTATCAACAATTTACCTACTTCATTTCCAACGACACAATTCCCATTTCCACCACATGGTATATAAGTATTAACTTTTATCATATTTTTTATAAAATATTTTTCAAGAATCATCCTTGTTAAACTCTTCCTGCAAGTCTCTTTTGCAATTCTTCTTACTATGTTATTCTTGTTGGTAGATAAATATTATGTTGTTGATGCTGGTCTTCGTAACACGAAAGGATTTTTAGCTCTATACAAAGGACTGCACTATCATTTGCAGGATTACAGAGGGAGTGAAAGAGGGCCTCAAAACACTAAATAGTTGTTTAACTTTAGACACTCATATCTGCGCAATGTAATTGAACGAACTTTTGAAGCTTGGAGAAGTTGATTCAAAATACTGAAACAAGGCATGGACCATTATGATGTTGATACACAGGTGACCATTATCATAGCTTGTGCAGTGTTACAATTTTTTTTTGCGGGAATACCAAAGGAGTGATGAAATATTCACAGAATATGAACATGATGATACAGTTGCTAATGATATTGACCAACAACGACCTCAAAGTAACAATGTAGCTTCGTCTTCTCGGTCATCTGATCGGAAAATGCATGCTCGACTGCAGAGATTGTTCATACCATGTGAGAAGATTATATTAAAGAGTAGTTACACGCCTATTCATGTTTAATTTTCCTTTTTATTGAAGTAAAGTTTGATCAATTGATGTATTATTTAGAAAGACCTTCAAGCCGCGTATTAATTTTGTTATGAACTATGACTTGCTCATTTGGTAAGATTGCATAAGAATAGGAAAATTTTGATGGTTTTCACAACTTGTGGGTTCTTATGTCAATGAGAAAAGATACAACTTAAGAAACTCAAATTGCATATATATCCAAATAAAACTTCAACTTCAAACCATGATTTCAAATCATGTCCAAACGACTCCTTATTAGGAAAAACTACCTTTAAGGTTACTTGATAGAGAACATTTCGTTACACTAGTAATGTACGTATAATAGAAGTTAATTATATAAACTCTATTAAAATCCCTTATTCCCCTCCAACTTTCATTTGTTTCTTAAACACATGCTAGTTGATAGCTGCAAGTTGATTTTGTTTTCGTTAGCAGCAACTAGATATAAAAACAGCTAGCAGAACTTTATAAAGTAGAAAAATCGTTAATTATTGTTTTGCACATAATTTTTTTGTTGTTGCAATATTTGCCAAGCAAGAAGTGGAGAACAGGAGAAAAAGAATAAAGACTCTTCTTTTCTTAATTACATGATTAGACAGAGATGAATTCAAGGAAGCAACAAAGACTAGACCATGACTGATATATACTATCTACCTATAATTTGTAGAAAAAACACTTTTAAAATATTATTTCAATCTTGATATTATTATTATATTCTCATAATCAGAAGTGTCTGCTTTGATAAATTCTTTTTATCAGTGAAATATTAAAGATCGAAAACAAAATGCAAAACACCGGCCCCAATTGCTCAGCAACTATTTAAATATGACACTTGGATTGAGTTTAAATAATATTATCTATATCATAATAAGCCATCAGAGGATGATGACCTCAGGAATGATATAATTTTATTATTAAAGAGGTTTTATCTTATCTCTATATAAACATGTTAGGCCGAACAATTAGCATATTCTTGGTTTGTCTTCTCAATAATAATGGTCTAGAACGAAGAAATTCATTTGGGAAATAATTAGCTAGAGCAATGTTACATGGACTACTCAGGCTTGATGTGGTGTTGGATACAGGTACGTACAGGTTGTAAACTAGTACATTCCATTTTTTTTTGGCATTATATATGTATGGTTTGGAAGGTCGATCGATGGATAAATTGCTCGTGTTTCATTTTATATGAAGCTCTTTCATTTTTCTCTTTGTTTAGTGACATTGTTATCTATTAGAATTATTTTGACTTTAATCTTCGTATTTTACCGATATAACAATCCTAATGGGATCACAGAATATTTAAGACCATAAGTTCTGAAAGTACTTTTGACTATGTTCAACGTCTTTATTGTTTTTTTCATTTAAACTCTACGCACAACCAAATACGAATGAGAAGTCAATTTGGTGGTGCAGGTTAGAAGAAGTTCAAGTCAAAATGTTAAGGATTTGAAGTGCTCACTTCTCAGATATCTGTCATTTTTCTTGCCAAGAACCTCATCAAGGTTTATCGATGGCATTTTTCTACTAAGAAATGCTTCAAGATCATTAATCAATCTCCATTCACGTACATTTTCAGTCAGGTATGGCTTTTTGGACTAAAACATTAGAACCTCCACAGGGAAATATTAGTTTGTAAAAAGTCTGTTTATAGATGGTGTAAACTTCACTAGTATCAGACTATCAGTTACTAGTAGGTCCTCCTTTTGTAGAGATGTAATGATCATATTTGAAAGGCCTGAAATCTACTTGTACATATATTTCAGCTTTAATTGATGTATGATTTGTCTCTTGCTAAAATGTAAACATAATCCTGTTGTGATATATATTATACTAGCCACATATAGAATTTTTCTTTTATTAATTTTTCCGAATGTCCGATATTCGCATTAGAGTCCGACTATATTAGGATACACACCGCGTAAGGCTCATTCAGGAAAAGCGTTTTCGGGTTAGCAGCTATCAGAGCAAAAAAATTGGTGTGCCATTAATTTGAACTTACAATGGACTTCTTTAATTAAACGAAAAGGAGGATATTAGCAAATAGGCAAACTCTACCACTGCACTAGAAGTACAATTTTATATAAAAGTTTTCCTAATCTATGAAGACATCTTCCATTAAAACTATACTGGCATGCCTTGCGCGCTGGAGAAGGGGAAATTGGCCTCAACTCTCTTGTGCGCGCAAGCCCAATCTCTTTTCTTGCTCTTTACTATTCCACTAAAAGTAAAACTATCTATATATATATAATATAAAGCTATGAATAGACAATCTTAATCTTATTGACACCTCTTTATGACTAAAGATTCTATTTTCCCCCCTCATTTTTTGACTTTATCTCATTTAAAAAATATATTTTTATGTTAAAAAATCATCTCCATAACTCACACCTCTTTATTTATCATAAATTCATTCATAATAAATATTAATAATATCCATAACCTCAAAGTCTTTCATGTTCATATATAACCCTAATTGTTTAATGTGTTGAAAATTTATTAACGTGAAATAAAGTTTATCCTATTATTTATGACTCGAACAATTGGGGCCCGTCGAAAATTCGTTTCCACACACGTGCACACGTTGTACCAAGGATCATAAATTTCATTAGTGAAAGAGATACTGGTACGTAAATAAAATGTGAGAGACATGAAATGATAGACGGTTGTTGGTCAAATGACGAGTGTTTCACGTTGGTAAATGAAGGAAGAAGTGTACGACGTGTAAAGATAAAACGAGTTGAAAATCGTCGCCGAGCCGCTAAGGGTCGCGACGCTTTGGTGTCTGATGGTTACTGGTAGGGGTGTACAAAACAGGACCGTTCCGGTCCGGTCCCCGGTCCGTCGAAATGGTGGATTCCGGTTTTCCGGTCCGGTCCGGGTAAAAAACGGAATTTTCCGATCTGGACCGGATTTTTTTTTTTTAAAAAAAAAAAAATGGAATTTCCAATATTGAAATTGACATTCCCCGACACATTACCACGAAATTTGAACGTTGAAATCTATTGTATATCGCGAGATATTTAGCTTTGAAAATAGAAAAAATGTAACAATTTGGGGGGTAATTCAAATTATGCGGGGAAAAAGACGTTTTTCAGAAAATTGGCTTGGCTGCAGTTTGACCACCCCCGTATCGAAAAAATCCGCGAAATAAAAAAAAAATAGGTGAAACGGACGTCCGAGCGCAAAGTTATGATCATATAAAGTTTGATCAATTTACAACTACTTTACTTTCTTCTCTCCCTACCTATAATTTATGTTGATGCTTCAGGAATGTCCAAATTCCAAATCGAAAATAGAAAATATAAATGTGGTGTGTAACTTTAATTAATGAGTAGTTCAATAGTTCGTATACGAACCAAGTACATTTGTTGGTTTTCTTTAAGTTAGTCATATTAATTAAATAAAGTATATTGAAGGATAAGGAAAAAAAACAAACATATTTAATGAGATTGATAAACGAACACATTGTTAAAAATTTATAATTTATAAATTGCATTTAACAAAAAAAAAAAAAACCGGTCCTCGGTCCGGAAAATTTTCGGATTCCGGTTCCGGTCCATTCCGGTTCCGGTTCCGGTCCGGTCCGGTTCTGGACCGGTGAACACCCCTAGTTACTGGAGCTTAGGCGCCGCGGCGCCTCTCAGGCAGCGGTGTGGCGCTTCGGAGGCAGAATGGTCGACGGGAAGCTGAAAAGTTTCTGACTCTTGGGCTGGTTTAGAGCATTGATTTTCCATCACTTGACACATGAATTCAGTCATTATTTGGCTGATTGAAACCTCTCAATAAGTGTCATTACATGACTATTGAATGTCATTAGATGGCTAGTTGAGAGGTCATCTTTCTTACACTATAAATTGAGGACTTGTCTCAATTGGAACTCACACCAAATTCAGATTTTATGATCTTCTTCTCTCTAAGCGATTTCTCACACACTTAAAGGTTCTTCTTTTAGTAAACATTTGAGTTTCCTTTGCTCACTTGTTTGTTGTTGTTTTATCTTGGGAGACAAGTTTTCAATTACCGTAAAAGGATATACACGGGGCAATATTGTCTTAAGGACATAATGAATATCACCCGACTCATCAAATCTTGTTCTTGTTCTCATTTCCAGATTGTAATCTTTGTAATAGTTACTTACACTTTCCGTTCATCCAATTGTTGAAATTATTGTATCCACATTTTACTCACATAATGTACGAATTTATAACACCTTAAAATCACACTAATTTCTATTCATATAAATTTATTTTGAGCCGGTTATCCTCATCTTTGTTTTATAGACCATTTGTTTGGGTTCTTGAGGATATGAATGGAAAAATTATTCAGAAAATGATTTGAGATTTCTCTTTGCTTCTATTTTTATTTTATTTTAGAGAATTTGATTATGCTATATTGATAACATAGTTCTTATTTCCACTTTAACTCATAATTATATTATTTTCTAAAGTTTCATTTGCTTAGTTATTTTTATTTTTATGTGTTCTTTTCTTTGTTAGTGTAACTTATTATGTCTCCATGTCAGAATATTTTTGAAAGTGAAAGCAGGGAAAATAAATCTATATAAACGTGCATGCTGCTTAAGGAAGTAAGTATATGTCATTTCGTAGTCACGTGAATCAATTTATAATATATCTAATGAAAGAACATGAGAAAATAATATTATTTGTGATTTTAAAACTATAATTTAATTCATAATTATTTATTGATATGTAAAATTGTAGTCTTCAAGTTTTTCATTTTCTTTTTGTTGATAAACGTCTTAAATTTTTTCAGATTTTCATAAATCATTACCACCATGTTGATTTTATACTCTTTGGGCTTAAGAGAAGAATTGTTGTTCACTGGACATTCATTCAACATTTACTTTTTCTTTAATCATTTATTGAAAAATAAAATTGTTAGTGTTGGTATGGAATACTTTTTTTCTTGGTTTAAAACATGGCAATGGGTAGTGATAAATGAGTAACGGTAAGAGAAGTTAGTCAAAACATAAAATATTTTAAGATTTTTATCATAAGATTAACAAAAGATAAAAGGAGAATTGATATGATTATTAAAGGAAATTAATTATTTCGAAGGGTACGAATATGAGAAAGAGATGATGAAGAAAAAGAAAAATGTAATACGGTTTATAACTTATGATATATTTCGTTAAATATCTAAATTATATCCTTAAAGAATAATTATATATGCATACTTTAAGACTATGATTAGATCGAAAGATCTTTTAAAATAGGAAGGATACAAAATTTTGATGAAAAAGGCAATCACCTATAATTTAAATAGCATTATTCGAAACACAACAATATTATTTTACTGGATGGAAAAGGAGGATAGAATTTTGATATTCTGAGCTCTCCAAACTTACACTGTTTTTCTAGCAAAGGACATTCAATTGAACCTGGTTATTTTCCTTTAGCTCCGCCCCCGTGTTATCCCCATATTAATTACCACAAGTAGTCCGCATGGGCAGCTCAACTGGTTCTCAAGGGGATAATTGGAAAAAAAAATTAATTACCACAAGTAACACAATTGATTTTTAATTCCTTTTAAATGAGCTAATGTCGTCGCACTACCAAGAAATTCCACCAAACTAAATGAAGTATAGTGTCTTTTAATACCCCGTTGCCCCTAATAACTATTGCTTAATCAAGTGGAAAGTGGTATTAGAGGAAATTGATGGTGAAGGATATCAAGATATGCAGCTGCAGAATCTCCATGCTTTTTCATTGACAAGTAATTAATCTTGTTTTACAAGAGGTAGAACTTAAAAGTGCCAAATGTTATTCAAACGAACAAAAATAATGGAATATGCTTTAGCCAACTTTCGAAGGGTCATATATATATTGTGAGTAGGGGTCACTCAAACAAATATTCAATTGTTAAAGTTAATGACTGTTTTCTGTCAGAATAATTTAAGAGTGTGTCCACATATTGAAGCCAACACAATTAGAGACGAGATTAAGAAATATAATGCACTCTAATCAATAATTTGTCCCATGTCATAAAGGAAAGTATTTCTATCCTTTTCATATTAGTTGGTGTAACACAACAAATTGCTACATCACGCTTTGTATTTGACTCTTCAATGAGTTTAAATCTAACCCTTTTGTTATTGTAATCCATTTAATAAAATTGTAGCGTCAGTTTATAATCTTTCTTGTTTGAAGGCCCAAGGCTTATTTGGTTGAAGATACTTGAAATATATTATTGCTCCAAAAGTTGAGCCCCCACATTCCGGTCCGACGGATCTGTGAATGAGGTAAATCATAGTGATTCAATTGATTTCAAATATTAGACCAGTACTACGTTGCGCACAAAATTTAAAATATATTATTCTTGAGCTTGATTGTTAAAGAAGACAAAGTGTACCTATTAATTTTTTAAGGTCTGGATTAAATCTAAAAATTTGTAATTGTTGGCATATATATTAGAATATTGGATATCAAATTCATTTGGATTAATTTTTTAAGCAAAACTGTGTTGATGAAATATCTATAGTTATAATGGTGATCCAAGATTGGCCAAATTCTGGCAATCTATTAGGATTTGTGGTAAGATAAGTTTTGTTCATCAAGTTATAATCCGCCGGGAAGATAAGTTTCCGGGTAAATATATCTAAATATTGATTTTAACTTTTAAATATTATTTTTAAAAAAATTATAGTTGTCACGTCATTAAATAGGTGTCGGAAAGTACTATTTATCCGGCTTGTAAGAATGGATTTTGGGTCTAACTCAACCCCAAAAGTTAGCTTGTAGAGTAAGATTCTCTAATTCCATATAAGGAGTCATGTTCTCATTCTATATCCGATGTGAGATTCTTAACACGACTAAATGATCATGAAAGCTGACTAGGCAAAGTTGATTGACCATGTAAACTGACTAGGCAAAGTTGATTGACCATGTAAACTGACTAGGCAAAGTTGATTGACCATGTAAACTAACTAGGCAAAGTTGATTGACCATGTAAACTAACTAGGCAAAGTTGGATTATTTTTAGAAAAGACAAAATAAAGTTGAGTGACTTTGGTGGCCAGACGGTGACAATTCAAACATTCAATTACAAATTTATCTTAGCAAAACTATTTAGACGGGTCAAAATTTAAGCGTCGATAAAACTGAATGATTCTATTTTGGCAAATCACCCTAATAGGTGTGCATGAAACTTGCCTCGCAATTATGCAATGAGAAGTAATATATTATGTCGTGCGATGATAATCCAGGAGTAGGTTGTATCATACTGTATTGGTTTGATACATACAACATTTGGATAGATTGCATCGTTTATCATTGTTACATATTGCCACACAAAAAACTATTTGAGGATAAACCTACAAGAAAAGCAGAGTACGGATATAGCTAAGTCGGGTAAAGAATAAAATAGAATTATTTGATAATAAGTTAAGACCAAATGAGGGGGGAAATAAGTTAACGACACAATCACACCTAACCGGTCGTTATATAAAAATTAAATTTTTCATCATTACATAACGATTTATTTAACGATAGTAAAATTTAAACAACAATCAAAACAAACATTGTATTAATTTAACTCACAATACAATACAATAGATAACAACCATGCAAACAGAGAACAAAGTCATTTTGCTTTATTTTGTATTAATAAAATCACTTTAACTTGTATGTTATATCTTAAAAAAACTCTATTTACTACATTGTGAACTAAAATTTACTGGAAGTCCTTGTTGGCATTTTATATTCTAATTTATACTCTCTGTGAGATCGCTACCAGTAGCGATGTAGGCATTTCTGATAAATATACCGTGTATATTCCTATGATATACACGGTTTTAGTTAGACTTGTACCACAATTAAAAGTATTAAATTATATTGTAAATTTATCATGATTATAGAATTCTTGTACAAGTAAAATTAGGATTGAGAAGTATAGTAGGAATAGGATTTTCCATATTTGGAGATTGTAATTTGTATATATATCTATTCATTCAATGAGAATAATAAAGAGATAATTTCTTCCATGGTATCAGAAGTCTAAGTTTTCAACCACTTCGTACGAAAATACCTTCCGCTGCCTCAATTTTCGTTCTTCTCCTCGAATTCCGGTGCCAATCCCATGGTCATAATGACGTCTTCTGCTAATTATCAAGGTTTTATTGATAATTAGGGTCAAAACTGTGCTCACGGTTGGAGGCAAGAAAAACCGAAAAAATAATGGCAAAAATCACGGTGACAATCGTGGTGGTTCCGGTGGTGGTGGGGGCGTCCAGAATGGTGGCAGTGGGCCGCATGCCAACTTGTCCCAGCCATGGGCCCCACGACGGTGGAGTTCGGGCGGTGGCCCAACGCCCATATTTTCGATTCATCGACACGGGCGGTGGGCTGTCGAGAATTCCTTCGGCCAATCCGACGCGATCTGGTGGCTTCTCGCAACACTAGGGCGGGTAGCAAGCTAGTGTGCTTGGGCCTCGGCCTCCACAGTCCCATTATGTTGCGGGCCCCACTCCGATCGACATTAAAACCGCAATTCACATACTTGGATTGAATCCTCCAAACGCAAATTGGTACATGGACACCGGCGCCACTTCTCACATGACGTCCGATCAAGACACTCTCTCGTCTTATTCCAATTTGAGCAACAATCGTGTAATAATTGTTGGTGATGGCAAATCAATTCCAATTCGTGGTTACGATCATAAAACTTTGTCTCCCCCACATCCACCTCTTCTCTTAAAAAATGTCTTTCATGCCCCTAACTTAATTAAAAATTTGGTGTATGTCCGTAAATTCACCACTGATAATTGGGTTTCGGTTGATTTTGATTCATTTGGGTTTTCTGTGAAGGATTTCAAGACGGGGATACCTCTCATGAGATGTGAAAGTAGGGGAGATCTGTATCCTATCACGCACGCATCTCTCTCGAGTCACGCCTTGTCATCTACTTTTGCAGATCTTGCTCCTTCCTTGTGGCATGCCCGTTTGGGTCACCCTGGGTCATCCATTGTTTTTTCCTTGCATAAAAATAATTTTATTTCTTGTAAGGGTCCGCATAGCACTCCAATTTATCAATCATGTCCTTTAAGAAAACATGTTAGATTACCATTTGTAGCATCTACTTCCCGTACTTTAATGTCATTTGATATTATTCATAGCGATTTATGGACATATCCCGTTTTAAGTTATGTGGACCATCATTATTATGTTGTATTTTTGGATGATTATTCTAATTTTTTATGGATCTTTCCGTTAGCAAACAAATCACAAGTTTTTTTCACATTCTTAAAATTTAGAGCATTCATCTGTACCCAATTTGATTAGAAAATAAAAAATATTCAATGTGATAATGTGATAATGGGGTGTTTCGGAATTTTTGTGATACTAATGACATAGTTTTTCGTTTCTCTTGTCCTCATACGTCCTCACAAAATGAGAAAGTCAAACGAAAAATTTGTACCATTAATAACATTGTCCGAACTATATTGGTCCATGATTCTGCACCCCTTCATTCTGACATCATGCTCTACAAATGACTACCTCTCTTCTTAACATACTTCCTACCAAAGGGTTCGCAAATGTGTCTCCTCTCAAAGTCCTCTATAATAAAAATCCTTCGTATTCCATCTTAGGGTTTTTGGGTTCTTATGTTATCCACTATTTTCGTTAACTACAATTAACAAACTTCAGGCCCGTTCTACCCCTTGCGTGTTTTTGGGTTATCCGTCTAATCATCGTGGTTACAAATGTTTTGATTTATCATATAATAAAATCATCATTAGTCGCCATGTTATTTTTTATGAAACTCAATTTCCATTTGCTAAAGAGAGTAGTCACGTGCCTAGTTCGTATAATTTTTTGAATGACGACGTCTCCCCGTATATTATCTACCATTATCGGACATGTCCCGCACTAAATCGCCGTATGCTGTCCATTGGACTCACAAAGATCGCCTCGCCCGGCCATCCGATGTCGGGCCACATATCCAGCCCAGTTCTTCCGCTTTTGTGCCCGCATCGATTCGATATTAGGCAGCCCGGCCAGCACTGTGGCGATCGTCCCTCCGATTTTGTCCCAAAATCCACTCAATTCTCCCTCGAGTCACAGACCGGTCACTCGCAGTCAACGAGGTATTTTTAAATGAAAAAGATATTTTAATCTAAATTCTAATGTTCTTAAATCCCCCTACCCCGTAATCCAGTGTCCACATTAAATGACCCGAATTGGAAATTGGCTATGAACGACAAATATGATGCTCTTATTGATAATAAGACATGGGAGTTGATACCCCGTCTTTCTGGTGTTAATATTATTTAGTCTACGTGGATTTTAATGTTCAATTATTTGGAGTCAACTTCGAGAAGCTTGCAGAAATTTAACATTATATAGTCTTCAGTGTGTTTAAAAGGAATATCACTTTGTCTATTCTCTCACTTTAAAATAATAAAAATTATCCCCTCGTTTAAATTTATGTCAAACAATTCGACGTACAAAAATTAAACTATCTAATGTTGGATATTAATATAAAATTACAAGGAAATGGGAAAGCAACAACAACAACAAGTAAATAAGAAATTTGGAAATTAAACAAGTAAAAAGGTCTTGCTGAGTCGATTGAAGTTTCAATCTTTCCTTAAGATAATATTGCCCCCGTATGTACTTTCAACGGTTGTGTTAGCAATTTATCTCCCAAGATAAAACATCAATCAAACAAGTAAGCAAATGGACTCAAGTGTTCGCTTGATAAGAAAGATCTTTGAGTGTATTAGATTGCTAGAGAGGAAGACAATTTTCATAGAATTGGTTAAGTGTCAATGTGTAGTATGTCTTGCAATTGTGCCCAAGACATCAATTTATAGGTAGATGATTTGGTCTTCTCAATTCACCAAATGAATGGCCATCAATGTCAAGTAATGACCATTGATATTGAGGTTAATTCAGCCTAGTAATGGCTGAATTCATTAGCCAAGTAATAAAGAGTAATTGCTCTAAAGTCATCCCAAGAATCAGTTTCAATTCGCCCACTACGTTACTGAAAAACGTCGGGGCACCGCAGTCCTACGGGAGGGAACCGCGGTGCCTACATTCCAGTAAGTCACTGGAACCGAAAATTGGATTAGTACCGCGGTCCCACGGTAGAGGCACCGCGGTGCCACCTAGCACCGCGGTTCTGTCCTTGTGGCACCGCGGTGCTTCCCATTTTTCCGCGGCAAATTTCCTGATTCGTTTTCATCTCTTACACATTTCTTCCTTTCATTTACCAACGTGAAATCAACGTCATTTGGCCAATAACAATATATTATCTTACGTTTCAAACAATTCGTATACGTACCAATATCTCTTCTATTTAAGGAAATTCTGATCTTTGGCACTATATGTGCATGTGTGTGGAAACGTGGTTTCCTACATGCGGGGCCCCAATTGTTCGATTCGTAATTAAATAGAATTAACTATATTTCACGTTTATAAATATTTCCAACAATCCCCTCTTGGAAGAGATTTTGGCGCACAACATGGTGTCTTTCTAGCAATCATCCGGTGGATCAACGTTGCATCTGGAGAGGTAGCCGTAGCTTCGAACCTTTCATAGTAGAATACCATCGGACATATTTACTGCGCGGTGAACGTGATATCTTGAACCGTCAGTGTTTAGTATATGTCAAGACAATGATACCAACACAACATCTTTCCTACTCAATCTTTCTAGTGTTTTGTCCATCGTGGGCCGTGGACACCCTTGGTTTCTTAAGTGCGTTCATTTGAGGCGGCCTATCCTCGCACTTAAATAGGTGGTTTCCTACAATGTATCCTGCAATACCCAGCTATACAAACGTTAGGAACCATTAAAAGTTTCCTCAACCTAACCTCAATTTTGGAGGATCAATAAAGGTTTTGGAAACTTATCCTTTACCCCTCTACATGTAGTACTTTTTGTCTATCACGGGAATGACCTTTGGATTATATTTTTAAGAATAAATCATTATCCGAAGTGCTCTTGCTTCCACCGAGACGCTTATATGAACCATTACAGTTTAGTTTTCTCATTGAACCTTATCCCTGGGATCTCCAGTCCGTAAGGTTGGGTGTCCACTATATTGATTCTTATTGATTTGGTTTTAAGCTTATTCCCCTAGACAGGCAGTTCTTCTGATCTCTGGGTATTCCCTTCGTCAAGAGATCTGCAATTTTTCCTTAGATTTTATGTAATCAATGGAAATAACACCCGAGGTGATCAGTTGTCTAACGGGCTCATGTCTCCGTCGAATATGACGAGACTTACCATTGTATATTGAACTTCGTGCTCTTCCTAGAGCCGACAGACTGTCACAGTGGATCATTACAGAAGACACGAGTTTATCCCAATATGGGACATCCTCTAAGAAACCATGAAGCCATTCAGCTTCTTCTCCTGCTTTGTCCAAAACGATAAATTCTGACTCCATCGTGGATTGGGAAATAAGGGTTTGCCTAGAGGATTTCCAAGACACAGCTCCACCTCCGATTGTAAAAATATATCCGCTGGTGGACTGGATGTCATCGCTATCAGATATCCAGTTTGCATCATTGTACCCCTCTAGTACAGCTGGATATCTCGAATAGTGCAACCCGAAATTTTCCGTGAACTTCAGGAACCGTAGTACCCTATTCAGTGCTTTCCAGTGATCCTCACTTGGATTACGGGTGAATCTGTCCAGTTTATTGACTGCATGAGCGATATCAGGTCGAGTGCAGTTTGTGATATACATCAGACTCCCAATCACCTGTGCGTATCGCTCCTGGCATACGGGTGCACTAAGATGCTTGTCAATCCTTTGACTTTTATCCAATGGTGTCGTTAATGGTGAACTGTCGAGCATCTCAAATTTATTCAGCACATCTTTGATGTAGTGAGATTGAGACAAGACCAGTCCATTATATATCTTAGAGATCTTGATCCCTAATATGATATCTGCGACCCCCATATCTTTCATGTAGAAACATTGTTTCAACATGTTCTTAGTCTCAAGGATTGTCCTCGGACTACTGCATGTGATCAACAAGTCATCTACATAAAGGCATATTATGACGAATGAATCGTCATTTCCTTTCATGTAAACACATTTGTCACACTTATTAATGGTAAACCCTTTGATAGTAGGGTACTGTCAAATTTTTCATGCCATTGTTTAGGGGCTTGTTTTAGCCTATACCATGATTTGACAAGCCGACAAACCATTGTCTCTTGTCTTGGAACCACATACCCTTCTGGTTGGTCTATGTCTGTTTCTACTTCCAAATCATTTAGGAAGACTATCTTGACATTCATTTGATGTATTTCAAGATCCCGCAAGACGACGATAGTTATGAAAATACGTATGGATGTCTTAGATTTATATAGACCCATTGGCATTGTTGGTTCTCAACCTTTAGTTTGTGGTGCTTAGATGCTTTAGAAGCTTTGTCTTTACTTTTAAGTAAGTAAAGGTAGCACAACCTTTTGTCATCATCTAAGAAAGTCACAAAATAATTGTTTCCCCATCTAGCTTAAGCGAACTTTAAGACACATATGTTGATATATATGTGAGTCTTAGAGGAGCGGTTTCCCTTTAGACGGATCTACGGGGAGCTTTTTGGAGATTTTTTGCCTCTATGCCTACCTCACACTTACGTTGAGGGTTTATGTTAATAGACGGCAATGATTTCAACTTTACCAATTCAGTATAAATTGATAGTTAACTCATCTAATCTATGGTGCCATAGATTAGAGGACATAAACAGGTAAAAGGAAAGCTCAGTTTTATTGACATTAAGGAAAGGATTGTAGGTGCATTGTTTGCCGTAAGGAGCCTTCACAGGCGAATCTCCTTAAGTATAAGGCATTACAAGAGTAGCATTAACTTTAAAGAGGTCTTCACAGATGAAGCCCCTACCTACAAAAATTTCATTCTTCGTGATTACAAACGTGTTAGCCTCGAATACTAGCCTAAAACCAGCATTGACCAACACAGGTCCACAAATTAAATTCCTTCGAATTTCCGGGACATGCATCTTTCCTTTAGAGTCAGCTCATTTCCGGACGTCGTCTTGAGGACTACCTTTCCTGCCCCCAGTACCTCGGATGAAGAATTATTGCCTATGAACAACTTCTTATCCATAACTGGTGTATATGTGGAGAAGGCATCTTTGTTGGAACAAATGTGGCGGGTAGCACCCGTGTCTAGCAACCATTGCGTTGGATTCTCAATGAGGTTGGCCTCTAGCACAACGGCTGAGAATTCTTCAATTATATCGTCTAAGAGCGTGTCTTCGACGATGTTCACCTTATCCTTTCCTTTGACATTATCATATTTTTTCTTGCGGCAGTCTTTGGCCATATGACCAACTTTACCACAATAGTTGCATGTTCCCTTAAACTTTTCAGTTGTGTAGGACTGGGCATCCTTCTGGAACTTTCGCTTTTTGCTTGGGTTCCCTTTGACTTCCGTCAGATTTGCCTTAGCCTCGGTGGGTTGTTTCTCCTTTGACATGGCCTTCTTATTGTCTTCCTGAATTTGGAGTTTGACAATAAGTTCGTCTAGTGTCATCTCCTTTGTCTTGAGTTTCAAGTAATTCATAAACTCAGTCTACGAGGGAGGTAGTTTCTCGATTAACGCCCCAACCAAGAATAGTTCGTTGGGCTTCAATCCTTTCAAGTCTAGATGATGTAATATCATTTGAAATTCCTGGACTTGGGATGACAAACTTTTGTTGTCCACCATTTGAAATTTCAGAAATTTCTCAATGACAAACTTTTTAGCACCCGCATCTTGAGTGTTGTATTTCTTTTGCAATTTGTCCCATAATTCCTTGGCTGTCCTGACGGTGCAATATACCGTGTACAAAGGATCGGACAAACTATTTAGAATATAGTTTCTACACATGAAATCACTATGTTTCCATGCATCACGAACTATCTTCATGTCGTCAACAACATGGATACCTTGGCCCCCTCCCGCCAAATCATTTGGCTGAGGGTCCTTGTCTTCCCCAACTTGTGGAGGGTCTTCGGTTAGGAAACGTGACATTCCCATAACCGTCAGGAAAAATAACATCTTTTGTTGCCATCTTTTGAAGTGTGTACCCATGACTTCTCAGGACGTTCATGGTGAAAACCAACCGAGTTATAAGGTGGTGCTTCGCGGCGAGGAGCAAGGGCGTTTGGGCATGAGCATTAGTATTATCATTTGTGGTATCAAAAACAATGGTGTTACCTTGTGTGGTGTTCGTATTTCCAGCGTTGATTTGATCTTGTCCAGTCATGTTGTTGTTGAAAGCAGCGAATATTATCTTAAGCTTGTTGGATATTAATATAAAATTACAAGGAAATGGGAAAGCAACAACAACAACAAGTAAATAAGAAATCTGGAAATTAAACAAGTAAAAAGGTCTTGCTGAGTCGATTGAAGTTTCAATCTTTTCTTAAGATAATATTGCTCCCGTATGTCCTTTCAACGGTTGTGTTAGCAATTTATCTCCCAAGATAAAACAGCAATTAAACAAGTGAGCAAAGGGACTCAAGTGTTCGCTTGATAAGAAAGATCTTTGAGTGTATTAGATTGCTAGAGAGAAAGACAATTTTCAGAGAATTGGTTAAGTGTTAATGTGTAGTATGTCTTGCAATTGTGCCCAAGACATCAATTTATAGGTAGATGATTTGGTCTTCTCAATTCACCAAATGAATGGTCATCAATGTCAAGTAATGACCATTGATATTGAGGTTAATTCAGCCTAGTAATGACTGAATTCATGTGCCAAGTAATGGAGAGTAATTGCTCCAAAGTCATCCCAAGAATCAGTTTCAATTCGCCCACTACATTACTGAAAAACTTCGAGGCACCGCGGTCCTACGGGAGGAACTGCGGTGCCTAAATTTCAGTAAGTCACTGGAACCGAAAATTGGATTAGCACCGCGGTTCTGTCCTTGTGGCATCGCGGTGCTTCCCATTTTTTCGCGGCAAATTTCCTGATTCGTTTTCATCTCTTACACATTTCTTCCTTTCATTTACCAACGTGAAATCAACGTCATTTGGCCAATAACCGTCTATTATCTTACGTTTAAACAATTCGTATACGTACCAATATCTCTTCCATTTAAGGAAATTCTGATCCTTGGCACTATATGTGCACGTGTGTGGAAACATAGTTTCCTACGTGTGGTGCCCCAATTGTTCGATTCGTAATTAAATAGGATTAACTATATTTCACGTTTAATAAATATTTCCAACATCTAATTTTTGGTGTGGATTCAAACATAATTTTTTTAGGTTTTTTGAAATAAGTATACATATTTAGAACATATATAAAAATATTATAAATCACAATAATTCAGAACTCAAAATACTTATAAGGCAATATAAAAAAATCTTAATAGAAGAAAGATTTCTTTGACTCTTCAAATAATAACTTCATCACATAAAGTGATACAGTAAAGTAATTAATTTAGGCCCGTTAGTTGCCACTTTATATAAAAATGTTTACATGGCTGCTAGTTGTGTCTCACATGAAATATAAATTAGAACTTAAAATGCCAACAAGAATTTCCAGTGAATCTAATTCACAATTCGGAAATAGTGATTTTCTAAGATATAACACACAAAGTTTAATGACTTTATCGATATACAAAACTATAATTTTAATTGTCATGCGATGACCACTAAGTTTGCAATATCAAGGATTCGACTTCCATTAGGTTACTTACCATATTTTGTAAAATTCTTGTACAATTGTAATTATGATATTAATATTATAGTAAGAATAGGTATTAGTCTTAAATTAGAAAAATATAAATTTATTTTACATATTTAGATATTGTATATTGTATATATATACCTCTTCATTAATGAAAATAATGAAGTGATTATTCTCTTTTATTTTCACCATTCAAATTTGCTTTTAAAATGTCAAATCACTTTCTACTTGCTCAAAATTCTATTGATACCCTTTTCATGCTTGTGTTGTTCTACTAGTAGGCACGTTTAATTTGAAGCAAGTTTGGGAGGGGAGATAAGAGATATATAGCCATTTTTATTTTGATTGAGGTGCAGTTACAGACCAAATTCGACTTCAACATACGATACAATTTCACTTCACGGCCATTAGACGTAGAAGCAAAAAAAAGAAAGAGCTTCGCTCGGTTGGCCTTCCTACGCTGACGAATGCCTCTTTTCTCTTCTCTGAAGTCTACAACAAACAAGTGGGAGAGGCAGGATTCGAACCTACGTAGAAAAACTTCAACAGATTTACAGTCTGCCGCTTTTGACCACAGCAGGTTCAACATCTACTACAAAAAAGAGAATCCATTTCAGATAACCACGTCTCTACTAAGCAGCGTGTGGAATGGCCGAGAAATTCTTTAATTAAGAATCAATCAAAATCTCCATTTTGCGTTTGGTGGAGAATAATGGTTAAGAATGTTCTTTTCCAATGTAGACTATTTCTTTGTTTGGATTCATTTTGCTCATATCCTTTTTCTCATGAATTTTCATTTGTTTTACCTATTTTGACCCGACTAATTTACCATTTTGGGGGAGTCAACATATGCAGGATACGACTATTAGAGCACAATATATAAAAAACTTAATTATCACATAAACTCACTAGGAGAAATAACGAGACATGATAACAATGGATATCACCCAATTTTCACATTATTACACCAAAGTCACTACTTTTTGTAATCAATTTTACTTGACTATCAAGAAAGTCGTTAGATAATATTTTGTAAGAAAAAAAATCACCAAGTTCGTCCAAGTATCACAATAAGTTACTAGAAGGAAACAAACGAGACATGAAAATAATTAGTATAATATTTTCTTTTTATGATACTTAGGGAAAATGATCATCCCTGAAGTTACCCCAATAACATGATATGGTTAGGCACATGCATTTTTTACTTTTCATCTTACAAGTGCTCGTGGAGTTGCTATTTGATACATGATCTTGTTTCGTGTTGTAAGTTTTCACCTAATACATTTAACTTCTTTGCAAAGGCATTATGACCGACCAGAGTCACCTTCACAAAAGGTTTGGGCATCACCAGCCAGCCAGATACAAATGGATGTTACAACTGGAAATCACACATGCTACTATGTTTATAAATCCTTTCACCAAGTAGCGAAAATTACAACAGAAGCATCTTAAACTCTATGAATGAAGGATAAAGCGACGAAGGACGATGGTGAGGCAAGAAGAGGAGGAAAATAAGAAAGAAGAAAATAATAACTTTTCAATGTGCATGAGCTTCCTGCATCTCCTTGATTATGATAAAGAGTAACACAATGACTGTGCAGCAATAGACTATATCTTTAGGCAACTCTAGGGAAGGGAAAACTAGTATCGACTAAATCTTCTATTTGTTCTTTCTATTCACATGCCAACTTTTGTGTCAAAGCTGCTCAAACAGATGGCGAAAGCCTGAAAGGCAGATAAAGGATGACGATAATCCATTGTAAACATATCTTTGCCAACCTTACCAAACTGTAAGATAATCTAGTCATGATCTGATGATGACTGAGGGGCTGGTTGGGCTGGTGTTGGGGCACCGGCTGCACGCTGTGTAGCAGCAATCAGCTGGAAATTCTTAACAGAAGCAACAGTTACCCTCCCTCTGAAATTCAGACACCAACACTGCAGCTGCTCATGCCATCTAGGCGCCTTGTTTCGAAGAACCAAAAGTCTACTCTTCCCTTCTTCATCTACTACTTCACTTGGACCCCCAATATCTGAAAACCGAGCGCTGCTGAATTCTGTTGAAGCATCAATTGATTTTGAGAAGGACATGCTCCTAAACGAGTCTTCAAGATTGGGAGGGGGAAGTTCAGGTTGGCCTGGGACAGTGCCTCCGGGTTCAAGGGCCGAGGCAGGGATTGAGTGCATGACACAAATACAATTCATTCTGCGGGCCCCCTGGTTCCAAGTACATTCAGTTCGTAGCTAACCTGTGCAATGTTGTAGCTTCCTGTAGGGACTTTGGGAGAAACTTTCTTGGAGTAGAATCTCCGGCTTCCACCAGGTGGAGGAATACTAGAACTGTTGTATGGTGGTTGGGTATCATAAATTATGAACTTCGTGCCAAGAAAATTTGACCTAAAAAGAAGAAAAAAAAGTTTAGAGCCTCTTACAATCATGTCTATGACCCATTAAAAATACTTATTTCCAGTTCACCAGCTAAATTCATACTAACAAACTTCATCTACATAACACATAATAATCTTTGCATGTTTAACAATTTATTCACCTTTATCCCAAGACAAATCAGGCATAGAGAATCGCATAAATCAAGTAATATATATAACCAAATAGGACATCAGGAGAGGTTCAATATTAGACACAACTAGAAAATGATCCATTCCTTCCCTGTCATATTCCCACCATTAGAATTTACAGCATTGTAGAATGATTTTATAAGAGCTTTTTTGGGTAAACATATAAAAGAGCAAACAGTCTCAAATCACCAATACACTCATAATATTATTCAAAGCCTCACTCCACAGCCAAATGAGATAGAATCCAATCTGACGACTTGATTAGTTTCTTCCGTACTTTGTTTTGTCAATTAGAAAGTTTATAAGCCTAATTGGCCTTTCAATACAGCCTGAAAGGACAGAATCCAAGCAGAAGATTTCACTAGATTCCTCCACCATTCAACTCTCTTTCCTCATATAGAACCTTGGAGATCCTATTCATTATTTCACAGTTGCTACTTTGTACATTTCTAGAGCCATTTTATTCATTTATGGTATTGTTCCAAGCTAGGAAATTTAAGGATTTGAACTCTCTTAAAGCATGTTTACCTCAGTTTTCCAATGTAAGAGCTGCTTGACCTTGATATGTTATCTGCGTTCATAGAGATGATGTACTCTGTACAAGTGGTTCTCCGATTACGCTTTGCAGAAAGAAGAAACTTGCCATTTTCTACATGCAAGGCTGATGGAAAGCAGAAAAGGGAAAAGAAAACATCAGGCTGCCTGGTTTTGATGAAGACAAGGCAATATTTGTATAAACTTAAAAAAAGAAATATCAAGAAGCTTCACAAATGGTTCTGAACCATTAACTAAGAATCATTTTTCACTATTGACAAAGCATGTCCGGTGAAAATCCTTAACTCCCACACAACCAGAATAAAAAAAATTCCCGCTCAATATGGATGAGAACTAGGGTTCTCTTAGTGCCGCTCTTAGCTCTGTTTACGTAAATTCCCCTTACATTCTCTTCTTTTCTTTTTCATCCAGTTATGTTAATTGCACTTTGATCTCTCAAATATTTGAATGTTTTAAATTTTGATCCTTATAGTATTCACATGTTGTTTTACATTGTATATTATCCATTTTTCACTTATAAATTTATAATTGATAAATTATTTTTTTTGCTAAGACACTAAATTAAGACATGCAATATATATATTAATATAAATTTTTTTGTCAAACATGTATACATGATGTTTTTACAAAATGCCTGCTTTTAATTTTTATAATTAATTAAATTAAAATATTATTAATTTGAAAATATACTATTACTTTATTAATATTATTTATAAATATGTGATTATTAATTAATATATTTTCAAGAATGACACATATTTAATTAATTTTTATTTTTAAATTAATCTAATTGTATAATTATACATATGCTATTTATAATTATTATGACAAACAAATAAATACTTAAGAATGTACTTTAATAATTGATGAATTTATTAACTATTTAAGAATGTATTGATTTTATGATTTATATATTTTATGCATATATGATATATATACATGTAAAATATTAAAAAAAATAAAAAAAATACATCCGTCTAGCCGCCTAGGCGCTAGGCGGTCACTCCCCGCCCTGGTCCCGCCTACCGTTTTTTAGAATATTGCTGAAAATCAACCCCTTCACAAGCACTGTTTGATTCCATCTTTCACTCTGTGGAACAAGGGACTTTTGCATAATCTTGGTGGATTACTAAGAGAAAAAGATTCCTCTGTCAACCCTTGAAAATGAATCCAATCTAATCCAACTTAGAGAACCCCCTTTTAAAACCTAAAGGATCTAATGCAACAAACGGAGACATCAAATGACATATGCAGCATCCAGATGAGCCAAAGATCTACCCTAAAATCTCGCAGCAAATTAAACTACAAGTCAGTCAGCATAAATCCAGTAAGACAAACTTACCAGGGCTAAGGCAAAGGAAAAGTTGGTAAGTTAAATTAGCTTTGTCCCTCCGGGTGAAGCACTTGATGGTTTCATCCCGAAAACCAGGCTGCAAAAAGAAATTGGATAACAAACATCACAACAATGATATATCTCTCATCTTCCACTCTAACCTTATAAAAACAAGGCTTAATACATCATAACCCCTTAAATTTGTCAGTAAATTTCATTTAGACACTCTAACTACGGCTTGTTCCAATTGAGCACTTGAACACACGATAAAGAGTTTCTTTAGACACTTCTGGTTCAAATTTTGAATTTTCTGTGAGTGTTTTTTGTTGGGTTTTGATATTGGTGAATGGGAAATGATGAGATGAAAATTAAAGGGAGTAAAAGACTCTTTTGTCCCACATCGAAAAAAGAGAATGAAAGAGAGGTGTATATATTGAATTACACCTTCTCTAGTTGCTAAAAGGGTTGAGAGGGCAAGGACCCCTCGCGCCGTCGTCGTCGCTCGCTCGGCTCGGATTCGGATTTGTCAAACGATTGATTGATAATCTTTTTGGACAAACGTTTCTCTAATTAATTAATTAATTAATTATTTAATTAATCGATAAATCCAAACGGATCGACCCGCGATCGACCCGATCCGTCCGGCTATCACTCTCTTTTTCGAATTTCCCTCCAAATATTAGGTGACTATTCTGAATGGTTGCAAACATTCAGAATCAGTACCTCCAAACCTATAAATTCTTGATTATTCCAAGAATTTTTTTTTAATCAATTAATCAATCCTGAATTTCAGTCTTGAACTCAAAAATATTTTGTCTTCATTCTGTGTGATATACTGCCGTTGAGTGGTTCGCTGCTACCGGAATTTGGATACTACTATTATGGTAAGATAATCGTTCTATCCTGGGAGGCGATATTCCGTTAACCTCGAGTACTGTGAGAGGAATAATTTCCTTAAGGACACACTTTAAACTAAGTGGGCTCGATTACATTCTGAAATTATTTTTCAAAACAGATTCTGTTTTCGTTTATTGTTTCATGATCAATTTACTGTTAAGTAATGTTTATATCGTGTTATCTGTTTCACTAAGTGATTAACAGATTGTGTTAGAACATTATTTAGCCAAATACATATTATTCTACCAACAATCTTAAGGAAATTATGTTTATTTTATTTTAATTTGTATCCTGGTTTGGAGATTAAAACATGTGTGATTTTCTACTCCGTATGAGATTTCATATTCTAACTTGAAGACATAAAAACTTCGTTGGAATATTAAAAGTTCAGGAAAAAGTATTTTCCAAAAGGAAGAAAAAAAGTGTTTTTTCAGGGAAAAAAAAAGTGTTTTTCTTGTATGTTGTTTGGAGACTAAAATCTTCGGATTTTCTACTCCGGTTGAGATTAAAGTTTTCATAACTTTCTACTCATTTGAATACTTGATTTGAAGATATAAAAACTTCATCAAGTATATAACATACAATCTACTGCACTGCGTTTCTATCAAAATTGATTCGGTTTGAAGAAATAAAATTTTCACCGTTGTGTATGATATTTGTTGCAACGATTTGAAGAACATAAAAACTTCATCGTTCTGTTTAAGGAGATTAAAACTTGTGTAATTTTTTACATCATATGAATATTAGTATTCTGACTCGAAGATATAAAAACTTCGTTGGAATACTAAAGTTTCATAATTATACTACGATTTGAAGAAATACAATCTTCATCGTTGAAGTCTGTGAATTAATTGCTATTTTGGTTTTATTAATTAAAACAATTTGTCGATTTGACAGTGACAAACAATGGCAATTGAAACTGGAACTACCTCTGCAAATACTGCACCAGCGGTTAATACTACAACCTGCATCGCAGCATCACCTACCGAGAAACCTGCGAAGTTCACCGGTGCCAACTTTAAAGGATGGCAGCAAAGAATGTTCTTTTGGCTTACCACCCTTGGTTTACAAAAGTTCATCAGTGAGGACCCTCCCGTGCCTGCCGCCGACATGCCTGACAACCAGCATTTCATGGTTACTGAGGCTTGGAAACAGGCTGATTTTTTGTGCAAAGGCTACATTTTAAGTGCCTTAGAAGATGACTTGTACAATGTCTACAGTGCAGTAGAAACTTCCAAAGAACTATGAAATGCACTTGAAAAGAAGTACAAGACAGAAGATGCTTGCTTGAAGAAGTTTGTGGTTGTCAAATTCCTAGACTATAAAATGGTTGATGGAAAAATCGTTGGAACCCAAGTTCAAGAGCTTCAACTTATCTTCCATGACCTTATTGCTGAAGGTATGGTAGTGAATGAAGTATTCCAAGTGACTACAATGATTGAGAAATTATCGTCTTCGTGGAAACATTTCAAGAACTATCTTAAGCACAAAAGAAAGAAAATGAAGTTGGAGGATCTTGTGATTCGTCTCAAGATCGAGGAAGATAACAAAACCGCTGAGAAGAGGTATCGTAAGAGTTCACCAATTGAAGGGGCCAACATCGTTGAAGATCTTTGCTCAAAATGAACAAGAAAAGAAAGAGGCCTTACGGAAAGAAGGCGGTTCTAACAAGAAAAAGTTCAAGGGCAACTGCTTTAATTGTGGGAAAGCTGGCCACAAAAGCCCAGATTGTCGTCTCCCGAAAAAGGACAAGGGAAAAGGACAAGACAATATGGTGGAAATGAATGATGATCTGAATGATCTGTGTGCAATGCTGTCAGAGTGCAATTTGGTTGGAAACCCAAAGGAGTGGTGGCTGAATTCTGGTGTCACTCGACATGTTTGCGCTGCAAAAGAAGCATTTGCAACATATGCTCCATTGGACCAGAAGAGGCGTTTATGGGAAATCTTGCAATGACAATGTTGAAGGATATGGAAAAATACTTCAAGATGACTTAGCAGGTCCTCGACTCAACAATGTTCTGCACGTTCCAACAATTCGGAAGAATTTAGTTTCCGCCGGACTACTCGTCAAAAACGGGTTTAAGTGCGTGTTGGTTAGTGAGAAAATTGTAATAAGTAAGAATGATATGTTCATAGGAAAGGGATACCTCACCGAGGGCCTTTTCAAACTCAATGTAATGGTTGTTGACAGTATTGATGAAAATTCAATCCGCCTTACTTATCGAGTCAAATGATTTATGGCATGTTCGTTTAGGACATGTCAATTACAAAACCTTGCGAAAATTGATCAATTTAGAAGTATTGCCTAAATTCGAGTGTAACAAATCAAAATGTAAAATTTGTGTTGAATCTAAGTTTGTTAAACATCCATATAAGTCTATTGATAGAAATTCAAATCCTTTAGACTTAATTCACACAGATATATGTGATATGAAGTCAATACCATCTCGTGGTGGGAAAAAGTATTTTATAACTTTCATTGACGATTTGATTGCACTCGAGCATCTTGTTATGTGTATTTGCTTAATAGTAAGGATGAAGCAATTAATGCATTTAAGCAATACAAGAGCGAAGTGGAAAATCAATTGAATAAAAAGATTAAAATTATTAGAAGTGATAGGGGTGGAGAGTACAAATCTCCTTTTGCAGAGACATGTTTGGAATATGGAATTATTCATCAAACTACTGCCCCTTACACACCACAATCAAATGGAATTGCGGAAAGAAAAAACCGAACATTAAAGGAAATGATGAATGCCTTACTAATTAGTTCCTGCCATCGCAGAGCCATGTGGGAAGCTATCTCACAAACTAATCGAATACTCAATGAGTACCCACAGCAAAACACAATCTATTCCATATGATCTATGGAAAGGAAGAAAATCCAACTTGAAATATTTCAAAGTGTGGGGGTGTTTAGCGAAGGTCCAAGTTCCTTTGCCCAAAAGGGTAAAAATCGGACAAAAAACTGTGGATTGTGTTTTTATTGGCTATGCTACAAACAGCAAAGCTTGTCGGTTTTTGGTTCACAAATCGGACAATCCCGAAATTCATGTTAATACGGTAATTGAATCAGATAATGCTGAATTCTTTGAAAACATCTATACGTATAAAACTGAATGTGAGTCGTCAAGTGAAACATCTAAACGACCGCGGGAAGAACCAAATGAAAGTATATCAAGCAAAGAGGATCCAAGGCATAGCAAACGTCAAAAGACATCTACTTTCTTTGGACCAGATTTTGTAACATTCTTGCTTGAAAATGAGCTTCAAACATTTAAAGCAGCAATGTCATCTTCTGATTCAACATTTTGAAAAGAAGCAGTCAATAGTGAGATTGAATCAATTTTAAACAACCATACATGAGAATTAGTTGATCTTCCTCCTGGAAATAAACCTTTAGGATCAAAATGAATTTTTAAAAGAAAAATGAAAGCTGATGGCACTATTGACAAATATAAGGCAAGACTTGTGGTCAAAGGTTATAGACAAAAAGAAGGTCTTGATTACTTTGACACATACTCGCCGGTGACAAGAATAACATCTATTCGGGTGTTAATGGCACTGGCGGCCGTATATGGTCTTGAAATCCATCAAATGGATGTCAAGACAGCTTTCTTAAATGGAGAATTGGAGGAAGAAATTTACATGGAACAACCTGAGGGTTTTGTGGTTCCTGGTAAAGAAAGGAAAGTGTGCAGACTTGTTAAGTCACTTTATGGACTTAAACAAGCACCCAAACAATGACATGCGAAATTTGACCAAACAATGTTAGCAAATGGATTTAAGATTAATGAGTGTGACAAATGTGTTTACATTAAAAATACTCCAAATCATGAAGTTATTGTTTGTTTGTATGTTGGTGACATGTTGATAATGAGTAAAGATATTGTCGATGTAAATGCTACGAAGCGTATGCTCTCTAGCAAATTTGACATGAAAGACTTAGGGGTTGCTGATTTGATCTTAGGAATTAGGATCCATAAAACTCCACAAGGTCTAGCATTATCACAGTCACATTATATTGAAAATGTACTTGACAAGTTCAAGTATTTAAATTTCAATGTTGCAAAGACTCCAATTGATGTAAGTTTTGCACTTCAAAAGAATGAAGGTGAAAGTGACTCACAATTGGACTTTGCACGAGTTTTGAAAAGTTTGATGTATATTATGAATTGTACACGACCAGATATAACATGTATATAAGTCGAGTCGATTCATGAGTAATCTCAATCAAACTCATTGGATGGCAATGAAACGAGTCTTGGGATATTTACAACACACCAAAAACTATGCTTTGCATTATAATAAATATCCCGCAATACTTGAGGGATATAGTGATACAAATTGGATCATCGGATCGTTTGAAGTTAAATCCACGAGTGGATATGTTTTCACCGTTGGCGGAGGAGCAGTGTCTTGGAAATCATTAAAAAAGACATGCATCGCCCGCTCTACAATGGAATCAGAATTTATAGCTTTAGACAAGGTGAAGGTTTCGAATGGCTCCTAATTTCTTAGAAGATATTTCATTCGCCCAAACCTTTGGCTCCTATATGTATACATTGTGATCAGCAGAATAGGTAGAGGCGGGGCGTAATGTATAACGGAAAATCTCGTCACATACGACGAGACACAATCTGCTAGACAACTCTCTAGTGGCGTTATCACAATTGATTATGTAAAATCAAGAGATAACGTGGCGGATCCGCTTACAAAAGGCTTATCTAGAGAGGGAGTTAGTAGATCATCAATGAGAATGGGGTTAAGGCCAATGACAAGTCATCATGGCGGTAACTCTACCTAGCAGACTGGAGATCCCAAGAGCTAGGTTCAAGGAGATCAAACAAAGTTGTGACTGACGGTTCAACATTATCAAATAACTCAACTCATTCTCGGATGAAGACAATGTTCAGAAATAAAGATAAAACTTTATGGCTTGTTAATGAGTTAATAAAGCATTAAATTTTTTTAATGGTTATCTAAATCTGGCGATGTATGACCAGATAATGTGGCTATAGGACCACATGTTTATAAATCACATATGTGAGTGTTAAGTGTAAGCCGTTTTAAAGGGGAATGACAGTAAAGGCTCATTCTCTATGCACTCATGAGACCAGGCGGTGTTCATGGCTGAAACGAACACAACCGTGAGAACCATAAACGGTTGAGGGTTGATTGTGTGTCTTATGTTGTCTAGGTATACAACAAAGTTCGACGGTTCAAAGATATCAAATCTACCGATTGATCGAGTATATCCGATATAAGTTTACTACGGAAAGTTTAAAGGAAAACCTACTTATCCAGATGCAGTCAATTCTCGCTTGTATATCACACTCGTCCGTACATTCTTTTATCTTATAGTCATTCCCCATTCATGTGGGGGATTGTTGAGTTTTGATATTGGTGAATGGGAAATGATGGGATGAAAATTAAAGGGAGTAAAAGGTTCTTTTGTCTCACATCGAAAAAAAAGAAGGAAAGAGAGGTGTATATATTACATTACACCTTCTCTAGTTGCTAAAAGGGTTGAGAGGGCAAGACTCGCGCTCGCCGCCGCCGCCGCCGCCGCTTCTTCGCCGCCGCTTCTCGGCCGGATTTGGATTCGTCAAAAGATCGATTGATTGATAATCTTTTTGGACAAACGTTTCTCTAATTAATTAATTAATTATTTAATTAATCGATAAATCCAAACGGATCGACCCGCGACCGACCCGATCCGTCCGGCTATCCCTCTCTTTTTCGAATTTCCCTCCAAATATTAGGTGACTATTCTGAATGGTTGCAAACATTCAGAATCAGTACCTCCAAACCTATAAATTCTTGATTATTCCAAGATTTTTTTTTAATCAATCCTGAATTTCAGTCTTGAACTCAAAAATATTTTGTCTTCATTCTGTGTGATATACTGCCGTTGAGTGGTTCGCTGCTACCGGAATTTGGAGTACTACTATTCTGGTAAGATAATCGTTCTATCTTGGGAGACGATATTAGCTAACCTCGAGTCGCGAGGAATAATTTCCTTAAGGACACACTTTGAACTAAGTGGGCTTGATTACATTCTGAAATTATTTTTCAAAACAGATTCTGTTTTCGTTTATTGTTTCATGATCAATTTACTGTTAAGTAATGTTTATATCGTGTTATCTGTTTCACTAAGTGATTAACAGATTGTGTTAAAACATTATTTAGCCAAATACAGATTATTCTACCAACATTTTTAAGTGTCCAGTACATACATAAGTCAATCACTTAAATATATCACCTCCTTTAATTATAATAGTCTCAATAAGCCGTAAAACCTTAGGCATGTTCCTACTGAGGCTGATGAATATAATTAAAAGACGTGATATATTTTATGTGGTTAAAATAACTATCTAATAGACACTTGAGAACACGGGCAAATATTTTTCCAAGATATGAACTAGAAGTGTTTGATAGAAACACTTATCATGTGATCAATTGGAACAAGCCGTAGTTCGAGTGTCTAAATGATATTTATTGACAAGTTTGAGGGCTGTAGATGTATTAAGCCTAAAAACAATTAGAGATATGATAGCAACAAATGCTACACACGAGAAAGAAGGAAACTGGAAAAAGAAAATCACCTGCTTAAGAGAGATAGGAAAGGTCAACTTTCCAGAGAACTCCGAACGCTGAACAATTTCTTTGCACATTTCCCTCCATGAGAGACAAACAGCTGCACATGCGACAACATGTTTACGAGCAGGCCACGTACTCTCACTTGCCTCCAATCACAGCACGAAGTAACTCTGGTGGAAGGCCTGCCCAACAACTACTTTGAATGACTATAGTAGGCTGGTCATGCAACTCATGTACAGCACTCTGAGACTTCCCTCTGTTATCGAAACTCCGCTGCCTAGATAAGTTTCCAATACTATCCCTAATATCACGAGCTATACTGCGAAAAGACATTTACTGGACCAAAGCAAGGCTTTCACCAAGTGTAACTTTTTATATGTGAATCTTTTGGAGTGATGGACTCTAATCCCCTAGACCCTTGTATCAATTCAAGCTATTCAGCATACCTTAATTACAAAGAAAATGAAGAGAAAAAGTACAAAGCAAGAAAAGTAGATTCCTCCATTAGACCACTTTCCCACTTGTAAAACACCATTAGGAAGCAACACTACAAGACCATCTTTCATCATTCAGAAATAGTTAATCTCTCAAAAATTATATCCCCACCCCCCAAAAATAGAAACTTTATATCTAATAGCCATTTATATCAAAAAAAAAAAATCTTAGTTTGCATATTTAATCTTGTATTAGATACTTTTCTCTCATTTTCTAGTCTACAAGGGAGGGTTAGGGTAACTAATACAAGATACTTAATAGAAATTCCATATACCAAAGTATATAGCAATAGAACAAAAGAGAAAAGGCCAAAAAAGATCATTTCTTGACCTGAAAACATACATTTTATGATACCTGGTAAGTAAACTATGATGTCAAAGATAAAGATTTTAATTTCTTTCGTGGTCCATCAACAGGAAAGAGATACAGAAACATATACATACAAAAAATGAAATTTCCTAAATAGTTCACAAATGTTTGGATTCCACATACAAAAAGACAAATTTATTGGGTTTTGTGGCTAGCCTAATTTATGTACACTAACATTTTTTGTTAATATGAAACATAATTTTGTATTTGTCTTCCATATACAAAAATTGTTAGTGCACATAAATTAGGCTAGCCATTAAAAATATCCTCTTTAACTTCAAAATAATCAAACAAAAACACTTTCCCATCTTCAAGAGTCCCAATCTTTCCACAACAAAGTTTCTACACAAAATACAACTTAACTGAACCCACATACTTTCAAAGAAAAATCAAACAAAATTTACTAGGTAAAAATCTTCAACCAAAATGAAAAATTAGCATACATGATTATCACACTCACCAAAAATCTCTTTGTTATGGATTTACCTTTTTGGTTTTCATTTCTTTTTTCTTTTTTTTCTTTTAGTTAATGTGGAGTTGTGTTTCAAACTCTCAATATACTTAATTAACTGCCACTTGGTGGGGGTGGTTGTGGACTTTGTTATGGATTTACCTTTTTGTCCTTGTCATTTACTTTCTTTTATTGATGATATAACATTTTCTTTGGTAAAATGGTCATATTTGTCCTCCGTTAAAGTTTAAAAACAAATATATCCTTTCCGTTATTAAATTTGTTAGATTTTTCCCAAACTAACAGATCTGCTCATGTGAACACAGCATGGACGGCACCTATGCACAGGGCAAATAATGCATTTGGACAAGCCATCCACCCACCCACCTAATCATTTTCCCTCTCTTCGTTCTTCCCATCGTCAGCTACCCGTCCACCCCCTCCCCCACAACAACTCCTCTGGCGAGCTTCCCCCCGCCCCAACCACTCTTATGACGAGCTCCTCATTTTATTTTTCTTCTTATAATAAATTATAAAAAAAATTCTTTTTTCCAGATTCAAGTGCTAGAAAGAAACTGTGAACATAGAGTATTGTTTTTCTCCATACTAAACTCACATGAACGTAAATGGCAGTGATGGGGTGGTCCGGCGGTGACAGGACGACAGTAAGGTTAGAAAGAAAAAGAAAGGGAGGAAAATTAGTTGATTGAAAATAAATAAATTAGCAAAGAAAATAAAAGAGGTGCAAACCTAGGAGAAAACAATTCAACAGAGAGGTTTGGGTGAAGAAGACGATGGTTGGTGGGTTGCTTTCCTTTTTAAATTAAATTAGAGTAATTTTTATTTTCAGAAATTGAATAAAAAGTCTTTAGTTATTTACTTTGTGTCAAGTGTCAACAAAAGATTATGATACAACAGGGAGTAATTATAGAACTTATGTTCTCAAATCAGTCCAAATGCATTATTTGCCCTGTGCACAGGTGACGTCCACCTAGGCAGATCTGTTAGTTTGGGGCAAACCCAACAAGTTTAATAACGGAAAGGGTATATTTGTCCCTAAACTAGATTGCAGTGGTAAGAGTCGTTGCCGATGTTTAACGGAGGACAAACATGACCATTTTTCTTAAGTTTGAGGGCAAATATGACCCTTTTTTCCTTTTCTTTTTTGTTTAAAAGATAATAAAAAAAGAAAAAGATTTTTGTTTTTTTGTTTTTCTCTTAAATGGTTTGAATTGCTCCAAAATGGTAGTTTGTTTTATGTTACTACAGTGAAAGAACAAGATGGAGATGAGTAATATGATCATGATGTAAGAATTATAAGAGATGAATGTTTTTTTTCTTTAATAGAATTTAAAAAGAGAATGAAAATGAGGTTTAATATTTTATGAGAAAATATGTGACGTACATTTTGATTTGATTGTAGCGTTGAAAATATTGATAATAATTCCACCTTTCTTATAGTTTGTAGAGAGAGATAAGATGGAATGACTTATCTTTAAGCAAGAAAATGTTGAAATTGTATGTTATCAAGATTTCCACATTTCTCAACCAAGGGCAAGGCATTAGTAGGTTCGTGGTTCAGTCGCACTCAGGGGCACAGGCGATCGAGTTGGTAAGTGGCAAGGTGATTGAAGTATAACCATGTCGTGGATTCAAATTCGTATGGTGACAGTCTTTATTGAAATATTGCAAGGGTTGTTGTTGGGTTCGTGTTCCGTTGGTCCTCTCCCTTACGGGACTTTCATTCGCACAAATCCATCGATTTACATCTCACCTGACCAAGAGGCCTCTGGTAGGGTTTCGCCTTCGGGACTTTCCCCTCATCAAAGGTTTGAGGTTCAGTCAGTGTGCATGTGTAATTGCACATATATTTTCTCTATAAATCAAAAGTAAATTTCGTTTAAAATTTATGGAAAATGATTTTTGGGCAAAACATTGTGACATAATGGGGTATTATGGACATTTCATATATTTTTTTGTGTCACTTATGCCCTCAATAAAAAAAGTAGAATGAAAATTTTGAATTTTACTCTTTCTATTAAAATAATGACTATTTATGTTTTTAATGCACATACAAAGCAAAAGTTTTTCTCTCGTGTGACACATTTATGAGTTTTAGCTTTTCAAAATTTGAAATGCCAACTTATTTTTCTATTCTTATTCATATCTACCATTTAGTTTTTTTTCTTTACTTAAAATATTGACAATCTTATTTCTTTTAAAACCAAAAAACTAATGAAAGGCTAGTTTGATTACATGTATTAAATGCATAAATATTTTTTATTTGGTGTAGATTAAAGAATGTGTTAAAGCATATACACCTTATTAACATTTTTTTTCAAAGAATTATAAATGTAAAAATAATAATGAAAGACTATCTTGATTATACGTTTAAATATATTTTCTACATTTAATTTAAACCGTTATGTTATCCTTTAATCATGTACTCTTAAACATATTTAGTTTTTTTAAAAAAGGTAAATTTATCTAAAAATTATGAAATTAAACTTTCTTATATTTTCTCATATTCCATTAATTAATAATTATATTAAAGTATAAATTTTCCAAGAAAATGGAATAAATAAGATTTGGTTTAACGTGTACTATAACAAGAGTTATATATCCAGAAAATAATTTTGTAGTAAAATTATAGCATTATATAGTATATTTGATTACTTGTAAGATATATTGTTTTTGTTGGATACTAATAATAAATTTGACTTGATTAAACATACATCATTAAAGGATAATATCACGGATTAAATTAAATTTTGTAACTAAATTTTAAACATATTTAATTTTTAAAATCAAATAAATTCATATATAAATTATGGAATTAATCTGATTTACATTTTTTCACATTCTATTAATTAATATTTTTAATTTTTTCTGAAAAATAGAAGAAATAAGATTTGAGTTACTACCTATATTATAATAAGAGTTATACATGTGGCTTCAATATGTACAAAATGAAAAAAATAGAAGAATTAAGACTATAATATTATTTTTTCGTGATAGAACTACGACACATACTAATACATTTGATAACATGTATAATTATATTATTTTGGTTGAATTATAGCAAAATATTCACTACTTACTCATATTTACTCATTTACATAGCTAACTCCTACAAATGAATTTACTATCGTATAGTAGCTAGTGTCTCGTGCGTTAATATAGTTACTATATATTTAATCAAATCATTAATGTTTTTATATACACTTGTGTAAATCATTCATGTCATATTTTGTTGTATATTATGGATTGATTTAAAACATTTCTTTATAAAATTAACTTTGTTAGATTATTCCTCTAATTATTAAAACGGATAAATATATTTTGATTAACCCCATTTGATAAATGAAGCTATTACAGCTCAGTGATAACCAACCTAATCTTATGATCGTCAGTTCACAAGTTCAAATCTGGCTGCGTCACAAAATTTTGTTTTTATTTTTTTCAATTTGAACATACATCTTTAGTGAAAGATCACTTAATTTCTTTTTTTATTTATTTTTTCGAATTAGGGTATAGAAATAGGAGCATGGGGTACATTTCATAATTTTTAAAAGCTTGAAGGTTTAAACTTATACACCTAAGTCCCTTTAGCTTATATTAAAATATACAAAGCCCCCCTCTCTTTCTTCACTCCCTATTACTTTCTGAAATTTAAATTCTCTCACACTTCCAACCAACTCTTCCTCTCCCCCAAATTTTGATATTGTCCAGTCGTCGTCCCTATGTATTTTCCTTAATTTTGCAACTCTTTCGGAGCATTTTGAGATCCATATTGCCCTGAAAGATTTTAGTTTTTTTCAATTCATGATGTTCATAAAGTTCGATTTTTATTCAAGATTTTGAAAGTTTAGCCTTTTTTTGTTTGTTTCGATTTTTCTTTTTCTGTTTTTACTTATGTGTTATTTATACTTATTTTGCTTGTTTCGATCTTTGTGTAAAGATAATTAATGTGGAGAAGTGTGATTTGATTACTTGGCTGAATGAATATGCATCTTTCCCAGCAAAAAAATATATTAGTAGCAGGCTGACGTTGTTAGCTGAATTTAGACAAGTGTTGAAATATTAAAACTCAGGAAAATATTCAAACGTTCATGTTTTGGTAATTTTAGAAAACTTGATCAATTTCAATGGATGAATGGTCCACTATCTGCTTCTTCATCACATGGATGAGAAAAAGAAGTGTGAGATATGATTTCTCTTGAATGACAAGACTGTGTGTTTTAGCTTAAAGGAGTTTGCTTTGGTTACTGCTTTAGATTGTTGATCCTATCCCAGCCAATCTAGAGAGCAAAGATATTAGGTCTGCTCAAAGGTTACTCGCAACAAGAAGATTTCAGCAGTAAAGCTATTGTCATTTCTAAGAGGGTCAAGACTTGAAGTGGTCTGCTTGCATCTCCGGTAGGTGGAGTAGTAGTCACCAAATTGCATTGGAACTCTTTAGGAAATCATAAACATATTAATTTAATGGTATTACATAGTCAAATTGCTCAAGAAAGCATATCAATGTGTAAGATGATATTAATCTCCCTTGTGGAGTCTTCTCATTAATATCAAATATTGTAAACGTGTTACACTACTACACGTTTACAAATATATATAGTGTACAAATGTTCATCCCAATTATAATAGGAATCATAATCCCATATACAAAAGGAATCCTAGTCTTACCATAATTATATTTACACAAATATTCTAATTATGGGTGTGGAATATATTTGTTACACTACTACACGTTTACACACCCTCACGGAGCGAGTGAGGCTTGACATCGAGACCGGATCTCAAGTCAAAAATAATCATGCGGAAAGTCCTTTGGTAAATATATCTGCATACTGATAGGATGAAGGAACATGTAACACTCTGACATGACCTAGTGCAACTTTCTCACGAACGAAGTGTAAGTCTATTTCAATGTGCTTGGTTCGCTGATGTTGAACCGGATTATGAGACAGATATATGATAGAGATGTTATCACAATACACAATAGATACCTGACGCAAAGGACACTGAAGTTCTAACAGTAAATTTCTGAGCCAACAAATCTCAACTACTACATTTGCAACACCTCTGTACTCAGCCTTGACACTGGAGTGAGATAGGGTAGCATGTCGCTTGACAGATCAATAAATCAGATTATCCCCTAAAAAAACACAAAAGCCGGAGGTGGAGTTTCGCGTGTCCGGACACCCTGCCAAATCTGCATCCGTATATGAAAACAATCTGTTTGGGGAAGAGGGGGTATAGGTGCAAACCATAATTAAGAGTGCCCTTAATGTATCGAATGATACGCTTAAGGGGCAGTGAAATGAGACTCCCTGGGGGCATGCATGAATAAGCATACCTGCTGAACAACATAAGCAATGTCTGACCTGGTAAAAGTGAGGTACTGAAGAGAACCTGCAAGACTCCTATATAGAGTAGGATCGGGGACTGGAGCATCATTCATAACACTAAGCTTAGATTTAGAATCAACTAGAGTATGCACAATTTTGCAATTTGTCATCTTAGCCCTGTACACTATCTCCTCTGCATACTTACGCTGACACAAGAACATGTGGTTAGCAGACCTGGTCACTGATATCCCCAAGAAATAACTCAGCTTCCCCAAATCAGTCATTGCAAATTTGGATTTAAGCAAGGCAATAATCTCATTTTTCAACCCATCGGAGGAGGCAGTGAGAACAATATCATCCACGTAAAGTAATAAGTAAGCAGTGCTACTACCTCGATAAAAACTGAAGAGTGATGTATCGCTCTTGCTGCATACAAACCCAATCTGCAAGATATACCTGGAAAAATGATCATACCACGCACGGGGCCTGTTTCAGGCCATATAGTGACTTACGAAGACGGCATACATAGTAAGGAATTGCTCGATGAGTGAACCCAGGCGGCTGATGCATGCAAATTATTTCTCTCAAATCCTCATGTAAGAATGCATTCCTCACATCAAGTTGATGAATCGGTCAGTGTTTAGCCATGACAATGCTCAACACTGTGCGAATGGTAGCCGGTTTGACAACCGGGCTAAAGTTCTCACCACAATCAATGCCCTCCTGCTGATTTGTGCCATTAGCCACAAGTCGTGTCTTATACCTCTCAAAATCTCCACTGTCTATGAATTTGTGACAAAATAGTCATATGCAACGGATCACATTCACCCCCTCAGGTATAGGTACTAGATCTCATGTGTGATGTTTAGTTAAAGCATTCAATTCCTCAGACATAGCCGTATTCTAATTAGGGTCTTGTTTGGCCAATTTTGGATTCTTGGGAAGTGGAGAGATGATTTGGGCAGACAAGTTGAATTGTACTTTGGATTTGAAGATTCCATGCTTTGAACGTGTTTCCATTGGATGAGTAGGGATAGTGGGTGGCTGAGTGGGGTACGAGATGAGTGGTAATGTCGGATAAGGAGAAGGAGGAGGCGTCGGCGCGCCGCAGTGACGCGACGCGCCGCGCTGAGGTCGATGCACCTTGCCGGCTCAGCGCCGCGCTCATCATATGGCCGCAGCGCTGTCGATGGAACAGCAGAAGTGAGCTGTTCGAGAAGGATGGGAGAGATGGCAGGCTCGTCAAGAAAGGAGTAGTCCGGTTATTGGAATTTTTGAAGATTCGAAAAAGAAAATGTGGTCTTGTCGAATGTGACGTGACGAGAGATGTGGATTTAACGAGTCGACAAGTCATAGCATATATAGCCCCTATGGTTCGGCGGGAATCCTAGGAAAACACATGGAGTGGACCTAGGAGCGAGTTTGTGAGGGGCGGTAAAGCTAAGGTTGGAATAGCACAGACAACCGAAAATCCGTAGATGATCATAATAGGGGACTCTATGGTAGAGGATTTCGGTAGGGATCATATTGTGGAGAGTGCTAGTAGGGAGAATATTTAAAATGTATTCTGACATTTTAGCAGCATATACCAAGAAGGGTGGAGGGAGGGAGACATGAATCAATAGGGTGCAAATCATATTGTTAATGATGCGTATGATTCTTTCAGATTTACCGTTTTGTGGTGAGGTGTGAGGGCATGAGAAGCGAAAAACCATGTCATTATTGGTACAAAAACGGTGAAACATAGAGTTATTGAATTCTCCTTTGGGTAGTCTTCTCATTAATATCAAATATATATAATGTACAAATGTTCATCTCAATTACAATAGAAATCCTAGTCCTATATACAAAAGGATTCATAGTGTTACCATAATTATATTTACACAAATATTCTAATTATGGGTGGGGAATATATTTGTTACACAATGCATGCCTGCTTATCTGTATTCATTCTATATGAGCTAGCTATTAGCATCAATTATATTTCGTTTCAATTTAAGTGTTTTACTTTTATTTTTGATTTGTTTCAAGAAAATTATTTCTTTTTATATTTAGTAAGTTTTTCAATTCCAAGACAAGTTTAAGATCACAAGATTTAAAAGATTTCACACATTTTTAATTTAAAACTACAAAATTAAAAATCTCTATTTATTTCTTAAATTATGTGTCAAGTCAAACTAATACCTTAAATTGAAAAGATGGAGTAACACTTTTCTTTTTGAATAATTGGATCTCTACCTAAAAGAAAGTAATAAAAGAGAAAGGATAAACCACTCGAGTTGTTTGACATCTCTACAAATAGCAGCCTTTAGGTATTTCTAGAGAAGTAATAAAAGTCCAAGAATAAACTATTTGAGTTGTTTGACATCTCTATATATAATAGCCGCCTTTTATTAAACATTTCAGTATAACAATTAAATAAAATTAAAACCGATTTTTCATATATTATATTTTTTTATTTTATATATCATCATTTCGAGACAATGATACCATTATAGAGAGTGGATAATAATGCACATGCAAGTAGTTTCTTTGTTGGACTTGATGTCCTTCTCTTATGCAATTGGATTAGCATGTTTATAAGCTAATTACTTTTATTAAGATTTTTCGTCGAATCGCTTGAAACTCTTTCATAATTTAATGCATTGCAGGTTTTTATATTTCAAAAATATATAAAGGATCCTTACAAAGTTCAAATCGTGTAAGAAGTATCTAATAGAAAGGAACATAAAACGGTGTGTCACTTCTCTTTATTCTTTCTAACTTTTAATTCTTAATTAGGATAACACTAATCAGAGTTGTGTTCTTTCTTGCTTTTCAGAAGTATTTGGGGGCAAATGGCTGCAAGGAGACCAGGGAATTATAAACCAAGAATTTGGGAAGACGATTTTGTGCAATCACAAACTAGTTCTTATGTGGTAAGCCACTTTATTTTTTTATAATAATGGTGTTCAAGCCAGTTTGCGTTGGCCTCGACTAATTCAACGGAGTATTTACTATCTCTCACCAACAAAGGTATCAGATAACTTTATCCACTGGACAGATAAAAAAAATCACCTAGTGATTTGTCTTTGCTGAAATTTGAATCAGAGACATGATGATTCTAATCCCACTTCACTGAGCACTAGGCCACCAAATTTTTTTCATATTCACCATGTTTAATTTGGAAATTAAAGCAAACAGAGAAGACTAGACTATTTATTCTTAATCATAATTACGACGTACAGGGAGAGGACTACACAAAGCAAGCAGCAAAGCTCAAAGAAAGCGTCAGAATGATGCTTAATGAAAAAGATATGAGATTATTAGATCAGCTTGAGCTTGTTGATAATTTACAGAGACTTGGCATACACTATCACTTTGAGGTTGAGATAAAGAGAATAATAGAGATTACGTACCTTAATAATTTTGATAATTGTGAGGAGTTGTATGCAATAGCACTCCACTTTCGACTCCTCAGGCAAGAAGGTTATCAAGTTCCTCAAGGTATATATTTCTTAACCCTATTTATTTTTTAGAAAGATTTCGTTGGAAATGTTATGAAAGATTATTGTGAAAAGATTCATTAGCTGGATTCATGTCGAGTAGACCTTGTTCTTGTTTAGAATCCTTAGTTCATGAGTTGTAGGGAGGGATTTATGTCACCACGAACAGAGACTAAAGCAAGTACTAAATTCAAAGTTGGTGTTAAAGAATACATATTGACTTATTATAGTCTTGAGTACCAAATCAAGAATATTGATATATTGGCCGCCTATAATTCCTCAACCTGGAGTTCTATTTGAAGAAGCAGGGCATGCGATAGCTGTCGAATCTTCTATTCATGCTTTTTTCTTTATTGTAGAGGTCTTTAATATATTTATGGACGGAGAAGGAAAATTCAAGAGAATCCTTTGCATGGAAATAAAGGAAGTGCTTAGTTTGTATGAAGCTTCATACCTTTCCATTGAAGATGAAAGCATCATGGACATGGCTCAAGAGTTCTCCATTCATTATCTGAAGAAATATCTTAAGCAAAATATGGATGATGAAAATATTCTAGTAAAACAAGTGAGCCATGCTTTGGAAATGCCACTGCATTGGAGGATGCAGAGACTAGAGGCAAGATGGTTCATTGATAATGTGTATGAAGAAACGGAGTGTTTTGACCCCATTCTACTTGAGCTTGCTAAGTTGGATTTCAACATGGTCCAAGCTTTGTATTTGGATGAACTAAAACATCTTTCAAGGTTAGTCGTATATCATACTTTGCTTTTTTTCTCCATTCGAAATTCACTTATCTGACTAATCTAGAATCACACTGCATAGGGTTAATATAAGGGTGAAGATGCTCCCTATGAAGATTTTCTCAAATTCTAGGGCTTGAACCCAATGTCGGAATTATCTTGGAGAGGGGGATTCAATTGAATCCCCTTCACTAAAAAATTATACGTACTTTACAACAGTTTCATGATGAAAATTCTTGTAAGTTACAAAGAGGGTTCAGAAATTGCTTTCGATCACATGTTCAAATTTCAAGTATAGAGTTTTTGAACCCCCTCGTGTATAGTCTTAATTCCGCCATTGTTCAAATACGAGATAAAAAATAGAAGAATCACGTCAATGCCATTACGAACCTTGGTGATCATATAAATATTTCTTAAACTCATTCATAATATGAATATATCGGCCCTTTCCTGGATCTCACGCATAACGGGAGCTTAGTGTGCCAGGCCCTACGCCGAGTGATTCTCCCCCAAAAAAGTCTACATGTGATGTTCCGAAAACATGTGATTTAGTAAATTAGAACCCATTGTGGAATTTTTTCACTAAATTTTTTGAGTCTTCCTTCTTTCTACCCTTTCAGGAAGAAGATGGATATTTTAGTTTTCTTGTGTAAATTTTCACCCTTTTTATTTTCTAGGTGGCACAAAAATTTAAATCTGGCAGAGGTGATGGGCTTTACAAGGGATAGATTAGTGGAATGTTTTTTATGGAGTGTGGGGTTCGCTTTTGAACCAATGTTTTTGTACTGTCGGAAATGGTCTACAAAACTTGGTGAATTAATTACAACCATCGATGACATGTATGAGATTCATGGTACCTTGGAAGAACTTGCCCTATTCACTGACATGGTTGACAGGTTTGTTCCTTAAATCTTCAAACTCTACATTATAATTAGGACATCCATAATTATGCCTTTAGTTTGGTTTGAAAACAATTCTTTTATCACTATCATGTAGATGGGATATCAATGCAATGGATCAGCTACCAAGCAGCATCAAGATGTGTTTTTTAGCTCTGTTTAATTCGATCAATGAGTTAGCCTATGATATTCTAAAAGAACAAAATATTAATATCCTCCCTTACTTAAGACAATCGGTATAAGCATTGCTTCCTCCAGCTTAAATACAATTAAATTTCTGTCTTTTGTGTATTAATGTATTTTTATTGACATATATATTTCAGTGGATAGAACTCTGTAAAACTTATTTGCTGGATACAAAGTGGTACTATGATCAACACACCCCAAATTTTCATGAGTTTTTGGACCATGCTTGGGTTTCAATTTCTGGACCTTTGTTAATAAAGCATGCCTACATTTGTACCATGGATCCTATAAAAAAAGATGACTTGGAGCTTCTTGAGAAAAACCCTCCTTTAGTTCAATGGCCATCGCTCATTGGTCGTCTTGCTGATGACTTGGCAACTTCTTCGGTAAGGACTTACTTTTTTTTATATGATATTAACTTATATACACTAAAAAAGTAGCTCGATGCATGAAACATTACACATTTAGACAGAGTCGTCAGAAAAAAAGGCGCACCTTAAGGGGTTTTAATATAGACAATCTAGCTATTCTGCCGCAAGCATCATTAGCTGATTTTACAGCTCCAATCTATGACCTACATATGTCACAAAAGTTAATTTTGTCGTTGCTCCAAAGCTTCCTTTCACATTTAACTTATAAATCTAACGACCTGAATATTTTAACGACCTGAATATTTTAATAAATAACCTGATTATAATGATTTTCAGACAAAATTACTAATTGAGCAATTGTGGCTTCTTTAATGGTTCTTGTAGGATGAAATTGAGAGAGGTGATGCTCCAAAATCAATCCAATGTTACATGATGGAGACAAGAAATTCGGAAGAAAATGCTCGAAATTATTTGAAGGAATTAATTGGACAAACATGGAAGAAAATGAACAAAGAAGTACTAATGAATCGTACAACTACTTTCTCCAAAGATTTTGCTAGAATTGCAATGAACTTTGCTAGGATTTCACAGTGCATGTATCAATACGGAGATGGCTATGGTAGACCAGATGGAGAGACAAAGAGGCGCATATTATCCTTATTTTTTGAACCAATTCCTCTGTGATAAATTTCCCACACTTATATAATCATATTCATGACTATCATAAGTACTTCAAATAGTCATCCTGCATATTTTACCAAGAATTAAAGTTATATGTATTGGATTTAAAGTTATATGTATTGGATTGTAACTTTCTTGAGTCGAAGGTCTATCAAAACATTTTCTACCTCCCAATATTAGAAGTACATCGAGTATGTTGTTATTACTGTTTGATAGATTGCTAGAAAGACACCTTGTGAGTGTGTCAAAATCTCTTTCAAGAGGGGATTGTTGGAAATTTATTAACGTGAAATAAAGTTTATCCCATTATTTATGACTCGAACAATTGAGGCCCCGCACGTCGTAAACGTCGTTTCCACACACGTGCACACGTTGTATCAAGGATCGTAAATTTTCTTAGTGAAAGAGATATTGATACATAAATAAAATATTTGAGACGTAGAATGATGGACGGTTGTTGGCCAAATGACGAGTGTTTCACGTTGGTAAATGAAGGAAGAAATGTACAAAGTGTAAAGATTGGAGCGGGTCGGAAAAGGGTCGTGGCTCGCCCTCGGAAGTCGGAGAGCCGCGGCGCCGAGGAGCCCCAAGGGCTGAGCCGCGACCTTAATTCATCCCGAGCTTACTAGAGCCGCGACGCTACCCAGGCAGTGACTGTGCGACGAAAGTCTAAAAGTTTGGTTGATTATAGGGACGTTTTGAAGCATTCAAATGTTAGTTTTCCTCCATAACTCAGTCATTACCTGGCTGCATTATTGGCTGATTGTAACCTCTCAATTAAGTGTCATTACATTACTATTGAAAGCCATTAGTTGACTAGTTGAGAGGTCATCTTCCTAGCACTATAAATTGAGGATTTGGCTCAATGGAGAAACTCACTTCACACTTGCAAAATTCAGATTTCTGAACTTCTTTCTCTCTAAGCTTTCTTTCAAACACTCAAAAAGTTCTTCTTTTTAGTAAACACTTGAGTTTTCTTTGCTCATTTGTTAGTTGATGTTTTATCTTGAAGACAGTTGTCCATTTACGTAAAAGGATTTATACGGGACAATATTATTTTAAGGGACATAGTAAATATCACTTGACTCATCAAACCTTGTATTCGTTTTTAATTTCAGTTTGTAATTTTTGTAATAGTCAGTTACTTCCTGTTCCTAGCAATGGTTGAAGATCACAGTTTCTACCCCATTGTTATAATAACTAAGCATGTGAATCTTAGATATATGTGTGTCAGTGTGTATGAGTGGGTGTGCGTGGATCGGTGTATTTTTAATTTTGTATTTAACATAATTTCTTGCAAGGAATGATGAATAGTATAAATTTTTGTCTTACACGTCTACTTGAAGTATGCATTTATAAATACTTCTAATACCGCGCTAAGCACAAACAATTTCACTAGTTATTGATAAACTTGTGGGTACTTTAGTTATTAAATTCTATAGAGGCAGGGAAGGGTAAATATTTTACATTTTATGGGTAGTTTTGGTTATTTTCCCAATGTTTTCTGGCCCAAATAAAAATCAATTGAGTTATTCCCACAAATGCTCCTGTTTTTGGGGTGGTTTTTAAGTTTTGTCCCTTAAATATGTGATTTTTAATTTTTACCCTTCAGTACTTTAAGTCGCAAATAAGAGTACGAGAATACTCTTGACATCGAAATTTATATAACTTTTTCGTGTGACATAAATTTATATTTTCACATCATAATAATCCACAAGTTATGCCGTAAAAGACATAACTTACTTATGCCTTTTAGATTATGTCTTTACCGGCATAAGTTGCTATGCATAAGCTGCTAACATGACCTATAGCAACTTATGCCAGTAAAGATGTACATCATATCCACCTACCCACACACCAGATAACTTATGTCGAGAGGGGCAAAACCCAATAAGTGTTACACAACTTATTTGAGAAATGGCGTAATGTATTTTGTAGCAACACGCTTGCAAAAAATCAAACTTATGCCGGGGTATAACTTATGAGATGTCACATAACTTATGTCGAAGAAGGCGTAATGTATTTCATAGCCAATATTTTTATAAAATTTTCGTTAAATTAAATGAGCCGTAAACGAAAATGTGACACGTAATATTTTCTAGTGCATGTAATGATCTTAGTGCTAAACACAAAAGAGAACATTAATTTCTATAATTATTATCTTAATAATGCATATCCATTCATTCCCTTTGCTATATGGTGGTAATTTCTCCTTTGCATTTCTAGAAACCTTTGATATGCTCGAGACATTCATAAATGGAGGATTCAATCAAGGAGCGGAAGTGATAATCACGAAGAAGGCAATGAACAGTTGCCTTGGAAATAGGAGAGAGAGAAAAGAACGAGAAAAGAGTAAAGGAAGAAAGAGAAATATTTTTCAGAGAAATTAATTGTTCTCTTTACAGCCTGTTGTCATTTTAATATGACTTACACTTTTCTATTTTTCCAATGCCTACACTGATACCCATACAGGGGTATTTATACATCTGTCCTACAACTTAATACAAACCCATACAAGGGTATTTATACAAATGACTATATATATTGTTCTGCATTCTTTTAACACTCCCCCTCAAGCTGGCTGCTGGAAGAGGCTGAAAATATGTTCAGTAGCCCAAGCTTGGAGCATAGATGTTGATGTTGGAATTTGTTCAATCCTTTTGTGAGCAGATCTGCCAATTGATTCACTGTGGGTATATACTCTGTTCTTACCATCCCTTCTTGAATCTTTTCTCTTACAAAATGTAAATCAATCTCTATATGTTTGGTCCTCTCATGGAATACAGGATTTGCTGCAATTTGCATTGCTGATTTGCTGTCTGAAAATATTGTTACTGGTTCTTCACAGTTAGTCCCAATGTCTTTCAACAGACCAAGTATCCATGTCAATTCACCATCGCACTGCTAGACTTACGTATTCGATTCACGAACTTAGAGATTGTGCTTTGTTTTTTAGACTTCCATGATATAAGAGAATCTCCAAATTTTATTATATAGCCTGTAATTGATTTTCTAGTGTGTGGCACGCACTGATCTGCATCACGATAGTCGTTATCGCCTCGCTTATTGCTGGACATAAGAATACCCTGTCCAGGTTGATTCTTTACATATCTTACAATTCTTAGTGCTGCATTAAGATGTGATAATTTTGGTTTCTGTAAGAATTGACTAAGTGTTTGAACACTATAAGAAATATCAGGTCTGGTTATTGTTAGGTACAGTAGTTTTCCTATTAACCTTTGGTATGCACTTACATCTTCTATTAAACCATCTTCTGATGTGTACTTATTATTTTCTGCCTTGTGTTGAGTTTGAATATGTTCATCATATTCTCTTGTTGTTAATTTTATGTTGCAATCCATAGGTGTATTGGTGGGTTTGGCTGCTCCTAATCCTAATTCAGAAATGAGTTCTAGAGTGTATTTCCTTTGGTGCATTAGAATCCCCTTTTTTGATCTTGCAAATTCTATCCCTAAAAAATACCTTAGTTCTCCTAGGTCCTTCATCTTGAATACCTTCTGTAAGGATTGTTTTGTTTCTTCTATTAACTTCAGATTATCTCCTGTAATGAGCATGTCATCTACATATACTAACACATGACCACTTGTTGAGACTGTTTTATAAAAAGGGAATGATCATATTGAGACTGTCTAAACTGCATATGTATTAGAGCTTCTGTTAGTTTGAAATTCCATTGTCTAGGTGCTTGTTTTAGTCCATACAAGGATTTGACCAACCTACATACTTGTCTCCCCGGTGGTAAATCCTGTGGTAATTCCATATAAATTTCATCATGTAAATCACGCAAGAAAAGCATTATATACATCCATTTGGTGTATGTGCCATTTTTTGGATGCTGCTATAGAAATAATGGTTCTAACAGTTACCATTTTAACTACTGGGGAAAAAGTTTCATTATAGTCTATCCCTTCCTTTTGACTATACCCTTTTGCTACTAGCCTAGCTTTCAGTCTTTCAATCTCTCCTGTAGCTTTATACTTTATTTTATACACCCATTTACACCCTATAGGAACCTTATTTTTTGGTAGTGTTACAACATTCCATGTTTGATTATCTTGCAAGGCTTGAATTTCTGACTTCATTGCCTCTACCCACCTAGGATCTTGTGAAGCTTCCTTGTAAGTTTTTGGTTCAGTTATCTCTGAGCTAATTGTTATAAAGGCCTTATAGGTTGAACTGATGTTGTTGTAGGAAATATAGTTAGCTATAGGATATGGTGTTTTATTTTTGGTAACAAAGTCTTTAAGCCAAATAGGGGGCTGTTTTGTTCTTGTAGATTTTCTTGCAGTTTTATCAACCTGAATTACTCGAGTCGAGTTATATTTTGAGGTATATCTTGCATTCTGATACTATTAGTATTAAAATTGATAGGATTCTCTTGTGTAGTTGTAGAATTAGAGTTGTTGACATTTAATCTGTTATTAGAGGTATTGTTATCATTGGTGTGACTCTGATGTATACTGGTTACTGGTGTGTATACATCAGGCATAGTGTATACATTAGAGTTGTCCCTAAATCGCTTCTCTCAAGTCTCACTTTGAAGGAAATTCAGTTTCCCTGAACATAACATCTCTATTAACAAAAAATATTTCCTTTTCTATGTCATATAAGATATATCCTTTCTTAGTTTCAGAGTATCCCATAAAAGCACATTTCCTGCTTCTAGACTGCAACTTGTCAGTAACAGATATATCTTTAGCAAAACACAGACACCCTAACACTTTTAAGTGATCCATGACAGGTTTCTTATTGTACAATCTCTCATAGGGAGTCTTATCACCACAGTATAAGGTAACTGCTTATTATGTACATCATTGTTTGAACACACATACCCCAAAATTTTATTGGTATATGTCCTTGAAACCTTAAAGCTCTTGTTATTTCAAGTATATGTCTATGTTTCCTTTCTACCACCCCATTTTGCTGAGGTGTGTATGCACAAGATTTCTGATGTGTAATCCCTAACTCAAGTAACAGATCAGCACACAGTTCATTGACAAATTCAGCACCATTATCTGTTCTGATTACCTTCACTGTTTTACTAAATTGAGTTTTGATAAAAAACAAAAAATACTTTAAAACAGTGCTAACATCTGACTTAAGTTTCAGTAAGTATATCCAGGTCATTCTAGAGTAATCATCTACTATTGTAAGAAAATATCTCTTCTCATCATGAGTTGGTATTTTATAAGGACCCCATACATCCATATGAACAAGATCAAATTCTTTATTACTATATGTATTACTCAACTGAAAGGGTAATCTACACTGTTTTGCACAAGGACATATATCACAATTTTTTATACTTCTAGCTATGCAATCAGAACTTGCTCTAAGTATTTTACTCAACACCCCACTGGAGGTATGACCAAGTCTTTTGTGCCACAAAACTAATTGTTCTTCAGAAACTTCTTTAGACTCACTATTCTCCTTTACCCCTAAGCCTATCTTCACTGGTTCACCTAAGAGTTGTGATGAGGGCTGATTTACCAATATGTATAACCCATTCTGTTCTCTACCAATCTCCTTCACCTTCCCATTGTAAAGATCCTGAAAAATACACGGATAAAAGCTTCACGCACACTTAAGTTGTTTAGTGTCGAGACACGCATTAAATTGAACTTAAATTGTGGTATATATAAGACATTATCCAAAGGTACTTCTATCCGAAATGTTACTTGAACCAAGGTGTGTTATCTTCATCGCTTTCTCCATTAGGCAAATGTACTTTCTTTGAATCAGAAAAATCTTGTATTTTGGCAACATTATCTATGAGTTTTAAATCTGAAACCATGTGATTAGTTGCCCCTGTGTCAATTATCCACTGTTTTACTATTGTATTTACTTGCAGAGCTTTATGACTGAAGGAGTTAGGATAAGATATACCTGCAGCAGCAATATTTGAAGAGGAGGATGGTATATCTCTGCTCGCTCAGATGTCGAGTCCGCCATGCTTTGATTCAACAGTTTAACTATCTGATCATATTGCTCAGAGGAAAACTTGGGTGCTCCAGTCACTTGCCAGTTGCCTGAATTTACATTCTCACAAGTAGACCCAACATTTATGATATCCCCTTTGTATTTTTTATCAGTCACATCATAGTCCTCAGTACTAACATTATGGGCAGCATACTCCTTTCTTTTCGACCTGAAGTTTGGAGGATATCCCACCACCTTATAGCACTTTTCTTTTGTATGCCCTTTCATTTTGCACACCTCACAGTACAAGTTGTAGTTATTCTTTTTCCACTGTGAGTTGGTATTGGAACCAGCATTGTAACTCCCTTTTGAGTACATAGCACTTGGATCATATCCAATACCCTGAGTGAATTTCCCAGGTCCCACCCCTAAGAGCCCAGCTGACCTTGCAGTGATGGATTTTTGACTCTCATCACTTGTTATCATGGAGTAGGCCTTATTGACAGAGGGAAGAGGAGTCATTAAAAGAATCTGACTCCTTGCTTGCATGTAGTTCTCATTTAGTCCCATCAAGAATTGGTATAACTGTTGTCTTTGAAGATATTCCAAGAAATCTTTGGACTTGGGACATCCACAACTAGGTGGAGGAACCAAGGATTGAAACTCTACCCAAAGACTTTTTAACTTTGTGAAATACTCAGACACACTAGAAGTTCCTTGTACAAGAGTAGAAATCTCCCTATGAATGTCATATGTTCTCGAACCATCTACTTTATCAAACCTTTCTTTTAGATCCCCCCAGACTTCACACGCTGTTTCAGCATACAAGACTCCACTCAATAACCCACTGGACACTGAATTCATAAGCCAAGATTGGACTATCGCATTTACTCTATCCCACTGATCCCATAGATCTTCTCGATAGGTTTCTTTCTTGCACTTGCCATTAACAAACCCTAGTTTGTTCCTCCCGAAGAAGCTATCCTCATCGACTTACTCCGGAGGGCATAATTTTCGGTTCGATGGCGAAAAGAAATCAGGACACCATTTCACATCAGATGACTGAAGAAAGAGTGGGTGGTTATGGTCCAAAACTCTTGTATTATCTTGTTGATTTTCCGCAGTATCTTCCATAATGTTTTGTAATTTTTCAATTGTGAAGAAGCAGATCTAGTATCTAGGTTTTATTTATCAAGAAGAAGAAGCAGATCTGTTGAGAGTAACAGACCTATATTGTATTGCTAAGAAATCGAAACTTTCAACATGCAATACACCAGAATAGGGAGAAACAGAGAATCAGTAACCTCAAGATTTTCAGAAGAAAGAAAAAAAATGAGGGAAGAAATTGTACGAGCCTTTGTTAAAGACCGATTGACCTAGGCTGTGCATCCCTGAAGTTTACTCGTGGCTCTGATACCATGTAGAAACCTTTGATATGCTCGAGACATTCATAAATGGAGGATTCAATCAAGGAGCGGAAGTGATAATCACGAAGAAGGCAATGAACAGTTGCCTTGGAAATAGGAGAGAGAGAAAAGAACGAGAAAAGAGTAAAGGAAGAAAGAGAAATATTTTTCAGAGAAATTAATTGTTCTCTTTACAGCCTGTTGTCATTTTAATATGACTTACACTTTTCTATTTTTCCAATACCTACACTGATACCCATACAGGGGTATTTATACATCTGTCCTACAACTTAATACAAACCCATACAAGGGTATTTATACAAATGACTATATATATTGTTCTGCATTCTTTTAACAGCATTGACTTGTCCTTTTGCACTCTGCTTCCTTTTGTTTACCCCACAAAACACCATAAAGTCCCATCACTAGCAATATTGCTCCACAAACACTGTCAATATTTTCAGAGCAGCAAACCATTAGCTAATCCACTTGATAAAAATAGTGCTACTTATAGTATAGGGGGTAAAATATTTAATCTAAGACTAACTGTTTCTTTCCCAAATTGTGAATTACGTATATTATTAAGGCCTAAATAGAGGAATTTAATTTTTCTGCAACTCAATAATGACGTTTGTTTAAAGAAATTAAGAGAAGAGTATTTGACTTTTTTCTCTCGCACCTCTTAGAATGGAGTTTCTCTAGTGGCATTTGGTTGATAGAAGTTTCTCGAGTTTAAAATTGAAAAATTGTTTCAACACTTATTAAAAACAAAAGCCAAAATTAATGTACTTTAGAATTAAGTGAACTTTTTTATGTTAAAAGAGAAAATATTACTTATTAGTATATTTTTTTAACTAGAATGAAAAGGAAAAGTAGAAGTATGAACCTTCCCAAATGAGGAATCTCCTTCCAAAAGATAAATGAAAAGAAGGCAGTAACTATTAGAGCTATTGGAGTAAACATAGCTGTAAAAACTGGTCCTTTTATCTCAATTAGCCATGCTCTTAGCCAATATGATAGCCCAGTAACCAGCACACCCTGTCAATTTTCAACAAAATTATGACTAATATAGAAAACTTAAAATCTAAAAAAAATAAAATTAAAAATGGTAATAGATGTCCTTACACAATAAACCACATAGAGAAGATTGTTGGATATATTTATTAAACGTGAAATAAAGTTAATCTTATTTAATTACGAATCGAACATTAGGGGCCCCACACGTCGGAAACGTTGTTTTCACACATGTGTATATACAATGTCAATGATCATAATTTCCTTAAATGGAAGAGATATTGGTACGTATACGAATTGTTTGAGATGTAAGGTAATAGACGGTTATTGACCAAATGACGTAGGTTTCACGTTGGTAAATGAAGAAAGAAGTGTATCGGGCCACAACGCCAAGTCTCTGAAGTTGTGGCGCCGTGGCGCCCAACTTCAGGGCCACGACGCCAACTCTCTGAAGTTGTGGTGCCACGGCGCCTCCCTGCAGGGCTGCGACGCTGGTTGTCCAGAGGCTTTGACGGGAGACGAAAAGACATGACTCTTGGGTTGGTTTTGAGGCATTAAACCTTCATAACATCCCAAATGAATTCAGCCATTATTTGGCTGAATTAACGCTCCATAATCAAGGTCATTACATGGTCATTCAAGGCCATTACATGACATTGGAGGGTCATCTTGTGAACACTATAAAATGAGACCTTAGACTCATTTGCAAAACACTTGAAATCTGAAATACTTCTTGCTCTCTTGCAATCACAAAACACTCAAAGATCTTTCTTCCAAATCAAACACTTGAGTTCCCTTTGCTCATTTGTTTGATTGTTGTTTTATCTTGGGAGATAAGTTGTCATTACAACCGTTGAAAGGATATACGGAGCAATATTATCTTAAAGATTGATCAAGAATTTGGTCGACTCAGCAAGTCCTTCTATTTGATCATTTCCAAATTTTATTATAATTTGTTGTTGTTGTTATTCCGTTTTACCCATTACCACTGACACACATGTTGTAATAATGTAGGAGTAGACCTGGAGAATAAGATATAATGACCACATTGTGTTGGCTAAGAGCATGATGATAGAACCTTTAATCCATTCCCCTTTGGAGGTGCCAATTGAAGTTTGATAATGAACTTCTTTATGGCTTTCTGGATATAAAGGAGGTCCATTCACAAAAGCCTATACTAGAGCCCCAGCATCACAACAACTGAACCCATAATCTTAGCTATTCCATGGCTTTGCTTGTAACAAATGCTCACCATCCTTAAAATCATCAAAAACAAATTAAAGTACTTAATTAATATTTTACGACAACAACAAGAACAACCCGATTCCAAGCAAATCGGAGTTAATTATATGAATTTTTCACTGTTCAGGTTGCTCCGGAACTTTTTTGATCACCCATCATAACAAGTTCTTTTTGCTTAACATTTATATAGGAAAGTACCTGAAGCACAAAGCCAAGATGAAGGTAATAACAGGGATTGTGTTAGTGCTTGCAGATGCAAATGTCGCCGATATGTAACTTATTGAAACATAGCATAGATCCAGGCTCAAAGTAATCCTAAACATTCCACATGTTACAAATCATTAAAAAGTCTAAACGGCCAACTATCATAGTAGTAAAGTTAATTTAATACTATTAATGCAAATATAACTTCTCTATTGAACAATTAGAGGAGAATGTGCATTTGGTCTAGTGAGTCAACTGAATTCATTACTTAACTATATATGAATACATATAAAGAATATTTATTTGAAATTGTAAGATGATATTAATCTCTTTTAGGTTTCTCATTAATATCAAAGTATATATAGAGTACAATATTCATCCCTTATACAATAGGAATCCTAAGTCTATACAAACGAGGAATCCTAGTCTTATCATAATTATATTTACACAATATATGAAAATATTCTAATTATGGGTAGGGATACAATTGTTTCTATAATATACATGTATACACACCCCCTCAGTCGGAGCGGGAGGATGTCGGACGCTGAGACAGAATCTGAAGTCAAGAAATAACTGTCTGGGAAGTCCTTTTGTAAATATATCTGCATACTGATAGGATGATGGAACATGTAACACTCTGACATGGCCTAGTGCAACTTTCTCACGAACAAAGTGTAGGTCTATCTCAATGTGCTTGGTTCGCTGATGTTGAACCGGGTTATGAGACAGATAGATGGCAGAGATGTTATAACAGTACACAATTGATGTCCGACGCAAAGGACATTGAAGTTCTAACAGTAAATTTCTGAGCCAACAAATCTCAGCTACTACATTTGCAACACCTCTATACTCAGCCTCGACACTGGAGCGAGATAGGGTAGTCTGTCGCTTGGCAGACCAAGAAATCAGATTATCCCCTAAAAAATGCAAAAGTCGGAGGTGGAGCATCGCGTGTCCGGACACCCTGCCCAATCTTAGCCCTGTACACGATCTCATCTGCATACTTACGCTGTACACGATCTCCTCTGCATACTTACGCTGACACAAGAACAAGTGATTGGCAGACCTGGTCACTGATATCCCCAAAAAGTAACTCAGCTTCCCCAAATCAGTCATTGTAAATTCGGACTTAAGCAAGACAATAATCTCATTTTTCAATCCGTCAGAGGAGGCAGTAAGAACAATATCATCCACGTAAAGTAATAAGTAAGCAGTACTACTACCTCGATGAAAAATAAAGAGTGATGTATTACTCTTGCTGCATACAAACTCAATCTGCAAGATATACCTGGCAAAACGATCATACCACGCACGGGGGCATGTTTCAGACCATATAGTGACTTACAGAGACGACACACATAGTGAGGAACTACTGGATGGGTGAACCCTGACGGCTGATGCATGTAGACTGTCTCTCTCAAATCCCCATGTCAGAATGCATTCTTCACATCAAGCTGATGGATCGGCCAGTGTTTGTCCATGACAATGCTCAAAACTGTGTGGATGGTAGCCGGTTTGACAACCGGGCTGAAGGTCTTACCACAATCAATACCCTCCTGCTGATTTTTGCCATTAGCCATAAGTCGTGTCTTATACCTCTCAAGATTTCCACTGTCTCTGAATTTGTGACGAAATAGCCACAGACAACGAATCACATTCACCTCCTCAGGTCTAGGTACTAGATTCTATCTGTGCTATTTAGTTAAAGCATTGAATTCCTCAGACATAGCTACATTCCAATTAAGGTCTTGTTTAGCCAATATAGAGTTCTTAGGAATTGGTGAAATGGTTTGGGCAGACAAGTTAAATTGGACTTTGGGTTTGAAGATTCCATGTTTTGCACGTGTTTCCATTTGGTGAGTGGGGATAGTGGGAGACTCAAAGGGGAGAGATTTGTTGGATATAGAGAAGGAGGGGCTGACGCCGTAGGAGGCACCGTGGTGCCTAGATCAAGAACCGCAGTGCTGGAAGGAGCCATCGGAGGCGCCGTGGCGCCGTGATCAAGGGTCGCGGCGCTGGAGGACTAACAAACCTCTCTGATATTTTGGCGCCGCGACGCTGTCGACAGTGAGGAAGGAACCTGTTCGCAGGGTCGAGCGTCAGAAGATCGACCGCCGCGACGCTGACGCTGAAGAAGTGTTATGCTCTATTTGCCTTAGGATGACGGGAGAGATGACATGCTCGTCAAGAAAAGAGTAATCCAGTTTTTGGAACTGTTTAAGATTCGAAACGGGAATGTGGTCTCATCGAATGTGACGTGATGAGAGATATGGATCTGACGAGTGAACAAGTCATAGCATAGATAGCCCCTATAGTTCGGTGGGAAGCCTAGGTAGACACAAGGATTTGACCGGGGGGCTAGTTTGTGAGGGGAAGTAGAGGCAAGGTTAGGATAGCATAGATAACCAAATATTTAGAGATGATCATAAGAGATGACTCTATGATAGAGAATTTCGGTAGGGGCCATATTGTGAAGGGTGCTAGTTGGGAGGATATTGAGAACGTATTCTGACATTTTAGCAGCATAGACCCAGAAAGATGGAGGTAGGGAGACATGAATCAATAAAGTGCGAATCATATTGTTAATAGTGCGGATAATTCTTTCAGCTTTACCGTTTTGAGGGGAGGTGTGTGGGCAGTAGATGCGAAAAACCATGCCATTATTAGTACAAAAACGGTGAAACATAGAGTTTTTGAATTCACGACCATTATCACATTGAAAAGATTTTATACCTTTTTCAAATTGTGTTTGAATGAATGTTCGAAACTCAAGAAATTTGACAAACACTTCCGATTTAAATTTGAGAGGATACAGACAAACAGAGTGAGAAAAGTCATCTATTAGGATAAGATAGTATTTATGACTGGGAGAACTAGCAACAGGTGATGTTCATAAATCGGCATGTATAATATCAAAGGGTGCAAAAGTAACACTAGTGGATGACTTAAACGGAAGACGAGTATGTTTGCCTAAAGAACAAGAAACACAGTTTTGGGCAAGCTTCCCATTACAAGTAATGAAATTATTGCCTCTAAGAAAATTAAAAACTGGGGCTCCTGGATGACCAAGCCTATTATGCCATGTGGAAGAAGAAATGACCGCTAGAGAGACGGGAGAGCTGGATCTGGCAGCGGATGTGGGAGTGAATGGATAGAGATCCCCCGTGCTATTTCATCTCGTAAGAGGTGTCCCCGTATGAAGATCATTCACAGTGAAACCATAAGGGTCAAAATCAACGGAGACAGAGTTATTACGAGTGAATTTGCGGATAAAGATTAAATTCTTAATCATATGTGGGGCATATAGGGTATTTTGAAGGGGGAATGGATGAGGAGGTGGTGTGTAGGATGTACCATAACCCTTTACTGGAATGCGGTGGCCACTACCAACTGTCACAAATTGAGGATGCTTTAAACCAAACAGTTTGGGAATATTACTGCGCAGGCCGCGAGGTGAGAAGTAGCTCGAGTCCATGCCCGATTGTTGTCAGGCTGTTGCATGTTGAGACAGCTGAAGGTCTGACCCAACTTCGATGAGTGTCATCTTTGCCGACGAGGTTGCGCGTCTTGGAGCTAGCGCGCCGTGCATCAGATCTATCGTTGGGCGCGCTACCGAGTGAATCTGTGGGCCCTGTTGTTGCTGCTGCTGATTCTGTTGTCCGCGACAACGACCTCCTCTGCCGCGACCCTTGCCACCGCGTCCCTGCTGCGGTTGAGAGTTTTCTGACGGCGTTGGATCTTGAGGGTATGTTTCGACAGCTAACGTCTTCTGAGTGTGCTCATCCTGCTTAGCACGTCGAGTCTATTCGAGCAACAACTGCGAACGAGCTTTGTTAAAACTTGGAAGTGGATCTACCTGTTGAATTATGGCGGCTAATGTATCATAGTCGCCTTTGGGAAGGCCTGCAATCAATTGCAACACCATCTTAGTGTCCGAGACAAGCGTGTCGACGTTGGAGAGTTGATCAGCCAGCAGTTTCAACTGTCTGCAGTATTCAGTCATGTTGGAGAAATTTTCAAGACGTGTATTGTTAAATTGTTTCTCTAAATACACCGCACGAATGTGCTTGTTATCTTGAAAGATTCCCCCAAGCGGTTCCATAAATCACGGGATGTGGCACCAGATTTCATGATAGTAAGAAGAAGATCCTGAGAAATACTACCATAAATCCACAATTTGACGTCGGCGTCTAGACGACACCAAGTAGAGTCATCAACCTCCGGAGAGCGCAGAATAATGTCGTCGATGTGGTCAATCACATTATAGAGACATGCATGATTACAGAATAGTTCAACCCAAGGAGAATACTGACTGTTTTCTTGATCAAGAAGAGTTGAAATATAATTCTTGATATTAGTAACAGTGAGGGCGGGATGAAGAGAGGATGATGACGTGGTGGTGGGATTTGTGGAGGTAGATGCGTTAGAATCAAAAGTGTAATCTTGAGTATCCATTTAGAGAAGAGAGAAAAGAAGAAGAAAAATCAAGAATTTTGGGAGGACAGGGGGGAGGAACCGCGTTGGAACTGCCCGAGGGGTGGGCTGTTCGGCGGCGGCGGCTCACACAAAGAAAAATTCTAGAATTTTGTGTTAGGCTCTTGATACCATGTAAGATGATATTAATCTCCTTTAGGGAGTTTTCTCATTAATATCAAAGTATATATAGAGTACAATATTCATCCCTTATATAATATGAATCCTAAGCCAATACAAAAGATGAATCATAGTCTTACCATAATTATATTTACATAATATATGGAAATATTCTAATTATGGATAGAGATACAATTATTTCTATAATATACATGTTTACAGAAATATATACGTATAATAGTAAGATTACATTAATTTTGAATGCACCGACTCAATTCTATATGTGCCTATTAATTTAATTAGAGTTATATAACTTTTGTAGATGCTACACATTTTACTTCATATAAACCGCATGCATTATATATATGCATATTTAGAAGAAAAGGAATCCATACCCAAATAAGGATATAAAGAATATCTTCACTAGTAAGGTGAATGAAAGGTGTTATACCCCGTAGTTCTGACCCTACGTATGAGAGCGTACGAAAGCATGTAAGACTTAAAATTTTCAAAGGATAGGTTGACGGATTATTCCGGACGGGTTTTAGTCAACTTTAAGGCGGGTTATGACCCGGTACATTGAGAGTTCCTAAGTGTTTCAAAGGCCTATGGCGTAGTTCGTCGAGTCTAGATTGCAACACAACCAACCGTTCGTCGAAAGGACGTCGGAGTAGAAAGTTATGAGAATTACAAGTTCAGTGCGCAGTCGGACAGAAATGTGTTTCGGACAAAGCGCGCGCAGCGGCCACGATGCAGGCAGCGTGCCTAAAATCTTGAGGCCGCTGAAGTTGCAGCGCGGCGGCGCCGGGGAGCAGGGCCGCGGCGCCGGAAGTTCAGAGAAGTTGCGGAGGTTTCAGCACGAAGCGGGCGCCGAGGCGGGATTTTGGGCAGAAAAACTAAGGAAACGTCAGATTTTTCTTTTAAACGACCTTGGGAGGGTGACAAGGGTCCCCCCCATCTGATTTCTTGCATGCAATATATTGACCAAGTCTTGAAGACTTGGTCATCTTCCAATTTCTCTCTCTCTAAAGCTTAAGCTCTCACTTCTCTCTAAAATTCCAAGAGATATTTTAGCCTTAGGAGAAATCTGAAAAGAAAAAGGCAAGAAGGAAACTTGTGGCTAGCTTGTGAAGGTTATTGTGGTGGTATTCTTGGAAAGGAGGCTAGCAAAATTATTGGAATAAATTTGGCTAAAGCTCTAAGGTAATGTTTCCTCCTTTATAATTAGATATTAGTGTTGCATGTTAAGAAGAAATAACTTGAGTTACTAAATAATGCTCTTAGACTCATTGCATGTAAGAACTATGGTTTGAATGTGAAGAAATTGGTTAAGAAGATATTATGAGCATGTTGTAGCCTAAAAACTACCTTAGAATTGTTAAGTGAATTGTTGTACCTATTGGGGCAGAATTTTACACACCCAAGTTTAGGTGTGTAATCCCCTTTGAAGTGTTGGATTGTTGAGCCTTAAATGTGGCATTTGGATGATAAATTCGGCCTTGTGAAAGGTGGCAAAGTATGTAGAAACAAAGGAAATGCTGCCCAATTTTCCATAGAATTTAGTGGCTTTGAGTTTAGATTATTCTACATTGAAATTAGAGGTTAATAAACGTATCATGGTTATTTTAGGTTGACATATTACTTGCGGTAGTTTGAACTTAGCAAGTGGATTGATCAAAAAGGTATGTGAAGCTTTCATATCTCTTGAGCATGAATAGATGAAACTATGTAGTACGGTAGACGTACAAGATTTGGTATTCTTATTTGTTTTAAGTATATAATGACTTGTTTCGTTTTAAGAATGTATAAGTCCATCGTTGGGAAAAGTATGATTTTACTAAAGTAAAGAGTTAATATAACAACTTTATGGGAAGTTGGTTTATTAGCTTCATAAAAGGTTAATGAGAAGAGATTTACTCTAAAAGTAAGATAAGTATATGAAGAGGCAAATTGGTTTTAAGGCATCAATTGCCCAAGGGTTTTTATGTATAAAGAATAGTCATTTTTTAAAAGAGTTGAAGTATGTAGTACTTGGGTTAAATTCCCGGTTTTCTTTTATTAAAGATATGATTAAGTGCCTTAAGTAAACTAAAATGAGAGGGTATATGAACAAGACTAATAAGAAGTTATAAGTTTTCTTAACTTATTTATGATTATGATATGATGTGATTTGAGCTAGGGTAAGAGTATATCCGGAGGCAAGCCCCAAGATCGTTATACCACCTACTCCAGGGTAAGAGTATGTCTGAGGGGCAAGCCCCAAGATCGTCATACCACCTTCTTCAGTGTAAGAGTATATCTGAGGGGCAAGCCCCAAGATCGTTATACCATCCGCCTGCAAGAGTATATCCGGCGGCAAGCCCCAAGATCGTTATACCATCCGCCTGTGGTAAGAGTATATCCGGCGGTAAGTCCCCAAGATCGTTATACCACCTGTTCGTGGATTTGCTACCCACGATGCGAGGAATACCTCACGCGATTCCTTATGGGCTTACGCGGGTGAAATAGTCACGTGCGGGTACAACCTATGCGAGGAATACCTCACGCGGTCCGGGACCTACGCGGGTGAAATAGTCCCGGGAGTAGTGCTTATCGATGCTACGCGAGGTACCTGCTTTGATCCTAAGGCCCCTATTTTACGCAGATTATATATATATACTTGTCACTCTCATTGTTAGTAAGGCACAATAAAAGGTATTTTGATTTTCTTCTATGACCCCAGCTTACTTTTAGACTTATGATATCATTATTACAGTATTTTCCAGCTTTACATACTTGGTACATATCAGTGTAATCGACCCCTTCCTGGGTGCGCTCATACCGCAGGCAGTAAGCATTGTGGATCCTCGGTCGTAGGAGCACTATTCCGGTGTCAGAAGCTCCTTCCTCCCAAGCTTGTTTATTATTAAGGACATTCCCTGATGCTATAGGTATTTTGTACATTCAGGGGTATGGCGGGGCCCTGTCCCGCCACAGTTGTTATCTTTAGAGGTCTGTGGTCACATATATGTTTTGGGCTATAAGAACCAGTTGTACTACTATACTTTGTTTAAGTATGTTTCATGGAAGGCAGCCTTATCGGCTGGCCAGTGATGTTTACCCTTTTTATAAGTTATGTGTTATGTATGTTCCGCTATTCTCTCGACATATACTGATGCGGTACCCTGCAGGTAAGTACGATCGGCCAGTGGGTCGTGACAAAAGTGGTATCAGAGCAGTTAGTCCTCGGAAAGTGTCTACAGACCGTTTCTAGTAGAGTATTGATTATCGGTGTGTCGTGCACCACATCTATAATCAGGAGGCTGCAGGACATTTAGGATTGGTTTCCATTCTTTCACTCTAAGATTGTGCAATAGAGCTGAGTTATAGGTTGAACCTCCTATGATGTTTTCCTTTATGTATCAGTTATGCCTCCACGCAAGGCAACCGCGCCCGTGGCGGCAAGGCAGGCGGTGAGAGTCGCTAGTGGGGCGGAGAGTCACGAGGCACGTGCGATCCTTACAGAGATGATGTTTAGGCGGCGAGTTCCACGTCGTCGCCACCTCAGCGAGTTCGAGGCGTGACGCGGCCATCGAGACCGCGCAGACGGAGCCTCGGTCCCACGTCGGTCCGAGTACGAGATTACGGGAACATATTCTGCCATCGACCAAGATAGTGGCGGCGGCCGAAGCGAGCGATCGACCAACCCAGAGCCGGCGGTTACTGATTCGGATTTCTTGGTTGTCACCCACCCGAAGTTCTATGGTTCGAGATTTGAGGAGGATCCGCGAGTTTGTCCGGCGATTACATCGCACTACGCAGTCCTTAGGGCATCGATGATCGAGTCGTTATACTAGCTTCTTAGGTTACGCGATATTGCGTTGAACCGGTTTGAGTCACGGGTGTTGTCGAGGTGAGGATGCTCTTCCGGTGATTGGGAGGAGTTCACAGAGGCGTTCTAGACCACTTCTTGCCTCCCGAGGTGAGGAGAGCCCGCGTAGATAGGTTCTTGACCTTGAGACAGACGGAGGACTATCGGGAGAACACCGAGTTCGACTCCGCCGAATATCGCACACCATAGTAGGCGACATGGCATGTGGTCCATCGATATGTGATGGGGTTAGACCGTCATATGATTCATCGCATGCTTGGGGTGGATCTTCACCAGTGGATGGATATTGCAGACGCAGCGCATACACAGGGATTGAGGAGCGAGGCGAGATCGCTAGATTTGGGCCACCAAGAGGCGTGACATCAGTTCGTGGCGATTTTGGCGGCAGCCTCAGCCAGACTAGGTCCACATTCCACAAAGACAGAGTGCTCCTTTCGATTTCCGGTAGGAGGTCCGATCGCGAGGTTATTGAGGAGCGAGTCGGGGCTCGGGACTTCGTGCTTTCGGAGGCGAGACCGGACTAATCGAGACCACCTACCTCTCGGTGCGTTCGATGCGGTAGGTCTCATCCGGGCGAGTGCCGTATGGGTTCGGGAGCGTGCTACTCTTGTAGCCAGCGGGGCCATCTGAAGAAGGATTGTCTGTCCTTAGGCGGCGGGAGCATTACGGTTCAGCCGACGGGTCCGTGGGATCTTCATCTTCGATGGTTAGACGCCCGAGGCGTGGTACTTATGGGCCAGGGGGCCGCGGCAGAGGTCGTGGTAGGGGTTCCAGTTGTAGCGGTCCTCAGAATCGCATATATGCTATGTCGGTCAATGACAGACCGGAGGCGTCACGGATGTCGCCACGTACATTATTGGTTTCTTGCTGTGATGTATATGCTTTGATAGATCCAGGTTCTACCTTGTCCTACATATCTCCTCATATTTCCAGTAGAATAGGGATAGAGCCCGAGTCCATAAGACCTTTTGAGGTGGCTACGCCAGTAGGTGATTCGGTGGTAGCTGAGCGGGTGTATAAGGCTTGCCCTGTGACTATAGATAGCCGCCGACTCTGCCGACTTGATAGAGTTGGATATGACAGACTTTGATGTGATTATGGGTATGGATTGGCTAGCATCTTGCTATGCCAACGTGGACTGTAGAGAGAGATTAGTTCGGTTCCAGGCTACGAGCCTATCGAGTGGAAGGAATCTTGATCGCCGGCGGGTAAGTTTATTTCTTACCTCAAGGCTAGGAAGATGGTGCGGAAGGGATACATCTACCATATGGTTCGGTATTCGACATCGAGGTGAGATACCGACCTTCACCCGGTCGTTAGGGAGTTTCCAGACGTATTCCCAGACGAGCTTCCGGGTATCCCTCCCGAGAGGGAGATTGAGTTTTGTATTGATTTGGCGCCAGACACTCGACCGATATCTATTCCGCCATACAGGATGGCACCTGCCGAGTTGAAGGAATTGAAAGACCAGCTGAAAGATTTGCTGGAGAAAGGCTTTATTAGGCCAAGCGTTTCTCCTTGGGGAGCGCCAGTGTTATTTGTAAAGAAGAAGGATGGGACGCTGCGTATGTGTATTGATTACAGGCAGCTGAACAAGGTAACTATCAAGAACAGGTATCCCCTCCCCAGGATTGACGATTTGTTTGACCAGTTGCAGGGTGCAAAGTGTTTTTCCAAGATAGACCTGCGGTCTGGTTATCATCAGGTGCGAGTTAGAGAGATAGATATCCCAAAGACTGCATTCAGGACCCGGTATGGGCACTATGAGTTCAGGGTAATGTCTTTCGGGCTGACCAACGCCCCAGCAGTATTCATGGATTTGATGAATAGGGTGTTCAGGCCATTCTTGGATATGTTCGTTATAGTGTTCATTGATGATATCTTGGTGTATTCGCGCACAGAGCAGGAGCATACAGATCATTTGAGGACGGTTTTGGGAGTCCTCCGAGACCGGCAGTTGTATGCCAAGTTCTCGAAGTGCGAGTTCTGGTTAGCTTCAGTGGCTTTCTTAGGGCATGTTATCGGGGCCGACGGTATTCGGGTTGATACAGCTAAGATTGAGGCAGTCAAGACTTGGCCCAGACCCACTACACCGACGAGCGCAGCTTTGGGCCTCGCAGTTATTATCGGAGGTTTGTAGAAGTTTGCTTCTATTTCAAAGATTTGACTAAGCCGACTGTAAGACACTATGTTCGGTGGGCGGATACTTGTGAGGAAAGTTTCCATTGCTAAAGGAGAAGTTGACGACCGCCCAGCTTACTCTTCCATAGGGCTAAGATGGATATGTGGTTTATTGTGACGTCAGCGTGTTAAGCCTTGTGTGTGATGCAAAGACGGCAAGGTTATAGCTTATGCATCTCGACTCGGGAAGCATGAGAAGAACTATCCCACACATGACTGAGTCGCGGTGATTCATGCCTTGAAGATCTGGAGACACTATTTATATGGAGTTCATGTGGACATTTACATAGACCACAAGCGGTCCAAGACATCTTCACGTAGGAGTCGAACTTGCGAAGACGGTGGTTGGAACTACAAGGATTACGATGTTGATATTCTGTACCACCCAGGAAAGGCCAATGTAGTTGCAGATGCCCTTAGTCGCAGATCGATGGGTAGTCTGTCTGATGTTCAGCCAGAGAAAAGGGATATGGTCCGAGAGTTACATCAGCTAGCGAGCCTTGGAGTTCGTTTGGTTGATTCTATTAGTGACGGAATTCGGGTTCGAGAGGTTGCCGAGTCTTCCATCGTCGAGGAGGTGAAGATGCGACAGTATGAGGATCCGATTTTGCACGGCATCGACGCAGCCTCTCCGTAAGGAGAAGAGTCTATTTGAGGTAGCACGGGGTGCTAAGATTCGGCCGGCCAGTTGTGTTCCCGATGCGAGACTTCGCCGCCAGACTCGTGAGGCACACAATGCGCCGTTATTCCATTCATCCGGGGTCGACTAAGATGTATCATGACCTCAGACGCGTGTATTGGTGGGATGGCCTTAGCCGGCGCCGCGGAGTTCGTGCGCGTGCGAATTGTCGCAGGTTAAGATTGAGCACCGAAGCGGTGGCTGGTTGCAGTTATTCATATTCCGACTTGGAAGTGGGAGGTGATAAATATGGATTTTATTACGGGCTACCTACCACTCGGAGGAAGCATGATTCCATTTGGGTAATTGTCGGCGGTGACGAAATCACCACTTTCTTCCGGTCGAACGACGTTCTCACCGAGGACTATGCCGATTATATATTAGAGAGATTGTGAGATCGCACTGAGTCCCTGTCGATTATATCGGATAGATGAGCCCGATTCTCGCTAACTTCCGGAGGTCTTTCGAAGGGTTAGGGACACGGTGAGTCTCAAGACGACGCTTCATCCTCGCATCGACGGACAGCCGAGCGCACTATCCGCATACTCGAGGATATGCGGGCTTGTGTTATTGATTTCGGGTACCGGGAGGATCATTTGCCTCTTGTGTAGTTTGCTTACAACAACAGCCTACCATTCCAGTATTCAGATGGCGCCTTATGAGGCCTTATACGGGAGGAAGTGCAAGTCACCGATAGGCTGGTTCGAGGTGGGAGAAGTTCAGTTAGTCGGGCCAGACTTAGTTCAGCAGGCAGTGGATAAGGTGAAGCTTATCCAGGAGCGGTTGTTGGCAGCTCAGAGTCGGCAGAAGTCGTATGCAGATCATCGGCGTCGACACTTGGAATTTGAGATAGATGATTGGGTTTTTCTAGCGTATCGCCCATGAAGGGCGTGATGAGATTTGGAAAGAATGGGAAGCTTAGCCCAAGGTACATTGGGTCGTATCGGATTGTCCGTAGGGTAGGCAGGGTTGCCTATGAGTTAGATCTGTCGTCCGATTTGGAGGCGGTACATCCAGTCTTCCATGTGTCCATGTTGCGGAAATGTATTGGAGATCCATCTAGAGTGCACCCGGTTCATGATGTCCAAGTGACAGAGGAGTTATCGTATGAGGAGAGTCCCATAGCGATACTCGATCGTCAGGTTAGACGACTTCGGACGAAAGACGTGGCTTCCGTCAAGGTCCTATGGCGGAACGAGAACAGGGAGGAAATGACGTGGGAAGCAGAGGATGACATGATGAAGAAGTACCCTCACCTATTTCCTATACCTCCAGGTAACCCACTTTCCTGCTTGTTAGTTTTGACTTAGCATTTACGCTTCAGTATGTTGTGGCTCGTGGAGCTTCTTTATTTGCAAAAGAATAGTTAAAAGGGTCTATGTCGATGTTGTGATTTGAGTAAGCCTAGAAGGAACATTCGGGACGAATGTTTCTAAGGGGGGAGAATGTTATACCCCGTAGTTCTGACCCTACGTATGAGAGCGTACGAAAGCATGTAAGACTTAAAATTTTCAAAGGATAGGTTGACGGATTATTCCGGACGGGTTTTAGTCAACTTTAAGGCGGGTTACGACCCGGTACATTGAGAATTCCTAAGTGTTTCAAAGGCCTAGGGCATAGTTCTTCGAGTCTAGATTCCAACGCAACCAACCGTTCGTCGAAAGGACGTCGGAGTAGAAAGTTATGAGAATTACAAGTTCAGTGCGCAGTTAGACAGAAATGTGTTTCGGACAAAGGCGGCAGGGCCGCGCGGACGCAGGTCGCGCGCCGAAAGTCGAGGCGCCGCTGAAGTTGTAGCGCGCGCACCGGGAGCAGGCCGCGGTTCCGAAAGTTCAGAGAAGCTGCTGAGGTTTCAGCGCCGGGCGAAGCGGCAAGGCGGGATTTTGGGCGGAAAAACTTAGGAAAAGTCATATTTTTCTTTTAAAAGACCTTGGGAGGGTGACAAGTGTCCCCCCCCCCCCATCTGATTTCTTGCATGCAATATATTGACCAAGTCTTGAAGACTTGGTCATCTTCCAATTTCTCTCTCTCTAAAGCTTAAGCTCCCACTTCTCTCTAAAATTCCAAGAGATATTTTAGCCTTAGGAGAAATCTGAAAAGAAAAAGGCAAGAAGGAAACTTGTGGCTAGCTTGTGAAGGTTATTGTGGTGGTATTCTTGGAAAGGAGGCTAGCAAAATTGTTGGAATAAATTTGGCTAAAGCTCTAAGGTAATGGTTCCTCCTTTATAATAGTTTTTAGTGTTGCATGTTAAGAAGAAAGAACTTGTGGTAGTAAATAATGCTCTTAGACTCATTTCATGTAAGAACTATGGTTTGAATGTGAAGGAATTGGTTAAGAAGATATTATGAGCATGTTGTAGCCTAAAAGCTACCTTAGAATTGTTAAGTGAATTGTTGTACCTATTGGGGCAGAATTTTACACACCCAAGTTTAGGTGTGTAATCCCCTTTGAAGTGTTGGATTGTTAAACCTTAAATGTGGCGTTTGGATGATAAATTCGGCCTTATGAAAGGTGGCAAAGTATGTAGAAACAAAGGAAATGCTGCCCAATTTTCCATAGAATTTAGTGGCTTTGAGTTTAGATTATTCTACATTGAAATTAGAGGTTAATAAACGTATCATGGTTATTTTAGGTTGACATATTACTTGCGGTAGTTTGGACTTAGCAAGTGGATTGATCAAAAAGGTATGTGAAGCTTTCCTATCTCTTGAGCATGAATAGATGAAACTATGTAGTACGGTAGACGTACAAGATTTGGTATTCTTACTTGTTTTAAGTATATAATGACTTGTTTCGTTTTAAGAATGTATAAGTCCTCGTTGTGGAAAAGTATGATTTTACTAAAGTATAGAGTTAATATAACAACTTTATGGGAAGTTGGTTTATTAGCTTCATAAAAGGTTAATGAGAAGAGATTTACTCTAAAAGTAAAATAAGTATATGAAGAGGCAAATTGGTTTTAAGGCATCAATTGCCCAAGAGTTTTTATGTATAAAGAAGTGTCATTTTTTAAAAGAGTTGAAGTATGTAGTACTTGGGTTAAATTTCCGGTTTTCTTTTATTAAAGATATGATTAAGTGCCTTAAGTAAACTAAAATGAGAGGGTATATGAACAAGACTAATAAGAAGTTATAAGTTTTCTTAACTTATTTATGATTATGATATGATGACAGTTTGAGCTAGGGTAAAAGTATATCTGAGGGGCAAGCCCCAAGATCGTTATACCACCTACTCCAGGGTAAGAGTATGTCTGAGGGGCAAGCCCCAAGAGCGTCATACCACCTTCTTCAGTGTAAGAGTATATCTGAGGGGCAAGCCCCAAGATCGTTATACCATCTGCTTCAGTGTAAGAGTATATCTGAGGGGCAAGCCCCAAGATCGTTATACCATCTGCTTCAGGGTAAGAGTATATCTGAGGGGTAAGTCCCCAAGATCTTTATACCACCTGTTCCGTGGATTTGCTACCCACGATGCGAGGAATACCTCATGTGAGTCCTTATGGGCTTATGCGGGTGAAATAGTCCCATGCGGGCGGGTACAACCTATGTGAGGAATACCTCATGCGGGTCCACAGGACCTATGCGGGTGAAATAGTCCCAGAAGTAGGGGTGCTTATTGATGCTACGGGCGAGGTACCCTGTTTTGATCCTAAGGCCCCTATTTTATGCAGTATTATATATATATATACTTGTCACTCTCATTGTTAGTAAGGCACAGTAAAATGTATTTTGTTTTTCTTCTATGACCCCAACTTACTTTTAGACTTATGATATCATTATTACAGTATTTTCCAGCTTTACATACTTGGTACATATTGTGTAATCGACCCTTCCTGGGCCGCGTTCATGCCGCAGTAAGGGTAAGCGGTGTGGATCCTCGCTTAGGATCACTATTCCTGTCGAAGCTCTCTTCCTCCTAAGCTTGTTTATTGGTACGGACATTCCCTGATGCTATAGGTATTTTGTACATTCAGGGGTATGGCGGGGCCCTGTCTCGCCACAGTTGTTATCTTTAGAGGCCTGTGGTCACATATATGTTTTGGGCTATAAGAACCAGTTGTACTACTATACTTTGTTTAAGTATGTTTCATGGAAATTTTTATCTACCGCCAATGATGTTACCACTTTTTATAAGTTATGTGTTATGTATGTTCATTGCTATTCTCATACATATACGGCGACAGTACCGGTAAGGTACGATCAGCGTCGGGTCGGGTCGTGACAAAAGGGAAGTTGTCTGTTGACACCCAATTTTGACCCTCCCGTCCAGCCATTAACTATAAGATTAGACTAATTTCGTAAAATAATTTTTATGATTTTATAATAAAAATGCATCGATAAAACATTAATACAGGCATAAATAAGCAATTTAATAATGGCACCGCGTCTTACGTAGAGTATTAAGCACTTAGAGTCCCGCGCCCGCATTAATTAATTTTAAGTCATGTCAAACAATTCTTTAATAATTAATAATAAATACATATTTTAAATAATTTAGCAATGACGTCGTCGCATTTATTAATACGCAAAACAATTTCATAATTATTGTAGCGCCTAAAGTCATATTAAGATAATTTAATTTTAGCTTAAATAATAATAATAATAATGCACAATAAATAAGTTTTAGTAAATAGCGCCGCATTCTAAAATATTAAGCACTTAAATAACACGCCCGCATTTATTATTTTAACAAGTAGATTAATAAAGCACCTAAATAATCTAATCCTAATTAAAATAACTTACCACTAATTAAATGCCTAATAATGAAAACTAACCTAAACTAATAACACTAATAACCCACCTAAATTAACACCATCAGCCCATTTTTAATTCACACCCCACCAATCACCCACGCCAAATACAGCCTCCCGCCCACGCCCGCCTGTGCCCAACCCGATCACACCACACCGCAACCCATCCACCCCATTTCCCTTTTATTCCTTCACCTCGCCTTCCTTCAATAAATTCTTAGAAAAACAAAAACCTAAAGAGAAACCTAAAAACCTAAGCTTGATACCACGCCCGGATTTCTCGCCGAGAATCCGGACTTGCCTTACCCATGACACACCAAGTCCCTTACCATATCGATCACCCAAAACCTTCCTAAAGCTACACAAAATCTACCCAAATCACGTCAGCAAATCGTAAGAATCAAAACCAAAACGTCCACAAATCATGCAAATCACAATCAAAGTCTACCTAATTGAGCCCAATTTGGAGCTATATAAACCAACCTCTATACACATAGAAGGGCATTCAAAATCGTAGAGTTACAAAACGATACGACAACAAAAATAGCAGCAAGAGAGAGTACAAGAATTTTTAACCTTTTCTACAAATTCAGAAAACAAACGTTGCCTTTGTTCGTATCCCAGAAAACCAAAAACCCGAGCGAGTCGACGACTTGATTCGCTGCCCCGGATCGCTGTCCGGAGAAGGAGTTTATTTAGAATGTCGCGGTCGAAAAAGGGCGTGACAGAAATGGCGACTCCACTGGGGATTTTAGGTTCTTGACCATAACAAACCTAGGTTTATTATTGCTTAGCTTTATTTGTTTGTTTTAAATGCCTTAAAATTGCTCGCATAATTTTGTATGTTTAATCGCTTAATTGCTATTTGTTTTTATCGCTTCCTTAAACCGCATTCCGCTCATATTTCTTCCACTGGAAAATTCACACTATCACACACAACACGTGTGCTTGGCGCACACTGCAAATTTCTTTCAAACACCTACATTTAAGAGAGTTGGTATTTTGCGCGAGAATCCGGTCAACCGTGGTCGCGTAGCCTTCTCACTCGAGTTGTCCGCTCGGGAACTCAAGGCCTAGAAAAGCCAAATCTTAGAAACTTAAGATGAAGCTATACCACCTTTATTTTAGGGCATGCATGCATTTACCTTAGGTGGATCGGTCCTCGCATCGACACCACAATTAGGAAGACACCAAGCTCGTCGACGGGTTTCTCAACCCAACGACCAACCAGCATATTATGTGTCGCATAATCATGATAGATTTATCCAAGCCAAAAGACATGCCCAAAGTTGGAAATAACAAGTTTTTTTTATTTTATTTTTTAGCATTTGTATCATAACATGGATCATATAAGAATGGTTAGCGGAGTTCCTAACAAGCTAAGAGTATGGTGGGAGGATTTCACATCGCAAATGACTATGATTAGGAAGAAGTTGGGGTGTCTCATCTCACTATTTGGTATTTCGCCAGATCCGCATTTGATCCGAGCTTTGATCCGGTTTTGGGATCCAGACAGAGTCGTTTTCAGGTTCAAGGATTTCGAAATCACTCCTACATTGGAAGAAGTGCATTATTTCACCAGTCTAGTTTACCAAGGTAGAAAACAGATTATTCCCAACAGCCAATCAGGGAAGAAATTTCTCCGCTACATGGGTCTCAAGAATACTAAGGAATTGCGTTGCTTCGAGAACAACTGGGTGTCTCTTGACTATCTTTACGAGAGGTATGGACGTAATAACGCTTACAAGACATGCAAAACAGAATTCTCATGCACTCTACGCCATTGGCAAAACAGGCGACCTATTGCATTCACTGTCGCTTTACTTGGCACCTTGATTTTTCCTCTTGAATATGGCAAGATAAGTACTTGCATATGTTCCGTAGCCAGGTCACTTTTCGAGGGAATCGACGGCGCACAACCCACTTTAGTTCCTATGATTTTGGCAGAGATATTCCGAGCTCTTGGGAAGTGCAAAAGAGGCCAAACAAACTTCTTTGAAGGTTGCAATCTTATCTTACAAATGTGGGCCATGGAGCATCTTTACCAACGGTCAAATATGACGGATGTTTGTTTCAGCGCATCTTATAAGATCGACAGCTTCTATGACAGGACGAAACGGTTTGTGTCCCCGGTCGGCGCCAAAGATTGGTACAGGTTTTTGACATCCCGTACCCAGGATCAGATCCAGTGGAAATACCCTTTGCTCCCTCACAAGGCTGGAGCCTTTATACGTGGTAAAGAATTGTACTATATTGAGCTTATTGGTCTAAAAGGTCTGCAACCGTACGCTCCTGCGCAAGACAGACAATTCGGCCAAGAATGAATAATCCCACTCCGTTCGGACATGGGAGTTTCGGAAGTTACATTTGGACCAGACTTTATGGTGCCTCGAGCTAGACAAATTTTGAAAGAATGGGACGACATTAACAAAATAGACATCGGAGATGAACAAGCAGGGCACACACCTGAGTATCAGACATGGCTGCAAGAGGATCACATCAACCCAACCTACAGCCCAAGAGGAGAGCAAGGTTTCGAGGACATGGACACAAGCAATAGAATAAAGAATAATCAACTCAAGGAGAAGGTCATCACCCCAGACATGTGGGCCCTAATGCACGATGCAGTACAATACTTGGAACAGGCAGGGGCTATACCAAAGAAGACCTAAGCTTCACTATCACAGCGACAACAGAGTTATTTAGTTTGAGATTTTCATTGTTTTTCTTATAAAGTGTCATTTCAATTAACTTTATCTCCAATAAAGGCATTTCGATACAATGGCTTGGGTGCATCTAACATGACTTTGCATATATGACGTTTAGGCCTACCTCTGGCACAAAGAGGTCCCCTGCATATTAGGAAACGTTTGGACGTCGTGTGCAATATATCTGCTACTTACTTGCAAATTATGTTCTTATGCTAACGCCGTTTGTTGCATCTTTTTAGAAAGATTTATCATCTTCCCAAAGGGTCGGTTCGTATTTGACTCAACAATGTCGGAGCATCCACACTTCACCAGATCCAAGGCAAGAAATGACGATATGACCGCCTGTGCTGCCCGAGCCGAACGGTTTGGGAATTATTCCCGCCAATAAACAGAAACTTGAAGGGAGGAATATCACCAACGGAAGAGTGTATTGCTCACCGGCCGCAACAGATTCTCGATATGCAGTCGAGATGGAGAGGCTACGAATCCGACCAACCTATCCATCGCTTGAATACCCCTATGCCGTGAGCAAAGGGCCACTATCTCGCAGACCACCCCGCATCGACCTCCACCACCACATATCCCCAAAACTCCCCACAAAGGCCGCGCCATCGACCCAATCGCCCTCGCCTACCAATCATCAACCTCACCTTCAAAATGATCCTCCCATCGCCTACGTACTCCGCCTCCACCTACTCACTTCACCATAATCACCCTAATCGCCAAGCCAACCAATGCCCACGCACCATACCCACTACCACCCAAAGAAACCACCCGCATACCTAACTTACACAACAAAACCCAACCTTTACCGTCCCCGCTTCACCAAGAAGTGGATCATTACTGAAGAAATGGAAAGGAAGTCCGAGCCAAAATGGACGATGACGTGCCCGAGAGATTCACACTGAAGAAGCGTCGTGGCATGCGATCGGATAAAGGTCACGGGCGACTAGATTATGAAGATCTTTGCACGCATCCGCACGTGGAACCGCCGGGATATAAGGTGCCAGTTCGATTTATTTGACGGGAAGGAAATCCTCGCACACTTGAGATCATATTGCGACAAGTTAATCGGTAGGGAAGAACCCACGGTCATCACGGTTGTTCATTCGGCTTAACCGCGAGGCAATAGATGGTACACTAGCCAGATCCGCGTAAATGGCATAGTTGGAATGCATCGCCCAAGACTTCGTGGAGCGTTCGGATTTAACACGTAAACCGGGTGGGCAGTTCTATCTAATGAAGTTGGAAAAAGTCTACGGAGACTTTCGCGAGTACGCCATGAGGTGGCGTTCAGAGGCAACAAAGGTACAACCACCCACGGTGAAGAGAGATGACCACACCGCTCGCGGTAATCTTTGAAGGACGCAACCTACTATGAGCGGATGATAAGCGCCATCGCGGAATTTTGCGAGGTTGTCGAATGGGCGATTTCGTAGAAGAGGTATTAAACCGGCAGATCACGAATCTAGCAAGATTGCAGCAACCAATAAGGCAATTCACCAGGACGATCGGTACTTCAAGGAAGAAAGAGACGCTTCCTTCCATGCTCATACAAGAACGCAAACCCAAGCATTCATAACATACCAAAACCCATCCTACTGCACCCATACTACCACACAAGCAACCAAAACTTTACACCTCACTATACACCGCCCCACACCCCAGCCTACCACACACACCATGTATAACGCTCCTAAGCACCCATTTATCCGGCCGCATCAACCCGCCCATCAAGCCCGCCAACAACATGAGCACCCAACGCGCCTGCACTAAATACGAATTTTGAAGGAAGACCATCCAGAACCCGCACCCCACTGGCTGAACCCATACCCCGGATATACGAAAGACTGCGAGCTGCAGGTTTGATCCAACCAATTCCAGGGAGGATTCCTAGCCCTATCCCAAGATGGTATGATGAGAATAAGCGTTGTACAGATTACTGATAGCCTGCATGACACCTAAGTTGCTACACCCTCAGGGACAAAATCGAAGAGTTGATCAAAGAAGGAGTAATTCAGCTGAAGGATCCTGCCCCAAACGTGCATGATAATCCCTTGCCAAACCACGGCAACACCAATGTGCACTTGATAACCCTAGATGAGGAATACAACTTGGAGGGAACCATCCGATCACTCAGTGAGGAAGAGTCGAACCTTTCGCTGCCGCTCGCCACCAATCCTCGAAAGAAAGCGAGATTTGAGTTGGAAAGAGCACCGCCGAGACATAAAGGTTCAATCACGCTTGTTCAGCGCCGGAAGGGCCACCGATCAAGATGGATCGCAGAGAGTGGGAAGCGGGTCATGAAGTCACCGCAGTATAACCAGTGTCGCGAGGTATTACACACCTATAGAGGCAGCCAGGAGGCACCGCAGTTAAGCCCGTGACAGAGGTCAAGTCGAGGAGTTTTGGAGGAAGATGCCCACTAAAGAGTATTCCGTCAGAGAACGATTAAAGAAAACCTCGCCGCATATTTCACTTTCATCATAATGCATTCTCGCCACACAGATCGCATTGATGGAGGTGTTGAAGGATGCATACGCCCGAGGGTACAACAGACGGGAACTTGGCAGCTTTGGTCGGACAGGTACTAGAGGCCCGCAGAATCACCTTTCACGATGACGAGTTACCCGCTGAGGGCGTCAGACACAACCTTGCATTGAATATCACCATCCAAGTCGCAGACAAGATTGTTTCAACAGTGCTGATTGATGGAGGCTCAGCCGTCAACATTTGTCCCATGACAACACTGTTGAAATTGGGGGCAGACTGTAAGAAAATTCGTGAAAGTCATATCAGAGTCAAAGGTTTCGACGGAGTCCATAGGGGTCGGCGCGAATGGACCTCACACTGCGGATCGGACCTGCAGAATTCGTTGTGGAATTTCAAATATTGGATATTGCTACATGTTACAACCTGTTGATAGGAAGGCCGTGGATCCATGAGGCCGGTGCATCCGCCCACCTCGCATCGTTTCAAAGTTTATATGGAATCACAAAGTGGTAGTATTTGGAGATAAAAGGGAAGATCAACACCGACATGCAATCCTCGCCGTAGAAGACGTGAAACAATCGGATGGTTCGGTTTTTCATATTAATGAGATCAAGAGAGCAAGTAGGGTCCGCCATCGCACCGCCACGCTTCTCAAAATGGTGGCCAAGAAATGTTAAGAAATGGATACGAGCCCTACAGAGGTCTCTGAGTCGATGAAGGGATCACGTAACCTATCCAGCTTGTTTGGGAAGAGAGACACTTTGGTTTGGGGTACCACCACTTCAAGGATTTGGTGACCACGAACCTCCAAGAAGCGGATACATTCCTCGCTCGCGCCCATTCCGCCCTCGAGTCGCCATTCGTCAAAGCCTACACCATCCAGATGCCGAGAGAAGATGACCCAGATGATCTTGCAGGGTTCCAGAATCTGTTCATAGGTGATGATGAGGCAGATTGTTGCATGATCGCAGGAGATCACAAGGAGGAGCTCACCATTCGGGATCACGCAGTACGGATACACTGAATAATGGACTTGCACTCGTCCCGACCGTCCCGAGGCTTGGTAGAATTTATGATTAGTTCTAGCAGTGTGACCTTTTTATCTAGAAAGAAAACAGACATGCATTTATGATTCTTAATATGTTTTTAATCTCGCAATTTTACTTTCATCATAAATTCCAGGACATTTTGCAGCTTTTTAAAAGATTTTGTTTGTGTTAAAATTAAATTCTTTAAGCATTTTTCTTTCAGCGATCATATTAATAAACCTGTTGATAACGCGAATATGACATGTAATGAGACCAACGAACAAAGTTCAAATGACGAGCATAACCCCGAGGAACAAGAGGAATGTCCGCAATCAGAACTTAGCCAAGAGCTGGAAAACTTTGAGAATAGGCCTAAACCAAATTTGGAAGAAACAGAGTTAATAAACTTAGGCGATGAGGGAACCGTGAAAGAGACTAGAGTCGACTCACCTAAACGCCACACGTAAGAAAGAATTAATCGAGCTCAAACAAGACAATCGATGTGTTTGCTTGGTCAGATGAGGACACGCCAGTTCGAGTACGTACATATCGCCGCACACAAAGCTACCTATTGAGCCATCTTATTTCCAGAAACAAAGGCCGAGAAAGATCAAACCGTATACGAGTTTGAAGGTCAAAGAAGAGGTGTCTAAACGTTTGAGGCAAAGGTAATTCGAGTTGCAAAGTATCCTACTTGGTTAGCAAATATCGCTTGGTAAAGAAGAAAGATGGAAAGGTCCGAGTCGCGTGGATTACAGAGACCTCAACAGAGCCACCAAGGATGACTTTCCTCTTCCAAACATCCATACTCATCGATAATTGTGCGAAGCATGAACTACGCTGCTCGTCGATCGCTGGTCAGCTATCATCGATCCTTATGGCGTAAGAGACGCAGAAAGACAAGATTCACTACCCCGTGGTGTACTATTATCGAGTTATGCCGCTCGGTCTCAAGAACGCAGCGCCACCTACATGAGAGCCATGACCACCATCTTCCATGACATGATTCATAAAGAAATTGAGGTCTATGTGGACGACGCCATCATCAAATCGCAAGCGGAGGACCATTTGGCAAACTTCAAGAAATTTTTCCAACGACTAAGACAAAGATAACTTGAAGTCAACTCGCAGTGCGCATTTGGCGTTCCGCGGAAGCCGCTGGGTTTTATAGTGAGTAAGGGGATTGAGCCGACCTCAAAATAAAAGCCATCCAAGAGTTACCTCCGAGAAGCAAAAGGACGCGATGAGCTTCCTTGGCCGCCTCAACTACATCAAGGTTCATAGCCCGCCACCGTGATATGCGAGCCAATATTCAAATTATTGAAAAGGACGCAATACCAAGTGGACAACAGATTGCCAACATGCTTTTGATGTAATCAAAGAATACCTTTCTAATCCGCCGCCTAGTACCTCCGTAACCGAGACCTTTGCTACTCTATTTGTCTGTTAGAAAATGCTTTGACGCGTTGGGGCAACACGATGAAACAGGAAAAGGAGCAGCCATATACTATTTGAGTAAGAAGTTCACAAGATACGGCTCGTTATACTCCGAACGCATTTGTTGCGCATTAACTGGTCGCCAGTTCGCATTATCTATCAAAGATACACTACCTATCTTATTTCGAGGACGGATCCGCTTAAGTATATCCTTCGAAGCCCATGCCCACCGGAAACTAGCGAAATGGCAAATTATGTTGAGCGAGTTTGACATCGCTTCACGCCACGCAGAGATCCGTAAAGCGACGTGCATTAGCCGATCATCTCACGAGAACCCAATCGATGAGAGTACGAGCCCTTCAACCTATTTTCCTGATGAAGAGGTATTGTTTGTCGGAGAAGATATCTCGCAGGATTACCCGGTGGAGGATGTTTTTCAATGGAGCCGCAAATTTCAGCGAGTCGGCATTGGAGCGCTTTGGTTTCGTAAACAGTCAAGATTATCCGATTTCCGCTAAGCTCGATTTCCATGCACCAACAATATGGCGGAATACGGCTTGCATATCGGGGCTCGAATGGCCGTAGATACGACATACAAGAGTCCGGTCATAGGCGATTCGCACTTCATCGATCCATCGTGTACAAGGTGAACGGGCAACCAAGAATACGAAGATACTTCCCTACCTATTTTGCGTGAAGGAATTACGTAAGAGGTTCACCACATAGAATTTAGGCATGTTCCGAGGATCCGAATCGAATTACCGACGATTGGCAACCTTATCCTCCATGATTCAAAGATCCTGACAAGAATTACATCGATCCAATCACGGTGAGGCCGGAGCAAACGGCTTATTGCTCCCATATAGACGAAGAAACAGACGGCAATCCATGGTACCATGACATCAAAAGGTACCTCAAAGCAGAGAATATCCGTAGGCATAACCAACATCCGTAAGACACTCAAGACTAGCAAATCATTTCTTTTTGAACGGGGAAGTTATGTATCGGGCGACTCCAGATCCGGGCCTACCGAGATGGTCGATGCTCGAGGCGTGCAAGCTAGTAGAAGAGATACACGGAGGACGCGTGGACCTCATACGAACGGGCTTCACTTTGGCGAAAAGATTCTCATGAAAGGTGTTATTTTTGGATGACGATGGAAACAGATTGTATCCGCTTTGTGCGTAAATGTCGGCAATGCCGATTCACGGAGATTTGATTCGAGCACCTCCGTGAGCTTAATGTGACAAGTTCTCCTCGCCATTCGCAGGGGCATGGATGTCATCGCCCTATCGAACCCGCGGCTTCAAACGGGCACGATTCATCCTCGTGGCGATTGACTATTTCACTAAACGGGTAGAAGCATCATCACACAAATCGATGAAAAAGGTGGTGGTCGACTTCGTCGCAACAACATCATTTGCCGATTTGGGAGTCCCGAATCAATTGTGACCGATAACTAAGCAATCTCAACAAGCATTTGATGCGTGATATACGTGGAAATTTCAAGATCACGCACCGTAATTCCACTGCATCGAATTTACGAATGGAGCGATGGAAGCACCAATAAGAACATCAAGAGGATATTGCGCAAAGATGATCAAGAACTACAAACATTGGCATGAGAATTTGCCTTTTCGCGCTTTTGGGTTATCGCACCACAATCCGGACTTCTACCGGCAACGCCGTATCTTTTGGTGTATGGAATGGTCGTGTTACCAAAGCAGAGGTGGAAATACCATCATTAAGAATCATCCAAGAAGCCGAGCTGAGCGACGCCGAGTGGATAAAGGATCGCATGAGCGCTGATGTTGATTGACGAAAAAGGTTGAATGCGATCTGTCACGGGCAAACAGACGTGAGCGTAATGGCTAGAGCTTTTAACAAGAGAGTAAGGCCAAGGTTATTCAAGCCGACAATTGGTTTTGAAACGCATATTTCCGAATCAAATGAAGCTAAAGGAAAGTTCGCACCTAATCGCGCGGCCCTACGGTCCATCGAGTATTAAGTGGAGGGCCCTAGTCTTGGCCGAGATGGATGGCGAGGTATGCCCAAGGCTATCAACGCAGACGCAGAAGAGATATTACGCCTAGGAGTATTTGTCTTCCGTGTAATCCCCTTTATATTGTAAAAGCCGCATTCCGATTGGGATATGACAGAGCCCATATAGGTCTCGCCACGCAAATCAAAAGCCCTTTACTTGTAATCAACTACGTTATGACCGATTCTCAAGGATACGTGGCGCCATATCGCCGGTCCCACTTTTAGAATTTTACCCAATTTCGCTTGTAATGAACTACGTCATGACCTGATTCCCTCATGGGGATACGTAGGCGGCCTAAATCGGCTTCGGTCACACCGTTAGGAATCTTCCCATTTGTCTACAGGCAACAAACATGTCTGAGTTATTCCAAAAGCGATATGAGTAATTCATCACGAAGTTAAGTTCCGCCCACGCGACACACATTGAAATTGAGACAGTTTTGCGCACTGTGAGGAAGGCAATAACAAAGACTCCAAAGGATGTTCGCTTGGTCGAAATACATGTCATATTTGGCAAATTAGACGAGGCTTTTACATTTTTTACGCATGTCATATAAATGTTTATTTCTAAAGATGTTTTGTGCATACTTCATGAAAACATTTCATTTTTGGAAAATGCTTTTGGAACACTACTAAACGTCTCAAAGAGGTCAGACAGGGGTTGCAAATCCAAACAGGCCAGGCACGCGGACATCAAGAAACAAGGCGGCGAAGTCAAATACGAATCGACCCCCCCCCCCCCAAAACTCACAAATTTTCTTTGAGCGCAGGTCTTTTCATATTAACAAAAGCGGCAAATGCAATAGCCAAGCGTAAAATACGGCAAGAAGTTTCTTCATGAAGAAAGAAAGCAGAGGCGTAAGTTATGACAAAAATCCCAAAACTCAAAGTCCGCATCGTAAGCGTAGCCAGTAAGGCATCAACAATCGGCAATCAAAGTTCGTAGTTCCGCAACAAAACCTAGCGCACAATCCCGCATAAAGTCAAATTGGCAACTCGCGCATCACGCCCAACAAAGGCATCGTGACAATCCACAATAAGGGCATTTAGCACGTCCGCAAGGACAACATCTCAAGATTCATTCATGACGTGACTACATCTCGACCCATAAAATCGCACTTTTATACGAGATTTATCATTTCGCTTTAAACAGTATACACTAACGCTTTCTTTCAAGCTCGCAGTGAGCATTTATTCTACGGCAGTTTACACGCCCAGTGCAACGACGTTATCAAAGATGCGGATTCCAGTAACGACACCATCGCGATTAAGGCTTCACGCAACGACGCCAAGAAGACACGCCCAGCAACGACGCATGAGTATCAGGTCTCAGTAACGACACTATCAACATCAAGCGCAAAGAACACGCCCAGCAACGACGTTATCGATTATGTCCGTGCAACGACCATCAATCATGGCGCCAAAGAAGAATATCGCCCAGTAACGACGCGACACTTTATGTCCGTGCAACGACACCATCAAGATTGCCTACGCAACGACGCCAAGAAGAACACGCCCAGTAACGACGCGCGATTATGTCCGTGCAACGACACCATCGCGATCGCTGCCTACGCAACGACGCCAAAGAAGAATACGCCCGTAACGACGCGTTATGAGCATCGTGTCCAGTAACGACATCATCAAAGATCGCCTACGCAACGACGCCAAAGAAGAACACGCCCAGTGCAACGACGCACGCATTATGTCCAGTAACGACATCATCAAGATTGCGCCACGCAACGACGCCAAGAAGAATACGCCCGTGCAACGACGTTATCAACATTGCGGTCCACGCAACGATTACCATCATCAAGATTGCGCTTACGCAACGACGCCAAAGAAGATTATGTCCAGTGCAACGACATCATCAAGATTGCGTCCAGTGCAACGACACCATCGCGATTGCTTCACGCAACGACGCCAAAGAAGAACACGCCCAGTAACGACGTTATCAACATTGCAGGTCCGTGCAACGACACCATCAAGATTGGCGCCTACGCAACGACGCCAAAGAAGAAGACGCCCAGTAACGACGTTATCAAAGACAAAGAAGTCCAAAACGACGCCATCATCAAAGATATCACATCCGCATAGGACGCATTTTCTCTTCTCAAAATCGCATATCCTCTCATTCATGCTTTATTCTGCCTTAGCGCTTATGCACTAACTCTTTCTTGAGCTTTAGTCTACATGTACATTTGCAGCAAGGACGACGTATCCGCATTCACAATCGCAACACGTCCGTGCAAGGGCGAAATCACAACATTTGCAGCATCGCATCAACACAGAAGGCATCATATTTTTGCAGGATAACCTTTTCTACTCACAGTTGCATTACTTTTAAAATTATGCATCATTTTGCCTTAACGCATGCACTAACCGCTTGTTTAAGTCTTAGCATGCGAGCAGGAGCACAACGTGGATTTTCTTACAATAACCGGCAACTGTCGGCCAACCTTCCCAACGACGCGTAGCGCCTCGCCGCCGTCCACTCGCCCACATCACCGTAGAACCCAAAGACCACAAGCCATAGCAAGACACCCTGTGTTCGCCGCTTATTTTCTTTACTTTTGCACCATAACCCGTCATCATAACTCGACATCGACAAGCAGTCCGCTATAGCCCGCCGTGTTTTGACACGGTATCCAAAGGTCATCATAACTCGACATCGACGCTTTTGAGTCCGCATTAGCCCGCCCTGGTGGTTCGACCATGGTAACCCAATGTCGTCATAACTCGACATCGACGCTTTGATTTTGCGCCACCTGTCTACCCGCCAACATTTTGCGATTCTGAAGATCGAGACAAAATTGGCTATGAGTCAACGTCTTTGTCCGAAGATTCTTCCATCATCTCCATACAAAGAGGGACATCTGTTGACACCCAATTTTGACCCTCCCGTCCAGCCATTAACTATAAAATTAGACTAATTTCGTAAAATAATTTTTATGATTTTATAATAAAAATGCATCGATAAAACATTAATACAGGCATAAATAAGCAATTTAATAATGGCACTGCTTCACGTGAGTATTAAGCACTTAGAGTCCCGCGCCCGCATTAATTAATTTTAAGTCATGTCAAACAATTCTTTAATAATTAATAATAAATACATATTTTAAATAATTTAGCAATGACGTCGTCACATTTATTAATACGCAAAACAATTTCATAATTATTGTAGCGCCTAAAGTCATATTAAGATAATTTAATTTTAGCTTTAATAATAATAATAATGCACAATAAATAAGTTTTAGTAAATAGCGCCGCATTCTAAAATATTAAGCACTTAAATAACACGCCCGCATTTATTATTTTAACAAGTAGATTAATAAAGCACCTAAATAATCTAATCCTAATTAAAATAACTTACCACTAATTAAATGCCTAATAATGAAAACTAACCTAAACTAATAACACTAATAACCCACCTAAATTAACACCATCAGCCCATTTTTAATTCACACCCCAGCCCAATCACCCACGCCCAGCGCAGGCCCAGCTCCCCGCTACCCGTCGCCCAGGCCCAACCCGATCAGCCCACACCCGCAACCCATCCGCCCCATTTCCCTTTTATTCCCTTCACCCTCGTCCCTTCCCCTTCAACAACCCTTAGAAAAAACAAAAAACCTAAAGAGAGAACCCTAAAAACCTAAGCTTCAATCGCCGCCACGCCCGGATTTCTCGCCGGAGAATCCGGGACTTGCCTTACCCATGCACACAGCCAGCTCGTCCCTTACCATATCTATCACCCAAAACCTTCCTAAAGCTACACAAAATCTACCCAAATCTCGTCAGCAAATCGTAAGAATCAATACCAAATCGTCCACAAATCTGTCTGAAATCACAATCAAAGTCTACCTAATTCAGAGCCCAATTTGGAGCTATATAAACCAACCTCTATACACATAGAAGGGCATTCGAAAAATCAGAGAGTTACAAAAAACGACACGAACAGCAACAGCAGCAGTCAAGAGCGAGAACAAGAATTTTAAACCTTTTCTCCAAATTCAGAAAACAAACGTTGCCTTTGTTCGTATCCCAGAAAACCAAAAACCCGAGCGAGTCGACGACTTGATTCGCTGCTCCGGATCGCTGTCCGGAGAAGGTAAACCCATTTCCTTTCAGTTTTACTCGCTAAATTCGGTTGTGTGTTTCTTACGAATCAATTCTGTGACAAACATCATTTAGTTTAAATTCTAGTTCAGTTTTAGAACTGTTAGTCTCGGATATTAGTAGGTACAATATGTTTCTCACATGACTGATTAAGTACGTATTATGCTTGTTAAGCCAATTGCGGAATCAGTTTAGATAGCACTGATTCATATTAACATTCACAATTGTGATTACTGATGTGTTTAAATATTGTCATCATTGTGAGTATTATAGAAGTCGATGTGTATATTAAGGACTCATCATGTTAAGGCAGTAAAACATGTATAAATTTGGGAAGTCAGGGAATTGGTTTAAGCTACTCATGGGTCTGTTTAGAGTGTCAAAATTGACTATGGATTTTCTCTGGATAATTCGATTATTTTCGAGTCTGTATGATGGATTCAGGGGGGGTAGATTCAGACCTTAGGTAGCATGTTTTTGTTAGTTTTAAAATGGCGCACTATTTTGCTGTGGCATCCTAACACTAGTCTCAATTGGAAAAAATGGATTGAATAGGTCGGCATTTAGAAGCGTATGTTTTCTTAAAAACTCAGAATAATATATGGATCTCACAGAGAACTAAATTAAATGGCACCCTTGTCTGCTGTTGTGAATTAAAACTTAAATATGCTAATTTGAGAGGAAGCTTGAGATTATGTGTTGTTTGCTGCATGATTGATACCATAGCTCATTCTATCACAAGATGATCCGGCATCATTCCTTATATCCGCTTCTTTATACAATCGTATACATCTTCCGCATACGGTACCTTTACCGATAAGTTTAGGTATATCGGTGTCCTGCATCTTCTTGTTACCATTCCCTTAAAAGGATTAAGATTTAGTAAATCGGGCTTTTATGTCATGGTATGATTCCTTAAGTATTTCGAATACGGATCAGTATGTGGCGCCCCATCGCTAGTCTTTCTTTAAGAAAATCTGAAAAATCACCATTCATTGATTGGTCCGCCTAATGACCTTACATACCGGTGGCATACTACGCGTTGTCTTTATATACCTCAATATATATATCATGTATATTTGAGTATCCTTGCATATCAACCTCCTCTCGTGTCCGAATGCATCGACTCGATTTGTTTCTTCCTTTAAATCTAAAATTCTCCATCTTTCTTTTGCGCCTATACTAACTCCATATCTTTTTTTTTTTTTTAATGAAATGCACCGGAGTAACAAATAGTCTCATAGCGGTCCTCATTGTGACAAACGCGAACCACATCTACATGCATTTATCCTCGTCGTGATTCTAAGCCAGAGGCGAAATGACTTCGCCATTCCTCGAGTCATCTTATTATTTTACCCCCCTAGTCATTTATGTGTTGTACCTTATATTTCTAACGCTACATTAATTTGTTGGATATTCACAATAGTTAAACCTTGAACCGATAGACTATAAAGTAGCTTGACATTAGAAATTTGCCTCCCCCCCCCCCCTTTTAAGTTAATTATTTTAGCCTGCTTGAGTAATAATCAAACTATTTAGTAAGCCTCCACTCACATAATTATTTAGGTAGTCAAAGCATTATTAGTTACTAAATCCTAACATGAGAAAATCATTTTTTATAAACTCCTAGTAGCACTCACATAGAAAAAATTATTTCACAAGATCGTTAAGCCTTCGCATAATACACATTGTCATATCCTATAAGCATATATTTTGTCATAGCAGATTTTGCATTAGTACCTCCATATTATACTTTATAAGATAAATTTCGTACGTTTTTTTTTACTTCATAAATGCATGTTTTCAACTAGAACTAACTTTATATATTTCTTATATTTTATGTTAGTCAAAAATACATCTCACATTTACAAATATCTTTGCTCACATACTTTCAAAACATGCATTCTTAGCAACAATAATTAACCCTAGGTTTGAACGGACAACCGCGAGTTAGCGGATCCTTTAGGGTGCCTGACCCCTTCCCTTTAGGATAATAAAGAACCCTTACCCAGAATCCCATTAAGTTTAACAGACCATAAAAATGGAGTTAGTGTTGACTTTAACCTAGTTGACATTTAGGTGTCCTAATTCACCCAATTAATTAGGTGGCGACTCCGCGAACCCTTAGCATTTTTAGCACCCCTTTTTATATTTTAGCACCCTTTTAATATGATTCCCTTTATTTTTTTTTTCTAACCTTTTTATTTAAGCAGGAGTTTATTTAGAATGTCGCGGTCGAAAAAGGGCGTGACAGTCTTGCTACTGTGAATCAAAGAAGCTAACATATTAGCCTAAGATTTAAGTGTGTATATATATATATATATATATATATATATATATATATATAAGATGAGAAAATTAGGACCTTTCGAGGAAAATGGCGATGGGAGCCAAGACTAGGGTTGCGAATGCTTGCCGATAAACCACAAATACATAAGGGTTCATGCTAGTGGAGATGGATGCTTTAGAGAACAAAGCTGTTATAGCGGAATCAATTAAACATAAGAAAGAATAATAATGAATGTAAAGGACACAAACGATTTAACGTGGTTCACTAACAATGTGTTAGCTACGTTCACGGGAAGAAGAGAGAAAAGCTTTATTGATCTTGAGGAATACAATTTTTAGAGAGTGCCTGGATTGTATTTCAGATTGCTTATTAGGTTATGACCTATGAGGTTTATATAGAGTACCCCTTACACAGACTAAGGAAAGGTTTCTGATCGGTGTATTTTATATACACCTTTTGAGTCATTTTTAGTTAGTATTTTACTCATTTCATTTATGTTTAGTATAGTTTTAGGGTCGTTTTCCTTTCTTTTGTGTCACAGCGGTCAGAAATGGAGAAATGGCGAAAAGGAGATGAAATGAGCATAAATGAGATGGAATTACACACAAAAAGGGCCAAGAAATGAAGTCTAAGAAGTTCCGGGAATTATAGAGGAGATCGACGGTCCGACGGAAAAGGACGGCCAACGGAATCCGCAGAAAACGCCACCGCGCCCGTCTGCGAGGGCATGCGCGCGGGATTTATGAAGTTCTGGGCCGAATTTGACATGTTTTCAAAGTCCTAAAGGGATAACTTTTCCTACCTAAAGGAATAACTTTTCCTACCTTAAAACCCTTACCTAAAAGGATTCTAATAAATTTTCCTACCTATATAATCCTTAACTCTTCACCTAAAGGATTTTTGGTCTATAAATAGTCTCTACATCATTAGAAGAATTCATTCTCCATTCCACCATTCACCATTCTACATCCATCCATCCACCAATCCATCTTGTAAATATTCCACAACACAACCCTTGGATGCTAGAAGGCTTGGAGACTCGTTCTTGAGTATTTTTCTTTTCTTTTACTTATTTTCAGTTTTATGTTGGATATTGAATTAGTTCTTGTCATGACTATGGCTAGGAACTAATTCTAATATAGGGCTTTCCATGTCAATTCACTTGAACCTTATTTTATGAATTAATGCATGTTTATGGTTGTTCTTCTTATTATTGAGATTTATCCAATAGATGAATTGATTGCTTGGTAATTACTTGATCACTAATTATCATTATTTATATGATTTCTAATCAAACTCCGAAAGGGGGAGGTTGTGACTATGCTGTAGTTGGGTAGACATAGGTCGAATTTGGGATGAAAATACCTCAATTACTTGTGTAGCATTAATAGGGTTTTTGTTCTTAATCCTCCTATAAAGTCATCCTTATCACTGAAAGGTAGAAATGAGCGCTACTGGGGTTGAGTGTTTATATAGCCTTAACGGGAGTATAAAACGAATTAGTAAACCTGCTATCTCCAAAAGAAGAAGAAACATAGTTAATTGCATTAGTAAGTAATATAAGTGGATAGTTGAGGAGACTTGGAAGCCCTATTTCCACCATCACTGAAGTAAACACATAGTTAATTAGTCTTTATAATTAGTAGTTATAATCAACAAACTCAAATATCGGTCACCAAATAGATAACAAAGAATAGAAGTTGGTACTTGAACACTAATCCCTGAGGACGATAACTCGATCTTCAAAGACTATATTACTTGACTCGACAACGTGCACTTGCGTTAAAGTGTGTGCATTAAATCGCGCATCAAGTTTTTGGCGCCGTTGCCGGGGATTGGCGTAGTTCAATATCAATTTTATCTATTCTTAATTTCTAATTTGGTTGCTCCAAGAGCAAGTTTCTAACTTGTTCTGCGAGCATCTTTTTATCACTTTTTGTTGTTTTTCTTATTTTGCAGGTTAAAAAAAAAAATTAGGATACATGGACCACTACTATCAGAGACAGTGGAGTCATCAACAGCAGCTTAACCCACAGATTCCAGAGAAAGATCGAGATGAGTTGCAGGCAGACATACTTATGCTCACCAAGTGCCAGACTCAGTTTATGGCTGAGACAAGGGAGTCCCTAAAAAATTTGAAGACCCACATAGGGCAACTAATGGATAAGATGAGCAATACACCTAAAGTAAATCTGCCTAGCGACATCATTATGGGAGGTGGTAAGCAAATTGAGGAGCCTGAACCACACCCAGCTATTGAGGAATCTGGCGAGATAGTTGGTGTAGAGAAGGAAAAGATTGCTGAGATCCAATTATTCACCTTTTTGGATTCTGTGGAAATTCTTTTTCCTGCACCTGTTACAGAAGAAACAACACTAGCTATCACTGTTGATCCCCAAATAGGAAGTCCATACCATCAAGGGCACCCCCTAGAGTTGAGAGATGTAGGGAATTTCACTGATCCTACATTATAGAGAGCCTAAAAGACAAGCCTGCCTTGTGTACTTGGGGGATAATCTTATGTTTGAGGCCCTTGTTTGAACAGATGGTTGTAGAAAAAGTGAGACCTGCAACAATAACTCTGCGGATTTCAAGCAGTTCGCAGAAGGATCCAATGGGCACTCGTAAAGGTTAATTGCGTCCGGCTAAAAGACGTTAAAGACAACGCTTGTTGGGAGGCAACCCAATGTTTTAATTATGTTATTTTAATTTCTGTCTTTATTTTATTTTATTTTGTCTTGAACAGTCTCACGGTCTTGGGTTCTTGTTTTGTGTTGTTGGATGACAGGTGGACTGAAAGCTAAAACCGAGGAAAAAGGAGCGAACGCGAAAAAGGAAAAAAAACCGTCGCCGCGCGACGCCTGTAATCGAGCCATGGCGCGGAACTTAAATCCACGCACTAGCGGCGCGAATCTCGAGGGCAGCGCGGAACTTCAGAGAGCCATATTTCGTGCAAATTCCAGAATATTTCCTCCTAGACCTCCGTTATGACCGCTGTGTTGTGTCAGTAAGTTGTCCATTTTTTTTTTGCACACATTGGGGACAATGTGTGATTTAAGTTTGGGGGGATGTTTCATTGTTTTTGAAGTCCTTTTGATTTGTTTAGGTATTTTTGAGTATTCTTTTTGAGTCATAATTTTTTTTGTAAGATCATGCAATGCTGTAATTACTAGAATCACCTAGTGAAGTAAGGTGGAATAATGTAATGGAATTAGAAGCAACTATCTAAACACTTAGGTTAGATATGCCAAAAACTCATGAAATCTGTCTATTTGGGGTTTCTTGCTTGAATTGTGCATGTTAAATGATTAAAACCTATGTGTATGATTGTTTGCTATTTGAGGCGAAATAGTTAGGATATGCATGTTAGGGAGATGACTCAGGAAATTCTTTGTTAGCCAATTCTTACCACTCTTTTCTATCCCTGACATTAAAAATGTCCCTAGTCAGCCCCGTTGAACCTAAATATTAAACTTTTTCTTTGACACCCTATATTTCCATACTTGTGCCATAAGTAAAAATGTGAAATAGTTGTAATAAAATGTGTTAAAAAAGAGACAAAAAGAGCGAACAAGTTTGATGCACCCCAATAAAAAAAGTAATAAGAAATAGGCAAAAGCCTAATTTTAGGGGTGCTTGTTATTATAATACACTTCACTCTCTCAAAACAAAAGAGGGGAAATATAGATATGAAGTGAAGGAAAGAAATCAAAAGAAAAGGGAAGCATTGAAAAGCTAAAGAGCTTATGGTACACAAAATGAGTCTAAATGCCTTTTTTTACCTACCCATGCCTAAGCCTACATTACAACCCTGAAAAGTCCTGAAGATCTCTTATATGCATATCCATGATTAGTGGAGAATAACAAGTAAACATGCCATAGGATTTTGAAATTGACATGCATAATTCAGTATTCTTACTTCCATTAAGCACGATTAAAATGAGTTTGCGAAATATCTAGCTTGATATGTTTAGAATGCTAAAAATTCATGTTATATGTTCCTGCATATTATTCTGCTAACCTTCATGTTTTTCTAAGTAACACCAATGCAGCAAAGTGATCAATATCGTTGAGTCTTTCTATTTTCTTTTTCCTTGTGTCTTTATTTCTTTCTTTTTGATCTTTGCTCGAGGGCGAGCAAAGGTTAAGTTTGGGGGTATTTGATCGGTGTATTTTATATACACCTTTTGAGTCATTTTTAGTTAGTATTTTACTCATTTCATTTATGTTTAGTATAGTATTAGGGTCGTTTTCCTTTCTTTTGTGTCACAGCGGTCAGAAATGGAGAAATGGTGAAAAAGAGATGAAATGAGCATAAATGAGATGGAATTACACACAAAAAGGGCCAAGAAATGAAGTCTAAGAAGTTCCGGGAATTAAAGAGGAGATCAGACGAAGTCCGGACGGAAAAAGGACGACGAAACGAAATCTGCCAGAAAAACTTCACCGGCGCCGCGGCGCCAGTCTGCAGGGCCGCGGCGCCGACGCGGGATTTATGAAGTTCTGGGCCGAATTTGACATGTTTTCTGAGTCCTAAAGGGATAACTTTTCCTACCTAAAGGAATAACTTTTCCTACCTTAAAAACCTTACCTAAAAGGATTCTAATAACTTTTCCTACCTATATAATCATTAACCCTTCACCTAAAGGATTTTTGGTCTATAAATAGTCTCTACATCATTAGAAGAATTCATTCTCCATTCCACCATTCACCATTCTACATCCATCCATCCACCAATCCATCTTGTAAATATTCCACAACACAACCCTTGGATGCTAGAAGGCTTGGAGACTCGTTCTTGAGTATTTTTCTTTTCTTTTACTTATTTTCAATTTTATGTTGGATATTGAATTAATTCTTGTCATGACTATGGCTAGGAACTAATTCTAATATAGGGCTTTACATGTCAATTCACTTGAACCTTATTTTATGAATTAATGCATGTTTATGGTTGTTCTTCTTATTGTTGAGATTTATCCAATAGATGAATTGATTGCTTGGTAATTACTTGATCACTAATTATCATTATTTATATGATTTCTAATCAAACTCCGAAAGGGGGAGGTTGTGACTATGCTGTAGTTGGGTAGACATAGGTCGAATTGGGGATGAAAATACCTCAATTACTTGTGTAGCATTAATAGGGTTTTTGTTCTTAATCCTCCTATAAAGTCATCCTTATCACTGAAAGGTAGAAAGGAGCGCTACTGGGGTTGAGTGTTTATATAGCCTTAACGGGAGTATAAAACGAATTAGTAAACCTGCTATCTCCAAAAGAAGAAGAACCATAGTTAATTGCATTAGTAAGTAATATAAGTGGATAGTTGAGGAGACTTGGAAGCCCTATTTCCATCATCACTGAAGTAAACACATAGTTAATTAGTCTTTATAATTAGTAGTTATAATCAACAAACTCAAATATCGGTCACCAAATAGATAACATAGAATAGAAGTTGGTACTTGAACACTAATCCCTGAGGACGATAACTCGGTCTTCAAAGACTATATTACTTGACTCGACAACGTGCACTTGCGTTAAAGTGTGTGCATTAAATTGCGCATCAGTTTCCAAACAGAAAAGGAAAAGGTTTTCCAAACAGAAAAGAAAAAGGATTCTGAAACATGGTATAAACCTAATATGCCCGGATTCAATGCATATTTCAACAAATCTCCACCTTGACTTGAATCATCTCACAAATAACAGATATACCAGATGCACCATTATAGTGTCATATGTACTAGACTCCTTCTGCCCCAGATTTTGCCCTCAAGGGGCAATCAACAACTCTTAACATTGAGCAAGTCCAAACAGTGTTGGAACTTGCTGTGTGGAACCGGCTTTGTGAACGTATCAGTTGGGTTATCAGCAGTACCCACTTTGTTCACCTTGATTCTCTTCTCACTTCTCAGAAAATGATATCTCACATCAATGTGCTTAGTCCTCTCATGATGGACTCGATCCTTGGCTAAGCAGTTGCCGAGATCGCCACAATACACTATGGCCTGATCCTGATGTAGACCCAGATTGCTGATCAATCCTTTCAACCAGATTCCCTCGCCGCTTCGGTAATGCCATGTACTCGTCAGAGTCGACAAAGTCACTGTAGGCTGCAAAGTAGCTTTCCAACTGACAACTGAACCACCAAGAGTGAAAACATAATCAGTCATAGATCTTCTACTGTCAACATCTCCAGCATAGTAGAAGTCTGAAAACTCCGTCACCAAACACTCTGTATCACCTTCATAAATGAGACCAACATCAGACGTACCTTTGAGGTATCGAAAAATCCTCTTCATATCTTGTCAAGGCTCTTTGCCAGGCTCACTCATAAAACGGCTAACAACACTAACAGACTGTGCAAGATCAGTTCTAGTGCAAACCATTTCATACATCAAGCTTCCTACTGCACTAGCATAGGGAACTCGAGACATGTACTCATTCTCCTCAGCTGATTTAGTACATGTAGCTGCTTCTTTGTTAGTGGATGGCTCATGTGAGTCAGGATCCACTTCTTCAGCAACCTGCAATGCATAAGCTACCATGTCTTCAAAACCATACCTTATGGGAGGTATTTCATAATTTTCCCTCTTTGATCGATCAAGAGCCAAATTGTGCTGATTTGCTGCTGGTAATGAAGATCCTGATGATTCTACTTCTGACTGTGGCTGTTGGACTTCATATGATGGTTCACTCTCATCTGGAGTGACTTGCTGCTCCACATGTTTCCCAACATTGCCACCAACAATAGACTTCACAGTAGGGTTAAACATAGAATTTTCATAAAAAACTACATTCCTGTTCAGTATAACCCTCTTCTCAGACGGGGACCATATTCTGTAACCTTTAACACCATCCCCATAATCCACAAACACTCTCTTTTTAGCTCGTGGTTCTAATTTACCCTCATTCACATGATAATAAACATTGCAACCAAAAGCTCTCAAGCCAGAGTAATCAGCAGGCTTACCAGACCACATCTCAAAAGGAGTTTTGAGATGTATACCTGTGTGAGGTCCACGATTTATCAGATAGCAAACTGTACTAACCGTATCTGCCCAGAATGTCCTAGTTAGTCCAGCATTAGAAAGCATGCATTTAGCTCTCTCCAGAAGTGTCTGATTCATGCGTTCTGCTACACCGTTTTGCTGTGGCGTCTCCCTGACTGTATGATGCCTAGCAATCCCTTCTTTTCTGCAAAACTCATTGAACTCAGAACAATAAAATTCTAGACCATTATCAGTTCGCAGTCTTTTGATCTTCTTCCCTGTTTGATTTTCCATTAATGTCTTCCACTGCTTGAAGTTCTTGAAAGCTTCACTTTTATGCTTCATAAAGAACACCCAAGTCATCCTTGAGAAATCATCAATAATTATCATAAAATATATGTGACCTCCTAGAGCCTCCATCTGGGAAGGACCCCAACAATCAGAATGGATGTAATTAAGTGTGCTTTTTGTTCTGTGTATTTCTTTGGGAAACTTGCTGCGATGTAATTTCTCGAATACAAAGTGTTCACAAAACTTAAGGTCCTCGACCTTGTCACCACAAAGAAGATCTCATTTTGACAGAATTTGCATCCCTCTCTCGCTCATATGACCAAGCCTCATATGCCATAACTTGGTCAAGTTTTCTTTATCAACCTCTGAAGATGCAACAACAACAGAACCTGATAATGTAGAACCTTGAAGGAAATACAAGATACCACGTTTTATGCCCTTCAGAACCACATTCGAATCCCTGCAGACGTATAGAACTCCACCTCCACCTCGAAATTTGAATCCCTTGCTATCTAACATGCTCAATGATATCAGATTCTTTGTCATGGATGAAACATGCATGACGTCATTCAATGTGCAGAATTTACCATCATGTGTCAGAATTTTAATAGAGTCTATCCCAACCATTTTGCAAACAAAACTGTCAGCCATAGAAATACTGCCACCATCCACTTGCTCATAGGTTGTAAACCACTCCCTGCGCTAACATATATGGTAAGATGCTGTTGAATCGAGGATCCACACATCATTGTGATGCGTGTACTCATTAGCAATTAGAGCAATATCATCTTCAGAGTTGGTATCTGCTACAACAGCAGTACCTGTCGGATTATTCTGCTACCTCTTCTTGGGATAATCAGATTTCCAGTGTCCCTTCTCCTTACAGTAATTACAGACATCATTTGGTTTTGGACCTTTAGAAAATAGTTTTTTGGACTTCTTCTCCCCCGGATTTCTATGTCCATGACTTCCACTGGCTACTAACCCCGCACTGATTATCTGACTGCACCGCGCTTTACGGCGCAGCTCCCTAGTATGGAGAGACGATCTCACCTCATCTAGAGACACAGTATCTTTTCCAATAATGAACGACTGTACGAAATTTTCATACGATAATGGTAAAGATACTAACAGAATCAATGCAGCATCCTCATCCTCAACTTTCACATCAATATTACGCAACTCTAACAAGGTGTTTAATTGATCTAAGTGATCTCGAAGAGGCATACCTTCCTGCATTCGTAGACTGAACAGACGTTGCTTCAGAAGCAACTTGTTGGTTAAGGACTTCGTCATATAAAGACTCTCGAGCTTGACCCATAGACCCTACGCGGTTTCCTCCTCCGCGACCTCAGTGATAATATCATCAGCAAGACTAAACATAATTGTTGAATGAGCATTCTCTTTCCGAACGTCCATCTCAGCGTTAATGGGTTCTGCCGGCTTCTTAGAAAGCGGCGCCCAAAGTCCTTGTTGTTTTAACAAGGCTCGCATCTTGATCTGCCACAGACTAAAACTGTTTCTCCCCGTAAATTTATCGATTTTTACATTCATTCTATACATATTTCAAACATACAAATCCGGCTCTGATACCAATTTGTTATAGCGAAAGCAATTAAATAAAAGAAAGAATAATAATGAATATAAATGACACAAACAATTTAACGTGGTTCACTAACAGTGTGTTAGCTACGTCCACGGGCAGAAGAGAGAGAAAACTTTATTGATTTTGAGAAATACAATTTTTAGAGAGTGTCTGGATTGTATTTCAGATTGCTTATTAGGTTATGACTTATGGGGTTTATATAGAGTACCCCTTACACATGCTAAGGAAAGGTTTTTCAAACAGAAAAGGAAAATGTTTTCTAAACAGAAAACGAAAAGGATTCCTAAACAGAAAACGAAAAGGATTTCTAAACATGGTATAAACCTAATATGCCCGAATTCAAGACATATTTCAACAAAAGTCATGCCTGCATATAGTATTTGTATAAAGAGCATTGCCAAGTAGGGTTGATATCTCTTCAAAACCATAGTTTTTTGCCTATTTTCCCGCTTGTATTGACACTACTTGTCCGATTTTATATTTATGTTCTATTCAAAGATCACCTTAAAGCCGTCCTTTTATTTTAATTCCCCCCTATCACGGGTTCCTTTAATGTACAAGGAAGTGTGTGGTTCACATACATATTCGCTTTCATGATTGGACATTTCCCAATAAACATGCATGATGACTAAAGTTTTTTTTAAACTTTGTTGTGGATATGGCACTACGTACTGCAGATAACTTTAATTTTTTTTGTATGACCAGAAAATCCGCGATCGCTATTTTTTTTTATAAGTGTGTCTTTACAGAAGAATGCTAGACATAAAATTCCTCAACCTCTTAGAAAAGTTCGGTAAAAAATGTAATCGTGCAAGATACACTAATTTGTCACTAACTAATTTGTTATACTCGTCAATGTTTGATTCCATCATATGAAACCTTTCTTTGGACAAAATTAATTTCTTCCATTCATTTAGTACTATTTGCTAATTAACCAAATATTTGTAAGTTATGATTGAATTTGCACGATGGATGTCTCCTCCTTCCAAATCCCAGAATTTAGAGAAGGTATCTCAAAATTTCGTAAATGGAACCCATGCTAATAATTAAGTTTCCTGCAAAACTCGAATCCGTTCTCTTAGTCTCATCTTGGTTAATGTAATAAAAAAAAGCCAGTCATGTAAATATCTTCTAAACATATAGCGCGTCTTCGTGATTCCAACTGACAAAGTACGGGTTGATGAAGGTGTGTCAAGTAGGACGGGAAAACTTCTGAAGAGGAGATACATCACACCTTAGGTGAATCCTACGTTGAAATGGGAGAGAAAAAAGAAGTTATATAAAACATAACTCAAGTTTACATGATATGCATATTTTTTAGGCTCGATGTGGCATAGCCTGAAATATAAATTTATGAGAGCATAGGCGCAAAATGGATAATTGTAGGGTTTTGTCGAATTTGTACACGCAGCGGAATTTGAATTTTTTTGTTTCAAACCCGATGACGGTCAAACTGTAGGATGATTATACAATGTAAAATAAACACAAGCAAGAATGTAATACTTCGAACGAAGACTTACATTGATAGCAATTAGAAATTTCTCGAAGCTTGTGTTGTGTAGTCCGAGGGTGGGCATGCAATTGCCCCTCGATTAGCAAGTCTTTACTGATGTAATTTCTCCTTTGGAAAGCTAGGAATTCCAGCAGAGTTTCGGTAGAGTAAAATCTTATGAAAGATGGTGTATAAATTATGAGGCAAAACCCTATATATATAGCTGAAAAATCAGCTAGGGTTTTCCTCGTGGCACAGGCCCAGAAACCGAAGCAGAGTGGGTCATTCAGACCCACTGGACGCGTGTTGGCGCAGCGGCGCTGAGTTAGTGGCACCGCGGCGCTATGGCGCCGTGGCCCAGACTCACCTGCGCCATGTCCCTGCTCAATTTTTTCCTTCGTTTCTATTTTATTCTAATGTCTCGATCATCAACCGAACATTTATTAAACTCTCTGATTACATCATTGAATCGACGGAACAATTGACTTAGCGTTACCCTTCAGGCTTTTACATATTGACACTAATAACATTAAGGACTATACGGAACTCCTAGACTGCGCCGGAAGAAGAACTCAATATGTAAAGTTTAACTACACGAAACATGTGAACTGAACCTCTATGTGGGTAGACAAAATCCTTTCATTCATGACACACTCAATCAAGCTTAAGATCTGTCAAGTGTCTATCCAAATGGCTTGATCATTATAACTCATCTATATTAGTTGACAACAGGACCATATCACAGACATGTCCATTGCATTGGTCAATGACTTAGTCAACCTAATACCACATGAGTATCTGAATATTCACTTGAATATGCATTCAAGGAATGAATCCTAATCTTGGCTCACATACCACATTTAATCTACTTCGTAATGCACCCAAAATAAGCCGCGTCTCAACCTATAAGGAATTTGAGCTTAGGACATGATCAAAGTACACTACTCCGTAAACAAGATGATATTGACCTCAAGTCTAAGTACTTTTATCTCCCACATGTCGATGACATTATAGACATATAACAAAACAGTACATCAGCAGGGTATACCAATACCTCAACAAGTATCCATGTGTCCATCACGAGTTGTCATAACTCATAGCAAGTGAGACATACTACATCCCCTAAGGATATGATGCAGACCACATGTCGACGTATCACATATCATTGATATCCCAATCTCGATGATCATTAGTCGATGTAATTTAAGAGTTACATTATAACATCAAGTCTCACATCATTAATAAACATGTAAACTCTAGGGATGCATTTATAGAATATTATAAACAATCAACTAATAATTCAACAAATGCAAAAGTCATAATATTAATCATCATTAATATAAATACGAATGTTAAAAAGTACATTGTGTCCTAACACAGATTGTCTCTAGGACATACATATACTTTCAATCTCCCACTTGGCCTAGAGTCAATCACCAACATATCTAATGCCCATGTTACCAAAATGACCATTATGCTTAACCAAGCTTAATGGTTTAGTAAACGGGTCTGCTAGATTATTATCTGTGGGAACATAATCTATCTTGATATCTTCAGCTTCTACCATCTCTCTCAGGATGTGGTACTTTCTCGGTACATGCTTGTTTCTGTTAATTGATCTTGGTTCCTTTGCCTGTGCAATCGCACCAGTGTTGTCACAATAAATAATTATTGGACAACTAGCACTCGGAACAATCCCTAGTTCCTTCAGGAACTCAGAAATCGCGACAGCTTCTTTAGCAGCTTCCGATCTAGCAATGTACTCTGCTTCAGTAGTCGAGTCTGCAGTAGTAGCCTATTTGGAACTCTTCCAGCTCACTGCTCCTCCGTTAAAAACAAAAGTGTAACCAGACTGAGATTTGAAATCATCAACATCTGTCTGAAAACTAGCATCGGTATACCCAGTGGCAACCAACTCATTATCTCCACCATAGACTAGAAATTAATCATTAGTACGTCTGAGGTACTTGGGAATTCTCTTGACTGCTTTCCAGTGTTCCTCACCAGGATTTTGCTGGAACGTGCAAGTCATACTAAGTGCAAAGGCCACATCTGGTCTAGTACAGGTCATGACATACATGATTGATCCTATAGCCGAAGCATACGGGATCCTCTTCATGCGCTCAAGCTCTACAACATTAGAAGGGCAATCCTTCTTTGATATATTAATGCATTGACCCATCGGAAGACCGCCTTTCTTGGAATTATCCATTGAAAAACGTCTAAGCACTTTGTCTATGTAGATTGACTGTGACAACCCCAACAATCTATTAGGTATATCTCTATAGATCCTAATTCCCAAAATATAGCAGGCTTCACCTAAATCCTTCATCATGAAGGTCTTGGACAATCAATCCTTAATTGACTGCATAAAGGCCTTATTGTCTCCAATTATCAATATGTCATCAACATATATAATAATGAATATAATGCCCTCATCCTTGCGTTTGAAATAAACACAAGAATCCTCTTTGCTTCTGACAAAATCAAAAGACTTGATAGCATTGTCAAAGAAAATGTTTCAACTCTTAGAGGCTTGCTTAAGTTCATAAATGGACTTCTGTAGCCTGCACACTTTGGTCTGGACTCACATGAAAAACCCTCAGGTTGTTTCATATACACTTCCTCAATTAGATGACCATTGAGGAATACAGTTTTGATGTTCATCTGCCAAATGTCATAATCATAGTGTGCAGCTATTGCAAGCAATATCCGAATAGACTTTATCTTAGCCACCGGTGAAAAGGTTTCATCATAATCCACACCAGGACGCTGAGTAAATCCTTTAGCCACCGTTGAAAAGGTTTTATCATAATCCACACCAGGACGCTGAGTAAATCCTTTAGCCACTAGTCTATCTTTATAAGTCTGAATCTTGCCAGATGCATCAATCTTCTTCTTGAAGACCCATTTGCATCCTATGGGTTTAACCCCCTTTTGGCAAATCAACCAAGTTCCACACCTGATTGATATACATAGATTCCATTTCAGATTTCATGGCTTCTTGCCATCTCTTCGAATCAATGTCTAGCATCGCTACGTTATATGTTCTAGGCTCGTCATCATCTAAAATATCTAGCTCATTTTGTGTTTCCACAAGTAGATTTAGTCTTTCCGGAGGACGTGAGATCTAGTAGAGCTACGGAGTTGATTATCTTACAGTTTAGTTACAGGTATGTTCTGACTGTGAGTAGGTTCTTGTGCGCTGGTCGATCCACTAATATTAGAGCTTTCAAGAATATCATTTTCATGTCTTTCCTGAATGGGAAGAAATGCAACTGGTGCACTTGCTCCCAAGGTCTGTGCCGGAAGATCTTGTATTTCTGCATTACTCTTCGTAGCACTCCCACTGGCCGAAGGGGGTACCCTAAATACCCAATCTTTGCCAAAAGCTCATACTGAATTCTTGCCTTCATCATCGGGCAAGGATTCAACCTCTATATTACCTTGTTCTTGAATTTCTTCAAGTTCTATCTCCGTGCAACTCTCATCCTTGTAGACATATTCATCTTCAAGGAAAGTTGTGTTCCTAAAAACAAATATCTTATGCTCTCCAGGCAGATAGAAATAGTATCCCTTAGTTTTCTTTGGATACCTAACAAAGTAACATTTCTCACTTTTAGATTCCAACTTATCATTGATCAACTTCTTGACATATGCAGGACACCCTCAGGGCCTCATGTGTCTAAGTGATGGCTTCCTGCCACACCATACCTCATATGGTGTCTTTTCGACTGATTTAGATGGAACTCTGTTCAGAACATATATTGAGGTCAAAATAGTGTATCCCCAGAGGTATGTTGGAAGAGCTAAAAAGCTCATCATGGAACGAACCATGTCAAGCAAGGTTCAGTTTCTCCTCTCGGCAACACCATTCATCTGTGGTGTTCCAGGAGGTGTCCATTCGGAATGCACTTCATAAAGCTCTAAGTAGTCAAGAAATTCTTTACTTAAGTATTCACCCCCACGATCAGATCGGAGAGTCTTGATACTCTTTGAGAGCTGTTTCTCAGCTTCATACTTAAACTCCTTAAACTTCTCAAAAGCCTCGGATTTGTGTCTCATAAGATACACATACTCATACCTTGATAAGTCGTATGTGAAAGTAATGAAGTAAGAGAAACCTTCTCTAGCTTGAGTAAAAAATGGTCCATATATATACGTATGTACCAACTCAAGCACCTCATTGGCATGGATCCTCTTTCCCGAAAGAGGTTTAATGGTCATCTTACCTTTCAAACAAGATTCACAGTTATCATAAGATTGTAAGTCAAATGGTTCGAGGTAATTTAATTTCCTCAACCGTTCTATCCTCGTTTGATTGATATGACCAAGTCTACAATGTCACAAGTAGGTAGAATTTCTGTCATTTAACTTAGCTCATTTATTTTGTACATTGAAAATTTCCCTGCGGCAGTTTAATGTATACAATCCATTCACAAGAGGCGCAATTCCATATACAACATCATCAAAAGTCAAAACCATATTGCCATTAGACGTGTTTGAGGAAAAACCATCTGAATCTAGCATATGAATGAAAATAATGTTCCTTGTTAAAAAAGGAACATAATAACAATCGTTTAACATCAAAACTTTATCGGAAGGTAAATCTATCCTATAAGTTCTCACGCGCTCAGAAGCAACTCGTGATACGTTTCCGACGCGCAGGTCCACCTCTCGAGGCCCGACCTTCCTGATATTAGTTAGCTCCTGCACATTTATACAAATGTGTGAGCCACAAGCGATATCAAGTACCCAGGAATGAGAATCATTTACAGATATATTAATTTCAATTACAAACATACCTTGCCCAGTAGAGGCTGAAGCACCTGGTGCCACTCCTCCGCCTATAGCAGTACAATCTTTTCTCCAATGTCCCTTCCTGTTGCTATTCATGCAAACATCCGATGCCGGCAGTTTCTTTTTCTTTGCCCCTCCATTGGGCTTCATTCCTGCTGCCGGAGCAACAAATTTGCCCTTCCCCTTCTGTTGTCCCTTACCTTTCGGTTTAAGGCGACTAGATGAGCCAACCATCAGAATAGGTTTTCTCTTGGAGGTCGAAGATTCAAAGGTTTTCAGCATATTATGTAACTCCGGCAATGTCGCTTTAGTTTCATTCATATTATAATTAACAATGAAACTCTCAAACGACCTAAGAAGTGAGTGCAGGATGAGGGTGGTGGAGACTCTGTCATGAAAATTTATGTCAATGGCAGCCAACCTCTCAATCATCCTCAAGACATAAGGTAGAACTTAGCCCCATCATTTAGCCTACACTTGAAGAGTTCTATTAGCAGGTCATACTCCATTGTTTGAGACTGCGAATCATAGAGACTCATCAAATGGGCTAACATTTCGTTGGGCCCTATAGTTTCATGATGTCTTTGCAATGTTGGTGACATAGAAGACAACATTAGGCATTGAGCTGAGGTGGCATCCTTATAATGTTTCTCGTAAGCAATCTTGTCGAAGGTTGCATACTCAGCAGAGTCCTTCGCCGGAGCGGTGGGGAATACTTTGTCCAATGTATACTCAATCTGTTTTTGTCTCAGGACAATTCTAACATTCCTGAGCCAGTCTATGAAGTTGGGTCCAGTAAGTCTGTTGGACTCCATAAGCATTTTCAACGAAAAATTTGACATTCTGAAGATCTGAAGATATAGATAAAACAGGAAAATGCAATAAAACATTCATTCTCCTAATTTATACATATTCATTATATGCTAATTTTAACATGACCTTTTGTTTAATTAGCTTCCACTATTTTGCATACTTCTACGACCCCAAGGTAGAATACGGATCTAAATCAATATAAAGGTCATAATGGGCCAAGATCCAAACATATGCTATATCCGCGTTTGCTTTGGCTGATAACTTCAATAGCACACTTTGATAGGTCATAAACCAATTGTAGAGCAACTCTACAACTCTTGGTTTGATTAAATATCTTTCATTTTAATCTTACATCTTTAGACTAGTCCGACACTTTGGCGCCAAGGTTTATCTAAACAAGTCAACCCCATTACACGACTGCGTCAAAATGCCTAAGTAAATTTAGCCTTTGCAAGCAAACACTTTGGTGTAAATACCTATAAAATTTTATTATCTACATTCATTTTAACACATCTATGAAAGGGCCTCGGTCCTCTTAAACTTAGAGCAAATGCTTTGACATAAATACTTGTATCGTCGAAAAGGATTTAGCACCCTAACAATTATAATGGACGACGCGTTATAATTAGACTTGTATTTAATGTTTGGGGAATATTTTTAGTTTTCGGGGATTTATTCAAGATCAACAATCAAGTCATACATTATATGACTTCCTATCATGCAATTTCTAAACACAATTAGATGGAAAACCATCAAACCCAACAGGCATGATAAAAGATGGTTTTAATCACATACTGGGCGTCGTCTACCCAGACAGTTATAGCGATCATTGAAAGTAAATAATTAATGGGCGCCGCCTACCCAGACAATAATTGCGGACACTTATGCTAATAATTTAAATGCATCACATTCAATCACTTAGCACATTGTATATTATACAATAATATACTATTAATGATTTTATGAGTCTATTTGTCTAAACTCTACAATCTATGTCAATGTCAAACAATCCCTAAACATTTTCTGATTTCAAAATTCTCATTTTCTAGAATTCTGTAAACTATTAATATTTACAGTTTAGTCCTTTAAGATTTAAAAGTTCAATTTCGAACCCATATAAATTCAGAAAATACAATTTCAAAACTCAGAAAATATTTTCAAGTTTTTGGAACCTGTTTGCAATTTCCAGAACTTAAAACCAATTTTCAAAAACTTATTTTAATTACATATTTGCCCGAAAGGACCAAATCTGTTCAATTTAAAAAAATTATTTTCAGATTCTGAAATTCTAAAACTTACATAATTAGATTCTGAAACTTTTAAAATTTCAGTTTCTGATTTCAATTTTTTAAAAAATATCTTCGACAGCGCCGCGGCGCCAAAAGTCCAAAGAACAGTTCCCGTCGACAGCGCCGCGGTGTCAACAGACAGAGTTGCGGCGCCAAAACTTCAGAGAGCATATTCTGGAATTTTCTCGTCAGCACCGCGAACCTAACAGGTGGCGCCGCGGCGCCTCAGAGGTCGAAAGTCCGAAAATTCATTTTTAAGCTTTCTAGATGAACAACACTGCGACTCCCATGAACAGGACCGCGGTGCCTCTCGGTTCATCTGGGCAGCACCGCGGTGTTCAATCATGGAACCCCGGTGCCGCCGCAAAAACCCTAGCAGCGCCGCAGTGCTACATTATGGAACCGCGGTGCCTTACCTCCATAAATACAAAATTTGAAAACCCGAACCCCTAAAACTAGTTCAGGGTCAGATCTTCAGATGTGTCACTTGTATCTCCATCACTATAAATACAATATGTTCATCGACCATCAAATCCAATTTTCTTCTCGTTCTTCGTTTCAATGCATCATGCTTTAAGCCGGATAACGCATATCAACTTAGAAGAGTTATTTATTGGATTGACTTGTTCGAATATATAATTGCATTAACAGATCTGGGCATAAGGACCATGTGTTCTAAAGTTTTAGGATTTAAAAGCTTTTAACAACATAAAATATATATCTAAACAAATCATAACTCATATTATCATTAATATTCATTATATCATCACACAAAACAACCCAGATTCTGATACCACTGTAGGGTTTTGTCGGGTTCGTACACACAACGAAATTTGAAATTTTTGGTTCAAACCTGACGACGGTCAAACTGTAAGATGATTATACAATGTAAAATAAACACAAGCAAGAATGTAATACTTCGAACGAAGACTTACATTGATAGCAATCATAAATTTCTCGAAGCTTGTGTTGTGTAGTCCGAGGGTGAGCACGTAATTATCCGTCGATTAGCAAGTCAAAGACTATGATGTAATTTGTCCTTTGGAAAGCTAGGAATTCCAACAGATTTTCGGTAGAGTAAAATCTTATGAAATATGGTGTATAAAATAAGAGACAAAACCCTGTATATATAGCTAAAAAATCAGCTAGGATTTCCCTCGTGGGCGGACTCGAAACCGGCGAGTTGGTCATTCTGACCACCGACGCTGCGTGTTGGTGCCGTGGCCCTGACTCATATGCGTCATGGCCCTGCTCCATTTTTGCTTCATTTCTATTTTATTCTAATGTCTCGATCATCAACCGAACATTTATTAAACTCTCACGGAACAATTGACTTAGTGTTACCCTTCAGGCCTTTACATATTGACACTAATAACATTAGGGTCTACACGGAACTCCTAGACTGCGCTGGAAGACGAACTCAATAAGTAAAGTTTAGCTACACGAAACATGTGAACTGAACCTCTATGTGGGTAGATAAAATCCTTTCATTCATGACACACTCAATCAAGCTTAGGATCTGTCAAGTGTCTATCCAAATGGTTTGATCATTATAACTCATCTATATTAGTTGACAACAGGACCATATCACAGACATGTCCATTGCATTGGCCAATGACTTAGTCAACCTAATACCATATGAGTATCTGAGTGTTCACTTGAATATACATTCAAGAAATGAATCCTAATCTTGGCTCACATACCACCTTTAATCTACTTCATAATGCACCCAAAACAAGTCGCGTCTCAACCTATAAGGAATTTGAGCTTAGGACAAGATCAAAGTACAATACTCCGTAAACAAGATGATATTGACCTCAAGTCTAAGGACTTTTATCTCCCATATGCCGATGACATTATAGACATATAATAAAACAGTACATCAGCAGGGTATACCAATACTTCAACAAGTATACATGTGTTCATCACGAGTTGTCATAACTCATAGCAAGTGAGACATACTACATCCCCTAAGAATATGATGCTGACCATATGTCGACGTATCACATATCATCGATATTCCAATCTCGATGATCATTAGTCGAGATAATTTAAGAGTTACGTTATAACAGTCTCACATCATTAATAAACACGTAAACTCTAGGGATACATTTATAGAATATTATAAACAATCAACTAATAATTCAACAAATGCAAAAACCATTATATTAATCATCATTAATATAAATACGAATGTGTATAAAGTACATTGTGTCCTAACACAGATTGTCTCTAGGACATACATATACTTTCAATAATATGTTATACATGTCATGGGTTGGATCATTTTCTTGGTCAAGTTTATTTGTTTACCTTATAAAAAAGGTACAATTGAATTTGTAAGTGGTTTTAAGGATACGTGGATTGATTCGTAAGAAAACATAATAAATAATTAGAGATAAATAAGAAAATGTAAATAATAAGCAATAGAAATAGCCTGAATCAATAGAATCTTGATTGAGACTTGTTCCTGAGATTGGTCCGGTCCTTAGCTGAATTGCTTTGAACCCGAGCCAATATTGAGAGCTTGAGTATCTTAAGTTTATAATGAAATTGTGCAAGTGAATGTAATGAGAATTAGATGCCCTTCTAACATGAAAGTTGAGCTCCTTTTATAGTTAACAATACAAAATATTGATGTTAAAGAAACAATCTCTAATTCAATGCACTTAAATGAGAATAAGTACCTGTTTGGCCAAGCTTCTTGATACATGTACTTTTCAGAAGTAGAAACACTTTTTCCAGAAGCCAAAAAGTGTTTTTAGGGTCTGTTTGGCCAAGCTTCTGGAAAAGTGTTTCTGTTTCTTAGAAGTAGTTCTGCAGAAACTGTTTCTGAAGAATCTGTTAGGGTGTTTGACATATAATTATAGAAGCACTTCTGAGAATATTCCTTTTAATAGATTTAAAACTATTTAAAATATTTTTATGAACAAAAAGGACTTCTCGAGAAGCACTTCTGGAGAAGCACCAAATTGGTGTTTCTGCTTCTTTTCCCATCTATAAGTACCTGCCAAGCTTCTGGAAGTCTTAGGCCAAACAGGTACTTTTCAGAAGTATAAACACTTTTTTAAAAAGCCAAAAAGTGTTTCTAGATAAAAAGAGAAGCAAAAACACTAATTTGGTGTTTCTCGAGACGCCCTTTTTGTCAATTAAATGATTTTTATTGGATCCATTTACCTTTTTCTTTTCACAAAATTCATTTTAATCTCATATAATAACCCCATATAAAATAGAAATTTGGAAATGGGGTAGGGTGGTGGTAGGGCAGGGGGGAGGGTAAGAAAAAAAATCATATTTTTTAATTTTTTTTTTATAAAAATAACAAAAAATATGAAATAGAAATTTGATGATCGGGTAGGGTGGGGGGAGGGAAGAAAAAAATTCATATAATTTTTTTTTATAAAAGTAACAAAAATATGAAATAGAAATTTGAGGTGGGGTGAGGTAGGGCGGGGAGAGGGGTAAGAAAAATCATATTTATTAATAATTTTTTTATAAAATTAACAAAAATATGAAATAGAAATTTGAGGATGGGGTATGGCGTGGGGTTAAGAAAAATTCATGTTTTTTATAAATTGTTTATAAAAGTAAAAAATATATAAAATAGAAATTTGAGAATGTGGTAGGTGGACTGTGGGGATAGGGGAGGTAAGAAAAATTTCATATTTTCAATCATTTTTATAAAAGTAACAAAATATGAAATAGAAATTTGAGGATGGGGTGTGGGGTAAAGTGGGGGTAAGAAAAATCTTATTTTTATAAATTGTTTATAAAAGTAAAAAAATATAAAATAGAAATTTGAGAATATGGTAGGTGGACTGGGGGAGGTAAGATAAAAGTTCATATTTTCAATCATTTTTTTAAAAGTAACAAAAAATACGAAATAAAAATTTGAGGACGGGGTGGGATTGGGGGTAGGGGGTAAGGAGGGAAGAAAAAAATCATATTTTTTATAAAAGTAAAAAAAATATGACATAGAAATTTGAGGATGTGGTAGGGGTATGTGTGGGTAGGGCGGGGGGTAGGTTCTAGTAAATTTGCATTAAATATGGGTCAAACAGGAAACTGTTTTTGTTTCTCAGAAGTACTTCTATAATTATAGGCCAAACATCCTAACAGATTCTCTAGAAACAGTTTCTGCAGAACTACTTCTAAGAAACAAAAACTCTTTTCCAGAAGCTTGACCAAACAGACCCTAACGCCCATTTAATGAGAAATGAGTAAATGTCGGCGTCATGCCTGGATAGGTTACATGTTGAGTCTATTCGACCTTCTGTTGGTGTCACCTAGTTTAGACACTACTCGGTCCTGCTCGAACACGTGGACTTATATAGACGCCTCACCCCGAGTCAACTCACATCAGGTGCACATTATCATTACTCCATTCGACCTCACAATTAAACCACGCCACGGTTTCCATCGTATACATATAGTCCCCACACTTTCCAGATGAAAGTTTATGTAGTGATGGGAAGTGGAAATGATCCCTCTGGTGTCTTATTTTGTAAGCTTTCTTTCAAATTACTCTGAAATAAGCGGAAAAATAAATCGTTCAACATTTCACATGATTTAACTCACGTCTTATCATTCTGCCACTTTGGACATGTGTCGACATCCGATTGAATCGCCATTTGGATTCTCTAATCGAAACGTTTTGTAATGAACTAGCCTCTATAAACCCCCTTCCTTTTTACTTCTTCATTTTTATCTTTTAGTAAATTTTCTTTCATCCTTCGAAAACTCAAATCTTCATATCTCCTTATCTTCAAACATTCCAATCTTCATATCTTCAAACTCTCAGGCCTTCAAATCTCTAATTTTCATACCCGCATACTTTACATCTTCATATATTCATATAAATGGCACAAATTACCCGATATCCCTCAAGAAACTCCCCTCCGACTGCGTCTCTTCCTCTGACCATCGATGTTGTCACCGGTGTTGGGGGTCTTCCAATGATCAGGCTGTTGCCAAACCCCAAGCCTATAATATGTTGCCTTCAACCTTTCACTTTGACACTGAGTTCGTCGTTCAAACAATTTCCACGTAGTCCGATCAGGGATAAGAGGCTAGAAACTGGTCATCCTGCATCAAGACCTCAAAAGAGTCTGAGATGAGTATAGTTGGACAGATCTCTCCGGGATTATTGTCCCTTGCCCGACGATAATGTCATTACCTTCAGGTTTGGGTACTCTAATGTGTATACCTATCCCTTTACTTTCAAACTCGACCCCCTGATCGATCGTGTGATCCTCAAGACGTGAATGACTTACAATCTGTGTCTTGCAGTCCGTCAGTTTGGAGGATCGTGACCTACCTCTGTTACTTGACCAACTTGGTCAAATAAGATTTTACTTTGTACCATTTGATTCATTTGAACTCGCCAAGATTCTTTTGTGGTGGAATAGTCCAACTTTCCAAGCGAGGGAAATTTTCCATTCTATCTAGTGTCGATGAGAATCGGGACTGAGGATGGATGAAATGTTTTGTTGCAGTTCTGACTACTAAAATTATTCCGGCAAGGTACATGCCCTTCCCGGAGGAGTGGGACATGCATCGTAAAAATCAAAACCCTTTTCTCCCTTTTGACTTAAATGTCTTGCTCTTAAAAAAATTCTTTTCACTTTTTAGCCATCCAATGGATTCCAAACCACGTGGATAAACTCTACCAATGGGTCGAGAAAATAATTAGCACTCATCTACACAAGTTGCAGACATGGAAAGAACTCTCTGATGAACGCTGGGTATCCCGAAACCACGGTTAGACCATATTTTAGCCTTTTTTATTTATTTTTTTAAGTTCGACCTTATACATTCTTTCTTACTTTCTCTTTCTTTTCCCTTCCCAGGCTTACAGAAGGGTTCCTCGACCCCGAGGTCTAACCCCTTAGTTGCTTTAACTATTCCAAACATGGATCTTAACCTAATGGCCTCAGTTCACCGTGTCTCTGAGGCACCAAAGAAGAAAAAAAATCACCAAATCCTCAAAGCCTCCGAAGTCACATTCGGCCGCCAAAAACAGAAAAAGAAGCTCTGAGGTGGGAGGCTCCTCCCGACCTCAAAACTCTAGTATTTATCCAAGTGATGTCTGGATTAGTAAAGTCTCCACCACCACTACTACCACTCCGATGGAAAATACTCCAAATGAAGTGTGAGAAGAAAATGTTACTATTGAAGCAACTGAACCAATTTTGCCCCCTATCGAAGTGCTTACTTCTACTTTCGCACCTCCGGTCGTTGAATCTGCCATCATTGAGGATGACGATGAAGTAACGTATGAGGAGCCATTAGCTAGAAAACCAAAGAATTATACTTTAACTCCTCCTCCATCATCACAACTGACCCAAACCTTGGGACATGAAGATTTCGAATGCCTCTTTGAAAAGGCTGGTACCTCCGCAGGTCGGGCTGAGCGGGCTCATACCGTCGAGTTATCTCACCTAATCATACCACACAAATTGGCCAAATCTTCTAAGACTCCAAGAAACCATTCTAGCTCTCGGTCTAAGCTTGTAAACGTTTTCCCGGCCTCAAGTTCGGACCCGGGGAAGATAATATCTGCTATCATTTTCTTCCATGAGGACACAAACTTTCTGTCCTATCCGATCGGGGTTGTTTACTACATGAGGCCCCTTATATCGAAGTTAGATAGGGAGAAAATAAAGAATTTGTCTTGGCCATGCCTCTTTAATAAGGGTATGCACACTGCCAACCGGGTACGTATTCTTCTTGACTGCCTAAGTGAAAATTATATCATCTCTAATGTCTAACTTTATTTAGATTCTTAATCTTGCAGTCCTTCATTTTGTTGGTGAGGGCCTCGTTTGGTGTTTGGATGAAAATAAGCATATTAAAGGGCAGCTGGCTGCCCAAGAAAAATTAATTCAGCACCTCAAAAGCCTCCTTCAACAAAAGGATGCCCAACTGCAACAAGTCGGTGACTTGCTCACTGTCCGTCCAGGTTAAGCTGGACCAAGTCAGAGGCAGCTACCTCCAAGCAATAAATGACCTCGATATTTCCATCGAGTTAAATAAGATTTTGAGGAAGAGAATTAAAAACTCTTCCAAGATGTTGAAGACCTCACTCAACAACTCGAGGAGCAGGAAGAAGTTCGATAATATCAGGCTCAGGAAATTGAATTTCTGAATGCCGAACTCGATCGCCTCGGTGCTGAACTTACTGCAATGGATGCCGATAGGGCCGCCGACCTTGATATGCTGAAAATGGCGCAATATTAGACTGACCAACAAGCACAAAACAACGATGGGTTAATAAACGAGCTTGAAACCTCAAATCAAAGGTATGCTGAAATTTCAGCCCAATTTGCTCAAGTCTCGGTTGAACGAGACCAAGCTCTTGCTGATGTGGAGGCTAAAGTGGCTCGTATAGTGTTGAAGACTAAACATACTAAGTGGAATATCCGAAGGTTCATTTTAGAATAAGCTCGGGATGGGATCCCGAATATTGAGGCCAAAATAGATGAGGTTAGAGAAGTCGAGCTCAGAGCCTACCGCCAGCTGACCAAAGACAGCTTCGAGGAAGAACCAGATGACTCCAGGTCCGAGTCTGACTAGGAACTAGGCTTATGCTTTTGCCTTTTTTTGTATTTCCTTTTTGTATGTTTTGCTCTGGCTGTTTACTGGCCTTATATATAAAATGAACATATTTTTTCTTTGTTATTTTTCCTACCATTATTTGACATGTTTCATTGTTTTCTTATTTTCAACACTTAGACAAATAAGCTCCTAACCCAATTTGGGTAAATTTCCTTCAACTTCGGAGTTTTAAAAATACAAACCATCACTTAGTTTGTGTCAGGCCGAACGAAAGTAATCTTCGGTCTTAAAAATGAACTAATGCATTCGGAATCACTTATTTTTGTTCTGAATATCTTTAGACAGCAGTCCCCAGTTAAGGACTTTAAGAAACTCGTCAGCTCGTAAGCCTAAATATTTTAACAATTACTCGAGGATAACGGTATGCAAAGAAATATAGTCGAAGCAAGTTTTGGTCAAAGTATTCTTTCATTCAAAGTACTTACTTCAGACAAATAATAGGGCAAGATTCATTCGATTTTTCTGCCATTACATGTTTTGCCATAACAAAGAAACTACTTGGTCAAGATTCATTTGATATTTTAACCCTTACAAAGATAATCCCAAAAAGCTAAAGAAATCTCTGAACATATCACTCTTACCTTGAGCTTTCTTGTCGAGGATATGGCAGTCCCCTAGTGTTTGTGTTCGAAATATGAGAACTTAAACAATATTTGTTTCTTCAATACCGGGCAGTCCCCAATCCCCATCACTTGGCTGGTCTTTAACACCAAAATAAATAACACGCCTTACATTGTTACCTCATTAAAAACCTTGCCATAAAAACCCATTTCGGGATAAAAACTGTGTTAAGAGAAAAATAGTGCACCACATATTTTTAGACTTAATTCTAACTTGGCTCGGCCTTGGAATGATTACTCCGAGCTGGACCTGCATGGGTTAACCATAACATAGTAATATCTACGGAATATAAACGGTTAATAAAAATATACCTTAGCAATAATATCGCTTCAAGTGAGCGATGTTCCAGTTATTCGATAGTTTCTGACCATCTTCAGCTTCCAACTGGTACGAGCCTTTATCGGTGATTTCTGACACTTTGTAGGGACCTTCCCAGTTCAGACCCAATTTTTCTTCGTTGGGATTTTTGGTGTTAAGGGTCACTTTTCACAGAACTAGTTCTCCTACTTGAAAGTGCCGAAGATTAGTCCTACGGTTATAATATCTTTCTATCCTTTGCTTTTGAGCAACTAGCCGAAGTAAAGCCAATTCATGATGTTCATCCATCAAGTCCAGCTTTACAGCCATCGTTTCATTATTTGAATCTTTGGTTTCATGAATGAACATTATGTTCGGCTCGCCTACTTCCACCGGAATTAAAGCCTCTACACCATAAACCAAAGAAAATAGAGTCTCTCCAGTGCTAGATTTTTGTGTTGTCTTGTTGCCCGCAACACCTCTGGTAAAATTTCTTACCATTTGCCTTATGAGTCCTTTAATCTTTTCCTCAGATTATGAATAATTGACTTATTTATTGACTCCGCTTGCTCTTTTGCATTTCGATGGTATGAAGTCGACACAATCTGTTTAATTTTCAACCCTTCGAGGAAGTCATTCACCTTTTTCCTAATGAACTATCACCCATTATGGCAAGTGATCTCCGTCGGTATGCCGAACCGACAATTGATATGATCCCATATAAAATCAATGACTTGTTTTTCTTTGACTTTCTTAAAGGTCTTCGCTTCAACCCACTTAGAAAAATAATTAATCATAAATAAGATAAAACGTACCTTTTTGGGTGCCCATGAGAGTGGCCCCACAGTGTCCATCCCCCATTTCCTGAATAAGTATGGAGACAAAACTGGATTAATTTCGTCGGTTGGTGAATCATAGGAGCATGCCTTTGACACTCATTGCATTTTCGGAGAAAGTTCTTCGCGTCTTCTTCCATCTGAACCCAATAATATCTGGCCCTAATCAATTTTTGAACCAAATGTTTTTCTCCTGAATGATTACCGCAAGTCATCTCGTGAACCTCACGCATCACATAATCAGTTTCTCTGAGCCCTAAGAACCTTGCTAAAGGATCGTAAAAAGACCTTCGGTATAATTGACCATCAACCAGATAAAACCTGGCCGCCTTAGTCTGAAGTGCTCTTGATTCATTCGGATCCATATGCAACTTCCCATATCGAAGCTAGTCGATAAACTTGTTATGTCAATCCCAAGTTAAGCTTGTTGTTTTTACTTCAGCATGACCATCATCAATTGCGGAGTTTAGTAGTTGCACAACTGTCCCCAAATTAATTCTTCTGTATATACAGACGACCCCAAATTAGCCAAGGCATCTGATTTATTTTCTTTCTTCCGAGATACATGTTCCATGGTCTATTATTTGAACCGATACAATATCACTTGAACCTTTTCTAATTATTTGTGCATTCTTTCCTCATTTACTTCGAACACGCCATTGACTTGATTAACGACTATAAGCGAGTCGCATTTTTCTTCGATGACCTCGACTCCCTAGCTCCATGCTAATTCTAAACCCGTAATCATAGCCTCATACTCGGCTTCAATATTAGTCAATTTCACAATTCTTATCGACTGTCGAATAATATCTCCTGTAGGTGCCTTCAAAACTACCCCAAGCCCGAACCCTTTTATGTTTGAAGCTCCATCCGTGTATAAGGTCCAGACCCCCGAGGTTTCTCCTGAGGTTAATAAAAATTCTTTTTATACCTCGAGACTCATTCCGGATGTTGATCGGTGTATTTTATATACACCTTTTGAGTCTGTTTTAGTTAGTCTTTTGTCCCATTTTGCACATATAAGTGTCGTATTAGGATAGTTTTTCTTTCTATTGAGTCAAAGTGGTTGAAATGGCCAAATGGCGGAAAAGGAGCAAAAAGAGGGCAAAAGAGGAGATGCCAGAGTAGCAGAGAAAGTGGCGAACGAGGCTAAAATCCGCACCAGCGCGCGCCTCGCTGCCAAAAGCGAGGGCGCGGCGCCACTATTCGTAGGCAGAAGATTCGCGCGGCTTAAACAGCGAATGCGAGCGCGGCGCCTAAACCTCCGAGGAGCTACAGAAGATACAGCGCCGCGGCGCCCTCAGACAGCAGATATCAGGGCCGCGGCGCCAAAACACCCGACGGATCGCAGAACTTCCTGCGCCGCGCGCTATCTGCGCAGGCGGCGCCGACGCGGAAAAATTATGTCTTTTGACTGATTTTTGGGCCAGCTGCGAGGAAAAGAAGGAGGCGTTTTTAAACCTATATAAGGAGAACCCTGAGCGATTTTGAGGTTCCTTCTGCACAACTCAAGATTTTGGCTTGGAGATTGGATACCATTAACTTAGTACTTTCTTTTCCTTTTCTTTTCTTTAATTCAGTTTTTGCATGATGAACTTTGAATTAGTTCTTGTCATATTCATGGCTAGGAACTAATTCTCTTATAGGGCTTTCTATGTTGAATTTCTTGAAACTTATGTTATAAATTAATGCATGTTTATGGTTATTTTTCTTATTGAGAGATCTATCCAATAATTGAGTTGAATTCTTGGTAACTAATTGACAACTAGTTATCACAATATGATTTCTAATCGATTACGAAAAGGGGATTGTGAATATCTTGTAAGTTGGGTAGACAGCTTGAATTGGGGATGAAAATACCTCAATTAGTTTTGTAGCGTTGATGAGAGGCTTAACAGCTAATTTTGCGCATTGTGCGTGACGGCCAACTAGGTTTTGTTCTTAATCCTCCTATAGAGTTAACCTTATCACAGAAAGGTAGGTAAGGAACACTACTGGGGTTGAGTGTTTATATAACACTAACGGGAGTATAAAACGATGGTGTAATACTGCATTCTCCAAAAGAAAAACACAGTAAGTAATGCATTAGTAAGTAGCATGCGGATAGTGAGGATACATAGAAGCCCTATTCTCATCACATCCAAGTAGTTCTTTATATTTACTTATCTTTAATAATTCTTAGTTATAAACCAAACAATCAATCATTAATTCACCAAATAGATACTAGAAAATAGATAGTTGGTACTTGAACCCTAATCCTGAGGGCGATATTGGTCTTATCTAAGACTATACTACTTGATACGATAACGTGCACTTGCGTTTAAAAGTGTGTGCATATTACGCGCATCAAGTTTTTGGCGCCGTTGCCGGGGATTAGACATAGTTCAATATCAAATTCATCTATTTTTAATTTCTAATTTGGTAAGTTAATTTGTTATTTTTATTTTTAGTTTTTACGAAAATTCGAGGTGCCGTGATTTTTTTGTTGGCTTTGATTCGTTTCAGGAACACTTAGATATGGATTTTTACTGTCCATATGATAGAGAGTCAACCATAGAGGAACAAAGGGAGGAGTTACGAGAAACTATACTCAGTCTCACGAGGTCCCAAGCTCAGTTCATGGACGAAATGAGGTTGGGTATAAAGAAATTGGAAACAGAAATAGCAGAACTCGCGGTCATATTCAACAGCGAACCGCAAGAAGAGCAATCTGCATCTGGGATAAGCAATAAGGAAACACAATGTCAGGCAATTGACCTGAAGGATGCCGAATCAGAGGAGAGAAAGTTTGCGAATTGTCGCGCCAAGCGCTAATGATCGTGGGCGGCGTCGAGGATTCGGAAATAGTACAGGAAGTTCTGGCATCCGAGACAGTGCATGAAAGTGGCGCGCGCGCCAAGATCGTGGCGCGCGCCCGTAACCTGTAAAAAAAAAACAGCACCGGTGGTGCAGCGACACACCCAGTGATACCATATCCCGTGGTTAAAAACATGCACTCTTGACAAGCAATTCTCCAGATTCGTGGAGGTTCTCAAACAATTGCAACTCAATATCCCGTTTGCTGAAGCACTAGAACAAATGCCGAGCTACGTCAAGTTCATGAAGGATGTGCTTAGCAAAAAGAGGAAGATAGAGGATTACGAAACGGTGATGTTAACTGAAGAATGTAGTGCCATCCTACAGAGACAACTGCCTCAGAAGTTACAAGACCCTGGGAGCTTTACCATCCCATGCACTATTGGAAAGTTTGAATGTCAAAAGGCACTGTGCGACCTGGGAGCAGGCATAAATCTGATGCCCTATCTAGTTTTCTGCAAACTAGAAATGGGAGAAATCAAACCTACAAACATCACCCTGCAGCTAGCTGACCGCTCAATTGTTCATCCGAGAGGAGTCATCGAAGATATATTAGTAAAAGTGGACAAGTTCATCTTCCCCGCCGATTTCGTTATCTTAGACATACAAGATAACGATGGAATCCCCATCATACTGGGCAGACCCTTCTTAGCCACAGGACAGGCTCTCATTGATGTTCAAAAAGGGGAATTGAAGCTTCGAGTAGATGAAGAAGAGGTGATTTTTAATGTTCTTCAAACAACAAATTTTCCAGAGGCCAAAGATAACTGCTCGGCCATTGATCTTATCGAAGAGACAATGTCAAACAAAGAGTTCGAATATGATGATACGCTTGAAGAAGTACTGACCACATGGGATGATGATAGTAGAAACGATCCAGATCTGATGGAGTATGCAAATTGGATGAATGCTTATGAAAAATGGGATACAAGGACAAAGAAGTATGAAGAGCTGGGACAGGTACCAGAAAGATCATTACCATCCACAGAGAAGGCCTTAGAGTTAGAGTTAAAAATCCTACCCAATCATCTACAATACCAATACCTAGGTGAAGAGAAAACCCTACCAGTGATCATTTCATGCCACCTATCCACCGAAGAGATTGATAAACTGCTAAGAGTACTAAAGAATCACAAGTGGGCTATTGGATGGACATTAGCAGACATAAAAGGGATAAGTCCATCAACGGTAATGCATAAGATCCGTCTAGATGAGGAGAGCAGACCATCCATCGAAGCCCAGAGGCGACTGAACCCAAATATGAAGGAGGTAGTAAGGAAAGAAATCCTAAAATGGCTCGATGCAGGAGTAATTTACCCCATATCTGATAGCACTTGGGTAAGTCCAGTACAAGTGGTGCCAAAAAAGGGTGGAATAACAGTGGTGGCTAACGAAAGAAACGAACTCATCCCTTCGAGAAACGATCACGGATGGAGAATCTGCATTGACTATCGCAAGTTGAATAAAGTAACTAGAAAAGACCACTTCCCGTTGCCATTCCTAGATCAAATGTTGGACAGACTCGCAGGGCATAACTACTATTGCTTTTTGGATGGATACTGTGGTATCACCAGTTGCAATAGCCCGAAGATCGTGAAAAGACAACATTCACTTGCCCTTTTGGCACATTTGCATTTAGAAGAATGCCATTTGGACTCTGCAATGCACCTGCTACTTTTCAAAGGTGTATGATGGCAATTTTCTCAGATATGGTAGAGAGGACTATAGAGATCTTTATGGATGACTTTTCGGTCTTTGGAGCATCATTTGATGAATGTTTAAGGCATCTAGAAGCAGTGTTGAGCCGGTGCGAAGAATCTAACCTTGTGCTAAATTGGGAGAAGTGTCACTTCATGGTGACAGAAGGAATCGTCTTGGGGCATAAAATATCAAGCCAAGGTATTGAGGTAGACAAAGCAAAGATCTCGATGATCAAAATCTACCACCTCCAAAGATCAACAAAAGGAGTCAGAAGTTTCCTTGGACATGCAGGCTTCTATAGAAGATTCATCAAGGATTTTTCAAAGGTCTCAAAGCCCCTCTCCACATTGTTAATGACGGGGGTAGCCTTCGACTTCAATAAAGAATGCCCATCCGCATTTCAAACGCTCAAGGAGAAGCTTACCTCAGCACTCATAGTCATTGCACCAAATTGGGAGCTCCCATTTGAACTCATGTGCGATGCAAGCGACTATGCAGTTGGAGCGGTACTTGGACAGAGAATCGACAAGGTATTTAGATCCATTTACTATGCTAGTAAAACTCTAAATGACGCACAATTAAATTATGCAACTACTGAAAAAGAATTACTAGTTATAGTATATGCGTTTGAGAAATTCAGGCCCTACTTGATTGGAAATAAAGTGATAGTATACACTGACCACTCTGCTATAAAGTACTTAATGACAAAGAAGGATGTTAAGCCTCGCCTCATTCGATGGGTCCTACTTCTACAAGAATTTGACGTAGAGATTCGTGATAAGAAAGGAACAGAGAATTCGATTCTGAACCACTTGTCGGCATCGAGAACACAGAGCGTAACACCAAGGATGTGCAAATAAATGATCACTTTCGACGAACAACCGCTTTGAGTAAGTATGAATTCTAATTTACCTTGCGCTGATTTTGTTAACTTTCTTGCAGCTAAAGTTCTACCCCCAGGCTTGTCAAGACAGCAAGTGAAGAGGTTTTATTCTGAAGTAAAACATTACTATTGGGAGGAATCAATGCTATACAAACACTATGCCGACCAAGTCATCAGGCGATGCATACCATAGGAAGAGATGCACCAGGTTCTCACCCATTGCCACACCTTATCATGTGGTGGACACTTTGGGGCATCAAGAACAGCGGCAAAGGTATTGCAATGCGGATTCTATTGGCCAACGCTCTTCAAGGATGCCCATGCCTTTGTGCAGATATGTGATAATTGTCAAAGAACAGGGAACATCTCAAGACGAAACGAGATGCCTTCGCACGGGGTATTGGAAGTAGAACTATTCGATGTGTGGGGAATTGATTTCATGGGACCATTCCCGCCATCCTTTGGAAATCAATACATCCTTCTGGCAGTAGACTATGTGTCCAAATGGGTAGAAGCAGTGGCCACCAAAGAAAACGACAGTAAAACTGTTCAAAAATTCCTCCAGAAGAATATTTTCACAAGGTTCGGCACACCAAGAGCTCTCATCAGTGATGAAGGGAGCCATTTCTGCAATAGGCAGCTGAATTCATTGCTTTCCCGATATGGAGTTTACCACCGCACTACAACTGCTTACCATCCTCAAGCTAATGGGCAAGCGGAAGTGTCAAATAGAGAAGTGAAGAGCATATTGGAAAAGACGGTGAACGGCTCAAGGAAAGACTGGTCTATCAAATTAGATGACGCATTGTGGGCATACCGGACAACATTCAAAACACCAATTGGTATGTCACCTTATAAATTAGTTTTTGGTAAAGCATGTCATTTGCCAGTAGAGTTGGAACATAGAGCATACTGGGCAATGAAGAAGTTAAACATGGATACCACGGCGGGGAGAGGAGGCTACTACGGTGGCGAATTAGATGAATTCCGACACAATGCCTATGAGAATGCAAAGATCTACAAGGAACGAACGAAAGCATGGCACGATAAGAATTTGATACCAAAAGATTTTCAAGAAGGACAACAAGTGCTGCTATTCAACTCAAGGTTAAGATTGTTTCCAGGCAAGTTAAAATCACGTTGGACAGGACCATACACGGTAGTAAGAGTATTCCCATACGGAGCAATTGAAATAAAAGGGAGAGAGGGAGCCGCCTTCAAAGTAAACGGACAGAGGTTAAAACCCTACCTGATCAATGAAATGGAATACATGAACTTGGTAACTTCTCAATCCTTAAAATAATAAGGAACTTGCGTCCGGCTAAAAGACGGTAAAGACAACGCTAGTTGGGAGGCAACCCAATGTTTTAATTATGTTATTTCAACTTCTGTTTTTTAGTTTATTTTATTTTGTCTTGATCAGTCTCACGGTCTTGGGTTCGTGTGTCTGTGCTGTGTTGACAGGTGGAAGCCAAGGATATCCAGAAAAATCGCCAAATGATCAGAAGGCACCCAGAAGCTTGGGCGCCGCGGCGCCCATTTGCAGGGCCGCGGCGCCACAACGGAAACGATGAGTCTGGAGGATACCCTGATCTGAAGGCCCTATCGCCAAATCAAAACATCAAGAATACTCCTCCCCTCACGGAATTCAAAGCATTACCCACCGCCACCACCACCATTTTAACCAAAGTTTGTAAGTGTCATTTTCTTTTACTGTCATTGAGTCTTGCACACATTGGGGACAATGTGTGATTTAAGTTTGGGGGTGTTTTATTTGTGTGTCATGTTATGTCAAAAATCATGTATGCTGTAGTTGCTAGAAACACCTAGTGAAGTAAGGTGGAATAATGTAAAGGAATTGAAGCAACTATCTAAACACTTAGGATAGATATGCCAAAAACTCACAGAATCTGTCTATTTGGAGTTTCTTGCTTGAGTCATGCATGCTAAATGATAAATGCTTATGTGTTATGATTGCTTGCTATTTGAGGCGAAATAGTTAGGATATGTATGTTAGGGAGATGACTCAGGCATTTCTTTGATAGCCAATTCTTACCATTCTTTTCTACCCTGTACTTTAAAAATATCCCTAGTCAGCCCCATTGAGCCTAAATTTGAAACTTCTTCTTTGACACCCTATATTCCCACAAAATTGTTCCATAAGTGAAAATATGAAATAGTGGAGTACATTGTGTTAAAAAGAAGAAACAAAAAGAGTGAACAAGTTTGATGCACCCCAATGGAAAAGTAATAAGAAAGAGGCAAAAGCCTAAGTTTGGGGGTGCCTATTAGTATAATACACTTCACTCTCCCAAAACAAAAGAGGGGAAGGATAGAATTGAAGTGAAGGAAAGAATCAAAAGAAAAAGGGAAAAATTGAAAAGCCAAAGAGCTTATGGCATGAAAAATGAGCCTAAATGCCTATCTTTACCAACCCCTACCTAAGCCTACATTACAACCCTCAAAGTCCTGAAGATCTCTTTTATGCATATCCAGAATTAGTGGAGAATAGCAAGTAAGCATGCCATAGGAATTCTTGAATTTATATGTGTTATGCCCCGTATTTCCAGAGTATGTACGAAGGGACGTACGTAGAAAATTTGAAACTTTTAATTAGGCTTGGCCGAATTAATTTTGTGCGATTAAGTCGTTTTTCGTTTCCTTCGTAGGGAATTTGCTATGTCATTTTTAATTTTTATGGATTTTTCAGAGGCGAAGCGTGTTGGGCCAACAAGAGAGGCGCCGTGAGTGGGCGGTAAAGGGAGGGTTGGACGATTGGCCTTGTTGGTCAAGGGGAGTTGGTAGGATATTTTTTGTGTGTTAGTTGGCTAGGGTGAACTTGGCAAGATCTTGGCCCTACACCTTGGCAAGATCTTGGCCATTATAAATACCACCCTATGTTGAAGACTTTCTTCATCCTAAAATCTTCTAAGTGTTAAAATCCCTCCCTCTTCCTTCTTGTGGTTCTCGTCAAGAGCCTTCCCTCCCTGGCGAGAGCCCTCACCCCTCTCCTAGTAGTGTGGTCGTGGGTACCCCCAGCCTAGTTGTCTCGTCTAATACACCCCCTCTTGGTAGAAATACTCTCAAAGTATTGTTATAATGCCCAAATTACCTTAGCCATATACCTTGTAGTATTAGGTTATACTATCTGAAAAACCGGAAATACTATTATACTTCCCTTAGTCACAAACCGAAACCCTAAGGAAAATCTCCATGGTTAGTTGGAGTAATAAGTAGAAGTTGGTTAGAACTTCTAAGGGTTGTTTGGAGGCGGATTCTTAGGAGCTAAACCTTGCTCGGGATCGACATTTAAACTCGGATAATTATGGGCTTATCGAGGTAAATATCTTGTCCTCTATTGTAATTGGAAATTACATGATTGTTAGACTATATAGTTGAAGTATACTATATATAGAAGAGCGTTGTTATCGGCAATGTCTTTTGACTTAAGCGAATATAAGAAACCTTTTAAGAAGAATTATATAGACTTGTGTAGCTTTTACGTGAGGTAGAATTGTGCACGTCAGGTTAGATGTATGAACCCCGTTGGCTTGATGGCGGCCTCGATAGAGGAGGAGATTTGTTGCGGGGAGAATTTTCGGTAGAATGTTCTCGATGAGGTCTAAATGTTAATAAAGCGCCTTGTGGCCTTATAGGTTGAAGTACTACGTGTGGCGCGATCTACTTGACTTAAGGAGTAGCGGTTGGAGGTACTTGGGCGTTTTGCTATTAGTCGATGCTGTCGCGAGGTATGTGAACCTCTTCCTATCTCTTCTAGCATGATATGTGTGAACTATGTGTGCTAAATGTATTTGATTGGTTTAAAACATAAAGTGTTATAACGGCTTTATGGGAAGTTGGTTATATGACTTTATGTTGGTAAGAAAATACTTGTGGTTTTGAAAAGGTAAGCGATTTGAACTATAAGCGGCTTGTTATGTGTTAATAAAGAACTTGAAGTATTTAAGATTTTGAATCATTTGAAAGAAGTAATACTTGGTTTTGAAAACTTAAGAGTTATACTAGCTTTATGGGAAGTTGGGTAATAACGACTTAAGAATGTTTCTTGATTTGAAATCGAATGTGTATCGACAAACCACGTTAATAAAAGGAAATGTTTGTGATTAAGTATTATTAAAACGAAACTTCCATCTGCATAGAAGCTAAGATGAGACAAAATGACATTTCTAGATCATGGATGCTTAATAAGATTGATTATAAACAAGAATAACCTACATAAGACATAGGTTTCTCAAAGCGTTTAAAGGAGAATTATGTTTTAAAGGATTTAAAACTATGAACTACGAAACCCTTTCTAAAATGAGAAACTTGAGCATTTGAAATTAGGCAAACTTGAGCGTTTGGAAAATAAGGTTGTTACTTGATTTTACAAAGGAAAGCATTTTGGTTTACTTAACAATGTTAGTCTCTAATTTTATACTACGGTATCGGGTGACCTTTGTAAAAGAAATGGATCTTAAAAGGAATTTAACGTCGTAGTACTTTAGGAGTTAAAATCACTTTGACATAAAATGAAAGTGCCTTGAGTTGTGTATAACTTGCCTATGCTTGTCGTTATGAAAGCGTGACCATGTTACGTGTGATAGCCTTGTTATGCAATTATTGTGTTCTACTCGACTACGGTTCATCCGAATGTATTTCACTCGACTAGGTTCATCAGAATGTATTTCACTCGATTAGAATGTATTTCACTTGATTCACGGTTCATCGAATGTATTTCACTCGATTAGGTTCATCAGGAATGTATTTCACTCGATTAGGTTCATCCGAATGTATTTCACTTGATTACGGTTCATCCGAATGTATTTCACTTGATTACCGTCTCAGGGAATGTATTTCACTTGATTACCGGCTCATCGAATGTATTTCACTTGATTACCGGTTCATCCGGAATGTATTTCACTCGAGAATGTATTTCACTCGACTACGGTTCATCAGGAATGTATTTCCACGCTTTCTATATTGGGTCCATAAGATGGGCGAGACAGTTATACGTATCACATGATTTGTACCTAGAGGCGGTGAGGAAGGAGCTGGCATGAGGATGACTTTGAGGCGTGAGTCACGACTTGACATATGTTTATTTATTGTGTAGTTTGGTTATCATACATGTCTCACTTTATATAGACTACTATGATTTCATTTCTGATGTTATTTGATTTCACATACTCGGTTGTCTTGACCTCGGCGTTCATAGTTACATCGATCGTGATCCTCGCTCTTAGGGTCACGATTGGGAAAGCTCCGTTTCTCGGAGGCTTATCTTGGTATAGTCCTACATTCGGGGTATGGCGCGTCGTTGTTGTCATATTATTCGTAAGTGCAATTTGTAAGAGGTTATCAAATTGCTATTTATATATAAAGGTAACGTTTTGGTTGCTTTTATTTCACTGTCATATTACATTGGTTTCATGTATTGTCTTTATGTTCAGATTACTCGATGTTGTGTCACTAGGGTGCGGGTAAGACACGATCGCGGGCGGATTAGTCGTGACAAAAGTGGTATCGAGCGATTAATCCTCGGAAAGTGTCTAGTCTTGATTATCGGTGTGTTGTGCAATAATCAGGAGGCTATAGGATAGTTAGGATTGGTTTCTATTTCTTCTCACTCAGAGATCGTGCCTTAGAGCTGTGTTGTAAGTTGGACCCTCTAACGTATTTCTTTCCCAGATTTATGCCTCGCGTGAGGCAACCCGAGAGGAGGCAAGGAGGCTGCGAGTGGGTTACGTGGGCACAGCCCAATCATCACGGTGGTTCTTCATTCGGGAGTTTTGCGAGTTTAGCGCGGTTCCTCTGCGGCCATGATGTTTGAACCGAGAATATAGATTGCAAAAAGCGACCTATTACTAGCTATGGATTTGGCTAGTATACCGAGTCTTGATGAGTATCAAGGTTGTGCAAAGTAAGTTCTTGATTAGGCTTGGGCATGGCACGTGTATGGGCTTATGCGCGGAGCGAAAGCGTAAGATCGGCGGGTTAACGAAGGGCGAAGAGTCCTTTGGTAACTTTGAGTCGAGTCACCATTAGATTATGCACATCCACGGTCGCGAAAGGTCCTCCGGGGTTCGGGGCGTTGGGGTATGCAGTTAGTCGAGCTCGAGCTTGTTCACCATTACACGAAGGTTTTTTCTCGGTGTTGAATGTCGCCTTTTAGTTCTTGTTGTGATGTCGAAAGAGTGTCGGAGGACTTAGCCTTCGTGGATCGGTGGGTAGTTTGTCATCTTGTTTGATTTGAGCGACTAAGGGAGTGAAGCGATAGATATAGATATATCCTTAACCCTCTAGAGATCGGTATGTGTGATAAGGTAAGTATACCTTAAGTGCTATGTTACGATAGCGGTGTGTTAGTAGGGATTAGAAATCATGGTGGGTTAGCAGAAAGATTTTGGGGATAGAAGGTGTGAGCCTTAGAGTTTTATACGTAGAGACCTTAGAGGTAAGGCCATCTCGAGTAAAGGTGTAGTGTTCGGGTTTGACCCTTATAGGAGTGCATAGTGCACGTGAACTATGTTCTGGGATAAGTCACGAGTAGTGTAGAATGAAGAGGGTAGTTGAGCTAAGAAGCTACCCGGTTTTCGTAGCGTGATTAGTGAGAGTTTTCGCTAGCGTTTAGCGGCGTTCTTGGGTCGGGTTGAGGCGCGTTGCGGGTCAACCAGCGGCATGTTGGTGGTGGTGGTCTTCGTGGTAGTCACGAGGGTGTTAGGCCCAAGTTTAGTTAACCAGTCACTGAGTTCGTGGATGCGTTCGACCGATGGTCGGGCAGGAGGTCGGCCGTCTTGTTTTCTAACAAAGACCGTTTACTCGGATCGGGATTGATCTATCGAAAGGTTGTAAGGCTGCACGGTGCCTACCTTCACCTTATGGCGACAGCATGGAGCCAGTCTGGCGACTGTTTTGGTTTCGAAGTTTTACCAAGCGGGGTTAAGACTCGGTGAGTCTCAAAATCGCATCGCCCTCGGGCCAGTGTGTGTATTTCAGAGGTAGTTGTGGGGATTGTTGTCTCCTGTGGAGGGAGTGTTTAAGCTACCATTTCAGTTTTTGAATGTCGCCTTATGAGGCCTTGTAGGGGCGGAAGTGTAAGCGATTGGTTCGATGTTGGCGATAGTTGGTTGAGCTTGTTCCGGTGTGGATAGGGTAAAGCTTGTCTAGAAGAGGTTAGAAATCGTGCGGATAATCGGCGGCGCTTAGAGTTCTCTTGAAGGTACCAGTGTGACGAGTTTTGGAAAGCAGAGGAACTTAGCGAGTTACTTTGGGCCGCACGAGTTCATGTGAAGAATAGGCGGGTTGCCTATATGTTAGCGTCCGACTTAGGAAGCGATGCGTCCGATCTTTCGTATTGTTATGTTGGGAAGTATCGAAGATCCATCAGTGTTCGATTAATGATGACCACGTTAGGGATAGTAACCCGAGTTTTGAATCAAATGTAGTAAGTTCGAATGTCGTACCATTTGTTGGGTCACTTGAGAAGGTTAATGCCTCGAGCAAAGTGACAAAAGTGGTATCATTTTTGGTGATGTTAGAGGTGTTTCCTCGTGGACTTGGATGTAAGCATTTTGCGCAGTTGGTTCCGTGGCGAGTTTGTTCTCGTAAGTATAGTGGTGAAGACTATCTTTGGCGCACGTTGTTCGAGACCTAGAAGGAACATTCGGGACGAATGTTTCTAAGGAGGAGAATGTTATGCCGTATTTCGGTATGCGAAGGGGCGTGCGTAGAAAATTTGAAACTTTTAATTGAAGGCCGAATTAATTTTGTGCACAACACCCGATTAGAGTCGTTTTTAAAGCGTTTCCACGACTTTCGTAGGGAATTTCCGGCTATGTCATTTTTAATTTTACGGATTTTTAGAGGCGAAGCGTGTTGGGACAAGAGGCGCGGCAGCACCTGCGATTGGCGTGAGTGGGCGGTAAAGGAGGGTTGGACGATTGGCCTTGTTGGTCGGAGTTGGTAGGATATTTTTGTGTGTTAGTTGGCTAGGGTGCACTTGGCAAGATCTTGGGCAAGATCTTGGCCATTGGTTGGCCTATAAATACCACACATGTTGAAGACTTTCTTCATCCTAAAATCTTCTAAGTGTTAAAATCCCTCCTCTTCCTTCTTGTGGTTCTCGTCAGAGCCTTCCCTCCTTTGGCCTAGTAGTGTGGTGCCCCAGGTACCCTAGTTGTCTCGTCTAATACACCCCCTCTTGGTAGAAATACTCTCAAAGTATTGTTATAATGCCCAATTACCTTAGCCATATACCTTGTAGTATTAGGTTATACTATCTGAAAAACCGAAATACTATTATACTTCCAAACCACTAAGGAAAATCTCCATGGTTAGTTGGAGTAATAAGTAGAAGTTGGTTAGAACTTCTAAGGGTTGTTTGGAGTAGGAGCTAAACCTTGCTCGGGATCGACATTTAAACTCGGATAATTATGGGCTTATCGAGGTAAATATCTTGTCCTCTATTGTAATTGGAAATTACATGATTGTTAGACTATATAGTTGAAGTATACTATATATAGAAGAGCGTTGTTATCGGCAATGTCTTTTGACTTAAGCTGAATATAAGAAACCTTTTGAAAGAAATCTTGACTGTAATTATATGTATTAGACTTGTGTAGCTTTTACGTGAGGTAGAATTGTGCGTCGGTTAGATGTATGAACCCCGTTGGCTTGATGGCGGCCTCGATAGAGGAGGAGATTAATTTTGAATGTTCTCGTCTAAATGTTAATAAGCGCCTTGTGGCCTTATAGGTTGAAGTACTACGTGTGGCGCGATCTACTTGACTTAAGGAGTAGCCGCGGTTGGAGGTACTTGGGCGTTTTGCTATTAGTCGATACTCGTCGCGAGGTATGTGAACCTCTTCCTATCTCTTCTAGCATGATATGTGTGAACTATGTAAGTGCTAAATGTATTTGATTGGTTTAAAACATAAAGTGTTATAACGGCTTTATGGGAAGTTGGTTATAACGACTTTATGTTGGTAAGAAAATACTTGTGGTTTTGAAAAGGTAAGCGATTTGAACTATAACTTGTTATGTGTTAATAAAGAACTTGAAGTATTTCAAAAGATTTTTGAATCATTTGAAGAAGAAGTAATACTTGGTTTTGAAAACTTAAGAGTTATACTAGCTTTATGGGAAGTTGGGTAATAACGGCTTAAGAATGTTTCTTGATTTAATCGAATGTGTATCGACAAACCACTGCGGCGTTAATAAAGGAAATGTTTGTGATTAAGTATTATTAAAACGAAACTTCCATGTAGAAGCTAAGATGAGACAAAATGACATTTCTAGATCATGGATGCTTAATAAGATTGATTATAAACAAGAATAACCTACTCACATAAGACATAGGTTTCTCAAAGCGTTTAAAGGAGAATTATGTTTTAAAGGATTTAAAACTATGAACTACGAAACCCTTTCTAAAATGAGAAACTTGAGCATTTGAAATTAGGCAAACTTGAGCGTTTGGAAAATAAGGTTGTTACTTGATTTTACAAAGGAAAGCATTTTGGTTTACTTAACAATGTTAGTCTCTCTAATTTTATACTACGGTATCAGGTGACCTTTGTAAAGAAATGGATCTTAAAAGGAATTTAACGTCGTAATACTTTGAGTTAAAATCGGACTTTGACATAAAATGAAAGTGCAGTTGTGTATAACTTGCCTATGCTTGTCGTTATGAAAGCGTGACCATGTTACGTGTGATAGCCTTGTTATGCAATTATTGTGTTCTACTCGACTACCGTTCATCCGGAATGTATTTCACTGAATGTATTTCACTCGATTAGAATGTATTTCACTTGATTACGGTTCATCCGAATGTATTTCACTCGATTAGGTTCATCCGAATGTATTTCACTTGATTACCGGCTCATCCGAATGTATTTCACTTGATTCTGGTTCATCCAGAATGTATTTCACTTGATTACGGTTCATCCGGAATGTATTCACTTGATTCAGGGAATGTATTTCACTCAATGTATTTCACTCGACTACCTGGTTATCCAGAATGTAAGAATGTATTCCACGTTTCTATATTGGGTGATTTGTACCGAGCTCAGCATGAGGATGACTTTGAGGCGTGAGTCACGACTTGACATTTATTTATTGTGTAGTTTGGTTATCATACATGTCTCTGCTTTATATAGACTACTATGATTTCATTTCTGATGTTATTTGATTTCACATACTCGACCTCGTAAAGTTACATCGATCGTGATCCTCGCTCTTGGTCACAGTTCGGCGTTGATTTAAGCTCGTTTCTCGGAGGCTTATCTTGGTATAGTCCTGATTGTAGGTGGTATGGCCCCCGCACGTCGTTGTTGTCATATTATTCGTAAATTTGTAAGAGGTTATGCTTCAAATTGCTATTTATATATATCTTGAAGGGCTTTTTGGTTGCTTTGTTTTCTTATTTCACCGCTATTACATTGGTTTCATGTATTGTCTTTATGTTCGTGATTACTGATGTTGTGTCACTAGGGTGCGGGGTAAGGCACCACCATGCAGTCGTGACAATATGCATGATTTAGTATATTGACTTCCATTAAGCATGATGAATATGAGTTTGCGAAATATCTAGCTTCATGTGTTTAGTGTGCTGAAAATTTCATGCTATATGTTCCTGCATATTATTCTGCTAACCTTTATGTTTTTCTAGTTAACATTTATGCAGCAATGACAGGGGAGTCTTTTATTTTTCGTTTCTTTGAGTCTTTTAGTTTATTTCTTTCTAGCTTTGCTCGAGGGCGAGCAAAGGTTAAGTTTGGGGGTATTTGATCGGTGTATTTTATATACACCTTTTGAGTCTGTTTTAGTTAGTCTTTTGTCCCATTTTGCACATATAAGTGTCGAATTAGGATAGTTTTTCTTTCTATTGAGTCAAAGTTGTTGAAATGGCCAAATGACAGAAAATGAGCAAAAAGAGGGCAAAAGAGGAGATGTCAGAGCTGAAAACAGAGAAAGTGGCGAACGAGGCTAAAATCCAGACCAGCGCCGCGGCCTCCTGCGACAGCGAGGGCGCGCCACTATTCGAGCGTAAGATTCAGCGTCGCGGCGCCCTAAGACAGCAGATGCAAGGCCGCGGCGCCTAAACATCCGAGGAGCTACAGAAGATACTGGCCTTGGCTACCGAACAGCGAGATATCGAGGGCGCGCGCTTATCTGCGAGCGGCGCCGACGCGGAAAAAATTAGGTCTTTGACGGATTTTTGGGCCGAACTGCGAGGAAAAGAAGGAGGCATTTTAAACCTATATAAGGAGAACCCTAGGCGGTTTTGAGGTTCCTTCTTGCACAACTCAAGATTTTGGCTTGGAGATTGGATACCATTAACTTAGTACTTTCTTTTCCTTTTCTTTTCTTTAATTCGGTTTTGCATGATGAACTTTGAATTAGTTCTTGTCATATTCATGGATAGGAACTAATTCTCTTATAGGGCTTTCTATGTTGAATTTCTTGAAACTTATGTTATAAATTAGTGCATGCTTATGGTTATTTTTCTTATTGAGAGATCTATCAATAATTGAGTTGAATTCTTGGTAACTAATTGACAAATAGTTATCACAATATGATTTCTAATCAGATTCTGAAAAGGGGGGATTGTGAATATGTTGTAAGTTGGGTAGACAGGCTTGAATTGGGGATGAAAATACCTCAATTAGTTTTGTAGCGTTGATGAGAGGCTTAATGTACTAATTTTGCGCATTGTGCGTGACGATCAACTAGGTTTTGTACTTAATCCTCCTATAGAGTTACCCTTATCAGAAAGGTAGGTAAGGAACAATACTAGGGTTGAGTGTTTATATAACCCTAGCGGGAGTATAAAGCGATTTCGTAAACTGCTTTCTCCAAAGAAGAACATCATAAGTAATGCATTAGTAAGTAGCATAAGCGGATAGTGAGGATACATAGAAGCCCTATTCTCATCACATCTGAAGTAATTCTTTATATTTACTTATCTTTAATAATTCTTAGTTATAAACCAAACAATCAATCATTAATTCACCAAATAGATACTAGAAAATAGATAGTTGGTACTTGAACCCTAATCCTAGAGGACGATATTCGGTCTTATCTAAGACTATACTACTTGATACGATAACGTGCACTTGCGTTTAAAAGTGTGTGCATATTACGCGCATCAGATGTAAAACCCGCTACGAAGTCTGCTAAATCATGAGACTTTATAACTGTTCTCGGTTTATATTCTATGTCATACCCACTAATCTCTACTGCTTATTTGGCTAGCCTACCGGACAGTTCCAGTTTATGCATCACATTTTTAGTTGATAAGTTGTTACTACACATATGGAATGACATTGAAAATACGGTCTCAATTTTTTAGAAGTCGTTACTAATGCTAATTTTTCTAAGTCAGGATACCTAGTCTTTGCACTAGCCAAAGTTCTACTAACATAATAAATCAGAAATTGCGTACCTTTTTCTTCTCAAACCAACACTGCGCTTACCGCTACTTTGAATACTTTCAGGTACAAGAATAATTGCTCGTCTGCCTTTAGTTTATGCAGTAATGACAGACTGGATAAGTATTTCTTCAACTCCCTTAATGCATGATGACACTTCGGTGTCCACTTTAAGTCATTCTTCTTTTTCAACAAAGAGAAGAACTGATGACTTTTCTCCGACGACCGAGAGAAGAACCTGCTTAAAGCAGTTATCCTCACGGTGAGCCTCTAAACTTCTTTCACATTGTCTAGCACCTTTGGTATCTCCTCGATGGCTTTGATATTTTCTAAATTGATCTTTATTCCTGATGCGCGATTTATGCACACACTAACGCAAGTGCACGTGTCGTGACAAGTAATATAGTCTAGAAGACCGAGTTATCGTCCTCATGGATTAGTGCCCAATTATCAAATTATATTCTATGGTATCTATTTGGTAACCGATGATTGATGAATTGTTTATAACTATAACTATGGATGCTAACTAAATTACTTTATTTTACTTCAGATATGATGGAAACAGGGCTTCCAAATCTCCTCAACTATCCGCTCATCTTACTTGTTAATGCAATTAATTATGGTTCTTCTTCTATTTTGAGACAGCAGGTTAACTAAGCCATTTTATACTCCTGTTAAGGTAATATAAACACTCAACCCCAATATAGAACCCTTCTACCTTTCGGTGACAAGATTTACTATAAATGAGGATTAAGAGCAATAACCTATTAAACTACACAAGTATTGGGGTACTTTCGTTCACGATTTAACCTATGTTTATTCAACAATAGCATATTCACAATCTCCCCTTTCGGCTTTCGATTAGAAATCATATAGATTATGATAATTAGTGATCAATTAATTACCAAGCATTCAAGACAAATATTGAATAAATCTCAATAATGATAAGAAGAAACCAAAACATGCATTAATTCATAAGAATGAGTTTCAAGTGATTTGATATGGAAAGCCCTAAGTTAAGTTTGAAACAAGAAATTACACAAAAGTAGTCTCCAATCTTGATCTCCAAGTTTGTGATGAATTGGCCAAGGTTGAAACTCTTAATCTGACCTAGAAAGGTTCTTTTTATAGCCTCCAAATCGTTCTTAAACTTTTCCTTCTAGGCCTTGGCACATTCATTCAATTTGGCAAATTCATACTCGGCGCCTTGAAGCGCGCGCCCGGCCTGAAACTCCTGCAACTCTCTGTACTTTGGGCGCGGCCTGATCTTCTTTGAGTCTTGTGGCCGCATCTGTTTGTGCCGGATCGCCAACTTTCTAGCTTTTTGAGCTCTGGAGCCTCTGTTTCCGTCCTCTTTTCGCTCCTTTTCGCCAATATGCCACTTTAAACCATTATGACTCAACAGAAAGAAAATCTATCCTAAGACGACACGTATTTGTACAAAAATGGGCAAAAGACTAACTAAAAATGACTCAAAATGTGTATATAAAATACACCGATCAAACACCCCCAAACTTAACCTTTGCTCGCCCTCGAGCAAAGATCAAAAGATAGAAATAAAGACACGAAAGAAAAGAAAATAAAATGACTCAAAAACATTGATCAAGTTTGCTGCACATTTGTCACTTAGAAAAGCATGAAGGTTAGCCGAATAATATGAAGGAACATATAACATGGATTTTTAGCATTCTAAACACATTATGTTAGATATTTCGCAAATTCACTTTAATCATGCTCAATGGAAGTAAGAATACCTAACTATGCATGTCAAGTTCAAAATCTTATGGCATGCTTACTTGCTATTCTCCACTAATCATGGATACACATATAAGAGATCTTCAGGGCTTTTCAGGGTTGTAATGTAGGCTTAGGTATGGGTAGGTAAAAATAGGCATTTGGGCTCAATTTACGTACCATAAGCTCTTTTGCTTTAAATTCTTCCCTTTTCTTGTGATTCACTTTTTCACTTCATACCTATCTTTCCCCTCTTTTGTTTTGAGAGAATGAAGTGTATTATGAATATCCGGCACCCCCAAACTTAGGCTTTTGCTTATTTATTATTACTTTTTCATTGGGGTGCATCAAAATTGTTCAATCTCTTTTGTCTCTTTTTCAACACTTTATATTCCAATCACCTCAATTTTTCACTTATGACACAAATATGAAATTATAGGGTGTCAAAGAAAAGTCTTATTTTTAGGCTCAAAGGGGCTGACTAGGGATATAATTTGAATGTCAGGGATAGGCCAAAAAATGGTAAGAAAGGGCTAACAAAGAAATGTCTGAGTCATCTCCCTAACATGCATATCCTAACTATTTCGCCTCAAATAGCAAGCAAGCAGACACATAAGTTTAATCACTTAACAATGCATAAATTAAGCAAGATACCCCAAATAGTCCGATTTCATGAATTTTTGGCATATCTAACCTAAGTATTTAGATGGTTGCTTGATGCGTGATTTATGCACACACTTACGCAAGTGCACGTGTCGTGACAAGTAATATAGTCTAGAAGACCGAGTTATCGTCCTCAGAGATTAGTGTTCAATTCTCAAATTCTATTCTATGGTATCTATTTGATAACCGATGATTGATAAAGTGTTTATAACTATAATTATGAATGCTAATTAAACTACTTTGTTTTACTTCAGATATGATGAAAATAGGGCTTCCAAATCTCCTCAACTATCCGCTTATCTTACTTGTTAATGCAATTAATTATGGTTCTTCTTCTATTTTGAGATAGCAGGTTAACTAAGCCGTTTTATACTCCTGTTAAGGTAATTTAAAAACTCAACCCCAATATAGAATCCTTCTACCTTTCAGTGATAAGATTGACTATAAAGGAGGATTAAGAGCAATAACCTATTAAGACTACACATGTATCGGGGTACTTTCGTCCACGATTTAACCTATGTTTATTCAACTATAGCATATTCACAATCTCCCCTTTCGACTTTTGATTAGAAATCATATGGATTATGATAATTAGTGATCAATTAATTACCAAACATTCAAGACAATTATTGAATAAATCTCAACAATAACAAGAAGAACAAAAAACATGCATTAATTCATAATGATAAGGTTCAAGTGATTTGACATGGAAAGCCCTAGATTAAGTTAGTTCCTAGCCATAGACATGACAAGAACTAAATTAACATCCAACATAAACTACAAAGAAATAAAATAAGAAACAAGAAATTACTACGAAGTGGTCTCCAATCTTGATCTCCAAAGTTGTGTGAATTGGCAAGGAAGGGAACCCTCAATCTGACCTAAAGGCTGTTTTTTATAGCCTCCAAAACGTTTTCCAGGTTTTCCTTCAGGCCTTGGCCCATTACCATTCGAATATGTCATTTTTCCCGCCTCGGCGACGCGGCCAGCTGGCGCGCGGCGAAACTCCTGCGTCTCAGAATTGGCCGCGGCTCGACTCTCTTTGGCTAGGCCGCGGCTACATCCTGTTTCGTGTCCGGTTCGCCAACTTTCTCGCTTTTTGAGCTCTGGAACCTCTGTTTCTGCCCTCTTTTTGCTCCTTTTCAGCCAATGAACCACTTTAAACCAATATGACTCAAAAGAAAGAAAATCTATCCTAAGACGACACGTATTTGTACAAAAGTGGGAAAAAGACTAACTAAAAATGACTCAAAAGGTGTATATAAAATACACCGATCATTGCTTCTAATTCCATTACATTATTTAACCTTACTTCACTAGACGTTTTCAGTAACTACAGCATGCATGATCTTAAAAAAAATATTATGACTCAACAAATACTCAAAAATACGCAAAACAAATCAAAAAGACTCAAAAAACTATAAGACACCCCCCAAACTTAAATCACACATTGTCCCCAATGTGTGCAAGACTAAAAAATAAATAAAAGAAAACAGGACAACTTACAACTTGGTTTAAAGTGGTGGCGGTGGCGGCGGATAATGCATGGACCACTGGTTGAACAAGGAACTCATCTCATCAAATTTTTGGTGCAACTATTGTTGCTCCTGCCTTAGTTCTTGTTGTCCTTGCCTCAGGTCCTGTTGACCTTGTATCATTATGTCAAAGCTCTGCATCATCCTCCTCTGGTTCATGAGCAACTTTTCCATTATAGGCATCGGAGGTTCTAATTCTGGGGGTTGCTGCTGGCTGCTTCCTGCCTCATGCTGAGCCTCTGTCTCATGCTCATATTCATCCATGGTAGCCTCTGTTGCTGCTGCTGCTGGTCTTTATTCTTTGGTCTTTGGTCACCTTCGTCTTCTTCTTTGGAGGGATTGGGTCTGGGAAGGAATGCACTATCCCATATGACACAGGAGGTTGGCCCTTCTCATATGTATTAGTGGCTAGGGTTGGGACTCTATGTCTGGAGCATAAGCTGCTAATAAGTGATTCATGTCCCAACCCACTTGTCGTTACCAACCTACAGGTTTCTTCAATGTTTTGCAATATTTCCTTCCCAACGTCAATCGTCTTCCCTAACATGATTCCATATATCATTTTTATTCTATCTTCTGGCACTCTGGTGAAGTGCATCGATTGAATTAAGTGGGCACTGACGAAATATAACCAACCCTTGGCTGTTTTGTTGAACTGACATCTGCTCAGTCCTCTCGATCCATTTCTTGCAATATCATACTCAGCCCCAGGGTAGCATAATGTGCTTGCGATGACATCTCAGTCGATATTGTTGGCGTCTCTAGACCAAGTTCTGAAATAGCTCCGATCGTCGCCCCTTTCTTCAACATCGGTTGTTCTTAATAGCACATTCACCACTTCGGCCGTCACAGGCACATACTATCCCCTCACAAAGCATCTACCATTTACCCTCTCCGAAAAGTTAGCATAAAATTATTTCACCATTACGGTGTTCTGCGGTGCTATTCTTTCTGGATTAACAAATCTCTTCCACCCCATGACCTTTATCATCGCCCGAATAGGCTCATAGGCATCTCCCTCCTCAAATGACTTCCTTTGGTACTCCATTCCTCTCTCAGGGATCAAGGGTCTAGTACTAAGTTTGTGATATCTATCTTTAGCTTTTTGACTGACAAACCTAGTAGTATCATATTGAGGGACGGAGGTGGATGTGGAAGCTCTCCTCTTCTTGGCAGACATTTTTAGCTAAATTCGGCAGTGTTTCCTTTGTTTCAGTGATATTACCCAGCACTATCAATCAAACCAATCAACACAGTGTAATCGACAGCTCTGACACTCTTGACCCCCAAACTTCACTCAAAGACCCGGTACAACACCCCACGCTCACTTCGTATAATCTTCCGCAAAATTTCACACCCAACTTCAACACACCACACACCGTCCACCAATAAAGCACCTCCCCAAACTTATTACCTCCCCTGATTGTATTAAAGATTTCAAGAAAAGTGATAAAGGTTACCTTGGACGGTGTTCTTCAAGATTTTCTTGTTCCTAATGATGTATTGAGGCAATGGAATGAGGGTTGTTGTTTAAGATGGTTAAGGGTGTAATAAATTTAAGTACTTTGGTTGTGATTGATTTTAGTTTGTGGAAGATTTTTAGGTAAGAGGGTTAATTTCGTGGGTTTTGGAGAGAGGAAAGGTTTGGGTTTTTGATTTGGAAAGAGGAAAATCAGATTAGGGCTCCTTTAAAATTCAGATTTTTCGTCGCGGCGCCGCGGCCCTGCAATTGGCGCCACGACGCCCAAACTTCTGCGATCCTCTGAACTTTCAGCGCTGTGGCGCTTTGATTTGGCGCCGCGGCTGAACTTAGAGATCTTACGGACTTTTGGCGCGCCGCTGAACTTCTGCGCCATACGCACTTCGTCACGGCCTGCTTTGGCGCCGAGGCGCTAAGCCGAATTTTTTTTCTTTTTTTTTCTTTTAATTTCTCCTTTTTCGTCCTTCAAATTTTTGGCCCTGTACCTGTCATCACAACATGCAAACGATACCTTCCGTGAGACTGTTCTAATTAAACTAAATTGCAAAAACTAAAAAAATAAAATAACCTTGGGTTGCCTCCCAAATAGCGTTGTCTTTAACGTCTTTTAGCCGGACGCAAGTTCCTTATCAAGAGGCATGGGGTAAAGTAACCCCACAGCCTATCCATTTCATCAGCATTTTTAAACGCCTTCATTTTCTTTTCTCTTTTTTCTCAAGAGGAGGTTTAGCATTGCTTACCAGTTTTGGCGGACTTATTTCCCTTGCTTTGGCTTGTGCTGGATCAACCGATGTGCTGACAGTGCTAACTGCAAAGCACTTTCTCATGACTGGGGGTTCAATGATGTGTTTGAACACTTTGAACACCATCTCTTCATTCTCCACTCTGAGTGTCAGCTCACTCTTCTCCACATCAATCAGGGCTCTCCCGGTTGCCAAGTATGGTCTTCCCAATATGATGGGGATCTCATCATCTTCCTCCATATCAAGGATGAGGAAGTCCACGGGAAAGAAGAATTTTCCACCTTAACTAAGACATCTTCAATCGTTCCCCTGGGATGAACCACTGTCTTATCTGCTAGCTGCAAGCTCACAGTGGTTGGTTTGGCCTCACCCAACCCCAACCTCTTAAAAACGGACAAGGGCATAAGGTTTATGCTAGCCCCCAAATCACAAAGGGCCCTATTACATGTCACCCTGCCAACTGTGCAAGGCAATGTGAAGCTCCCTGGATCCTTGAGTTTGGGGGGCAATTTCTTCTGCAAGATGACACTGCATTCCTCTGTCAGTGCCACCGTCTCATACTCAGCCAACTTCTTCTTCTTCCCAAGAATTTCCTTCATTAATTTAAAATAAGTAGGCATTTGCTCCAATGCCTCAATGAACGGAATGTTAATGTGTAGCTTTCTGAATACCTCCAAGAACTTGGAGAATTGCTTGTCAACCACTTTCCTTTTCAACCTCTGCGGGTAAGGAATCCTCTCAGTGTATTCCCTCACTGGGACTGTTGGAACTTTCTCTAACATAGGGCGGTCTTCAGTAACCCTCTCTGCATCTACTCTCTGTTCAACTACAGGCTGGGGTGTAAGTTGTTCTAACTATTTTTCATTCCTCAGCTGCACCGCTTGGCACTGTTCTCTGGGGTTCATCTCTGTATTACTAGGCAAAGTTCCATGTGGCCTGTTGTTTGCCATCTTCGCTAGTTGTCTCACCTGCGTCTCCAAATTCCTGATAGAGGATCTGGTCTCTGCCATGAACTGGGTCTGTGAGTTGGTGAGTGTCAACAGGGCGGCTCTCAACTCATCAGCCTGCTTGTTGGCGGTGTGCAGAATTGTTGTGAAGATGAGGCCTGAGTGAATGGTTGCTGATTTTGGTATTGGCCTTGAAATTGGTTCTACTGCCCTTGATCACCCCTCCATGAAAAGTTAGGGTGATTCCTCCACCCTGGATTGTAGGAATTTGAGTAGGGGTTGTTCTGGGGCCTTTGATAATTCCCTACTGCTTGACATTCTGCTTGCTCGATAGAGATATTGTTGGGGTCTGCTGATGGGAACCTATCAAAGGTATGTGGACCTCCACACATCTCACAACTCAACGACATTTGAACTGCATTCACTGACACTGTGTTCTGTTGCAGTTGCTTGGTCAAGAGAGCAACTTGTGCATTTAACGTTGTGATGGCATCAATCTCATGAACTCCTATTGCTCTTCTTCCACTCACCCCTCTGTCCTCTGTTACATGATTATTGGTGGCCATGTCTTCTAGCAAATCATGGGCTTCGTCTGATGTCTTCCTCATGAAAGTTCCACCTGCAGTTGCGTCAATGATAGTTCTTGTGGTCCCGCTTAGCCCATTATAGAAAATATCGACCAAATTCCACAGCTCAATGCTATGATGTGGACACTTCCTCTGTAAATCTTTAAATCTCTCTCAAGCCTCATAGAGTGACTCTCCATCAGCCTGATAAAAATTGTTCAACTCCCCTCTCAGCTTAGCAGCTTTGGACGGTGGAAAGAACTTCGCTAAGAACTTATGTGCCAACTCCTGCCATGTGAATATAGAATCTGTAGGTAGGGAGTTCAACCAAACTTTCGCTCTATCCCTGAGTGAGAAGGGAAAAAGCCTCAATCGGATGACGTCGTCAGTAAAGCCATTATACTTGAAAGTTGCACACAACTCCAAGAAGTTCGCTATGTGTATGTGAGAATCTTCCGAGGGCAACCCTCCGAATTGAACATTATTCTGCACCATACTCAGGATCGCAGTCTTGATTTCGAAATTATTTGCTCCTATTACTGGGAGCCTGATGCAAGTTTGTGCTCCATTCACCCTTGGCACCACATAATCTCCCAAGCTTCTCTCAGCTTGGACCTGGACCCTCTCTTCCACATCCATTGGTAACCTCCGGGACATCCTTTGGTTAGGTTGATGATCACCTAACTCTTCGTTCATCTCATTGTTGTTCTGCACGCCCCCCATTGCTATTAAGGCCAAAATTCGTCAGTTTCTCCTGTTCTGCTTGCAAGTCTTTTCAATCTCCGGGTTGAAGGGAACAAGTGTATCTGCTCTTCTTCTCCTTCGCATAAACTAGATGTCTGCAACAAATCAAAATCAACAAACGGATCACGGCGCACGGGTTTCACGAATAAAAAAAACAATAAGTAATAAAAATAAAAATAAAACAAGAATAAAAACCAACTTAGAAATTAAGAATAGATAAAATGATATTGAACTACGCCAATCCCCGGCAAAGGCGCCAAAAACTTGATGCGCGATTTATGCACACACTAACGCAAGTGCATGTGTCGTGACAAGTAATATAGTCTAGAAGACCGAGTTATCGTCCTCAGGGATTAGTGTCCAATTATCAAATTCTATTCTATGGTATCTATTTGGTAACCGATGATTGATGAATTGTTTATAACTATAATTATGGATGCTAACTAAATTACTTTATTTTACTTCAGATATGATGGAAACAGGGCCTCTAAATCTCCTCAACTATCCGCTCATCTTACTTATTAGTGCAATTAATTATGGTTCTTCTTTTATTTTGAGACAGCAGGTTAACTAAGCCGTTTTATACTCCTGTTAAGGTAATATAAACACTCAACCCCAATATAGAACCCTTCTACCTTTCGGTGACAAGATTGACTATAAAGGAGGATTAAGAGCAATAATCTATTAAACTACACAAGTATCGGGGTACTTTCGTCCACGATTTAACCTATGTTTATTCAACTATAGCATATTCACAATCTCCCCTTTCGGCTTTCGATTAGAAATCATATAGATTATGATAATTACTGCTCAATTAATTACCAAGCATTCAAGACAAATATTGAATAAATCTCAACAATGATAAGAAGAAACCAAAACATGCATTAATTCATAAGAATGAGTTTCAAGTGATTTGATATGGAAAACCCTAAGTTAAGTTAGTTCCTAGCCATAGACATGCCAAGAACTAAACTAATATCTAACATAAACTACAAAGAAATAAAATAAAGAAACAAGAAATTACACAAAAGTAGTCTCCAATCTTGATCTCCAAGTTTGTGATGAATTGGCCAAGGTTGGAACTCTTAATCTGACCTAGAAAGGTTCTTTTTATATCCTCCAAATCGTTCTTAAACTTTTCCTTCTAGGCCTTGGCCCATTCCCATTCGAATTTGGCAGAATTTCCGGCTCGGCGTCTGCCAGCCGCGCAGCCAGAAACTCTATGACTCTGTACTTTGGGCGCGCGGCTAAATCTTCTTCTTTGGAGCGCTGACGCCACCGCGATTTTCTAGCTTTTTGAGCTCTGGAACCTCTGTTTCCTCCCTCTTTTCGCACCTTTTCGCCGATATGCCACTTTAAACCATTATGACTCAACGGAAAGAAAATCTATCCTAAGACGACACGTATTTGTATAAAATTGGGCAAAAGACTAACTAAAAATGTCTCAAAAGGTTTATATAAAATACACCGATCAATTCCCCATTTTGAAATCATAAAGCCTAAGAACTTACCCGAGCCCACTCCAAAAGCACACTTTTTTGGGTTTAGCTTCATGTTATACTTTCAAAGTATGTTGAACGTTTCATGCAAATTCTTCAAATGGTCCTCTGCTTCCAGGGATTTAACTAATATATCATCAATATAAACCTCCATTGTGTTTTCTATTTGATCCTCGAACATGCGATTAACTAGGAGTTGATATGTTGCTCTAGTTTTTTTTAATCCAAATGACATTACGTTATAACAATAAATCTCACCCCTATTTATAAAGAAAGTTTTATCTTGATCCTCCGGGTTCATCCGAATCTGATTATATCCGGAGTAAGCATCAAGAAAACTTAAAATCTCATGCCCAGCCGTAGCATCGATCATCCGATCGATGTGCGAAAAAGGAAAAGAGTCATTTGGGCATGCCTTATTTAAAATTTTAAAATCTATGCACATTCTCAATTTATTATCTTTTTTAGGCACGACCACTAAATTAGCTAGCCAATCCGGGTATTCAACTTTCCAGATGAAACCTATATTTAAAAGCTTTATATGCTTGAATTCGACCATTGACCTCATTTTTTTGCTTTACCAGGGGAAAGCTCGAATCCAAACTCAGCTTGTGAGTCATGATCTTCGGTGGAATACATGTCATGTCTAAATGGGACCAGGCAAAACAATCAGAGTTAGCTTTAAGAAATTTAATTAATTTAAGCTTGATCTCCAAGGTTAACCCAGTGCCTAGGTCTACCTTCTTATCCGGTAGATATACGAACAAAATGGCTTGCTCTAGTTCCTCTATGGTTGACTTTGTGGCATCCAAATCATCTGGCAGCATGAATGACCTCATAACACGGAGGTAAACCTCTTAATCTTCGAGTTTATCTTGACGAATGAAGTTATGACTGTCAAGCTCGACTTAATGGATAAACACCGTGAGTTGGCATTGCTAAGGTTAGTGGCCCAATGGTAACTAATAGGTCGGTACTACCGAATGGCTAATCTTAGGCACTTTCAAGTAGGGTACTTGGTTCCACGGAAGGTGACCCTCAATACTAAAAATTCCAATGCATGAAAATTGGGCCTGAATTGGGAAGGACCTTACAAAGTATCAGGAATAACCGGTAAAGGCTCGTACCAGTTGGAATTTGAAAATGGTCAGAAGTTGTCAAACAACTGGAACGTTGCACACTTGAAGCGGTATTACTGCTAAGGTACATGTTTTACTCGAATTTCATTTTATTTCGATGGGACTAACTTTTGCCGGAGCAAAGTCGAAGTCATGGGTTAAAGACAGAGAAGAAGTTAGAATTAGGTCTGAAAACACGTATTGCACTTTTTTTCCATTAGTACGTTTTTATCCCAAAAAGGATTTTTTCGGCAAGATTTTTAATGAGGCAATAATATAAAGCGTGTTACTAAACAGCTAAAGATCAGACAAATATTGGGGACTGAGAACTGCCCGGATAGTGTTTGAATTCTCGTAAATTCGAATACAAACACTAGGGGACATCCATACCCTCGACAAAGAAATTTGAAGGCGAAAAAGTTCAAAGTATCAAAGATATTTGAAGTTCGAAGATTTTTAAGTTTTTTAGGACTATTGTAAGGGTTAAAAGATCGAATAAATCTTGCCCAAATAGTTTTAATGTTAATGCAAAAATGTAAAGACAAAAAGAATAGAATGAATCTTGCCCAATTGTTTGACCAATGCAAAATTTGAATGAAAACACGTTTGTCCGAGAATAACCTCGATTGTAATAATTTGCATAATGTTGTCTCCAGTCAATCGATTAAATCTTTAGGCTTACTAGCTAATGAATTTGTTAAATCCTTAACTGGGGACTGGCGTTATAAATGCAATCGGAACAAAAATAAGTGAATTACACTTCTAAGGCATCAGTTCGAAGTGAACCCAGCCTATTCTTAAAGAAATTTGAAATTGTCTAAGAAATTGGAAGTAAATGAAATTCCAATATGCATGCCCAAATGAATAGGAGACGTCTCATTCATAAGCATAAAATAAGGTCCTCATATTTAGTAATTGAATGACCCAAACCGGAAGAAATTGTCCGGTATAAAGCAAACTAATAGTAAAAGTTTTTATAGCTTACTTAAGTTAAGTTATTTTTAAGACAAAAAAGAACTATCATTCGGCTCGAGGCAAACTAAGGACCACCAGCTTCCGAAGCTCTTTTTATCTTTGAGTCAACCGAAGGTGATTTTGGAGTCTTCGAGGATTTGGAGAATTTCTTTTTAGGTACTTCGGTGATACGTTGAACCGATACGGCCGAATCAAATATCGGATCGGCGATAGCTAGTGCAACAGAAGGGTTAGACCTCGAGGTCAAGGAGCCCTTCTGTAGACCTGCAAGTTTGAAAAATGGAAAAAGTAAAAAAGCGTACAAGGATATTGTTGATGTTAAAAAAAAGGAGTTAGGCGAATACTAACTGTGGTTTTGAGATACCCATCGTGTATCATAAAGTTCTTTCCATGTACGCTTCTTATGCAGATATGTGGTTATTATTTTCTTGACCTGTGTATGGAGGTTATTGGTCGGAATCCGTTGGACGACTGAGAAGATAGAAAAAAGTAAGATTAGAAGGCAATTTATTTAAATTGAAAGAAGAAAAGGTTGAGTACTTACTGTGCATGTTCCATTCCTCTGGAAAAGGCATGTACTTAGCGGGATAATTTATGCAGTAGGGTCTGCGACAAAATGTTCCATCTATCATCGGTCTCGATTTCCATTGACGCTCGAGAGGATAGGAAATTTGACTCGCTTCGAAAGCTGGACGACTCCGCCATGAAAGAATTGGTGAATGTATAAACGGATCAAATGATCCAAAGTAAAATATTTCTTGACCAAATTGTCCTGGAACTAGAGTCCAGTAATGATCCTCCATACATACGGATCAATTTGCGCAAGACATAAATTGTAAATCCGAAACATTTCAAGAATCACGATGTTAATGGGATGAACGAGCTTGAAGGTGAAAGGGTAGGTATATACGTTGGAATACCTACATTTGAAGGTAGTAATATCTTTATTTGGGTCGAGTATAATGATCCCAGAGAGAGTAGACCAACCATAGTCATTTCGGATTGTATCAAGGTCGATGGCTTTACTGTAGGTTGACCAACTTCTAACTTTTTCACCTCAGTCATTTTTCGAAGAGGCGGTGGAAACAGGGAACTCACTCTCAAGATGAAAAATGGAAGGGAGTATATCATATGCTCTAAGGTCGGTGATGGCCTGAACTTCGGAGGGGTCACCGACACCAGTTATTTCATGAAAAATTAGCGGTGGAGAAGTTGTTGGAGACGATTATCTGGAAGCAGAGTGGGAAGGTTTTGTCATGGTGATAAAGATTTAAAGTTATGAAGGTATGAAGTTATGAAGGTTTGAACATATGAAGATTTGAAGATATGAAGTTTTGAATTTATAAACATTTGAAGTTTTAAAGTGGGTATGAAGATTTGAAGATAGGTGATTGTTCGAGAGATTAAGGAAATTTACCAAAAGGTAAAATTTGAGAAAAGAAAAAAAGAAGAGGGTTTTATAAGGCACGACCATTATTAAAAAAATACTTCAGTTCATGAACCAAAATGATGGTTCAATCAAAGGATGACATATGTTCGAAATCACAGAGTTATAAGACGTGAGTCAGATTTTGGGAATTGGAAGTGTTTTATTTTTCTGCCTATTCCAAAGTAATTTGAAAGGGAAGCTTGCAAGAGAAGATGTTGAATAAATCATTTCCACTTTTCATCACTTCGGTAAACTTTGATCCGGGAAGTGTGGGGACTATCTGTATAGGGTGAAAAACGATATGACACGTGACATGATTTGGGAATGGAAATTGAAAGGAAGGAACAATTTGTGCCAGTGGTAAGTTCGGGTGTCGTAAAAGGCAGGTTGATGGTTGAACCAGGTGACACTAAACGGTGATCAGACCTGTTGACATTTGGTGAAAGATCGGAGGTGCTTAGCGCTTATCCGTTCTGAATATGGCGCCAACCATTACTATTCTCTCATTAAGCGATCATTTCTATCATTTAATTGCATTTAATGAAGGAGTGATTCTTGAGCATAAATGTCTTGTATTGTTAGCTATATAAAGAGGTCAGCCTTCATGTTGGAAGGGCATCTCATTCTCACTACTGAAACTTGTGTAGTTACATTCAAAAGTACTTTAGTTTGTTCTTGTTATTGGCTCAGACCCGAAGCAGTTTAGCTAGGAATTGGACCAAACGCTCAGTCCAATTACAATCAAGATTACAACATTTCAGGCTAATCTTGTGCTTATTGCTCTCACTTACTTATTTACTATTAATTGTTTATCATACTTATCTGCATATCTATCCGCATATATTTAAAATCACTTATAAATTTAACTGTACCTTTTTGGGGTAAACATATTTATAGGGAATTTTTCATGGCAAAGCATGCCTGCAAAATATGATAAATGGCTTATTCCAGTCGGTAAAATTACACTAATAGTGTAATTTAAAAATGATACATATAGCGGAAAGATATATACGTTAAATAATTAAAAAAATCGAATTTTGTTACTTTGTAATATAACGTTCATCATGACGTGCATAAATGTAACTTCTCAGCTCAAACAAAAGGTTCTTTAAAACTTTCTAAGGTTAAGTAAATCAACTCAAACAATATTACTTTGCAAAGTGAGTACTAGGTAGTCTAGACTCTAATGCCACGTTGGAAAATAACAACTAAGTGGAAATCTTCTAATCTTCTGCCAATAGATTTACTAAAATATATTTATTAATCTCTTGATTATTCTTATTGATGAAAGACATATATATACAAGTTACAATAGAAAAATTATTTTCCTATTCTACTTCTAAATCTCTATTCTATATGGAGACTAATCATACAATTATGATAAAACTACAAGACTAATTACTATACAAATCTAATATACAAATATACCATAAACAAACTACTATACACGGAGACCGAAGGCCCACTGCTTAACAAATCCCCGCAGTCATAGCGGACGGTCTTCGTACGCTGAGACTGTCTCTAAAATCTTCAAAAAGGACCGAGGGAAGACCCTTTGTAAAGATGTCTGCAATTTGATAACTGTAAGAGATATGACAGACGCGTACTTGTCCTCTAGCTATCTTCTCTCGAACAAAGTGAATATTCATCTCTATGTGTTTAGTGTGCTGATGCTGAACTGGATTATCAGAAAGGTAGATGACACTTATATTATCACAATACACCAAGGTAGCTTTTGAATAGGACAATGGAGCTCCAAAAGAAGATTACGTAACCAACATGACTCAGAAACCACATTGGCTACCCCTCAATACTCGGCCTCTGCACTTGAATGTGAAAGCGTGGATTGACGCTTGGCAGACCATGAGACCAAGTTATTATCACATTGAATATTCTTTATTTTCCGTTCGAATTGAGTTCTAATGAAAGCTCTAAATTTTCCGAAGATGGAAAAAATTGGGATTTTTATGCAATTGGAAACGTCCATAAAAATTTAGAATAATCATCCAAGAATAAAACATAATATCGATGACCCATAGAACTGAGAACGGGAGATGTCCATAAATCGCTATGAATAATATCAAATGACATTGAAGTATGAGAATTCGAAGCTACAAATGACAACTTAATAAGTTTTCCCAAAGAACAATATTGACAATTTGGAGTACTACGCGTACCCTTACAGGACATAAACTTATTTCTATCCAAAGTAAATAAAATAGACGACCCTGGATGACCTAAACGAGCATGCCACAAGGAAGGAGCAAGAGCTGCAAAAGTGGATGACAAGGTCTGACGCGAGAAACCGAGACTTGATGTGATTGGATAAAGATCCCCCCTACTGTCACACCTCATGAGAGGACTCTCCGTTTTGAAATCCTTCACAGAAAACCCAAACGGATTAAAATCAATAGAAACCCAATTATCAGTGGTGAATTTACGGACATACACCAAATTTTTAATTAGTTTTGGGGCATGAAGGGTATGTTTCGAGACAAGTGGTGGATAAGGATTGGAACAAGTTTTATGACCATAACCCTTAATTGGAATTGAATTGTCATTACCCACAATTATACAACTCAAATTGGAATAATATGAGAGAGTACCTTAGTCGGATGTCATGTGGGTTGGCGCCTGTGTCCATGTACCAATTTGGGTCTGGTTGAGTCATTCAAAACATGTGCATTGATCGGTGTATTTTTTATACATTTTTTGAGTAATTTTTAGTTAGTATTTTACTCATTTTGTTGATGTTTAGTATAGTATTAGGGTCGTTTTTCTTTCTTTTGTGTTACAGCGGTCAAAAATGGAGAAATGACAAAAAGAAGATGAAATGAGCATAAATGAGATGGAATTGCATACAAAAGGGCCAAGAAATGAAGTCTAAGAAGTTCCGGGAAGTATAGAGGAGATCAGACGAAGTCCGGACGAAAAAAGGATGAAGAAACAAAAAAAATACCAAATTCACGCCTCCGGCGCCGCGGCGCCCAATGTTCTGCGAAGTCTGATTTTCTCTGATTTTTCATTGTAGTGGCTGATCTGAACGCACGGGCCGACTGGATTTTTATGTTCTCGACCAAATTTGACACGTTTTCAGAGTCCAAAAGAGATAACTTTTCCTACCTACAAAACCTATAAAATCCCTAAAACCCTGCTCATTATAAATATACATCCTTAGAACTTATTCTACAATCCATCATTCCACCATCTTGTAAATATTCCATAACACCATTCAAGGAGACAAGACAACTTTGGAGGCTTTTCAGTATTATTTTATTTTCTTCTTTCCTTTGTTTTAATTCATTTTATGTTGGTTTGTATTAGTTCTTAAGCATGTCTATGGTTAGGAGCTAAACTTAATTTAGGGTTTTACATGTCGAATCGCTTGAACCTCGTACTTATGAATTAATGCATGTTTTGGTTTCTTCTTATTATTGTTGAGGTTTATTCAATAATTGTTTTGATTGCTTCATAATTAATTGATCACTAGTTATCATCACTTATATGAGTTCTAATCGAAATCCGAAAGGGGAGATTGTAAATATGCTATAGTTGAATAAAGATAAGTTTAAATCGTGGACGAAAGTACCCCGATACTTGTGTAGCTTAATAGGTTATTGCTCTTAATCCTCATTTGTAGTCAATCTTGTCATCGAAAGATAGAAGGGTTCTCCATTTGGGTTGAGTGCTTATATTACCTTAACAGAAGTATAAAACGGCTTAGTTAACCTGTTATCTCAACATAAAAGAAAAACCTTTATTATTGCATTAAAGATTAAAGCGAGCGGATAGTTGAGGAGATTGGAAGCCCTATTTCCATCATAACTGATATAAATCAAAGTATTTTCATAATTAGTTTATTTCCTGCATTACTTTTGATTATTAGTCTAAAAACCCAACCCAATTTACGTTGACCAAATAGACACCATAGAATAGATAACCGGTACTTGAAAACCAGTCTCTGAGGACGATATTCGGTCTTACCCAGACTATATTACTTGTCACGATACGTGCACTTGCGTTAAGCGTGTGTATAAATCGCACATCAAGTTTTTGACGCCGTTGTCGGGGACTGGCGTACTTTCAATATAGATTTATCTATTCTTATTTCTAATTTGGTTGCTCCCAGAACAAGTTTCTAACTTGTTCTGCGAGTATTTTTTTTATCAGTTTTTTTTGTTTTTCTTATTTTGCAGGTAGAGTTCGTGTGTTCAAAAAAAAAATCAGGACACATGGACTACTACTACTATCAGGGGCAGCAATACTACGACTACTATCCACAACAACAATATCATCAACAACAAGTTAACCCACAGGCTCCACCGGAAGATCGAAATGAGCTGCAGGAAGCCTTACTCAGGCTCACCCAGGGCCAGAATCCTCAAGGGAAATTTTAACAGCCACAGATTCAGGCCCCATCCGAGGAGCCAGACGAATTGAGAACAGCATTGTTGGCACTCACAACCGTCCAAACTCAATTCATGGTGGAAGTAAGACCCCCTCTTTAGAACTTGGAAACTCCAATGGAACAGATTCTGAATTGGGAACCACAAATCGGGAAACTGATGGACATGGTAACCATTACACCTCAAGAAAGTCCACCAAGTGACCCAGTTACGATGAATGGTGAGCAGATTGTGGAACCTGAACCACAACAAGTTGTTGAAGAATTTGGAGAGATGGTGTAGATAAAGAAGAGGTCACTAAGGACCACCCTATTGCGGAAAATCCATACCCTCAAGGGCACCCCAAAAAGTTGAGAGATGTAGGGAGATTCATTGATCCCTACATTATAGAGAGCCTAAAAGACAAGCATGTCTTGTGGAATTGGGGGATAATCTTAGATCTGAGGCCCTTGTTCGACAAAGGTGTTGTAGGAAAAGTGAGACCTGCAACAATAACTTTGCGGATTGCAAGCAGTTCGCAGAAGGAGTCGTCGGGCACTAGTAAAGGTTAATTGCTTCCGGCTAAAAGACGTTAAAGACAGCGCTTGTTGGGAGGCAACCCAATATTTATTAATTATGTTATTTTAATTTTTGTTTTAGTTATTTTATTTTGTCTTGAACAGTCTCACGGTCTTGGGTTCTTGTCTTGTGTTGTAGAATGACAGGTGGACTGAAAGCTAACTCTGAGAAAAAAAGGAGCAAAAACGCTGAAAAAAGGAAAAGTCGTCATCAGCGCCACGACGCCCAGAATCAGGGCCGTGGCGCCGAGAGTTCAGAGAGCCCGCAAAATTTTGGGCGCCACGCTGCCAAATCTCAGGGTCGTGGCACCGAAAGTTCCGAGAGCCAGATTCCGTGCAAATTCCAGAATTTTTCCTCTCAGACCTCCGTTATGACCGCTGTATTGTGTCAGTAAGTTGTCCCTATTTTTAGTCTTCACACATTGGGGACAATGTGTCGATTAAGTTTGGGGGGGTGTCTTCTTGTTTTATTTTGTTTTTGAGTTGTCTTTGTGTTGTTTTTATGTGTTTTTTAGTCATAATATTATTTTTTTTGGATCATGCATGTTGTAGTTGTTATAGATATTGAGTGGATAAAGTGGGATAATGTAATGGAATTAAAAGCGACAATATGTGTGCTTAAGTTAGATATGCCAAAAATTCCTGATATCTAATTATTTGAAATATTTGTGTTTCGCTTATGTGTGTCAATTATGAAAAGAACGGTTGAAAAATGTCTAAAAAATATGTTTGTTTGTTATTTGAGGCGAAATAGTTAAGATGTACATTTTTAGGGAGATGATTCAGACATTTCTTTGATAGCCCTTCTGACCATTCATTACCTACCCTGACATAAAATGTATCACTAGTCAGCCCCTTTGAGTCTAAAATAAATATCTTTCTTTGACACCCTATGATTCCTTTGTTGTGCCATAAGTAATAATGGAAAAGTATTGGAATGAAAAGTGTTGAAAAAGAAATAAAAAGAGAGTGACAATTTTGATGCACCCCAATGAAAAATATGCAAAAGTCTAAGTTTGGGGGTGCCTGTTATTCATAATACATATCATTCTCTCAAAAGAAAAGTGGGGAGAAGGTGGTACGAAACTAAAAAAGAAAGTCAAAAAGAAGGAAAATGAGTTGAATGAAAAATGCTTATGGTATGTAACTGAGCCTAAATGTTTATTTTTACCTACCCCTGCCTAAGCCTACATTACAACCCTTGAAAGTCCTGATGATATTTAATATGTATGTCTATGATTAGTGGAGAATAGCAAGTAAACAGGTCTATAGCATTTGAGAAAGATGGAATGAAATTGACATGCATATGTTAGGTGTTTGTATTTTCATTGATTGTGATTGAAATGAATTTGCGAAATATCTAACTTCAAATTCTAGATTGCTGATTATTTATGCTATATATGTTCTAACATATTATTCCATCTTTCATCCATGATTTTGAAGAAGCAATGTTATAACTACTTGATCCATCTCTTTGAGTCTTTGTTCGTTTTGTTTTATTTTTGTTTTGTGCTTTACTCGAGGACGAGCAAAGTTTAAGTTTGGGGGTGTTTGATTGATGTATTTTGTATACACTTTTTGAGTAATTTTTTGTTAGTATTTTACTCATTTTGTTGATGTTTAGTATATTATTAGGGTCGTTTTTCTTTCTTTTGTGTCACAGCGGTAAAAAATGGAGAAATGACAAAAAGAAGATGAAATGAGCATAAATGAGATGGAATTGCATACAAAAGGGCCAAGAAATGAAGTCTAAAAAGTTCCGGGAAGTACAGAGGAGATCAGACGAAGTCCGGACGAAAAAAAGATGAAGAAACAAAAAAAATGCCAAATTCACGCCTCCGGCGCCGCGGCGCCTGGCAGCAGCGTCGCGGCGCCCAATGTTCTGCGAAGTCTGATTTTCTCTGATTTTTCAGCACCGTGGCGCCAGTCTGCAGGGCCACAGCGCCGACGCGGGATATTTGAGTTCTGGGCCGAATTTGACACGTTTTCAGAGTCCAAAAGGGATAACTTTTCCTACCTACAAAACCTATAAAATCCCTAAAACCCTGCTCATTATAAATATACCTCCTCAGACCTTATTCTACAATCCATCATTCCACCATCTTGTAAATATTCCATAACACAATTCAAGGGGACAAGACAACTTTGGAGGTTTTTCAGTATTATTTTCTTTTCTTCTTTCCTTTGTTTTAATTCAGTTTATGTTGGTTTGTATTAGTTCTTAAGCATGTCTATGGCTAGGAGCTAAACTTAATTTAGGACTTTCCATGTCGAATCGCTTGAACCTCGTACTTATGAATTAATGCATGTTTTGGTTTCTTCTTATTATTGTTGAGGTTTATTCAATAATTGCTTTGATTGCTTGATAATTAATTGATCACTAGTTATCATTACTTATATGAGTTCTAATCGAAATCTGAAAGGGGAGATTGTGAATATGCTATAGTTGAATAAACATAGGTTTAAATCGTGGACGAAAGTACCCCGATACTTGTGTAGCTTAATAGGTTATTGCTCTTAATCCTCCTTTGTAGTCAATCTTGTCATCGAAAGATAGAAGGGTTCTCCATTGGGGTTGAGTGTTTATATTACCTTAACATGAGTATAAAACGGTTTAGTTAACCTGTTATCTCAACATAGAAGAAGAACTTTTATTATTGCATTAAAGATTAAAGTGAACGGATAGTTGAGGAGATTGGAAGCCCTACTTCCATCATAACTGATTTAAATCAAAGTATTTTCATAATTAGTTTATTTCCTGCATTAGTTTTGATTATTAGTCTAAAAACCCAACCCAATTTACGTTGACCAAATAGACACCATAGAATAGATAACCTGTACTTGAAAACCAGTCTCTGAGGACGATATTCGGTTTTACCCAGACTATATTACTTGTCACGATACGTGCACTTACGTTAAGCGTGTGTATAAATCGCACATCATGCATCGCGGCTTCAATGTAGGTTTGTGTAGGTCCTTCTTCATGATAGGCTTGAGGGGGCAGAGGCCCGAGTATTCCGGACTGCTGCCCCGATCCATAAACTGGTCTAAAACTCGAGCGACGAAATCTTTGGCCGCGGCGACTGGAATGGCAGCTAACTGCGCCGCGGCCGCTTGTACTAGGTAAGGCGGGGATCACGCCAGCATTGGGGCTCACTGTGGGCCCATGACTGCTTCCACTAATGACTTGGCCGAGAACCGTCGCTGCCACCGCCACAGTTCCGGTTGCCGCTGCGATTTTTGCCATTATTTTTCCGATTTTGACCCTTTTTACCACCGTCGTTGTTGTGACTTTGGCTTGAGTAGGCGGAGTCGGAAGACGGAAAAATGAACTCAGTCATCAGGATGACGGGACTAGCCCCTATAGACGCCTTTTTAGCCAAACATGTTTCTTCCAATGTGAGCATGAAGCGGGCTTGATAGAATTCCGGAAGGGGGTTACTTTGACGCAGGATCGAAGCAACATAGTTATAGGCCTCAGATAAGCCTGCAACCATCTGTAGAACGAGATGACTATTAGTAACCAGAGTCCCCACATTGAGAAGTTTATCCGCCAAATCCTTGAGTCGTTTACAATAAGAAGAAATGTTAGGAAAATTCGTCATAGCTACTTGATTAAATTCTTGTTCAAGGGTAACAATGCGGGAGTGACTGTTATCTTGGAAGATATCACGCAATCGATTCCACGCCTCCATAGTTGTGGAGTTGGGTTCCATAATCGTCCACAGAGACTGGTTTTCAATTACCGAACATCTACTCTATGTTATCTATTTGGCTAACGATAGTTTGTTTGGTTTTTTATTATCTAACACTACTAGCTAGAGTAATTGCAAGAGTTAAACTGAGTAAGCTTTGGTTTAAATCAGTTATGGTGGAAATAGGGCTTCCAATCTCCTCAACTATCCATTATTTCACGTGTTAATGCAATGCTAATGATTCTTCTTCTCATTAATATAGCAGGTTAACTAATCTGTCATCATATTCCGGTTAGGACATACGAGAGCTCAACCTTGTGCAGAAACTTTTTATATTTCTATGATAGATTTTACCACACAGGAGGATTAAAAACAATAACCTCAAATACTATGCATGTCAATTTCATTTAGTTCTATGGGCATGTTTACTTGCTATTCTCCACTAATCATAAACATACATACTAGAGATCTTCAGGACTTGTCAGGGTTGTAATGTAGGCTTAGGCAGGGGTAGGTAAAAGTAGGCATTTAGGCTCAATTTACGTACCATAAGCGTTTTTCTCATTCAACCATTTTGTCCTTCTTTTTTGTATTCTTTTCAGTTCATACGTATCATTCCCTTCTTATCTTTTTGAGAGCATGAAACACATTCTCATAGGCACCCCCAAACTTAAGCTTTTACATCTTTTTCATTGGGGTGCATCAATTTTTCACTTTATTTTCGTATTTCTTTTTCACACTTCTTCATCCCAATTTTTCAATTACTGTTTATGGCACACAAGGAAATCACAGGGTGTCAGAGAAATAACTTATTTTAGACTCAAAGGGGCTGACTGGGGATACATTTTATTGCAAGATAGGTATTGAATGGTAAGAAGGGCTAACAAAGAAATGTCTGAATCATATCCCTAAACATGTACGTCTTAACTACTTCGCCTCCAATAACAAGAAAGCAGACCTCATAGACATTTTCAATCATTCTTTCCATAATTGACAACACATAGGCTAAGCACAAATATCCCAAATAATTAGATTTTCATGAATTTTTGGCATATCTAACTTAAACACATATATTTTAGCTTCTAATTCCATTACATTATCCCACTTAATTCACTAGACATTTCAAACAGCTACATCATGCATGATCATAAAAAAAATTGACTCGTATAGACACAATAAAAGACACAAAAACTCAATAAAAAAGACTCAAAAATAGACACACAAAAATAAAAATAAGAAAGAACTCTCCCCCAAACTTAAACGACACATTGTCCCAAATATGTAAAGACTCAAAAATAGACACACAAAAATAAAAATAAGAAAGAACCCTCCCTCAAACTTAAACGACACATTGTCCCAAATATGTAAAGACTCAAAAATAATAAAAGGGACGACTTACAGACAATATCGGTTCAAAATAGTGGTGGCGGCGGATGTTGTATTGAGACGATATTTGTGGGAAGGGATTTAGTGATTTTAGGGCTTTTTATTTTTCTGAAATCGCGCCCAAGCACCACGGTCCTGCACAATGGCATCGTGGTGCCGAAAGTACTGTGACCTTTCTGATCATTCGGCACCACGGGCGTGCAAAATAGCACCGCGGTGCTGATCCGTTTCCGTGTTTTCCACCCTTTTCTTCGTGCTTAGTCTCCGATTTCCTTATTTGTCATCCACAAACACTCAACATATCAGATCGTGAAACTGTTCAAGTCAAAATAAAACAAACTAAAACAAAAATTGAAATAACATAATTAAAACATTAGGTTGCCTCCCAAGTAGCGATGTCTTTAACATCTTTTAGCCGGGACGCAGTTCACTTACTAAATCAAGGGGGTAGAGTATCCCCTCCACATAACCATCTCAGCACCAATCGCTTTCTCTTCCTCCTTTTTTTTTCACAGTGTTATTTTCAGAAGCATTTACCATTTTGACATCTTTCACCATTTCCTTGGCCTTACTCACAGGTTCTACGCTTTGTTTTAATGGTATCCCACGAGCATCAGTACTCGTGAGGCTTTTCTCAGGCACAACCTTGTCAACTATTCCAATAGCATAACATCTATTCATAACTTGAGGTTCAGTGGGTGGCTTGAAAACATTGAAGGTCATCTCTGGCTCAGGTGGTGGCTTGAACACTTAAAAGGTCATCTCTTCACCTTGAACTCTGAGTTTTAGATCTCTTTTTTCAACATCAATCAATGCCCTTTATGTGTCTAGGAATGGTCACCCAAGGATCATTGGTATCATCTCATCTTCCTCCATATCAAGAATGAGGAAGTCAGCAGGCAAGATGAATTTGCCCACATTTACCAACACATCTTCAATTATTCCTCTAGGGTGCACAATAGAGCGATCAACTAGCTGCAAGTGGACTGTTGTTGGCCTTGGTTCCCCCAAACCAAGTTTTTTAAACACAAAAAGGGGCATAAGGTTGACACCTACCCCCAAGTCACACAGGGCTTGCTTGCATGTCACATTCCCTATGGTGCAAGGTAAGGTGAAACTCCCTGGATCTTTCAATTTAGGGGGAAGTTTCTTCTGCAATTGATAGCACTGCACTCCTCTGTCAGCGCTATTGTCTCATAGTCTGCTAGCTTCCTCTTCTTAAACAAGATATCTTTCATGAACTTTACATAAGCTGGCATTTGCTCCAAAGCTTCAATGAACGGGAGATTGATATGAAACTTTTTGAAGATCTCTAAAATTTTGGAAAACTCCTTGTCTAAGGACTTCTTCTGTAGTCTTTGAGGGTAAGGAATTCTGTCTACATATTCCCTCATGACTGTCGGTGGAGCCTTCTCTAAAATAGGGCGGTCATCAGTAACCCCCTCCTTCTCTACCTCGGTTGTCTTCTCCGCCTCATTCCCCTTTTCTTTAACTGGTGGAGATCCAACCTGCTCTAACTGCTTCTCACTTCTCAAACTGATTGCCTGGTATTGCTCTCTTGGATTCATCACTGTATTACTGGGGAGATCCCCCTGAGGTCTGTCATTCAACTTCCCTGCCAACTGCCCCATCTGAGTTTCCAAGTTCCTAATAGAGGATCTTGTTTCTGTCATGAACTGTTTGGTCTCTGTCATAAATTGTGTCTGGGTATTGGCCAAGGCTGAAATTGAGGACCTGGTTTCCGCCATGAATTGAGAGTGAGAGTTGGCTAAGGTCAACATTGCTGCTTTTATGTCATATGGCTTCTCTTGTGGGGATAGTGGGTTGAACTGCTGTAAAGATGAGGCCTGAAACTGTGGTTGTTGTCCTTGGTAATTCTTCCATAAAAAATTTGGGTGATTTCTCCACCCCTGATTATATGTGTTGGAGAATACATTGTTAGAGGGCCTCTGAAAATTTCCCACAGCCTGACATTCAGCCTGCTCCATTGGGATGTTGTTGGGATAATTTGTTGGACATCTATAGAAGGTGTGTGGACCCCCCACAAATATCACAAACTGCTTGCATCTGGATCGCCTTTACGGATATGGTATTCTGCTGGAGCTGCTTAGTTAAGAGAGCAACTTGTGCATTCAGTGAAGTGATAACATCTAGCTCATGAACCCCAACTGCTCTTCTGCTACATGTTCTTCTATCATCTGACAAGTGATTGTTCGTGGCCATGTCTTCCAACAAGTCATGGGCTTCATGTGCTGTTCTCTTTATGAAGGTGCCACATGCAGCTGCATCAATAATTGTCCTAGTAGTCCCACTTAGACCATTGTAGAAAATGTGCACCAAGTTCCCCTGCTCAAGACCATGATGTGGACACTTCCTTTGCAAATATTTAAACCGCTCCCAAGCATCATACAATGACTCTCCATCCATTTGATAGAAATTGTTCAATTCTCCCCTAAGCCTTGCTGCCTTAGCTGGGGGGAAGAACTTTGTAAGAAATTTCTGGGTTAAGTCTTGCTATGTAGTGATGGAGTTCGCCTGTAATGAGTTCAGCCAGCACTTTGTTCTATCCCTGAGTGAGAATGGGAAGAGTCTCAACCGAATGACGTCATCAGTAACACCATTGTATTTGAAGGTTGCACACAGCTCCAGGAAATTTGCTAGATACAAATGAGGATCTTCAGACGGTAATCCCCCAAACTTAACTGAGCTTTGAACCATGTGCAATATGGTTGGTTTGATTTCAAAGTTATTGGCTTCAACAGCTGGAAGTCTGATGCAAGTCTGCACCCCTGTAATAGTTGGCACATAATCCCCCAAGCTCCTTTCTGCAGGGACTTGTCTTAAGACAGGCGGTAACTTATCATCCACCAAATTGTTGTTTCGTTGATCTCCCATTGCATAAAGGATCAACAATTACCTTGTCCTTCCTGCAAGTGATCAAAAACAAGCAAACAGATCACGGCAAAATGTTCTAAAATAAAGAAGTAAAATAAAGATAAAAACCAAAGTAGAAATACGAATAGATAGTTCTATATTGAAAGTACGCCAGTCCCTGGCAACAGCGCCAAAAACTTGTTAGCTGATTTCCACGTGCTCACGCAAATGTACGTATCGTTACAAGTAATATAGTCTGTAAGACCAAATATCGTCCACAGAGACTGATTTTCAATTACCGAATATCTACTCTATGTTATCTATTTGGCTAACGATAGTTTGTTTGGTTTTTTTTATCTAACACTACTAGCTAGAGTAATTGCAAGAGTTAAATTAAGTAAGCTTTGGTTTAAATCAGTTATGGTGGAAATAGGGCTTCCAATCTTCTCAACTATCCACTCTTTCATGTGTTAATGCAATGCTAATGATTCTTCTTCTCATTAAGATAGCATGTTAACTAATATGTCATCATATTCCGATTAGGACATACGAGAGTTCAATCTTGTGCAGAAACCTTCTATATTTCTATGATAGATTTTACCACACATAAGGATTAAGAACAATAACCTCAAATACTACACAAGTATCGGGGTACTTTCGTCCACGATTTTAATCTATGTCTAGACAACTACAGCATATTCAAATCTCCCCTCTCGGATCTCGATTCGAAATCATATAAGTGATGACAATTAATGGTCAGTTAATTATCAAGCAATCAAAACAATATTGAATAGATCTTAATCTGCTGAAGACGAAATCAATAACTATGCATTAAATATATGAAAGAGTTTCAAGAAGATTCAATTGGAAAACCCTACTAAAGTAATTAGCTCATAAACATTGTCATGTCAAGAACTAATTCAATATCCAACATGAACTGAATTGAAAATAAAGAAACGAAAAGAAAATACTTAGAACTAGGTCTTCAATCTTGTAGCCTCCAAGAGTTGTGTTATAATGTGAGATGAGATAGGTGATAGGTGATACCCCAAAATTTGTCCCAAGGGTTTATTTATGTTGTCAAAAATGTGTGCCTTGGACCCTTTTGCCCCTTGCCAATTCTATCTCGGATTGGAAATTCCCGCATCGACACCGCGGTCCTGCAGAATGGCACCGCGGTGCCGAAAGTACTGCGGCTTCTCAGTAATTGTGGCACCGCGGTAGTTCCTTTCCTGCCTTCAGAAATGCCCCTTTGCTTCGGGAGTTCCTTTCCTGCCTTCAGCCCATTTTTAGCTTCTTTTTGTCATTTTGCCATTTAGAACCGCTGCGACTCAAAAGAAAGAAAAACAACCCTAACACTATACTAAACACAAACGAAATGAGTAAAATACAAACTAAAAATGACTCAAAAAATGTATACAAAATATGTCTAACAGACTAATTACTATACAAGTCTAATATACAAATATACCATAAATAAACTACTATACACAGATGGGCTGAAGGGACCGAAGGCCCACTGCTTAACAAAACACTTTAAAGGACAAAAAAGATATATAGACGTCGTTACCTTTAATTTGGCAAAGCAATGCTACTCAGAATGGAAGACAGAATATTAGGGAATTTTCACTTTATGTCGTGATCATGGAAAATCAGTAAGCATAACAACATATACTCTCTCTATTTAAGCTCAACATAGGGTGACTTAATGAGTTCACATAGAAAAAATTGTAACCATTTGGGTGCAATTTAGACTTGGACAGAAATGGAAAATTTTGAGATATGCCAAAATGAAGATTGTTTTTGCCTTTTTGGTACATTGGAAATGTTAAACGATCTTAAAGTATTTCATAAGCTACATGACTTAAATCAGCTAGAAGAATAAACTTCATTTCCTCGGGCATATCTTCACAAATTAACAAATTTTCTGCATGTTTATAACCTCCATTCGCCAAAAACAGCATATTGGTTTCCCTCCCTCTAAATGTGTGTGATACTCTTTATTCACTTTCAACAAATATATGTTATCTTCAACAATAGGTCCAATAGGATAATGGTATATCCTCCTCGTTGATAAGAGTAAAAGAGAACATGTCTTACCATTTGAAGCAAAAGTTAGATTCTTAATTCTTAGTAATTTTTGTCTAAAAAGTTCTTAATCATTTTGCAGGCAACCCAGTTAACAATACGAGCAGTGAAATACATAAGTTTGATACTGCCACATGGAAATTAGTGGCATGGATTTAGTGACTACATATCTTAGCAGTACAATTTATTTCATATTCTAGTTTGGAGACAAACTTTTTGGGTTGGATATGATTTTTTTGGTACTCCAAGGCCCTAATTGTAACATCTCATATCTTCGAGTTATTCCTCAGTGAGTTGCACCTGTGTCATACTCCGTCTAATCACCTCTCTTTAATACTTCTTTGGCCTACCTCTACCCCGTACCCGTCCATAGACAACCTCTCACACTTCTACACTGAGGCATTTGTGTCTCTCATCTGCACATGCCCGAACCATCTCAACCTCGTTTCCCGCATATTATCCTCCACCGAGGCCTCTCAGTCTGTCTCGGATATCATTATTTCTAATTATATCCCTCCTTGTATGCCCACACATCTATATTAGCATCCTCATCTCTGCAACTTTCATCTTTTGGTTGTGCGAAGTCTTGACCGGCCAACACTCTGCCCCATACAACATAATCGGTCTAACCACCATCCTATATAACTTGTCTTTAAGTTTTGGTGGCGCATTTTTATCGCACAAGACTCCAGATGTGAGCCTCCATTTCATCTTATTTCATCCACTCTGCCCCAATACGATGTGTGACATTGTCATCAATCTCTCCATTCCCTTGGATAATAGACCCAGATACTTAGCTTTCTTTCTTTGGAATGACCTGAGTACCACATCCACGCCTGTCTCAAGATCGCTCTCATTACTGAACTTGCACTCCAAGTATTCTGTCTTGGTCCTACTCAGCCTGAAACTTTAGACTCCAGAGTATGTCTCCAAACCTCCAGCTTAGCAATCACTCCGCTGCGAGTCTCATCAATCGAGACTATGTCATCTGCGAATAACATACACCATGGCACCTCCCCTTGGATTTATCACGTCAGTCCATCCATCACCAAGGCGAATTAGAATAGGCTAAGAATTGATCCCTAGTCCAGCCCCATCATCACTGAAAAGTGCTTCGAGTCTCCTCCTACTGTCCGTACTCTGATCTTGGCTCCATCATACATATCTTTGATCGCCCTAGTGCACGCCACAAGTACACATCTAATCTCCAAACACCTCCATAGGACCTCCCTAGGGACTTTGTCGTATGCCTTCTCGAGGTCGATGAAAATCATATGTACGTCTGTCTTCCTCTCCATATAGTGCTCCACCAACCTCCTAATAAGATGAATGGCTTCTATAGTCCAACGCCCCGACATGAATCCAAACTGGTTCTCGGAGATAGACACGCCTTTTCTCACCCTCATCTCCACGACTCTTTTCCAAATTTTCATAGTGTGGCTTAGCAGCTTGATACCCCTATAGTTGTTGCAACTCTGGATATCACATTTGTTCTTGTACAAAGGAATCATTGTACTCCACCTCCATTCTTCTGACATTCTCTCCGTCTTAAAAATAACGTTAAACAACTCTGTCAGCCACTCCAAACATGCCCTGCTTGCGCTCTTTCAAAATTCAACTAGGATCTCATCAGGCCTGGTCGCTCATCTCATGCGCATCCTGCGAACAGCACCCTAAACCTCCTCAATCTTAATGCCTCCACAATATCCAAAATACCGGTACCGACAAGATTACTCCAGATCTCCCAGCACAATGTCTCTATCTTATTTTTCGTTCAAGAGTTTATGAAAGTAAGACTACCACCTCCGCCTAATATGCGCGTCCTCCACCAGTACTTTGTCGGCCTAGTCCTTGATGCACCTCACGTGATCCAAGTCACGGTCCCTCCTCTCCCTCACCTTGGCTAGTCTGTACAACTTCTTATCCTCTCTTTTTCCCTCTAATTCCACATACAGACGTTCAAAAGCCGTTGTTTTCGCCGCCGTAACCGCTAGTTTTGCCTACTTCCAGTCATCTTATAGAATTCCCTATTCGTCCATTTCTCCACCTCATCCTTACTTTCTATCAATTTCGCATATGCCACTTTTTTCACTTCCACCTTATTTTGAACTTTACCATTCCACATCCAGTCTCCTCGATGCCCACCACGGCTATCCCACGAGATCACTAGCACTTCTCTAGCAACCTCCCGAATGCAACTGGTCGTCCTATCCCATATAACGGTCGCATCCCCACTACTCCCCCAAGCCCCCTTGGCCATCAACCTCTCACACATCTCCTTTGCACTACCCATGGTCAAACTCCCCCATTTGATTCTTAACCTGTCATCAACAACCCTCCTCTTCTTCTCCATCTTGATTTCAAATCCATCACCAAAAGCTTAATCGGGTTGTAAGATACTCTCTCGGAATAACCTTGCAGTCTTTACAAAGACCGTTGTCAACCTTCCTAAGAAGCAAAAAGTCTATTTGAGTCTTAGCCACCGAACTACGGAAAGTCATCAAATGCTCCTCCTTCTTCAGGAACTTCGAATTGGCTGTTACCATCTCAAAAGTTTTATCAAACTCCAAAAGCGAGACGTCTCCCCCGTTCCTATCCCCGAGGCCAAAACCTCCTTGCACATCATCATAACCCTCCGAAAGTGCCCCGATATGTCCATTGAAATCCTCTCCTACAAATAACTTCTCACTGGGTGGTATACCTCCCACCAATTCATCCAAATATTCCTAAAAACGCCTCTTCTCCTCCTCGTTCAAGTCCACCTGCGGCGCATACGCACTAATAATGTTCATAGTGAACCCTCCAAATACCAACTTAATCGTCATTATCCTGTCATTGACCCTCCTAACATCTACCACCTGATCCCTTAGCTCGTTGTCTACCAAAATGCCTACCTCATTCCTATACTTCGACCTACCCGAAAACCATAACTTATACCCCGTCTACATCCTTAGCCTTAGGTCCTACCCATTTGGTCTCCTGGACACATGCTATATTAATCATCCTCCTCTTAAGAATCTTAACTAGCTCTATGGACCTCCCCGTTAAAGTCTCAATGTTCCAAGACCCAATTCTCAGCCTAGCATCTCTCTTACCCTACTTGCCCCTAACCTCTCCCGTCTGGCGAGAATATGACCCTAGTCTACCATCATTCACCAAAGCCACTAGAGCAAAAAAATACTAATCAAATGTTAATGTTAACACACACGGGAACCAATACTAAAGCACAAGTTAGCAAGAATCTAGAGGTAAGTCAGGCTATTACAGACCAAAATGATAAATCAAAGGACAAGAAAAATAAAGGCAAGAATCTAAAGTCAAAATTCAATAAAACGCAACACGCAGGAATTTAATTACAAGGATAAGGACAAATATTGAGTACATACAACTGGAGGTACCAACTCCAAGATGATAGAACATGTTCACACGTCAGAACACACTATTCACTGCCTAAAATCATTGTTTCCTGCTGAAACTTTTGTACCCGGATGCTAGGCGGGATAATGGAGAGATAGAACTCGAATGTATATCATGGCAGATCTGGTGGTGGCGGTGGATCGGTGTGGTGACTATTGGCTACTGGGTTTCACCAAAGCTCAGAGCTCTGATGCGAAGGTGGAGCAGATTTGGGGGGTGAAGGATGATGGTGGGGTTGGTGGAGTTGTTTGTCGGCGTTAATGGAGGAAGCAGCGAGGGGAGCGAGGAAAGGGGGGAAGGGCAGTGGCTTCTAGCCGAAGCTCCGACGTTAAGCAGATGGATAATGCCTAGAAGAAGAAGGCCTGTATTTTTATTAATATACATGAAACGATATATCTAACAGTTTTCACAACATTTACCTGTAAAACGAGAATCAAGTGCATAGCAACTTTCCTATGTTATTTAGTCTAGAAGATATCGAGATCTTAAAAATTGGAGAACATAGAATCGCATGACCCGGGATTCAATGGTCATGTGTGCTCACCTTAAAATCAACAACAAAATATATTGCTTTGAGTTGAATTCGAACTCAACTCCTCCATGGCTAAGCCTAAAGTCCAACACCTTTTAACCAGATCACCAAGATCTTTTATTGCTTCTTGGGTGCTATTAAATACTTTATACCAAAATTTTAATATTTTCTCTATGTCTACATAGAGTATCCCTCACGGTTAATGGGTGCTCGAGCACCATAACTTAATACATGGGTCCTCCCATGCCAGGAAGGGAAAGCCTCATTACAAAAGGAGAATAAATCCAATCTAAAACGAATTTGGAAGAGGATTGAGAAATAAACTTGTACAGTATGCCATGTAGCTATTATACGTATAAAAACAATAGACTGGCATCTTTCAGTAACTACTATTTTTAACCTTGAAGCTGCTTGCAATTATAAGACTTTGCTGCATTGACACTGAATAGGGCCACTACGCTAGCATAAGGACCGAAGGAACGAGCAATGCACCTATTGAAATCTTGTAGAGAGCAAAATGAACCCCATATTTTCACCTGGTAAAACACCACGAAGAGCTCAGCAAGGTGGTGTACCATCTTAGTGACCAATTATACAGCCAAAACTCGTTGTTGCACCTGTAGGATCTGTATTACATTCATGACAATTCAGAACAAGGTGAAACTATGAAAATGTTGTTTGAATGATCTGAAGACTCATCTACCGTGATGATTGCTTTCTTAGACTGTAGGTATTAATTCTTGAGAATTCTCGATGCCATTGAGACAAGGTGGCTTGGCAGCTCCATAATAGAAGAACGCCATCATTTTGGATAACTCATCTGCTGTTCGGCTCACTAAAGAATTAAACCCCAAAAAAATAGATATAAAATGAGGATTTGAGATGAAGCAACAAAGGTCAAAAGCAATAATCCATTAGATAGACCTTAACCTTTCTCACGGTACAAGATTTTCCCTGCTTTAGTGAAGATTAGCTCAGGAAAAACAGAGACTTCCAAAGCAGACACCAAGTCAACTTCAACAACAGCATCAATTGCTACACACTAGAGAGAAAAAAACTATCAATAGTGTGTTTGGAATATAATTGCTTAAAGTTGAATGATTTAACTTACCCTTGGCGATGGTAGCCTGCAATTCCAGATGATGTGGATAGCCTTCTCCAATTCATCCCGAACCATTTCATTTTCCTTAGGCCTGCATGTAACGCACAGCTTTCATAAGATAATGTTCTCCTAAACACTTTCTCAAGAATCCAAATGGAAATCAAGCTCTACATTCAGATTTCCTCCTTCACCACAAGTGTCTAGATGAAGAACTGCAGCCCTTTGCGCACATGTCTTTATAGAAAACTTTAGGCCTTTATTTTTTAAGGCTCAGCCAGTAACCAATTTTCTGATAGGAAAATCCCTTGGAAGAAACGAAAATAAGTTGTTTTACGTCAAATGAACATGATCTCAATTCTCAAGGAAGAGCAGAAGGGAGTAAACAGGAAAGAGATCGTCATCATGAAAAATATATAAGTAGAGAGTGGCCTTTTGTGAAAAATGTGAGTTACAATTGCAGTACAACAATTACAACAACTGAACGGTTACAAAGGAAATGAGAATGTAAGCAACAACAACAAAGATGAAAATCTGGAAAATAGAACAAGAACAATAAGTTTGCTGAGTCGAGTGATATTCACTATTTCCTTAAGACAATACTGCCACGTATAAGTCCTTTAACGATGATTGACAACTTGTCTCCCAAGATAAAACAGCAACAAACAATTGAGCAAAGAAAACTCAAGTGTTTACTATAAAAGAAGAATCTTTTTGAGTGTATGAAAGAAAGCAAGAGAGGAAGAAGTATTCTGAAAATCTGATTTTCAAGGTGCTCTTCAATTGAGTCTAAGCCTCAATTTATAGTGTGTGTAGGATGACTTCCCAACTAGCCAAGTAACGGTCATCAATAGCCATGTAATGACACTTATTGGGGGTGTAATTCAGCCAAACATGGTTGAATTCAAGTGCCAATCCGTGGAGAATCAATGCCCCAAACCAGCCCAAAAGTCGGAAACTTTTCAGCTCTCGTCGAACCTTCTGCCATCGAAGCACCGCGGCCCTAAATGGAGGCGTCGCGTCGCTTGACTTCCAGTGACAAACTGCCACCAAGGCACTGCGGCCCTTCACGGTTCCGCGGCGATTTTCGACTCGTTTCATCTTTTACACATCGTACACTTCTTCCTTCATTTACCAACGTGAAACACTTGTCGTTTGGCCAACAATCGCCTATCAGTTCATGTCTCAGACATTTTGTTTACGTACCAATATCTTTTTCACTAAGGAAATTTTGTGCACGTGTGTGAAAACGACGTTTTCGACGGTGCGGGGCCCCAATTATTCGAGTCATAACTAATAGGATTAATTTTAGTTCACGTTAATAAATTTCCAACAATCCCCTCTTGAAAGAGATTATGACGCACTCACATTGTGTCTTTCTAGCAATATTTCGGCGGATTGATGTTGCATCTGGATAGGTAGCCGTGGCTTTGAACCTTCCATAGTAGAATACCATCGGACTTACTTACTACGCGGTGAACGTGATGTCTTGAACCGTCAGTATTTAATGTAAGTCAAGACAATGGTACCAACACAACACCTTTCCTTACTCTTTTCTTCTTCAAGGTTTTGCCCGTTGTGGCCATGGACACGTCTTGGATTCTTAAGTGCGTTCATTTGAGACAGTCAGTCCTCGCACTTAAATAAGTGGTCTCCTACAAGGTATCTTGCTATACCCCACTTCACGAGTGTTAAGAACCATTAAAAAAATTTCCAAACCTAACCTCAATTGTTGAGGATCATTAAAGGTTTTGAAAACTTAACCTTTACCCACTCTGCAGATAGTTGTCTATCACGGGAACGGCCTTGGATTAATGTTTCTTTGTAGAAATCATTATCCGAAGTGCTCTTGCTTCCACCGAAGCGCTAAACTAAACCTTTATGATTTAGTTTTCCCATTGAACATAATTCCTGAGATCTCCAGCCAGTAAGGTTGGGTATCCACCGTATCAGTTCTTATTGATTGGGTTTTAGGCGCATTCCCCTAGACAGGCAGAACATCTGATCTCTGGGTATATGCCCTTCTTCAAGGGAGCTGCTATGTTTTCCTTAAATTTTATATAATCAATGGGAATAACACACGAGATAATCAGTTGCCTAATGGTCTTATGTCTCCGTCTGATATGACGAGATTTGTTGTTGTACATGGAACTCTGTGCCATTCCTAGAGTCGACTGGCTGTCGCAGTGGATCATTACAGAAGGTACGGATTTATCCCAACATGGGATATCCTCTAAGAAGTCATGAAGTCACTCGGCTTTTTCTCCTGCTTTGTCTAAAGCGATAAACTCTGATTCCATCGTGAATCGGGCGATGCAAGTTTGCTTAGAGAATTTCCAAGACACAGCCCCGCCACCAATTGTAAATATATACCCACTCGTGGACTTGGTGTTCTTTATATCAAATATCCAGTTTGCATCACTGTACAACTGGATATCTCGAATAGTGCAACCTGTAGTTTTGCATGTATTTTAGGTATCGTAGTACCCGATTTAACGCTTTCCAGTAATCATCACTCCGATTACGGGTGAACCTAGACAACTTGTTGACTGCATAAGCGATATCAGGTCGAGTGCAGCTTGTGATGTACATCAAACTACCAATCACATGCGCATACCTCTCCTGGCGTACGGGCGCACCATGATTTTTATCAATCTTTTGGTTTATATACAATGGTGTCGTTATCGACGAACTGTCAAACATCTCAAACTTCTTCAACACATCCTCGATGTAGTGAGATTGAAATAAGACCAGTCTGTCAGATGTCTTAGAGATCTTGATCCCTAAGATGACATCTGCAATACCCGTATCTTTCATGTCAAAACATTGTTTTAACATGTTCTTAGTCTCTAAGATCAACTCAGGACTGCTCCCTGTGATCAACATGTCATTATCATGACGAACGAGTCGGCATTTCCTTTCGTGTATACATTTGTCACACTCATTAATGGCGAACCCTTTCGATAGTAAAGTACTATCAAATTTCTCGTGTCATTGCTTTGGGGTCTGTTTCAGCCCGTACAGAGATTTGACAAGCCGACGGACTTTCTTCTCTTGTCCTAGAACCACATACCCTTCGGGTTGGTCCATATAAATTTCTTCTTCCAAATCATTATTTAGGAAGGCTGTCTAGACATCCACTTGATGTATCTCAAGATCCCGCAATGCGGCGATAGTTATAAATACTCGTATGGATGTCATCCTAGACACCGGAGAGTAGGTGTCAAAGTAATCAAGGCCCTCCTTTTGTCGATAGCCCTTGACTACCAACCTGGCCTTGTACTTGTCTATAGATCCATCTGCTTTCAACTTCCATTTGAGTATCCACTTACAACCCAACGGTTTGTTTTCCGAAGGAATATCAACCAACTCCCAAGTATGGTTGTGCAGAATGAAGTCTATCTTACTCTCTATAGCTTCTTTCCAGAGCGGTGCTGCTGGAGTTGACAATGATTCAGCGATATTCTGTGGTTCGTTGTGAACCATATAAGCTACAAAGTCTGGACCGAAAGATTTGTCTATCCTGGCCCTTTTGCTTCCATCTCTGTACCCTCCAAGTCCTGAGAATCTGGAATACTAGAGTCCGGATAATCAGCCACTTCAGAGTTCACTAGATCTGAACCTCCTAGATTCGGGCAGTCAATGACTCCTGGATCTTGAGAGGTTTGTTCATAACTTCATTTGCGAGAGGTTATGTTTCTTTCCTTTCTAGGAAACGAGTCTTCAAAGAAACTAGCGTTCCTTGATTCCATGATTGTACCCACATGAATGTCAGGTACATCTGACTTATGCACTAAGAAGCGATAAGCACTACTATTATTTGCATATCCGATGAATATGCAATCTACAATCTTGGGCTCAATCTTGACCTATTTTGGCTTAGGTACTTCAACCTTAGCCAGACAACCCCACACCTTCAAGTATTTGTACATGGGTTTCTTTTCTTTTCATAGCTCGTGTGGAGTCTTGTCCTTACCCTTATGTGGGACTCTATCAAGAATCTTATTCGCGGTAAGAACAACTTCTCCCCACATGTTTTGGGGAAGGCCTGAAAGCATTCATCATTTCCTTTAAAGTACGGTTCTTGCGTTCAGCAACACCGTTTGATTGGGGTGAGTAAGGAGCCGTCGTTTGATTAACAATACCTGATTGGGCACAATATTCTTCAAAAGGCGCTACATATTCTCCCCACTCTATCGCTACGGATCGATTTAATTCGTCCGCTTAGTTGGTTCTCCATTTCTGCTTTGTAGCGTTTGAATGCTTCATCTTTACTTTTTAGTAAGTAAAGGTAACAATCCCTTGTGCTATCATCTATGAAAGTCACAAAGTACTTGTTCCCCCTCTAGTTTGTGCGAACTTCAAATCACATATATCGATGTGTATGAGTTCTAGAGGAGTGGTTTCCCTTTCGACGGATCTAAAGGGACTCTTTGAAAGTTTTGCCTCTACGCACACCTCACACTTACGTTGAGGGTTTACGTTGATAGACGACAACAACTCCAACTTTACCAATCTTTGGATAGATTGATAGTTTACATGTCCTAATCTATGATGCCATAAATTAGACGACTCAAGCAAATAAGAAGAAGGCTCAATTTTATTAAAAGTAGAAGCAGGCATTACAGATGAAGCATTAAATTTAAAGAGGTCTTCACAGACGAAGCCTTTTCCTACAAATGTTCCATTCTTAGTGATTACAAATTTATTGGCCTCAAACGCTAGCCTAAAACCAGTATTTACCAACAAAGGTCCAGAAATTAAATTTCTTCGAATTTTCGGGACATGCATCACCTCCTTCAGAGTAAGCTCCTTTCCGGAAGTCATCTTCAGGATTACCTTTCCTACCCCCAACACCTCAGACGAAGCGTTGTTGCCCATGAACAACTTCTTATCCGTGACGGGTAGCACCCATGTCCATCCACCACTACATAGGATTCTCAACGAGGTTTGCTTCAAGTACCACCGCTGAGAACTCCTCAATCATATCGCCAAGAAGCGTGTCTTCAACGACGTTAGCCTTAGCCTTTCCTTTATTCTCATACTTGAGTTTGCGGCAATCATTGGCCATGTGGCCAAATTTACCACAGTGATGGCAATTCCCTTTAAATTTCTTAGTTGTTGGGCCCTTACCATCCTACTAGAACTTTCGCTTCTTGGTTGAGTTCCCTTTGGCTTCCGCCAGGTTCACCTTAGCCTCAGTGGGTTGCTTCCCCTTTGGCATGGTCTTCTTATTATCCTCCTGAATTTGAAGTTTGATAATAAGTTTCTCAAAGGTCATCTCCTTTGTCTTGAGTTTTAAGTAACTCATAAACTCATTCCACGAGGGAGGTAACTTCTCAATTAACGACCCAAAAATTGCTCGTTAGGCTTCATTCCTTCCAAATTCAGGTGATTTAAAATCATTTGAAATTCCTGGACTTGGGACATCACATTTTTGTTGTCCACCATTTGAAATTTCAAAAATTTCCCAACGATGAACTTTTTAGTACCCGCATCTTGTGCGTTGTACTTCTTTTGCAGTTTATCCCACAACTCCTTGGCGGTGCCAACGGTGCAATACACCGTGTAGAGAGGATCGGACAAACAGTTCAAAATATAGTTCTTACACATGAAATTACTATGACTCCATGCATCAATCAAGAACATCTTCATGCTATTAACAACATGGATACCTTGGCCCCCTCCAGCCGTTTCATTTGGTTAAGGGTCCGTTTCATCTCTAGCTTGTGGAGGATCTTCTGTTAGGATGACCTTCCCATAACAGTAAAAAAGAATAGCATCTTTTACTGCCATCTCTTGAAATTTGTCCTCGTGAACTTTTATGGGCGTTCATGCTGGAAACCGGCGGTGGTGGAACAATAGCGTTCCCATGAGCAGTGGCAAAGGCGTTGGTTGAGCCTTGTGCCGTGGTGGCAGTAGTGGGGAAGGCACCAGGAGTGCCTTGAGTAGCAGTGGAAGATCCAGCAACGAATTGTTCGCCTCAAGTCATCTTGTTTGTTACTTACAGCAGAATATTGTCTTAAGATTGTGAGTTACAATTGCAGTACAACAATTACAACTGAACGTTTACAAGGAAATGAGAATGTAAGCAACAACAACAAAGATGAAAATCTGGAAAATAGAACAAGAACGATGGATTTGCTGAGTCGAGTGATATTCACTCCGTCCTTAAGACAATATTGCCCGTATAAATCTTTTAACGGTGATTGACAACTTGTCTCCCAAGATAAAATAGCAACAAACAATTGAGCAAATGAAACTCAAGTTTTTACTATAAAAGAAATCTTTTGAGTGTATGAAAGAAAGCAAGAGAGGAAGAAGTATTCTGAAAATCTGATTTTCAAGTGTGTTCTTCAATTGAGCCTAAGCCTCAATTTATAGAGTGTAGGATGACTTCTCAACTAGTCAAGTAATGGCCATCAATAGCCATGTAATGACACTTATTGGGGGGTGTAATTCAGCCAAATATTGGCTGAATTCAAGTGTCAATTCGTGGAGAATCAATTCCCCAAACCAGCCCAAAAGTCAAAAACTTTTTAGCTCCTGTCGAACCTCATCGACATCGGCGCGCGCCCAAATGGGCGCGCGTGCCGCGGCTCGCGGCAATTTCTGACTAGTTTCATCTTTTACACATCGTACACTTCTTTCTTCATCCTTCATTTACCAAGTGAAACACTTGTCGTTTGGCCAACAAACGTCTATCAGTTCATGTCTCAAACATTTTGTTTACGTACCAATATTATTTTCACTAAGAAAATTTACGATCCTTGATACAACGTGTGCACGTGTGGAAACGACGTTTCCGACGTGCGGGGCCCCAATTGTTCGAGTCATAACTAATAGGATTAACTTTAGTTCACGTTAATAAATCTCCAACAAAAAATCCCAAGTCTTTCAATATTTTGAGGAAAAACTCTTGATCATATAAGTTTACCAGCTGGTCGCTTCCACAAAAGAGTTGACATTTATGAAGCTAATATCAGAGCAAAAAATTTAGTGAATTTAGTGACAGTCTTCGCTAAGCTGATACGGACTGTTAGAGAACTCTAATTTAACAGAACTCACCAAATTTTTTTTTTTAACTTGTAATGTTTTAACAGAACTCACCAATTAATTTTAGTTTACTGCACGTATGACTTTTTTCCTGGACTAATTGTGAATCAGTGGAGAGACTTCCCAAGCGTATATATTAGTACTGTGAAAGTAAAGAAACCTAGTGAATGATGGGCTTATGTAAGCTGCCTTTTAGTATAAGAATTTGATTGTCTAATAGAAGCAAGACACATAAATGCAGACAGCAGATAACCCTAGACTCAGAGAAGCAAGTAGATTCTAACTTTCATGCACATGGACAAGAAACAAAACAGAATAGCAGCGAAAGCAAGTGTCCCTAACTAACAAGTGAAACAACTTATAGAACTGCATTTCATATCTAAGTCAAAGGCTACATCATTAATGAGAAATGTAAAGGGGTTACAAGATCACCTTTTGTAGCGATTATGAACAAGAACGATAAGAGGACTGATGTCCTTAAACACTTTTTCTTCCCATTCTGCAGTGGTCAAGTCCTTAACTGGACGAATATAATCATCATCTTGCCATACCAATTCATTGTCACTGTCATCATTTTCATCATCATCATCATCTTTCTTAACATTCTTGATAGTGATCTTATTGAAGAATTGATCCAAGTTAAAACCCCGCCCATCAGCATCTTCTGGCCAATCAGGGTCGTCTTCGTCAACAACAAGAGGGTAATCCGCCAAAAGCTTTTGCATCTTTTTTCTTCTCTCAACAAGATCTACCTCTTCCTCAACATCCGGAAAATTTTTAATGACATCTCTTATCTTCCTCCTCCATTCCCGCCTTTCATCCTCATCCATATGAAAGTAATCATCCCTCTTATGACCTCCATCAGAATCAGACTCAGATTCAGATTCATCTGGATCATCCTCTCCGTTGCCAAATTTGAGCAACTCTTCTAGTTTCGACGCTTTTAATCCCTTTTGTCTGAGACCACGAACCTGTTTTGATAAATCATTGTCATAAGCAGGGATCTTGAAGAATATGAACAAGTAATATTATATTAATGGCAATGATGCCGTTCAAACAAAATAATGGAGGTGGAGAAATGTGCATACCTGTAATTGAGACCTCCAAAACTTTGGTGCTGATGGACCAAAATTATTCAAATTCAAGGAAGAGACGATAGAACTTCTCCGTTTGTTTCTCCTTTGAGGAATAACACCAAAAACTGAAGGGAATCTTCTCAGGCATTTCTCCTCTAAAGGTGGGGCCAAAAGCTGCAGTCTTAGTTGTAATTCCATTGACTGAAATTTGTAACATAACATAAGAAAAACTCCATACAATAGCTAAACAAGATAACGGAGAGCAAACACAGTTATGGCATGAAATTATCCCACTTCCCAAATTTCAAGTTCATAATGGTTCTGTCAAAATACAGATACATCATCTTTTCTATTTTTTTCTCACTTTTACCGACTTCTTTATTGGTGTTTCCTTAGCCAGTACCCTATGCAGGATAAATAACAACTGGTTTCAAGGTCAAATAGAAGAAAGCATAGTTCTCAAATGAGGCTTGGAATCATTATGCATTTTCTTTGAATTCCTTTGTCATTCCTCAGGTATACATGAGGAATGGTTAACTTCATTTCCTCAACAAGCGCAGTCAGCAGCATCAAATTATTGGTACAGCTGAAAAATAGCTTCCACCCAGTTGCAAAATGCACCGGTCTTCCAAATTGTGATGTGTCTCAACTATATTAGAAATGGTGAACTTTATTTTCGTCAACAATCTCTATTGCGAAAGCAAATAACATCTCTAAAATAACCAGCGACCAAAGGAATGCAAAGCACAGCGTCAAATAAATGGCAGAAATAGCTGCCAGCCATTTGTGAACTGAAACACCAGTATTTCAAACTGAAATGTGCCCATTGATGAGTAGTGGAAATCGAACCTAACTCATAACCTAGAGTTGGCTTTAAAGGACTAAGGAAAGTCAGCTGTAAGAACAACAGTAACAGCACAGACTACTCCAAAATAACTATTGCATAATCAGGAAGAGTTTTTTTCTCAACGTCACAAAAGAGCATATTCCCTGATTATGCATCATGATTTGGTCTGTCCATCATGATTCGTGCATGGTATGCCCACATGACATGTCTCAAACCAAATATATCAGCCTTCAAGAACCTATCTTACAACTCCTAGGTCATCAAAACAAGTATCTTGAGAATCTTTTAATCTATTTGCAAAATGACTGGACTCCACATCGTAGACAAGGAAATAACATTGAATCTGTTTGTTCGTATCTGAATCTATTTATGTCAACTCGTTTTCATGTTGGAGGTCCTTCTATAATTCCTGGCAACTTAGAGCACTAGAGGTGGCCCCAAAGGCATATTCTGACGCAGCGGTCAGCCTCATACAACACTTAGACCTATAATTTGCTAATAGGAACATATCCTGGTATTACTCGTAAACCCTGCCCAAATGAGCCTACTAAGCTAATTTAGGGCAATACACCTATTATATAACACTATGCAACTTTTGGTGTGCATCAGCAACCATAGAAAACAATAATCAATTCGCATACTTGATAATCAGACAAGTGCTCAATAAGTTGCTGCAGTCCCAAGAGGGACAAAATCCCTATTTAAATGCTAATGCTCAATCTTAATGAGGGTACAACATTAAAGTGCATAACAGTTAGAATCCCTGCTCCTAAGCCCCAAGAGTGAAAATCCACGAAGTTAGAAGATTATCGCTCACATCAATTTCCAGTTCCAGGTCACCAATTACTCGCCTATATTTTCGGTGAAAGCGTAAATTAACTTGTCACTCTTTGACTATCTTGACTTCAACTTTTTCTCAACAGTTACCATTTGGAGAAAGGAACCCCACTTCATTAAAAAAAACTAGGAGTAGTTCATTCTTATCCCAATACTTGGGGTATTTTAGAAACCCAATGTAGTAGTTTTCCACTAAAACAAGAAGCAAAGACTAATCAAAGTATGCTAACTATAAACCACAATAGCCACTCCCTATTTATACAAGAATCAGCCCTTCAAATTGCACATATTAGACTGCCACAAATTCAAATGGCAATTTTTTGTTCTTTTTTTACCAAACTGCATATCAGTGAAGTTTGTGATTGAGAGAGAAAAGAAAAAGGCATAGCTTTAATCCTAATTCAAATAGAAAACAACAAGCAAACATGCACATCAGTTAAACTTGGACTATTCAACAAATTGCTTTATGCATAGCACCCAAACCATAGATAGCTCAAAGAGGAAAATTCTGGAAAAGGGAAAAGATTAAGAATTCTTACTTGGTCAGATTAGTGTTTCTTGAACTGTTGCCTCACACGACTCTCCCAACTTTCTCTCCCAAGTGAAAGGATTCAAGAAAGGGAGTGATGAAACTGTCTTTGCCGAAAGACACTTGCGAATGAAAGATAAGACAGTTCAATGGTAAGGGTCACATAGGAGAGAAAAAATGAGGGGACAGCTAAATACACCGTGGTATTTGCTGTCCCCTCACTGCAAATACCACCCCAAACAGTTCCATCATCACTGCCCCCTACCCCTGCGCCCTGCCCCTACCCCCTGCCCCCTACGCCATCCCTTTCCCTTTTCCTTTTTCGTTTTTTTTTTTTTTCTGATTTCGTTTTTTTTTAAATTATATTATCTAAGATAATATTAATTTAGTATATTAAATAATAAGACGGAAAAAACAATAACTATTATAATCAATGATAATTAGTAATATAAAAAATCTCTTAAATATTGGAAACCATTTTTTATCACTTTCTCACTTACTCTTTTTTTTTTTTTTGGCAGTTACGTTAAGGTCAAACTATTTTAGTGTGACTTTTTTTTTCTTTTTCCTTTGTAAATATGTAAAGTTGTGTTGGAAGAGTAATTCAAATTTGTATTTTCAATCGTTGATGCACTTGTTTTTAACTACTATTTCTTCCGTCTCGAAATAGTTTATGAAAGTCAAATTATATGATTTTTAATTAATATTTTGAGATATTTTATTATCATATTAATGAAGGAAAGGTAAATTTGATGAGATAATTATGGGTTAGTATATGATGAGTGTGAGATGATATATATATGAAGAGAATATTTGAAAAAAGAAAAATTCAATATTTTTGAATTTCAAATTTCCGACGCGACGACACCAGGCCGGGATAGGGGTAGGGATAGGGCAGGCGTAGGGGGGCAGGGGATGGGACGTTTTTTTTGAGCTTTTGTTTTTTTTTTTTTTGGCAGTTACGTTAAGGTCAAACTATTTTAGTGTGACTTTTTTTTTCTTTTTCCTTTGTAAATATGTAAAGTTGTGTTGGAAGAGTAATTCAAATTTGTATTTTCAATCGTTGATGCACTTGTTTTTAACTACTATTTCTTCCGTCTCGAAATAGTTTATGAAAGTCAAATTATATGATTTTTAATTAATATTTTGAGATATTTTATTATCATATTAATGAAGGAAAGGTAAATTTGATGAGATAATTATGGGTTAGTATATGATGAGTGTGAGATGATATATATAGGAAGAGAATATTTTTTGAATTTCAAATTTCTGACGCGACGGGACACGGGCAGGGATAGGGGTAGGGATAGGGGGCAGGGGTAGGGCAGGCGTAGGGGGGCAATTTTATACATTAATGTAATAGGTTTAGTGCAATTTTATTTTATTTTGTTATTTTTTAATTTAATAAAAAAAAAAGAGTAAGTGAGAAAGTGATAAAAAATGATTTCCAATATTTAAGAGATTTTTTATATTACTAATTATCATTGATTATAATAGTTATTGTTTTTTCCGTCTTATTATTTAATATACTAAATTAATATTATCTTAGATAATATAATTTTAAAAAAAAACGAAATCAGGAAAAAAAAAAAAGGAAAAAAAAAAAGGGAAAGGGATGATGGGACTGCCACTGTTTGAATTGATGGGTGTTGATATTGACATCAACACCCCCGGTCCTAATAACATGCCCCAAAAATGAAGGTATCTTTCAAGTCTACTCATTAGAGCAATTTTGACTATGATGAAAGTCCACTTAAAATTTTGATTAAGTTAATTAGAGTTCAAAGTGTAAATTTTAAAATTTGTTAATCTTTTACTAAATACAAAATCATTCATATTATACAAACCACCCTCACAACCCCACTTCTTTCATATTTTAAAATTAAAAAAAAAAATAGTTTATCTCTCAACGCTCAAACCCTTTCTCTTATTCACGTTTTGCTCTTCAACATTTCCGGCGATTTGTTCTTCTTTATCGGACTGTTCGCTGTAACAATCTCATTTATCTCGCTCGTGGCTGTTGTTGCTTCTCTGTTGTCTCAGGTAAAGTCTTCTCTTTCGTCGCTGTTGTTGCTTCAAAATTTAGGATTTTGAAATCAAAGTGTGAAGATGATGATTTACTTAGAGAAGAAGAACATGAGTTTGTCTTCAATGTTATTTTGTTGTTACATGCTTTAGAAATCCTTATTTTGGGTATTTATTGCACTTGTTGGGGTTTGTGTGTTTATAAATAGTGTATGTGGTTGTGAAATTATGATTTTTTGTGTTGTTTTTTGTTCTTGTTCTCTTTAGAGTGGCCGATGGGTCGGCCAGCCCACCGGATCGGGACCGGCGGATCGACGGCCTGGTCGGCCAAAGTGAGCGGACTAGCGGGACGATATCGTGTCCCGCCCCTGCACTTCCCCGGGGCAAGTCGGGCCTGACTGCCCGGTTTTTATTTTTTTATTTTTCCACTAAATTAAAAATACTAAATTACTAACAAAGTAACATTAACACATAGTCATATAGTGATAGTCATAGACTCATATACTCATATTATACTATTATAATATTATAGTATTATACTCATATATATAATATATTTATAAAGTATAAACTAAATAATTAAACAAAGACAAGAAGAGTGTAAAAAAAACATCCCAAGGCTGTTTTTGTGCATCTTATATTATTAATTATTTCATTGAAATATACAAGATTTAGAATTACAACATTGTAGTGTACTGTTGTTGAAAAAAATTGCAAAAGACAAAGAAAAATTAAAAAATTGCAATGAAATAAATTACCAATTTGAAAATACTTTTTCTAGTTTCTTTATAATTTCGTGTGGTTCTTCGGTTGGAATTGGTATATCTTGGTAAAATTGTTCCACGTCGCTACTCATGCCTTCAGATAAAATGTCGTTGTAGTTTTCGTCTTCTTCTTCGTTAATCTCTGGTTGACCGCACCTCCTTCGCTCCGCTCGTATCAAATCTCTGAATAGTACTGCCATCTCCAAGCGGTCTCCGGCTAATGAGTGTATGTGCTCTCCTATTTGAAATTTGTCTGCAGAAAAAGCGCTTTCAGAAGCGATTGATGACGCTTGAATGTTCAAAATATCTCGGGCCATCATTGAAAGTGTCGGAAATGCCTTCTCATTCTGCATCCAATATTTCAGCAAGTCTTCCTTTCCGTCTTCATTGATAACTGCTTGGTAAGGTAAATTACCCTGCAAAACAAAAACATCGAACTCGCTAATTTGGTTAGCAGTGCTACCACCGCACATTCTATTTCTGGGGCTTTCAATAGAATCAATACTAGCCGCAGAAAAATCATGTCTTTTTTTAGGTTGTGTTGAAGCAGAAGAAGATGGTACGAAAGCCGTTTGGTTACTAGCACTTTCTTGCTGGTAATGCCGATATACTTTTTTGCATTCATCTTCTACGCTATTCAACATTTCTTCTAGCGTTTGTTCAATAGGTGGCTCAACATTTAAATTTTTGGGAGTTGGAGGTGGTAGTACGTCCATACAGTTATAAATATTTTCAATAAGACTTTTACAACCCTCTACTTTAATAGTCGGGTTTAATACAACACCAATAATATAAATAGGGGGAATAGGAATAAAATATTTCTTTAATTTCATAAACATTTTTTTAATAGTTGCCTTATAAACAGATTTTTCCATATATTCTTTAAGAAATAAAAATATTATAGCTATATAAAACAACATAGTTGAAATAGTAGGATAATATAAAGTAGAAAATTCTTTTGTTGCTCGTTGAAAATTCTCTAGAAATACAATAAGTTCTTTAATTTTGTCTCAATCATTATCCACAATCATATCATTTGGATTTTGATTATGGGCGTTAAAAAATAAAGTGATAGGTTTTTTATAGTCATAAGCAACAACTAGTTGGTCATATAAAGAATTTCACCTAGTAGGTACTTCTTAGGGAATTTTTCTGTAAGATAGTCCACAATCGTGACAAGTTTTTTTATATTATTTTCTCTGTTGAATTCTATTATTTTTAAAAATAAAGTGTATAGCAAATTGTATTTTTTCAAGAATATCTTGAAAAAGTGAAAGACCATCCTTTACAACTAAGTTATAAATATGGCACGCACATTTGATATGAAAATGTTTTGAAAAAGACGGAGTTAAAACTTCTTTTAAAATATAAATAGCAGCATTGTTAGAAGATGCATTATCTAATGTAATACTCATAACTTTATCAGTTATTCCGTAATAATCGCAGACTGAATAAATATTTTCTGAAATAAACTCACCAGTGTGCCTACTATCTATATATTTATATGTTAAAATACGTTTTTGCATAGACCATTTATAATCTATCCAATGACAGGTTACCATTAAATAATCATGGTCGTTAGTACTACGACCTATATCAGAAGTTAGAGCGACTTTGCAATTTAAATGATATAATGAATAACGCAAATATTGTTCATATTCGTGTGCAAATTTAAACACGTCTCTCTTAACCGTTGATCTAGGAAAACATTTATAAGCAGGATTATACATATCTCTAATATAATGAATAAAACCAGACGATTCAGGAAATGAAAAAGTCAAACCCTCCACAGCAACTAATTTTGCTAGTGCTTCCCTATCTTTATGTTTATCGTATTTAGGGCCTACAACTCCCCCGTCATAGGGTTAATTTGACCCTGTACTTTGTCCGGGACAGTATGTGAACCTTGTCCTGATTGAGAGGACGTCTGCTCACCATCTTTTTCAATAATGTATTGGGCATGCAAGGCTTTGTGTTTTTGCAATAGGTGTCTTCCTAAACCCCCCTCCCACCATGACCTTGTCCAGTTTTAAAAGAATAAACAGATTTACAAGTTTTACATATAGCTACTTGATTCGGTACGTCCCTGTCAAAATATTTCAATACACTCATTTTAATGGTCGTTTTACCGGACCTCGTCTCATACTAGGGGGATAGGAGACATTTCACTAGTGGGTGTATCATCATCTTCATTAGTAGGTGTATCATCATCTAGAGTGTCATCTAAATTAAAATCTTCTTCATTTTGAGGATAAACATTTGTGTCAAGATCATATGGTATTTCAGGAAACAGTTCAGGATCTATAAAATCATCTTGTCTAGGAATACTAGAAGAAGTACCCTTGTCCTTGTTACCCGCCCTACTAGAAGAAGTACCCTTGCCGAAAAGACTTTTTGTTCTTTTCATTTTAATTATGATAATAAATAGTTAAAGACTTAAAGATAATGAAATAAAATGTGCTAAATGAAATAAAAACAAAATAATAATTTAATGAGAGAACGAATGTACCAAACGCCGACGTAGAGTCGATGTGTAATCGAGAGAGGTTGAAAATTGAAACTCTGCTCGATAGATTAATCCTCAAGCTAGTTGCCAACTTCACTCTCAATTCTCAAATTAATAAATAAAGTGAATATGTAGTAGACAATGTTGTATAGAAATTAGAGAAAATGTAGGAAGATTTGTGAGAAATAAGAAGAGAAAATGAGGTATTTATAGTTGGAAAATTGGGTTAAAGTATAAATATAATAACTTAGGGGTTAAAAATAAATATAAAGGGGGTAGGGGAGTGGGGAAGCCAAAAATGGCGTTGTCTAACGCCAAAATGTAAAATGGCCGTTAGACAAGCGGTTATTTTTGGCAAATAACGGGGATCAGGCGGGATCGGGCGGGACCGCCCCGCCCCGGTTCGAGCCCCGGTCCCGTTTTTTTTTTTACACGGGATCGGGTCGGGATCGGGACGGTGTCGGGTCGGCCCGGCCCACTGGCCAGTCCTAGTTCTCTTTAGGATTTCGAAAAAAAGGCTTGCAATTTTGTCGATTTTAACAGTTGAGTAATCTGTTACAACAACTTCAACAATTATTTTACAGTTGCAAACATCCGCTGAGGTTGCATGCTTAAAAAATCCCTATTTGGTGTATTTTATTTAACTTGTGATAGTTGTGTGTTTGTAGTGAAATAGATGTTTTTGCTAGTTCAAAAGTTGGAGCTTTGAAATTAAAGTATGAAAATGATGATTTTGGTTAAGGAAGAAGAAGAAGAACATGGGTTTCTCTTCAATGTAGTGTATGTTTAATTTTTTATGGTTGTGATCTTGTAAATGTACATTAATAATGCTGATAGTGAAATAGATGTTTTTGTTTGTTCAAAAGTTAGGATTTTAAAATTAAAGTATGAAAATGATGATTTGACTAAAGAAGAAGAGGAAGAACATGAGTTTCTCTTCAATCTTGTGTATTATGTTCAATTTTTTTATGATTGTGATCTTGTAAATGTACACTGATAATGTTGATAGTGAAATAGATGTCTTGCCTTTGTTTTATTTTTATCCAACAGTTGAGTAATATATTGCAACAGATTTCTCATTTGTAGAAAAAATCAAACAATTGTTGAAGTTGTTGCACCAAATGAATCTGTTGCAATTCACTATCTGTTGAAAAAATTAAAACAATTATTGAGGAAGCTACAAAAATTATTTTGATATTTTTCAACAGATTGTTGATCTGTTGCAACAACTCCCTAAGATGTTGGAACAACTTACTCAGTTATTGCAACAAATTCACAATCTATTGAAAAAAATCAATACAGTTGTTGAAGAAGCTGTAACAACTATTTTGATTTTTTTCAACAGTTGAAAAATATGTCGCAACAACTGAGGAAGATGTTGGAACATATGAGGGAATTGGTGCAATGGATTACACACTTGTTGCAACATATGCTTCAGCTGCTGTAAAATTTCATTACTTATTTACTTTGAATGATGCACAAATCAATTGAAATTGTTTTTGTTTATCTCCTGTGTGCAGATAAAATGTCTTCACGAAAACAAAAAGGAGAAAATCATCTGATGCATAAAGTTAGTAAAAAACCCATGTATTGTGACTTAGTTCATCACTAAATATCATTGATTTTCTTTATTTATCACTAAATATGAGTGAATAAAGTACTTCACATCAATTCACTCTAATGGTCACTCGATTTAGTGCATAATAACTTAGTTGATCATCTTTCCTAACTCAAAAATATCATAATTAAGTATATATATATTGATCAGTAAATATCATTGATTTCCTTTATTTATCACTAAATGTGGGTGAATCAAGTAGTTTACATCAATTCACTCTAACGATCACTCGATTTAGTGCACATATCATCTTTTCTAACTCAAAATACCATCAAATTGATTAAGTATATATATTGATCTCTAAATATCATTGATTTAATTTATCATCACTAAATATGGGTGAATCAAGTATTTCACATCAAATCACTCTTATGATCAATCGTTTTAGTGCATAGTTTATCACTAAATATGAGTGAATTAAGTATTTCACATCAAATCACTCTTATGATAAATCATTTTAGTGCATAGTCATGTAACTGATCATCCGTTCTGATTCAAAATACCATCATATTGATTAAGTATCATTGATTTCAATTGTTTATCACTAAATACCATTGATTTATATTGTTTATCACTAAATGTCATTGATTTCCTTTGTTGATCACTAAAAATGGGTGAATCGAGTATAATCTGTTGCAACAAGTAATTTAGTTGTTAAACAAGTTATATCACTTGTTGGATAAAATACAATTACTTACCAAGTTGCTGCAACAAGTCTTTTCACTTAATGAAAAAACTCAAACAACCAACACAATTGTTGTAACAAGTCGTGTCACTTGTTGGATAAACCCCAACAAGTATCTTAGTTGCTGCAACATATTTGGTATATCTAAAAAATTCTCATTTGTTGTAATATGTTCAACAACTTACTAGTTGGTGCAACAAGGTCCGCCACTTGTTGGAATAACACCAACAAGTAATAAAGTTATTGCAACAGATTTCTTGTTGGAAATTATTCAGCAATTCATTAACAACAGAAATGTCAACAGAACATACATTTGTGATTTAAATAAGATCAACATCTATTATAAATCAGGTTCACAAGCACCAACAACAGAGTTTACCATTACAAGAAAGAATAAAATTAAAATGTCTTAAAACTCAAGTTCACAACCAACAAGAGTAATTACTTTTAAAAGATAGTGCAGAATTAACAATTATGGAGCAACTCGGGATGGTCATGTAGTTTATTTGTGGCTAGTTATTTTGTATATGGAGCATTTATTTTTCCTCTTTGGAAATAATTCACTAATTTCACGCCTACTCTTTGTCCGCCTTAGTTTGCTCGTGTCAACATATGAAAAATGTAGTTCTCTCTCTAAAATCTCCAAAAGAACATCCCAAGATTCAGAAGGCACATGATGAATTTCCTCACAATATGCAATTCTGTATTTCTCCACCATATAATATGAAGATGAGTACTCACAAATATGTCTTTCAAATACTGGACTCTAAGCGTTGTCATAGCATGTTGACACAGTATTTTATCCGAGTCAAATGTTTTTACAAGTACAAGATCTCATTTGAAGATTCACCATTGCAACTTCACCATGATCAGTGACATTGAACCTATAATTGATAATTTAATTGGGTCAATAACTTGTTCCCCAGGTTGACATACTTTGATATTTTTTCCATTGAAGGAACAAAGATGGTTGGTGAGTCGATGAACTCCATACACCTCTCATAAAATTTTCTGCAAACATCATATTGATGGAATAAAATAGAGCAGTAATAAAAAAAATTCAACATTGAACATTGCGTTCACCGACTCAGCAATGTTAGTCATCATATATTATACCTATTAAAATAAACAATCAATTATTTTAAAATTTTGAAAGTTAATTAATATATAAATAAAAAAACACAAGGTGTAAATATACTTATTTCTCGGGCAGAATGCCCTACTCCATCTATGGAGTCCAACACACTCAAGATGTTCGGCGGCCCCGGGTACCATATCGTTGATTTGATTAAAATGGTCATTGAACACATCTATCTTATACGCTTTTGATGCTTTATAAAAATGAGATACGACCTTATCATTGTGAAAGGTGGTTCAGATATTTTCTCCAAGGTGCCTCATACAACCATAATGAGTTGTAGGGTATACAATCGAAATCGTTTTTTTGATACTTGGATGCCTATTAGAAATTATGCATAACTCAAGGGTATCATCTACATAACTTCTCATTTGTTTAGAGAAATATTTGTACGAGGTATCACACTCCTTGTCAACTACAAAAAATGTCACCGAAAAAATATGATTTTTCGCATCTTGTGCCACAGCCGATAACAACACTACTTCGTACTTACTCTTTAGGAATTTCTCATCGATAGCTATAACTTTTTTCATTTGTGTAAAACTAAGCATCCAAGCAACATATACTACAAAAAGTACTCGATCTTTCCATTTTTATCAACCTTCAATGTCGTCTTACTTTCTGGATTTACAGACCGAAGCATATAACGGTACACATCTAGCACTTCATATCTGTGTTAATGTGTCCCCCTAGTCAGATCCTTTTGCAATCACCATGTCCTTCTAAACTTTGCAATAACTAACCTTACAACCCAATTCTGTATGCATTGAATGACTCATATCCTTTATAGAGGGGCCTTTACAGTCGAAAAACCTATCTTTGAAGTATTCATTGATCACCTTCGTTGTGCGTGTGGATTACAACTTGAATATGCTCAGAACCACACGTGTGATACTTTATGTAGTTTCTGATACAAAATATGTCAGAACTTATAAGCTTTATAGCCCTCAGCCACCACTTGCACTCAGGATGTACACATCGAAATAATACACAATACGTAAATTAATCACGTTCTTGAGTCTAAAATCCTTCTTTACACAAGAAAGTTTCAATAATGTAGCTAGTACATTCTTGTTCTTGAATGACATTCCTTTATAAAAACATATTTCATTTTCTTGAACATGGATGTACTGTGTTGATTTTGTAGTGCTCAGTGTATTGCTCACAACTTTGGGTATAGGAATCTGATCACCCCCACTTTCATTAACTGAAATATCCATATCCACCCCACCAAATTCATCATTTAACATATCTTGTTGGTCCTGATTTAAATTGTGATTCACTATTGGACTTCCAATCAGGTATACCCTTAAAATGGACTTAGCTTCATAATTCAAATAAGCACACAAATGAACCTGATTAGTTATCTTAAATTGAGCTACCATCTGTTTTTCAAAAGAGTTGTGCATGTAACTGACGACAAGATCTATAAATTCATAATTTAATTCACAATAAGAGATGATTAGGTTTGTAAATAATTATACATGACATCTTTTTGCATAGTCATTGCTATTGTATCTACAGATGCTGCAACACCCTTTCAACGCCAAACAAATCAATTATTGTTCTCGACCCATTCATCATGGCAATCGACCCCTATTGTTATTAAGTCCCCATCAATGATGTTTGACGAACCTGAAGATATTTTATTTTAAAAAATTGATCATGATAGTGCATATCAAACTATAACAAAATGAAGCAGTTATAGAGGTTTCATCCAACATATTATTGAGTTGTTGCAATAATTGGTAATCTGTTGTAATAAATGGTTTAGTTGTTGCAACAACTCACTAATATGTTGGAGGTGGCTTCAGCTTTTTGGATACTGATTCATCCAAACATTGCAGAAGATATCAAATAGATTAGTGAGTTGTTGAAATAATTAAGCTACTTGTTGCAACAGATTACCAATTGTTGCAACAACTCACTAATCTGTTGGACATCTTCTGTAATATTTGGATGAAACAGAAGCTTGTTCCAACAGATTAATAAGTTATTGCAACAAGTAGCTTAGTTATTGCAACAACTCACTAATCTGTTGGACATCTTATGCAATCTTCTGGATGAACCAGAACCCAAAAAAATGAAGTTGCCTCCAACAGATTAGTGAGTTGTTGCAACAACTAAGCTACTTGTTACAACAAATTACCAATTGTTGCAATAACTCACTAATCTGTTAGAACAAGCTTCTATTTCATCCAAAGACAGTAGAAAATGTCCAACAGATTATGAAGTTGTTGTAACAACTGCATCATCTATTGTAATTGTTGCAGCAACTACAACAGTTGTTGCAACAGCTGATACAACAACTTTAGCACTTGTTACAATAACTAAAATTGATGTTGTAAATTGTTTGAAAACCAGCAGCTATACTCAGATGAATAATTGAAACAAAAAAGTATTGTTTTACTTACCAAATGAGCGAAAATCATCAATGAAGTAATGCCCAATTCTCCACGAATTAAATTCGATCCAAAAATTACATAAATCGGGTGGATTCTATTTATTTCTAAATGAAGAACAATGATTTATGGAGGAAGAAGATAATAATGATAGTAGCAACATCAAACGAGGAAGAAGAATAAAGAAGGAGCAGAAGCAACAACAATGGACAAAGAAGCGTCGTCGTTGATGGCAACAATGTTCACATTTTGTTTTTACCCTTTTAGGTAATTTAGGGTTTTTATATTGGTTGGACCAAAGTGTAAAACTTAAAATTTGGGGGCAAATTAAAAAATGAGTCAAAACTCATTAATCACTAATCTAATATTTGTCCTCCGCTCAATAAAAAACTTGAGTTTTTCCCACTCAATTTCAAAACTTTCTTGTCACCTGCAATTAATGTCCCTTTTCCCCAATGTTTATTGAAAGTTATTTTTTTTTGGGTGTAGAAGTTGTCCTATCAAACATTGTAGTATGACAGATTCTATTAATTGCTAACAAAATAAACCTCTTTTAGTATTTCAATATAAATAGAGAGAAAGAAAAGTTAAAAATCCTAATATGTTTGTCATTGTTTGATTGGATGGAGCTTAAGGAAAAATAAATGATTTAAAAATGGCTTTAGAAATTTATGCAATTATAAATTATTTCACTGAGGGTGAAAATAATTATAAAATATAAAAATTAAAAAAGGACATATTTCATTGCAGAAAAAAGTAAAGTATTAAGACAGAGTAATGTACTACTTTTGTATTTGAATCCTCTAAACTTTGTAATAAACTTTCATACTTGTTTGATTTTAATTTAGATCAAGTTAATTTAACAAATCAATTGACTTTTACCTAATGTTTTCAATTTAACTAATTTCTACTGCATAATCTGGAGTATTTTATACGTATTAAAAAATAAAAATAATGGCAAGCCATTATCCATACCTTTCACAGCCACATGGACTTGGGCTGGGATATTGGTCCATTATAGGACTGGAATTGGGCCAAATATGGGCTTTTTTTTTTCTTCTTAAGGAGGGATTTGCATGATTATCCAGAAGTGTGAATGACATATAAATACATAATAAAAAAAAATTACGGAATATGACGAAATATTTTAATTTACAGAACATAACGGATTTTTATCTTTCATACAAACTTTTTCTAAAATAAATTATTACTTTTTAATTTTTTTTTTAAATAATTTTTTACGTTTCTATTAAAAAATATTTTTAAATATATATTTTATAAAATATTTTTTTTGTTTAATACTTTAAAATTCGCTCAAATATTTGTGTATGAAATGTGTATATCTCGCTCAAGATTTAAAAAGTTAGCTCAAAATTTAGTGTGTGAATGTATATATCTCGTTCAAAACTTAAAACATTTGTTTAAAATTTTGTATATGAAAATGGTATGAAATTTGTATCTCGTTCAAAGCTAAGAATTTCGCACACATTTTTGTGTATAAAGTTCATGTTAGGTTTATGTAAAATTAATACAACTACAACAACATTGCATACAACTTTCATATAACATTTAAAACTTAAAATAATCGCTCAAAATTTTGTGTATGAAAAATGTATGATGTGTATATCTTGCTCAAGGCTATAAAAGTTCGCTCAAATTTTGTGTATGAAAAATGTATGAAATGTGTATATGTTCTTCAAGGCTTAAAAATTACGCTCAAAATTGTATATGTGAAAAAGATATATCTCGCTCAAGACTTAGAATTTCTATCACATTTTTTGTGTATAAAATACTACTATAACAACATTGTATACAACTTCCATACAATATTCAAGGCTAAAGAATTTCGCTCACAATTTGTGTATGAAAACTATATTGAAAATTTCGCTCACATATACACATTTCACACATAAATATTTGAGTTGATTTTTAAGCCTTGAGCAAAAAAACTTTTAATTTTTTTAATAAATTAATAATTTTTTTTAAAAATAAAATAAATTAAACAAATTAAAATTTTGTTTTTTGAAAAAAAAAAAAAATTAAAAACATTATTTAAAAAATGAAAAAATATGAAGATCCGCCGTGTTTTATAAAATATCATTATGTTTCGTAAATAAGGAAAACTATCTATATATTTTGTAATAAAGAGTCTTAAATAGGTACCCTATGTCATTTTCCCTATCTGGAATATCCGCTTATTTCCATTTAAAATAGGGTATGTTACATATTTGGCCACTCACTAAAAATAATTACAGTCATTAGTCAAATATATATATATATATATATATATATATATAACGACATGTTTGATCGTTATTGCGCTTTTGACCCATTTACCCTTATTGACCCTTTCCCGAGTTTCGTTAGTATGATTTTGACCCGCGGAGATGGGCGACATGGTTCCCGAGGTAATCGGGTGAGTTGGTGACTTATGAGATTTAGAACCTTAAAGTAGATAAGTGTTGATCAATAGTTGACTTTTGGGTAAATGGACCTTTTGCGGAATTTTGTCGATTTCATTAGGTTCGAGACATTGATTATGACTTGATCGAGTTATTGGTTCGGTTACCGAGGTGTCCGTTCGTGTTTTGAGTTATTTGTTGAAATTATGTGTTTTGGTTGATTTAGGGTTAACTTGGTCAACAAGGCCTATTTTTGGAATTCCAAGTGCGTGAATGAGTTCGTAGCGCCGGTTATACCTAGTTTGCATATTTGGTTTGCGTTCGTGGAGTTCCGGATGAGTTTTGGGCATCAAATCCAAATTCAGGAACACAATAAAATTCAACTGTTCAGGCATGTTGGTTTCCTTCTTCTCGTTCGCAAAGGAAGGGTCGCGGTCGCAAGCAACACGTTCACATTACACTCCTTGCAATCGCAAAGAGGAACTTGGGTTGGGCCAACTAGGTCAGGAACCTCGCGTTCGCGAGCCTCTGGTCGTGTTCGCGAAGGCAATGCTTGCTAGGCCTGGTCGCGACGCATCGCGATCGCGAGGGGCTTCCATGATCGCGATTAAGGGTTTCCTAAAATAGTGTTAATATCCGAGAATCATTGGAAACATTTCATTTTTGAATATTTGGGTAACTAGAGCTCGGGTTTTGGTGATTTCAAGTCCTACATTCAAGATTTTTCGTCAGGGTAATTTCCTAAACCTCATCTTGGTATTATTTTATGTTTCCATCTTTTAATTTTCAAATTCCTTGACTTTGGAAATAAGGATTTTTTATGATAGTGAACCCTATGTTGATAATGGTCGTTTTCCACTAAATTTATAAATATTTATGAATGGATTTCACGTTTTGGGACATTGGTAAGTGTTTCTAATTTCAAATTCTTTATCCAAACGAATTTTTCAAATGGAGATCTGAAATCCCATGCTTGAAATTGGGTTTTCTTTGATTAAACACGAATTAGTGGATGGATTCCACTAATTTTTTTTGTATGTAGAATCCATAAGTAATGGGTAAATTGATTTTGCACTAAAATTTCTATTTTGTCCTTCGTGGCCCAGAATCCTATTTTGGGTGACTTTTCGTGTTCGAATTTAAAGTACGAAAATATGAGCATCATTGAGTTCGTATGATTACCTAGGATAATATTTTAACCTTATTGAATCTGATTTTTCTATGAAATGACTATTTTATCCATCAAGGTTGAGAATGAGTTTTTAAACTAACCTTTCTACCCAAAATCCTTCATAGACTATTATGAGTATTCTTTGAATCTTGTGTTAACATAAATTCATAATTGTCAGACTTCACTTATTCTTGGGTGTTTCGAAAGAAGAAAGCTCGAGTTGGATAGTTCGTGGTGTCTGTTCGGTCATTCAGGTAGGTTGCGACTTACCTTCTGGTTAGACTTCAGTTAGCGAAGCATATGTGTAGTTAGATTCTGTTGGAGAAAGCATGTAAGACTTCGAGTATGAAGTTGGGATAGATTATGTAGGTTGTATATTGTTGACTGTTTGTGATTTGTTGCCTCTTTGTGATTGTTGGACTTGTACGTAGTTTCCATACCATACTTTTGATATATTTGTCTGTTAATCATCTTGGTATTATCATGGATAGAGAAACAGACTTGACTTGATACTGATATTGTGATATGTGTCCATATGTGGAACGATTGGGATTTGATTATGTTTTACACTTGAGATTGTTACATGCATATCATTTATACACATTCTATATGGATCCTTGTTGCGAACTATGATTTGATATTAATAATGGTAAGAGGGAAAGTGAAATATCTAAGGTTTTATATTATGGTGTTTGCTACATGCTTATTTTGCATATTTTGGAATAATATCAGACTGGTAATTGATTTACGGATATTGTTATGTTATTCATCTCATGTAATCCGCACTTATGGTAATTATGATTTAGACTCCATTTATTTTGTTCTATTTACTTATTTGTTATTGAATGGATGACAAAGGGACGTGTTCGCGTACCGAGGTGGGAAATGGTAAGTTGCCGCACGACTGAGTGACTTGGGTCGTGATGTGTGTGTATATATATATATATTATATGTACATTAATATATAATAAATTATACATTTCCCGGCTATTATACGGTGTAAAAATCCCTTTATAAAATTTATCTTTTTAAAAAATATATTAAAGCAGTTAGGTATACAATCATATTTTGCATATCTCCCTGATATACAATAGTAAGTATAATTGGATCACCTTATTATATCATTAAGCTGGTATATATACAAAATGTTAATTGTATAAGGAAAAGCTTTGTGTAATTGTATAATTGGATCTCCCGCATAAATCATAAGTCAGAATAAGGAAAAGGCAAGCGAAATCAGGCTTATTAATTTCGCGCATAACACTAAATTATAAACCTTTGTGTTAAAGCTATAAGTCAGTATTGCAGAACTTGAGTAGAATATTTACTCAATTTATCGAGATGTCCTTTGAATTGTGATTTTAAATAAGTCATGTCGAATCTTGAAGTTAGAGAATTATCAAATATAAAAAGAGAATATTTCTTTTTAATAGACAAAAAACGGAACTAAAACACCTAAATTACCAAATGATGTAAAATCCTATAGATTAATTTCTACATAATATTTAGTTTAATAGATATGAAAATTTTAAAATATATAATTTTTAATTTTTTATATCTAATCAAATTAAAACTCTCAAATCAAAAGAAAGAGAGTAGTTTATAAGAGATCGGGATATGAATGAGCTCGCAAATAGGAAAAAGAAAAAAAAGAGGCTTGGATAGAATTTTGACAAACAAATGAATGGGAAAGTTTGCAATCATTAATCTGCAATTCGATACTCACAAAATATAACTTCATCCATGTCAGAGTTATATCCTAAAAATATAATTTTCTTTTTCTAACTTAAGCGTGAAGCCTACTCTTAGAATATTTCTCGTGTATGTGGAACTAAAGTATAGGTTTGGGTAAAGAATGAATTTTGAATTTGCTAGCTCGTAGAGTGAGATTGTCCAAGTTCATATAAGAAGTTCATGTTCTCATTCCATATTCAATGTGAGACTCTTAACACTCTCCCGCACGTCCAGACCTTATTAACTGAAGCGTGAAGAATATAATTTGGAGGCCCAATATCGATGAACAAATAATTGGAATAAGTGTGGCTCTGATACCATGTAAAGAACTGATCTTGGACTTAACTCAACTCCAAAGTTAGCTTGTAGGATGATGATTGTCCAAGTCCATATAAGAAATCCATGTTCACATTTCATATAAGAACAATCCTCATCCTATAATATGGAATGAGAACATGAACTCCTTATATGATTTTAGACAATCCTCATCCTATAATATGGAATGAGAACATGAACTCCTTATATGATTTTAGACAATCCTCATCCTATAATATGGAATGAGAACATGAACTCCTTATATGATTTTAGACAATCCTCATCCTATAATATGGAATGAGAACATGAACTCCTTATATGATTTTAGACAATTCTCACCCTACAAGCTAGCTTTTGAAGTTTAGTTAGGCTCAAGATTCATTCTTTACATGGTATCAAAGTCAGACTCATTCAAATTGTTTGTTCGTTGATGTTGGGCCCCCATAAATTATATTGTCCACGCTCCAGTTAACGAGGATCTGGGAGTGCATGGAATGTTAAGAGTCCAACATCATAAATGGAATGAGAACATGAACTCCTTATATGAACTTGGACAATCTTCACCCTACAAGCTAACTTTTGGGTTGAATTAATTATGATCAAGATCCATTCTTACGTGATATCAGATAAGGAGTCCATGCTCTGGAATTTGAATTTCCACTTTTGCCGACCACTTTGCATAATTCTTTTGTTGTGATGAAGCATATAGATTCATAATTAGCGTTTCCTTGAAGGTGAATACTAGAAATAAAGTGCATATTTTGACCTCTGCATGCATAGTACCATGCTATTTAGGATTCTGTTATTCTAGTATACTATGAATAAAGACTAGTTGATAACTTGTCCGATTCCTACTTGGCATATAATTATTTGATTCACGTTTTATGGGTAATATTTGAGTTCTTATGTGAAATTCACAATAACGCTGACGAAACTTTTGTGTGTATATATTTTTGAAATGTTGGACAATGTCAATATCCAAACTATGAGGAGGCCAAGGTAATAGTTGGGGATGGTTCCGAGTATATTGGAGTAGTGGCCGAATATAGCTTGTTTGTTGTAGTGCATTGTTATCAGCTAATTTTTTTGGCATGATGGTAAGCGTTTGATCTTAACAATAATAGCGTCAAGAGTCAATGTTATGATTTCGACTTTCAGAAACAACATGTTGTGTGTGGTATTAGCTAGCTACAATAAAGTATAGAATTGACAACAAAACTTTAGCAACAATAAATATATTATTGCTAAAAAATATAAATGTCAACAAAAATTTAATATATTGTTGCTAAAAAGTATAAATGACAACAACAATAAAAAAACTTCTTGTTGCGAAAACTTATCGCATCGGAGGTTATTGCAACGACATGCAACAATTTTTGTTATTGCGAAAAATACTTTTGACAACAACATTCAATATATGACAACAAAATTATTGTTGGCAAATGTCTTTCTTCTCGTAGAGTAGGTGTTGTGAGTACAACAATTGCAAGGAACGAGAAGTAAGTAATTAACTATTACAAAGACTTACAAACAGGAAACAAGAACAAATGCAAGTTTTTGCTGAGTCGAGTGATGTTCACCCTGTCCTTAAGACAAGATTGCCCTGTATATATCCTTTTACGTTTAATGAGCAATTGTCTCACAGGATAAAACAACAACTAACAAATGAGCAAAGAAACTCAAGTGTTCCTAGAAGAACTTTGAGTGTTTGAAAGTATGCTTAGAGAGGAAGAGGTTAAGAAAATATGAGTGTGTTTTTCCATTGAGTCTAACCCTCAATTTATAGTGCTAGGAAGATGACCTCTCAACTAATGGCTTTCAATAGTCATGTAATGACACTTATTGAGATGTTACAATCAGCCAAATAATGGTTGAATTCACGTGTCAAGTAATGGAGATTCAATGCTCCAAAACCAGCCCAAGAATCAGAAACTTTCAACTTCCCGTCGACCTTTCTACCTCCGAAGCGCTGCGGCTCTGCTGAATTAACGCCGTGGCCCTGCGGCTCCAGTAACCAACTGACGATTTAGCACCGCGGCTCTGACTTGGAGGCACCGTGGCTCCCCGCGGCCCTTTCCAACTCGTTTCATCTTACACTTCGCACACTTCTTCCTTCATTTACCAACGTAGAATATTTGTCATTTGACCAATAACCATCCATCATTTTTTGTCTCAAACATTTTAATTATGCACAAGTATCTCTTTCACTAATGAAATTTACGATACTTGGAACTACGAATGCACGTATGTGGAAACGATGTTTCTGTTGATATAATAATCTGTATATGGCTAAATAATGTTTCAACACAATCTGTTGATCACTTAGTGAAACAGATTACATGATATAAACATTACTTAACAGTAAATTATTCATGAAACAATAAACGAAAACAGAATCTGTTTTGAAAAATAATTTCAGAATATAATCGAGCCCACTTAGTTCAAAGTGTGTCCTTAAGAAAATTATTCCCCTCACAGTACTCGAGGTTAACGGATTATCGCCTCCCAGGATAGAACGATTATCTTACCAGAATAGTAGTACTCCAAATTCCGGTAGCAGCGCACCACTCAACTGCAGTATATCACACAGAATGAAGACAAAATATTTTTGAGTTCAAGAATTCAGGATTGAAAAATTGATTGAATGAATAAATTCTTGGAATAATCAAGAATTTATAGGTTTGGAGGTACTGATTCTGAATGTTTGCAACCATTCAGAATAGTCACCTAATATTTGGAGGGAAATTCGAAAAAGAGAGGGAGGGAGAGCCGGACGGGTCGGGTCGGTCGCGGGCCGATCCGTTTGGATTTATTTTTAATTAAATAATTAATTAAATTAATTAAAGAAATGTTTGTCCAAAAAGATTATCAATCAATCGATCTTTTTCCAAATCCAAATCCAAAGCCGAGTCGAGCGAGCGACGACGACGGAGCGAAGAGTCCTTGCCCTCTCAACCCTTTTAACAACTAGAGAATGTGTAATGTAATATATACACCTCTCTTTCCTTCTCTTTTTCCGATGTGGGACAAAAGAACATTTTACTCCCTTTAATTTTCATCCCATTATTTCCCATTCACCAATATCAAAACCCAACAATCCCCCACATGAATGGGGAATGGTTATAAGATAAAAGAATGTACGGACGAGTGTGATATACAAGCGAGAATTGACTGCATCTGGATAAGTAGGTTTCCCTTTGAACTTTCCGTAGTGAACTTATATCGGATATACTCGATCAATCGGTAGATTTGATATCTTTGAACCGTCGAACTTTGTTGTATACCTAGACAACATAAGACACACAATCAACCTTCAACCGTTTATGGTTCTCACGGTTGTGTTCGTTTCAGTCATGGACACCGCCTGGTCTCATGAGTGCATAGAGAATGGGCCTTTACTGTCATTCCCCTTTAAAGCGGCTTACACTTAACACTCACATAGGTGATTTCTAAACATGTGGTCCTATAGCCACATTATCTGGTCATACATTGCCAGATTTAGATAACCATTTAAAAACCTTAATGCTTTATTAACTCATTAACAAGCCATAAAGTCTTATCCTTATTTCTGAACATTGTCTTCATCCGAGAATGGGTTGAGTTATTTGACAATGTTGAACCGTCAGTCACAACTTTGTTTGATCTCCTTGAACCTAGCTCTTGGGATCTCCAGTCTGCTAGGTAGAGTTACCGCCATGATGACTTGTCCTTGGCCTTAACCTCATTCCCATTGATGATCTTCCAACTCCCTCTCTAGATAAGCCTTTTGTAAGCGGACCCGCCATGTTATATCTTGACTTTACATAATCAATTGTGATAACGCCACTAGAGAGGAGTTGTCTAACGGTATTATGTCTCCGTCGTATGTGACGAGATTTTCCGTTATACATTACGCTCTCTGCCCTACCTATTGTTGTTTGACTGTCACAATGTATACATATAGGAGCCAAAGGTTTGGGTCAGAATGAAATATCTTCTAAGAAATTCCGGAGCCATTCAACTTCTTCACCGGCCTTGTCTAAAGCTATAAATTCTGATTCCATTGTAGAGCGGGCGATGCATGTATGTTTTGATGATTTCCAAGACACTGCTCATCCGCCAACGGTGAAAATATATCCACTCGTGGATTTAACTTCAAACGATCCGGCGATCCAATTTGCATCACTATATCCCTCAAGTACTACGGAATATTTATTATAATGCAAAGCATAATTTTGGGTGTGTTGTAAATATCCCAAGACTCGTTTCATTGGCATCCAATGAGTTTGATTGTGATTACTCGTGAATCGACTCAGCTTGCTTATAGCACATGCTATATCTGGTCGTGTACAATTCATAATATACATCAAACTTCCCAAAACTCGTGCAAAGTCCAATTGTGAGTCACTTTCACCTTCATTCTTTTGAAGTGCAAAACTTACATCAATTGGAGTCTTTGCAACATTGAAATTTAAATACTTGAACTTGTCAAATACTTTTTCAATATAATGTGACTGTGATAATGCTACACCTTGTGGAGTTTTATGGATACTAATTCCTAAGATCAAATCAGCAACCCCTAAGTCTTTCATGTCAAATTTGCTAGCGAGCATACGCTTCGTAGCATTAACATCGACAATATCTTTTTTCATTATCAACATGTCATCAACATACAAACAAACAATGACTTCATGATTTAGAGTATTTTTAATGTAAACACATTTGTCACACTCATTAATATTAAATCCATTTGCCAACATTGTTTGGTCAAATTTCGCATGCCATTGTTTGGGTGCTTGTTTAAGTCCATAAAATGACTTAACAAGTCTGCACACTTTCTTTTCTTTACCAGGAAGCACAAAACTCTCAGGTTGTTCCATGTAAATTTCTTCCTCCAATTCTCCATTTAAGAAAGCTGTCTTGACATCCATTTGATGGATTTCAAGACCATATACGGCCGCCAGTGCCACTAACACCCGAATAGATGTTATTCTTGTTACCGGCGAGTATGTGTCAAAGTAATCAAGGCCTTATTTTTGTCTATAACCATTGACCACAAGTCTTGCCTTATATTTGTCGTACCATCAGCTTTCATTTTCCTTTTAAAGATCCATTTTGATCCTAAAGGTTTATTTCCAGGAGGAAGATCAACTAATTCCCATGTAGGGTTGTTTAAAATTGATTCAATCTCACTATTGACTGCTTCTTTCCAAAATGTTGAATCAGAAGATGACATTGCTGCTTTAAATGTTTGAGGCTCATTTTCAAGCAAGAATGTTACAAAGTCTGGTCCAAAGGAAGTAGATGTCTTTTGACGTTTGCTACGCCTTAGATCCTCTTTGCTTGATATACTTTCCTTTGGTCCTTCCCGCGGTCGTTTAGATCTTTCACTTGACGACTCACATTCAGTTTTATACGGATAAATATTTTCAAAAAATTCAGCATTATCTGATTCAATTACCGTATTAACATGAATTTTGGGATTGTCCGATTTGTGAACCAAAAACCGACAAGCTTTGCTGTTTGTAGCATAGCCAATAAAAACACAATCTACAGTTTTTGGTCCGATTTTTACCCTTTTTGGCAAAGGAACTTGGACCTTCGCTAAACACCCCCACACTTTGAAATATTTCAAGTTGGGTTTTCTTCATTTCCATAGATCATATGGAATATATTGTGTTTTACTGTGGGGTACTCTGTTAAGTATTCGATTAGCTGTAAGGATAGCTTCCCCCCACAAGCTCTGCGGTAAACCGGAACTAATTAGTAAGACATTCATCATTTCTTTTAATGTTCGGTTTTTTCTTTCCGCAATTTCATTTGATTGTGGTGTGTAAGGGCAATAGTTTGATGAATAATTCCATATTTCAAACATGTCTTTGCAAAAGGAGATTCGTACTCTCCACCCCTATCACTTCTAATCATTTTGATCTTTTTATTCAATTGATTTTCCACTTCGTTCTTGTATTGCTTAAATGCATTAATTGCTTCATCCTTACTATTAAGCAAATACACATAACAGTATCGAGTGCAATCGTCAATGAAAGTTATAAAATACTTTTTCCCACCACGAGATGGTATTGACTTCATATCACATATATCTGTGTGAATTAAGTCTAAAAGATTTGAATTCCTATCAATAGACTTATATGAATGTTTAACAAACTTAGATTCAACACAAATTTCACATTTTGATTTGTTACACTCGAATTTAGGCAATACTTCTAAATTGATCAATTTTCGCAAGGTTTTATAATTGACATGTCCTAAACGAACATGCCATAAATCATTTGACTCCAATAAGTAAGCATTTGAATTTTCATTATCATCACAACAATCATTACATTGAGTTTGAAAAGGCCCTCGGTGAGGTAGCCCTTTCCTATGAACATATCATTCTTACTTATTACAATTTTCTCACTAACCAACACGCACTTAAACCCGTTTTTGACGAGTAATCCGGCTGAAACTAAATTCTTCCGAATTGTTGGAACGTGCAGAACATTGTTGAGAGTCAGGACCTTGCCGGAAGTCATCTTCAGAAGTATCTTCCCATATCCTTCAACCTTGGCTGTTGCAGTATTTCCCATAAACAGTACCTCTTCGGGTCCAGCGGGAACATATGTTGCAAATGCTTCTTTTGCAGCGCTATCATGTCGAGTGGCACCAGAATTCAGCCACCACTCTTTTGAGTTTCCAACCAAATTGCACTCTGACAGCATTACACACAGATCATTCAGATCATCATTCATTTCCACCATATTGACTTGTCCTTTTCCTTTGTCCTTTTCTGGAGAAAATCGGGCTTTGGGCGGCTTTCCCACAATTAAAGATTGCCGCGAAATTTTTCTTGTTAGAACCCTTCTCTTTTCCAGAAGGCCTCTTTCTTTTCTTGTTCATTTTCGGAGCAGCATCTTCAACGATGTTGGCCCCTTCAATTGGTGAACTCTTATGATACCTCTTCTCAGCGGTTTTGTTATCTTCCTCGATCTTGAGACGAATCACAAGATCCTCAAACTTCATTTCCTTTCTTTTGTGCTTAAGATAATTCTTGAAATCTTTCCACGAAGACGACAATTTCTCAATCATTGCAGCCACTTGGAATGCTTCATTCACTACCATACCTTCAGCAATAAGGTCATGGAAGATAAGCTGAAGCTCTTGAACTTGGGTTCCAACGGTTTTCCCATCAACCATTTTATAGTCTAGAAATTGGCAACCACAAACTTCTTCAAGCAAGCATCTTCTGTCTTGTACTTCTTTTCAAGTGCACTTCATAGTTCTTTGGAAGTCTCTACTGCACTGTAGACATTGTACAAGTCATCTTCTAAGGCACTTAAAATGTAGCCTTTGCACAAAAATCGATCTGTTTCAAGCCTCGATAACCGTGAATCTGGTTGTCAGGCATGTCGGCGGCAGACACGGGAGGGTCCTCACTGGTGAACTTTTGCAAACCAAGGGTGGTAAGCCAAAAGAACATTCTTTGCTGCCATCCTTTAAAGTTGGCACCGGTGAACTTCGCAGGTTTCTCAGCCGGTGGTACTGCGGTACGAGTTGTAGTAGTAACCGCTGGTGCAGTATTTGCAGAGGTAGTTCCAGTTTCAATTGCCATTGTTTGTCACTGTCAAATCGACAAACTGTTTTAATTAATAAAACCAAAATAGCAATTAATTCACAGACTTCAACGATGAAGATTTTATTTCTTCAAATCGCAGTCGAACTTAAACGATGAAGATTTTATTTCTTCAAATCGTAGTATAATTATGAAACTTTAGTATTCCAACGAAGTTTTTATATCTTCGAGTCAGAATACTAATATTCATATGGAGTAGAAAACTATATAAGTTTTAATCTCCTTAAACAAAACGATGAAGTTTTTATGTTCTTCAAATCGTTGCAACAAATATCATACACAACGGTGAAGATTTTATTTCTTCAAACCGAATCAATTTTGATAAAGCGAAGTCAGATTGTATGTTATATACTTGATGAAGTTTTTATATCTTCAAATCAAGTATCCAAATGAGTAGAAAGTTATGAAAACTTTAATCTTAACCGGAGTAGAAAATCCGAAGATTTTAGTCTCCAAACAACATACAAGAAAAACACTTCTTTTTTTCTCCCGAAAAAACACTTTTTTTTCCTTTTGGAAAACACTTTTTCCTGGACTTTTAATATTCCAACGAAGTTTTTATGTCTTCAAGTTAGAATATGAAATCCCATACGGAGTAGAAAATCACACAAGTTTTAATCTCCAAACCAGGATACATATTAAAATAAAATAAACATAATTTCCTTAAGATTGTTGGTTTAATAATCTTTATATGGCTAAATAATGTTTCAACACAATTTGTTAATCACTTAGTGAAACAGATTACATGATATAAACATTACTTAACAGTAAATTGTTCATGAAACAATAAACGAAAACAGAATCTGTTTTGAAAAATAATTTCAGAATATAATCGAGCCCACTTAGTTCAAAGTGTGTCCTTAAGAAAATTATTCCCCTCACAGTACTCGAGGTTAACGGAATATCGCCTCCTAGGATAGAACGATTATCTTACCAGAATAGTAGTACTCCAAATTCTGGTAGCAGCGAACCACTCAACGACAATATATCACACAGAATGAAGACAAAATATTTTTGAGTTCAAGAATTCAGGATTGAAAAATTGATTGAATGAATAAATTCTTGGAATAATCAAGAATTTATAGGTTTGGAGGTATTGATTCTGAATGTTTGCAACCATTCAGAATAGTCACCTAATATTTGGAGGGAAATTCGAAAAAGAGAGGGAGAGCCGAACGGATCGGGTCGGTCGCGGGTCGATCCGTTTGGATTTATTTTTAATTAAATAATTAAATAATTAAATAAAGAAACATTTGTCCAAAAAGATTATCAATCTGAAGCTGAGCCGAGCGACGACGACGACGACACGAGGGGTCCTTGCCCTCTCAACCCTTTTAGCAACTAGAGAAGGTGTAATGTAATATATACACATCTCTTTCCTTCTCTTTTTTTCCGATGTGGGACAAAAGAGCATTTTACTCCCTTTAATTTTCATCCCATCATTTCTCATTCACCAATATCAAAACTCAATAGTTTCCAATGTGCGGGGCTCCAATTATCCAAGTCATAATAACGGGATAAACTTAATTCCACTTTAATAAATTTCCAATAGGTGTTTGGGTGGGGAGGGAGATTGCTGGATATATAATGCTAACATCATGCCTATGGCGAGCTCAGGTGATTGGGCCGGGGATGTCATTAAGAATTAGAATTGCACTGATCTTACTGTCATCTATAGTCTTTTGGCATAACGATAATCCATATGGTTAATAGGAGTAAACACAAACCATACAACAAAATGAATTACGCTAACTAGGGATGGCAATTGGGCGGGGCGGGTGCGGGTACCCCCTCCTCCGCACCCGTACCCGCCAAAAAAATTATATCCACCACCTACCCGCCACCCGCAGCGGTTATAATTTCAAAGCCCATACCCGCCTAGGCGGGTATATTTTTAAATCCACACTCACCCCACCATCCAAGTGGATATCCGCCACCACGATACGCCACTGCATGGTGAAATAACTGAAAAAGTTGAAAAGATTACATAAATTTACTTCAGATGCAAAGACATGTTCAAAATCAGAACCAATATCAGAACCAAAAGTTGAAAAGCTTAAATGCAAATACATTTAAGTAGTTTTGATTCAATATTAGAACCAATACAAAAAGCTGAAATGCAAAGACATATTCAAAATAATTCAATATCAGAATTCTGCACCCTATTCTCCATTAAACTTCTAGTTCTCAGTAGTCTCTGCCAAAATGATTCAACATCAGTTCTCAGTTTTAGCAGCAATATAAATTTAGCAGCAACATCAGTTCTCAATTTTCCACATCAACATCAGTTTCCTCAGTTGTCAAGGACAGGGAGGCGTGACGGATAAGGGCGGCGTGACAGTAACGGAGAATGGGAGACGGAGGAGAGGGTGATGACGACGTGACAGTGCTGAAGTGAGAGGGTGAGGGTAAACTAACAGTGAAGGGTGAAGGGTGAAGAGTGAAGGGTGAGATCTGAACTGAAAGTGAGGGCTGTGAGGCGGAGGCGCAGAGACTGTTTATGTTGAAGACTTGTGGTGAGTGTTGGGAAGTGATGGAATGAAACCCTATTTGTAATATTTTTTTTATATTGGGATCAAGAGGTTTGGGCTTGCGGACTACTTATGGGACGGGTAAGCGGGTATAACTGCAAATCCACCACCTACCCGCCTACCCGTGGCGGGTACATTTTCAATACCCATACCCGTCTATTACCCGCCAAAGTTATACCCATACCCGCCCCAACTGGGGCGGGTGCGGTGCGGAACCCGTAAAATTATACCCACCTGCCATCCCTAACGCTAACCATATACTTTTTCCAACTCTTAGAAATATGTTGATAGTGATAATACTCAAGAAAATGTAATTTCTCCATCAAAGACGATTACTAAAGTCAAAAGAAGAAGAGAAAAAATAAAAAGCAAGATTAACCAAATTATATCAACGTGAATGTATATCTATAAGAGTACTATTTTGAGGGAAACTTTTCAATACCATGGTGTTGGAAATATACTAATGTGGAATTAGGTTTAACTCATTATTTATGACTCAAACAATTGAGGCCGCACGTCGGAAACATCGTTTCCACACACATGCACACCTAGTGCCAAGTATCGTAAATTTCATTAGTGAAAGAGATATTGGTACGCGAATAACAGTTTGAGACATGAAATGATGGACGATCATTGGTTAAATGACACATGTTCCACGTTGGTAAATGAAGGAAGAAATGTACGATGTATAAAATATGAAACGAGTCGAAAATCACTGCGGAGCCGTGAAGGGCCACGACGCAACACCGTGGGAGCCGCGGCGCTTGAGTGGCAGTTTAGTCACTGGATGTTTGGCGGCGCGGCGCTTCGGAGGCAGATTGGTCGACGAATGCTGAAGAGTTTATGACTTTTGGGCTGGTTTGAGGCATTGATTCCCCACGAATTGACACATGAATCCATCCATTATTTGGATGAATAACACCTCTCAATAAGTGTCATTACATGGCCATTGATTGCCATTAGTTGTCTAGATGAGAAGTCATCTTACACACACTATAATTGAGGCCCTTGACTCAATTGTAGAACACACCTCTCTCTGGTATAGTTCAGATTTTCTGAACTTCTTCCTCTCTAGCATATCTTTCAAACACTCAAAGGTTCTTCTTGAGAAACACTTGAGTTTTTTTTGCTCATTTGTCTAGTTGTTATTTTATCTTGGAAGACAGTTGCCCATATCATAAAAGGATATATATGGGACAATAATGTGTTAAGGACATAGTAAATATCACTCGACTCAGCACCACAATTATAACGCTACCAAATTTAGTTTCTGTTGGTTTCAGGATATCAAGATCTAAGAACTTGCTGCAACGAAGACTCAGGACGAACTCAAGAACCATTCAAGAACGAAGACTAAGATCATCAAACTCGTTGTGGTTGTCACAACTTTTGTTAGGCTTCAAACTTGTTGTATTGTAATTCATCATTGTTTATCCTTTCGAAGTACTAGTAATAGTTGTATACTATTCACGTACATTCATTATAGATCACACTTGGCACTGAAATGTCACAAAAATAATATCAACTCATAAATAGTTTGTATATACATACATTCATTTCCTCAGTTATCCAGTTCTATTTGATTGACTTGTTGTCTCACCCATACTCACAATTTAAGGATCGAATCTTACTAAGAAATCTTATGTGTGCAAATATCTGACAAATCATGCACGTCTTTTTTCGTTAACCATATCCGAATACATATCTACAGGAATCACAAGTTGGACCTTAAAGAGGGTAAATATAATGACATATCGAAGATTCTTGATTTTAATTTTCAATTTCTTTCAAATATTCGATATCTTTTATTCCTTTAAATATTTGCCTATATAAAGACCTTGATATAACTATTCCATTAATTCATCTGCAATATACTGAGAAATTAAGTTTCTCACTTTTCTACACACTTGGTCCATCAAATATCAATGGCAGACCTTGCAAAGATAGGAAAAATTCTTGGATTTTCCCTTTTAGAAGGAAGAAATAATAAGGGAAGACAGTCTACTAATGAGGGACCAAAACAAGCATGTGTATACAGATATTATCCTCATACTGATCTTGTTCAGGTTCTTCCAGTTTCTTCTACTGAAGCCAGAGTCGTTTATAGTGGTTATGAAATGCAAAAAGAACCTGCTCTAGCTTGCTAAAATTAGAACTTTATGTTATCTCTAGTACTTGTTATAATTATAATCCTAATACTAGGTATGTTGTGTACTTCATCTAGTAGTATTTTCAGTAGGAAAAGTACGTGTTTACTGTACTTCAAATGTAGGAATCTCAACTACTGTTGTACACGCTTTCGCTTTAAGTTTTGAGTGTGGAAGTTTGTGTCACTGTTAGTTTTTAGTTTTTACACCGAGTGTTCATATAGCATTAGTTACATATTTTGCTTATCAAATGTCAAATACTCCCTTCCGTTGCATTACCTTTTTCGTGTGAAAATTGCAGAAATATGATAATATCATAAGGGTGTCTTAAATTTTTGTTTGTGTTTGATAAAATCTTTAAAAAATACTTTAAATTCTAGTTGAAATGTGAGCATAAATTAGTTTTACCTATATATATATAGTAAGAGTTTGAGACATTTCAATACGTAGCAGATATTGAAGATAGTGTAATTTATTGCCTATTGAGCAGGATTTTTCAGTTGTGTATTGATAAATTTTGTTACTTTTTTCTTAAAATAATTATGATCAAAGTGAATTTTATTTTCTGAACAATAATTTAGCAACACACATTTTCAGTTAAAAAAGTACTGTAGAATATTGTTTTGTGGATTATAAGAACGAATATTTAAAGTAAAGTAAAAAGTTGTGATCAATTGAATATATGTCACACCCCAACTTTGGGGATGTGGTCGATACCCGACACCCTAAGACCCAAGTGTACCAATCCTGATATCTGTAACATATTTAACCTTATGGGCCGACAAGACCTCTGATAATTAACTTTCTGAATCAAGAACACAATTTTCTGCACTCAGAAAAGGCCCAACATATATATATATATACACAACAAGACCGATAAGACCAACATGAGCACAATAAGTCTATTGGAGAGGCCAACAAGGCCACACACGACCATAATACACAACACGATTGTCTACAAGCATCTAAAGAGTTTAGCGACAACAACTGGTTGGGATTAGGGCCCCGCCATACCCAACTATATACATATGCATATCTATCATACCTATTAGCTCACTACATAAATCCGAAATAAAGGAGCACGACAACCTCCCATTGAGTCGAGTCCTACTGTGAGGAAATCATATGCATCTCTATATGTACATGCGGGCATGAACATAGTGTCTCCGGAAAGAGACATCAGTATAAAAGATGTATTGAATATGTAAGGATGAAAGTACAATACTATAAATGAAGCATAAGCTGAAACTGTAACTGAATGTACAACAGTAAGGTAAAGTAGTGGAAATACAACCTGTACTTTGAGTGCCTCTGTGGGCCAGAATATGCATAAGTATCGTACATGTGCGTATATAACGCTTGGTAATATATATATATATATATATATATATATGTGTGTGTGTGTGTGTGTGTGTGTGTGTATATAAAGTCTTCAAGCCTTTGTGGGCATCCCATTGTATCATATTGGCCTCTGTGGGCATAATCATCATCATATACCAGCTGATCAGATGGTGGTGCGTATATAACATCTTTGACTTTTCCATACCCCATATACATATCATCGCGTATATAACTAATGTGTGGTCATGGTATATACATATATGTATAATGCATGAACGATAATAAGACAATCTGAGTCTATTGGAGTGACGTAAGGTCATCGTACCTCTGATTAATATTATGAAAATAACATCATCAATATAACTTACTTTGGAGAATCAATAAGCCATAATATAAGCTAACTATCATTATATATAAATCAAGAACATCAACCTCTAACATATCTAAGAGTGAAGCCGTTATGGATAACGTTCGTTTCATTCTGATCATGCCAAAAGAAAGAAAAGTAAGCCTTAATATTCCTTGGTCGCTGTTAGCCGATTTCCAGTTGCTCACGCAAGTGTACGTATCGTTACAAGTAATATAGTTTGTAAGACCGAATATCGTCCACAGAGACTGGTTCTCAATTATCGAACCTCTACTCTATGTTATCTATTTGGATAACGATAGTTTGATTGAGTTTTTATCTAAAAACTACTAGAATAATTGCGAAAATTAAACTAAATATGCTTTGGTGTAAATCAGTTATGGTGGAAATAGGACTTCCAATATCCTCGACTATCCACTCTTTTCAATCCTTAATGCAACAATAATGACTTCTTCTTCTACGTTAAGATAACAGGTTAACTAGACTGTCTTATATTCCGGTTAGGATATATAATCTCTCAACCCCAGTGCAGAAACCTTATATATTTCTATGATAGGTTTTACCATATAGGAGGATTAAAAACAATAACCTACAATGCCACACAAGTATCGAGGTACTTTTGTCCGCGATTTTAACCTACGTTTATTCAATTATAACATATCTAAATCTCTCCTCTCGGTTCTTGATTCAAAATCATATAAGTTATGATAATTAGTGATCAGTTAACTATCAAACTGTTACACCCCGTATTTACAGGACATGTTTTAAGAACGTACGTAAGAACTCTAAAGTGTCAAGATTAGAGACTTGTAAAAAGTTTATCGGAATTATGAAATTGTCGGAAAACGTAATATTGCGACGAATGGGAGGGCGACACGTGTCACCCCCCTTAATGATGCCTTGGACGAATTTAGGCATGCCCATAATAGTCATTTACCATAAGTCTTTGATGAACAAGTCTTGCAAGAGTAGCTTGACAATATTGACTAAGTCAATGGACCCACTAAGGCTTGATATTTGCTTAGACCTCATCCTAGCCACCCAATTGTACACATCTTGACCCTCCATGTCCCTATATTATACTACTAGTAGTGAGACAAGCTTCCATACTTAGCAAAATTTCAAGAGAATTGGAGGAACAAGCAAATGTGCTCTCGGGTTCCTTGCATTTAAAAAGGAAAAAGATTTGTTCCTTGTCCATTCAACTCCACACTTTAAACCAAGGTTCATGAGTGTTATGTAAGTGTATCTCAATAGAAAAATCCCGGAAAAAGAGAGTTTTCGTATTAGTCGCAAAGTGAAAACCTAGTGGCTTTTCTAGGTTTTGGATTGAAGTTGAAGGAAAGTTGTTGGTATGGTTCTAAGGGTCTCAAGTAGCGGATTGAAGTATCTTGGAGAGTCTCTAAGTTGCTAAGGAACGACTTCGGATTTGAAGATTGGTTGGAGAATCGTTAAGGTATAAATCTTGGCCTTTAAGATGTTACAAGATTTTATATTTTTTTGTTGTTGTTAGTTTTACACGTTGACAACATGAAGTTGGTATGTAGAAGTTTATAAGTATTATGGAGTGCTTGTAGCTAAATTCGAAATGTTATATAAGCCACTTGAAAATTGGATTACTAATTGGTCGTTTATTAGAAATCGTCGCATGTTACCTACTTAGAGATTATGGATTGTTATAATCAAATGCGACTTGATTTCATGTTATGCTACCAATTTGGATTGAAATGGAAATTTGATAAGAATTGGTATGGTTGAACTGGTGGCGAATTTGGACTTTTAGTTTGTTATTCATTTGTATTGGACTACTTTCTAAATTGTGAGCCAATTGGGTGTTTAGTTATTCATTGTATTGGAATACCTTCTATATTGTTGTGAGCCAATTGGGGCTGTTTGGTTATTGTATTCGGCCTTGAAAAGGTGGCAAAGTGAGTAGAAACAAAGGAGGTCTTTGTCCGATTTTCCGTAGAATTTAGCGACTTAGCACCTAAAATATTCTACGTTAGAAGTGAAAGGTTAATGGACATATTGTGACCATTATAGGTTGAAGTACTAAGTATAGCGTATCCTACTTGGAGAGTGGAATAGCTATCAAGGTTGGAGTACTTTGGAGCATTTTGCTATTTGTCGACAATCGTCGCGGTATGTGAACCTCTTCCTTCCTTTGGCATGATTCTATGTATGGAATATACTTGTGGTATCCTTTCATGTTTCCTTCTACTCTTAGAAGTTAAGAGGTAGTTATGTGAATTACCCTGTAGAACTTTTCCTATCTTTTGAGCATGACTAGTTGCACGTATGTAGTACGGTGAGGCGTCTGAAGACTATGACATTCTTTACTTGTTTTATGTGATGCCAAGTCGGGTGGGTTAGGAGATTAACTCACTTCTTTGAAAATAGTAAGGATGTCGTAAGTTGATTTTAAAGTTAAGGGACTGGAAGAGTTTTAAAGTATGTGATACTTGTCGTTTTAAGCGTATAAGTCCCTTGGATAGGAAATTGTTTATGGCTAAGGTATAAAGTGAATATAACGGCTTTATGGGAAGTTAGTTATATTTGCCTTATGGAAAGATAAATGACTTGACTATGTAAAAGGCAACTTGATTTTGGCATCAATTGCCTAAGGTTTTATATATAAAAGGAGTCGAGTTGATTTGGCTAATTTACTACAAATGAGTATAAGTATCGAATAAGCCATCGGCGTTAATAAAGGAAAATGTAATGACAATCCATTATGTTAAAACAAGTAGAAATCCTCCATCTGCATAGAAGCTAAGATAAGACAAAATTGTATTACATTTTCTAGATCATGGCTACTTGAATAAGATCGTTATAAATAAGTATAACTTATTCACGACGACCAAAGATTTGTTACAAATTTTAAAAGAGTTTACGTATGAAGCTTTTAAGACTTTGAAACTTGTTTTCTAAAAAGTTAAGAGACTTGATGTATTTTGAAAGTTAAGAGATTTGATTTGAAAGTATAAATCTCTTAGTTATAAAAGGAATGAGTTTGTCTAAAACCATAAAGGGTTATAACGGCTTTATGGGAAGTTGGTTATAACGGCTTTATGGAAGGATAAGAGAATGGTTTTCTCTAATAACGTAATCAAAGGAATAACTTGTATTAAGGAACGGCAAATTGGTTTAAAGGTACCAATTGCTTAAGGTTTTTAATAAAAGAAGTCACTTGATTTAGAAGCCGGTATTTGTATTTCTAAAAAAAGGTATTGTGACTTGTCTTGAAAGGTGAATAGGACTTGATACTACGGTGTTAGTATCTTGGAGCTTTACATAGAAAGGAGTCTTTTATAAAAGAATGTCGTATGTAGTACTTTGGCTTGATAAATTGAGAATTTGTCTAAGTGTGCCTTGATAAATACTTTGACTTGTTAAAAAAGAATTATTCTATGTATGCCTTGATTAGTACTTTGGCTTGATAAAATGAGAATTATCCTATGTGTGCCTTGATAAGTACTTTGGCTTGGTTAATTGAGAACTTGCCTATATGTGCTGGTAATAGCCTTTGAGTGCAAGTATTATGTTTTATTAAGTTGTCGCGACTCCGGTTGAAGGGTCGGATGTCTTGTAAGTTCTTGGGGCGTCACAAGCGGTGATGTGGGGTTCCACGGGTATGCTTCCGTTATTTGTAGCACTTGGGTTAAATTCCCGGATTTTGTAAAAGACGTGGTAGTGCTTATGTCTTGTTTGATGGTCGGTCGAGATAGGGTAAGAGTATAAATGAGGGGCAAGCCCCAAGACGTTATACCACCTTCTCCAGGGTAAGAGTATAAGTGAGGGGTAAACCCCCAAGACTGTACCACCGCTTTATGTGTTGTTTGACGAAGTCGAGACAGGTAAGAGTATAAGTGAGGGCAAGCCCCAAGACGCTATACCACCTTCTCGGGGTAAGAGTATAAGTGAGGTAGACCTCGAGATGCTATACCACCGCTTTACCACCTTCTCGGGGTAAGAGTATAAGTGAGGGTAGACCCAAGACGCTATATACCAGGTGGGACTTGGTGTTCATGTATGCTATTGGTGTATTATTATACCTGGATCGGCGGTGATGTGGGATTCCACGGGCGGGATATATATATATGTATTGTGTATGTATGCCCGACGGTGAGGTGGGATGCCACGGGCGCGTCACGTGGTTATATTTTACACTAATAGTATCGACGGTGATGGGGATTCCACGGGCATGCTTTGATATTAGTGTGACTTGATCGCGTCCCAGTTGGGTAGGCGTTATATGTGTCCCTCCGTAGTGGGCCGGACTATGTTATGAAAGATAAGTAAGTTATATGGTAATGAACTTAATGATTCTTTTTCTAAAATAATGTACGTAAGAATGTGACTATAACTTTTATTGGGAATGGAAAGGATAATAAGGTACGATTAAGTTCATAAGTGGTAATGACACGGCAGGATCTGGTAAGTATTTTTATATTTGCCCTTGTCATTCTTTTGTACAGTTATGATTTGTTTACTGTACGTTATTTTCTGTTCCATATTCGCACTGTTATGCGACTTCTTCGGCCGTTAAATGCCCGCAGTTTTAGGTACACAATTGTGGATCCGCGAGCTTAGGATCGGTTCAGAAGTTGAGATGGCTCCGGTGTTTGAGTTGTCACGTTTATGTTTATTCGAAGTGCGGCGGGGCCTTGTCCCGCCACAGTTGTTATGTCAAAACTCTTAGAGGTCTGTAGTCACATATGGTGGGTCAGTTTGTAAAAAGAAAGGAGGCAACTGCTTCGGTTGTTTTTATATATGTTCAGGAAGGTAGCCCTATCGGCTAACCTGTTGTTTTACTTACGATGTTTTATTTTTAAGTTTCATGTATGTTCCGCTGATTTTCTCTGATGATTACCTGAAAGGGTGCCCAGGTAGGGCGCCAGTCGCGGTCCCGGGGTCGGGTCGTGACACAAACATTCATACCAATATTGAATAAATCTTAATCAAGTGAAGAGGAAACTAAACTAATGCATTAATTCATGAAAAAGAGTTTCAAGCGATTCAAAGAAAAACCCTAATTAAGTGTTTAGGTCCTAGCCATAGATATGCTAAGAACTAATACAAATCCAAACATGAACTGAATTAAAATAAATAAAAGAAAGAAAAATACTTAGAACTAATGTCTCTAATTGTAGCCTCCAAGGTTGTGATGTGTTGTGTGTTATGTGATCTCCCCTATAAAATATGTCCCAAGGGTTTAAATATGCTGCAAAAATTGTGTGCCCTGGACCCTTCTGCCCCTGGCCAATTTCGCATCGGATCTGGAGAAACGCGCCTCGGCCCTGCATTTCGGCGCTGCGGCGCCGTAACTCCTGCGGTGCCTCTGAATAAATGGCATCACGGCCCTGCATGCTCTTCGTCCAGATCACCAATTTTCATCCTTTTTGCCTCGGGAGCCTTCTTTCTGCCCTCTTTTTGCTTCTTTTTGCTATTTTGCCATTTAGAACCGCTGTGACTCAGAAGAAAGAAAAACGACACTTATTTAAACAAAAATGAGAAAAGTACTAACTAATAATGACTCAAAAAATGTATACAAAATACGCCTAACAAATACCCCCAAACTTAACCTTTGCTCGCCCTCGAGCAAAAATCAAAACAAAATCAAAGAAACAAAAACAAAAAGACTCAAAGACTCAAATCAAGAAGCTGCACAAAGTTACTTAGAAAAGAATGAATGTCAGTTGAGATTATATGTTGGAACATATATAACATGAATATATCAATCTAGAATTTCAAGCCAGATATTTCGCAAATTCATTTCAATCACACTCAATGGAAACATGAACACTAACATATGCATGTCAATTTCATTTAGTTCTATGGGCCTGTTTACTTGATATTCTCCACTAATCATAGACATACATTCTAGAGATCTTCAGGACTTTTCAGGGTTGTAATGTAGGCTTAGGCAGGGGTAGATAAAAGTTGGCATTTAGGCTCAAATTACGTACCATAAGCGTTTTTCTCATTCAACCATTTTATCCTTCTTTTTGGTATTCTTTTCCGTTCATACCTATTATTCCCCTCTTCTCTTTTTGAGAGCATGAAACACATTCACATAGGCACCCCCAAACTTAAGCTTTTACATTTTTTTCATTGGGGTGCATCAATTTTTTCACTCTCTTTTGGTATGTATTTTTTACTCTTTTTCATCCCTGTTTTCACTTACTGCTTATGGCACACAAGGGAATCATAGGGTGTCAAAGAAACAACTTATTTTAGGCTCAAAGGGGCTGACTAGAGATACAATTTACTGCATGGTAGGTGATGAAAGGTAAGAAGGACTAACAAAGAAATGTCAGAATCATCTCCCTAAACATGTACATCATTAACTATTTCACCTCAAATAACAAGCAAGAAGACTCATAGATATTTTTCAACCATTTTTTCATAATTGAAAACACATAGGCTAAGCACAAATATCCCAAATAATTAGATTTTCATAAATTTTTGGCATATCTAACTTCAGCACACATATTTTTAGCTTCTAATTCTATTATATTATCCCACTTAATTCACTAAGCGTTTCAAGCATTACAACATGCATGATCATAAAAAAAAATTAAACTCATATAGACAGAATAAAATAATCAAAAAGGCTAAAAAACAGACACAAAAAAATAAAATAAGAATTCCCCAAACTTAAACGACACATTGTCCCAAATGTGTAAAGACTCAAAAATAATAAAGGGACGACTTACAGACATACAACAACTCAAGATGGTGGGGGTGGTGGTGGATACTGCATGTCTGCATTGACCACTGGTGGAACATGGTGCTTAAATCAGTGACGCACTAGCTTAGGTCCTGATGATCTTGCATCATCTGTTGTTGATTTTGCAGCATCCGTTGTTGATTTAGGAGCATCTGCTCCATGATTGACACTGGAGGTTTCAAGGACAGGGGAGGCTGGTGGTTGCTTTCGTCTGCTTCATTGTGTGCAGCTGCTTCAGGCTCTTCTTCATCCATGGCTGTTGCGTCTGCTTCCAGTGGGCCCCTTCTCCTTGCTGCTGGTCTTGGAGTGGGGTCAGGGAAATAGTGCACTAAACTGTAGGTCACAGGAGGCTGACTTTTCTCGAGAATATCCGTGGCGAATGTTGGGACTCCATGCCTAGCACATAAGGCAGAAATGAGTGACCCATGTCCCAGTCCGCCAGTAGTCGTCAGTCTGCTAATCTCTCATATGCTTTGCACTATTTCTCTTCCAACATCAATTGCCTTGCCCGACATGATTCCATAGATGAGCTTGATTCTGTATGTGGGCACATTGGTAAAATGGGTCGATGGAATCAAGAGAGCACTTACGAAATAAAGCCAACTTTTGGCTGTTCTTTTGAATTGGCACCGGGCAAGTCCCCTAGATCCGTTGCGGGAAAAATGAAACTCAGCGCCTGGGTAGCACAATGCTTCCACAACTACGTTCCACATGATGTGGTTGACGTTTCTTGACCAACTTCTGAAGTGGTACGGATTATAGCCTTGGTCCTCAACATCATTGGTCCTTAGTAACGCATTCACTGTTTCAGAACTTACGGGCACATATTGCCCTCTAACAAAGCATCTCCCATCCTCTTGCTCGGGATAATTAGCATAGAATTCCCTCACAAAACTAGTATTCTGAAGTGGAATCCTTTCTGGATTGGTGAACCTTTTCCAACCATTCGCCTCGATCATGACCCTAATGGGCTCGTAGTCATCATCATCATCAAATGACATGACATGATAGTCCATGCTTCTCTCTGGTATCAATGCTCTAATGCTTATTTTGTTATATCGATCTTTCGCCTTTTTGTTGGTAAATCGAGTAACATCATATTCTAGAGCTGATGAAGATGAGGAAGCTCTGGCGGTTCATTTTCTAGAGGCCATTGTGAGAGGTGTTGAAAAAATTTCAGCAGAGTCTCCTTTTTTTCCTTAAGGTTCCCAACAATTATCACTTTCACACCGCAACAACCAAGACAGCAAAAATACACCGCAGCAACCAAGAACAATCCACAAATCACAATACCCACAAGCAACCAACCACAAATTACAGCAACGCCAACAATACTACCCCAAATTCGAAATTCAAAGCTCCCCACAGTAGTAATCTTCACGAAAGCCACAACCCAAACCACTAGTAACAAACCAAGAGTAAGGTCCCAACTAGTTACCTTTTTGAAGAATTTTGTTAAAATTGCCCTAGCCCAAGTGATTCAAATGATTGTGGAGAAGGTTGGAAGATTTTTAGTGGTGATAATGTGTAGGATTTGGAAGAATTGAAGTGGATTTGTGGATGATTTTTGTGAATGAGAGTGGGGATTTTTCGGACTTTGAGAGAGAGAGAGAGAGAGAGAGAGAGATGAGGGTTTGGTGAAAGTGGGAAGAAATGGGGATTTTAGGGCTTTTTATTTCTGAAAACGCGCGTCAGAGCTGCGGCGCTAAGACTTCTGCAGCCTCTCAGGACATTCGGCGTCGCGACCCTGCAATGTGGCGCTCCGGTGCTGCACCGATTTCATGTTTTCAACATTTTTTTGTGCATCATATCTAATTCCCTTCACCTGTCATCACAACACAACTAAAAATACCAAAAGTGAGACTGTTCAATTTAGACTAATTGCATAATTTAAACCTTGGGTTGCCTCCCAAGTAGCACTGTCTTTAACGTCTTTTAACCGGACGCATGTCCTTTATTCAATCACTGGGGTAAATTACCTCCACAACCCATCCATTTGAAGATCATTTTACTCTTCCTTACTCTATTATTCTTTTTCACAGGAACGGGTTTAGCAAGATTTACCTTTTTGTCAGCTTTCATCTCATCATCTTTTATTTCAGCACTCATACTAACCTGTGGGTTCACCGCTGTCGCAATGATCCCCCTGCCTTTGGATTGTTCTCGATGAGCTGATGCGTCAGTTGTGCTCACCGCAAAACATTTGTTGCTGGCCTGAGATTCAATGGTAGATTTGAAAACCTTGAACACCATCTCCTCTTCTTGGACCCTCAGTCTCAACTCTCACTTCTCCACATCAATGAGAGCTGTGCCCGTGGCTGGTAATGGTCTTCCCAAAATGATGGGCATGTCCTCATCTTCCTCCATGTCAAGAATAAGGAAATCTGCTGGTGTCACGCCCTTTTCCGACTGCGACATTTCTAACTCAACTCCTGCTTAATAAAAATGTTAGGAAATAAATAAAATGTTAAATGTTAAAAGGTGTTAAAAGGTTAAAGTAGGTGCTAAAGGTGCTAAATGCTAAAGGGTGCTAAAAGGGTTCGCGGAGTCGCCACCTAATTATTTTGGGTGAATTAGGATACCTAAATGTTAACTAGTTTAAAGTAAACATTAGCTCCATTTTTACGGTTTGCTAAACTTAATGAGATTCTGGGCAAGGGTTCTTTATTATCCTAAAGGGAAGGGGTCAGGCACCCTAAAGGATCCGCTAACTTGCGGTTGTCCGTTCAAACCTAGGGTTAATTATTTATGCTAAGAAAAAAAATGTATGTTAAAATTATTTAAGTAAAAGATGTTGTAAATATCCCTAAGAGAAAATACATTTTTTGATAATAAAAGAAAATCATAATGCTTGTTTATAAAAATAAGGTTAATTTTGAAGGAACATATTCGTTCGTAAAATACTTAAATAAGATGTTTTTATTGCATAGCATAATATAAAGGGTAGTAATGCAAAATTAGTTATGGCAAAGTATGCATTTATAAAATATGCTTAACATGTAAAAGTGTCTATTAGGCAAGAGGTAATAAAAGTATGATTTTTGAAAAAATGTATGCAATAGTAGAGTTTATACGAAAATGAGTTCCTCATGTTAGATAATATTTTAACTAGATGAATAGCCGTGCTAGCGAGAGTTACGAAGTGGTTTTAATGTAACTTAGGCGGTGTATCACAAGCTAAGAACAATTAACTTAGGGGAAATGGATTTCTGGTGTCAAACTACCTTCTAATTTATTGAGTTAAGATTAACTACTCTTAAGTATAACATTAATAATGCAATGTTAGACAATTAGTTCACAACAAATAAATGGGGGCGGGATAAGAAAACAATAAAGGCGACTCGAGGGAATGGCGATGTCATTCGCCGGTGGCTTGGAATTTCGAGGCGGAGATGAAGATGCACATAGATGTAGGTCCTCGTTTGTTGTAACTCATGAGGAGTCTCGTAATGAGACTCTTCGTTTAGCTCCGATGCGTGCCATGCAAAGAAAAAAGATAAGGATTAGTACATGTCCAAATTTATTCAAATAACAGGCAAGCATTTAATGCAATGTTTAATCCTGCACAGATATAGGGACCAACAGAGGGCAAAATAAATGATAATGGACAAGTATACAGACAACGCAAATCATCTTCCAATACATAGAGTTCAGAACTTAGATCTACTGTTATAGAAAACAGACAAGACAGCAGGTGACAATATAAAATGGGAATAGGCAGCCAACAGGTGATAAAAGAAATAAGGATGGGCAGGTATGCAGACAACACAAATCAGCTTCTAATATCACACGCGACACCCAACAGTTCCAGCCAGCAGATGCGGGCAGGAGCAAAATAATGAGGGGCCAGACCCATTTTTTTAAAAACAGATTCAGGCTTTAGACATGCAACTGTGATACATACAGAGATATTCAGAGTTAGGGCAAAGTCAAATTTATCATTTGCAAACAGTGGCAGAGGCCTAACTGCAACTGTGAGACCTCAAGATAGACACTAGAACTAACATTTCTAGGCTCAATATGGACGTCACAGGGGACTGGTCTCAGCATATCAGACAGGGTATAAAGGCTACTGATATTAATAATAGATTCAAATCTACACATATTTCGGCTACCAGCTACAAAAATCAGAGATAGACATGTTACTGATATTCAGATAAAGACTATCAATTCCACCTGACTAGAAGAGACAACTGCCAATGCATACCAGAATAGACTATAATGCAAAAACTCTATGCCATTTCAGACCATATGACCATGCAAACATATTATTTCAGCAGTCAACTCGCACATTTTGATGATATTACAACACTGCGTCAAGTAGACAAGCATTTCCTTTATTCAATTTTAGAAACATACAAGATTTTAACCTATAGTATGCATATACATGGAACAAAAAATGGTAATTCAGCAAGTAAACAGAGACACTAACAGGGCCACTAAATGTCAACACCTCAAGTATGCAGGGTCATTTTCTCAAATAAGTACCTAAACTGATTTTCGAAGGTAGATCATATCCCTAAAAATCTCTCACTACATGGAAACCAATAACTATCTAAGTGAAATCAACAGGGTCGCAACTCGACATACGTCAAGGAAAACAGTATGATCCTCAATATGAATTTAGCTAGCAGAATTATCGCCTTACGGTGGACATCGCATCTAGTGTATAACAATTCTAGAGGATTCAGCAAAAAAACAAGAACATCCGCCCTTCGTTATTATTTACAAATAAGTAAAGGAGATGAAGATATCATTGAAATGCGTAACCGAATCTCGATGCCCTTATTGCGGTTCTACCCGATATCTGGTACAAAATAAGAAAGACCAAACATTGCATATTTATGATTGAAATTGGCAGTTAGTCATCAAACATCGAATTCATAACATCGTCTGCCATTGATATTACTCCAGCAAAATCAGACTACACTTCGATGAATACATTAATTTAAATTACACACAGTTAAGCACACAACAATACAAAGAAATGAACTGAGAAGAATTTTGGGTTTACCTTCTCCGGACAACGAACCGGCAACAGATCAAGTCGCTTGCTCACCCGGGGTTTATCGCGATGCGATTTGAAGCGATGTGGTTTCTGGGTTTCTATTTTTGTGTTATCGGGGGCTAAGATGTGCGAAACTAGGGGGTTTCTAGGTGTAGAACTCTTACTGTCCCACGACTGCTTCCTCCTATGCTTGCATGTATAAATCGATCGTTTTTTCTTTCTTTTTTTGACAATCCAGAGGGGGTCTGGATTTCGATTATTGCTGCCTGACCATCGATTGCTTCCTTTTTCCTGATGTTCTTACTGATTCCTCCCTTTTATAGCCGTGATGTTCAGCTATTCTTTGCCCTTGTCTGCTACTGTTTTTACTTATTTATTTCATGATTTTCTGATGCTCTCCCCCCGCTGCCTTATGATGCGAAATCGATCCACTTATATAGTCCTAATTGTGGGTTCCAAGTTTGGTAAGCTATTGACACGATTATGGACTGATTTGGTGCGATTCGTAAGTGATTTAGTACAGATTTGTTAAGATTTTGTGGGCTATTTTGGATTGATTTTCGTACTGTTCTTGTTATGGTATCTGATTTTGTTAGGGTAAGTTTGGACAATTTTTTTGGAAAGATTTGGTAAGGATGGTGTTATTCTGGATGGTAAGGAGCGAGCTGGTTGTGTGCATGGGTAAGGAAGATCTCCGGATTCTCAGGCGAGAATCTCGGCAAAGGGAAGGTGCGGCGATGAGGGTGCGAGGGTAGGGGGCGGCGACTTAGGTGTATTAGGGTTTTGGTTTTTTTTAGGTCTTATGTTTTTTTTTTCTCCAGAGGATGAAGCGTAGGGGGGAAATGAAATAAGGGGTTGTGGGGAACTGGGCCTGCGGGTCACGGGTTTGGGCCAGAGGATTTGTTGGGCTGGGTAGTTATTATAATTAGGTTTTAGTTTAGGTTATTTTTAATTGGGTATTAGTTTTAAGGGTTAGTTGTAGGTGTATTATTTAATGGTAAATTAGATTATTTAAATTGTGATTAAATTGTTTAGGTGCTTTATTAATCTAAGTTTGAGTTTAAATTATTACAAAAAATAAAGACGGGCGTGCTATTTAATTAGTGCTTAATATTTTTATGAATGCGACGCTATTATTAAAACGCATGTATTAGATTGAAATTAATTTAAATTGCAAATAATATTAATGAAATTGCCTTGCGTATTAATGAAAATGCGAATATGCTATTTAAGACGACGTCGTTGTTAAATTATTTATTTTATTTTATGTATTTATTTATTTATTTATTTATTTATTTATTTATCATTAAGAATTGTTTGAGTTTTAGTAAAATTGTTTGTTATTAAAATGCCGAGTGCGGACGTGAGACTCAAAGTGTGCCTAATAATCTACGTGAGACGCGGTGCCATTATTAAATTGCTTATTTGTGCCTGCATTAATGTATTATTGTTGCATTTTATTATAAAAATCATAAAAAATTATTTTGCAAAATTAGCGTAATTTTTTAGTTAAGGACTGGGCGGGAGGGTCAAAATTGGGTGTCAACAACTTGTCCCTCTTTGTATGGAGATGATGGAAGAATCTTCGGACAAAGACGTTGACTTATAGCCAATTTTGTCTCGATCCTCAGAAAAAAAATGTTGGGCAAATCTGACGCAAAATTCAAAATTGTCCCTGTGTCAAGTTATGACGACACTGGGCTACCATGGTCAAAACACCAAGGTGGATTAACGCGGACTCAAAATTTGTCCCAGTGTCGAGTTATGACGACACTGGGCTACCATGGCCAAAACACCAAGGTGGGCTAGCGTGGACTCAAATTTGTCCCAGTGTCGAGTTATGACGACACTGGGCTACCATGGCCGAAATACCAAGGTGGGCTAGGGCGGACTCAAATTTTGTCTCAGTGTCGAGTTATGACGACACTGGGCTGTGGTGTTAAAAATAAGAAATAAAAATAACTGGCTTGAACCTGGGGTGTACCGCTATTGACTTTGTTACACCCCGTAGTTCAGGTCATGCTTTTGAGAACATACGAAAGGAATTGAGACTTATATTTTAGAATGATGGGTTGACGGAATGTTTAGGATGGGTTGTTAGTCAACTTTGAGGCGGTTTATGTCCCGTTACATTGAGAGTTACTAGGTGTTTCAAAGGCCTAGTACGTAGTTCGTTGAGTCTAGTTTCCAACGCAACCAACCGTTCGTCGATAGGACATCGGAGTAGAAAGTTATGGGAGTTACAAGTTCAGTGCGCAGTCGAGCAGAAAAGCAACATCGGTCAGGGGCCACAGCGCCGTGGCGCTGGATGCAGGGACGCGACACCGGAAAGTAGGGCCGCGGCGTCGGAAGTGCCGAGAGGTTGCAGTGGTTTCAGCGCCGCGGCGCCGAGGCGGGTTTCTGCGAATCTAGGGAAAAATCAGAACTGTTTTTTTAAAAAAGAGGTCATGGGAGGGTGACAAGTGTCCCCCCCCCAATCTGATTTTGTGCATGTCCTATTTATTGACCAAGTCTTGAAGACTTGGTCATTCTTGAAAAACCTTCCTCTTTCTAAAAATCTCTTTCTTCTCTCTAAAATTCATCTCCCTTCTCTCTAGAAATTCAAGAAGAAGCCAAAGCCTAGAGAAATTTCAGAGAAGGTGGCAAGAAGGAAACATGTTGACAAGCTTGTAGGAGGTTTGTGGAGGTGATTGTGGAAATAAGACAAGTAAAATTTGTTGGACTAATTTGGGTAAGCTCTAAGGTAACAATCCTTGCTCTTTTGCTAGTAAATTGTGTTGTATGTGTGGAAGAAGGGACTTGTAGTTGTCAATATTGCCTTTAGATTTATTGCATGTAGAAATTGGATAAGAATTTGGATTATAAAGGAATTGGATAAGAATTTATGTTGTTATACCTCAAAGTTGCCGAATTGGACCTTGTAGTTTGTACTAGTTTGATATCAATTGTGGGGCGGAATTTTACACATCTAGTAGGCGTGTAATCCACTATTTGTTAACTGCATTGTTGAGCCTTAAAGATGGCGTGTTTGGTTATTGAATTCGGCCTTGAAAAAGGTGGCAAAGTTTGTAGAAACAAAGGAAGTGCTGTCCAATTTTCCGTAGAAATAAGGGACGTTTCAATTAGAATGTTCTACGTTGAAGATAGAGGCTAATGGACGTATTATGGTCATTATAGGTTAAACATACTACGTGCGGTATATTGGACTTACAAGTGGATTGACCCGAAGAGGTATGTGGAACTTTCCTATCTCTTGAGCATGAACAGTTGCACTTATGTAGTCTGAGACGTCTGAGGCTTTGATATCCCTTACTTGTTTTAAGGATGACCAAGTTTGGTGAGTAAGGGGATTAACTCACTTCTTTAAAAAGTATTAAGGATGTCTTAAGTTTTCAAAGTTAAGGGACTTGAAGTGTTTTAAGTATGTGATACCTGTTTCGTTTTAAAAGTATAAGTCCCTTGGATATAGGGAAAGGTATTTGACTAATGTATAAAGTTGATATAACGACTTTATGGGAAGTGGTTATATTAGATTTATGGAAGGTTAATAAAGAAAGATTTACTCTAAGTAAAATAAGTACGGATAAATGATTTAAATTTGTGAAAGGCAAATTGATTTTAAGGCATTAATTGCCTAAGGTTTTAAAAGAAATGAAGTCACTTGATTTAGAAGCCTATTATATTTCTAAAAGGAAATGTGACTTGTCTTGAAAAGTAGTCGTGACTTGATACTACGGTTATTAGTATCTTGGAAGTTTTATATAAAAATGAGTCATTTCTTAAAAGGTTAGAGGTACGTGGTACTTGGGTTGAATTCCCGGATTTTCTCTTAAATGACATGTTAGTGCCTTAAGTAAACTAAAATGAGAGGATATATTAATAATGCTAATAAGAAGTTAGGGGATTTTCTTAACTTGCTTATGTTATGATAAGCCGGTAGCGCTTATGTTATGTATGATAGCCGGTTGTGCTAGGTTACATATTATTATTATTATTACGGGGTAGACCCCGGGTTACTACTTATGCCATGAATTTGCTACCCATGATGTGAGTGCGACGCTTGTAGTCATGCGGGCCCACCGGGTCCATGCGGGTGAAATAGTCTCATGCGAGGCGGATGGCCTCATGCGGGTCCACAGAACCTATGCGGGTGAAATAGTCCCAGGAGTAGGATTGCTTAATGATATTACGGGCGAGGGACCCTGTTTTGATCATGAGCCTCCTATTTTTATTTGTTAGTAAGGCACAGTGCAATGTAATTTGATTTTTATCCATGACTCCAATTTATTTTAGACTTATGATATTATTACAGTACTTTCCAGTTTTACATACTTGGTACATATTGTGTATTGACCCCCTTCCTCGGGGGCTGCGTTCATGCCGCAGGTAGGGGTAAGCATGTGGTGGATCCTCATTCTTAGGATCTTGATCAGGTGTCAGAAGCTCCATTTCTCCGGAGGCTTGACTTTTGGTACGGTTCTCCCTGATGTTGTAGATATTATGTACATTCAGGGGTATGGCGGCCCCATGTCCGTCATAGTTGTTACAAACTCTTAGAGGCCTGTAGTCCTGTTATAAATTGGGTTGTAAGGGATGTAACTGTTCAGTTTTGTTATATTTATGTTTACGGAAAGGTAGCCATTTTGGGTTATCCTGTTTCATATTGTATATGGTTTCTTGTTATGAGTTTACTTCCGCTGGTTTTCTCTGATGTTGTATCACAAGGGTACCCGGGTTAAGGCACCAGTCACAGGTCCGAGGTCGGGTCGTGACAAAAGTGGTATCAGAGCAGTTAATCCTCGAAAAGGGTCTACAGGCCGTATCTAGTAGAGTCTTGATTATCGGTGTGTTGTGCACCACATCTATAATCAGGAGGCTACAGGATATTTAGGATTGGTTTCCATTATTTCACTCTAAGATCGTGCAATAGAGCTGTGTTATAGGTTGAACTCTCCAGGATTGATGATTTGTTTGACCAGTTGCAGGGTGCGAGATGTTTCTCCAAGATAGACCTGCGGTCTGGTTATCATCAGGTGCGAGTTAGAGAGACAGATATCCCAAAGACTGCATTCAGGACCCGGTATGGGCACTATGAGTTCAGGATGATTTCTTTCGGGTTGACCAACGCCCCAGCGGTATTCATGGATTTGATGAACCGGGTGTTCAAGCCATTCTTGGATATGTTCGTTATAGTATTCATTGATGATATCCTGGTTTATTCGCGCACAGAGCAGGAACATGCAGATCATTTGAGGGCGGTATTGGGAGTCCTCCGGGACCGGCAGTTGTATGCCAAGTTCTCGAAATGCGAGTTTTGGTTGGCTTCAGTGGCTTTCTTAGGGCATGTTATCGGGGCCGATGGTATTCGGGTTGATACAGCAAAGATTGAGGCAGTCAAGACTTGGCCTAGACCCACTACACCAACGGAGGTGCGTAGCTTTTTGGGCCTTGCGGGTTATTATCGGAGATTTGTGGAGAAGTTTGCTTCCATTTCAGCACCTTTGACTAGGCTGACTCAGAAAGCAGCTATGTTCCGGTGGACGGATGCTTGTGAGGAGAGTTTCCAGTTACTGAAGGAGAAATTGACGACCGCCCCAGTTCTTACTCTTCCAGAGGGTTTAGACGGATATGTGGTTTATTGTGATGCGTCGGGTGTCGGGCTCGGGTGCGTGCTGATGCAGCACGGTAAAGTTATAGCTTACGCATCTCGACAGCTCAGGAAGCATGAGAAGAACTATCCCACACATGACTTAGAGTTGGCAGCAGTGATTCATGCCTTGAAGATCTGGAGACATTATTTATATGGAGTTCATGTGGATATTTACACAGACCACAAGAGTCTCCAGTATATCTTCAGCCAGAGGGAGCTGAACTTGCGGCAGAGACGGTGGTTAGAGCTACTTAAGGACTATGATGTTGATATCCTATACCACCCAGGGAAGGCCAATGTAGTTGCAGATGCCCTTAGTCGCAGATCGATGGGTAGTCTGTCAGGTGTGCAGCCAGAGAAAAGGGGCATGGTCCGCGAGTTACATCAGCTAGCAAACCTTGGGGTTCGTTTGGTTGATTCTGATAGCAATGGGGTTCGGGTTCGAGAGGTTGCCGAGTCTTCCATCGCCGAGGAGGTGAAGAGGCGACAGTTTGAGGATCCGATTATGGTACGACATCGAGATACAGCTCTTCGAGAGGAGAAGAGTCTATTTGAGGTAGCACCTGATGAGGTGCTAAGAATTGAGGGCAGGTTATGTGTACCCGATGTAGCAGGACTTCGTCAGCAGATTCTGGGGGAAGCACATAGTGCTCGTTACTCTATTCATCCAGGGTCGACTAAGATGTACCATGACCTCAAGTGTATATATTGGTGGGATGGCCTGAAGAGGGACGTTGCGGAGTTTGTGGCGCAGTGTCCGAATTGTCAGCAGGTCAAGGTGGAGCACCAGAAGCCTAGTGGGTTGTTGGAGATGATAGAGATTCCGACATGGAAGTGGGAGGTGATCAATATGGACTTTATTACAGGGTTACCTCACACTCAGAGGAAGCATGATTCCATCTGGGTTATTATCGACAGGCTGACGAAATCAGCCCATTTTCTTCCAGTCAGGACGACTTTTTCGGCCGAGGATTATGCTAGACTGTATATCAGAGAGATTGTGAGACTGCACGGAGTGCCTATATCGATCATTTCAGACAGGGGAGCCCAGTTCTCGGCTAACTTCTGGAGGTCTTTCTAGAAGGGATTAGGGACACATGTGAATCTCAGTACTGCGTTTCATCCTCAGACCGACGAACAGACCGAGCGTACTATCCAGACACTTGAGGATATGCTGCGGGCCTGTGTTATTGATTTCGGAGGTAGCTGGGAGGATCATTTACCTCTTGTGGAGTTAGCATATAACAACAACTATCATTCTAGTATCCAGATGGCGCCTTATGAGGCCTTATACGGAAGGAAGTGCAGGTCACCGATAGGCTGGTTTGAGGTGGGAGAAGTTCAGTTAGTCGGGCCAGATTTGATTCAGCAGGCAGTGGATAAGGTGAAGCTTATCCAGGAGCGGTTATTGTCAGCTCAGAGTCGACAGAAGTCGTATGCAGATCATCGGCGTCGACACTTGGAGTTTGAGGTGGATGATTGGGTCTTCCTGAAGGTATCACCCATGAAGGGCGTGATGAGATTTGGGAAGAAGGGGAAACTTAGCCCAAGGTACATTGGGCCTTACCAGATTGTCCGTAGGGTAAGCAAGGTTGCCTATGAGTTGGATCTGCCATCCGATCTGGAGGCAGTACATCCAGTTTTTCATGTGTCTATATTGCGGAAGTGTATTGGAGATCGATCTAGAGTGCACTCGATTTGTGATGTCCAGGTGACAAAGGGGGTATCATATGAGGAGAGTCCCATAGCGATACTCGATCGTCAGGTTAGGCGACTACGGACAAAGGATGTGGCTTCCGTCAAGGTCTTATGGCGGAACGAGAACAGGGAGGAAATGACATGGGAAACAGAGGAGGACATGATGAAGAAGTATCCTCACTTGTTCCCTACACCTCCAGGTAACCCACTTTCCTGATTGTTAGTTTTTAAATTTAGCAATTATGCTTAAGTATTGTTGTGGCCATGTGGAGCGTCTTTATTTGCAAGAAGAATAGTTAAGAGGGTCTATGTCAATATTGTGATTTGAGTAAGCATAGAAGGAATATTCAGGACGAATGTTTCTAAGGGGGGGAGAATGTTACACCCCGTAGTTCAGGTCATGCTTTTGAGAACATACGAAAGGAATTGAGACTTAAATTTTAGAATGATGGGTTGACGGAATGTTTAGGACGGGTTGTTAGTCAACTTTGAGGCGGTTTATGTCCCGTTACATTGAGAGTTCCTAGGTGTTTCAAAGGCCTAGTACGTAGTTCGTTGAGTCTAATTTCCAACGCAACCAACCGTTCGTCGATAGGACATCGGAGTAGAAAGTTATGGGAGTTACAAGTTCAGTGCGCAGTCGAGCAGAAAAGCAACATCGGTCAGGGGCCACAGCGCCGCGGCGCCGGATAATATGGAAAATCGCTAAAGTTGCAGCGCCGCGGCGCCGGAAAGCAGGTCCGCGGCGCCGGAAGTGCCGAGAGGTTGCAGAGGTTTCAGCGCCACGGCGCCGGCTGCAGGGACGCGGCGCCGAGGCGGGTTTCTGTGAATCTGGGGAAAAATCAGAACTGTTTTTTTTAAAAGAGGTCATGGGAGGGTGACAAGTGTCCCCCCCCCCCCATCTGATTTTGTGCATGTCTTATTTATTGACCAAGTCTTGAAGACTTGGTCATTCTTGAAAAACCTTCATCTCTCTAAAAATCTCTTCCTTCTCTCTAGAAATTCAAGAAGAAACCAAAGCCTAGAGAAATTTCAGAGAAGGTGGCAAGAAGGAAACATGTTGACAAGCTTGTAGGAGATTTGTGGAGGTGATTGTGGAAAGAAGACAAGTAAAATTTGTTGGACTAATTTGGGTAAGCTCTAAGGTAACAATCCTTGCTCTTTTGCTAGTAAATTGTGTTGCATGTGTGGAAGAAGGGACTTGTAGTTGTCAATATTGCCTTTAGATTTATTGCATGTAGAAATTGGATAAGAATTTGGATTATAAAGTAATTGGATAAGAATTTATGTTGTTATACCTTAAAGTTGCCGAATTGGACCTTGTAGTTTGTACTAGTTTGATATCAATTGTGGGACGAAATTTTACGCATCTAGTAGGCGTGTAATCCCCTATTTGTTAACTGCATTGTTGAGCCTTAAAGATGACATGTTTGGTTATTGAATTCGGCCTTGAAAAAGGTGGCAAAGTATGTAGAAACAAAGGAAGTGCTGTCCAATTTTCCGTAGAAATAAGGGACGTTTCAATTAGAATATTCTACGTTGAAGATAGAGGCTAATGGACGTATTATGATCATTATAGGTTAAACATACTACGTGCGGTATATTGTACTTACAAGTGGATTGACCCGAAGAGGTATGTGTAACTTTCCTATCTCTTGAGCATGAACAGTTGCACTTATGTAGTACGGTAGACGTACAAGGCTTTGATATCCCTTACTTGTTTTAAGGATGGCCAAGTTTGGTGAGTAAGGGGATTAACTCACTTCTTTAAAAAGTATTAAGGATGTCTTAAGTTTTCAAAGTTAAGGGACTTGAAGTGTTTTAAGTATGTGATACTTGTTTCGTTTTAAAAGTATAAGTCCCTTGGATATAGGGAAAGGTATTTGACTAATGTATAAAGTTGATATAACGACTTTATGGAAAGTGGTTATATTAGCTTTATGGAAGGTTAATAAAGAAAGATTTACTCTAAGTAAAATAAGTACGGATAAATGATTTAAATTTGTGAAAGACAAATTGATTTTAAGGCATTAATTGCCTAAGGTTTTAAAAGAAATGAAGTCACTTGATTTAGAAGCCTATTATATTTCTAAAAGGAAATGTGACTTGTCTTGAAAAATAGTCGTGACTTGATACTACGGTTATGAGTATCTCGGAAGTTTTATATAAAAATGAGTCATTTCTTAAAAGGTTAGAGGTACGTGGTACTTGGGTTGAATTCCCGGATTTTCTCTTAAATGACATGTTAGTGCCTTAAGTAAACTAAAATGAGAGGATATATTAATAATGCTAATAAGAAGTTAGAGGATTTTCTTAACTTGCGTATGTTATGATAAGCCGGTAGCGCTTATGTTATGTATGATAGCCGGTTGTGCTAGGTTACGTATTATTATTATTATTACGGGGTAGACCCCCGGTTACTACTTATGCCATGAATTTGCTACCCATGATGCGAGTGCGGCGCTTGTAGTCATGCGGGCCCACCGGGTCCATGCGGGTGAAATAGTCCCATGCGGGTGAAATAGTCCCATGCGAGGCGGATGACCTCATGCGGGTCCACATGACCTATGCGGGTGAAATAGTCTCAGGAGTAGGATTGCTTAATGATACTACGGGCGAGGGACCCTGTTTTGATCATGAGCCTCCTATTTTTATGCAGTAAAGTTTATACTTGATACTCTCATTGTTAGTAAGGCACAGTGCAATGTAATTTGATTTTCATCCATGACTCCAGTTTATTTTAGACTTATGATATTATTACAGTACTTTCCAGTTTTATATACTTGGTACATATGTAATCGACTTTTCTGGGCTGCGTTCATGCCGCAGGTAGGGGTAAGCAGGTGGTGGATCCTCATTCTTAGGATCTTGATCAGGTGTCAGAAGCTCCATTTCTCCGGAGGCTTGACTTTTGGTACGGTTCACCCTTATGTTGTAGATATTATGTACATTCAGGGGTATGACGGGGCCCTGTCCCGTCATAGTTGTTACAAACTCTTAGAGGTCTGTAGTCCTGTTATAAATTGGGTTGTAAGGGATGTAACTGTTCAGTTTTGTTATATTTATGTTTACGGAAAGGTAGCCATTTTGGGTTAGCCTGTTTCATATTGTATATGGTTTCTTGTTATGAGTTTACTTCTGCTAGTTTTCTCTGATGTTGTATCACAAGGGTGCCCGGGTTAAGGCACCAGTCACGGGTCCGAGGTCGGGTCGTGATAGACTTATGATGCTGGGTTTATGGTGATGTGGAATGAGTGGACCGACGCTTGAGGCCGCTTCTGTCATTCGTTGGGAAGGTTGACCCCCCAACAAATTGCCCCGGTTCGCTGTAAGCGAAAATCCACGTTGTGCTCCTGCATGCTAAGACTTAAGCAAACGGTTAGTGCATAACTGTCACGGCAAAATGATAGACAATATAACTATGTGAATAGAAATGTTATCTTGTAAAATGTGATGTCGATTGTGTTGACGTGATGCTGCAAATACTGTGATTTTGTCCTTACACGAAAGTGTTGCGATTATGAATGTGGGTATGTTGTCCTTGCTGCAACTGCCCCTGTAGACTAAAGCTCAAGAAAGAGTTAGCGCATAACTGCGAAGACAGAATAATAAAACATGACTAAGAAATGCAATTTTAGAGAGTAGGGAAATCGTCCTTGTGTAGATGCGATATGCTGATGACGTGGCGTCGTTTTTGTATAGGCGTCGCTTTCGGACTCGGTGTCGTTTTCGGAAAGGGCATCATTTTCGGACTTGGCATCGTTTTCAGACTTGTTGTGCTGATGACGTCATTACCTGGACGTGTTGTGCTGATAACGTCATTGCCTGGACGTGTTGATGCTGGCGTCGTCGCGTAGACGTAATGCTGCTGGCGTCGTTGCGCAGACATAATGTTGATCCCATCGTTGCCTGGACGTGTTGCTGATGACGTCGTTGCGTAGACGTGATGCCGATGACATCGTTATAATGCTGATGACGTCGTTACATGGATGTATTATTGCTGGCGTCGTTGCACGCACGTCACGACGCCGTTGCCTAGACGTGTTGTTCGACGGCGTCGTTGCGTGACGCACGCCGATGACGTCGTTGCAGACGCACGCCGATGACGTCGTTGCTAGGCGTTGTTGCCGGGCGTCGTTGCGTGACGCAATCGCGACGTCGTTACTGGACGTATTCTTCCGGGCGTCGTTGCGTAAACGCACGCCGATGACGCCGTCGTTACTGGGCGTGTTGCTGCTGACGTCATTGCCTGGACTTATTGTTGTTGACGTCGTTTCCTGGACATATTGCTGCTGGCGTCATTGCGTAGACATAATGCTGATCACGTCGTTGCCTGGACGTGTTGATGCTGACGTCGTTTCCTAGACGTATTGTTGCTGGAGTCATTGCGTAGACATTAAGCTGATCACGTCGTTGCCTGGACGTGTTGTTGGTGGCGTCGTTGCGTAGACACAATGCTGGTGACGTCATTTCCTGGACGTGTTCGCCGCCGAGTCGTTGCAGACGCACGCCGATGACGCCGCGCGTAGACGTACGCCGCCGCATCGTTGCAGACGCACGCCGGCGATGCCGCGTTCGGACGTGTTGTTGTTGCTCCTGCAGAATAAATGCTCCTGCAAGGTAAGTTTGAGAAAAATTAGTGTATACCTGTTAAAACAAAATGATAAATATATATGAGAAATGTAATTCTATGGGTATAGATGTCCTCCCTAATATCCCAGATGATGTGAATAATGAGAATGTTGTCCTTGCACGAACATGCTAAACGCTGCAGCTGACGAATTGCCATGATGCCTTTGCTGTGTGCGATGCGTGGGTTGCAAATTTGACTTTATGCCCGAGCTGATGCGCTAGACTTTGTTGCGGATTTTTGAATTTTGACTGTTGATTGTCGATGCCCCTTTCTGCTTCTGCTGCTTCTACTGCAGATTTTGAACATTGGATTGTTGTCATATCCTCTGCCTCTGCCTCTGCTGCTTCTTTCAGCTTCTGCTTATATGGAGGACATGCGCTCAAAGAAAACTTGTGAGTTTGGGGGGGGGGTCGATTCTTATTTGACTTCGCCGCTTTGTTCCTTGACATCTGCGCGCCTGGCCTGTTTGGACCTGCAACCCCTGTCTGGTTTCCTATCTTGTCCCAGTTTTGAATATGCAAAGGGTGTTTGGCCTAAAACGGGTCGCAATGGAGTTGCTTGTATGTTATGTGCATTCTCGTTATTTTCAAAACGTAGGGAAAGTTTCCTAATGGTGTGACCGAAACCAATTTAGGCCGCCTACGTATCCCCATGAGGGAATCAGGTCATGACGTAGTTCATTACAAGCGAAATTCGGTAAAGCTAAAATTTCTAAAGGTGGGACCGAAGCCGATATGGCCGCCTACGTATCCGCCAAGGGAATCAGGTCGAACGTAGTTTCAATTACAAGCAAAAGAGAAATTGGGATTTTCTAAAGGTGGGACCAAAGCCGATATGGCCGCCTACGTATCCCCACGAGGGAATCAGGTCACACGTAGTTCCAATTACATGAAAACTTAAGCAAAACATTATGAAAACTTAAATATGAGTCTTAAATTATTCTGCTAAACTGAATTGCTCTTTCTTATCCGGGCTCTAGGCGGACCAGAACAAAGGTGCAAATCCAATCTACCACTATGCCTTCTTGCTCTGCATCATGGCTGGCTGAGTCTTCATGCTCTGCTATCAGTATCTCCTTCTTTTGACTTCTGCGTGGTGCATGCTTGGATAAATGACTGATTCAGGCGGAGCGGGTTCTGGCCAGGGAACACATCTCTTCCTTTGGGGTTCATTGTACTCACTGGGGTAGGCATCCTCCACCTGAATGACTCCCTCCTTGATCAGCTCCCTTACTTTGTCTCTGAGCGCATAACACCTTTTCATGTCGTGTCCGATAGCTCCAGAATGGTATGCGCAACTTTTGTTCTTATCATGAGCTTTGGACTTGGGATTGGAACATTCTTTGGAATTGGCTGGAGTATCCCTGCAACTCTCTACAACTGCGACAAAGGCTCGGCTAAATGGGTATATATTTTGGCTGGCCCTTCAGTGGCATTTAGGCGGGGTGTGAAGATGTTTAGTGGACGGTCTTTTGGTCGTGGCGTATACACGGGTGAGTATCGCAAGGGGTTGTCGTATGTATTGCGAAAGTAGGTTTGTGGTGGCCTTTTATCTTGGTTTGTGTTTGACTAGGGTATGGTAGGCATTTGGTTTTGTGTGGGATATATGGGTGCATTGTATATTGGCTGAATGAGATATGTAGTAAGAGGGTACTGGTAATAATTTGGAGGATTTTGACTGTTTTGGTTATTTGCAGTGACGAGTGCTCTAGTGAGGTTTCAGAGCCTTTTGATTTCGGCCTGCAGGGTTGCCATTTGTTGTGGTAATTGGGCGAGGTGTTCGATCGGATCTACGCTGCTTTTCTTTTCTGAGACCTTTGCTTTGCTTATAGGAACCAAGACGATTCCGATTCGTTCTGCTCAAATTCCCTTGAATTAATCATGTCGCTGGAACGTGCCTTTGATCTTGTGAAATATCGATGCTCTGCCATTGCTTAGTCAAATACAAATCGACCTTTAGGGGAGATAATAAATCCTTTTAGACTAGATATAAAAAACTGCGTTAGTGTAAAGCACGTGATTTTGCAAAAGTGTAAATAACATTTAGCAAGTACATGTTGCACATAAATTGTCACATTGCAAGAGAGTCCTAATATGCATGGGGACCCCTTTATGTCAGAGGTAGGCCTAAACGTCACATATGATGGATTTGTCCAAACCGTCCAACTGTAATGCTTTTGTTGGAAGTGGCGACCAAATGACGATGCACTTTTTCCAATTTCAACATGTCATGATTAGGCTAGGATTTTTCTATCATTATCATGCTACACACAATATGCTGGTTGGTCGTTGGGTTGAGAAACTCGTCGACAAGTTTGGTGTTTTTTCCTAATTGTGGTGTCGATACCAAAGACGACCCACCTAAGTTAAATGCATGCATGCCTTAAAATAAGGGGTGGTATAACTCTATCTTAAGTTTCTAAGATTTGGCTTTACTAGACGCAAGGTTCCCGAGCGGAAAACTCGAGTGAGAAGGCTACGCGGCTGATCAGACGAACCGATCTAACTCCGAGCAGGCGCCAACTCTCTTAAAATTTGGATATTTGAAGAAATTTGCGGGTGCGCGAAGCACACCAACGCGTGAGTGTGTGATAGTGTGAATTTTTCAGAGTGGTAGAAATATGAGCGGAATGTCTGTTTAACAAAAGCAGTAAAGCAAAAAAAAAAAAAAAAAATACAGTACATAAAAATTAAATGCAGAAATAATGCCAAATAATAACCCTAGGTCTGTTGTGGTTAAGAACTTTAATTCCCCAGCGGAGTCGCCATTTCTGTCACGCCCTTTTCCGACCGCGACATTTCTAACTCAACTCCTGCTTAATAAAAATGTTAGGAAATAAATAAAATGTTAAATGTTAAAAGGTTAAAGTAGGTGCTAAAGGTGCTAAATGCTAAAGGGTGATAAAAGGATTCGCGGAGTCGCCACCTAATTATTTTGGGTGAATTAGGACACCTAAATGTTAACTAGTTTAAAGTAAACATTAGCTCCATTTTTACGGTCTGCTAAACTTAATGAGATTCTGGGCAAGAGTTCTTTATTATCCTAAAGGGAAGGGGTCAGACACCCTAAAGGATCCGCTAACTTGCGGTTGTCCGTTCAAACCTAGGGTTAATTATTTATGCTAAGAAAAAAAATGTATGTTAACATTATTTAAGTAAAAGATGTTGTAAATATCCCTAAGAGAAAATACATTTTTTGATAATAAAAGAAAATCATAATGCTTGTTTATAAAAATAAGGTTAATTTTGAAGGAACATATTCGTTCGTAAAATACTTAAATAAGATGTTTTTATTGCATATCATAATATAAAGGGTAGTAATGCAAAATTAGTTATGGCAAAGTATGCATTTATAAAATATGCTTAACATGTAAAAGTGTCTATTAGGCAAGAGGTAATAAAAGTATGATTTTAAAAAAAAATGTATGCAATAGTAGAGTTTATACGAAAATGAGTTCCTCATGTTAGATAATATTTTAACAAGATGAATAGCCGTGCTAGCGAGAGTTACGAAGTGGTTTTAATGTAACTTAGGCGGTGTATCACAAGCTAAGAACAATTAACTTAGGGGAAATGGATTTCTGGTGTCAAACTATCTTCTAATTTATTGAGTTAAGATTAACTACTCTTAAGTATAACATTAATAATGCAATGTTAGACAATTAGTTCACAACAAATAAATGGGGGCGGGATAAGAAAACAATAAAGGCGACTCGAGGGAATGGCGATGTCATTCGCCGGTGGCTTGGAATTTCGAGGCGGAGATGAAGATGCACATAGATGTAGGTCCTCGTTTGTTGTAACTCATGAGGAGTCTCGCAATGAGACTCTTCGTTTAGCTCTGATGCGTGTCATGCAAAGAAAGAAGATAAGGATTAGTACATGTCCAAATTTATTCAAATAACATGCAAGCATTTAATGCAATGTTTAATCCTGCACAAATATAGGGTCCAACAGAGGGCAAAATAAATGATAATGGACAAGTATACAGACAACGCAAATCATTTTACAATACATATAGTTCAGATCTTAGGTCTACTGTTATAGAAAACAGACAAGACAGCAGGTGACAATATAAAATGGGAATAGGCAGCCAGCAGGTGATAAAAGAAATAAGGATGCACAGGTATGCATACAACACAAATCAGCTTCTAATATCACACGCGACACCCAACAGTTCCAGCCAGCAGATGCGGGCAGGAGCAAAATAATGAGGGGCCAAACCCATTTTTTTTTTAAAAACAGATTCAGGCTTTAGACATGCAACTGTGATACATACAGAGATATTCAGAGTTAGGGCAAAGTCAAATTTATCATTTGCAAACAGTGGCAGAGGCCTAACTGCAACTGTGAGACCTCAAGATAGACACTAGAACTAACATTTCTAGGCTCAATATGGATGTCACAGGGGACTGGTCTCAGCATATCAGACAGGGTATAAGGGCTATTGATGTTAATAATAGATTCAAATCTACACATATTTCGGCTACCAGCTACAAAAATCAAAGATAGGCATGTTACTGATATTCAGATAAAGACTATCAATTCCACCTGACTAGAAGAGACAAGTGCCAATGCATACCAGAATAGACTATAATGCAAAAACTCTATGCCATTTCAGACCATATGACTATGCAAACATATTATTTCAGCAGTCAACTCGCACCTTTTGATGATATTACAACACTGCGGTAAGTTGACAAGCATTTCCTTTATTCAATTTTAGAAACATACAAGATTTTAACCTATAGTATGCATATACATGGAACAAAAAATGGTAATTCAGCAAGTAAACAGAGACACTAACAGGGCCACTAAATGTCAACACCTCAAGTATGCAGGGTCATTTTCTCAAATAAGTACCTAAACTGATTTTCGAAGGTAGATCATATCCCTAAAAATCTCTCACTACATGGAAACCAATAACTATCTAAGTGAAATCCACAGGATCGCAACTCGACATACGTCAAGGAAAACAGTATGATCCTCAATATGAATTTAGCTAGCAGAATTATCGCCTTACGGTGGACATCACATGTAGTGTATAACAATTCTAGAGGATTCAGTAAAAAAACAAGAACATCCGCCCTTCGTTATTATTTACAAATAAGTAAAAGAGATGAAGATATCATTGAAATGCGTAACCGAATCTCGATGCCCTTATTGCAGTTCTACCAGATATCTGGTACAAAATAAGAAAGACCAAACATTGCATATTTAAGATTGAAACTGGCAGTTAGTCATCAAACATCGAATTCATAACATCGTCTGCCATTGAGATTACTCCAGCAAAATCAGACTACACTTCGATGAATACATTAATTTAAATTACACACATTTAAGCACACAACAATACAAAGAAATGAACTGAGAAGAATTTTGGGTTTACCTTCTCCGAACAACGAACCGGGGCAGCAAATCAAGTCGTCGGTTCACCCGGGGTTTATCGCGATGCGATTTGAAGCGATGTGGTTTCTGGGTTTCTATTTTTGTGTTATCGGGTGCTAAGATGTGCGAAACTAGGGAGTTTCTAGGTGTAGAACTCTTACTGTCCCACGACTGCTTCCTCCTATGCTTGCATGTATAAATCGATCGTTTTTTCTTTCTTTTTTTGAAAATCCAGACGATTATTGCTGCCTGACCATCGATTGCTTCCTTTTTTCTGATGTTCTTACTGATTCCTCCCCTTTATAGCCGTGATGTTCAGCTATTCTTGCCCTTGTCTGCTACTGTTTTTACTTGTTTATTTCATGATTTTCTGATGCTCTCCCCCCGCTGCCTTATGATGCGAAATCGATCCACTTATATAGTCCTAATTGTGGGTTCCAAGTTTGGTAAGCTATTGACATGATTTTGGACTGATTTGGTGCGATTCGTAAGTGATTTAGTATTGATTTGTTAAGATTTTGTGGGCTATTTTGGGTTGATTTTCGTACTGTTCTTGTTATGGTATCTGATTTTGTTAGGGTAAGTTTGGACGATTGTTTTGGAAAGATTTGGTAAGGATGGTGTTATTCTGGATGGTAAGGAGCGAGCTGGCTGTGTGCATGGGTAAGGAAGGTCTCCGGATTCTCAGGCGAGAATCTCGGCAAAGGGAAGGTGCGGCGATGAGGGTGCGAGGGTAGGGGCGGCGACTTAGGTGTATTAGGGTTTTGGGTTTTTTTAGGTCTGATGTTTTCTTTTCTCCAGAGGATGAAGTGTAGGGGGGAAATGAAATAAGGGGTTGTGGGGAACTGGGCCTGCGGGTCACGGGTTTGGGCCAGAGGATTTGTTGGGCTGGGTAGTTATTATAATTAGGTTTTAGTTTAGGTTATTTTTAATTGGGTATTAGTTTTAAGGGTTAGTTGTAGGTGTATTATTTAATGGTAAATTAGATTATTTAAATTGTGATTAAATTGTTTAGGTGCTTTATTAATCTAAGTTTGAGTTTAAATTATTACAAAAAATAAAGACGGACGTGCTATTTAATTAGTGCTTAATATTTTTATGAATGCGACGCTATTATTAAAACGCATGTATTAGATTGAAATTAATTTAAATTTCAAATAATATTAATGAAATTGCCTTGCGTATTAATGAAAATGCGAATATGCTATTTAACACGACGTCGTTGTTAAATTATTTATTTTATGTATTTATTTATTTATTTATTTATTTATTTATTTATTTATTTATTTATTTATTTATTTATTTATTTATTTATCATTAAGAATTTTTTGAGTTTTAATGAAATTGTTTATTATTAAAATGCCGAGTGCGGACGTGAGACTCAAAGTGTGCCTAATAATCTACGTGTGACGCGGTGCCATTATTAAATCGCTTATTTGTGTCTGCATTAATGTATTATTGTTGCATTTTATTATAAAAATCATAAAAAATTATTTTAAAAAATTAGCGTAATTTTGTAGTTAAGGACTGGACGGGAGGGTCAAAATTGAGTGTCAACAACTTGTCCCTCTTTGTATGGAGATGATGGAAGAATCTTCGGACAAAGACGTTGACTTATAGCCAATTTTGTCTCTATCCTAAAAAAATGTTGTGCAAATCTGACGCAAAATTCAAAATTGTCCCAGTGTCGAGTTATGACGACACTGGTCTACCATGGTCAAAACACCAATGTGGATTAACGCGGACTCAAAATTTGTCCCAGTGTCGAGTTATGACGACACTGGGCTACCATGGCCGAAACACCAAAGTGGGTTAGCGCGGACTCAAATTTGTTCCAGTGTCGAGTTATGACGACACTGGGCTACCATGGCCGAAACACCAAGGTGGGCTAGCGCGGACTCAAATTTGTCCCAGTGTCGAGTTATGACGACATTGGGCTACCATGGCCGAAATACCAAGGTGGGCTAGCGCGGACTCAAATTTTGTCCCAGTGTCGAGTTATGACGACACTGGGCTGTGGTGCTAAAAATAAGAAATAAAAATAACTGGCTTGAACCTGGGGTGTACCGCTATTGACTTATGATGCTGGGTTTATGGTGATGTGGAATGAGTGGACCGACGCTTGAGGCCGCTTCTGTCATTCGTTGGGAAGGTTGGCCCCCCAACAAATTGTCCCGGTTCGCTGTAAGAGAAAATCCACGTTGTGCTCCTGCTCCTGCATGCTAAGACTTAAGCAAACGGTTAGTGCATAACTGTCACGGCAAAATGATAGGCAATATAACTATGTGAATAGAAATGTTATCTTGTAAAATGTGATGTCGATTGTGTTGACGTGATGCTGCAAATACTGTGATTTTGTCCTTACACGGACGTGTTGCGATTATGAATGTGGGTATGTTGTCCTTGCTGCAACTGCCCCTGTAGACTAAAGCTCAAGAAAGAGTTAGCGCATAACTGCGAAGACAGAATAATAAAACATGACTAAGAAATGCAATTTTAGAGAGTAGGGAAATCGTCCTTGTGTAGATGCGATATGATGATGACATGGCGTCGTTTTCGTATGAGCGTCGCTTTCGGACTCGGTGTCGTTTTAGGAAAGGGCGCTGCGGACTTGGCGCCGTTTTCGACTTGTTGTCGATGGCGCCGTTGCTCGAACGTGTTGTCGCCGATAACGCCATTGCACGACGTGTTGACGCCGGGCGCCGTCCGCCAGACGTAATCCGCCGCGCCGCTGCGCAGACATAATGTTGATCCCATCGCGTTGCGGACGCGTGGCGACGCCGTTGCGTAGACGTGATGCCGATGACATCGTTGTAATGCTGATGACGCCGCTTCGGACGTATTGCCGCTGCATCGCCGCGCAGACGCACGCCACGACGCCGTCGTTCGGACGCGTGTTGCCGGAGTCATCGCGTACGCACGCCGATGATGTCGCTGCTCGGACGTATTCGCCGACGCCGCCGCGTAGACGCACGCCACGACGCCGCTGTCGGACGTGTTGATGCCGACGCCGCCGCCAGACGTATTCGCCGACGCCGCCGTCGACGCCGTTGCCGACGCCGCCGTTCGGACGTGTTGCCGCCGACGCCGCCGCCGACGTATTGTTGCCGACGCCGTTGCTGACGCGTTACCGCTTTGGCGCCATCGCGTAAACATACGCCGATCACGCCGCCGTTCGACGCGTGTTGACGCCGACGCCATTGCTGAAGTATTGCCGCCGGGCGCCATTGTGTAGACATAATCCGATCACGCCGTTGCTGGACGTATTGGCCGTGGCGCTGCGGCAGACGCACGCCGCGACGCCATTGCTCGGACGTGTTGCCGCGGCATCGCTGCATGTGACGCACGCCGATGACGTCGTTGCGTAGACGTAATGTTGCTGGCGTCGTTGCGTATACGCAATGCTGATGACGTCGTTGCCTGGACATGTTGTTGCTGCTCCTGCAGATTAAATGCTCCTGCAAGCTAAGTTTGAGAAAAATTAGTGTATACCTGTTAAAACAAAATGATAAATATATATGAGAAATGTAATTCTATGGGTAGAGATGTCGTCCCTGATATCCCAGATGATGTGAATACTGAGAATGTTGTCCTTGCACGAACATGCTAAACGTTGCAGCTGACGAATTGCCATGATGCCTTTGTTGTGTGCGATGCGTGGGTTGCAAATTTGACTTTATGCCCGAGCTGATGCGCTAGACTTTGTTGCGGATTTTTGAATTTTGACTGTTGATTGTCGATGCCCCTTTCTGCTTCTGCTGCTTCTACTGCGGATTTTGAACTTTGGATTGTTGTCATATCCTCTGCCTCTTCTGCTTCTTTCTGCTTCTGCTTATATGGAGGACCTGCGCTCAAAGAAAACTTGTGAGTTTGGGGGGGGGGTCGATTCGTATTTGACTTCGCCGCTTGTTCTCGACATCCGCGCTACCGCTCGCTTGGACTCGCAACCCCGTCTGCTTCCTATCTTGTCCCAGTTTTGAATATGCAAAGGGCGTTTGGCCTAAAGTGGGTCTCAATGGAGTTGCTTGTATGTTATGTGTATTTTCGTTATTTTCAAAACGTAGGGAAAGTTTCCTAATGGTGTGACCGAAGCCGATTTAGGCCGCCTACGTATCCCCATGAGGGAATCAGGTCATGACGTAGTTCATTACAAACGAAATTCGGTAAAGCTAAAATTTCTAAAGGTGGGACCGAAGCCGATATGGCCGCCTACGTATCCGTCAAGGGAATCAGGTCGAACGTAGTTCCAATTACAAGCAAAAGAGAAATTGAGATTTTCTAAAGGTGGGACCGAAGCCGATATGGCCGCCTACGTATCCCCACGAGGGAATCAGGTCACACGTAGTTCCAATTACATGAAAACTTAAGCAAAACATTATGAAAACTTAAATATGAGTCTTAAATTATTCTGCTAAACTAAATTGCTCTTTCTTATACGGGCTCTAGGCGGACCAGAACAAAGGTGCAATTCCAATCTACCACTATGCCTTCTTGCTCTGCATCATGGATGGCTGGGTCTTCATGCTCTGCTATCAGTATCTCATTCTTTTGACTTCTGCGTGGTGCATGCTTGGATAAATGATCGATTCAGCGAGCGGTTCCGCCAGGAACACCTCTCTTCCTTTGGGGTTCATTGTACTCATTGGGGTAGACATCCTCCACCTGAATGACTCCCTCCTTGATCAGCTCCCTTACTTTGTCTCTGAGCGTATAACACCTTTTCATGTCGTGTCCGATAGCTCCAGAATGGTATGCGCAACTTTTGTTCTTATCATGAGCTTTGGACTTGGGATTGGGAACATTCTTTGGAATTGGCTGGAGTATCCCTGCAACTCTCTACAACTGCGACAAAGGCTCGGCTAAATGGGTGTATATTTTGGCTGGCCTTTCTGTGGCATTTAGGCGGGGTGTGAAGATGTTTAGTGGACGAGCTTTTGGTCGTGGCGTATACACGGGTGAGTATCGCAACGGGTTGTCGTATGTATTGCGAAAGTAGGTTTGTGGTGGCCTTTTATCTTGGTTTGTGTTTGACTAGGGTATGGTAGGCATTTGGTTTTGTGTGGGATATATGATTGCATTGTATATTGGCTGAATGAGATATGTAGTAAGAGGGTACTGGTAATAATTTGGAGGATTTTGACTGTTTTGGTTATTTGCAGTGACGAGTGCTCTAGTGAGGTTTCAGAGCCTTTTGATTTCGGCCTGCAGGGTTGCCATTTGTTGTGGTAATTGGGCGAGGTGTTCGATCGGATCTACGCTGCTTTTCTTTTCTGAGACCTTTGCTTTGCTTATAGGAACCAAGACGGGTTCCTATTCGTTCTGCTCAAATGCCCTTGAATTAATCATGTCGGTGGACCGTGCCTTTGATCTTGTGAAATATCGATGCTCTGCCATTGCTTAGTCAAATACAAAATCGACCTTTAGGGGAGATGATAAATCCTTTTAGACAAGATGTAGCAAACTGCGTTAGTGTAAAACACGTGATTTTGCAAAAGTGTATATAACATTTAGCAAGTACATGTTGCACATAAATTGCCACATTACAAGCGAGTCCTAATATGCATGGGGACCCCTTTATGCCAGAGGTAGGCCTAAACGTCACATATGATGGATTTGTCCAAGCCGTCCAACTGTAATGCTTTTGTTGGAAGTGGCGACCAAATGACGGTGCACTTTTTCCAATTTCAACATGTCATGATTAGGCTTGGATTTGTCTATCATTATCATGCTACACACAATATGCTGGTTGGTCGTTGGGTTGAGAAACCCGTCGACAAGTTTGGTGTTTTTTCCTAATTGTGGTGTCGATACCAAGGACCGACCCACCTAAGGTAAATGCATGCATGCCTTAAAATAAGGGGTGGTATAACTATATCTTAAGTTTCTAAGATTTGGTTTTACTAGACGCAAGGTTCCCGAGCGGACAACTCGAGTGAGAAGGCTACGCGGCTGATCAGACGAACCGATCTAACTCAGAGCAGGCGCCAACTCTCTTAAAATTTGGATATTTGAAGAAATTTGCGGGTACGTGAAGCACACCAGCGCGTGAGTGTGTGATAGTGTGAATTTTTCAGAGTGGAAGAAATATGAGCGGAATGTCAGTCTAAGGAAAGCAGTAAAGCAAAAAAACAAATAAAACAAAATACAGTACATAAATATTAAATGCAAAAATAATGCCAAATAATAACTCTAGGTATGTTGTGGTTAAGAAATTTAATTCCCCAGTGGAGTCGCCATTTCTGTCACGCCCTTTTCCGACGGCGACATTTCTAACTCAACTCCTGCTTAATAAAAATGTTAGGAAATAAATAAAATGTTAAATGTTAAAAGGTGTTAAAAGGTTAAAGTAGGTGCTAAAGGTGCTAAATGCTAAAGGGTGCTAAAAGGGTTCGCGGAGTCGCCATCTAATTATTTTGGGTGAATTAGGACACCTAAATGTTAACTAGTTTAAAGTAAACATTAGCTCCATTTTTACGGTCTGCTAAACTTAATGAGATTATGGGCAAGGGTTCTTTATTATCCTAAAGGGAAGGGGTAAGGCACCCTAAAAGATCCGCTAACTTGTGGTTGTCCGTTCAAACCTAGGGTTAATTATTTATGCTAAGAAAAAAATGTATGTTAAAATTATTTAAGTAAAAGATGTTGTAAATATCCCTAAGAGAAAATACATTTTTTGATAATAAAAGAAAATCATAATGTTTGTTTATAAAAATAAGGTTAATTTTGAAGGAACATATTCGTTCGTAAAATACTTAAATAAGATATTTTTATTGCATATCATAATATAAAGGGTAGTAATACAAAATTAGTTATGGCAAAGTATGCATTTATAAAATATGCCTAACATGTAAAAGTGTCTATTAGGCAAGAGGTAATAAAAGTATGATTTTTTAAAAAATGTATGCAATAGTAGAGTTTATAAGAAAATGAGTTCCTCAGGTTAGATAATATTTTAACTAGATGAATAGCCGTGCTAGCGAGAGTTACGAAGTGGTTTTAATGTAACTTAGACGGTGTATCACAAGCTAAGAACAATTAACTTAGGGGAAATGGATTTCTGGTGTCAAACTACCTTCTAATTTATTGAGTTAAGATTAACTACTTTTAAGTATAACATTAATAATGCAATGTTAGACAATTAGTTCACAACAAATAAATGGGGGGGGGGGGGGATAAGAAAACAATAAAGGCGACTCGAGGGAATGGCGATGTCATTTGCCGGTGGCTTGGAATTTCGAGGCGGAGATGAAGATGCACATAGATGTAGGTCCTCGTTTGTTGTAACTCATAAGGAGTCTCGCAATGAGACTCTTCGTTTAGCTCCGATGCGTGTCATGCAAAGAAAAGAAGATAAGGATTAGTACATGTCCAAATTTATTCAAATAACAGGCAATCATTTAATGCAATGTTTAATCCTGCACATATATAGGGACCAACATAGGGCAAAATAAATGATAATGGACAAGTATACAGACAACGCAAATCATCTTCCAATACATATAGTTCAGAACTTAGGTCTACTGTTATAGAAAACAGACAAGACAGCAGGTGACAATATAAAATGGGAATAGGCAGCCAACAGGTGATAAAAGAAATAAGGATGGGCATGTATGTAGACAGCACAAATCAGCTTCTAATATCACACGCGACACCCAACAGTTCCAGCCGGCAGATGCGGGCAGGAGCAAAATAATGAGGGGCCATACCCATTTTTAAAAAAAAAATAGATTCAGGCTTTAGACATGCAACTGTGATACATACAGAGATATTCAGAGTTAGGGCAAAGTCAAATTTATCATTTGCAAACAGTGGCAGAGGCCTAACTGCAACTGTGAGACCTCAAGATAGACACTAGAACTAACATTTCTAGGCTCAATATGGACGTCACAGGGGACTGGTATCAACATATCAGACAGGGTATAAGGGCTACTGATGTTAATAATAGATTCAAATCTACATATATTTCGGCTACCAGCTACAAAAACCAGAGATAGGCATGTTACTGATATTCAGATAAAGACTATCAATTCCACCAGACTAGAAGAGACAACTGCCAATGCATACCAGAATAGACTATAATGCAAAAACTCTATGCCATTTCAGACCATATGACCATGCAAACATATTATTTCAGCAGTCAACTCGCACCTTTTGATGATATTACAACACTGCGACAAGTAGACAAGCATTTCCTTTATTCAATTTTAGAAACATACAAGATTTTAACCTATAGTATGCATATACATGGAACAAAAAATGGTAATTCAGTGTTGACACCCAATTTTGACCCTCCCGTCCAGCCATTAACCATAAAATTACACTAATTTTGTAAAATAATTTTAGGATTTTTATAATAAAATACAACAATAAAAAAAACATAAATACAGGCATAAATAAATAATTTAATAATGGCATCGCGTCTTACGTAAAGTCTTAAGCATTTAGAGTCCCGCGCCCGCACTTATTAACTTTAAGCTTTGTCGTAATTCTTAAATAATTAATAAATGCATAATTTAACGATAACGTCGTGTCAGGTAGCATAGCCGCATTTATTAGTAATCATTTGTAATTTAAAATCAATTTTAACCTGATATATGCATTTAATAGCACCGCATTTATAAAGCTTTAAACGATTCTTAAAAATCATATTTGCATTTAGCATTTAAATAATTCAATCTAAGCTCATTTTAATTTTAATTTAACTTCGCAATAATGCATAATAATAAGTTTTTAAATAATAGCGCCGCATTCTAAAATATTAAGCACTAATTGAATAACACGCCCGCATTTATTATTTTAACAATTAGACTAATAAAGCATCTAATTATTTTAATCACATGTGTTAATTTAGGTTATCACTAATTAATTAATACACTTGCCTAGAATTAATTAGCTAATTAATTAACTAAGCCTAAAACTAACTAAATAACTTAACTAATCTAATACCCTAATTAATTAACTACCCAGCCCAATTTCCCGTCGACCCGCAAGCCCAATCCCCATTATCCCCTTATCAGCCCAAAAGCCCCACGACCCAGAGCCCCATTCTTTCTTTACCTCACCCTCACTTCGTCTCCCACAGAAGCCCAACACCCATCGTCCTCCACACACAAAAACAAAACGAACCCTAAAGCCTCTGCTTTCGTCGCCCGGATTTCTCGCAGGAGAATCCGGGCCTTCCTTACCCATGCAAGCGCAGTCGACTCCTCTTACCTTAAACCCATTATCCACTTTCCTTCCTATGGAAATCTTTCACGAAATCAGCGACGAATCGACCCAAAATCTTTTCGAAATATCAGCACAAATCAACCTTAAGATCCATACCAAACTTAGAACCAAATGGAGACTATAAATTAACCCTCTTATACATGCAATAGGCATCATCGATGGGAGTGAGGGAGCACCTTCTGAATCCAGAAGATTCACTCGAATGTTATAGAACATAGAGGGAGATAGCATAGCAGCATTTGAGAAACACAGTGGGGTCGAACTCAGAGAGTATAGCAGGGTCAGGGCAGCAATCACCGATTTGACACTCTCCCTTAGCAGCAGTTAAGAACCCAATCGGGGGGAGGAAATCCAGCACCTTCCTCACTGTCGAAACCAGCAAAGGAAATGGCATCCATTCTCACAGAATGAAACTCGACTAAAGACACCCGAAAATAAAAAAGGGGAAATTAGCTGGCAAGGAGCAAGAAGAATCATAAAAATCGTTAGGGAAGCAGCAAGAACAGAAATTAAAACGAAAAGCATCTCTTTTTCGCAATACCAGTCAAGAATCAGGTAAAAGTTTTCATTCCTCTTCTAAACGCATCACAATAAAAACCCCGAGCGGATCGACGACTTGATACGCTGCCTGTCATTGTCCGAGAAGGTAAACTCATTCCCTTTCGAATCTCGTTCCGTTATGATAATTTAGGTGCTCGTTATATGTGTATCGCTTATGATTGTTAGTGTCACTATATGGATCTGAAACAGTTTCACTGGCCTCGATTCATATTCAGATAGATCACCCAATAATCTTAGATTGATATGTTTGTCTGGGAATACTCAAGTTAAATGCTTAATGTGTGTCTGCCTTGCTGTTGAATGTTAAACTGCATCATGTTATCTTAAACTGGTTAGCAAACAAATATGTATATCTAAGTGTTTAAATGTCATGATGTTGAGAAGTCCTGGCAGCTATTTTGAATCCCGTCATTAAGTCGCTAAATGATGCTGGCATTAACATATTGCATTATCTATATCATGTCGTATTATATCCCCGCTTGCATCTCGCCTTCAGTTGGTAACTCTATCTCATGTAGCAAGCATATTAAGGATGTAATCCAATCTTAAGAGGTATTAAACAAGTAAAACTAGCCTTGTATGTGATCCCCCATGTCTCAAACTCATGTGGACCGATAACGCTAGAATCTAATCTAATCTATATGTCGTAGCTAATACTCCTCATGCTAGAATCATCACGATAGTATATGCCAAAACAGCTTTCCTATGATCATTGATCACGCGTGTTAGAGATCATTGGTATTTAGGCACTGTGTGAGTGAAAGTCGGCTCCAGCCTATTTGTTAGCATGTTTCTTGCACCTCATATGGTTTAAAAATGAGAAAATATACTAATCTGAATATACATAATGTCCTCTTAGTTATTTTCTTTATGTTAGCATTCTGTGGGGAACTGGATGTTAACCACTGGATCTCATCTATTTGCATTTGGTTTGTTAAGCTGAGTTTCTCTTGTAAGTATGTTCGAAATGTCATGCCCGCTTAAGGATTGCTGGTTTGATATAAACTGAGTTAATTGATAAGTGATAATCACTGTCTTGGGCTCCCTCGCACATATGGGCTTGTTTGCTTTCTTTAAAATTCTGAAATTGTCACGTTTTGGGCCTTGTTTGCATCCCTGCCTAGCTGTCTGTATCCAAGGCCCAGTGACTGTGTTGGACCACGTTTTAGGCTTCTTGATCCGTTAGCTCTTTTTGGGATTCATACAATAACTATCAAATTATACTTATGTGATTACTCTGTCTATTTGTTTGTCAAAAGATTGGAACGTATACTAATCCTTTTCTTTCCTTATCTTTTTTCTACATGGCATGCATTGGAGCGAAACGAAGAGTCTCATGGCAAGACTCATCACAAGCTACAACAAATGAAGACCCACATCTTATGTGCTTCATCCACTCCGCATCACAAACTCCAAATCATAAGCGAGATGGCCTCGCCGCTTCTTCGAGTCATTATTAATTCATATCCTCCCCTATTATTTGTTGTAATTATTTGTCTAACATTACGCTACTAGTAGTACATTTAGAATAATTAAACTTTGGGCTGTTATTAGAAAAATAGTTGACGCTAGAAATTCACTCGTCTTAAATTAGTTATGTTATGACTAGCTATGCATTGCCTAGGCCATACCAAATGACACGTAGCTAAAGCGTCACCCGCTATTAAATCCTTGGCGTAGTAAATTGATTTCTTCATAAACACTTACTAACATTTATAATTAAAAAATTATTTTGTTAGTCTTTGCATAATAGATATTCTACATTTTATTTTATAAAATACACATTTCATCATAATAAGATTTTGCAATACATGTATCTTATCTAATACGTTATGAATGCTAGTTTTCATCCAAAGCTAATTTTATATTCTAAATAAATCTTACAATTTTCATCCCTTTTATTTAAACACTTTCAAACATGCATTTTTATAGAATAATAATTCCCTATGTTTGAGCTGACAATAGTTAGCGGATCCTTTAGTGGTGCCTAACCCCTTCCCTTTAGGATAATAAAGAACCCTTACCCAGAATCTCATTAAGTTTAGCAGACCATTAAAATGGAGTTAATGTTTTACTTTAAAACTAGTTAAACATTTAAGTGTCCTAATTCACCCAAACTAATTAGGTGGCGACTCCGCGAATCCTTTAGCATTTTTTAAACACTTCTTTAACTTTCTTTTAGCATTTTATTATTTCATTTTTCTAACACATTTGCATTTTAAGCAGGAGTTTAGAAAATAAATGCCGCGGCCGAAAAAGGGCGCGACAGAAATGGCGACTCCACTGGGGATTTTAGGTTCTTAACCACAACAGACCTAGGGCTATTATTTGGCAATTATTTTGCATTTAATTTTTGTGTATTGTATTTTGTTTATTTTTACTACTTGCTTTACTGCTTTCCCTAAACTGGCATTCCGCTCATATTTCTTCCATTCTGGAAAATTCACACAAATCACACACTCACGCGCTGGTGTGCTCCGCGCACCCGCAAATTTCTTTCAAAAAATATCCAAATTTTAAGAGAGTTGGCGCCTGCGCGGAGTTAGATCGGTTCGTCTGATCAGCCGCGTAGCCTTCTCACTCGAGTTGTCCGCTCGGGAACTCAAGGCCTAGAAAAACCAAATCTTAGAAACTTAAGATAGAGCTATACCACCCTTTATTTTAGGGCATGCACGCATTTACCTTAGGTGGGTCAATCCTTGGCATTGATACCACAATTAGGAAGACACCAAACTTGTCGACGGGTTTCTCAACCCAACGACCAACCGGCATATTATGTGTGGCGTGACAATGATAGACAAATCCAAACCCAATCATGACATGCTGAAATTGGGAAAAGTGCACCGTCATTTGGTCGCCATTTCCAACGAAAGCATTACATTAGGCGAGCGGACAAATTTATCATAATCTCGCATATCTGGCGTTTAGGCCTACCTCTGGCATAAAGAGGTCCCAAACATGTTAGAACACGCACTTGATTTGCAATTTGCTTATTTGTATATTGCCCGCAGCTTTTGCATATTATACTACCTTGGTTTGACTCATTTGTTAAAGGTTTATTTTTGCTTAGCTTATTCCCCAAAAGGTTGATTCGCGTCGACTAGTAGAAGCACAATCCTCCAATGACTAATCCAGAAGCACCGGGACGAAACAACTTAGGACTCATCCCCGTTCATGTAGAGGATGCAGAGGCGTCAGAAAGCAGAAACACCAATGATCAACACCTCGCCACACTATTGCAGCAAATGGAAATCATGCAAGCCGAAATAGAAAGGCTCCGAAACATCACAAACCTGTCTATTAGCTTGAATGCACCACTCCCAGAGCAAGGGACAAATGCAATCGTATCACAAGCCCCTGAGCCTCCACTTCCCCAAAGCTCCCCGCAGAGGCCGCAACATACCAGCTCACACCAAAATGTCACTCGCCCGGTCAATTTGCAAACCGACCTCCAAAATGATCCGTTCACTATATACACATCTCAACCTCCACCTACTTATATCTCCCCACTCGACCCAAATTGCCAAGCCACCCAATACGAGCAGATGGCACACAAACATATGAGGATTAGCACATCCGATCAAAGCCAACCATTTATTGTGCATGCATCCTCTCAAGAGACAGATCAATACAAGGAAATGGAGCGCACCGAGCCAGAGCTGATGAAAATGTGGCAAAAGAAATTAAGCTTGAAAGAAGCATTCAAAACATTCGGATGAACAAGGGGAGGAGGGTTTAGAATATGAAGACTTATGCATGCACTCGACGTTGAATTACCTATGGGTACAAAGTGCCCAAATTTGACATGTTTGATGGAAAGGGAATCCTCGAGCTCATCTAAGGTCATATTGCGATAAATTGATTGGGGTTGGTAAAAATCAAGCAATCATCATGAAGCTATTCATCGTGAGTCTAACCGCGAGGCGCTGATTGGTACACATGCCAAGACCTCTAAATGGGACGGTTGAACGCCATGGCACAAGATTTCATGGATAGATTCGTGTTCAACATCGACATCGCCCCGACAGATTTTATCTTATGAAACTTGAAAAGAAATCTACGTAAACTTTCGAGAATACGCCCGAGGTGGCGGTCGGAAGCAAGGTTCAACCCCAACGGCGAGAGCGAAATGACCACCTTGCTCGCGATCGTAAAAGACGCGACATATTATGAAAGAATGATCTGTAATTGGCGAAGTTTTGCGTAAGTCGTAAGAACGGGCGACTTCGGAAGAAGGCATTAAGACAGCAGATTACAAACTTGACATCCCTACGTGCAACCAGCGAGCAAAGGCAACAAATTCCATCGAGGTACCTCCCAGGTAAGAGATGCATCACCCTCCATCATGGTCATTCAGGAGCATGGGCCAGAACAACATCCAGTATATCAAAGCCCACCGCCTTCTTACCAAAACACTCAGAACCCACAATCATATTATCAGCACTGCGCCACCCCATATCCTGTTTACCATACCCAACCAGCATATCCAAAATACTCACCACAATCACGAACTCGCACTCCAAATGGACCCAAACCCCGCATAGATGCCGAAGAAAACCAACAAAACCTATACACCTTTAGCCGAGCCCATAGCTCGAGTGTATGAAGGCAAAGCCGCGGGAATACTCCATCCAATTCCAGAATACTCCTGTGCCCACTTCCCGAGGCACGATAAGACTAAACATTGTGCATACCACTCCGGCAGAGGACACGACATCGAAATTGCTATACACTCGACGAGTAGAGGAATTAATCGAAGAAGAGTCATTCGGCTGAAAGATGCTCCTCTCAATGCAAATAATAACTTTCTTCCGGGTTACGAAGACGCCCATGTGAGCATGATAGCTGAAAATGAAGAAGATACCGAAGGGACTATTACGCCACCAGTAAAGCGGAAGAAAGTTGAAACATCAACCAACCGCCATAGAAAAGGAGTGCTCACTGAGATTGTTTAACCATTGAATAAGTCATTCGTCTAGTTGTGTGCTGCAAGAGGTGATCCTGCTGAAGACCCAGCCGTTGAAGACACAAAGCAAGAAGAAATGGACTCGTGCCCCTGCCTCGGCCCGCCGAGTCCTGAAATAGTCGGTTTAATGCATTTTGCCCTTTATATGTAATTGGAACTACGTTTGACCTGATTCCCTTGGTGGATACGTAGGCGGCCGTCTCGGCTTCGGTCCCACATCTAGAAATTTTAATTTTACCCAATTTCACTTGTAATGAACTACGTCATGACCTGATTCCCTCATGGGGATACGTAGGCGGCCTAAACCGGCTTCGGTCACACCATTAGGAAACTTTCCTTCGTTAAAATAACAAGAATGCACATAACATACAAGCAACTCCATCGAGACCCTCGTGCCAAACACCCTTTTCAAAATCGGGACAAGGTAGGAAACAGTGCGGGGTTATGAGTCCCAAACAAGACAGACATCCGAGCATCAAGAGTCTAAGGTCAACGCGATCAACCGCCCCAAAACTCACAAAACTTTCTTTGGCGCAGTCCTTCATATTAGCGGAGGATACAACAAAGTTCTTCATATTAGCGTATAAAATACGGCAAAAGCAGTAGCAAAGAAAAGGTAATCGCAAATAAAACTCAAAGTTCCAACAAAGCCGAGCGCGTCGGCTCGACACGAAGTCAAATTCGCACACAACAACGACATATCGACCTACAACATCTCAAAGATTCACATATCGGGGCGACATCTCTATCCATAAAATTGCACTTCTCATATATATTATCATTTTGTTTAAACAGTATACACTAACGCTTTTCTCTTAGCAGCGAGAGCATTTATTCTACTACGAGCAAGCGGCGACACGTCAAACAACGGCGTTATCGGCCTGATCCACGCAACGACGCCAAAGAAGAACATCGCCCAGCAACGACGTTATCGACAAAGAAGTCTACGCAACGACGCCCAGAAGAATACGTCCGTAACGACGGCGTTATCGGACAAAGAAGTCCACGCAACGACGCCCGAAGAATACGCCCGCATAACGACGTTATCGGCCAAAGAAGTCCACGCGGCGACGCCCGAAGAACATCGCCCGCACAACGACGTGATCAGCAAGTCCACGCAACGACGCCAGCAGCAACACGTCCAGACAACGACGTTATCAGCACAGCAAGTCCGAAAACGACGCCATCATCAGCATATTACATAAGGAAGATTTTCTCTGTTCTCAAAATTGCATTTTTATCATTCATGCTTTATTATTCTGTCTTAGCAGTTATGCACTAACTCTTCCTTGAGCTTTAGTCTACAGGAGCAGCAGCAACAAGTCCAAAAACGACGCCACGTCCAAAAACGACGTCGGTCCGGAACGACTCGCGTCCGAACGACGCCACGCGTCCAAACGACACCACGCCCAAAATGACGCCACGTCAGAAAGCGACTCGGTCACAAGTCCAAAACGACGACAAGTCCGAAACGGCGACAAGTCCGAAACGACGACAAGTCAGAAAACGACTCTCGGCGTCCGAAACGACGCCACGTCCAAAACGGCGACAAGTCCAAAACGACGCCAAGTCCAAAAAGGACGCCAAGTCCAAAACGGCGACAAGTCCGAAAGCGGCGACAAGTCAAGATATCACATCTACGCAGGACGGTTTCTCTGTTTCAAAATGCGTTTTCTCATTTATTATTCTCGCTCGGCAGCTATGCACTAAACTCTTTCTTGAGCTTTAGTCTACAGGACTTGCAGCAGCGACAACGTATCCGCATTCACAATCGCAACACGTCCGCGTGCGGCGAAATCACAACATTTGCAAGATCGCATCAACACAAAGACATCATATTTTTGCAGATAACATTTTTTACTCACGGTTGCATTACTTTTAAAATTATACATCATCATTTTTGCCTTAACGCTATGCACTAACCGCTTGTTCAAGTCTTAGCATGCAGCAGCGAGCACAACGTGGATTTTCTCTTCTAACCGGCAATCTGTTGGGGCCAACCTTCCCAACGATTGGCGGCGACCTCAGCGTCGGTCACTCGCTCCACATCACCGTAGAACCCAGACCACAAGCCGTAGCGAGACACCCGTGTTCAAGCCAGTTATTTTCTTTTACTTTTTGCACCATAACCCAGTGTCATCATAACTCGACACTGGGACAGCTTTAAGCCCGCGTTAGCCCGCCTTGGTGTTTTGACCATGGTAGCCCAGTGTCATCATAACTCGACACTGGGACATCTTTAAGCCCGCGTTAGCCCGCCTTGGTGTTTTGACCATGGTAGCCCAGTGTCATCATAACTCGACACTGGGACATCTTTAAGCCCGCGTTAGCCCGCCTTGGTGTTTTGACCATGGTAGCCCAGTGTCATAACTCGACCGGGACGACTGAGTCGCGTTAGCCGCGCAGTGTAACCCAGTGTCGTCATAACTCGACACTGGGACAGATTTTGATTTTTGCGTCAGCCTTGTCTACCTACCCAGCATTTTTTTTTTTTTTTTTTTTGCAATTCTGAAGATCGAGACAAAATTGGCTATGAGTCAACGTCTTTGTCCGAAGATTCTTCCATCATCTCCATACAAAGAGGGACAGCTGTTGACACCCAATTTTGACCCTCCCGTCCAGCCATTAACCATAAAATTACACTAATTTTGTAAAATAATTTTAGGATTTTTATAATAAAATACAACAATAAAAAAAACATAAATACAGGCATAAATAAATAATTTAATAATGGCATCGCGTCTTACGTAAAGTCTTAAGCATTTAGAGTCCCGCGCCCGCACTTATTAACTTTAAGCTTTGTCGTAATTCTTAAATAATTAATAAATGCATAATTTAACGATAACGTCGTGTCAGGTAGCATAGCCGCATTTATTAGTAATCATTTGTAATTTAAAATCAATTTTAACCTGATATATGCATTTAATAGCACCGCATTTATAAAGCTTTAAACGATTCTTAAAAATCATATTTGCATTTAGCATTTAAATAATTCAATCTAAGCTCATTTTAATTTTAATTTAACTTCGCAATAATGCATAATAATAAGTTTTTAAATAATAGCGCCGCATTCTAAAATATTAAGCACTAATTGAATAACACGCCCGCATTTATTATTTTAACAATTAGACTAATAAAGCATCTAATTATTTTAATCACATGTGTTAATTTAGGTTATCACTAATTAATTAATACACTTGCCTAGAATTAATTAGCTAATTAATTAACTAAGCCTAAAACTAACTAAATAACTTAACTAATCTAATACCCTAATTAATTAACTACCCAGCCCAATTTCCGTCGACATGCCCAATCCCATTATCCCCTTATCACCCACAAGCCCCACGACCCAGAGCCCCATTCTTTCTTTACCTCACCCTCACTTCGTCTCCCACAGAAGCCCAACACCCATCGTCCTCCACACACAAAAACAAAACGAACCCTAAAGCCTCTGCTTTCGTCGCCCGGATTTCTCGCAGGAGAATCCGGGCCTTCCTTACCCATGCAAGCGCAGTCGACTCCTCTTACCTTAAACCCATTATCCACTTTCCTTCCTATGGAAATCTTTCACGAAATCAGCGACGAATCGACCCAAAATCTTTTCGAAATATCAGCACAAATCAACCTTAAGATCCATACCAAACTTAGAACCAAATGGAGACTATAAATTAACCCTCTTATACATGCAATAGGCATCATCGATGGGAGTGAGGGAGCACCTTCTGAATCCAGAAGATTCACTCGAATGTTATAGAACATAGAGGGAGATAGCATAGCAGCATTTGAGAAACACAGTGGGGTCGAACTCAGAGAGTATAGCAGGGTCAGGGCAGCAATCACCGATTTGACACTCTCCCTTAGCAGCAGTTAAGAACCCAATCGGGGGGAGGAAATCCAAAGACCTTCCTCAGCCGAAACCAAAGAAGGAAATGGCATCCATTCTCACAGAATGAAACTCGACTAAAGACACCCGAAAATAAAAAAGGGGAAATTAGCTGGCAAGGAGCAAGAAGAATCATAAAAATCGTTAGGGAAGCAGCAAGAACAGAAATTAAAACGAAAAGCATCTCTTTTTCGCAATACCAGTCAAGAATCAGGTAAAAGTTTTCATTCCTCTTCTAAACGCATCACAATAAAAACCCCGAGCGGATCGACGACTTGATACGCTGCCCCGGGTCGCTGTCCGGAGAAGGTAAACTCATTCCCCTTTCGAATCTCGTTCCCGTTATGATAATTTAGGTGCTCTGTTATATGTGTACTGTTTATGATTGTTAGTGTCACTATATGGATCTGAAACAGTTTCACTGGCCTCGATTCATATTCAGATAGATCACCCAATAATCTTAGATTGATATGTTTGTCTGGGAATACTCAAGTTAAATGCTTAATGTGTGTCTGCCTTGCTGTTGAATGTTAAACTGCATCATGTTATCTTAAACTGGTTAGCAAACAAATATGTATATCTAAGTGTTTAAATGTCATGATGTTGAGAAGTCCTGGCAGCTATTTTGAATCCCGTCATTAAGTCGCTAAATGATGCTGGCATTAACATATTGCATTATCTATATCATGTCGTATTATATCCCCTGTTTGCATCTCGCCTTCAGTTGGTAACTCTATCTCATGTAGCAAGCATATTAAGGATGTAATCCAATCTTAAGAGGTATTAAACAAGTAAAACTAGCCTTGTATGTGATCCCCCATGTCTCAAACTCATGTGGGACTGATAACGCTAGGAATCTAATCTAATCTATATGTCGTAGGCTAATACTCCTCATGCTAGAATCAGTCTGCTGATAGTATATGCCAAAACAGTTTCCTATGATCAGTTGATCATGCGTGTTAGGAGATCATTGGTATTTAGGCACTGTGTGAGTGAAAGTCGGCTCCAGCCTATTTGTTAGCATGTTTCTTGCACCTCATATGGTTTAAAAAATGAGAAAATATACTAATCTGAATATACATAATGTCCTCTTAGTTATTTTCTTTATGTTAGCATTCTGTGGGGAACTGGATGTTAACCACTGGATCTCATCTATTTGCATTTGGTTTGTTAAGCTGAGTTTCTCTTGTAAGTATGTTCGAAATGTCATGCCCGCTTAAGGATTGCTGGTTTGATATAAACTGAGTTAATTGATAAGTGATAATCACTGTCTTGGGCTCCCTCGCACATATGGGCTTGTTTGCTTTCTTTAAAATTCTGAAATTGTCACGTTTTGGGCCTTGTTTGCATCCCTGCCTAGCTGTCTGTATCCAAGGCCCAGTGACTGTGTTGGACCACGTTTTAGGCTTCTTGATCCGTTAGCTCTTTTTGGGATTCATACAATAACTATCAAATTATACTTATGTGATTACTCTGTCTATTTGTTTGTCAAAAGATTGGAACGTATACTAATCCTTTTCTTTCCTTATCTTTTTTCTACATGGCATGCATTGGAGCGAAACGAAGAGTCTCATGGCAAGACTCATCACAAGCTACAACAAATGAAGACCCACATCTTATGTGCTTCATCCACTCCGCATCACAAACTCCAAATCATAAGCGAGATGGCCTCGCCGCTTCTTCGAGTCATTATTAATTCATATCCTCCCCTATTATTTGTTGTAATTATTTGTCTAACATTACGCTACTAGTAGTACATTTAGAATAATTAAACTTTGGGCTGTTATTAGAAAAATAGTTGACGCTAGAAATTCACTCGTCTTAAATTAGTTATGTTATGACTAGCTATGCATTGCCTAGGCCATACCAAATGACACGTAGCTAAAGCGTCACCCGCTATTAAATCCTTGGCGTAGTAAATTGATTTCTTCATAAACACTTACTAACATTTATAATTAAAAAAATATTTTGTTAGTCTTTGCATAATAGATATTCTACATTTTATTTTTATAAAATACACATTTCATCATAATAAGATTTTGCAATACATGTATCTTATCTAATACGTTATGAATGCTAGTTTTCATCCAAAGCTAATTTTATATTCTAAATAAATCTTACAATTTTCATCCCTTTTATTTAAACACTTTCAAACATGCATTTTTATAGAATAATAATTCCCTAGGTTTGAACGGACAACCGCAAGTTAGCGGATCCTTTAGGGTGCCTAACCCCTTCCCTTTAGGATAATAAAGAACCCTTACCCAGAATCTCATTAAGTTTAGCAGACCATTAAAATGGAGTTAATGTTTTACTTTAAAACTAGTTAAACATTTAGGTGTCCTAATTCACCCAAACTAATTAGGTGGCGACTCCGCGAATCCTTTAGCATTTTTTAAACACTTCTTAACTTTCTTTTAGCATTTTATTTTTTTATTTCCTAACACATTTGCATTTTAAGCAGGAGTTTAGAAAATAAATGCCGCGGTCGAAAAAGGGCGCGACATTCAGCAAGTAAACAGAGACACTAACAGGGCCAATAAATGTCAACACCTCAAGTATGCAGGGTCATTTTCTCAAATAAGTACCTAAACTGATTTTCGAAGGTAGATCATATCCCTAAAAATCTCTCACTACATGGAAACCAATAACTATCTAAGTGAAATCCACAGGGTCGCAACTCGACATACGTCAAGGAAAACAGTATGATCCTCAATATGAATTTAGCTAGCAGAATTATCGCCTTACTGTGGACATCACATCTAGTGTATAACAATTCTAGAGGATTCAGCAAAAAAACAAGAACATCCGCCCTTCGTTATTATTTACAAATAAGTAAAGGAGATGAAGATATCATTGAAATGCGTAACCGAATCTCAATGCCCTTATTGCAGTTCTACCCGATATCTGGTACAAAATAAGAAAGACCAAACATTGCATATTTATGATTGAAACTGGCAGTTAGTCATCAAACATCGAATTCATAACATCGTCTGCCATTGAGATTACTCCAGCAAAATCAGACTACACTTCGATGAATACATTAATTTAAATTACACACATTTAAGCACACAATAATACAAAGAAATGAACTGAGAAGAATTTTGGGTTTACCTTCTCCGGACAACGAATCGGGGCAGCGTATCAAGTCGTCGGTTCACCCGGGGTTTATCGCGATGCGATTTGAAGCGATGTGGTTTCTGGGTTTCTATTTTTGTGTTATCGGGGGCTAAGATGTGCAAAACTAGGGGTTTCTAGGTGTAGAACTCTTACTGTCCCACGACTGCTTCCTCCTATGCTTGCATGTATAAATCGATCATTTTTTCTTTCTTTTTTTGACAATCCAGAGGGGGTCTGGATTTCGATTATTGCTGCCTGACCATCGATTGCTTCCTTTTTTCTGGTGTTCTTACTGATTCCTCCCCTTTATAGCCGTGATGTTCAGCTATTCTTGCCCTTGTCTGCTACTGTTTTTACTTGTTTATTTCATGATTTTCTGATGCTCTTCCCCCGCTGCCTTATGATGCGAATTCGATCCACTTATATAGTCCTAATTGTGGGTTCCAAGTTTGGTAAGCTATTGACACGATTTTGGACTGATTTGGTGCGATTCGTAAGTGATTTAGTACTGATTTGTTAAGATTTTGTGGGCTATTTTGGGTTGATTTTCGTACTGTTCTTGTTATGGTAGCTGATTTTGTTAGGGTAAGTTTGGACGATTTTTTTGGAAGATTTGGTAAGGATGGTGTTATTCTGGATGGTAAGGAGCGAGCTGGCTATGTGCATGGGTAAGGAAGGTCGCCGGATTCTCAGGCGAGAATCTCGGCAAAGGGAAGGTGCGGCGATGGGGGTGCGAGGGTAGGGGGCGGCGACTTAGGTGTATTAGGGTTTTGGTTTTTTTAGGTCTGATGTTTTCTTTTCTCCAGAGGATGAAGCGTAGGGGGGAAATGAAATAAGGGGCTGTGGGGAACTGGGCCTGCGGGTCTCGGGTTTGTGCCAGGGGATTTGTTGGGCAGGGTAGTTATTTTAATTAGGTTTTAGTTTAGGTTATTTTTAATTGGGTATTAGTTTTAAGGGTTAGTTGTAGGTGTATTATTTAATGGTAAATTAGATTATTTAAATTGTGATTAAATTGTTTAGGTGTTTTATTAATCTAAGTTTGAGTTTAAATTATTACAAAAAATAAAGACGGGCGTGCTATTTAATTAGTGCTTAATATTTTTATGAATGCGACGCTATTATTAAAACGCATGTATTAGATTGAAATTAATTTAAATTACAAATAATATTAATGGAATTGCCTTGCGTATTAATGGAAATGTGAATATGCTATTTAACACGACGTCGTTGTTAAATTATTTATTTTATGTATTTATTTATTTATTTATTTATTTATTTATCATTAAGAATTGTTTGAGTTTTAATAAAATTATTTGTTATTAAAATGCTGAGTGCGGACGTGAGACTCAAAGTGTGCCTAATAATCTACGTGAGACGCGGTGCCATTATTAAATTGCTTATTTATGTCTGCATTAATGTATTATTGTTGCATTTTATTATAAAAATCATAAAAAATTATTTTGCAAAATTAGCGTAATTTTGTAGTTAAGGACTGGACGGAAGAATCAAAATTGGGTGTCAACAGCTGGAAAGAAGAACTTTCCCACCTTGACTAGTACATCTTCCACTATACCTCGTGGGTGCACCACAGATCGGTCAGCAAGCTGCAGATTTACTGTGGTTGGCTTGACTTCCCCAAACTCAATCTCTTGAACACATATAGGGGCATAAAATTGATGCTAGCCCCTAAGTCATAAAGTGCCCTGTTGCATGTTACTTTGCCAATAGTGCAGGGCTGGGTGAAGCTTTATGGGTCTTTTAGTTTAGGTGACAACTTCTTTTGTAAGATAGCGCTGCACTCCTCTGTCAGCACTACTGTCTCATAATCCGCCAATCTCATCTTATTCCTAAGTATCTCCTTCATGAATTTGAAATATGTGGGCATTTGTTCCAAGGCCTCAATGAAGGGGATGTTAATATGGAGTTTCTTAAATACCTCCAATAACTTGGAGAACTGCTTGTCCAGGGCCTTCTTCTGTAGCCTTTGAGGGTAAGGGATTTTATCTGTGTATTCCCTCACAGCCGCTGGTAGAGCTTTCTCTACTGTAGGGCGGTTATCAGTGACCCATTCTTTTCTACCTCAACTGCCTTCTCCCACTCCTTCTCCTTTACCACCGCGGGTTGGGGAGCAACCTGCTCCAACTGCTTTCCACTTCTCAACAAAACTGTTTGGCACTGCTCTCGCGGATTAACCTCTGTGTTTCTTGGGAGAGTACCTTGAGGTCTGCTGTTTACCATCTTCGCCAGTTGCCCCACCCTGCGTTTCCAAGTTCCTGAGAGAGGACCTTGTTTCTGACATAAAATGATTCTGGGAATTGGTGAGTGTAAGCAAGGCTGCTCTCAGTTCATCAGGCTTCTCCTGTGGGGTATGTGGTCTAAACTGCTGGGATGATGTGGCCTGATTATGTGTCTGCTGGTTCTGGTAGTTTCCTTGATACGGTGGCTGCTGCCCTTGGTCATTCCTCCACGAAAAGGTGGGGTGATTTCTCCACCCCGGATTATATATGTTGGAGTATTAGGGGCGCTGAAAGTTCCCAACTGCCTGAACCTGCTCCATGGGCACATTATTAGGATCCACCGTTGTGTATCTATCAAAAGTATGTGGTCCACCGCAGATCTCACAACTCACAGACATCTGAACTGCGTTCACAGATATGGTATTTTGCTGCAGTTGCTTTGTCAAGAGGGTCACCTGCGCATTCAATGCAGTGATATCATCTATCTCATGTATGCCTATAGTCTTCCTGCTACTCACTAATCTGTCATCTGCCCCTTGGTGATTATTTACAGCCATGTCTTCTAGAAACTCATCTGTCTCATTGGCACTCTTCCTCATGAACGCTCCATTGCTGCAACATCAATTATGGTACGAGTAGTACCACTCAACCCATTATAAAAAATGTGGACAAACATCCACTTCTCTATGCCATGATGCGGGAATTTTCTCTGCAAATCCTTGAATCGCTCCCATGCATCATACAACGACTCTCCATCTAGCTGATAGTAATTGTTCAACTCTCACCTTAGCTTTGCCGCCTTTAAAGGAGGGAAGAACTTGACAAGAAACTTCTGGGCTAAGTCTTACCAGGTGGTGACAGAGTTTGCAGGTAGTGAGTTCAACCAGCTCTTGGCTCTGTCCCTAAGTGAGAATAGGAAAATCCTCAATCTAATGGCGTCATCAGTAACGCCATTATACTTGAAGGTGGCACACAACTCCAGAAAATTGGCAATGTGCATGTGGGGATCTTTAGACGACAATTCCCCAAACTGGACTGTGTTCGGGACCATGCTCAGGATGGCTGGCTTGATCTCAAAGTTGTTTGCCCCTATTGCTGGGAGCCTGATGCATGTATGTGCACCTGTAACTGTGGGCATAACGTAGACCCCCAAACTTCTCTCTGCTGGAACCTGTATTGGCTCCCCTACATTTTCAGGAACCTCATTGTTCGCCCCATTCTGATTCAGTTGGTTTTCCATGGTCACTGAATCAGATATCCTCTTGTTTCGCCTGTTCTGCTTGCAAGCTTTCTCAATCTCAGGATTAAAAGGAACAAGTGTGTCTGCTCCTCTTCTTCTTCGCATAAACTATGTCCCTGAGATCGATCAAAATCAACAAACAAATCAAGGCAATAGGGTTCTAAAAGTAAAAATAAAAATAAAAGCCAAAGTAGAAATAATGATAGATGGTTCGATATTAAAAGTACGCCAGTCCCCGTCAACGGTGCCAAAAATTTGTTAGCCGATTTCCAGTTGCTCACGCAAATGTACGTATCATTATAAGTAATATAGTCTGTAAGACCGAATATCGTCCACAGAGACTGGTTTTCAATTACCGAACATCTTCTCTATGTTATCTATTTGGCTAACGATAGTTTGATTGAGCTTTTATCTAAAAACTACTAGAATAATTGCGAGAATTAAACTAAATATTCTTTGGTGTAAATCAGTTATAGTGGAAATAGGACTTCCACTATCCTCGACTATCCACTCTTTTCAATCCTTAATGCAACAATAATGACTTATTCTTCTACGTTAAGATAGCAGGTTAACTAGACTGTCTTATATTCCGGTTAGGATATATAATCGCTCAACCCTAGTGCAGAAACCTTCTATATTTCTATGATAGGTTTTACCACATAGGAGGATTAAGAACAATAACCTGTAATGCTACACAAATATCGGGGTACTTTCGTCCACGATTTTAACCTATGTTTATTCAATTACAGCATATCCAAATCTCTCCTCTCGGTTCTTGATTCGAAATCATATAAATTATGATAATTAGTGATCAGTTAACTATCAAACATTCACACCAATATTGAATAAATCTTAATCAAGTGAAGAGGAAACCAAACTAATGCATTAATTCATGAAAAAGAGTTTCAAGCGATTCAAAGAAAAGCCTTAATTAAGTGTTTAGCTCCTAGCTGTAGACATGCTAAGAACTAATACAAATCCAAACATGAACTGAATTAAAATAAAGAAAAGAAAGAAAAATACTTAGAACTAATGTCTCAAATTGTAGCATCCAAGGTTGTGATGTGTTGTGTGTTATGCGATCTCCCTTATAAAATCTGTCCCAAGGGTTTAAATATGCTGCAAAAATCATGTGCCTTGGACCCTTCTGCTCCTGGCCAATTTCGCCTCGGATCTGGAGAAAGGCGCCTCGGTGTCGCGGCCATGTATTCCGGCACTGCGGCGCCGTAACTCATGCGGTGCCTTGAATAAATGGCGTCACGGCCCTGCTGCTTGGCGCTGCGGCCCTGCATGCTCTTCGTCCGGATCACTAATTTTCGTCCTTTTTGCCTCGGGAGCCTCCTTTTCTGCCCATTTTTTGCTTCTTTTCACCATTTTGTCATTTAGAACCGTTGTGACTCAAAAGAAAGAAAAACGACCCTAACACGACACTTATTTAAACGAAAATGAGAAAAATACTAACTAAAAATGACTCAAAAAATGTATACAAAATACATCTAACAGTCGTCCAAGCTACAATCATCCTACAAGTCATTGCACTCCTTACATATGATCATCTATATCATATAAAAAGTCAATACCAAAATCGAATCCATATTCTATAGAAAAGATCACATAGACATCTTTCGACAACTTTAAGCATATATGGTTCTTAGACTTCTTTACAAGAGATACTTACTTAATTCGATCCCACAATTATCTAAAATGCACTTTTTTAGTTCCACAACGTATACACTTGGTTCGATTATCCAATGTAACTCATATTTCAAGTAAAATAGCCCACAAGTCATATCACGATAGTTTCATAGGTTTACGAGTTTCGATTACGAATATTCTTTCACAACTTGCTCCAAATCATCAATTAATCATAAATATAGGTAAGAGAGGATACAATTTACATTTATACATCGTGGTATCCTCAAAACATCAAGTTATTTTACCCCCAAGGGTTTTCTAAAATCAATTTTATGCGGAGAATAATATTACTACAATAACCACGGGGTTTATCATGTTGATCTTGCGTCATTGGCATTGGATTTGATCTTAGAAGGGTATAGTATATTAGAGAGGGATTGAGAGGTGATTTAAGGTCTGTTCTTGGAGGAAACTCAAACCGAAAATCTCAATTTAAACCCAAAATAATATCTGTACCTCCTCAAAAGGACGGTCATTTTGACGGCCCGTTAATCTGGACCGTCAAATCTAGATATATAACTTCAAATTCTCAGGAAAATTGATAGTTCATATTGGCCATTTTGACAGTCTGTCAACTTTACCGTCAAATTAGAAAGTTTTTCGATTTCGTCGAAACATATTGTTTTTATCCGCTCAACTTCCATATACTCCGAAAATTCCATAAATAAGATGTAAACCTTCATTATCTTTCTATAAGGTCTTACCTCTTCCCGAGACATTGGTATCCATTAAGGACACGACGAAACATGAAACTACAGGGTGTAATATCCTTCTCACCTTAGAAATATTCATCCGCAAATGTTGAAGATATTCTTAACTCTCAAGTTTTCCAAAAATTTTGACAGAATTTTCTTTATAAATAGGACTATCCAAATATGTTAAGAAACCCAAATATGCATCCAATACCATACAAGGTGATATAATAACAAAATAATATCAAATCGGCCTCACACAACCACTTATACTTATGATAATCAGAGAGTTCAACCATAACTTACCTTAATATTCTCTTGCTAACATTTGAGTTGCACCTGATACATTGCTTCAGAAATATTGTCTAAATAATGTACATGGTCCAACTTCAGTAAACCGAATAGGAATAGAAGAATTATATCGCACGAATACTAACATAAAACTGGAATTTGAAATATTATGGTATAGTGTTTCTTAGATTCCTTGACCATTCTGGCAGAGTTATTTCGGGCCAAGGACTATATCAACCTGTCGTTCAATCAGATTACACTAACATTACACTGTTGATATATCATCAATCTTCACACGATCGCTACATTTCTTTTACACAGTTGTCTGGTGGTTGTAATTTGTCTGAGCTCTTGAATTCTCACATCTGGACTATGTCTTTCCTTTTTGTGTTACATTTTTCATCTTATAATGAAATTTAGGTGACATAATTTGTAGGCATAAAATATAAGTATGATAATGATAAAAGATTGTTGCACGACAAAGTCGAGGATGTGAAAATAATAGGGTTATTTAAATTCATTTCTTCCTTTTATCTTCTTCTTCTTCTTCTTCATTTCTCTATATCATTATACGGTACATAAGTTTTGACAACTTATTGGTCTTTAAAATTTCGTTCGTCGGTAAATACCTTTTCCACTTTTACTTGAAGTAATTTTTAAATAAATGTCTCTAGTTAGTATTATATTCTGCTTGTTGGTTATTGCTTTTCTCAAATGAGTTTGGTATTATGATCGCAAATATACTTAGACGGAATCCTCATCCTTTGTCGAGTTGAATCATGTTCCTAACATTAAATCTCTTAAAACGTGTCCTCATTTCTATAAGTATTTTCTCATAACTTACTTCCTCAAATCTGATATCATTACTTCGGGTTCCTTCCTTTTTCATGATTTCATAAAAGTCCTACTCTTTTATTGTGTATAGCTCCTTATGTATCGATTTGGTAATATGTCTCTCAATAGTCATCAATCCTTATTTCAAATTTTTTCCAAGTTCCATACGTTCATTCTCCGCATGGGTCCGGTGGTTTGAACTGAAATTCTTATTGGTTATCTTAGGAGGAGACAAAGAAAATCCTAAATATCCAGAGCTTCTTTCAAACTGATTCCTTCATTAGTTGTTTGTCATAACGAGCGATTGTACAATGGTTTGAGATAGTCTTCCGGATAATTTTTTTTTACCAAACTTCGATTGCATACTATAGACAAACTTAGTTGTTACAATGCATACTGACGATTCACTTAGGCATAAATATTTCAAACCAAAATAATTTTCAATGGTAATGTGATGGCCCACAACGATGCTCGGGTCGCTTAATAATCCTTATGTAATATCTAATTTCAAGAGCAAATATTTTTTAGTGTTGTTAATCACTATTCTCAATTTTTGGATGTAGATAAGTTTTCCGTTATTACCTTTACTCCATATTACAATACCTTTCAATGGATTTAGATGGGGTGTTTTGCCTTGACGTTCCTCAAATTTCCAATATAAGGAAGAATTCATTTGATTACCTACAACTTCAAGGAGGCATCATCCGGTTTCTATTATGGCTGACCACTTGTTACTTTTGGGGTGGTTCCTTCTTGTAACTCCCCTAATGGCCCTCGTGTTTCAACAGTACATGACCGTATAGTCCATTATCTTCTTGTTCATTACGTCAGAACTTCTTGCTTCTCATAATGTCTCGAGTTTGATTACATTTTTGATGATGCTATGTATTCCAATATAGGTTCATCATTCCTTAGTTTTAACCTATATTAATTCAAGTATTCTTTCTCGATTCATATAGTTACCCTTCTAATTTCCTTAGTTTCCCTTTTCCGTTAAATACTGAAAACAAGACATTAGTTCATTTTTGACGTTGTTTCTCTTTTGTTGACCTTAGTTCTTGAGCGTCTACTACATTTACTGGCTCCAGAATTACCATCTTCCGAAAATAGCATTTCTTTCATACTAAGAGAGCATACTTGCCCCTTATAATCCAATATCCCTTATACGTCATATTCGACTATTCGTTCATTGGTTACCTCTTTTATACTTGTTCCCAAAAGTAAACCTTTAACATACTCGTGTTATTATTCAATATTGCTTATGCTAGGGGTCACCCTACCTCCTTTTAATTGAAGGATTTACTTTTGCAAGGTGTTGATTTGCTTGTTCCCTTCGTGGTTACCGTACTTGAGTCAACGTTGTTGCCTTTATGTCTCAATTTTGGCTTTTTTTTTGTAACTAATATCCTTAACCTTATTACCATTACATTATTCTCCTTGTAGGGTTCCTATTTCATTCGGCAGTAAAAAAAAATCATCACTCACCCGCTCATCTTTTGTTCCCATGCTCTTATTATTTAGCTTTTATCCTTATTGTTTATCTTAGACCATTTCTTTATTACCACATTATATGCTCACATCGGGTTTCATTCGTTCTTACTTTCACTTACGTATCCTTAAATGTCTTATTGATATTTGTGGCAGAACTAGTGCTTGACATATTCAAATTCAAATCGTGTCTGGGGTCAATCTTATCATTGGTTCGGGTTTCCTCCCCTTAATTGGTATTAAATTCCTTCCCTATTCATCAGTCAGTCAATCAACATGTATATTACCGATTTGAATTCCTCTAAATATTCCTCGTCTTAGTGTATTCTTAGTATCATTATTTATGGACGTCATAGATTATATTTTTGGCTCAAAAAGTGTAAGTACCACTTCTTTACTGATATCCTTATCTTTTAATGGTAATCATGTTACTTGGGGTCTCACTCCAACCCCGTTATCGATATTCTTATCATTACGGTCTTTATACTAATCTATTTGTGAAAAAAACATTCTTCGGCCTCATTACGTTGTCATAATACTTTTGCTTGTGTTTACCAGACACCCGGTCACCATTTATCATTATTTAATATAAAAAATCCTGTTATCGTTTATTGTTGTCCACACATGTGTTGTTATGGTAAGAAAGGTATATCATTCACCTTTAACCGAAAACAATTCTCCCGTCTTATGGTCTTTTTAAATAGTTTAGCCCAGAGGAATTGGGGTTACTAGATTATGTATAACATTTCGTGTCCCTTTCCTTTAACTATTTTCTGAATAAAACTTTAGGTAACTTATTCCTAGAAATCTATTTCCCTTATCATTCTACTGGAGTTTCCCATAATTCTTTGGACTCATTAATATCCATTTAAGGTCATATATTCATATATCTTATGTGGTCTAGTATCATTCACGCTACAGAGCCTAAAAGGTGTTGGGTATGTATGTAAACAAGGAATGGTTGATTCCTAAGTCATTTTACTTAGAACCCTGAACATAACTGTAGTTTCACTTACCACCTTCCATCTTATTATCCATTTACGGTCTATATACATATGTATGTCACTCTTTCTATATCAATGATAATTGACTGATCATTTGCATAAACACAACTATTTTTAATAAAATTATCAACATACCTGATTAATTGAATAACTCTGAGTAACATCGGGACCTGCTATTCCGCTTGACTCAATCTTGGACATCTATACACTCTATGCCTCCTACTCCCACACCAATAACATTCCTCAACGTCACCCGAGTATTGCCCATAATGCACCTTTCCACACTGATGACATATCGACTGAAATCTCTCAGGACATTCTCTAGCCCTATGGCCCAAGGCTCTACATCCAAAACATAATTCGATATCGGATAAACCTACTCTGTTATGTATCCTTCCACATTGCTGACAGTGTGGTCTACTACTTCCAACATCTTTTTTGTGCTTTCCTGATTTCTACCTGGGAGCTTCGATCTGACACGTCTCACAACACAAATCCTTCGGTACCTGCTTCCATTCCAAACCTTCTGGTATGTATACTGGTTACTTCTTCCTCACTTCTACTCGTTATGAGCAAATCTTGGTTAATTGACTTCCATGATAATGAGTTTCTGGGTCTCTCAAAAGGTCTAATCTGTGGGGGCATCTAAACATGACCCTGCTCTGGGAAGATAATTTGAGGCGTTGTTGCGTACATAGTACCACTCACACCTAAGCCAACTTAAAATGACCTATGCGTTAATGGCCTCTATATTATGCGGTCTCTCTTATGATCTGGTAACACTACTAGATCGATGGACCTTGGAAGGGTAATTCTTATGGGGCCTCAGATAGGTTATCCTCCATAGACAAATCCTCCGACGAATCTTCTTCTATAGACATATCATCTTCTATACATGGATCTTCTTCTGTAGAATAACTCTCATTTCCTTCTGGTGTCCTTATAATACTCGGATCCATATTAACACAAGGTAGTCGGCTAGTACCTTCTCCCGCATTTCTGGCCCAATTCCTGCTAACAATACTTTCCTTAGATCTTGGCATTATTGAAAAAGAGAATTAAGATGAAAAGATAAGAATTCATTTACTTACGACTTCGCTTCTAACACACGATCTAGATTTTCAAGAAAAGTAACATCCTGAATTCCCTATATTCTTCGATTAATAAATGTGGCACACAAAACACCCATAAGTAAGACTCTACTACATATGACTTGTAGACATCCCTAGGACTGACCAGCTCTAATAACAAGTTTGTCACACCCCAACGTTGGGGTGTGTGGCCATCACCCGGATCCCTAGGGTTCGAGCGCACCAATCCTAATTTAAGATATTTAATCACTCATGGGCCGACAATACCTCTGATAATTAACTCTCTGAATCAAGAACACAAACTTCTACACGCAGAAAAGGCCCAACATATATATATATATATCCATTATACCTATTAGCTCACTACGCAGCTCCAGAAGAAAGGAATGTGACAACCTTCAACTGAGTCGAGTCCTACTGTGAGGAAATCATATGCATCTCTATCTGTACATGCGGACATGAACATAGTGTCTCCGGAACGAGACATCAGGATGAAAGATGCACTGAATATGTAAGCTGAAACTGTAAATAAGTACAATGTTGTAAATGAAGCATAAACTGAAACTGTAACTGAATGTACAACAGTAAAGTTAAAGTAGTGGAAATACAATCTGTACTTTGAGTGCCTCTGTGGTCCAGAATATTCATAAGTATCATACATGTGCGTATATAACACATGGTTATATATATATATATATATATAACGTCTTCAAGCCTTTGTGGCCATCCCATTGTATCATATTGGCCTTTGTGGGCATAATCATCATCATATACCAGCGGATTAGATTAGATGGTGGTGCGTATACAACACATTTGACTTTCCCATACCCCATATACATATCATATATGCATAAATAAATCTTGTATGATCATGGTATTTACATATGTATAATGTATGAACGATAATAAGACAATCTGAGTCTATCAGAGTGACGTAAGGTCATTTACCTCCGATTAATATTATGAAACTAACATCATAAATATAACTTACTTTGGAGAATCAATAAGCCATAAAATAGGATAACTATCATTATATAGAAGTCAAGAACACCAGTCTCTAACATATCTAAGGGTGGATCCATTATGGATAATGTTCGTTTCATTCTGATCATGACAAAAGAAAGAAAAGTAAGCCTTAAGATTCCTTGGTCGTCCAAGCTGCAATCATCCTACAAGTCATTGCACTCCTTACAGATGATCATCTATATCATTTAAAGAGTCGATACCAATATGGAATCCATATTCTATAGAAAAGCTTACATAGGCATCTTTCGACAACTTTAAGCATATTCCACAACATATACAATCAGTTCGATTATCCAATTCAACTCCTATTTCAAGTAAAACAACCCACAAGTCATATCACGATGGTTTATAGGTTTACGAGTTTCGATTACGAATATCCTTTCACAACTTGCTCCAAATCATCAATGAATCATAAATATATGTAAGCGGGTAAAACTTACATTTATACACCATAGTCTCCTCAAAATAACAAGTTATTTTACCCCCAAGGGTTTTCCAAAATTGATTTTATGTGGAGAAGATGATTACTACGATAACTACGGGGTTTATCACGTTGATCTTGCGTAATTGGCCTTGAAATTGATCTCAGGAGGGTATAGTATATTAGAGAGGGATTGAGAGGTAATTTAGGGTATGTTATTGGAGAAAAATGAGGTCTGAAATTGAATATCCCAATTTAAACCCGAAATAAAATCTGCACCGCCTCAAAGGACGGTCCGTCAATCTGGACCGTCAAATTGAAAAGTTTTCCGATTCATCGAAACTTATTTTTTTTGATCCGTTCAACTTCCATATACTCTGAAACTTCCATAAACAAGTTGTAAACCTTCATTATCCTTCCGTATGATGGTACCTCTTCTCGGGATATCGATATTCATTAACGACACGACGGAACGCGAAACTACGGAGTGTAATAATATAATACAAACAACTTTTGTCAATACATCACAACTTGTTATCAATTTAACACGATATGTTGATTGAATATTACCGTCAACTCTTACATGTCCGTCATAATTTGTATAATTGAGCAACACGTAACTTTTGCTTATAAGGCATAACTTGTAACCAACATGTTCACTGCCACTAACTTATTAAATATCCAAACTTCTGTCTCATAGGCAAAACTACTTTGTGCCGATAACTTATGCCCAATGAGTAACAAAAGTTTAGCCTAGTGATTTTTTGAAGCGGATGCTATTCTTAAAAAAAAATTGTTAAGCGGGATAAAATATTTCAAGGACACCCCTTGTGGAATTTATTCATTTAAGTATCAGTTTTAATTTCTTCTAAGATTTTTTTTTACATTAAAAAAATTAAGGGAGTATAGCATCTTTGATTTCTCATGAGTTATAGTAAATTCCGATTTTGATCCTTGTGATTTATGGCTCATAATATTTGATCTTTAATTTTTAGTCCCCTTAAAGTAAAAAAAATAGATTATGTTTGAACTATTTTAATAAGTATATTACTCTCAAATATGAAATAATAATTAACAACACAAAATTAATATAACACGTACATGATTAAATGGTGGGACTTAATTAATTTAAAAATTTGTGATTATTCATTAGCAAAGGACTCAAAAATGCACATTTCAAGTAGTTGACAGTCAAACGTGCTTAATCAAATATCTCACGTACTAAAAATAGAATTAACCAATAACTAAAAGATCAAAAATGCTATTAATTCATAATTTAATCTTAAACTTCTCATTTTATAAATAACATATTTTTATAGTTCCAAAAATCTCATACCCATTTAATTTTAATTACTACATAAGTCCCATAAGCTATAACGTATAATATTTAATTAAGTGAACTTTGACTAAGATTTGAGATATATACTATCTACTCATATTATGTTCCTAGGGTTCATCAAATGTCAAATATATATCAGGAGAGAAGTGTAATAAAAAAATTCGAAGCCCTGCAGGTTAGTGCTTAGCGAAGGTATTACCGTTGGGTGGTGTGGAGACAAGTTGAAACCTCGTGATAACACGACACGCCTTGCTTGTTGAAGTGCACACCGACTGCGGGTGTGGTTTAAGCTGGGCGATAGGGTTTGCGGTATTACGTCGGTCGTGGTTTCTTAAATGGCGTCTTGGATAGCGACTGCGGATTTTACGTTAAACAAAGAAATGTAATCAAAGAAGGACGCAAGAGGGAGAGAGCGGGCCTACCGGCCTAGCCTCCAGAAAGTTAAGAAGCGGCTCTCCTCCAGTATAGCTTCTGTCCGGTGTGTCCAGTGCGCAGATAATTTGATTACACCTGTTCTCTTTCAGATCAACGGTCAAGATTTGCTCGTTCAAGTTGAATACTTTATTGTTCTTTTTAAGTAATAATCTAGTGTTTGAACTTTGAATTGAAGAAATTTGCTATCCCCCCCTGGTCCATTTTAGTTGTTATAGTTATACATAATATTTATTTTTCTTAACCTAAGTATTTATATATTTTTATCTAAGTTAACATTATTAGTAGAATAATTCTTTTATGAATTTGTCACAAAATGTAATATTATTTTTTATAATTTATTTATTTCTCAACCAGTGTCTAATATTCGTATTGGAGCCCGACTATATTCCGATTCACACTGCATAGGATCCATTCGGGGAAAACGCTCCCTACCAAGAATTTTCTCATCCTCAAAACTCGAACTCGAAACCTCTGGTTAAGGGAAGAACAACCCCATCCACTGCACCACATCCTTTGGTGGTATAATTTTTTATAATTGTTATTTCAATATTTTATGTATTAAGCATGGTATACGTATACAAATGCATGTTTTAATTCTCTCTTATTCTCTAGTGTCTATATGGATAAACGGTTTTTTTGTTGTTAATAATGGAATATTTTTTAAATATGATTTAAAATTTATTTACAATATAAATAGATAATATTTTATGAATTTACCATAAAATATACCTATATATTTATTAATTATTAGTATTACATATATTGAAATACATTTATAAAGTTATTATTACATGTTATTTTCACTCGGTATAACAAGATATTAGAGGTTTGATTATTATTAATAAGTTTTGCTCATTTATTTCACTATAGAACGTCATTAACGATATATAGTATTTCACACTTTTATTTATTGTCTGAAATATAATACTATATAATTTTTTTTAATAAAAAAATTGTTACATAGATTAAGAAAATAAAAAAATATCATAATCTTTAAAAAAATTAATATAAATAGACAAAGACTAATGATGTAAGGGTAAACTAGGCATTTTAAAAAGTCAATTAGGATAAAGGGGGAAAATGTTTATTATTTAAAGATGAGGGGGAGTTTAATTTTTAAACAAAATTAAGGATGGTAGATGATTTCCACCCATAAAATAATAATAATAATAATAATTTAGCTAAATTATCGTTTTAATTAATACTTTCGTATGGGACTGTGCAAAAAATAAATATGACAACTAAAAAAATGGGGAGGGGGCGGGGGCGGGGCGTGGGGGACAAAAGTACTAAATAAAAAAATCAAACAGTTTACTTTTATCAAAGTAGTTTAATAGCAAAAAATACAACGGGAAACTAATTATTGTAAGGTATTGTTGGGTCTAAAATACACAAGTAAGACACAACGGAAGTTTAAAATTTTATTTACTTACTTGCCCCAACAAAGTCGTCTGGTATAATTATGTTACAATTGATACCTGTAAAGACATGAAATATAAACTTACAGTTGATATTTTGAATCTCTACTAAAGGGTGCGCACGAAATTGTCTCTTCGGGTGCAAGCCTTCGCTACGGTATACTCATCTGTCAGGAAAGTCAGGAAATCTTGGCAGAGGTTTGAGAGAATTTTAATCTCTGAACTCTAAGTTTAGAAAATAAGGAAGTATGTGTCAATTCTATGTAGAATTGGTGTACAATTGGTGTAACCTAAATTATGAGGTTAAGTGCAGAATATATAGGGAAGATTAGGATACAAATCAGACTGAGATTAGACTTAAAAACTTGTCCGAAAGCAGATGCGATGGGCGGTCAGGCGAGCCCATCGTGCAACAGCCGCGACTCGACCTCTGGCGTGGCTACTCCTCTGTTTCTCAAATATTTCTGAACGTTTTAATTTTGATTAAATCCAAAATCTAATTTGGACTTAATTAAATAATTTCCATCAAATGAAATTTATCTCATAATTTATTATTGGTTAAAATATCTCAATTTTAAATTGAATATTTTATCCTCTCTCAATATAACCTTCGACCGAAAATACAATCGACTTAGTGTGACCCTTTAGGCCTTCTCACATCGACACTTAATCAAATTAAGGTTCACACGAAACTCCTAGACTGCGCCGGTGACGAACTCAATGTTTGAATTACGTTTACAAGACTCATAGTAAACACAACCTCTATGCGGGATGATAAATTCCTTTCATTCTCAACACACTCGATCAAGCTTAGGATTTGTCAAGTGTCTATCCAAATGGCTTGATCACTTTATCTCATTTATATTAGTCGACAACTAGATCATATCTTAAATATGTCTCGTGCATTGGCCAATGACTTGGTCGACCTAATATCACCGAGAAGCTGAGTGTTCACTCGAATATCTACTCGAGGAATGAATCCTATTCTTGGCTCAACTACCACCTTAGTATGTATTGCAATGTACTCAATTCAAGCCATGTTTTATCCTATAAGGAATTTAAGATTATGACAGGATTAAAGTACATTACTCTACAAACCAGGTGCATATTGATCTCAAGTCAAATGACCTCTATCTCCCACATGCTGATAATACTTTAGACATGTATAGCAAATACTTTATCCACAGGGCATGCCAATACCCTCTAAGAGTATCCATGTGTCCATCACTAGTAACTATTACTAGTAGTAAGTGAGACATACTACATTCTCTAAGAACGTGATGCAGACAACATGTCGACTTATAATGTATCATTGATATCTCATTCTCAATGATCACCAGTCTAGGCTACTTTAAGAACTATGTTCTATCATTAATATCTCACACTATCGATGACAACGTTTAGTTCAAGGGATGCACATTAGTGAATAATACAAACAACCAAATAATAATTCAGTAATTGCAAATGCCATAAATATATTAATCTCATTAATAATACGAAAATATATTAATCTCATTAATAATACGAATGTGTTCAAGTAAATCTGTCCCTAAAATGATTGTCTCTAGGACATATAACTTCCAATCTCCAACGTATCTAATGCACATGTTTTCGAAATAACCATTATGCTTGAATAAGCTTAATGGTTTAGTAAATGGGTCTGCTAGATTTTCATCTGTGGAAACATAGTCTAACTTTATTTCTTCAGTCTCCACCATCTCTCTAAGTATGTGGTATTTCCTTGGTACATGCTTATTTTCGTTCGTTGATCTTGGTTCCTTAGCTTGCGCAATCGCACCAGTGTTGTCACAATAAATCCTTATTGGACAAATGACACTTGGAACAACCCTTAGTTCTTTTAAGAACTCAGATATCGCGACAACTTCCTTACCAGCTTCCGATCCAACAATGTACCCGACTTCAGTAGTTGAATCAGCAGTTGTATCTTGTTTGGAACTTTTCCAACTCACTATTCCACCATTAAAAATGAAGGCATATCCAGATTGAGATTTGAAGTCATCAAGATTTTCTGGAAGCTAGCATAAGTGTACCCAGTAGCTACTAGGTTTTATTGTCCACCATAGACTAAGAAATATTCTTTAGTTCGTCTAAGATACTTAAGAATATTCATGACTGCTTTTCAGTGTTCCTCCCCAAGATTCTGCTATAATTTGCAACTCATACTAAGTGCATAGGCCACATCTGGCCTTGTACAGGTCATGACATATATGATTGATCCTATAACTGAAGCATATGTGATCATCTTCATGCGTTCAAGTTCTGCAACAGTAGAAGGACTATCCTTCTTTGATAACTTGATGCCTTGACCTATAAGAAGATTTCCTTTCTTGGAATTCTCCATAGAAACACGTTTTAGCACTTTGTCTATGTATACGGACTGTGACAACCACAATAATCTATTAGGTCTATCTCTATAGATCCTAATTCCAAGAATGAAGCAGGCTTCACCCAATTCCTTCATCATGAAGGTGATGGATAACTATTCCTTGACTGATTGCATGAGAGTCTTATTATCTCTTATTATCAATATGTCATCTACGTATATGACAATGAAAACAATACTCTCATCTGTGTGTTTACTATAAACGTATGGGTCTTCTTTGTTCTAACAAAGTCAAACGATTTGACTGCTTTGTCAAAACAAATATTCCAACTCATTGAGGTTTGCTTAAGTCTATAAATGGACTTCTATAGTTTGCATACTGCTTTGGGTTGAGTCTTGAATGTAAAACCCTCTGTCTGTATCATATACACCTCCTCAATTAGGTTACCATTGAGGAAGACAGTTTTAACATCCATTTGCCAAATATTATAATCATAGTATGCATCTATTGCAAGCAAAATCCGAATGGACTTAATCTTTGCAACAGTTGAAAAAGTTTTATCATAATCGACCCCAGACCGTTGATTATAAGTTTTAGCCACCAATCTTGCTTTATAAGTTTGTACTTTGTCATATGCATCAATCTTCTTCTTGAAGACCCATTTGCATCTTATGGGTCTAACCCTGTTGGCAAATCAACCAAGTTTCATACTTGATTTATGTACAGAGATTCCATTTTGGATTTCATGGCTTTATGTCATCTCTGTGAATCAATGCCTAACATTTCTTCGCTGTCGGTAGTAGGCTAATCATCATCATGAATATCTATCTCATTGTGTGTTTCAACAAGGAGATTAAGTCTTTCAAGTGCCCGATGAGTCCTAGTGATCCTACGGAATTGAATATTCTGCGTTTCAATATTTGTTGCATTTTGATTGTGAGAAGGTACTTGTGTGTTTGACAATCCAGCACCTAGAGAACTTGCAGGAATGCCATTTTAAACAGGATATTTCACAACCATTGTGTCATCCTTCATTGGTTGTGTATGAGAGTCTTGCATTTCTGCATTATCCCTCACATCACTCCCACTGACAGAAGGGCGTACTCTAAGTACCCAATTATCATCAAATACTCCCACTGAATCCTTGCCTAGGTCATTTGACAAGGGTTCATTCTCTATATTATTTTGTACTTCTTGAATCTCTTCAAGTTCTATCTTATTGTAACTCTGTTCCTTGTAGACATATTCTTCTTCAAGGAAAGTTGCATTTCTGGAAACAATTACTTTATGTTCGACAGGAAGATAGAAGTAGTCTCCCCTTGTTTCCTTAGGATACCCCCACAAAATAATACTTTTCACTTTTAGATTCCAATTTATCAGTAAGCAACTTCTTTACATATGATGGGCACCCCGAGGGTCGCATGTGTCTAAGTGTTGACTTCTTGCCGTTCCATATCTCATATGGAGTCTTCTCTACTGACTTTGATGGAACTCTGTTCAAAATATAGATTGAGATTTGTAATGCATATCCCCATAGATATATTCGTAGAGCTGAGAAACCCATCATGGATCTAACCATATCTAATAAGGTCCGATTTCTCCTCTCAGCAACACCATTCATTTTTGGTGTTCCGGGAGGTGTCCATTGTGATTGAACTCCATGAAGCTTCAAGTAATCTAGAAATTATTTACTTAAGTATTCACCTCATCGATCTGATCGAAGAGTCTTAATACTTATTTCAAGTTGCTTCTCTACTTCTGACTTGTACTTCATGAATTTCTCCAAAGCTTCAGACTTATGTTTCATAAGATACACATGCCCAAACCTTGAGAAATCGTCTGTAAGAGTGATGAAATAAAGAAAGCCTCTCTTAGCTTGAGTTGAAAACGGCGCACATACATCGGTATGGACTAACTCAAGCACCTCTTTGGCACGTACCCCTTTCCAAGAAAGAGATTTAGTTGTCATCTTTCCTCTTAAGCAAGATTCACAATTACCATATGATTCTAAGTCAAATGGTTCTAGGTAGTCTAACTTCCTTAATCTTGCTATCCTTGATTCATTGATGTGACCAAGTCTACACTGCCATAAGTAGGTGGGGTTTCTTGGATTACTTATTTTAGCTCTTTTATTTTGAATATTGAAAATTTCATGGCTACAGTTTAAAACATACAATCCATCCACAAGCGGTGCATTTTCACAAATAAAACCATTATAAGATAAACATAACTTTCATTGGTAATACATGAGGAAAACCCCTCAATGTCTAACATAGGGACATAAATAATATTCCTCGTTAATGAGGGAACAAAATAACAATTATTAAGTTCTAAACAAAAGTCTGAAGGTAAATCTAGTCTATAAGTCCCCACATTCAACATCAACTCTTGCTTCGTTTCCAACGCGTAGATATACTTCCCAAGGTCCAACCTTTCTGCTGTCAATTAGCCCCTTCACATTATTATAAATGTGTGAGCCACAAGTGGTATCTAATACCCAACAATGAGAATTAGTTATAGACATATTAATTTCAATAACAAATATACCTTGTCCAGCAGGGCCAGAAGCACCTTGTGCTTTCTCTCCCCTTGGGGCTGTACAATCCTTCTTCTAATGCCCCTTTCTCTTGCAATTGAGGCAAACATCAACAACTACCTTGGCCTTCTTTTGAACAACTCTTCGAGGCTTCACAGCTGTGGGTGTAGCGGCAACCGCATTACCCTTCTTCTTCTGCACATTCTTACTCTTAGGCTTGAACTTACTAGATGAGCCCACCATGAGCACATATTTACCTTTAGAGGTTGACGATTCGAAGGTCTTCAACATATTATGAAGCTCTGGGAGATTCGCTTTGGTTCCATTCATGTTGTAATTTACAATAAAGTTCTCAAATGAAACAGGAAGCGAATTCAAGATTAGGTTGATAGAAACTGTTACCGGCAACTTCGTTCCAATCGAAGCTAACCTTTCTATTAACTCAATCATCTTCAAAACATGTTGTGACATCTGGCCCCATTCGTTCAACTTACACTTAAAGAGATCTCTCAACAGTTCTTACTCCATTGCCTGAGACTGTTAGTCATAGAGACTTTTGAAGTGTTCTAGCATCTCGTTAGGGCCCATATTTTCATGCTGTCTCTGTAACTTAGGAGTCATAGAAGATAACATGACACATTGTGCCGCAATAGCCACATCAAGATATTTCTGATAGGCCGCCTTGTCAAACAGGGCGTATATTTCAGAATCTTCAACAGAGACTGTAGGGAGTGTTGCATCCAATACATACTCAATCTTTTCTAATCACAACACCAAACACAAATTTCTTAACCAGTCATGAAAATTGGTTTCATTCAGCTTGTTTGTTTCAACCAACATTTTAAGTGCCAGATTCGACATTGTAGCTGAAGAAAAGATAGACTTGAAATTAACATTCTAATATAATTTCTATTAAACACATTCGTTAACTAATTTATAAGGTCTTTAGTTTAAATTAGCTCCCACTATTCTTAACATACTCTTTTACCACATGAAAGAATACGAACTTATATCAAATACAGTCATAATGGGCCAAGATCCAAACTCATGTTGTCTCCACGTTTACTAAGGCTGATAACTTCAACAACATGATCCGGTAGGTCTCTAAACTAATTACAAACAATTTGCAACTCGTGGTTGATCGCATGTTCTAAACAAAACGATTTGCGTCCCTCGGCTGTCCGACACTGGGGCGCCAAGACAACCTAGTAAGTCAACCCTATTATGCGACTACAATTATGTATCTAAGTGTGCTTAGCCTTCATCGAGTAAACACTCAGGTGTAAATACTCACGAAGGTTTATCACCTACTACAACATTTATATGCATTTATGAAAGAGTCTGAGTCCTCGTAGACTTAGAGAAATGCTGGGGCATAAATACTCATCTTGCCAAAAATGATTTTGCACCACAATCAATTATAGCGGACGACGCGTTCCTTTTAAATGAGACTTGTATTAAAATTTGGGGAAATTTTAATTCAGGGTTTTTATTCAAGATCAACTATTACATGTTTCAAACATTACTCAAATCATTTAAACATGTATTTGGGCGCCGCTTACCCAAGCATGATTGCGGACTCTAAACTAATTTTGGACGCCGCTTATTCAAGCATGATTGCGGACTCTAAACTAGTTTTGGATGCTACCTATCCAAGCATGATTGCGGACTCTAAGCTTAGTAAGGTAAATGACGATCATTTAGCACGTAAACAATACACCCACATACTTTGTAATAATAATCATGGATTAAACTTCAAAAATTGAGATTTTAGCATTCTGGAATTCCGGCGCCACGGCGCTCCACCATGGAGCCGCGGTGCCGCCGCGACGCTTATTAGGCAGAAACTTTGGTTTCTGTTTCTGTGAATTAGAGACGCGTCACTTCAGTTCCAGAGAGTTCTGAATTTTAAACGAAGATTTTTAATCACGACTCTGAAATTACTGTGGCCGCGCGTCGTCTCGATATGGAAGCGCGATGCGCCGTGAAACCCTAATCGGCGTCGTGGCGGCGTCTTTCGTGAGCGATTCTGGCTTGATTTTCTAAAAATCATACAACTCCTAAATCTAATTTAGAGTTCAGATTACGGGTCCTTTACAACCACCCACCATTATCAATAACGTACATGTCGACCATAATCCTTTCCTACACGTTCTTCACCGTGCACCATATTCGCAATGAACCAGTTTCTGCACAAGGCTCAGTTCGTGCTAGAATAGAATGACTTCCTCGATTTAGCGTAGTTGATAATTTAGGGTGATTTAGAAAAAAAGGTTAATCACTCAGTCAAAGTTTGTCAGATTTCAATAGCCTTGTTTTAATTCAGATTAAAATCAATTTTACGTTTAAACCATATTATTATATCTTTTAATTATTACGTAACCATTAAACCAGTTTGGGCTCTGATACAACTGTAGGGTTTTGTTGGGTCTAAAACACACAAGCAAGACACAACGAAAGTTTAAAATTTTGTTTAATTACTTACCCCAACAAAGTCGTCTGGTATCATTACCTTACAATTGAAACCTGTAAAGACATGAAATATAAACTTACAGTTGATATTTTGAATCTCTACTAAAGGGTGCGCACGCGATTGTCTCTTCGGGTGCAAGCCTTCGCTACGGTATACTCCTCTGTCAAGAAAGCCAGGAAATCTTGGCAGAGGTTTGAGAGGATTTTAATCTCTGAACTCTAAGTTCAGAAAGTAAGAAAGTATGTGTCAATTCTATATAGAATTGGTGTAACCTAAATTATGAGGTTAAGTGTTGAATATATAAGGGAGATTTGGATACAAATCAGACTGGGATTAGGCTTAAAAACCTGTCCTAAAACCGAGATGCAGTGGGCCACTCAAACTGGGCCCACTATCGTACCAGCGCCGTGGCTCAGCCTCCTAAGCGCCGCGACGCCTCCCTTGTTTCTCAAATATTTCTGCACATTTTAATTTTGATTAAATTCAAAATCTAATTTTGACTTGAGTAAATAATTTCTATCAAAGGAAATTTATCTCATAATTTATTATTGGTTAAAGTATCTAAATTTTAAATTGAATATTTTATTCTATCTCAATATACCCTTTGAACGAAAAGACAATCGACTTAGTGTGACCCTTTAGGCCTTCTCACATCGACACTTAATCAAATTAAGGTTCACACAAAAGTACTAGACTGCGCCGGTGACAAACTCAATGTGTGAAGTAAGTTTACAAGGCTCATAGTAAACACAACCTCTATGCGGGATGATAAATTTCTTTCATTCTCAACACACTCGATCAAGCTTAGGATTTGCCAAGTATCTATCCAAATGGCTTGATCACATTATCTCATCTATATTAGTTGACAACTAGATCATATCTTAAATATGTCTCTTGGATTGGCCAATGACTTGGTCGACCAAATATCACTGAGAAGCTGAGTGTTCACTCAAATATCTACTCGAGGAATGAATCATATTCTTGGTTCAACTACCACCTTAGTCTATATTGCAATGTACCCAATTCAAGTCATGTTTTATCCTATAAGGAATTTAAGCTTAGCACATGATCAAAGTACATTACTCTACAAACCAGATGCGTATTGAGCTCAAGTCAAAGGACCGCTATCTCCCACATGCTGATAATACTCTAGACATGTATAACGAATAGTTTATCAGCAGGCATGCCAATACCCTCTAAGAGTATCCATGTGTCCATCACTAGTAACTATTACTAGTAGTAAGTGAGACATACTACATTCTCTAAGAATGTGATGCAGACCACATGTCGACTTATAATATATCATTGATATCCCATTGTCAATGATCATCAGTCTAGGCTACTTTAAGAACTATGTTATATCATTAATATCTCATACTATCAATGACAACATTTAGTTCAAGGGATGCACATTAGTGAATAATACAAACAACCAAATAATAATTCAGTAATTGCAAATGCCATAAATATATTAATCTCATTAATAGTACGAATTTGTTCAAGTACATCTGTCCCTAAAATGATTGAACTATAGGACATCTATACTTTCAATCTCCCACTTGGCCTAGAGCCAATCTCCAACGTATCTAATGGCCATATTTCGAAATGACCATTATGCTTGACTAAGCTTAATGATTTAGTAAATGAGTCTGCTAGATTTCATCTGTGGGAACATAGTCTAACTTTATTTCTTCAGTCTCCACCATCTCTCTAAGTATGTGGTATTTCCTTGGTAACACTTATTTCTGTTCGTTGATCTTGGTTCCTTAGCTTGCGCAATCACACCAGTGTTGTCACAATAAATCGTTATTGGATAAGTGACACTTGGAAAAACCCTTAGTTCTTTTAAGAACTCAGATATTGCGACAACTTCCTTACCAGCAATGTACTCGACTTCAGTAGTTGAATCAGCAGTTGTAGCTTGTTTGGAACTTTTACAACTCACTATTCCACCATTTAAAATGAAGACATATCTAGATTGAGATTTGAAGTCATCAAAATATGTCTGGAAACTAGCATCAGTGTACCCAGTAGCTACTAGGTTTTCTTGTTCACCATAAACTAAGAAATATTCTTTAGTTCGTCTAAGATACTTAAGAATATTCATGACTGCTTTCCAGTGTTCCTCCCCAAGATTCTGCTATAATTTGCAACTCATACTAAGTGCATAGGCCACATCTGGCCTTGTACAGGTCATGACATACATGATTGATCCTATAACTGAAGCATATGTGATCCTCTTCATGCGTTCAAGTTCTGCAACAGTAGAAGGACTATCCTTCTTTTATAACTTTATGCCTTGACCTATAAGAAGATTTTCTTTCTTGGAATTCTACATAGAAAAACGTTTTAGCACTTTGTCTATGTATACGGACTGTGACAACCCCAATAATCTATTAGGTCTATCTCTGTAGATCCTAATTCCAAGAATGTAGCAGGCTTCACCCAAGTCCTTCATCATGAAGGTAATTGATAACCATTTCTTGACTGATTGTCCTATTATCAATATGTCACCTACGTATATGACAATGAAAACAATACTCTCATATGTGTGTGTACTATAAACACATGAGTCTTCTTTGCTTCTAACAAAATCAAACGATTTGACTGCTTTGTCAAAACAAATATTCTAACTCTTTGAGGCTTGCTTAAGTCCATAAATGGACTTCTATAGTTTGCATACTGCTTTGTATTGAGTCTTGAATGTAAAACTCTCTGGATGTATCATATACACCTTCTCAATTAGGTTACCATTAGTAAGACAGTTTTAACATCCATTTGCCAAATATTATAATCATAGTATGCATCTATTGCAAGCAAAATCCGAATGGACTTAATCATTGCAACATGTGAAAAAGTTTCATCATAATCGCCCCCAGGCCGTTGATTATAACCTTTAGCCACCAATCTTGCTTTATAAGTCTGTATTTTGCCATATGCATCAATCTTCTTCTTGAAGACCCATTTGCATTCTGTGGGTCTAACCCCTGTTGGCAAATCAACCAAGTTCCATACTTGATTTATGTACATGGATTCTATTTCGGATTTCATGGCTTCAATCCATCTCTGTGAATCAATGTCTAACATTGCTTCGCTGTAGGTAGTAGGCTCATCATCACCAGGAATATCTACTCATTGTGTGTTTCAACAAGGAGGTTAAGTCTTTCAGGCGCACGATGAGTCCTAGTGGTCATACGGAGTTGAATATTCTGCGTTTCAGTGTTTGTTGCATTTTGATTGTGAGAAGGTGTTTGTGTGTTGGACAATCCAACACCTTGAGAACTTTCAGGAATGTCATTTTGAACAGGATGTTGCACAACCATTGTGTCATATTCCATTGGTTGTGTATGAGAGTCTTGTCATTCTGCATTACCCATCACATCACTCCCACTGGCAGAAGGGCGTACTCTAAGTACCCAATCATCATCATATACTCTTACTGAATCCTTGTCTAGGTCATTTGACAAGGATTCATTCTCTATATTATTTTGTACTTCTTGAATCTCTTTAAGTTCTATCTTATTGTAACTGTTACGCCTCGTAAGTTTAAGATGATAATTAAGAACGTCATTAAGGAAGTAAGATTCGAATATTGAATATAAAGAATACTTATATATGTTAATACGGAAAATTAATGTATAAACGGATGTTATCCCGGAATAGTTTTTTTTAAGTACTATACTTGTGACGACGAGAATTAATCCTAGTAGTTGAATTTGTTCCAATGGAGTTATGGAATATCATTGTATTATAAAATTATGACATTGAGGGTACGAGGCTTTATGAAATTCTCGGAAATTAAAGAAAGCGGGAGTTACGATTTAAAATAAGTGGGTTTAAGATTTATTAATTGAAGGACTTGGGACCAATGTGTAATAATCAAAGTTCATATTTTTATAAACCTACACTCTTCAACTCCTTCATTCTAACTTAAAACAAAATTTTCATCACCCTCTCCTCTCCTCCTCCAAACCCCAGCTGAAACCCACCCCTACATAGCAAAAATTTACGGTTTTAATCTTCTCTTCTTAGACTACATTATTCACTGAAAATTAGAAGCCAAAACAACACCAAACAGTGGGAAATCCGTGCCACTGCTGGCCGAGAAATTGGCCAAGAATTCTTCAAATTTTGGACAAGTGTTTAGGAAGAAAAATGTGTAAGGATGATGGGTTAACATTGTAGAACACCTGCATGTCAAGTGGAGTTGAAGAAGTGAACAAAAAAAAGGGAAAAATTACGAAAAACAGTGGGTAATTCGAACTGGGCAGTGAGCAATTCGTAGGGACTGTTTTGGACGAATTTGAGGTATACAATTATTCTTTCTATGATATAATTGGAGTGCATGTTGTTAGACTTAAAGAAATGAATTTGTGTTAAGGAAAAATTGGAATTTAGACATTGCATGTGAATATTTTGGATGTTGTAGCCGATATTGAGACTAATTTTACTAATCTTGGAATTGTCGTATTCGATTATTGTGTTGTTAAGTTCGTCGCTGCTTTGCATGTTGAATTGGAAGAAATCTTGATATTTAGATTATATTTGTTCATAAGGAATTGTTGAAACATGAATTGGACTCTAAGGAATTAAGAAAAGAATTGGTTTGGTGGATGTTAGCCGAAAACTGGTTTGAAATTGTTGGACCTTGTCGCGTCGAGTTAGGGGCTGATTTTTGTGAAGTTTGATTGTTGGAGATTTTATTATAAACATGTATATATATGTTGTGGTAATTAATAATACATGTCTTAAAGAATTAAAGAGTAGAAAAGGATGTTATGTTGCAATTATAGGACTCAAACTCTTAGTGTCGCTAGAGTTGATGGGCAGTTTTAAGGTTGTTGTAATATGGATTAACATGAGAGATAGGTGTAGTAATCTCCTTGGTTGTTGTAGTTATTGTATTACCTAAATGTAAAAGAGAAGGAATGCGTTACGATGACGTAAATGGAATATATGAGATTATTTTGGTTATATTCTTAAGTTATGACTTGTTATTGGTATTGCTGGCTTGATTTGTAAGTTGTGGATATGCACATAAATAGGGGAAGTGTTGCCTGCATTTTTATAGAAAAGAAAGTGAGTTATCATTCAATAATTATGAATGCTATTAATCATAAGGTTAATGGATATGTTACAACTATTATAGGTTGAAGTGTTAGTCAAGGCTTATCTAGGTTATTGAGTGGTTAGTTCGTCAATGAGGTATGTGAAACTCTTCCTTCTTTCTTTTTGGCATGACTTATTGAAAGTACGACGGACGTACATGATTTATACATAGTTTATTTCCTAAAGATGTTAGTCATGAGAAATACCTATGATTTTTCAGAAAAAATGTTTTAAAATAATATATGATACGATAAGCGCCTTGATTTTCCAAAAGATGATTTAAATGTTATATGATATGATATTGCCTTTTATTTATTCCACTGAGAGTCAAGTGATGATTTAATATGTATAAATTACTCATGATATTCTATTCGTGCTGAATATGATTATATGAATTCACCGAGTCCCTCAATAAAGGGCCGACAATGTATATAGATATGATAATTCCACCGAGTCCTTCAGTAAAGTGTCGGCAATGTATATAGATATGATGATTCCACCGAGTCTCTCAGTAAAGGGCCGACAATGTATATAAATATGATGATTCCACCAAGTGCCTCAGTAAAGGGCCGGCAATGTATATATATATGATGATTCCACCGAGTCCCTCACTAGAGGGCCGACAATGTATATAGACAAGCGGATTCTATGGACATGCATCCCTGATTTTGATATGACTCTCATTTTTATAAGGCACAGTCGACTCTCATATTTTCATATATGGCATATTTGGATTTGGTATTTGAATTTCATACTTGTCTCCTGTACGCTTTGACCAGTTATGACTATCTATTTTATACTTTATATTTCATATACTCGGTACATTCTTTCGTACTGACCCCCCTTTCCTCGGGGGGCTTCGTTCATGCCCGCAGGAATATGTGCTCAGTTTGGTGATCCACCAGTCTAGGATTCCGTTCAGCTGTTTGGAGAGCTCCTTTGATTCAGAGCTTAGCCATTTTGGCACATAACCTCTTTTTAAACTTATGTATATTTAGGGGCACGACGGGGCCCTGTCCCGTCATATTTCATTACCCTTCTTATAGAGGTCTGTAGACAGTTGTGGGTTGTACTTATATAAAGTTATAAATTTGTTTTGGTCAGCCATGTTATTGTACTCTGTGTTGGGGTGTTACCGTGTACATGTGATACTATCTGGTGGCAGCCTTGTCGGCTTGCCTGTTATATTGTGTTGGTTAGTTGTGACTCCCCAAGAGGCAGGTACATTCTTGTGTAAAGGCAGCCTTGTCAGCTTGCCTATTCAGGCATATGTTATTGTTGCAGCGTTATGCTGTCAGATTTCATATTTTCTTACGTGTTAGTTGAATTATGTGCGACAGGTTAGTTTAATGGCGTTATTATGGCGTTTAGTCGCGGCCCGTCGAGTCGGGTCGTGACAAAAGTGGTATTAGAGCAGTTAGTCCTCGGAATGTCTACAGATCGTGTCTAGTAGAGTCTTGTGTATGGGTATGTTGTGCACCATACTTATACGCAGGAGGCTGCCGGACATTTATGATTGATTTCTATTCTTTCATCTCAAAGATCGTGCAATAGAGCTGTGTTATTAGGATAATCCCTTTCTGACGACTTATTATGTTTACAGCTATGCCTCTGAAAAAGGCGGAAGCGGCCCAGAAGGGCAAATCTACAACGAGGGATACTAGTCGGATTCGAGATTCTGGGTTACGTACTCGATCACGTCGGAGGCGTACCGATCGGCGAGCTTTGCTACGTCGCCACTTCCAGTGGCCCCAGTTCAAGGGGCAATAACACCAGTTTTCGAGGCCCCAACAGAGTCTCCAGCTCCTCATACAGGGGTGGGGGATAGTGCCATAGGAGACGCGATTCAGTTGCTGACTAGGCTAGTGGCGGGGCAGACTCATCCGCATGAGTTTATGCGGCAGATACAGGCATTGGTACAGGGGGTGGAGGACCGACGCAGAAACCAGCGTAAGAGGGCTAGATCGGCTGGTTATTCCGGTGAGTTTCGGGGTGAGTAGCCTCAACAACAGGTTAGATATTCGTCCCAGCCTACACAAAATGCACCCCCACAGTTCACAGATGGGAGATTGGACTGCACAAGGTATTCGGGAGCCGGTCAGAGCTCCAGGACTTCAGGTTTTCAGAGGAACATGGGTTCTACTCAGTCGAGGCCACTTTTCCCTCGGTGTTCACAGTGTGGCAGACATCATTCTGGGAAATGTCGTTTTGGTACAGGTGATTGTTTTTATTGCGGTCGTCAATGCCATATGATGAGAGAGTGTCCTTTCAGGAGGGATATAGGTGGTATGGCCCAGCCTACTGGGTCGATTGTCGGTTCATCATCATCTATAGCTATGCGCCCCACTGGGCAGGGTATTCAGACGCCAGTAGGCCGTGGTAGAGGTCGTGGCGGAGTTTATAGTTCTGGCGGTCCCTCAAACCGCATATATGTTGTGGCTAGCGGGCAGGATCAGGAAGTATCATCGAATGAGGTTACAGGTATATTTTTGATCTTTTCAAGACGTATATACATTGATAGATCCAGGTCCCACCCTATTGTATATATTCCCCCTTGTTGCTAGTAGAATCGAAATAGAATCTGAGTTGAAAGGACCATCTGAAGTAGGAAACTGCAAAAAAATATTGTTCCCATGTAAGAATAAGAAGAGGCTATTACTTCTTGAATAATGAGATTGATATAAATTAATGAAAGTGTCTTGTTATTTTTGGACCGAGTTCTGGGAAGTATTGGACATAGGGATTATTTGAGTTCTTTCGCAAATGACTTAGCACTTGGGAATGATGAGCACCCTATTAGTGTATAGTTGGCTCAAGCATTTAAAATATCGTAAAGAGTAGTGTTCAGGGCACAAAAAACAATATTTTTTTTGAAAAAGCAAAGCAAGGACGAGCGAACTTCTGGAATTCATATTTTCAGTTAAGAAGTCATTTGAAGGATTGGTAACTGAGGTATGCATTCGTGCACAGTTGCAATGCGTTGGTTCACGCGAATGCTAAGATAGGGTTATTTGGTTTCTTGGAACCAAAGGTTAAAAGGGGAGAAACTCATAATGCATCTTTTAACTTGTGTAGTGGGTAATCGTTTAGTACTAATATGACTGAGCATCCAAATGGAGGAATATGGTTATTGTGGAAGCCTCATCTCTATGGGGTAGGTATTAAAAATTGTACATAATGATTGATTTACTGCAGGGTAACACATAGAGGTACAAAGAAAGGTTTCCATATGACCTTGGTATGTGCATTCCATGATATGGCTCATAAAAGGGAACTGTGGATAGATATTAGAAGGTTACCTGGACAGGTACAAGGTCTATAGGCAATAATGAGTGATTTCAACTGGGTATTAAAGAGAAATGAAAGAGTGAAGTGTCATGTTGCTATGACTGGGATAAGAGATTTTAATCAGTATATAGTAGAATGTGATTTGACAGAACTACGATTATCAGGGGCATACTATATATATGGTAGTGTGCTAAAAATGGTTTATAACAATACTTACTACTCAGAAATGGATTGATGATTTACATGCTTCTAAAGTGCATTTCATGAAACCATGCCTATATGATCATTCTCTTGGGTTAATTAGGTGGGAAGTAGGCATAAAGACTCAGTACAAGTTCAGATACTTTAATATGTGAAGGTTGGATCCTGAATTTCTACAGACAGTAATAGAAGGGTGAAAAACAGATAAAAGAGGTACAAAGATATAGATGAATTCAACAAAGTGATAATAGATATTCAGTGTGATGTAGCTAAAGTGACAAATATTGATGCAACCAAAGATACAACTGAGTTAGTAAGTCCAACAAGAGGATAGAACAAATGCCACCGAGGAGACAAATGGTAATAATGAGAATAAGGAGGAACAAAGAGATACTGGGGAAGAATATGGTAATAAATAGAATAAGGAAGACAACAATGACAATGTGGTAGAAGTAGAACAACTCAACGAGGACCCACAATTGATAGAAAAGTCAAAAGCAACTCTTACTACTAAATAATAGGTTGAAGGAGCTTTTGTATCAGCAAAAGTTAATGGGGAGCGGAATGTTGACAAGAGTCAGGAGATGTGTACCAAAGTAGCAACTCTAATAATAGTAACACTGTAATATTAAAGGAAAATGGGATAATGATATCCAATGTGGAGCGGAATATTACAGTGAAAGCGGATATGTCTGTCCTAAATATTGAACAACAGAAAAATTTAATCAGAGATAATATAAGGGGTGATCAACATGACAAACTTAAGGGCTCAAGGGTGAAAGAGTCACATGGTTTAGGTAGATATATTATGGTATATGCAAAGGGTGATGCATTGGAAAAGTTGCCTATGAGTTGGATCTACCATCTGATTTGGAAGTGGTACATCCAGTATTCCATGTATATATGCTGCGTAAGTGTATTGGTGATCCTTCCAGAGTCTTCCCAGTAGATGATATCCAGGTGACAGGGGAGCTGTCTTATGAAGAGAGTTCCATAGCCTTACTTGATCGCCAGGTCAGAAGGTTACGGACGAAGGATGTGGCATCCGTCTAAGTATTGTGGCGGAACAATAATAGAGAAGAGATGATTTGGGAAGCAGAAGATGATATGAAGAAGAAGTACCCATAATTATTCCCTAAGCCTACAGGTAGTTCAATTCAACTCCTTGTTCGATCTAGTAATTGACATATTGTATATGCATTATTGTAGCTATGTGAGACATCTGTTGGTTTGCTGAATATAGGTGGATAGGCATAGTTATAAATGAGACTTTGCCGAAATTTTTCTAGCATGAGATCAATGATGAACATTCAAGGACGAATGTTTCTAAGGGGGAGGATGTTACACCTCGTAAGTTTAAGATGATAATTAAAAACGTCATTAAGGAAGTAAGATTCGAATATTGAATATAAAGAATACTTCCATATGTTAATACAAAAAAATTAGTGTATAAACGGATGTTATCCCGAAATAGTTTTTTTTTAAGTATTATACATGTGACGACGAGAATTAATTCTAGTAGTTGAATTTGTTCCAATGGAGTTATGGAATAGTATTGTATTATAAAATCATGACATTGAGGATACGAGACTTTATGAAATTTTCGGGAATTAAAGGAAGCGGAAGTTAAGATTAAAAGAAGTGGGTTTAAGATTTATTAATTGAAGGACTTGGGACCAATGCGTAATAATAAAAAATCAGATTTTTATAAACCTACACTCTTCATCTCCTTCATTCTAACTTAACAAATTTCTCCATCACCCTCTCCTCTCCTCCTCCAAACCCAGCCGAAACCCACCCCTATACATAGCAAAAATTTAAGGTTTTTATCTCCTCTTCTTAGACTATATTATTCACTGAAAATTAGAAGCAAAAACAACACCAAACAGTGGGCAATCCGTGCCACTGCTGGCCGAGAAATTGGCCAAGAATTCTTCAAATTTTAGACAAGTGTTTGGGAAGAAAACCGTGTAAGGATGATGGGTTAAATTTGTAGAACACATGCATGTCAATTGGAGTTGAAGAAGTGAAAAAAAAAGCGAAAAGAAATAGGAAAAACAGTGGGTAATTCGGATTGGGCAGTGGGCAAATCGTGGGGATTGTTTTGGACAAATTTGAGGTATAAAATTCTTCTTTCTATGATATAATTGGAGTGCATGTTGTTAGAATTAAAGAAATGAATTTGTGTTAAGGAAAAATTGTAATTTAGACATTGTATGTGAATATTTTGGATGTAGTAGCCGATATTGAGACTAATTTTACTAATCTTGGAATTGTCGTATTCGATAATTGTGTTGTGAAGTTCGTCGCTGCTTTGCATGTTGAAATTGGAAGAAATCTTGATATTTAGATTATAGTTGATCATAAGGAATCGTTGAAACATGAATTGGACTCTAAGGAATTAAGAAAAGAATTGGTTTGGTGGATGTTAATCGAAAACTGGCTAGAAATTGTTGGACCTTGTCGCATCGAGTTAGGGCCTGATTTTTGTGAAGTTTAAATGTTGGAGATTTGATTATAAACATGTATATATATATATATGTTGTGGTAATTACTAATACATGTCTTAAAGAATTAAAGAGTAGAAATGTTATACCCCGTGGTTCGGGCCGTGCGTGTGGGGCCGTGCGAGAAATTAGAGAAACACGTTCAGGGGCCTCAGAGCATGGCGCGGAGGCGAGCGCCAGCGCCAAGCGGTGAAGTCGGTGGCTGAAGTTCCAGCGCCGCGCCGGGAAATGGGCATGGCGCCGAAAGATCCGGTCGCGGGAGATTCTGCGCCATGGCCACGGAATCGAACGGCCGAGGCGGAAATTTGGCGAAAAACTTAGAAAGTCGATTTACATTTTAAAGAGGCCATGAGAGGGTGACAAGTGTCCCCCATCTGATTTACGCTCATGCATTATATTGACCAAGACTTGGTCATTTCTTTCAACTTTTCATCTTTACACTCCATCTCTCTCTAAGTTAAAAAGCTCATTCTTCTCTACATTCCCCAGAGGAATTCTAGCCTAGGGAAAAATCTGAAAAGTGTAATAGGAAGGAAAGGTTATTACAAGCTTGTGAAGACTATTGTGGTGGTGTTCTTGGAGAAAAAGGCTAGCAAGGTGTTGGAATAAGTTTGGCTAAAACTTAAGGTAACATTTCTTCTCTTGTAGTTGGTATTGGGTGTTGCATGTTTAATAGGAAGAACTTGTAGTTGGAAAAATGCACTTAGAGTAGTTGCATGTAAGAAATGGGGTTGATTATGAAAGAATTGGTTAGGGGGATATTATGAGCATGTTGTTGCCTAAATACTACATTAGACTTGTTGGGTTAGTTGTTGTAACTTGTGGGGCTGAATTTTACACACCAAAGTTTAGGTGTGTAATCCCCTTGGTGTTGGTTGGTTGTTGAGCCATAAACAAGGCATTTGAGCGTTAAAAATCGACCTTGGAAAAGGTGGCAAAGTATGTAGAAACAAAGGAAACGCTGCCCAATTTTCCGTAGGAAATTGGTGACTTTAACTTGGAAAAATTCTGCATTATAACTAGACCTTTAAAAACGTATTATGGTCATTTTAGGTTGACATACTACGTGCGGTAAAGTGGACTTAGCTTGTGGATTGACCGAAGAGGTATGTGGAGCTTTACTATCTCTTGAGCATGATTAGTTGTACCTATGTAGTACGGTAGACGTACAAGATTTGGAAATCTTCGTTTGTTATAAGTGTTTGATACTTGCTTCGTTTTAAAAGAAAAGTATAAGAATCCCTTGGACTTAAGGGAATGTGTTTTACTATTGTTTAACTCTAATATAACGGCTTTATGGGGAGTTGGTTATATTAGTTTGTGAAAGTTTAATGGAGAAAGGTTTTGATGATTTGAACTTGTGGAAGGAAAATGGTTTTAAGGCATGAATTGCCTAAGGTTTTACAAGAAATGAAGTCACTTAATTTAGAAACTTGAGATAGTTTTAAAAGGAAATGTGACTTGTTTTGAAAAGAAATCGTAACTTGATACTATGGTGATTAGTATCTTGGAATTTTTGTATAAAAAGAGTTATTTCTTATAAGGTTAGAGTACATGATACTTGGGTTAAATTACCGGATTTTTATTAAAAGACATGATCGTGCCTTAGGTATACTAAAATGAGAGGATGTATTAGTACTATTAATAAGAAGTTAGGTGATTCTTAACTTGCTTAAGTTATGATAGGCCGGTAGTGCTTATATTGTGATGTGATAGGCCGGTAGTGCTTATGTTATGTTTATTAGCCGGATGAGCTATGTTATATATATTTATATTGTTCTGGGTAAACCCGGGTTATTATTTATGCCATGGATTTGCTACCCATGATGCGAGTGCGGCGCTTGTACTCATGCGGATCGGACCATAGGATCCATGCGGGTGAAATAGTCCCGTGCGAGTGCGCGATGGTACTCATGCGGATCCACGGGATCCGTGCGGGTGAAATAGTCCCGTGCGGGTGAAATAGTCCTATGACGAGGCGGATGACCTCATGCGGGTCCACGGGACCTATGCGGGTGAAATAGTCCCGGAGTAGGATTGCTTAATGATACTACAGGCGAGGTACCTGTTTTGATCATGAGCCTCCTATTTTTATGCTATAAAATGTATACTTGTTACTCTCGTTATTAGTAAGGCACGGTCTGACATAATTTGGTTTTATCTATAACTTCGGTGTATTTTGGACTTATGATATTACTACGGTATTTTCGATTTACATACTTGAGTACGTTGTGTCGACCCCGCCTCGGGCTGCGTTCAATCTGCGCGGTAAGGAAGCGGTGGTAGATCCTCATTCCTAGGATCTTGTACTCAGTGTCGGGAGCTCCATTTCTTGAGGCTCGACTTTTGGTATGGTTCTCCTGAGTCGTTGATATTTTGTACATTCGGGGCATGGCGGGGCCCCGTCCGTCATAGTGTTATTCATTCTTAGAGCTGTAGTCTTGTCGTAACTTGGTTCGTTAAGGATGTAGCTGTTCGGTTTATGTACTTTTGGGTTAGCCATTTTGGGCTAGACTATTCTATATCTTAATGGTTGTTTATCTTGAGTTTACATTCATTTGGTTTTCTCGATGTTGTGTCACTAGGGTGCCGGGTTAAGGCACCGGTCACGGTCGGGTTGGTCGTGACAAAAGTGGTATCGAGCGATTAATCCCGGAAAGAGTCTGAGCCGTATCTAGTAGAGTCATTGTGCACACATCTAATCGTCAGTGCAGGATATTTAGGATTAGTTCCCATTCTTTCACTCTAAGATCGTGCAATAGAGTTGTGCTATAGGTTGAATTTCCTCGACGTATTTTCTGTATCGCTTATGTCTCCCATGAGCAACCGCGGCCGAAGAAGCGCAAGCGGTGAGAACTACCAGTAGGGCACCGAGGTCACGAGCACGAGCCGGTCCTTACGAGCGAGGTGTTTGGACGGCGAAGTTCTCTGACGTCGCCAACCCAGCAGTCGGAGCGGCGGCGGCTGCGAGACCGCGTACTGAGCCTCGATCCAGCGGCGAGGCGAAGGATATGGGCTACTGAGAATAGCCCGATTCATCGCCGAGATCGTGGCGAGCGGGAGGATAGGTTGGAAACAGCGATTCGGTGCACCGTAGTTCGGCCAGGCTAACGAGGCGAAGACTTTTGAGTTGCAGCCCACGAGTTTTATGGGTCGAGGCACGAGGATGATCGCGAGGAGTTTATCAAGCGATTCTGCGAAGGATCGTGAGGTGATTGGGGCTTGGAGACCGTCGATGGTATTGGGTTCGCGTCGGCCGCGGGACAACTGCGATTGGCGGTATGATTCGTGGGAAGCGTCGGGGAGCATGCGCATCCAGTATTTGGGATGAGTTCTCGGAGCGTTACCAGCCATTTTGCCACCGCGAGATGAGAGGCTCGGGCGATAGATTTTTGACCCGAGACAGAATGGGCGGACGGTCAGAATACAACGTGGAGTTTGATTCATTGGCTAGGTATGTGCCGCATTGGTAGCGAACATGGAGGGCGGTGCACCGCTATGTCACAGACTCGATGATCACTTGGCGAAGTTGCTCGGGGTGGCTCTCGGTAGGGCATGGACATTGCCGCGTGCGAGCACATGCTCTCGGGTGTGAGAACACGAGGGCCGAGCGGATCGGCAGTATCGGCGAAGAGGCGGGACAGCGAGGTCCTCTGGTAGTTTTAGGGTAGACAACCCCAGAGAAACCAGTTGCACCACGGCGGTCGAGCGCTCCTCCACCATCTTGGGGCGTCTGAGTATTCGGGAGCGGGGCGGGGTTCGAGGCCGGGTTTCGGAGGACGAGTTCGGTCGAGATGAGGCCACCTATGCCTCGGTGTGGTCGATGTGGTGATTTCCATTATGAAGTGTCGTGTTCCTCCGGGAGCTTGTTATTCTTGCGGCCAGCGGGGGCCATTTGAGAGAAGATTGTCCGTCGGAGGTGGCGGAAATATGATAGCTCGGCCGGCGGTCGATGGTTGGATCTTCATCGTCGATGGCGTCGCCCGGAGGCGAGGTATTCCGCAGACGAGGGCGCGGCGAAGGGTCGTGGTAGAGTTCGATTCAGCCGGTCCTCGAGCGCATTTATGCTATGTCGGCCGCCGGGACGGGGCGTCACCGATGTCGTCACGGTACATTATTGGTTTCTTCTTTGTGATGTTTATGCTTTGATAGATCCGAGTTCTACCTTGTCCTATATATCTCCTCATATTCTTTGGTAGAATAGAGATGAGCCCGAGTCCATAGAATCCTTTGAGGTGGCTACGCCGATCGGTGCCGGTGTTAGGCGAGCGGGTATATAAGGCTTGCCCGATGACTATAGATGGTCGTCGGACTCTGGCGACTTGATAGAGTTGGACATGACGGACCGATGTGATTATGGGTATGGATTGGCTAGCGTCTTGCTATGCCAATGTGGACCGAGAGAGAGGTTAGTTCGGTTCCGGTTTCTGGTGGCCGGTTATCGAGTGGAAGGAATCTTGCATCGCCGAGGTAGGTTTATTTCTTACCTCAAGGCTAGGAAGATGGTACGGAAAGGGTATATTTACCATTTGGTTCGGTATTCGAAATCGAGGTGAGATCTAGGACCTTGATCGATTCCGGTGGTTAGAGAGTTTCGGACGTTTTCCCGCACGAGCTTAGGGTATCCCTCCCGAGAGGAGATTGAGTTTTGTATCGATTTGGCACGGACACTCGACCGATATCTATCGCCATACGAGGATGGCTTTGCGAGTTGAAGGAATTGAAGGACCCGGTGAAAGATTTCTTTGGAAAAAGGCTTTATCGCCTAGTGTTTCTCCCCAGGAGCGCCGGTGTTGTTTGTAAAGAAGAAAGATGGGGCGTTGCGTATGTGTATTGATTACGAGCGGTGAATAAGGTAACCATCAAGAATAGATATCCTCCCGTGATTGATGATTTGTTTGACGGTTGGAGTGCGAGATGTTTCTCAAGATCGACTGCGATACCGTTATCATCAGTGCGAGTTAGAGGTAGATATCCCAAGATCGCATTCGGGACCGGTATGGGCACTATGAGTTGTGGTAATGTCTTTTGGGTTGACAACGCTCGGCGGTATTCATGGATTTGATGAATAGGGTGTTCGTGCCATTCTTGGATATGTTCGTTATAGTTTTCATCGATGATATCTTAGTGTATTCGCGCCGCAGCGAGCATACTGGTCATTTGAGGGCGGTGTTAGGAGTCCTCGGGGCCGCGATTGTATGCCAAGTTCTCGAAATGCGAGTTTTGGCCGGATTCATGGCTTTCTTAGGACATGTTATCGGGCCGATGGTATTCGGGTTGATACAAAGAAAGGTGAGGCGATCAAGACTTGGCCTAGACCCACTACCAAGCGAGTGCGCAGCTTTTTGGGCCTTCCAGGTTATTACCGGAGGTTTGTGGAGAAGTTTGCTTCTATTTCGGCACTTTTGACTAAGCTGACTCAGAAGGCAGCTATGTTCCGGTGGACGGATACTTGTGAGGAAAGTTTCCAGTTGCTAAAGGAGAAGTTGGCGGCCGCGTTCTTACTCTTCCGGAGGGTTTAGATGGATATGTGGTTTATTGTGGCGCGTCGGTGTCGGGCTTGGAGTGCGTCTTGATGCGACGCGGCAAGGTTATAGCTTATGCATCCCGACAGCTTAGGAAACATGAGAAGAACTATCCCACACATGACTTGGAGCTGGCAGCAGTGATTCACGCCTTGAAGATCTGGAGACATTACTTATATGGAGTTCATGTGGACATTTACACAGACCACAAGAGTCTCCAGTACATCTTCAGCCAGAGGGAGCTGAACTTGCGGCAGAGACGGTGGTTGGAGCTACTTAAGGATTACGATGTTGATATTCTGTACCACCGGGAAGGCGATGTAGTTGCAGATGCCCTTAGTCGCGGTCGATGGGTAGTCTATCGATGTTGAGCGCAGAAAATGGATATGGTCCGAAGTTACACGATTAGCAAGCCTTGGGGTTCGTTTGGTTGATTCCGTTAATGCGAATCGGGTCCGAGAGGTTGCCGAGTCTTCCTTCGTCGAGGAGGTGAAGGGGCGGCAGTATGAGGATCCTATTTTGGTACAGTACCGAGATGCAGCTCTCCAGCAGGAGAAGGGTATATTTGAGGTAGCGCCTGATGGGGTGCTAAGGTTTAAGGGCCGATTGTGTGTTCCCGATGTGGCAGGACTTCGTCAGCAGATTCTGGGGGAGGCACACAATGCTCGTTATTCGATTCATCCGGGGTCGACTAAGATGTACCATGACCTCAGGTGCATGTATTGGTGGGATGGTTTGAAGAGGGACGTGGCCGGTTTTGTTGCCCAGTGTCCTAATTGTCGCGAGTTAAGGTTGAGCACGAAGCGGTGGGCTATTACGGCTATTGATATTAGATGTGGAAGTGGGAGGTGGTCAACATGGACTTTATTACGAGGTTACCTCGCACGGAGGAGACATGATTCCATTTGGGTTATTGTTGTGGTGAAATCAGCCCACTTTCTTCCGGTCGGGGCGGCGTTTTGTGAGGACTATGCGGATTATATATTAGAGAGATTGTGAGATTGCACGAGTCCGGTGTCGATTATATCGAGATAGAGAGCCAGTTCACGGCTAACCAGAGGTCCTTCCGAAGGATTAGGGACACATGTGAGTCTCAAAGACGACGCTTCATCCTCGGAGCGGACGGACGGGCGGCGCACTATCCGCAACACGAGGATATCTTTGCGGGCTTGTGTTATTGATTTCGGGGGTAGCTGGGAGGATCATTTACCTCTTGTGGAGTTTGCTTATAACAACAGCTACCATTCTAGTGTTCAGATGGCGCCTTATGAGGCCTTATACGGGAGGAAGTGCAGGTCACCGATAGGTTGGTTTGAAGTGGGAGAAGTGCAGTTAATCGGGCGGTTGGTTCGTGACGATGGATAAGGTGAAGCTTATCCAGGAGCGGTTATTGGCAGCCCAGAGTCGACAAAAATCATATGCAGATCATCGGCGTCGACACTTAGAGTTTGAGGTTAATGATTGGGTCTTTCTGAAAGTGTCACCCATGAAGGGTGTGATGAGATTTGGGAGGAAAGGGAAACTCAGCCCAAGGTACATTGGGCGTGTCAGTTGTCCAAGAGTGGGCAAGGTTGCCTATGAGTTGGATCTGCCGTCCGATCTTGAGGCGGTACATCCGATTTTCACGTGTCTATGTTACTTAAATCGTTGGAGATCCGTCAGAGTGCACCGATTCAGATATCCAGTGTGAGAGGAGTTGTCGTATGAGGAGAGTCCCATAGCGATACTCGATCGTCAGGTTAGACGACTTCGGACGAAGGACGTGGCTTCCGTCAAGGTCTTATGGCGGAACGAGAACAGGGAGGAAATGACGTGGGAAGCAGAGGATGACATGATGAAGAAGTATCCTCACTTATTCCTACACCTCCGGTAACCCACTTTCACCTTGTTAGTTTTGATTTAGCAATTGTGCTTAAGTATTGTTGTGGCTCGGGGAGCATTCTTATTTGCAAAGGAATAGTTAAGAAGATATGTTTTGTTTTGTGTAAGGCTAGAAGGAACATTCGGGATGAATGTTTCTAAGGGGGGGAGAATGTTATACCAGTGGTTGGGCCGTGCGTGTGGGGCCGTCAGAAATTAGAAACACGTTCGGGGCCTCAGCCGCGCGCCAAGCGGGTGAAGTGCGGTGGCGCTGAAGTTCCAGTAGCGGCCAAAGCGAGCATGGCCGCCGAAAGATCCGGAGTCCGCGAGAGTTGCGGCGCCACGGGAATCGAACGCGGCGGGAAATTTGGGCGGAAAAACTTAGAAAGTCTGATTTCTGTTTTAAAAGAGGCCATGGGAGGGTGACAAGTGTCCCCCCCCCCCGCTGATTTCTGCTACATGCATTATATTGACCAAGACTTGGTCATTTCTTTCAACTTTTCATCTTTACACTCCATCTCTCTCTAAGTTAAAAAGCTCATCCTTCTCTCTAAATTCCCAAGAGGAATTCTAGCCTAAGGGAAAAATCTGAAAAGTGTAATAGGAAGGAAAGGTTATTACAAGCTTGTGACGACTATTGTGGTGGCGTTCTTGGAGAAAAAGGCTAGCAAGGTGTTGGAATAAGTTTGGCTAAAACTTAAGGTAACATTTCTTCTCTTGTAGTTGGTATTGGGTGTTGCATGTTTAATAGGAATAACTTGTAGTTGGAAAAATGCACTTAGAGTAGTTGCATGTAAGAAATGGGGTTGATTATGAAAGAATTGGTTAGGGGGATATTATGAGCATGTTGTTGCCTAAATACTACATTAGACTTGTTGGGTTAGTTGTTGTAACTTGTGGGGCTGAATTTTACACACCAAAGTTTAGGTGTGTAATCCCCTTGGTGTTGGTTGGTTGTTGAGCCTTAAACATGACATTTGAGCGTTAAAAATCGACCTTGGAAAAGGTGGCAAAGTATGTAGAAACAAAGGAAACGCTGCCCAATTTTCCGTAGGAAATTGGTGACTTTAACTTGGAAAAATTCTGCATTATAACTAGAGCTTGATAAACGTATTATGGTCATTTTAGGTTGACATACTACGTGCGGTAAAGTGGACTTAGCTTGTGGATTGACCGAAGAGGTATGTGGAGCTTTCCTATCTCTTGAGCATGATTAGTTGTACCTATGTAGTGCGGTGACGTCTGAGATTTGGAAATCTTCGTTTGTTATAAGTGTTTGATACTTGCTTCGTTTTAAAAGAAAAGTATAAGAATCCCTTGGACTTAAGGGAATGTGTTTTACTATTGTTTAACTCTAATATAACGGCTTTATGGGGAGTTGGTTATATTAGTTTGTGAAAGTTTAATGGAGAAAGGTTTTGATGATTTGAACTTGTGGAAGGAAAATGGTTTTAAGGCATGAATTGCCTAAGGTTTTACAAGAAATGAAGTCACTTAATTTAGAAGCTTGAGATAGTTTTAAAAGGAAATGTGACTTGTTTTGAAAAGAAATCGTAACTTGATACTATGGTGATTAGTATCTTGGAATTTTTGTATAAAAAGAGTTATTTCTTAAAAGGTTAGAGGTACATGATACTTGGGTTAAATTCCCGGATTTTTATTAAAAGACATGATCGTGCCTTAGGTATACTAAAATGAGAGGATGTATTAGTACTATTAATAAGAAGTTAGGTGATTCTTAACTTGCTTAAGTTATGATAGGCCGGTAGTGCTTATGTTGTGATGTGATAGGCCGGTAGTGCTTATGTTATGTTTATTAGCCGGATGAGCTATGTTATATATATTTATATTGTTACGGGTAAACCCCGGGTTATTATTTATGCCATGGATTTGCTACCCATGATGCGAGTGCGGCGCTTGTACTCATGCGGATCTGGACCATAGGATCCATGCGGGTGAAATAGTCCCATGCGAGTACGCGATGGTACTCATGCGGATCCACAGGATCCATGCGGGTGAAATAGTCCCATGCGGGTGAAATAGTCCTATGACGAGGCGGATGACCTCATGCGGGTCCACAGGACCTATGCGGGTGAAATAGTCCCAGGAGTAGGATTGCTTAATGATACTACGGGCGAGGTACCCTGTTTTGATCATGAGCCTCCTATTTTTATGCTATAAAATGTATACTTGTTACTCTCATTATTAGTAAGGCACAGTGCAACATAATTTGGTTTTATCTATAACTTCAGTGTATTTTGGACTTATGATATTACTACAGTATTTTCCAGTTTTACATACTTGGTACGTTGTGTACTGACCCCCTTCCTCGGGGGCTGCGTTCATGCCGCAGTTAAGGGAAAGCAGGTGGTAGATCCTCATTCCTAAGATCTTGTACTCAGGTGTCAGGAGCTCCATTTCTTCGGAGGCTCGACTTTTGGTATGGTTCTCCCTGGAGTCGTTGATATTTTGTACATTCAGGGGCATGACGGGGCCCTGTCCCGTCATAGTGTTATTCATTCTTAGAGGCTGTAGTCTTGTCGAACTTGGTTCGTTAAGGATATGCTGTTCGGTTTATGTACTTTTGGGTTAGCCATTTGGGCTGAACTATTCTATATCTTAATGGTTGTTTATCTTGAGTTTACATTCCGCTGGTTTTCTCTGATGTTGTGTCACTAGGGTGCCCGGGTTAAGGCACCGGTCACGGGTCCGGGTTCGGGTCGTGACAAAAGTGGTATCAGAGCAGTTAATCCCCGGAAAGAGTCTACAGGCCGTATCTAGTAGAGTCGTTGTGCACCACATCTGTAATCAGGGGGCTGCAAGATATTTAGGATTGGTTCCCATTCTTTCACTCTAAGATCGTGCAATAGAGTTGTGCTATAGGTTGAATTTCCTCTGACGTATTTTTCCTGTATCAGTTATGTCTCCCCGCAAGGCAACCCGAGAAGATGGCAAGCGGTAGAGAACTACGGTAGGGCACCGAGGTCACCAGCCTGAGCGGTCACTTACGACGAGGTGTTTGGACGGCGAAGTTCTACGACGTCGACCCCAACCCAGTCGGAGGCGGCGGCGGCTGCGAGACCGCGGTACTGAGCCTCCATCCAGCGGCGAGAGGATATGGGCTACAAGAGATAGCCGATTCTTGGCGAGATCGTGGCGAGCGGAGGATAGGTTGGAGACGGCGATTCATTTGCACCGTAGTTCGGCCAGTGCTAACGAGGCGAAGACTTTTGAGTTGCAACCACCGTAGTTTTATGGGTCGAGGCACGAGGATGATCCGCAGGAGTTTATCCGGCGATTCTGCGAGAGGATCGTGAGGTGATCGGGGCTTGGAGACCGAGTCGGTGGTATTGAGTTCACATCGCCGCGGGACCGCAGCGATTGGTGGTATGATTCGTGGAAGCGTCGGGGAGCATGCGCGTCAGTGTTTGGGACGAAGTTCTCGGAGGCGTTACTTGGCCATTTCTTGCCACCGCAGATGAGAGGGCTCGGCCGATAGATTTTTGACGCCGAGGCGAGAATGGGCGGGACGGTCCGAATACAACGTGGAGTTTGATTCATTGGCTAGGTATGTGCCCGCATTGGTATGACATGGAGGGCGAGTGCACCGCTATGTCACGAGACTCGATGATCACTTGGCGAGAGTTGCTCGGGGTGGCTCTCGGCCGGGCATGGACATTGCCGCGTGCGAGCACATGCTCTCGGGTGTGAGCGCGAGGCCGGACGGATCGGCGGTATCGCGAGAAGAGGCGGGCGGCGAGGTCCTCTGGTAGTTTTAGGGTAGACAACCCCGAAGAAACAGATTTGCACCACGGCCGGTCAGGCGCTCCTCCGCATCTTCGGACGTCTGAGTATTCGGGGCGGGACGAGGTTCGTGGCTTCGGGTTTCGAGAGGACGAGTTCGGTCGGATGAGGCCACCTATGCCTCGGTGTGGTCGATGTGGTGATTGCCATTATGGGGGGTGTCGTGTTCCTCCAGGAGCTTGTTATTCTTGCGGCCAGCAGGGCCATTTGAGGAGAGATTGTCCGTCCAGAGGTGGCGGAAATATGATAGCTCAGCCGACAGGGTCAGTGGCTGGATCTTCATCGTCAGTGGCGATCGCCGGAGGCGTGGTATTCCGCAGACGAGCCGCGGCGAAGTCGTGGTAGAGGTTCGATTCAGCGGTCCTCGAGAACGCATTTATGCTATGTCCGGCCCGGGACCGAGGCGTCACCGATGTCGTCCGCGGTACATTATTGGTTTCTTCTTTGTGATGTTTATGCTTTGATAGATCCGAGTTCTACCTTGTCCTATATATCTCCTCATATTCTTTGGTAGAATAGAGATAGAGCCGAGTCCATAGAATCCTTTGAGGTGGCTACGGCCGATCGGTGCCGGTGTTAGGCGGCGGGTATATAAGGCTTGCCCGGTGACTATAGATGGTCGTCGGACTCTGGTGACTTGATAGAGTTGGACATGTGACTTCGATGTGATTATGGATATGGATTGGCTAGCGTCTTGCTATGCCAATGTGGACTGCAGAGAGAGGTTAGTTCGGTTCCGGTTTCCTGGTGAGCCGGTTATCGAGTGGAAGGGGAATACTGCATCGCCGAGGGGTAGGTTTATTTCTTACCTCAAGGCTAGGAAGATGGTACGGAAAGGGTATATTTACCATTTGGTTGGGTATTAAATCACGAGGTGAGATCTGGACCTTGATCGATTCCGGTGGTTAGAGAGTTTCCAGACGTTTTCCCAGACGAGCTTCCGGGTATCCCTCCTGAGAGGGAGATTGAGTTTTGCATCGATTTGGCACCAGACACTCGACCGATATCTATCCCGCCATACAGGATGGCACCTGCCGAGTTGAAGGAATTGAAGGACCAGCTGAAAGATTTGCTGGAAAAAGGCTTTATCAGGCCTAGTGTTTCTCCCTGGGGAGCGCCAGTGTTGTTTGTAAAGAAGAAAGATGGGACGTTGCGTATGTGTATTGATTACAGGCAGCTGAATAAGGTAACCATCAAGAATAGATATCCTCCCGTGATTGATGATTTGTTTGACGGTTGGAGTGCGAGATGTTTCTCAAGATCGACTGCGATCCGTTATCATCAGTGCGAGTTAGAGAGGCGAATATCGAAAGCGCATTCAGGACCCGGTATGGGCACTATGAGTTCAGGGTAATGTCTTTTGGGTTGACCAACGCTCCAGCGGTATTCATGGATTTGATGAATAGGGTGTTCAGGCCATTCTTGGATATGTTCGTTATAGTTTTCATCGATGATATCTTAGTGTATTCGCGCACAGAGCAGGAGCATACAGATCATTTGAGGACGGTGTTGGGAGTCCTCAGGGACCGGCAGTTGTATGCCAAGTTCTCGAAATGCGAGTTTTGGCTGGATTCAGTGGCTTTCTTAGGACATGTTATCGGAGCCGATGGTATTCGGGTTGATACAGCAAAGATTGAGGCAGTCAAGACTTGGCCTAGACCCACTACAATCGCGAGCAGTGCGCAACTTTTTGGGCCTTCCAGGTTATTACCGGAGGTTTGTGGAGAAGTTTGCTTCTATTTCGGCACCTTTGACTAAGCTGACTCAGAAGGCAGCTATGTTCCGGTGGACGGATACTTGTGAGGAAAGTTTCCAGTTGCTAAAGGAGAAGTTGGCCGCCCCGTTCTTACTCTTCCGGAGGGTTTAGATGGATATGTGGTTTATTGTGGCGCGTCAGTGTCGGGCTTGGAGTGCGTCTGATGCGGACGCGGCAAGGTTATAAGCTTATGCATCGGCGGCAGGAAACATGAGAAGAACTATCCCACACATGACTTGGAGGCGGCGGTGATTCACGCCTTGAAGATCCGGAGACATTACTTATATGGAGTTCGTGGACATTTACACGGACCACAAGAGTCTCGGTACATCTTCGGCGAGAGGAGGTGAACTTGCGGCGAAGACGGTGGTTGGAGCTACTTAAGGATTACGATGTTGATATTCGTACCACCGGGGAAGGCGATGTAGTTGCGGATGCCCAGTCGCAGATCGATGGGTAGTCTATCGATGTTGAGCGAGAGAAAATGGATATGGTCAGAAGTTACACGATTAGCAAGCCTTGGGGTTCGTTTGGTTGATTAGTTAATGCGAATTGGTCGAGAGGTTGCGAGTCTTCGCCGTCGAGGAGGTGAAGGCGGCGATATGAGGATCCTATTTTGGTCTGATGCGAGATGCGGCTCTCCGGGAGAAGGTATATTTGAGGTAGCGCTGATGGGGTGCTAAGGTTTAGGGCGATTGTGTGTTCCCGATGTGGCATGACTTCGTCAGCAGATTCTGGGGGAGGCACACAGTGCTCGTTATTCGATTCATCAGGGGTCGACTAAGATGTACCATGACCTCAGGAGCATGTATTGGTGGGATGGTTTGAAGAGGGGCGTGGCGGTTTTGTTGCCCGATGTCCTAATTGTCGCGAGTTAAGGTTGAGCACGAAGCGGTGGGCTATTACGCTATTGATATTCCGATGTGGAAGTGGGAGGTGGTCAACATGGACTTTATTACGAGGTTACCTCGCACCCGGAGGAGACATGATTCCATTTGGGTTATTGTTGTGGTGACGAAATCAGCCCACTTTCTTCGATCGACGACGTTTTCGAGGACTATGCGATTATATATTAGAGATTGTGAGATTGCACGAGTCGGTGTCGATCATATCAAATAGAGGAGCCCAGTTCACGGCTAACTTAGAGGTCCTTCGAGAAGGATTAGGGACACATGTGAGTCTCAAAGGCGTTCATCCTCGGACGGACGGACAGGCGCGCACTATCCGAACAACGAGGATATCTTTGCGGGCTTGTGTTATTGATTTCGGGGTAGGGGAGGATCATTTACCTCTTTGGAGTTTGCTTATAACAACGGCTACCATTCTAGTGTTCGAATGGCGCCTTATGAGGCCTTATACGGGAGAAGTGCAGTCACCGATAGGTTGGTTTGAAGTGGGAGAAGTGCGATTAATCGGGCGGTTGGTTCAGTGAGCGATGGATAAGGTGAAGCTTATCCGGGAGCGGTTATTGGCGGCCAGTCGGCCAAATCATATGCGATCATCGGCGTCGACACTTAGAGTTTGAGGTTAATGATTGGGTCTTTCGAAAGTGTCACCCATGAAGGGTGTGATGAGATTTGGGAGGAAGGAAACTCGGCCCAAGGTACATTGGGCCGTGTCAGTTGTCGAAGAGTGGGCAAGGTTGCCTATGAGTTGGATCTGCCGTCCGATCTTGAGGCGGTACATCCGATTTTCACGTGTCTATGTTACGGAAATCGTTGGAGATCCGTCTAGAGTGCACCGATTCAGATATCCAGTGTGAGGAGTTGTCGTATGAGGAGAGTCCCATAGCGATACTCGATCGTCAAGTTAGACGACTCGGACGAAGGAGGTGGCTTCCGTCAGGTCTTATGGCGGAACGAGCGAGAGGAAATGGCGTGGGAAGCGAGAGGATGACATGATGAAGAAGTATCCTCACTTATTCCCTACACCTCCGGGTAACCACTTTCACCTTGTTAGTTTTGATTTAGCAATTGTGCTTAAGTATTGTTGTGGCTCGGGGAGCATTCTTATTTGCAAAGGAATAGTTAAGAAGATATGTTTTGTTTTGTGTAAGGCTAGAAGGAACATTCGGGACGAATATTTCTAAGGGGGGGAGAATGTTATACCCCGTGGTTCGGGCCGTACGTGTGGCCGTGCGAAATTAGAAAACACGTCGTGGCCTCGAGCCGCGCGGAGGCGGAGCGCGCGCCAAGCGGGTGAAGTGCGGTGAAAGCTGAAGTTCCAGCCTTGGCCGGAAGCGAGGCGCCGAAAGATCAGTCCGCGGGAGTTGCGGCGCCGAATCGAGGCAGCGCCGAGGCGGGAAATTTGGGCGGAAAAACTTAGAAAGTCGATTTGTTTTAAAAGAGGCCATGGGAGGGTGACAAGTGTCCCCACATCGATTTACGCTACATGCATTATATTGACCAAGACTTGGTCATTTCTTTCAACTTTTCATCTTTACACTCCATCTCTCTCTAAGTTAAAAGCTCATCCTTCTCTCTAAATTCCCAGAGGAATTCTAGCCTAAGGAAAAATCAAAAGTGTAATAGGAAGGAAAGGTTATTACAAGCTTGTGACGACTATTGTGGTGGTGGCGTTCTTGGAGAAAAAGGCTAGCAAGGTGTTGGAATAAGTTTGGCTAAAACTTAAGGTAACATTTCTTCTCTTGTAGTTGGTATTGGGTGTTGCATGTTTAATAAGAATAACTTGTAGTTGGAAAAATGCACTTAGAGTAGTTGCATGTAAGAAATGGGGTTGATTATGAAAGAATTGGTTAGGGGGATATTATGAGCATGTTGTTGCCTAAATACTACATTAGACTTGTTGGGTTAGTTGTTGTAACTTGTGGGGCTGAATTTTACACACCAAAGTTTAGGTGTGTAATCCCCTTGGTGTTGGTTGGTTGTTAAGCCTTAAACATGACATTTGAGCGTTAAAAATCGACCTTGGAAAAGGTGGCAAAGTATGTAGAAACAAAGGAAACGCTGCCCAATTTTCCGTAGGAAATTGGTGACTTTAACTTGGAAAAATTCTGCATTATAACTAGAGCTTGATAAACGTATTATGGTCATTTTAGGTTGACATACTACGTGCGGTAAAGTGGACTTAGCTTGTGGATTGACCGAAGAGGTATGTGGAGCTTTCCTATCTCTTGAGCATGATTAGTTGTACCTATGTAGTACGGTAGACGTACAAGATTTGAAAATCTTCGTTTGTTATAAGTGTTTGATACTTGCTTCGTTTTAAAAGAAAAGTATAAGAATCCCTTGGACTTAAGGGAATGTGTTTTACTATTGTTTAACTCTAATATAACGGCTTTATGGGGAGTTGGTTATATTAGTTTGTGAAAGTTTAATGGAGAAATGTTTTGATGATTTGAACTTGTGGAAGGAAAATGGTTTTAAGGCATGAATTGCCTAAGGTTTTACAAGAAATGAAGTCACTTAATTTAGAAGCTTGAGATAGTTTTAAAAGGAAATGTGACTTGTTTTGAAAAGAAATCGTAACTTGATACTATGGTGATTAGTATCTTGGAATTTTTGTATAAAAAGAGTTATTTCTTAAAAGGTTAGAGGTACATGATACTTGGGTTAAATTCCCGGATTTTTATTAAAAGACATGATCGTGCCTTAGGTATACTAAAATGAGAGGATGTATTAGTACTATTAATAAGAAGTTAGGTGATTCTTAACTTGCTTAAGTTATGATAGGCGGTAGTGCTTATGTTGTGATGTGATAGGCGGTAGTGCTTATGTTATGTTTATTTCGGATGAGCTATGTTATATATATTTATATTGTTCTGGGTAAACCGGGTTATTATTTATGCCATGGATTTGCTACCCATGATGCGAGTGCGGCGCTTGTACTCGTGCGGATGCGGACCATAGGATCCATGCGGGTGAAATAGTCCCGTGCGAGTGCGCGATGGTACTCATGCGGATCCACAGATCCATGCGGGTGAAATAGTCCCGTGCGGGTGAAATAGTCCTATGGCGAGGCGGATGACCTCATGCGGGTCCACAGGACCTATGCGGGTGAAATAGTCCCGAGTAGGATTGCTTAATGATACTACGGGCGAGTACCTGTTTTGATCATGAGCCTCTATTTTTATGCTATAAAATGTATACTTGTTACTCGTTATTAGTAAGGCACGGTCTGACATAATTTGGTTTTATCTATAACTTCATTGTATTTTGGACTTATGATATTACTACGGTATTTTCGATTTTACATACCAGTACGTTGTGTCTTCGACCCCCTTCCTCGGGGGCTGCGTTCATGCCGCAGGTAAGGGAAAGCAGGTGGTAGATCCTCATTCCTAGGATCTTGTACTCAGGTGTCAGGAGCTCCATTTCTCCGGAGGCTCGACTTTTGGTATGGTTCTCCCTGGAGTCGTTGATATTTTGTACATTCGGGGCATGGCGGGGCCTGTCGTCATAGTGTTATTCATTCTTAGAGGCCTGTAGTCTTGTCAGAACTTGGTTCGTTAAGGATGTAACTGTTCGGTTTATGTACTTTTGGGTTAGCCATTTTGGGCTAGACTATTCTATATCTTAATGGTTGTTTATCTTGAGTTTACATTCCGCTGGTTTTCTCTGATGTTGTGTCACTAGGGTGCCCGGGTTAAGGCACCGGTCACGGTCGGGTTAGTCGTGACAAAAGTGGTATCAGAGCAGTTAATCCCCGGAAAGAGTCTACAGGCCGTATCTAGTAGAGTCGTTGTGCACCACATCTGTAATCAGGGGGCTGCAGGATATTTAGGATTGGTTCCCATTCTTTCACTCTAAGATCGTGCAATAGAGTTGTGCTATAGGTTGAATTTCCTCTGACGTATTTTTCCTGTATCAGTTATGTCTCCCATGAGCAACCGCAGCCCGAAGGGCAAAGCGGTAGAGAACTACGGCAGGGCAAAGGTCACGAGGCACGAGCCGGTCCTTACGAGCGAGGTGTTTGGACGGCGAGTTCTACGACGTCGCCAACCCCAAGAGTCGGGCGGCGGCAACGGCTGCGAGACCGCGTACGAGCCTCGATCCAGCGGCCGAGCGAGAGGATATGGGCTACAAGAGATAGCCCGATTCTTGGCGAGATCGTGGCGAGCGGGAGGATAGGTTGGAGACAGCGATTCATTTGCACCGTGAGTTCGGCCAGGCTGCTAACGAGGCGAGAGACTTTTGAGTTGCGGCCCACGAGTTTTATGGGTGAGGCACGAGGATGATCCGCAGGAGTTTATCAAGCGATTCTGAGAGATCGTGAGGTGATCGGCTTGGAGACCGAGTCAGTGGTATTGGGTTCGCATCGGCTGCGGGACACCGCGATTGGTGGTATGATTCGTGGGAAGCGTCCGGGAGCATGCGCATCCGGTATTTGGGACGAGTTCTCGAGGCGCATTTGGCCATTTCTTGCCACCGCGAATGAGGAGGGCTCGGGCGATAGATTTTTGTGGCCCGAGACGAGAATGGGCGGGCGGTCGAATACAACGTGGAGTTTGATTCATTGGCTAGGTATGTGCCGCGTGGTAGCGAACATGGAGGGCGAGTGCCGCTATGTCACGAGACTCGATGATCACTTGGCGAGAGTTGCTCGAGGTGGCTCTCGGCCGGGCATGGACATTGCCGTGCGAGCACATGCTCTCGGGTGTGAGCGCGAGGGCCGAGCGGATCGGCAGCTCCGGCGAAGAGGCGGGGCAGCGAGGTCCTCTGGTAGTTTTAGGTAGACAACCCGAAGCAAGCAATTTGCACCACGGCCGGTCGAGCGCTCCACCATCTTCGGACGTCTGAGTATTCGGGGCGGGGCGGGGTTCGTGGCTTGGGTTTCGGAGGACGAGTTCGGTCGAATGAGGCCACCTATGCCTCGGTGTGGTCGATGTGGTGATTGCCATTATGAAGTGTCGTGTTCCTCCGAGAGCTTGTTATTCTTGCGGCGGCGAGGCCATTTGAGAAGATTATCCGTCCAGAAGTGGCGGAAATATGATAGCTTCGGCCGGCGAAGTCGATGGTGGATCTTCATCGTCGATGGCGATGCGCCACGGAGGCGAGGTATTCACGCAGACGAGCCGCGCGGCGGTCGTGGTAGAGGTTCGATTCAGCGGTCTTGAACCGCATTTATGCTATGTCGGCCGCGAGACCGGGGCGTCACCCGATGTCGTCACAGGTACATTGTTGGTTTCTTGCTGTGATATTTATGCTTTGATAGATCCAGGTTCTACCTTGTCCTATATATATCCTCATATTGCTGGTAGAATAGAGATAGAGCCCGAGTCCATAGAATCCTTTGAGGTGGCTACGCCGATCGGTGCCGGTGTTAGGCGGCGGGTATATAAGGCTTGCCCGGTGACTATAGATGGTCGTCGGACTCTGCCGACTTGATAGAGTTGGACATGACGAACCGATGTGATTATGGGTATGGATTGGCTAGCGTCTTGCTATGCCAATGTGGACCGAGAGAGAGGTTAGTTCGGTTCGGTTTCTGGTGAGCGGTTATCAGTGGAAGGGAATCTTGCATCGTCGAGGGGTAGGTTTATTTCTTACCTCAAGGCTAGGAAGATGGTACGGAAAGGGTATATTTACCATTTGGTTCGGGTATTCGATACTGAGGCTGAGGTGCCGGACCTTCAGTCAGTTCCGGTGGTTAGAGAGTTTCCAGACGTTTTCCCAGACGAGCTTCCGGGTATCCCTCCTGAGAGGGAGATTGAGTTTTGCATCGATTTGGCACCAGACACTCGACCGATATATATCCCGCCATACAGGATGGCACCTGCCGAGTTGAAGGAATTGAAGGACCAGCTGAAAGATTTCTTTGGAAAAAGGCTTTATCGAGCCTAGTGTTTCTCCCAGGGAGCGCGGTGTTGTTTGTAAAGAAGAAAGATGGGGCGTTGCGTATGTGTATTGATTCTGAGCGGTGAATAAGGTAACCATCAAGAATAGATATCCCCTCCCCAGGATTGATGATTTGTTTGACCAGTTGGGTGCGAGATGTTTCTCCAAGATCGACCTGCGATCTGGTTATCATCAGGTGCGAGTTAGAGAGGCAGATATCCGAAGCGCATTCGGGACCGGTATGGGCACTATGAGTTCGTGGTAATGTCTTTTAGGTTGACAACGCTCAGTAGTATTCATGGATTTGATGAATAGGGTGTTCGTGCCATTCTTGGATATGTTCGTTATAGTTTTCATCGATGATATCTTAGTGTATTCGCGCCTGAGCGAGAGCATACTGATCATTTGAGGCGGTGTTGGGAGTCCTCGTGGCCGGCGATTGTATGCAAGTTCTCGAAATGCGAGTTTTGGTGGATTCATGGCTTTCTTAGGACATGTTATCGGGCCGATGGTATTCGGGTTGTCTGACAAAGAAAGATTGAGGCGATCAAGACTTGGCCTAGACCAGCTACACCGGCAGTGCGCAACTTTTGGGCCTTCAGTTATTAGGAGGTTTGTGGAGAAGTTTGCTTCTATTTGGCACCTTTGACTAAGTGACTCGGAGCGGCTATGTTCGATGGACGGATACTTGTGAGAAAGTTTCGATTGCTAAAGGAGAAGTTGGCGACCGCCCGTTCTTACTCTTCCGGAGGTTTAGATGGATATGTGGTTTATTGTGGCCGTCAGTGTCGGGCTTGGAGTGCGTCTTGATGCGGACGGCAAGGTTATAGCTTATGCATCCGGCGGCTTAGGAAACATGAGAAGAACTATCCCACACATGACTTGGAGCGGCGGTGATTCACGCCAAGATGCGGAGACATTACTTATATGGAGTTCATGGACATTTACACAGACGCAAGAGTCTCGTACATCTTGACAGAGGAGGCGAACTTGCGGCGAAGACGGTGGTTGGAGCTACTTAAGGATTACGATGTTGATATTACGTACCACCAGGAAGGCAATGTAGTTGCGGATGCCCTTAGTCGCAGTCGATGGGTAGTCTATCGATGTTGAACAGAAAATGGATATGGTCCGAGTTACACGATTAGCAAGCCTTGGGGTTCGTTTGGTTGATTAGTTAATGCGAATTCGGTCGAAGGTTGCGAGTCTTCGCCGTCGAGAGGTGAAGGCGGCGTATGAGGATCCTATTTTGATGCGATCTGAGATGCGGCTCTCGGCGGAGAAGAGTCTATTTGAGGTAGCGCCTGATGGGGTGCTAAGGTTTAAGGGCCGATTGTGTGTTCCCGATGTGGCAGGACTTCGTCAGCAGATTCTGGGGGAGGCACACAGTGCTCGTTATTCGATTCATCCGGGGTCGACTAAGATGTACCATGACCTCAGGTGCATGTATTGGTGGGATGGTTTGAAGAGGGACGTGGCCGGTTTTGTTGCCCGTGTCTAATTGTCGGTGAGTTAAGGTTGAGCACCAGAAGCCCGGTGGGCTATTACAGGCTATTGATATTCCGATGTGGAAGTGGGAGGTGGTCAACATGGACTTTATTATAGGGTTACCTCGCACCGCAGGAGACATGATTCCATTTGGGTTATTGTTGTGGTGTGAAATCGCCCACTTTCTTCGATCGGGGCGGCGTTTTTGTAGAGGACTATGTCGATTATATATTAGAGAGATTGTGAGATCGCGAGTCGGTGTCGATTATATCGAATAGAGAGCCAGTTCACGGCTAACCGGAGGTCCTTCCGGAAGGATTAGGACACATGTGAGTCTCAAGACGGCGTTTCATCCTCGACGGACGGACATGCGAGCGCACTATCGAACACGAGGATATCTGCGGGCTTGTGTTATTGATTTGGTAGTGGGAGGATCATTTACCTCTTGTGGAGTTTGCTTATAACAACGGCTACCATTCTAGTGTTCGAGATGGCGCCTTATGAGGCCTTATACGGGAGGAAGTGCGGTCACCGATAGGTTGGTTTGAAGTGGGAGAAGTGCGATTAATCGGGCGATTTGGTTCAGTGACGATGGATAAGGTGAAGCTTATCCAGAGCGGTTATTGGCAGCCAGTCGCATGCAATCATATGCAGATCATCGGCGTCGACACTTAGAGTTTGAGGTTAATGATTGGGTCTTTACGAAAGTGTCACCCATGAAGGTGTGATGAGATTTGGGAGGAAAGGAAACTCGGCCCAAGGTACATTGGGCGTGTCGGATGTCAGAAGAGTGGGCAAGGTTGCCTATGAGTTGGATCTGCCGTCCGATCTTGGCGGTACATCCGATTTTCACGTGTCTATGTTACGAAATCGTTGGAGATCCGTCTAGAGTGCACCGATTCGGGATATCCAGTGATGAAGGAGTTGTCGTATGAGGAGAGTCCCATAGCGATACTCGATCGTCAAGTTAGGCGACTCGGACGAAGGAGGTGGCTTAGTCGAGGTCTTATGGCGGAACGAGCGAGGAGGAAATGACGTGGGAGCGAGAGGATGACATGATGAAGAAGTATCCTCACTTATTCCCTACACCTCCAGGTAACCCACTTTCCTGCTTGTTAGTTTTGATTTAGCAATTGTGCTTAAGTATTGTTGTGGCTCGGGGAGCATTCTTATTTGCAAAGGAATAGTTAAGAAGATATGTTTTGTTTTGTGTAAGGCTAGAAGGAACATTCGGGACGAATGTTTCTAAGGGGGGGAGAATGTTATACCAGTGGTTGGCCGTGCGTGTGGCCGTCACGAGAAATTAGAAACACGTTCGGGGCCTCGAGCATGGCCGGAGGCGAGCAGCGCCAAGCGGGTGAAGTGCGGTGGCGCTGAAGTTCAGCGCCATGGCCGGGAAGCGAGGGCTGCGCCGAAAGATCCGGAGTCGCGGGGAGTTCTGCGCCAGCCGCGGAATCGGGCATGGCGAGCGTGAAATTTGGCGGAAAAACTTAGAAAGTCGATTTACGTTTTAAAAGAGGCCATGGGAGGGTGACAAGTGTCCCCACATCGATTTACGCTACATGCATTATATTGACCAAGACTTGGACATTTATTTCAACTTTTCATCTTTACACTCCATCTCTCTCTAAGTTAAAAAGCTCATCCTTCTCTCTAAATTCCCAAGAGGAATTCTAGCCTAAGGGAAAAATCTGAAAAGTGTAATAGGAAGGAAAGGTTATTACAAGCTTGTGACGACTATTGTGGTGGCGTTCTTGGAGAAAAAGGCTAGCAAGGTGTTGGAATAAGTTTGGCTAAAACTTAAGGTAACATTTCTTCTCTTGTAGTTGGTATTGGGTGTTGCATGTTTAATAGGAATAACTTGTAGTTGGAAAAATGCACTTAGAGTAGTTGCATGTAAGAAATGGGGTTGATTATGAAAGAATTGGTTAGGGGGATATTATGAGCATGTTGTTGCCTAAATACTACATTAGACTTGTTGGGTTAGTTGTTGTAACTTGTGGGGCTGAATTTTACACACCAAAGTTTAGGTGTGTAATCCCCTTGGTGTTGGTTGGTTGTTGAGCCTTAAACATGACATTTGAGCGTTAAAAATCGACCTTGGAAAAGGTGGCAAAGTATGTAGAAACAAAGGAAACGCTGCCCAATTTTCCGTAGGAAATTGGTGACTTTAACTTGGAAAAATTCTGCATTATAACTAGAGCTTGATAAACGTATTATGGTCATTTTAGGTTGACATACTACGTGCGGTAAAGTGGACTTAGCTTGTGGATTGAGAAGAGGTATGTGGAGCTTTCCTATCTCTTGAGCATGATTAGTTGTACCTATGTAATGCGGTGAGCGTCAAGATTTGGAAATCTTCGTTTGTTATAAGTGTTTGATACTTGCCGTTTTAAAAGAAAAGTATAAGAATCCCTTGGACTTAAGGGAATGTGTTTTACTATTGTTTAACTCTAATATAACGGCTTTATGTGGAGTTGGTTATATTAGTTTGTGAAAGTTTAATGGAGAAAGGTTTTGATGATTTGAACTTGTGGAAGGAAAATGGTTTTAAGGCATGAATTGCCTAAGGTTTTACAAGAAATGAAGTCACTTAATTTAGAAGCTTGAGATAGTTTTAAAAGGAAATGTGACTTGTTTTGAAAAGAAATCGTAACTTGATACTATGGTGATTAGTATCTTGGAATTTTTGTATAAAAAGAGTTATTTCTTAAAAGGTTAGAGGTACATGATACTTGGGTTAAATTCCCGGATTTTTATTAAAAGACATGATCGTGCCTTAGGTATACTAAAATGAGAGGATGTATTAGTACTATTAATAAGAAGTTAGGTGATTCTTAACTTGCTTAAGTTATGATAGACCGGTAGTGCTTATGTTGTGATGTGATAAGCCGGTAGTGCTTATGTTATGTTTATTAGCCGGATGAGCTATGTTATATATATTTATATTGTTACGGGTAAACCTCGGGTTATTATTTATGCCATGGATTTGCTACCCATGATGCGAGTGCGGCGCTTGTACTCATGCGGATCTGGACCATAGGATCCATGCGGGTGAAATAGTCCCGTGCGATGCAGCGATGGTACTCATGCGGATCCACGGGATCCATGCGGGTGAAATAGTCCCGTGCGGGTGAAATAGTCCTAGGACGAGGCGGATGACCTCATGCGGGTCCACAGGACCTATGCGGGTGAAATAGTCCCAGGAGTAGGATTGCTTAATGATACTACGGGCGAGGTACCCTGTTTTGATCATGAGCCTCCTATTTTTATGCTATAAAATGTATACTTGTTACTCTCGTTATTAGTAAGGCACGGTCTGACATAATTTGGTTTTATCTATAACTTGATGTATTTTGGACTTATGATATTACTACGCATTTTCGATTTTACATACTTGTACGTTGTGTCTTGACCCCCTTCCTCGGGGCTGCGTTCATCTGCGCAGTAAGGAAGCGGTGGTAGATCCTCATTCCTAGGATCTTGTACTCAGGTGTCAGGAGCTCCATTTCTTCGGAGGCTTGACTTTTGGTATGGTTCTCCACAGTCGTTGATATTTTGTACATTCGGGGCATGGCGGGGCCTGTCGTCATAGTGTTATTCATTCTTAGAGGCTGTAGTCTTGTCGAACTTGGTTCGTTAAGGATGTAGCGTCGGTTTATGTACTTTTGGGTTAGCCATTTTGGGCTAGACTATTCTATATCTTAATGGTTGTTTATCTTGAGTTTACATTCCGCTGGTTTTCTCTGATGTTGTGTCACTAGGGTGCCCGGGTTAAGGCACCGGTCACGGGTCCGGGTTCGGGTCGTGACAAGAAAAGGATGTTATGTTGCAATTATAAGACTCGAACTCTTGTTGTCGCTAGAGTTGATGGGCAGTTTTAAGGTTGTTCTAATATGGATTAACATGAGAGATAGGTGTAGATATCACCTTGGTTGTTGTAGTTATTGTATTAACTAAATTTGAAAGAGAAGGAATGTGTTACGATGACGTAAATGGAATATCTGAGATTATTTTGGTTTTATTCTTAAGTTATGACTTGTTATTGGTATTGCTGGCTTGATTTGTAAGTTGTGAATATGCACATAAACAGGGGAAGTGCTGCCCGGATTTTTATAGAAAAGAAAGCGAGTTATCATTCAATTATTATGAATGCTAGTAATCATCAGGTTAATGGATATTTTACTACTATTATAGGTTGAAGTGCTAGTCAAGGCTTATCTAGGTTATTGAGTGGTTAGTTCGTCAATGATGTATGTGAAACTCTTCCTTATTTCTTTTTGGCATGACTTATTGAAAGTATGACGGACGTACATGATTTATACACATTCTATTTCCTAAAGATGTTAGTCATGAGAAATGCCTATGATTTTTCAGAAAAGATGTTTATAATGGTATATGATACGATAAACGCCTTGATTTTCCAAAAAATGATTTAAATGATATATGATATGATAGTGTCTTTCATTTATTCCACTGAGAGTCAAGTGATGATTTAATATGTATAAAATTACTCATGATATTTTATTCGTGCTGGATATGATTATATGAATTAACCGAGTCCCTCAGTAAAGGGCCGACAATGTATATAAATATGATGATTCTACGGAGTCCCTCATTAAAGGGCCGACAATGTATATAGATATGATGATTGTTACACCCAGTGATTTCAGGGCAATGATATGAGAACGTAAGTTAGGATATAATATTTGAATGTTGGAAGGAAAGTATATCTACATTTTCTATAGGGATTTTTTTTATACAACGAATGTGATGACGAAAATTATTAACTAGTAGTTAAATTCTTTCCAATGGATTTATGGACTTAGTATTGTATTATTAAGTATTGACATTGATAATATGAGGCCCATCGAAAATTTCACAATTTTGGGGGAGATCCATCGAAATATTTCAAGAATATTGGCTAAGTGTGGGAGTTAATTTTGAGACAAGAAGATATTTGTGGACAAGTGGGTCCCCCTCCACTTGTGCTATATACACTTAATACATTCAAAGCTTTGCAAGACTTGATCATAATATCTTCATCCTCCAACTCTTATCTCTTTTCTAAAGCTTCAAGTTTCGAAAATACCATAGCCAAAGTGAAGAACAAGATCAACTTATTTTCCGATATTAAGCTCCTTAATTAAGTTCGAAGCAAAGTTGATCCTCCAAAACAGTGGGTTAAGTTGTTGGCCGAAACTTCCCTAAAAACCTTTAGCTTGGAGATGAACTTGTTGGAAGGAAACATGGAAGCAAGATGGTTACAAGCTTGTAGAGGATACGTGCATGTGGTTGTAGCGTGAAGAAGTGTGGAAGTGAAGTGTGAGCCGAAAACCTAAGGACTACTTTGGCTAAAGTAGAGGTAAGAGTTCTCCCTATTAATAAGTTATTGGTAGAAATGATGTTATAGTTAATGGATGAATATGTATTTAGAAGGATTGGAAGCAAGAAAATGCATGTGGTTGTTGTTAGCATGTTGGCCGATTCTTGGCAATTTTTCATTACTTGGATTCGTTGGTTATTGTTGTTGTTATAACCACTTGCTACATGTTTTTAGATGAAGGAAATATTGTTATGGAAAGTATAAACTGTTTATATGAAAGTGTTGTAACGAATTGGATTATAAAGAGTCGTGAAAAAGGGCCTTGGCTTGAAGTCTTGTTGTGGTAGAGAACTTCATATAAATTGTTGGATATTGTCGTGCTATTTTAAGGGTTGTTTTATGCATGTATATGCTGAAAATTTAGTCACTGTTTATGCATGTTTAGATGTGGTAATTGCTAACGTATGTCCTAAAGGAACGAGAGTGTAGAAAGGTATAGAAAGACTTCATATCTTACCCTCATTGTTGTTGAAATATAGATTGTTTTCGTGGAATGTTTTAGTAAGGATTAAGGGGCTGTTTTACGTGAGAAATAGGTGTGTGAATCAACTTGGTTAACTGTTTAGTTGTGCCCATAATTGGTGCTCGATTATTGGTGTATTTGGCCTTGTTCGTAAGTTCTTGATGTGAGCATTTATAGGGGAAGTGCTGCCCAAATTTTTATATGAAAATAGAACCCTTACTTGGTATATGTATTATACTAGTAAGCATGAAGTTGATAGACATATTATTATTTTTATAGGGTGAAGTACATTGAGACGTATTCTACTTATCGTGTGGGTATAACCGATAAGGTATGTGAACTATTCATTCTTCTTTTGGCATGTTCTACGTACGAAATATACATGTGGTATTGTTTCATGATTCATTCTACTCTTAGAAGTTAAGAGGTATTCATGTTATTGATTCTATGCTAAAAGCATGTCTAAATTGTTCCTAAGTCCTTATTAAAGCATATGATGAGAGATGTTAATTTTCATAAGAGTTCTTAATAAGTGCTGGAGTCGGTTCGACTTTGCTAATTTAAAGTAACTGATAAGTATTAAGCGCTGAGACTGTTTTAATAATTGGGTATGTTCTAATAGACGTGTTGAAATAAGCCATTGCAGCGTTAAGTGAAAAAGGTATTGATAAGCGATTATATTAAAATGATTAGCACACCATCTGCATAGAAACTAAGATATAACTAATTTTTTACATTTTCTAGTTCACAGCTGATTAGATAAAATTTCATGATATAACTTACTCACGACCCATATAAGGATTAATTAGGCAATTCGGATCCGTTATCACCAATCAAATACAGGATTATTGGAAATATTCGAGGTATGTGAAACTCTTCCTTCTTTCTTTGGCATGATTTATATGAAGTGAGTGTACGACGGACATACATAGTTTTATTGAATCTTAATCCTTAATGATGCATGATATGATAGTGCCTTGGTGTTTTCTAAAATGAAAGATGTGATAGTGTCTTGGTTTTCTAAAAGGAGAGTTCATTTTAATGATTGGTACATGATATGTTGGTACCTTAGTTTTTCTAAAATGAGAGTTCATTTTAATGATTGGTACATGATATGTTGGTACCTTGGTTTTTCTAAAATAAGAGTTCATTTTAATGTTTGGTATATGATATGTTGGTACCTTAGTTTTATTCTAATGAGAGTCAAAGATGATTTAAAGTGCATATGGTTGCTCATGATAGCTATCCGTGCAAATGTTATTATTCCATTTCACCGAGTCCCATAATGGGCCGACAATGTATATATGTATATGACTCTACGGACAAGATCCGTGATGCGAGTATAGATACTCATGCGGGTATAAAGACTCATGCGGGTTCGATTCTCATGAATAATATATGTCTATGACTCCACAGACAAGATCTATGTTACGAGTATAGATACTCATGCGTGTATAAAGACCCATGCGGGTTCGATTCCCATGAATAATATATGTATATGACTCCACAGACAAGATCTGTGATGCGAGTATAAATACTCATGCGGGTATAAAGACCCATGCGGGTTCGATTCCCGTGAATAAGATATGCATAATGATTCTATGGGCAGGTGTCCCTCATTTTGACATGATTTTCATATTTTTAAAAGGCACAATGACTTTTATTTTTATAAAGTACAGTGGTACAGTGGTACAATGATATAGTGATACAATGATATAGTGATACGGTGGTACAGTGGTACAATGATACGGTGGTACAGTGGTACAATGATACAGTGGTACAGTGATACAAGGTAAAGTTGGCTCTTATTTTATATGGCACGGTTGGATCTGATATTTGATTTTCATACTTGTCCTTGTTATCTTTTTGCCAGTTATGATCTTATTTACTGTACTTTATGTTTACATACTTGGTACATTGTTATACTGACCCCCCTTCTCCGGGGGGCTGCGTTCATGCCCGCAGGTATCGGTACTCAGTTTGGTGATCCTCGAGCTTAGGATCCTTGCCCAGCTTTTTGAGATAGCTCCACTGTTCCTGAGCTTATCATCTTGGTACAGTCTTTGATTATAGACTTATGTATATTCAGGGGTACGGCGGCGCCTTGTCTCGTCACATTTCATATCATACTCTTAGAGGTCTGTAGACATGTGTGGGTGGTTAATGTGTATTTGGGCATATGTATACTTGTAGTTCGTTTGGACTATTCTATGTAAAGTGGAGGCCTTGTCGGCTTGCATGTTTTATTATACAAGTTTGGTATGTGATTATGAGTTGTTCCTTAGCTTTCGCTGGTTATATGTGATGTGTGGGTATAAGGGTGTCCAGGTAGGGCACCAGTCGCGGACCCGTCGGCTCGGGTCATGACAAAGGAGGTATCAGAGCAGTTAGTCTTCGGAATGTCTACAGACTGTGTGCAGTATAGTCTTGGTTATCGGTGTGTTGTACACCACATCCATAAACAGGAGGCTATAGTACATTTAGGATTGGTTTCTATTTTTCCTACTTTAAGATCGTGCGATAGAGTTGTGTTGTTAGGGTAGTCCCTCCTTAACGTATTATTGTGGTTGCAGCTATGCCTCCAAAGAAGGCGATAACGGCCCAGAAGGGGAAAATATGGACTTTGTATACAGGTTGGTAAAATTGTTGTATAGTTGGTGTGATAATGATGTACATCTATACGAACATATTTATTAGGGCCAAATGGGTGTTGCCTGAAATGATTATGGGTTATCATGAGTTGGTTAAGCTTTGATAATGGCTTGGAAGGTATGAAACCGTGTAATGAATCCACATCAAGGCTTTATATATGTGCTAATTTGGAACACTTAGGAGGTGATGAGTTGTCTGAGATTGAGATGAACTCTTAAAAGATCATGTTCAATTGACTTAATGACATACCATGTTGTTAGATTAAGCTATGTTGTATGCTTAAGTGATATGCACGAATGATATTCGTATGGAGTAAATAGGGTTGTTATGGTTAAGACAACATGATTTTGAGATTATGAGAAGCTATCTTACCCGTATATGGGGAGAGATAATGTAAGTTTGGGACCTGAAATATTCGAGAATATGAGAATATTAAATAATCGTTGAGACCTTAGATATACAAGGCCTTCTGGAGTAAAATATTTTATGTGTGATCTTGACTAAAGTACATAGTATGTGTGAAGTATATTAGTTGTGATGATTCCTTGGTTTGAGTATAAATCACTTGTGATCGTTGTTAATGTTGTTGGGCAGGTTGGAAATGATATTACCAATTTTAAAGGAACTGCAATAGGACCTTATGAATGTGACCTTGTTTACAAAGGAAGTACAATGTGCTAAGGACTATTAGAAGTGGAATGAGACTATGTGATATATAGTGGCCATGTGAGGCATCTTTGGGTTTGCTGAGTATTGTTGGAACTTGTAGAAAAAGAAGAGATTAAGTGATAAATGTGTGCTATGAATTTCAGGCACAGCACCACGGTGCCAAAGTACAGGACCGCGGTGCTGAAACTTCAGAGAACTGCAGGAATTCCGACACCGCGGTGCTGACACTAACAAGTATAAGTTGATAGGTATAGTTAAAGGAGACTATGCCGAAATGTTTATAGTGAGAGACCTATTATGAACATTCGAGGATGAATGTTTCTAAGGGGGGAAGAATGTTACACCCCGTGATTTCAGGGCAAGGATATGAGAACGTAAGTTAGGATATAAGATTTAAATGTTGGAAGGAAAATATATTTACATTTTCTATAGGGAATATTTTTGGATACAACGGATGTGACGAAGAAAATTATTAACTAGTAGTTAAATTCTTTCCAATAGATTTATGGACTTAGTATTGTATTATTAAGTCTTGGCATTGATAATATGGGGACCATCGAAAATTTCACATTTTTGGGGGAGGTCCATCGAAAATTTTCAAGAATATTAGCTAAGTGTGGGAGTTATTTTTATGACAAGAAGATATTTGTGGACAAGTGGGTCCCCCTCCACTTGTGCTACATACACTTAATACATTCAAAGCTTTGCAAGACTTGATCATAATATCTTCATCCTCCAACTCTTATCTCTTTTCTTAAGCTTCAAGTTTCGAAAATACCATAGCCAAAGTGAAGAACAAGATCAACTTATTTTCCGAGATTAAGATCCTTAATTAAGTTCTAAGCAAAGTTGATCCTCCAAAACAGTGGGTTAAGTTGTTGGCCGAAACTGCCCTAAAATCATTATCTTGGAGATGAACTTGTTGGAAGGTAAACATGGAAACAAGATGGTTACAAACTTGTAGAGGATACATGCATGTGGTTGTAGCGTGAAGAAGTGGTGTGGAAGTGAAGTGTCAGCCGAAAACCTAAGGACTACTTTGGCTAAAGTAGAGAGTTCTCCCTCTTAATAAGTTATTGGTAGAAATGATGTTATAGTTAATGGATGAACATGTATTTAGAAGGATTGGAAGCAAGAAAATGCATGTGGTTGTTGTTAGCATATTGGCCGATTCTTGGCTATTTTTCATTACTTGGATTCGTTGGTTATTGTTGTTGTTATCACCACTTGCTACATGTTTTTAGATGAAGGAAATCTTGTTATGGAAAGTATAAATTGTTTATATGAAAGTGTTGTAACAAATTGGATTATAAAGAGTCGTGAAAAAGGGCCTTGGCTTGAAGTCTTGTTGTGGCCGAGAACTTCATATAAATTGTTGGATATTATCGTGCTGTTTTATGCGTGTATATGCTGGAAATTTAGTCATTGTTTATGCATGTTTAGATGTGATAATTGCTAACGTATGTCCTAAAGGAACGAAGGTGTAGAAAGGTGTAGAGAGGCTTCATATCTTACCCTTATTGTTGTTGTAATATGGACTGTTTTCGTGGACTATTTTAGTAAGGATTAAGGGGCTATTTTACGTGAGAAATAGGTGTGTGAATCACTGATCGGTGTATTTTATATACACCTTTTGAGTCATTTTTAGTTAGTATTTTACTCATTTCATTTATATTTAGTATAGTATTAGGGTCGTTTTCCTTTCTTTTGTGTCACAGCGGTCAGAAATGGAGAAATGACGAAAAGGAGATGAAATGAGCATAAATGAGATGGAATTACACACAAAAAGGGCCAAAAAAATGAAGTCTAAGAAGTTTCGGGAATTATAGAGGAGATCAGACGAAGTCCGGATGAAAAAAGGACAACGAAACGAAAATCCGCCAGAAAAACGCCTCAGGCGCCGCGGCGCCCAATGTTCTGAATGTTCCGAAAGTTGCTGATTTTTCAGCGCCAGGCTGATCTGAACATGGCGCACGCGAGATTTTAGGCAGGTGACATGTTTTCGAGTCCTAAAGGGATAACTTTCCTATCTTAAAACACTTACCTAAAAGGATTCTAATAACTTTTCCTACCTACATAATCCTTAACCCTTCACCTAAAGGATTCTTGGTCTATAAATAGTCTCTACATCATTAGAAGAATTCATCCCCCACAATTCACCATTCTACATCCACCATCCTACATTCCATCCACCATTCCATCTTGTAAATATTCCACAACACAACCCTTAGATGCTAGAAGGCTTGGAGACTCGTTCTTGAGTATTTTCTTTTCTTTCTTTTTGCTTTATTTATTTCAGTTCATGTATGGAGAGTGTATTAGTTCTTAGTGTGACTATGGCTAGGAGCTAATTACTTCATTAGGGATTTCCTTGTGATTCACTTGAAACTCTATTCATGAATTAATATATTAGTTTGGTTTCTTCTTCACTTATTTAAGATTTATTCAATAGTTGTTTTGATTGCTTGATAATTAATTGATCACTAATTATCATAATTCTTATGATTTCTAACCGAAATCCGAAAGGGGAGGTTGTGAATATGCTGTAGTTGGATAAACATAGGTTAAATCGTGGACGAAAGTACCCCGATACTTGTGTAGTATTAATAAGGTTTTTGGTCTTAATCCTCCTCTATAGTCAATCTTATCACCGAAAGGTAGAAAAGTGCTATACTGGGGTTGAGTGTTTATATAACCTTATGCGAGTATAAAACAGCTTAGTTAACCTGCTATCTTAACGTAGAAGAAGAAGTCAGTCTAATTGTATTAAGGATTGAATAGAGTGGATAGTTGATGATCTTGGAAGCCCTAATTATCCATCATAACTGATTTAAATCAAAGTATTTTTATAATTAGTTTATTTTCTGCATTATTAGTTTAGAATTCCAATTCAATTGACGTTAACCAAATAGATACCATAGGATAGATAATCGATACTTAAAAACCAGTCTCTGAGGACGATATTCGGTCTTACCTAGACTATATTACTTGTCACGATACGTGCACTTGCGTTAGTGTGTGCATAAATCACGCATCAATCACATTGGTTAACTGTTTAGTTGTGCCCTTAATTGGTCTTCAGTTATTGGTGTATTTGGCCTTATTTGTAAGTTCTGGATGAGAGCATTTATAGGGGAAGTGCTGCCCAAATTTTTATATGAAAAGAGAACCCTTACTTGGTATATTTCTTATACTAGTAAGCATGAAGTTGAATGACGTATTGTTGTCGTTATAGGTTGAAGTACATTGAGATGTATTCTACTTATCGTGTGGGTATAACCGATAAGATATGTGAACTATTCCTTCTTCTTTTGGCATGTTCTACGTACGAAATATACATGTGGTATTGTTTCATGATCCATTATACTCGTAGAAGTTAAGGGGTATTCATGTTATTGATTCTATGCTAAAAGCATGTCTAAATTATTCCTAAGTCCTTATTAAGGCATATGAGGAGAGATGTTAATATTCATAAGAGTTCTTAGTAAGTACTGGAGTCGGTTTGACTTTGCTAATTTAAAGTAACTGATAAGTATTAAGCTCTGAGATTGTTTTAATAATTGGGTATATTCTAATAGACGTGTTGAAATAAGTCATTGCAGCGTTTTGTGAAAAAGATATCGACAAGCGATTATATTAAAATGATTAGCACGCCATCTGCATAGAAACTAAGATATAACCAATTTGTTTTACATTTTCTAGTTCATAGCTGATTAGATAAAATTTCATGATATAAATTACTCAAGACTCATATAAGGATTAATTAGGCAATTCGGATCCGTTATCACCAATCAAATACATGATTATTGGAAATATTCGAGGTATGTGAAACTCTTCCTTCTTTCTTTGGCATGATTTATATGAAGTGAGTGTACGACGGATGTACATAGTTTTATTGGATCTTAATCCTTAATGATGCATGATATGATAGTGCCTTGGTGTTTTCTAAAATGAAAGATGTGATAGTGCCTTAGTTTTCTAAAATGAGAGTTCATTTTAATGATTGGTACATGATATCTTGGTACCTTGGTTTTTCTAAAATGAGAGTTCATTTTAATGATTGGTACATGATATGTTGGTACCTTGGTTTTTCTAAAATGAGAGTTCATTTTAATGTTTGGTACATGATATGTTGGTACCTTGGTTTTTCTAAAATGAGAGTTCATTTTAATGTTTGGTACATGATATGTTGGTACCTTGGTTTTATTCTAATGAGAGTCAAAGATGATTTAAAGTGCATATGGTTGCTCATGATAGCTATTCGTGCAAGTGTTATTATTCCATTACACCGAGTCCCATAATGGCCGGCAATGTATATATGTATATGACTCCACGGACAAGATCCGTGATGCGAGTATAGATACTCATGCAGGTATAAAGATCCATGCGGATTCGATTCCCATGAATAATATATGTATATGACTCCACAGACAAGATCCGTGATGCGAGTATATATACTCATGCAGGTATATAGACCCATGCGGGTTCGATTCTCATGAATATTATATGTATATGACTCCACGTACAAGGTCCGTGATGCGAGTATATATACTCATGCGGGTATAAAGACCCATGCAGGTTCGATTCTCATGAATATTATATGTATATGACTCCACGGACAAGATCCGTGATACGAGTATAAATACTCATGCGGGTATAAAGACCCATGCGGGTATAAAGACCCATGCTGGTTCGATTCCCATGAATAGGATATGCGTAATGATTCTATGGGCAGGTGTCCCTGATTTTGACATGACTTTCATATTTTTAAAAGGGACAGTTGACTTTCATTTTTATAAAGTACAGTGGTACAGTGGTACAGTGATACAGTAGTATAGTGATACGATGGTACAGTGGTATAGTGATACAATGGTACAGTAGTGCAGTGGTACAAGGTAAAGTTGGCTCTTATTTTATATGGCACGGTTGGATCTGGTTTTTGATTTTCATACTTGTCCCTGTCATCTTTTGGCCAGTTATGATCTTATTTACTGTACTTTATGTTTACATAGTTGGTACATTATTGTACTGACCCCCCTTCTCCGGGGTGCTGCTTTCATGCCCGCATGTATATGTACTCAGTTTGGTGATCCTCCAGCTTAGGATCCTTGCCCAGTTTTTTGAGATAGCTCCACTGTTCCGGAGCTTGTCATCTTGGTACAGTATTTGATTATAGACTTATGTATATTCAGGGGTACGGCGGGGCCTTGTCCCGTCACATTTCATATTATACTCTTAGAGGTCTGTAGACAGGTGTGGGTGGTTAATGTGTATTTGGGCATATGTACAGTTGTAGCTCGTTTGGACTATTCTATGTTAAGTGGCGGCCTTATCGGCTTGCATTTTTTTATTCTACAAGTTTGGTATGTGATGAGTTGTTCCTTAGATTTCGTTGGTTATATGTGATGTGTGGGTATAAAGGTGCCCAGGTAGGGCACCAGTCGTGGACCCGTCGGCTCGGGTCGTGACAATGATTCTACCGAGTCCCTTAGTAAAGGGTCGGTAATGTATATAGATATGATGATTCCACCGCGTCCCTCACTATAGGGCCGACAATGTATATAGACAAGAGGATTCTATGGATATGCATCCCTGATTTTGATATGATTCTCATTTTTATAAGGCACAATCGACTCTCATAATTTCATATATGGCACAGTTGGATTTGGTATTTGAATTTAATACTTGTCTCTTGTACGCTCTGACCAGTTATGATTATCTGTTTTGTACCTTATGTTTCATATACTCGGTACATTCTTTCGTACTGACCCCACTTTCCTCGGGGGGGCTGCGTTCATGCCCGCAGGAATAGGTGCTCAGTTTGGTGATCCACCAGTCTAGGATTCCGTTCAACTGGTTGGAGAGCTCATTTGATTCAGAGCTTAGCCATTTTGGTACAGAACCTCTTTTTAGACTTATGTATATTTAGGGCACGACGGGGCCCTCTCCCGTCATATTTCATTACCTTTCTTATTGAGGTCTGTAGACAGTTGTGGGTTGTACTTATAAATCTGTTTTGGTCAGCCATGTTATTGTACTCTATGTTGAGGTATTACCGTGTACAAGTGATATTATCTGGTGGCAGCCTTGTCGGCTTGCCTGTTATATTGTGTTGGTTAGTTGTGACTGTTATACCCCGTATTTCCAGAGTATGTATGTGAGGACGTACGTATATTTGTACAAACCCTAATTAGGTTAAGGATGAGATTGTGAACTTTCAACGGAAAAGATTCCGAACCTTGTGAAGGAAATTCTACGTTTTTAATATTTTAACCGATTACGGATTTTTCTGAGAGACGAAATATTTTGGACCAATTGGAGGGCGACATGTGTCACCCTTAGTTGGCATGGGTTGGACGAAATGGTGGCCAAGTGGACAAGGTCAAATGGTCAAAGTCTTGGAAGATATCTTCTTTGGGTGAGTGGGAGTAGGTAGGTGCATTTTTGGGGCATGTGGGGGAGGCATTATGGACGTTTTTCTTGAGCAAGTGGGAGGCCACTTGGCTCATTGTTGTGGGGGACATATGTCCCAATGTTGTGGTGGACATATGTCCCAACTTTGTGGTGGACACTTGGTGGAAGACCTCACTTGAACAAGCTACCACATCTACACCTTCCATTTGTTTTGATCTTGGCCTTTGAAGGGCCTATAAATACCCCCCCTTAGTTGAAGACTTCTCCATCCACAAACACATTTTCCAAGTCTCAAAATCCCTCCCCTCTCTTGTAGTTTTTCGTCCAAGTCTCCTTCCCCCCTTTCCCTAGTTCTCGTCCAAAAAGCTCCTCCCCCTTTCTAGTTGCCTACGTCCGAAAACACCCCCCCCCCCTTGGTAGAAAGTATTCTCCAAGTATTGTTACTATGCCAAAATACCTTAGCCAAATACCTTGTAGTATTCCTAAGTTACCTCTATACTAAAAACCCGGAAATACTACCTTATATCCATTAGTCACAAAACGAAACCCTAGGGAAAATCTTCATTGTTGGTTGAAGTATTAAGTAGAAGTTGTATAGAACTTCTAAGGGTTTCTTGGAGCGAATTGGAGCGTATAGAGTAGGAGCTAAACCTTGCTCAGGATCGACATATATCTTGGATAATTTTGGGCTTGTCGAGGTAAATATCTTGTCCTTCTATTGTAATTGGAGATTACATACTGTAGTAGTATAGAATTGAGTGTAAGACGTATAGAAGGATGGCATAAGAAGAGAATTGAACTGTACTTACATAGGGCTGTATTCTGATGGACTTGTGTAGTTTGTGGTGAGGAAGTCTTGCTGCCCAATTTTCCGTAGAATTAAGAACCTTCTGCTTAGAATATTCTACAGAGTAGTCTAGACGTTGATAGACATATATGGCCATTATAGGTTGAAGTTCTGCGAGTAGCGTGTTCTACTTGAAGGGAGGACAAGGCTAGCAGGGTATAGTACGGTGGAGCGTTTTGCTAATTGTCGATAATCGTCGCGAGGTATGTGAAACTCTTCCTATCCTTTCTAGCATGATGTCTTGTAAACTATGTAGCGGTGACGTACATGTGCTAAATGAGTTTTGGTTGGTTTAAAACATAAAGTGTTATAATAGCTTTATGGGAAGTTAGTTATAACGACTTTATGTAGGTAAAAGAATGGTTTATTGATTTTAGAAGTTAAGAGACTTGATCTTAAAAGATAAGAGACTTGACTTAATTGAATTGATATGAATTTGTTAAAAAGTGTGAAACCTCATTCGTGAGTAATGAGTACTTGGTTTTTAAAGAATAATGTTTTACTGATTTCGGAAATGAGAATAAGTATCGAACGAACCACTGCAGCGTTAATAAAGGAAAATGTATTGACAAATAATTAATTATATTAAAACCAGTAGAAACCTCCATCTGCATAGAAGCTAAGATAAGACAAAATTGTATTACATTTCCTAGATCATGGCTGCTTTAATAAGATTGTTATAAACAAGAATAACCTACTCACACATAAGGCATATGTTACTCAAATTGTTTTAAAAGAGAATTATGTTATTAAGTGATTAAGACTATGAATTACGAAACCTTTCGAAAATGAGAGACTTGAGTATTTATTAGGCAAACTTGAACTTTTTGAAAAGAATGTTGCTACTTGATTTTAAAAAAGGAAAGTATGGTATTATCTTAATCTGTCTTAAAAGAGCGTTTAAATGTTATGGCCGATTCTATACCGAGTCCATGGGATGGACCGGGAATGTATTCCACACGACACCGAGTCCATGGGATGGACCGGGAATGTATTCCACCACGTTTTGATATCGAGTCCCATGAGATGGGCCGAGACATGTATTCCATACGATTCCTATAGAGTCCCATGAGATGGGCCGAGACATGTATTCCATACGATTCCTATCGAGTCCCATGAGATGGGCCGAGACATGTATTCCATACGATTCCTATCGAGTCCCATGAGATGGGCCGAGACATGTATTCCATACGATTCCTATCGAGTCCCATGAGATGGGCGAGACATGTATTCCATAAGATTCCTATCGAGTCCCATGAGATGGGCGAGACATGTATTCCATACGATTCCTATCGAGTCCCATGAGATGGGCAGACATGTATTCCATACGATTCTATCGAGTCCACGAGATGGGCGAGAGATGTATTCCATACGATTCCTATCGAGTCCCATGAGATGGGCGAGACATGTATTCCACGATTCCACCTCGAGTCCCATGGGATGGGTCGAGACATGTTATCGTATCATCGATTTATACCTAGGCTGGCGGTGAGAGCAGTTCCACGGACGTGAGGATGACTTTGAGAGTGAGCCCTGCGCCGACATGACTACTTTTATGTTGTAAATCGTAGTTTGATTATCATACATGTCTCTGTTTTATATAAGCTGTTATGATTTCATTTCTGATATTTTCGATTTCACATACTTGGTACTGTTATCGACCTCCTTGAAGCTGCGTTCATACCGCGGTAGAAGTACATCGGTTGATCCTCACTCTTAGGATCACGATTCGGCGTATTAGGAAGCTCCGTTTTCTCGGAGGCTTATCTTTTGGTATGTTTTCCCCGAGTTTGTAAGTTCTTGTACATTCAGGGGTATGGCGGGGCCCTGTCCCGTCATAGTTGTTGTAAAAATCTTAGAAGTGCAGTAATCTTGTTGTGGCGAGTTTGTAAAGGATATGTATTCGGGTTCAAAATTTTATGTATATATACATGCCGAAAGGCAATCTTCTCTTGATAAACTGTTCTCATTCTATAATTGTTTCATGTCTTGTTTTATATTCCGCTGGTTACTCTGATGTTGTATCGCTAGGGTGCCCGGGTAAGGCACCAGTCACGGGCCCGGGTTCGGGTCGTGACAAAAGTGGTATCAGAGAAGTTAATCCTCGAAAAGTGTCTACATACCGTATCTAGTAGAGTCTTGATTATCGGTGTGTTGTGCACCACACCAATAATCAGGAGGCTATAGGATATTTAGGATTGGTTTCCATTCTTCTCATTCTGAGATCGTGCCTTAGAGCTGTATTATAAGTTGGACCCCTCTGACGTATTTTGTTTTTACCAGTTATGCCTCCGCGCAAGGCAACCCGGGCCCAGAAGGGCAAGGCGGAGGAGCTGTTAGTAGGATCTGAGGAGTACGAGGCGCATGCGGTCATTACGAGATAGTGCTTGAGACGGCGAGTTTTGCGGCGCCGCCCAGCGAAGTTTAGAGCCGCAGCGATGGCTGCGAGACCACAATACACGAGCCTCGGTCCCGGCTGGAGCGAGAGGATATAGGTTACAAGAGATGGCGATTATTGGCGGAGATAGTGGCAAGGCACGAGATAAAGCGATCTGGCGGATTCCGATCGGTAGTACCGTAGTTCACCCGGCGTATAGTTTGAGGCGTGAGACTTTCTAAGTTGTAGCCCGCCGATGTTTTATGGATCGAGGCACGAGGATGATCGCGAGGAGTTCATCCGGCGATTCTGACGGATCGTAGAGTGATCAAGGCTTGGAGACCGAGTCGGTGGTCTTAGGTTCACATCGGCCGCGTGATCTGCGATCGTTTGATTTGTGAGGCTGTCCCGGGAGCATGCACTTCCAGTGTATGGGACGAGTTCTCGAGGCATTTCGGCCACTTCTTGCCTCCGCGAGATGAGAGGCGGGCGACAATTTACGATGTCGAGCGAGAGAGAGGCGTGCGGGAGTACAACGTGGAGTTCGACTCATTAGCTCGGTATGTCCCTGCGTTAGTAGGCGATATGGAGGGCGAGTACACCGCACGTCACGGGCTCGATGACTACTGGCGAGCTTGTTGGTGTAGCCCTTCACCGGCATGGATATTTCCGCATGCGAGCTTATGCACTTGGATGTGAGGCGGAGGGTCGGCGGAATGGCCGAGATCAGCAAAAGAGGCTAGAATAGCGAGGTCCTTTGGTAACTTTCGAGGCGAACGCCTCGGCCGAGTTAGTTATGCACCTCCGCCGATCTGAGTGGTCCTCGCGATCTTGGGGCGTTCGGTATTCGGGGCTGGTCATAGCTCGTGGCTTAGTTCACGGTATACATGGGTTCTAGCGATCGGGTTCATGCTTTCTCGGTATGCGCGATCGGCAAACGTCATCCGGGAGTGTCGTCTTCTGCGGTGCTTGTTTCACTGCGGCCGTCGAGGGCCATGTGACGAGGACTGTCCTGAAGGAGGATACAGTAGAATGCCACGGCCTCTGGGTCGGTGGCGGTTCATCGCCTATATAGCTATGCGGCGTGGGATTATGATTAGTGCGACGAAGGGAAAATGAAGCAGATGATACAGGTATATTCTTACCCCTCTAGAGACTAGTATGCGTTGATGATATGATGAAGTGCTAGGTATTATGTTCAGATAGCATTATGTTAAAATTGTGTTTAGAAAACATTGTTAGTTAGAAGGGTAAGTTTGGGGACAGGGAAATTGTGAGCCTTAGAATATTATACGTGGAGACCTTAGAGGCGAGGCCATCTTGAGTAAAAGATTTAATTTTTTATGTTTGACCCTTATCGGAGTGCATAGTATACGTGAGATATATTTGTGTGATAAGTCCCTGAGTAGTGTGAAATGAAAGAGGGTAGTTGAGCTAAGAAGACCACTAGGTTTTCGTGACTTGATGGTGAGATTGTTCCGGATCGGGAAACAAGAGCTTGGCGCGATAAATGGGTCGGGTTGAGGCCATATTGCGGGTCAACCCGCAGCCCGGTTTGAAGTAAGGAAGATTTGTGGTGGTCCCGCTTTGTGTTAGGGTCACGAGGGTGTTAAGCCCAAGTTTAGTTAACCATCGTACGAGTTCGCGGATGCGTTCGACTAGTAGTCGGGCCGATGGGGTCAGCCCATCTTGTCTTTCAGTCAGGACTGTTTACTCGGCAGATGGTTATGCGAGATGTTATATATCAGGAAGGTTGTAAGGCTGCACGAGGTCCCTACTCTTACTTTATGACAGGCAGTGGAGCCTAGTTTACGACTATTTCTTTTTATGGAGGTTTTACCAGGCGAGGTTAGGAACTTAGGTGAGTCTCAGTATTGCATTCACCCTCGGGCCGGTGTTTTTGATTTCAGGGGTAGCAGCGAGGATTATGTGCCTCTTGTTGAGTGAGTATCATTATATCTACCATTTCAGTATTTCGGATGTCGCCTTATGAAGCCTTGTATGGGCGGTAGTGTAGGTTGCCGGTCGATTGATTCGATGTTGGCAAGGTTCGAATTGTTGGTTCATACTTGATTCAGCAGAGTGTGGATAAGGTGGAGCTTATCCAGAAGAAGTTATTGGCAGCTCAGAGTCAACAGAAGTCGTGCGGATAGTCGGCGTCGACACTTGGAGTTCAGGTCGACGGTGGGAGCTTTCGTGATATTAGAGGTGATTCCTCGTTGGCTTGGATTAGAGTTTTGAGCATGTGTTGTATTGTGGCCATGTGTGGCATTTGCAAACTGTTTAAATAATGAGGAACTTTATCGTTATCTGCCTTGAGAAGGAACATTCGGGACGAATGTTTCTAAGGAGGGGAGAATGTTATACCCCGTATTTCCAGAGTATATATGTGAGGACGTACGTACATTTGTACAAACCCTAATTAGGTTAAGGATGAGATTGTGAACTTTCAACGGAAAAGATTCCTAACCTTGTGAAGGAGATTCTACGTTTTTAATATTTTAACCGATTACGGATTTTTCCGAGAGACGAAATATTTTGGACCAATTGGAGGGCGACATGTGTCACCCTTAGTTGGCATGGGTTTGACGAAATGGTGGCCAAGTGGACAAGGTCAAATGGTCAAAGTCTTGGAAGATATCTTTTTTGGGTGAGTGGGAGTAGGTAGGTGCGTTTTTGGGGCATGTGGGGGAGGCATTGTGGACGTTTTTCTTGAGCAAGTGGGAGGCCACTTGGATCATTGTTGTGGGGGACATATGTCCCAATGTTTTGGTGGACATATGTCCCAACTTTGTGGTGGACACTTGGTGGAAGACCTCACTTGAACAAGCTACCACATCTACACCTTCCATTTGTTTTGATCTTGGCCTTTGAAGGGCCTATAAATACCCCCCCCCCCCCCCCTTAGTTGAAGACTTCTCCATCCACAAACACATTTTCCAAGTCTCAAAATCCCTCCCCTCTCTTGTAGTTTTTCGTCCAAGTCTCCTTCCCCCCTTTCCCTAGTTCTCGTCCAAAAAGCTCCTCCCCCTTTCTAGTTGCCTACGTCCGAAAACACCCCCCCCCTTGGTAGAAAGTATTCTCCAAGTATTGTTACTATGCCAAAATACCTTAGCCAAATACCTTGTAGTATTCCTAAGTTACCTCTATACTAAAAGCCCGGAAATACTACCTTATATCCATTAGTCACAAAACGAAACCCTAGGGAAAATCTTCATTGTTGGTTGAAGTATTAAGTAGAAGTTGTATAGAACTTCTAAGGGTTTCTTGGAGCGAATTGGAGCGTACAGAGTAGGAGCTAAACCTTGCTCAGGATCGACATATATCTTGGATAATTTTGGGCTTGTCGAGGTAAATATCTTGTCCTTCTATTGTAATTGGAGATTACATACTGTAGTAGTATAGAATTGAGTGTAAGACGTATAGAAGGATGGCATAAGAAGAGAATTGAACTGTACTTACATAGGGCTGTATTTACAGTAGACTTGTGTAGTTTGACGGGTAGGGAAGTGCTGCCCAATTTTCCGTAGAATTAAGAACCTTCTGCTTAGAATATTCTACAGAGTAGTCTAGACGTTGATAGACATATATGGCCATTATAGGTTGAAGTTCTGCGAGTAGCGTGTTCTACTTGAAGGGAGGACAAGGCTAGCAGGGTATAGTACGGTGGAGCGTTTTGCTAATTGTCGATAATCGTCGCGAGGTATGTGAAACTCTTCCTATCCTTTCTAGCATGATGTCTTGTAAACTATGTAGTACGGTAGACGTACATGTGCTAAATGAGTTTTGGTTGGTTTAAAACATAAAGTGTTATAATAGCTTTATGGGAAGTTAGTTATAACGACTTTATGTAGGTAAAAGAATGGTTTATTGATTTTAGAAGTTAAGAGACTTGATCTTAAAAGATAAGAGACTTGACTTAATTGAATTGATATGAATTTGTTAAAAAGTGTGAAACCTCATTCGTGAGTAATGAGTACTTGGTTTTTAAGAATAATGTTTCTTGATTTGAAATGAGAATAAGTATCGAGCTAACCACTGCAGCGTTAATAAAGGAAAATGTATTGACAAATAATTAATTATATTAAAACCAAGATGAAACCTCCATCTGCATAGAAGCTAAGAGAAGACAAAATTGTATTACATTTCCTAGACCATGGTCTTTAATAAGATTGTTATAAACAAGAATAACCTACTCACACATAAGACATATTTTACTCAAAGTGTTTTAAAAGAGAATTATGTTATTAAGTGATTCAGACTATGAATTACGAACCCTTTCGAAAATGAGAGACTTGAGTATTTATTAGGCAAACTTGAACTTTTGAAAAGAATGTTGCTACTTGATTTTAAAAAGGAAAGTATGGTATAATCTTAATCTGTCTTAAAAGAGCGTTTAAATGTTATGGCGATTCTATACCGAGTCCATGGATGGGCCAGAATGTATTCCACGACACCGAGTCCATGGGATGGACCGGAATGTATTCCACCACGTTTTGATATCGAGTCCCATGAGATGGGCGAGACATGTATTCCATACGATTCTATAGAGTCCGTGAGATGGGCGAGACATGTATTCCATACGATTCTATCGAGTCCCATGAGATGGGCGAGACATGTATTCCATACGATTCCTATCGAGTCCCATGAGATGGGCGAGACATGTATTCCATACGATTCCTATCGAGTCCCATGAGATGGGCGAGACATGTATTCCATACGATTCTATCGAGTCCCGTGAGATGGGCCGAGACATGTATTCCATACGATTCCTATCGAGTCCCATGAGATGGGCCGAGACATGTATTCCATACGATTCCTATCGAGTCCCATGAGATGGGCCGAGACATGTATTCCATACGATTCCTATCGAGTCCCATGAGATGGGTCGAGACATGTATTCCACACGATTCCACCTCGAGTCCCATAGGATGGGCCGAGACATGTTATACGTATCATACGATTTATACCTAGGCTGGCGGTGAGAAGCGAGTTCCACTGCGTGAGGATGACTTTGAGGTAGTGAGCCCCTGCCTTGACATGACTACTTTTATGTTGTAAACTGTAGTTTGATTATCATACATGTCTCATGTTTTATATAAACTGTTATGATTTCATTTACAGTATTTTCCAGTTTCACATACTTGATACCTGTTGTACTGACCTCCTTCGGGGGGCTCCGTTCATGCCGCAGGTAGAGGTACATCGGTTGATCCTCACTCTTAGGATCACAGTTCAGCGTATTGGGAAGCTCCGTTTTCTCCGGAGGCTTATCTTTTGGTATGTTTTCCCCGAGTTTGTAAGTTCTTATACATTCAGGGGTATGGCGGGGCCTGTCCCGTCATAGTTGTTGTAAAAATCTTAAGTGCATGTATCTTTGTTGTGGCGAGTTTGTAAAGGATGAATCGTCGGGTTCAAATTTTATGTATATATACATGCCGAAAGACAATTTTCTCTTGATAAACTGTTCTCATTCTATAATTGTTTCATGTCTTGTTTTATATTCCGCTGGTTACTCTGATGTTGTATCGCTAGGGTGCCCGGGTAAGGCACCAGTCACGGGCCCGGGTTCGGGTCGTGACAGTGACTCCCCAGGAGGCAGGTACATTCTTGTGTAAAGGCAATTTTGTCGGCTTGCCTATTCAGGCATATGTTATTGTTGCGGCGTTATGCTGCCATATTTCATATTTTCCTTATGTGTTAGTTGGATTATGTGTGACAGGTTAGTATAATGATGTCATTAGGGAGTTTAGTCGCGGCCCGTCGGGTCGGGTCATGACAATAACTCTGTTCCTTGTAGACATATTCTTCTTCAAGGAAAGTTGCATTTCTGGAAACAATTACTTTATGTTCGCCAGAAAGATAGAAGTAGTATCCCCTTGTTTCCTTAGGATATCCCACAAAATAACACTTCTCACTTTTAGATTCCAATTTGTTAGTAAGGAACTTCTTTACATATGCTGGGCACACTCAGGGTCGCATGTGTCTATGTGTTGGCTTCTTGTCTTTCCATATCTCATATGGAGTCTTCGCTACTGACTTTGATGGAACTCTGTTCAAAATATAGATTAAGTTTTGTAATGTATATCCCCATATGTATGTTGGTAGAGATGAGAAGCTCATCATGGATCTAACCATATCTAATAAGGTCTGATTTCTCCTCTCAGCAACACCATTCATTTGTCGTGTTCCGAAAGGTGTCCATTGTAATTGAACTCCATGAAGCTTCATGTAATCTAGAAATTATTTACTTAAGTATTCACCTCCTCGATCTGATCGAAGAGTATTAATATTTGTTTCAAGTTGCTTCTCTACTTCTGACTTGTACTCCATGAATTTCTCCAAAGCTTCAGACTTATGTTTCATAAGATACACATGCCCAAACCTTGAGAAATTATCTGTAAAAATGATGAAATAAAGAAAGCGTCCCTTAGCTTGAGTTGAAATCGACCCACATACATCGGTATGGACTAACTCAAGCACCTCTTTGGCACGTACCCCTTTCCAAGAAAGAGATTTAGTTGTCATCTTTCCTCTTAAGCAAGATTCACAATTACCATATCATTCTAAGTCAAATGGTTCTAGGTAGTCTAACTTCCTTAATCTTGCTATCCTTGATTCATTGATGTGACCAAGTCTACAGTGCCATAAGTAGGTGGGGTTTCTTGAATTACTTATTTTAGCTCTTTTATTTTGAATATTGAAAATTTCATGGCTACAGTTTAAAACATACAATCCATCCACAAGCGGTGCATTTTCACAAATAAAACCATTATATGAAAAAACATAACTTCCATCGGTAATACATGAGGAAAACCCCTCAATGTCTAACATAGGGACAAAAATAATATTTCTCGTTAACGAGGAAACAAAATAACAATTATTAAGTGCTAAAAAAAGCCTGAAGGTAAACCTAGTCTATAAGTCCCCACGCGTTCAACATCAACCCTTGTTCTATTTCTAACTCGTAGATCTACTTCCCAAGGTTCAACCTTTCTGCTGTCAATTAGCCCCTGCACATTATTACAAATGTGTGAGCCACAAGCGGTATCTAATATAGACATATTTATTTCAATAACAAACATACCTTGTCCAGCATGGCCAGAAATACCTTGTGCTTTGTCTCCTCCGGGGCTGTACAGTCCTTCTTCCAATGCCCATTTCTCTTGCAATTGAGGCAAACATCAACAACTACCTTGGCCTTCTTTTGTCCAACTCTTCAAGGCTTCACAATTGTGGGCGTAGCGGCAACCACCTTACCCTTCTTCTTCTGCACATTCTTACCCTTAAGCTTGAACTTGCTAGATGACCCCACCATGAGCACAACTTTACGTTTAGAGGTGGACGATTCGAAGGTCTTCAACATATTATAAAGCTCTGGAAGATTCGCTTTGGTTCCATTCATGTTGTAATTTACAATAAAGTTTTCAAATGAAACATGAAGCGAATTCAAGATTAGGTTGACAGAAACTATTACGGGCAACTTCGTTTCAGTCGAAGCTAACCTTTCTATAACCAAATCATCTTCCAAACATATTGTGACACCTGGCCCTCTTCGTTCAACTTAAAATTAAAGAGATCTCTCAACAGTTCATACTCTATTGTCTGAGACTGTGAGTCATAGAGACTCTTCAAGTGTTCTAGCATCTCGTTAGGGCTCATATTTTCATGATGTCTCTGTAACTCATGAGGCATAGAAGATAACATGACACATTGTGCCGCAATAGCATCATCAAATATTTCTGATAGGCCGCCTTGTCAAACAGGGCGTATGCTTCAGAATATTCAGCAGGGACTGTAGGGAGTGTTGTATCCAATACATACTCAATATTTTCTAATCGCAACACCAAACGCAAATTTCTTAACCAGTTAGGAAAATTGGCTCAATTCAGCTTGTTTATTTCAACCAACATTTAAGTGGCAGATTCGACATTGTAACAAAAGGAAAGATAGACATGAAATTAACATTCTAATATAATTTCTATTAAACACATCCGTTAACTAATTTACATGGTCTTTAGTTTAAATTAGCTCCCACTATTTTAACATACTCTTTTACCCCATGAAAGAATACAGACTCATATCAAATACGGTCATAATGGGCCAACATCCAGACTCATATTGTCTCCGCGTTTACTGAGGCTGATAACTTCAACAACATGATCCGGTAGGTCTCTAAATTAATTACAAACAATTTACAACTCTTGGTTGATCGCATGTTCTAAACAAAACGATCTGCATCCCTCGGCTGTCCGACACTAGGGCGCCAAGACAGCCTAGCAAGTCAACCCGTTATGCGACTGCAATTATGTATCTAAGTGTGCTTAGCATTCATCGAGCAAACACTCGGGTGTAAATACTCGCGAAGGTTTATCACCTACTACAACATTTATATGCATCTATGAAAGGGTCTGAGTCCTCGTAGACTTAGAGCAAATGCTGGGGCATAAATACTCATCTCGCCGAAAAGGATTTTGCACCATAATAAATTATAACAGACGATGCGTTCCTTTTAAATGAGACTTGTATTAAAATTTTGGGAACTTTTAATTCAAGGTTTTTATTCAAGATCAACTATTACATGTTTCAAACATTGCTCAAAGCATTTAAACATGTATTTGGGCGCCGCCTATCCAAGCATGATTGCGGACTCTAAACTAGTTTTGGACGCTGCCTATCCAAGCATGATTGTGGACTCTAAGCTTAGTAAGGTAAATGACGATCATTTAGCACGTAAACAGTACACCCACATACTGTGTAATAATAATCATGGATTAAACTTCGAAAACTGATGATTTAGCATTCTGGAATTTCGGCACTGCGGTGCTCCACCATGGAGCCGCAACGCTCCTCCAAGTAGCCGTGACGCTGATCAGGCAGAAACTTTGGTTTCTGTTTCTGTGAATTAGGGTCGCGACGCTCCACTATGGGGCCGTGACGCTCCAGTTCCAGAGAGTTTCGAATTTTAAATGAAGGTTTTTAATCACGACCCTAAAATTACCGTGGCGTCGCGGCGCCGCCGTGAAACCTTATCTGGCGTCGCGGTGCCGACATCATTTTCAGAGCGATTTCGCGCTTGATTTTCTAAAAATCATCCAATCCCTAAATCTAATTTAGGGTTCAGATTACGGGTCCTTTATAACCACACATCATCCATTTCTACACGTTTTTCACCGTGCATCATGTTCGTAATGAACCGGTTTCTACACAAGGCTCAGTTTGTGCTAGAATATAATGACTTCCTCGATTTAACATAGTTGATAATTTAGGGTAATTTAAAAAAAAAGGTTAATCACTCAGTCAAAGTTTGTTAGATTTCAATAGCCTTGTTTTAATTCAGATTAAAATCAATTTTACGTTTAAACCATATTATTATATCTTTCAATTGTTATGTAACTATTAAACCAGCCTGGGCTCTGATACTACTGTAGGGTTTTGTTGGGTCTAAAACACACAAGTAAGGCACAACGGAAGCTTAAAATTTTGTTTACTTACTTGCCCCAACAAAATATAAACTTACAGTTGATATTTTGAATCTCTACTAAAGGGTGCGCACGCGATTGTCTCTTCGGGTGCAAGTCTTCGCTACGATATACTCCTTTGTCAGGAAAGCCAGGAAATCTTGGAAGAGGTTTGAGATGATTTTAATCTATGAACTCTAAGTTCAGAATGTAAGGAAGTATGTGTCAATTCTATATAAAATTAGTGTACAATTGGTGTAACCTAAATTATGAGGTTAAGTGCTGAATATATAGGGGAGATTAGGATATAAATCAGACTGAGATTAGGATTAAAAACCTGTTCCAAAATTGAGATGCAGTGGGCCAGTCGAACTGGGCCCACTGTCTTACAAGCGTCGCGGCTCAGCCTCCTAGGCGCTACGGCGCCTCCCCTGTTTCTCCAATAATTCTGCACGTTTTAATTTTGATTAAATCCAAAATCTAATTTTGACTTAATTAAATAATTTCCATCAAATGGAATTTATCTCATAATTTATTATTGGTTAAAATATCTCAATTCTAAATTGAATATTTTATCCTCTCTCAATATACCCTTAGACCGAAAAGACAATCGACTTAGTGTGACCCTTTAGGTATTCTCACATCGACACTTAATCAAATTAAGGTTCACACGAAACTCCTAGACATCACTGGTGACGAACTCAATGTGTGAAGTACGTTTACAAGACTGATAGTAAACATAACCTCTATGCGGGATGATAAATTCCTTTCATTCTTAACACACTTGATCAAGCTTAAGATTTGCCAAGTGTCTATCCAAATGGCTTGATCACTTTATCTCATCTATATTAGTCGACAACTAGATCATATCTTAAATATGTATCTTGCATTGACCAATGACTTGGTCGACCAAATATCACCGAGAAGCTGAGTGTTCACTCGAATATCTACTCGAGGAATGAATCCTTGTCTTGGCTGAACTACCACTTTAGTATGTATTTCAATGTACCCAATTCAAGTCATGTCTTATCCTATAAGGAATTTAAGCTTAGGACAGGATCAAAGTACATTACTCTACAAACCAGGTGTGTATTGACCTCAAGTCAAAGGACCTCTATCTCCCACATGCTGATAATACTCTAGACATGTATAACAAATAGTTTATCAGCAGGGCATGCCAATACCCTCTAAGAGTATCCATGTGTCTATCACTAGTAACTATTACTAGTAGTAAGTGAGACATACTACATTCTCTAAGAATGTGATGCAGACCACGTGTCGACTTATAATATATCATTGATATCCCATTCTCAATGATCACCAGTCTAGGCTACTTTAAGAACTATGTTCTATCATTAATATCTCACACTATCAATGACAACATTTAGTTCAAGGGATGCACATTAGTGAATAATACAAACAACCAAATAATAATTCATTAATTGCAAATGCCATAAATATATTAATCTCATTAATAATACGAATGTGTTCAAGTACATCTGTCCCTAAAATGATTGTCTCTAGGACATATATACTTTCAATCTCCCACTTGTCCTAGAGCCAATCTCCAACGTATCTAATGCCCATGTTTTCGAAATAACCATTATGCTTGACTAAGCTTAATGGTTTAGTAAATGGGTCTGCTAGATTTTCATCTGTGGAAACATAGTCTAACTTTATTTCTTCAGTCTCTACCATCTCTCTAAGTATGTGGTATTTCCTTGGTACATGCTTATTTCTGTTCATTGATCTTGGTTCCTTAGCTTGCGCAATCACACCAGTGTTGTCACAATAAATCGTTATTGGACAAGTGGCACTTGGAACAACCCTTAGTTCTTTTAAGAACTCAGATATCGCGACAGCTTCCTTACCAGCTTCCGATCCAACAATGTACTCGACTTCAGTAGTTGAATCAACAGTTGTAGCTTGTTTGAAACTTTTCCAACTCACTATTCCACCATTTAAAATGACGGCATATCCAGATTGAGATTTGAAGTCATCAAGATCTGTCTGGAAGCTAGCATCAGTGTACCCAGTAGCTACTAGCTTTTCTTGTCTACCATAGACTAAGAAATATTATTTAGTTCATCTAAGATACTTAAGAATATTCTTGAAAGCTTTCCAGTGTTCTTCCCCAAGATTCTGTTGTAATTTGAAAGTCATACTAAGTGCATAGGCCACATCTGGCCTTGTACAGGTCATGACATACATGATTGATCCTATAGCTGAAACATATGAGATCCTCTTCATGCGTTCAAGTTTTGCAATAGTAGAAGGACTAACCTTCTTTGATAACTTGATGTCTTGACCTATAGAAAGATTTTATTTTCTTGGAATTCTCCATAGAAAAACGTTTTAGCACTTTGTCTATGTATACAGACTGTGAAAACCCCAACAATCTATTAGGTCTATCTCTGTAGATCCTAATTCCAAGAATGTAGCAGGCTTCACCCAAGTCCTTCATCATGAAGGTGCTGGATAACTATTCCTTGACTCTGATGCCATGTAAAAAATGGATTTTGGGCCTAACTCAACCCCAAAAACTAGTTTGTAACAAGTACATATAAGGAGTACATGTTCTCATTCCTTATCCGATATGAGACTCTTAACATATTGAAAAAACAGGATTGCGGCTATACTTGAGAGGAGATACGTCCAGAAAGTTCTAGAACTTTTTATTTGTTGCCTTTTAAGGAAGTTCTAGAAAAGAAATTGGACTTTTCCCTTAAATATTTTGAGGATATAATGTATGTACTGAAAGTATGTACTGAAAGTATGTATGTCCTAAAAATAATCATTATTAGGAACAAATGTACTTGATCACATTCGTATTATTAATAAGATTAATATATTTATGACATTTGCAATTTTTAAATTATTATTTGATTATTTGTAATTATTCATTAATGTGCATCCCTTAGCTTATATTGTCATTACTAGAGTGAGATATTGATGATAGAGCGTAACTCTCAAAGTAGCCTCGACTAATGATCATCGAGAATGGGATATTGATGATATGTTATAAGTCGACATGTGGTCTGTATCACATTCTTGGAGAATGTAGTATGTCTCACCTGTTACTAGTAATGGTTACTAGTGATAGACACATGGATACTTTTGGAAAGTATTGATATACCCTGCTGATAAACTATATGTTATACATGTCTAGAGTGTTATCAACGTGTGGGAGATGAAGGTCCTTTGATTTGAGGTCAATACACATCTTATTTATCGAGTAATGTACGTTGACCCTGTCCTAAGCTTAAATTCCTTATATGATAAGATACAACATGTGTTGGGTGCATTACGATGTAAACTAATGTGGTAGTTGAGCTAAAAATATGATTCAATCCTCGATTAGATATTCGAGAGAACACTCAACTTCTCAGTGATATTAGGTCGACTAAGTCATTGGCCAATGCAAGACATATTTAGAATATGGTCTAGTTGTCGACTAATATAGATCAGATAAAGTGATCAGGCCATTTGGATAGACACATGACAAATTCTAAGCTTGATCGAGTGTGTCGCGAATGAAAGGATTTGATCATCTCACATAAAGGTTATGTTTGTTGGATTCATGTAAATGTACTTCACATATTGAGTTCGTCATACGACGCAATCTAGGAGTTCCTTATGGACCTCAATTGGATTAGTGTCGATATGTGAAGGCCTATAGGGTCACACTATGTCAATTGTCTCTTCGATCTAAGGGTGTATTGAGAAAGTATTGAATATTAGATTTAGAATCGAGATATTTAAATTAATAATAATTATGGGATAATTTTTATTTGATCGAAATTATTTAATTAAGTCAAAATTGGATTTTGGATTTAATTAAATATGCTGAATATATATTTATGGAACAAAATGTAAGGAGCCGCGGTGCCGCCCCGACAGTGGGCCCAATTAGACTGGCCCACAAAATCTCGATTTTGGATCAGGCTTGGAACCCAACCCTAATCTGATTATTGACATAACCTATCCTATATATACAACATTACTCCATAAGTTTTATATACTAATCATAAACTATTTTCTAGACTTAGAGTTTAGAAAAGAAATTCTCTCAAACCTCTGCTAAGATTTCATGTTTTCTTGATAGAGGAATACACCGTAGAAAGGTCTGGCAATCGAAGGAAAACTGTGTGTAATCCTTAAGTGAAGATTTCGTATTAAAACAACCTGTAATTTTTATTTCTTAAAGTCTGTACAAGATTCGATTGTTGTATAACCATACCAGACCGAATTGTTGGGTAAGTAAATAATTTTTAAACTTCTGTTGTGCAACATTTAAACATTTTGAACCCAACAAAAGCCTTCACTGGTATCAGAGCCCAGACTGGTTCCATGGTTATATAACAATTGAATAACATAATAATATGGGTTAAACATAAAATTGGATTTTAAACTGAATTAAAATAAGGCTACTCGAAATCCTACATACATTGACTGAACGATTAACCTTTTGATGTCACCCTAAATTGTCAACTACGCTAAATCGAGGAAGTCATTTCGTTCTAACTTAAACTAAGCCAAGTGAAGAAAACCAGTTCATTACGAACATGGTGCACGGCGAAAAATGGGTAGGAATTGATGATGGTTGATATGTGTGTTATTGATATTGGTGGGTGATAATAAAGGATCTGTGATCTGATCCCTAAATTGAATTTAGGGTTTGGACTATTTTAGAAAATCAACACGGATACGTTCTTAAAGGACGTCAGTACCGCGACCCTATGGTAGGGCGCCGCGGTGCGTGCTAGGTTTTCGAGGCGGAGCGACGACTCCATAGTTGAGCACCACAATGCCTGTCACGGTAATAGGCAGGGGCCGCGACTCCTGTCCGAAATCGAGATTAAAAGCTTCGTTTTAAAATTTTGTACTTACTGGACAGTAGGCGCTGCGGCTCCATGGTGGAGCTCCGCGACCCTAATGCATAAACAAAAGCTGAAAGGCTTCTGCCTTGCCAGCGTCGCGACTCCATGTGGAGCGCCGTGATTCTAATTCAGTGCAGAAGCCAAAGCCTTCTGCCTTACTGGCGTCGCGACCCTAATGACTGACGCCGCGATGCCACCTGTCCAGAAAACAAAAATTTCAATGTTCAGAATGTTTAACCCATGATTATTATAATACAATGTATTATTTGTCAAGTATACTATTTATGTGCTAAATGTCAACATGTTTGTCATTTAAATTACTAGAATAGCTTCCGTAGATATTTTTTTGGGTAGGAGGCGCCCAATATGTGCTTAAATAACTTTGCATGATAGTTAAGATGTTTTATTTGATAAATCATGTTAGAGTTGATCTTGGTTAAAACCCTAAGTTAAAACGTTTCCCAAAATTTAATACAAGTCTCATTTAAAATGAACGCGTCATCCGTTTATAATTGATTGTATTGCAAAATACTTTTCGGTGAGATGAGTATTTATGCTACATCATTTGCTCTAAGTCTATGAGGATTCAGACTCTTTCATAGATGCATGTTAAATATAGAAGTGGGTATTAAACCTTCATGAGTATTTACATCACAGTGTTTGCTCTATATGTCAAAACTCACTTAGATATATAATTGCAGTCGCATAACGGGATCGACTTACTAGGATGTCTTGGTGCCACATCGTCGGACAAGCTGATGGACACAGATCGTTTGTTTAGAACATTCGGTCAAACAAGAGTTACAAATTGTTTGTAATTGGTTTAGAGACCTACCAGGTTGTGTTGTTGAAGTTATCAGCCATAACAAATAGGAAAATAACATGAACCTGGATCTTGGCCCATTATGACCATATTTTATATGAGTCTGTATTCTTTCATGGGGTCGAAGAGTGTATTAAAATATGGGAGCTAAATTAAACTAAAGGCCATGTTAATTAGTTAACGAGTGTGTTCAATAGAAATTATGTTAGAGTTTAATTTCAAATCTATCTATTTCTTCACTATATAAAAAATGTCGAATCTATCGCGGAAAATGTTAGCTGAAACAAACAAATTGACTGTAGCACACTTTCCTGACTGGTTAAGAAATATGTGTTTGGTGTTGAGACTAGAAAGAATTGAGTATGTGTTAGATAAAATGTTCCCCACAGTCCCTGCTAAAGATTCTGCTAAGTATGCTCTGTTTGATAAAAAAACTTATCAGAAACATCTAGATGATGCTATCTTGGCACAATGCGTAATGTTGTCCTCCATGACTGGAGAGTTATAGAGGCAGCATGAAAACATGGGACCCAACGAGATGCTAGAATACTTGAATTATCTCTATGACTCACAGTCTCAAACAATGAAGTATGAACTGTTGAGGGACCTTTTCAAGTGTAAGCTGAACGTAGGGGGTCAAGTGTCAGCGCATGTTCTGAAGATGATTGGGTTAATAGAGAGGTTGGATTCGATTGGAACTAAGCTGCCTATAAATGTTTCTGTCAACTTTATCCTAAATTCACTTCCTAGTTCATTTGATAATTTCATAGTGAACTTCAATATGAATGGGATGAAAGCGAGTCTTCCAGAGCTTCACCACATGTTGAAGAACTTTGAATCGTCCACCTCTAAAGGAAAAGTTCTACTAATGGTGGGCTCATCTAGCAAGTTCAAATCCAAGGGCAAGAACATGCAGAAGAAGAGGGGTAAGGCAGTTGCTACACCCACAATTTTTTGAAACCTATATGAGGTGTTCAGAATAAGGAAAAGGTAGTTGCGAATGTGTGCCTCAACTGCAAGAGGAAGGGGCATTGGAAGAAAGATTTCATTGTTTCAGGAGGAGGCAAAACACTAGGTGCTCCTGGCTCTGCTGGACAAAGTATATTTGTCATTGAAATAAATATGTCTATAAGTAACTTTCACTACTATGTATTAGATACCGTTTGTGGCTCACACATTTGTAACAATGTGCAGAGGCTGACTGACAACAGAAAGGTTGGACCATGGGAGGTGGACCTGCGCGTTGGAAATGGAGCATGAGTGGATGTTGAACGCGTGGGAACTTATAGACTAGATTTACCTTCAGACTTTTGTTTAGAACTAAATAATTGTTATTTTGTTCCCTCGTTAATGAGGAATATTATTTCTATCCCAATGTTAGACATTGATGGGGATTTCCTCATTTATTTCCAATGACATCTATGTACTATCTTTTAATGGTTTTGTTTGTGAAAATGATCCGCTTGTGGATGGTTTGTATGTTCTAAACTATAGTCGTGAAATTTTCAATGTGCAAAATAAATGATCTAAGATAAGTAATCCAAGAAACTCCACCTACTTATGACACTGTAGACTTGGTCACATCAATGAATAAAGAATAGCAAGATTAAGGAAGTTAGACTACCTAGAACTATTTAACTTATAGTCCTATGGTAACTGTGAATCTTGTTTGAGAGGAAAGATGACCAATAAGACACTTTCTGGAAAATTGTGCGAGTCAAAGAGGTTCTTGAGTTGGTCCATACTGATGTATGTGGGACATTTTCTACTCAAGCTAAGGGAGGCTTCCCTTACATCATCACTTTTACAGACGATTTCACAAGGTTTGGGCATGTGTATCTTATGAAACACGAGTTCGAAGCCTTTGAGAAATTCAAGGAGTACAAGTCAGAAGTAGAGAATAAACTTGAAACAAGTATCAAGACCCTTCGATCAGATCAAAGAGGTGAATACTTAAGTACAAAATTTCTGGATTACTTGAAGGTTTATGGAGACCAATCACAATGGACACCTCCTGTAACGCCGCAAATGAATGATGTTACTGAAAGGAGAAATTGAACCCTATTAGATATAATTAGATCAATGATGAGTTTCTCAGCTCTACCAATATACCTTTGGGGATATGCATTGCAAAACTCAATTTATATTCTGAACAGGGTTCCTTCGAAGTCAGTAGAGAAAACTACATATAAGACATGAATGGCAAAAAGCCAACACTTAAACACATGCGACCCTGGGGTGATCTGCATATGTAAAGAAGATGCTTACTAACAGGTTGAAATCTAAAAGTGAGAAATATAATTTTGTGGGGTAACCAAAGGAAACTAAGGGATACTATTTCTATCTTCCTGGAGAACATAAGGTCATTGTTTCCAGAAATGCAACTTTCATTGAAGAAGGCTATGTCTACAAGGAACAGAGCTGCAATGAGATAGAGCTTGAAGAAATTCAAGAACCACAAAATAACACAGAAGTTGAACACTTTTCAAATGACCTAGACAAGAATTCAGTGGGAGTATTTGGTGAAAATTGGGTACTTAGAGAACGCCCTTCAGCTGGTGGAAATGCTGTGAGAAATAATGCAGAAATGCAAGGTTCTCATACACAACCAATGGAATATGATATTGTTACACCTCGTAATTTTAAGGCGATAATTAGAGAACGTGATTAAGGAAATAAGATTTGAATATTGGATATAAAGTATATTTATATATGCTAATACGAAATAACCTTGAATACAAAAAATCTGGCGATGAGAATTAATAATAGTAGTTGTGTATTTCCAAGGGGGTTATGGACTGGTGTTGTATTATAAAAATGTTGTCGTCGAGAATATGTGATGTTATGAAATTTTCAGGATGTTAATAAGATTGATTGTGTGGGAGATTGGTTTATTAATTGTGGGATTAATTTTAATAGAGAGGAATATTATAAGTGGACAATTTGTGGGACTTGTGCCCTCAAAAATCGAGGTGAGCATGCAGCTTTTCAACCCACATGCATAGGCTCATGCTCACTTAAATCTATGTTTCTCACTCCCTCCCCATTATTTCGAAAATCCCCTCTCACCCTCCCTTCTCTCTTCTCCAACAAATTTCCCCCAACTCCATAACCAAGTAAAGACTAACTTGACTCCCACTTCCAAGATTAAGCTAGTCTACGAATTTCTAAGCCATGGTAACTCCCCCAAACAGTGAATTCGGCAATCTAGCCGAGAATGGCTTCAGAATCTGGCCGAAAATTTTAGCTTTGAAGATGAACTATTTTGGAAGAAAAATAAATAAGTAAGATGGTCTCCAACTTGTAAAGGATGCATGCATATAATTAAAACTTGAAGAAATGGCGAAAATGGAGCAGTGGTGAAACCGAACTTTAGGGACTGTTTTGAGCTAAACTAAGGTAAGATTTCTTCATATTACTTGAGTTATTGGAGTTAAATGATGTTGTAGTTAAGAGATAAACTCATGTTAAAGTGGAATTAGAAATAAGAGATGCATGTGGTTGTATTGGTGTTGTTTTGTATACATTGGATTTGATTGTTGTTGTTGTTATCATTATCACTAATTGCATGTTAAAAGTGAAGGAAATCTTGACATTTAAAGTTATAGTTGTTCATGTGAAAATGATGAAGTATAAATTGGATTTTAAGGAATTAGGAGAAGAGCTATGGAATGTTGTTGTGGCCGAAACATCCATGAAATTGCGGGCATTATTGTATCGTGTTTAGGGACTGTTTTGTTAAAGTTATAATGCTGGAAATTCAGTTACAAATATGCATATACATTGTGGTAATTGCTAACGTATGTCCTAAAGTAATAAAGGTAGAAAAAGGTGTAGAAAAGCTTCACATTTCACTCTCGTTGTTGTTGAAGTATGGACTGTTTTAATGGACTATTTTAAGGGTTGTTTTGGTATGATTAAAGGGGCTGGATTAACATGAGAAATATGTGTATTAATCACCTTGATTATTGTAGTTGTTGTACTTCATGAATGTAAAGAGAAAGAACGTTAACGATGGTGTATATAGAAGTTTATGGGACTGATTTAGTTATGACCTTGAGAAGTGTCTTATTATTGACGTTGTTGACCTTGTTTGAGAGTTGTGGATGTGTGTATAAGTAGGAGAAGTGCTGCCCAATTTTATATAACAAGAGAGTCGTCATTCGATACATATTACTAGTAATCATAGAGTTGCCGGACATGTTACTATTGTTATAGGTTGAAGTGTTAATCAAGACGAATGTTAGTTATTGGGTTGGTTAATTCGACAATAAGGTATGTGAAACTATCCTTTCTTCTTTTTAGCATGATTTTCATAAATGAGTGTACGGTGGCCGTACATAGTTCTAATGAATTCTAATTCCTAATGATAATTTAAAATGATACATGATATATAGTGCCTTGATTTTCCAAATGATGATTTAAAATGATATATGACATGATATTGCCTTTTATTTATTCCATGGAGATTCAAATGATGATTTAATATGTATAAAGTTACTCATGATAATCTATTCGTGCTAATGTGACTATATCATTTCACCGCGTCCCGGGCCGGGCAGTTTCATGCACAGTACCTTATATGTTCACCGTGTCCCTCACTAGAGGGCCGGGCAATATATGATTTTACCGCGTCCCAGAATGGGTCGGGCAGTATATGATTCCACCGCGTCCCAGAATGGGTCGGGCAATATATGATTTCACCGCGTCCTTCACTAGAGGGCAGGGCAGTACATGATTCCACCGCGTCCCAGAATGGGTCAGGCAGTGTATATATGACTTATTTTATATGGACATATCTTGACTATCATTTTTATAAGTCACAGTTGACTCTCATTTTTATAAGGCACAGTTGTATTGGTATTTTGGTTATCACATTTGTCTCATGTTATCTTCTGGCCAGTTATGATCTTTTTACAGTACTTCATGTTTTACATACTCAATACATTATTTCGTACTGACCCCCCTTTCCTCGTGGGGGGGGGGGGCATTTCATGCCCGCATGTAAAAATATTCAGTTTGGTGATCCTCGAGTCTAGGATTCCTGTTCAGCTGTTTGGAGAGCTTCATTGATTCGGAGCTTAGTCGTTTTGGTATAGAGCCTTATTTTGACTTATGCATATTTAGGGGCACGACGGGGCCTTGTCCCGTCATATTTCATTATCGTACTCTTAGAGGTCTGTAGACAGTTGTGGGTGGTAGATGTGTTTTGGACTTGTGTGGATTGTATACGCGTTTTGGCCAGCTGTATTGTTGTACTCGTTTTGGGATGTTCCCGTATGTAGTGGAAGCCTTGTCGGCTTGCCTATTTTGATATGATTTATAGATTATTACATTATCCTTGGTATTCGTGTGATTATATGTGACAGATGGGTATAAGGGTGCCCAGGTAGGGCATCGGGTCGCGGCCCGTTGGGTCGGGGATTGACATATACAATGGTTGTACATCATTTCAATCAGAAAATACATGAAAATGACATTCTTGAAAGCTCTCAAGGTGGTGGATGGTTTAGTGCACAAAGACATTCTCACAATTATAATATAACAAACACTGAAACACAGAATAATCAACTCCGTAGGACCACTAGGACTCATTATCTACCTGAAAGAATTAATCTCCTTGTTGAAACACACCATGAGATAGATATTCCTGATGACGATGAACCTACAACATACATCGAAGCTATGTTAGACATTGATTCACATAGATATAAAGAAGCCATGAAATCCGAGATGGACTCAATGTACATCAATCAAATTTGGAACTTGGTTAATCTGCCAACATGGGGTAGACCCATAGGATGCAAATGGGTCTTCAAGAAGAAGATTGATGCATATTGCTGTCACGCCCCTTTTTCGGCCGCAACATTTTTATTTTAAAACTCCTGCTTAAATAAAAATGTTAGGAAATAAATAAAAGTGCTAAATGTTAAAAGGGTGCTTAAAAGGTGCTAGAATATTAAAAGTGCTAAAAGGTGCTAAAATGCTAAAAGAATGCTAAAAGGGTTCGCAGAGTCGCCACCTAATTAGTTTGGGTGAATTAGGACACCTAAATGTCAACTAGGTTAAAGTCAACACTAACTCCATTTTTATGGTCTGTTAAACTTAATGAGATTCTGGGTAAGGGTTCTTTATTAATCTAGAGGGAAGGGGTTAGGCACCCTCTAAGATCCGCTAACTTACGGTTGTCCTGCCAAACCTAGGGTAATCATTATGTTTAAAAACGCTTGTTTTGAAAATATAAAAAGATGCTTCAAAATATTTTATAAAAAGGCATGTTGATAAAAGTTTATAAGACTAAGGCCAAAATATAAATGATGCAAAGGTTATTTATGGACTAATTATGTGTGCATGCAAAGGTTATTTATAGACTAATTATGTGTACTGCTAGCTAAATTAATCTTGCTTAACCTGCGTATAATATTATATAAAAAATGCTTAAGATGATTCTTGAGAGTTTAGGAGAAAATTTGTTTATGGATTTAATAAGAAACAAAATGTTGGTTTTATGATGCAAGTTAAATCATTTAAATTACTTTGGTAAAATTTAGACATGCATAACAATCCTAAAGACACATAAAGTAGAAGTGCATTTCTAATTTTAAATTACCTCCCCCTTATGCGTTCAAAGGCTAATTGCTCTTGGTTTCCTATTAATTACAAAGTCATATAATAAAATTACAATAACAAATAAAATGAGATAAGGAGGTTAAGAGAGTAAGGGATTGAAGCGGATGACTCCGTCCTATTTGTTTTTTTCTAGGAATTGCCAAAGAGGGAACTCGATAGATGTAGATACGGGTTGCCATTTGGATGAGTCTCGCCGTGGGACTCTTTATTTTGCTCCGGTGCGTGCCATGTAAAAAAGATAAGGAAAGAAAAGGATTAGTATATATCCAAGCCCCGTCATACTAGAGTGAAGAAAACAACACATATAATTAAACACGCGCGGAGGCAAAAGATGACATGCAGTTTTATATTCGGTCCTGACTCCCTTTAGATATTAAGGCCGCAAAAACAGACCCTAGTTGCAAAGAACAGTCCAAAAGAGATCCATTCAGGCATAGGCTTTGATAAGGCAGACAATACATAGATATAACAGGCCCCAAATAACTAGTATTTCATATCTAGAGATGGCAGACTCAGGTTCATTCTTTCAGATATACATGTAGACAGGATAATGCACAGAAAAGAAAAATAGAGGCTCATGAACTTGGGAGTAAACACTTAAACAACACAGCGGACAAATCCACACAGGTCTACAAAAACTACAAATTCTTTATTTTTCAAGACAGAGAGAAGTGCGACCCCAAAACAAACAGTAACCATTACTTGGTCCTATTCTTTTATTTGTAAGAAGGAGAGCAAAGGACAAACTCTCCAATAACACGTACACTTCGCTGTGTTTTATAAACAGTGGCCAGTTTCGTATACCAAACATAGGAGATTTCAAATAAGTGCAGGATGTTGAAACAGATATCATTTAGATTGCGCAACAGATTGACATGACACAACATATAGCTCGAAAGGTATTATAAACTGTCATGGATACATTTTAACACTTCGATATATAAAGGCAGACATATAGTCATTTAGTAAACGTGACGATCTAGAGATGGACAGCGATGACAAGTCCTTGAAACGATTACTAACATCAGCGAGGGTATTTCATTATCTAATATCACATTCCATTTAGCAAGTAATTACAGTGGGCATAAATCCATTTCGTGGTTTTAAATAAGTAATTGCAAACCCAGGCTAACTAAATTGATCAACACAGCGCAATACTTTGACATCAACAGCAGGACATCAGCGCGGTGATCTTAACTAAGAATGATTAACCAAAACAGAATACGACAAGCCATAAAACATGGAAATAAACTAGAATCGTGCGGAATTTGAATTTACCTTCTCCGGGCAGCGAACCGAGGCAGCGTATCAAGTCGTCGAAGCCACTCGGAGGGTTTGTGCTATGCGATAAAGAAGGGTGAGGCCTTAATTGCTACTGACTGATACATTTCTGGATATTGGTGGATGGTGTGCGATACTAATGCTCGAGAATGTTCGTACTTTCGTGCGGCCATTCACTGGTTGTTACTCGACTGCTACCTCATTTTTTTTTTGCTCTCTGTTTTTCTCCTCCCTCTGCCCCTAAATTGCTTATTGCTATTTTACTGTTTTCCCTACTGAGCTCTACTGTTCTGCCTTTGCATGTGCTTTATATAGCCATGGGTTGGGTTCTAATGTTGGTAAGTAATCAAGGTGCGATTTTGGACGAGATTTTGTGCTGATTCGTGCTTGATTATGGTAAGAAATCACTACTGATTTAGTGCGATTCGTGCAGGTTATGGTAAGGTAAAGGATTTCTGAAGGATTTGGTTTAGTTATGCCGGATTTTCCACCCTGAAAATCCGTGAAGTCAGTGAAGGGAGGGGGTGTATCACGGCGGTTCTTTGTTTTTAGGTTTAGGTTTTCTTTTCTTTTTTTAGCGTGAGGGAGAGGATGAGTAAGGGCTGTTGGTTTTTTTCTAGGTTAAGGGAGTGGGGGATGACGAGTAGGTAAAGGGGAAATGAGGGCTGGGGTAATGGGCTAAGTATAATGGCAGAAGGGTGTTGGGCTGAGGAGAGTGGGTTGTGCGGGTGTGGGCTGGGGCAATGTGGGCTGGGGTATTAAAGTGTAGTTTTTAATTAGGTATTAATTTGGGTATTGTATTATTAATTAATTAGTGATAAATTAAATTAACAAATGTGATTAAATTATTTAGGTGCTTTATTAGTATAAGTTGAGTTTAAATTATTACAAAAAATAAAGACGGGTGTGCTATTTAATTAGTGCTTAATTTTTAAGAATGCGGCGCTATTGAATAAGTTATGAAATTGTTTTGCGTATTAATAAATGCGACTATGCTACTTGACACGACGTCATTGCTAAATTATTTATTTTAGGTATTTATTATTAATTATTAAGAATTGTTCGACAAGGCTTAAAATTAATAAATGCGGGCGCGAGACCCTAAGTGCTTAATACTCTACGTAAGATGTGGTTCTATTATTAAATTGCTTATTTATGCATGTATTAATGTTTTATCGCTGCATTTTATTATCTAAAAATTATTAAAAATTATTGTTGAAAATTAGTGTAATTTTATGGTTAATGTCTGGGCGAAAGGGTCAAAATTGGGTGTCAACAACTTGTCCCTCTTTGTATGGAGATGATGGAAGAATCTTCGGACAAAGACGTTGACTTATAGTCAATTTTGTCTCGATCCAAAGAATTGCAAAAATGTTGGGCAATTAAGACAAGGCTGACGCGGACTCAAAACTGTCTCAGTGTCGAGTTATGACGACACTGGGCTACCATGGTCAAACACCAAGGCAGGCTAATGCGGACTCAAAGCTTGTCCCAGTGTCGAGTTATGACGACACTGGGCTACCATGGTCAAAACACCAGGGCGGGCTGACGCGAACTCAAAATTTGTCCCAGTGTCGAGTTATGACGACACTGGGCTGTGGTGCTAAACTAAGTAAAAATAAAAATAACTGGCTTGAACCTGGGGTGTACTGTTATCGGCTTATGATGCTGGGTTTTATGGTGATGTGGAGCAGTGGACGGCGGCAGGCGCTTCTGCCATTCATTGGGAAGGTTGGTCTCCCAACAAATTGCCCCGGTTCGCTGTAAGAGAAAATTCACGTTGTGCTCCTGCTCCTGCATGCTAAGACTTAAACAAACGGTTAATGCATAACTGTTAAGGCAAAATGATGATGCATAATTTTTAAAAGCAATGCAACTGTGAGTAGAAAATGTTATCCTGCAAAAATGTGATGCCTGCTGCAAATGCTGTGATTTCGCCCTTGCACAGACGTGTTGCGATTGTGAATGCGGATATGTTGTCCTTGCTGCAACTGCCCCTGTAGACTAAAGCTCAAGGAAGAGTTAGTGCATAACTGCTAAGACAGAACAATAAAGCATGAATAAGAAATGTAGTTTGAGAATATAGAAATCGTCCTTGCGTAGATGTGATATGCTGATGATAGCGTCGTTTTCGGACTTGCGTCATGGCGTCATTTTCGGACTTGTTGTGTTGATAACGTCATTGCCTGGACGTGTTGCTGCTGGCGTCGTTGCGTAGATATAATGCTGATCACGTCGTTGTCTGGACGTGTTGCTGCTGGCGTCATTTTCGGACTTGTTGTGCTGATAACGTCGTTGCCTGGACGTGTTGCTGCTGGCGTCATTTTCGGACTTGTTGTGCTGATAACGTCGTTGCCTGGACGTGTTGCTGCTGGCGTCGTTGCGTAGACATAATGCTGATCACGTCGTTGTCTGGACGTGTTCTTTCTTGGCATCGTTTGGACTTCTTTGTCTTTGTCGCGTCGTTATGCGGGCGTGTTCTTTCTTGGCGTCGTTTTCGGACTTGTTGTGCTGATAACGTCGTTGCGGGCGATATTCTTCTTTGGCGTCGTTGCGTAGACATAATGCGGATCACGTCGTTATGCGGGCGTGTTCTTCTTGGCGTCTTTTGGACTTGCACGGATGTGTTCTTTGCTGGCGTCATTTTGGACTTGTTGTCGCGATAACGCCGTTACTGGGCGTGTTCTTCGGTGTCGTTGCGTAGACATAATGCTGATCACGCCGTTGTCTGGACGTGTTCTTTCTTTGGCGTCGTTTCGGACTTGATGTCGCGATAACGTTGTTGCACGGGCGATGTTCTTTCTTGGCTTCGTTTTCGGACTTGTTGTGCTGATAACGTCGTTGCCTGGATGTGTTGTTGCTGGCGTCGTTGCGTAGACATAATGTTGATCACGTCGTTATGCGGGCGTGTTCTTTCTTGGCGTCGTTTTGGACTTCTTTGTCTTGATAACGTCGTTGCCTGGACGTGTTGCTGATGCTCCTGTAGAATAAATGCTCCTGCAAGCTAAGTTTGAGAAAAATTAGTGTATACCTGTTTAAATGAAATGATAAATACATATGAGACGCGCAATTCTATGGGTAGAGATGTCGTCACGATCGCTGATGAATCGAGATATTGTCCTTGCACGGACATGCTAAACGTTGCAACTGACGAATTGCCATGATGCCTTTGTTGTGTGCAAATTTGACTTTATGCCCAAGTTGATGCGCTAGGCTTAGTTGCGGAACTTTGAATTTTGACTGCTGATTGTCGATGGCCCTTTCTGTTTCTGCTGTTTCTAGTGCGGACTTTGAACTTTGGATTGTTGTCATATCCTCTGCCTCTGCTGCTTCTTTCTGCTTCTGCGAAGAAAACGTTTTACCGTATTTTCTGCATTTGTTGCACTTTACATACATTAATATGAAAGACCTGCGCTCAAAGAAAATTTGTGAGTTTGGGGGGGGTCGATTCGCATTTGACTTCGCCGCCTTGTTCCTTGACATCTGCGTGCCTGGCCTGCTTGGACCTGCAACCCTTGTCTGATTTCCTACCTTGTCCCAGTTTTGAATATGCAAAGGGCGTTTGGCCTAAAGTGGATCTCAATGGAGTTGCTTGTGTATTCTCGTTATTTTCAGAACGAAGGGAAAGCTTCCTAATGGTGTGACCGAAGCCGATTTAGGCCGCCTACGTATCCCCATGAGGGAATCAGGTCATGACGTAGTTCATTAAAAACGAATATTGGGTAAAATTCTAAAGGTGGGACCGAGGCCGATGTGGCCGCCTACATATCCGCCAAGGGAATCAGGTCGAACGTAGTTCCAATGCAAGCAAAACAAAAGAAAACATTATTAAAGCTTAAATATGAGTCTTAAATTATTCTGCTAAACTAAATTGTTCTTTTTTATCCGGGCTCTAGGCGGACCAGAACAAGGGTGCGAATCCAACCAATACGCCTTCTTGCTCTGCATCATGGCTGACTGGGTCTTCATGCTCTGCTATCAGTACCTCCTTCTTTTGGCTTCTGCATGGTGCATGCTTGGATAAATGATTGATTCAGGCGGAGCGGGTTCTGGCCAGGGAACACTCTCTTCCTTTGGGGTTCATTGTACTCATTGGGGTAGGCATCCTCCACCTGAATGACTCCCTCCTTGATCAGCTCCCTTACTTTGTATCTGAGTGTATAACACCTTCCCATGTCGTGTCCGATGGCTCCAGAATGGTATGCACAACTTTTGTTCCCATCATGAGATTTGGACTTGGGATTGGGCACATTCTTTGGGATTGGCTGGAGTATCCCTGCAACTCTCAACCTCTCGTACAACTGCGACAAAGGCTCGGCTAAATGGGTGTATACTTTGGCTGGCCTTTCAATGACATTTAGGCGGGGTGTGAAGATGTTTAGTGGACGGGCTTTTGGCTGTGGCGTATACACGTGTGGGTATCGCAAGGGGTTGTCATATGTATTGCGAAGATAAGTTTGTGGCGGCCTTTGATTTGTGTTTAGCTGGAGTATATTAGGCATTTGGTTTTGTATGGGATATATGGGTGCATTGTATATTGGCTGAATGGGATATGTAGTAAGCGGGTACCGGTAATAATTTGGAGGGTTTTGATTGTTTTGATTATTTGCAGTGACGAGTGCTCTGGTGAGGTTTCAGAGCCTTTTAATTTCAGCCTGTAGGGTTGCCATTTGTTGTGGTAACTGGGCGAGGTGCTCGATCGGATCTATGCTGCTTTTCTTTTCTGAGACCCCTGTTTTGCCTATAGGAACCAAGACAGGTTCCGACTCGTTCTGCTCAAATGCCCTTGAATCGGTCATGTCGCTGGACCGTGCCTTTGATCTTGTGAAATATCGATGCTCTGTCATTGCTTAGTCAAATACAAATCGACCTTTGGGGGAGATGATAAATCCTTTAGACAACATGTAGCAAACTGCGTTAGTGTAAAACACGTGATTTTGCAAAAGTGTAAAAACATTTAGCAAGTACATGTTACATTGCAAGCGAGTCCTAACATGCGTGGGGACCCCTTTATGCCAGAGGTAGGCCTAAACGTCACATATGCGAGGCTGTGATAGATTTGTCCAAGTCGTCCAACTGTAATGCTTTTGTTGGAAGTGGCGACCAAATGACGGTGCACTTTTCCCAATTTCAGCATGACATGATTAGGTTTGGATTTGTCTATCATTGCCACGCTACACATAATATGCTGGTTGGTCGTTGGGTTGAGAAACCCGTCGACAAGTTTGGTGTCTTCCTAATTGTGGTGTCGATGCCAAGGACCGACCCACCTAAGGTAAATGCATGCATGCCTTAAAATAAAGGGTGGTATAGCTCTATCCTGAGTTGCTAAGATTTGGCTTTACTAGACGCAAGTTTCCCGAGCGGACAACTCGAGTGAGAAGGCTACGCGGCCACCGGTTAGACCGGACACTCCACGTATATTACCAACTCTCCTAAATTTGGGTTTTGAAGAAAGAATTTTGCTGATGCACCAAGCGCACCTCGCATGTAGTGTGTGATTGTGTGAATTTTCCAGAGTGGAAGAAATATGAGCGGAATACCAGTTTAAGGAAAGTAGTAAAGCAGATAGCAATTAAAATAAATAAAACAAAATACAGTACATAAAAATTAAATGCAAAAATAGTGCCTAATAATAACCCTAGGTCTGTTGTGGTTAAGAGCCTAAAAATCCCCAGTGGAGTCGCCATTTTGTCGCGCCCTTTTTCGGCCGCGACATTTATTTTCTAAAAACTCCTGCTTAAATAAAAATGTTAGGAAATAAATAAAAGTGCTAAATGTTAAAAGGGTGCTTAAAAGGTGCTAGAATATTAAAAGTGCTAAAAGGTGCTAAAATGCTAAAATGCTAAAAGAATGCTAAAAGGGTTCGCGGAGTCGCCACCTAATTAGTTTGGGTGAATTAGGACACCTAAATGTCAACTAGGTTAAAGTCAACACTAACTCCATTTTTATGGTCTGCTAAACTTAATGAGATTCTGGGTAAGGGTTCTTTATTAATCTAGAGGGAAGGGGTTAGACACCCTCTAAGATCCGCTAACTTACGGTTGTCCTGCCAAACCTAGGGTAATCATTATGTTTAAAAACGCTTGTTTTGAAAATATAAAAAGATGCTTCAAAATATTTTATAAAAAGGCATGTTGATAAAAGTTTATAAGACTAAGGCCAAAATGTAAATGATGCAAAGGTTATTTATGGACTAATTATGTGTGCATGCAAAGGTTATTTATGGACTAATTATGTGTACTGCTAGCTAAATTAATCTTGCTTAACCTGCGTATAATATTATATAAAAAATGCTTAAAATGATTCTTGAGAGTTTAGGAGAAAATTTGTTTAAGGATATAATAAGAAATAATATGTTGGTTTTATGATGCAAGTTAAATCATTTAAATTACTTTGGTAACATTTAGACATGCATAACAATCCTAAAGACACATAAAGTAGAAGTGCATTTCTAATTTTAAATTACCTCCCCCTTATGCGTTCAAAGGCTAATTGCTCTTGGTTTCCTATTAATTACAAAGTCATATAATAAAATTACAATAACAAATAAAATGAGATAAGGAGGTTAAGAGAGTAAGGGATTGAAGCGGATGACTCCGTCCTATTTGTTTTTTTCTAGGAATTGCCAAAGAGGGAACTCGATAGATGTAGATGCGGGTTGCCATTTGGATGAGTCTCGCTGTGGGACTCTTTATTTTGCTCCGGTGCGTGCCATGTAAAAAAGATAAGGAAAGAAAAGGATTAGTATATATCCAAGCCCCGTCATACTAGAGTGAAGAAAACAACACATATAATTAAACACGCGAGGAGGCAAAAGACGACATGCAGTTTTATATTCGGTCCTGACTCCCTTTAGATATTAAGGCCGCAAAAACAGACCCTAGTTGCAAAGAACAGTCCAAAAGAGATCCATTCAGGCATAGGCTTTGATAAGGCAGGCAATAAATAGATATAACAGGCCCCAAATAACTAGTATTTCATATCTAGAGATGGCAGACTCAGGTTCATTCTTTCAGATATACATGTAGACAGGATAATGCACAGACAAGAAAAATAGAGGCTCATGAACTTGGGAGTAAACACTTAAACAACACAGCGGACAGATCCACACAGGTGATGCGCGAAAAGATGCACACACTTTAACGCAAGTGCACGTTGTCGACTCAAGTAATATAGTCTAGGTAAGACCGAATATCGTCCTCAAGGATTGGTTTTCAAGTACCGGTTATCTATCCTATGGTATCTATTTGGTTAACGTAATTGATTGGGATTTTAGACTAATAATGCAGGAAATAAACTAATTATAAATATACTTTGATTTAAATCAGTTATGATGGGGGATTAGGGCTTCCATGATCATCAACTATCCACTATATTCAATCCTTAATATAATTAGGCTGACTTCTTCTTCTACGTTAAGCTAGCAGGTTTACTAAATCGTTTTATATTCCCGTTAAGGATATATAAACACTCAACCCCAGTATTGCTCCTTTCTACCTTTCGGTGATAAGGATGACTCTATAGGAGGATTAAGACCAAAAACCTAGTTAACCGTCACGCACCATGCGTAAAATTAGGGTTGTTAAGCCTCTCATTAACGCTACATAAATAATTGAGGTATTTTCATCCCCAATCCAAAATATGTCTACCCAACTTACAGCATATTCACAACCTCCTCCTTTCGAAGTTTGATTAGAAATCATATAAATAATGATAATTAGTGATCAATTAATTACCAAGCATGCAAAACAATTATTGGATAAATCTTAACTAAGTGAAGAAGAAATCAACTACTATATTAATTCATGAATAGAGTTTCAAGTGAATCACAAGGAAATCCCTAATAAAGTAATTAGCTCCTAGCCATTGTCACGCTAAGAACTAATACAAACTCCATACATGAACTGAAATAAATAAAGCAAAAAGAAAGAAAAGAAAAATACTCAAGAACGAGACTCCAAGCCTTCTAGCATCCAAGGGTTGTGTTGTGGAATATTTACAAGATGGAGTGGTGGATGGATGGATGTAGAATGGTGAATGGTGGATTGGAGAATGATTTATTCTTCTAATGATGTAGAGTATTTATAGCCAAAGAATGCTTCTGGTGAAGGGTTAGGGATTTTGTAGGTAGGAAAAGTTATTAGAATCCTTTTTGGTAAGGGTTTAAAGGTAGGAAAAGTTATCCCTTTAGGTAGGAAAAGTTATCCCTTTAGGATTCTGAAAACATGCCAAATTCGGCCCAGACTTCATAAATCCCGCGTCGGCCGCTGGCATCTAGATCAGCCAGCGGCTGAAAACCTGCAACTTTCGAAGCTTCAGCCACATTGGGCGCGCCAGGCGCTGCGGCTCCGGTGACGTTTTTCTGGCAGATTCCGTCTCGTTGCCCTTTTTTCGTCCGGACTTCGTCTGAACTCCTCTACAATTCCCGGAACTTCTTAGACTTTATTTCTTGGCCCTTTTTGTGTGCAATTCCATCTCATTTATGCTCATTTCATCTCCTTTTCGCCATTTCTCCATTTTTGACCGCTGTGACACAAAAGAAAGGAAAACGACTCTAATACTATACTAAACATAAATAAAATGAGTAAAATACTAACTAAAAATGACTCAAAAAGTGTATATAAAATACACCGATCAAATACCCCCAAACTTAACCTTTGCTCGCCCTCGAGCAAAGATCAAAAGAAAGAAATAAAGACTCAAGGAAAAGGAAAATAACAGACTCAATGACATTGATCACTTTGCTGCATTGGTGCTACTTGGAAAAATATGAAGATTAGTAGAATAATATGCAGGAACATATAGCATGAAATTTCAGCATTCTAAACACATTAAGCTAGATATTTCACAAACTCATTTTTATCATGCTTAATGGAAGTCAAATACTGAATCATGCATGTTAATTTCAAAATTTCTATCGCATGTTTACTTGCTATTCTCCACTAATCATGGCTATGCATCTAAGAGATCTTCAGGACTTTTAAGGGTTGTAATGTAGGCTTAGGCACGGGTAGGTAAAAATAGGCATTTAGGCTCATTTTTGTGTACCATAAGCTCTTTAGCTTTTCAATTTTTCCCTTTTCTTTTGATTCTTTCCTTGACTTCAATTCTATCTTTCCCCTCTTTTGTTTTGGGAGAGTGAAGTGTATTATAATAACAAGCACCCCCAAACTTAGGCTTTTGCCTCTTTCTTATTATTTTTTCATTGGGGTGCGTCAAACTTATTCACTCTTTTTGTCTCTTTTTTAACACAATTTATTCCAACTATTAACATTTTTACGTATGGCATAATTGTAGGAATATATGGTGTCAAAGAAAAAGTTTCATGTTTTTAGGCTCAATGGAGCTGACTAGGGATATTTTTAAAGTCAGGGATATAAAAGAGTGGTAAGAATTGGCTAACAAAGAAATGCCTGAGTCATCTCTCTATCATGCATATCTTAACTATTTCGCCTCAAATAACAAGCAATCCTAACACATAGGTTTTAATCTTTTAACAATGCACAAATCAAGCAAGATACTCCCAATAGACAGATTTCATGAGTTTTTGGCATATCTAACCTAAGTGTTTAGATGGTTGCTTCTAATTCCATTACATTATTCAACCTTACTTCACTAGGCAATTCAAATAACTACAGCATGCATGATCTTAAAAAAATTATGACTCAAAAATGACTCAAAAATACACAAAACAATTCAACAAGACTCAAAAACAATAAAACATCCCCCCAAACTTAAATCACACATTGTCCCCAATGTGTGCAAGACTAAAAAAAAAAAAATAGTGACAACTTACTGACACAACACAGCGGTCATAACGGAGGTCTAGGAGGAAGAATTCTGGAATTTGCATGGAATATGGTCCTCTGAAGTTCCAAACCGCTGCCTCGAGATTCAGCGCATGTGCGACGCTCTTTCCCTTTTTTTCAGCGTTTTTGCTCCTTTTTCCTCGGTTTTAGCTTTCAGTCCACCTGTCATCCAACAACACAAAACAAGAACCCAAGACCGTGAGACTGTTCAAGGCAAAATAAAATAAACTAAAGACAGAAATAAAAATAACATAATTAAAAAAACATTGGGTTGCCTCCCAACAAACGCTGTCTTTAACGTCTTTTAGCCGGACGCAATTAACCTTTACGAGTGCCCATTGGATCCTTCTGCGAACTGCTCGCAATCCGCAGAGTTATTGTTGCAGATCTCACTTCAACTACAACAATTGCTTCAAACAAGGGCCTCAAATATACGATTATCCCCCAAGTACACAAGACATGCTTGTCTTTTAGGCTCTCTCTAGTGTAGGGATCAGTGAGATTCCCAACATCTCTCAACTCTAGGGGGTGCCCTTGATGGTATGGACTTTCTGTTTGGGGGTCAACATTGACAGCTGGTGGTGTTTCTTCTGCAATAGGTACAAGAAAGAGATTTTCCAAGGAATCCAAGAAGGTGAATAATTGGATTTCAGCAATCTTTTCCTTCTCTCCACCAACTATCTCGCCGGATTCCTCAATAGCTGGGTGTGGTTCAGACTCCTCAATTTGATTGCCACATCCCATAATGATGTCGCTAGGCAGATTTGCTTGAGTTGTATTGCTCATCTCATCCATCAATTGCCCTATTTGTGTCTCCAATTTTCTGAGGGAATCTCTTGTCTCAGCCATAAACTGAGCCTGACACTTGGCGAACATAAGTATGCCTTCCTGCAACTCATCTAGATCTTCCTCTGAATAATGTGGGTTAAACTGCTGTTGATGACTCCATTATCTCTGATAGTAGTAGTCCATGTGTCCTGATTTTATTTTTTTATTTTTTTTGAATTTAACCTACAAAATAAGAAAAAAAAAAAAAAATGCTCGCAGAACAAGTTAGAAACTTGTTCTTGGAGCAACCAAATTAGAAATAAGAATAGATAAATCGATATTGAAAGTAAGCCAATCCCCGGCAACGGCGCCAAAAAACTTGATGCGCGAAAAGATGCACACACTTTAACGCAAGTGCACGTTGTCGACTCAAGTAATATAGTCTAGGTAAGACCGAATATCGTCCTCAAGGATTGGTTTTCAAGTACCGGTTATCTATCCTATGGTATCTATTTGGTTAGCGTAATTGATTGAGATTTTAGACTAATAATGCAGGAAATAAACTAATTATAAATATACTTTGATTTAAATCAGTTATGATGGGGGATTAGGGATTCCAAGATCATCAACTATCCACTATATTCAATCCTTAATATAATTAGACTGACTTCTTCTTCTACGTTAAGCTAGCAGGTTTACTAAATCGTTTTATATTCCCGTTAAGGATATATAAACACTCAACCCCAGTATTGCTCCTTTCTACCTTTCGGTGATAAGGATGACTCTATAGGAGGATTAAGACCAAAAACCTAGTTAACCGTCACGCACCATGCGTAAAATTAGGGTTGTTAAGCCTCTCATTAACGCTACATAAATAATTGAGGTATTTTCATCCCCAATCAGAAATATGTCTACCCAACTTACAGCATATTCACAACCTCCTCCTTTCGAAGTTTGATTAGAAATCATATAAATAATGATAATTAGTGATCAATTAATTACCAAGCATGCAAAACAATTATTGGATAAATCTTAACTAAGTGAAGAAGAAATCAACTACTATATTAATTCATGAATAGAGTTTCAAGTGAATCACAAGGAAATCCCTAATAAAGTAATTAGCTCCTAGCCATTGTCACGCTAAAAACTAATACAAACTCCATACATGAACTGAAATAAATAAAGCAAAAAGAAAGAAAAGAAAAATACTCAAGAACGAGACTCCAAGCCTTCTAGCATCCAAGGGTTGTGTTGTGGAATATTTACAAGATGGAGTGGTGGATGGATGGATGTAGAATGGTGAATGGTGGAATGGAGAATGATTTATTCTTCTAATGATGTAGAGTATTTATAGCCAAAGAATGCTTCTGGTGAAGGGTTAGGGATTTTGTAGGTAGGAAAAGTTATTAGAATCCTTTTTGGTAAGGGTTTAAAGGTAGGAAAAGTTATCCCTTTAGGTAGGAAAAGTTATCCCTTTAGGATTCTGAAAACATGCCAAATTCGGCCCAGACTTCATAAATCCCGCGTCGGCGCCGCGGCAGATCAGCGCGGCTGAAAACCTGCAACTTCGAGCTTCCAGACATTGGCCGCGCGCTGCAGCGCCGCAGCTCCGGTGACGCTTTTCTGGAAGATTCCGTCTCGTTGCCCTTTTTTCGTCCGGACTTCGTCTGAACTCCTCTACAATTCCCGGAACTTCTTAGACTTTATTTCTTGGCCCTTTTTGTGTGCAATTCCATATCATTTATGCTCATTTCATCTCCTTTTCGCCATTTCTCCATTTTTACCGCTGTGACACAAAAGAAAGGAAAACGACCCTAATACTATACTAAACATAAATAAAATGAGTAAAATACTAACTAAAAATGACTCAAAAAGTGTATATAAAATACACCGATCAAATACCCCCAAACTTAACCTTTGCTCGCCCTCGAGCAAAGATCAAAAGAAAGAAATAAAGACTCAAGGAAAAGGAAAATAACAGACTCAATGACATTGATCACTTTGCTGCATTGGTGCTACTTGGAAAAACATGAAGATTAGTAGAATAATATGCAGGAACATATAGCATGAAATTTCAGCATTCTAAACACATTAAGCTAGATATTTATGAACTCATTTTTAGCATGCTTAATGGAAGCCAAATACTGAATCATGCATGTTAATTTCAAAATTTCTATCGCATGTTTACTTGCTATTCTCCACTAATCATGGCTATGCATCTAAGAGATCTTCAGGACTTTTAAGGGTTGTAATGTAGGCTTAGGCACGGGTAGGTAAAAATAGGCATTTAGGCTCATTTTTGTGTACCATAAGCTCTTTAGCTTTTCAATTTTTCCCTTTTCTTTTGATTCTTTCCTTGACTTCAATTCTATCTTTCCCCTCTTTTGTTTTGGGAGAGTGAAGTGTATTATAATAACAAGCACCCCCAAACTTAGGCTTTTGCCTCTTTCTTATTACTTTTTCATTGGGGTGCGTCAAACTTATTCACTCTTTTTGTCTCCTTTTTAACACAATTTATTCCAACTATTTCACATTTTTACTTATGGCATAATTGTAGGAATATATGGTGTCAAAGAAAAAGTGTCATGTTTTTATGCTCAATGGGGCTGACTAGGGATATTTTTAAAGTCAGGGATAAAAAAGAGTTGTATGTATTGGCTAACAAAGAAATGCCTGAGTCATCTCTCTATCATGCATATCTTAACTATTTCGCCTCAAATAACAAGCAATCATAACACATAGGTTTTAATCTTTTAACAATGCACAAATCAAGCAAGATACTCCCAATAGACAGATTTCATGAGTTTTTGGCATATCTAACCTAAGTGTTTAGATGGTTGCTTCTAATTCCATTACATTATTCAACCTTACTTCACTAGGCAATTCAAATAACTACAGCATGCATGATCTTAAAAAAATTATGACTCAAAAATACACAAAACAATTCAACAAGACTCAAAAACAATAAAACATCCCCCCAAACTTAAATCACACATTGTCCCCAATGTGTGCAAGACTCAAAAAAAACAATTAGTGACAACTTACTCTCACAACACAGCGGTCATAACGGAGGTCTAGGAGGAAGAATTCTGGAATTTGCATGGAATATGGTCCTCTGAAGTTCGCGCATGCCCGAGATTCGATCTTTGCTGCTAGTACGGTGGCTCTGAGTTACAGCGCGCTGGCAGCGGCCGACGATCGCTTTCCTTTTTTGTGGTTTTGCTCATTTTTCCTCGGTTTTAGCTTTCAGTCCACCTGTCATCCAACAACACAAAACAAGAACTCAAGACCGTGAGACTGTTCAAGGCAAAATAAAATAAACTAAAGATAGAAATTAAAATAACATAATTAAAAAAACATTGGGTTGCCTTCCAACAAGCGATGTCTTTAACGTCTTTTAGTCGGACGCAATTAACCTTTACGAGTGCCCATTGGATCCTTCTGCGAACTGCTCGCAATCCGCAGAGTTATTATTGCAGATCTTACTTCAACTACAACAATTGCTTCAAACAAGGGCCTCAAATATACGATTATCCCCCAAGTACACAATACATACTTGTCTTTTAGGCTCTCTCTAGTGTAGGGATCAGTGAGATTCCCAACATCTCTCAACTCTAGGGGGTGCCCTTGATGGTATGGACTTTCTGTTTGGGGGTCAACATTGACAGCTGGTGGTGTTTCTTCTGCAATAGGTACAAGAAAGAGATTTTCCAAGGAATCCAAGAAGGTGAATAATTGGATTTCAGCAATCTTTTCCTTCTCTGCACCAACTATCTCGCCGGATTCCTCAATAGCTGGGTGTGGTTCAGGCTCCTCAATTTGATTGCCACATCCCATAATGATGTCGCTAGGCAGATTTGCTTGAGTTGTATTGCTCATCTCATCCATCAATTGCCCTATTTGTGTCTCCAATTTTCTGAGGGACTCTCTTGTCTCAGCCATAAACTGAGCCTGACACTTGGCGAACATAAGTATGCCTTCCTGCAACTCATCTAGATCTTCCTCTGAATAATGTGGGTTAAGATGCTGTTGATGACTCCACTGTCTCTGATAGTAGTAGTCCATGTGTCCTGATTTTATTTTTTTATTTTTTTTGAATTTAACCTACAAAATAAGAAAAACAAAAAAAAATGCTCGCAGAACAAGTTAGAAACTTGTTCTTGGAGCAACCAAATTAGAAATAAGAATAGATAAATCGATATTGAAAGTAAGCCAATCCCCGGCAACGGCGCCAAAAAACTTGATGCGCGAAAAGATGCACATACTTTAACGCAAGTGCACGTTGTCGACTCAAGTAATATAGTCTAGGTAAGACCGAATATCGTCCTCAAGGATTGGTTTTCAAGTACCGGTTATCTATCCTATGGTATCTATTTGGTTAGCGTAATTGATTGGGATTTTAGACTAATAATGCAGGAAATAAACTAATTATAAATATACTTTGATTTAAATCAGTTATGATGGGGGATTAGGGCTTCCAAGATCATCAACTATCCACTATATTCAATCCTTAATATAATTAGACTGACTTCTTCTTCTACGTTAAGCTAGCAGGTTTACTAAATCGTTTTATATTCCCGTTAAGGATATATAAACACTCAACCCCAGTATTGCTCCTTTCTACCTTTCGGTGATAAGGATGACTCTATAGGAGGATTAAGACCAAAAACCTAGTTAACCGTCACGCACCATGCGTAAAATTAGGGTTGTTAAGCCTCTCATTAACGCTACATAAATAATTGAGGTATTTTCATCCCCAATCCAAAATATGTCTACCCAACTTACAAAGATATTCACAACCTCCTCCTTTCGAAGTTTGATTAGAAATCATATAAATAATGATAATTAGTGATCAATTAATTACCAAGCATGCAAAACAATTATTGGATAAATCTTAACTAAGTGAAGAAGAAATCAACTACTATATTAATTCATGAATAGAGTTTCAAGTGAATCACTAGGAAATCCCTAATAGAGTAATTAGCTCCTAGCCATTGTCACGCTAAGAACTAATACAAACTCCATACATGAACTGAAATAAATAAAGCAAAAAGAAAGAAAAGAAAAATACTCAAGAACGAGACTCCAAGCCTTCTAGCATCCAAGGGTTGTGTTGTGGAATATTTACAAGATGGAGTGGTGGATGGATGGATGTAGAATGGTGAATGGTGGAATGGAGAATGATTTATTCTTCTAATGATGTAGAGTATTTATAGCCAAAGAATGCTTCTGGTGAAGGGTTAGGGATTTTGTAGGTAGGAAAAGTTATTAGAATCATTTTTGGTAAGGGTTTAAAGGTAGGAAAAGTTATCCCTTTAGGTAAGAAAAGTTATCCCTTTAGGATTCTGAAAACATGCCAAATTCGGCCCAGACTTCATAAATCCGCGTCGCGCGCCTGCAGATCAGCCGCGCGCTGAAAACTGCAACTTTCGAGCTTCCGGCCACATTGGCGCGCTGCCAGCGCCGCGGCTCCGGTGGCGTTTTCTCGCGGTCCGCCTCGTTGCCCTTTTTCGTCCGGACTGCGAACTCCTCTACAATTCTCGGAACTTCTTAGACTTTATTTCTTGGCCCTTTTTGTGTGCAATTCCATCTCATTTATGCTCATTTCATCTCCTTTTCGCCATTTCTCCATTTTTGACCGCTGTGACACAAAAGAAAGGAAAACGACCCTAATACTATACTAAACATAAATAAAATGAGTAAAATACTAACTAAAAATGACTCAAAAAGTGTATATAAAATACACCGATCAAATACCCCCAAACTTAACCTTTGCTCGCCCTCGAGCAAAGATCAAAAGAAAGAAATAAAGACTCAAGGAAAAGGAAAATAACAGACTCAATGACATTGATCACTTTGCTGCATTGGTGCTACTTGGAAAAACATGAAGATTAGTAGAATAATATGCAGGAACATATAGCATGAAATTTCAGCATTCTAAACACATTAAGCTAGATATTTCGCAAACTCATTTTTAGCATGCTTAATGGAAGTCAAATACTGAATCATGCATGTTAATTTCAAAATTTCTATCGCATGTTTACTTGCTATTCTCCACTAATCATGGCTATGCATCTAAGAGATCTTCAGGACTTTTAAGGGTTGTAATGTAGGCTTAGGCACGGGTAGGTAAAAATAGGCATTTAGGCTCATTTTTGTGTACCATAAGCTCTTTAGCTTTTCAATTTTTCCCTTTTCTTTTGATTCTTTCCTTGACTTCAATTCTATCTTTCCCCTCTTTTGTTTTGGGAGAGTGAAGTGTATTATAATAACAAGCACCCCCAAACTTAGGCTTTTGTCTCTGTCTTATTAATTTTTCATTGGGGTGCGTCAAACTTATTCACTCTTTTTGTCTCTTTTTTAACACAATTTATTCCAACTATTTCACATTTTTACTTATGGCATAATTGTAGGAATATATGGTGTCAAAGAAAAAGTTTCATGTTTTTAGGCTCAATGGGGCTGACTAGGGATATTTTTAAAGTCAGGGATATAAAAGAGTGGTAAGAATTGGCTAACAAAGAAATGTCTGAGTCATCTCTCTATCATGCATATCTTAACTATTTCGCCTCAAATAACAAGCAATCATAACACATAGGTTTTAATCTTTTAACAATGCACAAATCAAGCAAGATACTCCCAATAGACAGATTTCATGAGTTTTTGGCATATCTAACCTAAGTGTTTAGATGGTTGCTTCTAATTCCATTACATTATTCAACCTTACTTCACTAGGCAATTCAAATAACTACAGCATGCATGATCTTAAAAAAATTATGACTCAAAAATGACTCAAAAATACACAAAACAATTCAACAAGACTCAAAAACAATAAAACATCCCCCCAAACTTAAATCACACATTGTCCCCAATGTGTGCAAGACTAAAAAAAAAATTAGTGACAACTTACTGACACAACACAGCGGTCATAACGGAGGTCTAGGAGGAAGAATTCTGGAATTTGCATGGAATATGGTCCTCTGAAGTTCAGCATGACTCGAGATTCAGCATGTGCGCGGCTATTTTCCCTTTTTCACCGTTTTGCTCCTTTTCCTCTGTTTTAGCTTTGATCCACAGTCATCCAACAACACAAAAGAAGAACCAAAGACCGTGAGACTGTTTCAAGGCAAAATAAAATAAACTAAAGACAAATAAAAATAACATAATTAAAAAACATTGGGTTGCCTCAACAAACGCCGTCTTTAACGTCTTTTAGCGGACGCAATTAACCTTTACGAGTGCCCATTGGATCCTTCGCGCTGCTCGCAATCCGCAGAGTTATTGTTGCAGATCTCACTTCAACTACAACAATTGCTTCAAACAAGGGCCTCAAATATACGATTATCCCCCAAGTACACAAGACATGCTTGTCTTTTAGGCTCTCTCTAGTGTAGGGATCAGTGAGATTCTCAACATCTCTCAACTCTAGGGGGTGCCCTTGATGGTATGGACTTTCTGTTTGGGGGTCAACATTGATAGCTGGTGGTGTTTCTTCTGCAATAGGTACAAGAAAGAGATTTTCCAAGGAATCCAAGAAGGTGAATAATTGGATTTCAGCAATCTTTTCCTTCTCTCCACCAACTATCTCGCCGGATTCCTCAATAGCTGGGTATGGTTCAGGCTCCTCAATTTGATTGCCACATCCCATAATGATGTCGCTAGGCAGATTTGCTTGAGTTGTATTGCTCATCTCATCCATCAATTGCCCTATTTGTGTCTCCAATTTTCTGAGGGAATCTCTTGTCTCAGCCATAAACTGAGCCTGACACTTGGCGAACATAAGTATGCCTTCCTGCAACTCATCTAGATCTTCCTCTGAATAATGTGGGTTAAACTGCTGTTGATGACTCCACTGTCTCTGATAGTAGTAGTCCATGTGTCCTGATTTTATTTTTTTATTTTTTTGAATTTAACCTACAAAATAAGAAAAACAAAAAAAAAATGCTCGCAGAACAAGTTAGAAACTTGTTCTTGGAGCAACCAAATTAGAAATAAGAATAGATAAATCGATATTGAAAGTAAGCCAATCCCCGGCAACGGCGCCAAAAAACTTGATGCGCGAAAAGATGCACACACTTTAACGCAAGTGCACGTTGTCGACTCAAGTAATATAGTCTAGGTAAGACCGAATATCGTCCTCAAGGATTGGTTTTCAAGTACCGGTTATCTATCCTATGGTATCTATTTGGTTAGCGTAATTGATTGGGATTTTAGACTAATAATGCAGGAAATAAACTAATTATAAATATACTTTGATTTAAATCAGTTATGATGGGGGATTAGGGCTTCCAAGATCATCAACTATCCACTATATTCAATCCTTAATATAATTAGACTGACTTCTTCTTCTACGTTAAGCTAGCAGGTTTACTAAATCGTTTTATATTCCCGTTAAGGATATATAAACACTCAACCCGATATTGCTCCTTTCTACCTTTCGTGATAAGGATGACTCTATAGGAGGATTAAGACCAAAAACCTAGTTAACCGTCACGCGTGCGTAAAATTAGGGTTGTTAAGCCTCTCATTAACGCTACATAAATAATTGAGGTATTTTCATCCCCAATCAGAAATATGTCTACCCAACTTACAGCATATTCACAACCTCCTCCTTTCGAAGTTTGATTAGAAATCATATAAATAATGATAATTAGTGATCAATTAATTACCAAGCATGCAAAACAATTATTGGATAAATCTTAACTAAGTGAAGAAGAAATCAACTACTATATTAATTCATGAATAGAGTTTCAAGTGAATCACAAGGAAATCCTAATAAAGTAATTAGCTCTAGCCATTGTCACGCTAAAAACTAATACAAACTCCATACATGAACTGAAATAAATAAAGCAAAAAGAAAGAAAAGAAAATACTCGAAGCGAGACTCAAGCCTTACAGCATCCAAGGGTTGTGTTGTGGAATATTTACAAGATGGAGTGGTGGATGGATGGATGTAGAATGGTGAATGGTGGAATGGAGAATGATTTATTCTTCTAATGATGTAGAGTATTTATAGCCAAAGAAAGCTTCTGGTGAAGGGTTAGGGATTTTGTAGGTAGGAAAAGTTATTAGAATCCGTTTTGGTAAGGGTTTAAAGGTAGGAAAAGTTGTCCCTTTAGGTAGGAAAAGTTATCCCTTTAGGATTCTGAAAACATGCCAAATTCGGCCCAGACTTCATAAATCCTGCGTCGGCGCGCGACCTGAGGCGCGCGGCTGAAAACTCGCAACTTCGAGCTTCGGCACATTAGGCGCGTACTTGCCGCTGCCGCGCCGCACTCGGTGGCGTTTTTGGAAGATTCCGTCTCGTTGCCCTTTTTTCGTCCGGACTTCGTCTGAACTCCTCTACAATTCCCGGAACTTCTTAGACTTTATTTCTTGGCCCTTTTTGTGTGCAATTCCATCTCATTTATGCTCATTTCATCTCCTTTTCGCCATTTCTCCATTTTTTACCGATGTGACACAAAAGAAAGGAAAACGACCCTAATACTATACTAAACATAAATAAAATGAGTAAAATACTAACTAAAAATGACTCAAAAAGTGTATATAAAATACACCGATCAAATACCCCCAAACTTAACCTTTGCTCGCCCTCGAGCAAAGATCAAAAGAAAGAAATAAAGACTCAAGGAAAAGGAAAATAACAGACTCAATGACATTGATCACTTTGCTGCATTGGTGATACTTGGAAAAACATGAAGATTAGTAGAATAATATGCAGGAACATATAGCATGAAATTTCAGCATTCTAAACACATTAAGCTAGATATTTCGCAAACTCATTTTTATCATGCTTAATGGAAGTCAAATACTGAATCATGCATGTTAATTTCAAAATTTCTATCGCATGTTTACTTGCTATTCTCCACTAATAATGGCTATGCATCTAAGAGATCTTCAGGACTTTTAAGGGTTGTAATGTAGGCTTAGGCACGGGTAGGTAAAAATAGGCATTTAGGCTCATTTTTGTGTACCATAAGCTCTTTAGCTTTTCAATTTTTCCCTTTTCTTTTGATCTTTCCTTGACTTCAATTCTATCTTTCCCCTCTTTTGTTTTGGGAGAGTGAAGTGTATTATAATAACAAGCACCCCCAAACTTAGGCTTTTGCCTCTTTCTTATTACTTTTTCATTGGGGTGCGTCAAACTTATTCACTCTTTTTGTCTCCTTTTTAACACAATTTATTCCAACTATTTCACATTTTTACTTATGGCATAATTGTAGGAATATATGGTGTCAAAGAAAAAGTGTCATGTTTTTAGGCTCAATGGGGCTGACTAGGGATATTTTTAAAGTCAGGGATAGAAAAGAGTTGTAAGAATTGGCTAACAAAGAAATGCCTGAGTCATCTCTCTATCATGCATATTTTAACTATTTCGCCTCAAATAACAAGCAATCATAACCCATAGGTTTTAATCTTTTAACAATGCACAAATCAAGCAAGATACTCCCAATAGACAGATTTCATGAGTTTTTGACATATCTAACCTAAGTGTTTAGATGATTGCTTCTAATTCCATTACATTATTCAACCTTACTTCACTAGGCAATTCAAATAACTACAGCAAGCATGATCTTAAAAAAATTATGACTCAAAAATACACAAAACAATTCAACAAGACTCAAAAACAATAAAACATCCCCCCAAACTTAAATCACACATTGTCCCCAATGTGTGCAAGACTAAAAAAAAAAATTAGTGACAACTTACTGTCACAACACATCGGTCATAACGGAGGTCTAGGAGGAAGAATTCTGGAATTTGCATGGAATATGGTCCTCTGAAGTTCGCGCCATGCGCTCGAGATTCAGCGCTACTGCTAGTACTGATGGCTCTGGAGTTCCGCGCCATGCCCCGATTCTGGCGCCGACGATCGCTTCTTTTTCAGCATTTTTGCTCATTTTTCCTCGGTTTTAGCTTTCAGTCCACCTGTCATCCAACAACACAAAACAAGAACTCAAGACCGTGAGACTGTTCAAGGCAAAATAAAATAAACTAAAGATAGAAATTAAAATAACATAATTAAAAAAACATTGGGTTGCCTCCCAACAAGCGCTGTCTTTAACGTCTTTTAGTCGGACACAATTAACCTTTACGAGTGCCCATTGGATCCTTCTGCGAACTGCTCGCAATCCGCAGAGTTATTATTGCAGATCTTACTTCAACTACAACAATTGCTTCAAACAAGGGCCTTAAATATACAATTATCCCCCAAGTACACAATACATACTTGTCTTTTAGGCTCTCTCTAGTGTAGGGATCAGTGAGATTCCCAACATCTCTCAACTCTAGGGGGTGCCCTTGATGGTATGGACTTTCTGTTTGGGGGTCAACATTGACAGCTGGTGGTGTTTCTTCTGCAATAGGTACAAGAAAGAGATTTTCCAAGGAATCCAAGAAGGTTAATAATTGGATTTCAGCAATCTTTTCCTTCTCTCCACCAACTATCTAGCCGGATTCCTCAATAGCTGGGTGTGGTTCAGGCTCCTCAATTTGATTGCCACATCCCATAATGATGTCGCTAGGCAGATTTGCTTGAGTTGTATTGCTCATCTCATCCATCAATTGCCCTATTTGTGTCTCCAATTTTCTGAGGGACTCTCTTGTCTCAGCCATAAACTGAGCCTGACACTTGGCGAACATAAGTATGCCTTCCTGCAACTCATCTAGATCTTCCTCTGAATAATGTGGGTTAAGATGTTGTTGATGACTCCACTGTCTCTGATAGTAGTAGTCCATGTGTCCTGATTTTTTATTTTTTTTTCGAATTTAACCTGCAAAATAAGAAAAACAAAAAAAAAATGATAAAAAATGCTCGATTGGAGCAACCAAATTAGAAATAAGAATAGATAAATCGATATTGAAAGTAAGCCAATCCCCGGCAACGGCGCAAAAAACTTGATGCGCGAAAAGATGCACACACTTTAACGCAAGTGCACGTTGTCGACTCAAGTAATATAGTCTAGGTAAGACCGAATATCGTCCTCAAGGATTGGTTTTCAAGTACCGGTTATCTATCCTATGGTATCTATTTGGTTAACGTAATTGATTGGGATTTTAGACTAATAATGCAGGAAATAAACTAATTATAAATATACTTTGATTTAAATCAGTTATGATGGGGGATTAGGGCTTCCAAGATCATCAACTATCCACTTTATTCAATCCTTAATATAATTAGACTGACTTCTTCTTCTACGTTAAGCTAGCAGGTTTACTAAATCGTTTTATATTCCCGTTAAGGATATATAAACACTCAACCCCAGTATTGCTCCTTTCTACCTTTCGGTGATAAGGATGACTCTATAGGAGGATTAAGACCAAAAACCTAGTTAACCGTCACGCACCATGCGTAAAATTAGGGTTGTTAAGCCTCTCATTAACGCTACATAAATAATTGAGGTATTTTCATCCCCAATCCAAAATATGTCTACCCAACTTACAGCATATTCACAACCTCCTCCTTTCGAAGTTTGATTAGAAATCATATAAATAATGATAATTAGTGATCAATTAATTACCAAGCATGCAAAACAATTATTGGATAAATCTTAACTAAGTGAAGAAGAAATCAACTACTATATTAATTCATGAATAGAGTTTCAAGTGAATCACAAGGAAATCCCTAATAAAGTAATTAGCTCCTAGTCATTGTCACGCTAAGAACTAATACAAACTCCATACATGAACTGAAATAAATAAAGCAAAAAGAAAGAAAAGAAAAATACTCAAGAACGAGACTCCAAGCCTTCTAGCATCCAAGGGTTGTGTTGTGGAATATTTACAAGATTGAGTGGTGGATGGATGGATGTAGAATGGTGAATGGTGGAATGGAGAATGATTTATTCTTCTAATGATGTAGAGTATTTATAGCCAAAGAATGCTTCTGGTGAAGGGTTAGGGATTTTGTAGGTAGGAAAAGTTATTAGAATCCTTTTTGGTAAGGGTTTAAAGGTAGGAAAAGTTATCCCTTTAGGTAGGAAAAGTTATCCCTTTAGGATTCTGAAAACATGCCAAATTCGGCCCAGACTTCATAAATCCCGCTTGCCGCCATGACGCAGATCAAGCGCCGCGCGGCACAAAACTCGCAACTTTCTCGAGCTTCCAAAGACATCACGCCGCGTTCGGTGATGTTTTTCCGCGCGATTCCGTCTCGTTGCCCTTTTTTCGTCCGGACTTCGTCTGAACTCCTCTACAATTCCCGGAACTTCTTAGACTTTATTTCTTGGCCCTTTTTGTGTGCAATTTCATCTCATTTATGCTCATTTCATCTCCTTTTTGCCATTTCTCCATTTTTGACCGCTGTGACACAAAAGAAAGGAAAACGACCCTAATACTATACTAAACATAAATAAAATGAGTAAAATACTAACTAAAAATGACTCAAAAAGTGTAATTAAAATACACCGATCAACGGGTCTACAAAAACTACAGATTCTTTATTTTTCAAGACAGAGAGAAGTGCGACCCCAAAACAGACAGTAACCATTACTTGGTCCTATTCTTTTATTTGTAAGAAGGAGAGCAGAGGACAAACTCTCCAATAACACGTACACTTCGCTGTGTTTTATAAACAGTGGCCAGTTTCGTATACCAAACATAGGAGATTTCAAATAAGTGCAGGATGTTGAAACAAATATCCTTTAGGTTGCGCAACAGATTGACATGACACAACACATAGCTCGAAAGGTATTATAAACTGTCATGGATACATTTTAACACTTCGATATATAAAGGCAAACATATAGTCATTTAGTAAACGTGACGATCTAGAGATGGACAGGCAGACAAGTCCTAAACGAAGACTAACATCAGCGAGGGTATTTCATTATCTAATATCACATTCCATTTAGCAAGTAATTACAGTGGGCATAAATCCATTTCGTGGTTTTAAATAAGTAATTGCAAACCCATGTTAACTAAATCGATCAACACAACGCAATACTTTGACATCAATAGCAGGACAGTAGCGTGATAATCTTAACTAAGAATGATTAACCAAAACAGAATACGACAAACCATAAAACATGGAAATAAACTAGAATCGTGCGGAATTTGAATTTACCTTCTCCGGGCAGCGAACCGAGGCAGCGTATCAAGTCGTCGAAGCCACTCGGAGGGTTTGTGCTATGCGATAAAGAAGGGTGAGGCCTTAATTTCTACTGACTGATATATTTCTGGATATTGGTGGATGGTGTGCGATACTAATGCTCGAGATTGTTCGTGCTTGCGTGCGGCCATTCACTGGTTGTTACTCGACTGCTTCCTCATATATTTTTTTGCTCTCTGCTTTTCTCCTCCCTCTGCCCCTAAATTGCTTATTGCTATTTTATCGCTTCTCCCACCGAGCTCACTGCTTCGCTTTGCATGTGCTTTATATAGCCATGGGTTGGGTTCTAATGTTGGTAAGTAATCAAGGTGCGATTTTGGATGAGATTTTGTGCTGATTCGTGCTTGATTATGGTAAGAAATCACTACTGATTTAGTGCGATTCGTTCAGGTTATGGTAAGGTAAAGGATTTCTGAAGGATTTGGTTTAGTTATGCCGGATTTTCCACTCAAAATCCGCGAGATTCGCGAAGGGGGGTGTATCACGGGTTCTGCTTTTTTAGGTTTAGGTTTTCTTTTCTTTTTTAGCGTGAGGAGAGGAGTAAGAGTGCTGATTTTTTTTTTTTTAGGGTTAAGGCGACGGGTAGGTAATGTGGAAATGAGGGCTGGGGTAATGGGCTGAGTATAATGGCAGAGGGGTGTTGGGCTGAGGAGAATGGGCTGTGCGGGTGTGGGCTGGGGTATTAAAGTGTAGTTTTTAATTAGATATTAATTTGGGTAGTGTATTATTAATTAATTAGTGATAAATTAAATTAACAAATGTGATTAAATTATTTAGGTGCTTTATTAGTATAAGTTGAGTTTAAATTATTATAAAAAATAAAGACGGGTGTGCTATTTAATTAGTGCTTAATTTTTAAGAATGCGGCGCTATTGAATAAGTTATGAAATTGCTTTGTGTATTAATAAATGCGACTATGCTACTTGACACGACGTCATTGGTAAATTATTTATTTTAGGTATTTATTATTAATTATTAAGAATTGTTCGACAGAGCTTAAAATTAATAAATGCGGGCGCGAGACCCTAAGTGCTTAATACTCTACGTAAGATGCGGTTCTATTATTAAATTGCTTATTTATGCATGTATTAATGTTTTATCGCTGCATTTTATTATCTAAAAATTATTAAAAATTATTGTTGAAAATTAGTGTAATTTTATGGTTAATGTCTGGGCGAGAGGGTCAAAATTGGGTGTCAACAACTTGTCCCTCTTTGTATGGAGATGATGGAAGAATCTTCGGACAAAGACGTTGACTTATAGCCAATTTTGTCTCGATCCAAAGAATTGCAAAAATGTTGGGCAATTAAGACAAGGCTGACGCGGACTCAAATCGCCCCAGTCGAAGTTATGACGACACTGGGCTACCATGGTCAAACACCAAGGCGGGCTAATGCGGACTCAAAATTTGTCCCAGTGTCGAGTTATGACGACACTGGGCTACCATGGTCAAACCATCAAGGCGGGCTAACGCGGACTCAAAGCTTGTCCCAGTGTCGAGTTATGACGACACTGGGCTACCATGGTCAAAACACCAGGGCGGGATGACGCGGACTCAAAATTTGTCCCAGTGTCGAGTTTTGACGACACTGGGTTGTGGTGCTAAAATAAGTAAAAATAAAAATAACTAGTTTGAACCTGGGGTGTACTGTTATCGGCTTATGATGCTGGGTTTTATGGTGATGTGGAACGAGTGGACCGACGCTTGAGGCCGCTTCTGCCATTCATTGGAAAGGTTGGCCCCCCCAACAAATTGCCCCGGTTCGCTGTAAGAGAAAATAAACGTTGTGCTCCTGCTCCTGCATGCTAAGACTTAAACAAACGGTTAGTGCATAACTGTTAAGGCAAAATGATGATGCATAATTTTTTAAAAGCAATGCAACTGTGAGTAGAAAATGTTATCCTGCAAAAATGTGATGCCTACTGCAAATGTTGTGATTTCGCCCTTGCACAGACGTGTTGCGATTGTGAATGCGGATATGCCGCTCACAGAATCGCTCGTAGACTAAAGCTCAAGGAAGAGTTAGTGCATAACTGCTAAGACAGAACAATAAAGCATGAATAAGAAATGTAGTTTGAGAGTATAGAAATCGTCCTTGCGTAGATGTGATATGCTGATGATAGCGTCATTTTCGGACTTGCGTCATGGCGTCGTTTTTGGACTTGTTGTGCTGATAACGTCGTTGCCTGGACGTGTTGCTGCTGGCGTCGTTGCGTAGACAAAATGCTGATCACGTCGTTGTCTGGACATAATGCTGATAACGTCGTTACCTGGACGTATTGCTGATGGCGTCGTTGCGTAGACGTAATGCTGATGATGTCGTTGCCTGGACATAATGCTGATAACGTCGTTGTCTGGACGTATTGCTGTTGGCGTCATTGCGTAGACGCAATGTTGATGGCGTCGTTGCGTAGACGCAATGCTGATGATGTTGTTGCCTGGACATAATGCTGATAACGTCGTTGCCTGGACGTATTGATCGACGCCGCGTTGCAGACGTATTGCCGCTGGGCGTCGCCGCGTAGACGCACGCCGGCGACGCCGCGTCGAACGTATTGTTGCCGGGCGCCGTTGCAGACGCACGCCGATGATGTCATTGCCTGGACATAATGCTGATAACGTCATTGCATGGACATATTATTGATGGCGTCGTTGCGTAGAGGCAATGCTGATGATGTCGTTGCGTGGACATAATGTTGATAACGTCGTTGCCTGGACGTATTTTTGATGGCATCATTGCGTAGACGCAATGCTGATGGCGTCGTTGCGTAGACATACGCCGATCACGCCGTTATGCGGGCGTGTTCTTCGGGCGTCGTTTCGGACTTCTTTGTCGATAACGCCGCCGTTACGGACGTGTTGTTGATGCTCCTGTAGAATAAATGCTCCTGCAAGCTAAGTTTGAGAAAAATTAGTGTACACCTGTTTAAATGAAATGATAAATACATATGAGACGTGCAATTCTATGGGTAGAGATGTCGTCCCTGATACGCCTGATGAATACTGAGATGTTGTCCTTGCATGGACATGCTAAACGCTGCAACTGACGAATTGCCATGATGCCTTTGTTGTGTGCGATGCGTGGGTTGCAAATTTAACTTTATGCCCGAGTTGATGCGCTAGCCTTTGTTGTGAAATTCAGAATTCTGACTGTTGATTGTCGATGCCCTTTTCTGCTTTTGTTGCTTCTGATGCGGACTTTGAATTTCGGATTGTTGTCATATCCTCTGCCTCTGCTGCTTCTTTCTGCTTCTGCGAAGAAACTTTTTGTCGTATTTTCTGCTTCGGCTATTGCACGCTCGCTTCATAATATGAAAACTCGCGCCAAAGAAAATTTGTGAGTTTTTTTGTGGGGGTCGATTCAGATTTGACTTCACCGCTTGTTCCTTGACATCCGCGTGTCCGCTTGCTGACTCGCAACCCTCGCAGTTTCCTACCTTGTCCCAATTTTGAAAAGGGCGTTTGGCCTAAGGTGGGTCTCAATGGAGTTGCTTGTGTATTCTCGTTATTTTCAAAACGAAGGGAAAGTTTCCTAATGGTGTGACCGAAGCCGATTTAGGCCGCCTACGTATCCCCATGAGGGAATCAGGTCATGACGTAGTTCATTACAAACGAAGTTGGGTAAAATTCTAAAGGTGGGACCGAGGCCGATGTGGCCGCCTACGTATCCGCCAAGGGAATCAGGTCGAACGTAGTTCCAATTGCAAGCAAAACTTAAGCGAAACATTATTAAAGCTTAAATATGAGTCTTAAATTATTCTGCTAAACTAAATTGCTTTTTCTTATCCGGGCTCTAGGCAGACCAAAACAAGGGTGCAAATCCAACCAATACGCCTTTTTGCTCTGCATCGTGGCTGGATGGGTCTTCATGCTCTGCTATCAGTACCTCCTTCTTGCACGGTGCATGCTTGGATAAATGACTGATTCAGGCGGAGCGGGTTCTGGTCAGGGAACACCTCTCTTCCTTTGGGGTTCATTGTACTTATTAGGGGAGGCCTCCTCCACCTGAATGACTCTCTCTTTGATTAACTCCTCTATTTTGTCCTTGAGTGTATAGCAATTTTCGATGTCGTGCCCCTCGACACCGGAGTGGTATGCACAATGTTTGGTTTTATCATGCCCTCGTAAAGTAGGCCTGGGGGTATTTCTGGGAATTGGCTGGAGTATTCCTGCGGCTTTCAGCTCCTCATACACTTGGGTTATGGGTTTGGCTAAAGGTGTATAGGTTCTGGTTGGCTTTCTCTCAGCATCCATGCGGGGTTTGAAGATGTTTAGTGAACGGGCCTTTGGCTGTGGCGTATACACGGATGGATATCGCAAGGGGTTGTCGTATGCATTGCGAAAGTAGGTTTGTGGTGGCCTTTGGTTTGTGTTTGGCTGGATTATGGTAGGCATTTGTGTGGGATATATGGGTGCATTATATATTGGCTGAATGGGATATATAGCAAGAAGGTACTGGTAATAATTTGGAGGATTTTGGTTATTTGCAGTGACGAGTGCTTTAGTGATGTTTCTGAGCCTTCTGATTTCGGCCTGCAGGGATGTCATTTGCTGCGGTAATTGGGCGAGGTGTTCGATCGGATCTACACTGCTTTTCTTTTTTGAGACCCCTGCTTTGCCTATAGGAACCAAGACAGGTTCCGACTCGTTCTGCTCAAATGCCCTTGAATCAGTCATGTCGCTGGACCGTGCCTTTGATCTTGTGAGATATCGATGCTCTGCCATTGCTTAGTCAAATACAAATCGACCTTTGGGGAAGATGATAAATCCTTTAGACAACATGTAGCAAACCGCGTTAGTGTAAAGCACGTGATTTTGCAAAACTGTAAAAACATTTAGCAAGTACATGTTGCACATAAATTGTCATATTGCAAGCGAGTCCTAACATGCATGGGGGCCCTTTATGCCAGAGGTAGGCCTAAACGTCACATATGCGAGGCTGTGATAGATTTGTCCAAGTCGTCCAACTGTAATGCTTTTGTTGGAAGTGGCGACCAAATGACGGTGCACTTTTCCCAATTTCAGCATGACATGATTAGGTTTGGATTTGTCTATCATTGCCACGCTACACATAATATGTTGGTTGGTCGTTGGGTTGAGAAACTCGTCGACAAGTTTGGTGTCTTCCTAATTGTGGTGTCGATGCCAAGGACCGACCCACCTAAGGTAAATGCATGCATGCCTTAAAATAAAGGGTGGTATAGCTCTATCCTGAGTTGCTAAGATTTGGCTTTACTAGACGCAAGGTTCCCGAGCGGACAACTCGAGTGAGAAGGCTACGCGGCCACCGGTTAGACCGGACACTCCACGTATATTACCAACTCTCCTAAATTTGGGTTTTGAAGAAAGAATTTTGCTGATGCACCAAGCGCACCTCGCATGTAGTGTGTGATTGTGTGAATTTTCCAGAGTGGAAGAAATATGAGCGGAATGCCAGTTTAAGGAAAGCAGTAAAGCAGGTAGCAATTAAAATAAATAAAACAAAATACAGCACACAAAATTAAATGCAAAAAGTAATGCCAAATAATAACCCTAGGTCTGTTGTGGTTAAGAACCTAAAATCCGCAGTGGAGTCGCCATTTCTGTCACGCCCTTTTTCGACCGCGACATTTTTTAGCGAATCTCCTCCTGCTTAAATAAAATGTTAGAAAATAAATAATAAAATGCTAAATGTTTAAAAGTGCTTAAAAAGGTGCTAAAATGTTAAGAGGTGCTTGAAAAGCTCTAGCATATTAAAAGTGCTAAAAGGGTGCTAAAAGTGCTAAAATGCTAAGGGGTTGCTAGGAGTCGCCACCTAATTAATTGGGTGAATTAGGACACCTAAATGTTAACTAGTTTAAAGTAAACATTAACTCCATTTAATGGTCTGCTAAACTTAATGAGATTTTGGGTAAGGGTTCTTTATTAATCTAGAGGGAAGGGATTAGGCACCCTCTAAGATCCGCTAACTTACGGTTGTCCTGCCAAATCTAGGGTAATGCGTGTTTTGAAAATATAAACAATGCTTCAAAATATTTTATAAAAGGAGGCATGTTGAATAAAGTTTGTAAGACTAATGTTATAAAGTTTTAAAGTGTGCGTTTATATTGTTTATGATGTAAGCGGTGCCAAGTTGATTTATGGACTATAGATATGCATTTATCTGCGAAATCAAAAAGTGGTGCGTTAGTTTTAGATATGCAATTTTAAGGATTAGGCAAAAGATTAGATATAAAATGACAAGCCTAAGATAAATGATTAGAAGTGCATTTAATTCTAAATCATCTTCCCACCTTTTATGTTCAAAGACTAATTGAACTAGCTCTCCTATTAATTACAAAGTTAAATAATAAAATTGCAATAAACAAATAAAGGCATAAAATGAGGCAATTAGATTTAAAGAGTAAGAGGAGTTGGGACGGATGACAACGTCATCTTGTCCTATTTTTTTTTGTTTAGGAATTTCTGAAGCGGGAATGCGAATGCGGATGTACATAGACGCGGGTTGCCATTTGAAGTAGCTCGTGATGAGTCTCGCCGGGAGACTCTTCATTTTGCTCCGGTGTATTTCATGTAAAAAAATAAATAAAGAAAGATAAGGATTAGTACGAGCCCAAATAATAATAAACAAGTACTAGGTATAAGAATTAGCACGTATGATTTATACTTAAAACATGTATGCATGATTGAATCATGGATAGCGAAATAAAGTAGAAGCAAATCCAAGGGAAGCCGAACCAAGATGTAAATACATATGGGACAGGGTGTCGGGCAGTATGCAGGAAAGGAGAAATAAATCCCAAGATCAGCAAGTAAGAAATAAACAAAAGGCAAGTCCGAGGGCTGTACGAACCTAACAGTAATAATAACACAAGTAACGGCAACGACATCAATACAAAAACAGCGGCAACAGTAACAATAGCGCCAACAGAACAGTAATAGCAACACTAATGCTAACCAACTATTTTTATGGCTTATGAGACTTTCTAGGTATGCAGTTTTAGAAATCCAAGTAAGACAAACATGTACATCTTGGCAGGCAATTCAGGTAATTAAAACAGCTGGGTATGAATGTCCTAAGTGCAGGCCTATATGAATGTGATTAGTATGGATCCAAGCCCCGTCGTACTAGAGTGAAGAAAACAACACATATAATTAAACGCGCGAGGAGACAAAAGACGACATGCAGTTTTATATTCGGTCCTGACTCCCTTTAAATATTAAGGCCGCAAAAATGCACTCCAAGTTGCAAAGAAACGGTCCAAAGAGATCCATTCGCATGGGCTTTGATAAGGCATAATACATATATATAATGTGCCCCAAATAACTAGTATTTCATATCTAGAGATGGCACTCAGTTCATTCTTTCTGTATACATGTAGACAGGATAATGCATGCACAAGAAAAATAGAGGCTCATGAGCTTGGGAGTAAACACTTAAACAACACAGCGGACAGATCCACACAGGTCTGCAAAAACTACAGATTCTTTATTTTTCAAGACAGAGAGAAGTGCGACCCCAAAACAGACAGTAACCATTACTTGGTCCTATTCTTTTATTTGTAAGAAGGAGAGCAAAGGACAAACTCTCCAATAACACGTACACTTCGCTGTGTTTTATAAACAGTGGCCAGTTTCGTATACCAAACAGAGGAGATTTCAAATAAGTGCAGGATGTTGAAACAGATATCATTTAGGTTGCGCAACAGATTGACATGACACAACACATAGCTCGAAAGGTATTATAAACTGTCATGGATACATTTTAACACTTCGATATATAAAGGCAGACATATAGTCATTTAGTAAACGTGACGATCTAGAGATGGACAGACAGACAAGTCCTCGAAACAGTACCTAACATCAGCGAGGGTATTTCATTATCTAATATCACATTCCATTTAGCAAGTAATTACAGTGGGCATAAATCCATTTCGTGGTTTTAAATAAGTAATTGCAAACCCAGGCTAACTAAATCGATCAACACAGCGCAATACTTTGATATCAACAGCAGGACAGCAGCGCGATGATCTTAACTAAGAATGATTAACCAAAACAGAATACGACAAGCCATAAAACATGGAAATAAACTAGAATCGTGCGGAATTTGAATTTACCTTCTCCGGGCAGCGAACCGAGGCAGCGTATCAAGTCGTCGAAGCCACTCGTAGGGTTTGTGCTATGCGATAAAGAAGGGTGAGGCCTTAATTGCTACTGACTGATATATTTCTGGATATTGGTGGATGGTGTGCGATACTAATGCTCGAGAATGTTCGTACTTGCGTGCGGCCATTCACTGGTTGTTACTCGACTGCTTCCTCATTTTTTTTTGCTCTCTGTTTTTATCCTCCCTCTGCCCCTAAATTGCTTATTGCTATTTTACTGCTTTCCCTACTGAGCTCTCCTGTTCTGCCTTTGCATGTGCTTTATATAGCCATGGGTTGGGTTCTAATGTTGGTAAGTAATCAAGGTGCGATTTTGGACGAGATTTTGTGTTGATTCGTGCTTGATTATGGTAAGAAATCACTACTGATTTAGTGCGATTCGTGCAGGTTATGGTAAGGTAAAGGATTTCTGAAGGATTTGGTTTAGTTATGCCGGATTTTCCACCCTGAAAATCCGGCGAGATTCGCGGGTGAAGGGGAGGGGTGTATGCGGCGGTTGCTGTTTTTTTAGGTTTAGGTTTTCTTTTCTTTTTTTAGCGTGAGGGAGAGGATGAGTAAGGGCTGCTGGTTTTTTTCTAGGTTAAGGGAGTGGGGGACGACGGGTAGGTAAAGGGGAAATGAGGGCTGGGGTAATGGGCTGAGTATAATGGCAGAGGGTTGTTGGGCTGATGAGAGTGGGTTGTGCGGGTGTGGGCTGGGGTATTAAAGTGTAGTTTTTAATTAGGTATTAATTTGGGTAGTGTATTATTAATTAATTAGTGATAAATTAAATTAACAAATGTGATTAAATTATTTAGGTGCTTTATTAGTATAAGTTGAGTTTAAATTATTACAAAAAATAAAGACGGGTGTGCTATTTAATTAGTGCTTAATTTTTAAGAATGCGGCGCTATTGAATAAGTTATGAAATTGCTTTGCGTATTAATAAATGCGACTATGCTACTTGACACGACGTCATTGCTAAATTATTTATTTTAGGTATTTATTATTAATTATTAAGAATTGTTCGACAGGGCTTAAAATTAATAAATGCGGGCGCGAGACCCTAAGTGTTTAATACTCTACGTAAGATGCGGTTCTATTATTAAATTTCTTATTTATGCATGTATTAATGTTTTATCGCTGCATTTTATTATCTAAAAATTATTAAAAATTATTGTTGAAAATTAGTGTAATTTTATGGTTAATGTATGGGCGAGAGGGTCAAAATTGGGTGTCAACAATTGCAAGGTACAGACTTATAAGGCAAGATTGGTGGCTAAAGGTTATAATCAACAGTCTGAGGTCGATTATGATGAAACATTTTCACCTGTTGCGAAAATTAAGTTCAATCGGATTTTGCTTGCAATAGCTGCATACTATGATTATGACATTTGTCAAATGGATATTAAAACTGATTTCCTCAATTGTAACTTAATTGAGAAGGTGTATATATACAACCTAAGAGTTTTACATCCAAGACTAATCCCAAAGGAGTATGAAAGCTACAGAAGTCCATTTTCGAACATAAGCAAGCCTCAAGGAGTTGAAATATTTTCTTTGACAAAACGGTCAAATTGTTTAACTTTGTCAGAAGTAAAGAAGATCCCTGCGTTTATAGTAAGCGTAAGGAATGAAGTATTGTCTTCATTGTTATATATGTAGATGACATATTAATAATGAGAGACAATAAGACTCTCTATCAGTCAAGGAATGATTATCCAGCACCTTCATGATGAAAGACTTGGGTGAAGCCTGCTACATTCTTGGAATTGGGATCTATAGAGATAGACCTAATAGATTATTGGGGCTGTCACAATCTATATACATAGAAAAAGTGCTAAGACGATCCTCTAAGGAAAATTTCAAGAATGGATGTCTTCTTATAGGTCAAGGCATCAAGTTATCAAAAAAGGATAGTCCTTCTACTATTTCAGAACTTGAACGCATGAAAAGAATCTCATATGATTCAGCTATAGAATCAATCATGTATGTCATGACATGTACGAGGCCAGATGTGGCCTATGCACTTAGTATGACTTGCAAATTCTAGCAGAATCCGGGGAAGAACACTGGAAAAAAGTAGAGTATTCTCAAGTAGCTTAGACGAACTAAAGAATATTTCTTAGTATATGGTGGACAAGAGAAGCTAGTTGCTACTGGGTACACCGATGTTAGCTTCCAGACAGATCTTGATTATTTCAAGTCTCAGTCTGGATATACCTTCATTTTCAATGGTGGAACAATGAGTTGAAAAAGTTCCAAACAAGCAACAACTGTTGATTCGACAACTGAAGTCGAGTACATTGCTGGATCAGAAGCTAGTAAAAGAGTTGTCACGATATTTGAGTTCCTGAAGGAACTAGGGGTTGTTCCAAGTGTCACTTGTCCAATAACGATTTATTGCGACAACACTGGTGCGATTGCGCAAACTAAGGAACCAAGATCAACAAATAGAAACAAACATGTATTGAGGAAATACCACATACTCAGAAAGATGGTGGAAACTGAAGAAATAAGATTAGACTATGTTTCCACATATGATAATCTAGCTGACTCATTTACTAAACCATTAAGATTAGTTAAGCATAATAGTCATTTTAAAAATATGGGTATTAGATATATTGGAGATTGACTCTAGGCCAAGTGGGAGATTGAAAATATGTATGTCCTAGAGACAATACAAATGTGCTTTAATACATTCGTATTATTAATAAGATTAATATATTTATGGCATTTGTAATTATTGAATTATTATTTGATTATTTATAATTATTCATTAATATGCATCCCTTGAGCATATGTTGTCATTAATAGAGTGAAATATTGATAATAGAGTGCAACTCTCAAAGTAGTCTCGACTAATGATCATCGAGAATAGGATATCAATGATATGTTATAAGTCGGCATGTAATCTGCATCACATTCTTGGCGCATATAGTATGTCTCACCTAGGGGTGTACAAATTTGGACCGGACCAGAATCAGACCGGAATGGACCGGACCAGACCGGACCGGTAGATTCCGGTCCGGTCCCCGGTCCTTCAAAATGAGGGATTCCGGTTTTCCGGTCCGGGTAGGGTAAAAACTGGAATTTTTCGGTCCAGACCGGAATGGACCGAAATCCAGCCCAATTTTTTTTAAAAAATTTAATAATTCTCTCCTAATATTTTTCAGCCCAATCCTTGAGGCCTAAAATTTAATAATCCAGCCCAATCCTTGAGGCCTTGACCGGTTGACCATTCTCTCCTAATATTTTTCCCTTCACGCCTTAATTTGTATTCCCTCATTTCATTCCATATCTACAAACCCCATTTCCTCTCCATAAACCCTCCCCTTCACATCGTGATTCGTGATATCCCATTACCGCCAAGAACCCCCAACTCCCAAGAATCCACTGCCACTAATCCTCCACACCCTCCCGTGCACATCTTGACATCCCCATCTCGCCCGTCGACCATACCCTACCCTGCCGTGTCATCACTCACCGCCACTGCGCCACCCCCGACTCTTCCCTGCTGCGTCACCACTCGCCAGACGACCATACAACTCCGGTGACTGTTGTCCTGCCACAACAGACTCTTATTCTTGTAATGTAAGAAACTTAATTATTTTACTCTATTTTGTGTGATTTGATGTTATTAATTAATGTAGTATGTTATCTGTAAGCATGCTGCAAGTGTAGCCTTGATATTTATTTTTGTCGAATCTGAATGCAGTGTATTTTTGTCGAATTCGAATACAGTGTATTTGTTACACCTCGTAAGTTAAGACGAGGGTTAAGAACATCATTAGGAATAAAGATCCGAATTTAGGAAAGTAAGTATATTCTTACGTATTAATACGTAATAATTTAGGTTACAACAAGGGGATCAATGGAAATGGAAAAGGATAGTCATATATATATTCTCGTTAAGAATACGAGACCTTATGGAATGTCCGGAAATTTAAGGAAACGGAAAGCAAGATTTAAAGGAATAGACTAAGGTTTACTACTTGGGGGATTTATTTAGCCTAATAAGCACCTAGAGGGTTAAAGTGTAAAAAGAAAAGGGACCTAAATGCATTTCTTAAAAATCTGAAAATTTAGACTTAAAATGCCCTAACAATTCATTTTCTTCTTCAACACAAAAATCAAAACCCCTCTTCTTTTCTCTCCCTAGTTTGATCGAAAAACACCCCCCTTTGCAAGAGAAAAATCCAAGCTTTTACTCCACTTTGTTAGACCAATTGTCCTACACAAGTAAGTCAAGAACTAGAGCAATTCTAGCACCCGAAAAACAGTGGGTTCGGCCACCCCACTGCTGCCGATTTTGGAGCAGTTTTTTAAGAGTTTTAGGTAAGTTTTAGCATGATAAGCATGTTTAAATAATGTGTTAACATTGTGGGATTGTTGCATGGAAACTTGGAGTTGAAAATGTGAAAGATTAGTGAAGAAAAATCGATTAAACAACGGGAAAAGTGGGCTGGGCAGTGAGCAGATTTTCGGGACTGTTTTGGACGAATTCGAGGTATAAAATTCTTCTTTTTATAGTTTAAATGAAATTGCATGTTGTTGATAGGAATTGGTGTTAAGACGGAATTGGAAATATGAAATGCATGTGATTGTATTGGGATATATACGCCGATTGGAATTGTTTTGTATACATTAAGTTTGATTGTTGTATTGTAATATGGTTACTAATTGCATGATGAACTTGAAAGGAAATCTTGATAGTTTAAAATTGTAATTTTTATATGAAATTAGTGAAATACGAATTGGGTATAAGGAGTTAAAAGAAGAGCCAAGGCAATGTGTTTTTGAACTATAACATTTAAGGAATTGTCGGACCTCGTCGTCGCGACTTAGGGACTGTTAGGGGCTGATTTGGTGGTGTAATAATTCTGGGAATTTCATCGAGAATATGCATAAACAATGTGATAATTGCTTACGCAAGTCCTAAAGGAATCAAAGTATAAGAAAGTGTAGAAAAGCTCCGCATTTCCCTCTCATTGTTAACTAAAGTGTGAATTGTTCTCATGGACTATTCTTTAATACAGATTAAGGGTTGAAATGACATGAAATAAATGTATAAATTCCCTTGGTTATTGAAGTTTATAAATTGAATGTTTAAATAATTTTGACTACATATGGAAATGGTAGTGGTTATTAGTTTAATTTGGATTATTAGTTTAATTTGGATCATTGAGTTGATTTGGATTGTTGGATTGAATTGGATTGTTGGTTGGATTTGAATTGTTAGTTGATTTGGATTATTGGTAAAATTGTGGATACGCACATAAACAAATGAAATGCTGCCCAAATTTTTATAGGAATAAGGGAGTCATTATTCATATAACTTACATTAGAAATCATGGAATTGACGAGCGTGTCATTCCTTATTATAAGTTGAAGTACTAGACGAGGCATACCTTAATGTTGAGTTGAGTAGTTCGCCTAAGTTGTGGGTTGGACGTTTGTACCTTCCTTTGGGTTGTAATGTTGTTGTACTCTGTGTTGGGGCGTTCCCGGTTATACTTGTTGTTATCTAGTGGCAGCCTTGCCGGCTTGCTTATTTTGATTATTCCTTTGTGTACATAATGTTGGATGGTGGCAGCCTAGTCGGCTAGCCTATTATGATTGTTGTTATGTTGTTGATTTGGCAGCCTTGTCGGCTCGTCCATTTTAGGAAAATGTTGTAAAAGCAGCGTTGTGCTGCCGAAATTTCTATAGGTCTCTGTATTAGATGGATTAAGAGTGACAGGTCAGTAATGACGTCCAATTAGGACGTTTAGTCGCGGCCCGTCGGGTCGGATCGTGACAGAAGTGGTATCAGAGCAGTTAGTCCTCTGAATATCTACAGACCGTGTCTAGTAGAGTCTTGTGTATGGGTATGTTGTGCACCATACTTATACACAGGAGGCTGCCGGACATTTAGGATTGGTTTCTACTCTTTCATATCTTAGATCGTGCTATAGAGCTGTGTTATTAGGACGATCATTTTTCTGATAGTTTACTATGTTTACAGCTATGCCTCCGAGGAAGGCGCCAGTGGCCCAAAAGGGCAAATCTATAGTAGGGGACACTAGTCGGGTACAGAGATCTACTGTGTCCATGCGCGTCTACTCACGAGAGTGTGCCGACGATGAGTTACGCCTCGTCACGATTCCAAGGCTCCTCTCGAAGCGGCAACATCACATGTATCCGAGGCTCCAGTACCTGAGCCTTCAGTTCCCCAGCCAGGGGCACAGGATGGAGATTTGAGAGAGACAGTACAACTATTGGCAAGGATAGTAGCGGGGCAGACTTACAGGCAGGAGCCGACAGTTAACCCTAGGGCAGACAGTTTGAGGGTTAAAGACTTTCTGAGTTGCAGTACGCCGGAGTTTTATGGGTCAAGGCCCGAGGATGATCCTTATGAGTTCATCCGCGAATCTGAGAGGACATTGAGTGATCGGGCCTCGAGATCGAAGTCGATTATATTGGCCTCATACCGGTTACGCGATATAGCAGTCATCTGGTTTGAGTCATGAGAGTTGTCCAGGGGCGAGGGTGCTCCTCCTACAGTATGTGATGAGTTTTCAGAGGCATTTCTTGGCCACTTTCTGCCTCCAGAGATGAGACGGGCCAGGGTCGACAGGTTTCTACAGTTACGGCAGAATGGGAGGACGGTTAGAGAATATAGCCTGGAGTTTGACTCCTTGGCTCGGTACGCACCTACTATGGTAGCAGACATGGCAGATAGGGTACACCGTTACGTGATGGGGTTAGACCACTATCTTGTTGATGGGTGCATGACAGCAGCGCTTCAGCCGAGCATGGATATTGCTCGTATTCAGGCATTTGCGTAGGGTATCGAGGAGCGACACAGAGGGAGACGACTGGATAGAGACCATGGTAGGAGCCAACATAAGAGGGCCAAATCAGCTGGGTTTTCGGGTGATTTCCGAGGCGGTAGCCTCAGCAGCATACCATGTATTCCTCCGAGCCAGCACAGTCTGCTCCTTCACAATCTTCTGGTAGGCGATATGATCGCACGGGGTATTCAGGTCAGGGTTCCCGCGCAACAGGATCACAGATGCACAAGAGTTCTAGTCAGTGGAGGCCACCGTTGCCTCAGTGTCCTCGGTGTGGTAGGCATCATTCTGGGGTATGTCGTGCTGCCACAGGGAGTTGTTTTCTTGAGGCCAACAGGGCCATGTGATGAGAGAATGTCCCTCTAGAGATGGTGTGAGGGGCATGGCTCAGCCTACGGATTCTATTGCCGGTTCATCGTCATCTACAGTTATGCGCCCCCATCAGGCAGGGTACTCAGATATCAACTGGTCGTGGCAGAGGCCGTGGTAGAGGTTCTAGTTCTGGCGGTCCTCCAAACCGCATTTATGCACTAGCCAGTAGACGCGACCAGGAGGCGTCACCAGATGTCGTCACAGGTACATTATCGGTCTTTTTATATGATGTGTATGCTTTGATTGATCCAGGTTCCACCTTGTCCTATATATCCCCTCTTGTTGCTAGTAGAGTAGGGATAGAACCTGAGCCGATAGAACCATTCGACGTAGCTACACCGGTAGGAGATTCGGTTATAGCTAAACGTGTGTACAAGAATTTCTCGGTGGTGATATATAGCTGTCGTACCTTAGCGGATTTGATAGAATTGGATATGACCGACTTCGACGTTATTATGGGTATGGATTGGTTGACTTCTTGTTTTGCCAGCGTTGATTGTCGAGAGAAGTTGGTTCGATTCTAGTTTCCAGACGAGCCGGTTATAGAATGGAAAGGGAATACCGCATCGCCGAGGGGTAAGTTTATTTCATACCTCAAGGCAAAGAAGATGGTTCGAAAAGGGTATATTTATCACTTAGTTCGGGTGCATGATACGGAGGCCGAGGTATCGGCTCTTCAGTCAGTTCTGATAGTCAGCGAGTTTTCGGATGTCTTCCCAGATGATCTACCAGGTCTTCCTCCAGAGCGGGAGATAGATTTCAGCATAGATGTATTTCCAGGTACCCAACCTATATCCATTCCTCCTTATAGAATGACACATGCAGAGTTGAAAGAGTTGAAGGAGCAACTGAGGGATCTATTAGAAAAAGGCTTCATTAGGCCTGGTACATCCCCCTGGGGTGCGCCGGTATTATTTGTAAAGAAGAAGGATGGTTCACTGCGGATGTGCATTGGCTATAGGCAGCTGAATAAGGTGACCATCAAGAATAGGTACCCCCTTCCCAGGATTGACGACTTGTTCGATCAGTTACAGGGTGCTATGTATTTCTCGAAGATAGACATGCGATCCAGTTATCATCAGGTACGGGTTAGAGAGGCAGATGTCCCAAAGACTGTGTTCAGGACCCGGTACAGGCATTATGAGTTCAGGGTGATGTCGTTTGGGTTGACTAATGCTCCAGCAGTGTTCATGGACCTAATGAACCGGGTGTTCAAACCATTTTTGGATACATTTGTTATAGTATTCATTGATGACATCCTGGTATATTCTCGCTCAGAGCAGGAGCACGCAGACCATTTGAGGACAATACTTGGAGTCCTCCGGCACCGGCCGTTATATGCCAAATTTTCGAAATGTGAGTTCTGGTTGGCCTCAGTGGAATTCTTGGGGCATATCGTCGGGGCAGATGGTATTCGTGTGGATACTCAGAAGATTGAGGCAGTGAAGACATGGCCCAGGCCCACTACACCTACTGAGGTACGCAATTTTCTGGGTCTAGCAGGATATTATAGGAGATTTATGGAGAATTTTGCCTCGATCTCAGCGCCTTTGACTAGGCTAACCCAGAAGGAAACTAAGTTTCAGTGGATCGATACTTGTGAGCATAATTTTCAGTTATTGAAGGATAAGTTGACTACGGCTCCAGTTTTGAATCTTCCTGAGAGGCTAGATGGGTATGTGATTTATTGTGATGCTTCAGGTGTCGAGTTAGGTTGTGTGTTGATGCAGCATGGAAATGTTATAGCTTATGACTCTTGACAGCTCAGAAAACATGAAAAGAATTATCCCACTCATGATTTAGAGCTGGCAGCGGTGATTCATGCTTTGAAGATATGGAGACATTACTTGTATGGTGTTCATGCTGATATTTACACGGATCATAAAAGCCTCCAATACATCTTTAAGCATAAGGAGTTGAATCTACGACAGCAACGATGGCTAGAGTTGTTGAAAGACTATGATGTTGATATCTTGTACCACCCAGGGAAGGCCAATGTTGTGGCAGATGCTCTTAGCCGAAGATCTATGGGTAGCTTGTCAGATGTGCAGCCGGACAGAAAAGAGATGGCCCGAGAGATTCACAGGCTAGCTAGTCTTGGAGTCCGGTTGGCGGATTCTGAAGATAATGGCATTCTTGTTCGAGAAGTTGCTGAGTCCTCTATCATAGAAGAGGTGAAGAGATGTCAGTATGAGGACCCTATTCTGGCACGGTATAGAGATGCAGCTCTCCGAAAGGATTGAGGTAGCCTCTGATGGCGTGCTACGGTATGAGGGTAGGTTATGTGTACCGGATGTTGCAGGACTGCGGCAGCAGGTTATGGGTGAAGCACACAATGCCCGTTATTTCATTCATCCAGGGTCGACGAAAATGTATCATGACCTTAGGTGCTTGTATTGGTGAGATGGCATGAAGAGAGACGTAACAGAATTTGTTGCACAGTTCCTGAATTGTCAGCAGGTTAAGGTCGAACATCAGAAGCCTGGCGGGTTACTGCAGGCGATAGAGATCCCGACTTGGAAGTGGGAGGTGATTAATATGGATTTTATTACAGGTTTGCCTCGTACTCAGCGGAAGTGTGATTCCATCTGGGTTATTGTAGATAGACTGACAAAATCAGCCCATTTTCTTCCAGTCCGGACTACTTATTCAACTGAGGAATATACTAGATTATACATCAGGGAGATAGTGAGACTACATGGGGTTCTCATATCTATCATATATGACCGAGGGGCCCAATTCACGGAAAACTTATGGAGATCATTTCAGAAAGGATTGGGAACGCAGGTGAGTCTCAGAACGACATTTCATCCTCAGACGGATGGGCAGGCAGAACGTACCATACAGAAACTGGAGGATATGTTGAGGGCTTGTATTATTGATTTTAGAGGTAGTTGGGAGGATCACTTGCCACTTATTGAGTTTGCTTACAATAACAGCTACCACTCCAGCATTCAGATGGCCCCGTATGAGGCTTTGTATGGGAGAAAGTGCAGGTCGCCCATTGGTTGGTTTGATGTAGGTGAGACTCAGTTGATTGGTCCAGACATGGTTCATCAAACGGTCGACAAGGTGAAACTCATACAGGAAAGATTACTAGCAGCTCAGAGTCGACAGAAGTCATATGCTGATAACCGGCGTTGGCACTTAGAGTTCCAGGTTGATGATTGGGTGTTCTTCAAAGTGTCACCCATGAAGGGTGTGATGAGGTTTGGTAAGAAATGAAAGCTTAGCCCGAGGTATATCGGGCCCCACCGGATCATTCACAGGGTAGGCCAGGTCGTCTATGAGTTGGACTGACCCGCAGACTTGGAAGCAGTACATTCAGTTTTTCACGTGTCTATGCTACGGAAGTGTATTGGCGATCCTTCCATAGTCTTCCCAGTGGACGATGTCCAAGTGACTGAGGAGTTGTCCTATGAGGAGAATTCTGTGGCCATATTGGATCGCCAAGTCAGGAGGCTGCGGACCAAGGATGTTGCGTCCGTCAAGGTGTTGTGGCGGAACAACAATAGAGAGGAAATGACTTGGGAGGCAGATGACGAAATGAAGAAGAAGTATCCTCACTTTTTCCCTATGCCTCCAGGTAATTCAATTTAACCCCCTTATTTGATTTCTGTGTTGGTAAACTGTGCATATGTGCTTATTTGGGCCCTGTGTGGCATCTGTTGGGTTGCTAAATATAGATGGATAGACACTGTTATAAAGGAGGCTCTGCCGAAAACATTCAAGGACGAATGTTTCTAAGGGGGGGAGAATGTTACACCTCGTAAGTTAAGACGAGGGTTAAGAACGTCATTATCAATAAAGATCTGAATTTAGGAAAGTAAGTATATTCTTACGTATTAATACGTAATAATTTAGGTTACAACAAGGGGATCAATGGAAATGGAAAAGGATAGTCATATATATATTCTCGTTAAGAATACGAGACCTTATGGAATTTCCGGAAATTTAAGGAAACGGAAAGCAAGATTTAAAGGAATAGACTTAGGTTTACTACTTGGGGGATTTATATAGCCTAATAAGCACCTAGAGGGTTAAAGTGTAAAAAGAAAAGGGGCCTAAATGCATTTCTTAAAAATCTAAAAATTTAGACTTAAAATGCCCTAACAATTCATTTTCCTCTTTAACACAAAAATCAAAACCCCTCTTCTCTTATCTCCCTAGTTTGATCGAAAAACACACCCCTTTTCAAGAGAAAAATTCAAGCTTTTACTCCACTTTGTTAGACCAATTGTCCTACACAAGTAAGTCAAGAACTAGAGCAATTCTAGCACCCGAAAACAGTGGGTTCGGCCACCCCACTGCTGCCGATTTTGGAGCAGTTTTTTAAAGAGTTTTAGGTACGTTTTAGCATGTTAAGCATGTTTAAATGATGGTTTAACATTGTGGGATTGTTGCATGGAAACTTGGAGTTGAAATGGTGAAAGATTAGTGAAGAAAAATCGATTAAACAACGGAAAAAGTGGGCTGGGCAGTGAGCAGATTTTCGGGACTGTTTTGGACGAATTCGAGGTATAAAATTCTTCTTTTTATAGTTTAAATGAACATGTTGTTGTAATTAAATATATGAATTGGTGTTAAGATGGAATTGGAAATATGAAATGCATGTGATTGTATTGGGATATATACGCCGATTGGAACTGTTTTGTATACATTAAGTTTGATTGTTGTATTGTAATATGGTTACTAATTGCATGATGAACTTGAAAGAAAATCTTGATAGTTTAAAATTATAATTTTTATATGGAATTAGTGAAATACGAATTGGGTATAAGGAGTTAAAAGAAGAGCCAAGACAATGTGTTTTTGAACCATAACATTTAAGGAATTTTCGGACCTCGTCGTCGCGACTTATGGACTGTTTAGGGGATGATTTGGTGGTGTAATAATGTTGGGAATTTCATCGAGAATATGCATAAACAATGTGGTAATTGCTTACGCAAGTCCTAAAGAAATCAAAGTATAAGAAAGTGTAGAAAAGCTCCGCATTTCCCTCTCATTGTTAACTAAAGTGTGAGTTGTTCTCATAGACTATTCTTTAATACGAATTAAGGGTTGGAATGACATGAAATAAATGTATAAATTCTCTTGGTTATTGAAGTTGATAAATTGAATGTTTAAATAATTTTGACTACATATGAAAATGGTAGTGGTTATTAGTTTAATTTGGATCATTAGTTTAATTTGGATCATTGGGTTGATTTGGATTGTTGGATTGAATTGGATTGTTGGTTGGATTTGAATTGTTGGTTGATTTGGATTATTGGTAAAATTGTGGATACGCACATAAACAAAGGAAATGATGTCCAAATTTTTATAGGAATAAGGGAGCCATTATTCATATAACTTACATTAGAAATCATGGAATTGACGAGCGTATCATTCCTTATTATAGGTTGAAGTACTAGATGAGACATACCTTAATATTGAGTTGAGTAGTTCGCCTAAGAGGTAGGGGTGTTATCGGTCCAGTCCGGTCCGGGTATCCACTTACCGGTCCCGGACCGATAAGCTTACCGGTCCGGAATAGTCCCGGACCGATAAGGTTTCGATCCGGAATGAGATCGAAACCTTATCGATCCGTTTCTCTGTCCGGACCGGTAAGAATTTTCCGGGTCGGGCCGATTTTTTTTAAAAAAATTAAATTTTCAATACTGAAATTGACATTCTCGGACATATTACCACGAAATTTTTACGTTGAAATATATTGTATAGCGGGAGATATTTAGATTTGAAAATGGACAATTGGTAACAATTTGAGGTAAAAGTGAAATTGATTGGCAAGACGGATGTTTTTTGAGAAATTGGCTGATCCAAACTACTTTAGCTGTTTGTCTGGCCCTATCTCGAAAAAATACGAGAAATCAAAAAAACATTAGGTCAAACGGACATCCGAACGCAAAGTTATGACCATTTAAAGTTTCATTAATTTACAACTAATTAGAGCCGCGTAAGGGACCGGTGGGGGCTTCTTTGGTGGGGTTGGTGGAGGAGGGGTGGGGTGGGGTGGGGGAGAGGGGTGTTACCGGGTTATCGGTCCGGCTCCTTATCGGTCCGGGTATTTTTTTGGTACTCGTATCCGGACCGTTAAGGTTTCGGTCCGAGTATCGGTCCGGGTTTAGCGGTCCGGTTCTCGGGTAATTACCGGGAGTATCCGGTCTGCTAACAGTGATACTAAGAGGTATGTAAAACTCTTCCTTCCTTCTTTTTGGCATGATTTTAATGAAAGTACGGCGGACGTACGTAATTCCTATAAGTTCAGTTTTAAAGGATAATTGTTGATTAGTGTCTATGATTTTCAGTAAAGGAGTTTATTATGATGAAATTATCGAGAGTCAAAGATAATTTTTTTATTATTTGCATATGGTTTCTCATGATATCTACTCGTGCTAAGTATTATTGTTTCACTCCACCGAGTCCCGGGCCAGATCATGTTAGCGCGACTTTCTGAATTTATCGAGTCCTCACTGTAGGCCGAGACACGTTATATACATATATACAGATTTTATCGAGTCCCTCCATAGAGGGCCGAGACATGATATACGCACATATACAAACTTCCATCGAGTCCCTCACTTGAGGGCCGAGACATGTTATACAGATTGATATACAGACATAGACATAGTGACAATATGAGCACGCATTCATGATTTCTGATATGACTATCATTTTGTTAAGTTTGATGACTCTCTATCTTTATTTGACACAGTTGTAATTTCATTTTCAGTGTTTCATGTTTTATATACTCAGTACATTATTTCGATCGACCCCTTTCGGGGTGCGTTCATGCCCGCAGTTCAGTGTTGAGATAGTGACCTTACGATTCAGGATTTTTATGCAATGATTGAGAGCTCCTTTGTTCGAGCGCCTATTTTGGTACGCACCTTTATGTCAAGATCACACTCTTGAGGTCCGTAACGATTGTGGGTTGGACGTTTGTACCTTGCTTTGGGTTGTAATGTTGTTGTACTCTGTGTTGGGGCGTTCCCAGTTATACTTGTTGTTATCTAGTGGCAGTCTTGCCGGCTTGCTTATTTTGATTATTCCTTTGTGCACATAATGTTGGATGGTGGCAGCCTAGTCGGCTAGCCTATTATGATTGTTGTTTTGTTGTTGATTTGACAGTCTTGTCGACTCGCCCATTTTAGGGAAATGTTGTAAAAGCAGCGTTGTGCTGCCGAAATTTCTATAGGTCTCTGTATTAGATGGATTAAGAGTGACAGGTCAGTAATGACGTCCAATTAGGATGTTTAGTCGCGGCCCGTCGGGTCGGATCGTGACAGTATTTTTGTCGAATCTGAATACAGTGTCTATTTTTGTCGAATCTGAATGTAGTGTCTATTTGGATTGAAATGGATAATTTGATCCTCACATCACATATATTGTTCATTGTAGCCTTGATATTTATTTTTGTCGAATCTGAATGCAGTGTATTTTTATCGAATCCGAATACCGTCTATTTTTGTCGAATCTGAATACAGTGTCTATTTGGCTATTGAAATGGATAATTTGATCCTCACATCACATATATTGTTCATGTTTATTGTAGATGGAAAGCTCTCAATCCAAAAGGGAATCTAGCTATTCTTCGAAAACTATACAAACACTATCGGAAGCGGAGATTGAGCAATTGCGCAAGTCCTTACTTCCGGATAAGAAGTTAAAAGAGGGAAGATTATATCAGTTTAGAACAAAAACTAAGAGGAAAGCCGCTTATTGGGACTATTACATCGACTACATTGAGGATGAGAAACTACGAGTTGAATGTAAGTTCTGTGATAAAACTTTTGCTGCTGATTCAAATGTTAATGGTGCAAAAAATGTTAAAACCCATTCAGAAAAATGTCTTGGTGTTCCTGCAAATAAATATAAGGGTAAAGGAAAACAATCTGAATTATCTTTTGAGAAAGAAACTGATACTGGGACTGGGAAATTTAAGTATAAGATTGTTAACTTAAAAGATGTGAGGGAAGCCCTAGTTCATATGATCATTGTTGATGAGCTTTCATTTAAACATGTGGAAAAACCTGGCCTTAAACACTTAATGCAAGTTGCATGCCCTAGTTTTATCATTCCATCTCGTGTTACCATTGCTCGTGATTGTTTGCAACTTTTTTATAGCGAAAAAGAAAAGTTGAAAGAGGTGTTTAAGAGTTGTCAAAGAATTTTTGTGACCACTGATACTTGGACATTAATTCAAAGGATTAACTATATGTGTCTCACGGCTCACTTCATTGATAATGATTGGAAATTAAATAAAAAGATAATTAATTTTTGTCAAATATCTAGTCATAAAGGTGAGGCCATTGGAAAAGCAGTTGAGGCGTGCTTAGAATATTGGGGCATTGAGGATAAATTATTTACCGTCACAGTTGATAATGCTAGCTCTAATGATGTTGCTTGTGCACACTTAAGAAGAATGGTTCAAAGAACTGGTTTCATTAGTGATGAAAAATATATTCATATTAGATGCATTGCTCATATCATCAATCTTATTGTGTGGGACGACATTAAAGAGTATGGTGTGTGCATTGATAGAGTTAGAAATACTATGAAGTATGCTAAGAATTCACCATCAAGAATAGTTAGGTTCAAAGAACTTGTGCAAAAAACTAATATAGACAACAAGTGTTTGTTGTCTTTTGATGTCCCCACTCGTTGGAACTCAACATATACCATGTTGGATACGGCTTTGAAATTTCAGCGTATTTTTAGTGGGATATCTCTTCCATGTGGAGTGGATTTGAAGGACAATGAAAGGCCTTCTCAATGCGATGATTGGAAAACAGTAGAGAGGCTGGTTCACTTTTTGAAGGGATTTTATACTTTGACTCGTCGTATCTCTGGTTCACTCTATGTGACAAGTAATAAAAGTTTATTTGAGATTGCCACAATGTAAGACATGTTGAATAAATGGCAAAAAAGTTTAGATTCGGATTTCCAAAATCTGGCAATTGCAATGAGAAAAAAGTTTGACAAATATTGGGGGAATGTGGAGAAAATGAATATGTTTATTTATGTTGCCTCTATTATTGATCCTCACTCTAAGTTGTTAGTTTTTGAATTGACTCTAACCGATATATATATGGAAAAGAAAGGGAATGAAACTTTGCAATGAAGTGAAGGAGTTCACTTACAAATTATTTGATGAATATAGATTGTTGTATTCTTCTTGTTTTCCTCCAAGTGTGCTAAATGTAGATCATATGTCAATTGATTTGAATGACAATATAGAAGGGTGTGACGAATACATGAAAAATTTAAAAGATAGAGCAAAAAGATTAAAGGGGTCAAGTGGATATGTGATTAGTGAGTTGGATAGGTATATAAATGAACAACTAGGGGTGGAGGAAGAAGAAATTGATGCATTATCTTGGTGGAGTAGTAATGGACATCGTTATCCAATTCTTTCACGCATGACATGTGACATACTAGCCATCCCATTATCCACCGTTGCATCGGAATCTGCTTTTAGTATGGGTGGTCGTCATCTAGATCCATTTCGAAATTCTTTGACTCCTAAGGTAATGCCTCTTATTTTAAAATTTATTCATTTCAACTTATAACTCTATTCCAATGTAACTTTAATGTATTATGTTGTGATTTTTTTAAAGATGATTCAAGCTCTAATTTGCACACAAGATTGGCTTAGAGCAAAGGGAGTGTCGAGTAGATGTTGAAGAAAATTTGAAAGATTTGGAGAAAATTGAAAAAGGTAATGTTATTATTATAACTCTTCTAATTATTTTTTAAAACATGCATGAATTCTAATGTTTGACATTATTTATCTATCTTTTTTCTTTATTGTTATGTCTAGATGTGCAATGTGATGATATGGATGATGAAGTCGTTTTTGTGGACTCGTTGGTGTGATTGAAGTTAGAACTACTAGTCTAGTTGCTGTTTGTTGATGATGTGTCGATCGTTGTATGTTGCTTCACACTTTCTTTGTGTCTTTGCGTCGCCTCTCGCTTCTTCGCACGCTTTATCGCTTTGGCCTTCTTTAGTTCTTTGCCTTCTTTGGTTCTTCTTTGAATTTATTATCGCACTTGTTGTCATTGCTTGTTGGGTCGCTGCCTCCACTTTGCCGGGCTTCTTTGCTGCTATTGGCAAAATCAATTTTTTTATCTAATTTGTACTATTGAGTTAATTCAAGAGTCTAGACTCTAGAGTCTAGACAATTATACAATGTTAAAGTTTTGATCTTTTAATTCATTTATTAGTAATGATAATGTAAATTAGTAAAATTAGTTTTGTAAAGAAGCATAGATAATGTAAAATAGTAAAATTAATTTTGTAAAGAAGCATTGATAATGTAAAATTAGTAATATAACATATTAGGATTAAAAATTACATTTTAAAAAATAATAGGTTCAACCGGTCCAAAACCCAGACCGGGACCGGATCGGAATATTCCGGTCCGGAAAAAAATAGGATTCCGGTTCCGGTCCAATTTTGGACCGGTGTACACCCCTAGTCTCACCTGCTACTAGTAATGGTTACTAGTGATAGACATATAGATACTTTTGGAAAGTATTGGTATACCCTGCTGATAAACTATTTGTTATACATGTCTAAATTGTTATCAGCGTGTGGGTGATGAAGGTCATTTGACTTGATGTCAATACGCACCTTGTTTACCGAGTAATGTACTTTGACCCTGCCCTAAGCTTAAATTCTTATAGGATAAGATACGTCATGTGTTGGGTGCATTACGATGTAAACTAAGGTGGTAGTTGAACCAAGAATATGATTAATTCCTCGATTGGATATTCGACAGAATACTCAACTTCTCAGTGATATTAGGTCGACTAAGTCATTGGTCAATGCAAGAGACATATTTATAGTATGATCTAGTTGTCGACTAATATAGATGAGATAAAGTGATCAAGTCATTTGGATAGACACATGACAAATCCTAAGCTTGATCGAGTGTGTCGCGAATGAAAAGATTTTATCCTCTCACATAAAGGTTATGTTTGCTGGATTCATGTAAACGTACTTCACATATTGAGTTCGTCATACGGTGCAATCTAGGAGTTCTGTATGGACCTTAATTGGATTAGTGTCGATATGTGAAGGCCTATAGGGTCACACATATCGATTGTATCTTCGATCTAAGGGTGTATTGAGAAAATATTAAATATTCGATTTGGAATCGAGATATTTAAATTGATAATAATTATGGAATAATTTATATTTGATGGAAATTATTTAATTAAGTTTTAGATTTAATTAAATATGCTAAATATATATTTACGGAACGGGATGTAAGGAGCCGCGATGCCGACCCGCGCTGTGACGTCTACTAGGTCGAGCCGCGACACCTCCCCGGAAGTGGGCCCAGTTAGACTGGCCCACTTCATCTCGATTTTGGGTTAGGCTTGGAGCCCAACCCTAATCTGAAATGCATCTCGATTTTGGGTCAGGCTTGGAGCCCAACACTAATCTGATTATTGACCTAATCTATCCTATATATACATCATTACTCCATAAGTTTTATTTACTAATCATAAACTATTTTCTAGACTTGATTGACTTGATTAAATAGACTTTTTCATGATTTGTCTATTTCTTGCGGGAATCCTATGCAGCTGGTCATATTGCTAAGAATGTTTTCTTCTATTAGCCCACGAAGCTTCTTTTTTTTTTCCAGCGAAAAGCATAATAATATCCATAATCTGAAACGATCAAATCATGCCCCAATAGAAGCATATACTAAATTGGACTTGCACTTTGTTAGCAAAAAAAAATTCTTTGAAAAATAGATTCATTATGTTATGTTCCTTGTATGCAGCAGCTCACCAATCTTTTCACCAAGCCCTTACCTATCTCGAAACATCTTTAGCATATTCGCAAGTTGGGAGTAAGTTTACAAGTGGAATTTGAAAATTAGTAATTCTTTTTAATTTTAGGGACTAAGAAATAATTATTTATGAATTTTATTCGGAGAGGAGGTGTTGGATATCAAATACAAATTTCACGGGTTGCCTTATTTGGTCACTGCCCTCTCATATTTGCTATTGTCCATAATATTTTATCCAGAAAATTGCTTCCAACTTTTTCATAATTCCATATTTGTAGAGAGTTGTCTTATTGCAATTTTTCCAAGGTCATCTTCGTGGGTCTTGTTGCTATATTTTTCTACAAATGTTGTCTTCTTTTTCCATTTCTTGGATAATGCTTTTGATAGTATGATTGTAGTATGATTTAGTAATACGAGTCTTCTATAGTTAGACTACATTGAACTGTAATATATTGAGCTTCATGTAATTAGATTATATGATCCCTGTCAAAGTATCATATGCTTGTTGTAGTTAAAACTACATTGAGCCTTAAAAAGGATTTGAAGATCCTTATCTTTTAATAACATGAGTAGTATTGGTTACGGATTGATTACAAGTTTTTTCCTTTGACCTGACAGGAGCTAGTAATGCTCTAAAGTCTCCTTAGCATGTTTATTTTTTACATTTATTATCCTGTCATGCATATTTGTTAGTTCTAGGATATCTTGAGATAATATGTCATTGTTGTAATACAGGGTGATAAGTTCTTCTACTTCTCCGCCTTTTGTAGTTCCGATAATACAGGCCTTTCTTGTCTTTAACATATCTTCTATTTTTTATTTTAAAGTTGATAATCCGATAACTCTTTTTGCACTTAACCAATCTTAGAATTTGCAAGAGTGCATGCTATATTCTTTTTTTAAAGCTTCATCATCTCCACTAATATTGCTATTGTTTACAGTTTTTAAAAGTTGACAGATTACTATAGATTTTCCTATCAAATCAGTTGAGGCATAAAAAAATTGTATACCATATGTTCCTTTTTCGAAGGAGTCCATCATGGCCCTTGCAGACTCTACTATTACATTGGGAAGTTTAGAAATATTGTAAAAAGTTTCATCAACTATTATTTTATCTATAAATTCATAAGAAAATAGTTTTGTAACTATATCAAGATTAGAGCTTTCTCCACATAAAAATCGGGGATATTTGCTCAATTTTGCACTTCTTAAAATACGGGGGTTAGATTTATAGTCGTAAAACTTATTAATTTGTTCATATGCAATAATAAGGCCAGGTGCATACTTTTAACATGTCAGTCATTGATACAACTGTTGATATTTGGGAAGATGAGGTTGTTATGGAGGATGACATCGTTGCAAGTTTGGACTTAAATGATACTGGTATTGTAGTAGGTTTTTCAGGAGTAGAGATAGTTGATTGTGGTTTTTGTAAGGTTTTTAAGGTTTGTTTGTCTCGTATGGCTTCTGTGAGTTGGTTCATAAGATGGGTGTTTTCTTGTAATTTGGTAGTAATGTGTTGACACCCAATTTTGACACATATTTTAGTCATTTCTTGCAATTTTAAGCATTTTAGGACACCACATTCTATCACAATTTTTGACATTTTTGTATATTTTTTACCTAACATTCTATGTTATTTTATTTTTGTAAACTTGCATCATGTTTTTTACTTTTAATTAGGTATTAAACATTTTTTTAAAATATTGTATTTTTATTACTATTACATCGACATTTGCATTTTAATAATTTTGCATCTTTTTTTAAAATAATTTTTTCTGTTAAATAATTAACCCATTTTGCATTTTTGCCAAACCAGTCCAATCCGCCAAAAACCGAAGCCCAAACTGAGGCCCAATACACCTTTCATCTTTTTCCTCCAATACTCAATACCCAATACCCTATTTTCTACCCTAGCCGCACTACCCCTCCATTTAACCTCAGCCTCACCCCCCACTGTCTCCCTCACCTCACTCTCTCTTTTACCTTCGACAGCCGTCTTCCCCTCCTCTCAGAACCCTCACTCTCTCAGCCCTAATTCCCTTCTCCCCCTCACCCATCCGTCTACCTTCTCTCAACCTATTTTCTACCCTAGCCGCACACTCCCCTCTTTAAACTCTAGGTCAGCCGCAACACTCTCACTCTCCCTCACCCTCTCACACATTCCGTCGACCACACTCTTCTTTGCCCTCTCACTTTAAACCTACCCCAGCCGCACATTTACCCTATCAACATCACAGCCGCACACCATCGTCCTCTTCCCCTCAGCCCGTCGACATCACCTCTGCCCGTCGACCCCACCCCGTCGCCGTCGACACTCACTGTCACTGACCCACACTGCACCTCACTGCTCACCGTCGAATCTCACCACTGCGGTGGCGTCGCTCCGGCGACCTCGCCGTGGAAGTAACGCCACCGCTGCCCTCTCTCTGTTGGTAATGTTGAAAACTGCCGGAGTAAAAACTCCGGCGACGTCACTATATTTTTCTTCTCTTGCGGCCATGGGTTTTGTTTTTTTGTTGTTAGTTTAATTTTTGTGGTGTTGATATATTACCGAATTTATATTTTCGGGTGACTCTTGTTTGTTTTATCTCGCTGGAATCTGTTGTTGGTTTGGATATGGACGGATTCTCTATTTTCGGGTATGTCGCCAGAGTTCTTTTGAAGTTAGCCGACTTCAGTTCGGCTCATCTTTTGGATCCGATTGTTGTTTTGTTGGGTGTTAATGGACTGATATTTTAATATTTTGGCATCTGGCCGGAGTTCTAAAAACTCCGGCGACCCTCTAAAAAATCCGGCGAACTGCCGGTTCTGCTATCTTCAGCGACCTTGCCTTGGTCCGCTACTGTTTTGTGCGATTCACTGTTTCATGTTGCGTATCTATATGGTTCTGGTTATTTGGGCCTTTTTTGTGTGTCGACAATCACTTGTTACTTTCACTGTTCGCTGGTTTCAGGCTGATTTTGACGATTTTGCCCCTCTTATTTTTTATTAAACTGATTTAGAACAAATGCCACACTTTGATATTTTACTGATTTTTGAACAAGATGCTACACTTGTTTGGCCAATGAAAAAGTTATCCGTCGATTTTTGAGGCCTCCACAGTTGCAAAGACGGAAAATAAAATAAATGAAGCTTTCTGGGCAATGATGATTTCTTCCACTTACATCGGATAACCAACATGCGCTGGCAAGGCGAACGCTCGCAACCGCACTTGTTTAGGCTGTCCCACTTTATATATTTTTATATATGAGCCCTCCGTGTTTAAAACTATTACTGTTTTGGCGCGGATCCGAAGGTTTTATTTATTTTATTATTTTTAGCAATATCGGCCGATGAAGGAATTCCCGTCTGATTTCCAAGGCCTCCTCTGTGCAAAATACGGATTTATTTATTTTTGCTTTATTTATTAATTCTTGTTATTACTTTAAAATTATTTATTCTATTACTAACACTTTTACTAAGTGTTTATGCAGGTATTCGGAGATTCATTTCAAAAGAACGTCTCGGAGTTTTATTTTGTGTCGCACTTAATTTTAGTTTTTATTATTTTTGTATTGCATTTTATTTTAATTGTAAATTATGAGAAATACTTAGAATAGGTAGAATAAAAGCCAATACATAATTAACCTAGGTTTGAACGGATAACCGCAAGTTAGCGGATCTTAAAGGATGCATAACCCCTTCCCTTTAGGATTATAAAGAACCCTGATCCAGAATCTCACATAGCTTTCGCAGACCTTTAATGGAGATCATTTATAGCATTTCTATGCTATTTAATAAGTGTCCTAATTCACTATAATAATTAGGTGGCGACTCCTTAAATACATCTAGGAATCAACCATACGTAGTACTCCCGTTTCGACTCCGGTTTAAAATGGGGTGTTACAGATGGCGACTCCACTGGGGATAATCAGGTTCTTGACCATAGCAAACCTAGGTTTATTATTGCTTGACTTTATTTGCTTTTATTTATTTTAAATGCCTTAAAATTGTTTGTTTTAATCTGGTATGCTTAGCTGTTTTAATTGCTATTTGCTTTTATTACTTTCCTTAAACTGGCATTCCGCTCATATTTCTTCCACTCTGGAAAATCCACACTATCACACACTACATGCGATGTGCACTGGGTGCATCAGCAAAATTCTTTCTTCAAAACCCAAATTTAGGAGAGTTGGTAATATACGTGGAGTGTCCGGTCTAACCGGTGGTCGCGTAGCCTTCTCGCTCGAGTTGTCCGCTCGGGAACCTTGCGTCTAGTAAGCCAAATCTTAGAAAGCTTAAGGTAGAGCTATACCACCCTTTTATTAAGTCATGCATACATAAACCTTAGGTGGGTTAATCCTTGGTATTAACGCCACAATCAGATATCCACCAAAACTTGTCGACGGGTTTCACAACCCAACGACCCGTTAGCATACTATGTGTAGCGTGATAATGATAGACGGATTCAAGCCTGGTCATGATACACTGAAATTGGGAAAAGTGCACCATCATTTGGTCGCCATTTCCAGCAAAACATTGCAGTTTAACGACTTGAACTTATTTATCATAATCTCGCATATCTGGCGTTTAGGCCGACCTCTGGCATAAGAGAGGTCCCATGCATATTAGGCGCGCACTTGATTTGCATGTTTTTTGTTTACTATTGTTGTCGTTAGCAATTCTGTACATATTATTTAATGCAATAATTACCCTTTTAACCCCTGTACATATCATGCTTATAATTCCGGCCACAAGCATTTGCATTTTTGCACTTTTTGTTGTCACTTTGCAATCAGGACTTCTACTGCGTAAATCGCTCTTGAACAGCACGATTTGGACTTTGTGAAACATCAACCACCAGTCCGGTCGAACCAATCAGGGGAGTCTTTGACTATATTGTCACACCCTTACATTTTACTATTTTTGTGGCTTTCCTACTCTCACTCATTTGTCATATTTTTGCAGGAAGGCCGTCCTCGCAAATAGTCAAGGGCAGACAACAACAACAACAACAACAACAACAACAAAAAACAAAAACAAAAAAAAATCATCCCAAGAATGAGTTGAGTTATGTTGACAGAAAGATGTCAGCTTATACCAGATTCAACAAAGCATCGCTCTGGGTCTTATATTTTGCATTTTTATACATATTTGCAAGTCTAATTGATATGTCTAGTATTGATTACATAATTCTTTATCACGCATTTTACAACATAATCATTTCGAACTACGCGTGTCTGATTCTCACCATACGGTGTGATACGTAGGAAACCCATCTAGGGTTCGACACCACCACATAAAAAATTAAAAAAAAAAAAGAGACATATTTGGTTCACCCATTCATTGCATTTATCCAATCATGGACATTCAATTATTGCATTTCAATCATTCTATCACATTCATTCATGCATTTCATTCATTCTATCACAACCATTCATTTTTTTTCATTACATTCTTTTACATTGCATTAGTCTTATAGTGAACAATCATTTGTTTTGTACAACTTTACAATTGCATTTCTTTCATGAATAATTTTTTTTTAAATCATAGTTTTATAACATATCTGAACGAACTACGCACACCTGATTCTCGTCAAAGATGAGATACGTAGGCAGCCCTACTCGGGTTCGGTACCATTTATTCAAAAATTCAAAAATATTTTTTTTTAAAAAAAAAATATACAAAAGAAGGCTCTTTTAAGTATCATTGTTTGATTTGGTTGATACCAACACAGTTAGGAGTGTGCATAGGAAAGAACGAGTAATAATCAGTATGGGTGGACTTCGTGATAAACCATAGATTCTTTTGTTACATATCACGCACACCTGTAATGACATTTTTGCATGCTTCTAAGATAAGAACGAAACCAACCTCATCGTTTCATATGCATTGTGTGGTGAGTTTTAGAATAAGTTCAATTGCATTGCATTGCGATCTAGAACTTGGCCTGAATGTTTGTTGAGGCGAAATCCTGAGTAACACTTGGTGTGAGAAATGATCGTAGGCTTTCTTTGACCCGTTTGAGTCTTTTCAGCCTACCAAATAACATTATTCATAGTACACCCCTTTGAGCCTAAAGCCTATTCTTTCGACAACCGCATATTACACCTATAACCTTTCTGAGTACGTACGCACTATCCCTCTCTTGGCCCGACCTCCTTGAGCGTTTTAGAAATGTGCAAGTGGCTGACAAATTCTGCGTCGAAGTTTGCAAAGGCAAAATTGTCAAAGTCCCAAAAGGGAAAAGAAAACACAAATGACGACTTTACAAAAGAAGAAATCAAAAGCCCCGGCATGATAAACAAAAAATGAATGAAATGAGAAAATAACTTTGGAAAAGCGGGCTCCAAACGAAAGATTCAAAAGAAGTCAGTACAGAAAAACTGGGACAAAAAGAAAGCAGGTCAGCATTAAAACACACAAATATCAAGCACGGACGTAGTCCAACGCTCGAGGAGGGATTAGTCACTTTTTTACCCAAATGATATTCATCCCTTTCCCCAAGCCTACTGTTATACCCCGTATTTTCAGAGTATGTACGTGAGGACGTACGTAGGAAAATTTAAGCCTTAAAGTTAGGCAAGGTTCGAATTTTGTTCACAACCCCCGATTAGAATCGTTTTTCGACGAGACGTTTTACACAACTTGCGAAGGGAAAATTCCGGCTATGTCATTTAGTATTTTTGCGGATTTTTCCGAGAGACGAAATATTTTGGACCAACAAGAGGGCGACACTTGGCACCCTCTAATTGGTGGACTTATGGGCGGCAAGTTGGACGAAATGGAGAGTGGGAGTAGGTAGGATATTTTGTGATATTTGTGTGGTAGATGGATAAGGTGCACATGGATGAATCCTCACCCTACACTTGCCTACTACTTGGCATGATCTTGGCCATTGGTTGGCCATTGCTTGACCTATAAATACCCCCCCCCCCTTTGAAGACTTCTTCATCCTAAAATTGTTCTAAGTCTTGAAATCCCTCTCCCCCCCTCTCTATAGTTTTCGTCCTCCCCCTTGTGAGGCTTTAGCCGAGCACCCCCTTTTGAGAGGCCTTTGGCCGAGGGGTACCCCCCCTCTCCTAGTGATGCTAGCCGTAGCACACCCCCTACCTTGAGTGGTCTCGTAAATACTACCCCCCCTTTTGTAGAAAATACTCTCCATGTATAGTTACTATTCCAAAATACCTTGGCCCAAATACCTTGTAGTATTCCAAGGTTACACTTATACTAAAAGCCCAGAAATACTATTATACGTCCCTTCAGTCACTAAACGAAACCCTAAGGAAAATCTTCACAGTTGGTTGAAGTATTAGGAAGAAGTTTCGTAGAACTTCTAAGGGTTGTTTGGAGCGGGTTGGAGCACCCGGAGTAGGAGCTAGACGTTGCTCAGGATCGACATTAAACTTGGATAATTTTGGGCTTACCGAGGTAAATAATCCTATCCTTCTATTTGTGATTGGAAATTACATACTGTAGTTGTATAGAAATGAATATAAGATTCATAGAAGAGAATTGAACTGTAATAGAAGGATATTACAGAATAGACTTGAACTGGAATCACATCAGAAGAATATTCTACAAGAGTAGTCTAGGCTTTGATAGACTTGTATAACCTTTATAGGTTGAATGATCTGCGAGTAGCATGTTCTACTTGGAAGGTGGACAAGGCTAGCCGGGTTATAGCCGTGGAGCGTTTTGCTAATAGTCGATAATCGTCGCGAGGTATGTGATTCTTCCTATACTCTTGAGCATGATATTTTAAATATATATATAGTACGGTAGACGTACGTGTGTGAACTGAATAATAATTACGGCAATGTCTTTTGACTTAAGCCTGAATAATACTTACGGCAATGTCTTGTGACTTAAGCCTGAATAATAAGGATCTTGAAGCATTTCAAAAGAATCTTGAATCATTTTTAACGTAAGAGTAATGCTTGGTTTTAAAAGCTTAAGAGTTATACTAGCTTTATGGGAAGTTAGGTATACCGCTTAAGAGAGATAAAAGAATGGTTTATAAATTTTAGAAGTTAAGAGACTTGATCTTAAAAGATAAGAGACTTGACTTAAATGAATTTTGTGAAACCTCATTCGTGAGTAATGAGTACTTGGTTTTAAAAGGAATAATGTTTCTTGATTTGAAATCGAATAAGTATCGAACACACCACTGCAAGCGTTAATAAAGAAATGTATTGACTAATAAAGTATTATTAAAACCAGTAGAAACCTCCATCTGCATAGAAGCTAAGATGAGACAAAATGATATTACATTTCCTAGATCATGGCTGCATTAATAATATTGTTATAAACAAAAATAACCTACTCACACATAAGGCATATGTTTCTCAAATGGTTTTAAAAGAGAATTATATTATTAAGTGATTAAGACTACGAACTACGAAACCTTTCAAAAAAGGAGAAACTTGAGCATTTGAAATTAGGCAAACTTGAACGTTTGGAAAGTAATGTTGTCACTTGATTTTACAAAAGGAAGCATTTTGGTTTTAAAAGATAGTCACTCTATTTTAATACTACGGGTATTGTGTGACTTTTGTGAAAGAAACGGATCTTTTAAAGAGTTAATGTATGAAGTACTTTGGGGATAAAAACCCGAAATGGTTAACATAAAGTAGAAAGTACCTTGTGTGAATAACTTGATTGTGTTGGTTTGTGTTAGCCTTGTAATACTTTCTTGTTGATTTGATAAGTAAACATGTTAGGATGCTACGTGTGTTAGTATCTGGTGATATTTGTGTAAAGGGGTTTCCCTTGTTGTGCTTATGTTGTTTAACGATAAGTTGTTATGTTATTATATCACCTACTCCCTTGACTTGTTATACCGAGGGCTTGCCACCCTTGATGCGGGTCTATACGGCCTATGCGGTCTATGTGACTATGCGGAGCAGTGGTATGCTCCAGGATTGATCATTCTGGGTGTTTTATCCCGATGCGGGGGATGACCTATGCGGTCTGTGTGACTATGCGGTCTATTGAGACTATGCGGATTGCGGGAGTCCAGGAGGGTACCGGGGTTAGCTACCCCGACGCGGTCTATACGACTATGTGGGTCTATGTGTGACCTATGCGGTGCGGGAAGTCAGATTAGGCACGCATACCGATACTATGGGCGATTGGCCTTGCCGATCATTAGCGGCCTAGAAAAGACCCGATTCTGATATATTTATTTCACTTCGCTTATTGTCACGACCGACCGGGCCGCGATCGTGCCTACCCGGGCACCTGCTCGTATACATCGAGAATAGCAATGAACAACACAACTTAAACATAAGTGTAAACAAAGACAACACAGTGGCCGATAAGGCCGCTTCCATATTATAAACATAATCAAAATACAACTCGCTTCTTACACCCAACCACATATGTGAATACAGACTTAGGAATAACAATCGAACAATCTGGCGGGACAGGCCCACCATACCCTCGAATATACATGAATCTACTACCTCGGGAAACTGCATAGAGATAAGCCTCCGAGCAAATGGAGCTTTTCTCAAAATCAACCGAGATCCTAAGAGCAAGGATCACCAACATGTACCTAAACTCGCGGCATTTAACGCAGCCTCAAGGGGTCGATAACAACAGTGCAGAATATGGAATGTAAATAACGTCTGATAAGCGGATCATAATCAGACAAAAGAATGACAAGGACAAGTATAAAAATACATACCGGATCTCGCGTGTCATTACCACTTATGAACTTAATCGCATCTTAGTACCCTTTCCATTCCCAATAAAAGTTATAGCCACATTATTACGTACATTATTTAGAAAAGAATCATTAAGTTCATTACCATATAACTTACTTATCTTTCATAACATAGTCCGGCCCACTACGGAGGGACACATATACTACCCGGCCCAATCTGGGACGCGATCAAGTCACACTAATATCAAAGCATGCCCGTGGAATCACCCATCACCGCGATACTATTAGTGTAAAATATAACCACGTGGCGCCCGTGGCATCCCACCTCACCGCCGGCGCACACATACACAATACATACATATATCTCCCGCCTGTGGAATCCCACATCACCGCCGATACTATAAGTGTAAAACATAACCATGGGTCTCACGCCCATAATACCAATCAAAACAGTGGTATAGCGTCTTGGGGCTTGCCTCATTTATACTCTTACCTGGAGGAGGTGGTAGCGGGGTATAACGTCTTGGGGCTTGCCCCTCATTTATACTCTTACCCTGGAGAAGGTGGTATAACGTCTTGGGGCTTGCCCCTCACTTATACTCTTACCCTATCTCAACCGGCCGACAATCAACACATAAAGCAGGTGGTACAGTCCTGGGGTTTACCCCTCACTTATACTCTTACCCTGGAGAAGGTGGTACAACGTCTTGGGGCTTGCCCCTCATTTATACTCTTACCCTATCTCGACCGACCATCAACAAGACATAAGCACTACCATGTCTTCTATAAAAATCCGGGAATTTAACCCAAGTACTACAAGTAACGGAAGCATACCCGTGGAATCCCACATCACCGCTTCGACGTCCCAAGAATCTACAACAAGACATCCGAATTCTTCAACCGAGAGTCGCGACAACTTAAAAAAAAACATAATACTTGCACTCAAAGGCTATTACCAGCACATATAGGCAAGTTCTCAATTAACCAAGCCAAAGTACTTATCAAGGCATACATAGAATAATTCTCTTTTAACAAGTCAAAGTACTTATCAAGGCACACTTAGACAAATTTTCAATTTATCAAGCCAAAGTACTACATACGTACATTCTTTTATAAAAGACTCCTTTCTATGTAAAGCTCCAAGATACTAACACCCGTAGTATCAAGTCCTATTCACCTTTCAAGACAAGTCACAATACCTTTTTTAGAAATGCAAATACCGGCTTCTAAATCAAGTGACTTCTTTTATTAAAAACCTTAAGCAATTGGTACCTTTAAACCAATTTGCCGTTCCTTAATACAAGTTATTCCTTTGATTACTTTATTAGAGAAAACTATTCTCTTAACCTTCCATAAAGCCGTTATAACCAACTTCCCATAAAGCCGTTATAACCCTTTATGGTTTAGACTAACACGTTCCTTTTATAACCAAGAGATTTATACTTTCAAATCAATTCTCTTAACTTTCAAAATACTTCAAGTCTCTTAACTTTTAAGAAAACAAGTTTCAAAGTCTTAAAAGCTTCATACGTAAACTCTTTTAAGATTAGTAACAAATCTTTGGTGCGTCGTGAATAAGTTATACTTATTTATAACGATCTTATTCAAGTAGCCATGATCTAGAAAATGTAATACAATTTTGTCTTATCTTAGCTTCTATGCAGATGGAGGATTTCTACTTGTTTTAACATAATGGATTGTCATTACATTTTCCTTTATTAACGCTGCAGTGGCTTGTTCGATACTTATTCTCATTTGTGCCGTAAATTAGCCAAATCAACTCGACTTCTTATTATAAAACCTTAGGCAATTGATGCAGAAAATCAAGTGCCTCTTTACATAGTCAAGTCATTTATCTTTCCATAAGGCAAATATAACTAACTTCCCATAAAGCCGTTATATTCACTTTATACCTTAGCCATAAACAATTTCCTATCCAAGGGACTTATACGATTAAAACGGGACAAGTATCACATACTTTAAAACTCTTCAAGTCCCTTAACTTTTAAAATCAACTTAAGACATCCTTACTATTTTCAAAGAAGTGAGTTAATCTCCTAACCCACCCGACTTGGCATTACATAAAACAAGTAAAGAATATCATAGTCTTCAGACGCTCACTGCACTCACATACGTGCAACTAGTCATGCTCAAAAGATAGGAAAAGTTCTACATAGAGTAAATCACATAACTACCTCTTAACTTCTAAGAGTAGAAGGAAACATGAAATGATACCACAAGTATATTCCATACATAGGATCATGCCAAAGGAAGGAAGAGGTTCACATACCTCGCGACGATTATCGACACGTAGCAAAATGCTCCAAAGTACTTCAACCTTGATAGCTATTCCACTCTCCCAGTAGGATACGCTATACTTAGTACTTCAACCTATAATGGTCACAATATGTCCATTAACCTCTTACTTCAAACGTAGAATATTCTAAGTGCTAAGTCGCCAAATTCTACGGAAAATCGGACAGCACTTCCTTTGTTTCTACTTACTTTGCCACCTTTTTCAAGGCCGAATACAATAACCAAACAGCCCCAATTGGCTCACAATTTCTATAAGGTACTCCAATACAAATAAAAACTAAATTTCCAATTGGCTCACAATTTCTATAAGGTACTCCAATACAAATAAAAACTAAACAGCCCCAATTGGCTCACATTTTGGAAAGTAGTCCAAATTCGGCCACCTTGAGTTCAACCTTACCAATTCTTATCAAATTTCCATTTCAATCCGAATTGGTAGCATAACATGATATCAAGTCGTATTTGATAATATAAACCATAATCTTCAAGTAATTTAACATGCGACTATTCTAATAGACGATCAATTAGTAATCCAACTTAACATGGCTTACATTACATATCGGATTTCCAAGGCTAAAATCGATCCATAATCATTATAAACTTCTACATATCAACTTCATGCTAGCAACATGTAATGCTAACAACAATAAATAATCTTGTAACACTTTCAAAGAACAAGATTATACCTCGACGATCCTTAATCCAAATTCCAATCCGAAGTCGCTCCTTAGTAGTTTAGAACCTCTCCAATACACTTCAATCCGCTTGTTGAGACCCTTAGCACCATACCAACAACTTTCCTTCAAACGTCCAATCCAAAACCTAGAAAGCCACTAGGTTTTCACTTTGCGACTAATACGTAAACTCTCTTTTTCCGGGATTTTTCTATTGAGATACACTTACATAACACTCATGAACCTTGGTTTAAAGTGTGGAGTTGAATGAACAAGAAACGAAAATTTTTCCTTCTTCCTAATGGTGAACCCGAGAGCTTATGCCTATGTTCATCCAATTTTTTGTAAATTTTTGCTAAGTGTTGGGCTCTCTCACACTACTAGTAGTATTATAAGGGACATGGAGGGTCAAGGTGTGGACAAATGGGTGATTTGGATGAAATATTATAAAATATCAAGACTTGGCCCCTTTGACTTAGTCAACCTTCTCAAGCTTGACTACTAGCAAGACTAGTCTTCCAAACAAGGGTCAAATGACCATTGTGTCCATGCTTCAATTCGCCCAAGACAACATAAGGGGGGTGACACATGTCGCCCTCCCATTCGTCACAATAATACGTTTTCCGACAATTCCATAATTCCGTTAAATTTTACAAGTCTCAAATTTAACACTTGCGAGTTCTTACGTACGTTCTTAAAACATGTCCTGTAAATACGGGGTGTAACATTCTTCCCCCCTAAGAAACATTCGTCCTCGAATGTTCTTTCGGAGTCAATCTTTATAATTAGCGACATAGTTCCTTTCACAACCCCGACATACTAATAATGCCACACATGGCCCTAATACCTCGCACACGCACATCCGTCCATCATAAGCCCAAAAGAGATTACCTTTTCGTACTTCCAACTCATACTAGCATACATACATACCTACAAATTCTGGCCTCTAATCTTTGGAGTCACTCTATAAGACAAAATACGACCATTTTCCGGCTTTTACGACCTGGTTCCGGTGGAACGTGTCCACGAACCCGTAAAACAATTAACTAGACCTGGGCCTTGCACCCTCGTGACCCTGTCACGTAGCGGAACTACTACCAACTGATCCCACTCCATTCCAGGCCATGGGGAGACCCGCAACAGGTCCTCAACCCGACTCAACGTCGCACTTAACTCTTATTCTTTGTATATAATAAATCTTATTGCCAGAGAATGACTTTTATTCATAAGGTCTCGGCTGTAATCTTTTTTCTTTGGCTGGCAATTTCCTTGCTCCAATTCTACCTTTTCAATCCCCCGAAACGGTACAAAAACTCTCATAAAACCAAAACCATGTTGTCGATCACAACAACCATTACTTACTCTATACGGACCTCATCCGCATAATTCTCTTAAGCCTACTACGCAGCCTTAATCTATCAACACGACATTCCGTTAGGTTCCTTAACATGGCTTCTGGGGTCCACTACCCTATCGCATACCTCATCCTTTCCCAATTATCTCAAAATAAAACACAAGACCTTGGCGAAAATTCATTAACTATTCCATACCTTCCCGGTATCTAGTTAGTCTTTACCGATTCCTGGTAATCTAAAATCATTCTAGGCAACACGCGTCTGACCCTCATACATAACTCCGTATAGATGTATGTCACAATACCAACTATACTATAATCATTACCAACCTGGATACGCAATCCACATAGTCATTCCCGGTCATCACGCTTTCGTACCGTGCAATCAACATAACTCGTTAGGGGACGACCTAACAATACAAAATCTATCGCACGATCTCAGAGTGAGAAGAATGGAAACTAATCCTAAATGTCCTGCAGCCTCCTGATTATAGATGTGGTGCACAACACATCGATAATCAAGACTCTACTAGACACGGTCTGTAGACACTTTCCGAGGACTAACTGCTCTGATACCACTTTTGTCACGACCCGACCCCGGGCCGCGACTGGTGCCCTACCTGGGCACCCTGTTCAGGTATACATCAGAGAATAGCAGCGGAACAACACAACTTAAACATAAGTGTAAACAAAAGACAACACAGGCTGGCCGATAAGGCCGCCTTCCATATTATAAACATAATCAAAAGTACAACTCGCTTCTTACCAACCACATATGTGAATACGCACTTAGAATAACAATCGAACAATCGTGGCGGGACAGGCCCCGCCATACCCCGAATATACATGAATCTACTACCTCGTGGAAACCATAAGAGATAAGCCTCCGGAGCAAATGGAGCTTTTCTCAAAACTGAACCGAGATCCTAAGAGCAAGGATCACCAACATGTGTACCTAAACCTGCGGGCATGAACGCAGCCCCGAAGTCGCATAACAGTGCGAATATGGAATGTAAATAACGTCAAGAAATGCAGATCATAACTGTACAAAAGAATGACAAGGACAAGTATAAAAATACATACCAGATCCTGCCGTGTCATTACCACTTATGAACTTAATCGTACCTTAGTACCCTTTCCATTCCCAATAAAAGTTATAGCCACATTCTTACGTACATTATTTAGAAAAAGAATCATTAAGTTCATTACCATATAACTTACTTATCTTTCATAACATAGTCCGGTCCACTACGGAGGGACATATATACTACCCGGCCCAATCTGGGACGCGATCAAGTCACACTAATATCAAAGCATGCCCGTGGAATCCCCCATCACTGTCGACAGCTATTAGTGTAAAATATAACCATGTGGCGCGCCCGTGGCATCCCACCTCACTGTCGGCGTACACATACACAATACATACATATATCTCCTGCCCGTGGAATCCCACATCACTGTCGACATCTATAAGTGTAAAACATAACCATGGGTCTCACGCCCATAATACCAATCAAAACAGGTGGTATAGCGTCTTGGGGCTTGCCCCTCATTTATACTCTTACCGTGGAGGAGGTGGTAAAGCAGGGGGTATAACGTCTTGGGGCTTGCCCCTCATTTATACTCTTACCCTGGAGAAGGTGGTATAACGTCTTGGGGCTTGCCCCTCACTTATACTCTTACCCTATCTCAACCGGCCGACAATCAACACATAAAGCAGGTGGTACAGCGTCTTGGGGGTTTACCCCTCACTTATACTCTTACCCTGGAGAAGGTGGTACAACGTCTTGGGGCTTGCCCCTCATTTATACTCTTACCCTATCTCGACCGACCATCAACAAGACATAAGCACTACCATGTCTTCTATAAAAATCCGGGAATTTAACCCAAGTACTACAAGTAACTAAGCATACCCGTGGAATCCCACATCACCGCTTCGATGCGTCAAGAACTTCTGACAAGACATCCGACCCTTCAACCGAGAGTCGCGACAACTTAAAAAAAAAACATAATACTTGCACTCAAAGGCTATTACCAGCACATATAGGCAAGTTCTCAATTAACCAAGCCAAAGTACTTATCAAGGCATACATAGAATAATTCTCTTTTAACAAGTCAAAGTACTTATCAAGGCACACTTAGACAAATTTTCAATTTATCAAGCCAAAGTACTACATACGTACATTCTTTTATAAAAGACTCCTTTCTATGTAAAGCTCCAAGATACTAACACCCGTAGTATCAAGTCCTATTCACCTTTCAAGACAAGTCACAATACCTTTTTTTTAGAAATGCAAATCACGCTTCTAAATCAAGTGACTTCTTTTATTAAAAACCTTAAGCAATTGGTACCTTTAAACCAATTTGCCGTTCCTTAATACAAGTTATTCATTTGATTACTTTATTAGAGAAAACTATTCTCTTAACCTTCCATAAAGCCGTTATAACCAACTTCCCATAAAGCCGTTATAACCCTTTATGGTTTAGACTAACACGTTCCTTTTATAACCAAGAGATTTATACTTTCAAATCAATTCTCTTAACTTTCAAAATACTTCAAGTCTCTTAACTTTTAAGAAAACAAGTTTCAAAGTCTTAAAAGCTTCATACGTAAACTCTTTTAAGATTAGTAACAAATCTTTGGTGCGTCGTGAATAAGTTATACTTATTTATAACGATCTTATTCAAGTAGCCATGATCTAGAAAATGTAATACAATTTTGTCTTATCTTAGCTTCTATGCAGATGGAGGATTTCTACTTGTTTTAACATAATGGATTGTCATTACATTTTCCTTTATTAACGTTGCAGTGGCTTGTTCGATACTTATTCTCATTTGTGCCGTAAATTAGCCAAATCAACTCGACTCCTTCTTATTATAAAACCTTAGGCAATTGATGCCGTAAAATCAAGTTGCCTCTTTACATAGTCAAGTCATTTATCTTTCCATAAGGCAAATATAACTAACTTCCCATAAAGCCGTTATATTCACTTTATACCTTAGCCATAAACAATTTCCTATCCAAGGGACTTATACGTTTAAAACGGGACAAGTATCACATACTTTAAAACTCTTCAAGTCCCTTAACTTTTAAAATCAACTTAAGACATCCTTACTATTTTCAAAGAAGTGAGTTAATCTCCTAACCCACCCGACTTGGCATTACATAAAACAAGTAAAGAATATCATAGTCTTCAGACGCTCACCGCACTCACATACGCAACTAGTCATGCTCAAAAGATAGGAAAAGTTCTACATAGAGTAAATCACATAACTACCTCTTAACTTCTAAGAGTAGAAGGAAACATGAAATGATACCACAAGTATATTCCATACATAGGATCATGCCAAAGGAAGGAAGAGGTTCACATACCTCGCGACGATTATCGACACGTAGCAAAATGCTCCAAAGTACTTCAACCTTGATAGTTATTCCACTCTCCCGAGAGGATACGCTATACTTAGTACTTCAACCTATAATGGTCACAATATGTCCATTAACCTCTTACTTCAAACGTAGAATATTCTAAGTGCTAAGTCGCCAAATTCTACGGAAAATCGGACAGAACTTCCTTTGTTTCTACTTACTTTGCCACCTTTTTCAAGGCCGAATACAATAACCAAACAGCCCCAATTGGCTCACAATTTCTATAAGGTACTCCAATACAAATAAAAACTAAACAGCCCCAATTGGCTCACAATTTCTATAAGGTACTCCAATACAAATAAAAACTAAACAGCCCCAATTGGCTCACATTTTGGAAAGTAGTCCAAATTCGGCCACCTTGAGTTCAACCTTACCAATTCTTATCAAATTTCCATTTCAATCCGAATTGGTAGCATAACATGATATCAAGTCGTATTTGATAATATAAACCATAATCTTCAAGTAATTTAACATGCGACTATTCTAATAGACGATCAATTAGTAATCCAACTTAACATGGCTTACATTACATATCGGATTTCCAAGGCTAAAATCGATCCATAATCATTATAAACTTCTACATATCAACTTCATGCTAGCAACATGTAAAGCTAACAACAACAATAAATAATCTTGTAACACTTTCAAAGAACAAGATTATACCTCGACGATCCTTAATCCAAATTCCAATCCGAAGTCGCTCCTTAGTAGTTTAGAACCTCTCCAATACACTTCAATCCATTTGAGACCCTTAGCACCATACCAACAACTTTCCTTCAAACGTCCAATCCAAAACCTAGAAAGCCACTAGGTTTTCACTTTGCGACTAATACGTAAACTCTCTTTTTCCGGGATTTTTCTATTGAGATACACTTACATAACACTCATGAACCTTGGTTTAAAGTGTGGAGTTGAATGAACAAGAAACGAAAATTTTCCTTCTTCCTAATGGTGAACCCGAGAGCTTATGCCTATGTTCATCCAATTTTTTGTAAATTTTTGCTAAGTGTTGGGCTCTCTCACACTACTAGTAGTATTATAAGGGACATGGAGGGTCAAGGTGTGGACAAATGGGTGATTTGGATGAAATCTTATAAAATATCAAGACTTGGCCCCTTTGACTTAGTCAACCTTCTCAAGCTTGACTACTAGCAAGACTAGTCTTCCAAACAAGGGTCAAATGACCATTGTGTCCATGCTTCAATTCGTCCAAGACAACATAAGGGGGGTGACACATGTCGCCCTCCCATTCGTCACAATAATACGTTTTCCGACAATTCCATAATTCCGTTAAATTTTACAAGTCTCAAATTTAACACTTGCGAGTTCTTACGTACGTTCTTAAAACATGTCCTGTAAATACGGGGTGTAACATTTATGTTGTGGGCGTGAGACCCATAGTTATAATTGAGTGATGACTTTGAGGGCGTGAGTCCCTGACTTGACATGACTGCTTATTTATTGTGAACTGTAGTTTGGTTATCATACATGTCTCCTGCGTTATATAGACTACTATGATTTCATTTACGATTTTCGCCACATACTTGGTACTGTTAGATCGACTCCTTCTGGGCTGCGTTCATGCCGCAGGTAGAGGTACTCCTACTGTTGATCCCCGTTCTTAGGATCACCGTTTCAGCGCTTGGGAAAGCTCCGTTCCTCCGGAGGCTTATCAGTGGTATAGTCCCCTGTCGTAGTAGGTACTTACATTCAGGGGTATGGCGGGGCCCTGTCCCGCCATTGTTGTCGTATCATTCTTAGAGGTCTGTAGTAATCGTTGTGGCGTAATTGTAAAAGGGATATAATCGTTTCTAGTTGATATATATATATGCCGCAAGACAAGTTTTTCTCAGATAACTGTTTTTCACTTCACTTTATTCATGTCTTGTTTTATATTCCGCTGATTAATCTGATGTATGGCTACTTGGGTGCCCGGGGTAAGGCACCAGTCACGGGCCCGGGTTCGGGTCGTGACACCTACATTACAAGCCCATGACAAGCCCTACATGATCTTATACTGAGGGTTCTCACATTAGTGGATACTTACATGACGGCCAAACCTATGGTATCACAATTGCATGCATTGAACATCCTTTTGAGTGTGAGCGTACTTCTCTAAACGTCCCAAAATTCAAAATACTGGAATATATGTGAGAAATGGAACTTTCTTTCAAATGAGGCACTAGAAACGCGAGATTACGTGTAGTTCAAACCTTGGTTGCAAGCAAGTGTGTCGATACTTCTGTCCGAGGTACCATTTGAAACTATAGGAATTACCGTAAGTCACTTGGTTAGACTGGAAGTGAATAACGGAATTCCTAAGCACAATACTAATTGTTGGTATCAACTGAAGTCAGAACGTGATGCTGTCTTTCCACTTTTCAAAAAAAAAAAAAAAAAACATATAAAACAATCATTTTTGCATCACGAACTACGTCTTGACCTGATTCCCTCAGCGGGATACGTAGGCAGCCACATTGGCTTCGGTCTCATTTTTTGAAAAATTCTACAATCATTTTTGCATCACGAACTACGTCTTGACCTGATTCCCTCAGCGGGATACGTAGGCGGCCTAAGTCGGCTTCGGTCACACCATTAGAAATCTTCCCATTGGCTCGTGTGCGACGGAATGCGTTTGATTATTCTGAAAAGAGATATGAGCAATTTCCGCCAGAGTTAAGTCTTGCCCATGCACCCCGCATAACGAAAACTGGGACAATTTTGAGAAATGCACCGTGAAGAGATCATAATAAGGATTCCAAAAGCAATCAGCATTGACAGCATCACATCAATACAACAGCCATCACAGGATCTTCATATCAGCAAAGGCGGGAGCACAACAAAGCCCATGCGGATTACAAACGCACAACGTCTATGCAATGACGTTATCTCAACCCGGGCGAGTCACAAAGCAGGTACGTCCATAAAACGACACCCTTTCATTGCAAGCCTATGCAACGGCTTAATCTATGTTTCGTCTATGCAACGACGAACATTTGCATCTCGTCCATACAAGACGACAATGCCCATACAAGGCGTCATTTGCATTTCGTCCATACAAGACGACAACACCCATACAAGGCGTCATTTGCATCTCGTCCATACAAGACGACAACGCCCACACAAGGCATCATTTGCATTTCGTCCATACAAGACGACAACGCCCATACAAGCCGTCATTTGCATTTCGTCCATACATTTACAACGCCATACAAGGCGCTATTTGCATCTCGCCCATACAAGCATTTACAACGCCCACACAAGGCGTCATTTGCATTTCGTCCATACAAGCGATAACGCCCATAAGGCGCTATTTGCATCTCGCCCATACAAGACGACAACGCCATACAAGGCGTCATTTGCATCTCGCCCATACAAGCATTTACAACGCCTGCATAAGGCGCTATTTGCATCTCGCCCATACAAGACGACAACGCCATACAAGGCGCTATTTGCATCTCGCCCATACAAGCATTTACAACGCCCATACAAGGCGTCATTTGATCTCGCCCATACAAGACGACAACGCCCATACAAGGCGCTATTTGCATTTTGTCCATACAAGACACAACACCCATACAAGACGCTATTTGCATCTCGTTCATACAAGACGACAACGCCATACAAGGCGCTATTTGCATTTCGCCCATACAAGCATTTACAACGCCATACAAGCTGCTATTTGCATTTCGTCCATACAAGACGACAACGCCCATACAAGGCGTCATTTGCATTTCGTCCATACAAGACGACAACGCCCATACAAGGCGTCATTTGCATCTCGTCCATACAAGACGACAACGCTCATACAAGGTGTCATTTGCATCTCATCCATACAAGACGACAACGCCCATACAAGACGTCATTTGCATTTCGTCCATACAAGACGACAACGCCCATACAAGCATTTGCATCTCGTCCATACAAGACGACAACGCCCATACAAGGCGTCATCTGCATCTCGTCCATACAAGACGACAACGCCCATACAAGGCGTCATTTGCATCCCGTCCATACATTTACAACGCCATACAAGGCGTCATTTGCATGTCGTCCATACAAGACGACAACGCCCATACAAGCATTTGCATCTGCCCATACAAGACGACAACGCCATACAAGGCGCCATCTCGCATTTCGTCCATACAAGACGACAACGCCCATACAAGGCGCTATTTGCATCTCGCCCATACAGCATTTACAACGCCATACAAGGCGTCATTTGCATCTCGCCCATACAAGCATTTACAACGCCCATACAAGGCGTCATGTGCATCTCGTACATACAAGACGACAACGCCCATACAAGGCGTCATCTGCATCTCGTCCATACAAGACGACAACGCCCATATAAGGCGTCATTTGCATCTCGTCCATACAAGACGACAACGCCCATACAAGGCGTCATTTGCATATCGTCCATACAAGACGACAACGCCTGCATAAGGCTATTTGCATTTCGCCCATACAAGACGACAACGCCTGCATAAGGCGCTATTTGCATTTCGCCCATACAAGACATTTACAACGCCATACAAGGCGTCATTTGCATTTCGTCCATACAAGACGATAACGCCCACACAAGGCGTCATTTGCATTTCGTCCATACAAGACGACAACGCCCACACAAGGCGTCATCTGCATCTCGCCTATACAAGACGGTGTATCATCACATCACCTCATTACATCTACAAACACCATGTCTTTTTCAGCACCATGTCACCTGCAACCCAGTATCAATCATACTTCGACACTGGGACAAATTTTGAGTTTTGCGTCTGCCTGCTTTTATTTTCTAGCGTTGCAGCAACCCAGTGTCTCATAATTCGACACTGGGACAACTTTTAAATCTGCATCAGTTTTGTCTTTTATCTAGGCATCACAACGACCCAGTGTCGGCTTTTGCCCATTCTTTTCTTGATCCTTGTTTTAATTCTGACGATGGGAACAAAATTGGCTACAAGTCAACGTCTTTGTCCGAACACTCTTTCATCGTCTTCGGTCAAAGAGGGACAACTGTTGACACCCAATTTTGACCCATCTTTTAGTCATTTCTTGCAATTTTAAGCATTTTAGGACACCACATTCTATCACAATTTTTGACATTTTTGTATATTTTTTACCTAACATTCTATGTTATTTTATTTTTGTAAACTTGCATCATGTTTTTTACTTTTAATTAGGTATTAAACATTTTTTTAAATATTGTATTTTTATTACTATTACATCGACATTTGAATTTTAATAATTTTGCATCTTTTTTTTAAAATAATTTTTTCTGTTAAATAATTAACCCATTTTGCATTTTTGCCAAACCAGTCCAATCCGCCAAAAACTGAAGCCCAAACTGAGGCCCAATACACCTTTCATCTTTTTCCTCCAATACTCAATACCCAATACCCTATTTTCTACCCTAGCCGCACTACCCCTCCATTTAACCTCAGCCTCACCCCCCACTGTCTCCCTCACCTCACTCTCTCTTTTACCTTCGACAACCGTCTTCCCCTCCTCTCAGAACCCTCACTCTCTCTCACTCTAATTCCTTCTCCCCACCCATCCGTCTACCTTCTCTCAACCTATTTTCTACCCTAGTCGCACACTCCCCTCTTTAAACTCTAGGTCAGCCGCAACACTCTCACTCTCCCTCACCCTCTCACACATTCCGTCGACCACACTCTTCTTTGCCCTCTCACTTTAAACCTACCCCAGCCGCACATTTACCCTATCAACATCACAGCCGCACACTATCGTCCTCTTCCCCTCGCCTGCCGACCACCGCTCGCCGACCCACCCCGTCGTCGTCGACACTCACCGCCATCGACCCACACCGCACTCACCGCCACCGCCGAATCATCGCGCGCGTGGCGTCGCTCCGCGACTGCGTGGAAGTGACGCCACCGCCGCCTCTCTCTCGCTGGTAATGTTGAAAATCACGAGTAAAACTCCGGCGACGTCACTATATTTTTCTTCTCTTGCGGCCATGGGTTTTGTTTTTTTGTTGTTAGTTTAATTTTCGTGGTGTTGATATATTACCGAATTTATATTTTCGGGTGACTCTTGTTTGTTTTATCTAGCTGGAATCTGTTGTTGGTTTGGATATGGATGGATTCTCTATTTTCGGGTATGTCGCCAGAGTTCTTTTCAAGTTCCACACTTAGTTCTACTATCTTTTGGATTCGATTGTTGTTTTGTTGGGTGTTAATGGACTGATATTTTAATATTTTGGCATCCGCCAAGTTCTAAAACTCCGACCCTCTAAAAATCCGTGAATCGGATTCGCTATCTTCAGCGACCTTGCCTTGGTCCGCTACTGTTTTGTGCGATTCACTGTTTCATGTTGCGTATCTATATGGTTCTGGTTATTTGGGCCTTTTTTGTGTGTCGACAATCACTTGTTACTTTCACTGTTCGTTGGTTTCAGGCTGATTTTGACGATTTTGCCCCTCTTATTTTTTATTAAACTGATTTAGAACAAATGTCACACTGTTGATATTTTACTGATTTTTGAACAAGATGCTACACTTATTTGGCCAATGAAAAAGTTATCCGTCGATTTTTGAGGCCTCCACAGTTGCAAAGACGGAAAATAAAATAAATGAAGCTTTCTGGGCAATGATGATTTCTTCCACTTACACCGGATAACCAACATGCGCTGGCAAGGCGAACGCTCGCAACCGCACTTGTTTAGGCTGTCCCACTTTATATATTTTCATATCTGAGCCCTCCGTGTTTAAAACTATTACTGTTTTGGCGCGGATCCGAAGGTTTTATTTATTTTATTATTTTTAGCAATATCGGCCGATGAAGGAATTCCCGTCTGATTTCCAAGGCCTCCTCTGTGCAAAAGACGGATTTATTTATTTTTGCTTTATTTATTATTCTTGTTATTACTTTAAAATTATTTATTCTATTACTAACACTTTTACTAAGTGTTTATGCAGGTATTCGGAGATTCATTTCAAAAGAACGTCTCGGAGTTTTATTTTGTGTCGCACTTAATTTTAGTTTTTATTATTTTTGTATTGCAATTTATTTTAATTGTAAATTATGAGAAATGCTTAGAATAGGTAGAATAAAAGTCAATACATAATTAACCTAGGTTTGAACGGATAACCGCAAGTTAGCGGATCTTAAAGGATGCCTAACCCCTTCCCTTTAGGATAATAAAGAACCCTGATCCAGAATCTCACATAGCTTTCGCAGTCCTTTAAATGAAGATCATTTATAGCATTTTTATGCTATTTAATAAGTGTCCTAATTCACTATAATAATTAGGTGACGACTCCTTAAATACATCTAGGAATCAACCATACGTAGTACTCCCGTTTCGACTCCGGTTTAAAATGGGGTGTTACATAATGATTTCAGCATTTTGTTTGATGATTTCTGTAACATGGGTAAAATATTCATCAAGGTTATCACTGTTGGCTGACATGGTTGTACCTTCTAAGAAAATTAGCTAAAATATTCTTAGTTCCAGATATATTTGTAACAATAAAATCGTAACAAGAAAAGATTGATTGTCATTTTCTTCTCTTATATAATTCTGGTAAAGGGTCTATTTTATTTGTAATAAAAGCTCTTACCTGGGTATTATTAGTTCTAACAATAATTTTTACTGATAATGAATTTTTTTTATTCCAAACTTTATAGCTAATAATTCTTTCTCATTGATATGATTATTTTTCTCGTTTGGTTTCCAAGTTCCACCTCCATATCCACATATTAATGGTTTCTTTTTATAAATATCATATTTATTATAGTCTATGAGGACTGCTCCTCATCCTATGTCATTAGCATCAATAAAAAGTTCCAATTGGTCTTTTTCTGTCGGTATTCTATGTTTCGATAGATTTTCTATTTAATGTTATTAATAGATTTATCATGTTCTTCTTTCCATTTAAATATTTTATTTATCCCAGGTCTTATAATGGTTTTCATAATGCTGGTAACTCTTTTTGTTAAATATACATAATCCCATCACGGGCATGGTATATTGTGTATATTAAGAATGTATATTGTAGCATAATTAGACTTGTACTATTACCATAATTATATAGTTAGTCTCCAAATAGAATAAAATTTTAGATGTATAATAGAAAAATAATTTTCATATATGTAACTTGTATATATACCTAGGGGTGTACAAAACAGGACCGACTGAAAAGTCCGGTCCTCACCACAAAATGGTGGATTCCGTTTTCTCATCCGATCCAAAACTGAATTTTCCGGTCCGGACTAATGGATCGGATTTTTTTAAATTGAATTTTCAATATTGAAATTGACATTCCCGGACACATTACCATGAAATTTGAACGTTGAAATCTATTGTATATCACGAGATATTTAGCTTTGAAAATAGAAAAAAAACGTAACAATTTGGGGGGAAATTCAAATTGAGCGGGGAAAAAGACGTTTTTCAGAAAATTGGCCTGGCCGCGGTTTGACCACCCCCGTATCGAAAAAATACGCGAAATCAAAAAAACAATAGGTGAAACGAACGTCCGAGCGCAAAGTTATGATCATATAAAGTTTGATCAATTTACAACTACTTTATTTTCTTCTCTCCCTACCTATAATTTATGTCGATGCTTCAGGAATGTCCAAATTCCAAATAGAAAATAGAAAATATAAATGTGGTGTGTAACTTTAATTAATGAGTAGTTCAAGAGTTCAGATACAACCAAGTACATTTGGTGATTTTCTTTAAGTTAGTCATATTAATGAAATAAAGTATATTGAAGGATAAGGAAAAAAACAAACATATTTAATGAGATTGATAAACGAAGACATTGTTAAAAATTTATAATTTATAAATTGCATTTAACAAAAAAAAAAAGAACCAACCGGTCCAAAACCGGATCGATCGAATTTTCCGCCCTCGTCCGAAAATTTCCGATTCGTTCCGGTCCGTCCTGCTGGACCGATGAACACCCCTATATATACCTCATTCATTAATGAGAATAATCAAGAGAATATTTCTTTCATGGTATCAAAAGTATAGGTTCTTCTCCTTGCTTCCACGAAATTTTCTCTTCTTCTTGATTTCCGTGCAAATCCCTACCCCCCTCGATTTCTTCATAACCCAAGACACTCCCTCCAAAAAAGGTTTCTTGTCCAAATTTTGTTCTCTTCACTATGACTGATAAGAACACGTTTTATCCTGTCCTAACAGTTTCTAACATCAAGAGCGATCTTCCTATTGTTCTTAACCTAGAAAACATTCAATATGAAACGTGGGCAGAGTTGTTCAAGATTCATGCAATGACATATCAAGTCCTCCACCACATAATCCCTCCGGCTCCTAATATGGAGGGTGTGCCCACCAAAGAGGACGATCCAAAATTATGGGTCACTCTTGACGCAAAAGTTCTCCAGTAGATTTATGACACTATCTCCCTGGACCTCTTACAGACAATTATGGAACCTAACTCTTCAGTTATGGCTGTTTGGAATAGATTGCGTGATATATTCCAAGATAACAATCATTCTCGCATTGTCACCCTTGAACAGGAATTTCTCAAGTCTATATGGAGAATCTTCCAAATGTTTCATCTTATTGCAAACGACTCAAGGACTTGGTGGATCAACTTCGCGACGTGGGTGATCCTGTGAGTAATAGTCATCTCGTTCTACAGATGGTTGCAGGTCTGTCCGAGGCCTATAACGGTGTTACTTCGATCTTTCGTCAAAGTAACCCTCTTCCGGAATTCTATCAAGCCCGCTCCATGCTCACGTTGGAAGAAGTAGGTTTGGCTAAAAAGGCGACTACCGGTACTAGCCCCGTAGTCATGATGACGTCCTCTACAACTTCTTCAGGTTTTATTGATAATTTGGGCCAAAATCGTGCTCATGGTGACGACAAAAATAATCATAAAACTAATGGGAAAAATCATGGTGGAAAACGTGGTGGTTCCAACGCAACGCCCACCCCAAAGAAGCGCATGACCCAATCGTCCTGGCTTTAGGCCAATGGCCGCTGGCAATGGCCCAACAGCCCATCGACCCACCCCGCCTTGTCTAGTCCTCACCAGGTGGCCGCTGAACAATTATCGGCCCAACACTAGCCAGTGGCCCAACAATGGACAATCTAGTTTCGGTAATTCAACTGGGTCGAGGCAGCAAGCAGGGTGATTGGGCCTCGGCCCCCACAAACCCATTATACAGCGGGACCCACTCCTACCGACATCGAGGCTGCAATGCACACACTTGGATTGAATCCCCCGGACCCGAATTTGTACATGGACACCGGTGCCACTACCCACATGACATCCGACCAAGGTACGCTCTCGTCTTATTCTCCTACCGACATCGTGGCTGCAATACACATACTTGTATTGAATCCCTCGGACCCGAATTAGTACATGGACACCGGTGCCACTACCCACACGACATCCGACCAAAGTACTCTCTCGTCTTATTCCAATTTGAGCAGTAATCGTGTATAATTATTGGTAATGGTAATTCAATTCCAATTCGTGGTTATGGTCATAAAACTTTCTCCTCCCATCCACCACTTATCTTGAAAAATGTCCTTCACGCCCCAAAATTAATTAAAATTTTTGTGTTTGTCCGTAAATTCACCAATGATAATTGGGTTTCTGTTGATTTTGATCCTTTTGGGTTTTCTACGAAGGATTTTAAAACGTGGAATCCTCTTTTGAGATGTGATAGTAGGGAAGATCTTTATCCTATCACGTCACGGTTCGATTTCTTGAGTCAAGACATGCCTTTAACTTTTGCAGCTCTTGCTCATTCCTTGTGGCATGCTCGTCTTGGTCATCCGGGATCAACTATTTTATCTTCTTTAGCTAAAAATAAATTTATTACATGTAAGGGTACGCGTAGTACTCCGAATTGTCAATCTTGTTCTCTAGGAAAAATTGTTAAGTTGCCATTTGTGGACTCTAATTCTACTACTTCAATGCCATTTGATATTATTCATAACGATTTATGGACATCTTCTGTTCTTAGTTCATTGGGTCATCGTTATTATGTTCTATTTTTGGATGATTATTCTACATTTTTATGGACATTTTCGAAAGCGAAGAAATCTCAAGTCTTTTTCATCTTCCAAAAAATTAGAGCTTTCATTAGAACCCAATTCGAACGAGAAATAAAAAAATATTCAATGGCAAAGAATATGACAATAGGGAGTTTCGGGAATTTTGTGCTAAAAATTGGATCAATTTTCATTTTTCTTGTCCTCATACGTCTTCACAAAATGGAAAAGTCGAACGCAAAATTCGTACCATTAATAACACATTATCCAAACTTTATTGGTTCATGCTTCCGTACTCCCTTCTTTTTGGCATCATGCTCTACATATGGCTACCAATATTCTTAACGTTCTTCATTCCAAAGGTTTGAAATATTCGTCCCCTAGAACAAGTCTTTGTCCCCTCTTTGCTCCTTCTTGGTTCAACATCTAGAATCTCTGAGTTCTGTAGATCTGAAACACTGAGTTTCGGATAGTCAGCCACTTCCGAGTCCTATAGATCTGGAACATCTAATTTCGGACAGTCAGGCAATCGCGGGTTCTTGTTAACCTCGAGCAATTACTTATTTTTCCTTCTCAAGGAAAGTTATCTTCAAAGAACTCAGCATTCTTTGACACCAAGAGGCGATAAGCACTCATGTTATTTGCAGATCTAGTGGATATGCAATCTACAGTCTTATTTCGGTATTACAACCTCTACCAAGACACCCCACATATCTTAGGTGTATGGCTCTGCGCTTGGCTAACATTGTTAGACTGAGGTGAGTAAGGAACAATCGTTTGATGAACGATGTTTCACATTCTCCCCCTCTATCACTACGAATTCCTCAATCCGTAGGTTTTTCTGCTTTGTGGCGCTTATCCGCTTCAACAACTTCATCTTTGATTTTCAACAAACAAAGGATGCAATACGTTGCACCATCGTCAATGAAGGTCACAACGTACTTGTCTCCCCCTCTATTTTGTATAAGCTTTAAATCACATATATAGGTGTGACTAAGTTCTAGAGGAGCGATGCTTTATTCGTTATTCCTTTGACGGAATGAAAATGTGATTTTGCCTCTTCGCCCACCTCACATTCATTTTGAGGGTTTATGTCGACAGAAGGCAACAATCTCAACTTAGTTAGCTTTTGAATGACTTTATATTTAACGTGTCTTAATCTATGATGTCACAGTTGAGAAGGGAGAATAATTAACTTAGACCTTTTGGATTCTGGCCCACGTCATTCACTTTGTTGGATTGCGTGTCCAAATCCTCCTTACCGTAAGATATAGGTCTTATGCTACAAGATAGAGCATCATCTCCAGCCTTATCCTCTTGTCCCAGTTGACATCATCAGCCTCTTGTGGCCGCTTGTTTCCACCACTCTTGGGAGAAATGACCGCAACTCTTCCTTGACCCTTAGCCGTACTAGCATGACTATCAGCAGTGTCTTGAAGCTCAACATCAGAGACATAGATCCCACTTTTGACGAAAAAAAATTTGTAACTATCGTCAAAGAGAGACCCAAACTAGACCAGATTTGAAAGTACGGTTGTTGACAGAGACAATGTTTGAACTGTTAACAGAACTATCAACAGAACTGGTTTCAACAAGAAAACCATAGCAATATTTGGGACCATATCTGCTGGCAAACATCTTTCGAGCACTAATACAAATTTTGTCTTAAGATTGTCGAAAAATAATGCAACAATACAGGAATAGTAACTAATTATTACAAGTGTTCGAAAGGATAAACACTAAAAGGTTACAAAAACAACAAGATTTTAGTAAACAAGTATTGTGGCAACAACAAGCCTTTGTGAGTCCTTGAATCTTTGTAGCAGATTGTAGCAAGCTCCTTGAATATTGATAACCTGAAATCAAGAGACACTAAATCTACTAGTGTTACAACTGTGTTGAGTCGAGTGTTAGCACTCTGTCCTTAAGACAAGATTTCCTCGTATGTATCTTTTACGTTTAATGGGAAATTGTCTCCCAAGATAAAACATCAACTAACAAATTATCAAAGGAAACTCAAGTGTTTCTACAAGAAGAACTTTGAGTGTTTGAAAGTATGCTTAGAGAGGAAGAAGTTCAGAAAATCTGAGTGTAGTATGTCTCCAATTGAGCCAAAGGACTCAATATATAGTAGTGTAAGAAGACCTCTTCAAATGCCCATGTAATGGTCATTTAATTCACCAAGTAATGCAGCCAAATAATGACTGATTTATGGAGGAAAAACTGACATTTGAATTCTCCAAAACGTCCCCATAATCATCTTCCTGACCCGATTCAAAGCCAAAAAATGGCTTGTCCCTACCAAAAAATATTCATATTTCCTGGAGTTTTAGCCACTCTCCTGTTAAGGAAAGACGTGAAAGCCACTTGCTTGACTATAAAGTTGGAAAGGGGAAAAAGTAAGTTTTGCGTATCATTGAAAATGATAACATCTTACCCTTTCAACTCCTCTCCTTAACTTACAGTAAAGCGAGTGGTCAACACTTCTCTCCAACCTTCCGGCCGAATCAATTTCAACATTCGCTGAGTTGGCCATGAATTGTCGAGTAAATAGATCAGATCCGGACGCGGCTGTTGCTCCGCGACGATACGGACTCGACCCGCTCCTACCCATTCTGGGGTACCATAGCATGTCGGGAATAAGGGGGGACATACTGGACGTAACCACTCGTCGGTCAGCCGTCGCCGCTGATGTTATGACTGGCAAGAATCGATAGGTTCTTTCAGTGCGCTTTGGTCCTTCTTACAGAGACTAGCCAAACTTTTGGACTTCCGTCGCACAAAACTGCCTCGGAAGTGCCGCGGCCCTTTTCTGACCCGTTTCAATCTTACACTCGCACACTTCTTCTTTCATTTACCAACGTGGAACACTCGTCATTTAGCTAACAACCGTCCATCATTTTATGTATCAAACATTTACTTACGTACTAATATCACTTTTACTAATGAAATTTATGATACTTGACACTACGAGTGCACGCGTGTGGAAACGATGTTTTACGACGTGTGGGCCCCAATTATTCTAATCATAAATAATAGATTAAACTTAATTCCACAATAGTAAATTTCCACTAAAAACTACAATATCGTGTAATGACTCACTTCCTAAAACAGAATAAGAAGGAGATAGTGAAGATTCCTACATTACCCTAATGTTCTCTCTGCTAATCGCAATTGCAACTTCAAGTAAACCTCTAAACAAGGGCAAGTCATACCCCATAATCACATCACCTATTTCAACAAAGAAGGATGAGTGCCAATTAAGTCAACAGAGAGCAACTCAATGAAATCAGAGAAGATCAAAGCACATGCATGATTGAAGTAACGCACATCAGATTCTCACCATTAACCTACACACACCAAACAAAATTGAACTTTTCACCAAAGAGCCTTGTAAAATGAAAAAGACCCTAATAACCAAACCAACTATCATAAAGTAAAAGAAGGAAGGTCAAATTTTTAGCTCTTTATTAAGATTATAAAAACAAAACAAAAATTGTCTTAAAGTAACCATTGAAATGTTGAAAACAAAAATAACAAATGATAAAAATTGGGAAGACACAAGAATGCAGTTGAAGAATACTGTGGTGATGTAAGTAAAATTGATTATATCGATTGTAAGAAAACAAACATGCATGAGCGAATCAGCTAAATTAACCAACATGCATGTTAAAAAATCAAGAAAAACTATCCATATTCTTCGTCGTCCAGAGGATTTTCACTTTTAATAGTCTAAAAAATCAAACCAAATCAAATGTTGTTGATTTTAAAAAATTTAAAACCAAATTCAAACAATATTAGTTTATTTATTTGATTTTATTTTATTTTCGGTTCAAATCGGCTCATAATCAAACCGTGAACACCCCTACTTAAGTTCATACAAAATTGGGTAAAGCTCATGCGAGAAATGATAGAACTTCATAAATATGTGTCTTAAGTTCATTAAAAATGGTTAATCTTCATGTATATGTGTGTTAAGTTCATGTAAAAGTTATTCAAGTTCATGCAAAAACGTTGAACTTCAAGCATATGTGTTTTAAGTTCATGAAAAAATATCTGAAATTTCCTTGCTTTCAACTTGTTTGAAGTTGGGGTTTGAGAAATCAAACTTCATGCGAAAATGTCTAAACTTCATAAATCATGTATCTAAAGTTGATTTACCTGCTAAACTTCAGCAATATGTGGAAGTTGATTTAAAGCAGCTAAACTTTAAAAAAAAATCAAGTATAACTTAAATGAAGTCCTGAACCAGCTATCTTTTCATTTCCCTCAAGTCAAAAGACAAGGCCCAATTTCATCCACCTTAGCTGCCCATATGTCTCAGCAACTTAATTAGACCCACATGAATTCTTCGACTGATTAAGCCCATTAAATTCGTATAAGTGAATTATTTCAAGTAACTCTTTCATATATAATATTTTTATTGACGAAGAAACCTGCAAGGCTGCAACCGCTACTCTTCGAGTGCACATAGGATAAATTTCGGACTGGTGCGTCTTTCATATATAATATGCATGTACATTGTTGACACCCAATTTTGACCCATCTTTTAATCATTTCTTGCAATTTTAAGCATTTTAGAACACCGCATTTTATCACCATTTTTGACATTTTTGTATATTTTTTACCTAACATTCTATGTTGTTTTATTTTTTGTAAATTGACATCATGTTTTCACTTTAATTAGGTATTAAACATTTTTAAATATTATGTTATTATTGTTGCGCGGTCATTTTGTTTTACTAAGTTTGCATCTCTTTAAATAATTAACTGACATCTCATCCCGTCTTTACTTTTAATCAGACATTAAATATTTGCTAAATACTGTATTTTATTATTATTGCATCGGCATTTGCATTTTAATAATTTTGTATCTTTAAATAATTTTCTTTTAAATAATTAATCCATTTTGCATTTTTGTCAAACCAATCCAGTCCAAGGCACAATCTGGATCAGTCCAATCCGCCAAAAAACCGAAGCCCAAACTGAGGCCCAATACACCTTTCATCTTTTCCCTCCAATACTCAATACCCGATACCCAATACCCAAAGCCCAATACTCAAAACCCTAAACCTAAATACCCCATATAAATAAAACCTTACCCCTCATTTAAAAAAGCTACCCTATTATTACCCTACTTCACCCTCCCAGCCGTCTACCTATCTTACTTCATCGACCCCAGCCCTCACTTTCTCTTGCAAACCCTTCAACAACCTATTATCATCCCAGCCGCCCACAACACCTACACTCATCCGTCTACCCCTAACCCCGTCAACCACCATCCTCAATCGCAACCCTTCTCTCCCGTCGCCTCAACTCCACCCACACTGCTCCCGTTGACCACTACTCGTCGACCTTATCCCCTCCATATCCCACACACCCTCACAACTCACACCCCTATACTATAAACCTACCCTCAGCCGCCCATCAACAACAATCAGCCGCACACCCATCGTCGAACATCCCTCACCCCGCACTTCTCTGCCTCGCCGGATCTGACCACCGGCGATTGGCGGAGAACGCCGACCCCTTTCCCTTTTTCCTTGGGGTGATGTTGTGGGTTTCTATATGGACTGATCTTTGGCATTCTTTTCTTTTTGCGGTTATTTGTTGATGGTTAGTCTATTTGTCGGCAATGAACTGTTCTAATTTTAGTTGATATTTTTGTTGGTCGTGGAGTTGTTGGACTCAAACTCCGGCGACCTCCGTTGGTTTTGCTTTTGGGTTCTGTCGTTTGTTTTGCAACTGACTGATTTTGTACAAGTTTTGGTCCATCTGTTTACGATTCGAAGTTTTCCGGTGACTTAGCCCAGATTTGCTTACTGTTCCCGTTGGGATTTTGTGCTACTCACTGTTTTATTTTGGTTCATATCATTTTGGCTATTTGATGTGGTTAATCCGCTCTACCAAGTGTTGTCGCCGGATTTCCGACTCCGGCGATCGTTGCCAATTGCTACCCTGGCTATTTTACCGGCGGAAATTGTTTATCTCTATTATCTTGCCACTGTTGCCTCATTCACAATTTTGTTGTCTGTTTTGATTGTGGTCGGGTTTTGATCCGGGTCGAGTCTTGATCCGGCGAACTTTGTTTCATTACTGCTTGATGTTTCACATTTTCGCTACTGCTTGTTGTTTCAATGCTTGTCGAACTAATTTCACTACTGGTGGGCTGACTTTGACTAGATCCGTACTAATTTTGGACGATTTAGCCCCTCTAATTCATGTATTTACTGATTTAGAACAAATGCTACACTGTTGGTATTTTACTGATTTTGAATAAGATACTACACTTGCCGTTGGCCAATGAAAAAGTTATCCGTCGATTTTTGAGGCCTCCACAGTTGCAAAGACGGAAAATAAAATAAATGAAGCTTTCTGGGCAATGATGATTTCTTCCACTTACACCGGATAACCAACATGCGCTGGCAGGGCGAATTCTCGCAGCCGCACTTGTTTAGGCTGTCCCACTTTATATATTTTTATATCTGAGCCCTCTGTGTTTAAAACTATTACTATTTTGGCGTGGATCCGAAGGTTTTATTTATTTTATTATTTTTAGCAATATTGACCGATGAAGGAATCTCCGTCTGATTTCCAAGGCCTCCCCTGTGCAAAAGACAGATTTATTTTTGCTTTATTTATTATTTTTTGCTATTACTTTAAAATTATTTATTCTATTACTAACACTTTTACTAAGTGTTTATGCAGGTATCCGGAGATGCATTTCAAAAAGAATGTCTCGGAGTTTTATTTTATGCCGCATTTAATTTTAGCTTTATTATTCTGTATTGCATTTCATCGTAATTGTAAATTATGTAAAAATGTTTAGAATAGGTAGAATAAAAGGCAATAAATAATTAACCTAGGTTTGAACGGATAACCGCAAGTTAGCGGATCTTAAAGGATGCCTAACCCCTTCCCTTTAGGATAATAAAGAACTCTGATCCAGAATCTCATTAATTTCGTAGACCATTAAATGGAGATTAATTGCAGTATTTTTATTGCAATAAATCAAGTGTCCTAATTCACTTAAATAATTAGGTGACGACTCCTTTAAATACATCTAGGAATCAACCATATGTGGTACTTCCGTTTCGACTCCGGTTAAAATGGGGTGTTACAGATGGCGACTCCACTGGGGATAATCAGGTTTTTGACCAAAGCAAACCTAGATTTATTATTGTTTGGCTTTATTTTTTATTGTTTAAATGCCTTAAAATTATTTGATTTAATCTTGTATGCTTAACTGTTTTAATTGCTATTTGTTTTTACTACTTTCTTTAAACTGGCATTCCGCTCATATTTCTTCCACTCTGAAAAATTCACATTATCACACACTACACGCGAGGTGCGCTTGGTGCATCAGCAAAATTCTTTCTTCAAAACCCAAATTTAAGAGAGTTGGCATTTTGCGCGGAGAGTCCGGTCCAATCGGTGGTCGCGTAGCCTTCTCACTCGAGTAGTCCGCTCGGGAACCTTGCGTCTAGTAAGTCAAATCGTAGAAACTTAGGATAGAGCTATACCACCCTTTTAATATTAAGTCATGCATGCATAAACCTTAGGTGGGTTAATCCTTGGTATTAACGCCACAATTAAAAATTCACCAAACTTGTCGACGGGTTTCATAACCCAACGACCCGTTAGCATACTATGTGTAGCGTGGCAATGATAGACGGATCCAAGCCTGATCATGATACACCGAAATTGGGAAAAGTGCACCGTCATTTGGTCGCCATTTCCAACAAAATATTGCAGTTTAACGGCTAGGACCTATTTATCATAATCTCGCATATCTGGCGTTTAGGCCGACCTCTGGCATAAGAGGGGTCCCATGAATATTAGGCGCGCACTTGGTTTGCATGTTTTTGTTTACTATTGGTGTAGCTAGCAATTCTGTACATATTATTTAATGCAATAATTACCCTTTTAACCCCTATACATATCATGCTTATAATTCCGGCCACGAGCATTTGCATTTTTGTATTTTTTGTTGGCACATTGCAATCAGGACTTCTACTGCGTAAATCGCTCTTGAACAACACGATTTGGACTTTGTGAAGCATCAACCACCAGTCCGGTAAAACCGAGCAGGGGAGTCTTTGACTATATTGTCACTCCTTTACATTTTATTTTTTGTGGCTTGCCTACGCTCACCCATTTGTCATATTTTTGCAGGAAGGTCGTCCTTGCAAATAGTCGAGGGCGGACAACAACAACAAAAAAAATGAATCATCATCCCAAAAATGAGTTGAGTTATGTTGACGGAAAGAAGTCAACTTATACCAGATTCAACAAAGCATCGCTCTGGGTCTTATATTTTGCATTTTTATACATATTTGCAAGTCTAATTGATATGTCTGGTATTGATTACATAATTTTTATCATGCATTTTACAACATAATCATCCCGAACTACGCGTGTCTGATTCTCACCATACGGTGTGATACGTAGGCAACCCATCTAGGGTTCGATACCACCACCAAAAAAAAAAAGGGACATATTTGGTTCACCCATTCATTGCACGGACATTCATTATTGCATTTCAATTATTCTATCACATTCATTCATGCATTTCATTCATTCTATCACATCCATTCATGCATTTCATTCATTCTATCACATCCATTCATTTTTTCATTACATTCTTTTACTTTGCATTCGTCTTTTAGTAAACAATCATTTATTTTGCACAGCTTTTATTTTTGCATTTCTTTCATGAATAAATTCTTTTTAAATCATACGTTTTATAACATATCTGAACGAACTACGCATACTTGATTCTCCTCAAATATGAGATACGTAGGCAGCCCTACTCGGGTTCGGTACAATTTATTCAAAAATACAAAAATATTTTATTCAAAAAACATAAAATATCTTTAATATAAAATAAAAAAAAGTTATTTTAAGTATCATTGTTTGATTTGATTGATACCAACACAGTTAGGAGTATGCATAGGAAAGAACGAATAACAATCAGTATGAGTGGACTTCGTGGTAAATCATAGATTCTTTTGGTACCTCTCACGCACATATGTAATGACATTGTCTTGTATGCTTTCGAGATAAGAACGAAACCAACCTCATTGTTTCATGTGCATTGTGTGGTGAGTTTTAGAATAAGTTCAATTGCATTGCATTGTGATCTAGAACTTGGCTTGAATGTTTGTTGAGGCGAAATCCTGAGTAACACTCGATGTAAGAAATAATCGTAGGATTTCTTTGACCCATTTGAGCCTTTTCAGCCTACCAAATAACATTATCCGTAGTACACCCCTTTTGAGCCTAAAGCCTATTCTTTTGACAACCGCATATTATACCTATACCATTCTGAGTGCGTACGCAATATCCCTCTCTTGGTCCGACCTCCTTGAGCGCTTTGGAAATGTGCAAGTGGCTGACGAAATTCTGCGTCGAAGTTTGCAAAGACAAAAGTTGTCAAAGTCCCAAAAAGGAAAAGAAAACACAAATGACGACTTCACAAAAGAAGAAATCAAAAGCCCCGACATTATAAACAAAAAATGAATGAAATGAGAGAATAACTTTGGAAAAGTGAGCTCCAAACGAGAGATTCAAAAGAAGTCAGTACAGAAAAACTGGGACAAAAAGAAAGCAGATCAGCATTAAAGCGCGCAAATATCAAGCACGGACGTAGTCCAACGCTTGAGAAAGGATTAGTCACTTTTTTACCCAAATGATATCCATCCCTTTCCCCAAACCTACATTACAAGCCCGTGACAAACCCTACATGATCTTATACTGAGGGTTCTCACATTAGTGGATACTTACATGACGGCCAAGCCTATGGTATCACAATTGCATGCATTGAACATCCTTTTGAGTGAGCGCATTTCTAAACGTCCCAAAATTCAAAATACTGGAATATATGTGAGAAATGGGACTTTCTTTCAGTGAGGGCATCTGAAACGTGAGATTACGTGTAGTTCGAAACCTTGGCTGCAAGCAAGTGTGTCGATACTTAGGTGTCTGAGGTACCATTTGAAACTATATGAATTACCCAGAAGTCAGTCTTGGTTAGACTGGAAGTGAATAACGGAATTCCTAAGCACAATACTAATTGTTGGTATCAACTGAAGTCGGAATGTAATGTTGTCTTCGACTGTTTCAAAAAAAAAATGCATATTACATAAAATCCTTATTTTTGCATCACGAACTACGTCTTGACATGATTCCCTCAGCGGGATACGTAGGCGGCCACATCGGCTTCGGTCTCACATCATTTTAAAATCATAAAAAAATCCTTATTTTGCATCACGAACTACGTCTTGACCTGATTCCCTCAGCGGGATACGTAGGCGGCCACATTGGCTTCGGTCCACATTGTTTGAAAAATCCATAAAAAATCCTTATTTTTGCATCACGAACTACGTTTTGACCTGATTCCCTCAGCGGGATACGTAGGCAGCCACATTGGCTTCGGTCTCATTTTTTTTGAAAACTGTACAATCATTTTTACATCACGAACTACGTCTTGACCTGATTCCCTCAGTGGGATACGTAGGCGGACACATTGGCTTCAGTCTCATTTTTTGAAAATTGTACAGTCATTTTTTGCATCACGAACTACGTCTTGACCTGATTCCCTCAGCGGGATACGTAGGCGGTCACATTGGCTTCGGTCTCATTTTTTGAAAACTGTACAATCATTTTTGCATCACGAACTACGTCTTGACCTGATTCCCTCAACGGGATACGTAGGCAGCCACATTAGCTTCGGTCTCATTTTTTGAAAACTGTACAAACATTTTTACATCACGAACTATGTCTTGACCTGATTCCCTCAGCGGGATACGTAGGCAGCCACATTGGCTTCGGTCTCATTTTTTGAAAACTGTACAATCATTTTTGCATCACGAACTACGTCTTGACCTGATTCCCTTAGCGGGATACGTAGGCGGCCTAAATCGGCTTCAGTCACACCATTAGAAATCTTCTCATTAGCCCGAGTGCGACTAAATGCGTTTGTTTATTCTGAAAAGAGATATGAGGAATTTTCGTCAGAGTTAAGTCTTGCTCATGCGCCCCGCATAACGAAAACTGGGACAATTTTGGGAAATGCACCATGAAGAGATCATAATAAGGATTCCAAAAGCAATCAGCAATCGCAGCATTCAGCAAGCATTCGCAGCATCCAGCAAGTCCGCACAGAGGTTGCATCAGCACTCGCAGCATTCAGATCTTTATATCAGCAAAGGCGGGAGCACAACAATGAGCCCATGCGGGTTACAAACACACAACGTCTATGAAATGACGTTATCTCAACCCAGGCGAGTCACAAAGCCGATACGTCAATAAAATGATGCCATTTCATGTAAGCCCATGCAACGGCTTCATCTGTGTTTTGTCTATGTAACGACGAGCATTTGCATCACGTCTATGCAACGACGAACGTTTGCATTTCGTCCATACAAGACGATAACGCCCATACAAGGCGTCATTTACATTTCGTCCATACAAGACGATTCCGCCCATACAAGGCGTCATTTGCATTTCGTCCATACAAGACGACAACGCCCATACAAGGCGTCATTTGCATCTCGTCCATACAAGGCGTCATTTGCATTTCGTCCATACAAGACGATAACGCCCATACAAGGCGTCATTTGCATTTCGTCCATACAAGACGACAACGCCCATACAAGGCGTCATTTGCATTTCGTCCATACAAGACGATTCCGCCCATACAAGGCGTCACTTGCATTTCGTCCATATAAGACGACAACGCCCATACAAGGTGTCATTAGCATTTCGTACATACAAGACGATAACGCCCATACAAGGCGTCATTTGCATTTCGTCCATACAAGACGATTCCGCCCATACAAGGCAACATTTGCATTTCTTCCATACAAGACGATTCCGCCCATACAAGGCGTCATTTGCATTTCGTCCATACAAGACGATTCTGCCTATACAAGGCGTCATTAGCATTTCGTCCATACAAGACGATAACGCCCATACAAGGCGTCATTTGCATTTCGTCCATACAAGACGATAACGCACATACAAGGCGTCATTTGCATTTCGTCCATACAAGACGATAACGCTCATACAAGGCGTCATTTGCATCTCGTCCATACAAGACGACAACGCCCATACAAGGCGTCATTTGAATTTCGTCCACACAAGACGACAACGCCCACACAAGGCGTCATTTGCATCTCGTCCATACAAGACGATAACGCCCACACAAGGCGTCATTTGCATCTCGTCCATACAAGACGACAACGCCCATACAAGGCGTCATTTGCATTTCGTCCATACAAGACGATTCCGCCCATACAAGGCATCATTTGCATTTCGTCCATACAAGACGATTCCGCCCATACAAGGCGTCATTTGCATTTCGTCCATACAAGACGAAAACGCCCATACAAGGCGTCATTTGTATCTCGTCCATACAAGACGACAACACCCATACAAGGCGTTATTTGCATCTCGTCCATACAAGACGACAACGCCCATACAAGGCGTCATTTGCATTTCGTCCATACAAGACGATAACGCCCACACAAGGAGTCATTTACATTTCGTCCATACAAGACGATTCCGCCCATACAAGGCGTCATTTGCATTTCGTCCATACAAGACGACAACGCCCATACAAGGCGGCATTTGCATCTCGTCCATACAAGAAGACAACGCCCATACAAGGCGTCATCTGCATTTCGTCCATACAAGACGACAACGCCCATACAAGGCGTCATTTGCATTTCGTCCATACAAGACGACAACGCCCATACAAGGCGTCATTAGCATTTCGTCCATACAAGACGACAACGCCCATACAAGGCGTCATTAGCATTTCGTCCATACAAGACGATAACGCCCATACAAGGCGTCATTTGCATTTCGTCCACACAAGACGACAACGCCCACACAAGGCGTCATTTGCATCTCGTCCATACAAGACGATAACGCCCACACAAGGCGTCATTTGCATTTCGTCCATACAAGACGACAACGCTCATACAAGGCAACTTTTGCATTTTGTCCATACAAGACGACAACGCCCATACAAGGCAACATTTGCATTTCGTCCATACAAGACGTCAACGCCCATACAAGGCGTCATTTGCATTTCGTCCAGACAAGACGATAACGCCCATACAAGGCGTCATTTGCATTTCGTCCACACAAGACGACAACGCCCATACAAGGCGTCATTTGCATCTCGTCCATACAAGACGATAACGCCCACACAAGGCGTCATTTGCATTTCGTCCGTACAAGACGACAACGCCCATACAAGACAACTTTTGCATTTCGTCCATACAAGACGACAACGCCCATACAAAACAACATTTGCATTTCGTCCATACAAGACGACAACGCCCATAAAAGGCGTCATTTGCATTTCGTCCATACAAGACGACAACGCCCATACAAGGCATCATCTGCATTTCGTCCATACAAGACGACAACGCCCATACAAGGCGTCATTTGCATTTCGTCCATACAAGACGACAACGCCCACACAAGGCGTCATCTGTATCTCGCCTATACAAGACGGTGTATCATCACATCACTTCATCAACATCTACAAACATCATGTCTTTTTCAGCACCACATCACCTGCAACCCAGTGTCAATCATACTTCGACACTGGGACAAATTTTGAATGTACGTCTGTCTGCTTTTATTTTCTAGCATTGCAGCAACCCAGTGTTCTCATAATTTGACACTGGGACAAATTTTAAATCTGGATCAGAAGGTCTTTTATCTTGGCATCACAACGACCCAGTGTCGGCTTTTTCCCATTCTTTGCTTGATTCTTGTTTTAATTCTGACGATGGAAAAAAAATTGGCTACAAGTCAACGTCTTTGTCCGAAAATTCTTTCATCGTCTTCGGTCAAAGAGGGACAACTGTTGACACTCAATTTTGACCCATCTTTTAGTCATTTCTTGCAATTTTAAGCATTTTAGGACACCGCATTTTATCATCATTTTTGACATTTTTGTATATTTTTACCTAACATTCTATGTTGTTTTATTTTTTGTAAATTGACATCATGTTTTCACTTTAATTAGGTATTAAACATTTTTAAATATTATGTTATTATTGTTGCGCGATCATTTTATTTTACTAATTTTGCATCTCTTTAAATAATTAACTGACATCTCATCCCGTCTTTACTTTTAATCAGACATTAAATATTTGCTAAATACTGTATTTTATTATTATTGCATCGGCATTTGCATTTTAATAATTTTGTATCTTTAAATAATTTTCTTTTAAATAATTAATCCATTTTGCATTTTTATCAAATCAGTCCAGTCCAAGGCACAATCTGGACCAGTCCAATCCGCCAAAAAACCGAAGCCCAAACTGAGGCCCAATACACCTTTCATCTTTTCCCTCCAATACTCAATACCCGATACCCAATACCCAAAGCCCGATATCCAAAACCCTAAACCTAAATACCCCCTATAAATAAAACCTTACCCCCCCCCCCCCATTTAAAAAAGCTACCCTATTATTACCCTACTTCACCCTCTCAGCCGTCTACCTATCTTACTTCATCGACCCCAGCCCTCACTTTCTCCTGCAAACCCTTCAGCAACCTATTATCAGACCTGCCGCCCACAACACCTACACTCATCCGTCTACCCCTAACCCCGTCAACCACCATCCTCAACCGCAACCCTTCTCTCCCGTCGCCTCAACTCCACCCACACTGCTCCCGTCGACCACTACTCGTCGACCTTATCCCCTCTATCTCCCACACACCCTCACAACTCACACCCCTATACTATAAACCTACCCTCAGTCGCCCATCAACAACAATCAGCCGCACACCCATCATCGAACATCCCTCACCCCGCACTTCTCTGCCTCGCCGGATCTGACCACCGGCGATTGGCGGAGAACGCCGACCCCTTTCCCTTTTTGCGGTATAGACTGATCTTTGGCATTATTTTCTTTTTGCGGTTATTTGTTGATGGTTAGTCTATTTGTCGACAATGAACTGTTCTAATTTTAGTTGATATTTTTGTTGGTCGTGGAGTTGTTGGACTCAAACTCCGGCGACCTCCGTTGTCTTTGCTTTTGGGTTCTGTCGTTTGTTTTGCAACTGACTGATTTTGTACAAGTTTTGGTCCCTCTGTTTACGATTCAGAGTTTTCCGGTGACTTAGCCCGGATTTGCTTACTGTTCCCGTTGGGATTTTGTGCTACTCACTGTTTTATTTTGGTTCATATCATTTTGGCTATTTGATGTGGTTAGTCCGCTCTACCAAATGTTGTTACCGGACTTCTGACTCCGACGATCGTTGTCAACTGCTACCCTGGCTATTTTACCGGCGGAAATTGTTTATCTCTATTATCTTGCCACTGTTGCCTCATTCGCAATTTTGTTGTCTGTTTTGATTGTGGTCGGGTTTTGATCCGGGTCGGGTCTTGATCCGGCGAACTTTATTTCATTACTGCTTGATGTTTCACATTTTCGCTACTGCTTGTTGTTTCAATGCTTATCGGACTAATTTCACTATTGGTGGGCTGACTTTGACTGGATCCGTACTAATTTTGGATGATTTAGCCCCTCTAATTCATGTATTTACTGATTTAGAACAAATGCTACACTGTTGGTATTTTACTGATTTTGAATAAGATACTACACTTGTCGTTGGCCAATGAAAAAGTTATCCGTCGATTTTTGAGGCCTCCACAGTTGCAAAGACGGAAAATAAAATAAATGAAGCTTTCTGGGCAATGATGATTTCTTCCACTTACACCGGATAACCAACATGCTAGATGTATAATTCTCGCAGCCGCACTTGTTTAGGCTGTCCCACTTTATATATTTTTATATCTGAGCCCTCTGTGTTTAAAACTATTACTGTTTTGGCGCGGATTCGAATGTTTTATTTATTTTATTATTTTTAGCAATATTGGCCGATGAAGGAATCTCCGTCTGATTTCCAAGGCCTCCCCTGTGCAAAAGACGGATTTATTTTTGCTTTATTTATTAATTCTTGTTATTACTTTAAAATTATTTATTCTATTACTAACACTTTTACTAAGTGTTTATGCAGGTATCCGGAGATGCATTTCAAAAAGAATGTCTCAGAGTTTTATTTTATGCCGCATTTAATTTTAGCTTTATTATTCTGTATTGCATTTCATCGTAATTGTAAATTATGTAAAAATGCTTAGAATAGGTAGAATAAAAGGCAATAAATAATTAACCTAGGTTTGAACGGATAACCGCAAGTTAACGGATCTTAAAGGATGACTAACCCCTTCCCTTTAGGATAATAAAGAACCCTGATCCAGAATCTCATTAATTTCGTAGACCATTAAATGAAGATTAATTGCAGTATTTTTATTGCAATAAATCAAGTGTCCTAATTCACTTAAATAATTAGGTGGAGACTCCTTTAAATACATCTAGGAATCAACCATACGTGGTACTCCCGTTTCGACTCCGGTTAAAATGGGGTATTACATACATAATGTAGAGAAATTAGCATGTAAATACAACTTGGTTTATAAGAAAAGATAAGCATGCATAATGTAGAGAAATTAGCATGTAAATACAACTTGGTTTATAAGAAAAGATAAAGAAACATGAGAACATTGAGACTTCATTAATGGATGAAATTAATGTTAGAAATATTTATTAAACGTGAAATAAAGTAAATTCTATCAATTATGAATCGAATAATTGGGGCCCCGCACGTAGGAAACCTTGTTTCCACACACGGGCACACGTAGTGTCAAGGATCAAAATTTCCTTAATGGAAGAGATATTGGTACGTATACGAATTGTTTGAGACGTAAGGTAATAGACGGCTATTGGTAAAATGACGAATGATTTCACGTTGGTAAATGAAGGAAGAAGTGTATAATGTGTAAAGATGAAATGAATCAGAAATCACCACGAAACCGAGAAGGGTCGCGGCTCCTCCAAGTAAGGGTCGCGGCGCTTGAAGGGCCGCGACTCTAATTGACGTTTCAATTCCAGTAACTCACTGGAATTGAAGGGCCGCGGCGCCTCCCCGAAGGGCCGCGACTCTAATTGACGTTCCAGTTCCAGTGAGTTATCGAACCGGGCGGTCGCGACTCTGATCGCTTCAATCCGTTGGAGGTGAATTAAAAACTGATTCTTGGGCTGACTTTGGAGTATTTACTCTCTATTATTTTGCTCATGAATTCATCCATTACTTGGCTGAATTGTAACTCCAAATTCAAGGCATTAACATGGTCATTACTTAGCCATTTTGAGGGTCATCATCTACACACTATATAATGAGACACAAGGCTCATTTGGAAACACACTTGACATTTTACACTCAACAATTCTCTGAAATTGTCTTTCTCTCTTGCAATCACAAAACACTCAAAGATCTTTCTTCCAAAGCAAACACTTGAGTTTTGCTCATTTGTTTGATTGTTGTTTATCTTGAAAGATAAGTTACCATTATAACCGTCGAAAGGATATACGGGGCAATATTATCTTAAGGATAGATCAAGAATTTGATCGACTCAGCAAACCCTCATATTTAATCATTTTCAAATTTCTAACAAATAGTTATTGTTATTTTTCCGTTCTACACATTACTACTTACAATTAAAACACTTCTTCAGTAAATATTGGCGCGGAGTTGATAACGAGGGAATGTCCACTTCCTATTTTCTTGGCTAATAAATATCCATTTGGAAACATTACATAAAAAGTATTTTATTGTAAACACCAATTTATTATAGGTAAATCCACGTATAAATGATTGATAAATTCTTTGGTTCCTATGTTACAAGCTGTTTAAACTTTATTCGCTCCATTTATTTTTAAATTAAAATAAAATGATGTCCAACCTTAATGCAAGGATGTCCTAACATTAATAATGCATCTTGTTCTTTCTTCTTCATGAATAAATCCTTTCACATGATTTAAGTATTTTAACCCCCACCCCTACAGCCCAAAAGAATAAAAAAAGAAAAATAAAAAAAGTATAAGTCTTAAAGTTATTTATAAAATCTTAAAATAAGTAAGAAAATTAGTTATTTTTTAGAAAAATATTTTCAGGGACACCCTTAATATGTAGCATGATATTCTTGTGAGTTACACAATGGATGTGCGGAAATAGTTTACAACTACTACTAGTGCTTAGAAAGGATAAACAATTACAATACAACAGGCTTGAAGCCTAACATGTGTTGTGATAACAACAAGTCTTATGATCTTGATCTTCTGTCTTAAATCCGTCTTGGATCTTGAGATCTTCGTTGGAAATGCAGCAAGCCCCTTGATCTTTATAACCTGAAATCAAGAGAAACTAAATCTGAAAGTGTTACAAGGGCGCTGCTGAGTCGAGTGATATTCACTCTGTCTTTAAGACAATATTACCCCGTATGAATCATTTAACGACTATTGGCAACTTGTCATCCAAGATAAAACAACAACTAAAAAAAATGAGCAAAGGAAAACTCAATTGTTTCTCAAGACGAACCTTTGAGTGTGTGAGAGATATGCTAGAGAGGAAGAAGTTCAGAAAATCTGAACTATACAAGTATGAAGTGTGTTCTTGAATTGAGTCAAATGTCTCAATTTATAGTGTGTGTAAGATGTTTTCTCATCTAGCCAACTAATGACAATCAAGACCATGTAATGACACTAAATGAGAGGTTGTAATTCAGTCAAATAATGGTTGAATTCAAGTGTCAAGTAATTGAGGATTAATGCTCCAAAATCATCCCATAAGTCAGAAATTCCTTCCTTTACCAGGCTAGGACTTTTTCCTGTGATAAATCTGTCGTCTACGTAAAGGCACATCACGACGAACGAGTCAGAATTACCTTTCATATACACATTTTCCATACTCATTAATGGAGAAACCCTTCGATAATAGAGTACTATCAAATGTTTCGTGTCAACTCTTTGGGGCCTGTTTCAGCCCGCATAGAGATTTGACAAGTCAACAGACTTTCTTCTCTTGCCCTGGAACCACATACCCCTCGGGTTATTCCGTATTACTTTCTTCTTCCACTTTCGGTCTTTTGGTTTTCCAACTATTGGCTTTCTAGCTTCAGAGTCAATGTTTCTGTCGTCAGATTCATTATTTCTGTTTTATCTGAAACTTCCAGGACCAAAATGTAAACATTTCAGGGGGAAAATTTGAAGTTCAGGAAGAAGCCCAACAGTCGACATAACCAACTTATTAGCGATTTATCCACACGCTTAACGCAAGTGCACGTATCATGACAAGTAATATAGTCTGGGTAAGACCGAATATTGTCCTCAGGGATTAATGTTCAATTACCAATTTCTATCCTATGGTATCTATTTGGTGATCGATATTTTGATGGTTGTTTGTATCTATGACTACTAAATAATTATAAAAGTTAACTAATTTACTTTACTTAAATCAGATATGGTGGAAATAGGGCTTCCAATCTCCTCAACTATCCGCTCGCTTTAATCTTTAATGCAATGATAAAGCTTTTTTTTCTATATTGAGATAACAGGTTAACTAAGTCATTTTATATTCCGATTAGGATATATAAACACTCAACCCCGATGCAGAGCCCTTCTATCTTTCGATGATAAGATTTACCACAAAGGAGGATTAAGAACAATAACCTATCAAACTACACAAGTATCGGGGTACTTTCGTCCACGATTTTAACCTATGTTTATTCAACTATAGCATATTCACAATCTCCCCTTTCGGATCTCGATTAGAAATCATATATGTGATGATAATTAGTGATCAATTAATTACCAAGCAATCAAAACAATTATTGAATAAATCTCAACTATATAAAGAAGAAACCAAAACCATGCATTAAATCATAAAACGAGGTGCAAGTGATTCGAATGGAAAGCCCTAATTAAAGTTTAGCTCCTAGCCATAGACATTCTAAGAACTAAAAGATTATCCAACATAAACTGAAAAATAAATAAAGTAAGAAAAAAAATTACTCAAGAACAAGCCTTCAATCTTGAAGCTTTCAAGAACTATGTGTTGTGTAGAGTTTGAGATTGTGGAACCCTTCAAAAATGTGCCCTAAGGCCTTTTTATATCCTCCAAAAACGTTCCCAACTTTTTCCTCTTGGTCTTGGCCCATTCCCATTCGGATTTGGCTAAAAATCCGCGTCGGCGCCACGGCCCTGAGACCGGCGCCGTGGCGCCGAAACTCCTGCGGCTCGTCAGATTTTTGGGCGTCGTGGCACCGTTTTCGCTGATGGAGTGGCGCCACGGCGCCGCCCTGTCCTTCGTCCGGGGTGCCGACTTTTCGTCTCTTTTGGCTCTGGAACCTCTGTTTCTGCCCTCTTTTTACTTCTTTTCGCCAATGTGCCATTTTAAACCACTGTGACTCAAAAGAAGGAAAATATATACTAACATGACATGTATTTGTACAAAAATGGGCCAAAGACTAACTAAAGATGACTCAAATGGTGTATATAAAATACGCCTAACAAACACCCCCAAACTTAACCTTTGCTCACCCTCGAGTAAAGATCAGAAATAGAGACAAAGACGCGAAGGAAAAGAAAATAAAATGACTCAAAGACACTGATCAATCTGCTGCACAATTGCCACTAGAAAAGCATGAAGGTTAGTAGGATAATATGCAGGAACATATAGCATGGATTTTTAGCATTCTAAAACTCTTAAGTCAGATATTTCGCAAATTCAATTCAATCATTCTCAATGGACGTAAGAACACTTAACCTATGCATGTCAACATCAAAATTATATGGCATGTTTACTTGCTATTCTTCACTAATCATGGGTACACATACTAGAGATCTTTAGACTTTTCAGGGTTGTAATGTAGGCTTAGGCAGGGGTAGGTAAATAATATGCATTTAGGCTCAACTTCGGTACCATAAGCTCTTTTTCTTTCAACTCTTCCCTTTTCTTTTGATTTCCTCTTTAATCTCGTACCTATCTTTACCCTTTTTTTGTTTAGAGAGAATGAGGTGCATTGTGAATAACATGCACCCCAAACTTAAGCTTTTGCATTTTTTTTTCATTGGGGTGCATCAATTTTTTTCACTTCTCGTTTTGTCCTCTTTCAACACTTTTCATTCCAAATAAGGGGCTGACTAGGGATACAATTTTAATGTCAGAGATAGGCAATGAATGGTAAGAAAGGGCTAACAAAGAAATGTCTGAGTCATATCCCTAGCATGTATATCCTAACTATTTCGCCTCAAATAACAAGTAAGCAGACACATAAGCTTAATCATTAACAAATGCATAAATCAAGCAAGATACCCCAAATAATTTGATTTCAAGAATTCTTGGCATATCTAACTTAAGCGTTCAGATTTTCTGCTTCTAATTCCATTACATTATCCAACTTTACTGCATTAGGCGTTTCAAGTAACTACAGTATGCATGATCATATAAAAAAAATTAGACTCATATAAGACATAAAAAAATAAACAATAACAAGACTCAAACACACAAAAATAGACTCAAAAATAAACTATCAAAAATAAACTAAGAACAAAAATAAACTAAGAACCCCCCCCCCCCCCAAACTAAAATCACACATTGTCCCTAATGTGTGCAAGACTCAAAGATAAAAGAAAGACGGGACAACTTATAAACTTGTGGTTTAAAATGGTGGCGGTGGCGGAGGGTAATTGATCGGTGTATTTTATATACACTTTTTGAGTCATTTTTAGTTAGTATTTTACTCATTTTGTTGATGTTTAGTATAGTATTAAGGTCGTTTTTTTTTCTTTTGTGTCAGAGCGGTCATAAATGGAGAATTGGCGAAAAGAAGAGAAAATTAGCTTAACTGAGATGGAATTGCACACAAAAAGGGCCAATAAATGAAGTATAAGAAGTCCCGGAAAGTATAGAAGAGATCAGACGAAGTCCGGACGAAAAAAGGACGTCGAAGCAAAAAATCAGGAAAACAACGCCTCAGCGCGCCTAGCGGCGTCGCGACACAATTCAGTCGGTTCTCAAGGCCCGAGCTCGGGATTTAATACCCCTATGTTCTAACAGCTGAAATTTCGAAAACTCTACGATTTTGGTAGCGCCGTGGCGCGATCAGCGAACCCACGCCGATGCGATATTTTTGACGTTTTGGGCCGAATTTGACACGTTTTCAGGGTCCAAAAGGGATAACTTTTCCTACCTACAAAACCTAAAACCCTGCTCATAATATATAGCTAATTAGCCACCATTCTCCAGGATTCATTCCATTCTCCATCCATCATTCTACCACATTTCATCTTGTAAATATTCCACAACACAATCCTTAGATGCTAAAAGGCTTGGAGACTTGTTATTGAGTATTTTTCTTTCTCTTTTTGTTTTGTTTATTTCAGTTCATGTATGGAGATTATATTAGTTCTTAGCGTGACTATGGCTAGAAGCTAATTACTTATTTAGGGATTTCCTTGTGATTCTCTTGAAACTCTTATTTATGAATTAATACATTAGTTGATTTCTTCTTCACTTGCTTAAGATTTATTCAATAATTGGTTTGATTATTTGGTAATTAATTGATCACTAGTTATCATCACATATATGATTTCAAATCGAAATCTGAAAGGGGAGATTCTGAATATGCTATAGTTGAATAAACATAGGTTAAAATCGTGGACGAAAGTACCCCGATACTTGTGTAGCATAATAGGTTATTATTTTAATCCTCCTTTGTGGTAAATACTATCATCGAAAGATAGAAGGGTTCCGCATCGGGGTTGAGTGTTGATATATCCTAACCAGAATATAAAATGGTCTAGTTAATCTGCTATCTTAACGTAGAAGAAGAAGTCAGTCTAATTGTATTAATGATTGAATAGAGTGGATAATTGATGATCTTGGAAGCCCTAATTCTCCGTCATAACTGATTTAAATCAAAGTATTTTCATAATTAGTTTATTTCCTGCATTATTAGTCGAGAATTCCAAACCAATTAACGTTAACCAAATAGAAACTACAGCATAGATAATAGGTACTTGAAAACCAGTCCCTGAGGACGATATTCGGTCTTACCCAAACTATATTACTTGTACGATACGTGCACTTGTGTTAAGCGTGTGGATAAATCGCTATCAGTAATGCATGACAGATAATTTCAGGGTGGCGTCGAGGCTCTGCATGTCGGAACTGTGGCGCCCAAACTACTGCGAGGTCTGAGAACTCGGCGCCATGTTTTTGGCCTTGTACCTAGCATCACAACATCAAAAACAATACCAGTCGTGAGTGTCACGACCGACCACTGGCGCGGCGGTACCTCAGGGTACCGTCGGTATACGTCATAGAATAGCAGCGGAACATACATAACACCTAACTTACAATAAGGTAAACATCATCGCCCGGTAGCGGCCGCTTCCATAAAATAACTTAATCGACGGTGAAAGCAAGACAACTTATTCTTACGCCCAAACCACAAACGTGACTACAGACCTGCAGGAATAACAAGCGTGGCGGGGCCGGGCCGCCATACCCTGAATGTACAAAAGTCTATAACCTCGGGAATCATACCAAAAGACAAAGCCTCGGAGAGATGGAGCTTTCAAGAAATGAGCAGTGATCAAGAGTGCGGATCGCCAAGTTACGTATCTCGACTGCGGCGTGAATGCGGCCCAGAAGGAGAGTCGATCTGTGGTACCAAGTATGTGAAGCGAAAATCGTAATGAAATCATAATAGCATATATAAAGCGGGAGACATGTATGAAAGCCAAACTACGATTACCAACATATACGCGGCCGTGTCAAGTCGAAGTCGCGTTCTAAGTCATCACTCAAATATAACCATAGGTCTCGTGCCCATAATATCAATCATGCGTGGAATTCCTTCCTCACCGCCGGATCTATGATATGACAACACCGAGTACACATGAACACTAGATCTCACTGTGTCATAAGAACGTGCGAGGCAAGTCTGAAGGCATAGCTACGGATCCACCCTGCGTCCTCAATGGCCAGGGCAAGTACGAAAGCCACTACGAGATCCACCGTACCAACAATACTAATTACGAATCACGAAGGCGGCGGGGCAAATGCGATAGCCTCTACAGATCCACCTGCGTCACATCGTGGCCGGGGCAATCTGTGAGCTAACCACCAGATCCACCCTGCATCACACAACTTCGCCCTAACACTGACCGGGGAAAGTACGAAAGCCAACTACTAGATCCACCCTGCATCACATCTCTGACCGGGGCAAGTACGAGGGCTAACTACCAGATCCACCCTGCATCAGTAGACCTCATGGAGAGCTAGTCCATGGAACAACACTATCAACAGGGAGCGAACCCTCATCATGGACGCATACCCGTGGAATCCTCCATCACTGATGGTACGTCCAAGTAGACTCATAACTACATGCTTTTAATTCGAATTGCAATACCATGTCTTTACAATAACATAAACCAAGACAATTACCATGCCTTCTTTTCACATAAACCAAAGGAATCCTTATTTAAGCAAGCCAAAGTACTTATCAAATCACACATAGAATAATTCTCAATTAAACAAGCCAAAGTACTATCAAGGCGTGTCTATTTTTCAAAGCAAGTTACTACACCTTTAGAAAACTCATTTCAAGCTTGAAACCAAGTAATTTCAATTTTTCACAATCTAGACAACTTATGCCCATTAATCAAATTAGACAACTTTCTTAACCTTCCATAAAGTTATTATAACCAACTTCCCATAAAGCCGTTATGCTAACTTTATGCTTTAGAAATTAAGACATTCTTATCCTTTCATAAGGCCGTTATAACTAACTTCCCATAAAGCCGTTATAACTCCTCATAAACCATTCCGTTCTTTTATTAACCAAAAGACTTATACTTCAAACAAATTTACACAATTTTCCGAAATACTCCAAGCCTCTTATCTTTTAGAAAACAAATTTCTTACCTCAAAAATTTAAGCCTCTTATCTTTTAGAATAATTCAATACTCAATACTTTCACACCAAGTACTCTATACTTCTTTATGTCAAGAAATCCTTGTCTACCTTATTTAGGATAAACCACTCCTCAAGAACAAGCGGGTTAACTTCTTAACCCAACCAACTTAGACATTTTCTTAAAACAAGTCAAGTATAACAAAAGGATTTTCTTCATTTAAAACACGTACGTCTACCGTACTATATAGTTATAACTACTCATGCTCAAGAGATAAGAAAGTCTCCACATACCTCTTCGGTCAATCCACTTGCTAAGCCCAAACTACCGCAAGTAATATGTCAACCTATAATAACCATGATACGTTTATTAACCTCTAATTTCAATGTAGAAATAATCTAAGTTCAAAGCCACAAAATTTTATGGAAAATTGGGCAGCATTTCCTTTGTTTCTACATACTTTGCCACCTTTTTAAGGTCCGAATTCAACATCCAAACGCCACTTCTTAGGCCCAACAATCCAAACATCTCAAGGGGATTACACACCTAAACTTGGGTGTGTAAAATTCTGCCCCAAAAGGTACACAATTAACTTAATCAATTTTAAGGTAGTTCTTAGGTTACAACATGCTCATAATATCTTTTTAACCAATTCTTTCGCATCCAAACCATATTTCTTACATGCAATTCTTCTAAGGGCAATATTTACTACTACAAGTTCCTTCTTCTTCACATGCAACACCAATACTAGATATAAGAGAAGAAATGTTACCTTTAGAGCTTTAGCCAAAACTATTCCAACAACTTTGCTAGCCTCCTTCCAAGAACACCACCACAATAACTCCTACAAGCTAGCCACAAGCTTCCTTCTTGTCCTTAACTTTTCAGATTTTTCTTAGGCTTTGAATTCCTCTTGGAATTCTAGAGAGAAGTGAGAGCTCTAACTTACAGAGAGGGAAAGTCTTGAAAGATGACCAAGTCTTCAAGACTTGGTCAATATAAGGGACATGAAAAAATCAGATTGAGGGGGGGGGGGGGACACTTGTCACCCTCCCATGGCCTTTTTAAAAGAAAAAAATCAGATTTCCTCAGTTTTCCGCGAATTCCGCCTCGGCGCGATCTGCGGCCGCGCGCGCTGAACTCTGCGGACTTTGACTTTCGGGCGCCGCGCGCCTCGGCGCGCGGCTGCAACTTCAGCGGCCTCGAATAACCGCGCGCGCCATCGTGCGCGGCCGCGTACGGCCAAAACACGCCTGTCCGTGCCCGAACTTGTAACTCCCATAACTTTCTACTCCGACGACCTATCGACGAACGGTCGGTTGCGTTGGAAACTAGACTCAACGAACTACGCCCTAGGCCTTTGAAACACTTAGGAACTCTCAATGTACTGGGTCATAACCCGCCTCAAAGTTGACTAAACCCGTCCGAAACAATCCATCAACTTATCTTTCGAAATTTTTTAAGTCTTACTCCCTTTCGTACGCTCTCATACACATGACATGAACTACGGGGTGTAACATTCTCCCCCCTTAGAAACATTCATCCCCGAATGTTCTTTTGGAGCCAATCTACTATTCCTTGGTACATCCTCGTACTATGTACTAATGGAACTTCATCATGCCACTTATGACCCTAAGATATCGTACACGCATCCCCATTCACCGTAAGTCAAACAGAAAACGAACCCAAAATATGAACCATTACTCAGCACTCGTTCACGGCTACGAAATTGCCCGTTCGTATTTACCAACTTATTCTAACACATGTACATAGTCTCAATATCCTCTGTTCATAACACTAAATCATACAACCATCCTATCATGCATACTAATCTCTAAAGGGTCAAAGATATACATGTAACTATTGCTTCACATTCCCCTTGTCGTTCTAATCATGATCCTGCCATGCACGGCGCATAACAAAAGAAGGCGATGAACCAGCCACTGATCCCGAAGGCTGAATCTCTACATCCGTGCTATCTCTGGTCGGACAGTTCCTCGCATAATGACCTTGCTGGACGCATGTATAGCAATTACCCAAACTAGCACGACACTCCCCATAATGGGTCTTACCACATCGGCTACACCGAGGTAGAGGTGGCTTCCTCAGACTAACACCCCTACTTTCCCGAAAACCTGAACCCTTGGAACCTGCCCCGCTCCGAATCTCGAACGTCACGAAGGCGTGGTGGAGTACTCCGTACTGGCTGAGGCACACAACTTTATTCTTTGGCGGTCCGCCTCAGCGCCACGAGATCCTGCTGTCACAGCCTCTTGGGCTGGCTTTGAGTTAAGCGACCCTCGCTTTCTGTCCTCTATCCCTGCGCATATGCTGCGTCTGGCGATATCCATACCTGGCTGAAGAGCCACTCCCAAGCATGCAGTAATCATATGACGGTCTAGCCCCATCACATAGCGATGAACTCTGTCTGCCATGTCAGCTACAATAGTGTGCGCATACCTGGACAATGAGTCAAACTCCAGGATGTACTCCCTGATAGTCCTCCCATTCTGCCTCAAGGTCAAGAATATATCCACACGGGCTCTCCTCAACTCAGGAGGCAAGAAGTGATCCAGGAAGGCCTCTGTGAACTCCTCCCAAACTGCTGGAAGAGCACCCTCCCCTCTAGACAATTCCCATGACTCAAACCAATTCAACGCAATATCGCGTAACCGGTAAGAAACTAACACAACGGACTCCATCTCTGAGGCCTTAAGCACCTGCGTAGTCCGCCGCACCTGTCGAATAAACTCCTGAGGATCCTCCTCAGACCTCGAACCATAGAACTCGGGTGGATTACAACTCAGAAAGTCCCAAATCCTTAAACTGTCGGCCCTAGGGTTAGCCACGGCCTGCGGTCTTTGCCGCCACGATGCTAGTCAATAACCTGATCCGCTCTCCGTAATCCTATACTCTGCCTCGGCTGCAGGCTGGGGCTTGGGTGCGGAACCTCTGGAGCTACCGCCACTCTCGGCTCTAATCTTGTCGGCGTGGTGAACTCGCCGACCGCTACTACCTCGGGCATAGTGCGTGCGAGTCAGATAACTCTCTGCGTGCACTAGCGCCTCATGCTCTTGCCCTTCGGGCTCTGCGTGCGCCAGTGGAGGCATAACTGGTACATAAGAAGAGGTCAGTGAGGATTCAACCTAATAGGACAACTCTACTGCACGATCTCAGAGAGAGAAGAATGGAAACCAATACTAAATGTCCTGCAGCCTCCTAATTATAGATGTGGTGCACAACACACCGATAATCAAGACTCTACTAGACACGGTATGTAGACACTTTCCGAGGACTAACTGCTCTGATACCACTTTTGTCACGACCGACCTGGGCCACGGGCGGCGGTACCTGCCGGTACTGCGCCGTATACGTCAGAGAATAGCAGCGGAACATACATAACACCTAACTTACAATAAGGTAAACATCAGCGGCGGCCAGCCAAGGCGCGCTTCCATAAAATAACTTAATCGAAAGTGAAACAGTACAACTTATTCTTACAGCCCAAACCACAAACGTGACTACAGACCTCTAGGAATAACAACTGTGGCGGGACAGGGTCCCGCCATACCCCTGAATGTACAAAAGTCTATAACCTCAGGGAATCATACCAAAACACAAAGCCTCCGGAGAGATGGAGCTTTCCAAGAACTGAACAGTGATCCTAAAGTGCGGATCGGAAGCTACGATCTCGACCTGCGACATGACGCGGCCGAAGGAGGTCGATAACAGTACAGTATGTGGCGAAAATCGTAATGAAATCATAATAGCATATATAAAGCGGAGACATGTATGATAGCCAAACTACGATTACCAACATATACGCAGCGTGTCAAGTCAGGGACTCACGCCCTCTAAGTCATCACTCAAATATAACCATAGGTCTCATGCCCATAATATCAATAATGCCCGTGGAATTCCTTCCTCACTGCCGGCAGTCTATGATATGGCAATACCAAGGAGTACACATGAACACTAGATCCCACTTGTCATAAGAACCGTCTGAGGCAATGCGAAGACATAGCTACGGATCCGCTGCGTCCTCAATGGCCAGGCAATGCGAAAGCCGGCTACGGATCTACCCGTGCAACAATACTAATTACGAATCACGAAGGTGGCCGGCAATACGATAGCCTCTACGGATCCACCTGCGTCACATCTGGCCGGGGCAATCGCAGCTAACCACCAGATCCACCCTGTATCACACAACTTCGCCCTAACACTGACCGGGGCAAGTACGAAAGCCAACTACTAGATCCACCCTGCATCACATCTCTGACCGGGGCAAGTACGAGGGCTAACTACGGATCCACCTGCGTGATGAACCTCGGAGAGCTAGTCCATGGAACAACACTATCAACAGGGAGCGAACCCTCATCATGGACGCATACCCGTGGAATCCTCCATCACTGACGGTACGTCCAAGTAGACTCGTAACTACATGCTTTTAATTCGAATTGCAATACCATGTCTTTACAATAACATAAACCAAGACAATTACCATGCCTTCTTTTCACATAAACCAAATGAATCCTTATTTAAGCAAGCCAAAGTACTTATCAAAGCACACATAGAATAATTCTCAATTAAACAAGCCAAAGTACTATCAAGGCATGTCTATTTTTCAAAGCAAGTTACTACACCTTTAGAAAACTCATTTCAAGCTTGAAACCAAGTAATTTCAATTTTTCACAATCTAGACAACTTATGCCCATTAATCAAATTAGACAACTTTCTTAACCTTCCATAAAGTTATTATAACCAACTTCCCATAAAGCCGTTATGCTAATTTTATGCTTTAGAAATTAAGACATTCTTATCCTTTCATAAGGCCGTTATAACTAACTTCCCATAAAGCCGTTATAACTCCTCATAAACCATTCCGTTCTTTTATTAACCAAGAGACTTATACTTCAAACAAATTTACACAATTTTCTGAAATACTTCAAGCCTCTTATCTTTTAGAAAACAAGTTTCTTACCTCAAAAATTTAAGCCTCTTATCTTTTAGAATAATTCAATACTCAATACTTTCACACCAAGTACTCTATACTTCTTTATGTCAAGAAATCCTTGTCTACCTTATTTAGGATAAACCACTCCTCAAGAACAAGCGGGTTAACTTCTTAACCCAACCAACTTAGACATTTTCTTAAAACAAGTCAAGTATAACAAAAGGATTTTCTTCATTTAAAACACGTACGTCTACCGTACTATATAGTTATAACTACTCATGCTCAAGAGATAAGAAAGTCTCCACATACCTCTTCGGTCAATCCACTTGCTAAGCCCAAACTACCGCAAGTAATATGTCAACCTATAATAACCATGATACATTTATTAACCTCTAATTTCAATGTAGAAATAATCTAAGTTCAAAGCAACAAAATTTTATGGAAAATTGGGCAGCATTTCCTTTGTTTCTACATACTTTGCCACCTTTTTAAGGTCCGAATTCAACATCCAAACGCCACTTCTTAGGCCCAACAATCCAAACATCTCAAGGGGATTACACACCTAAACTTGGGTGTGTAAAATTCTGCCCCAAAAGGTACACAATTAATGTCACGACCCGACCCCGGACCCGCGACTGGTGCCTTACCCCGGGCACCCTTGTGATACAACATCAGAGAAAACCAGCGGAAATAAACTCACAAACGAGAACCATATAAGATAAAATAGGCTAACCCAAAATGGCTACCTTTTCGTAACGTAAATAAAACAGGCGACGATTACATCCTTAATAACCCAATTTACAACCGGACTACAGGTCTCTAAGAGTTTGTAACAACCATGACGGGACAGGACCCCGTCATACCCCTGAATGTACACAAAACCTATAACGTCAGGGAGAACCGTACCAAAAATCAAGTCAAGCCTCCGGAGTAATGGAGCTTCTGATACCTGAGCAAAGATCCTAAGAATGAGGATCCACCATCTGCTTACCCTTACCTGCGGCATGAGCGGCCCAGGAAGGGGGTCGATTGATATGTACCAAGTATGTAAAACTGGAAAATACCGTAATAATATCATAAGTCAAAATAAGCTGGAGTCATAGATGAAAATCAATTTACCTTGCATTGTGCCTTACCAATAATGAGAGTAACAAGTATAAGTCTTACTGCATAAAAATAGGAGGCTCATGATCAAAAGCGGTACCTGCGCGTAGTATCATTAAGCAATCCTACTCGCGGGACTATTTCACCGCGTGGGTCCTGTGGACACGCGTGAGGTCATCCGTCTCGTCGTGGGACTATTTCACCCGCGTGGGACTATTTCACCGCATGGATCTTGTGGACCGCGTGAGTACCATCGCGTAGTCGCGTGAGACTATTTCACCGCGTGGATCACGTGGTGGGATCTGCGCGTAGTCTGGCCGCACTCGCATCATGGGTAGCAAATCCATGGCATAAGTAATAACCCAGGGTTTACCCCGTAATAACATATATATATATATAACATAGCTCATCCGGCTATCATACATAACATAAACACTACCGGCCTATCGTACATAACATAAGCACTACCGGCCTATCATAACATAAGCAAGTTAATAAATCCCCTAACTTCTTATTAACATTATTAATATATCCTCTCATTTTGGTATCCCAAGGCACTAACATGTCTTTTAATAGAGAATCCGGGAATTCAACCCAAGTATCATGTACTTCTAACCTTTTAAGAATAACTCTTTTTATACAAAATTTCCAAGATATTAATCACCATAGTATCAAGTTACGATTTCTTTTCAAGACAAGTCACATTTCCTTTTAGAAATATAGTAGGCTTCTAAATCAAGTGACTTCATTTCCTTTAAAACTTTAGGCAATTAATGCCTAAAAATCAATTCACCTTTCACAATTTCAAACCATTCACCCGTACTTGTTTTACTTAGAGTAAACCTTTCTTTGTTAACCTTTCAAAAGCTAATATAACCAACTTCCCATAAAGTCATTATATTTGCGTTATTCCATAGTCAAATACATTTTCCCTAAATCCAAGGGACTTATACTTTTAAAATGAAATAAGTATCATATACTTTAAAACAAGTGAAAGATATCAAATCTTGTACGTCTACCGTACTACATAGGTACAACTACTCATGCTCAAGAGATAGGAAAGTTCAACATACCTCTTCGTTTAATCCACTTGCTAAGTCCGAAATACCGCGCGTAATATGTCAACCTATAATGACCATAATACGTTTATTAACCCCTTATTTCAATGTAGAATATTCCAAGTTCAAGTTACTAATTCCTAAGGAAAATTGGGCAGCATTTCCTTTGTTTCCACATAATTTTTCAAGGCCAAATACAATATCCAAACGCCACATTTAAGGCCCAACAATCCAACATTTCAAAGGGGATTACACACATAAACTTAGATGTGTAAAATTCTGCCCCACAAGGTAAAACAACTAACTTAACAAGTCTAAGGTAGTTTTTAGGCTACAACATGCTCAGATAATCTTCTTAACCAATTCTTTCATATCTAAACCATATTTCTTACATGCAATGAATCTAAGAGCATTACTTACTACTACAAATTCCTTATTCTTCACATGCAACACAAGTAACTAACTACAAGAGAGGAATTGTTACCTTACAGCTTTAGCCAAAATTATTCCAACAACCTTGCTAGCCTCCTTTCCAAAAACACCACTACAATAACCTCCACAAGCTTGCAAATAACTTTCCTTCTTAGCACACTTTTCAGATTTTCCTTAAGCTTGGAGTTCTCTTGATTTTCTAGAGAGAAGGGAGAGCTTTCTAGCTTAGAGAGAGAGAAGAGTTTGAAAGATGACCAAGTCTTCAAGACTTGGTCAATATAAGAGACATGCAAAATCAGATGGGGTGGGACACTTGTCACCCACACATTTCACCTTGATATGTTCCCCTTTCGCTGACAACGATCGCAGCCCTTCACAAAGGCGTCGCCTTCCTTGAATAGGGATGACCAATAAAACCCACTCTTCAATACTTTGGCGGCTATCCTTGATGCTCCAAAATGCCCACCACATTGTAAGGTGTGACAATGAGTGAGAATTTGGTGCATCTCATCTTCTCGTACGCAGCGCCTAATGACTTGGTCGGCGCAGTGCTTGTAGAGCATTGGCTCCTCCCAATAGTAATGTTTTACCTCTGAGTGGAACCTCTTCAACTGTTTTCTTATCAATCCTGGGGGTACTACCTTAGCTGCAAGAAAATTAACAAAATCAGCGTACCAAGGTAAATTAAAGACAACGCTTACTTGAAACAATTGCTCATCTGGGAAGTGATCATTTATCTGCACATTCTTGTTGTTTTGGCTCTCTTTGTTTTCAAGCCTTGATATGTGGTCAGCAACTGAGTTCTCTGTTCCCTTCTTGTCACGTATTTCCATGTCAAATTCTTGTAATAGCAGTACCCATCGGATAAGGCGGGGTTTTGCATCCTTCTTTGTCATTAAGTACTTTATCACAGAGTGGTCCGTGTATACTATCATCTTATTGACAATTAAGTATGGTCTGAACTTCTCAAATGCATATACTATTGCTAGCAATTATTTTTCTGTAGTGGCATAATTCAATTGTGCATCATTAAGGGTTTTGCTAGCATAGTAAATGGATCTGAATACCTTATCAACTCTCTGCCCAAGAACTGCTCTCACTGCATAGTCACTTGCATCACACATTAGTTCAAATGGGAGCTCCCAATTTGGTGCAATGACTATGGGTGCTGAGATTAGCCTCTACTTGAGTGTTTGAAAGGCGGTCATGCATTCCTTATTGAATTCAAAAACAACTCCAGTCATTAGCAAGGTGGAAAGGGGTATCAAAACTTTTGAAAAGTCTTTGATAGATCTTCTATAGAAAACCAGCATGCCCAAGGAAACTTCCGCACTGGCGACCTTTGGAGGTGGTAGATTTTCACCATGCGAAATATTTGCTCTGTCCACCTCAATACCTTGGTTGAATATTTTGTGTCCAAAGATAATACCCTCTCTCACCATGAAGTGACACTTATCCCAATTCAGCACAAGGTTGGACTCTTCACACCGTGTCAACACTGCTTCCAAGTGCCTTAAACACTCGTCGAAAGAAGACCCAAAGACCGAGAAATCATCCATGAAAATCTCAATGGTCCTCTCCACCATGTCAGAGAAAATTTCAATCATGCACCTCTGAAAGGTGGCATGTGCATTGCAAAGCCCAAATAACATCCTTCTGAAAGCAAACATACCAAATGGGCAGGTGAATGTTGTCTTTTCCTGATCTTCTGGTGCTATGGCAATCTGATGATACCCTGAGTAACCATCCAAGAAGCAATAATAGTTGTGCCTGAGCTTTATCCAAAGTCCCGATCTAAAAAGGGCAATGGAAAGTGGTCTTTTGTGGTTGCCTTGTTCAACTTGCGGTAGCCAATACAAATCCTCTACCTAGTGACAGTTCTAGATGGAATGAGCTCATTCCTTTCGTTGGTCATCACTGTCATGCCACCTTTTTTGGGCACCACTTGCACAAGACTCACTCATACACTGTCAGAGATAGGATAAATTAGCCCTGCGTCAAGTCATTTCATGATTTCTTTTCTTACTACCTCCTTCATGTTTGGATTTAGTCTCCATTGTGCCTCAATTGAGGGTCTGCTCTCATCTTCTAGACGGATCTTATGTGTTACACCTCGATTTTAAGACGATAATTAAGAATGTCATTAAGAATAAAAATTCGAATTTTGAAATTTAAGTACATTTTCTTTTACATGCTAATACGAAGTAATTTTGGAAACGACAATGAGACCTTATGGAACTCTCGGGAATTAAAGGAAACAAGAGTTAAAATTAAAAGAAGTGTGATTAAGATTTATTACTTGGGGGATTGATTTAACTTAAGCAAATAATTAGGGACCAATGTGTATTTATACAAAAGAATTTTCAGATTTTAAAGACTTAGGAGGAAACCCCTCATCTTCTCATTTTACACCTTCTCATTTCAAAGAAAAATTCTCTCCTCCTTCTCCATTGCAGCCGATACCCAACCCATCCCTACCAAAAATTGTATTTTCATCTGCTATTCTTACACTACATTATTTACCAAATTTGCCAAAAACTGGGAGCAGTTCGGTCCCCACTGGACCGAAAGTAGGAGCAAAACTTTCAAGTCTTTGGACTAGATTTGGGGAAGAAAAATGTGTAAGGGTGGTGGGTTAACATTATAGAATGGTTGCATGTTAATTTGGAGTGGAAAGAAGTGAGAAATTGGAGAGAAATCGACGAAGCAGTGGGCTGATTTCGGAACTGTTGGGCAGAGTTTTTTATTCAACTTTGGAGAGGTATATCTCCTAGTATATTAAAAGTTTTTAGGTGTTTCAAAAGCCTAAAATAAAGTTCGTCGAGTCTAGTTTCCAACTCAATAAACCACTCATCGATAGAACATCGGAGTAGATAATTCCGGATGTTACAAATTCAGCGAACAGAACTGTGAGAAACTCAACAGTTTCTGGCCGATTTTAGGAGCATTTATTCTTAGAGTTTCAGACAAGATTTTGAGGAGAAAAACGTGTTAGGATGTTGGACTAACATCATAGATTATTTACAAGTCAATTTGGAGTTGAAACGATGACCAATTGGCGAAGAAAAGTCGACGAAGCAATAACAACTTCGCGTGGGACGATGAGCTCGGGTTACGGACTGTTTTAGTGTTAATTAAGGTAATAATTCTTCTCCTTAAGATATAATTAAAGTTTCATGTGTTGTAGTTGAAGTAATGGACTTGCGTTAGGAAGAAATCTTGAATTTAGACAATGCATGTGATAATTGTGGGTGTTGGACCAAGAGTGGACTGTTTCGGGCAATTCGTTGGTTTCGTGTGTTGTGTTGTTAATTTTATTACTAATTGCGTGTTACAAATGGAAGAAATTGTGAAGATTAAAGATGTAATTAGTTATATAAGGTGACGCGAGATGAAATGGATGGAATAATCACCTTGATAGTTTAAATTGTTGTCTTTCATAAGTAACGAGAAAAGAGGTTGTATGATGGCGTATATGGAGTTTATGGAGCCTAATTAGATTACATATCGGAATGGTTATGATTGTTGGTTTGATTTAGATTGTTGGTAAATTGTGGATATGCTCATAAACAGAGAAAATGCTGCCCAACTTTTTTATAGAAATAAGGAAGTCGTTATTCATATAACTCACATTCGAAATAATAGAATTGACGAACGTATTATTCCTTATTATAGGTTGACATACTAGACGGTGCTTATCTTAGCATTAAGTTGATTAGTTCGCCTAAAAGGTATGTGAGACTATCTTTTCCTTCTTTGGCATGATGTTGTGAAAATCTTCCTTCTTTTTTTCTGGCATGACTTTAATGAAAGTACGGCGGACATACGTGATTCCTTCAAAGTCTAGTTTTAATAAAATGATATATGATATGATAAGTGCTTTTACTTTCCAAAAGATGTTTAAAATGATTCATGAGATCGTGCCTTGATTTTCTAAAGGATAGTTTATTTTACTTATTACATTGAGTCTTATATGATGATTTGAAATGCACATGATTATTACATGGAGTCTCAGATGATGATTTGTATTGCATATGGTTTCTAATGATATTCTACTTGTGTAAGTTGTGATTGTATGTTATGAAGATCGAGTCCCAGAATGGGCCGGGTAGTTATATGTACAGAATATGAGGACCGAGTTCCAGAATGGGTCGGGTAGTTATATGTATGCAGTATGAGGACCGAGTCCCAGAATGGTCCGAGTAGTTATATGTATAAAGCATGAAGACCGAGTCCCAGGATGGGCCGAGTAGTTATATGTATGGAGATGATCTTGATTATGATGATTGTTAGACATGCATGACTTTCTTTTCATATGGTACAGTTGCATTGGTTTCTCTGATTTTTCATATATGTCTCATGTTATCTTACGGCGATTCTGATCCTCCTTCTGATAATTCATGTTTTACATACTCAGTACATTATTTCGTACTGACCCCCCTTTCTTCGGGGGGCTGCGTTCATGCCCGCAGGTACAGGTGATCGGTTAGGTGACCCTCCAATTTAGGACATCTACCAGCTGTTAAAGAGCTCTCTTGTTCCGGAGCCAGTCACTTTGGTACAGACCTTTATATTTCAGACTTATGTATATTTTGGGCACGACGGGGTCCTGTCCCGTCATATGTCATTTTTGTACTCCTAAGTGCAGCAGACGATCGTGGGTTGATTTATGAGGAGTGTAGACGTGTTTGTTTAGCCATGCTTTCGTATTTCTGTTTGAGATGTTCTCTTATGTTGGTGGCAGCCTTGTCGGATTGCTTATTATATTGTGTTGGTTAGTTGTGACTCCTCTGGAGGCAGTTACCCCCTTATTTAAAGACAGCCTGACCGGCTCGTCTATTCGGGTACATGTTTTAGATGCAACGTTATGCTGCCGGAATTTTATTAATCTTGGTATCAAATGGATTAAGTAAGACAGGTCAGTAATGGCGTCCAATTAGGGCGCCAAGTCGCGGCCCGTCGGGTCGGGTCGTGACAAAAGTGGTATCAGAGCAGTTAGTCCTCGGAATCTCTACAGACCGTGTCTAGTAGAGTCTTGTGTATGGGTATGTTGTGCACCATACTTATACACAGGAGGCTACCAGACATTTAGGATTGGTTTCTACTCTTTCATCTCATAGATCGTGCAATAGAGCTATGTCAATAGGATAATCCCCCCTCTTCCTAATAATTATTGTGGTTGCAGCTATGTCTCGAAAGACATCGACAGTGGCTCGGAAGGAAAATCAGAGTTTGAATAGAAGTATGATGACCATATTTGGAGATACTAGGTCAACGTCAGGTAAGGTAACTCTTTAGTATCTTTTACGTACCAAATAAGAAAATAAGTTAACAATTATCACTTAAGGATGATATCATCAGGGATTAGAACCAGGAGCAATGTCCAAGATTACGTATGTATATTAGAATGTGTTGGAATTATGGAAAGTACGACAAGTAAGAAATGAGTGAACAAGTGTTAAGAAATAAAGTTATTTATAATTACAAGTAGTAAAGAGGTCCCTTTCAGACCATGAATGAAGTGTCGACTTGTGAAATGAATTGCAGTAGTCTCTACGTTATCTGCTCTATAGTTACAGAGATTGAACTTTTCCTTCCAAAGATAGAAAATGAAGCTTATCTATTCGTTTCTCCTTTATACCTCTAATTAAATGTTGAGCTCTAATTGTTAGAATCTGAGACGATTTTATGGTATACCATGTTGCTGGACTATGTGCAAGTAGGAAACTATAAAAGAACATTGTTCCCATGTAAGGATAAGAAGGGGCTATTACTTTTGGAATAATAGGATTAATATGAAAATGAAAGCATTTTTTTCTTATTTTGGACCGAATGTTGGGAAGTATTGGACATAGGGATTAATTGAGTTTCTTTCGCAAGTGACTTAGAACTTGGGAATGATGAACATCCTATTAGTGTATAGTTGTGTCATGCATTTTAAATATCGTAACCTCTGGAGTTCATATTTTTAGTTAAGAAGTTATTTGAAGGATTGGTAACCGAGGTATGTATTTGTGCACAGTTTCAATGCATTAGTTCACGCAGAATGCTAAGATGGGGCTATTTGGTCTCTTGGAACCAAAGGTTAAAAAGGGGAAGAAGCTCATAATACCTGGCTTAATTTGCGTAGTGGGTGATCTTCTGTGTACTAATCTTACTGAGCATCCAAAATGGAGGAATATGGTTATTGTGGAAGCCTCATCTCTATGAGGTAGATATTAAGTTGTACAAATTAATTAACATACTGTGGGGTAACACATAGGGGTACAAAGAAAAGTTTTCATATGACCTTGGTGTATGCATTTAATGATGTAGCTCTTAAAAGAAAAATGTGGATAGATATTGGAAGATTACATGGCCAGATACAAGGACCATAGGCAATAATAAGTGATTTCAACTGGGTATTAAAAGTGGGATGGAAGAGTGAAGTGTCATGTCGCTAAGACTGAGATAAGAGATTTTAAGCAGTATGTAGCAGATTATGGTGAAATGAGTGGCCATGCAGGGTGTATAGCACCACTTACTAATCAAAAATGAGTTGATAACTTACATGCTTCTAAGGTGTCTTTCATAAAACCAGGTCTATATGAACATTCTATTGGGTTAATTGGGTGAGAGGTAGGCATAAAGACTCAGTATAAGTTCAGATACTTTAATAGGTGAAGGATGAATCATGAATTTCTACCGACAATAATAGAAGGGTGGAAAACAGATAAGAGAGGTACAAAGATATAGATGAATTCAAACGAAATGATAATAGATATTCAGTATGATGTAGCCGAAGTGACAAATGTTGATGCAGCCAAAGATACAACTGAGTTAATAAGTCAAACTGGAGGATAGAACAAATGCCATTTGAGGAGACAAATAGTAATAATAAGACAGAGAGATACTGGGAAAGGATATGGTAATAAATAAAATAAGGAAGACAACAATGGTAAGGTGGTAGAAGTAGAACAACTCATCGAGGACCCACAATTGATGGAAGAATCAAAAGAAACTCTTACTACTAAAGAATAGGTTGAAGGAGCTTTTGTATCAGCAAAAGTTAATGAGGAGCGGAATATATATGCAATGGAAAGATGGTTCTCCGGTCTTGAAAATGATTCTTGAGGTAAGGGATAACATTAAACAAGGAATTTGGTGAGAAACACATAGTGGTTTGAATTGATAATCATACCAAATTGGAAACATTACACGATGTAATACTATCAGAGTTTTCAAGGAAGAGTGGAAGATGTCAAAGAACTGCTACGTGGGGATTGATGGAATTTGTCAAGGCTAGGGTAGTATCTACCGGACGACATTGTCGCACATACCATTATAAATTGAAGCAGATGTACAAGATAGTACCAGCCGGAATATTGTGGAAAATTCGAAAATAGAGGAATATAGCACCACATAGAGACTCTTTAACTTTGTTCAAGGTATTACATAAGATTCAGTTAAATATTCACAGGTAATTTGATTCCTTACTTAACTATTATTCGGTGAATGATAAATGTGATGTATATTGTGGCATTTGTTGGTTTGATGGATATAGGTGGATGGGCATAGTTATAAACGAGACTCAGCCGAAAGTTTTCTAGCATGAGACCTATGATGAAACATTCGAGGATGAATGTTCCTAGGGGGGAAGAATGTTACACCTCGTGATTTTAAGATGATAATTAAGAACGTCATTAAGAATAAAATTCGAATTTTGAAATTTAAGTATATTTTCTTTTACATGCTAATACAGAGTAATTTTGGAAACGACAATGAGACCTTATGGAACTCTCGGGAATTAAAGGAAACGGGAGTTAAAATTAAAAGAAGTGTGATAAAGATTTATTACTTGGGGGATTGATTTAACTTAAGTAAATAATTAGGGACCAATGTGTATTTATACAAAAGAATTTTCAGATTTTAAAGACTTAGGAGGAAACCCCTCATCTTCTCATTTTACACCTTCTCATTTCAAAGAAAAATCCTCTCCTCCTTCTCCATTGCAGCCGATACCCACCCCATTCCTACCAAAAATTGTATTTTCATCTGCTATTCTTACACTACATTATTTACCAAATTTGCCAAAAACTTGGAGCAGATCGGTCCCCACTGGACCGAAAGTAGGAGCAAACATTTCAAGTCTTTGGACTAGATTTTGGGAAGAAAAATGTGTAAGGGTGGTGGGTTAACATTGTAGAATGGTTGCATGTTAATTTGGAGTGGAAAGAAGTGAGAAATTGGAGAGAAATCGATGAAGCAGTGGGCTGATTTCGGGACTGTTGGGCAGATTTCTTATTCAAATTTGGAGAGGTATATCTCCTAGTATATTAAGAGTTTTTAGGTGTTTCAAAAGCCTAAAATAAAGTTCGTCGAGTCTAGTTTCCAACTCAATAAACCTCTCGTCGATAGAACATCGGAGTAGATAATTCCGGATGTTACAAATTCAGCGACAGAAGCGTGAGAAACTCATTTACGGCGATTTTAAAACATTTATTCTTAGAGTTTCGGACAAGATTTTGAGGAGAAAAATGTGTTAGGATGTTGGAATAACATCATATATTATATACAAGTCAATTTGGAGTTGAAACGACGACCAATTGGCGAAGAAGAGTCGACGAAGCAAAAGCAACTCGCGTGGACGATGAGCTCGGGTTCTGGCTGTTTTGATGTTAATTAAGGTAATAATTCTTCTCCTTAAGATATAATTAAAGCTTCATGTGTTGTAGTTGAAGTAATGGACTTGCGTTAGGAAAAAATCTTGAATTTAGACAATGCATGTGATAATTGTGGGTGTTGGACCAAGAGTGGACTTTTTCGGGCAATTCGTTGGTTTCGTGTGTTGTGTTGTTAATTTCATTACTAATTGTGTGTTACAAATGGAATAAATTGTGAAGATTAAAGATGTAATTAGTTATATAAGGTGACGCGAGATGAAATGTATTTAAGAAACCAAGAAAAGAGTTATGGAATAATCACCTTGATGGTTTAAATTGTTGTCTTTCATAAGTAACGAGAAAAGAGGTTGTATGATGGCGTATATGGAGTTTATGGAGCCTAATTAGATTACATATTTGAATGGTTATGATTGTTGGTTTGATTTGGATTGTTGGTAAATTGTGGATACGCTCATAAACAGAGAAAATCTTTAATTTTTATAGAAATAAGGCAGTCGTTATTCATATAACTCACATTAGAAATAATAGAATTGACGAACATATTATTCCTTATTATAGGTTGACATACTAGACGGGGCTTATCTTAGCATTAAGTTGATTAGTTCGCCTAAAAGGTATGTGAGACTATCATTTCCTTCTTTGGCATGATGTTGTGGAAATCTTCCTTCTTTCTTCTGGCATGACTTTAATGAAAGTACGGCGGACGTACGTGATTCCTTCAAAGTCTAGTTTTAATAAAATGATATATGATATGATAAGTGCTTTGACTTTCCAAAAGATGTTTAAAATGATTCATGAGATCGTGCCTTGATTTTCTAAAGGATAGTTTATTTTACTTATTCCATTGAGTCTTATATGATGATTTGAAATGCACATGATTATTACATGGAGTCTCAGATGATGATTTGTATTGCATATGATTTCTCATGATATTCTACTTGTGTAAGTTGTGATTGTATGTTAGGAGGACCGAGTCCCAGAATGGGCCGGGTAGTTATATATACAGAATATGAGGACTGAGTCCCAGAATGGGCCGGGTAGTTATATGTATGCAGGACCGAGTCCCAGAATGGGTCGGGTAGTTATATGTATAAAGAATGAGGACCGAGTCCCAGGATGGGTCGGGTAGTTATATGTATGGAGATGATCTTTATTATGATGATTGTTAGACATGCATGACTTTCTTTTCATATGGTACAGTTGCATTGGTTTCTCTGATTTTTCATATATGTCACATGTTATCTTCTGGCCAGTTACAATCCTCCTTACAGTAATTCATGTTTTACATACTCAGTACATTATTTCGTACTAACCCCCCTTTCTTCGGGGGGGGCTGCGTTCATGCCCGCAGGTACAGGTGATCGGTTAGGTGACCCTCCAATTTATGACATCTACCAACTGCTAAAGAGCTCCCTTGTTCCGGAGCCAGTCACTTTGGTACAGACTCTTATATTTCAGACTTATGTATATCTTAGGCACGACGGGGTCATGTCTCGTCATATGTCATTTTTGTACTCCTAGAGGTCTATAGACAGTCGTGGGTTGATTTATGAGAAGTGTAGACGTGTTTGTTTAGCCATGCTTTCGTATTTCTGTTTGGGATGTTCCCTTATGTTGGTGGCATCCTTGTCAGCTTGCTTATTATATTGTGTTGGTTAGTTGTGACTCCTCTGGAAGCAGGTACCCCCTTATGTAAAGACAGTCTGACTGGCTCGTCTATTCGAGTACATGTTGTAGATACGGCGTTATGCTGCCGAAATTTTATTAATCTTGGTATCAAATGGATTAAGTAAGACAGGTCAGTAATGACGTCCAATTAGGGCGCCAAGTCGCGGCCCTTTGGGTCGGGTCGTGACATTATGCATCATTGTTGAAGGACTTATCCCCCTTATGTCTGCCAATGTCCATCCAATGGCACGCTTGTGAGCTCTCAGCACTCTCAGCAGCTTCTCAACCTCCACTGTGATTAGCTGACACGATATGATCACTGGTAAGGATTGGTTCTCACCTAGATATTGGTATTGCAAATGATCTGGCAGAGTCTTCAACTTTAACTCTGGAGTTTTTTCTGTGGATGTTACTGATCTCTCTGGCATCTGCCCTAGATATTCATATTTCTTCTTATAGCATTGCTCATACGAATCCATCCAATTTGCATACTCCATCAATTTCGGGTCATTGTCGCTATTCTCACCCCATTGGGTCATCACTTATTCAAGAGCATCATTACTCCTGACTCCATTTTATGAAACTGCGTCTTCAATCATATCAATGGCATAACAATTGTCATTTGCCTCTGGGAAGGTTGCTGCTTGGAATACATTGAAAATCACCTCTTATTCTTCCACATGAAGCCTCAGCTCACCTTTTCGAACATCAATGAGTGCCTGTCCCGTGGCTAGGAATGGTCTGCCAAGGATAATGGGGGTCATGTCATTGTCTCTCATGTCTAAGATGATGAAATTAGCGGGAAAGATGAACTTGTCCACTTTAACCAACACATCCTCGATGACTCCCCTGGGATGAACGATGGAGCGATCAGTTAGCTGTAAAGTGATGTTTGTAGGTCTTGTTTCTCCCATTCCAAGTTTGCAAAGCACCATATATGGCATCAAATTTATACCTGCCCCCAGATCACACAACGTCTTATGACATTCAAACTTTCCTATAGTGCGAGAGATGGTGAAGCTTCCCGGATCTTTTAACTTCTGAGGTAACTTCCTCTGTAGGATGAAACTGCATTATTCAGTCAACAATACTGTTTCATGGTCGTCTATCCTCCTCTTTTTACTGAGAATCTCCTTCATGAACTTTACGTAACTCGATTCGCTTCAGAGCCTCAAAGAAGCGGGATGTTGAGTTGCAGTTGTTTGAGAACTTCCAAGAATTTAGAGAACTGCTTGTCAAGGGCCAAAAATTTGTTAGCGATTTATCCACACGCTTAACGCAAGTGCACATATCGTGACAAGTAATATAGTCTGGGTAAGACCGAATATCGTCCTCAGGGATTAATGTTCAATTACCAATTTCTATCATATGGTATCTATTTGGTGATCGATATTTTGATGGTTGTTTGTATCTATGACTACTAAATAATTATAAAAGTTAACTAATTTACTTTACTTTAATCAGATATGGTGGAAATAGGGCTTCCAATCTCCTCAACTATCCGCTCGCTTTAATCTTTAATGCAATGATAAAAGTTCTTCTTCTATATTGAGATAGCAGGTTAACTAAGCCATTTTATATTCCGGTTAGGATATATAAACACTCAACCCCGATGCATAACCCTTCTATCTTTCGATGATAAGATTTACCACAAAGGAAGATTAAGAACAATAACCTATCAAACTATACAAGTATCGGGGTACTTTCGTCCACGATTTTAACCTATGTTTATTCAACTATAGCATATTCACAATCTCCCCTTTCGGATATCGATTAGAAATCATATATGTGATGATAATTAGTGATCAATTAATTACCAAGCAATCAAAACAATTATTGAATAAATCTCAACTATATAAAGAAGAAACCAAAACCATGCATTAAATCATAAAACGAGGTTCAAGTGATTCGAATGGAAAGCCCTAATTAAAGTTTAGCTCCTATCCATAGACATGCTAAGAACTAAAAGATTATCCAACATAAACTGAAAAATAAATAAAGTAAGAAAAAAAATTACTCAAGAACAAGCCTTCAATCTTGAAGCTTTCAAGAACTATGTGTTGTGTAGAGTTAGGGATTGTGTTACCCTTCAAAAATCTGCCCTAAGGCTATTTTATATCCTCCAAAAACATTCCCAACTTTTCCCTCTTGGTCTTGGCCCATTCCCATTCGGATTTGGCTGAAAATCTGCGTCGGTGCCACGGCCCTGAGACCGGCGCCGTGGTGCCGAAACTCCTGCGGCTCGTCAGATTTTTGGGTGTCGTGGCACCGCTTTCGCTAATGGAGTGGCGCCACGGCGCCGCCCTGTCCTTCGTTCGGGGTGCCGACTTTTCGTCTCTTTTGGCTCTGGAACCTCTGTTTCTGCCCTCTTTTTGCTTCTTTTCGCCAATGTGCCATTTTAAACCACTGTGACTCAAAAGAAGGAAAATATATACTAACATGACACATATTTGTACAAAAATGGGCCAAAGACTAACTAAAGATGAATCAAAAGGTGTATATAAAATACGCCTAACACAACTCTACGGTTAGGAAGGTTGTCTCAACATTCATGTCATGCAAGACTGCGGTGACCCTGGAGGTTAAGCTATTCACATAGGAGCACATGTCTAAGTAGCCAAGGCCTTATACTCGTCAGTAGATCCATCTATTTTTGTACTCAATTTGAGTATCTAATTTTACAACCCACATGTTCTTTTCCCAAAGGAAGAACAATTATCACATAAGTGTGGTTCTATCTGATTTAGTCTATTTCTCTCTTTTAGCTTCTTTCCAAAGCAATGCTTCTGGAGTTGACAATTCTTTGTTAATTGTCCATGGTTTTTCTCAACCATATAAGCTAGATGTCCTGGAACAAGTCTTTGTCCCCTTTTTTGCTCCGGTGTGGTTCAACATCTAGAATCTCTGAGTTCTGTAGATCTGGAACATTAAGTTCCGGATAGTCAGCAACTTTTGAGTCTTGTAGATTTGGAATGACTAGTTCCGGGCAGTCAGACACTCACGAGTTCTTGTTAACCTCGAGCAAATACTACCTTTTCCTTCTCAAGGAAAGTTATCTTCAAAGAGTTCAACATTCTTTTATCCAAGAGGCCATAAACACTATTGTTATTTGCAGATCTAGATTTGCAGATCTAGTAGACATGCAATCTACAGTCTTAGGTCCAACTTGACCTGTTCCGGTATACCAACCTCTACCAATCAACCCATATCACAACATTTGTATATGAGATTATTTCCATGTTTCACACGGAGGGTTATCCTTATCCTTATGCGGAGTTCCGTTGAGAATCACATTAGCGGTAAGGATCGTCTTTCCCCACATACCTTGGGCGTACAGATCTATACTTGGCTAACACCGTTAGACTTGAGGTGAGTAAGGAGCAGTCATTTGATTAACGATGCTTCACATTCTCCCCCTCTATCCCTGTGAATTCTTCAATCCGTAGGCTTTTCAACTTCTACTTTATAGTGCTCATCTGCTTCATCTTTGCTTTTCAACAAACAAAGGAACAAATACGTCGTACCGTCGTCAATGGAGATCACAACGTACTTGTCTCTCTCCCCCTCTATTTGTACACGCATCAAATCACCCACATAAGTGTAACTATGTTATAGAGGAGTGATGCTTCTTTCGATATTCCTTTCACGGAATAGAAATGTAATTTTGCCTCTTCACCTACCTCACATTATGTCGACAAACGGCAACAATATCAACTTAGTTAGATTTGAATGACTTTCTATTTAACGTGTCTTAATCTATGAAGGCATATAAGCATGGATTACAAATATATCATTCATTTGGCTACAGTCTTACTGTACCACTCTTAGTTATTATAGACCTGTTGGACTAGACTCAAGCCAGTTTGACCAACAACGTCCCTGAACCAAGTTTGGGACATGTATCACCTCTTGTTAGAGTGATCCCATTCCCTTAAGTCCTTTAGAGGACAACTTCTTCAACTCATTTTACTTTGGAGGTGGTGTTGCTTCACATGAAAAACTTGTTTCCCGTAGTTAGGGCGTAACCGGATCGTATGAGATCTAGATACTCTGGCCCACTCCAGTTTCCTTGACAGATTGAGTGTCCAATTTATTTTCTGCCTTTCTTTTGGCCTTTAAATCATTTAAGATCTGGAAACTTTGGCCCACTCCATTCGCCCTTAGGCTTCGTATGACTGAGTGTCCAATATCGTCATGTCATATGACGGATCTGGTTCACTCCAGTCGTCCGTAGGCTTTGTATGACTGAGTTTCCACTACTATCCTGTCAAAAGACGGATCTTCTGTCAGAAACGGTGACAGTTTGTCTCTAGTCCTCTAGTCTTGTCCTTAGTCCTCTTCCATTACTTATGATTGTCCATAAATCCAGTTTATTACAATCTAAGTCCATTCTTTTAGGTTGTTGTTTATAACAGTCCAATTATAAATGGGAAGGTAAATGAGATTAAACTTCTGATTTTAAAGTGTAGAGAATATAGGTCTTAACAAAACCACTTCATATTTCTAGCCTTGCTTTATTCACTTTTATTCAGAAATTATCTTTTAATCTCAATTTTGACAAGAAATGAAAAGTTAACTCATACCTTTGGAATCTGGCTCACGTCAGTCACGTGTCCAACTCCTCATTACCATAAGATAGAGGCTTTCTGCTATAAAATGGAACATAATCTTTAGCTTTCTCCTCGTGTCCCAGTTGACATCCTCAACCTCTCGTGGACGCTTGTTTCCATCACTCTCGGAAGCGGCGACAACAACTCTTCTTTGATCATTAGCCTTGCCATCATGACTATCAGCAGTATCTTCAAGTTCAAGATCAGCAACAGAGATCTCCCCTTTGACGAAAATAGATCTACAACTATCGTCAAAGAGAGGCCCAAAAATAGGACCAGATTTGTTGACAGATACAATGTTTGAACTGACAACAGAACTAGTTTCAACAAGATAGCCACAGCCAGATCTGAGATCATATCCACTGGCATACTTCTTTCTAGCACTAGTATAAATATTGTCTTAAGATTGTGAGTTACACAAGCTCTGCGAGCAGAGCGGTATACCGAAAAAAAGAAGCGACAACCTTACTTAAGCAATTCTTCTTATTGAATATTTGACGATACATTCTGTACTTTGCTAAAAACCGATCCTTGTTTAGAAAGGATAAACAATTACAATAAAACAGGCTTGAAGCCTAATATGTGTTGTGATAACAACAAGTCTTATGATCTTGATCTTCTGTCTTAAATCCATCTTGGAGTCTTGGATCATGAGATCTTCGTTCGAACTGCAGCAAGTCCCTTGATCTTTTTAACCTGAAATAAAGAGAAACTAAATATGAAAGTGTTACAAGGGCGCTGCTGAGTCGAGTGATATTCACTCTGTCCTTAAGACAATATTGCCCCGTATGAATCCTTTAACGCCTATTGGCAACTTGTTTTCCAAGATAAAACAACAACTAAACAAATGAGCAAAGGAAAACTCAATTGTTTTCCAAGAAGAACCTTTGAGTGTGTGAGAGATATGCTAGAGATGAAGAAGTTTAGAAAATCTGAACTATACAAGTATGAAGTGTGTTCTTGAATTGAGACATTTATAGTGTGTGTAAGATGCATTCTCATGTAGTCAATTAATGACAATCAAGATCATGTAATGTAACTAAATGAGAGGTTATAATTCAGCCAAATAATGGCTGAATTCAAGTGCCAAGTAATGGAGAATTAATGCTCCAAAACCAGCCCAAAAGTCAGAAATTTCCGTCTTCCGTCGATCACACTGCCTCCGAAGCACCGCGGCGCCTGAGATCCAGTGACCAAACATCGAATTAGCGTTGCGGCCCTGGCGCCCCCGCTCTATGGGCGTCGCGGTCCTTTTCCAACAGATTTCGATATTACACATCGTACATTTCTTCCTTCCTTTACCAACGTGGAACACGCGTCATTTGGCCAATAACCCTCCATCATTCTATGTCTCAAACGTTTCACTTACCTACCAATATATCTTTCACTTAATGAAATTTACGATACTTGGTACTACGTGTGCACGTGTGTAGAAACGACGTTTCCATTGTGCGAGACCTCAATTGTTCGAGTCATAAATAATGGGTTAAATTTAATTCTACATTAGTAAATTTCCAACCGTTCTTTTTTGGGAGTTAAGGTGTAAGCATTACTAGAAGAATTTTATTTATACTAAAAGTGTAAATAATTTTGCACTGTCACATTTAACTTGTTATAAGATATCACTTTCTTTATTTTTCACATTATTTGTCCACATTTTAATAGCCAATTACTTATATAGACAATATAATTACTTTTTAATTAACCTAATAGTATAAGACGTGGATTTCAGTTGTTGTCATGTGACTTGGAGGTCATGGATTCAAGCCGTGAAAATAGTCTCTCGCAAAAATGTAAAATAAGACTTCGTACAATAGACTTTTGTGGTCCGTCCCTTCTCCGAACACCGCACATAGCGGAAGCTTAGTTCACCTAACTATTTTTTTTAAAAGACTATTAATGATATTGTGAATGTATGTAGTTAATCTCTACTAGAGTAGAATTCACGGACGAAGATGGTGTCTCTGTTCAAAGTGGTGTCTATGTCAGACTTCATCTTTAAATTGATCATGATGATGAGACTCAGAGTGGAATATGGAACTTTTGTATTTGTCCCAATTACGGCATGCTGTCCAATAAAATTTACTCCTTCCGTCTCAATTCATGTTGTACAATTTTTTTTAATCTGTTTAAAAAAATATTATATTTTTATATTTAAAAATAATTTACCTTATTGAATGGTTTATATCCACACAAAAATCTAAGATTTGTTTTGACAACAAATTTCAAAAATTTTACTTTTTTTCTTAAATTATGTGACAAATCAAATGACGCCACATAATAGAGTATTTGCTATGAAATATTGGACTGGACATGCCTTTATGTATATAAACGTAACCAACTATATATAATATATTGTCCTATCATATTACTGTGGTTCCATCCTTGATTTCAGTATTTGATCCTTTATTTCCCTCTCTGCTTCTCTATTCTTTCCCCATAGGACCAAGTAGAGCCCACCAACTAGCAATATTCCTCCACATACACTGCCAAAAAGAAGGAGAAAACAGAAAAATTGATTGTTTGAATTTTAATGAGAAAAAGTTTGAATCATTTGAGTTGAATATTAGAAGGATAAGTACATAAATATGAATCATGATATCCACTTCCAAATATTAACAAAAATGTTACGTATGTCCAGTAAATATCATATTCACTTTGATACCGTAAGTAAACTTGAAGGAGAAAGAGACATATAAATTTGGGCTAATTTGTTAATTTATATTTTCTTAATTTACTCTGCTTGGTTAACACAAGTCTTATTTAACCTTTACGGATCACTTTACTATCCAGCAAGCTTCAGCTCGAAAGCAAGAAGTAAGGGCACATCAGCTGTGCGAAAGCCGAGGGAGAATCGGAAGAGAGAAGGGAAAAGTGCAAAGGATTGACAAGTTTAATGGGGAAGAATGATTTACATGTTGACTGTCTTCGATAGACGAAAAAAAATCAAGCGGTCTAACCTAACCCAAGGCGGACCCCAACCGAAAGGCGCTAGACGGACTAAGGGAAGACGAGATAAAGAGAGAAGCTGACCCTAAGTGTAAAACCTTGCTGCGGGAGTCTTTCTCCAATGAGAATCAAGAAAGTTTTTGGGAAAGACAAGAAAGGAACTCGCCCTTTGACACCAAGGGATAAGAGTTAATTGTTGGTGATGACTAGGTGAAGAAAATCTATGAGAAAAGGTTCTCGAACCGGGTTAACTGTTAAGACCAAATAAAGCGTGGAACCAACAAGTTTTAGTCGAATAAGGTAACGAGTCTAAGGCATGAATCAAGCTTTTGAAAGAAATGGACGTGCGTAAGGCTTAATAGTGAACTTTTGTTGATTAAGATCGAAGTTGCGGTATTACCTTCCCACATAAAGTGTCTCCTTCCACAAAAATGCTGACACTATGGCGGTTATGATGAGTGATAATGGAGTGAACATAACTATGAATACTGGTCCTTTTTTCTCTACTGCCCAAAGCTGTAACCAGTATGTCAAGCCCGTAACGATCACACCCTGCAATGTTTTTGGTGAATTAATTACTCTAAACTACAAAGAACATCACACAATCTAAGAAATATAAAACCAAAAAGATTTATTTTACCGATGGTCATTTAACTTTTGATTTAATTACTACACCACATCTTACAGAATTGAATTTTGTCACAGAAAAATGACTCAACTATGACTATGTAACACAGAAAATAGAAAACACCAAAAAAATGCTACTTTCTAGTCCGGAAGCACAAATATGTCAGCTCTTCACATTATATGTGAAATCAACCATATAGAAATGTAAACAATGATTGAATTGTTAATTAAATTACCAAGGATTTCAATTGTTTATGAAACTAATTGAAATAAAAACGTCTTGAGCTAACAGGAGATTGTATAGGAGAAAACATACACAATAGGCTACTGAAAAAAGATTGATGTCCCATTTGAGCTTCCATGCTGATATGTTCCTTTCCATTGCCATAGCCCAAACTGAAGATTGTATCCAGCTAAACAAGCAATATAGAGTGGCAAGACGTAGCTTTGCTGGATATTGTTTTACAATTGGGACCTAAAAATAGGTATGTGTCAATTAGTGAATAGTAATTTTTTCTTTAAACTTAGGAGCATGGTTGAAGATTTACTAAAATATACCTGTAAAATGAGCCACAAGGACCATATTATGTTAGCCAAAAGCATGACTAGTGAACCTTTTAACCACTCTTCCTTCAAACTATCATTTAAGTTTGAGCCATGAGTTCCCCTTGTGTTCCCTTTCGGCCAATTCACGAAGTTCAATTGTGGCCCTTTAACTATGGCAAACACCAAAGCTCCTGTAATACCAATTGAAGAACCTAACACTTTTGCAATTCCATGTGATTTATTTATTGAAAGACCCTCCACTCTGTATATTTGATTTTAAAAAACAGAACATTAGGTACATATGGTTCCTTTTTGTCCTCAAAATATAAGGGCTCTCTGCTTAGGTATAGTTTTGAAATGTACCTTAAAATTATTGCCATAAAAAAAGTTATGGCTGGAATTAAATTAGTTGTGGCTGCAGCAAATGTTGCTGTAGTATAATGTATGGAGAAGTAGTAGAGATTCAAACTTAGAGTGCTGAAAAAAATGGCACAAAATTAGTCAAGTGAGGACATACAATAGCTCAAAAAAACCTTGAAATAGGAGTAATAATTAACAGTGAACTTACCTAAGTAATGACATTAGTAAGATCTTCAACAGGATGTTGTATGATAAAAGAACATCAGGCTTTCTGTTTAGTCAAAACGAAAAGAGAAATAACGTTGGATTATTTAAAAATTGCATATAGAATAGTTGTTATAATTCGGAAAGCTTATGACACTACTAAAAAAATGTGAATTGCCACCTTTCGAAGAAGGCAGCGAGGGGGGCTAAGGCGACAACAGCAAATGCTTGACGATAAGTAACAAAAACATAAGGGTTCATCCCTTCAGATATTGCAGCTTTAGAAAACAAAGCCATGCCTGCAAAAATAGTTTGTGTGAGGAGCATGGCAATGTAGTGTTTTTGCTTTTCCATTGACATGGCACAACCAATTACTAAATGCTTCATTTTCTGTTCAATTTGGTTTCTTGTCTGTCAAAGCATTAAAGGACTCTTCAATTTATAGAGAACCCACAGACTTGGTACAATCCTGTTATTGGTCAAGCTTCCAATTATCTGTTTATTCTGAAAATATTTTTGTCAGTGCTCTTTCAGAAAAATACTTTTCAAAATATTTGACTAATCAATTTGAAAAACATTTTTACCAATCCAAAATCACCTACTCGATTGACAAGCATAGCTTTTATAGCTGCTTTATCTACCTGAAGTCGACGCTTCTTGAGTGAGAAGCGGATGTTGGTGAAAAAAGGAAGTTGAGTTCAAGTTTGGAGCACATGGCATAAGCCAAAGATCCTAAATAACTACGGCCAGAGAGTCAAATAGGTCGGGAAGAAAGAGTCTGAGGTCGGGTTGGACGACATAGATCTTGGTTAGGGACTCCGTTTCATCTTTCTTTATTCTCGATTTCAAAGTTCAGTAAAGTAGCTATTCTGTGACCAAATTTTTTAAAAATACTTACAGGGAGAGGGTATTTTTTAAGCTTTTGAATAACAATGTTACTTGAAAATGAATTTTTTTTTTCTTAAAAGCTTGATCAAACACCTCAACCCTCGAATTTTGTGGGGTTGATCACTTAAGTGGGGTCAAGGTTCATTTTACCCTTCTTTTTAACTACAGTCCAATTCAAAAAGCCAATGTCTCATAGTCACTAAATAAGTCAACTGTACATGTTAAATCTTTCTATTTTTGGACACCTCACTTTGTATACATGCAAACTGAAAACCAGCTCTTAATGATAAGTTTTGTGACTACTGTGGGGTGGATCAAAGCGATTGCAGAGAAGATTTGATCTGGAACGGAACACTTCACTATAAACATTGTAGAAAGGATAAAATATGAGCCTAATCGTTCTTCTCGAATCTGCCCAATATTGTTAGCTGAAACTTTTGTGTTCCAGCAGGGAAAGCCCTTTTCTCTGTTATGCACCAGAAGAATGAATTAACATAGTTTAGATTGTCATTAGAGGGTTTCAACTTTCAAGAGTAGCATTTGATGACATTTCTGTACTTGAAATGTAAAAATTATTTATACAATCAGGTTAATTGTTATGTTTACATGTAAATTTTTTGATAAACATTAATTATTAATCTGATAAATACAGTAGCTAACCTTCTATCATCGATTAAAATTCATTTATGGTATAGACTTTTTTTATACTATCAGTGTATATATATCTAAAATCCTTATATTTAGTTATGGAGATCTAGTAATTAGTTGCATCGATGTGCACTAGCAGAAATATCTTCTATGATTGGTCTCATAAAACAGAGCACTATTGAAAAATTTTGCCAAAATCTCTATGGTTTGATAGGTTAAGTCCTATAAGCAAGAATTACAAGCTTGACTTCCAAATCCAATTAGGGTGCTCCGTGGAATTATTATCACAGAGATTAGTTACATTATTCTCCACTTTGCTTGTACGCAGTGGCGGAGCCACGTGAAGCAAGTTGTACCATCAGTTTTTTGGAAATTTTCGATCACGTCGTTTTGGATAAACGGTGGGTGAAACGGTGCGTTTTAATTTTCTTCGGTCATTTTTTTTTTTAACTGTACAAAAATATCTCTGCACCACTAGAATTTGCTAGCTCCGCCACCGATTGTACTTACTTTAATGGAATTATGTATTTTTCTTACCATAAGTAGGACAAATGCAGCTCATTGGTGAAAAGTTGCGATTCAATCTGAAGAATTAGACAGGCACAAGCTTTACATTTACCAATAAATAATAAACATTTCATAAGAAAATAATTTTGTTTTTTTTAAATATCAAAGAATGGTATAACTAAACTTTAGAATAGTCATTCCAATCTATTCTCTTCCAATGTTCCGAAAGAGCAATTAAATAGTCTTGATCCAGAATGATAGTATGCCGTATTAATTACACAAAGTTTGTTTTAATTACTAGAATTAATATTGTAGAATTTTAGCATAAGTGTGATTATTTTGATCACTTCAGAACTATTCTTTCAGGATTACCCCCATGTACACTGATAAGTTAAAAATATAATCTATCTATAAAATCTTGATGTTTTCTGCGTCTAAAAAATATATGCAGGAGACAATGATTTGAAATGTGAGGTAAATCACAGATAATGAGACTCTTGTGGTGTCTCCAAACCGCATGTCGAGAGAGCAGTCTTGAATGTCATTTTACAATAATTTTAGAAATTACAAAGTTTCCTTGGAGATGGTAATTGCCTTAGTTGCGACAACATTCAGAGTTAAAGAGAAGGACTCACATGAAACTAAGTTGGCAAACTTCTGAAAAGAGGTGTACATAACACTTTAGGCAAATCTCGTATTGAAAAGGGATAGAAAAGTGAATTTTAATACAAAATAAAGTACAAATTCACATGGTACGTGCACTTAAGGACGGATCTGTATGATCAGACGATACAAGCCTTGGACTTGAACAACTACATTAGCAACCTTGTCGAATATCTCCTCGTCCAAGCTGTGATGGATGAAAGTGAGGATTTTCCTAATCTTTTTTCATCATAATGACATCATCTGCTACCTCTCCACTTAATATTCCTCTTTAATTTGTACAACTGCACATTTAGCAAATAGTATAGTCATATGTTCTAGGTTATACGTCCTGTTTTGTTGGTATTTACCAAATGAGCTTTCTCATTCACCATCTGTGGAGGGTCCAAGTGAAGCCATATAATATCACATAATAATGATGGAGTTAGAAAATTTATCAAAGAAATTCAAAATATAAAGAAGTAAACACAAGGAAAAATCAAATGATTCAATATCTAATATCATATTATTATATAATACTAAACGTGGGAAGTAGGGATGGAAGTGGGTCGGGTTTGGAGCGGGTTTTGGGATTCCCATACCCTACCCATCCTCCCAAATGTGCTACCCATATCCTATCCATTACCCATTGGGTATATAATTTCCATACCCTTATTTGCCCCTTTCGGGTATTGGTTACCCGCGGGTACCCACGGGTTATACACTTCCTCAAATAAAAGACAAAAATTCTACAAATTTCATAAAATATTTTAACAAATACAATCAACGTTCAATGAAAAAGATTGTCCAAACACTAATGTCATCTCAAAAACAAAATGCAACTACACCAAACATGTCTTCAAGGTCTTCAAACTTTTAGTGTGCTTCTCCATAAATCTATGAAAAAACAAAAGAAGAAAAATTAAGGTCCTCAATTTATTATCTTTATAATAATAATTTATAACCTTATATATATATATATATATATATATATATATATATATATATATATATATGTAGGATATGGGTAGGATATGGGTAGGGTACATCCATATCTTTATCCGTCCCTAATCCACCCTCAGACAGTCGGGTCAATATCTTATCCGACCCATCGGTCGGTCAAAGCGGGTAATTACCCGCGTTGACCGGGTAGGGTATGAGTCGGGTCAATTTTTCCGTCCCTAGTGGGAAGCCCCTTAGTGCAAAGTTAGATTACCATAATATCCATCAAAAGTTAATGGACTTTATACCCTTTAAGCAATTTAATATAATTAATTGGTTAAATTAAATAATTATATTAAAACAAAAAAGCAAAAATAATGACTCCTTGTCTATCATAATTATGCTAAAACGTTTGAATTTCTTCCACTTCTCCACATACGAATGAAACTACAATATACATTGTCTTTGGTTCTTTTGAAAAGTTGTGTTTATTGATGGAATTTAATGCACAATTTATGGGTTACTAATTAGGATTTTGAAACGTTATATTTTTGGAATCCAAAGAAGACATTAAAGAGTCGTGAATGGTATGCTTTCTCATTTGTCAAGTTATTGAAGACTCCAAATAGTCGCATTGTTTTTTTTTTTTTTTTTTTTGTGACGGCGAACCCGCAACCGCCGCTTTTCAGTGCAAGACAGTAAACCCTTGATCGACGCAATAGCCTGCAAACCACGTCAGCCAGTTAAACCACACTTGGCAAGCCAGGTGTGACAGACTCCCCCCAAAAGGCGAAGGCAGGCCCGGTGTTACCCTGGTGTTTCGAACTTGTGACCAAGTGTTGAGGATACCTAGTATATACGACAATATACACTAGTAGTATACATTAGCATTAGGCCTGTTATGCTTGGGCCTATTTGTTTTTACATTTGCTCCTTGGCCCATAATTGTGAGGCCCTTTTTATTCTTACTAAGTTCTATATACATGTAACAAAAGAAGAGAAAGTTTGAGTAGCAGAAATAAAAGAATAGAAAAGCTTGTGCAGTCCCTCTCTCTTCTTCCTTCTTGATCTTCCTGCTGCTTCTCACAACTGCCATGGCAAAGCTCGATATTCAGAGCTTTGCATAGTTTTAACACCAAGCTCTCCCACACCATCCAATGAGGATACCTCTGCCTTCAAGATCAACTGGTCTAGGGCTTCGGATTAATAACTTCAATAGGTGATTTGTGATTAAAACGCTTCAACCTCTTTGAGGATTAATTTATCCAATTTTTGTGAGCACACCTATGGCTGTGAATTATTCGTTAGTGTCATTGTGTAAGTTTATCACTTTGAGTATCTTTCTGATTTACCACCAATCCTGATTATTCTTGTGAAATAATTTGAGTTTCTATTGATTCAAGTCAATTCTTGGCAGGGCAGCCTGTTGTTCTAAGCTACGTTATGTGCGGAGTCAGAGAAGTCAACTTTTCTTTTATCTAAATATTTGAGTTTTTCTTTATCTAAATAATTTGAGTTTTTATTGATTCAAGTAAAAAACTGTGATGATGCATATTAGTAATGTATACTATAAATATTGTTTTACCAAAAAGGAGGATTTCTTGAATTAGAGTACATTGTGCACGTTAGTTTCCCTCCCTTGTATATTTGGACATGTGATCGTGGGGACAGGAAAAATATGCAATTTCTAATTTTAAAATACAAATGTTACTTTATATGGAGAATTTGCTGAAAATAATAAATCAGTCCTTTTGTGATGTTAGTATCAATTTACAAAGTATTGCGCCAACCAAGCAATCGAAAAGACTGAGACAAACATACACTAAGAATATCGTCTATATAGAAATATTAGGTGTGATACGTTAAATTATATGTTTTTACCTCATAAAATAAGAATAAGAAATAAAATCTATAATTTCATATCTTTGTAGGTTGAGACGACATTCATGCATCTTTACAACAACAAACAAGTCCCTTCACAAGAATTTGTTCATTACTCTTTCATGTATAATTATTTATTCAATTTCTTAAACAAATTTTTTATCTTATTTTATGCATACATGTATTATGAGGCTCGATATACACGTGCAATGCACGTGCCGAGAGACTAATAAATATATATATTATATATTATATATATTTTAATAAAAGTGATTCAAATGAACCCTTGTGCTTCTAGTTCCGCCCTTGCATATTACTATAATTAGATTTGAACATATTTTTACAAGACTAGGGTGCGAGTACCTGCACTAATGATGGAGGCATACAATGCTTATGACTTAATTATGCACATTTGGTGGCTCAACTACCATTTGATCATGAAACAAACCTGAAATAACCAGTTCAAACATAAGGAAACTGACTTGTTGTATTGCAATTACTAAACTGAATTACAAGAAAACAACAATGGAAATGACATAGAAGAACCGATAAGAAGAAGGAGATGAGAATTAGACACAGAGAACGGAGATGAGAATTAGACACAGAGTTTGCCTAAGCATTATATCAATTCGCATAAACTGTTCCTTCCAACTCCTAGCCCTTTTTAACCACATTCTAATTGGGTCTGAATCTCAAATAAAACTCTCCAACCTTTTACTCACCCCAATAATCTTAATTGAATCAGTCTTGTACCACTTCTAGCCCATAAGAGTCAGCTTGGTTCACAACAATACTCCAACTACAAGAAAAACAATCTACGGTGACAGATCTCGTGTGACAAAAATGAAACTGTCACATCTTTTTGCCTTTTCTTGACAGTACGGTTTTTTTAAGTGTCACAAAATTATGACATTTATGTGACGGTTTTTTTAAGTGTCATAAAATTATGACATTTGTGTGACGGTTTTTTTTAAGTGTCATAATAAATTATTTTAAACCACAACCCATAAATAAAATAAAATATTAAAACTACCAAGACTTCAAAAAAACATTTGAATCCCTTAGGCTGCCTTAGCTCTCAAATACCAACGATTTTCGCGGGCTACAGTAACAACGTCGGAAATTTGAAATTTTCGGCCGACTCCGACAACCATTGGCGAAAAACCATATACCAATAGCTTCGTCTCGTCAAGTCCGTAATTTACATACTAACCATATCCGTCGAATCATCCTACATCTCCTCCAATTTCAGATCGAAAAATCCCTATTTTTCTATTTGGTTTTTGGCATTTTCCGGTGACCTGGGCCAGATTCAACGGTAGTGGGTTACTCCATTGTGACCGCCATCACTCCCCCGTCATTTCTATACCACTCACGCTGTTCGATTCAACCCCAACAGCCACAACACCCAAATCGAAACTTCAACTAACCCTAGCCGCCGCCTTTATTTTTCCGGCCACTTGTGCCATTGCCGAAGGTCGAGGCTGGTACCATTGGACTCACCTTCATCTGCTTTACATTTCTATACCATTTTAATCCCTCAATTTTTACCAGAAAATTAGTTGGACGAAAATACCCCTCCGTCATTATTGAAAGATTGATGTGTTTTCCAACAATGCTCAAATTCCATTTTCTGTGAATGCATCGAACAGTAATGGCGTCCACAGAATTTTTGTGGCGGCGACACATGTCCCGGCTTCAACGACGCAACAATACTCACAGGTTTTGAACGCGACGGGCATAAATGGAATTAATGGAGGCAATATTGTCAATGCCAATTCATTGGCAACACTGATCAGCTCAATGCCACCTCCCCTTCCATCGAAACAAGTTCAATTCTTACATGGTGAACCTATCTTCATGTTTGATGAATCTGAAATAGATGTGTTGATTGAGCGACAACAACTAAAACTTGTTGTAATCTGAAATAGATGGTAGATGTGTAATGAGTATATATTCTCCGGTGAAGTCTGAGTAACCGAGAGACATTAAGAGGTGTGTATAAGCAATTGTGAGGTAGTTCAGAGTGATTTCTGAAGTATATTTTTCAGGTTGCGTGGTGATCAAGACTGACCTTACACTTGTTTGAACATTGGTTTCGCTGAATGCTTGCAATGAGTTTCATTTTTGGTTGAGCTTTTCAATTGTTAAACCAAGACTGCAGGTCTGAAGGTCCCGAGGTCTGTACATAGCTGAATGTAGGAATTTACTATAGTAAGGCATGACAGGCAAGGGAGGAATAGTTTGAGAACTCTAGTGCAGTTAGCTTTTACATTGTTGTTCCCCTTTTCCTACTTTATGGTGCCCTTAATCTCTCAATACATTTATATATGTCTTGAGACATGAGTCTGAATAAATCTCTGATGATTTTTTCTTATATTGGTTAAAGTGCGTAGGAAATTCGTCTTATAATACATGATCAAGAAGTATGAGATTGTCAACTTGCGTGGTCTTTAAATATTTTTGTCTCGCACACAATCTTGACTGTTTGCAGTAAATGGAAGAACTTATGGCATCAATCCTCTTTAGTTGGGTTGCTACTGGTGTAAGTTTAGTTGTTCTTCTCGAGGTAATGTTTGGTTTCTTTGTAATCCGACTCATTATCAACAATCTACCCGAATAGCTGATACATTAATTATATGTCATGCCAGGCAAGAGATATGTTTATCTTCAATATAGAGCCTATCAATTTCATTCAGTCCTATTGTCGTTGGCTTCTTCCATCTTTAATCTTGCATGGTGACATCTCCAACATGAATTGGATTGCGAAGGTTGTGTAAAGAGAGGATTTCTTGCATTCTTTTTTGCAAGGCTAAGTTTAACTTGGAATTCTTGAAATATTGCAGCTATTCTCATTTTCTGATACCTTCAGAGGTTTGTATGATGATTCCATCCCAAACGCTCAAGCATTCTACACATCATCTGGTTATTCGGTTAGTGATAATTTTAATTATATTACACCCCGTATTTCCAAGGCATTAATATGAGAACGTACTCAAGGAACTAAGGTTTGAATATTGGAAGGATAGCATGATTACATTTTTCTCCGAAAAAATTTCAGAAAAATGTGAAGACGAAAAATTTATTAACTCGGAGTTAGATTCCCTAATGTGGATTTACGGGCTTAGTATTGGATTACGAAGTAATGGAATTGATAATATGAGGGCCGTCAAAATTTCACAATTTTGGGGGGTTCAAAAATTTTAAGTATTTTGGCTAAGTGTTGGATTATTATTTTGTGAAGGGAATTATGGGTGAGTAAGAGGGTGACATGTGTCCCTCCCCACTTGTGTAGCAAGACTATAATTATGTATATGTATATGTATATGTATATGTACATGTATATGTACATATATTGCAAGAATGTCTAGAAAGAGAGATATTTTCATCCAAGTGGACAAGTGTGGAAGATATTTGTGAGATATTTTCATCAAGACAAGTAGACCACTTAGGTCCCCCTCCACTTGTAAGAATTCATCTATATAAGAGAGGTGATAGCAAGACTTAGAGACATTTGCATAATATCTTCTTCATCCAAAACTCTCTTCTCCCTTCCTAAAACTTGAGGTTTTCGAGATTCTTCAAGAATTAATGAAGAACAAGAGTTGATTATTCTCCTAGATTAAGCACCCTAACCAAGTTCTAAACCTAATTAACTCTCCAAGGTATCACAAACATAGTTTGGCCAAAAGTTAGGTGACATTCCTAAGTTTGTTTATGAACTTTTTGGAAGTAAAACAAGAAGGAAAGATGGTTACAAGCTTGTAGTAGATGTATGTGTGTGATTGGAACTTGAAGAATAAGGAGCTAAGACTAAACTATGGACCGATTTTAAGTGGATTATTTTGGGCATATTTAAGGTAAGGATTATTCCTCCTCTTGAAGTAATTGGATATTACATGTTGTAGTAATTAATGAATAAACTTGTGATTAAAAAGAATGAAGAATAAGAAGTACATGTCACAATCTTGGCATGTTAGCCGATTGTGGACATTTTTGGTGTTGTCGGATTCGTTGGTTATTGTTGTTGTTAAACATCACCTATTACATGTTGGCATGAAGGAAATCTTGTTGTTAACAAGTGGATATAACTTATATAAAAGTATTGGAATATAAGTTGAATTATAAGAAGTTATGAAAACAGTTTTGGTTGTAGTAGTTGGCCGAGAACACTAAATAAATGACTGTTTTTACATTGGACTATGGACTGATTTTAGCGGACTAACGGACTATTTTTACATTGGACTATGGACTGATTTTAGTGGACTGTTTTGGGTAGATTAAGGGGCTGAATTTTACACGTGAAGTAGGCGTGTAATCCCCTTTGGTTAAACTGTTGGTTGTGCCCTTAATTGGTGTCTTGGTTATTGATGAAATTGGCCTTCTAGAAAGGTGGAAAAGTACGTATAAACGGGGGAAGTGCTGCCCAAATTTTTATAAAATAAAGGAGATTCATTGAGTAGTATAAGTGTATACTAGTATCATGAAGTTGATAGAAGTGTTATTATCATTATATGTTTAAGTACTACTTGTGGCGTATTCTACTTAGCGTGTGGATTAGCCGAAGAGGTATGTGAACTCTTCCTATCTTCTTGGGCATGAACCTTATAAAATGATACTTGATATTATAAGTGTCTTGAATTTTCAAATGAGAATTTTAAATGAATTCGGATTTCATTGTGGTGTTTCCTTGAGTTGGAAAGAATGGGTTACTTAAGGTGTAGTAACTTGATCTTAAAAAAAGGAAGTGTCTTGGTTTTAAAAGAGTAAGTTACTTGAGTTTAAAAGTATATTTGACTTGATCTTAAAGGTGGAAAGTGTCTTGATACTAAGGGTGTTAGTGTCTTGGGGTTTATAAATGAAAAAGTGTGCGGCGAACGTACATGGTTCTAGTTGGTTTGTCTAGAAAGGAAGTGGTTCTATCTATTCCATTAATAGTACTTTGGGTTTTATAAAAAGGGAAGTTATTCTACTCTTAGAAGTTAAGGGTATTCATGTTGTTGATTATATGCTTAAGGCATGTCTAAATTATTCTTAAGTCATTACCAAGTCTTATGGGAGATGTTGGTAAGAGCTTTTAGTAAACATTGGAGTCGAGTTGATCTTGCTAAGTTATGGCACTAATGAGAGAAAAGCATCGAACAAGTCACTGCAGCGTTAATGAAAAAAAGAATCCACAATCAATTATATCGAAATGAGTAGAATTTCCATCTGCATAGAAGCTAAGATATAACCAGTTCGTTTTATATTTTCTAGGATCAAAGCTGATTAGATAAAATCTCATGATATATTAATCACGACTCATAAAATGGAAGTTGTTAGATATACTCCCTTGATAGTACCTTGGGATTTCTAAAAGAAAAGTTCATTTTAAATGTTTTTGAAAAGGAAGGCATGATATTATCTTAAAAAGGAAGGCATGGTAATTGTCTTGGTTTGTTAAAATGATGGTTTATTCATTTTATGATAATAAGAGTCCAAGAATATTTTAAACTTGCATATGTTCGCTCATGATAGCCTTTCGTGCAAGTGTTATATTTCTATACCACCGCGTTCCTCATTGGAGTGCCGACCATCTTATTGTGTTATTTACTTGGACGTGCTTACATGATGGAGGAATTCCATGGGTATGCTTCCACTATATTGTTCCATGGACATGCTTTCACGATGAAGGAATTATGTGGGCGTGCGGCCATGATGCGGGTTCAATCCCTGGGTGATATTATTATTTCATGGACTAGCTCTCCATGATGACATGTTCCCGAGATGCAGGAATTCCACTGGCATGTTATATATTATACTTTGTGCATGCCGACAGTGATGAAGGAATTCTACAGGCACACTTTGATATTGCGGGTCTAAGACCCATAGTTGGAATTTCATAATGATTCTGAGGGCGGATGATCCTCACATGGCTTTCATAATTTGAAATTATACGGTGGATCTAAATTTTAAAAAAGCATATTTTTAAAAGGCTCAGTTGACTCTCATTTGATTATACAAATTACAGTAGTACAGTGGTACAATGATACAAAGTACATTTGACTTTTATTTTATATGGCATGGTTGGAGATGGTTAGGTTTTTACTTGTCTCTGTCATCTTTTGGCCAGTTATGGTTTATTAACTGTACTTTATGTTTACATACTTAGTACTTGTTGTATTGTCCCCCTTCGGGGGGCTGCGTTTCATGTCGCAGGTTTAGGTACACAGTTTGGTGATCCTCGCTCTTGGGATCTCTACTCAGTTTTCATGGGAAAGCTTCATTATTTCAGAGACTTGTCATGTTGGTACGGACCCTAGTATGATAGGCTTACGTACATTCAGGGGTGTGGCGGGGCCCTGTCCCGTCATAGGTTACTGTCCAAACTCTTAGAGCTCTGTATTCATATGTGTGCTGGACTTGCGGGAGTTGTGTATATATGTTGTTGATCAGTTGTACTACGGTGTTGTAGGGATGTTCTCGTTTATATATATATTGAGAAGCTACCTAACCCGTATGTGGGGACCGATAACGTAATCTTGGGACATAGAATAATTGAGAACCTTAGAATATTGATAATCGTGAGACCTTATATATACAAGGCCTTCTTGAGTAAAAGACTTTACGGTTAATCTTGGTTAAAGTACATGGTATGTATGAAGTATATACATTGTGATTATTCCGTGGTTTGTATGAAATGAAAATGAGTAGATGGTCTAAGAAGATCACTAGGCTTTCATAACTTGAATATGTTACCTCTGTTTGAAATTAAATACACAAAAGGGTAAGTGTATTAGGTTCCAATGGTTTACCAAGTTGTTAGAACGTGACGTAAAGGTACAAGAGGTTAGTTTGGTATGGCAACCATGGCCACCGTATTTCGAAGTATCCTAAGTGGATACACAGAATAAGATAAGTACCAGTGTTACCAAACAAAAGACATTATTGGAAGAATTTGAGGTGAAATATATTGACCAAGGTTGGGAGATGGTAGATCGGCATCATGTAATGCAATTCTTCAGAGTCTCCTACGTATTGAATATAAAAATAAGTTATCAATTTATCCCCTAAGGGATGGTATCAACCGGGAATTAAATCTGGAGCAACGTCCAGGATTACGTATGTACACTAGAACATGTTGAGATTAGGAAAGGCACGAGTAGTGATATTTATTTCAGACCAAGAATGAGAGTTAAGTGTGACGATGGGTCGAGTTGTGGACCAATTCCGGATCGACCCGTAGCATGAAATAAAGTGGGGTCAGTTGGAGAAGGTCCCGCTATGTGATAGGGCCCGATGATGCAAGGCCCAAGTCTAGTTAATCGTTGTACGAATTTGTGGACGCGTTCCACCAGAACCGGGTCGTGGGAGCCGAAAATGGACAAAACGTGAGCATGTGATGGTTGTGTGCGAATGCGGTTAAGTTGACTGCTTGGAACCTGTTATGAACATTCAGGACGAATGTTTCTAAGGGGGGAAGAATGTTACACCCCGTATTTCCAAGGCATTAATATGAGAACGTACTCAAGGAACTAAGGTTTGAATATTAGAAGGATAGTATGATTACATTTTCCTCCGGAAAAATTTCAGAAAAATGTGAAGACGAAAAATTTAATAACTCAGAGTTAGATTCTCTAATGTGGATTTACGGGCTTTGTATTGGATTACAAATTAATTGAATTGATATGAGGTCCGTCAAAATTTCACAATTTTGGAGGGGGGGGGGGGGGGTTCGAAAATTTTAAGTATTTTGGCTAAGTGTTGGATTATTATTTTGTGAAGGTAATTATGGGCGAGTAAGAGGGTGACATGTGTCCCTCCCCACTTGTGTAGCAAGGCTCTAATTATATATATGTATATGTACATGTATTGCAAGAATATCTAGAAAGGGAGATATTTTCATCCAAGTGGACAAGTGTGGAAGATATTTGTGAGATATTTTCATCAAGACAAGTGGACCACTTAGATCCCCCTCCACTTGTAAGATTTCATCTATATAAGAGAGGTGACAGCAAGACTTAGAGACATTTGCATAATATCTTCTTCATCCAAAACTCTCTTCTCCCTTCCTTAATCTTGAGGTTTTCGAGATTCTTCAAGCATTAATGAAGAACTAGAGTTGATTATTCTCCTAAATTAAGCACCCTAACCAAGTTCTAAACCAAATTAACTCTCCAAGGTATCACAAACATGTCTTGGCCGAAAGTTAGGTGAAATTCCTAGGCTTGTTTATGAACTTTTCGGAAGTAAAACCAGAAGGAAAGATGGTTACAAGCTTGTAATAGATTCATGTGTGTGATTGGAACTTGAAGAATAAGGAGCTAAGACTAAACCATGGACCGACTTTAAGTGGATTGTTTTGGGCATATTTAAGGTAAGGATTATTCCTCCTCTTGAAGGAATTGGATATTACATGTTGTAGTAATAATGAAGGAACTTGTGATTAAAAAGAATGAAGAATAAGAAGTACATGTCACAATCTTGGCATGTTAGCCGATTGTGGACAGTTTTGGTGTTGTCGGATTCGTTGGTTATTGTTGTCATTAAACATCACCTATTACATGCTGGTATGAAGGAAATCTTGTTGTTAACAAGTGAATATAACTTATATAAAAGTATTGGAATATAAGCTGGATTATAAGAAGTTATAAAAACAGTTTTTGTTGTAGTAGTTGGCCGAGAACACTAAATAAATGATTGTTTTTACATTGGAATATGGACTAATTTTAGTGGACTGTTTTGGGTATATTAAGGGGCTAAATTTTACACGTCAAGTAGGCGTGTAATCCCCTTTGGTTAAATCGTTGGTTGTGCCCTTAATTGGTGTCTTGGTTATTGATAAAATTGGCCCTCTAGAAAGGTGGAAAAGTACATATAAACGGGGGAAGTGCTGCCCAATTTTTTATGAAAGAAAGGAGATTCATTGATTAGTATAAGTGTATACTAGTATCATGAAGTTGATAGAAGTGTTATTATCATTATAGGTTGAAGTACTATTTGTGGATTAGCCGAAGAGGTATGTGAACTCTTCCTATCTTCTTGAGCATGAACCTTATAAAATGATACTTGATATTATAAGTGTCTTGAATTTCCTAATGAGGATTTTAAATGAATTCGGATTTCATTTTGGTGTTTTCTTGAGTTGGAAAGAATAAGTTACTTAAGGTATAATAACTTGATCTTAAAAAAAGGAAGTGTCTTGGTTTTAAAAGAGTAAGTTACTTGAGTTTAAAAGTATACTTGACTTGATCTTAAAGGTGGAAAGTGTCTTGATACTACGGGTGTTAGTGTCATGGGGTTTATAAATGAAAAAGATGTGCGGCGAACGTACATGGTTCTAGTTGGTTTGTCTAGAAAGGAAGTGGTTCTATCTATTCCATTAATAGTACTTTGGGTTTTATAAAAAGGGAAGTTATTATACTCTTAGAAGTTAAGGGTATTCATGTTGTTGATTCTATGCTTAAGGCATGTCTAAATTATTCCTAAGTCCTTACCAAGTCTTATGGGAGATGTTGGTAAGAGCTTTTAGTAAACATTGGAGTCGAGTTGATCTTGCTAAGTTATAGCACTAATGAGAGAAAAGCATCGAACAAGCCACTGCAGCGTTAATGAAAAAAAAGAATCCACAATCAATTATATCGAAATGAGTAGAATTTCCATTTGCATAGAAGTTAAGATATAACCAGTTCGTTTTACATTTTCTAGGATCACAACTGATTAGATAAAATCTCATGATATATTAATCACGGCTCATAAAATGGAAGTTGTTAGATATACTCCCTTGATCGTACCTTGGGATTTCTGAAAGGAAAGTTCATTTCAAATGTTTTTGAAAGGAATACATGGTATTGTCCTGAAAAGGAAGACATGGTATTATCTTAAAAAAAGGCATGGTAATTGTCTTGGTTTGTTAAAATGATGGTTTATTCATTTTATGATAATAAGAGTCAAAGAATATTTTAAACTTGCATATGTTCGCTCATGATAGCCTTTCGTGCAAGTGTTATATTTCTATACCACCGCGTCCCTCATTGGAGGGCCGGTCATCTTATTGTGTTATTTACTTGGATGTGCTTACATGATGGAGGAATTCCATGGGCATGCTTCCACTATATTGTTCCATGGACATGCTTTCACGATGAAGGAATTCTGTGGGCGTGCGGACATGATGCGGGTTCAATCCCCGGGTGATATTATTATTCCATGAACTAGCTCTCCATGATGACATGTTTCCGAGATGCAGGAATTCCACGGGCATGTTATATATTATACTTTGTGCATGCCGACAGTGATGAAAGAATTCTATGGGCACACTTTGATATTGCGGGTCTAAGACCCATGGTTGGAATTGCATAATGATTCTGAGGGCGGATGACCTTGACATGGCTTTCATAATTTGAAATGACACGGTGGATCTTACTTTTAAAAAGACATATTTTTAAAAGGATCAGCTGTCTCTCATTTTCTTATAAAAATTACAGTAGTACAGTGGTACAGTGATACAAGGTACAATTGACTTTTATTTTATATGGCATGGTTGAAGCTGGTAAGATTTTTACTTGTCCCTGTCATATTTTGGCCAGTTATGGTTTATTAACTGGACTTTATGTTTACATACTTAGGACTTGTTGTACTGACCCCCTTCGAGGGGCTGCGTTTCATGTCGCAGGTTTAGGTACACAATTTGGTGATCCTCGCTCTTGGTATCTCTACTCAGTTTTTATGGGAAAGCTCCATTATTTCGGAGGCTTGTCATGTTGGTACGGACCCTGGTATGGTAGGCTTACGTTGTCACGCCCCGACATTTACTAAGCCTTTACTTAGGGTGTGATGGCCCCTGGACAATTATTTCCCACCAGGAGTACCATTTAATTCTCTTTATTTAGAAATTTAAACTTATATTCAAATACAGAGCTATTAATAAAAATAACAATAAAGAAATTTGTTTATGACTTTATTGAAAACATAACGCGAGCCCATGCTCGTGCAAATATTGTTTCTACATAGACATAATGACAAAAATTATTCTAAGTTGGAAGGGAGACCATCCCACACGGGCATTTCCCGAGACACTGAAACTGACATTCTGAACCTGACGAGTACCAAGGCCGAAGCAATGGACTTGGTATGACAAGAGGCTGCGGGACGATCGCTAGCCTTGGCGTGGAGTCTTTCCTCTATCACGCTTTCCTGAAACATGTTAAATAAAGAGTCAGTCCTACCACCCGGGGCTGAGTGAGAACCTTACCCTGCAATTCAAAGTAACACCACAATATTCCAAGTGCAATCACATTATAACGTAATAAGCATATTGCAAAAACATATCACGTTACAACACTTCTAAATATGCAGCAATTTCTCATAGGAAATTCTCAGTTTAACTAACACTTCATTTTATCTCGTATTATACGTTAAGACATTCCCCTGCATTTTCATATGTTTGTTACATTTATATATTTGTGAACGCGTATTCACTTTTCATATTTACATATATAGGTGAACATGTATTCATCTTTCATATTTGTTGCGGCGTGCAACCCGATCCATTATATTTACGTATTTGTGAACACGTATTCACTATACGTTTTGTTGCGGCGTGCAACCCGATCCATTATGTTTACGTATTTGTGAACGCATATTCACTTTACATTTTGTTGCGGCGTGCAACCCGATCCATTATGTTTACGTATTTGTGAACGCATATTCACTTTACGTTTTGTTGCGGCGTGCAACCCGATCCATTATATATTTATATATTTATGTGAACACGTATTCACTTTTCATATTTTTTTCAGAAGATCGAATAAATAATATTCTCTTTTCCAATATTCTGGCATTCATACTTGTAACGATTATAATTTTTTAACCATAACTCCAACTACGGTGTTTATCAAGCGGAAACTAAGGTAATACGGGGATATTTCACTGTACCAAATTTCATTTAAAAATACTTTGGGTAACTAACACAAATTTATCCTCAAAACAGCAAACATGAAATTTGTTTCGGCAGAATTTTTATTAAACAAAACCAAATCTTAGAATAGTCATAACTCCTAATCTGTAAACCCGTTCAAGCCCTATAAAATCTCATAACGACGAGAACAGAGAGATACACGTCTCCATGTGAACCATCCTTTCATATTCTGTACCATTTGATACAGTTTTACACTTTTATTCGCTGCCCTTCCTGGATCTCGATAGATCTGAGGCGGAAACTTAAGACATCGATAACTCTCAATCCGTAAGTCGGATAGACCTACGTAAGGTCTCAAAATGTCCACACCAGAGAGATCTAGAACTTTCATTTAACACTAATTTTCATATTTCCCACGGATTAGTACAATTTTACGTTTCAACATCCTGCCCTTCTGGATTCCGATGAATCCGGGGCAGCAACTTCAAACTACAATAACTCTCAACTCGTAGGTCTGTTTTAACCTCTATTTAGCTATATCTGTCTGTAACATAGATGTTTACAACCATATAAATTTTTATATAATTCTAATAAGTAAAACTCAATAAAAACAGTCCGTAATTATATCTTTCCGAATTTCGGTCAAATCTAAGGCAGGAACTTTGAACTATGATAACTTTTAAACCGTATGTCCATTTTACCTCATTTTTAGCTCTATATGATCATAATATAGAGGTGTACCATTATTTCTAATTTCATCAAATTCTAACCTTTATAATTCAGTGAAATCAGTTCGTAAAGTTCGTGACGTAACTAGTTGTCTAAACAATCACAAGCTCGCTATTTCTTTTCAACACTCAATTATTATTCTAACATGTATTGAACTTAAAATAAAGGATGTTACCAAGAATTTCTGAGTGAGAAAACTCACCTTGTATGTGTGAAATGATTGTTGTTCGGTTGCTACAAGGGATCATTGCTCCCTAGTATTTCATTTATTGTTGTTCTTCCTGCTCTCTTGTTTTTTCCAGATTTTTTCTCTTCTTGTTCACTTGTTTTTTCCTGATTTTCTAATCTTTATGCTATGTACTTTGTTTGTGTGTAAATACAATGTATAAGTGGAGATGATTGTATAACTTATGGGAGGGGAAAAACCAAGAGATTGAAGGGAAATGAAAAGGGGGGGAGGGGAAAGAAAGGACGTGCATGCAGCATACTCTTTGGCCTTTTTTTTTTTCATTTTATCTATCTATTTATCTAACTTTAACACTAACTCCATCTCATGCAATTTATTCTTTGTTTTCTTATATATATGTATTTTTATTAACTCAACCAACAACTATATATTATTATTTTTTTCCAGATTTTACATACGTACATTCAGGGGTGTGGCGGGGCCCTGTCCCGTCATAGGTTACTGTTCAAACTCTTAGAGGTCTGTATTCATATGTGGGCTGGACTTGCGAGAGTTGTGTATATATATTGTTGACCAGTTGTACTACGGTGTTGTAGGGATGTTCCCGTTTATATATATATAGCGACAACCTCATCGGCTTGCCTTGTTGCTACATATACAGTTTTAATTTATTATTTGACCTATGTCTTGAAAGGGATGTGAGGGTATAAGAGGGGGTGCCTAGATAGGGCACCAGTCGCGGGCCCGGGGTTCGGGTCATGACAAATTACCAGCTACTCGCTCACAATGTCATATCACTAGTTCAACTTATAAATTTGCTCAAATCCACTCTGTTCATGATGTATTATGATGAGCTTCTCTGGGATGCTACATGGCTCTATCGAGTAACTAATGACGAATACTACTTAAAATATGTGGTGGACAATGTGGTATCTTTGGGTGGAACTAGATGGGCAGTAAGGGAGTTTTCTTGGAACAACAAATATGTCGGTGTTCAAATCCTTCTGACGAAGGTAATTACAGTAGTTGGAGATGTCCTAGTTATCAATGATATTCTCTCAAAACTTTTCAGGTACTCTTATTCATCTAAAACAGTTGCTAAATCACTGACGAGCTTTGGCTTCAAGATCTGCTGGATCATGACTGATGGCTTCTCCGGATGTGGATCCATTCAATCTCTTGCATGCTTATTGTTTTAAGATGCTACTTTGTTATCTTCACGAATCTCAACTGTCTGATGGATCATTTCTTCTGTGGATTCAGATATGTTTTCACTGTTTCTTCCATTTGTTTCATTTTCAACCGGAGTACCAAACATATGGCTAATATTTGTTTCTCTGTTTTGTACATCAAGCTTATCTGTTTTGCGTCACTGTTGATACATGTAATAAAAAATGTTAATAAGTATCATACCTCCATAAACTTTAATTATTAGATACTCATTCTTTACCCTCTTCTTTCTTTGCACGACTTGGGGGAATTCTCCACTCGTCAAAATGCCTTCGAGATGCTGCTAAAACTTTGAGATGTTGTTGCTGCATTTTAAGTGTATCAGTCCCTATATTCATCGTCTCTTAAAATTTTAAGTTGTTTGATGTCTCTGCTACTAGATAACTACTTTAGATAATGGATTAAAAAGTATTCTCTGAAGTAGTTTGTTTATTAAAGGATATGTAATTCTAGATATTCATCATTCACCCCTGATTGTCTGCATTATCTGGGAATCTCAACAATTTATAAATCGTCTAAAGAAGAAAATGATCAAGTCTTTTGTATGGTCTGAAAGTACTTATGTCTATTGATATTATTTGACCATGCCTGTTGTTTACTGTTATAAATGCGTACTGAGGAACTGCTTGTTGTACTATGCCTTCTTTGATGTCAATATGTTGCTACACTTTAAGAGATACTTTGAGGTCACTGCCGCTTCAAAAACAGCAATGTCTTGTTGTTGTTTTGCTGCATTTCGAGGCTATTTACTATTGCATTTGGGGAGGTAAGATGCTTGCACGTGTTATGTTGTTTGACGGCATTTATGAAGCTCTAAAGAGTTGTACCTGATTAAGTTTGCTGCTATTTTCTCCGGTGCTCTTTAAGAGCAGTTTGCTGCTCTGTTTTTGAGCCATTAACAGCTTTTCATTTATACCCACCACTTCTGTCCTTTAATGCCCGCTGATGATGTTGCTTTTATGCCCACTGTTGCTCCTTTTTTATCCTTACTGCTGCTATTTTTATAAACATGTTGCCTCTTTGAGCTGTTGTTTCACTTGATGTGAACTGCCATAAGAACATCGGTTGCACTTTAAGTTGTTGTACTCTTTTAAGGCAAAACAATGGTTACTATGCATGTGGATTGAGCTATCATTATGCTCAAAAGGCTCTCTGATTTGCTATTGTCTATTTAAAGAGAACATATGCTACACTTGATAAATACATTCTGATAAGAAACAGTTTCTATACTTAGTGATTATATATTTAGTGAATCTTTACAATTTTTGTTTTAAGTTATATTTACATATTTAATTCAATGACAGACACCACTACAACCGGGTGGTACAGAGTGTGGATATTATGTTATGCGTTTTATGAAAGAGTTGATGTTAAATTCAACTTTAATGACCAATATTTAAATGATAAATCAATAACCATGTTAATTATTACATCATCTCAAACATTACTAACTATTTTCTTTTGTGGTTTATAGTTCTATGACAAACACATGTACTCTCAAGAGGAACTTGATGATGTTCATGTAGAGTGGAGATTGCATTTTTCAAAGATACTTGCCGAGACGGAAGTTTAAACTAAATGCACTGTTTAAATTGATAAGATAGTTAATTAACAATGTTTTAGTCTTTAATTTAACACTTTAGTAACACTTTGAATGCTTATATCCATTTTGGGAACACTTTGTACAAATTCTAGCTATTTAATGTATATTTTTGATGTTATTTAAATTATTAGTCCATTTCATTGTTGTAATTTCAATTTGCAATATTAAAATTAAATTCCAAAAAAAAAAACGTCAAATTTAATTTTCCCGCCAAAAAATAAATTATTAATTTAATAGAATTTTTTTTTTAAAAATTGAATCAAAATTTAAATTTAAGTGATAATTGTGTGACGGGTAAAAATCGTCACACGTAGTGTGACATTTGTCCAGAACCGTCATTCTTTTGTGACAGTGGCAAAGATGACACTTGACAGAACTGTCATCTTAGGCATCAGATGACGTTTTTTACCCGTCACCGTAGGGTATTTTTCTTGTAGTGTCCCATCCTAAAAAAGAACCTTGTCCTCAAGGTTCGAGCCAAAAAGTTCCTGCTCCAAAGGTATTACTAGTAAACTAGATATATATATTTTGTCTTCGATAGGGGCGACAGGCAGTGGATGGGAGGCACCTGCAACTTCCTCTTTAGTAGACTTAAGAGCACCATACCAAGCTCTATTCATGTCTGTCACAATAATAGGGACTGCATAGTATACTTCATTTTTGAAAGAATTAATCCAATTATTTTTATTGATGAAAGAGAATATATATACAAAATACAATTCTCATAATAGGAAAATTTTATTTCTATTTTAATACTAAAATCTTATTCTAGTAGTACAAGAATCTTATAATTATGATAAGTCTACAAGACTAATTAATACACATAATATATACCAAATATACATTCACTAAGCCTACCACTACCGTAACCTTGATGATCAGTGATATACCAAATATGGTAAGTATATCACGTGTGTATATATTACTTAACACACCTCCGCAGTCATAGCGGACGGTTTTCGTACGCTGAGAGTGTCTCTAAAATCTTCAAAAAGACCGAGGGAAGACCCTTTTGTAAAGATATCTGTAATTTTATATATGGAAGGGACATGACAGACGCATACTTGTCCTCGAGCTATCTTTTCTCGAACAAAGTGAATGTCCATCTCTATATGTTTAATGCACTGGTGCGGAACCGGATTACCAGAAAGGTAGATGACACTAATATTATCACAATGCACCAAGGTAGCTTTCTGAATAGGACAATGGAGCTCTAAAAGAAGATTACGTAACAAACATGATTCAAAAACCACATTGGCTACTCCTCGATACTCGACCTCTACACTTGAACGTGAAAGCGTGGATTGACGTTTGGCAGACCATGAGACCAAGTTATTTCCAAGAAACATACAATAACCATACGTAGAACGTCTGGTGTCAGGACAACCCCCCAATCAACATTTGTATAGGAAACAAGTGTAGACGTCGACGAAGGATACAAATGCAAGCCATAATCAATTGTTCCCAGAATGTACCTAAGAATGCGTTTGAGCGTATTCATATGTTCAATCTTGGGATCATGCATAAATAAACACACCTGATGTACGACATATGTAATATCAGGTCGCGTGAACGTAAGATACTAAAGGGCCCCTGCAAGATTATGATAGCGGGTCGGCTCATAGGGGGAACTAGCTGCAGCACCCAACTTGGGTTTAGTATCAACTGGAGTAGAAGTGGACTTACAGGATGACATCCCAACCCTCTCAATGAAATCTGCTGCATACTTCCTCTATAATAAGAACAGTCAACCTGCATGACGAGTGACAGCAATCCCCGAAAAAATAACTCAATGGTCCCAAGTCTTTCATGGCAAACTCAGAACTGAGCATTGTCATAATAGACTTGTGTAATGCATCAGAAGAGGCAGTCAAGATAATATCATCCACATATAATAGTTTATAAGTCATCGAAAAAACCCGACGATATATGAATAATGAATTATCAGACCTGCTGTGAGAGAACACAATAGTCGAAACATAGTCAGCAAACCTCTTATACCAAGCCCGTGGGGATTGTTTAAGCCCATACAAAGACTTCTTTAGCAAACATACATGATGAGGATATCGAGTATTGTTAGCGATTTTCCACACGCTTAACGCAAGTGTACGTATCGTTACAAGTAATATAGTCTAGGTAAGACCGAATATCGTCCTCAGGGATTAGTGTTCAATTACCAAACATCTATCATATGGTATCTATTTGGCTGTCGATATTTTGTTGTGGTTTTTATCTATGAACTACTGAACAATTGTAAAAGTTAACTAAATTACTTTACTTAAATCAGATATGGTGGAAATAGGGCTTCCAATCTCCTCAACTATCCACCCGCCTTAATCATTAATGCAACAATAAATGTTCTTCTTCTATGTTAAGATAGCAGGTTAACTAGACCGTTTTATATTCTGGTTAGGATATATAAACACTCAACCCCGGTGCAGAAATCTTCGATATTTCTATGATAGATTTTACCACATAGGAGGATTAAGAACAATACCTATAAAACTACACAAGTATCGGAGTACTTTCGTCCATGATTTTAACCTATGTTTATTCAACTATAGCATATTCAAATCTCCCATTTCGGATTTCGATTCGAAATCATATAAGTGATGATAACTAGTGATCAGTTAATTACCAAGCAATCAAAACAACTATTGAATAAATCTTAACTATATGAAGAAAAAACCAAATTAATGCATTGAGTCATAAAGACGAAGTTCAAGCGATTAAAAAGGAAAGCCCTAAATAAAGTTTAGCTCATAGTCATAGACATGCTAAGAACCAAAATATTATCCAACATAAACTGAAAGTAAAAGTAAAGAAAGAAAAATACTTAAGAACAAGTCTTTAATCTTGAAGCCTCCAAGAAATTATGTTATGTGATGAATTAGGGATTGTGTCACCCTTGAAAAATCTTCCCAAAGGGCCTTTTATAGCCTCCCAAAATGTGTCCCACTTTTCCTTCTATGTCTTGGCCCACTCCTTCTCGGATTTGGCAAAATTCCCGCGTTGGCGCCACGGTGCCGAAAATACTACAATGTTTCAGACTTTCAGGGGAATTAGCGCCGCGGTGCTGCTGGCAGGCGTCGCGGCGCCGGCGGCGTTGATTTTCGGCTTTCGCGTTTTTCGTCCTTTTTTCATCCGGACTTCGTCTGATTTTCTTCTATACTTCCCGAAACTTCTTAGGATTCATATCTTGGCCCTTTTAGTGTGCAATTTCACCTCAATTAAGCTCATTTCATCTTCTTTTTGACATTTTTCCCTTTATGACCGTTGTGACTCAAAGAAAGAAAAACGACCATAATACTATACTAAACACAACGAAATGAGTAAAATACTAGCTAAAATTTGACTCAAAAAGTGTATATAAAATACACCTAACAAACACCCCCAAACTTAACCTTTACTCGCCCTCGAGTAAAGCACTAAATAATAACCAAAACAAAAACAAAGACTCTATGAAATTGATCAAGTAGCTATAACAATGCTTCTTCAAAATCATGAATGAAAGATGGGATAATATGTTAGAACATATATAGCATGAATAATCAGTAATCTAGAATTTTAAGTTAGATATTTCGCAAATTCACTTAGATCATGGTCAATGGAAATACAAACATCTAACCTATGCATGTCAATTTTATTCCATCTTTCCAAAAATGCTATAGACTTGTTTACTTGCTATTCTCCACTAATCATAGACATACACATTAAAGATCATCAGGACTTTCAAGGATTGAAATGTAGGCTTAGGCAGAGGTAGGTAAAAGTATGCATTTAGGCTCAAATTACGTACCATAAGCTCTTTTTCTTTCAACCCTTTTCCTTCATTTTGATTTCCTTTTCTAACCTCATACCTATCTTTTCCCTCTCTTGTTTTGAGAGAATGAGGTGAATTATGAATAACAAGCACCTCCAAACTTAGGCTTTTGCCTATTTATTTTCATTGGGGTGCATAAATTGGTTCACTCTCTTTTTGTCTCTTTTTCAACACTTTTCATTCTAATTATCTTCAATTTTTCACTTATGACACAAAAATGGAATTATAGGGTGTCAAAGAAAAGATCTTATTTAGGCTAAAATAGGCTTACTAGGGATACAATTTATTATCAGGGATAGGCAGTGAATGGTAAGAAGGGCTAACAAAGAAATGCATGAATCATCTCCCTAAATATGTACGTCTTAACTATTTCACCTCAAATAACAAACAAACAGATTTTCTAGACATTTTTCATCTTTTCTTTCCATAACTGACACACAAAGGCTAAGCACAAATATCCCAAAGAATTAGATGTCAGGAATTTTTGACATATCTAACTTAAGCACACAGATTTTTGCTTTCAATTCCATTACATTATCCCACTTTATCCACTCAATGTCTTTAGAAACTACAACATGCTTGATCCATAAAAAAAATTATGACTAAAAAAAACACATCAAACAACACAAACAAAAGACTCAAAACCAAAAACAAAATATAAGACACCCCCCCCCCCCAAACTTAATCGACACATTGTCCCCAATGTGTGAATACTAAAAATGAAGGACAATTACTGACATAACACAGCGGTCATAACAGAGGTTTGAGAGGACATTCTTGAAATTGCACAGGCCTGAGACTTTCTGAATTTCTGGCGCCGCGGCGCTGCTGCCAATTTATCCTATTTTCAGCATTTTTGTCCCTTTTTCTGCTTTGGGTCAGTCCCTTGTCCACCTGCTATCTAAAAATATAAGACAAAAACCAAGACTGTGAGACTGTTCAAGATAAAATTAAACAAACTAAAATAAAAATTAAAATAACATAATTAAAAATATTGGATTGCCTCCCAACAAGCGTTGTCTTTAACGTCTTTTAGCCGGACACAGTTAACCTTTACTAGTGGCCAGTGGATCCTTCTGCGAACTGCTTGCAATCCGCACAGTTATTGTTGCAGGTCTCACTTTTCCTACAACACTTTTTTCAAACAAGGGCCTCATATCTAAGATTATTCCCCAATTACACAAGACAGACTTGTATCCAATGCTCTCTATAATGTAGGGATCAGTGAAACTCCCTACATCTCTCAATTCTAGGGGGTGCCCTTGAGGGTATGGACTTTCTGGTTGTGGGTCAGCAATGACATTTGGTGTAGTCTTTTCTGCAATAGGGTGCTCCTCAGTGGTGAATTTATGAATAAACGCAAAAAATTTAATTAGATTTGGGGCATGAAGGGTATATTTTAAGACAAGTGGTGAATTGGGAGGAGACAGTTTTATGACCATAACCCTTAATTGGAATTGAATTACCATTACCAACAATTATACCACGATTACTGCTCAAATTGGAATAAGTCGAGAGAGTACCTTTGTCGGATGTCATGTGGGTAGTGGCGTCTCAGTCCATGTACCAATTAGGGTCCGGTTGAGTCATTCCAAACGTGTGCATTGCGCCTTAAATGTCGGTTTATGTGGGTCCCGCAGCGTGATGGGTCTGAGGGGGCTGAGGCCCAAAAATTTTGGATCGCCGGCCCGTATCTTTGGGCCGAATCTTGAGCCGACGAGAGGACCCGAAATCGGGGCCCGCTTCGAGTAGTATGCGGTACTACTTGTTGGACCATAACGTGGGGCCCACTTCAATCGCATGAGAGCCCATCTGCGAGCCAGGATCATTGTTGTTGATCGCCTGGGATGACGCCACCACATCGTTCCTGTCACGACTGTTCGGGCGTGATCGTGCCTTACCCGGGCACCCAAGTAGATATACATCAGAGTAACCAGTGGAATATAAACTTACAAACATAGAACAGTGTAAAATGAGAAACAGTCTAACCAAGAAAAAGTTGCCTTTCAGCATGTATATATATATATATATATATCAAAGTCTGACAGTTACATCTTTTACAAAACCCATTTACCGCAGGACTACAGACCTCTAAGAGTTTATAACAACTATGACGGGACAGGGCTCCGCCATACCCCTGAATGTACATAAACCTACAATGACAGGAAATCATACCAAAATATAAGCCTCCGGAGAAACGGCTTTCCCAGCGAGCGGTGATCCTATGAGCGAGGATCAACAACCGAGTACCTCTACTGCGACATTTGACGCGGCCATGAAGGTCAAGATAACAGTACAGTATGTGAAAGCGTAAAAAAGAAATGAAATCATAACATTTTAAAACCAATTCACAAATACGTACGAAACAACCCAATTAAACAGCACATAGTGCCACAGCATAAACAAGAGCAATTAGATGTAACGCAACCGGTCTTTTCTAGGCCGCTAATGATCGAAGCAAAGCCATTCGCCCATAGTATCATTATGCGAGCCTAATCCTGGACTACCGTAGTCCGCATAGGTCCCGTGGACCCGCATGAGGTACTCCTCGCATCGGGGGTAGCTAACCCGCGACATCTTCCTGGACTCCCGCAATCCGCATGGCCACTTGGACCGCATGAGGTATTCCTCGCATCGGCGTAACACACCCGGAGTGATTCCTAGACTACCATAGCCCGCATAGGTCTCATGGACCCGCATGAGGTATTCCTCGCATCGGGGGTAGCTAACCCGCGGCTCGTAACAAGTCAGGGGGTAAGTGATATAACATAAGCACCACCGGCTTATCGTAATCAACATAAGCACAACAAGAAACCCCCTTACCACAAAAGTCATACGACACTAACACCCGTATCATCATAACATGTTTTAACTATCAAACCAACTTACCACACCTTCAGAATCATTACAAGGCTTTCATAATCAAGTAAGTAAATCGTTCTTTTTATCTTTCTTAAGTCGTTATACCTAACTTCCCATAAAGCTAGTATAACACTTAAGCTTTATAATAAATCAAAACATTCTCATTTGTTTGGAAAACCAAAAGAACTTATTCTTTTAAAACCAAGTATTAATTTCCTTCCGAATAATGATTCATAACTCTTTTTCAAATATTTCAAGATTCTTAATATTTAGAACTCAAGTCAAAAGACATCAAAGTGAAACCAAATTCAGTTAACACACGTACGTCTACCGTACTATATATATTTCACAAATATCATGCTCAAGAGGATAGGAAGAATCACATACCTCCTCGGTTAAATCCACCTGCCAAGTCGAATATGTCGCGCGCAGAGTATCAACCTATAATAGTCAAATACGTCTATCAACGTCTAGACTACTTCGTAGAATATTCTAAGCATAAAGTTCCTTATTCTACGGAAAATTGGGCAGCACCTCCCTCCCCGCAATACTACATAAGTCTACTGTAAATACAGTCCAACGTAAATACAGTTTAATTCTCTTCTTTTTATCATCCTTCTATATATCTTATACTCAATTCTAAACTACTACAATATGTAATCTCCAATTACAATAGAAGGACAAAGATTATTACCTCGATAAGCCTAAAATTATCCAAGATTATAAGTCGATCCTGAGCAACGTTTAGCTCCTATTCTGTACGCTCCAATCCGCTCCAAGAAACCCTTAGAAGTTTCTAAACAACTTCTCCTAATACTTCATCCAACTATGAAGATTTTCCCTAGGGTTTCGTTTTGCGACTAAAGAAAATAAAGTAGTATTTCCGGGCTCTTAGTATAGAGATAACTTTGGAATAGTACAAGAGATTTAGGCTAAGATATTTGGGATAGTAACAATACTTGAAGAAATTTTCTACAAAAGGGGGGGGGGGGGGGGGAGATTTCGGACGAGAACTACAACAAAGGGGGGAGGATATTTGTGACTTGGAAATTATTTAAGTGGATGAAGAAGTCTTGCAACTTAAGGGGGTATTTATAGGACATTCAATGTCCAAGATTCAAGCATGTGTATGGTGAAGATTGGGTCCATGTGTGAGTGGATTCTTCCAACCAAATGTCCACCACAACTTTGAGACATATGTCCACCACAAAAATGGCCACATGTCTCCTAAAAAAACGTCCAAGGCCAAGGGTCACCCCTATTTTCGGCCATAGGGTCACATGGGGTGCCATGTGTCGCCCTCCTACTCGTCCAAAATATTTATCTTCCGAAAATATCCGTAATGCCAAAAATCTTGAAAATAAAGTGGGCCCCACAAACCGTAAATTCCTCCCCTGGGCCCTACGCGACCAATTCCGGAAAATAAAATCCATAATTCATATAAATTCTTAAAGTCTTAAATACCAAAGTTGAGAATCCAATTCTCAATAATAAACTTTTTCCTACACGAGGTTCGGAATATTTTCCATTGGAAATTCCAAAATTTTCATCCTTAACCTAATTAGGGCTATACATTCGTACGTACGTCCTTACATACGTATTCTGGAACTACGGGGTATAACATTCCGATTGCCACCTTGATTCTTGCCATTATTTTTTCGATTTTTGACCCTTTTTACCACCACCGTTGTTGTGATTTTTGCTCAAGTTGGTGGAATCGGAAGGAGGAAAATTGGACACAGTCATCATGACGACGGGACTAGCCTCTATAGTCGTCTTTTTAGCCAAACCCGCTTCTTGCAATGTTAGCATGGAGCGGGCTTGATAGAATTCTGGTAGGGGGGATTTGATCACGAATTTCAAGAGTAACACGAGAAAGGAGTGAGTAGCGGAAGCAAGGAAAATAACATATGCTCTGACACCATGAAAGAATTAATCTTTTGATTATTCTTATTGATGAAAAATAATATATATATATACAAAATACAATTCCATGATAGAAAAATCCTATTCCTATTCTAATACTAAAATCTTATTCTAGTAGTATAAGAATCCTATAATTATGGCAAGTCTACAAGACTAATTAATACACATAATATATATCAAATATACATTGACTAAGTCTACCATTACCGTAACCTTGATGACCCGTGATATACCAAATATGGTAAGTATGTGTTCCCTTTGAATACTTCATAGGCCACAAAGTCACTGGAATGAACAGCAAAATAGCTATTGTTTTAATAATAAATTCTGCTAAAATCATCTTCGCCTTCGCTTCTTTTATTAGTGAACCAATAAACTCTTGAGGCAATAATAAATGTGTATTGATTTCAATAATATGTTGATCTCCGCCATGAATTACCTGTAAGACAAAACCAAGTAGAAGTATGTTGCATTCTTTTACTAACACAAGCTTGGTATTGATTTGGGGTCCCAATGCCCAAGGGATCCATTTCTTTGGAGTATGTCCTTGCAACATACTAGTAGTGAGTTTGAAAATGTTTGAAGTTTCAGGTGCCACTTTGCCCCAAGGCCATAAGTTCCGTGGAAGACTCTGCACTATTCGAAGTGCTCCATTTTCATGCGTTTAATCACCTCGAAACTTAACCGTTCATGCATAGTACTAAAACTTATGTCAATTACCTAATCATGAAAGATAATACTACTGCATATTTTGAGCATTTTTCGTAAATTGACTCATTTTATGTTGAATTTCATTAATCTACTGCCACCGACCAACAAATGTTGATAAAAGAGATTTGATCCCTAAAACCTTATCCTCATATATATGACAAGGACTACCATGAAATACAACTTACTAATTATATTAAAGGAAAGTTTTGAGGAAACATTGGCCCTTTATTGGCAGCAGTGTAAAATAACTTGCATTATTTATTGGCACTTTCTAAGCTGAAATCATTTCACTTGTTTGAAATAAGAACATGTGATTGTAACTTTAGGATAAGAAGAAACTTTGCTAAAACAAAAATCCTATAATTTTTTCTCTACAAGCTGTCGCACCCCCTCCCCCCGGCATCTCGCCGCGGCGCCTCCCTCCTCTCCTCCCAAAATTCTTGGTTTTTCTTCTTCCTTCCTCTCTTCTCTAAATGGTTACTCAGGATTCTTCCAATACTTCTGACGCATCCACCTCCACAAATCTCACCACCATGTCGTCATACCCTTTTCATCCCGCTCTAACTGCTACCAATATCAAGAACTCTATTCATATTCTTCTTGATCAAGAAAACAGTCAGTATTCCCCTTGGGTTGAACTATTTCGTAATCACGCATGTCTCTATAACGTGCTTGATCACATCGACGACACTATTCCGCCTCCTCCGGAGGTTGATGAGTCTATTTGGCGTCGTCTAGACGCCGGCGTCAAACAGTGGATTTATGGTAGTATTTCTCAGGATCTTCTTCTTACTATCATGAAATCTGGCGCCACAATCCATGATTTATGTAACCGCTTGGAGGAAATCTTTCAAGATAACAAGCACACACGTGCAGTGTATTTGGAGGAACAATTTAACAATACACGGCTTGAAAACTTCTCCAACATGACTCTGCAAACAGTTGAAACAACTGGCGGATCAACTCTCCAACGTCGACACGCCTGTCTCGGACACTAAGATGGTGTTGCAGTTGATTGCAGGCCCTCCCAAAGGTGACTATGATACGTTACACCATGATTCAACAGGCAGATCCATTTCTCAATTTTAACAAAGCTCGCTCGTAGTTGTTGCTAGAAGAGACTCGCCATGCTAAGCAGGATGAACACAATCAGAAGGCGTTAAATGTCGAAACGCGCCCTCAAGATCCAACGCCGCCAGAAACTCTCAACTGCAGCAGGGACGTTGTGGAAAGGGTGGTAAGGGCCATGGTAGAGGAGGTTGTGGTCGTGGCAAGGGTCGCGGACATCAGAACCAGCAACAGCAACAACAGGGCCCGCAGAATCGGTTCAGCGTCGGGCGCGCCAGCGATGCCGTCTGGCCGCGCCGCCGCGCGATTCGGTAGCAACCCTTCCACCAGTTCTCCCACCAAGGTGTGTGGGCCCTGCTATAGCCCCGCGGCAAGTCCAGTACCCGCAGCAAGCCCACTTCATTCACGGCTAGTTCCAGCAGCCCTCGTCCAGCATGACACCCACTGAGTTAGGTCAGGCCATCAGAAGTCTCAACATGCAACAGCCTGACAACAACTGGTACATGGACTCCGGAGCCACTTCTTACCTCACCCGGACTACAGGTAATATTCTCAAACTATTTGGTTTAAAGCATCCCCAATTTGTGACAGTTGGTAGTGGCCACCGCATTCCAGTAAAGGGTTTTGGTACATCATACACACCACATTCTAATCCATTCCCCCTTCAAAATACCCTATATGCCCCACATGTAATTAAGAATATAATCTCTATCCGCAAATTCACTCATAATAATTATGTCTCTGTTGATTTTGACCCTTTTGGTTTCACTGTGAAGGATCTTCATACGGGGACACCTCTTACGAGATGCAATAGCACGGGGGATCTATATCCATTTACTCCCACCTCCGCTGCCAGATCTAGCTCTCCCGTCTCTCTAGCGACAATTTCTTCCTCAACTTGGCATAATAGGTTTGGTCATCCAGGAGCCCCAGTTTTTAATTTTCTTAGAGGCAATAATTTCATTACTTGTAATGGGAAGCTTCCCCAAAATTGTGCTTCTTGTTCTTTAGGCAAACATATTCATCTTCCGTTTAAATCATCTACTAGTGTTACTTTTGCACCTTTTGATATTATACATGCCGATTTATGAACATCATTTGTTGCTAGTTCTCTCTGTCATAAATACTATCTTATCTTACTAGATGATTTTTTCACTTTGTGTGGTTGTATCCTCTCAAATATAAATCGGAAGTGTTTGCCAAATTTCTTGAGTTTCGAACATTCATTCAAACACAGTTTGAAAAAAGCATAAAATCTTTTAGTTTCTTCTGCCCCTACACCTCTCCTCAAAATGGTAAAGCTGAAAGAATCATACGCACCATTAACAATATGATTCGTACTCTATTGATTCATGTCTCCCTACCTCCGTCATTCTGGGTCTATGCTGCTAAAATGTCAGAATACGTTCTCAATATTCTCCCAACTAGCACCCTTCACAATATGACCCCTACTGAAATCCTCTATCATAGAGTCTCATCTTATGAGCATCTTCGGATATTCGGTTGTCTATGTTATCCTAACTTTGTCTCTACTGCTCCTCACAAACTAGCTCCTCGGTCCACTTCATGTGTCTACCTAGGATTCCTGCCAAACCATAGGGGCTATCTATGCTATGACTTATCCACTCGTCAAATTCACATATCTCGTCATGTCACATTCGACGAGACCACATTCCCATTTTCGAATCTTAAAAAGTTTCAAAAACCGGATTACTCTTTTCTTAACGAGCCTGTCATCTCTCCCATTATATTTGAAGAACTCACCTCTGTCCCGTCGTCAGCGCCGCAACCCAGTGATGGGGCGCCGCGGTGCCAGATTTCCAGAGAACACTGTCCGTCGACAGCGCCGTGGCGATAAATTTCCAGAGAAGACTGTCAATCCAGCGCCGCGGCGCCGCCGACAGCTTCGCCCCCTCCTTCCCCTTACCCGACAATGCCTTCTGTTTCGGATACCACCACTCAGACTCCGCAGCCCACAAATGTCCCCACTCACCCAATGAAAACTCGTGCCAATAATGGAATCTTCAAACCCGAAGTCCAATTTAACTTGTCCGCCCAAACCATTTCTTCAATTCCCAAGAATCCTATATTGGCCAAACAAGACCCTAATTGGAATGCGGCTATGTCTGAGGAATTCAATGCTTTAACTAAACAACACACATGAGATCTAGTACCTACACCTGAGGGGGGTGAATGTGATTTGTTGTCTGTGGCTATTTCGTCACAAATTCAGAGACAATGGAGATCTTGAGAGGTATAAGGCACGATTTGTGGCCAATGGCACAAATCAGCAAGAGGGCATTGATTGTGGTGAGACCTTCAACCCGGTTGTCAAACCGGCTACTATTCGCACAGTTTTGAGCATTGTCATGGGAAAACACTGGCCGATCATCAGCTTGATGTGAAGAATGCATTCCTACATGGGGATCTGATAGAGACAGTCTACATGCATCAGCCGCCAGGGTTCACTCATCCAGCAATTCCTCACTATGTGTGTCATCTCCGTAAGTCACTATATGACCTGAAACAGGCCCCCCGTGCGTGGTATGATCGTTTTGCCAGGTATATCTTGCAGATTGGGTTTACATGCAGCAAGAGTGATATATCACTCTTCATTTTTTATTGAGGTAGTAGCACTGCTTACTTATTACTTTACGTGGATGATATTGTTCTTACTGCCTCCTCCGACGGGTTGAAAAATGAGATTATTGTCTTTCTTAAGTCTAAATTTGTAATGACTGATTTGGGGAAGCTGGGTTATTTTTTGGGGATATCAGTGACCAGGTCTGCCAAACACATGTTCTTGTGTCAGCGTAAGTATGCAGAAGAGATCGTGTACAGGGCTAAGATAGCGAATTGCAAAGTTTCACCTACTCCAGTTGATTTGAAATCTAAGCTCAGTGCTATGGATGGTGCTCCAGTCTCCGACCCCACTCTGTATAGGAGCCTTGAAGGTGCACTTCAATATCTTACATTTACAAGGCCAGACATTTCTTATGTTGTTCAGCAGGTATGCATATTCATGCATGCCCCTAGTGAGTATTATTTCACTGTTCTTAAGTGTATCATCTGATACATTAAGAGAACACTTGATTATGTTTTGCACTTATACCCCTCTGCACCAAACATGTTGTTCTTTTATACGGATGCAGATTGGGCATGGTGTCCGGACACGCGACGCTCCACCTTCAGTTTTTGTGTATTTTTAGGGGATAATCTGATTTCTTGGTCTGCTAAGCGACAGACTACCCTATCTCATTCCAGTGCCGAGGTTGAGTATAGAGGCGTTGCAAATGTGGTAGCTGAGATTTGTTGGCTCAGAAATTTACTGTTAGAACTTCAGTGTCCTGCGTCGAATCTATTGTAATCGTGATAACATATGCATCATCTATCTTTCTCATAATCTGGTTCAACATCAGCGAACCAAGCACATTGAGATAAATCTACATTTTGTTCGTGAGAAAGTTGCGTTAGGCCATGTCAGAGTGTTACATGTTCCGTCATCCTATCAGTATGCAGACATATTTACCAAAGGACTTCCCAGACAGTTATTTCTTAACTTCAGATCCAGTCTCAGCGTCTGGCCTCCTCCCGCTCCGACTGAGGGGGTGTGTAAACGTGTATATAGACATTATTCCATCCCTACCCCATAATTATAATATATTTCATATATTGTGTAAATATAATTATGGTAAGACTAGAATTCCTCTTTTGTATAGACTTAGAATTCCTATTGTATAAGGGATGAATATTGTACTCTATATATACTTTGATATTAATGAGAAGACTCCGCAAAAGAGATTAATATCATCTTACAATCCCACTAATCCAAAATGTAAGTATCGTACTCTGCTGAGAATTAGTCAAATTTATTAGTCCATTTCTTAAACATAATCAATAATTGGGAAATGATATCTCTTTCAATTAATTACTGATAAAATGACTGGAGTATAATCATATTTACCTACTTTAGTACATGTATTATAATCTAATTTACATCTCTCCATCTTCCCTAGTACAAGACCTAACAAGACTGTATTTGCGTCTTTGATCGGCTGCTAGAAGGACACATCTTTAATTAAGAATAAGATTGAATAAATATAGAATTGGATAGAGCCTGTTCTTTAACTCGACAAGGAAAAGATTCTCATTTAAGATAGGATATACTACTCGCCTAGCTTAACTTATTATTTCTAATTCCATAGGAATATAGGTATTACAATACTCAACATAGGCGAGTAAAAACTCAGAAGATTCTTAAGAGCAAAATTAACTCTATGACTAATAATTAATAAATCAGATAATCGAATTAGTTGATTAAAATGAATACTCATAATCAGGATTGATGTTCTCTATAACGTAGCCCTGAAATATTTCTTCATAATTTAAGTACTTTATGAAATCTGTCTTAGATAATAACAACTCAAATCTTGTGAAACTTCTTGGATAAATATCTTATGACTATTTGATCTTATTCGAAGGTTAATCGAGTAAGTCCTCGTGAAATGATACTCTACCTACTATTATATTACTTGTCCACCACGTATATTTGCTTGTGTTGTGGAACCGATCAATCTTGCTTGTATTGCCGAATATATTAACTAAAAAATTCGTGTACTTGAGGTTAATCTAGTTTGTTTATCCAAACCAGTCGAGAATGCCGAACTAGCGAATGCAGAAAACAATTGAAGGCGTTCTAGTTTGTTCAATGTAGTTTGAAGACCTACAACAAGAGGACTCTTGTTCAGTAAAGTAAAATAGGTTAGCCACCTTCCGTGAATACTAATGAGAGCTTTCAACGACGAATTACGCTCCTCTCTTGACTGCAAGGAAGTCCACAATCTTCTTTAAACTAGATTCTTTAATCTATTCGGCCTATTTACATAGCAATCAAATCTTATATCTATAGGTCATAGAGTTTTGCAATCCTTAAAGCCTTCTCATATTTCTTTATAATCATCGTCTTCGTCGCCATTACTATCTTTTCTCTGGCTCCATAGAAAAATCCTTCTTGAACTCGCCGTCCATTATAATTTGTGATGGATAAAAGTGAGAATTAATTTCTTTATCTTTCTTTATCATCCGTGGTGTCTTTCGCTCTGTCTGCTCGGTATTCCTTCATGCACAATTGCACTATAAGAAACTGCATCATCCAAATTTGACACTAGTTTGGTTCCTAGCTGTCAATATAATCATTCAAAAGTTGTTTAACTTTGAAATCTTGATAGTTCCATCTATCAAAACAATCTCATGAATTTTATGCTTCTCTAGTCCCTCATCCTCATAGAGAAGGAAATCAATTGCATGAGTGATTTCATTCCAATCTTGAAAGATATATATAAGTGTATCATACTAGTATTAAGAAAGACCTATCTAATTATCCTAAAATATATTATATTAATTTACAATCATCCTAAATTATGTGATTACAATTTACATGATTGATGGTGATTTGAGATAATTATGGGAGGACCCCATAATTATCCTAACAGTCCCCCACAGTCTTAGCGGGAGGTTCTCGTATGTTGAGACTGTTCTTGAAATCATCAAATAGTACGCGCGGAAGACCTTTAGTGAAAATATCGGCAATATGATAACGGGGAGGTATATGGAGAACACGGACTTGTCCACATGTAACCTTTTCTCGGACAAATAATATATCCATTTCTATGTGTTTTGTACGTCGATCCTGGACAAGATTACTGGATAAGTATATCACTCACATTATTACATTAAACCACAATTGCCTTTTCAATCAGATAATGGAGATCCAAAAGAAGATTACGAAGCCAACATGATTCAGTAACCACAATTGTTACCCCTCGGTATTCTACTTCAGCACTCGACCGAGGCATCGTTAACTGTCATTTGGACGACTATGAAATGAGGCTATCTCCCAAAAATACACAATAACCAGAGATGGAACGTCGTGTGTCCGGGAAGCCACCCCAATCTGCATATGTATAAGATTAGAGAATCGAAATGAAGGACTTATACAGATGCAATCCAAAATGAAGAGTACACTTAACATACTGCAGAATTCGATTGATAGCCCCCATATGTTATTCTTTCGGATCATGCATAAGTAAACACACTTGTTGAACTGCATAGGAGATAGCAGGTCTCATGAAAGTAAGATACTGCAAGACCCCTGCTAGGTTGCGGTAATGTGTTGGGTCACTGTATGGAGTACTTATAGAGTTACTCAATTTGGCCTTTGTATCAACCGATGTGTGTGATGGTCTACCGGAGAACATACCGACTTTGTCAATGATCTCCTCAGCGTATTTCTTTTTACTGAAAACAGACCACCTGCATATTGGGTTACACCAATTCTCAAAAAATAATTTAAGGACCCAAATCCTTCATTGCAAAATATGCTGCAAGGAGGGACATAATAGACGGGTGAAGTAATGTAGATGAGATCTGAAAATGATGTCATCTACATATAGGAGGATATATACCATGTAATTTCCTTTCTTATAAATGAACAGAGACTGATCGGACTTGCTGTGTGAGAAACTCATTGTGGATACAAACCCTACAAACTTATTATACCATGACTGGAGAGCCTATTTCAAACCATATAAAGGTTTTTTAAATAGGAAAACATAATCCGGATGTGTAGAGTCTTGGAAACCCAAAAACTGATGCATGTAAACTACCTGTAAATGGACATGTAGAAATGCATTTTTGACGTCCAACTGATGAATGAACTAGGATTTTGACAGTGTCCGGCTAAGAACAATCCTGATAGTTGATGACTTAACCACCGTACTGAATGTTTCACCACAATTCACGTCAACCTGCTGAGACATGTCATCACCAACAAAATGAGATTTGTATCTCTAAAAGAGTCATCAAAATTCTTTTTATGACATAAAACCCACATAAACCTGATTATGTTCAAATTAGATAGACGGGGCACTAACTTTCACGTCTTATTTTTAATAAGAGCATCAATGTCGTCTAACATGGCAGCTTTCCAATTCAGGTCTAATAGGGCTTGGGATTTTTTAGAAGAGGTAATGGTTGGACCGAAGATGTTAAGTTAAAATGATGTTTGAGCCAAAAAATCCCATGCATGGAATAGGTTCCAATGGTCCGAGGTTGGGCTAAAATCGATGACTGGGGATTAAGGCTGTTGGGTATGGTATTAGGCCGAGAGGAGGTAGTATTTTGGGCCAAGGTAGAGTGATGGTTATTTTGGTTTTCTGTCGGGTTATTGGTCCGATAAGGATCATGATGATGGTCCTGAAAATATGGGCCTGGATGCCGGGTGGGTTTACGGGTGAGAGAGCGGTAGGCTCCCTCATTTGGGCCTGCCAGCCACTAGTAGTGGACTAGGACAAGACTGACGGTAAAGAGGTAGTGACCTCCATTTCGTGGACTGGTCCAGTTCTATTTTGTGGTTGGGCCAGTACGATATGGGGATTATTTTGGGCTGGCCCCATCTGATTTTGGGTATTGAGATGGTGATGTAAAATATAATGTATTCTGTTGTCCAAAAAATCATATGAAGGTGGGGATACCCTATGAGAATTAACAAACGGGAATGTACTCATCAAAAACTACGTAACGAGAGATAATGATTTTCTCATTCGTCCTATCATAATATTTATACCCCCTCTGATTTTGTGGGTATCTCAAAAACACAGAAGGAGTGGAACGATCCTGAAGTTTGTTAATGGTTGTGGACGGAAACAAGGAATAACACAAACACCCAAAAACTCTCACATGAGTAAAATATGAGAGATGATGGTACAACATTTTTGTAGGTGATACGTTGGAAAGTAGTTTGCTAGGAAGAATACTTAAAAGATATGTGGTCATTTGAAGTGCATGATGCCAAAACATTGGTGGTCTGGACGAATGCACAAGAAATGTGCGAATCAATATTGTTAATCGTTCAAATTTTTCTTTCGAATTTCTCATTTTTAGGTGATGTATGTGGACATGAAAGACTCAAAGACATCTCATTTTGATGACAAAAAATCATTAAATTGAGCATTAGAATTTCCTCCCATTGAAAATATTTAATGAAATTGTCAAATTGAGTTTTGATAAAAAAAATACTAAATTGTTTAAAAACGGTGAAGGCTTGTGATTTCTGCCCTAAGGGAAATGTCCACAGAAAATTTGAATAGTCGTCCAAAATAAACATGTAAGATTTATGACCTGTAGAACTCAAAACTGGTGATGTCCACAAATCACAATGCATAAGATCAAATGTCATAAGCGTATGTGAAGTAGATGATGGAAAAGAAAGTTTAACATGCTTCTCAAATACATTAGTTTGGAAAACAGATTTGTTACAAGCAATAAAATTATTCTTCCTAAGAGTATTGAACACTGGTGCTCCCGAGTGTCCCAACTGATTGTGCCTAGGGGAAATAGCTGCAAATGTTGATGGTTTTATCACGAGGTTGTTGGAAATGGTAGTTGTTGAGTGTATTTTATGCACTATTTTGAGTCCTTTTTAGTTGGTATTTTAATCTTTTATTTTGCATTTAGTATAGTGTTAGGTGTATTTTCTTTCATTTGGGTCACATTGGTCTTAAAGGAGAAGATACTTCTATTAAGGATGAAACTGCACATTAAAAGGCCAAGAAATGAAGCCTAAGAAGTCCCAGGAAGCATAGAAGAAATCAGGCGAAGTCCGGACGAAAAAAGGACGTAAAATCGAAAAATAGCGTCGCCGGCGCCGCGACGCCCAATATACTGCAACTTCTACTTACTTTCGAAAAAGTTAGCGTTGCGGCGCCGACGCGGGTCTGGGTGATAAAATCCGATTTTTCGAGGGCAAAAGGGTCCGAAACGTAATTTTTTTCAGATATAAAAATCCTAAACACTGTCATTATTCATATGATACTTTGGGGAAGACAAAATGAGGCTACAGCTACAATTGAAGACATCAATTGTTCTAGTTCTTTTCCTTTACTTTATTTTAATTTCAATTTATGTTGGATTTTGTATTAGTTCTTAGCATGACAATGTCTAGGAGCTAATCTCTTTATTAGTCCGTCGAATCTTCTTGAAACTTTTTCATATAGTTAATGCATAGTTATTGATTTCTTCTTCAGCTATATTAAGATCTATTCAATATTGTATTATATTTATTGATAATTAACTGACCATTAATTGTCATAACTTATATGATTTCGAATCGAGATTCGAGAGGGGAGATTTGAATATGTTGTAATTGTTTAGACATAGGTTAAAATCGTGGACGAAAGTACCCCGATACTTGTGTAGTGTTTAAGGTGATTATTTTTAATCCTCCTGTGTGGTAAAATCTATCATAGAAATATAGAAGGTTTCTGCACAAGGTTGAGTTTTTATATATCCAAACCGGAATACATAACATATTAGTTAACCTGCTATCTTAATAAGAAGAAAAATCATTAGCATTGCATTAACACGCGAAAGAGTGGATAGTTGAGAAAATTGAAAGCCCTATTTTCATCATAACTGTTTTAAACCAAAGTATTATCATCTTTAGTTTATTTTCTGCACTTTGTTTAATCTTAATTCTTAGTTCATAAACCAAACAAAAGAACGTTAGCCAAATAGATACTATAGATTAGATAATCGGTACTTAACAAACCAGTCTCTGTGGACGATAACTCGGTCTTACAGACTTTATTACTTGAACGATACGTACACTTGCGTAAGCACCTAGAAATATCGCAACAAGATTTTGGCATCGTTGTCGGGTACTGGCGTACTATCAATATCAAATTATCTAGTTTTATTTCTAATTTGGTTTTTATTTACTGTCTTTTTTTTATTATTTTAGAACGTTTTGCCGTGATCTGTTTGTTGTTTTTGATCTATTTCAGGAAATGCGTTTATGCGAAGTAGGAGAGGAGCAGACACTTTTATCCCTTTGAACCTTGAAATTAAAAGATTGTGCAGGAAGAACATGAAAGACAAGAGAATTGTTGAGTCTTTAGCAATGGAAAATCAGCAAAACAACAACGCGGGGAATGATGAGTTACCGGCTGTGATGAGACAAGTCCCGCATCCTGCATAGTGGAGCTTAAGGTACTATGTGATGTCGACAGTTACAAGGGTGCAGACTTGCATCAGGCTTCTGATCGTTGTATTTTATATACATCTTTTGAGTCATTTTTAGTTAGTCTTTTTCCCATTTTTGTACAAATATGTGTCGCGTTAGGATAGATTTTCTTTCTTTAGAGTCACAATGGTTTAAAGTGGCACATTGGTGAGAGGAGCGAAAAGAGGGTAGAAACAGAGGTTCCAGAGCTCAAAAAGCTAAAAAGCTGGCAACCCGGCGAAACAGGCGCGCCGCGACGCGCACCATCAGGCGAGCAGCCACGGCGCCCAAGAAGCAGACCAGCCGCAGAAGTTTCGGTGTCGCGGCGCCGGTTGCAGGTCTGTGGCGCCGACGCGGGAAATTTGACAAATCCGAATAGGATTGGGCCAAAGCCAACGAGGAAAAGGTTTTGCACGTTTTGGGGGTTATAAAAGGACCTTTTAGGTCAGATTTGGAGGAGTTTCACACCTTACCATTCATCACAACTTGAGATCAAGATTGGAGACATATTTTTGAGTAATTTCTTGTTCTTTATTTTATTTTTTTCTAGTATATGTTGGATAATATTTTAGTTCTTGGCATGTCTATGGCTAGGAACTAACTTAATTTAGGGCTTTCCATGTCGAATCGCTTGAACCTCGTTTTATGAATTAATGCAAGATTTTGCTTTCTTCTTATTATTGTTGAGATTTATTCAATAATTGTTTTGATTGCTTGGTAATTAATTGATCACTAATTATCATAACTTATATGATTTCTAATCGAAATCTGAAAGGGGAGATTGTGAATATGCTATAGTTGAATAAACATAGGTTTAAATCGTGGACGAAAGTACTCCGATACTTGTGTAGCTTAATAGGTTATTGCTCTTAATCCTCCTTTGTAGTCAATCTTGTCATCGAAAGATAGAAGAGTTCTACATTGGGGTTGAGTGTTTATATTACCTTAACAGGAGTATAAAACGGCTTAGTTAACCTGCTATCTCAACATAGAATAAGAACCTTAATTATTTGCATTAACGAGTAAAGCGAGCGGATAGTCGAGGAGATTCGGAAGCCCTATTTTCACCATATCTGAAGTAAAGTAAAATAATTTAGTTAGCGTCTATAATCATAGCTATAAACAAACCATCAAATTATCGGTCACCAAATAGATACTACATAATAGAGGTTGGTAATTGGACACTAATCCCTGAGGACGATAACTCGGTCTTCTACACTATATTACTTGTCACGATACGAACACCTGCGTTTAGCGTGGGTATAAATCACGCATCAAGTTTTTGGTTCCGTTGCCGGGGATTAACGTAGTTCAATATCATTCCATCTATTCTTAATTTCTAATTGGGTTTTTTTTTGTATTGGTGGAACCGTGCGCCGTGATCCGTTTGTTGGTTTTGATTTATCTCAGGGATCCTGCAAACATGGATTACCACTATCAAGGGTTACAGAACTATCAACAGCAATGTAATCCCCATGCCCCACAGGAAGAGCATGATGGGCTACGAGCAGTAATGCGCGACTTTTACACACGCTAAACACAAGTGCACGTATCGTGACAAGTAATATAGTCTAGAAGACCGAGTTATCGTCCTCAGGGATTAGTGTCCAATTATCAACCTCTATTTTGTAGTATCTATTTGGTAACCGATAATTTGATGAATTGTTTATAGCTATGATTATAGATGCTAACTAAATTATTTTACTTTACTTCAGATATGGTGGAAATAGGGCTTCCAAATCTCCTCGACTATCCGCTCGCTTTACTCGTTAATGCAAATAATTAAGGTTCTTCTTCTATTTTGAGATAGCAGGTTAACTAAGTCGTTTTATACTCCTATTAAGGTAATATAAACACTCAACCTCAATGTAGAACCCTTCTATCTTTCGATGACAAGATTGACTACAAAGGAGGATTAAGAGCAATAACCTATTAAGCTACACAAGTATCGGGGTACTTTCGTCTACAATTTAAACTTTTTTTATTCAACTATAGCATATTCACAATCTCCCCTTTCGGATTTCGATTAGAAATAATATAAGTTATGATAATTAGTGATCAATTAATTACCAAGCAATCAAAACAATTATTGAATAAATCTCAACAATAATCAGAAGAAACCAAAACATGCATTAATTCATAAGAACGAGGTTCAAGTGATTCGACATGGAAAACCCTAAATTAAGTTAGTTCCTAGCCATCGACATGCCAAGAACTAAACTATTATCCAACATATACTTGAAAGAAATAAAATAAAGAACAAGAAATTACTCAAAAATATGTCTCCAATCTTGATCTCAAGTTGTGATGAATGGTGAGGAGTGGAACTCTTCAAAATCTGACCTAAAAGGTCCTTTTATAACTTCAAAAACGTGCAAAATCTTTTCCTATTTGGCTTTGGCCCAATCCTATTCGGATTTGTCCAATTTTCCGCGTAGGCGTCGCGGCCCTGCAACCGGCGCCGCGGCGCCGAAACTTCTGTGGCTCTTTGCTTCTTGGGCGCCCGTGGCTCTGCTGCTGCTGGTTGGTTGGCGCCGCGGCGCCGCCCTGTTTCTCGCCCGGGTTGCCAATTTTTTAGCTTTTTGAGCTCTGGAACCTCTGTTTCTGCCCTCTTTTCACTCCTTCTCACCAATGTGTCACTTTAAACCATTGTGACTCAAAAGAAAGAAAATATATCCCAACACGACACATATTTGTACAAAAATGAGCAAAAGACTAACTAGAAATGACTCAAAAGGTGTATATAAAATACACTGATCCAACACCCTCCCACTTAACTTTTGTTCGCCCTCGAGTAAAGATAAAAAATAGAAACAAAGACACGAAAGAAAAGAAAATAAAATGACTCAAAGACATTGATCAAGTTGTTGCATCATTGTTACTTAGAAAAGCATGAAGGTTAGTAGAATAATATGCAAGAACACATAGCATGAATTTTTAGCATTCTAAACACATCAAGTCAGATATTTCGCAAATTCAAAATCCTATGGCCTGTTCATTTGCTATTCTCCACTAATCATGGATACACACATTAGAGATCATCAGGACTTTTCAGGGTTGTAATGTAGGCTTAGGCAGGGGTAGGTAAAAATACACTTTTAGGCTCAATATTGCGTACCATAAGCTCTTTTGCTTTCGATTCTTCCCTTTTCTTTTGATTTCTTTTAACCTCATACCTATTTTTCCCCTCTTTTGTTTTGAGAGAATGAAGTGTATTATGAATAGCTGGCACCCCCAAACTTAGGTTTTGCCTATTTATTATTATTTTTTTATTGGGGTGCAACAAAATTGTTCACTTTTTTTTTCAACACTTTATATTCCAACACATCTCCAAATTTTGTTTTTTTTAACTTATGGCACAGGTATGGAATTACAGGGTGTCAAAGAAAAGAATTCCTTTCTGCATTCTCGGCGCCATGGCCCTCTGCTGGGCGCCGTGGCGCCGAGCCGATTTTCTCTTCTCTTCACATTTTCGTCCTCCAATTTTTAGCCCTGTACCTGTCATCACAACATGCAAATAATACCTCCCGTGAGACTGTTCTAACTAAAACTAAATTGCATAAAATAACATTGGGTTGCCTCCCAAGTAGCGCTGTCTTTAACGTCTTTTAGCCGGACGCAAGCTCCTTATCAAGAGGCATGTGTTAAATTAACCCCATAGCCTACCCATTTCATAATCATTTTTCGCTTCCGCCTTCTGTTTTTTTTTCTCCTTTTTCTCAAGAGAAGGTTTAGCTTTGCTCACTTGTACTGGCGAACTGAATTCCTTTGCTTTGGCCTGTGCTGGCTCAACTGATGTGCTAGCGATGCTGACTGCAAAACACTTGCTTGTGACTGGGGGTTCAACGATGTGTTTAAACACCTTGAACACCATCTCTTCTTCCTCAACTCTGAGTTTCAGCTCACCATTTTCCACATCAATCAGGGCTCTCCCAGTTGCCAAGAATGGTCTTTCCAAGATGATAGGGATTTCATCATCTTCCTCCATATCAAGGATGAGGAAGTCCGCAGGAAAGAAGAATTTTCCCACCTTAACCAATACGTCTTCAATTATTCCCCTGGGATGCACCACTGTCCTATCCGCCAACTGCAAGTTCACTGTGGTTGGTTTGGCTTCACCCAAACCCAACCTCTTGAAAACGGACAAGGGGATGAGATTTATGCTGGCCCCCAAATCACACAGGGCCCTGTTACATATCACCCTACCAATTGTGCAAGGCAATGTGAAGCTCTATGGATCCTTAAGCTTGGGGGGCAGTTTCTTCTGCAAGATGGCACTGCATTCCTCTGTCAATGCCACTGTCTCATACTCAGCTAGCTTCTTCTTCTTCCTAAGAATTTCCTTCATAAATTTGAAATAAGTAGGCATTTTCTCCAACACCTCAATGAAAGGGATGTTAATGTGCGGCTTTCTAAATACCTCCAAGAACTTGGAGAATTGCTTATCAACTGCTTTCCTTTGCAACCTCTGAGGGTAAGGAATCTTCTCTGTGTATTCCCTCACTGGAATTGTTGGGGCCTTCTCTAAAATAGGGCGGTCCTCAGTAACCCCCTCCTTCTCTGCATCTACTCTCTGCTCAACTCTCTGTTCTACCACGGGCTGAGGTGTGGGTTGTTCTAGCTGCTTCCCACTTATCACCGCACTGCCCGACATCGCTCGGGATTCATCTCTCAGACATTAGGAAGAGTGCCCGTGGCTCGTTATTTGTCATCTTTGCTAGTTGTCCCACTGCGTCTCAAGTTCTGATAGAGGATCTTGTCTCGCCATGAACTGGTTTGTGAATTCGTAAGTGTCAACAAGGCCGCCGCAATTTGTCCGCTTTTTCGCGAGCGTGTACCGAATCGCTGGGAAGGTGAGGCTGGTTAAATGGTTGTTGATTATGGTATTGGCCTCAAATCGTTCTGCGTTCTTGATCACCCCTCCATGAAAAGTTAGGGTGATTCCTCCACCCTGGATTGTAGGTATTTGAATAGGGGTTGTTCTGGGGCCTTTGGTAATTCCCCACTGCCTGACATTCTGCTTGCTCAATAGGGATGTTGTTGGGGTCTACTGATGGGCACCTATCAAAGGTATAAGGACCCCCACACATCTCACAACTTAATGGCATCTGAATTGCATTTACTGACACTGTGTTCTGCTGCAATTGCTTGGTCAAGAGAGCAACCTGTGCATTTAATGTTGTAATGGCATCGATCTCATGAACTCCTATCGCTCTTCTTCCACTTACCCCTCTATCATATGTCACATGGTTATTAGTGGCCATATCTTCTAGCAAATCATGGGCCTCATATGTTGTCTTCTTCATGAAGGTTCCACCTGCAGCTGTGTCAATGATGGTTCTTGTGGTCTCACTTAGCCAATTGTAGAAAATATGGACCAAATTCCACAGCTCAATGATATGACGTGGACACTTTCTCTGCAGATCTTTAAATCTCTCCCAAGCCTCATAGAGTGACTCTCCATCAGCCTGGTAAAAATTGTTCAGCTTTGCTGCTTTGAACGGTGGAAAGAACTTTGTCAAGAACTTCCGTGCCAACTCCTGCCATGTGAATATAGAATCTGTAGGCAGGAAATTCAACCAAACCTTCGCCCTTTCCCTGAGTGAGAAGGGAAAAAGCCTCAATCGGATGGCGCCGTCAGTAACGCCATTATACTTGAAAGTTGCACACAGCTCCAAGAAATTTGCTATGTGCATATGAGGGTCTTCAGATGACAACCCTCCAAATTGAACTATATTCTGCACCATAATCAGGATCGCTGGCTTGATTTCGAAATTATTTGTTCCTATTGTTGGGAGCCTGATGCAAGTCTGTGCTCAATTCACCCTTGGCAGCACATAATCTCCTAAGCTTCTCTCAGCTTGGACCTGAACCCTTTCTTCCACATCCATTGCTAACCTCCGGGGCATCCTCTGGTTAGGTTGATGATCACCTAACCCTTCGTTCATCTCATTGTTATTCTGCAAGCCTCTCATTGCTATTAAGGACAAGATTCGTTTGTTTCTTTGGTTCTGCTTGCAAGTCTTTTCAATCTCCGGGTTGAAGGGAATAAATGTATCTGCTACTCTTCTCCTTCGCATAAACTAGATGCCTACAACAGATCAAAATCAACAAACGGATCACGGCGCACAGTTTCACTAATACAAAAAAAATTAGAAATTAAGAATAGATAGAATGATATTGAACTACGCTAATCCCCGGCAATGGCACCAAAAACTTAATGCGTGACTTATACACACGCTAAACACAAGTGCACGTATCGTGACAAGTAATATAGTCTAGAAGACCGAGTTATCGTCCTCAGGGATTAGTGTCCAATTACCAACCTCTATTCTGTAGTATCTATTTGGTAACCAATAATTTGATGAATTGTTTATAGCTATGATTATAGATGCTAACTAAATTATTTTACTTTACTTCAGATATGGTGGAAATATGGCTTCAAAATCTCCTCGACTATCCGCGCATTTTACTCGTTAATGCAAATAATTAAGGTTCTTCTTCTATTTTGAGATAGCAGGTTAACTAAGTCGTTTTATACTCCTGTTAAGGTAATATAAACACTCAACCCCAATGTAGAACCCTTCTATCTTTCGATGACAAGATTGACTACAAAGGAGGATTAAGAGCAATAACCTATTAAGCTACACAAGTATCGGGGTACTTTCGTCCACAATTTAAACCTATGTTTATTCAACTATAGCATATTCACAATCTCCCCTTTCGGATTTCGATTAGAAATCATATAAGTTATGATAATTAGTGATCAATTAATTACCAAGCAATCAAAACAATTATTGAATAAATCTCAACAATAATCAGAAGAAACCAAAACATGCATTAATTCATAAGAACGAGGTTCAAACGATTAGACATGGAAAGCCCTAAATTAAGTTAGTTCCTAGCCATCGACATGCTAAGAACTAAACTATTATCCAATATATACTAGAAAGAAATAAAATAAAGAACAAGAAATTACTCAAAAGTAAGTCTCCAATCTTGATCTCAAGTTATGATGAATGGTGAAGCGTGGAACTCTTCAAAATCTGACCTAAAAGGTCCTTTTATAACCTCAAAAACGTGCAAAACCTTTTCCTCTTTGGCTTTGGCCCAATCATATTCGGATTTATCCAATTTCCCGCGTCGGCGCCGTGACCTCGCAATGCGCCGTGGCGCTAAACTTTCTCGCTTCTTGGGAGTCGTGGCTCTGCTTCTTCTTTGGTTGGTTAGCCCCCGCCTCGCCATTTTGCCAACTTTTTAGTTTTTTGAGCTCTAGAACCTCTGTTTCTGCCATGTTTTCGCTCCTTCTCACCAATGTGCCATTTTAAACCATTGTGACTCAAAAGAAAGAAAATTTATCCTAACACGACACATATTTGTACAAAAATGGGCAAAAGTCTAACTAGAAATGACTCAAAAGGTGTATATAAAATACACTGATCAAGCAGCCATACTCAGGCTAACTAGGCACCAAACTCAGTTCATGGATGAGACGAGAGTGTCCCTAAAGAATTTGGAAACGCAAATAGGACAACTCGCGGGCATGCTAAGCAACAGAATACAAGGGAATCACTTTGAACATATTGGAGAGAATATAAAAGAGCAACGCCAGGCGATTGACCTGAGAAATGGCGAACCAGTGAAAGCAAACTCACCACCACCGTGTTCAGAAAAGAAGGGTCTAGACTTCTCGCAGAAGTTGCAGCGCCACGGCGCCACTGAGCAGCGCCACGGCGCCGATAATCCTGAGACATTGTAGAAGTTTGGGCGCCACGGCGCCGAATCTCAGGGTCGTGGCGCCTAGGGCTCAAATGGTACAATGATTTAAGGAGTAGTTGTGGACGCACCCCAAGAGAAGATACCGTACCTCCAGAGGCTGAAAACAAGTTCTCTTGACAAACAATTCTCTAAATTCCTGAAAGTTCTCAAACAATTGCAACTCAACATCCCGTTTGCTTAGGCATTAGAGCAGATGTCGAGTTATGTAAAGTTCATGAAGGAGATTCTCAGCAAAAAGAGGAGGATAGGTGACTACGAAATAGTGGTGTTGACTGAAGAATGCAGTGCCATCCTACAGAGAAAGCTACCTCAGAAGTTGAAAGATCCGGGGAGTTTCATCATCCCATGCACTATAGGAAAGTTTGAGTGTCAGAAGGCGTTGTGTGATCTGGGGGCAGGTATAAATTTGATGCCCTATCTGGTGTTTTGCAAACTTGGAATGGGAGAAGCTAGACCTACAAACATCACTTTGCAGCTAGCTGACCGCTCAATCGTCCACCCTAGAGGAGTCATCGAGGATGTGTTGGTTAAGGTGGACAAGTTCATATTTTCTGCTGATTTTATCATCTTAGACATGAGAGATAATGACATGATCTCCATTATCCTTGGCAGACCCTTCCTAGCCACAGTACAAACACTCATTGATGTTCGAAAAGGTGAGTTGAGACTTCGTGTGGAAGAAGAAGAGGTAATTTTCAATGTTTTTCGAGCAGCAACCTTCCCAGAGGCAAGTGACAACTGCTTCGCCATTGATGTGATCGAAGAAGCAGTGTCGGAAAATGGGTTCAGAAATGCTGATGCGCTTGAAGAAGTGCTGACACGATGGGATGATAATAGTGGCAATGACCCGAATCTGATGGAGTATGCAAATTGGATGAATTCTTATGAGCAGTGTGATAAGAAGAGATATGAAGAGCTTGAGAAGATGCCAGAGAGATCAGTACCATCCACAGAAAAAGCTCCAGAGCTAGAGTTGAAGACTCTACCAGATCATTTGCAGTACCGATATCTAGGTGAGAATCAATACTTACCAGTGATCATCTCATGTCATCTATCCACAGTAGAGGTTGAGAAGCTGCTGAGAGTACTGAAGCTCACAAGCGTGCCATTGGGTGGACATTAGCAGACATAAGGGGTATAAGTCCGTCAACAGTGATGCATAAGATCCGTCTAGATGAGGAGAGCAGACCCTCCATTGAGGCATAGAGGAGACTGAATCCAAACATGAAGGAGGTAGTCAGAAAAGAAATCATGAAATGGCTTGATGCTGGGGTAATTTATCCTATCTTTGACAGTGCATGGGTGAGTCCGGTGCAAGTGGTGCCCAAAAATGGTGGTATTATAGTAGTGACCAACGAAAAGAATGAGCTCATTCCATCTAGAATAGTTACTGGGTGGAGAATTTGCATTGACTGTCGCAAGTTGAACAAGAAAACCAGAAAAAACCACTTCCCGTTGCCATTTCTAGATCAGATGTTGGATAGACTTGCAGGGCACAATTACTACTGCTTTTTGGATGGTTACTCAGGGTATCATCAGATTTCCATAGCACCAGAAGATCAGGAAAATACAACATTCACCTGCCCATTTGGTACGTTTGCATTCAGAAGGATGTCATTTGGGCTTTGCAATGCACCTGCGACCTTTCAGAGGTGTATGATGGCAATTTTCTCTGATATGGTGGAGAGGACTATAAAGATTTTCATGGATGATTTCTCGATCTTTGGGTCCTCGTTCGACGAGTGTTTGAGACACTTGGAAGAAGTGTTGAAACGGTGTGAAAAGTCCAACCGTGTTCTGAATTGGGAGAAGTGTCACTTCATGGTAAAAGAGGGGATTGTCCTTGGACACAAAATATCCAACCAAGGTATTGAGGTGGACAAAGCAAAGATTTCAGTAATCGAAAATCTACCACCTCCAGTATCAACAAAAGGGGTCAGAAGTTTCCTTGGCCATGCCGGTTTTTATAGAAGATTCATCAAGGACTTCTCAAAAGTTTCAAAACTTCTTTCCACCTTGCTAATGACTGGGGTTGCTTTTGAATTCAATAAGGAATGCATGACCATTTTTCAGACACTCAATGAGAGGCTTATCTCAGCACTCATAGTCATTGCACCAAACTGGGAGCTCCCATTTGAACTAATGTGTGATGCAAGTGATTATGCAGTGGGAGCAGTGCTTGGGCAGAGGATCGATAAGGTATTCAGATCCATTTACTATGCTAGTAAAACTCTTAATGATGCACAGTTGAATTATGCCACTACAGAAAAAGAATTGCTAGCAATAGTATATGAATTCGATAAATTCAGGACATACTTAATTGGGAATAAGGTGATAGTATACACTGACCACTCTGCCATAAAGTACTTGATGACAAAGAAGGATGCAAAACCTCGCCTTATCCTATGGGTTCTTCTATTACAAGAATTTGACATGGAGATCCGTGACAAGAAGGGGACAGAGAACTCAGTTGCTGACCACTTGTCGAGGCTTGAAAACATCGAGATCCAGAACACCAAGGATGTGCAGATAAATGATCACTTTCCAGATGAGCAATTGTTTCAAGTTAGTGTTGTCTTTAAGTTACCTTGGTACGCTGATATTGTTAATTTTCTCGCAGCTAAGGTAGTACCCCCAGGATTGACAAGACAGCAAGTGAAGAGGTTTTACTATGAAGTAAAACACTACTATTGGGAGGAGCCAATGTTATACAAGCATTGCGCCGATCAAGTCATCAGGCGATGTGTTACACCCCGTAAGTCCAGGACATGTAGAAGATAATGTACGAAAGGAAACAAGATTTGGAAATTGGTACGGCAGGAAGAATTGTTTTTCCGACGGAAAATGTTCCGAACGTCGGAAAGGAAAAACATTCGTTGTTGAGAATTGGATTCTCAAAATACATTATTTGAAGAGTATGAGACTTATTATTATTTTGGAAATTTTTTGTTACGGATTTGGTCACGTGGGGCCCACCCGAGGAATTTTACACTGGGCCCACGAGGTTACGGAAATTTTATGAACGAATGAGAGGGCGACACGTGGCACCCCCACATGGCTTGGTCGAAATTTATGCAAGGGTAAAATGGTCATTGACCATCTTGGAAGATAAGTCTTCAAGCATGACATTGTTGACAAGTCAACTAGTCCACATAAGCTTGATCCAAGTGAAACACATCCAAGCCACACATTTGTTGTAACCTAAGCCCTCCAATGTATTATATAAGCATAGCTAGTGCAAGACTTGGCATTTAACACTTAGAAAATTTTAGAGAAACTCTTGTGCTTGTAGATGAGCTCGGCTTTGAGCACTATTCCCACACAAAATTTTGCATTTGATTTCCATTAGCCACAAGACTTTAAACCAAGGTTCATGAGTGTATTGTAAGTGTATCTCAATAGAAAATCCTGAAAGAGCGAAGCCAGATTAGTCGCAAAGGTGAAAACCTAGTGGCTTTTCTAGTTTTGATGGAAATGGAAGAGAAGTTAGTTGTGAACTTCTAAAGGCTTCTAGGAGTGCTTGGAGCGGATTGGAACCTAAGGAAAGGAGCTAAGAATTTGCTAAGGCGCGACTTTGAATCTTGGAAATTATAAGGGCTTATAAAGGTATAATCTTGTCGGTTTAGTAGTTAAGAGTTACTACTTGTTGTAGCTATAGATAGTAGCAAGCATGAAGTATAGATTATGTAGTTGGACAAGTATATCGCTATTGGAACCCTAATCCAAAACTAGCATGTTAGCCTTAAGACTACAATTCAAGTTGATTATTCGTTTAAGCGTCATGTTGTATAAAGAAGGAAATTGTAGTTATTGAAGTTGTTTATAACTATATAACATGTTAGACCTTAGAACTTGGAATTGGAAAAGGATTGGAAAAGACTTTGAATTGTTAGTATGTTGGCCGAGAATGGCTAGTGAAGTTTGAACTACTTTGTATATAATTGTGGGCGGAATTTTACACGTGGTGTAAGGCGTGTAATCCCCTTTGTTTGATTTTTGTTTGGAGCCTTAAATGTGGCGTGTTGGTTATTGTATTCGACCTTGAAAAGGTGGCAAAGTGAGTAGAAACAAAGGAAGTCGCCCGATTTGCCGAGAATTAGAGACCAAATACTTAGCATTATTCTACGTAGAGACTAGAAGTTGATAGTCTTGTTGTGACCATTATAGGTTGACACCTCCACATACGGCGTATTCGGCTTAGCTTGTGGAATTAGCCGAAAAGGTATGTGAACTATCTCCTCTTCTAGCATGATTCCTTAAGATAAAGAAAGTACGTCCTACTCCTTGAATGATCCATTCCTTGCTTGTATTTGGTTTGCCTAAAATAGAATTTGTTCTATGTACTTCGATTGTACTTTGATGTTTAGATTGTAAGTTGTATAATCCATTTTCTTGATGAAGTTTGGATTCTTAAAAGTAAAGGTATTTTACTTAAAGTACATGTAGTCTTGAAAAGGAAGTGGTTTCTAAACCTTTGGCTAGTGCCTTAGTTCCAAAACCTAAAGGTCATTAAAATGACTTTAGGGGAGTCAAGGGAGTGATTTACTTAATTGTTTAAAAGAGGAGAAATGACATGATTTAAGAGAAGAAACTTGTTTTCTATATATTAAGAGACTTGAAGTGTTTTGAAAGTTAAGGGACTTAAAGAGTTTTAAAGTATGTGATACTTGTTCCGCTTTAAACGTATAAGTCCTCGGATAGGAAATTGTATTTGGCGAAGGTATAAAGTGAATATAACGACTTTATGGGAAGTTGGTTATATTTGCTTTATGGAAAGATAAATGACTCGATTTTAATGAAAAGGCAACTTGATTTTAAGGCATCATTTGCCTAAAGTTTAGTAATAAACTAAGTTACTTGGTTTCTAAAGGTTAAGAGACTAAGTGTATTTTTAAAAGTTAAGAAAATCGATTTGAAAGTATTTAATACTTGGATTTTAATAAGTATAAGTCTCTTGGTTATAAAAGGAATGGATATGTCTAAAACCATAAAGGGTTATAACGGCTTTATGGGAAGTCGGTTATAACGGCTTTATGGAAAGTTTAGAAAGTTGTCTATTTTGATTAATCGGCATAAGTTGCCTAGATTGTGAAAATTTGGAGTTACTTGATTTCAAGCTTTGAAATGAGTTTTCTAAAAGTGTAGTAACTTACTTTGAAAAATAGACACGCCTTGATACTACGGGTGTTAGTATCTTGGGATTTTTTTTACAAAAAGGAGTCTCTTGAAAAGATTAGTACTTTGGCTTGATAAATTGAAAATTTGTCTAAGTGTGCCTTGATTTGTACTTTGGCTTGATAAATTGAGAATTTGTCTAAGAGTGCCTTGATTAGTACTTTGGCTTGATAAATTGAGAATTTGTCTAAGTGTGCCCTGATAAGTACTTTGGCTTGTTAAATGAGAATTTATTCTATTTTGTGCCCTGATAAGTACTTTGGCTTGTTAAATGAGAATTTATTCTATTTGTGCCCGGATAAGTACTTTGGCTTGTTAAATGAGAATTTATTCTATTTGTGCCCTGATAAGTACTTTGGCTTGTTAAATGAGAATTTTCCTATGTGTGCCTTGATAAGTACTTTGGATTGGTTAATTGAGAACTTGCCTATATGTGCTGGTAATAGCCTTTGAGTGCAAGTATTATGTTTTATTAAGTTGCCGCGACTCTCGGTTGCGGTCACCGTCTTTGTAAGTTCTTGGGACGCACCGACAGCTGATGTGGGATTCCACGGGTATGCTCTACTTGTAGTACTTGGGTTAAATTCCCGGATTTTTATAGAAGACATGGTAGTGCTTATGTCTTGTTTGATGGTCGGTCGAGATAGGGTAAGAGTATAAGTGAGGGGTAAAACCCCAAGATGCTATACCACCTGTTTTACCACCTTCTCCAGGGTAGAGTATATGTGAGGGGTAAAACCCCAAGATGCTATACCACCTGTTTTACCACCTTCTCCAGGGTAGAGTATATGTGAGGGGTAAACCCCCAAGATGCTATACCACCTGTTTTACCACCTTCTCCAGGGTAGAGTATATGTGAGGGGTACACCCCCAAGATGCTATACCACCTGTTTTACCACCTTCTCCAGGGTAAGAGTATAAGTGAGGGGTAAACCCCCAAGATGCTATACCACCGGTGGGACTTGGTGTTCATGTATGCCTATTGGTGTTGTACTATATCATGGATCGCGGTGAGGAAAGATTCCACGCATGATTGATGTTATGGCGTGAGACCCATGGTTATATTTGGGTAATGACTGGAGGCCTGCGCCCCGACTTGATGGATCGCTATGTATTGTAATCGTAGGTTGGCTATCGCATACGTCTCCCGCTTTGTTTAGATCATTATGATTTTATTACGCATTTCATCGCTCACATACTTGGTACATTCTTCGCATCGACCTCCTTCGGGCCGCGTTCACGCCGCAGTTTAGGTACGTCGCTCGTGATCGGCAGCGTAGGATCCCGCCGTGGTTTTTGGATAGCTCCTCTGCTCGTGAGTTTATCTTTTGGTATATATCCTTCAAGCATGTGCTTTGTACGCTGGTACGCGGGTCCTTGTCCCGTCATAGTTCGAGATAACTCTGTAGGTCCGTATTCATATGTGGATTGGACTCGTATACGCATGTCAGGTGGTTCTGTTTATGTATATATGGCAGCCTTGTCGGCTTTGCCCTTGCACGTACGTTTAGTTTAAAGAAAAAAAAAATGAGCTGTTACTAATTTCCGCAATGTACTTAGTTGTTAAGGTAGAAGGGTGCCCAGGTAGGGCACCAGTCATGGGCCCGGGGTTCGGGGTGTGACACGATGTATACCACAGGATGAGATGCACCAGATTCTCACCCATTGTCACACCTTACAATGTGGTGGACATTTTGGGGCATCAAGAACAGCTACGAAGGTACTGCAAAGTGGGTTCTATTGGCCAACCCTCTTCAAGGATGCCCACACCTTTGTGAAGAGCTGTGATCGTTGTCAAAGAACAGGAAACATATCAAGACGAAATGAAATGCCTTGAATGGGATCTTGGAGGTGGAACTATTTGATGTATGGGGGATCGACTTCATGGGTCCATTCCCGTCGTCCTTTGGGAATCAGTACATTCTTTTTGCAGTGGATTATGTGTCCAAATGGGTAGAAGCGATAGCCACTAAAGAAAATGACAGTAAGACTGTCCAAAGGTTCCTCCAACAGAATATATTCACAAGGTTTGGTACTCCTAGGGCCATCATCAGTGATGAAGGAAGCCACTTTTGCAACAAGCAGCTTGATACACTGCTCTCCCGATATGTAGTCTACCACCGCACCACATTGATCTATCACCCTCAAGCGAATGGGAAGCAGAAGTTTCAAACAGGGAAGTGAAGAACATATTGGAAAAGACGATGGATGGCTCAAGGAAGGATTGGTCTATCGAATTGGATGACGCACTATGGGCATACAGAACATCATTCAAAAACTCCATTGGAATGTCACCATATAAGTTAGTTTTTGGTAAAACATGTCATCTGCCAGTAGTGTTGGAACATAGGGCTTATTGGGCAATGAGGAAGCTGAACATGGATGCCAAGGCAGCAGGGCAGAAGAGGTTGTTACAGCTGAGCGAGTTGGATGAATTCAGACACAATACCTACGAGAATGCAAGGATCTACAAGGAACGAAACAAAGTATGGCATGATAAGATGTTGATCCCAAAAGACTTCCAAGCAGGACAACAAGTGCTTTTATTCAATTCAATGTTGAGGTTGTTCTCATACAAGCTCAAATCGCGTTGGTTAGGACCGTACACTGTTGTAAGAGCATTCCCCTATGGTGCAGTTGAAGTGAGAGGGAGAGAAGGAGCCTCTTTCAAGGTATACGGACAGAGGTTGAAACCCTCTTTCATGGAGTCAAACTATTTGGGGTATCTTGCTTGATTTATGCATTGTTCGTGATTAAACCTATGTGTCTACTTGCTTGCTATTTGAGGCAAAATAGTTAGGATATGCATGTTAGGGAGATGACTCAGACATTTCTTTGTTAAGCCCTTTCTTACCATTTTTTTTACCTATCCCTGACATTAAAATTGTATCCCTAGTCAGCCCCTTTGAGCCTAAAAATAAGATCTTTCTTTGACACCCTATAATTTCATACTTGTGTCATAAGTGAAGAAATTGATGTGTTTGAAATATAAAGTGTTGAAAAGAGATAAAAAGAGAGTGAACAATTTGATGCACCCCAATGAAAAGTAATCATAAATAGGCAAAAGCCTAAGTTTGGGGGTGTTTACTATTCATCAGACACCTCATTCTCTCAAATAAAAGAGGGGAAAGATAGGTATGAGGTTAAAAAGAAAATCAAAAGAAAATGGAAGAATCGGAAGCAAAAAGAGCTTATGGTACATAAGATTGAGCCTAAAAGCCTATTTTTATCTACCCCTGCCTAAGCCTACATTACAACCCTGAAAAGCCCTGGAGATCTCTAATGTGTGTATTCATGATTAGTGGAGAATAGTAAGTAAACAGGTCATAGGATTTGGAAATTAATATGCATAGTTAGGTATTCTTACTTCCATTGAGCATGATTAAATTGAATTTGCGAAATATCTGACTTGATGTGTTTAGAATGCTAAAAATCCATGCTATATGTTCCTGCATATCATTCTACTAACCTTCATGCTTTTCTAAGTAACAATGATGCAGCAAATTGATCAATGTCTTTGAGTCATTTTATTTTCTTTTCTTTCGTGTCTTTGTTTCTATTTTTATTTATCTTTACTCGAGGGTGAGCAAAGGTTAAGTTTGGGGGTGTTTGATCGGTGTATTTTATATACACCTTTTGAGTCATTTTTAGTTAGTCTTTTGTCCATTTTTGTACAAATATGTGTCGTTTTAGGATAGATTTTCTTTCTTTTGAGTCACAATGGTTTAAAGTGACACATTGGTGAGAAGGAGCGAAAAGAGGACAGAAACAGAGGTTCCAGAGCTCAAAAAGCTAAAACGTTGGCAATCTGGCGAAACAGGCGGCCGCGCTGCACCATCAGCCAAGCGAGCCACGACGCCAAGAAGGCACTACCAGAGTTTTAGCGGCGCCAGTTGCAGGCTCGTGGCGCCGACGCGAGAAATTTGACAAATCCGAATATGATTGGGCCAAAGCCAAAGAGGAAAAGGTTTTGCACGTTTTTGGGGTTATAAAAGGACATTTTAGGTCAGATTTGGAGGAGTTCCACACCTTACCATTCATCACAACTTGAGATCAAGATTGGAGACTTATTTTTGAGTAATTTATTGTTCTTTATTTTATTTCTTTCTAGTATATGTTGGATAATATTTTAGTTTTTGGCATGTCTATGGCTCGGAACTAACTTAATTTAGGGCTTTCCATGTCGAATCGCTTGAACCTCATTTTATGAATTAATGCAAGATTTTGGTTTCTTCTTATTATTGTTGAGATTTATTCAATAATTGGTTTGATTGCTTGGTAATTAATTGATCACTAATTATCATAACTTATATGATTTCTAATCGAAATCCAAAAGGGGAGATTGTGAATATGCTATAGTTGAATAAACATAGATTTAAATTGTGGACGAAAGTACCTCGATACTTGTGTAGCTTAATATGTTATTGCTCTTAATCCTCCTTTGTAGTCAATTTTGTCATCGAAAGATAGAAGGGCTCTACATTGGGGTTGAGTGTTTATATTACCTTAATAGGAGTATAAAATGACTTAGTTAACCTGTTATCTCAGCATAGAAGAAGAACCTTAATTATTTGCATTAACGAGTAAAGCGAGCGGATAGTCGAGGAGATTCGGAAGCCCTATTTCCACCATATCTGAAGTAAAGTAAAATAATTTAGTTAGCGTCTATAATCATAGCTATAAACAAACCATCAAATTATCGGTCACCAAATAGATACTACATAATAGAGGTTGGTAATTGGACAATAATCCCTAAGGACGATAACTCGGTCTTCTAGACTATATTACTTGTCACGATATGTGCACTTGCATTTAACGTGGGTATAAATCGCGCATCAGCTTCCAGCTGTGGAAGCTAATAATTTTGAAATCAAACCAGCAATATTGAACATGGTTCAAGGCTCAGTTCAGTTTGGGGGATTACCGTCTGAAGATCCCCATATGCATCTAGCAAATTTCCTGGAGCTGTGTGCAACTTTTAAGTACAATGGTGTTACTGATGATGTCATTCGGTTGAGAATCTTCCCATTCTCACTCAGGGATAGAGAAAAGAGATGGTTGAACTTACTATAGGCGATCTCCATTATCACATGGCAAGACTTGGCCCAGAAGTTTCTTGCAAAATTCTTCCCTCCATCCAAAGCAGCAAGGCTCAGAGGAGAATTGAATAACTTTGATCAGCTGGAGGTAGAATCATTGTATGATGCATGGGAGCGGTTCAAAGTCTTATAGAGGAAGTGCCCGAATCATGGGATTGAGAAGTGGATGTTGATCCATATATTCTACAATGAGTTGTGTGGTACTATTCGTACCATTATTGATGCTGCAGCAGGAGAAACATTCATGAGAAAGAGTGTCAATGAGGAACGTGATTTGCTAGAATACATGGCCACAAACAACCATCAGGGGGCCGATGAAAGATCAACAATCAGCAGAAAAATAGCTGGGGTTCATGAGCTAGATGATATCACTGCATTGACTGCCCAAGTTGCCACTTTGACAAAGTAGATGCAGCAGAGTACCATGTCTGTTAAAGTTGTTCAGACACCAGTGAGCTGTGAGTTTTGTGGGGGTCCCCATAATTTTTATAGGTGCACAACAGTGGATCCAAACAATGTGCATATGGATCAAGTTCAGGCAATTGAAAATTTTCAGAGGTCATACAACAATGCATTCTCCAACACATATAATGAAGGGTGGAGAAATCATCCAAAGTTTTCATGGAGGAATGATCAAGGGCAGCAATCTCAGTTTCAGGGCCAAAATCAAAACCAACAGCCACAGAATCGGGCCTCTTCCTTCCAACAGTTCAGCACACCATATCCACAAGAGAAGCCAGATGAAGTGAGAGCAGTACTGTTGACCTTGGCCAATTCCCTGACTCAATTCATGGCAAAAACCAGGTCCTCACTTTCAACCTTAGCCAACTCCCAGACACAGTTTATGGCAGAGACCAAACAATTCTTGACTGAGACTAGGTCATCTATTAGAAACTTGGAAACACAAATGGGGCAGTTGGCAGGGAAATTGAATGACAGACCTCAGGGTACTCTCCCTAGTAACACAGTAATGAACCCAAGGGAGCAGTGTCAAGAAATCATCTTGATGAGTGGGAAGCAGTTAGAGCAGGGTGCACCCCAGCCAGAGATTGAAAAGGAGAATGAAGTGGAGAAGATAGTTGATGCAGAAGGAGGGGGTTACTGATGACCGCCCTATTTTAGAAAAATCTCCACCAGCAGTCATGAGGGAATATACAGACATAATTCCTTACCCTCAAAGGCTTCAGAAGAAGGCCCTGGACAAGCAGTTTTCGAAATTCTTAGAGGTCTTCAAAAAGTTGCATATTAATCTCTCCTTCATTGAAGCCTTGGAGCAGATGTCAACGTATGTCAAATTCATGAAGGATATCCTCTTTAAAAATAGGAAATTGGCATACTATGAGACAGTGGTGCTGACAGAGGAGTGCATTGCGATCTTATAGAAAACACTTCCCCCTAAGTTGAGAGACTCATGGAGTTTCACCTTACCTTGCACTATAGGGAAAGTGATATGTAAGCGGGCATTGTGTAATGTGGGGGAAAGTATCAATCTTATGCCCCTCTCTATATTTAAAAGACTTGGTTTTGGGGAAGAAAAGCCAATCACAGTCAATTTGCAGCTAGCTTATCGCTCTATCGTACATCCCCATGGAATAATTGAAGACGTATTGGTGAAAGTGGGCAAATTTCTCTTACCTGCTTATTTCTTCATTCTTGATATGGATAAAGATGAGAATATGTCAATGATCCTTGGGAGACAATTCCTAGCCACAGGGAGAGCCCTCATTGATATTGAAAATGGGGAGTTAAAGCTCAGAGTCCAAGGTGAGGAAATGATATTCAAAGTTTGCAGACACCCCCTGAGCCACAAGCCAATGATAAATGTTTTGCTACTGGGATAGTTGATAAGGTTGTGCCTGAGAAAAGTCTCACATGTATTGATGCTCGTGAGGTTCCATTAAAATAGTATGCAGAACAGGAGAATAAGACTTCTGAACCAGCAAATAATGAAAAAGGAATGAACTCTTCAGACCTTAGCCCTGTGAAGAAAAAAAAAGAAGGATGAAGAGAAGGTGCTGAAATGGATATGCGGAGGGGATACTCTACCCCCTTGATTGAGTAAGAAAACTGCGTCCGGCTAAAAGAAGTTAAAGGCAGCACTACTTGGGAGGCAACCAATATTTTAATTATGTTATTTCAATTTTTGTTTTAGTCTATTTTATTTTGTTCTTGAACAATCTCACGTTCTTGGCTTCTTGGTCTATGTTTTGATGTCAGGTGGTGCTGAAATTTGGAAATTAAGCACAGCACTGTGGCACCAAAATGCAAGGCGACGGCACTGAAACTTCAGAGATTATAGTCGTGCACAGCGCCGTGGCGCCAAAATGCAGGGCTACGGCGCCAGAAGTTCAGAGAGCACAAATGATATGCAATTTCAAGAATTTCCTCCTAGACCTCCGTTATGACCGATGTGTTGTGTCAGTAAGTTGTCCCTTTATTTTTAGTCTTTACACATTGGGGACAATGTGTCGATTAAGTTTGGGGGGGTGTTTATTTTATTTTGTTATTTGTTTTGAGTCTTTTTGTTGTCTTTTTATTTGTTTTATGTGTCTGTGAGCCATAATTTTTTTTATGGATCATGTATGTTTTAGTTGATAAAGATATTGAGTGGATAAAGTTGGATAATGTAATGGAACTAAAAGCAAAAATATGTGTGCTTAAGTTAGATATGCCAAAAATTTATGACATCTAATTATTTGGGATATTTGTGTTTAGCGTATGTGTTGTCAATTATGGAAAGAAAGGTTGAAAGTGTCTAGAAAATATATTTGCTTGTTATATGAGGCGAAATAGTTAAGATATACATGTTTAGGGAAATGGTTCAGGCATTCTTTGTTAGCTCTTCTTATCGTTCATTACCTACCCTTACATAAATTGTATCCTTAGTCAGCCCTTTTGAGCCTAAATAATATCTTTTTTTGACACCCTGTGATTTCTTAGTTGTGCCATAAGTGATAATTGAAAATTATTGGGATGAAAAGTGTTGAAAAAATAAAAAAAAAAGAATGAAAATTTGATGCACCCCAATGAAAAATATGCAGAAGCCTAAGTTTGGGGTGTTTGTTATTGATAATGTGTCTCATTGTCTCAAAAGAAAAGAGGGGAGAAAATAGGTATGAGACTAAAGAGAAAAGTCAAAAAGAAGGAAAAAGCAGTTGAATGAAAAATGTTTATGGTACGTAATTAAGCTTAAATGCCTAATTTTACCTACCCCTGTCTAAGCCTACATTACAACCCTTGAAAGTCCTGATGATCTCTAATGTGTATGTCTATGATTAGTGGAGAATAACAATTAAACAGGTCTATAGAAATTTGGGGAAAATGGAATGAAATTGACATGCATAGGTTATGTGCTTGTATTTCCAGTGATTATGATAGAATTGAATTTGCGAAATATCTAACTTGAAATTCTAGATTGCTAAATATTCATGATATGTATGTTCTAACATATTATGTCAGTTCTCATCCATGATTTTGAGGAAGCATTGCTACAGCTACTTGATCCATTTCATTGAGTCTTTTATTTGATTTTGTTTTTGTTTTTGTTTTTATTTAGTGCTTACTCGAGGGCGAGTAAAGTGTAAGTTTGGGGGTGTTTGTTGAGTGTATTTTATACACTCTTTTGAGTCCTTTTTAGTTAGTATTTTATTCTTTTATTTTGCGTTTAGTATAGTGTTAGGTGTGTTTTTCTTTCATTTGTGTCACAGTGGTCTTAAAGGAGAAAATACTGCTATTAAGGATGAAACTGCACATTAAAGGCCAAGAAATGAAGCCTACGAAGTCCCGGAAAGCATAGAAGAAATCAGACGAAGTCCGGGTGAAAAAAGGACGCAAAATTGGAAAATAGCGTCGTCGGCGCCGCGGCTCCAGCCAGCAGCGCTGCGGTGCCCAATATACTGCAGCTTCTGATTACTTTCGGCGAAGTCAGTTTATGTTGGATTTTGTATTAGTTCTTAGCATGACAATGTCTAGGAGCTAATCTATTTATTAGGATTTTTGTATTAGTTCTTAGCATGAATATTAAGATCTATTCAATATTGTATTTATTGATTGATAATTAACTGACCATTAATTGTCATAACTTATATGATTTCGAATCGAGATCCGAGAGGGGAGATTTGAATATGCTGTAATTATTTAGACATAGGTTAAAATCATGGACGAAAGTACCCCGATACTTGTGTAGTGTTTAAGGTTATTGTTTTTAATCCTCCTGTGTGGTAAAATCTATCATATAAATATAGAAGGTTTCTGCACAAGGTTGAGTTTTTATATATCCTAACCGGAATATATAACATATTAGTTAACTTGTTATCTTAATAAGAAGAAGAATCATTAACATTGCATTAACACGCGAAATAGTAGATAGTTGAGGAGATTGGAAGCCTTATTTCCATCATAACTGTTTTAAACCAAAGTATTATCATCTTTAGTTTATTTTTTGCACTTTGTTTAATCTTAATTCTTAGTTCATAAACCAAACAAAAGAACGTTAGCCAAATAGATACTATAGATTAGATAATCGGTACTTGACAAATCAGTCTTTGTGGACGATAATTCGGTCTTACAAACTTTATTACTTGAACGAAACGTACACTTGTGTAATCATCTAGAAATATCGCAACAGTAGTGATGAGATACAAGTCCCCCATGCTATTACATCTCCTTAGTTGCATCCCCGTCTGAAAATCCTTCACAGAAAACCCAAACTGATCATAATTTACAGAAACATGGTTGTCAGTTATAAAACATCGTACATATATCAAGTTTTTAATCAGTTTTGGTGCATGTAAGACATTTTTAAGTATAACGGCGGGTGGGGAGGGGGGAGTTTTACCTGATCAATACCACAAATTGGAATTTCTTGCTCATTGTCGATAATAATATTTTTATTACTGCTCGTATTAAAATAAAACGAGAGATTACCTTGAGATGTCGTCATGTGTGACATAGCCCCTGTGTCCATGTACCATGAATCGTTTGGAATATTCAGATTCATGTTGGTCATGGCATGTTCGATATCGGTTGGAGCATAACTTGCGGAAGATGGTGCATGGGCTGCAAATGCTTATTGTGGACGAGAACCTAAACGTCTAGGCTATCGGTTCAAAGATGATGGTCTGGCCCATGATGAGGTGGGGTAGGGGATGAAGGGGAAACTCATTGTGGTGCCCAAGCCCACGACGCATCGCCCCATCGCCCTCACGGATCGGGCTTTGCGGTTACCATCGGTTGACCGCCACATCCCCATCGCGTGGTTGCTTACTGCCGGCGGGCTGGCTGCCACCCCTTCCACGTCCCTTTCCGCCATTATTTTTTCTTTTATTGTTGTTGCGATTTGAGCCCGGTTTTTTACTATTGTTGTTGCGATTTCCGATTCCTCCAGAACTAGAATTTTGTGTCGCAAAATCTGCGGAGGTGGAGATGAGGGTTGTTCCGGCTATGGCAACCCCAGAGGCTGTCTGCTTTGCCTTGCGAGTTTCTTTGAGAATCAATCTCAAACGAGCCTCATAAAATAGAGGTAACAAATTACTTTATTGAATGAATGTAGCAACCCCGTCATAATTTTCATTCAACCCTGCAATTAATTGAAGAACCAACCTCTGATTTGTTATCGGCGCATCAACGTTTGATAGTTGATCAGTAAGCATCTTCAATTCTTGACAATAAGTAGAAATGTCCGAGAACTCATCAAATTTGACGTTGGTGAATTGGTTTTAAGATATACCGCCCTATAAAGTTTATTCTCTTGAAATATATTTTACAAATGTTCCTACACTTGTTGAGTCGTAAAGTCCAGTTTCAATATGATATGCAAAAGGTCGTTAGAGATAGTGTTATAAATCAATTGAAGGACTATAGCATCTAAACGAGACCATAACATTTTTCAACACCAGTGGTATCCGATGAAGACTCGGAAGGGATGATACGGTTATTACTTCATATGCGCGGCAATAAATTTAATTACTCCGCTCAAGAAGAGTATTGCCCTTCTTCCATCTCAAGGATGATTGAAAAAAGTTCTTGACATTGTTCACGACAAGTGCTAAATGGAATTTTTGTTTGTCAGCCATAGTTTCCCATGAATAACAAAACAAGAAGAAGAGAATGAGAAAAAAATATTTTATGATTGGTGGAATTTGGTGTATTAACTATAATGGTGTCGGCTAGGGTTGAAAAAAGAAGAGAAAACAAAATCTAGAAGAGGGAAGGTTTTAGGGTAGCCGACGGGTAGGTAGTGGTTTAGGTTTAGGGTTTTGATTTTAGGTTTAGGGTTTGTAGAAAACCCTAAGACTTGTTTTGGTTAGGGCCGAAAAGGAGAAGGTTTTTGGTTATGAGGGAGACCGGCGGGGGAATGTTTAGGGCAAAAAAATCAGTCTGATGGTTAAGCCAACAACTATCAGGATTGTTCTTAGCCTGGAACTGTCAAAATCCTGGTCCATTCATCAATTTGACATTAAAAATGCATTCCTACAAGGCCATTTACAGGAGACATTTTTCATTCCAATCTTGAAAGATATGTACAAGCGTATCATACTAATATTATGGAAGACGTATCTAATTATCCTAAAATACATGATACTAATTTACAGTCATCCTAAATTATGTGATTACAATTTACATGACTGATGGTGATTTGAGATAATTATGGGATGGCCCCATAACTATCCTAACAATATCTCTCCCTAGCTCTTTCCTAGTACATAAAATAAACCACATAGTATGTTCTTGAGATAAATCTAAGCTATTTATCCAATACGCAAGTATAAAAAAAAGTCTGGTGCACTAAGCTCTCTCTATGTGCGGTGTCCGGGGAAGCGCCGGACCACAAGGGTCTATTGTATGTAGCCTTACCTCATATTTCTGCAAGAGATTGTTTTTACGGCTTGAACTCATGAACTCCTGGTCACATGAAAACAACTTTATCAGTTACTCCAAGGCTCCCCTTCTACGCAAGTATAAAAATAACATAAAATATTCAATTTCGAGATAATACTTCCGGTAATGACCATCACAGCCTGCCTTCTCCACTCCACCCCACTCTAGAGGGACGGGGTAGATGGGAAGATGTATTATCACCTCACCTAAAACCCAGTTTATAAATTTCAGTTATTTTCAGGTGCTGGCATCCATTTTGAGAAAAATTTAGCATGTGTTTATTGTGCATAATGGTCTCTGTCTTTTTTAGGTAAAATGCTAAGCACTGTTTTATGGGGCATTGAGCAACGTAACCCCATAATGCATTACATTGTGCCCCATTGAAGGTTTGAAACCGTGTCATCTATGAGTGGTTCCTTATCATTCTTTGCTATTTTTTATCTTTAATCTAGACAATCAGTCATTTCAGCATCTTGTCACATTTAGCTAGAAAGTAGTAACATTTTCTGGAAATTTGGCTTTAGTTTGTATATTGTGCCTTAGCTTTAATTAATTTACACGACTACAAAATAGCCAAGTCTTGATTTTCTTCTTGTGCCTGAAATAGAAAGTACTTAGTGAAAGCTCACTGACACTCTTCCATTTGGAATCATGATCAGATTTTCAAGACACACATACCACTAACTGAGCCTAGTTCTGTTATTGCTCTCCACCATCAGTGGGAAGAAAAGTGGAGCCTATTCTCTATAAGACAAGTTTAGATACACAAGAGTTTCCAAAATTATGTTAGGTGCATTTAGGGTGTCAAATCAGCGAGTGTGATTGAATTGGGTAATTTGGGCAGATTAGAGTAGGTTGAGTGAATTTATAACACGTTAAATTAGGTTAAAAAGCGGGTCATAACCAAACTCATTCAATTCTTATTAAGTTTTAAATTATTAGTCATTTTAGCTTAGAAAAATTGTCTGAAAATAATTGAAGAATTCAAGATTAAAGTTGATAACATTTTCCAATTATACCCTTAGTATTAAAGAAAAATGCACAATATCTACGAGAAAACAATTGATCACTTTTACAATTAAGCAGGGTTAATTTAGTGAACTATACTATTAGCGAATATTATCCATATATTCGTCATATATAGTGTAATTATGAATACAAAATATGTATAGTGTGTACAAGAGAGGAATTATAATTCGGTAAAGATCTTAATATATCATAAATATACAGTATTCATAATTACACAATATATGGAGAATATTCGCTAATATATATCTTGTGTATTACTTTTTAGTGAACGTGAAAAAAAGCTAAAACGATAGTTAAAATGAGTGAATGAGACCATGATAAACTCCTAATACTCAATGAGAACATTACATGATTTCAAGATTGGACTAATGTCTTTAGTCCAATAGGTGCTATAATGTTGCAAATAGAAGCAATCTCTCTAGCACTGACCTCAACATATTTAATGTACTCTTCAAATATTTGTTGAAGCAAGACAAGCTTCGGCATAGATCATTTAAAACATATGTGAAGCTTGTGATTTTCCTTTTCCATTATTGATCACCCAATGCACCATTTGATCCCGTGTAGTTGCAGTATAGTCCTGTCTTTTCATCCATTTCAACAATCTGTTCCATGATCTCCTAGTAAACATGCAGCCTGCATGTAGATGTTCTCTGGATCTCATTTGATTTTTACACAATGAGAAGAAAAAAAAATTGGCTAAACCGCGTAATTATGTCCTAATTTTGCATTTTTAGGTAAACATCTCAAAAAATATCTATATAATCAGGTCACTTTATATTAATTAGTTACAGATAAATGTTTTTATGAGATTTAATTAGTAATCTGATAAAAATGATACTCCCTAGTTAACATGATTTCTCAGGTTAAAGTTCATTGATAGCCCAACCCATCATCTGAAATGGGCTTAAAAATCCTCGCCCAACCTCGCTGGGCTAGACTTTCGAATTTTCTTTTTAAGAAAAATCTATGAGAGAATAAATTTTTCGGGTGAAAAAACTTTTAGATGTTAAGTATTGACGTCAAAAAGATTTACTCCTATTATTTTTAAATTATTAAAGAATAAAGAATGTAAAGTTTTATATACTTGATTATTAATTATATTCAAAGAGTTTAAACCGCCACATTTTTCGTAAAGATTCCTAGTTAAGTTGTATTAAACTTTTAATGACGCATCAACTTTAGACTTTTTAGTATATACACACTTGCCACATTTTCTCACGTTCAAAAGATGAAAATTACCGAAATAAGGATGTTGCGATGGATGTGTGTGCATACTAGGAGAGATATGATTAAAAATGAAGAAATTCGGGACAAGGTGGAGTAACCACGGTGGAGGATAAGATGTGGAAAGTGAGGCTCAGATGGTTCAGGAATGTGCAGAGGAGATGCACAGATCTCATGTGCGGAGATGTGAGAGATTAGCTATGGATGATTTCAAGAGGGATATAGGTGAACCGAAGAAGTATTTGGGAGATGTGATTAGACAAGACATGACGCATGTCCAGCTTACCGATGACATAACCTTAAATAGGAGGTTATGGAGGACGCAGATTAGGTTAAAAGGTTCGTAGGTAGTTGAGTGTTGTCCTACTTATCATTTCATACTAGTAGTCGTATATTATCCTCTTGTAGTTTCTTGTTCTTCTATTTCTTTGATTATATATTATTTCTTGCACTTTGATTATTGATTATCACATTAATTTGTGGTAGTTACATCTATTTTTTCATACAGTTTTTGTTAGAGTAATTATGGGAGTATCCCAAAATTACTTCTATCATTATTACAATTGATTATACTCATTTGCCCTAAACTCTTCTCCTTACCTTCTCCCGACCAATTTTTCCCTTCTCCATTTTCTTTGTTTTTTCGACCAAACTTAGGCTTAATACACCAACAAAGCACTAAACCTAAACTTTTCCTCCTAAACCTAAACTAGCACTACAAGAAAAAGGACCTACGATGACGGTTAAAAACTGTCACTGAAGGGAGTGGATGACGATTTTTGTAAGTGTCATTGTAGCCTGTGTCACGGTAGATCCTTCATGGATGACGGTTTAAATAACTGTCACATAATATGTGATGGTTTAAATAACTGTCACATAATATGTGACGGTTATAAACTGTCACACATTTGGTCGTTGACTTTGACTATTTTCCACTTTTTTTATTTTTTTTTCCCGGGAAAATTCATTTTTTATTTCAATAATAGTAAAATTGGTGGAAAAATAGCATATTGTAACCAAAATGTAAATAATTAATCAAATCATTTTAATACACAATATTAAAATATTTACGAATTGTTTTACAAAACAAAATGTTCCCAAAACAAAAGAAACGCATGATCTCGGTCAAAACCAACAAGAAGGCCGAAAATACAATATCTTCTTGAACCTTCACATAATAACTCTTTCTTCCTTATATGGTATTATTTATCTGTGTTCGAATTTCTTTAACTTTTTTATCCGTTTTTTATTTCATTGTATGATCATTTTTCGATGTGTTTTTCCAGTAGCAATAGCAGGCACAAACAGAAGCAAGCTGCAGCAGGAACAAACAACACAAACACAAAAAACAACACAGATAAATAACACAAGTGATAGATGTACCTCCCCTAGGCTTGAAAAGAACTTTGTTGCGAGTGAGATGTTCCGGATGTGTGAAGCAATTCAGCAGTTGCTCTTATATCAAGCAGTTGTGCACTTGCATCATCTGCCAATTTTGCATAAGTTGTCTTAGCAGACTCAACACCAAATGACTTAGTCTTTCCAAGAACCTGATCTGCAATGTTCAGCAGCAGCAGCCGACCATAAAGTCTTGGCATTAACATTACTTAGTAGTATGAACTTCTACCTCCATTTTGGTACTTCTCTTTGCAAATAACATCTAGGTAACATTGCTTCAACTTTCCTCTTATCTGACAAGATTACATCACAAGTCATTTGTGAGTTTTTTTTTCAAAAAAAAACTATAATGAAATGAAATAATTAATGTGTGAATTTTACCATCTGCAGTCAAAGGCGGGAGACATTGTTGTGGAATGCTATAATTGTCACAATCTTGGACAAATACTCCGAGCCATTGTATCTCAGAGACTCGTAGAAACGTTGCATCATAAGTTGTTTGTTTTAAAAGCATATAAACACAAATGTTACCAAAGTAATCATCCTTCTACCCGTTCTCTAATCTAAGTACTCTCTCCAATTCAACTTGTGAATGGGTAACCATGGCTTGCAGAATATGAAGGTAAGTAATGCTATATGTACTTATCATAAATTCACATTAAACTTACTATAGTTTGAGATAATATGTTCTAGTGAGTTTTGCATATTATTTGGCAATGTGTACAACATATTATCTATGGAAACTATAGTAAGTTTTCTACAAATGAAAATGTAGACATAGGGAAGATTGTAATTCTCCACAACTAGTGCTAGCTATTGATATTCTTGATATGGAAATTTATCAGCATACCTGAGCAACAAGACTCTATTATTTTCTTTTTCAGCAAGTGCGACTGAAATTGAACCCCAAAACTTATTCCCAGTTAAGTTTCTGCCATAAATATAGCAAAGATACTTTATTCATTTGATTAATTTTAATTGAAAAAATGATCATGAAACCAAGAGGAAGAAAGGAATACAATACTTACAGGAACCTCAAGGATGTAATCCTGCAAGAAAGTTGGGCACTGGTCCAATCAAATAATTGGCTGGTAGATCCCTGAGATTCTCAAAATCATTTTAATTATGATCCCTTTGGTCAATCTTAATAGATTTTAAATAATGCAGGTTCAAAGAAGCTTACAAGTACTGTAAAGCAGTTAAATTTGATACAGTAGATGGAATCTCCCCACTCAATCCACCGGAGGACAAGTCCCTGGAAAGAGTTTGAAACATTTAGGATGGAGAATTTAGAAGAGCTTAAAGGTACTTTATTCTGAAAGAACCTTCGAGTAACCTTATTAATCAAGAATAATATCCTTCCAATGGAAAATATATTGGACAACTCAAATGATATAAGTACAGGAAACATACAAGCCTATGATTCGGGTAGAACTGTCGGAACTGTAATTGCAGCGAAGACCTTCTCATGTGTAATCTTTTGGGAAACATAGATCTCTTTGCCAGTTTTTCTTCACATCATATGTTTCCTTAATGTTCACGACTGTATCAACTACACTCCAAGAAATCATAATAGGGATAAATAAAAGAGAACGTGGATAAGACACAACTCTTTGAACACGATAAATTACTAAAATTAAATTATTTTTATTACTTACTAAACTTTTTGCCCTATCAAATTAAAATTACCCAGAGGGATTAACATTTCTTCTACAAGATAGTGCTTCTAAGCAAATACTCCAATTAACTAGATACAAGCAGACAATGGCTTAGAATTGACGCACTAACACTATAAAATCAAAAAAGGAGAAAGATGAAGGTGTTACTGGGACAAATTACACATGACCCAATCCAGATTTTAGCTTATAACACATAACTTTTCATAGTTTAAATTGATAAGACATGCCTCATATTACTTCCCTTTTCTTTAAATACAATGTGGATAAATTACTACCACATGAAACAAGACATTTTATCGCCAATAAAATATCAAATGACGTCACAAATTGTTACTCGTGGCGACTCAAAGGTCGACCAAAGAGACCAACCTTCCACACAGTGTAATATGCAGAAGATACTACCTTTGTTATGATTAGATATTTAGATTAGATCATGAATATCATTTTACCTTTTAATTCAGCTTCTCCAAGTAATCCATTTTTTTTTATATCAAGGAGAAGTGCATCTAATTTTTATATTAGGATATATAGTTCTGTTAAGCATATTTTGGAAGAACGAAGATCGATCTTTCATAAGATTGAAATAACCATGTTTAACCCTATTCAAGTTTGATCCTTTAACAACTTTTCAAGCAAACAGTAATGGAAAGACAAAGTAGTATACGCACCATCATTTTCATCTGTATGAAGCTTGAAGGACCTTTTAGCAGAATAAACCTCAAAATGCATCGAGAATTAACTGCAATAGCAGAACAAAAAAGACAATCAAGGCAAACAATAAAAGATAAATCATTGAGAAACACACAGTGAGAGAAATCGAGCAAAAATAACAACAAAATTAAAGAGAAAAATGAACACAGATTTTGACTGTGATTTTAGTGCACATAATGAATTTAGACAGTGATTTTAGTGCACACATTGATTTTTCTTAGCCCAGAACGATTTTAGGGCTCATATTTCGGTTTGCATGTGCACTTTGAGAATTTTAGGGCTCAGATTTAGGGTTAAGAATGAAAGAACGAAGGAAGAAAGTCAGATATAGGGCTAAGAACAAAAGAAGAAATTTAAATTTAGGGCTAAGAATGAAAGACAAGAGGATTTATGGATAAGAATTCGACATAATGTATAACAAAATGTTGGTTTGATGTGGATTTATGTATTTTTTACTCAAATTTTCAATATGAACAAACTGTGGGTTTATGGATATGAACTCAGAGAGGTTTGATGTAGTTTTGAGAAAAATAGGCATATGAATTTGACCTAATGTATAACAAAATGTATATTTTAGATGGGCCGATCCGGTTTTTAAGGGTTGGGTCAACTCAAAATAAAATTGGTCAACTCTATAAAACTGTCACACAACATGTGACGGTGCAAATACCAGTCATAAATTTATGACAGTTTAAATAACGGTCACACATATGTCATAAGTGTTTGTTGACCGAGAAGTCAACGGAAAAACGGTCACACTATGTGACAGTTGCAAAAACGGTCACACTCTGACTGTCACCGTAGGTCATTTTTCTTGTAGTGTAGCCGATTCCAAAACCAATTAAATTTAGGTTAGTATACCAATAAAATACTAAACCTAAACTATTCCTCCTACAAAACCAAGTAACCCCCTCGGCTAGCCTAAAACACCTTTTAGGTTTTTTAATTCACTTTCATCCAAACACAACTTACTTCAACTCCTTGTTCTTTTTTATCTAAGTGGAACCTATGGCCGAAAAACAAATATTTCATCCCGCTCTTGCCGTCAAGAACTTTATCTCTATAACTCTTGAAATGGAGAAAGGGCACTATACCTCATGGACAGAACTTTTCAAAATTCATTGTCGTGCTTATGAGGTAATTGATCATATTACTCCATCCGAGTCACCGACGGATATCACTACGGTGGACAAGAAATTGTGATATCGCTTAGATGCTATTGTCCTTCAATGGATTTATGGCACAATTTCAAATGATCTTCTTCATACCATCATTGAACCCAATTCTACGGCTAAACAGGCGTGGAAAAGATTATAGAATATTTTTCAAGATAACAAAATATCTAGGGCCGTTTAACTTTAACACCAATTTACTAATATTAAATTGGATGATTTTTCTAACATCTCAGCCTATTGTCAAGAATTAAAAGTAATTGCGGATCAACTGTCCACGTTGGTTCACTCGTAACAAATCAAAAAATTAGTTCTTCAGTTGATTGCGGGATTGAGTGAACATTATGATGGTGTTACTACGTTCATTCAGCAAAACAATATGTTACCTACATTTTACGAGGCTCGTTCAAGGTTAATCCTTGAGGAAACGAAGAAGGGGAATCAAGTATCATTGGGCACACCAACTGGTGACACGACTCTCGTATCTACCAACTCGTTTTCCACTAATTTGGAACTCAAAAATTCTGGTTCGGGTGGCCAAAATACTCGTCAAAATAATAGTAAAACGGAGATTAAATCGAAATAATAAAGGAAAAAATAATAGTGGAAAGGGACGTGGACACGTGGGGATTAATCGCAGCAGCGGCAACCCGGCAGTGGCGCAGCTTCGGTAGTGGCGTCGGCCATGATGGGATGCACCATCAGAGGCCTGGGCCCCACAGTGGGCTTCGCTGCCATGCCCATTCCCGACCTCTTCTTGGGCACGGCCTCCTCCTTCTAATCATCAATCCGGTATTCTCGGATCTCGTCCACAACATGATTTTGCAGCCCAAGCACAATCTTCTTTCGGATATGCACCTAGGGACATTGAACATGCCATGAGTCACATATTTCAGATGAATTGTGGTACATGGATACAGGGGCTACGTCACACATGACGACGTCTCAAGGTAATCTTTCATCTTATTTTAATACGAGTGGTAATAAAAATATTATTGTTGACAGTTGACAAGAAATTCCAATTCATGGTACTGGTCAGGTAACACTACCCTCGCCCCACCCACCTTTATGCTTGAAAAATATCTTACATGCACCAAAATTAATTAAAAACTAGATCTTTGTTAGATGTTTTACAACTGACAACAATGTTTCTGTGAATTTTGATCTATTTGGTTTCTCTGTGAATTATTTTTTGATGGGGATGCAGCTCATGAGATGTAATAGCACGGGGACTTATATCCCATCACTTCTGTTTCTGACAACCACACAGTTAAACCTTCCACTTTTTGTGGCCATCTCTCTGAACTATTTGGCACAATAGGTTGGGACACTTAGGAGCACCAGTTTTTAATCAATTTAGGAAAAATAATTGGTTTTTTGTAATGGACGTTTGGACTCTTCTGTTTGCCAAACTTGTGTGTTTGGTAAACATATTAAACTTCCATTTTCTGCCTCTAATTCTACTACTATTATATCATTTGATATTTTACATTGTGATTTGTAGACTTCACATGTATTGAGTGTTGTAGGTCATAAATATTATTTGCTAATTTTTGATGAATTTTTGAATTTTTTGTGGACCTTTCCCTGAGGACAAAAATCACAAACCTATAATATTTTGAAACAATTTAATGTGTTTATCAAAACTCAATTTAGAAAAATCATTAAATGTTTTCTATATGATAATGAGAGAGAATTTAAATACCCAATTTCAGATTTTTTGTCACAAAATGGGATGTCTGTCTGTATTTCCTGTCCATATACATCTTCTCAAAATGGAAAAGCTGAAATAAAGATTCGAACAATCAACAATATGACTAGATCCATCCTTATGCATTTATCCACTCCGCCAAGTTTTTGGACTCATGCTCTTCAAATGGCTACATATCTCTTAAATATCCTTCCTAATAAATTACTCTTCAATGTGTCTCCTACTCAAGTATTGTACAATTGTATTCCTTCGTTTACACATTTACGGGTATTTAGGTGTTTGTGTTATCCCTTATTTTCGTCCACCACCATTCATAAACTTCAAGCTAGGTCTACTCCTTGCGTGTTTTTGAGGTACCCACAAAATCATAGGGGTTATAAATGCCTTGATATATCAAAAGGGAAAATCATTATTTCTCGTCATGTTATCTTTGATGAATCAACCTTCCCGTTTGCTACATCTCGAGCGGCATCCCAGCCTTTATATGATTTTCTGGACGACGAAATTCATCTAATTTTGAGGTATCGTCTAAAATCTCATAATAACAATTTAGGGACGTCACAAAACCCCACACCACTACCCGTTGACCCACCCTCTTCCGGTAACTCGCTGACCCAAAACCATACCGAGCCCACTACCTCGGCTCAAACTTCGGCACAAACCCTACCTACTGTTTCGGCCTAAAATCTAAATAACGCCCAACAATCAAAAAACCTAACACCAAAACAAACCATGGAAACACGTGCCATGCACGAAATTTTTCACCCTAAAAATCGTTTCAACCTCACCACCTCAGTCCATCCCTCACCAATCCCACAAGATCCCAAAGTCGTCTTATCAGATCCAATGAAGGCTGCCATGTTGGATGAATTTACTGTTCTAAAACAAGCTCATCGGGCATGGTATAATAGGTTTGCAGGTTTTGTTTCCAAATTGAGATTATCTCACAGCAAGTCCGATCAGTCTCTCTTTATTTATAATAAGGGCACTGATGTGGCTTATATACTTCTGTATGTTGGTGACATTATCCTCAGTTTCATTGCGACAATCCATTATGTCCCTTCTTGCATCAGAATTTGCAATGAAAGACTTAGGTCCCTTGAATTATTTTTTTGACATTATTATCACTCACTATGCAGGTGGTCTGTTCAGTCAAAAGAAATATGTCGAGGAGATACTTGACAAAGCAGGGATGTCTTCATGCAAACCTTTACATACTCCGATTGACATGAAGGAAAAGTTGAGCAATGCTTTTGGTACTCTATATAGTGACCCTACACATTATCGCAGCCTGGCTGGTTCAATGCAATCTCACTTTTACGAGATCTGATATTTTCTATGCGGTCAGCAAGTTTGTTACACATGCATGACCCAAATGAAGAACATATGGAGGCTCTCAAGAGAATTATGTGGTATGTTAAGGGTACTCTTTAGTTCATACTACATATGTGTAAGACCTCCGTCTCGCGCCTGTCTGCCTAAACAGATGCGGATTGGGGTGACTGCCTACACACACGTTATTCCACTTCCAGATATTGTGTATTCTTATGTGACAATCTCATCTCATGGTCCTCCAAACGTCAGTCCACTCTATCTCGATCAAGTGCAGAGGCAGAATACCGAGGGGTGGAAAATGTTTTCTGCTGAATTTTGTTGGCTCCGTAATCTGTTACTGGAGCTTCATTTTCCGATTGAAAAGGCAACATTGGTCTATTGTGACAATGTGAGTGCGATCTACTTATTGAGCAATCGTGTTTAGCATCAACGCACGAAACACAATGAAATGGATATTCTATTCGTCCGAGAAAAAGTTGCTCGCGGTCAAGTTCGTGTTCTCCATGTGTCGTCCCGTTATCAGATAGCTGACATATTTACAAAAGGTCTTTCGTGCGTACTTTTTGATGATTTCAAAAACAGTCTCAGCATCCGAGAACCTCCAGTTAAGACTGCGGGGGACTGTTAGAGTAATAATGGGAGTATCCCATAATTACCTCTATCATTATTATAATTTATTATACTCATTATTATAATTGTAATTAGGATCTTGTAAATTAGGTAAAGATGATTAGGATGATTAGTCTTCTAGAATAATCTTTGTAAATTAGGTAAAGATGATTACAATTCTAGAATAGTCCTCCATATGATCCATGTATATATATTGTATATTTGGGAGAATAATAATTATGAGATTCAATTTTTACAGTTTTATCATGCTTTTTATGTATTTTTTCATGACTTTTATACTACTATGAATTATTGGTCCTTGTGCCGAGTCTATCGAAAACAACATCTCTGTCTTCCAAAATATGGGTAAGGCTTATGTACACAATATCCTACCCAAACCCTATTTTATATTATTTCAGTGGGTTGTTGTTTTTCCACGCCACATTTACAAAGGATTTAGGGGTAAACATAAAAATAATGTGCAAAGGAAGGATGTAAAATCTTTCCTATTGGTTCTTGGATGCACCATAATACTATCACGTCTCAAAGTTAGGCGAGACGTGATTGGTGCTGACCCCTACAAACCATCTAGAGCAACCTAGTGTCTAACTGATTAAGGTAACTTGCCTGAACTATCTGATTTAACTTGGTGGTCCTTGTGTGTACGTATGATTTGGACATATTGTGGAGTTTGTGAGAGAGCTTTGGAGATATGTCATCATTTTAGTGACAAACTGCCATCTTGTTCGTCAGATCTTATGGTCTTATATAGGGGCGGAGCTACAGTATAATAGGAGGGTTCGGGCGAACTCAATAACTTTTGCATAAATTATATAATTATATTAGAAAATATAATAATATTTACACAATATATGAAAATATTCTAATTATGAACTCAATACTATTCATACATGAGCTTGTATTTTTATTTCTAGTTGTAAGATGATATCAATCTCCCTTGGAGAATCTTCTCATTAATATCAAAGTATATATAGAGTACAATATTCATCCTTTATACAATAGGAATCATAAGTCTATACAAAAGAGGAATCCTAGTCTTACCATAATTATATTTACACAATATATGAAAATATTCTAATTATGAGTAGGGAATATTGTTACTACTATGTTGCACACGTTTACACACCCCCTCAGTCGGACCAGGAGGAGGCCGGATGCTGAGACTGGATCTGAAGTCAAGAAATAACTGTCTGGGAAGTCCTTTAGTAAATATATTTGCATACTGATAGGATGAGGGAACATGTAACACTCTGACATGGTCTAGCACAACTTTCTCACAAACAAAGTGTAGGTCTATCTTAATGTACTTGGTTCGCTGATGTTGAACCGGATTATGAGACAGATAGATGGCAGAGATGTTATCACAGTACAAAATAGAAGCCTGACGCAAAGGACACTGAAGTTCTAACAATAAATTTTTTGAGCCAACAAATCTCAGCTACACATTTGCAATGCCTCAGATCGCCTCAGATCGAACGAGATAGGTAGATCGCCGCCGCGTACCAAGAAATCAGATTATCCCCTAAAAATACACAAAAGCCGGAGGTGGAGCGTCGCGTGTCCGGACAACCTGCCCAATCTGCATCCGTATAAGAGAGCAGCATGTTTGGTGCAGATGGATATATGTGCAAATCATAACCAAGTGTGACCTTAATGTATCTGATGATACGCTTAAGAGCAGTGAAATGAGACTCCCTGGGGGCATGCATGAAGAGGCATACTTGCTGAACAACATAAGCAATATCATACCTTGTGAATGTGGGATACTGAAGTGCACCTGCAAGGCTCCTATACCGAGTAGGGTCGGAGGCTGGAGCACCATCCATAGCATTGAGCTTAGATTTCGAATCAACTGGAGTAGGTGAAACTTTGCAATTCGCCATCTTAGCCATGTACACGACCTCCTCTGCATACTTACACTGACACAAGAACATGTGGTTGACAGGCCTGTAACACCCCATTTTAACCGGAGTCGGAAACGGGATTACTGCTACATATGGTTGATTCCTAAATGTATTTTAAGGAGTCGCCACCTAATTATTATAGTGAATTAGGACACTTAGTTTATTGCAATAAAAATACTACAATTGACTTCCATTTAATGGTCTGCGAAATTAGTGAGATTCTGGATCAGGGTTCTTTATTATCCTAAAGGGAAGGGGTTAGGCATCCTTTAAGATCCGCTAACTTGCGGTTGTTCGTTCAAACCTAGGTTAATTATTTATTGCTCTTTTATTCTACCTATTCTAAGCATTTTACATAATTTACAATTAAAATAAAATACAAGGCAAAATAATAAAACATGAAATTAAATACGACATAAAGTAAACTCAGCATTCTTTTGAAATGCATCTCCTGATACTGCATAAACACTTAGTAAAAGTATTAGTAATAGAATACATAAATTTTAAAATAATAGCAAAAATTAACAAACAAAGCAAATAAATCCGTCTTTTTGTACAAGTGAGGCCTTGGAAATCGACGGATTCCTTCATCTACCAATATTGCTAAAAATAATAAAATAAATAAAACCTTCTGATCCGCGCCAAAACAAGAATAGTTTTAAACACGGAGGGCTCGGATATGTAAAAATATAAAGTAGGGCGGCTAAACAAGTGCGCATGAATTCGCCTTAAGCGCATGTTGGTTATCCGATGTAAGTGGAAGAAATCATCCTTGCCTGTAAAGCTTCATTTATTTTATTTTCCGTCTTTGCAATCGCAAGGCCTCAAAATCGACGGATAACTTTTTCATCCCAATCAAGTGTAGTATCTTGTTTATTATCAATTAACCAAAGAAAGAGCCTAAAACTACCCAAAGAACAATGGGCCCGAATATCGTGAGCAAAATGGCCAAAATCACCCAAAGAAATGGCCAAAAATCACCCAAAGAAATGGCCAAAATCGAGCAACATGGCCAAAATCCACCCAACATAAATGACAAAAATCGAAATGACAAAATGGCCATAAAATCGTAAAACAACTAAGAAACATCGCCAGCAGAAATGGCCAAATCAAGAATAACATAACCAAAATCATCCGACAAAGCAAGAAACAATACGCAATCACCCATAACCAACGGATAACAAACAACAAATAATCAAAATCGAGCCAACAGGTCCAACGAACAAACGGTTCGTAATCAATCCAATTAAACAATAATATAATAGCAACGAAAGAGAACAAACGATTTCAACAATGCGTAAGCAGCGGCGCGATGGGAGTTCACGTGAGGCGGCGCGGCGACGAGTGCAGTGGTGTTGAGGCCGAGAGGATGAGGATTCGACGGAATGATGCGCAGGCGGTCACGGCTGAGTGTGCTAGGGGTTCGGCCGGTTCGCGACGAGCAGCTGGTCGACGGTGGTTCGGAGAGGCGACGGCGACGGAATGATGGCGGCGGCGGGTCAGCCGAGGTAGAGGTGTTCGCCGGCCAGTGGTTAATGCGGGCTCGCGGAAGTGGCGCGGCGATAGATGTGTGTGTGAACAGTGGGTAGGGTTAACAGGGGTTCGCCGGTGTGGTGGTTTGAGTTCGCCGGAGTTTTAGAACTCCGCGGCGGCGCGAAGGAGAGAGAGCGAGGTGGCAGCGGTATGTCGGTTGGGCGGGTTTTGTGGGCTTATGGGTAGTTCGCCGAGATAGAACTCCGGCGAAGGCGGCGACAGCGGCGACGGAGAGTGAGGAGAGTGAGGAAGATGAAGTGGGGTGAGAAGTGCAATGTGGGTCAAGTTATGAAGGGGAAATGTTTTGGTTTTATAGGGTAGGATTAGGGTTAGGTATTGGGGGGAAAAATGAAAAGTGGTATTTGATTTTAGGGGGGTGAAATAAAAGAGGGTGTTTGGGTGATATTAAAAATAGTGTTGGCTTGGACTGATTCAAATTGCGTCTTGGACTGGACTGGTTTGACAAAATGCGAGGCTGGTTAATTATTTAAAGAAAAATTATTTAAAAAGATACAAAATTATAAAAAATGCAAATGCCGACGCAATAATACTACAATGCAATATTTAAGACACGTTTAATGCCTGATTAAAAGTAAAAATGCGGTGCCGATTAATTATTTAAAAAGATGTGAATATTATTAAAATAAAAACGACGGTATAACAATAATAAAACATAATATTAACAACGACAATATGCTTAATTTAAAAATAAAAGATGCAATGCCATTTTTGTGAAGAAACAAACGTAGAATATTATGTAAAAATATGCAAAATAACAATTAAAATGCGGTGTGCTAAAATACTTAAAATTGCAACAAATATACAAAAAACGGGTCAAAATTTACTGTCAACAATTCCAACCCTTAATCCGTATTAAAGAATAGTCCATGAGAACAACTCACACTTTAGTTGACAATGAGAGGAAAATGCGGAGCTTTTCTACACTTTTTTACACTTTGATTCCTTTAGGACTAGCGTAAGCAATTACCACATTGTTTATGCATATTCTCGAAGAAGTTCCCAGCATTATTACACCACCAATTCAGCCCCTAAACAGTCCCTAAGTCGCGACGATTTAGGTCCGATAATTCCTTAAATGTTAAGGTTCAAAAACACCTTGCCTTGGATCTTCTTTTAACTCTTTACACCCAATTCGTATTCCACTAACTCCGTATAACAATTACAACTTAAATTATCATGATTCCCCTTCAAGTTCATCATGCAATTAGTAACCATATCACAATACAACAATCAAACTTAATGTATACAAAACAGTTCCAATCGGCGTATATATCCTTAATACAATCACATGCATTTCATATTTTCAATTCCATCTTAACACCAATTCATATCTTCAACTACAACAACATGCAATTTCATTTAAACTATAAAAGAAGAATTTTATACCTCGAATTTGTTCAAAAATTCCAAAAATCTGCTCACCGCCAATTGATTTGCTTATCAGTTTTCACGACTTTTGGACACCAAATATTTCCCTTTTCAACTTCAAATTGACATGCAGACATCCTAAAATGTTACTCCATCATTCTACATGTTTTTCTTCCCAAAAATCTATCTCAAAATTCGAATTTCTCTGGAGAAAAACTGGGAAGTTTCTCGCCTACCATACTGGCCCCGCCACTGCTTTGTGGTGTAAAAATTGGCTTGAACTATGAAGGAATTTTGCCTAGAAAGAAAGGAGATAAAAAAAAACTTGAATCCTTGGCTATAAATTGGGGTTGGGTTCGCTGAATTGAGAGTGAGGAGATGAGTAAATTCTTTTTTTTTTTGTGTGGAAGAAGTGAAATAGTTTAGGGTAAATATTATAAATTTTCAGATTTCATAAAATACACTTTAGCCCCCTCTAAGTGTTTAATTAACTAAATCAATCCCACTTTTTTTAATCTAGATTCTCATTGCCTTAATTTCTTATCATCGTATCTTATATACCTTACTAACTCATAATGGAGAAATATATATTTGTTTATACCACCATTTCTAAAGATATTTTCTGGCGCCACATTCGTCATTGCTAAAGATTAATCTGTACTAGCACGTAAAATATATGTAATTTCGAAAATTGGAAATCTCAATCCTTAATGACGATCTAAACCCTTGTCTTAACTTACGAGGTGTAACAAGTGATACATCACTATTCATTTTTCATCGAGGTAGTAGCCCTGCTTACTTATTACTTTACGTGGATGATATTGTTCTCACTGCCTCCTCCGATGAATTGAAAAAATAGATTATTTCCTTGCTTAAGTCCGAATTTGCAATGACTGATTTGGGGAGGCTGAATTACTTTTTGGGGATATCAGTGACCAGGCCTTGTTGACAGTCAATTTTGACCCGTTTTTTGTATATTTGTTGCAATTTTAAGTATTTTAGCACACCGCATTTTAATTGTTATTTTGCATATTTTTACATAATATTCTACGTTTGTTTCTTCACAAAAATGGCATTGCATCTTTTATTTTTAAATTAAGCATATTGTCGTTGTTAATATTATGTTTTATTATTGTTATACCGTCGTTTTTATTTTAATAATATTCACATCTTTTTAAATAATTAATCGGCACCGCTTTTTTACTTTTAATCAGGCATTAAACGTGTCTTAAATATTGCATTGTAGTATTATTGCGTCGGCATTTGCATTTTTTATAATTTTGTATCTTTTTAAATAATTTTTCTTTAAATAATTAACCAAATTTCGCATTTTGTCAAACCAAATCACCCAAGACGCAATTTGAATCAGTCCAAGCCAACACTATTTTTAATATCACCCAAACACCCTCTTTTATTTCACCCCCCTAAAATCAAATACCACTTTTCATTTTTCCCCCCCAAAACAATACCCCACTTTTCATTTTTCCCCCCCAATACCTAACCCTAATCCTACCCTATAAAACCAAAACATTTCCCCCCCTTCATAACCCCAGCCGCACAGACCCTCACCCCCACTTCATCTTCCTCACACTCTCCCTCACTCTCCCGTCGCCGCTGCCGCCCTTCGCCGGAGTTCTATCTCCGGCGAACTACCCATAAGCCCCCACAAAACCCGTCCAGCCGACACACCCACTGTCACCCTCACTCTCTCCTTCGCGCCTCGCCGGAGTTCTAAAAACTCCGGCGAACTCTCAAACCACCACAACGCCGGCGAACCCCCCTGTTAACCCTACCCACTGTTCACACACACATACACAATCGCCGCCGCCAGCTCCGGCGAGCCCCCTGTTAACCCTAGCCGCCGGCGAACACCCTCTACCTCGCAGCCTCACCGCCTCACCATCATTTCGTCGCCGCCGCCTCTCCCTCGAACCACCGCTAACCCATCGCTTCCCGTCGCGAACCGCCGGCGAACCCCCCTAGCAACACCCTCAGCAGCCCACTGCCCTCACCATCATTTCCCGTCGAATCCCTCATCCCTCTCAGCCTCAACACCATCACTGCACTCGCCGCCGCCAATTTCACCGTGAACCCCATCAGACCGCCGCCACGCTGCCGCATTGTTGAAATCGCTGTTTGTTCCTCTTTCGTTGCTATTATATTATTGTTTAATTGGATTGATTACGAACCGCTTGTTCGTTGGACCTCGCTGCTCGATTTTGATTTGTTGTTTGTTATCCGCTGTTGGGATCGATTGCGTATTGTTTCTCGCTTTGTTTGACCGATTTTGGTTATGTTGTTACCGACGGCCATTTCTGCCGATGTTTTGCCGTTGTTTTCGATTTTATGGCCATTTTGTCATTTCGATTTTTGTCATTTATGTTGGATCGATTTTGGCCATGTTGCTACCGATTTTGGCCATTTTGTTGGATCGATTTTTGGCCATTTCTTTGACTGATTTTCGCCATTTTTGCTATCGATATTCGGGCCCATTGTTCTGGATCGTTTTAGGCTCTTTTTGTGGTTAATTGATAATAAACAAGATACTACACTGATTGGCGATGAAAAAGTTATCCGTCGATTTTGAGGCCTTCACGACAGAAGACGGAAAATAAAATAAATGAAGCTTTCGGGCAAGGATGATTTCTTCCACTTACATCGGATAACCAACATGCGCTGGCAGGCAATTCGCACCGCACTTGTTTAGCCGCCCTACTTTATATTTTTACATATCCGAGCCCTCCGTGTTTAAAACTATTCTCGTTTTGGCGCGATCCGAAGGTTTTATTTATTTTATTATTTTTAGCAATATTGGCGATGAAGGAATCCTGTCGATTTCCAAGGCCTCCCTGCATAAAAGACGGATTTATTTGCTTTGTTTGTTAATTTTTGCTATTATTTTAAAATTTATGTATTCTATTACTAATACTTTTACTAAGTGTTTATGCAGGTATCCGGAGATGCATTTCAAAAAGAATGCCCCAGAGTTTACTTTATGTCGTATTTAATTTCATGTTTTATTATTTTGCATTGTATTTTATTTTAATTGTAAATTATGTAAAATGCTTAGAATAGGTAGAATAAAAAGAGCAATAAATAATTAACCTAGGTTTGAACGAACAACCGCAAGTTAGCGGATCTTAAAGGATGTCTAACCCCTTCCCTTTAGGATAATAAAGAACCCTGATCCAGAATCTCACTAATTTCGCAGACCATTAAATGGAAGTCAATTGTAGTATTTTTATTGCAATAAACTAAGTGTCCTAATTCACTATAATAATTAGGTGGCGACTCCTTAAAATACATTTAGGAATCAACCATATGTAGCAGTAATCCCGTTTCCGACTCCGGTTAAAATGGGGTGTTACAGCATGGCGACTCCACTAGGGATATCAGGTTCTTGATCATAGCAAACTCAGGTTAATTAAATATTGCACTTTATTTTGCTTTTATATTTGTTGCAAATATTTTATATGGTTTGTTTTTATTTTGTAATTAACTACTTTAATTGCTACATTCTTTTATTGCTTTCCTTAAATTGTCATTCCGTTCATATTTCCTCCATTCTGGAAAATTAACACTATCACACACTACAGGAGCTGGTGTGCTTCGCGCAGCCGCAAATTTCTTTCATGAACACCCAAAATAGGAGAGTTGGCGCTTGCGTGGAGTTAGATCGGTTCGTCGATCGCCCACGTAGCCTTTCTCACTGAGTTGTCCGCCGGGAACTCAAGGCCTAATAGGCCAAATCTTAGAAAGCTTAAGATAGAGCTATACCACCCTTTTATATTAGTCATGCATGCATAAACCTTAGGTGGGTTAATCCTGGTATTAACGCCACAATTAGAAATCCACCAAACTTGTCGACGTTTCACAACCCAACGACCCATTAGCATACTATGTGTAGCGTGATGATGATAGACGGATCCAAGCACGGTCATGACACGCCAAAATTGGAAAAAGTGCATCATTTGGTCGCCATTTCCGATTTAAATATTGCGCTTAACGGCTTGGACCTATTTATCACAATCCCGCATATTTGACGCTTAGGCTCACCGCATAAGGAGGTCCCAAGCATATTAGGGCACGCGCTTGATTTGCATGTTTTTGTTTATTATTGTTTGTCGCTAGCAACTCGTACATATTGTTTAATTCAATAATCGCTTTTTGTGATTCCGACTCGAGCATTTGTATTTTTGCATTTTTCTTTCACATTGCAATCGTGACTTCTCACAGAAATCACTCTTGAATAGCGACTTGGACTTTGTGAAGCATCAACCACCAGTCCGGTCGAACCAATCAGGGGAGTCTCTGACTATATGGTCACACCCCTTCATTTTGTTATTTTATCATTTTCCACTCTCAACTATTTCTCATATTTTTGCAGGAAAACAGTCCTCGCAAATAGTCGAGGGCGTTCGAAAAAGAAAACAAAAAAAAAAAAAAAGTCATCACAAAGAGCGAGAATTATGTTGACTAATAGAAGTCAGTTTATACCAGATTCAACGAGACATCGCTCTCAATTCTTTTATACTTTGTATTTTTATTCATATTTGCAAATTAAATTAATATGTTTAGCGTTAATTACATAGTTTTCGCATACCATGCATTTTACAGCATAATTATTCCGAACTACGCGTGTCTGATTCTCACCACACGGTGTGATACGTAGGCAACTCATTTTGGGTTCGACACCATAAAAAATAAAAATAAAAATAAAAAAACAAATAAACATATTTTTCTCACTCATGCATCCCATTTATCATGTTTTCGGGCATTCATTTTACTTTGCATTCGTTCACAGTGGACAATCATTTATTTTGCACAACTTTATATTGCTATCCTTTTGATAAATTTTTCCAAGCATACGTTTTATAACATATTTGAACGAACTACGCGCACATGATTCCCTCTACGGATACGAGGCAAACCTATTCGGGTTCTAAGACACTTTATTCAAAAAAAAAATGTATATTTTCTTCAAAAAATACAAAAAAAAATGTTATTCAAAAAATACAAAAACATTTTGTAAGTATTATTGTTTGACTTTGTTAATACCAACACAGTTAGAAATGTGCATAAAAAAAAACAAGTGATAATCAGTATGAGTTGACTTTGTGGTAAACCATAGATTCTTTTGGTACCTTTTATTCATACCCGCAGATGACATTGTCTTGTATGTTTCCAAGATAAGAATGAAACCGACCTCATCATTTCATATGCATTGTGTGGTGAGTGTTTGAATAAGTTCAATTGCATTGCATTGTGATCTAGAACTTGGCCTGAATGTTTGTTGAGGCGAAATCCTGAGTAACACTCGGTGTGGGAAATGATCGTAGGCTTTCTTTGACCCGTTTGAGCCTTTTCAGCCTACCAAATAACATTATCCCTAGTACACCCCTTTGAGCCTAAAACCTATTTTTCGACAACCGCATATTACATCTATAACCTTTCTGAGTGCGTACGCACTATCCCTCTCTTGGCCCGACCTCCTCGAGTGCTTTAGAAATGTGCAAGTGACTGACAAAATTCTAGCTGAAGCTTGCAAAGACAAAAATTGTCAAAGTCTCAAAAACCAAAAGCAGAGACGACTTCACACAAAGATGAAATCAAAAGCCCCGATAAATAAAAAAAAAAGGAATATATGACCCAAAAAGTGGGCTCAAATGAAAGATTCAAAAGAAGTCAATACGTAAAAGCTGGGACAAAAGAAAGCGGTCAAGATTAAAGCACACAAATATCAAGCACGGACGTAGTCCAACGCTCGAGGAGGATTAGTCACTTTTATCCAAATGATATTCATTCCCTTTCCCAAGCCTACATTACAAGCCCGTGACAAGCCCTACATGATCTTATATTGAGGGTTCTCACATTAGTGGATACTTACATGATGGCCAAGCCTATGGTATCACAATTGCATGCATTGAACATCTTTTTGAGTGTGAGCGCAATTCTCTCAACGTCCCAAAATTCAAAATATCAAATATATGTGTGAAATGGGACTTTCTTTCAATGAGGCATTTGAAACGCGAGATTACGTGTAGTTCAAACCTTGGATGCAAGCGGTGTCGACACTCGTGTATGTCCGGCGACTATCTCAAGCCGTGTGAATTACACCGAGTCAATCTCGCTTATACCGAAAGCAATAAAAGAACATCCTTATGCACAATACTAATTATTGGTATCAACCGAGTCGAACGTAATGTCGCCTTTCCATTTTTTCGTAAACAACAACAAAATGCATATTACATAAAAATCATTTTGCATAGCGAACTACGTCTTGACCTGATTCCCTCGGCGGGATACGTAGGCGGCCACATCGGCTTCGGTCCCGCATCATTTTAAAATCATAAAAATTCTTATTTTTGCAAAGATGAACTACGCCTTGACTGACTTCCGGCGAGATACGTGATACCACATCGCTTTGGCCACACCGTCGTAAATATTTCTTCCTTGTTTACGCACATGACTCGATTTTGTCCATTGGAGAGTTTAGCATCCTCACATATTTTGCATCCATTACTACCTACATATTTTCGGGGGGTTGCATTCTCATCTACTCAATTGTACATTGTCCATATTCTCGCATTAGCTTTTCATTCATTATAAAAAAAAAAAAAAATGCTTACCTGATCGCCTTGATAGCGTCAAGATGAAACCTTACCAAGTTCAACATCTTCATTACGAAACCGACATTTTAAGGAATTCAGCAAGAAAATGGCAATAGACAGAAAGCAGGCCAACTAGGTCTTCAGTGCAAACCAAGAATGCAAGCGTCAAGAGCCAAAGCTACAGAGTCGACGCTAATCAATCACTCATTTCCTAAAAAACTCACAAGTTTTCTTTGAGTGCAGGATCTTCATATCAGCAAAGGCAGGAACACAACAGTAGGCCCATGCGGGTTACAAACGCACAACGCCTACGCAGGTGACGCTTATCTCAACCAGCACGGGTCACAAAGCGTACGCCTAAACCAATGCATTTCATTTTAAGCCTATGCAACGTTTCATTCATGTTTCGTCTATGCAACGACGAGCATCCGCATCGCGTCCATGCAACGACGCTTCTTTCATTTTAAGCCTATGCAACGGCCATTTATGTTTCGTCCATGCAACGACGAGCATTCGTGCGTCCAAAACGACGCTATTTCATTTTAAGCCTATGCAACGGCCATTTATGTTTCGTCCATGCAACGACGAAGATCGTGATCGCGTCCACGCAACGACGCCCTTTTATTTTTAAGCTCATGCAACGTTTATTCATGTTTCGTCCATGCAACGACGAGCATCTGCGATTGCGTTTGCAACGACGCCATTTCATTAAAAGCCCATGCAACGGCCATTCATGTTTCGTTTATGCAACGACGAGCATCCGTCATCGCGCCCACGCAACGACGCTTTTCATTTTTAGCCTATGCAACGCTTCATTCATGTTTCGTCCATGCAATGACGAAGACTGCATCGCGTCCATGCAACGACGCTTTTCATTTTAAAAGCCCATGCAACGGCCGTTCATGTTTCGTTTATGCAACGACGAGCATCTCGTGACGCGCCCACGCAACGACGCTTTTCATTTTTAAAAGCCCATGCAACGCTTTCATTCATGTTTCGTTTACGCAACGACGAGCACCGTGACGCGTCCATGCAACGACGCTTTTCATTTTAAAAGCCCATGCAACGTTTCATCTATGTTTCGTTTATGCAACGACGAGCATCGTGACGCGCCCACGCAACGACGCCTTTTCATTTCATATAAGCCTATGCAACGCCATTTATGTTTCGTCCATGTAACGACGAGCATCCGTGATTGCGTCCAAAACGACGCTTTTCATTTAAGCCTATGCAACGGCTTCATTCATGTTTCGCCCATGCAACGACGAGCATCCGTGATTGCGTCCAAAACGACGCCCTTTCATTTTAAGCCTATGCAACGGGCTTTCATTCATGTTTCGTCCATGCAACGAAACATCCGTGACGCGCCCACGCAACGACGCCTTTTCATTTTAAGCCTATGCAACGCCATTCATGTTTCGTCCATGCAACGACGAGCATCGTGATCGCGTCTATGCAACGACGCCATTTCATTTAAGCCTATGCAACGCTTCATCCATGTTTCGTCTACGCAACGACGAGCATCCGCATCGCGCCCACGCAACGACGCTTTTCATTTTTAGCCTATGCAACGGCCATTCATGTTTCACAATGCAACGACGAGCATCCGTGATCGCATCCAAAACGACGCTATTTCTTTTAAGCCTATGCAACGCTTTTTTCATGTTTCGTCTACGCAACGACGAGCATCCGTGATCGCGCCCATGCAACGACGCCCTTTCATTTTAAGCCTATGCAACGCTTCATTTATGTTTCGTCCACGCAACGACGAGCATCCGTGATTGCGTCCAAAACGACGCTATTTCATTTTAAGCCTATGCAACGCCATTTATGTTTCGGCCCATTCAACGACGAAGCATCCGTGATCGCGTCCATGCAACGACGCTCTTTATTTTTAAGCCCATGCAACGTTTATTCATGTTTCGTCCATGCAACGACGAGCATCTCAGATTGCGTTTATGCAACGACGCCATTTCATTAAAAGCCCATGCAACGGCCGTTCATGTTTCGTCTACGCAACGACGAAAGACCTGACGCGTCCACGCAACGACGCTTTTCATTTTTAGCCTATGCAACGGCTTCATTCATGTTTCGCCCATGCAACGACGAGCACCGTGATCGCGCCCATTCAACGACGCTTTTCATTTTAAAAGCCCATGCAACGGCTTATTCATGTTTCGTCTACGCAACGACGAGCATCCGTGATCGCGTCCATGCAACGACGCCTTTTCATTTTTAAAAGCCCATGCAACGGCTTCATTCATGTTTCGTTTATGCAACGACGAAAGACCGACGTCGCCCACGCAACGACGCTTTTCATTTTAAAAGCCCATGCAACGGCTTCATCTATGTTTCGTTTATGCAACGACGAGCATCGTCGCGCCCATGCAACGACGCTTTTCATTTCATATAAGCCTAAGCAACGGCTTCATTTCTGTTTCGTCCATGCACCGACGAGCATCTGAATTGCGTCCGAAAACGCCGCCTTTTCATTTAAGCCTATGCAACGGCTTCATTCATGTTTCGCCCATGCAACGACGAGCATCTGCATCGCGTCCATGCAACGACGCCTTTTCATTTTAAGCCTATGCAACGGCTTCATTCATGTTTCGTCCATGCAACGACGAACATCTGCATCGCGTCCATGCAACGACGCCCTTTTCATTTTAAGCCTATGCAACGGCTTCATTCATGTTTCGTCCATGCAACGACGAGCATCTGCATCGCGTCTATGCAACGACGCCATTTCATTTAAGCCTATGCAACGGCTTCATCCATGTTTCGTCTATGCAACGACGAGCATCTGCATCGCGTCCATGCAACGACGCCTTTTCATTTTTTAGCCTATGCAACGGCTTCATTCATGTTTCGTCTATGCAACGACGAGCATCTGCATTGCGTCCGAAAACGACGTCATTTCATTTAAGCCTATGCAACGGCTTCATCCATGTTTCGTCTATGCAACGACGAGCATCTGCATCGCGTCCATGCAACGACGCCTTTTCATTTTTTAGCCTATGCAACGGCTTCATTCATGTTTCGTCAATGCAACGACGAGCATCTGCATCGCGTCCAAAAACGACGTCATTTCTTTTAAGCCTATGCAACGGCTTCATTCATGTTTCGTCTATGCAACGACGAGCATCTGCATCGCGTCCATGCAACGACGCCTTTTCATTTTAAGCCCATGCAACGGCTGCATCTATGTTTCGTCCATGCAACGACGAGCATCTGCATCGCGTCTATGCAATGACGCCATCAACATCTACAATAACCTTGTCTTTTTCAGCACCACATCACCTGCAACCCAGTGTCAATCATACTTCAACACTGGGACATTTTTTAAATCAGCGTCAGCTTTGCTTTTTATTTTTTGCGTCACAATGACCCAGTGTCATCATGATTTGACACTGGGACATTTTTGGGTCTGCATCATCCCTATTTTGAGTTCTAGTTTATAAAACAGGACAAAATTGGCTACAAGTCAACATCTTTGTCCGAAGACTCTTCCATCATCTCCGTACAAAGAGGGACATGCTGTTGACAGTCAATTTTGACCCGTTTTTTGTATATTTGTTGCAATTTTAAGTATTTTAGCACACCGCATTTTAATTGTTATTTTGCATATTTTTACATAATATTCTACGTTTGTTTCTTCACAAAAATGGCATTGCATCTTTTATTTTTAAATTAAGCATATTGTCGTTGTTAATATTATGTTTTATTATTGTTATACCGTCGTTTTTATTTTAATAATATTCACATCTTTTTAAATAATTAATCGGCACCGCATTTTTACTTTTAATCAGGCATTAAACGTGTCTTAAATATTGCATTGTAGTATTATTGCGTCGGCATTTGCATTTTTTATTATTTTATCTTTTTAAATAATTTTTCTTTAAATAATTAACCACCTCGCATTTTGTCAAACCAAATCACCCAAGACGCAATTTGAATCATCCAAGCCAACACTATTTTTAATATCACCCAAACACCCTCTTTATTTCACCCCCTAAAATAAAATACCACTTTTCTTTTTTCCCCCCCAAAACATTACCCCACTTTTCATTTCCCCCCCCCCCAATACCTAACCCTAATCCTACCCTATAAAACCAAAACATTTCCCTTCATAACCTCACCCGCATTGCACTTCACCCCACTTCATCTTCCTCACACTCTCCCTCACTCTCCGTGCCGCTGCCGCCGCCTCTTCGCGGAGTTCTATCTCCTGGCGAACTACCCATAAGCCCCCACAAAACCCGGGCCCACCGACACACCCACCGCCACCTCACTCTCTCTCCTACTTCGCCGCCCCTCGCCGGAGTTCTAAAAACTCCGGCGAACTCTCAAACCACCACAACGCCGGCGAACCCCCCTGTTAACCCTACCCACTGTTCACACGCACATACACAATCGTCGCCGCCAGCTCCGGCGAGCCCCTGTTAACCCTAGCCACGGCGAACACCTTCTACCTCGCACCCATTGCCTCACCATCATTTCCCGCTGCCGCCGCTTCTCTCCTCGAACCACCGCAACCCATCGCTTCCTGTCGCGAACCGGCGAACCCCTAGCAACACCTCGCAGCCCCACCGCTCACCATCATTTCCGTCGAATCCTCATCCTCTCACCAACACCATCATCGCACTCGTCGCCGCCACTCACCGTGAACTCCCATCAGACCGCCACGCTGCCGCTTCTGCATTGTTGAAATCGCTGTTTGTTCCTCTTTCGTTGCTATTATATTATTGTTTAATTGGATTGACACAACCGCTTGTTCGTTGGACCGCTGGCTCGATTTTCGTGATTTGTTGTTTGTTATCTGTTGGTTATGGGATCGATGCGTATTGTTTACTGCTTTGTCGGACTGATTTTGGTTATGTTGTTACTGATTTGGCCATTTCTGCTGCTGATGTTTTGCCGTTGTTTTCGCTGATTTTATGGCCATTTTGTCATTTCTGATTTTTGTCATTTATGTTGGACTGGATTTTGGCCATGTTGCTACTGATTTTGGCCATTTTGCTGGACTGATTTTTGGCCATTTTGCTGGACTGATTTTCGGCCATTTTTGCTACTGATATTCTGGGCCCATTGTTGCTGGACTGGTTTTAGGCTCTTTTTGCTGGTTAATTGATAATAAACAAGATACTACACTTGATTGGCCGATGAAAAAGTTATCCGTCGATTTTTGAGGCCTTCACAGTTGCAAAGACGGAAAATAAAATAAATGAAGCTTTCTGGGCAAGGATGATTTCTTCCACTTACATCGGATAACCAACATGCGCTTGGCAAGGCGAATTCTCGCAGCCGCACTTGTTTAGGCTGTCCTACTTTATATTTTTACATATCTGAGCCCTCCGTGTTTAAAACTATTACTGTTTTGGCGCGGATCCGAAGGTTTTATTTATTTTATTATTTTTAGCAATATTGGCCGATGAAGGAATCCGTCGATTTCCAAGGCCTCCTCAGATAAAAGACGGATTTATTTGCTTTGTTTGTTAATTTTTGCTATTATTTTAAAATTTATGTATTCTATTACTAATACTTTTACTAAGTGTTTATGCAGGTATCCGGAGATGCATTTCAAAAAGAATGCCCCGGAGTTTACTTTATGTCGTATTTAATTTCATGTTTTATTATTTTGCATTGTATTTTATTTTAATTGTAAATTATGTAAAATGCTTAGAATAGGTAGAATAAAAAGAGCAATAAATAATTAACCTAGGTTTGAACGAACAACCGCAAGTTAGCGGATCTTAAAGGATGTCTAACCCCTTCCCTTTAGGATAATAAAGAACCCTGATCCAGAATCTCACTAATTTCGCAGACCATTAAATGGAAGTCAATTGCAGTATTTTTATTGCAATAAACTAAGTGTCCTAATTCACTATAATAATTAGGTGGCGACTCCTTAAAATACATTTAGGAATCAACCATATGTAGCAGTAATCCCGTTTCCGACTCCGGTTAAAATGGGGTGTTACAGCATGGCGACTCCACTGGGGATATCAGGTTCTTGATCATAGCAAACCCAGGTTAATTAAATATTGCACTTTATTTTGCTTTTATATTTGTTGTAAATATTTTATATGGTTTGTTTTTATTTTGTAATTAACTACTTTAATTGCTACATTCTTTTATTGCTTTCCTTAAATTGTCATTCCGTTCATATTTCCTCCATTCTGGAAAATTAACACTATCACACACTACACGCGCTGGTGTGCTTCGCGCACCCGCAAATTTCTTTCAAGAACACCCAAAATATTAGGAGAGTTGGCCATGCGTGGAGTTAGATCGGTTAAATGCGATCACCACGTAGCCTTCTCACTGAGTTGTCCGCCGAACTCGCCTAATAGGCCAAATCTTAGAAAGCTTAAGATAGAGCTATACCACCCTTTTATATTAGTCATGCATACATAAACCTTAGGTGGGTTAATCCTTGGTATTAACGCCACAATTAGAAATCCACCAAACTTGTCGACGGGTTTCACAACCCAACGACCCATTAGCATACTATGTGTAGCGTGATGATGATAGACGGATCCAAGCCTGGTCATGACACGCCAAAATTGGAAAAAGTGCACCGTCATTTGGTCGCCATTTCCGACGAAATATTGCAGTTTAACGGCTTGGACCTATTTATCACAATCCCGCATATTTGACGTTTAGGCTCACCTCTGGCATAAGGGAGGTCCCAAGCATATTAGGGCACGCGCTTGATTTGCATGTTTTTGTTTATTATTGTTTGTCGCTAGCAACTCTGTACATATTGTTTAATTCAATAATCGCTCTTTTGTGATTCCTGACGAGCATTTGTATTTTTGCATTTTTCTTTCACATTGCAATCGTGACTTCATCACGTAAATCACTCTTGAATAGCGCGATTTGACTTTGTAAGCATCAACCACCATCCATTAACCAATCGTGAGTCTCGACTATATGGTCACACCCTTCATTTTGTTATTTTATCATTTTCCACTCTCACCTATTTCTCATATTTTTGCAGAAAACAATTCGCAAATAGTCGAGGCGTTCAAAAGAAAACAAAAAAAAAAAGTCATCACAAAGAGCGAGAATTATGTTGACTAATAGAAGTCGCTTATACTGCATTCAACGAGACATCGCTCTCAATTCTTTTATACTTTGTATTTTTATTCATATTTGCAAATTAAATTAATATGTTTAGCGTTAATTACATAGTTTTCGCATACCATGCATTTTACAAAGATAATTATTCAACTACGCGTGTCCGATTCTCACCACACTTGTGATACGTAGGCAACTCATTTTGGGTTCGACACCATAAAAATAAAAAAATAAAAACAAATAAACATATTTTTCTCACTCATGCATCCCATTTATCATGTTTTCGCATTCATTTTACTTTGCATTCGCTCACAGTGGACAATCATTTATTTTGCACACTTTATATTGCTATCCTTTTGATAAATTTTTCCAAGCATACGCTTTATAACATATTTGAACGAACTACGCTACATACATGATTCCTCTACGGATACGTAGGCGAATTTCTATTCGGTTGTGACACTTTATTCAAAAAAAATGTATATTTTCTTCAAAAATACAAAAAAATGTTATTCAAAAATACAAAAACATTTTGTAAGTATTATTGTTTGACTTTGTTAATACCAACACAGTTAGAAATGTGCATAAAAAAAAAAAAAAACAAGTGATAATCGTGATAAGTTGACTTTGTGGTAAACCATAGATTCTTTTGGTACCTCTTATTCATACATGTAAATGACATTGTCTTGCGTGTTTCCAAGATAAGGACGAAACCAACTTCATCGTTTCATATGCATTGTGTGGTGAGCGTTTGAATAAGTTTAATTGTGTTGCATTGTGGTCTAGAACTTGGCCTGAATGTTTGTTGAGGCGAAATTCTGAGTAACACTCGGTGTGGAAATGATCGTAGGCTTTCTTTGACCCGTTTGAGCCTTTTCAGCCTACCAAATAACATTATCCCTAGTACACCCCTTTGAGCCTAAAACCTATTTTTCGACAACCGCATATTACATCTATAACCTTTCTGAGTGCGTACGCACTATCCCTCTCTTGGCCCGACCTCCTCGAGTGCTTTAGAAATGTGCAAGTGACTGACAAAATTCTAGCCAAGCTTGCAAAGACAAAATTGTCAAAGTCTCAAAACTAAAAGCAGACGACTTCACAAAGATGAAATCAAAAGCCCCGATAAATAAAAAAAAAAGGAATATATGACCCCGAAAAAAGGGGCTCGAAATGAAAGATTCAAAAGAAGTCAATACAGAAAAGCTGGGACAAAAGAAAGCAGGTCAGCATTAAAGCACACAAATATCAATCACGGACGTAGTCCAACGCTCGAGGAGGGATTAGTCACTTTTATCCAAATGATATTCATTCCTTTCCCCAAGCCTACATTACAAGCCCGTGACAAGCCCTACATGATCTTATACTGAGGGTTCTCACATTAGTGGATACTTACATGACGGCCAAGCCTATGGTATCACAATTGCATGCATTGAACATCTTTTGAGTGTGAGCGCAATTCTCTCAACGTCCCAAAATTCAAAATACTGAAATATATGTGTGAAATGGGACTTTCTTTCAGTGAGGCATTTGAAACGTGAGATTACGTGTAGTTCGAAACCTTGGATGCAAGAAGGTGTGTCGACACTCGGTATGTCCGGTACTATCTCAAGTCGTGAATTACACCGGAGTCAATCTCGTTTATACTGAAAGCAATAAAAGAACATCCTTATGCACAATACTAATTGTTGGTATCAACTGGAGTCAGAACGTAATGTCGTCTTCCATTTTTTCAGAAAAAAAAAAACAACAAAATGCATATTACATAAAAATCATTTTGCATAGCGAACTACGTCTTGACCTGATTCCTCAAGGATACGTGCGCCACATCGCTTCGGTCCCGCATCATTTAAAAATTATAAAAAATTCTAATTTTTTAAAGCATGAACTACGTCTTGACCTGACTCCCTCGGCGGGATACGTAGACAGCCACATCGGCTTCGGTCACACCGTCAGAAATATTTCTTCCTTGTTTCTGCACATGACTCGATTTTGTCCATTGGAGAGTTTAGCATCCTCACATATTTTGCATCCATTACTACCTACATATTTTCGGGGGGTTGCATTCTCATCTACTCAAATGTACATTGTCCATATTCTCGCATTAGCTTTTCATTCATTATAAAAAAAAATGCTTACTGACGCCTTGATAAGCCAAGATGAAACCTTACCCAGTTCAACATCTTCATTACCAGAAACTGGGACATTTTAAGGAATTCAGTGCAAGAAAATGGCAATAGACAGGAAAAAGCAGGCCAACTAGGTCTTCAGTGCAAACCAAGAATGCAAGCGTCAAGAGCCAAAGCTACAGAGTCGACGCTAATCAACCACTCATTTCCTAAAAAACTCACAAGTTTTCTTTGAGTGCAGGATCTTCATATCAGCAAGGCAGAACACAACAAGAGGCCCACGCGGTTACAAACGCACAACGCCTATGCAGTGACGCTATCTCAACCTGCACGGTCACAAAGCGTACGCCTAAACCAATGCATTTCATTTTAAGCCTATGCAACGGCTTCATTCATGTTTCGTCATGCAACGACGAGCATCCGTGATCGCGCCCATGCAACGACGCTTCTTTCATTTTAAGCCTATGCAACGGCCATTTATGTTTCGTCCATGCAACGACGAGCATTCAGATTGCGTCCAAAACGACGCTATTTCATTTTAAGCCTATGCAACGCTTCATTTATGTTTCGTTCATGCAACGACGAAGCATCTGATCGCGTCCATGCAACGACGCCTCTTTATTTTTAAGCTCATGCAACGTTTATTCATGTTTCGTCCATGCAACGACGAGCATCTGCATCATCGTTTATGCAACGACGCCATTTCATTAAAAGCCCATGCAACGGCCATTCATGTTTCGTCTACGCAACGACGAAGACCGTGATCGCGTCCAAGCAACGACGCCTTTTCTATTTTTTAGCCTATGCAACGGCTTCATTCATGTTTCGTCCATGCAACGACGAACATCTGCATCGCGTCCATGCAACGACGCCTTTTCATTTTAAAAGCCCATGCAACGACTTCATTCATGTTTCGTCTATGCAACGACGAGCATCGTGACGCGCCCACGCAACGACGCCTTTTCATTTTTAAAAGCCCATGCAACGGCTTATTCATGTTTCGTTTACGCAACGACGAAAGACCGTGACGCGTCCATGCAACGACGCCTTTTCATTTTAAAAGCCCATGCAACGGCTTCATCTATGTTTCGTCTATGCAACGACGAGCATCTGCATCGCGTCCATGCAACGACGCCTTTTCATTTCATATAAGCCTATGCAACGGCTTCATTTATGTTTCGTCCATGCAACGACGAGCATTTGCATTGCGTTCGAAAACGACGCCTTTTCATTTAAGCCTATGCAACGGCTTCATTCATGTTTCGTCCATGCAACGACGAGCATCTGCATTGCGTCCGAAAACGACGTCCTTTCATTTTAAGCCTATGCAACGGCTTCATTCATGTTTCGTCCATGCAACGACGCCCTTTTCATTTTAAGCCTATGCAACGGCTTCATTCATGTTTCGTCCATGCAACGACGAGCATCTGCATCGCGTCTATGCAACGACATCATTTCATTTAAGCCTATGCAACGGCTTCATTCATGTTTCGTCTATGCAACGACGAGCATCTGCATCGCGTCCATGCAACGACGCCTTTTCATTTTTTAGCCTATGCAACGGCTTCATTCATGTTTCGTCAATGCAACGACGAGCATCTGCATCGCATCCAAAAACGACGTCATTTCTTTTAAGCCTATGCAACGGCTTCATTCATGTTTCGTCTATGCAACGACGAGCATCTGCATCGCGTCCATGCAACGACGCCTTTTTATTTTTTAGCCTATGCAACGGCTTCATTCATGTTTCTACAATGCAACGACGAGCATCCGTGATCGCGTCCAAAAACGACGCTATTTCTTTTAAGCCTATGCAACGGCTTTATTCATGTTTCGTCATGCAACGACGAGCATCCGTGATCGCGTCCATGCACCGACACCTTTTCATTTTAAGCCCATGCAACGGCTGCATCTATGTTTCGTCCATGCAACGACGAGCATCTACATCGCGTCTATGCAATGACACCATCAACATCTACAATAACCTTGTCTTTTTCAGCACCACATCACCTGCAACCCAGTGTCAATCATACTTCAACACTGGGACATTTTTTAAATCGGTACACTTTGCTTTTTATTTTATGCGTACAATGACCCAAAGGTCATCATGATTTGACATCGACATTTTTGGGTCTCAGATCATCCCTATTTTGAGTTCTAGTTTATAAACAGACAAAATTGGCTACAAGTCGACATCTTTGTCCAAGACTCTTCCATCATCTCCGCATAAAGAGGGACATGTCCATGATACCAATTTTGACCCGTTTTTGTATATTTGTTGCAATTTTAAGTATTTTAGCACACCGCATTTTAATTGTTATTTTGCATATTTTTACATAATATTCTACGTTTGTTTCTTCACAAAATGGCATTGCATCTTTTATTTTTAAATTAAGCATATTATCGTTGTTAATATTATGTTTTATTGTTATACCGCTGCTTTTATTTTAATAATATTCACATCTTTTCAATAATTAATCTAAGACCGCATTTTTACTTTTAATCGTGCATTAAACGTGTCTTAAATATTGCATTGTAGTATTATTGCGTCAAGATTTGCATTTTATAATTTTGTATCTTTTAAATAATTTTTCTTTAAATAATTAACTACCTCGCATTTTGTCAAACCAAATTCAAGACGCAATTTGAATCACCCAAGCCAACACTATTTTTAATATCACCCAAACACCCTCTTTATTTCACCCCTAAAATCAAATACCACTTTTCATTTTTCCCCAAAACAATACCCCCACTTTTCATTTTTCCCCAATACCTAACCCTAATCCTACCCTATAAAACCAAAACATTTCCCCCCCTTCATAACCCCAGCCGCACAGACCCTCACCCCCACTTCATCTTCCTCACACTCTCCCTCACTCTCCCGTCGCTGCCGCTGCTGCCGCTTCTTCACGAGTTCTATCTCCGTGAACTACCCATAAGCCCCCACAAAACCCGCCCACCACACACCCACTCACACCTCACTCTCTCTTCTTCGCGCCGCCGGAGTTCTAAAAACTCCGGCGAACTCTCAAACCACCACAACGCCGAACCCCTCAACCCTACCCACTGCTCACACACACATACACAATCGCCGCCAGCCTCGGCGAGCCCTCTAACCTAGCCGCCGGCGAACACCTTTCTACCTCGAGCCCACCGCTCACTATCATTTCGTCGTCGCCGCTTCTCTCCTGAACCACCGTCGACCCATCGCTTCTCGTCGCGAACCGCCGCGAACCCCTAGCAACACCCTCGCCACCGCCTCACCATCATTTCCGTCGAATCCTCATCCTCTCACCAACACCATCATCGCACTCCGTCGCCGCCACCTCACCGTGAACTCCCATCACCGCCACGTTCGCTGCTGCATTGTTGAAATCGCTGTTTGTTCCTCTGTCGTTGCTATTATATTATTGTTTAATTGGATTGATTACAACCGTTTGTTCGTTGGACCTGCTGGCTCGATTTTCGTGATTTGTTGTTTGTTATCCGTTGGTTATGGATGATTGAGTATTGTTTCTCGCTTTGGTTTGACCGATTTTGGTTATGTTATTCCGATTTGGCCATTTCTGGCGATGTTTTGCCGTTGTTTTACGATTTTATGGCCATTTTGTCATTTCGATTTTTGTCATTTATGTTGGATGGATTTTGGCCATGTTACCGATTTTGGCCATTTTTTGGACTGATTTTTGGCCATTTTTTGGGTGATTTTCGGTCATTTTTGCTCGATATTCGGGCCCATTGTTCTTTGGATCGGTTTTAGGCTCTTTTTGGTTAATTGATAATAAACAAGATACTACACTTGATTGGCGATGAAAAAGTTATCCGTCGATTTTTGAGGCCTTCACAGCAAAGACTAAAATAAAATAAATGAAGCTTTACAGGCAAGGATGATTTCTTCCACTTACATCGGATAACCAACATGAGCTTGCAAGGCGAATTCTCGCACGCACTTGTTTAGGCCGCCCTACTTTATATTTTTACATATCCGAGCCCTCCGTGTTTAAAACTACATCGTTTTGGCGCGATCCAAGGTTTTATTTATTTTATTATTTTTAGCAATATTGGTAGATGAAGGAATCCCCGTCGATTTCCAAGGCCTCCCTCATAAAAAGACGGATTTCTTTGCTTTGTTTGTTAATTTTTGCTATTATTTTAAAATTTATGTATTCTATTACTAATACTTTTACTAAGTGTTTATGCAGGTATCCGGAGATGCATTTCAAAAAGAATGCCCCGGAGTTTACTTTATGTCGTATTTAATTTCATGTTTTATTATTTTGCATTGTATTTTATTTTAATTGTAAATTATGTAAAATGCTTAGAATAGGTAGAATAAAAAGAGCAATAAATAATTAACCTAGGTTTGAACGAACAACCGCAAGTTAGCGGATCTTAAAGGATGCCTAACCCCTTCCCTTTAGGATAATAAAGAACCCTGATCCAGAATCTCACTAATTTCGCAGACCATTAAATGGAAGTCAATTGCAGTATTTTTATTGCAATAAACTAAGTGTCCTAATTCACTATAATAATTAGGTGGCGACTCCTTAAAATACATTTAGGAATCAACCATATGTAGCACTAATCCCGTTTCCGACTCCGGTTAAAATGGGGTGTTACAGGAATGACATGGAATAAATATTAAATTCCCTTGGTCATTGAAGTTGATAAATTGAATGTTAAATAATTTGGACTACATATGGAAATGGTAGTGGTCATTAGTTTAATTTGGATCATTAGTTTAATTTGGATCATTGGATTGTTGTTTGGATTTGAATTGTTGGTTGATTTGGATTGTTGGAAAATTGTGGATACGCACATAAACAAAGGAAGTGCTGCCCAAATTTTTATAGAAATAAGGGAGTCGTTATTCATATAACTTACATTAGAAAATCAAAATTGACGAGCGTGTTATTCCTTATTATAGGTTGAAGTACTAGACGAGGCATACCTTAATATCGAGTTGATTAGTTCGCCTAAGAGGTATGTGAGACCTTTCCTTCTTTCTTTTGGCATGATTTTTATGAAAGTACGACAGACGTACTTAACTCCTACCAGTTCAGTTTTAGAAATGATTATTTACTAGTGATTATGATTTCAGTAACACAGTTTATGGTAATGATTTTATTGAGAGTCACATAATGATTCTAATTGCATACAGTTGCTCTTGATATCTACTCGTACTAAGTGTTACTATTTCACTCCACTAAGTCCCGGGCCAGGTCATGTTCGTGCGCAGCCATGCATCATTCATCGAGTCCCTCACTAGAGGGCCGAGACACGTTATATATATATATATATATATACAGATTACATCGAGTTCCTCCATAAAGGGTCGAGACACGTTACGCGCGCAGATACAGATTCCATCGAGTCCCTCCATAGAGGGTCGAGACATGTTATACAGTTTTATATACAGACATGAGCATGATGATTTATGATTCTGTATACATGATATGATTTTCAGACATGATTCTCAGTTTTATGAAATTTGATGACTCTCTGTTTTACTTGGTACAATTGTTATTCAGTTTCAGTATTTTATGTTTTACATACTCAGTACATTATTTCTTCGACCCCCTCTCTGGGAGCTGCGTCATGCCCGCAGTTCGGTGTTGAATAGGTGACCTCCGGTCTAGGATTTCAGACGATTGGAGAACTCATTTCTTCATGAGCTAATTATTGTGTTACAGACCTTTATCATTCAGACTTATGCATATTTTGGGCACGTCGGGGTCTGTCGTCGTATGTCGATATTACACTCTTGAGGTGCAGAAGCGATTGTGGTTGGACGTTTGTACCTTGTTTTAGTTTTGATGTTGTTATACCCTGTGTTGGGGCGTTCCCGGTTATACTTGTTGTTATCTAGTGGCAGCCTTGCCGGCTTGCTTATTTTGATTATTCCTTGGTATATATAATGTTGGTTGGTGGCAGCCTAGCCGGCTAGCCCATTATGATTGTTGTTCTGTTGTTGATTTTGCATCCTTGTCGGCTCGCCCATTTTTAGGGAGATGTTGTAAAAGCAGCGTTGTGTTGCCGAAATTTCTATAGATCTCTGTATTAGATGGATTAAGAGTGACATGTCAGTAATGACGTCCAATTAGGACGTTAGTCACGACCCGTCTAGTCAAGTCGTGACATCACTCTTGCTGCATACAAACTCAATCTGCAAGATATACCTGACAAAGCGATCATACCACGCACGGGGGCCTGTTTCATGTCATATAGTGACTTACGGAGACGACACACATAGTGAGGAACTTCTGGATGGGTGAACTCTGGCGGCTGATGCATGTAGACTGTCTCTCTCAGATCCCCATGTAAGAATGCATTTTTCACATCAAGCTGATGGATCGACCAGTGTTTTCCCATGACAATGCTCAAAACTGTGCGAATGGTAGCCAGTTTGACAACCGGCCTGAAGGTATCACCACAATCAATGCCCTCCTGCTGATTTGTGCCATTAGTCATAAGCCGTGCGTATTCCTCTCAAGATCTCCACTGTCTCTGAATTTGTGACGAAATAGCCACAGACAACGAATCACATTCACCCCTCAGGTTTAGGTACTAGATCTCATGTGTGTTATTTAGTTAAAACATTGAATTTCTCAGACATAGCTGCATTCCAATTAGGATCTTGTTTAGCCAAAATAAGATTCTTTGGAATTGGAGAAATGGTTTGGGCAGACAAGTTAAATTGGACTTTGGGTTTGAAGATTCCATACTTGGCATGAGTTTCCATTTGGTGAGTGGGGACAGTAGGAGGCGGTGCTGGCTGAGTAGGGAGGGCTGAGATTGATAGTAGGGTTGGATAAGGAAAAGGTGGGGGCGAAGCCGTCAGAGACGCCACAACGCCTGGATTAAGCGTTGCAGCGCTGTCGGAGTGACAGACCTCTCTGGAAATATGGCACTGCGGCGCCTCAACACTGGGTCGCGGCGCTGTCGACGAGTCAGAAGAGATAAGCTGATCAAGGATGATGGGAGAGATAGCAGGTTCGTCAAGGAATGAGTAATCCGGTTTTTGGAATTTCTGATGATTCGAAAACGGGAATGTGGTCTCGTCGAATGTGACGTGATGAGAGATGTGAATTTGATGAGTGGACAGGTCGTAGCATAGATAGCCCCTATGGTTCGGTGGGAATCCTAGTAAGACACATGGAGTGGACCTAGGAGCGAGCTTGTGAGGGGCGGTAGAGCTAAGGTTAGGATAGCACAGACAACCGAAAATCCGTAGATGATCATAGAAGGGGACTCTATTGTAGAGGATTTAGGTAGGGGTCATGTTGTGAAGAGTGCTAGTAGGGAGAATATTGAGAATGTATTATGACATTTTAGCAGCATATACCCAGAGGATGGAGGGAGCGAGGCATGAATCAATAGGGTGTGAATCATATTATTAATGGTGCGGATGATTCTTTCAGCTTTACCGTTTTGTGGGGGAGATGTGGAGGCAGGAGAAGCGAAAGACCATGCCATTATTGGTACAAAATCGGTGAAACATAGAGTTATTGAATTCACGACCATTATCGCACTGAAAAGATTTTATACCTTTTTCAAACTGGGTTTGAATAAATGTTCGAAACTCAAGAAATTTGACAAACACTTCCGATTTAAATTTGAGAGGATACAACCAAACAAAGTGAGAAAAATCATCTAGTAAGATAAAATAATATTTATGACCGAGAGAACTAGCAACAAGTGATGTCCATAAATCGGCATGTATAATATCAAAAGGTGAAAAAGTAATACTAGTAGATGATTTAAACGGAAGACGAGTATGTTTGCCTAAAGAACAAGAAACACAGTTTTGGGCAAGCTTTCCATTACAAGTAATGAAATTATTGCCTCTAAGAAAATTAAAAACGAGGGCTCCTGGATGACTAAGCCTATTATGTCATATTGAAGAAGAAATGGTCGCTAGAGAGACGAGAGAGCAAGATCTGGCAGCGGAGGTGGGAGTGAATGGATAGAGATCCTCCGTGCTATTGCATCTCGTAAGAGGTGTCCCCGTATGAAGATTCTTCACAGTGAAACCAAAAGGGTCAAAATCAACAGAGACAGAATTATTACGAGTAAATTTGCGGTTAGAGATTAGATTTTTAATCACATGTGGGGCATATGAGGTATTTTTAAGGGGGAATGGATTAGGAGGTGTTGTGTAGGATGTACCATAACCCTTTACTGGAATGCGGTGGCCACTACCTACTGTCACAAATTGAGGGTGTTTTAAACCAAATATTTTGAGAATATTACATGTAGACCGGATGAGGTGAGACGTGGCTCCGGAGTCCATGTATCAGTTGTTGTCAGGCTGTTGCATATTGAGACTGTTGAAGGCCCGACCTGACTCAGATGGTGTCATCTTTGACGAGCGCCATCAAATCGGGTCGCGTACGGTGGGCTTACTGCGGGTACTAGACTTGCCAAGGGGCTGGAGCAGGGCCCAACAACCCATGGTGGGAGAACTGGTTGTAGGGTTGCTGGTACTGGAACTGTGGCGTCGTCGTACTGGTACTGTTGGGGCCCTGCGGCGCTGAACTGATTCACAGATGTGGCGAAAACCGGACCCAAATACAAAGGGGGTGGAATAAGTCATTGTAGTGAATTAGGAAGAGAGGACCACTGTAAATTAGAACAAAAGAAAGGGATTTTCTAGTTGCAAAAAATATGCATATAACACAGTAGAACAAATAATAATTAGCTGGAAAGAGAAAATGATTTTCTGGATATCTTCTGAAAAGAAGGGAAAGACTAAAGAGAGGCAGACACGGAGAGGACACAAAAAGAAAGAGGCAAAATTAAAACTTCAGTAACTATTTGTGCTTTACGTCTGTCAAACCTTGAAGAAAGCCAATAAGAGATAAGTAGCTAAAAATAAGGGGCAGACACGAAGAGGACACAAAAGAAAGAGACGAAATTAAAACTTCAGTAACTATTTGTGTTTTACGTCTGTCAAACATTGAAGAAAAAGGAGAGGACAAAAAATAGGTTTAAGCTTCTGGTACCATGTAAGATGATATTAATCTCTCTTGGGGAGTCTTCTCATTAATATCAAAGTATATATAGAGTACAATATTCATCCCTTATACAATAGGAATCCTAAGCCTATACAAAAGAGGAATCCTAGTCTTACCATAATTATATTTACACAATATATGGAAATATTCTAATTATGGGTAGGGAATATTGTTACTACTATGTTGCACACGTTTACACTAGTAGCTCATGACTTGTGACATCAAATTTTGAAATTTGGATAGCTTTTGTGATATTTGATTCATTTATTTATGTTATTGTCTTTCATTATGGGTATTTTTGTACTGTATTATTAGTTTGATGGGTCAAATTAGGTGTCATCGTGGCTTAGTGAGATTTGGATCATGACAGAAGTTCCATTGATTACTTCCTAAAACGGTGGAGCGATACTTACTAAGAAAAACTTGAAATTCACAAAAGATGATAGTTTGCAAATCATATGATGTAATCCAAGTTGCATCAAACCATGAACTTCAAGCTACACAAGGATTGTATCCATGGATGTCCACAAGTATTCCTTAGTACAATATCGAGAATCCCGAGTGTGGATGTTACACCCCGTAATTGCAGGACATGTTTTAAGAACGTACGTAAGAACTCGCAAGTGTTAAATTTGAAACTTGTAAAAAAAAAATTTAACGGAATTATGGAATTGTCGGAAAACGTATTATTGTGACGAATGAGAGGGCGACACGTGTCACCCCCCCCTTATAGATGCCTTGGACGAAATTGGCATGGCCAATATGGTCATTGACCATAGTCCTAGATGGCAAGTCTTGCAAGTTGATTAGCTTGAGAAGTTTGACTAAGTCAAGGTCCCACAAGTCTTGATATTTGTTAAGAGATCATCCAAACCACCCAATTGTTCCTATCTTAACCCTCCATTATGTTATATATGTATACTAGTAGTGAAACTAGTCCCACACTTAGCCAAAAATTTCAAGAGAATTGGATGAACAACAAAAGGAGCTCTCGGGTTCTAGCTCTCAAAGAAGGAAAATCTTTTTGTTTCTTGTCCATTTAGCCCCACATTTTAAACCAAGGTTCATGAGTGTTATGTAAGTGTATCTCAATAGAAATCTTGGAAAAAAATAGTTTACTGGGTTAGTCGAAACGAAAACCTAAGGGTCTTTCTAGGTTTTGGATTGGAAGTTAAAGGAAAGTTGTTGGTATAGTTCTAAGGGTCTCAACGAGCGGATTGAAGTGTCATGGAGAGGTTCTAAACTACTAGGAGCGACTTCGGATTGGAATCGGATTAAGATTCGTTGAGGTATAATTTTGTCCTTTAATGTGTTACAAGATTATATATTTATATTGTTGTTGTTAGCTTTACGTGTTGCTAGCGTGAAGTTGATATGTAGAAGTTTATAAGGATTGTGGATTGATTGTAGCATTGGAAATCCGAATGTAATGTAAGCCATGTTAAGTTGGATTTCAATTTAGTCGTTATTAGAATCGTCGCATGATATTGATTTGAAGATTGTGGTAGTTTTAACCCAATGCGACTTGATATCATGTTATGATTAACAAATTGGATTGAAATGGAAATTTGATAAGTATTGGTATGGTTGAACTCTGTGGTCGAATTTGGACTACTTTCTAAATTGTGAGCCAATTGGGGTCATTTAGTTATTCATTTGTATTGGACTATCTTCTTTATTGTTGTGAGCAATTGGGGCTGTTTGGTTATTGTATTTCGCCTTGAAAAGGTGGCAAAGTGAGTAGAAACAAAGGAGGTGATGTCAGATTTTCCGTAGAATTTAGCGACTTAGCACTTAGAATATTCTACGTTTGAATTAAGAGGTTAATGGACGATTGGCCATTATAGGTTGAAGTACTTTGGAGCCTTTTTGCAACTTGTCGCTAGTCGCGAGGTATGTGAACCTCTTCTTTCTTTGGCATGATCCTACGTATGAAATCTCCATGTGATAGTATTTCAAGATTCTTCTACTCTCTTAGAAGTTAAGAAGTATTTACATTGTTGAATCTAAGTTAAGAGTATGTTTAAATTGTCCTAAGTCCTTACTAGGTCTTATGGGAGGCGTTAGTAAGCGGTTAGGAAGTTATGAAATTTGATTTAAAGGCTATGTGTCTTGATTTGTTTAAAGTAAGTAAGTGGATTTTATGTTCGAAAATGACTTGAATTTATATGTGAAAAGGGGATTGATTTTAAAAGTGGAAGTTATATGATTTTAAGGGAATGAATTACTTGGTTTTGGGAAGGTATGGAACTTTATATGTTTTTGTATAAGTAATTGGGCTTTAAAGGAAGTATGTTATGAATGGTTGTTATAATAGCTTTATGGGAAGTTGTTATGACGACTTAAGAAGAAGTGAAAAAATGGTTTAAAAATGTTATGTAAGGAAAATCACACCGAGCCTACAAATAGGCCGGATTACGTTATGAAATACACCGAGCCTACAAATAGGCCGGATTACGTTATGAAATACACCGAGCCTACGAATAGGCCGGATTACGTTATGAAATACACCGAGCCTACACATAGGCCGGATTACGCCATATTACCCCGAGCCTTCACATAGGCCGGGTTACGTCATCTTACACCGAGCCCCACGCGGGCGGATTATCTACATGATTCCACAAGACACCGAGCCCCACAAAGCGGCCGGATTATGCTACATGATTCCACAAGACACCGAGCCCCACAGCGGGCCGGATTATGCCACATGATTTATGAGTACACCGTGTCCCGCAAATGGGCGGACACGTTATCACGTATGGATAATCAAAGTAAGCTCCCAAATAAAGTCCTCCATAATGGGTCGGATTATGTTATGTAAGATATGTAAGTTATGTGAAAAGACGAATTAAACTCTTAAGTATGTATGTATGAATATGTCGTTAATTTTATTGAAAGAAGGAAAGGAGCAGTTAATATATGATTGATTTCGGAGTTAAAGGACATTCTTTTATACGATACGATTTGGTTATTGCATTTTATTTCATTTCCATACTGCACTGTTGTTATCGACTTCGAAGGCCGTTAAATGCCCGCAGTTATAGGTACCAGTTGGTGATCCTTGCTCTTAGGATCTCTGTTCAGTTTTTGGAAAGAAGCTCCTTTCACTCCGGAGGCGGATCTTTTGGTACGGTTTCCCTGATATGGTAGACTCATGTACATTCAGGTATGGCGGGCCCCGTCCCGCCGCAGCTTGTAATTCTAGAAGTCAGTAGTCACATTTTGTGGTCGATTTGTAAAGGAAAGGAGGCAACCGCTTATGTATGTATCGTTCGGAAGGTAGCCCTGTCGGCTAACTTGTTGTTTTATTCTTGTTGTTTTATTTTATAAGTTTCATGTATGTTCGCTGATTTTCTCTCGATGTATACTGTAAGTGGTGCCTGTAGGGCACCGATCGCGAGCCCGGTCGGGTCGTGACAAAAGTGGTATCAGCGGTTAGTCTCGGAAAGTGTCTACGCACGTGTCTAGTAAGTCTTGATTATCGTGTGTTGTGCACCACATCTATAATCGGAGGCTACAGACATTTAGGATTAGTTTCATTCTTCTCACTCGAGATCGTGCGTAGAGAGTCAGACAATAGGTTGATCCGCTCGGCGTATTCTTATGTATGTGAATCGCTATGCCTCCACGGAAGGCGACTGGCCCGAGGCAAGGCAAAGCAGCGAGGCGCGATGCGCAGAGAGTTACGGAGTCGGGCACGCAATATGCCCGAGGTAAGAGGCGGTCGGCGAGTTCACCACGCCGCAGACAGAGGCGAGGCGGCGGTAGCTCCAGAGGTTCCGTGCGAGCCTCCGCCCGCAATGGTGCCGAGTATAGAGACTACGGGAGCGGTCCGATTATTGACCAAGATAGTAGTCGGGCACGACAGAGCGGCACCCACCCAGAGCCGTTTGCGGATTAGGGATTTTCTAGATGTCATCCACCCGAGTTTTATGGTTCGAGGTCGATGAGGATCCGCAGGAGTTCATTCGGCAGCCACGGACCACGCAGTTCTTAGGGCTTGAGGCGAGTGCATTACGCCAGCCTCCTACCGTTCTGCGATATCGCGTTGAACCGGTTTGAGTCGTGGTTGCTTTCAAGAGGTGATGATGCTCTTCCGGTGTTTGGGAGGAGTTTACTGAGGCCTTCATGGATCACTTTGCCTCACGAGATGAGGAGAGCCGGGTAGACAGATTCTTGACCTTGAGGCGAGCAGGAGGACTATCGAGTATAGCTTGAGTTTGACTCTTTGGCCGACACGCATACTATTGTAGCTAACATGGTGATAGAGTTCATCGCTATGTTATGGGCCTAGACCGTTATATGATCACTGCTTGCCTGGGAGTAGCCCTTCAGCCAGGAATGGATATTGCCAGGATACAGACTTATGCACAGGGGATCGAAGACAGGGAGAGAGAGGACCGAGCCAAGGCCAGCCAAGAGGCCGACGACAGGGTTCGAGGTGATTTTCAAGGCGGAGAGCCTCGGCGAGCTAGGTCTACGATCACCAAGACGCAGTGCTCCTTCCTTTCGGCGGAGGGTTAGATCAGCCGGGTAATTCGGGAGCCGGTCAGAGCTCCAGGGCTTCGGATTCGTATACGCACATGGGTTCTAGATACGGCCCCTCTTCCTCGATGTTCACAGCGCCGTGCATCACCACGTGGAATGTCGTCGTGCTCTTCGTGCTGTTTGCTGTGGCCGCGGGCCATATGTTGAGGATTGTCCTAGTAGGAGAGTTGCGGGAGGATAGAAAAGTCTACCGGATCGGGCCATGTTCTTCGCCTTCGAGCTAGGCAGATGTTCATCCACGGCAGCCGCGCAGGGTCATGGAAGTTTCCATTTTTAGCGGTCCTTTGAACCGCCTATATGAATTCAGGTATATCTTCGGCCCTTTACAGATCTGTATGCATGATAAGGTTATTTTATGTTTAAGTATTAAGAACGGGTAATATTGAAGTTATGTATGTATGTTAGAAGGAGTTGGAAGTACGAAAAGGTAACCTCGTTTGGGCTTATGATGGACAGATATGCGTGTGCGAGGTATTAGAGCCATGTGTGGCATTGTTGGTATGTCGGGGTTGTGAAAGGAAACTTTGTCGCTAATTATAAGTTTGACTCCGAAAGAACATTCGAGGACGAATGTTTCTAAGGGGGGAAGAATGTTACACCCCGTAATTGCGGGGCGTGTTTTAAGAGCGTGCGTAAGAACTCGCAAGTGTTAAATTTGAAACTTGTAAAAAACATTTAACGGAATTATGGAATTGTCGGAAACGTATTATTGTGGCGAATGAGAGGCGACACGTGTCACCCCTTATAGATGCCTTGGACGAAATTGGCATGGCGATATGGTCATTGACCGTAGTCCTAGATGGCAAGTCTTGCAAGTTGATTAGCTTGAGAAGTTTGACTAAGTCAAGGTCCCACAAGTCTTGATATTTGTTAAGAGATCATCCAAACCACCCAATTGTTCCTATCTTAACCTCCATTATGTTATATATGTATACTAGTAGTGAAACTAGTCCCACACTTAGCCAAAAATTTCAAGAGAATTGGATGAACAACAAAAGGAGCTCTCGGGTTCTAGCTCTCAAAGAAGGAAAATCTTTTTGTTTCTTGTCCATTTAGCCCCACATTTTAAACCAAGGTTCATGAGTGTTATGTAAGTGTATCTCAATAGAGAAATCTTGGAAAAAATAGTTTACTGTTAGTCGCAAAACGAAAACCTAAGGGTCTTTCTAGGTTTTGGATTGGAAGTTAAAGGAAAGTTGTTGGTATAGTTCTAAGGGTCTCAACGAGCGGATTGAAGTGTCATGGAGAGGTTCTAAACTACTAGAGCGACTTGTTGGAATCGGATTAAGATTCGTTGAGGTATAATTTTGTCCTTTAATGTGTTACAAGATTATATATTTATATTGTTGTTGTTAGCTTTACGTGTTGCTAGCATGAAGTTGATATGTAGAAGTTTATAAGGATTGTGGATTGATTGTAGCATTGGAAATCCGGAATGTAATGTAAGTCATGTTAAGTTGGATTTCAATTTAGTCGTTATTAGAATCGTCGCATGTTATTGATTTGAAGATTGTGGTAGTTTTAACCCAATGCGACTTGATATCATGTTATGATTAACAAATTGGATTGAAATGGAAATTTGATAAGTATTGGTATGGTTGAACTCTGTGGTCGAATTTGGACTACTTTCTAAATTGTGAGCCAATTGGGTCATTTAGTTATTCATTTGTATTGGACTATCTTCTTTATTGTTGTGAGCCAATCGGCTGTTTGGTTATTGTATTTCGCCTTGAAAAGGTGGCAAAGTGAGTAGAAACAAAGGAGGTGTTGTCCGATTTTCCGTAGAATTTAGCGACTTAGCACTTAGAATATTCTACGTTTGAATTAAGAGGTTAATGGACGTATTGTGGCCATTATAGGTTGAAGTACTTTGGAGCCTTTTTGCAACTTGTCGCTAGTCGTCGCGAGGTATGTGAACCTCTTCTTTCTTTGGCATGATCCTACGTATGAAATCTCCATGTGATAGTATTTCAAGATTCCTTCTACTCTTAGAAGTTAAGAAGTATTTACATTGTTGAATCTAAGTTAAGAGTATGTTTAAATTGTCCTAAGTCCTTACTAGGTCTTATGGGAGACGTTGGTAAGAACGGTTAGGAAGTTATGAAATTTGATTTAAAGGCTATGTGTCTTGATTTGTTTAAAGTAAGTAAGTGGATTTTATGTTCGAAAATGACTTGAATTTATATGTGAAAAGGGGATTGATTTTAAAAGTGGAAGTTATATGATTTTAAGGGAATGAATTACTTGGTTTTGGGAAGGTATGGAACTTTATATGTTTTTGTATAAGTAATTGGGCTTTAAAGGAAGTATGTTATGAATGGTTGTTATAATAGCTTTATGAGAAGTTGTTATGACGACTTAAGAAGAAGTGAAAAAATGGTTTAAAAATGTTATGTAAGGAAAATCACACCGAGCCTACAAATAGGCCTGACACGTTATGAATACACCGAGCCTACAAATAGGCCGGATTACGTTATGAAATACACCGAGCCTACGAATAGGCCGGATTACGTTATGAAATACACCGAGCCTACGAATAGGCCGGATTACGTTATGAAATACACCGAGCCTACACATAGGCCTGACACGCCATATTACCCCCGAGCCTTCACATAGGCCGGGTTACGTCATCTTACACCGAGCCCCACAGGCGGGCCGGATTATGCTACATGATTCCACAGTACACCGAGCCCCACAGGCGGGCCGGATTATGCTACATGATTCCACAGTACACCGAGCCCCACAGGCGGGCCGGATTATGCCACATGATTTATCAGTACACCGTTTCCCGCAATGGGCGGACACGTTATCACGTATGGATAATCAAAGTAAGCTCCCAAATAAGAAGTCCCTCCATAATGGGTCGGATTATGTTATGTAAGATATGTAAGTTATGTGAAAAAGACTGAATTAAACTCTTAAGTATGTATGTATGAATATGTCGTTAATTTTATTGAAAGAAGGAAAGGAACGGTTAATATATGATTGATTTCAGGAGTTAAAGGACATTCTTTTATACTGATACGATTTGGTTATTGCATTTTATTTCTTTCCATACTTGGTACTGTTATCGACTTCTTCTGGGCCGTTCATGCCCGCAGTTATAGGTACCTGTTGGTGATCCTTGCTCTTAGGATCTCTGTCGATTTTGGAAAAGCTCATTTCACTCGAGGCTTATCTTTGGTACGGTTTCCGATATGGTAGACTCATGTACATTCAGGTATGGCGGCCCCGTCCCGCCGCTTGTAATTCTTAAGTCTGTAGTCACATTTTGTGTCGGTTTGTAAAGGAAAGGAGGCAACCGTTTATGTATGACGTTCGGAAGGTAGCCCTATCGGCTAACTGTTGTTTTATTATCGTTGTTTTATTTTATAAGTTTCATGTATGTTCCGCTGATTTTCTCGATGTATACTGTAGGGTGCCGGAGTAGGGCACCATGCGCCGGCTCGGGTCGTGTGATGGATTATTTTTGGGAAGGCAAAAAGGTGAAGAATGGGATAAGAGACACTACATGCGGGCTGCACTTTGGCACGCAGAATAAATCTGTGAGCCGCACATTGAGCACAGAGGTCGCAGAAGCTGAGCCAGGAAAGACACCATCTGCGGCACACATAATGAGTCGCAGAATGGATCTGCGGTCTGCAATTTGTGCCAAGCAGACCACAGAATGAGGCAACACCGTTTGTGCTAATTTTTGCAAATGAGAAGTGTCACTTTTGGGCCTTCTTTGTAATAACTTAGCCTAAGACTATAAATAGCTAACTTATGTCATTTCATATGAGGAGTTGGATGAATTATGAATATTGTTGTTTTCTCTAGAGAGAGACTTGAGAGGCTTTGGATAAGCTCTTGCTGAATCTTGTTTTTGGAAAAGGATATTGCTTGAGATTGCTTGCAATTCCCTTAAGGTCTTCTTCGTAGGTTTATGTGTTTTTGTTTGGTTAATTCAATTAAGGTCATTAGTTTAATATACATTTGGCTGGTTTTGATTCCAACTTTTGTGTCTACCTCTCTATTCTTTAATTTTTTATTGTTTTGTTTATCTTTCACAATCGATACTGCGTCATCATAACTGTTAAGTCTGTTGCACTGATTCAAAAGGGGGAGGATGAATAATTAAAGCGTACCAAATTTTCATCACCTCTTAAAATTTTCCTACTTCCAAACGTGTCATAAACCTTCTTTTATTTATATAGTTTTATATAAAATTAATTAGGGGTAATGACACAATTAGCCATCAGGTGAAACTATTGACACTCAATGTCCTAAGTTTCCCAAAACCTATTTTGTAGCCCTAAACTAATCACAACTCATTTTCTAATCTCCTTTTTAAAATTTTGACAATTGTTTATCTCTAATTTTCCATCAATATCTTAGTTGTCTCCTTTTTTTTGTTCTTTCTTTATTTTTGGCTTTCTCTTCCTTTTGAAAAGATAAAAATAAAATATTAAATGAAAATATTAAATAAATATTTTATATTAATAAAATATATAAAAAAATATATAATTAGACTACAACAAGAAATAATATAAGAAGCATACTAAAGTCACTAGCTTATTTATTAAAATTTAAATTAATAGAAAATATAGTTGTATAGCTTTTCTTCTTTTGCAAATAAAAACAAAAGTTATATGTATCTAAAATATGACTCAATATTTTTGTAATTATTTTTATAATTTGCTCAATATGATATAAAAAATATCAAAATTAAGCTTAAGCTCTATTTATTGATTTATTTAATAATTTATTAATGTATATTAAATAGAAGTGTGGTAAAAGTGTTAATAAACTAAACATTTCGAAAATTTGAACCTTCTCTGAATGTAATAGTTTATCAATGGTACTCTTTTTGTACAACTCAAACCTCCAAAACTCTAATCTCTCTTATTGCAACACTTACATCACTTTATTCTCTCTATTTATTTTTCAAGCAAATGTATATAAATTGTATCGTCGTAGTATATAATATGTATCACTATTGTATATGTATAAAATATGTATCTCTATAGTATGTGTATAGAAATTGTATCATTGTTGTATAGAATATGTATCAATAATGTATATGTATAGATATCCCTACATTATGTGTATAAAAATTGTATCATTGTATATAATATGTATCAATACTATATATGTATAGAAACTGTCATTGATGTATAGAATATGTATCCCTACAATATGTGTATAGAAATTGTATCATTATTGTATAGAATATTTATCCCTACAATATATGTATAGAAATTGTATCATTATTGTATAGAATATGTATCACTAATGTATATGTATAGAAACAATGTATCACACGTATATAAACTGTATCATTATCGTATAAAATATGTATAGAAAAAATATATCACACGTATAGAAATTGTGTTATTGTTGTATAGAATATGTATCAATATTGTATATGTATAGATATCCCTACAATATGTGTATAGAAAAGTGTATTATTATTGTATAGAATATGTGTCACTACTGTATATGTATAGAGAGAATTTGTCACACGTATATAAATGATATCATTATCGTATAGAATATGTATCCCTAAAGTATATGTATAGAAAAATCACACATAGAAATTGTATTATTATTGTATAGAATATGTATCAATATTGTATATGTATAGATATTCCTACAGTATGTGTATAGAAATTGTATCATTGTTATACTGTATATGAATATAAATTGTATCATTGGTGTATAGAATATGTATTTCTATAATATATGTATAGAAACTGTATCATTGTTGTATAAAATATGTATAATTATAGTATGCGTATGAAAAATGTATCATTATAGTATAAGTTTTATATAATAAATGTATAATCAACATATACTCACTAATTAAACACATATTATACAATTGTTATATATATGTTGTACATGTTTTGGAGATATATACTTTTAAAGAACACAGTCCAAATCCATAGTCGTCGCGTTCTACGGCCCTTGGTAATTGATCAATTACACTTCAATTTGTTTGGCAAGCATTGCTTTGATTTTCTTGGTCCCTAAACTAGCAAATTCTTAAACTTTTAGCCACAAGGGTCAGCCTAGAGTAGCCTCGTGAAGCCTAAGGACTGATTGGGGCTGACTAAATAGCTTTACTAAAATGAGCTAAAGATTCTTAATCCAATTGGCTCATCTAGCGAGCTGAATCGGGCTGGTCTTATGAACCTAGTTTATTTTGACAACTGCAATTATTGGGCTTTTTACACAATTGGTCGCTCGAACAACATAATTACAACCGCTAGCTAGCTAGTATATAAGGAATATTCATTAATTATATATAAAATATGTATATTGTTAAAGAAATTATGATTAACATACAAAAGATATATATTTATTGCTTATTATTTCGATGAACGGTTATCTAATGTAAAATTTCACAATTAACTACTTTTTTTTTGTTGACGAAGGAACCCGCAAACCGCTACTCTTTCGAGTGCGCACAGGGTAAACCCCGGGCTGACGCAATAGCCTGCAAACCACGTCAACCGATTAACCACACTTGACAAGCCATGTGTGACAGACTCAACCAAGAAGGTTTATGCAGGGGATCGAACTCGTGATCTTGCGGTCCCGCGCTCTACTGCTACACCAACTTGGCTACCTTTGCGGGTTTCACAATTAACTACTTCATTAATACTCCAATGGTTCTTTCGAGGAAATAATTAATCATTGGAGAGTCAAATGTTTCCAAATTCTTCCATTCTTATAGTCTACATTTCAGTTGGAACTCCATTGATTGGACTTAAAAGCCCACTGAAAGAGAATTGATCCACAGACGTGCAATTAATGGGATAGAGTTGTGGGTAATTCGCACGATTGCTCCGGGTCGTCTTTAATTTTTTCCCTTCGACACTTTAAGTAATAAAAACTGATCGAAAATATCCCTTACATCGGAAAAACAAAATAAGAAATTCGGATTCTGGGTACGAACCCAACAGGAAAAAACAATTTATTTTGCTAGAGTTCGAACCCAGAATCTCTGATTAGACCTTTGAATAAGATTATTAGGGCTCACAAATTTTCATTAAAGTAAAAATAGGGGGAATTTAAGACCAGTCCATAACTCCATATGAAGGACAATCGGCGCAAAAAAGTGTAGTCGTTGGATTGAAAGGTAGGCCCAAATTCTCTATTTAGTCGAGGCCTTGTTAAAGGAAAGGAATTTTGTCCAGAAGTTGCTGGATCTGGCTGCAACTTGCATGATGCTTCTTCAACATTTTTTTTGTGCGGAATCCTTTCAAAGGCATTAGTATTTAATTTTTGTCCTTTAAATTTGAAATCTTTAATTTTTGTATTTCGAGTTTCGACTAAAAATTCATGGGTTCTGGGTCCGAATTTCTGTTCAGGCAAAAATTAAAAAAATCGCAAGACAAAGGTTTTGTAGCAAAAATAGGCATATTCGAGCAAAATTAGGCTTATATTGACAGAAGTTTGCCTATAAGACAGAAATTTGCCTTAAGGCCTAATTTTGAGTAAAAGTTTGGCTTATGGTACCTATGCTGGATAGGACTAATTTTACCCGAATAGACCTATTTATGATTTTATGCTACAAAATCTCTGTCTTGTAATTTTTTTTTCTTGAGTAAAGGTTCGAACCCATAACCTCGTATTATTAGGCGAAGTGAAAAATTAAATATTTTAAATTTAATGAGTAAAAATTAAAGACCATCCCGAAACAAAGCCATCCGTGCGAAACTGCGAATTGCCCCTTCTTCGAAGCTAGGCCCAAATCCCTATATACTCTCATTTACGTGAAATAAGTGGGAAATTCAGCCAAGATTTCAGCACAACAAAGAAATTCTGATTATCTCAAGCATCCACATTCCATACAGAAAATTGTGAAAAAAATTATTTACGTATGAAGTATAGAGAAACGAATTCTTATGCATTATTAGTGTAATGGACATAAAGTGGAAAAAGGAATAAAGAACAACTTAACTTTGATAATAAGATCTGTGCTCTGTAATGATAAATACTTAGATATGCTAGTTTATTTGTTCGTGGGTGCGGCGTGATGATTGAAATTCCTCTATTTTTAATCAGAGAACGTTCAGAATAAAAAAAATCAAAGAGCGATTTACTCTTTTAGTAGGCCTACCTGATGCGAATCTGAAATAGACGGGCCAGTGAGTTTTTCATATAGGACACTATGCTATTTAATGTTTATTTGACTACAATAATAGAAGTTATTTGATATATGACTTAATTCACAACTTTAATAGGCGATTTGCACGCAACTCAATTATTTCATAAGTACATGTTACCTTCCACAATATAGATATCAATAACTCTGTTCTCCAAAAATCAGACGAAGATGGAAAGAAATAAAAAAATTCCTCTATTGAGATTTGAATCCGAATTTTCTATGATTTTTTAGTCACTTTATTAGGAGTAAAGGTAAAATCAAGATATGGACGGGAATTTAGAGATACAAGAATAATGGAAGAATTCTTTCTACTTTGTATTCATCCTAATAACCTCCTTATATAGAAGTAATATTCTTCTTATATAGAGGTAAGGTTCTCCTATTCTAAAAGGACTACAAATTCTATATTTATCATAATCATAAATAAACTAAACTATTACAATTAGACTAGAATAAGGTCTTTGTATATCTGGTCACAATACCTCCCTCTCCCCTCCCTCCCTCAAGTTGGAGCATGAGGGTTTCGAATGCCCAACTTGCCAAGTAAACACATATGCCTACTATTCGCTGGTTGACACATGACTGGGGAATATTATATCATATTGGAGTGTATCCGAACATAGTGTCAGTTCATTTTATGTGTTTAATTCGTTCATGAAATATCGAATTTCCTGCAATGTGCAAAGTTGCTTCACTGTCATAGTACATTTTAACAAGTGACTTGTGTTCAACGCTCAACGCCTAAACTATGCAAAATTTTCTTTAACCATTTCAATTCATAAACGGCCACTACCATTGATCGGTATTCATCCTCCACTGACGAGCTGGAAATAATATGTTGCTTCTTGGTTTCCATGACATGGGTAAATTCTCGAGGGAGATAAACCAACTTGTAAGTGATTTTCAAGTCAACGGACATCCGGCTCAGTCTGAATCACACCATACATACAACTAGAGATCACAATCTTTTCTCATCATTATGTTTTGTCCTAGATTCTTCTTTAAGTAACGCAACACACGGATAGCCACATTCCAATGTGCTTCATTCGGTTGCTGCATGACTTGGGATAGAACATGCACACAATATGATAACTCGAATCACGTAAAATTGAGGTATATCAATCAATCAAACAAATGTCGGTATAGTTCGGGATCACCCAAATTGGCTCCTCAGACCAACATCAAACCATGATTATGTTCTATGAGAGTATTAATTGGTTTAGTTCCTAATAATTCGAACTCAAAGATTATATCCAAGATATATTTCCGTTGACAGAGAAATAATCTAGTTTGTCCACATGCAATTTCAACTCCCAAAAAATACTTTAGAGGGATCAAATCCTTCATGTGAAAATAATTACGGAGATAGTCTTTGAATCGTTCCATGACACTATGGTCGTTTCCAGAGATAATCAAGTTATCCACATAGATTAAGACGTTACATAGATTAAGACGTTAAGCTGCATACCTCCCTGGTGCATAGTGATAGAGAATTATCCGAGTACAATTGTTTGAACCCATATTTCATCAAAGCACTTGAAAATTTCGCAAACCAACACCTTGGAACTTTCTTCAAACTGTACAAAAAATTCCAAAGTCGATATACTTGCCCCGGAATAGGAACACGAAATCCCAATGACAATTTCATATAAACTTTCTCTGTAAGCTTGCCGTGTAAGAAAACATTATGGACATCCATATGATGCAACTCTCAATATCACGCAGCCATAACAACCAGGAAGGTCTGAATAGTTACTACCTTAGCAACTGGAGTAAATTTTTTATTGTAGTCAATTCCTTCCTCATGTTTATTTCCGAAAATGATCAAACAAATTTTATATCGCTCGATTGTGCCGTCAGAGTTGTACTTGACTTTGTACACCTATTTACATCTGAATGTTTTCTTATATGGTGTCAAAATTTCTAGTGTCCATGTTCCATTATCCTTCAATTCTTGGATCTCTTGCTACGTGGCTATTTTCCAATGTTCCTTTTTCATTACCTCCGAAAGATTTTTGGTTTGTTTCCTGTGGTAATTACTGCAAGGAACCTTTGGTGTTGCGAGAAAAAAAATTTATATAGTTAGCTAAAGGTTAAGGTGCACCTGAGGATTGTTGAAAGGTTCAGTGACGTAGTCGCGTAGCCGAATCGATTCATGCTTTTGACATTTACCTCGACCTAGTTATTCGTCCGGGTGCATTCGTTGGTACGGATACCTTTCGGCTGTACTTTCTCCATGTTATCTCTATCCAGACCGGTCTCTGTTCGATCCAAATCTGATTGGTCCGTAGGTTCAGTATCATGTGTCCATACTTCATCCATCTGAGTTCCGTTTGTACCTATATTATCAGTCATGTCTTCTTCGAAGTTGTCTGGGTTTATTCCTCCCTTTTTTTCGTCCATGTTAACACAATAGCTACTTATAAAGCAAGTTAGAAATGTGTCGGCTTGAGATCAATAATTTAACATGTTTCGCAACAGTATGATGTTTATTTGGAAATGAAGATTTCAATAATATTATACGAAACTTGCATAGCTTAATTGAAAGAAGGATATAACAAAGGAGACAGAAATACAACACATTCAAAAAAAAAATCAGACATGATCTTCAACAAAAATGTGAAATAGATGTTCAACAAAGACGCCCGATTGATAATTTGATAAATGTGTTCACTAAAACATTACCAACCTTGAAATTTGAGAAGCCGATATACAAGATTTGTGTTACACCCCGTAAATTCAAGGAGTTAAGATAAGATCATACCAAGGATTATAAGATTGAAAGTTGAAAAGATAAGTTGGCAAACATGTGTTGGACGGATTTGAGTTTACCTTGGAGTGTTGTACCCCAGTTGTTAAGAGTTTCGAGGTGTTTAAAAGCCTAATTTGTAGTTCGTTAAATCTAGATCCCAACGCAACAAACCGTTCGTCGTTTGGACATCGGAGTCAAAAGTTATGGAAGTTACAAGTTTGGTGCGCATCGTGCCAGCCTTGCTTCTCGGTAAAAGTGCGACGCAGCGCGCGGTTGCCGGGGTCGCAGGTTGCAGCGCGCTGCGCGGGTCGCGCGGCATGCGGAAGATTTATTTTTGAAGTGAAGCGCCGAGGCGGGAATTTCTTGTGATAAGTGACGAAAAACAGGGATATTTCGTTTATAACCTATGGGAGGGTGACAAGTGTCCTCCCATCCTTTTATCGATAAGTGGTCCTATTTTAGGCCAAGTCTGGAAGACTTGGCCATTCCATTTCATTTCATTTCCAAACCTCCTAAGAAAAACCCTCTCCTTCTCTCTAGTTTTTGAAGAAAACCTAGCTTTAGAGGAGATTGTTGGGCGGCAAGAAGAAAAAGTGTGGGTAAACTTGTGGTAACGGTGGGCGATTTTGACGGAAAGAGGTGGAAGAAAAAGGGGCTTTGTGGGCTATTCCTTAAGGTAAAAGTTTCTTTCTCTTGGTTATGAGCCTAAGGTCGTTTATTTTAGTAGTATAGATGTGAGCTGAGGTTGTTTTATTTTAGTAGTTTAGAGTTGAGCCTAAGGTCGTTATATTGTAGTAGTATAGAGTTGAGCCCGAGGTTTTATATTGTATAGATTTGGATCTTGTTGTCTTGTTAAAAGCGAAATGGGCGTTAGCCTTAAGATTGTAACTTCAATTGGTTTTCTAATTGGGACGTCGCATGTTGTAAAGGGAGATTGTAATTGCTAAAGATGTCTAGGGCTAGATATCATGTTAGGCCTAAGAACTTAGATTGGAAAGAATTGAAAGGGATTAAGAATTAGTTTATGGTTGGCCAAGTATGGCATGGGAAGTATTGGGTTATTTTGTATCATTGTGGGGCGTTTGTTATTGAATTCGACCTTAACAAAGGTGGCATAGTAAGTAAGAACAAAGGAAGTGCCGTCCAAATTACCGTAGAATCTAGGGACTTTGCACTTAGTTATTCTACGTTCGAAGCTAGAGTTTGATAGACGTTTCATGACCCTTATAGGATTGAAGTACTACGGTAGCATATTCTACTTAAGGGCGATAATACGGTGGAGCATTTTGCTTATTGTCGACAATCGTCGCGAGGTATGTGATTCTTCCTATCCTCTTCAGCATGACTATTTGTGAAATATATAGTGCGGTAGACGCACGTGTGTTAAAGGAATTAAATTTCCCTTTTTGTGCCTTGACTTGATATGAAGTGTAAGAGTCTTGATTGTTTGAAGAAAAGAGTAGGAAAATCTTATTCGTTAGTAATAAGTGCTTGGTTGTTAAAGAATAAGCCCTCTTGATCTCATAAGGGCTTATAGTTGTAATTGGTTGGGTTAAAACATAAAGTGTTATAACGGCTTTATGGGAAGTTGGTTATAACCACTTTATGTAAGTAAAAGAATGTTTTGTTGATTTCAAAGGACAAGTGATTGACCTAAATGGTGTTGAAAAGTATAAAACCTAATTCGTGAGATATGAATACTTGGTTTTTAAAAGAATAACGTTACAATTTCGGAAATGGGAATAAGGATCGAACAAGCCAATGCAGCGTCGATAAAGGAAAGAAGTAATGACATTAATCATATTAAAACCAGTAGAAACCTCCATCTGCATAGAAGCTAAGATAAGACAAAATGGCATTACATTTCCTAGATCATGGCTGCTCTAATGAGAATTATTGAAATCAAGTTTTGATCTTCTTAAAAATTTCAAAGTAAGGAATTCGATTTTCTAAAGGAAAAGAGACTTAAGAATTTGAAGTATTTTGGTTTAAAAGAAAGGCATGATTTTGTCTTGACTTGTTTTATTAATCATAAAGTGTTGTAATAGCTTTATGGGAGGTTAGTTATAACGACTTTATGAAAATAAAGAAATGGTTTCATTATTAGATTTAAAATGGTAACTTGATTTTTGGGAAAAGGGAAGTAACTCGTTTTCAAATATTGAACTTCTTGTGGTGGAAAAACATAAGTGACTTGTTTATAAAAGGTAGGAGTACCTTGATCCTAAAGGGGTTAAGTACATTTATAGTACCTTGAGTTGTGTGTAACGGGCCTATGCTTGTAGTGATAGCTTCTGTGTGCAAGTGTTGTATTTATGTGCTACCGCGCCTCTCGTTGGAGGGCCGACTATCTGGTTGATTGATGGACATACCGACACGTTGGGTAGCCCACGGGTGTGCTTCCATTAGGGGTGTTGTTATTGTTATTTGATTGGACATACTGACACGTTGGGTAGCCCACGGGTATGCTTCCACGGTGAGTATTCTCTTGTTAGTTGTTTGGACATACCGACACGTTGGGTAGCCCGGGTATGTTTCCACGAGATTGTTATCTTGTTATCTCCTTTGGGCATACCGACACGTTGGATGGTCCACGGGTATGGGCCCACTAGGACGGTTCGAGGCCATGCTTATACCGAGGTGAGATGTCGGGCACGCGCCTTTGTGCGAGTTAAATTCGGGTTGTATTTGAGTGATGATTTCACGGGCATGAGTCCCTATCTTGATATGACTGCTTTTAAGTTGTGGTGTTGTAATTTGGTTATCATACATGTCTCTTGCTTTATATAGACTATTATGATTTCATTTACAGTATTTTACAGTTTCACATACTTGGTACCTGTTGTACTGACCTCCTTCGGGGGGCTGCGTTCATGCCGCAGGTTGAGGTACATAGCTTCGATCCACTCTCTTAGGATCGCTCGGTTCTCGGAAAGCTCATATCTCGGAAGCTTGTCACGTGGTACTTCCACAAGTAGTAGACTTTTGTATATTCAGGCATGGCGGGCCCTGTCCCGTCATTATGGTTTCAAAATTCTAGAAGTGCAGCCTTGCTTTAAGGCGAGTTTGTATGGATGAATCGCTCAAGTTTTAAATTATGTATAAAAAAGGTAACCGTTTGGGTTAGCCTACTTTCTTATTTCACTGTTTTCATTCTTGAGTTTTTATTTCCGCTGGTTTTTGTTACACCCCGTAACTCCAGGATATGTTTTAAGAGAATGTACGTAAGGATCACAAGACTTGAAATTGGTACGAAAGGAAGAATTATTTTTCCGACGGAAAATCTTCCGAACGTCGGAAAGGAAAAATGTTCGTTGAAGAGAATTGGATTCTCAAAATGCATTATTTGTAGAATATGGAACTTATTATCCTTATGGAATTTATTTTAATGGATTTGGTCACGTGGGGCCCACCCGAGGAATTTTACGTTTTGTGTGGCCCACGAGGGTTCTGAATTTTATGGACGAATGAGAAGGCGACACGTGGAACCTCCCCACATAGCCTTGGACGAAATTGTACAAGGGTAGAATGGTCATTTGACCGATGTATAGATGACAAAGTCTTGCTAATTAAGAGCTTGATATTGTTGACTAAGTCGAGGCCACTGGCGATCTCTTCCTCCAAACTTTACAAGTGTTATAATCTAGACCTCCAATGTATTATTTAAGCACACTAGTAGCAAGACTTGTCTTCCAACACTTAGAAAAATTAGAGAAACTTGTGTGCACTCACAGAGCTCTCGCCAAGCTCTGAGGAAGAAGAAAATATTTTCGTTTATGGTTCATTAGTCACAATACTTTAACCCAAGGTTCCTAAGGGTATTGTAAGGATATCTCGATAGAAAGATCCGGAAAAACCGCATTTTTACGTTAGTCGCTAGCGAAGCCCTAAGGTGTTCTTGACTTTGAAGTTGGAAATAGAAGGAGTTTGTCACAAGCTTCAAGGGTTGCAAATAGCGGATTGGGCGTCAAGAAAAGGAGTTGGAGTTGCTAAGGACCGACTTAGGTTTTGGATCTTTTTTGAGCTTTAAGAGGTAATAATCTTCGCCTTGCTATTATAGTTCAAGATTTCATGTTGTAGTGGTTAGAAATGATCATGTGGATTATATTATGAAGAATGATATGTGTTATGGAATATTTGGATGGAATCCAAAGTTGCATGATTTAGCCTTTAAGTTTGTAATTCAATTTAGTTACTAGTTTAGTCGTCGCGTTATCTAAAGAGTTGATTAAGGTGGTTATAATTGTTAAGTTGTTTATTACTATATAACATGCTTGACCTAAGAATTTGGATTTGAAATGGAAATTGGATAAGAATTAGTATTGTTGAACTATGTGGCCGAATTTGGACTAGTAAGCTGTATTAGTTTGTTATCGTTTGTGGTGAGCCAATTGGGGCTGTTTGGTTATTCATTTGTATTTGACTACCTTATAAATTGTGGTGAGCCAATTGGGGCTGTTTGGTTATTGTATTCAGCCTTGAAAAAGGTGGCAAAGTAACTAAAAACAAAGGAGAGTCTTTGTCAGATTTTCCGTAGAATTTAGCGACAAGGCACTTATAATATTCTACGTTTGAAGTAAGAGATTAATGGACGTATTGTGACCTTTATAGGTTGAAGTACTAAGTATAGCGTATCCTACTTGAAGAATGGAGTAGCTTAAGGTTGAAGTACTTTGGAGCATTTTGCTACTTGTCGATAAGCGTCGCGAGGTATGTGAACCTCTTCCTTCCTTTGGCATGATTCTATGTATGGAATATACTTGTGGTATCATTTCACGATTCCTTCTACTCTTAGAAGTTAAGAAATATGTATGTTGATTTACTCTACGTAAGGGTTATGTCTAAGTTATTCTAAGTTAAGAGTGCGTTTAAATTGTCCTAAGTCCTTACTATGTCTTATGGGAGGCGTTGGTAAGAATGGTTAGAAATTATGAGATTTGATTTAAAGGCTATGTATCTTGATTTATGTAAAGTAAGTAAGTGGATTTTATATTCGAAAATGACTAAGAATTTATATGTGAAAAGGGGTTTATTTTAAAAGTTATATGGTTTTAAGAGAATAAGTTACTTGGTTTCGGAAGTGTATGGGACTTTATATTTTTTTTGTATAAGTATAAGTGAGTGGACTTTAAAGAATGTATGATATAAGGTTTTAAGACTAGGAGCTTTGGTTGTCTTCTAAGGATTATGAAACTTTATTTTTCAAGTTGTGGACTTGATTTCTACAAGTATTGATGACATGATTTTAAAGAATATGTGACTTGAGTTTTAAAAGAAAGATGTTTATGATTCTTTTAAATGCGTATGTGCGTAGTATTTTTGGGTTTAGTTTCCTAATGTTGCAAGAATAAAGTGCCTTAATTTCTCTAAAATGAAAGATTGTTATAATAGCTTTATGGGAAGTTGTTATGGTGACTTGAGAAGAAGAATTAATACGATTTAAAAGGTTATGTAAGGAAAATACAGGAGCCTACAAATAGGCGGATACGTTATGAAATACAGAGCCTACAAATAGGCGGATACGTTATGAAATACAGAGCCTACAAATAGGCGGATTACGTTATGAAATACACCGAGCCTACAAATAGGCCTTACGTTATGAAATACACCGAGCCTACAAATAGGCGGACACGTTATGAGATACACCGAGCCTACAAATAGGCTGGATTACGTTATGAGATACACCGAGCCTACACATAGGCCGGATTACGCCATATTACCCCGAGCCTCCACATAGGCCGGGTTACGTCATCTTACACCGAGCTCCACAGGCGGGCCGGATTATGCTACATGATTCCACAATACACCGAGCTCCACAGGCGGGCCGGATTATGCTACATGATTCCACAGTACACCGAGCTCCACAGGCGGGCCGGATTATGCTACATGATTCCACAGTACACCGAGCCCCACAGGCGGGCCGGATTATGTCACATGATTCATCAGTACACCGTGTCCCGCAAATGGGCCGGATTATGTTATGTAAGGTATGTAAGATATGTAAGTTATGTGGAAAACTTGATTAAACTCTTAAGTAAATGCGAAAGAATAGGATGTTAAGTCTTATTGAAAGAAGGAAAAGAGCGGTTAATATACGATTGGTTTCGAGGAGTTAAAATGGCATTCTTTTATACGATTATGATTTGATTGTTGCACTTTATTTACATTCCATATTAAATTTTTGTTATGCGACCCCGCCTGCGTTAAATGTCCGCGAGTTTAGGTGCAGTGTGGATCCGCGAGCTTAGGATCTGGTTGACGTTTTAGATGGCTCAGAAGTTAGGAGTTGTCATGGTGTGTATATTCGGGTATGGCGGGGCCTGTCCGCCACGATTGAAATTCTTAGAAGTGCAGTAGTCACGTGTTATGGGTCGGTTTGTAAAAGAAAAAGGATATAGCTGCTTTGTTGTTTATGTATATGTGTCGGGGAGGTAGCCTTATCGGCTAACTTTGTTGTTTACTTCATTGTTTTATTTATAAGTTTCATGTATGTTCATTGATTATCTCGATGTTTACGTAAGGGTGCCCGGGTAGGGCACGATCGCGATCGAGGTCGGTCGTGACAAAAGTGGTATCGAGCGATTAGTCCTCGGAAAGTGTCTCTGACCGTGTCTAAGTAAGTCTTGATTATCGGTGTGTTGTGCACCACATCTATAATCGAGGAGGCTTGCGGGACATTTAGGATTGGTTTCCATTCTTCTCACTCACGAGATCGTGCGATGAAATTTGTCTTTGTAAGTCGTCTCTCCCTAACGAGTTATGTTGAATGCATTACGAGAAAGCGTGATGACCCGAAGGGCTATGTGGATTGCGTATCGGGTTGGTAATGATTATAGTATAGTTGGTATTGTGACATACATCTATACGGAGTTATGTCACAGTCGACGCAGCGTGTTGCCTAGAATGATTTTAGATTACGAGAATTGGTAAAGACTAACTAGATCAAGGAAGGTATGGAACATTTAATGAATTCTCGTCAGTCTTATCGGGTAGAAAGATTTATTATAGACCAAGAATAAGAGTTAAGTGCGGCGGTGGGGCGGGGTGAGGACTGTGCGGGTGCCCCATGCTTTGAAATGGAGTGGGATCGGTTGGTAGTAGTTAGCTACGTGGCGAGTCACGGGTGCAAGGCCCAAGTCTAGTTAATTGTTTCTGGGTTCGTGGGCGCGTTCCATCGAACCAGTCGTGAGGCCGAAAATGGCCTTATATTGTTTTATAGAGTGACTCCAAGATTAGAGGCCAGAATCGGTATGAAAGTTATGTATGTATGCTAGTATGAGTTGGAGAGTACGGAGAGAGTCGACCGATAAGAAAGATAGAAACCAAGTGTAAAGGTAGAGCACGAATCCATAAGAACCTTTCGAGGTAACTACACTGTGAGTGTTTGGGGTGGTAGGTGAGCGGATATATGAGAATTGCCGGTGGTTATCTGATCGTCGGACTCTAGTAAACCTAGTAGAGATGATTCTGACGGACTTTGAGGTCATTATGAGTATGGACTAGTGGGCTTCGTGAGTGCCAAGGTTGACATCTTAGTATAAGTATTGTTATGTGGCCATGGGTAGCGTATGTAGTATGAAGGGTGCGTGAAAGGAGACTATGTCGCTATCTAATTAGTTTGGACTCGAAAGAACATTCGAGGGCGAATGTTTCTAAGGGGAAGAATGTTACACCCGTAACTCGAGGATATGTTTTAAGAGAGATATGCGTAAGGATCACAAGACTTGAAATTGAGTGCGAAAGGAAGAATTATTTTTCCGACGGAAAATCTTAGAAACGTCGGAAAGGAAAAATGTTCGTTGAAGAATTGGATTCTCAAAATGCATTATTTGTAGAATATGGAACTTATTATCCTTATGGAATTTATTTTAATGGATTTGGTCACGTGGGGCCCGAGAAATTTCGTTTTGTGTGGCCCATGAGGGTTCTGATTTTATGGGACGAATGAGAAGGCGACACGTGGAACCTCCCCACATAGCCTTGGACGAAATTGTACAAGGGTAGAATGGTCATTTGACCAATGTATAGATGACAAAGTCTTGCTAATTAAGAGCTTGATATTGTTGACTAAGTCGAGGGCGGCAGCTTGATCTCTTCCTCCAAACTTTACAAGTGTTATAATCTAGACCCTCCAATGTATTATTTAAGCACACTAGTAGCAAGACTTGTCTTCCAACACTTAGAAAAATTAGAGAAACTTGTGTGCACTCGTGAGAGCTCTCGGCCAAGCTACAGAGGAAGAAGAAAATATTTTCGTTTATGGTTCATTAGTCACAATACTTTAACAAGGTTCCTAAGGGTATTGTAAGGATATCTCAATAGAAAGATCCGGAAAAACCGCATTTTCGTTAGTCGCTGGCGAAGCCCTAAGGTGTTCTTGACTTTGAAGTTGGAAATAGAAGGGAGTTTGTCACGAGCTTCAAGGGTTGCAAATAGCGGATTGGAGCGTCAAGAAAAGGAGTTGGAGTTGCTAAGGACCGACTTAGGGTTTTGGATCTTTTTTTGAGCTTTAAGAGGTAATAATCTTCGTCTTGCTATTATAGTTCAAGATTTCATGTTGTAGTGGTTAGAAATGATCATGTGGATTATATTATGAAGAATGATATGTGTTATGGAATATTTGGATGGAATCCGAAAGTTGCATGATTTAGCCTTTAAGTTTGTAATTCAATTTAGTTACTAGTTTAGTAAATCGCGTGTTATCTAAAGAGTTGATTAAGGTGGTTATAATTGTTAAGTTGTTTATTACTATATAACATGCTTGACCTAAGAATTTGGATTTGAAATGGAAATTGGATAAGAATTAGTATTGTTGAACTATGTGGCCGAATTTGGACTAGTAAGCTGTATTAGTTTGTTATCGTTTGTGGTGAGCCAATTGGGGCTGTTTGGTTATTCATTTGTATTTGACTACCTTATAAATTGTGGTGAGCCAATTGGGGCTGTTTGGTTATTGTATTCGGCCTTGAAAAGGTGGCAAAGTAAGTAAAAACAAAGGAGGTCTTTGTCCAGATTTTCCGTAGAATTTAGCGACAAGGCACTTATAATATTCTCGTTTGAAGTAAGAGATTAATGGGCGTATTGTGACCTTTATAGGTTGAAGTACTAAGTATAGCGTATCTACTTGAAGAATGGAGTAGCTTAAGGTTGAAGTACTTTGGAGCATTTTGCTACTTGTCGATAAGCGTCGCGAGGTATGTGAACCTCTTCCTTCCTTTGGCATGATTCTATGTATGGAATATACTTGTGGTATCATTTCACGATTCCTTCTACTCTTAGAAGTTAAGAAATATGTATGTTGATTTACTCTACGTAAGGGTTATGTCTAAGTTATTCTAAGTTAAGAGTGCGTTTAAATTGTCCTAAGTCCTTACTATGTCTTATGGGAGGCGTTGGTAAGAATGGTTAGGAAATTATGAGATTTGATTTAAAGGCTATGTATCTTGATTTATGTAAAGTAAGTAAGTGGATTTTATATTCGAAAATGACTAAGAATTTATATGTGAAAAGGGTTTATTTTAAAAGTTATATGGTTTTAAGAGAATAAGTTACTTGGTTTTAAGTGTATGGGACTTTATATTTTTTTGTATAAGTATAAGTGAGTGGACTTTAAAGAATGTATGATATAAGGTTTTAAGACTAGGAGCTTTGGTTGTCTTCTAAGGATTATGAAACTTTATTTTCAAGTTGTGGACTTGATTTCTACAAGTATTGATGACATGATTTTAAAGAATATGTGACTTGAGTTTTAAAAGAAAGATGTTTATGATTCTTTTAAATGCGTATGTGCGTAGTATTTTTGGGTTTAGTTTCCCTAATGTTGCAAGAATAAAGTGCCTTAATTTCTCTAAAATGAAAGATTGTTATAATAGCTTTATGGGAAGTTGTTATGGCGACTTGAGAAGAAGAATTAATACGATTTAAAAGGTTATGTAAGGAAAATACACCGAGCCTACAAATAGGCGGATTACGTTATGAAATACAGAGCCTACAAATAGGCGGATTACGTTATGAAATACAGAGCCTACAAATAGGTGGATTACGTTATGAAATACAGAGCCTACAAATAGGCGGATTCGTTATGAAATACAGCCTGCAAAGTAGGATTACGTTATGAAATACACCGAGCCTACAAATAGGCGGATTACGTTATGAAATACAGAGCCTACAAATAGGCGGATTACGTTATGAGATACAGCCTACACATGGCGGATTACGCCATATTACCCGAGCCTACACATAGGCGGGTTACGTCATCTTACCGAGCTCGCAGCGGGCGGATTATGCTACATGATTCCACAAGACACCGAGCTCCTGGGCGGGCGGATTATGCTACATGATTCCACGATGCAAGGCTCGCGGGCGGGCGGATTATGCTACATGATTCCACGATGCACCAGCCCAGCGGGCGGATTATGTCACATGATTCATCGATGCGCGTGTCGCAAATGGGCGGATTATGTTATGTAAGGTATGTAAGATATGTAAGTTATGTGGAAAAACTTGATTAAACTCTTAAGTAAATGCGAAAGAATAGGATGTTAAGTCTTATTGAAAGAAGGAAAAGAGCGGTTAATATACGATTGGTTTGAGAGTTAAAATGGCATTCTTTTATCTGATTATGATTTGATTGTTGCACTTTATTTACATTCCATATTAAATTTTTGTTATGCGACTTCCGGGGCTGCGTTAAATGTCGCGAGTTTAGGTACCACAGTGTGGATCCATGAGCTTAGGATCCTGGTTGGCATTTTTAGATGGCTCAAGTTAGGAGTTGTCATGGTGTGTATATTCGTGGTATGGCGGGGCCTGTCCATACGATTGAAATTCTTAAGTGCAGTAGTCACACGTGTTATGGGTCGGTTTGTAAAAGAAAAAGGATATAAGCTTTGTTGTTTATGTATATGTGTCGGGAGGTAGCCTTATCGGCTAACTTTGTTGTTTTACTTCCATTTATTTTATTTATAAGTTTCATGTATGTTCATTGATTATCTCGATGTTTACTGTAAAGTGCGGGTAGGGCACGATCGCGATCGGTCGGGTCGTGTGATTTTCTCGATGTTGTATCACTAGGGTGCGGGGTAAGGCACGATCCGCGGGCGAGTTCGGTCGTGGCGAAGTGGTATCGAGCGATTAATCCTCGGAGAGTGTCTGACCGTATCGATAAAGTCTTGATTATCGGTGTGTTGTGCACCACATCTATAATCGTGAGGCTATAGGATATTTAGGATTGGTTTCCATTCTTCTCACTCTGAGATCGTGTCTTAGGCGGTGTTATAAGTTGGACTCCTCGACGTGTTCTTTGTATACGGTGATGCCTCGCGCAAACAGCGAGCCCGAAGAAGGCAAAGCGGCGAAGGAGGCTGCGAGTAGAAGCGGCGGCGGTCTCTCCCGAGACCCGGCACACGAGCCTCGATCCGCGGCACAGGCGAGAGGAGATGGGTTACAAGGAGATGGCCCGATTATTGGCGGGATCGTGGCGAGCACGAGATAGGCGGATCTGGCAGTTCGATGCACCCATAGTTCACGAGTCGAGATAGTTTGAGGCTACGGGATTTTACGAGTTGTAGCCGCTTTGAGTTCTACGGTCGAGGCACGAGGATGATCGCGAGGAGTTCATCCGAAGCGATTCTGACGGATCGTGAGTGATCGAGGCTTGGAGACCGAGTCGGTGGTTTTGGGTTCACATCGGTGCGTGATACTGCGATCGTTTGATTCGTGGGAGGCTGTCGAGGAACATGCACCTCGGTGGTTGGGGTGAGTTCTCAGAGGCTTTCGCTGGCTATTTCTTGCCTCGCGGATGAGGAGGGCGGTAAATGATTTTTGATGCTAAGACAAAGAGGCGCCGCGGTTGAGTACAATGTAGAGTTTGACTCATTGGCGGTATGTCCCGCTTTGGTGGCGATATGGAGGATAGAGTGCACCGTTATGTCACCGGACTCGATGATTATTTAGCGGAGGATGCCGCGGTAGCTCTTCGTAGAGCATGGACATTGCCGCGTCGGCCTATCTGCGTGATGAGAACGTAAGTCGGCCGGAATAACAAGATCGCGAGAAGAGGCGGGGCGATAGAGTCCTCTGGTGACGCCGAGGAAAACCTCAGCCGAGCTAGTTATTTACCTCGGCCCGATGTCAGAGTGCCCATCACGCGATCTTGGGGCGTTCAGAAATTCGAGGCGGTCGGGGCTCCTGTGTTTGAGTTTTGGGGAGCGGGGCGTTAGTCGAGATGGGACCACCCTACCTCGTTGTGGCCGTTGTGGTAGGCTCCGTGGTGGGAGTGTCGTCTTTGGAATGGGGTTTGTTTTGCATGCGGCCCGGCAGGCCATTTGCGAGAATTGTCGACGAGAGATAAGCGCGGATGTAGAGACTCAACCTTCCGGGATCGATGGTGATTCATCTCCTCCTTTTGTCGTCGTGCGGGGAAGGAACATGAGTAGAAACGGCATGAAGGCGATGAAGTAATAGTTACAGGTATATTCTTAACCCACTAGAGACTAGTATGCATTGATGTTATAGTGATGTGTTAAGCGTTATGTTCGAATAACTTTGTGTTATAAATGTGATTTAGAAGCCTGATTAGTGAAAAGGGTAAGTCTGAGGATGAGAAAACTTTGAACCTTAGAATTTATAACAATCGAAACCTTAGAGGTAAGGCCGGCTAGAGTAAAAGATTTTACAGTGATCCTTGTCGGAAGTACATTGTATGTGGGGAGTATTTTTCTAGTGGTAAGTCCATGAGTGGCATAACTGATTTATTTTGAGAGTGGAATAGTGAAGACTATACTGGCGTCTGCGTTTTGGAGACTTAGAAGGAACATTCAGGACGAATGTTTCTAAGGGGGGGAGAATGTTACACCCCGTAAATTCAAGGAGTTAAGATAAGATCATACCAAGGATTATAAGATTGAAAGTTGAAAAGATAAGTTGGCAAACATGTGTTGGACGGATTTGAGTTTACCTTGGAGTGTTGTACCCCAGTTGTTAAGAGTTTCGAGGTGTTTAAAAGCCTAATTTGTAGTTCGTTAAATCTAGATCCCAACGCAACAAACCGTTAAATCGTTTGGACATCGGAGTCAAAAGTTATGGAAGTTACAAGTTTGGTGCGCGATCATCCGCTGCGATTCTCGGTTCGAAGTGCAGCGCGGCGCCGAATCTGAGGGCATGGCGGTTGATGAAGTCGCGAGGTTGCAGCGCCTGGCTACGGCATCTGGAAGATTTATTTTGAAGTGGCGGCGCGGAAGCGGAATTTTGCGATGATAACGGCAAAAGCAGGATATTTCGTTTATAACCTATGGGAGGGTGACAAGTGTCCCTCCCATCCTTTTATCGATGAAGTGGTCTATTTTAGGGCCAAGTCTTGGAAGACTTGGCCATTCCATTTCATTTCATTTCCAAACCCTCAAGAAAAACCCTCTCCGCCTCTCTAGTTTTGGAAGAAAACCTAGCTTTAGAGAGATTGTTGGGCGGCAAGAAGAAAAAGTGTGGGTAAACTTGTGGAGTACGGTGGGCGATTTTGTGGAAGAGTGGAAGAAAAAGGGGCTTTTTGGGCTATTCCTTAAGGTAAAAGTTTCCCCTTTCTCTTGGTTATGATCTAAGGTTGTTTTATTTTAGTAGTATAGATGTGAGCCTGAAATTTTGTTTATTTTAGTAGTTTAGAGTTGAGCCTAAAGTTTGTTATATTGTAGTAGTATAGAGTTGAGCTGAAATTTGTTTTATATTGTATAGATTTGGATCTTGTTGTCTTGTTAAAAGCTGAAATGGGCGTATTAGCCTTAAGATTGTAACTTGATTGGTTTTCTAATTGGGGCGTCGCGTGTTGTAAAGGGAGATTGTAATTGCTAAAGATGTCTAGGGCTAGATATCATGTTAGGCTAAGAACTTAGATTGGAAAGAATTGAAAGGGATTAAGAATTGGTTTATGGTTGGCCAAGTATGGCATGGGAAGTATTGGGTTATTTTGTATTATTGTGGGCGTTTGTTGTTGAATTCGACCTTAACAAAGGTGGCATAGTAAGTAAGAACAAAGGAAGTGCCGTCCAAATTACCGTAGAATCTAGGGACTTTGCACTTAGTTATTCTACGTTCGAAGCTAGAGTTTGATAGACGTTTCATGACCGCATAGGATTGAAGTACTACGGTAGCATATTCTACTTAAGGCGATAATACGGTGGAGCATTTTGCTTATTATGCGACAATCGTCGCGGTATGTGATTCTTCCTATCCTCTTGACATGACTATTTGTGAAATATATAGTGCGGTAGGCCTTGCGTGTGTTAAAGGAATTAAATTTCCCTTTTTGTGCCTTGACTTGATATGAAGTGTAAAGTCTTGATTGTTTGAAGAAAAGAGTAGGAAAATCTTATTCGTTAGTAATAAGTGCTTGGTTGTTAAAGAATAAGCCCTCTTGATCTCATGGGGCTTATAGTTGTAATTGGTTGGTTAAAACATAAAGTGTTATAACGGCTTTATGGGAAGTTGGTTATAACCACTTTATGTAAGTAAAAGAATGTTTTGTTGATTTCAAAGGACAAGTGATTGACCTAAATGGTGTTGAAAAGTATAAAACCTAATTCGTGAGATATGAATACTTGGTTTTTAAAAGAATAACGTTACAATTTGGAAATGGGAATAAGGATCGAACAAGCGATGCGGCGTCGATAAAGGAAAGAAGTAATGACATTAATCATATTAAAACCAATAGAAACCTCCATCTGCATAGAAGCTAAGATAAGACAAAATGGCATTACATTTCCTAGATCATGCATTTGCTCAATGAGAATTATTGAAATCAAGTTTTGATCTTCTTAAAAATTCCAAAGTAAGGAATTCGATTTTCTAAAGGAAAAAAGACTTAAGAATTTGAAGTATTTTGGTTTAAAAGAAAGGCATGATTTTGTCTTGACTTGTTTTATTAATCATAAAGTGTTGTAATAGCTTTATGGGAGGTTAGTTATAACGACTTTATGAAAATAAAGAAATGGTTTCATTATTAGATTTAAAATGGTAACTTGATTTTTGGGAAAAGGGAAGTAACTCGTTTTGAAATATTGAACTTCTTGTGGTGGAAAAACATAAGTGACTTGTTTATAAAAGGTAGGAGTACCTTGATCCTAAAGGGGTTAAGTACATTTATAGTACCTTGAGTTGTGTGTAACGGGCCTATGCTTGTAGTGATAGCTTATGTGTTCATGTGTTGTATTTATATGCTACCGCGCCTCTCGTTGGAGGGTCGGCTATCTGGTTGATTGATGGACATACCGACACGTTGGGTAGCCAGGATGTGCTTCCATTAGGGGTGTTGTTATTGTTATTTGATTGGACATCTTGACACGTTGGGTAGCCCGGGTATCTTCCGGTGAGTATTCTCTTGTTAGTTGTTTGGACATACCGACACGTTGGGTAGCCGGGTATGCTTCAAGAGATTGTTATCTTGTTATCTCCTTTGGGCATACCGACACACGTTGGATGGTCCACGGGTATGGGCCACTAGGGCGGTTCGGGGCCATGCTTATACCGAGTGAGATCTTGGGGCATGCGGCCTTTGTCGGAGTTAAATTCGGGTTGTATTTGAGTGATGATTTCACGGGCATGAGTCCCTATCTTGATATTACTGCTTTTAAGTTGTGGTTTTGTAATTTGGTTATCATACATGTCTCTTGCTTTATATAGACTATTATGATTTCATTCTGATATTTTCTGATTTCACATACTTGGTACTGTTGTCTTGACCTCGCCCGAGGCTGCGTTCATCTGTGAGTTGAGGTACATAGCTGGCGATCCACTCTCTTAGGATCATTTGTTCGGTTCTCGGAAGCTCCATATCTCGGAAGCTTGTCACGTGGTACGGTTCCACAAGTAGTAGACTTTTGTATATTCGGGGCATGGCGGGGCCTGTCCGTCATTATGGTTTCAAAATTCTTAGAGTGCAGTGCTTTGTTGTGGCGAGTTTGTATGGGATGTAACTGTTCAAGTTTTAAATTATGTATAAAAAAGGTAACCGTTTGGGTTAGCCTACTTTCTTATTTCACTGTTTTCATTCTTGAGTTTTTATTTCCGCTGGTTTTTCTCTGATGTTGTATCACTAGGGTGCCCGGGGTAAGGCACCAGTCACGGGCCCGGGTTCGGGTCGTGACAATTTGAATGTGTTGTTTCCAAGAATTAAGTCATATTTTTTATCAGGGGGAGTATAATACGTGTGGTACTATTTTTTCCTTAGTCGAGGTTCTGTCCCACTGAATTTTCCTTACAATATTTTTAACGAGACAACATGCAATGCATATTACTAGATATGTGTACTTTTTTCTTTCACTAGAATTTTTTTCAATGGATTTTTTCTAGCAATGTTTAACGAGGCACATCATCTATGGACATCCAAGAGGGTGTTATGAAATATATTAATGTGGATGTCCATGTAGTTTCCCCTACTACTCTTCATCATTATGTTCCACCTCTTCCATGTTGTTAAATCCTTAATGTCATAACCTCGCTCACCTCCACAACTTCATCCATGATCTTTCCCAGTTATGTCAATGATTAATGTCTTGTTTAAGACATTCCTTTTGTAATCCTACCTCTATGTAATAGTCTAAAATATAAATAGAGACAATACACTTTAACATACTTGGATGAATAAGAAAGCTCTCATCGCTTGTCTCTCTATTTTCATTATTTTCATCCTTCAATATTATTTCTTTTAGCTTCATTTTACAACACATTTTTTGTTCTGTTTTCAATAGTTTAGGAGTATTTTTGATATTTTCTCATAATTTTTATGAGTTATACTACCATCATGAATCATGCCTTTAATGTAGACTAGGGAGCTTTTTCTTCCGTATTGTAAATGATTTGTCTGTTAATAAACGCATCATGCTTTTGTCCTTTTTATCTTTGTAAACAATAGCGTACACTACCGGGGGGAGCTTTGGTCAACTTTTAAAGCTTTGTTTTTCTCGAATGTAGTCTTCTTTCATTTTGGGTATATTTTCACTAATATAATTTTGGGTACTTTTCGAAAATATACAGCTTAATGGTATTTTCAGTTTACACCCGCATAGCTAAAAATAATATTTGTATGCCCGATATACAATATTATAAACTCTATGTCAATCTTGTATTAAAAGTGTATAAGAAGTGTTTAGACACACTTTTGCAATGTTGTACAATAATTGAATTCTATATCCTACGAGCTTCAACCCCCGAAACTCCACCTGAAATGGGTCAAAAACATCACCAAATAGCTCAATTTTTTTTATTGAATAGCTTCAAAATAATATTCCATCGAGGCCCAATAAAATAGTTTTCCAAATTTATCAAGACTAACACATGTAACTATGAAGACTAACAACACTAGAAATCCTAACACCGGTACGACGGGTACCCTGGTATAACACGTTCTAACAATATCACCTATAAGCATGTGACACTATAGTCTGATTGTGCATTCACATAAGTTAACTCAGTTATTTGGCATATGTCAAAATGGTGCGGAATTGCTTAGACTCATAAGTAACAGATCTTATTACGATGACTCGCATAAAAGGAGCTTATGTCATGTTACGGTGAAAGAGTTGCATTAAAAAGGATAGAAGGATTCACCCAGAAAACCAAGAAGTCATCTCACATCATTATAGAACCAAGAGTAAATTTAGGGCACGTTTGGTACTGTTTGTATTCTGTTGTATTATCTTTGGACAAAAAAATAATACTGACGTTTGGTGGGCGTTTTGAAATCGTATCTTATTTCTAAAAATAAGACACTCATTGTCATTTGAGGCTAAATGCAGTATATGGATCTCCTGAAGCATCTAAAAAAATACAGTCCATTATTTATTAATATTTTAATATGTGTAAATTTTTTGAAAAAATTTAACTAATGATGATTTCGTACATTTAACTGAATTTGGTACCTCCAACACATTATATTCGTACTAATTAAGGTCCCCCCGTTTAATTATTTGTCCTACCGGTACTGTCTCTTCCTTATGTCTACACTTTTTATTGTTGCATCAACATACCTTCTTGGTATCTTGTAGATTCCTCTTACATATGAAATGGAAGGACACTTTTATTTATTTAAAACAAATATTGTTTGTTGACATTCCACATTCTACCATTTTTTTTATTTCAATAAGTAAGATGAAATTTTGAGAGAATTTATTAGGTTTAGTTATTTTCAAATAATTAATGCTTAAAGTATTTTGCTTTTCTGGTTATGATCAAAACAAGTTTTCTAGCCTCTGTTCCAGTTTATGTAATGTAATTTGATTGGATACAAAATTTAAAAGAAGAAAAAAAGACTTTGAAATTCGCAGTGTAAAATAAAATAAAAATATTTATGTGGTTATAAATTATCTCGTTAAGAGTCAAACGTAATTTTAAAATTAAATTATTTTTAAATATCGAAATGTAGCACTTTTGTTTTCTTTTAAGAAGTTTGTTTGTTGACACTCCATATTCTACCAAGTTTTTTCTTTAATTTCAATTACTAAATTGAAAATTTGAGAGATTTTATTAGGTGTACTTGTTTGCTGCTAATTAATGCTTAAATACGTTTATTTTAGTATTCATAAATAAAACATTTAACATCATCAAGGTTTGACTTAGAAATACCTTTTTTTTCTCTTGATAGAGACATGAGCTCTTGTATTTATCCAAATGAATTGAAATTCAAACAAAACATGACTCTCCATAATGACGAGGTATAGTCAAATTGAATGAGAGTTTTTTTTTAAAAAAAACTTACATAAAATTCATTTGTTAGTATTCTCAAGTATAGAACTTTCTGCATGTAAATTCGATTAGTTTTAGGGGTAGATTGTAGCGAGTTCAGTCACGTGTCGCGATGTGATAGTTTTTATTTTTTTGTGGGAGATGACTTCTTATGGCGCGCTTTGTGTCATTTCGTTTAGTGGGCCATTGGTCGTGATTCCTCCTCCATTAATTTAATGCAGTGGGAGGATGGAAATCGTGCGAGCGAGGGATTTCGCCTTTTTGGCCCCAAGCATAGAACTTTCTGTCTATTAATGGAAAGCAAAAGCTGACTAACGAAAAAGAGAAAAATACTGTCAACGTACACGTTGAGTTAGGAGCTTCTGCAAAAATTCTCTTTTGCTTATTTCTCTTAGTAAGTATCTAAATTTAGTAGTAGTATTTGTTTCAAATTCATTTCCATGTAAGACGTCATAAAGCAGAAAAGTAGATCATACATGTATAGGGCGAAGTCAGGATTTTGATCTAGGGGGAACCTATTTATATTTAAATATAATTAAAATATATTATTAAAGAAATTAATATATATTAAAAATCATGACAATCACAGATTCAACAATGACTTCGGCGAGTTTTTATTTTCTGAAACGTATCTATGATATCTTCATTATCAACTTCAGCAAATACGTCTTTCTCAATATAGGTAATCATGCTGTTATTCAACCATTTATCTCTCATTCTATTTCGTAATTTATTCTTCACAATCTTCATTGCAGAAAAAGTCCTCTCTACAGTCGCAGTAGCAACAGGTAGTGTCAATGCTAATTTCAAAAAGCAAATAAATTAGAGAGAACACCTTATCTCTTCTTGTTTCAACCATTTTCTCTGCAAGCTGACTAATCCCTTTTAAATTAGAAAATTATGTTGTATTACGCATATCGACAATATAAGTCTCAAGTTGATCATCAAATACCACCAAGTCCATCTCAGAAAAATTATTTTGATAAAAAGTAGCTAAGTGAATAAGTTTGTCTTGTCAAAAGCTGAAAATGAGTCACTTGGATGTAAACATGTCATGGAAAGAAGCAACTCAGTGCTAGTCTCGTTAAAACGACTCTCCAATTCCATAAGTTGCAAATCTATGACGACACAAAATATCTCAACAGGATAGTGATGTAAATTTGTTATCTTCTGATCTTTTCGTCGCGACCGTCCAACACGAACGAATATTTCATCCATGTTACATACATCAATATCATGCTTCTTGCAGAATGAAGAAACTTGATCAATCAAAGAATCTCACTCATTAACCCTCATGTCTTGTAGTCGTAGCTTGCAAACTCTAACCAAGTTCATTGCATTAACAATATCTTGATATTTCCTTTGTAATGCCTGTGATAATTCGTTTGTGATTCCTAATAGTGTTCTCATTAGGTGTAGACTGAACACAAAATCAAACTTCTGCAAGGCTTCAGATAAAATCTTAGCTTCATATTTTTGGTCCTGGGTTGCTCCATTTTCCTCTATCCTCTCATACATCTATCACAGGCGAAAACAAGGTAATCATATTGACTATTGTAATATCATGAATATTACTAGTAGTATACTAGAAAAAATTTAAATTTGAGGGGAAGTCCGGGCCCACCCTGGTTACAAGGTGGTTTCGCCCCTGCATGTAGACTCTTATATGCAAAAAGTGTATTTCTGGTTTTAATGAGGTCAGCTTTAACTCTTCATTAATTTCCATTACCATCATCACTGTTAGAAGCAGCAAAGAGATTTCTGGTACACCGGCACCTATTGCTCTCAATATATAGTTATATACACAAACGTTTCCTTTTTACACCTTTGAATCTAATGATATGGAGAGAGTTGGAGTATTTTTCTATTTCTATTAAATACAATATAATGTAGAGACCGACCTATGTTGATACAAGTGAGTTCAATTGGAATTATTTTTTTCTATTTTAACAACAAAAGAAAAACATAATTTGTAAAGGAATGTTTTTGACGAATAAGTTCCATAACGACTCGCTTAATCGTTTTGAGCTTTTGCTTACTTTTCCCAAAATACTTTTTTCGTAGTGTCTGATAAAGTTGTTGTCATATGACCAGAAGGTCACGAGTCAAGCCGTGGAAACAGTCTCTTGCAGAAATGCAAGGTAAGACTGCGTACAATAGACCTTTGTGGTCCGACCTTTTCCAGATCCGGCAGGAGCTTGGTGCACCGGACTACCTTTTACTCTTTTCTTAGTTTCATTTCGGTGTTTATATGAGTGGCGCGGTTCCCGAGACAATCGGACGGGTCTTGGTGTGATTTTAGCGAATTTGGAAGTTTCTAAGTCAAAGAGAGGAGGAAGTTTGTCCAAAGTCAATATCGAAAGTAAATGCATCATTTCAAAGTTTCATCGATTTCATTAGGTCCGAAATGTCATTTATGACTTAGTCGAGCCGTTGGTTCGAGTCCCGAGGCGTTTGGGTGTGTTTTAAGCAGTTGGTTGGAATTATAGGATTTTATGATTTAGAGTTGAACTTGGTCAATATTAGGTCAAGGTGGCCTTTTTTGGAAATTATGAGTGCACGAGCGAGCTTGGAGCGTGTTTTAGGACTGAAATACATATTTGATTTGGGTCTCGAACGAGTTTCAGGTGTGTGATCGGAATTCAGAAGAAACCTGATTTTTGCAAGTTTCAGCTATATGGTTTTCTCCTATGCGATCGCGTAGGAGGTCTCACATTCGCGAGGAGGAAGGTCCAGGAGGGTCGCGATCACAACCACTCCTTCGCGTCCGCATATAAGAAAAGGGGGATGGATCGGATCAGCTGGCTCACCGCATTCGCGATGGCCTTGTCGCGATCGCAATGGGCTAGACACAACGGACAGCGATCGCGAGCTAGGCCTCGCAGTCTTGAAGGATAGTAGAACTAGACAGAATTAAAAAAAAAAACCTATTTTGAACTTCATATTCATAAACACGTTTGGGGAGCTATGAAGTGTCACACCCCAAACTCGGCCCTAGACGTAACATACATCCGATGTTATGAACAATACCGGAAGCACCTTATAAAATATTGAACATTTATTCTAATTCATTATCTATTTATAACAAGTTGTATAGAGATTAAAACATGAACATATTCAACCTAATAAAATAAGCGAAAGTCTAATATACATATTAAATCATGAAATGTAGTAAAGCCTCAGCGAGTCTCACGAGACTTTAAACATCTACCCTAAATCTGACAATTATCTATGGATATTCTAAGATAAATAAATGAGTATCTAACTTCGGGACCTAGCTCGGAACTAAAATAAATAGACAAATAAAGATGGGGTGATGTTCCACGAAGAAGCATATGGGCTCACCAAGTGATCCAAAAAGCAGCATGTTCTCTTATCCGGTATGTGTATCCTGAACCTGTTCTTCAACGTTATTTGATACACCATAAAAAACAACAATGGTATGCCTGAGTACTGGGTACTCAGTGAGTGTCTAAGGGGAAATAGTTAACAAAGTAAAAATAAGATAGTAAAATCAGTAAAACAATATTAATGAAAACCATTCGAAATCTAAAGTTAGAGTATGATATCAAGCTTAGTATTCAACCAATAATGAAAAATACATCAAGTTAAACTCATTAAGTATTTACTATATAAAGTCTTTCACTTAGGAATTAGATTCAATCATCCCAAAATATGGAAAAACAAGTTCAATCAAAGTAGTATGTTACGTAAAAGGTTCGATGCAGCCTTGACCATACACACGCATGACCTTGTCTAAAAATTATCAATCGAAAATAAGTTTAACAAAGAACAACCACCAAATAAGGGTTTCACGTGTACAAACAATCAAAGAAGACTTTTGAAATCTAGACATACCTCGATTCCTGCTCAAACGTATTCCCCCAATTTAAACAATCGTTATACAAATAATTAGGAGATAAAGATTAGAACTTTAAACATTTGTCCTAGAAATCCCACCCTTTTGAAAACTAGGGTTTTAAACCAACATTCATGTTCTTCCTTTCATGGATTCTAATAGCTTTTAATACCCCACTCTAGTCTCAATTCATTAAAAAAACACCATTATAGGTTAAGTTCTTACCTTTATTGATGTTTCTCCAAAGGTCCTCTTCAATCGTTCTTCCTTTTATTCTCAAAAATTTATGGATTGGATTGATAATCTAGTGTTAATCCTTATTGTTTTGATGTGGTTTAATCATAGGATGGTTAAGAACTCACCTTGTAGGATTTAAAGAAGTTCTAGGGTCTTTTCTCCTCAAAAAGTCGGCCAAGAATGAAGTGGGATTGAAAATTTCAAGAAATTCTAATTTTTAAACACTTCCAGCGAAGTTGAGAATGCTACGTCGCATATGTGGTCGCATTCCAATTTTGCGACCTCATTCTCAAGGCAAAAACAAACCAAAAATATTATAAAATCTACCTGAAATGTGGAGTGATTTTGCAGCATCGCATTCGGAGTTTGCGGTCACATTCTGAGTATGCGGTCACATTCCAGCCAGTGTCCCAGACAAGCTTCAGCAAAACGGGCATAACCTTTTTTCACAGCTCCGATTGCACTCCAACTTATATAGTTAGAAATGTATTTTAAAGGTCTAGAACCTTTCTGTTTTAAGTTTTCTAAAATTGCTAATGGATCTTCACGTAAACAGGGTAACAGTAAGGACTATCAAAAATATAGTTGATTCTATCGAATCTTACGCACTCCACTATTCGTGTTGATTTTAAAACAACTATTTTCACTCAAACTCACCTCTATAGGACTTCATATGTCTAAAGTGTCATATTAATACTCATTCACACGTAATTAGGATTTATGGAGTGTTACATTATCTCCCTCTCAGGATCATCCGTCCTCGAATAAGAGTTATGGCCTAAGATTTTTACTAAACCTCAAATCTTCAAAAAATTTTCTAGAGTTCCTTAGTATTGCAAGTTGTCTCAAAATGAAACTCAGTTAATACTCTATCAATAACCATTTGATCTTCACAGGGACTCCCCACAACTACATCAAACAAGTCTATGCATGAAAATAATGAATTTACACCTTTAGTCTAAACTATCACAAACATTCAACAATCAGAAGTTTCAACGCATACTTGAAATAGGGTATAAGTGAGGGTATCTCTTCTTCATGCCCTCCTCTACTTCCCAAGTCGCTTCTTCGCTAGCATAGTTTCGCCTAAGACCTTAACTGAAGCTACAACTTTTGTCGTCAACTGCCTAACTTGTCGATTTAAGATCTACACAGGTTCTTCATCATAAGGATACCTTTCGTTGACTTCAATCTCTTCATTAGTAAGGATATGAGAAGGAACATGTTTATAAAACCTCAACATCAAAATGGGAAACATAAGATGTACTATGGCCATCTCAAATGGTAATTTCAAGTTGTAAGCCACCTTTCCAATTCTTCTCACAATCTCATAAGGACCAATAAAATGAGGACTAAGCTTCCCCTTCCTACCAAACCGTATCACTCCCTTCATCGATGACACTTTTAAGAATACCTTATCACCAATAGAAAACTCAAGCTCACGGCGCCTCATGTTTGTATAAGACATTTGTCGACTCTGATCTGTCTTGAGTCATTGCACAATGAGGCTCACCTTCTCAGTTGCTTCATGAACTGAAACGGGACCCAATAGTTCTACTTCAGTATGTTCAAACCCCGAAGAGTGCTTAATACTCACAAGAGATACGTTAGGATCCATAATAGATAATCATCCTCTAGACTAGCACAACTTGCCCATACAAGCTCAAACACAAATAAGTACAACTCATGCCATGTTACCCAAATTCACTTATCAAGTCTGTTCTTTTGTCTCATCCCCTAAAGCGAAGGAACCTATTAATAAGATAATATTATCTCTCTGCTTCCTAGATAGATAAATCTTCTCAATAATTGAGGTATTTCAAGTCATATATCAATTTAGAAATCTTATTCAAAGAACTTATTCAATTCAGAATTAAAGAAAGCACATTCAACTGGCGAATCATGTTTAAACCTTTAATCTTTATAAATTAGTTTCAATCATCCCAAAATATGACAAAACAAGTTCAATCAACATAGTATGTTACATAAAGGTTAGATTCAGGCTTGACCCTACACACGCATGACCTTGTCTAAAAATTATCTTCAAACCAAAAATAAGTTTAAAAATTACAACCACCAAATGAGGTTGTCACGTATACAAACAATCAAAAAAGATTTTTGAAATCTTGACATACCTCGATTCCTGCTCAAACATATTCTCCCAAGTTAAACAATCGTTATACAATTAATTAGGATGATAAAGATTAGAACTTTAAACATTTTTCTAGAATTTCCACCCTTTTGAAAACTAGGAGTTTTAAACCAACATTCATGTTCTTCCTTTTATATGATTTACCCGTGAATTATAATCTTTTGTACTACCCCACCCTAGTCTCAATTCATTCAACAAACACCATTATAGGTTAAGTTCTTACCTTTATTGAGGTTTCTCCAAAGGTCCTCTTCAATGGTTCTTCCTTTTATTCTCAAGAATCTATGGATTGTAATGATAATCTAGTGTTAATCCTTGTTGTTTTGATGTATTTTAATCATAGGATACTTAGGAACTCCCCTTGTAGGGTTTGAAGAATTTCTAGGGTCTTTTCTCCTCAAAACGTCGGCAAAAAATGAAGTGGGATTGAAATTTCAAGAAAATTCCATTTTAAACAATTCCAGCAAAGTTAAGAATGCTACGTCGCATATGCGGTCACATTCCAAGTTTGTGGCCACATATTTGAACCAGAAACATTGAAAAATCTGCCAATCATTATACAATTAATTAGGATGATAAACGTCGCATATGCGGTCACATTCCCAGACATGCTTCAGTAATACTGACATAACATTTTGATCACAACTCCGATTGTGCTTCACCATATATCGTTAGGAAGGTATTTCAAAGGTCTACAACCGTTCTATTTTAAGTTTTCTCAAATTTCTAACAAAGCTTCACGTAAACAGGCTAACAGTCAGGACTACCAAAAACATAGTTGATTCTATCGAATCTTACGCACCCTACTATTCGTGTTGATCTTAAAACAACTATTTTCATCCTAAACTCACCTCGATAGGACTTCATATGTCTAAAGTCTCATATTAAAACTCATTTGACCCATTCACACCTAATATGGATTTATAGAATGTTACATTATCTCCTCTCAGGATCATTCTACCTCGAATGAGAAAGTCATTATAGCCTAAATTTTTGCTAAACCTCAAGTATTCAATTTTTTCTCTAGAGTTCCTTCGTATGGCAAGTTGTCTCAAAATGAAACTCAGTTAATACTTTTTCAATAACCATATGGTATTCACGGAGAGTCCCCACAACTACCCCAAACAAGTCTATGCATGAAAACAAGAGATTTACAGATTTAGTCTGAACTATACAAACATTCAACAACCAGAAGATTCAATACATACCTGAAATAGGGTATACGTGAGGGTATCTTTTCTTTATGTCCTCCTCTGCTTCCCAAGTCTCTTCTTTGGTATTATGGTTTCACCACAGAACTTTAACTAAAGCTACATTTTTTGTCCTCAACCTCCTAACTTGTCGATCTAGGATCTGCACAGGTTCTTCTTCCTAAGATTGACTTCAATATATTCATGAGTCAGGATATGAGAAGGATCGGGTTTATACAACCTCAACATCAAAATTTGAAATATATGATGTACCATAGCCATCTCAGATGGTAATTTTAACTCGTAAGTCACCTTTCTGATTCTTTTCACAATCTTATAAGGACTAAAAAAACGAGGACTAAGCTTTCCCTTTATACCAAAACGCATCACTCCCTTCATCGTCGACACTTTTAAGAATACCTTGTCACCAATAGAAAACTCAAGCTCACGACGCCTCATGTCTATATAAGACTTATGTCGACTCTAAGTTGTCTTGAGTCTTTGCACAATAAAGTTCACCTTCTCGATTTCTTTGTAAACTGAGTCGGGACCCAATAGAATCGAACTTGACCTTTTTGCGAGGTAAACTCACAACAAAGTCCATATTAATCATCTCTCATTTCTATTATGGAATCTCAATATTCTGAGTCAAACCACCATGTCTTAGGTGTTCATCCTTCACTTGCTAACAGTTCAAACACTTAGCCATAAAGTTAGAGATATTTACCTTCATTCTCTTCCACCAGTAGTGTTGTTTCAAATCTTTATACATCTTGGTAGATCCTGAATGCACTGAATATGTGAAATTTTGTGCTTCCACCATTAACTCTTGTTGGAGACCATCAATATCAGGGACACATAAGTGTCTTTACAACCTTAGGACATTGTCATCTGCACCAATGGTGAATGAATTGTACTCACCCTTTTCCACTCTATCTCGCAGCTTCATCAGAAGTCCGTCTTCATATTTCTTGGACTTAATTCTCTCCACAATATTAGATCATGCTTGCATAATCCCCACCAACTCCCCATTTTTAGTTTCATTGAGTCAGAATCCAAGACTGGTAAGTCATCAAATCTCCCTGCCCATCGGCATCTTATGAGCATACAAATATTCTAACGTACCCATTGATTTCTACTCAAAGCATCATCAACAACATTCACCTTACCTGGATGATACAAGATGTTCAAATCGTACCATCTCCTTTGTCTAAGATTCATCTCTCGTTGTTTGAAGATATTGAAAGCTCTTGTGATCAATGAAGACACCACAGTGCTCACCATACAATTAGTGATTCCAAATATTTAGAGCAAAAACCACAACAGCCAGTTCCAAATCATGAGTCATATAATTTTTCTCATGTTTCTTCAATTGACGCAAAGCATAGGTGATCATCATACCATTTTGCATCAACACACAATCTAAACTAATTTTGGAGGCATCACGATAAAATACAGAACCACCAGACCCTGAAGGCAGAGTCAAAATAGGAGCCTAAGTCAATCTAGACTTAAGCTCTTAAAGCTCTTTTCACAGGCATCTGACCCTTGGAACTGAGCAGTCTTCTAAGTCAATTTTATTAGTGGTGAGGCTATAGATGAGAAGCCCTCCAAAAACTTCTGATAGTAACTTTCTAAATCCAAGAGCTACGAATTGCACTCCTGGGTCTCGGCCAATCCTTAACTTAAAAAATTTCTAAGTATCAACTTTGATAACTTCGCTAGACACTACGTGACCCAAGAATGTCACAGAAAAAATCCAGAACTCACATTTAGAAATTTTGCATAAAGCTTGTTCTCCTCAAGTGTTTTCAAAGTTATTCTCAAGTGACATACATGCTCTTCACGACTCTTTGAATACACCAAAATATCGGAAATGAAGACAATAATGAAACGATCAAGAAAAAGCTTGAACACACTATTCATCAGGTCCATAAAAGCAGCAGGTGCATAAGTTAGACGAAAAGACATCACCAAAAATTCAAAGTGTCCATAACGAGTACGAAAAGTCATTTTCGAAATATCTTACTCCTTTGATTTCAATTGAATCTTGAAAAAGAACTTAGCACCCTGAAATTGGTCAAATAGATCATTTATCCTAGTCAAAGTATACTTATTCTTAATGGTCATGTTATTAAGTTGACAATAATCAACACACACTATAAGAGAACCAATTTTTTCCTGATGAATAGGACCGGAGCACCCCAAGGTGAGGTAGTTGGTCGAATAAAACCTTTATCCAACAAGTCCTCCAATTGGTCTTTCAATTCTCATAGCATTGTTGGAGCCATACGATACGGTGGGATAGAGATCGGTTGAGTATCGGGAAGTATATCAATCCCTAATCAATAACTCTATCAGGCGGGATACTTAGAAGATCCCATGGAAACACTTTAGGAAATTCATTAACTATGGAAATAGACTGGAATTCAGGTATTACGACTTGAGTATCATTGAGAGAATACATCCCTTCGAGATCATTTTATGAGCCTTAAGATAAGAAATAAACTTACCTCGAGGCTTAGCAATTTCACCCTTCCACACAATAACTAGTTCATTAGGGAATGCAAAATGAACTAACTTATAGTGGCAATCCACATTGGCATAACACACAAATAGTCAATTGATGCGATATTTCTAAGTGCTTACGCAAGTGTACGTATCGTTCAAGTAATAAAGATCTGTAAGACCGAGTTTATCGTCCACAGAGACTGGTTTATTAAGTACCGATTATCTATCATATGGTATCTATTTGGTTGACGTTCTTTAGTTTGAGAATTATATCTAAGAATTATGAATAAGTATAGAAATTAAACTAAAGATTATAATACTTTGGGTTTATAACAGTTATGAAGGAAATAGGGCATTCCAATCTCCTCATCTATCTACTCTTTCACGTATTAATGCAATGCTAATGACTCCTCTTCTTATTAAGAAAACAGGTTAACTAAATCTGTCACTATATTCTGGTTAGGACATACAAGAGCTCAACCTTGTGCAGAAACTTTCTATATTTCTATGATAGATTTTACCACACATGAGGATTAAGAACAATAACCTTTAAATACTACACAAGTATCGGGTACTTTCATCCACGATTTTATCCTATGTCTAGACAGTTACAGCATATTCAAATCTCACCTTTCAGACTTTTGATTCGAAATCATATAAGCGATGACAATTAATAGCTAGTTAATTATCAAGCAATCATAAAAATATTGAATAGATCTTAATATGATGAAGAAGAACTCAATAACTAATGCATTAACTATATGAAAGAGCTTCAAGAAGATTCGATGGAAATCCTACTAAAGTATTTAGCTCCTAAACATTGTCATGTCAAGAACTAAATTACAATCCAACATAAACTGAAATAAAATAAGGGAAAGAAAATAACTTGAACAAGAAGATGTCTCTAATCTTGCCCTTGCCTCCTTGTTAGCCTCCAAAAAAAATATGATTTGTAATATGATATAAGGTATATGGTTAATGAGCAGGGTTTTAGGGTTTTATAGTTGGGAAAAGTTGCCCTTTCGGACCATGAAAACGTGTCAAATTCGGCCCAAAAATCAGAAATCTCACGTCAGCGCCGTGGCCCTGCAGGCTGGCGCCATGGGGTCGAAACTACTGCGCCAAAATCAGATCTTGCAGGATAATTTGCGTTGCGGCGCCGCTGGCGACCCATTCTCGGATTTTGTGATTTTTCATCATTTTTTCGTCCGGACTTCGTCTGATTTCTTGTATACTTCCCGGGACTTCTTAGACTTCATTTCTTGGCCTTCTTAGTGTGCAATTCCATCTCAAAAGTAGTATATTCTCCTTTATAACCGCTATGACACAAAATGAAGGAAAAACATACCTAACACTATACTAAACACAAAATAAAAGAGTAAAATACTAACTAAAAAGGAGTCAGAAGTGTATACAAAATACACTTAATATCAATCCATCCCCATGATCACATCAAAATCTACCATCTCTAGTTCAAAGAAATTAGTTGTAGTCTAACGACCTTTAACTACCACTACACAATTTCTACAGACTCTAGAGACAAAAATAGGAACACCGGTAGGGGTATCTACAAAAAATGACTGTAATAATAATTCGGGCTCTACCCCAAAGTCAAAAGAAAAATACGGTGTCACAAAGGAAAGATTTGAGCCTGATCAATCAACAAATACATATCAAAAGAGCAAATAGTGAGAATAAATGTGACACAACATATGAGGCTTCAGCTACTTCCCTACGAGCCAAACCATAAAGTCGAGCATGTCACCCCTTTAGCGGTGTAAGCAACCGTTTTTCTAGTTCCATTACCATGAATATTAGGAACGTTGTTAGCATTAATAGAAGGTGTATTCTTAGCAGCAACAGACGTAGACAGATTGTTTCGATGGCCAAAAGAGTTAGCCATTTACGCAACCGCTTCCTACAATCTTTCTTGATATGACCCCTTATGCTATAGTGATGACAAATATGGTCCTTCCATCCGGAAAAATATCGGTTACCACATTGCGAATATATATTCTTATTGTTGTTCCGCTGGCCTTATCTGTCTGACAGAACATTGCTCTAGAGTAGGCACCAGACTGAGCAGGTGCAGAATCCCATTTCCTTTATGCCTCATTATGCGAACCACCGAAACCACCAAAACCTGGTCAATTTATGTTTCTCATTCTGAATCATGTACATAGCGTATTTTGCCAGACGGGTAAACTTCAAATTATACTCATGAACAAACATAGTGCCCTGCTCTATTTTCTCAAACTTAGTAGCTAAATCAAATCGCTCATCTTCAGACAAAAATCTCTCCATAAATGCCCCTCGAATTCAGGCCAAGTAGAGGCCGGGTCATTGATACCTCGCTCAGCCTCCTACATTTCAAACCAAGCATGAGCAACATCCTTCAACTGATATGCTGCGAATTCCATAGCTTCAGAACCATGAGCATTCATTGCCCTTAGGTCCTTGAAAGTCTCATCCATAAAGTATCGGAGATTGTTGACACCCAATTTTGATCCATCGTTTAGTCATTTCTTACAATTTAAAACATTTTAGGACACCACATATTAATCGTCATTTTTTGCATTTTTTACATAATATTCTATGTTTATTTTTTCACAAAATGGCATTGCATCTTTTTATTTTAAATTAAGTATTATGTCTTTGTTAATATTATGTTTCTATTATTATTACACCGTCGTTTTATTTTAATAATATTTGCATCTCTTTAAATAATTAATTGGAATCCCATTTTTACTTTTAATTATGCATTAAACATTTCTTAAGTATTGTATTTTATTATTATTGCATCGACATTTTCATTTTGATAATTTTGTATCTTTTAAAATATTTTTTTCTTTTAAATAATTAATCAGTTTTGCATTTTTGTCAAACCAGTCCAGTCCGAGGCACAATCCAGATCAGTCCAATCCAACATCTTTTTTTATTTCATCCCAACACTCTTTTTATTTTATCTTAATCATACACCTTTTACTTTCCCCCCAAATCAAAACACACTTTTCATCTTTCTCCCCAAAAGCCAAACCCTAATATTACCTCTATATATAAATCATTTCATTCCATCATTAAAAAACACCTCAACCGCACCATCCCTTTTACAAAACACTTGTCCATTTTTGGTTCCAATATTTTTCAGTCGCACCCCTACCCCTATCCAAATCCAGCACAATACATCTCTTTTTTTGATAACACTTTTCTGTACTTTCTTGGTCCTAATAAAAATTGCATTTTTTATTCCATTTTTTCGTCTGGGTGTTCCTAATTCATTCACATTTGACTACCATTGTTGTTTGTTTTTAAAGGACTAAATAAATATTCTTAGTCATGTCACTTACTGGAAAAGTTACCCGTATTTCAGCCGCTAATATTTGTCTGGAAGAACACCATTAACGGCAAGCTTCGTGCATTTTTATACATGTATTTTATAGATATAACAAGTTTTATACATGTTTGTTCTTTATATTTTTTCGGTCAGATCTGTCCGTCTTATGAGTTTTCTCCGACGGGCTCCACCACTATGGCATCGTCGCTCCGACATACCTCGTCGTGGAAGTGATGCCACCGTCCTTTTCGTTTGAGTCTGGCCGGATTTAAACCCCGACGATGTTGTTGTTTCTTTTTCTATTGCGGCTATCGACTGTTGGTTTATTTTGGTGTGTTGGACTGATTGTGTGTGGTTTTGGGGTCTTGCCGGAGTTTTAAAACTCCGACGATCTGTCGACATGTTTTCCGGCGAGTTTTGTTGGTTACTCCACTCTTTTTACCGTTTGTTAGACTGATTCTTTGGGCCATTGTCGGACTGATGTTGCCATTGTCTACTGGTTTTGGACCTTTTTTTCCCATTGATGTGTTGATGTTGTTTCCACTATTTTGCGTACTATTGTTGTTCACAGTTTTGTTGTTGTTGTTTACCGTCGTTGGGTTATTGGACTGATTTTGACGACTCGCTCTTTTGTTGTTCATTTTACTAAACTGATTTTAAACAAATAATGCACTTTGGCCGGTGAAGGAATCTCCGTCTGATTTCCAAGGCCTCCCCTGTACAAAAGACGAGTTTATTTTTGGTTTACTTATTAATTCTTGTCATTGCTTTAGAATTATTCATTTTATTACTAACACCTTTACTGAATGTTTATACAGGTACCCGGAGATTCATCTTATGCAGAATGCCTAAAAAGGCTAAAAAAGACAAAGATGTCCCGGAGTTTTATTTTACGTCGTTGTATTTAATATTAGTTTTATTATTCTGTATGGAGTCTAAAGGCCAAAGAGTCATCTTTGAAGGCTACTATGCATCCTTATTCATAGTAGAGTGTAAGGTAGGTTTGGGTATAGCAGGACTTGAACCATTTTATTTTAATTGTAAATTATGAAAAATGCTTAGAATAAGTAGACTAAAGAGCCAATATATAATTAGCTAGGTTTGATAGGATAGCCGCAAGTTAGCGGATCTTAAAGGATGTCTAACTTCTTCCCTTTAGGATAATAAAGAACCCTGATCCAGAATTTCATTAATTTCGCAGATCATTAAATGGAGATCAATTGCAGTATTTTTATTGCAATATTTCAAGTGTTCTAATTCACTTAACTAATTAGGTGGTTACTCCTCAAAATAAGCATTTTTGCTCCATCCAGGGAACCGCGCCAAAAGAGCAATGTTGCGATTCGTTCGGACGCGGTCAGCGAGTAGCGACGACATAGCGACTCATTGGGGATATCAGGTTCTTGACCATTGCAAACTCAGGTTAATTAAATATTGCGCTTTATTTCCTTTTAATTTGTTGTAAATGCTTTAAATTTGTAATTAACTGCTTTAATTATTACTTTTGTTTACTGCTTTTCTTAAACTGATATTTCGTTCATATTTCCCCCCTCACGGAAAATTCACACTATCACACACTACACGTGAGGTGTGCTTTGCACACCCGTAAATTTCTTTAAAATACCCAAATTTAGGAGAGTTGGTGTTTTACGCGGAGAATCCGGTCCAACCGGTGGCCGCGTAGCCTTCTCGCTCGAGTAGTCCGCTCGGGAACCTTGCGTCTACTAAGTGATCGGTGTATTTTATATACACCTTTTGAGTCATTTTTAGTTAGTCTTTTGCCCAGTTTTATACAAATATATGTCGTGTTATGATAGATTTTCTTTCTTTTGAGTCACAATGGTTTAAAGTGGCACATTGGCAAGAAGGAGCGAAAAGAGGGCAGAAACAGAGGTTCCAGAGCACAAAAAGCTGAAAAGTTGGCAACCGGCGAAAGCAGTAGCGCCACCAACAAGCGGCAATGAGCGCCACGGCGCCCAAAGCGAGAGCCGCGAAGTTTTGGTGCGCGGCGCTGTTGCGAACGCGGCGCCAAGGCGGGAAAATTGTCAAATCCGAATTGGAATGGGCCAAGGCCAAGAAGGAAAAGTTTTGGGACGTTTTGGTGATATAAAAAGGACCTTTAGGTCAGATTTTGAGGAGCTACACACTTGACAATTCATCACAACTTGGAGATCAAGATTGGAGACTTACTATTGAGTAATTTATTGTTTTTTTTTTGTATGTTGGATATTAGTTAGTTCTTGGCATGTCTATGGCTAGGAACTAACTTAATTTAGGGTTTTCCATGTCGAATCGCTTGAAACTCGTTCTTATGAATTAATGCATGTTTTGGTTTCTTCTTATTATTGTTGAGATTCATTCAATAATTGCTTTGATTGCTTGGTAATTAATTGATCACTACTTATCATAACTTATATGATTTCTAATCGAAATCCGAAAGGGGAGATTGTGAATATGCTATAGTTGAATAAACATAGGTTTAAATCGTGGACGAAAGTACCCCGATACTTGTGTAGCTTAATAGGTTATTGCTCTTAATCCTCATTTGTAGTCAATCTTGTCATAGAAAGATAGAAGGGTTCTACATTGGGGTTGAGTGTTTATATTACCTTAACATGAGTATAAAACGACTTAGTTAACCTGCTATCTCGAAATAGAAGAAGAACCATAATTATTTGCATTAACGAGTAAAGCGAGCGCATAGTTGAGGAGATTTGAAAGACCTGTTTCCACCATATCTGAAGTAAAGTAAAGTAAATTAATTAGCTTCTATAATCATAGCGATAAGCAATTCATCAAATTATCGGTTACCAAATAGATACTACAGAATAGAGGTTGATAATTGGACACTAATCCATGAGGACGATAACTCGGTCTTCTAGACTATATTACGTGTCACCACACGTGCACTTGCGTTTAGTGTGTGCATAAATCGCGCATCAAGTTTTTGGCGCCGTTGCCGGGGATTGGCGTAGTTCAATATCATTCTATCTATTCTTAATTTCTAATTTGGTTTTTACTTTTCTTTTTATTAATTTTTTATTTATTGGTGGAACTGTGCGTCGTGATCCGTTTGTTGGTTTTGATTCATCTCAGGGACCCTGCAAACATGGATTACCACTATCAACAATGTAATCCCCAGGCCCCACAGGAAGAGCAGGATGGGCTACGAGCAGCCATACTCAGGCTAACTATGCACCAAACTCAGTTCATGGACGAGACGAGAGTGTCCCTGAAAAATTTGGAAACGCAAATAGGACAACTTGCGGGCATGCTAAGCAACAGAATACAAGGGAATCACCCTGAACATGTTGGGGAGAATGTAAAAGAGCAATGCCAGGCGATTGACCTGAGAAATGGTAAACCAGTGGAAGCAAACTCGCCATCACCGTGTCCAGAAAAGAAGGGTCCAAATTTTTCACAGAAGTTGCAGCGCCACGGCGCCGATAATCCTGAGACATTGCAGAAATTTGGGTGCCACGGCGCCGAATCTCAGGGCCGCGGCGCCCAGGGCTCAGAGGGTACAATGAGTTTGGGAGTTGTTGTGGACGCACCCCAGGTGAAGATACCGTACCCCTAGAGGCTAAAAACAAGTTCTCTTGACAAACAGTTCTCTAAATTCTTGGAAGTTCTAAAACAATTGCAACTCAACATCCCGTTTGCTGAGGCACTAGAGCAAATGCCGAGTTATGTAAAGTTCATGAAGGAGATTCTCAACAAAATGAGGAGGATAGATGACTACGAAACAGTGGTGTTGAATGAAAAATGCAGTGTGATCCTACAGAGAAAGCTACCTCAAAAATTGAAAGATCCGGGGAGTTTCACTATCTCATGCACTATAGGAAAGTTTGAGTGTCAGAAGGTGTTGTGCGATCTGGGGGCAGGTATAAATTTGATGCCCTATCTGGTATTTTGAAAACTTGGAATGGGAGAAGCCAGACCTACAAACATCATTTTGCAGCTAGATGACCGCTCCATCGTCCACCCTAGAGGAGTCATCGAGGATGTGTTGGTGAAGGTGGACAAGTTCCTATTTCCCGCTGATTTCATCATCTTAGACATGAGAGATAATGACATGATCCCCATCATACTTGGCAGACCATTCCTATCCATAGGACAGACACTCATTGATGTTCGAAAAGGTGAGTTGAGACTTCGTGTGGAAGAAGAAGAGGTGATTTTAAATGTTTTTCGAGCAGCAACCTTCCCAGAGGCAAGTGATAACTGCTCCGCCATTGATGTGATTGAAGAAGCAGTGTCGGAAAATGGGTTCAGAAATGCTGATGCGCTTGAAGAAGTGCTGACACGATGGGATGATAATAGTGGCAATGACCCGAATCTGATGGAGTATGCAAATTGGATGAATTCTTATGAGAAGTGTGATAAGAAGAGATATGAAGAGCTTGGGCAGATGCCAGAGAGATCAGTGCCATCCACAGAAAAAGCTCCAGAGTTAGAGTTGAAGACTCTACCAGATCATTTACAGTACCGATATCTAGGTGAGAATCAATCCTTACAAGTGATCATCTCATGTCATCTATCGCGATGAGATTGACAAGGCTGCGAAATCGAGGGCTCATGGCGTGTCATTGGGTGGACATTAGCAGACATAAGGGGGATAAGTCCGTCAATAGTGATGCATAAGATCCATCTAGATGAGAAGAGCAGACCCTCCATTGAGGCACAGAGGAGACTGAATCCAAATATAAAGGAGGTAGTCAGAAAAGAAATAATGAAATGGCATGATGCTGGGGTAATTTATCCTATCTCTGACAGTGCATGGGTAAGTCCGGTACAACTGGTTCCCAAAAAGGGTGGTATGACAGTAGTGACCAACGAAAGGAATGAGTTCATTCCATCTAGATCAGTTACTGGGTGGAGAATTTGCATTGACTATCGCAAGTTGAACAAGGCAACCAGACAAGACCACTTCCCGTTGCCATTTCTAGATCAGATCTTGGATAGACTTGCAGGGCACAATTACTACTGTTTTTTGGATGGTTACTCAGGGTATCATCAGATTTCCATAGCACCAGAAGATCAGGAAAAGACAACATTCACCTGCCCATTTGGTACGTTTGCATTCAGAAGGATGTCATTTGGACTTTGCAATGCACCTGCGACCTTTCAGAGGTGTATGATGACAATTTCTCTGACATGGTGGAGAGGACTATAGAGATTTTCATGGATGATTTCTCGGTCTTTGGGTCCTCGTTCGACGAGTGTTTGAGGCATTTGGAAGCAGTGTTGAAACGTTGTGAAGAGTCCAACCTTGTGATGAATTGGGAGAAGTGTCACTTCATGGTAAAAGAGGGGATTGTCCTTGGACACAAAATATCCAACCAAGGTATTGAGGTGGACAAAGCAAAGATTTCAGTAATCGAAAATCTACCACCTTGATGTCAAAAGTCGAGAAGTTTCCTTGGGCATGCGGGTTTTTATAGAAGATTCATCAAGGACTTCTCAAAAGTTTCAAAACCTTTTTCCACCTTGCTAACGACTGGGGTTGCATTTGACTTCAATAAGGAATGCATGACCGCTTTTCAAACACTCGAGAGAGGCATCTCAAGACTATAGTCATTGCACCAAACTGGGAGCTCTCATTCGAACGAATGTGTGATGCAAGTGATTATGCAGTGGGAGCAGTGCTTGGGCAGAGGGTCGATAAGGTATTCAGATCTATTTACTATGCTAGTAAAACTCTTAATGATGCACAGTTGAATTATGCCACTACAGAAAAAGAATTGCTAGCAATAGTATATGGATTCGAAATTCGTGCCATACTTAATTGGGAATAAGGTGATAGTATACCACGACCACTCTGCCATAAAGTACTTGATGACAAGAAGGATGCAAAACCTCGCCTTATCAGATGGGTTCTGCTATTACAAGAATTTGACATGGAGATCCGTGACAAGAAGGGGACGAGAAAATTCAGTTGCTAACCAACATGGTGGAAAACATAGAAAGCGAACACGAGGATGTGCGGATAAATGATCACTTTCGGATGAACAATTATTTCAAGTAAGTGTTGTCTTTAAGTTACCTTAGTGCGCTGATTTTGTTAATTTTCTCACAGCTAAGGTAGTACCCCCAGGATTGACAAGACAGCAAATGAAGAGGTTCTACTCTGAAGTAAAACACTACTATTGGGAGGAGCCAATGTTATACAAACATTGCGCCGACCAAGTCATCAGGCGATGTATACCAGAGGATGAGATGCACCAGATTCTCACCCATTGTCACACCTTACAATGTGGTGGACACTTTGGGGCATCAAGAACAGCTGCGAAGGTACTGCAAAGTGGTTTCTATTGGCCAACCCTCTTCAAGGATGCCCACACCTTTGTGAAGAGCTGTGATCGTTGTCAAAGAACAGGAAACATATCAAGACGAAATGAAATGCCTTCGAATGAGATCTTGAAGGTGGAACTATTTGATGTATGGGGGATCGACTTCATGGGTCCATTCACGTCGTCCTTTGGAAATCAGTACATTCTTCTAGCAGTGGATTATGTGTCCAAATGGGTAGAAGCGGTAGCCACTAAAGAAAATGATAGTAAGACTGTCCAAAGGTTTTCTCCAAAAAAATATATTCACAAGGTTTGGTACTCCTAGGGCCATCATCAGTGACGAAGGAAGCCACTTTTGCAACAAGCAGCTTGATACATTTTTTCCCGATATGGAGTCTACCATCGCACCACATTGCCCTATCACCCTCAAGCGAATGGGCAAGCAGAAGTTTCGAACAGGGAAGTGAAGAGCATATTGGAAATGACGGTGGATGGCTCAATGGAGGATTGGTCTATCAAATTGGATGACACACTATGGGCATACAGAACAACATTCAAAACCCCCATTGGAATGTCACCATATAAGTTAGATTTTGGTAAAGCATGCCATCTGCCAGTAGAGTTGGAACACAGGGCTTATTGGGCAATGAGGAAGCTGAACATGGATGCCCAGCGTGAGCGAGAAGAGGTTGCTACAGCTGAGTGAGTTGGATGAATTCAGACACAATGCCTATGAGAATGCAAGGATCTACAAGGAACGATCCAAAGTATGGCATGATAAGATGTTGATCCCAAAAGACTTCCAAGCAGGACAACAAGTGATTTTATTCAACTCAAGGTTGAGGTTGTTCCCAGGCAAGCTTAAATCGTGTTGGTCAGGACCGTACATTGTTGTAAGAGTATTCCCCAATGGTGCAGTTGAAGTGAAAGGGAGAGATGGAACCCCTTTCAAGGTAAACGGACAAAGGTTGAAACCCTATGTGATCAATGAAATGGAATACATGAGCCTAGTGACCCATCTCATTCCAAAATGAATAGGAAACATGCATCCGGCTAAAAAACGTTAAAGACAGCACTTCTTGAGAGGGAACCCAAGATTTTAAAATTTATGCAATTTAGTTTTAGTTAGAACAGTCTCACGGAAGGTATTGTTTACAAGTTATGATGACAGGTACATGACTAAAAAGTGGAGGTCGAAAAACGCGAGAGGAGAGAAAACCATCCCGGTGCCACGGCGCCCAACAGAGGGCCATGGTGCCGAAATTCCAGAGGGGCGCCACGACGCCAATCTTAGAGCGCCACGACGCCTGAAGTCCAGAAACTTGCGGAAGTTTGGGCGCCACGGCGCCAATCTCAGGGCTGTGGCGCCGTAAAGGGAATTTTGAAAAATAGCTGCCCGGAACCATTACCCGCCGCCACCGCCACCATTTTAAACCAAGTTTGTAAGTTGTCCCATTTTTCTTTTATTTTTTAGTCTTGCACATTAGGGACAATGTATGATTTAAGTTTGGGGGGGATTCTTAGTTATTTTTTATATGTTTTTTTGAGTCTTTTTGTTTATTTTCGATGTTTAATTAAGTTTTTTTTTTATGATCATGCATGTTGTAGTTACTTGAAACGCCTAGTGAAGTAAAGTTGAATAATGTAATGAAATTAGAAGCAACCATTTGAACACTTAGGTTAGATATGCCAAAAATTCATGAAATCAAACTATTTGGGGTATCTTGCTTGATTTATGCATTGTTAAGTGATTAAACCTATGTGTGTGTTTGCTTGCTATTTGAGGCGAAATAATTAGGATATGCATGTTAGGGAGATGATTCAGGCATTTCTTTGTTAGCCTTTTCTTACCATTCATTGTCTATCCATGACATCACAATTGTATCACTAGTCAGCCCCATTGAGCCAAAAATATGACCTTTTTTTGACACCCTATAATTCCATATTTGTGCCATAAGTGAAAAATTGAGTTATTTGGAATATAAAGTGTTGAAAAAGAGACAAAAGAGAATGAACAATTTTGATGCACCCCAATGAAAAATAATAATAAATAGGCAAAAGCCTAAGTTTGGGGGTGCCTGCTATTCATAATACATCTCATTCTCTCAAAACAAAAGAGTGGAAAGATAGGTATGAAGATAAAAAGAAAATCAAAAGAAAAGGGAAGAATCGAAAGCAAAAGAGCTTATGGTACGTAAATTAAGCTTAAACGCCTATTTTTACCTACCCGTGTCTAAGCCAACATTACAACCCTGAAAAGCCCTGAAGATCTCTAATATCTGTATCCATGATTAGTGGAGAATAGCAAGTAAACATGTCATAGGATTTTGAAATTGACATGCATAGTTAGATATTCTTACTTCCATTGAGCATGATTAAATTGAATTTGCGAAATATCTGACTTGATGTGTTTAGAATGCTAAAAATTCATGTTATATGTTTCTGCATATTATTCTACTAACCTTCATGTTTTTCTAAGTAACAATGATGCAGCAACTTGATCAATGTCTTTGAGTCATTTTATTTTCTTTTCTTTTGTGTCTTTGTTTTTATTTTTAATCTTTACTCGAGGGCGAGCAAAGATTAAGTTTGGGGGTGTTTGATCGGTGTATTTTATATACACCTTTTGAGTCATTTTTAGTTAGTCTTTTGCCCATTTTTGTACATTATGTGTCGTGTTAGGATAGATTTTCTTTCTTTTGAGTCACAATAGATTAAAGTGGCACATTGGCGAGAAGGGGCGAAAAGAGGGCAGAAACAGAGGTTCCAAAGCTCAAAAAGCTGAAAAGTTGGCAACCCGGGCGAGAAACAGGGCGGCGCCACGGCGCCACCAACCAGCAGCAACAGAGCGCCACAGCGCCCGAAGCGCGTAAGTTTGGTGCCGCGGCGCTGTTGCGAAGCGCGCAAAGCGGGAAAATTGTCAAATCCGAATTGGAATGGGCCAAGACCAAGAAGGAAAAGTTTTGGGACATTTTTGGTGATATAAAAAGGACATTTAGGTCAGATTTTGAGGAGCTACACACTTGACAATTCATCACAACTTGGAGATCAAGATTGGAGACTTACTTTTGAGTAATTTCTTGTTCTTTATTTTATTTATTTTTGTGTATGTTGGATATTAGTTTAGTTCTTGGCATGTCTATGGCTAGGAACTAACTTAATTTAGGGCTTTTCATGTCGAATCGCTTGAAACTCGTTCTTATGAATTAATGCATGTTTTGGTTTCTTCTTATTATTGTTGAGATTCATTCAATAATTGTTTTGATTGCTTGGTAATTAATTGAACACTAATTATCATAACTTATATGATTTCTAATCGAAATCCGAAAGGGGAGATTGTGAATATGCTATAGTTGAATAAACATAGGTTTAAATCGTGGACGAAAGTACCCCGATACTTGTGTAGCTTAATAGGTTATTGCTATTAATCCTCCTTTGTAGTCAATCTTGTCATCGAAAGATAGAAGGGTTCTACATTGGGGTTGAGTGTTTATATTACCTTAACAGGAGTATAAAACAGCTTAGTTAACCTGCTATCTCAAAATAGAAGAAGAACCATAATTATTTGCATTTACGAGTAAAGCGAGCGGATAGTTGAGGAGATTTGGAAGCCCTATTTCCACCATATCTGAAGTAAAGTAAAGTAAATTAGTTAGCTTCTATAATCATAGCGATAAACAATTCATCAAATTATCGGTTACCAAATAGATACTACAGAATAAAGGTTGATAATTGGACACTAATCCCCGAGGACGATAACTCGGTCTTCTAGACTATATTACTTGTCATGACACGTGCACTTGCGTTTAGTGTGTGCATAAATCGCGCATCATGTTTTTGGCGTCGTTGCCGGGGATTGGCGTAGTTCAATATCATTCTATCTATTCTTAATTTCTAATTTGGTTTTTACTTTTCTTTTTATTAATTTTTTATTTATTGGTGGAACTGTGCGCCGTGATCCGTTTGTTGGTTTTGATTCATCTCAGGGACCCTGCAAACATGGATTACCACTATCAACAATGTAATCCCGGGCCAGGGAAGAGAAGGATGAAATTCTGGCGGCCATACTCGGGCTAACTAGGCACCAAACTTCGGATTCATGGACGAGGCGAGAGGTCCTCGAAGAATTTGAAAGCATAAATAGGACAACTCGCGGGCATGCTAAGCAACGAATACAAGGAATCACCACGAACATGTTGGGAGGCGTAAAGAGCAATGTCAGACGATTAACCTGAGAAATGGTGAACCAGTGGAAGCAAACTCGCCACCACCGTGTCCAGAAAAGAAGGGCCCAAATTTTTCGCAGAAGTTGCAGCGCCACGACGCCGATAATCCTGTGACATTGCAGAAATTTGGGCGCCACGGCGTCGAATCTCAGGGTCGCGGCGCCCAGGGCTCAGAGGGTACAATGAGTTTGGTAGCTATTTTGGACGCACCCCAGGTGAAGATACCGCACCCCCAGAGACTAAAAACAAGTTCTCTTGACAAACAATTCTCTAAATTCCTGGAAGTTCTCAAACAATTGCAACTCAACATCCCGTTTGCTGAGGCACTAGAGCAAATGTCGAGTTATGTAAAGTTCATGAAGGAGATTCTCAGCAAAAAGAGGAAGATAGATGACTACGAAACAGTGGTGTTGACTGAAGAATGCAGTGTCATCCTACAGAGAAAGCTACCTCAGAAATTGAAAGATCTGAGGAGTTTCACCATCCCATCCACTATAGGAAAGTTTGAGTGTCAGAAGGCGTTGTGCGATCTGGGGGCAGGTATAAATTTGATGCCCTATCTGGTATTTTTCAAACTTGGAATGGGAGAAGCCAGACCTACAAACATCACTTTGCAGCTAGTTGACCGCTCCATCGTCCACCCTAGATGAGTCATCGAGGATGTGTTGGTGAAGGTGGACAAGTTCATCTTTCCCGCTGATTTCATCATCTTAGACATGAGAGATAATGACATGATTCCCATCATACTTGACAAACCCTTCCTAGCCACAGGACATACACTCATTGATGTTCGAAAAGGTGAGTTGAGACTTCGTGTGGAAGAAGAAGAGGTGATTTTTAATGTTTTTCGAGCAACAACCTTACCAGAGGCAAGTGACAACTGCTTCGCCATTGATGTGATCGAAGAAGCAGTGTCGGAAAATGGGTTCAGAAATGCTGATGTGCTTGAAGAAGTGCTGACACGATGGGATGATAATAGTGGCAATGACCCGAATATGATGGAGTATGCAAATTGGATGAATTCTTATGAGAAGTGTGATAAGAAGAGATATGAAGAGCTTGATCAGATGCCAGAGAGATCAGTACTATCCACAGAAAAAGCTCCAGAGTTAGAGTTGAAGACTCTACCAGATCATTTACAGTATCGATATCTAGGTGAGAATCAATCCTTACCAATGATCATCTCATGTCATCTATCCACAGTAGAGATTGAGAAGCTGCTGAGAGTACTGAGGGCTCACAAGCGTGTCATTGGATGGGCATTAGCAGACATAAGGGGATAAGTCTATCAACAGTGATGCGTAAGATCCATCTAGATGAGGAAAACAGGCCCTCCATTGAGGCACAGAGGAGACTGAATCCAAATATGAAGGATGTAGTCAGAAAAGAAATCATGAAATGGCTTGATGCTGGGGTAATTTATCCTATATCTGACTGTGCATGGGTGAGTCCGGTGCAAGTGGTGCCCAAAAAGGGTGGTATGACAGTAGTGACCAATGAAAGTAATGAGCTCATTCCATCTAGAACAGTTACTGGGTGGATAATTTGCATTGACTATCGCAAGTTGAACAAGGCAACCAGAAAAGACCACTTCCCGTTGCCATTTCTAGATCAGATGTTGGATAGACTTGCAGGGCACAATTACTACTGTTTTTTGGATGGTTACTCAGGGTATCATAAGATTGCCATAGCACCAGAAGATCAGGAAAAGACAACATTCACCTGCCCATTTGGTACGTTTGCATTCATAAGGATGACATTTGGACTTTGCAATGCACTTGCGACCTTTCAGAGGTGTATGATGGCAATTTTCTCTGATATGGTGGAGAGGAATATCGAGATTTTCATGGATAATTTCTCGGTCTTTGGGTCCTCGTTCGACGAGTGTTTGAGGCACTTGGAAACAGTGTTGAAACGGTGTGAAGAGTCCAACCTTGTGCTGAATTGGGAGAAGTGTCAACCGTGGTAAAAGAGGGATTGTCCTTGGACACAAAATATCAACCAAGGTATTGAGGTGGACAAAGCAAAGATTTCGATGTCGAAAATCTACCACCTCGATGCTCGACAAAAGTCGAAGTTTCCTTGGGCATGCGGGTTTGTTTTATAGAAGATTCATCAAGGACTTCTCAAAAGTTTCAAAACCTCTTTCCACCTTGCTAATGACTGGGATTGCGTTTGACTTCAATAAGGAATGCATGACCGCTTTTCAGACACTCAAATAGAGGTTTATCTCAGCACCTATAGTCATTGCACCAAACTGGGAGCTCCCATTCGAACGAATGTGTGATGCAAGTGATTATGCAGTGGGAGTAGTGCTTGGGCAGAGGGTCGATAAGGTATTCAGATCCATTTACTATACTAGTAAAACTCTTAATGATGCACAGTTGAACTGTGAAGCATCAACTATCAGTCTGGTCGAACCAATCAGGGGAGTCTTTGACTATATTATCACACCCCTGCATTTTATTATTTTGTCAGTTTCCTACTCTCACATATTTCTCATATTTTTGCAGGAAGACCGTCCTTGCAAATAGTCGAGGGCGGTCGGAAAAAAATCATCACAAGAATGAGCGGGAGTTATGTTGACTGAAAGAAGTCAGCTTATTTTAGATTCAACGAAGCATCGCTCTTAGTCCTATATTTTGTATTTTTATACATATTTGCAAATTCAATTGATATGTCTAGTGTTGATTACATAATTCTTTCATATCATGCATTTTACAACATAAACTTCTCAAACTACGCGTGTCTGATTCTCACCACACTGTGTGATACGTAGGCAACTCATTTTGGGTTCGGCACCACAAAAAAAATGATATTTGGCTCACTCATGCATTTCATTCATCCTATCACGAACATTCATTTTTTCATTACATTCATTTTTATTTCACTCTTTTTACTCTGCATTCGTCTCATAGTAGACAATCATTTATTTTGCACAGCTATTACTACTGATATCCTATCATGGATGATTTTTTTTTCAAGCATATATTTTATAACCTATCTGAATGAAGTACGCGCACAAGATTTTCTCGGCGGGATACGTAGACAGCCCTATTCGGGTTCGGTACCATTTATTCAAAAAAAAAAAATTATTCAAAAATACAAAAAATGTTATTCAAAAATACAAAAAATATTTTTTAAGTATCATTGTTTGACTTGGTCGATACCAACATAGTAAGGAGTGTGCATAGAAAAAAAAACAAGTAATAATCAGTATGGATTGACTTTGTGATAAACCATAGATTCTTTTGGTACCTCTTATTCACACCTGTAAATGACATTGTCTTGCATGTTTCCAAAATAAGAATGGAACCAAGCTCATCGTTTCATATGCATTGTGTGGTGAGTTTTTGAATAAGTTTAATTGCATTGCATTGTGATCTAGAACTTGGCCTGAATGTTTGTTGAGGCGAAATCCTGAGTAACACTCGGTATGGGAATTGATCGTAGGCTTTCTTTGACCCGCTTGAGCCTTTTCAGCCTAGTAAATAGCATTATCCCTAGTACACCCCCTTTGATCCTAAAACTTATTCTTTTGACAACCGCATATTACACCTATACCCTTTCTGAGTGCATACGCACCATCTCTCTCTTTTCCCGACCTCCTTGAGTGTATTACAAATGTGCAATTGGCTGACAAAAATTATAGTTGAAATTTCCAAAGAAAAAAGTTGTCAAAGTCCCAAAATGAAAAAAAATAAAGGACGACTTCACAAAAAGAAGAAATCAAAAGCCCCGACATTATCAAAAAAAATGATGAATGAAATAAGAGAATAACTCTGGAAAAGGGGGCTTCACACAAAAGATTCAAAAAGAAGTCAGTACGTGATGTTGTCTTTCCATTTTTCAGAACAAACAACAAAAAAATACATATATTGAAAATCTTATCTTTTACTTTTCACGAACTACGTCTTGACCTGATTCCCTCTGCGAGATACGTAGGCGGCCACATCGGCTTCGGTCCCACATCATTTTGAAATCATAAAAATTCTTATTTTTGCATCACGAACTACGTCTTGACCTGATTCCCTCGGCGGGATACGTAGGCAGCCACATCGGCTTCGGTCACATTATTATAAATCTTTCACTCTTATCTTTGCACATAACAAAATAAGCTCATTTGATCACCCTGATAGAGAGCAGGTAAATTTCCTACACAGAACTCGATTTTGCCTAAATAAGACTTCAACGTCCTCATATAGCAGAAACTGGGGCATATTTTGAGGATCACATTCTTGTTTGGCATCTGTACAAAAGCGTCATCTTGATCTACAGGGTCCCAATTGCATTATGTCCGTACAAAGGCGGTACTTCGACTCACAGGGTCATATTCTAATCCTCACCTAATCATTTTTACATTACATATATCCATGCATTAACTCTTCATCCAGATTGGGTTTGCAAGAACTTCAATATTATTTCAATCCAGGCGGGTCACAAACGCACAACGTCTATGCAACGACGTCATTTCAACCCAGACGGGTCGCAAACGCATAACGTCTATGCAACAACATCATTTTAACCCAGGCGGGTCGCAAACGCACAACGTCTATGCAACGGCGTCATTTCAACCTAGACGTATCACAAAACAGGTACGTCCATAAAATAAATTCGTCCATATTTCGTCTATGCAACGACGGACGTTTGCATCGCGTCTATGCAATGATGCATTTTCATTTAAACCTATGCAACGGCTTCATTCATGTTTCGTCTATGCAACGACGAACATCTTCATCGCGTCTGTGCAACGATGTCATTTCATTTAAGCCTCTGCAACGTCTTCATCTATATTTTTTTTGTGCAACGACGACATCTGCATCACGTCTGTGCAACGACGCCCTTTCATTTAAGTCTATGCAATGGTTTCATCTATGTTTCGTCTATGAAATGATGAGCATATGTATTGCGTCTATGCGACGACGTTATTTCAAGTAAGTCTATTCGACGACTTCATCTATATTTCGTCTATGCAATGACGAGTATCTGCATTGCGTCTATGCAACAATGTCATTTCATGTAAGCCTATGCAACGACTGTATCTATGTTCCGTCTATGCAACGACGAACATCTGCATTGCGTCTATGCAACGACGCCACTTCATGTAATACTATGCAACTGCTTCATCTATGTTTTGTCTATGCAACGACGTCATTTCATGTAAGCTTATGCAACGGCTTCATCTATATTTCGTATATGCAACGACGAGCATCTGCATTGCGTCTATGCAACGACATCATTTTATGTAAGTCTATGCAACGATTTCATCTATGTTTCGTCTATGCAACGACGATCATCTGCATTGCGTCTATGCAACGACGTCATTTCATGTAAGTCTATGCAACAACTTAATCTATGTTTCGTCTATGCAACGACGTCACTTCATGTAAGCTTATGAAACGGCTTCATCTATGTTTCGTCTATTCAACGACGAGCATCTGCATTGTGTCTATGCAACGACGTCATTTCATGTAAGCCTATGCAACATCTTCATCTATATTTCGTCTATACAACGACGAGCATATGCATTGCGTCTATGCAATAACATCATTTCATGTAAGTTTATGCAACAGCTTCATCTATGTTTCGTCTATGCAACGACGAGCATCTGCATTGCGTCTTGCAACGACGTTATTTCATGTAAGCCTATGCAACGACTTCATTTATGTTTCGTCTATGCAACAACGAGCATCTGCATTTCGTCTATGCAACGATGCCATTTCATGTAAGTGTATGCAATGGCTTCATCTATGTTTCGTCTATGCAACGACGAGCATCTTCATTGCGTTTATACAAACGACGTCATTGTCGCGCCCGTTTTTTACCTCGGGGTCTGAACGGTATCCGCAACGTTGCTCTTTGGCGCGGTTCTCTGAATGGATCAATAATGCTGATTTTGAGAAGTCGTCACCTAATAAGTTAAGTGAATTAGGACACTTGATTTATTGCAGTAAAATACTGCAATTAATCTCCATTTAATGGTCTGCGAAATTAGTGAGATTCTGGATCAGGGTTCTTTATTATCCTAAAGGGGAGAGATTAGGCATCCTTTAAGATCCGCTAACTTGCGGTTATTCGTTCAAGCTCAGGTTAATTATTTATTGCCCTTTTTTATTCTACGTATTCTAAGCATTTTTTTCATAATTTATAATTAAAATAAAATGCAATACAAAATAATAAAAACTAAAATTAAATGCGACATAAAATAAAACTCCGAGACATCTTTTAGCCCCTTTTTAGGCCTTCTGCACAAGATGATCTCCGGGTACCTGCATAAACACTTAGTAAAAGTGTTAATAGTAGAATAAATAATTTTAAAGCAATGACAAGAATTAATAAGTAAAGCAAAATAAATAAATCCGTCTTTTGCACAGAGAAGGCCTTGGAAATCAGACGGGGATTCCTTCATCGGCCAATATTGTTAAAAACAATAAAATAAATAAAATCTTCAGATCCGCGCCAAAACAGTAATAGTTTTAAACACGGAGGGCTTAGATATATATAAAAATTAAGTGGGACATCCTAAACAAGTGCGGCTGCGAGAATTCGCCCTGCCAGCGCATGTTGGTTATCTTGTGTAAGTAGAAGAAATCATCAACGCCCTGAAAGCTTCATTTATTTAATTTTTCCGTCTTTGCAACTGTGGAGGCCTAAAAAATCGACGGATAACTTTTTCATCGGCCATCAAGTGTAGTATATGTTCAAATCAGTTAAATAAAAATAAAAGCGAAATTACCAAAATCAGTCCGGAAACTGATGAACGGTAAACAGAAACGAGACAGTGAACAAAAAATGGTCCGCCAACAGTGGAAACAATAGCAACATAGCTCGCCGGAAAACACTTTAACCAGAAATATTCAGTCCAACAGATACCAAAATCAGTACAACATGACCAAAATCGGGCCAAACACGGTTGTAAACGACCAGATAGCAAAAATTTGCCGGATCAGACGACCCGAATCAGAACCCGACCAAGATCGAAAACAGACAACAATAAAAATAGCAAAGGAGGCAACAGTGGTAAGTCATCGAAGATAACAAATACCCGCCGGAAAATAGCCATGGTAGTAGTGTCAAGATAACCAACAAGAAGAATAGCAACCATTGATAACATCGCCGGAGTTCACAAACTCCGGTCAAGTATGAGAAAAAAAACGAGAATTAGTCCGGTAAGCACAAAATATAGCAACAAAAATAAAAGCCGAACAAAAGGGTCGTCGGAGTTCACACTCCGGTCAGTGCAACAACACAGAAGTTCAAGAGGAGGCGTCGCCGGCGGTAAGAACAGGGGCGGCGCCGCGGTGGTTCCGCAGTGTGGCGATGGTGGTGAGGTTGACGGAAGTTCGACGGGCCAGGTTCAATTGTGGCGAGATGGTGTTTCACCGGTGGGTACAGGTAACGGTGGCGGTGGTCCGTGTGTGTGTGGGGGAGTTTAGAGGGTGAGGGAAGATGTAGGCTGCGGCTGGTTTAGAGGGTGTTCGCCGGAGCTTGGAGCTCCGGCGAAGGCGGCGGCGACGTGAAGGTGAGAGGGTGAGGGAGAGGGGAGTGGGCTGCTGCGGCTGAAAGGTGTCTTTTTTAATAAATGAGAGAGATAGGGTAGGGGAATAGGGGGATGGGCTTGGTGTGCTGCAAAAGGTAAGAAAAAGTATGAGTAGTGTGTTGAAAATGATAAAAGATATGATGGGACTAGGTTTGGTGTTTGGGAAAAATTAAAAAGGGTGTTGGATTGGACTTATCCGGATTGTGTCTTGGACTGGACTGGTTTGACAAAATGCAAAGCGGGTTAATTATTTAAAATAAAATTATTTAAAAAGATGCAAGATTATTAAAATGCAAATGCCGATGCAATAATAATAATAATAAAATGATATTTAAGAAATGTTTAATGCCTAATTAAAAGTAAAAACGGGATGTCAATTAATTATTTAAAGAGATGCAAATATAATAATAATAGAAACATAATATTAACAAAGACATAATGCTTAATTTAAAATAAAAATATGCAATGTCATTTTTGTGAAGAAATAAACATTGAATATTATGCGAAAAATGCAAAAAATGATAATTAAAATGCGGTGTCCTAAAACACATAAAATTGCAACAAATATACGAAAAACGGGTCAAAATTGACTGTAAACAGCATGTCCTTCTTTGTACGAAGATGATGGAAGACCCAAAATTGTCTCTGTTTAATAAACTAGAACTCAAAAATAGGGATGATGCAGACCCAAAATTGTCTCTGTGTCAAATCATGATGACCTTTGGAGTCGTTGTGATCACGAAAAATAAAAGCAAAGTGGCCGGTTAAAAATGTCTCAGTGTCGAAGTATGAGGACACTGGGTTGCTGCGATGCTAGAAAATTAAAGCAGGTAGACGCCGATTCAACATTGTTCCAGTGTCGAATCATGATGACACTGGGCTGTTGTATGCTGCAGAATTAAAGACAATGCCGACACAAATTCATAATTTGTCTCAGTGTCGAAGTATTCTTGACACTGGGTTGCAGGTGATGTGGTGCTGGAAAAGACAGGGTGTTTGTAGATGTTGATGGCGTCATTGCATGGACGCGATGCAGATGCTCATCGTTGCATAGACGAAACATAGATGAAGTCGTTGCATAGGCTTAGATGAAATGCGTCGTTGTATAGACGCGATGCAGATGCTCGTCGTTGAATAGACGAAACATAGATGAAGCCGTTGCATAGACTCAAATGAAATGACGTCGTTGCATAGACGCGATGCAGATATTCGTCGTTGCATAGACGAAACATAGATGAAGTTATTGCATAGGCTTAGATGAAATGACGTCGTTGCATAGACGCGATGCAGATGCTCGTCGTTGCATAGACGAAACATGAATGGAGCCGTTGCATAGGCTTTGATGAAATGACGTCGTTGCATAGACGTGATGCAGATGTTCGTCGTTGCATAGATGAAACATAGATGAAGCCGTTGCATAGGCTTATATGAAATGACGTCGTTGCATAGACGCGATGCAGATGTTCGTCGTTGCATAGACGAAACATGGATGAAGTCATTGCATAGGCTTATATGAAATGACGTCGTTGCATAGGCGTGATGCAGATGCTCGTCGTTGCATAGACGAAACATAGATGAAGCCGTTGCATAGGCTTAGATGAAATGACGGCGTTGCGTAGACGCAATGCAGATGTTCGTCGTTGCATAGACAAAACATGGATGAAGCCGTTGCATAGGCTTTGATGAAATGACGTCATTGCATAGACGTGATGCAAATGTTCGTCGTTGCATAGACGAAACATAGATGAAGCCGTTGCATAGGCTTATATGAAATGACGTCGTTGCATAGACGCGATGCAGATGCTCGTTGTTGCATAGACGAAATATGGATGAAGTCGTTGCATAGGCTTATATGAAATGACGTCGTTGCATAGACGTGATGCAGATGATCGTCGTTGCATAGACGAAACATAGATGAAGCCGTTGCATAGGCTTAGATGAAATGACGTCGTTGCATAGAAGCAATGCAGATGTTCGTCGTTGCATAGACGAAACATGGATGAAGCCGTTGCATAGGCTTTGATGAAATAGCGTCATTGCATAGACGCGATGCAAATGTTCGTCGTTGCATAGATGAAACATGGATGAAGCCGTTGCATAGGCTTTTATGAAATGCGTTGGTTTATGAGCGTACCTGCTTTGTGACTCGCCTGAGTTGAGATAACGTCATTGCATAGACGTTGTGCGTTTGTAACCCGCATGGGCTTATTGTTGTGCTCCTGCCTTTGCTGATATGAAGATCCCTCAAAATATGTCACAGTCATGTGTAGGTAGTCGTGGATGCAAAATATATGAGGATGCTAAACTCTTCCATGGACAATATTGAGTCCTGTGCAAAACAAGAAAGACATATCTCTAACGGTGTGACCGAAGCCGATGTGGTTGTCTACGTATCCCGCCGAGAGAATCAGGTCAGAGCGTAGTTCGTGATGCAAAATAAGGATTTTTTTATGATTTTAAAATGATGTGGGACCGAAGCTGATGCGGCCGCCTACGTATCTCATATTCGACGAGAATCGGGTCAAGACGTAGCTCGTGATGCAAAAATAAGATTTTTTTTAATGATTTTAAAATGATGTGGGACCGAAGCCGATGTGGCCGCCTACGTATCCCGCCGAGGGAATCAGGTCAAGACGTAGTTCGTGATGCAAAATAAGGATTTTTATGTAATATGCATTTTGTTGTTTTTTCTCTGAAAAGGTGGAAGACAAAATTACATTCCGACTTCAGTTGATACCAACAATTAGTATTGTGCATGAGGATTTTCGTTTATTGCTTTCAGTCTAACCGAGATTGACTCCGGTGTAATTCACACAGCTTCAGATAGTACCTCAGACATACCTGAGTGTCGACACACCTGCGTCGTCGGGGTTCGAACTACACGTAATCTCACGTTTCAAATGCCTCACAGAAATAAAGTCCCGTTCTCACATATATTCCAGTATTTTGAATTTTGGGACGTTGAGAAAATTACGCTCACACTCAAAAAGATGTTCAATGCATGCAATTGTGATACCATAGGCTTGGCCGTCATGTAAGTATCCACTAATGTGAGAACCCTCAGTATAAGATCATGTAGGGCTTGTCACGGGCTTGTAATGTAGGTTTGGGAAAATGAATGTATATCATTTGGATAAAAGTGACTAATCATTCCTCGAGGGTTGGACTATGTCCATGCTTGATATTTGTGCGCTTTAATGCTGACTTGCTTTCTTTTTGTCTCAGTTTTTCTGAGCTGACTTCTTTTGAATCTTTCATTTGGAGCCCTTTTTTTTTCTTTTTCGGGGTTATGTATTCCCTTTTTTTTATAACATCGAGGCTTTTGATTTTTTTTTTTTTTGTGAAGTCGTCCCTTTTTTTTCTTTTTGAGACTTTAACAATTTTTGTCTTTGCAAACTTCAGCTAGAATTTTGTCAGTCACTTGCACATTTCTAAAGCACTCAAGGAGGTCGGGCCAAGAGAGGGATAGTGCGTACGCACTCAGAAAGGTTATAGGTGTAATATGCGGTTGTCGAAGAAATAAGTTTAGGCTCAAAGGGGTGTACTAGGGATAATGTTATTTGGTAGGCTGAAAAAGCTCAAACGGGTCAAAGAAAGCCTACGATCATTTCCTACACCGAGTGTTACTCAGGATTTCGCTTCAACAAACATTCAAGCCAAGTTCTAGATCACAATGCAACGCAATTGAACTTATTCTAAAAACTCGCCACACAATGCATATGAAACGATTAGTTCGGTTTCATTCTTATCTTGAAAACATGCAAAACAATGTCATCTACGGGTATGAATAAGAGGAACCAAAAGAATCTATGGTTTACCACAAAGTCAAACAATAATACTAAAAAAAAAAAAAACTTTTGTATTTTTGAATAACACATTTTTTTTTGTATTTTTTGAATAAAATATTTCTTTTTTTGTATTTTTCGAATAATTGTTTTTTTTTGTATTTTTTGAATAAATGGTACCGAATAAAAGGCACTCGTATCCGCCGAGGGAATCAGGTGCGCGTAGTTCATTCAAATATGTTATAAAATGTATGTTTGAAAAGAATTTATCAAAGAAATGATAGCAATATAAAGCTGTGCAAAACAAATGATTGTCCACTGTGGACGAATGCAAAGTAAAATGAATGTAACGGAAAATAAATGCCCGAAAATATGATGAATGAGATGCATGAGTGAGAAAAATATGCCTCTTTATTATCATTATTTTTATTTTTTTATTTTTGGTGTTGAACCGAAAATGAGTTGCCTACGTATCACACCGTGTGGTGAGAATTAGACACGCGTAGTTCGGAATGATTATGCTGTAGAAATGCATGATAAATAATTATGTAATCAACAATAAACATATCAATTGAATTTGCAAATAAAGATACAAAATATAGAAGAACTGAGAGCGATGTCTCGTTGAATCTGGTATAAACTAACTTCTATTAGTCAACATAACTACCGCTCATTTTTGTGATGATTTTTTTTCGACCGCCCTAGGCTGATTGCGAAGACGACCTTCCTGCAAAAAATATGAGAAATAGGTGAGTAGGAAAATGACAAAAATAATAAAAATGCAAAGGTGTGACAATGTAGTTAAAGACTTCCCTGATTGGTTCAACCGGACTGGTGGTTGATGTTTCACAAGGTCCAAGTCGCGCTATTCAAGAGTGATTTACGCAGTAGAAGTCCTGATTGCAATGTGACAACAAAAGTGCAAAAATGCAAATGCTCGAGCCCGGAATCACAAAAGGGTAATTATTGCATTAAATAATATGTACAGAGTTGCTAGCGACAAACAATAGTAAACAAAAAAGCATGGAAATCAAGCGCGTGCCCTAATATGCTTGGGACCTCCCTTATGCCAGAGGTGAGCCTAAACGCCAAATATGCGGGATTATGATAAATAAGTCCAAGCCGTTAAACTGCAATGTTTTGTTGGAAATGGTGACCAAATGACGGTGCACTTTTCTAATTTTGGCGTGTCATGACCAGGCTTGGATCCGTCTATCATTATCACGCTACACATATATGCTTATTGGTCGTTGGGTTGTGAAACCCGTCGACAATTTGGTGGATTTGCTAATCGTGGAGACGATACCAATGATCGACCCACCTAGGGTGTATGCATACATGACTTAAAATAAAGAGGGCGGTATAGCTCTATCTTAAATTTTTTAAAATTTGGCTTACTAGACACAATGGTTCCCGAGCGGACTACTCGAGTGAGAAGGCTACGCGACCACCGGTTGGACTGGATTCTCCGCGTAAAATGCCAACTCTCCTAAATTTGGGTATTTTAAAGAAATTTGCGGGTGTGCAAAGCACACCTCGCGTGTAGTGTGTGATAGTGTCAATTTTCCAGAATGGAGGAAATATGAGCGGAATGACAATTTAAGGTAAGCAGTAAAAGAATGTAGCAATTAAAGTAGTTAATTACAAAATAAAAGCAAACAATATAAAACATTTATAACAAATATAAAAGCAAAATAAGGCGCAATATTTAATTAACCTGGATTTGCTATGATCAAGAACCTGATATCCCCAGCGGAGTCGCCATGCTGTCGCGCCCGTTTTTGACCTCGGGGTCTGAACGGTATCCGCAACGTTGCTCTTTGGCGCGGTTCCCTGAATTGATCAATAATGCTGATTTTGAGGAGTCGCCACCTAATTAGTTAAGTGAATTAGGACACTTGATTTATTGCAGTAAAATACTGCAATTAATCTCCATTTAATGGTCTGCAAAATTAGTGAGATTCTGGATCAGGGTTCTTTATTATCCTAAAGGGAAGGGATTAGGCATCCTTTAAGATTCGCTAACTTGCGGTTATCCGTTCAAGCCCATGTTAATTATTTATTGCCCTTTTTTATTCTACGTATTCTAAGTATTTTTTCATAATTTATAATTAAAATAAAATGCAATACAAAATAATAAAAACTAAAATTAAATGCGACATAAAATAAAACTCCGAGACATCTTTTAGCCCTTTTTAGGCCTTCTGCACAAGATGATCTCCGAGTACCTGCATAAACACTTAGTAAAAGTGTTAATAGTAGAATAAATAATTTTAAAGCAATGACAACAATTAATAAGTAAAGCAAAATAAATAAATCCGTCTTTTGCACAGAGGAGGCCTTAGAAATCAGACGGGGATTCCTTCATCGGTCAATATTGTTAAAAATAATAAAATAAATAAAACATTCAGATCCGCGCCAAAACATTAATAGTTTTAAACTCGGAGGGTTCAGATATATACAAAAATAAAGTGGGACATCCTAAACAAGTGCGACTGCGAGAATTCGCCCTGCCAGCGCATGTTGGTTATCTTGTGTAAGTAGAAGAAATCATCAACGCCCTGAAAGCTTCATTTATTTTATTTTTCCGTCTTTGCAACTGTGGAGGCCTAAAAAATCGACAGATAACTTTTTCATCGGCCATCAAGTGTAGTATATGTTCAAATCAGTTAAATAAAAATAAAAGCGAAATTGTCAAAATCAGTCCGGAAACTGATGAACGGTAAACAGAAACGAGACAGTGAACAAAAAATGGTCCGCCAACAGGGGAAACAATAGCAACATAGCTCGCCGGAAAACACTTTAACCAGAAATATTCAGTCCAACAGATACCAAAATCAGTACAACATGACCAAAATCAGCCCGACACAGTTATGAAACAGCCAGCAGTAGCAAAAATTTGTTGGATCAGACGACCCGAATCAGAACCCGACCAAGATCGAAAACAGACAACAACAAAAATAGCAAATGAGGCAACAGTGGTAAGTCATCGAAGATAACAAATACCCGCCGGAAAATAGTCATGGTAGCAGTGTCAAGATAACCAACAAGAAGAATAGCAACCATTGCTAACATCGCCGGAGTTCACAAACTTCGGCCAAGTATGAGAAAAAAAACGAGAATTAGTCCGGTAAGCACAAAATATAGCAACAAAAATAAAAGCCGAACAAAAGGGTCGTCGGTGTTCACACTCCGGTCAGTGCAACAACATAGAAGTTCAAGAGGGAGGCGTCGGCACGGTAAGAACACCGAGCGGCGCGCCAGTGGTTCAGGTGTGACAGTGGTGGTGAGGTTGACGGAAGTTTGACGGGCCAGGGGGTTCAACTGTGGCGGGATGGTGTTTCACCGGTGGGTACGGGTAACGGTGGCGATGGTCCGTGTGTGTGTGTGGGAGTTTAGAGGGAGAGGGCAGATGTAGGCTGCGACTGGTTTAGAGGGTGTTCGCCGGAGCTTGGAGCTCCGGCGAAGGCGGCGGCGACGGGAAGGTGAGAGGGTGAGGGAGAGGGGAGTGGGCTGCTGCAGCTGAAAGGTGTCTCTTTTAATAAATGAGAGATATAGGGTAGGGGAATAGGGGGTGGGCTGGTGTGCTGCAAAAGGTAAGAAAAAGTATGGGTAGTGTGTTGAAAATGATAAAATATATGATGGGACTAGGTTTGGTGTTTGGGAAAAATTAAAAAGGGTGTTGGATTGGACTGATCCAGATTGTGTCTTGGACTGGACTGGTTTGATAAAATGCAAAGCGGATTAATTATTTAAAATAAAATTATTTAAAAAGATGCAAGATTATTCAACTGCAAATGCCGATGCAATAATAATAATAATAAAACGATATTTAAGAAATGTTTAATGCCTAATTAAAAGTAAAAACGGAATGTTAATTAATTATTTAAAGAGAAGCAAACATAATAATAATAGAAACATAATATTAACAAAGACATAATGCTTAATTTAAAATAAAAATATGCAATGTCATTTTTGTGAAGAAATAAACATAGAATATTATGCGAAAAATGTAAAAAATGATGATTAAAATGCGGTGTCCTAAAACACATAAAATTACAACAAATATATGAAAAACGGGTCAAAATTGACTGTCAACAGTCATTTCATGTAAGTCTATGCAATGACTTCATCTATGTTTCGTCTATGCAACGACGAGCATCTGTATTGCGTCTATGCAACGACGTCACTTCATGTAAGCCTGTGCAACGGCTTCATCTATGTTTCGTCTATGCAACGACGAGCATCTGCATTGCGTCTATGCAACGACGTCATATCATGTAAGCTTATGCAACGACTTCATCTATGTTTCATCCAGAAACGACGATCATCTGCATTGCGTCCAGAAATGCCGCCATCTTCGTCCAGAAACGACGAACATATGCATTGCATCCAGAAATAACGTCATCAGCATCAGCAAACACTTTTTGCATTTTTGACCTCAGGAACAAACATCCTAGAGGCATTTCTGGGAACGAACACCCTATCTTTTCCAGCATCTCTTCGCAACTGTGACCCAGTATCATCAAGATTCGACATTGGAACAAATTTTTAAATCGGCATCCATCCGTCTTTAATTTTCTAGCATCGCAACAATCCAGTGTCCTCATAATTCGACACTGGACAAATTTTAAATCTGCATCAGTTTTGCTTTTTATTTTGGTATCACAACGACTCAGTGTCATCATAATTCGACACTGGACAAAATTTTTGAACCTGCATCAGCTTTTTGCCCATTCATTTTCTTGATCTTTGTTTTATTTCTGACGATGGGGGGAAAATTGGCTACAAGTCAACGTCTTTGTCCGAAAACTCTTTCATCGTCTTCGATCAAAGAGGGACAAGCTGTTGACACCCAATTTTGACCCATCTTTTAGTCATTTCTTGCAATTTTAAGCATTTTAGGACACCGCATTTAATCATCATTTTTTGCATTTTTACATAATATTCTATGTTAATATTATGTTTCTATTATTATTACACCATCGTTTTATTTTAATAATGTTTGCATCTCTTTAAATAATTAATTGACATCCCGTTTTTACTTTTAATTAGGCATTAAATATTTCTTAAATATTATATTTTATTATTATTGCATTGGCATTTTCATTTTGATAATTTTATATCTTTTTATAATTGTTTCTTTTAAATAATTAACATGTTTTGCATTTTTGTCAAACCAGACCAGTCCGAGGTACAATCCAGATCAGTCCAATCCAACATTTTTTTTATTTCATCCGAACACTCTTTTTATTTTATCTTAATCATACACCTTTTACTTTCCCCCCAAATCAAAACATACTTTTCATCTTTCTCCCCAAAAGACAAACCCTAATATTACCTCTATATATAAATCACTTCATTCCATCATTAAAAAAACACCTCAGCCGCACCATCCCTTTTACAAAACACTTCTCCATTTTTTGTTCTAATATTTTTCAGCCGCACCCCTACCCCTATCCAAATCCAGCACAACACATCTCTTTTCTTGATAACTCTTTTATGTACTTTCTTGGTCGTAATAAAAATTGCATTTTTTATTCCATTTTTTCGTCTGGGTGTTCCTAATTCATTCACATTTGACTACCATTGTTGTTTGTTTTTAAAGGACTAAAAAAAGATTCTTAGTCATGTCACTTACTGGAAAAGTTACCCGTATTTCAGCCGCTAATATCTGTCTGGAAGAACACCATTAACGGCGAGCTTCGTGCATTTTTATACATGTATTTTATAGATATAACAAGTTTTATACTTCATGTTTGTTCTTGATATTTTTTCGGTCAGATCTGCCCGTCTTAAGAGTTTTCTCCGACGGGCTCCACCACTATGGTGGCGTCGCTCCGGCATACCTCGCCGTGGCAGTGACGTCGCCGTCTTTTTCGTTTGAGCCTGGCCGGATTTAAACCCCAGCGATGTTGTTGTTTCTCTTTCTATTGCGGCTATCTGATGTGCGATTTATACACACGCTTAACGCAAGTGCACGTATCGTTATAAGTAATATAGTCTAGGTAAGACCGAATATCGTACTCAGGGACTGGTTTTCAAGTACCGATTATCTATGCTTTAGTTTCTATTTGGTTAACGTTAATTGAGTTGGAATTCTAAACTAAAAATGCAGGAAATAAACTAATTATGAAAATACTTTGATTTAAATCAGTTATGATGGAGAATTATGGCTTCCAAGATCATCAACTATCCACTTTATTCAATCCTTAATACAATTAGACTAACTTCTTTTTCTACGTTAAGATAGCAGGTTAACTAGACCGTATTATACTCATGTTAAGGTAATATAAACACTCAACCCCAATGGAGAACCCTTCTATCTTTCGATGACAAGATTGACTATAAAGGAGGATTAAGAGCAATAACCTATTAAGCTACACAAGTATCGGGGTACTTTCGTCCACGATTTAAACCTATATTTATTCAACTATATCATATTCACAATCTCCCCTTTCGAATTTCGATTAGAACTCATAAAAGTGATGATAACTATTGATCAATTTATTATCAAGCAATCAAAGCAATTATTGAATAAATCTTAATCAAGTGAAGAAGAAAACAAACTAATGCATTAATTCATGAATAAGAGTTTCAAGCGAATCACAAGGAAATCCCTAATAACATAATTAGCTCCTAGCCATAGTCACACTAAGAACTAATACAATCTCCATACATGAACTGAAATAAACAAAGAAAAGAGAAAGAAAAGAAAATACTTGAACTAGGTCTCAAATCTTCGTCTCCTAGAGTTGTGTTGTATGTACAATGGATGAAATGAATCCCCCTCTAGAGAATGATGTGGAGAATATATATAGCCCAAGAATCCTTTAGGTCAAGGGTTAGGGATTATGTAGGTAAGAAAAGTTATCCCTTTTGGACCCTGAAAAGGTGTCAAATTCGGCCCAAAACGTCAAAAATACCGCGTCGGCGTCGTGGCCCTGTAGTCGGGCGCCACGGCGCCTAAAAATCAGAGAGTTTCGGACAACTTCAGTGGTCGGCGCTGCTGCCTGGCGGATTTTCATTTCGTCATCCTTTTTTCGTCCGGACTTCGTCTGATCTCCTCTATACTTCCCGGGACTTCTTAGACTTCATTTATAGGCCCTTTTAGTGTGCAATTTCATCTCAATTATGCTCACTTCATCTTCTTTTCACCATTTCTCCATTTTTTACCGCTGTGACACAAAAGGAAGAAAAACGATCCTAATACTACACTGAACATCAACAAAATGGATAAAATACTAATTAAAAATGACTCAAAAAGTGTATATAAAATACACCGACCACTATCGACTGTTAGTTTATTTTGGTGTTTGTTGGACTGATTGTTTGTGGTTTTGGGGTCTTGCCGTAGTTTTAAAACTCCGGCGATCTGTCGGCATTTTTTTCGGCGAGTTTTGTTGGCTACTCCACTATTTACCGTTTGTTAGACTGATTATTTGGGCCATTTTTTCGGACTGATGTTGCCATTGTCTACTGGTTTTGGACCTTTTTTTCCATTGCTGTGTTGATGTTGTTTCCACTATTTTGCGGACTATTGTTGTTCACAGTTTTGTTGTTGTTTACCGTCGTTGGGTTATTGGACTGATTTTGACGATTCGCTCTTTTGTTGTTCATTTTACTAAACTGATTTTGAAGAAATTATGCATTTTGGTCGATGAAGGAATCTCCGTTTGATTTCCAAGGCCTCCCATATATAAAAGACGAGTTTATTTTTTGTTTACTTATTAATTCTTGTCATTGCTTTAGAATTATTCATTCTATTGCTAACACTTTTACTAAGTGTTTATACAGGTACCCGGAGATTCATCTTATGCAGAATGCCTAAAAAGGCTAAAAAAGACAAAGATATCCCGGAGTTTTATTTTACGTCGTTGTATTTAATATTAGTTTTATTATTCTGTATGACATTTTATTTTAATTGTAAAATATGAAAAATGCTTAGAATAGGTAGACTAAAAAGCCAAAATATAATTAACTAGGTTTGATCGGATAGCCGCAAGTTAGCGGATCTTAAAGGATGCCTAACCCCTTCCCTTTAGGATAATAAAGAACCCTGATCCAAAATTTCATTAATTTTGCATATCATTAAATGGAGATCAATTACAATATTTTTATTGCAATATTTCAAGTGTCCTAATTCACTTAACTAATTAGGTGGCGACTCCTCAAAATAAGCATTTTTGCTCCATCCAGGGAACCGCGCCAAAAGAGCAACGTTGCAGTTCCGTTCAGACCCGTGGTATAAAACGGGCGCGGCAGGGATCATCTTATTTTCTTAAACCAAAGAACTTTGGCGGATTCATCCCCAAAAAGTTCGTATGTCTTCATCCTCCACTAAGTGTCAGATCTGCCCCACATTGTTGTTGGGATGCCACCAGAGTGGTGAGCATCTAGATCGCAACCTGCATCGATCTGATATCAATTACACCTTCAGCAGGAGCTATAGGGGCAGGTGGAGCAAAAGGTGGTGCTTGATTTCCATTGTCATGATCAGTCTCAACATTGACTCAGTAGTAGCGGGGTTAGGGACCCTGACGGGTCGTCCACAAGATGATGGACTCGAAGCAACATTCTTATATTAGCAGCTCTCGCACAAGTCAACATTTATGTGAGGCAAGAAATTAATGAATACGTTACAACGATCCTAAAGAAATTCAGGCTCTATAGCACAATCTAAAATCAAGAAATGTGAGAAACACCTAAAAAAAATGTCCTGGTAGTCATACCTCCATACATGTGGCCAGTCTGCATAAAGAAGACTCCACTAGACACAACTCCATAGATAATTCCTAGGACACTTCTAAACCTAGGCTCTGATACCAAGTTTGTCATGCTCTAAACCTGACCTTGGACATAACAGGCATCCGGTGCTATGAACAACACTGGAAGCACCTTATACAATATTTAGATAATCATTCTTATTCATTATCTCTAAATAACAAGTCCTATAAAGATTAAAATATGAACATGCTCAACTTAATAAAATCAGCGAAAGTCTAATATAGATATTAAATCATGAAATGTAGCAAATCCTAAGCGAGTCATACGAAACTTTAAACATATATCCAAAATCTGACAACTATCTATGGATCTTTTAAGATAAATAAATGAGTATCTAACTTCGGGACGTAGCCCAGAACTAAAATAAATAGACAAATAAATATAGAGTGGTGTTATATGATACACCATAAAAAACAACAATGATATGCTTGAGTACTGGGTACTCAGTGTCTAAGGGGAAATAGTTAACAAAGTCAAAATAAGATAGTAAAATCAGTAAAACAATATTAATGAAAACCATTCGAAATCTAAAGTTAGAGTATGATATCAAGCTTAGTAAAATTAAACAAAGCAACAATAACGAAGAATACATCATGTTAAACTCATTAAGCGTTGACCATATTAAGTCTTTCACTTACAAGCCCGAGATTATCAACAACCCAACTTATGGGCAACTAAATAATTAATACAGGCCAACTCACGAGCGAACAACTATTTAATACACCAGGGATTTATCCCACAAAGGCTAATCGTCCTCTGGACTAGCACAATAATAGATACTCTGGGCTACACGCCTCGGAGGTCAATCACCCTCTGGACTAATACAACGATACTCAAAAGTGATGTGTTAGGATCCATAGCGGCTAATCATCCTCTGGACTAGCATAGCTTGCCCATACAGGCTCAAACACAACCGAGTACAAGTCATGTCATGAGAGCTGAATTCACTTATAAAGTCATCTTCTTAATAATAGATGTACTTTAAGTCTTAGATCAATTTAGAAACCTTATTCAAAGAACTTATTCAATTTCAAATTCAATAAACACATTCAACTGGTGAATCATGTTTAAACCGTTAACCTTTAGGAATTAGATTTAATCATCCCAAAATATGGCAAAATAAGTTCAATCAAAGTAGTATGTTACGTAAAAGGTTCGTTGCAGGCTTGACCCTATACACGCATGACCTTGTCTAAAAATTATTTTCAAACCAAAAATAAGTTTAACAAAGAACAATCACCAAATAAGGATTTCACAAGTACAAACAATCAAATAACACTTTTGAAATCTAAACATACCTGATTCCTGCTCAAACATATTCCCCCAATTTAAACAATCGTTATACAAATAATTAGGATGATAAAGATTAGAACTTTAAATATTTTTCCTAGAATTCCCACCCTTTTGAAAACTAGGGTTTAAAACCAATATTCATGTTCTTCATTTCATATGATTTACCCATGGATTCTAATAGCTTGTAATACCCCACCCTAACCTCAATTCATTCAACAAACATCATTATAAGTTAAGTTCTTACCTTTATTGAGGTTTCTCCAAAGGTCCTCTTCAATGGTTCATCCTTTGGTTCTCAAGAATCTACGGATTGGAATGATAATCTAGTGTTAATCCTTATTATTTTGATGTGGTTCAGTCATAGGATGGTTAGGAACTCACCTTGTAGGATTTGAAAAAGTTCCAGGGGATTTTCTCCTTAAAACGTCGTCCAAGAATGAAGTGGGATTGAAAATTTCAAGAAAATCCCATTTTTAAACACTTCCAGCGAAGTTGAGAATACTACGTCGCATATGTGGTCGCATTCTAAGTTTGCGGCCGCATTCTCAACGCAAAAACAAACCAAAAATATTATAAAATCTACCTGAAATGCGGAGTGATTTTTCAGCATCGCATTTGGAGTTTGCAGTCGCATTTTGCATTCTGAGTATGCGGTCGCATTCCAGCTAGTGTCCCAGACATGCTTCAGTAAAACGGGCATAGCCTTTTTCTCACAACTCCGATTGAGCTCCCTTATATAGTTGAAAATGTACTTTTAAAGGACTACAACCTTTCTGTTTTATGTTTTCTCAAATTACTAACTGATCTTCACGTAAACAGGGTAACAGTCAGGACTACCAAAAATATAGTTGATTCTATCGAATCTTACGCACCCCACTATTCGTGTTGATCTTAAAACAACTATTTTCACTCAAACTCACCTCTATAGGACTTCATATGTCTAAAGTGTCGTATTAATACTCATTTAACTCATTCACATCTAATTCGGATTTACGGAGTGTTACATTATCTCCCTCTCAGAATCATTCGTCCTCGAATAAGAGTTATGACCTAAGATTTTTACTAAACCTCAAGTCTTCAAAATTTTTGCTAGAGTTCCTTGGTATTGCAAGTTGTCTCAAAATGAAACTCAGTTAATACTCTATCAATAACCATATGATCTTGACAGGAACTCCCCACAACTACATCAAACAAGTCTATGCATGAAAATAAGGGATGTACACCTTTAGTCTAAACTATCACAAACATTCAACAATCAGAAATTTCAACACATACCTGGAATAGGGTATAAGTGAGGATATATCTTCTTCATGTCCTCCTCTGCTTTCCAAGTCACTTCTTCGATATTATAGTTTCGCCTAAGACTTTAACTGAAGCTACAACTTTTGTCGTCAATTGCCTAACTTGTCGATCTAAGATCTACACAGGTTCTTCATCATAAGACAACCTTTCGTTGAATTCAATCTCTTCATGAGGCATGATATGAGAAGGAACAAGTTTATACAACCTCAACATTAAAATGGAAAACAAAAGTTGTACCATGGCCATCTTAAATGGTAATTTCAAGTCGTAAGCCATCTTTTCAATTCTTCTCACAATCTCATAAGGACCAATAAAACGAGGACTAAGATTCCCTTTTCTACCAAATCGTATCACTCCCTTCATCGGTGACACTTTTAAGACTACCTTATCACCAATAGGAAACTCAAACTCACGTCGCCTCATGTTTATATAAGCCTTCTGTCAACTGTGATCAGACTTGAGTCGTTGCACAATGAGGTTCACCTTCTCGATTGCTTCATGAACTAAATCAGGACCCAATAGTTCTACTTCAGTAGGTTCAAACCACCCGATTGTAGATCTACAATGTCTCGCATAAAGAGCTTCATAAGGAGCCATTTGAATACTTGCTTGATAATTTTTATTGTACGCCTACTCTACAAGAGGTATATGTTCATCCCAATTACCTCAAAATCAATTGCACGCGCTCGTAACATATATTCCAAATTTTGTATAGTTCGCTATGTCTGCCCGTCCGTTTGAGGATGAAAGGCAGTGCTTAAGTTCACTCGTGTTTCCAAACCTTCTTGGAATGATTTCTAGAAATGAGCAGTAATGCGTACCTTTGTCAGATATGATGGATGTCAGAACCTATGTAGTCTAATGATTTTTCAAATATAAATTGGCGTAATGCGCCGCGGTATCAGTTGGATTCACATGAAGTAAATGAGCAAACTTGGTGAGTTTGTTCAAGATCACCCAAATAGAATCGAACTTGACATTTTTGCGAGGTAAACTCACAACAAAGTCCATATCAATCATCTCCCATTTCTAATATGGAATCTCAATATTCTGAGCCAAACCACCAGGTCTTAGGTATTCCTCTTTCACTTGCTTACAGTTGAAACACTTAGCCATAAAGTTAGAGATATCTACCTTCATGCTCTTCCACCAGTAGTGTTGTTTCAAATCTTTATACATCTTGGTAGATCCTGAATGCACTAAATATGTGGAACTATGTGCTTCCACCATTAACTCTTGTCGGAGACCATCAATATCAGCGATACATAAGTGTTTTTACAACCTTAGGACATTTTCATCAGCACTAAAGGTGAATGAAGTGTACTCACCCTTTTCCACTATATTTCGCAGCTTCACCAGAAGTCCGTCTTCATATTTCTTGGACTTAATTCTCTCCATAATATCAGACCGTGCTTGCATAATCACCACCAACTTCTACCATCTCATTTGTCTAAGATTTATCTCTCGTTGTTTGAAGATATTGAAAGCTTTTGTGATCAGTGAAGACACCACAGTACTCACCATACAAGTAGTGATGTCAAATCTTTAGAGCAAAAACCACAACAACCAGTTCCAAATCATGAGTCAGATAATTCTTCTCATGTTTCTTTAATTGACGTGAAACATAGGTGATCACCTTACCATTTTGCATCAACACACAATCCAAACTAATTTTGGAGGATCACGATAAACCAGAACCTGAAGACAGAGTAAAAAAAAGGAGCCGAAGTCAATCTCGACTTAAGCTCTTGAAATCTCTTTTCACAGGCCTCTGACCATTGGAACTTAGCAGTCTTCTGAGTCAATTTTGTCAGTGGTGAGGCTATAGATGAGAAGCCCTCCCAAAACTTCTGATAGTAATTTGTCAAACCCAATGTTGACACCCAATTTTGACCCATCTTTTAGTCATTTCTTGCAATTTTAAGCATTTTAGGACACCGCATTTTAATCACCATTTTTTGGCATTTTTGTATATTTTTTTTACCTAACATTCTATGTTGTTTTATTTTTTGTAAATTGGCATCATGATTTTACTTTAATTATGTATTAAACATTTTCAAATATTATGTTATTATTGTTGCGCGATCATTTGTTTTTACTAATTTTGCATCTCTTTAAATAATTAATTGGCACCACATTTTTTCTTTTAATTAGGCATTAAACATTTCTTAAATATTGCATTTTATTATTATAGCGTCGACATTTTTATTTTGATAATTTTGTACCTTTAAATAATTTTTTCTTTTAAATAATTAATCAATTTTGCATTTTTTGTCAAGCCAGTCCAGTCCAAGGCACAATCTGGACCAATCCAATCCGCCAAAAACCGATGCCCAAACTGAGGCTCAATACACCTTTCATCTTTTCCCTCTAATACCCAATACCCAATACCAAACCCTAAACCTAAATATCTACCCTATAAATAAAACATTACCCCCCCCCCCCATTAAAATGAGCCCCCAGTCGAAACGTATTTTTTCTCCCTCTCATTTTGTTATCTTCTTCAACATCACACACCCTCTGCCCGTCGCCCACACAACCCCTTTCCCGTCGACCGCTGCTCCCACTCACACTGTCCCGTCAACCACACCCACCATACCACTGTCCCGCCGGAGGTGATGACAGTCGGGAGCTCCTTATTCACCTCCTCTCCACCCACTGCTCATCGGTGAACCCCCACCCGACAACCATTAGGGCGGCGTCGCTCCGGCATACCTCGCCGTGGTAGTGACGCTGTCGTCCTTTTCGTTTGAGCCTGGCCGGATTTAAACCTCGGCGATGTTGTTGTTTCTCTATCTATTGCGGCTATCTACTGTTGGTTTATTTTTGTGTTTGTTGGACTGATTGTTTGTGGTTTTGGGGTCTTGCCGTAGTTTTAAAACTCCGGAGATCTGTCGGCATTTTTTCCGGCGAGTTTTGTTGGCTACTCCACTATTTTTACCATTTGTTAGACTGATGCTTTGGGCCATTTTTGTCGGACTGATGTTGTCATTGTCTACTGGTTTTGGACCCTTTTTTTTCCATTGCTGTGTTGATATTGTTTCCACTATTTTGCGGACTATTGTTGTTCACAGTTTTGTTGTTGTTGTTTACCGTCGTTGGGTTATTGGACTGATTGTTTACTATCTTGTTACTGATTTTTTGGATTGTTGGCTACTGATTTTTAGACATGTTGTTAGACTGATTTTGGTCATTGTTGTTGGCTGATTTTTGCCATTTTCGAACTTATTTTTGCCCATTTTGCTACTGATTTTATGGCTACTGTTGGACTAATTTTGGTCATTTTTGCTGGACTAATTTTTGGCTATTTGCTACTGATTTTCGGCCCTTTTGCTACTAATTTTCGGCATTATTGCTACTGATTTTCGGCTATTTGCTACTAATTTTGGACTGATTTTTGGTCATCTTGCTACTGATTTTGACATTTGTTTTGCTGGTTAACTGATAATGAACAAGGTACTACACTTGATTGGCCGATGAAGAAATCTCCGTCTGATTTCCAAGGCCTCCCATGTACAAAAGACGGATTTATTTTTTGGCTTTACTTATTAATTCTTGTTATTGCATTTAAAATTGTTATTTTATTACTAACACTTTTACTAAGTGTTTATGCACCCGGAGATTGTCTTGTGCAGAAGGCATAAAAAGGGCTAAAAGATGTCCCGAAGTTTTATCTTATGTCGCATTTAATTTTAGTTTTATTATTCTGTATTTCATTTTATTTTAATTGTAAATTGTGTAAAAATGCTTACAATAGGTAGAATAAAAGCCAATATATAATTAACCTAGGTTTGAACGGATAACCTCAAGTTAGCGGATCTTAAAGGATGTCTAACCCCTTCCCTTTAGGATAATAAAGAACTCTGATCCAGAATCTCATTAATTTCGCAGACCATTAAATGGAGATTAATTGCAGTATTTTTATTGCAATAAATCAAGTGTCCTAATTCACTTAAATAATTAGGTGGTGACTCCTTAAAATCAGCATTACTGCTCCATCCAGGGAGCCGCGCCAAAGAGCAACGTTGCGGATACCGTTCAGACCCCGGAGGTCAAAAACGGGCGCGACAGCATGGCGACTCCGCTGGGGATAATCAGGTTCTTGACCATAGCAAACCTAGGTTTATTATTGCTTGACTTTATTTTTATTTGTTTTAAATGCCTTAAAATTGCTTGCTTTAATCTTGTATGCTTAGATGTTTTAATTGTTATTTGCTTTTACTGCTTTCCTTAAACTGACATTCCGCTCATATTTCTTTCACTCTGGAAAATCCACACTATCACACACTACATGCGCACTGGGTGCATCAGCAAAATTCTTTCTTCAAAACCCAAATTTAGGAGAGTTGGTAATATACGTGGAGTGTCCTGTCTAACCGGTGGCCGCGTAGCCTTCTCACTCGAGTTATCCGCTCGGAAACCTTGCGTCTAGTAATCCAAATCTTAGAAAGCTTAAGATAGAGCTATACCACCTTTTTATTAAGTCATGCATGCATAAACCTTGGGTGGGTTAATCCTTGGTATTAACGCCGCAATTAGAAATCCAACAAACTTGTCGACGAGTTTCACAATCCAACGACCCATTAGCATACTATGTGTAGCCTGATGATGATAGACGGATCCAAGCCTGGTCATGACACACTGAAATTGAAAAAGTGCACCGTCATTTGGTCGTCATTTCCAACAAATATTGCAGTTTAACGGCTTGGACCTATTTATCATAATATCGCATATTTGGCATTTAGGCCGACCTCTGGCATAAGAGAGGTCCCATGCATATTGGGTGCGCGCTTGATTTGCATGATTTTGTTTACTATTGTCGTCGCTAACAATTCTGTACATATTATTTAATGTAATAATTACCCTTTTAACCCATGTACATATCATGCTTATAATTCCGGCCACGAGCATTTGTATTTTTGCACTTTTGTTATCGCATTGCAATCAGGACTTCTATTGTGTAAATCGCTCTTGAACAGCGTAATTTGGACTTTGTGAAACATCAACCACCAGTCTGGTCGAACCAAGCAGGGGAGTCTTTGACTATATTGTCACGCCGTTACATTTTACTATTTTTGTGGCTTGCCTACTCTCACCCATTTGTCATATCTTTTGCAGGAAAACCGTCCTCGCAAATAGTCGAGGGTGGCCGGAAGAAAATAAAAAATATAAAAAAAAAAAAAAAAAAATCATCACAAGAATGAGCTAGAGTTATGTTGACGGAAAGAAGTCAGTCTATACTAGATTCAACGAAGCATCGCTCTGGGTCCTATACTTTGTATCTTTTTGCAAATTCAATTGATATGTCTAGTATTGATTACATAATTTTTTATCATGCATTTTAAAACATAATCATCCCGAACTACGCGTGTCTGATTCTCACCATACGGTGTGATACGTAGGCAACCCATCTAGGGTTCGACACCACCGCCACATAAAAGGAAAAAAAAAGAGGGGGACATATTTGATTCACCCATTCATTGCATTTATCCAATCACGGACATTCATTATTGCATTTCATTCATTCTATCACATCCATTCATTTTTTCATTACATTCCTTTTACTTTGCATTAGTCTTATATTGAACAATCATTTATTTTGCACAGCTTTTACTTTTGTATTTCTTTCATGAATGAATTCTTTTTAAATCATACGTTTTATAACATATCTGAACGAACTACGCACACCTGATTCTCGTGTCAAAGATGAGATACGTAGGCAGCTCTACTCGGGTTCGGTACCATTTATTCAAAAATATAAAAATATTTTATTTACAAATCATAAAAAAAAATTAAAAAAAAAACAAAAAAGAAAGCTCTTTTAAGTATAATTGTTTGACTTGGTTGATACCAACACAGTTGGAAGTGTGCATAGGAAAGAATGAGTAATAATCAATATGGGTTGACTTCGTGGTAATCCATAGATTCTTTTGGTACCTCTTATTCACCCGTAAATGACAATGGCTTACATGCTTTCAAGATAAGAACGAAACCAACCTCATCGTTTCATGTCCATTGTGTGGTGAGTTTTAGAATAAGTTCAATTGCATTGCATTGCGATCTAGAACTTGGCTTGAATGTTTGTTGAGGCAAAATCCTGAGTAACACTCGGTGTAGGAAGTGATCGTAGACTTTTTTTGACCCGTTTGAGCCTTTTCAGCCTACCAAATAACATTATCCGTAGTACATCCCTTTTGAGCCTAAAGCCTATTCTTTTGACAACCGCATATTACACATATACCCTTTCTGAGTGCGTACGCACTATCCCTCTCTTGGGCCGACCTCCTTGAGCACTTTGGAAATGTGCAAGTGGCTGACAAAATTCGGCGTCGAAGTTTGCAAAGATAAAAATTGTCAAAGTCCCAAAAGGGAAAAAAAACACAAATGACGACTTCACAAAAGAAGAAATCAAAGCCCCGACATTATAAAAAAAATGAATGAAATGAGAGAATAACTTTGGAAAAAGCGGGCTCCAAACGAAAGATTCAAAAAGAAGTCAGTACAGAAAAACTGGACAAAAGAAAAGAAAGCAGATCAGCATTAAAGCACACAAATATCAAACACGGACGTAGTCCAACGCTCGAGGAGGATTAGTCACTTTTTACCCAAATGATATTCATCCCTTTCCCCAAACCTACATTACAAGCCCGTGACAAGCCCTACATGATCTTATACTGAAGGTTCTCACATTAGTGGATACTTACATGACGGCCAAGCTTATGGTATCACAATTGCATGCATTGAACATCCTTTTGAGTGTGAGCGTACTTCTCTAAACATCCCAAAATTCAAAATACTGAAATATATGTGAGAAATGAGACTTTCTTCAGTGAGGGCATTTGAAACGTGAGATTACGTGTAGTTCGAAACCTTGGCTGCAAGCAAGTGTGTCGGTACTTAGGTGTCTGAGGTACCATTTGAAACTATAGAAATTACCCAGAAGTCAGTCTTGGTTAGACTGGAAGTGAATAATGGAATTCCTAAGCACAATACTAATTGTTGGTATCAACTGAAGTCAGAATGTGAGGCTGTCTTTCCACTTTTTCAAAAAAAAACATATATATAAATTATCATTTTTTGCATCATGAACTACGTCCTGACCTGATTCCCTCGACGGGATACGTAGGCGGCCACATTGGCTTCGGTCCACATTGTTTGAAAACTCATAAAAATTATTTTTTGCATCACGAACTACGTCTTGACCTGATTCCCTCAGCGGGATACGTAGGCGGCCACATTGTCTTCGGTCTCATTTTTTGAAAATTGTACAATCATTTTTTGCATCACGAACTACGTCTTGACCTGATTCCCTCAGCGGGATACGTAGGCGGCCTAAATCGGCTTCGGTCACACCATTAGAAATCTCCCATTGACTCGCGTGGGACAAAATGCGTTTGATTATTCCGAAAAGAGATATGAGCAATTTCCGCCAGAGTTAACTCTTGCCCACGCGCCTCGCATAACGAAAACTGGGACAATTTTTGAAATGCACCGTGAAGAGATTATAATAAGGATTCCAAAAGCAATCAGCAATTGCAGCATTCGGCAAGCATTCACAGCATCCAGCAAGCCCGCGCAGAGCATTCAGCAAGCATTCACAGCATCCAGCAAGTCCGTGCAGAGACTACATCAGCAATCGCAGCATTCAGCAAGCATTCACAACATCCAGCAAGCATTCACAACATTCAACATGTCCGTGCAAGGAAGAAATCTCAGCATTTGCAGCATCACATCAATACAAACGCCATCACGTTTTACAAGATAACATTTCTACTCATACAATTACATTGCTTATAAATTCATGCGTTATCATTTTTGCCTTAACAGTTATGCACTAACCTTTTGCTTAAGTCAGAGCATGCAAAAGCTACAAAGTCGACGCGAATCAACCACTCATTTCCTAAAACTCACAAGTTTTCTTTGAGTGCAGGATCTTTATATCAGTAAAAGTGGGAGCACAACAATAAGCCCATACGGGTTACAACCACCAAACGTTTATGCAATGACGTTATCTCAACCCAGACGAGTCACAAAGCAGATACGTCTGTTATACCCCGTGGTTGAGTGCGGACGCGATCGAAGTCTCAGTCTTGCGGCGCGAGCGAGGCGCGGCGCCATGGCGAGTGATTGTAGGCTGCGCGGCGCGTGGCCGGAACTGAGGGTCGAAGTTTCAGCGTCGCGCGCGGGAAGCGAGTCGCCGCGCAGGGTCCGAAGTCCGCGAGTTGCGGCCGCGGCAGCTGCGCGCAGGCGGAAATCTGCGGAAAACTTTAGGAAAATCGATCTTTTCTTTTAAAAGGGCATGGGTGGGGGACAAGTGTCCCCCCCCCCCTTCTGTTATTTGCATGCATTATATTGACCAAGTCTTAAAGACTTGGTCATCTTTCATCTCTCTCTTAGAAAAAGCTCCTCCTTCTCTCTTAAACTCCAAGAGATATTCTAGCCTTAGAAAAAATCTGAAAAGTAAAAGGCAAGAAGGAAACTTGTGGCTAGCTTGTGAAGGTTGTTGTGGTGGTGTTCTTGGAATAGAAGCTAGCAAATTGTTGGATAAATTTGGCTAAAGCTCTAAGGTAATGATTCTTCCTCTATTATTAGTTTTTAGTGTTGCATGTTAAGAAGAAAGTACTTGTGGTAGTAAATGATGCTATTAGAGTCATTGCATGCAAGAAATGTGGGTTGGGTATAAAGGATTTGGCTAAAGAGATATTATGAGCATGTTGTAGCCTAAAAAATTACTTTAGAATTGTTAAGTGAATTGTTGTACCTTTTGGGGCAGAATTTTACACACCCAAGTTTAGGTGTGTAATCCCCTTTGATAGGTTTGGATTGTTGAGCCTTAAATGTGGCATTTGGATGTTGAATTCGGCCTTGAGAAAGGTGGCAAAGTATGTAGAAACAAAGGAAATGCTGCCCAATTTTCCATAGAATTAGGGGCTTTGAACTTAGATTATTTCTACATTGAAATTAGAGGTTAATAAATGCACTATGGTTATTATAGGTTGACATATTACTTGCGGTAGTTGGACTTAGCAAGTGGATTGACCGAAGAGGTATGTAGAGCTTTCCTATCTCTTGAGCATGAATAGTTGTATCTATGTAGTACGGGATACGTACAAGAATTGATAGTCTACACTTGTTTTAAAGTATATGATACTTGTTTCATTTCAAAAGTATAAGTCCCTTGGATTGAGGGAAAAATGTATTTGACAAAGGGAAAACGCTAATATAATGACTTTATGGGAAGTTGGTTATATTAGTTTTTCTTGAAAGATTCACAAAGAAAGGTTTACTCTAATTAAAACAAGTACGAGTAAAGGATTTGAAACTAAGAAAGGTGAATTGATTTTAGGCATTGGTTGCCTAAGGTTTTAAAGGAAATGAAGTCACTTGATTTAGAAGCCTATTATATTTCTAAAAGGAAATGTGACTTGTCTTGAAAAGAAACCGTAACTTGATACTATGGTGAATAGTATCTTGGAATCTTTGTATAAAAAGAGTTTTTCTTAAAAAGTTAGAAGTACATGGTACTTGGGTTGAATTCCCGGATTTTCTATTAAAAGACATGTTAGTGCCTTAGGATACTAAAATGAGAGGATATATTAATAATGTTAATAAGAAGTTAGAGGATTTCTTAACTTGCTTATGTTATGATAAGCCGGTAGTGCTTATGTATGATATGATAGGCCGGTAGTGCTTATGTTGTGATATGATAGGCCGGTAGTGCTTATGTATGATATGATAGGTAGTGCTTATGTTATGTATGATAGCGGATGAGCTATGTTATATATTTGTATTATTACGGTAAACCCGGGTTATTATCTATGCCATGGATTTGCTACCCATGATGCGAGCGCGCGCTTGCACTCACGCGGATCGGACCACGTGATTCACGCGGGTGAAATAGTCCCACGCGAGTACGGCGATGGTACTCATGCGGGTCCACAGGATCCACGCGGGTGAAATAGTCCCACGACGGCGGATGACCTCACGCGGGTCCACAGACCCGTGCAGTGAAATAGTCCCGAGTAGGATTGCTTAATGATACTACGCGCAGGTACCTGTTTTGATCGTGAGCCTCCTATTTTTATGCTATAAGATTTATACTTGTTACTCTCATTGTTAGTAAGGCACAATGCAAGGAAATTGATTTTTATCTATGACTCGGCTTATTTTTGACTTATGATATTGCTACTGATTTTCCGCTTTACATACTGCACGTTGGTATCGACCCCTTCTCCGGCTGCGTTCATCTGCGCAGGTAAGGGAAAGCAGGTGGTAGATCCTCATTCCTATGATCTTTTACTCAGGTGTCAGGAGCTCCACTTCTTCGGAGGCTCGACTTTTGGTATGGTTCTCCCTGGTGTTGTTGATATTTTGTACATTCAGGGGCATGATGGGGCCCTGTCCCGTCATAGTGTTACTCATTCTTAGAGGCCTGTAGTCTTGTCATAACTTGGGTTGTTTAAGGATCGCTCGGTTTTATGTACTTTTGGGGTAGCCATTTTGGGCTAGACTATTTTATATCATTATAGTTGTTTATTGTGAGTTTATATTCCGCTGGTTTTCTCTGATGTTGTGTCACAAGGGTGCCCGGGTTAAGGCACCGGTCACGGACCCGGGGTCGGTTCGTGACAACGTCCATAAAACGACACCATTTCATTGTAAGCTTATGCAATGGCTTTATCTATGTTTCGTCTATGCAACGACGAGCATCTACATTGCGTCTATGCAACGACGTCATTTCATGTAAGCTCATGCAACGACTTCATCTATGTTTCGTCTATGCAACGATGAGTATCTGCATCGCGTCTATGCAACGACGCCATCTCATGTAAGCCTATGCAACGGCTTCATTTATGTTTCGTCTACGCAATGACGAGCATCTTCATCGCGTCTGTGCAGCGACGCCATCCCATGTAAACCTATGCAACGACTTCATCTATATTTCGTCTATGCAACGACGAGCATCTGCATCACGTCTATGCAACGACAAACATCTGCATCGCGTCTATGCAACGACGCATTTCATAAAAGCCTATGCAACGGCTTCATCCATATATCGTCTATGCAACGACGAGCATCTACACCGCGTCTATGAAACGACACATTTCATAAAAGCCTATGCAACAGCTTCATCTATGTTTCGTTCATGCAACGACGAACATCTGCATCGCGTCTATGCAACGACGACATCTCATGTAAGCCTATGCAACAACTTCATCTATGTTTCGTCTATGCAACGATGATCATCTGCATCGCGTCTATGCAACGACGTCATTTCATGTAAGCCCATGCAACGACGAGCATCTGCATCGTGTTTATGCAACGACGCCTTTTCATGTAAGCCCATTCAACAGCTTCATCTATGTTTCGTCTATGCAACGACGATCATCTGCATCGCGTCCATGCAATGACGTCATCAACATCTACAAACACCATGTCTTTTCCAGCACCACATCACCTGCAACCCAGTGTCAATCATAATTCGACACTGGAACAGACTTTGAATTTGCGTCAGCATTGTCTTTAATTTTGCAGCATCACAGCAACTCAGTGTCATCATGATTCGACACTGGGACAATTTTGAATCGGCGTCTGCCTGCTTTAATTTTCTAGCATTGCAGCAACCCAGTATTCTCATAATTCGACACTGAGATAAATTTTAAATCTGCATCAGCTTTGTCTGTTATTTTGACATCACAATGACCCAGTGTCGGCTTTTGCCCATTCTTTTCTTGATCTTTGTTTTAATTCTGACGATGGGAACACAATTGGCTACAAGTCAACGTCTTTGTCCGAAAACTCTTTCATCGTCTTCGATCAAAGAGGGACAAGCTGTTGACACTCAATTTTGACTCATCTTTTAGTCATTTCTTGCAATTTTAAGCATTTTAGGACACCGCATTTTAATCACCATTTTTGTCATTTTTGTATTATTTTTTTACCTAACATTCTATGTTGTTTTATTTTTTGTAAATTGGCATCATGTTTTACTTTAATTAGGTATTAAACATTTTCAAATATTATGTTATTATTGTTACGCGATCATTTTATTTTACTAATTTTGCATCTCTTTAAATAATTAATTGGCACCGCATTTTTCTTTTAATTAGAAATTAAACATTTCTTAAATATTGCATTTTATTATTATAGCGTCGGCATTTTTATTTTGATAATTTTGTACCTTTAAATAATTTTTTCTTTTAAATAATTAATCCGTTTTGCATTTTTTGTCAAGCCAGTCCAGTCCAAGGCACAATCTGGACCAATCCAATCCGCCAAAAACCGAAGCTCAAACTGAGGCCCAATACACCTTTCATCTTTTCCCTCCAGTACCCAATACCCAATACCAAACCCTAAACCTAAATATCTTCCCTATAAATAAAACCTTACCCACCCCCCGCCCCCCCCCATTAAAATGAGCCCTCAGCCGCAATGCATTTTTTCTCCCTCTCATTTTGTTATCTTCTTCAACATCACACACCCTCTGCCCGTCGCCCACACAACCCTTTTCCCGTCGACCGCTGCTCCCACTCACACTGTCCCGTCAACCACACCCACCATACCACTGTCCCGCCGGAGGTGATGACCGTCGGGAGCTCCTTATTCACCTCCTCTCCACCCACTGCTCATCGGTGAACCCCAACCCGACAACCATTAGGGCGACGTCGCTCCGGCATACCTCGCCGTGGCAGTGACGCCGCCGTCCTTTTCGTTTGAGCCTGGCCGAATTTAAACCCCAGCGATGTTGTTGTTTCTCTATCTATTGCGGCTATCGACTGTTGGTTTATTTTGGTGTTTGTTTGACTGATTGTTTGTGGTTTTGGGGTCTTGCCGTAGTTTTAAAACTCGCGACCACGGCATTTTTCCGGCGAGTTTTGTTGGCTACTCCACTATTTTTATCGTTTGTTAGACTGATGCTTTGGGCCATTTTTGTCGGACTGGTGTTGCCATTGTCTACTGGTTTTGGACCTTTTTTTTCCATTGCTGTGTTGATATTGTTTCCACTATTTTGCTGACTATTGTTGTTCACAGTTTTGTTTTTGTTGTTTACCGTCGTTGGGTTATTGGACTGATTTTTGACTATCTTGTTACTGATTTTTTGGGTTGTTGGCTACTGATTTTTGGACATGTTGTTAGACTGATTCAGGTCATTGTTGCTGGCTGATTTTTGCCATTTTCGAACTGATTTTTGCCCATTTTGCTACTGATTTTATGGCTACTGTTGGACTGATTTTGGTCATTGTTGCTGGACTATTTTTTGGCTATTTGCTACTGATTTTCGGCCCTTTTGCTACTAATTTTCGGCATTATTGCTACCGATTTTCGGCTATTTGCTACTAATTTTTGACTGATTTTTGGTCATCTTGCTACTGATTTTGACATTTGTTTTGCTGGTTAACTGATAATGAACAAGTATTACACTTGATTGGCCGATGAAGGAATCTCCGTCTGATTTCCAAGGCCTCCCCTGTACAAAAGACGGATTTATTTTTTGGCTTTACTTATTAATTCTTGTTATTGCTTTTAAAATTATTTATTCTATTACTAACACTTTTACTAAGTGTTTATGCATATTCATTATGTCTTTGGTAAGATCTTCTCTTGTGGAAATTTTAGATGGAGTCATCTACAGGGCTAAGAATCTTGAGATCATCTTGTGCAGAAGGCCTAAAAAGGGCTAAAAGATGTCCCGGAGTTTTATCTTATGTCGCATTTAATTTTAGTTTTATTATTCTGTATTGCATTTTATTTTAGTTGTAAATTGTGTAAAAATGCTTAGAATAGGTAGAATAAAAGCCAATATATAATTAACCTAGGTTTGAACGGATAACCGCAAGTTAGCGGATCTTAAAGGATGTCTAACCCCTTCCCTTTAGGATAATAAAGAACCCTGATCCAGAATCTCATTAATTTCGCAGACCATTAAATGGAGATTAATTGCAGTATTTTTATTGCAATAAATCAAGTGTCCTAATTCACTTAAATAATTAGGTGGTGACTCCTTAAAATCAGCATTACTGCTCCATCCAGGGAACCGCGCCAAAGAGCAACGTTGCGGATACCGTTCAGACCCCGGAGGTAAAAAACGGGCGCGACACCCAAGAGCTACGAATATCTGTGGTGTTATATGATACACCACAGATTATACTGTCTATGGATATTTTAAGATAAATAAATGAGTATCTAACTTCGGGACGTAGGCCAGAACTAAAATAAATAGACAAATAAAGATAGAGTGGTGTTATATGATACACCATAAAAAACAACAATGATATGCTTGAGTATTGGGTACTCAGTGAGTGTCTAAGGGGAAATAGTTAACAAAGTCAAAATAAGACAGTAAAATCAGTAAAACAATATTAATGATAACCATTCGAAATCTAAAGTTAGAGTATGATATCAAGCTTAGTAAAATTAAACAAAGCAACAATAACGAAGAATACATCATGTTAAACTCATTAAGCGTTTACCATATTAAGTCTTTCACTTACAAATCCGAGATTATCAACAACCCAACTTATGGGCAACTAAATAATTAATGCAGCCAACTTACGAGCGAACAACTATTTAATACACCAGGGATTTACCCCACAAAGGCTAATTGTCCTCTGGACTAGCACAATAATAGATACTCTGGGCTACACGCCTCGGAGGTCAATCACCCTCTGGACTAATACAACGATACTCAAAAGTGATGTGTTAGGATTCATAGCGGTTAATCATCCTCTGGACTAGCATAGCTTGCCCATACAGGCTCAAACACAACCGAGTACAAGTCATGTCATGATAGCTGAATTCACTTATAAAGTCATCTTCTCAATAATAGATGTATTTTAAGTTTTAGATCAATTTAGAAACCTTATTCAATTTCAAATTCAATAAACACATTCAACTGGTGAATCATGTTTAAACCGTTAACCTTTAGGAATTAGATTCAATCATCCCAAAATATGGCAAAACAAGTTCAATTAAAGTAGTATGTTACGTAAAAGGTTCGATGCGGGCTTGACCCTACACACGCATGACCTTGTCTAAAAATTATTTTCAAACCGAAAATAATTTTAACAAAGAACAATCACCAAATAAGGATTTCACATGTACAAACAATCAAAGAACACTTTTAAAATCTAGACATACCTCGATTCCTGCTCAAACCTATTCCCCCAATTTAAACAATCGTTATACAAATAATTAGGATGATAAAGATTAGAACTTTAAACATTTTTCCTAGAATTCCCACCCTTTTGAAAACTAGGGTTTTTAAACCAACATTCATGTTCTTCATTTCATATGATTTACCCATGGATTCTAATAGCTTGTAATACCCCACCCTAATCTCAATTCATTCAACAAACATCATTATAAGTTAAGTTCTTACCTTTATTAAGGTTTCTCCAAAGGTCCTCTTCAATGGTTCATCCTTTGGTTCTCAAGAATCTACGGATTGGAAGGATAATCTAGTGTTCATCCTTATTATTTTGATGTGGTTCAATCATAGGATGGTTAGGAACTCACCTTGTAGGATTTGAAAAAGTTCTAGGGGATTTTCTCCTTAAAAGTCGTCCAAGAATGAAGTGGGATTGAAAATTTCAAGAAAATCTCATTTTTAAACACTTCCAGCGAAGTTGAGAATGCTACGTCGCATATGTGGTCACATTCCAAGTTTGCGGCCGCATTCTCAACGCAAAAACAAACCAAAAATATTATAAAATCTACCTGAAATGCGGAGTGATTTTTCAGCATCGCATTTGGAGTTTGCAGTCGCATTTTGCATTCTGAGTATGCGACCGCATTCCAAAGTGTCCGCATACGCTTGAAGAAACGCATAGCCTTTTTCTCACAACTCTGATTGAGCTCCACCTTATATAGTTGAAAATGTACTTTTAAAGGACTATAACCTTTCTGTTTTATGTTTTCTCAAATTACTAACAGATCTTCACGTAAACAGGGTAACAGTCAGGACTACCAAAAATATAGTTGATTTTATCGAATCTTACGCACCCCACTATTCGTGTTGATCTTAAAACAACTATTTTCACTCAAACTCACCTCTATAGGACTTCATATGTCTAAAGTGTCATATTAATACTCATTTAACTCATTCGGATTTACGGAGTGTTACATTATCTCCCTCTCAGAATCATTCGTCCTGGAATAAGAGTTATGACCTAAGATTTTTACTAAACCTCAATTCTTCAAAATTTTTGCTAGAGTTCCTTGGTATTGCAAGTTGTCTCAAAATGAAACTCAGTTAATACTCTATCAATAACCATATGATCTTGACAGGAACTCCCCACAACTACATCAAACAAGTCTATGCATGAAAATAAGGGATGTACACCTTTAGTCTAAACTATCACAAACATTCAACAACCAGAAATTTCAACACATACCTGGAATAGGGTATAAGTGAGGATATATCTTCTGCATGTCCTCCTCTGTTTCTCAAGTCGCTTCTTCGATATTATAGTTTCGCCTAAGACTTTAACTGAAGCTACAACTTTTGTCGTCAATTGCCTAACTTGTCGATCTAAGATCTACACAGGTTCTTCATCATGAGACAACCTTTCGTTGAATTCAATCTCTTCATGAGGCAGGATATGAGAAGGAACAAGTTTATACAACCTCAACATCAAAATGGGAAACAAAAGTTGTACCATGGCCATCTTAAATGGTAATTTCAAGTCGTAAGCCATCTTTCCAATTCTTCTCACAATCTCATAAGGACCAATAAAACGAGGACTAAGCTTTCCCTTTCTACCAAATCGTATCACTCCCTTCATCGGTGACACTTTTAAGAATACCTTATCACCAATAGGAAACTCAAGCTCACGTCGCCTCATGTTTATATAAGACTTTTGTCAACTGTGATCAGACTTGAGTCGTTGCACAATGAGGTTCACCTTCTCGATTGCTTCATGAACTAAATCAGGACCCAATAGTTCTACTTCAGTAGGTTCAAACCACCCGATTGGAAATCTACAATGTCTCGCATAAAGAGCTTCATAAGGAGCCATTTGAATACTTGCTTGATAATTTTTATTGTACGCCTACCCTACAAGAGGTACATGTTCATCCCAATTACCTCAAAATCAATTGCACGCGCTCGTAACATATATTCCAGATTTTGTATAGTTCGCTCTGTCTGCCCATCCGTTTGAGGATGAAAGGCAGTGTTTAAGTTCACTCGAGTTCCCAAACCTTCTTGGAATGATTTCTAGAAATGAGCAGTAATGCGTACCTTTGTCAGATATGATGGATGTCGGAACCTATGTAGTCTAATGATTTTTTTCAAATATAACTTGGCGTAATGCACTGCGGTATCAGTTGGATTCACATGAAGTAAATGAGCAAACTTGGTGAGTCTGTTCAAGATCGCCCAAATAGAATCAAAATTGACATTTTTGCGAGGTAAACTCACAACAAAGTCCATATTAATCATCTCCCATTTCTAATATGGAATCTCAATATTCTGAGCCAACCCACCAGGTCTTAGGTATTCCTCCTTCACTTGCTTACAGTTCAAACACTTAGCCATAAAGTTAGAGATATATACCTTCATGATCTTCCACCAGTAGTGTTGTTTTAAATCTTTATACATCTTGGTAGATCCTGAATGCACTGAATATGTGGAACTACATGCTTCCACCATTAACTCTTGTCGGAGACCATCAATATCAGCGATACATAAGTGTTTTTACAACCTTAGGACATTTTCATCAGCACTAAAGGTGAATGAAGTGTACTCACCCTTTTCCACTCTATTTTGCAGCTTCACCAGAAGTCCGTCTTCATATTTCTTGGACTTAATTCTCTCCATAATATCAGATCGTGCTTGCATAATCACCACCAACTTCTACCATCTCATTTGTCTAAGATTCGTCTCTCGTTGTTTGAAGATATTGCAAGCTTTTGTGATCAGTGAAGACACCACAGTATTCACCATACAAGTAGTGATGCCAAATCTTTAGAACAAAAAACACAACAGCCAGTTCCAAATCATGAGTCGGATAATTCTTCTCATGCTTCTTTAATTGACGTGAAGCATAGGTGATCACCTTACCATTTTGCATCAACACACAATCCAAACTAATTTTGGAGGCATCACGATAAACCAGACCCTGAAGGCAGAGTAAAAAAAGGAGCCGAAGTCAATCTCGACTTAAGCTCTTGAAATCTCTTTTCACAGGCCTCTGACCATTGGAACTTAGCAGTCTTCTGAGTCAATTTTGTTAGTGGTGAGGCTATAGATGAGAAGCCCTCCCAAAACTTCTGATAGTAATTTGTCAAACCCAAGAGCTATGAATATCTGTTGCGCTCGTGGGTCTCGGTCAGTCCTTAACTGGCAAAATTTTCCAAGGATCAACTTTGATAACTTCGCTAAACGCTACGTGCCCCAAGAATGTCACAGAGATAATCCAGAACTCACATTTAGAAAATTTTGCATAAAACTTATTCTCCTCAAGCATTTTCAAAGTTATTCTCAAGTGACCTGCATGCTCTTCACGACTCTTTGAATACACCAAAATATCGTCAATTTAGACAATAATGAAAATTATTACATTTTGTGATAGAAAAATCCGTCACGAAAGTTAGCGACGAAATTTTGACAGAGTTCCGTCACAAATATTGACAAAACAATGAAGCATGTAGTGTGAGTTGTTAGTATAATGAATAAGAGTCAACATTTAGAAATATGAATTTTCAATTAAATTACTTATTTAATAAAAAAATTATCATTAATTTAAAATATTATCAGATAATATTAAATTTATTATTATATTTTTTAAAATATAATATACTTTTGTGACTGATTGATTCGTTCACTAAATTTGTGACATGTTAATGTCAAATATTTTCTGACGGGCTAGCAAAATTCGTCTCTAATTGAGACGAACATTTCGTCGGAAATCAATTAAACACATTTTCGACTGATTTATTATTCCATTACAAGAAATTTGTAACAAGTGAATTTGTGACAGCAAACACAATTGTCACAAAGTCGCATAGTCGAATTTGTTACAAAATTTTGACAGAATTTCACCAATATGTATATATATATAACTTTGAATTTATCAAATTTAAATCTTGATTAGATAAGAGGGTTCCGAAACTGCATGGGATGCTCCTATTGATAAGCTTTGTCGTTTTACTTGCAATATGTTATTAATATAATCCCTACACAATTACGTTTGCAATTTGCACTTCACATCACTCATAATAATTAATTAACCAGTTGACTGATGTAGACCCAACTTAATATTTGGCATTAAAGGTGTTACCATATAAATAATGAATTTTAGATCTAACTCAATTCAAAAATAAATTTATAGGGTGAATATTGTTCAAATTTATATAAGGAGTTAATGTTCTCATCTCTTAACAGAAAATTTAGAAATGATGAAAGAGAGCGAAAGAGATTATGTAAGAGATAGAGGTGGAACTAGATTATTAATTGATTTTTAAATTTAGTAGGTAATATATAAAAATTGTGAAATTTGTAAAAAAAATTAGTAGTATTTATTTTCAAGTTGAAAATGATATTTGAAAATTGAAATTGTGTTGTATATGAATATAAATTGAAGTTATTAGAATATTTTTGAGTAGTTTGGAGTGAAAATTGAGAAAATAACTTTTTAAAATCATTCAAATAAAGTTGAATTCTGATAAATTATAATAATTATGTACAAATAGTTTTCTGGAATAATATTCGAGAAAAAAATGAAAACTATTCATAACCAAACATGCACTTACTATGTATATATTTAATGGACTTTTCAATACTAATACATCGCATTGTTGAGTTTGCCGGAGCCTGCAACCATGCTTCCACCTCTGCCAATGCCATTTACTCTGGTTCGGACGAACACAATAATTTTTATTGAAATTTTATATTTATATTATTAAATTATTAAAATATATATAAATATTTTATTACAAATTCAATAACTAAGACCACGTGTTATAAATTCGTGACAAGCTCAAATTTATAAATTTTAACTTTTTTTAACATGAGATAAATTAAAAAATGGAGAAGATAAGACTTAAGTGGCGTAAATATGATAGCAACAATAGCTGCTGCTGTCAGCTGCTTGCTTGCATGTGTGCCCCTTTCTCATGTGCTCCTTTTCTTTTAACACTACTACTTCCTCCCAGGAGTGGCCAGTGGGATGTGACGGAATTTGGGGACGGGGGATTGAGTCTTGGCAGGATAGGCGGGCCGGGTGGGCTGGGACAGGGGGACGGCCGGTTTTAATATACTTGTTACAATTAATAGGGGGGACGGCCCGGCCCGAGTTTAGTATACTTTCTACAATTAGTTTATTTGTGTACATTCATATATTACTATTCATCTTCAAACACTCATTTTCTGGATCCACAACCCACCCCTACACTTTATGTTGAAATGGATTTGGGGAATAGGGGAGGAGGGGATGGCTAAGAACGGGGTCGTTTAAAATATTTTGAGGGTTCTGTTCTAATTTGTAAAAATGAGCTCTTAGTATAAATAAATATACAATTTCAATAATTAAAAATTATTTTAAATTATAAACAACAACCCAATACAACTTCAAGTTAATCAACCCTTACTTTGATTGAGCTAAGACCTGCAAATCACTACTACATTTCTAGGTTAATGCGACGCCTCAAAATCGTCGCATTAAGGCCTTCTGGCCGTTGCAATAGACCTAATGCGATGGCTAGAAGACGTTGCATCTGCTGCCGTTGCATTAGGTCTAATGCAACGGCCAGAAGGACCTAATGCGACGGTTGTTACTGTCGTCGCATTAGATGTGCACCTAATGCAACGGTTAAGGGCAGTCGTCACATTAGGTGCACATCTAATGCAACGGCCACTACCACTGTCGCGACGAGCGGCGTCACATTAGATATGTATCGCTGAGAGGCCTATTTTGACGTCTAATGCGACGGTCAAGGGTAGCCGCCGCATTAGATGTGCACTGTTTGATTGCTAGATTGTTCACAAATTACAAAATGTACAATATTACAAAAGGATTAGCTCACAATATTGTAAAATGAAAAAAAAAAAGAGAAAAATAATAATAATAAAGGATTGTATTACTAATTGTTCACAAATGTACAATATTACAATATTAGACCTCATATGACATATTACAAAATAATTGTTCACAAAAGTATCTATAGTATGTTCTTTTATCCTCATCTCTTGTACGACACTGATATCCAAATCACAAAGAATGTGATCCAAGAAACCCATAATAGAGAATATCAAGAAACCATTAAGATCTCAAAATCAATCCCAAACTTCATTTCCACTCAAATGTAGACAACACAAGACTCGCTTTCTTTTGTCCCTGAAAATAAGGACCAAACCTATAAACTTTCAGCTAAAATTCAGATATCACGCCTATAAATCAAACAAATTATAACAGAATATGCAACAAAAGTTACTTTCGCTGGTCTATAGGACATAAAAATGAAACAACAAGAACTTGCTGAATTACTTAACTCAGTTTCTTTCAGGCCATTGTTATCTCACAAAAGCTAGAGAACCAAACTCAATAATATATATTCATTGGCTTAGACATCCCTCTCGGATTCATTCTAACATTGTACATTTTTACGAGACAATCAACTGACTAGATACAAATACAAATGTTTTTGCCTACCTGGGGCGTCGCATTATGTCAGAAATGTAGTAGTGTGGGGAACTCTTGACATTGCTTTCTCGAAGTGGAATAATATTGTGGATGCTCTTGCGTGTATGAAACAGTTGTTACAGTTCACTTTTACGTGGAGGGATAAAAGCTACTTAATAACTCGTGGACTCTAGGAATTATTTATTTATTTAGAGTCGCCACCTAATTTATAAGGAAAACAAGGAAACTATTTTTTAAAGGTTTTTTCAAAACAAAGAAAATTCCTAATTATAACCAAAGTTCAGGGTAATGGTTCAAGTGATCCCCGAAGAAGGTGTTAGGCACCTCAGTATTAAGAATCCGTAAAATATGATTGGCATATGGTCTTAGATAATAAAGTTGTTTTTATTTGCTTAAGGGTTTAAAATATAGTATGTATATATTGTCATTCAAAATTATTTTCTGCCAAAATTTAGCATTTTCATACTCCCTTTGTACAATTCATTCTTTTAGAAAGCAATATCCTTGATTTTCATCAAAAGGATGTTAAATGTTTGTTTCTTTTAAAAATATTCATCTTTATATAAAGTAGAGATTTGAAGTATAACTTTATCAAAATTTATTAAGTCGAATAGATAATGGGAAACAAGTTGTAACCAAATTCAAATATCATATAAGAAAATGGAAAGTACAAGGGTATCCCACATGATTTAGGCAAAAAATAGGCCAACAATAAGCACATTGAACAGGCTCATATTCAACAAGATATGAGAGAAATAACTGCACATGGGTTCAACAAGCAGTCTCAACTCAAGGTAGGCACAGTGAGTAGATTTAGATACACAAGGGAGATACAAAAATACCTCAACACGAGTCACGCAGGTGGTAACAAGCCAGAAAAACATATCAACATACTCAGTCTTAGACCTTGGACAAAAATAAACAAATGGAACATACTAACAGACATGAATAACTTAACACCTCAATAAGATACTATAAGAGAACATGGCAATGAAATACAACACAATCAGAGCTATTTTCCAACATACACATATCAAAATACAAGTATTGATATTATTCAACAACTTAACAGACATGACATGATACACGATAACTTAGAACATGACATACTATTGTGAACATGCTTTGACATTTGAATAGACAAGGAAAACAATCAATCCAATGGACATGTACACAAAGAGAATGACCAAGTAACCATTCAAATACATAATTTTAACAATGCAGTGGTATTTAAGTTAGACTAAACATACATAAAGATATTCATATTGTACAATAGGAATAATGACACTTCAAATAGAGTATAATATAGTCAAGATAATTCTCAAGCAACTCCTAAGTCAAATCACTAGCATGCCACAGTTAACCAACAAACTAGACACTTATCAGGATGATGAACCAAATAGGGAAAATTCAAATAAGATAGGAATGCTTCAATATCTATAGTTAATCAATAAAATACAGAATACACAATGCTTCCTCTCTGATTTACTATCTCGAACTCAAATACACAAGTTTTATAGATATGCTAGCAAAAATTAAAATCCAAACCTATTTTATACTCTTCATTTAGTCATATAGAGTATGTAAACATGCTACAAACATGTATCTAAGTTCACAATGGTAACTAAAACTATGTTGTTATTACTAACCTTGAATTAACAATGACAAAACATGAAAGGAGAAGGTAAAACGTAATCTAACCTTGGAGAAGAGGGAAGAGCAATTCGACGAAGTGGATGCGACGACGAGTGGAAAACGGTGACGACGAGCAGTGGGGGAAGGGGATGGCGAAGGCGATGAGCAGTGGGGGAAGGGGGTACGACAGCGACATTGGGGGAAGGGGGTGCGACGGCTAGCAGTGGGGGAAGGCAAAATATTTTAGAGGGTTTAGAAGTGGAGGGTAAATGAAAATATAAAACAAGGATTTAAGATTTTAAATCGCTGCCCGTAGCATTGGCCTCTTAAGGTCGTTGCATTAGTATTCTATGAGTCGTTGCATTAGCCTTAGACAAATGAGCCGTCGCATTAGCCTTGGACAACTGTTGCATTAGATAGGCTAATGCGACGGCCATGTTGAGACGTTGCATTAGACCATATGCGCTGTTGCATTAGCCTATCTAATGCAACAGCCACGAATTATAACGTGTACCCGTCGCATTTGTCACATCTAATGCGACAGAACTACTGCCCGTCGCATTAGACATACATGGGGCGTCGCATTAGGTCAGAAATATAGTAGTGAATTATGGGTCTTTACAATAAATTCTGGCTATACTTTAAAAAGTGAAAAAAGAAGCCCCTAAATTTTTTTATTGTTTGGGAGCCATGTGCGGTAGCACAACTCTAACGAGCCTAAAGACGGCCTTGGTTAAGAAATGGCTGGGAATCAGTTATATAATTAAAGTATATGACTTATATGTATATATAATTTTTTGATAAAATGTAATCAATTGACACAATTACCGGCTGTAGTTTCGCCGCCCTTCTTAAAGACAGTATGATCAATTTTGAGTTATATATTTGAACTATATTTAAACTCAATCTTGCACATTTCAACATAGTAATGCATGAAATTTTAGGAGGCCATATCTACATTTTCTTTCAATGAGAGCATATTTACACCGTTAGGGTATTAATTATAAATCATCTAGAATCTTTTATATAAATAATTTATTTAGAACTCAGTAAGTTATATTCTCTAAAATTCATAATGCATAACCTCAAAATTCTAATTCCACATCCGATTATCCCCTTACACCGTGATATCAAAATATATGCAGACTTTAGCTCATCTTTTTTAATTTAAACCCATGTTTATATTCTTCAGAAATAAGTCACTTTTGGAAACCAATCACCATAAACTATTTGATTAAAAGGGAAACATGACTTGCTTCGTTTATATGTTTTTTTTTCAATAATCCATTTGAAGTAGTTTCTAAATTTTAGAAAATACTGAATAGGAAAGATGAAGTTTATAGGAACTTGAGTGTTTATTGGGGGAAAATTGACAACAAGATTAAAGTAGGAATATATGAACTCCTTTACCTTTTACCCTACACATCATGTGGGAAGAGGAACAAAAGGCATCTCCATGAACGAGAGCTAGACTACTTATCAATAATTATCTTCATCTTTTTTTTACACCATCCAATATCATCATTATTCTTTCTTTCTTTTGATGAATAACAACATTTTGTGGGCTAAGTGAAAGTGAACACTTGAATGAAAATAATGCACATTTCACTTATAATGATTTGAAGTTTTTCGAACCCTTCTTTGTAGTATACTTTGTATGGACCCACTATAGAACCAGCCTCTTCAATTCTGGTGTGAACTTCTTCCTGCCTTTTACCCAAAAACTTTGATTCTGCTTAAATAAAAACAGCTCTTCTTCTTTACTCATTCGAATAAGCATTTTGAAACTTTCTTAAACATCTGCTTTAAAGAGCTAAGCCCCGGTCTCACTGAATTGGGTCAAAGAACTATCTTCCTAGAACTACCACCTTACAACGATGGGCCTTCGATTTGCCCCTACCCTAACTCTATAATCCACCCGTCTTCCCCAGTCCCTAAAAGCCCTCCGGGAGCCTAGCCCTCTTTCTCCACCCATCCAACTTCAGCTCAAACTGTCATCTACAACCCCCTACACATAGGTAGCTCTAGTGTTGTGCGGCATTATTATTACTTGAGGCCCATCTTTCCTTATCATATTTGAATATACATCCCATTTTTTAGATTATATATAGACAATAATGAGGTGGTCACATTATACTTCCTACCATACTTCAGTCCTCATCCAACCGGTTTGCACTAGGGAAAGATAAAAAAGTTAATACTATTGGTCCAAAATTATAATTGCTCATGAGCATGTGAGAATTAGCTAGTGTGTGTTTGTTACGGCAAAAATTCAGGAAAAACTTTTATCTTACTATGTAATACTTTCTAAAATACAAAAACTATTTCAAATAGACTATTGGAGAAAAATATAAGCGTAGAAAGTCAATTCTCCATTCAATGGGAAATATTGTTCATGGAAGAAAATAGTTTTTGGTGTAAGTGGTTGCTAGAAAATAACTTATTACTGAAAAATGTTTTCCTTTTCCAACCAAACACAACTACTTTTACTTACTTATAGCATAAGAGTAAAACAAAACTTATTTTAAAAGTATGATCAGAGATGTGATAGTTGTAGAAAATATACAAAATAAAATAAAATATTTTTTTTAAAAAATAAATAACATTCAGTAGATAACATGTGCAACAAGGACCCATTTGTTGTTATGTTTTTTCCTCTATCTTCTTTTGTTTTCCAAGGGAATCAAAGTACAAAAATCTACTAGTAGCTGTTTTTGCAACTTGGAGTGAATTGTTGCCTCACAAGTTGGTGTACGTGAATTCTTCTAATATGTGCTTGTTTTGATGGAACAAGAAAAAAAAAATTAATCTTCAATATACATTTTACAAGACTATAAAAAAAAAAAAAAAGAGAGAAAAGAATGTAATTCTATTTAACCATTTCTCACATTTACACCCCATGAACAAAAAGGAATTATATAAAAGAAAAAAACGTTTATAAAACTATTGTCCCTTCATTTATTCCTTTAAAGATCTTCTTTTATGTCCTTTTTTTTTTCTCTTCCCCCCTCAATAAACATTATTTTGATAATTAATAAATAAACTTATACCACCAAAAACTACACTATACCTCCCCTCTGGAAGTGATGGGTAAAATTCTCTTCAAGTAAGCTAATTTTTCAGTCACCGTCTTCTCATACCAACCCAAATTTCCTGAGATCTGATCCAATCTGACAACTTCCCTGCAAGAATCTGTTGACCCACTTGCTATTCCCAATGTTCACTTACCCACTTTTTTTTTCTTTGTTTTAACTTCCACTCTTTTTCCCCCCACTTCTCTTCTCTTTGTCCCTTTGAACTCAAACTGTTGTTGTAGCAGTAACTGTGGTGGTGGTGGTTGTGTTTGTCACAATCTCATAAGCATTATCCTCATCCTCATCCTCATCGTGATCATCTTCATCCATATTATTACTCTCATTATCATGGTCGTGATCCATTAGAGTACTTCCATGTTGTTGTTGGTGATGATGTGGAGGAAGAGGCCATTGGTTTTCTGGACGAGCCATGATTGGCGCCATTGTGTTGTTTTCAGGGTTTAACGCGAACCCACTTGATGTAGATGAAGTTGTTTCGTTCTTGTTTTTCTCCTTGGACAATGCTTCGAGCATGTGGAAATATGGACAAGTCTTGGAATCTTCTGGTCTTTTCTTGCTACTCTCCTTAACCTTCTTGAAATACTTGTTGATGTTCTCCCATTTCTCTTTGCATCTCTTAGAATTCCTGTTGTATCCAAGTTTCCGCATTCCAGCTGATATCTCCTCCCAAAGTGGACCTTTCGGTCCGTTTTCTTGGTACTTGACATCTAAGTTGGTTCGAAGTTTTATCAATGCTTCAACTTCTGCTTTAGGCCACCTAGAAGAGCTTGCTGGAGTACTGTAACTCTCGCCTCCATTATCACTTTTCGGTGTTAGTTCCACGTTCTTCGCTGGTACTGGTGGTGTCAATGGCAGCGATGATGACTGTATTAATGTTGGTACTGGAGCTTGTATCGTTAATGGCAACGATACTGGGACAGGTGCTGCTGGTTGTGGTGTTGATGATACTAGAATAGTTGGTTGTGTTTGTTGTTGCGGTTGAGGAGAATGTGTTGGTGCTGGTGCGGGTGATGGGTTTTCGGGCAATTTTATTTGTACTTGTGCTGATGGGGGAGCAAAATTGATATTATTTGGAATTTGGATGTTTTGCTGTTCCGTTATCTTTTGTATAAATGAAATCATAGCTGCATCCTTGGCTGCTGCCATTGATCTTTCTTGGACTAAAAGATCATGTTCGCTTTTCATTCTTGCTGTTTCTTCTACTCTCCGTGCTTCTTCTCTAACCATCCAGTCTCGTTCCCGCTTCTCCAGCGCCTGCATTAACTTCTTTTGCATTTCCTCCTGCTTATCAATCACATCCTTAGTCAACTGCTGGACAAAATCCTTCCATTTCCTCTTCTTCTTATGCCTTTTTTGTATATCCTCGTCCGAGGAAGTGGACGAAGAAGTCGAATACGACATTGCTGAAATATTCTGATGAGATGTCAAATTTGTAGCATTCACTTGATGAAGATTATTATTAATAGGATTGACAACTGGTTGTGTTGATGGTTGTGATGACGGAACATTTTGATGAGGGGTGGTTGTGTTTTGATGAGAAGGCGCAAAAGGGTTATTTGGTGGTGGAGCCGATGAAACAGTAAGATGATGAGTAGTAGTACCTTGTGAAGTAGGGACTTGTACATTTCCCGTGGGCATTGGCATAGCCATATTTATCGGAGTGGCTTCTAATGGAGGTGGTAGGGGACGCGAATTAGATGGTGTCAATAAAGAATGCTGATGAGAAGAGGTGTTCTCGAGTACCTTTAATTGTTCAAAAAAACGATAAGTTTTGCCATCAGCCTTAGATGCGCGACCATCTTTGGTTCTCTTGTGATACTTGGAAACATTTTCAAATTTCTCTTTACATTTCTTGGCACTTCTTTGATACCCAAGTTCTGCCATTTTCCTGGTGATAACAACAGTTCGCCAAGTATTACAAAAATGGTAAAACACAAGTGCAATAATAATAAATAAATAAAAACCAAACTCCAATTATTTAATCCCTTGATAATTGAATTCATCATTAAAACAAGTTTTGCATATAGTAGTAGTACTATTTACCACATAAAATAAACATGAAGATTAAGAAGACACTAATCAAGATTAAGGTAATTGAGAGTTTAACTAAAACAAGGAGGTGGAAATGAAAGAGACAACAGAAGGTGGAAAGAATTATAATTGAAACAAACACTATAAATCTTGTTTTTTTTTTTTTACTTACGTATAATATTAAATTGATTACCAATCTTATTTATTTGCTGAATTGGAGAAGGAAGTTCATAGAATTGGAACACTCCAAAAGATGAGTAATTTAGTTTCCAAAATTTGTTGCTGGAATTGGTAGAGAAAGAAAAACGCCAAAAAAAGCAAGACTGAGTGAGTTTGGCCTAAAACACGGAAGGAAAGAATCTGAATTCCCTCAACAAACAAAAACTAAGTATTCTACTGAAAAACAATGGCCCTTTTTAATCAAAAAGCAATAATTCAATGGAATTCTGATCCATAGATCTATCTTTTCATTTCCCAAAAAAAAAAAAAAAAAAAAAACTTTTAAATTTTTCCTAAAAAGAGAAAATTAAAAAAAGATTCCATTTCCATCAATTTTATGCATGATGATAACTTATGCTACTAATGATGATGAGAAGAAGGTGAAGAATTAAAGTAAGCAATAAAGAAAAAAAAATCATTTTCATTTTAAAGTTTATTTACCTGGAAACTTCTTCCCATAAGTGACCTTTAAGACTTGAGTCTCGAAACACAACATCCATATCTGACCTTATATTTAGCAAAACAATTGTTTCTTGTCTAGGCCATCTATTTCCACCACCTGAATTTCTTTCACCAAGTCCAATCTCACTACTTCCTCCACTTGCTGCTCCACCACCACCGCCGCTTTCCGGATTTTCACCACCATCACTTATTATGCCTGGAACACCCATCATCCCTTCTCTTATTTTCTCTTTTGTGAAGCAAAGCAAGCAATTATAGTTGATGAATTATATGACACAAGAAAAAAAAAGTGAATTCTAATGGGGTTTTATGAAGATGAGGGTGTGGTGAATTTATTAATTTATTTCGGTGGGATCTGCCTGTCAATCTCACACCTCTTAAAATACATAGGAGTATAACAATTTTAATTTTTTTAAAAAAAGGGTAGACCCAGAAATATATATAATTAAAAAAAAAACTTTGCTTCTTTTAGTTGTGGAATCTTGAGATTTCTCTACTATTATTGACAAGAAATGATTTTTCCTTTCAAGAAAACAAGAAGGGTGACTTTAGGTTTAGCTTAACTCTTGGTAACAATATAAAATGGTTTAGGTATATGTATATATAGTGTATAGATAAAAAAGAAAGGAAGGGTGTAAGTATTTATTTTGTATATAAGAAAAGAGTAATGGATAGAAAGAAAGAAGTAAGAGAAGGTAGCTACGTACAGCTGCAGATAGCTACGATGAAGATAATAAGTTGTCTGTATGGACAGCTCAACTGATTCTCGAGGGATAATTGAAAAAAGATGAAAATAATAAGTTTATTTTTGTCTGTCCAGCTAAATATAGTTAAAAGCCGGCCCATGTAGGTCACCCTTTGCTTTTGGGACGTTTTGGATTTCAGTGGCTCTTTCCTACATTCGTAAATTTGAAAGAAAAAAAAAGGAGTGTAACAAAAACAAAAAATATATATATATATATATTAAAAAATTATTACATGGGATAGCCGAAGGGGTAATGGGAGAAGAGATTTATAAGGTGGAAAATCAAACACTCACCACAAGATAAAATTTAGATAGTCAATCAACTGAGCTATTAAAATTTCAATAAAAAAATATGTCATAAATTTAAAAGAAAAAAATTATGAAAAAATGAATTTTCTTGCCCTCTTACAAATTGGATAGAATATTGATCTTTTAGATCTATTATATATAAAAAATGAAAATCTCTTACAAATGAAAAAGGTCATAATTTTTTTTTAAAAAAAGTTTGTAAAACGTTGAAAAAATCACTCATTCAGGTTATCTAAAGAACATCTATAAATACAAACATCAACAACAAACATATATAATGTAATACCACATGTAGAGTCTGAAAGAGTAGAACATACGCATATTTTATTCCTATCTCGTAGAGATAGAAAGGTTGATTCTGAAACACCTTCAACTTGAGTAAAGCGGTTCAGAGCAAAGAATATTTATAGCTAAGTTTTCTTAAGTTACTTACCATGACGATGCATATAACTTGAAATTATAAGGGCTCATTTGGTTGGAAAATAAGTTATTCCGGAATTAACAATCCCGGGATTAGTTATGGGAAATTGTTATATATCCCACCCTTAATGTTGGTTAAAAATAACACAATAATTTTCCGTAGTTAGTTATTTCGAGATTTTATTCCAATAACTCATTCAAATTTAATCCCAAAATTAATTATCTCTTATCTTTCATATTAAACTATCCCTAAGTAAAAATAAGAGCGCAATTTCTAAATATAAATATTTATCTGTTTCATTTTGTATAATATTGTTAAGAGTAATCAGTCAAATTATTTTTTAACTTTATTATTATTTTTTTTAAAAATTATTAAACACATTTATGTTTTAATTAAGAGTAGATGTAAAAAAATATTTCATCCCCATACTATTACTCCTCCATTTCTCTATGAAACGGCAAACGGGGGAGGGTGAAAGTAAAAAAATAAAATAAAATACGTTTATGTGGTGGGGTTTTGTAGAGCGTTACAAGCAAATGACTAAAGTATCCCTAACTTGAATTCCATTGGAGCTTTTTTTTAATAATTGATGCTAAACTGGACTAATTTTATATTGCTTTCACCTGATGATTTAATCCAGGGATAATTTCATCCAGGTACTCTTGATTTTCCAAAAATACCCTCCAAGATTGTTACTGTAATTATTTTAATAAATTAATTGGATGAAACTATGGTGCTTGTGTAGCCACGTTGGTTTAGGGACCCTAGGTAGAATATTTTGTGAAGTTTGACAAAATTGGTTAAATGTAGTGTCCACAGGTGGAACGATGTAATAAGGGTGGGATTCCATTTGTTGAGTTAAAAAAAGTTAGATGTAGGTCATATTATTAGGAAAATACATTTATTGAATTGTAGTAAATAGTATCCAATTCCGTTAGGTCGCAACCTACCGTAATAAATGGTCTAAAATTTCCTTTGCACTTTCAAATAATAATATTATTATTTCGTGCAAAATCTATATTAGTTAGTACTCAATCAACACATGAGTCAATGTAAAGAAATTCATCGTCCAAAATCATATAACACTCATCCTCCAATTGCAAACGATCTGGGAGAATCAACCATCATACTCCCTCCGGATTGAAAAAAACGTTCACTTAATCATTTACACAAGAAAACATTAACTCCTAAATAAAAATAAGTAATTTAACTAAAATATCAGTAAAACTGTGTAACCATATTTTTCATTACGAAAGCTGTTACTACTGTTTTTATCTTTATTTTGCTAAAAGTTTACGAAGTAGTCTAATTTATAATAGAAAAATAAGTCCGATATAATTCCTATAAGTGCTTGTCACGTATGGCAATTACTTAATATTTTTTCCAGACATATATCTATATATTAGTAGACTCTTTCTTGATCTCGTAGCCAAATGCTAGAAAACTAGGCCATAGAAATAATTTTATTATCGTGAAAATTAGTTCGAATAATCAGTTTTTGAACTGCTCGTTAATACTTAGTCAAGTAGATTTTACTTCTGGATTTTTAACTTTAGAAAGTTTTTGAAATGCAGCATAACATGTGAAATTGTGCTGATGCTTTTTCGATTTTTGACTACGTATATTTTTATTCAAATATATTTTCATATTAATATATATTTTGCCAATTTCTTCCTTTTTAATCTCTTTCGTATTTCTTTTTTTCTCCTTTAGACTATTTTAGAATATTTGCTCGATTTAACGAGTTGTCGATACTACTTTATATCTTATAAATTCTATTACTATAATTTACTTTATCATTTTATTAATATGTCCACTCCAAAAATTTCGTAAAATTTAAAAGGTCGAAAAGAAGACGGTGATGGAATACAGGCATGAACAACGAAAGCAAATAATCAAGATCGAACTTTCATGCAGGGACGGACTCAAGATTCAAAAACAGTGGATTCATTCAACCATTCAATATTAATATTACTATATTAAAAAAAATTGTTCAATTCTAACAATAATGATAAACGTATATTAAAAGATGTGTATTATATAATCAAAATATAAGTCATTCAAATAACTTCAAATCTATTTGCATTCTTCTAGCTCCCATTCCTTGAAACCGATTGATAATATCTCGATCAGTAATTGTACTAAATACATCTTTCTCAACAAAGTAACCAAGCAATGATTAAGCCACTGGTTCCTCATTTTATTTCTTAGTTCATCCTCCACATATTTCATCCCTGAAAAAGTCATCTTAACAGTTGCAGTTGCTACTGGTAAAGTCAAACCCAACTTCACGAGCTTGTACACAAATCTGAAAGTCTTGTGCTTCTTTGTTCGCACAAGAGTCTTGCAAAGATCCGAAAGTCCTTTCAAATGGAAAAAGTTATCATCTATCCGTACACAATTAATATAGGATTCTAGTTGGGCAGACAACTCTTCATCTTCAACATCCAAAAAATTCTTTGAATACAATCTCGAAGAAGCAATAAATACAAAATTAAACAAACAGTAAATACAAACGGGTACTTCTCATACAAAAACTAAACTAACAATATCGAAGAAGCATAATCACTTTAAAATATCCAAAAACAGCAATAATTAAAGCATCAAAATCCCTCTTTCGATTCATACATAAATAAATAAAAGTATACACATAAAAGAAAAACCCTAATTAATTATTATTTTCTTAAAAAAACAAATAGAAAGTGCTTTTGGAGATATTTTTACTAGAAGGGCTCGTCATAGTGGCCTAACTGACCCTTTTACGATATGTGCACCAAGCCAAAGGTGTTTTCTTCTTTTTCGTTTTTTTGGATTTTTCTTTTTAATTTATAGATCTATTTATTCGGGACTTGGGAGTCTGCGTTGGTTTTAATGGACTCAGTCAACTATTTTTTAAATTTTGAATTGGATTTTTTTCGGTATGAGCTTGTACATCCATCTTTCATGGCCCAATAATATTTTTTTTAAAAGCAAAAAAATGATAAATGAAGAAAATAACTCCTTTGCTGAGAATCGAACCGAACTTCATTGGGGTAAAAATTCAAATTTCTACCATCTCAACTACACATTTATTATGTTGTGGGGGCTTCACATGAATACCTTGAAGCCCCCCTGGGTCCGCCCCTGCTTGCATGTAATATAGGCAACAAATAATTGCAGGTTTTAATCAAACATAAAACAATACGTATCTCTTGAAGAGTGATAGCGACAACGAATCTAGCCTTCAAGAATGAGCAGAAACCATCCTACGCGATCGTAAGTACTCCTGTTCCACGGTCTGTATTCTTCTGCTATGTAACCTAACTACCCTTTGTACAAAAAATATTCATGTGGACAAGTATTACGGTTCAGAAAAAGTTGTATCTCTTAGGATTGAAAAGCATTCTATTTAGGGTGCAAACCCTAGTACAAAACGTGTGTGCTTGCTTTTTCCCTAAGAATATATTTTCAAGTCCAAGAATTATTTAGCCATAGCAGGGACCGCATAAAAATAGCGAGACTTCCAATTGCGGCATTAATTCAAAATATGAATGAATTAATCATGCCACAATAAATTACATATTATTTCACTAAAATTTATAATTGCACTACTCGGTTTAATTTTAAAATATTTCATTAAATCTTATTTAACTCCCCATGTTAATATTACATATACCAATCAATTAAATTAAATTACTGACAATTTAATTTATTGACTAATAAAATTATTTATATTTCCGCTTAACTTATTTCATGTGACGGATACAAAATCCACCTGCAGAGATTTCACATGAAAACTTACAAGCATTCATAAAGGAGTATCATCAATCTCAAAGTCGAGACATCGATTCTATCAACTAATTATTATTTCTCAAATGCTATTTGTTACTATCCAACATATCATATACATTGACTCACAATAGAGTCGTACCTTTTGATAAATCAAAATAATAAACAAATCACATTAATCATAATAATCATATCAAGATTAAGAATATAAGTAAATCTAGTTTTAGAATGAAGAGTAGAATGAGCTTAGAGATGTTGTATCTCTACTTGATCCGTTCAATACATACAAAATGTACTAGCATAAGAAGTCGGAACTATATTGTTCCCATAATGAAGATATATTATATTTGATCTTGTGCTACAGTCATATTGATAGCTTTGTCCAATTTCAATATTAGATTGTGAACATGAATTTTATACTTATAAGAACTGATGATTTAATCTTTCGTGTATAAGCTAAACTCTATACACTAAATCATCTATTTTTTAAGAAAATACATACTAATACATAATCTATTTAATTCTTTATTAAAATTAAATAAACAATTATTCTATAATAAATACTATATTCAAACACATGATTAAAACATAGTTCATTCATCTACATCTTAATTCACCAAAAGATTGGAGAAGGGAGGAGATATATCCATTATTAATTTCTTTATTTCAACCTTTTCTTGTATTTCTCTATATTTTATTTGCTCACTAAAACATTATTTCTTAGGAAGAAAACTCTTTAGACCACATTATTAATTAATTATAGGTACATTTAGACACACAACTTGCGAACAAAAAAGTACTGCATTGAAGACTTTGTTCTGGCGCCAAAAGTACATATTTATAAATTCGGAGATAAAAATATAATCTGCAAAAAGAAAATAAAAGCAATATTTATAACAGCTTATTGTTAAACTAATAGTACCAAATTCCTAAGTGATGTGTATGTCGAGCAAAACGTAACATAAAAATTCGACAAATTAAGTTGAATTTCACAAAAATACAAATCTAAAATAACATGCCAATTTAAAAGTGCCTCAGAAATTAAGACATGCGAATTATAATTTGGGGGCCCTGTTCTAATTAAGACATGCGAATTATGCCCTCACATTCTTTCCTTTAGGGCCGTTTCAAACATTTTGGGGGCCCTGTTCTAATTCGTAAAAAATGGGCTCTTAATTGGGTTAAGACATGCGAATTATGAACCTTTACAGTAAATTTTGGCTAATACTACTTAATAAAAATGAAAAAAGAGGCCCTAAAATTTTTCGGTTTTTGAAGGCCCTGTGCGGTAGCATACTTCGTACGGGTCCAAAGACGGTCCTGCTTCCCTTTATGTCAATTCCCCTTTAACAATTGTTTTTCGATACACTGACCATTTTTATTTTGATTGTCGATCACTTTGTGGTTTTTTTAACTACTTCAAACTTAACACACAAAATGGTTCAATAATTTAGGGTTGCGATGTGTTGTTTGCTTTGACCTGATGAGCCTCACGGATTTGTGCATTCAAAAATATTATTGCACTATGAATGAAATTTATATTTCTTATATATGTTCTTTGTGGGGACCTTGCATGTTCATATTAAAAAGTGGGATATCTTTGATCTCGACTCATGTTTGTAGTAAGTGACAGACATCCCACAAAAAGAAATATTGCATAAAACATTTAGCCAGTTTCATATAGTACCAAATTAGATGATTCTACAGAGAGCTCGACGCACCAAAAAGTATTAATAAAATACCAAACATAACAATACCTTTAATTAACCAAAGCTCATTAAGTTTGTACATTTTTGTTTAAGGTAGTATTCATTTAAAACTCAAGCAGGAGCTTAATAATAATAAATAAATAAATAAATAAATAAAGGAGGGGGCGCTTGCGTGTATTCTGATTGCAAGGAAAAAGAATTTCTGATTGTAATTTTCTGCATTCTTTTAATTAAAATTTGAGCACCATTTGCCTGAATAATGTATATTTAGAAAGTTTCTCTACAACAACAACATATCCAGTGAAATTCCACAACGCGAAAGAGGATAGAACAGACAAGAATCTTACCTCTACCTGTAGGTAGAACGATCGCTTCAGAGACTTCACAAGACAAAACACAAGCAAAGTAAGACAAACAAAACGACTAAGTCATGATAGAAATTTTTTCTAATGATGTTTAATAATAAGAAATGTAACTTGTCTTTTTTTAAGTTACTAAGTAATTTATTATAATTATTTATTTATATAATTACCTTTAATGATTATTTAAAAAAATTACACTATACGAGTATAGAATTCACCAATTTTATATTTCAATGACAGCCTAAAGAAACAGATAGGACTAAATAAAAAGCGGAACTGATAAAACTTAGCCCAGTTTGCGTATGATTGCAAATAACTCAAAACTAGTGAATGTATATACTACCAAGGGGGAATGGACCGACCAATAAAAATATAAAATCATTTGCCAAAATGTGGACCCAGCAATCAATAATCCATTTAATGCAAATCAACAATAATTACACACTTATGAATCAATATACTTATATACACATAAATACCGTTAATATATGTAAATTTATAAACATATATAATTAGGGTTGCACAAAACCCTAAAATCGGACCGGACCGAGCACCGAATTTTCAGAAAAATTGAACCGAAGATCGGATCGAATTTAACGGTTTGGTCCGGTCAGAATGCCAAAAATATAAATAAAAAGACTGAGGACCGGACCGGACCAGATCAAAACCCGAAAATACAAATTAAAAGGATCGAAGACCGGATCGAATTTATCGGTCCGATTCGATCCTTTTTCAGTCCGATCCTTTTTTGTGCGGCCCTATATATAATTATAGATATAAAATTATCATATTATAGTATTATACTACTTTAATAGATGAGAGATAAGAAAGTATTGAACTTGGGGGGTGGTGTAGCCTGTAGGGTAGTTGAGGGAGGGGGAAATATATCAATCATGTATGAGGTGTATTCTTGTCATGTCAAATAAAGAAGTGAATTACAGAGGTAATATTAATGGGAAACACAAAAGGGTATAAATTAATCATATAAAACTGAATAATACAAAAAAATAAAAGGCTGGAAAACATCAGCAGCAAAATTGGCAGTGTTCCTTTTTTTTTTTTTTTTTTTTTGATAATTCAGATCTCGCGACCTTAAGATTTTCATATCGCTAAGACTTCACAAGATCAGACTAGCCCCGGAGGCGATGGAACCCGTCCTTAGCCGCCACCGTCGGGTAAATCGCGGGGTGCAACACCCCGCATTCAGTGTCTGATCCCTATCAACGGATCAATGCTACAAGGTCCCACTGCAACGTAACTTGCGGAGGAATCAAACTCACACCGCAACATGCCCGCACTGCTAAGCTACCGCACTTTAATACGGCATATACGCCTCTGCAGAACGTATTCGCCGAGAATCGAACTTGTGACCCTAAGCCACAAATTTGACTAATGGCCACTAGGCCACTATCAGCGGATGTATTCCTTCTTCTTTAATTTACTTTACCTCTGGTGTGTGTCTATATATACTTTTGTCCAGGTACTTGGACATTTAAATTTTTCAGTAAATTTTATTTTAATATTCAAAGTATGGCATATTTTGATTATCTGTATTAGATTTCGTAAAACCTCAATTTAGTTTTAATCAATGATGTTGTATATAATTAAAAGATATGACATATTTTATATACTTCTTCCTTTTCATAATAATGTCACGCTTCACTTTTCGATATTCAAAAACGTTGACCAATATTTTAAGATGCAACTCTTTATCAAATTGATATAAAGAATAATTGCAACTTATAGTATTTTTCTTGTAATTTTTTAATATCTAAATTTTAATTTTAAAATCTCAGATTAGTTTAATCTAATTTAATTTCAAAAATTGGTCAAATTAACTTTAAAAAAACGGAATGTGAAAAATTTTATGGGAGGGAGGAATTATGTTACTACGTAATGGGCAGCATTAAGAATACACACAAAACATTTTTCAAAATTTAAGCGGAAGTGTCTATTTATATACTTTATCATATATTAAGATGTTTAAAACACGACATAATTTGAATATCTAAATAAAATTACTAACATCTTTAAAAGGTTGTCGATACATTCAATTCAACCATATATTTTAGATTAAGGGTGGCCAACGGGGCAGGCCGAGAGGGGGTCCGGACCGGCTGGTCGGGATAGGCGGGACGGTAAGAGGTCCCGTCCCACATCCTGCTAGAAAAGGGGACGGGATGAGACAGGGCGGGTCGGGTCGTGTTGCGGATTTTTTAAGATACTTAATTAAAAAAAATATATTTAAACACTTAAATAAGTGAACACGATAGTATAATAAAAATTAAAAACACCCTGAGGATGTTTTTGTGCCTCTTATATTATTTAATAGAAATATAATTTTTTTGTAATACAATTTCAAAATTACAAATCACATAGTAAAATTGACATTAAAAAAATTACATAGTTAACCAAACTTTTTCTAATTTCCTAGCAATGTCTTGAGGATCTTCAGTTGGAATTGAAAGTTGTTGGTTAAATTGTTCGACGTCACTTCATGTTCTCTCAGACAAAAATTCGTTGTAGTCGTCTTCTTCGTTGATCTCCGGTTGACCGCACCTTCTACGCTCCGCTTTAATCCAATCTCTGAATAAAATAACAATCTCCAAGTTGTCTCCCGCCAATGAGTGTCTGTGCTTTAGTATTTGAAATCTCCCAGCAGAAAAGCGCTTTCAGACGTTGTGTATGATGCATGAATGTTCAACACATCTCGGGCCATCTTTGATACGTCGAAGAGCGGAGTGGCAAAAGTGTGCTAGCAAGCGGCCTAACGGGAATGAGAAACGACGAAATGAGAAGATGAGGTGCCTCGGGCTTCCCCAAGGCACTGATATGATGACTCTCTCACCGACGGGTTCGCCTAGATGCCTAGTAAAGAACGAGGGCAGCTTTTTTGATAGATTCTGGCCAACCCACGAGGGGTTTGAAACGTCGCATTTCTGCTTTTAAAAAAGGCCGCTTTAGTTTTTTTTAAAAAACTAAGGAAATGTATTCACATTTAGGGATGACAATTGGGGCGGGACATGGTAGGGCGGGGCAGGACAAGCTCTTAACGGGGCAGGGCAGGACAAGCTTTTAACGGGGCAGGACAGGGCGGGGCAGGACAAAATTAATTTTGTTAAAAATTGTAATAGGGCAGGTGGTAGATTTTGTTAAAAATTCTGTATACTTCTCTGCCTTCCTACTTCCCTTCCTACTTTCTTTTATTGAACATTTTTTTATGCACTCGCACAAAAATATTAACATTATGTTCGTATATATTGACACAAAATGAGTAGTTGGAAAACAGTACTTCGAAAGAGGGCTGAGCTGAGTGGTGACATATACTTCAGTACTTATTCTAAACAGTAGCCTCTCATGTGTTTTTGTCAACAAAAGTTGGCTGGTGAGATGTAGTGAGATGGGAAGAAGGCATTCCGAAAATTATCAAAAGATGATCCATGTTGATATAAATGTCCAAACAGGACATGGAGGGACAGGGCAGGACAATTTTTTTTAAAATGCTAAACGAGGCAGGGCAGGGCGGGTTAACATCTTAGCATGTCAATGCTTGCCCCGTCCTAATCCGCCCTAACCTACCTAATTGCCATCCCTATTCACATTATCCACCATGTATCTCAGTAAGTCTTCACATACATCTTCATTGACAATTAATTTGTACAGTACAATACCCTGCAAAACATAAACATCAAATTTGATAACTTGTGAAGAAGTTGAACCACTAAACATTCTATTTCTAAGACCTTGAACACTAGAAACAGAAAATGCATGTCTTTATTAGGTTGCAGTGAAGTAGAAGAAGATGATACCTAAGCCGGTTGATTATTTGCACTTTCTTGTTGGTAATACATATATAATTTTTTGCATTTATTGTGTATGCTAGACATAACTTCTTCTTTAGTTTCTTCTTCAGTTGGGTTTGTTGGAAGTATTTCTAAGCTTTCATAAATCGTTTCAACAAGTTCTTTACAACCATGTACTTTAATAGTAGAATTTAATGCAACAACAATAAATAAATAGTGGGAATAGAAAAAATGTATTTTTAAAATTTTATAAACATTTTTAATAGCTGGCTTGTAAATTGGTTAACAAAAATATTAGAGCTATATAAAATAACATAGTTGAAATAGTAAGATAATAAATTCCAGAAAATTCTTAAGTAGCTAGAAAAACTTTCTCTAAAAGTGCAATAAGTTCCGATTTTTTTTCTCAATCATCATCTACCAGCATATCCGGCGGACTTTGATTATGAGCGTTAAATAATAAAGTTATAGGTCTTTTATTGTTGATAAACCTAGCACCGTCATCAATGGTGGATTCAAGACAGAGCAGTATATTTACTATTACAGCAACACCAACCAGATCTATGGCAACCAGTACGCAGTAATACCGAGAGAAGAGAAGACATTCATTGACGAAGAACAAGGAAGAAGATAGAAGAAGAAATTCTTTTATTGATCGATTTTAGAAGAGTATGTACAGAGAGTGTTATCAAGTGGATCGCCTCTCTTCTGTTTTTCTTAACCTAGAAGAGAAGAGAACTTCTCACTTTATACTGAGGGCAGACAAGAGGGCATCGACTGAATAATGGATAATGGGCTGGCCCCTTAATATGGGCTGGCCCTTTAATAATTATTACAACAAATTCACAGTGGCCTTGTAATACATTGGGCCAATAATATTGGGCCAGTCCTTATTCTTTATTCTTCAACAACCTCCCTCAAGCTGGGTGCTCGAAAATATCCAGCAAACCAAGCTTGGAACGGATATGAAGATGTTGTGATCTTGTAAGCCCTTTTGTAAGTATGTCGGCTGGTTGTTCTGCTGTGTTGATATATTCTGTCTTTACCATTCCTTTTCGAATCTTTTCCCTAATGAAATGAAAATCTATCTCAATGTGTTTAGTCCTTTCATGGAACACCGGATTTGCTGCCATTTGTATGGCTGATCTACTGTCTGTGTACACAGTTACTGGCTGATAAATGTCAACACCAATATCCTTGAGTAAGCCTATGACCAGTGATGTCGCAACGATCTTGCTAAACTTCTATATTCGCCTACTGAGCTTGAGATTGTGCTTTGCTTCTTAGATTTCCAGGATATGAGAGAATCTCCAAACTTGACTAAATAACCTGTAATGGATTTTCTTGTATGTGGACATGATGCCCAATCTGCATCACAATAACTAGTTAATGTGTCTTGTTTATTACTAGATAACAGTATTCCTTGTCCTGGCTTACCTTTTACATACCTTATTACTCTGATGGCAACATCAAAGTGAGATTTTTTTGGGTTTTGTAAGAACTGACTAAGTGTTTGTACACTATAAGCAATATCTTGTCTAGTAAGAGTAAGGTACAACAACTTACCAATTATTCTTTGATATGAGCTGATATCACCTACTGGCTCATCACCAGTGACTGTTTTCCCTTTGTCTGTCCCCTGCTTCACCTTATACTCATCATATTCTTTTGTAGTAAGCTTTATATTAGAATCAGAGGGAGTATTAATAGGTTTAGCAGCAGCTAGTCCCAGTTCAGAAATGAGTTCTAGGGCATACTTTCTTTGATGCATAATGATTCCCTTGCTGGACCTAGCAAATTCTATTCCTAGGAAATACCTTAACTCTCCCAGGTCTTTCATTTTAAAAGCATTATGCAGGGACTGCTTAGTTTCCTTTATGAGCCTTATGTTATCACCTGTGACTAACATGTCATCCACATAAATCAGAATAACTACTATACCTTGATTAGTTTGTTTTAAAAACAGAGAGTGATCAAACTCAGACTGCCTAAACTGCATCTGAATTAATGCCTCTGTAAGCTTACAGTTACATTGTCTTGGAGCTTGCTTGAGCCCATACAGGGATTTAGTTAATTTACACACTTGTTTACTGCCCCCTTTACTACTGAAACCTTGTGGAAGAGTCATATAAATTTCATCAAATAAATCCCATTGAAGAAAGGCATTATACACATCCATTTGATGAATGTACCATCCTCTAGAAGCAGCAATAGAGAGAATAGTTCTTATAGTTACCATTTTTACAACAGGAGAGAAGGTTTCTTGATAATCTATTCCTTCTTGTTGACTATAACCTTTAGCAACTAGTCTAGCTTTCAGTCTTTCTACTTCTCCAGTGTCTTTATATTTGATCCTGTAGATCCATTTACAGCCTATAGGTTGCTTTCCATCTGGTAGAGTAACTATTCTCCAGGTGTGATTTTCTTGTAAGACATCTATTTCTGCTTTCATAGCATCTACCCACCTAGAATCTTTTGAGGCTTCCATGTAACTTTTAGGTTCTGTTAGTTCTGAGAAAGAGCTTAAATGTTATACCCCGTATTTCCAGAGTATGTACGTAAGGGAATACGTACAAAAAGTTTGGCTTTAAAGTTAGCCTTGGACGTTTTTTTTTTGTACACAACTCGCTTAAAGAATCGTTTTCCGACGAAACGTTTCCACAGCTTTCGTAGGAAAAATTCCGGCTATGCCATTACTAATTTTTGCGGATTTTTCCGAGAGACGAAACATTTTGGACCAACGGGAGGGCAACACTTGGCACCCTCCCATTGGTGGACTTGAATCGTCCATGGACGAAATTGGAGGGCCAAGGCACGTTTTTTGTGCCTTGTGCACAAGTCAAGGGTTGGTAGGATATTTGTGTTTAGTTAATCCTCACCCTACACTTGCCTTGCACTTGTCTTCATCTTGGCCATTGGTTGGCCAAGGCTTGAGCTATAAATACCCCCTTAGAGATGAAGAGTTATTCATCCACAAAGTTATCTTCCAAGTCTAAAAATCCTCTCCTCTCCCTTAAGCTTTTCGTCCAACACCTCTTCCCTCCTCAGGTAGTGGCCGAGAGCCTACCCCCCCTAGCCTAGCCGAAATCTACACCCCTCCCTTGGTAGAAAAGTTGTCTTCTAGTATCGTTATAATGCCTAAAATACCCTAGCCCAAATCCCTTAGTCCTTAGTAGAAGTTGTGAAGAACTTCTAAGGTTTCGAGCTACTGAGCGCATACAACTTAGAGCTAAACCTTGCTCAAAGGCGACTTTATCTAGGATATTATTGGGCTTACCGAGGTAACTAATCCTAACCTCTTTTGAATTAGAGAATACTTCATTGTTGTAGTATTAGAATAAGTATTAGATACTTAGAAGAATATCACGAATAGAATTGAACTGTTATCACGTAGAAGGGTTTAAAAGAAGAATAATTGAATCAGACTCACATAGACTGTTTTCACTGAGACTTACATAGCTCACCGGGTAGGGTTGGGCTGTCCGACTTTCCGTAGAATTATGAACCCCCTGTTTAGAATAACCCTCAGAGTAGTCTTTGATAGATATCTGTGACTATTATAGGCTGACTCTCTGCGCGCGACATATTCAACTTGGCAGGTGGTTTTCGCTGAGAAGGTATGTGATTCTTCCTAAAGCATGATATTTTACAATATATAGTACGGTAGACGCATACGTGTTAATCGAATAATAACTACGCAATGTCTTTGACTTAAGCTGAATAATACTTATGGCAATGCCTCACGCTTAAGCTCGAATAATACTTACGGAATGCCTCACGCTTAAGCTCAATAACAAAGAATCAAAACATTTCAAAAGAATACTGAATCATTTTTAACAGAAGATAAATATTTGGTTTTTAAAACAAAAGCGTAAGAGTTATACTGGCTTTATGGGAAGTTAGGTCTAACAACTTAAGAAGATAAAAAGGAACTGTTTACTTGTTTTGTTTATAAAAGCCTTGTATTGATTTCTGTTAAGTGTAGTAAGATTGTTTGATAAGTAGACATGTTATGATGCTACCTGTGTTAGTGTCTTGTAATGCTGTGTAAGGGGGTCATTCTGCCGCTGCTTACGTTGCTAACCGTAAGTCCATTGCATCGTTATTGTATCACCTACCCTCGATCGTTATACCGCGGCTTGCCCCTTCGATGCGGTCTATACGGCCTACGGTTCTGTGAGACTATGCGAGCAGCGGTATGCTCGAGATTGATCATTCCGGCGTTTAGCCTGACGCGGACTCTATGCGGTCCGCTGAGACTACGCGGTCTTTTGAGGCTATGCAGTCGCGGAGCCTAGGCGGACGCCGGGTTAGCTGCCCCGATGCGAGAAATATCTCATGCGGTGCGTGTGGGACCTATGCGGCCGCGAAGTCGTGACTAGGCACGCAGGAATGATACTATGGGCGATCGCTTGCTTCGATCATTCGCGCCTAGAATAGACTGTACTGATTTTCCTATTATCGTTGTTGTTTGTGATGTGGCACTATGTGCAGTTGAACTGGTTGTATTTGCAAATGGTTTTAAACACTTTGATTTCATTTCAGTACTTTACAGTTTCACATACTTGGTAATTGCAGATCGACTCCTTCTGGGCTGCGTTCATGCCGCAGGTGGCAAGCAGTGCTAGATCCACATCCTTAGGATCTTTGCGTTGGTGTCGTGAGCTCCATCTTCTCCGAGGCTCTACTTTGGGTATGATCTCCTCATTGTAGATAGTTTTGTACAGGTATGGCGGCCCCGTCCCGCCATAGTTGTTTACTTCCTGAGGTCTGTAGTACTATTGCATACTGGGATGAATCGCAAAACTTGAGTTATGTATATTATGCCGAAAGGCAAGCTTTTCATCGATAAAGCGTGTCTTATTTTATAAATCGCTTCTGTCTTGTTTTATATTCCGCCGTTACTCGATGTATGACTACTGGGTGCCCTAAGGCACGATCCACGCCCCGAACGGGTCGTGACAAAAGTGGTATCGAGCGCTTAATCCTCGGAAAGTGTCTACGCACCGTATCTAGTAAGTCTTGATTATCGGTGTGTCGTGCACCACACCAATAATCAGGAGGCTATATGCTATTTAGGATTGGTTTCCATTCTTCTCATTCTGAGATCGTGCTTTAGAGCTGTGTTATAGGTTGGAGCCCTCTAACGTATTCCTTTCCTGTAACAGTTATGCCTCCACGCAGGCAACCCGCCCGGCGGCAAGGCAATGAGGAGCCGCTAGCGAGACACCCAGAGTTACGAGGGCTCGTGCCCGGCCATACCGAGACGGCGAGTTCTATGACGCCGCCGGCCCTAGCAGAGACCACAGTACCCACACCTCCTGTCCCACAGGCTGGGTCGGAGAAGTTAGGGTACAAGGAGATGGACCAGCTATTGGCTAGAGTTGTGGCCCGATACGAGGAGAGGCTGGACGCGACAGCTCAGCCTCCAGCCTCGCGCACCGTAGTGCACCCGAGGCGAATAGTTTGAGGCTACGAGATTTCTTGAGTTGTAGCCCGCGAGTTTTACTGGTCGAGGCCGGAGGATGATCCGCAGGAGTTCATCCGTCACCGCAGAGATTATGCGGGTGATCGGGGCTTCGAGACCGAGGTCGCGGATATTCGCGTCGCATCTGCGTGATACCGCAGCCGATTGGTTTGATTCATGGGAGCTTTCCGGGAGAGCATGCACTCCAGCAGATGGGATGAGTTTTCGAGGCTTTTCTCACACACTTCTTGCCTCCGCAGATGGCGAGGGCACGAGCCGATAGATTCTTTGGCGAGGCAGAGGACGCAGTGAGGAGTACAATGTCGAGTTTGATTCTTTGGCTCGATATGTCCCTCGCGACCGGGTAGCGAGATGGAGGACGTGGTGCATCGCTATGTCACCGGGCTAGATGATTACATGGCCGAGTCTTGTGCGGTGTGTCCCTTCACCAGCATGGACATAACCCGTATGCAGCTCATGCACCGGGTTGTGAGGCGTAGAGACCGCCGGTAGAGCGATATCAGCAGAAGAAGGCCAAGACGGCCGGTTCTTTTGGTGGTCCTCAGGGTTGGCGGCATCAGCAGAAGTCCAGATTTGCACCACAGCCAGCGCAGAGCGCTCCTACCTCATTTTCAGACAACAGAGCGGTCGGGGCGTGTCGGCCCCAGACTGGATTTCGAGGTAGCGAGGGTGCTAACCGCTCGAGGTCCGCTCGGTGCCCTGTGGCGAATACCATTCTCGAGTCAGACCGAGCTTGCTATACTTGGCCGCAGGTCACTTTGCGAGAGTTTTTACGACCTTGGGCGGCGCTGGTGGTAGGCTCACCACAGTGGTTCTGCCGCTTCTTCATCCTCGACAGCTACTCGCCCCAGAGGGCAAGGTACACATGGATCAGCGGGTCGCGGCAGAGGTCGTGGCGCAGGTCCCAGTTCTAGCGGTCCTCAGAACCGCATATATGCTGTCCACCGACAGATCGTGAGGCCTCACCGATGTCGCCACAGTACCTTATCGCTTCGGGTTTGATGTGTATGCTTTGTTAGATCCGGTTCTACTCATCCTATATATCTCCCCTTGTTGCTAGTAGGATAGGGATGAGCACGAGTCCATGGACCTTTCGAGGTAGCTACGCCATGGGTGATTCGGTGGTAGCTCGGCGGGTATATAGAGCTTGTCTGTGACTATTTACAATCGTCGGACCTGGCCGACTTGATAGAGTTGGAGATGATTGACTTCGACGTGATTATGGGGATGGATTGGCTAGCTTCTTGCTACGCCAATGTAGACTGCAGAGAGAGAGTAGTACGGTTCCAGTTTCCTGAGGAGCCGGTTGTTGAGTGGGAGGGGAGCACGGTATCGCCGGTGGTAGGTTTATTTCCTACCTCAAGGCTAGGAAGATGGTGCGAAGGGTATATCTACCATCTCGTCGGGTGTTTGATCTCAAGCTGCGGTACGATTTTCGGGCCGATGAGTCACGAGTTCCCGCACGTGTTTCCGGATGACCTCCGTATCCTCCCGAGAGGAGATTGAGTTTTGTATTGACATATTGCGGACACTCGCCTATTTCCATTCCGCCATACGTAATGGCACCGCCGAGTTGAGAGAGTGAAGGATCGGCTTAGAGATTTCTTTGGAGAAGCGGCTTCATCGCCTAGTGTTTCTCCCCGGGAGCGCCGATTGTTCGTGAAGAAGAAGGACGACGCCGCGCATGTGTGTTGATTACAGGTGAACAAGGTGACCATTAAGAACGATACCCCCTTCCCGTGATTGATGATTTGTTCGACCGCCAGTGGTGCGAGATGTTTCTCAAGATTGATCTGCGATCGGGCTATCATCAAAGTGCAGTCGAGAGGTGGATGTCCCTAGATCGCATTCGTGACCCAGACGCATTATGAGTTCGTGGTCATGTCTTTTGGGTTGACCAATGCTCGGCCAGATTCATGGATTTGATGAACCGAGTGTTCAAACCATTTTGGACACGTTTGTGATAGTGTTCATTGATGATATCTTGGTTTATTCTCGCCAGAGCGAGAGCACGCGAGCATTTGGCGGTCTTGTGATTCTCCAGACTGCAGCTTATGCGCCAAGTTTTCCAAATGTGAGTTTTGTTGACTTGATGGCGTTTCTTGGGCATATTGTCGGCCGATGGCATTCGAGTGATACGCCAAGATCGAGGCGATCGACTTGGCCTGCACCTACTACTCCGGCGCAGGTTCGCAGCTCGGGCCTTGCAGGATATTATCGCGTTCGTGGAGAAGTTTGCTTATCTTCGCACATTGACTAGCCGACTCGTAAGGCACCAAGTTTGATGGGATCGATGCTTGTGGCGTGGTTTCGATTCTTTGAAAGAGAGATCGACGATCGCCCCGCTTCTTACTCTTCCGAGGGTCCGGATGGTTATGTCGTATTGTGATCGTCGGGCATCGGGTTGGGATGTGTGTTGATGCAGATGGCGTGGTTATAGCATATGCATCCCGACACCAAGAAACACGAGGAACTACCCCACCCATTATTTGAGTCGCACCGTGATTCACGCTTTGAAGATCCTGAGGCACTATTTGTATGGGGTTCACGTGGATATTTATACGCACCACAAGAGCCTCCAAGATATCTTCACCAGAGGAGCCGAACTTGCGCGAGACGGTGGTTAGAGTTGCTTAAGGATTACGATGTTGATATCCTGTACCACCCAAGGCCAATGTTGTGGCGATGCTCTTAGTCGTAGGTCGATGGGAGCCTATCGGATGTGCGCTAGAGAGAGGGACATGGTTCGTGATTTGCATCGATTAGCGAGCCTGGTGTCCGCTTGATTGATTCCGATAGCGATGGGGTTAGAGTTCGCGAGGTTGCCGAGTCTTCCATCGCTGGCGAGGTGAAGAGGCAACAGCTCGAGGATCCCGCTTTGATTCGATATCGTGATACAGACTCTTCGTGAGGCAAGGGTCCTTTGAGGTAGCACCACGGGTGCTAAGGTTTGAGGCGCATCGTGTTCCGGATGTTTCGTGACTTCGCGCAGGTTCTTGGGGAAGCACACAGCGCGCGTTACTCTATCCATCCAGGGTCGACCAAGATGTACCACGACCTTAGATCTGTGTATTGGTGGGATGACTTGAAGAGGGACGTTGCAGAGTTCGTAGCTCAGTGCCCGTGTTGTCAGCAGGTGAAGGTAGAGCACCAGAGGCCTGGTGGTTTGTTACATACGATTGAGATCCCGACCTGGAAGTGGGAGGTAATCAACATGGACTTCATCACAGGATTACCTCGCACTCAGAGGAGACATGATTCTATATGGGTTATCGTCGACAGGCTGACGAAATCAGCCCACTTTCTTCCCGTCAGGACGACTTTTTCGGCTGAGGATTATGCCAGACTTTACATCCGAGAGATCGTCAGACTGCATGGAGTCCCTACCTCGATCATATCGCATGCAGGAGCCCGGTTACGCTAACTTCGAGGTCCTTCCAGAGGGTTTAGGGACGCAGTGAGCACGAGTAATCGCATTTCATCCACGCATGCACGGACAGCAGAGCGCACCATCCGCACTCTTGAGGATATGTCGCGAGCCCGTGTTATTGACTTCAGTGGTAGTTGGGAGTATCATTTGCCTCTAGTTGAGTTTCATGATAATAATAGCTACCACTCCAAGATTCGAGATGGCGCCTTATGAGGCCTTGTATGGGAGAAGTGCGATCGCCTATAGGTTGGTTCGATGGGCGAGGTGCACTAGTGGGACCAGATTTGGTGCAAAGCGATGGATAAGGTGAAGCTTATCCGAGAGCGACTATCGACACCGTAGTCGCATGGTCGATGCAGATCATCGTCGTCGGCATCTGGAGTTCGCAGTAGATGATTGGGTTTTCCTAAAGGTGTCACCCATGAAGCGGTGTGATGAGATTCGGAAGAAGAAACTCACCAAGGTACATCGGGCCGCTTCAGATTGTCCGCAGGTAGGCAAGGTTGCCTACGAGTTGATCTGCCGTCCGATCCGAGGCAGCATCCGTGTTTCACGATCTACGCCGAGAGATGTATCGGGGATCCATCTAGTGGTACACCCGATTGACGATGTCCAGTGACCAGGGGTTATCGTATGAGGAGATTCCCATAGCGATAGTCGATCGTCGAGTTAGGCGTCTGCGGACGAAGGACGTGGCTTCCACAAAGTCTTGTGGCGGAACGAGCTCGGGAGGAGATGACGGGAAGCCGGCGAGGACATGAGACGTAAGTATCCTCACCTATTCCCACACCTCCGTAATTCACTTTCCTACTTGTAAATTTCCATTATCATTTATGCCTAAGTGTTGTTTTGTGGCGTGTGTGGCATTTGCTAACTGCTTAAGCTTCTTCGATAATCGTCTTGAGAAGGAACATTCGGGACGAATGTTTCTAAGTAGGGGAGAATGTTCTACCCCGTATTTCCAGAGTATGTACGTAAGGGAATACGTCAAAAAGTTTGGCTTTAAAGTTAGCCGTGGACGTTTTTTTGTACACACCTCGCTTAAAGAATCGGTTTCCGACGAAACGTTTCCACACTTTCGTAGGAAAAATTCGCTATGCCATTACTAATTTTTGCGATTTTTCCGAGAGACGAAACATTTTGGACCACCGGGAGGGCCACACTGGGCACCCTCCCATTGGTGGACTTGAATCGTCCATGGACGAAATGGGCGGGCCAAGGCACGTTTTTTGTGCCTTGTGCACAAGTCAAGGGTTGGTAGGATATTTGTGTTTAGTTAATCCTCACCCTACACTTGCCTTGCACTTGTCTTCATCTTGGCCATTGGTTGGCCAAGGCTTGAGCTATACATACCCCTTAGAGATGAAGAGTTATTCATCCACAAAGTTATCTTCCAAGTCTAAAAATCCTCTCCTCTCCCTTAAGCTTTTCGTCCAACACCTCTTCCCTCCCTCAGGTAGTGGCCGAGAGCCTACCCCCTAGCCTAGCCGAAATCTACCCCCTCCCTTGGTAGAAAAGTTGTCTTCTAGTATCGTTATAATGCCCAAAATACCCTAGCCCAAATCCCTTAGTCCTTAGAAGTTGTGAAGAACTTCTTAGGTTTCGTGGATCTACCTGAGCGTACAACTTAGGAGCAAAACCGTGCTCAGGCGCGACTTTCTCTAGGATATTATTGGGCTTACCGAGGTAACTAATCCTAACCCTCTTTTGAATTAGAGAATACTTACTTGTTGTAGTATTAGAATAAGTATTAGATACTTAGAAGAATATCACGAATAGAATTGAACTGTTATCACAGTAGAAGGGTTTAAAAGAAGAATAATTGAATCAGACTCACATAGACTGTTTTCATGATGACTTACATAGCTCACCGGTAGGGTTGCTGTCCGACTTTCCGTAGAATTATGAACCCCCGCTTAGAATAACCCTCGAGTAGTCTTTGATAGATATTCGTGACTATTATAGTCGACTCTCTGCGACATATTCAACTTGGCGGTGGTTTTCACGGAGAAGGTATGTGATTCTTCCTAAAGCATGATATTTTACAATATATAGTACTGAGACGCATACGTGTTAATCGAATAATAACTACGCAATGTCTTTGACTTAAGCTGAATAATACTTATGGTAATGCCTCACGCTTAAGCTCGAATAATACTTACGAATGCCTCACGCTTTAAGCTCAATAACAAAGAACCAAAACATTTCAAAAGAATATCAATCATTTTTAACGTAAGATAAATATTTGGTTTTTAAAACAAAAGCGTAAGAGTTATACTCGCTTTATGGGAAGTTAGGTCTAACAACTTAAGAAGATAAAAAGGAATTTACTTGTTTTGTTTATAAAAGCCTTGTATTGATTGTTAAGTGTAGTAAGATTGTTTGATAAGTAGACATGTTATGATGCTACCGTGTTAGTGTCTTGTAATCTTTGTGTAAGGGGTCATTCTTGTTGCGGCTTACGTTGCTAACCGTAAGTCCATTGTATCGTTATTGTATCACCTACCCTCGATCGTTATACCGCGGCTTGCCTCGACGCGGTCTATACGGCCTATGCGGTCGCGAGACTACGCGAGCGCGGTATGCTCCAGATTGATCATTCCGGCGTTTAGCTTTGACGCGGACTCCTATGCGGTCTGTTGAGACTACGCGGTTTTTGAGGCTATGCGGCGCTGCGGGAGCCTAGGCGGATGCCGGGTTGCTGCCCCGACGCGAAATATCTCACGCGGTCCGCATATGTGGACCTATGCGGCCGCGGAAGTCGTGACTAGGCACGCAGAATGATACTATGGGCGATCGCCTTGCCGATCATTCGCGCCTAGAATAGACTGCTACGCTTTTCCTATTATTGTTGTTTGTGATGTGCACTATGTGCAATTGAACCGATTGTATTTGTGAAAAGGTTTTAAACACTTTGATTTCATTTTAAGTACTTTATAGTTTCACATACTTGGTACTGCAGATCTTGACTCTCCTGGCCGCGTTCATGCCGCAGGTAGGCAAAGCAGTGCTAGATCCACATCCTTAGGATCTTTGCGTTGGTGTCGTGAGCTCCATCTTCTCCGAGGCTCTACTTTTGGGTATGATCTCCTGTATTGTAGATAGTTTTCAGATCGGGGTATGGCGGGCCCTGTCCCGCCATAGGTGTTTACTTCCTTAGAGGTCGGTAGTACTATTGGACAGTTGGGAGGTAACTGCACAGCGTGAGTTATGTATATTATGCCGAAAGGCACGCTTTTCATCAGATAAACTGTGTCTTATTTTATAAACTGTTTCCTGTCTTGTTTTATATTCCGCTGGTTACTCTGATGTATGACTACTTGGGTGCCCCGGTAAGGCACCAGTCACGGGCCCCGGAACGGGTCGTGACATTAAAAAGGCTTGATATTTAGGTTTTAAGTTATCATAAGATATATAGTTAGCAATAGGGTAAAGTACATTGTTGACATTTGTTGTAACAAAGTCTTTAAGCCATATAGGGGGTTGTTTGAGTCTGCTAGATCTCCTCGATTGTTCTCATTATCCGTTCTCAGAAAGGTGATTACTACCAGATTGCATATTATCAGAGTTTCCTTCTTCTAAATTATTTTCAGTGGGATTACTGTCCTCAATAGATTCCTTATTAATGATATCTATACATCCCTTTTTTGATTCATCAGTACTACTATGAGAGGTTTCTTGGGGTAAAGGTTGATCATTACTGTTTCCTTGGAGTAGATTATGGAAGATAGGAACCTCAGTCACATTTTCTTTAAAAGGGTAGACAGTTTCTCTAAGTGTAACATCTCTACTGACAATGAGGATCTTAGACTGCAGATCATAAAGAATGTATCCTTTTTGAGTTTCAGAGTATCCCATCAGAACACATTTTTTAACCTTAGACTGAAGCTTATCTGTGACAGTTAGATCACTAGCAAAGCATAGACAACCAATGGTTCTTATATGTTTTAAGGATGGTTTTTTGTGGTAGAGACACTCAAAAGGTGTAGAATGAGTAATAGATGAGGGTAGTCTATTGATCAAGTCTACTGCAGCCTGAACACATAGGCCCCAAAATTTTAGAGGAATATTGGCCTGCATTCTTATAGCCCTGGTCATTTCTAATATGTGTCTGTGTTTTCTTTCAGCAACCTCATTCTGCTGTGGTGTATATACACAGCTTCTTTGATGGATAATCCCTAAGTTTTGAAAAAGGGTGGTGCAGACATCATTAACAAATTCTGTCCCATTATCAGTTCTAATTATCTTTACTATTTGATTAAACTGTGTTGATATGTACTTAAGAAACTGATTAATTACTACACATACTTCAGATTTAAGTCTAAGCAGATATATCCAAGTCATTCTAGTATGATCATTTACAATAGTGAGGAAAAATCTCTTTCCATTATGTGTTTCAACCTTATAGGGACCCCATACATCCATGTGGACTATATCAAAAGCTTTATTACTGTAAGTAGTACTATTTGGAAAAGGTAGTCTACACTGTTTTGCACAAGGGCACACATTACATGTCTTTATTGCCTTAGCTATCTCATCATTATTAGCACTGATCAGTTTACTGAGTACCTTACTAGAAGTGTGCCCCAGTCTTCTATGCCACAGACTAATAACTTCTTCTTCTGTCACTATCCTTTTCTGCTTAGCTTGTACATTTAGAATTGTTTTCCCTGAGTCCTGTATGTCACTAGCATGATTAACTAACATATAGAGTCCATCCTGGAGTCTACCAATCTCCTTCACCTTCCCATTGTAAAGATTCTGAAAGAGACAAAAATCAGGATAGAAGATAGCTGAACAGTTCAGCTCTCTTGTTAACTGGGAGACATACAGTAAATTGTATTTTAACTGAGGTAGAAAAAAGACATTTTCCAGTGTACTCCCATTAGAGAGAGTACTGATACCAGTGTGAGTAACTTGGGCTGATTGGCCATTTGGTAAGAACACTTTCTTTGGTATGTTAGAAACATTTTTATTTCAGTAATCTTATCTAACATGTTAAGGTCATATACCATATGATTTGTAGCACCTGTATCAATTATCCAATTTTTCATTGTATTGAAGACATGTAAAGCTTTGAGTTTTGATATACCTGCTAAGTTTGCAGATGATTGAATACCTTGGGTGTTCTGAGATGTTCCTTGCTGTACCTGATTATTGTTCAACATCTTTACTATCTGCTCATATTGATTTTGAGAAAATGTTGGGGCTCATTCAACTTGCCAGTTGGTTTTAGTATCTTCAGAGAAGTTATCTGGACCTCTGTTGTGAGCATTGTGAGCAGCATACTCCTTTCTTTTTGATTTAAAACCAGGAGGGTATCCAACTAGTCTGTAGCAGTACTCCTTTGTGTGGCCTCTCATCTTGCATTCTTCACAGAATAGATTGTTATTCCTTCTTGATCTTTGGTTTCCTGCTGTTCCATTCTTAGAATACATAGCAGTAGAAGGATTTTCACTATGTCCTCGACTAGGTGGACCAGCTCCAAAAAGGCCTGCAGACCTAGCACTAATCCCTTTCTGGTTTTCATCACTTACTATCATGGAGTAAGCTTTATTGACAATTGGAAGGGGTGACATGAGCAGAATTTGGCTCCTAGCTTGCATGAAACTTTCATTCAATCCCATGAGGAATTGATAAAGCTTCTGCCTCTGCAGAAAGTCTGTGAATTCTTTGGATGTAGGACAGGCACAATTTGGTGGTGGCACAATTGCTTGGTATTCTACCCACATATTTTTTAGCTTAGTGTAGTATTCTGCAATACTAGCATTGCCTTGTGATAGGGTAGCAATTTCTCTATGTAGGTCATAAGTTCTTGATTCATCCACCTTGTCAAACCTTTCTTTTAGATCTTCCCATACCTCATATGCAGTTTCTGCATATAAAACTCCACACAGCAAGCTACTAGAAACTGCATTCATTAGCCATGCCTGTACAACCGCATTAACTCTATCCCACTGATCCCACCATTCTACCCCATATTGATTCTTTGTACAATTTCCATTTACAAACCCTAGTTTGTTCCTTCCTAATAGAGCAATTTTCATAGACTTGCTCCACACAGTGTAGTTTTCAGAACCCACTAACTGGAAGGATATTAAAGAGACTCCACTAACATCTGAGGCTTGTAAGAACAGAGGGTGATTATGGTCAAATATCGTGGGTGAGGTGATAGAGGTAGGTTCTCTAGGTATAGAGGGCATGGAGTTTTTTGAGGATTGGGGAAGATCTGTAACATTATCAGATGTTTCTTTGAGTAAGCTACTTTCGATGGGTAGATCTGTTCCCATTACAATCAATCTTTATCAAGATCTAAACAATTTTCTTGGGACAAAAACTATCTAACAGAATCGTCTTAACACAAAAAAAAATATCAGTAAACCCTTGGAACAAAAAAAATATTGAACAGAATCGACTCAACAAGCAATATCAGTTCTCAAGGAAGGTTTACCCAGAACAAAGAGGCGATTATTGTTTTCCCAGATCGGGTTTTTTTTTCTTTTCAAGATCTAAAAAATTATTGTTTTCCCAGATTGGGTTTTTTCTTTTCAAGATCTAAAAAATTATTGTTTTCCCAGATCGGATTTTTTCTCTTCAAGATCTAAAAATGAAAACAAAGGATTTTACCCAGGTCTTGTTCTGCTACATGCAACGTCTGATGTCGGTGACTGGCTCTGATACCATGTTGATAAACCTAGCACCGTCATCAATGGTGGATTCAAGACAGAGCAGTATCTTTACTATTACAGCAACACCAACCAGATCTATGGCAACCAGTACGCAGTAATACCGAGAGAAGAGAAGACATTCATTGACGAAGAACAAGGAAGAAGATAGAAGAAGAAATCTTTTTATTGATCGATTTTAGAAGAGTATGTACAGATAGTGTTATCAAGTGGATCGCCTCTCTTCTGTTTTTCTTAACCTAGAAGAGAAGAGAACTTCTCACTTTATACTGAGGGCAGACAAGAGGGCATCGACTGAATAATGGATAATGGGTTGGCCCCTTAATATGGGCTGGCCCTTTAATAATTATTACAACAAATTCACAGTGGCCTTGTAATACATTGGGCCAATAATATTGGGTCAGTCCTTATTCTTTATTCTTCAACATTTATACTCGCGAGCAACAAGTATTGTTCATATAAAGAATTTCACCTAGTCGAAACTTCTTCTGAAATTTTTCTATAAGGTAGTCCACAGTCATGATAAATTTTTTACTCTTTGCGTCTTTGTATTTTATTACCTTTAAAAATAAAGTTTATAGCAAATTGTACTTTATCAATGATGTTTTTAAAAAGTTTTAGGCCATCCTTTACAACTAGTTATAAATATGGCATGAACATCTAATATAAAAAATATCAGAAAAAGATAGAGTAAATCTAGTTTTTAAAAGGTTTACCACATAATCATTAGCAGTAATATTATCTAATGTAACAGTCATAATTTTATCAGTTATTCCATAATATTCACAAATTGCATAAATATTTCTTGCAATAAATAATTCAGTGTGTCTATCATCAATATATTTATATCCTAAAATATATTTTTTCATAGACCAATTCTGATCTATCCAATGACATGTAACGTTAAATAATCATTACCGTTAGTACTACGACCTATATCGGAAGTGATAACCACTTTTCTATTAAAATGATATAATACATAACGTAATTATTTTAAACTGGTTTTAAAATATATTCACTAAGTAATAAAAATATTATAGCTATATAAAATAATATTGTTGAAATAGTAGGATAAGAGAGGAAAGAAATGAAAAAGACAAACTCTCCATAGCAACTAATTTTGCTATTGCTTCCCTATCTCTATGCTTATCGTATTTAGGGCCTACAATTCTGACTGTCATCAGGTTAATTCGACTCTGTATTTGGTCGGGAACACTATATGAACCTTGTCCCGACTCAGAAGATATTGGCAAACTCGATTTTTCAGCCAGAAATTCGTTATACTCAGCTTTAATTTTTACTATCTACATGTCTACATTGCTTTAATTTCTCGTCTGAGTCTGAGCGTTTCTCATACTTTATTTTGCGTTGCTTGTTTTGCCTGATTATGCTTTGTCTTGAGTCGGGGGTCTCCCGGAAACAACCGCTCTACCTACCAAGGTGGATGTAAGGTCTGTGTACATTCTACCCTCTCAGACCCCATATTGTGGGATTTCACTGGGTATATTGTTGTTGTTGTATTCGTTATACCTAGCTTTGTGCATGCTTTGTACATGTCTCAATAAACCTCCCGTCCCAACATAACCTTTTCCGGTTTTAAATTTATAAACTTCTTAACAAATTTTACATCTAGCTAGTTGATTATCAATGTCCCTATCAACAAATTCTCGTGCAAGTGATTTTAATTTTCGTTGTTTGGGGCCTCGACTCATTCTAGGGGGAATATGGGGCATTCCAATTTCAGTTTCAGGCTGAGACTCAGTCTGAGCCTGAGGTGGAGGTGTACTAGTGAGTGTGTTATATAAATTATATTCTAATTCATTTTCTAAATTAAAGTATGGTTCAGATGCAGAATATACATCATGATCTAATGGTATATTAATATTAACATTTATATCTATATGAGTGAAATCATCGGAAATTGAAATAGAATTACTAGAAGATGCACCCTTAGCCCTGTTACCCGTAGTATCTCTACCAAAAATCAAACGTCCAAGTCGTTCCATTATATTTATGTAAATAAATAATTAAAGTAAATGAAATTAAGTACGATAATTAAAATTATGTAACAATAATAATTTAAAGAAGGAACGAATGTACCAAACGTCGACGTATAATCGAGGTTGAAAATTGAAACTTTGCTCGATGAATGATCCTTAAGCTAGTTGCCAACTTCACTCTCAATTTTTGAACTTTGATACAAATAAGCAAATAAAATATAATATTTAGTAGGCAATGTAGACTTGTAGAGAGATAGATTGAGAGATTAGAGAGATGGTAGGAAGATTTGTGAGAAAAATGAAGAGGAAAATCAAGGAATTTATAGTTGAAAATAGGGTTAAAGTGTAAATATACTATCTTAGGAATTAAAAATAAATATTACGGGGGTAGGAAGGGAGGGGGGGGGGGCAAAAATGACCATTATAGCCGTTGCACAACGACCAAAATTGAAATTTAGTCGTTATTACAACGACTAGTTTTGCAAAGGGGGAGGTCTGGACGGGGTGGGTCGGGGGCGGGATCGGAACGGCGGGACGAGCCCTAGTCCCGTCCCGAGTTCAAACCCCGCTACCTACAATTTCATTTCATTTTTTTTGGGAGGGCGGCATGCCGAATAGAAAGTCAGGTCGGGTCAATATCGGGCTGACCCGGCCCACTGGACAACCATATTTTAGATAAAGAAAGAGAGAGAGAGGAGAATGGGTACGTAGTTGATTAAGAGAGGACTAGTCACTTTTTCTCTCTCTTTAACTATACGTTTGTGCGTATAAATGTAAGCATAGAGAATATGTATGTATATATTTTTTATATATATATGTATAAGGTATTTTAATGTATTGATTGCTTATGTGAGTTTACTTTGTTACAGGAAGGAAAAGAACATTATCTTAGGTAGTTTGTTTTATGTCTTTGCTTCGCTGGATGTGGGCTTCTCTCAGAGATGCTTACCCACTATGCTATATTTACGGATACAACTGTTAACCTCCCCACCCAGCCTCCCCCTCTCCATTACCCCAACTGTCCCCTTACCCTCCTGGCTTTAGGTACACAATATAATGGAGTGTAATTTACTTGCACCTCATATTTACATTAAGTTAATAAATATGTATTTGCCAAATATAAATCATTTATTCGACGTAATTTCATTGAATCTCCTTTAGGAGATCTTCTCACCACATCAGGAGGATCAATAGTATTTTTACTTACTCAGCGTAATTCAAATCCTCAACCTAACAAACTGATTGATGGAAGAGGTGTTCAACCACTAGAAAAAGCCTCATTTGTCTTTTGGGATCTTAATTTCAGTCGAATGCGCCAATCTAGTCGTATATGACGTCCTTATATATCAGTGTATGAGCACCAAGCGTTACAGAGATGGTTATAAAGTACTCCCTATTGTTACAAACTACACATGCTCGCGGTATATTAAAAATAATTTTAGGTTCTTATCGCTGAATCAATTACGCTTTTGAACTTATGGGTTCATAATTTATTACAGTCAAACATTAGGTGACTTATTATCTTGATAAATTAGTTTAGTGTGATTTAAAGATCTTTGTATGACTCTGTGAAAATATCTCTAGTTGGCATAATTAATTATTTTAGATAGATACAGAATGAAATAGGTAATGCGTCCATGTGCTAGTAAGGATACGTGAGACTGTTAATCATTGTAAATTAAAAAATACTACTGCTACCATATACTATTCAAGAAGTTAATGGTATGAGTTGGATATATCCCATTATTGTGTAAATATTTACACAATATATGAGATATATTCTAATTATGGTAGAATGTCTAATTATACACGTTTACATAAATCTCCATATCTAAATTATGTAGAAAATATTAATATTTAGAATATAAAATTAGTTAATATTATCTTGTATAAGTCATTTCCTTAAATTAAACTATTTAATATAACTATAATTCCTTCAAAAATGCAATAAGCTAAATCAAATAAACTTTTTCTTACCGAAAAATCATTAGAGATATTTTTGGATGAAATATTCTCCTAATTTACCACCGAAAAATCATTAGAAATATTTTTGGGTGAAACATTCTACTAATTTCCCTTACATACAAGTTCTCTATAGCAGTTAGTAAGCATAGAAACCGAAAGCCTACGCACACGTTCATGATATACACGGCCACATGTCCATATCTATATTTGGTAAATTGTTATTTGTATTTATTAGTATTGTATACTTATCATAATTGTAGAATTTTTGTATAAATATAATAGGATTTTGGGAGTAGAATAGAAATATAATTTTTCATATTATGAATATTGTAAATTGTATATATACTGATTCATTAATGAAAATAATCAAAAGATTATTTCTTACATGGTATCAGAGTCAGTCAGACTCATTCAATTATTTATTCAGCGATGTTGGACTGCCAAATTATATTATCCACGCTCCAGTCAACCAGAATCACCAAAGCATATAGAAGACTCTGTCAAAGCCGAGTTAGGGAGTTTATGGACTTTTCATCAAGTCACTACTTTGAATGCTTAGAGGGTGCATGTAATCATATTTCATGGAGTATTTTCTTGAACATGAAGATAAATTTTTTGAATATCATCGAGGGTAAACATACAACGACCTTCAAGATATGAAAGATAGCTTGGATTGAAGACTCCAGGACCACCACATTCAAGATATGAAACATAGTTTGGTAGAAGAGGAATTTATGCAAAGAGACCAGTTTCGCAATATGCTTCCATCATTCCTAAGAAGACTACCAAACAAGACCCTTGCTTCATTAAGAATATTTTTTTTTGTAATAGTCATTAGCCTTCTTAGTCTATCTAGTATAAATACTACTTTTATTATTTTATTATGTTGCTTTTGATGAATATGGAATGAGAGTGATTCTCTAGTTTCTAGATTGTAGTTTAGGGTTAGTGAAATGATTAGACATTTGATCTCTTCAATCGGACCTCTCTTGAATATATCCAAGTTGATAATTCAAGCATGAGTTTAAAGTCTCTTCTCCCTTGGTTTGTGATCAATTACTTGATTTTGATACTTTGTTTCTTATATTCTTCTATTAAATCTATCTTACTTTATGTTCTTTAATTCCGCATTTCTTCTAAGTCGAATTGTATCATTTGGTATCGGAGCTTGGTAGAAGAATTATTCTGTCAATTCTTCATCCTTAGTTCTAAAAAATTAAAAAACAAATCAAAAATCCCAAAAATTCGAAATCCAAAAAAAATGTGTTAATTTTATTGTTTTAACTAGGGCTGGCCAACGGGGCGGGTCGATTGGTCCCGATTTATCTGTAATGAGATTCGAATACCGGTAACGGGATTCGAACCCGGACGGGATCTGGACTCGTCCCGACCGCCGCCAAGACCCGTCCCACCCCGGTCCCGCCCCCTGTCCCACCTGACCCCTCCCCTTTGCACAAAATAACCATTGCACAACGACCATTTTACATTTTGACCGTTGTGCAACGGTCATGTTTTGCCTCCCCCTCCCCTTAATATTTATTTTTAACCCCTAAGTTATAATATTTATACTTTAACCCAATTTACCCAACTATAAATACCTCATTTTCTCTTCATCTTTCTCACAAATCTTCCTACAATCTCTCTATATAATCTAATCTCTTCATCTATCTCTCTACAAGTCTACATTGTCTACTAAATATTCAATTTTATTTATTCATTTGGGAGTGAAGTTGGCAACTAACTTGAGGATCATCCATCGAGCAAAGTTTCAATTTTCAACCTCTCGGTTACACGTCAACGTTACGTTGACGTTTGGTACATTCGTTTCTTCATTAAATTATTATTATTTCTTTATTTTAATTAGTGCACTTAAGTTCATTCTATTTAACTATTTATTAGCATAATTAAAATGGAAGGATAAGAGGTATGTTTAAGGGTAAAGTAAGGGTCAAGCTTTTTCTAGAAGTGGGTGTGTCATCTACATTATTTGGTATGTCATCTAGATTAGTGGGTGTGTCATCTAGATTATCTTCTAAATTAAAGTCTTGTTGAGTTCTAGAAAATATCTCCTCATCTAAATCTAATGGTACTTCAGAAAAAAAATCAGTATCAACGAAATTGTCATTTCTAGGAGGAATGAGATGACTTAAAATGACTTATATTCTCCCTAGTATGAGACGAGGCCCAACACAACAAAAATTAAAATCAGATGCATGGGCCTTTTTTGATAGGGACCAAGATAATGAAGTAGTTATATGTCAAATTTGTAAAAATGTTTATAAATTTAAAATGGAAAAAGGTCAGGGTGGAACTGAAGGTTTAATTAGACATGTACAAAGGTTTCACAGAGCTAGGTGGGAAGAACACGATACTAGAAAGTCGGGTGCGTCAATGCACTCTCAGTCAGGATAAGGTTCACAAAGTGTTCTTGTCTCGGACCAAGTACATAGTCAAATTAATCTGATGACGGGAGAAATTATAGGCCCTAAATACGATAAACATAGAGATAACGATGCAATAACTTAATTAGTTGTTGTGGAGAGTTTGCTTTTTTCATTTCCTCCCTCTCATGGTTTTATTCATTACATTAGAGAAATGTATAATCATCCTTTTAACGGATTTCCTAGATCAACTATTAGGAGATATGTTTTAAATTTGCACATGAATATCAACAATATTTACGTTATTCATTATATCATTTTCCTGGCAAAGTATCTATCACGTCTGATATAGGCCGTAGTACTAACAACCATGATTATTTAACGGTAACATGTCATTGGATAAATTATAAATGGTTTATGCAAAAACGTATTTTAGCGTATAGATATATAGATAGTAGGCACACTGGTAATTTTATTTTAGAAATATTTATTCAATTTGCGATTATTATGGCATAACTGATAAAATTATGACTATTACATTAGATAACACTTCTTCTAATAATTCTACTATTAGAATTTTAAAAGAAGTTTTAACTCCATTTTTTTCAAATCATTTTCATATAAAATGTGCATTCCATATTTATAACTTAGTTGTAAATGATGGTCTATCACTTTTTGAAGACATTCTTAATAAAATATAATTTAATATAAACTATATTTTTAGAAGTAATAGAATACAACGAAAAAAGAATATAAAAAAACTTGTCACGATTGCGGACTACCTTATAGAAAAATTCTCGAAGAAGTAGCCACTAGGTGAAATTCTTTATACGAGCGACTACTTGTTGCTTATGATTATAGAAGACTTATAACTTTATTTTTAACGTCCATAATCGAAATCTTACTGATATGGTTGTAGATTCCGATTGGGATTCAATTTCAGAACTTTTGTATTTTTAGAAAAAAAAAATCAAGCTACTAAAGAATTTTTCGGTATTTATTATTCTGCTATTTCAACAATGTTATTTTATATAGCTATAATATTTTTATTACTTATTGAATATATGGAAAAATCAGTTTATAAAGCACTTATTAAAAAATATTTATCAAATTAAAAAATATGTTATTCATATTCCCACTATTTATATTATTGGTGATGTATTCGACTATTAAAATAGACGGTTGTAAATTACTTATTGAAACTATTTATGATTGTATAGCAGTACTTCCACCTCCAACTCTAAAAAATTCAAATGACCCACCACTTATTGAACAAACTAAAGAAGAAGTGTTCTCTAGCATACGAGATGAATGCAAAAAAAAAATGTATTACCAACAAGAAAGTGCTAGCAACCAACCGACTTTCATACCATCTTCTTCTTCAACACAACTGATATGTGATTTATACACATGCTTAACGCAAGTGCATGTACCGTTACAAGTAATATAGTCTAGGTAAGACCGAAAATCGTCCTCAGGGACTGGTTTTCAAGTACCGATTATCTATGCTTTAGTTTCTATTTGGTTAATGTTAATTGGTTTGGAATTCTAGACTAATAATGCAGGAAATAAACTAATTATGAAAATACTTTGATTTAAATCAGTTATGACGGAGAATTAGGGCTTCCAAGATCATCAACTATCCACTATATTCTATCCTTAATATAATTAGACTGACTTCTTCTTTTACGTTAAGATAGCAGGTTAACTAGACCGTTTTATATTCATGTTAAGGTAATATAAACACTCAACCCCAATGGAGAACCCTTCTATCTTTCGATGACAAGATTGACTACAAAGGAGGATTAAGAGCAATAACCTATTAAGCTACACAAGTATCGGGGTACTTTCGTTCACGATTTTAACCTATGTTTATTCAATTATAGCATATTCAGAATCTCCCCTTTCGGATTTCGATTCGAAATCATATAAGTGATGATAATTAGTAGCTAATTAACTATCAAGCAATCAAAACAACTATTGAATAAATCTTAATCAAGTGAAGAAGAAAACAATAATGCATTAATTCATAAATAAGAGTTTCAAGCGAATCACAAGAAAATTCCTAATAAAGTAATTAGCTCCTAGCCATAGTCACACTAAGAACTAATACAATCTCCATGCATGAACTGAAATAAACAAAGAAAAGAGAAAGAAAAGAAAATACTTGAACTAGGTCTCAAATCTTCGCCTCCTAGAGTTGTGTTGTATGTACAATGGATGGAATGAAAAATGAGCAGTGTTTTAGGGATTATATAGGTTTTGTAGGTAGGAAAAGTTATCCCTTTTGGACTCTGAAAACGTGTCAAATTCGGCCCAAAACGTCAAAAATCATGTGTTGGCGCCGTGGCCCTGAGATTGGGCGCCATGGCGCTGAAAAATCTGCAACTTTCGGGCTCCGCAGAACATTGGGCGAAAAGAAGAGGAAATGAGCTTAATTGAGATGGAATTGCGCACTAAAAGGGGCCAATAAATGAAGTCTAAGAAGTTCCGGGAAGTATAGACAAGATCAGACGAAGCCTGGATGAAAACTGGATGACGGAGCGAAAAACCGCCTAAAAAACGCCACCGGCGTCGTGGCGCTGAATGTTCCGAAAGTTGATTTCGCTGCAGGTTTTTCGGCGCCGTGGCGCCGGATTGTAGGGCCACGGCGCCGACGCGGGATTTATGAGTTTTGGGCCGAATTTGACACGTTTTCAGGATCCAAAAGGGATAACTTTTTCTACCTACATATTCCTTAACCCTTTACCTAAAGGATTCCATAACTTTTCCTTAACCCTTTACCTAAAAGGATTCCATAACTTTTTCTACCTACATAATCTCTAACCCTTTACCTAAAGGATTCTTGGGCTATAAATAGTCTCTACATCATTAGAAGAAACGATACCATTCTCCATTCCATCCCACACTTGACAAATTCCATTCTCCATCCACCATTCCATTCCATTCCATCTTGTAAATATTCCACAACACAATCCTTGGATGCTAGAAGGCTTGGAGACTTGTTCTTGAGTATTTTTCTTTTCTTTCTTTTGCTTCGTTTATTTCAGACTTTCAGTTCATGTATGGAGATTGTATTAGTGTCACGACCCGACCCCAGGGCCGCGACTGGTGCCCTACCGGGGCACCCTGTCAGGTATACATCAGAGAATAGCAGCGGAACATACATACACATAAACCTGAATAAAGTAAACATCACTGGCAAGCCGGCAATGCCGTCTTCCATAAAATAAACTTAATCGAAAGTGAAACAGTACAACTTATTCTTACAGCCCAAACCACAAACGTGACTACAGACCTCTAGGAATAACAACTGTGACGGGACAGGGCCCCGCCATACCCCTGAATGTACAAAAGTCTACAACTCCAGGGTACCATACCAAAAGACAAAGCCTCCGGAGAAATGGAGCTTTCCAAGAACTGAACAGTGATCCTAAGAATGCGGATCAGCAAGCTACGTACCTCAACCTGCGGCATGAACGCAGGCCCGGCGAGGTCGATAACAGTACCAAGTATGCGGCTGGAAAATCACGAAAATACCTCATATGTCTAAAATAACTGGAGAAATGTATAAAATAAGTTTACAGAACACTGTGTCTTACCAACAATGAGAATATCAATCATATACTATACTGCATGAAAATAGGAAGCTCATAATCAAAGCAAGGTCATCCGCCGCGATGTCGTTAAGACTCCTACTCTCGGGACTATTTCACCCGCGTGGGTCATGTGGACCGCGTAGGTATTCCTCGCATAGGTTTTACTCACCGCGTGGGACTATTTCACCCGCATAAGCCCAACGGACTCGTATGAGGTATTCCGCGTCGTGGGTAGCAAATCCACGGAGCAATTGGTATAACGATCTTGAGGATTTACCCGCCATTTATACTCTTACCACAAGCGGTGGTATAACGATCTTGGGATTTACCCTCATTTATACTCTTACCACGAAGAAGGTGGTATGACGATCTTGGGGCTTGCCCGCCATTCATACTCTTACCACGGAGAAGGTGGTATAACGATCTTGGGGCTTGCCCGCCATTTATACTCTTACCCTCATCTGCGTACCTCGGAATCCTCATCGTAAGCATGTCCATGGAAGCATACCCGTGGAATCCTTCATCACCGATCGCGTCGAGTAAACTCATATAAAGACCGTGAAGCATACGTGGAATCCTTCATCACCGATGCGTCGAGTAAACTCATAACAAGACAATAAGACCATGGAAGCATACCCGTGGAATCCTTCATCACTGACGGTACGTCCAAGTAAACTCATACTAAGACCATGGAAGCATACCCGTGGAATCCTCCATCACTGACGGTACGTCTACGCAAACTCATAACTTCATTAGACTTTCGTTTCTATGTTTACTTTATTCAAGAAAAACCGACTCTTTAATCTTTCATAAAGTTATTATAACCAACTCCCCATAAAGCCGTTATACTAACTTTATGCTTTAAAACTTTAGACATTCTTATCCTTTCATAAGGCCGTTATAACTAACCTCCCATAAAGCCGTTATAACTCCTTATGTTTCAAAAGATTTCGTTCTTTTATTAACCAAGAGGCTTATACTTCAAATCAAATTTACACAATTTTCAAAATACTTCTTCATGTCAAGAAATCCTTGTCTACCTTATTTAGGATAAATCATTCCTCAAGAACAAGTGGGTTAACTCCTTAACCCAACCAACTTAGACATTTTCTTAAAACAAGTCAAGTTATAACAAATGTATTTACTTCATCTAAAACACGTACGTCTACCGTACTATATAGTTATAACTACTCATGCTCAAGAGATAAGAAAGTTTCCACATACCTCTCCGGTTAATCCACTTGCTAAGTCCAATACACCACACGTAGTACGTCAACCTAAAATGACCATAGTACGTTTATTAACCTCTAGTTCAATGTAGAATAATCCAAGTTCAAGTCACTAAATTCTATGGAAAAATTGGGCAGCATTTCCTTTGTTTCTACATACTTTGCCACCTTTTTCAAGGCCGAATTCAACATCCAAACGCCACATTTAAGGCCCAACAATCCAAACATTTCAAAGGGGATTACACACCTAAACTTGGATGTGTAAAATTCTGCCCCACAATGTACAACAACTAACTTAACAAGTTTAAGGTAGTATTTAGGCTATAACATGCTCACATATCATTCTTAACCAATTCTTCCATATCCAAACCATATTTCTTACATGCTATTCATCCAAGAGTAATATTTCCAACTACAAGTTCTTTCTCCTTTACATGCAACACCAAAAACTAGCTACAAGAGAAGAATTGTTACCTTAGAGTTTTAGCCAAATTAATCCAACAAATTTGCTAGCCTCCTTTCCACAATCACCACCACAATAACTCCTACAAGCTTGCCAACAAGTTTCCTTCTTGCCACATTTTCAAATTTTTCTCAAGCTTTTCTTTCTTCTTAATTTTCTAGAGAGAAGGGGGAGCTTAATTTTCTAGAGAGAGGGATGAACTTGAAGAATGACCAAGTCTTCAAGACTTGGTCAATAAGTAGTACATGCAAAATCAGATAGGGGAGGACACTTGTCACCCACTCATGGCCTATTTAAAAGAAAATATCAGATTTCCTCAGTTTTTCCGCCAGAAAACCCGCCTCGGCGCCGCGGCCCTGCAGCCGGCGCCGCGGCGCTGAAACTCCTGCCGACACCCAGAACTATCCGGCGCCGCGGCCCTGCTTTCCGGCGCCGCGGCGCTGCAACTTCAGCGCTCCCTCAGAATAACCGGCGCCGCGGCCCTGCATCCGGCGCCGCGGCCCTGTGGCCCTGACCGAAACACCTTTCTTGTCCGACTGCGCACTGAACTTGTAACTCCCATAACTTTCTACTCCTATGTTCCATCGACGAACGGTTGGTTGCGTTGAGAACTAGACTCATCGAACTACATTCTAGGCCTTTGAAACACCTACAAACTCTCAAGGTAACTGGAAATACACCAACTCAAAGTTGACTAAAAACCCGTCTGAAACAATCCGTCAACCTATCTTTTGAAAATTTTAAGTCTTACTCCCTCTCGTACGCACTCATACGCATGACCTGAACTACGGGGTGTAACAATTAGTTCTTAGCGTGACTATGGCTAGGAGCTAATTACTTTATTAGGGATTTCCTTGTGATTCTCTTGAAACTCTTATTCATGAATTAATACATTAGTTGATTTCTTCTTCACTTGCTTAAGATTTATTCAATAATTGCTTTGATTGCTTGATAATTAATTGATCACTAGTTATCATCACTTATATGAGTTCTAATCGAAATCCGAAAGGGGAGATTGTGAATATGCTATAGTTGAATAAACATAGGTTTAAATCGTGGACGAAAGTACCCCGATACTTGTGTAGCTTAATAGGTTATTGCTCTTAATCCTCCTTTGTAGTCAATCTTGCCATCGAAAGATAGAAGGGTTCTCCATTGGGGTTGAGTGTTTATATTACCTTAACATGAGTATAAAACGGTCTAGTTAACCTGCTATCTTAACGTAGAAGAAGAAGTTAGTCTAATTGTATTAAGGATTGAATAGAGTGGATAGTTGATGATCTTGGAAGCCCTAAATCTCCATCATAACTGATTTAAATCAAAGTATTTTCATAATTAGTTTATTTCCTGCATTATTAGTTTAGAATTTCAAATCAATTAACGTTAACCAAATAGAAACTAAAGCATAGATAATCGGTACTTGAAAACCAGTCTCTGAGGACGATATTCAGTCTTACCTAGACTATATTACTTGTCACGATACGTGCACTTGCGTTTAGTGTGTGCATAAATCGCACATTAAGTTTTTGGCGCCGTTGCCGGGGATTGGCGTACTTTCAATATCGCTTTATCTTTTCTTATTTCTAATTTGGTTGCTCCAAGTAACTTGTTCTGCGAGCATCTTTTTATCACCTTTTGTTGTTTTCTTATTTTGCAGGTTAAAAAAAAATGAAAAAATAAATAAAAATATACAGGTCCATGGACTACTACTTCTATCAGGGGCAGTAGAGTCATCAACAACAGCTTAACCCATAGGTTCTAGAGGAAGATCTAGATGAGTTGCAGGCAGGCATACTCAGGCTCACCAAGTGCCAGACTCAGTTTATGGCTGAGACAAGGGAGTCCCTAAAAAATTTGGAGACCCACATAGGGCAACTGATGGATAGGATGAGCAATACACTTCAAAAAAATATGCCTAGCGACATCATTATGGGAGGTGGTAAGCAAATTGAGGAGCCTGAACCACACCCAGCTGTTGAGGAATCTGGCGAGATAGTTAGTGTAGAGAAGGAAAATATTACTGAGATCCAATTATTCACCTTTTTAGATTCTTTGAAAATTCTTTTTCCTGTACCTATTGCAAAAGAAATACCATCAGCGGTTACTGTTGATCCCCAAATAGGAAGTCCATACCATCAAGGGCACCCCCTAGAGTTGAGATATGTTGGGAATCTCACTGATCCCTACATTATAGAGAGCCTAGAAGACAAGCATGTCTTGTGTACTTGGGGGATAATCTTATATCTGAAGCCCTTAGTTGAAAAGATTGTTGTAGGAAAAGTGAGACCTGCAACAATAACTATGCGTATTGCAAGCAGTTCGCAGAAGGATCCAATGGGCACTCGTACAGGTTAACTGCGTCCGGCTAAAAGACGTTAAAGACAACGCTTGTTGGGAGGCAACCCAATGTTTTTAATTATGTTAGTTTGATTTTTTGTCTTTAGTTTATTTTATTTTGTCTTGAACAGTCTCACGGTCTTGGGTTCTTGTTTTGTGTTGTTGGATGACAGGTGAATTGAAAGCTAAATCTGAGGAAAAATGAGCAAAAACGCTTAAAAAAATAAAAAGTCGTCGTCAGCGCCGCGTCGCCCAAAATCAGCCTCGTGGAGCCGGAACTTCAGAGAGCTTTCTAGATTACTTGGGGCGCCACGACTCCGAATCTCAGGGCCGTGGCGCCGAAGGTTCATAAACCCAGATTCAGTGCAAATTCCAGAAATTTTTCCTCCCAGACCTCCGTTATGACCGCTGTGTTGTGTCAGTAAGTTGTCCCTGTTTTTTTTTTAGTCTTCACACATTGGGGACAATGTGTGATTTAAGTTTGGGGGGAGTTCTCAGTTTATTCTATGTGTTTTTGAGTCTTTTTGTTGTTTATTTCTATGTTTTATGAGTCTAATTTTATTTTATTTTTATTTTTTATGATCAAGCATGATGTAGTTACTTGAAACGCCTAGTGAAGTAAAGTGGAATAATGTAATAGAATTAGAAGCAACCATCTGAATACTTAGGTTAGATATGCCAAAAATTCATGAAATCGAACTATTTGGGGTATCGTGCTTGATTTATGCATTGTTAGTGATTAAACATATGTGTCTGCTTGCTTGCTATTTGAGGAGAAATAGTTAGGATATGCATGTTAGGGAGATGATTCAGACATTTCTTTGTTAGCCCTTTCTTACCATTCTTTGCCTATCCCTGACAATAAATTGTATCCCTAGTCAGCCCCATTGAGCCTAAAAATAAGATTTTTTCTTTGACACCCTATAATTCCATATTTGTGCCATAAGTGAAAAATAAATTGCTATGTTTGGAATATAAAGTGTTGAAAAAGAGACAAAAGAGAGTGAACAATTTTGATGCACCGCAATGAAATGTAATAATAAATAGGCAAAAACCTAAGTTTGGGGGTGTCTACTATTCATCAGACACCTCATTCTCTCAAAACAAAAGAGGGGGAAAATAGGTATGAGGTTAAAAAAAGAAAATCAAAAGAAAAGGAAAGAATCGAAAGCAAAAGAGCTTATGGTACGTAAGATTGAGCCTAAAAGCCTATTTTTACCTACCCCTGCCTAAGCCTTCATTACAACCCTGAAAAGCCCTGAAGATCTCTTTTATGTGTATCCATAATTAGTGGAGAATAACAAGTAAACATGCCATAGAATTTTGATATTGACATGCATAGGTTAAGTATTTTTATATCCATTGAGCATGATTGAATAGAATTTGCGAAATATCTGACTTGAGTGTTTAGAATGCTAAAAATTCATGCTATATGTTCCTACATATTATCCTACTAACCTTCGGGCTTTTCTAAGTGACAATTGTGCAGCAAAATGATCAGTGTCTTTGAGTCATTTTATTTTCCTTTCTTTCGTGTCTTTGTTTATATTTTTGATCTTTGCTCGAGGGCGAGCAAAGGTTAAGTTTGGGGGTATTTGATCGGTGTATTTAATATACACCTTTTGAGTCATTTTTAGTTAGTATTTTACTCATTTTGTTGATGTTTAGTATAGTATTAGGGTCGTTTTTCTTCCTTTTGTGTCACAGCGGTCAGAAATGGAGAAATGGTGAAAAGAAGAGGAAATAAGCTTAATTGAGATGGAATTGCACACTAAAAGGAGCCAATAAATGAAGTCTAAAAAGTTCTGGGAAGTATAGACAAGATCAGACGAAGCCCGGATGAAAACTGGACAACGAAGCGAAAAATCGCCGAAAAAATGCCACCGGCGCCGTGGCGCTGAATGTTCCGAAAGTAGATTTCGCTGCAGGTTTTTCGGCGCCGTGACGCCGGATTGTAGGGCCACGGCGCCGACGCGGGATTTCTGAGTTTTGGGCCGAATTTGACACGTTTTCAGGATCCAAAAGGGATAACTTTTCCTACCTATATTTTCCTTAACTCTTTACCTAAAGGATTCCATAATTTTTCCTTAACCCTTTACCTAAAAGATTCCATAACTTTTCCTTAACCCTTTACCTAAAAGATTCCATAACTTTTCCTACCTACATAATCCCTAACCCTTTACCTAAAGGATTTTTGGGCTATAAATAGTCTCTACATCATTAGAAGAATTCATTCTATCCCACACTTGACAATTACATTCTCCATCCATCATTCTACCACATTCCATCTTGTAAATATTCCACAACACAATCCTTGGATGCTAGAAGGCTTGGAGACTTGTTCTTGAGTATTTTTCTTTTCTTTCTTTTGCTTTGTTTATTTCAGTTCATGTATGGAGATTATATTAGTTCTTAGCGTGACTATGACAAGGAGCTAATTACTTTATTAGGGATTTCCTTGTGATTCTCTTGAAATTCTTATTCATGAATTAATACATTAGTTGATTTCTTCTTCACTTATTTAAGATTTATTTAATAATTGTTTTGATTGCTTGATAATTAACTGATCACTAGTTATCATCACTTATATGAGTTCTAATCGAAATCCGAAAGGGGGGATTGTGAATATGCTATAGTTGAATAAACATAGGTTTAAATCGTGGACGAAAGTACTCCGATACTTGTGTAGCCTAATAGTTTATTACTCTTAACCCTCTTTTGTAGTCAATCTTGTCATCGAAAGATAGAAGGGTTCTCCATTGGAGTTGAGTGTTTATATTACCTTAATAGGAGTATAAAACGGTCTAGTTAACATGTTATCTTAACGTAGAAGAAGAAGTTAGTCTTATTGTATTAACGATTGAATAGAGTGGATAGTTGATGATCTTGGAAGCCCTAATTCTCCATCATAACTGAGTTAAATCAAAGTATTTTCATAATTACTTTATTTCCTGCATTATTAGTTTAGAATTCCAACTCAATTAACGTTAACCAAATAGAAACTAAAGCATAGATAATTGGTACTTGAAAACCAGTCCATGAGGACGATATTCGGTCTTACCTAGACTATATTACTTGTCACGATACGTGCACTTGCGTTTAGTGTGTGCATAAATCGCACATCAATAACCCACGTGCAAATATGGCTTACTCTCAATATCATGGTTGGAGAAATGGAAATGTTAAACAAGGGGTGCCTAGTCATGAAGTCTATGTTAACAATAAAGTACCTTAGTGTGATGGTGGATTGAGTGTCATGATTATGGGTGATCATCCTGTTGAGCGTCATGAATGTGATGAAGTGTGTATGACTCAACTTGCACAAGAAAGAAAACACTTATTTATCGCAAAGTGCAAGGTGGAAGGTAGCGTTGGGTCTATGGTCATTGATGAGGATAGTGTTATTAATGTGGTAAGTTCCACCTTAGTGGATTATTTGAAGTTTCCAATTCAAGACCATTACCAACCCTATAGACTTCGAAGGTTGCAAATTTGTGTTGAATCAATGATTTCAAAGTAAGCTTAGGTAAAGTTTTGAATGGGCAAGTACTACCATAAAGTACTTTGTGATGTCCTACATATATGAGAGATTTTCATTATTGCTTGGGCACCATTGGGGAATTGAAATAATATATATATATGTTAGAAGGACTAACGAGTATACCGTCACCTTGAGAGGCCAAAAATATGTTCTTCTGCCCTTGACAACTTTTCAAGTGCAAGGAGATTACTCACGTATGCTAGAATTAGCTAGGAAGGAAAAGGGTGGAAAACTAGAGGTACATACAAAGGAGGTGAACAAGGAGAAGTTAGTCGTTAATGTCCAAGGAGCCAAATGAAAAATTGAAGTGAAGGGTCATCCTAACCCTTTGAAAGAAAGTTTGGGAGCACGTCCCTCTTCTAACCTTTTTAATTCTTCTAATTATCTTGGTCCTTTTGTAGGTACTCATGGGGATGAACATTCAAAATAATCTCAACGCTCTTTTGGAAGTAACGTTACAAACCTCTTCAAAGGAGGAACTCTAAGGAAAGACACTTGATCGAGGTAACGAAGGTTATGTGCATGAGCTAAAAGATAACAAAACCAATACTTACACTCTATTAAACTTGGAGGAATAAATTGTGGATAATGGACTATTGAGTAGTAGTGAAGTTTTGTCTCATGTGGATCATAGTGACTCTTTATTTAGTAATGATGATGTTCTTGTTGGAAGTGTTCACACACTAGTTGATCCTTTTGATGATTGAATTGACTCTTATTGCAAGATCAATTTGTGTTCACCTAGTGTGTACACTTGTGGTTCTAATAATAATACATTGTTAAGTAATAGAATTGTTCATACACTAGTTGACTTTAATTATGGTCGTGTTGTTTCTAATTCTTGTGAGCTTGAAATGCCATCAACTAGTGTTTATGTTTGTGTTGATCGACTTGATTGTAAAGTTAATCCACTATTTGAGGAATTTTGTGATGTGTTTAATGAACCTACGATTAGTGATGCTATAGATAAAGTTGGCCTCTTAAATGAGTATGACACACCACTCATATTTGACACATATGAAAATGAGTCCTACGATTTTACCTTATTGACGTTTGATGAGACTCAAGGTTGTGATAATGTTGTATTCCATTTAGAGAGTCATGACATTGATCTTTTTTAGAGTGACATTACATGTCTTCACTCACCAATTTTAGTTAATTACTCTTTCCTTAAGGATACTATTTTATTTGATAATGACATGATTATTGATGATGATGTGCATGGTAACATATCTTGTAGTATGGTAGATTGTAGCCATATTTGGGGATACAAAATCTATAAAAACCATTATGGTAGATGTTGCCCTTCCTTATGAAGAAGACCCTCCCTTAGGGGATGGTAATCTACTTGCAAGGAGTGTCTTGAAAATGAAGGTAAAATTTGTTTAATAAATGCCACTTGTTCCTTATGAGTCCAAAATCCTAGTAGCATGTTTGATCTTACTCTTAAACCTTATAGTGAAGTTTCATTGGAGGACACCATAGATGAAGAAGTTGTTTTGCGTGACACCTTTCTTTACTATCTATTTACATATGATGATACTCATGCTTGTGTTGGGAGTGCATCTTATATTGGGCGGGGTCTTAATGGGGTATATCTTTGTCTTTTTTACTCTCCCTCTTGTGGAAACCTCATCTTGGAGGGACATAGTATATTTGTCAGAAATGATTATTTTGGAAAAAAAAGGGTAACACTTGCTTACTTATTGAAACTACTTCTTTGTGTGCTCTAACTTGTAAGCGTATACTTGGATATGGATTTGAGACTAATGGTGATCTTCATTGTCAGGATCCTATAGATGACATTATTTTGCGTACCTCTTTTCTCTACTATCTGTTTGAATTTGATGATGATATTTGGAGTAGCCATATTCTTAATGCGTCTTGTGGAATATTGTTCTTTCTAAGAGTGATTGATGCTTGGTTATATCACAAGTTTGTGAATCTTTGGCATGTTGGTAGATTGGTTTATTCTTACATTAACCCTCATGCTTTGAGGACCTTGTTTTTGTTTTCCCCCCTTATGATTTTGCAAGGTGTAGAATTGTGGATCAATCATTTTCAAGAAAGGGAGAATGATACAAGCCGAGATCCATCAATAACATGTACACAAAGCCGAGTTCATGGACTTTTCATCAAGTCACTACTTTGAATGCTTAGAGGGTGCATGGGATCACATTTCATGGAGTATTTCCTTGAACATAAAGATGGAGTTTTTGAAGATCATGGGAGGTCAACATACAACGACCTTCAGGATATGGAAGATAGCTTGGATTGAAGACTCCATGACCACGACATTCAAGATATAGAAGATAGCGTGGTGGAAGAGGATATTTATGCAAAGAGGTCATTTTCGCAATATGCTTCTATCATCCCTAGGAAGACTACCAAACAAGGATTTTGCTTCATTAAGACCATTTTTATAATAGTCCTTAGTATTCTTAGCTTATCTAGTATAAATACTACTTTTATTATTTCATTATGTAGCTTTTGATGAAGATTGAATGAGAGTGATTCTCTAGTTTCTAGATTGTAGTTTAGAGTTAATGAAATGATTAGTCCTTTAATCTCTTCAATTGGACCTCTCTTGATCCTACGAAATAGAATTTCGGTGGGTGTTCTATTTTGGAGAGTCTTAGTAGGCAAAATATTTAGAATATATTGTGTCATTTTCACAACATAGACCCAAAAGGGAGGTAGGGGAGGCATGAAATGGGATCGTATGAACCATGTAATTGATAGTGTGGATGATTCGTTCGGCCTTGCCATTTTGGGAAGAGGTGTGGACATGATAACTGAAAAACAATGCCATTAGTAGAGCAAAAAATATGAAATGCGGAATTATTTAACTCACGACCGTTATCACATTGAAGCGATTTTATGTCTCTTCCAAATTGTGTTTTGACATAGACACGAAATGCAAGAAACTTTGCAAACACTTCAGACTTAAATTTAAGCGGATAGACCCAGACAAATTGAGAAAATTAATCTAATAAGATGAGATAAAATTTATGACCTAATGAGCTTGTAATGAGAGATGTCCATAAATTTTCATGAACAATGTCAAATGGAGAATACGACACTTGAAGAAGACTGAAACGGAAGGCGAATGTGTTTGCATAAAGGAAAATAAAGACACTGTTGGGCAAAGTTTTCATTATGACAATAAATTAAATTATTATTTCGAAGAAAATTAATAACAGTGGCTCCTGAGTGTCTAAGACTATTGTGCCATATTGACGGAGAAATTGTTGCTAAAGCGGTGAGAGGAGTGACCTGAGCAGTTAGAGATGTGAGAGGGTTGACACTAGCAGTGGACGTGGATAGGAAAAGATAGAGATCTCCATCACTATTGCTTCTCGTAAGGAGTTTTTCGGTACGGAGGTCCGTTACGAAAAATCCAAATTAGTCAAAATTAATTGAGAAAGAATTATCGGTAGTAAATTTTCTAACGAAGATTAGATTTTTAATAATGTTAGAAGCATATAAGACATTATTTAAGGAGAAATGGGGATGCGGTGGTGGGGTTAGTGTGTGGTCAAACCCTTAGATTGTAATGCGATGACTGTTTCCGACCATAATAGATTGTGGAGTATTTAAATTCCTCAGTTGATGAAGATTACTAGAATTATTGGTGAGGTAAGACGTGGTGCATGTATCCATATACCAAGCATTAGCGACTGCCGAGGGGTCAAAGTGTCGAAAGCCTGACCTAAAATTGAGTCGGGATGGCCAGTACCAGACTGATGGGCTCCAGGTATTTGGGCCTTATTTAGGTGGCCTGTCAGTTGTGCTGGAGAGGCCTGGTTGGGGACCAGCAATTGGGCTGCTGAAGGAGTGCCTGAAATTGGGCTGGTAGGTTTCCAATGACTTGGTCGCGGCAGGAGATGGGCCGCAACTGCTTGAGAGTTATCTCTGGCTGCTGAGGGCCCAGTTTGTGTCCAGTCAGGGCAGTGGTTGTTTGGTGCTGCCATATGGACTGCCGAAAGTTGGGTGAGAAAGAATTACAGAGGGTTCGGTACGTATACGAGGTATATGAGAGGTCATATACGAGGTGTATAACGACGTATATAGGTTGTATACGTGTAGTTTTGGTTGTAAACTAGGTGTATATCGGCTTAGGGAGGACGTATATGGGTAGTATATAGTGGATGGAGAGATATATCATCCGAATACATGTGAATATCGGCGTAGATGAGTTGTATAAGAGGGGTATAAAACCTGTTGAAGAGATAGATAGGAAAATAAGGCGGTATATCAATGATAGATCGGGTGTATACAGGGTTGTTTGTAGAGTATAAGGGTTGGACAACTGTATATCAGCGTATATCAGATGTATACCGATGATATACGGGTTGTTTGGTGTCGGAAAAAGAAAGGGAATGGCGGCCAAATTTTAGGTTTTAGGTCGGGAAGGGAATACCGACGATTTACTAGTGTTTCTCAACTTGAGAAATATGTTTTTGAGTCAAACACATATCAAGAAGTAAAAATATTTTTTTTAAAAGCCAAAAAATGTTTCTACAATGGAAGAGTTTCTCCAAAGTGCTTTTATTTAAAAAATAAATAAATTGTTGATAGACTTTTTTCAATTTGGTTTAATTATTCACTTTTAAAAAAAATCAATTGGATTTAATTATTTACTGTGTTTTTGATAACTAGTTGATATGTTAATTTTTTTTATAGACTTATTTCAATTGAGTTTAATTATTCACTCTTTTTTTATTCAACTGGGTTTAATTACTGGGGTTTTGATAATTAGTTGATATGTTATCTGCTTCTTCTTTTTTCAAAATTTTGTTTATAGATTTAATTCAACTGAGTTTAATTATTCACTTGATTTTCAATAAGTAGTTGATATGTTATATGTTTTTAAATGCTTAATTTAATTGGGTTTAAATTTTTATGGGATTTTGATAACTACTTGATATGTTTTCTGTTCTTTTTTTTCAAAAAAATTATTTGGGACTGAGGCGTAATTGTTAAATAACAGATTGTAGCAATTAAATAATGCCAAGTTTTTCATTAGACAAAAAAAAAAATTGTTGTGGCAACTATGGCTATGCATAAGCATAACTACATTAGAAGGCATGCACTTCTAGTTTCTTTGCATAAATGTGGGCCAAACAGGGAATTGTTTATGTTTCTCAGAAGTACTTCTATAATTATAGGCCAAACACCCTAACAGATTTTCTAGAAACAGTTTTTGCAAAACTACTTCTAAGAAACAAAAATTGTTTTAAAAAAGCTTGATCAAACAAACCCTTAATCTCCCGTGGGGTGTCTTTCTTATTAATACAAATATATATATATAGTATACAATGTGGAATTCTAATCCTATAAGGAACCTAAATCTACCATAATTATACATCACTAAATATTACACAATATTTGGAATATAATAATATTTGTACACATTAATATTTATAATCAAACACATTGTTTAATACTTTTTTCATCTCAGAGGTTAAGAAAGAATAAAAGACATTTGAAACTTGTGATTAAAATAAGTCATAGAATATTTGTGTTGCTATAAAATAAGGAGTTTAAAATTAAATTATTTCTAAATAATAAAAATGTATTATATCTTTGAAACAGTCTAAAAAATAACATACATAACATAATTGGGACAGAGAACTAATTTAACTAAATAAGATTAGAATTCATCATTGTCACGCCCTTTTTCGGCCGCGACATTTTAGCGAATCTCCTGCTTAATAAAAAGGTTAGAAAATAAATAATAAAAATGCTAAAAGTGCAAAAGAATGCTAAAAATATTAAAAGTGCTTGGAAGGGTTGCTAGGGAGTCGCCACCTAATCAGTTTGGGTGAATTAAGACACCTAAATGTTAACTAGTTTAAAGTAAACATTAACTCCATTTAATGGTCTGCTAAACTTAATGAGATTCTGGGTAAGAGTTCTTTATTATCCTAAAGGGAAGGGGTTAGGCACCCTAAAGGATCCGCTAACTTGCGGTTGTCCGTTCAAACATAGGGTTGATTATTATGCCATAAAAGATTTAAAATATAAAGATGATGAAAGTGCTTCATGAAAGGATGCATTTTTTAATAGAGATATACATGCAAAGTTTGAAAGTATGCATATAAAATGTATAAATTTGAAAATGTCCATTTTATAGATGTATGCAAAGTTGATTCAAAGATATACATTTCTCTTGTAAAATCAATATATATATATATATGGCGTGGTACGAAAAAGATGCAATTTATAATAGCAAGGATATTCCAAATAAATTATTCGTATGATGTTAATAAAAGAGCTTAGGAGAAAGCGACTTCTTTTGTTATCAACTTGATCAGAATAATGTGTTAGTTCCATGATTAGATATGCAAATAACATTATCAAGCGAAAGATTAAACATGCATGATAAGCCTAAGATAAGCAACTAAAAGTGCATTTCTGATTTCTTGAAACTTCCCGCTCAATTTATTTATTTAGAGGCTAATTGTTCTATGTCTCTTATTAATTACAAAGTTAGCTAATTAAATTGCAGTAAACAAATAAAGGCATAAAATGAGGCAATGAAATTAAAGGAGTAAAGGAATTGAAGTGGATGACTCCGTCCTATTTTGTTTTCTAGGAATTGCCAGGAGAGAACGCGATGGATGTAGATGCGGGCCTTTATTGTGTGAAAGTCGTGATGAGTCTCGCCATGAGACTCTTCATTTTCTCCGATGCATTTCATGTAAAAGAAGAAAAGATAAGGATTAGTATACACCCAAATTATATTAACAATGCGGTGGATGTTAAATGCGAATTAAACACATATGTAATTTGATTATAGCAATACAGGGTAGGTGGCAGGCAACAAGCAAAGGACATCTCAAGATGGTTCAATTAAAGATTAGGCTTCAAGTACAAACAACAAACAGAAGATATAATGCAGGCCCTAAGCACGTAATTTTCAGCCTTCTCGTTATAAACAGGGACGATGGCGCCGGACTACACTATTTTAGATCTCATTCTGAGCAAAGGACAAGAAAACAACTGGACCATGAATATGGGCAGTATATGGACCAAACATGTCTCATTTACACGAGACATATGCACGAATACTTAATTCTTTCATATGGCGAATACATATTGGCTTGTATATATCTCACATGCTTTGATATACATCGTCTTAAATCACAGAGAAACCAACAAAGGAAGCAGACGATGGATCATTTAGACGTATACAAACCCACAGTTAACACTTTAGCATACGGAGATAGATATATATGAGATATTCAGGATATATACATGTGATATATGCAGAAGTATGCACTGACTCAACCTCAGTATACAACCAGTAGCCATTGAAATATTCAAGACATACACGTACACACCTCGTCGTGATCTGTGAACGATACCCATCCGTCAAACTTATTACATTTTTTATCATTAATCAACATATCGCACTAAATATAAATCTAATTAACAATTCAAAGTAAGAATACCCATAGATTAACTATAGCAAATCATTCAACCTCAGATTTATGCATTAATGAAGGCATCAACCTGAATGAACCAAGCCAACACACGTTCAACATCAAACACACAAAGTTTTTAATCCCAGATTCATATGTTTACAGACAGGGATTCGAACGACATTCAACACATATTAAACATGCTTGAATACGAGACTAACAGTTCTAAAACTGAAACTAGAACTTAAAATAAATGTTGTTCGTCACATAATTAATTCATAAGAAACACACAACCGAAATTAGCGAGTAGAACTGAGAGGAAATGGATTTACCTTCTCCGGGCAGCGAACCGAGGCAGCGTATCAAGTCGTCGGTTCACTCGGGGTTGTATTACTATGCGAATTAAAGGCAGGTTTTTGTGCGATTTCTGGACTAGTATTAAAAAGGCTTCGAAACTCTGTTCTTGCTCTTGGGCTGCTAATTTCTGAATGCTGAATACCTAACTCTGAGGTTGAGGGCTGCTAAATGCATGTATGTCGATCGGCTTTTGCTAATTGAAAGGGAAAGGAGGTCTGGATTGCTGGCCACCCTTGCTCTCCTCCTCTCGATGTTCTGTAGTCGAGGCCTCGCTCACGCCTCTTGTGCTCTCCCGTTGTGCCGCCCGAATGCCTATTGCATGCCTAAACGTTCTGTATTTATAGCTAGGATTTTGGGTTCCAAGTTGGTAAGTAATAAAGGCTGATTTTGGACGAGATTTGGGCTTGATTCGTGCGATTTAGTACTGATCTTGTAAGCTTTCTCGAGTGTAATTTTAGAAGGTAAATATTGCATGTAACGATTTTGAATGGTACTGGTAAGAGAAAGGAAAGTCGCCGGATTCTCAGGCGAGAATCTCGGCTAGGGTCTTGGCGGCGATGGGGACGCGAGGGTAAGGTGCGGCGGGTTTTAGGTTTTTCTAGGTTAGGGGGCTGCTGGTTTTGCGGGAGAGACGATGGGAAAAAGGCTGTTGGGCGTGGGCTTCTGTGGGTAGTGAAAGGTATAAAGGGCAGGGGGCGTGTGGGCTTGCGGGTCGCGGGTTTGGGCCAGGGCGACGTGCTGAAGGAAATGAGGCTGGGGCGTGGGCTGATCGGGTAGATAGGGGAAATAAAGGGGGTGTTGGGCTTGCGGGTGATTGGGCTGGTAGTGGTAGAGGTGTATTATTAATTTTAATTAGGTATTTAATTTTAGGTGCTTAATTAGTTAATTAGTGGTAAATTAATAAATTGTGATTAAATTATCTAGGTGCTTTATTAATCTAATTGTTATAATATGCGGGCGTGCTATTTAATTAGTGCTTAATATTTTAGAATGCGGCGCTATTTATTTAAAATCTTATTTATTGTGCATTATTATTTAAAATAAGTTATGAAATTGCTTTGCGTATTAATAAATACGACTATGCTACTTGACACGACGTCATTGCTAAATTATTTATTTTATGTATTTATTATTAATTAAGAATTATGACAGGGATTAAAATTAATAAATGCGGGCGCGAGACTCCAAGTGCTTAGTACTCTACATAAAATGCGGTGCCATTATTAAATTTCTTATTTATGTCTGTATTTAATGTTTTATCGCTGCATTTTATTATAAAAAATCATAAAAATTATTTTACAAAATTATTCTAATTTTATAGCTAATGACTGGACGGGAGGGTCAAAATTGGGTGTCAACAGTTGTCCCTCTTTGTATGGAGATGATAGAAGAATCTTCGGACAAAGACGTTGACTCATAGCCAATTTTGTCTCGACCCTCAGAATTAGAATGTTGGGCAATTAGGTAAGGCTGACGCAAAAAATCAAAATCTGTCCCAGTGTCGAGCTATGACGACACTGGGCTGCCAGGGTCAAATACCAAGGCGGGCTAACGCGGACTCAAAGCTTGTCCCAGTGTCGAGTTATGGCGACCTTTGGGCTACCACGATCAAAACACGAGGCGAAATTTAGCGGACTAAATTTGTCGGTGTCGAGTTATGATGACCTTTGGACTATGGTGGTAAAATAAAAATAGAAATAAGCGGCTTGAACACAGGGTGTACGCTATGGCTTATGGTGCGGGTTTTATGGTGATGTGGAGCAGTGGACGCTGAGGCCGCTTACGCCATTCATTGGGAAGGTTGGCCCCAACAAATTGCCCGGTTATTTGTAAGAAAATCCACGTTGTGCTCCTGCTCCTGCATGCTAAGACTTAAACAAACGGTTAGTGCATAACTGTTAAGGCAGATGCATAATTTTTAAAAGCAATGCAATTGTGAATAGAAAATGTTATCCTGCAAAAATGTGATGCCTGCTGCAATGCTGTGATTTCGCCCTTGCACAGACGTGTTGCGATTGTGAATGCGGATATGTTGTCCTTCTGCAGCGCCGCGTAGACTAAAGCTCAAGAAAAGGTTAGTGCATAATTGCTAAGACAGAATAATAATAAAGCATGAATAAGAAATGCAATTTTGAGAGTATAAAAATCATCCTTGCGTAGATGTGATATGTTGATGATGGCGTCATTTTCGGACTTGGCGTGTTGCTGCTGGCGTCGTTGCGTAGCCATATTGCTGCTGGCGTCGTTGTGTATATGTGATATGCTGATGATAGCGTCATTTTCGGACTTGTTGTGCTGATAACGTCATTGCCTGGACGTGTAGCTGCTAGCGTCGTTGCGTAGATGCAATCGCGATGGCGTCGCTGGGCGTGTTCTTTGCTAAGCGTCGTTGCGTAGCGCAATCTTCTTTGGCGTCGTTGCGTAAACGCGATCGCGATGGCGTCGTTACTGGGCGTGTTCTTCTTTGGCCGCTGCGTAGGTGCAATGCTGATGATGTCGTTGCCCGGACATAATGCTGATAACGTCGTTGCCTGGACGTGTTATTGCTGGCGTCGTTGCGTAGACGCAATGCTGATGATGTCGTTGCCTTGACATAGTGTTGATAACGTCGTTGCCTGGACGTATTGCTGCTGGCGTCGTTGCGTAGACGCAATGCTGATGATGTCGTTGCCTTGACATAATCGCGTCGCGTCGTTGCACGGGCGTATTCTTCTTTGGCGTCATTGCGTAGACGCAATGCTGGTGATGTCGTTTCCTGGACACAATGCTGATAACGTCGTTGCCTGGACGTATTGCTGCTGACGTCGTTGCCTGGACGTATTGCTGCTGCTCACGTGGAATACATGCTCCTGCGAGCTAATCTTGAGAAAAATTAGTGTATAACTGTTAAAGCAAAATGACAAATATATGAAAATGCAGTTATGTGGGTAACGATGTTGTCCCTGATATGCAGGATGATATGAGTAACGAGATGTTGTCTTTGCACGAACATGCTGCAACTGACGGGCTGTCATGATGCCTTTGTTGCGTGCTATGCATGGGTTGCATTTTTGACTTTGCACCCGAGCCGGTGTGCTAGACTTTGTTGTGTATTTTGAACTTGATTGTTGATCGTCAATGTCCCCTTTCTGCTTCTGCTGCGTTCCTTCCGCCTCCGCTAATATGAAGAAACCTGCGCTCAAAGAAAATTTGTGAGTGTTGGGGGGGCGAATCGATTCGTATTTGACTTTGCGGCCTTGGTCCTTTCTGTCCGTGCGCCTGATTTGTTTGGACCTGTAACCCCTGTCTGACCTCTTTGAGATGTTTAGTAGCGTTCCACAAGCATTTTCCAAAACGAAATGTTTTCATGAAGTATGCACAAAACATCTTTTAGAAATAAACATTTATATGATATGCGTTAAAAATGTAAATGCCTCGTCGAATTTGCCGAATATGACACGTTTTTTGACCAAACGAACATCTTTTGGAGTCCTTGTTATGGTCTTCTTCATGGTGCGCAAAATTGTCTCAGTTTCGTTATGTGGCGCGTGGGCGGAACTTAACTTCGGCGGGAATTGCTCATATCGCTTTTGGAATAACCAAACTCGTTTGGTTGCATGCAGACAAATGGGAAGATTCCTAACGGTGTGACCGAAGCCGATTTAGGCGCTCGTATCCCGTGAGGAATCGGGTTATGGCGTAGTTCATTACAGTGGAGAATTATGAGGTTTTCTAAAATGGGACCCGGCGATGTAGGCGCTACGTATCCCACCGGGAATCGAGTCATGCGTAGTTGATTCTGAGTAAAAGGCTTTCTAATTTGCGTGGCGAGACCACATATAGGCTCTATGCATATCCCAGAGGAATGCGGCTTTTCAATGTAAAGGGGATTACATGGAAGACAAATACTCCTAGGCGTAATATCTCTTCACTTGCGTCGCGTTGATAGCTTTAGGCCATACCGCCATCCATCTCGGCTAAGATTAGAGCCCTCCACTTAATACTCGATGAACCGTAGGGCCTTGCCAATTAGGTGCGAACTTTCCTTTAGCTTCACTTTAATTCGGAAATATGCGTTTCAAAACCAATTGTCCCGGCTTGAATAACCTTGGCCTTACTCTCTTGTTAAAAGCTCTAGCCATTCTGCTCTGATAAAGCTGCCCATGACAGATTGCATTCAACCTTTTCGTCAATCAACATCAGCGCTCATGCGATCCTGTATCCACTCGGCCGCTCGGCTCGGCTTCTTGGATGATTCTCAGCGATGGTATTTCCACCTCTGCTGGTATACGACCATTCCATACACCAAAAGATATGGCGTTGCCCCGGTAGAAGTCCGGATTGTGGTGCGATAACCCAAAAGCGCAAAAGGTAAATTCTCATGCCAATGTTTGTAGTTGCGGACCATCTTGCGCAATATCCTCTTGATGTTCTTTTTGGCTGCTTCTACTGCTCCATTCATCTGAGGTCGATACGGAGTGGAATTACGGTGAGTGATCTTAAAATTTCCACATATCTCACGCGTGATTCTTGTTGAGATTGGTTAGTTATCGATTCTGATTGACTCAGGAATTCCAAATCGGCAAATGATGTTGTTGCGAACGAAGTCGACTATCACCTTCTTCGTCACTGATCTGTGTGATGATGCTTCTACCCATTTAGTGAAATAGTCAATTGCTACGAGGATGAATCTGTGCCCGTTTGAGGCAACGGGCTCGATAGGGCCGATGACATCCATGCCCCAAGCCGCGAATGGCCAGGGAGAACTCGTTACATTAAGTTCATTTGGAGATACTCGAATCAAATCTCCATGAATCTGGCACTGCCGACATTTCTGCACAAAGCGGATACAATCTGTTTTCATCGTCATCCAAAAATAACCTGCTCGCAGAATCTTTTTCGCCAAAGTGAAGCCGTTCATATGAGGTCCACATGTCCCTCCGTGTATCTCTTCTACTAGCTTGCTTGCCTCGTGAGCATCGACACATCTCAGTAAGCCCATATCTGGAGTCCTTGTATACAACTTCCCATTCAAAAGAAATGGTTTGCTAATCTTGAAGTGTTTTCTTACGGATGTTGGTTATGCATACGGATACTCTCGCCTTTGAGGTACCTTTTAATGTCACAGTACCATGGATTCCGTCTGTTTCCTCATCTATATGGGAGCGATAAGCCATTGTTCCGACACTCATTTGTGATCGGATCGATGTAATTCTTGTCGGATGTTGAATCATGGAGGATAAGGTTGCCAATCGTCGAATTCGTTCTGGATCCTTGGAACATGCCTAAATTCTATATTTCTGAACCTCTTCTGTAATTCCTTCACGCAAAGCAAGTAAGGAAGTATCTTCATATTCTTGGCTGCCCATTCACTTTGCACGATGGATCGATGAAGTCCGAATCACCTATGACCGATAACTCTTGTATGTTCATATCTACGGCCGTTCGAGCCCCGATATGCAAGCTTCGTATTACGCCATATTGTTGGTGCATGGAAATCTGAGCTTCGCGGAGATCGGATAATCTTGACTGTTTACGAAATCAAAGCGCTCCGTCTGACTCCGCGAAATGTGCGCTCCATGAAAAACATCCTCGACACAGGTAATCTTCTGAGATATCTTCTCCGACAAATAATACCTCTTCATCAGGAAAATAGGTTCGAAGGGCTCGTATTCCTCATCGACCGGGTTCTCAGCAAGATGATCAGCTAATGCTTGTCCTTTTACGGCTTTCTGCGTGGCGTGAAGCGATGTCAAACTTCGCTCAACATAATTTGCCATTTCGCTAGTTTTCCGGAGGGCATGGGCTTCTGAAGGATATACTTAAGCGGATCCATCCTCGAAATAAGATAAGTAGTGTATGCTGATAGATAATGTCTGAACTTTTGGGCGACCCAAGTTAATGCGCAACAAATGCGTTCCAGTGAGTGTAACGAGCCGTATATTGTGAACTTCTTACTCAAATAGTATATGGCCTGCTCCTTTTTCCCTGTTTCATCGTGTTGCCCCAACACACATCCGAAAGCATTTTCTAATACAGACAAATAGAGTAGCAAAGGTCTCCCCAATTCTGGCGGTACCAGAACTGGCGGATTAGAAAGGTATTCTTTGATTCTGTCAAAATCCTGTTGACAATCTGTTGTCCATTTGGTAGCTGCATCCTTTCTCAACAATTTGAATATCGGCTCGCATATCACGGTAGACTGGGCTATGAACCTGCTGATGTAGTTGAGACGACCAAGGAAGCTCATCACGTCCTTTTTGCTTCTCGGAGGAGGTAACTCTTGGATGACTTTTATTTTCGAGGGGTCCAGCTCAATCCCCCTTATACTCACTATAAAACCCAACAACTTTCAGTAGGCATGAATGCACACTTTGCAAGATTCGGTTTAGTTATCTTTGTCTTAGCCGCTCGAAGAACCTCTTCAAGTTTGCCAAATGGCCCTCCGCTTTTCGTGATTTGATGATGATGTCGTCCACATAGACCTCGATTTCCTTATGGATTATGTAATGGAAGATGGTAGTCATGGCTCTCATGTAGGTAGCGCCCGCGTTCTTGAGGCCGAACGGCATTACTCGATAATAGTACACCCCTCACGGGGTAGTGAATCTTTGTCTTTCTGCGTCTCATGCCCGTAAGGATCGATGATAACCAGTAAGCGATCGACGAGCAGCGTAGTTCATGCTTCGCACAAATGTCGATGAGTATATGAATGTTTGGAAGAGGAAAGTCATCCTTCGGGCTAGCTCTGTTGAGGTCCCTGTAATCCACGCAGACTCGGACCTTTCCATCTTTCTTCTTTACCGGCACGATATTTGCCAACCAAGTAGGATACTTTGCCACTCGAATTACCTTTGCGTCGAACTGTTTAGACACCTCCTCTTTGACTTTCAAACTCATGTCTGGTTTGAGTTTTCTCGGCCTTTGTTTTACGGGGGGATAAGATGGCTCAATAGACAACCTGTGTGCGACGATGTCCGTACTCAAACCTGGCATGTCCTCATATGACCAGGCAAACACGTCGGTGTATTGTTTCAGGAGCTCAATCAACTCCTTCTTACGTGGCGTTTAGGTGGCGACTCTAGTCTCTTTCACGATTCCCTCATCGCCTAAGTTTATTAACTCTGTTTCTTCCAAATTTGGTTTAGGCCTATTCTCAAAGTTTTCCAGCTCTTGGCTAAGTTCTGATTGCGGACATTCCTCTTGTTCCTCGGGGTTATGCTCGTCATTTGGACTTTGTTCGTTGGTCTCATTATATGTCATATTCGCATTATCAACAGGTTTATTAATATGACCGCTGAAAGAAAAATGCTTAAAGAATTTAATTTTAACACAAGCAAAATCTTTTAAAGCTGCAAAAATATCCTGGAATTTATGATGAAAGTAAAATTGCGAGATTAAAAACATATTAAGAAACGTAAATGCATGTCTGTTTTCTTTCTAGATAAAAAGTCACACTGCTAGAACTAATCATAAATTCTACCAAGCTTCTCGGACGGTCAGGACGAGTGCAAGTCGATTATTCAGTGTATCCATGCTCTGCGTCCCCAAATGGTGAGCTCTCGCCGTGATCTCCTGCGATCATACAACAATCGCCTCATCTTCACCTATGAGCAGTTACGGAACCTGTGTAAAATCATCCGGTCATCTTCTCTTGGCATCCGGATGGTGTAGGCTTTGACGAATGGCGACTCGGGGCGGAATGGCGCGAGCAAAGGAATATATCCGCACTAGGAGGTTCGCGGTCACCAAATCCTTCGAGGTGGTGGTACCCCAAACCAAAAGTGTCCTTCTTCCCAAACAATGGATAGGCTCTGTGATTCCTTCATCGGATCAAGACCCTGTAGGGCTCGTACCCATTTCTTAGCATCTCCTGGCCACGTTGTGAAGGCGTGGCGGTGCAGCGGCACGACCCTGCGGCGCTCTTGATCTCATTAACATGAAAAACGAGCCATCCAGTATTTCCGCGTCCTACATGGCGGGGCTGCATAATCAGTGTTGGTGCTTCCCTTTTTATCTCCAACTACTACCTCCTCACGGTGATTCCATATGAACTTTAGACACTGATGCAAGGTGGACGGGACTGCACCAGCCTCGTGGATCCATGGCCTTCCTATCAACAGGTTGTAACATGTAGCAATATCCAATATTTGAAATTCCACAACGAGTCGCAGTCCGATCGGTAGTGTGAGGTCCATTCGCGCCGACTCCCACTATGAACTCCGTGAAACCTTTGACTCTGATATGACTTTCACGAATTTTCTTGCAGTCTGCCCCCAATTTCAATAGTGTCGTCATGGGACAAATGTTGACGGCTGAGCCTCCGTCAATCAGCACTGTTGAAACAATCTTGTCTGCTACCTGGATGGTGATATTCAATGCAAGATTATGTCTGACTCCGCCAACGGGTAACTCATCATCGTGAAAGGCGATTCTGCGGGCCTCTAGCACTTGTCGACTAAAGGCGCCAAGTTCTCGTCCGTTGTACCGCTTTGGAGCGTATGCGTCCTTGATACCTCCATTAATGCGATCTGTGTGAGCGAGAATGCGTGCGGTGAAAATAGAGAGATATCTGCGATGTTTTCTTTAAGCGCTCTACTACGAATACTCTTTAGTGGCATCTTCCTCCAAAGCTCTCGACTTGACCTGCATCACGGGTTTCTTTTGCGGTACCTCCTTGGCTGCCTCTACAGGTGTGTAATACCTCTCTGATCTGGTTATACCTGCAGCGGTGACTTCTATGACTCGCTTCCCATTTTCTCTGTGATCCATTTTGATTGGTGGCCCCTTCACGGGCGTCTGAGCAACTGTGATTGAACCCTTATGTCTCGGCGGTGCCCTTTCCAACTCAAATACTGCTTTCTTTCGAGGATCGGTGGCGAAGCGTAGCGAAGGTTCGACTCTTCGCCACTTCGAATCGCCGGATGGTTCCCTCAAAGTTGTATTTCTCATCTAGGGTTATCAAGTGCACATTGGCATTTCCGTGGTTTGGCAAGGGATTATCATGCACTTTTGGGGCAGGATCCTTAAGCTGAATTACTCCTTCTTTGATCAACGCTTCGATTTTGTCCCTGAGGGTGTAGCAACTTCCAGTGTCATGCCCTGGGCTATCAGAGTGATATGCACAACGCTTATTCTCATCATACCATCTTGGGATAGGGCTAGTAATCCTCCCTGGAATTGGTTGGATCAAGCCTGCAGCTCGCAATCTTTCGTATATCTGGGGTATGGGTTCAGCCAGTGGGGTGCGGGTTTTGGATGGTCTCCCTTCAAAATTCGTGTTTGGTCTAGGCGCATTGGGTGCTCTATGTTGTTGGCGGGCTTGATGGGCGGGTTGATGCGGGGCCGGATAAATGGGTGCTTGGGAAACGTTATATATAGGTTGTGTGTGGTAGTTGGGGTGTGGGGCAGGTGTATAGTGAGGTGTGAAGTTTTGGCTGCTTGGGTGGTAGTATGGGGTTTGATAGGATGAGTTTTGGTATGTTATGAACGCTTCAGGTTTACGTTCTTGTATGAACATGGAAGGGGAGACTGTCTCTTTCTTCCTTTGTGAAGTACTCCGTCGTCCACGATGAATCACCTTATTGGTTTACTGCTGTATTTGCCGGTCGTAATGCACTTTGTCTTAATACCTTCTCTGAAGTCGCCCATTCGACAACACGCAAATTCCGCCGATGGCGCTTATCATCCGCTCATAGTAGGTTGTGTCCTTCAGAGATTGTGCGAATAGTGTGGTCATCTCACTCTCCGCGTGGGTGGTTGTACCTTCTTGCCTCTGACGCCACCTCATGGCGTACTCGCGAAAGTCTCTGTAGACTTCTTTTCTAACCATTAGATAGAACACATCGCGGTTTACGTGTTGAATCCGAACGCTCCACCAAGTCTTGGGCCAATGCATTCCAGCTATGCCATTTTCGCGGATCCTGGCTAGTGTACCAATCTAGTGCCTCGCCGGTCAAGCTTCGGATGAACAACTTCATAATGACTTCTTGGTTCTTCCCTACCCCGATTAGCTTGTCGCAATATGATCTCAAGTGCGCACGGGGATTTCCCTTCCCGTAAAATAGATCAAACTTCGGCACCTTGTACCCCACAGACAGCTCCACGTCTGGATGCATGCAAAGATCCTCGTAGTCTAGTCCTTCGTGACCTTTATCCGATCGCGTACCGAGCGCTTCATTCAAGCTGTGAATCTCTCGGGATACGTCCTCGTCCATTTTGGCTCGGACTTCCCTTTCCATTTCTTCGTAATGGTCTGCTTCCTGGTGAAGCACAGGGACGGTAAAAGGCTGGGTTTCTGTTGTGTAAGTTAGCTGTCTGGGTGGTTTGCTGGGGCTGGTAATGGGTATGGTGCGTGGGTATTGGTCGGCCTGGCGATTAGGGCTGATTGTGGGGAAGTAAGTAGGTGGGGGCTGAGGTACATGGGTAGTAGGAGGATCATTTTGAAGGTGAGGTTGATGATTGGCTGGGCGAGGGGCAGTTTGGTCGGTAACTGGCGGTCTTTGTGGGGAGTTTTGGGAGATATGTGGTGGTGGAGGTTGCTCTGGGATGGTTTGCGAGGTAGTGGCCCTTTTCTCTGGCATAGGGGTATTCAAACTAATGGATAGGTTGGTCAGATTTCGTAGCCTCTCCATCTCAACCTGCATATCAGCAATTTGTTGTAGCAGCTGCGCAATACATTCTTCCTGACTGGTGACATTCCTCCCTTAGAAGGTTACATTTATTGACAGGAATAATTCCCAAACCATTTGGCTCAGATGCCCCCGAGCCAGTCATATCATCACTTCGTGCCTTGGACCTGGTAAAGTGTGGATGCTCCGACATTGTTGAGTCAAATACGAACCGACCCTTTGGGGAAGATGATAAATCTTTCTAAAAAAGGCAACAAACGGTGTTAGCATAAAGCACATAATTTGCAAGTATGTAGCAGATATATTGCACATAGCACATTCAAACGTTTCCTAACATGCAAGGGGGACCTCTTTGTGCCAGAGGTGGGCCTAAACGTCACATATGCGATAATGATGGATTGGTCCGAGCCATCGGATCGAAAATGCTTTTATTGGGACTAAAATAATTAAATTGCAACAATGAAATGTCAAAACTAAAGATTTATTCCTAATGCTACATTATGCTGCCAGCGAATGTGGCGGTGGTGTTACTATGCCCTGCTCCTGCATCTTCCAAATATTGCATGATGTTTTGAAGTTGGTCCCACATCTCAGGGGGGACGGTGTTGTTCCCTAATCTGCACACTTTTACCCAATTGGTCATGTCGATATCCTCGAAACCCTGCTTGCCTTTGGGGCTTGGACTGCTACAAACTTCCTTGAACCATGCACAGTATTCAGGCGTACCTCCTGCTTGCTCATATTTGACATCTATTTTCTCAATGTTGTTCCATTCTTCAAGGATTTGCTTCTTTCTGGGGAAAGTGAAATTTGCCCCAAACGCGACCTCTGAATCCTTCATGTCTGATTGGAGCGGGATTACATTCTTGACATCGGCGGAGTACACGCAACGGAGAATATGGCTGAAGTCCCCTTAATCCGATGAGCTCGATGTAATAACGATCCTTGCTCCTTACATAGGCTTTGTTGATACGGGATAGCAGTGGGTACCTCCATTGCACTTGGTTGCTAGTGCGGGATGCCAGAAATTCATACCAATCCCTAGTACCGACTGGTGACACAAACCGCTTCATCCTCGTAAAACTTACAATCCTATAATCATTGCTAAAACAAATGTCATCATATTCGATCGCTGATAAAAGTGTTCCATGGCCCACATCTGTAAGATGAGATTGCATCCCTCGAAGAAATTGGTTTCCCTTCGCTTGCATTTTCCTAGAGCTCGGAATATCTCAGCTAGAATCATGGGAACCAAAGTAAGTTGCGTGCCATTAATGCCTTCAAAAACAATCCGGGTCACAGAACATATGCAAGTACTGATCCGTCCATGCTCAAGGAGAAACACTAGAGTGCCTAATAGAGCAACGGCGAACGCGGTATGTCGTCTAGTTTTCCATTGTCCCAGACTGCAAGAGAACTCCTTTCTAAATGACTGATAGCTATCTTGGCGACCATATCTCTCGTACAGATAATCTAGGGAAACCCAATTATTTTCGAAGCAACGGAGTTCCTTTGTGTTCTTTAGGCCCATGTAATGCAAGAATCTCTTTCCAGATTGACTATAAGGGATGATTTGCCCTCTGTATTGGTAAGCTAAGCTCGTGAAGTAGTTGATCTCCTCCAGTGTGGGGGTGAGTTCGAAGTCTTGAAATCTGAACACTGCCCTATCCGATCGAGGCTGAATTAAGGCCCTAACTATATGTTGATCCGAGCGATGCCAAACAAAGCGTGAGACCTAATTTGCTTTTGATGATCATTTTACTGCTGCCGTCGAAATTCTCCCACCAAATCTTTAGCTTTGTCGGAACACCACTCACCATTCTGACTTCAGGGATTGTTAGAATACTGCTCATCCTATACATAAACAAAAGTAAATGCAAAATTTCCCAATGCTAGCATTTCACGTATGGCTCGGATTTATCCATCAATATCACGTAACACATAATATGTTGTTGGTCGTTGGGTTGTGAAAAACCCATCGACAAATTTGGTGTCTTCCTAATCGTGGTGTTGATACCAAGGACCGACCCACCTAAGGTAAATGCATGCATGTCCTAAAATAAAGGGTGGTATAGCTCTATCTTAAGTTTCTAAGATTTGGCTTTTCTAGGCCTTGAGTTCAGGCGGACAACTCGAGTGAGAAGGCTACGCGGCCACCGGTTAGACCGGACACTCCACGTATGTTACCAACTCTCCTAAATTTGGGTTTTGAAGAAAGAATTTTGCTGATGCACCAAGCGCACCTCGCATGTAGTGTGTGATTGTGTGAATTTTTCAGAGTGGAAGAAATATGAGCGGAATGCCAGTTTAAGGAAAGCAGTAAAGCAAATAGCAATTAAAACAAATACGGTACGCAAAATTAAAATGCAAAAATAATGCCAAATAATAACCCTAGGTCTGTTATGGTTAAGAACCTTAAATCCCCAGCGGAGTCGTCATTTATGTCACGCCCTTTTTCGGCCGCGCCATTTTAGCGAATCTCCTGCTTAATAAAAAGGTTAGAAAATAAATAATAAAAATGCTAAAAGTGCAAAAGAATGCTAAAAATATTAAAAGTGCTTGGAAGGGTTGCTAGGGAGTCGCCACCTAATTAGTTTGGGTGAATTAGGACACCTAAATGTTAACTAGTTTAAAGTAAACATTAACTCCATTTAATGGTCTGCTAAACTTAATGAGATTCTGGGTAAGGGTTCTTTATTATCCTAAAGGGAAGGGGTTAGACACCCTAAAGGATCCGCTAACTTGCGGTTGTCCGTTCAAACCTAGGGTTGATTATTATGCCATAAAAGATTTAAAATATAAAGATGATGAAAGTGCTTCATGAAAGGATGCATTTTTTAATAGAGATATACATGCAAAGTTTGAAAGTATGCATATAAAATGTATAAATTTGAAAATGTCCATTTTATAGATGTATGCAAAGTTGATTCAAAGATATGCATTTCTCTTGTAAAATCAATATATATATATATATATGGCGTGGTACGAAAAAGATGCAATTTATAATAGCAAGGATATTCCAAATAAATTATTCGTATGATGTTAATAAAAGAGCTTAGGAGAAAACCGACTTCTTTTGTTATCAACTTGATAAGAATAATGTGTTAGTTCCATGATTAGATATGCAAATAAAATTATCAAGCGAAAGATTAAACATGCATGATAAGCCTAAGATAAGCAACTAAAAGTGCATTTCTGATTTCTTGAAACTTCCCGCTCAATTTATTTATTTAGAGGCTAATTGTTCTATGTCTCTTATTAATTACAAAGTTAGCTAATTAAATTGCAGTAAACAAATAAAGGCATAAAATGAGGCAATGAAATTAAAGGAGTAAAGGAATTGAAGTGGATGACTCCGTCCTATTTTGTTTTTCTAGGAATTGCCGAGGAGAGAACGCGATGGATGTAGATGCAGGCCTTTATTGACGAAAGTCGTGATGAGTCTCGCCATGAGACTCTTCATTTTTTCTCCGATGCATTTCATGTAAAAGAAGAAAAGATAAGGATTAGTATACACCCAAATTATATTAACAATGCCAGTGGATATTCGTGCGAATTAAACACATATGTAATTTGATTATAGCAATACAGGGTAGGTGGCAGGCAACAAGTAAAGGACATCTCAAGATGGTTCAATTAAAGATTAGGCTTCAAGTACAAACAACAAACAGAAGATATAATGCAGGCCCTAAGCACGTAATTTTCAGCCTTCTCGTTATAAGCGAGGGACGATGGCGGCGGACTACACTATTTTTAGATCTCTCATTCTGTGCAAAGGACAAGAAAACAACTGGACCATGAATATGGGCAGTATATGGACCAAAAATGTCTCATGTACACGAGACATATGCACGAATACTTAATTCTTTCATACGACGAATACATATTGGCTTGTATATATCTCACATGCTTTGATATACATCGTCTTAAATCACAGAGAAACCAACAAAGGAAGCAGACGATGGATCATTTAGACGTATACAAACCCACAGTTAACACTTTAGCATACGGAGATAGATATATATGAGATATTCAGGATATATACATGTGATATATGCAGAAGTATACACTGACTCAACCTCAGTATACAACCAGTAGCCATTGAAATATTCAAGACATACACGTACACACCTCGTCGTGATCTGTGAACGATACCCATCCGTCAAACTTATTACATTTTTTATCATTAATCAACATATCGCACTAAATATAAATCTAATTAACAATTCAAAGTAAGAATACCCATAGATTAACTATAGCAAATCATTCAACCTCAAATTTATGCATTAATGAAGGCATCAACCTGAATGAACCAAGCCAACACACGTTCAACATCAAACACACAAAGTTTTTAATCCTAGATTCATATGTTTCTGACGAGGATTGACGACATTCAACACATATTAAACATGCTTGAATACGAGACTAACAGTTCTAAAACTGAAACTAGAACTTAAACTAAATGTTGTTCTTCACATAATTAATTCATAAGAAACACACAACCGAAATTAGCGAGTAGATCGAGAGAAATGGATTTACCTTCAGGCGTGGCAGAAGCAGCGTATCAAGTCGTCGGTTCACTCGGGGTTGTATTACTATGCGAATTAAAGGCAGGTTTTTGTGCGATTTCTGGACTAGTATTAAAAAGGCTTCGAAACTCTGTTCTTGCTCTTGGGCTGCTAATTTCTGAATGCTGAATACCTAACTCTGAGGTTGAAGGCTGCTAAATGCATGTATGTCGATCGTCTTTTGCTAATTGAAAGGGAAAGGAGGTCTGGATTGCTGGTCACCCTTGCTCTCCTCCTCTCGATGTTCTGTAGTCCGAGCCCTCATTCTGCCTCTTGTGCTCTCCCATTGTGCCGCCGAATGCCTATTGCATGCCTAAACGTTCTGTATTTATAGCTAGGATTTTGGGTTCCAAGTTGGTAAGTAATAAAGGCTGATTTTGGATGAGATTTGGGCTTGATTCGTGCGATTTAGTACTGATCTTGTAAGCTTTCTCGAGTGTAATTTTAGAAGGTAAATATTGCATGTAAGGATTTTGAATGGTACTGGTAAGAGAAAGGAAAGTCGCCGGATTCTCAGGCGAGAATCTCGGCTAGGGTCTTGGCGGCGATGGGGACGCGAGGGTAAGGTGCAGCGGGTTTTAGGTTTTTCTAGGTTAGGGGGCTGCTGGTTTTGTGGGAGAGACGATGGGAAAATGGTTGTTGGGCGTGGGCTTCTGTGGGTAGTGAAAGGTATAAAGGGCAGGGGGCGTGTGGGCTTGCGGGTCGCGGGTTTGGGCCAGGGCGACGTGCTGAAGGAAATGAGGCTGGGGCGTGGGCTGATCGGGTAGATAGGGGAAATAAAGGGGGTGTTGGGCTTGCGGGTGATTGGGCTGGTAGTGGTAGAGGTGCATTATTAATTTTAATTAGGTATTTAATTTTAGGTGCTTAATTAGTTAATTAGTGGTAAATTAATAAATTGTGATTAAATTATCTAGGTGCTTTATTAATCTAATTGTTATAATATGCGGGCGTGCTATTTAATTAGTGCTTAATATTTTAGAATGCGGCGCTATTTATTTAAAATCTTATTTATTGTGCATTATTATTTAAAATAAGTTATGAAATTGCTTTGCGTATTAATAAATGCGACTATGCTACTTGACACGACGTCATTGCTAAATTATTTATTTTATATATTTATTATTAATTAAGAATTATGACAGGGCTTAAAATTAATAAATGCGGGCGCGAGACTCCAAGTGCTTAGTACTTTACGTAAAATGCGGTGTCATTATTAAATTGCTTATTTATGTCTGTATTTAATGTTTTATCGCTGCATTTTATTATAAAAAATCATAAAAATTATTTTACAAAATTAGTCTAATTTTATAGCTAATGACTGGACGTGAGGGTCAAAATTGGGTGTCAACAATCATTTTTAGAAATTTACACTTTTTATTTTTATTTTATAACTCAACCAAATATCTCTCTATTATATATAGATATAAAACTAATATCCGTAAAATATTAAGGTAGCATCTGTTTGCCTCTATTACGTACTTATATTGAAATATGATAACTTATGGTTAAGTGAAAAGAATTCAAACGAACTAACTTTAATTATTCCACGCGACATTCAGCTTACATGGGGATTAATTCAGCTGCAACGATCGTGAACCAAGGAATGCGGCGCAATATTTTATGAATTACATAACGTTTATAAATTAAGATGAAAAAGTAAAGAAACTAAAGGTAAATAATTCTTTATTGATTAATTATGTTACACAAAAAGATACAGTTATGTGGACTCACATGGACATTTTCTTTTTGAACATGACAAGAACTATTTTGCACAAACTCCATACATCACCCCTATATGTATAGTAGGGTACACCGCTAAGACGTTTTAGCCGTGGAAGGATGGTTGGAATTTTTCTATCCTAACCATATATTTCAATTTTAAACTCTGGGTACGAATAATTCTTTTGTAGTGAGCGTTTTAACCTGTGTTTTCACTTTTCACTTCCAGTTTTAGGGTAAATGATTGAGTAGTCTATTAGTTTATTATTTTACATTTGTTTTAGTGGCTTTAGTAACTGATGGTAGACTAGAATCATGTTCTCGGTCGGGGACGAGTGCGAGGGTTAAGGGGGGAGGGGGGTAAGTGAGATACTAGGATGAGAATAAGGTCTTGAAACATTAGGACTTTAACGGAGAAGTCCATAGAGCTAGTTAATATTCTTAAGAAGAGATGATTAATATTGCCTGTGTCCAGGATACCAAATGGGTAGGCCCTAAGGCTAAGTATGTGGACGTGTATAAGTTATGGTTCTTGGGTAGGTCGAGGCATATGAATGTGGTAGGCATTTTAGTAGACATTGAGTTAAGGGATCAGGTGATAGATGTTACGAGGGTCAATGACAGGATGATGACGATTAAGTTGGTAGTTGGAGGGTTCACTATGAACATTATTAGTGCTTAAACGACACAAACGGGCTTGGACGAGGAGGAGAAGATGTGATTTTGGGAAGATTTGGACGAGGTGGTAGGTAGTATACCACTCACTGAGAAGTTATTTATAGGAGGGGATTTCAATGGATATATCGAGTCACTTTTAGGGGTTTATGATGACATTCATGGAGGCTTTGGCCCAGAGACAAAAACAGGGGAGACGTCTCACTTTTGGAGTTTGCTAGAGCTTCTGGGATGGTGATAGCCAATTCGAGGTTCCGGAAGAAGGAGGAACACTTAGTGACTTTTCGTAGTTCGGTGGTTAAGACTTAGATATAATTTTTACTCCTTAAGAATGTTGACAACAGTCTTTGTAAAGACAACAAGGTTATTCCAAAGGGGTATCTTACAACCCGACATAAACTTTTGGTGATGGATTTGGAGATCAAGATAGAAAAGAAGAGGAGGGTAGTGTATGACAAGTTAAGAGTCAAATGGGGGAGTTTGACCATGGCTAGTGTAAAAGAGATGAGGTAGAAGTTGATGGCCAAGGGGCTTGGAGGACTAGTGGGGCGACCGGTATGTGGGACGGGACAGCCAGTTGCATTATAGAGGTAGCTAGAGAAGTGCTTGGGGTCTCGAGGGATAGCCGTGGTGTTTAAGAGAAAGTAGAAGAGAAGAAAGTGGTGTATGTGAAATTGGTAGAAAGCAAGGATGAGGTGTAGAAGTGGACGAATAGGGATTTGTATAATATGGCGAGGATGGAGGAAAACTTATGGTTACGGCGGCAAAAAGAACGACTTTTGAACACCTGTATGTGGAATTAGAAGAGAAAGGCAGGGATAGAAAATTGTACAGAATAGACGAGGCGAGGGAGATGAGGGTCCGTGACTTGGATCACGTAAGGTGCATCAAGGATGAGGATGACAAAGTACTGGTGGAGGATGCACATATTAGGCGGAGGTGGCAGTCTTACTTCCATAAACACTTGAATGAAAAAGAAGATAGAGATATTGTGCTGGGAAGTCTGGAGCCATCTGGTAGGTACCAGGATTTTGGGTATTGTAGAAACATTAAGGTTGAGGAGGTTAAGGATGTTATTCACAGGATGCGCATGGGACGAGCGACCGGGCCTGAAGAGATCCCAGTTGAATTTTGGAAGAGCGCAGGTAGGACAGGTTTGGAGTGGCTGACTGAGTTGTTTAGCGTCATGTTTAAGACGGCAAGAATGTCGGAAAAATGGAGGTGGAGTACAATGATCCCTTTGTATAAGAACAAATGTGATATCCAGAGTTGCAATAACTATAGGGGTATCAAGCTGCTAAGCTACACTATGCAAGTTTGGGAAAGGGTCGTGGAGATAAGGGTGATAAGAGGTATGTCTATTTCTGAGAAGTAGTTTGAATTCATGCCGGAGCATTCGACCACAGAAATCATTCATCTTATTAGGAGATTGGTGGAACCGTATAGGAAAAGGAAGAGAGACTTACATATAGTTTTCATCAACCTCGAGAAGGCATACGACAAAGTTCCTAGAGAGGTTCTATGGAAATGTTTGAAGGTTAGAGGTGTACATGTGGCATATACTAGGGCGATTAAGGATATGTATGACGGAGCCAAGACTAGGGTACGGACAGTAGGAGGAAACTCAAAACACTTTCCAGTGATGATGGGGCTGCACCAGGGATCAACTCTTAGCCCATTCTTATTAGCCTTGGTGATGGATGGACTAACGCAACAAATCCAAGGAGATGTGTCATGGTGTATGTTATTCATAGACGACATAATCCTGATTGATGAGACTCGCCAAAGAGTGAATGCTAAGCTGGAGGTTTAGAGACAGACTCTGAAATCTAAATGGTTCAGGCTGAGTAGGACCAAGACAGAATACTTTGAGTGCAAATTTAGTAACGGGAGCGACTTTAAGACACACATGGAGGTGAGGCTTGGTACTCAGGTCATTCAAAAGAAAAGAAGTTTTAAGTACCTCGGGTCTATTATCCAAGGGTATGGAAAGATTGATGATGATGTCATACATCATATTAGGTCAGGATGGATGAAATGAAGGCTTGCATCTGGAGTCTTATGCGACAAAATGTGCCACCAAAACTTAAAGGCAAGTTTTATAGGGCGGTTGTTAGGCCGATTATGTTGTATGAGCAGAGTATTGGCCAATCAAGACTTTGCACATCCAAAAGATAGAAGTTGCAGAGATATGGATGCTAGTATGAATGTGCGAGCATACAAGGAGAGATAAAATTAGAAATAATGATATCCGGGACAAAGTGGGAGTGGCCTCGATGGAGGATAAGATGCGGGAAGCGATGTTGAGATGATTTGGGCATGTGCAGAGAAGAGACACAAATGTCCCAGTGCGGAGGTGTGAGAGGTTGTCTATGGACGGGGTTAGAAGGGGTATAGGTATCTCAAAGAAGTATTAGAGAGAGATGATTAGACGGGATATGACGCAAGTGCAACTTACTGAGGACATGACCTTAGATAGGAGATTGTGGAGGACACTGATTAGGGTAGAAGTGTAATATGTAGTCGAGCGTAGTCCTACTTACACTTGCAAACTAGTAGTTGTAGTGTTAGTATTGTAGGCCCGCTTAGCCTATCATACTAATAGACGCAGTATTGCTTTATAGTCCCATGTAGTTTGATTTCTGCTGCTATGTGTAATTTAGTGTACTCTGTATAGTTTATTTACATGCGCTAGTTACTGCTTACCTTCTTTGAAATGCGCTATCATGGCTTATTCAATTTTGATACCAGCATTTTCATACTCCTTTAATTTTTTTCTGACCAGGTCTGACCGTTTCTCTTGCTTTGTCTTTGTTGTTTCTTTGCTTAAGCTTATACTTTGTCTTGAGCCGAGGGTCTCTCGGAAATAGTTGCTCTACCTACCAAGGTAGAGGTAAGGTCTGCGTACACTCTACCATCCTTAGCCCCCACGTTGTGAGATTTCACTGGGTATGTTATTATTGTTGTTGAGTGTACCCGACACTAATATTCAATTAGCCGGGCCAATAAGTTTCAATTATTGCAAACCTAAAACCAGAATAAACAAAAAATAATTTCTAGTAACAGTGCAACAATACATAAATGGATGGCCCAAATTGCAAGGGGAATGTGGCAAGGGCTGTTGGCTCCTCCCATAGACATAAGATAGAGGCACTTTTCAAAACATGTATGATTTTGACTTTTTATTGCATATCTTTTAGATGCTCCAGCGTTTCTAGTAAAAGAGTGTCCTTTCTTTGCAATTTGAGATAAGTTCCTTTAATACTCGCCAACAATTAATGGGCTATAAAATTTTGTAGATTATCAAAAATGTCATGTGGCTGTGGTTAAGTTAAATAGATTTTCTATCTCTCTTTTTTTTTCATTCAGATTTATTCTGTTTTTGAAAAATGAGTAAAGAAATGAATTATTTCAACCCCTTTTGCAAATTGCAACATTAGCTTTCCTTTCACTACTACAGATTTCAGCTTACGTAACGCATCTTAGATAGCGCTATCTAAATAACAACTTGCATAGCGCTTTTTTAAATTTTCAATTTTCAAAAACAAAATCTAACAAAAAATACTTGCATAGCGCTTTTTGGAATTTTTTACCGAAGCGCTATGCAAGTTACTCCTTGCATAGCGCTTATTAAAAGCGCTATTATAATTAACATTAATATTCCACTTAGATAGCGCTTGTGGAAGCGCTATGCAAGTCCATTTTACCAAATAATAAAGGACTTAGCCGAACTTGTACGTGTATGAAGTCCGAAATTCTCTTTAGAATGCGTCGGTGAACAGTGATTTCGGCTTCGAATCGTCGATTTCGGCCACCACAGGACTCCATTGGAGACGAGACTTATACCATTAGTTTCATCTCTTCAAGCCCGTCATTTCCATACCAACCACAATCGTCGATTCTACCTACATCGTCGGCAATCTCAGATCGAAAAATCCCCTATTTTTCGATCGTCGTTCTTGATTTTCGGTCATCTCCGGTCGATTCGAGGGTGAAGTGTGATTCCAAAAGGTTCGTCTTCATCAGACCCTACAGTTTGCACCTAACAACACCCTTTGATTCAACCCCTACATCTACATCTCCCAAATCGAAATTTCCAAAAACCCTAGGCGCAACTTTCGTTTTTTCGGCCATCTTCGGTAACGTTGAGCATAAAGAGAGGTCTCATTGTGTTCGTATAGTTGTTCTCTACATTCTATACCCACCACTGTCTCTCAATTCATCTCACATCGGAAAACACCATTGTTGATCGAAAAGTTGACTTCGGGACATTATGGACTGAAATCCCAAAGAAACTAAAATCGATAAACACCTCGGCTTCATTTCTCATCAGTCGCATATACCCTCAACATCTCTGAGCGGATTCGATGAGTCGAGACGGCATTCGATTCGCCACCCGAGAAGGTAGCAAAAAATCTCAAATAGCCTTGATCATGAGCCATATAATTATGGGAATTTAAAACCAGATTTCCTCCATAAATTCTCCGATCCAAATGGCAGAGAAGTTTCCATATTTATACCTTTTCTTGTTGGAGGGGCGTTTGCACTATTTATTCTAGTTCCTACCGTTTTTCTACTTATCATTTACGTAAAATCAGTCAGTCAAAATGATTAGAAAAGACTTGGACAACCGGCCTAGATCAGATTCATTCTTTTGGGGAATTAACCACAGCTGGGGGCGCACTGCCTGGCTAGACCAACCCTTTTTTTCTTTAGATTGGACCAAACCCAGGGCGGGGAAGGAACCAGGCATTACTAAACGCCTCTTCATCAGCCTTCATTCCGGTGATTACTCCTTCGGACCCTTGCTTGCAAGACTAGGTGCTAGACTTTAGACTGGGTGAAGTAAACTGACAGACTGGTAAGAAGGCCGACCACGTAGGGGGGCGAACCGAAAAACATCGCTTTTCGGAGCGGACCAATCTTCCGTGCCGCCGCCCCCCTTACTCTCTCTCTATAAAAAAGCCAGCGGGAAGCGCGAAGAGCTAAGCCACACACGATTCCATCTTTAGCTTCTTGTATAAGTTACTTAATATGATCTGTATGAATATGTTTGTGTGTTTGATAAGCATGTTTAATTGAGATCAGTGCCTGTGTACGTTTGTTTCAGTTGGTTACTAAACCTGTTTGGTTTAATGATGACTGTTAAGATTATTTAAGGAGTTATTAAGCATGTTCAGTCACAGATGAATCACTATTAAGAGCTATAATGACTTATCTTGTTAGTTTAGGCTTAAATTAATCATACATGACTACACTAAGTCATAATATTGATGGTTAAACTGTCCAGAGATTAGTTGGCATGTTAAAATTGGTTGTAACCATTATTTCTTGAATATTTAGTTGAAGTAAATGCATGTTGTGTTTGTTTAAGACATATTTTGTTCATCTGTAAGCTATCTATAGCCTCACATATCCGCAATGTACACTTGGATGCTCACTTTGTCTCTATGTTTTTCTCAGTGATACATCACCTCCATGTTAACATGTCAATTTTCCTAAAGTCACCACATATCATGCCTATCTGTCCAGTTATGTCCACCCCTCTGCATGTTTGAATATAAGACAGAGTATAATAAGAGGTTTGCTATAGGCAAGTATTAAATCCAAACTTGGTTAACGCATTGGATAAGAATGTTACTTGTTTAACATATTGTATTGTTTCATGAAAAGTCTCTGTATCCCTAAGCCATGTCTTGAACTCATTAGTTCCTAAGTCCTGGGACGAGATCCGGACCGGTAAGAATTTTTCGGGTAGAGTTTCGGGGCTCGGGGTTTTTTTTTTTTAAAATTTAATTTCCAGTACTGAAATTGACATTCTCGGAAATATTACCACAAAATTTGAACGTTGAAATCTATTGTATATCGCGAGATATTTAGCTTTGAAAAGGGAAAAAACGTAACGATTTGTGTTTGTTTAAGACATATTTTGTTCATCTGTAAGCTATCTATAGCCTCACATATCCGCAATGTACACTTGGATGCTCACTTTGTCTCTATGTTTTTCTCAGTGATACATCACCTCCATGTTAACATGTCAATTTTCCTAAAGTCACCACATATCATGCCTATCTGTCCAGTTATGTCCACCCCCCTGCATGTTTGAATATAAGACAGAGTATAATAAGAGGTTTGCTATAGGCAAGTATTAAATCCAAACTTGGTTAACGCATTGGATAAGAATGTTACTTGTTTAACATATTGTATTGTTTCATGAAAAGTCTCTGTATCCCTAAGCCATGTCTTGAACTCATTAGTTCCTAAGTCCTGGGACGAGATCCGGACCGGTAAGAATTTTTCGGGTAGAGTTTCGGGGCTCGGGGTTTTTTTTTTTTTAAATTTAATTTCCATTACTGAAATTGACATTCTCGGAAATATTACCACAAAATTTGAACGTTGAAATCTATTGTATATCGCGAGATATTTAGCTTTGAAAAGGGAAAAAACGTAACGATTTGGGGGAAAAGTGAAATTGATTACCAAGAAGGACGTTTTTGGAGAAATCGTCTGGACCAAGTCCTTTTGGGATGGCTTCGTCTCGAAAAAATACGCGAAATAAAAAAAAATTAGATCAAACGGACGTACGAGCGCAAAGTTATGACCATTTAAAGTTTCACTAATTTACAACCTATATTTGATATGTCAATACGTCCGGCCATTTGGTGAGAAATTTGGGCTGGTCAGGGGTGTTACCGGGTATTTTATTGTGGTGTACTGGACTTTGGACTGTGGTGTGCCATTTTATTGTCTTTGTACCAACACATTGTATTTACTAGCATGCCTATGAATATGTATGTAATAAATATGTGATAGCCGATATGAGCCTTATGTATGTTTGATAAGTTTCTAAATGAATGGATTATCCATGGATTAAGGAATATGGAAGTATGTTTGTCGAGTCTTTTTTTAGTTTATTATGTCTATTAAAGTTGCTAAATGATATACTTCAAATATTTCAGTTGTGAAGCTGCTGGATAGGACTGCAGTTTGTCGATTTAGAAAATGATCCAAATGTGGCATTCGAAGTGTCCATCCATTGCTATTTGTTTTGCTGCTATCCTTTGCTGCTGCAACTATGAGATGTTAGTTTGGAGCATTTTAAACAATGGGTTGTTGCACTTTGAGAATGTAAACAATTGTTACACATGTGTATTATTATATTTTATGCGAATGATTATATTATATTATATTTTGAATGGGTATTCTTTTTGTTATCTTTTTGATATTTTATTTATTAGATGAAAAAATAGGGAGGGGAAAAATAGGTACCAAAACAATAAATAAAAAGTAAAAAAACAGATAAAAAGCTTGCATAGCGCTTAAAAAAGCGCTATGCAAGCTAGTATCTTCGAAATGAAGTCTGCTTCATAGCGCTTTTTTAAGCGCTATCTAAGAGTTATGCAAGCTTGCATAGCGCTTAAAAGCGCTATGCAAGCCTTATAAAAAGCGCTGTGCAAGCGCTTTTCTGTACTAGTGTTTAGGGACTACTTATTTTCCAGCCACTTAGGAAATAGAAAAAAGGTAAAAACTTATCCGTATTCGGTGTTTACACTACCTCAATAAATACATGAAACATATCTTTATTTATACTTTTACTGTTAAATCATAGTACCTTAAATTTTTACTTAACAATGATAAAATAGTTTGATTTGATATAAACACCAGTTGTAGATAAATTTTTACCATAAAAAATAACTCTGCAAAATCCTCAAGTACCATTTGAAAATATGTTGCTCTTTTTTGTTGCAAATATGCCTTAGAAGTCCCACGTCGGTTGAGAAAGGGATGACAAATTATCTCCTTATATAATATCGGGCAATCCTTACCTCCTAAGTTAGTTTTTGGGGATTGAGTTAGGTCCAATGTTTATTTTCTTATAATAGTATTAGAGCAAGACCAATTCAATGTTCTTAATTTACCGATGCGGGGCCCCGTCTTATATTTTTCACGCTTCATATGTCTAGGCTTTAGCGTGTAAAGAGTTGTTGAATTCCACATCGGTAGTGGAAAGTATGATAATTTTTCTCCTTATATGGTATTGGGTAGTCCTACATCTTGAGTTGGTTTATGGGGTCGAGGTAGGCCCAAGGTTCATTTTCTTATTAAGGTATCAGAGCAAGACTTATTTCAACTCGTGGTTTACGAGATATTGGGCCTCATGTTAATTTTCACGCTTCATATCATGATGTCCAGGTTTGGGCGTGTGAATATGTGTTGAATTCCACGTCGATTGTGGAAGGTATAATAATTTGTCTCTTTATATGTCATTGGGTAATCCTCACCTCTTGTGCTAACTTCTGAAATCGAGTTAGGTTAGATCTCCATTTTCTTGAGATGCAATATAAAAAAATGGATTTCAATTCAACCATTTTATCAACTAAGTTAACTAAGCAAATACTCACTAGTTAAAGGACAGAACAAAATTCATAATCAATTATATTATATATGATGGAAAATTTTGTACTTTCTTTTCTATTTTTTCCTTTATCTTATAATGTATTACTTTATTACCACAACAAAAGAAAAGAGATGAAAAGAAACAAAGAAAGAAACAATGGAAATAAAGGAGGTACAACTACATACGAGAGAAGAAAACAGTTGAGAGGAAATATATTATTAATAAGTTTGATAGTAACTTTGGTGAAAAAGGGAAACATTAAATGTGAGTAGGAACAACTTGTAGAATAGTGAAAATCTTCTTGATCGAGTTCTCTTATTAATGTAATATATATAGAATATTCAATTATAGTCCTAATAAAATTAGGATCTCTAATTTATATTAATTACACTAAATATTAATTACATAATATATATGGAATATATTCACTATCACACCGTCTCAGTTGGAGCGGGAGGAGGCTGGACGCTGAAACTGAATCTGAAGTCAAGGAACAGTTGCTGAGGAAGCCCCTTTGTGAATATATATGTGTACTTATACGAAGAAGAAAGATGCAACACCCTAACGTGACCCATTGCAACCTTCTCACGAACAAAGTGAATATTCATCTCAATATGCTTGGTTCACTGATGCTGAACCGGGTTGCGAGACAAATAGACAACAGATATGTTATCATAATAAACTAAAGATGTCTTACGTAATGGGCAATAAAGCTCAAGAAGGAGATTTTGGAGCCAACATAGCTCGGCAACAACGTTCGCAATACCTCGATACTCTGCTTCTACACTGGAATGGGAAAGCGTGACTTGCCATTTGGCAGACCACGATATAATATTATCTCCCAAAAATACACAATAGCCGGACGTAGAGCGACGGATATCCGGACAGCCTTCCCAATATGCGTTTGTGTAAGATAGCAATCTAGACGGCGCATAGGGATATAAATGAAGTCCATAGTCAAGTGTGTCCTTAACGTACCGAATGATACGCTTAAGAGAGGTAAAGTGAGGCTCCCTAGGAGCGTGCTTGAACAAGTATACATGTTGAACTACATATGCAATATCAGGCCGAGTGAAGGTGAGATACTGGAGAGCACCTGCGAGACTCTTATAAAGAGAGGGATCATTGACCGGATCCTCGTCATCCACACTAAGTTTGGACTTTGAATCGACTAGAGTGGGCATGATTTTGTAATTTTCCATTTTAGTCATGTAGACTATCTGCATATTTGCGCTGACACAAGAACATGGTATGAGAGGATCAAGTAACTGATATCCTCAAAAAATAAATCAACTTGTCCAAGTCAGTCATTGTAAATTTGGACTTGAGTAAAGCAATGATCTCGTGCTTCAGGCCTTCTGAAGAAGCTGTCAGAACAATATCATCCACATATAATAGAAGGTAAGTTGTGTTAGTACCTCGATGAAAATGAACAATGAATGATCACTCTTGCGGCACACGAAGTCGATTTGTATGATAGAAGTGGCAGACCGCTCATACCAGGCTCCGGGGGCTGTTTCAACCCATATAGCGACTTACGATGATGAAAAACATGATAAGGAGCCTCCGGATGCACAAATCCTGACGGTTGATACATATAAATTGTTTCTTTCAAATCCCCATGTAAGCATTCTTCACATCAAGCTGGTGAATAGGCCAATTATTCCCCATAGCTATGCTCAAAACTGTGCGGATGGTAGCTGGCTTAACCACTGGACTGAAAGTCTCACCACAATCAACACCATTTTATTGCCCTGTGCCATTTTCCACAAGTCTAGCCTTGTGACGTTCAAGGGCACCATTATCTCTGAACTTATGACAAAATAGCCACATACAATGGATTACATTCACCCCCTCAGGTTACGTAACAAGATCTCAAATACGTTGTAAAGTAAGCGCATTAAAATCCTCATGTATGACCGCATTTCAATTCGGATCAAGCTTGGATAATGTTGGATTTTTAGGTAGCGGGGGGATGGTTTGAGTGGACAAATTAAAGTGGACTTTTGATTTTAAAATCTCATGTTATGCACGGGTTTCCATACCGTGGGTTGGGGGCAGGATCGGGTTGGGCTAGTTAGTGGCGGGACTGGGCCGTGAGATATTGGGTTTGGCAGTTTCGTCACTGGGCTAGGCAGCTTGGGTATTGGGTTGGGCAGTAGGCTAGGCGTTTTGTATATTAGGCGGGCCAGTTTGTATATTGGGCTGGGCAGTTTGTATATTGGGTTGGCCAGTGGGTGTATGGGGGCAGGGCAGTGACGTTGATAGGCTACGAGGTAGTTTGGGTCAGATCAGGTGCAGTTGGTGGGGTCGACGGGAAGGGTGATGTGGCAGTGGGTTTTGTAGATGGAGCAATGTGTGTGATGGGTTGATATTTGGCCAATATAATGTGTTTTGAAGTAGAGGGAGGTGTCCGAGTCATCAAGAAAACCGTAATCAGTGACTCATAATTTTTGAATGTTGGCAAACGGAAAAACGTACTCATCAAACGTGAAATTAGGATTTTGTATGTGGATAACTCATAGCTCAAGTACCCCTATGGTTCGATGGTAAACCTAGAAAGACGCAAGGAGTGAAGCGAGTTAATAATTTGTGAGGGACCATGGAGGTAAGATTTGGGTAACAAAGACAACCGAAAATTCGAAGGTGATCATAGAAATGGACCAAACGAAAGAGAATTGCTGTCGGTGTCCTATTTGGATCATACGAGTAGGTAAGATGTTAAGAAGGTATTCTACCTTTTTAATGCATATACCCAAAAGGTAGGGGAGACATATGAAAAAGAAAGGTACGAATCATATTGTTAGTGGTGGAGATAATTCTTTTGGCTTTACCATTTTGAGGGGAAGTATGTGGCATGAGAAATAAAAAATCATGCCATTAGCCGCACAAAAATATGAAAAAATGAGTTATTGAACTCACGATCATTATCACATTAAAACGTTTTGATGTCTTTTTTAAATTGCGTTTTAACCAATGTACGAAATTCAAGGAATTTGGAGTAAACTTGAAACTTAAGTTTAAGCGGATAAACCCAACGGAAGTGAGAAAAGTTATCCAAAAATACCAAATAATATTTATCACCTAGGTTGCTAGTTATAGGAGATGTTCATAAATCCGCATGAATAATATCAAAGGGAGAGAAAGTAATACTTAAAGAAGACATAAACGGAAGTTTAACATGTTTCCCTAGATGACAAGAGGATCAACTATTATAAAGTTTCCCTTTATTACATTGAATTAAATTGAAGTTTCTAAGAGAATAAAACATTAGCTCCCCCATGACCAAATCTATTATGCCACATTGATGAAGATATGACAATTAAAGTGGTGGGTGGAGTGACACGGGTAACAGACGTGAATAGGAAAGGATAGAGGTCCCCCACACTATTGCATCTCGTAAGAAGTCTCCCCGAACGTAAGTCCTTTACAAAAAAAAAACTGGTCGAAATCAATGGACACAGAATTATCAGTGGCAAATTTTCGAATATAGATTAGGTTCTTGATAATGTTAGGGGCATATAGGACGTTTTTAAGGGAGTAGTGTGGTTGTGATGGTGGAGTTAGTGTTTGGCCAAACCCTTGAATTGAAATGTGATGACCATTTTCGACCATAATAGATTGAGAAGTATTTAAATTGCATAGTTGAAGAAGATTATCAGAATTGTTGGTGAGGTGAGACGTGGAGCCCGTATCCATATACCATGCATCATCAGGCTACTGGCAGATGCGTAATGGGCCTTATGGCTTGGGCCTGCCTAGCAAGCCGCTGGATGGGCTCCCAAGATGTTGAGCCCACTGAAATTGCTATTTTTGGGCCTTTGGAATGCTACTAGAAGGGCAGGTCCAGTTACCATACAGTGCCCAGGGTAATGGGTCGGTCCACTGTTGCGGTTACTGGTCCTGTTGCGAACTGCATATATTGTTGGCCCAATTTTCAAGAAGAGTATTTGCGACATCAGGTGTTGAGGAATAGGAAACAAAAGAAGATATGTAGGTCGCGGGTGAAGCCATGAAGATATCCGAAATTTGGTAGAGAAGTAAAAGGGAGTAGAAGTATTGTATATCAGTTGTATACCAGGGGTATATGACATGCTGGAGATATGGAAATAAAAGGATGTAGAACTGATGTATTTCAGTAGTATACCAGGGGTATACGAGGTTGTTATATGATGGCATGGAGGGTATATCAGTCATATATGAGGTGTATATCAGCTAAGGGATCATGTATATCGTTGTATAGGGGTAATATATGATAGTAGGGATGGTATATCAGTTGTATATGCCTTACGAGTGGTTGTAGATCACTGTATACATGTTGTATATCATTGTATATGAGTAGTATATGATGGCAGGTAGTGTATATCAGTCGTATACAGTATGTATATCAATAGTTTTCGGTAGTAATTGGCGTCGGAAGAGAAGAAGAAGGGGGCGAATAAGATTAGGGTTTTTAGGCTATTGATACTATGTAGAATAGTGTAAATCTCCTTGATGGAGTTCTCTTATTAATGTATGTATATATATATATATATATATATATATATATATATATATATATATATATATATATATATATAGTATACAATTGTAATCCTAATAAAATTAGAATCTCTATTTTACATTAATTACACTAAATATTAATTACATAATATAATTTGAAATATATTCACTATGACAACTAATTAAGTTATTAACCATAGAGAGACCTGGACTAAAAAATGAGCTGTCTTGATCCAAAAAACATTGCTGGACCCATATGGAAAAGTTACAATGTACACAAAGGGGGGTTAATTGAACATGGTAGGCATGTGAACATAGACATAAACCATGTGTCATCCATGTGAATTAACCCCTTTCAGTTTATCTGGCATTAGCTAAGCAACCACCCAACTTGATTCTTTCTTTTTATTTCCACCCCCTTGTCAAATTTAAATTTTATTACTAGTAATTAGTTAATTTCACCAACACATACATTTGCAATATTTTCATAAAAGAAAGATATTGAGAGGGGTAGAGTAATTTGCAATCCACATGCTTTAAGGAGCCCACCATATGGAGAATTTATGACCTTTCAAGTGGCCATAACCACACAATTAACAGTCAAAATCATTTTTGGTTTTCAATGAACAAGAATTATTGAAGCAGGGCTGTCAACTAGGGTTGTCTTAAGAGTACTTGTGGAAAGTATTAGTTACCCTTAAATTAGGGTTTCGACAATTATGTTATTGTGGCCCTAACAAGAGTGAAAAGTTTATTACCGCTAGTAATTTGTGATGTAATTTCTAATTTCATACCTAAGATGTTATACTGTTACACCTCTCAACAACAGTAGTCCTCCAACTATAAGAACATTTAACTATAACAATGAAGTTTTTCTTGAACCCCCCTACGTTTTATGTTATATTTTATTCTCTCAACTCACTGTATAGCAACAAAAAAATATAGAAAGGTTTAAATGTATTTGAAAATGGAATATTATTTCCATTTTGTTGAGTTCCCACATTATGGGACGAGCGTTTAGTCGTTTTATATGATTTTAGGCAAAATTTACCTCACGTGATAGCTATTGGTTTGTATTAGGCGATAATCTATTTTTTTTATCATGGTATCGAGCCAACCCCGTCCCAATCATGTTTTACCATACTCCAGGCCCCATCTTATATTATATATTCACGTGCTCCAGATGTCCAGTTCCAGACGTATAAAATACGGCTATTCTATGAATATTTTCAGTACCACACTTCTACTATTTATTTATCTATACATATCACTTTTCTTGTAAATGCATGTAGTTTGAACTTGTTTTAAAAGAAAATTCAAAATTCCTACTATTCAAAACTATGACAGAGACATTTCGAGTTTGACAAATGGTTATAAACCGTCACCTTGTTAAGTTTAAGTAAGAGGCAGCTTGAAGGCTGTATCAATCCCTAATCGCAGTTTCGTATATATTATACTAATTAAATAAAAGTTTTAGTTATATATATTGACTGTTTTAAGAAATTTACACTATCATTGTGATTTAATCAATTATAACGTGTTATTAATCTGTTCTCCATTACTACATTAGAATCATATAAAGAATACATTTTGTTGATAAACTTAACCTAATAATATAAAAATGTACAAAATAAACAAAAAAGTTTTTACCAATTTTCTTAAGGGAAAAGAAGTGAGAATCATATGGAAGGAAGCTATGTGGATTCTAAAAGGAATAGTGGTGGTTGTTTACGTTTGGAATCAGAGAGATGAATTAATTAATAAACAAGCATTTGGTGTGATTAGGAAGCTAACACACGCATGTGCTGAGACTTAATTGCAGCCCAATATAAGCCTGTGTGAGAAAACTTTAAAAATACACATGAAAATATATTTGCTTAATATGTTATTTAATTAGACAGCATGAAACCATGTGAACCTGCAAATAATCATCATGTAATGCCACATGCCTTTGTTTATTTACTTTTTTGCAGTAATGGCTCTGAAATAAAGAGAATATACTGTCCGATGGTTAAATCAAGATTTAGGAATACAATAGATTTCATCTTTATTATTTGAAAGAATTAATTCCTTAATTATTCTTATTGATGAAAGACATATATATACAAGTTACAATAGGAGAATTATATTCCTACTTTACATCTAAAATCTTATTCTATAAGGAGACTAACTATACAATTATGGTAATATTACAATAATAATTAAGGTAGAAGAATAATTCTAATATATACCAAATATACATCAAGTATAACACTGTTCTATGAACAATGCTCGGAACTGAGTCGCGGCGCTGTGGGCTTCATTTAACACGGACTCCATGATGCGCGGCGGTCTTAATCGAGGCATCTCTAAAATCTTCAAAAAGGACCGATGGAAGACCCTTTGTAAAGATGTCTGCAATTTGATATTTGGAAGGGACATGACAGACGCGTACTTGTCCTTTAGCTACCTTCTCTCTAACAAAGTGAATATACATCTCTATGTGTTTAGTACGTTGGTGCTGAACTGGATTACCAGAAAGGTAGATGACACTTATATTGTCACAATACACTAAGGTAGCTTTCTCAATAGCACAATGAAGCTCTAAAAGTAGATTTCGTAACCAACATGACTCAGAAACCACATTGGATACCCCTCGATACTCGGCCTCTGCACTTGAACGTGAAAGTGTGGCTTGACGCTTGGCAGACCATGAGACCAAGTTATTACCTAAAAACATGCAATAACCAGACGTAGACCGTCTGGTGTCAGGACACCCACCCCAGCAACATCTGTATAGGAGACAAGTGTAGACGTCGACGAAGGATACAAATGCAAATCATACTCAAGTGTTCCCTGAATGTACCTAAGGGTGTGTTTGAGCGCATTCATATGTTCAAATCTGTGACCATGCATAAACAAACACACCTTTTGTACGTCATATGTAATATCAGGTCGCGTGAACGTAAGATACTGAAGGGCGCCTGCAAGACTACGATAGCGAGTCGGATCCTCACAGAAAGAGCCAGCAGCAGCACCTAACTTGGGTTTAGTATCAACTGGAGTAGAAGTGAACTTATAGGATGACATCTCAGCCCTCTCAATGATCTCTGCTGCATACTTCCTCTGTGATAAGAATAATCCACCTGCATGACGAGTAACAGCAACTCCCAAGAAATAACTCAATGGACACAAGTCCTTCATAGCAAACTCAGAACTGAGCATTGTCATGATATACTTTCACAAAGCATCAGAAGAGGCAGTCAAGATAATATCATTCACATACAATAGTATATAAGCCATCGAAGAACCGCAACGATATATGAATAATGAATTATCAGACCTGCTGTGAGAAAAACTCATAGTCGAAACATAATCAACAAACCTCTTATACCAAGCTCGTGGAGACTCCTTAAGCCCATACAAGGACTTCTTCAACAAACAAACATGATTAGGATATCTAGTATCCCTAAACCCCAAGGGTTGATTCATATACACTATTTTCTTGAGATCACCATGTAGAAAATCATTGTTCACATCTAGCTGATGAATGAACCATGATTTCGAAAAAGTCAAGCTGAGCACTGTGCGAATGGTAGCCGGCTTGACCACTGGGCTAAATGTTTCACCACAATCCACACCAGCCTGCTGAGTCTTACCATCACCTACAAGACGAGCCTTATGCCTTGCAAATGAATCATCAGAATTTTCCTTATGAGAAAAAATCCACATAGACCGAATAATATTAACACCAGATAGATGGGGTACCAACTCCCACGTCTTATTATCAATAAGAGCATTATATTCATCGGTCATGATAATTTTCCAATTAGGATCATTTAAGGCAGACACAGAATTACGGGGTAAGGATGATTTAAGAACATTAGAATTCAAATTAAAATGTATTTTTGGTTTAAAAATACCTCTTTGACTGCGAGTGATTGGACCATGACTCTGGGCTAGATTGAGTGAATTTTGGGAATTTTGAGAATTTTCAGAAATTTTCGTCGAAGGCGTCGCGACGCCGAGGTCTAGGGTTGCGACGCCTGATTAATAGTGCTCTCTGGAATTTTGGCGTCGCGACACCTCCCCGCAGGGCCGCGGCGCTGACGACGGGATTGAATTTGATTGTTCACTGGAAGGCAGGCGTCGCGGCGCTGACGACGTATTTTCTGAAAAATGACGGAGAACATAGGGGGAGATATCATCATCCAAAAAATTATAAGAACTAGGTACGGGTTTTTCTACTTTAGAAAATAAAAATTGGGATTCATCAAAGAGAACATGACGACTAATGATGATTCATTTAGAGGCCAAATTAAAGCATTTATAACCACGGTGATTGGACGGATAACCCAAAAACACACACGGGGTAGAACGTGCCTGAAGTTTGTTGATTGTGGTGGATGAAAAAAGTGAATAACATAAGAATCCAAAGACCCTTAGATGAGAATATGAAGGAGTCTTATTGTATAAAACCTGAATAGGGAAGAATATGTCAAACCTTTAGAGGGAAAAATATTTTGTAGATCTGTAGCCATTTGCAGGGCATGGTGCCAAAAACAATGGAGGGACAGAAGAATGAACCAATAAGGTACGGATAATGTTATTAATGGTACAAATTTTTCGTTCAGCTTTTCCATTTTGTGAAGACGTATGAGGACAAGAAAAATGAAAATTTATCCCATTTTTAGCACACAACTCCCTAAACTCCCCATTGTCTTATTCTTTTCCATTATCACATTGAATGTTCTTTATTTCCCGTTCGAATTGAGTTCTTATAAAAGCTCTAAATTTGACGAAAATGGAAAAACTTGGGATTTTTTCGCAATTGAAAACGTCCATAAAAATTTAGAATAGTCATCCAAGAATAAAACATAATATCGATGACCCAAAGAACTGAGAACTGGAGATGTCCATAAATCACTGTGAATAATATCAAATGGCATTGAAGTATGATAATTTGAAGCTACAAATGGTAACTTAATAATTTTTCGTAAAGAACAAGATTGACAATTTGGAGTACTACGCGTACCCTTACAAGAAATAAACGTATTCTTATCTAAAACAGATAAAATTGACGACTCTGAATGACCTAGACGAGCATGCCACAAGGAAGGAGCAAGAGCTGTAAAAGTGGATGGCATAGCTTGAGATGCTGAGACTCTGTGTGATTGTATAAAGATCCCCCTACTGTCACACCTCATGAGAGGACTCCCCGTCTTGAAATCTTTCACAAAAAACCCAAATGGATCAAAATCAATAGAAACTCAATTATCAGTGGTGAATTTACGGGCAGACACCAAATTTTTAATTAGTTTCGGGGCATGAAGGGTATTTTTCAAGACAAGTGGTGGATGAGGAGGGGACAAAGTTTTATTACCATAACCCTTAATTGGAATATAGTTGTCATTACCAACAATTATACCACGATTACTGCTCAAAATGGAATAAGACGAGATTGTACCTTGGTCAGATGTCATGTGGGTAGTGGCGTAGGTGTCCATGTACCAATTAGGGTCCGGTTGAGTCAAGACAAGCGTGTGCATCGCGAATTTAATGTCGGTTTGTGTGGATTTTGTTGCGTGATGAGCCTGAGTGGGATGAGGCCCAAGTATTCCGGACTGCTGCCCTGGCTCATAAGCTGGTCTGAAACCCTGAGCCTAATCCGAAAAATGTCTCTAAAATAGAAGTCGCGTGTGCATGGCGCTGGCTGACTGGCGCGGCGCGTGGCGGCATTCTTTGGACCCACTGCCATCATCCAGGGGTCCATTGTTGGCCCTCGAACTACTGCTACTGACTGTCTGTGGTGGCTGATCCACCACCGCCACTGTTCCGATTGCCGCCGTTGTTGCCGCTATGATTTTTGCCATTATTTTTCCTATTTTGGCCCTTCTTACCACCATCGTTGTTGTGATTTTGAGTCGTTGGCGTGATTGGAAGGAGAAAATTTGAAGCAGTCATCATGACGACGGGGCTTGCTCCGATCGATGCCCTTTTAGCCAAACCCACTTCTTCCAAAGTGAGCATGGAGCGAGCTTGATAGAACTCCGGCAGGGGTTTACTTTGATGAATAATCGAAGCAACCCCTGTATAAGCCTCAGATAGACCGGCAACCATCTGAAGAACTAGACGACTATTAGAAACAGGAGAACCCACGTTGAAGTTGGTCTGCCAAGTCCTTGAGGCGTTTGCAATAAGAAGAAATGTTTTGAAAATTCGCCATAGCTACTTGAGAAAATTCCTGCTCAAGGTTAACAATGCGAAAATGACTATTATCTTGGAAGATGTCACGCAATCAATTCCACGCCACCATAGCTGTGGAGTTGGGTTCCATAATCGTCTGTAAAATATCCAAGGAGATAGTGGCATAAATTCACTAGAGAACCTTGACATCAAGCATGACCCATAAGTCTGGATCTGCTCTTTGGTGGGCACAACCGTTGTATACGTAGACGTCATATCACCCCCCCCCCCCCCCGTAGGAGTAGTGGGAGGGATGTTGTGGTGAAGAACTTTATGTTCCATAGCATGAATCTTGAATAATTTTGCCCACGTCCCATATTGGATGTTCTCTAGATCAAGAACAATAGGAAGAACATTCTTGATGTTAGAACGGTGATGGCAGGATGAAAAGTGTTCTTATCAGTCATGGTGAATAGAACAAACTTTGGACAAGATTTGTAGGAGGGGGGATGGGATCTCGGATTTTCAGAGAAACCGATGGGGGATTTGTCACGGTATTTTGAGAAAGAAATGAGAAGCGGAAGCAAGGAAAAGAACCTAGACTCTTGATACCATGAAAGAATTAATCACTTAATTATTCTTATTGATGAAAGACATATATGTACAAGTTACAATAGGAGAATCATATTCCTACTTTACATCTAAAACCCTATTCTATAAGGAGACTAACTATACAATTATGATAATATTACAATAGTAATTAAGGTACAAGACTAATTCTAATATATATCAAATATACATCAAGTATAACACTGTTCCGTGAACAGTGTTCGAAACTTGACCGCGGCGCTGTGGGCTTCATTTAACATTATTCAATAATACCATGTTCCCTCTTTTTACATATCAAGAATTTTAGGGAGAATATTGTCTAGTCCATGTGATTTATAGGTACGGATACGAGTACTTAAATAAGTCATTAATTCTTGAAGGAACGATAAAACTATTCATGGGTAATTTATAGATTATTGGTTCGAGCCATGGTATTAGTCATTGATTTTTGCGTCAGTGTAGGTTGCCTACATGAACGGGAGCTTTCGAGCAATGATAAAATTGTTTTAGAAACATGCTCCGCAGAATTTCAAATATATTGAACTAATCTAAAGTAAAGTATACAATCTTCAGAAAATCACTTTATACTCATAGAGAGAAATTATATGTAATAGCTTTCGTGAGATATCTAACAATTCATGATTTCTCAAAATCTTGCCTTTAAATGTAAGTTAAACGATTTTATCGATTCACTATAAATAATTAATCTTTATTTATGGTGTGACAATTAATTTTTTAATCAGTTTATTGGATAAATCTGATGTACAATTTTTAGGGGTGTACTTAATTTGTATATATCAAATTATTGATTCGAAATCGAAAATCTCAATCTTCTAACGTGGAACATAATTTTATGTATAAAAATTTATTAAAATTACAACAAATAAGAAGTCTAAACATATAATTTTTTCAATACAATGAGCTTCAATATTAAAAATTTAAATTTTGAATCAACATCTAGTGAGGACGAGTTGTAGGTGTGTTTGCTGCGGCCTGTCCTGCAAGGATATGATGAGAAAGGGACCAAAGTTCACATAATAAAAGTTTTATTCCTTTTCTTTATGTAAGCTGTTACACATAAATTCCCTTATAATTTTCCAATTACAATTTCTGGATTTTAAGGGGGAAATCAAGTAATACGTCTTGGATATAAATTGTAAAATCATTTGGAATTAATGAAAAGTGAAGCTCCTGCCTTACATTATATGGAATTAATTCTTCAAAATAAATCCATGAGAACGCAATATTAATGCTTCAGAAGATAAATTAGCTTTCTCTCAACATTTCACAATATATTTGGGTAACTATTTATTATGCCAACTCAATACATACATGCATGCAAATGTGTTTGTATATAGATTTCTGCCACTTAATCATTAATTCATTTTTAAATTTATTTCATTAAATTATTTAACTACGGTACATTAAATTGATTTGGTGTAAACAACATGTGCACGTAAGTAGGGTTGCACAAAACCTTCGGACCGAGGACCGAAAAATTCGGTCCGGTCCGATCCAATATACATTAAAAACCGAAAAACTAATCCCGGACCGGACCGAGGACCGAATTTTCAGAAATGTAGGACCGAAGACCGGACCGAATCCAGTTCGGTCCAGGGGTTATTTTCGATCCGGTCCATTTTTTGTGCAGCCTAAGTATTTACTGTATATTTGTGCCAAGCTTCATTTTCATCCTATTTTTTTTTTACTAAATATCAGTAAACTGTATGCGAAAATATAAGATCATCTTTTTTATATAAAAATAAAATTACTAGAATTTCTCTTATACTTTGGAAAATATAGAAATCAGCATATCTAGAAAAAAGAAAGAAAATAAATTTAATTACAAGTGGGTAACAAGATGAAAAGGTAAGGCCCATGAATGTGAAGGTGCACGCCCAAGGTCGCTATTAAAGGGCCCATAAGAGTGGACTTCAAAGAAAAGCACTTGAAAAAAGCCCACATTCAGCAGTACTTTTTTTGTGTAAAAATGAAATTTAAAGAAATAAATGTGTTAAATGTTGACTTTCAAATGACAAGCCACAATTGGGGAAAAAAAGATCTAATTTCTTCCACCTTTCCTGTACGAATAGTGAAGAAGTATAGAGCACTTTAGTTGGTTGTTAGGATAGACGGCCAACCTCCTGGAGAGAGCGATGTGCATAGACTGTCCCAATGGCGATTAACCACGTACGAGTGCATCAAAGAAGTCGAATCTTCGGATCTCTAAAGCAATTGTTAAAAAATTAGTCCATTCTATTTTTAACCATCGATAAGATTCATCCTATATTATTCCTAACTTATTCCAGCAAATAGTAGAATCGAAGGAAAGGAATTTGTGGGCAAATTGGCTAACGTTACTCTCACGTCCACTTTCTTTATATTTTTTAGAAAAAAAATGGTTTAACTCATGTCCTCTTCTCTGATGTAAGACTCACAAATGGATAAGATTTTCTATATACTTTATGACTATGAAATCCTTTTTTTTTGTATACATATTTTGTTATATTCAATAAGTATCAAAACTACCTCCTATATGCATTAAAAGTTGTGATCTACACAACGCCGAATTTTGCTAGTGCACTTATCTTTTCGTGATATTTGGTGTTTCTTGAAATTTTTTGGATCAGCTTATAGAAATTTGGGAATTAATGAAAACCTAAAAAAAAAAGGATTTTCGTGAAACTAAATTCTATATAAAAGTTATTAAGTGAAGCAATATGCATAACAATGAAAATTCATATAGCTTGATTGATAAGCTCAACAATAGATTAATAATTAAAGTCTCACATCGGATATAAAACGAGAATATGGACTCTTTATATGGACTTGGACAATCTTCACCTTACAATTTTATGTTCACCGATGTTGGGTCCCCAAATTATATTATTCACGCTTCAGTGAACAAGGTCTGGGGTGAGGATTGTCCAAGTCCATATAAAGAGTTCATGTTCTCATTTCATATCCGATGTGAGACTCTTAACACTCCCCGCACGCTCAGACATTGTTAACTGGAGCGTGAATAATATAATTTGGGGACCCAACATCGGTGAACATAGAATTGGAATTAGTCTTGCTCTGATACCATGTAAAGAATGAATCTTGAATCTAATTCAACACCAAAAGTTAGCTTGTAGGGTGAGGATTGTCCAAGTCCATATAAGGAGTTCATGTTTCCATTCCATATCCGATGTGAGACTCTTAACAATAAGAAAACATGTCGATAATAGGAATTTTATTACTTTCTCAGTTTCAATTTATATATCTTAATTTGATTGAGCACAAAATTTGAGAAAATAAAGGAGATTTTTTAATCTTATGATATTAAATTAAAAATGTGTATAATATATCATAATATCATTCGAATCCTGTGGTGTTAAACGTGTCATATACTACCTCCGTTAATTTTAAATATCACTTTTGCTTTGGGATGTCCAGTGGGGTGGGGCGTACCAACCCCGACCCGACCCCGCACAAACCCCACCCCCACTGTAGCGGTAGTAGAATACCGATATACGGTACTGGTAATGGTACGGGATCGACAAAAAATATCGACCCCGCCTCCCAACCCGACCGCCACCCCGACCCATCCCACCCCTCTCCTATAATAAGAATTGGAATTATAGTGTTTCGATTGAATTTTTAAAAGTAATTTAAAAATTTAAAGCTAAAAGTCATAAGTTGAAAATGTCTAACTTTTAGCTTTTAACTTATTTTTATATTTTTTTCATCTAAAATTAAGTGATGAAAAACACTTTTTATCTTTGTCAAACACATTAAAAATAAAAATAAAAACTTAAAAGTGAATAAACACTTAAAATAAGTCAATCTAAACACCCCCGTTACGTTGTGATATTCTTTTCATTTGTTTAATAAATATCTTAAGATAGTGGATATTTATTTGATAATTGCATCAACCCCTGGAACAAAAAATTAATATTACAACCAACTGCAATTGTGCTTAGCCCAAAAAAAAAACAGCTTACAGAAGAAGAAAAAAACTCAAATATTAAAATTCGCATCTGGTTTTTAACCTATTTAAGTGCTGAAAGGAATAATCTCCTTGATTATTGTTGCGATATTTCTAAGTGCTTACGCAAGTGTACGTATCGTTCAAGTAATAAATATCTGTAAGACCGAATTTATCGTTCACGAAGACTGGTTTATTAAGTACCGATTATCTATCCTATGGTATCTATTTGGCAATCGTTCTTTTGTTTGAGAATTATAACTAAGAATTATGACTAAGTACAGAAAATAAACTAAAGATTATAAATCTTTGGGTTTATAACAGTTACGAAGGAAATAGGATTCCAATCTCCTCAACTATCCACTCTTTCACGTGTTAATGCAACGCTAATGATTCTTCTTCTTATTAAGATAGCAGGTTAACTAATCTGTCATTATATTCCGGTTAGGACATACAAGATCTCAATCTTATGAAGAAACCTTCTATATTTCTATGATAAGTTTTACCACACGGGAGGATTAAGAACAATAACCTTTAAATACTACATAAGTATCAGGTACTTCCGTCCACGATTTTAACCTATGTCTAGACAATTACAGCATATTCAAATCTCACCTTTCAGACTTTTGATTCGAAATCATATAAGTGATGACAATTAATAGCTAGTTAATTATCAAGCAATCATAACAATATTGAATAGATCTTAATACACTGAAGAAGAACTCAAAAACTAATGCATTAACTATATGAAAGAGCTTCAAGAAGATTCGATGGAAACCCTACTAAAGTAATTAGCTCCTAAACATTATCATGTTAAGAACTAAATTACAATTCAACATAAACTGAAATAAAATAAGGGAAAGAAAGTAACTTGAACAATAAGATGTCTCCAATTGTCGCTTGTAGCCGTCGTTCTCCTCTCCAAAGTATGATAATCAAATAATGACAGGGTTTAGGGTATTTATATCTGAGAAAAACCTTGCTTCGGAACCCTTTACCCTTGTCCAATTTCGACCCAACTTTTCTAAAAATATGCGTCGGCACCGCGGTGCTAATTCTTCTGAAATCACTGTAGCTCACTGGACATATGGCACCGCGGTGCCTTCGACGGTGTTTCAGTTTCGGACTTTCGGCAATTTTTACGCCTCTGTGCTAATTTTCCTGACCGCGGTTCCATGGAACCGCGGTGCTACGTGGCCAGGCACCGCGGTGCCTCTTTGATTTTTGTCGGAAGTCGCCAGATTTCTTCTATTCTTTTTGGCCATTTTTAGGCTTCATTCTTTGGGTTGTGCTTGTGCAATTTTCATCTCAATTAAGCTCATTTCTTCCTCAAAAGTGGTATCTTTTCCTTTATGACCGATGTGACACAAACGAAAGAGAAACACACCTAACACTATACTAAACGCAAAATAAAAGAGTAAAATACTAACTAAAAAGGACTCAAAAGTGTATACAAAATACACTTAACAAACACCCCCAAACTTACACTTTACTCGCCCTCGAGTGAAGCACAAAATAAAAACAAAAATAAAAACATAGTTAAATAAAAAACTCTATGCAATGTGTAACGCCCCATTTTCGACCGGAGCCGGAAACGGGATTACCGCTACGCATATGGTTGGATTCCTGAAATGCTATTTAAAGGAGTCACCACCTAATTATTATAGTGAATTAGGACACTAAAAAATGTAGCATAAAATACTACGAATGATCTCCATTTTTTAAGGTCTGCGAAACTATGTGAGATTCTAGGTAAGGGTTCTTTATTATCCTAAAGGGAAGGGGTTAGGCACCCTAAAGGATCCGCTAACTTGCGGTTGTCCGTTCAAACTTAGGTTTTACAATTACTGTGCTAACATGCAATTTACAATTCTAAAAGTGTTCTAATTATTAAACTAACCAAGAGATATTTAAACTAGGCATGCAAATATTTAATATAGATATGTATTTAACAAGATAGTAATGAAAGCAAATAAACATAAAAGATGTAATGAAGATAAATTAGCAACATTTTGCTTTTATTTCATTTTATGCGAATGATTTAACTTTGGGGTGCCTCATAAATTTTTGTAAAAGACACTTAGTAGAAGAGTTAGTAAATGATAAATAAATTACCAAACAAACAACAATATATGTATATATATAGATATATATGTAAAATATATTGTAAAAGATATATTTTTATATAGTGTGGGCTCAATTTAGTGTTATGCCAAGAATACTAAGACATGAGAAGCCAATATCGCTACGTGGCGGTCGACTCGCCTCACGGTGAGCGATACTATGCATTCTCGTCCAATCTTTTCACTTTCCTCCTCGCCCACATATTCCGTCTAAGCTTACCACGGAGGCCTCGGATCGACGGATAAATCCTTCTTTGGCGATGTAGTATCAAATTCAAAATCAGAAAATACCAAGTGTAGTAACTTGTTCAAAATCGATAAATAAATTAAGCCAAAGATCCTAAAATTAATGCGAGAAAACAATGAACAATGACAACATGCCGAACGATGGCGGTTCGCGAGCGATGGCAATTCGCGGAGCGGCGGGAAGTCGTGAAACAATCCCAATGGATTTTCAAAGCGTCGAGTCTTAAAATTCGGCCATAATACTAAAATGGTGCAAAATCAGCCCAACAAAAGCGAAGCCGACGAACATAGCGGAGTTTTGCAAACTCGGCGAATACCAAAACTCCAATCGGTCAAAACCAACAATGAAACCGAAAATTAAACCGAACAGGGTCGCCGGGGTTTAAAATTCGGCGAGATACAAAATTTCCAAATCGGTCAACGAACCACAATATGTATAATAGCAACGAAAGAGAAACAAATCAGTGTCGTCGCCGGAGTTCAAACTCCGCAAGTTTCAACAACACAAAGATAACGAGCGGTGGCGTCAGCTTCGAGGTCGCCGGAGCGACGCCACCGCGTGAGATTCGTCGGTGGCGATGGCGGCGGGTGTGTGGCGACGAGTTGGTGAGGAGTTGAGGTGGGTCGGTGATGGCGTGAAGTCTTTGGGTGTTTTGAATGGAGGTTCGCCGAGTTGTGGGGTGGCGAGGTGTTTTCGCCGTCGTTGAGAGAGGCGAAGTGCGAGTGGGGTATGTTTAAAGGGGTTCGCGGAGTTTTTAGAACTCCGTGAAGAAGCGGCGAAGCGCGAAGAGGCGCGGCAAGAGGCGGCGAAGGGCAAAATGGTTCTCCTTCTTAAAAGTCAAAACCCCAAAAAAACGTTATCTTGAGCTGCCTTAAAGGAAAAAAATGAGCGTTGAAATTCCTCTTTATTTTGTCTTCTTTGAGCGTTGTGTTGCCCCTTTATTTTTGTGCTTTTGCCGCTTGATCAGGTACGCCTCCTCTTTTAATAAAGGGGGGGTAAGAATTAAATAATAGGGGGATAGATTAGGGTTTGGTATTTTAGGGGGGAAAGAAAAGTGGGTTTGAAATTTAAAAAATGAGGGGGAAATAAAGAGGGGGGTGTTTGGATGAAAATAAAAGTGGTGTTGGATTGGAATGATTTGGATTGGGTTCCGTACTGGACTGGTTTGACAAAATGCGACGCGAGTTAATTATTTAAAGAAAAATTATTTAAAAAGATGCAAAATTATTAAAATGCAAATGCCGGCGCAATAATACTAAAAATGCAATTTTAAAGACATGTTTAATGCCTGATTAAAATTAAAGCAGGACGTCAATTAATTAAAAGAGATGCAAAATATTATTATAATAGAAACATAATATTAACAAAAACATAATGCTTAAATAAAAATAAAAAGATGCAATGTCATTTTGTGAATAAATAAACATAGAATATTATGTAAAATCTGCAAAAATAACGATTAAAATGCGGTGTGCTAAAATACTTAAAATTGCACAAAATATACAAAAAACGGGTCAAAATTGACTGTCAACAGTATGTCCCTCTTTGTACGGAGATGATGGAAGAGTCTTCGGACAAAGACGTTGACTCGTAGCCAATTTTGTCCTGTCTCATAAACTGGAACTCAAAAGTGGGGCTGATGCAGACTTAGAATTGTCCCAGTGTCGAATTATGATGACACTGGGTCGTTGCGATGCTAAAGATAAAAAGTAAAGCTGACGCAGATTGAAAAATGTCCCAGTGTCGAATTATGATGGCACTGGATTGTTGCGATGCTAAAGTAAAAGTAAAGGCGATCTGATTAAAAAATGTCGATGTCGAATTATGATGACCTTTGGGTTGTTCTGCGATGCTAAAGTAAAAGTAAAGGCGTCTGATTAAAAATGTCGATGTCGAATTATGAGCCTTTGGATTGTTGCGATGCTAAAGTAAAAGTAAAGGCGATCAGATTAAAAAATGTCGATGTCGAATTATGATGACCTTTGGGTTCTTTGGAAATTTGAAAAATTAAAACCAAAGCGGGAGCGATTTAAAAATTTGTCCGATGTCGAATTATGATGACACTTTGGTCATTAGCGTTGCGAGGATCTTTGGAGAGAGCGGATCGACATTCGAGGTACAAATTGCTTGGTTATTTGTAAGAGGTAGTTCACGTTGTGCTCGCATTCTGTATGCTAATACTTAAACAAATGGTTAGTGCATAACTGTTAAGGCAAATGATAACGCATGAATTTATATGCAATGTAATTGTTTGAGTATAAAAATGCTATCCTGCGAAAATGTGATGCCTGCCGCAAATGCTGTGATTTCGTCCTTGCACGGACGTGTTGCGATTGTGAATGCGGATATGTTGTCCTTGCTGCAACTGCCCCTGTAGACTAAAGCTCAAGAAAGAGTTAGTGCATAACTGCTAAGACGGAGTAATAAAGCGTGAATAAGAAATGCAATTTTTGAGAGTGGATTAATTGTCCTTGCGTAGATGTGATATGCTGATGACGTCGTTTTCGGATGTGGAGTCGTTTTCGAACTTGGCGTCGTTTTCGGACGTGGCGTCGTTTTCGGACTTGGCGTCGTTTTGGACTGGCGTCGTTTTGGGCGTGGCGTCATTTTGGGCCGAGTCGTTTGGACTGAGTCGTTTTGGACTCGGCGTCGTTTTGGTGGCGTCGTTTTGAGCGTGGCGTCGTTTTGGGCCGAGTCGTTTCGGACTCGAGTCGTTTTGGACTGGCGTCGTTTTGGGCGTGGCGTCGTTTTGGACTGGAGTCGTTTGGACTTCGAGTCGTTTTCCGGACTCGGCGTCGTTTTGGGTGGCGTCGTTTTGAGCGTGGCGTCGTTTTGGCGAGTCGTTTCGGACTGAGTCGTTTTGGACTTGGCGTCGTTTTGGTGGCGTTGTTTTGGGCGTGGCGTCGTTTTGGATCTTGGTCGTTTTGGATTAGTCGTTTTCGGACTCGACGTCGTTTTCGGACGTGTTGCTGCTGCTCCTGTAGACTAAAGCTCTAGAAAGAGTTAGTGCATAACTGCTAAGACAGAATAATAAAACATGAATGAAAAAAATGCGAATTTGAGAATAGAGAAAACGTCCCTGCGTAGATGTGATATGCTGATGATAGCGTCGTGTTTGGGCTTGTTGTCTTTGATAAGCGTCATTTGCTTGGGCGATGTTCTTTCTTTGGCGTCGTTGCGTGAGCGTCTTTGTCTTGATAACGTCGTTACTGGGCGTGTTCTTTGCGGCGTCATTGCGTAGACTTGTTGTGCTGATAACGTCGTTGCCTGGACGTGTTGTTGTTGGCGTCATTGCGTAGACTTGATGTGCTAATAACGTCGTTGCCTGGATGTGTTGCTGCTGGCGTCGTTGCGTAGACGCAATGCTGATGATGTCGTTGCCTGGACATAATGCTGATAACGTCGTTGCCTGGACGTATTGCTGTTGGCGTCGTTGCGTAGACGCAATGCTGATGATGTCGTTGCCTGGACATAATCGTCGCGTCGTTATGCGGGCGTATTCTTCTTTGGCGTCGTTGCGTGAAGCGCAATCGCGATGATGTCGTTGCACGGACATAATCGCGTGCGTCGTTGCACTGGGCGTATTCTTTCTTTGGCGTCGTTGCGTAGACTTCTTTGTCTTGCGATAACGTCGTTGCACTGGGCGTATTCTTCTTTGGCGTCATTGCGTGAACTTGATGTCGCGATAACGTCGTTGCATGGGCGTGTTCTTCTTTGGCGTCGTTGCGTGAGCCGATGATGATGGTGTCGTTGCACGGACCGCAATCGTCGCGTCGTTGCACGGGCGTATTCTTTGCTGGCGTCGTTGCGTAAACGCAATCGCGATGGTGTCGTTACTGGACGCAATCGCGATGCATCGTTCTTCTTTGGCGTCGTTGCGTGAAACGCGATCGATGGTGTCGTTACTGGACGCAATCGCGATAACGTCGTTACTGGGCGTGTTCTTCTTTGGCGTCGTTGCGTGACACAATCGCGATGGTGTCGTTGCACGGACCGCAATCGCGTCGCGTCGTTACTGGGCGTATTGTTCTTTGGCGTCGTTGCGTAGACTTCTTTGTCTTGATAACGTCGTTGCATGGGCGTGTTCTTCTTTGGCGTCGTTGCGTAAACCTTGATCGCGATGGTGTCGTTGCACTGGACCGCAATCGCGTCGCGTCGTTACTGGGCGTATTATTCTTTGGCGTCGTTGCGTGAAGCGCCAATCTTGATGGTGTCGTTACTGGACCGCAATCGCGATCGCGTCGTTACTGGGCGTATTCTTCTTTGGCGTCGTTGCGTGAAGCGCAATCGATGGTGTCGTTGCTGGACCGCAATCGTCGCGTCGTTACTGGGCGTGTTCTTTGTTGGCGTCGTTGCGTGAAGCGTCTTGATGATGGTGTCGTTACTGGACGCAATCGCGTCGCGTCGTTGCACGGGCGTATTCTTCTGCTCGCTTAGAATAAATGCTCGCGCAAGCTAAGCTTGAAAAAGCGTTAGTGTATACTGTTTAAGCGAAATGATAAATGTATATGAAGTGCAATTTTATGGGTAGAGATGTAGTCACGATCGCGGATGAATCGAGATGTTGTCCTTGCGTGGGCGTGCTAAGCTTCTGTCGAATTGCCATGATGCCTTTGCTGTGTGCGATGCGCGAGTCGCCAATTTGACTTTATGCCCGAGTTGATGCGCTAGGTTTTGTTGCGGACCTCTGAACTTTGACTGCTGATTATTGATGCCCCTTTTCCGCTGCTGCTGCTTTTGCTGCGGACTTTGGATTGTTGTCATCCTCTGCCTTTGTTGCTTTTTGCTGCTTTTGCTAATACGAAGAAACCTTTTGTCGTATTTTACGCCCGGCTATTGCACTTTACTTACATTAATATGAAAAGACCTGCGCTAAAAGAAAATTTGTGAGTTTTGGGGAGGGTCGATTCGTATTTGACTTCGCCGCCTTGTTCCTTGGCATCTGCGTGCCTGGCCTGTTTGGACTTGCAATCCCTGTCCGGTTTCCTACATTGTCCCAGTTTTGAAAAGGTATGCGGCCTAAAGTGGGTCTCAATGTAGTTGCTTGTATGTAGTGATGTTCTGGGCCTTGATTTGGCTGTAGGGTTGCCATTTCTTTGCGATGGCAGGCGAGGTGCTCGGTCGGATCTATGCTGCTTTTCTTTTCTGAGACCCCTGCTTTGCCTATAGGAACCAAGACAGGTTCCGACTCGTTCTGCTCAAATGCCCTTGGATCAGTTATGTCGCTGGACCGTGCCTTTGATCTTGTGGGATATTGATGCTCTGCCATTGCTTAGTCAAATACAAATCGACCTTTGGGGAAGATGATAAATCTTTCTAAAAATGCGACAAATGGTGTTAGCATAAAGCACATAATTTGCGGTATGTAGCGGATATTTTGCACATAGCACGTTCAAAGCGTTTCCTAACATGCGGGGACCTCTTTATGCGGTAAGCCTAGCGTCAACATGCGAGATTATGGATTTGTCCAAGTCGTCGATTATAATGCTTTTGTTGGAAATGGCGACCAAATGACGGTGCACTTTTCCCAATTTTGGCATGTCATGATTAGGCTTGGATTTATGCATCATTGCCACGCTACACATAATATCTTTGGTTAGTCGTTGGGTTGAGAAACCCGTCGACAAGTTTGTGTCTTCCTAATTGTGGCGTCGATGCCAGGGCCAGGCTCACCTAAGGTAAATGCATCGTGCCACTAAAATAAGGGTGGTATAGCTCTATCTTAAGTTTCTAAGATTTGGCTTTTCTAGGCCTTGAGTTCCCGGCGGACAACTCGAGTGAGAAGGCTACGCGGTGATCGAGACGAACCGATCTAACTCCATGAGCGCCAACTCTCCTAAAATTTGGATATTTTTGAAAGAAATTTGCGGGTGCGCTTGCACGCGTAGCGTGGGTGTGTGATTGTGTGATTTTTCCAGAGTGGAAGAAATATGAGCGGAATGTCAGTTTAAGGAAAGCGGTAACAAATAGCAGTTAATACAATATGCAAATATTTATATGTAAAGCAGAATAATTTAGGCAAAACAATAAAAGCAAATGAATGTAAAACACAGAAGAAGCATTTTTAAGCAGATAAGAAAAATAAAGCACAGTAATTAACCTATGTTTGTTATGGTTAAGAACCTAAATATCCCCAGTGGAGTCGCCATCTGTAACGCCCCATTTTCGACCGGAGCCGGAAACGGGATTACCGCTACGCATATGGTTGGATTCCTGAAATGCTATTTAAAGGAGTCACCACCTAATTATTATAGTGAATTAGGACACTAAAAAATGTAGCATAAAATACTACGAATGATCTCCATTTTTTAAGGTCTGCGAAACTATGTGAGATTCTAGGTAAGGGTTCTTTATTATCCTAAAGGGAAGGGGTTAGGCACCCTAAAGGATCCGCTAACTTGCGGTTGTCCGTTCAAACTTAGGTTTTACAATTACTGTGCTAACATGCAATTTACAATTCTAAAAGTGTTCTAATTATTAAACTAACCAAGAGATATTTAAACTAGGCATGCAAATATTTAATATAGATATGTATTTAACAAGATAGTAATGAAAGCAAATAAACATAAAAGATGTAATGAAGATAAATTAGCAACATTTTGCTTTTATTTCATTTTATGCGAATGATTTAACTTTGGGGTGCGCCTCCGGGTACCTGCAAAAGACACTTAGTAGAAGAGTTAGTAAATGATAAATAAATTACCAAACAAACAACAATATATGTATATATATAGATATATATGTAAAATATATTGTAAATAATATATTTTTATATAGTGTGGGCTCATTTAGTGTTATGCCAAGAATACTAAGACATGAGAAGCCAATATCGCTACTGGCGGTCGACTCGCCTCACGGTGAGCGATACTATGCATTCTCGTCCAATCTTTTCACTTTCCTCCTCGCCACATATTAGTCTCGCTACCACGGAGGCCTCCGGATCGACGGATAAATCCTTCTTTGGCGATGTAGTATCAAATTCAAAATCGACAAAATACCAAGTGTAGTAACTTGTTCAAAATCGATAAATAAATTAAGCCAAAGATCCTAAAATTAATGCGAAAACAATGAGCAGTGGACAACATGCGGAACGATGGCGGTTCGCGGAAGCGATGGCAATTCGCGGAGCGTGGGAAGTCGTGAGCGATCCCAACAGGATTTTCAAAGCGTCGGAGTCTTAAAATTCGCCATAATACTAAAATGGTGCAAAATCAGCCCAACAAAGCGAAGCAAGCCGACGAACATAGCCGGAGTTTTGCAAACTCGGCGAATACCAAAACTCGAAATCAGTCAAAACCAACAATGAAACCGAAAATTAAACCAGCGAAGTCGCCGGGTTTAAAATTCGGCGAGATACAAAATTTCCAAATCGGTCAACCAAACCACAATATGTATAATAGCAGCGAAGAGAAACAAATCAATGTCGTCGCGAGTTCAAACTCGCAAGTTTCAACAACACAAAGATAACGAGCGGTGGCGTCAACGGCGAGGTCGCCGGAGCGACGCCACCGCGGTGGTGATCGTCGGTGGCGATGGCGGCGCGGGTGTGTGGCGACGAGTTGGTGAGGAGTTGAGTGGGTCGGTGATGGCGATAGAAGTCTTTGGGTGTTTTGAATGGAGGTTCGCGGAGTTGTGGGGTGGCGAGGTGTTTTCGCCGTCGTTCGAGAGAGGCGAGAGTGCGAGTGGGGTATGTTTAAAGGGGTTGCGGAGTTTTTAGAACTCCGTGAAGCGGCGAAGGGCGGCGGCAAGGGCGGCGAAGGGCAAAATGGTTCTCCCTTCTTAAAAGTCAAAACCCCAAAAAAAACGTTATCTTGGCTGCCTTAAAGGAAAAAATGAGCGTTGAAGTGCTCCTCTTTATTTTGTCTTCTTGAGCGTTGTGGTGCCCTTTATTTTGTGCTTTTCTTCTGCGATCGTAGAGCCCCCTCCTCTTTTAATAAAGGGGGGGTAAGAATTAAATAATAGGGGGATAGATTAGGGTTTGGTATTTTAGGGGGGAAAGAAAAGTGGGTTTGAAATTTAAAAAATGAGGGGGAAATAAAGAGGGGGGTGTTTGGATGAAAATAAAAGTGGTGTTGGATTGGAATGATTTGGATTGGGTTCCGTACTGGACTGGTTTGACAAAATGCGACGCGAGTTAATTATTTAAAGAAAAATTATTTAAAAAGATGCAAAATTATTAAAATGCAAATGCCGGCGCAATAATACTAAAAATGCAATTTTAAAGACATGTTTAATGCCTGATTAAAATTAAAGCAGGACGTCAATTAATTAAAAGAGATGCAAAATATTATTATAATAGAAACATAATATTAACAAAAACATAATGCTTAAATAAAAATAAAAAGATGCAATGTCATTTTGTGAATAAATAAACATAGAATATTATGTAAAATCTGCAAAAATAACGATTAAAATGCGGTGTGCTAAAATACTTAAAATTGCACAAAATATACAAAAAACGGGTCAAAATTGACTGTCAACACAATGGATCAAATAGTTATAGCAATGCTTCTTCAAAATCATGAACGAAAGTTGAGATAATATGTTAGAACATATATAGTATGAATAATTAGCAATCTAGAATTTCAAGTTAGATATTTCGCAAATTCACTTAGATCATGATCAATTAGAAATACAAATATCTAACTTATGCATGTCAATCTCATTTCATCTTTCCCAAACGCTATACATTTGTTTACTTGTTATTCTCCACTAATCATAAACATACATATTAAAGATCATCGGGACTTTCACTGGTTGTAATGTAGGCTTAGACAGGGGTAGGTAAAAGTAGGCATTTAAGCTCAATTACGTACCATAAGCATTTTCATTCAACTCATTTTCCTTCTTTTTGAGTTTCTTTTCAATTTCATACCTATTTTCTCACCTCTTTTCTTTTGAGAGAATGAGATACATTATAAATAGCAAGCACCCCAAAACTTAGATTTTTGCATATTTTTCATTGAGGTGCATTAAATTCATACTCTCTTTTTGATTCGTTTTCAACACTTTTCATTCCAAGTGTTTTCAAATATTACTTATGACACCACAAAGAAATTATTGGGTGTCAAAGAAAGATCTTATTTAGGCTCAAAGGGGCTGACTAGTGATACAATTTATGTCAGGATAGGTAATGAATGGTAGGAAGGGCTATCAAAGAAATGTCTGAATCATTTTCCTAAATATGTACATTTTAACTATTTCACCTCAAATAACAAGCAAAAAGATTTTCTAGACATTTTCAACCTTTCTTTCCATAACTAACACACACAGGCTAAGCGCAAATATCCCAAATAATTAGATGTCATGAATTTTTGGCATATCTAACTTAAGCACACAAATTGTCGCTTTTAATTCTATTACATTATCCCACTTTATCCACTTAAAATCTTTAGCAACTATAACATGCTTGCTCCATAAAAACAATTATGACTCATGAACACATAAAACAACAAAAAGACAACAAAAGACTCAAAAATAAGACATCCCCCCAAACTTAATCGACACATTGCCCCCAATGTGTGAAGAATAAAAATAATGAGGGACAACTTACTGACTGTTAGCGATATTTCGACTGCTCACGCAAGCGTACGCATCGTTAAAAGTAATATAGTCTGTAAGACCGAATATCGTCCACAGAGACTGGTTTCTAAGTACCGTTCATCTATTTTATGTTATCTATTTGGAAATCGATATTTGATTGGGGTTTTTATTTAACTACTAGAATAATTGCAAGGTTTAAACTAATATAGTTGTAATCAGTTATAAATGAATTAGGGCTTCCAAAATCCTCGACTATCCAATTTATTCAATCCTTAATGAAACTAGAATGATTCTTCTTCGTTAAGATAGCGGTTAACTAGACTGTCTTATATTCTAGTTATGACATATAATCACTCAACCCCAGTGCAGAACCCTTATATATTTCTATGATAGGATTTACCACATAGGAGGATTAAGAACAGTAACCTATAATGCTACACAAGTATCGGGGTACTTTCGTCTGCGATTTTAATCTATGTCTAGTCAATTACAACATATCAAAATCTCTCCTTTCGTCTTTTGATTCGAAATCATATAGGTTATGATAATTAGTGATCAATTAATAATCAAACATTCATACCAAATATTGACTAAATCTTAATCAAGTGAAGAAGAAATCAAACTACTGCATTAATTCATGAATAAAAGTTTTAAGTGATTCATAAGGAAAATCCTAATAGAGTGTTTAGCTCCTAGCCATAGTCACGCTAAGAACTAACACAATATCCATACAAAAACTGAATTAAAAACGAAAGAAAGAAAATTACGTAGAACAAAGTCTCCAATTGTAGCTCCAAATCCGCCTTGTGTTGTGTTGTGTTGTAAAATGATCAACCTCCGTCATAGCATTAATCTCTAGGCTTACATATCCTCTAATTTTCGTGCGCTATGGACCAATCTGCCCTTAGCCAATTTGCCTTCAGAACTGAAATTTCCCGTGTCGGCACCGCGGTTCTGCATAGTGGCACCGCGGTGCTTCCTTCTTTCGCTCTGAGTTGCCAACTTTTGTCCTTTTCGCCTCGGGAGCACCTTTTCTGTCCATTTCTTGTTCCTTTTTGTCATTTTGCCTTTTTGCACCGCTATGACTCAAAAGAAAGAAAAACAAACCTACTACTATACTAAACACAACAAAAACGAGTAAAATACCAACTAAAAATGAATCAAAAGGCGTATACAAAATATGTCTAACAAACACCCCAAACTTAACTTTTGCTCGCCCTCGAGCAAAGATCAAAACAAAAACAAAGACACAAAAATAAAAGACTTAAATCAAGCAGTTGCACAAAGACTTAGAAACATATGAACGTCAGTTGGGATAATATACAGGAACAAATATAGCATGAATTTAGCAATCTAGAATTTCAATTCAGATATTTCGCAAATTCATTTCAATCATAAGTAATGGAAGCATGAATACTTAACCTATGCATGTCAATTTCATTTAGTCTACGGGCCTGTGTACTTGCTATTCTCCACTAATCATAGACATACATACTAGAGATCCTCAGGACTTTTCAGGGTTGTAATGTAGGCTTAGGTAGGGGTAGGTAAAAGTTGGCATTTAGGCACAAATTACGTACCATAAGCGTTGTTCTCATTCAACTATTTGGTCCTTCTTTTTGGTATTCTTTTTCAGTTCATACCTATCGTTCCCCTCTTCTCTTTTTGAGAGCATGAAACACATTCACATAGGCACCCCCAAACTTAAGCTTTAGCATTTTTTATTTATTGGGGTGCATTAATTTTTCACTCTCTTTTGTATTTCTTTTTCACACTTCTTCATTCCAATTTTTTTCAATTACTGCTTATGACACACAAGAGAATCATAGGGTGTCAAAGAAATAACTTATTTTAGGCTCAAAGGGGCTGACTAGGGATACAATTTATTGCAAGGTAGGTAATGAATGGTAAGAAGGACTAACAAAAAAAATGACTCAATCATCTCCCTAACATGTACATCTTAACTATTTCTCCTCAAATAACAAGCAAGCAGACTTCACAGATATTTTTCAATTGACAACACATAGGTTAAGCATCAAATATTCCAAATAATCAGATTTTCATGAATTTTTGGCATATCTAACTTAAGCACACATATTTTAGCTTCTCATTCCATTACATTATCCCACTTAGTTCACTAGGCATTTCAAATAAGCACAACATACATGATATATAAAAAAATTGACTCACATAAAACACAAAAACAACAAAAGACTCAATAAAATAAAATGAAAACTCTCTCCCAAACTTAAACTACACATTGTATCAAATGTGTGAAAGACTCAAAAATTAAAATGGGACGACTTACAGACATACATCGGCTCAAAATGGTGGTGGTGGCGGTGGATACTGCATTGTCCATTGGGTGAACATGGAACTCAAATTATCAACACGCTGGGTCAGGTGTTGATGGTTTTGCATCATTTGCTCTTGATTCCGCAACATCCTTTGTTGGTTCAAGAGCATCTGCTCCATCATTGGCATTGGAGACTCTAAGGACAGGGGAGGCTGATGGATGATTTCACCTGCTTCATTGTGTGCCTCTGGCTCTTCCTCATACATGACTGCTGGGTCTGCTGGGCCCCTTCCCCTTGCTGCTGGTCCTTCTGCTTATGCGGCACCGCGGTATTGCATTATGGCACCGCCGTGCATAAACTCCTGCGACATCTCTGAACATTAGGCACCGCGGTCCTGCACAATGGCACTGCGGTACTTCCCCGATTTTGTGTTTTCCATCCTTGTCTTCGTGTTTAGTGTCCCATTCCTTCACCCGACTTCACAACACAACAAAAACATACCAAAAGTGAGACTGTTCTATTAAATTAAATTGCATAATTTAAAAATTGGGTTACCTCCCAAGTAGCGATGTCTTTAACGTCTTGTAGTCGGACGCAGGTTACTCATTAACTCATTGGGGGCATTTTAACCCCACTACCTGTCTATTTCAAAATCATCCTCCTCTTTCTCGCTCTGTTTTTCTTTTTCACATGAGGGGGTTCAGTAAGACTTATCTGTTCGACGACTTCCATGACATTCATTTTTGTTTCAAAGATTCTGCGACACTGTGGGTTCACCGTATGAATGATCGCCTAACTTTGTCTGTCTTTGGTGAACTTTGTGTCGGTTGTCTTGGCCGATCAAACACTTGTTGATGGCTTGGGATTCAATGGTGGAATTGAACACTTTGAACACCATCTCTTCCTCCTGAACCCTTAGTCTCAGTTCTCCCTTTTCTACATCAATCAGGGCTCTACCAGTTGCAAGGAATGGTCTCCCCAAAATGATAGGTATTTCATCATCTTCCTCCATATCAAGAATGAGGAAGTCTGCTGGGAAGAAGAATTTTCCCACCTTGACCAACACATCTTCTATTATGCCTCTGGGGTGCACTACGGTTCGATTGGCCAACTGTAAATTCACTGTGGTTGGTTTGGCTTATCCCAAACCCAATATCTTAAAGACAGACAGAGGCATGAGATTGATACTGGCCCCTAGATCACACAACGCCTTGTTGCATGTCACCTTACCAATAGTGCAGGGCATGGTGAAGCTCTCTGGATCCTTCAGCTTAGGAGGCAGTTTCTTTTGCAGGATGACACTGCACTCCTCTGTTAAAGATACTGTCTCATAATCCGCTATCCTTCTTTTTTTCCCAAGTATATCCTTCATGAATTTAAAGTATGTTGGCATCTGTTCTAGTGCTTCAATGAAGGGATATTATTGTGAAGCTTCTTAAACACCTCCAAAAACTTAGAGAACTGCTTGTCAAATGCCTTCTTTTGTAACCTATGAGGGTAAGGGATTCTATCAACATACTCCCTCAAAGGTGTTTGTGGAGCTGTCTCAACTGTAGGGCGGTCCCCAGTGACCCCCTCATTCTCCATCTCATCTTCTTTCTCACACTCCTTCTCACTTACCTCTGCGGGCTGGGGAGCAACCTGCTCCAACTGCTTTACACTCCTCAGCAACACTACTTGACACTGATCTCTAGGATTTACTAATGTATTGCTTGGGAGAGTGCCCTGCGGCCTGTTGGTTGCCATGTTTTCCAGTAGTCTAACCTGCGTTTCTAGGTTTCTGAGAGCGGACATGGTTTTAGATATGAACTGATTCTGCGAATTGGTGAGTGTCAGCAATGCAACTCTCAGTTCATCAGGCTTCTCCTATTGTGTAGGTGGTCTAAACTGCTGGGATGAAGTGACCTAATTTTGCACCTGTTGGTTCTGGTAACCACCTTGATATGGTTGCTGCTGAGGCTGATCGTTCCTCCACAAAAATTTAGGGTGATTTCTCCAACCTGGGTTGTATGTGTTGAAAATATAAGGTATCTGAAAGTTCCCCACTACATGTACTTGCTCCATTGGCACATTATTAGGGTCCACCGCTGTGCATCTGTCAAAGGAATGTGGTCCACCACAAATCTCACAATTCACTGGCATCTGGACTGCATTCACAGACATGGTGTTCTGCTGCAGTTGCTTCGTCAGAAGGGCCACCTGTGCATTCAAGGTAGTAATGACATCTATTTCATGTATGCCCATAGTCTTCCTGCTATTCACTGACTTGTCATCTTCCACTTGATGATTGTTGGCAGCCATGTTTTCTAGTAAGTCATGTGCCTCATTGGAACTCTTTCTCATGAACGCTCCACCTGTTGCAGCATCAATGATGGTACGAGTAGTACCACTCAATCCATTGTAAAAAATATGGACCAGCATCCACTTCTCTATGCCATGATGTGGGCACTTCCTTTGCAAATCCTTGAATCGCTCCCATGCATCATAGAGCGACTCACCATCCACCAGGTAGTAATTGTTCAGTTCTCCCCTCAACTTTACAGCCTTGGAAGGAGGGAAGAACTTTGCTAGAAACTTTTGGGCCAGGTCCTGCCAAGTAATGACGGAGTTGGCAGGTAGTGAGTTCAACCAGCTTTTGGCTTTATCCCTCAGTGAGAACGGAAAGAGCCTCAGTCTAATGATATCGTCAGTAACGTCATTGTATTTGAAAGTGGCACACAACTCCAAAAAGTTTGCAATGTGCATGTGGGGATCTTTAGATGGCAGTCCCCCAAATTGTACTGTGTTCTGGACCATACTCAGGATGGCTGACTTGATCTCAAAGTTGTTGGCCCCTATAGCTGCGAGCCTGATGCAAGTCTGTGCACCTGTGACCTTGGGAAGAACACAGTCCCTCAAACTTCTCTCTGCTGGGACCTGTATTGGCTTCCCTACATTCTCGGAAACCTCATTGTATGCCCCATTCTGATTTGGTTCGTTGTTCATGGTCACTGACTCAGATATTCTTTTGTTGCGCCTGTTTTGTTTGCACAATTTTTCGATTTCAAGGTTGAAGGGAACAAGTGTATTTGCTCCTCTTCTTCTTCGCATACACTAGATTCCTGAAACATATCAAAATCACCAAACAAATCAAAGAACACGTTTCTAACATTAAAATAAAAATAAAAATAAAGCCAAAATAGAAATAAAAACAGATAATTCGATATTAGATGTACACCAGTCCCCGACAACGGCGCCAAAAACTTGTTAGCGATATTTCGACTGCTCATGCAAGCGTACGCATCGTTACAAGTAATATAGCCTGTAAGACCGAATATCGTCCATAGAGTCTGTTTTCTAAGTACCGTTCATCTATTTTATGTTATCTATTTGGCAATCGATATTTGATTGTGGTTTTTATTTAACTACTAGAATAATTGCAAGGTGTAAACTAATACAGTTGTAATCAGTTATGAATGAATTAGGGCTTCCAAAATCCTCGACTATCCACTTTATTCAATCCTTAATGAAACTAGAATGATTTTTCTTCTTCGTTAAGAAAGCGGTTAACTAGACTGTCTTATATTCTGGTTAGGACATATAATCACTCGACCCCAGTGCAGAACCCTTCTATATTTCTATGATAGGATTTACCATAGGAGGATTAAGAACAGTAACCTATAATGTTACACAAGTATCGGGGTACTTTTATCCGCGATTTTAACCTATGTCTAGTCAATTACAACATATTCAAATCTATCCTTTCGGCTTTGATTCGAAATCATATAGGTTATGATAATTAGTGATCAATTAATTATCAAATATTCATACCAAATATTGACTAAATCTTAATCAAGTGAACAAGAAATTAAACTAATGCATTAATTCATGAATAACAGTTTCAAGTGATTCATAAGGAAATCCCTAATAGAGTGTTTAGCTCCTATCTATAGTCACGCTAAAAACTAACACAATATCCATACATAAACTGAATTAAAAACGAAAGAAAGAAAATTAGAACAAAGTCTCCAATTGTAGCTCTAAATCCGTCTTGTGTTGTGTTGTCTTGTAGAATGACCAACCTCCGTCATAGAATTAATCCCTAGGGCTTAAATATCCTTTAATTTTTGTGCCCTATGGACCAATCTACCCTTAGCCAATTTGCCTTCGGAACTAAAATTTCGGTGTCACCGCTGATTCTGCATCTTGATGTACGGTTCTGCATAAGTAACCTTTGCGGTGCTGCCTTCTTTCGCTCTAAGTTGCCAACTTTCGTCCTTTTCGCCTCGGGAGCACCTTTTCTGCCCATTTCTCGTTCCTTTTGCCATTTTGCCTTTTTGCACCGTTGTGACTCAAAAGAAAGAAAAACAAACCTACTACTATACTAAACGCAAAAAAAATGAGTAAAATACCAATTAAAAATGACTCAAAAGGCGTATACAAAATACGCCTAACACTGACACAACACAGCGGTCATAGCGGAGGTCTGGGAGGAAGGCCAAATTACTGTGCACAAAATCGATGGAGGCCGCGGTTCTGCTCAGAGCACCGCGGTGCTAATTGCCAAAATATTCCAATGTCTTCAGTTTTCTGCATTATTAACCATTCGCCCTTCGGAGTGAGTTCTGCCCTTCATATGTCATCCAAACAACACTAACATACCAGATCGTGAAACTGTTCAAGACAAAATAAAACAAACTAAAACAAAAATTGAAATAATATAATTAAAACCATTGGGTTGCCTCCCAAGTAACGATGTCTTTAACGTATTTTAGTCGGACGCAGGTTACTTACTAGATCAAGGAGGTAGAGTGTCCCCTCCGCATATCCACTTTAGCACCATTTTTCTCCTTTTTTTTTCACAGGGCTTATTTCAGGAGGATTCATTCCATTGTTCTCATCCACCACATCATTTACGGGTGCATAATTCTTACCATCAAGGGCATCAGTACCCTTGGAACTTTCATGAGAACCTTTTTTATCAACTACACCAATAGCAAAACATCTAGCATCGACTTGAGATTCAGTGGGCTGCTTGAAAACTTTAAACACCATTTTCTCACCTTGAACTCTGAGCTTTAACTCCCCCTTTTCAACATCAATGAGGGATCTCCATGTGTCTAGGAATGGTCTCCCAAGGATCATGGGCATATTTTCATCTTCATCCATGTCTAAAATGAGGAAATCAATCGGAATGATGAATTTACCCACTTGTACCAATACATCTTCAATAATTCCTTGGGGATGCACAACTGAGCGATCAGTTAGTTGCAAGGTGATTGTGGTTGGTCTTGCCTCCCCCAAACCAAGTCTTTTGAACACAGAGAGGGGCATTAGGTTGACACTTGCCCCTAAATCACATAAGGCTTGCTTGCATGTCACATTCCCTATGGTGCAAGGTAGGGTGAAACTCCTTGGATCATTCAACTTTGGGGGAAGTTTCTTCTGCAATATGGCACTGCACTCCTCTGTCAGCACCACTGTCTCATAATCTGTCAGCTTTATCTTCTTAAAAAAGATGTCCTTCATGAACTTCACATACTCTTGCATTTTCTTCAAGACTTCAATAAAAGAAAGGTTAATGTGCAGTTTTTTAAATACCTCCAAATTTTTCGAAAATTGCTTATCCAAAGCCTTCTTCTGCAGTCTTTGAGGGTAAGAGATTTTGTCTGTGTTCTCCCTCATTATTGTGGGTGGATCCTTCTCTAAAGTAGGGCGGTCATAAGTAACCCCCTCATTTACTACTTCAACTGTCTGCCCCACATCCTTATCCTTTTCAACCACTGCTTGGGGTGCCCTCTGCTCTAACTGCTTCCCACTTCTCAAACTGATTGCTTAGCATTGCTCCCTAGGGTTCAGCACTGTATCACTAGGGAGAGTTCCCTGAGTTCTGTCATTCAACTTCCCTGCCAACTACCCTAACTGAGTCTTCAAGTTCCTAATGGAGGATCTTGTTTCTGTCATGAACTGTTTGGTCTCTGTCATAAATTATGCCTGGGTATTGGCCAATGATGAAATTGAGGACCTAGTTTTTGCCATGAAATGAGTCTGAGAATTGACCAAGGTCAACAATGCTGCTTTTATGTCATCTGGCTTCTCTTGTGGGTCTGGTGGGTTGAATTATTGTGAGGATGATGTCTAAAATGGTGGTTGCTGCCCTTGTTAATTCTTCCATGAAAAGTTTGGATGATTTCTTCACCCTATATTATATGTGTTGGAGAATGGATTGTTGTAGGGTCTCTGAAAATTCCCCACTGCCTGAACCTGCTCCATGAGCACATTATTTGGGTCCACTGTTGTGCATCTATCAAAAGTATGAGGACCCCCACAAATTTTGCATCTAGCTAGTGTCTGAACTGCTTTAACTGCCATAGTACTCTACTGCATATGTTTTGTCAAAGTGGCTACCTGCGCAGTCATTGCAGTGATAACATCTAGCTCATGAATCCCAACCACTTTCCTGTTGTTCATTGCTCTCTCATCTGCCCCCTGATGGTTGTTTGTGTTCATGTCTTCTAACAGATCATGTGTTACACCCCATAGTTCAGGTCATGCGTATGAGTGTGTACGAGAGGGAGTAAGACTTAAAATTTTCAAAAGATAAGTTGACGGATTGTTTCGGACGGGTTTTTAGTCAACTTTGAGTTGGTATATGTCCAGTTACCTTGAGAGTTTGTAGGTGTTTCAAAGGCCTAGTGTGTAGTTCGTTGAGTTTAGTTTCCAACGCAACCAACCGTTCGTCGATAGGACATCGGAGTAGAAAGTTATGGAAGTTACAAGTTCAGTGCGCAGTCGGACAAGAAAGGTGTTTCGGTCAGGGCCACGAGACCGCCGGGTGCGAGGCATGGCGCGGTTGTCTGAGGCGCTGAAGTTGCAGCGCGCGCGCCGGAGCAGGGCGCGCCGGATAGTTCCCAGGTGTCGACAGAGTTTGTGGCCGCGGTGCCGGCTGCAGGGCCGCGGCGCCGAGGCGGAACTTTTGGCGAAAAAACTGAGGAAATCTGATATTTTCTTTTAAAGAGGCCATGGGTGGGTGACAAGTGTCCTCCCCCATCTGATTTTGCATGCACTACTTATTGACCAAGTCTTGAAGACTTGGTCATTCTTCAAGTTCATCCCTCTCTCTAGAAAATTAAGCTCTCCCTTCTCTCTAGAAAATCAAGAAGAACACAAGGCTTGAGAAAAATCTGAAAAGTTAGGACAAGAAGGAAGCTTGTGGCTAGCTTGTAGGTGCTATTGTGGTGGTGTTCTTGGAAATGAGGCTAGCAAATTGTTGGAATAATTTTGGCTAAAGCTCTAAGGTAACAATTCTTCTCTTGTAGCTAGTTATTGATGTTGCTTGTGAAGAAGAAGGAACTTGTGGTAGTAAATAATGCTCTTAGATTCATTGCATGTAAGAAATATGGTTTGGATGTGAAAGAATTGGTTAAGAAGGTTATGTGAGCATGTTGTAGCCTAAAAACTACCTTAGACTTGTTAAGTTAATTGTTGTACCTTATGGGGCAGAATTTTACACACCCAAGTTTAGGTGTGTAATCCCTTTTGAAATGGTTGGATTGTTGGGCCTTAAATGTGGCGTTTGGATGTTGAATTCGGCCTTGGAAAAGGTGGCAAAGTATGTAGAAATAAAGGAAATGCTGCCCAATTTTCCATAGGATTTAGTGACTTGAACTTGGATTATTCTACATTGAACTAGAGGTTAATAAACGTACTATGGTCATTTTAGGTTGACGTACTATGTGTGGTGTATTGGACTTAGCAAGTGGATTAACCGGAGAGGTATGTGGAAACTTTCGTATCTCTTGAGCATGAGTAGTTATAACTATATAGTACGGTAGACGTACGTGTTTTAAATGAAGTAAATCCATTTGTTATACTTGACTTGTTTTAAGAAAATGTCTAAGTTGGTTGGGTTAAGGAGTTAACCCACTTGTTCTTGAGGAATGGTTTATCCTAAATAAGGTAGACAAGGATTTCTTGACATGAAGAAGTATTTTGAAAATTGTGTAAATTTGATTTGAAGTATAAGCCTCTTGGTTAATAAAAGAACGAAATCTTTTGAAACATAAGGAGTTATAACGGCCTTATGGGAGGTTAGTTATAACGGCCTTATGGAAATAGTAAGAATGTCTAAAGTTTTAAAGCATAAAGTTAGTATAACGGCTTTATGGGGAGTTGGTTATAATAACTTTATGAAAGGTTAAAGAGTCGGTTTTTCTTGAATAAGGTAAACATAGATGAAAGAAATGAAAGTCTAAAGAAGTTATGAGTTTACTTGGACGTACCGCCAGTGATGAAGGATTCCACGGGTATGCTTCCATGGTCTTATTGTCTTGTTATGAGTTTACTTGGACGTACCGCCAGTGATGAAGGATTCCACGGGTATGCTTCCATGGTCTTATTGTCTTGTTATGAGTTTACTTGGACGTACCGTCAGTGATGAAGGATTCCACGGGTATGCTTCTATGGTCTTTATATGAGTTTACTTGGACGTACCGTCAGTGATGAAGGATTCCACGGGTATGCTTCCATGGACATGTTTACGATGAGGGATTCCGAGGCATGCAGTATGAGGGGTAAGAGTATAAATGAGGGGCAAGCCCCAAGATCGTTATACCACCTTTTCCAGGGTTAGAGTATGAATGAGGGGCAAGCCCCAAGATCGTCATACCACCTGCTTCAGGGTAAGAGTATAAATGAGGGGTAAATCCCCAAGATCGTTATACCACCTGTTCCATGGATTTGCTACCCACGATGCGAGGAATACCTCATGCGAGTCCGTTGGGCTTATGCGGGTGAAATAGTCCCATGCGGGTGATCTGACTATGCGAGGAATACCTCATGCGGGTCCACATGACCCATGCGGGTGAAATAGTCCCAGGAGTAGGAGTGCTTAATGATACTGTGAGGCGGATGACCTTGCTTTGATTATGAGCTTCCTATTTTCATGCAGTATAGTATATGATTGATATTCTCATTGTTGGTAAGGCACAGTGTTACGTAACCGATTTTTATACATGTCTCGATTATTTTAGACTTATGAGGTATTTTGATATTTTCCCGGTTTCGCATATTTGGTACTGTTATCGACCTCCTTCCGGGGTTGCGTTCATCGCGAGTTGAGGCGTAGCTTGCGTCACGCACTTAGGATCACCGTCGGTTCTGAAAGCTCCATTTCTCCGGAGGCTTTGTCTTTTGGTACGGTTCCCTGAGGTTATAGACTTTTGTACATTCAGGGGGTATGGCGGGGCCCTGTCCCGCCACAGTTGTTATTCCTAGAGGTCTGTAGTCACGTTTGTGGTTTGGGCTGTAAGAATAAGTTGTACTGTTTCACTTTCGATTAAGTTTATTTTATGGAAGGCGGCCTTGTCGGCTTTCCAGTGATGTTTACTTTATTCAGGTTCATGTGTATGTATGTTCCGCTGCTATTCTCTGATGTATACCTGACAGGGTGCCCCGGTAGGACACCAGTCGCGGCCCCGGAGTCGGGTCGTGACATCATGTGCCTCATTAGCACTCTTTCTCATGAGCGTACCTCCTGCTACAGCATTAATGATGGTATGAGTTGTACCACTCATCCCATTGTAAAATATGTGGACTAGCATCCACTTCTCAATCCCATGATGTGGGCAATTTCTCTGCAAGTCTTTGAACCTCTCCCATGCATCATATAGTGGCTCTCCTTCCAGCTGATAGAAATTATTCAACTCACCTCTGAGATTTGCTGCCTTAGCTGGGGAGAAGAACTTGGCAAGAAACTTCTGGGCTAAGTCTTGCCACGTAGTGATGGAGTTCGCCTGTAATGAATTTAACCAGCACTTTGCTCTCTCCCTGAGTGAGAATGGGAAGAGCGTCAACCGAATGACATCATCAGTAACGCCATTGTATTTAAATATTGCACACATCTCCAGGAAGTTTGCTAGATGCAGATGAGGATCTTCAGACGACAACCCCCTAAACTGAATTGATCTCTGAACCATGTGCAATATGGCTGGTTTGATCTCAAAATTATTGGCTTCAACCGCTAGAAGTCGGATGCAAGTCTGTACTCCTGTAATGGTTGGCATCACATAGTCTCCCAAGCTCCTTTCTGCAGGGACTTATCTTAAAACGGGCGGTAACTCATCATCCCCCACATTATTATTTCGCTGATCTCCCATTTCTAAGGAATCATCTGCTCTTTTCTCTTTCCTGTTCTATCTGCACAATCTCTCAATCTCCGGGTTCAGAGGGAAAAGAATGCCAGCTCATCTCCTATTTCGCATAAACTAAGTTTCTGAGACTAATCAAAAAAAGCAAACAGATCACGACAAACAGCACTAAAGTAAAATAAAAGAAAAAATAAAAAAGCTGAAAATAAGAACCAAATTAGAAATAAAAATAGATAGATCGATATTAACAGTACGCCAGTCCCCGGCAACGGCACCAAAAACTTGTTGCGATATTTCTAAGTGCTTACGCAAGTGTACGTATCGTTCAAGTAATAAAGATCTGTAAGACCGAGTTTATCGTCCATAGAGACTGGTTTATTAAGTACCGATTATCTATCCTATAGTATCTATTTGGCAATCGTTCTTTTGTTTGAGAATTATAACTAAGAATTATGACTAAGTGCAGGAAATAAACCAAAGATTATAAGCATTTGGGTTTATAACAATTATGAAGGAAATAGGGTTCCAATCTCCTCAACTATCCACTCTTTCACGTGTTAATGCAATGCTAATGATTCTTCTTCTTATTAAGATAGCAGGTTAACTAATCTGTCATTATATTATGGTTAGGACATACAAGAGCTCAACATTATGCAGAAACTTTCTATATTTCTATGATAAGTTTTACCACACAAGAGGATTAAGAACAATAACCTTTAAATACTACACAAGTATCGGGGTACTTTCGTCCACGATTTTAACCTATGTCTAGACAATTACAACATATTCAAATCTCACATTTCAGACTTTTGATTCGAAATCATATAAGTGATGACAATTAATAGCTAGTTAATTATCAAGTAATCATAACAATATTGAATATATCTTAATACGCTGAAGAAGAACTCAAAAACTAATGCATTAACTATATGAAAGAGCTTCAAGAAGATTCGATGGAAACCCTACTAAAGTAATTAGCTCCTAAATATTGTCATGTTAAGAACTAAATTACAATTCAACATAAACTGAAATAAAATAAGGGAAAGAAAGTAACTTGAACAATAAGATGTCTCCAATTGTCGTTTGTAGCCGTCGTTCTCCTCTCCGAAGTATGATTATCAAATAATGACAGGGTTTAGGGTATTTATATCTGAGAAAAACCTTGCTTCGGACCCCTTTACCCTTGTCCAATTTCGACCCAGCTTTTCTGAAAATACGCGTCGGCACCGCGGTTCCATTGGCAGGCACCACGGTGCTAATTCTTCTGAAACCACTGTAGCTCACTGGACATATGGCACCACGGTGCCTCTAGACAGGACCACGGTGCCTTCGACGGTGTTTCAGTTTCAGACTTTTGGCAATTTTTACGCCTCGGTGCTAATTTTTCTGACCGCAGTTCCATGGAACCGCGGTGCTACGTGGCCAGGCACCGCGGTGCCTCTTTGATTTCTGTCGGAAGTCTCCAAATTTCTTATATTCTTTTTTGTACTTTTTAGGCTTCATTATTTGGGTTGTGCTTGTGCAATTTTCATCTCAATTAAGCTCATTTCATCCTCAAAAGTGGTATCTTATCCTTTATGACCGTTGTGACACAAACGAAAGAGAAACACACCTAACACTATACTAAACACAAAATAAAAGAGTAAAATACTAACTAAAAGGACTCAAAAGTGTATACAAAATACACTTAACAATTATTCTTATTAATGAAAGACATATATATACAAGTTACAAGGAAGATCTTCTTCCTATTCTACCTAGAAATCCATATTCTATTTGAAGATTAACTTTACAATTATGGTAATATTACACTACTAATTAAGGTACAAACCTAAGTCTAATATTTACCAAATACACAAGGAAAGGGGAAGGGCCCCACACGGTACATGGGCATGGGCCATACGGATGGACTCACTATTTAACACACCTTCACAGTCATAACGGACGGTCTTCATACGCTGAGACTGTCTCTAAAATCTTCTAAAAGGACTGAAGGAAGACCCTTTGTAAAGATGTCTGCAATTTGATATCTCGAAGAAACATGACAGATGTGTACTTGTCCTTTTGCTACCTTTTCTCGAACAAAGTGAATATCCATCTATATGTATTTAGTACGCTGGTGCTAAACTGGATAGATAGCACTTATATTATCACATTACATCAAAGTAGCTTTCTCAATGGGACAATGAATCTCTAAAAGAAGATTTTGTAACCAACATGATTCGGAGACCACATTAGCTACCCCTCGATACTCGGCCTTTGAACTTGAACGTGAAAGCGTAGATTGACGCTTGGCAGACCATGAGACCAAGTTGTTACCCAAAAATATACAATATCCAGACGTAGACCTTCTGGTGTCAGGACAACCACCCCAATCAGCATCTGTATAGGAGACCAATGTAGAAATCGACGAAGGATACAAATGCAAACCATACTCAAGTGTTCCCTGAATGTACCTAAGAATGCGTTTGAGTGCATTCATATGTTCAACTCTGGGATCATGCATAAACAAACACACCTGTTGTATGACATATGTAATGTCTGGTCGCGTGAACATCAGATACTGAAGGGCGCCTGTAAGACTACGATAGCTGGTCGGATCCTCATACGGAGAGCCAGCTGCAGCACCCAACTTGGGTTTAGTATTAACTGGGGTAGAAGTGAACTTACAGGATGACATCCCAGCCTTCTCAATGATCTCTGCTACATACTTTCTTTGTGATAAGAACAATCCACCTGCATGACGAGTTACATCAATCCCCAAAAAGTAACTCAAATGACCCAAGTCCTTCATGGCAAACTCAGAACTGAGCATTATCATAATAGACTTGCGCAAAGTATAAGAAGATGAAGTCAAGATAATATCATCAACATATAACCGGATATAAGCCATAGAAGATCCTCGACGATATACGAATAATGAATTATCAGACCTGCTGTGAGAAAAACCCATAGTCGAAACAAAATCAGCAAACCTCTTATACCAAGCTCGTGTAGACTGATTAAGCTCATACAAGGACTTTTTCAATAGACAGACATGATTAGGATATCTAGTATCCCTAAATCCCATAGGCTGATGCACATACACTGTCTCCTAAAGATCACCATGTAGGAAAGCATTCTTCACAGCTAGCTGATGAATGGGCCATGATTTCGAAGGAGCCAAGTTGAGCACAGTACGAATGGTAGCCGACTTGATCACTGGGCTAAATATCTCACCATAATCTACACCAACATACTGAGTCTTATCATCACCTACAAGTCTAGCTTTAAGCCTTGCAAATGAGCCATCAGAATTTTCCTTATGAATAAAAATCCACATAGACCAAATAATATTAACATCAGATGGACGGGGTATCAACTCCACGTCTTATTATCAATGAGAGCATTATATTCCTCGGTCATGACAATTTTTCAATTAGGGTCATTTAAGGTAGACACGGGATTACGGGGACTTAAGAATATTTGAATTTAAATTGAAATGTATTTTTGGTTTAAAAACACCCATTTGACTACGAGCGACTGGACCATGACTCTGAGCAGAATTGGGTGAATTTTGGGAATTTTCAGAAATATATGTAAATGCGTCGAAGCGCGCGACTGGGACCGCACCGCGCGCCAAGATGCGAGGCTCGCAGAGTTTTGGCGCGCGCTCTATGCAGGTCACGCGGCGAGGCGGGTTTTGGGAAACCTGCGTATTTTCTGACGAACCTGAAAAATGTCGGAGAACATAGGGGGGGATGACATCATCCAAAAAATCATAGGAACTAGACACGGGTTTTTCTACTTTAGAGAAGGGAAATTGGGATTCATCAAAGAGAACATGATGACTAATGATGATTCATTTAGAGGACAAATCAAAATATTTATAACCACGGTAATTTGACGGAAACCCCAAAAATACACAAGGAGTAGAACGTGCTTGAAGTTTGTTGATTGTAGTGGATGGAAACAGTGGATAACATAAGCATCCGAAGACCCTAAAATGAGTGTATGACGGAGTTGTTGACACCCAATTTTGACCCTCTCGTCCAGTCGTTAACTATAAAATTACACTAATTTTTCAATTTTGTTTTAACAATTTGCAACAATAAAACATTAATACATGCAATAAATAAGCGATTTAATAATGACACCGCATTTTACGTCTCACGTCTGCACTTGTTGCCTAAATATCAGTCATAATTTAAGCTATATTCTATTCTTAATAATTTTAATAATGATAAATACTTAAATAAATAAATAATTTAATAATGGCGTCACATCAAGCATTTCTTAAAATTATATTCACATTTATTAATACTCAAAGCAATTTCATGATTATTATTTGCAATTTAAACCCCCCATTAATTCAATTTTAATTTAACATCGCAAAACATGCATAATAAATAAGATTTTAACAGCATCGCATTATAAAACATTAAGCACTAATTAAATAGCACGCCCGCAGTTATTATTGTAATAATTTGAACCTCATTTATTTACCACTAATCAAAATACTAACACTAAAATTTAACAAAAAAAAACTAATAATAATACATAGCCCAAACATTAATCCCTCCCTTTCTATTAATTCCCCAAGCCCAAAAACTGTCCAAAGCCCAATCATTACCGACCGACTCGCAGGCCCACTCCCCTTTATACTCGTCCATCACCAATATCCAACATTTCAAAGGAAAAACCTAAAAAAACCAAATAAACCTAAAACTAGCGATACGCACTTTCCCTCTCACTCCCCATCGCCTGGTAGAGATTCTCGAAGAATCCGTGACCGCCATAAACCCCGACCAAAATATACCCGTATCACAGAACCAAATCGTCCCTTTAGTGCACAAAATAATATACCCGAAAATCTTCCAAAAATCTGAGATTCTTACACCAAGAATCTGGTATAAAAATTAGTCCAAATTCAGTACCAAATCTTCCAAGTAACCATAACTAGAGCAGTACTAAAATTAATCCCAAATTATCATCCACAAAATCACTCCAGAATTACACCAAAATCGTCTGTCAAAGTCAGCCAAATCTCCATAAAAACGTTACCAAAATTGGAACCCCTTATCGCGACTATATATATAGCGATTTAGATATGAAGAAGGGCAAGGGTTAATCACTCAGCATCCAAAAATTAGCAGTCTAAGAGTAGGAAATTCAAGCCCAATAGGCATTGCAGAGACAATAAGAATCCAAGCGTCGGCGAAACCCCTTAGGATAGCAGAGACATCCATTCTTACAAGATCTTTTCCTTTCAAATCGCATAGCAATAAAATTTTGAGTAGATCGACGACTTGATACGCTGCCTCGGTTCGCTGTCCGGAGAAGGTAACTTCATCTCTTTTCCCAACCTTCTGTTCATTTACATTCTTACAATCTGTATGATGTCTATTTATTGAAAGATGTTAGTTACCGTTTATGTGCGTTAAATTAATACGAAGCCTGTTTGATGAAGATTATTGGGGTGCTTGAAATTGTTAGCATAATATCAAGCATTTGGCATAGTGCCTGTGTTAATAATCTGTCTACTACGTCGTTGTGTTAAATTATACGTTGATCTACCAACGGGGTCTCTGTGTCCATTTTATTTGTCAATATAACGATAGTCGTGTCGAGTTTGGGTCATTAAGTTGGGTGTTGGAATATAAATGAGATATAAATTGTACGACATATGTCTAGTTTGATATTTAGATCTAATTAGCATATTTTCAACTGCCTCCATGTCGAGAAATAAGATATGTGTGCCACTGGAACTAGATTGAAACATGCCTACCTATCTTATTGTTTGCATTACCCTTTTGATCATATGTGATGGTCCCCGCATACTGATGTCGCTTTGCTTCTTGTCTTTTATTAGTTATCTACCTATATTGGTCTGTCTAAGTGATGAGACATACACCTGCCTGTAAACTGCCTGTTATGGTATAAAGAGCATGTATTCATCTCATTACAGTTCTTAGAAGAGTCTATATAAGCATGACTATTCTCTTTCTGATAGCAAGTTGCATTTTCAATTCGGCTCATATAGTAATCTGCAAGAAATGCACCTCTGACTAATCGATCTCGCTCAAATGAGTTTGGCATCTTGATTACCCTGTATGTCTTATATATCTATTGGGATAATTATATGATTTCTCTATATATGAGGGATATTGTGTTTGTGCATAGTATAAATGTGACTACACATGCCTAACTTTAGCTTAAATGGTCATGCATATATACAACTATTACCGGTGCATGTTCAGCTATGCCAACTATTTGCTTGCATGTGTGTAAAATGCTTCCTTGATAATATGTAACTCCCTCTTCTTGAGCTATTATGTCTGTTTGTTGTTTGTTGTTTGCCCAGACGGGGTCGGAACTCATATGAGTCATTCATTCGAATTGTCTTGTGCTCTCAGTTAAATCACTCATTTTATGTTAATTTTGACGTATGCTAACATATACTCCTTTTTCTCCTAAAATAACTAAGTATGTAAAATGCTAGTATCCAGTCTTCTTGCCCCTAACATGCACCATTTTCTGAACCTGCATGCATTTAGGTAATTAGCTATCATAATATGTATATATATCTAGTATACATATGATATATACAAAGGCCTATGGCAGGTTCTCTCCAGTGTACCGTGCACATTTTTACTATGTTTGTATAGTAACTCCTATCTCTGTGTGAATTTGGCTTTAACTAATGACTTACCGAGACTCGCTGTTACAGTTAGATAAGTTGGTTTGGGTTGTTTTGCTGGAGTCACTGTGATTGAAATTTATTATGCACATAGGTGCATGTTTGACATTTAATAATTTGTATCGAATATTATTTGGGTTGATTCTAATCCTTTCTTTTTTTTTTACATGAAACGCATCGGAGCAAAAATGAAGAGTCTCATGGCGAGACTCATCACGAGCTACAACATATGAAGACCCACATCAATGTGCATCTTTCTGTCCGCATTGGAAATTTCAAACCACAGGCGATATGACATCGCTTTTCTTCGAGTCATCCTTACTAATTCCTATTTCGCCCCCATTTATTTGTTGTAAATTAATTGTCTAACACTACATTAATTAGCATAACACTTATAATAATTAAACTTTGAATCATCAGATTAGTAAGTAGTTTGACATTAGAGATTTACTTCCTCCTTAAGTTAAATATTCTAGGGTTGCCATACATTTCTTAAGTTACATTAAACAACCTAATAATTTTCGCTTGCATAACTCTTCGCGTAGTCGAGGTTTTATTTGCTACCGATTTTCTAACACAAGAAAAACTTTCTTATTAACATTCATATAGGAAAAGTTATTTTTCGTACTTTTATTAGCACTTGCAAAATTAGACCTTTTACATGCTAGACCTATTTTAAACATGCATTTTCTTTAACATAATAATAATCTAGGTTTGGACGGACAACCGCAAGTTATCGGATCTTAGAGGATGTCTGACCCCTTCCCTCTAGATTAATAAAGAATCTTTGCCCAGAATCTCACATAGTTTAATAGATTATTAAATGGAGTTAGTGTTGACTACTTAGTTGACATTTAGGTGTCCTAATTCACCTAAACTAATTAGGTGGCGGCTCCGCGAACCCTTTTAGCAAACCCTTAGCATTTTAGCACCTTTTTAGCACTTTTAGCATTTTTAGTATATTTTATTTTCTAATCTAATTTAAAGCAGGAATTGTAGAAATGTCGCGGTCGAAAAAGGACGTGACAGAAATGGCGTCCGCTGGGGATTGAGGTTCTTGACCATAGCAAACCTAGGTTTATTATTGTTTGACTTTATTTGCTTTTATTTGTTTTAAATGTCTTTAAATTGCTTGCTTTAATTTTGTATGTTTAATTGTTTTAATTGCTATTTGTTTTACTGCTTTCCTTAAACTGGCATTCCGCTAATACTTCTTCCACTCTGGAAAATTCACACAATCACACACTCACGCGCTGGTGTGCTTCGCGCACCCGCAAATTTCTTTCAAAATACCCAAATTTTAGGAGAGTTGGCGCCTGCGCGGAGTTAGATCGGTTCGTCTGATCAGCCGCATAGCCTTCTCACTCGAGTTGTCCGCTCGGGAACCTTGCGTCTAGTAAAGCCAAATCTCAGAAACTTAGGATAGAGCTATACCACCCCTTATTTTAAGGCATGCATACATTTACCTTAGGTGGGTCAATCCTTGGCATTGGCACCACAATTAGGAAGACACCAAATTGGTCAACGGGTTTTCACAACCCCGCGGCCCAACAACGTATTATGTGTTGCATAGTCGTGATAAACGAAACCAAGCCTAAAATCGAAATGCCTAAGTTGGAAAATGCATACTCATTTTTTGTATTATTTACTTTTAGATGGAACCTGTCCCTCAGATCAAAATGGTGAGTGGGATTCCGAGTAAATTGAGGATGTAGTGGTCAAAATTTGACTTGGGTAGTCAGATGGCAATCAGAAGGAGGTTGGGATGCCTCATCTCATTATTCGACATTTCTCTCGATCAGCATTTGGTCAGAGCATTGATCCAATTTTGGGACTCGGATCGAGTCATCTTCAAATTCAGGGATTTTCGAGATGACCCCCACCTTAGAAGAAGTCAGCTATTTCACTGCTTTAGCATATCATGACAGAAAACCAGTTATTCCGCACGGCCAGTCTGGGAAAAAGCTCATCCGTTACTTGGGTTTAAAGAATACCAGAGAGTTGCGTTGTTTCGAAAACAATTGGGTTTCTCTAGACTACCTGTATAAGAGATATGGTTGCCGAGACAGATACAAATTATTTAAGAATGAGTTTTGTTGCACTGCGGACCATTGGAGAGTTAGGCGTCCTATTGCATTTGCTATGGCTTTCTTAGGGACTCTTTTATTTCCACTTGAGCATGGAAGGATTAGTACGTGTATATGTTCAATAGTTAGAGCAGTGTTCGACGAAGTTGGTGACAAACGGCTTACTTTGACGCCCATGATCTTGACAGAACTGTTTAGAGCCCTGAACATATGCAAAAGGGGTGAGTCGAGCTTCTTTGAATGTTGTAATCTTATCTTACAGATGTGGGCAGTAGAGCATTTCTATCATCGTTCAAATATGACCGATGTATGCCACAACGCAGACAACAAGATATCCACCTTCTACGAAAGAACAAAGCGTTATGTGTCACTAGTCGGCACAGAGGATTGGTACAGGTACTTAGCATCTCGCAGTAGCAGTCAGATTCAATGGAAGTATCCGTTGCTTCATATCGTCAAGAGGGTATACTTGAGACATAAGGGACTTTATTACATCAGACTTATAGGTCTAAAAGGACTCCAACTATATGCTCCATTACGTGTGCTCCGACAGTTTGGCCATACGCAAGTAATTCCTCTCATAGCTGACATGAGAGCCTCTGAAATCCAGTTCGGACCGGAATTCATCGTTCCCGAAGCCAAGAAGATCCTTTATGAATGGTACCATATTGATCAAATAGAAGTTGGGAAGGACCAAGCAGGGGTCTCCCCAGAGTATCAAGCATGGTTTCTAGACAACACAGAATGTAGTTCAGAAGGGGAGCAAAACATTGAAGACATTGGTGCAAGTAATAGGATAAAGGATAGTCAACTTAAAGATAAGGTCATCACTCCAGACAAGTGGGTCCTGATGCACGATGCAGTGCAGTACTTGGAACAGGCAGGGGCTATACCTAGTGTTACACCCCGGAAATTCCAGGATATGTTTTTAAGAACGTACGTAAGAACTCAAATGTTAAGGTTTGAGACGAGTAAAATTTATCGGAATTTTGGATTTGTCGGAAAACGAAATATTGTGACGAATGGGAGGGCGACACGTGTCACCCCCCCTTATGTTGTCTTGGACGAAATTTAACAAGGACAAAAGGGTCATTTGACCATTGTTAGGAAGACAAGTCTTGCAAATGACTTAGCTTGACATTGTTGACTAAAAGTCCAAGGGCCACTTGGGCAAGATCCATGTGAAACACATCCGAGCCATCCATATGTACTAATCTAGACCTTCCATTTTGTTATATAAGCTTACTAGTAGCAAGACTTTGTCATTCCCTACACTTAGAAAAAAAATTGAAATCTTGTCTTGCTCACTATGGAAGCTCACGGTTTTGACAAGTTTCCAAGAGGAAAATTTTCAATTCTTGTCCAATAATTCCCCCACTTTAAACCAAGGTTCCTAAGAGTATTGTAAGGTTTTCTCAAAAGAAATATTTCGGAAAAGAGGCGTTTTCGTATTAGTCGCAAGGCGAAAACCTAAAGGGTTATTCAACTTTGAAGTTGGAACTTGAAGATGAGTTATTCTTAAGCTTCTAAGGGTTGCTTGGAGTGGATTGGAACGTCGAAAGGAGGAGCTAAAGTTGCTAAGGAGCGACTTGTGATCTTGGATCATAATTGGGCTAATTGAGGTATAACCTTCGTTTTACTTTTGTAATTGAAGTTTCCACGTTATTATAAGTTAGAAGTGATCATGTGATTTGTGTTATGAAGTTTGATAAGTGACATGGATTGTAGAAGCCTAGAACCGAAAATGACATGATTAGCCTTTTGAAATTGAAATGCAATTTTGGTCGTTAATTTAGAATTGTCGCATGTTTACCTACTTGAGAATTGTAGTAGTTGTAATCGATTGCGGCTTGATATCATGTTATACTAAACCATTTGGATTGAAATGGAAATTGAATAAGAATTGGTATTGTTATATTATTGTGAGCCAATAGGGGCTGTTTGGTTATTCATTTGCATTGGATTACCTTCTATATTATTGTGAGCCAATTGGGGCTGTTTGGTTATTCATTTGCATTGGATTACCTTCTATATTATTGTGAGCCAATTGGGGCTGTTTGGTTATTCATTTGCATTGGATTACCTTCTATATTATTGTGAGCCAATTGGGGTCGTTTGGTTATTCATTGGCATCGATTACCTTCTATATTGTTGTGAGCCAATTGGGGCTGTTTGGTTATTGTATTTCGACCTTGGAAAAGGTGGCAAAGTTAGTAAAAACAAAGAAGGTGCTGTCCGATTTTCCGTAGAATTTAGAGACTTAACACTTATAATATTCTACGTTTGAAGTAAGGCCTTAATGGACGTATTGTGAATATTATAGGTTGACATACTACGGGCGGGAATTTGTACTTGACAAGTGGTTTGACCCGAAGAGGTATGTGGAACTTTTCCTATCTTTTGAGCATGACTAGTTTCACATATATAGTACGGTAGACGTACAAGATTTTGACAATCTAGTCCATTTGACATCCTTGGCTTATTTTAGGAATGTCCAAGTTGATTGAGTTAGGGAATTAACTCACTTGTTTAAATGTTAAGGATATCTTGGTTTTCAAAGTTAAGAGACTTTAAGTATGTTGAAAGTATTTTGATACTTGTTTTTATGGAAAGTTTAAAGAGTGGTTTACTCTAAGTAATTTAAGTATGTTAAGGGACTTGAAGAGTTTCAAAGTATGCGATACTTGTTTCGTTTTAAACGTATAAGTCCCTTGGATAGGAAATTGTACTTGACTAATGCATAAAGTGAATATAACGACTTTATGAGGAGTTGGTTATATTGGCTTTATGGAAAGATAAATGGCTTGATTTATTGAAAGGCAATTTGATTTAAGGCATCAATTGCCTAAGGTTTTAAAGGAAAGAAGTCACTTGATTTAGAAGCCTAAATGTATTTCTAAAAGGTATCGTGACTTGTCTTGAAAAGTAGTTATGACTTGATACTACGGTTATTAGTATCTTGGAAGTTATATATGAAAAAGAGTCATTTTTTAAAAGAATAGAAGTACGTAGTACTTTGGGTTAAATTCCCGGATTTTATAATGACATGTTAGTGCCTTAAGTAAACTAAAATGAGAATGTATATGAATAAGGCTAATAAGAAGTTAGGATTTCTTAACTTGCTTATTTATTGTATGATAAGCGGTAGGGCTTATGTTATGTATGATGGCCATTGAGCTAGGGTAAGAGTATAAATGAGGTAAACCCAAGACGTTATACCACCTTGTGGTAAGAGTATAAATGAGGGTAAACCCCAAGACGTTATACCACTGTTTCGTGGATTTGCTACCCATGATGCGAGGAATACCTCACGCGAGTCCTTATGGGCTTATGCGGGTGAAATAGTCCCACGCGGCGGTAGTACTATGCGAGGAATACCTCACGGGTCCACGCGATCTATGCGCGTGAAATAGTCCGTGAATAGGATTGCTTAATAATCACGGGCGGGTGGTCTGCTTTGATCGTGAGCCTCCTACTTTATATTGTAAGTATACTCCTATTTACTCTCATTGTTAGTAAGGCACGATGCATCGTTAATCGAGTAATCATACATGTCTCCGCTTTATTTTAGACTTATGATTTCATTACGCATTTCGGTTTCACATATTTGGTACATGTTGTCTTGACCTCCTTCGGTGCGTTCATCTGCATGAGTAAAGTGAGTTCGATCCTCGCTCTTAGGATCACTGTTCAGCTGTTGAAGCTCCTTCATTTCGGAGGCTTATCCCTGGTATTGTCGGTTGTTGTATATTCAGGGGTATGGCGGGGCCCTGTCACTTGAGTTGTTATTCTTAAGTGCAGTAGTCACATTGTGGATTGGGCTGAAAAGAAAAGAAAAATGTCTTTTCTATTTCGGATTGAGTATATTTACGGAAGGTGGCCTTATCGGCTAGCTTTGTTGTTAGTTCTTGTCTAAGTTTTTGTATGTTGTGTATGTTCACCGCTATTCTCGATGTATACACAGCGGTGCCTGTGTAGGGCACGATCGCGAGCCCGGTCGGTCGTGACACCTAGAAAGACCTAAGATTCACCATCACATCGGCGACTTAGTTATAGGCATTTAATTTGAGACTTTTGTTGTTCTTATTGTTGTCTCAATAAATTACAACTTATTCCCTACTAAAGCATTTCAATCTAATGGCTTGGATTTTGTTGTCATGATGTTGCATGTGTGACGTTTAGACTTACCTCTGGCGTAAAGGGGCCCCCATGCATGATTAGGACTTACCTGCAACGTGACAATTTATGTGCGACATATACTTGCTAATTGTTATTTACACCTTTGTAAAATCACGTGCTTTACACTAACGTAATTTGTTTCATTTTTTAGAAGGATTTATTATTTCCCCAAAAGGGTCGGTTCGTATTTGATTCGACAATGACAGAGCCTCAACACTTTACCAGGTCCAGGACACGAAACGATGACATGACTGACTCAGGGGCATCTGAGCCAAATGGTTTGGGAATTATTCCTGTCGGTGAAACAGAACCTTCAGAGGGGAGAAATGTCACTAGTCAGGAAGAATGCATCGCACAGCTATTACAACAAATTATTGATATGCAGGTTGAGATGGAAAGACTGCGGAAACTGACAAACTTATCCATTAGTCTGAATACCCCCATACCAGAGCAAAGGGCCACTACCTCACAAACTATCCCGGATCAACCTCCGCCACCACATATCACCCAAAGCTCCTCACAAAAAATGCCAGTTACCGATTCATGTCAAACTACCCCTCGCCCAGCCAATCCTCAAACTCAAAGTGATCATTTTACTACCTATATATCTCAGCCCCTGCCTACTTACTTCACCCCAATCAGCCCGAATCGCCAAACTACCCAATACCCACGCACCATACCTATCACCAGCCCCAACAAACAACCCAGACCACCAACATACACAGCAGAAACCCAGTTTTTTACCATTCCTGTGCTTCTCCAGGAAACAAATCATTAGGAAGAAATAGAGAGGGAAGCTCGAGCCAAAATGGATGAGGACGTGGACAAAGAGATTCATAGCCTAAAAGAAGATGTCGGGAGCATGCGGTCGGACAAGGGTCATGAAGGATTAGATTATGAGGATCTTTGATTGCACCCAGATGTGGAGCTACCCGTGGGGTACAAGGTGCCCAAGTTTGACTTATTCAATGGGAAGGTGAACCCCCGTGCACATTTGAGGTCATATTGTGACAAGCTGATCGGAGTGGGAAAGAACCGAGCAGTCGTTATGAAGTTATTCATTCGAAGTTTGACCGGTGAGGCATTAGATTGGTATACTAGCCAAGACCCGCGGAAATGGAATGGCTGGAATTCGTTGGCCCAAGACTTTGTGGAGCGGTTCAGGTTCAATACAGAAACCGTCATAGACATGTTTTATTTGATGAAGCTAGAAAAGAAGTCTACCAAGACATTCAGAGAGTACGCCATGAGATGGCGTTCAGAAGCAGCAAAGGTTCAACCACCCATGGCAGAGAGTGAGATGACCACTCTATTCGTACAATCTTTGAAGGACGCAACCTACTATGAGCTAATGATAAGCATCATCGGACGAAATTTTGCAGAAGTTGTCAGAATGGGCGACTTCGTGGAGGAAGGTATTAAAACTGGTAGGATTACAAATTTGGCAGTGTTGCAGGCAACTAATAAGGAAATTCAGTCAGGGACGATCGAGGGTACTTCACAAAAAAAGAAAGAGGCAGTTTCCCCTTCCATGTTCATACAAGAACGTAAACCCGAAGCATTTATAACATACCAAAATCCATCCTATCAAACCCCATACTATCACAAAAATAACCAAAACTTCACACCTCACTACACACCTGCCCCACACCCCAACTACCACACACAGCCTATATATAACGCTTCCCAAGCACCCATTTATCCTGCCCCGCATCGACCGATCCATCAAGCCGACCAACAAAATAGAACACCCAATGCACCCAGAACAAACACAAATTTTGAAGGAAGACCACCCAAAGTCCGCACCCCGTTGGCCGAACCATACCTCAAGTATACGAAAGGTTGCGAGCTGCAGGCTTAATTCAACCGATTCCGGGAAGGATTCCTAACCCTATCCCGAGGTGGTATGATAAGAGTAAGTGCTGCGCATATCACTCCAATAGCCCTGGACACGATACTGAAAGTTGTCACTCCCTTAGGGACAGAATCGAGGGGTTGATTAAAAAATGAGTAATTCAGCTGAGGTATCAGGCCCCAAACGTGCATGATAACCCCTTGCCAAACCACGACAATGCCAATGTGCACTTGATAACTTTAGATGAGAAGTACGACTTGGAGGGAACCATCCGATCAGTTCGAAGTGAAAGAAAAGCTGAACGTTCTGCTTTTGTCGCCCCTGTTGCCAATATTCGAAAGAAAACGGTATTTGAGCTGGAAAAGACGCCTCCAAAACATAATGGTTCAATCATAGCTGCTCAGATGCCCGGCTGGGAGCCGCCAATCAGAGTAGATCGCAGAGAAATTGGGAAGCAAGCCATAGAAATCACCGCTGCAGGTATAACCAGGTCAGGGAGATATTACGCGCCTGTAGAGGCAGTCAGGGAGGTACCACAAAAGAAACTCGTGACAGAGGCTAAAGTTGAGGAGTTTTGGAGGAAGATGCCCACTAAGGAATATTCTGTCGTGGAGTAGTTGAAGAAAACATCAGCACATATCTCTCTATTTTCACTGTTAATGCATTCGGTCCCACACAAGGTTGCGTTAATGGAAGTGCTGAAAGATGCATATGTTCCAGAGGGTACAACAGACGAGAACTTGACAGCCTTAGTTGGACAAGTGCTAGAGGCCCGCAGAATCGCCTTTCATGATGACGAGTTACCTGCTGGGGGCGTCGAACAGAATCTTGCATTGAATATCACTATCCAGATCGCGAACAAGATTGTTTCAATAGTGCTGATTGACGGAAGTTCGGGCGTCAACATTTTTCCCATGTCGACGCTGCTGAAATTGGGGACAGACTACAGGAGAATTCATAAAAGTCATATCAGGGTCAAAGGTTTCGACGGAGTCCATTGGGGTGTCGAGGGCGAAATTGATCTCACACTGTTGATCGGACCTGCAGAATTCGTCGTGGAATTTCAGGTATTGGATATTGCCACATGTTACAATCTGTTGATAGGAAGGTCGTGGATTCACGAAGTTGGTGCAGTCCCGTCCACCCTGCACCAGTGCCTGAAGTTTATATGGAATCATCGCGAGGTGGTAGTACTGGGGGATGAAAAGAGAAACACCAACACCGATTATGCAGTCCCTGTCATAGAGGACATAATACAGTTGGATGGTTCAGTCTTCTATGTTAACGAGATCAAGAGCGCCATCAGGGCCAGACCGTTGCAGCTGCCACGTTCTCTCACAATGGCAGCTAAGGAAATGCTAAGAAATGGGTTCGAGCCCGGCAAAGGTCTTGGATCCGGTATAAAGGGGATCACAGAGCCGATCCAGTTGTCTGGGAAGAAGGACACTTTTGGTTTGGGGTACCAGCCCACCTCGAAGGATTTGGTGACTGCGAGCTTCCAGAATAAGGGAGACATTCCCTTGCCCATGCCCATTCCGCCCCTGAGTCAGTCGTTCATCAAAGCCTGCACCATCCAAATGCTGAAAGAAGATGATCCAGAGGATCTTGCAGCAGGGTTCCAGAATCTGTTCGTAGGTGAAGATGAAGCAGAATGTTGTGTGATTCCAGAGGATCACGATGAATACCCCACCATTTAGGATGCAGAGCATGGATACAACCTGAGTAATTGGACTTGCACCTATGTCCTAACCTTCCGAGGAGCTTGGTAGAGTTTATGATAGTTCTAGCGATGTGACTCTAAATTAAAAAACAGACTTGACTTTATGTTTCTTTAATATGTTTTTAATCTCGTATTTTGCTTTCATCATAAATTCCAGAATATTTTTGCAGCTTTAAACTTGCTTTTGTTAAATTAAATTTTATGCATCTTTCTTTCAGCGATCATATTAGTAAATCTGTCGATAATGCGAATATGACATGTAATGAAACCAGCGAACAAAGCTCAAATGGAGAGCATAACCCCGAGAAACAGGAAGAATGTCCACAATCAGAGCTTGGTCAAGAGCTGGAAAACTTTGAGAATAAGCCTAAACCGAAAGTAGAAGAAACTGAGTTGACAAACTTAGGCGATGAGGAAATTGTAAAAGAGACTAGGGTCAGCGTCCACCTAAGTGTCACACAGAAGAAAGAGTTGATTGAGCTCCTGAAACAATACATCGACGTATTTGCTTGGTCGTATGACGACATGCCAGGGTTGATTACGGATATCATCGCACACAGGCTGCCTATCGAGCCGTCTTACCTTCCTGTAAAACAAAGGCCAAAAAAGATCAAACCGGATATGAGTTTGAAATTCAAAGAGGAAGTGTCTAAACAGTTCGACGCAAAGGTAATTCGAGTCGCAAAGTACCCTACTTGGTTAGCAAATATTGTGCCGGTAAAGAAGAAAGATGGAAGTGCAGTGCATTGTGGATTATAGAGATCTCAACAGAGCTAGCCCGAAGGATGACTTTCCTCTTCCAAACATTCATATACTCATCGACAATTGTGCAAAACATAAACTACAGTCGTTCGTCGATTGCTTTGCTGGTTATCATCAGATCCTTATGGCAGGGGAGGACGCAGAAAAGACAACATTCACTACCCCGTGGGGGGTGTATTATTATCGAGTAATGTCGTTCGGTCTCAAGAACGCGGGCGCTACATACTAGAGAGCCATGACTACCATATTCTATGACATGATCCATAAGGAAATTGAAGTCTATGTGGACGATGTTATCATCAAGTCGCGAAGAGCGGAAGGCCATTTGGCAAACTTGAAGAAGTTCTTTGAGCGGATAAGACGGTATAATCTGAAACTGAATCCTGCAAAGTGTGCATTCGGTGTCCTATTTGGGAAGTTGGGTTTTATAGTGAGTAAAAGAGGATTGAGCCGACCTTCGAAAATAAAGGCCATCCGAGATTTACCTCATCCGAAAAGCAGAAAAGACGTGATGAGCTTCCTTGGTCGTCTCAACTACATCAGTAGGTTCATAGCTCAGTCCACCGTGATATGCGAGTCGATATTCAAATTGTTGAAGAAGGATGCCGCTACCAAATAGACAACGAATTGTCAGCAGGCTTTTGATGAAATCAAAGAGTACTTGTCTAATCTGCCAGTTTTAGTACCACCAGAACCTGGGAGGCCTTTGTTACTCTATTTGTCTGTATTAGAGGATGATTTTGGATGCGTGTTGGGGCAACACGATGAAACAGGGAAAAATGAGCAGGCCATATGTCGCGCCCGTTTTTGACCTCGGGGTCTGAACGGTATCCGCGACGTTGCTCTTTGGCGCGGTTCCCTGGATGGAGCGATAATGCTGATTTTAAGGAGTCGCCACCTAATTAATTAAGTGAATTAGGACACTTGATTTATTGCAATAAAATATTGCAATTAATCTCCATTTAATGGTCTGCGAAATTAATGAGATTCTGGATCAGGGTTCTTTATTATCCTAAAGGGAAGGGGTTAGACATCCTTTAAGATCCGCTAACTTGTGGTTATCCGTTCAAACCTAGGTTAATTATTTATTGTCTTTCTATTATACATATTCTAAGCAACTTCCATAATTTACAATTATAATGGTATGCAATACATAATAATAAAGCTAAAATCGAATAAAAAAACTCCGGGACATCTTTTAGCCCTTTTTAGGCCTTCTGCGCAAGATGATCTCTGAATACCTGCATACACACTTAGTAAAAGTGTTAGTAATAGAATAAATAATTTTAAAGTAATAGCAAGAATTAATAAATAAAGCCAAAAATAAATCTGTCTTTTGCATAGGGGAGGCCTTGGAAATCAGACGGAGATTCCTTCATCGGCCAATATTGTTAAAAAACAATAAAATAAATAAAACCTTCAGATCCGCGCCAAATCGGTAATAGTTTTAAACACGGAGGGCTCAGATATATATATAAAAATAAAGTAGGGCATCCTAAACAAGTGCGGCTGCGAGAATTCGCCCTGCCATCGCATGTTGGTTATCCCGTGTAAGTAGAAGAAATCATCAATGCCCTGAAAGCTTCATTTATTTTATTTTCCGTCTTTGCAACTGTGGAGGCCTCAAAAATCGACGGATAACTTTTTCATTGGCCAATGCGAGTGCAGTATCATGTTCAAATCAATGGGATTTCATCAAGTATAGTAATATGTTCTTTTAGTGCAGTAGTGCATCAAAAAATGAAAGCAATCGTATTGTCAGTATATCATCAGTTCAAAATCAATTCTTGCAAATAAATCAAAGCAAAATCAGTCTGATAGTTTGCGAAGCAGCAAACAACAATCATGCTAAAACAGTGACGAAGACAGCCAAAAACAGTGCAAAGTCCCGAAGCAGAAAAATAATAATAAATGGAGCAAATATATACAGACACTGAGGTAATCACCCGGGAAAAATTTATCACAAATTAGGAACATGGTAGGAACTGCCCCAAAAATCAGCCAGCACACCTTTGAAAGACTGGACAGAATAACCAAAAATAATCGAAACAGCGAGTCGGACGAAACCGGTTCGAGAAATCGCATTTCGAATGCAAATATGAAAATAGAAGCAGGGCACCAACGAATTGCCGATAAAGGTCACCAGAGTTTTAAAACTCTGGCCAGATCTGCGAAGGCAAATAATAATATATTTTTAGCAAAAGTAAATCCAACGGAGATCGCCGGAGAAAGGAGCAGGCGTCGCTTCCACGGCTATCGCCGGAGCAACGCCTAGGAACAAACCCATCAGAGAAGACGAAGAGGGGTAGCGGGAGGTGACCCTCGCCGGTCATCCCCTCTGTCGAAGGCAGTGATGTCGGGTGAGACGGCTAAGATTTTGAGAAGTGTCGGGCTTTATTTGGGGAAATGGTGAGGTCAATGGGTTGGTGAAGCACTGGTAGGGGTTCGTCGGAGCTCGAAGCTCCGGCGGTGGCGGCACCGACGGGAGAAGGCAGGGAGAGAGGGTGAGTTTACCATATGAAGTGTCGGTTGCTGATGTTGTAATTTAGTTTTTTTTGTGTTTAATGTGGCGGCTGGGAGGGAAAGGAGGGGTAGGCGGCTGAGTTAAGGGAAAAATGAGGGGTAGGCGGCTGAGGGGTAAAGAATGGTGGGCTGCCCAGGGTTTGAAGAGAGGGGGGTAAGGTTTTTATTTATATGGGTATTTAGGTTTAGGGTTTGGGTTTTGGGTATTGAGTATTGGGTATTGGAGGAAAAAGATGAAAGGTGTATTGGGCTTCAGTTTGGGCTTCGGTTTTTTGCGGATTGGACTGGTCTAGATTGTGCCTTGGACTGGACTGGTTTGACAAAAAATGCAAAACAGATTAATTATTTAAAAGAAAATTATTTAAAGGTACAAGATTATCAAAATAAAAATGCCGACGCTATAATAATAAAATGCAATATTTAAGAAATATTTAATGCCTAATTAAAAGAAAAAAACGCAGTGCTAATTAATTATTTAAAGAGATACAAACATTATTAAAATAAAATGATCGCGCTACAATAATAAAAACATGATGTCAATTTACAAAAATAAAACAACATAGGATGTTAGGTAAAAAATATACAAAAATGCCAAAAAATGGTGATTAAAATGCGGTGTCCTAAAATGTTTAAAATTGCAAGAAATGACTAAAAGATGGGTCAAAATTGGGTGTCAACAGATTGTCACTCTTTGACCGAAGACGATGAAAGAGTTTTCGGACAAAGACGTTGATTTGTAGCCAATTTTGTCCCCATCGTCAGAATTAAAACAAAGATCAAGAAAAAGAATGTACAAAAGCTGATGCAAATTCAAAATTTATCCAGTGTCGAATTATGATGACACTGGGTTGCTGCGATGCTAGAACATTAAAGCAGACAGACGCCGATTCAAAATTGTCCCAGTGTCGAATCACGATGACCTTTGAAATTGTGATCTTTGCAAAATTAAAGCGCATGCACGATTCAAAATTGTCTCAATGTCGAATCATGATGACACTGGGCTACTGTGATGCTGCAAAATTAAAGACAATGCTGAAGCAGATTCAAAATTTGTCCAGTGTCGAATTATGATTGACACTGGGTTGCAGGTGATGTGGTGCTAGAAAAGACATGTTGTTTGTAGATATTGATGGTGTCATTGCATGGACGTGATGCAGATGATCGTCGTTGCATAGACGAAACATAGATGAACCTGTTGCATGAGCTTACATGAAATGGCGTCGTGGCATAAACGCGATGCATATGTTCGTCGTTGCATAGACGAAACATAGATGAAGCCGTTGCATAGGCTTACATGAGATGGCGTCGTTGCAGCGATCCAGATGTTCGTCGTTGCATAGACGAAACATAGATGAAGCCGTTGCATAGGCGTACATGAGATGGCGTCGTGGCATAGACGCGATGCAGATGTTCGTCGTTGCATGAACGAAACATAGATGAAGCTGTTGCATAGGCTTACATGAGATGACGTCGTTGCATAGACGCGATGCAGATGTTCGTCGTTGCATAGACGAAACATAGATGAAGCCGTTGCATAGGCTTACATGAGATGACGTCGTTGCATAGACGCGATGCAGATGTTCGTCGTTGCATGAACGAAACATAGATGAAGCCGTTGTATAGGCTTACATGAGATGGCGTCGTTGCATAGACGTGATGCAGATGTTTGTCGTTGCATGAACGAAACATAGATGAAGCCGTTGCATAGGCTTACATGAGATGGCGTCGTTGCATAGACGCGATGCAGATGTTCGTTGTTGCATAAACGAAACATAGATGAAGCCGTTGCATAGGCTTACATGAGATGACGTCGTTGCATCGACGCGATGCAGATATTCGTCGTTGCATAGACAAAACATAGATGAAGTCGTTGCATAGACTTACATGAAATGGCGTCGTTGCATAGACGCGATGCAGATGTTCATTGTTACATAGACGAAACATGAATGAAGCCGTTGCATAGGCTTTTATGAAATGTCTCGTTGCATAGACGCGATGCAGATGTTCGTTGTTATATAGACGAAATATAGATGAATCCCTTGCATAGGCTTACAATGAAATGGTGTCATTTTATGGACGTACCTGCTTTGTGACTCGCCTGGGTTGAGATAACGTCATTGCATAGACGATGTGCGTTTATAACCCGCATGGGCTTATTGTTGTGCTTTCGCCTTTGCTGATATAAAGATCCTGTACTCAAAGAAAACTTGTGAGTTTTAGGAAATGAGTGATTGATTCGCGTCAACTTTGTAGCTTTGTCTCTTGACGCTTGCATGCTCAGACTTAAGCAAAAGGTTAGTGCATAATTGTTAAGGCAAAAATGATAACGCATGAATTTATAAGCAATGTAATTGTATGAGTAGAAATGTTATCCTGTAAAACGTGATGGCGGTTGTATTCATGTGATGCTGTCAATGCTGAGATTTCGTCCTTGCATGAACGTGTTGAATATTGTGAATGCTTCGAATCTTGTGAGTCTTGATCACGATGCAGTGTGCGGACTTCTTTGGATCTTTGCGAATGCTTCTTTGAATGCTCTGCGGGCTTCTTTGGGCGATCACGAATGATTCTTTGAATGCTAGTTTCTGCACGGACTTAACCCTGGCGGAAATTGCTCATATCTCTTTTCGGAATAATCAAATGCATTTTGTCGCACGTGAGCCAATGAGAAGATTTCTAATGGTGTGATCGAAGCCGACTTAGGCCGCCTACGTATCCTCATGAGGGAATCAGGTCAAGACGTAGTTCGTGATGCAAAAATGATTGTACAATTTTCAAAAAAATGAGACCGAAGCCAATGTGGCCGCCTACGTGTCCCGCTGAGGGAATCAGGTCAAGACGTCGTTCATGTTTGCAAAAAATGAGAATTTTTATATATGCATTTTTTTTTTTTGAAAAGTGGAAAGACAGCATCACGTTCTGACTTCAGTTGATACCGACAATTAGTATTGTGCTTAGGAATTCTGTTATTCACTTCCAGTCTAACCAAGACTGACTTCTGGGTAATTCCTATAGTTTCAAATGGTACCTCAGACACCTAAGTACCGACACACTTGTTTGCAGCCAAGGTTTCGAACTGCACGTAATCTCGCGTTTCAAATGCCCTCACTGAAAGAAAGTCTCATTTCTCACATATATTCCAGTATTTTGAGTTTTGGGACGTTTAGAGAAGTACGCTCACACTCAAAAGGATGTTCAATGCATGCAATTGTGATACCATAGACTTGGCCGTCATGTAAGTATCCACTAATGTGAGAACCCTCAGTATAAGATCATGTAGGGCTTGTTACGGGCTTGTAATATAGGTTTGGGGAAGGGATGGATATCATTTGGGTAAAAGTGATTAATCCTTCCTCGAGCGTTGGACTACGTCCGTGCTTGACATTTGTGTGCTTTGATGCTAAACTGCTTTTTTTTTTGTCCCAATTTTTCTGTACTGACTTCTTTTTGAATCTTTCGTTTGGAGCCCGCTTTTTCCAAAGTTATTCTCCCATTTCATTCTTTTTTTCTTTTTTTTATAATGTCGGGGCTTTTGATTTCTTCTTTTGTGAAGTCATCATTTGTGTTTTCTTTTCCCTTTTGGGACTTTGACAATTTTTGTCTTTGCAAACTTCGACGCAGAATTTTGTCAGCCACTTGCACATTTCCATAGCGCTCAAGGAGGTCAGGCCAAGAGAGGGATAGTGCGTACGCACTCAGAAAGGGTATAGGTGTAATATGTGGTTGTCAAAAGAATAGGCTTCAGGCTAAAAAGGGGTGTACTACGGATAATGTTATTTGGTAGGCTGAAAAGGCTCAAACGGGTCAAAGAAAGCCTACGATCATTTCCTACACCGAGTGTTACTCAGGATTTCGCCTCAACAAACATTCAGGCCAAGTTCTAGATCACAATGCAGTGCAATTGAACTTATTCTAAAACTCACCACACAATGCACATGAAACGATGAGGTTGGTTTCGTTCTTATCTTGAAAGCATGCAAGACAATGTCATTACAGGTGTGCGGGGGAGAGGTACCAAAAGAATCCATGGTTTACCACGAAATCCACTCATATTGATTATTACTCGTTCTTTCCTATGCACACTCCTAACTGTGTTGGTATCAACCAAATCAAACAATGATACTTAAAAGATCTTTCTTTTGTTTTTTTTTATGCTTTTTGAATAAAATATTTTTGTATTTTTTGAATAAATGGTACCAAACCCGAGTAGGGCTGCCTACGTATCTCATCTTTGACGAGAATCAGGTGTGCGTAGTTCGTTCAGATATGTTATAAAACGTATGATTCATTAATGAAAGAAATGCAAAAGTAAAAGCTGTGCAAAACAAATGATTGTTCAATATAAAACTAATGCAAAGTAAAAGGAATGTAATGAAAAAAATGAATGACTGTGATAGAATGAATGAAATGCATGAATGAATGTATGTGCTAGAATGCTTGAAATGTAATAATGAATGTCCGTGATTGGATAAATGCAATGAATGGGTGAACCAAGTATGTCCCCTTCTTTTTTATTTATTTTTTATTTTTTATGTGGTGTCGAACCCTAGATGGGTTTCCTACGTATCACACCGTATGGTGAGAATCAGACACGCGTAGTTCGGGATGATTATGTTGTGAAATGAATGATAAAGAATTATGTAATCGACACTAGACATATCAATTGAATTTGCAAATATGTATAAAGATACAAAATATAGGACCCAGAGCGATGCTTCGTTGAATCTGGTATAAGCTGACTTCTTTCCGTCAACATAACTCCAGCTCATTCTTGTGATGATTTTTTTTTCTTTTCTTTTTCTTCCCCCCCCTTTTTTTAATTTTCTTCCGACCGCCCTCGACTATTTACGAGGACGGTTTTCCTGCAAAAGATATGACAAATGGGTGAGAGTAGGTAAGCCACAAAAATAGTAAAATGTAAGGGCGTGACAATATAGTCAAAGACTTCCCTGCTTGGTTCGACCGGACTGGTGGTTGATGCTTCACAAAGTCCAAATCGCGCTGTTCAAGAGCGATTTACGCAGTAGAAGTCCGGATTGCAATGTGACAACAAAAAGTGCAAAAATGCAAATGCTCGTGGCCGGAATTATAAGCATGATATGTACAGGGATTAAAAGGGTAATTATTGCATTAACTAATATGTATAGAATTGCTAGCGACAACAATAGTAAACGAAAGCATGCAAATCAAGCGCGCGCCTAATATGCATAAGACTTCTCTTATGCCAGAGGTCGGCATAAACGCCAAATATGCGATATTATGATAAATAGGTCCAAGCCGTTAAACTGCAATGTTTTGTTGGAAATGGCGACCAAATGACGATGCACTTTTTCCAATTTCGGTGTGTCATGATCAGGCTTGGATCTGTCTATCATCATCATGCTACACATAGTATGCTAATGGGTCGTTGGGTTGTGAAACCCGTCGACAAGTTTGGTGGATCTCTAATTGTGGCGTTAATACCAAGGATTAACCCACCTAAGGTTTATGCATGCATGACTTAATAAAAAAAGGTGGTATAGCTCTATCTTAAGATTTCTAAGATTTGGCTTACTAGACACAAGGTTCCCAAGCGGACAACTCGAGTGAGAAGGCTACGCGGCCACCGGTTAGACCGGACACTCCACGTATATTACCAACTCTCCTAAATTTGGGTTTTGAAGAAAGAATTTTGCTGATGCACTAAGCGCACCTCGCGTGTAGTGTGTGACAATGTGAATTTTTCAGAGTGGAAGAAATATGAGCGGAATGCCAGTTTAAGGAAAGCAGTAAAAGCAAATAGCAACTAAAACAGTTAAGCATGCAAGATTAAAGCAAGCAATTTTAAGGCATTTTTAACAAATAAAGCAAATAAAGACAAGCAATAATAAACCTAGGTTTGCTATGGTCAAGAACCTCATTATCCCGGTAGTCGCCATCTTTATCGCGCGTTTTTGACCTCGAAGTGCAGGCGGTATCCGCGACGTTGCTCTTTGGCACGGTTCCCTGGATGGAGCGATAATGCTGATTTTAAGTAGTCACCACCTAATTAATTAAGTGAATTAGGACACTTGATTTATTGCAATAAAAATATTGCAATTAATCTCCATTTAATGGTCTGCGAAATTAATGAGATTCTGGATCAGGGTTCTTTATTATCCTAAAGGGAAATGGTTAGGCATCCTTTAAGATCCGCTAACTTGCGGTTATCCGTTCAAACCTAGGTTAATTATTTATTGCCTTTCTATTCTACATATTCTAAGCAACTTTCATAATTTACAATTATAATGGTATGCAATACATAATAATAAAGCTAAAATCGAATAAAAAAACTCCGGGACATCTTTTAGCCATTTTTAGGCCTTCTGCACAAGATGATCTCCGAATACCTGCATACACACTTAGTAAAAGTGTTAGTAATAGAATAAATAATTTTAAAGTAATAGCAAGAATTAATAAATAAAGCCAAAAATAAATCCGTCTTTTGCACAGGGGAGGCATTGGAAATCAGATGGAGATTCCTTCATCGGTCAATATTGTTAAAAAACAATAAAATAAATAAAACTTTCAGATCCGCGCCAAAACAGTAATAGTTTTAAACACGGAGGGCTCAGATATATATATAAAAATAAAGTAGGACATCCTACACAAGTGCGGCTGCGAGAATTCGCCCTGCCAGCGCATGTTGGTTATCCTGTGTAAGTAGAAGAAATCATCAACGCCCAGAAAGCTTCATTTATTTTATTTTCCGTCTTTGCAACTGTGGAGGCCTCAAAAATCGACGGATAACTTTTTCATTGGCCAATGCGAGTGCAGTATCATGTTCAAATCAATGGGATTTCATCAAGTATAGTAATATGTTCTTTTAGTGCAGTAGTGCATCAAAAAATGAAAGCAATCGTATTGTCAGTATATCATCTGTTCAAAATCAATTCTTGCAAATAAATCAAAGCAAAATCAGTCTGATAGTTTGCGAAGCAGCAAACAACAATCATGCTAAAGCGATGTGAAAACAGACCAAAAGCGATTGCAAAGTCCCGAAGCAGAAAAATAATAATAAATGGAGCAAATAGATACAGACACTGAGGTAATCACCCGGGCAAAATTTATCACAAATTAGGAACATGGTAGGAACTGCCCCAAAAATCAGCCAGCACACCTTTGAAAGACTGGACAGAATAACAAAAAATAATCGAAACAGCGAGTCGGACGAAACCGGTTCGAGAAATCGCATTTCGAATGCAAATATGAAAATAGAAGCAGGGCACCAACGAATTGCCGATAAAGGTCACCAGAGTTTTAAAACTCTGGCCAGATCTGCGAAGGCAAATAATAATATATTTTTAGCAAAGGTAAATCCAACGTAGATCGCCGGAGAAAGGAGCAGGCGTCGCTTCCACGGCTATCGCCGGAGCAACGCCTAGGAACAAACCCATCAGAGAAGACGAAGAGGGGTAGCGGGAGGTGACCCTCGCCGGTCATCCCCTCTGTCGAAGGCAGTGATATCGGGTGAGACGGCTAAGAGTTTTGAGAAGTGTCGGGCTTTATTTGGGAAAATGGTGAGGTCAATGGGTTGGTGAAGCACTGGTAGGGGTTCGCCGGAGCTCGAAGCTCCGGCGATGGCGGCATCGACGGGAGAAGGCAGGGAGAGAGGGTGAGTTTACCATATGAAATGTCGGCTGCTGATGTTGTAATTTAGTTTTTTTTGTGTTTAATGTGGCGGCTGGGAGGGAAAGGAGGGGTAGGCGGCTGAGTTAAGGGAAAAATGATGGGTAGGCGGCTGAGGGGTAAAGAATGGTGGGCTGCCCAGGGTTTGAAGAGAGGGGGGTAAGGTTTTTATTTATAGGGGTATTTAGGTTTAGGGTTTTGGGTTTGGGGTATTGGGTATTGGGTATTGGAGGAAAAAGATGAAAGGTGTATTGGGCCTCAGTTTGGGCTTCGGTTTTTGGCGGATTGGACTGGTCTAGATTGTGCCTTGGACTGGACTGGTTTGACAAAAAATGCAAAACGGATTAATTATTTAAAAGAAAAATTATTTAAAGGTACAAGATTATCAAAATAAAAATGCCGACGCTATAATAATAAAATGCAATATTTAAGAAATGTTTAATGCCTAATTAAAAGAAAAAAACGCGGTGCTAATTAATTATTTAAAGAGATGCAAACATTATTAAAATAAAATGATCGCGCAACAATAATAAAAACATGATGCCAATTTACAAAAATAAAACAACATAGGATGTTAGGTAAAAAATATACAAAAATGTCAAAAAATAGTGATTAAAATGTGGTGTCCTAAAATGCTTAAAATTGCAAGAAATGACTAAAAGATGGGTCAAAATTGGGTGTCAACACCATATATTATCTAAGTAAGAAGCTCACAGTGTATGAGGCTCGCTACACTCTACTGGAACGTACTTGTTGCGCATTAACTTGGGTTGCCCAGAAATTCAGGCATTATCTATCAACATACACCACTTATCTTATTTCGAGGATGGACCCGCTTAAGTATATACTTCAGAAGCCCATGCCCACTGGAAAGCTAGCAAAATGGCAAATTATGCTGAGCGAGTTTGATATCGTATACGTCATACAGAAAGTCGTAAAAGGACAGGCATTAGCTGACCATATTGCTGAGAACCCGGTCGATGAGGAATATGAGCCCCTCCGAACCTATTTCCCTGACGAAGAGATATTGTTTGTCGGATAAGATATCTCGGAGGATTACCCAGGTTGGAGAATGTTCTTCGATGGAGCGACAAACTTTAAGGGGGTTGGCATTGGAGCAGTTTTGGTTTCAGAATCAGGTCAACATTACCCGATCTCCGCGAAGCTCAGATTTTCATGCACCAACAATATGACAAAATATAAAGCTTGCATATTGGGACTCAGAATGGCAGTAGATATGAATATACAAGAGTTACTGGTCATAGGTGATTCAGACTTGCTGATCCATCAAGTACAGGGTGAATGGGCAACCAAGAATACGAAGATACTCCCCTACCTGCATTGCGTGAAGGAATTGCAGAAGAAGTTCAGTAATATAGAATTTAAACATGTCCCAAGGATCCAGAACGAATTCGTTGATGCGTTGGCAACCTTATCCTCCATGATTCAACATCCGGACAAGAATTACATCGATCCGATCACAGTGAGTGTGCTGGAACAACCTGCTTATTGCTCACATGTAGATGAAGAAATAGACGGGAATCCTTGGTACCATGACATCAAAAGATACCTCAAGGCAGGAGATTATCCAGAAGGCATAACCAACATTCAGAAGAAAACACTCCGAAGGTTAGCAAATCATTTCTTTTTAAATGGGGATGTTTTATATCGAAGGACTCCAGATCTGAGTTTATTGAGATGTGTCGACACTCAAGAGGCGAGCAAGCTAGTAGAAGAGATACACGGAGGGACATGAGGACCTCATATGAATGGCTTCACTTTGGCGAAAACGATTCTGCGAGCGGGTTATTTTTGGATGACGATGAAAACAGATTGTATCCGCTTTGTGCAGAAATGTCACCAGTGCCAGATTCATGGGGATTTGATTCGAGTACCTCCGAACGAACTTAATGTGACAAGTTCTCCTTGGTCATTCGCAGCTTGGGGCATGGATGTCATCGGCCCTATCGAACCCGCTGCCTCAAATGGGCACAGATACATCTTCGTAGCAATTGACTATTTCACTAAGTGGGTAGAAGCATCATCACACAGATCAGTGACGAAGAAAGTAGTAATCGACTTTGTTCGCAACAACATCATCTGCAGATTTGGCATTCATGAGTCTATCATCACAGACAACGGAGCCAACCTCAACAGTGGCCTAATGCAGGACATGTGCGAGAAGTTCAAGATTATCCGCCGCAATTCCATCCCATATCGCCCGCAAATGAATGGCGCAATCGAAGCAGCTAATAAGAATATCAAGAGGATCTTGCACAAGATGATTAGCAACTACAAGCATTGGCATGAGCACCTACCTTTCACACTTCTGGGTTACCGCACTACTATTAGGACCTCTACCGGTGCAACACCGTATCTTTTGGTATATGGAACAGAGGTAGTATTACCAGCAGAAGTGGAAATACCATATTTGAGAATTATTCAAGAGGCTGAGTTGAGCGAAGCTAAATGGGTGCAAAGTCGATACGAGCAGTTGATAATGATTGATGAAAAACAGATGAATGCGATGCATGGCAGCTCTACGAGCAGGATGACGAGGGTAACAAAAGGTAAGACCGAGGGGCGTTCGCGAGGCAATTGGTGCCGAACGCATATTCCCTCATCAGAATGAGGCTAAAGGGAAATTCACACCAAATTGGCAAGGGCCCTACATGGTTCATCGAGTGTTGAGTGAAGGATCTTTAATCTTAGCTGAGATGGATGACGAAGTATGACCTAAAACTATCGACGCAGATGCGGTAAAGAGATACTACGTTTAGGAGCATTTGTCTTCCATGTAATTCCATTTGCATTGTAAAAAGTTGCGTTCCCTCGGTGGGACATGCATGGAGCCCATATAGGGTCTCGTCGCTTCAAATTAGAAAAGCCCCTTTACTTTTAATTGGAACTAAGTTCGACCTGATTCCCTTGGCGGATACGTAGGCGGCCATATCGACTTCGGTCCCACCTTTAGAAATTTTAGCTTTACCAAATTTCGCTTGTAATGAACTACATCATGACCTGATTCCCTCATGGGATACGTAGGCGGCCTAAATCGGCTTCGGTCACACAATTAGAAATCTTCCCATTGGCTCGCGTGAAACAAAATGCATTTGATTATTCCAAAAAAGAGATATGAGCAATTTCCGTCAGAGTTAAGTCTTGCCCACGCGCCCCGCATAACGAAAACTGGGACAATTTTAGGAAACGCACCGTGAAGAGATCATAATAAGGATTCCAAAAAAAAGGTGTTCGTTTGGTAAGAAAACGTGTCATATTCGGCAAATTTGACAAGTCTTTTATACTTTATACGCATGTCATATAAATGTTTTATTTTAAAGATGTTTTGTGCACACCTCATGAAAATGTTTCGTTTTGGAAATATTTTTGGGACACGCTATGTCAAAATGTTTGCTACCAAATATCTCAACAAAATAAGGCAGGGGTTGCAGGTTCAAACAAATCGGTATACGATCGTAAAGATCAAGGCGCGAGAATCAATACTGACCGACTTCCAAAAAAAAACTCACAAGTTTCTTTGAGTACAGATTCTTTCTCATTAGTAGAAGCAGAAACAATAGTAAAATCTAGGCGAAATGACAACCGCATTCACAACATCTAGCAAGTCTGTGCAGGGACTACGTCAGCAATCAGCAATCGTAGTATTCAGCAAGCATTCGCAGCATCCAACAAGTTCGTGCAGAGACTATATCAGCAACCGCATCATTCAGCAAACATTCGTAGCATCCAGCAAGTCCGTGTAGAGACTACATCAGCAACCGCAACATTCAGTAGGCATTCGCAGCATCCAGCAAGTCCGTGCAGAGACTACAACAAGCAATCGCAGCATCCAGCAGGTCCGTGCAGAGACTACATCAGCAATCGCAACATTCAGCAAGCATTCACAGCATCCAGCAAGTCCGTGCAGAGACTACATCAACAATCGCATCATTCAGCAAGCATTCGCAGCATCCAGCAAGTCTGTGCAGAGACTACATCAGAAATCAACAATCGTAACATTCAGCAAGCATTCACAGCATCCAGCAAGTTCGTGCAGAGACTACATCAGCATCAGCCGCATTCAACAAGCATTCGCAACATCTAGCAAGTCCGCACAGAGACTGCATCAGCACTTGCAGCATTTAACATGTCCGTGCAAGGATAAAATCTCAGCATTTGCAGCATCACATCAACTCGACCGCCATCACGTTTTACAGGATAACATTTCTACTAATACAATTACATTGCTTATAAATTCATGTGTTATCATTTTTGCCTTAACATTTATGCACTAACCTTTTGTTTAAGTCTTAGCATACATGAGCACAACGTGGATTTTCTCTTACAGCGAACCGGGGCAATTTATTGGGGGGCCAATCTTCCCAACGAATGACAGAAGCGGCCTCAAGCGTCGGTCCACTCATCCCATATCACCAATAAATCCAGCGTCATCATAAGTCGATACTGGTACACCCCTAAGTTCAAGTCAGTTTATTTTTATTTTAACATCACATCGACCCAGTGTGGTCATAACTCGACACTGAAATAAATTTTGAGTCCGCATCAACCCGTTTTGGTGTTTGACCATGGTAGCCCAGTGTCGTCATAATTCGACACTGGGACAAATTTTGAGTCCGTGTCAGCCCGTCTTGGTGTTTGACCATGGTAGCCCAGTGTCGTCATAATTCGACACTGGGACAAATTTTAAGTCCGCGTTATCCGGCCTCGATGTTTGACCATGGTAGCCCAGTGTCGTCATAACACGACACTAGTACAATTTTGAATTTGCGTCAGCCTTATCTCAACTGCCCATCATTTTTAATTCTGAAGATCGAGACAAAATTGGCTATAAGTCAACGTCTTTGTCTGAAGACTCTTCCATCATCTCCATACAAAGAGGGACAAGTTGTTGACACCCAATTTTGACCCTCTCGTCCAGTCATTAACTATAAAATTACACTAGTTTTTCAAAAAAAAATAATTTTAACAATTTACAACAATAAAACATTAATACATGCAATAAATAAGCGATTTAATAATGACACCGCATTTTACGTCTCACGTCTGCAATTGTTGCCTAAATATCAGTCATAATTTAAGCTCTATTCTATTCTTAATAATTTAAATAATGATAAATACTTAAATAAATTAATAATTTAATAATGGCGTCGCATCAAACATTCCTTAAAATTATATCCACATTTATTAATATTCAAAGCAATTTCATGATTATTATTTGCAATTTAAACCCCCCATTAATTCAATTTTAATTTAACATCGCAAAGCATGCATAATAAATAAGATTTTAATAGCATCGCATTATAAAACATTAAACACTAATTAAATAGTACGTCCGCATTTATTATTGTAATAATTTGAACCTCATTTATTTACCACTAATCAAAATACTAACACTAAAATTTAACAAAAAAAACTAATAATAATACATAGCCCAAACATTAATCCCTCCCTTTCTATTAATTCCCCAAGCCCAAAAACTGTCCAAAGCCAAATCCTTACCGACTGACCCGCAGGCCCACTCCCCTTTATACTCGTCCATCACCATCATCCAACATTTCAAAGGAAAAACCTAAAAAACCAAATAAACCTAAAACCTAGCAGCCGTCGCACCCTTGCCCTCGCACCCCCATCGCCCAGCCGAGATTCTCGCCGAAGAATCCGGTGAACCAACCATAAACCACGACCAAAATATACCCCTATCACAGAACCAAATCGTCCTTTTAGGGCACAAAATAATATACCCGAAAATCTTCTAAAAATCTGAGATTCTTACACCAAGAATCTGGTATAAGAATTAGTCCAAATTCAGTACCAAATCTTCCAAGTAACCATAACTAGAGCAGTACTAAAATTAACCCCAAATTATCATCCACAAAATCACTCCAGAATTACACCAAAATCGTCTGTCAAAGTCAGCCAAATCGCCATAAAAACGTTACCAAAATTGGAACCCCTAATCGCGACTATATATATATAGCGATTTAGACATGAAGAAGGGCAAGGGTTAATCACTCAGCATCTAAAAATTAGCAGTCTAAGAGTAGGAAATTCAACCCCAGTAAGCATTGCAGAGACAATAAGAATCCAAGCGTCGGCGAAACCCCTTAGGACAACAGAGACATCCATTCTCACAAGATCTTTTCCTTTCAAATCGCATAGCAATAAAAATTCTGAGTGGATCGACGACTTAATACGCTGTCTCGGTTCGCTGTCCGGAGAAGGCAATTTCATCTCTTTTCCCAACCTTCTGTTCATTTACATTCTTACAATTTGTATGATGTCTATTTCTTGAAAGATGTTAGTTATCGTTTATGTGTGTTAAATTAATTCGAAGCCTGTTTGATGAAGATTATTGGGGTGCTTGAAACTGTTAGCATAATATCAAGCATTTGGCATAGTGTCTGTGTTAATAATCTGCCTACTACGTCGTTGTGTTAAATTATATGTTGATCTACCAACGGGGTCTCTGTGTCCATTTTATTTGTCAATACAACGATAGTCGTGTCGAGTTTGGGTCATTAAGTTGGGTGTTGGAATATAAATGAGATATAAATTGTACGACATATGTCTAGTTTGATATTTAGATCTAATTAGCATATTTCCAACTGCCTCCATGTCGAGAAATAAGATATGTGTGCCACTGGAACTAGATTGAAACATGCCTATCTATCTCATTGTTTGCATTACCCTTTTGATCATATGTGATGGTCCCCAGCATACTGATGTCGCTTTGCTTCTTGTCTTTTATTAGTTATCTACCTATATTGGTCTGTCTAAGTGCTGAGACATACACCTGCCTGTAAACTGCCTGTTATGGTATAAAGAGCATGTATTCATCTCATTACAGTTCTTAGAAGAGTCTATATAAGCATACCTATTATCTTTCCGATAGCAAGTTGCATTTTCAATTCGGCTCGTATAGTAATCTGCAAGAAATGCACCTCTGACTAATCGATCTCGCTTAAATGAGTCTGGCATCTTGATTACCATGTATGTCTTATATATCTATTGGGCTAATTATATGATTTCTCCATATATGAGGGATATCGTGCTGGTGCATAATATAAATGTGACTACACATGCCTAACTTTAGCTTAAATGATCATGAATATATACAACTATTACTGGTGCATGTTCAGCTATGCCAACTATTTGATTGCCTGTGTGTAAAATGTTTCCTTGATAATATGTAACTCCCTCTTCTTGAGCTATTATGTATGTTTGCTGTTTGCCCAGACGGGGTCGGAACTCATATGAGTCATTCATTCGAATTGTCTTGTGCTCTCAGTTAAATCACTCATTTTATGTTAATTTTGACGTATGCTAACATATACTCCCTTTTCTCCTAAAATAACTGAGTATGTAAAATGCTAGTATCCAGTCTTCCTGCCCGCACCATTTTATGAACCTGCATGCATTTAGTCAATTAGATATCAGAATATGTATATATATCTAGTATACATATGATATATACAAAGGCCTATGGCAGGTTCTCTCCAGTGTACTGTGCACATTTTTACTATGTTTGTATAGTAATTCCTATCTCTGTGTGAATTTGGCTTTAACTAATGACTTACCGAGACCCGATGTTACAGTTAGATAAGTTGGTTGGGATGTTTTGCTGGAGTCACTGTGATTGGAATTTATTATGCACATAGGTGCATGTTTGACATTTAATAATTTGTATCGAATATTATTTGGGTTGATTCTAATCCTTTTTTTTTACATGAAACGCATCGGAGCAAAAATGAAGAGTCTCATGGCGAGACTCATCACGAGCTACAACATATGAAGACCCACATCTATGTGAATCTTTCTGTCCGCATTGGAAATTTCAAACCACAGGCGATATGACATCGCTATTCTTCGAGTCATCCTTACTAATTCCTATTCCGCCCCCATTTATTTGTTGTAAATTAATTGTCTAACACTACATTAATTAGCATAACACTTAGAATAATTAGACTTTGAATAATCAGATTAGTAAGTAGTTTGACATTAGAGATTTACTTTCTCCTTAAGTTAAATATTCTAGGTTTGCCATACATTGCTTAAGTTACATTAAACAACCTAATAATTTTTGCTTGCATAACTCTTCGCGTAGTCGAAGTATTATTTGCTACAGATTTCCTAACACAAGAAAAACTTTCTTATTAGCATTCATATAGGAAAAGTTACTTTTCGTACTCTTATTAGCACTTGCAAAATTAGACCTTTTACAGGCTAGGCCTATTTTAAACATGCATTTTCTTTAACATAATAATAATCTAGGTTTGAACGGACAACCGCAAGTTAGCGGATCTTAGAGGATGCCTGACCCCTTCCCTCTAGATTAATAAAGAATCATTGCCCAGAATCTCACATAGTTTAGTAGATCATTAAATGGAGTTAATGTTGACTACTTAGTTGACATTTAGGTGTCCTAATTCACCTAAACTAATTAGGTGGCAGCTCTGCGAACTCTTTTAGCAAACCCTTAGCATTTTAGCACCTTTTTAGCACTTTTAGCATTTTTAGTATATTTTATTTTCTAATCTAATTTAAAGCAGGAGTAGTAGAAATGTCGCGGTCGAAAAAGGGCGTGACAGAAGTCTTATTGTATAACACTTTTAGAGGGGATGAATATGTCAAGCCTTTAGAGGAAAGAATATTTAGGAGATCGGTAGTCATTTGTAGTGCATGATGCTAAAATAGTTTTCAGTTCCAACATTCTGTTGCGAGAAATCATTCATTGGCCCTCTTCCTCTCGGCATTCAAATCCGATGCCACAGATGGGCCTGTACTTATGATTCCAGGAGAACTTGCCGTCTGTTTTTCGAGCTCACTAAGGCAAGCGGCGGCTAAGTAGGGATAGACCGACCCATAATGGAATAGTAATAGAAAAAGGTCTAAGGCTAATAGCTGGTAGGTCACCTGAAGAATTGATTGCAGTTTCCGCCCTCGGCCGCTCAACTGTTCGAGCGCAATGCAGTGGTCTCTATCGTGGAAAAAAAGGAAAAACGTAGGATTGATCAAAAGCGGAGAGGTGCGAAGCTGCTCGACTGAAGGGAGAGGGGTGGACGACAACAAAAAAGTGATTGCTCTTTCTTTCGATTGAGCGTCGATACTTTTGGAGTCTCTATGTGTATGCGTGTCAATGTCTTGATAGACTTTAACCCCAGTCCGACAAAAGATATAAAAAAAGCACACATGTCGGAAAGGGGGCTTAAAAGCATCGGAACGCCGCTGGCGGAGAAAGCTCGAAGAGTGACCCTGCAAGGCAGGCAGCCTTTCTGCAAAATAAATGCCCGCCTCGCCGGTTGGTAGGAATAGGTATGCCCTGGTTCGACAACAGAGAACAGAACATCTCTGAAAAAAGATAAATACCAGGAACGGAAGAATGAACCAATAAAGTGCGGACAATATTATTAATGGTACAAATTTTTCGCTCAGTTTTTCCATTTTGTGAAGACGTATGAGGACAAGAAAAATGAAAATTTATACCATTTTGAGCACAAAACTCCCTAAATTCCCCATTATCATATTCTTTGTCATTATCACATTGAATGTTTTTTATTTTCCGTTTGAATTGCGTTCTTATGACTTTGGGTTTTTCCCTAAATCCCATTTTGATTTACCGTGTGGGGCCCTTCCAAATCCGTGTACGACGTGGATTTAAGGTTTTTCCCTAAATCCCAAAGTCACAACAACGGAAAATCCAGCCACCCTGTGGGCTCCACGACTGCTGTTGCTAAGTCTAATATTTATCAAATACACAAGAAAAAGAGAAGGGCCCCACACGGTACATGGACATGGACCACACGGCTGGACCCACTGTTTAACAAGTTAACAGTAAACCACCAATCCCACATCAGATTGTAGCTTTAAACTATATATTCACACTTTCAGCACAAGATGAAAAACAATTGAGCAACTGGTTGCAGTTTAAGCTGACAAACTTAAAGGAAAAAGAGATCACATAATTATGTGTTGCAAAGTAACAAAAGGAAGTCCCTCTCCTCTAAGAAAGTTAACTAATTATTTCGTCAAAACTTAACGGAAAAGGGTCATATTTACTTTTGTACTCTAAAAAATAAATTATATTTATCTTTCATTATACTTTATTAATATATTTGTCCTTTTCATCTAACTTTTGGTTCATATTTTCTCTTAAACTATTAACTGACTAATCCCAGCTTAACATTTCCTACGTGGCATTTTCTTTTTTAATTAAAAAACAATCGTCCTATTTTAACCCCCCCCCCCCCTTAATCTCCATTAAAGCATAACCCAAAACCTATTAAATCAAACAAAAGAAAAAGGTGTTCTTTAATTCATCAAAATCTAGCTTCTCAATCTCAAGAGTATTTTCAACCCCTTTCAACAATAACAAATGGACTTAGCCACTTATGAATATTTAATTCTTTCTTTCTCCATTTTTTTCATACTCAAAAAGCTACAAAAGGCCTTACTTTTATAATTTACGAACATAGTTTTAAACTTCCAAGCATCTAAATAGTTCACAATGTAATTGTCGATCCACTTAACTTTGCAGGTTATACTATTAAATTATAAGTATCCTTTTTTTTCTTCATATTCTTAGCAGGTCAAGACTTGTTCTGTCCTAACCCGTCCTAATTAACCTGTCCCATTATCACCCCTATATGTGTCATAATTTGTGATTATGAAGATGAAATGTAGAGAAGATGATTTGGGAATTTTCTGTGTATTTCATAACAACTAATTACATCTCTTTATACATGTACTAGGGACTTACTATGTAAATATTTAAGGACTAAAATTGAAATACTAAAACTATGTAACTAATTACTAACTGAATTAAAACAAACCCTACAAAATACAATCCTATATTCAGAATCCTATTTTTGGGCCAAAAGAGCCAAAACATTTAATAAACCATTTGAGAAGCCCAATTTGAGAAGCCCAGCATTGCATCCAGCAGTCCATCGAAATCATCAGTCCAGTTTTAGCCAAGCCCACTTCAGCTGAGGCCCATTTCAGCTGAAGCCCTATTCTCATCGATAATATCTACATGATGTACTTACTTTGTCTTTCACTTTACGCCTCTTGCACTTCACCTCCTCTTTCACGTCACCTCGTTCACTTCACCTTCTCTATACCCAGTTTCTCCATTAATCTCTACACCCGCTTCCGTGGAGGCGTAATGACCCGACTGCGGAGAAGATGATGATGCGAAGGCCCAGATAGGGATTTCGTGAAAATATCGGCAAGCTGGTCTTTGGATGGGACAAAAGAAAGAGAAATCAAACCTAAAAGGTACTGTTGCCGGACAAAATGACAGTCGAGTTCAACATGTTTCGTTCTTTCATGAAAGACGGGGTTTCGAGCGATGTCAATGGCCGCTTTGCTGTCAGAATGTATAGGTACCGGAATCAGAGAGGAAATCGATAGATCTGAAAGTAAACGAGTCAGCCATGTTAACTCTGCCACCAGTCGCCGCATGGACCGGTATTCAGCCTCGGCAGAAGATAAGGAGACAGAAGCTTGTTTCTTGGACTTCCAAGAGATAGGCGAACCACCCAAACTGATGAAGAAACCACTGACAGAACGGCGACTGTCCCGACAAGTTGCCCAATCAGCATCACAGAAAGCAGACAAAGAGAAGCTTGGCGAAGCATTGAGAAGAAGTCCATGACAGGGATACTTCGTAAGGTAACGTAAAACTCGTAGTCCAGCATTAAAATGATCCACTGTAGGTGTTTGCATGAACTGACTCAAAGTCAAGACAGCAAAAGATAGATCTGGTCTTGTATGAGTCAAATAATTTAATTTTCCAACGAGATGTCTATATGTGGTGGGATCTGATAATATTTCTCCCTTTGTTGCAGATAATTTTGCAGATGGATCCATTGGCGAAGAGGCCGTCTGGTGAAACATCAAATTCAGCAAGAAGATCTAAAGTATACTTTCTTTGACTGATGATAAGACCATGGTCTTCTCTTAATATTTCCATACCCAAGAAATAGTGAATGAGGCCTAAGTCCTTAATTTTGAATTCTGAGTGAAGAAAAACCTTAAGACCTTCAATTTCTGGATGATCATTTCCAGTAATAAGAATATCATCAACATATACTGCGACCATAGAAATCAAAAGAACTCAGTATGCTTAAAGAAAAGAGAGTAATCATTTAGTGAGGCTGTATATCCTTTAAAAGTTAAGGCCCCGGCAAGCTTGGCATACCATTGCCGAGAAGCCTGTTTCAAACCATAGAGAGATTTTCTCAGTTTGCATACCAAACCAGGGGTAGGTGAGTCTAACCCATAAGGAAATTTCATATATACTTCTTCTTGCAAATCACCCTGCAAAAATGCATTGTTGACATCAAACTGAGAAATATCCCAACCTTTCTTGACTGCAATTGCCAACAAACATCTGATTGTAGTCATTTTAACTACTGGGGAAAAGGTTTCATTGAAATCAATCCCTTCAGTCTGTATATCCCCTCTGATGACTAAGCGAGCCTTTAACCTCTCTATAGATCCATCTGCATGTTGTTTTACTTTGTAGACCCATTTACAAGGAAGAGCCTTTCTTCCTGGGGGTAAAGAAACTAAATCCCAAGTGTGATTGGCTTGAAGTGCTTCTATTTCAGTTTCCATGGCTTTTATCCATCCAAGATGATGGCATGCCTGTTTAAAAGATGTAGGTTCTGTGATTGTAGAAACACTGTCCAGAATAATTTGACTTGGCTGAGAAAGAGCATGGAAAGACAAAATGGTGGGTGTAGTGGGGGCAACAAAACAGGATTCTGTAACATTACTAAGGAAAATAGTATTGCAAAAGTAGTCATTTAGATGAGAAGGAAGAATCCCTTTGTTGGATCTGTCTGACCTTCTTGGTTCTGGTTCAAGGGGGGTGTCAACTGTATGTGGTGGTGCAGTAGGAGGAGACACAGGATGTGGAAAAAGATCAGAATTATCAAGTGTGATAGGAGTAGATGTATTTGTCAAATCAGGGGAAAACCTAGAGATAGACTGATCATGCATTACATCTAGTGGTGAAGGAGAGGTTTCTAGAAAGATATGGGAAGATGGATCTGAAAAAATAGACATTTTGGAAGCAGTGGAAAGAGTAAAAGGATACTGATTCTCATGAAATTTCACATCCCTAGAGATCACAATTTTCTTGGTGTCTAGTTCTAATAACTTGTATCCTTTTTGAGTTAGAGGATATCCTATCAACACACAAGCCTTTGCCCTTTGATCAAACTTAGTCCTTCCCTGAGTTAGAGTAGATACATAACATAGACATCCAAAATTCCTTAAGTGAGAATAATCAGGCTGTTGTTGGAAAATGACTTCATAAGGAGTTTTCCCTTTGAGAACACTGGAAGGTAATCTGTTTATGATGTATGTGGCTGTTAGGATACATTCACCCCAGTAACAAACAGGAATGTTGGATTGAAACATCAGACTTCTTGCAATATCTAAGAGATGTCTGTGTTTTCTTTCAACAATTCCATTTTGTTGAGGGGTTCCTACACAAGACATTTGGTGGATAATGCCTTCTGCAGCAAGATAAGCTGCTTCTTGTGTTCCTTTTCCTAATTCAAGAGCATTATCAGATCTTATCATCTTCACCTTCAAATTAAACTGCCTTTGAACCATAGAAAGAAAATTCTTGAGAAGAGGGAAAGCATTACTTTTGGTACTCATCAGAAATGTCCAAGTTCCTCTACTAAAATCATCCACTATAGTTAGGAAATATTTAAAATCATTGTAAGTATTTGATTTGTATGGTCCTCATGTATCAATGTGAATGAGTTCAAAGAGTCCTTTTGTCTTGATGTTACTTACAGGAAAAGGAAGCCTAGTTTGTTTAGCTTTAGGACATATATCACAAATAAAATTAGAAATAGAATCACAATGAAGGAAATGTAAATGTTTCATTGCTGAAAAAGGTAGATGACCCAATCTTACATGCCAAAGTTTTACATCAGAAGTAGCTTTAACATGCCCAGAAACAGGGACAGATTCTGAAATGGAATTTCTTCCTTGTGGAATTGAAAGGACATTTGCATTAAATAAACACCTAGACTTAGGATTAGTAGGTTCCAATAGATATAATCCTTCTCTTATTTCACCAAAAGCTTGAGGACTCTTCATTGAATGGTCCTGCAAGAAACACTTACTATATGTAAATATGGCATCACATTTGATTTGTACACATAACTTATGCACAGATAATAAGTTAAATTTGAATTGGAACATGAAGAACATTTTCCAAAATGAGACACTGGCGAATAGGGATACTTCAGATGAGTAACATTTACCTTGAAAGAATTAGGTAAATTGATGTTTAGAGGTACAGGAAGTGGAGTAAGAAACAAAAAGAAAGTAGAATTAGAACACATGTGTTCTGATGCTCCTGAGTCAATTATCCAGGAGCTAGATTTGAAAGCTAATTGGCGAACGAATATTTAAGAATAGTACCAGCCACTGCATTTGCATTAATGCTTGAATTTCCTGACTGTCCCAGTTTTGCCTGTTTGTATAAATGCATCATTTCCTTTATTTCTTCTTTGGTGTATTGTTGTGTCAAATTGATGTTGATGCTGTCCAGTTCCTCAAGTGCTACTGCTGCATTTCCTTTGACTGTTCCTTGATAATCCTTAGAGTTAGTAAACTGAAAATCAGATGGGAATCCATGCAGTCTGTAGCAATCATCCTGTGTGTGTCATGTTTTCCCACAATATGTGCAGCTAACATTGGGGTTATACTTTATTTTTAAAACTTCGTTGTGGTTTAACAGATCTCTGTGTTGTGTTTCCTCCTCTGAATGTCTGATTCTTAAATTTCTGAAACTGCTTACCATTCCCTGTTGCTATGAATGCTGCAAACTCAGAAAGCAGCCGAGCATGAGGCTGTTTATTCAATCCAGCAGCCAAAAAGGATGCAGAATCAGATGTGGAATGTGCATATGCTTCCCTCTGATTCTCATCCTGTAAAAGTAATGAGTATGCAAGGTCCATATTAGGCAAGGGACTCATCATCAGGATGTTTCCCCTTGCTTGTGTGTAAATATCATTCAGCCCCATGAGAAATTGAATCAGTCTTTGATCTTGCAAAGATTTTGTTAGTTTTGCCTTTCCCTCACACAGGCAGACACAAGAACAACTTATAATGACATTCATTGTATCTAGTTCATCCCATAGTTTCTTGAATTTGGTAAAATATTTAGCAATATCTTCATTACCTTGAACTAAGCTTGTGATTTCCTTTTGTAAATGGTAGAGTTTGGCACCATTTGACTTCCCAAACCTCTGCTCCAAACTGTCCCATAGATCTTTTGCTGTGTTAGAGTGTATTACACTATCAGCTATATCTTTTGTTAGAGCATTTGTGATCCAAGTGATGACCATGTCATTAACACAGCACCACTGTTCATATTCTGCAGTATCCAAATCAGGTGGCTTGCAAGATCCATTGATGAAGCCAAGCTTCTTCTTGGCTGATAAAGATAGGAGGATAGATCTCCTCCATCCCGGGTATCCTCTACCATCAAATACACTATTGACTAGTGTCATTCCCGGTGAGTCTGCAATGTTGAGGTGATAAGGATGTCCATGATCATATACTGCTGCTTTTTCAGTGTTTCCGGCTCCAGCTGCAGCAGTTGGTGTTGATTGAGACATTTGGGCTTACTGATTGTTGAACACAGAAATGAAACAATGGTCAGATCGAGCTTACATGCTCTGATACCATGTCATAATTTGTGATTATGAAGATGAAATGTAGAGAAGATGATTTGGGAATTTTCTGTGTATTTCATAACAAACAATTACATATCTTTATACATGAACTAGGGACTTACTATGTAAATATCTAAGGACTAAAATTGAAATACTAAGACTATGTAACTAATTCCTAACTGAATGAAAACAAACCCTACAAAATACAATCCTATATTCAGAATCCTATATTTAGGCCAAAACATTTAATAAACCATTTGAGAAGCCCAATTGAGAAGCCCAGCAGTGCATCCAGCACAGTCCATGAAGACCAGCAGTCCAGTTTAGCAAAGCCCACTTCAGCTGAAGCCCATTTCAGCTGAAGCCCTATTCTCATCGATAATATCTACATGATGTACTTACTTTGTCTTTCACTTTACGCCTCTTGCACTTCACCTCCTCTTTCACGTCACCTCGTTCACTTCACCTTCTCTATACCCAGTTTCTCCATTAATCTCTACAATATGTGAAGTCAAGAATAATTCTCTACTATCCGCAAGGATAGCCAAGTTGGTGTAGCAGTAGAGCGCGAGACCGCAAGGTCACGAGTTCGATCCCCTGCATAAACCTTCTTGGTTGAGTCTGTCACACATGACTTGTCAAGTGTGGTTAATCGGCTGACGTGGTTTGCAGGCTATTGCGTCAGCCCGGGATTTACCCCGTGCGCACTCGAAAGAATAATTCTCTACTTGATGATTCACCAAAAATTTACATTGAGACAGTAATTAAACTTTGTAAGCAGTAAGCAATGATTACAAAAACAAAGCTCAAGAAAGAAGCATCAATGAAAATTAAGCCACCACCAAATTCCATAGTTGATTAATTAGATGTGGGAGAGAAAACACCTAAGTTCGCTTAGACATTCAATTTGATTAATGAGAACCCATTTACAAATTTGCATTATGTGACATTTGTTTCCTCCAATTATTTTACCATTAGACGGGTTAAATTGTGGATGAAACGAGAGAATTAATCTTAGATCGATGAGCTTACAATAACGTGTAACAAAACTTTATTTCATAATAGACGTAAGTCTTCACTTTTATCCAACGGATATTAATTAGGTTGTGAATGTTTCTTCCTTTTCACAATATTAAGTATACTGCCAAATGGACTGTTCAAAATAACCTATTTTATAATGAATTGTGATGTTTAGCCTTGAGAACGCAACTAAGTGCAATATCCTATGAGGACAAGTGAAATCAAAATTTAAGGCGTACATTTCAATCGGGTGAAAATAAGTTGTATGTTCTGATTAAATTTGTATATTGTTTACCCAAAAAAGATACAGTTAAATTTGTAAGCGATTTTAAGAATATGTTGATTGATTTGCAATGTAAAGCAATAAACAATTAAAAGCGAAAGATTACGCCTAGAGGTTCTGTATTACGGGTTAATCCTACTCTACTAGCGCTAATAGGCAGCATAGGGGAAGAAGCGCTACACCTAGGAATCACAATAAGTAAATAAATGAAAACAACAAGTAAGAAATATAGCATGTATTGTCGTAAACCAAGATGAATCTTCTCAACTAGTTTGATCCGGGTCTTAGCTCAATTACTTCGATTCTGAGCCGATGATGAGAGATTTATGATTATGATTGCAATGAACAAAATCGTACAAGTGTGAATAATGAGAATGAGATGCTCTTCCAACATAAAGGTTGGATTCCTTTTATATATAATTATGAATACATGGTATTAACGCCCAAGAATTATTCTTCAATTAAATACAATTAAATAACAATAATGACGTCTTAATTAGTAAGGAGTAACGATTGGCGCTATATCCGGAACGGGTATGCACTGAGCTCCTTCGGTTCTTCACCCGGTGTCACCTGGTTCGGTTCTTCACCCGGTGTCACTTAGACTTGTCTCGATGCAACTCCATCTGATATAGAACTATGTCACTTTCCTTGAACTTCATACCTAAATCATGCTACGTGTCGTGCCGATTTTCACCGTATACAGGTAGTTCCCACACTTTCCGAATCAAAGTTTACCGAAGTGATGAGAAGTAAAAATGATTTCTTCGTTGTCTTCTTTTGCAAGCTTCTTTTCAGATCACTCCGAAGTAAGAAGGAAACGAAACATTTCCTATTCTCCAAAATGCTCATGTCTTATCAACCTGCAAATTTGTACACGTGCCACCTTCTAATTGAACCGTCACTTCAGTTCGTGAATCGAAATATTTCGTAATGATAATTGAGTCCCTATAAAATCCTTCTCTTTTTCTTCCATGACTTCCACTTTCTGCAAAATTTCTTTCAAATCCACAAATCTTTAAACCTAGGCATACTCAACCTTCAAATCTTCAAACATTTATAAAAGTAATATTTTCTTTGTGAACTCGTAGGAAAATCCCGAGGAAATTATACTTGTGGATTTACCTGGGGAATATTTCTTGAAGAATTAATTACCTGAGGATTTTATCACTTAGAGAATTACTCGGAGATTTTGTTGCTTTAAATTTAGCTGAGGATTATTTCTTGGGGATTTACTTGGGTGTGTTACTACCTAGGGAATTACTTCGTGATTATATTGCTACAAATTTAGCTGAAATTATTACTTGGGGATTTACCTGTGAATTTTATTACTTAGAAAATTACTTGGGAATTTAATTTATTTATTAGAGATATAAATAATTATATATATTTTACAAGTTACAAATATTAGTGATTGTATGCAAATTAAATAATTTACAATTAACCTCCAATATTCAAATAAGGTCCTTCAATATTGATTTAGCCCATTTTATATTTATTGATTACATATATGTAAATTTAGTTAATATGTTGGTTCTATATTTTAAAAACAGTTTAGTTTTGGACTTCTTGTTTTATCGTTAATGAAATGATTTCTAGCCACATAAATTGAAAAGAAGGGAGTAATTCATTAACAAAATAATTGTCATAATTTTGTTGATAATTAATAATTTTATATGCTTGATATAAAATGATATAACAAAGCCAAGAAACGATCACATCTTCCATTTTTCGGATAATATCATTAGAAAATAAACTAAATTGTGTGTAATTGAATATTTTGCGTTTCATTTTTAAATCAAGAAAAAATAAGTTGCATTTATTATTAAAATGATGTAACTAATTTTTAACCGTAGTATATGCTACTTTTTCATATGCATTAAAAAATGATGTAATTTAATTATAATATCTTACTGAAGTAACACTTACAAATAAATATAACGTAAGTATCAAGTTAAGTTAATATTATTACAGTAACAGGATATTGTATTTATTGGTAGAATTGAGAAATAATATTAGCAAAGGGAGTACAATATATTTCATTTAGGCATTTTTCATATAAAAGAAAATTTTAATGTGTTATTCCAGGCATATAAATGAAACTTTTTTTTTGTTGTGAAGGAACATGGCCATTGCTCTTTTCGAGTCAAGCAGTAAACCCCGGACTGACGCAATAGCCTGCAAACCACGTCAGCCAGTTAAACCACACTTGGCAAGTCAGGTGTGACAGGCTCCCCCAAGAGGCGAAGGCAGGCCAGGCGTTACCCTGGGATTTCGAACTTGTGACCAAGCTCTCCCACACCACCCAATGAGGATACCCTCTGCCTTCAAGACCAACTGGTCTAGGGCTTCGGATATATATAAATGAAACTTGTTGAAAATATACCTTATGAAAAGAATTAAAAAACGAAATATAGTGAATGGAAAATTCTTATGAAAAATGATTGTAGTGATAACTGGATATCACTGTACCACACTTGGCCGAACACTTTATAAGACATAGGTGGTGTTTGACCAAGCTTCTCAGAAACATTTCTTTGGTCAAACACCACTTTTCTAAAAATAAAATTATTTTTTTCAGAAATCAAAAAATATTTTTAGATGGGAAGAGAAGTAGAAACGTCAATTTGGTGCTTCTGGAGAAACCCTTTTTGCTCATTCATCGATTTTTTTTTTTGGATCCATTTATCATTTTCTTTTCACAAAATTCATTTTAATCTCATATAATATCTTCATATAAAATAGAAATTTGAGAATAGAGATAGGGTGGGGGTAGGGGTAAGAAAAAAATCATTTTTGTTTAATAAAAGTAACAAAAAATATGAAATAGAAATTTAAGGATGGATAGGGCAATGGGGTAGGGTGGGTTGAGGGGTAGAGGATAGGGCGGGGTTTTTTTTCTATAAAAGTAACAAAAAATATGAAATAGAAATTTGAGGATGGGTAGGCCAATGGGGTGGGGTGGGGTGGGGGGTAGGGGGTAGGGTGTCACGACCCGACCACGGACCCGCGACTGGTGCCTTACCCTGGACACCCTAGTGATACAACATCAGAGAAAAACCAGCGGAAATAAAACATACAGATATGAAACAAGATAAAAGAAAACAGGCTAACCAAAACGGTTGCCTTTTTGCATATATATCTGAGAAATTTGAGCGATTACATCCTTTCTGACACTTGGCCGTATTACAGACCTCAAGAGTGTAACAACAACTATGACGGACAGGCCCGCCATACCTCAATGTACAAGAACCTACAACTCGGAAACATACAAAGATAAGCCTCGGAGAAACGGAGCTTCCCAATCTGTTGAATTGTGATCCATGGCGAGGATCAACAATGTACCTCTACTGCGGCATGAGCGGCCCAGGAGGTCGATCTGACAGTACCAAATATGTGGCCCGAAAATCGTAAATGAGATCATAGTAGTCTATATAAAGCAGAGACATATATGATAACCAAACTACGATACATAATATAGCGATCGCGTCAGTCGTGGACTCACACCTCAAAGTCATCACTCAAATAACTATGGGTCTCATGCCCGCAACATCAATCATGCGTGGAACACCTTCCTCCACTGGCGATCTACGATAACCACACCAAGGAGTACATGAACACGTGTCCCACGCGTGTCATAAAAACCGTCTGAGGCAATCTGAAGGCTAACTACCGGATATCAAAGCCGATCATCAATCGGGGCAAGTACGAAGCCAACTACGGATACCAAAGCCGTACTAACAAATCTATAAAACCATACCACGGTGACCCGGGCAAGTCGAAAGCCAACTACCGGATACCACGCGCGCACGTGGTGGCGGAGCAAAATCTAAGACTAACTACCGGATACCTGGCGGAATCACGAGACTTCCTACAAAACTGAGCGGGCAAGTCGAAGGCTAACTACGGATACCAAGCCGAATCACCACGACCTCGGGCAAGTACGAGCCAACTACGGATACCAAGCCGAATCAGTAAAACCTCATGGAGAGCTAGTCCATGGAATAATAATCACGTAGCGTGCAGCGGAATGCTCCACACCGCAGACGCGTCAGTAAGATCATAACAAATCAGCCGGCCCTCCATCGAGAGACGCGGTGGTATAGGAATACAATACTAGCACGACAAGGCTATCACACGCAAACATAGGCAAGTTACACACAACTCAAGGTACTTTCATTTTATGCTAAAGTCTAGGTTCTAACCCCAAAGTACTACGTACGTTAAATTCTTTTTAAAATATCCATTTCTTTTACAAAGGTCACCCGATGCCCGTATTATCAAAATAGAGTGACTAACATTTTAAGTAAACCAAAACAACTTCCATACTTACCTTTTTAAACCAAATTAAGACAATACTATGCCTTCTTTTTAGACCAAAACACTTCTCCTTTTAAAGTCAAGTCTCTTATCTTTTAAAAACCACAAACCATTTCTTTACCTACATAAAGTTGTTATAGCAAACTTCCCATAAAGCCGTTATAACACTTTATGTTTTAAACCAACCAAATTCATTTAGCACGTATGCGTCACCGCACTACATAGTTCACAACAATCATGCTAGAAAAGATAGGAAGAGGTTCACATACCTCGCGACGGTTATCGACAATTAGCAAAAGCGCTCCAAAGTACTCTAACCTTGCTCGCCTTTTCCACCCTTCAGTAGAATCGCTACTCGGAGCACGTCAACCTAAAAAGGCCACAAAACGGCTATCAACCTCTAGATCTCTTCGTAGAATAATTCTAGATACAAGATTCCTTATTCTACGGAAAAATTCGGCAAGACCTCCGCATGACCACATAAATCTCCTCTCTAACGAGGCTGCTGCAAACCAACAATCCCGGGGTTTACACGCCTAACGGGCGTGTACAATTCTACTCCACAATAATACTACAAGTCTACTGTAAATACAGTCCTATGTATACAGTTCAATCCTTTTCAATATTCATTCTACATATAGTATACTCAACTATACATTACTACAACATGTAATATCCAATTACAATAGGGGGATAAAGATCCTTACCTCGATAAGCCCAAAATTATCCAAGTTTATAAGTCGATCCTGAGCAACGTTTAGCTCCAAATTCTTACGCTCCAACCCGCTCCAAGCGACCCTTAGAGGTTTCTAACCAACTCCTCTTAACACTTCATCTAAGTTATGAAGATTTTCCTAGGGTTTCGTTTTACGACTATTGGAATAAAGTAGTATTCCCTAAGCTCTTATGTTGGGATTTCTTTGGAATACCACAAGGGATTTAGGCTAAAGTATTTGGAATAACAATAATACTTGAAGAATTCTACTCAAGGTGGGGGTGTTTGGACGAGAACTCACTAAGGGGAGGAATATTTGCCTGGGAAACTTTCTAATGTGGATGAAATAAAGTCTTGCACACAAGGAGTATTTATAGGGAAATCAATGGCCAAGATCTAGGCAAGTGGATGGTGAAGATTGGAGTACATGTGTGTGGGTAGTTGGCCAACCATTTGTTCACCACAAAAAATGGGACAAGTGGCCACCACAAAATGGGCCTTGTCCATCTAAAAACGCCCCACTGTCGCTTCTCCAATTCGCCAACATGGCCACAGGGTGACACGTGTCGCCCCTACTCGTCAAAATATTTCATCTTCCAAAATATCCGTAAAGCCAAAAATCCGAAAATAAAGTGGGCCCACAAAACGTAAATTTCCTCCCGTGGGCCCCACGTGACCAATTCCGGAAATAAAATTTCATAATTCTTAAATATTCCAAAAAGTCCGAATACCAAATCTGGGAATCCAATTCCCTTTAACGAACATTTTTCCTTCACAAAATCCGGAAACTTTTCCGTCGAAAAATCACATCTTTCTTCCTTTCCAATTTAAATGTCGTATTCTCGAACGTACGTCCTCGTATACATACTCTGGAACTACGGGGTGTAACATTCTTCCCCCCTTAGAAACATTCGTCCCGAATGTTCCTTCTAAGTCTCCAAGCACACCTGTGCCGGTATAGTCTTCACTACTATACTTACGAAACCAATTATGCCACACCTGGCCATAATACCACATACGCGCAAAAACGCACATCCAAGCCAACGAAGAATCATCTCTAAAGCGTATAACAATACCATTTGCTTCACCCATGGTCCAAAGGATACTTTCTTCCCCTCTTCACTTATAAAAAAGGACACTTCCATCTTCTTAACACATCTTAGCCTCTTTTCTTACTCGTCGTATCTTCGCCATTACACTCGAACTCTTCCTACTATATCGTACCACATTTATCATTGCTTGATTTCCTAAAATCTCGGTTACTATCTCTAACTTGGTCATCATTAATCGAACACTCTGGATGGATCTCCGATACTCTTTCGAAACATAGCAACCTGGGAGACCGGACGTACTGTCTCCTAAGTCGGACGGCAGTGCTAACTTATAGGCAACCTGGCCTATTCTACAACGATCTGAAAATGCCCAAAGTACCTCGGGCTAAGTTTCCCCTGCTATCCAAATCTCGTCACACCTTTCCGGTGGTACCTTGAAGACCCACCGTCGGCTGAACTCCAGTGTCGACGCCGATTATCCACACGACTTCGCTGACTCCGAGTCGCTAATAACTTCTTACGGATAAGCTTCACCTTATCCACATCCTGCTGAAACAAGTAGGGACCAACTATCCGAACCTTGCCAACATCGAACCAATCGGCCGTGACTACACTTCCGCCCATACAAGGCTTCATAAGGCACCATCCGAATACTAAAATGGTAGCTATATAATACTCACTCAACAAGAGGCAAATAATCCTCACAACTACCACGAAATCAAAACACCTACCGTAACCTATCCTCAATTTACGGATAAAATGTGTTGTTCGTCCGTCGGCGAGGTGAATGCACATCGAGACTCACCTGAGTTCCTAACCCCGCGGTAAAACCTCCCAAAAGAAATAGCCATAAACCGGGCTCACCGCTGCCATAATAAAAGTAGGAACCGTGCGACCTTACAACCTTCCCGATAACATCTCGCATAACCTCCGCCGAGTAAATGCGATCTGGCGAAGAAAGACAAGATGGGTGACCTCATCGGCGCCATCGGTCGAACGCGTCCACGAACTTCGTCTGATGGTTACCTAATCTTGGGCCTAACACCCTCGTGACTATCATCTAGCGGGACCACTCAAACCGACTCACCACATTCGGCCGCGGGTTGACTCGCGATATGGCCTCAACCCGACCCACTTCGTACTAAACTCGTTCCGATCCGGAACAATCTTACCAGTTCACGTCATGAAAGCTACCACTTCCATCTCACACTACCCATGGAATTATCCCACAATATATATCACGCATACCAAGTACTTCGACAAGGACCAACCGTAACATCCACTCAGGACGGCCTTGCATCCAAGGTCCCAACTGTTATAAATTCTAAGGCTCCCCATTTCTCGTCCCCGGACTTACCCTTTTCAACTGCCTATGTTTTCTAATCACAACTTACACAATGCTAACCGAACATAGCACTCCACATGTATCTACCATAACGACCTAAACAAGTCTCTTAAGGCTGAAGATATCTCTGTAACTCGCCTCACTTTCCTTTGCCGCTCTAATCAAATCCCGCTCTGTGGCGCATAACTACAGACGGTGATGAACCAGCCACTGATCCCGAAGGCTAAGTCGTAACATCCGCGCCACCTCTGTTCGGACAATTTCTCGCAAAATGGCCCTGCTGGCCGCAAGCCTAACAAGCTATCTAAGCAGTACGACACTCCCCATAAGAACACTTACCACAACGGCCATACCGAGGTGGGGGTGGCCCCCTCTGGCTAACACCCCTTCCTCTCCGATCCACTGAATCCGCAACTGACCTGGTAGGCTAAGTCATCCCACTTGTATCCCTCCTCCTAGGACATTCTCTCATACGGCCCCGACGGCCACCGTAAAACAAGCATTAGTAAAAATATGACATTTCCTGGATGGCGTCTACATAGTGAACACCGAGGAAAATCAACTGGTGGCTAGAACCTATGCAAATCATGAACCGAAACCCCGAGTCTGACCAACTCCTAAATACCGAACGTCCGAAGTCCGCGGAGGACCACTCAGATCTTGGCGGAGGCGCATAACCGATCTGCTGTTGGAAGGTCCGCTCGAAAGTTACCAGGACCTGCTCGCCTCTTCTCGCGATCTTGGTTAATCCGCCGATCTCACGCGTTCGCCGGTCTGCGCGTAAGCCTGTACGCGGACAATGTCCATGTCTGACTGAAGAGCTACTCTTGTACAACTCTCTGCTAGATAATCTTCATGTCCTGTAACATATTGGTGCACTCTATCCTCCATGTCTGCCACTAACGCGGGGACATAACGAGCCAATAATTCAAACTATATACTGTATTCCCGAACCATCCGCCCGTTCTGCCTCAACCTCCTAAATCTATCTGCCCGAGCTCTCCTCATCTGCGAGGGCAAGAAGTGTGTAAGAAATGCCTCTGAGGTCTTGATCACTTTCATGATCCGCTGCAACTGTCGAATAAACTCCTGAGGATCTTCCTCAATCCTCAATCCATAGGACTCGGGTGGACCACAACTCAAGAAGTCCCGAAATCTCAACTATCGGATCTAGGGTGAACTACTGGTACTGCCGGAACCACCGGCTCCCGTCCGTCCTTATTCCCGACCACCGGACTAGTAATCGGGTCATCTCCTTGTAACTCATATCCTCTACTCCCGTGGTGGGATTGAGGCTCAGTATCGTGGTCTCGGTGGCTGCGCTACTTTCTAAACTCTCACGGGGCTAGCGGCGTCGCGAACTCCCGAATGAAGCGCTATCTCGGATAATGGCGGGCGTGCCAGTAACCCTCTGTGCTCTACTCGCAGCTCCTTCTGCTGCCTTGCCCTCCTGGGCTCTGATTGCCTCGCGTAGAGGCATAACGGGCGAAAAGAATACGTCAGAGGGAGTCCAACTTATAACACAGCTCTAAGGCACGATCTCATAGTGAGAAAAATGGAAACCAATCCTAAATATCATGCGACCTCGCTTATAGATGTGGTGCAACACACCGATAATCAAGACTCTACTAGACGGTGCGTAGACACTTTCCGAGGACTAATCGCTCGATACCACTTTTGTCACGACCCGACCACGGGCGATCGTGCCTTACCGAACACCCTAGTGATACAACATCGTGAGAAAAACCACGGAAATAAAACATACAGATATGAAACAAGATAAAGAAAACAAAGCAACCAAAAGCGGTTGCCTTTTGCATATATATACAGAATTTGAACGATTACATCCTTTACAACCCCGCCACAATCGCTACGGACCTCTAAGAGTGTAACAACAACTATGACGGACGGGGCCCGCCATACCACGAATGTACAAGAACCTACAACTCGGAAACATACCAAAAGATAAGCCTCCGAGAAACGGAGCTTCCTAATCTGTTGTTGTGATCCTAAGCGAGGATCAACAACCGATGTACCTCTACTGCGGCGTGAACGCAACCCCCGAAGGAGGTCGATCTGGTACCAAGTATGTGGCGAAAATCGTAAATGAGATCATAGTAGTCTATATAAAATAGGAGACATATATGATAATCAAACTACAGTACATAATATGTAAGCAGTCACGTCAAGTCAGGGACTCACACCCTCAAAGTCATCACTCAAATAACTATGGGTCTCATGCCCGCAACATCAATCATGCCCGTGGAACACCTTCCTCACTGTCGGCAGTCTACGATAACCACACCAAGGAGTACACATGAACACCAGGTCCCACCTGTGTCATAAAAACCGTACGGGGCAAGTACGAAGGCTAACTACCAGATACCAAAGCCGCATCATCAACTGACCGGGGTAAGTACGAAAACCAACTACCAGATACCAAAGTTGTACCAACAAATCTATAAAACCATACCACGAAGCTGACCCAGGGCAAGTACGAAAGCCAACTACCAGATATCACCGCGCACGTAGTCGGCGGCAATCAAGACTAACTACGGATACCAAGCGGAATCACGAGACCGTCACAAAACTGAACGGGCAACTACGAAGGCTAACTACCGGATACTGTCGAATCACCACGACCTCGGGCAAGTACGAGAGCCAACTACGGATACCAAGCCGAATCAAGAAACCTCGCCGAGAGCTAGTCCATGGAATAATAATCACGTGAAGCGTGCGTGGAATGCTCGTCACCGCCGATGCGTCCAAGTAAGATCATAACAAATCAGCCGGCCCTCCATCGAGAGACGCGGTGGTATAGGAATACAATACTAGAACGACAAGGCTATCACACGCAAACATAGGCAAGTTACACACAACTCAAGGTACTTTCATTTTATGCCAAAGTCCAGGTTCTAACCCCAAAGTACTACGTACGTTAAATTCTTTTTAAAATATCCATTTCTTTTACAAAGGTCACCCGATGCCCGTATTATCAAAATAGAGTGACTAACATTTTATGTAAACCAAAACAACTTCCATACTTACCTTTTTAAACCAAATTAAGACAATACTATGCCTTCTTTTTAGACCAAAACACTTCTCCTTTTAAAGTCAAGTCTCTTATCTTTTAAAAACCACAAACCATTTCTTTACCTACATAAAGTTGTTATAGCAAACTTCCCATAAAGCCGTTATAACACTTTATGTTTTAAACCAACCAAATTCATTTAACACATGTATGCGCCTACCGCATACACATAGTTCACAACAATCATGCTAGAAAAGATAGGAAGAGGTTCACATACCTCGCGATTTATCGACAATTAGCAAAAGCGCTCAAAGTACTCTAACCTTGCTCGCCTTTTCCACCCTTCAAGTAGAATACGCTACTCGTAGCACTTCAACCTAAAAAGGCCACAAAACGTCTATCAATCTCTAGATCTCTTCGTAGAATAATTCTAGATACAAGATTTCTTATTCTACGGAAAAATTCGAAGACCTCCCCACGCATGACCACATAAATCTCCTCCTCTAACGAGGCCTGCTGCAAACCAACAATCCCGGGGGGTTTACACGCCTAACCTGGATGTGTACAATTCTACTCCACAATAATACTACAAGTCTCAGTAAATACAAATCTATGTAAATCTGATTCAATCCTTTTCAATATTCATTCTACATATAGTATACTCAACTATACATTACTACAACATGTAATATCCAATTACAATAGGGGGATAAAGATCCTTACCTCGATAAGCCCAAAATTATCCAAGTTTATAAGTCGATCCTGAGCAACGTTTAGCTCCAAATTCTTACGCTCCAACCCGCTCCAAGCGACCCTTAGAAGTTTCTAACCAACTCCTCTTAACACTTCATCTAAGCTATGAAGATTTTCCTAGGGTTTCGTTTTACGACTATTGGAATAAAGTAGTATTTCCGGGCTCTTATGTTGGGATTTCTTTGGAATACCACAAGGGATTTAGGCTAAAGTATTTGGAATAACAATAATACTTGAAGAATTCTACTCAAGGTGGGGGTGTTTGGACGAGAACTCACTAAGGGGAGGAATTTTGCCTTGGAAACTTTCTAATGTGGATGAAATAAAGTCTTGCACCTGAGGGTATTTATAGGAAATCAATGGCCAAGATCTAGGCAAGTGGATGGTGAAGATTGGGTACGTGTGTGTGGGTAGTTGGCCAACCATTTGTTCACCACAAAAATGGGACAAGTGGCCACAAAATGGGCCACTTGTCCATCTAAAAACGCCCCACTTCGCTTCTCCATTCGGCCATGGCCTGCGGGGTGACACGTGTCGCCCTCTACTCGTCAAAATATTTCATCTTCCAAAATATCCGTAAAGCCAAAAATCCGAAAATAAAATGGGCCACAAACAGTAAATTTCCTCCGTGGCCCCACGTGACCAATTCCTAAATAAAATTTCATAATTCTTAAATATTCCAAAAGTCCGAATACCAAATCTGGGAATCCAATTCCCTTTAACGAACATTTTTCCTTCACAAAATCCGGAAACTTTTCCGTCGAAAAATCACATCTTTCTTCCTTTCCAATTTAAATGTCGTATTCTCGAACGTACGTCCTCGTATACATACTCTGGAACTACAGGGTGTAACATAGGGGGTAGGGCGGGGGTAAGAAAAAAATTCATTTTTTTTATAAAAGTAACAAAAAATATGAAATAGAAATTTGAGGATGGGTATGGCAATGAGGTGGGGTGGGGTTTAGGGGGTAAGAAAAAAATTCATATTTTTTAATAATTTTTTTATAAAAGTAACAATAAATATGAAATATAAATTTGAGGATGGGGTAGGGGAATGGGATGGGTGGGAGTGGGGTGTAGGGGGTAGGGCCCCCGGTAAGAAAAATTTCATATTTTCAATCATTTTTTATAAAAGTAACAAAAAATATGAAATAGAAATTTGAGGATGGGGTAGGAAAATGGGGTGGGGTAGGTGTGGGTAGGGCGGGGAATAGGTTTGGACATATTTGAGTCATTGACTATCATATTATCGTTACATTTCTTATGTACAATATAATATTATTTTTTGATTAAATGCTGCAATTAAATAAAAAAAAATTATTAAATTGTAAAAATATACTAATTTTTAGAAACATATGATAGAAAAAAATATTTTAAATAGTTTTAAATCTATTAAAAAGAATATTCTAGTAAATTTGCATAAATGTTGGTCAAACAGAAAATTGTTTCTGTTTCTCAGAAACACTTCTATAATTATAGGCCAAACACCTATTCTCCAAAAACAATTTCTGTAGAACTACTTCTGAGAAAACAGAAACACCTTTTCAGAAGCTTGGCCAAACAGACCCATAATCGGCAACGGATGTGTTGTACAGCTTGTGTGTTTCTCCATTTACTTCTAAATGTGGAATCGTCTTGTTAAGTAATTAATAATCATAGTGATAATTCATTAATTGTTAAAGTAAATTTGAGTTGAAATATTAATATGTGTACATACAGTAGGTCGAATAGGTTGTTTGATGACCATTGTGATGAGAAATTTGGAAATTGGAGAATGAAAATGAGTTAAATATAATTTTATTTTGCCTAAAATTCAGTTGAAGTTTTCATGAGAAATGTAAAAAATTCACAAGAAAATTTTCTTTTTCACAAATTTTTACCAAAATTTCTTGCGATATTTTTACATTTCGTGCGGAAATATCCCCAAGTAATTACATGCGGATTAAAATTTACCATGTAATTTACCTGGGAAAAAATAAATCTGCAGGTAATAATCACAAAGATTTTTTCATCGTATTTCTTTTCGTAGGAAAATCCCCATGAAACTAAATTATCTGCGGATTTTTCTATATAATCCCAGAAAAATCCCCATTGTAAATTGCATTTTTCTAATAGTGATCATAATGACTAAAACGAATACCCGTTCTTATTCAAGACATTCTTCTCTGACTCCTTTATCTCCGCCGATCACTAACGACGATATCGGCGCCGGTGGATCTCCTGAAACTCAGGCTGTTGTCGAACTTAGAGCATGTGACATGCTTCTGTCTACTTTTTGCTTTGACACCGAACTTGTTGTTCGTGCTGCCTCTTCGAAATCCGATTGAGGTGAAGAAGCTAAAAGCTGGTCGACTTCCATTAGTGTTGTTGACACCCAATTTTGACCCTCTATTCCAATTATTAATCAGTAAATTAAACTAATTTTAAACACCGCAAAACAATTTTAAATAATAATACATACATAAATAATTTAATAATGACGTCACATTTATATAGAGCATTAAGCACTCCATAAATATTGTGTCCGCATTTATCATTTTTCAAAACAATTTTATAAATAATTTAAACCACATTTATTTTCCACTAATAAAATTCTCTAAAACTCTACCCAAATTAAAACTACGCAAACAAAATAAAATTCCATAAGCCCAATCCTTTGTCCCATTTTCGGACAGCCCCAAGCCCAAAATCCCTTAAACCGCGGCCCAAACACCCACAAGCCCTATTTCATCTTCACCCCCTAAACTACAAAAAAAAAACCTTTTAAACCTAATATCACCCTCCGTCGCACCTCGCACCCCCACGCCGCCGAGATTCCGGAAAATTCGGCGCACTCACACATGTGTCATCCCCCTCAAGTTACTATAACCAGAATACCAAAAATCATTTCCTTACCATAAACCACCATCAAATGTCCTCAAAATCTCCCTAAATCACATCTTACCATAACCCGAAGGTCTCACACCAAAAAAACGTGTCAAAACTGACCACAAAGTTTACCAAAATCAAAATCTAAACTTGCCATAACCGAATCTTACCATAAAAATCTTACCCAAATTAGCAACGAAATCACAATCAAATTAGCCAAAAAATCGTACCAAAAGCTACCAAATTAAAAGCTGAATTGAGGCTATATAAAGGAGTCAATTTATACATACAAGGACGGCAATCAACAATAGAAAAAAAAAAAGAGGGAAAAACTTAGAAAAGGATCCTTCGAACAACAGTTAAGCAGCAAGAACAGAAAAACTCTTTATCTTCAGCACAATACCAGCAAAATCATCCAAGCTTTGTTTCCCTTTCAATCGCCTATCAACAAAATTCCGAGTGGATCGACGACTTGATACGCTGCCTCGGTTCGCTGTCCGGAGAAGGTAAACTCATTTCCCTTTCGAATCTCGTTCCCTTTATGTTAATTTATGTGCTCTGTTATATGTGTACTGGTTATGATTGTTAGTGTCACTATATGGATCTGAAACAGTTTCACTTGCCTCGATTCATATTTGGATTGATCACATGATAATCTGGGATTGATATGCTTGTCTGGGAATACTTAAGTTAAATGCTTAATGTGTGTTTGTCTTGCTATTGAATGTTAAACTGCATCATGTTTGTAAATCTTAAACTGGCCAGTAAACAAATATGCATGTCTAAGTGTTTAAATGTCACAATGCCCGGTAAGCCTTGTAGCTATTTTGAATCTTGTCATTAAGTCGCTAAATGATGTCGGCATTAGCATATTGCATTATGTTGACCAATCTATGTCATGTCGTATTATATCCCCCTGTTTGCATTTTTGCCTTCAGTTTGTAACTATATCTCATGTAGTGAACATATTAAGGATGTAATTCGACCCTAGGAGGTATTAAACAAGTAGAACTGGCCTTGTATATGATCCTCCATGTCTTGAACTCATGTGGAACTGATAATGCTAGGAATCTAATCTAATCTATATGTTGTAGGCTAATATCCCTCCTGCTAGAATCAGTTTGCTGATAGAATAACCATGTCCTCCCTACTGTGTATATTCAGCATATGATTCTTATTTTTCTGTTTCTCTGTAAGCATGCAGAATACGAGGCCAGAATAGCTGAAATTTGCCTATGTTTTTTTTTTTTAAAACTTGATAAGTTGGCTAATGCCTTAACAAAATACATCTGTTCTATGATAGTATTTATCTTGCCTAGTGTGCCTGTTAAACTGTGTGCATTGGTCTTTACTTCATAAAACAGTTTCCTATGATCAGTTGATCACACATGTTAGGAGATCATTGGTATTTGGGCACCGTAAGTGAAAGTCGGCTCCACTTATTTGTATTGCTCTTGGCATGTTCTTGCGTTTATATGGCCTGTACTAATCTGAACATTCATCAGTATGCCTGTGTCCCTTCCCTTTTGTAGACCAAATGCATAGTGTTTAGCTTGAGTTATGCCATATCGTGTAATAAGCGCAGAATTGTCCTTGTTTGATTCAGTGCATGAACAACCTTTTTGCTTTTCTTTTCCGTGGAATTGGCCATAGAATACTGATTCAGTGCATGAACAACCTTTTTCCTTTTCTTTTCTGTGGAATTGGTCATAGAATACGCATGTGTTACTCAAGCAAGGCCCAATATTTAAAACAATTGGGATTGTAGCAACTAAACGAGAATTGGAGCATATACGTGTTTAAGTTTATATGAGTATTTATTATTTGATAAGATTTGGGTGCATACTAATACTTATCTTTTCTTTTATTTTACATGATATGCATCGGGAGCAAAAACGAAGAGTCTCTTTGTGAGACTCATCATGATAAAAATGAAGACCTGCATCCGCACTAGCGCCTCAGAATTCCTAAACCCAAAATAAGACGGAATGACATCGTCATCCACTTAATTCCTTTACTCTCTTAACCTCCCTGCCTCATTCTTGTGTCTTTTATTTATTGTAATTTTATTACTTGACCTTGTAATTAATAGGAGATCTAGAATAATTAGTCTTGAAATAAATGAATTGGGTGGGTAGTTTTAAAACTGGAAATACACTTCTAATTTATTTATTTTAGGTTTGCCATATATTGCTTAAGTTACATTAAACAACCTAATAATTTTCACTTGCATAACTCTTCACGTAGCTGAAATATTATTTACTAGCGAATTCATAACACAAGAAATCAATTAACATGGGAAAATCATTTTAGACTCTTTACATGCTAAGACCTCTTTTAAAACATGCATTTTCTTTAATATAATAATAACCTAAGTTTGAACGGACAATTGCAAGCTAGCGGATCTTAGAAGGTGCTTAACCCCTTCCCTCTAGATTAATAAAGAATTTTTGCCCAGAATCTCATTAAGTTTTGCAAATCATTTAATGGAGTTAGTGTTGACTTTACCTAGTTGACATTTAGGTGTCCTAATTCACTCAAAATAATTAGGTGGCGACTCCGCGAACCCTTTAACACCCTTTATCACTATTTTTGCATTTTTTTTATGGGCAGGATTCGTTGAATTAATGTTGCGGTCAAAAAAGGTCGTGACAAGTGCCACCGACCTCGACACAATCCGAAATAATTGTGGTTGTACCGGTCTCTCTGAGATCGTTATACTCGGCCCGTATGAAGATATTACTACCTACAGATATGGGTACTCCAATGTATACACCTATCCATTCACCTTCAAGCTTGTCCCTCCGATTGACAATGTGATCCTCGAGATGTGCAGAACTTATAATTTATGTCTTGCACAAATTGATCCGTCCGATTAGAGGATCATTACTTGCCTCCGATTTCTGGCCAACGAGGTCAATGAAATCTTCACAATAGACCATCTGATCCGTTTATATGTACCAAGATTTTTTTTCGTGGCAGGATCGTTTAGATCTCAAAATGAGAAAAATTCCTCATCATCTCCAGCATCGACGAAGATCGAGATCGAGGTTGGATGGAGCGTTTTATTGCGGTTCCTACCGCCAAAATAATTCCGACAAGGTTTATGCCTTTTCCGGAGGAATGAAATTTGCACTGTAAGTACCAAAAACCTTTTCCCTTTCTTTTGTTTACTCTACAATTTTGACGACTTGCCCTAAGCCTTTTGTTGCCATCTTTTCACCCGTCGACTGGACTCCAACACATATTGAGGACCTCCATACATTGGTCGAAAACAATAATAAGCACTCTTTCGTACAGAAAGCAGACATGGAAATTTTTCTCCAAAAACCGATGGGAAGTTTAGAACCACGATTAGTATTTTTCGAACTCTTTTTTTCACTACTATTTTTGGTACATATTTTTACTTTTTTATTTTTTGAAACACCCAGGTTTGCCGAAGGGCACTTCAACCCCAAGGACCAACCATGCGGTTGCTCCGGCTTTCCCCAATCTGGTACTCGACCCGGCCACATCAGTTCGTCGCCTCGTCGAGGTACCTAAGAACAAGAAATCCTCAAAATCCAAATCCTCAAAGCCTCTGAAATCACCCTCGGCCACTTCAAAGAGGAAAAGAGGTCCGGAAGCGGGTGGCCCTTTTGGGGCTCGGAACACGGGCATCACACCAGAAGATGTTTGGGTGAGGAAGACTACCACCACTCCGGTAGAGGACATTCCTGCCAGAGTTAAAGAAAATTTGTTGAAGTTGTTGTGTCATTATCCGATGCCGCACCAACTTCTGCCACCGACTGCCAAGCCAGTTCCCGTTATCATTGAAGATGACGATGAAGCCACGGATGAGGATGCCTTGGCAAAGAAACCAAGAACTTCAGCTTCTCCTCCACCATCACAATCGGCCTCTACCTTCGGGAAAAAAGACTTTGAATGTCTCTTCGGTGAGGCTGGAACCTCTGCAAGCCCGGTTCTGCCGCTGGACACTTCCAGGTTTGGTCACTTGCCAATCCCTTAGAGGCTCAAAATATCGAGTCGCCCCCCGAAGAATCATGCCTCATCCTGATCCAAGGTCGTGGAAGTATTCTCGGCTCTGAGCGTGGATCCGAAGAGAATGAGGACTGTAGAGCAAACGACATGAAACTTACAGACGACTTGACTTGGAAGTTTAAGAGAAAAGCATATGAAAGAAGAGTCAAAAGAAAGAGGACAGAGAGCAAGTGTTACAATCAGGCCATCTGGTGATACAGTCATCCCTTGCTGGCGGTCATCCTGAAATACATCATCACTTCCACGTGTTGGACGGCGGCTGTGAGTTGGAGTCTCACTAGCCTCAGCAACACACTCAGTTGCTTTCTCCAAGAGGGAGGACCCCTTGTAATGTTTTCAGTGACTCTCTTGCTTCATGTGTAAAATACGGATTCAATATGGTCTCGAAGTAATCCAGCTGCACATTTAGCCCCACAAACTATCAGAAAAAAATCTCAGGAACTATTTCAACAGTGTCAATTTTTAGCCTTAGTATGTTATTATTTTCTATTATACACTTTAAAGGACTCAGTAGACAGCCAATTCACCTCAAGCATAAGCTGGCAAAAAACCATTCGCATCTAATGCTCTAAGATCTCTGTCTTGATTTTCATGGAAAAGACTTAGGAAAGTATCTATCAGGCCTTCAACAAGAATACCAAGTGTCTTGTCCAGTAGAAGCTTACAACCAGCGAAGACCTGTGTAGAGAAAAATTAGTATTACAAAGAAGACCAAGTAATAAGGAAATTTAATAATTAACCAATTCACTAAAAGACTACCATTCTTAAAAGGTACAGAAATATAGTTCTAAAGAAACAATATGCCCATAAAACAATCGGGAAATTTTACCTCTGCATGTACAGCTACTAGAGTGTGTAGCAATTCCACAGCAGCATCTCGTACACCCTGCAAGACATAGAAGGTCATTTAACATCCAAATGTTAAAAAACACACTAAGTTAATGGGAAGTGTCTTTTCTCACCTTAACTGCTGGTGCAGCACCCCATTGTACTCCTCCATCCAAGAAATAGTTTATAGCTGCTGTTCTAATCAAATTTGTCTGAAAAATATATGCCAAAAAATAGTAATTATGGAACCTTTATCTAAGAAATATGGTATCCTTCAGTTCTTTCAGTAAAGAATGTACAACAAATATCAAGCACAGCGAATAAATGTTGCAGCTTCCTCTTTTTTGGGGGATATTTTACCACCCCCATGACGGAGCAACTTATACATCATCTAACTACCTGTCTCCCAATTATATGGAATAATGGGTAGGGGGTGGGGATTAGTAGCGACTTATTGGCTATTTGGTCATTGGGATGTCCCTTAATGACACCAGAGAGTTCTTGTTTTTTTTTTGTTTTTTTATTAGTAGAGATTTCATCAAGAACAGATCAGGGAAGACACACATTCAACATATACCATGTTGCTCAATATAAAAAAGTCCGCAGAACAAAAGTTAAACATCTTATAGCCAGTTCTTAACCTTATCAGAAAAGAGGACATTTCTTTTAAGCAAAAGAACACTTTGATAACTAAAATAAGAAATACTATTGAAAATGGATTGGAACTATTGTCGGAAAACATTTGGACAATAAATCTTTTGATTCTGAAAAGGTATGTGAACAAGACATTTATATGAAAGCACGATGCTTATAATTGTATAATTGATAGTATGTGCATTTTGCGACATGTCCGGTGCAAATATTACTCATTCAAGAATCTCGAAAGATGTGCCTCAATTTTTCTACACAAAGTTCCATTTCTTTTTTAGATTCTTCCAGGTAAAAGTTGGTACAGCACTTTTAAGAAAAGAAAGGCGTGAGATGTCTATATGATGGGTGAACAATGGAAACACTACAACCAAATTGATGGATCGCAGATAAGGTAACAGTTTTTGGCACACAAGAGACCCAAACTTAGTCATACCTTTGCAAAAGTATACTGTTCAAGGACATTTTCTTCAAGCCCAGCACATAATCAAGTCTTGGATATCACTGTCCTCTTCATCCTTACCCCTAAAGTAGATATAATATTGAAATGATGTTAAACTAATATTTGGCAGTTAAACGAAAGTTGTCTAGTAAAGGAAAATGGCCAATATAGTCTTCACATTTTTTCTTATTTGACATAAGAATAAGAATTCTATGCAAAAAATTTGCAAACTAGTAATTCCCACACTAACTCTTGTATGCAATTCACCTTGAATCTCAATCTGCGTGATGTTAATATAACAAAATAAAATTCTTAAATGTATCCAGCTTACTTGCTGGGAAATTTCCTTACATTTAGCAAGAAACCATGGAAGTGCTTTAACTTAATGTGTACGCTAAAGAGCAGAAAGTAATTTTGTACCTAGGCTGCAGCCAAATTTGTTTGTATTTGCAGTACAATTCACGAGCAAGTTCATCTTTACAATATCCAATATTACTTAGAACCATCAGCAGCTGTAGATGCGGTTCAACAATACTTCCTGGCAGGGGTTCAGATGATTTTTCTTCTAGTTCAAGATATCCATTTTGAAAATACGGACTTTCTCTGTTGGGTTTATTCAGGTTAAGCTGACCTCCAATTTGCTCCAGATGACCTAATTATAAGGTAAACAATTTGTACCACTCCGAAGTCTTTCAGCTACTGAGATGCTAAGGTATTAACTTCATACTTACCAGCAAAATTCAGCAAACAATTCAAGAAGGCTAGTCTAACAGATTCCTGGATTCCTTGAAGCTGCAAGAATATTTCTTCTGACTTCATGGCCTCATTTCGCAAAGACTCAATCATTCTGGAAAGGATAACAGCACAGCTAATGAAAATGTAAGAACCGAACATAAGTTGAACTGAGGTTGTTCAATTACTGCCATATGTAGGGGGCTGATTGGAAACTTATGTTTTTATGTATAAATATGTACAGCATGTAACAACCTCTACAACTTACGCATTGGTCTGATCCATTGCAGATGTGATAATTGATCGGAAAGCCAAAGGCAAGGAAGAAATTGTATATGGAGATCTATAACTTGGTAAAATACATACTGGGACCCAGGATTCATCATTTGATATCTCTTCAACTGTAGACCGCATCCATGACAGAGCCTCACTATGTAAACTTTTGAGACCTCACACTGAAGTGTTCGCAATGCTGCAACTGTTGTGAAGGAAGAAAATCTTTAGATACTTCTCATATACAATACTCTAAGCAACACAGAAACTTTCGTACCAGCAATTGAAGGCGCTGATTCTTTCGCTTCAAAAGCTTGACATGCTTTGGTTATCTCCTTTATGGCATCACTCATGTATGGGCCAAGAATATTTGATTCTTCAAGATCCCCAAATGCATTCTGGACCTGCGAGTGTAATTTCAATCCCCAAATACATTAGAGAAGAAGCGACACATAATAGAAATCATAAGATGTTCCACCTCTTCCACCCCGGATACATACAAATCAATTGCAAAGCCTAGTTGCAAATTTTGTCTTCAATATGTCAAAACGAGATTGATAACAGGACTAACTACAAATTTGCTACTAATGTTAAAGAAAGTGAAAACTTAAAAGGTACAAAGATAACAAACTTAAAAGACGAGCTTAAGCAGTTGATACACGTAGACATCATAAGACCTGTTTGGATTCAACGGATTTCATGCTGTAGCGAGAATTTGCTTCCTCACCTGGAAGTTTATGTTCTTTTGATTAGATCTAAGCGACTATATTCTTAATCATTAATGATGTTCGGATTTTGAGTTGCACATTAATTCATTTTTTTATCAAAAGGAGAAAGGGGAACAAGGATATTTTCAGGACAATAACCCATAACATCTCGAATGGCAGGTGGTTATCCTTGCATTTGTGTACCTATAGCACTATAGAAGTGTACTGCTCACACTGTGCACTATAGAGGTGTACTGCCCGCGTTGTGTTTGTTTGGTTTTCTTACTTTCAACTTTTCACTAGGAAGACTCCCCATCAAACTTTCTATCCTATCCACCCAATGAGTAAATTTTCTCCCTCAACACAGCTGTGAGAACTAAACATAATTTAATTCGACCATATTTTGGCCACACCAAAACGCACAACAGGTCGACTAGAACATAAATTGGTCCTCCACTTCTACGGTAGGCAAGGAAAGCCAAATTGATTGGTCCCAGCTCCAATGGGAATTCTAATCATGATGAGATTGTCACAGTAATTTTATTATCTAAAAGAAGGAAAGGATATGGAGTACAATTGGAGAGGTATTCATGATTAGATTTGTCAATGTATACTGTCTAGAAGAAGGAAAGGTGGAGTACTTCAACTCCAGATTCTGTGAGTCGCATCTGTCCAATGTATCTATCTTCATCCTCCTATATATATTATATACTTTCACCGATAAACCAAAACCAACGGTGCCTTCAGTAAAAAATTGCTAGAAAGGTTGTGCTACCTCTGTTTGTTAGTCAAAAATGGGTGTAAAGAGAGGTTTTCACTTTTCACTGGGGATACATTTCCATTATAAATGTCTCCAGAAGGCCTGCCCTTTCAGTAATTTGGAGTAATTACATATTAGTAACTTCAATAAAACCCTTCCCAGTAAGAATAAATAGAACAAAAAAAGCAATATGCACTTATGCAGCAGGGCTCAATCCTCATTAATCAAAGAGCAAAAAGTTTGGAAGTGAAAGTCGAATTCTTTTCTTTTTTGGCAAGACAAATTTGGAAGTGGAGACAATTCCTATAACAACCATAAATGGAAGACAACTAAGTCCACAACTACTCAAAACTAAACATAACCATCTGTACTTTACTCTCCTACCAACAAGATCAGACATTTACCTTGGATTCATAAGCTGATATAGTACTGCGCACCATCCCAGCAACTTCATCAAGAGAATGATTTGAGTACTTCCCATCTCCCACTTTTTCTTCACTTTTATTCGCAGAGGCATTCATATTTGTATCAGAGGATACTTGAGAAGACTACAGAACCAGAAGAAAAGACCATTGAAATCAAAGCAATTAGCAGATGGAAACAAATAACAAACATTGAGAAATGAGACTGTATATTTTATACCATGGTCAGCAAATATGGGAGCAGTGTATCAAATAAAAGACAAAAGTATGGTAAACTAGCTACTTATCAACAAAAAAGAAAAAGAAATAAAAAAGAGTATGGTAGATTATCCTGAACTATTCCATGGAGGCATTGCTGAATATGACAGTAAATGAAAAATTGTCAAAGCTGAGCATACGTATCAATCACAGCTAGATACAATGAAATTGAGCGTGATAAAGGTGCATTGAGCACAGCTATGTTATCATCAAAACACAGCTTATTTATCACTAAAACCAGCTTTCTTGGTGCAGACAGACGTGTATTTGTGGTTTGAATATTCATTACTTGAAAAGAAACAAAAACAGCTCAGAAAAATAGCAGTACTAAAAAATAGACTAACTATTATGATAAGAAACCTGTGAAATTCACTAATCAAGGTGCAGCTTCCATCGTTGGGTTGCAAGATTCTTCTTATATGCAATAGAGGAAACATACTAACAAACAGGCAAGAATGTATGTGGTAGATACCTTGACCACACTAAGGATCCCAATAGAACTATTCATGGTCAAATACAGCAAAAGTAATGGATATTAAGCATAATTTATTGCTTTCCACTAGTGTGAGTGAAAAATGAGAACAGCCCTAAAGACTAGACAACAACAACATAATCCCACACAGTGGGGTATGCAGACCTTACCTCTACCTTTGTGGGATAGAGAGGTTGTTTCCGATAGACCCCCGGCTCAAGAGACACCTAAAGACTAGACAATAGAGAATAAATGAGAACAACCCTAAAGATTACATAATAGCAAGAGCTCACGACTTCAAGCATACATAATCCCTCCACAACCACTTGTGATAAACATATCTAGCGCAACTATTTCAAACCCCAAAAAGGAAAGAGCTCAAAAGACAGTGTTTCAACTTGTTTCAGTGTCAATTTATGTTCCTATAAAAGGGTAGTTGTCATTCATCAACAAGAGATCAGAGTTACTTTTGACACCATGACTGTAGAACTGCATGTAAGCACCATTAATACTAGATTCTAAAGGAAATGGAAAATAATGGGAACCAAACTATAATAGCTGATTCGCCTTGAATTTTCATCCGAAGGATGATGGCACAATCACTAATTGGGGAGCAGTAATTTTTTTTCCATCAGGAAGCAAAACAATTCGCAAACGAGCAAAACCCCAACATAAAGATAGTGCCGGACAGTAACAAACTTCATCTTTGGGAAGTCAAAGAGCTGTTTATTTGACTACACTTTTTTCCGAAAAGCTTATAACTATTTTGACTATAAAAATTGTCATTTAGAGTACTTTTAATTAGTTTCTAACTAGGTACATATTTTAAGAAATCGATGTACGTATTCACATAAGTTCAGCCCCATAATCTGACCACCAAATCTTTTTGGGACAGAGGGAGAATCTTTAGTTTTGAAATAGCACCTAAAGAAATAAAATATTTCCTCTTTCTTTCTATCAAACTCTTTGGGTTTTGACATGTTTTAACTTTATAAGAGGCTCTTGATTACACACAAAGGGCAGATAGCGGATGTTACTTTGTCATTTAAGTGAACTGGATGCTGTTAAATGCTACCAACTTTTCATGTAATGCAAAAACGTTACTTCAAACATAAAGAGATTTACAGAATATTATGGTTTTATTAGTCAATGTCAACACGCAATATTTACCAAGGTAATCTTTGTCACCACTGCTACAAGCCCAGATCTGGGCACAGAAGATTCATTAGCAGATCACTTTTAAACTGGATGCTTTCAATCTTCATGGGTTTTCTCTACTCAGACAATTAAAGAGCTTAATCAAAAACTTGTAAAATTAACTGGTCTGGGTAACATCAGCAAATGATAATTACTTCTAAACCTAATACTGAAAAACGTATTTAAAATGTGTTTTCTTCCAACACTCGAAAATTGCACAAATCAAGTAAGCATCGAGGTTAAGAAAAGATTGTCAATGATTATTATTTTCTTCTCTGTTTTTGTGAAAAATATATTTACAACCCCGAAAAATGACAAGTGCAAGATGTAATTTTTTTCAGATTAAACCAACCAAAAAAACACAACAAAAGCTCTCTGGCCCTCACTGAATTTGTAAATTATCAGAAATATGTTGTTTATATCCTCGGTTTTGCACCAGCCTATACAAAGTATACTGGGTAGAAAAACTCATTACCTTCGCAAATTTCCCACTGAAAACTGCAACAGCTACTCTCTAAAAGGCAGGTACATGATAGATAATTACAGCAGTTCCTTATATAACTTCCTCTGAGAGCATCAACCGTTTCACCAGTAAATTCCACTTGTTGTGAATCACCCGTCAGATATGTATTTTCAAGAGAATCGGAGTAATCAGCATCAGACATTTGGGACAAAAATTAGTACATTAGTTTTAAAGTCCAGTCAATTATCAATGTTTTTTTACGATAGGCAGTTGGGCTTACAGAATGGTTCAAATCTTGCTGAATTTGCCTCCATTTTGCATCAGATAAAGCTCTTTCACGCATCTCAGTCCGAAAATTTTCCATTCTTGCTTCATGATCCAAAGTGCATTTCTCAAGCAAACCTCGGATTCTGTGGTTCTGTTAAATGGACAACACAGAGGACATAGCGGAATTACGTCCCATCATAAAATAAGGAAATATTTACCATATCATTCACCTCCATTAAGGAAAACAAAGTGCCAAATATCCTCTATGCAGAAGAGAGAGGGTTTCACAACCAACCACGGGTTTTCTGTTTTTATTGGAATATAGCAATCAAAACCCAATCTTTTCCTCTCAGAGTATATGATGCACGTCCCCCTCCCCACCCACACACACAAAAACCTTTTGTAGATAACTAATGTTCTCTGCTGATCAAAGTAATGTATACATGTACATGTGATGCTGCACCATTCTCAAAAATAATAAGCATACTACATTACTACTCCTTCCTTCCCACTTTATACAGTATTTTTTGGGGGAAATGTTCGTCTCCATTCACCACTAAATTATTCTATAAAAATTTCACAACTTCTTGTTTTTGAGAAGGAACTTCCAAAACTTTTAAGAATTAAAATTCTGAACTTCATATACTATTCTATTCTAATCATTAACATTTTCATCCCCACTCAATAGTCAATACTCCCCACCATTTCATTTATGTATCTCACTTTCCTTTTTAGTATGTTAAAAAAGGATGTCACTTTCTATATTTAGTAATTCTTTAATTTCAACTTCTTACCTGGCATGTTTAGTACCACAAGATTCAAAGGACATTTTGGTACATTATACACGTCTTTTGTTTAAGATCATAAGATTCAAAAGTTTCCTATCTCAAACTTCGTATCCAGTCAAACTAAGACATAAATTGAAACGGAGGGAGTAATATAATATATTTTCAGAATTAACATCTTAAACTCTGCAACAAGTCAAATTTTGCAAGATAAAATGGGACTGGAAGAGTATGAAGTCAAAAATTGAAAACAGGTTAAGAGTTTCCTTCTTTCTCATCCTAATTAATTCTAGTCTTTTGAGGAAACCCTATTTGCCACGACCAGTGTTGCTGGCACTAATCTATCTCCAACAACAGGTCTCTCTCTTACCCGTATTTAATAGTCTCTTCCGCTATCTCCATTTTTCTTGCTGATCCGGAGATACCTTTTAGGTTTCAACTTTTCTCTATGGTATTTCTTTCTTCCATTTTTCTGACAACCGTGGTGTCCTTACGCGCACCTCAATTAATTCTACAGGATATCTGCTACTTCTCACCAGCACAAGTGTGCAGTATCCACTAAGGCTTGGACATTTTCCCTATGATCTTTCGTATGGCCAATCATGAAGAACTAAAGACTAATTGGCTAAAATCTATTATGATATTGTGGCTAATCCAATGTTTCTAGTAGGTGGCAGATTCCATTTCACTACAACAATGGATTCTACCATAATGTCCCAACTTTGTTTGAGGGAATGAGATGGTTTCCTTATATGTCCCGGGCCATCCTCACGTCATGAGTTACCTTTTCTTTTTATAACTGTGATGGCCCTGCTATCTCCCACCAGCAACATGTACCAAGTAACTCTATACGTCATGAGTTACCTTTTGAAATTGAGTTAGGCCCAAGGTTAATTTTCTTAACATGTTACCAAAGCCAAAATGCATCGTTATTTTGGCTTATCCTATGTTAGGCTTCCATGTTTTGTCGTCCACACTCCAGATATCCAATTCTAGACATGTAGGAGTGTTAAAAGTCTCACATTGGCTGAGGATATGCACAGTTATCTCCTTATATGGTCTTGGCAATTCTCACCTCTTGAAATAACTTATCAGGTGGAGTTAGGCCCAGTCCATTTTTCTTACACGGTATCAAAGCCAAATTCATCCTTATTCTTGGTTTACTTAATGTTGGGCCATCATATTATAGTGGCCATGCTACAGATGTCTAGGCCTAAGCGTGCGGGGAGGCAGTGGTAGGTTAAAAAAACAGACATTAGCCCTAACTCACCCCAAAGATAGCTCATGGGGTGAGCATTGTCCAAGGTTATCTAAGGAAAGAGATAACCACCTATTTCATCAACCAATGTAGGACATCTTAACACCTTCCCCTCCCCTTCACATGCCCAAGCTAGACATCTAGAGTGTGCAGAGGAGCGGTGTTAGGTTACAAAATATACATTGGCCCTAATGCAACCCTAAAAGCTAGCTCATAGGATTGTCAAGACTATTTAAGGAGACCACCACCTATCCCATCAACCAACGTAGGACATCCTAACACCTCCCCTCGCAAGCCTCAGCCTATACATCTAGAGCATAGAAAATATAAAATGGAGACCTAACACTGAGCAAACAAAGAATATGAATAGGTTTGACTCTAAGACCATGTAAAAAGATGAACCTTGATCTAACTAAACCCAAAGCTATTAGCTAGCTAGGACCATATAAGGAGACATCAACGGGCACCTACTGCAACTCTAGCTACCCCATTCCGCACACCCAAGATTGGACATCTGGAGCGTGGAGCGTGGAGTGGACAATATAACGTGACGACCCAACATCGGATAAATCAAGAATATGGATGGGCTTGGCTCTGATACCATGTTAAGAAAATAGAACTTGGGCCCAACTCAATCAAAAAAGTTTCCTTTTCTTCATCACACAGAAATCTAAGAGGACTAGTGGCGCACAGTTCAAAATTCAGTAGATAATGACCCTGTATCTTTATGCTTCTCCACTTAAATGCCAGGTTTATATTTGCCGCATAATACGAACTCGTGAACTTGTGTGTAACCCACACATCACACGTTACAACCTTACCACTAGACCAAAGCCCCGGGGGCAATACGGAAATTTCGTTTATGAAGTAAGAATTGTCTAAAACCACCTAAGGAGGCAACTCATACCCTCGATCAATCAACATGGACTCTAATAGGTTGGATCAATGGACGAAAGTTTAAGAGATCAAACAACTATGATCACAACCAACGGATGTTGCATAAAAACCCATAGTGGAGTTAACGGTTGGTGTAAAACAAATCATTAAGTAATATTATATCATGTCAACTTGTCGATCTTTTGTTCCTATTTTTAGTGTCATTATGTTTTACTCCGTCCCAATTTAAGTGTATTACTTTTCTTTTTGGTTTGTCCCAAAAAGAGTGTCTCTTTCCATAGTAAGTTTTGGCAAGTTTAAGACCATAAGATTTAAATGACTCCATATATCTTTAATTAAAGACCACAAGATTCAGAAGTCTTCTTTATTTCTTAAATATCGTGCCTAGTCAAACTAAGACACTTAAATTGGGACGGAGGGAGTAATTATTAAAAAAAATAGAAACTACGAACAAAAATAGAAACAGTTGATTGGACCTTAAAGTCCTCACCTGTATATTCAAATAGTGCCATACAGGATCTGATTCGGGTTCCAACTCCAACAAGAGTCTCACATTATTTTCAAGCTGCATGAAGCATTAAAAGTCAAATATGAGTAACAAGTATTTATTGGAAAATGTTTTAAGTTTTTGTTAAACGTTACAATCTAAAGTGTCAGCATTTAGATGGTTGCACACAAATGCAAAAGTCCACAATTCAAGTGCAATCAAGTAACCAATTTTTGCAAGGAAGACAATGATCAGATTTTTCTATAGTCCTCTGTCCTTTGTCCTTTGATTTCTGCCGCTATATGTTATTTTATGTACTTTATTTATCTCATTTACTTGTGTTAGTTACCGCTTCTTTTTTTACAATGATTTATCAGTTTATTCGGTTTTGTTACTCTCATTTTCATACAGCTTTAAATTTCTTATTCGGGTTTGACCGTTTCTCTTGCTTTGCTTGTGCTTATGCTTTGTCTTGAGTCGAGGGTCTTTCGAAAACAACCTCTCTACTTACCAAGGTAGAGGTAAGGTCTGCGTACACTCTACCCTCCTTCAGACCCCATGTTGTGGGACTTCACTGGGTATGTTATTGTTGTTGTAGATTCATGGCCGAACTATGAATGAAATTCGAATCATCTTCACTGAAAAATTATATTGTATATATAAGATTAAAATTATTTTTTTATATATGTATAGTAAATATTGAATCATCTTAGCTTTTTGTATATTTGCTTTCTTATATTTTATATTTTTTTTATTAAAAATTTTAACTCCTCCACTAATAGACTAGTGTGATCGGATATAGATTAGTTAGATTCATGGTCGAACTAGGGATGAAATTCGAATCTTCTTCGCCAAAAAAATTGCATTATATACTGTTTGGTTTACCCTCAGTAACCTGATAATTAAGAGCTGGCATGCCTTGGTTAAACAATTTCACCCTTTTTGAGCATAGAGTATCACATTTTTTCTTTATACATATACTGAGATATCCAACCATTTGTCTGGAAGTTCCTTTATCATACACTGCAAAAAGCAGTTTCATCAACATCTCAGACTGCTTGCCTACTCATATAAGACATTTGACAGATGATATAGGCAATTTTTAATTGACAACATGCACTCAAGCTCTTTATTTAGGACATGTCAACACTCTTAACAAATTGTAATTTGAGGCTGTTAAACTCTAACTTCACCGAAGCATAACTTATCATAAAATCTACTTCCTGGAGCAAAGAATTACCTTTTTTAGTTTTCAGTTGATTATCATCCTCTTAGTAGTAGGTTCCAGAATATAAAAACAAAAGCTAGTTATGGGTCTGGCTGTGGATTTTTGCTAGTGGATCCTTTTCTATTTATGATTGCTTATGTTTCCTTTTGCACACTCAAGCATATTTGCTGTCTAATAATCCTGACTTTGCTGCATGCGAAACTCATATACTTGCTTGGTGATAGAGGTTCAGTTTCTTTAGAGGATATTCTTGTTGCTGCATAATATTAGATAGCTAGCTGGTGGACCATGCTACTTAACAGATGGCAGGGACAAATGATAGCTAAGAATCAGAGACATAGCCGAAGGGCAATTTTCTTATGTAACATCGGCAAAAATTGGTTTGATAGAAACAATATGTTTTTGAAGGGAAAAAGGAACACATATCTTTATGTAAAGTTTAGATCTATTCAGAATATATTCAAGGAGGAACATTGTAAATATTGATTTACAACAATATAATTACTTATACACATTTCAACAGGGGGAAAACCAACAATAAAATCGAACAAACATGTTTCCGTATGATCGATTTTTATAAAGTTCATTAAACCAAACAATTTTCTTATTACTGTTACTTGTATTTGGTTTTCTTTGAATTTTTTTTCTTGTTACTTTTTTCTGCTATTCATTTTGCTACTGTGTTCAGATTTTCGTCACCAGAGTGCAAAATGAAAACAGAAAATATACTCGGCAAAATGTCAGGACAGCGTTTCCTTTTTTTAATCGTTACAAGGTATTATATTGAAAGTCCAGCAACCAGAAGGTGCTGTGAGGAATTTACAAGGGTTAGCTCCATTACATATAGTGTAATGAGCTCAAAAAATCTATCATGGCGTCTATATCATTTGCAATTGCCATGTTACACCAAAAAAACAGTTCTGTTGAAAGAATATCTTGAGCTTTTATACTTCTTAAAGGGGGAGAGCACCGGGAGAATATCGAGACGCCACCAGATTGGATGACTCTCCAGGCGGTTACCTTTTTCTTTTATTCATATTTATATCCTCTGCTTTGCAAATAAATGCTGAATTTTTAATATCTATAGGACTGCATGAAAATATGTTGGTGAAAGTGAACAAGTGATGATTTTCCAGCACTATGTCTTCAATCTACAATTAAAAGAAGAAACCATAAATCTTGAAGTCTACTATTCACAGTTCGAACATCTCACTGGATACAAAAGTAACTGAAATAGTTATATAAAACGGAAAAGGGTGAGATTTTCCCTTCGTTGTACTTTTCCAACGTATTTGCTCTTGTCATCCAACTTTAGAGTCATATTTTCCCTTTACTCTAAAAAAAAGCCATATTTATCCTACTCTGTTAAATCTTCATGTTCCACCTTAATTATTTTATGTGGCGCCTATATGGCTTTTTTTAAAATTTCAATTAAATCTACTATGAATCTAATCTCATTGCCATTCACAACTTCTTCAAATAAACATGAAATAAAATAAAATTAAAATGTATTGCAAATAAATTTTAAAAAATAATCACAAAGGTGAGATTGCTGAACATCTTCAGGTCAATTATACAATACATAACTAATTAAAGGGACTAATCGAACGCCACTTTGTGTTTAGGATATTTGAAGTAAATCTGGACACTTTCATTGTTTTTTGTTCTTTACTTTATTCAAAAATGAGAAAAATGACGAATAACGAACTGTCTTGGCAAGAGAAGAAAAGGAAAAATAAAAAAGTGTATACAACAACAACATACCCAGTGAAAATCCCACAATGTGGGGTCTGAGGAGGGTAAAATGTACACAGACCTCACCTTCACCTTGGTAGGTAGAGCGGCTGTTTCCGGAAGACCCTCGGCTCAAGAAAAAACATAATCAGGCAAAGCAAGCAAAGCAAAACAAAGTATGAGAAACAATCAACCTCAGACGAGAAATTAACGCATTATGGACAGATAGTAAAAATCAAATACGCAACGATAATGCATTCTAACAGGAAGCAGGAGCTAACACAACTAAATAAGATAAATATATTACACTAAAGAACACATAGCAACATGAATCAAACTACAGAGTACTATAGAGCAATAATGCGCCTATCAGTGTGACAAGCTAATCGAGCCTACAGTAATACTACACTATCATTTTGTAAGCATAAAGAGGACTACGCTCGACTACCTATTACCCTTCTATCATAATCTGTGTCCTCCACAACCCCCTATCTAAGGTCATGTCCTCAGTAAGTTGCACCTGCGCCATATTCCGTCTAATCACCTCTCCCCCAATACTTTTTTGGCCTACCTCTACCCCTCCTGAACCCGTCCATAGCCAACCTCTCACACCTCCGCACTGGGGCATTTGTGTCTCTCCTCTGCACATGTCTGAATCATCTCAACCTCGCTTCCCGCATCTTATCCTCCACCGAGGTCACTCCCACTTTATCCCGGATATCATCATTCCTAATCCTATCTCTCCTTGTATGCCCACACATCCATCTCAGGATCCTCATCTCCGCAACTCTCATCTTTTGTATGGGCGAAGTCTTGACTGGCCAACACTCTGCCCCATACAACATAGTTGGTCTAACCACCGCCCTATAGAACTTGCCTTTAAGTTTAGTAGGCACCTTTTTGTCACACAAAACTCCAGATGCGAGCCTCCATTAAAAATCAAAACGTAGAATTTTGTGCAAATACACTGTGTCGGATATGATGATTCATATATAACTTAGTCACTTGCTGACTTTGAAATTTCATTTTTTGTAAAGTGATTAAGAAGCCATTTTGTCTATATTTATGCACAAACCTCAACAGGCATCTCATACACATTATATTTTTCTTGTTTTCCAACTTTGGCCTTAATTTCTTCCAAGTTTCTGCACTTCTTTGCATTTTGTCTGACTTTTTTTAATCTTTTTGATCTTCCAATTGCTATTCTCCTAGCTTTCTAAATGAACGTATACATTGCAATACATTTTAGTTTTAGTTTTATTCCATGTTTATTTGAAGAAGTTGAATGAATGACAATGGGATTAGACTCATAGTATATTTAATTGATTTTTTTTAAAAAAAAAAAGCCACGTAGGCGCCACACAAAGAAAATTAAGGTGGAACATTAAGATTTAACAAAGTAGGGATAAATATGGCTTTTTCTTATAGTACAAGGGCAAATATGACCCTGAAGTTGAATGACGAGAGCAAATATGTTGAAAAAGTACAATGAACGGCAAATATAGCTTATGTGAGAGTACAAGGGCAAATCTGACCCTTTTCTGTTTATAAGAGAACCCCAATCAAGTCGCGAGACAGTACACAAGTACCCTAAATCATTGTGAACACAGGGCGTTATAATAGGAAAATGTTTGAGGTATTTTTCTCCTGTCACAATGTAGTATTAACAAGAAAAAATAAAGTATTAACTAGGCTAGACACAGCAGAAGAGCGATAGGTTCCTTGCATTAGAGTCTAATGTTGTATACCCCTCGTATACGGGGTTATCCCTTTTATTAATATGTGATCTCCATTGATCCAAAAATAGGTAGCTCAAATGGATCTGAGATAAGTAGTCAAATAGAATAGCTTCAATAGCTGACTGGTTACCAAAATAGAAGTGGATATCTGATAGAAAGGGGAGGGGAGTAAAGCCAGTTGAAAGGTCCAAGGACAATATCCAAATCTACGTATTGAAAGCTCAGGATATTATTTCACATTTTCAAGTATAGCCGGAGAAAAGTTTTGAGATCTTTAGCATTCCAACAATCCAAGTGTATACAGTATTAAAGATCAGTCCTTGTGGACTTTTAGAGAACAAACAGTCTACAGTAATGTCCTAATCACGCACCGGGCATAAATTTTTTTAACTTTTTAATGTTGGTAACTATAACTTACATTTGTTAGGTCAATCTGAGAGTCTTCCAGAGACTTGTAAAGCTTGCTTTTAAACTCTAGCATAACTCTTTCAACCTCCTCAAGTACGCGCTTCAAAATTCCAACCTGAAGGAAAGACATTCAATCAAGAGTGAGTCAAAAACTATGACAAGTAATCAGAAGACAAAGAAATGCAATCAAGTACTCAATTCAGGTCAGAAACTAACCAATAATAGTTAAGAATCAGTAAATTATTAACCCCAACATGTCAAGGAGCATATAACAATGTCAAATAGCACATGACTACAATTAAATCAAAACTAAGTCATGAAAAGTGTGGAACTCCGTCAGTTTTAACTAGTCAGAACACAATCAGAAGCAGAGGATATCTAAAGCACCTAGAAAAACTTTTCTTAATAATTAATACAAGGTGTCATCATTAATAAGGCATCAAGGACGTGATCGCACATGTACATTAAACAAATTGTTAGGAGAAAAGCAAAATCCTATATTGCGTAAATAGGAGAAGCTTTTGCAAAACATTCCTAAACTACAATATATGATAGGATCCAAGCAGTCAATTACTGGTAGCACAAAGTATAACAACTATTAAACCATTAACAAGTCCAGGAAATATAAAGGCCAACCACAGAGAGCCAAGCGTACAAATAAACACATAAAACTCTATATACTGTTCTCATATGGAGGATAATGCATACAACACAAAGCATATGTTAAATTTACAGCATTAATTAGGTCATCCGTACATGAGAAGGAAGAACGATTGACTTTGCTTTCCTGTACTCCCTGACTGCCAGATCATATTCACCAGTACTAATGCTATGACTAATCGTGCTGGGCAAGTTAAATAGTGTTCGGAACCTCTGCAACACAGTAATGTTTACACTCAGACGTTTAAAAAAAAGTAAAGAACCAGATTACTACAAGTATTCATGAAATATAAAGAACTGCACTCTACCTACTTGTCTTTCAAATAGTGGCCCAAAAGCACGATTGGCAATTGAATTGACTCCTTCGATACAATTAAATAAGTGAGAGGTTCCAGAACCTTCAGGGTCTTCCTTAATCCGTCTTAAATTTGATTCAATATCTACAACAGAAACATTGCCGCCAAACTAAAACTTCCTATCATAAATGAAGGTAACATTAAAACAACATATCCTACAGGATGCGTAGCTCACCGTCAATTGTTGTTTTGCAGGATACGAAGCAGTCAAAATTTTCTTTAACCAACTGTTTTTTCTGCAGGGTACGTCCTTTAAGATCAGTCTTCACAGCAAGAGCACCTGATTCTAACTCTGATGCGCTAGTATCATGGTGAATTCGAGAGAGAAACAACTTCGGGTCAAATTTATCAGAGAAGTAATTCAACCTCTCTGCAAGATCAGAAAAATAGTAAAGGAATAGGTGATAGACTGAACATTCCATTAAATATAATTGATGAGAGTAGAGAGAAAATATATGCCCCCAGGGCTTTGTGTAATATTTTGTAATAGTGAAGACAAATTATGGAGAAGGAGACTTGGGGAAATTTTCTGTATATGTCATAACAAACAATTGCATATCTTTATACAAGAACTAGGGACTTGGTATGTAAATATGTAAGGACTAGAATTGAATTAATAAGACTATGTAACTAATTTCTAACTGAGCAACTAACTCCTAACTGATTTATTAAATCCTACAAATTAATATCCTATATTCATGCTAAGATTTTAATTGTAAAGCATCTGATTTGAGAAGCCCATAATTGATAAAACTCCCAGTCCATTAAGAGATCCATTTCGGCCAGCAAGAGGCTCGCTTCAGCTGAGGCCCATTTCAGCTGAAGCCCTATGTTGATATAACCTATGCGTGTACTTCCACTAAAGTACACGTTGCCTCTTTCACATCTGCCCTTTCACTTCAACATCTAGAACATTCATCTCCTCTACCTGCTTCATCTCTTCTACCTTCTCCTTCAACCTCTACACCCCCCTTCAAGCTGGAGGGGAACGTAGTGACCCCCAGTTTGCAGAGAAGATGATGATGCGAAGGTCCAGACAGGGGTTTTGTGAAAATATCAGCCAGCTGGTGTTTGGAAGGAACAAACGAAAGAGAAATCAAACCAGAAAGGTACTGTTGCCGAACAAAATGACAATCGAGCTCAACATGCTTTGTTCTTTCATGAAAGACGGGGTTTCGAGCGATGTGAATGGCCGCTTTGCTGTCAGAATGTACGGGCACTGGAATCAGAGAGGAAATCGATAGATCTGAAAGCAAACGAGTCAGCCATGTTAACTCTGCCACCAGTCGTCGCATGGAACGATATTCAGCCTCTGCAGAAGATAAGGAGACGGAAGCTTGTTTCTTGGATTTCCAAGAGATAGGCGAACCACCCAAACTGATGAAGAAACCATCGAGCGGCGATCGCCACGACAGTTGCCCAGTCGGCATCACAGAAAGCAGACAAAGAGAAACTTGGCGAAGCATTGAGAAGAAGCCCATGACAAGGGTATTTCGTAAGGTAACGTAACACCCGTAATCCAGTATTAAAATGATCCACTGTAGGTGTTTGCATGAACTGACTCAATGTCAAAACCGCAAAAGATAAATCTGGTCTTGTATGAGTCAAATAATTTAATTTTCCCACAAGATGTCTATAAGTGGTGGGATCTGATAATATTTCTCCCATTGTTGCAGATAGTTTTGCGGATGGATCCATTGGCGAAGAGACAGAGGCAAGGTGAGAAACATCAAATTCAGCCAGAAGGTCTAAAGTATACTTTCTTTGACTGATTATTAGACCATGGTCTTCTCGTAATATTTCCATACCCAAGAAATAGTGAACGAGACCTAAGTCCTTAATCTTGAATGCTGAATGAAGAAAAACCTTAAGACCTTCAATTTCTGGATGATCATTTCCAGTAATAAGAATATCATCAACATATACTGCGACCATAGAAATCAAAGATCCTGTATGCTTAAAGAAAAGAGAGTAATCATTTAGTGAGGCTGTATATCCTTTAAAAATTAAAGCCCCGGCAAGCTTGGCATACCACTGCCTAGAAGCTTGTTTCAAACCATAGAGAGACTTTCTGAGTTTGCAAACCGAACCAGGAATAGGTGAGTCTAACCCATAAGAGAATTTCATATATACTTCCTCTTGCAAATCACCCTGCAAAAATGCATTGTTGACATCAAATTGAGAAATATCCCAACCTTTCTTGACTGCAATTGCCAATAAACATCTGATTGTAGTCATTTTAACTACCGGGGAAAAAGTTTTATTGAAATCAATTCCTTCTGTCTGTATATCCCCTCTTATGACTAAGCGAGCCTTTAACCTTTCTATAGATCCATCAGCATGTTGTTTTACTTTATAGACCCATTTACAAGGAAGAGCCTTTCTTCCTGGGGGTAAAGAGACTAAATCCCAAGTGTGATTGGCTTGGAGTGCTTCTATTTCAGCTTCCATGGCTTTTATCCATCCAGGATGATGGCATGCCTGTTTAAAAGATGTAGGTTCTGAGATTGTAGAGACACTGTCTAGAATTATTTGACTTGGCTGAGAAAGAGCATGGAAAGACAGAATGGTTGGTGTAGTAGGGGCAACAAAACAGGATTCTGTAACATTACTAAGGAAAATAGTATTACAAAAATAGTCATTTAGATGAGAAGGAAGAATGCCTTTGTTGGATCTGTCTGACCTTCTTAGTTCTGGATCAACTGTATGTGGTGGTGCAGGGGGGGTAGGAGGAGAGATAGGATGTGTAATAGGATCAGAATTATCAAATGTGATAGGGTTAGATGTGTCTGTCAAATCAGAGGAAACCCTAAGAATAGACTGATCATGTGCAACAATAGGGGCCATTATATCTAGTGGTGAAGGAGAGGTATCTGGAAGGATATGGGATGATGGATCTGAAAAAATAGGCATTTTGGAGGTAGTAGAAACAGCAAAAGGATACTGATTCTCATGAAACTTCACATCCCTAGATATCACAATTTTCTTGGTATCTAGTTCTAACAATTTGTATCCTTTTTGCGTTAGAGGATATCCTATCAACACACAAGCTTTATCTCTGTGATCAAACTTGCTCCTTCCCTGAGATAAAGTAGATACATAACATAGACATCCAAAATTCCTTAAGTGAGAATAGTCAGGCTGTTGTTGGAAAATGATCTCATAAGGAGTTTTCCCTTTGAGAACACTGGAAGGCAGTCTGTTTATAATGTATGTAGCTGTTAGAATACACTCACCCCAGTAAGAAACAGGGATGTTGGATTGAAACATCAGACTTCTTGCAATATCTAAGAGGTGTCTATGTTTTCTTTCAACAACTCCATTTTGTTGAGGGGTCCCTACACAAGACATTTGATGGATAATGCCTTCTGATTCAAGATAGGCTGCTTCCTGTGTTCCTTTTCCTAATTCAAGAGCATTATCAGATCTTATCATCTTTACCCTCAAATTAAACTGCCTTTCAACCATAGAAAGAAAATTCTTGAGAAGAGGAAATGCATTACTTTTGGTACTCAACAAAAATGTCCAAGTTCCTCTACTAAAGTCATCCACTATAGTTAGGAAGTATTTAAAACCATTATAAGTATTTGATTTGTATGGTCCCCATGTATCAATGTGAATGAGGTCAAATAGCCCTTTTGTCTTGATACTATTTACAGGAAAAGGAAGCCTGGTCTGTTTAGCTTTAGGACACACATCACAAATAAAATCAGAAATAGTATCACAATGAAGGAAATGTAAATGTTTCATTGCTGAAAATGGGAGATGTCCCAATCTTACATGCCAAAGTTTCACATCAGAAGCAGTTTTAACATGTCCAGAAACAGGGACAGAATCTGAAATGGAATTTCTTCCTTTTGGAATTGAAAGAACATTTGCATTAAATAAACACCTAGACTTAGGATTAGTAGGTTCCAATAGATATAGTCCTTCTCTTATTTCACCAAAAGCTTGAGGACTCTTCATGGAATGGTCCTGCAAGAAACACTTACTAGATGTAAATATGGCATCACAGTTGATTTGTACACACAACTTATGCACAGATAGTAAGTTAAATTTAAATTCTGGAACATGAAGAACATTTTCCAAAATGAGACCTGGCAGAATGGAAATACTTCCTGTATGAGTAACATTTACCTTGAAAGAATTAGGTAAATTGATGTTTAAAGGTACAGGAAGTGGGGTGAGAGACATGAAAGAAGTGGGATTAGAACACGTATGTTCTGATGCTCCTGAATCAATTATCCAGGTGCTGGATTTGAAACTACTAAAAACTGAACCAGAATATTTAAGAATAGTACCAGCCACTGCATTTGCATTAATCTTTGGAATTTCTGATCGCTTCCTGTTTGTACAAATGCATCATTTCCTTTATTTCTTCTTTGGTGTATTGTTGTGTCAAATTGTTGTTAAGCTCATTGTTGTATCCATCCACGCTTTCCATCTCCTCAAGTGCTACTGCTGCATTTCCTTGGACTGTTCCTTGATAATCCTTAGAATTAGTAAACTCAAAATCAGTTGGGAATCCATGCAATCTATAGCAATCATCATGTGTGTGTCCTGTTTTCCCACAATAAGTGCAGCTAACATTGGGGTTATACTTCTTTCTATTTTTAAACTTTGGTTGGGGCTTAACATGTCTTTGTGTTGTGTTGTTCCCTCCTCTGTATGTCTGATTCTTGAATTTCTGAATCTGTTTACCACTTCCTGTTGCTATGAATGCTGCAAACTCAGCTTTAGTAATTGAGCATGAGGCTGTTTGCTTAATCCAGCAGCCAGAAAAGATGCAGAATCAGATGTGGAGTGTCCATATACTTCTCTCTGATTCTCATCCTGCAGAAGCAATGAGTATGCAAGATCCATACTAGGTAAGGGGCTCATCATCAGGATGTTTCCCCTTGCTTGTGTGTAAATATCATTCAGCCCCATCAGAAATTGAATTAGTCTTTGATCTTGCAAAGATTTTGTTAGTTTTGCTTTTCCCTCACACATACAAACACAAGAACAGCTTATAATGACATTTATTGTATCTAGTTCATCCCATAATTTCTTGAATTTGGTAAAGTATTTAGCAATATCTTCATTACCTTGAACCAAACTTGTTATTTCCTTTTGTAGATGATAGAGCTTGGCACCATTTGCTTTCCCAAACCTCTGCTCTAGACTTTCCCATAGATCTTTTGTTGTGTTAGAGTGTATTACACTGTCAGCTATGTCCTTTGTTAATGCATTTGTGATCCAAGTAATAACCATGTCATTAACACATGACCATTGTTCATAATCTGCAGTGTCCAGAACAGGTGGTTTGCAAGATCCATTTATGAAGCCCAGCTTCTTTTTGGTTGATAGAGATATGAGGATAGATCTCCTCCATCCCGGGTAACCTCTACCATCAAATACACTATTGACTAGTGTCATTCCTGGTGAATCTGCATTGTTGAGGTGATACGGATGATTATTATCATATGCTATTGCCTTTTCAGTACTGCCTGTTCCAGCAGCAGCAGGTGGTGTTGATTGGGACATTTTGATAATGCTGATGGATGATTGCAGAAATGGGGATGATTACAGAAATGGATGAGTCTCAGATCGAGCTTGTATGCTCTGATACCATGTAATATTTTGTAATAGTGAAGACAAATTATGGAGAAGGAGACTTGGGGAAATTTTCTGTATATGTCATAACAAACAATTGCATATCTTTATACAAGAACTAGGGACTTGGTATGTAAATATCTAAGGACTAGAATTGAATTAATAAGACTATGTAACTAATTTCTAACTGAGCAACTAACTCCTAACTGATTTATTAAATCCTACAAATTAATATCCTATATTCATGCCAAGATTTTAATTGTAAATCATCTGATTTGAGAAGCCCATAATTGATAAAACTCCCAGTCCATTAAGAGATCCATTTCGGCCAGCAAGAGGCCCGCTTCAGCTGAGGCCCATTTCAGCTGAAGCCCTATGTTGATATAACCTATGCGTGTACTTCCACTAAAGTACACGTTGCCTCTTTCACATCTGCCCTTTCACTTCAACATCTAGAACCTTCATCTCCTCTACCTGCTTCATCTCCTCTACCTTCTCCTTCAACCTCTACACTTTGATCTAGTGGTAAGAGGCTAAGAACGCAGCGCGAGATGTGTGGGTTAGACGTACGTCACAGGTTTGAACCCCGCCACAAACAAAAGCCTAGTATTTAATGAAGAAGGAAGAAAGAATGGGCCCATCATCCCCAGAGTTTTGAACCATGCACCACCTGTCTCTTGGAGATTTCTCATTTATCTTTTGAATAGATTTGAGTTTTAACCCTTTTCAAAGTGGTGGTTAATTAGACAGCCCATCAGGTGTTTGTTGGAGGAATTTCTCGGTGATAAAAAAAATAGTGGAGAGAAAAGCATACTCTTTAACACATTCTTCTTTTTCTTCTTATCATTAGCAGATACTGCGCTAATTTATGTCTGCACTTTCTTGTGGACACAACTATGCCCCATCATACATCTGTTACTGAGATTGAAAATTTGTCACTTTAGACTATAAAGTAAAAAATGAGTCGCGACCTGATAACTCTTACTACAACGTCCTACAATTAGCCTTATAGTGATGGTAGGTTCCCCATGTACCATTACACATGTTATTCTCGATAAACTAATATCTCAGATACTTTACACTTCAAAAGTTATCATGTGGGAATTAGGTAACTGATAAATTTAACGTTACATTATAGACCCTTTCTTTGGTAAATACCGAGATAGAGAAGGTCAATTTTGAGCAATCCGAAACAAACTCACACATCAGTACGTCAAGCAAACCTTTGCTGCAGTCACCATTTACTCTTAAAGCTTGTCTAAGTGGTCTATACCTCCTTAAAGCACATATTATATCGCAGTGCAACAACATTGAAAGTGACTTCATGAGAGCAATCCAAGCTTCACATGTTTTCTCACACCACAAAGTGGTATATCCTAGTAGACAAGCACAAGGCATTTCCCTATGGCTCAACCACATAGGCAATGAGATTTTATCAAAAAGCCGCTACAAACACACAGCTCCCCCACACTATGAACTTGAGGTCCTGATTTACAGAATGCCACAAGAATGAATGGAAGTGGAGATAAAGCAAACCACTACAGACCTAAAGGGTAATCACAACACAAGATCATGATACATCACCAATAAGATCCCCATTATTGAAACCACAAGCATCCACCAGCCACAGGAACATAGAGATACACTGCCATCCAATCCATTAAATGTTGTTATGCATATCAATCTTCATATTTATCATTGCGTCTACACACACACTTGATAACAATGACTTTGAAGGGGCTCACCAAAATTCTTTCTCCCCTTTTCCCAGATCGGGCTGACCACAAATATGGTCCAAGAAAAATAATTAGCAAGGAGGGACAAGACAGTCTTATAGAATCAAAATAATTTGGTGACAGAAGTAAATACCACGAACATTGGGGTCTAAATGATCTCTGTCAGCTATGGATGGGGAACTTGATAAGTTCTCACTGATTAACCTTAATGTTCTGTTGTCAACTATCCTGTAGAAAACAAAACAGCATCCCAATTAGCACAAGTATCACGAGAAAGCAGTCTGCTAAGCCAGATTTTAAGCAAGAACATAAGTACCCCAATTTTAGAGGATCGGTGAATTCCATGCCACGAGGAAAAGACTGCAAATTATTAAGAGCCTTTTTTGGCACTGCTGTCTTTTCCTGCTCAGGCTTTTGAGTGGTTGCAACCACTCTTGCCTCCCTCATCTCACGAACCCTGCGTCTTAGCTGCAAGATTTTCAATTTATGAATCTCTTTATTTATTCAAGCATGTTTAATAATCAAGTACTTTGCTGTGCAGAAAGGGAAATACGACTCAGCGTCTAACAAATTAATCAATAACACAACTACGATAGCTCCTTAGGAAATAACTTTACATAGATCTCCGTATTGATATGCCAAGACCAGAAGAACAAAGACTAATTCCCTTAAATGAAAATCCAAGTATATGTGAACCAAGAATCATCCGAAAGCTAAGTGAGCAATCATAGAGCAAACAGACTTATAAAAAGAACATTATTATAGATATTAAGCAACAATAGTGCAACAGAAATGTGCAAAGAGGTATCCATTGAAGCAAAAAATTTATCAGGAAAATTGTAATCACCACCATTGAAGCAATTTTTTTAATTGTATACTTAAAAAGAGTTACTATTAATGTTTGCGTACATGCTACCCTCCCCAGATCCCACTTGTGAGACTGCACTGGGTATGTTGTTTTTACTTAAAATAGAGTTACTAATAGGTTAGGCGCTTAGGCAATGCTTCCGTGCAAGCATCAATGCGCTAAAGTGTGCACCTTTTTGCATATGGGCAGTATTTTTAAAGAGAAAAACTAAACATGAACAGTTATTTCCAGTTGATATGTTCATAGTTAATGAAGCAGCAAGTATGGTCAGTACTGACATAAATGTAGGAGGACTTGCTCAACATACATCAAACATGAGTAACAACTACTAGTATTGCTGAATAAGCATAGACATACCTCAGATTCATCAACACGTTTCCAGCAATCAGGTTCACCACCATCCCACAAACCATCATCCTCTCTTGCGGTTATTGTGCCTTTCAAACCTGCATTCTCAAGAGTTAAAGATTTTACCTTTGAGTCAAGTTGTTTGGATTCAACAATTAAGTCCTTGCAAAGTTTTTGCAATTCTTTAATCATGTCGTCCTTTGAGTCGACTTGAGTCTCAGGATCAGATTCACAATTTGAAATAAAACCACTAAAGCAGTTAACATCTGAATAGTTAAAAAATTCATATACGCGGATGTTCTCGACTCGGACGCAGATGTCGCTGATGTTGCCGAAAATGTTGTGACATTAGGGACAACACAGTCAGCGACTTATTCATCATCTGACAGTGACTGTTCGAAAACAGTGGCCAGCATAGCTTGTGACTCCATTTCTGGATCCTCTTCCTCTTCGCCTTCATCATCACTTAAAAAAACCCATAGACTCTTCCCAAATTTTCTTAAGGTGCTTGCACACTCGTTGGCATAATGACCCCATACCGAGCAAGCATGGCATTGTATACTTTCAAGCTGCTTGGGATCGAACTTGGTACGGTCTGAGTTGGTCCTCCTAAGTTGGTTTCCTTTTTGCGTTGTAGGGAGGGTTTTAGTGAATCTTGGATTGAAGTCGTGGCCTTGGTGCTCTTCGGGTTTAGGTTTATTTTTATCCTCGTTGAACCTCCTTAACATCGTATTGAATTTTCGAGTAAGAAGGGCAACATTAGCACCATCACCAATATCTTCAAGACTTTCATTCTCTTCATTGACTTACATCTCTAAGTATTTTGCTTGAAGAGCGATATATTTGCTTTTATACAATGTCCTTTGATTTTCCATATTCATCTCATATGTTGTGAGAATGTTCATTAACGTATGGAGGTCCATTGTAGCAAGGTTGTGGGCTTCTTCAATCGCGCATATCTTAATATTGAACTTTTCAGGAAGGGAACGAAGTGCCTTTTCTACAAGTTGATTGTTGGTCAGTGGAGAGCCAAGAACTTGACATTCATTAGAAATGTCGATCAACTTTTTAAAATAAGTTTTTATATCATCCGTCTCTTCCATCCTTAAACGTTCATATTTACTCATGAGCATGCGAAGCTTCGTTCGTTGAACAATTGAGCTACCTTCACAATGTGTTTGTAGGGTGACCTAAGCTTCCTTGGCTGTGGAGCAATTTTGGATAAGTTTGAACATATAAAAATCTACCCATCTAAAAATAGCATTTAGAGCCTTTTCATTTAAGCTTGCACTATTGGTTTCTTCCACACTCCATTCGACCTTAGGCTTAGGTAATATGTCGCCTTACTCGTCCGGTGGGAGCATAGGAACAGTATATCCATTTGTAATAGATCTCCATACTCTCACATCAATGGATTTGATATGAGAACGTAGGCGAATTTCCAATAAGGATAATTTGAACCATCTAATATAGGAAGTCTACCAATATTTGGATTAGCCGGATCCATAGTTAAAGTGAAAGGACCTTAGCACTTATTATGTTAAGTGCCGGCTCTGATACCACTTGTTGGGTCCCGAGAGTTATACTATGGATTAAATAAAATTAAATAGCAAAGTAAAACTGAAACGTATGCAGAAACAGTGTCAAATGTTAGCTGAAATATCGTCTGACATAAGTAATGACATTTGGATAAAAACAGAAAACATTTGAAAGAGTTAATGTGCAGCGGAAATAGATAAAGAACACAAATGTTTAATTTTCATAGGTTATATATTAATATAACCCATGATGGTCAATGACCAAATGTATTGTATATATATGTATACAATTGATTATATTCCTTTTCTTACAAGATTTACAAAATAATACAAAAGAATAAAAAAGGGTTAAGTCGCAGATGACTTATGCCTGAAAAATTTATCTAAATAGAAGTGATCAACACCTCATTACAATTGCTTCAATGAAAGAACAAATCTAGAATCTAAGTAGCAATTATAATGTCGGACAAAATGTCGTCACAAATACAGGCAAGGCGATCCAGTCTACTTGATCGATATTTGTGGAGATCTCTCTATATCGTTTTCACTCTGAAACTCTGGACATTGAATCCCTGAAGTGACCTCTCTATTTATAGTAGAGAGTTCCCTTGAAAGACTCTTCAACAGGTCGTGAAGTTGAGCTAACAAATGACACGTGAGGCAGTAGCTAGAGGCACGAAAATCTCAACTGCTTGGACTTTTTGTTCACACGTCTTGCTCCTTAAGTTAAGCTACCTCTTGGAATTGGTCTTCCTCGTTTGCAATCTGCTTCAAAGACTCCTTGCCAAGTCAATTGCCATGTGATAAAAAGGTCACACTTTCCTGAAATTTGTCCGTGAAGATATGCAAAACAGTTAACAGAATGTTGGTCCGAATGTCAAGACATTTGTTCCAACATTTTCTGATTTTAACTTAGTACTGAAAATGATATGTTAGGAAAAATGTCATGACACAAAACCTAACATTAACATTCTCCCATTTTGCCTTTCTTCACAAAACCTAATTGAATAAGTGCAAGTGACCTATAGCGACAACAAGTCCACATACATGCTCCCCTCAACCTGTGATGGTATATAAAAACAAAGCATATACAATATACACATATATATACCATATATATATAGGATTAGAAAACTGTTAGTGAAAAATAAATATCCATGGCAGTATTCACATAATCATCATCCATAGAACTTTACAACCCAAAAATAAATAGTATCAAAGATTGTCTTAAAAACATCTCAATGTTAAAACACAACTGAATAGAACATTCGGCCTTAGCCATCATTCAACACCATGGTCAAGAAGAAAATTCAGCCAAGTTGTCTCTGAGCAACACAAAGAATGTAAGCGGCGATCTTAGTAGATTTCAACCTCAACTTCATCGACACTTATCGCTAGCTCTCCTCGCACGATTGTGGCCACGAGCGGTAGAACTTTGCTAGTCTCGGCTTCCTATTTTTCCTGCCCAACTGCATCTTCTGTCTCCCCCTGCACAACATCTTCTTCCCCTTTTTGGGAAGAAAGCAATGAGAAAAGATGATCTCTAACATGAACCAGAGCTTGTTTCATACTATCAACTTCAAATAGTTGTTCATTGATTTTGGCAATCTGTCGCACAATCCAATCAGCAGACATAGGAGACTGGACTGATTTAGTGTTGTCAAAAATGTTAGAGACATTTTTGTCAACATTCATCTTTATGTCTTCCAGGGTAAGTCTATGATTCAGTCTTTGCTTTTCAGAATTGTCCTATTCACAGTGTATATCTCTGGTGCTTTCCCAAATTTGTCCTTTTCTTTGGTTTAAAGCCTTGTTTGGTAAGGACTTTGAAGATTAAACAAGGAAAAGGTAGGATTAGATTGGATTCTTTTTTAGCTAAGTTGACTATTTGATTGAAGATTGTTTTGCCCAAGTCAACTTTTAAACCTTTTCCAATTTTATACAATAGGAAGGCTTGTTCTGAAGTAACAATAGACTCGTTCATCGAATTATGAACAACAAGTTTATGTAGGGTAGAAAATAAGGCAGTCAATTTTGAGGCAGGGCAGCGAGAGGTTCATTTCTTCATTGTACCTCTAGTGAGATACTCAATAACTTTATCTTTATTGTTCATTGCAGGGTCAGACTTCTTATCATTCTCTATAACATGTAGATCCAAACATTGGTTGATTACATCAGGTGTGAATTGATACATCCTATTATAGAAGTATATTTTCCCAAAATGTTTTGAGTTGGTATTTCCAATAACAGATTCTAAGTTGGCATAGAATAACCTGATTATTTCATCAATGTAAGACCATTTGTTTGTGACTGATCCAAGGAGATGTTTGTGATTGAGGAACTCTACAAGGCCATATTCTGAACATGAAGTAATGTCTAATGCTTTTTCAGACTTTACAACTCTATTTCTATACCAAGCCCAATTTTTTGAAGCAACTCTTGAATGGAATTTCTCAGAGAAAAAGATTACCTCTTTATCAGATTCTGAATCTGATTTTGTTCTACTAGAGGAGACTGGTGAATGAGTTTGTTCAAGAGTTGACTGAAATGTTTCTTGTGATGTCGTGACATTTCGGGCAACATCTGGTTCAGCACTTGACTTTGGAGATTGTTGAACTATTTTCGGGCATAATTTCTTCAATGGTGTTTCGTCCGGAATCTCACTATCTTCAGATGATGTCACCACATCAGGAACAAGGGGCTCAGAATGAGATGGTGATACTGGGGTTTCAGTTTGTTGTTCAGCTGAAGGCGTCTTCTCGGCATTACTTTCAAAAGACCAATCAAAATCCAAATAATCTCAGCCATAACTACGGCATGGAGGAACTGGAACCTCCTCCTCAATCTTCGATTTCTTTGTCGCTGGTTGTGCTTCAACATCCCTTTCATAGATTCTTGTTAACCTCCTTGTTGGAAACTTGGAGGTCCATTCACGCTTGCCTAAACACGACATATCTGGAGTTGCGTCCAGGTCGATTGAGTTATCGTTATCTCCAGGGTAACTGATTCCAAGAGGTTCTTGATGAACACTTAGTACAATGTCAGTGCACTGAGAAGGACTTGTGCTCATTGGGGTGCTTTCAGAAATGTTATGATACATTTTCTTTGACATTGGGGAAATATCCATGGGCGAAAATGGTGAAGAAGATGAAGGGGTTTTAGGGTTTTTGAGGGTTTTGAAAGATGGAGTGTTTGAGAATGGATCCATCAGTTTTGGTGTTTAAACTGAGATGATAAGTGCCTTTTCCCTTTTTTTTTTAATTTTTTGGAAAAAACTAGACACGAATGAATACCATTGAAGATGAATTTATACACTTGGCAAAAATATTTTTGTTTTCAGATTTTAAGAATTTGTATTGTATTCCAATACTTATTCCTAAAATTTGGAGTTTTAAAAGATAGACATCAAGATTAGATCATTATCAACAAAAACATTAAAATATGTTCAAAATCAACAACACACAGTAGGGAAAAAATATAACTGAATTTTCAAAAATCAGTTACACACTGCATCCTAACAAATATCAGTATCCGAGAATGTCAACAGTAATGTTAGCAATATTTTGAACAACACATGTATCATAATCTCTAAAGAACATTTACATTTCGGCAATAAATCAAGACACGTTTCATATATGATTTTATGAGTTCAATCTCCAGACCAATGTAACATTTTCCCATTGTGTCCTAGATCTAATCATAAAATTCATACGAAACTTAATTTTCGTGTCAAAAAACAAGAATACTTATGTAGCATCCTCATAATTTCTTTTTGTTAAGCACTTTAATACTCCTATAGTATAGGAACGGTATCAATTTCCAAGGGTTTTGCCCAATTTTCACAATTGCCGAGAATTACAAAGGTTTTGCCTTATTTTGATACTCTCTTTTTATGATATCTAATATCATCGCAGAGAACGATATCACATTAAAATCATGTTCTTATTTGAAAAATCACATCTGTATGAACAAAAATCAGACATAACAATATACTGAAAATCAGATTCTGATATTACAAGGGTAAATGTCACCCGAAATGTTAGAGACATTTCAGACAACTTTCGCCCAACAGTGCCGAATTCAGAAAGTACAGAGACCAAGAGAGTTTTTCAAGCTGAAAAATCTCTCATGATCTAAAGCTTTTGTAAATATATCAGCTAGTTGATAGAGTGTGTCAACATAATCAATTTGTACTAGCTGTTTTTCAACCAAATCTCTCAAAAAATTATGTCTAATATCTATATGTTTTGTACGAGAGTGTTGAACTGGATTTTTTGAAATGTTAATGACACTCATATTATCACAATACAAAACTAAGATATTATTTGAAAAACCATAGTCGTCTAACATGTGTCTTAACCATATTAATTAAGAACAACAACTCACATATGCTACATATTCAGATTCAGCAGTTGAGAGTGAGACACAGTTTTGTTTGCGACTATACCAAGAAACTAAATTATTGCCAAGGTAAAAACATCCTCCACTTGTACTCTTTCTGTCCTCCACATCACCAGCCCAGTCCGAGTCACTATATCCTATCAAATTAGGATTAGCGTCTTTGGAATACCAAATTCCCAACTCACATGTGCCGGTAACATATTTGATGACACGTTTTATGGCATTTAAGTGGGAGATTTTGGGACAGGCTTGGAATCGAGCACACACACATACACTAAACATTATATCAGGACGACTAGCAGCGAGATACAAGGGACTACCTATCATAGAATGATACAATGTTGGGTCGACATTTTCCCCAACATCATCTTTGCATATAGTCTATGTTGATCCCATTGGAGTCCTCATATGTTTAGTATTCTCCAATCCAAACTTCTTGACCAAATTCTTGCCATACTTACTCTGGGAGATGAAGATTCCCTCATAATTTTTCTTTATCTGCAAGCCTAAGAAAAAGGTTAATTCCCCTATCATGCTCATCTCAAATGTTGAGGACATAACTTCGACAAATGTCTTAAGATGGGACTGTGAAGTCGAACAAAAAACTATGTCATCTACATAGATTTGAGCAATGATCATATCTGCTCCATGGTGTTTTATAAACAAAGTACAATCAGCTACATCACGTTTGAAACCAAATTGAAGAAGAAACTGAGTTAAACGATCATACCATGCACGTGGAGCTTGTTTTAATCCATACAAGACCTTTTTCAGCTTGTATACAAATTGTGGATGATGGAGATCTTCAAATCCTTTAGGTTGTTCAACATACACTTCCTTATCAAAATATCCATTCAAGAAAGCACCTTTTACATCCATTTGTTGGAGAGTGATCTTCAAACAGCATGCTATGGCAAGCAATAATCTAATTAACTCAATTCTAGCAACTGGAGCGAAGGTTTCATCATAGTCAATCACTTCAACTTGAGAGTATCCTTGAGCAACTAGTCTAGCCTTATTTCTCACTACAGTTTCAGATTCATCTGATTTGTTTTTAAAGATCCATTTAGTTTCAATAACATTAGTATCATTGGGGCGAGGAACTAAATCTCAGACTTCATTTCTGGTGAACTGTTCTAATTCTTCTTGCATAGCTTGTATCCATCAACTATCCTTGAGTGCTTCATTGACATTCTTTGGTTCCAATGTAGATACATAACAAGAATGACTTACCTTATGATATACGGTGGACATGCACGTATATTTCACCTTATCTCGATAATTCCGTAGTTCCTTCCTTCTTGTTTTAACACCTTCGAACACCTCTCTTATCACTTGTTCTGTAGGATGATTTCTCCTAATCCTGGATGAGGGATCCTTGCGTACTGGGTCATGAAGTTCAGCTTCTGTTTCCTCATCTGAACTTGCAGTGTTCTCGATTTCTGCTTCAGGTGTTGTTGCAGATGTCGTGACATTTGGAGCAACATCTTGGATTTTCTGCTTTCTGCGCATCTTCCATAATTATTATAACATCATCTACTGGCTTATTTCCTGTGGTCAGCAAAATCATCAAAGACAATGTTAACAAATTCTTGTACGATTTTGGTTCGAAGATTATATACTCGGTAAGCATGGCTATTTTGGAATTAGCCTACAAAAATTCTCTTATCACTTTTAGTGTCAAATTTAGCTAGGTGATATCTATCATTAAGAACATAACACACACACCCAAACACATGAAAGTAACGCAAATTGGGTTTCTTTCCATTCAAAGCTCATAGGGTGTCATTTTAGTTTCAGGCCTAAGATAGACTTTATTCGTGATGTGACTTGCAGTATTTAGAGCTTCTGTCCAAAAATGTTTTAACAACTTCTTAGAACTCAACATGACTCTTGTCAACTCTTGTAAAGTCCTATTCTTCCTCTCTGCTACACCATTTTGCTGTGGGGTTTTGGGAGTAGAAAACTCATGAAAAATACCCCTTTTCTCACAAAATGTAGAGAACTGACTATTCTCAAACTCTTTTCCATGGTCGGACCTAATCCGAAAAATAGAGGAATGATATAGATTTCTTATTCTAGAGTGTAGTACCTTGAACGTGTCAAACGTTTGAGACTTTTCCTTTAAAAATAATATCCAAGAATACCTGGAAAAGTCATCCACAATTACATATGAGTACCTCATGCCTCCTACGCTGTCTACCTCGATTGGACCCATAAGATTCATGTGCAAAAGCTGAAAACAGTGAGACATACATGAATGTTGTCCGTCATTTTGGACAACATTGTGGGAGACACGGGTTTTCTTACCTTTGAGATAATCTTCACAAACCACTATTTTATCCTTTGGACTTAGTTTAGGGATGCCTCTTACTGCCTCATAAGAAATTAGTCTTTTAAGGTTGTGGTAATTGACGTGCCCTAATTTTTTATGCCACAAGGTCGTGTCATCGGTCCTAACACTATTGCAAATATTTTGTTCTCCAACAAGATAACAATTATCGCTTGTTCTTGTACCTGTCATTACACATTGGTTAACTTCATTAGTAACTGTACAAGCATACTTGTTAAACTTTACATCTAGATCGTCATCACATAATTGACTTATACTGACTAGATTGGCCATCAAACCGTCAACGTGCAAGACATTTTTCAGTGCTGGAACTCCAGGAACACTTAAGGTTTCTCTTCCTATGATTTTACTTTTTCCTCCACCTCCGTATGTGACATTACCTCCACTTAGAGCCTCGTAGTTCTTTAGACACTATTTTGTCCCCGTCATGTGTCGAGAACATCCACTGTCGAAGTACCACGATCCTGAAATGTTAGTCCTCAACACAGTAATAGCTACATTACATCTCACATTCATACTGGGAATCCAGACTTTCTTTACCTTTTTCCTGTTTCTGGATTCTCAAAAGTCGCCGAGTCTTTCGGAATGTTGGGATGATTTTCGATGACATTCTGCTCCTGGACTTTTGTAATTTAAAGTAGTAAGGTTTTAAGTGGCTAGTCTTGTTACAGTGATGGCACACAAAATTCCTTTTTTTTACGAAGCCCACTGTCTCATTTTTGTCAAACAAGTTGAAGCATACATCATTAAGGAGTTCTTGTAACCCAAACCTGCATGTTTTGGTTGACTAACACTTAGAATTTTATCTAGTTTGGAAGTACCGGTGTTGAGCTTTCGGAAGGTTGCTTCGGCTAGATCCATCTTTGCACTGATCTTACCAAATTCAAGATCTTTTTTGGTAAGGGTAACCTCTAGTCGGGTTATTGTGCCTTTCAAACCTGCATTCTCAAGAGTTAAAGATTTTACCTTTGAGTCAAGTTGTTTGGATTCAACAATTAAGTCCTTGCAAAGTTTTTGCAATTCTTTAATCATGTCGTCCTTTGAGTCGACTTGAGTCTCAGGGTCAGATTCACAATTTGAAATAAAACCACCAAAGCAGTTAACATCTGAATAGTTAAAAAATTCATATATGTCGAATGTTACTGGACCTGCAGATGTCATAGCTGATGTTGCCGAAAATGTTGTGACATTAGGGACAACACAGTCAACGACTTATTCATCATCTGACAGTGATTGTTCGAAAACAGTGGCCAACATAGCTTGTGACTCCATTTCTGGATCCTCTTCCTCTTCGCCTTCATCATCACTTAGAGAAACCCATAGATTTTTCCCAAATTTTCTTAAGGTGTTTGCACACTCGTTGGCATAATGGCCCCATCCCGAGCAAGCATGGCATTTTATACTTTCAAACTGCTTGGGATCAAACTTGGTACGGTCTAAGTTGGTCCTCCTAATTTGGTTTCCTTTTTGCGCTGTAGGGAGGGTTTTAGTGAATCTTGGATTGAAGTCGTGGCCTTGGTGCTCTTTGGGTTTAGGTTTATTTTTATCCTCGTTGAACCTCCTTAACATCGTATTGAATTTTCGAGTAAGAAGGGCAACATTAGCACCATCACCAATTTCTTCAAGACTTTCATCCTCTTCATTGACTTGTATCTCTAAGGATTTTGCTTGAAGAGCGATATATTTGCTTTTATACAATGTCCTTTGATTTTCCATATTCATATCATATGTTGTGAGAATGCTCATTAACATATGGATGTCCATTGTAGCAAGGTTGTGGGCTTCTTCAATCGCGCATATCTTAATATTGAACTTTTCAGGAAGGGAACGAAGTGCCTTTTCTACAAGTTGATTGTTGGTCAGTGAAGAGACAAGAACTTGACATTCATTAGAAATATCGATCAACTTTTTAAAATAAGTTTTTATATCCCCTGTCTCTTCCATCCTTAAACGTTCATATTTACTCATGAGCATGCGAAGCTTCGTTCGTTGAACACTTGAGCTACCTTCACAATGTGTTTGTAGGGTAACCTAAGCTTCCTTGGCTGTGGAACAATTTTGGATAAGTTTGAACATTTAAAAATCTACTCATCCAAAAATAGCATTTAGAGCCTTTTCATTTAAGCCTGCACTATTGGTTTCTTCCACACTCTATTCGGCCTTAGGCTTAGGTAATATGTCGCCTTCCTCGCCCGGTGGGAGCATAGGAACAGTATATTCATTTGTAATAGATCTCCATGCTCTCACATCAATGGATTTGATATGAGAACGTAGACGAATTTTCCAATAAGGATAATTTGAACTATCTAATATAGGAAGTCTACCAATATTTGGATTAGTCGGATTCATAGTTAAAGTAAAAGGACCTTAGCACTTATTATGTTAAGTGTCGGCTCTGATACCACTTGTTGCGTCCCGAGAGTTATACTATGGATTAAATTAAATTAAATAGCAAAGTAAAACTGAAACGTATGCAGAAACAATGTCAAATGTCAGCTGAAATGTCGTCTGACATAAGTAATGACATTTGGATAAAAACAGAAAACATTTGAAAGAGTTAAAGTGCAGCGAAAATAGATAGAGAACACAAATGTTTAATTTTCATATGTTATATATTAATATAACCCATGATGGTCAATGATCAAAGGTATTGTATATATATGTATACAATTGATTATATTCCTTCTCTTACAAGATTTACAAAATAATACAAAGGAATAAAAAAAGGTTAAGTCGCAGATGACTCATGTCTGAAAAATTTATCAAAATAGAAGTGATCAACACCTCATTACAATTGTTTCAATGAAAGAACAAATCTAGAATCTAAGTAGCAATTATAATATCGGACAGAATGTCGTCACAAATACAGGCAAGGCGATCCAGTCTACTTGATCGATATTTGTGGAGATCTCTCTATATCGTTTTCACTCTGAAACACTGGACATTGAATCCCTGAAGTGACCTCTCTATTTATAGTAGAGAATTCCCTTGAAAGACTCTTCAACATGTAGTGGAAGTTGAGCTAAAAAAGGACACGAGAGGCAGTAGCTTGAGGCACAAAAATCTCAACTGCTTGGACTTTTTCTTCACACGTCGTGCTCCTTAAGTTAAGCTAGCTCTTGGACTTAGTCTTCCTCGTTTGCAATCTGCTTCAAAGACTCTTTGCCAAGTCAATTGTCATGTGATATAAAGGTCACACTTTCCTGAAATATGTACTTGAAGATAGGCACAACAGTTAACAGAATGTTGGTCCGAATGTCAAGACATTTGGTCCATCATTTTTTGATTTTAACTTAGTACTGAAAATGATGTTAGGAGAAATGTCATGACACAAAACCTAACATTAACAGGGCTTTTATCAAAAAATTGTTAGGTGTTTGGTTGTCAATAAAAAAAATATTTTTGGCTTAAAAATCACAAAATGCAAAGCAATTTTGCCTCTACTTCCAAAAGCCCAAAATTTTGGGCTTTTGAAAGTAATTTTGGGCTTTTGGAAGTAGAAGTAAAATAGCTTTTGCTTTTGCCAAAAACACTTTTACTCTTTCAACCAAACACTCCAAAAAAGGCCAAACGCGTTTTTGTTTAAAAAAAACACTTTTGGCCTTTCAAAAGCACAACCAAACGGACACTTAGTTTATTGTAATGATAATAATTGGTTTTATAGATTATTAAATTTTATCGGATCTAAAATTCATAAAACATTTTGAATTGTATTTTTTTCATTCAAAATGTATTAGTCTGAATGAATATTGTGGTACCTATAATTGAATTAATTATTAAAGTTTATTAAATATGGAGATTTCACTTGGGCTAGTTTATATATTTAATATACAATGATGAGTCAATTTTGCTAAACACAAAGTTGTCATCTTATCTTATAGGCCTAGTTTAGTGTCACGTGTCAAATGACATAGCACGTCAATTCAAATAAAAAGAGTCAATAGGATCTTGTTAAATCAAAGGTCAATGAAAATATGTCACGCTTACAAAATGATATATTTCAACCAATCATATATAATTATCTCATTTCAATCTCATAGGTCGAAAAAAGAGTGCCTTCATCACAACTCTTTCCTCCTACTATTATAATAAGAACTCAAAAAAAAACCACAAATCAAACAAGAAGTCAAATTCTACAAGTTTCAAGCATTCAAGTGGTCTAAACATTTGAAGATTAAGATCAAACATCAAACCCTTGAATTAAAACACATCAAGTTCAATATTAAACTTCAAACCCTTGAATTAAAATACATTTAAGTTCAAAGTTAGAGCTCAAAAGTTGTTTAATTTATTTTTTACTGCATTAGTTTTACTGGCATCTGCCTTGTAACCTTTTTCTTTCTGAGTCTTTAGATTCAAATGGCATCTGCCTTCAAATTTCATGTCCACATGCTCACCAGTAAAATAGCAAAGCCGGAAAATTCACAACATTCTAATTATGACTTGGTCTTTACTTCTTAAATCTTCTTTTCCATCTCAATTTTTTTGAAGGCTAAACATTTTGGTCTATCTTTGAAATATATGTTTACCTACTTCTACACTTAATTTTAAAACTCGTCATGAAGATTTGTTGCCAAATATTAATTTCCAACAGATATCTGGGCTCTGGCAAGCCAATCATGTATAATCATTATGTGTGATTTGGTTGTTCATGTTCTCATAAGCTTCATGATTATGCACCACACAAATAAAGTCTTTGGTTTAGACAATATCTTCTAGAAAAAGTTTATATTTCACATGCGGAGGTATGAGAGGTTGGCTATGGGTGACGTTAGAAGAGGTAGGAGTAGGCCGAAGAAGTATTTGAGAGAGATGATTAGACAGGACATGGCACAGTTGCAGTTTACCGAGAACATGACATATAGGAGGTTATGGAGAACATGGATTAGGGTAGTAAACTAGTAGGAGTAGAGAGTTCCATACTAGTAGGCGTAGTAATTCTGTTGCAGTTTCTTGTCGTTCGATTTCTTTTATTGTTTACTGGCTCTCGTTCCTACATAGCATATTATTTTGTTGTACTTATTGTTCCTTTCTTATTTGGATTGCTCTGTTATTGCGTTACTGCCTTATTGTTATTGCTATGTTGCTCTGTAGTCGAGGGTCTATCGGAAATAATCTCTGTACCTCCCAAGGTAGCAGTTATTGTTATGTTGCTCTGTAGCCGAGGGTCTATCGAAAACAGTTTCTCTACCTTCTCTACCTTCCAAGGTAGCGGTAAGGTCTGCGTACAACCTACCTCTCAAGGTAGCGATAAGGTCTGCGTACAACCTACCCTCCTCACACTCCACTTGTGTGAGGATATGTTGTTGAATTAATTTCCATCACTTCATGGCTTAATATTACTCAGACATACTCATCGCTTGCCACAGAAGGAATCAGTTTAATAAGATGCTAGTACTATTATTCTCCTGGCCTCTTATTACTTGAATGAAACTTTCAACTATTAAACAATTTATTAGAAGGTGCTCTTTAATCTAAACAAATCTCTAAAAATTAAAATAAATTATGATCCTTGAAAGAAGGAATTAGCGCTTATTTCCCTTTTCTGAGCTATAAATTTTGTTCAATTGGAGCTGCAAATCTTTCTTTCTGATCTTTCAGTTCCCTTTTCAAGAATGTTCACAGCAATTTAGCAAGTAAGCCAGTAACAACTACAACATACCCAGTATAATCTCACCAGATGGGATCTGGGGAGGGTAAAGTGTACGCAGACCTTACCCCTACCTTTTGACAGATAGGGAGGCAAACCAGTAATATGAAAGAAACATTGCTATGAAAACCAGAAATCATCTAGCAAGGAAAAATAACTTTGGTTTAAAAGAAAATATAAGTGAACAATAATAAGCCAGAACTTCTCTATTTGACCTTTTATTGTTGATCAGAAATAGATACTTTGAGAAAAAAATTAGAACAAGCCAGTAATGCGCACGTATTATCGCGTCATAGTAGCTATTATGCAACATAAACAGCAACTTGCTCTAATTTGAGAAATTAGCTATCTGCACCAGCAAGAGTAGTGAAGTCATTACAGGGTATATATACACATCCATCAGTTTTTCTCTTCAGCAGCGTAGAGATTTTTTATCTCCTCAACGTCATCATAACTACCTAGGAATATAGGAGCGCGTTCGTGAATCTTCTCTGGAACTAGGTCAAGTGCCTGCATAATAACATTACTATGAGAGTTACACTAATAATAAAACAAGAACTTCTTTTTGTATTATTATACGGTGACCAACAGACAGAGTATTATGGAAATTGTACCCGCTGCTTCCCAGTAAATGCTTGACCCCCTGCTTGTTCCATCAGAAATGACATGGGGAATACTTCATAGAGAATCCTGTTTCATATATTTCATTGGCAGAAAGTCATTGCTAAGGATATACTTCAGCGACTCAGAATATGCGCATAACTTACCTCAGCTTTCCGTTGGGGCTTTTCTTATCTCCGGGGTACAAGAAGATTCCTCCATAGAGTAATGTACGATGAACATCAGCAACCATACTGCAAATCAGAGTCCATATTCGACGAAGTTGATTAGAAATATGTTCATTCACATTCTTTTGTCCATCCATGGAAACAAGAAGTTTTCAATACAGCATTAACAAACCCAAGGACATAGGCAAATCACAAAAAAAAAATGAAATAAAACCAACATCAGATTCAGGCACGATATAGCTTTACAAGAATCCACTAAACTCTTTGCAAGTAACGGTCAAAATAGAAGGAACCGTTTAATAAGAAAACCATCAAAAAATCCATTTAACCATGTCTGCAGATGTAATATGAACATTTAACAAATGAGTATTTCACTTATAAGAGGTCTAAGATCGTCAAGTAAATTCCTAAAACTGTAGTTATCAGTTGGAATGACTGGAGATAAATATATATTGTTAAAAAGTATAGGAAGGCTGATATCCCATACTTCCCCACGTCCAAAAGAATAATACATGTAGATCCAAAATCACACGTTTACGCTGCGGAGCTCAGCTTCAACCAATTTTTACATATGTAGAGAGTTTCAACTTTGTATTTTGCCATGATTTCTTTCTTCCATTATTTCTTTTTTGACAGTGATATGCTTTTCCTTGAGCCGGGGGTCTACGGAAACAGTCTCTCTCCTTCCCAAAGTAGGAGTAAGGTCTGCGTACATTCTACTCTCTCAGACCCTACTTGTGATATGTTGTTGTTTGTATAGAGTTTCAACTTTACAGACTATCTCAAATTTATTTCATGAAGACAACATTACTGCCTAGTATATGTCAAGAAACAGAAAATCTGTCATGATTACATAGATTTAGATTGTAGGTAGGTACTTGGATCACACAAGATACTGCAACAACATAAACCGAGCAATCTAAGCATCTACAGAAATTTCAGTTACCTTCCAATATATCTCAAAGATTTTGGTGAAGAACCATCTGTGGGATACTTGCAGCTCTGCACATATCTGAAATTAAAAGAATGGTAGGACATCATGAACATGGAAAACAAGCTTAATAGCTATTGTTTTCAATTAAGCGTACTTGGTTGTTGGACCATCCCAGTTCTTGGCATTTCCTTCGTTTACTGAATAGATCTTCCCTTTCTTAGTAATCTGCAAGTAAAAGCAAAATTAAAACAATGTTAAGTGGAAATCTACTAGGAAGTATGCCAAAGAAAGTACCAAGAAAAAAGAATCAAATAGGAAAAGCGTAGTTGGTGTTTGACGAGGTAAAATTTACAAAATTTAGACAAGCTCCCGAATCTACAGTGCAAATATTTTAACTTGAATCTGAGGTGAACTCAGAGCTCAAAAAGGACATAGGCCACCGGAAATGCTAAACCAATCTTATGTTAGACCGTTTGTATTACTAATTAACAGCACCGAAAGCTGATTGTGTGTAGTTCAAAACTCACTCAAGTATTCAGCAACCCCAGAGAAGACAGTAGTATTTAAAGCACACTTAAGATCAATAAAGATCTAAGGTATCTTGATCGGATTTTCCAAACTTGTCTAAAATTGATTAGAACATTTTTCGATCCAAAATAATGTCATTTCTGAACAATATCAACTTTAAGTTCTAAGACAATCTTGAGTAATGAAGAAATGATCAATATTATAAGTCAATAACAAGTTTTATGTTTCTACAAAGATATAAGGAGCTAAGGAACAGTGGTACCTTGATGTCAGGATGAGTTAGGATGAACTCTCCAAGAGAGGGATCAAGGGTAAAACCATTAACTCCAGATCCGGTGCTCAATACTAGCTGCAAATAACGAAGCTCGCAAACTCTTATATACTTGTATCCAACTCATCACTGTCTTAAAAGAATTAAGGTCGGAATATTAATTTGAGCCACATACCGTACAAGAACTTCCATACATGCAGTAACCAGCAGCTAACATGTTCTTCCCCGGTTGCAAGACATCATCTAGTGTTGGTTCATGACCGTCTTTGATCATGTAAATCCCAAAGATCTAGATAAATGAAACGTATTATTCATTGTGACATGAAAAAGGATATAGTAGTGGATAGCCAAGTAAGAACAATACAAATACTGCTCAAACTAGAATCATACCGTTCCAATAGAAACACCACAATCGATGTTCGAGGATCCATCCAGAGGATCAAAAACTACACAGTATCTGTTGTTAAAATTGCATCGACGGATTAATTCTCAAAACATAATGACAAATGTCAAACTAAGGAAAGCAATAGCACGCACTTTCCACGCTTAGCTGGCTCCACAAATGTAGCCTCTTCGTCTTCTTCAGAGACAAGAATGCTCTACATAATTTGACATCTTTTAGATTAACATCACTATATATTTTCACAGTGCATTGATAAAATGAGTGTCTCGAGTCATACTGTTCGGCCACTGCTAACCAGAGCCTTGATAAATACTTCATTTGAGAGTACATCCAGTTTCTTTTGATCTTCTCCCTACAATTAGAAATCAAAACCAGAGTAATTCCAAAGTTGAAATGGATGGAATGCTTTAATACTATAAGGGCAGCATCTGCATGAACTTGCCTGCACATTAGTCTCACCAGCAAGTCCTAGGAGTTTGGCCAGACCTGCCTGGTAAGATGTATCGACATGTAAATATATCAATATAGGAGTAAATGGAAAAAACAAATCACGGTAAAATACATGTGCAGTACACAAAAACAGATTCATTCTAGTGAAGCTTCCTCTGCCTTCTACATTTTTGTAATAATGAAAAATTTGTTAGAAACAGTCAAACAGCTACTGAGCTCTATCCATTAGTACCTGCAGTCAACTTTAGTTTCTTGCACTATGACTTCACTAATCTGTTTTCCCTGCCGAAAATAGTACTCCAGAGAGAAGAGAGGAGGAAGAATTGATACTCCACTCAATTAGGTGCTAAAAGACAAATAAACTAACCACAGAAAAGCTTAGGCTTTTCAGAATGAATTTGATGCATATTTCCAAATGATGTTACCAGAAATTCCAGTTCAAACTACAGAAACAAGTTAGGCTTTTCTCAGGTGTATTAATGCCCCAATGGTGTCAACCTGATGTATTAGAATTTATCAGTTCTGGTCCAAGACATCACTTAACCTGAAAAATCAGGTAGCCATGAATAGATGAAAACAAAAATTAATTGAGGTACTTCCTCGGATGGTCATTCAAGTATAAAAATAACCTACCAAAATCACTTTTATTTTCTTGTATCAACAAAATCATCAAACTGTAGCTTTTTCACTCATATAAATAAAAGGCACCACAAAAGCCATGGTTGGCATGCCATGTCATATTAAGACTCATTTTTTTAATGGTAAGACTTTTTTATCCCATGTCCCTTATTCTTACTACCTGAGACCCTGACTAATAGAAAAGAAAAACAAAAGCGCCACCTTTGTTTGATAACTGGGAAATTTGGGTCAGTTGGTGCGCATCTATTCTACAGGTACATGATACCTCCACCAGAATAGGGTGGCATGGTAACTTTGCCCACCAAGCTTAGACGAATGATAAGAAATCACCTAACATTTTGCTTCTACTGATATTGAACACCCTTCATTGATCACCACGCTACGCCCCACCCTTTTCAATCAATTGGATTGAGAAACATGCAAAAGCGCCACCCTTTGCAACCACCACCCCAGAAGCACACACACATGAAAACAAACACCATATACACTACGAAAGATAATAAAAATCCCCAAAACCACAAGCAAATAAACACCACCTTTATCAACAAAGAAATATAATCAACCATCCCAAAAGAAAAGAAAAAATGCATCATACACTACAATTCTACAAATAATTAAGAGGGAAAAAAGGGTACCTTGTTAACAGCAGTGCAGACGAATTTGCAGCCAAGAACAATGTGACTGAGCAAGATAGAGAAGTCACCACGTGATTCAGGATGCTTAGTTTGCTCATTCAACACAAACCTCGTTATGGTCATCAAATCAGTCCGGTATGCATCCGCCGCATGATCCATCGCTCTTCTTGATTTTCCCGACAACTTATTAGTGTAGAAATTTGGGCACGCTACACAACGCTGATATATATATATATGTATATACTACGTAACTGAAAAGCTTTAAGTAAGAGATGGGGCTATCTGATGTCTAGGATGACACGTGGAAAGACAAGAGTGATGCATGCAATTAGTGGTTGGCACTAAGATAATGCGATCCAATTTGTCCTTGTGCTAATTTTTTGTTCTCTTCGTAAACTCATTATTTGTTCTCTTTCTTCTACTGGCTTGGCTCTTCATTATCGACGTTACATATTTCGTGGATTTCAAGGACTTATCCTTATATTTTAGACTAACTAGATCAACCAAAAAGGATTAGATATTAGGCTACATATTATTAATTTCTTTTTATAATTATAATATTCGTGTCAGTTTATGCTTATCTAAATATTTTCCGGTTGCATGCTAGTTTAATTCCCACTTGTACAAATATTACGTAATTCTACCAATGAAGGCTTATGCATGGAGAATAAAATCATTTCATTTTATCTCAATTTATGTGAAATCATTTCAATTTTAAGATTGATGGTGCATTCGGATATGCTAAAAAAATTAAATTTTTTAAAATAAAATTTATATATTTAAAAATTACGTAAAAAAATACTAAAAGTTAAAATAATTACAAATCAAAATGTTTAAAAGATATAAAAAAAATTATTACAAAGAAAATTTATTTAAATTTCGAAATTTGAGATATCACATAAATCAGGGCACAAGACTACTTAATTTGGTTTTTGCCTCCATCGGATGAAGAATATGCGTCGTGATATTCCATATTTTTTACAACATCATTAATTGTCAGATATTACTATATTAATCAATATTTTATTAGATGTTGTTTTTATATTAAAGGTCAAATCCCCATCTGTTAGAAATAAATTACTCTCTCCGCAAAAGATTATCATAATTTTCTTATTAATTTGTCCCAAAAAGATTAATACATTTCTATATTTAGAAATAATTTCACTTTATAAGATGATTTATAATAATACAAATATCTAAGATTTGTTTTAGACCATACATTTCAAAAATCTTTTTTTATTTCTTAAATTTCGTATCAAGTAAAATAATTTTTTTTAGGACGGAGGAAGTAACAATATAATTAACAAAAACTTGTACTATATTTTTCTTCTAGTGGATATTTTATTGGCCATTAACAAAGCTATGTTTGGATCGGTGGTGGGCAGAAGTGATTTTGACAGAATTGATTTTGTCCTAAGTGATTCTGACAGAAGTGATTTATGTTTGGATGCAACAATGTAAAAGTGATTATTCTCAATAAATGATGTTTGGATAGTTTTGATCAAAATTGCTATTGAATGAAAAATTATCAAAATGGACATTTAGTCAATACATATAAATAAAAATTACTAATAAATAGAAGTATGTAAATAAAAATTACAAATAGATAGTAGAATTTAAAGTGCAATATAGTACTTAAATATTAGTAGAATATTATTACAATACTAATTTAAAGTGCAAATAGTATTTAAATATTACTACAATACTAATTTTGCATGTACTCTATAATTTGATTGCAGACTAAGTCTCGAACGTGATCCATCTCTGATAAAGAAGCTACATTAAAAACATGTGATTGATCCAAATTAGATGATGTATGATAATCATCATGGTGAATGATTGTGCTTTCATCTTCATAAAGATCAAAATCAATATCCATTTTTGCATTCCTTCTGATAAAGTTATTTATAGTCATTGTTGCAACGACTATTTGAACATGTGTTTCAAAATTGAACCTGGGCATGTGACGTAAAATTCCAAATCTGTTCTTCCATACCCCCAAAAGTTCTTTCTATTGTGGACCTTAAACTTGAGTGGTAATAATTGAATACTTCATTATGATTTTAGAACGCCTAAAATCAGAAAGTTGATAACGTTCACATCTGTAGGGACCAATGTACTCAATTGGTGTTGGATAACCAAAATCTACCAAATAATACTTACTTGAAGGAGGGTGTGGAAAATTAAGGTTCGCATTTGTGAGAGCCTGCTAAAAAACGCGAGCATCATGGGCAGTACCTTCCCAACCAGCTAATACAAAAGTGAAACACATAGTCCAATCACATACAACCATTATATTTTGTGTTGGATATCCCTTTCTTCCAATAAACCTAGGTTGCTCGCTGACACTAACTACACATGAAACATGTGTACCATCAAGTGCTCCTATAGCATTCTTAAAAAATGGTCAATATCGTTGATCATTTTTTATTTTGGATTGAAAAATCATGTGTATCGAAAATGATTGTCTTTCGATAGGGAGCCGCAACGCTTAATTTCCAAAAAATCACTGGAGTCTAGGCACCGCGGCCCTTCTGGAAGGAGCTGTGACGCCTAAGTTCCAGTGATTTCCACGCCGCAGGCGCCGTGACCCTTGGAAAGAGGCGTCGGGCTCTTCAGACAATTCTTTAAAAATAATAATAAAAATTCGATACTTCAACTTGGGTATATTTATTTCTTGTTTGTTCAAAATATAATATATTATAGTAATAATATTCGGAGTATTTGAAAGAAGACAATAGAAAAGGGAGAAGGATAATCCTCGTATAATCGAACAACGTTGAGATGTTTGAGGAGTTTAAAGTTCCAATCTGCAACTACACATGAACAAATGTCAACTTTAATAGTATATTTGATTTTTTTAGTAATTATTTCTAGATATTTAAAGAGGGTAATGAAAGTTGTATATTTAATTTTTTTTAGTAATTATTTCTAGATATTTAAAGAGGGTTTGAAGGTGGATAGAGTTGTTGATGAAAATTAAAGAGGGTAATAAAGGAAATGATAAAATTCAAATTGAAATAAATGGTAGAAGTGATTCTAGCAGAAGCTACAAGAAGTGCTTTCTGCAGACTAGAATCACTTCTGAAAAGTCAAATCAAACATGTCAATTTTGTCATTTTCACGAAAGTATGTACCCAGAAACCAATCCAAACGGGCATATCAAAAGATAGACTTACTTTTGCTACCACATGTCACATAGCTAGACTCCAAGAATTAGATATGCAATACGTTTAAACAAAGCTTTTTAATAGCGAGACCAAAAAAAAAAAGAGGTACTAATAAGTTAATATTTGTAACATTTTATAAATATTAGTATTTGAAAAGATGTTTCTCCAAGTAAGAATAACTGCTACTGCAGTAGGAGTACAAGTCTGCAATTTGAAGTTCTTTTGAACTTATAGCTAGTAGGGTTAAATGATGATAAAATGTCAAGTGCCTTCTCCAAATGAGGCTCTTTTTTTTCTTCAAATTTAGGCATTGGCTAATGGAAATGCAGCTAAATTAAGATTGCTCTTTTATGAAATTTATACATTAATTAATCAATATGGTGTGAAAGATCATCTAGATTGATTAGAAAAAAATGGTCAACTGCGATACATTACTGGACAATTGCATAAAAATAGTGTTGACAGTAAACGTGTAGTGTCCAACAAAACAATCTCTATCCATAATTAGAATATATTTCATATATTGTGTAAATATTTAGTGATATATAATTATGGTAAACTAGGATTTCTCTTATAATTAGAACTAGTATTCCTATTGTATTAGGGATGTATATTGTACACTATATATATTGATATTAATGAGAAAAACACTTCAAGGGAGATTAATATCATCTTACATGGTATTAAGAGCCAAAACCCTAGAACCATATAATTTTTTCCTCTCAGCCGCCGGCACCCCCCTGGGATCCGCCGCGGCTCTCTTTCTCAAAATTCTTGATTTCTTCTTCTCCATTCCTCTCTTATATAAATGGATCCTCTTGCCTCTCCCACACTTTCTGATGCTTCCGCTTCCACAATCCATCACCATTTTTCCATCCGGCTCTCGCCGTTACAAACATCAAGAATTTCACCCCTCTCATTCTTGATCAGGAAGATGGTCAATACTGATCGTGGAACTCTTTAAAATTCATGCATGCGTTTACCATGTCCTTGATCACATCGAAGATTCTGTTACTCGCCCCCCGGAGATTGATGACACAACATGACATCGTCTTGATGACGTGGTTAAACTGTGGATATATAATACTATATCCAAAGACCTACTTCTCACCATCATGAAAACGGGGGCTTCTGCCCGCGAGTTATGGACAATATTGGAAGAAATTTTCCAAGACAACAAACACACTCGCGCAGTGTACTTGGAGGAGCAATTCAACAACACACGTCTGGAGAATCATTCCAATATGTCTGAATACTGTAGACAACTTAAATTAGTGGCAGACCAATTGTCCAATGTTGGTATGCCTGTGTCCGAAACAAAGATGGTGTTGCAATTGATTGCAGGTCTTCCTAAAGGGGAATACGACACTTTAGCCACGATGATTCAGCAGGATAGCCCTTTTCCCAGTTTTAACAAAACCCGCTCGCATTTACTATTGGAGGAAACCCGTCGTGCTAAACAGGATTAACACAATCAGAAGGTGTTGACTGTCGAAACGCACCCCCAAAGTCAAATTCTCGCCGGCCAAATCTCGCCGAAAAATTCCCAACAGCGGCAGGACTGCGACGTTAGAAGTGGCGCGCGCGCAGAGGTCGCGTGGCAGTGGTCGCGCCGCCAGAATCCAAAGAATGCAGCCACCGCTTAGTCCCCGCTTTGGTTGATCATGCGCCAACAAGATTTCAAGAGAGCGCCGCGGCACTCAACAAGACTAAAGAATACCCTTCAACCCGTATGCTCAACTGTGGTCATAGGCCCAACTCTAGCCTCCGGCATCAAAGAAGAAGCCCATTTTATGCAAGGCCAGTTCCAGCAGCCCGCTCCCATCATGGCTCCCACTGATTTGGGCCAGGCCTTCAGCAGCCGAAACTTGCAGCCACCGGATAACACTTGGTACATGGACTCGTGAGCCACATCTCACCTCACCCGGTCTGCAGGTAATATATCCAAAATGTTTAGTTTAAAGCATCCTCAATATATTACAGTTGGCAATGACTACCGCATTCCAATACATGGCTATGGTACATCCTACACACAACCACATCCACTTTTCTCCTTTAAAAATATTCTATATGTCCCACACATCATTAAGAACCTAATTTATGTCCGCAAATTTACTCGTAATAATTATGTCTCTGTTGAATTTGACCCTTTTAGTTTTACTGTGAAGGTTCTTCATACGCGGATACCTCTTACGAGATGCAATAGCACGGGGATATCTATCTATTCTCCTTCACCTCCGCTGCCAGATCTTGCTCTTCCGTCTCTCTAGCGGCTATTTCTCCATCCACATGGCATAATAGGCTTGGTCATCCAGGCGCTCCAGTTTTTAATTTTCTTAGAGGCAATAATTTCATTACTTGTAATAATGAGAAGTTCGCCCATCATTGTGTTTCTTGTTCTGTAGGTAAACATACCCGTCTTCCGTTTAAATCATCCACTAGTGTTAAATTTGCACCATTTGATATTATACATGCCGATTTATGGACTTCCCCTATTGCTAGTTCCCTCGATCATAATTATTATCTTGTCTTACTAGATAATTTTTCTCACTATATTTGGTTATATCCTCTCAAATTTAAATCGAAAGCGTTTGCCAAGTTTCTTGAGTTTCGCACGTTCATTCAAACACAATTTAAAAAAGGTATAAAATTATTTCAGTGCGATAATGGTCGTGAATTCAATAACTCTATGTTTCACCGCTTTTGTACAAATAATGGCATGATTTTTCATTTCTCTTGCCCTCACACTTCCCCACAAAATGGTAAAGCTGAACGAATCATTCGCACCATTAACAGTATGATTCGCACTCTATTGATTCATGTCTCCCTCCCTCCGTCCTTCTAGGTATATACTGCTAAGATGTCAGAATACATTCTAAATATTCTCCCAACTAGCACCATTCATAATATGACCCCTACCGAAATCCTTTATCGCAGAGTCCCCTCTTACGATCATTTACGGATATTCGATTGTCTATGTTATCCTAACCTTGCCTATAATGCGCCTCACAAACTAGCTCCCCAGACCACTCCATGTGTCTACCTAGGATTCCTGCTGAACCATAGGGGCTACATTTGCTATGACTTGTCCACTCGTCAAGTCCACATTTCTCGTCACGTCACATTCGACGAGACCACATTCTCTTTTTCTAATATTCAGAAATTTCAAAAACAGGATTACTCCTTTCTTGACGAGCCTGGCATCTCTCCCATCATTCTCAGTCAACTACAGTCATCACCATCGTCAGCGCCGCGGCCCATCATGGCAGCGCCGCGACGCCACTCTTCCAGTGACCAAAGTGTTTTCATATCGTCGTCAGCATCGCGACACCTAAGCTCCATTGAACAAATTTCCACCACACCGTCGTCAGAGCCGCGTCCAATCGACGAGGCGCCGCGGCGCCTCAGCTCCAGTAGCCACTGGACCTCGAGCGTCGCGGCCCTTGATCGCGGCGCCGCGGTGCCCTCGACGGAAACTCCTTCACCCTCCACATATCTGACCTTACCATCAGTCTCAGATCCCACCACTCAGTCACCGCAACCACTCACTATCCCCACTCACCAAATGGAAACCCGTGCCAAACATGGGATTTTCAAACCCAAAATCTAATTTAACTTGTCTGTCCAAACCATTACTCCAATTTCCAATAACCCCAAATTGGACAAATAAAACCCTAATTGCAATGCGACAATGTCTGATGAATTCAATGCTTTAACTAAACATCACACGTAGGATCTAGTATCGAGACCTGAGGGGGTGAATGTGATCCGTTGTATGTGGCTATTTCGTCACAAATTCAGAGACAGTGGAGATCTAGAGAGGTATAAGGCACGACTTGTGGCTAATGGAACAAATCAGCATTAGGGCATCAATTGTGGTGGGACTTTCAGCCCGATTGTCAAACCGGCTACTATTCGCATAATTCTGAGTATAGCCATGGACAAACACTGGCTGATCCATCAAGTTGATGTGAAAAATACATTTTTACATGGGGACCTGAAAGAAACAGACTACATACATCATCCGTCTGTGTTCGTCCATCCAGATGTCCCTCACTATGGGTGTCGTCTCCGTAAGTCATTGTATGGCCTGAAATAGGCCCCCGTGCGTGGTATGATCATTTTGTCAGGTATATTATGCGTATTGGTTTTGTATGCAACAAAAGTGATAATTTCTTTTTCATTTTTCATTGAGGTAGTAGCATTGCTTACTTACTACTGTATGTGGATGACATTGTTCTTACTGCCTCATCCGATGGGTTGAAAAATGAGATTATTGCTTTACTTAAGATCAAATTTGCAAGACTGATTTAGGCAAGCTGAGGTACTTCTTTGGGATATCAGTGACCAGGTCTGCCAACCACATGTTTTTGAGTTAGCGTAAGTATGCAGAGGAGATTGTGTACATGGCTAAGATGGCGAATTGCAAAATCATGCCTACTCCAGTTGATTCAAAATCCAAGCTCAGTGCTATGGATGGTGCTCCAGTATCTGATCCTACTCTTTATAGGAGTCTTGCAGGTGCACTTCAGTATCTCATATTTACAAGGCCAGACATTGCTTATGTTGTTCAGCAGGTATGTCTATTTATGCATGCCCCAGAGAGTCTTATTTTACTGCCCTTAAGCGTATCATCCGATACAGTAAGAGCACACTTGATTATGGTTTGCACATATACCCCTCTGCACCAAACAAGTTGCTCTCTTATACGGATGCAGATTGGGCAGGGTGTCCGGACAAATGATGCTCCACCTCCGGCTATTGTCTTTTTTAGAGGATAATTTGATCTCATGGTCTGCCAAGCGACAGGCCACCCTATCCTGTTCTAGTACCGATGCAGAGTACAGAGGCGTTGCAAATGTGGTAGCTGAGATTTGTTGGCTCAGAAATTTATTGTTAGAGCTCAAGTGTCCTTTGCGTCAGGCATCTATTGTGTACTGTGATAACATATCTGTGATTTATCTTTCTCACAACCCGGTTCAACATCAGCGAACTAAGCACATTGAGATAAACATACATTTTGTCCGTGAGAAAGTTGCGCTAGGAAATGTCAGAGTATTACATGTGCCCTCATCATATCAGTACGCAGATATATACTTACCAAAGGAGTTCCCAGACAGTTATTTCTTGACTTCAGATCCAGTCTCAGCGTCCGGTCTCCTCCCGCTCCGACTGAGGGGATGTGTAAATGTGTAGTGTCCAACAAAACAATCCCTACCCATAATAAGAATATATCTCATATATTGTGTAAATATTTAGTGATATATAATTATGATAAACTAAGATTCTTCTTATAATTAGGACTAGGATTTTTATTATATTAGGGATATATATTGTACACTATATATATATATTGATATTCATGAGAAAGACTCCTATATGAAATTATCTTTCAGCTCCCCAAATCCCCAAAAAGGCACTAGATACCATTATTTTTTGGGTTCACATAATTACGCATTTCCCAAAGATTTCGATAAACATAAGTTTCGTATTGCATGCTGATGCAATGCATTGTTGGCCAGATAATGGTGCATGTTTAACTAAAGTCCAAATAAAGCTAAACATAATATTGAACACCACCAAGAAAGTAGACTATTCTTTTTCTTCTCTTTGGTTTGATCAATGATTTAGGTCAAGCAACTACCAATCTCGAAATTTTGCATATCCAAATCATCTCACTTTACAGAAATCGATCATGCTCTAGCATCATAATTGTATTCATCTAAGAACTTCAAAAAAAATGGAGATTGGAGAAAAGTGCGCATAACACTTAATATTAAAAATTAGATTATATAATTATTATAAAAAATATTATTACAAAAGTTTTTTCGCACTAATTTAAAGGGCATTGAGAATAGTTTGATCACCATAAAAGCGTATGTATTTTTGTGATGATTTAAGTCTCGAGAATTTAAATAAAAAGTGGAACAGTTGATAAAAAATCATTATCAATAGAAATTAACGAGTATTTAACAATAAGTTTAGTAATGAATCAAAATCGAGTATAAATTTAAAAAGATCTTTCTTTATTTTCATAACAAGTACAAAAAATGTAGCTTTTGTGATGACTTAAAGTCCCACAAAAAGTGATTAAAGTTGCTACAAGAAAACCATCCACGTAAGTGCTCTTAAAGGTAGTTCTAAGAACTCGCAAAATCTTTATTTTCTTAACGAAAAAAACAAAGATACAAATGGTGTAGTTGGTATGACAAAAAATATTTTTCTAACGAAACTTTGTCTTTACTATCCAACATACCACTATAAAATTAAGGAACTATTTCAGGTGAACAATCTGTAAATTCATGCAATTTGTGTACTCACTGGATTGCATGTGCAAACCAGTGTCTGCATTAACAACTGAAGGAAAGGGAAAAGTAATAACTGAGATCGAGAAGAAGAGCCAAGGGAGAAAGAAGAGATCAAGAGAAAGAGAGAGAAGTTGTGGGGGCTTTTCTATTATTTCATATCTAAACCAAGTGCACAATGTGCTATTTATACATGTATATAAAAGCAGCCTTAACAACCTCTAACCATCACTCTAAAAACTAACTAAACTCTAATAGATTATTCTAACCACCTAACAAACTTAACTATTTTGTAACTGCATAACTAACAATCTGAAAACTCAACACCCCCTCCCCCGCAAGCTAGGTGCTAATTTTTTTTTTCCATATCTAGTTTGGATAATAGATAAGTGTTGACCTTGTACCAAACTCTTGGTCATTATATCTGCAGGCTATTCAGCAGTGGCAATGTGCAAAGTGGATACTAGCCCTTTCTGTATCTTCTCTCGAATGAAATGACAGTCAATCTCTATATGCTTTGTACGCTCATGAAAGACTGGATTAACAGTAATTTGGATGGCTGGTATACTGTCGCAATAAACTGGAATAGGCAACTTCAGATAAATATTGAGCTCAGCAAACAGACCAGAAACCCATACTACCTCTGTTATAGCTGATGCCAAGCTTCTGTTTATGTTTCTGCAAAACTCCTGGAGACTGTGTTGTTTCTTGGACTTCCAAGAAATAAGAGAAGACTCATAGAACATCAAGCAACCTGTAACTAATCTTCTAGTGTTGGGACATGAAGCCCAGTCACCATCACAGTAGGCAGAAAACACATTAGAATCTTCAGCAGGCATGAAGATGCCCAGACCTGGTGCTTGTTTTATATACCTGACTACTATTTCTGCTGCTAGCATATGTGACTTCTTTGGGTGTTGCATAAACTGGCTCAAACACTGAACTGCAAAGGCTATGTCTATCCTTGGAACTTGATGGCCATAACAATCTCTAAGATGTGTCTATGCCTCCTTTCAACTACCTCATTTTGTTGTGGAGTATATGGACATGATCTCTGATGTATAATTCCATGTTGACTGAACATATCAGAACATGAGTTATTCAAAAAAATTGCACCATTGTCTGTTCTAATAAACTTAACATTCATATCAAATTGTGTTTTGATTTCTGCAAAAAAAAAGGTCTTAAGAACAGTAGCTACATCAGACTTAACATGTAACAAGAACACCCATGTCCATCTAGTGTAGTCATCCACAATTGTGAGAAAATACATCATGTCATTATATGTGGGCATCTTATAAGGTCCCCACACATCCAAATGCAATAACTGAAAAACAGATGTTGTTCTACTATTACTAACAGGAAATGTTTTCCTAGTTTGCCTTGCTAATGGACAAACATCACAGTGTATTATTGTGAAGATGGATTTGTCTCCAAAACTATTTATCTTCCTGAGTATTCTCATTGGAACATGTCTCAACCTCCTATGCCATAACTTTCCCTGTAATTCTGCTTTTGTAGATGCATCTACTAAATGCACTTGTGCATGTGTCTGCTCAGAACAATTCCTTCTTGACTCTAGCATGTAAAGTACATCTACCATCTTACCAATCTCCTTCACCTTCCTAGTGAAGAGATCATGTAGAACAAAGAAATCAGGCGAAAAACTAGCACTACAGTTTTAACTCCTTGGTCAACTTAGAAACTGAAAGAAGATTAAACTAAAAAATTGGCACACACAACACATGTTCAATAAGATCACCTCCTCCTAGTCTGCAACTCCATGTCTGTGTAACAATGGTTGTATCACCAGTAGGCAATTGTACCTGACCTACAACGTCTTTTACATCATTTTGTTCAATCATATTTTATTATTTACCATATGATTAGTTGCTCCTGAATCAACTATCTAACTGCAGCTAGATTTCTTATTAAAATCAGGATTACCTGCCATGCGTACTTTTGGTATTGATATACTGGTATGAAATGCAACATTGGTGTGAGATACATCAGTGTCATGTTGTTTTTGGTTAAGCACTGCCAGCACCCTTTCATATTTGTCTGGAGAACATGATCTTAGCATAAGATTGAGTTGATCATGTTGCTCCTGAGATATCTGCCACAATCCTCCCATATGTCTTTGACTTGACTGTCCAACCTGATACATCTGTAGACTGTCACCTTTTCCAGATTGACAACCTACTACAACCATATTGGCTTTCTTATTTCCTTTGAAGTCAGAAGGATAATCAATAAGCTTATAGCAGTTGTATCTTACATGTCCCTTATTTTTACAATAATCACAATACATCAATTTGTAGCATGTTTCTCTAGTGTGCCCCTTCATTTGACAGTGATCACAAAATAAGTGCTGAAATATGACTTTTTCTGCTTGTTCTGAGGGATACCAGATCTACCAAACATAGTCATAGCCTCAGCAGATTCTGCCCCTATGTATTTTCCAATAATCAGTTTCTGACTTTCATCATGTGCAATCAATGCATATGCTTGATTCACACTAGAAGTAGGTGGCATTAGAAGAATATGACTTCTAGCCTGATTATGTCCATCATTTAGTCCCATCAAGAACTCTAGCAACCTCTGATTTTCCAGATGTTCTATATATTCCCTAGGACTAGCACAATCACACGTTGGTGGAGGAATAATTGAATCAATCTCACCCCATAAATCCTTTATTTTTAATAGTAACTACATATTGGTGCTACTCCCTGATGCAACATTGCGAGTTCCTTTTTTAATTGATACACCCTAGCTAGGTTAATTTTATCAATTCTCTCTTTCAAGTCCTTCCACACAGTTGATTCAGTAGATCTGTATAATATGACACTAAGCAAGTGCTTCCTTACATTCCTCATGATCTACGAAATTATCATTGCATTGCATCGATCTCATTGTTTTACTTGATTAGTCTCATATGTATCTCGCTTGATTGTTCCATCAATGAAACCTATCTTATTTTTTGTTAACAGATTTAATCGCATAACTCTGCTCCATAATATTTAATTTTCCATTTCTATCAATTGTATTTCAACTTGCACAGCCCCAGGTGTGTCTGAAGCACTCAGAAACAACGGGTGATTGTGATCGACTATGTTTAGATTCGAATTTGAAGAACTTTCATCACCAATTGGTGATGCAATTGGTATTGTATTTTGCATTCTTAAATCTATTTTCTATAATGATGTAGAAAAGTGTAGTAATCTGCTCAACTTACATATATAAAAAAATCTCAGATTTGCACCTCTATGGGTCCCTCGATTTTCGGCTCTATTCTGCTGAAAATTCCCTCGATTCTTCCGTCCTGAGCTTTAATACCATGTAATTCATGCAATTTGTGTACTCACTGGATTGTATGTGCAAACCAGTGTCTTCATGGACAACTGGAGGAAAGGGAAAAGTAATAACTGAGATCGAGAAGAGGTGAGAAGGGAGGAAGAAGAGAAGAGAAAGAGAGAGAGGAATTGTGGGAGCTTTTATAGTTTTCATATATAAAATCAAATGCACAATATGCTATTTATACATATATATGAGAGCAACCTTAACAATCACTCTAACAAACTAACTAAACTCTAACAGATAATTCTAACCACCTAACAAACTTAACTACTTTGCCCCTTTAATGAAAATAAAAATTCTTATAATAATACTTTTGAAGTTTGTTGAAAAATGACTTCTTTTCTGAAAAAAATATTTTTTTGAAAAGGTTGGAGAGGTGCATACTCAGATAACTTGTGAATTGAATCTCATAATCAGTCACTGATCCAGCTTCAAATCCTCAAACTGGCATGGAAACTCATATTTGCGACTATGAGGGTGATACTTAGTCATAATAAGGTTGACAAGCAAAGTATTAATGTTGCAGCAAAAGGGAATGTAAATAGGAGGGGAGGTTCGGAAACTAATTCGATCTATTTAAATCTCCAAATTATAATGTATTATCTCCGTAGTCATTTACTTACTAAGCTTTTAGCCAAATTAATTAGTAATTGGAAAGTATACTTATTAGTTTTTTTTTTCCGCTTAAAGTATACTATTAGTTATCACCTTTAAAAAAATTATTTGTCCAGCCCCCTCCCTTTTTTTGACAACAAAAACACCTTACTATATTCTCAATGAATCACAAGATGCAACATCATTTACAATCCAACTAGAGAAAAGAGAGACCTAATTAACCTTATATAACAACAAAATAAAATCCAACTAGAGAAAAGAGAGACCTAATTAACCTTATATAACAACAAAATAAAGAACTTAGCTAAATTCTGAACTAACATATTTGACGGAATCCCGTCCATTTGAGGGCAAATATGACCCTTTTGCTAATCTGAAAGGCATATTTGATCTCATACTTGTAACGGAGGACAAATATGACCCTTTTTCGAAAGTCATCATTTTTTCATTAAAAATTTGTGAGCAAAATCAAAATTTATGCGATTATTTGGCCGACTCTCGTATAGATTTCAAATGAGGGATAAATTTCTCAATATAAATAATCGCATAAATTTTGATTTTGCTCACAAATTTAGCTGGTGGCTTTCTTCTGATTTCAATTCCATGATCCAACAAATTTAGTTCGTGGCTTTCTTCAGAAAACACATGAATTTTATTTAACTTTGAATAAAAGCACGGCTAATTTTATAATCAACTTTAAATTAAAAAAATCAACCGATTAGAATGTTGACTTGGATTAATTCAAACTTAAAGTCAAAGTAAAAAGGAGCCAAAAAACTTGTGTTTTATTGTCTATGTTTTCTTTTTAAAAAATTGCAAGATTAGGGTAAAGATAAATTTTGCATTAATAAATATTTTGTATTCAAATAGCTAACTGAGACATTTTTCATAGTTACGTTGCATTAATAAAACGTGGGTAAGTGCCTATTAAAACCTACTACCTTTTTTCTACTTTTTTTCCGCATACTTTTTTATTTTCCTAAGTAGAAATTTAAAAGGAACTCAATTACAATTTTTTAATGGGAAAATCATCATATTTGTCATTGAACTTTCGAAAAAGGGTCATATTTACCATCTGTTACAAGTATGGGGTCAAATGTGCCCTTTAGGTTAGCAAAATGGTCATATTTGCCCTCAATTGGACGAAAATCCCACGTGGATGCCACGTCGGATCCCACCCGCCATGTGTCTTCCACGTGGATCCAACGTGGCGTCCACGTGGGATTTTCGTCCAATTAAGGGCAAATATGACCCTTTTACTAACCTGAAGGGCCCATATTTGACCCCATACTTATAGCGGAGGGGCATATTTGACCTCATACTTTAATGAGGGGAAATATAACCCTTTTTCGAAAGTTCGATGGCAAATATGACTCTTTTCCCTTATTTAAATATATCGGGTACTCGGAAATTTTGTGCTTTGAAATAAATGAGTGACTCAATTTGTTACTAAGAAATGCGAATCTAATATTGAAATTTATTTTCGAAATTGGATTGATGAGCCGATGTTATACCTTTATCAACCCTGCTGTCATTTTTGGGAAATATTGCAACTGATCTTTTGGGTCGGACCAATGGTGGGAGCGATCACCGATGGCACCGACAATATACCATCAGTTGATATTGAGAGTTGGAGCAGTAAATATTGGAAATTTATTAATGTGGAATTAAATTTAACCCATTATTTATGACTCCAATAATTGAAATCCCGCACGTCGAAAATACAGTTTTCACACACGTGCACACGTAGTGCCAATTATCGTAAATTTCATTAGTGAAAGAGATATTGGTATGAAATTAAACGTTTGATACATAGAATGATGGATGATCGTTGGTTAAATGACATGTGTTCCACGTTGGTAAATGAAGGAAGAAGTGTACGAAGTGTAAGATCGAAACGGGACAGAAAAGGGTCGCGGCACCACCACCACAAGGGCATCGGTGCCGCGGCGCCCCGAGGGTAGGGCCGCGGCGCTAAAGTGACTTTTGGTTACTAGAGCCGAGGCGCTTCCCGGACAGTGTTTGTGCGACGGAAGTCTAAAAGTTTGGCTGATTGTGGGGATGTTTTGGGGAATTAAGATGCTAGTTTTCCTCCATAAATCAGTCATTATTTGGCTGCATTACTTGATGTATTAAGTGGCCATTACATGGCAATTGAATGACCATTACATGGACACTTGAAGAGACATTCTTACACTACTATAAATTGAGACCTTAGGCTCATTTGTAGAACACACCTTACTCTTGTATAGTTTAGATTTTTCTGAACTTCTTCCTCTCTAGCATATCTCTCACACACTCAAAGGTTCTTCTTGAGAAACACTTGCGTTTTCTTTGCTAATTTATTTAGTTGTTGTTTTATTTTGGGTGACAGTTGCCCATATCGTAAAAGGATATATACGGGGCAATAATGTCTTAAAGACAGAGTGAATATCACTCGACTCAGTAGCGCCCTTGTAACACTACCAGATTTAGTGTTTTTTGGTTTCAAGTTATAAAGACCAGGGGTTTGCTGCAGTGGAACGAAGATCCAAAGATCCAAGACTCGAGAATTCAAGAACCAAGACCAAGATCATCAAATTTGTCGTTGTTGTCACAATTATTGTTAGGCTTCAAGTCTATGCTATTGTAATCATATTGTTTACCCTTTCAAAGCACTAGTAATAGTTGGATACTATTCCTGTACATCCATTGTGTAGATCACAATCTTAAAGTGACACATGTGTCTACATGAAAGGTAATTCATTATGTTGTTTATCCATTAATGAAGGTGACAAATGTGTCTACATGAAAGGTAATTCTGACATGTTCGTCATGATGTGCCTTTACTTAGACGACATGTTGATCACATTGAGAAGTCCTAGGTTGATCCTAGAGACTAAGAGTATGTTGAAACGATGTTTCATTATGAATGATATGGGTATTACAGATGACATCTTAGGAATTGGGATTTCTAAGACATCTAACAGACTGGTCTAAACCAAACTCACGTGTGAGGTGTTTTGATAGTCTCGTTGAAGTCACCAATGGATATGAATCATAGAATTGACTGGAATCATGGTGCACCCATATATTAGGAGTGATAGATGAAGGTCACATGTAGTTCAATATATTTTACACACTACAACTGACCTAGATCAGCTCATAAAGAAATCAGTTGAACTAAGGTTCTCTCGTGATTCTGGAAATAATCGATAGAAGGCTTTAAATAGGATATGACGACATCGAAACTACTTGCTTATCTATGGATTATGGTATTCTGGATGTCCGGCGGTTCTGGGAGAACACAATGATGCGAACTGGACATCAGGCTTGAAAAACACCACAACCACAAGTGGATGTACATGGTGTGTCTTTGGAAAATCCTCTTAAGTAAATTTGCATCGGTCGATTCGTGATGGAATCAGAGTTTATTGCTTTTACAAAGCATGATGAGAAGTTGAGTAACTTCACGAGCTCTTAGAGGATGTCCCTTATTGGGAGTAACTCGTGCCTTCGTCAGTTATACACTGTAAGGGAATGAATGATGGTGTCTGGACCTATCTGTCACAGACATAAGACCGTATGGTAGTTGATCGGGTGACACATCCTTGATTACTAAATCAAAGGACATAACGAACCCTTTAATTAAGGGATTACCTAAAGATCAAGAGTTTTGTCGGTCAAGGGGAATGTGCTTAAAACCCAAACTATACGAACTGATATGGTGGATACCCAATCATGCTGACTGGAGATCCCAAGAATTTAGTTCAATAGAAAAACTAAGTCATAAAGGTTCATTTGTGTTACACCCCGTAATACCAGGGCTACTAATTAAGAACGTGATTAAGGATTTAATATTTGAATTTTGAAAGGAAATAATTATTACATTTTCTTAAGAAAAATTTCGGACAAATGTGACGACGAAAAATTATTAACTTGGAGTTTAATACTTCTAATTGGATTTGTGGTATTTGTATTGGATTACGAAGAATTGGAATTGATAATATGGGGTCCGCCGAAAATTTCACAATTTGGGGCGGGGTTCAAAATTATAGTATTTTAGACCAATCGGAGGGTGACACGCCTCCACTTGTCTTGCAAGGATGACTACACATTTAGATATTTTGAGACTTGGGGACAAGTGGACAATGGGTCCCACTCCACTTGGCTATACATATCCAAGTCTTGCAAGACTTGGATCATTCTACACTTTGACAAATGAGCTCTCATCTCTCTCTTCTCCTTAGCTTGAATCTCAAAATTCTCCAAGGATTTTCCAAGAACAAGTGTTGATTATTTTTCAAGATTAAGAGCCCTAATCAAGTTCTAAGACAAGTTAACTCTCCAAGATCCTCCAATTTTGTGTGTTGGCCGAAAGATTGGGTGAAACCCTAGGCTTGTTCGTAGACTTTTTGGAAGTGAAACGTGAAGTGAAGTTGGTTATAAGCTTGTGGTGGATGCTTGTGTGTGATTGGAACTTGAAGAAGTTGAGCGAAATCATGACCAAAACTCATGATCGTTTGGGACATTTTTGGGCTAAAATGAAAGGTGAAATTCTTCCTTCTTTTGAAGTAATTGGATATAACCTGTTGTTATAATGTATATATGAGCTTGTGCTAAAAAATAATGAAGAATAAAAAGTGTTTGGACAATTTTGGTGCCTTGGCCGTGAGTTAGCTTTATGTGCGATATTGGATTCGTTGGTTATTATTGTCGTTATTTACACTTGTCGCGTGTTAAAATGAAGTAATATTGTTGTTGATATGGGATATGGAGTATATATAAGTGTTGAAATGTGAATTGGATTATAAAGAATTATGGAAAAAAGGCTTTGGATTGTTGAAGTTGTTGTTGGCCGAAAACTGCCCAAAAAATGGTTAGATGTTGTCGTGTCATTTTATGGATTGTTTTGAGGTGCTATTATGCTGAAAAATCAGCCACCAACATACATGATTAATGTGGTAAAGTTGCTAATGAAAGTCCTAAGGAATAAGGGTGTTAAAGGTTTTCCATTGTACCCTTAATATTGATTAATCGTGGACTATTTTTATGGACTATTTTTATGGACTATTTTTATATGATTATGGGGCAGAATTTTACACGTCAAGTAGGCGTGTAATCCCCTTTGGTTAACTGTTGGTTGTGCCTTAAATGAGGCTTGTTGGTTGTTGAATTTGGGTCTTGGAAAAGGTGAAAAAATACGTATAAACGGGGGAAGTGTTGCCCAAATGTTTGTAGAATAAGAGGATCATTACTTGGTATAAGTCTTATACTAGTGTGATGAAGTTGATAGAAGTATTATTGTTGTTATAGGTTGAAGTACTACTTGTGGCATATTCTACTTGGCGTGTGGAATAACCGATAAGGTTGAAGTACCTATTCGGGGCGTATTCTACTTGTCGTGTTGGTTAGTCGTCAATGAGGTATGTGAACCTCTTCCTTCTCTCTTTTGGCACGTTCTTTATGTTAACCATAATTGTGGTATTGTTTCAAAAGTTATTCTACTCTTAGAAGTTAAAGAGTATTCATGTTATTAATTCTATGCTAAAGGCATGTCTAAATTATTCCTAAGTCTTTACCAAGTCTTATGGGGGATGTTGGTAAGAGTTTTTAGGAAGTATTGTTGTCGAATTGATCTTGCTAGTTACATCACTAATGAGAAAATGTATCGAACAAGCCATTGCAGCGTTAAATGAAAAAGGAATCGACAATCAATTATATTGAAATGAGTAGAATGTCATTCATCTGCATAGAAACTAAGATATAACCAGTTCGTTTTACATTTTCTAGGTTCACAGCTGATTAGATAAAATCTCATGATATACATTAATCATGACTCATAAATGGATTAATTTGCCAATTCGGATCGGTTATCACTATATACATGTTTTCATAATGTTAGCCAAGTGAGCGAGACGAATCTAGATTTCACGTGGTACATGAGGTGGTAGTAACTTGATGTTAAAAGTATACTTGTCTTGATTTTAAAAGTAGAAGTCACTTGGATTTAAATTAGTAGGTGTCTTGATGCTACAAGTGTTAATGTCTTGGGGTTTTATAAAGGAAAGGATGTACGGCGGACGTACATGGTACCTTTGGGGTTCAAGTCTCTAATATTACATGACGGGATAGTACTTTGGTATTTCTAAAAAGGAAGGCGTTGACACCCAATTTTGACCCATCTTTTAGTTATTTCTTGCAATTTTAAGCATTTTAGGACACCGCATTTTAATCATCATTTTTTTGCATTTTTACATAATATTCTATGTTTATTTCTTCACAAAATGACATTGCATCTTTTTATTTTAAATTAAGCATGATGTCTTTGTTAATATCATGTTTCTATTATTATTACACCGTCGTTTTATTTTATTAATGTTTGCATCTCTTTAAATAATTAATTGGCATCCCGTTTTAACTTTTAATTAGGCATTAAATATTTCTTAAATATTGTATTTTATTAATATTATATCGGCATTTTTTATTTTGATAATTTTGTACCTTTAAATAATTTTTCTTTTAAATAATAAACCTGTTTTGTATTTTTGTCAAACCAGTCAGTCCGAGACACAATCTGAATCAGTCCAATCCGCCGAAAGCCGAAACCCAAAAATAAGGCCCAGTACACCTTTCATCTTTTCCCCAAATACCCAAATCCCTAAACCTAAATACCCATATAAATAAAAACCATACCCCACTTTCCCCAAAAAACAACTCCTCAGCCGCCTCATCCCCATATAATCATCTCTCTCGCTTAATTTATTTTGGGGACTAAAAAACAACATCATCAGCCCTCTTTCATTTTTGTTCTCCAATCCCTCTTCTCCATACCCACAAAAAACATCTCACGCCCACACCCCTCATACCCCTTTTTCATTTTTATGAAGCTCTCATCTATTTGAAACCAGCAGTACCACCTTCATCTCCGTCGAATTGCTCTCTCCCGTCACAACCACTGACTCGTCGGCGAACCTCACCACTGCTCACCTGACGAACCCCACTGCACTCATACTCCGTCGATCCATCACCACCATCATCGACTCCGTCACACTGGTTTTGATGAGATGAACTGATTTCGATTTTTATTTTATCTTATTTTCAGATACGTGTTTGCTTTATACTAGTTCAATCGATTTTTGCAAGCATCGGCGTCGCTCCGGCGTTAACCGTAGAAGTGACGCCGACGCCTTTCTATTGGTGTTCGAATCTGGCCGGAGTTGAACTCCGGCGATGCTATTATTTGTTCTTCAGGTGTGTTGGCTGATTTTTGGTCGATGGACTGATTTAATCTCGTAAACATGTTTACCGACGACGTTCAGAGTTTTTTCGGTGACCTTGCTCAGGTCTGCTTACTGTTCGGTTGGGTTTTGTCCGATTCGCTGTTCCTTTTGCTTGTATTGTTCTGGTTATTTATGGGTTCTCGGTCACTGCTCCTGCTGTTTCTCCATTTTTCGATGGACTGACTTTCGGTATTTTGTTATTTAACTGATTTTTGCATTCTTCGCATTCTCTAGTGAACTGCATTGTTCACTGTTCTCGGGTTAGATTTTCAGAAGCTGGGTCGGATGTTATTGTGGACTGTTTGATCCATTTTGATATTTATGTATCTGTTACTGTGTTGCTTTTCGTTATTTACTGATTCTGAACAAATCACTGCACTTGATAAAACCCACTGATTTGAATAAGATACTACACTTGCTGTCCAATGAAAAAGTTATCCGTCGATTTTTGAGGCCTCCACAGTTGCAAAGACGGAAAATAAAATAAAATAAAGCTTTCTGGGCAATGATGATTTCTTCCACTTACACAGAATAACTAACATGCGCTGGCGGGGCGAATTTTCGCAGCCGGACTTGTTTAGGATGTCCCACTTTATTTTTTACAATATTGGTCGATGAAGGAATCTCCGTCTGATTTCCAAGGCCTCCCATGTACAAAAGACGGATTTATTTTTGGCTTTACTTATTAATTCTTGTCATTGCTTTAAAATTATTTATTCTATTACTAACACTTTTACTAAGTGTTTATGCAGGTACCCGGAGATCATTGTGCAGAAGGCCTAAAAGGGCTAAAAGATGTCCCGGAGTTTTTATTCGATTTTAGCTTTATTATTTTGTATTGCATTCCATTGTAATTGTAAATTATGAAAACTGCTTAGAATATGTAGAATAAAAAGGGCAATAAATAATTAACCTAGGTTTGAACGGATAACCGCAAGTTAGCGGATCTTAAAGGATGTCTAACCCCTTCCCTTTAGGATAATAAAGAACTCTGATCCAGAATCTCATTAATTTCGAAGACCGTTAAATGGAGATTAATTGCAGTATTTTTATTGCAATATATCAAGTGTCCTAATTCACTTAACTAATTAGGTGGCGACTCCTCAAAATCAGCATTATTGCTCCATCCAGGGAATCGCGTCAAAGAGCCACGTTGCGGATACCGTTCAGACCCCGAGGTCAAAAACGGGCGCGACAGCATGGCGACTCCACTGGGGATATCAGGTTCTTGACCATAGCAAGTACGGGTTAATTAAATATTGCGCTTTATTTTGCTTTTATTTTTGCAAATGTTTTATATTGTTTGCTTTTCATTTTTTTGTAAATAACTGCTTTAATTGCTATTCTCTTTTACTGCTTTTCTAAATTGGCATTCCGCTCATATTCCTTCACTTCTGGAAAATTGGCACTATCACACACTCACGCGCTGGTGTGCTTCGAGCACCCGCAAATTTCTTTCAAGACACCCAAATTTTAGGAGAGATGGCGCCTGCGTGGAGTTAGATCGGTTCGTCTGATCAGCCGCGTAGCCTTCTCACTCGAGTTGTCCGCTCGGGAACCTTGCGTCTAGTAAGCCAAATCTTAGAAAGCTTAAGATAGAGCTATACCACCCTTTTATATTAAGTCATGCGTGCATAAACCTTAGGTGTGTTAATCCTTGGTATTAACGCCACAATTAGAAATCCACCAAATTTGTCGACGGGTTTCACAACCCAACGACCCATTAGCATACTATGTGTAGCGTGGTGATGATAGACGGATCCAAACCTGATCATGACACGCCGAAATTGGAAAAAATGCACTGTCATTTGGTCGTCATTTCCAACAAAAGCATTAATGTTTAGCAACTTTGGTCAATCTATCCCAATCTCGCATATCTGGCGTTTAGGCTGACCTCTGACATAAGAGAGGTCTCATGCATATTAGGCGCGTGCTTGATTTTCATGCTTTTGTTTACTATTGTTGTCGTTAGCAATTCTGTACATATTATTTAATGCAATAATTACTTTTTAACTCATGTACATATCATGCTATGTGCTTATAACTCCGACCACGCGTATTTGCATTTTTGCATTTTTTGTTGTCACATTGCAATCAGGGCTTCTACTGCGTAAATCGCTCTTGAACAACGCGATTTGGACTTTGTGAAGCATCAACCACCAGTACGGTCGAACCAAGCAGGGGAGTCTTTGACTATATTGTCACGCCCTTACATTTTATTTTATTTTGTGGTTTGCCTACTCTCACCCATTTGTCATATTTTTTGCAGGAAGACCGTCCTCACAAATAGTCGAGGGCGGCCGGAAGAAAATAAAAAAAGGAAGAAAAAAAATCACCACAAGAATGAGCTGGAGTTATGTTGACGGAAAGAAGTCAGCTTATACCAGATTCAACGAAGCATCACTCTGTGTCCTATATTTTGTATCTTTATACATATTTGCAAATTCAATTGATATGTCTAGTGTTGATTACATAATTCTTTATCATGCATTTTACAACATAATCATCCCGAACTACGTGTGTCTGATTCTCACCATACGGTGTGATACGTAGGCAACTCATCTAGGGTTCGACATCACATAAAAAAATTAATTAATTAAATAAAGGGAGGACATATTTTGTTCACCCATGCATTTTATTTATCCTATCACATACATTCATTTTTTCATTACATTCATTTTATTACATGCATTCATTTTTTTTTCATTACATTCATTATATCATATACAGTCATTTTACTTTGCATTCATTCTATAGTGGATAATCATTTATTTTACATGAACTTTTATTCTTATCATCCTATCATATATGAATTCTTTTTAAGCATATACTTTATGACATATCTGAATGAACTACGCACACCTGATTCTCGTCAAAGATGAGATACGTAGGCAGCCCTATTCGGGTTCGGTACCCTTTATTCAAAAAATACAAAAAAAAAAAAAAATTGTTCATAAATACAAAAAATGTTATCCAAAAATACAAAAATATTTTTTAAGTATCATTGTTTGACTTGGTTGATATCAACACAGTTATGAGTGTGCATAGGAAAGAACGAGTAATAATCAATATGGGTTGACTTCGTGGTAAAGCATAGATTCTTTTGGTACCTCTCACGCACACCTGTAATGACATTGTTTTGCATGCTTTCAAGATAAGAACGAAATCAACTTCATCGTTTCATGTGCATTGTGTGGTGAGTTTTAGAATAAGTTCAATTGCATTGCATTGTGATCTAGAACTTGGCCTGAATGTGTAACACTCGGTGTAGGAAATGATCGTAGGCTTTCTTTGACCCGTTTGAGTCTTTTCAGCCTACCAAATAACAGTATCCATAGTACACCCCTTTTGAGCCTAAAACTTATTCTTTCGACAACCGCATATTACACCTATACCCTTTCTGAGTGCGTACGCACTATCCCTCTCTTGACCCGACCTCCTTGAGCGCTTTAGAAATGTACAAAGTGGCTGACAAAATTCTGCGTCGAAGTTTGCAAGGACAAAAATTATCAAAGTCCCAAAAGGGAAAAGAAAAACACAAATGACTTCACAAAAAGAAGAAATCAAAAGCCCCGACATTAAAACAAATGAGAGAATAACTCTGGAAAAAGGGGGCTCCAAACGAAAGATTCAAAAAGAAGTTAGTACAGAAAAATTGGGACAAAAAGAAAGCAGGTCAGCATTAAAGCACACAAATATCAAGCACGGGACGTAGTCCAACGTTCGAGGAAGGATTAGTCACTTTTTACCCAAATGATATTCATCCCTTCCCCCAAACCTACATTACAAGCCCGTGACAAACCCTACATGATCTTATACTGATGGTTCTCACATTAGTGGATAATTACATGACGGTCAATCCTATGGTATCACAATTGCATGCATTGAACATCCTTTTGAGTGTGAGCGTACTTCTCTAAACGTCCCAAAATACAAAATACTGGAATATATGTGAGAAATTGGACTTTGTTCAATGAGGGCATTTGAAATGCGAGATTACGTGTAGTTTGAAACCTTGGCTGCAAGCAAGTGTGTCGATACTTAGGTGTCTGAGGTACCATTTGAAACTATAGGAATTACCCAGAAGTCAGTTTCGGCTAGACTGGAAGTAAATAACGGAATTCCTAAGCCCAATACTAATTGTTGGTATCAACTGAAGTCAGAACGTGATGCTGTCTTTCCACTTTTTCAAAAAAAATGCATATTACATAAAATTCTTATTTTTTGCATCATGAACTACGTCTTGACCTGATTCCCTCAGCGGGATACGTAGGCGGCCACGTTGGCTTCGGTCTCATTTTTTGAAAATTATACAATCATTTTTTGCATCACAAACTACGTCTTGACCTGATTCCCTCAGTGGGATACGTAGGCGGCCATATTGGCTTCGGTCTTATTTTGTGAAAATTGTACAATCATTTTTTGCATCACGAACTACGTCATGACCTGATTCCCTCATGAGGATATGTAGGCGGCCTAAGTCGGCTTCGGTCACACCATTAGAAATCTTCCCATTGGCTCGCGTGCGACATAATGCATTTGATTATTCCGAAAAGAGATATGAGCAATTTCCGCTAGGGTTAAGTCCGTGCAGAAACTAGCATACAACAAGCATTAGCGGCGTCCGGCCAAGTCGTGCGCAGACTACATCAAGAATCGCGACGTTCGGAAGCATTCGCGGCGTCCGGCAAGTCGTGCGAAACTACATCGCAATCGCAGCGTTCAAGAAACATTCGCGGCGTCCGGTAGTCCGCGGAGACTACATCAGCAATCGCAACATTCAGTAAACATTCGCAGCATCCAAAGAAGCCGCATGAGCATTCAACAAGCATTCGCGGCATCCAAAGAAGTCCGCGCAGATGCGTCGGACTTCGCAGCGTTCAAAAAGCATTTACAACATTCAACACGCGTCGTGCGAGGACGAAATCTCAGCATTTGCAGCATCACATCAATACAACCGTCATCACGTTTTACAGGATAACATTCTACTCATACAATTACATTGCTTATAAATTCATGCGTTATCATTTTTGCCTTAACAGTTATGCACTAACTTTTTGCTTAAGTCTGAGCATGCAAGCGTCAAGAGCCAAAGCTACAAAGTTGACGCGAATCAACCACTCCTTTCCTAAAACTCACAAGTTTTCTTTGAAGAAAGATCTTCATATCAGCAAAGGCGGGAGGACAACAATAAGCACATGCGGGTTACAAACGCACAACGTCTATGAAATGACGTTATCTCAACCCAGGCGAGTCACAAAGCAGGTACGTCCATAAAACGACATCATTTCATGTAAGCCCATGCAACAACTTCATCTATGTTTCGTCTATGCAACGACGAGTATCTGCATCGCGTCTATGCAACGACGCCCTTTCTTCTACGCCTATGAAACAGCTTCATCATGTTTCGTCTATGCAACGATGAGCATCTGCATCGCGTCTATGCAACGACGTCCTTTCTTCTAAGTCTATGCAACGACTTCATCATGTTTCGTCTATGCAACGACGAGCATCTGCATCACGTCTATGCAACGACGCCCTTTCTTCTAAGCCTATGCAACGGCTTCATCATGTTTCGTCTATGCAACAACGAGCATATGCATCGCGTCGATACAACGATGTCATTTCATTGTAAGCCTATGCAACGACTTCATCTATGTTTCGTCTATGCAACGACGAGCATCTACATCGCGTCTATGCAACGACGTCATTTCATTGTAAGCATATGCAACGACTTCATCATGTTTTTCTATACAACGACTAGCATCAGCATCGCGTCTATGCAACGACGTCATTTCATTGTAAGCCTATACAACAGTTTCATCTATGTTTTGTCTATGCAACGACGAGCAACTGCATCGCGTCTATGCAACAACGTCATTTCATGTGAGCCTATGCAACAACGTCATCTATATTTCGTCTATGCAACGACGAGCATCTGCATCACGTCTATGCAACGACGTCATTTCATCTAAGCCTATGCAACAGCTTCATCTATGTTTCGTCTATGCAACGATGAGCATATACATCGCGTCTGTGCAACGACGTCATTTCATGTGAGCCTATGCAACGGCTTCGTCTATGTTTCGTCTATGCAACGACGAACATCTGCATCACGTCTATGCAACAACGTCATTTCATGTAAGCCTATGCAACGACTTCATCTATGTTTCGTCTATGCAACGACGAGCATCTGCATCGCGTCTATGCAACGACGCTATCTCATGTAAGTCTATGCAACGACTTCATCTATGTTTCGTCTATGCAACGACGAGCATCCGCATCGTGTCTATGCAACGACACATTTTTATTTAAGTCTATGCAACAACTTCATATATGTTTTGTCTATGCAACGACGAGTATCTGCATCGTGTCTATGCAACGACGCCATTTAACATCTGCAAACACCTTGTATTTTACAGCATCACATCGCAGCAACCCAGTTTCAATCATAATTCGACATTGAGACAAATTTTGAATCTGCGTCGGCATTGTCTTTAATTTGCAACATCACAACAGCCCAGTGTCATCATGATTCGACACTGAGACACCTTTTGAATCTGCATCAGCTTTTTGTCCATTCAGTTTCTTGATCTTTGTTTTAATTCTGACGATGGGACAAAATTGGCTATAAGTCAACGTCTTTGTTCGAAAACTCTTTCATAGTCTTCGGTAAAAGAGGGACAAGCTGTTGACACCCAATTTTGACTCATCTTTTAGTCATTTCTTGCAATTTTAAGCATTTTAAGAAACCACATTTTAATCATCATTTTTTACATTTTTTACATAATATTCTATGTTTATTTCTTCACAAAATGGCATTGCATCTTTTTATTTTAAATTAAGCATGATTTCTTTTTTAATATCATGTTTCTATTATTATTACATCGTCGTTTTATTTTATTAATGTTTACATCTCTTTAAATAATTAATTGGCATCCCGTTTTAACTTTTAATTAGGCATTAAATATTTCTTAAATATTGTATTTTATTATTATTGTATCGACATTTTTTATTTTGATAATTTTGTACCTTTAAATAATTTTTCTTTTAAATAATAAACCCGTTTTGTATTTTTGTCAAACCAGTCCAGTCCGAGACACAATTTGAATCAGTCCAATCCGCCGAAAGCCGAAGCCCAAACTGAGGCCCAAAAATAAGGCTCAGTACACCTTTTTCATCTTTTCCCCAATACCCAAAACCCTAAACCTAAATACCCCTATAAATAAAAACCCTACCCCACTTTCCCCAAAAAACAACTCCTCAGCCGCCTCATCCCCATATAATCATCTCCCTCGCTTAATTTATTTTGGGGACTAAAAAACAACATCATCAGCCCTCTTTTATTTTTGTTCTCCAATCCCTCTTCTCCATACCCACAAAAAACATCTCACGCCCACACCCCTCATACCTCTTTTTTATTTTTATGAAGCTCTCATCTATTTGAAACCAGCAGTACCACCTTCATCTCCGTCGAACTGCTCTCTCCCGTCACAACCAGTGACTCATCGGCGAACCTCACCACTGCTCACCCGACTAACCCCACTGTACCCATACCCCGTCGATCCATCACCACCATCATCGACTCTGTCACACTGGTTTTGATGAGATGAACTGATTTCGATTTTTATTTTATTTTATTTTCTGATACGTGTTTGTTTTATACTAGTTCAATCGATTTTTTCAAGCATCTGCGTCGCTCCGACGTTAACCGTAGAAGTGACACCGTCGCCTTTCTATTGGTGTTCGAATCTGGCCGGAGTTGAACTCCGGCGATGCTATTATTTGTTCTTCAGGTGTGTTGGCTGATTTTTGGTCGATGGACTGATTTAATCTAGTAAACATGTTTCTGGAGTAGCGTTGAGTTTTTGGTGACCTTGCTCAGTGCAACTGCTTCATGCGGTTGGGTTTTGTCAGGTCATTCATTCCTTTTGCTTGTATTGTTCTGGTTATTTATGGGTTCTCGATCACTGCTATTGTTGTTTCTCCATTTTTCGATGGACTGACTTTCAGTATTTTGTTATTTAACTGATTTTTGCATTCTTCGCATTCTCTAGTGAACTGCATTGTTCGTTGTTCTCGAGTTAGATTTTTAGAAGCTGGGTCGGATGTTATTGTGGACTGTTTGATCCATTTTGATATTTATGTATCTATTACTGTGCTGCTTTTCGTTATTTACTGATTCTGAACAAATCACTGCACTTGATAAAACCCACTGATTTGAATAACATACTACACTTGCTGGCCAATGAAAAGGTTATCCGTCGATTTTTGAGGCCTCCACAGTTGCAAAGACGGAAAATAAAATAAAATAAAATAAAGTTTTCTGGGCAATGATGATTTCTTCCACTTACACAGGATAACCAACATGCGCTGGCGGGGCGAATTTTCACAGCCGGACTTGTTTAGGATGTCTCACTTTATTTTTTATATATCTGAGTCCTCCCGTGTTTAAAACTATTCTTTGTTTTGGCGGATCTGAATGTTTTATTTATTTTATTGTTTCTAGCAATATTGGTAGATGAAGGAATCTCGTCGATTTCCAAGGCCTCCCCTGTACAAAAGACGGATTTATTTTTGGCTTTACTTATTAATTCTTGTCATTGCTTTAAAATTATTTATTCTATTACTAACACTTTTACTAAGTGTTTATGCAGGTACCCGGAGATCATTGTGCAGAAGGCTTAAAAGGGCTAAAAGATGTCCCGGAGTTTTTATTCGATTTTAGTTTTATTATTTTGTATTGCATTCCATTGTAATTGTAAATTATAAAAACTGCTTAGAATATGTAAAATAAAATGGGCAATAAATAATTAACCTAGGTTTGAACGGATAACCGCAAGTTAGCGGATCTTAAAGGATGTCTAACCCCTTCCCTTTAGGATAATAAAGAACCCTAATCCAGAATCTCATTAATTTCGCAGACCGTTAAATGGAGATTAATTGCAGTATTTTTATTGCAATAAATCAAGTGTCCTAATTCACTTTACTAATTAGGTGGCGACTCCTCAAAATCGGCATTATTGCTTCATCCAGGGAACCGCGCCAAAGAGAGACGTTGCGGATACCATTCAGACCCCGAGGTAAAAAACGAGCGCGACAGAAGGCATGGTATTGCCTTGGTATTTATCATGGTATTGCCTTGGTATTTATAAAAAGGAAGACATTGTATTGTCTTGGTGTTTATAAAAAGGAAGGCATGGCAATGCCTTGAATTTTTCTAAAAAGTTAGTTCTTTCTAATGTGCTGATGAGAGTCAAAGATGATTTAAATTGTACATAGTTGCTTGTGATAACTATAGGTGTACATTCCTTTACATTACACTGAGTCCCAGAATGGACCGGAACATGTCGTACCTTATTTGACTTATAGCACATTACACCGAGTCTCAAAATGAGCCGGAACATGTCGTACCTTATTTGACTTATAACACATTACACCGAGTCCCAGAATGGGCCAGAACATGTCGTACATTGTATATATATTTCATGGAGTAGCTCCCATGACGTGAGATGGTATACACTCACTGCGGGTCTGAAGGACTCATGCAGGTTCAATTTTCAGGACACATTCCATGGACTAGCTCTCCGTGATGCGGGTATCGAGTACAGATTTCCTATGCGGGTCTACAAGATCCTGTCAGTATATAGAACAGTGGTACATTGATACAATGGTACAGTGATACAGTGATACAAGGTACAATGGCTCTTATTTTTATATGGCACGGTAGGATCTGATATTTGAGTTTTCATACTTGCCCATGTCATTCTTTTGTACAACTATAATCTTGTTTACTGTACTTCACGTTTACATATTTGGTACCTTGTTATCGCGGCCGCCGAGTGCGTTCATGCCCGTAGGTATAGGTACACAGTTTGTGGATCCGCGAGCTTAGGATCCTTGCCCAGCTTGTTGAGATGGCTCCTTTGTTCCGGAGCTTGTCATCTTGGTACAGGTCTTTGGTAGTAGACTTGTGTATATTCAGGGGTACGGCGGGGCCTTGTCCCGTCATAGATTACTATCTAAATTCTTAGAGGTCTGTATTCATATGTGGGTTGGACTTGCGTGAGTTATACAATTGTAGTTATTTTGGGTCGTTTTATATATAATGGCGGCCTTGTCAGCTTTGCCTATTTTACTTTTAAAGAAATAATGATGAGTTTTCTTTAGCTTCCGCTGGTTACATGTGATGTATGGGTAGAAGGGTGCCCAGGTAGGGCACCAGTCGCGGTCCCGGGGTTCGGGGCATGACAGAGTGGTATCAGAGGAGTTAGTCCTCGGAATGTCTACAGATCGTGTCTAGTAGAGTCTTGGTTATCGGTGTGTTGTGCACCACACCTATAAATAAGAGGCTACATGACATTTTGGATTAGTTTCTATTCTTTCATCTCAAAGATCGTGCGATAGAGTTGTGTTGTTAGGGTAGTCCCTTCTTAACATATTATTGTGATTGCAGCTATGAGAAAGCGACAGCGGCCCAGAAAGGAATATTTGGACTTGGTATCCATGTTGGTAAAATTATCGTGTAGTTAGTATGATGATGTACATCTATGCGGACATATTTATTTGGGGCCATGTGTGTATTGTCTGAAGCAATTGTGGGTTATCATGTGATAGTTAAGCTTTATAAATTGCTTGGAAGGTGTGAAACAGTTTATTGAATCCACATCAAGGTTATATATGTGCTAATTTGGAATAATTATGAGGTGATGAGCTGTCGGGAAGGGTGATGAACCCTTAGGGATCATGTTTAATTGACTTAATGACATACCATGTGGTTAGATTAAGCTGTGTTGTATGCTTAAGTGAGATGCACGAATAATATTTGTATGGAGTAAATAGAGTTGTTGTGATTAAGACAACATGATTTTGAGATATTGAGAAGCTATATTGCCCGTATACGGGGAGAGATAATGTAAGCTTGTGACATGAAATATTTGAGGATCTTAGAGTATTGGATAATCGTTGAGACCTTAGATAGACAAGGCCTTCAAGAGTAAAGTATTTTATGGGTGATCGTGGTTAAAGTACATGGTATATGTGAAGTATATTAGAGGTGATGATTCCTTGGTTTGAGTATAAACCACTTGTGATTGATGTTGATGATTGTTGGTAGATTAGAAATGGTATTATCGATTTTAAGGAATTGTAATAGGACCTTAGGAATGTGACTTTGATTACAAAGGAAGTACAATGTGCTAAGGACTATCCGAAGTAGAATGAGACTATGTGTTATATGGTGGCCATGTGAGGCATCTTTGGGTTTGCGAAATATTATTGAAACTAGTAGAAAAGAAGAGGTTAAGTAGAAAAATGTGTCTTTGTGAAATTCGGAGCCTGACATGATGCCAAAGACGGGACATGCGGTCTTTGAAACTTGAAGGGTTGCAGAATTCGGAGCTGCGGTCTTGACGCGTGCGGATCGCGGTGCTGACACTAACGAGTATATGTGTGTAGGTATAGGAAATGAGACTATGCCGAAAGTTGTATAACGTGAGACCTTAGATGAACATTCGAGGACGAATGTTTCTAAGGGGGGAAGGATGTTACACCCCGTAATATCAGGGCTACTAATTGAGAACGTGATTAAGGATTTAAGATTTGAATTTTGGAAGGAAAGAATTATTACATTTTCTTAAGGAAAATTTCAGAAAAATGTAACGACGAAAAATTATTAACTTGGAGTTTAATACGTCTAATTGGATTTGTAGGATTAGTATTGGATTACGAAGAATTGGAATTGATAATATGGGGTCCGCCAAAAATTTCACAATTTGGGGGGGGCGAAAATTATAGTATTTTGGACCAATCGGAGGGTGACACGTGTCACCCCTCCACTTGTCTTGCAATGATGACTACACATTTAAATATTTTGAGACTTGGGGACAAGTGGACAATGAGCCCCACTCCATTTGGTTATACATATCCAAGTCTTGCAAGACTTGGATCATTCTACACTTTGACAAATGAGCTCTCATCTCTCTCTTCTCCTTAGCTTGAATCTCGAAATTCTCCAAGGATTTTCCAAGAACAAGTGTTGATTATTTTTCAAGATTAAGAGCCCTAATCAAGTTCTAAGACAAGTTAACTCTCCAAGATCCTCCAATTTTGTGTGTTGGCCGAAATATTGGATGAAACCATAGGCTTGTTCGTCGACTTTTTGGAAGTGAAACATGAAGTGAAGTTGGTTATAGGCTTGTGGGTGGATGCTTGTGTGTGATTGGAACTTGAAGAAGTGGAGCGAAATGAAAACTGCGGACCAAAACCTTGCGGACTGTTTGGGACGTTTTTGGGCTAAAATGAAAGGTAAAATTCTTCCTTCTGTTGAAGTAATTAGATATAACATGTTGTTATAATGTATAGATGAGCTTGTGCTAAAAATAATGGAGAATAAAAAGTGTTTGGACAATTTTGGTGCCTTGGTCGTGAGTTAGCTTTATGTGCGACATTGGATTCGTTGGTTATTATTATCGTTATTTACACTTGTCGCGTGTTAAAATGAAGTAATATTATTGTTGATATGGGATATGGAGTATATATAAGTGTTGAAATGTGAATTGGATTATAAAGAATTATGGGAAAAGGGCTTTGGATTGTTGAAGTTGTTGTTGGCCGAAAACTGCCCAAAACAACTGTTAGACATTGTCGTGTCATTTTATGGATTGTTTTGAGGTGCAATTATGCTGAAAAATCAGCCACCAACATGCATGATTAATGTGGTAAAGTTGCTAATGAAAGTTCTAAGGAATAAGGGTGTTAAAGGCTTCCCATTGTACCCTTTATGTTGATTAATCGTGGACTATTTTTATGGACTGTTTTTATATGATTGTGGGGCATAATTTTACATGTCAATTAGGCGTGTAATTCCCTTTGGTTAACTGTTGGTTGTGCCTTAAATGTGGCTTATTGGTTGTTGAATTTGGGTCTTGGAAAAGGTAGAAAACGTATAAACGGGGGAAGTCTTTGCCCAAATTTTCGTAGAATAAGAGGACCATTACTTGGTATAAGTCTTATACTAGTGTGTATGAAGTTGATAGAAGTGTTATTGTTGTTATATGTTGAAGTACTACTTGTGGAATATTCTACTTGGCGTGTGGAATAGCCGATAAGGTTGAAGTACCTATTCGGGGCGTATTCAACTTGTCATGTTGGTTAGTCATCAATGAGGTATGTGAACCTTTTCCTTCTCTATTTTGGCATGTTCTTTGTGTGAACCATAAATGTGGTATTGTTTCAAAAGTTATTCTACTCTTAGAAGTTAAAGAGTATTCATGTTATTGATTCTATGCTAAAGGCATGTCTAAATTATTCCTATGTCTTTACCAAGTCTTATGGGGGATGTTGGTAAGAGATTTTAGGAAGTATTGGAGTCGAATTGATCTTGCTAGTTACAGTACTAATGAGATAATGTATCGAATAAGCCATTGTAGCGTTAAATGAAAAAGGAATCGACAATCAATTATATTGAAATGAGTAGTGTCACGACCCGACCCAGACGGCGCGACCCGGCAGGCAAGCGACCTGGTGGTCGTCATTACACTAACTCGTTACGTAATCAACTGACACTTAAGGGTAATAGAAAATTTCGGCATCACAACGATGTATCCATAATATATACCCAAAATAGGCAAGCCGACAAGGCTGTCTTACACAACTATCCCACCATCACAACAGGATAGCCGACTAGGCCACCAAATAGTATCACATAAACAAAGGAGTAATCACGATAAGCGGCCGTGAAGTGCTGCTATATATGGGAACCTCAAAACAAGTGCAACAATACTGACTAGCTCAACCGCATAAACGCTATACACAAGTCAAATACATATCTATCACCTGCTGTCTCATGACCTCAAGAGTATGATAATGACATATGATGGGGACAGGGGCCGTCGTGCCCATAAATATATACAATTAAAATAAAGAGGTTACATGCAAATAGCCGCTCCGAATAATGGAGTCTTCCAACTGCTAAATAAAAGTCCTAAACTGGAGGGTCACCTATCTGAACACCAGAACCTGCGGGCATGAACGCAGCCCCAGAAAAGGGGGTCGATGCAAGTAATGTCAGAGTATGTAAAACATGAATTCTTGTAAGGAGGATTATGGGGTCGAGAAGATAACATGAGACATATATGAACAATCAGAGCTACCAATGCAACTGCACCCTATGAAAAGAAAGTCCTGCATGTCTAACAATCATCATAATCAAGATCATCTCGGTACATATAACTACCCGACCCATCCTGGGTCTCGGTCCTCATGCTTTATACATATAACTACGGCTCGTTACGGGACTCGGTCCTCATAACATACAATCACAACTTACACGAGTAGAATATCATGAGAAACTATATGCAATACAAACCATCATATGAGACGCCATGGAATAATCTTATGCATTTTAAATCATCATATAAGACTCAATGGAATAATCATATGCATTTTAAATCATCATATAAGACTCAATGGAATAAGTAAAATAAACTATCCTTTAGAAAATCAAGGCACGATCATATCATGAATCATTATTTTATTAAAACTAGACTTTGAAGGAATCACGCGTCGTCCGCGTACTTTACATCACGACGACCACAGGGCGCGGCGGTACCCTAAGGGGTACCGTATCGAATATCGTCGAGAATAGCAGCGGAACATACATAACACATAACTTATAAAAAGGTAAACATCACTGGCCAACCGATAAGACTGCCTTCCGTAAAAAACATACTTAATCAAAAGTATAGCAGTACAACTTGTTCTTACATCCCAAAACACATACGTGACCACAGACCTCTAAGGATAACAACTGTGGCGGGACAGGGCCTCGCCATACCCCTGAATGTACATAATACCTATAGCATCAGGGAAAATCCGTACCAACAAAAATAAGCTTCCGGAGGAATGGAGCTTCTGACACCGGAACAGTGATCCTAAGAACGAGGATCCACTACCTGCTTACCCTTACCTGCGGCATGAGCGGCCAGGAAGGGTCGATTACAATATGTACCAAGTATGTAAAGCGGAAAATCGTAATAATGATATCATAAGTCTAAAAGTAGTGAGTCATGGAATACAATCAAAATACGATCTGCTTGTGCCTTACTAACAAATGAGGGTAACAAGTATATATATATAATCTTTGCGTAAAAATAGGAGGCTCGTGATCAAAGCAGGTACCTCGCCTGTAGTATCAACAAGCAATCCTACTCGCGGGACTATTTCACCGCGTGGGTCTGTGGACCGCGTGAGGTATTCCTCGCATAGGCTATACCTTCCACGTGGGACTATTTCACCCGCATAAGCCCATAGGACTCGCATGAGGTATTCCTCGCATCGTGGGTAGCAAATCCACAGAACAGGTGGTATAACGATCCTGAGGATTTACCCCTCAGATATACTCTTACCCTGAAGCAGGTGGTATAACGATCTTGGGGATGTTCCCCTCAGATATACTCTTACCCTGAAGAAGGTGGTATAACGATCTTGGGGATGTACCCGCCGGATATACTCTTACCACGAAGAAGGTGGTATGGCGATCTTGGGGCTTGCCGCCATTCATACTCTTACCACGGAAGGTGGTATAACGATCTTGGGGCTTGCCCTCATTTATACTCTTACCACTAGCTCGATCGGTCATCATATCATAATCATAAATAAGTTAAGAAAGCTTATAACTTATTATTAGTCTTGTTCATATACCTCTCATTTTAGTTTACTTAAGGCACTAACATTCTTAATAAAAGAAAATCCGGGAATTTAACCCAAAGTACCACATACTTATATCCTTTAAAAATGACTCTTTTTCATATAAAACCTTTGGGCAATTGATGCCTTAAAATCAATTTGCCTTTCATAAATCAAGTCATTTGTCCTTACTTATCTTACTTAGAGTAAATCTCTTCTTATTAAGCTATCATACGCCCTTTTTGGACGCGACTTTAAAATAAAAGCTCCTGCTTAGAAACAGTGTTAGGAAATAAATAATAAATACTAAAAGTGCAAAAAGAATGCTAAATGTTAAAAGGGTGCTTAAAAGGTGCTAGAATATTAAAAATGCTAAATGCTAGGGGTTCGCGGAGTCGCCACCTAATTAATTGGGTGAATTAGGACACCTAAATGTTAACTAGTTTAAAGTAAACATTAACTCCATTTTAATGGTCTGCTAAACTTAATGAGATTCCATGCAAGAGTTCTTTATTAATCTAGAGGGAAGAGGTTAGGCACCCTCTAAGATCCGCTAACTTGCGGTTATCCTGCCAAACCTAGGGTAATTGTTATGTTTAAAAATGCTTGTTTTGAAAAATATAAAAGATGCTTCAAATATTTTATAAAGTTTATAAGACTAAGGCCAAAAAATGTAAATGATGCAAAGGTTATTTATTGACTAATTATGTGTGCATGCAAAGGTTATTTATGGACTAATTATGTGTGCATGCAAAGGTAAATTAATCTTGCTTAACCTGCATGTAATTTTATATAAAAAATGCTTAAGATGATTCTTGAGAGTTTAGAGAAAATTTGTTATGGGTTTAATAAGAAACAAACTTGGTTTTATGATGCAAGTTAAATCATTTAGATTACTTTGGTAAAATTTAGGCATGCATAACAATCCTAAAAGACCCATAAAGTAGAAATGCATTTCTAATTATAAATTACCTTCCCCCTTATGCGTTCAAATGCTAATTGCTCTTGGTTTCCTATTAATTACAAAGTTATAAATTACAATAACAAATAAAATGAGATAAGGATGAGATAAGAGAGTAAGGGATTGAAGCGGATGACTCCGTCCCATTTGTTTTTCTAGGAATTGCCGAAGAGGGAGCTCGATGGATGTAGATGCAGGCCTTTACGTTTGCCACGATGAGTTTCACTGTGAGACTCTTTGTTGCTCCGGTGCGTGTCATGTAAAAAAAATGATAAGGATTAGTATATGCTCAACACAAAAACTTATCAAAAACAAAACATTAATAAATAAAGTTAATGCGCATGCGATTCAACTTTCGAAGGGCAGCGGGCGGCGTAGTTTAGAAGAAGAAACTGTGCACTTGGGCCGTAGACAATACGGGACATGCCTGACATTTTAGTGAAATTGTGACAGTAGAGCTGAGCCTTGCGAATGTAAAAGAATAACATGTATGGGCCAGACACAGATTGTGGACAGTAAGTATGTGTGAAAACAAACAAAATGGGTCAAGTGGGCCCAAGCCTAATAGATCCAGCTTAAACTTTTTCAGAGGAAGCATGTCAAGGTATAATGCAACTAAACCAACTCATGACCATGTATTCTCCTGACCTCATTTGGGAATACCTATCAAGCCTGGACCAAGCCTAAATAATCTCAATTATTCATAAAATCGATCACTACTTACATATACATAGAGGAATGTTTCATACCATTTTAGTCCTAGTTAAGTAGCATATTAACCATAACATACATGAAGTCTTCCAAATAAAATTATAAGCACTTAAACATACCAGTAGGTCGACAGGATTTGAGGGAAAATCAAATGAAGAAACAAATACATAGTCCAGTAGGCATTTTGAAACAGGATAAGAAATGAATCAAATGCCCATCTAAGGGGAGCAGGGAATAAAACCATAGCCAAACAGGACTATTACTTATCCAACAGTTTCAACATGCACAATTTTTTGCCACTGACACAGTGACATGTACTTCTAGCAGTCAATCTAACAATTAAACCAAGCATACACAGACATATATCCCAAATACTTAAGCATGCCGACTTATGTAAAGTGAATATATAATCAGTCTCATCACTACATGACAGGCCAGGATGTCCAAATGGTCGGGATAAGATGGGCATACAGAATTATTTAGGTTAGGTTCAAAGACCATCAGACAAATTGCCACTGCAAACGATATTTGACCAGAATTAAACTCCTAGAAGCAAGGCTGAAGAAATACACAAGGGTTAAACCTATCCTCGAAGAAGCGAATGCAGTGCAGATGCGGATAAATGGGGGCAGCGTAAAGCTCAAAACCGACTCCTCCCTTTATATTCGAATCTTAGTAAATTATCACGACGACCAGGCCGGCGGTGCCCTACCAGGCACCGCATCGGTATACATCAGAGAATAGCAGCGTAACATACACAACATACATAAAAACTTAGACAATAACCAACAACAGGCTAGCCGATAAGGCCACCAGTAAAATATACTCAATCCGTAAATAGAAAGACATTTTTCTTTTATTTACAGACCAATACACAATGTGACTACATACCTATAAGAACAAGAACTCTGGCGGGTCAGGGCCACGCCATACCCCTGAATGTACAACAACCGAAAAATACCTGGGATAAGCCTCGAAATGAAGGAGCTTCAGCGGTGACAGAGATCCTAGGCGAGGATCAACAACTGTACTCTACTGCGGCGTGACGCGGCCCGAAGGTCGGTCTGACATGTACCAAATATGTGAAGCGAAATGCGTAATGAAATCATAAGTCTAAAATAAAGCGGAGACATGTATGATAACTCAATTAACGATTGCTGTGCCTTACTAACAATGAGAGTAAATAGGAGTATACTTACAATATAAAGTAGGAAAGCTCACGATCAAAGCGGGACCGTCCGCGCGATGTCATTAAGCAATCCTATTCTGGGACTATTTCACCCGCGTAGATCCGGTGGACCCGCGTGAGGTATTCCTCGCATGGGACTATTTCACCGCGTAAGCCCTTACGGACTCGCGTGAGGTATTCCTCGCATAAGGTGGACCCGCCCGCGTGGGACTATTTCACCGCGTAAGCCCTACGGACTCGCGTGAGGTATTCCTCGCATCGTGGTAGCAATTCCACTAACTATGCAATGCCACAAACCGGGAATGACCATGACGAATAATATATCACTAGCCCAATTCCGCTACTACATAACATAAGCACTACCGCTTATCGCAATACATAAGCAAGTTAAGAAATCCCCTAACTTCTTATTATTCTTGTTTATATACACTATCATTTTAGTTTACTTAAGGCACTAACATGTCATTATAAAATCCGGGAATTTAACTCAAAGTACTACGTACTTCTATTCTTTTAAAAATGACTCTTTTTCATATATAACTTCCAAGATACTAATAACCGTAGTATCAAGTCATAACTATTTTTCAAGACAAGTCACGATACCTTTTAGAAATACATTTAGGCTTCTAAATCAAGTGACTTCTTTTCTTTAAAACCTTAGGCAATTGATGCCTTAAATCAAATTGCCTTTCAATAAATCAAGCCATTTATCTTTCCATAAAGCCAATATAACCAACTCCCCATAAAGTCGTTATATTGACTTTATGCATTAGTCAAGTACAATTTCCTATCCAAGGGACTTATACGTTTAAAACGAAACAAGTATCGCATACTTTAAAACTCTTCAAGTCCCTTAACATACTTAAATTACTTAGAGTAAACCACCCTTTAAACTTTCCATAAAAACAAGTATCAAAATACTTTCAACATACTTAAAGTCTCTTAACTTTGAAAACCAAGATATCCTTAATATTTAAACAAGTGAGTTAATTCCCTAACTCAAACAACTTGGACATTCTTTAAAATAAGCATAGGATATCAAATTGACTAGATTGTCACTATCTTTTACGTCTACAGTACTATACATTTAAAACTTAATCTTGCTCATGAGATAAGAAAGTTCCACATACCTCTTGGTTTAATCCACTTGCTAAGTCCATTTCGTAAATGCGTAGTATGTCAACCTATAATATTCACAATACGTCTATTAACGCCTTACTTCTAATGTAGAATATTATAAGTGTAAAGTCTCCATTTTCTACAGAAAATCGGACAGCACCTCCTTTGTATTTACTCACTTTGCCACCTTTTTCAAGTAGAAAATACAATAACCAAACAGCCCGATTGGCTCACAATTATATAGAAAGTAGTCCAATGCAAATGTCTAACTAAACATGACCCCAATTGGCTCACAATCATATAACAATACCAAATCTTATTCAATTTCCATTTCAATCCAAATTGGTAGCATAATAAGATATCAAGCGCAATTGATTCTAGCTACTACATTCTCCAAGTAGGTAACGTCGACAATCCAATTTATCGATCAAATTGGATTTCAATTTCAAATAGCTACATAAGTCATTTTAGGATTTTTAGCTTCCAATTCCATAACATTTAGCAAACTTCATAATACATATCACATGACCACTTATAACTTATCAAAACATGAAATCTTCAATTACTAAAGTAAAGCGAAGATTATACCTCAAATAGCCCAATTATGATCCAAGAGTACAAGTCGATCTCTACCTTTAGCTCCTCCTTTCGACGTTCCAATCCACTCCAAGCAACCCATGAAGCTTAAGAATAACTCATCTTCAAGTTCCAACTTCAAAGTTGAATAACCGCTAGGTTTTCGCCTTGCGACTAATACGAAAACACCACATTTCCGGATCTTTCTATTGAGATAACCTTACAATACCCTTAGGTACCTTGGTTTAAAGTGGGAATTATTGGACAAGAATTGAAATTTTTTCCCTTGGAACCCTAGCCTTGGCGAGAGCTTCTCGAGTTTCATCAAGTTTTCTTGAAAATTTTCTAAGTGTTATGCCTTGTCTTGCTACTAAGGAGCTTATATAAACATATGGAGGGTCAAGATTAGAACAATTGGGTGGTTTGGATTCATTTCACAAGGATCGAGCCAAGTGGCATTGACTTAGTCAACAATGTCAAGCTAATTGTCTTTGCAAGACTTGGTCTTTTAAATTGTGGTCAAATGACCATTTCCTCCATGTCATTTCGTCTAGACCATTAAGGGGGGTGACACGTGTCGCCCTCCCGTTCGTTGCAATATTTCGTTTTCCGACAAATTCCAAAATTCCGACAAATTTTTACTCGTCTCAAACCTTAACATTTGAGTTCTTACGTACGTTCTTAGAAACATATCCACGAAATTTCCGGGTGTAACATTCTTCCCCTTAGAAACATTCGTCCCGAATGTTCTTTCGAAGTACAACTTAAAGATAGCGACATAGTCTCCTTACAACCCCTACATATCAATAATGCCACAGGTGGCCTCATAACAATGCTCAAGCTAAAATGCCGACCTGAACCCCATGCGTCAACGTCGGTTATCTGCGTAAACCTGTGACTCTTAAGCTTACAAATAATCTTTCCCGGATAAGCTTCGCCTTATCCACAGCCCGCTGAATCAAGTCTGGACCAAATAACCGAACCTCGCCTATGTCAAACCCACCAACCGGCGATCTACACTTTCTTACATACAAGGCCTCATACAGGGCCATCCGAATACTGGAAGGGTATCTGTTATCGTACGTAACACAACAAGAGGCCAATAACCCTCCCGGCTATCTGAAATCAAGAACACAGGCCCGCAACCTATCCTCAAGTGCCTGGATAGTACGCTCTGCCTGTCCGTCGGTCTGAGGGTGTAATGCAACACTGAGACTCACCTGTGTCCCTAAAACCCTTCTGAAAAACCTCCAGAAGTTATCTGTAATCGAGCTCATCTGTCTGACATCATAAACGTAGGAACCCCGTGCAGTCTCACAATACTCCTGCTATACAAGCTAGCATAATCCTCAGCCGAGTAAGTGGTCCCAAATCCGAAAGAACACGGCTGGTTTCGCCAGCCTAATTACCATGACCTCCAGGGAGTCGCACTTCCTCTGAGTACGATGCCACCCTGTAACAAGATCCATAATAAATACTTCTCATATCTAGGTTGGGATTTCAATCGCGTGATAGCCAGCTGGCTTCTGGTGCACAACCATGACTGCTACTAACTCGGACACTAAGCGAGAAACCCGTATGTCCCTTTTAGGTCATCTTACCCATACACACATCGAGGTCACGACACAACTTAGTCGACCGACAATTAGGACAATAAGCATTGCGTGCCTCTCCTAAGACCTTCGAATAGTCCTGCATGCGGGTACCGCAATCTATCCCATCTCACAAAGACCCGTCGGTGCTACTCGAGCGAGCTCTTCTCTGCCGGAGGCGGTATCTCGATCTGCGTATCGTAACTAGATCCTCATCTGCCGCCTCTTTACTTCCTCAACAATGGAAGACTCGGCAACCTCTCGGATCTGAACTTCATTAACCTTGAAACAAATAATCGAACCCCACAGGCTCGATGGCGAAGAACTCACGGACCCGTCACATGTCGGCTGCCCGTCCGCGATTACCCATAGGTCGCGACAAAGAGTATCAGAATCGTCTTGGCTTTCCCGATGGTATAGGATATCAATATCACAATCCTTGAGTAACTCTAACCACCATCCACATGCAAATTCTCGCCTCGGTCTGCAGATATCCGAGGCTTTTGTGGTCTGCACAAATATCCACATGAAGTCTATAAATACGTCATGCCCCCAAATCTTCAAGGCACGATTTAACTGCCGCCAACTCTAAATCGTGAGTGGCGCAATTTCCTTTCCTGCTTCCCTAACTACCGGGAAAACGTAGGCTATATCCTGATATGGTTGCGCCAGCACACAACCTAGCCCAACACCCAACGTTTTATCATAATAACCTAACCCTCTAGTCTCACAGGAGGGGTTACAACTATAGTCGAATCAACTTATCTTCCCATAACTGGAAACCTTTCTCATTCTTGCGAAATATTCGGGTGTCCTTAATTTCAATTATTACATACTTCCTGCGTCAATTTACCCCAAGTGAACAAGTCACACAGACTTAAAAAGAAAACAATGTCAAAGAAGGAAGGATAATTCACTGGTTACCACCACTTCTCTTCCTTTCCACTCGATAACCGGCTTACCGGGAAACTGGTACCGAATCAATTTCTCTTATGTAGTCCACGTTGGCATAACAAGAGGCCAACTAGCCCGAACTCATAATGACCTCAATGTGCGTCATATAATACTCTGCTGGGTCCAACGACTTTATCATTACCGACAATTATTATCTAACCGCTCAGCTACCACCCAACACTCACGGGTGTAGTCACCTTGAAAGGTCCTCATGGATTCAGGTTCCATTTCCTTACTCTTTGTTGCTCTCTTTCTTACTGGTCGTACTCCTTTCCGTACTCCCAAACTTATTCTAGCTTACATACATAGATTCCATACCAACTCGCCTCGCCTCCACTGGAGTTACTAAATTAAACAACATAAGCGATTCGGTTCTCACGGCTGGTTAGGTGGAACACGCCCACGAACCCATAAAATGATTTACTAAATCGGGCCTTGCACCCTCGTGACCTGTCACGTGGCGGGACTACTACCAACTGATCCCATTTCCTTTCAAGTTATGGGCGACCCTAAATAGACCCGATCCAGGCTGGCGTCGTATTTAACTCTTTTCCTTGGTCCGTCTTAACTCTTTTACTGCAGAAGGCCTTATATATCTAAGGTCTCGGTGGTTATCACATTCTCGTGCTCGCATTTCCATGCTCCAAGCCTATCTTATCACCCCGTGAATCGTACAAAAACTTCTCGTAATACCATAGTCCCGTTGTCTTGACCACAACAACCATACTTTCTTCGTCCGGATCTCGCCAGACAATTCCCTTAAGCATACCACGTAGCTTAAGTTGCTAACATAGTCTTCCACTTAGTCTCTTAATTAACTTCTTAGGGTCCATTTCATTCTCACACAACTCATCATCACCTAATTATCTCAAATTAGCACGTAAAACCTTGATGAGAGTTCCTTAATCGCCATACCTTCCGTATTTATTTAGTCCTTACCAAATCTCGGAAATCTAAAATCATCCTAAGCACATATGTGACCCCCATACATAAATCCGTATAGTTATGCGTCCCAATACCAACTATACTACAACATTACCAACCCGGATACGCAATCCGCATAATCTTTCCCGGTCATCTGCCTTTCTCGTAATGGCAAACAACATAACTTTGTTAGGGAGACGACCTAACCATACATCTATCGCACGATCTTAGAGTGAGAAGAATGGAAACCAATCCTAAATGTCCTGCAGCCTCCTGATTATAGATGTGGTGCACAACACACCGATAATCAAGACTCTACTTAGACACGGTCTGTAGACACTTTCCGAGGACTAACTGCTCTGATACCACTTTTGTCACGACCCGACCCCGGGCCCGCGACTGGTGCCCTACCTGGGCACCCCTGTCAGGTATACATCAGAGAATAGCAGCGGAACATACACAACATACATAAAAACTTAGACAGTAACCAACAACAGGCTAGCCGATAAGGCCACCTTCCGTAAAATATACTCAATCCAGAAATAGAACAGTACATTTTTCTTTTCTTTACAGCCCAATCCACAATGTGACTACAGACCTCTAAGAACAACAACTCTGGCGGGACAGGGCCCCGCCATACCCCTGAATGTACAACAACCGACAAATACCAGGGATAAGCCTCCGAAATGAAGGAGCTTCTCAACAGCTGAACAGAGATCCTAAGAGCGAGGATCAACAACCTGTACTCTACCTGCGGCGTGACGCGGCCCGGGCGAGGTCGATAACATGTACCAAATATGTGAAGCAGAAGCATCAGTAATGAAATCATAAGTCTAAAATAAAACTGGAGACATGTATGATAACTCAATTAACAGTACACTGTGCCTTACTAACAATGAGAGTAAATAGGAGTATACTTACAATATAAAGTAGGAAAGCTCACGATCAAAGCAGGACCATCCGCCCGCAGTGTCATTAAGCAATCCTATTCCTGGGACTATTTCACCCGCATAGATCCAGTGGACCCGCATGAGGTATTCCTCGCATGGGACTATTTCACCCGCATAAGCCCTTACGGACTCGCGTGAGGTATTCCTCGCATAGGTTGGACCCGCGCGTGGGACTATTTCACCCGCGTAAGCCCTACGGACTCGCACGAGGTATTCCTCGCATCGTGGGTAGCAATTCCACTAACTATGCAATGCCACAAACCCGGGAATGACCGCAACGAATAATATATCACTAGCCCAATTAAAATTACTACACATAACATAAGCACTACCATTATCGCATAATACATAAGCAAGTTAAGAAATCCCTAACTTCTTATTATTCTTGTTTATATACACTATCATTTTAGTTTACTTAAGGCACTAACATGTCATTATAAAATCAGGAATTTAACTCAAAGTACTACGTCTTCTATTCTTTTAAAAATGACTCTTTGTCATATATAACTTCCAAGATACTAATAACCGTAGTATCAAGTCATAACTATTTTTCAAGACAAGTCACGATACCTTTTAGAAATACATTTAGGCTTCTAAATCAAGTGACTTCTTTTCTTTAAAACCTTAGGCAATTGATGCCTTAAATCAAATTGCCTTTCAATAAATCAAGCCATTTATCTTTCCATAAAGCCAATATAACCAACTCCCATAAAGTCGTTATATTGACTTTATGCATTAGTCAAGTACAATTTCTATCCAAGGGACTTATACGTTTAAAAGCGAAACAAGTATCGCATACTTTAAAACTCTTCAAGTCCCTTAACATACTTAAATTACTTAGAGTAAACCACCCTTTAAACTTTCCATAAAAACAAGTATCAAAATACTTTCAACATACTTAAAGTCTCTTAACTTTGAAAACCAAGATATCCTTAATATTTAAACAAGTGAGTTAATTCCTAACTCAAACAACTTGGACATTCTTTAAAATAAGCCAAGGATATCAAATAGACTAGATTGTCACAATCTTGTCGTCTCCGTACTATACATTTACAACTTAATCATGCTCAAGAGATAAGAAAGTTCCACATACCTCTTGGTTTAATCCACTTGCTAAGTCCATTTCGTAAATGCGTAGTATGTCAACCTATAATATTCACAATACGCCTATTAACGCCTTACTTCTAATGTAGAATATTATAAGTGTAAAGTCTCCATTTTCTACGTAAAATCGGACAAAGACCTCCTTTGTATTTACTCACTTTGCCACCTTTTTCAAGGCCGAAAATACAATAACCAAACAGCCCCAATTGGCTCACAATTATATAGAAAGTAGTCCAATGCAAATGTCTAACTAAACAGCGGGTTTTGGCTCACAATCATATAACAATACCAAATCTTATTCAATTTCCATTTCAATCCAAATTGGTAGCATAATAAGATATCAAGCGCAATTGATTCTAGCTACTACATTCTCCAAGTAGGTAACGTCGACAATCCAATTTATCGATCAAATTGGATTTCAATTTCAAATAGCTACATAAGTCATTTTCGGATTTTTAGCTTCCAATTCCATAACATTTAGCAAACTTCATAATACATATCACATGACCACTTATAACTTATCAAAACATGAAATCTTCAATTACTAAAGTAAAACGAAGATTATACCTCAAATAGCCCAATTATGATCCAAGAGTACAAGTCGATCTCTAGCACCTTTAGCTCCTCCTTTCGACGTTCCAATCCACTCAAGCAACCCATAGAAGCTTAAGAATAACTCATCTTCAAGTTCCAACTTCAAAGTTGAATAACCCTTTAGGTTTTCGCCTTGCGACTAATACGAAAACACCACATTTCCGGGATCTTTCTATTGAGATAACCATACAATACCCTTAGGTACCTTGGTTTAAAGTGGGGGAATTATTGGACAAGAATTGAAATTTTTCCCTTGGAACCCTAGCCTTGGCCGAGAGCTTCCTCAAGGTTTCATCAAGTTTTCTTGAAAATTTTCTAAGTGTTATGCCTTGTCTTGCTACTAAGGAGCTTATATAAACATATGGAGGGTCAAGATTAGAACAATTGGGTGGTTTGGATTCATTTCACAAGGATCAAGCCAAGTGGCATTGACTTAGTCAACAATGTCAAGCTAATTGTCTTTGCAAGACTTGGTCTTTTAAATTGTGGTCAAATGACCATTTCCTCCATGTCATTTTCGTCCTAGACCATTAAGGGGGGTGACACGTGTCGCCCTCCCGTTCGTTGCAATATTTCGTTTTCCGACAAATTCCAAAATTCCGACAAATTTTTACTCGTCTCAAACCTTAACATTTGAGTTCTTACGTACGTTCTTAGAAACATATCCTGAAATTTCCGGGGTGTAACAATTACGTACAGAAATCTTAACACAAACAGGGCGGTTTCTTTTAATAAAAAAAGATATGATTACACCCAGATTTCTATAGGTGAGTCGCAAACATTTTTATGCAAAACGAGTCATGATACTATGCCTCTACTTACGCAGTCTCTAAGACAAACAACATCCTCACATAAATATTCAGTCGTCGATAATCGAGAACCAACAGGTAAACTGAATGACCACTCACATCTCTTACATTAATTATTTGACAGGTCATATTTCAGACTTTCATTAGACAAATGCTTGGACAGCAGAACACCCACATATTGAAACAACAAACACGAATGCAACACGAAGCAACAGCAATCAGGATAAAACAGGCTTCACATAGTCGACTACAAAATCAAAGTTCCACAAGGAAGAATGGATTTACCTTCTTCGGGCAGCGAACCGAGGCAGCGTATCAAGTCGTCGGTCCACTCGACGGGTTATTGCGATGCGATTGAAAGCGATGCGGTTTATGGTCGATTCTAGGGGCGAATTTTCGATATGCTGCTCTATTGTTTGCTTAAAGGTTGGAGGCTATGCGACACTAGTGTTTGAGGGTGTGCTTACTTGAGTGCGGCCATTAACTAATTGTTACTCCCCTGCCTTATGCGAATCTGCTGGGTTCTCCTCGATCCAAAATGCTCTGCTGCTCTGCTCGCATGTGTAAAAACGATTGCTACCCGACTGAGCTCTGCCTCCTAAATTGCTATTTGACTGCTCTCCCCACTGCGCTCTGCCCTTCGTTCTGCCTTTGCATGTGCTTTATATAGCCATGGTTTGGGTTCTAATGTTGGTAAGTAATCAAGGTGCGATTTTGGCTAATATTTGGTGTTGATTCGTGCTTGATTCGTGCGATTTTGTACTGATTCCGTGTGATCTTTGACGGCTATTTTGGGTTGATTTTCGTACTATTCTTGTTATGGTAAGGTCGAGCTGGCTGCGTGCGCATGGGTAAGGAAGGTCCGAAAATCCGGCGAGAATCTTGGTTGAGTGATAGTGATGGGTGCGGCGGATGCTAAAGGGAGTGGTAAGCTTTTTTAGGTTAGGGCCTTTGCGTTTTTTTAGGGTTCTTCGTGAGGGACGAGGGAGATGAGAAAGAGGGGTGTTGGGCGTGGGCTTAGGACTAGTAAGGGGAGATAAAGGATGCTGGGGTGTGTTGGGCTAATCATTCTTGTCTTCTTTTATTTATTCGATTACGAACAAATCACTGCACTTGATAAAACCCACTGATTTGAATAACATACTACACTTGCTGGCCAATGAAAAGGTTATCCGTCGATTTTTGAGGCCTCCACAGTTGCAAAGACGGAAAATAAAATAAAATAAAGTTTTCTGGGCAATGATGATTTCTTCCACTTACACAGGATAACCAACATGCGCTGGCGGGGCGAATTTTCACAGCCGGACTTGTTTAGGATGTCTCACTTTATTTTTTATATATTTGAGTCCTCCCGTGTTTAAAACTATTACTGTTTTGGCGCGGATCTGAATGTTTTATTTATTTTATTGTTTCTAGCAATATTGGCCGATGAAGGAATCTCCGTCTGATTTCCAAGGCCTCCCCTGTACAAAAGACGGATTTATTTTTGGCTTTACTTATTAATTCTTGTCATTGCTTTAAAATTATTTATTCTATTACTAACACTTTTACTAAGTGTTTATGCAGGTACCCGGAGATCATTGTGCAGAAGGCCTAAAAGGGCTAAAAGATGTCCCGGAGTTTTTATTCGATTTTAGTTTTATTATTTTGTATTGCATTCCATTGTAATTGTAAATTATAAAAACTGCTTAGAATATGTAAAATAAAAAGGGCAATAAATAATTAACCTAGGTTTGAACGGATAACCGCAAGTTAGCGGATCTTAAAGGATGTCTAACCCCTTCCCTTTAGGATAATAAAGAACCCTAATCCAGAATCTCATTAATTTCGCAGACTGTTAAATGGAGATTAATTGCAGTATTTTTATTGCAATAAATCAAGTGTCCTAATTCACTTTACTAATTAGGTGGCGACTCCTCAAAATCGGCATTATTGCTTCATCCAGGGAACCGCGCCAAAAAGCAACGTTGCGGATACCGTTCAGACCCCGAGGTAAAAAACGGGCGCGACAGAAGGCATGGTATTGCCTTGGTATTTATCATGGTATTGCCTTGGTATTTATAAAAAGGAAGACATTGTATTGTCTTGGTGTTTATAAAAAGGAAGGCATGGCAATGCCTTGAATTTTTCTAAAAAGTTAGTTCTTTCTAACTGTGCTGATGAGAGTCAAAGATGATTTAAATTGTACATAGTTGCTTGTGATAGCTATAGGTGTACAGTCCTTTACATTACACTGAGTCCCAGAATGGGCCGGAACATGTCGTACCTTATTTGACTTATAGCACATTACACCGAGTCTCAAAATGAGCCGGAACATGTCGTACCTTATTTGACTTATAGCACATTACACCGAGTCCCAGAATGGGCCAGAACATGTCGTACATTGTATATATATTTCATGGAGTAGCTCCCATGACGTGAGATGGTATACACTCACTGCGGGTCTGAAGGACTCATGCAGGTTCAATTTTCAGGATACATTCCATGGACTAGCTCTCCGTGATGCGGGTATCGGGTACAGATTTCCTATGCGGGTCTACAAGATCCATGCGGGTGAAGTAGTCCCATGAATAGGATCTGCATAATGATTCTATGGGCAGGTGCCCCTGATTTTGACGTGACTTTGATATTTTAACTTGCATATGTTTGCTCATATAGCCATTCGTGTGTGTGTTATATTTCCACATCACTGCGTTCCTCACTAGAAGGTCGGCAACATTGTATATATATTTCATGGAGTAGCTCCCATGACGTGAGATGGTACACACTCACTGCGGGTCTGAAGGACTCATGCAGGTTTAATTCTCAGGACACATTCCATGGATTAGCTCTCCGTGATACGAGTATCGTGTACCGATGCTAATTGCGGGTCCACAAGACCCATGCGTGTGAAATAGTCCCATGCGGGTGAAATAGTCTTATGAGTAGGATTGCATAATGATTCTGAAGGTGGATGACCCTGATTTTGACATGACTTTCATATTTTGAAATGGTATTGATTTCATAATTTGAAATGACACGGTTGATCTCACTTTTAAAAAAGGCATATTTTAAAGGATACGTTATGTGTTTATGCTTTCACTAAGTCGCACTAAAGGGCTAGGTCACGTTAGAGGCATATAGGCATGATGGTTACACCGAGTCCCTCACCAGAGGGCCTGTCAGTATATAGAACAGTGGTACATTGATACAATGGTACAGTGATACAGTGATACAAGGTACAATGGCTCTTATTTTTATATGGCACGGTAGGATCTGATATTTGAGTTTTCATACTTGCCCATGTCATTCTTTTGTACAACTATAATCTTGTTTACTGTACTTCACGTTTACATATTTGGTACCTTGTTGTACTGACCCCCTTCGGGGGGCTGCGTTCATGCCCGTAGGTATAGGTACACAGTTTGTGGATCCGCGAGCTTAGGATCCTTGCCCAGCTTGTTGAGATGGCTCCTTTGTTCCGGAGCTTGTCATCTTGGTACAGGTCTTTGGTAGTAGACTTGTGTATATTCAGGGGTACGGCGGGGCCTTGTCCCGTCATAGATTACTATCTAAATTCTTAGAGGTCTGTATTCATATGTGGGTTGGACTTGCGTGAGTTATACAATTGTAGTTATTTTGGGTCGTTTTATATATAATGGCGGCCTTGTCAGCTTTGCCTATTTTACTTTTAAAGAAATAATGATGAGTTTTCTTTAGCTTCACGGTTACATGATGTATGGGTAAGGGTGCCCGGTAGGGCACCGCCGCATCCCGGTTCGGCATGACAGAGTGGTATCAGAGGAGTTAGTCCTCGGAATGTCTACAGATCGTGTCTAGTAGAGTCTTGGTTATCGGTGTGTTGTGCACCACACCTATAAATAAGAGGCTACATGACATTTTGGATTAGTTTCTATTCTTTCATCTCAAAGATCGTGCGATAGAGTTGTGTTGTTAGGGTAGTCCCTTCTTAACATATTATTGTGATTGCAGCTATGAGAAAGCGACAGCGGCCCAGAAAGGAATATTTGGACTTGGTATCCATGTTGGTAAAATTATCGTGTAGTTAGTATGATGATGTACATCTATGCGGACATATTTATTTGGGGCCATGTGTGTATTGTCTGAAGCAATTGTGGGTTATCATGTGATAGTTAAGCTTTATAAATTGCTTGGAAGGTGTGAAACAGTTTATTGAATCCACATCAAGGTTATATATGTGCTAATTTGGAATAATTATGAGGTGATGAGCTGTCGGGAAGGGTGATGAACCCTTAGGGATCATGTTTATTGACTTAATGACATACCATGTGGTTAGATTAAGCTGTGTTGTATGCTTAAGTGAGATGCACGAATAATATTTGTATGGAGTAAATAGAGTTGTTGTGATTAAGACAACATGATTTTGAGATATTGAGAAGCTATATTGCCCGTATACGGGGAGAGATAATGTAAGCTTGTGACATGAAATATTTGAGGATCTTAGAGTATTGGATAATCGTTGAGACCTTAGATAGACAAGGCCTTCAAGAGTAAAGTATTTTATGGGTGATCGTGGTTAAAGTACATGGTATATGTGAAGTATATTAGAGGTGATGATTCCTTGGTTTGAGTATAAACCACTTGTGATTGATGTTGATGATTGTTGAGCCGATTAGAAATGGTATTATCGATTTTAAGGAATTGTAATAGGACCTTAGGAATGTGACTTTGATTACAAAGGAAGTACAATGTGCTAAGGACTATCCGAAGTAGAATGAGACTATGTGTTATATGGTGGCCATGTGAGGCATCTTTGGGTTTGCGAAATATTATTGAAACTAGTAGAAAAGAAGAGGTTAAGTAGAAAAATGTGTCTTTGTGAAATTAGGCACAGCGGCCAAAGGCAGGACGTGGATCGCTGCTGAAACTTCAGAGGGTTGCAGGAATTCCGGAACTGCGGTGCCGACGTGCAGGATCGCGGTGCTGACACTAACGAGTATATGTGTGTAGGTATAGTAAATGAGACTATGCCGAAAGTTGTATAGCTTGAGACCTTAGATGAACATTCGAGGACGAATGTTTCTAAAGGGGGAAGGATGTTACACCCCGTAATATCAGGGCTACTAATTGAGAACGTGATTAAGGATTTAAGATTTGAATTTTGGAAGGAAAGAATTATTACATTTTCTTAAGGAAAATTTCAGAAAAATGTAACGACGAAAAATTATTAACTTGGAGTTTAATACGTCTAATTGGATTTGTAGGATTAGTATTGGATTACGAAGAATTGGAATTGATAATATGGGGTCCGCCAAAAATTTCACAATTTGGGGGGGGCGAAAATTATAGTATTTTGGACCAATCGGAGGGTGACACGTGTCACCCCTCCACTTGTCTTGCAATGATGACTACACATTTAAATATTTTGAGACTTGGGGACAAGTGGACAATGAGCCCCACTCCATTTGGTTATACATATCCAAGTCTTGCAAGACTTGGATCATTCTACACTTTGACAAATGAGCTCTCATCTCTCTCTTCTCCTTAGCTTGAATCTCGAAATTCTCCAAGGATTTTCCAAGAACAAGTGTTGATTATTTTTCAAGATTAAGAGCCCTAATCAAGTTCTAAGACAAGTTAACTCTCCAAGATCCTCCAATTTTGTGTGTTGGCCGAAATATTGGATGAAACCATAGGCTTGTTCGTCGACTTTTTGGAAGTGAAACATGAAGTGAAGTTGGTTATAGGCTTGTGGGTGGATGCTTGTGTGTGATTGGAACTTGAAGAAGTGGAGCGAAATGAAAACTGCGGACCAAAACTCGCGAATTTGGGGACGTTTTTGGGCTAAAATGAAAGGTAAAATTCTTCCTTCTGTTGAAGTAATTAGATATAACATGTTGTTATAATGTATAGATGAGCTTGTGCTAAAAATAATGGAGAATAAAAAGTGTTTGGACAATTTTGGTGCCTTGGTCGTGAGTTAGCTTTATGTGCGACATTGGATTCGTTGGTTATTATTATCGTTATTTACACTTGTCGCGTGTTAAAATGAAGTAATATTATTGTTGATATGGGATATGGAGTATATATAAGTGTTGAAATGTGAATTGGATTATAAAGAATTATGGGAAAAGGGCTTTGGATTGTTGAAGTTGTTGTTGGCCGAAAACTGCCCAAAACAACTGTTAGACATTGTCGTGTCATTTTATGGATTGTTTTGAGGTGCAATTATGCTGAAAAATCAGCCACCAACATGCATGATTAATGTGGTAAAGTTGCTAATGAAAGTTCTAAGGAATAAGGGTGTTAAAGGCTTCCCATTGTACCCTTTATGTTGATTAATCGTGGACTATTTTTATGGACTGTTTTTATATGATTGTGGGGCATAATTTTACATGTCAATTAGGCGTGTAATTCCCTTTGGTTAACTGTTGGTTGTGCCTTAAATGTGGCTTATTGGTTGTTGAATTTGGGTCTTGGAAAAGGTAGAAAACGTATAAACGGGGGAAGTGCTGCCCAAATTTTCGTAGAATAAGAGGACCATTACTTGGTATAAGTCTTATACTAGTGTGTATGAAGTTGATAGAAGTGTTATTGTTGTTATATGTTGAAGTACTACTTGTGGAATATTCTACTTGGCGTGTGGAATAGCCGATAAGGTCAAGTACCTATTGGGCGTATTCAACTTGTCATGTTGGTTAGTCATCAATGAGGTATGTGAACCTTTTCCTTCTCTATTTTGGCATGTTCTTTGTGTGAACCATAAATGTGGTATTGTTTCAAAAGTTATTCTACTCTTAGAAGTTAAAGAGTATTCATGTTATTGATTCTATGCTAAAGGCATGTCTAAATTATTCCTATGTCTTTACCAAGTCTTATGGGGGATGTTGGTAAGAGATTTTAGGAAGTATTGGAGTCGAATTGATCTTGCTAGTTACAGTACTAATGAGATAATGTATCGAATAAGCCATTGTAGCGTTAAATGAAAAAGGAATCGACAATCAATTATATTGAAATGAGTAGTGTCACGACCCGACCCGACGGGCCGCGACCCGACCCGACCCGACGACCTAATTGGTCGTCATTACACTAACTCGTTACGTAATCAACTGACACTTAAGGGTAATAGAAAATTTCGGCATCACAACGATGTATCCATAATATATACCCAAAATAGGCAAGCCGACAAGGCTGTCTTACACAACTATCCCACCATCACAACAGGATAGCCGACTAGGCTGCCACCAAATAGTATCACATAAACAAAGGAGTAATCACAATAGGCAAGCCGGCAAGGCTGCCACTATATATGGGAACCTCCCAAAACAAGTGCAACAATACAGCTAGCTCAACCGCATAAACGCTATACACAAGTCAAATACATATCTATCACCCACAACTGTCTACAGACCTCTAAGAGTATGATAATGACATATGATGGGACAGGGCCCCGTCGTGCCCATAAATATATACAATTAAAATAAAGAGGTTCTGTACCAAATAGCTGGCTCCAGAATAATGGAGTCTTCCAACTGCTGAATAGAAGTCCTAAACTGGAGGGTCACCTATCCAACACCGTAACTCGCGGCATTTAACGCACTTCGAGGAAAAGGGGGTCAGTACGAAGTAATGTACCGAGTATGTAAAACATGAATTACTGTAAGGAGGATTGTAACTGGTCAGAAGATAACATGAGACATATATGAACAATCAGAGCTACCAATGCAACTGCACCCTATGAAAAGAAAGTCTTGCATGTCTAACAATCATCATAATCAAGATCATCTCAGTACATATAACTACCCGACCCATCCTTGGTCTCGGTCCTCATGCTTTATACATATAACTACCCGGCTCATTCTGGGACTCGGTCCTCATAACATACAATCACAACTTACACGAGTAGAATATCATGAGAAACTATATGCAATACAAACCATCATATGAGACGCCATGGAATAATCTTATGCATTTTAAATCATCATATAAGACTCAATGGAATAATCATATGCATTTTAAATCATCATATAAGACTCAATGGAATAAGTAAAATAAACTATCCTTTAGAAAATCAAGGCACGATCATATCATGAATCATTATTTTATTAAAACTAGACTTTGAAGGAATCACGACGTCCCGTGATTTCTGTCACACGACCACAGGTCGCTGATCGGTACCTACCGGTACCATGTCGTCGTATACATCGAGAATAGCAATGAACATACATAACACATAACTTATAAAAGGTAAACATCATCGCCAACCGATAAGATCGCTTCCGTAAAAACATACTTAATCAAAAGTATAGCGACAACTTGTTCTTACATCCCAAAACACATACGTGACCACGCACTTAAGGATAACAACTGTGGCGGGACAGGGCCTCGCCATACCCCTGAATGTACATAATACCTATAGCATCAGGGAAAATCCGTACCAACAAAAATAAGCTTCCGGAGGAATGGAGCTTCTGACACCGGAACAGTGATCCTAAGAACGAGGATCCACTACCTGCTTACCCTTACCTGCGGCATGAACGCAGCCCCCGAGGAAGGGGGTCAGTACACAATATGTACCAAGTATGTAAAACTGGAAAATACTGTAATAATGATATCATAAGTCTAAAAGTAAGCTGGAGTCATGGAATACAATCAAAATACAGTACACTGTGCCTTACTAACAAATGAGGGTAACAAGTATATATATATAATACTGCATAAAAATAGGAGGCTCATGATCAAAACAGGGTACCTCGCCCGTAGTATCAACAAGCAATCCTACTCCTGGGACTATTTCACCCGCATGGGTCCTGTGGACCCGCATGAGGTATTCCTCGCATAGGCTATACCTTCCCACATGGGACTATTTCACCCGCATAAGCCCATAGGACTCGCATGAGGTATTCTCGTGATCGTGGGTAGCAAATCCACGGAATGTGGTATAACGATCTTGGGGATTTACCCTCGATATACTCTTACCCGAAACGGGTGGTATAACGATCTTGGGATGTTCCCCGGATATACTCTACCCCGAAGGTGGTATAACGATCTTGGGGATGTACTTCGATATACTCTTACCCTGAAACGGGTGGTATGACGATCTTGGGGCTTGCCCCTCATTCATACTCTTACCCTGGAGAAGGTGGTATAACGATCTTGGGGCTTGCCCCTCATTTATACTCTTACCCTAGCTCAATCGGTCATCATATCATAATCATAAATAAGTTAAGAAAGCTTATAACTTATTATTAGTCTTGTTCATATACCCTCTCATTTTAGTTTACTTAAGGCACTAACATTCTTAATAAAAGAAAATCCGGGAATTTAACCCAAAGTACCACATACTTATATCCTTTAAAAATGACTCTTTTTCATATAAAACCTTTGGGCAATTGATGCCTTAAAATCAATTTGCCTTTCATAAATCAAGTCATTTGTCCTTACTTATCTTACTTAGAGTAAATCTCTTCTTATTAACTGTCACGCCCTTTTTGGACCGCGACTTTAAAATAAAAGCTCCTGCTTAGAAACAGTGTTAGGAAATAAATAATAAATACTAAAAGTGCAAAAAGAATGCTAAATGTTAAAAGGGTGCTTAAAAGGTGCTAGAATATTAAAAATGCTAAATGCTAGGGGTTCGCGGAGTCGCCACCTAATTAATTGGGTGAATTAGGACACCTAAATGTTAACTAGTTTAAAGTAAACATTAACTCCATTTTAATGGTCTGCTAAACTTAATGAGATTCCATGCAAGAGTTCTTTATTAATCTAGAGGGAAGAGGTTAGGCACCCTCTAAGATCCGCTAACTTGCGGTTATCCTGCCAAACCTAGGGTAATTGTTATGTTTAAAAATGCTTGTTTTGAAAAATATAAAAGATGCTTCAAATATTTTATAAAGTTTATAAGACTAAGGCCAAAAAATGTAAATGATGCAAAGGTTATTTATTGACTAATTATGTGTGCATGCAAAGGTTATTTATGGACTAATTATGTGTGCATGCAAAGGTAAATTAATCTTGCTTAACCTGCATGTAATTTTATATAAAAAATGCTTAAGATGATTCTTGAGAGTTTAGGAGAAAATTTGTTATGGGTTTAATAAGAAACAAACTGTTGGTTTTATGATGCAAGTTAAATCATTTAGATTACTTTGGTAAAATTTAGGCATGCATAACAATCCTAAAAGACCCATAAAGTAGAAATGCATTTCTAATTATAAATTACCTTCCCCCTTATGCGTTCAAATGCTAATTGCTCTTGGTTTCCTATTAATTACAAAGTTATAAATTACAATAACAAATAAAATGAGATAAGGATGAGATAAGAGAGTAAGGGATTGAAGCGGATGACTCCGTCCCATTTGTTTTTCTAGGAATTGCCGAAGAGGGAGCTCGATGGATGTAGATGCAGGCCTTTACGTTTGCCACGATGAGTTTCACTGTGAGACTCTTTGTTGCTCCGGTGCGTGTCATGTAAAAAAAATGATAAGGATTAGTATATGCTCAACACAAAAACTTATCAAAAACAAAACATTAATAAATAAAGTTAATGCACGCATTCATCGCTCGCGGCGCAGTTCGGCATGTTAGTTTAGAAGAAGAAACTGTGCACTTGGGCCGTAGACAATACGGGACATGCCTGACATTTTAGTGAAATTTTGACAGTAGAGCTGAGCCTTGCGAATGTAAAAGAATAACATGTATGGGCCAGACACAGATTGTGGACAGTAAGTATGTGTGAAAACAAACAAAATGGGTCAAGTGGGCCCAAGCCTAATAGATCCAGCTTAAACTTTTTCAGAGGAAGCATGTCAAAGGTATAATGCAACTAAACCAACTCGCAAGCCATGTATTCTCCTGACCTCGTTTGGGAATACCTATCAAGCCTGGACCAAGCCTAAATAATCTCAATTATTCATAAAATCGATCACTACTTACATATACATAGAGGACTGTTTCATACCATTTTAGTCCTAGTTAAGTAGCATATTAACCATAACATACATGAAGTCTTCCAAATAAAATTATAAGCACTTAAACATACCAGTAGGTCGACAGGATTTGAGGGAAAAGCAAATGAAGAAACAAATACATAGTCCAGTAGGCATTTTGAAACAGGATAAGAAATGAATCAAATGCCCATCTAAGGGGAGCAGGGAATAAAACCATAGCCAAACAGGACTATTACTTATCCAACAGTTTCAACATGCACAATTTTTTGCCACTGACACAGTGACATGTACTTCTAGCAGTCAATCTAACAATTAAACCAAGCATACACAGACATATATCCCAAATACTTAAGCATGCCGACTTATGTAAAGTGAATATATAATCAGTCTCATCACTACATGACAGGCCAGGATGTCCAAATGGTCGGGATAAGATGGGCATACAGAATTATTTAGGTTAGGTTCAAAGACCATCAGACAAATTGCCACTGCAAACGATATTTGACCAGAATTAAACTCCTAGAAGCAAGGCTGAAGAAATACACAAGGGTTAGACCTATCCCTGAAGAAACGAATGCAGGTACAGATGCAGATAAATGGGGGCAAGGCATAAAGCTCAAAACTGACTCCTCCCTTTATATTCGGAATCTTAGTAAATTACGTACAGAAATCTTAACACAAACAGGGCGGTTTCTTTTAATAAAAAAAAGATATGATTACACCCAGATTTCTATAGGTGAGTCGCAAACATTTTTATGCAAAACGAGTCATGATACTATGCCTCTACTTACGCAGTCTCTAAGACAAACAACATCCTCACATAAATATTCAGTCGTCGATAATCGAGAACCAACAGGTAAACTGAATGACCACTCACATCTCTTACATTAATTATTTGACAGGTCATATTTCAGACTTTCATTAGACAAATGCTTGGACAGCAGAACACCCACATATTGAAACAACAAACACGAATGCAACACGAAGCAACAGCAATCAGGATAAAACAGGCTTCACATAGTCGACTACAAAATCAAAGTTCCACAAGGAAGAATGGATTTACCTTCTTCGGGCAGCGAACCGAGGCAGCGTATCAAGTCGTCGGTCCACTCGACGGGTTATTGCGATGCGATTGAAAGCGATGCGGTTTATGGTCGATTCTAGGGGCGAATTTTCGATATGCTGCTCTATTGTTTGCTTAAAGGTTGGAGGCTATGCGACACTAGTGTTTGAGGGTGTGCTTACTTGAGTGCGGCCATTAACTAATTGTTACTCCCCTGCCTTATGCGAATCTGCTGGGTTCTCCTCGATCCAAAATGCTCACGCTCGCTCGCACGTAAAAACGATTGCTACCCGACTGAGCTCTGCCTCCTAAATTGCTATTTGACTGCTCTCCCCACTGCGCTCTGCCCTTCGTTCTGCCTTTGCATGTGCTTTATATAGCCATGGTTTGGGTTCTAATGTTGGTAAGTAATCAAGGTGCGATTTTGGCTAATATTTGGTGCTGATTCGTGCTTGATTCGTGCGATTTTGTACTGATTTCGTGTGATCTTTGACGGCTATTTTGGGTTGATTTTCGTACTGTTCTTGTTATGGTAAGGTCGAGCTGGCTGCGTGCGCATGGGTAAGGAAGGTCCGAAAATCCGGCGAGAATCTTGGTTGAGTGATAGTGATGGGTGCGGCGGATGCTAAAGGGAGTGGTAAGCTTTTTTAGGTTAGGGCCTTTGCGTTTTTTTAGGGTTCTTCGTGAGGGACGAGGGAGATGAGAAAGAGGGGTGTTGGGCGTGGGCTTAGGACTAGTAAGGGGAGATAAAGGATGCTGGGGTGTGTTGGGCTAATCTGTTACTGTGCTGCTTTTCGTTATTTACTGATTCTGAACAAATCACTGCACTTGATAAAACCCACTGATTTGAATAACATACTACACTTGCTGGCCAATGAAAAGGTTATCCGTCGATTTTTGAGGCCTCCACAGTTGCAAAGACGGAAAATAAAATAAAATAAAGTTTTCTGGGCAATGATGATTTCTTCCACTTACACAGGATAACCAACATGCGCTGGCGGGGCGAATTTTCACAGCCGGACTTGTTTAGGATGTCTCACTTTATTTTTTATATATTTGAGTCCTCCCGTGTTTAAAACTATTACTGTTTTGGCGCGGATCTGAATGTTTTATTTATTTTATTGTTTCTAGCAATATTGGCCGATGAAGGAATCTCCGTCTGATTTCCAAGGCCTCCCCTGTACAAAAGACGGATTTATTTTTGGCTTTACTTATTAATTCTTGTCATTGCTTTAAAATTATTTATTCTATTACTAACACTTTTACTAAGTGTTTATGCAGGTACCCGGAGATCATTGTGCAGAAGGCCTAAAAGGGCTAAAAGATGTCCCGGAGTTTTTATTCGATTTTAGTTTTATTATTTTGTATTGCATTCCATTGTAATTGTAAATTATAAAAACTGCTTAGAATATGTAAAATAAAAAGGGCAATAAATAATTAACCTAGGTTTGAACGGATAACCGCAAGTTAGCGGATCTTAAAGGATGTCTAACCCCTTCCCTTTAGGATAATAAAGAACCCTAATCCAGAATCTCATTAATTTCGCAGACTGTTAAATGGAGATTAATTGCAGTATTTTTATTGCAATAAATCAAGTGTCCTAATTCACTTTACTAATTAGGTGGCGACTCCTCAAAATCGGCATTATTGCTTCATCCAGGGAACCGCGCCAAAAAGCAACGTTGCGGATACCGTTCAGACCCCGAGGTAAAAAACGGGCGCGACAGAAGGCATGGTATTGCCTTGGTATTTATCATGGTATTGCCTTGGTATTTATAAAAAGGAAGACATTGTATTGTCTTGGTGTTTATAAAAAGGAAGGCATGGCAATGCCTTGAATTTTTCTAAAAAGTTAGTTCTTTCTAACTGTGCTGATGAGAGTCAAAGATGATTTAAATTGTACATAGTTGCTTGTGATAGCTATAGGTGTACAGTCCTTTACATTACACTGAGTCCCGTAATGGGCGGAACATGTCGTACCTTATTTGACTTATAGCACATTACACCGAGTCTCAAAATGAGCCGGAACATGTCGTACCTTATTTGACTTATAGCACATTACACCGAGTCCCAGAATGGGCCAGAACATGTCGTACATTGTATATATATTTCATGGAGTAGCTCCCATGACGTGAGATGGTATACACTCACTGCGGGTCTGAAGGACTCATGCAGGTTCAATTTTCAGGATACATTCCATGGACTAGCTCTCCGTGATGCGGGTATCGGGTACAGATTTCCTATGCGGGTCTACAAGATCCATGCGGGTGAAGTAGTCCCATGAATAGGATCTGCATAATGATTCTATGGGCAGGTGCCCCTGATTTTGACGTGACTTTGATATTTTAACTTGCATATGTTTGCTCATATAGCCATTCGTGTGTGTTATATTTCCACATCACCGCTGCTCTCACTGTAGTCGCAACATTGTATATATATTTCATGGAGTAGCTCCCATGACGTGAGATGGTACACACTCACTGCGGGTCTGAAGGACTCATGCAGGTTTAATTCTCAGGACACATTCCATGGATTAGCTCTCCGTGATACGAGTATCGTGTACCGATGCTAATTGCGGGTCCACAAGACCCATGCGTGTGAAATAGTCCCATGCGGGTGAAATAGTCTTATGAGTAGGATTGCATAATGATTCTGAAGGTGGATGACCCTGATTTTGACATGACTTTCATATTTTGAAATGGTATTGATTTCATAATTTGAAATGACACGGTTGATCTCACTTTTAAAAAAGGCATATTTTAAAGGATACGTTATGTGTTTATGCTTTCACTAAGTCGCACTAAAGGGCTAGGTCACGTTAGAGGCATATAGGCATGATGGTTACACCGAGTCCCTCACCAGAGGGCCTGTCAGTATATAGAACAGTGGTACATTGATACAATGGTACAGTGATACAGTGATACAAGGTACAATGGCTCTTATTTTTATATGGCACGGTAGGATCTGATATTTGAGTTTTCATACTTGCCCATGTCATTCTTTTGTACAACTATAATCTTGTTTACTGTACTTCACGTTTACATATTTGGTACCTTGTTGTACTGACCCCCTTCGGGGGGCTGCGTTCATGCCCGTAGGTATAGGTACACAGTTTGTGGATCCGCGAGCTTAGGATCCTTGCCCAGCTTGTTGAGATGGCTCCTTTGTTCCGGAGCTTGTCATCTTGGTACAGGTCTTTGGTAGTAGACTTGTGTATATTCAGGGGTACGGCGGGGCCTTGTCCCGTCATAGATTACTATCTAAATTCTTAGAGGTCTGTATTCATATGTGGGTTGGACTTGCGTGAGTTATACAATTGTAGTTATTTTGGGTCGTTTTATATATAATGGCGGCCTTGTCAGCTTTGCCTATTTTACTTTTAAAGAAATAATGATGAGTTTTCTTTAGCTTCCGCTGGTTACATGTGATGTATGGGTAGAAGGGTGCCCAGGTAGGGCACCGCGCATTCCGGGTTCGGGCATGACAGAGTGGTATCGAGGAGTTAGTCCTCTAATGTCTACAGATCGTGTCTAGTAGAGTCTTGGTTATCGGTGTGTTGTGCACCACACCTATAAATAAGAGGCTACATGACATTTTGGATTAGTTTCTATTCTTTCATCTCAAAGATCGTGCGATAGAGTTGTGTTGTTAGGGTAGTCCCTTCTTAACATATTATTGTGATTGCAGCTATGAGAAAGCGACAGCGGCCCAGAAAGGAATATTTGGACTTGGTATCCATGTTGGTAAAATTATCGTGTAGTTAGTATGATGATGTACATCTATGCGGACATATTTATTTGGGGCCATGTGTGTATTGTCTGAAACAATTGTGGGTTATCATGTGATAGTTAAGCTTTATAAATTGCTTGGAAGGTGTGAAACAGTTTATTGAATCCACATCAAGGTTATATATGTGCTAATTTGGAATAATTATGAGGTGATGAGCTGTCGGGAAGGGTGATGAACCCTTAGGGATCATGTTTAATTGACTTAATGACATACCATGTGGTTAGATTAAGCTGTGTTGTATGCTTAAGTGAGATGCACGAATAATATTTGTATGGAGTAAATAGAGTTGTTGTGATTAAGACAACATGATTTTGAGATATTGAGAAGCTATATTGCCCGTATACGGGGAGAGATAATGTAAGCTTGTGACATGAAATATTTGAGGATCTTAGAGTATTGGATAATCGTTGAGACCTTAGATAGACAAGGCCTTCAAGAGTAAAGTATTTTATGGGTGATCGTGGTTAAAGTACATGGTATATGTGAAGTATATTAGAGGTGATGATTCCTTGGTTTGAGTATAAACCACTTGTGATTGATGTTGATGATTGTTGAGCCGATTAGAAATGGTATTATCGATTTTAAGGAATTGTAATAGGACCTTAGGAATGTGACTTTGATTACAAAGGAAGTACAATGTGCTAAGGACTATCCGAAGTAGAATGAGACTATGTGTTATATGGTGGCCATGTGAGGCATCTTTGGGTTTGCGAAATATTATTGAAACTAGTAGAAAAGAAGAGGTTAAGTAGAAAAATGTGTCTTTGTGAAAATTGTGCAAGACCGCTGCGTTAAAGGACGTGGATCGCGTCTTTGAAACTCGCAGGTTGCAGAATTCTAATCTGCGCGCCGACGTGCAGGATCGCGGTGCTGACACTAACGAGTATATGTGTGTAGGTATAGTAAATGAGACTATGCCGAAAGTTGTATAGCTTGAGACCTTAGATGAACATTCGAGGACGAATGTTTCTAAAGGGGGAAGGATGTTACACCCCGTAATATCAGGGCTACTAATTGAGAACGTGATTAAGGATTTAAGATTTGAATTTTGGAAGGAAAGAATTATTACATTTTCTTAAGGAAAATTTCAGAAAAATGTAACGACGAAAAATTATTAACTTGGAGTTTAATACGTCTAATTGGATTTGTAGGATTAGTATTGGATTACGAAGAATTGGAATTGATAATATGGGGTCCGCCAAAAATTTCACAATTTGGGGGGGGGGGGCGAAAATTATAGTATTTTGGACCAATCGGAGGGTGACACGTGTCACCCCTCCACTTGTCTTGCAATGATGACTACACATTTAAATATTTTGAGACTTGGGGACAAGTGGACAATGAGCCCCACTCCATTTGGTTATACATATCCAAGTCTTGCAAGACTTGGATCATTCTACACTTTGACAAATGAGCTCTCATCTCTCTCTTCTCCTTAGCTTGAATCTCGAAATTCTCCAAGGATTTTCCAAGAACAAGTGTTGATTATTTTTCAAGATTAAGAGCCCTAATCAAGTTCTAAGACAAGTTAACTCTCCAAGATCCTCCAATTTTGTGTGTTGGCCGAAATATTGGATGAAACCATAGGCTTGTTCGTCGACTTTTTGGAAGTGAAACATGAAGTGAAGTTGGTTATAGGCTTGTGGGTGGATGCTTGTGTGTGATTGGAACTTGAAGAAGTGGAGCGAAATGAAAATCATGACCAAAACTCATGGATCGCTTGGGACGCTGGGCTAAAATGAAAGGTAAAATTCTTCCTTTTGTTGAAGTAATTAGATATAACATGTTGTTATAATGTATAGATGAGCTTGTGCTAAAAATAATGGAGAATAAAAAGTGTTTGGACAATTTTGGTGCCTTGGTCGTGAGTTAGCTTTATGCGACATTGGATTCGTTGGTTATTATTATCGTTATTTACACTTGTCGCGTGTTAAAATGAAGTAATATTATTGTTGATATGGGATATGGAGTATATATAAGTGTTGAAATGTGAATTGGATTATAAAGAATTATGGGAAAAGGGCTTTGGATTGTTGAAGTTGTTGTTGGCCGAAAACTGCCCAAAACAACTGTTAGACATTGTCGTGTCATTTTATGGATTGTTTTGAGGTGCAATTATGCTGAAAAATCAGCCACCAACATGCATGATTAATGTGGTAAAGTTGCTAATGAAAGTTCTAAGGAATAAGGGTGTTAAAGGCTTCCCATCAGACTTTTATGTTGATTAATCGTGACTATTTTTATGGACTGTTTTTATATGATTGTGGGCATAATTTTACATGTCAATTAGGCGTGTAATTCCCTTTGGTTAACTGTTGGTTGTGCCTTAAATGTGGCTTATTGGTTGTTGAATTTGGGTCTTGGAAAAGGTAGAAAACGTATAAACGGGGGAAGTGCTGCCCAAATTTTCGTAGAATAAGAGGACCATTACTTGGTATAAGTCTTATACTAGTGTGTATGAAGTTGATAGAAGTGTTATTGTTGTTATATGTTGAAGTACTACTTGTGGAATATTCTACTTGGCGTGTGGAATAGCCGATAAGGTTGAAGTACCTATTCGGGGCGTATTCAACTTGTCATGTTGGTTAGTCATCAATGAGGTATGTGAACCTTTTCCTTCTCTATTTTGGCATGTTCTTTGTGTGAACCATAAATGTGGTATTGTTTCAAAAGTTATTCTACTCTTAGAAGTTAAAGAGTATTCATGTTATTGATTCTATGCTAAAGGCATGTCTAAATTATTCCTATGTCTTTACCAAGTCTTATGGGGGATGTTGGTAAGAGATTTTAGGAAGTATTGGAGTCGAATTGATCTTGCTAGTTACAGTACTAATGAGATAATGTATCGAATAAGCCATTGTAGCGTTAAATGAAAAAGGAATCGACAATCAATTATATTGAAATGAGTAGTGTCACGACCCGACCCGACGGGCCGCGACCCGACCCGACCCGACGACCTAATTGGTCGTCATTACACTAACTCGTTACGTAATCAACTGACACTTAAGGGTAATAGAAAATTTCGGCATCACAACGATGTATCCATAATATATACCCAAAATAGGCAAGCCGACAAGGCTGTCTTACACAACTATCCCACCATCACAACAGGATAGCCGATCAGCCGCCACCAAATAGTATCACATAAACAAAGGAGTAATCACAATAGGCAAGCCGGCAAGGCTGCCACTATATATGGGAACCTCCCAAAACAAGTGCAACAATACAGCTAGCTCAACCGCATAAACGCTATACACAAGTCAAATACATATCTATCACCCACAATCGCTCATGCACTCTAAGAGTATGATAATGACATATGACGGGCCCGTCGTGCCCATAAATATATACAATTAAAATAAAGAGGTTCTGTACCAAATAGCTGGCTCCAGAATAATGGAGTCTTCCAACTGCTGAATAGAAGTCCTAAACTGGAGGGTCACCTATCCAACACCGTAACTCGCGGCATTTAACGCAGCTTCGAGGAAAAGGGGGTCAGTACGAAGTAATGTACCGAGTATGTAAAACATGAATTACTGTAAGGAGGATTGTAACTGGTCAGAAGATAACATGAGACATATATGAACAATCAGAGCTACCAATGCAACTGCACCCTATGAAAAGAAAGTCTTGCATGTCTAACAATCATCATAATCAAGATCATCTCAGTACATATAACTACCCGACCCATCCTTGGTCTCGGTCCTCATGCTTTATACATATAACTACCCGGCTCATTCTGGGACTCGGTCCTCATAACATACAATCACAACTTACACGAGTAGAATATCATGAGAAACTATATGCAATACAAACCATCATATGAGACGCCATGGAATAATCTTATGCATTTTAAATCATCATATAAGACTCAATGGAATAATCATATGCATTTTAAATCATCATATAAGACTCAATGGAATAAGTAAAATAAACTATCCTTTAGAAAATCAAGGCACGATCATATCATGAATCATTATTTTATTAAAACTAGACTTTGAAGGAATCACGTACGTCAGATTTTCATCACGACCGACTGGTCGCGGATCGTACTTACCGGTACCATGTCAGGTATACATCAGAGAATAGCAGCGGAACATACATAACACATAACTTATAAAAAGGTAAACATCACTGGCCAACCGATAAGACTGCCTTCCGTAAAAAACATACTTAATCAAAAGTATAGCAGTACAACTTGTTCTTACATCCCAAAACACATACGTGACCACGCACTTAAGGATAACAATCGTGGCGGGCAGGCCTCGCCATACCCCGAATGTACATAATACCTATAAGATCGTGGAAAATTCGTACCAACAAAAATAAGCTTCCGGAGGAATGGAGCTTCTGACACCGGAACAGTGATCCTAAGAACGAGGATCCACTACCTGCTTACCCTTACCTGCGGCATGAACGCAGCCCCCGAGGAAGGGGGTCAGTACACAATATGTACCAAGTATGTAAAACTGGAAAATACTGTAATAATGATATCATAAGTCTAAAAGTAAGCTGGAGTCATGGAAGACAATCAAAATACAGTACACTGTGCCTTACTAACAAATGAGGGTAACAAGTATATATATATAATACTGCATAAAAATAGGAGGCTCATGATCAAAACAGGGTACCTCGCCCGTAGTATCAACAAGCAATCCTACTCCTGGGACTATTTCACCCGCATGGGTCCTGTGGACCCGCATGAGGTATTCCTCGCATAGGCTATACCTTCCCACATGGGACTATTTCACCCGCATAAGCCCATAGGACTCGCATGAGGTATTCCTCGCATCGTGGGTAGCAAATCCACGGAACAGGTGGTATAACGATCTTGGGGATTTACCCCTCAGATATACTCTTACCCTGAAACAGGTGGTATAACGATCTTGGGGATGTTCCCCTCAGATATACTCTTACCCTGAAGAAGGTGGTATAACGATCTTGGGGATGTACCCCTCAGATATACTCTTACCCTGAAGAAGGTGGTATGACGATCTTGGGGCTTGCCCCTCATTCATACTCTTACCCTGGAGAAGGTGGTATAACGATCTTGGGGCTTGCCCCTCATTTATACTCTTACCCTAGCTCAATCGGTCATCATATCATAATCATAAATAAGTTAAGAAAGCTTATAACTTATTATTAGTCTTGTTCATATACCCTCTCATTTTAGTTTACTTAAGGCACTAACATTCTTAATAAAAGAAAATCCGGGAATTTAACCCAAAGTACCACATACTTATATCCTTTAAAAATGACTCTTTTTCATATAAAACCTTTGGGCAATTGATGCCTTAAAATCAATTTGCCTTTCATAAATCAAGTCATTTGTCCTTACTTATCTTACTTAGAGTAAATCTCTTCTTATTAACTGTCACGCCCTTTTTGGACCGCGACTTTAAAATAAAAGCTCCTGCTTAGAAACAGTGTTAGGAAATAAATAATAAATGCTAAAAGTGCAAAAAGAATGCTAAATGTTAAAAGGGTGCTTAAAAGGTGCTAGAATATTAAAAATGCTAAATGCTAGGGGTTCGCGGAGTCGCCACCTAATTAATTGGGTGAATTAGGACACCTAAATGTTAACTAGTTTAAAGTAAACATTAACTCCATTTTAATGGTCTGCTAAACTTAATGAGATTCCAGGCAAGAGTTCTTTATTAATCTAGAGGGAAGAGGTTAGGCACCCTCTAAGATCCGCTAACTTGCAGTTATCCTGCCAAACCTAGGGTAATTGTTATGTTTAAAAATGCTTGTTTTGAAAAATATAAAAATGCTTCAAAATATTTTATAAAGTTTATAAGACTAAGGCCAAAAAATGTAAATGATGCAAAGGTTATTTATGGACTAATTATGTGTGCATGCAAAGGTTATTTATGGACTAATTATGTGTACTGCTAGCTAAATTAATCTTGCTTAACCTGCATGTAATTTTATATAAAAAATGCTTAAGATGATTCTTGAGAGTTTAGGAGAAAATTTGTTATGGGTTTAATAAGAAACAAACTGTTGGTTTTATGATGCAAGTTAAATCATTTAGATTACTTTGGTAAAATTTAGGCATGCATAACAATCCTAAAAGACCCATAAAGTATAAATGCATTTCTAATTATAAATTACCTTCCCCCTTATGCGTTCAAATGCTAATTGCTCTTGGTTTCCTATTAATTACAAAGTTATAAATTACAATAACAAATAAAATGAGATAAGGATGAGATAAGAGAGTAAGGGATTGAAGCGGATGACTCCGTCCTATTTGTTTTTCTAGGAATTGCCGAAGAGGGAGCTCGATGGATGTAGATGCAGGCCTTTACGTTTTCCACGATGAGTTTCACCGTGAGACTCTTTGTTGCTCCGGTGCGTGCCATGTAAAAAAAATGATAAGGATTAGTATATGCTCAACACAAAAACTTATCAAAAACAAAACATTAATAAATAAAGTTAATGCGCATTTAGCTTCATCGCGAAGGGCCAGCAGTTCGTATTAGTTTAGAAGAAGAAACTGTGCACTTGGGCCGTAGACAATACGGGACATGCCTGACATTTTAGTGAAATTGTGACAGTAGAGCTGAGCCTTGCGAATGTAAAAGAATAACATGTATGGGCTGCATACACATTGTGATGCGAAGTATGTGTGAAAACAAACAAAATGGGTCAAGTGGGCCCAAGCCTAATAGATCCAGCTTAAACTTTTTCAGAGGAAGCATGTTAAAGGTATAATGCAACTAAACCAACTCGCAAGCCATGTATTCTCCTGACCTCATTTGGGAATACCTATCAAGCCTGGACCAAGCCTAAATAATCTCAATTATTCATAAAATCGATCACTACTTACATATACATAGAGGAATGTTTCATACCATTTTAGTCCTAGTTAAGTAGCATATTAACCATAACATACATGAAGTCTTCCAAATAAAATTATAAGCACTTAAACATACCAGTAGGTCGACAGGATTTGAGGGAAAGCAAATGAAGAAGCAAATACATAGTCCAGTAGGCATTTTGAAACAGGATAAGAAATGAATCAAATGCCCATCTAAGGGGAGCAGGGAATAAAACCATAGCCAAACAGGACTATTACTTATCCAACAGTTTCAACATGCACAATTTTTGCCATCGACATTGACATGTACTTCTAGCAGTCAATCTAACAATTAAACCAAGCATACACAGACATATATCCCAAATACTTAAGCATGCCGACTTATGTAAAGTGAATATATAATCAGTCTCATCACTACATGACAGGCCAGGATGTCCAAATGGTCGGGATAAGATGGGCATACAGAATTATTTAGGTTAGGTTAAAAGACCATCAGACAAATTGCCACTGCAAACGATATTTGACCAGAATTAAACTCCTAGAAGCAAGGTCAAGAAATACACAAGCGGTTAGACCTATCCTCAAGAAACGAATGCAGTGCAGATGCGGATAAATGGGGGCAAGGCATAAAGCTCAAACCGACTCTCCTTTATATTCTAATCTTAGTAAATTACGCATGTAAATCTTAACACAAACAGGGCGGTTTCTTTTAATAAAAAAAGATATGATTACACCCAGATTTCTATAGGTGAGTCGCAAACATTTTTATGCAAAACGAGTCATGATACTATGCCTCTACTTACGCAGTCTCTAAGACAAACAACATCCTCACATAAATATTCAGTCGTCGATAATCGAGAACCAACAGGTAAAGTGAATGACCACTCACATCTCTTACATTAATTATTTGACAGATCATATTTCATACTTTCATTAGACAAATGCTTGGACAGCAGAACACCCACATATTGAAACAACAAACATGAATGCAACACGAAGCAACAACAATCAGGATAAAACAGGCTTCACATAGTCGACTACAAAATCAAAGTTTCACAAGGAAGAATGGATTTACCTTCTCCGGGCAGCGAACCGAGGCAGCGTATCAAGTCGTCGGTCCACTCGACGGGTTATTGCGATGCGATTGAAAGCGATGCGGTTTATGGTCGATTCTAGGGGCGGATTTTCGATATGCTGCTCTAGTGTTTGCTTAAAGGTTGGAGGCTATGCGACACTAGTGTTTGAGGGTGTGCTTACTTGAGTGCGGCCATTAACTAATTGTTACTCCCCTGCCTTATGCGAATCTGCTGGGTTCTCCTCGATCCAAAATGCTCTGCTGCTCTGCTCGCATGTGTAAAAACGATTGCTACCCGACTGAGCTCTGCCTCCTAAATTGCTATTTGACTGCTCTCCCCACTGCGCTCTGCCCTTCGTTCTGCCTTTGCATGTGCTTTATATAGCCATGGTTTGGGTTCTAATGTTGGTAAGTAATCAAGGTGCGATTTTGGCTAATATTTGGTGCTGATTCGTGCTTGATTCGTGCGATTTTGTACTGATTCCGTGTGATCTTTGACGGCTATTTTGGGTTGATTTTCGTACTATTCTTGTTATGGTAAGGTCGAGCTGGCTGCGTGCGCATGGGTAAGGAAGGTCCGAAAATCCGGCGAGAATCTTGGTTGAGTGATAGTGATGGGTGCGGCGGATGCTAAAGGGAGTGGTAAGCTTTTTTAGGTTAGGGCCTTTGCGTTTTTTTAGGGTTCTTCGTGAGGGACGAGGGAGATGAGAAAGAGGGGTGTTGGGCGTGGGCTTAGGACTAGTAAGGGGAGATAAAGGCTGCTGGGGTGTGTTGGGCTAATCGGGTTGGGCCGGGGCGACGTGGGCCAAAGAGGTAAGGGCCTGGGCTGCGTTTTAAAGGTGGGTATTATTTAATTAGGGGTAGAGTTTAAATTGTGATTAAATTATTTAGGTGCTTTATTAATCTAATTGTTATAATAATAAATGCGGGCGTGCTATTTAATTAGTGCTTAATATTTTAGAATGCGGCGCTATTATTTAAAATCTTATTTATTGTGCATTATTTATCATTATTTAAAATAAGTTATGAAATTGCTTTGCGTATTAATAAATGCGACTATGCTACTTGACACGACGTCATTGCTAAATTATTTATTTTATGTATTTATTATTAATTAAGAATCATGACAGGGCTAAAAATTAATTAATGCGGGCGCGGGACTCTAAGTGCTTAATTTTCTACATAAGACGCGGTGCCATTTATTAAATTGATTATTTATGCCTGTATTAATGTTTTATCGCTGCATTTTATTATAAAAAAATTATAAGAAATTATTTTACAAAATTAGTATAATTTTATAGCTAATGACTGGACGAGAGGGTCAAAATTGGGTGTCAACAACTTGCCCCTCTTTGTATGGAGATGATGGAAGAATCTTCGGACAAAGACGTTGACTTATAGCCAATTTTGTCTCGATCCTCAGAATTGAAAAAAAAATGCTGGGCAATTAAGACAAGGCTGGCGCGGACTCAATCGCCCCAAAGGTCGAGTTATGGCGACACCGGGCTACCATGGTCAAACACTGGCGGGCTAACGCGACTCGAAATTTGTCTCGGTGTCGAGTTATGGCGACATCGGGCTACCACGGTCAAAACACTGGCGGGCTAACGCGGACTCAGCTTGTCCCGGTGTCGAGTTATGACGACACTGGGCTACCATGGTCAAAACACTGTGGCCGACGCGACTCAAATTTGTCCGGTGTCGAGTTATGGCGACCTTGGTGGTGCTAAAATAAGTAAAAATAAAAATAATCGGCTTGAACTCGGGTGTCATTATCGGCATGATCTTTGGGTTTTATGGTGATGTGAACGAGCGACCGACGCTGAGGCCGCCGCCATTCATTGGGAAGGTTGACCCCAACAAATTGCCCGGTTAGTAAGAGAAAATCCACGTTGTGCTCCTGCTCCTGCATGCTAAGACTTAAACAAACGGTTAGTGCATAACTGTTAAGGCAAAATGATGATGCATAATTTTTAAAAGCAATGCAACTGTGAGTAGAAAATGTTATCCTATAAAAATGTGATGCATGTTGTGTTGATGCGATGCTGCAAATGCTGTGATTTCGCCCATGCACAGACGTGTTGCGATTGTGAATGCGGATATGTTGTCCTTGCTGCAACTGCCCCTGTAGACTAAGCTCAAGAAAGAGTTAGTGCATAACTGCTAAGACAGAACAATAAAGCATGAATAAGAAATGCAGTTTGAGAGTATAGAAATCGTCCTTGCGTAGATGTGATATGCTGATGATAGCGTCGTTTTCGGACTTGCGTCATGGCGTCGTTTTCGGACTTGTTGTCGATAACGCCGCGTTCGGACGTGTTGCCGGGCGTCGTTGCGTAGACATAATGCCGATCACGCCGTTATGCGGACGTGTTCTTCCGACGTCGTTTCGGACTTGTTGTCCGATATCGCCGCTCGGGCGTGTTGCCGGGCGTCGTTTTGCACTTGTTGTCGCGATAACGCCGCGTTCGGACGGGCGTATTCTTCGGGCGTCGTTGCGTAGACATACGCTGATCACGCCGTCGTTATGCGGGCGTGTTCTTCGGGCGTCGTTTCGGACTTGCGGCCGATAACGCCGTTACTGGACGTGTTCTTTGCGGCGTCGTTTTCGGACTTATTGTGATGATAACGTCGTTGCACGGGCGATATCCGGGCGTCGTTGCGTAGACATAATGTTGATCACGCCGTTGTCTGGACATGTTGCTGATGACGTCATTTTCGACTTCATCGCGGCCGATAACGCCGTTGTCGGACGCGGTTCTTCGGGCGTCGTTGCGTGACATAATGCTAATCACGCCGTTATGCGGGCGTGTTCGCCGGGCGTCGTTTTGGACTTGCTATCCGATAACATCGCTGGGCGACGTGTTGCCGGGCGTCGTTGCGTAGACATAATCGCGATCACGCCGTTGTCCGGACGTGTTCTTCGACGCCGTTTCGGACTTCTTTGCCGATCACGCCGTTGTCCGGGCGTTGCCGACGTCGTTTCGGACTTGGCCGATAACGCCGTTGTGCGGACGTGTTCTTCTTTGGCGTCGTTGCGTATACATAATGCTAATCACGCCGTCGTTATGCGGGCGTGTTCGCGACGCCGTTTTCGACTTCTTTGTGTTGATAACGCCGTTGCACGGGCGTGTTGCCGCCTTCCCGTAGAATAAATGCTCCTGCAAGCTAAGTTTGAGAAAAATTAGCGTATATCTGTTTAAATGGAATGATAAATACATATGAGACGTGTAGTTCTATGGGTAAAGATGTTGTCCTTGATACGCCTGATGAATACTGAGATGTTGTCCTTGCACGGACATGCTAAATGTTGCAACTGACGAATTGCCATGATGCCTTTGTTGGGTACGATGCGTGGGTTGCAAATTTGACTTTATGCCCGAGCTGATGCACTAGGCTTTGTTGCGGAACTTTGAATTTTGACTGCTGATTGTCGATGGCCCTTTCTGTTTCTGCTGCTTCTAGTGCGGACTTTGAACTTTGGATTGTTGTCATATCTTCTGCCTCTGCTGCTTCTTTCTGCTTCTGCTGATATAGAGGACCTGCGCTCAAAGAAAACTTGTGAGTTTTTGGGGGGTGGTCGATTCGTATTTGACTTCGCCGCTTTGTTCCTTGACATCTGCGTGCCTGGCCTGCTTGGACCTGCAACCCTTGTCTGGTTTCCTACCTTGTCCCAGTTTTGAATATGCAAAGGGCGTTTGGCCTAAAGTGGGTCTCAATGGAGTTTGCTTGTGTATTCTCGTTATTTTCAGACGAAGGGAAGGCTTCCTAATAGTGTGACAGAAGCCGATTTAGGCCGCCTACGTATCCCCATGAGGGAATCAGGTCATGACGTAGTTCATTACAAGCGAATATTGGGTAAAATTCTAAAGGTGGGACCGAGGCCGATATGGCCGCCTACGTATCCGCCAAGGGAATCAGGTCGAACGTAGTTCCAATGCAAGCAAAACAAAAGAAAACATTATTAAAGCTTAAATACGAGTTTTTCTTTTTATTAATCTGCTAAGCTAAATTGCTCTTTCCTATCCGGGCTTTAGGCGGACCAGAACAAGGGTGCAAGTCCAACCAATACGCCTTCTTGCTCTGCATCATGGCTGGTTGGGTCTTCATGCTCTGCTATCAGTATCTCCTTCTTGCGCGGTGCATGCTTGGATGAATGGCGATTCAAAGCGGAGCGGGTTACGCCGGAACACCTCTTCCTGGGGTTCATTGTACTCATTGGGAGGCCTCCACCGAACGACTCTCTTTGATTAACTCCTCTATTTTGTCCTTGAGTGTATAGCAATTTTCGATGTCGTGCCCCTCGACACCGGAGTGGTATGCGCAATGTTTGGTTTTATCATGCCCTCGGGAAGTAGGCCTGAGGGTATTTCTTGGAATTGGCTGGAGTACTCCTGCGGCTTTCAGCTCCTCATACACTTGGGTTATGGGTTTGGCTAAAGGTGTATAGGTTCTGGTTGGCTTTCGCTCGATCTACGCGGGTTTGCGATGTTTAGTGAACGGCCTGGCGGGCGTATACACGTGTGGGTATCGCAAGGGGTTGTCATACGTATTGCGAAAATAGGTTTGTGGTGGCCTTTGGTTTGTGTTTAGCTGGAGTATGTTAGGCGTTTGGTTTTGTGTGGGATATATGGGTGCATTGTACATTGGCTGAATGGGATATGTAGTAAGAGGGTACTGGTAATAATTTGGGGGATTTTGGTTACTTGCAGTGACGAGTGCTCTGGTGAGGTTTCAGAGCCTTTTAATTTCAGCCTGCAGGGTTGCCATTTCTTTGTGGTAATCGGGCGAGCCGCTCGACGGATCTATCGCTTTTTCTTTCGAGACCCTGCTTTGCCTATAGGAACCAAGACAGGTTCCGACTCGTTCTGCTCAAATGCCCTTGAATCGGTCATGTCGCTGGACCGTGCCTTTGATCTTGTGAAATATCGATGCTCTGTCATTGCTTAGTCAAATACAAATCGACCTTTGGGGGAAATGATAAATCCTTTAGACAACATGTAGCAAACTGCGTTAGTGTAAAGCACGTGATTTTGCAAAAGTGAAAAAAATATTTAGCAAGTACATGTTGTACATAAATTATCGACAAGCGAGTCCTAACATGCATGGGGACCCTTTTATGCCAGAGGTAGGCCTAAACGTCACATATGCGAGGTCATGATGGATTTGTCCAAGCCGTCCAACTGTAATGCTTTTGTTGGAAATGGCGACCAAATGACGGTGCACTTTTCCCAATTTCAGCATGACATGATTAGGTTTGGATTTGTCTATCATTGTCACGCTACACATAATATGTTGGTTGGTCGTTGGGTTGAGAAACCCGTCGATAAGTTTGGTGTCTTCCTAATTGTGGTGTCGATGCCAAGGACCGACCCACCTAAGGTAAATGCATGCATGCCTTAAAATAAAGGGTGGATAGCTCTATCCTGAGTTTCTAAGATTTGGCTTTACTAGAAGCAAGGTTCCCGAGCGGACAACTCGAGTGAGAAGGCTACGCGGCTGATCAGATGAACCGATCTAACTCCGCGCAGGCGCCAACTCTCCTAAATTTTGGATATTTTGAAAGAAATTTGCGGGTGCGCGAAGCACACCAGCGCGTGAGTGTGTGATAGTGTGAATTTTCCAGAGTGGAAGAAATATGAGCGGAATGCCAGTTTAAGGAAATCAGTAAAGCAGACAGCAATTAAAATAAATAAAACAAAATACAACACACAAAATTAAATGCAAAAAGTAATGCCAAATAATAACCCTAGGTCTGTTATGGTTAAGAACCTTAATCCCCAGCGGAGTCGCCATTTCTGTCACGCCCTTTTTGGACCGCGACTTTAAAATTAAAGCTCCTGCTTAGAAACAGTGTTAGGAAATAAATAATAAATGCTAAAAGTGCAAAAAGAATGCTAAATGTTAAAAGGGTGCTTAAAAGGTGCTAGAATATTAAAAATGCTAAATGCTAGGGGTTCGCGGAGTCGCCACCTAATTAATTGAGTGAATTAGGACACCTAAATGTTAACTAGTTTAAAGTAAACATTAACTCCATTTTAATGGTCTGCTAAACTTAATGAGATTCCAGGCAAGGGTTCTTTATTAATCTAGAGGGAAGGGGTTAGGCACCCTCTAAGATCCGCTAACTTGCGGTTAACCTGCCAAACCTAGGGTAATTGTTATGTTTAAAAATGTTTGTTTTGAAAATATAAAAGATGCTTCAAAATATTTTATAAAGTTTATAAGACTAAGGCCAAAAAATGTAAATGATGCAAAGGTTATTTATGGACTAATTATGTGTGCATGCAAAGGTTATTTATGGACTAATTATGTGTACTGCTAGCTAAATTAATCTTGCTTAACCTGCGTGTAATTTTATATAAAAAATGCTTAAGATGATTCTTGAGAGTTTAGGAGAAAATTTGTTATGGGTTTAATAAGAAACAAACTGTTGGTTTTATGATGCAAGTTAAATCATTTAGATTACTTTGGTAAAATTTAGGCATGCATAACAATCCTAAAAGACCCATAAAGTAGAAATGCATTTCTAATTATAAATTACCTTCCCCCTTATGCGTTCAAATGCTAATTGCTCTTGGTTTCCTATTAATTACAAAGTTATAAATTACAATAACAAATAAAATGAGATAAGGATGAGATAAGAGAGTAAGGGATTGAAGCGGATGACTCCGTCCTATTTGTTTTTCTAGGAATTGTCGAAGAGGGAGCTCGATGGATGTAGATGCAGGCCTTTACGTTTGCCACGATGAGTTTCACTGTGAGACTCTTTGTTGCTCCGGTGCGTGCCATGTAAAAAAAATGATAAGGATTAGTATATGCTCAACACAAAAACTTATCAAAAACAAAACATTAATAAATAAAGTTAATGCGCATGCAGTTCACTGCTCGAAGGGCCAGCAGGCCCGGCATGTTAGTTTAGAAGAAATCAGGCACTGGGTCAGACACACGACATGCCTGACATTTTAGTGAAATTGTGACCGTAGAGCTGAGCCTTGTAAATGTAAAAGAATAACATGTATGGGCCAGACACAGATTGTGGACAGTAAGTATGTGTGAAAACAAACAAAATGGGTCAAGTGGGCCCAAGCCTAATAGATCCAGCTTAAACTTTTTCAGAGGAAGCATGTCAAAGGTATAATGCAACTAAACCAACTCGCAAGCCATGTATTCTCCTGACCTCATTTGGGAATACCTATCAAGCCTGGACCAAGCCTAAATAATCTCAATTATTCATAAAATCGATCACTACTTACATATACATAGAGGAATGTTTCATACCATTTTAGTCCCAGTTAAGTAGCATATTAACCATAACATACATGAAGTCTTCCAAATAAAATCATAAGCACTTAAACATACCAGTAGGTCGACAGGATTTGAGGGAAAAGCAAATGAAGAAGCAAATACATAGTCCAGTAGGCATTTTGAAACAGGATAAGAAATGAATCAAATGCCCATCTAAGGGGAGCAGGGAATAAAACCATAGCCAAACAGGACTATTACTTATCCAACAGTTTCAACATGCACAATTTTTTGCCACTGACACAGTGACATGTACTTCTAGCAGTCAATCTAACAATTAAACCAAGCATACACAGACATATATCCCAAATACTTAAGCATGCCGACTTATGTAAAGTGAATATATAATCAGTCTCATCACTACATGACAGGCCAGGATGTCCAAATGGTCGGGATAAGATGGGCATACAGAATTATTTAGGTTAGGTTCAAAGACCATCAAACAAATTGCCACTGCAAACGATATTTGATCAGAATTAAACTCCTAGAAGCAAGGCTGAAGAAATACACAAGGGTTAGACCTATCCCTGAAGAAACGAATGCAGTCTGCATGCAGATAAATGGGGCAAGGCATAAAGCTCAAAACCGACTCTCCTTTATATTCGGAATCTTAGTAAATTACGCATGTAAATCTTAACACAAACAGTATGTTTTTAATAAAAAAGATATGATTACACCCAGATTTCTATAGGTGAGTCGCAAACATTTTTATGCAAAACGAGTCATGATACTATGCCTCTACTTACGCAGTCTCTAAGACAAACAACATCCTCACATAAATATTCAGTCGTCGATAATCGAGAACCAACAGGTAAAGTGAATGACCACTCACATCTCTTACATTAATTATTTGACAGATCATATTTCAGACTTTCATTAGACAAATGCTTAGACAGCAGAACACCCACATATTGAAACAACAAACACGAATGCAACACGAAGCAACAAAGAATCGTGATAAAACAGCTTACATAATGACTACAAAATCAAAGTTTCACAAGGAAGAATGGATTTACCTTCTTCGGGCAGCGAACCGAGGCAGCGTATCAAGTCGTCGGTCCACTCGACGGGTTATTGCGATGCGATTGAAAGCGATGCGGTTTATGGTCGATTCTAGGGGCGGATTTTCGATATGCTGCTCTAGTGTTTGCTTAAAGGTTGGAGGCTATGCGACACTAGTGTTTGAGGGTGTGCTTACTTGAGTGCGGCCATTAACTAATTGTTACTCCCCTGCCTTATGCGAATCTGCTGGGTTCTCCTCGAGCCAAAATGCTCACGCTCGCGCTCGCACGTAAAAACGATTGCTACCCGACTGAGCTCTGCCTCCTAAATTGCTATTTGACTGCTCTCCCCACTGCGCTCTGCCCTTCGTTCTGCCTTTGCATGTGCTTTATATAGCCATGGTTTGGGTTCTAGTGTTGGTAAGTAATCAAGGTGCGATTTTGGCTAATATTTGGTGCTGATTCGTGCGATTTTGTACTGATTCCGTGTGAACTTTGACGGCTATTTTGGGTTGATTTTCGTACTGTTCTTGTTATGGTAAGATCGAGCTGGCTGCGTGCGCATGGGTAAGGAAGGTTCGAAAATCCGGCGAGAATCTTGATTGAGTGATAGTGATGGGTGTGGCGGATGCTAAAGGGAGTGGTAAGCTTTTTTAGGTTAGGGCCTTTGCGTTTTTAGGTTCTTCGCGTGACGGCGAGGAGATGAGAAAGAGGGCTGCTGGGCGTGGGCTTAGGACTAGTAAGGGGAGATAAAGGCTGCTGGGGTGTGTTGGGCTAATCGGGTTGGGTCGGGGTGACGTGGGCCAAAGAGGTAAGGGCTTGGGCTGCGTTTTAAAGGTGGGTATTATTTAATTAGGGGTAGAGTTTAAATTGTGATTAAATTATTTAGGTGCTTTATTAATCTAATTGTTATAATAATAAATGCGGGCGTGCTATTTAATTAGTGCTTAATATTTTAGAATACGGCGCTATTATTTAAAATCTTATTTATTGTGCATTATTTATCATTATTTAAAATAAGTTATGAAATTGCTTTGCGTATTAATAAATGCGACTATGAAACTTGACACGACGTCATTGCTAAATTATTTATTTTATGTATTTATTATTAATTAAGAATCATGACAGGGCTTAAAATTAATTAATGCGGGCGCGGGACTCTAAGTGCTTAATTTTCTACGTAAGACGCGGTGCCATTTATTAAATTGATTATTTATGCCTGTATTAATGTTTTATCGCTGCATTTTATTATAAAAAAATTATAAGAAATTATTTTGCAAAATTAGTGTAATTTTATAGCTAATGACTGGACGAAAGGGTCAAAATTGGGTGTCAACATTAACCTTTTATAAAGCTAATAGACCAACTTCCCATAAAGTTGTTATATTAACTCTATACTTTAGTAAAATTATATTTTTCCCCTAACCAAGGGACTTATACTTCTTAAAACGAAACAAGTCTTTATATACTTAAAACAAGTAAGAATACCAAATCTTGTACGTCTACCGTACTACATAGATACAACTACTCATGCTCAAGAGATAGGAAGGCTTCACATACCTCTTCGGTCAATCCACTTGCTAAGCCCAAACTACCTCAAGTAATATGTCAACCTAAAATAATCATGATACGTTTATTAACCTCTAATTTCAATGTAGAATAATCCAAGTTCAAAGTTACTAATTTCTATAGAAAATTGGGCAGCATTTCCTTTGTTTCTACATACTTTGTCACCTTTCTCAAGGCCGAATTTAACATCCAAACGTCACATTAAAGGCTCAACAATCCAAACATTTCAAAGGGGATTACACACCTAAACTTGGGTGTGTAAAATTCTGCCCCATAAGGTACAACAATTTACTTAACAAGTTTAAGGTAGTTTTTAGGCTACAACATGCTCACAATATCTTCTTAACCAATCCTTTCATATCCAAACCACATTTCTTACATGCAATGACTCTAAGAGCATTATTTACTACTACAAATTCCTTCTTCTTCACATGCAACATTAATAACTAACCACAAGAGAAGAAATGTTACCTTAAAACTTTAGCCAAAATTATTCCAACAACTTTGCTAGCCTCCTTTCCAAGAACACCACCACAATAACTCCTACAAGCTAGCCACAAGCTTCCTTCTTGTCCTTAACTTTTCAGATTTTCCTTAGGCTTTGAATTCCTCTTGGAATTTTAGAGAGAAGTGAGAGCTTTAGCTTAGAGAGAGAGAGGGATTTGAAAGATGACCAAGTCTTCAAGACTTGGTCAATATAAGACATGCAAGAATTCAGATGGGGGGGGGACACTTGTCACCCACCCATGACCTCTTTTAAAACAAAACAGTGCAGAAATCCCCACTCAACTTCGCAGAACCCGCCTCGGCGCCGCGGCCCTGCAGCCGGCGCCGCGGCGCTGAAACTTCTGCCGCCTCTCAGGACTTTCCGGCGCCGCGGCCCTGTCGCTTCTGTCCAAAACGCATTTCTATCTGTCTGCGCACTGAACTTGTAACTCCCATAACTTTCTACTCCGACGTCCTATCGACGAACGGTTGGTTGCGTTGGAAACTAGACTCAACGAACTACGCTCTAGGCCTTTGAAACACTTAGGAACTCTCAATGTATCGGGTCATAACCCGCCTCAAAGTTGACTAAAACCCGTCCGGAACAATCCGTCAACCTTTCTTTTGAAAATTTTAAGTCTTACATGCTTTCGTACGCTCTCACACGTAAGGTCAGAACTACGGGGTATAACACTTTCATTAAAATCATGCCAAAGGAAGGAAGAAAGATTTTCACAAAATCATGCCAAAGAAGAAAAAGATAGTCTCACATACCTCTTAGTCGATCAACCAATGTAAAATTAGGATGTGCCTCGTCTAGTACGTCAACCTATACTAGTAATAATACCTTCGTCAATTCTTATGATTTCTAACATAAGTTATGTTGAATAGCGACTTCCTATTCTACAAAAATTCGGACAGCACTTCCCCCGTTTATATGCATATCCACAATTTATCAACAAGCCAACAACACCCATAACCCAATATTATTCCAAAATACAATTAAGGTAAGCCCGATATGTTTCATATATGCTATCATACAACCTCCCTTCTCTTTATTTTCATGAAAGAGAATAACTTCAACAATCAAGTGACTATCACCCTTATTTGTCATGCTCATTCAACCCTTAGTCATGTTAGAATAGTTCATTGCAGTAATCTCAAACTTCTATCAACATTTAAGAATTTCAAGAAAGTGAAATTTACCCTTTTCAATACTTTAATAACTTCATCAACCTTTCGGCCAACACATTATTCAATTCCAACACTTTTTCTTAATTCCTAGAATCCAATTCACCTTTCAATACTTTCATATAATCAATTTACAACTTTTAAGTATCAAGATTTCTTCTCCAATTTAAACATGCAATTGGTGATAATAATAACACGACAACACTTAACTCCATTCCATATAAAACAGTCCCAATCGTCATATATATCTCAATATAGTCACATGCATTCTCATATTTCCAATTCCATCTTAACCCAAGTTCATATCTTCAACTACAACAACATGCAACTACTTAATTTCAATTCTTCTTTAACATGGGTTAATCCCTTAACTATAACATCAATTAAACTTCCAAATATTCAATGAAAATAAGGATTTTTATCTTAAACGAAGTCAAAACAGTCCCCAATTTCGGTACCACTGCTCCAGCATTTTTTTGCTCACTGTTTTGTCAGCTGAACTTGTAATGTCCATAATTATCTACTCTGATGTCCTATCGATGAGAGATTTATTGAGTTGGAAACTAGACTCGACGAAATTCATCTTAGGCTTTTCAAACACCTAAAAACTCATAATATACTAGGAGATATACCCCTCCAAAGTTGACTGTAAATCTGCCCGAAATTCTGCCAATTTTTCTTCTCAATTTTCACACCTCTTTCAACTCCAAATTAACATGAAAACATCTATAATGTTTCCTCCATCATTCCCCATGTTTTTCTTCCAAAATTCTTGTCCCAAAATCTGGAAAATTTGCTTCAATTTTCGGTCCACTTAATAAAATACCCACTGTTTTGGGTTTAATTTCTTGGCTTAAAGTTTTGCAAAATGATGTAGCTTTTGGGAAGAGGAAATTGTTTAGTCTTTACTTGGTCATGGTGGTGGGAAAAATCTGATTTGGGGAGGGGTTTTGGAGAGAAGTAGAAGAGTTTGAATTTTGGAAGATGAACAAGGGTTCACAAGTTTTAATGGTAGTAACAAAATCTGAAAATTCTTTTTACAAACTTACACTTGGGTCCCTTAATGCCCTCTTAGTTTAAAACAAACCCCAAGTAATAAATCTGAACACTCGTTCCCTTTAATTCCCGGGGATTTCATAAAACCTCGCATTCTCATCGTCGCATCTTATATGCATTACTAATCCTTGACGGGATATATATATAACCACCATTTTAAATTTCCATTGTTCCGCTCGTTGTAACAAAAAAAATTTGGAATCACATCCTTAAGTATATTAATTTCCTTAATGACGTTCTTAATTATCCTCTTAACTTACAAGGTGTAACAAGTAGAATGTCATCCATCTGCATAGAAACTAAGATATAACCAGTTCGTTTTACATTTTCTAGGTTCACAGCTGATTAGATAAAATCTCATGATATACATTAATCACGACTCATAAATGGATTAATTTGTCAATTCGGATCGGTTATCACTGTACAAATGTTTCCATAATGTTAGCCATAGAAGCGAGACGAATCTAGATTTCACGTGGTACATGAGGTGGTAGTAACTTGATGTTAAAAGTATACTTGTCTTGATTTTAAAAGTAGAAGTCACTTGGATTTAAATGAGTAGGTGCCTCGATGCTACAAGTGTTAGTGTCTTGGGATTTTATAAAGGAAAGGATGTACGGCGGACGTACATGGTACCTTTGGGGTTCAAGTCTCTAATATTACATGACGGGGTCATACTTTGATATTTCTAAAAAGGGATGCATGGTATTGCATTGGTATTTCTAAAAAGGAAGGCATGGTATTGCCTTGATATTTATAAAAAGGAAGACATGGTATTGCCTTGGTGTTTATAAAAAGGAAGGCATGGCAATGCCTTGAGTTTTTCTAAAAAGTTAGTTCTTTTTAATTGTACTAATGAGAGTCAAAGATGATTTAAATTGTACAGAGTTGCTTGTGATAGCTATAGGTGTACAGTCTTTTACATTACACCGAGTCTCAGAATGGGCCAAAATATGTCGTACCTTATTTGACTTATAGCACATTACACCGAGTCCCAGAATGGGCCGGAACATATCGTACCTTATTTGACTTATAGCACATTACATTGAGTCCCATAATGGGCCGAAACATGTCGTACATTGTATATATATTTCATGGAGTAACTTCTATGATGTGAGATGGTACACACTCATTGCGGGTTGATGCGCGAAAAGATGCACACACTTTAACGCAAGTGCACATTATCGTGACAAGTAATATAGTCCTGGTAAGACCGAATATCGTCCACAAGGATTAGGGTTCAAGTACCAACTATCTATCTTTTGGTATCTATTTGGTGATTGATATTTGAGTTTGTGGTTTATAACTAGTAATTATAAAAGCTAATTTAACTATAGGTTTATTTCAGTTGTGATGGGAATAGGGCTTCCATGTCTCTTCAACTATCTGCTTATGTTATTTATTAATGCAACGAACTATGGTCTTCTTCTTTCGGAGAAAGCGGAGTTCTGAAATCGCTTTATACTCCGTTAGGTTATATAAACACTCAACCCAAGATCGCACCTTACCTACCTTTCGTGATAAGGATAACTCTATAGGAGGATTAAGAGCAAAAACCTAGTTAACCGTCACGCACCATGCGCAAAATTAGGGTTGTTAAGCCTCTCATTAACGCTACATAAATAATTGAGGTATTTTCATCCCCAATCCAAGAATGTCTACCCAACTTACAGCATATTCACAATCTCTCCTTTCGAAGTCAATTAGAAATCATATAGTGATAATTAGTTGTCAATTAATTACCAAGCATTCAACACAATTATTGGATAGATCTCTCAAAGAAGAATAACCATAGACATATGCATTAAATCATAACATAAGTTTCTAGAGAATTAACATGGAAAGCCCTATAAGAGAATTAGTTCCTAGTCATTGACATGACAAGAACTAATTCAAAAGTCATCATACAAAAACTGAAATAAAGAAAAGAAAAAAAAAAGAAAATTACTTAAGAATGAGTCTCCAAGCCAAGCATCCAAGGGTTGTGTTGTGGAATATTTACAAGATGGATTGGTGGAAGGATGGATGTAGAATGGTGAATGGTGGAGTGGAGAATGAATAATTCTTCTAATGATGTAGAGTATTTATAGCCAAAGAACCCTTTTGGTGAAGGGTTAGGGATTTTGTAGGTAGGAAAAGTTATTAGAATCCTTTTAGGTAAGGGTTTTAAGGTAGGAAAAGTTATCCCTTTAGGTAGGAAAAGTTATCCCTTTAGGATTCTGAAAACATGTCAAATTCGGCCCAACACTTCATAATTCCCGCGTCGGCGCCGCGGCCCTGCAGACTGGCGCCGCGGCGCCTGAAAATCAGAGATCTTTGGACGGCTTCAGTGGTCGGCGCCGCGGCGCTGCTGCCAGGCGCCGCGGCTCTGGTGACGGAATTCTTCCGGATTTTTCGTTTCTTCGTCCTTTGTTCGTCCGGTCTTCGTCTGATCTCCTCTATAATTCCCGGAACTTCTTAGACTTTCTTGGCCCTTTTTGTGTGCAATTCCATCTCAATTAAGCTCATTTTCTCTTCTTTTCGTCATTTCTCCATTTCTGACCGCTGTGACACAAAAGAAAGGAAAACGACCCTAATACTATACTAAACATAAACAAAATGAGTAAAATACTAACTAAAATTGACTCAAAAAGTGTATATAAAATACACCGATCAAATACCCCCGAACTTAACCTTTGCTCGCCCTCGAGCAAAGATAAAAAATATAAACAAAGACACGAAGGAAAGGACAATGCAATGACTCAAAGATACTGATCATTTTGCTGCACAATTGTTACTTAGAAAAGCATGAAGGTTAGTAGGATAATATGTAGGAACATATAACATGGATTTTTAGCATTCTAAACACTTAAAGTCAGATATTTCGCAAATTCAATTTAATCATGCTAAATGGAAGTAAGAATACCTAACTATGCATATCAGTTTCAAAAATCTTATGGCATGTTCACTTGCTATTCTCCACTAATCATGGATACACATATTAGAGATCTTCATGGCTTTTCAGGGTTGTAATGTAGGCTTAGGCAGGGGTAGGTAAAAATAGGCATTTAGGCTCATTGTATGTACCATAAGCTCTTTTGATTTTCAATTCTTCCCTTTTCTTTTGATTTCCTTTCTTCACTTCATATCTATCTTTCCCCTCTTTTGTTTTGAGAGAGTGAAGTGTATTATGAAAAACAAGCACCCCCAAACTTAAGCTTTTGCCTATTAGGGATATAATTTGACTGTCAGGGATAGACAAAGAATGGTAAGAAAGGGCTAACAAAGAAATGCCTGAGTCATCTCCCTAACATGCATATCCTAACTATTTCGCCTCAAATAGTAAGCAAGCAGACACATAGGTTTAATCACTAACAATGCATACATCAAGCAAGATACCCCAAATAGTTTGATTTCATGAATTTTTGGCATATCTATCCTAAGTGTCCAGATGGTTGCTTCTAATTCCATTACATTATTCCACTTTACTTCATTAGGTGTTTCAAGTAACTACAGCATGCATGATCTAAAAAAAATATGACTCAAAAGAGATAAAAAAAATTATGACTCAAAAATTACTCAAAAATACACAAAACAATTCAAAAAGACTCAAAAATAATAAAACATCCCCCAAAACTTAAATCACACATTGTCCCCAATGTGTGCAAGACTCAAAGAACATAAAAGAAAAAGGACAACTTACTGACACAACACAGCGGTCATAACGGAGGTCTAGGAGGAAAATTTTGGAATTTGCACGGAAATATGGCTCTCTGAAGTTCCGGCGCCGCGACCGTGAGATTCGGAGCCGCGGCGCTGCTAGTATTGTGGCCCTCTGGAGTTCGTCGCGGCCACGATCTGGCGCGCGCGCGGCTACTTTTCCTTTTAGCGTTTTGCTCCTTTTTCCTGGTTTGACTTTCACCCACTGCCATCCAACACAAAACAAGAACCCAAGACCGTGAGACTGTTCAAGACAAAATAAAATTAAAAAAACAGAAATTAAAATAACATAATTAAAAATATTGGGTTGCCTCCCAACAAGCGTTGTCTTTAACGTCTTTTAGCCGGACGCAATTAACCTTTTCGAGTGCCCATTGGATCCTTCTGCGAACTGCTTGCAATCCGCAGAGTTATTGTTGCAGATCTCACTTCAACTACAACAATTGCTTCAAACAAGGGCCTCAAATATACGATTATCCCCCAAGTACACAAGACATGCTTGTCTTTTAGGCTCTCTCTAATGTAGGGATTAGTGAGATTCCCAACATCTCTCAACTCTAGGGGGTGCCCTTGATGGTATGGACTTCCTAATTGGGGGTCAACATTGACAGCTGGTGGTGTTTCTTCTGCAATAGGTACGAGAAAAAGATTTTCCAAGGAATCCAAGAAGGTGAATAATTGGATCTCTGCAATCTTTTCCTTCTCTACACCAACTATCTCGCCAGATTCCTCAATAGTTGGGTGTGGTTCAGGCTCCTCAATTTGCTTGCCACCTCCACGAGTGCATTGCTTTTCTTGCATTTATTTGCTCAAAATGACTGCGAGTTCTCCTATTTGCAGTTCCAACTTTCTGAGGGACTCTCTTGTCTCAGCCATAAACTGAGCCTGGCACTTGGCGAACATAAGTATGTCTGCCTGCAACTCATTTCGATCTTCCTCTGACATCTGTGGGTTAAGCTGCTGTTGATGACTCTACTGTCTCTGATAGTAGTAGTCCATGTGTCCTAATTTTATTATATATATATATTTATTTTTTTCGTTTTTTTTTCTTTTTCTCAAAGAAGAATAACCATAGACATATGCATTAAATCATAACATAAGTTTCTAGAGAATTAACATGGAAAGCCCTATAAGAGAATTAGTTCCTAGTCATTGACATGACAAGAACTAATTCAAAAGTCATCATACAAAAACTGAAATAAAGAAAAGAAAAAAAAAGAAAATTACTTAAGAATGAGTCTCCAAGCCAAGCATCCAAGGGTTGTGTTGTGGAATATTTACAAGATGGATTGGTGGAAGGATGGATGTAGAATGGTGAATGGTGGAGTGGAGAATGAATAATTCTTCTAATGATGTAGAGTATTTATAGCCAAAGAACCCTTTTGGTGAAGGGTTAGGGATTTTGTAGGTAGGAAAAGTTATTAGAATCCTTTTAGGTAGGGGTTTTAAGGTAGGAAAAGTTATCCCTTTAGGTAGGAAAAGTTATCCCTTTAGGATTCTGAAAACATGTCAAATTCGGCCCAACACTTCATAATTCCTCGTCGCGCGACCTGCGAGGCAGCGCGGCTGAAAATCGAAGATATTTGGGCGGCTTGATGGTGGCGCCCATGCTGCGCGCCAGCGGCTCGTGACAATTCTTCCGAATTTTCGTTTCTTCGTCCTTTATTAAATCGTCTTCGTCTGATCTCCTCTATAATTTCCGGAACTTCTTAGACTTCCTTTCTTGGCCCTTTTTGTGTGCAATTCCATCTCAATTAAGCTCATTTTCTCTTCTTTTCGTCATTTCTCCATTTCTGACCGCTGTGACACAAAAGAAAGGAAAACGACCCTAATACTATACTAAACATAAACAAAATGAGTAAAATACTAACTAAAATTGACTCAAAAAGTGTATATAAAATACACCAATCACGGGTCTGAAGGACTCATGTGGGTTCAATTCCCAGGACACATTTCATGGACTAGCTCTCTGTGATGCTGGTATCGGGTACATATTTCATATGCGGGTGAAATAGTCTCATGCGGGTGAAATAGTCTCATGCGGGTGAAATAGTCCCATGAATAGGATCTGCATAATAATTCTATGGGCAGGTGCCCTTTATTTTGACGTGACTTTGATATTTTAACTTTCATATGTTTGCTCATATAGCCATTCGTGCGAGTGTTATATTTTCACATCACCGCGTCCCTCACTAGAGGGCCGGCAACGTTGTATATATATTTCATGGAGTAGCTCCCACGTGAGATGGTACACACTCACTGCGGGTCTGAAGGACTCATGTGGGTTCAATTCCCAGGACACATTTCATGGATTAGCTCTCCGTGAGGCGAGTATCGTGTACAGATGCTCATTGCGGGTCCACAAGACCCATGCGGGTGAAATAGTCCCATGAGTAGGATTGCATAATGATTCTGAGGGTGGATGACCCTGATTTTGACATGACTTTCATATTTTGAAATGATATTGATTTCATAATTTAAAATGACACGGTTGATCTCACTTTTTAAAAAAGGCATATTTTAAAGGGTATGTTATGTGTTTATGCTTTCACTAAGTCCCACTAAAGGGTCGGGACACGTTAGAGGCATATAGGCATGATGGTTACACCGAGTCCCTCACCAGAGGGCCTGTCAGTATATAGAACAGTGGTACAGTGATACAAGGTACAGTGACTCTTATTTTTATATGGCACGGTAGGATCTGGTATTTGAGTTTTCATACTTGCCCCTGTCATTCTTTTGTACAACTATGATCTTGTTTACTGTACTTCATGTTTACATACTTGGTACCTTGTTGTACTGACCCCCTTCGGGGGCTGCGTTCATGCCCGTAGGTATAGGTACACAGTTTATGGATCCGCGAGCTTAGGATCCTTTCCTAGCTTGTTGAGATGGCTCCCTTGTTCCGGAGCTTGTCATCTTGGTACAGGTCTTTGATAGTAGACTTGTGTATATTCAGGGGTACGGCGGGGCCTTGTCCCGTCATAGGTTACTGTCCAAACTCTTAGAGATCTGTATTCATATGTGGGCTGGACTTGCGTGAGTTGTACAGTTGTAGTTCATTTGGGTTGTTTTATATATAATGTCGACTTTGCCTATTTTACTTTTAAAGAAAAAAATGATGAGTTTTCTTTAACTTCCGCTGGTTACATGTGATGTATGGGTAGAAGGGTGCCCAGGTAGGGCACCAGTCGCGGTCCCGGAGTTCGGGGCATGACAAGTTGAGCGCTTCGGTGGAAGCAAGAGCACTTCGGATAACGATTTCTGCATAGAAACATGAATCCAAGGTCGTTCCCGTGATAGACATTAAGTGTTATCTGAAGAGTGGGTAAAGGTTATGTTATACCCCGTATTTCCAGTGTATGTACGTGGGGGACGTACGTAGAAATTTTCGAACTTCTTTAGGCTTGGCCGAATTCTTTTTGTGCACAACACCCGGTTAGAGTCGTTTTTCGACGAAACGTTTTCACAGCTTTCGTAGGGGAATTTCCGGCTATGTCATTTATAATTTTTGCGGATTTTTCCGAGAGACGTAACATTTTGGACCAACAAGAGGGCGACACTTGTCACCTACTATTCGTGAAGTTTGGCGGACGAGAATGGGGAGTGTGGCACGTTTTTTGTGTTGAATTGGTGGTCAAGGAGTTGGTAGGATATTTTGGGTAGATGGATAAGGTTGCACATGGCTTAATCTTGGCCTTACACTTGCTATGCACTTGTCTTCATCTTGGCCATTGGTTGGCCTTCACTTGACCTATAAATACCCTCAAGTGATGAACTTTCTTCATCAAAAATCTTTTCTAAGTGTTAAAAATCCTCCCCTTTAGTGTTGAGTTCGCCCAACTCTCCCCCTCCTTTGAGAGTCTTGGCGAGGCCTCCCTCCCTCATGTGGTGCCACTAGAGGTACCCACTAGCCTTGTTGTCTCGTATAAATACCCCCTTTTGTGGTATAGAAATACTCTCTAGTAGTGTTATAATGTCCAAATACCTTGGCCCAAATACCTTGTAGTATTCCCAAAGTTACACTTGTACAAAAGCCCGTAAAATACTATTATACTTCCTCACCACAAAACGAAACCTAAGTAAATCTTCACCGTAGTTGAAGTTATAAGTAGAAGTTGGTTAGAACTTCTAAGGGTTGGTTGGAGCGGGCCTGAGCGCACTGAGTAGGAGCTAAACCTTGCTCGGGATCGACATATAAACTCGGATAATTTTGGGCTTATCGAGGTAAACCTCTTGACCTTCTATTGTAATTGGAAATTACATGTTGTAGGAATATATAGTTGAAGTATACTATATATAGAATCAACATTATAATTGTGCGGCAATGTCTTTTGACTTAAGCTCGAATAATACTTACAGCGATGTCTTGCGACTTAAGCTGAATTTAAAGAAGAGAATCGATCGTAATTACATGGGTGTATTCAGATAGACTTGTAGCATTCTTGTGTAGTAGAATTGTACGTCCGGTTAGGCGTGTTAACCCCCACGGTTGGCAGTAGCCACCTCGATGAAGGAGGAGATTTACGCTGTTGCGGGAGGTCTTCGAATTTTACGTAGAATATTCTATATTGAGATCTAAAGATATTAATAGGCGCTTTGTGGCCTCTATAGGTTGTAGTACTACGTGTGGAGTGATCTGCTTGGCGAGAGTGTAGCAGACGGTTTGAGGTACTTGAGCGTTTTGCTATTAGTCGATACTGTCGCGAGGTATGTGAACCTCTTCCTATCTGTTCTAGCATGATATGTGTATAACTATGTAGTACGGTGACGTCGTGTGTTAAATGTATTTGATTGTCTTTAAACATAAAGTGTTATAACGGCTTTATGGGAAGTTGGTTATAATGACTCTATGTAAATGAGAAATGCTTTGTGGTTTTAAAGATAATCGATTTGACTTATAACCGATGGATGTAAAAGAACCTTGGAGTATTCTAAAAGATTAAGAAACCTTTTTGAAAGAAGTGTGTACTTGGTTTGAAAACATAAGAGTTATACCACTTTATGAGAAGTTAGGTGTAGCTGTAAGAGAGATAAAAAGAATGGTTTAATGGGTTAAAAGTTAAGAGACTTATTCTTAAAGGATAAGAGACTTGACTTAATATGGATGTTTGTGTGAAACCTCATTCGTGAGTAATGAGTACTTGGTTTTTGGAAGGAATAATGTTTCTTGATTTGGAAATCGAATGTGTATCGACAAACCATGCGGCGTTAATAAAGGAAAATGTATTGAATAATTAAGTATTATTAAAACCGAGAAACCTCCATCTGCATAGAAGCTAAGATGAGACAAAATGATATTACATTTCTAGATCATGGCTGCTAATAAGATTGATTATGAACAAGAATAACCTACTCGCCTAAGGCATATGTTACTCAATTGTTTTAAAAGAGATTAAGACATTGAACTATGAACTTTTCAAAAAAAAAGACTTGTGTATTTGAAATTAGGCAAACTGGAACCTTAGGGTAAAGAAAGGCATTGTGTTGTCTTAAAATGGTTTAAAGCATAAGGTGTTATAACAGCTTTATGGGAAGTTGGTTATAACGACCTTATGAAAACAAAAGAAAGGTTTTATCATTGGTTTTAATGTGGTAACTTGACTTTAAAAAAGAAAGTATGGAAGTTGTTTTGGTTTACTTAAAAGATATAAGTCACTCTATTTTTATACTACGGGTATCGGGTGACTTTTATAAAAGGAATAAATCTCTTTAAAAGGAATTTAACGTACGTAGTACTTTAGGGTTAAAAAACCGAACGTGGGCATAAAATGGAAGTACTTCGAGTTGTGTATAAACTTGCATATGCTTGTTGTTGTGAAACTTGCTTATGCTTGTTGTGATAGCCTTTGTTGTGCAAGAATTGTGTTTCTATACTCTGGCGTCTCGATGGAGGATCGGTTGACTTGTTGAGAACTTACTTGGGCGTGGCCGCGATGGTGGATAAATTCCGCAGTGCGTTCGCTGATAGTGTTACTTTTGTTAATCGCTTTGGACATATCGACACGATCGTGGCGCGCGTGTATGCTTCCACTTTGATTACCGCCTTGTTGTCTTATTGTTTCCCTTTGGACATGCTGACACGATGCGTAGCGCACGGGTATGCTTCCATTTGGAATGTTGTCTTATTTGCTCCCTTTGGACATACTGACACGATGCGTAGCGCACGGGTATGCTTCCATTTGGAATGCTGTCTTATTGTTTCCCTTTGGACATGCTGACACGATGCGTAGCGCACGGGTATGCTTCCATTTGGAATGTTGTCTTATTTGTTCCCTTTGGACATACTGACACGATGCGTAGCGCACGGGTATGCTCCCATTTGGATTCTTTGTCTTGTTGTTATCATATCATGAATCGCCAGAGTGAGAAGGTACTCACGCAAGATTGATGTTGTGGGCATGAGACCGAATTGATATAAGCATATGTGTGTGTCTTGTAGTTTGGTTATCATACATCTCCCGCTTTTATAGACTATTATGATTTCATTCTGATTTTCTGATTTCACATACTTGGTACTGTTGTCTTGACCTCCTTCGGCCGCGTTCATGCCGCAGTAGAGTACATCATTTGTCGATCCGCGCTAGATCTCATTTCAGCGTTTTGGGAAGCTCCGTTCCTTGAGGCTTATCTGTTGGTATGTTACCCGAGTGCAGCAGGTTCTTGTACATTCGTGGTATGGCGGGGCCTGTCCCGTCATAGTTGTTGTATAAACTCTTAGAGTGCAGCCTTTGTGTGGGCGGGGTTTTGTAAAAGGATTAAACTGCTCGTTTTAAAAAAGAGTTGTTTATATATATTTTTATTGGAAGGTAACCGCTCGGTTGGCTTTGTTTCATTATCTTGCCTCATGTTTATGTTTAAGTTTTTATTTCATTGGTTTTCTCGATGTTGTATCACTAGGGTGCCCGGTAAGGCACGATCACGGGCCGGATCGGGTCGTGACAAAAGTGGTATCGAAGCGATTAGTCTCGGAAAGTGTCTGCATCGTGTCTAGTAAGTCTTGATTATCGGTGTGTTGTGCACATCTATAATCGTGAGGCTATAGGACATTTAGGATTGGTTTCCATTCTTCTCATTCGAGATCGTGCCGTAGAGTCGTGTTGTAAGTTGGACCCTCGACGTATCTCGTTTTACCGCTTATGCCTCCGCAAGGCAACCCGGGCGAAGGGCAAGCGGCAGAGGAAGATCTGAGTAGAGCGGCAGCGGTCTACAGACCGCGATACTGAGCCTCCGATCCTACAGTGAGGCGAAGGACATAGGTTACAAGCGAGATGGCCCGATTAATGGCGAGTTGTGGCGAACTTGAGGATAAGCCGACGCAGCAGCCTTCGATCCAGAGCACCCGTAGTTCACCCCGGCGAGCAGATTTGAGATTACGGATTTTTCGAGTGTAACCCGCCGAGTTTTATGGGTCGTGGCCTGAGGATGATCAGCAGGAGTTCATCCGGCAGTTTCAGCGGATCATGAGAGTGATCAAGGCATCGGAGACCGAGTCAGTGGTCCTAGGTTCGCATCGGCTGCGTGATACCGCATGATCGGTTTGATTCGTGGAACCGTCGGGAGAGCATGCACTTCCGGCTTTATGGGACGAGTTCTCGGAGGCCTTTCTTGCACATTTCTTGCCTCCACGGATGAGAGGGCTCGGTACAGATTTTTGGGGTTGCGGCGGGGCGCGTTTGGTTCGAGTACAATGTGGAGTTCGACTCATCGGCGTGCGTCCCGCATTAGTAGCTAGTATGGAGGATCGAGTGCACCGATATGTTACGTGGCTCGATGATTACCTGAAGAGTTGTTCGGTGTAGCTCGTCACCGCATGGACATTGCCGCATGCAGCTTATGCACTTGGAGGCGGAGCGAGAAATCGACGAATGACCAAAGTCGCCAGAAAGGGCGAATCTGCAGGATCCTTTGGTGATTTTCGAGCAGACCGCCTCAGCAGCAGACTAGTTATGTGCCTCCGCCGATGCAGTGGTCCTCACAATCTTCGAGCGTCGAGTTTTCGTGAGGCGGTCGTGGCTCGCGGTTCAGATTTTCGGAGAGCGGGGTGTTAACCGGTGAAGCCACCCATACCTCGTTGTGGCCGTGGTAGACTCCACGATGGGAATGTCGTGCTAGTCCGAGTTTGTTTTACATGCGGCCAGCGGGGCCATTTTGGGAGAATTGTCCGACCAGGTGTGGCTGGTAGGATAGCACGACTACGGATCGATTGCGGGTTCTTCACCTCCCATAGTCGAGCAGATGTTCATACACCACGCCACGGTGAGGTCGCGGTGGAAGTTCCGATTTTAGCGGTCCTCAATCGCCTAGTTTCGTATATCCTTAACCTCGTAGATACTTGTATGTATTGATGTTAATGATGTGTTCGTGTCGGAAGCGGAAGTTGGCGCTCTGATGGGTCGGGTTGGGGCCATGTTGCGGGCAACCCGCGTCCGTTCGAGGAAGGTCGGCTGGGTGGTCCCGCCAGTGGCGGTCACGAGGGTGCTAGGCCCAGTTTAGATGACCATCGTATGAGTTCATAGATATGTTCGACCAGAATCGATTCGTGAAGGCGAGAATGGCCTTAGAAATCGAGGTAGTAAGATGACCAAGTTTGGAGGTAGTAACTCGAGGGTTGGAAACGAAACGTTGATGAAGTGTGGTACGGATACTAGAAAGAGCTCGAGTGTTCGGAAAGTGCGTCGAGATAGGGGAGAAGTGAACGTGTGATCGTTTCTTTTGTGAAATGTAGGTGCGAAGGAGTATATTTTTAGACCTTGGTGGGGACTTTTGTGCTAAGCGAGGTGGTTCGCCGTTGGCGTGGATTTGGGTTTCTTGGCGCGTGTTATTTTGTGGCGGTGTGGCATGTTTGATTCTCGTAAGTATAGTAGTGAAGACTATCTTGACGCACGCTTGTTTGAGACTTAGAAGGAACATTCGGACGAATGTTTCTAAGGAGGAGAATGTTATACCGTATTTCCGGTGTATGCGTGGGGACGACGTAGAAATTTTCGAACTTCTTTAGGCTTGGCCGAATTCTTTTTGTGCACAACACCCGGTTAGAGTCGTTTTTAGACGAAACGTTTTGACAGCTTTAGTAGGGGAAATTCCGGCTATGTCCTTTATATTTTTTTCGGATTTTTACGAGAGACGTAACAGTTTGGAACAAAAATAGGCGACACTTGTCACCTCAATTGGTGAAGGTTGGCGGACGAGAATGGGGAGTGTGGCACGTTTTTTGTGTTGAATTGGTGGTCAAGGAGTTGGTAGGATATTTTGGGTAGATGGATAAGGTTGCACATGGCTTAATCTTGGCCTTACACTTGCTATGCACTTGTCTTCATCTTGGCCATTGGTTGGCCTTCACTTGACCTATAAATACCCCTCTAAGTGATGAACTTTCTTCATCCAAAATCTTTTCTAAGTGTTAAGAATCCTCCCTTTAGTGTTGAGTTCGCCCAACTCTCCCCCTCCTTTGAGAGTCTTGGCGGAGGCCTCCCTCCCCTGTGGTGCCACTGGCCAGGGTACCCAGCCTTGTTGTCTCGTATAAATACCCCTTTTGTGGTATAGAAATACTCTCCTAGTAGTGTTATAATGTCCAAATACCTTGGCCCAAATACCTTGTAGTATTCCCAAAGTTACACTTGTACAAAAGCCCAGAAAATACTATTATACTTCCTCGATCCAAAAACGAAACCTAAGTAAATCTTCACCCGTAGTTGAAGTTATAAGTAGAAGTTGGTTAGAACTTCTAAGGGTTGGTTGGAGCGGCCGGGCGCACGGAGTAGGAGCTAAACCTTGCTCGGGATCGACATATAAACTCGGATAATTTTGGGCTTATCGAGGTCAATATCTTGACCTTCTATTGTAATTGGAAATTACATGTTGTAGGAATATATAGTTGAAGTATACTATATATAGAACTGAACATTATAATTGTGCGGCAATGTCTTTTGACTTAAGCCTGAATAATACTTACAGCGATGTCTTGCGACTTAAGCCCAATTTAAAGAGAATCGAATCAGAATTACATGGGACATATTACGATGACTTGTAGCATTCTTGTGTAGTAGAATTGTACACGCGTCCGGTTAGGCGTGTTAACCCCACTCGTTGGCTTGGTAGCCGACCTCGATAGAGGAGGAGATTTACGCTGTTGCGGGGGGGGGGGGGGGCGGTTCTGCCTAATTTTATGTAGAATATTCTATATTGAGATCTAAAGATATAAATAGGCGCTTGTTGGCCTCTATAGGTTGTAGTACTACGTGTGGAGTGATCTCGCTTGGTAGAGTGTAGCGCACGGTTTGAGGTACTTGAGCGTTTGCTATTAGTCGATACTGTCGCGGTATGTGAACCTCTTCCTATCTGTTCTAGCATGATATGTGTATAATTATGTAGTACGGTGACGTGCGTGTGTTAAATGTATTTGATTGTCTTTAAACATAAAGTGTTATAACGGCTTTATGGGAAGTTGGTTATAACGACTCTATGTAAATGAGAAATGCTTTGTGGTTTTAAAAGATAAGCGATTTGACTTATAACCGATGGATGTAAAAGAACTGGAGTATTCTAAAAGATTAAGAAACCTTTTGAAAGAAGTGTGTACTTGGTTTGAAAACATAAGAGTTATACCAGCTTTATGAGAATTTATGTGTAACGCCTTAGGAGAGATAAAAAAGAATGGTTTAATGGGTTAAAAGTTAAGAGACTAATTCTTAAAGGATAAGAGACTTGACTTAATATGGATGTTGTGTGAAACCTCATTCGTGAGTAATGAGTACTTGGTTTTGGAAGGAATAATGTTTCTTGATTTGGAAATCGAATGTGTATCGACAAACCATTGCGGCGTTAATAAAGGAAAATGTATTGAATAATTAAGTATTATTAAAACCAGTAGAAACCTCCATCTGCATGAAGCTAAGATGAGACAAAATGATATTACATTTCTAGATCATGGCCGCTAATAAGATTGATTATGAACAAGAATAACCTACTCACATATAAGGCATATGTTTCTCAAATTGTTTTAAAAGAGATTAAGACATTGAACTATGAACTTTTCAAAAAAAGAGACTTGTGTATTTGAAATTAGGCAAAGCTGGAACCTTAGGGTAAAGAAAGGCATTGTGTTGTCTTAAAATGGTTTAAAGCATAAGGTGTTATAACGACTTTATGGGAAGTTGGTTATAACGACCTTATGAAAACAAAAGAAAGGTTTTATCATTGGTTTTAATGTGGTAACTTGACTTTAAAAAGAAAGTATGGAAGTTGTTTTGGTTTACTTAAAAGATATAAGTCACTCTATTTTTATACTACGTATCGGGTGACTTTTATAAAAGGAATAAATCTCTTTAAAAGGAATTTAACGTCGTAGTACTTTAGGTTAAAAAACCGACGTGGGCATAAAATGGAAGTACTTGAGTTGTGTATAAACTTGCCTATGCTTGTTGTTGTGAAACTTGCTTATCTTGTTGTGATAGCCTTTGTTGTGCAAGAATTGTGTTTCTATACTCTGGCGTCTCGATGGAGGATCGGTTGACTTGTTGAGAACTTACTTGGGCGTGGCCGGCGATGTGGATAAATTCCGCACGTTCTCGCTGATAGTGTTACTTTTGTTAATCGCTTTGGACATCCGACCACGATGCGTAGCGCACGGGTATGCTTCCACTTTGATTGCCGCCTTGTTGTCTTATTGTTTCCCTGTGGACATCCTGACACGCTGCGTAGCGCACGGGTATGCTTCCATTTGGAATGTTGTCTTCTTTGCTACCTTGGGACATATCGACACACGATCGTAGCGCACGGGTATGCTTCCATTTGGAATCTTTGTCTTATTGTTTCCACTGGACACGCCGACACGATCGTAGCGCCGCGGGTATGCTTCCATTTGGAATGTTGTCTTATTTGTTCCCTTTGGACATATCGACACGATCGTAGCGCGCGGGTATGCTCCATTTGGATTCTTTGTCTTGTTGTTATCATATCATGCATCGCCAGGTAGTGAGGAAGGTACTCATGGCGCAGGATTGATGTTGTGGGCATGAGACCACGAATTGATATAATCGTTATGTGTGTATCTTGTAGTTTGGTTATCATACACTCCCGCTTTTATAGACTATTATGATTTCATTCTGATATTTCTGATTTCACATACTTGGTACTGTTATCGACCTCGCCCGGGCTGCGTTAAATGTCGCAGTAGAGTACATCATTTGTCGATCCGCGTTTAGGATCTCATTTCACGTTTTGGGAAGCTCCGTTCCTTCGAGGCTTATCTGTTGGTATGTTACCCACAGTCAGTAGGTTCTTGTACATTCGGGGTATGGCGGGGCCCCGTCCGTCATAGTTGTTGTATAAACTCTTAAGTGCAGTAATTGTGTGGCGGGGTTTTGTAAAAGGATTAAACTGTTCGTTTTAAAAAAAGAGTTGTTTATATATATTTTTATTGGAAGGTAACCGTTCGGTTGGCCTGTTTCATTATCTTGCCTCATGTTTATGTTTAAGTTTTTATTTCCGCTGGTTTTCTCTGATGTTGTATCACTAGGGTGCCCGGGGTAAGGCACCAGTCACGGGCCCGGGATCGGGTCGTGACAGGTTAAGTTTCCAAAATCTTTATTGACCCTCAACGGTTGATGTTAGGTTTGGGGAAATTTTTAATGGTGCCTAACACTTGTGAAGTGAGGTATAGCAGCATACCTTGTAGGATACCACCTATTTAAGTGCGAGGACTGCTGCCTCAAATGAACGCACTTAAGAATTCAAGTGTGTCCACTGTCACAATGGACAAAAATATTAAGAAGAACAGAGTAAGGAAAGTTATTGTGTTGGTACCATTGTCTTGGCTTACACTAAATACTGACGGTTCAATACATCATGTTCACCGCGCAGTAAATAAGTCCGATGGTATTCTACTATGGAAGATTCAAAGCTACAGCTACCTATCCAGATGCAACATCGATCCGCCGAAAGATTGCTAGAAAGGCACCATGTGGGTGCGCCAAAATCTCTTTCAAGAGGGTATTGTTGAAAATTTACTAATGTGGAATTAAGTTTAACCCATTATTTATGACTCGCACAATTGAGATCCCGCACGTCGAAAATGCAGTTTTCACACACGTGCACACGTAGTGCCAATTATCGTAAATTTCATTAGTGAAAGAGATATTGGTACGAGAGTAAATGTTTGATACATAGAATGGTGGATGGTCATTGGTTAAATGACATGTGTTCCACGTTGGTAAATGAAGGAAGAGGTGTAAGATCGAAACTGGACGGAAAAGGGCCGTGACGCCACCACCACAAGGGCCTCGGCGCCCCGAGGGTAGGGCCGCGACGCTAAAGTACTTTTGGCTACTGGAGTCGAGACGCCGCGACGCTTTCCGGGCAGTGTCTGTGCTACGGAAGTCCAAAAGTTTGGCTGATTGTGGGGACGTTTTGGGGCATTAAGATGCCAGTTTTTCCTCCATAAATCAGCCATTATTTGGTTGCATTACTTGGTGTATTAAGTGGCCGTTACATGGCACTTGAATGACCATTACATGGGTACTTGAAGAGACATTCTTACACTACTATAAATTGAGGCCTTAGGCTCATTTGTAGAACACACCTCACTCGTGTATAGTTCAGATTTTTCTGAACTTTTTTCTCTCTAGCATATCTCTCACGCACTCAAAGGTTCTTCTTGAGAAACACTTGAGTTTCCTTTACTCATTTGTTTAGTTATTGTTTTATCTTGGGAGACAGTTGCCCATATAGTAAAAGGATATATACGGGGCAATAATGTCTTAAGGACAGAGTGAATATCACTCGACTCAGCAGCGCCCTTGTAACACTACCAGATTTAGTATTTTTTGATTTCAGGTTATAAAGACCAAGGGCTTGCTGCAGTGGAACGAAGATCCAGAGATCCAAGACTCAAGAATCATTCAAGAACCAAGACCAAGATCATCAAACTTGTCGTTGTTGTCACAACTCTTGTTAGACTTCAAGACTATGCTATTTTAATCATATTATTTACCCTTTCAAAGCACTAGTAGTAGTTGAATATTATTTTCGTACATCCATTGTAACTCACAGTAAAAACTTTGGGATCTTTCCACAGCAACCCAACCAAGCAAAGCTACCATCATAACCAGAAAAGAAGAAGAGAATTGCATTTCAAAATTTTCTTGTTTAATTGTTTGATTTCACTTGATGTTGGCGGCAGGGTCGTGTCAAACATTTTGGGGTCCTATTATAATTCGTAAAAGTGAGTCTTTAATTGAGTTAAGACCTGCGAATTATGAGTATTTACAGCAAATTTTGGCTAATACTACTTAATAAAAAATGAAGAAAGGGGCTCTAAAAAAATTCGTTTTCCGAGAACCCCTGTGCGGTAGCACACCTCGTACGGGTTCAAAAACGGCCTTGGTGAAGGGTATACAAATCTAGTGCCCAATGAAAATAGATCAATTGTCTTTTTCAAGCAATTGCTATCCAAAACAAATTCATGTTACGGGTTAAACTCATAATTTATATGGACAATTTAAATAAATTTATTTTATACAATATCTAGGGTGTTTTGTGTTTTTTTATTTTTCACAGGAACATAAAAGAGGAATGGGGAGCATTTAAAAAAAAAAACTCTAAAACTTACTTTAAATTCTTATATTTGGTATTCTTAATCATAAACTTAACAATTATCATTCCTTTCCTACTGACTTTTTATAATTTTATCGATTTGAGGACATTCTAAATTTTCTTCTTCTTCTTTTTTGGATTTCCCCTTAGAGTAATATACTTATTAAGTTATTAAACCCAAATTAAGACATTAATTATATTTGTAGCTCCATAATTTCTATCATAAGTCAAATAAGATAAAAGCTTTGATAACAAAATGAAATATAGTTACTCAAATATAAACTATTCGATAATTTACATCATGATTAAATGATTATTAAATAATATGTGTTCTTACCTAAATATTTAATCGAGCAATTTCAAGAAATTATTAAGATGTGACTAATAAAGTAATATTTTTATAATTAACAAGATCAATTGTAGAATTTATAATATATAAAATCATTGCGAAAAGCAATAGCAATACAAGCGAGGCCGCTTTGGGCGCATGCAGTGTCTTCTTGCGTAGAACAGAAAAGTGAAAAAATTTAGGGACTATTTTTTCATTTTTTATTAAGTAGTATTAGCCAAAATTTACTGTAAATATTCATAATTCGCAGGTCTTAGCCCAACTAAAGACTCACTTTTACGAATTAAAAACAAGACCCCAAAAATGTTTGAGACGGCCCTCTGAATATAATAATGAGACGAAGGCGAATTGCCATCTCTTTTTTCGAACATCCCATCACAATAGTATCAATTTTGGAGCAACACTTCAAGTCTAAGATTTATTGACTTAAATATGCAATTTTTATTTAAATTGAAATATTCCACACATATTTGTCAAATAATTTTATACTGGATATTTTTTTTAATATCCAATATAGAATTATCTCATAGGTTCTATAACCACTTCGAGCAAATGCACTGATCACAGTGTTCCAGGATACACTATTTCTTTCGGGCATTTTCATAAATAGTTTATGTGCATTGTCAAGCTGACCTTTCTTACAGTAAGCACTTGACAGCGAAGATATTTCAAATATCAGTGATCTTTTTCCCTTTTTCCTTCTTTCCATCATCTATACACTTGATAAACTATTAAACTTCAACTGTAATAAATATCATATTTGGTCATGCAGCATGTATATGACCCAAGTTAAGCAAGAAGATATTTGGGCCTAAAGCCCAAGTAGCTCACATGCAAATCTATCACCTGCTCTGCTTCATTTTAATTTTTAATAAAAATTAATTTTGTCCTACCCCATCTTGCTCCGTTAAGAGCTTGTCCTGCCCTGACCTGCCCCAATTGTCATTCCTATCCGCAAATAAGAATTTTCGATGATGAGTATCACGTAAAGTATTGCAAATTAAACGAACTTAACACTACTAATATTTTTCTTAATTTAAAAAGAATGCTTACTGTTATAGATACATGTTACTTATATGATATTTTTGTTGGAAATTTTATTTATTAAACGTGAATATAGTTAATCTTATTATTTATGACTCGAACATGTGGGGTCCCGCACGTCGAAAACCTTGTTTCCACATGCACACGTTGTGCCAAGGATCACAAATTTCCTTAGTGAAACAGATATTGATACATATACGTATGTTCGGGACATGAAATGATAGATGGTTATTGGTCAAATGACATTGGTTTCACGTTGGTAAATGAAGGAAGAATTACACGAAGTGTGAATGTCGAAACTAGTCGGAAATGGGCCGCGACGCCGCAGGAACTGCCTCGGCGCCGCGGCGCTGGCGACCCCCGGAAATCTCTGAAGTTTCAGCGCCGTGGCGCCAACCTGCAGGGTCACGACGCTGCGACAGTTTCAGAACGTTGGAAGAGAATTAAAAGTGATATTTGGGCTGACTTTGGAGCATTAATTCTCCATTATTTGGCTCATGAATTCAACCATTACTTGGTTGAATTGTAACTTCATATTCAAGGTCATTACATGGTCATTCAAGGCCATTATTAGGATAATGGAAGGTCCTCTTCTCAACACTATAAAATGAGGTATTTGGCTCATTTACAAAACACACTTGACACTCAATACTTAACATATTCTCAGAAAGTATTCTTCCATCTCTTATAATCTTTCATACACTCAAAGATTCTTCTTTTATAGTAAACTTTTGAGTTAACCTTTGCTCAAGTGTTTGTGGTTGTTTTATCTTGGGAGACAAATTGTCATTAGTCGTTAAGGGATTAATACGGGGCAATATTGTCTTAAGGACAGATTGAATATCAATCGACTCAACCAACCTTTTCTTAATTTTTATTTCAGACTGTAATTTGTTGTTGTTGTTATTTCCCGATTTCCTTGTAATCCGCAATTTTACTCACATTCTTAAGACAATATTCGTTGTTAACAACAACATGACTGGAGAAAATCAATCCAACACTGTTCAAGGCAACTCAAATGCCTTCACTGCTCAAGGCACAACTAGTGCCAACACCACTGCTTCTCAAGGCATTCCAAACGCCTTTACTACTGTTAATGGGAACACCACTGTTCCACCACCCTCTGGTTTTCACCATGAACGCCCCGAGAAATTCATGGGAATAAATTTCAAGAGATGGCAGCAAAAGATGTTTTTTTTTCTGACAGTTATGGGAGTATATCGCTTCCTAACCGAAGATCCTCCAAAAGTTGGAGATGAGGTGGACCCTCAGCCTGAAACATCGGCGGGAGGGGGCCAAGAGATCCATGTCACTAATAGCATGAATTTGACTCTAGATGCCTGGAGTCAGTGATTTTCTTTGCCGAAACTATATCCTGAACTGCTTGTCTAATCCTCTTTACACGGTATACTGTACCGTTGGAACTGCCAAAGAGTTGTAGGATAAGCTTCAGAAGAAATACAACACCCAAGATGTTGGTTCTATGAAATTCATCATTGGGAAGTTTCTAAGATTTCAAATGGTGGACAACAAGACTGTGGGATCCAAGTCCAGGAATTTCAAATGATTGTACATCACTTGGATTTGGAAGGCTTGAAGTCAAACGAGCAATTCTTGGTTGGCTCGTTAATTGAGAAGTTACCTCCCTCGTGGAATGAGTATATGAATTATCTAAAACTAAAAACGAAATAAATGACTCTAGATGAACTTATTGTCAAACTCCAGATTCATGAGGATAATAAGAAGGTCATGCCAAAAGGAAAGCAACCCATTAAGGCTAAGGCGAACGTGGCGGAAGTAAAAGGGGACCCAAACAAGAAGCGAAAGTTCCAAAAGGATGCAAAGGGCCCAACAACTGAAAAGTTTAAATGGACTTGCTATTATTGTGGCAAATCTGGCCACATGGCTAAGGAGTGCCGCAAACTCAAGCATGCTAATAAAAGAAGGCCAAAGGAAAGTCCAAGGCTAACGTCGTCGAAGATACTCTTCTTGGCGATATGATTGAGGATTTTTCGGCGGTGGTTCTTGAAGCAAACCTCGTTGAGAAGACAAGAAGTTGTTCATGGGTAACAACGCTTCTTCAGAGGTGCCGGGGGTAAGAAAGGTGTTCCTGAAGATGACGTCCAGGAAGGACCTGACTCTGAAGGAAGTGATGCATGTCCTAGAAATTCGAAGAAATTTAATTTCTGGACCACTATTGGTGAACACTGGTTTTAGGCTAGTGTTTGAATCTAACAAGTTGTAATCACTAAAAATGGAATGTTTGTAGGAAGAGGTTTCGTTTGTGAAGGCCTCTTTAAGGTTAATGCTTCTTCTGTAATGGCTACTCCTATCATTAATAAAATTGAGCATTCTACTTACTTGCTTGAATCTTCTAATTTGTGGCATCACAAATTAGGACATGTAAACTATCAATCCATCCAAAGGTTGGTAAAGATGGAGTTGTTGCATTATATCGACGTAAACACTCAACGTAAGTGTGAGGTGTGCGTAGAGGCAAATATTTCAAAGAGTTTCTTTAGATCCATCGAAAGGGAAACCGCTCCTTTAGAACTCATACACACTGATATATGTGACTTGAAGTTCGCATAAACTAGAGGGGGGAACAAGTACTTTGTGACTTTCATAGATGATAGCACAAGGTATTGTTACCTTTACCTGCTCAAAAGTAAAGGTGAAGCCTTTGGAGCATTCAAATGTTACAAAGCAGAAGTTGAAAACCAACAAAGCGGACGGATTAAATCAATCCGTAGCGATAGAGGGGGAGAATATGTCGCACCGTTTGAAGAATTTTGTGCTCAATCGGGCATTTTTCACCAAACGACGGCTCCTTACTCACCTCAATCTAATGGAGTTGCTGAACGTAAAAATCGTACGTTAAAGGAGACGATGAATGCGTTACTCATCAATTCAGGCCTTCCCCAAGAAATGTGGGGAGAAGTTGTCCTTACCCCTTGCAAGATTCTTAACAGAGTTCCTCACAAAGGTAAGGACAAGACTCCATACGAGTTATGGAAATGAAAGAAACTTAACTACAAATACTTTAAGGTTTGGGGTTGTCTGGCAAAGGTTAAAGTACCTACGCCAAAGCAGATCAAAATTGGACCTAAGACTGTTGATTGTATATTCATCGGATATGCAAGCAACAGTAGTGCTTATTGCTTCATAGTGCATAAGTAAGATGTACCCGACGTTCATGAGGATACAATTATGGAATCGAGGAACGCTAGATTCTTTGAAGACTCATTTCCTATGAAGGAAAGAGACATAACCTCTATCAAACGAAGTTATGATCAGATATCACAAGATTCAGGAGTCACTAACTACCCGGATCTAAACGGTTTAGATCCAGCAAACTCTGCAGTGGCTGATTATTCGGAATCCAGTATTCCAGATTCTCAGTACTTGGAGGGTCCAGAGATGGAACCAAGACGAAGCAAAGGGCCAGACAAGATAAGTCATTCGGTCCAGAGTTTGTAGCTTATATGGTTCATGACGAACCACGGACAATCGCTGAAGCATTGTCAACTCCAGAAGCGTCACTCTGGAATGAAGCTATTGAAAGTTAAATAGAATCCATCTTGCACAATCATACTTGGGAGTTGGTTGATCTTCCTCCGGAAAACAAGCCATTGGGATGTAAATAGATACTCAAATGAAAGTTAAAAGCAGATGGATCTATAGACAAATACAAGGCCAAGTTAGTAGTCAAAGGATATCGACAAAATGAGGGTTTTGACTATTTTGACACCTACTCTCCGGTGTCTAGGATGACATCCATACATATGTTCATTAGCTATCGCCGCCTTGCGGGATATGGAAATACACCAAATGGATGTCAAGACAACCTTCCTAAATAGTGATTTGGAAGAAGAAATTTATATGGACTAACCCGAGGGGTATGTGGTTCCTGGACAAGAGACGAAAGTTTGTTGGCTTGTCAAATCTCTGTACGGGATGAAACATGCCCCAAAGAAATGGAACGAGAAGTTTGATAATACTCTATTATCAAAGGGATTCGCTATTAATGAGTGTGACAAATGTGTCTACACAAAAGCAGATGTCAACTCATTTGTAATGATTTGCATTTACGTAGATGACATGTTGATCACTGGTAGCAGTCCTAGGGTAATTCTAGAGACTAAGAACATGTTGAAACAATGTTTTGACATGAAAGATATGAGTATCACAGATGTCATCTTAGGGATCAAGATCTCTAAGACATCTGACGGACTGGTCTTTTCTCAATCTCATTACATCGAGGATGTGCTGAAGAAATTTGAGGTTTTCGACAGTTCACCAATATCGACACCACTGGATGTAAATCAAAAGATTGATAAACATTTTGGTGCACCCATACGCCAGGAGCGATATGCGAAGGTGATTGGCAGTCTGATGTACATTACAAATTGCACTTGACCTGATATCGTTTATGCGGTCAACAAGTTGGCTAGGTTCACCTGCAATCCGAGTGAGGATCACTGGAAAGTGTTAACAAGGGTACTAAGATACCTGAAACACACGCAAACTTATGAGTTACACTATTCGAGATATCCAGCTGTACTAGAGGGGTACAATGATGCAAACTGGATATCTGATATCGAGAACACCAAGTCCACCAATGTGTATATATTTACAATTGGTGGTGGGGTTGTGTCTTAGAAATCCTCTAAGCAAATTTGCATTGCCCGATCCACGATGGAGTCGGAGTTTATCGCTTTAGACAAAGCAGGAGAAGAAGTTAAGTGGCTTCATGACTTCTTAGAGGATATCCCATGTTGGGATAAACTCGTACCTTCTGTAATGATCCACTGCGGCAGTCAGTCAACTCTAGGAAGGGCACAGAGTTCTATGTACAATGGTAAATTTCGTCACATAAGACGAAGACATAAGATCGTTCGGCAGCTGGTCACCACGGGTATTATTTCTATTGATTACATAAAATCAAAGGAAAACATAGCAAATCCCTTGACGAAGGGAATACCCAGAGATCAGATGTTCTGCCTGTCTAGGGGAATGAGCTTAAAATTCAATCACTAAGAAGTGATACCGCGGACACCCAACCTAACAGACTGGAGATCCCAGGAATTAGGTTCAATGGGAAAACCATGCCATAAAAGTTTAGTGGAGCGCTTCGATGGAAGCAAGATCACTTCGGATAATGTCTCTACATAGAAACATGAATCCAAGGTCGTTCCCGTGATAGACATCAAGTGCTACCTGCAAAGGGGTAAGAGGTTAAGTTTCCAAAACCTTTGAGAATCCTCAGTCGTTGAGGTTAGGTTTGGGGAAACTTTTAATGGTTCCTAATACTTGTAAAAGTTGGGTATAGCAGAATACCTTGTAGGAGACCACTTATTTAAGTGCGAGGACTGGCCGGCCTCAATTGAAGCACTTAAGAATCCAAGACGTTTGTGGCCACAATGGACAAAACCTTAAAGAAGAATAGAGTAAGGAAAGGTGTTGTGTTGGTACCATTGTCTTGGATTATACTAAACACTGACGGTTCAAGACATCGCATTCACCGTGCAGTAAATAAGCCCGATGGTATTCTAATATGGAAGGTTCAAAGTCACGGCTACCTATCCAGATGCAACATTGATTCGCCGAAGGATTGTTAGAAAGACATCATGGGTGTACGCCAAAATCTCTTTCAATAGGGGATTGTTGGAAATTTATTTATTAAACATGAATATAGTTAATCCTATTATTTATGACTCGAACATGTGGGGCCCCGCACGTCGAAAACCTTATTTCCACACACGTGCACACGTTGTGTCAAGGATCATAAATTTCTTTAGTGAAAGAGATATTAGTACATATACGATATGTTCGGGACATGAAATGATAGATGGTTATTGGCCAAATGACATTGGTTTCACGTTGGTAAATGAAGGAAGAATTGCACAAAGTGTGAATGTCGAAACTAGTCGGAAACGGGCTGCGACGCCATGCGGTCGGCGGCCGTAACTCTCTCGATTCGTGCTGTGGCGCTAACTGAAGGTCAGCGCGCCAACTGCGGGGCCGTAGTGGCCGCGACATTTAGAACGTTGGAAGAGAATTAAAAATGATCTTTGGGCTGACTTTGGAGCATTATTTCTTCATTATTTGGCTCATGAATTCATCGGCTGAATTGTAACTTCATATTCAAGGTCAATGGTTGAATTGTAACTCCATATTCAAGGTCATTACATGGTCATCCAAGGCCATTATTAGGCTAATGGAAGGTCATCTTCTCAACACTATAAAATGAGGCCTTTGGCTCATTTGCAAAACACACTTGACGCTCAATACTTAACATATTCTTAGAAAGTATTCTTCCATCTCTTGTAATCTTTCATACACTCCAAGATTCTTCTTTTATAGTAAACTCTTTGAGTTATCCTTTGCTCAAGTGTTTGTGGTTGTTTTATCTTGGGAGAACAATTGTCATTAGCCGTTAAGGGATTAATATGAAGTAATATTGTCTTAAGGGCAGACTGAATATCAATCGACTGAACCAACATTTCCTTAATTTTCATTTTAGACTGTAATTTGTTGTTGTTGTTATTTCCCGATTTTCTTGTAATCCGCAATTTTACTCACAATTGTTTTTATTCCCAAAATTATGTGCTTGAGATATACACCATAATCGAGCAAACGATATATTAATAGTTTTAAAAAAGAGAAATTATTATTGAGAAGACATTTAACAAAGTATAACTTATTGTGGTATGTTCGAAATATACAAAAGATTAGATGTTGTCAAAGAGTATTGCTTCGACCATCATCAATGAAAGTCTTAGAGATATGATTTTCTTTCCTAAAAGGTCTTACAAATATGTAATAATTGTTAGTACCAATCTAATATCTTCGATTGAACATACACAATTATAGGATAAGAATTAAATTGTAATTGAAATCAACAACAAAACATACTGCATGTGACACCCTATTTTCAACCGGAGTCGGAAACGGGATTACTGCTGCATGGTTAGATTCCTCAATTTGCATTTTTAAAGGAGTCGCCACCTAATTATTATAGTGAATTAGGACACTAAAAATGTAGCATAAAATACTACGAATGATCTCCATTTTTAAGGTCTGTGAAACTATGTGAGATTCTAGGTAAGGGTTCTTTATTATCCTAAAGGGAAGGGGTTAGGCATCATAAAGGATCCGCTAACTTGCGGTTGTCCGTTCAAACTTAGGTTTAAAATTATTGTGCTAAATATATCATGCAATTCTAAGGGTATTCTAATTATTAAACTAATCAAAAGATATTTAAACTAGGCATGCAAATATTTAAAATAAATATATATTTAACAAGATAGTAATAAAAGTAAACAATCATAAAAAATGTAATGAAGAGAAATTAGCGACTTTTCCCTTTTATTTCATTTTATGCGAATATTTTAACTTTGGGAGTGCTATAAATTTTCTGAAAAGACACTTAGTAGAAGGGTTAGTAAATAATAAATAAATTATCAAACAAACACAATATATGTATATATATATATATAGATATATATGTAAAATACATTGTAAAAGATATATTTTTATATAGTGTGGGCTCAGCTAGTGTTATGCCAAAGATACTAAGACATGAGAAGCCAATATCGCTACGGTGGCGGTCGACTCGCCTCCTGGTGAACGATACTATGCATTCTCGTCTAATCTTTTTCACTTTCCTCCTCGCCCGCATATTCCGTCTCGCTTACCACGGAGGCCTCCAGATCGACGGATAAATTCTTCTTTGGCCCGTGTAGTATCAAATTCAAAATCAGTAAAATACCAAGTGTAGTAATTTGTTCAAAAAATCAGTTTAATAAAAATAAAGGAAATCGCGAGAATTAGTCACGAAAATCGAACAACATGCGATGGTAAAATCCACAAAACCGATTGACGGCCCCATAACAGAGTCGTGCGGTAGTAAAGTCGCGAATGCACACGGAGTATTTTCGAGCAAAGCGATGGCGATGGTCGACGGAAAATTGAAGCTTTCGGAGTTTTACTCGTATTACAAACAAGAAATCAAAGCGATCAACCAACAGATTCCAAGAAATAAAACCAAACAAACGTCTCAACAAGACCGAATATCGTAAAATCAATCAAAATAGAGCGAAAGCGGAGTTTTTAAACTCGGTGAATAGAAATCCGAAAATCAGTCCAACATAGCCAACAATAATAGCAACAAAAATGAAGAAACAATCGTAAGCGTCGCGGAGTTTAAAACAAAGGTTGACGTTACCAACAGATAGAAGCGGCCGGGCGTCGGCTTCCACTCGAAGTCGCGGAGCGACGCCGCCATAACGCTGATGAATCGACGGGAAACGATGGTGAGGTTCACGTGATGTGGGGCGATGGGGGTGTCGGGTGTTTTAAAGGAGGGTTCGCCGGAGTTTTTAGAACTCCGGCGAAGGGCAGCGGCGGCGACGGGAATGGGTGATTCTTTTTTTTTTTTTTTTAAAGGGAAGAGGGCTGCTGATATTGTTGTTGTGCGCTGGTGGTTGTGGGGTGTTTCGCCGGTGGTGTCGACGGAGGGCGGCGAAGGGTGGCGACGGGAATGGGTGAAGGGAGATGATCTCTTTCTTTTTTTTTTTAAAATGGAAAAGGTTCTGTTCCTTTTTCTTGGCTGATACGTGGCTGCCCTTAAAGAAAAAATGAATGTTGGACTCTCTTTTCTTTTTACCCAAGTGAACGTTGGGCTCTCTTCCCTGGATCTGTGGGCTGCCCCTCCTCTTTTAATAAAGGGGGGGGGGGGGGTAAGGGGTTTAGGGGGGAAATGAAAGTGGTTTGAAATTTAAAAATGGGGGGGAAATAAAAGGGGGTGTTTGGATGAAATAAAAAAAATGGTGTTGGATTGGAATGATTCGGATTGGGTTCCGTACTGGACTGGATTGACAAAATGTAAAGCGGTTTAATTATTTAAAAGAAAAATTAATTAACAAGATACAAAATTATAAAAAATGTAAATGCCGATGCAATAATAATAAAATACAATATTTAGACAAATGTTTAATGTCTAATTAAAATTAAAGCCGGATGTCAATTAATTATTTAAAGAGATGCAAAATATTATTATAAACATAATATTAACAAAAACATAATTTTTAAATTAAAAAGATGCAATGTCATTTTGTGAATAAATAAACATAGAATATTATGTAAAAATATGCAAAATAACGATTAAAACGCGGTGTGCTAAAATACTTAAAATTACACGAAATATATAAAAAACGGGTCAAAATTGACTGTCAACACTGCAATTGGAAATCAAATACTAACTTGATCCGATAGAGGCCTGCTTTAGCAGTGTCCTAAGACAGAAATTCGCTCCCACTTGTGTTGTAGTTCCGGACGTCTATCTTGAGGATACAACTATCTGGTGCAAGTTCTTGCACAAAAACTTGACCCTGTCGAATTTTACTCTATGTTGTTTTTCCAAAAATATATTTTGGGAAGAAGAAGGAGAAGTAAGATCAAATCATAAGATCAATTTTTCCATTTCCAACTAAGTGATGATCCTCCTTTTATAGCATTAAAATCTGAATAAGTATAACTTTTCATACCAGAGGTTGTAACTGTTTTGAACAGTTACACCTTTAGATTTTATCCAAATTTTTTTTTGTCCGTTAGACCAGCGTCGCGGCCCTTCACCCTTGGCACTGCGGTGCTCACCCCAGGCGTCACAGCTCTTCCTCTTAGCGCCGCGACCCTAATTCTCATTTTAATTTTCTGAAGTTACTGCCAAATAGGCGTCGCGACGCTTATACGGTAATTTTTTCCTTGATCTCTGGACATTCGGCGTCACGGCCCTCATCCTAGGCGCCGCGGCACTTAGTCAAAATTTTGATCACTTCTTAATCCCACACAAGTTCCAACAATACCCTACATTTTCTATTCAAACACCTAACAATACCCCCACATTTGGATAGAAATAAGATAATGAGGAACTTATCGTTATTTCGGAAAAATTGGATATGACATGCATCAGAAATAGTGTCTTGTGAACTTGAACCGTTCGTAGTGAATACTTATCGGATCTACGTTGTGAAATAGTGAGCGTATGTCTTGAACTATTCGCGTTTTATAGTAAATCGAAACAATAAGTATCACACACATCATACCAACATATTTCAATTCTTACGGTTGTGTTCATTTCGGTCGTGAACAACTCCTTCTTCGTGAGATTTTGTAGAGAACGTAGCCATTCGGTTCTCAAAGATGTGACCCCACAACAATCTCATATAGGTAATACCAATCAAGAATAGTCCGTATTATCCCACCATAATGACTTTGAGTATTAATAAGAATAAAACTCAGCCCTTAATCATCAACGGATTAACACACATTGGTTCACCATAGGAATAAGCATATGTGTGTGTTATATGCTTTTTGAGTCTTCCCCAACTAGTTATTCTATTGAACCTAAATCATGGGATCTCCAATGTCGCTAGGTTAGGTTTTCGCCAAGTAATGACTCATTGTATTGGCTTTAAGCCCATTTCCCTCGATGTAAATACGACTTTCTCTCTATTAAGGCCTTTTGTCAAAGGATCCGCTATATTGTCCTTCGATTTTACATAGTCAATGGAAATAATTTCATTCTTTAGCAAGCTACGTATAGTATTATGATGTCGTCTTATGTGCCTTATTTGCCATTGTATATTTGGTTTTTTGCCCTCGTAAGAGCAGCCATACTATTATAATGTATGCAAATGGCTATAACAGGCTTTGTCCACAAAGGAATACCTTCTAGGAATTTTTTGTGTCATTCTGCCTCTTCGGCAGCTTTGTCCAAAGCTACAAACTCTGCTTCCATAGTCGATCGTGTATTCACGGTTTGCTTTGATGATTTCCAAGATATCGCCGCTCCACCAAATGTAAATACATAACCACTTGTGGACTTACTTTTCGAATGGTTGGAAATCCAATTAGCATCACAATATCCTTCTAAAATATGAGGATACTTTATATAATGCAACTCATATTTCATTGTACGTTTTAAATATCGGAGCACCCGAATTAGTGCAAACCAATAATCTTTTTCTGGATTATGTGAGTATCGACTAAGTCGACTCACTGTATATGCTAATTCCGATCGTGTACAATTCATTATGTACATCAAACTTCCAAGAACTTGTGTATATTCCAATTGAGACACACTTTCACCTTGATTCTTCTTAAGATGACTAGCGGGATCAAATTGTGTAACTACCGGTCGATCGTCATAGTGTCCAAACTTTCTAAGAACCTTCTCAATATAATGGGATTGAGTTAGTATGTAACCATCAAAATTCTTTTGAATTCTAATATCAAGAATGACATCCGCTATTCTCATATCTTTCATATCAAAAGCGACATGCATCATCTTCTTGATTTGGTTAATTACATTCTTACTTGTTTCCATAATTAGCATATCATCAACATATAAGCATATAATGACACACGCATTCTTACATTCTTTAACGTAGACACATTTGTCACATTCATTTATTTGAAATCCATAGGATAATAGTGTATTATCAAACTTTTCATGTCATTGTTTTAGAGCTTATTTAAGTCCGTATAAAGACTTAATTAATTTACAAACCTTCTTTTCTTGACCTTTAACAACAAACCATTCGGGGTGTTCCATGTAAATTTCTTCATCTAGTTCACCATTCAAGAATGCGGTTTTCACATCCATTTGGTGTATTTCTAAATTGTGAATAGCCGCTATAGCAATTATCGTCCTAATGGAAGTAATTCTAGTTACTGTGAGTAAGTATCAAAGAAATCTACACCTTCTTTTTGTCGAAACCCTTTGGCCACTATATGCGTTTTGTATTTTCTATAGTACCATCAGGCCTTAATTTCCGTTTGAAAATCCATTTAAGGCCTATCGGTTTTTGTTCCGGAGGAAGATCAACAAATTTCCATGTATTATTATGCATAATGGATTCTACCTCACTTTGGGTAAGCTCTTTCCAATAAGGTGCTTCGAATGATTCCATAGCAGCCCTATATGTTTGAGGTTCTCCTTCAACGAAGAAGGTCATAAAGTCTGGTCCATAACCTTTGGTAATTTTCCTACGTTTACTTCTCCTTGGTTCAGAATTTTCTTCTTGAATAGATGAAGTATTACTTTTATCACTTTGTGTGTTTTGATCTGACTCACCTTGAGGCAGCATCCTCTTCTTATGATTAGGATTACTTTTATCCTTTTCCTTGTCTTTGTAAAGAAAAGTTTCCTCAAAGAATTCTGCTTCAGCGGATTCCATAATTGTGTTTTTGTGAATACCTTCAACATCGGAACGATAAATCAAAAACTTATATGTCGCACTATTATTGGCAGGACCAATATATATATATGCAATCCACCGGTTTTGGTCAAAATTTAGTTTTCTTTGGTAAGGGAACTTGTTCGCTAGGCAACCCCACACTTTCATCTTTTTAAAAGTAGGCAATCGACCCTTCCATAACTCATAAGAGGATTGATCACTTTTCTTATGAGGAATTTTATTTAATATCATATTTGCAGTAAGTAATGCCTCTCCCCATAGGCTTAGAGGTTCTCCCGAACTAACCAACATTGAGTTTATCATATTCTTCAATGTTCTATTCTTGCGTTCGACAACTCCATTTTATTTTGGAGTATATGGTGTAGTGGTTTGATAAACTATACCATGAGTAGAACAAAATTCATGAAAATCATTAGATTGATATTCACCACCTCTATCAGACCTTAGAATTTTAATTATTTCTCAAGTTGGTTCTCCACTTCAGCTTGTATGTTTTAAACATGTTCAAAGCCTCGGCTTTGGTATGTATTAAGTATACATAACTATTTACTGCAATCATCTATGAATGAGATGTAATAATTCTTTCCTCCATGAGATGGGGTTGTTTGGTAATCACACAAATCACTATGAATTAAACTAAGCACTTCATTTAATTTCTCTTCAGATTTGAGGATGACTTGGATATTTTGATTATATGCATACTCCACACTTAGTCATTTTGTTCATAGAATATTTTGGCAACATGTCTAAATATACCATTCTTTGTAAAAAACGATAATTAACATGGCCTAATCTTGAATGTCATAAGGAAGGGGAATCAACCAATGTACATAGAAGCAGTGCTAGTGCCTGCATTTTCATTAATAATAGTAGCATCCTTAGTAGGTACAACAGATAGTTTAAAGAACCCTTCACTAAGGTAACCCTTCCCTACATACACCCCACCTTTGGTGAGTACAAATTTGTCTGATTCAAATACAATCTTAAAGGCATTGTTACTTAGAACAGGACCATAAATCAAATTCTTACAAATTGCAGGCACATGCAACACATTAGTGATTACAAGATCATTCCCGGAAGTGAGTTTCAGAATCACCTTCCTTTTTTCTTTAACTTTCACAACAACAACATTCCCCACGAATAAAGGTTCTCCATCCTTGATTGACTGGTAGGATGTAAACATGTCCTTTACAAAACAAACATGCATAGGAGCACCCGTATCCATCCACCAGTCGGTTGAATTAGTAACCAGATTTTCTTGAGCATCAACAACACCAATGAATTGATTTCTTGTTTCAGCATTGTTGGCTTGGTTGAAATTCCCCGAACCACCACCACCACCTCCTTGGTTTTTGCGAAAGCGAGAATCCTTTACTCTATGCCCAGATTTACCGCACACCCAATAGACTCCCATTTGTTGTTTCTTGAACGCTTTGGTCTTTTGTGGGGCGAGTACATTTTTTCTGGCAGCAAAAGGTGGCTTGGCAGCAACAATCTTGCCCTTGCCTTTCTGAAACTTGTCCTTAGATGGACTGCCTCCAACCATGTTAGCATTAGGCTCCAAGTAAATAACATCAGTCTTTTCATTCTTCTGGTTATCCTCTTCAACTCGAAGTTTAAGAACCAATTGCTCAAAGTTCATATCGTCGGTTAAATGCTTAAGATAAATTTTGAAATCCTTCCAAGAAGGAGGTAATTTCTCAATAATAGAACCAACAAGGAAATTCAGGTTAAGACTCATACCTTCAACATCTAACTCATGAATAATGACTTGGAGTTCCTTTACTTGCTTGACAACAGACTTGGCATCATTCATCTTAAAGTTCAGGAACTTGTCAATGACAAACTTTTTCGAACAAGCAACCTTAGTCTTGTACTTGTTCTCCAAAGACTGCCACAACTCCCTTGCCGTTTTGAACATGGAGTAGATATCATAGAGAGAGTCATCCAAGGCATTGAAAATATAGTTCCTGCAATGAAACTCGTGACTCTCCCAAGTCTCAATAGCCTTCAGATTTTCGGCCCTCTCTGCCTCAGTAGGAGCATCCTCCCTTTCTCCTTCTGGCAACGCCATAGGAGCCTCAGTAGTCAAAACATTCGCCGCATGAAGAGTTGTCAGATAGAACAACATCTTTGTTGCCAACGTTTGAAATTAAGATCCAGATTGATCAATCTTTGAGAATTTCTGTCTTAGATTGTTAGTACAAATCTAATATCTTTGATTCTATTAAACAAATACAATTATATGATAAGAATTAAATTGAAATTGAAATCAACAACAAAACATATTGCAATTGGAAATCAAATACTAACTTGATCCGATAGAGGTCTGCTTTAGCAGTGTCCTAAGATAGAAATTCGCCTCCACTTGTGCTATAGTTCCGGACGTCTATCTTGAGGATACAACTATCTGGTGCAAGTTCTTGCACAAGAACTTGACCCTGACAAATTTTATTTTATGTTGTTTTTCCAGAAATATATTTTGGGAAGAAGAAGAGAAGTAAGTAAGATCAAATCATAAGATAAATTTATCCATTTCCAACTAAGTGATGATCATCCTTTTATAGCATTAAAATATGAACATGTATAACCTTTCATACCAGTAACTGTTTTGAACAGCTACACCTTTTTATTTTATCCAGAAAATTTGTATGTCTGTTAGACCAGCGCCGCGACCCTTCACCCTTGACGCCACGACGCTCACCCCAGGCGTCGCGGCTCTTCCTCTTAGCGCCGCGACCCTAATTCTCATTTTAAATTTTTGAAGTTACTGCCAAACAAGCGCCGCGGCTCTGCTACCAAGCGTCGCGACGCTAATCACAATAATTTTTTCTTGCACTCTGGACATTCGGCGCCGCGGCCCTCACCCTAGGCGCCACACCGCTTAACCAAAATTTTGATCACTTCTTAATCCCACACAAGTTTCAACAATAATGCTTACTTTTTGTATATCTTACTTATCTTTGTAAAACAAAGAGATAATGATAAAAAATATATTAGAGTTATATTTTTCGTGAGCTTTCTACCTGAATAATTTGAGTTTTCTACTTGAACTATTTATCAAAACACATTTCAATTATTAATTGTTCATTTTTCTACCCGAACGATGAGACAGGAAAAATGAATATGTAATAGTTGAGATGTGTTTTGATATAGATGGTGATAATTCAAATAAAAAACTCGCACATCTAACGGTTCACGTAGAAATTAAAAAAAAAGTGATAGTTGATTGACTATTAGCTCTAAAACAAACAAATGTTCTCAAAATATATTTCATCTATGTGACTAATCAAATTTATTTTTAAAAATGTGTTTATTTGGTTGGGACTTAATACTTGTATGGTATAATTAGCTGATCTGAGAAAATTTACATGTAATAAAGTATGAGCATACTGATATCCTATACAACCAATTCACACATGTTCTTGAAAATTACAAACTCCTCATTATACGTCGCCGTATGGTCCTTTTTCCTGTTCTATTAGGAAACCTAATCTGTACCCTCTTTATATGGAATGTTAAATTAGGATTAGATTTAAATTATATTATAGTAATTAAAACCCCAGCTTTTATTAGCTGTCCATTATCTCATTACATGTAATATGTATGAACATTTCATACTGATCTTTTCAAATTCTACTTTTATGTGTATGTATGTATATCTGTATCTGAAATTCTCAATTGGGTTTTAAAAACCAAACCCTAGTTTGAATTTTGCTGTCTAAATTGGGGAATTTCAAGAAAGCCTTAACCTTTTGCTTAAAGATTTGATTTTTATTGTTGTTTTTGGGGAATTCTTGAAATTCCTGGATCTGGGTGTGTGAAAAAATGCATCAAGAAGATGAAGAGTTGAAAATGGCGTTAAGGATGAGTATGCAGAAGGAGTCACCTGAGCCAAAGAGGAGCAAACCAGAAGAGGAGGTTTCCAGTGGGGGGGAGTCACCGGAGGTGAAAAACCAGAGACTTCAGAGGGAATTGATGGCTGCTGCTGCTGAAAAGAGGATGAAGAATGTGGTGGTGGAGAAGAGCGGTGGGGCTGGTAGTGGGGTAGTGGAATGTAGGGATAAAAATGTGAACTTGGTGAAGGGTGAGGAGAAAAATGTGAACTTGGTGAAGGGGGAAGAGGTTTCGGTTGAAGAGGCTAATCAGTTGTTTGCAATGATCTTTGGTTGTGAAGTTACCAAAGATATTCTTGGTCAGTGGACTAATCAGGGCATAAGGTATGGTAATATTGATGTTTTTCCGCTTGAAATTATGTCAGTATAGTTAGGATGATGTGTTAGTGATAATTGAATTAATGAATTCAGTTTAGTTTTTCGTTTTATGGTGTGATATAATCTCGTGAGGTAGTTTGTTCATTTGAAAACTGCATTTGATCACTTGCTATGTGCAATTGGATTTTCACTTGTTCTCTTTGATGACTCGTTTTTTCCGTATACATAGTGTTCTTGTGAATGTTCTTGGTTTCCTGTTTAGAGCACTGTATTGCAAATAGCTGTCGGGCTATGTTATGTTTTTATTTTCTCTTCAAAATTTTAAGCTTGTTAGGTGCTCAGGTACTTGTGCAAAACAAAAAAGAAATAAGAATATCATTGGAAATAAGAAAGAACACAAAAGGTCGGGATTGATAGAAGCGGGTAGTTCTAGTAAGATTTGTGATATGAATAATGTTACATTTGACAGCGATATATCAAGGTATTATCCGCTTTGGTCTTAACGCAAAAGAGGCCTCAACATTTGAATCCTAAACTCGCTCATATATGACCACTATTTCCCCCCTTCCACTCCGATGTTTGCATTTTCCCAAGACAAGTTTAATAGCGAACTTCCTCTCGAGTTCATCACCAGCGGGCAGCGGTGCATGGGCCATTACACTCACCCCATTGGGGACTCAACGTCCTAGTTGAGATTTTCCCCATCATTGTACGTACTTACTCTGATACCTCTTGTAACGGCCCAACTATAAAGGTATTGTCTGCTTTGGCCTGATCCCTTTGGACCACCTCAAGACTTTCGAGTTTTACGGTTTGTCCCCTTGGGCTTTAACCCAAAGTGTATCAACATTTGAATCTTGAACGGTCTTTTATATGGTCCCCAACTTTTTCGAGGTATCGACTTTGATAACAGAATGTGACGCCCATGGTGGAGGGCAAGCTGATAAGGGTGGGTAATGTGGATTAAAGAGAAAGACTGCCATGCTTCTAGACAGACAAGCTTTTGAGGGGGGGGGGGGTACATGACACTTTTAGGTAAATCCCACATCGAAAAAGGAAAGGAAAATGAAGTTCTATATTAGACAAAGTACAAGTTCATATGGTTTGCACACTTTTTGGATCGATGACAGTGTAGTCCAAGTGACAAATTCTGTTGGGCCAAAACGGACAATACATGCCATGAGCTTGGACCGACAAATATGGTATAGCGTCAGACTCCCGCAGTACAATGGTGGGTTAAACCTCAACAATATGTCGTTCACGCCCATGACGGAGGGCGGGGTGATGAGGGTGGGTCGAAAACGACTGATTGGCTTCTACCTTAGGCAAATCCCACATCAGAAAGGGAGAGAAAAGTGAAGTTCTATAATAAGACAACACAAATTCACATAGCACCTACGCTTTTGTGCTCGATGATATCCCAATAGACAAATCCGCAAGGTCTTTTTGGGCTTGAATTGTGACATATAAGACACCATTTTGGGAATCCATTTCCTAGTACCAGATATTGACTTTTCTGTATAAAAGTAAAAATAAATTTGTTCTAGTCTTGAAAAACACATGATTTGCTAATTTGTTCCTTTTAAATTTAAATTTTCCCAATTAAAAATAAGATACAAAACTTTTTTGTTCTCTTATAAAGACCCTTTTGAAGTGGTCAACCACATCAGACTAAACATAGCCAAAGGCTCAAGCCTCAAGCCTCAAGGTTGGTTTTGGTTTCAGGTTTAGGCAAGAACTTGAACAGACCATGCACACCCCTTTCGGTATTGGGTATTCAATGTTGTTAGGATATGGCCTATTCGTCCTTCAAGTAGTGCCATCACCGACGCTTATTCAAACCCCCTGCCCCTCAGGCAGTGCCCTTGTGGTGTCCATGGCCACCATCTAATATAAGTAATTTAGTGATGCTAGATTTCACTTCTCTTAGAAGCGTTTATGATGCACTACCTGATGCAGAGTCTGTCTTAGTATGTCCTTTGTATAGTGTGTATGTAGAGGATGCTATCATTGCATCTTTCTGAACCTTGTATATGTTCTGGGGGGAAATTCTAGGACTGCTTAGAAATTTATATAATTTTGTTACTTGTATTGTTGATTCCCTTAATCAGTTAATCTATTCTTTGCTTATTTAGGTTGAACATTGATACACGGATTCATTTGAGTTGATTTGCTGATACTTGAAAAATATTTTGTAGGTTTAGTGAGGATCCAGATACATCTATGGGTTTAGTGCAGCATGAAGGTGGGCCCTGTGGTGTGCTAGCAGCAATACAGGTAATACTTTGGTCCCCTCTTGTTTCTTTGGAATAAATTAAAGTTTCATAAATGAAGATGAACTGATTGTCATTTTCTCTGGTTTATTAGCTAACTTTTTCTGCAGGGGGAAGATAGTCTTGTACTTGCTCTGAATTTTCTTATGTTAATCTCACAGCTACTTTCTACAGCAGATAGATAGTTCTGGACTTGCTTTAAATTTTTTATGTTAATCTCACAGCTACTTTCTACAGCAGATAGATAGTTCCGGACTTGTTTTGAATTTTTTATGTTATCTGACAGCTACTTCTAGAGGTCAAGAACAAAATTTGTCCCCATTGGGCAGTAGGTTTAAGTATTTGCTAAAAGTTAGAGATTGATATGATTTTACAGCCACATGTATTAGATACAAATCCCAGTGTTAATTAGGAAAAGTTGCAGTGCAAGTATGCATTAATTTTTTTGTACATTCATGGGTATCTTCTGTCACTTCCAATAAATAATCAGGTGCCATTTTGTTCTGCTGGATGACGAAGAATTTGTCTACTTATGCTTTAGTACTTTATTCGTGCGCTCTATGTGATTACACACCATACTTTCATTTGCACTTGATTCTACATTCACCGTACTCCCTGTTTGAGTTTAGCATGTTGGACTCAATTTAAGTTGCACATAGTTTTCCATCTCTTTTTGACAACCGTGCCTTGATTCTGCAGGCTTTTGTTCTGAAGTACCTATTGTTTCTCTCGGATGATTTAAATATGGTTTCACCTAGCTTGTCTGGTAAATCTGCGAGAGCTGATATTTTTTCGTCTCTAAGTGAAGAGAAAAAATCAAGGTGGATACTTTGTGAATCTTCTTCCCGTGTGGGCATATTTTGTTGATTTTTAAAGTGTGTTACTGAATTTATGCCTTGTTGAGACCCTTTTACATAATATTTAACTGCTACAAGGCTCATGCATTAGATTTATTACACATCTATACACATTGTTTTTATATGTAAATACTTTCTTTTATGAGTAAAAATAAAGTAATCCCCCGTCCTCCCTCTCAAAAATAAAAATAAAAATTGTAATGGAGAAACTTTAGCACTAGGAACAACTGCTGACTGCAGTTGGTTTTCCTTGTATGGTCTCCTGCTGATTGAGTTATCTCTTCTTGAATTAACTGGTGGACTTCTATCTCAATGCTGCTGGGAAAATTTTGATATTATTGGACAAATCCTGAAAAATCTTTTCTTCTTTTCCTTTTTTACTGATTCGGGACAGAGCATTGGTCAGAGCCATGTGTGAGATATTGTTTATGTGTGGAAGCAATAGAAGGGTTGTGATAGCATCTTTGAGAACACTTGATGGTCACCTTGAGGGGTCCGAGGGGCGTTCAAGTGACGAGGTAAGCTATTAGATGTCTGCTAGGATTTTGTTTTTTCATGTTGCTCCTTTCTGTGTTACTCCTCCTATATAATTTAATTGTTTGTGGAATCAAACAACTTTTATTTCAGTACAAATTTTTCTTACTTCTAAAAATATTTAGTAAGAAAATTGTGTTGTATAATATTTTTTATCTAATTTCTAAATATATAACTCTTATTTCAATAAAGTTAAGGAATCAATGTTGAGTTCCCTACAGAAGAATAACTTTATTGACCCTTGTACTCAAAATGCTCTCATTCTTTTTGGTACGGGGAATGTATTCTGACTCCGTTTTTACATGTCTCTTTATCTTTTCCCTTTTTTCGGATAAGAAGTTCTTACTTGTACCTTATGGATGTAATGCTTAATCAAGAACTTGTGCACATGAAAGTGATTGCTGTTTGTAAATATCTGTATATTAGTGAATGGCTAATGCTTGATTTAAATAGCTATTGTGTTTTGTTATATAGGTCATTTCTAAAGCACTTGAAGGTCTCTCAATTGAATCAGCGGCTAACTTGCAAAAAGTTTTAATCATTAACACATATACTTTGTCGGTTGATGCCCTTCAAAGGCTTGAAGCACTGCTCCCAGTATTCCGAAGTCGTATGGGAGCAATGGTGTTCCTAATATCTGCTTTGCTTTCTCATGGAATGGTAAGCTCCTTTATTTGACAGATCTTTGTTTGTGACCGGTATAAGAAAATTTATCTATTTTTGGAAGGGAAAACTTTTTTGTTACTACTAACTTATTTCATTGTGAAAAGATAAGCAGGAGAATTTCAACTTGCCCAAATGAAATCTTATTCCGGTATCCAATTTGTGACCTAGTTTTTGTTTTGGTTTGTCCACATGCGGGGCCTGGCCTCTTCCTTTAATGGAAAACTCTAGCTTTGATAAGCCCAAATTGATGTACATTGGTACTAACTTATACTCCTATCATTTTGAATTTTATGAGACATCTTTATACTTTTTTTCATATCTTCAACCACTATTTTAACATACTTCTATCAAATTAAATATAATAAAGTAATAACTTATTCAAACTGCTATAACACATGTCTAATAAATTCAAATATAATGACTCATTCCAACTTTTTCTCTTAAATGCCTTGAAAGTCAACGGACTTCATATCAAATCATTCAAATGGGACAGAGGGAGATTCTATAGTGCCAATTTATCATGCTCTTTTTTTTTGGAAACAGTGGAAGTGGAACTAGGATACTTACTAAGAACTGGCAAGTGATAGCAGAGCTAATAGCTTTGTAAACTATCTTTAGGCTGATGATTTTTTTTCTCCTTTTAGAAACTTTGATCTTCTCTAAGGATTCAAAATCTGAGGGTCAGGTCAGCTTAGAATGGTAAATTGGTATTAGCTGGCTCATGTATTACCTGACCAGGTTTGAGATTTGACCCGTGTATTCACCTAAGACCATCAATTTCTCAATTAAGTCATGCAAAAGTTATTTATCATGCCTAAGTATAGAAAAAGTCCTATACTGGAAGGCAGTACCCTCTACACATACAACAACAACAACAACATACCCAGTGAAATCCCATAACTGGGGTCTGGGGAGGATAGAGTGTACGCAGACCTTACATCTACCTTGGTAGGTAGAGCCGTTGTGTTTCCGACAGGGTACCCTCTACACACCTTTATCAAATAAATATCCGCCATCAATCTCCACCATTATTAAAGCACGTAAATTCTGGTGAGTTGCAGATGATTCTAATATCTAAGCTGATCTCACTCTAACAGAAAAACTGCTATGAAATCACATCTTTAGAGCCAAAAGATTGAATTCTGGGCTTACTTAAATGCCTCGCAGTGAAATGCTCGTACTTGTCAAAAAATGAGAATGCCTTGTAGTATGAATAACTGAAAAATTAGGTACTGTATATTGATTTGAGCTGATTGCTGTCTCATGGCTATTTGTTTTGCTGCTTTCATCTTTTTGTTACTCCCCCCAATCCAAAAACTTAGTTCAGTTTAGGCCCGATGTCTATTTCTTAACATTGTTGATGTAGACTACTTAGTAAAGCTAATTCTTCGGCTAAGTTGCTTGGACTCGGGTGCAAGTATCCAATACGGGTACGGATTTGAGTGTCGGATTCTGCAAAATCTAAATTTTAAGATCGGGGGTGCGTATCCAGGTATGGATACGGGTGCAGGGATTCGGCTAAGAAAATTCAAAATTATAAAAAATAGAGCTATTCAAGGCCTTCCAACAACTCTTATCTATATGGTTGCTACTGTTTACCATCCGAACTCAAAACACGACCTTGAATTCTTGGTTTCTCTTAAACACGAAGCAGCAAAAATGAGACAAAAGTACTACAATATTGAAGGTATGCCATTTCCCTTATCTTAAATCCGTTTTATCTTTAATTTTGAGAAATCAAAATTTCAATTTTCCCCCAAATTTGTCAATGGACTCCGCTCAAAGTATCCGAAGTTGGTTGACCGTATCCCGGATGTATCCCGCTCCCTCACCCGTATCCCCCCGTATCGAGACGGGAACGGCACCAAAAATGGAGAGTCCCTGCAACTTAGTTCTTTGGTAGGTATCATATCCTTGCAGCAGGAATAAATTAATGGCGATCAAATGTGTATATTCAGTAGATTGTAATGTCTTCCATTCTGGTTTGGTAGCTTGGCAAACTAGTGGTGCATTTACAGGTTCCTTCTCTCGGTGCAGGACTATGTTCAAGCTGATAGGGATGATCCTTCTCAACCTTTAGTTACAGCACCTTTTGGACATGCTTCACAGGTATCCAGTGAGTGATAGAAGGCTAAGTTTCGGTAAATATATTGTATGCTCTTTTCTTTTGTGCCAATTATAGATTTAGGTACTATTCAGGCTAGGTTATATTGTCCTTTTTTAGTTTACAAGTGGTTATATTTCGTCTTTCCTGGAACAGGAAATTGTAAACCTGTTGCTTTCTGGGGAAGCTGTTGCTAATGTGTTTGATGGGAGGATAGATTTGGGTGGTGGCATGTTTGTGAAGGGTATCTCCACAACGGTTGAAGTTGGATTTCTTACTCTGCTAGAGTCCCTAAACTTCTGTAAAGTAGGCCTGCATTTGAAATGCCCGAAATGGCCAATATGGGTTGTTGGCAGTGAATCTCATTACACAGTCTTATTTGCTCTCGTTACAAACGTTCAGGAGGAGAATGAACTTGAAAGCAGGGAAACGAAGATCCGTAGAGCTTTTGATGCACAAGATCAGAGTGGAGGTGGTGGATTCATTAGTGTGGAAGGTTTCAATCAAGTCCTTAGGGAGACTAATGTCAATCTTCCATCAGACAAGCTTCAAAACCTAACCAGCAGTGGATACATTGTATGGAGTGAATTCTGGCAAGTCCTGTTAGACTTGGAAAAGAGTTCCGGAGGGCTGAAAGATCCTAGTGGATTAATGGGAAGAAAGGTCTTTGATCTTTACCACTTCAATGGGATTGCAAAATCAGTATTGAATGGGAACCAGGTTTCATCTCCGGTTCAACGGCCTAGACTCACTAAGTTGAGGGTTTCAGTTCCCCCGAAGTGGACGCCAGAGGAGTTCATGTCCACGGGCCCAGCTACAAGTGATAAGGATTCTGTCAGTGAAGTTTCAAAACCAGAACCTTCTCAGCATGCTCCTTTAGTCGACTGCATCCGTACACGTTGGGCCCGAGCCACATGTACTTGGGAAGGTGATCCACCAAGCATAGTTTGATTCGTTGGTTGATCTAGTCTGAACGCGAGGCTCACTTCTGAACAAGGTGAAAGCTTTCTGGGCAGGGAGATTTTTATCAAGAACAAAATGCAATACCATTTTGAACTATGATATTGTAACTTTAAGATTCTAGTTTGATTTGGAGAAATCCAATTCTGAGGGTAAGAGAGACAGTACTGTCATTTCGAACTTTGGGGCATTAATTTATTCATCTTATGCTGTTGATTAGTTTTTTCTTCCTTTTTTGTCTGAAAGGGAGATAAATAAGCATCAGACTGGTCATTAATTATTGTTGTAATTGTAGAAAGCCTCTCATCTTTGCGGTTGATTAGGGAATTATCTTCTTCAGAGAAGTGTTTTGTCTCAAATACACGGTGTCTGTTATATTCGTTAATGGATGGAATTCTTTAAACCTCTCTGAATACTATATTTTACTTACATGTGGGTAGGTTGGCAAGTTTGCACTTGCACAGGGAAGGTAGAATGGGTTCTTATGAGGCCACAGAGATAAATAACTACTACCTACTACTTCCTTGCAATCCCAATTTTTTGAACTTTTTTCAGTTGAATATTACCTTTAAGGCATTTCTCTGTGGGTTGTACTTGCTAATACGTATTCTTCATCTATCATCAAACAAAATGAAACTAAAAAGAGTATCAAGTGATGAAGGAAGGATGTCTTGATAATATAGGGAACTAAAGCAGCGAGGTAGAATATATGTAAAGTTAGTTTCTGTATGTCCTGCTTATTAGGTTAATGATGCAATGTATGTATAAAACACTAGTAATACCTAGTTTCCATTAAACACAACGTAAGGTGTGTTCATATATATTTCAAACTTTTTAGAGGGTGTTTGGATTAACTTATTTTAAGTGTTTTTTTGTTTTTAAATTTTTTCCTACTTTTTATGGGGTTTGAGAAAAAAAGTGTTTTAAGCACTTACTTTAGGCTAAAAAAGTACAAAGATAAGTTAAAATTCAAAAGTTGGATATTCCCAACTTATGACGTCAAAAATACCCTCTACTTTCTTTTATTAGCTAAGTTTGTCATTCGTGACAAGTTGGGGCTATTTATACCCCTGACATTACCAACAACATACCCAGTGAAATTCCACAACATGAGATCTGGGGAGGGTAGAGTGTACGCAGACCTTACCTCTACCTTGATAGGTAGAGCGACTGTTTTCGAAAGACCTTGACTCAAGACAAAATATAAGCACAAGCAAAGCAAGAGAAACAGTCAGACCCGAAAAAATTTAAAACAGTATGAAAATGATGGTAGCAAAAGAGAATAAGCCATGATAGAGCATTATGAAAAAGGAAGCAATTACTAATGCAGGAAAATAAGATAAACTAAATAAACAATGTACACTAAAGAACACATAGCACCATAAAGCAAACGACATGAGACTATAAAGCAATATTGCGCATACTAGTATGGTAGGCTAAGCAGAACTACAATAATAACACTACAACTATAAGTATGTATGCGTAAGTAGGACTACGCTTAACTACATACTACTTTTCTACCCTAATCTGTGTCCTCCACAACCTCATAGCTAAGGTCACGTCCTCAGTAAGTTGTACTTGTGTCATATCCCGTTTAATCACCTCTCCCCAAAACTTCTTCGGCCTATTTCTACCCCTCCTGAACCCGTCCATAGCCAACCTCTCACACCTCCTCACTGGGGCATTTGTCTCTCCTCTGTACATGCCCGAACCATCTCAACCTTTCTTCCCGCATCTTATCCTCCACCGTGGCCACTCCCACTCTGTCCCGAATATCATCATTTCTAATTATATCTCTCCTTGTATGCCCACACATCCTTCTCAGGATCCTCATCTCCGTGACTTTCATCTTTTGGATGTGTGAAATCTTGACTGACCAAAACTTTGCCCCATACAACATAGTCGGTCTAACCACCATCCTATAGAACTTGCCTTTAAGTTTTGGTGACATCTTTTTACTGCACAAGACTTCATATGTGAGCCTCCATTTCATCCACTCTGCCCCAATACGATGTGTGCAATGTTCTAAAAGACGCTAGGTGGAGGCTTGTCGGAGCCTGGCCGCCTACCGCCTAGACGGATTCCTAGGCGGGTGTATATTTTTAATATTTTACATCAATTGTATATATATCATATATGCATAAAATATCATCACTACTTCTCTTTAATTTGGAAGCATTAGAAGTCGACTTTTGACTTTCAATTGGATTAGAACTCATTTTTGCAACTTACAATAATTAATAACCTGCAAAATATTAAAATAAGTCCATTAACAAATCAAATAATCAATTAATAAAATAATTACTTTCAAAATGAGTAAATGATAAATATTCACAAATGACAAATGACAAATCATTCACTATATATTTATATTATTAACTTATTACTAGTCTATTTATACTATTACTAATAAGTTTGTAAGTTATAACTAATTTATACTAAATTTTTTATTTTTTTTTCAGATTTGAGGGTACTAGTTTCTTGGACGTGTGTACTGCATGTGAATCTTATGTCATAATGTGAAATTTAAAAATATCGTAAAATATTTTCTCTCATAAAAAGATGTCTTTTCAATAAAACAATTAACCTTTTGAAAAGTTCTTTCATAACAACTGGAGTATTTTTTTTATTTAATTATTGTTATCGTTAAGAAGATATTTCGGACTTATTTTTTTTTAATTTAAGGACTTCCCAGTTCCCACTTTATAATATATAGACTATAGATAGAAGGATTATATTTCTTGTTTTTCGTTTTAGTCAAGTTCTCATCTTTTCTTTTTGAAAAGCTTTTGGGTCTTTGGTCTTTTTATCATTTTGATTTAAATATGCTGTCATCTTCTCGACGTACTTTCGTTGCAAATAATATGTTGATTGACTCCTGTTTTCCTAATTTGGTCAAATGAGCTTTTTAGAACACTAGCACCTAGGCGGGACGGTCTGGGGTCGCTTAGGCCGTTTTTTAGAACACTGGATGTGTGACATCGTCATCTATCTCTCCATTTTCTTGGATAATAGACCCGGGTTACTTGAAGCTTCCTTTCTTTAAAATGACCTGAGTACCAAGTCTTACCTCCACGTCTGTCTCAAGGTCTCTCCCGTTACTGAACTTGCACTTCAAGTATTCTGTCTTAGTCCTACTCAGCCTGAACCCTTTAGACTCCAGAGTTTGTCTCCAAACCTCCAGCTTATCGTTCACTTCGCTGTGACTCTCATCAATCAGGACTATGTCGTCTGCGAATAACATACACCATGGCACATCCCCTTGGATTTGTCGCGTCAGTCCATCCATCACCAAGGCGAATTAGAACGGGCTAAGAGTTATCCCTGGTGCAGCCCCATCATCACTAAAAAGTGCTTTGAGTCTCCTCCCCCTACTGTCCGTACTCTGACCTTGGCTCCATCATACATATCTTTGATCGCCCTAGCGCACGCTTCAGGTACACCTCTAACCTCCAAACACCTCCATAGGACCTCCCTAGGGACTTTGTCATATGCCTTCTCGAGGTCGATGAAAATCATATGTACGTCTCTCTTCCTCTCCCTATACTGCTCCACCAACCTCCTAATAAGATGAATGACTTTTGTAGTCGAACGCCCGGCATAAATCCAAACTGATTCTCAAAAATAGACACGCCTCTTCTCACCCTCATCTCCATTACCATTTCCCAAACTTTCATAGTGTGGCTTAGCAGCTTGATACCCCTATAGTTGTCGCAACTCTGGATATCTCCTTTATTCTTGTACAAAGGAATCATTAAACAACTCAGTCAACCACTCCAAACATGCCCTGTCTGTGCTCTTTTAAAATTCAACTGGATCTCATCAGGCCCGATCATTCGTCTCATTCGCATCCTGCGAACAACACCTTTAACCTCTTCAACCTCAATGCTTCTACAATATTCAAAATCCTGGTACCCTCCGAATTGCTCCAGATCTCCCAACACACTGTCTTTATCTCCTTTTTCATTCAAGATTTTATGGAAGTACGACTGTCACCTCCGTTTAATGTGTGCGTCCTCTACTAGTACTTTACCGTCCTCGTCCTTGATGCACCTCACATGATCCGGTCATGTGCCCTCATCTCCCTCGCCTTAGCTAGTCTGTACAACTTCTCATCCCCGCATTTTTCCTCTAATTCCATATACAGGCGTTCAAAAGCCGTCGTTTTCTCCGCCGTAACCGCTAGTTTTGCCTCCTTCCTCGCCATCTTATACAATTCCATATTCGTCCACTTCTCCACCTCATCCTTGTTTTCTACCAATTTCGCATACGCCACTTTCTTTGCTTTCACCTTCTCTTGAACTTTACCATTCTACCACCAGTCCCCTCAATGCCCACCACATCTACCCCGCGATACCCTTGCACTTCTCTAGCTACCTCCCGAATGCAACTGGCCGTCCTGTCCCACCTATCGATCGCATCCCCACTACTTCCCCAAGCCCCTTGGCCACCTCTCCCCCCTCTCATTTGCACTAGCTATGGTCAAACTCCCTCATTTGATTGTTAGTCAGTTATTCACAACCCTCCTCTTCTTCTCCATCTTTCTCCAAATTCATCACCAAAAACTTATGTCAGGTTGTAAGTTACTCACTCGGAATAACCTTGTTGTCTTTACAACCCATGTCATTACCAAAGTTAATAAAATTACCCATCAGTTATATGGAATCCCCCGAATTAACCACAATTCCCCAATTTCACTTATAACTACCTGATTTCCCTTTTTTTAACTCGACCCGGCCCACTAAACTAATTCTCCATAATGAACCAGATTGAGATACAAAATGCAGAGTTCTGATTTTGAATGAATACTTAAAATTGCTTCAACGGTAGCTACCTTTGAACTTAATAGTTTAGTGTTAGTTTTACAATGTTAGAGGTGTAGATAAGTAGGTGTATCTTCAAATCCATATCAAACATGAAATGCATTCATTTTTATAAAAGTAATCAAGTAAAGCATTTTCCTAATCTCTTGAGCTATTTCTCACACTAGTCAACACCTTGTCTCTGTGACAGAAGCAATACTAATCAACACCTAGTCTCATCAGTAACACGTATTTGTTGCCAAGTAACTCAACATCATTGTTGCTACTTGCTACAACATATGCTGCACCGTAGAACTACAATGGGAAGAAAAAGGGTTTTGGAGTTTATTTTTTGTGGGTTAAATTAGTTTAGTGGGTCGGATCGAGTTAAAAAGGAGGAAATCTGGGAGTTGAGTCGATTCGGAGGTTTCCATCTTGGAAGGTAATTTTGTTAACTTTGATAATGACGGGTATAAATAGCCCTAACTTATAACGGAGAGCAAACTTAGCTAATTAAAGAAAGTAGAAGGCTATTTTTGATCCTTTTACCTTTGAAGAAGCCAATTCAAACACTCTCTTACTCCCGCATATATCATATGATCATATCAATATATAATGGAGTTATGCCATTGATATGAAATAGTTCATTTATTCGTGTCTATGCTCCTCAGATGAGATTGATATACAAACTTCCCTTCACCCCTTCCCCCACCCATCGCCGATAGTAAAACATAAAGAAATTAAAGAAAAAGGAAAATATTGAACTTCCCACGATAAGAAGTTTCATTTGTAAGTAAGAGGGGCCCAAATAACATTGCAAGTGTTACACTAGATTGAAGATCGGTAGGGAAATTCAGAGTGGAAGTGCCAAACACTGTTCTTGCTAGCCCAGCTTTCTCTAGAACGAAGTACTGTTGAACCTAAATTGAGTATAGAAGAAATATACCGCTAAAAAGAGTAGCTAGATAAGAACCAAAATCCCCAACAATAAATACCATGAGGTCAACTGTCATGTAGAGTGGCAAACTGAGATCTCTTGGGAAGAAACCTTACAAAGACCAAAGATACTCTATGACAAGCCGGAATTTGGTTAGTTTTACACGACACCATCTAAGAACGAAAAACCTCCATGACGAATGCTGAAATGCTGCTCCATCGATGGTACTTCTGAGTAATTCGGAATGGATAGCTACTTTACACATTTTTAGCCAGAATCCATGGAGAACACACAACAGCTGAAAAAGTCTTGGAAACGAATGTACAACTTTCAGACCCATAGGCTTCCGAAGGCTTCTTCAAGTGCCCTTTTCCTACTTATATCTAAACTCCACCCTCCAGCCTTAGCAGCCCTTTCAGCTCTTAGTTTCATCTTTTCATCATCTTCGTACTCTCCCCCTAGCATATCTGGAATTGATCCAACTGGGAGAGGCTGTGTTGGCCGTGGCTGAATACCTCCAGCTATTGCAGGGGTATAGTGTCCTTGTGTACCAGTACTGGACCCTGCCTGAGGTCCTTGGCCCAAAGCCTGCAGAAATGTAGATGAAAATTGGTTAACAATAATATCAGATTATCTACATGATCACTATTTAAGAAGTGATTCAATATGACGAAAGTGTAGAGTCACAATCCAATAACATTCCCTCCTTTTCATTTGATCTCATACACTGCTGTACAGAAACCATCACTATCCATTGTCCTATTCTACTATTTGTAACCTCACTCTCTCCATTTTCAAAGAATAAGAAAAAAAAATGTAACTATTAGACTATGCAGTTATGTGACCGAGATGGCATGTGATTCGTAGAGGAGAATTCATCAAATAGGACGAAATCAACCTAGCTACTACTCCTTTACTAAAATTAACTGTAAGCATATGACCATCAACAATTTATAGATTGTGCACATAAAAGGAATAGATGAAACATCTTTAACAGGAAGCTACAAGTTTGGTAGGTCTCATTTAAAACCATTTTCATACTTGAAAAAAGAACATTTGCAATTGTCCTATGAGATAATATTTTATCGTGGACTTGTAAAAATAGAACAAAGAAAAAAATTGGAAAAGAAGTACCCTTTTACTCAGCATATACAACAATAACATACCCAGTGAAATCCACAATGTGGGATCTGGGGAGGGTAGCATGTACACAGACCTCACCTCCACCTTGGTAGGTAGAGCGACTGTTTCCGGGAGACCCTCGGCTCAAGACAAAGCATAATCAGGCAAAGCAAAACAAAGTATGAGAAACGGTCACTCAGACGAGAAATTAAAGCAATATGGACATGCAAATAGTAAAAATCAAATACGCAGTGGTAGCGCATTCTAACAACAGGAAGCATTAGCTAACAGGAAGCAGTAGCTAATATAACTAAATAAGATAAATAAATTACACTAAAGAACACATAGCAACAGAAATCAAACTACAGCTAAAGAGCAATAATGCGTCTATAAGTGTGACAGGCTAATCGAACCTACAGTAATAACACTACACTATCATTTTGTAAGCGTAAAGAGGACTGCGCTCGACTACCTACTACCCTAATCCGTGTCCTCCACAATCCTCTATCTAAGATCATATCCTCAGTAAGTTGCACCTGCGTCATATCCCGTCTAATCACCTCTCCCCAATACTTCTTTGGTCTACCTCTACCCCTCTCGAACTCATCCATAGCCAACCTCTCACACCTCCGCACTGGGGCATCTGTGTCTCTCTTCTGCATATGCCCGAACCATCTCAACATCGCTTCCCGCATCTTATCCTCCACCGAGGTCACTCTCACTTTACCCCGGATATCATCATTCCTAATCATATATCACATCCATCTCAGCATCCTCATCTCCACAACTCTTATCTTTTGTATGTGTGAAGTGTTGCACCTGCGCCATATCCCGTCTAATCACCTCCCCAATACTTCTTTGGCCTACCTCTACCCCTCCTGAACTCGTCCATAGCCAACCTCTCACACCTCCGCACTGGGGCATCTGTGTCTCTCCTCTGCATATGCCCGAACCATCTCAACCTCACTTCCCGCATCTTATCCTCCATCGAGGTCACTCCCACTTTATCTCGGATATCATCATTCCTAATCATATCTCTCTTTGTATGCCACACATCCATCTCAGCATCCTCATCTCCGCAACTCTCACCTTTTGTATGTGTGAAGTCTTCACTGGCCAACACTCTGCCTCATACAACATAGTTGGTCTAATCATCGCCCTATACAACTTGTCTTTAAGTTTAGTTGGCACTTTTTTGTCGCACAAGACTCCAGATGCGAGCCTCCATTTCATTCACCCTGCCCCAATACGATGTGTGACGTCGTCATCAATCTCTCAATTCCCCTGGATAATAGACCCTAGGTATTTGAAGCTTCATTTCTTCGAAATGACCTAAGTACAAAGCCTCACCTTCACGCCTGTCTCAGAATCGCTTCTGTTGCTTGAACTTGCACTCCAAATATTTTGTCTTGGTCCTACTCAACTTGAACCCTTTAGACCACAGAGTCTGTCTCCAAACCTCCAGCTTGGCGTTCACTCCGCTGCGAGTCTCGTCAATCAGGACTATGTCGTCTGCGAATAACATAACCATGGTACCTGGCCCTGGATTTGTCACGTCAGTACGTCCATGACCAAGGCAAATAGGAATGGGCTAAGAGTTGATCCCTGGTGCAGCCCCATCGTCACTGGGAAGTGCTCCGAGTCTCCTCCTACTGATCGTACCCTAGTCTTGGCTTCATCATACATATCCTTAATAGCCCTAGTGTACGTCACAGGTACACCTCTAACTTCCAAACATCTTCATAGAACCATGCTAGGGACTTTGTCATATGTCTTCTCGAGATCGATGAAAACCATATGTAAATCTTTCTTCCTCTCCCTATATTGCTCCACCAACCTCCTAATAAGATGAATGACTTCGGTAGTCGAACATCCCGACATGAATCCAAATTGATTCTCGAAAATAGACACGTATTTCCGCACCCTCATCTCCACGACCCTTTTCCAAACTTTCATAGTGTGATTCAGCAGCTTGATACCGTCATAGTTGTTACAACTCTGGATATCACCTTTGTTTTTGTACAATGGAATCATTGTACGCCACCTCCATTCTTCGGACATTCTTGTTGTCTTAAAAATGACGTTAAACAACTCAGTCAGCCACTTCAAACCTGCACTGCCTATCCATCTCACATACGCTAATTTCTTCGCTTCCACTTTCTCTTGGACTTTACCATTCCGCCACCAGTCCCCTCGACGTCCACCATTGTTACCCCACAAGACCCCTAACACTTCTCTAGCTACCTCCCGAATGCAACTGGCCGTCTTGTCCCACATACCAATCGCATCTCCACTACTCTCCCAAGCCCCACTGGCCATCAACCTCTCCCCCATCTCTTTTGCAATAGCCATGGTCAAACTCCCCCATTTAATTCGTAATCTGTCATCTATCACCCTCTTCTTCTTCTCCAACTTGATCTCCAAATCCATCACCAAAAGCTTATGTTGGGTTGTAAAACCCTTCTTCGGAATAACCATGCAGTCTTTACAAAGACCTTTGTCAACCTTCCTATGGAGCAAAAAGTCTATCTGAGTCTTAGCCAACGAACTACGGAAAGTCACCAAGTGTTCCTCCTTCTCCTTCTTCAGGAACCTCGAATTAGCTATCACCATCCCACTAGCTCTAGCGAATTCCAAAAGGGAGATGCCTTCCCCAATACCAAAGTCTTCATGCACGTCGTCATAACCCCCCCGGAAGTGACCCGATTTGACCATTGGAGAAGCTACCCTTGAAGTAAAGTGAACAGTGGAAAACTACAAAGCCTAAATGAGCACATTCTTTTCGTCACTGCTCAATGCAACAGTTTATAGAAGTTAACTGAGTGATACACCAACAATTCCTAGCACACCATGCTAAGTAAATTTCTGAACTTTATTTAGCTCATTCCGTCAATAGAGTCAGGGAATATGAATGACATAGGATTTACATGATTGTGTTTAACCAGTTAGCTAGAAAGAATTTACAAGTGAGACATACTACCGCAATTAATAAGGGAATAAGCTCTAAGGGAATAAACTCTAACAGTATCTTTTATGACATGGTATGCCATCAACCATGATAGCAAGAGTAGACCATTGTGAACTCAAAATCTGTTCATAGCAGACACATCCATGGACATCAACAATTGTCAAAGTATATGCAAGATGGTCATGATGTGATTGGTAAGAATGACTTTAAATCTCTTCTTTCCTCGTAAACTTTGTCCAGCCTCAAAAACAAAACAGAAAAACTAATCCCTGAACTAGTAGTGGCACATTTGCACAGTAACATTTGATTTCTTCTTTCAATTTTAATACCCTCTTACTCTGTCCAAATGATTTTTAAATGCAAATTTAGTTGGAGGTACAATTAAATAAATTGAACAGAAGCATGAGAAGCCTGCATATTGCAATAGTGACATTGCAAGTTTATTCCAGGAATTGAACACCTTGCAAAGGAAAGAGGATAATGTTGGTTTGACTGCTGAAGATGAGAACCACCGGGAGAAGACCAAAATAGCCTTGGTTGAGTGTTACTTGTATAAGAGATAAAATGGAAACAAAAATCTCTGAAAGAGGGATATAACATAACGTTTTCCCACTGCATGGTCGATGTCATAAAAGATATATATTATTACAAAACATTCACAAGAGTTCTTGGATGATAGTAAAGACTAAAAGAGAATGCTACGACAGCTTATCCCCCGCACCCCCCACCCCAAAAAAAAAATCTACAGTGCAACTAGACACTATACAATGTAAGGGAGGAATGGAGGCAAGGTGAAAGACAGCGTTGGGAATCAGCAATAACAGGAAGGAGATAGGTCATGTCAAACTTCAGGTGACTAGGCACCTGGTTGGAATGGTTTTACCCTTGTCTTCTTTCAGCCTAGTTAGGATGTGGTGAAAAATGATGCAATGTAACACATGGATCACTTATACCGGAGCGGAACGAACACCAAGTATTTTTGGCCTATAAGCTTGGTGAGAGTGTGTAACAAACAGTGTTCTAAAAAAACGGCCTATGCGGCCACCTAGGCGCCCCCAGACTGTCCCGATTTTGCCCCTAGGCGGCCCTTTCCCTTCTGGCTTCTTGACCAAACCAAAGGCAGCCGTACTTCTGTTCCGCCATTACCAAAAATGGAGATTGGATAAAGTGAACCATTTAGCGGGCGCGGCTAGGGTTTCTCTTTTGTTTTAGTCGATATGAGGCTTGGCCTCTTTTCTTCCTTTATGATGAAAAGTAGGCTGTGTCTGGGCCTGGGCCTGTTGGCATGAGCTCAGCTGAACTCTTGTAAATTGAAGGGGAATAGCCCAAAACGTTTTAAGAATTAAAATGACTCCAAGTCACATTTTGGCATTTTGCAAATGTGGCCATTTTTTAAATACATTAAAGATCCAAATTATTTTAAATATAGTCAAATTAGACTAAAAGCTTTAATTTAAGCATAATTTTGACACTATCATGAATTTAGGAAACCGAAATCATGCAATTGTCTTTTAAATTAAAAATAAGATTTAATATTGAGATATAATTCCATTATTGTATCTAATTAACTATTTTCCGAATTTATGAATTTATTAAGATTTAATATCATGCAATTGTTTTTTAAAGGTACTTTAATGATTTATGAATTTATTAACTACTTAAGAATGTATTGATTTTATGATTATATATTTTATGCATATATGATATATATACAATTGATGTAAAATATTAAAAAATTAAAAAAATACATCCGCCTAGGCCCCCGCCTAGGAATCCGTCTAGGGCGGCGCCCGCCTAGCCGTCTAGGCGCTAGGCGGCCAGGCTCCGCCTAGCGTCTTTTAGAACATTGGTAACAAATCATGGAGGTAGTGTCAAATAGGTTGAAAGGGCTAATAAACCACCTTATACCTACCACGTGGCACATAGAATGCCTTTGTGGGAGGGAGACGGATTTAGATGCCAGGTTGAGAGCTAATGAAACAGTAGACTCAAGGCTGAGATGCAAAGAAACTGATTAGTGTAAGTTAGATATTGAAAAAGCTGATGACTGTGTTAATTGAAACTCACTATTTCAAGATCTTCAGGAATGGGTTTCGAGGAGAGATTAAGTGGATATATCATTGTACATTCATGGCGAGATTTAATATAATGTTTGATGGAAATCTTGAGGACTTTTTTAGGAGCTCTAGAGGCATCCGACAAGAGACTTGCTATTTGTTATCTTGTAAGGGTTAGAATGGAAATGGGAAGGGAATCATGATTCAAGATGAAAATTTCTATTAGAGAAAGTGTGTGCGCACAAGAATATTAAACAGACTACTCTAACAAGTTAGTCTGTATGGAAAGGAATAACTACAATTACGAAGACATTAGCTATCACGTGGAAAAAACAAAAGACAAAGCCCAACTAATTATTTATAGCCAATGCAAAATAAAAATTGCACTTAAAATAAAAAAAAATAGGAAAATTGTTGAAATGGTGGAAGTAATAGACGATAAGGCCAGAATGCTTCATGGATATCAGAAATGGTCAAAATAGCGGAAGACATGTTGCCTGCAATGGGGTGTAACCAAATGTATCATGGTTTGTAGGAACTCCTTTTTCTAACTCAGAAAGCAGCAAATCCTTGTTGCCTGCAATTCACAAATAAGCTTTCTTCTCATCCCTCCCATTTTTTCTTATTTATATTCCGTATTTCAAGTAGTCAATTATCGTGCTTATCTCTTGTGTCGAACACATGATCAGCATGTTGAAACTTCTCGGAGTTAGTCGTGGAAGAAAGAGCTCAACATTCACTTCTTCGTGAATATTCATACCGAGTCTACTAAAAAGGGACCAACCTCATCGTGCTGATTAGAGGACACGTTTGATCTTTTACCTCTAATGTTACATGTTCCCTCCCAGTTATATGATTACTGGGATCAATCGGCTAAAGAGCGGGGCTATTCTTCTTCCAGGGAGACAAAGTCATCCTGATCGAACACTTAGTTCTAGGGCTTTCATCAACATGTTACGAAGCTCCAGTCTTTTCCAATTTCATGGGTTGTAACATCAGAAAATCCAACAACCCTCCATGTAAGGTTTATAATGTTGAATAGAGTCAACTCCTATGTTGCCGAAATCCAACTTCTTTTCCAACGTCTCCCTCTGAATAGATGCTAATAGGAGGCACCTAACATAATCCTTTAGAAAGCTTGTTGAGCAGCTTATAGCTAGTCTACCTAAGTGGATTTTAGGTGAGTAGAAAGAGCAGAGGCATCTCCATCTCTTGCCTCTTACTTGCAGAAGATGCATTGATTTTTAGTGAGCCACATAAAAGGCCGGTAGGACTTAAGGACACTAGTATTGATTGAGGTGGTATCCAGTATCCATATCAACATGGCAGAGTAGGAGATAATTTTTTTTGATAATGAATCAACATGGCTGAGTAGGAGATAATTCCAATAAGGAAAGTACATAACCTTCATGAGCTAATGACAACGATGTAACTTGATCTCCAAATGATATACTTCGGCTGGCCTCTAGGAGGTATGCTCAAGAGTCAAGAAGCTAAACTTTGCAAACCAGTGAAACAAAGGACTTCAGAAGAAGATTGGAAGACTGAAAGGAAAGGTAAAATAACACTTATGAGTCAGCAACTCTTACATAGTCCTATTGGTTTCATGTCATTGTTCACCACTCCCTCGCTAGTTAGACTGAGTAAACTAATGAGGAACTTCTTGTAAAATGGAGAAATGAAGTAAGTACTATAAACAGTACCATCTGGTAGGGTGGGATAGGGTTACAAGTTAACCTCAACTAAGGATTGGACATCCCCAAATCAAAGTGCCTATAGAGATATGCTTGCGAAGAGAAACCCATCTATGCCCTAAGGAGGTTACTATCTCATATGAGAAAATTATCTAGGTTTATCCAATTTGTGGTTGGTAATGGCAGCCATATTTTCTTTAGATCGGAGTATGATGTGATGAATTCTTTCTTTCCCTTTTTATTTTGGAGATAAGTGGTTGTATGATGCAATGATTTAATCTTAAAAGAAGAGTTTCCCATCTTATGTTAGATCATAATGGACAAAGAAGCCACGATAGCAAATATGAACCTAAATATGGCTGTCAGTACCAACCACAAATTCAATGAGAATATGAATTGTACAACGCTGCCCCTCTTTGCATATTTTTGGCTTATCTGGGGAGAGAATATGAATTTTTGAAGATAAAGAAAACTCGAGCAGAAATGTGACCTGGAGGTCACGGGTTCAAGCCGTAGAAACAGCCTCTGGCAGAAATGCAAGGTAAGGCTGCGTACAATAGGCCCTTGTGGTCCGGCCTTCCCCGGATCCCGCGCATAGCGGGAGCTTAGTGCACCGGGCTGCCCTTTTTTTACAGAAAACTAGAGCATTGAGTTAGATTCTCTCTATACTTCAAGTGTAAAAAGGATATGTCATATTATTTTGTATAAGGTAAATAATATAATTAACAATGGAAAACTCTTGTATACAAGAGGTATACCATAACGTAGAGAATCTACAAAATAATATGATTCTCTACGAAAGACACCAAATCATCTAAACAAGTTGGGATCTCAAGGATGCACCAAAAAGCAATAAAAACAAAAGGCTATTCCTCAAATGTACACAATCATTTTTTTTATAATGTAACATGTACAATATCATTTTCAATCCCCTCAAAGCTCTCCTATTTCTCTCCCTCCAAACAACCCACATAAGAGCTAATGAAGCAACCTCCGTGCCATTTGTCTTCTATCCTACGTATATCAGCCCAACTATGCAGCACTCTAACAGTACCTGCCATCACCCTTTGTACGCCAAAACAATTCAAGATCACCCTCCACAAACCTGACACCACCTTACAATGTACCAAAATATGATCAACTTCTTCGCCCGAACATTTACACATAACACCAACTAACATAAGTAATATTTCTCTTCCTCAGATTCTCAGCTATCAGAATCGCTCCCCTCACTGCCAACCATGCAAAAAAACGCACTTTCCTATGCGCCCTAGGAATCCAAGACGATGAATGTGGGAAGTGTGTCTCCTCTCTCACCAACAAACTCTGATAAAGAGATTTGACCGAGAATAAACCATCACTGCTCAGTGCCCATCTCTATGAATCATTATTAAAGTGAGACCTGATTTGCCTGTAAATTAACTCCATTAACCTTTGAAACTTGCCCATCTCCCAGTCTTGTACATTTCTCCCGAACGTGAGATCCCAAACTACTCCTCCCCCTCCCTCATGCTCCCTACAAATCCTATGGACTATCAACCCCCTCTGGTTCGAAACTCTATACACATGAGGAAATCATATTGTAACAGATAGATGGTTTAAGTTTGTGGAGTTTTGCTATATATTCACACATTGTAAAGACACCAACTTTGTGTAACATTAATTATATAATCACTTATATATTTCTTTAATGAAAGAAGTCTTGGTTTATGCATATGAAAGTTGGAAGTTCAGTGCACTTGGTTCATGGGGTGTGCGCTTAAGCACCATGGCCTAGATGTGCCCCATTCTTATGCTTGTGGCAGGCATGACCTTTCTATAGTTTATACACCAGTATGACAATGACGCATATGTCAGGCATTAACCAAGATCGTGAAGGAAGGGCAAATGTGGTAAAAGAAACTCAAGCAAGATAGTAGTTAGCTTTGTTTTGAGTCAAAGAACAGATGCTTTACTCTGTGATTTGAGGGAACAGGGAATTCCACGATTTTAGTCAAACTAAAATCATACAACTTGGCTTCTCTTGCTTTTAGCTCATATATTTTCAGTTTATACTAGGCCAGTAATTATCACTGTACTCTATAAAAGTCCATCTGATCCTAAATCCTGATTCATTACACAAAATGCGGGGAAAAAAGTGCATCGCTTATCTCAAACAGTTATTCTAATTGCTATATAAGACCCCTATTCAAATACTTCTGGTTTTCTGTATAACGAGTGAAACTGAAAAGGAAGAAAAGTCAGAGAAAGCTGTTCTAAACTATAACTGACTCCCCATGGAAATGATCCTTAAAGCTTACTCATCAACATGAGATAAAGAAAAACACACAAGCTCAAGACATGCTTATGCTGCTGCTGATTACTAAGAAAAGTTTCTTATATAATTTGATCACGCCACACCAGAACTAATGAATAAGCATAATCTTAAGTGTGAATCATTAGTCAACTCACATCTGCATCGGACTGCGTAGGCTGTCCCTTGCTGGCTGCCAAGGCTGCTGCATATTCTTCAGCCTAGTTCACCACAGAGCAATATTAAAAGATCAGTTTGCAAAATACTAATGCTTTGCATGCAACAGTTACACAAACTCATTTCCATTAGAAAATAAGTATTGTAATCAGAGCACCTTAAGGACGAACCTTACGTGCTTGAGCAATCATGATTTGTTCTGCATTTTCTCTCTGGTATTGTGCAATCTTCGCCTCAATAGCAGGAACATCTATTCCTTCAATTAAATTGAATACTGCAAACAACAGCATTCTGTTAAGCAAAATTATAAGACTTTCAACTTCAGCAAAGCAGTGAATAAGACTTACTCATATCCTCAACTTCCTCTAAATAATCGTTGTATTCACGCAATGATGGAAAATTGTCTTCTCTTTTATTAAAGCTGCAAAATAACATTGAAGCATATAAGAGTTTATAGACTAAAGAGAAAAAATCAAAGGAAACCAAAGAGTGCACCAAAACAGAACTTAAATGGGTCAACACCGTCTGTTAATATTGCTGTGTACAAGTTTCACAAGTTCAGAAAATTCAAATACATTTTACTAATCCACAAAACTACAACAACAACATACCAGTCTGGGGAGGGTAGTGTGTACGCAAACCTTACTCATTCCTTGGGAGGTAAAGAAGTTGTTTCCGATAGACCATCGGCTCAAAGAAAAAGTATATCAAAGTAGTACGAAAAATATAACGGAAATAAAAAAAGCCACGAAAAGATACTAAAGATAGCATGACAAAACATTCTTAAAAAGAACAATAACTACAACAAAATAATACTATTATAAAATTACAAGGAACAATAGATGACAACAGAAATCGAAGAACAAGAAAAGTACATGAGTAATACTACGGGAGTCTACAAACTACTAGTATGAAAAGATAAGGGAGACAAAGCTCAACTACCTACTAGACATCTACCATAATCCGTATCCTCCATGGCGGTCATGTCCTCGGTAAGGTGAAGTTGTGCCATGTCCACTAATCCACAAAACCTAAAGTTTCAATAATTAGATTAACATTTCCTTTCACTTCAACACATATAGTTTACAAGTCAAGCTAATACTTTAAACCCCATACTTTAAACCCCATATCTTGTCAAATTGTGTCACATAAAATGGGTCAGACCAAGCAACAACTAAAATGAAAATCAGCCTCTTTTTTTTCAATAACTGTGGTGTCCGAGCCAGCTTGTACACACCTCGACTAATTCGACAGGCTTCCACCTCTCACAAGCAGGTACTAGGTAACTCTGCCCACCAAAGATAGGACAGATAAGAAGAAATTGTTTTGTGGGATTTGAACCTGACACATCATGATTCTCAACCAACTTCATCGACTCCTAGGACACACCCTTGGGTGCAATTCACATCTAAATAATGCATTTCAAGGTTGCCTAAGCATGTCATCTTAATATCACTCGAAATTAACACCCCCCCCCCCCTCTCCATTATTTACAAATAAACATACATTTCTCTAGATACCCACCATTTAGCAACTACAAAATCATATACTCAGCTCTGCAAACTTTATAAATAAATAGTAGTACTAATTTAAAGTGTTGCAAAAGAAGTGCATAGATAAAAAGAGTGGGGGTGGGTGGGTGAAGAGATTAGGGTTTAATTACATGTTGGCAATGCGTTTTCTGATGGCCATCTCTTTGGAAAATGCTGAAGCCACCACCATTCTTCCACCCCAACTCAATAACTTTGTTCTACATAAAGGGATTCAATATTATCTGAGAAGATTTAGCACAAAACGACGCCGTAGCTCTCAAATGAACCAAATGAAGAAATTATTTAAAAGTTGGTTAGTACTTATTAGAATTATTTACATCTCTTGGGTGTTTTTAAAACATACTAACAAAAGCGGGCCCCTTCCTTTAGAAACCACTCTCCTCTCATCCTCCTCCTTTCTCGTCAAAATCAAACTGTAACCGATAACCCGATCGCAAAATAGATTTATAGTTTTTTCGTATTGGGTTAATATGTGAACGGTAAAAAAAATGTTTGGAACTTCATTATTAACGGTTTATCGGCACGGATTGCTTAATTTTCTAATTGGTTTAGCCCATCAGAACACTAAATTTATTAATAGAATATTTTTCGAATATTCTTTCATTAATTGTATATCTCTTATTTTAGGTAGAATTATATTCATATTGTAATTAGGTCTCCTATTTTAGATAGAATTGTATTTCCTATTGTAATTAGGTTGATTTGTTACATAGTTTAGATATTCGTGTACTACTATATATATTGTACATTATTGATGAATAAAATCAAGCAACATATTCCTTCATGATATCAGAAGTTTAACCCTAAATATCTCACCCTAGTCGCCGACCTCTTTTCTCGGCCACCACCATTCTCACGTCGGAACCCTAGCCGCCGACTTCATCTTTCAGCATCTCACTTTTCCCACGATAGAACCCTAGTTTTCCCGACAATTCTCCCTCTCTCTTCCTCCTAAATTTTCTTTTTCATGGCTGACAAAACCAAATTACATCCTGCACTTGCAGTCAACAACATTAAAAACTTCATCTATGTGACTTTTGAGATGGAAAAGGGTCAATACTCCTCGTGGTCGGAGCTTTTTAAGATCCATTGTCGTCTTTGTTGACACCCAATTTTGACCCATTTTTTTCGATAACTTGTTGTAATTTTAAATATTTTTGACACCGCATTTTTATCATCGTTTTTGCATTTTTATATATCATAATCATAAATATTCCATGTTATCCTATTTTTCCGCAAAATGGCATCGCATTGTTTTATTTTTAATTAAGCGCTAAGCCTTTTTTAAATATTATATTTTTATTATTATATCATCGTCATTTTTATTTAAATAATTTATATTTTTTCTTCAAGGCATTTTTATATATAATAAATCCTTTTTCTTTTTCTAAACCTACAACACCCCAAATTTACCCAGCCCAATCCGAGGCCCAATCCGTCAAATCCAAGCCCAATCCATACCCTTTTATTCTCCCCCCCCCCCCCCTAAAAAATCAAACCCTTTTCATTTTCCCCCAAAAATCAAACCCTAAATCTAAACCTAAAAAAAACTATAAATAAAACACTCCCCTTTCTAAAAAGGGGGCAGCCACGGAACCACCCTCTCACTTTATTATCTCTCATTTTCCTCTTTTTGGAGAAAATTCGCCGGCTCCACTCATTCTTAAAAGACCCAGGGGCAGCCGACACTCCCCAGGGTCAGTTTGGAACCCTGCCATCCTCTCACACCATCGACACACACACCACACCCGTCGTCGACACACCATACCAACCCAACGACCGTCGCCGACAACCCAATACCTCACACTCATCGCCGACACACCATACCGATCCAACACCCGTCGTCGATAACCATACCCCACTACCCTTTAAACTACTGATACAACCAACATGGCGGCGTCGCTCCGGCGTACCTCGCCGTGGAAGGGACGTTGCCGCCCTCCCTTTGCTTACTATTGAATCTGGCAGGAGCTTGAGCTCCGGTGACGCTTGATTTTATCTTACAGTTATATGTTTGGTTGTTTCTGTTGGACAGGTTTTTGCGTTTTATGGTATCTTGCCGGAGTTCTAATGTTGGTTTTATCTTTTCGGAATCGGTTGTTATTTTCTATTGGACTGCTTTTTGCGTATTATGGTATTCTGCCGGAGTTTTAAAACTCCGGAGACATCTGTTGGCGTTATTTTTTAGATCTGTTTGGCTGCTTTCAGTTGTGGGACTGATTCAATTTTTTGATTTTTGACAGTATGGCCGGAGTTTTTAAGACTTCGACGACTTTGGTTCGGCTTTATTTTTGAGTTTGTTGGCTGCTTTCGATTGTTGGGTTGATTTGGCACGATTTTTGGGATCTGGCCAGAGTTTTAAGACTCCGGCGACATTATGAATTTTTCGGTGACCTTTCTCGGACCCGCTACTAATCCGGCTGGTTTTTGTTTGACTCACTGTTTCATTTTCGTTGTATTGTTCTGGTTATTTGCGAGTTTCTAGCGAATCGGATTCCTCGATTTTTGGTGTTAATCTGCTCCTTTTGTGTTTCCACCGGAGCTCCGATTCCGGCGAACTATGTTGGCAACTTCTTCCTCTTTTACTGTTTGTCGGACTTATTTTTTGACATTTTTTCCTTTATCTGATTTTGCACTATTTTGGGGTCGCTTCGGCGACGTTCTGAGTTTGTCGGTATTAATGGTGGTTTTCCGGCGAACCGCTACTGTTTTGTTGTTTTTCGAGCTGGTTTTGACAATTTTGCCCTTTTATATATTTTTATTAAACTGATTGGAACATATTGTTGTTTAAAAAAAGAACAGATTGCTACATTTGAATATTGGACTGATTTGAATGGATACTACTTTGTCGATGAAAAAATATCCGTCTATTTTTTAGGCCTCCACAGTTGAAAAGACGAAAAATAAAATCTTCTAGGCTAGGTTGAATACTTAATTCCTTTTTATCTCACCCAAGTGACCAATACGTCCGAGAGGTAAGGCGACTAAAGTCATATGTCTACAACTACGGCGTGCTTGGAATGACCTTTTTCAAAATTTAAGTCTGAGCCCTCCGTAACCAAAACATTTATTGTTCTGGGTACGGATCTGAAGTTTTTATTTATATTCATTTTTTTCTAACCGTTTGTTCTCGATAGCTTGCGAGAGAGAGTTACGAAAGTTAAAGAAGATAAGATACCCCTCGGAGATGATTTTATTTTATTATTGTTTTTCTTCTTTAAGTCGGTTTTATTTTTATTCTGTATTGTAATTTAATTTATTGTACCTGTATAATTATTGAAAATGTTTAGAATAGGTAGCCTTAGAATTAATAAATTAGAAAGGGTAGTTTTAAAATTGGAAACCCGACGCTAGTTTTATTTCTTAGGCTCGTTATGCATGTTTCAAAACGCTGGTAGTTTATTTATTCTAGACAATGCATCTTTTAATTAATTACTTGTAATATCCTTTTAATTAATTTTGTACCTAAAAATGCATTTTTCTTTAGCATAATAATTAACCTAGGTTTGATCGGATAACCGCAAGTTGGCGGATCTTAAAGGATGTTTAACCCCTTCCCTTTAGGATAATAAAGAATCCTGGTCCAGAATCTCATTAGTTTCGCAGACTATCATATGGAGATCATTTGCAGCATTTTATGCTACATTCAGGTGTCCTAATTCACTCAATAATTAGGTGGCGACTCCTCAACCCTAGCATTTCATCGATGCACGAATCACCAACAATGTTGTAGTTCAGTTCCGACCCTCGGTCAAAAACGGGTGCGATAGCATGGCGACTCCACTGGAAATTTCAGGTTCTTAACCATAGCAAACCCATGTTTATTATTGTTTGGCTTTATTTGCTTTTAGTTTTATTTTGTGCTTTAATTTGTTTCTTTATTGTAATTATGTATACTTTAATTGCTACTTTCTTTTACTACTTTCATTAAATTGGCATTTCACTCATATTCCATCCCCTTCGAAAAATTGACACTTTCACACATTACACGCGAGGTATGTTTTGCGCACCCACAAAATTTTCTGGCAACTTCGGCAACCAGAACCACAGCATCTACCCGCAACAATCGCCGGAGCAGGCAGTCCGGCAAGGACCGTGACAGACGGAATTCCAGCAACAACGTCGTGTGCTGCGAAGGCTCCACCGTCATAGGTCTCTCCTCTTTGCATGTATCCAACATCCTTATGGATTATACCTCAGAACTGATAGGCCCACCCTAGCATACTCGGTCCACGTCCGTAATAGGCCTACGCAACATAGGCCCCTCTGCCCTCAACTTATGTACCGACTGACATTGAGGCAGCTATGAACACAATGTCACTCAACGCTCCAGACGAATATTGGTATATGGACACAGACGCCACATCTCACATGACGACATCACAATGTACTCTCGTCTTATTTAAATTTGAGTAATTTAAATCGGAATATTATTGTTGGTAGTGGACAGGGCATTCATATTCGCAGTTTTGGTCATTCATCCTTATCCCTACCACATCCATCACTAATCTTAAAAAATGTCCTTAATGCCCATAAACTCATTAAGAATCTAATCTATGTGTGTTATTTCACATCTGCTAATAATGTTTCCCTTGACTTTGATCCTTTTGATTTTTCTGTAAAGGATTTTACGACAGGGAGACGAATAATGAGATATGACATCACTGGAGATTTCTACCCTATTTCAAATGTCGTCAACAATCCAGCCTCATTTCCATCAATCTTGTGTTGCTCTTTCATCTTCTTTATGACATTCTAGATTAGGACATTCGGGATATTTTGTTTTACATTCCCTTAGGAAAAATAATTTTATTAATTGCAATCGTATTTCTAGGACTCCTATATGTGAATCTTGCATTTTTGGAAAACATGTTAAATTACCATTTTCTGCATCCACAAATTGTACTTTACTGTCTTTCGATATCATACACAGTGATTTATGTACGTCCCCTATTTTAAGTACATATGGCCATCAATATTATGTGTTGTTTTTGGATGATTATTCCAACTTTCTATAGGCTTTCCAATTGGAATGAATCCCATGTTTACCCCATTGTTTTCCTCATTTAGTACCTTTGTAAAAGCACAATTTGAAAATAGCATTAAATATTTTCAATGTGACAATGGCAGAGAATTCAATAATAATCAATTCAAATAGTTTTGCTCCAAAATTGTCTTACCTTTCATTTTTTTCCCTCACACCTCCTCCAAAAATGGTAAAGTAGAACGGAAAATCCTAAACATAAACAACGTAATTCGTGCCCTACTTGCTCACGCCTCAATTCACCTTCAATTTTGGCATTACACACTATCTATGGTCACATATCTCCTAAACATAATCTCAAATAATTTTTTAGCTCAACGGTCGCCCACTCAAATTCTGTTTCATATGAACCCCTCCTACCAATACTTGCGTATCTTTAGATATCTTTGTTATCATTTCCATCTGACCACTCACAAACTCCAACCCCGGTTTTCTTCATATGTATTTCTGGGTTACCCTGTCAATCATCGTGGTTACTCGTGCTATGACTTGTCAAGCAGTAAAATTGTTATTTCACGTCATGTCATATTTTATGAGTGTCAATTCCCATTTGCCTCCTTAAACTTGCCACCTCAACGTTCCTACGACTTCCTAGATGATGGATTGAACCCTATTCTAATTCATCATTTACATAGTCCTCCGTCCCAGACCCCAGCATCCGCTGCCACCTGGGATAGTCCGGGACACACTGCCAACCCGGTTTTGTCGACGGTGGCCCAGAACAGCCCACCTTAGGGTGATTTCGCAGCCACCTTTCAGCAAACTGAGCATCAGCCAACCAGTCCCGCCACCCTGCCATTCCTCCTCTTACCGGCAGTCCCAATGCACACCCCTATCTCATTCTGCATCTCAAGACACTCTATCGGACCATGGAAACACGTGTCATGCCGGAATTCATAAACCTAAATGGTTGTTTAACCTATCTACTTCAGTTGTCCCTTCATCTGTCCTTTGAAATCTGAAGAATGCCTTGTCCGATCCTAATTGGAAAGCCACAATGATTGATGAATATAATGCTCTTATTGATAATAAGATGAGAGACCTAGTACCTCATCCACCTGATGTTAATATTATTCGTTCTATGTGAATTTTTAGACATAAACAGAAATCTGATGGTTTTTTTGAGAGGTACAAGGCTCTTCTTGTAGGTGATGGCAGGTCTCAACAAGTGGGAGTGGACTGTGATAAAACGTGCAGACCAGTCGTAAAGCCCGCAATCATCCGGACCGTCCTCAGTATTGCCCTATCCAAGTCTTGGATCATTCATCAACTTGATGTCAAGAATGCCTTTTTACACGGGGATCTTCATAAAACGGTATATATCACGACCCAACCCCGGGGCCACAACTGGTACCCTACCGGGGTACCCTGTCAGGTATATGTCAGAGAATAGCAGCGGAACATACATAACACATAACTTAGAGAAAAAGGTAAACATCACTGGCCAGCCGATAAGGCTGCCTTCCATAAAACATATTTAAACAAAAGTATAGTAATACAACTGGTTCTTATAGCCCAAAACACATAGGTGACCACAGACCTCTAAAGATAACAACTGTGGCGGGACAGGGCCCCGCCATACCCCTGAATGTACAAAATACCTATAGCATCAGGGAATATCCGTACCAATAGACAAGCTTCCGGAGGGATGGAGCTTCTGACACTGGAATAGTGATCCTAAGAACGAGGATCCTCAATCTGCTTACCCTTACCTGCGGCATGAACGCAGCCCCCGAGGAAGGGGGTCAGTACACAATATGTACCAAGTATGTAAAGCTGGAAAATACTGTAATAACGATATCATAAGTCTAAGAGTAAGCTGGAGTCATAGAAGAAAATCAAAATACCTTTTACTGTGCCTTACTAACAATGAGAGTGACAAGTATATATAATACTGCATAAAATAGGGGCCTTAGGATCAAAACAGGGTACCTGCAGTAGTATCAACAAGCACCCTACTCGCGTGACTATTTCACCGCGTAGGTCCCGTGGACCGCGTGAGGTATTCCTCGCATAGCAGTACCACCGCGTGGGACTATTTCACCCGCGTAAGCCCCTAAGGACTCGCGTGAGGTATTCCTCGCATCACGGGTAGCAAATCCACGAACACGTGGTATAACGATCTTGGGGACTTACCCGCCGGATATACTCTTACCCCGGCGGATGGTATAACGATCTTGGGGACTTTCCCTCGGATATACTCTTACACCGGCGGTGGTATAACGATCTTGGTGGCCCGCCGGATATACTCTTACAAGAAGGTGGTATGACGATCTTGGGGCTTGCCGCTCGACATACTCTTACCACGGAGAAGGTGGTATAACGATCTTGGGGCTTGCCCGCCGGATATACTCTTACCCTAGCTCAAATCATCATATCATAATCATAAATAAGTTAAGAAAACTTATAACTTCTTATTAGTCTTGTTCATATACCCTCTCATTTTAGTTTACTTAAGGCACTTAATCATATCTTTAATAAAAGAAAAGCTGAATTTAACCCAAGTACTATATACTTGATTCTTTTAAAAGTGACTCTTCTTTATACATAAAGACCCTTAGGCAATTGATGCCTTAAAACCAATTTGCCTCTTCATATACTTATCTTACTTTAGAGTAAATCTCTTCTCATTAACCTTTTATGAAGCTAATAAACCAACTTCCCATAAAGTTGTTGTATTAACTCTATACTTTAGTAAAATCATACTTTTCCCCTAACCAAGGGACTTATACATTCTTAAAACGAAACAAGTCATTATATACTTAAACAAGTAAGAATACCAAATCTTGTACGTCTACCGTACTACATAATTTCATCTATTCATGCTCAAGAGATAGGAAAACTTCACATACCTTGTTGATCAATCCACTTGCTAAGTCCAAACTACCGCAAGTAATATGTCAACCTAAAATAACCATGGTACGTTTATTAACCTCTAATTCCAATGTAGAATAATCTAAACTCAAAGCCACTAAATTCTATGGAAAATTGGGCATCATTTCCTTTGTTTCTACATACTTTGCCACCTTTCACAAGGCCGAATTTATCATCCAAACGCCACATTTAAGGCTCAACAATCCAACATTTCAAAGGGGATTACACACCCAAACTAAATTCTGCCCCATAAGTTACAACAATTCACTTAACAATTCTAAGGTAGTGTTTAGGCTACAACATGCTCATAATATCTTCCTAACCAATTCCTTCACATTCAAACCATAGTTCTTACATGCAATGAGTCTAAGAGCATTATTTACTACCACAAGTTCTTCCTTCTTAACATGCAACACTAAAAACTACTTCTAAAGGAAGAAATGTTACCTTAAAGTTTTAGTCAAACTTATTCCAAATATTTTGCTAGCTTCCTTGCCAAGAACACCACCACAACAACACCAACAAGCTAGCCACAAGCTTCCTTCTTTCTTTTACTTTTTCAGATTTTTCCTTAGGCTTGAATTTCTCTTGGAATTTTAGAGAGAAGTGGGAGCTCAAGCTTTAGAGAGAGAGAGAAATGGGAAGATGACCAAGTCTTCAAGACTTGGTCAATATATTGCATGCAAGAAATCAGATGGGGGGGACACTTGTCACCCTCCCAAGGTCTTTTAAAAGAAAAATCTGACTTTTCTAAGTTTTTCCGCCAAAATCTCGCTTCTGGCCATGAAACCCCCAGCCTCTCTGAACTTTCGACGTCGCGGCCCTGCTGTCCCGGCGCTGCAACTTCAGCGACCTCTCGATTCTCGCGCTGCCTGCATCCGCGCCACATGCCGCTTTGTCCGAAACATATTTCTGTCCGATCACGCCGAACTTGTAACTCTCATATCTTTCTACTTGACGTCCTATCGACGAGCGGTTGGTTGCGTTGGAATCTAGACTCAACGAACTACGCCTAGGCCTTTGAACCACTTAGGAACTCTCAATGAACCGGTCATAACCCGCCTTAAAGTTGACTAAAACCCGTCTAATAATCCACAACCTATCCTTTGAAAATTTTTAGTCTCACGCTTCGTGCGCCTCATACGTAGGGTCGAACTACGGTATAACATTCTCCCCTCTTAGAAACATTCGTCCCGAATGTTCCTCTAGGCTTACTCAAACCACAACATCGACATAGACCTCTTAGCTATCATTTTGCAAATAAAAGCTCCACGAGCCACAACATACCGCGTAAATGCAAGTCAAAACTAAGCAGGAAAGTGGGTTACCTGGAGGTATAGGAAATAGGTGAGGGTACTTCTTCATCATGTCATCCTCTGCTTCTCACGTCATTTCCTCCCTGTTCTCGTTCCGCCATAGGACCTTGACGGAGGCCACGACTTTCGTCCGAAGTCGTCTAACCTGACGATCGAGTATCGCTATGGGACTCTCCTCATACGATAACTCCTCTGTCACTTGGACATCATGAACCGGGTGCACTCTAGATGGATCTCCAATACATTTTCGCAACATGGACACATGGAAGACTGGATGTACCGCCTCCAAGTCGGACGGCAGATCTAACTCATAGGCAACCCTGCCTACCCTACGGACAACCCGATACGGCCCGATGTACCTTGGGCTAAGCTTCCCCTTCTTTCCAAACCTCATCACGCCCTTCATAGGCGATATCTTTAGAAAAACCCAATCGTCTATCTCAAATTTCAAGTGTCGACGCCGATGGTCTGCATACGACTTTTGCCGACTCTGAGCTGCCAACAACCGCTCCTGGATAAGCTTCACCTTATCCATCGCTTCTGAACTAAGTCCGCCCGACTAATCGAACTTCTCCCACTCGAACCAACTATCGGTGACTGCACTTCCTCCAAGATAAGGCCTCATAAGCGCCATCCGAATCCGGAATGGTAGCCGTTGTTGTAAGCAAACTCCAAGAGGTAAATGATCCTCCCACTACCCCGAAATCAATAACACAAGCCCGCAACATATCCTCGAGTTCGGATAGTGCGCTCGGCTGTCGTCGATGCGAGGATGAAAGCGTCGTCGAGACTCACATGTCCCTAATCCCTTCGAAAAGACCTCCAGTTAGCCGAGAATCGGGCCTCTATCGATATGATCGACACCGACTCGCGGTCTCACAATCTCTCTAATATATAATCGGCATAGTCACCGTGAATGTCGTTCGATCGGAAGAAAATGGTGATTTCGCCACCGCCGACAATCACCCAAATGAAATCATGCTTTCTCTCGAGTGGTAGGTAGCCCCGTAATAAAATCCATATTTATCACCTCCCACTTCCAAGTCGAATATCAATCGCTGCAAATGACCACCGCTTCGTGCTCAATCTTAACTCACGACAATTCGCATCGTGCCACGAACTCGTAACGCCCCTCTTTAGGCCATCCCACCAATACACGATTCGAGGTCATGATACATCTTAGTCGATCCGGATGAATAGAATAACGAGCAGCACCGTGTGCCTCACGAATCTGGCGACGAAGTCTGTCACATCGGGAACACACAACCGCTCGAATCTTAGCACCCATCAGCGCTACCTCAAATAGACTCTTTCTCCTTCTCGAGAGCTGCGTCTCGATGCCGCATCAAAATCGATCCTCATATCGCCGCTCTTCACCTCGCTCGACGATGGAAGACTCGGCAACCTCTCGAACCCGAATTCGTCACTATCGGACCAACCAAACGAACCCCGAGGCTCGCTGCTAATGTAACTCTGACCATATCCTCTTCTCTGGCCGAACATCGCACGGACTACCCATCGATCTGCGACTAAGGGCATCCGCAACTACATCGCCTTCCCCGGGTGCATGTATCAACATCGTAATCCTTGGTAGCTCCAACCACCGCCTTCGCCGCAAGTTCACTCCTGGTCAAGATGTATCAAGACTCTTGTGGTTCCGTAAATGTCCACGAACTCCATATAAATAATGTCTCCGGATCTTCAAGGCATGAATCATCACGACTCAAGTCATGTGTGGGATAGTTCTTCTCATGCTTCCTAAGCCGCCGAGATGCATAAGCTATAACTCGCTGCGGCCGCATCACCGCACCCAAGCCCGACACCTGACGCGTCACAATAAACCACATATCCATCTAAGCCCTCCGGAAGAGTAAGAACTGGGGCGGTCGTCAACTTCTCCTTTAGCAACTGGAAACTTTCCTCACAGGTATCCGTCCACCGGAACATAGCTGTCTTCTGAGTCAGCTTAGTCAAAGGGGCTGAAATAGAAGCAAACTTCTCTACAAACCTCCGATAGTAACCTGCAAGGCCCAAAAAACTGCGCACCTCCGTCGGTGTAGTGGGTCTGGGCCAAGTCTTGACTGCTTCGATCTTCGCTGTATTAACCCGAATACCATCGGCCCCGATAACATGCCCTAAGAAAGCCACTGAAGCTAACCAGAACTCGCACTTCGAGAACTTGGCATACAACTGCCGGTCTCGGAGGACTCCCAATACCGTCCTCAAATGATCCAGATGCTCGCTCACAAGCGCGAATATACCAAGATATCATCGATAAACACTATAACGAACATATCCAAGAATGGCCTGAACACCCTATTCATCAAATCCATGAATACTGCTGGGGCGTTGGTTAACCCGAAAGACATCACCCTGAACTCATAGTGCCCATACCGGGTCCTGAATGCAGTCTTTGGGATATCTGTCTCTCTAACTCGCACCTGATGATAACCAGACCGCAGGTCTATCTTGGAAAAACACTTTGCACCCTGCAACTGGTCAAACAAATCGTCAATCCTAGGGAGGGGATATCTGTTCTTGATAGTTACCTTGTTCAGCTGCCTGTAATCAATACACATACGCAGCGTCCCATCCTTCTTTACAAACAACACCGTGCTCCCTGGAGAAACACTTGGCCTAATAAAGCCCTTCTCCAAAGAAATCCTTCACCGTCCTTCAATTCCTTCAACTCGGCGGGTGTCATCCGTATGGCTAATAGATATCGGTCAGTGTCCGCGCCAAATCAATACAAACTCAATCTCCTCCGGGAGGATACCCAAGCTCGTCTGGGAATACGTGCGGAAACTCTCTAACAACCGGATCGATCAAGGTCCGTACCTCACTCGATGTCGAATACCCGAACGGATGGTAGATATACCCTTCCGCACCATCTTCCAGCCTGAGGTAAGAAATAAACTTACCCCGGCGATGCAGATTCCCTTCCACTCGATAACCGCCACCAGAAACCGAACCGAACTAATCTCTCTACGGTCACGTTGGCATAGCAAGATGCTAGCCAATCCATACCCATAATCACATCAAAGTTTGTCATATCCAACTCTATCAAGTCGGCTAGGTCCGACGGTATCTATAGTCACAGGCAAGCCTTATACACCCGCTTCGGCTACCATCGAATCACCTCTTGCGTAGCCACTCAAAAGGTCTTATGGACTCGGGCTCTATCCCCTATTCTACCGCAATATGAGGAGATATGTAGGACAAGGTAGAACTGGATCTATCAAAGCATATACATCACAAAGAAGAAACCAATGTACACGGCGACATCCGCGACGCCTCGCAGTCTGTCATTGGACATAGCATATATGCGGTTCGAGGACCGCTAATCGGAACCCTACCACGACCTCTGCGCGGCCTCTTTGGCCCATAGTACCACGCTCCGGGCGTCTAGCCATCGAAGATGAAGATCCAAAGAACAGATCCGTCGGTGAACTGTAATGCTTCCGCCACCTGGGCGGACAATCCTTCTTCGATGGCCTGCTGGCCACAAGAGTAACATGCTCTCGAACCCATACGCACTCGCCGGATGAGACTCTACGCGTCGAACACACCGAGGTAGGTGGTCTCGACAGTCTTTGGTCTCGCCTCGCGAAAACTCAAGTCGTGGAGCCGACCGCCTCCGAATAACCTCGCTGATCGGACCTCCGGAAATCGAGAAGGAGCACTCTGTCTTGGCCGGAATGTGGACCTAGTCTGCTGCGAGGCCGCCTCGCCAAAATCGCCACGAGCTCGCTGCCCCGCCTTTGGCCCCAAATCTAGTTGATCCTGCTCTCCTCGCCTCAATCCGCACAGACGCTGCATCCAGCAATATCCATCCTCGGTGAAGAGCCACCCCTAAGCGTCACGATGTCATATGACGGTCTAACCCATCACATATCGATGAACCGCATGCGCCATGTCATACTATGGTATGCGCATATCGGCCGGGAGTCGAACTCCGGTGTACTCACGATAGTCCTCCCGTCCTGTCTCAAGGTCAAGAACCTATCTACACGGGCTCTCCTCACCTCAGGAGGCAAGAAGTGGTCTAGGAACGCCTCCGTGAAATCCTCTCAATCAGCTGGAAGAGCATCCTCACCCCTCGACAATACCCATGACTCAAACCAGTTCAACGCAATATCGCAGAAGGTAGTAAGCTAGTATAATGCACTCGATCCGATGCCCTAAGGACTGCGTGGTCCGGTAGAATCGGACAAACTCCCCGTGGATCCTCTCAAATCTCGATCCATAGAACTTCGGGTGGGTGACAACCCAAGAAATCCCGAATCAGAATCGCTTGGCTCTGGGTTGGCGCCGCTCGCTTCGTGCCGCCTACTACCATCTGTCGATGGAATCATTCCGTAATCTCTGTACTCGGACCGCATGCGTGGGATCGAGGCTCGTCTGCATGATCTCGATGGCGCGTCGCGACCTCGAACTCTGCTGGTGGCGACGACGTGGAACTTCGCCGCCCAAACATCATCTCGTAAGGGCGGGCTGTGCCTCGTGACTCTCCGCGTCCCACTAGCAGCACCCTCAGCTGTCTTGCCCTTCTGGGCCGCGGTTGCCTTGCGTGGAGGCATAACTGATACATAAAGGGAAAACATCAGAGGAGGTTCAACCTATTACTCAGCTCTATTGCACGATCTTAGAGTGAAAGAATGGAAACCAATCCTAAATATCCTGCAGCCTCCTGATTATAGATGTGGTGCACGACACACCGATAATCAAGACTCTACTAGACACGGTATGTGAACACTTTCCGAGGACTAACTGCTCTGATACCACTTTTGTCACGACCCAACCCCGGGGCCACGACTGGTACCCTACCGGGGTACCCTGTCAGGTATATGTTAGAGAATAGCAGCGGAACATACATAACACATAACTTAGAGAAAAAGGTAAACATCACTGGCCAGCCGATAAGGCTGTCTTCCATAAAACATATTTAAACAAAAGTATAGTAATACAACTGGTTCTTATAGCCCAAAACACATAGGTGACCACAGACCTCTAAAGATAACAACTGTGGCGGGACAGGGCCCCGCCATACCCCTGAATGTACAAAATACCTATAGATCGTGGAATATCCGTACTAATAGACAAGCTTAGGAGGATGGAGCTTCGACCTTTGGAATAGTGATCCTAAGAACGAGGATCCTCAATCGCTTACCCTTACCGCGGCGTGACGCAGGCCAGGAAGGGTCGATACACATATGTACCAGTATGTAAAGTGGAAAATCTGTAATAACGATATCATAAGTCTAAGAGTGTTTGAGTCATGAAGAAAATCAAAATACCTTTTCTTGTGTCTTACTAACAATGAGTGACAAGTATATATAATCTTGCATAAAATAGGGGCCTTAGGATCAAAACAGGTACCTCGCCAGTAGTATCAACAAGCACCCTACTCAGTGGACTATTTCACCGCGTAGGTCCTGTGGACCCGCATGAGGTATTCCTCGTGATAGTGCACTACCGCACGGGACTATTTCACCCGCATAAGCCCCAAGGACTCGCATGAGGTATTCTCGCATCATGGGTAGCAAATCCACTAAATTGGTATAACGATCTTGGGGACTTACCCCTCAGATATACTCTTACCCCGAAGCAGATGGTATAACGATCTTGGGGACTTTCCCCTCAGATATACTCTTACACTGAAGCAGCTGGTATAACGATCTTGGGGCTGGCCCCTCAGATATACTCTTACACTGAAGAAGGTGGTATGACGATCTTGGGGCTTGCCCCTCAGACATACTCTTACCCTGGAGAAGGTGGTATAACGATCTTGGGGCTTGCCCCTCAGATATACTCTTACCCTAGCTCAAACTGTCATCATATCATAATCATAAATAAGTTAAGAAAACTTATAACTTCTTATTAGTCTTGTTCATATACCCTCTCATTTTAGTTTACTTAAGGCACTTAATCATATCTTTAATAAAAGAAAACCGGGAATTTAACCCAAGTACTATATACTTCAATTCTTTTAAAAGTGACTCTTCTTTATACATAAAAACCCTTAGGCAATTGATGTCTTAAAACCAATTTGCCTCTTCATATACTTATCTTACTTTAGAGTAAATCTCTTCTCATTAACCTTTTATGAAGCTAATAAACCAACTTCCCATAAAGTTGTTGTATTAACTCTATACTTTAGTAAAATCATACTTTTCCCCTAACCAAGGGACTTATACATTCTTAAAACGAAACAAGTCATTATATACTTAAACAAGTAAGAATACCAAATTTTGTACGTCTACCGTACTACATAATTTCATCTATTCATGCTCAAGAGATAGGAAAACTTCACATACCTTGTTGATCAATCCACTTGCTAAGTCCAAACTACCGCAAGTAATATGTCAACCTAAAATAACCATGGTACGTTTATTAACCTCTAATTCCAATGTGGAATAATCTAAACTCAAAGCCACTAAATTCTATGGAAAATTGGGCAGCATTTCCTTTGTTTCTACATACTTTGCCACCTTTCACAAGGCCGAATTTATCATCCAAACGCCACATTTAAGGCTCAACAATCCAACATTTCAAAGGGGATTACACACCCAAACTAAATTCTGCCCCATAAGTTACAACAATTCACTTAACAATTCTAAGGTAGTTTTTAGGCTACAACATGCTCATAATATCTTCCTAACCAATTCCTTCACATTCAAACCATAGTTCTTACATGCAATGAGTCTAAGAGCATTATTTACTACCACAAGTTCTTCCTTCTTAACATGCAACACTAAAAACTACTTCTAAAGGAAGAAATGTTACCTTAAAGTTTTAGCCAAACTTATTCCAAATATTTTGCTAGCTTCCTTGCCAAGAACACCACCACAACAACACCAACAAGCTAGCCACAAACTTCCTTCTTTCTTTTACTTTTTCAGATTTTTCCTTAGGCTTGAATTTCTCTTGGAATTTTAGAGAGAAGTGGGAGCTCAAGCTTTAGAGAGAGAGAGAAATGGCAAGACTTGGTCAATATATTGCATGCAAGAAATCAGATGGGGGAGGGGGGGGACACTTGTCACCCTCCCAATGTCTTTTAAAAGAAAAATCTGACTTTTCTAAGTTTTTCCGCCCAAAAATCCCGCCTCGGCCATGCACTGAAACCCCGCAGCCTCTCGAACTTTCGCGCCATGCCTGCATCGGCGCTGCAACTTCAGCGACCTCTCAGTACTTTCGGCACCGCGGCCCTGCATCCGGCGCCGCGACCCTGTCGCCTTTGTCCGAAACATATTTATGTCCGACTGCGCACTGAACTTGTAACTCTCATATCTTTCTACTCCGACGTCCTATCGACGAACGGTTGGTTGCGTTGGAATCTAGACTCAACGAACTACGCCCTAGGCCTTTGAACCACTTAGGAACTCTCAATGAACCGGGTCATAACCCGCCTTAAAGTTGACTAAAACCCGTCCGGAATAATCCGTCAACCTATCCTTTGAAATTTTTTAGTCTCACATGCCTTCGTACGCTCTCATACGTAGGGTCAGAACTACGGGGTATAACATATATGCATCAACCTATGAGTTTCAATCCAATTCTGCCAGCAGGCCCACTGCTTGCTGGCCTAATTTTGTCACTTTCGATTCTAACATCTCAGCGAGCAGGCCCACTACCTGCTGGCCCAAGTCATTCCCTTCCCGGTCTAGTCTCTCGGCCAGCAGTCTCACTGCCTGCTAGCCCAATTTTTTAGTCTGTCAGTCCAGTCCTTTGTCAGCATACCCATTGCCTGTTGGCTAATCCTGAGATGATCTGACACCACTTTTTTTTTCCTTAAGGAAAAAATGAAATGCATAGGGGAACCTATGTTCAGTCCACTTCTATTTCTAGTGTCTGCCCTTCATGACCCGAATTGAAAAAATGGCCATGAATATAGTGCTCTTATTGAAAATAGTACGTGGGAGTTGGTTCCATGTTCGCATGGTGTTAATGTAAATCGTTCTATGTGGATTTTTACTCATAAGGAAAATCTGATAGTTATTTTGAGAGGCATAAGGTCGGTCTTGTAGGTGATGACAAAACTCAACAGGTTGGCATATATTGTGGAGAGACATTAGTTGAGTGGTCATCGGCGACCATTCACATTGTTCTCAGTCTCGCTCTATCGAAAGTATGTCCCATTCATCAACTGGATGTGAAAAGATTTCTTACATGGTGATCTCAAGGAAACAATATACATGCATCAGCCCTTGAGTTTCAGGGACCCCGATTATCCGAACCATATATGTTTACTGAAAAAGTCCTCGTATGAGCTAAAATAGGCCAATTGGGTTTGATATAAAAGGTTTGAAAATTAAATGTCTACTATTGGGTTTTCTCACAACAGGTATGATCATTCTCTATTCATATATCGTCGTGGTACTTCTCTGACATACATTCTGTTATATGTGGATGATATTATATTGACTGCCTCTTTTGATAAACTGCGGAAGTATATCATGTCTCTTCTCAATTCAGAATTTGTTATGAAGGACTGGGGCCCTTGAGTTATTTTTTGGGTATATATGTCACTCGTTATGCATGTGGTCTTTTCCTACCACAGAGAAAGTATGCAACTGAGATTATTGAATGTGCTGACATGTCATCTTGTAAGTCCTCTCCTACTCCGATTGACACCAAACCGAAATTGAGTGTTAATTCTAGCACACCTTACGAGGATCCCTCCCACTATCACAATCTTATAAAGGCTCTTCAGTATTTTACTTTCACAAGGCCCGTTATTACTTATGTAGTGCAACGGGTGTATTTATTTATGCATGATCCGAAGGACGAGCATATGCATGCTCTCAAACGCATTGTACGTTGTATTCAGGACACTCTTGATTATGGTTGCACTTATATCCATCCTCCATATCTAATCTCATGTCTTATACATATGCTGATTAGAGTGGGTGTCCATATACCAGACGTTCGACATCTGGTTATTGTATGTTTCTTGGTGATAACTTAGTCTCTTGGTCGGCTAAACGTCAGGCTACTTTATCGCGATCTAGTGCGGAGGCCGAGTATCGGGGTAGCCAATGTAGTGTCAGAGTCTTGTTGGCCGTGTAATCTCCTATTAGAACTTCACTTTCCTATTCAAAAAGCTACGTTGGTCTACTACGATAATGTTAGTGCAGTCTATCTCTTTGGAAATCCGGTCCAACATCATCGCACTAAACATATCGAGATGGATATTTACTTTGTTCGCGAAAAGGTAGCTCGTGGACAAGTATGTGTCTTGCATGTCCTTTCACAGTACCAAATTGCTGACATCTTTACTAAGAATTTTTCCTTAGTTTTGTTTGAAGATTTTAGGGATAATCTCAGTGTATGACAACCGTCTGCTATGACTGTGGGGTGTGAAAACAGGTCACGGTACAACCGTGTATATGATGTATATTTGGTGTATATTTCTTACCATAATTATTAGAGTTTTTGTACATGTATAATTATAATAGTAGTCTTGTATTAGAAAAATGAAGTAGTCTCGTATTAGAAAAATGTATATTTAATTTCCATAACTAAATATTGTAAACATGTATATATACCTTTTGATTAATAAAAATAATGAATGGGCTTTTTCAATTCAAATCAGTTCATTAAAAGATTTAAAAATACAACATTTGGCAGAAGTGACATTCCGCTTTGATGGATTTGACAAGGAGAAATTGGAGATAAAATCGAATTTTACTTTTTTTAAAAAAATTCTATCTATGTGATGATCTTTCATGTTTAATCGTGTTTAGGAATTAACTGTTAGTAATGAGTAACTTTGTTATTCCATTGCTAAATAAAATTAATTATTCACATATATATGTTATGGTCATATGTATTAGAGTTTGTAAAAATTTACTTTTGAGTTGAGAGAATAATATAACATATTCTATTTGAAAGAATTTCGTGCCTATACTTGAAAGTTATGTTATTATGAGATTAAATAATATAGATTCAAACGTGGGAAATGATTCAAAGTGCCAGTTGGCTATGTTGAAAAAATTATTATCTCAAAAAGTATTGTTGGTAAATCAATTTTAATGTTATCAAATTGATTGTCATTAACTATTTCAAGGTCGTGACTTGAATGGCATTGAGCTAGTGACCCTCATTTTCCTTATTATCCTAACGTTAGCATTTATACCATAACAGACAATTGTCTTTATTCTTTGACTTCTTTACTACCATTAAATATTATCCTATTTATTGCCTTTAACGTTGGAGTCCATAAACCTTATATTCTTAGGTCCTCTGATTTGGGGTAGGAAAAATTCATCCTCTGATATATATTGTGTTGGGTTTCTCACCAAAGTATCTTTGTTAGATTCAGATTCTTAATTATATACCAGAATAGCTTGTTGAATTTTGGAGGATATACTCATATCGGGGAATATTTCTAGAATAATCTTTGTACATCTCCTATATTAGATAAAATTGTAGTCTAATTGTAATTCAGAAGTGTAGTCCAAATATAATTAGGAAGATTAGCTATCTAGTTTGTAAAAGAGTAAATAATTATGTAAACTACATATTGTACATAATAATCAATGAAAAGCAGTGGAACATATTCCTTTATGGTATCACCAGTCAAAACCTATAATTCTCTTCCTAACCTCTTGGCCGCCCCAACCCTCGACAGTCACACTCTCCAAACTTTCTTCTACCACCTCTCGGCCGCTTCTTCTCTCTACTCTTCCCCAAACTTTTCAATGACTGAACAACTTAAATTTTAGCATGCTCTTGCAGTTAACAACATTAAGAACTTCATTCTCATAACTCTTAAGATGGAAAAGAGTTAGTATTCATCTTGGGCGAAATTATTTAAGATTCATTATCGTGTGTACAAAGTCATCGACCATATCATCCCTCCTAAATCAAAGCCCCTGGAACACCTTGATGTTTCTGATGATGATATTTGGTCCCACTTAGATGTGGTTGCTCTATAATGGATCTACGATATGATCTCGAACGACATATTGCATACAATCATTGAAATCGACGTTACTGCCCGACAAACGTAGGAGTGCTTGGAAAATATTTTTCAGGATAATAAGACACAACGTGCCTTGTACCTAGGAAATCAATTTAAGGACATTCAGTAGGACGATTTTCCAAATGCGTCGACTTATTGTCAGGAACTTAAGATGATTGTCGATCAACTCTCCAACGTTGGTGTACCGGTCACAAATCAATGGTTGTTGATGCAAGTTATTACTGGTTTGAATGAAACTTATGACAACGTCGCTAACATCCTCCAACAATGCACGTTATTGACTCCATTCTATGAGGCATGTTCGAGACTCATCCTTGAAGAAACCCAAAAAAAAGTGGGTCGCGGCTCATGCGAGCACCACCGATACCACCCTTATCACTACCGGTGGCCCCTCCGCCGACAGTAGGTCCCCATTTTCTGGTTCACAAAATCGACAACCCAACGACCCGACACACAACTCCCTTCCCGAAATTACCACAAAGGGCGAACTCCAACAAAGCCCGTGGAGGGAGCAACAACCGTGGCGGGAAGGGATAGTCATTGTCGGTCGACAACAACCTGCAGCGGCAGCAGCCTTCGTCGTGGGCTACCTACCCGCTATGGGCTACGTAAGCCCAATCGACTTGGAATGCTCTACCTTGCCCATACTCGACAGCCTCCTAGGCCCCACCTCCGACCCAACATACCCAGCCCGACATCATCAGTGCACGTCTACAACAGGCATATAATGCACAAGTCTCTCCTCCTTCCACCTACGCCCCGACGGATATTGAGGCGGCTATGAACACGATGTCCCTCAACATTCCAGACAATAGTTGATACATGAATACTGGCACCACATCTCATATGACGGCATTCCAAGATACTCTCTCATCTTATTTCAATACGAGCAATTTAAATCGTCATATTATTGTTGGTAGTGCACATGACATTTCTATTAGAGGTTGTGTACAATCATCCCTCTCCCCACCATACCCTCTATTAGCTTTAAAAAAATTCTCCATGCCCCGACACTTATCAAAAATCTAATCTTTGAACAAATATTAGAAATTCTATTTACCCCTTTAATTGAACTGAGAGAAATGACAAACTTTGATCTTCCCCCACACTCAACGTTTTTTGATGACAAGGGAACCCGCAGCCGCTACTCTTCGAGTGCGCACAGGGTAAACCCCGCTCCTGTGCAATTGCCTGCAAACCACACAGGAGAGATAACCCGCACTAGGCAAGCCCCGTGCGACGAGCTCAACCCAGAAGGCAAATTCCCTTTTGTCGTAGGCATGGTGTTTCGAACATAAGACCTCCATTATGGAACCCCATGCTCAACCAACTGAACCATCCTTGCGGATAACCTCCCCCATGCTCAACTTGACAGAAAATACTTCAGAACACCCTAGACCACATTCTCTATTTGATCAGTTTTTTTATTTTTGATCATTACACATTTCTGTTTGATCAGTAAAGTAGAACTTCTGGATAATGTCTGTCACAGCCCCCAGTTTTGGGAATTACAAATCGAAAAGCCCTTAACTTTTACATCTAAAGGTGCTCAAGAATGCTGAAGTAGTGGTATCCTACATGAAGAATCAACAGCAAAACACATGGCTATACATTTGATGTATATATTTTAAACTTGATCCAACTTTTAACTTAGAAGAAAAGAAATATGTACGTTACATTAAGAATGCCACGAAGAGTATAAACTATGAAGATGGTGTGAAAATGAACTATGTAAGTGGCACAAAATCTCTTTATCCTTCTCTATCTCTTGAGACGAGAAAAATCAGTTTGTAAGTCTCATGGACAGGTTTACAAAATAAATTGAGCAGATTAGCTGCAGACATATATCATCGTTCACAAGTAGCCAATTCAGAAAGAAAGGAGCTGATTCTAATATTGCTTCTTTTGGGGGTAGGGCAACAGGGAGAGGCACAAGGAGATCAAAGATATAATCTAGAGTTTCCGTAAATATGGAAAAAGCAAAGAAAAAATTAGCTTTAGAGATATTGGTGTTGATAACATAGAAGTCTGTAAAGATCTATAGCCTATGGATATAATAGAATCTGCATGTAAAACTGATGAACCTGTATTAATATGGATATGTTTACTTTTTCTGTTGCTTATGGAGCATTGTCATCAAACAGAACTTTGTAAAACCGCTTCCTCTCTTCCGGATCAAATATGCCACCTAGATCTCCTCCTTCCTTATCTTGTTCTGATGTTTCGTCGTTTTGTTTCCTCCTTTTCTCTGGCTTTGGCGTTATCTGTTGGGTTTTGATATTGGTGAATGAGAAATGATGGGATGAAAATTAAAGAGAGTAAAAGACTCTTTTGTCCCACATCGAAAAAATAGAAGGAAAGAGAGGTGTATATATTACATTACACCTTCTTTAGTTGCTAAAAGGGTTGAGAGGGCAAGGACCCCTCGCGCCGTCGTCGTCTCTCACTCGGCTTCGGCTTCAGCTTCGGAAAAAAATTGATTGATAATCTTTTTGGACAAACGTTTCTTTAATTAATTATTTAATTAAAAAATAAATCCAAACGGATCAACCCAACCCGCGACCACCCGTCCGGCTCTCCCTCACTTTTTCGAATTTCCCTCCAAAAAAAAATTATGTGACTATTCTGAATGGTTGCAAACCTATAAATTATTGATTATTCCAAGAATTTATTCATTCATTCATTTTCAATTCTGAATTTCATCTTCAACTCGAAAATTTCATTCTGTGTGATATACTGCCGTTGAGTAGTTCACTGCTACCGTAATTTGGAGTACTACTATTTTGGTAAGATAATCGTTCTATCATGGGAGGCGATATTACGTTAAACTCGAATACTGTGAGGGTAATAATTTCCTTAAGGACACACTTTGAACTAAGTAGACTCGATTACATTCTGAAATTATTTTCCAAAACAGATTCTGTTTTCGTTTATTATTTCATGATCAATTTACTGTTAAGTAATGTTTATATAGTGTAATCTATTTCATTAAGTGATTAACAGATTGTTGAAAGTTATTTAGCCAAATACAGATTATTATACCAATTTAGAGCTTTGCCCCGAAGATTGTGAGTCTTGAACTTCTTCTGTAAATATTTTACTGATGCAACCTGGTTAGGACATCTCATAATAATATTCTTAATCTGATTATCCACTACCCATCGACGGTTTCTATGTAATGCAGCTTCAAGATCTGGATCTTTCTTCATTGACCAGAGCGAAAAACTTCTCCCAGTATGAAATTAAACACTGCATCACATAAACTTAAGTACCCATTTCTTTGGGTTTTCACATAAATTCGAGTTGCCATTTCCTAATCACCACTTACACATACGAAAATATCCACCAAAAATCCAATTTTGAACTCAGATACTTAAATGGTTAGTGGGTTCAGTGGTATAAAGTTCAAATTTTGACCACCAAAGTGTGGTGCAGTGAGGCTGTTCCTCTCGGGTTCGAACTTGGGTATGAAAAAATCCTTTGGCAGGAGCACTTTCCCAGAAATGGGCTCTAACCGGTGCGAATACGGATATAGTCGGGCTCCAATGCAGGTACCGGACACCGAGTGAGAAACTAAAAAAAGAAAGTTCAAATTTTGGATGTGCCTCTGCCAACAAGAATGCTATATTAATGCCTCAGAAAAGCATATACAACCAATATAGGCAATATACTCACATAAATCTGAATTGCCATTCACTTGCACATGAAATCAATTTAGTTGAAGTGTATTAATAATATTGAGAACCCAATTGCTTAAATTTATAGAATCATATGAATATATATATTGGTTACAAAGGTGCAGGAAACGGGAATTACAAAACTTACAAGAACTGAAAATATAATTCAACAACAAAACTGAAATTACAAAGATGTTGAACAAGAAAAATGGAAACTGTTATGTGAATGCTGAGTCGAGTGTGACACTCTGTCTTTAAGACAATATTGCCCCGTATGTATCTTTTATACGTCCTGGACAATTGTCTTCCAAGATAAAACAATAATGGAATAATTGAGCAAAGGAAACTCAAGTACTACCGTGAAGAATTTTGAGTAACGAAATGATGCTTGGAAGATTGTAGGAAAAAGAATTTTGTTTTGTGTTTTTCGTCTATTGTGAGGTGTTCTCAACAATGGTGCAAATTGATTGTTTATATAGGTGAGGGAGGGGTTGTTGAACTGTCTCCATAAGTGTCATTACTGGCCAAGTAATGGCCATTACGGAGGTAGTAATACCACCAAAATAAATGGTGAGAAAGAGCAACGGATTGACCATTATAGGAGAAGTAATTCAGCCAAAATAAATGGCTAAATTGAGTGTTGTGGCGTTTCTGATCTCTCAGCCCAATTCCTGGAAACTTTCGGGACCAAACTGTACATATGAAAGAATTCTGATCCAAAAAGATAATATTAGAAGACCCGTGACCCGAACAGGACCGGTCGGGCGGCGCACGTGTGGGCTTTCCTCGAACTGAAGCATATCTAGGTCCTCCCTCCTTTAAACACATGGGATACCCCTTGGGATCCCAAACCCCAAACCAATTTTTAGTCTTATAAACACAAACACAACAGTTCTTTCTTCCTCCACCGATGAGGGAGAATTGATCCCAAACCACATTTTTTCATGCTTTAATCACTTCACTTCGTAGACCAATATCTCTTTCATTTTTCAACGAAATTTGATCATTCTTGGCCCTGCGGTTATCTACGTACTTAGTAGATCATGCATGTGTAAAGAACCGGATTCTCCAACATACGTAACACTAGTGTTTAAGCCGTTAAAGTTGGTCGGTCGCAACTCTCGCCAAAGACAAATTTCCAACAATATATTTATATATATATATATATATATATATATGAAATCTTGCATTTTATTAACTCACGATTTTCTGCTCAATTTTCCGTGAGGCGGCCCCAAGTAAGAATGGACGTTTGCATTTCTATCGCTTTCTTGTTTTGCCGTAGACACTGAGTGCACAAATAACCAATATTAGTGGCTTTGTTTAAGACATACAGTATTTTCTAGAATTATTTAATATTTGGCCAATTTGTAGTAAAAATTTACGCAATACATCAGAAAGAGCCATTGGAAAAGGGACACTGTGTGTTCACCGGCACAAAAAAGGCCTAAAAAGGCTCAAATTTAACCAAGTGCCCGAAATAATCTGTTACACCCCGTAATTTCAGGGTATGTATATGAGGACGTACGCAAGAGAATGCGACCTTAAGTTTGAAAAGGAAGAAAGATTTCTTTTTTCTACGGAAAATAGTCTGAACCTCGTGAAGGAAAAAGTTTATTATTGGGAATTGAATTCTCAATTTTGGTATTTAAGACTTATAGGATTTATAAGAATTATGGAATTTTATTTCCAGATTTGGTCATGTAGGGTCCACCCAGGAAATTTTACGTTTTGTGGGGCCCACAAGATTTTCGATATTTTAACCAATTATTGAGACTTTGGAGAGATGAAATATTTTAGACCAATAGGAGGGCGACACGTGTCACCCCATGTGGCCCATGTTGGGCGAGAATGTGAGGAACAAGTGGCAAGCCAAGTGTCCCAAGTTATTTGTTGGACAAGTGGCTTGTGGGACCCACACACACTTGTCCCCAATCTCATCCACACACTTGTTTTAATCCAAGCCCTTGATTGTCTTATATATACACACCTAAAGGTTGAAGACTTAAAACACTTAGAATAATTTCAAGAAATATACTCCCTCCCCTTTGAGACCCTCTCGGCACCCCCCCCCCCCCCTATTGAAGAACAGTTCTTCAATTGTTGTTGATTAACCCAATACTTAAATCAAGTATCCCTAGTAGTGTTTTAAGGATATTGATGGGCGATTTAATGCACACACTTTAACGCAAGTGCACGTTATCGTGACAAGTAATATAGTCTAGGTAAAACTGAATATCGTCCTCAAGGATTAGTGTTCAAGTACCAATTACCTATCTTTTGTTATCTATTTGGTAACCGATATTTGATTACCTATTTACTTCAGTAGTGATGGAAATAGGGCTTTCAGTCGCTTCAACTATCCGCTTATATTACTTATTAATGCAATAAATTATGGTTTTTCTTCTTTTGGAGCTAGCAGGTTTACTAATTCGTTTTATACTCCCGTTAAGGCTATATAAACACTCAACCCCAGTAGCGCTCATTTCTACCTTTCGGTGATAAGGATGACTCTATAGGAGGATTAAGAACAAAAACCTTGTTAATCGTCACGCATCATGTGTGATATTAGGTATTTAAACCTCTATTAACGCTACACAAGTAATTGAGGTATTTTCATCCCCAATCCGACCTATGTCTACCCAACTTACAGCATAGTCACAACCTCCTCCTTTCGAAGTTTGATTAGAAATCATATAAATAATGATAATTAGTGATCAATTAATTACCAAGCATTCAAAACAATTATTGGGTAAATCTCAACAATAAGAAGAATAACCATAAACATGCATCAATTCATAACATAAAGTTCAAGTGATTTGACATGAAAAACCCTATAATGGAATTAGTTCCTAGCCATTGACATGACAAGAACTAATTCAAAATCCAACATAAAAACTGAAAGTAAAGTAAGGAAAAGAAAAGAAAATTACTAAGTAAAGGTCTCCAATCTTCAACTCCAAGAAGTCTTGTGTTTGTGCAAGAAAGTGAACCCTTGAAAACTGCCTAGGGTTCTCTTTTTATAGCCTCCAAACCGCCCTTAAGGTTTTCCTTCAGGCCTGGCCCAAAAAATCGTCAAAACCCTGATTTTTCCGCTTGGCCACTGGAACTTCAATTTGCTCAGTGATTAGCGCCGCTCGCACTCTGTTTGCAGGCCAGCGGCCCGCAACTTCGAGACCTTCGATATTAGCGCCGGGCGCTCGGACTGATGGCAGAGCGCCATGGCTGGCCCGTGTCCGTGCCTGGTTCGCCACTTTCTCGTCTTTTAAGCTCTGGAACCTCCACTTTTGCCCTCTTTTAGCTCCTTTTCCGCCAAATAGCCATTTTAACCAATTTGACTCAAAAGAAAGAAAATGTATCCTAAGACGACACGTATTTGTACAAAAAAGGACAAAAGACTAACTAAAAACGACTCAAAAAGTGTATATAAAATACACCGATCAAATACCCCCAAACTTAACCTTTGCTCGCCCTCGAGCAAAGATAAAAAGAAAGAAATAAAGACTCAAGAAAAAAGAAAAATAAACAGACTCAATGACATTGATCACTTTGCTGCATTGGTATTACTTAGAAAAACATGAATATTAGCAGAATAATATGTAGGAACATATAACATGAAATTTTAGCACACTAAACACATTAAACTAGATATTTCGCAAACTCATTTTTATCATGCTTAATGGAAGTCAAAATACTAAATCATGCATATTAATTTCAAAAATCCTATGACATTTTTACTTGCTATTCTCCACTAATCATGGATATGCATCTAAGAGATCTTCAGGACTTTTAAGGGTTGTAATGTAGGCTTAGGCACGGGTAGGTAAAAATAGGCATTTAGGCTCATTTTTGTGTACCATAAGTTCTTTAGCTTTTCAATTTTTCCCTTTTCTTTTGATTCTTTTCTTCACTTCAAATCTATCTTTCCCCTCTTTTGTTTTGAGAGCGTGAAGTATATCATAATAGCAAACACCCCCAAACTTAGGCTTTTGCCTATTTCTTATTACTTTTTAATTGGGGTGCATCAATCTTGTTTGCTCTTTTTGTCTCTTTTTTAACACATTCTATTCCAACTATTTCACATGTTTACTTATGGCACAAGTATGGGAATATAGGGTGTCAAAGAAAAAGTTCAGTTTTTAGGCTCAATGGGGCTGACTAGGGATATTTTTAATGTCAGTGATAGAAAAGAGTGGTAAGAATTGGCTAACAAAGAAACGTCTGAGTCATCTCCCTAACATGCATATCCTAACTATTTCGCCTCAAATAACAAGCAATCATAACACATAGGTTTTAATCATTTATCATGCACAATTCAAGCAAGAAACTCCAAATAGACAGATTTTGTGAGCTTTTGGCATATCTAACCTAAGTGTTTAGATAGTTGCTTCTAATTCCATTACATTATTCCACCTTACTTCACTAGGTGTTTCTAGTAACTACAGCATGCATGATCGTTGACAGACAATTATGACTCGAAAGAAAAAAAAATTATGACTCAAAAATACACAAAACAATAAAAAAGACTCAACCATTACTATAACAATAAGACACAAATAAGACACCCCCAAACTTAAATCACACATTGTCCCCAATGTGTGTAAGACTCAAAGACAATAAAAGAAAAGGACACTTACAAACTTGGTTTAAAATGGTGGCGGTGGCGGTGGATAATGCATCGACCATTGGTTGAACAGGGAACTCATCTCGTCAAATTGCTGGTGCAACTGTTGCCGCCGCCACCTCTTGTTGCCTTGTCTCAACTCTTGTTGTCCTTGTATCACCGTGTCGAAATGTTGCATCATCCTTCTCTCGTTCTGGAGCAACCGCTCATCATAGGCACCGGAGGTTCGATTACGTGGTTGGTGGTGGCCGCCGCTGCCGCGTATTGAGCCTCTATCTCGTGCTCATCTTCGCTCATGGCGCCTCTCTGCTGCGCTGCTGTGGTCTTTGGTGCTCTTCTTCTTCTTTGGGGACTTGGTGCAGGAAGGAGTGCACTATCCCATATGACACAGGCAATTGGTTTCTTTCATGAGTATCAATTGGTAGGATTGGGACCCCATTCATGTGGCATAAACTAGTGATAAGTGAGTCATGTCCCAACCCGCCTGTTGTTACCAACCTGTTGGTTTCTTCAATACTTTGCATTATCTCCTTTCCCACATCAATCGTCTTCCCCGTCATGATTCCATATAACAATTTGATCCTGTCTTCTGGCACTCTGGTAAAGTGCGTTGATGGAATCAGACGAGCACTGACGAAATACAGCCAACCCTTGGCTGCTTTGTTGAACTGACACTTGCTCAGTCCTCTTGACCCATTTCTGGCAATATCAAATGCAGCCCCAGGGTAGCTCACTGTGCCTGCGACGGTATCCCAGTCGATGCGGTTGGTTCTTCTAGACCATGATCTGAAGTAGCTTCGGTCATCACCTCTTTCCTCAACATCAACTGTTTTTAGTGACAAATTTATCGCTTCTGCCGTCACAGGCATATATATTCCCCTCACAAAACATTTATTATCCACCTTCTCCGGAAAGTTAGCATATAATTCACGCACTATCACGTATTCATCGTGCTATCTTTTCTGGTTTACAAATCTCTTCCACCCCATCATCTCAATCATTGCCCGAACGGGCTCATGACATCCTCTTCCCAAGCGAATCCCTTTGATAGTCCATTCCTCTTCGTGATTGGGCGGCCTAGTACTAAGCTTTTGTATCTTTCATAAGCTTGTTGGCTAATGAACCTAGTATCATCGTATTGAGCGAGGTGGATGTGGAGGCTCTTCTCTCGCGCATGGTTAATTCATCAGAGCGTTTAGTATCACCAATGTTCCCAACACTATCACACAATAACTAGCAATACAACACTATCACCCCAAACTCCAACTCCCGCTACACAATACCCACACCCTCCTCAGATACTCCTCCTCTAAATTTCACAACCAATTTTTCAACACCCCAATGACTTCAACAATGCAACACTCCTCCAAACTACTACCTCCTTTGACTCATCAGAAGCTTTCAAGAAAAGATGAAGATTACCTTTTGACGTGTTCTTCAAGGTTTTCGCTTCTAACGTGATTCGGCGACCGGATGAAGTTTTGTTGGTTGAAATGGTTAAGGGTTTAGGGACTTTAAGAGTTTTTTGTTGTGTTTGAGTTTGATTTCTGGAAGATTTGTGGGTGAGGTTTAAATTTTCGTGGGTTTTGTGGAGAAGAAAGGTTAGGTTTTGGTTTGAAATTGGGGAAAATCGATTACGCTTTTTAATTTCGATTTCGCCGCGCCGCGACCTGCATTTGCGCCACGCCTAACTTATCGCACTTCTTCGGGAATTTCGCACCGCGACTCGCTCCCGTAGCGCGCTAGACTTGGCAATTTTTCTAGATTTTTTGAGCCGCGACCCTGCTCCCGGCGCCGCGACGCCACCCGCTTTTTCCGAAATCTCGCTATTCTTCGCCGCCTCCAATTTTATTGTTGCCCGCACTGCTTAACACAACACAAACACTACCTCCGCGAGATCGTTTCTTAGTAAAACTAACTACATTAAAATAAATAATTTAAAATACTTTGGGTTGCCTTCCAAGTAGCAATGTCTTTAACGCCTTTTTATGGGACGCAAGTTCCTTAACTCAAGAAGTGGGGTGGATTAACCCCACAACCAATCCATTTTCTCCACATTTTTCGCTTTTCTTCTACTTCTTCTTAAAATTATTTTCAAGGAAGGTTCAGAACACATACCGCTTTGCGGAGGTTCGCATCACATACCGCTTTTGTGGGCTCATCTCCTCGTTTGGCTTGTACTAGCTCACAGGGGGTTTTGATGGTGCTGATTGCAAAGCACCTGCTCATGATTGGTGGCTCAATAATGTGTTTGAATACTTTAAACACCATTTCTTCCTTCTCCACCTCAACGCCGCCTCTCTTTTTCTACATCGATCGTGGTTCTCCTCGCCGCCAGAATGGTCTCCCAATATGATGGGGATCTCGCATCTTCTTCCATGTCGAATGAAAGTCCGCAGAAAAAGAATTTTTCTACTTTAACCAAAGACGCCCTCAATCTTCCTCGGGTGCACAAATCGTTTCATCTGCTAGTTGTAGGCTCACCGTGGTTGGTTTGGCTTCACCTAATTCCAACCGTTTAAATACTGACAAAGGCATCAAATTTATGCTTGCCCCTAAATCGCAAAGAGCCCTGTTGCATGTCACATTGCCAACTATGCAAGACAATGTAAAGCTCCATGGGTCTTTTAGTTTAGGGGGTAACTTCTTCTGCAGGATAGCACTGCACTCCTCCGTTAGTGCTACCATCTCATACTCTGCCAGTTTCTTCTTCTTCTTCCCCAAAATCTCCTTCATGAATTTGAAATAAGAAGGCATCTGCTCCAACGCCTCTATAAAGGGTATGTTGATATGCAGCTTTCTGAACGTCTCCAAAAATTTGGAGAATTGTTTATCAATTGCCTTCCGCTGCAATCTCTGTGGGAATGAGATCTTCTCAGTATACTCCTTCTCTGGAGTTTTCTCTACTACTGGGCGAGCTTCAACCACCTTCTCTTTCTCTATCTCTGCCCTTTGTTCAACTGCCGGCTGAGGTGAATGCTGCTCCAACTGTTTACCACTTCTCAACCGCATCGCTGACATTGTTCTCTTCGATTCATCTCTGTGTTTCTTGGCGGTACTCGTGGCTTTGTTCGCTTGCTTTGCTAGTTGACCCACTTGTGTTTCCAAGTTCTGAACGAGGATCTAGTTTCGCCACGAACTGGTTTGGGCGTTGGTGAGTGCAACAAAGTCGCTTCACCATCTTGATTTTCTGGTGAACAGTGCATTGAATCGCTGAGAGGTGGGCCCGAGTAAACGGCCGATTCTCGTGCCGGTTTTGGCATCGACCTCTATATTGATTCTGCTGCTCCTGATCTCCTCTCTATGAAAATTTTGGGTGGTTCCTCCACCCTGGATTGTATGTGTTGGAGTATGGGTTGTTTTGGGGCCTCTGATAGTTACCCACGGCTTGGCACTCTGCTTGCTCGATTGTCATATTATTAGGATCAGCCAAAGGACATCTATCGAATGTATGTGGACCACCACATATTTCACAGCTCTTTGGCATCTGTACTGCATTCACCGATACTATATGTTGTTGCAGCTGCTTGGTCAACAGGGCAACTTGGGCATTCAGGGCAGTGATGGCATCTATCTCGTGAACTCCCACTGTTCTCCTACCACTCATTGGTCTATCTTCTGTGACATGGTTGTTGGTGGCCATATCTTCTAATAATTCGTGAGCTTCGTGAGCTTCGTGAGCTGTTTTCCTCATAAATGTCCCACTCGCCGTGATCTATAATTGTTCCGTTGTTCCGCCACCGTTATAGAAGATGTGACCAAGTTCCACAACTCAATACAGTGCTGGCACTTTCTCTCGCAAATCCTTGAACCTCTCCAAGCTTCAGATAATGACTCTCCATCCGCGGTAGAAATTATTCAGCTCCCCTCTCAATTTCGCTGCTTTGCACGGTGGGAAGAATTTTGCCAAAAATTTCTGTGCCAGCTCTTGCCATGTAAAAATTGAATCAGCTGGCAGAGAATTTAACCATACTTTTGCTCATTGAGTGAGAAGCGGAAACAACTTCAACTGACGACATCATCGAACGCCGTTATATCCGAATGTTGCACATAACTCCAAGAAATTAGCTATGTGCATATCCGATCCTCCGATGGCAACCTCCAAATCGCATCGTGTTCGCACTATGCTTAGAATCGCCGGTTTGATCTCAAAGTTATTTGCTCCTATTGTCGAGCCTAATACACGTCGTGCGTTCGCTCACCCTGCAGCACATAGTCTCCCAAGCTTCTTTCTCGCCAGATTTGAACTCTCTCTCGACATCCATAGGTATTCGCCGAGGCATTCCTCGTTAGGTTGATTTTCACCTAACCACTCTCTCAAAGACATTATTGTTTTGACCGCCCATCTCTATCAAGGTTGCACTTGGTTCCTTCTATTCGCTACGTGTTTTCTCAATCTCTCGATTGAAGGGAACAAGAGTGTCTGCTCCTCTTCTCCTTCGCATAAACCGAGCTACAAATGCATCAAAACAAACAAACGGATCACAAAGAACCCGATTTTTACCAAAATAAAAAAACGAAATAATTCAATAAAAATAAAAACCAAATTAGAAATTAAAAATAGATAAAATTGATATTGAACTATGCCTAATCCCTAACGGCGCCAAAAACTTGATGCGCGATTTAATGCACACACTTTAACGCAAGTGCACGTTATCGTGACAAGTAATATAGTCTAGGTAAGACCGAATATCGTCCTCAAGGATTAGTGTTCAAGTACCAATTACCTATCTTTTGTTATCTATTTGGTAACCGATATTTGATTTTGTTGATTATAACTAACAATTATAAATACTAATTAACTATGTGTTTACTTCAGTAGTGATGGAAATAGGGCTTCCAAGTCGCTTCAACTATCCGCTTATATTACTTATTAATGCAATAAATTATGGTTCTTCTTCTTTTGGAGCTAGCAGGTTTACTAATTCGTTTTATACTCCCGTTAAGGCTATATAAACACTCAACCCCAGTAGCGCTCCTTTCTACCTTTCGGTGATAAGGATGACTCTATAGGAGGATTAAGAACAAAAACCTTGTTAATCGTCACGCATCATGTGTGATATTAGGTATTTAAACCTCTATTAACGCTACACAAGTAATTGAGGTATTTTCATCCTCAATCCGACCTATGTCTACCCAACTTACAACATAGTCACAACCTCCTCCTTTCGAAGTTTGATTAGAAATCATATAAATAATGATAATTAGTGATCAATTAATTACCAAACATTCAAAACAATTATTGGGTAAATCTCAACAATAAGAAGAATAACCATAAACATGCATCAATTCATAACATAAAGTTCAAGTGATTTGACATGGAAAGCCCTATAATGGAATTAGTTCCTAGCCATTGACATGACAAGAACTAATTCAATATCCAACATAAAAACTGAAAGTAAAGTAAGGAAAATAAAAGAAAATTACTAAGTAAATGTCTTCAATCTTCAACTCCAAGAAGTCTTGTGTTTGTGCAAGAAAGGGAACCCTTGAAAACTGCCTAGGGTTCTTTTTTTATAGCCTCCAAACCGCACTTAAGGTTTTCCTTCAGGCCTGACCCAAAAAATCGTCAAAACTCGATTTTTCCTGCTTGCGGAACTTCGCGATGTTCTCGGTGATTAGCCATGCGCCGCAACTTCGAGACCTTCGATATTGGGCGCCGGGCGCTGGACTGATGGCGAGGCGCGCGCCGCCCGTCTGCGTGCTCAGTTCGCCACTTTCTCGTCTTTTAAGCTCTGGAACCTCCACTTTTGCCCTCTTTTAGCTCTTTTTCCGCCAAATAACCATTTTAACCAATTCGACTCAAAAGAAAGAAAATATATCCTAAGACGACACGTATTTGTACAAAAAGGGACAAAAGACTAACTAAAAACGATTCAAAAAGTGTATATAAAATACACCGATCAGATATCCCAGCACAATAATCCCAGAAATACTACGTTAATCCATTAGTCGCAACGTGAAACCCTAAAGTGATCTTCATATTTTTGGATAAAGTTTTAAGAGAAGTTGAATAGGAACTTCTAAGGGTTGCTTGGAGTGGATTGGAACGTAAGGAATAAGAGCTAAGACTCCTAAGGATCGACTTATAATCTTGAAATTTTTTGGGCTTATTGGGGTAATAATCTTTGTCCTTCTAATGTAATTGGAGATTACATGTTATAGTAGTATATAAATGAGTATGTGATATGTGGAAGAAAGATTGAAAATATTTGGACCTTATTAAGATGTTAAAACCGAAATTGACATGCTAACCATTAAAGTTGTTAAAACATTACAAATTACTTGTTGACATGAAGGAATCTTATTGATAAACAAGTTAATATAACTTATATAAAGATTGAAATATAAGTTGGAATTATAAAGAAGTAATGAAACAATTTTGGCATGCTAGAAGAAAATCGATGCTTTGATTGCAGAGTCGCCAAGAACACCAACTAAAGGACTGGACTAATGTATTGTATTAGTGGACTAATGGACTGTTTTTACATTGGACTATGGACTAGTTTTAATGGACAGTTTTGGTAGATTAAGGGGCTGAATTTTACACGTCCAGTTAGGCGTATAATCCCCTTTGACTTGCTGAATTGTTGCGCCTTAAATGTGGCATTTGGTTATTGATTTCGGGCCTTGAAAAAGGTGGAAAAGTACGTTGAAACAGGGGAAGTGCTGCCCAATTTTCCGTAGAATAAGAGACCTTATGCTTAGAAATATTCTACGAAGAAAACTAGAAGTTGATAGACGTGTTATGGTTATTATAGGTTGATATTCTACGTGCGGCATATTCGACTTGGCAAGTGGATTAAGCCGATGAGGTATGTGAACTCTTCCTATCCTCTTGAGCATGATTATTATGAAATATATAGTACGGTAGACGTACATGTATTAAATGATTTTGGTTTCATTTTGATGTCCTTGACTTGCCTTCTAAATCTTAAGAGCTTTGAATTATTCTAAAAAGTTGTGAATCATTATTCGGAAAGAAATTGATACTTGGTTTTAAAAGAATAAGTTCTCTGGGTTTTCCAAATGAATGTGGTTGTTTTGAATTGCTTAAAACATAAGTGTTATAATAGCTTTATGGGAAGTTAGTTATAACGACTTTAGGAGGATAAAATAACAGTTTACTTACTTGATTTTAAAGGCCTTGTAATGATTTTTTGAAGGTGTAGTAACTTGGTTTGATAAGTAAACGTGTCTTGATACTACGGGTATTAGTGTCTTGAGATTTTTATGTTAAGGGGGTTTTCTTAATTTGCCTATGTTGTTTACGATAGCCGGTTGCGCTTGTATTATATCATTTATTATGGGGTCAACCCACTGGCCATGTTGCGTTGTTCATATTCCGCGGTTTGCTCCCCCCGATGCGACTCATGCGGGTCCAAGAGACTCATGCGGGACGGGGTCCTATGCGAGGAATACCCTCATGCGAGTCCAAGGGGCTCATGCGGGACAGAGTCCTATGTGTTACATTCCTCGGGTTTGTTTCCCCCGACGCGAGGAGTACCTCATGCGGGTCCACGCGACCTATGCAGACTAAGAGAGTCCAGGAACAGGATTTGCACAATGATACTATGGGCGAATGGCCCTAGTTTGATCATCGGCTCCCTATTCAAAACCGACAAAGTTACACTTATTTACTCTCATATATACTAAGGCACAGTGTACTGTTGATTGGTTTGTCATACATGTCTCTGGATTTATTATTAGACTATTGTGATTTCATTATAGTACTTTCTCGGGCCACATACTGGTACTGTTGATCGACTCTCCTTCGAGGTCGTTCATGCCGCATGTAGGATACACCGGTTGTTGATCCTCGCTCATAGGATCACAGTTCTGCGTTTTGGGAAGCTCCGTTTCTCCGGATGCTTATCTTTTGATATGGTTCCGTGACATTGTAGGTACATGTACATTCAGGGGTATGACGGGGCCCTGTCCCGTCACAGTTGTTATGTCAAAAACTCTTAGAGGTCTGTAGTCCTATTGTGGGTTGGGTTTGTAAATGATATAACTGTTCGGGCTTGATAATTATATATATGTTGAAAGGCGACCTTATCGGTTGGCATGTTTCCTATTCTACATTGTTCCATGTCTATGAGTTTATTCCGCTGATTTTTCTTTGATGTATACCTACTAGGGTGCCAGGGTAAGGCCGGTTGTGGGCCCGAGGTCGGGTCGTGACATAACCTTACACCCAAAATAAATACAAATTTAACTAAAACCTAAAATTTCACGATACACTTTCTCTCCCACCTTCGGGTCATTGTCGCAATTAGACCTGTCCAAAGCTCGGGTCGGATGGTTTTTTTTCCTACTTGCCCAACCCTGGCCCGACTCTGATCCTATTTTTTTTAGATTTCCCGATCGTGGCTCTAGCCCTACGGGCCTCGGATCGGCCTTGACCCACCCTACAAAACAAAAAAACGGGGGAATTTTGGACTGGTCGGGTCGGGGGCCCGAGATTATTTTTTTTTAAATTGAATTTTCAATACTGAAATTGACATTCTCGGAAACATTACCACGAAATTTGAACGTTGAAATATATTGTATATCGTGAGATCTCAGCTAAATAAAAGAGAAAATTAGAAACCGGTTTAGGGTAAACGTTAAATTGATTGAGAAGACGGACGTTTTCCTGAAATTGGATGCGCCAAACTGCCTAATGGATGTTTGTAAGGCCCCATCTCTAAAAAATATGCGAAATTTTAAAAAAATCGGGTAAACGGACGTCCGAGCGCAGAGTTATGATCATTTAAAGTTTCATCAATCTACAACTACTTTCTCTTCTCCCGTCCCTACATTTTATGTCATTGCTTCACGTTAAAACATAAAGTCTGCATCACATATATTCTTAAAATATGTAAATATTAATAAAGGAAAAATAATATAAATTATATTAAAAAGATTAAGTGGCAGGTCGAGGTCGGGTCAGGGGTCGGGCCGATGGACACGTCTAGCCGCAATGATATATATTCTATACAATAATGATACAATTTTCTATACACATATTATAGGAATACATATTCTAAACATCAATGATACAAGTTTCTATACATATACAGTACTGATACATATTCTATACAACAATGATACAATTTCTATACACATATTGTAGGGATATCTATACATATACATTATTGATAATTGATACATATTCTATACAATCATGATACAATTTCTATACACATATTGTAGGGATACATATTCTATACGTCAATAATACATTTTGTATACATATACAATAGTGATACATATTCTATAGTACAACGATACAATTTATTTACATATGTTGAGGGAAAAAAAGATAGAGAGAATGTGTTGTAATGTGATATAAGGGTTGCTAGAAGAGATTAGGGTTTTGGGTTTTGGAGGTTCGAATTGTACAAAAAGAATACAGTTGATAAACTATTGCATCTAATTTAATTCTAGAAGTTCTTTTTATCTTCCCTAGTTCATGAACAAAACAATGCATGCATCTAAGACTAATACATTAACCTTCCTAATTCATTTTTCCAAAAAGGTGGATGTCCCACCCCAGGAGCTCCCACACTCCGGTCCAACAGGATTGTGAAGGAGTTAATCATGATAACTCAACTGGTTTCAAAGGTTAGACCACTACTACGCTGCGCACAAGGGGCCTCTTTTATTTCAAGAAGTAACCCTCACTCTGCCGCTGGCGGGATTCGATCTTGACCATTTTTCCAATTATCCCCTTTGAGAACCAGTTGAGCTGTCCATGCGGACAACCTTCCTAATTCATGAACTAAGATATTCATGTATCACAAAAATCAAGAGGCAATGTTCATATTTTAACAATTTTAATATATGTGTTGGGTGAGAGATAACAAGTATTTATTGAAATCATCAATGTGTACCCTAGTTAACTCGAATTAGAGAAAATGCACAAAATCATCTATTTTAGTTTAACCCAAAGTCTTCAAATTTTGGTAAAATCTTTAACATTACAATTTTATCCAATATTGAATTGATTGCTAAAAGAAATATTTTAACTTTAAAGGACATAAAAGTCGTTCAATATTTAAAAGACATTTTAATCAACCAACATTTATATTTTAAAAATAATATAGATAGGTACTTGAGTATATTAATGTTATATTTATTTAAAATATATAGTATAATATATTTGCATATAGCAATGGTATATCAAATATAAAAATATTTGATATACGTTTTGATTGGTATTATCCCTATTTTCAAGTTCTATAATAAGATATTTTAGGAATATAAAATTTTCAAAAATTAACTATAATTCTTTTAAATTAATTTTTTAAAAGTTGTATTATGTGTAAATTCCGTATTTCGAATGGGCAATTCACAGTAATGCCCTTATTTTAGGGCGGTCTTTAATTTTTGCATATCAAAATGAAAGTATTTAATTTTTTTCATTCGCCTAAACTCACAGAGTTTCACGTTCGAACTCCCTGTTCAGACGCAAATTAAAAAATAATTCACTAGGTAGAGGTTGCCTGCAAACTATGCTCCATCAGACATAGTTTGCCTCCAAAACTCTAGGCAAATTATGCCTTAGCAAACTCTACATGATCAGAAATAGTTTGTAGGAAACTCTGTCTCATCAAACATAGTTTGTCTGTAAACTCTCCTTGGCGAATCTAAACATCTGTCTTACAAATTTTTATTTTATTTTTATTTGAGTGGGGGTTAAATCCGAAACCCATGAATTTTTAAGCGAAAGAAAAATCTTAAGATTTCAAAATTAAGAGTCAAAAATTAAAGACTAGTACTTTTGAAGGAAATCCGAACAAAAAAAAAGATTTCAAATCCGATATTTTCCCAAACTTGTTCTCAATGAAGGCCCAATATGTTTAGCTAAAACAGGGCCTAAAGCTCTAAACCCATTAGGGTTTTCATTAATTTGCAGGCTCTATATAATATAATAAAGTCAGAAGCACACTCACAAATGAAACCCTAGTTACGCCACACTTGTTTTGTATTCCTAAAGTTTGTGATTTTATCTATCTATAATTTCTTTATTTAAGCCCGATGATGGAAAATCTATATATAATTGAGCGGCTAGTGATGGGGGTCATCAGTTGCCTTTGTTCATCACCTGTATATCAGTGGTATCCCCCAATTCTTTCTCCCCATACCTCAACATGCCACTGGTGTTTATGGTCGTGTGAAAGGCTTCTGATGAGTTACCATCACTATTTTAGCTGTCTGTGATTTTTAAGCTATGAGATCTGAGGGCTTTTCATTTTTTTTTCTCAAATATTCACAACTGAATATTCATTTTTTAGTGTTTATAATATTTTTTGCTTTGTTTAATTGTAATTTTTTTTGCTTTCTTAATAAATATCCCATAATCCCATTTTCTTAACCTTCTTTCTGGTTTAAAAACAATTTAATTTACTGTTTCGTTTATGGTTTGTTTAGACTTGTTTGTGAGAATGTTTGCATTTAGTTTTGTTTTCTGTAAGAATGTGTGTTTGAAACTAGATATAGGCATTCATAATACTGTAGATTAAAAGCTTAAAACTCATTAAAGCATCTGTTTTGTTATACAAGAGCATTTTTAAGTAAAAAGTTGAATAATGAAAGTAAAGAATTGTTTACAACCTACCTATCTAGTGAAATCTCAAACATGTGAGGGTCTTGGAGGGTATCAAACATGTGAGGGTCTTGGAGGGTAAATTGTATGCATGCAATCTTAGGGTAGATTGTATGCATTTTTACCTGTGTCTTGTTAGGTGAAGTGATGGTTTCTGAGAGACTCTTGACTCCACACAAAGCATAATTACAAGTAAAATAAGAGAAATAATCATATCCGAATAAGAAAATTTAAAATATTATTAAAATATTTTTTATCAAAAGCGAATAAGTTATGATAACACGTTCTCTGAAAATTTAATAAATAACGCAGATAAATAAAGTACATTAGAGAATACATCACATCAAAAATTAAATGACAAGAGATTATAAAACAATATTCTGTCTATTAGTATGATGGGTTAATCGGTCTACCGTAAGTGACACTTATGTCATATCTCGTCTTATTACTTTTCATTAATACTTTTTCGGCCTACTTCTATCCCTTCACATTCTGAAAATTTAATAAATAACGCAGATAAATAAGATAAATAAAGTATACTAGAGAATACATAACATCAGAAATTAAATGACAAGGGATTATAAAATAATATTTTGTCTATTAATATGATGGGTTAATCGGGTTTATAGTAAGTTGCACTTATGTCATATCTCGTCTAATCACTTCTCATTAATATTTTTTCGGTCTACTTCTACCACTCCTTAATCCGTTCATAGCCAACATCTCTCACCTCCGTATTGGGGTATTTGTGTCTCTTCTCTGCACGTGCTTGAACCATCTCAACTTCAGTTCCCGCATTGTATCTTCCGTTGAGACTATAAAGCAATACTGCGTCTATTAGTATGATAGGTTAAGCGGGTCTACAATAATAACACTACAACTATCGATTTGTAAACTAAGAAAGACTACGCTAAAGTACTTACTACCCTTCTATCTTAGTTCGTGTCCTCCATACCCCCTATTTAAGGTTATGTCTTCAGTAAGTTGCACATGCGTTATATCTCGTCTAATCCTCTCCATAATACTTTTTCCGCCTACATCTACCCTTCCTTAACCCGTCCATAGCCAACATCTCACACCTCCGCACTGGGATATTTGTGTCTCTTCTCTGTACGTGTTCGAACCATCTCAACCTCACTTCCCGCATCATATCCTCCACCGAGACCACTCTTACTCTGTCCCGAATATTATAATTTCTAATTCTATCCATATGGCTACACATCAATCTCATCATCCTTATCTCTGCAACTTTCATTTTTTGGGTGTGCGGAGTCTTGATCGGCCAACACTTCACGTCGTACAACATAGTCGGTCTAATCACTACCTTATAGAATTTGCCTTTAAATTTTTATGACACTTTTTTACTACTCCAATAAGACGTGTGACTCCAAATTCGAACTTGCCTTTGAACTTGTTATTTTAGTGCATTTTTGCAAGGGGCGTATGGCACAGGTTACTGCAATGGAAGAAACGGGATAGACAAATTCAGAGCTGGGAGTTGGAGTAGCAATGGGTAAAGCAGCAGTCCAGAGGAAAACATCCTAAGAGAGCAATATTGAAGGCTATTTTGGCTACTTGGTGTATGGAATATGGATTGAGAGGAACAAGAGGATCTTCCAACAACAGGCTACTCATAGGGACCATCTACTGCATCAAATGAAATGAAGAGGTCCCGTTCCACATCCCGTCGGAATAGGGATCGGGATTTGGGGGACGGAACGGGTCGAGTCGGATTGCAGGATTTAGGGGATTTTTTTAGACACTTAATTTCTAAAAAATATATTTAAACACTTAAATAATTAAACAAGATAGTGAATAAAAATATTACAAGACTGTTTTTGTGTCTCTTATATTATTTAATAGAAATATGATTTTTTTCGTAATACAATTTCAAAATTGCAAAGTTATTTCGTAGTTCAAAAGTTAATAATTACATAGTAAAATTGCCATTAAAAAATTACATAGTCAACCATACTCTTTCTAATTTCCTCACAATCTCTTGAGGATCTTCTGTCGGAATTGGAAGTTGTTGGTCAAATTGTTCGACATCGCTTCCTGCTCCATCTGATAAGATTTCGTTGTAGTCGTCTTCTTCGTTGATCTCTGATTGTTTTGTTGGGGGGGGGATAAAAAGATAAAAGTTTGGATGAAATTAAAAAATTGTGTTGGGTTGGACTGATTCAAATTATGTCTTGGACTGGACTGGTTTGACAAAAATGCAAAATGGATTAATTATTTAAAGAAAAATTATTTCAAAAGATGCAACATTATTAAAATGCAACATGCCGACGCAATAATAATAAAATAAAACGATATTTAAGAAATGTTTAATGCCTAATTAAAAGTAAAAACGGGATGTCAATTAATTATTTAAAGAGATGCAAACATAATAATAATAGAAACATAATATTAACAAAAACATAATGCTTAATTTAAAATACAAATATGCAATGCCATTTTTGTGAAGAAATAAACATAGAATATTATGCGAAAAATGCAAAAAATGATGATTAAAATGCGGTGTCCTAAAACACATAAAATTGCAACAAATATACGAAAAATGGGTCAAAATTGACTGTCAACAGCATGCCCCTCTTTGTACGGAGATGATGGAAGAGTCTTCGGACAAAGATGTTGACTTGTAGCCAATTTTATCCTGTTTTATAAATTATAACTCAAAAGTAGGGCTGATGCAGACTCAAAATGTCCCAGTGTCGAATTATGATGACACTGGGTCGTTGTGATGCGAAAAAATAAAAAGCAAAGCTGACGCCGACAAAAATATCCCGGTCGGAAGTATGATTGACGCTGGTTGCAGTGATGTGGTCTTTGAAAAGACATGGTGTTTGTAGATGTTGATGGCGTGCGTTGCATATACGCTGATGCAGATGCTCGTCGTTGCAGATGACGAAACATAGATGGCCGCCAGATAGGCTTATGAAATCGCGTCGTAGGCGTGATGACGCAGATGCTCGTCAGATAGACGAAACATAGATGAAGCTGTTGCATAGACTTAGATGAGACGGCGTCGTTGCATAGACGCGATGCAGATGTTCGTCGTTGCATAGACGAAACATATATGAAGCCGTTGCATAAGCTTTTAATGAAATGACGTCGTTGCATAGACGTGATGCAGTGTTCGTCGTTACATAGACGAAACATGGATGAAGTCGTTGCATAGGCTTAAATGAAATGGCGTCGTTGCATAGACGCGATGCAGATGATCGTCAGATGTACGAAATATGGATTGCCAGATAGGCTCAAATGAAATGGCGTAGTTTCATAGACGCGATGCAGATGTTCGTCGTTGCATAGACGAAACATGGATGAAGTCGTTGCATAGGCTCAAATGAAATGACGTCGTTGCATAGACGCGATTGATCGGTGTATTTTATATACACATTTTGAGTCTGTTTTAGTTAGTCTTTTGTCCCATTTTGCACATAGAAGTGTCGTATTAGGATAGTTTTTCTTTCTATTGAGTCAAAGTGGTTGAAATGGCCAAATGGCGGAAAAGGAGCAAAAAGAGGGCAAAAGAGGAGATGAGTCAAAAAGAGAAAGTGGCGAACGAGGCTAAAATCTAGACCAGTACGCGGCCAGCCCTCGCAGCCTAAAGCAGGCGCGCCCATTATTCAGAGAGGCAAGACTGGGCACGCGCGCCTAAGACAGATGCAGGTCGCGGCGCGCTAAACATCCGAGGAGCTACAGAAGATACATGGCCGCGCTACGCAGCGATATCGGGCATGGCGCTAAAACACCCGGGACGGATTTCAGACTCCGGCCGCGCGCCCATCGCAGGCGCGCCGACGCGAAATTTTAGGTCTTTGACGGATTTTGGGCGAACTGCGAGGAAAAGAAAGAGGCGTTTTAAACCTATAAAAGGAGAACCCTAGCGCTTTTAAGGGGTTCCTTTCTTGCCAAACACAAGGTTTTCTTGCTAGAGATTGGAGACCTAAACATTAGTAATTTCTTTCCCTTTCTTTACTTTAATTCAGATTTTGTATGATGAACATGGAATTAGTTCTTGTCATATTTATGGCTAGAAACTAATTCTCTTATAGGGCTTTCTATGTTGAATTTCTTGAACCTTATGTTATAAATTAATGACGCTTATGGTAATTATTCTTATTGAGAGATCTATCCAATAATTGAGTTGAATTCTTGGTAGCTAATTGACAACTAGTTATCACTATATGATTTCTAATCGATTAAAAGGGGATTGTGAATATCTTGTAAGTTGGATGCGATCTTGAATTGGGGATGAAAATACCTCAATTAGATTTGTAAGCGTTGATGAGAGGCTTAACAACCCTAATTTTGCGCATCAGGCGCGATTGGCCAACTAGGTTTTTGTGCTTAATCCTCCTATAGCGTTACCCTTATCGTGAAAGTTAGGTAAGGAACAATCTGGGTTGAGTGTTTATATAACTTAACGGGAGTATAAAACGATTTCAGAACCCGCTTTCTCCAAAGAAGAATGCCATAAGTAATGCATTAGTAAGTAACATGCGGATAGTAAGGATACATGTAAGCCCTATTCTCATCACATCCAATTAAATCTTTATACTTTAAAATAGCTTTTATAATTCTTAGTCATAAACAACCAATCACTCATTAATTCACCAAATAGATACTAGAAAATAGATAATTGGTACTTGAACCCTAATCCTAGAGGACGATATTCGGTCTTATCTAAGACTATACTACTTGATACGATAACGTGCACTTGCGTTTAAAAGTGTGTGCATCTAATCGCGCATCAAGTTTTTGGCGCCGTTGCCGGGGATTAGGCAATAGTTCAATATCAAATTATCTATTTTTAATTTCTAATTTGGTCTTTAATTTTTATTTTAATTTTTACGTTTTTCGCTATTTTTCGAAAAATCAGTCAAATGAGTTGTTTTCTGCTTTTGATCTATTTCGTGCAATCAGTTTATGCGAAGGAGAAGAGGAGCAGACACTCTTGTTCCCTTCAATCCAGAGATCGAGAAAACCTGCAAACAGAACAGAAAGAATCAACGGGTTGCAACGTTGATAGAGATGGACGGTAATCTAAACAATAACAGGATGAGAGAAGGGTTAGGTGAAAATCACCCTAACCCAGAAAATCCTCATCAAGTGCCACTAGATGTGGAGGATAGAGTCCGAATCCAGCCAGAAAGAAGTTTGGGAGATTATGTGCTGCCAAGAGTGAATGGAGCACAGACATGCATTAGGCTCCCTGCAATAGGAGCCAACAACTTCGAGATAAAACCAACAATTTTGAGCATGGTACAGCACACTGTGCAATTCGGAGGACTACCATCGGAGGATCCACACATGCACATAGCTAATTTCTTGGAGCTATGTGCCACGCTCGAATATAACGGCATCGATGATGCCGTCAGTTGAGGCTCTTTCCTTCTCACCGTGGATAGAGCAAAGTATGGTTGAATTCCCGCCACCGATTCGATATTCACATGGCACGAGCTGGCACAGAAATTCCTAGCCAAGTTCTTCCCGCCTTGTAAAGCAGCAAAACTGAGAGGGGAGTTGAACAACTTCTACCAAGCTGATGGAGAGTCTTTATATGAAGCATGGGAAAGGTTCAAGGATCTACAAAGAAAGTGCCCACACCATTGCATTGAGTTGTGGAACTTGGTCCACATCTTCTACAACGGGCTGAGCAGTACAACCAGGACCATCATAGATGCAGCAGCAGGGGGAGCATTCATGAGGAAAACAGCCCACGATGCTCATGAGTTATTAGAAGATATGGCCACTAACAACCATGTCACTGAAGAGAGGGCGACAAGTGGGAGAAGAACTGTGGGAGTCCACGAGATAGATGCTATTGCTGCCTTGAATGCCCAAGTGGCCCTTCTAGCAAAACAGCAAAGAACATACGATGTCGGGCCAACGCGTACAGATGCCTAAAAGCTGTGAGATATGTGGTGGCCCACATACATTTGATAGATGCCCTTCAGCGGATCCCAACAACATACCAATGGAACAGGCAGAGTGTCAAGCAGTAGGAAACTACCAGAGGCAACAAAACAACCCCTACTCAAACACTTATAATCCAGGTGGAGGAATCACCCAAATTTCTGGAAAGGAGATCGTACAAGAAAATCAATATCGTGGCGCAGACCGCATCGTAACTGCAGAATCCGCATCAGGGCAACAGAATCCAAGCATGTGGTCGCAGAACCAGCCAGAACTAATCAGCGGCTTTCATTCAAGCCCCACCTCAGCGATCAATGCACTGGCCAAAGAAGAAAAGCCGATGAGCTTAAAGCGGCATGGCAAGACTTGCCAACGCCTGACGCAGCTTTATGACAAGCTAGATCCTCGTTCAGAAACTTGGAAACACAGTAGATAAATAGCAAAGCAGCATAAACATCAAAGCCACGGGACATTGCCGAGCAATACAGAGGTAAATCCGAGGGAGCAATGTAAGACAGAGCAGTTGAGAAGTGGAAGACAATTGAGCAACCACCTCACCAACAACAGAAGAAAGCAGAGTTAGAAAAAGAGAAGGTGGCTGAACCTAGCCCAGTGATAGAGAAAACTCCGGAGAAGGAGTATACAGAAAAGATTCCTTTCCCCCAGAGATTACAAAGGAAGGCGGTCGATAAACAATTTTCCAAATTCTTGGAGGTATTCAGGAAGCTGCATATCAACATACCTTTTATAGAGGCTTTGGAGCAAATGCCGTCCTATTTCAAGTTCATGAAAGAAATCTTGGGGAAAAAGAGGAAACTGGCGGAATATGAGATAGTAGCACTCACAGAAGAGTGTAGTGCTATCCTACAAAAGAAGTTACCACCAAAGCTAAAGGATCCTGAAGCTTCACACTACCGCACAGTGACAGGTAACTGCAATGAGCCTTATGCGATTTAGGGGCAAGTATAAATCACGCCTTATCGCTTTCAAAAGATGGAGTTGGGAGAGACTAAACCAACCATCGTGAGTCCGCAACTAGCCGACAGATGGAGTTCATCCACGAGGCAAGATTGAGGATGTGATTGTGAAGGTAGGAAAATTTTTCTTCCCCGCAGATTTCCTAATTCTTGATATGGAAGAAGATGCAAATCCCTATCATATTAGGAGGCCATTCCTAGCAACAGGAGAGCTTTGATTGATGTTGAAAGAGGAGTTGACATTAAGGGTGGAGAATGAAGAAATGGTGTTTAAAGTGTTTAAACATGTCATCGAACCACCACCAATGAGTATGTGCTTTGCAATCAAGACCATCAAAACCCCACGCGAGCCATTACAAAGGCAACCAAAGAGTGATGAGCCCAAGAAAGCGGCGTGGTTTTTGAAATGACACTAAATGAGGTAAATGTCCCGAACTCCTACTACCGATAATGCTAAAAGAAAAGAAGAAAAGGAAACGCCAAACGTGGCGAAATGGATCGTTGGGGACTTAATCCACCCCAAGGCTATTAAGTCTAAGAACTCAAGGCCCATTAAAAGACGTTAAAGACAAACGCTACTTGGGAGGCAACTCAATGTTTTCAATTATGTTATTTTAATTTCTATCATTAGTTTAATTTTATTTTGTCTAAGAACGATTTCACCAGATTGGATCTTGTTGTTTGTGTGATTGATGTGTACATGAAATTAAACCGGGACGAAAAGCCAAATGAAAGCCGATTTCGCAAAGCGGGTAGCCATGCCAGAGCGGCGCCAGAGCAGCGCGCCAAAAGATCTGAACAGCTCGAAGTTTAAGAGCCACGCGCCGCGAGCAGGCCGCGGTAGAATTCCGTAAAGTTGGCGAGTTTAGCGCCGCGCACCGTGAGCAGGGCCGCGCGCAGAAAATCCCGGAGCGCAGATGATTAGCCGCGCGCCAAAAGCAGGGCCGCGACGCTGGCGAAATCCGAACTTAAAACGCCCAAAATCGATCTTTCCCTATTCCAACGTCAAACACCTAACCTTCCCTCTCCAAAAACCCACGAAATTTCAGAAACTCTCCCACAAATCCTCCACAAATCCAACCCAACCACAACCTAAACTCTTAAATTCCCAAAACCCCCCAACTATCTCAAACAACAAAGCTCCATTCCATAGCCTCAACCCACCAATTGAAACAAGAACAAGCTTGAATCTTCTCATCAAAAGGTAATCCCTATCCTTGTTCTTGAATCCTTTTACTAAAGTCATAGGAGGTAGTAGTTTGGAGAAGTATTGTAGTGGAGTAGTTCGAGGTGAAAAGTGATTGTGAAGTTGGAGAAAGGAGTAGAAAAGAAGGTTGTGGGTAGTGAGTAAAGATTGAAGTTGGGGTGTTGTTTTTCACGCTAGTTGTTGAGTGTGTAGGAGACGTTGTGCCACTAAGTTAAAAGCTCCGTAAACTGTTTTAACCATGGCCACCAGAAGAGAAGAGGCTCCACATCCACCCCAACACCCCAATACGATGAAAATAGGTGTGTGAGTTACGTGCCTACCAAAGATACAAAAGACTGATACTAGACCCGTAATTCCGAGGGGAATGGATTACCAAAGGGGATCCATGGGAGGAAGACGTTTATGAGCCCATCCGGCGATGATTGAGCTAAGGGTGGAAGAGATTTGTCAATCCGAGAAGATAACACCAATGAATACAATAATGGCGGGAATTTTATGCAAACTTTCCGAGAAGACAGAAGGGGTTCTTTGTGTGGGAAATTATATGCCCGTGGCGGAAGCAATAAACGCGACTCTAAAAACAGTGGATGTTGAAGGAGGAATGGTGATCGAGCCATTTTAGAACATGGTCTAGAGCACCGACAACATCAATCGATACCGCCAGAAACACCGCTACCACCCCGAGCCGCTGAGATTGGAAGAAATGGATCTAGAGCACCGAGTAGGTGCCACCAACAAGCGCCAAGGCTTGGTCAGATTTCGATGCCGCGCATGATTCCATCTACGCACTTCACCAGAGTGCCAGAAGACAGGATTAAGTTGATTTATGGAATTATGAGGGGGCTGACAATTGATGTGGGGAAAGAGATAGTGCAGAGCATAGAAGAAATCAACAGGTTGGTGACAACAGGTGGATTGGGACACGGCTCGCTTATTACCAGTCTATGCCACATGAGTGCGGTCCCACAACTACCCACGGATACTCATGAAAGAAACCAACTGCCAGTGTCCTATGGGATAGTGCACTCTTTCCCAGACCCTAGCCCCCCAGCAGCCAGACGGAGAGCACCACCAGCAGCAGCAGCAGCAGAGGCAACCATGGATGAAGATGAGCCTGAAACAGAGGCTCAACATGAGGCAGGACCCAGCCATCGGCCAACCACAAGAGCAGAACCTTCAGAGCCCACAATGGGGCAATTGTACCAACACCAGAGGGAGATGATGCACCGCAAACGAGAGTACAAGGACAGCAAGAAACAAGGCAACAAATCGACGAGCTGAGTGCCTTGTTCAACCAATGGTCGAGGCATTATCCACCGCCACCACCACCATTTTAGCCAAAGTCTGTAAGTGTTTTTTTATTTTATTTTCTTTGAGTCTTACACACATTGGGGACAATGTGTGATTTAAGTTTGGGGGTGTTTTATTTGTGTGTCATGTTATGTTTTATTTAAGTCTTTTTATTTGTTTTATGTTTATTTTGAGTCACCAAATTTTTTCTTTTTGAGTCATAATTGCCTGTCAAAGATCATATATGCTGTAGTTGCTAGAAACACCTAGTGAAGTAAAGTGGAATAATGTAAAGGAATTGAAGCAACTATCTAAACACTTAGGTTAGATATGCCAAAAACTCACGTAACTGCCTATTTGGAGTTTCTTACTTGAGTTATGCATGCTAAATGATAAATGCTTATGTGTTATGATTGCTTGCTATTTGAGGCGAAATAGTTAGGATATGTATGTTAGGGAGATGACTCAGGCATTTCTTTGATAGCCAATTCTTACCATTCTTTTCTATCCTGTACTTTAAAAATATCTCTAGTCAGCCCCATTGAGCCTAAATTTGAAACTTCTTCTTTGACACCCTATGTTCCCACAAATTGTACCATAAGTGCAAATATGAAATAGTGGAATCCATTGTGTTAAAAAAGAGACAAAAAGAGTGAATGAGTTTGTTGCACCCCAATAAAAAAAAAGTAATAAGAAAGAGACAAAAGCCTAAGTTTGGGGGTGCCTATTAGTATAATACACTTCACTCTCCCAAAACAAAAGAGGGGAAGGATAGAATTGAAGTGAAGGAAATAATCAAAAGAAAAAGGGAAAAATTGAAAAGCCAAAGAGCTTATGGTACAGAACAATGAGCCTAAATGCCTATCTTTACCAACCCCTACCTAAGCCAACATTACAACCCTCAAAGTCCTGAAGATCTCTTTTATGCATATCCAGAATTAGTGGAGAATAGCAAGTAAGCATGCCATAGGAATTCTTGAATTTATATGCATGATTTAGTATATGAACTTCCATTTAAGCATGATAAGTATGAGTTTGCGAAATATCTAGCTCAATGTGTTGAAATTCCATGTTATATGTTCCTGCATATTATTCTGCTAACTTTCATGTTTTTTTAGTTAACATCTATGCAGCAAAAGTGATTAATGACAGGGAGTCCTTTATTTTTCATTCTTTTGAGTCTTTTATTGTATTTCTTTCTATCTTTGCTCGAGGGCGAGCAAATGTTAAGTTTGGGGGTATTTGATCGGTGTATTTTATATACACCTTTTGAGTCTGTTTTAGTTAGTCTTTTGTCCCATTTTGCACATATAAGTGTCGTATTAGGATAGTTTTTCTTTCTATTGAGTCAAAGTGGTTGAAATGGCCAAATGGCGGAAAAGGAGCAAAAAGAGGGCAAAAGAGGAGATGCCAGAGCTGAAAACAGAGAAAGTGGCGAACGAGGCTAAAATCTAGACTAGCACAAGCGCCTCGCAGCCTAAAGCGAGGTCGCGCGCCCATTATTCGCAGAGGCGAAGACTCGCCGCGGCGCCTAAGACAGAGATGCAGGTCGCGGCGCTAAACATCCGAGAGCTACAGATACAGCCGCGGCGCTCGCAGCCAGAGATATCGTGCCGCGCGCCACAACCCCCGACGGATTTCAGAACTTCCGGCCGCGCGCCATCGCCAGGCCGCGCGCCGACGCGAAATTTTAGGTCTTTGACGGATTTTGGGCCAGCCTGCAGGAAAAAGAAGGAGGCGTTTTAAACCTATAAAGCGAGAACCCAGGCGCTTTTAAGGGTTCCTTTCTTGCCAAACACAAGGTTTTCTTGCCTAGGAGATCGAGACCTAAACATTAGTAATTTCTTTCCTTTCTTTACTTTAATTCAGTTTTTGTATGATGAACATGGAATTAGTTCTTGTCATATTTATGGCTAGGAACTAATTCTCTTATAGGGCTTTCTATGTTGAATTTCTTGAACCTTATGTTATAAATTAATGCATGCTTATGGTAATTATTCTTATTGAGAGATCTATCCAATAATTGAGTTGAATTCTTGGTAGCTAATTGACAACTAGTTATCACTATATGATTTCTAATCGATTCAAAATGGGGATTGTGAATATCCGTAAGTTGGATAGATGATCTTGAATTGGGGATGAAAATACCTCAATTAGATTTGTAAGCGTTGATGAGAGGCTTAACAACCCTAATTTTGCGCATTGCGCGACGGCCAACTAGGTTTTTGCTTAATCCTCCTATAGCGTTACCCTTATCAAAAAGTTAGGTAAGAAACAATACTGGGTTGAGTGTTTATATAACTTAACGGGAGTATAAAACGATTTCAGAACCTGCTTTCTCCAAAAGAAGAATGCCATAAGTAATGCATTAGTAAGTAACATAAGCGGATAGTAAGGATACATAGAAGCCCTATTCTCATCACATCTGAATTAAATCTTTATACTTTAAAATAGCTTTTATAATTCTTAGTCATAAACAACCAATCACTCATTAATTCACCAAATAGATACTAGAAAATAGATAATTGGTACTTGAACCCTAATCCTAGAGGACGATATTCGGTCTTATCTAAGACTATACTACTTGATACGATAACGTGCACTTGCGTTTAAAAGTGTGTGCATCTAATCGCGCATCAGCGATGCAGATGTTCGTCGTTGCATAGACGAAATATGGATGAAGCGTTACATATGCTTAAATGAAATGACGTCGTTGCATAGACGCGATGCAAATGCTCGTCGTTGCATATACGAAACATGGATGAAGCCGTTGCATAGGCTTTTAATGAAATGACGTCGCCAGATGACGTGATGCGAATGTTCGTCATCAGATGTACGAAATATGGATGGCCGTTGCATAGGCTCAAATGAAATGACGTCGTTTACAGACGCTGACGCATGTTCGTCGTTGCATAGACGAAACATGGATGGCCGCCAGACAGGCTCAAATGAAATGGCGTCGTTGCATAGAAGCGATGCAGATGTTCGTCGTTGCATAGACGAAACATGGATGAAGCCGTTGCATAGGCTTTTAATGAAATGACGTCGTTGCATAGACGTGATGCAGATGTTCGTCGTTGCATAGACGAAACATGAATGAAGCCGTTGCATAGGCTTAAATAAAATTACGTCGTTGCATAGACGCGATGTAGATGTTCGTCGTCAGACAGATTTAAACATGAACGAAGCCGCCAGATAGGCTTTTAATGAAATGACGTCGTTACATAGGCGTGACGCAGATGCTCGTCGTCAGATAGACAAAACATGGACGGCCGCCGATAGGCTTTTAATTAAATGACGTCGTTGCATAGACGTGATGCAGATGTTCGTCGTTGCATAGACGAAACATGAATGAAGCCGTTGCATATGCTTTGGTGAAATAGCGTCGTTGCATAGACGCGATGCAGATGCTCGTCGTTACATAGACGAAACATGGATGAAGCCGTTGCATAGGCTTTGATGAAATGACGTCGTTGTATAGACGTGATGCAGATGCTCGTCGTTGCATAGACGAAACATGGATGAAGGTGTTGCATATACTTTTAATGAAATGACGTCGTTGCATAGACGTGATGCAGATGTTCGTCGTTGTATAGACGAAACATGAATGAAGCCGTTGCATAGACTTAAATGAAATGGCGTCGTTGCATAGACGCGATGCAGATGTTCGTCGTTGCATAGACGAAACATGGATGAAGCCGTTGCATAGACTTTTAATGAAATGACGTCGTTGCATGGACGTGATGCAGATGTTCATCGTTGCATAGACGAAACATGGATGAAGCCGTTGCATAGGCTTTTAATGAAATGACGTCGTTGCATAGACGTGATGTAGATGCTCGTCGTTGCATAGACGAAACATAGATGAAGCCGTTGCATAGGCTTAAATGAAATGCGTTGGTTTATGAGCATATCTGCTTTGTGACCCGCCTGGGTTGAGATAACGTCATTGCATAGATGTTGTGCGTTTGTAACCCGCATGGGCTTATTGTTGTGCTCCTGCCTTTGCTGATATGAAGATCCTGCACTCAAAGAAAACTTGTGAGTTTTAGGAAATGAGTGGTTGATTAGCGTCGACTTTGTAGCTTTGGCTCTTGACGCTTGCATTCTTGGTTTGGCTTAAACTGAAGACCTAATTGGCCTGTTTTTTTTTTTCGTCTATTGCCATTTTCTTGCAGTGAATCCTTAGAATGTCCCAGTTTATGGTAATGAAGATGTTGAACTTTCAACTGGGTAAGGTCGAATCTTGACGCTATCAAGCCGATCAGGTAAGCAATTTTTTTTATTTATCTTTATCATGAACGTAAAGCTAATGCGAGAATATGAACAAAATCGAGTCCAGTGCAAAACAAAGAAGAAATATTTTTAATGGAGTGACCGAAACCGATGTGGCTGCCTACATATCCCGCCGAGGGAATCAGGTTAGAGCGTAGTTCATGCTGCAAAATAACGATTTTTTATGATTTTAAAATGATGTGGGACCGAAGCCGATGTGGCCGCCTACGTATCCCGCTGAGGGAATCAGGTCAAGACGTAGTTCATGCTGCAAAATAAGAATTTTTATGATTTTAAAATGATGCGGGACCGAAGACGATGTGGCCGCCTACGTATCACGCTGAGGGAATCAGGTCAAGACGTAGTTCGTGATGCAAAATAAGGATTTTATGTAATATGCATTTTGTTGTTTTTTTTCTGAAAAATGGAAGACAACATTACGTTCTGACTCCAGTTGATACCAGCAATTAGTATTGTGCATAAGGATATTCTTTTATTGCTTTCAGTCTAACCGAGATTGACTCTGCTGTAATTCACACAACTTCAGATAGTACCTCAGACACACCTGAGTGTCGACACACCTGCTTGCATCCAAGGTTTCGAACTACACGTAATCTCACGTTTCAAATGCCCTCACTGAAAGAAAGTCTCATTTCACACATATATTTCAGTATTTTGAATTTTGGGACGTTTAGAGAAAAATACTCACACTCAGAAAGATGTTTAATGCATGCAATTGTGATACCATAGGCTTGACCGTCATGTAAGTATCCACTAATGTGAGAACCCTCAGTATAAGATCATGTAGGGCTTGTCACGGGCTTGTAATGTAGGTTTGGGAAAGGGATGGATATCATTTGGGTAAAAAGTGACTAATCCTTTCTCGGGAGTTGGACTACGTCCGTGCTTGATATTTGTGCGCTCTTAATGCTGACTTGCTTCTTTTTGTGTCAGTTTTTTTGTACTGACTTCTTTTGAATCTTTCATTTCGAGCCCCTTTTTTCGGGGTCATATATTCTTTTTTTATCGGGGCTTTTGATTTCCTCTTTGTGTGAAGTCGTCTCTGCTTTTGTTTTTGAGACTTTGACAATTTTTGTCTTTGCAAACTTCAGCTAGAATTTTATCAGCCACTTGCACATTTCTAAAGCGCTCGAGGAGGTCGGACCAAGAGAGGGATATTGCGTACGCACTCAGAAAGGGTATAGGTGTAATATGCAGTTGTCGAAAGAAATATGTTTAGGCTCAAAGGGGTGTACTAGGGATAATGTTATTTTGTGGGCTGAAAAGGCTCAAACGGGTCAAAGAAAACCTACGATCATTTCCTACACCGAGTGTTACTCAAGATTTCGCCTCAACAAACATTCAGGCCAAGTTCTAGATCACAATGCAATGCAATTGAACTTATTCTAAAAACTCGCCACACAATGCATATGAAACGATGAGATCGGTTTCATTCTTATCTTGGAAACACGCAAGACAATGTCATTTACGGGTGTGAATAAGAGGTACCAGAAGAAGTTATGGTTTACCACAAAGTCAACCCATACTGTTTTTTTTTATGCACACTTGTAACTGTGTTGGTATCAACAAAGTCAAACAATAATACTTAAAAAATGTTTTTGTATTTTTGAATAACATTTTTTTTTTGTATTTATGAACAATTTTTTTTTTTGAATAAAGGGTACCGAACCCGAATAGAGTCGCCACGATCCCGCCGAGGAATCAAAGCGCGTAGTTAATTCAAATATGTAATAAAATGTATGCCTGAAAAGAATTTATCAATGAAAGGATAGCAATATAAAGCTGTGCAAAAGAAATGATTGTCCACTGTGGACGAATGCAATGTAAAATGAATGTAACGAAAAAATGAATGCCCGAAAACATGATGAATGGGATGCATGAGTGAGAAATATATGCTTCTTTTTTTTTTTCTTTTTTTTTCTTTTGTGGTTTTTATTTTTGTGGTGTCGAATCCAAAATGAGTTGCGTACGTATCACACTGTGTGGTGAGAATCAGACACGCGTAGTTCAGAATGATTATGTTGTAAAAATGCATGATAAATAATTATGTAATCAACAATAAACATATCAATTGAATTTGCAAATAAAGATAAAGATGCAAAATATAGAAGAACTGAGAGCGATGTCTCGTTGAATATGGTATAGACTGACTTCTATTAGTCAACATAACTACCGCTCATTTTTGTGATGATTTTTTTTTTCCGACCGCCCTAGGCTGATTGCGAGGACGACCTTCCTGCAAAAATATGAGAAATATGTGAGTAGGAAAAATGACAAAAATAATAAAAATGCAAAGGTGTGACAATATAGTCAAAGACTCCCATGATTGGTTCGACTGGACTGGTGGTTGATGCTTCACAAAGTCCAAGTCGCGCTATTCAAAAGTGATTTACGAAGTAGGAGTCCTAATTGCAATGTGACAGCAAAAAAAAAAGAGTGCAAAAATGCAAATGTTCGAGCCCGGAATCACAAAAGAGTAATTATTGCATTAAATAATATGTACATAATTGCTAGCGACAACAATAGTAAACAAAAGCATGCAAATCAAGCGCGCGCCCTAATATGCTTGGGACCTCTCTTATGCCAGAGGTCGGCCTAAACTCCAAATATGCGAGATTATGATAAATAAGTCCAAGCCGTTAAACTGCAATGTTTTGTTGGAAATGGCGACCAAGTGACGGTGCACTTTTTCCAATTTCGGCGTGTCATGACCAGACTTGGATCCGTCTATCATTATCACGCTACACATATATGCTTATTGGTCGACGGGTTGTGAAACCCAACGACAATTTGGTGGATTTCCTAATCGTGGAGACGATACCAAAGATCGACACACCTAGGGTGTATGCATGCATTACTTAAAATAAAGAGGGCGGTATAGCTCTATCCTAATTTTGCTAAGATTTGGTTGACTAGACGCAAGGTTCCCGAGCGGACTACTCGAGTGAGAAGGCTACGCGGTCACTAGTTGGACCGGATTCTCCGCGTCTTTGCCAACTCTCCTAAAATTGGGTAATTGAAAGAAATTTTGCGGGTGCGTACAACACACCTCGCGTGTAGTGTGTGATAGTGTTAATTTTCCAGAATGGAGGAAATATGAGCGGAATGTCAATTTAAGGAAAGCAATAAAATAATGTAACAATTAAAGTAGTTAATTACAAAATAAAAGCAAACAATATAAAATATTTACAACGAATATAAAAGCAAAATAAAGTGCAATATTTAATTAACCTGGGTTTGCTATGATCAAGAACCTGATATCCCCAGCGGAGTCGACATGCTGTCGCGCCCGTTTTTGACCTCGGGGGTCTGAACGGTATCCGCAACGTTGCTCTTTGGCGCGGTTCCCAGGATGGAGCAATAATGTTGTTTTTAAGGAGTCGTCACCTAATTATTTAAGTGAATTAGGACACTTGGTTTATTGCAATAAAAATACTGCAATTGACCTCCATTTAATGGTCTGCGAAATTAGTGAGATTCTGGATGAAGGTTCTTTATTATCCTAAAGGGAAGGGGTTAGGCATCCTTTAAGATCCGCTAACTTGCGGTTATTCGTTCAAACCTAGGTTAATTATTTATTGCCTTTTTTATTCTACCTATTCTAAGCATTTTTTCATAATTTATAATTAAAGTAAAGTGCAATACAAAATAATAAAGCTAAAATTAAATGCGACATAAAATAAAACTCCGGGACATCTTTTAGCCCTTTTTAGGCCTTCTGCGCAAGATGATCTCCGGGTACCTGCATAAACACTTAGTAAAAGTGTTAGTAATAGAATAAATAATTTTAATGCAATGACAAAAATTAATAAGTAAAACAAAAAATAAATAAATCCGTTTTTTGCACAGAGGAGGCCTTGGAAATCAGACGGAAATTCCTTCATCTGCCAATATTATTAAAAGCAATAAAATAAATAAAACCTTCAGATCCGCGCCAAAACATTAATAGTTTTAAACACGGAGAACTCAGATATATATAAAAATAAAGTGGGACATGCTAAACAAGTCCGGCTGCGAAAATTCGCCTCGCCAACGCATGTTGGTTATCCGGTGTAAGTAGAAGAAATCATCACCGCCCAGAAAGCTTCATTTATTTTATTTTTCGTCTTTGCAACTGTGGAGGCCTCAAAAATCGACGGATAACTTTTTCATCGGCCAAACAAGTGTAGCATCTTGTTCAAAATCAGTTTAATAAAATAAAGGGGGACAAAATCGTCCCGAATCAGTCCCGAAAATCAGAACATCGTAACAGTGGTAAAACCCACAAAAAAACAGTCCAGAACACAGCACAACACCAAAAAAAAACAGTCCACTAATAGTAAAACCGATGAAAATCGGTCCAACATAAACCAGAAAAGTAAAGCAGTAGCCAACTCGTCGGAAATCAGTCCGACAAACAGTGAAACAATGACCAACAGTCGCCGGAATAACATAGCCACCGGAAACAGTAGGGGCAGCAGCAACAAGCTCGCCGGAATTTAGCTCCGGCGAGATACAAACCAAAAATTAGAAAATCAGTCCGCTAAACTGGAATCAACACAGATATCAAAAATAACGCTGAAACTAAAGTCGCCGGAGTTTTAAAAACTCCGGCAAGATACAAAAATGTAACCAGTCCATAACCAACGAAATAACAGATATCCCAAATAAAAGCCAAACAAAGGAAACTCCGGTGACACTAAAATAAAAATCAGTCCAAACACACAAAATATGCCAATAAATCTAAAAATAGAATCAAACCAAGGCAGCGAGGGTGGCGGCGTCACTTCTACGACGAGGTCGCCGGAGCAACGCCACCATGGTGGGTTCGACGGTAGTGAGACAGTCGCGGTGAGATGTGGTGTGCAAATGACTTTGGGCAGATGCCCGCGGTGAGTACGGTACGGTGAGGTTCACCGGTGATGGGGTGAGGTTCGCCGGTGATGTGGGACAGTGGGGGTGTCGACGTAGTGGGTTGTGCTCCAGTGGTGGTGGTCGACGGGCGACGGCGACGGGAAAGGTGAGGAGGACTGGGAGACTGATTTTTCTTTTCAAAAAATGAGAGGAGCTTGAGAGAGGGCTGGGCTGAAGTTGGTGGAGTTCGCCGGAGATATGGTGGCGGCGGCGATTTTTGGAAGAGGAGAGGGAGTGAGGTGAGGGAGACAAAGTGATGCTGGTCAAGTCTTTTTAGAAATTTCTTTGGCATGTGTTTTGTCTTGGTGAGGGTAAGTAGGGATGATTTTTTTGTTGGGGGGAAAGTGGGAGTGTAATGTTTTATTTATAGGGTAGATATTTTAGGTTTAGGTTTTGGGGGGAAATAAAAAGTGTGGTATTGTTTTGGGGGGGAATAAAAAGATAAAAGTTTGGATGAAATTAAAAAATGGTTTTGGGTTGGACTGATTCAAATTATGTCTTGGACTGGACTGGTTTGACAAAAATGCAAAATAGATTAATTATTTAAAGAAAAATTATTTCAAAAGATGCAACATTATTAAAATGCAACATGCCGACGCAATAATAATAAAATAAAATGATATTTAAGAAATGTTTAATGCCTAATTAAAAGTAAAAATGGGATGTCAATTAATTATTTAAAGAGATGCAAACATAATAATAATAGAAACATAATATTAACAAAAACATAATGCTTAATTTAAAATACAAATATGCAATGCCATTTTTGTGAAGAAATAAACATAGAATATTATGCGAAAAATGCAAAAAATGATGATTAAAATGCGGTGTCCTAAAACACATAAAATTGCAACAAATATACGAAAAATGGGTCAAAATTGACTGTCAACAATATGCCTTTACGTAAACGACATGTTGATCACATGGAGTAGTCCTAGTTTGATTCTAGAGGCTAAGAATATGTTGAAACAATGTTTTGATATGTAGGATATGAGTATTGCAGATGTCATCTTAGGGATCAATGTCTCTAAGACGTCTGACAGACTGGTCTTATCTCAGTCTTACTACATCGAGGATGTGTTGAGAAAGTTTGAGATATTCAACAGTTCACCGATGAAGTCACCACTAAATACGAATCAGAAAATTGATAAAAATCGTGGTGCGCCCGTATGCCAGGAGCGATATGCGCAGGTGATTGGGAGTTTGATGTACATAACAAATTGCACCCGACCTGACATCGCTTATGCAATCAACAAATTGGCTAGGTTTACCCGTAATCCAAGTATTGATCATTGGAAAACGTTGAATCGGGTACTACGGTACCTAAAATACACGCTAACTTACGGTTGCATTATTCTAGATATCCAGTTGTACTAGATGAGTACAATGATGCAAACTGGATATCTGATATAGAGAACATCAAGTCCACCAGTGGGTATATATTTACAATTGACGGTGGGGCCGTGTCTTGAAAATCCTCTAAGTAAACTTGTATCACCCGATCCAGGATGGAGTCGGAGTTTATTGCTTTAGACAAAGCAGAAGAAAAAGGTGAGTGGCTTCATGACTTCTTAAAGGACGTCCTGTGTTGGGACAAACCTGTACCTTATGTAATGATCTACTGCGACAGCCATTCGGCTCTAAGAAGGGCTCAGAGTTCTATGTATAACGGCAAGTCTCGTCATATTCGACGGAGACATAAGACCGTTAGGCAGCTGATCACCACATGTATAATTTTCATTGATTATGTAAAATTAAAGGATAACATATCAGACCATCTGACTAAGGGCATACCTAGAGATCAGATGTTCTGTCTGTCTAGGGGAATGAGCTTAAAACCCAAAAATAAGGACTGATATGGTGGTAACCCAACCTTACTGACTAGAGATCCCATGAATTAGGTTAAATGGGAAAACTAAGTTGTAAAAGTTTAGTTGAGCGCTTCTATGAAAGCAAGAGCACTTTGGGTTATGATTTCTATAAGGAACATACATCCAAAACTATTCCCGCGATAGACATTAAGTGCTATCTACAGTGTGGGTAGAGGTCAAGTTTTCAAAACCTTTAATGATCTTCAACGGTTGAGGTTAGGTTTTTTAATGGTTCATAACACTTGTGAAGTGGGGTATATCAAGATACCTTGTAGGAGACCACCTATTTAAGTGCGAGGACAGACCACCTCAAATGAACGTACTTAAGAATCCAAGAGTGTCCACGGCCACAACGGACAAAACATTAAAGAAGAACAGAGAAAGGGAAGTTGTTGTGTTGGTGTCATTGACTTGGCTTACAATAAACACTGACGGTTCAAGATATCACGTTCACCACGCAGTAAGTAAGTCCGATGATATTCAACTAAGAAAGGTTCAAAGCAAAATCTACCTCTCCTGATGCAACATCGGTCCGCTGAAAGATTGCTAGAAATAGACACCTTGTGAGTGCGCCAAAATCTCTTTCAAGAGGGGATTGTTGGAAATTTATTAATGTGGAATAAAGTTTATCCCATTATATATGACTCAAACGATTGGGGCCCCGCATGTTGGAAACATCATTTCCTTACATGTTTGAGACATAGAATGATGGACGATCATTGACCAAATGACGAGTGTTCCACGTTGGTAAATGAAGAAAGAAGAGTGCATAATGTAAAGATGGAACGGGTCGGAAAGAGCCGCAGCGCCTGTAACACCCCATTTTAACCGGAGTCGAAAACGGGAGTACTACGTATGGTTGATTCCTAAATGTATTTAAGGAGTCACCACCTAATTATTTAAGTGAATTAGGACACTTGATTTATTGCAATAAAAATACTGCAATTAATGATCTCCATTTAAAGGTCTGCGAAAGCTATGTGAGATTCTAAGTAAGGGTTCTTTATTGTCACGACCCGAACCCGTGACTGGTGCCTTACCCGGGCACCCAAGTAGACATACATCAGAGTAACCAGCGGAATATAAAACAAGACATGAAACAATAATAGAATGAGAACAGTTTATCAAGAGAAGATTGTCTTTCGGCATGTATATATACATAAAATTTGAACCCGACAGATTCATCCCTTTACAAACTCGCCACAACAAGATTACTGCACTTAAGATTTTTACAACAACTATGACGGGACAGGGCCCCGCCATACCCCTGAATGTACAAGAACTTACAAACTCGGGGAAACATACCAAAAGATAAGCCTCCGGAGAAAACGGAGCTTCCCAATACGCTGAACTGTGATTCTAAGAGTGAGGATCAACAACCGATGACTTCTACCTCATGCAGATGAACGCACTCAAGGAGGTCGATAACAGTACCAAGTATGTAAATCGAAAATATCAGAATGAAATCATAACAGTTTATATAAAACAGGAGACATGTATGATAACCAAACTACAGTTTACAACATAAAAGTAGTCATATCAAGGCAGGGACTCACTCCCTCAAAGTCATCCCTCATGCCCGTGGAACTCCTTCCTCACTGCCGGCAGTCTAGGTATAAATCGTATGATACGTATAACATGTCTCGGCCCATCCCATGGGACTCGAGGTTGAATCGTGTGGAATACATGTCTCGGCCCATCCCGTGGGACTCGATGAAGAATCGTGTGGAATACATGTCTCGGCCCATCCCATGGGACTCGATGAAGAATCGTGTGGAATACATGTCTCGGCCCATCCCGTGGGACTCGATGAAGAATCGTGTGGAATACATGTCTCGGCCCATCCCGTGGGACTCGATGAAGAATCGTGTGGAATACATGTCTCGGCCCATCCCGTGGGACTCGATGAAGAATCGTGTGGAATACATGTCTCGGCTCATCCCATGGGACTCGATGAAGAATCGTCCATAACATTTAAACCCTCTTTTAAGACAGATTAAGACAATATCATGCCTTCATTTTAAACCAACACATTTTCCCTTTTTAAGGTCAAGTAACAACATTCTTTTCCAAAAGTTCAAGTTGCATATTTTTAAATACTTAAGTCTCTTATTTTCGAAAGATTTCATAGTTCATAGTCCTAATCACTTAACAACGTAAATTCTTCTTTTAACAAAATTGAGTAACATATATCTTATGTGTGAGTAGTTTATTCTTGTTTATAACAATCTTATTAAAGCAGCCATGATCTAGGAAATGTAATACAATTTTGTCTTATCTTAGCTTCTATGCAGATGGAGGTTTCTACTGGTTTTAATTAATTATTTGTCAATACATTTTCCTTTATTAACGCTGCAGTGGTTTGTTCGATACTTATTCTCATTTCCGAAATCAATATAACTTATAGTTAAAAACTAAGTACTCATTACTCATGAATGAGGTTTCACAACTTTTTAATAAAATTCATATCAAGTCAATTAAGTCAAGTCTTTTGTTTCCTTAAAATCAACAACCCATTTCTTACCTACATAAAGTTGTTATAACAAACTTCCTATAAAGCCGTTATAACACTTTATGTTTTAAATCAACCCAATTCATTTAGCACACGTACGTCTACCGTACTACATAGTTTAAAAACATCATGCTAGAAAGGATAGGAAGAGGTTCACATACCTTGCGACGATTATCGACAAATAGCAAAACGCTCCACCGTACTATAACCCTGCTAGCCTTGTCCACCCTTCAAGTAGAACACGCTACTCGCAGAACTTCAACCTATAATGGTCATATACGTCTATCAACGTCTAGACTACTCTGTAGAACATTCTAAGCAGAAGGTTCTCTATTCTATGGAAATTTGGGCGATTTCCCTGCCACAACTACACAAGTTCATCAGAATACAATCACATGTAAGTCTGCTTTAATTCTCTTCTTTTATACCATCCTTCTATATATCTTATACTCATTTCTATACTACTACAATATGTAATTTCCAATTACAATAGAAGGACAAGATATTTACCTCGACAAGCCCAAAATTATCCAAGATATATGTCGATCCTGAGCAAGGTTTAGCTCCTGTTCTGCACGCTCCGATAGCTCCAAGAATCCCTTAGAAGTTTCTAAACAACTTCTACTTAATACTTCAAGCCACTATGAAGATTTCCTGTGGTTTCGTTTTGACTAATGGATATAAAGTAGTATTTCCTGCTTTTAGTATAGAGGTAACTTTGGAATACTACAAGGTATTTTGGAAAAGTAACTATACTTGGAGAATATTTTTCTACCGAGTGGGTCTTTTGGACGAAACAACTAGGAAGGGGAGGTGTGTCTCGCGAGAACACGCGAGGAAAGTGGAGGTGTTTGGACGAAAGCTATCAAGAGGGGGAAGGAGTTTTTGAGACTTGGAAAATGTTTAGTGGATGGAGAATTCTTGCAACTGAGGGGGGGGATTTATAGAACCACCAAGGGCCGAGATTAAAACAAATGAAAGGTGTAGATTTGGATCCATGTGAAGGATGAGGTCTTCCAACCAAGTGTCCACCACAATGTTGGGACATATGTCCACCACAACCTTGGGACATATGTCCCCCACAACAAAGAGCCACGCGCCTTCCACTAGGCACAAAAAACGTCCACAAGGCCTTCCCTACCTACCCCCACTCACCCAAAGAAATATCTTCCAAGACTTGACCATTTGACCTTGTCCACTTGGCCAACATTTTCGTCCAACCCATGCCAACTAAGGGTGACACATGTCGTCCTCCTATTGGTCCAAAATATTTCGTCTCTCGGAAAAAATTCGTAATCGGTAAAAATATTAAAAACGTAAAATTTCCTTCACAAGGTTCGGAATCTTTTCCGTCGAAAGTTCACAATTTCATCCTTAACCTAATTAGGGCTTGAATATTCGTACGTATGTCCTCGCACACGTACTCTGGAAATACGGGGTATAACATTTATTATCCTAAAGGGAAGGGGTCAGACATCCTATAGGATCCGCTAACTTGCGGTTATCCGTTCAAACATAGGTTAATTATATATTGCCCTTTTTATTCTACATATTCTAAGCATTTTTAATAATTTATAATTAAAATAAAATGCAATACAAAAATAATAAAAGCTTAAAATTAAATGCGACATAAAAATAAAGCTCCGGGACATCTTTTAGCCCTTTTTAGGCCTTCTGCACAAGATAATCTTCGGGTACCTACATAAACACTTAGTAAAAGTATTAATAGTAGAATAAATAATTTTAAAAACAATGACAAGAATTAATAAGTAAAGCAAAATAAATAAATCCGTCTTTTGCACAGAGGAGGCCTTGGAAATCAGACGGGGATTCCTTCATCGGCCAATATTGTTAAAAGCAATAAAATAAATAAAACCTTCATATCCGCGCCAAAACAGTAATAGTTTTAAACACGGAGGACTCAGATATAAAAAATGTAAAGTGGGACAACCTAAACAAGTCACACGAGAATTCGCCCGCCACATGCATGTTGGTTATCCAGTGTAAGTGAAAGAAATCATCCTTGCCCAGAAAGCTTCATTTATTTTATTTTCCGTCTTTGCAATTGTGGAGGCCTCAAAAATCGACGGATAACTTTTTCATTGGCCATCAAGTGTAGTATCATGTTCAAAATCAATAAAATACCAAGTGTAGTATCTTGTTCAAATCAGTAATCAAAAGTATAGTATCTTGTTCAAAATAAGTAAAATACTAAGTATAGTATCTTGTTCAATATAAGTATATTCCTTTTTTTCTTCGCAATATCGCAAATACGGGAACGACGAGTAGCAATCAGTAGCAACAACGTTAACAGAAATAAGCAACAACGTCCAGTAACAATTTATTCCAACACAGGTATCAAAATGAGAAATTCGCCTAGCCAAGTATTAATAACACAGTTGACTCAAAATACCAACCTTTAGCAGGGAACTCATTTGAATTAAAATAGAAGCCTCATAAGACTTGACTTCTTCCTTAAATTCACATCAAAACTTGATCCAAACTCGGTCAAAATCGCTAACTAATTGTGCAAATGACCAAAATAGTTAGAAAGTCAGTAGTAACACAGCGATAGTATTTGTTCGAATGATTTAATAAAAGATGAAAAGGGCGAAACCACAAAGCGACCAAAGAAATACCAAGACAATAGAGAAGAGCAAAGAATGCGGAAAATCAGATACCAAACACAGAAAAATCAAACCAGTCCAACAACAGATAGTAATTCGACAAAATAAAGCAACAATGTCGCCGGAGTTTAAGAACTCCGGCTAGATCATAATGTCAAAAATTCAATCCAAGAATACCAAATCGATCCAACAAAGCACAATATATATAATAACTCCAACAGAGAACCGACCCCCGTCTCCACCAGTCGCCAGTGGTGAGCTCCGACGAGGCAGAGACGGTGTGGTAAAAGGGGATACGGGGTGAGGTCCGACGGGATGAGGTTCGCTGGGAACAGTGGTGTTATGGTGGGGTGCTGGTCGGCGATGGATTCGCTGGTTCAGTGAAAGTGGTGGGTTTGACGGGTCAGTGGTGGTGTTTGAGGTTCGGATCTGAGCGACGCAGGTGAGGAGCTTTGGTTCGCCGGAGACCGAGCCCGCCAGAGCGACGGTAATGGGGAAAGTGATGGTGGTTGTGTGGGGGTTCGCCGGAGCTCGTTGGAACGGCGGCGACGGGAACTGTGACGAGATGGGAGGGCTGAGAGAGAGAGACGAGAGAGGCGGCTAGGGTTTAAGGAGGAGAGAGAGAAATGTAAGGGCGATCGTGAATCTTGTGGGGCTGCTGAGGTTAGATAATGATAGGGTTGCTTTTGTTTTGGGCGGCTGATTAGGTAGAAGTAGGGTAGGTTTTTTAAATGGGGGGTAATGTTTTATTTATATGGGGTATTTAGGTTTAGAGTTTTGGGTATTGGGTATTGGGTATTGAGTATTGGAGGGAGAAGATGAAAGGTGTATTGGGCCTCAGTTTGGGCTTCGGTTTTTGGCGGATTGGATCGTTCGGGACAGGCTTGATCGACTGGTTTGGCAAAAATGCAAAATGGATTAATTATTTAAAAGAAAATTATTTAAAGATACAAAATTATTAAAATGCAAATGCCGATGCAATAATAATAAAATACAATATTAGCAAGTATTTAATGCCTGATTAAAAGTAAAGACGGGATGTCAGTTAATTATTTAAAGAGATGCAAAATTAGTAAAACAAAATGACCGCGCAACAATAATAACATAATATTTAAAAATGTTTAATACCTAGTTAAAGTAAAAACATGATGTCAATTTACGAAAATAAAACAACATAGAATGTTAGGTAAAAAATATACAAAAATGTCAAAAATGGTGATAAAATGCGGTGTCCTAAAATGATTAAAATTGCAAGAAATGACTAAAAGATGGGTCAAAATTGGGTGTCAACAGCGCCACAGCGACATCGGGGAGCGCCGCAACGCTAACCCCATCGAGGCCGCGGCACCGACGAGCTGCGATGCTAATTCCGACCCGAGTTGCTGGAGCCGTGACGCTACCCAAATAGAAAGTCTGAAACAAAAATCTGATTTTGGAGACGTTTGGGCTGCCCTCAATGACATTCATTTCAGAATTATTCAGCCATTATTTGGCTGATAAATGAGTGTTATTTCTTGGGAAATTCATTGTCATTACATGAGTGATTCAATGTCATTACTTGGCAATTAAAGAGACAAATTCTTACACTGTAAATTGAGGCATTTGGCTCAATTGTTAAACACTTACAAAAATAAAAAAAATCTAAAAACTTTTCCTCTCTAGCATATTTCAATACTCAAAGTTCTTCAAGAGAAACACTTGAGTTTCATTTGCTCAAGTGTGTTAGTAGATGTTTTATCTTGGAAGACTATTGTCTAGCAAACGTAAAAGGATATATACGGGAAAATCTTATCTTAAAGACAGAGTGTCATCACTCGACTTAGCGAGAATTCAGATCAAGTGTTGGTTTTAGTTTTCAGTCGTTTGTTAAGATTATTTCTTTTGGTGTAATATTTTATTCTTCATTTCCCTAGTTTTTGTAATAGGTGTTTTGTTGCTTTCATATATCTAAAAATATTCACATAGTAGGTTGAACAAATCCTTATAAGGAAGAAGACTTGGACAAATTCCTGGTCTCATAAAAATAGGCGGCAAGTCTAGGCACTTGATGCATGTCAGAGTAATTGTAACACTTCGTAAATCCGGATTAGGTGTGAATATGTTAAATGAGTATTAAGGTGATATTTTAGCTATATGAAGTTCCATCGGGATGAGTTCAGGTGGAAATAGTTGTTTCAAAATCAAGACGAATAGCGAGACACATAAGATTCAATAGAATTGACTAAATTTATGATAGGTCTGCCTTCCAGATTGTTTATGTGAAAATTCGTTGGGAAGTTGAGAGAACTTAAAACATGAATGTTGTAGCCCTTTGAAATACATTTCCAATCATATATGGTGGAGGCAAAACATAACTCTTTACAAAAAGTTATGCCTATTTTACTAGACATTATGCAGTCTATGCGACCGGTTGCGCGATCAACGTGCCAGTTGCGCAATTGCGCACCGGAGGCAGTGTTACTGCCTTTGCTTCTCGTTTGGGCCTCCAGCTGCACGATCGCGCATCGGAAAGGCTTTTTAAAAGCCCTACATCGTTCCCTACACCCCAAATATAAACACTTGCCTTTAGAAAGGGAAACTCTCAAAAACCCAACTTCCTCCAAGGTCCATCCATCATCCAAGGAAAGTTTTAATGATGATTTCAAGTTGATTCCAATTTTCCAACACCTTATTAACATGATTAAACTCTTACAATCCATAGATTATCGATTGAGATTGATTTAGTCTTAGACAAAAGAACCCTGAAATCCGAATTTAAGAGATTGAACGTCAAAAAGGTAAGACTTTCATACTTCAATCGATTGTAGCTTCGAATTAGTGATTATAGAATATAAGTTCTTGAGATATAAGTTGATGGGTTTGATAGAAGAAACGTATGAGCTATTGTATGGTTTGAATTGATGACTTAGGGTTGTTGTAATCATATGGGTGATGAAGATATATGTTACTTATATATAATAGAGATCGTAGAATCCCCTAGAAGCAAGATGATGGGTAATTGGGTGAAGAAACACCATTAATAAAGGTTGTGGAACTTCATGCCCACCAAATGTTTTATGAAATGCTTAGATGACCAAAACATGAGTATTATTACAAATATTGATTTCCTTTGACATATATTGCTATAGATTAAAGTTGAAAGGGAGTGACGAATATTGCAGTATGCTTAAAGGCCAGAATTGAGGTATGTAAGGTTAGCTCTCGTGAGAATATTAATTGAATCTCCCCACATCACGTTCTTTTATGAATATTATGAATTGCATTAGAAATATAGTTGTGCCTTAGTTTCTTGAAAAGCTTCAGGACTTCTACTATCTAGACAATATAGTTTCATAATTCGTTCATGATTATCATTATGAATATCGTGAACTCAGTACGTAATCAGTATAGGCTCGTGTTTGACATCCCATGAATCTCAGTTATGAAAACTCGGTATGCTTACGAACAGTTAATGCTTTAAACTCCATAATCAGTTCATGAATACATGTCTCAGTATAGTATTTGTTCAGTATTCCAGTATTATGCATCACAATATGAGTCTCAGTTCCTTAATATAAATTGATGAATATTGAACCTATGTATCTTTGCCCAAGGGCACAGTCTCATGTATACGTATACCTGGTCAAGGCCATAGACTAATGCACTTACTTGGCCAAGGCCACTGATTTGTGCACTTATATTGGGCCAAAGCTCCACAAGTTATTAATTCAGCTAAAATAGGTGATTTCTTATTCAAAACATGGAGTACTTATTACTTACTTCCCTCATTCAGTTCATCTATCAACATGTTCGGTTTCAGTTTCAGTTTTAGTATATTATCTGTTTGCAGCTATTTATTCTTTCAGTTGGTTTACATCCCAGTGCAATTCAAATGTACTAACGCCCTTTTGCCCAGGGCCTGCATCTCGCAATGCAGGTAATGATTTACAGGACGACGGATCTCTTCACTATGTTCCAATATCAACTACTCGGTGTGCCCCAGTTATTTCGAGGCATTATCTTTACTTACAGTCAATTAGTACTTTCAGATAGTCACGTATGACGAGCCCTTATCCCGGTTGGTTTTAGCAGTACTTCATTAGAGGCTTCATAGACTATAATTACAGTCAGTCAGGGTATATCATACTTATGTGTTAGCCATGTTGGCTATGTATTGTTACTTTCAGACTTGTCTCTATATTTCCGCATTTATGATTATTCAGATAGACTTTTTAGCAGCTCAGCATATTCAGTATATACCACATGTTGATTCAGCCAGTTAGTTGGTTTGCTTAGTCACATACAGTTAGACACTGAGTGTCGTGTTACGCCCGGACCATGGTTCAGGGTGTGACAGTAATGGAAGGAAGTTACATGTCTCTTTGGTGTGTATGTGAAGCTATCATGAATCGAAGTTCCGAAAACCAAAAGAGAGATTGGAGACAAGAACTATGTTTGGCGGCCGACTTTCAGTATTTTCTCCTTACTTGTTTCCTATACAAAGTAAGAAAGCGTAGCTATAAAAGGTAAATAGAGGAGTGAACGAGAGTTTTAATAATTCTCTTCCTCTCATACAGGTCTTCGGGTGTCATATATTGTTCTTACTTGAATGAAGAAAGACAACCTCTTTTCCAGTCACCACCACCCGTTCTTTTTTCACTTTCGGATAGCAAAGAGCGTTTGAGAAGAGAATAGTACATAGGATTTAAAAAGAAGATTTTTTCTTCTCTTCACTCTCCGAAGTTCGATCCTCACTTTTCTGGTGCAAAGCGCCTACCGTTCTCCTTCATGGAGCCACTAACATAGTAGTACTATTTCTTTAGGAGAACCGGGAACTCTAGCTAATTTTCATCACTGTATCTTTTGGAGGAGACATCCAATAGAGTTTTGTATTCTATACAACTAGAGGCATGCTTCTGCATGTTTAATTTCGATTTCTAGGTGATACAAGATTTATTTACAGAAGACGAAAACTTTTTGCAATAAAAAGTAGTGACAATTAAGCTTCGTTTTTTCGCTATTTCCTATAGTGTTTAAAAGTTATAACCCTTTCAAGGAAGGAAATACCAAGGGCATAACAACAAAAAATGACATAGTCTGTCAGGCTTCATTCACTTTGTAGTAGAATAACTATATGGATGGTCTGATTTTATCAAAAAATAGATAGTGGAATGATGAATACAGAAGAAACTAAAGGAAAGAAACTTGCTACCTTTTCACATGAGGGCATTACATTTTCCTCAAAAGACAATCTTTGTGCTACTAGGCTCATCCATTGTTTCTGTAGTAAGAGTTTTTATTCTTGCAACTTGAATTAGGCTTTCCATGTATACAATCTCATGAATTCATCCATAGTTGGTAGTAATAATCAACAAATTCAGTTCCAACTTAGCAGAAGGCAACTGAGGTCTTCAAGGATTAGGCACAAAACACTACTAAGAATCGTTACCTTCAAGAATCCCAAAGCTAAATGGTGCTTATCTTAACTTTCTCCAATACTCATCACGAGGAAACTGCTTTAATTTCTCAAAAGTACTTCTCCAAACTGGTTTTTGTTTACCAAATAATGAAGAACCCATAGCTATAAGTGCTGAGGGAAGGCCTCCAATATAAGATACAAAATCTTTTGAAATCTCTCCGTAATCTCTCGATGGGACTGGATTTTCAAAGGCATGCCAACTGAAGAGGTGCAGAGACTCATCATTGTTCAACTCTGTGACCTTGTATTTCTTGTCCACTTTGACAATATTAAGCAAAATTTCATCTCTAGTAGTTATAATAACTCGACTACCCGATCCAAACCAATCTCGAGCTCTTGCTAATGATTCTAATTGGCTTTTATGACCAACATCATCAAGAACAATGAGAACTTTCTTTGAACAAAGTTTCTCTTTGATCAAATTAACTCCACTATTCACATTGTCAACTATAAAATTAGTACTTCCAAGAGTTTCACAAAGAAGCTCCTCTTGTAAGGTTGCTAGACCATCATGTCCCCCTGAAGCTTCCACTCTAATATCAGATAGAAAGCAACAACCTTCAAAGTGCTGAAAAATCTGGTTGAAGATTGCTTTAGCAATAGTTGTTTTGCCTATTCCTCCAGCTCCATAGATCCCAATGAACAGAACATCATCTTGCCTTTTGCATAATAGAGAATATAAATGTTTAACTCGAGAATCAATTCCAATCGGGTACTTGGCAACATCGAGATATTTGCGATTTAATTCCCATAAGATCACCTCAATAATTTTCTGAATAAACCTCGATTCATACCTAGCATCGTCAAGGAAGAAAAAAGGAAAACTTTAACATCTTAGACCAAAGAAAGAAAAATTAAATGAGCCCCACAGCTTTGGTCTAGTTGTAAGAGTGGAAGGCCTGATGTATCAGTCAGGCGCATGTTACGGGTTTGAATCCTGCTCCATTTTAAGTGTAGAAGGGTAGAGGGGCATTATCGATCGAGTTTTGAACCATGTACCACTGGCCTTAGGGAATTCTCAGTTGCCAAAAAAGTTAAGTAAATGTGAGCAACCAAGATAAAAGATTTCTTCCCCCAAATACTCTTTTTACTTTAAGTTTTACACCAATCAAAATTGTATGCCTTCACTATAAAGGTTGTTCAGTTAAGATAACTAAGATGATTTAATCCTAATAAATTTCTCCACGGTTGCAAGATGATTGTTGCAAGGATTTACTCTACAAATGCCATCAAATCCCATCCCAGTTTCCAAGATACTACATCAGCCTTCTCACAACACTAGTCCTAGGTTATCATATCAGCAGACCTCAGGGAATTATCCTCAAATAAACGCTTGCCTTATCTGTGATTGCTTAAGTCCACATAACATTATTAGTGTTAGATTAATCTGTCCTAGGGTGGAATTTTCAAGAGAGATTTATTCCTTATAGTCATAGTTTGATTGACTGGACACAGAGTTTACTAATAAAAAAAAAAACTTCTGAAACTTGTGATCTAAAACAAATCATAGGTAAATGTGTAGCTATAAATCATCTCAAAAATGTTTCATTCTTTTTAGAACTGACTAACATTTAAAAAATGTCACATAAATTGGAGCAGAGTGAGTATTACTTTAAGTTCTACTATGTTTCTATGTTGAGATTAGGAAAAAAAGAGATGAGAAATAAATTGCTAAACATAGTAGCAAGAAATGTTACCCTTGATCAATATTTTCCAAATGCCATCCTGATAAATTTGCAGCTTCAGTCAGTGCACTTCTCCAGCTCTCTACCTTCTCCGAACCAAATCGTTCTTCATGTCTTTTCAATTCTTTCCCAAAATTCCCAGTATGTTGACTTACTTCAATAGGATCAACGCAATAAAAAACAGGAAACACCAACTGCTTCATTTTTTCCTTACATTCAATTATTTTAACCAACTCATCAAGACACCATCTTGAAGAAGCATAGTTTTCTGAGAAAATGACAATGGAAATTCTTGATTCTTCAATTGCTTTAAGTAGCTCAATTGCAATTTCCCTGCCTCTTCTAAGCTCATCATCGTCCCTGAATGTGTTCACTCCAAATTGACACAACCTTGTATACAGATTATTTGTAAAGTTCTTTCGTGTATCTTCACCTCTAAAGCTCAAGAAAACATCATAAGTATTGCTGAGTAGAAAGTGAGAATGTCCCTGAATGATTTGATCTGCCATTAATGAAAGATACTGAATAAGATCTAGCTCCTTATGAACAGAATAAATGTGTAAATTCATTGCTAATATTCAGCCCTAGTTCTTTGCAACTTCTGAGAAGTTTCTTACCATTTTCCAACTCCTTTCCCCGGTGACTAGACAGTAGAGATTAGTTTTCGTTTTAATATGTTTTCTGTGACGACTTAAAAATACTCCCTCACTAGTACCCAATTTATTAGAAAGTTGACTAGTTTGGAAGTAAATCAATTATTTTTTTAGTATTATTTTCTCCGACTCTTTTTAAAATTATTAATTATACAGACTTATAATATTTTTATATAGTTTTCAAATATGTAAATTTTATTATAAAATATTTAAAAACATTTATGTCTAAAATTAAGTCAAATAAAGCATTATTTGACCAATAAACTGATCAACCTTTAAATAAATTGACATAGAAAATAATATTTGTCATTGTTTCGCTTTTGGACAGTCAATTACCGTAAATGTTGACCAATATTTTTTTATTATTATATTGATATGTGAAGAATTACAACTTATATTATTCTTTATATAATTTTGGAATATTTAAATTATATATTTGACGTGTACCAATATATGTTCATATTGTATTTTATCATATTTAATCTTATGTAATTATGATAGAATTAGAATTCTTATTATAAAAGAATTTAATATTATACATCTATATATATTATATTAATAAAAAAGATTATTTGAGTGAGATTAATATAATTCTACCTAATATCATTGCTTAAGCCCTACTTTATTTTTATTTTCCTCCCGACAACCGAAAGCCGTGCTCCTGATTTTCTCGAACAGAGCACTAAGCTACAAAAAAAAGCTTCCCAGGACAGAAAGATGTCCAATCATACAGTAAGCTTAGCTTTTGGGCCCTGCCACCCCTCTGCGCCCCCCTGTAGTCTGTCTCTGCTCCCACCCACGCCTCTGGCACACAATCACTTTTGTTTTCTTTCTCGCTTTTTCCAATTTTCGATTTTCATCTATTTTTGTCCTTTGATCGAGAACAAATGAATGGTTTTTTTGTCCCGTCAACGATCCGATAATGCGTGGTACATGGATACAATTGTAAGTCTCATTTTACCAATAATTCATATAATCTTCATCAACTGCACCAGTTACAAACTCCACAATTTATTATGGTCGGTAATGATCATCACATTCCAATTCAAGGATTTAGCCACTCTTACCCCACCACATCATCCCTACTTCTCTCTTAAAAACGTCTTTTATGCCTCAAACATCATCAAAAACTTAATCTTTGTTAGAAAATTTGCCCCAATTAATTTTGTCCCAATTAATTTTGATCCGTTCGGATTTTCTGTAACGGACCACCGTACCGGAAAACTCTTTAAAAGATGCAATAATGAGAGGGACTTATATCCTTTCCTACCCACATCCGCTGCTAGTGTCACTCCTCCCACCATTTTAACAACTAAATATCCCTCTACGTGGCATAGTAGATTTGGTCATCCGGATTCTCACGTTTTTTATTCTCTTAGAAATCAAAATTTAATCCACTGCAACAAAGAGAATCTTTCTCGTAGTTTCTCCTCGTGTCAGTTAGGGAAACACGTTAGACTATCATTTGCGACTTCTCTGAGTACTACTTTCTCTCCCTTTGATATTATTCACGCTGATGTATGGACATCTCCCATAACCAGCAACTTATGCTACAAATACTATTTGGTATTTTTGAATGATTTATCTCACTTTCTTTGGGTCTATCCACTCAAACTCAAATCTCAGGTATTCTCTAAATTTGTTGAGTTTTGTACCCTGATTAAAACACAATTTGAAAAAGACATAAAATCATTTCAATGTGATAATGGTCGTGAGTTTAATAATTTTTTATTTCATAAATTATGTGTAGTTAACGACATTGTTTTTCGTTTCTCACTCCCATATACCTCCCCTCAAAATGGTAAAGACGAAAGAATTCTCCGAACCATTAATAATATGATTCGTACTCTTTTTTTCATGCGTCTCTCCCCCTTAATATTTGGGTATATGCATTAAAAATGACAGAAAATATTTTCTACATTTTACCTACCCGTACGATTCAAAATAGGGCACCTACCGAAATTCTCAATCGTAGTATCCCCGCCTATGACCACCTTAGAATTTTCGGTTGTCTGTGTTACCCAAATATGACATCCACGACACCTCACAAACTAGCACCCCGGTATACTCCGTGCGCCTTCCTCGGTTTTCCGTCAAACCATAGGGGGTACTTATGGTATAAGCTCTCTACAGATAAAATTATAATATCTCGCCACGTCACCTTTGTCGAATATATTTTCCCGTTTGATAACATAAAAAAATTCCGAGTCACTGATTATCGATTTCTCGAAGATTAAGACCCATCACCGCTTGTCCAATAAGCACTCCATCAGACTGCTACTATTCCTGGCATGACGCACTCCATCGCCGCTTAGTCGACCATAGTGTCCTCATCGCCCTTTCAGTCCGCCACTGCTTTGTGGCCACGATGTACCACCATCATCCGCCACGTCAAACCTGTGTTAGGACTTTGCCACTTCTCCGTCCCTACCGCCGGCACCGCAACCACGCTGTGCCCGTCGTCCAGATCTACACCACCATTGACTGCCCTTGCCACCACCGACAGTCGTTTTTCTCTCAATCTCCTTCCACCGACAAACTCATCACTCATCAGTCGTCTTATGTGTCAACCCACACACCACCATCACTGTGATCAACCAACCCTACCCAGATCCAGCACCCTCTTACCGTTACAGTAACACCCACGACATCACCACAACGACACATGTTACCAGATTCACCTTCGAGTACTGCACCTTCACCACCTCCGACAGCCTACCTAACCCAACCGGTACCATCACCGCTATATACCACCACTAGTCAACACCCACAACCCGTCGACTTGAATCCACTACCAGCCCCGTCCATCGACACCGTCCCATTTTCGACGACAAACTAAGATGCAGAACCGAATCCATACTGTGACCTAACACCCAACAAACCTACCCCACCCATCCCTGCCCCCTCGCACCATATAGAAACTCGTGCCCAACACGAAATTTTTAAACCCAAAGTCCAGTTTAACCTGTCTACACAAACTATTTCCCCAATTCTCAAAAACCTAAAATTAACCAAACTAGACGCTAATTGAAATGCGGCCATGTGTAAGGAATTTAATGCTTTAATAAAGCAACACACTTGGGACTTGGTTCTTCGACCAGAATGGGTGAATGTGATCTGATGCATGTGGCTTTTTCATCATAAATACAGAGACAATGGTGATCTAGAGAGGTACAAGGCGAGACTTGTGGCTGTTAGCGATTTTCCAAATGCTCACACAAGTGTACGTATCGTTCCAAGTAATATAGTCTGTAAGACCGAATATCGTCCACAGAGACTGGTTTTCAATTACCGAACATCTACTCTATGTTATCTATTTGGTTAATGGTAAGTTGATTTGGTTTTTATCTAAAAACTACTAAAGTAATTGCGAGAATTAAACTAAATATGCTTTAGTGTAAATCAGTTATGGTGGGAATAAGGCTTTCAATATCCTCAACTATACACTCTTTTCAATCAATAATGCAACAACAATGACTTCTTCTTCTACGTTAAGATAACAGGTTAACTAGTCTATCTTATATTCCGGTTAGGATATATAAAAGCTCAACCCCAGTGCAGAAACCTTCTATATTTCTATGATAGATTTTACCACATAGGGGGATTAAGAACAATAACCTAAAGTGCTACACAAGTATCGGAGGTACTTTCATCCGCGATTTTAACCTACGTCTATTCAATTACAGCATATCCAAATCTCTCCTCTCGGATATCGATTCGAAATCATATAAATTATGATGAAGAAGAAACCAAACTAATGCATTAATTCATAAAACGAGTTTCAAGCGATTCAATTAGAAAACCTAATTAAGAGTTTAGCTCCTTGCCATAGACATGCTAAGAACTAATTCAATATCCAACATGAACTGAAATATGAACAAATAAAAGAGAAAAGAAAATAACTTGAACTAGGTCTCCAATCTTGTGTTTTGCCTCATTTCCTAGCCTCCTAAAGTAGAATAAAAGTATGTACAATATGCCTTAATAAGGTCAGGGTTTAGGGATTATATAGTTGGGAAAAAAGCGTGGACCACTAAACCGTATCAAAATCGCCCGTAAAAAAATTCACAGCGCTGCTCACATGCGCCACTGGCCGCGAAAATCTTGGAAAATCAGAGCGTGCAGGTTAATTAGCGTCGCGGCTCTGCTGGCAGGCGCCGCGGCGCTTGTGACGTCTTATGTCAGATTTTGCGATTCTATGTCCTTTTTTCGTTCGGCTTCGTCTGATTTCTTCTATAGTTCCAGGGACTTCTTTAGACTTCATTTCTTGGCCTTTTCTTGTGCAATTACACTTCAATTAATCTCATTTCATCTTCTTTTTTTCATTTCCCCATTTAGGACCGTTGTGACTCAAAAGAAAGGAAAACGACCCTAACACGACACTAATTTCAAAACTGAATTGCTTATTTATTTTTCACCTAGGCAGTAGCATTGCTTATTTGATGTTGTATGAGGATAATATTGTTCTTACTGTCTCCTCTGATGTTTTGAAAAATTAGATTATTACACACCTCAAAACTGAATTTGCTATGACTGATTTGAGGAAGTTGAGCTATTTTTTTGGGATTTCAGTGACTAGATATGCATATACTATGTTTCTTTATCACCGTAAGTATACAGATGAGATTATGCACAGGGCTAAAATGACAAATTGCAAGATCATGTCTACTCCAGTTGACTCTAAATCAAAGCTGAGTGCTTTGGATGGTGATGCCATGTAAGATCACACTCTCTACCGGAGTCTTGCATGTGCACTACATTACCTCACTTTTACCAGACCTGATATTACTTATGTTGTTCAGCAGGTATGCTTATTTATGCATTCCCCCAGGGATCCTAATTTTACTGCCCTTAAATGTATCATCAATATGTTAAAGACACACTTGATTATGGTTTGCATCTATACCTCTCAGCACCGACCAGATTATTGTCCTTATACGAATGTTGATTGGGCAGGTTGTCCAGACACGCGACGTTCCACCTCAGGCTACTGTGTGTTCTAATTTTATTTCTTGGTCTGCCAAGAAACAAGCCACATTATCCCAGTCGAGTGCAGAAGCAGAATACAGAGGCGTTGCTAATGTTGTTGTTGAGATATGTTGGCTCCGAAACCTTCTTTTGGAGCTTCAGTGTCTTACGTAAGACGTCTTTGGTTTATTGTGATAACATATCCGTCATATATCTACCTCATAATCTGGTGCCGCATCAACGAACCAAGCACATTGAGATAGATATACACTTCATTCGTGAGAAGGTCGGCATCGGTCATGTCAAGGTATTGCATGTGCCTTCTTCATATCAGTATGTAAATATATTTACAAAGGGCATTCCTAGACATCTCTTTCTCGACTTCAGATCTACTCTATGTTATCTATTTGGCTAACGATAAGTTGATTTAATTTTTATCTAAAAACTACTAAAGTAATTGTGAGAATTAAACTAAATATGCTTTGGTGTAAATCAGTTATGGTGGAAATAAGGCTTCTAATATCTTCAACTATCCACTCGTTTCAATCATTAATGCAACAACAATGACTTCTTCTTCTACGTTAAGATAGCAGGTTAACTAGTCTGTCTTATATTCTGATTAGGATATATAAAAGCTCAACCCAGTGCATAAACCTTCTATATTTCTATGATAGATTTTACCACATAGGAGGATTAAGAACAATAACCTAAAGTGCTACACAAGTATCAGAGGTACTTTCGTTCGCGATTTTAACCTATGTCTATTCAATTACAACATATTCAAATCTCCCCTCTCGGATCTCGATTCGAAATCATATAAATTACGATAATTAGTGATCAGTTAACTATCAAACATTCAAACCAATATTGAACAAATCTTAACAAGATGAAGAAGAAACCAAACTAATACATTAATTCATAAAACGAGTTTCAAGCGATTCAATTAGAAAACCTAATTAAGAGTTTAGCTCCTAGCCATAGACATGCTAAAAACTATAGGCTTGTTTACTTGCTATTCTCCACTAATCATAGACATACACATTAGAGATCATCAGGACTTTCAAGAGTTGTAATGTAAGCTTAAGCAGGGGTAGGTAAAAGTAGGCATTTAGGCTCAATTACATACCATAAGCATTTTTCATTCAACTTCTTTCCTTCTTTTGGTTTTCTTTTTAGTTTCATACCCACTTTCTCCCTTCTTTTCTTTTGAGAGCATGATAAATATCATTCTAAGAACAAGCACCCCCAAACTTATATTTTTGCATATTTTTCTTTGGGGTGCATCAAACTTTTCTGTCACGACCTGACCCGACGGGCCGTGACTAAACGCCCTAATGACGCCATTATACTAACCTGACACCCATAATCCAACTAACACTAAGGCAAATATAAAATCTGGCAGCATAACGCCGCAACAATAACATATGCCAGAATAGGCAAGCCGACAAGGCTGCCTTTACACAAGAATGTACCTGCCTCCTAGGGAGTCACAACTAGCCAACATAATATAACAGGCAAGCCGAAAAGGCTTCCACCAAATAATATCACGTATACCCGGGAACATCCCAACACAGATTGCAACAACATGGCTGACCAAAACAGATTTATAACTCTACATATGTACAACTCACAACTGTCTACATACATCTATGAGAAGGATAACAAAATATGACGGGATAGGGCCCCGTCGTGCCCCTAAATATACGTAAGTCTAAAATAGCGAATTTATACCAAAATGGCTAACTCCGAAACAGTGGAGCTCTAAGAAAACAGCTGAGCAGGAATCCTAAGCCGGAGGATGCCCGAACTGAATATCTGTACCTGCGGGCATGAATGAAGCCCCCCGAGGAAAGGGGGGATCATTACGAAATAATGTACTGAGTATGTAAAACATGAAGTACTGTAAGAAAGATCATAACTGGTCAAAGGATATCATGAGACAAGTATAATAATTAAATTACCATTTCAACTGTGTCATATATGAATGGGAGTCAGTTGTGCCTTATAAAGTGAGAGTCATGTATGTCCATATAAAATCATCATATATACACAAACTGCCCGACCCTCTGGACGCGGTAAAGTCGTGTAAGGTATACTGCCCGGCCCATTCTGGGACGCGGTAAAGTCATATAAGGTATACTGCCCGGCCTATCCTGGGACGCGGTAAAGTCATATAAGGTATACTGCCCGGCCCATCATGTGACGCGGTAAAGTCATATAAAGTATACTGTCCGGCCCATCCTGGGACGCGGTAAAATCATATAAGGTATACTGCCCGGCCCATCCTGGGACGCGGTAAAGTCATATAAGGTATACTGCCAGGTCCATCCTGGGACGCGGTAAAGTCATATAAGGAATCTGCGCGTATCTGCCCGTCCCATTCTGGGACGCGGTAAGGTCATATAATCATATCAGCACTAATGGAATATCCTGAGTAGCTTTATACATATCAAATCATCACTTGTCTCTCAATGTAATAGATAAAATGCGCTATCATATTATGTATCATTTTAAAACCTTATTTGGAAACTCGATAAAATCATTAAATGAACTTCTTACTAGAAAGTCAAAGGCACTTCTCATGACTAACATCTTTAGGAAATAGACTGCGTAGAAAGCATGTACGTCCGTCGTACTTTCATAAAAATCATGCCAAAAGAAAGAAGGAAGAGTTTTACATACCTTTTAGTCGAACTAGCCAACTCACTACTAGAATACGACTCATCTAGTACTTCAACCTATAATATTGGTAACACGTTCGTCAATTCTTATGATTACTAGCATACTTTATATCGCATAACGACTTCCTATTCTATAAAAATTCGGGCATCACTTCCCCTGTTTATATGTGCATCCACAATTTACAACAAATGCCAACCAAACCAGTAACCAAGCACAATTCCAAGATATAACCAAATTAGTTCCATGTACTTCATATATGCTACCATAATACATTCTTTCTCTTTTACATTTGCGCAATACGACAACTACGACGACCAAGGTGATTACTCCACATATTTCTCATGTTAATTTAGTCCTTAATCCATATTAGAACAATCTTAAACAATCCATCAACTCTAGCGACAACAACAAGAATCCTATAATTTGCAACATAACACCCTTTTATACTTTACTTTCTTTAAGACATGTATTAGTAATTACCATAACTTATATACATGTTTATAATCAAAATTTCAACCTCTTAACTCCACAAAATCAGCCCCTAACTCGCTGCGACAATATCCAACAATTTCAAGCAAGTTTCCGGTCAATCTCCATAAACCAATTCTTTTCTTAATTCACTAGAATCCAACTCATGTTTCAACAATTTCTTATGAACAATTATAATCTAAATGTCAAGATTTATTCCAAGACTTCCATCAATTTTTAACGTGCAATTAGCGACGATAATAAGAACATCAACAATTAAATCCAACAACTCCAAAATTGGTCCAACAACATTACAACAATCACATGCATGTTTAAATTCCAATTTTCCCTTAACACCAATTCATTTCCTTAATTCTAACAACATGCACTCCAATTAAATCATAGAAAGAAGAATTTTATACTTCGAATTCGTCCAAAACAACCCCCACGATTTGCCCACTGCCCAGTCCGAATTACCCACTGTTTTTCATATATATTTTCCCTTTTTTGTCCACTTCTTCAACTCCAATTAACATGCAGGTGTTCTACAATGTTAACCCATCCTTACACGTTTTTCTTCCACAAATTTGTCCAAAAATCTGAAATCCTTGGCTCCTAAAATCGGTCAGCAGTGGCCCGATTTAGCCACTGTTTAGGTGTTGTTTGGCTTCTAATTTTTGTGTGGATAATGTAGTTTAAGAAGAGGAGATAAAAACCTTAAATTTTGTTATGGTAATGTGGGTCTCGGCTGGGGTAAATGGGAGAGAGAATAGAAGAGAAGAAGATGGAGTTTGAAACGGAATAGGGAATGAGAAATTGTAAAGTCTTTCTTATGGTTAAAGACTAAAATCTGAAAATTTAATATAACACTTTGGCCCCTTAAATATTACACTTTGGTCCCTAATTGTCTTCTTAATTTGATCTCTCAAGCACTAATTAAATCTTGGACCCCATTTCTTTTATTTCCCGAAAATTCTATAAGACCACGTATTCTCAATGTCATAACTCTTATAGAACGTTACCAATCCTTAATGGGAATATATACAACTATCATTTTCCATTTCCCTTGACAAGCCCGTAGTAACCAAAAAAAATTCCGGACTCTTATTTCTTAATGAAGTTCTTAATTATCGCCTTAAACTTACGAGGTGTAACATTTTCGCTCTCCTTCTATTTACTTTTCAACACTCTTCATCCCACGATTTTATTTCTTTTTTTTCATTATCACTTATGACACAACCAGGGAATCATAGGGTGTCAAACAAAGATTTTATTTAGGCTCAAAGGAACTGACTAGGGATACAATTTGTGTCAAGGTAGGTAATGTCTGATAAGAAGGACTAACAAAGAATGCCTGAATCATTTCCCTAAATATGCATATCTTAACTATTTCGCCTCAAATAATAAGCAAACATGTTTTCTAGACATTTTCAACATTCTTTCCAAAATTGCACAACACATAGGCTAAGCACAATTATCTCAAATAACTAGATGTCATGAATTTTTGGCATATCTAACTTAAGCACACATATTTTTGCTTCTAGTTCCATTACATTATCTCACTTAATCCATTAGATATCTTTAGCAACTACAACATGCTTGATCCAAAAAAAAAAAAACTGACTCACAATTTGACTCACAAAACACAACAAAAGACTCAAAACAAAACACAAAATAAAGTAAGATCCCTCCCCCAAACTTAATCGACACATTGTCCCCAATGTGTGAAGACTAAAAATGAAGGAACACTTACTGACACAACACAACGGTCATAACGGAGGTTTGATAGGACATTCTTGAAATTGCACAGGCCTGGGACTTTCTGAGTTTCTGGCGCCGCGGCGATGCTGCCAATTTTTCCTATTTTCAGCGTTTTTGTCCCTTTTTCCGCTTAGGGTCAGTCCCTTGTCCACCTACCATCTAAAAACATAATACAAAAGCCAAGACCGTGAGACTGTTCAAGATAAAATAAAACAAACTAAAACAAAAAATTAAAATAACATAATTAAAACATTGGGTTGCCTCTCAAGTAGCGTTGTCTTTAACGTCTTTTAGCCGGACGCAGTTAATCTTTACTAGTGTCCAGTGGATCCTTCTGCAACAGCTTGCAATCCGCACAGTTATTGTTATGGGGTCTCACTTCACCTACAACAATTTGTTCAAACAAGGGCCTCAGATTTAAGATTGTCCCTTATTTACACAAAGCAGACTTGTCTTCAAGGCTCTCTATAATGTAGGGATCAGTGAAACTCCCTACATCTCTCAACTTTTGAGGGTGCCCTTGAGGGTATGGATTTTCTGGTTGGGGCTCAGCAATGATAGTTGGTGGTGTATTTTCTGCAATGGGTATAGAAAAAAAAATTCCAAGAAATCCAAAAAAGTGACAAATTGGATCTCAGTAACCTCTTCTTTCTCTACACCAACTATCTCTCTCAATTCCTCATTATTCTCACATCTTGTTGTGGTTCAGGTTCCTCACTCTGCTTATCACTCCCCACAACTGTGTCGCTAGGCAGATTTTCTTGTGGTACATTGATCACCATATCCATCAGCTGCCCTATTTGTGTCTCCAAATTTGGTGAGTATGAGTATGACTGCCTGCAACTCATTTTGATCTTCCTATAGAACCTGTGGGTTAGGCTGTTGTTGATGATTCCACTGCCCCTGATAGTAGTAGTAGTCCATGCCCTTTTTTTCAACTTTTCCTACAAAATAAGAAAAACAACAAAAAGTGATAAACAGATGCTTGCAGAACAATTTAGAAACTTGTTCCTGGAGCAACCAAATTAGAAATAAAATAACATAACCAAATATATACAAACCAAATTAGAAATAAGAATAGATAATTTGATATTGAAAGTACGCCAGTCCCCAGCAACGACGCCAAAAACTTGTTAGCGATTTTCCAAATGCTCATGCAAGTGTACGTATCATTCCAAGTAATATAGTCTGTAAGACCGAATATCGTCCACAGAGACTGGTTTTTAATTACCGAACATCTACTCTATGTTATCTATTTGGTTAATGGTAAGTTGATTTGGTTTTTATCTATAAACTACTAAAGTAATTGCGAGAATTAAACTAAATATGCTTTAGTGTAAACAGTTATGGTGGAAATAAGGCTTCCAATATCCTCAACTATACACTCTTTTCAATCAATAATGCAACAACAATGACTTCTTCTTCTACGTTAAGATAGCAGGTTAACTAGTCTATCTTATATTCTGGTTAGGATATATAAAAGCTCAACCCCAGTGCAGAAACCTTCTATATTTCTATGATAGATTTTACCACATAGGGGGATTAAGAACAATAACCTAAAGTGCTACACAAGTATCGGGGTACTTTCGTCCGCGATTTTAACTTATGTTTATTCAATTACAGCATATCCAATTCTCTCTTCTCGGATCTCGATTCAAAATCATATAAATTATGATAATTAGTGATCAGTTAACTATCAAACATTCAAACCAATATTGAACAAATCTTAATAAGATGAAGAAGAAACCAAACTAATGCATTAATTCATAAAACGAGTTTCAAACGATTCAATTGGAAAGCCCTAATTAAGAGTTTAGCTCCTAGCCATAGACATGCTAAAAACTAATTCAATATCCAACATGAACTGAAATAAGAACAAAGAAAAGAGAAAAGAAAATAACTTGAAATAGGTCTCAAATCTTATGTTTTGCCTCCTTTCCTAGCCTCCCCAAAGTAGAATAAAAGTATGTACAAGATGTCTTAATAAGGTCAGGGTTTAGGGATTATATAGTTGGAATTTTTTTGCATTGTGGACCCAGCAAACAATAAAAATACTGTGAAAATTAGAGCGTGCAGGTTAATTAGCGTCGCGGCTCTGCTGGCAGGCGCAGCTGCGCCTGTGACGTCTTCTGCCAGATTTTGCGATTCTGTGTCCTTTATTCGTCTGGACTTCGTCTGATTTCTTCTATACTTCCCGGGACTTCTTTAGACTTCATTTCTTGGCCTTTTCTTGTGCAATTACACCTCAATTAAGCTCATTTCATCTTCTTTTTGCCATTTCTCCATTTAGGACCACTGTGACTCAAAAAAAAAATGACCCTAATACGACACTAATTTCAACAAAAATGAGGAAAATACTAACTAAAAATGACTTAAAAAGTGTATATAAAATATATTCTAACAGTGGCCAATGACACTAATTAGCAGGATGATATAGATTGTGGTGAGACGTTTTGTCCGGTTGATAAACCGGCTACCATTCGTATAGTTCTGAGCATTGCTATGGGTAAGAAGTGGTCAATTTATCAGCTTGATGTCAAAAATGTATTTTTACATGGCGATCTGAAAGAAATTGTTTATATACATCAGTCGCCTGGTTTGTCCATCCTGCAGCCCCTCAGTATGTATGTCTTCTTCGTAAGTCACTTTATTGTTTGAAACAGACCCCTCGAGTGATATATAATCGCTTTGCACAATACATTATGCAGATTGGGTTCGTATGCAACAAGTGTGATACTTCTCTATTTATTTTTTACCGAGGCAGTAGCATTGCTTATTTGATGTTGTATGTGGATAATATTGTTCTTACTGCCTCCTCTGATGTTTTGAAAAATGAGATTATTACACTGCTCAAAACTGAATTTGCTATGACTGATTTGGAGAAGGTGAGCTATTTTTTTGGGATTTCAGTGACTAGATATGCATATACTATGTTTCTTTGTCAGCGTAAGTATGCAGATGAGATTATGTACAGGGCTAAAATGACAAATTGCAAGATCATGTCTACTTCAGTTGACTCTAAAAGTTGAGTGCTTTGGATGGTGATGCCATGTCAGATCACACTCTCTACCGGAGTCTTGCAGGTGCACTACATTACCTCACTTTTACAAGACCTGATATTGCTTATGTTGTTCAACAGGTATGCTTATTTATGCATGCCCCCAGGAAGCCTCATTTTACTGCCATTAAATATATCATCAATATGTTAAAGATACACTTGATTATGGTTTGCATCTATACCTCTCAGCACCGACCAGATTATTGTCCTTATACGGATATTGATTGGGCAGGTTGTTCGGACACGCGACGTTCCACCTCAGGCTATTGTGTGTTATTAGGGGATAATCTTATTTCTTGGTCTGTCAAGAAACAAGCCACGTTATCCCAGTCGAGTGCAGAAGCAGAATACAGAGGCGTTGCTAATGTTGTTGCTGAGATATGTTGGCTCTGAAACCTTCTTTTGGACCTTCATTGTCTTATGTAAGGCGTCTTTGGTTTATTGTGATAACATATCTGCCATATATCTACCTCATAATCCGGTTCAGCATCAACGAACCAAGCACATTGAGATGGATATACACTTCGTTCGTGAGAAGGTCGTCATCGGTCATGTCAAGGTATTGCATGTGCCTTCTTCATATCAGTATGCAAATATATTCACAAAGGACCTTCCTAGACATCTCTTTCTCAACTTCAGATCTAGTCTTAGCATCCGTCCTCATCCCGCTCCGACTGAGGGGGGTATATTAGTCGTGTACCAACATATGTCCATATTGTATTTTATCATATTTAGTCTTATGTAATTATGGTAGAATTAAAGATCCTTATTATAGAAGGATTCAACATTGTACATATATATATATATATATATATATATATTGTATTAATGAGAAAGACTCTCAAGAGAGATTAATACAATTCTAAACTATAGTTCAAAGATTAATAAAGTTAATTGTAAAGAAATGAAACAGGACAATTAATTTGGGTGGTCTTTCTTGTTAATAAGAGAATTAATCTAAAACCTATCCACTTTTAGTTAAGTGTTAGGTGCAGTTTTCGATTATCATATTTGCTTCTTCATTTTTTTATGTATAATTGTATGTCATACCTAGGGATGTCACTGGGGCGGTGCGGAGGCGGGGGAAAGGTACTCCATATACGTATCCGCCACCTAAAATCCACCCCCACTCCCGCCCATCACGGATAGTAATTCCTCCACCTGCCCCGCCCCACTTATCCCGGCTGGTACCTATTTACTCGACGGGTACCCACTTACCCGACGGGTACCCATCACAGGTAGTAAAAAAAATATTATATAAGAAAAAAAGGAGGTCCAAGAAAATGGAAAAAATGAAGTTTTTTCACTATGGTGTATCGAATATCAAAGTCGGAAATTTACCAAAATATTAGGAATATTAAAAGGTTAAAATAAAGCGTGAAATTTATATAGAAGAAGACAGGAAATTTTCTAGTCCTTTCAAATTATCACAATTGTAAAAAAAAAAAACAGAAGAGAAACTCCAATGTCATTACCAAAGTTGTCACATACACACAAGTAGAGTTGTTGCATTGTACATACATTTTCACACAAAAACATTAAATTTTTTGAAGGGTACCGTACACTTTATTTTAAATAAAAATAAAAATAGGTTGATGACTTGACAAAAATCAGGGAGTCTTGACAAGAATAAGGGATTTCAAGTCCTTGTCTAGTTAAGAATACCAGAAAATCAACATAATTAAAGAATTCAACACAAACATGTACGAGGCGGGTAGTAGGGCGGGGCGAGTCTTATATGAAATTTACCCCCGCCCCACTACCATAGCGGGTAACACTTTTGATACCCATACCCGCCCACCACCCACCAAAACATCCTCCATACCCGCCCCAACTGGAGCGGGTGCGGGGCGATACCAGCATTTACCCGCTCCACTGACATCTCTAATCATACCAAGGCTGCATAAGAATTTGTGTATTAGATCTTACCAGGTTAAATAAGATCTTGTACTAGTCACAGGTCACTAAGATTGCTATTAAGAATCGCTATTGCAAGTCTATCGAAGCCTAAGGTACTTATTGATTATCAAAACCGAACGCCCCGGCCATAATTCTTTTATAACAAAAAAGTTAATACTATTTAAGGATGGCACGTATTTGCACGTTACCAAAGGAAGAGTTTTTCATGTACGTAGTTAGAAAAAAGTTGTTTATGCAACTATTTTGATATGATTTGTCTCGAATCTTTGGTCTTATAGACCATAAAGTGGTGTTGAAAATATTTATTAAACGTGAAATAAAGTAAATCCTATTAATTATGAATCGAATAATTGGGGCCCCGCACGTAGAAAACATTGTTTCCACACACGTGCACGTATAGTGCCAAGGATCATAATTTCCTTAAATGGAAGAGATATTGGTATATGTACGAATTGTTTGAGATGTAAGAAAATAGACGGTTATTAGCCAAATGACGAATGGTTTCACATTGGTAAATGAAAGAAAGAAATGTGTAAGAGATGAAATGAATCAGAAAAACCGCCACGGAATCGAAGGCGCATGGCATTACAAGGATGCGACCGCGGTGCCTCCACCATGGGACCGCGGTGCAAATCCAATTTTCGGTTCCAGTAGCTTGCTGGAATTTAGGCACGCGATGCCCTCCCGAGGGACCGCGGTGCTTCGACATTTTCAGTAACGTAGTAGGCGAATTAAAACTGATTCTTGGGCTAATTTTAGAGCAATTACTCTTCATTATTTGACACTTGAATTCAGCTATTAGTAGGCTGAATTAACCTCAATATCAATGGTCATTACTTGACATTGATGGTCATTCATTTGTTGAATTGAGAAGACCAAATCATCTACCTATAAATAGATGCCTTGGGCACAATTGCAAAAGACACTACACATTGAAACTTAAATAATTCTCTGAAAATTGTCTTCCTCTCTAGCAATCACAATACACTCAAAGATCTTTCTTATCAAGCGAACACTTGAGTTCCTTTGCTCATTTGTTTGATTGTTGTTTTATCTTGAGAAATAAGTTGCTAAAACAACCGTTGAAAGGATATACGGGGGCAATATTATCTTAAGGAAAGATTGAAACTTCAATCGACTCAGCAAGACCATTTCATTATTTAATTTACAGATTTATTATTTACTTGTTGTTGTTATTGTTATTGCTTCCCTATTTCCTTGTAATTTTATATTTATATCCAACAAGCTTAAGATAATATTCTCTGCTTCCAACAACAACAATGTCTGCTGAAGATCAAATCAACGCTGGAAATTCGAACACCACTCAAGGCAATTCCAATGTCTTCAACTCCATTGATTTTGATACTACTAATGTCAATCCTACTACTCAAGGTAATATCATTGCCTTTAACATCACTGGTTTTGGCACCACAAGTGCTAACACAGATGCTCAAGGAGTTCCATACGTCTTTTCTCTTGCTCAAGGAAGCACCACTGCTTCAACTCTGGCTGGCTTTCACCATGAATGTCCTGAGAAGTTCATGGGTGCACACTTCAAAAGATGACAACAAAAGATGTTGTTCTTGATGGTTATGAGAATGTCACGTTTCTTAACCGAAGACCCTCCACAAGTTGGGGAAGACACGGACCCTCAGGCAAATGAAATGGGAGGGGGCCAATGTATCTATGTCATTAATGGCATAAAGATGGTTCAAGATGCATGTAATCATAGTGACTTCATGTGCAGGAACTATATTCTGAATAGTTTGTCCGATCCTTTGAACACGGTATATTACACCATCGGGACAGCCAAGGAATTTTGGGACAAATTGCAAAAGAAATACAACACTCAAGATGCGGGTGCAAAAAAGTTTGTCATTGGGAAATTTCTGAAATTTCAAATGGTGGACAACAAAAGTGTGTCATCCCAAATCAAGGAATTTCAAATGATAATACATCATCTAGACTTGAAAGGATTAAAGCCCAACGAGAAATTCTTGGTTGGGGAATTAATCGAGAAGCTACCTCCCTCGTGGACTGAGTTTATGAATTATTTGAAACTAAAAACGAAGTAGATGACACTAGACGAACTTATTGTCAAACTCCAAATTCAGGAAGACAATAAGAAGGTCATGTCAAAGGAGAAATAACCCGCCGAGGCTAAGGCAAATCTGACGGAAGTTAAAGGGAACCCAAGCAAAAAGAGAAGTTCCACAAGGATGATCAGTCCCACACAACTGAAAAGTTTAAGGAAACATGCAACTATTGTGGTAAAGTTGGTCATATGGCTAAAAACTGCCGCAAGAAAAAATATGATAATGCCAAAGGAAAGGATAAGGTAAACGTCGTCGAAGACACGCTCTTAGACAATATGATTGAAGAATTCTTAGCTGTTGTGCTAGAGGCCAACCTCGTTGAGAATCCAACGCAATGGTTGCTAGACACGGGTTCTACCCGCCATATCTGTTCCAACAGAGACACCTTCTCCACATATACACCAATCACAAATAAGAAGTTGTTCATGGACAACAATTCTTCTTCCGAGGTACTGGGGGTAGGAAAGGTAGTCCTCAAGATGACGTCCGGAAATGAACTTACTCTAAAGGAAGTGATGCATGTCCCGGAAATTCGAAGAAATTTAATCTCCAGACCTGTGTTGGTCAATGCTGGTTTTAGGCTAGTATTCGAGGCTAACAAGTTTATAATCACGAAAAATTGAACTTTTGTAGGTAAGGGCTTCGTCTGTGAAAGCCTCTTTAAAGTTAATGCTAAACGTGTAATGCCTTCTACTTAGAGAGAAGCTTCGCCTGTGAAGACCTCCTTAGGCAAATAATGCACTTGCATTCTTTTAATTATCAATAAAAACTGAGTCTTCCTTACATGTTTGAATCTTCTAATTTATTGCACCATAGATTAGATGTGTTAACTATCAATTTATACTGAAATTGGTAAAGTTGGAATCATTGTCGTCTATCAACATAAACCCTCAACGTAAGTGTGAGGTAGACATAGAGGCAAAGAATCTCCAAAAAGCTCCCCTTAGATCCGCCGAAAGAGAAATCGCTCCTCTTGGACTCACACATACATCAATATATGTGTCTTGAAGTTCGCTCAAGCTAGAGTGGGGAATAAGTACTTTGTGACTTGCTTAGATGATGGCACAAGGTTGTGCTACCTTTACTTACTTAAAAGTAGAGACGAAGCTTCTAAAACATCTAAGCACCACAAACCAAAGGTTGAGAACCAACAATGTCAATAGGTCTATAGACAAGTATAAATCTAAAACATCCATACGTGTGTTCATAACTATCGGCGTCTTGCGGGATCTTTTTTTTTACATCAAATGAATGTCAAGATAGCCTTCCTAAATGATGATTTGGAAGTAGAAATATACATAGATCAACCCAAGGGGTATGTGGTTTCAAAACAAGAGACAAATGTTGTCGGCTTGTCAAAACGTGGTACGAACTAAAGCAAGCCCTAAACAATGGCACTAGAAATTAGATAGTACCATACTATTGGAAAGATTTATCCATTAACGGGTGTAACAAGTGCGTTTACATGAAAGGAATCTCGTCATGATATGTCTCTATGAAGACGACTTGTTGATCACTAGAAAGCGTTGATTTCTGAAACTCACGCTAAAGTTCGGGATACACGATATGAGATGTCTAAATGTACTAGAGGGGTACATCAGTACAAACTGGATATCTAATAACGATGACATCAAGTCCACCAGCGGATATATCTTTACAATCGGTGGTGGAACTGTGTCTTGGAAATTCTCTAGGCAAACCCTTATTGCCCGATCCACCATGAAGTCGAAATTTATCGCTTTGGACAAAGCGGGAGAAGAAGCTGAATGGCTTCATGGTTTCTTAGACGATGTCCCATGTTGGGATAAACCCGTGTCTTCTGTAATGATCCACTGCGACAGTCAATCGGCTCTAGGAAGAGCACGAAGTTCAATATACAATGGCAAGTCTCGTCATATACGACGAAGACATGAGTCCGTTAGGCAGCTGATCACCTCGGGTGTGATTTCCATTGATTACGTAAAATCTAAGGAAAATATCGCAGATCCCTTGACGAACAGAATACCCAGGGATCAGATGAACTGCATGTCTAGGGGAATGAGCTTAAAACCCAATCAATAAAAATCAATATAGTGGACACCCAACCTTACGGACTAGAGATTCCAGGATAAGGTTCAATGTGAAAACTAAACTGTAAAGGTTCAGTTGAGCGCTTCGGTGGAAGCAAGAGCACTTCGGATAATGATTTCTTCTTAAGAAACATAATCCAAGGTCATTCCCATGATAGACATAAAGTACTACCTGCAAGAGGGGTAAAAGGATAAGTTTTCAAAACTTTTAATGATCCTCCAAAGTAGAGGTTAGGTTGAGGAAATTTTTAATGGTTCCTAACGCTTGTTTAGCTGGGTATTGCAGGATACCTTATAGGAGATCACCTATTTAAGTGCGAGGACAGGCCGCCTTATATGAACGCACTTCAGAAACCAAGGGTGTCCACGGCCCACGATGGACAAAAACACTAGAAAGATTGAGTAGGAAAGGTGTTATGTTTGTATCATTTTCTTGGCGTATTGTCACGACCCGACCTCGGGCCCGCGACTGGTGCCTTACCCCGGGCACCCTAGTGATACAACATCAGAGAAAAATCAGCGGAAATAAAAACTTAAACATGAAACAAGATATACAATAAGAAACAGGCTAACCAAAACGGTCACCTTTCTGCATATATACATAAAACCCGAACAGTTATATCCTTTTACAAACCCGGCCCACAACAGTACTACAGACCTCTAAGAATTTTATAACAACAATGACGGGACAGGGCCCCGCCATACCCCTAAATGTACAAGAACCTACAATCTCAGGGAATCATACCAAAAGATAAGCCTCCGGAGAAACGGAGCTTCCCAAACGCTGAACTGTGATCCTATAGCGAGGATCAACAACCGTGTACTCTACTGCGGCATGAACGCAGCCTCGGCGAGGTCGAGATAACAGTACCAAGTATGTGAAATCGAAAATATCAGAATCAAATCATAATCTATATAAAGCAGAGACATGTATGATAACCAAACTACAGTCCACAATATATAAACAGTCATGTCAAGTCAGGGACTCACGCCCTCAAATTCATCACTCAAATATAACTATGGGTCTCACGCCCACAACATCAATCATGTCCGTGGAATACCTTCCTCACTGCCGACAGTCTATGATATAATAACACCAAGGAGTACATGAACACCGAGTCCCACTCGTCATAAGAACGTGACGGCAAATGCGAAGGCATAGCTACGAATCCACCTGCATCAATCGGCCGGGCAAGTACGAAGCTACCGGAACTCACCGTACAACAATACTAAATAAATGTACCACGGCGGCCAGGGCAATGCGATAGCATCTACGATCCACTGCATCGCGTCACGGCGACCGGGCAAATCGTAAGCTAACTACCGAGATCCACCTGCGTCACGAAACTTCGGTCTAAAATCGAAAAAGCGTATCACGGCGGCGGGGCAAGACGATAGCTCTGCGGATCCACCTCGCATCACGTCGGCCGGGCAAATCGTGAGCTAACCACCGATCCACTGCATCACGAGACTTCCCTAACACCGACCCGAGGCGACACGTGGCAAGTGCGATAGCCTCTACCAGATCCTCCCTACGCCACGTAGCTGATGGGGGCAAGTAACCAGGCTAACCACCAGATCACAACCGTAGTCATGAGACTTCGCCACAAACACTGAACGGGGCAAGTATGAAAGCCAACTACCAGAACCAACCTGCGTCAAGAACGCATCGGCAATGCGGGGCTAGCTACCAGAACCTAGGCCGAATCAGTAAACCTCATGGAGAGCTAGTCCATGGAACAACAATCCTAATGGAACCATACCCGTGGGCCACCCAACGTGTCAGTATGTCCAATCAACCAGATAGCCGACCCTCCATCGAGAGACTCGGTAGCACAGAATCAAAACACTTGCACAACAAAGGCTATCACAACAAGCATAGGCAAGTTCAACGTACTCATAGACTTTCATTTTATTACAACAAATCCGGATTTTAACCCCAAGGTACTACGTACTTTAACTCTTTAAAAGATCCATTTCTTTCACAAAAAGTCACACGATACCCGTAGTATCAAAATAGAGTAACTATCTTTTTAAGTAAACCAAAACAATTTCCATACCTTCTTTTTAAACCATCTTAAGGCAAAACCATGCCTTTCTTTTAAACTAAAACACTTCAAATTCCTCAAGTCTCTTTTCTTTTAGAAAACAAGTTCCTTACTTTGGAATTTAAGAAAAATCAATACTTGTTATTAATGATCTTATTAAAGCAACCATGATCTAGAAAATGTAATACAATTTTGTCTTATCTTAGCTTCTATGCAGATGGAGGTTTCTACTGGTTTTAATAATAATTAATTAGTCAATACATTTTCCTTTATTAACGCTGCAGTGGTTTGTTCGATACTTATTCTCATTTCTGAAGTCAATATAACTTATTCCTTTTAAAACCCAATTACCCATATCTCATAAATGCGGTTTCACAACTTTTTAACACAAACCAAGTCCTTAATATTTCACATCAAGTCATTTATAAGTTAAGTCTCTTATCTTTTAAAAACCACAAACCATTTCTTTACCTACATAAAGTTGTTATAACAAACTTCCCATAAAGCCGTTATAACACTTTATGTTTTAAACCAACCAAATTCGTTTAGCACACGTACGTCTACCATACTACATAGTTCACAACAATCATGCTAGAAAAGATAGGAAGAGGTTCACATACCTCGCGACGATTATCGACAATAAGCAAAACGCTCCAAAGTACTTCAACTTCGTCGGCTACTCCTTAAGCCAAGTAGATCACGCCACACGTAGTACTTCAATCCTAAAATGGTCATAGTACTTCTATCAAACCTTACTTACCATTGAAGACTTATACCAATAAAAAGCCCTCTAATTCTACGGAAAATTGGGCAGCACTTCCCCCGTTTTTACATATTTTTCCACATTTTTCAAGGCTCGATAACAGTAACCAACATGCCACATTTAAGGCGCAACATTTCCGAAATTTAAAGAAGGGGATCACACGCCCAAACGGACGCGATTAACAATCTTCCCCTTAACAACAACAACAACAACAATTAACGAAGGGGATCACACGCCCAAACGGACGCGATTAACAATCTTCCCCTTAACAACAATGTAAATACAGTCCAATGTAAATACAGTCCAAAGTAAATACAGTCCAAAGTAAATACAGTCCTTTAGTCCACTAGTTGGTGTTCTTGGCCAACTTTCAATAATCACACTTTATCCAACTTTTCGGTTAGAATGCCGGAATTACTTCTTTAATCCTCCAACTTATATTCCAATCTTCATATAAGCTATAGTTACTTTGTTATTAGCTTTACAATAAGTAAGATACGTTTTTACCATTTTGATGGCTTACTTGCCAATTTCCATTTTAGCAACTTAACAAGTTCCAAATCTTTCCAACCTTCATTCCACATATCACATACTCATATATATACTTTCAATATACATAATATCCAACTTCACAAAGAAGATCAAGTTCATTACCTCAAAAAGCCCAAAAATATCCAAGAACTTAAAGTCGCTCCTTAGCAAGTTTAGCTCCAAATCCTTACGTTCCAATCCGCTACAAGCAACCCATAGAAGCTCCTAACCAACTTCTCTTCAAGATTCAACTCCAAAAAGTGAATAACACTTAGGGTTTCCAACTAGCAACTTTCGGCCAAGGCATGAAAAAATAGGCTAGGGGTGTGAAATCTTGTCTAACTCTTGGTTCACAATCTTCCTAACACATCAAGGAAGAACACTTAAAAGTTTAAGAATTGTTGGACAATTTTTTCTCAAGGAATTAGGTCATGGCCGAAACCACAAGGCAAGGGAGAGAGTATTTGTTCAAGTCTTGAAATAACCTAAGTGTGGAAGATTTCATCAACTAAGGGTGCATATATAGGACAACCAAGGGCTAGGATGAAGGTAAGTGTGTGGTTGAGATTGAGGACAAGTGTGTGTGGGTCCCACAAGCCACTTGTCCACACTAAAATATCTTGCAAGACAAGGCCACTTGTCTTGCCACATGTCAAAGGATTTTGGCCAACAAGCCACCTAGGGGGGTGACACGTGTCGCCCTCCTACTCGTCCAAAATATTTCATCTTCCGAAAATATCCATAATGACCAAAATCTCGAAAACAAAGTGGGCCCCACAAAACCGTAAATTTCTCCCGTGGGCCCCACGTGACCAATTCCGGAAATAAAATTCCATAATTCTCTAATATTCCAAGAAGTCCAAATACCAAATCTAGGAATCCAATTCCCATTAACGAACCTTTTTCCTTCACAAAAATCCGGAAACTTTTCCGTCGAAAAATCACATCTTTCTTCCTTTCCAATTTTTATGTCGTATTCTCGTACGTACGTCCTCACATACATACCCTGGAACTACGGGGTGTAACACATATACTAAACACTAACGGTTCAAGACATCATGTTCACCGCGCAGTAAATATGTCCGATGGTATTCTAACTATAGAAGGTTCAAAGCTCCGGCTACCTCTCCAGATGCAACATCGTTCCGCCGAGTGATTGCTAGAAAGACACCATACGCGTGCACCAAAATCTTTTCCAAGAGGGAATTGTTGGAAATATTTATTAAACGTGAAATAAAGTAAATTCTATTAATTATGAATCGAACAATTGGGGCCCCGCACGTAGGAAACATTGTTTTCACACACGTGCACGTATAGTGCCAAAGATCATAATTTTCTTAAATGGAAGAGATATTAGTACGTGTATGAATTGTTTGAGACGTAAGAAAATAGACGGTTATTGGCCAAATGACGAATGGTTTCACGTTGGTAAATGAAAGGAAGAAATGTGTAAGAGATGAAACGAATCAGAAAAACCGCCACGGAAAACTGGAAGGCACCGCGGTGCCACAAGGACAGGACCGCGGTGCCTGGAGGCACTGTGGTGCCTCCACCATGGGACCGCGGTGCAAATCCAATTTTCGGTTCCAGTAGCTTACTGGAATTTAGGCACCGCGGTGCCCTCCCAAGGGATCGCGGTGCTTCGACGTTTTCAGTAACGTAGTAGGCAAATTGAAACTGATTCTTGGGCTAATTTTGGAGCAATTACTCTCCATTAGTTGTCTATTGAATTCAGCCATTACTAGGCTGAATTAACCTCAATATCAATGGTCATTACTTGACATTGATGGCCATTCATTTGGTGAATTGAGAAGACCAAATCATCTACTTATAAATTGATGTCTTGGGTACAATTGCAAAAGACACTACACATTGACACTTAAACAATTCTCTGAAAATTGTCTTCCTCTCTAACAATCACAAATACACTCAAAAATCTTTCTTATCAAGCGAACACTTGAGTTCTTTTGCTCATTTGTTTGATTGTTATTTTATCTTGGGAGATAAGTTGCTAAAACAACCGTTGAAAGGATATACAGGGGCAATATTATCTTAAGAAAAGATTGAAACTTCAATCGACTCAGCAAGACCATTTCATTGTTTAATTTCCAGATTTATTATTTACTTGTTGTTGTTATTGCTTCCCTATTTCCTTGTAATTTTATATTTATATCCAACAAGTGGCACTACTAAAAAATGGAATTCGCGTAAAATGCGCCTAAATTATAATTATTTTTTATATTTTTTAAAAATAAACCGACGGACTTCTTTGATTTTTTATACAAAAATCGACGGAGTCCATCGATTTTTAGAGAGAAAAGTTACAGTCTAAAAGTATAAATAAAAAACAATGGAAGTATTTGATCAAATAACATGAGTGGTCTATTGGTAGAGTTGTCAAATGCTAGGGTTCATACTCGGGTTCGATTTCAAGTTGCTAAATATCATTATTATTTTTCATAACCGACGAAGTTCGTCGGTTTTGAAAAACCAATGCGAAAAATCGACGACCCATAGTCCGTCGGTTTTTGGTCAGTTTTCTCTTAAGCCGTCGTTTTTGGGAAGTTTTTTAGTAACGCATAGATCTTCTTCCATTTAAATGTTTTCTATTTTATAAATTTTATACTTATTAACAAGAAAATTTTGAATTATATTTTTCAGATTAAAATTTTTCTGGAGTGTTATGTGACAAAAAAAATGATTTCAATCTTTGATAAACATGTAAAAGTTTAAAATTTCGTCCAGGTAAAATACCCAATAATTAATTAGTCCTAAAAATTACTATTTTTTTTTATTATTAATTGCATTTTATATAATTTCTTGATAAGTTATTCTATTTTATGTTTTGATAATTTAACAAACTTATTCGAGGAACCAAATATGTTTTTAGAGGAACCAAAAGAGATCAGGTTTTAGCCGTTACAAATGTCAACTCTACAACTATAAAGATGTTGACACTGCACTGACTAATAGCAGTGCAGTAGCACAACAGTGTTGCGGATTTTCTCACCTACCCACTTGCTATTATGAAGGACCAGGTGAGAAATCAGATTTCTTTTTGTATGAAAGTCAATCCTACAACGGTAAAGCTGTTGACGCAGTGCAGCAGTGTAGCAACACATCAACAGAGTTACTGCAATTCGATCAATGGTCAAAAGGCTAAAGTTTTGTCACGTTCACGCACTCCTCCTATATAAACAACATGTTCCAAGTGAAAACCCTAATCTTGCACAATCCAAAATATACTCATCTCATCAGCAAGTTGTCGGAACCTCAAGTATTCTTAAGAACAAAGCTACAACAAACAAAAGGACGAGTTCCCAATCACTAAAGATGTTTTAAGTCCTTAAATTTTTTGAGTCTTTGTCTTTTGTTATTTAACTTGTAAACCTACTCTTCTTCTAAGAAGTTGTTTGTAGTTAGTTTGTTTTCTCAAGTTTTTGGGTTGTACACTTGGCTAAAGTTAGTTAAGGAGTGTTTCTGCAATAGAGTTATTGTAAAGGTCTTGCAATAGAGTTATTGTAAGGGGGAGATTAATAGTTTTACTTGGCTAGAGTTAGTTAAGGAGTGTTTCTGCAATAGAGTTATTGTAAAGGTCTTGCAATAGAGTTATTGTAAGGGGGAGATTAATAGTTTTACTTGGCTAGAGTTAGTCTGTTATACCCCGTATTTCCAGAGTATGTATGCGAGGACGTACGTACGAGAATACGGCAGAAAGATTGGAAAGGAAGAAAGAGGTGATTTTTTCACGGAAAAAGTTTCCGGTTTTTGTGAAGGAAAAAGGTTCGTTAATGGGAATTGGATTCCCAGATTTGGTATTCGGACTTCCTGGAATATTAGATAATTATGGAATTTTATTTTCGGAAATGGTCACGTGGGGCCCACGGGAGAAATTTACGGTTTTGTGGGGCCCACTTTGTTTTCGAGATTTTGGCCATTGTAGATTTTTTTCGAAAGACGTTTTGAGGGCCAATAGGAGGGTGACACGTGTCACCCCGCCTAGTGGCAACCGAAATGACCTTTGTGCACAACACCTGGTTAGAGTCGTTTTTAAACGCGTTTTTGCGTAACTTGCGAAGGAAAATTCGGCTATGTCGTTTTGTATTTTTGCGGATTTTTCAGAGACGAAACATTACGGACCAACGGGAGGGTGGCGTGTGTCACCCTCACAATGGAGACAAGTGGGGCGGCACTTGGCCGAATTGAGGGGGCTTGTGGTGCTAGATATTTGTGTAGATATTTGTGAGGGTTTTAAGGAGTAGGGCCTAGGGTGCACTTGGCTTGATCTTAGCCTTACACTTGCCTTGCACTTGGCTAGATCTTGGCCATTGGTTGGCCTTTGGGTTTGCTATAAATACCCCCTTAGTTGATGAACTTTCTTCATCCAAAAATCATTTTCCAAGTATTTAAATCTCGCCCCCTTTGTGAGTTGAAATCGTACAAAGCCCCCCCCCCCCTTTGAGTGAGGCTTGGCCGTGGGGTACCACTGCCTAGTTGTTTTCGTATAATACCCCTTGTTGTGGTATAGAAATACTCCCATAGTATTGTTATAATGCCCAAAATACCTTAGCCTTGTACCTTGTAGTATTCCAAAGATACCTCTTTACGTAGAGTCCGGAAATACTACCTTTTGTCCTTTTTAGTCTCAAACCGAAACCCTAAGGAAATCTTCATAGTTGGTTGAAGTATTTTGAGTAGACGTTGGTTAGAACTTAAGGGTTGTTTGGAGTGGTTTGGGCGCGGTGGAGCTAAACCTTGCTCGGGATCGACATTATAACTTGGATAATTTTGGGCTTATCGAGGTAACTATCTTGTCCTCTATTGTAATTGGAAATTACATGTTTGGTTTAATATATAGTTGAAGTATACTATATATGGAACTACTTAGTATTCGCAATGTCTTTTGACTTAAGCTGAAGAATAAAGAATCGAATCGTATTTACATAGAATGTGCAGATAGACTTGTGTAGAATTGTACACGTCAGGGTAGGCGTGTAAACCCCAGGTTGGCTTGGTAGTGGCCACGCGATAGAGAGGAGATTTCTGTTTGTTGCGGGGAGGTCTTGCCAATTTTCTATAGAAAGATAGAAACTTGTGTTTTGGGGTTAATAGACGTTTTGACCTTTATAGGTGAAAGTACTAAGAGTAGCGTATTCTACTCGAGGAGTGGAAAGGGCTAGCAGGTTGTAGTACTTGGAGCATTTTGCTTATTGTCGATAAATCGTCGCGAGGTATGTGAACCTCTTCCTATCTTTTCTAGCATGATTGTTGTGAACTATGTAGTGCGGTAGACGTCATGTGCTAAGTGATTTGGTTGGTTTAAAACATAGGGTGTTATAATAGCTTTATGGGAAGTTAGTTATAACGACCTTATGTAAGTGAAAATGGTTTCTTGATGTTAGAAGTTAAGAGACTTGATCTTATAAGATAAGAGACTTAACTTATTTGTTTTAATGTGGATGTTTGTGTGAAACCTCATTCGTGAGTAATGAGTACTTGGTTTTAAAGGGATAATGTTTCTTGAATTGGAATCGTAATGTGTATCGACAGACCACTGCGGCGTTAATAAAGGAAAATGTATTGAATAATGATGTGTTGTATTAAAACCGGTAGAAACCTCCATCCGCATGTAGAAGCTAAGATGAGACAAAATGATATTACATTTTCTAGATCATGGCTCTTTGTAATAAGATCGTTATAAACAAGAATAAACTACTCACGTATATGACATATGTTACTCAATTGTTCTAAAAGGAATCAAGTGATTAAGTTTGGGAACTATGAAACCATTTGAAAATGAGAAGCTTGAGTAATTGAAACTAGGCAAAGCCGAACTTAGGAAAAGAATGTTGTTACTTGATTTTGAAAAGGAAGGTGGGTTGGTCATTCTAATGCTACGGTATCGGGTGACTTTTATAAAAGTAATGGATCTCTTTTAAAAGAACTTAACGTATGTAGTACTTTGGGGTTAAAACCGGACTTTGGCATAAAATGAAAGTACTTTGAGTTGTGTGAAACTTGCTATGCTTGTTGTTGTGAAACTTGCCTATCTTGTGATGATAGCCTTTATTGTACAATCGTTGTGTTTACGTGTTACGCGTCTCTCGATAGAGTCGGTTGGTAGTTGAGAACTTACTTGGAGCGTCTTGCGGCGTGACGAGAAATTCCACGTGCGTTCGCTGATAGTATTATTGTTGTTAATCGCTTTGGACATCACGACACGATCGTAGCGCGCGGGTATGCTTCCATTTTGGTTAAGGTCTTGTGGTTAATCGCTTTGGATATCACGACCGCGATCGTAGCGCGCGGGTATGTTTCCATTTGATTATCGCCTTGTGATTTCCGCTTTGGACATACCGACCACGATCGTAGCGCACGGGTATCGTCCATTTGGAATGTTGTCTTATTTTCCCTTTGGACATACCGACACGATCGTGCGCGCGCGGGTATGCTTCCATTGGATTCTTTGTCTTGTTGTTGAGTCACATGGACATGTCTACACCGATCTGGTCGGGGCATGTGGCCATGGGACATTGGTATTATTGTTGCATCATGGACATGTCTACACCGCCGTCTGATATTCGGCATCACGGCCCATGTCACGAACGATTGATATTGTGGGCGTGAGACCCATAGTTATATTGGAGTGATGATCGTTTTATGTTGTGATCGTAGTTTGGTTATCATACATGTCTCTGCTTTATATAGACTAGTATGATTTCATTTCTGATTTTATGCTTCACATACTTGGTACTGTTATCTTGACCTCGCCCGAAGTGCGTTAAATCCGCGAGTAGGTACATCGGCCGTGGTTCCTCGCCATGGATCACGATTCAACAGCATTTGAAGCTCCGTTTCTCCGAGGCTTATCTTTTAGTAGGTGTTCACGAGTTATAGGTTCTTGTACATTCGGGGTATGGCGGGGCCACTGTCCGTCATAGTCGTGTATATCTTAAGTGCAGTAATCTTGTTGTGGGCGTGGTTGTAAAAGGATTAAAGCGTTCGTGTTTTATGTATATCTAAGGCAACTGTTTTGGTTGCTTTGTTTATTCATTTATCTCTTGTTAAATGACTCTTGTTTTGTGTTCACTGATTTTCTCGATGTTTGTATCACTAGGGTGCCCGGGTAAGGCACCAGATGCGGGCCGGGCGGTCGTTACAAAAGTGGTATCGAGCGATTAATCCTCGGAAAGTGTCTGCACCGTGTCTAGTAAGTCTTGATTATCGGTGTGTTGTGCACCACATCTATAATCGTGGAGGCTATAGGACATTTAGGATTAGTTTCCATTCTTCTCATTCGAGATCGTGCCTTAGAAAGTGTGTTGTAAGTTGTACCCTCCGACGTATCTCGTTTTACGATTATGCCTCGCGCAAAGCAGCGAGCCCGGAAGGGCAAAGCGAGAGTGCTGCTAGTGAGATCTGAGAAATGCGAGCGCGAGCGAGCGAGACTGAGTTGTGCTTCGAGACGGCGGGTTTCGCGCCGCCCGGCACCAAAGCGAGTTTGAGCGCGGCGATGGCGTGAGACTACAAGACACGAGCCTCGATCCCACGATGCAGGCGGGAGATGGGTCACGAGAGATGGCCCGATTATTGGCGAGTTGTGGCGAATATGAGGCAGTGGATCGCAGCGATTCGGTTCGAGCACCGATGGTTCACCCCGAGCGAGATAGTTTGAGGCTACGGGACTTTACGAGTTGTAGCCGCGAGTTTTATGGGTCGAGGCACGAGGATGATCGCGAGTTCATCCGGCGATTCTGGCGGATCATGCGGGTGATCAAGGCTTCAGAAACCGAGTCTGTGACCTTTGGTTCGCATCGGCTGCGTGATACCGCAGTCGATTGGTTTGATTCATGGGAGCTTTCCCGGGGAGAGCATGCACCTCCAGCAGTATGAGATGAGTTTTCGGGGGCTTTCCTCACGCACTTCTTGCCTCCGCAGATGAGGAGGGCACGCCGGTAAAGATTTTATTCTTGAGACAGAGAGCGCGCCGTCGAGTACAATGTCGAAGTTCGATTCTTTGGCTCGATATGTCCCTGCGCTTAGTTGCGAGATATGGAGGATAGGAGTGCATCGCCACGCCACCGCTAGATGATTATATGGCTGAGTCTTGTGCGGGTGTTTCTCTTCAGCCGGGCATGGACATTGCCCGCATGCAGGCTCATGCACTAGGATGTGAGGCACGGAGGGGTCGACGGAAAGACCCGGATCAACGAAGAGGCCGGGGCGGCGAGGTCCTGGTGGCTTTCGAGGCGCATCGCCTCGGCGAGCTAGTTATATACCCCACCGGATGCAGTGGTCCTCCACCGTCTTGAGGCGGTCGTAGCTCGAGGTTCAGATTTTCGGCGAGCGGGGTGTTAACGGTGAAGCCACCCTACCTCGTTGTGACCATTGTGGTATACTCCATATTGGAGATTGTCGTGCTAGATTGGGAGTTTGTTTTGCATGCGGCCAGCAGGCCATTTGCGGCGTCCGACCAAGGGAAGCGCGGATGTTACGACTCGACGCCGGGATCTATGGCTGGTTCATCACCTTTCTACGGTATGCGCCTGCGCGTGAGCCTATGATTAGAGTGGGCGGTAACCGTGTATATCCTTAACCTCTAGAGTTTTGGTATGCTTGTTATGATGATCTCATTATTGTGTGCTATGTACGGATAGCATTGTGATATGTGTGAGTTAGAATGCATGGTTAGTTGGAAGGATACGTATGGAGGCATGGTAAGTGTGAACCTTAGACTATTTCACGACTGAGACCTTAGAGGTAAGGTCGTCTTGAGTAAAAGATTCGTTTTATGTTTGACCTTTTTAAGGGTGAGTAGTATACGTGGGATTTATTTGTGTGATAAGTCCGTGGGTAGTGTGAGATGGAAGTGGTAGCTTTCATGATGTGAATTAGTAAGATTGTTCCGAATCGGGGAACAAGAGTTTGGCACGGTTGGGGGTCGGGTTTAGGACCATTTCGGGTCAACCAGAACCGGTTTTAGGTGGTCGGTTCTGGGTGGTCCCGCCAGGTGGTAGGGTCACGAGGGTGCTAGGCCCGTGTTTAGACGACCATCGTATGAGTTTGTGGATGTGTTCGACCAGAATCGTTCGTGAAGGCCGGTAATGGCCTTAGGGGATATTACGGCTAGTAAGATGACCAAGTTTGGAGGTGGTGACTCAAGGTTTTGGGAAGCGGCGATGGTGAAGTGTGGTACGATACTAGAAGAGTTCAAGTGTTCGAGAAGGGCACGACGAGTAAGGAAAGAAGATAACGTGTGTTATTTCGTGACAGCGTGGCGTTGGCAATTTGTTAGAAGAGCTTCATCGATATCCGTCTTGTGAAGGAACATTCGACGAATGTTTCTAAGGAGGAGAATGTTATACCCGTATTTCGCAGTATGTATGCGAGGACGTGCGTGCGAGAATACTGGCGAAAGATTGGAAAGGAAGAAAGAGGTGATTTTTTCACGGAAAAAGTTTCCGGTTTTTGTGAAGGAAAAAGGGTCGTTATTGGGACTTGGATTCCCAGAGTTGGTATTCGGACTTCCTGGAATATTAGAGAATTATGGAATTTTATTTTGGAAATGGTCACGTGGGGCCCACTGAGAAATTTACGGTTTTGTAGCCCACTTTGTTTTGAGATTTTGGCCATTGTGGATTTTTTTGAAGACGCTTTGAGGGCCAATAGGAGGTGACACGTGTCACCCCGCCAGTGGCTTGGCCGAAATGACCTTTGTGCACAACACGGTTAGAGTCGTTTTTAAACGAAGCGTTTTCGTAACTGCGAAGGAAAATTCCGGCTATGTCGTTTTGTATTTTTGCGGATTTTTCGAGAGACGAAACATTCGACCAACGGGAGGTGACATGTGTCACCTCACAACGGAGACAAGTGGGGCGTGACTTGGCCGAATTGAGGGCTTGTGGTGCTAGATATTTGTGTAGATATTTGTGAGGGTTTTAAGGAGTAGGGGCTAGGGTGCACTTGGCTTGATCTTGGCCTTACACTTGCCTTGCACTTGGCTAGATCTTGGCCATTGGTTGGCCTTTGGGTTTGCTATAAATACCCCTTAGTTGATGAACTTTCTTCATCCAAAAATCATTTTCCAAGTCTTGAAATCTCTCCCTTTGTGAGTTGAAATCGTCAAAGCCCTCCCCTTTGAGTGAGGCTTGGCGTGGGGTACCCACTGCCTAGTTGTTTTCGTATAATACCCTTGTTGTGGTATAGAAATACTCCCTAGTATTGTTATAATGCCCAAAATACCTTAGCACTTGTACCTTGTAGTATTCCAAAGATACCTCTTTACGTAGAGTCCTAAATACTACCTTTGTCCTTTTTAGTCTCAAACCAAACCCTAAGGAAATCTTCTTCATAGTTGGTTGAAGTATTTTGAGTAGAAGTTGGTTAGAACTTCTAAGGGTTGTTTGGAGTGGTTTGGAGCGCACTGAAATGAGCTAAACCTTGCTCAGATCGACATTATAACTTGGATAATTTTGGGCTTATCGAGGTAACTATCTTGTCCTCTATTGTAATTGGAAATTACATGTTTGGTTGAATATATAGTCAAGTATACTATATATGGAACTACTTAGTATTCGCAATGTCTTTTGACTTAAGCTGAAGAATAAAGAACAATCAATCGTATTTACATAGGGTGTATTGCGATGACTTGTGTAGAATTGTACACGTCCCGGTAGGCGTGTAAACCCCCTGGTTGGCTTGGTAGCCGACGCGATAGAGAGGAGATTTACGCTGCCATGTGTGAAGTCTTCTTAATTTTCTATGAAAGATAGAAACTTGTGTTTTGGGGTTAATAGACGTTTTGACCTTTATAGGTGAAAGTACTAAGAGTAGCGTATTCTACTCGAGTGGAAAGCTAGCAAGGTTGTAGTACTTGGAGCATTTTGCTTATTGTCGATAAATCGTCGAGGTATGTGAACCTCTTCCTATCTTTTCTAGCATGATTGTTGTGAACTATGTAGTACGGTAGACGCATGTGCTAAGTGATTTGGTTGGTTTAAAACATAGGGTGTTATAATAGCTTTATGGGAAGTTAGTTATAACGACCTTATGTAAGTGAAAATGGTTTCTTGATGTTAGAAGTTAAGAGACTTGATCTTATAAGATAAGAGACTTAACTTATTTGTTTTAATGTGGATGTTTGTGTGAAACCTCATTCGTGAGTAATGAGTACTTGGTTTTAAAGGGATAATGTTTCTTGAATTCGGAATCGAATGTGTATCGACGGACCACTGCAGCGTTAATAAAGGAAAATGTATTGAATAATGATGTGTTGTATTAAAACCAAGAGAAACCTCCAATCGCATAGAAGCTAAGATGAGACAAAATGATATTACATTTTCTAGATCATGGTCTTTGTAATAAGATCGTTATAAACAAGAATAAACTACTCACGTATATGACATATGTTACTCAATTGTTCTAAAAGGAATCAGTGATTAAGTTTGGGAACTATGAAACCATTTGAAAATGAGAAGCTTGAGTAATTGAAACTAGGCAACCGGAACTTAGGAAAGAATGTTGTTACTTGATTTTGAAAAGGAAGGTGGGTTGGTCATTCTAATGCTACGTATCGGGTGACTTTTATAAAAGTAATGGATCTCTTTTAAAGAACTTAACGATGTAGTACTTTGGGGTTAAAACCCGACTTTGGCATAAAATGAAAGTACTTTGAGTTGTGTGAAACTTGCCTATGCTTGTTGTTGTGAAACTTGCCTATCTTTGTGATGATAGCCTTTATTGTACAATCGTTGTGTTTTACGTATTCTGGCGTCTCGATGAGGTCGGTTGGATCGTTGAGAACTTACTTGGGCGTCTGCGTGATGTGGAGAAATTCCGCAGTGCGTTCGCTGATAGTATTATTGTTGTTAATCGCTTTGGACATACCGACACGATCGTAGCGCGCGGGTATGCTTCCATTTTGGTTAAGGTCTTGTGGTTAATCGCTTTGGATATATCGACACGATCGTGCGCGCGGGTATGTTTCCATTTTGATTATCGCCTTGTGATTTCCGCTTTGGACATACCGACACGATCGTAGCGCTGCGGGTATCGTCCATTTGGAATGTTGTCTTATTTTTCCCTTTCGACATCGACACGATCGTAGCGCACGGGTATGCTTCCATTTGGATTCTTGTCTTGTTGTTGAGGTCACATGGACATGTCTACACCGATCTGAGTCGGGGGCATGGCCGGGACATTGGTATTATTGTTGCATCATGGACATGTCTACACCGGCGTCAGATTCCGGCATGCGCCATAATGCGAACTCGATTGATGTTGTGGGCGTGAGACCCATAGTTATATTGGAGTGATGATTTTATGTTGTATGAATGTAGTTTGGTTATCATACATGTCTCTGCTTTATATAGACTAGTATGATTTCATTTCTGATTTTATGCTGATTTCACATACTTGGTACTGTTATCGACCTCGCCCGGAGTGCGTTCATCTGCAGTAGAGGTACATCGTCGTGGTTCCTCGCCATGGATCACGATTCAGTAGCATTTGAAGCTCCGTTTCTCCGAGGCTTATCTTTTGGCAGGTGTTCCTGAGTTGTAGGTTCTTGTACATTCGTGGTATGGCGGAGCCTGTCCGTCATAGTCATCAGATATCTTAAGTGCAGTAATCTTGTTGTGGGCGTGGTTGTAAAAGGATTAAAGCTTGTGTTTTATGTATATACCAAGGCAAGCTGTTTTGGTTGCTTTGCTTATTCATTTATCTCTTGTTAAATGACTCTTGTTTTGTGTTCCGCTGATTTTCTCTGATGTTTGTATCACTAGGGTGCCCAGGGTAAGGCACCAGTAACGGGCCCCGGAACGGGTCGTTACATAGTCAAGGTGTGTCTTTGCAATATAGTTATTGTGAAGGTCTTGTAATAGAGTTATTGTAAGGAAGAGGGATTAATAGTTTAATTCCTAGGTTGTAATTTGAACATTGCTCGGTTTTAGTGAAGTTTTGAGAAAATCCTATTGTGGTAGGTCGTGGTTTTACTCCCTTGAGCAAGGTAGTTTTTACGTAAATATCTTTTGTTATTTACTTTCTGTCTTAGTTAAGGGAACAGTCAGAGAACCCAATTCTCTACACTGTTTGGTGGACTCATATTTTCTATCAATTGGTATTAGAGCAGGTTATTTCTAAAAGTTTAACACCTAGAAATGATCTTTCTAATGGCCACTCCACCAAACCTAGAGGAGGGACAATCTACCACAAGACCACCAAGATTCAATGAAAAATATTATGGGTGGTAGAAGACTAGAATGCATGACTTCATTATGGCTGACAATTCTGAGTTATGGGACATTATTTGTGATGGTCCTCGTGTTCCCATGAACACAGCTCTGGCTAATCTTATAACAACACCAAAACGAAGGAGATAATATAATAATGCTGATAAAAATGTCATAGAAAAGAATTTCAAGTCCAAGAAAATCCTTGTTTGTGGTATAGGACCATATGAGTACAATCGTATCTCAGCCTATAAAACTACAAAAGAGATCTGGGAAACTCCCCAATCTGTTCATGAGGGAACTAGTCAAGTGAAGCAATCCAAAATTGACATGTTCACCATAGAATATGAACTTTTCAAGATGAAATATGGCGAGTCTATTCAGGACATGCACACCAGATTCACCTCCATAATAAATAAACTCCATTATCTCGGTGAAAATATCCAAACCAATAAGCTGGTTTGCAAAATACTCAGTGCACTGCCTAGTTCTTGGGAAATAAAAATCAATGTTATCTATGAAGCCAAAGACTTGCAAAAGCTAACCATTGATAAGCTCATTGAAAACTCAAAACTTATGAGTTGAAGAAACAACAAGATCTCGAAAGGAGAGAGCCAAAGAAATAGAAGAGTCTGATTCTCAAGGCTTCTAAGAGTGACTCAAGCGATGATGAGTCAGACATGACTTATCTTACTCAGAGATTTCAAAAGGTGGTTCGGAAGAATGGTGGGTTCCCAAGGAAAGGAAGCATAAGCAAAAATCTCAAAGGAAATGACTTTTGTCATAAGTGCGGGAAACCTGGATATTTCATCAAAGAATGTCCTCTCCACAAGCAGGACTACTACAGGAACAACTTTGAAAAAATAGTAAAGAGGAACCAGGTTCCAGACAAATTCAAAAGAAGAGATGCAGCTGACAATGTGGTGAAACAAGCTCTGGCCGCATGGGGAGATACTTCCAGCAAATTTGAAGAATGAGATGATAATGGAGATGAATCTATGATGGTTATTGATGATGGTCCGTTATATTATGAGTCAATCTTTGCACTCATGGCTAAGTCTGACGCTGATGTCATCAACGAACATGATTAGGTAATGTTTTTTTTATGTTAAAAAAAAACTTGAAGAATTACTCTAAATAAATTAATGTCATTAGAAAATGTGTTAATTGATGCATATCATAGCCTCATAAAAGAAAGTGATGTTTTAACTGAAGATTTTATGAAATGGAACAAGAAAGGGAGGATTTGGCAGACATTGTCACTAATTTAAAGGATCACATTGATGAAGTGTCTAGAGAAAATTCCTTGTTAAGAAGTCAAATTAAAAGAACGGATGGATACTCCTTCTAATGGAAACGGTGTAGCTAGTGAAATTCAGATTAAGGTTGAAATGATCTTCAAAAGGCCAAAATGAAACTTACTACTGAGATTGAGAAGAACATACATCTTTAAAAGAATTTAAAAAGGGTTAAATAAGATTTTGATAAATCACTTCGTTGGACCTGATCCTCTGATGTTCTTGCTTCTATGAACAAAAGTAACACAGATAGTAGACAATGTGTTGGGTTTCAAAAAGAAAAGGTTCCTTATAATCCACACAATAAGTATGTCATTACTTCGGAAAATTGTCTATGTACTCAATGTGGTCAAACATGTCACTTTAAAAATGCATGCAAACCAAACTTCACGCCAACTAGAAAAATAAGAAATCTATTGAAGGAAAATTGAGAGCAGAGGGACCTGATCCTAGAAAAAGAAAAATTGAATTACCTACATGGACTAAAAGAGGTATAATTCATCCATTTTATCATGCAAAGAGACTAAAACTGATTTGAGTTTCTAAATCTGATCAATGACCTTGTTTGTAGGCTGGAGTGAGATGAGGCAATCAAAAATAGTACATGGATAGTGGATGTGTAAGGCATATGACTAAAAAATAGAAAATTCTCTCACTCAAATCCTTTCAAGGAGGGAGTGTGTCTTTTGGAAATGTAAGAAAATGTTACATTCTTAGCATGGACAAAATTGACAAGACACTCTCCCATACAATTGAAAATGTGTATTATGTGGATTACTTGAAGTACATTTTGCTAAGTGTCTCTCAAATTTATGATAGAAGAAATAAAGTAAAGTTTCTATCGGCTTTATGCACTATCACCAACATCAAATCTGGAGAACTGGTATTGATATCAAGAAGAAACAAGATTATCTATGTGGCTGACTTTGATTCTTTAAATGGCAATGATTCGATTTGTCTAGGTGCTCTGGATTATGATGTTGAATTGTGGCACATACGATTGGGGTATGCAAGTTTTTCACTGTTGAACAAGCTGGTTATGAAGACCTGGTTCGTGGACTGCCAAAAACTAAGTTCAATTATATAAAGACATGTGCTTATATTAAAGGGAAATAGGTCAAACCTCCTTCAAGCCAAAGAAGGTGGTGCATGATCAGGTCCTTGCTTGAGAAAACTCCATATGAACTACTCAATAAGAGAAAACCCAAGTTGACTTACCTTAGAGATTTTGGATGCAAATGTTTTGTTATCAATAATGATAAGGATGCTTTGGGGAAGTTTGATGCTAAAAGTGATGAGGGTATTTTTCTTGGACACTCTTTATACAGCAAGGCCTACAAATTCTTCAACAAAATAACTCAATGTGCATCTGATCTTTGATAAATCAAATGATTTAAGTGACAAAGACATGCAAAATTATGAAGTTGAAAATGGGGAATGTTCAAAGGTTCCTGATGAGGCCATAGAAATTTCACATGGAAAGACTGATCTGATAAGTCAAGTCAAGCAAGATAATGGTGCAGAATCGCCAAGAAACATGCATGAATCTGGTGCCTTTATTATTTCTCATGAAGCTGAACATCGGGTTACTGAAGCAGTATCAAGTAACCTGGTGTCTGTACAAATCAATCATGAAGATTCGGCATATGGTGAAGATAATTATATAGTACACTGTGCGAAATCTGGTCCATAAAGCCCTTAAAGTACTGGTCAACATGAGCGATGCAAGAACAGTTTCATCAGTTCGAGAGGAACCAAGTATGACACCTGGTACCCAGACCTTGCGACAGAACTATCATAGAAATCAAGTTAAGCAAACTCCAAAAGGCACTATGATCAGTCAACAAAAATATATCAGGAAGATGCTGAAAATGTTTGAAATAGAGAATGTTAAACCATTGATACTCCTATAACCACTGCTACTCGACTGGACATGAATAAACATGATTTTCCTATGAATGAAATCATGTATAGAGGTATTATTGGTTCCTTACTTTATTTGCTTACAAGCAGGCCAGATATTGTGTTTAGTGTTGGTCTATGTGCAAGTTTTCAATCAAGTCCAAAGAAATCTCATTTGAAGCCTACAAAAATAATTCTGAGGTATCTCAAAGGGACTCCGCACTTGGTCTTTTTCTATTCCTCGTGAGATAATTTTGACTTGACTGGGTATGCTGATACAGATTTTGCTGGATATCTGGTGGATAGAGCACATCTGGAATGGATTTTTTTTGGATCATGTTTGATCTCATGTGGTACAAAAATGAAATTTTGTGGCTCATTATACTGCAGAAGATGAATATGTAGTTGTTGCCTCTTGTTATGCTCAACTGCTCTAGATCATGTAACAACTTGAGGATTTTAGTGTATTTACTGAGTGTGTGCCCTTGTTTGTGACAATACAAGCTCACTCAATATGGCAAAGAATTCAGTGCAACACAAGAGAACATAACATATTGATGTTAGGCACTACTTCCTAAGGGACAATGTTGAAAAGGGGTTCATTTGTATGAAAATTTGCAAAATAGAAGACCAGGAAGCAAATATCTTCATGAAAGACACTAAGCAAGGAGCATTTTGAAAGAAATTGTTTGGATGTGGAGTTGATCAAGATCAACTAATTGTCTCCTTACATGATCCCTCAATGATTGACTATTATTAGAAGACATTTATATATTGGAAGTGTTTTTGGTAATATCTAACTCAGATTTATATTGTTACAGGTATGCACGCATGGTAATCTCAAGACTATGCAAGGATAAGTGATGTTGCTTTCTACAAAGATGTTTCCCCCATCTTTAAAAACTATTGAGGAACCTAGTTTCTTAACTCAGGTTAGTACTTCTATCTGTACCTATGTGTTTTAAACTTGATAGAGTGTCGTGTCACTATGACTTCTCCCGCCTATTCTCTAAAATTCCGATTGTGGACTAACCATCATTCGATGTCAGTTTCCTCTTTTCACGCATCACATCACTTTACAAAATTCCACTTTTCCACTTCCTAACTCACTTCGTGATCTCTTCAAAATAGAAACCATCGACGTTCTAGTTCTTCCATTGTAACTCCAATCTCCAAACACCATTCTTGCCCTTCTTCTTCACCAAATTTCATCATGTCTCAACCTAAATCCTCGTATAAACCACTCCTAAACCAAACCCTAATCTCTCAATCTTGTTGAGGAGAAAATGGTAGGTCATATTTTAGAAAGTAAAGAAGAAATTGAAGCTGAATTTTAGAAAATTGTTGGGTTGATGAAGGAAAAAAGACCTAGTGAGAGACCTGGTGCCTCCACTTAGGGGGAAGTCATTCCCCTTCATTTAAGACTGATCCTCTGTAGGATGAGACACCAGGTTCCCACCATGTATCTATAGTTATTGTCCTCCTAAGACAAATATCTTAAAGTGGAGAACCTATGAATGTCATCCATGCTAAGGAGGATTGATGATGATGATGTTGCTTTGAATTTGGTGTTCAAGAGAAAATTTAGGTCCTCTTCAAAGGACAAAGTGAGTAAAGGAAAATTGTGTCCAAATGGGGGCCAACCACCAGAGGCAAGGCTAAGGCCCAAATAGACTCTGCTTTAAGAGAAAACAACAAAAAATAAGCGTCAAGTGATAAGGATGATAGTTGATGAAAATGAGATTTCACCAACAAAGTTAGTGGAATTTGAAAATGATGAGGAGGAACCTTAAGTGGAGGAAACTCTACTTGAAATAAGAAGTTCAAAGAAAGAAAAACAGAGAAAAGAGAAATTAGCAGTGGTGGAGAGGGAACAAGTGTTGTGGATCAAGAGCCTCAGAAAAAGAAGGGAATATCATATCCTCTCAAGAAAAGGAAAGCTTGTGAAAGTGAGAAATCTGCTTTCTTATCCAAGATAAAAAAAAAATAGAAATTGAAAATCACTAAGGAAAAATAGAGAGAAGTACTGAGAATGCAATCCTGGAGGCTGAACTTCAACAAAGTGCACAGGGAAGAGAGGGACCAAGTACCTCTGAGGAGTTAAAGGAAGAAAATGCACAGCGCAAGACTGAGGTAGCTGAACTGAAAAATAAGGTGGAGGACCTAACATAGTAGTTGGTTCGTGACCAATCGACAGTAAATGAACAGATTTACAAGATTTTCACTAAGCTGCTTTAACCTATTCCTTTTCTTAGCCTCTCATTTCCTATTTCCTGTCTCCTAATGCCCCATTCCAGAACCCTTTAATCCTCCTATATTTTGTCTCTACTGTCTTTATGCAGTTCTTGTTTTTGGGTTATAATGACGTTTGTTACTCTTGTTCATTTTTATCATATTTTGTGCATGTTGGATCTACTATATTTTTGTTAATGAAAAATTAGGTCTTATCTTTCTTTTTGTGCAATACTACTTAACCATGCTTGTTCTGATTTTTCTCATGGGTGATGTCCCAGTGGCCATGAGTTAATATTATTTTAATTTATTTTCCTCTTGTTACTGCTTTTACTCTTTTCAATGATGCCAAAAGGGGAAAGATAATTAAGGGGGATAATCTTGTTGGTAATGATGTGATAATGTTGTTTTGTGCTCAATTGAGGAATCTGATTCTCATGGGAACAAGTGGGAATCTGGTTCTCAGGGGGAATATCGATTATGAGTTTGTCATAATCAATAAGGGAGAAATTGATAAGTTATTCTATTTTATATTTGATGATTTAACAAACTTATTCGAGAAACCAGATATGCTTTTAGAAGAACCAGAAGGGGTCAGGTTTTAGTCATTATAAAGGCCAACTCTACAATTGTAAAGCTGCTGACATTGTACCGACTGGTAGCAGTGTAGTAGCACAACAGTTATTGCAGACTTTCTCACCTACCCACTTGCTATTACGAGGGACCAAATGAGAAACCAGGTTCATGTCTGTACGAAAGTCAACTCTATAGTTGTAAAGTTGCTGACATACTGCAGCACAGTAGCAGAGTTGCTGCAGTTCGACCAATGCTGCCAAAGGCTAAGTTTTTTTCACTTCCACTCACTCCTCATATATAAACATGTTCCAAGTGAAAACCCTAATCTTGCACAATCCAAAATATACTCATTTCATCTGCAAGCCGCCAGAACCTCAATTTCTCTCAAGAACAGAGATACAACAAACAAAAAAACCAGTTCCTAATCACTGAAGATGTTTTAAGTCCTTAGGTTTGTTGAGTTTTTGTCTTTTGTTCTTTAACTTGTAAATCACTCTTCTTATAAGAAGCTATTTGCAGGTAGTTTGTTTTCTCAAGTTTTGGAGTTGTACACATGGCTAGAGTTAGTCAAGGAAAGGGGGGGGGGGGGAGATTAATAGTTTCACTTGACTAGAGTTAGTCAAAGAATGTCTTTGCAATAGAGTTATTGTAAAGGTCTTGCAATAGAGTTATTGTAAGGGAGATTAATAGTTTAATTCCTAGATTGCAATAGGTTGTAATCTGAACATTGCTCGATATTAGTGAAGTTTTGGGAAAATTGGTAGGTCGTGGTTTTACTCTCTTGAATAAGGTGGTTTCCACGTAAATATCTTGTGTTATTTACTTTCTGCCTTAGTTAAGCGAACAATGTAGATAATTCTTTGATGGACTCGTATTTTCTATCACTTCTCCTCTTTTTATATATTTCTTCAACTTTTTGGACGAATCCATCTTTCTTCTTCATCTTGTTCATGTTGGCCAACGGCTAATTAACTTTTTCAACGTCTTCATTTAGTTCATCTACATGTATCCGGCCTGCATGGAGGAAAAATAAATTATTATTTAAAAAAAATCAAAAAACGGAATAAAAGGATCTTTTGAAATTTGAAACCAAGCCTTTTCATGTAAAATTAAAGTGGATGTGTTGTGCACCATATCTATAAACAAAAAACTACTTCTTTCTTACTCCAGATCGTGCAATAGAGATAGTGACTCGATTTTAACTCGTGTGGTGCTAAGTGGGTGAACCTGCGAAATTAACCATTTTTGACAAATAAGAATCACTCTTTGTTGGTGGGAGAAAAGATAAAAAGTTAGAATTGATCTTTGTTTTGACAATGTTTTGTTTTGTATAATGAGAATCTTTTCCTTTGTAAAATCTTGGAGCTAAAATTAGGATGGTGGATATTAATTTCAAGTACCAGAGCTATTTTAATATGTACTGCTACATGGTAAATTTAAAAGCATTTTTGGAGAGTGAAACTCACCAACCACATTCCCCTCCATGTCATATAGTTAATTCGATAAGATATTTAAGAAATAAAAGAAGATTTTTTAATCTTATAATCTAAAATAAGTTATAAATATTTGTGTAGTTATAAATCATCTCGTTAAACGTAAAAAAAAAAGATTAAAATTAAATTATTGCAAAAAAAAAATGTATCTTTATTTTTGAGACGGACTTAAAGGAGACACTTTTTTAATTGTCCAATCATGCAAGTCTGGAATCTATAACGTGGGTCTTCGTCTTTCTTAATTACTATTTACTCCATTATTATACAACTTGTGTTTTTATCATATATATGCTGGCTGATGATGCCGAGCTTTGCTCACAAGCAGAGCAATCTTACAATGATGTTCAATCACTAGGTGTTCACAAAGTTACAATTTTTCCACATCGCCTTATAAGAAAGAAAGCAACTCTTCAACTACTTGCATCAATAGTCTTACAATGATGACTGCTCAAATCATTCAAGGAGGATCTAATTTTCAATCTGGACATATTTTTGGATCATACGACGTTTTCTTGAGTTTTAGAGGTGAAGAAATGAAAAAACACACCTTTACAGATGATCTTTATGAAAGATTGAGTCAATTTGAAATTAACACATTCATGGATGATGATGAGGTGCAACCTTCCTTTGAAATTGTGAAAGCAATACAAGGCTCAAGGATTTCCATTATAGTTTTTACAGAAAACTATGCTTGTTCTAAGTGGTGTCTGGATAAACTTGTGAAAGTTGTTGATTGTGGACACTTGATTCTACCTGTTTTCTACAATTTTGATCCTTCTGAAGTTCGCAAACAAACTGGGAGTTTTGGAACAGCCTTAGCAAGACATGAAGAAGAATTTTGTGGCATAGAGAAGGTGAAGAGGTGGAAAGGTTCTTTGACTAAAGTAGCAAATTTATCAGGTTGGCATTTGGAAAATGTTGCACAAGGGTAATACTTCTGGCTAAAATTTCATTTATGTTGTGTTTTTTCTTCTTCTTTTTGTAACGGTTGTCCCGTCCAAGCTTGCATGCTCCTTGATTATTTCATTTAACACCAGCACGGATATCGAGTAACTGTGCAGTTATGTTAGATAAATGCCCTTTTAGAACTAAAACTGATGTTTGGAACATGTTTTTTGGCTGTAAGTGTTTAGTGATCATATAGTAGATTATACAACTTCCTCTAAGATCATGCTATATCCAGATCAAGGATTTAAGTCCTAAGTCTTATGGGTTCAACATTTAAGATATGAACTCATTATATCTTTAAAGTTATGAGTTCATCATATCTACTATTTGTTGCAATTTTCCTGATTTTTTACATATAAATTTATGCTCAGCGTTGGAAGTATTGGATTCAAATGAATTCAGTGCCGGTATGCTACATCCACCTCTGGCTATATCAGATTTTACCTTAGTGTAATTTATAACTTCTATAACTAACCCAGAGTAACTGGTTTTGGAGCCTTAAGAGTAACTGGTTTTGGAGCCTTAAGAGTAACTGGTAAAATTGTTATCATGTGACCAGGAGGTCATGGGTTCAAGCCGTGGAAACAGTATCTTGCAGAAATGTGAGATAAGACTGCGTACAATAGACCCTTGTGGTCCAGCCCTTCCACAGACCCCGCGCATAGCGGGAGCTTAGTGCACCAGCCCTTTTTTTATAACTAACCCAAAGAAATATTGGACTGATACATATCTAAATGGAGTGACGTTGCTAGTGGGGATTCATATAGCCGACTCCGATAAGCGTGAGATTGAAGCATAGTAGTTGTGGTTGTCTACCTACCCCCTAGTGAGTGCCTCTACCACTACCTTCCAAAACCAGGAATCCTTCTCTAACCAAGAATATGATGTGATGATAGAAGAATTAAGAGGCACTTCTTTTTATAGTAGTACTGATAAATAAGCCTTAGTTAATAGATAATTTTGTTATGTTATGCTTTTGTTTTTCCTTCTGGACGCATGCTGAGTAGAAATGCTGGAACAATTATATATTTAATGTCGTAGTATATCAGATTTGACACATACAGAATATGGAATTAATAGACTTGCCTTGAAAAAGATATAGTTCAGTTGCTGCTGTCTCTGTCTTTTCCTTTTAGGTGGTTTTGAGCTTACAAATTTTGTTCTTTAGGGAACTGGAGTTTTAGGTTGTATAGAGGAAATTTTAGTTCTGCTTAATGATATAATTTGGGAAATAAAGAACTTATCCAGCTTATTCTCTAGGTTATGATGCTTATTAGGGACATTTTTACAGAGAAATAAATCATGCAGCTTATTTATTTCTTTTCATTAGTTAAAGACACCTAAAGTTGTTCTTTTCATTCATTTCTATTTTTGGAATGATGACAGGTACGAGTCAAAGTTCATTCAAAAAATTATTGAAGTGGTCTTATGGGAATTGAATCGCAAATATATGGATGTTGCCAAGCACCCAATTGGTATTGATTATCGAGTCAGAAATTTGTATTCAAAATTATCCAAAAACCTCAAGGATGTTATCATGGTTGGGATCTATGGAATTGGTGGAGTAGGTAAAACCACCCTTGCCAAAGCTATGTTTAACCAAATCTACAAACAGTTTGAAGGTAGCTGCTTTCTTGCTGATGTTAGATCAGAAGCTTCAGAGAAACATGATGGCCTACTTCATTTACAAAAGAAACTTCTTTATGAAACTCTTAAGAGTGAGAACTTCAGAGTCAACAATGTACATAGAGGAATCAACTTGATCAGAGAAAGATTGAGATCAAAGAAGGTTCTTGTTGTTCTCGATGATGTGGACCACAGGAGCCAAGTAGAAGCATTAGCAGGAAACCGGGATTGGTTTGGTTCAGGTAGTAGAGTTATTATAACCACTAGAGATGAGCATTTGTTGAACTTGTTTAAAGTGAATGAAAGATACGAGGCGTGGGGATTGAACAACGATGAGTCTATGCATCTCTTTAGTTGGCATGCTTTTCAAAATCCAGTCCCATTAGAAGAATATGTTGACGTTGCAAAAGGCATTGTAACCTATGCTCGGAGACTTCCATTAGCTCTTACGGTTTTGGGTTCTTCTTTATTTGGACAATCAATTGAAGAGTGGTGGAATACCTTTGAGAAGCTGAAACGAATTCCCAATGACAACATACAAGAAAAACTCAAAATAAGCTTTGATAAACTCCCAGATGATAAGGTTAAGGCCATTTTCCTAGATATTGCTTGTTGCTTGAGAGGAGTGGACAAGGATGACGCCGTTACAATAATGGATGCTTGTGACTTGTTTGCTGAAGCTGGAATCCAGGATTTGTTAGATAGATGTTTGTTAACTATTGATATAAACAATAGATTGGTCATGCATGGCCTAATTCAAGATATGGGAAGAGAAATTGTCCGTCAAGAATCACCAGATGATGCTGGGAGGCGTAGTAGGTTGTTCTTTGAGGAAGATGTTTCTGATGTACTCTTGGGAGACAAGGTAACGCTTTTATTGTTGCATTATCTCCTTTAGTTATGTTTATGAAGATCCGAAAGGTAAGGATATTAGTTTAAGCTAATCTAATTCTGAGTGTAGATCTTGTTGTTTAGATCAAGTTTTCATACTAAAAAAATTGTCTTCTGTTTTTTGCTCATTGTGGTTGCATCTTCTTGTAAAATGCTCTATAACTATATGGATTACAATCTGAGCAGCACTAAACAACATTTTCCTTTGAGCCGAATTGCAGGCAACTGAAGTAGTAGAGGCAATGATGGTAAATTCACCAATGTTCAAGGACTTGGAGTTAAGCACCAAAGTATTTGCAAAGATGGTTAACCTTAGACTACTTCAAATTGATAATGTCCGTCTCAAAGGAAAATTTGAACATTTACCGAACAAGCTCAAGTGGTTGCGTTGGAAGAATTGTCCATTGAAGTACATAAGATCTAACTTTCATATGGACACTCTTGTTGTTCTTGACATGTCAGAAAGTAAATTTGAAGAATTTAAAGCCAGTCTAAAGGTATTTTGCTAAATAGAAGATTCATAAACGCCATAGTGAAAAAGAAAAAAGAATAGAAGCTTTCTTATACATTGATTCCCTTAATGTTTTCTTTTTGGTGGTTCTTGTCAGTTGTTGAGAAGTTTGAAGGCCTTGAATTTGAGTTCTTGTGAGAATCTTAAAAAAACACCAGACTTCACTGGTGCACGAAGTCTTGAGAGATTGTTACTAAATAATTGTTCAAATCTCTGTGAGGTGCAATCATCAATTGGAGATATGGAGAGACTAGTCCAGTTAAATTTGTTGTGGTGCAGAAAACTCAAGAAACTACCAACCAGTATCTGCAAGCTCAAATCACTCGAGACTTTAGTTTTAAACTGGTGTTCAACCCTGCGAGAATTGCCTGATGACTTGGGAAATTTGCAGTCTCTCAGAAAGTTCTCCGCGACAAGAACTGGAATCACAAAGCTTCCTGCTTCCTTTGGATGTTTGAAGAATCTTGTTCATTTTCATATGGGAGAGTATGGCAGAACTGCTCCAACAACTAAATCCCGGCACTCATTCCTTCCTTCTTGTGTAAAGCCAAAAGCATCAGGCCTTGAACATGTCGGATTCCTGCCTCCTTCTATTGCAAGTTTATGTTCCTTGGAGCAACTGTTTCTTGCTTCCTGCAATTTATCTGAAGCAGATATCCCATGTGAGATTGGTCTGTTATCCTCTTTAAAGTCCATAGACTTGAGCAAAAATAACTTTCATACTTTACCCTTTAGCCTTCTTCAACTATCTAATCTATCTGAACTAAAGCTGCGAGGTTGCAAGCATCTTCAGGAACTCCCGGAACTTCCTCCCAATTTAGAAACAATCAATCTAGAAGATTGTACCTCAATGGAGAAATTACCAAAATTGTCACAGCTGTCTGAGCTCGAAGAACTCAAGCTGGAAGGCTGCGTGAGTCTTCAAACACTTCCCGAACTTTCTCCTAATTTGCAAAGGCTGTTAGCTAGGAACTGTGAATCATTGGAGAAACTACCAGATTTGTCAGAGTTAAGACGATTGGTCAAGTTAGATGTTGACAATTGCGTAAAGTTGGATGAGATTCCTGGCCTCAAGAATCTCGAATCAATACGATCTGTTACAATGATGAAGTGCCCTACGAGTCTGACCTATCAGTATATAGAAAGTTTCTCCAAGGTGAGTCTCTCCTCTCAAACTTTTTTCTTATTAAATGAAGACTATCCTCTCTTGTTTCTCTTCATCGAAGAAATAGCAGATTATATCAGTGGCTTATGCAATGCAGGGACCTCACAGATATAAAAGTATGTATCTATACCTTGAAGTCGACGAGATTCCTGATTGGTTCAGCCATCAAGTATCAGGAGGTTCAGTATCTTTCACCATGCCAACACACAGAGAACAAGAATTCATTGGAATGTTCACATGGGTTGTTTGGGTTGTTCCCGGACGTGATCGCAGTATTACCCCCCTAACGATCAGCAATATAACCGATGGTCGTGTGTATTACTCGACCACTCCTCCTATAGGACCCTCGGGAGAGTTCTCTGAGGTAACATACATACCACCAAATCAACTTGAGTACCAAATAAAGAGTGGAGAACAAGTTGTGTTCTCGATACCCGAAGAGTTCCTCTCCGGCTCTACTGGGATGAAAGTAACGAGATGTGGGATACATCTACTGCTTCAAAGTCAAAGTGGTCATGATCAAGGTTCAACAAAAAAAATTGAAGTCATTGATATTCAGAAGAACCTGAGATGAATGGAGGTGAAGAAGAGGCTCTAGATGAGATGTTGGTGCATAACTTTTTTAGCTTAGAGTGCAAAAACAATGCATTTTAGCTTCTTTGGTACATCTAGGTCTATAAATAACATCTTTTCATTCCATTGTGATCATCTTTGAGAAAATGAAATAGCAATAACCTTAGTTTAGCTCTTAGTTTCTCTGTTTTTTCTAGTCTTCCTTCACTACATATCATGTTCCTTCTCTGTTCGCTTTGATTCAATTCCAAATTCAGATTGTAACAATTATCTCTTGGGATGAGAAAATCCCAGAAGAACTCTTAAATCTGCTAATGACAAAGAAACTTGTACTTGATTTTGAGTTGTTTTGAGATGATTCACAAATGAAACTATCCAAATAAGGGTGTTTCTGTGAGCAAAGTAAATATTGTATCTGCTCTTTTTATCTATCTTAAGGCTGGTCTCGGTAGGTGTATTATTATACATTTTCCCAAAAGAACATTCATTCATTTCTTTCTTCCCCGTCGACCACGACGACTGAAACGACGTGGAAAATCCAGACATCGAAATAAGAAAGAGGGTCAACTCCGCCAACTCCCAAGAAAGGTAGAAAAGAGTCGGCTGGGTAAGCAAGATAGGAGATACTTTTTTGAAACTGTGAGTTAGTTAATAGAGCTATATTGTTTTCCTTTTGGTGTTATGTAATGAAACATTACAAGTTGAAAGTATGAACTTGTTAAAAATCAAGCTGATAAAGTTCAAATAGATTAATACAAATTAAACCTTGTTAAATCAAGAAAAGAAAGAAACACAAATGTGTTGGAGCTTCTGAGCGTAACGAATCGAAGCCGAAGATGGATCAAGGTAGCTTGCCTGCCAAGACGATAGGCGAAGCCGCGAAGGGCTTAATCCGCCAGTAGCAGTTCCTATCCCAGTTCCCATTCAATATTCATTCAAAGTATTCTCTCCTTGCCATGCTTCAACAAACACAAATGCGAGACAATTCACAAAATAAAGCTTAACATTGAACATAGGAACAACATAATCCATTACGCCGATGTCTTCTTATCGTTGACATCTAAAATATTCAAAAATAATATAGTGAGTAAAAAAAATGAAATATTTTCAAAATATAGAGAATTGTGTAGCTGGACCATGCTAAAATCAAACTAGATGTTGGTTTCCGCTTGAAATACATGTAAAGTTTTTAGAAACATTGAAACTTAGCCCCTGCAATGACAACTTCCAACTAATTGTGGTGTAGATTTAAGGGAAAAGGCCAAATACGTGAAATGATCCAACTTTGCCATCCATCAATAGTTGAGGTAAACTATTCCCTTACCGCTACAATATTGGTGTAAATATGTCATGTTTTTTTTTTATGACGGGAGAACCCGCAGTCGCTATTTTTTTACAAGTGCGCACTGGGTAAATTCTCGGACTGACGCAATAGCCTGCAAACCACGTTAGCCAGGATAAATATGTCATGTTTACTTAAGGCGGAAGCTTTCCAACATATGGGCAGTTTTGACAAGGGAAAAGTGTCAAATTTCCCATGCACTATGCAAAATGGTCCAAATTTGTTAAGTTGCGATTGGTCAAATTAGACGTTGACATTTGACAATTGAGTAAAGTTGGCTGAGATTTCTGGCCTAAATAATCTTGAATCAATACGATATGTTACAATGATGAAGAGTTGTATTATGGCTTGTACTTGCATAGAAAGTTCCTCCAATGTGAGTCTCTTCTCTCAATTCTTTTTCTTATCAAATGAGGCCAAACAGAATATTGGATGACAGGTCTTATAGACTTGTTTCAAGCCAAGATTTTCCTCTCTTGTTTCTCTTCATCCAAGAAATAGCAGATAATACCAGTGGCTTATGCAATGCAGGGACCTCACAGATATAGAAGTATGGATCCATTCCTGATTGGTTCAGCCATTAAGTATCAGGAGGTTCGGTATCTTTCACCATGCCAACACACACAACAAGAACTCATTGGAATGTTCACATGGGTTGTTTGGGTTATTCCCGGATGTGGTCGGAGTATTTCACTGCTAAAGATGGATTTTTGAACTATTCTTTTCATGAAATAAAGGATACAATTAAGCTAATAATGGTCAATTCACGACAATAACTACGAAAAGCCCACTTCTTGTGAAAAGGAATACAACATAATGGATCGACTCTTTATAAGTCTATGTTCCAATACATGGTAATTGAAAAATACGGGCATGAAGCAACTAATCATAAGAGGCATCTAATGCCATAAAAGTGATGCATACTCCCTGAGTCCATAATTCATTCTAATAATCCTGCAGGAACCATGAATTCAACAACCATGTATTTCTTCTTGATGTGGGGACCTTATTGAACTTCACTGACAAGTTGATGGCAAATAAATTCTTCAGTGACGTTCAGCGCCTTGCAATGCCATTTGGTGGTCTGTCGGAGAGTCTTTGTATCATCCATCTTAAGCCAACGATACAAGAGAGACCCAAGAAAAGAGAAATCCATTATAACACTATCCATTTGATGATCTGTAGGCGAGTTGCACAATGAAGGCAGTTAAGGCTTCCTTATATTTTAAAGGATCAAACTTTTCTTTCCATATTCACCACTTCCTCAGTTCCCAAGAATCTTATGAAAAAAAAAGGAACAAGAAACAAAGAGCACAAGAGAGTACGAGAAGGAAACAGCAAGAAACCCTTTCAAGCTGGTAATAAATCTCTTAGTATAATTCAACTCATCTGACAAGAGAACATTGACCCTGTCATTGATAAACCTCTTGAGTTACCTCAGCCTGCAAAATGAGAAGCCAATACGGGAAACTACTAGTTCAAGGTATTACAACTCCGTTTGACCAAGAAAATGGCTATTATAACTACTACATTTACATAGAAACAAAAAATCAATATATTGATGGTTTAATGCAGTGCAACATTAGAACGCTTTTTTACATATGGAGCTAATACATGCAAAATGTCCACTCATAGAGTTGATACTTATCTTGGTCGATGGGAAAAAATTGTAACTGAGACATTAAGATCAAGTTCCATAACAAACTAGTGTTATCCTATGGATAGACAGATTTTAGATTGAAGGAGGCATATTGAGTTCTTTAGGTCATATGCATAGATTTAAAATGGTAAGAAATAGATGTCTACCGTGACAATCATTCAGTTGTCGCTCACCCGAGTAGTTGCCATCTTATCTCTAGTTTTTGGTATTTCCATCTTATCTTCTATTCAGATAGTTGTTCTTATTTGGTTCTCCAATTTGGACATCTTTTTCAATATACTGACAAATATAGTTCCACAAGACAAAAAAGTTCGATCTTGATGACACATGACAAGCATATCATCCTCCCTCTCCCACTTGTCGCTTCCTGAACCACCCCCCACCCCACCCACCCAAAAAAGGCAAAAGTTGCCGTTGTTTCTCCCCTCAGTATGCAAAGGCTGCCGTTCTCCCTTCCCTTTCCATGATGGCACTTTCTTCCCTCCTTCCCATTAACCCCACTTCACCAAGTTCACCGTTTTCCCTTCCTCCATCCAACATGTTTATATTTAACATTTATGCACCACATTCAGTTTAAATAGTTGATGGACATAAAGGCCTGCATTCTCCCTCCATGTATATAGATGTCGAACTTCAGATGAAATCATGAAATCAAGGACTTGCCCAGATGACAACCACTTTACAACTTTGTGTGTTACAAAATCGATGATGGAGATTAGAATGGTGCTTAAAAGAATTCACAAAATCAGTAAAGACTACCAAGTTGCTTATTACACCAGCAGGATGCACTGCAGTCAAATCTTCAATTATTTTCAGCAATTAAATATCTTTCATTCAAATGACATGAAACTGATTGCAAGGCATCACAGTTGATGCGGTAAAAAAGAACTGAAAGAGGGGAGTAAATAGATGGCTGATAGTGCCATCACAATGATTGCACGGTAAATCGGGGAAGGCATAACAGAAACTGGGAAATTACCTTTCAGTATTTAGATCCTTCGCAGTTACTTGTGATGGGATCTTAGTATGCTTGGCACGTACAGGTTGAAATTTAAATTCTTGGGACCACAGCAAATAGGCAAAACCAAATGATTTCCTGGGACTATATCCTAGGACTTCAGTGCATCTTTCAATAAAAGAATAGCTATCTGGCTTGGTTTTCATCATCTTCAGCAATGTCGAATAGGAACTTTGGAAGGGATGCGATACGAGGAAGATGAAGGAGCAAGTCGCCAAAGAAGTCTCTCCTTGGAATACTTTATGTTAGCTTACCCACAAGCAAAATCCTTGGCGTTCTCTTCGCTTGGTATCGCATGCAGACAAGCTACAAGCATCGTTAGATTGAACAGGTTTTTGCAGATGATTTTCTCCATTTAAATGGGACTCCTGAGATGCGGTAGGATCCTGCAAGAGGCAGCAAAGAGAGTTGACTTTCTTCATGAGAGATTTCTCGTCTGAAGCAGTTGTACATTGAGTGTTGCTAAGCCACATCTGTGCAATATTCTCCAGCATGCCCTTGCGTTCTAAGGCCTCATCAGACTGCAAATTTCCAGAATTAATATGTTGCGAAATGCAGTTTCCAATGTGGCTAACAAGGTCGGTCATAGATATTGATGGACGAAGTCCTGGCACCTTCAACTGCTCCAAGTTCCGCATCACGTGGGAATCATACCCTACACTGTTTGCATCCCCTTCGACAGCACGTGTATCTATCACTGAAGATCAGAAGAATAATCATCAGTGACAACAGTTACATTGTACAGAATTAATCTACTTTGGAATGTTAAGTGTAAACACTAACCCGGTATCAAAAAACATAGTATCCGAACTTCAACAGATATGGAAAGGGCATCACATGGAATGCTAGCTATCTAATTTTGTTTATTATCTAAACTTCTGTTTAGCAAAACATATGCAACTTTGGATCAATTGAAGTACTTCTTCATTAACCCTATATTGTCTTGGGAAACACCAATCAGAAACCAAAATTTCCCCTGAATTTTAACCATACAAATAAGGTAATTAGCTTTGTCATTTGACATACCAAAGCAGCAGTCGATTTTCACACCCATAAATTGCATAGCATCAGCTCTTTCAATTGTATTTTATTGAATCAAGTAGCAATGCATCAAACACATCATTTAGAAAGTTACTGCCCAAAACTAGGAAGATGAACTGCTACAGAAACATTTTTTTTTGGTGGGTGGGGGGGGGGGGGGGGTATGTGATTTATAATGGGAAAAAGATATGCAACAGATGTACAGGACTCATATTCAAATACAACAACTGTTCAAAACAGTAAGACATCTACAATTGTATGTAAATTGCACTAAAGTGCATCAATAGGAACTGGAGAGAACCATTCAGCCTTTACCACAAAAACAGGGAAGGCCACCTGAAGAATCTGTTAAAAGTAAAAGAGGAGAAAGCCCTTTACCAAAATTTAATCAAATCATAGATATAATCCTTCCATACATTGAAAAATACTGTTACATCAGAAAACTGAAGGGAACCAAGTGCTAGGATATGCTTGGCACGTACAGGTTGAAATTACATCGTCATGGGGCAAAAAGGAACAGGTCAATATTCCTTCCTTTCCAACTAGCAAACTTCCACAGGTTGTACTTTTAGATGGCACTGCCAAATGTTGTTTTCCAACAGTTTGTAGCACTGCTATGGCTGCATAAAGTGTCCCATATGAAGGTAAGGTATCAAAGTAATTCCTATCAATCTACAAAATAAGGAGTTAAGGACTAAACCGAATAACAACAAACCTCTTTTACAGGGAAAAATGGAAAAAAAAATGAGTGAGATGAAATATCAGCTTTGTAAGATCTTATAAATCAACAGAAAGAATAGATCAGCCACCTTTATGTGATCAAAAGATACATGTGCCAAAGGAGAATTGAGACAAAAGCGCCACAACACCTCAGTTCTGCATAATCAAATAAATCAAGCAAGTAACTTTATTCACCTTTCTTACAGATCTGCACCTAGGCTGTGCCCAATAGTTTGTCGATAAGGAGGCAATATCATTTCCAATCTCTTTGTCATTTGGTTCAGCTTCTGTAACTTTTCCTCCTCTCCAAGCTGTAAGAGAGACCTCTTCAACATCTGAAACACTAGCTCGCTCATGTGCCTACCCCTCTTCAACATTTCCTCAGAGCACTCAAATGCTTCTTCAACTCTCCCACGGGAGCACAATCCTGTGACCAGAATTTCCAAAGAATGGCAGTGTGGACAGTGCCCTTTATCCATCAGGTAATTCCATAAACTCAAACCCAGATCAACTCTGTGGTTCTCACAGAAGAATTTCATCAGCATCACAACAGTACGTGCCTTAGGCAAGTAATTTTTGTCGACCATCCTTTTGTAAAGATCAATGGCACCACCAACATCATTTGATATTATCAATCCCCAGAACATAGTGTGGTAAGTTAAATGGTCAAACTTGATATTTTTCTCCACCATCTCATCCATTAAGACTGCTGCAGATTTAACATCCCTAGATTTGATAAGAGAACTCAAGAGTGCATTATAGGCTCCAGTATCTGGTTTCAAATTTCTCTTGAAGATTTCATTGAAGAGTTCTTTAGCTTTAGTTATATTACGAGCAATCCCCGCTCCATGAATCAAAGTTGTTATCGTTTCTAGTGTAGGCAAGCAATTTACCCTATCCATTTCTTCAAATAGCTTCAAAGCATCACCAAGACGACCTTTCTTGCAGTATGCATCGATTCTTATACTGTATGTTACAGAATTAAGCTTAAAACCTCTTTTAACCACCTCATGGTAAAATAACTCTACGGCAGTAATATCCCCTGATTCCTTGAATCCCAAAAGCAAGATATTCATTGTCTTGGTATCAGGTGGGAACCTAGAATGGAGTTTGTTGAATACCGCACGAGCTTCTTTCATCTGCCTCTGAGTGCAAAATGCTCGAAGAAGAATATTGAACTCTTCGGTGCCAAATTTCTTCCCAGGGAATAAATGCTGCTCCATCTTCTCAAATGCTTCAAGGGTATCTTCATAGGACTGATATTTTGCTATTCTTGATAGCATGATGCTCAATGACTTAAGGGTGAGCAACGACGGTTGTAGCTGTTGAATTTTCTTCATTAGTTCCCAACCTTTATCAAAGTATCGCATTCTTGCTAGTACGTGAAGTGTCTTCTCAAATGCATCAGAGGTTGGACTATATTCAGAATGGCGGAGGCAGAACTCAAAAAACTCATATGCTTTAAGACCATTTGCATGTGCTGCAAATAGGCGACCAAGGACATTTTCAGCAAATGTGGTAGACAGGATACTCGGAGAGATGTGACGTTTAAGTGTTGGTTGCAGTGGCTGAACAGGAAAAGGGTGGTCATTGATGATTCTAGCAATTGTCTCAATTTCATCTTTTGTTTCTGAAACAGAATGAAGCCAACTGCTTGACCAAAAGCGATGTCCAACAACTCGCAGAACTTGGCCAAATTTATCTATTCGTTTAGAAATCACGACCACCATTTCAAGTAGCAAGTCAAAGTTTTGTGCTTCAATCAATACGGGCAAGATAACAACCACCCCTTATCCTAACTGAGTGAGCTGACAGTTGCTTAACGATTATGAGAACTTGATATCTACAGAGCTTTTAGCAATCTATCAGAAAAAGGCAGCATCTAAAAGTTCATCAACTCAAAGCAATTAAAGGTATCCTGTGACAACACAAAAATAATGGAGTAGCATTTATAAGTGAAAAATACAGACAGAAACGCAACATATCATCCTATGGAAACACATTGCCTTTATAAAAGATAGCTCATCGATTCAGTAAATATTTACAATTTGTGTGAAACTAATCTTAGTGATAAACAACAATCACCTATACCCCCAAATCATACTTATACATACCAGCAAGTAAATGCAAAATTTAGGGTCCATAGCACTAACACAATACTTGCTACTCTAAAGCTCTCTGGAAATTAAATATAAACATCTACCAAAGCAACAAAGCAACAAAACAACGAAAATAAAAAGCTCCTAAAATTTGTTAACTATCACCACCAACACGCGAGAAGAGTCTTCAACTTCCTCTGCAGATATATTACTGATGCAAACTGGTTAGGACATCTCATAATAATGTGATTATTCACTATCCATAGCTAAATTAAACAGTGCATCACACAAACTCAAGTACCCATTTCTGTGGGTTTTCACATAAATCTGAGTTGTCATTTACTAATCACCACTTACACATATATACCAACTAGCAGGGAGGATGTACATTATGAGCTATGGATTTAACCGAATCCATAGTAAATATCTAATTTTGAACCCAGATACTCAAATGGTTAGTGGGTTCAGTGGTATAAAGTTCAAATTTTGGATGCTCTTACTGCCTTATATAAAATCAATATGAGAATCTGGATATAGTCGGGCTCTAATACAGGTACCAAACATCCGGGTGAGAAACCAAAAAAAAAAGAAAAATTCAAATTCTGGATGTGCCTCTGCCAACTACTATATTACTACCTCAGAAAAGCATATACAACCAATATACGCAATATACTCACATAAATCTGAGTTGCGATTCACTCACACATATACTCAAACAGTTGGTGGGTTCAATAATATAAAACAACGAGAGTACCTATAATCGGCGATTTTCTGCTTTGCATTTCTTTCTCTTCTTGTTTTGCTTCAGACACCGAGTGCACAAATAACCAATATTAGTCGCACTCTTTAAAACATAGTCAGTTTTTTATGAAGTTATTTAATATTTGACCAATTTGAAGTAAGATTTTTTCGCAATAAATCTGAAGGAGCCATTTTAGTTGCCTACATTTATCTATTTTGAAACTTGGTTACGAAAGATACTTAATCCACCAAACTAATTACTCGCATATCCACAACTTAAAATCGCCTTTTACACAATAATCATTTAAAGTGTAGCACGTTTTTTCAGAACTATACATTTTTAACCACGTAATGGTTTAAAGCATTAAATCACACTTGTTGCAATTTGCAAGATTAAAAACGAATGTTGTCTTGAATATATATATATATATATATATATATATTCAATCCCTTATTTATAGTATTATATATATACCAAGTTAGCCCGAGGACCTAAAGGGGATAATAGAAGGGGAAGAAATTGATATATAAGGGATTGAATAATTAATAGATAGTATAAAAATACTATAAGTAAAAATAGATTAATTTACGAATTAAGGTTCCTGTGGAGGAATTCAGAATTCAATCAAAACATGTATTTAAAATAGGCGGTAGAACCGACCATGTATTTAATGCATGAATTTAAAGAATTTAAAAGTAAGAATTTAAAGAACATGAATATATAAAAGATTATGAGGTAGTACCTTCCATAATCAAATTTATTCAAATAATTAAAAACTTACAAGGAATTTAATGATGAACGGAATTGATGTTCATATGTTATGGTTCATATGGGTCATACGAGGAATTTGGAGAATTTTTCTAACCTACTAAGGGATGATGTTTAGAGAGAGAACTATTCTTTGTAAAATCTAAAGAGAGAAAGAAAAACTTACAAAGAAAAAAGTTTATCTAACTAAGGGAAAGGGGGTCTCCTCTTATAAAAGTTTACATTGGTATTTCTGTAAATAAAAGGAATCTAACTATTCATCCGAGTGGAGAATGACACCATCCATGACATCACTATTTTTGTCTCTTTCTCGAATTATTGCTGGAATCTTTACTTTTACTGTTTTCTTTTTGAAAGTAGCTTTTACTTTTGTCGGGCATTTGCTTTTGTCGGAATTTTGACTAATCTTCACTCCGGGGTTTTTGTCTTTTCTTGGCAACCTTTTGTTTAGAATCCACTGTTGTCAAATACCGGACTGTCTTCAATATCAATTTCGGGTTCTTATTCTTCTAAGGTAGAGCCTTGTTTTGATGAAGACTGAGCGAACTGCATGATTATTGCTTGAATTTCTTCCGGATTTTTGGCTGCTGCAATCATGGAGGTCATCCTGGATTTCTCTGAGAGGAACTAGGTGTGCTCTGGTGTCAGTAGTAGTTTTTGTGGTGCTTTTATTGGCGCGTGCAATACAAGGGGTTTTTGAGCATCTAACAATTCTGGGACTTTGTGTGGTGCGAGGCGGTATTTTAAAACTGTCCCACCATCTGATTTTATATCTTCTTCGGACAGTTGGGTATTTATTTTCAGAATAGTCTGTAAACCATGTGAATACTCATGGTAAATGGATTTTGTGTGAAACAGATGTAATGGCACAAATCTTTTTTTCTTCCTCTGAGGGTTTGTAAAGGGATTTAAAGACGATGAAAGATTTAGTGACTTGGAGGTTTTGTATTTCGATTGTAGATCCAAATTATTTCCACCATGAGTTTCATCATGTCGGAAATTTTGATGGAGTATATGAGGTGTTAAAATGAAATAGCCAGGTGTGGCGTTTTTCGGTATTTTGAATAAAAAAAGAATTGAACCAAGTTTGTTGGTAATCCCAGTAATTAAACGAAATATTAACAAATGGAGTATTTTGGTAGGAATCCGAAAAGTTCAGGAGTTGAGATTGTTCATTTCCCTAATCTGTTGGAGCAATTACTCCTAGTATTTTGCAAACAGAGTAAGAGGGATTTGTTTTATTTTTTTAATAATTATTTTTAATTGTTGTCGATCATGTTTCTTCAAGGATAGTCAGGTAAAAATATGAGGTTTTTAAAATTTCTCATGATTTGTAAAAATCATCCATTTCCAAAATAATTTTGTAGTGCTAAAAAAGGGTCTTGATCACAAAATCTTTTTTCAATAGTTACAATATTTTGAAATAAGGGTTTTATAAAAAATTCAGCACTGGGTTTTTAGGGGCTTGTGGTATCACAAGCTCGGAGTTTGAAAATTGTTTTTGAGAAAGGGTTTTTGAAGATTCTCCTTTCTCGATTTTTATAATTGTTTTGAGGTTTTACCCTCACCTGAGCTTTGAACAACTTTGCTATTTAGGAGTTTTCAGTAGTTATTTCCTGTGTGGAATTTACTGGTGTTTTCTGCACAGATTATGTACTGCTTGAATTTTCTTGTTCTTCGTTCATGACTGTGTCGTACCATGTCATGGATTTTTCTGCAGGAATTTTGGCAGGGAATTTTTCCTTTTCTTCTTTTATTGGTTTGATAATGGTGGAGTTTATGAGTTTTTTCGGGTCATAGAATTTGTTTGTTGTTGTGGTGCAACAACTGGTGTATTTATTGGCGAATGAGTTTCATCTTTTCTTTTCTGGAGTAAGGCTCCACACACTGCATGCAGACAATATTAGCCACATTCATGCATGTCCTTCCTCGATATCCTGTCATTGTAGCCCATACAGTGGGGTACGGGGCAATGGTATGACATTGCTGTGTTGTGGCCAGTGTCAGGATTTTGGGGATTTTTTTTATAGGGAATTTGAGGAAATCACGGGTTAGGATTTTAGGACATGTTTCTTTAAAGTAAAAAACTTTAAAAATCAATTTGCAAAAAATCAATTTTAATGCAACGTTTTGAAAATATAGATGATTTGATAAATCAAAAATAAATTCAAAATAAGTATCAGCTGAGTGGTCAGGAGTGTACTGGATTCTACTCCCTCCCCCCCCCCCCCCCCCCAAGGAAAATCATCTCTTAATTCTTATAGATGATATGATTTTTCTTCATGTATTGAACATGTTTTTATCAGATAAAGATCTTTTATTTTTGGTTTTGTTATAAACTGGAATTTTAGTTTCTTTTTATTGTATTTAAATGATATAAAATAATTTTCTACTTTATAAGGGGTGATTAGATTCATGAATGATGTTCCTAAGATTACTGAATTATGTATTTCTTTTACTAGAACAAATGATGTTGCTATAGAAACTTCATCATTTATAATTGATGCTTTAGTTTTTATTTAATTTCTAATTTAGAATTATTAGTTGCTGCTAATTTTTCATGAGTTTCTTCCAGGAATATTTTTGGTATTATTTCGATTTTTATGCACTTTAAGTCTGCTCCTGTGTTAAAGAGAGCAATTGTTGTTATTTTAAAATTGTCTGAGAATTTTAGTGTTAATTTTATTAGATATTTCTTTGATGTGATCTGTCTTAAGACCGTCAGAAAATCTTCTGAAATTTCTTCCAGATTTTCTATTTGGTTTTCAACATTATTTTCTGGTTCTATGAGATTTTCTGGATCAGATTTTTCAGAATTGGAATCTTCAGAACTGGAGTTTTGTTTTCTAGTTTTTTAAAGCACTATTTTAATTAATTCAGAATCTTGTTTATGTTTTTCTTTTAATTCTTTTATATCTAATTTTACTTGTTTGATTTCATTTTGCATTTCTTGAATTGTTACTTCTTTTCATTCTTTTACATTCTTACCTCTTCCTAGGATTTTTGTTAAATCATATGAATTTTTAGAAGTATTTGGCAAAATTGTATTTTAAATTTTTTTCTTTTCTTCGGTAAAAAGTTTTTAGGAGTTTATTCAAGTATTCTTTTTTGTGTTGGGTATCTATGTGTTTAACCATATCTAACATGAATTATTGGTCTTTAGTTAAAACACATAATTATTTTCCTTTTCCTTTTTCAGAATTTTCGGGCGAACTAGTTGTGACTAATTCATCTATTTGAAGGGGTTTATTATCTTCTGAAGACAGAGAAAAGTAGTCAGGGTCTGACTCGGTGTTTGAATCGGAGGAATCTATTAGAAGATTAGAAATTTTTTTGGTTATATTCTTTGTCGATATTTAATTCTTGTAATTTTTTATTCATTCTACAGTATCTTGACGTATGTCCTTTTTTATTAAAGCCACAAAAAGGATAGAGATATAGAGAAATATGCTATCCAGACCAGATGAAATTCCTGTTTGAATTACTTGGCCTCTTGTCTAGTAGAATATCCTGATCAGATAAGTAGGGTAGGTAATTCTTCGTGTGTAAGGTAGTTAGACCCGAAAATACATAAGGATTAATGCTAAGAACCTTAGTTTGAAGAACTGGGATTCCATATACATGGATCCTTTTCTCAGTATAACTGCTTCTTATGATTTTGATTCATCTTCTTCCATGGATTCAAAGAAGATAATAAATTCCGAAAAATTGTTATACGAGATTTTGAATAGTAAATTGATAATTAGAAAATCTCGAAAGTAAAAACAAAGATCAAATTTACAAATTCCAAAATACCAAATTTCAAAACAAATTTCAGCATCAAAATAGAAAAATGAGATACCCATACTCTAAAACCTAAACTATTAATGAAAACTCATCCTTCGTTCCGTAGCATAAAATATGCTAATTCCACTAAATGATTACATCTAAAAATTAAAAGAAGAACTCAAGTTCTAAATGACTCAAAATCAGTACCCTCAGAGTCACTAGATAACTATAGTAAAGAAATTGTTAAAAAAGTAATCATAGATAAAATCGTAGCATTATATCCTAGATTAAATAATATTAACTTAAACATTTCTATCCAACAAATGCAGCTAGACTGGTGCTCAAATGTACTTAAAATGTCCACTGCTCAATTCTAAGATAGATATAACAGAAAACCAAAATTTCGTAAGGAACCTAGAGATAGAAAGACTCCCACAAACTCCTTCAGTTATGAACACCCCTTACAGTAAAGTTGAAGAGTTTCAAATATATAAACAATTCCAACAAAAAGATTTTTACGAAAAACAAAACTTAGAAAAAGGGGTTGGTTCTTTAAAAACTTCCTAAATACTAGGAAACAAATACAAGAGAAATTTTATGAGTTTATAAATAAAAATAAAATAAACATCCTATTCTTTGACTGGTTTGAAATATATTTCTCTCAAAATTCTATAGATTATCCTTTTTCTAAATCAATAAGCCCCGTTACAACTAGGAATAAGGAAAACCCTAGCCGACTTTAGGAAAGTCCAGTCCAACCACCCTCCTCTACAAAGCATTAAGCTTAACATTCATGGTCGTCATGTAGACGCAGTTCCTTTCAAAAGCCTGGGTGAGGACGAAGTAACAAATACAAAAAATATTCTTACACAAAATAATTTTACTAATGTTAACCTAAATATCATAGGAAAACAATTAGATAGAATTGAAAACTTCCCCAGAAACGCCTAAAGAAATAAAATTAAAAAGTCCAATCTTTAAACCCTTTCAAGTGTCCAAAGATAGTGTTAAAAATATCCAACAAAGTAAGTCTGAATTTATTCAAGCTATACAAGATCAATTAAGTAGAATTGGGCATCCAATAGCTCTAATACAAAGACTATTGTTCCAGATACACCACAATCTACTAATAAAATAAAAACAACTTTAACATATAATTCTGATAGCAGTAATATATTAGAACAATTTCAAAGTAAAGCAAATCCTAAGGTATGTATCCAAATACAGACATACGCCAAAAAATTGTAAAATGAAATTACAAAAATTAAAATTGAAAATTGAAAATCTTCTAATAGATTCCTCTGACTCAAACACCAGGACATAGCCTGATGATTCTTCTCTTATTAGTAAACCCCTTCAAATAGATGAATTGGTCACAACTAGTTCGTTTGAAGAATCGGAAAAGGAAAAACACATATGTGTATTAACTGATAATGACAAAGGAAAAGACAAAAAAGCTAACAAAGTAATAACAATTCAAAAATTACAAAAGGAAATAAAAGAAGTAAAATTAGAGATAAAAGAATTAAAAGAAAAACAAAAAGAAGATTCTAAATTAATAAAAGTAATTCTTTTAAACTCTGACTCTCGTAATTCTTAAGAACTCGATTCAGTAAATCCCATAGAGCCAAAAAACCTAAAAGAAATCTCAGACTTAAAACAAATCACATAAAAAAGATACCTAATAAAAATAACCCTTAAATTCTCAGACAACTTTAAAATTCAAACAATTGCTCTTTTTGACACATGAGCAGATTTAAACCTGATAAAAATAAACATAGTACCAGAAAAGTTCAGAGAAAAACCATGTGAGAGAGTAACGACTGCTAATAACACTAAAATCAAAATTGATTCAAAAACCAATGCGTCAATTGAAAATGACGGAGTTTCAATAGCAACATCATTTGTTTTAACAGATGACATACACAATTCCGTCATCTTAGAAACAATGTTTATAAACCTCATCACTCCTTATAATATAGACAGCGATTTCGTATCTTTTAAATTTAATAAAAAGAAATTAAAATTCCATTTTATAACAAAAAGAAGAAACATAAACCTCATAAGAGCATGCTCAATACACAAAGATAATATAAATGAAAAAATACAAGGAAAATCATACCACCTACAAGAGCTGAAAAAATATTTTTCTTTTAAAAAATTAAATACACAATTAGAAATACCCGAAGTTAAAAAAAAAATCTAAACTCCAAAATTCCTTTGAAGCCGAAGTATGTTCCGATATTCCAAATGCTTTTTGGAGCAGAAAACAACACATAGTAGATCTTCTTTACGAAAAAAGATTTTGACGAAAGACAAATTCCAACAAAGGCCAGACTGAATAGTGACCTTGAACAACATTGCAGAAAAGAAACTCAAGATCTTGGTTAGTAAAGACTTCAGATTAAACAAACTGTAAGTTTATGTTCAAGTCTTTACAAGTTTCAATTGTAACATAATTATGCAAGACGGAATTGTTGGGATAAATAAACAAAATAAATTTTAAACTTTCGTTGCGCATTACTATGTGTTTTGAACCCAACAACCCTTCAGATCCATTAGTTATATGGTCTTTTGTTTTAAAAACTAAGAAATACAAATAGCAAATATTAATTTGAAGGAATGACAATAAATGATTTGTGACCAGTAAATCTTCTCAAAAAGATTAATCTTTCATGGTCTATTATTGTTTCCATCAGGAGTCGTTGCACCAATTTTTTCACTAAACAAATCCATTTTTTTTTAATCAATTTTGAAGTATTGAAAACTCATTCCAATTATTCATAAAACCTAAGGAAAATATGCTTTGCATTTCTTCCTCTTTTGACTTTATATTTCGAAAGATTTGGTTTAATCCTTAAAAATTGTGATTCTCTTTTATCAGCTAAACATTTTATTTTATAGGTTTAATTGGACAAACATAATTTATATAAAAGCAACTAGGTACTTAACGAGTAAAACTGAATAAAGAAGGATAGCCTAAAGGTGATAGTTTCTAATTAAACAGAAAAGGCAAAAGTTTATTTGCACCAAGTAAAAGTAATTTACCTAATAATGGTAAACTGATATGGTTTAGTGAGAATACTTGATGAAAGTAAGTTTTTACCTTCAGCCAAAATAATCACCTCACATTGTGAGACAAAGTTATAATTAAGACGATATTGTAAAAAATGGATCTTGGGCCTAACTCAACCCCAAATGCTAGTTTGTAGGGTGAAGATTATCCAAGTAACACTCTCCGCATGCCCAGACCTCACTAACTGCAGTGTGAATATAATTTGGGGGCCCAACATCCTCTGATACCATGTAAAAAATAAATCGTGGGCCTAACTCATCCTCAAAAGCTAGCTCAAAGGGAGGATTGTCCAAGTTCATATAAGAGTCTATATTTCTATTTCATTTCCAATGTGAGACTCTTAACAAATATACTTGTCTCAAAAGTATAGCCTGGAGATTGTTTCACAACAAATTGCCTTTTGATGAAGTAAATGCTTATGTAAATATGTCACTTAAAAAAAATGTTGTATGGAACACACGACATCTATTAGAATATTAAGGCAGCATTGGGAATTTGCTTCCCCAAATGTGAAGATATTGAGACTAGACACTAGAGAGGTTCAAATCAGTTTAAAAAGTGATCGGGGTAGACACTAGGATTTTTGGCAGAAACAATGAAGTTTAAGATGAATACTGATGGAAGTTACATTGAGGAAAAAGAAAAGAAGGATTTTAAGAAATGAAATTGGAGTATCATTGTTGTACTCCAGTACTAGTTCACTGTAATCAGGGCCGACCCTGAGATTTTGGATGCCCTAAGTCTTCACAAAGTTATAATTAAGACGATATTGTAAAAATAGATTTTGGGCCTAACTCAACCCCAAATGCTAGCTTGTAGGGTGAAGATTGTCCAAGTAACACTCCCCGCATGCCCAGACCTCACTAACTGCAGTGTGAATATAATTTGGGGGCCCAACATCCTCTGGTACCATGTAAAAAATAAATCTTGGGCCTAACTCATCCTCAAAAGCTAGCTCAAAGGGAGGATTGTCCAAGTTCATATAAAGAGTCTATATTTCTATTTCATTTCCAATGTGAGACTCTTAACAAATATACTTGTCTCAAAAGTATAGCCTGGAGATTGTTTCACAACAAATTGCCTTTTGATGAAGTAAATGCTTATGTAAATATGTCACTTAAAAAAAATGTTGTATGGAACACACGACATCTATTAGAATATTAAGGCAGCATTGGGAATTTGCTTCCCCAAATGTGAAGATATTGAGACTAGACACTAGAGAGGTTCAAATCAGTTTAAAAAGTGATCGGGGTAGACACTAGGATTTTTGGCAGAAACAATGAAGTTTAAGATGAATACTGATGGAAGTTACATTGAGGAAAAAGAAAAGAAGGATTTTAAGAAATGAAATTGGAGTATCATTGTTGTACTCCAGTACTAGTTCACTGTAATCAGGGCCGACCCTGAGATTTTGGATGCCCTAAGTCTTCACAAAGTTATAATTAAGACGATATTGTAAAAATAGATTTTGGGCCTAACTCAACCCCAAATGCTAGCTTGTAGGGTGAAGATTGTCCAAGTAACACTCCCCGCATGCCCAGACCTCACTAACTGCAGTGTGAATATAATTTGGGGGCCCAACATCCTCTGGTACCATGTAAAAAATAAATCTTGGGCCTAACTCATCCTCAAAAGCTAGCTCAAAGGGAGGATTGTCCAAGTTCATATAAAGAGTCTATATTTCTATTTCATTTCCAATGTGAGACTCTTAACAAATATACTTGTCTCAAAAGTATAGCCTGGAGATTGTTTCACAACAAATTGCCTTTTGATGAAGTAAATGCTTATGTAAATATGTCACTTAAAAAAAATGTTGTATGGAACACACGACATCTATTAGAATATTAAGGCAGCATTGGGAATTTGCTTCCCCAAATGTGAAGATATTGAGACTAGACACTAGAGAGGTTCAAATCAGTTTAAAAAGTGATCGGGGTAGACACTAGGATTTTTGGCAGAAACAATGAAGTTTAAGATGAATACTGATGGAAGTTACATTGAGGAAAAAGAAAAGAAGGATTTTAAGAAATGAAATTGGAGTATCATTGTTGTACTCAAAGATTAGTTCATCGTAATCGTAGGCCACGAGATTTTGGATGCCCTAAGTCTTCACAAAGTTATAATTAAGACGATATTGTAAAAATAGATTTTGGGCCTAACTCAACCCCAAATGCTAGCTTGTAGGGTGAAGATTGTCCAAGTAACACTCCCCGCATGCCCAGACCTCACTAACTGCAGTGTGAATATAATTTGGGGGCCCAACATCCTCTGATACCATGTAAAAAATAAATCTTGGGCCTAACTCATCCTCAAAAGCTAGCTCAAAGGGAGGATTGTCCAAGTTCATATAAAGAGTCTATATTTCTATTTCATTTCCAATGTGAGACTCTTAACAAATATACTTGTCTCAAAAGTATAGCCTGGAGATTGTTTCACAACAAATTGCCTTTTGATGAAGTAAATGCTTATGTAAATATGTCACTTAAAAAAAATGTTGTATGGAACACACGACATCTATTAGAATATTAAGGCAGCATTGGGAATTTGCTTCCCCAAATGTGAAGATATTGAGACTAGACACTAGAGAGGTTCAAATCAGTTTAAAAAGTGATCGGCGTAGACACTAGGATTTTTGGCAGAAACAATGAAGTTTAAGATGAATACTGATGGAAGTTACATTGAGGAAAAAGAAAAGAAGGATTTTAAGAAATGAAATTGGAGTATCATTGTTGTACTCAAAGATTAGTTCATCGTAATCGTGGCCACGAGATTTTGACGCCTAAGTCTTCACAAAGTTATAATTAAGACGATATTGTAAAAATAGATTTTGGGCCTAGCTCAACCCCAAATGCTAGCTTGTAGGGTGAAGATTGTCCAAGTAACACTCCCCGCATGCCCAGACCTCACTAACTGCAGTGTGAATATAATTTGGGGCCCAACATCCTCTCGATACCATGTAAAAATAAATCTGGGCCTAACTCATCCTCAAAAGCTAGCTCAAAGGAGGATTGTCCAAGTTCATATAAAGAGTCTATATTTCTATTTCATTTCCAATGTGAGACTCTTAACAAATATACTTGTCTCAAAAGTATAGCACGAGATTGTTTCACAACAAATTGCCTTTTGATGAAGTAAATGCTTATGTAAATATGTCACTTAAAAAAATGTTGTATGGAACACACGACATCTATTAGAATATTAAGGCGAGATTGGGAATTTGCTTCCCAAATGTGAAGATATTGAGACTAGACACTAGAGAGGTTCAAATCGGTTTAAAAGTGATCTGCGTAGACTAGGATTTTTGGCGAAACAATGAAGTTTAAGATGAATACCGATGGAAGTTACATCGAGGAAAAAGAAAAGAAGGATTTTAAGAAATGAAATGGAGTATCATTGTTGTACTCAAAGATTAGTTCATCGAATCGGTAATTCACGAGATTTTGGATGCCCTAAGTCTTCACAAAGTTATAATTAAGACGATATTGTAAAAATAGATTTTGGGTCTAGCTCAACCCCAAATGCTAGCTTGTAGGGTGAAGATTGTCCAAGTAACACTCCCCGCATGCCCAGACCTCACTAACTGCAGTGTGAATATAATTTGGGGGCCCAACATCCTCTGATACCATGTAAAAAATAAATCTTGGGCCTAACTCATCCTCAAAAGCTAGCTCAAAGGGAGGATTGTCCAAGTTCATATAAAGAGTCTATATTTCTATTTCATTTCCAATGTGAGACTCTTAACAAATATACTTGTCTCAAAAGTATAGCCTGGAGATTGTTTCACAACAAATTGCCTTTTGATGAAGTAAATGCTTATGTAAATATGTCACTTAAAAAAAATGTTGTATGGAACACACGACATCTATTAGAATATTAAGGCAGCATTGGGAATTTGCTTCCCCAAATGTGAAGATATTGAGACTAGACACTAGAGAGGTTCAAATCAGTTTAAAAAGTGATCGGGGTAGACACTAGGATTTTTGGCAGAAACAATGAAGTTTAAGATGAATACTGATGGAAGTTACATTGAGGAAAAAGAAAAGAAGGATTTTAAGAAATGAAATTGGAGTATCATTGTTGTACTCCAGTACTAGTTCACTGTAATCAGGGCCGACCCTGAGATTTTGGATGCCCTAAGTCTTCACAAAGTTATAATTAAGACGATATTGTAAAAATAGATTTTGGGTCTAGCTCAACCCCAAATGCTAGCTCGGGTGAAGATTGTCCAAGTAACACTCCCCGCATGCCCAGACCTCACTAACTGCAGTGTGAATATAATTTGGGGGCCCAACATCCTCTGATACCATGTAAAAAATAAATCTTGGGCCTAACTCATCCTCAAAAGCTAGCTCAAAGGGAGGATTGTCCAAGTTCATATAAAGAGTCTATATTTCTATTTCATTTCCAATGTGAGACTCTTAACAAATATACTTGTCTCAAAAGTATAGCCTGGAGATTGTTTCACAACAAATTGCCTTTTGATGAAGTAAATGCTTATGTAAATATGTCACTTAAAAAAAATGTTGTATGGAACACACGACATCTATTAGAATATTAAGGCAGCATTGGGAATTTGCTTCCCCAAATGTGAAGATATTGAGACTAGACACTAGAGAGGTTCAAATTAGTTTAAAAAGTGATCGGGGTAGACACTAGGATTTTTGGCAGAAACAATGAAGTTTAAGATGAATACTGATGGAAGTTACATTGAGGAAAAAGAAAAGAAGGATTTTAAGAAATGAAATTGGAGTATCATTGTTGTATTCCAGTACTAGTTCACTATAATCAGGGCCGACCCTGAGATTTTGGATGCCCTAAGTCATCACAATTTTTTTTATTCTCCTCCACAAAAAATAGTTAACAATTAGCTAGATTTACTTAAACACATGAATAAAAGAATTTAACATGATTATTAACCTAATATAATAAAAATAGAGGTTGCAACCTTGTTTCAGTACCAACTTCCATAAAGGAGTGGATTTTTCTTCAGGCAACACATTTTTGCCATATAATCGGCCATGTTCTGTAACTTGTAAATCCGTAAGACCTTTAGTTGGATCGATCCCAAACAAGTCAACAACCTCTGAAACAGATCGGGAGTAAGCATCCTCCATTGGGCCTATACTTATATGTAGGATAACAATTACAGTTGTTCACTCCTAAGTTAGGGACATTTAAGGGTGGAAATTAATAAAACCTTGACCCTGCGCATAGCGTGAGCTTAGATCACAAACAGAAGTGTAGTGGCAAGGAAAGAAGTTAAAGAAAGCTTACTGAAATTTAACAAAACCAACAGAGCAACGGCCAGTTTCACGCTTTATCCATCGACGGATCAGCTCAACTGTTCGATTCTTCTGGTTTTGGGGGACAATGGAAGATGTTTGGTCGAAATAACAACAATGGGCCGGGTCCTGGTAGTTTAAGCTGGGCTGGTTAAAGATTTGCGAGTAGAGAATTAATTGGTTATATCTGAGTTTTAAAATGCAGTACCTTTTTGTTTCAATTATGACCAAGTCTTAAAAAAAGTAGTCAAATTAAGAACATATTTAAATCAATTATTTTCAAATTGATACTAAACGTTAAAACCCAACTAAATTGAAATAAGATTGAGATGAATTAATATTTTAATTAAGCTTCTAATCTTTAGAAAAATAAAATAATTATTTGCAATCACGGATTAATGGTAATAATTAAACCGTAAAAAACTAGAAGTCGACCAAATTAAACATTTATATAACTTAAAACACTTATTTTTTAGACGAAATGATTTTTAAATTAACAAATATATTTTGTATCTAGGAAAATAATATGTAAATATCACGTACTATATATTATGATATTTTGCCGATGAAATGGGACAAATAACAGTGAAAATAATTAAGAAAATATTTTTGGTCTTTAAAAACGAATATTTTCGAAGAAATTTATTATGCACCTCAGAAAATCAACAAATGTGGTTACAGCAAATTTGAACATTTTTGTGGCTAAAAGTAACATGTTTGAAAATGGTAGTTTTATTTATTTAGCACTTTAATTATTTCAACTTGCGAAATGGCTCTTTTACTTAAAGAAGTGCTTCATTTATTTGAATTTGACTTTAAATTAGATCAATTAAATCAACTTCTTAAATCCTCATGAATTTCCTCCGTATTCTAATAACTTTGGAATATATAAAATACTTCAAAGTCTCATTTTAACAAGTAATTGGCCTTTGGACCCATAATTAATTCTGACAAATCTGTTTTTTTAATGCAGCCCAACAGGCTACCATGGATCCGAGGGCACGTTTGGTACGAATCGCACCAACAAAAAATAATGCGTTTGATGGGCGTTTTTAACCTGATCAGATTATTTCTAAAAATAGTACACTCCAAATGTTATTTTTGAGATTCATCTAGTAGATGGGTCTCCCCTGACTGTACTAAAAAAAATTAAAAAAATACAGTTCTTATATATTAATACTATAATACCGTCCATTATATATTAATACAGTACAGTCCACGTAAAATTATACAGTCCAGTGCGACTTACCAAACGATTCCAAAATTATTCACATTCTGAAAAGCTCGTTTTATTCCCGAATTAGTGTAAAAAAGGGATTTGTATTTAGTAACTTGCATAATTATTCTGTCATGGTTTCATCTAAGTTTAATAAAGCAAAATAAAATAAAGTATCAGCAACAATACAAGAAAACTGAAATATAAATAAGAGAAATCGAAGAGTTGGGCCTCAGGCCCATTTATGCTTCTCTTTTGCCACTAGACAGCGATGGGGTTGTGGTTGTAGCCCGAATGCTCTGAAGCTCGTCTGGACCAATTCTGAGGAGCTGCTGAACTGAGAGAATATTATGTTGGGCTTTCAGCCCAACTCAGAATTATGCAAAATAATGATGAAGGTCCAGTGGACTCGGCATTCGCCCTGTCACCCGTAATCCGAAAAGACTGACCTCAATAATGTTCGCAATCATACCTTAGTTCAGGATCTCCCTACTCGTATGTAGGAGGAGCTACTGTCTTCGCTCCTCTTTATTATTTTTTAGAACCTCAGGAACTATTCTTTCCGGCTGCCCCCTCCCCCCTGGCTTTGCCCTTGAGTTTGTCAACCAACCTGGCATGTTCCTTCTAATCGGTTCGAAGAGAAAAGGAAACGAAACATCACATTACCATACTCAATGTGAAAAAGAAAGCATTAGTCCCATTGAAACTCAAATAAAAAAGCGAACCAAGTGCTCAAGTCAATTCTCTACACCCTAAAGAAACAAATGGTCTAAGCTCTTCTCTTTTATATTAAAACAGCACACAAAGAAAAACTAGGTTACTTAGATTATTAACCAAACAGAAAGAAAACTGGAATGAGCATACACTTAGTCTTATCTTAAACTTCAAAATGCTTAAGCGTACTACTCAAAATGATCAAGATAATTTAACACTCGAACTTATAAAATGATCATCTAGACACCTTCAAATTTATGTGTCACGTCGGCGTCGGTTGACCACAATACACAGTGGGGATGAGTTAATGTGTATTCTCAAAGTTTTAAGTGTTTAATTACTAGTTTAGACCAAGTTAAGGTGTCTATCTATGTATTAGCAAAACACGTAGACAAACACTCAATGTCGGTCTCAACTGTTTGACACTTAAACTTACCCAGTGATCATCTAGTCACCTCAACTCAACACAAGTATGTCTCGTGGACACCTTGGTCCAGCATAATTAAAAATGGTGACTTTTCTAGTCGCCCCCTTTGGTCCTCACCAAAAAGGGCGACTTTTTTAATCGCCCTTTTTGATTCTAACCAAAGGGGGCACCTAGAACTTCACCAAAAAGAGCGATTTTTTAAGCCGTCCCCTTTGATCAAAGAATTTAATTTTTGTATAAATCTTGAAAAAACTTTATTCATGGCTAATTAAAAAAGAAGCATATTTTATTTGAAAAATGAGCTTAATTTAGAGGTGTTTTACTTTTGAAAAATCAATTTTAGCACTTTAATTATTTCATTAACTCAACTTTGTGAATTAATTTAATAATTTTGCTACTTGTCAAATGAATTAAGAGAATTTTCTCATTAGTTACAACCAAGGAAATACATTAACGGATCGAGAGGTTGAGTTATATTAGAATTTAAAATCTAAATAACCGTGCACATTTGAAAGAATTAGTTCCTTTATGATTAGCCAAATTATTAAATTAATTCACAAAGTTGAGTTAATGAAATAATTAAAGTGCTAAAAATGAATTTTTCAAAAGTAAAACACCTCTAAATTAAGCTCATTTTTCAAATAAAATATGCTTCTTTTTTAATTAGCCATGAATAAAGTTTTTTCAAGATTTATACAAAAAATAAATTCTTTGATCAAAGGGGGCGACTTAATAAATCGCCCCCTTTGGTGTGGACCAAAAATGGTAACTTTTGTAGTCTCCCCCTTTGGTCCTCACCAAAAAGGGCGACTTTTCTAATCGCCCTTTTTGGTCCTAACCAAAGGGGGCGACTAGAAAAGTCGCCCTTTTTGGTGAAGACCAAAAATGACGATTTTTTAAGTCGTCTCCTTTGATCAAAGAATTTAATTTTTGTATAAATCTTGAAAAAACTTTATTCATGACTAATTAAAAAAGAAGCATATTTTATTTTTAAAATGAGCTTAATTTAGAGGTGTTTTACTTTTGAAAAATCATTTTTAGCACTTTAATTATTTCATTAACTCAACTTTGTGAATTAATTTAATAATTTGGCTACTTGTCAAATGAATTAAGAGAATTTTCTCGTTAGTTACAACCAAGGAAATACATTAACTGATCGAGAGGTTGAGTTATATTATAATTTAAAATCTAAATAGCCGTGCACATTTGAAAGAATTAGTTCCTTTATGATTAGCCAAATTATTAAATTAATTCATAAAGTTGAGTTAATGAAATAATTAAAGTGCTAAAAATGATTTTTCAAAAGTAACACCTCCTAAAGCTCATTTTTCAAATAAAATATGCTTCTTTTTAATTAGCCATGTATTAATAAACTTTTTTTAAAAAAAATGATTAAAGAGCGGCTAATTAATTAGTAGTGACATTATTTTTAGTGGTGCATATTAAATGTGAATGACGAATAATTTAGATCCTTAGTTTTTACCTTTTTAAATTTTGGATAACCGAAATATTCGGATTCAAAATTATCCGAAAATTACGAATATCCGATTTTTTGGATATCCAAAATATTCGGATCCTAATTCGATCTGAAATTATCCGAAAATTTTGGATATCCGATTTTTTGGATATCTGAAATATTCGGATCTGAATCCAATCCGAAAATTACGAATACTCAATTTTTTGAATATCCGAAATATTCGGATTCGAATCCGATCCGAAATTATCCAAAAATTACGAATATCCGATTTTTTGGATATCCAAAATATTTGAATCCTAATCCGATCCGAAATTATCCGAAAATTTTGGATATCCGAATCCGATCCGAAAATTACGAATATCCTTAATATTCGGATCCGATCCGAAATTATCCAAAAATTACGATTATCCGATTTTTTGGATATCCGAAATATTCGGATCCGAATCCGATCTGAAATTATCCAAAAATTGCGGATATCTGATTTTTTGGATATCCGAAATATTCAGATTCGAATCCGATTTGAAATTATCCGAAAATTGCGGATATTTGATTTTTTGAATATTTGAAATATCGGATCCGAAATTAGCCGAAAATTACTAATATCCGATTTGTTGGATATCCGAAATATTCAGATCTGAATCCAATGGATTTATGATTATGTGGAGCATAAATATAACAAGTGTTGATGGCTGATTTAGTGGTAGAATGACACAATTCCACATAGGAGGTCCGGGTTCGATTCTTGGCAGGGGGTGTATTTGTGGCAATTAATATTGCATAACTAGTAGTGGTGTAGTGATAGTATAGTACAGTGTCACAGTTCAGATCAGGGTTCGAATCTCAGGTGATGCATTTAATTTTTCTCTTTTTTGAAACATATCAAAAAGACCGACTACAGTCAGTCGCCCTATTTGAACCACACCAAATTGAGAGATTTTAAAGTCGCCTCCTTTGGTGAGGACCAAAGAGGGCGACAAGGAAACTTGCCCTATTTGGTGTGGTTCAAATAGGGCGACAAAAGTCGCCCTTTTTGATTGATCTCAAAAAGAGCGATTGTAGTCACCCTATTTGATTGATCTCAAAAAGAGCGACTGTAGTCGGCCTATTTGGTCCTCATCAAAGGGGTGATTTGTCAAGTCGCCCTATTTGGTCCTTACCAAAGGAGGCGACTTGAAAATCGTCCTTCTTGATCTAAGACAGCGGGCGTAATAAGGCGAATTTAAGGGCGATTAAAAATCGCCCCCTTTGATCTAAGGGGGCGATATTCGCCCTCTTTGAACCGATTTGTTGTAGTGGGATGACATTGTTCTTACTGCCTCTTCTGATGTGCTGAAAAACGAGATCATTGCACTGCTTAAAAGCGAATTTGCTATGACTGACTTGGGGAAGTTGAGTTATTTTTTGGGAATCTCAATGACTAGATCTGCATATACTATGTTTCTTTGCTAGCATAAGTATGCAGAGGAGATTGTGTACAGAGCTAAGATGGCGAATTGCAAGATCATGTTCACTCTGTTTGACTCTAAATCGAAACTTAGTGCAGTTGATGGTGATCCAGTGTCCGATCCCACTCTTTATAGGAGTCTCGCAGGTGCACTTCAATATCTTACTTTCACCTGACATGATATTGCTTATGTTGTTCAGTAGGTATGCTTATTGATGCATGCCCCCAGAGAGCCTCATTTTACTGCTCTTAAGTGTATCATTCGATATGTTAAGGACACACTTGGTTATGGATTACATCTATACTCTTCAGCACCGATCAGGTTGTTATCATATACTGATGTTGATTGGGCAGACTACCGGACACGTAACGCTCCACCTCCGACTACTGTGTATTTCAGGGGATAATCATTTCTGGTCTGCCAAGAGGCAAACCACCTTATCCCGTTCGAGTGTACAAACAGAGTATAGAGGCATTGCAAATGTTGTTGCTTAGATCTGTTGGTTTCAAAACCTTTTTTTAGAGCTTCAATGGCCCTTGTGTAAGACGTCTTTGGTTTACTGTGATAATATCTCCGCCATATATTTATATCATAATCCGGTTCAGCATCAGCGAACCAAGCATATTGAGATGGATATACACTTTGTTCGTGAGAAGGTTGCTCTCGGTCATGCTAAGGTGTTGCATGTACCCTCTTCATATCAGTATGCAGATATCTTCACGAAAGGTCTTCCTAGACATTTATTTCTCAACTTCAGATCCAGCCTTAGCGTCCGATATTCTTCCGCTCCGATTGAGGGGGTGTATTAACGTGTATACCAAAATTATAATCCATATATTTTGTAATATTTAGTGTTGCATAATTATGGTAGATTTAGAATCCCTATTGCATTAGGATTCCTCTTTGTACACACTATATATATTTTGTATTAATGAGAAAGGCTCCACAAATGAGATTAATACAATTTTACCATAGAGACCATTATAATATCCTAGCTATAACAATATCTATACCACAAAGAAGAACGAAGAAAAGTAAAAATAAATACTAGTGGCATTATGCCACAAATATTAGTAGTATACACAACTAAAAAAAGTACTATGGACAAATTGTGTAGCTAAACAAAATTCGTCATTAATCCTATTTAGTGACGGATAATAGATGAATTATCAAAAAATTCTAAGGACAATTTACTGACGAAGTTCATAGCTAATTCCAACTTTTTGCCCTAGTACTAGAGATTAAAGGCCACTAGAACCAATCAATTTAATTAAGCCATAAGTTATAGCCATGGCCAACCAACCTCCAAACAAAACCCTAGCTGAGGACTTGAGTGCTGGTGCTTTTCCTAAAACAGCTCCTAACCATCCAAACACCATTAAAGCTATGGTCACAGCTGCAACAACAGCTCCAATTCTCACTTTATAATCCCTAATAAATGATGCAGCCAACAATGGCACCATTGCACCTACCGAAAATGCTAGAGCCGATGCTGCTGCTGCCTGTGCTGGATTTGGCAAGCTCTCTTTCTCGTCTTCATCGATTCCTCCTCCTTTTCCTTCGATTTTATTAGCGTTGTTTCTTCTCTTTTCCCTCTTCATTTGAGCAACTTCTATGTCGAGTTGAGAATAAACGGAGACGAATTCTCCTATGGCCATGGAACATGCGCCAGCCACTAGGCCGGCGAATCCGGTCAGGATCATGACCTTAATGTCCTTTTTCACTGCACCAACTCCCATCATCAATGATGCTGTTGAAACCAAACCATCATTGGCTCCGAGCACAGCTGCTCGGAGCCATTGGGATCGTTTCGAGTAGTCAAATTCCTTCTCATCAACTACATGTTCATCTAGGTTTACTTGTTGGTGTTCCAAGTCATTCATAGGGAGAGTGAACTTGGATTCTTGTTGAGTACTTGTTTGGTTTGAAGCCATGTTGATTTTTTTTGTTGTTGAGAAAAAATGACTTGGAAATAACTAACTTAAGTAGGCAAAGAGTGGGAGAAAGTAGTAGTATATAGTAGTAGATGACTGTGTTTGACACACGCCAATAATGCAGGCTATTTATAGCAAAATAATTTCAGTGTAGTAGTGGGAGGAAAATGTGGGGACTTGCATAAGCACTAACATAAAGAGATTTCGTAAATACATAAAATGCTTTGTACCTTCAAAATATTAAACTCTATTTTTCTTTTTCTTTGGTAAAATGATGATGGAGTCTTGCAAAGATTGAATTCTTCTTTTTAGCGTAAATTATTGAGGTGTAGACGAAATTAATTGTTGCTACAGCCTACAGTATAAAACAAAACATAAGCTTTTGTTTTTGCATGATCTTTATTTAAAGAAGAGTTCTTTTGTCTTCTTTGATTACTTTTACTTTTTCCCGAAAGAAACACCTTTTAAGGAAATTTAGAAAATTGAAAAACAATATATAACTAGTTAAAATGTTGCCGTACAAGAAATATTTCTCTACAATTTATGTGTTACAAAATTCTACCTTAAGAAATTAATGAGAATTTAAGTAACGTTGTATTTGTTAAGAGTTTCACGTCGGTAATGGAATGAGATTATAGATTCCTTATATGGACTTGAACAATCATTACCCTACAAACTAGCTTTTGAGGTTGAGTTAGGCCCGAGATCCATTCTTACATAGTATCAGAGTCAGTCTCATTCCAATTATTTATTCACTAATGTTGGGCCCCCAAATATATTATTCATGCTCTAGTTAACGGGGTCTGGGTGTGCGGGGGAGTGTTAAGAGTCCCATGTCGGTAATGGAATGAGATCATGGTTCCTTATATGAACTTGGACAATTTTCACCCTATAAGCTAGCTTTTGGGTTGAGTTAGGCCCAAGATTCATTGTTACCGTATTTACTTTACTTATAGATTCTTATCGGTGTCGGTCCTGAATTTTTCAGGGCCCAGGGCAAAAGTAAAAATTAGCCCTATATATATATTTAAACTTAGTGATGAACTCACTCTTATTTTTCAACCAAGATCTAACCTGTTCAAATTAACTAAAAATTTAACACTCAAGCCAAATAAATTGTATCGATTCAAACTTCAATATATTAAAATTTATAATAAAAAGTTATAATATATAAACAAGATAAATACTTATAACAATTCAATAAGTTCTCTTTGTTTTTTTTTTTGACTTCCAGATGGGTGTTTCTTAGAGAACATTGTTACTTGAAAACAGAAACAATATACAAGGAAAGTCAATGCAATTTTAATACTTCATAGAATAAACAAAAAACAACATAACCTGGAATTTGAGAAATTCCTCTCCACAGAAACAAATTTGATATTTACAAGAAGAAGAAGAAGGAAAAGCGACCTAGAGGAGTGGAACAGATGCACAAAAGCGTTCTTTTTTAGGAGTGGAACAGATCATCGTTGGTTTAGGGTTAATAGTTATAATAATCTAATATAATACTCCCTCCGGAATGATTTATAAGCAAAAATGAGTTAAATTACGCAAATTAAGAAAAGTAGTCAATCACATAATTTTATGCAGAACATTATTTATATTACCCAAATTGTCCTTGATTTAATTTTATTTTAAAAAGTGAACATTATTGAATCAATGTTTAATAAAGTTTGACATTAATTAAAAGCAGTCTGTAATTACTTCATTTAATAAATTGAAGGAGCCTTTTCATATATCTATCATAAAAGTAAAACAAAAGTTGATGAGAACCAATTGAAGTGCATTAATTAAGATTAATACCCATTGGACTTAAAAAAAACGTTGAATTAAGTTGTATTCAATTCTGATCATTTGAAATTAAAAATCACCTTGTTTCAAGAGAGGAATAAATAAGTTGTTGAAAATAAAAAAGGTTATTTTAGTCATAACAAATAACTTTTGCTTATAAATCATTCCGGAGGGAGTAGCCCTTTTAAATTTTGGGCCAACGGCGATAGCACTGTTTGTCCCTGCCCAGGGCCGGCCCTGATTCTTATATGCGTACTTAGTTTTAAATCACCAGAATAAGAGTTACAACAACACTAATAATTTAAATAACGTCATACGGAGTATTAAATTGTTGATATGAATGAGAGTGGAATATGCAGAAGAAATGGTTTTCTGATTTTTGTGCTAAGCTTGGGATTGGTTTTGTCGAAAACTTTAAGGAAGGCATGCAGTTGTAGCAGAATTAGGACGTCATGAATAAGGCATGACAAATAAAGGACAAGTTTTTCTTTCCTTTTTTTCCTCAATAGCCTCTTCAGTTTTATTTCCATGCATGAAAAAACAAAACAAATACTATATGTGACCGATCAGTCCAACAAAAGTTTTTTGGACTATAAGTGTATTTTTCTCAAAAGTGCTTTTTAAAAAAATGTTTTTGGGAAAAAACTTTTTTTAGCTTTCTAAAAATGTTTCTCCTACCAAAAAGCATGGCCAAACACCTCACTTTGAAAAAATAAGCACTTTTGGAGGAAAATAAAATTGGCCAAACAGGCTCGCGCCCGTTATTGACCGCGGGGTCGGAACAGACCTGCAACGTTGCTCTTTGGCGCGGTTCCCTGGATGGATCAAAATGCTTGTTTTGAGGAGTTGCCGCCTAATTAGTTAAGTGAATTAGGACACTTGAACTATTGTAATAAAAATACTGCAATTGATCTCCATTTAATGGTCTGCGAAATTAATGAGATTCTGGATCAGGGTTCTTTATTATCCTGAAAGGAAGAGGTTGACATCCTTTAAGATCCGCTAACTTGCGGTTATCCGGTTAAACCTAGGTTAATTATCTATCATGCTTTAGAAATATATGTATTTGAAAGATATATACTTTAAGGAAAAAGAATGTATGAAAATATTGAGACGAACCTAGAAAATAAATAAACTAGCGGTTTCTGATTTTATCTATTCTTTTTAATTATTAATTCAAAGTGTGCTTATTCTAAGTATTTCAATAATTATACAGTTACAGTAAATTACAATGTACAATACAAAATAAAGTAAAAAAATTAAATGCAACAATAAAAGGAATAAAATCCTGACTGTCTTTTTTAGCGCGTTCTTCACAAGCTGTCAAAAACAAACCGTTAGAAATAATAAAATATAAATAAAACCTTCATATCCGTGCAAAACAATAGTAGTTTTGATTACGGAGGGCTCAGATATATATAAAAAAAAGTGGGACATCCTAAACAAGTCTGGCTGGGAAAATTCGCCCCGACAGCGCATGTTGGCATCCGGTGTATGTAGAAGAAATCATCATTGTCCAAAGATTTTATTTCCGTCTTTGCAACTGTGGAGGCCTCAAAAATCGACGGATAACTTTTTCATCGGACAAGTGTAGTATCTGTTCAAAATCAGTTAACCAATATTGTAGCAATTTGTTCAAAATCAGTTTAATAAAGTAAATCATAAGGAAAATTGTCCAAAATCAGTACAAGACAACGGAAAAACAGTAGAAATAGTAACAGAAACACAGTGAACACGCTGGAAATTTAGAATATCGTCGGAAATAGTAGAAATAACAGCAACACAGTTCGCTTGAATTTTCAGAAGGTCACCGTAGTTTCAAAACTCCAGCAAGATACAAAAATCAGAAAAATCAATCCGAAACCAGCGAAAATCAGTCCAACAAAAATCAGAAACAACAAAGACAGTAGCCAACAACATCATCGAAAATATCAGTCCGACAAACATCACAGCAGCCAACAATATCGTCGGAAATATCAGTCCGACAAACAACACAGTAGCCAACAAAATCGTTGGAATAAGGCCAACTGAAGGTCGCCGAAGTTTTCAAACTCCGGCAGGATATCAAAATAAAAAATTAGTCCAACAACCATCAACAGATAATAGCATATATATATATATATATATATATATATATATATATATATATAAAGTGTCACCGGAGTTTTAGAACTTCGACAAGATACCGAAAAGTGCAAAAGATCAGTCCAACATAAACCAACGACAGATAATAGTGACAAAAGCCGAAAACAAACAATGGTGTGGGAAGCGACATCACTTCCACGGCGGTGTACACCGGAGCGACGCCGCCAGTGTTGTTCACCGATGTTAGTGGTAGAACGGAGGCAGTGGTGTGTGGGGGTTCGGGTTGTGTTTACAGTAGTGGTCAGGAGTTCGACGGTGGGGTTGGAAACAGTGGGGTAGTGAGTTGGTGATGGTGTTGTTGGTGTTCGCCGGAGCTGCGGCGACGGGAGAGGCAGGGAGAGAGGGTGAGGGAGAAGTTAAAAAAATGAAAAATGGGGAAAGGGTGCCCCTTTGAGAATGTTGCGGCTGAGTCCCCTTCAAAATGAAATGAGTCGTCTCCAAGTATAAGGGAGGGGGAAAGTTTAATAAAAAATAAAAAAGAGGGCTGGTGTGTAGAAATGGTGAAGTGTGTTGAAGTGAACAAAGATGTATGGGGGTGTTGGGCTGATGGGACATGAGGGAAAATAAAAAGAAAGAAAAAATTGATTTCAGATTTGGTGGGATTTTTGTAGGGATAAGGGAATGTGATTGATGGATTGATGGGTAGGTGTAACAATAAAAAAGAGTTTATTATTAAAAAAGAAAATCATTTAAAGATATGCAAAATTAAAAAAATAAAATGACGGTGTAAAATAATAACATAATATTTAAAAATATTTAATGCTTAATAAAAAAATAAAAATTGCGATGCCTTTTGCATAGAATATTTAGAAAAAATATGATTATGGTATAAAAATACAGAAAATGATGTGTCAAAAAATACTTAAAATTGCAACAAATGACCAAAAGATGTGTCAAAATTGGGTGGCAACATCTTGTCTCTCTTTGGCTGAAGACGATGAAAGAGTTTTCGGGAAAAGACGTTGACTTGTAGCCAATTTTGTCTCTATCGTCAGAATTAGAACAAAGATCAAGAAATGAATGTGCAAAAGAGATTTTAAGAAGAATTGGAAGCAGAGCTGATGCAGATTCAAATTTTTTGTCTCATTATCGAATTATGATGACACTAGGTTGCTACGATGCTAGAAAATCAAAGACGGGCAGACGCTGATTAAAATTTTTGTCCCAGTGCGAATTATGATGACATTGAGTTATTGGTATTGCGGGATGCTGGAAGAGATAGGGTGTTTGTTCCCTGAAATGCCTCTAGGGTGTTTGTTCCCGTGGTTAAAATGCAAAAGGTGTTGATGACATCGTTTTCAGATGCAATGATAGATGTTTGTTGTTTCTGGAGAATATGACGTCGTTTCTGGACGCAATGCAGATGTTCGTCGTTTCAGGATGAAGATGGTGTCGTTTCTGGACGCAATGCAGATGTTCATCATTTCCGGACGAAGATGGCGTCGTTTCTGAACGCAATGCAGATGAAGATGGAATTGTTTATGTACGCAATGTAGATGTTCGTCGTTTCTGAACGTAATGCCGATGTTCGTCATTTCAAGATGAATATGGCGTCGTTTCTGGACGCAATGTAGATGTTCGTCGTTTCTCGACAAATATGGCATCGTTTTTGGACGCAATGCAGATGTTCATCATTTCTGGATGAAGATGGCATCGTTTCTGGACGCAATGCAGATGTTCGTCGTTTCTGGACGAAGATAGCGTCGTTTCTGGACGCAATGCAGATGTTCATCGTTTCTGAACGAAGGTGGCGTCGTTTCTGAACGCAATACAGATGTTCGTCATTCCTGGACGAAGGTGGCATCATTTCTGGATGCAATATAGGTGTTCGTCATTTCTGGATGAAGGTGGCGTCGTTTCTGAATGCAATGTAGTTGTTCGTCGTTTCTGGACGAAGGTGGCGTCGTTTCTGGACGCAGTGTAGTTGTTCATCGTTTCTGGATGAAGGTGGTGTCGTTACTGGATGCAATGCAGATATTCATCGTTTCTGGACGAAGGTGGCGTCATTTCCGGATGCAATGCCGATGTTCGACGTTTCTAGACGAAGATGGCGTCATTTCTGGACGACAATGTAGATGTTCGTCGTTTCTGGACGAAGATGACTTCATTTCTGGATGCAATGCAGATGTTCGTCGTTTCTGAACGAAGATGGCATCGTTTCTGGATGCAATATAGATGTTCATCATTTCTGGATGAAAATGGCGTCGTTTCTAGACTAAGGTGGCGTCGTTTCTGGACGCAGTGTAGATGTTCGTCATTTCTGGACGAAGATGGCGTCGTTTCTGGACGCAATGCAGATGTTCGTCGTTCTGGAAGAAGGTGGCGTCATTTCTGGACGCAATGCAGATGTTCGTGGTTTCTGGACGAAGGTGGCATCGTTTCTAAACGCAATGCAGATATTCATCGTTTTTCTGGACGAAGATGACATCATTTCTGGATGCAATGCAGATGTTCGTCATTTCTAGACGAATGTGACGTCGTTTCTGGACGCAATGCAGATGTTCGTCATTTCTGGAAGAAGGTGGCGTCGTTTCTGGACGCAATGCAGGTGTTCGTCATTTCTGGATGAAAGTGACGTCATTTCTGGACGCAATGCAGATGTTCGTCGTTTCTGGACGAAGGTGGCATCATTTCTGGACGCAATGCAGATGTTCGACGTTTCTGGATGAAGATGGCATCATTTCTAGACGCAATGCAGATGTTCGTCGTTTCTGGACGAAGATGGTGTCGTTTCTGGACGAAGATGACGTCGTTTCTGGATGCAATGCAGATGTTCATCGTTTCTGGATGAAGATGGCGTCGTTTCTGGACTAAGGTGGCATCATTTCTGGACGCAATGTAGATGTTCATCGTTTCTAGATGAAGATGGCGTCGTTTCTGGACGCAATGCAGATGTTCGTCACGAAGGTGGCGTCATTTCTGGACGCAATGCAGATGTTCGTGATTTCTGGACGAAAGTGGCGTCGTTTCTGAACGCAATGCAGTTGTTCATCGTTTCTGGACGAAGATGGCATCATTTATGGACGCAATGCAGATGTTAGTCATTTCTGGACGAAGGTGGCGTCGTTTCTGGACGCAATACATATGTTCGTCATTTCTGGACGAAGATGGCGTCGTTTCTGGACACAATGCAGATGTTAATCGTTTCTGGACAAAAGTGGCATCGTTTCTAGATGAAATGCAGATGTTCGTCATTTCTGGACGAAAGTGGTATCGTTTCTAAACGCAATGCAGATATTCGTCGTTTCTGAACGAAGATGGCATCATTTCTGGATGCAATGCAGATGTTCGTCATTTCTAGATGAAGGTGGCGTCGTTTACGGGCGTAATGCGATGTTAAATGCTTCGACGGGCGAAGGTGGCGCTGCTTCGACGCAATGCAGTGTTCGTCTGCGGATAAAAGTGACGTCGTTTCTGGACGCAATGCAGATGTTCGTCATTTCTGGATGAAGGTGGCATCGTTTCTGGACGCAATGCAGATGTTCGACGTTTCTGGACGAAGATGGCATCATTTCTAGACGCAATGCAGATGTTTGTCATTTTTGGACGCAATGCAAATGTTCGTCGTTTCTAGCTGAAGGTGGCGTCATTTCTGGACGCAATGCTGGTGTTCGTCATTTCTGGATGAATGTGACATCGTTTCTGAACGCAATGCAGATGTTCGTCGTTTCTGGATGAAGGTGGCGTCGTTTCTGGACGCAATGCAGATGTTCGTCATTTCTAAACAAAGGTGGCGTCATTTCTGGACGCAACGCCGATGTTCGACGTTTCTCGACGAAGATGACGTCATTTCTGTACGCAATGCAGATGTTCGTCGTTTCTGGACGAAGATGGTGTCGTTTCTGGACGCAATGCAGATGTTTGTCGTTTCTGGACGAAGATAACGTCGTTTCTGGATGCAATGCAGATGTTCATCGTTTCTGGATGAAGATAGCGTCGTTTCTGGACTAAGGTGGCATCATTTCTGGACGCAATGTAGATGTTCATCGTTTCTGGACGAAGATGGCGTCGTTTCTGGCCGCAATGCAGATGTTCGTACTTCTGGACGAAGGTGGCGTCATTTCTGGATGCAATGCAGATGTTCGTGATTTCTGGACGAAGGTGGCGTCGTTTCTGAACGCAATGCAGATGTTCATCGTTTCTGGACGAAGATGGCATCATTTATGGACGCAATGCAGATGTTCGTCATTTCTGGACGAATGTGGCGTCGCATCTGGACGCAATACAGATGTTCGTCATTTCTGGACGAAGATGGCGTCGTTTCTGGACGCAATGCAGATGTTAATCGTTTCTGGATGAAAGTGGCATCGTTTCTAGATGAAATGCAAATGTTCGTCATTTCTGCACGAATGTGGCGTCGTTTCTGGACGCAATGCAGATGTTTGTCGTTTCTGAATGAAGATGGCGTCGTTTCTTAACGCAATGCAGATGTTCGTTGTTTCTTTACGCAATGCAAATGTTTATCATTTCTGGCTGAAGATGGCGTCATTTCTGGACGCAATGCCGGTGTTCGTCGTTTCTGGACGAAGGTGGCATCGTTTCTGGACGCAATGCAGATGTTCGTCATTTCTGAACGAAGGTGGCGTCATTTCTGGACGCAATGCAGATGTTCATCATTTCTGGACGAAGATGGCGTCGTTTCTGAACGCAATGCAGATGTTCGTCGTTTCTGGACGCAATGTAAATGTTCGTCGTTTCTGGACGAAAGTGGCGTCATTTCTGGACGCAATGCAGGTGTTCGTCATTTCTGGACGTAATGCAGGTGTTCGTCGTTTATGAATGAAGGTGGCATCATTTCTGGACGCAATACGGATGTTCGTCATTTCTGGACGAAGGTGGAGTCGTTTCTAAACGTAATGCAGATGTTGTCGGTGCACAGGCGTGACTGAATTTAAAATACCTGCATTAGAAGGTGGGTGCCTGACTAAAATTAAACATGATGAAAATGATGTCGGTGCTCAGGCATGATGCAGAAAGTGACTCTGAGGCTGAAAATGCTGTATATTTTGTTTTTGTATTTAAACATGTATGAAAAGCTAATGCGGGGACATATGTGATGTACAATGAATAGATGAGAATGCAACCTCTATAAATGCCTAGATTCCGAATGATGTGACCGAAGCTTATATAGGCCGCCTACGTATCCTTCCGAGGGAACCAGGTCAAGAAGTAGTTCGTGATGCAAAAATAAGAACTTTTAAGGTTTTCAATAAGTGGGACCGAAGCCGATGTGGCCGCCTACATATCCCAATGAGGGAATCAGGTCAAGAAGTAGTTCGTGATGCAAAAATAAGAATTTTTAAGGTTTTCAATAATGTGGGACTGAAGCGATGTGGCCGCCTACGTATCCTCTGAGGGAATCAGGTCAAGACGTAGTTCGTGATGCAAAAATAAAGATTTTAAGGTTTTTAATAATGTGGGACCGAAGTCGATGTGGCCGCCTACGTATCCCTTGAGGGAATCAGGTCAAGACGTAGTTCGTGATGTAAAAATATGGATATAATGTGGGATCGAAGCTGATGTGGCCGCCTACGTATCCCCTGAGGGAATTAGGTCCAGACGTAGTTCGTGATGCAAAAATAAGAATTTTTACTATTTGTATTTTTTTTTCTGAAAAAGTGGAAAGACAGCATCACGTTCTGACTTCAGTTGATACAAACAATTAATATTGTGCTTAGGATTTCCGTTATTTGGTTTCAGTCTAACCGAGACTGACTCCAGGGTAATTCACACAGCTTCGGATGGTACCTCAAACATACCTGAGTGTCGACACTTGCTTCAAACAAAGATTTCGAACTATACGCATCCTCATGTTTCAAATTCCCTCACTGAAAGAAAGTCCATCCTCATATATATTTTAATATTTTGAACTTTGGGACGTTTAGAGAAGTACGCTCACACTCAGATGGATGTTCAATGCATGCAATTATGATCATAGGCTTGGTCGTCATGTAAGTATCCACTAATGTGAGAACCCTCAGTATAGGAACATGTAGGACTTGTCACGGGTTTGTAATGTAGGCTTGGGGAAAGGAAGGATCTTATTTGGGAAAGGAGTGACTATCCTTCCTTGAGCATTGTATTATTTTTGCGCTTGACATATGTGTGCCTTGATGCTGATCTATTTTTTTTTTGTCCTTTTTTTTTTGGATTGTGTCTTGATGTTGATCTGTTTCTTTTTGTCCTTTTCTTTTGGACTGACTTCTTTTGAATCTTTCGTTCGGAGTTTTCCCCCCTTTTCAGAGTAATTTCCTCATTTCATTTTTTTTCTTTTTCTTGATATTTATCGGGGCTTTTGATTTTCTTTTTGTCTGAAGTCGTCCTTTACTTTTTGTTTTCTTTTTTTTCCTCTTTTGGAACTTTGCAACTTTATCTTTGAAAACTTCAGCTCAGATCTTTATCAGCAATTTGCATGTTTTCTAATGCGCTCAAGGAGGTCGGGCCAAGAGATGGATTGTGCGTGTATGCACTCAGAAAGGGTATAGACTTAATATGTGGTTGTCAAAAGAATATGCTTTAGGCTCAAAGGAGGAATGCTATGGATAATGTTATTTGGTAGGCTGAAAAGACTCAAACGGGTCAAAAAGGGTCTACGATCATTTCCTATACCGAGCGTTACTCAGGATTTTGTCTCAACAAATATTCGGGCCAAGTTCTAGATTACAATGCAATGCAATTGAACTTATTCTAAAAACTCACCACACAATACACATGAAACGATGATGTTGGTTTTGTTCTTATCTTGAAAGCATGCAAGATAGTTTCATAACGGGTGAATAAGAGGTACCGAAAGAATATATAGTTTACCACGAAGTCAGTCCTCTCTGATTATTACTTATTCTCTCTTATGCACACTTCCTAAATGTGTTGATATCAACCAAGTCAAATAATGGTACTTAATATTTTATGTAAATATTGTTTTTTGAATAAAGTGTATCAAATGATACTTGATATATATATATATATATATATATATATATATATATATATATTTAAATAAAGGGCACCGAACCCAAGTAGAGCTATCTACGTATCCCGCCGAGGGAATCATATGCGCGTAGTTCGATCAGATATATTATAAAATGCATGGTTAAAAGAATTCATATATGATAGGATGATAAAGATAAAAGTTTGTGCAAAATAAATGATTGTCCACTATAGAATGAATGCAAAGTAAAATGACTATCCATGATATGATGAATGTAATGAAAAAATGAATATATGTGATATAATGAATTAAATGCATGAGTGAACCAAATATGTTATCTTTTTTTATTATTATCATTTTTTTATGTGGTGCCGAACCCAAGATGGGTTGTCTACATATCAACCGTATGGTGAGAATCAGGCACACATAGTTCGGGAAGTTTATGTTGTAAAATGCATGATATGAAAAAATCATGTAACGAGAACTAAACATATGAATTGAATATGCAAGTATGTATAAAATACAAAAGTATAGACAACTCAGAGTGACGCCTCGTTGAATCTGGTATTGGTTGACTTTTTTCAGTCAACATAACTCCCGGTCATTCTGTGATTTTTTTTTCGACCGCTTGACTGTTTGCAAGGACGGTCTTCCTGCAAAAAACATAAGAAATGGGTGAGAGTAGTAAAGTCACAACAGTAATAAAATGTAGGGGTATGACAATATGGTCAGAGGCTCCTCTGATTGATTCGACCGGACTGGAGGTTGATGTTTCACAAGGTCCAAGTCGCGTTGTTTAGAGAAATTTACGCAGTAAAAGTACTGATTGCAATGCGACAGCAAAAAGTGCAAAATGCATATGCTCGTATCTAGAGTTGCAAGAACTGACACGATATGTAGAAAGTTGAAAGGATAATTATTACTTTAAATAATATGTACAAAGTTGCTAGTGACAAATAATATGCATGGGACATCTCTTATGCAAGAGGTTGGCCTAAACGCCAAATATGCGAGATTGTGACAGATTGATCCAAGTTGCTAAACATTAATGCTTTTGTTGGAAATGATGAATGTACATTTTCCAATTTTGGCATGTCATGATTAGTACTGAGTCCGTCTATCATTATCATGCTACACATATATGTTGATTGATCGTTGGGTTGTGAAACCCGTCGACAATTTGGTGGATTCCCTAATTGTGGAGACGATACCAAAGTTCGACTCACCTAAGGTGTATGTATGCATGACTTAAAATAAAGAGGGGTATAACTCTATTCTAAATTTTCTAAGATATGGCTTAGTGTCACAAGGTTCCCAAGCGGACTGCTCGAGTGAGAAGGCTACGCGGCCACCGGTTGGACCAGACACTCCGCGCAAAACGCCGACTCTTCTAAATTTTGGTATCTGAAAGAAATTTGCTGGTGCACGAAGCACACCTCGCGTATAGTGTGTGATAGTGTTAATTTCTGAAATGAAGGAAATATGAACGGAATTCCAATTTAAGGAAAGCAGTAAAAGGGAGTAGCAGGTAAAGCAGTTAATTAAAAAATTAAAAGCAAATAATTTAAAGTATTTACAACAAAAAAAAAGAAAAAAAAGTGCAATATTTAATTAACCCGTGTTTGCTATGATTAAGAACCTGAAATTTTCAGCGGAGTCGCCATGTTGTCGTCCACGTTTTTGACCGTGGGGTCGGAACGGACCTGCAACATTGCTCTTTGGCGCGGTTCCCTGAATGGATCAAAATGCTTGTTTTGAGGAGTCGCCACCTAATTAGTTAGTGAATTAGGACACTTGAACTATTGCAATAAAAATACTGCAATTGATCTCCATTTAATGATCTGCGAAATTAATGAGATTCCGGATCAGAGTTCTTTATTATCCTAAAGGGAAGGGGTTAGGCATCCTTTAAGATCCGCTAACTTGCGGTTATCCGGTCAAACCTAGGTTAATTATCTATCATGCTTTAGAAATATATGTATTTGAAAGATATATACTTTAAGGAAAAAGAATGTATGAAAATATTGAGACGAACCTAGAAAATAAATAAACTAGCGGTTTTTGATTTTTATCTATTCTTTTTAATTATTAATTCTAAGTGTGCCTATTCTAAGCATTTCAATAATTATACAGTTACAGTAAATTAAATTACAATGTACAATACAAAATAAAGTAAAAAAATTAAATGCAACAATAAAAGGAATAAAATTCTGATTGTCTTCTTTAGCGCGTTCTTCACAAGCTGTCAAAAACAAACCGTTAGAAATAATAAAAATATATTGAAGTGAACAAAGAGGGCTGGTGTGTAGAAATGGGGAAATGTGTTGAAGTAAACAAAGATGTATGGGGGAGAGTTTAAAATCCTCTTCAAAATGAAATGAGTCGTCTCCAAATATAAGGGAAGAGGAGAGTTTAATAAAAAATAAAAAAAGAAGACTGGTGCGTAGAAATGAGGAAGTGTGTTGAAGTGAACAAAGATGTATGGGAGAGAGTTTAAAATCCCCTTCAAAATGAAATGAGTCGTCTCCAAATATAAGGGAGGGGGAGAGTTTAATAAAAAATAAAAAAAGAGGGTTGGTGTGTAGAAAGAGGAAGTGTGTTGAAGTGTACAAAGATATATGAGGTGTTGGGCTGATGGGACATGAGGAAAAAGAAAAAAAAAAGATTAATTTTCCGATTTGGTGGAATTTTTTTAGGGATAAGGGAATGTGATTGATGCGTAGGTGTAACAATATAAAAGAGTTTATTATTAAAAAAGAAAATGATTTAAAGATATGCAAAATTAATAAAATAAAATGACGGTGTAATAATAATAACATAACATTTAAAAATGTTTAATGCTTAATAAAAAAAAATGTGATGCCTTTTGCATAGAATATTTAGACAAAATATGATTATGGTATAAAAATACAGAAAATGATGATAAAAATATTATGTCAAAAAATACTTAAAATTATAATAAATAATTAAAAGATGGGTCAATATTGAGTGTCCCTATGAAACTTCTCATACTTTTTATGCTTTGTATCATTTTGTGAACTTAATGAACAGGCTTGATGAAAAAAATATGATTTTGACTTATTTCCCATTATGGAAAATCATGCATTCGTAGTTTTATGCATTATTTTGTGAATAGGCTGTTTTATCCAATATTGGCCAAAGTCGTAATTAAATGAAAATATTTTAATTCTGGATAAATGAACCGGTACAAAACACCTTATCGGAATCATATACATATATAATCAGTTTGACAATCAGAATATTGTTATGTAATTAAAATTTACATTTTGTCAACTAACTAAACTATTTTTTTTATTAAAGTAATTCTCGTCTCTGGAAGACTTGTCACAATAGTAAAAGTTGCCACCGTATGATCAGAATTCAGAAGGTTACAAATTCAAACCGCGAAATTAAGCTCTTTAAAAATACAAGGTACGTTAGACTGTGTCATACATAAGATACATGTGATTTGCCCTTTGCTTCCCCAGGTCCCACACATAATAGGAACTTGATGCACCGAGCTACTTTTTTTATTTAGTACTCAGTACTCACCTAAATGACCGTAAGGAGAATTAGATCTAACATATGTTTGATTAGTGAAAATCATGAAATATATGAAGAAACCTTAGGTTTCATATGAGAGAGAAAGGAGAGAATCAGTTTGATCGAAAAGAGAAAGACGATATTTTTATTAGGCAAATTTGTCAGAGACAACCTTTTATATATCACATTTTGCGAGAGACAACATTTTAAATTTTTTCTTGCAATGTCAGACCTTAGTTATTATTTTTTTGCGAAAGACAACCTTATAACGGAAAATCAAAATTTATGTTAAAAAATTAACACCCCTTATTTTAAATTCCAGAAATATCCCTTCTTCTATTCCTTTAATTTCAAATGCCCGCATTATCTTATATACCTTTCACAATAGAACTCATTTCCCCCATTTCATATGCGACTTCATCCTCTCCAAGACTCATTTCCCCCATTTCATCTGCGACTTCATCCTCTTCAAGACTCATTTTCCCTATTTCATCTGCGACTTCATCCTCTTCAAGACCCATTTCCCCCATTTCGTTTTTTCTCATTTAACTTGTAATTCGCTTCTGCGACTTCATCCCCTGATTCTTCATCTTCTCCGGAAACTGCTGCATTTTTTGTTATTTTACTACTATATAATTGCGGCCAAGAGCTGCAACATTTTTGAGCAAATACTTGCTGCATTTTGAGTCATATTGCTAACATTGGCTAGAATTTGCTGTTATACTTTGGGATTTTGTTTCTAAAGAATTTGCTGTTTTTTTGGGCTCATTATCGTTGCCTTTATAAGGTTGTACCATAATGATATGTTGCTGCTATCTTATAGCTGCTGCATTTTTGGGCTCATTATCGCTTACATCTTAACAACTACAACTGGAAAGCAAATTTATATGCTAAGCAACTTTTAGCTGTTGCATTTTTGGGCTCATTGTAATTTCTTTTGGAAGGTTTATGTAATGTTCAACCATTATGGGTTGTTTGTAATTTCTTTTGGAAGGTCTATGTAATGTTCAACCATTATGTTATTTGAATGAAATGTCCTCTTTCTACTTGGTTGTTTGATTAATTCTTTTTCTTTCTTTTGATTGTAAAAATTGTTCATCATTATAATGGTTGAATCTACTCTAAGACCAGCAAGATAGGAGGTATTTGTTATTTTTTTAAGGAAATAGAAGTATGATACATTTGAGGCAAAATACACAAAAAGAAGGAAAACTTTCACAGCATCAGCCGCAAAAGAGCTCCGTGCATAGCATTCTTTAATCTAAATCATGAAGCTTAGGCCTCCTTAGAAGAAGGGGTATTTCTGGAATTTAAAATAAGGGTTGTTAATTTTTTAACAGAAAATTTGATTTTCCGTTATAAGGTTGTCTTTCGCAATTTTTTTAAGGTCTGACATTGCAAGAAAAAATTTAAAAGGTTGTCTCTCGCAAAATGTGATATATAAAAGGTTGTCTCTGACAAATTTACCTTTTTATTACACTGTATTCCAGAATAGTTTACTTTGCTATTTATACATATACACATAAAATAATGCAGGGAGAAAATAGCAAAATATAAACTCATACTTATTATAAAATGGGTCACCGACTTGTTCTCATGACTTGGGCCACAATCACTTGTTCTCATTAATGAATTAGGCCTTAATCATGTGGGATAACTCTAACACCACCACCACCACCACCCCCTCCGGTTGGAGAAGGTTGTACACATTGCCAATTTTCATATCATGGTATGATGAAGAGGCCCGGGCAATGCCTTAGTCAAAATATCAACAATCTGAAGAGAAATAAGAGATGCATTCAAACAGTCACAAACATAATGACAATAAATCTCTATGTGTTTTGTACGCTTGTGAAAAACCTTTTTTTTTTTTTTGCAATTTGGAGGGCAACTTGACAGCCACAATAAACAGGAACGAGTGTGGAAATGTGAAGGCGAAGGTCACCCAACAATCATATGAGCCACACAACTTTAACCACCACCTTTCTTAAGGCTCTATATTCAGCCTCAGCTGAAGACAATGCAATAGTGAGTTGTTTATTACACTTTCAAGAAATAGGACAACTTTTAAGAGTAATGTAAAAATCAATAACAAATCTTCTTGATGATTTCAGAAACGTTGCAATGGCTCTATCTTCTCCAAACGTCGCCAGTAAACAGATCTGACTTCAACAGTCAGAATCCGCCCTCTTCTTCACATATAAGTTGAACATTACTGTTTAGTTCAAAACATACGAAAAATAGAGAAACACACGAAATTCTCTCCTCTCTTCAGCAGTCTTTCTATATTCGTTTTCTTCGCCAGAATCTACCTTACTTGCGTTGTATTATTAGTTGTTGTTGTTTTATCTTGGGAGACTATTGTCCAATACCATAAAATCATCTATACGGGCAATTTTATCTTAAAGAAAGAGATTCATCTCTCGACTCAGCCTCTTTTGGTTTAACCTTTCAGATACACTTTAACCAACAATTTAAGACAAAATTTTCGTAGTGTTCAAAGATGAATTCTTCGACCTCTGGTTTTGCTGCTGCTGCTCAAGGAAATGATGTTGTCCCTGCTCCTGCCAGTTTCCAAAGCAAACGTCCAGAATCGTTTCTGGGTACCAATTTCAAGAGATTACATCAAAAGATGTTGTTTTATCTTACTACGTTAAACATGTCACACTTTCTGACAGAAGATCCTTCTTTTGGTGGGGATGTTGTGGACACTCAATATAACACAACGACTGAAGTGGGCCAAGAATTCCAGGTCACAAATGCCCTGAAATTAACACTGGATGCCTGTAATCATAGTGATTGCATTCTGAATGGTCTGTCAGATACACTCTATACTATGTATTGCACCATGAAGACGACAAAAGAGTTGTGGGAAAAACTCAAGAAAAAGTACAACACATAGGATATAGGTACTAAGAAGTTCATCGTTGGGAAGTTTCTAAAATTTCAAATGGTGGATGATAAATCAGTGATGTCCCAAATACAGGAGTTTTAAATGATTCTTTATCATCTGGATTTGAAAGGAATGAAGCCAAATTAGTAGTTTCTGGTTGAGTCTTTGACTGAGAAATTTCCTACCTCATGGAAGGAGTTCATGAGTTATCTCAAACTAAAAAAAATGAAATAGGGTTTGAAGACCTTATCATCAAACTAAAAATACACGAGGACAATAAAAGGGCTATATCTAAGGGAAAGCAGCCACTATAGGAAAAAGCGAATCTGGTTGATTCGAAGGGAAATGCTAACAAAAAGTGCAAGTTTCAGGGAGATGACAAAAGCCAACCAGTGGAGAAGTTCAAAGGAAACTGCCACCACTGTGGAAAGCCAGGCCATATTATCAAAGAGTGCCGCAAACTGAAGCAAAAGTAGAAGGAAAAGACCAAGAACAAAGTCAAGGACAAGGATAACGTTGTACAAAATGAGGGTGGTCCTTTGAACCTTGACTACATAATTGTTGATTTATCGGTTATAGTGTTGGAGGCAAATCTGGTAGATAATTCAAGGCAATAGTGGATAGATACGGGGGCAACCCGTCACATCTACTCTAACAAGAGTACATGCTCCTCTTACTCCCCAGTCATAGGCAAAAGGCTGTTCATAGGCAACAAAGCTTCCTCTGAAGTTCAAGGAGTTGGAAAAGTTGTCCTCAAAATGACTTCAGGAAAAGAGCTTACTCTGAAAGAAGTGATGCATGTCCCTGATATCCAAAAAAAACTTGGTTTCAGGGCCACTATTAGTCAAGGTTGGCTTTAGACTAGTTTTTAGTCCAATAAATTTGTAATAACTAAGAATGGTATATTTGTAGGAAGGGGCTTCGCGTGTGACGGCCTCTTCAAAATGAATACTATGTATGTAATCCATTCATCTAATGAAATAAAGCCTTCTACCTACTTGCTTGAGTCCTGTAATTTATGACATCATAGATTATGACACGTTAACTATAAATCCATTCAAAAGTTAGTAAAGTTGGAATTATTGACTTCCTTCGACATAAACCCTCAATATAAACGTGAGGTGTGCGTAGAGGCAAAATTATCCAAATCGTTTTTCGATTCAGTCGAAAGAAACACCGCTTCTCTAGAACTTATTCACACCGATATATGTGATTTAAAGTTTGTACAAACTAGAGAGGGAAATAAGTATTTTATGACTTTCATTGATGATAGTACAAGTTATTATTACGTTTACTTGTTAAAAAGTAAGGATGAAGCGTTTGAAACATTTAAACGTTACAAAGCAGAAGTTGAAAATTAACTAAATCTACGGATTAAGGCAATTCGTAGTAATAGAGGGGGAGAATACGTAGCACCGTTTGAAGAATAATGTTCTCAATTCGACATTATTTATCCAACGACCGCTCCTTACTCACCTCGGTCTAATGGTATTGTCGAGCGCAAAAATCGTACATTAAAGAAAATAATGAATGATTTCTTCTCAACTCTGGTTTAGCCCAAAACATGTGGGGCGAAACGATTCTTACCGCTAATACAATTCTCAATAGAGTTCCATATAAGCGTAAGGATAAAACTCCATATGAATCATGAAAAGGAAAGAAACTCACTTACAAATATTTGAAAGTGTGAGGCTGTTTGGCAAAAGGTCAAAGTACCTAAACCAAAACAAGTCAAAATTGGATCTAAGACTGTAGATTGTATATTCATCGCATAGGAAAATAAATGTAGTGCTTATAATTTATTCATATATAAGTCAGAGATACCTGATATCTGTGAGGGTACAATCATGGAATCAAGGAATGCTGAATTCTTTGAACAGATCTTTCCTCGAAAGGAAAAATAAATAATTTCGCGCAAACGAAGTTATGAACAAAATGCTCAAAATTAACAAGACTCGGGAGTTTCTGATTATCCGGAACTAGACGTTCTAGATCTACAGGAATCATAAGTTACTTACTATCCGGAACTTAATTTTCCAGATACAGAACTTAGAGGTTCTAGAGGTTGAACCAAGACGGAGCAAAAGGGCCAAAAAGGACAAAACCTTTGGTCCAGATTTTCTAACCTATATGGTTAAAAATGAATCGAGGACAATTAAGAAAGCATTGTCAACTCCAGAAGCACCTCTTTGGAAAGAAGCTATAGAAAGCGAAATAGATTTCATCATGCAAAACTATACTTGGGAAATGGTTGATCTTCCTCCTGGAAGAAAACATTTGGGTTGTAAGTGGATACTCAAAAGAAATTACAAAGAAGATGGAACTATGGACAAATATAAGTTCAAATTAGTAGTCAAAGGCTACAAAGAAAAGGAAGGCCTCTATTACTTCGACACATACTCCCCTATGTCTAGATTAACATCCATAAGGGTATTTATAACCATTATAGCTTTGTGTGACCTTGAAATACATCAAATGGATGTTAAGACAACCTTCCTAAATGGAGAGTTGGAAGAGGAAATATACATGAAATAACTCGAGGGATATGTGGTTCCAGGACAAGAAAAGAAAGTATGTCGACTTTTTAAGTCTCTGTACGGACTCAAACAAGCCCCGAAACAATGACATATAAAGTTTGATAATACATTATTATAAAAAAAAATCTCTATAAATGAATGTTATAAATGTATCTATATCAAAGGGAACTCTGACTCATTTGTCATGATATGCCTGATATGCTCATCAACGGAAGTAGTCTAAACATGATCCTGGAAATCAAGAATATGTTGAAACAATATTTCGATATGAAAGATATGGGTATTACAGATGTAATCTTAGGAACTAAGATTTCTAAGACATCTGACAGGCTGGTCTTATCTCAATCTCATTACATTGAAGATGTTTTGAGAAAATTTGATATATTTGACAGTTCCACTATGAAGTCACCAATGGATATGAATCATAGAATTGATAAGAATCGTGGTGCACCCGTATCCCAAGAGTGATACACGTAGGTCATTGGTAGTTTAATGTGCATTACAAACTGCACCCGACCCGATATCGCTTATCCAGTCAATAAGTTGGCTAGATTTACTCGTAATCCTAGAATTGATCACTTGAAGGCGTTAAATCAGATACTACAATATCTGAAATATTCATTGACTTACATATTACATTATTCTAGATATCCAGCCGTATTGGAAGGATACAGTGATGCAAACTGGATATCGGACATAAAGAACACCAAATCCACTAGTGGGTATATTTTTACAATTGGTTGTATGGCACTGTCTTGGAAGTCCTCTAAGCAAACATGCATCGCCCGATCCATGATGGAATCAGAGTTTATTGTTTTGGATAAAGCAGGAGAAAAAGCAAAATGGCTTCACGACTTCTTAGAGGATATCCCTTGTTGGGATAAACCCGTACTTTCGGTGATGATTCAATATGACAGGCAATCGACTTTAGGAAGGGCACATAATAGTATTTACAACAGCAAATCTAGACATATTCGTCGGAGGCATAAGACCGTTAGGTAGTTGATCACTACAAGTGTCATTTCCATTAATTACATCAAATCAAAGGATAACATAGCGGATCCATTAACTAAAGACATACCCAAAGATCAAATATTCTGTCTGTCTAGGGGAATGAACTTAAAACCCAAACAATAAGAATCTTTATGGTGGTAACCCAACGTAACTGACTGAAGATCCTAGGAATTTGGTTCAACCTAAGAGCACTTTGGATTATTACTATTCTTTAAATAAATATAATTCCAAGGTTGTTTCCGCGATAGACATTAAGTGCTACCTGCATAAATGGTAAATGATAAGTTTGTAAAACTTTTAATGATTCCTAACACTTGCGAGCAGGGTATAGCAGGATACCTTATAGAAGATCACCTATTTAAGTTCGAAAACAGGTCACTTTAAATGTACGCTCTTAAGAATCCAAGAGTTGTCCATGGCCACAGTGGACAAAACTATAAGAAAAAATGAATAAGGGGAGTTATTGTGTTGATATCATTGTCTTGGTTTACACTAAACACTGATGGTTCAAGACATCATATTCACCACACAGTAAGTAAATCCGACGGTAATCAACTAAGGAAGGTTCAAAGCCGAAAGTTACCTTTCCTTATACAATATTTTTCCGCTGAAACATTGCTGAACTTTGGCACCTCGTGTGCACCAATTCTCTTTCAAGAGGGGATTGTTGGAAATTTAATTATGTGGGATTGAGTTTTCCCCATCTTTAATGACTTAAATATGTGGGACCCACATTTCGGAAACATTATTTCTACGCACATGTCAAATCTACTAAATGAGTAGATAATATTAGTGTCAAATATCATTAAATTTCGTTGAGGAATGAAATAGATATTGGTACACAAAATAAGTTGTTTGAGACATGAATAGATGGATTGGTGTGGCCAAACAATAGATCTTCTACATAGGTGGAAAATGGAAGGATTGAGAACTATATAAACTCTAGTTTTGAGTAAGGGTTTGGGCCCCCAAGGGGTGACCCAAGTGTTTAGAAGGGGAAGACCTAAGTGAACTTGGGTTCGGGGCTAAGACCCATGCGCGCCATCGTCGCCCGCCGGTCCGGTACGGGTCAGGTCTCGGGTTACAAGTATCGTGATCCTGTCTCGGGTCAGGGGTCGTGGGACGTGGGCTTTCTTTCGGAAATTTTTTTGGTCCTTGAAATGTTTCTTATTTATATTTTGGTCCCTGAAGATTTTGGAAACATTGCAACAACTCTATCTTCTCTAAACGGCGCCAGCCAACGGATCTGACTTTAACAGTCAGAATTCGCCCTCTTCTTCACCTATAAATTGAACATTACTGTTCAGTTCAAAACATACGAAAAACAGAGAAACACACAAAATCCTCTCCTCTCTTCAGTAGTCTTTCTATATTTTTTTCTTCGCCAAAATCAACCTTGCTTTGTATTGTTGGTTGTTGTTGTTTTATCTTGAGAGACTATTGTCTAATACCGTAAAAGCATCTATATAGAGTAATTATATCTTAAAAAAATAGAGATATCTCTCGACTCCGTCTTTCTTTTGATTTAACCTTTCAAATGCACTTTAACCAACAAATAAAACGTTTGAAGATATAGTATTAGTCAAGTGTAAGGGAAGTTGAAAAGGAAAAATATAAAAAACTGAAAAGTATATGACACACTAATAAATTGGATTGGATCAAGCTTGAGTGTAAACTATACTCCTTTGGTTCATTTTACTTGTCATCCTTTCTTTTACATGGCCACTAAGAAACAATAATTAAAAGGGTAATTAGACAAAACTATTCTTATTTATTCTTTAATTTCAATTTAATATTATTCTTTTTGTTACTACATTAATCTCTCTCTACATTTATTGAGTAAGGATAAAGGTGAAAAAACTAATTAATTCTATCTTAATCTTTAAAAATGACAAATATTTTGAATCAGTTATTTACGATAATCATGAAAAGTAAATCGGACGGGAGGGAATAATAGCAACAAAAGAAAGTGTTTAAATTGCACTTAAACTATTACTACCGACACTTGTAATGGGATGAATGAAATGATTCCACACTTAATTAAAGATCTCAAATTCAAATCTTGAAAATGAAGAAACATATTTTTCCCCCCCCCCCCCCCCCCTCTTAAATGAATTTTACGGAGTAAAAATTTATATTAGTCCACTTATAATATATTTGAATATTAGATAAATATAAAAGACTAGAAATTGAACTAAAATTGGTGTTTGTGTGTCCTTCATGCATGTATAAATGTCGGCCTATTTAGAGACATGGGATCGGCCATTGGACCTTGTCCATCTTCGTTGGTCGTGTTTCCTAAATTTCTTGTAGTATTTCCATAGGCTAATTAATCGCTCTTTTTTTTTTTTAACGAAGGAACCCGCAGTCGCTACTCTTTCGAGTGCGCACAGGGTAAATCTCGGGCTGATGCAATAGCCTGCAAATCACGTCAGTCGATTAACCACACTTGGCAAGCCATGTGTGATGACTAACTAAGGTTTATGCGAGGATCGAACTCGCGATCTTGGCCCCGCGCCATCGATACACCAACATGACTCTGATTCTTATTAATTCAATGCTCTATTTTTATTTCAAGATATGTGGAAAAAGCTGTTATTGACCGTTCCCCATGTAAAATCTATTTTTGGTTTTGTGTTTTACTTTAGTTGAATACGGTAACTCTTCTTCATCATGCAAATTTGTGAAAAAAGTGGATTTTACTCATCCTTTGAGTGCGCTAAAATTTTAATATTTATAGGGCGTAGCTACTTTTTAGTTGCTACAGCCTCGCTGTATTCATAAAACGGTCTCGCTATATTCATAAAACGGTCTGGTTGTATTCATGAATACAACGAGTAAAAATCTGTTCACTTAAGCGTACATTCAAAACAGAAAAATCTCCTTCAAAATACAAATACAACCAAAACTGAATACATGAAATAAATACACCCAATACACTGGATTTTATTACACACAAAAAATACGATACACTCAAAACCGGAATACAAGAAATAAAATTTATAACGAAAAATTAAATTTTGCACTAGAAAAAAAAACAAAAACACTCTAAAAACACTTCAAATTCATTGTATTCATTTGTATACACTCAAAAATTGAATACAAGAAATAAAGTACATAATGAAAAATTGAATTTTACTCTAGATAAAAATGAATACACTCTAAATACACTTCAAAATTACTGTATTCATTTGTATACAAAAAAATCTCCTTCGAAATACAGGCGAATAAAGTGTATTTTTCGATGGATAATAAACTGTATTTTCAGTCAGATCTGGATAATAAAGTGTATTTCTCTATCAGATCTGGGCCTTACCGATCTACTCATTTTTCCGGTCGGTGTGTGACAGTTGTTTGCGGGTTGTTGTTCACAGTTAATGGCGGTTTGTAGGTGGTTTCGCGGAAGCTCCGGTTCATCAGAGCTAAAAGCTCCTCGCCGGAGCAATGAAGATGAAGAGATATGAGGTGAGGGACAGCGGTGGCAGAGGTGCAGCGTTGATTTCTCCGGCATCATAAATTCACCGGAGAAATATGGGCAGTGAAGAGAGAAGTGGTATGCTTTCGCCGGAGCTCCGTTGGTGATTCGTGGTGGCTGACGGCGACGGAGGGAGAAGAGAGAGGAAAAAAGGAGTGAGAGTTGAGGGAGAAGAGAGAGAGGGGTTTGAGGAAAAAGATGATACAATAGATGTATTTGAGGTATTAGTTACCATGTGTAATTAAAATACAATATTTAGCTATGTGATATAATTAATATAAACTATAGTTACTAAATATAATTATGTACCAATAGTTAGTTATGCCACGTAAATTTTCCTAAAAAGATATCTTATTTGTTACGCCATCGGTCGCCAACTCCCATCATCAAGTCACCAATTTTCTTGATCTTAAAGTACTACACATTATCTCAGATGGTTAACTTCGCATTTAAAAATAGCTGAATATTCTATTTTACAGGCTAATTAATTTATCCACTAAACTAATGAGAGTCTAAAAAGAATTAATTTGTGTAAATTGGCCCACTTAATAAGCGTACTTGGGATTAACCCTTGGATGATTGTTTGAATTGTTCATGGTTAATGGTTTCAAAAGACTATTAAAGAAAAAAGATTTGAAAACGAAAGAAAGTGGGAAAAAAGGAAAAGATAAAAAGGAATCTCACGATGATAAACATACGTGTCAAACACTTTTTTTTTTTTTACGAAGGAATCCGCAGCCGCTACTCTTTCGAAGTCATGACGTAAACCCCGCCGACGCAATACCGCAAACCACGTCGGTCGATTAACCACACTTGGCAAGCCATGTGTGAGCGCTCAACCAAGAAGGTTTATGCAGGATTGAACTCGTGACCTGCGGCCCCGCGCCATCGCTACACTAACTTGGCTACCTCGCGCAGTGCGTCAAAACTCTGAATCATATACATTAAGCAGCTTCATAATTTCATACACAGTCGATTTTACAAAATTTGAACTCCACAAGTAATTAAACAACAGGGCCGGCCCTGGGCAGGGGCAAACATTGCTTTCGCCCTGGGCCCAAAATTTAGAAGGATCCAATTTTTTTTTTTAATAAGTACTTTCTCCGAAATAATTTATAAGCAAAAATATGCTAATTTTTTTGGAATGAAATATAAGCAAAAGTCATTTGTTATGACTAAAATAGCCTTTTTTATTTTCAACGATTTATTTATTTCTCTCTTGAAACAAGATGTTTTTTAATTTACAATGATCAGAATTGAATACAACTTAATTCAGCGTTTTTTTTAAGTCCAATGGGTATTAATCTTAATTAATGCACTTCAAGTGGTACTCAACAACTTTTATTTTACTTTTATGATAGATATATGAAAAGACTCCTTCAATTTATTAAATGGAGTAATTACAGACTGCTTTTAATTAATGTCAAACTTTATTAACATTGATTCAATAATGTTCATTTTTTTTAATAAAATTAAATCAAGGACAATTTGAGTAATATAAATAATGTTCTGCATAAAATTATGTGATTGACTACTTTTCTTAATCTGCGTAATCTAACTCATTTTTGCTTATAAATTATTCCGGAGGGAGTATTATATTAGATTATTATAACTATTAACCCTAAACCAACGATGGTCTGTTTCACTCCTCAAAAAGAAGAACGCTTTTGTGCAACTGTTCCACTCCTCTAGGTCGCTTTTCCTTCTTCTTGAAAATATCAAATTTGTTTTTGTGGAGAGTGATTCTCAAATTCCATGTTATGTTGTTTTTTGTTTATTCTTTGAAGTATTAAAATTGCATTGGCTTTCCTTGTATATTGTTTCTGTTTTCAAGTAACAATGTTCTCTAAGAAACACTCATCTGGAAGTCAAAAAAGAAAAAGAAAAAGACAGAGAGAACTTATTGAATATATTATAACTTATTGAATTGTTATAAGTATTTATCTTGTTTATATATTATAACTTTTTATTATAAATTTTAATATATTGAAGTTTGAATCGATACAATTTATTTGACTTTTGAACAGGTTAGATCTTGGTTGAAAAATAAGAGTGATTTCATCACTAAGTTTAAATATATATAAGGCTAATTTTTACTTTTGCCACGAGTCCTGAAAAATTCAGGACCGACACTGTTAAACAACTATGAAAAGAGTATTAGAATCTGTACATATTAATCTAATCTAATTATTTATGAAATATTTACAGAGATATTAATATAATTAATATATACAGATTCTAATAATGGATGCGACATCCATTGTTGTTCTTTATTTTTCACATCGATAAATTTACAGTTCTTACATTCTTATGGAAAGAAACGAAAAGAAAACTGACACAATCTAAAAGGTTCAATAAAAGTTGAAAGAATGTAAGAAATAATCTCTTGATTATTCTTATTAATGAAAGACATATATATACAAGTTATAAGGAATATCCTCTTCCTATTCTACCTAGAAATTACTATTCTATTTGAAGACTAACTTTACAATTATGGTAATATTACACTTCTAATTAAGGTACAAACCTAAGTCTAATATTTATCAAAGACACAAGGAAAGGGGAAGGGCCCCACACGGTACATGGGCCACACGGCTGGACCCACTGTTTAACACCCCCCGCAGTCATAGTGGGCGGTCTTCGAATGCTGAGACTGTCTCTAAAATCTTCAAAAAAGATTGAGGGAAGACCTTTTTCAAAGATGTCTGCAATTTGATATCTCGAAGGAATATGACAGACGCGTACTTGTCCTTTTGCTACCTTTCTCGAACAAAGTGAATATCCATCTCTATGTGTTTAGTACGCTGGTGCTGAACTGAATTACCAGAAAGGTAGATGACACTTATATTATCACAATACACCAAGGTAGCTTTCTCAATGGGACAATGAAGCTCTAAAAGAAGATTTCGTAACCAACATGATTCGGAGACCACATTAGCTACCCCTCGATACTCGGCCTCTGCACTTGAACGTGAAAGCGTAGATTGACGCTTGGCAGACCATGAGACCAAGTTGTTACCCAAAAACATACAATATCCAGACGTAGACCGTCTGGTGTCAGGACAACCACCCCAATCAGCATCTGTATAGGAGACCAATGTAGACGTCGACGAAGGATACAAATGCAAACCATACTCAAGTGTTCCCTGAATGTACCTAAGAATGCGTTTGAGTGCATTCATATGCTCAACTCTGGGATCATGCATAAACAAACACACCCGTTGTACGACATATGTAATGTCTGGTCGTGTGAACGTCAGATACTGAAGGGCTCCTGCAAGACTACGATATCTGGTCGGATCCTCATACGGAAAGCCAGCTGCAGCACCCAACTTGTGTTTAGTATCAACTGGAGTAGAAGTGAACTTACAGGATGACATCCCAGCCCTCTCAATGATCTCTGCTGCATACTTTCTCTATGATAAGAACAATCCACCTACATGACGAGTTACAGCAATCCCCATAAAGTAACTCAAATGGCCCAAGTCCTTCATGGCAAACTCAGAACTGAGCATTGTCATAATAGACTTGCGCAAAGTATCAGAAGAGGCAATCAAGATAATATCATCAACATATAACAGAATGTAAGCCATGGAAGATCCTCGACGATATACGAATAATGAATTATCAGACCTGTTGTGAGAAAAACCCATAGTCAGAAATAAAATCAGCAAACCTCTTATACCAAGCTCGTGGAGACTGCTTAAGCCCATACAAAAACTTCTTCAATAGACAGACATGATTAGGATATCTAGTATCCTTAAATCCCAAAGGCTGATACATATACACTGTCTCCTGAAGATCGTCATGTAGGAAAACATTTTTCACATCTAACTGATGAATGAGCCATGATTTTGAAAGAGCCAAGCTGAGCACAGTACGAATGGTATCCGGCTTGACCACTGGGCTAAATGTCTCACCACAATCTACACCAACCTGCTGAGTCTTACCATCACCTACAAGTCTAGCTTTATGCGTTGCAAATGAACCATCAGAATTTTCCTTATGAACAAAAATCCACATAGACCGAATAATATTAACATCAGATAGATGAGGTACCAGCTCCCACGTCTTATTATCAATAAGAGCATTATATTCACCGGTCATGACAATTTTCCAATTAGGGTAATTTAAAGCAGACACAGGATTACAGAGTAATGAAGATTTAAGAACATTTGAATTTAAATTGAAATGTCTTTTTGGTTTAAAAACACTCATTTGACTACGAGTGACTGGACCATGACTCTGGGCTGGATTTGGTGAATTTTGGGAATTTCCGAAAATATCTGGAAGTACCGTCGGCGTCTGAGTTTGGATCAGCGCTAAGCGCAGGCTCTATGCAGGGCCGCGGCGCTGAGGGCGGGTTTTGGGAAACCTACGTATTTTCTGGCAAACCTGAAAAATGTCGGAGAACATAGGGGGAGATAACATCATCCAAAAAATCATAGGAACTAGACACGAGTTTTTCTACTTTAGAGAAGGGAAATTGAGATTCATCAAAGAGAACATGACGACTAATGATGATTCGTTTTGAGGACAAATCAAAACATTTATAACCACGGTGATTTGACGGAAAATCCAAAAATACACAAGGAGTAGAACGTGCCTGAAGTTTGTTGATTGTAGTGGATGGAAACAATGGATAACATAAGCATCCGAAGACCGTAAGATGAGTGTATGACGAAGTCTTATTGTATAACACTTTTAGAGGGGATGAATATATCAAGTCTTTAGAGGGAAGAATATTTAGGAGATCGATAGCCATTTGTAATGCATGATGCCAAAAGAATGGAGGAACGGAAGAATGAACCAATAAAGTGCGGACATATTATTACTAGTACGAATTTTTCGCTCAGCTTCCCATTTTGTGAAGACGTATGAGGACAAGAAAAACGAAAATTTATCTCATTTTGAGCACAAAACTCCCTAAATTCTCCATTATCATATTGATGCGCGGTAAGATGCACACACTTTAAACGCAAGTGCACGTTATCGTATCAAGTAGTATAGTCTTTGATAAGACCGAATATCGTCCTCTGGGATTAGGGTTCAAGTACCAACTATCTATTTTCTAGTATCTATTTGGCGAATTGATAATTGATTTGGTTGTTTATAACTAAGAATTATGAACTATTTAAAGTATAAAGGTTTACTTCAGATGTGATGAGAATAGGGCTTCTATGTATCCTCACTATCCGCTTATGCTACTTACTAATGCATTACTTATGGTATTCTTATTTTGGAGAAAGCAGGTTTACGAAATCGTTTTATACTCCCGTTAGGGTTATATAAACACTCAACCCCAGTATCGTTCCTTACCTACCTTTCGGTGATAAGGGTAACTTTATAGGAGGATTAAGAACAAAAACCTAGTTGACCGTCACGCACAATGCACAAAATTAGGTTTGTTAAGCCTCTCATCAACGCTACATAAATAATTGAGGTATTTTCATCCCCAATCTAAGAATGTCTACCCAACTTACAGCATATTCACAATCCCCCCTTTTCAGAATCTGATTAGAAATCATATAGTGATAATTAGTTGTCAATTAATTACCAAGAATTCAACTCAATTATTGGATAGATCTCACAATAAGAACAATAACCATAAGCATGCATTAATTTATAACATAAGTTTCAAGCAATTCAACATAGAAAGCCCTATAAGAGAATTAGTTCCTAGCCATTAACATGACAAGAACTAATTCCATGTTCATCATACAAAACTGAAATAAAGTAAAGAAAGGGAAAAGAAATTACTAAATTAATGGTATCCAATCTCCAAGCAAAAGTCTTGAGTTGTGCAAGAAGGGGAACCCTTAAAAACTGCCTAGGGTTCTCCTTTTATAGGCTGAAAACCGCCTCAACTTTTCCCTGCCTGGCCCAAAATCCGCCTAAAAACCTATTTTTTCGCTGCCGCGCGTTCGCAGAGGCCGGCGCCAAGTTCGCAATCCGTCGGTGTTTTGGCGCCGCGCCCCGATATCGCTCTCGAGGCGCGCCGAAGTCTTCGCAACCTCTGCGAATGGTGGCGCGCCCTCGCTTTGCTGCAGGAGGCCTTGCGCTGGTCTGGATTTTAGCCTCGTTCGCCACTTTCTCTGTTTTCAGCTCTGACATCTCCTCTTTTGCCCTCTTTTTGCTCCTTTCCCGCCATTTGGCCATTTTAACCACTTTGACTCAAAAGAAAGAAAAACTATCCTAATACGACACTTATATATGCAGAATGGGACAAAAGACTAACTAAAATTGACTCAAAATGTGTATATAAAATACACCGATCAAATACCCCAAACTTAACCTTTGCTCGCCCTCGAGCAAAGATAGAAAGAAATAAACTAAAAGACTCAAAGAAACGAAAAATAAAAGACTCCCTGTCATTAATCACTTTTGCTGCATAAATGTTAACTAGAAAAACATGAAGGTTAGCAGAATAATATGCAGGAACATATAGCATGAAATTTTCAGCACACTAAACACATGAAGCTAAATATTTCGCAAACTCATATTCATCATGCTTAATGAAAGTCAATATACTAAATCATGCATATAAATTCAAGAATTCCTATGGCATGCTTACTTGCTATTCTCCACTAATTTTGGATATGCATAAAAGAGATCTTCAGGACTTTGAGGGTTGTAATGTAAGCTTAGGTAGGGGTTGGTAAAGATAGGCATTTAAGCTCATTTTTCTGTACCATAAGCTCTTTGGCTTTTCAATTTTCCCCTTTTTCTTTTTGTTCTTTCCTTCACTTCAATTCTATCTTTTTCCCTCTTTTGTTTTGGGAGAATGAAGAGTATTATAATAACAAGCACCCCCAAACTTAGGCTTTTGCCTCTTTCTTATTACTTTTTATCAAAGCAACAAGCTCATTCACTCTTTTTGTCTCTTTTTTAACACAATTGATTCCACTACTTCACATTTTTACTTATGGCACAATTTGTGGGAATATATGGTGTCAAAGAAGAAGTTTCAAATTTAGGCTCAATGGGGCTGACTAGGGATATTTTTAAAGTACAGGATAGAAAAGAATGGTAAGAATTGGCTATCAAAGAAATGCCTGAGTCATCTCCCTAACATGCATATCCTAACTATTTCGCCTCAAATAGCAAGCAATCATAACACATAAGCATTTATCATTTAGCATGCATAACTCAAGCAAGAAACTCCAAATATACAGATTCTGTGAGTTTTTGGCATATCTAACCTGAGTGTTTAGATAGTTGCTTCAATTCCTTTACATTATTCCACCTTACTTCACTAGGTGTTTCTAGCAACTACAGCATACATGATCTTTGACAGGCAATTATGACTCAAAAAGAAAAAAATTTGGTGACTCAAAATAGACATAAAACAAATAAAACGATTTAAATAAAACATAACATGACACACAAATAAAACACCCCCAAACTTAAATCACACATTGTCCCCAATGTGTGCAAGACTCAAAGAAAATAAAAGAAAAAGACACTTACAGACTTTGGCTAAAATGGTGGTGGTGGCGGTGGATAATCATCGACCGTTGGTTGAACAAGGCACTCACTGGCCGTCGATTTGTTGCCTTGTTTCTTGCTGTCCTTGTACTACTGTTTGCAAGGTCTGCATCATCTCCCTCTGATGTTGGTACAATTGCCCCATTGTGGGCTCTGAAGGTTCTGCTCTTGTGGTTGGTCGGTGGCTAGGTCCTGCCTCATATTGAGCCCCCTGTTCGTGCTCATCTTCATCCATGGCGGCCTCTGCTGCCGCTGCTTCGCGGTGGTTGTACTCCGTCTGCCGCCTGGTGGGCTTGGAGTGCAGGAAAGAGTGCACTATCCCATGTGACACGCCGTTGGTTTCTTTCATGAGTATCCGAGGGTAGGATTGGGACCGCACTCATGTGACATAGCTTTGTGATAACTGAGCCATGTCCCAATCCGCCTGTTGTTACCAATCTGCTGATTTCCTCGATGCTCTGCACTATTTCTTTTCCCACATCAATCGTCAACCCTCTCATAATTCCATATATCAGTTTAATCCTATCCTCTGGCACTCTGGTGAAGTGCGTGGATGGAATCATGCGGGCGCTGACGAAATATAGCCAACCTTTGGCTACTTTGTTGAATTGACACCTGTTCAGTGCTCTCGACCCATTTCTTCCAATATCCAAAACAGCCCCAGGGTAGCCGTGGTTCGCAATGTTATTCCGATCGATGTTGTTCCGCTTCCTAGACCATGTTCTAAAGAGGTTCCAATCGTCACTTTCTGCAACATCAACCGTCTTCAATTGTGCATTTACATTCTCTGCTGTCACAGACACATAAACTCCCCTAACAAAACATCCCCTTTCCACCTTCTCCGGAAAGTTGGCATAAAATTCACGCACCATTGTTGTGTTGACTGGTGCTATCTTCTCCGGATTCACAAATCTCCTCCACTCCCTTAACTCAATCATCGCCCGAATGGGCTCATAAACATCTTCTTCCCCATATTACTCCCTCTGGTAGTCCATTCCCCTTTCTGGTATTAAGGGTCTGGTATCAAGCTTTTTGTATCTTTGGTAGGCTTGGTAACTCACAAACCTATTTTCATCGTATTGTGGGGTTGGGGTGGATGTGGAGCCTCTTCTCTTCCTGGTGGCCATGGTTTAAAAATAGTTTTATGGAGCTTTTCAATTTAGTGGCACAAATGTTTCCTACACAATCTACAACTAGCAGCGAACACAACACCCCCAAACTTCAACCTTTCTACGCAATACCCACAATCTCCGTTTCTACTTTTTTCTCCAAACTTCACAATCACTTTTCAGCACCCCAAACTACTCCAACTACAATACTCCTCCCAACTACTACCTCCTATAACTTCAGTAAAAGGATTCAAGAACAGAAAAAGATTACCTTTTTGTGAGAAGCTTCAAGCTTGTTCTTGTTTCTAATGGTGGGTTGAGGCTATGGAATGGAGCTTTGTTGGTTGAGATGGCTGAGGGTTTTTAGGAATTTAAGAGTTTTGATTGTGGTTGGGTTGGATTTATGGAGGATTTGTGGGTGATTTTTCGAAATTTCGTGGGTTTTTGGAGAGGAAGGGTTAGGTTTTTGATTTTTGGAATTGGGGAAAATCTGATTTTTGGGCGTTTTAAGTTTCTGGATTCCCGCTTCGGCGCCGCGGCGCCCAATCATCTGCGCTCCTTCGGGACTTTCTGCGCATGCCCATATCGGGCGCCGTGGCGCTAAACTTCAAAGACTCTTGATATTTGGCGACGCGCCTGCTTCTGGCGCGCTTAAACTCGGCAAACCTTCTGGAATTCTACCGCCGCGCCTCGCTTCTGGCGCCGCTCTTAAACTTCGCTGCTCGATTCTTTCGCGCCGCGCTGCTTCCCGAGCCATGGCTACCGCTGAAATCCTTGCTTTTCTTTAGTTTATTTCCCTGTACCTGTCAATCACAGCTCAAACACAAGCCCCCAAGACCGTGAGATTGTTCTAGACAAAATAAAATAAACTAAAGACAGAAATTAAAATGACATAATTGAAAACGTTGGGTTGCCTCCCAACAAGCGCTGTCTTTAACGTCTTTTAGCCGGACGCAATTAACCTTTCTGAGTGCCCATTGGATACTTCTGCGAACTGCTTGCAATCCACAGATTTATTGCTATAGGTCTCAATTTCCCTATAACTATTTGTTCAAACAGGGGCCTTAAACATACAAGTATCCCCCAAGCACACAAGATGAGTTTGTCTTTTAGGCTTCTTATTTTGTAGGAAACCGTGAAATTCTCTACATCTCTTGACTCTGGGGGTTGCCCTTGATGGTATGCAATTCTTAATTGGGAGTCATTTGTGATAGCTAGTGGTGTTTCTTCTGTGATAGGTGCACGAAAAAGAATTTCCACGTAATCGAAGGTGAATAATTGGATTTCTGCAATCTTTTCCTTCTCTACACCAACTATCTCACCAGATTCCTCAATAGTTGGGTGTGATTCAGGCTCCTCAACTTGCTGTTCGCTGTTGAATATTATCGCGAGTTCTGCTATTTGCGTTTCCAACTTCTTTATGGTCAACCTCATTTCGTCCATGAACTGAGCTTGAGATTTAGTGAGGCTGAGTATGGTTTCTCGCAATTCCTCCCTCTCTTCCTCTATGGTTGGAGCTCGATCATATTGACAGTAGTAATCCATATCTTCAGGATCCCTGAGATGCATAAAAACCAACAAAGAATCACGACACCCTTGTTTTCACACGATAAATACATAAAACAAACAAAATTAGAAAAACTATATATAAAACCAAATTAGAAATTAAAAATAGACAAATTTGATATTGAACTATGCCTAATCCCCGGCAACGGCGCCAAAAACTTGATGCGCGGTAAGATGCACACACTTTAAACGCAAGTGCACGTTATCGTATCAAGTAGTATAGTCTTTGATAAGACCGAATATCGTCCTCTGGGATTAGGGTTCAAGTACCAACTATCTATTTTCTAGTATCTATTTGGCGAATTGATAATTGATTTGGTTGTTTATAACTAAGAATTATGAACTATTTAAAGTATAAAGGTTTACTTCAGATGTGATGAGAATAGGGCTTCTATGTATCCTCACTATCCGCTTATGCTACTTACTAATGCATTACTTATGGTATTCTTCTTTTGGAGAAAACAGGTTTACGAAATCGTTTTATACTCCCGTTAGGGTTATATAAACACTCAACCCCAGTATCGTTCCTTACCTACCTTTCGGTGATAAGGGTAACTTTATAGGAGGATTAAGAACAAAAACCTAGTTGACCGTCACGCACAATGCGCAAAATTAGGGTTGTTAAGCCTCTCATCAACGCTACATAAATAATTGAGGTATTTTCATCCCCAATCCAAGAATATCTACCCAACTTACAGCATATTCACAATCCCCCATTTTCAGAATCTGATTAGAAATCATATAGTGATAATTAGTTGTCAATTAATTACCAAGAATTCAACTCAATTATTGGATAGATCTCACAATAAGAACAATAACCATAAGCATGCATTAATTTATAACATAAGTTTCAAGCAATTCAACATAGAAAGCCCTATAAGAGAATTAGTTCCTAGCCATTAACATGACAAGAACTAATTCCATGTTCATCATACAAAATTGAAATAAAGTAAAGAAAGGGAAAAGAAATTACTAAATTAATGGTATCCAATCTCCAAGCAAAAGTCTTGAGTTGTGCAAGAAGGGGAACCCTTAAAAACTGCCTAGGGTTCTCCTTTTATAGTGAAAACCGCTCAACTTTTCCTCGCAGCTGGCCCAAAATCCGTCCTAAAACCTATTTTTTCGCTCGGCGCGCTGCTCGCAGACAGCGCGCGCCGGAAGTTCTGCAATCCGTCGGGTGTTTTGGCGCCGCGCCCGATATCTGCTCGAGGCGCCGCGACGCAACTCCCGTGGCTTCCGTATGTTTAGCGTCGCGCCTCAGATCTGTCTTCGAGCGCCGCGGCCGAAGTCTTCGCGCAGCCTCTCTGAATGGTGGGCGCCGCGGCCCTGCTTTTGCCTGCAGGAGGCGCCGCGGCGCTGGTCTGGATTTTAGCCTCGTTCGCCACTTTCTCTGTTTTCAGCTCTGGCATCTCCTCTTTTGCCCTCTTTTTGCTCCTTTCCCGCCATTTGGCCATTTTAACCACTTTGACTCAAAAGAAAGAAAAACTATCCTAATACGACACTTATATATGCAGAATGGGACAAAAGACTAACTAAAATTGACTCAAAAGGTGTATATAAAATACACCGATCACATATTCTTTGTCATTATACATTGAATGTTTTTTATTTTCCGTTCGAATTGCGTTCTTATGAAAGCTCTAAATTTTATGAAGATGGAAAAAACGTGAGATTTTTTCGCAATTGAAAACGTTCATAAATATTTAGTATAGTCATCTAAGAATAGAACATAATAACGATGACCCATACAACTGAGAACCGGAGATGTCCATAAATCACTATGAATAATTTCAAATGGCATAGAAGTATTCGAATTTGAAGCTACAAATGGTAATTTAATAATCTTTTCCAAAGCACAAGATTGACAAATTGGAGTACTACGCGTACCCTTACAAGAAATAAACTTATGTCTATCTAAAGAAGATAAAATGGACGACCCCGGATGACCTAGATGAGCATGCCACAAGGAAGGAGCAAGAGCTGCAAAGGTAGATGGCATAGCGTGACGCGAGACGCTTGGACTTGGTGTGATTGGATATAGGTCCCCCCCACTGTTACACCTCATGAGATGACTCCCCATCTTAAAATCCTTTACAGAAAATCCAAATGGATCAAAATTAATAGAAACTCAGTTATCAGTTGTGAATTTACGGACAAATACTAAATTTTTAATTAATTTGGGGCATGGAGGGTATTTTTCAGGGCAAGTGGTGGATGAGGATGGGACAAGGTTTTATGATCATAACCCTTAATTGGAATAAAATTGCCATTACCAACAGTTATACCACGATTAGTGCTCAAATTGGAATAAGATGAGAGAGTACCTTGATCGGATGTCATGTGGGTAGTGGCTCTGGTGTCCATGTACCAATTAGGGTCCGGTTGAGTCAAGCCAAGTGTGCATGCGCCATTGCTTGATGTCGGTGCGAGTATGTCCCACTGCATGGTGAGCCTGATGGGGGCGAGGCTCAAGTATACTAGATCGCTGAGATCGCCATACGCCGGATGCGAACCCGAGTGCAGGTGGGAGAAGCTGGGACGAGGCGAGTATCCTGGCGGATACTGAGGCACCGTGGCGCTGTAAGGTGGAGCCGCGGCGCTGTAAGATTGAGTTGCGGCGCTGTGAGGTGATGGGACCCATCGCCATCGCCTGGGGCCCATGTGGGCTCCACGGCTTCTTTATTCTTTGTTGTCATTGTTGCCACGATTCTTGCCATTATTCTTCTTATTCTGGCCTTTTTTACCACCTCTGTTGTTGTGACTTTGGGTCACGGTGGCTGGATTGGAAGGAAAAAAATTGGAAGCTGTCATCATACCTACATGACTACTCCCAATCGCTGCTTTCTTAGCCAAGTCAACTTCTTCCAATGTAAGCATGGAACAGGCCTAATAGAACTCTGGCAAGATGCCACTCTGTCGAATAACTGAAGCAACACCATTATAGGCCTCTGACAGACCTGCAACCATCTGAAGAACCAGACGACTGTTAGAAACTGGAAAACCCACGTTGCGAAGTTGATCCGCCAATCCCTTGAGGCGTTAGCAATAAGAAGAGACGTTGGGAGAATTTGTCATAGCCACTTGCGAAAATTCATGCTCAAGAATAACAATTCTAGAATGACTGTTATCTTGAAATATGTCACGCAAACGGTTCCACGCCGTCATAGCTGTAGAGTTGGGTTCCACAATCGTCTGTAAGAGATCCAAGGAGATAGTGTCATAAATCCACTGAAGAACCTTGAAATCAAGCATGTCCCATAATTCCGGGTCTGCTTCTTGAGTGGGCACATTAGATGTAGACGCCTTATCACCCTCATTTGAAGGAGGATGAAGGATGATGTGGTGAAGAACTTTATGTGCTTTAGCATGAATCTTGAATAATTCCGCCCATGTCCCATATTGAATGTTTTCTAGGTCAAGAACAATAGGAAGAACACTCTTGATATTAGAAACTGTGAGGGCAGGGTGAAAAATGTTCTTATCAGCCATAGGGAATAAAACAACAAGATTCAGAGAAGGGAATTTGTGAGAAAGGTTCTTGGAAGAGAAGAAACTCGGTTTTTGTGAAAGAAGAAACACACAAAAAAATCGAGAAATTTTAGGGCAAAATTTCGAGAAAGAAGAAGAAATTTTGAGGAGCGGAAGCAGGGTAAAGAGAACCTAGACTCTTGATACCATGAAAGAATGTAAGAAATAATCCCTTGATTATTTTTATTAATGAAATGCATATATATATATACAAGTTACAAGGAAGATCCTCTTCCTATTCTACCTAGAAATTTCTATTCTATTTGAAAACTAACTTTAAAATTATGTCAATATTATACTCCTAATTAAGGTACAAACCTAAGTCTAATATTTACCAAATACATAAGGAAAGGGGAAGGGCCCCCACACGGTACATGGGCCACACGGCTGGACCCACTATTTAACAAAAGTGATTCATCTTATCGCATTGGTGGTCAAACTTTGACTCTTAAAAATTAAAAACATATATGGAGACAATATTTCATGGTGGGGAATTAAATAAGTATAATGGATTCTCTACTCCTTTACCAATATGTAAAATTAAAGTCCCATCTTTTGACCATATTTTCTCATGTACTTTCTACTCTTATTAGTGCAATTGAATCTAGTGACTGACGATATAGAAAAAGTTTTAATCAGGTATTGTTTAGCTACTTAACTAATTTCATTTTGTTTCAGTATAGGAAAGTTTGTATTGAAATATTCATATCTAAGATTTTTTAATTTATGATCAATTTGTTACATTATCAATCGATAGATCATCAACTCAAAATTGATCACGATACCTTAGGTTATTATAGCACTCATTGATTGCATACTAAATTTGGAAGTTTGCTTACTGAATTGAATTTACAATTATGTAAAGCTAAAGAACCATTACATATCTTTAGTTTGACCTCCATGCAATAACGTAACGTTAATGCTAGCGATAATGCATACAACTGTGAATTTGTAACAAGTCCCTTCAGTGCAAGCTGCATAGGCACATATGGAAGCAACAATTGGTCTTCCACTAGGCATGCAATACTCTGCTTTTTTGTCAAATAGGATTAACTAATATTTAGCTATAGAATTTGTCCGTAACTAATTAATGGTCGAGTATTATACTACCTTTATCGAGTTAATTACTCAAATAAGTATTTAAGTTATGAAATAACTCAGTAAAGTCACATTTGAATTTTTTGTAATAATAAATCATCCAATTTAACCCAATTCCGATCATATAATTATGAACTTTTGTTGAGTTTTTCTTTGTTTCTTAAATAATTTCATGTCAAGTTATTAATATTTACTTGATAAATATATTCTTTTACCAACTAATATTTGTAGCTTTTTCACCGGGTAAAATATTTTACCATTTAGCTCAAATCATAGAAACTCAAACTTAATCTTAGAAAGCATATCACTTCAGCAAAAGCATTTAGTATATTTAATGCCTTAATTAAGTAATCTTTTATTACTGCCTATGTATAGTGGAAGGATTGTTGGTCACCATTCAATTTTTTCAATTATCCCCCTTGAAAACCAGTTGAGTTGTCTTGGTCACCATTCAAGACTTGTCTATATATGACTTTTTCACCAAAGATAACCTAGAGCCATCTTTGGATCCGTGCGAGGTGTGCTGTCGCACATGGCCCCCGAAAAACGAAAAAATTTAGAGCCTTTTTTTTTCATTTTTTATTAAGTAGTATTAGCCAAAATTTACTATAAAGGCCCATAATTCGCAGGTTTTAGCCCAATTAAGAGTCAACTTTTACGAATTAATATAGAGTATTCAAAATGTTTGAGACGGTACTGGTCAGACTCATACTAATTTTAACTTAAGAAATGATATATATATATATATATATATATATATATATATATATATATATATATAAATTCACTGTTTTTATTCTTAGTACTTCTAATTTGCATGTTTGAGATTAGCCTTTTTCAAGAGTCTAACTGTAAAATGTATTTAAAGGGATTATTTCAAATAAAGTAAGGGAATATTAAATAATATTAATTCGTTTAATAAAGAATGAAGACTTGATAATTGACCTGGTTATATGATTTTGTTAGGTTTCTGCTTCTACTTTTGATCGTAGTCCAAATCTCATTCATGAGGTCGTTTTGATTTTAAAGGAGAGACTGAATACCAACAGTTGGGCCATTTCGCAATTAGCCCAATCAACAAAATAAATGTTCTATGAATGATGGATTGGGCTTACTGACAGGCCTAAAGGAAACAAATCTACATAATTCATGGCAGATTTACACAAATGTTTTCTTTTTTAGGCCATCATTTTGCCCTACTTCTAAAAGTTGTGCAAATATAGTCCTTAAGAAATTCTTCTTCGAGATAATAGTAGACTCGGTGTAACGTTTGCTTGTATATTTCTCAATCTTACAAACAAAATATTAGACTTTCATCTAACTTTTGAAAGTAATTCAAATGTTTAGACCATGGTCTCGCATTTTTTCATACAATTTTCAATTTGATCAAAAAGAATATTTAGATCGTCTTCTAAAAATTCATGTGTTGTAAAAATAAATAAAAAGAAGAGCATTTACTAAATAATTGTCCAATTTTGTACAAATATTGGAAATCTTCTCAAAATTCATTTCATATTGCAAATTCATTTCCTATTTACAAAGACCCATCACATACATGTCCACGTGTCACCACATAGAAACACAACGCTATCCATAGTTTCTACTATTTCATGCATATGTTTAAAGATGCTGCTGGTTATTTTTGCAAGTATTCAACAACAATAATTGACATGAAATGGAGCAATTACTCCTATGCAGCTTATGGACATGGGTCAAGAGTAATTGATTCTATTAGTTGAAGTTATGAATATGAAGATGGACGTTAGAGAACGTTCATTTGCATCCGTGACAGATATAATTTTTTTGATGCTAGTTAAACTGAACTCAATATTTTTTATCGAATAATTTAAATATATTTTTAAAAATTCACTAACATTTTAAATATTAAATCGTACATAAATTCAAAAGTAGAATGAGTTCATATAAAAGAACGACTTCATCTAACTTATATCTTGGATTATCAACATGAACAAACTTATGGATAAAAAGAGTATCTTGTGGCTGTAGTTTAGTGGTGAGAATTCCACGTTGTGGCCGTGGAGACCTGGGCTCGAATCCCAGCAGCCACATATTCAATATTTTTTTCCAATAATGTTTAAGCATTTTGAAATTTAATAACAAAATGACATAAGGGAGAATTAATTTGATTCATTTGCTAATCCGTAATTAATTTGTAACTAGAAGTTAGATTAAGTATATTTAATTTAGATCAAGTAGAAGATTTAAATCCATCTCAATAATAATCTCTCTAAAGTTGATGGTCACTTCTGTTGTGTCAATCAAAAAATTAATTAATTGGTTATATGAACTCAACAACGGTCTAAGTAACATAAGAAATTTAAATAAGCATCAGAATAGATCATTAATAAACCTAAACCTTTTGTGAAAATATTTCCTAAATAGGCCTACTTAGGGTTAGAGAATCCATTAATTATATAACGTATTTATTGTCGACACGGGTTAAAAAACTAGAGTAATAAATTAGTAAACTCAGCAAAGTTTTTAATTTTAGAGGGAACATGTTATTTAATGAGCGATTATCATATACTTAAGTTCATTAACATTATAAGTTGAATATGTCTTTTATGAATTTGTTATAAAATCTAACGCTATTTTTTATGATTGTTGTAATAATATTACATACATTATATATATATATATATATATATATATATAGATAGACGAGAGAGAGGATAAATCCCGCCACTAGTCGTCTAACCGGTGAAATCAGTGGAAAGAGTGCAAAACTCAGTCCCGACTTGTCTCGACTCGACAAATCGACTTCTCATATTTCTAGTTTGATCGACCCCTGGGGACAAAAGAAATTCCATTTAAGTTTTACTTTTCTTTTATTCTCTATTGTCTATAATATATATACGAATTACGATAGTCATTTATAGATTATTTTTATATTATAATTTTAAAATTCATTTATAATATAAATAGTTAATCTTTTAGGAATTTGTTATGAAATTTTTTGATATTTTTATTAACTACTTTTTGTATTACCTATATTAAATATTGTTATAAAATTATCATTTTATTATTTTCACCTGCATAATTGATATTAGAGTTTTAATTATTAATAATAAAATTAAATTTCTTATATTTTGGTCATTTATTTCATTATATAGAATTTCATTAACTTATATACTCGATGTTGGAAATTTATTAACGTGAAATAAAGTTAATTCTATTATTTATGACTCGAATAATTGGGGTCCTGCACATCAGAAACGTCGTTTCCACACACGTGCACACATTGTACCAAGGATCGTAAATTTACTTAGTGAAAGAGATATTGGTACGTAAACAAAACGTGAGGCATGAAATGATAGACAGTTATTGGCCAAGTAACAAGTGTTTTCACGTTGGTAAATGAAGGAAGAAGTGTACAATGTGTAAAAGATGAAAAAAATCAGAAATCGCCGCGGAGCCGTGAAGGGTCGTGGCGCCTCCTCCCAAGGGTCGCGGCGCCCGTAACGGTAAAAATACCTAGGAAGTTACTGGAGATGAAGAGTCGCGACACCTCGGCTCCAGTGAGCTACTGGACGTGAAGCGCCGCGGCGCCCTCCCGAAGGGCTGCGGCACCTCGGGACCAGTGTGATCGTTGGAAGACGTTTTGTAATTGATTCTTGAGCTGACTTTGGAGTATTAATCCTCCATTATTTGGCTCATGAATTCAGTCATTATTTGGCTGAATTGTAAACTCAAATTTAAGGTCATTACATGGCATTGAAGGCCATTTACTTGGCTATTTGGGAAGACATCTTCATCACACTATAAATTGAGGCCCTTGGCTCAATTGTAGAAACACCTCATACTTGTATGATTTCAGATTTTCTAAAAACTCTTCCTCTCTAGCATATATTTCACACACTCAAAGGTTCTTCTTGAGAAACACTTGAGTTTTCTTTGCTCATTTGTCTGTTGTTGTTTTATCTTGGGAGACAAATTGTCAATAACCGTTAAAGGATTAATACGGAGCAATATTGTCTTAAGGACCAAGTGAATATCACTGAACTCAGCAACGCAACTATAACACTACCAGATTTAGTTTCTCTTGATTTCAGGTTATAAAGATCAAGGGGATTGCTGCAGTTCCAACCTCAAGATCCAAGACTCTAAGACGGATTTAAGACTGAAGATCAAGATCTTAAACACTCATTGTTGTTGTAACAACTCTTATTGGCTACAAGATTGTTAACTATTATAATCTGTATAGTTTATCCTTTCAAAGCACTATTCATAGTAGTTTACTATTTCCGTACATCCATTGTATACCCAACAACTTAAGACAATATTGGTACTAGTGCTAGAAAGATGTATGCCAGCAGATCTGGTCCTAGTTTGGGTCTCTCTTTGACGATAGTTACAGATCTATTCCGTCAAAGGGGAGATATTTGTTGAATGATCCTGAACTTGAAGATACTGCTAATACTCATGCTAGCAAGGATAAGGATCAAAGAAGAGTTGTTGTCACCACTCCCGAGAGTGGTGGAAACAAGCGCCCACACGAGGTTGAGCTTGTCAACCGGGACAAGAGAAGAAGGCTGGAGATGTTGTTCCATCTTATAGCAGAAAGCCTCCATCTTATGGTAAGGAGGATTTGGACACGTGACTCACGTGGGCCATATTCCAAAGGTATGAGTTAATTAGTCTTCCTTGTCCATAGTATGTTTAGAGAATTTCCGAATATGAGGGAATAAAGTAAGGCTAAGAATATGAAGTGTTTTCATTAAAACTTATATTCCTTACACCCTAAAATCAGAATTGGACTACTCACCTTCCCGTTTAAAGATTGGGCTGTTATAAACAACGACCTAAAAAGAATGAACTTAAATTGTAATAAACTGGATTTATGGACAATCCTAAGCAAGAGAAGAGGACTAAGGACAAGGACTAGAGGACTAGATACAAACCTGTCACCGTTTTCGACAGAAGATTCGTCTTTTGACAGGATAGTAGTGGACACTCAGTCATACAAAGCCTACGGGCGACTAGAGTGAGCCAGATCCGTCACATGACATGACGATGTTAGACATTCAGTCATACGAAGCCTACGGGCGACTGGAGTGGGTCAGAGTTTCCAGATCTTAAATGATTTGAAGGCGAAGAAAAGCGAGAATGGACACTCGATGCGCGAAGGCAAGCCCAGAGTGGGCCAGAGTATCAAGATCTTATACGATCTGGTTACGCCCTAACCATGGGCAAGAGTTTGTTCATGTGAAACAACGCCACCTCCAAAGTAAAAGGAGTTGAAGAGGTTGTCCTAAAGAATTTAAGGGAATGGGATCACTCTAATAAGAGGTGATACATGTCCCAAATTTGGTTCAAGGACGTTGTTGGTCAAACTGGCTTGATTCTAGTCCAACAGGTCTATAATAACTAAGAGTGGTACAGTAAGACTGTAGCCAAATGAATGATATATTTGTAATTTGTGCATCTATGCCATCATAGATTAAGACACATTAAATAAAAAGTCATTCAAAAGCTAACTAAGTTGATATTGTTGTCGTCTGTCGACATAAAACCTCAAATGAATGTGAGGTAGGCAAAGAGGCAAAATCATCTTTCCATTCCATCAAAGGAATAGCGAAAGAAGAATCGCACTTCTATGACATAGTCACTCCTACGTGGGTGATTTGACGCGTGTACAAATAGAGGGGGTAGACAAGAACATTGCGATCTTCATCGACGATGGTACAATGTAGTGCATCCTTTGTTGAAAATCTAAGATGAAACCCCATCAGAGCGCCGCGGCGCCTCCACCAAGAGTTGCGGCGCTTGAAGGTTGTTTGGCTACTGTAGTTCGGGATCTGCGGCGCCTCCCAGTAAGGGCCGCGACGCTTCAGAAGCAGAAGCTGAAAGCCTACGGATTGAGGAATTCGTACGGATAGAGGGGGAGAATGTGAAACATTATTTATCATACAATTTATCCTTACTCACCTCAGTCTAACGGTGTTAGCCAAGAGCAAATCCATACTCCCAAGATATGTGGGGCAATGCGATCCTTACCACTAATGCAATTCTCAACGAAATTCCGCATAAGGATAAGGAAACCCTCCATGTGAAACATGGAAAGAATCTCATATACAAATATTGTGATATGGGGTAGTGTGATAAGTGTTCAAATACCTAAGCCAAAACAGGTCAAGTTGGACCTAAGACTATACATTGCATATCAAATTGATCTGCAAAGAACAATAGTGTTTATCGCCTCTTGGTGCCAAAGAATGTTGAATTCTTTGAAGATAACTTTCCTTCAGAAGGAAAAAGAAGTAATTGTTCAAGGTTAACAAGAACCCGCGAGTGCCTGATTGTATGGAACTAAACGCTCCAGATATATAGGACTCGAAAGTTGTTGACTGTCCGGAACTTAATGTTCCAGATCTATAGAACTAATGGATTCTAGATGGTGAACTGAGACAGAGCAAAAGGAGGAGACAAAAACTTGTTCCAGGCCTTCTAGCTTATATAGTTGAAAATGAACCATGGACAATTAACAAAGAATTGTCATCTCCGAAAGCTCTGCTTTGGAAAGAAGTAAAAAGAGAGAAAATAGACTCCATCAGATAAAACCGTACTTGTGTGATGGTTGATCTTCCTTTGGGAAAAGAACCTCTGGGTTATAAAAGTGGATACTCAAATTGAGTATAAAGTAGGTGTATCTACTGATGAGTATAAGGACTCGTCTACTTGGACATGTGTTCCTATGTGAAAAGCTTAACCTCCAGGGTCACCGCAGTCTTGTGTGACATGAATGTTGAGACATCCTTCCTAACCGGAAAGTTGGTTTGATGGACTGTTGGGCTTCTTTCTGAAATTCCTTTGTGGTCCCTGAAATGTGTACATTTGGTCCTGGAAGGTTCAGATAAAACAAAAATAATGAATCTGACTACAGAAACATTGACTCTGAATCTAGAAAGCCAACAGTTGGAAAACCAAAAATCCGCAAGTGGAAGAAGAAAATAATATGGAACAACCCGATGGGTATGCAGTTTCAGGGAAGAGAAGAAAGTTTATCGACTTGTTAAGATAAGGAAGACAAGTCAAAGAGGAAAGAAAGAGGGAAATGAGCTAAAAGCAAAAACACTTACAGTCGAGTTGCTTCAGCTAAACTTTTTCTCCTATTCTCATTTCACTATTCCATAAGGAGAAAGACTTACAGTCGAGTTGCTATGCTGTTCTGCTTTTCACGCCTCTCTGTACGGGCTGAAACAGGCCCCGAAGCAATGGCACGAAAACTTTGATAGTACTATACTATCGAATGACTTCTCCATTAAAGAGTGTGACAAATGTGTCTACATGAAAAGATAATTCTAACTCGTTTATGATATGTCTTTACGTAGACGACATGTTGATCACAGAGTAATCCTAGTTTGTTCCTAGAAGTATGTTAAAATAATATTTTGATATGAATGATATGGGTATTACAGATGACATCTTAGGAATTGGAATTTCTAAGACATCTAATAGACTGGTCTAAACCAAATTCACTTGTGAGGTGTTTGACAGGCTCGTTGAAGTCACCAATGAATATTAATCATAAAATTAATTGGAATCATGGTGCACCCATATATCAGGAGCGATAGACACATGCCACATGTAGTTTAATGTATTTCATACACTACAACTGACCTGATATCGGCTCATAAAGAAGATCAATTGAACTAAGGTTCACTCGTGATTCTGAAAATGATCGATAGAAGGCTTTAAATGAGATGTGATTGTCGCGCCCGATTTCGACCGCAACATTATTTCGGCGAATCCTGCCTGTTAAAAATAAAAGTGCAAAAAAGGTGCAAAAAGTGCTAAAGGCTGCTTAAATGCTAAAAGGTGCTAAAAGGGTTCGCGGAGTCGCCACCTAATTATTTGGGTGAATTAGGACACCTAAATGTTAACTAAGTAAAGTCAACACTAACTCCATTTAATTGTCTGCTAAACTATATGAGATTCTAGGCAAGGGTTCTTTATTAATCTAGAGGGAATGGGTTAGACACCCTCTAAGATCCGCTAACTTGCGGTTTTCCATTCAAACCTAGGTTAATTATTATGTTAGAGAAAATACATGCTTTGAAAATATGAAGTTTCGTAAAAAGATGTATTGTGACAATGATTTGTTAATAAAATGCATATGAGGATTTATGTGTTTAGAAAGTATTTAGTAAGAAATAATGCCTTAGCTACATGATTGGTTATGCAAGTGAAAGTTATTAAACGGTTTTAATGTAACTTAAGCAATGTATTGACTTAGGGGGGGAGACGAATTTCTAGTATCAAACTGCTTCCTAATGGTGACTTAAAGCATAACTATTCTAAGTGTACTACTAGTAATGTAATGTTAGACAATTAATTTACAAAAAATAAATGGGGAAGAGGGGATCAATAGCAATGACTCGAAGGAACGACGATGTCATTCCGCCTATGATTTGGAATTTCCGATGCGAATGATGCAAGGAGTGTAGATGCGGGTCTTTACTTGGTGAGAGTCACGAGGAGTCTCATAATGAGACTCTTCATTCATCTCTAATGCATTTCATGTAAAAGAAGAAAAGATAAGGATTAGTATATGTCCAACCAAATAAACAGAGAAGATAATCACATACTCAAACATGTTTGCGATTTAATTATTAAAGCCAAACGAGAACAGATCCAAGCAATAGAAAGCCCAAAAAGGCGGTCTGACCCAGACATTGAGCTCCGACGTAGACAATTAAACAGGTGATGCAGAGACACAACCCAAAACGCAACAGATCCACATATGTTAGTCCAAACACGCAGCTTTCAGATTACTATTATAAGAGAGAAATCAAGGAAGGCAAGCCCCAAAGACATATACCGTAGGATATACAATGTACTGAGTATATTACTCATATATCCCCACATACGCATACTGATGCGCGTTAAGATGCACACATTTAAACGCAAGTGCACGTTATCGTATCAAGTAGTAAAGTCTTAGATAAGACCGAATATCGTCCTCTAGGATTAGGGTTCAAGTACCAATTATCTATTTTCTAGTATCTATTTGGTGGATTAATGATTGATTGGTTGTTTATGACTAAGAATTATAAAAGCTATTTAGAGTATAAAGATTTACTTCAGGAGTGATGAGAATATGGCTTCTATGTATCCTCACTATCCGCTTATGCTACTTACTAATGCATTACTTATGGTATTCTTCTTTTGGAGAAAGCAGGTTTACGAAATCGTTTTATACTCCCGTTAGGGTTATATAAACACTCAACCCAGATGTCGTTCCTTACCTTTCGGTGATAAGGGTAACTTTATAGGAGGATTAAGAACAAAAACCTAGTTGGCCAGTCACGCATACGCAAAATTAGGGTTGTTAAGCCTCTCATCAACGCTACATAAATAATTGAGGTATTTTCATCCCCAATCCAAGAATGTCTACCCAACTTACAAAGATATTCACAATCCCCTTTCGTAATCGATTAGAAATCATATAGTGATAATTAGTTGTCAATTAATTACAAGAATTCAACTCAATTATTGGATAGATCTCACAATAAGAACAATAACCATAAGCGTCATTAATTTATAACATAAGTTTCAAGCAATTCAACATAGAAAGCCTATAAGAGAATTAGTTCCTAGCCATTGACATGTGAGAACTAATTCCATGTTCATCATACAAAAACTGAAATAAAGAAAAGAAAGGGAAAAGAAAATACTTAAGAACGAGTCTCCAAGCCAAGCATCCAAGGGTTGTGTTGTGGAATATTTACAAGATGGATTGGTGGGAGGATGGATGTAGAATAGTGAATGGTGGAATGGAGAATGAATCATTCTTCTAATGATGTAGAGTATTTATAGCCAAAGAATCCTTTTGGTGAAGGGTTAGGGATTTGTAGGAAAGGAAAAGTTATTAGAATCCTTTTAGGTAAGGGTTTTAGAAAAAGTTATCCTTTTAGGTAGGAAACATAATCCCTTTAGGTAGGAAAAATAATCCCTTTAGGATTCTGAAAACATGTCAAATTCGGCCCAGCACTTCATAATTCCCGCGTCGGCGCCATAGACCAGCGCGCGGCCTAAATTCAGCAACTCTCGGGACTTTCAGCACTTTGGGCATCGCGACTCTTTCCGTGCCATGGCCGTGACATTTTTCGCGAATTCCGTTTGCGTCTTTTCTCGTCCGGACTTACCCGATTTTCTCTATAATTCGGAACTTCTTAGACTTCATTTCTTGGCCCTTTTGTGTGCAATTTCATCTCTTTTATGCTCATTTCATCTCCTTTTCGTCATTTCTCCATTTTTGACCGCTGTGACACAAAAGAAAGGAAAACGACCCTAATACTGTACTAAACATAAATGAAATGAGTAAAATACTAACTAAAAATGACTCAAAAAGTGTATATGAAATACACCGATCAAATACCCCCAAACTTAACCTTTGCTCGCCCTCGAGCAAAGATAGAAAGAAAGAAAGAAATAAAAGACTCAAGAAACGAAAAATAAAAGACTCACTGACATTGATCACTTTTGCTGCATTTAGTGTTATCTAGAAAAACATGAAGGTTAGCATAATAATATGCAGGAACATGTAACATGAAATTTTTCAGCACACTAAACACATTGAGCTAGATATTTCGCAAACTCATATTTATCATGCTTTAATGGAAGTCAATATACTAAATCATGCATATAAATTCAAAAATCCTATGGCATGCTTACTTGCTATTCTCCACTAATCCTGGATATGCATAAAAGAGATCTTCAGGACTTTAAGGGTTGTAATGTAGGCTTAGGTGGGGGTTGGTAAAAATAGGCATTTAGGCTCATTTTTGTGTACCATAAGCTCTTTAGCTTTTCAGTATTTCCCTTTCCTTTTTGTTCTTTTCTTCACTTCAATTCTATCTTTTTCCCTCTTTTGTTTTGGGAGAGTGAAGTATATAATAATGACAAGCACCCCCAAACTTAGGCTTTTGCCTATTTCTTATTACTTTTTCATTGGGGTGCATCAAAATTGTTTACTCTTTTTTGTCTCTTTTTCAACACTTTATATTCCACTTTTTCACATTTTTACTTATGGTACAATTTGTGGGCATATAGGGTGTCAAAAGAAGAAGTTTAACTTTTTAGGCTCAATGAGGCTGACTAGGGATACTTTTAAAGTCCGGGATAGAAAAGAGTGGTAAGAATTGACTATCAAAGAAATGCCTGAGTCATCTCCCTATCATGCATATCCTAACTATTTCGCCTCAAATAGCAAGCAATCATAACACATAGGTTTTCATTATTTAGCATGCACGATTTAAGCAAGAAACTCCAAATAGACAGATTTTGTGAGTTTTTGGCATATCTAACCTAGATGTTTAGATAGTTGCTTCTAATTCCATTACATTATTCCACCTTCCTTCACTAGGTGTTTCTAGCAACTACAACATACATGATCTTTGACAGGCAATTATGACTCAAAAGAGAAAAAAAAAATTGTGACTAAAAAATAAACACAAAAAAAAACAAAAAAAAAACTTAACTGAAACATAACAAGACACAAATAAAACACTGACCTTAAATCACACATTGTCCCCAATGTGTGCAAGACTCAAAGAAAATAAAGAAAAATGACAACTTCTTGACACAACCAGTGGCCATGCGAGTCAGGATGAAAAATTACGGAATTTGCGGAAATATGGCTCTCTGAAGTTCGGCCGCAGTACTGCTAATCTTGTGGCTCTTACGAAATTACGCGCGACCACGATTTTAGCGCGCAGCTCGCTTTTCCTTTTTTGGCGTTTTTGCTCATTTTCCTCGATTTTAGCTTTGATCCACTGTCGTCCAACAACACAAAACAAGAACCCAAGACCGTGAGACGCTTCAAGACAAAATAAAATAAAATAAAGACAGAAATTAAAATAACATAATTAAAAATATTGGGTTGCCTCCCAACAAGCTGTCTTTAACGTCTTTTAAGCGGACCTTTAACCTTTACGAGTGCCCATTGGATCCTTCTGCGAACCGCTTGCAATCCGCAAATTTATTATTGTAGGCCTCAATTTCCCTACAACTATTTGTTCAAACAAGAGCCTTAAAAACACAATTATCCCCCAAGTAGGCTTGTCTTTTATGCTTTCTATAATGTAGGAATCCGTGAACTTCTCTACATCTCTCAACTCTAGGGGGTACCCTTGATGGTATGAGCTTCCTAATTGGGAATCAGCCGTGATAGCTAGTGGTGTTTCTTCTGTAATAGGTGTAAGAAAAAGAATTTCCACAGAATCCAAGAAGGTAAATAATTGAATCTCTGCTATCCTTTCCTTTTCTACACCAACTATCTCACCAGATTCCTCAATAGTTGGGTTTGGTTCGGGCTCCTCAATTTGTTGTTCGCTGTTGAATATGATTGCGAGTTCTGCTATTTGCAGTTCCAACTTCTTTATGGCCAATCTCATTTCGTCCATGAACTGCGCTTGATACTTAGTGAGACTGAGTATGACTTACCATGATTCCTCTCTCTCTTCCTCTATGGTTGGAGCTCGATCATATTGACAGTAGAAATTCATGTCTTGAGGATCCCTGAGATGAATCAAAACCAACAACGAATCACGGCACACTTATTTTTTTTTTGTTATTTTTTTTTTTATTATTATTATTTTTATATATATATAATTTTTTTTTTCAACAGAAAATAAAATAAATAATTTAAAGAAACAAAAATAAAAACCAAATTAGAAATTAAAAATAGATAAATTTGATATTGAACTATGCCTAATCCCCGGCAACGGCGCCAAAAACTTGATGCGCGTTAAGATGCACACATTTAAACGCAAGTGCACGTTATCGTATCAAGTAGTAAAGTCTTAGATAAGACCGAATATCGTCCTCTAGGATTAGAGTTCAAGTACCAATTATCTATTTTCTAGTATCTATTTGGTGGATTAATGATTGATTGGTTGTTTATGACTAAGAATTATAAAAGCTATTTAGAGTATAAAGATTTACTTCAGGAGTGATGAGAATATGACTTCTATGTATCCTCACTATCCGCTTATGCTACTTACTAATGCATTACTTATGGTATTCTTCTTTTGGAGAAAGCAGGTTTACGAAATCGTTTTATACTCCCGTTAGGGTTATATAAACACTCAACCCCAGTATCGTTCCTTACCTACCTTTCGGTGATAAGGGTAACTTTATAGGAGGATTAAGAACAAAAACCTAGTTGACCGTCACGCACAATGCGCAAAATTAGGGTTGTTAAGCCTCTCATCAACGCTACATAAATAATTGAGGTATTTTCATCCCCAATCCAAGAATGTCTACCCAACTTACAACATATTCACAATCCCCCCTTTTCAGAATCTGATTAGAAATCATATAGTGATAATTAGTTGTCAATTAATTACCAAGAATTCAACTCAATTATTGGATAGATCTCACAATAAGAACAATAACCATAAGCATGCATTAATTTATAACATAAGTTTCAAGCAATTCAACATAGAAAGCCCTATAAGAGAATTAGTTCCTAGCCATTGACATGACAAGAACTAATTCCATGTTCATCATACAAAAACTGAAATAAAGAAAAGAAAGGGAAAAGAAAATACTTAAGAACGAGTCTCCAAGCCAAGCATCCAAGGGTTGTGTTGTGGAATATTTACAAGATGGATTGGTGGGAGGATGGATGTAGAATAGTGAATGGTGGAATGGAGAATGAATCATTCTTCTAATGATGTAGAGTATTTATAGCCAAAGAATCCTTTTGGTGAAGGGTTAGGAATTTGTAGGAAAGGAAAAGTTATTAGAATCCTTTTAGGTAAGGGTTTTAGGAAAAGTTATCCCTTTAGGTAGGAAACATAATCCCTTTAGGTAGGAAAAATAATCCCTTTAGGATTCTGAAAACATGTCAAATTCGGCCCAGCACTTCACAATTCCCGCGTCGGCGCCGCAGCCTGACAGCGCGCGGCCCAAATTCAGCAACTCTCGGGACTTTCAGCACTTTGGGCGCGCTATGGCTGCTTCCAGCGCGGCCGTGACATTTTTTTTCTCGCGAATTTCGTCTTTTCTCGTCGGACTTGGCCCGATTTTCTCTATAATTCCGGAACTTAGACTTCATTTCTTGGCCCTTTTGTGTGCAATTTCATCTCTTTTATGCTCATTTCATCTCATTTTCGTCATTTCTCCATTTTTGACCGCTGTGACACAAAAGAAAGGAAAACGACCCTAATACTGTACTAAACATAAATGAAATGAGTAAAATACTAACTAAAATGACTCAAAAAGTGTATATGAAATACACCGATCAAATACCCCCAAACTTAACCTTTGCTCGCCCTCGAGCAAAGATAGAAAGAAAGAAAGAAATAAAAGACTCAAGAAACGAAAAATAAAAGACTCACTGACATTGATCACTTTTGCTGCATTTAGTGTTATCTAGAAAAACATGAAGGTTAGCATAATAATATGCAGGAACATGTAACATGAAATTTTTCAGCACACTAAACACATTGAGCTAGATATTTCGCAAACTCATATTTATCATGCTTTAATGGAAGTCAATATACTAAATCATGAATATAAATTCAAATATCCTATGGCATGCTTACTTGCTATTCTCCACTCATCCTTGATATGCATAAAAGAGATCTTCAGGACTTTAAGGGTTGTCATGTAGGCGTAGGTGGCGGTTGGTAAAAATAGGCATTTAGGCTCATTTTTGTGTACCATAAGCTCTTTAGCTTTTCAGTATTTCCCTTTCCTTTTTGTTCTTTTCTTCACTTCAATTCTATCTTTTTCCCTCTTTTGTTTTGGGAGAGTGAAGTATATAATAATGACAAGCACCCCCAAACTTAGGCTTTTGCCTATTTCTTATTACTTTTCATCAGTGCATCAAAATTGTTTACTCTTTTTTGTCTCTTTTTCAACACTTTATATTCCACTTTTTCACATTTTTACTTATGGTACAATTTGTGGGCATATAGGGTGTCAAAAGAAGAAGTTTAACTTTTTAGGCTCAATGAGGCTGACTAGGGATACTTTTAAAGTCCGGGATAGAAAAGAGTGGTAAGAATTGGCTATCAAAGAAATGCCTGAGTCATCTCCCTATCATGCATATCCTAACTATTTCGCCTCAAATAGCAAGCAATCATAACACATAGGTTTTCATTATTTAGCATGCACAATTTAAGCAAGAAACTCCAAATAGACAGATTTTGTGAGTTTTTGGCATATCTAACCTAGATGTTTAGATAGTTGCTTCTAATTCCATTACATTATTCCACCTTCCTTCACTAGGTGTTTCTAGCAACTACAACATACATGATCTTTGACAGGCAATTATGACTCAAAAGAGAAAAAAAAAATTGTGACTCAAAAATAAACACAAAAAAAACAAAAAAAAAACTTAACTGAAACATAACAAGACACAAATAAAACACCCCCAAACTTAAATCACACATTGTCCCAATGTGTGCAAGACTCAAAGAAAATAAAAGAAAAATGACAACTTACTGACACAACACAGCGGTCATAACGGAGGTCTAGGATGAAAAATTCTGGAATTTGCACGGAAATATGGCTCTCTGGTTCGGCCATGTGCTGCTAATCTTGTGGCTCTTACGAAATTACACGCCACACTGATTTTAGCGCCGCAGCTGACGATCGCTTTCCTTTTTTCACTTTTTGCTCCTTTTTCCTCGCTTTAGCTTACCCACTGTCATCCAACAACACAAAACAAGAACCCAAGACCGTGAGACTGTTCAAGACAAAATAAAATAAAATAAAGACAGAAATTAAAATAACATAATTAAAAATATTGGGTTGCCTCCCAACAAGCGCTGTCTTTAACGTCTTTTAGCCGGACGCCTTTAACCTTTACGAGTGCCCATTGGATCCTTCTGCGAACCGCTTGCAATCCACAAATTTATTATTGTAGGCCTCAATTTCCCTACAACTATTTGTTCAAACAAGAGCCTTAAAAACACAATTATCCCCCAAGTAGGCTTGTCTTTTATGCTTTCTATAATGTAGGAATCCGTGAACTTCTCCTCATCTCTCAACTCTAGGGGGTACCCTTGATGGTATGAGCTTCCTAATTGGGAATCAGCCGTGATAGCTAGTGGTGTTTCTTCTGTAATAGGTGTAAGAAAAAGAATTTCCACAGAATCCAAGAAGGTAAATAATTGAATCTCTGCTATCCTTTCCTTTTCTACACCAACTATCTCACCAGATTCCTCAATAGTTGGGTTTGGTTCGGGCTCCTCAATTTGTTGTTCGCTGTTGAATATGATTGCGAGTTCTGCTATTTGCAGTTCCAACTTCTTTATGGCCAATCTCATTTCGTCCATGAACTGCGCTTGATACTTAGTGAGACTGAGTATGACTTCTCGCAATTCCTCTCTCTCTTCCTCTATGGTTGGAGCTCGATCATATTGACAGTAGAAATCCATGTCTTGAGGATCCCTGAGATGAATCAAAACCAACAACGAATCACGGCACACTTATTTTTTTTTTGTTTTTTTTTTATTATTATTATTTTTATATATATATAATTTTTTTTTTCAACAGAAAATAAAATAAATAATTTAAAGAAACAAAAATAAAAACCAAATTAGAAATTAAAAATAGATAAATTTGATATTGAACTATGCCTAATCCCGAACGGCGCTAAAACTTGATGCGTTAAGATGCACACATTTAAACGCAAGTGCACGTTATCGTATCAAGTAGTAAAGTCTTAGATAAGACCGAATATCGTCCTCTAGGATTAGAGTTCAAGTACCAATTATCTATTTTCTAGTATCTATTTGGTGGATTAATGATTGATTGGTTGTTTATGACTAAGAATTATAAAAGCTATTTAGAGTATAAAGATTTACTTCAGGAGTGATGAGAATATGGCTTCTATGTATCCTCACTATCCGCTTATGCTACTTACTAATGCATTACTTATGGTATTCTTCTTTTGGAGAAAGCAGGTTTTAAATCGCTTTATACTCCCGTTAGGTTATATAAACACTCAACCCAAAGATCGTTCCTTACCTACCTTCTGATAAGGGTAACTTTATAGGAGGATTAAGAACAAAACCTAGTTGACCGTCACGCACAATGCGCAAAATTAGGGTTGTTAAGCCTCTCATCAACGCTTACATAAATAATTGAGGTATTTTCATCCCCAATCCAAGAATGTCTACCCAACTTACAAGATATTCACAATCCCCTTTTCGTAACTGATTAGAAATCATATAGTGATAATTAGTTGTCAATTAATTACCAAGAATTCAACTCAATTATTGGATAGATCTCACAATAAGAACAATAACCATAAGCATGCATTAATTTATAACATAAGTTTCAAGCAATTCAACATAGAAAGCCCTATAAGAGAATTAGTTCCTAGCCATTGACATGACAAGAACTAATTCCATGTTCATCATACAAAAACTGAAATAAAGAAAAGAAAGGGAAAAGAAAATACTTAAGAACGAGTCTCCAAGCCAAGCATCCAAGGGTTGTGTTGTGGAATATTTACAAGATGGATTGGTGGGAGGATGGATGTAGAATAGTGAATGGTGGAATGGAGAATGAATCATTCTTCTAATGATGTAGAGTATTTATAGCCAAAGAATCCTTTTGGTGAAGGGTTAGGGATTTGTAGGAAAGGAAAAGTTATTAGAATCCTTTTAGGTAAGGGTTTTAGGAAAAGTTATCCCTTTAGGTAGGAAACATAATCCCTTTAGGTAGGAAAAATAATCCCTTTAGGATTCTGAAAACATGTCAAATTCGGCCAAGATTTCATAATTCCTCGCCGGGCCTGTTCAGATCGAGCCATGGCTACTAAATTCAAGAACTCTGGACTTTCAAGACTTTGGGCGCCATGCTTGGCTGGCCATGCGCGGTGACATTTTTCTCGGCGAATTCCGTTTGTCGTCTTTTCTCGTCCGGACTTGCCCGATTTTCTCTATAATTCCCGGAACTTCTTAGACTTCATTTCTTGGCCCTTTTGTGTGCAATTTCATCTCTTTTATGCTCATTTCATCTCATTTTCGTCATTTCTCCATTTTTGACCGCTGTGACACAAAAGAAAGGAAAACGGCCCTAATACTGTACTAAACATAAATGAAATGAGTAAAATACTAACTAAAAATGACTCAAAAAGTGTATATAAAATACACCGATCACATACTGCATTTTAATTCGAGAAAACAGACAAACAGGCCAACATTGATTGAACAAATACCCATTAAAGTTGGACCTCAGGATATATGCAAGGTTCAGTTTCAGATTTATTTAAACATACTAAGCTGGCCAGTCCTAGTACAAGGCAAGGATCCTAGATAATTAGATTCATCATACTTATATCTCAAGATCGCATACAGACATCACATAAAATCTAAACTCACAAGATGTAACAAGCAATGTGTATAAGCTACAGGGTCTGTGACATAATGCCAAAGCAGCCTTAAGAAACATGAATCAGTCATTATGTCAACTTAAACTAACAGAGTGGACACAAAGGCGTATGGCGGCAAACATAATATTACAGACACACACAACTTCATATTAGGCTTAACATATGGTAACATGTGCAATCTCTTAAAGCAATGTGTACATTAACTTACTTTGCTAGTATGCGACGGATGTCTGGGATTAATATTAAAGCATCGAAACAGTGAGGGTAGATGTAAGCCCATATAAGTCACCTATCCCCAATGATCATCAATCAACTACTGCTTTTAATCTCAGGCAAGATTTTAAACAAGTCTTAAACAACTTTTAGGCACCCATGAAATTTTCAGATTTATATAACCAGTCAGTATTTCCAATTAAACATCATTATATCGATGAATAGCGTAATATAAACTAACACATATTTAATCACACAAACACGCATCAATACAAAATAAATTGAGAGAAATTTGAGTTTACCTTCTCCGGGCAGCGAACTGAGGCAGCATATCAAGTCGTCGATCCACTCAGAATTCTTTGCTATGTGATTTGAAAGAGAATGAAGTATTGATTTAATCTTGCTTTTAAAGGGTTGATTCTTATGCTCTAATGCTTACTGATGTCCGACGGATAAAATCGCCGATAGAAAAGGGTTGTCTATTGTGAGAAGAGGTATGTCTCTGCTGTCCTAAGGGTTTCACCGATGTTAAAGGATGCCACATATGCTCCATGATTCTCCATACCTATTGCATGTATTGATCGCTGTATATATAGTCACGATTTAGGATTTTGATTTTGGTACTGATTCTAGTAAGATTTTGGTTATGGTAAGTTTATTTTGGGGCTGATTTTGGTATCATTTTTTGTATTGATTTGTGGATAATCTTGGAAGAGTTTTTATGGTGTAAGACTTTGGCGATGGCAAGTCGTGATTTTGAGAGAATTTGTTTTCCATTTTGGATTATTTGATTATGAGATGGATTTGGGGTTGATTTTAGTATGATTTGCGGATGATTTTGGAGGATTTGGGATGGTTCTTATTTTGGTAAGTTTGGGAGATGATACGGGTGTGGATTCGTGAGTACTCCGAATTTTTCAGTCAAAAATTCGACGATATCGGTGGTTCAACGAGGGCTGCTGCTTTTGGTTCCTTGTTTTAGTCTTTAGGGATATTTTAGGGTTATTTAGGATATTGGGTAAAAGAGATGAGATTGGGGCTGGGCTGGACGAAATACTTGGGCCGCGGGTTTCAGGCAAGAGAGTGGACTGAGAGTTAAAAATAAAGGGGAAGTTGGGCTATGGGTTTGGGCAAGGAATTGGGTAGAGTTTTAGGTATATTTTATATGTTTTATTAGTTTTAGCTTGGGTTAAAATTATAAAAAATATTTATAAAATTATTTTAGGTATTATGATATTTAAGGAGTGCTTAATGCTCTATGTAAATGCAGCGTCATTATTAGATTCTTTATTTATGTATGTATTATTATTATAAGAGTTATTTTGCGGTATTTAAAATTAGTTTAATTGCAGGTAAATAATTAGAAGAGATGGTCAAAATTGGGTGTCAACAAATTGTCTCTCTTTGGCTGAAGACGATGAAAGAGTTTTCGTATAAAGACGTTGACTTATAGCCAATTTTGTTTCGATCCTCGGAATTAGAATGAAGATTAAGAAATACATGGGCAATTGAAAGCGAAGCTGACACAGATTTAAGATTTGTCCCAGTGTCGAATTTTGATGACACTAAGTTGATGTGATACTAAAAAATTAAAGGCGGGCTGACGCGAATCCAAAATTCTATCTCAGTGTCGAATTATGATGACACTGGGTTACCATGATGCTAAAAAGCGGGCTGACACAGATTTAAGATTTGTCTCAGTGTCGAATTATGATGACACTGGGTTGTTGTGAAAATTAAGGGTAGACTGACGCAGATTCAGAATTTGTCATAGTATCGAATTATGATGACACTGATTGTTGTGAAAATTAAGAGTAGACTGATGCAAATTCAAAATTTATTCCAGTGTCGAATTATGATGACACTGGGTTGCTGTGATGCTAGAGATTATAGGCAGGCTGACACAGATTTAAAAAATTTCCCAGTGTCTAATTATGATGACATTGGGTTACGGTGGTGCTAGCATATCTGTTGGAATTTGATTATGAGCGTTAAATAATAAAGTTATATGTCTTTTATACTCGTGAGCAACAAGTAGTTGTTCATATAAAGAATTTCACCTAGTCGAAACTTCTTCTGAAATTTTTCTATAAGGTAGTCCACAATCATGACAAAGTTTTTTATACTCTTTGCGTCTTTGTATTTTATTACCTTTAAAAATAAAGTTTATAGCAAATTGTACTTTATCAAGAATGTTTTTAAAAAGTTTTAGGTCATCCTTTACAACTAAGTTATAAATATGGCATGCCCATCTAATATAAAAAATATTGGAAAAAGATAGAGTAAATCGAGTTTTTAAAAGTTTACAGCATAATCATTAGCAGTAGCATTATCTAATATAACAGTCATAATTTTATCAGTAATTCCATAATATTCACAAATTTCATGAATATTTCTTGTAATAAATAATCCACGCCTATCATCAATATATCTATATGTTAAAATATATTTTTACATAGACCAAGTCTGATCTATCCAATGACATGTAACAGTTAAATAATCATTACCGTTAGTACTACAACCTATATCAGAAGTGATAGTCACTTTGTCATTAAAGTGATATAATGCATAACATAAATATTATTGATATTCATGGACAAATTAAAAATGTCTCTTCTAACAGTTGATCTAGGAAACCCGTTAAAAGCATGATTATACGTTTCTCTAATGTAATGAATACAACTAGGAGGGGAAGGAAATGAAAAAGATAAACCCTCCACCGTAACTAATTTTGCTATATTTTTCCTATCTTTGTGTTTATCATATTTAGGACCTATAATTCCCCCTCCCCCTTCCCCTCTTATCGGGTAAATTCGACTTTGTACTTGATCGGGGATACTATGTGAACCTTGTACCGACTCTGAATACATTGACACATTCGATTTTCAGCTAGATATTCATTATACCTAGCTTTGTGCATGCTTTGTACATGTCTCAATAAACATTCTGTTCCACCATGACCTTTTTCGGTTTTAAATTTATAAACTTCTTGACAAATTTTACATCTTGCTAGTTGATTCTCACTGTCCCTATAAAAAAAATTATATGCAGGTGATTTTCATTTTTGTTTTTTGGGGCCTCAACTCATACTAGGGGGAATATGAGGCATTTCACATGAGGTGGAGGTGCACTAGTGGTGTGTTATCTACATTATCTTCTAATTCATTTTCAAAACTAAGGTCTGGTTCAGATGCAGACTATACCTCATGATCTAATGATATATTAATATCATTAAAAACATAGTTTCATCTATATGAGTTAAATCATCGGGACTAGGAATATGATTACTAGAAGGTGCACGCTTACCCCTATTACCTCTACCAGAAATCAAACATCCAAGTCGTTCTATTATAATTATGTAAATAGATAATTAAAGTAAATGAAATTAAGTACGATAATTAAAATTAATTAATAATAATAATTTAAAGAAGGAACGGAGGTACCAAACGCCAATGTAACGTCGATGTGTAATCGAGGTTAAAAATTAAAACTTTCCTCGATGGATGATCCTCAAGCTAGTTGTCAATTTCACTCTCAATTTTTGAACTTTGATACAAATAAACAAATAAAATATAATATTTAGTAGGCAATGTAGACTTGTCGAGAGATAGATTGAGAGATTAGAGAGATGATAGGAAGATTTGTGAGAAAAATAAAGAGAAAAACGAGGTATTTATAGTTGAGAAATAATGTTAAAGTATAAATATACTAACTTATGGGTTAAAAACAAATATTAAGGGGGTAGGGTGTTTATGGGGTGGGGGCAAAAAATGACAGTTATAGCCGTTGCACAATGGCCAAAATCGAAATTTGGTCGTTGTTGCAACAACTATTTTTACAAAGGGAGGGGGACCAGGTCGGGACGGGGTGGGACAGCGACATGATCGAGATAGGCGGGACGAGCCCTAGTCCCTTCTCGAGATCGAACCTCGCTACCTAAAATTTCATTTTGTTTTTTTGGACGAGGCGCTAATTGGGACAGGCCGGGATCGGACTCTCCCGACCCACTGGACAGCTATATTCTGAAATGACTGTGGTTGGACCGATCTCTCTCAGATTATTATACTCGGCCCGGATGAATATATTACTACTTTCATATCAAGGTACTCTAATATGTACACCTATCCTTTCGACTTCAAGCTCGTCCCTCCAATTGACAATGTAATCCTTGAGATGTGCAGGATTTACAATTTGTGCATTGCATAAATTAGTCCACCAGTCTGGAGGAGGGTCGTTACTTGCCTCCAATTCTTGGCCAATTTGGTCAACGAACCTTTTACTTTGCATCATCTGATCCGTTTATACGTTCCAAGATTCTTCCGTGGCGGTATCATTCTTCTAAACAGGGAAAATTTTATATCCTGTGCAACATCGATAATAATTGAGACCGAGGTTGGATGAAATGTTTTATTGCAGTTTCTACTAAAGTTATTATGGCTAAGTTTATGCCTTTTTCAGAGAAATGAAATATGCATTGTAAGTATCTATGATTACTCTCTCTATTTTTACTCACTTCCTTCAATACATTCTACGTTTCATGTTTTCACTTTTCCCAACTATTAGTTGAACTCTGGCCCATGTAAAAAAACTTCACTAATGGGTCGAAAAAATCATCAGCACTTATCCTCATAAGAAACAGATATGGAAAGTGCTTTTTGAAAACCGATGAAAAGCCTAAAATCATGGTTAGTATCCTCCAAACTCTTTTTACCTCTATGAATTTTGTTCATATTTTCACTTCTCATTTTTTCAATAATTCAGGTTTACCAAAGGACACTTCAACACCAAGAATCAACCCCTCGGCTGCTTCAACTATCCCCAACTCGGTACTCAACCCGGCAGCATCAGTTCACCGTATCACCAAGGTACCGAAGAAGAATAAATCCACCAAATCTAAATCCTCAAATCCTCCGAAGTCACCTTCGGTTGCCTCAAAGATGAAAAGAGCTTCGGAAGCACGTAGGCCTTCCAGAACTCAAGACACTGTCATATCAATAGAAGATGTTTGGGTGAGAAAGGCCCTCGCTACTCTAGCGGAGTACACTCCTACCAAAGTTAGAGAAGAAAACGCTGATACTGAAGCAGTTGAGCCAATTCTGCCGCCAACTAATGTCGCAGCTACTCCTACCCTCATGTCACTGGTCACCGAGTTGGTTCCCGTCATCATTGAGGATGACGATGCAACCATGGATGAGGAGCCATTGGTAAAGAAAGAAAAACTTCCACTTTGACCCTTCATCCATCATCACAATTGGCCCATAGCTTTGGGAAGGAAGATTTTGATCACTTCTTTACTGAAGCTGAAACTTCTGCAAATTTGGCGCCGCCAGTGAACACCTATCGATTCACTCATTTAGTCATTCTCCAAAAACTTACCAAATCCACCCGAACTCCAAAGAATCATGCCAACTCCTGGTCAAAACTCGTGAGTATTTTCCCGTCCCCGAGTGCGGATCTGAGTAGAGTGATTACTGCCACTCTTTCCTTTCTCGATGATACCAACTTCTTATCTCGACCAGTTGGGGTCGCCAGTTATTTGAAGCCCCTGCTATCGGAGTCCGACAGAGAGAATATGAAGAATGTCTCATGGCAATGCCTCTTTAATGAGGGTATGCATGCATTAAATCGGGTATGCATTTTTCTTGCTTGCTTAGATTTACACTAGCCTTTGTTATTTCTAACTTTGGTTCGGCTTCTACTTTTGCGGTCATCCATTATGGTTAGTAAAGGTTTCATTCGATGCATGGAAGGAATAACGACCTCAGGGGGAAGTTGAGCGCCCAATACAAAGAAATTTGGCATCTCAAATGGGTTCTTGAACAAAGAGAAGCTAAGTTGCAGTAAGTATGTGACTTGCCCATCGTCCAAGATGAATTGGACTAGGTTAAAGGCGACTATCTACGAATAATGAATGACCTGTAGCTTGTTAATGAGGAAAACAAAATCTTGGATGAGAAGAATGAAAAGATTTATCATGATGTTCAAGTCCTCACCCAAAAGCTTGTAGAACAAGAGGAAGTTCGGCACTAGCAAGCACAGAGGAAGACTTTCTTAATGCTATGACAATATTGCTGAGGCAAAAGACATCGAGCTTAGTGTCTACCGCAAGATGAACGGAGATAGTTTCGAGGATGACCGTGAGGACTTTGAATCCGAGTCCGACTGAACTTTAGGCTTACATGCTTATGTATTTTTTTCTTTTTTGCATGTTTTGTTCTGGCCATTTTCCGGCCTTGTCTGTGAATGAACATAATTTATTTCATCTTTTAGCATCTGTTATTGCTTTTTTATTTTTAATAACTTAGCTAAATAAATCTTTAATGCTAAGGCTGACCATCACTAAATAAACCAATTTGGGCTAAGGCTAATTACCTCCGATTTTGGAGTTTTACTTAAACAAACTATCACTTAGGTTGTGTCGAGCCGGATGAAAGTTCTCCCGGTCTTAAAAATAACTTAAATAATTTTTAATACAAATTTTTACTTTAGTTTTCTTCATACCGGGTAATTCCTTCCGGTTTTGGATCATTTAATGACTAATTATAATGACCTTATTTTTATGCTTATGAATAATACGTCTCTTATTCCTTTCGGGCATGAGCATTGGAGTTTCATTTATTCCCAACTTTTAGACAACACAAATGTCTTTTAAGAATAGTCTAGATTCATTTGATATTGTGCCTTAGAAGCATGCTTTTAGAACATTATTTAATTTTACTCCGGATGATTTTATGATGATAGTTCCCAGTTAAGGACTTAACACATTTGTTAGCTCGTAAACCTAATGAATTTATCAATTGTCCGGAGACAAGCATATGTAAGTAAACTTTCGAGGCAAACTTCGCATAAAGTGTAATTTCATTCAAAAGGTGCAATTTCATTCAAATTTTGCTTCAGTCAAACAACTGGACAAGATTCATTCGATATTTTTTCCTTTACATGATTTTTCATAACACTAACACTACTTGGACAAGAATCATTCAATATTTTTTCCTTTACATGATTTTTCATAACACTAACACTACTCGGGCAAGATTCATTTGATCTTTTAACCCTTACAAATATTTGTTATACCCCGTAGTTCTGACCCTACGTATGAGAGCGTACGAAAGCATGTAAGACTTAAAATTTTCAAAGGATAGGTTGACGGATTATTCCGGACGGGTTTTAGTCAACTTTAAGGCGGGTTATGACCCGGTACATTGAGAGTTCCTAAGTGGTTCAAAGGCCTAGGGCGTAGTTCGTTGAGTCTAGATTCCAACGCAACCAACCGTTCGTCGATAGGACGTCGGAGTAGAAAGATATGAGAGTTACAAGTTCAGTGCGCAGTCGGACAGAAATATGTTTCGGACAAAGGCGACAGGGCCGCGGCGCCGAAAGTGCTGAGAGGTCGCTGAAGTTGCAGCGCCGCGGCGCCAGGACAGCAGGGCCGCGGCGCCGAAAGTTCAGAGAGGCAGGGCCGAGGCGGGATTTTTGGGCGGAAAAACTTAGAAAAGTCAGATTTTTCTTTTAAAAGACCTTGGGAGGGTGACAAGTGTCCCCCCATCTGATTTCTTGCATGCAATATATTGACCAAGTCTTCAAGACTTGGTCATCTTCCAATTTCTCTCTCTCTCTAAAGCAAAAGCTCCTCCTTCTCTCTACATTTCCAAAGGAAATCCAAGCCTAAGAAAATCTGAAAAATTAAGAACAAGAAAAGGAAGCTTGTGGCTAGCTTGTGGTGGTGTTCTTGGCAAGGAAGCTAGCAAAAATCTTTGGAATAAGTTTGACTAAAACTTTAAGGTAACATTTCTTCCTTTAGAATTAGTTCTAGTGTTGCATGCTTAGAAGAAAGAACTTGTGGTAGTAAAATAATGCTCTTAGAGTCATTGCATGCTAGAAAATGTGGTTTGGATATGAAGAATAGGTTAAGAAGAGATTATGAGCATGTTGTAGCCTAAAAACTACCTTAGAATTGTTAAGTGAATTGTTGTAAACTTATGGGGCAGAATTTTGGGTGTGTAATCCCCTTTGAATTGTTGGATTGATTGAGCCTTAAGTGTGGCAATTGGATGATAAATTCGGCCTTGAGAAAGGTGGCATAGTGAGTAGAAACAAAGGAAATGCTGCCCAATTTTCCATAGAATTTAGTGACTTTGAACTTGGATTGTTCTACATTAAGATTAGAAGTTAATAAACGTATCATGGTTGTTTTAGGTTGACATATTACTTGCGGTAGTTTGGACTTAGCAAGTGGATTGACCAAAGAGGTATGTGAAGCTTTCCTATCTCTTGAACATGAATAGATGAAACTATGTAGTACGGTAGACGTACAAGATTTGGTATTCTTACTTGTTTGAGTATATAATGACTTGTTTCGTTTTAAGAATGTATAAATCCCTTGGTTAGGGAAAAAGTATGATTTACTAAAGTATAGAGTTAATATAACAACTTTATGGGAAGTTGGTTTATTAGCTTCATAAAAGGTTAATGAGAAGAGATTTACTCTAAAAGTAAGATAAGTATATGAAGAGGCAATTTGGTTTAAGGCGTGATTGCCCAAGAGTTTTATGTATAAAGAGTCATTTTTAAAAGAGTGAAGTATGTAGTACTTGGGTTAAATTCCAGTTTTCTTTTATTAAAGATATGATTAAGTGCCTTAAGTAAACTAAAATGAGAGGGTATATGAACAAGACTAATAAGAAGTTATAATTTTTCTTAACTTATGTATGATTATGATATGATTTGAGCTAGGGTAAGAGGATATCGGAGGGGCAAGCCCCAAGATCGTTATACCACCTTCTCCAGGGTAAGAGTATGTCTGAGGGGTCAGCCCCAAGATCGTCATACCACCTTCTTCAGTGTAAGAGTATATCCGGCGGCAAGCCCAAGATCGTTATACCACCGCTTGTAAGAGTATATCCGAGGAAAGTCCCCAAGATCGTTATACCATCCGCCGGTAAGAATATATCCGGCGGGTAAGTCCCAAGATCGTTATACCACCTGCTCCGTGGATTTGCTACCCATGATGCGAGGAATACCTCGCGAGTCCTTATGTGCTTATGCGGTGAAATAGTCCCATACGGCGGTACTGACCTATGCGAGGAATACCTCATGCGGGTCCACGGGACTATGCGGTGAAATAGTCCCGCGAGTAGGGTGCTTATTGATACTACTGCGAGGTACCTGTTTTGATCCTAAGGCCCCTATTTTATGCAGATTGTATATATATACTTGTCACTCTCATTGTTAGTAAGGCACAAGAAAAGGTATTTTTATTGACTTCCATGACTCAAATTACTTTTAGACTTATGATATCATTATTATAGTATTTTCGACTTTACATACTTGGTACATATCATTTGACCCGCTTCCTGGGCTGCGTCACGCCGCAGGGTAAGCGATTGAGGATCCTCGTTCTTAGGATCACTACTCCGATGTCGAAGCTCCATCCTCCTAAGCTTGTCTATCGGTACGGATATTCCACGATGCTATAGGTATTTTGTACATTCGTGGGTATGGCGGCCCCGTCCCGCCATTGTTATCTTTAGAGTGCGTGGTCACCTATGTGTTTTGGGCTATAAGAACCGGTTGTATTACTATACTTTTGTTTAAGTATGTTTTATAGAAAGCACTTTATCGGTGGCGGTGATGTTACCCTTTTCTAAGTTATGTGATATGTAAGTTCCATTGCTATTCTCTCGACATATACCGACGGTACCCGGTAGGGTACCGCCGTGGCCCCGGCCGGTCGTGACAAAAGTGGTATCGAGCGATTAGTCCTCTGAAAGTGTCCATCGACCGTGTCTAGTAAGTCTTGATTATCGGTGTCGCGGCACCACATCTATAATCGTGAGGCTGCAGGATATTTAGGATTGGTTTCCATTCTTTCACTCTAAGATCGTGCAATGAGTGAGTTATAGGTTGAACCTCCTCGATGTTTTCCTTTATGTATCGATTATGCCTCACGCAAGGCAACCGCGCCCGAAGGGCAAGGCGCGGTGAGGTGCCGCTAGTGGACGCGGAGAGTCACGAGGCACGAGCCCGATCCTTACGAGATGATGTTTAGGCGGCGAAGTTCCACGTCGCCGCCGCCTCCAGAGTTCGAGGCAACGACGCGCCATCGAGACCGCAGACGAGCCTCGATCCCACGAGCAGTGGTCCGAGTACGAAGATTACGGGGAATCGATTCTTGATCGACGATAGTGGCGAGCGTGGCAAGCGACAGAGCGGCGCCAACCCAGAGCCGATTTCGGATTCGGATTTCTTGGGTTGTAACCCACCCGAGTTCTATGGTTCGAGATTTGAGAGGATCCATGAGTTTGTCCGGCGATTCTGCGGACCATGCAGTCCTTAGGGCATCGTGGATCGAGTCGTTATACTAGCTTCTACCTTCACGCGATATTGTGTTGAACTGGTTTGAGTCATGGGTATTGTCGAGGGGTGAGGATGCTCTTCCAGCTGATTGAGAGGAGTTCACGGAGGCATTCCTAGACCACTTCTTGCCTCCTGAGGTGAGGAGAGCCCGTGTAGATAGGTTCATGACCTTGAGACAGGACGGGAGGACTATCAGGGAGTACACCGAGTTCGACTCCTTGGCCGATATGCACACACCATAGTAACATACGGCGCATGTGGTTCATCGATGTGATGGGGTTAGACCGTCATATGACATCGTGCATGCTAGGGTGGCTCTTCACCCGAGGATGGATATTGCCAGATGCAGCGTCGCATACCGGATTGAGGCGAGAGAGAGACAGATCAGCTAGATTTGGGCCAGCCAAGAGGCCGTGACAGCAGCTCGTGGCGATTTCGAGGCGACACTCAGCAGAACTAGGTCCACATTCCGGCCAGACAGAGTGCTCCTTCTCGCTTTTCGGCGGAGGTATGATCGCGAGGTTATTCGGGAGCGGTCGTGGCTCCAGGACTTGAGTTTTCGGGAGGCGAGACCGGACTAATCGAGACCACCTACCTCGGTGCGTTCGATGCGGTAGGTCTCATCCGGCGAGTGCCGTATGGGTTCGAGAGCATGTTACTCTGTAGCCAACAGGCCATCCAAGAAGAATTGTCCGTCCCAGCGGCGGGAGCATTACGTTCAGCCGACGGTCCGCATTCGGATCTTCATCTTCGATGGTTAGACGCCTTGAGGCGTGGTACTTATGGGCGGCAGCCGCGGCAGAGGTCGTGGTAGGGGTTCGATTCTAGCGATCCTCGAATCGCATATATGCTATGTCGCCGACAGACCGTGAGGCGCCGCGATGTCGCCACATACATTGTTGGTTTCTTGCTGTGATGTTTATGCTTTGATAGATCCAGGTTCTACCTTGTCCTACATATCTCCTCATATTGCCAGTAGAATAGGGATAGAGCCCGAGTCCATAAGACCTTTTGAGGTGGCTACGCCAGTAGGTGATTCAGTGGTAGCCGAGCGGGTGTATAAGGCTTGCCCTGTGACTATAGATAGTCGTCAGACCCTAGCCGACTTGATAGAGTTGGATATGGCAGCATTTGATGTGATTATGGGTATGGATTGGCTAGCATCTTGCTATGCCAACGTGGACTGTAGAGAGAGATTAGTTCGGTTCCAGTTTCCGGGTGATCCGGTTATCGAGTGGAAGGGGAATACTGCATCGCCGAGGGGTAAGTTTATTTCTTACCTCAAGGCTAGGAAGATGGTGCGAAAGGGGTATATCTACCATCTGGTTCGGGTATTCGACATCGAGGTGAGGTACCGACCTTGATCGATCCGGTTGTTAGAGAGTTTCCAGACGTATTCCCAGACGAGCTTTCGGGTATCCCTCCCGAGAGGGAGATTAAGTTTTGTATTGATTTGGCGCCAGACACTCGACCGATATCTATTCCGCCATACAGGATGGCACCTGCCGAGTTGAAGGAATTGAAGGACCAGCTGAAAGATTTGCTGGAGAAGGGATTTATTAGGCCAAGTGTTTCTCTGCAGGAGCACCGGTGTTGTTTGTAAAAAGAAGGATGGACGCCAGCTGCGTATGTGTATTGATTACGGTAGCTAAACAAGGTAACTATCAAGAAGATATCCTCCCGAGATTGACGATTTGTTTGACGATTCCAGTGGTGCAAAGTGTTTTTCAAGATAGACTGCGTCCGTTATCATCAGTGCGAGTTAGAGAGACAGATATCCCAAAGATCGCATTCAGACCCGGTATGGGCACTATGAGTTCAGGTGATGTCTTTCGGTTGACAACGCCCCAACAAAAGATTCATGGATTTGATGAATAGGGTGTTCGTGCCATTCTTGGATATGTTCGTTATAGTGTTTATTGATGATATCTTGGTGTATTCGCACGCAGCGAGAGCATACTGAGCATTTGAGACGGTTTTGGAGTCCTCCGAGACCAAAGATTGTATGTCAAGTTCTCGAAGCGAGTTAGTTAGCTTCTGGCTTTCTTAGGGCATGTGATCGGGCCGACAGATTCGGGTTGATACAGCTAAGATTGAGGCGATCGAGGCTTGGCCCGCACTCCACTACACCGAGTGCGCGCAGCTTTTTGGGCCTTGCAGGTTATTATCGGAGGTTTGTAGAGAAATTTGCTTCTATTTCAGCACCTTTGACTAAGCTGACTCAGAAGACAGCCATGTTCCGGTGGATGGATACTTGTGAGGAAAGTTTCCAGTTGCTAAAGGAGAAGTTGACGACCGCCCCAGTTCTTACTCTTCCAGAGGGCTTAGATGGATATGTGGTTTATTGTGACGCGTCAGGTGTCGGGCTTGGGTGCGTCCGATGCAAAGACGGCAAGGTTATAGCTTATGCATCTCGACAGCTTAGGAAGCATGAGAAGAACTATCCCACACATGACTTGGAGTTGGCAGCAGTGATTCATGCCTTGAAGATCTGGAGACATTATTTATATGGAGTTCATGTGGACATTTATACAGACCACAAGAGTCTCCAGTATATCTTCAGCCAGAGGGAGCTGAACTTGCGACAGAGACGGTGGTTGGAGCTACTTAAGGATTACGATGTTGATATTCTGTACCACCCAGGGAAGGCCAATGTAGTTGCAGATGCCCTTAGTCGCAGATCGATGGGTAGTCCATGCGATGTTCGCAGAGAAGAGGGATATGGTCCGAGAGTTACATCAGCTAGCGAGCCTTGGGGTTCGTTTGGTTGATTCTGATAGTGACGGAATTCGGGTTCGAGAGGTTGCCGAGTCTTCCATCGTCGAGGAGGTGAAGAGGCAACAGTATGAGGATCCGATTTTGGTACGGTACCGAGATGCAGCTCTCCAGAAGGAGAAGAGTCTATTTGAGGTAGCGCCTGATGGGGTGCTAAGATTCGAGGGCCGGTTGTGTGTTCCCGATGTGACAGGACTTCGTCCAGATTTCGTGAGGCACACGGTGCTCGTTATTATATTCATCCGGGTCGACTAAGATGTATCATGACCTCGACGTGTATTGGTGGGATGGCCTAAAGAGGACGCGTTGCGAGTTCGTGGCACGCGTCGAATTGTCGCAGTTAAGATTGAGCACCGAAGCGGTGGTCGCGAGCTATTGATATTCCGACTGGAAGTGGGAGGTGATAAATATGGATTTTATTACGGGCTACCTACCACTCGGAGAAGCGTGACTCCATTTGGGTGATTGTCGACAGTGACGAAATCAGCCCATTTTCTTCCGGCCGAGCGACGTTCTCACCGAGGACTATGCCGATTATATATTAGAGAGATTGTGAGATCGCACGAGTCCCGGTGTCGATTATATCGATAGAGGAGCCCGGTTCTCGCTAACTTCCTGAGGTCTTTCCGTAGGGATTAGGGACGCAGTGAGTCTCAAGACGGCGTTTCATCCTCGTGATCGACGGAGACGCAGCGCACTATCCGCATACACTTCGAGGATATCTGCGGGCTTGTGTTATTGATTTCGGGTAGCCGGGAGGATCATTTGCCTCTTGTGGAGTTTGCTTACAACAACAACGGCTACCATTCCAAGATTCGACGACGCCATGAGGCCTTATACGGGAGAAGTGCAGTCACCGATAGGCTGGTTCGAGTGGGAGAAGTTCGATTAGTCGGGCCGGACTTAGTTCAGCAGATGGATAAGGTGAAGCTTATCCAGAGCGGTTGTTGGCACTCGTAGTCGGCAGGTCGTATGCAGATCATCGGCGTCGACACTTGGAATTTGAGATAGATGATTGGGTTTTTCTAAGGTATCGCCATGAAGGCGTGATGAGATTTGGAAAGAAGGAAGCTTAGCCCAAGGTACATTGGGCCGACGGATTGTCCAGTAGAGTGGCGGTTGCATGAGTTAGATCTGCCGTCCGATTTAGAGGCGGTACATCCAGTCTTCCATGTGTCCATGTTGCGGAAATATATTGGAGATCCATCTAGAGTGCACCCGGTTCATGATATCCAAGTGACAGATGAGTTATCGTATGAGGAGAGTCCCATAGCGATACTCGATCGTCAGGTTAGACGACTTCGGACGAAAGACGTGGCTTCCGTCAAGGTTCTATGGCGGAATGAGAACAGGGAGGAAATGACGTGGGAAGCAGAGGATGACATGATGAATAAGTACCCTCACCTATTTCCTATACCTCCAGGTAACCCACTTTCCTGCTTGTTAGTTTTGACTTGGCATTTACGCTTCAGTATGTTGTGGCTCGTGGAGCTTCCTTATTTGCAAAATGATAGTTAAGAGGGTCTATGTCGATGTTGTGTTTCGAGTAAGCCTAGAAGAAACATTCGGGACGAATGTTTCTAAGGAGGGGAGAATGTTATACCCCGTAGTTCTGACCCTACGTATGAGAGCGTACAAAAGCATGTAAGACTTAAAAGTTTCAAAGGATAGGTTGACGGATTATTCCGGACGTGTTTTAGTCAACTTTAAGGCGGGTTATGACCCGGTACATTGAGAGTTCCTAAGTGGTTCAAAGGCCTAGGGCGTAGTTCGTTGAGTCTAGATTCCAACGCAACCAACCGCTAACGATAGGACGTCGAGTAGAAAGATATGAGAGTTACAAGTTCGGCGCAATCGGACAGAAATATGTTTCGGACAAAGCGCGAGGCGCATGGCCGGATGCAGCATGGCGCCGAAAGTGCCGAGAGGTCGCTGAGTTGCAGCCACGCGCCAGACAGCGAGCCGCCACCAAAGTTCGAGAGGTCATGGGGTTTCAGCATGGCCGAGGCGAGATTTTGGACGGAAAAACTTAGAAAAGTCAGATTTTTCTTTTAAAAGACCTTGGGAGGGTGACAAGTGTCCCCCCCATCTGATTTCTTGCATGCAATATATTGACCAAGTCTTCAAGACTTGGTCATCTTCCAATTTCTCTCTCTCTTTAAAGCAAAAGCTCCTCCTTCTCTCTACATTTCCAAAGGAAATCCAAGCCTAAGAAAATCTGAAAAATTAAGAACAAGAAAATGAAGCTTGTGGCTAGCTTGTGGTGGTGTTCTTGGCAAGGAAGCTAGCAAAAATCTTTGGAATAAGTTTGACTAAAACTTTAAGGTAACATTTCTTCCTTTAGAATTAGTTCTAGTGTTGCATGCTTAGAAGAAAGAACTTGTGGTAGTAAAATAATGCTCTTAGAGTCATTGCATGCTAGAAAATGTGGTTTGGATATGAAGAATGGGTTAAGAAGAGATTATGAGCATGTTGTAGCCTAAAAACTACCTTAGAATTGTTAAGTGAATTGTTGTAAACTTATGGGGCAGAATTTTGGGTGTGTAATCCCCTTTGAATTGTTGGATTGATTGAGCCTTAAATGTGGCAATTGGATGATAAATTCGGCCTTGAGAAAGGTGGCATAGTGAGTAGAAACAAAGGAAATGCTGCCCAATTTTCCATAGAATTTAATGACTTTGAACTTGGATTGTTCTACATTAAGATTAGAAGTTAATAAACGTATCATGGTTGTTTTAGGTTGACATATTACTTGCGGTAGTTTGGACTTAGCAAGTGGATTGACCAAAGAGGTATGTGAAGCTTTCCTATCTCTTGAGCATGAATAGATGAAACTATGTAGTACCAGAGACGTCAAGATTTGGTATTCTTACTTGTTTGAGTATATAATGACTTGTTTCGTTTTAAGAATGTATAAATCCCTTGGTTAGGGAAAAAGTATGATTTACTAAAGTATAGAGTTAATATAACAACTTTATGGGAAGTTGGTTTATTAGCTTCATAAAAGGTTAATGAGAAGAGATTTACTCTAAAAGTAAGATAAGTATATGAAGAGGCAATTTGGTTTAAGGCAGCAATTGCCCAAGAGTTTTATGTATAAAGAGTCATTTTTAAAAGAGTTGAAGTATGTAGTACTTGGGTTAAATTCCCGGTTTTCTTTTATTAAAGATATGATTAAGTGCCTTAAGTAAACTAAAATGAGAGGGTATATGAACAAGACTAATAAGAAGTTATAAGTTTTCTTAACTTATGTATGATTATGATATGATGTGATTTGAGCTAGGGTAAGAGTATATCCGGCGGGCAAGCCCCAAGATCGTTATACCACCTTCTCTAGGTAAGAGTATGTCGGCGGGTCACCCCAAGATCGTCATACCACCTTCTTCAGTAAGAGTATATCCGGCGGGCAAGCCCCAAGATCGTTATACCACCGCTTCAGCAAGAGTATATCCGAGGAAAGTCCCCAAGATCGTTATACCATCCGCCGGGGTAAGAGTATATCCGGCGGGTAAGTCCCCAAGATCGTTATACCACTTGCCCGTGGATTTGCTACCCATGATGCGAGAATACCTCACGCGAGTCCTTATGTGCTTATGCGGGTGAAATAGTCCCACGCGGGCGGTACACCTATGCGAGAATACCTCACGCGGGTCCACGGACCTATGCGGTGAAATAGTCCCGCGAGTAGGGTGCTTATTGATACTACGCAGGTACCTGTTTTGATCCTAAGGCCCCTATTTTACGCAGATTGTATATGTATACTTGTCACTCTCATTGTTAGTAAGGCACAGTAAAAAGGTATTTTTATTGACTTCCATGACTCCAGCTTACTTTTAGACTTATGATATCATTATTATAGTATTTTCCAGCTTTACATACTTGGTACATATTGCGACCCCTTCCTGGGCTGCGTTACGCAGTAAGGGTAAGCGATTGAGGATCCTCGTTCTTAGGATCACTACTCCAGGTGTCGAAGCTCCATCCTCCGGAAGCTTGTCTATTAGTACGGATATTCCCCACGCTATAGGTATTTTGTACATTCAGGGTATGGCGGGGCCCCGTCCCGCCACGATTGTTATCTTTAAGTCCGTGGTCACCTATGTGTTTTGGGCTATAAGAACCAGTTGTATTACTATACTTTTGTTTAAGTATGTTTTATAGAAAGCGACTTATCGGTGGCGGTGATGTTACCTTTTCTCTAAGTTATGTGTTATGTATGTTCCGCTGCTATTCTCTGACATATACCTGACAGGGTACCCCGGTAGGGTACCAGTCGTGGCCCCGGGGCTGGGTCGTGACAATATCGATGATATATTATAAGTCGACATGTGGTCTGCATCACATTCTTAGAGAATGCAGTATGTCTCACCTGCTACTAGTAATGATTACTAGTGATGGACACATGGATACTTTTGGAAAGTATTGGTATACCCTTCTGATACTATAACCTGTAAGTTGTAATGCCTAAAGTCTTTACAGGTTTTCAATTGTCATATAACCATATCAGATAAAATCCTATAGTTATGTGTTTTGAACCCAACAAAACCCTACAGTTATGTCTAACATACACAATGAATGCATGCAAAAATATATGTATTACCAACAAGAAAGTGAAAATAATCAACCGATTTTGGTACCATCTTCTTCTACTTCACTGCAACCTAATAAAAGACATGTGGTTTCTGTTGCTAGTGTTCAAGGCCTTAGAAATATAATGTTTAGTGGTTCAACTTCTTCACAAGTTAGCGAATTGGATATTTATGTTTTGCAGTGTTTGTACCGTACGAATCAATTGTCAATGAAGATGGACGTGAAGACTTTCTAAGATACTGGAGGGAGAATGCGAAGACATTTCTGACACTATCAAAGATGGCCCGAGATGTGCTGAACATTCAAGCGTCATCACAGTGTCTAAAATCGCTTTTCTGCTTGAAGATTTCAAATAGGAGAAAACAGACACTCATTGGCGGGAGACATATTGGAGATTGCAATTTTATTCAGAGATTAGATTAGAGCGGAGCGTAGAAGGTGCGATTAATCAGAGATTAACGAAAAAGACGATTACAACTACAACAGACTCTTATCCGAGGGAGCAGGAAGCGACGTCGAACAATTTGACCAACAACTTTCAATTCCAACAGAAGATCCTCAAGATATTGTGAAGAAATTAGAAAGAGTATGGTTGACTATGTAATATTTTTAATGATAATTTTACTATGTGATTTACAACTTTTGAACTACGAAACAAAGTTGCAATTTCGAAATTGTATTACAAAAAAATCATATTTCTATTAAATAATATAAGAGGCACAAAAACAACCTTGATATGTTTTTATTACATTATCTTGTAAATTATTTAAGTGTTTAACTATTTTTAAAAAAAATAAGTGACTAAAAAAAACCCAAATCCCGCAACCCGACCCGACTCGTCCCCCTAAATCCCGGCCCCTCTTCCGACGGGATGTGGGACGAGACCTCTTTGATCGGTGTATTTTATATACACATTTTGAGTCAGTTTTAGTTAGTCTTTTGTCCCATTTTGCACATATAAGTGTCGTATTAGGATATTTTTTCTTTCTTTTGAGTCAAAGTGGTTAAAATGGCCAAATGGCGGAAAAAGAGCTAGAAGAGGGCAAAAGAGGAGATGCAGTGGAAAGCAGAGAAAGTGGCGAACGAAGGAAAAATCAAGACCACCGCGGCCTCCTCGCAGCAGCGAGGCCGCGACGCCACTATCCGTAGAGGTCGGAAGACTCTGGGCCGCGGCGCTCGAGCAAAGCGCGGGCCGCGCGCCTAAACATCCGAGGAGCTACAGAAGATACAGTACGCGGCGCTCGAACAGCCAGATATCGGCCGCGCGCCAAAACACCAAGGATCGCAGAACTCCGCGCCGCAGTCTGCAGGCAGCGCGCCGACGCGGAAAAATTAGGTCTTTTGACAAAAATCTGGGCCAGGCCTGAAGGAAAAGAGGGAGGCGGTTTTCAGCCTATAAAAGGAGAACCCTAGGCAGTTTTTGAGGGTTCCCCTGCTTGCACAACACAAGACTTTGGCTCGAGATTGGATACCATTAGTTTAGTAATTTCTTTTCCTTTTCTTTACTTTATTTCGCTTTTATGATGAACTTTGAATTAGTTCTTGTCATATTTATGGCTAGAACTAATTCTCTTATAGGTTTTCCATGTTGAATTGCTAGAAACTTATGTTATAAATTAATGCACGCTTATGGTTATTTTTCTTATTGTGAGATCTATCCAATAATTGAGTTGAATTCTTGGTAATTAATTGACAACTAATTATCACTATATGATTTCTAATCGATTCGAAAAGGAGGATTGTGAATATCTTTGTAAGTTGGGTAGACATTCTTGGATTGGGGATGAAAATACCTCAATTATTTATGTAGCGTTGATGAGAGGCTTAACAACCCTAATTTTGCGCATTGTGCGTGACGGTCAACTAGGTTTTTGTTCTTAATCCTCCTATAAAGTTATCCTTATCACCAAAGGTAGGTAAGACGCGACATCGGGTTGAGTGTTTATATAACCCAGCGGGAGTATAAAACGATTTCAGAAACTCCGCTTTCTCCTAAAGAAGAATACCGAAGTTAATGCATTAGTAAGTAGCATGCAGATAGTAAGGATACATGGAAGCCCTATTCTCATCACCACTGAAGTACATCTTTATATTAAAATAGCTTGCATAATTCGTAGTTATAAACAACAAATCAATCACCAATTCACCAAATAGATACTAGAAAATAGATAGTTGGTAATTGAACCCTAATCTTGTGGGCGATATTCGGTCTTACTAAGACTATATTACTTGTCACGATAACGTGCACTTACGTTTAAAGCATGCGTCTTAACGCGCATCAAGTTTTTGGCGCCGTTGCCGGGGATTAGGCATAGTTCAATATCAAATTTGTCTATTTTTAATTTCTAATTTGGTTTTATTTTTTTTTATTTTTAATTTTTACGTTTTTCTTTTGAAATTTCGAGGTGCCGTGATTTGTTGTCTGTTTTTGATCTATTTCATTAATTCATTTTATGCGAAGGATAAGAGGATCAGACACTCTTGTTCCCTTCAATCCGTAAATTTAGAAAACACGCAAAATGTAACAGAAAGAATCTGATTGCAACTCATAGAGATGAGCGGCGCTCGTAACAACAACGGATGGGAAAAGGGTTAGAGAGAATCAACCCCACCCAGAATACCTAGGCAAGCACCCATGACGTGGAAGAGAGAGTCCAAATCCAGCCGAAAGGAGTTTGGGAGAATATGTCGCCAAGAGTGAATGGAGCACGACATGCATTAGGCTCCCCGCACAGAGCCAACAACTTCGAGATAAAACCGGCGATTTCGAGCATGGTACAAAGATACAAGGCAATTCGGAGGATCGCCATCGGAGGATCACATACGCACATAGCTAATTTCTTGGAGCTATGTGCAACTTTTAGATATAACTGCAGCATCGATGATGCCGTCAGATTAAGGCTCTTTCCTTCTCACTCGGGGATAGAGCAAAAGTATGGTTGAATTCCCGCCCGATTCGATTTTCACATGGCACGCCGCACGTAAATTCTTAGCCAAGTTCTTTCCTCCGTAAAGCAAAGAAACTAAGAGGAGTTGAACAACTTCTACCAAGCAGATGGGAGTCCTTATATGAAGCTTGGGAAAGGTTCAAATATCTACAGAGAAAGTGCCCACACCATTGCATTGAGTTGTGGAACTTGGTCTACATCTTCTACAACGGCCGAGCAAGACAATCGAACTATCATAGATGCAAAGCCGGTGGAGCATTCATGAGGAAAACAGCCCACGACGCTCATGAGTTATTAGAAGACATGGCCACTAACAACCATGTCACGGAAGAAGATCGACAAATGGGAGAAGAACGGTGGGAGTCCATGAAATAGATGCTATCATTGCCGCCAATGCCCAGCCGCCCTCCTAGCGAAACAATTCAAAGAACATACAAAGGTCGGTGAACGCAGACATGATGCCTAAAAGTCGCGAGATATGTGCGCCCACATACATTTGATAGGTGTCCTTCAATGATCCCAATAATATACCAACGAGCAGCAGAGTGTCAAGCCATAGGTAATTATCGAGGCAATGAATAACCCCTACTCCAACACTTATAATCCGGTGGAGGAACCACCCAAATTTCTCATGGAGAGGAGACCGAGGCGCAAAATCGGCACGCAACCGCAGAATCCAATACCAAGCGGCAACAGAATCCGATCGTGGCGCAGAACCAGATCGTGGGCGCAGACCGTGATAGGCCGATGCGAAATCGCAGAGCTGAATCAAGAACCTTCATTCAAGCCCCACAACAGCGATTCAATGCACCGCTCGTAAAGAAAAGCCGATGAGCCGAAGCAATGGTGGATAAAGACTTGCCAACGCCAGACGCAGCTTCATGAAGCTAGATCCTCGCTCGTAAACTTGAGACACAGGGTCACCTAGCAAACAGCAAATAGCGAGCCACACGGGACATTGCCAAGCAATACAGAGGTAAATCCGGCGAGCGGTGTCGCAAGCGGTTGAGAAGTGGAAGATTGAGCGTAAGTCACCTCACCGAGTTGAGAAAGCGAGTTAGAAAAAGAGAAGGTGATTGAGCCTAGCCCAACAAGAGAGAAAACCTCCAGGAAGAGTATACAGAGAAGATCCCTTTCCCCAGAGACTACAAACAAAGGTCATTGATAAACAATTCTCCAATTTTTTGGAGACATTCAGAAAGCTGCATATCAACATACCTTTCATAGAAGCATTAGAGCAGATACCCTCATATTTCAAGTTTATGAAGGAGATTTTGGGGAAGAAGAAAAAGCTGGCAGAGTATGAAATAGTAGCACTAATGTAAGAGTGTAGTGCTATCTTGCGAAAAAGTTGCCACCAAAGCTAAAGGATCCTGGAAGCTTTACACTACCTTGCACAGCCAAGGTGGTAACTTGTAATGAGCCTTGTGTGATTTGGGGCGAGTATAAATCGATGCCCTTATCGCTTTGAAAAGATTAGAGTCAGTGAGGCCAAACCAACCACAATAAGCCTACACCGCCGACAGACGATGGTTCATCCACGAGGCAAGATTGAAGACGTGATTGTGAAAGTAGGAAAATTCTTCTTTCCTGCAGATTTCCTCATTCTTGATATGGAAGAAGATGCGGAAATACCTATCATATTGGGGAGGCCATTCCTAGCAACGGGGAGAACTTTGATTGATGTTGAAAGATGAGAATTAACACTAAGGGTGGAGTCTGAAGAAATGGTGTTTAAAGTTTTTAAACACGTCATTGAGCCACCAACAAGGAGTGGGTGCTTTGCAATCAGCACCATCAAACCCCCATGCGAGCCAATACAAGTCAACCAAAGAGCGATGAGCCCAAGAAAGCAGGCATAGTTTGCTGAAATGCCACTAAAGGAGGTAAGTATTCCTGAACTCCCCTTACTGATAATGCTAAGAAGAAAAGAAGAAAAAGAAAACGCCAAATGTGGAGGAAATGGATAGGTTGGGGGCTTAATCCACCCCAGGGTTATTAAGGCTAAGGAACTTGCGTCCGGCTAAAAGACGTTAAAGACAACGCTACTTGGGAGGCAACCCAACGTTTTCAATTATGTTAATTCAATTTCGGTCTTTAGTTTATTTTATTTTGTCTAGAACAATCTCACGGTCTTGAGTTCTTGTGTTTGTCTTTGTGATTGATAGTACAGGAAATAAATCAAGGCGAAAAATCAAGAAAAGCCGAATTTCGAAAGCGTGGCGCGCTGGGTGAGCGGCCGCTACGCCAAAAGAATCGAACAGCGCAGTTTAAGCGCCGCGCCATGAGCACACGCGGCCAAAATCCTAAAATCGCTGTTTAGCCGCGCGCAGAAAATCCCGGCGAGCGCAGAGTTTAGGCGCGCACAAGCCGGGAATCCAGAACTTTAAACGCCCAAAAATCAGATTTTTCCCAATTCCAAATTCAAAAACCTAACCTTCCCTTTCCAAAACCCACGAAAATCCGAAAAATCGCCCACAAATCCTCCATAAATCCAACCCAACCACAATCAAAACTCTTAAATTCCTAAAAATCCTTAGCTATCTCAAACAACAAAGCTCCATTCCATAGCCTCAAACCACCAATTAAAACAAGAACAAGCTTGAATCTTCTCATAAAAAGGTAATCCTTTTTTTTCTTGAGTCCCTCACTAAAGTCACAGGAGGTAGTAGTTTGAAGGAGTATTGTAGTTGAAGTAGTTTGGGTACTGAAAATTTGATTGTGAAGTTTGGAGAAGAGAGTAGAAAAAGAGTGTGGGTATTGAGTAGAAAAGTTGAAGTTTGGGGGTATTGTGTTCGCTGCTAGTTGTCAATTGTGTAGGAAACATTTGTGCCACTAAATTGAAAAGCTCCATAAAACTATTTTAAACCATGGCCAACCACAGGAGCAGAACCTCCAACGCCTACGATGGAGCAATTGTATCAAAATCAGATGAGGATGATGCAGACCTTGGACACAGTAGTACAAGGACAACAAGAAACAAGACAACAAATCAACGAGTTGAGTTCCTTGTTCAACCAATGGTCGATGCATTATCCACTGCCACCACCACCATTTTAACCAAAGTTTGTAAGTGTCTTATTTCTTTTACTGTCTTTGAGTCTACACACATTGGGGACAATGTGTGATTTATGTTTGGGGGTGTTTTATTTGTGTTTTATTTTCTATGTGTCATGTTATGTTTTACTTAAGTCTTTTTGATTGTTTTTATGTTTATTTTGAGTCACCAAATTTTTTTCTTTTGAGTCATAATTGTCTGTCAAAGATCATAATTGTTGTAGTTGCTAGAAACACCTAGTGAGGTAAGGTGAAATAATGTAAAGGAATTGAAGCAACTATCTAAACACCTAAGTTAGATATGTCAAAAACTCATAGAATCTGTCTATTTGGAGTTTCTTGCTTGAATTACGCATACTAAATGGTAAATGCTTATGTGTTATGATTGCTTGCTATTTGAGGCGAAATAGTTAGGATATGCATGTTAGGGAGATGACTCAGACATTTCTTTGATAGTCAATTCTTACCATTCTTTTCTATCCCGTACTTTAAAAATATCCCTAGTCTGCCCCATTGAGCCTAAATTTGAAACTTCTTCTTTGACACTCTATATTCCCACAAAATTGTACCATAAGTGAAAATGTGAAGTAGTGGAATACATTGTGTTAAAAAAGAGACAAAAAGAGTGAATAAGTCTGTGCACCCCAATACAAAAGTAATAAGAAATAGGCAAAAGCCTAAGTTTGGGGGTGCTTGTCATTATTATATACTTCACTCTCCCAAAACAAAAGAGGGAAAAGATAGAATTGAAGTGAAGAAAAGAACAAAAAGAAAAGGAAATCTTGAAAAGCTAAAGAGCTTATGGTACACCAAAATGACCCTAAATCCCTATTTTTACCAACCCCTACCTACGCCTACATTACAACCCTTAAAGTCCTGAAGATCTCTTTTATGCATATCCAGAATTAGTGGAGAATAGCAAGTAAGCATGTCATAGGAATTCTTGAATTTATATGCATGATTTAGTATATTGACTTCCATTAAGCATGATGAATATGAGTTTGCGAAATATCTAGCTTCATGTGCTTAGTGTGTTGAAATTTCATGCTATATGTTCCTGCATATTATTTTGCTAACCTTCATGTTTTTCTAGTTAACACTAATGCAGCAAAAGTGATCAATGGCAGTGAGTCTTTTTATTTTTTGTTCTTTGAGTCTTTTATTTTATTTCTTTCTATCTTTGCTCGAGGGCGAACAAAGGTTAAGTTTGGGGGTATTTGATCGGTGTATTTTATATACACCTTTTGAGTCAGTTTTAGTTAGTCTTTTGTCCCATTTTGCACATATAAGTGTCGTATTAGGATATTTTTTCTTTCTTTTGAGTCAAAGTGGTTAAAATGGCCAAATGGCGGAAAAAGAGCTAAAAGAGGGCAAAGAGGAGATGCGGTGAAAGCAGAGAAAGTGGCGAACGAAGGAAAAATCAAGACCAGCGCGCGCTCCTGCGATCAGCGGCGCGGCGCCACTATCGCAGGTCGGAAGAGTCGCGCCGCGGCTCTCGAGCAATAGCAGGTCGCGGCGCTAAACATCCGGGAGCTACAGAAGATCTGGCATGGCTTCCGAACAGCGAATATCGGGGCGGCGCCAAAACACCGAAGATCGCAGAACTTCGGCCGCTGGCTATGCCGCAGCATGGCAGCGGAAAAATTAGGTCTTTTGAAAATGCAGGCGAACTGAAGGAAAAGAGGCGGTTTTGGCTATAAAAGAGAACCTAGGCGGTTTTGAGGTTCCACCTGCACAACACAAGACTTTGGCTTGGAGATTGGATACCATTAGTTTAGTAATTTCTTTTCCTTTTCTTTACTTTATTTCAGTTTTTATGATGAACTTTGAATTAGTTCTTGTCATATTTATGGCTAGGAACTAATTCTCTTATAGGGTTTTCCATGTTGAATTGCAAGAAACTTATGTTATAAATTAATGCATGCTTATGATTATTTTTCTTATTGTGAGATCTATCCAATAATTGAGTTGAATTCTTGGTAATTAATTGACAACTAATTATCACTATATGATTTCTAATCAGATTCTGAAAAGGAGGGATTGTGAATATGCTGTAAGTTGGGTAGACATTCTTGGATTGGGGATGAAAATACCTCAATTATTTATGTAGCGTTGATGGGAGGCTTAACAACCCTAATTTTGCGCATTGTGCGTGACGGTCAACTAGGTTTTTGTTCTTAATCCTCCTATAAAGTTATCCTTATCACCGAAAGGTAGGTAAGGTGCGATACTGGGGTTGAGTGTTTATATAACCCTAGCGGGAGTATAAAACGATTTCGTAAACCTGCTTTCTCCTAAAGAAGAATACCATAAGTTAATGCATTAGTAAGTAGCATAAGCAGATAGTAAGGATACATGGAAGCCCTATTCTCATCACCACTGAAGTAAATCTTTATATTAAAATAGCTTGCATAATTCGTAGTTATAAACAACAAATCAATCACCAATTCACCAAATAGATACTAGAAAATAGATAGTTGGTAATTGAACCCTAATCCTTGTGGACGATATTCGGTCTTACTAAGACTATATTACTTGTCACGATAACGTGCACTTGCGTTTAAAGTGTGTGCATCTTAACGCGCATCACTCTTCCCATCCCACCTATCGGCCCTCGGTCCGCCCATATCCGGTTCGACCCGCTCTGTCGCGGATCTGTCTGCCCGATCCATACTGTCGACCCGGCTGGCCACCTATATTTCAGACTGTATCAAGATCAGAGACACTAATGGAGGTCGGCCAACTTTTGGTTTCTTCACATCGGTCAGATTTCAAAGTGAAACAACAAATTCATTGTCAAAATGAAAAGTAGATGGAAGCATGTCATATGCTCTAGGTCGACGGTGACCTGAACTTTAGAGGTCTCACCGGCACCGGTGGTTTAATCATAATCCGACGATGGAGAGGATTGTCTTGAACAAGATCGAGTGATTTTAGTAATGTTGATGAAGATTTGAAGGCTTGAAGTTATGAAGATATGAAGGTTTGAAGGATTGAAGTATGAATATATGAAGATTTGAAGGTATGGAGATAAGAAGATTTTATGGATGAATATTTGAAAGATTTGGGAAAATTTAGCGAAAAGTAAAAATTATGAAAATAACAAAGAAGGAGTTTTATAGTGGAGTAGTCATCATTACGAAACGCTTCGGTTCACGAACCAAAAGTGACGGTTCAATCAGAGAATGACAGAGTGATAAGACGTGAGTCAGATTTTGGAGAATTGGAAGCGTTTCATTTTCTCGCCTATTCCGGAGTGATTTGAAAAGAATCTTGCCAGAGAAAACATCGAAGGAATCATTTTCACTTCCCATCACTTTGGTAAACTTTGATCCGGGACGTGTGGGGACTATCTATATATGGTGGAAACCGGCACGACACATGACATGGTTTATATGTGGGAATCAAATGAGGTGAAAGAAATCATCATCGGGTGAAGGTTGATTCGGGATGAGTCCGGGTATCAAATCAAGATCGGGTAGCAGCTGAACCAAGTGACATCAGATAGAGGATCGGGAAAGCTCAGTGCGTACCCATTCCGGATATGGCGCCAGCCATTACTCTTTGTTCATTAAGTGGTCATTATTCTCATTTAATTACATTCAATTAGGGAATGATTCTCGGGCATAAATGTCGTGTATTGATAGTTATAAAAGGAGCTCAACTTTCATGTTGGAATGATATATCATTACCATTATCATTATTCATACTTGCACGATTTTCTTACTACACTTATAATTACTCATCATTATTGTTGGCTCAGACCCGAAACAAATCAGCTAAGGATCGGTCCAATCTAGCTGTGAAGTTTCAATCAAGCCTGATACATCACAACCACTCTTCTTACTTATTGTTTACTTTTACTTACTTGTTGCTAATAACTTATCATTTTGTATTACGAATCAAACCACATATCCTTAAAACCACTTACAAATTCAACTGTACATTTTTGTGGATAAACAAAGTAAAAATGAATGGAGGGAATAACTACCAACCGAGGCGGTGCCTCCATAGGTCGAGACCCAGGCTAGTACCTGGGTTTATCTACCAGGTCCAACGCCGTGTTCCAACCTTGCTCACTATTCCCAGTCCAATCCCCCCCCCCCCCCCCCAGAATATTTGGGTTATATGTGGGTTAACCTGACTGTAAGATGATAGTAATCTCTCTTAGGAAGTCTTCTCATTAATATCAAAGTGTATATAGTGTACAATATTCATCTCTTATACAATAGGAATCCTAAAACCTAATCACAAGAGGAATTCCAGTCTTACCATAATTATATTTACACAATATATGGAATATATTCGAATTATGGGTAGAGTTACAATTGTTTCTATATACACATTTACACACTCCCTCAGTCGGAGAGGGAGGAGGCCGGATGTTGAAACTGGATCTGAAGTCAAGAAATAACTGTCTGGGGAGTTCTTTGGTAAATATATATGCATACTTATAGGATGATGAAATATGTAACACTCTGACATGGCGTAGCGTAACTTTCTCACGAACGAAGTGTAGGTCTATCTCAATATGCTTGGTTCGCTGATGTTGAACTGGATTATAAGAAAGATAGATGGCAGAGATGTTATCACATTACACAATAGATGACTGATGCAAATGACAATGAAGTTCTAACAGTAAATTTCTGAGCCAACAAATCTCAGCTACCACATTTGCAACGCCTCTGTACTCAGCCTCGACACTGGAATGAGATAGGGTAGCCTGTCGCTTGACAGAGCAAGAAATTAGATTATCCCTTAAAAATACACAAAAGTCGGAGGTGGAGCGTCGCGTGTCCGGACACCCTGCCCAATTTACATCTGTGTAAGAGAGCAACCTGTTTGGTGCAGAGGGGTATATGTGCAAACCATAATCAAGTATGCCCTTAATGTATCAGATGATACGCTTAAGAACAGTGAAATGAGACTCCCTGGGGGCATGCATGAATAGACATACCTTCTGAATAACATAAGCAATGTTTGGCCTTGTAAATGTGAGATACTGAAGTGTACATGCAAGGCTCCTATAAAGAGTAGGATCAGAGACTGAAGCACCATCCATATCACTGAACTTAGATTTTGAATCAACTGGAGTAAGTGAAACTTTGCAATTCGTTATCTTAGCCCCGTACACGATCTTATCTGCATACTTACGTTGACACAAGAACATGTGGTTGGCAGACCTGGTCACTGATAACCCAAAAAAATAACTCAATTTCCCCAAATTAGTCATTGTAAATTCAGACTTAAGCAAGGTAATAATCTTATTTTTCAACCTGTCGGAGGAGGCAGTAAGAACAATATCATCCACGTAAAGTAATAAGTAAGCAGTGCTACTACCTCGATAAAAAATGAAGAGTGATGTATCACTCTTGCTGCATACAAACCCAATCTACAAGATATATATGGCAAAACGATCAGACCACGCACGAGGGGCCTGTTTTAGGCCATATAGTGACTTACGGAGATGACATACATAGTGAGGGACTGCAGGATGGGTGAACCCAGACAGCTGATGCATGTAGACTGTCTTTCTCAGGTCCCCATGTAAAAATACATTCTTCACATCAAGTTGATGTATCGGCTAGTGTCTACCCATAACTATGCTCAAAACTGTGCGAATTGTAGCCGGTTTGACAACCAGGATAAATATCTCACCACAATCAATTCCCTCCTGCTGATTCGTGCCATTAGCCACAAGACGTGTTTTATACCTCTCAAGATCCCCATTGTTTCTGAATTTGTGACGAAATAGCCACATACAACGAACCACATTTACCCCCCCAGGTCTAGGTACTAGATCCCACGTGTGCTGTTTAGTTAAAGCATTGAGTTCCTCATACATAGCCGTATTCCAATTAGGGTCTTGTTTGACCAATTTAGGATTCTTGGGAATTGGAGAAATGGTTTGGGCAGACAAGTTAAATTGGACTTTGGGTTTGAAGATTTCATGCTTGGCACGAGTTTCCATTTGGTGAGTGGGGACAGTGGGAGTCTCCAAGACTGAGGGATTGGTTGGATATGGCGAATGAGGGGGTAACACCGTCGGAGGCGCCGTAGCTCCGTGATCAAGGGCCGCGGCGCTAGAGGATGCCGTCGGAGGCGCCGCGGTGCCGTGATCAAGGGTCGCGGCGCTGAAGGACTGACAGACCTCTCTGAAGTTTTGGCACCGCGACGCCTCAGCACTGGGTCGCGACGCTATCACGGTGAATCAAGACTCTGCTCGCAGGAGTTTTGGGGCCGCGGCGCTGACACTAACGAAGAACCACTGGGCAGAGAAGGTGATTATGTGGTAGTGCTATGATCTAGTTGACTGAGAATGATGGGAGAGATGACAGACTCATCAAGAAAAGAGTAATCCAGTTTTTGGAACTTTTTAATATTCAAAAACGGGAATGTGGTCTTGTTGAATGTGACGTGACGAGAGATGTGGATCTGACGAGTAGACAAGTCATATCATAGATAGTCCCTATGGTTCGATAGGAAACCTAGGTAGACACATGGAGTGGACCGAGGGGCTAGTTTATGAGGGACAATAGAGGCAAAGTTAGGATAGCATAGACAATCGAATATCCGGAGATGATCATAAGAGGGGACTCTATGATAAATGATTTTATTAGGGGTCATATTGTGAAGGGTGCTAGTTGGGAGAATATTGAGAACGTATTCTGACATTTTAGCAGTATAGACCCAGAAAGACGGAGGTAGGGAGACATGAATCAATAGAGTGCGAATCATATTGTTAATGATGTGAATGATTCTTTCAGCTTTATCATTTTGTGGGGAGGTGTGGGGGCAGGAGAAGCGAAAGACTATGCCATATTAGTACAGAACCGGTGAAACATAGAGTTGTTGAATTCACGACCATTATCGCACTGAAAAGATTTTATACTTTTTTCAAACTGTGTTTGAATAAATGTTCTAAACTCAAGAAATTTGGCAAATACTTCCAATTTAAATTTGAGAGGATACAACCAAACAAAGTGAAAAAAATCATCTAGTAAGATAAGATAGTATTTATGACCGAGAGAACTAGCAATATGTGATGTCCATAAATCGGCATGTATAATATCAAATGGTGCAAAGGTAACACTAGTAGATGATTTAAACGGAAGACGAGTATGTTTGCCTAAAGAACAAGAAACACAATTTTGGGCAAGCTTCCCATTACAAGTAATGAAATTATTGCCTCTAAGAAAATTAAAAACTGGGGCTCCGGGATGACCAAGTCTATTATGTCATGTTGAAGAAGAAATGACCTCTAGAGAGACGGGAGAGCAAGATCTGGCAGCGAAGGTGAGAGTGAATGGATAGAGATCTCCCGTGCTATTGCATCTCGTAAGAGGTGTCCCCGTGTGAAGATCTTTTACAGTGAAACCAAAAGGGTCAAAATCAACAGAGACGAAATTATTACGAGTAAATTTGCGGATAGAGATTAGATTCTTAATTACATGTGCGGAATATAGGGTATTTTTAAGGGGGAATAGATTAGAAGGTGGTGTGTAGAATGTACTATAACCCTTTATTGGAATGCGGTGGCCACTACCAACTGTCATAAATTGAGGATGCTTTAAACCAAACAGTTTGAGAATATTACCTGCAGACCGGGTGAGGTAAGAAGTGGCTCCGGAGTTCATGTACCAGTTGTTGTCGGTATTTGCATATCGAGGCTGCCAAGACGACCAACTCGCGGGTGTCATCTTTGGATGAGGGTTGTTAACCGATCGTGTAAGTGGGCTTCTTCTTTGGTATTGTACTTGCCGGCGAGCTAGGCGAGGTCCAACAACTGTGGTGAATCTTGTTTGAAGGGTTCTTTGATCGAACTATGGCGGCGCGCGGCCTTATCAGTGAAGCGGCATGAGCCCGATTATCACGAGCCACTGTTGCTTCTGCTGCTTGGTCTGTCCGCGACCCCTGCCACTACCACAACCTCTTCTGCCGCATCCCTTGCCACCATTGCCACCGCGTCCTTGCTGCGGTTGAGAGTTTTCTGGCGGTGTTGGATCTTAGGGGTGCGTTTCGACAGCTAACGCCTTCTGATTGTGCTCATCTTGCTTAGCACGTCGATTCTCTTCGAGCAACAACTACGAGCGAGCTTTGTTAAAACTGGGTAGCGGATCTGCCTGTTGAATCATGGTGACTAACATATCATAGTCGCCTTTGGGAAAGCCTGCAATCAATTGCAACACCATTTTAGTGTCCGAGACAGGCGTGTCGACGTTGGAGAGTTGATCCGCCAATAGTTTCAACTGTCTGCAGTACTCAGTCATGTTGGAGAAATTTACAAGGCGTGTATTGTTAAATTGTTCCTCCAAATACACCCCACTAGTGTGCTTGTTATCTTGAAAGATTTCCTCCAAGCGGTTCCATAAATCACGGGTTGTGGCGCCAGATTTCATGATAGTAAGAAGAAGATCCTGAGAAATACTACCATAAATCCACTGCTTGACGTCGGCGTCTAGACGACGCCAAGTAGAATCATCAACCTCCGGAGGACGCGGAATAGTGTCACCGATATGATCAAGCACATTATAGAGACATGCATGATTACGAAACAGTTGACCCGAGGAGAATCTTGTTGCTTTCTTGAATTTTTGGGAGGAGAGGGGTAGCGCCGATCGAGATGCCGGGTGCACAAAAATTCTATGGTTTTTGGTTTAGGCTCTTGATACCATATAAGATGATATTAATCTCCCTTAGGGAGTCTTCTCATGAATATCAAAGTATATATAGTGTACAATATTCATCACTTATACAATAAGAATCCTAAACCTAATCACAAGAGAAATCCTAATATTACCTAATCACAAAAGAAATCCTAGTCTTACCATAATTATATTTATGGAATATATTTTAATTATGAGTAGAAATATAATTGTTACTATATAGACGTTTACACTGACAGACTTATTCAAAGTTGAAGAAGGTATTTAATTAATTTTTAAAGTAAAGTTGTAAGAGAAATATATTTTTCATCCAATGTTTACCTGTCTTTTATTAAAATTTGAGATATACGAATAACTTTTTCTTTTCCAGCTTTCGCATAGGTTTTAGATATGCATATCACGTGTGTAAGGGTGATTTGCAAAGAGTTGCATTGCTATTTAAATATTGTCCTAGTTTTAATAATTATGCAAAAAAAGTTTTTTTTTTAAGTTTAAGAAAAAATATTTGGATTGAGATACTCTTAAGTTAGATGGTAAAGCGACACCATCTGACAGGCAAACCATGACAATTTATAGGATTACCTGTTATATTTCACCTAACTATCATGTTAAAAAGGGATAAGGTATATAAACCCACCTAAATTATAGTGAAATTGTCAACTACATAACTAAATTATGAGAGAGTTCTATGACCACTGAACTTTTTTTTCATCGGTTCAAGCCGTAAAAATACAAGATAAAACTGTGTACAATAGATCCTTATGGTCCGACCTTTTTCCGGACCCAACACATAGCGAAAAATTAGTGTACCGGACTGCCTTTTTTTTTCTTCTTATTTACCTCATTGAACTTATTTTTTAATATTATTTACCTCATTGAACTTATTTTTTTAATATTATTTATTTTAAGGGGTAATTAGTGAATGAGGTATAAATAATATAAAAAAAAATTCAAGGGGTAAATGATATGAAAAAATAAGTTTAGTGGGGTCATAGAACCTCAGTATATTTTAGGTGTGTAGTTAAAAATTTTGTCATAATTTAGAGGTGTTTCTATGTAACCCTTTTGAATAACTCACAAACTCTATCAGATTTTTATGTGTCTGACCGTTTCATTTGCTTATGTTTTTTAGTCGAGGGTCTTTCGAAAACAGTTTCTAAGGCGTAAGATTTGCGTAAACTTTACCCTCTCCAGACCCTACATTGTGAGATTTGAGTATAGTGTTGTTGTCGCACTCATAATAGCTCATCTAAGCTTATTCCATTTTTTTTCTTTTTGGTATTTCTCTCTTTATTTTTACATTTCACTTATGATATCTCTCTTTTTATCTATCTCATTCACTCCTGATAACTCTCTTTTACTTGTCTCATTTCATTCCTGATACCTTTCGCTTTTTAGCTACAAAAAGAGGGAAAAAATATCTTAGTGCAATAACATATAAGTTGTGACGACATATAGATAGAACTTCATGCTATATCCCATATATATATATAGTCTATTAGGTTACTCACATATATATACACACAGAATTGTCGATCATAATTTATTTGTTGACTCGAGCCTTAACTTGTTCAGAAGCTTATAATATGCCAACTTCTATTGAAACATGAACACCATTTTTGAGTGGCAATACCTATCTTTATCTGCAAATAATATTCTTATCCATAGCCGACGATAAAATTTGCTATCCTTGAAGAACTATATAATTGATCCATAGACAATATAATATCATCATTGTATTAAGGAGTGATTTAGCTCCACCATAAAAAGATTTAAATACACTTAGTTAAATTCATTGTATCTATTACTTGTTACAATCATTTATTGGTGGACTTGTTAATTTCAAAACCATTATAATTTTGTTAAGAGTGATAAACACTCATTGAATCACTTCAATAGAAAACAACATATTGTCCCTACAAGACGGAAGCTTCTTTAGCAACATTATTCCCCAATTATTTGGTGGTGATTATTACACTAAGCAATTAAATATTAGTCAATCTTCTAGAGTTACCCAAATAATTTAGTGTTTTCCATTATATCTTCTTCCATCATAATTTAACTATTTGACGATAACTACGTAAGATATTGTTGTTTCATAATGAACTAAGAGTTAGTATTACTTTGACTATATAGTTGAATCAATTCTTGTGTGTATGTGTTTTACTTTTCTCCTTCCAACTGACCATGTTCATGATTTAAAAAAAAGGAGGAAATACCTTAATTGGAATGTGTTACACTTGATGAAAGAAGCCAGACCTGCAATACTACTTCCAAACGGTAATGAGAAAACATAAAATATACGAGTGAAAAGTCTATCGTGAAAATGAGAAAAAGAAATTATTGTTTCGTACAAGGAATTCCTACTTCTTCCCGCTGCGCTAAATAGCTTGGTTCGGGATTGAATTTTAAACAACTTTGACTTACTATTTCTTATCCAATTTTCTAAAAACAAATCAATATATTTCCCTTATTTAAAATATTCGTGAAAAACATCATAAACTTTGTGCTACAATAACAACAAATCAGTGTAATCTCACAAGTAAAGTTTGAAAATAATATATAAGATGTACGCAGTTTTACTCCTATCTTTACAGGATAGAGATTTTGTTTCACATTAACCCTCAATAATCCTCTTCCTTTATTTGGGCTCGAAATCGATAATATGAATGAATGTTGAACTACCGAGTGTTCATATAGTGGTCAATAAAATAGTAAAATGTCTTATATAGTACTTCTTCGTCCCAAAATCTTTATCATATTTTTTTAAAAAGTCAATTTGATTAAATTTCAAAGTTAAATTAGATTAGATTAATTTAATATTTTAAAATTAAATTTAAATATTGGAAAACTAAATAAAAAATATTATAAATTATAATTCTTCTTAAATTAATATGATGAAAAAGTATAGCTTAAATTATTAATTAAAGTTTATATAGACCGACTCTTGAAAGATAAATTATTTTAAAACGGGGGAGTATATAAGTTTTTGACCCTTTGAAGTTAACCGTTCCTAACAACTCTAATAAACCCTCCCATGTGGTTTTGCTCTTTTAGCCAACTACTTCTCTCCTCTTCTTCTATTCGACTCAAATAGCTCTAACTCCCCCTTTGTTCTTCCCAAATCAAACCGAATAATTAATTGATTTGGGCCTGTTATCTATGGACCCGAAGTTCACCGGAAAGCCCATACCAATCCCATTTCTAGCAGGCCGTACTGACCTAGACCAGATGCCAGATACTCCGACTCGTATAGCCCGTCACCGCCGAGCCCAATCCGAGACCTTCTTCCGGTTCCCTAACATCTATGATGATATCTTCTTAGACGACGTCGTTTCAGACTTCAACCTCGACATTTCAGCACCATCGTTATCCGATACACACATGCAACCGGCTAATTCGGGTGACTCGTCTTCGAATAACGGACCGGGTTTAGTTACTGGACCGGCAAACCCGAACCCGAACCCTAGACCGTTGAATCATTTTCGGAGTCTTTCAGTTGATTTTGACTTTTTTGATGGGTTGGAGTTTGGTGGTGGAGCGGCGATGGAGGAGAAGGTGATGGGTTCCGGGTCGAGTCATAGGCATAGTAATTCGATGGATGGGTCGTTTTGTACGGCGTCGTTTGAGGGTGGTGAGTGTAGTAGCTCTGTTGTTAAGAAAGCTATGGCTCCTGATAGGCTTGCTGAGTTGGCTTTGATTGATCCCAAGCGAGCCAAAAGGTCAAAACTTTTATAATCTTTTTCTTTTATTTTTTATGCAGTTGTTTTAATTGTAGTGTGAAATGTTTTGGGGTTGAGTTTTTGTTGTTGTTTGGTTAAGAGTAAGGGGAGCGTCTGTCAAAAGTTGCTTCCTCATCACGGTTTCAAGCTGCTGAAATAAGCTCTTGCATTTCTAAGGCCGGGTACAATAGACTCTTGTGGTCCGGCCCAGTGCATAGCGGGAGTTTAGTGCACCGGGCTAACTTTTTTGATTAAGAGTCTTACTTTGGAATTATACTTGGCTCTAATGACTAAGTTCTGAATTTTGATAAAGTTCTCTTTTTTTTTCCAATTGGGTGTGCAGTTGTTCAATTGTAGTGTGAATTTTTTTGGGGTTGAGGGTTTTTTCTTTTTGTTTGATTAAAAGTTTTACTTTGGAATTATACTTAGCTCTAATGATTAAGAGGAAACGTCTCTTCAAATTTTTTAGGGGTTGAGGTTTTCTTGGTTTGGTTAAGAATTTTACTTTGGAACTATACTAAGCTCTAATGATTAAGGTTTGAACTTTCATAAAGTTCTTTTTTCTCTTCCTATTTTGTATGCAGTTTTCTCTATTGTAGTGTGAAATTTTTTGGGGTTGAATTTTTTCTTCTTTGGTTAAGAGTTTTTACTTTGGAATTATACTTAGCTCTAATGATTAAGAGGAAATATCTCTTCAAATTATTTGGCTTTTTGAAATTCTGGAGAAAATGAAGCAAAATAGATGGTTGCTATATTTCTTGGTTTTGAAATGATTTTCTTTTCGTTGGGGTGCTAAAATTGTCTACTTCTTTAGTTGTAAAGAGCATGTTTGACTTGGTATGATGGAGTTGTCAAGTGTGAATTTGGTCAAGTTATATGAGTTCCATATTCTCACACTCAAATGTATGGGAAAGAAGAAAAGGATATGATTTGAGGTAGAAGTATGTTGGTGATCATTTGGAACAGTTCTCTCTTGTGGAAAATGAAATCAGTTTCCACTAAATTATATGTACAGGATATTTAACACCGGCGGATTCATCTTTAACTGAAACAAGTAAACTTTTTATATTTCAAGAAAAGAAGAAGGGATTGATGGGGAGGTTAACTATACTACTTAAGGCCCCTAGCAGAGAAGTCTGAATATTGAGTTAATGAAGAGATGCTATTCTACCTTGTATGCTGATTTAGGATGAAAGGGAAAACAGTGTTGCTATGATGTATGTCTTTAGTGAAGTGGTGTTACCTGAATGGTAAGAGACTAGGAAATTTGGAAACGGTAGGTTACTGATGACATCTCATGGTCAACATAATAGTAATCTGAATTTTTTAGCACAAAAGGTTGTTTTGTGTCACTGCTACATAGCATGGATTCCTAGCATTATTGTCTTGTCATTTGTATGTTTTCAGTTTTCCTAAAATACTAGCCCCTTGTAGATGAGAGTTCTTGCATTAAACTTAGGTTTAAGCTTTTGTAGAAGCTCATCTTTGTTTCTGCATTATTACAGGGTTCTTGCAAACAGACAATCTGCTGCACGTTCGAAGGAGCGGAAAATCCGTTATACTAATGAACTGGAGAGAAAGGTGCAGACTCTGCAGACTGAAGCTACTGCTCTATCTGCACAAATCACAGTTCTGCAGGTACAAAATAGAGAGACTATACAATAATCTTTTTAGATCTTCATTGTTATCAAATTCTGTTGTATAAAGTAACCTTAGAAATTCAATAGTTTCTCATGTTAAAATACAATAAACAAAGAGTATATGTGATACATATATGGTTATGAGATTCTGTTGCATGAAGTAACCTTAGGAATTCAGTAGCTTCTTGTGTTCAGATATGTGATTGCATGTATGTGAGTCAGAGTAGCAACATCTTCAATTCAAAATGGTTTTCTGCTTTGTATGAACTTTTAACTTAACTTGGATTGTCTCAATTCGTTCATTTCCTTGATATTGATGAGGATGTTGCGATTTTATATAATAGGATTTTATTTGGGTTCAAAGAATGAGATACATGGGTGTCTTACTCTTGTCAATTTGTGCAAATAAGAATTTGGTAGAATGATTTTCAATAGATGTCTCTAAAAGAATCCGTCTGTATTTATTGTACCTTTACCTAATTCTGAGGGTTGAGGGAGAGAAACAAGCTCTCTTCCATCTTGTAATTAAAGATCTAGATGTTAATGAATGCCAAAATTGATGACTGAAAATCAGAGGCTCTATTTGCTAGTTTCAGTAGGTTCTCTAGATTAGCATCATTTCTCCAGTTGATCAGAAGGAACATAGGGATAGAATTTTCTCCGAGGTATTTGCACCTTTGATTTGGGATCCCATACCACAACCCGTGCATCCACCTCACATCATGATAAGTTAACGGTACTTAGTGATTCAGCCTAACCAAAAGAAATGACTGATCATTTAGAAAATGTCTTTGCCTACAAGTAACATCACTGAATATGTAAGGCCATATCTTTAGGTTATTCTCTGAGAGATTTTCGAATAAGATCCAAGCATAGTTTGTAATCCAATCCCGACATGGGATTAAACCAGTTGGCAACAGTATTGATAGTTGGGGCTGGGATAATAGTGACCGTATGGGTAGTTGATCCAATGATACCTGGATGGTTATGTTGGAATTAGCAAAAAGGTCAGCCATCAAAGAAGCTTTAAAGTTAAGTGCTCTTTTGGATAATTACAGCCCACAACTCGACTAGCACTGATGACTGAACTACAATCATAGCATTGACAGAAATAAATCTTTTTTTTCCTCTTGTGTTTTTGGGTTGTCTTTCAGCTGAATAAGTGCTATGGTTAGCTATCAGAAAAAATAGATTTAAAAAGTGAGTATGTTTATGGTCTTGTTTTTTATTCAAGTTATGACCTTATGGGTATGAGAAAGTAGTTTTTATTGAGGGTTATCATTGAGATGGAGAAACTGGAGAATCGATAAGTAGATAAGGGCTTGGTAGGACTTGATGCGGAGGAGTGCAGGTGCTGGCAGTGGGTGAGAGAGTTAGTGATGCATGAAGAGGAGAGGGTATTGGCATCAGGAAGGTGCAGGGGGTTTGCCTTCAAGAAGAGGATCACAGTTGCAAATATTACCAAACAGTGAAGCTTAGGGAAGGGGGAGGGGTGCCAATGTTTGTGAAGGAGTGTGTCTGTTGATTTTTGAATGGTTTTGACCATGTGGTTAGATGAAGGATGTGGTTAGATGAAGGAAAAGACATTTAGATACCAATGTAGGAAAGCTAAAAAGTAGAAGGGGCAACTTTTGGCGGACCAATTTGGTGAAGAACTTTAAAGTTTGGAAAGAATTGTGCGATCAATAACAAAGTGAACGTGGAAGAAATGTTGGCGGATGATCAAAATATTTCAATGCAACTTGGATGGTTATTACCACTACAGTGAAGAAGCAACCTTTGGCTTTCACTTACCGGGATTAGGTTATTTCCTACTTGCAAAAAATTAACCCTTTTATCATCAGAGAAGCTTGGATTTAGGGTTGTTATTGGCATAACTATACAAATCTACCACTGGAATATTATCACTACATTGACAACAATCATTTCATTTTCTTCCCATTTCATTTAAAATTTAGAACATGACCCTGAATCATGCATAAGGGAACTCTCTGACCTCTCTCTTCTTTCTCTCTCATCTCTGACCTAACGGCTACAATAGCGCCAAAAACGGCTAGTATTCTAGCCTCTACCGGCGCCTCTCTCCTCTCGCACTCCCAACGACCTCCATCCCCACCATCCTTCACCGAAGGCAACCAACTCGGCGACCAGGTAACTCGCTCCGTTCCGCGACCAGGTAACGCCGCCGACTACTACACCGGTAATTTTTTTCGGCATCTTCCCTTATACTTTTGCTTCGCTTCTCTTTCCTCTTCTTCGTCTACTCTTTGTTTCTCGGTTTTTTTCTTTTTTTCTGCTTGTACCAATCGGACCGGCGGCCAGGTCGATGCTCCGACGCCGGTGAACACTAGTGTTGTCTATTCCGGTGAGCTAGAGCTGTAATTTCATATAGTTTTCTGTTTGGAAACACTATTATTCTCTGGCCGGAGTCGTGGTCGAAAACCCCAGTTTTCCGGCGACCTACAATTAGCACTGTACTAGAGTGGATTTGCAGCAGTAAGCAAGCAAGAGAGGAAGAACACAAGGAAACACCATCAATTTGTGGAGGAGCATCTACCGTCCAGGTTCATTCTTATTGGAATTGGTACCTACGGTTCACTTGTTGAGCTTTGTCTATCTTTCTCGTTAGTTAATTAATTTCCTTAGTTGGGTGCTGCATTTTGCTTGCTTTGGGTAGCTGATTTAGTTGCTGCATTCTCTGCTTGTTTTATTGATTATAAGTTTCATATTTTTCCCATTGCTTGCAATTGGATGTAGTATAGTGTTCGTATATAGTATTTGTGACTCTAGTGGCTTTGGTAAATGATGGTAGACTATGGTCATGTTCTCGGTCGGGGACGGGAGCGAGGGTTAGGGGGTAAGTGGGGTAAGGGAGATGCTAGGCTGAGAATAGGGTCTTAGAACATTGAAACTTTAACGGGGAAGTTCATAGAGCTAGTTAAAATTCTTAAAAAGATGAAGATTAATATAGTCTGTGTCCATGAGGTCAAATGGGTAGGACTTAAGGCTAAGGATGTGGATGGGCATAAGTTATGGTTCTCGGGTATGTCGAGGTATAGGAATATGGTAGGCATTTTAGTAGACAGCGAGCTAAGGGATTAGGGAATAGAAGTTAGGAAGGTCAATGATAGGATGATGTCGATTAAGTTGGTAGTTGGAGGGTTCACTATGAACATTATTAGTGTTTACGCGCCACAAACGAGCTTGGACGAGGAGGAGAAGAGACGATTTTGGGAGAATTTGGATGAGGTGGTGGGAGGTATACCACCCACTGAGAAGTTATTTGTAAGAGGGGATTTCAATGGACATATCGGGTCACTTTCGGGGGTTATGACGACGTGCATTGAGGCTTTGGCTTCGGGGACAGGAATGAGAAGACACCTCACTTTTGGAGTTCGCTAAAACCTTTGGGATGGTGATAGCCAATTCGAGGTTCCTGAAAAAAGAGGAGCACTTGATGATTTTTCGTAGTTCGGTGACTTAAGACTCAAGACTTTTTCCTCCTTAGGAAGGGTGACGACGATCTTTGTAAAGACTGCAAGGTTATTTCGAGGGAATATCTTACCACCCACATAAGATGGATTTGGAGATCAAGATGGAGAAGAAGAGTAATGTTGTGGATGACAGGTTAAGAATCAAATTGGGGAGTTTGACCATGACTAGTGCAAAGGAGATGTGGAAGAAGTTGATGACCAAGACGGCTCGGGAGAGTAGTAGGGATATGACTGGTATGTGGGACATGATAGCCAGTTGCATTCGAGTGGTAGCTAGAGAAGTGTTTGGGGTCTCGCGGGGTAGTTATGGTAGGCATCGAGATGACGGGTGGTGGAATGGTAGAGTTCAAGAGATGGTGGAAGCGAAAAAAGCAGCGTATGCGAAATTGGTAGAAAGTCTGGATGAGGTGGAGAAGTGAACGAATAAGGAAGTTTATAAGTTGGCAAGGAAGGAGGTAAAACTTGCGGTTATGGTGGCGAAAGTGGCGGCTTTTGAACGCCTGCACGTGGAATTAGATGGGAAAGACGGGGATAAAAAGTTGTACAATCTAGCCAAGGAGAGAGAGATGAGGGCTCGTAACTTGGATCACGTAAGGTGCATCAAGGACGAGGACGACAAAGTACTGGTGGAGGACGCGCATATTAGGCGGAGGTGACAATCTTACTTCCATAAACTTTTGAACGAGATTGTGCTAGAAGATCTGGAGCAATCCGGTAGGTATCGAAATTTTGGGTATTGTAGAAGTATTAAGGTTGAGGAGGTTGAAGTGTTGTTCGCAAGATGCGCAGGGGACGTGCTATCGAGCCTGATGAAATCCCAGTTGAATTTTGGAAAAACGTAGGCAGGGCAGGTTTGGAGTGGTTGACTGAGTTGTTTAACATCATTTTTAAGACGACGAGAATGTTCAAAGAATGGAGGTGGAGCACAATGATTCATTTGTACAAGAACAAAGGTGATATCCAGAGTTGCAACAACTATAGGAGTATGAAGCTGCTAAGCCACACTATGAAAGTTTGAGAAAGGATCGTGGAGAGGAGGGTGAGAAGAGGCGTGTCTATTTTCGAGAACCAGTTTGGATTCATGCCGAGGCGTTCGACTATAGAAGTCATTCACCTTATTAGTTGGTGGAGCATTATAGAGAGAGGAAGAGAGACTTACATATGATTTTCATCGACCTCGAGAAGGCATACGACAAAGTCCCGAGGGAGGTTTTATGGAGATGTTTGGAGGTTAGAGGTGTATGTGTCGTATACTAGGGTGATCAAGGATATGTATGATGGGAGCCAAGATCAGAGTACGGACAGTAGGAAGAGACTCGGAGCACTTTCCATTGATGATGAGGTTGCACCAGGATCAGTTCTTAGCCTATTCTTATTTGCCCTGGGGATGGATGGACTGACGCGACAAATTCAAGGGGAGGTGTCATGGTGTATGTTATTCGCAGATGACATAATCCTGATTGATGAGACTCGCAGCGGAGCGAACGCTAAGTTGGAGGTTTGGAGAGACACTCTGGAGTCTAAAGGGTTCAGGCTAAGTAGGACCAAGACAATATTTGGAGTGCAAGTTCAGTAACGGGAGCGACCTTGAGACATGCGTGGAGGTGAGACTTGGTACTCGGGTCATTCCAAAGGAAGGAAACTTCAAGTACCTCGGGTCTATTATCCAAGGGGGTGGAGAGATTGATGACGATGTCACACATCGTATTGGGGCAGAGTGGATGAAATGGAAGCTCGCTTCTGGAGTCTTATGCCATAAAAATGTACCACCAAAACTTAAAGACAAGTTCTATAGGGCGGTGATTAGACCGACTATGTTGTATGAGTCGGAGTGTTGGTCAGTCAAGACCTCGCACATTCAAAGTATAAAAGTTGTGGAGATGAGGATGCTGAGATTATTGTGTGGTCATACAACAAGGGATAAGATTAGAAATGATGATATCCGGGACAAAGTGGGAGTGACCTCGGTGGCGGATAAAATGCGGGAAGCGAGGTTGAGATGGTTTGGGCATGTGCAGAGGAGATACACAAATGCCCCAGTGCGGAAGTGTGAGAGGGTTATGGACTGATTCAGGAGGGGTAGAGGTAAGCCGAAGAAGTATTGGGGAGATGTGATTAGACTGTATATGGAGCAGGTGCAACTTACCGAGGACATGACCTTAGATAGGGGGTTGTAGAAGACACAAATTAGGGTAGTAGATAGTCGAGTGTACTCCTACTTACGCTTGCAAATTAGTAGTAGTATTTTTAGTGTAGACCCGCTTAACCTATCATACTAATAGGCGCAATATTGATGTATAGTTCCCTGTAGTTTGATTTCTGTTGCTATGTGTTCTTTAGTGTACTTTGTCTATCTTATTCACATGCGTTAGTTACTGCTCCTTTTTCCAGAATGCGTTATCATAACTTATTCGCTTTTGATACCATCATTTTTCATACTACTTATTCTTGCTTTGCTCTTGCTTTTCTTTTTTTTACCGAGTGAGTATTATGTAAATGTTCTTGCCCTCTTTTGCTAGTGATTTGAAATGCTTGGGGATAACGATGGTATCGGAGAACTGGAGATTAGTGAGATGGTGCCAGTGTTCGGGAAGAGGGTTGGGGGTAGCAATAGGAAAGGAAGGGAGTACTACAATGAAGAGGGAGGGAAATTTGAGAAGTCGGAGTGCTAGTGCAATATGGGGAGAGCGTTGGTGCTGGCACTGGAGGGAGCTAGTGGTTGTGAGGGGAATATTGGAAAAACTGAGATAGTGATGCCGTGAAAGTTAGAGTGCATAGAATCAGGGGAAGTTGGGGAAACATTAGCAAGATGGAGGGGAAGAAAATATAGGAAATTAGACTTTTCTAAGCTGTTGCACTTCTCTTTGATGCTAATCATGGAAAGCATAATTTTTCTTAGGATACAGGAAAATTTATAGTCAAACTTTTTCTTTTCCACTACTAGTTGGTCAGGCAATTAGGCTTTTCTAAGCTGTTGCGCTTCTCTATGATGCTAAATAATAAACTTTATTTATGGAGGAATAGTCATCGTAAATTAACAGGTTCTTAAATTGTTTTCTAGCATCAGTGGAATATCCGAGTATGGTATCCTGCTAGCTGCTAGCAATAAGTTTTTGTGGAATTCTACGCTAATGCTGTTGCTCTGGTGGGAAATTCATCTTTATACTACTATTTCAATTCTTCTTTTGTCGTTGAGTATGGATCTGACTGCCACAACATCATGCATATGTAGTTGTGTGGCATAGTCATATATGCTATTGCGAACACACTGTTGTCAAAAAACATAATAGCATACCTTTAATCATTTTCATGTCATTTTTGTACGTTGATGCAGAGAGACAATAGTGGATTGACTACTGAAAACAAAGAACTCAAACTGCGATTGCAAGCTTTTGAACAACAAGCCCATCTTAGAGACGGTATGCCTTATAATAACTTTAACAAGTATAAGTTTCACTGCTATTATTGTATTGACATATGTGAATAATTTCCAGCTCTGAATGAAGCTTTGAGAGAAGACCTGCAGCGGCTAAAGATAGCCGCTGGCCAAATGTCAGCTGCAAATGGAAGCAGGGGTGCATGTCCACCTTTCCCTCCCCAGCCACAGTCATTTGTCCAACTTGCTACGACAAGTACCCAAAATATTGGTGGCCAGACCCAACCTAGCTTCATGAACTTCAATAACGGGGGTTGAAAATGTGAAAAAAGGCAACACATCACTAGTGAGTAATTAGCATAGAGCCTTGTTGTATATATTGATATGTAAGATATAGTATTACAGGCTGTGAGTGCATTCACTTCGCACCATTATCAGTACTAGTTACATGAATGTTATGGGATATATACTTGCTTTATAAACAACAGTTAGATACTGTTAAACATCTTTTACGCCATGAGCATCATTATGTATTATATTCGTGAGGCCTCCGGTTGTGGGCACTATAGAGTTCGAAAATAATACCTTCCTGGTGATAATATTCTTCTGATAGGAAATTGCTCTTGAAGACATGATCTTGGATTATGAAAATAAAATTGACTTTTTTTCTCTTGAGAGATGGATTGTTAATGCTTTCTTTTGAGCATGATCAGATTTTTGAGTGGACTCCAGATTTGGAAAGCAATAGCCCAAAGCCAAACTTTAGGTCTGTTTATCACAGTTTGTTTTGTAAATGGAATCCGACAAAGGGAACAAACCTCTATTTTTTTCTCTAAATTTTTGTTTGTGTCAATAAACAATGATCCAAAGTTGGAAGCACTGTTGCGCAGGTGTATACGCCAATTTCAACTCAACCATCAACAATCATGCCAAATTAATCTGAACAAAGAAAATAAGTGGAGCTATGTACTATCTGTTGCTTCATCAAATATCACTATAATTTAGGGAGATGAAGCTCCACTTATTTTATTCAACCTGCTAAACTCAACACCACTTCTGACATGGTTCCTAGTATCTTTTGCTATTTCCCGATTTTGGAATGATGTCAATTTTATAGGATATCGACATAACAGAGTCATGGTTGCTAAGCAAGCCGGGCACTAGGCTCGGACATGGATCGATCATGGCGAGAATGGACTTCTCCTTATACTAACATCTAAAACCAGCTGTCCGGAACTCTTCTTAAACCCTTAAAAATGATGCAGAACAACCATACAACAAGAAGCAAAAGGAGAACTTGCGTATGAAATAAGAAGTTAAATTACATCAACTAATCTAAGAGACCAAAGTTTCTAGTATTTAAAAGTTGAATCTAACTATCAAGTTGTGGCGGAATAGATACGATCCTTTCATTTTTAATTAGAGATTGCATATTCAAATCTTAGGAATAGAAAATATTCTGATAGGGAGCGCTTCCCCTGTATTGAACCTTAGGAACACGATTGTCAAAACTCAAAATAGTTACTGAACACCGAATAGAAAACAAACAAAAAGTTGAATCTACAATGTAACAGTGACATAGATTTCAACGCCAAAGCCATTGTTGCATTGCTTCAAAGATTAATTAATCACTTTCACTTGTCAAGTTGCTGTAATTGGACAAGAATGTTTACGCTAACTAAGTTAAACTTGGTATAGTTCCAACATAAACAACAATGAGTGGCCTTCCTTGGATATTAGTCTAACAGAAAAATTTAAAATCTACGTATCAGCCAAGTTAGGGGTTAATTGATCACTCCCGCATCCACATGTCAAGCAGACAAGAATGTTGACACCAACTAAGTTAAACTTGGCTTGATTCCAATAGGAAAGTGAAATTGTCTTCTTCAGATGTAGCACTACAGAATTTTTTTTTAAATCTAAGGGTGTGTTTGGTACGAAGGAAAATGTTTTTCACATAAAATACTTTCTTGGATTTTTTTTTTGAAAAATATGCGATTTCTTACTTATTTTTTTGTATTTGATATGTAAATAGAAAATGTTATCTCGTACGTAATTGTATATAATCTAGTCAAACATTAAGAGTAGGAGTGGCGTGGGGGTAAGGTGTTCGGAGTAGTGGGGATGGGGGCATGGAGGTAGGGTGTGTTGGAAGGTGGTGATGAGATAATTCGTGTGAAATTTTACTTGTGCACAGATAAGTTATACTATATCGTGTTTTGATGATTTGACAAATATTTGAGGGATCAGGTACTCGATTAGATCCCCTAGGCATCGTACAGTCAATGCTACATCTGTAAAGTTGCGGTACTGTTCGACTGGCAGAATCACAACAACACAACTGCAGTTTGCTAGAGATCAAACCAAAAGATGAAATGTCTCTATCCATGGTCACATGACTCTCACATGCTCCCCAATATATATACAACATGTTACAAGGGTTAAACTAACACTTTAAATCTGAAAAATCACATTCTTTCAAGAGTAGCCGTCACTGCTCTCTAGGTGCTCTCAAGAACAAAGCTTAAACAAAGTCAAGGACCAGATCTCAACAACTGAAGATGTCTTAAGTCTTTGATATGTTAAGTCTTGTCATTTTGTTCTTTAACTTGTAAACCTACTCTTCTCACAAGAAGTTGTTCGTAGGTAGTTTATTTTTTCAAGCTTTTGAGTTGTACACTTGGCTAGAGTTAGTTAAGGTGTGTTTGGGTGCTTGGCTAGAGTTAGTCGAGTGGTAGCTTACAATAGAGTTATTGTAAGGGTGAGAGATTAAGAGTATTAATAGAAATATGATTTTTTTGTAATACAATTTCAAAATTGCAATTTTGTGGTGTTGTTCAAACGTTGCAAATCACATAGTAAAATTGCAATTAAAAAAATTACATAATTAACCATACTTTTTTGAATTTCCTCACAATGTCTTGAGGATCTTTGGTTGGAATTGGAAGTTGTTGGTCAAATTATTCGACGTCGCTTCCTGTTCCTCGGACAAGATTTCGTTGTAGTTGTAGTCTTCATCTTCGTTGATCTTCGGTTGACCCCTTCTACTCTCCGCTTGAATTCAATCTCTTAATAGAACTGCAATCTCCAATGTGTCTCCCGTCAATGAATGTTTGTGCTCTCCTATTTGAAATCTTTCCGTAGAAAAAACGCCTTCAGACGCTGTTGATGACGCTTGAATGTTCAACACATCTCGGGCCATCTTTGCTAGTGTCGAAAATGTATTTTCATTGTCCCTCCAGTATTTCAGCAAGTCTGCATGTCCTTCATCATAGACAATTAATTTGTACGGTACAATACCCTGCAAAATATAAACATCAAATTCGCTAACTTGTGAAAAAGTTGAACCACTAAACATTTTATTTCTAAGGCCTTGAATACTGGCAGCATAAATCGCATATTTTTTTATAAGGTTGCAACGAAATAGTAGAAGATGTTACAGAAGCCGATCGATTATTTACACTTTGTTGTTGATAATACATATAAATATATATTTTTTTCATTCAGTGTGTATGCTAGACGTAACTTGTTCTTTAGTTGGTTCGTGTGTTGGTTATTCAGTTGGGTCTGTTGGAAGTACTTCTATACAATCATAAATCGTTTCTACAAGTGTTTTACAAGCGTCTACTTTAATAGTCGAATTTAATACAACACCAATAATATAAATAGTGAGAATAAAAAAAAAAAAAATTTTAAATAGATGCCTTATAAGTTTGTTTTCCCATATATTCATTAAGTAACAAAAATATTAGATCTATATAAAATAACATAGTTGAAATAGTAGGATAATAAATACCGGATTTTTTTTAGTATCTTGAAAATATTTCTCTAAAAATTCATTAAGTTCTAAAAAAAATCCCAATCATTATCTACAAGCATATCCCTTGAATTTTTATTACGGGCGTTTTAAATAATAAAGTTATAGGTTTTATATAATCGTAAGCAACAAGTAGTTGTTCATATAGAGAATTCCACCTAGACGCTACTTCTTCAGGAATTTTTCTATAAGGTAATACACAATCGTGACAAGTTTTTTATACTCTTTGCATCTTTGTATTTTATTACCTTTAAAAATAAAGTTTATAGCCAATTGTATTTTATCAAGAATGTTTTCAAAAAAAATTTGGTCATCCTTTACAACTAAGTTATATAAATATGACACGCACATCTTATATGAAAATGATCAGAAAAAGATGGAGTTAATCGAACTTTTAAAAGTCTTATATTATAATCATTAGAAGTATCATTATCTAATGTCATAGTCATAGTTTTATCAATTATTCGTTAATAATCACAAATTCCATTAATATTTTGTGCAATAAAATTTCTAGTGTGCCTATCATCAATATATCTATATGCTAAAATACGTTCTTGCATAGATCAATTATGATCTATCCAATGACATGTTACCGTTAAATAATCATTACTATTAGTACTACGACCTATATCAGAAGCGATAGCCACTTAGCCATTAAAATGATATAATGCATAACGTAAATACTGTTGATATTCACTTGCAAATTTAAAAACATCTCTTCTAACGGTTGATCTAGGAAAACCGTTAAAAGAAGGATTATATATTTCTCTAATGTAATGAATAAAATCAGGAGAGGAAGGAAATGCAAAAGGCAAACTCTCCATCGCAACTTATTTTGCCATATTTTTTCTATCTTTGTGTTTATCATATTTAGGACCAAAAACTTCCCTTGTTGTCGAGTTAATTTGACTTTGTACTTGGTCGGGGACACTATGCGAACCTTGTCTCGACTCAGAGGGCATTGACACAAGCATTCCTCATACTAGGGGGAATAAGAGGCATATCAGTTTCAGTTTGAGGCTGAGACTCAGTCTGAGCCTGAGGTTGAGGTGCACTAGTGGGTGTGTCATCTACATTATCGTCAAAATTAAAGTCTGATTCAAATGCAGAATATACATCATCATCTAATGATATATCATTAAAAAAACAGTTTCATCTATATAAGTGAAATCAATCAAATCATCGGGACTAGGAATAAGATTACTAGAAGAAGCCTTGTTACCCCTACTAGAAGAAGCACCCTTACCTTTACCCTTAATCATATGTCCAAGGCGCTCCATTATAATTATACAAATAAATAATTAAAGTAAATGAAATTAAGTGCGATAATTAAAATTAAGTAACAATAATAATTTAAAGAAGGAACGAAGGTACCAAACGCCGACGTGTCGTCGACATGTAATCGAGGTTGAAAATTGAAACTTTGCTCAATGGATGATCCTCAATCTAGTTGCCAACTTCACTCCCAATTTTTGAACTTTGATATAAATGAGCAAAAAAAATAATAATATTTAGTAGGCGATGTAGAATTGTAGAGAGATAAATTGAGAGATTAGAGAGATGGTAGGAAGATTTGTGAGAAAAATGAAGAGGAAAATGAGGTATTTATAGTTGAGAAATAGGGTTAAAATATAAATATACTAACTTAGGGGTTAAAAATAAATATTAAGGGGGGTAGGGGGGCCAAAAATGACCATTGCACAACAACCAAAATCAAAATTTGACCGTTATTGCAACAACTATTTTTGCAAAGGGGGAGGGGGCTGGCGGGGCGGGACGGGGCTAGGGTGGGGCGGGGTTGGGTTGGGGCGGGTCCTATCGGGATCGGGATGGGCGGGATGTGCCCAGGTCCCGTCCCGAGTTCGAACCCCGACACCAAAACTTTTTTTAGGGGGGATCGGGGCGGGATCGGACCGACCCGGGTCACTGAACAGCCTTAGTTTTTTCTAAATCTACTAGGAAAATTATTTTCTTCATTTTTAAGTTTTATGCACTAATAGTGTCAAAAAAACATAATGAGATCACTTATAAGGTAATTACATGATAAATATTAATTGGTAACCCGATAAAAGTGGTAATTAACCTATGATAATATTAAAAACAATTACACTATTAGTTCATATAAATTAAATATCAAATTAAAAGGTTTGAATTTATTGTTAAGCATCTTATCTTTCATAATTAAATCCACGGAGGATCCAACTTAAATGAAGATGAAGACAACTTATGTTTTTCCTTGACCTTTTTCTATTAGTAGAATAATTTGACTCTGTTATTTCTTGGCATTGAAAGAAGTCTACAAGAAATGGTTACTGGGAACTTTATTTTGCAGTAGTGGCAACAATTTTAGTATTTTATAGTAGATCCATTTGAACCATTGTCTTAGATACCATCTTGTACCAATAGAAACTTACCCTCTTAGTCTCAATTTATGTAATAGAGTTTAACTAGACGCGATAAAAGAAAGACTTGTGAAATTTATGGTCTAAAATAATTCATATATATTTGTGTGACTATAAATCATTTCATTAAGGATAAAACAGGAAGTTTAAAGTTGCATTATTACTTCTCTGTCGTGATTTATGTGAAGGAGTTCGGCGTACGAGGGTCAAAACGCTTAATTTTGACTATAAATTTTGATATAGATTCTTCACATTCTTTAAAATAAACTTTACATGTTTGAAGCTTCACGAACACATTCACATAAAATGAGACAGGCAGAGTTACCTATAGAAAAAAATCATTATTTTTAGAACTGACTAAAAAAAAATAGCATCACATAAATTGAAATGGAGGTAGTAATATATTCAATAGGGTCAATTTGTCTTATCCCACTCATCTTGTACAAATTAATCAACAAAGAGCATAATAATAGACAAGGAATTAGTTTTATACTAAAGCTGTTCACAGAACATTCTTGAGATCATCATCACAATATCACATATAAATTCATCAAATTTTGCAGATTCAACACAATCAAGAATGGAGCTAATCATGTTAATGGTGATGTTGGTAGTGTTAGTTTTAGTAGTATTACTAAGAGCAAGGACTTCTCCAAAAGAAATGGAAGCAATTCCAGGTACCTTGGGATGGCCTATTGTTGGAGAGAGTCTCTCTTTCATATCTGAATTTTCGAGCCCTGCTGGTATATACAGCTTCATCAACAAGAGACAGAAAATGTAAGTAACAATGCACTAAGTGTTAATTTATCTCACAGCAATTTCATCATGAAGAATGTATGATCATTTTAGCTTTATCTTGCTATAGCACATCGAAAATTGCTTTAGCATCGCCATTTCACCAGGTGATCCTAAATATGTGCCAAGTTTTAGAAAGAAATCAATCACTTACATTGTGGAAACTAAGCATATATCAGTTTGATAATGTTGCATATAAAGGTTAAAAGTTGTTCAGGAAGATAACTCTTGCTATACAGTCAAACATCTCTATAACAATCATCTTTATAACAACATTTCACTATATCAGCCATGCTTTCTGTGGAACCGATCTTACATGTTATGTTATATTATATGCTTTAGAGATTGATCTAGCATTGTCATTCTCTTCAGAAAACTCTTCACACACCATCTTATCATCACTCCGCGAAGAAAATTCTAAAATGCTTTATGATAAATACTCAACTCAATTTTATGATTTTGTTTTTTAGGTATGGGAAGGTGTTTAAGAGCTATGTTTTAGGAAGGTACACTGTATTCATGACCGGAAGAGAAGCAAGCAAAATCTTGTTGACAGGAAAAGATGGGATAGTAAGCTTAAACCTTTTCTACACAGGACAGCAAGTACTTGGACCTACTAGCTTGCTCCAACAGACAGGAGACTCGCACAAGAGACTCCGAAGATTAATTGCTGAACCACTTTCACTTGATGGCCTAAAGAAGTATTTTCAGTTTATCAACAGCTTAGCTATTGAAATATTGGATCAGTGGTCAGGAAGAGAAGTTTTGGTTCTTGAAGAAGCTTCCACAGTTGAGTCTTTTGATAAATTTTCATAGAGTTTGGTTTTGATTTAGAGGCATTCTTAAACCTGTTAACACGTTAACTTATTTTCACCTTCAACACTTCTATCCAAACATATAACTTCTTATTTATTTATTCAAGAGATAATGGTCAAAAACACACCTCAAGTATCATTTTTTTGTGAGCTTCCTACCTGAGCTATAAGGTGTTTGCGTTTTCTACCTAAACTATCACCAACTATTCATCAAAACACACCTCAACTATTTATCCAGCACTTTTTAGTGCTTTTCAGCATTTGATGCTTAGAAGCCACTTAAATTCAGCTAATCCCAACGGGCTCTATGTTTTTTGCAGTTCACACTCAAGGTGATAGGAAACATGATAATGAGCTTAGAGCCAACTGGTGAGGAACAGGAGAAATTTCGAACTAATTTCAAGATTATATCTGGCTCTTTTGCTTCTTTACCCTTTAAGGTCCCCGGAACTGCCTTCTATCGTGGCATTCAGGTAAAACAATTTTGACTGTCTATGAAAAATAGGATCAAGAACAAACTAAAGAGATCACATTTTGTGAACTACAGGCTCGTGATCGGATGTATGCTATGTTAGACTCGATAATTGACCAACGGAGGAGTGGAAAAAGCGTAAAACAAGACTTCTTGCAATCCCTGGTGAAGAAACATGGAAAAGATGCACTAGAAGGAGATGATGATGACAAACTCACTGACAAACAACTGAAGGATAACATATTGACACTACTAGTTGCAGGCCACGATACTACAACTGCTGCATTGACATGGCTCCTCAAATATCTTCAAGAAAATCCTGCTGTAATGGAACGACTAAGGGTGATTCTTATCAAACCTAATGAGGAAAAAGGAGCTGCCTTTAACTGCTTCAATTAGATTAAAACTTTGAATATTTTATTTTGCAGGAGGAACATAGAGAAATCCAAGCTAGAAAACAAGGCACATTAAATCTCACCTGGTCTGAAGTCAACAATATGCCTTACACCGCCAAAGTGAGCAGCATACTAATCATAAATCCAGCTTCTAGTCACCCTTGAATTTCAAGATTACCTCTTCTTTTTGTTGATAAATTTCAATATTCAGGTAATCAGTGAAACACTTCGAATGGCCACAATCCTTCCGTGGTTTTCAAGAAAAGCAGCACAAGATTTTGAGATTGAGGGTAACTATCAGATATCTCATATCTGGATTTGTTAAATTTCCTGCTGTAAGATACAGAGATAAACAATTCTTTAAAACTATGTGCAGGGTGCAAAATCAAGAAGGGATGGTCACTTAACTTGGACGTAGTGTCTATCCACCGCGACCCCACGATTTTTCCTAATCCTGTGAAGTTTGATCCTTCTAGATTTGACGTAAGTTTTCAAACATAATAATCAGGCTCCTTCTATTCAACTTCTGAGATTTTATAACAAAGAATTGTTGGATTCTCTACAGGAGCCGCTAAAACCTTTCAGCTTCCTTGGATTTGGAAGCGGACCACGCATGTGTCCTGGAATCAACCTGGCCAAACTGGAAATTTCTGTTTTTCTTCATCATCTTGTCTGCAGATACAAGTAAGGAAAATAAACAAGAACAATCCTTTTGAAAAAAATTCTAATTCCCTGTGAGGAACTGCATTACTAATTTGAAAATTTTGTCTTCCTTGCAGATGGACACCATTAGACACAGATGATTCTGTCCAGCCAACACTTGTCAGGATGCTGAAGAACAAGTATCCGGTCATGGTTGAGGCACTTTAGATAATGTCATTTACATTGTATTAGAAGAAGAAAAAGAAAAAGCATTTTAAGATTTGTAGGAGAATGTAATAGCTCAAATAAGGAAAGGTGCCAACTCCTGGTTCCAATTGAACCACTAGGTAACCAAGGAGTTTGGAATTTTCCCAAGGATCCATTGTTAAATTGAAATATTAAGTATGGAACTCTTTGATGGATGATTAAATATTGGCTGTCTAACAAAGTGATATATTTTAAAGTTCAAAGAAAGTACTTGCTGAAAGTATATTGTCCCCCAACCCCAAATAAGGGATGAGGAAACACACACACATAAAACCATCCATCAGCCCCTCTTGGCTCCACCAAAGAAGGCAAGGAAACGTATATTTTCTCAGCATGGTTAAAACTTCTACATCCAATAATGTCTTGGTAGGACTTGATTGACCGAAAATATTGCAGTCATAACCGAACAATCCTAGTAAACTACATCAGCTTTTGAAAACTTCGCGACAACTATAATGCGACCTATCTTTTCTTCTATGTTTCAAAATTGCCTTGTCGTTAAAAAAAATCTCAATTTTTGCTATGGCCGAGAAAGTAAATTGTGCCAAGAAACCAAGTAGATGTTAGTAACGTTTGTTTGTCATAACCAAGATAGCATACCAAGAAAATGGAGAGAAACACAAATTTCACAAAGCTGCCACGTAATTTTGGCAAATTCTTCCTTATGGTAACACATTTATGCAGAAGCAAAAGGGCCAAAATTTATATGCTTCTACGAGATTCCAAGTCACAATTCAAACATCACTTCTACAATGAATCTAATGTTTCATAAAGAAACAATGAGAAACCAATAGCTTCTCTAATACAAACATCACTTCTAGGAAGCCTCTAATGTTTCCTACTTTATCAGTGGGAAAACTATAGCTTCTCTATCTAAGAAACCACTCTGTGCTGAGGGCAGCAACAGTTTTGACTCCCAATATCCGAAGCGAGACAAGGAGGCTTGATGTTGTCATCTTTGTACCAGATTGATCGTGCTTCAACTAATTCATCCAAGAAGTGATCCAGCTTATCAACTGTCACACTAGGCATCACGACAACATGTGCCATATTCCTTTCACAAGCAAGTTGCCACTTGCGGACAAACTCCTCATCTTTAGGTCGCTCAAAAACAACTGTGCTGCTCAGCTCATTGAGCATAGCACTGATTCCAGCTCCTATAAGGCGATCTTTCAAATAATGAGCATTCCTTAGGCACTTCTGGACTTCTTTCTGGAATCCCTTGTACCCTTTTCTGTTCAGGGTGTACCAAAGGAAAATTGGAGCATGCCCATTCCGACTTCCCATGATAGTCGCATCCCTTGATGCAAGGTACTCCACATTCCTAGAAAGGGCATTAATGTGCTCCAGCCTTGTTAGTTGAACACCGCATGGCATTGGACATCCCACAAACTTGTGACCAGAGACACTCACACTACCAATTGGCTTTTTGAAAGTAACCTTTGGTGCCTGTACAAATTCAAACTATTACTTAAGAGGAAAACCCTGAAACAATAAGAACATATCAACAATCTTCTTTTAGTTATTTCTTTTTTGAGAAGCTAATACTTAAATTCATTGCTCCATAAGTAAGTAGGAGCGACGAAAGATGAAAGATAAATTTATGTTTCATAAAAGATGTGGCAATGGATGGTCTCTGCTTAGAATCTCATTTTTGCATTTTACCATGAAGACGTACCCACATGAGGACATTCATTTACTTATCAAAAAGAATAAGGAATATAAACACTGCCAATGGGACTGTAGATCTGCATATAAAATATCTTTTCTTCCTTTATAATCTCTGATTTGCTTTTTACTGTGAAGAGGTATCCACATAAGGAACACATGAAAAAAAGATATTTACCTTTTAGTCCTTCTAATCAGCCAAAAGAAATGAATTCTGCTTTTCTCATCTTGGTCCCCTTTAGTTCCAAAAGCAATGGTTACAGAGAACAAAAAACAGTTTTACATTATATCCTTCTGCAATATTGTAGTGGCATCAAATACTTGACAAGGCTGCAAAATATTTTCACATTTTCTATTTCATAAGAGTACCTCATGAACTGATTCGCTAACAATAGCCAAGTGTATTTTACATGCGCTTCAGATTGGCTAGTTTAAGAAATGCAAGGAGAAGTTGAACAATAAAAACAGTTTGGAGAAAGAAAACAACTTACGCGCTTGACAAATGGCATCATAAGCCCAAAGAGAGCCCCATCACAGTGGATATAAAACCGATCATGTGAAAACCCGCAGTCTTCAAGAGTTTTTATGACAAGATCAAGATCATCAACAGCTCCTTTCACAGTAGTTCCTGTCAACCAAAAAAGATGGCACCTCAGGAAACTAAGTGGTGGTTGCATTTAGGGAATATCTCAGACAGTGAAAGGGTCAGACAGTACCAATGTTGACATTAATGATTGCAGGTTTATCCTTGTTGGCTAGTAGCTTAACTTTGAAGTCTGCACAATCTATTTCACCAGTTAGTAGAGTGCCAACCTTTTCACGTTCCATTCTATACATTCGTGCTGCTTTAAAAACAGAATAATGAGACTCCTTTGAAGCATACAAAATTCCTTCAGGAAATACTTCTCTCCTGCATTATTAAGATCGTGTTTTCCATAGGATTAGGAAAAGAGAGAAAAAAAGGAGGGTAACCATTTCTTCATTAGCAAACCTAAAGATTCCGAAGGAAATAATTAAAATTATACTAACCCAACAAGGATTCCATGAAGATTTCCCTCGGTTCCACAGTTTGTGATGTATCCCCAATATTGATCCTTCTCAATATCCCATAGGCGTGCAAACCAGTCCAAAACACCAACTTCAAACTGCCTTGAGTGCACACCGTAGTTACTCTCAATGAATGGATCCCCTAAGTTATTGATGGAGAAATGCTGCAATTGTGTGAGTGCACCATAATCAAAGTCCAAATTATATGGATACCCTGTGACAATCAGCAATCAGAAATAATAAGGCAAATATCTCTTTATACTTGGAAATCAATAGAAGAAGTAAAGGATATTGTAAACTAGACTAATCTATCCACCCACTGGGACATATTGTTGGCTAATTTCAACAATATATCTATATTTATTGCACAAAATATAAGCATTAACATCACTAAGATAGTTCAAAGGCAATCAATATCTAAGGTTCTAATAGAGACAACGACTTTTTAATGCTAAGGTCAACACACACTCTCTTTGATAGAAATAACAAGTTTGCCAACTTCAAAGGCAAAACTCAATATTTCATACAACTGCTACTTTTAAGCTCGAAGAGTGTCATTACATTATAAAAATCTGAAAGCAACAAAAAGCTCCCAAAAGGAAAAATAGTAGTAAAATCTAAGCCAAATACATAAGTTGTCGCCTAACTTGACCGATTATTTCATTTAGACACCTAAACTAGGGCAGGTACCTAATGAAAAACTAGACCACTCAAGAACTATACCCATCGTTGAAACAGTCAAAAAATGAGATGTGTAGTTCACACGTGGGTGGACTTGGGGAAAAAACAATACAATAAAGAAACATGGATTTAGTAGCTTCTACAAATATATAAGAAGAAGAAAATTGAGCAAAACAAAAGAAAAAAGAAAGTTGTCTTCTTCTACTTCTTCTTCCCAAAAGCCAACAACGAGACCAGACCCACAAACATTTAGTCCTCCTTATCTCTTTCCAATGAGACCCAGCTACACTCAAAAGCAAAAACACTCATCCTTCTTCTTCATCCCTCTTCTTTTTTGACTTTTTTACTCCACTTCTAGCTGGAGAAGGATCGCCACGAGTTAAAGACACCTCGACCATACGAGATCAATAGCATCTAGATTTGCATTAGCTTAACTTTTTAGGGCAACTTTTTATATTTCTAGAGATAGCATGGTGTGCAATTCTAGTTCCTTCTATCAGATAGAGACCTTTTATGTCCAAATATCACCCCAAGTGTTATAAAGTAATGGAGATTGCCTGTCCTATGTTCTAGTTCACTTTCAACAGCTTCTTTAACACTGTGCCACCAGCAGAAAATGGCAGAGCAACCTATTCGTTTCTACATTTTGGGCTGCACCAATATAGCTCGCACAGTGTCAAGAGCCATTGCACTTTTTCCATGGCGTTTGGTACTGGTCATTTTTAGATTATGGATATTCTTGAACCAAATGTGATCACTATTTTTTTTCTGTTGCTGTTGATTTTAGTTTCTGGGTGTTCTTGGAGCTTTTGGTGACAGAGTGTCTTAACAATGGTGACTTCGAGTGAAAACAATGAATTGGGAGAACTATATACAGAAGACGGGTCGATTTGATTAATTTTAAACTCAATGTTAGCACAATTTTGACATGTACACGAGCTTAAAATAGGTAAAACTCGCACATTGTGCCATGTCAACGCTGCATATAATTGAGTATTGACACATTTTGAGCTAAGGTGAGCTGAGTTTAGGTGTCTAGATGAAAAATTCTGGCAAGTTTAGGTGTATTTCTATGTATGGTATTCAGCCTAAAATTTATATTGGAGATGATATCTAGTCTTTCTAGTTTTAAGGGGGGGGGGGGGGGGGTTAAACAAAACTAGATATGTACAACACCAATTTGGAGAGCCAAATTTATCCATCAGTAGGAACTTTTGTCAAAAAAGGATTCTAAGACAGCCTAAGAAAATACTCCCTCCGTCTCAAATTATCTGACGTGATTCTCTTGTACATATCCCTAAAGAAACATTAACTATTTTACCATTCATTGGTATTTGAACAATCATAACATCATCCCACAATCGAGATATTTGTAGTCTTCAAGAACAATAACTACTAAGGGTGAAATGGTAAAAGATAAATTAATTTTGTATTGAACTTCTAAAATACTAAAAAATAATTTGAGACAACTATTTTTAGAAATCACGACTCATAAATTGAGACGGAGGGAGTATATGATTCTATTTATAGGGCAACCAAAGACAAACAGAATCAAGTACTATTACCTTTTTGCTTTCCCCAAACTTTTCTTAAATTAGAAACCGTCAATGTTAGGATTTGAAAAACCCGTTAGAGAGAAGGGTAACTATGTAAAAGTTAAGTAATACTAGTAACCTTTTGGCTTTGGATAATTTGGACCAAAGAAAAAGTGCTAGAAATTCACTTATTTTGGACGGGATGGAGTATATTGGAACTATATCCCAGTATTTCTAGTTTTAAGGGCAATTAACGAATAATAGATACATACAACACCAATTTGGAGAGTCAAACTTAGCCATCAGTAGCAACTTTAGTCATAAAAGGAATCTAATCCAACCTAAGAAAATATATTGATTCCATTTATAGAGCAACCGAAGCTAAACAGAATCAATAACAACAACATACACAGTGTAATCCCACTAGTGTGATCCGAAAAGAGTAGAGTATACGCACACCTCACCCCTAACTTGTCGAGATAGAGAGGTTGTTTTCGATACACTCGAGCTCAAGTAAAACATTTCACAGCAATTTGAAAAAAGGGACACGGAAATAATGAAAGCAGTAACAACAACGAAATAAAAAGATAAACAAAATCTAAATACCTAAATGGTACTTGGTTCGATCAGTGAGAGTTTTCCGATAGCGAGCCAAAACACTAGCCATATACGCTTCCTTATCACCAGTAGAATCATCATCAGCATCAGGTTCCGTAACTGAAAACGACGACGTATGTATATTTCTCCCTAATACAATCTCCCTCTTCTTCTCCTCGCCTCCGCCGTCCGATTTCACCACTGTCGGCACCGGCTCCGTCGGATCAAATCTAACGTCCGCCACATCTTCTCCGTTAACGGCGGAGCTGATCGATTCTATTACGGCACTTGTTCCAACCATAGCTCTGTTCGAATCAACAATCACTGCTTCCATTTTAGTACAATTTTATCAAATCCTTAATATAGATTTTTTTAATTTCAAATCTCTAACAAATTATTGATATTAACAAGGACTTAAATTGAGCGAGTAAACAGAAAAGGATTAGCAAGTTTTACATAATGAATATAAATGCGAAAAAATAGGAATTAGTGGATAAGTGTTTGGTTAACCTGAATTAGGAGGGATATCTATATATGGAAAACCGCCAGTGTAGGCTAAGCAAAGGATCTGAAGAGTTGAGAGAGGATAATTAATGAAGAAATGTCGTTTCTATATATACAAACAATTTAGACCTGTTCAAAACTCGGGTCGAGCCGGGTCACGTGGCCATTTTTTCCATACTTGCCCGACTCTAGCTCGATGCTGACCTTATTTTTTTTTTTTTAAAAATCCCTACCCTGACCCTTTGGGAACTCTACGGGTCACGGGTCGGTCCTGACCTACTCTACAACACAAAAAATGGGGTAATTTGGCCGGGTCGGGTTACGGGACCCGACTATTTTTTTTGTTATTTCTAAAATTGAATTTCCAAAATTGAAACTGACATTCACACTTACATTACCACGAAATTCGTACGTTAAAATCTATTGTATATCGGGAGATTTGTGGTGAAGAAAAGGTAAAATTAGAAATCGATTTGGGAGAAACGTCAAATCAATTGGAAAGATGAATGTTTTTCCATAAATTGGCGTTGCCAAACCGCCTTGCGACAGTTTGGGACGGCTCCGTCTCGAAAATAATACGCGAAATCAAAAAAAAATTTGGTGAAACGAACGTCCGAGCGCAGAGTTATGACCATTGCAAGTTACATCAATTCACATATATTTTATGTCAATATTTCACATTAAAACATAAAGCCTACATCACATATATTCTTAAAACATGTAAATATTAATAAAGGAAAAATAATATAAATTATATTCAAAAAATTTAGTGACGGACCGAGGTCGGATCAGAGGTCGGGCCTGACCTAATGGGTAAAAAAATCTGACCCGGCTCGACCCTACGTATGCTCGGGTCTTCAATTTTTCGGATCAGGTGGCTCACGAGTCAGCAATAAGCTGACCCTGGCCCTAATTTTTTTGGGTCGGGTCGGGCGGATCCCCGACCCTATAGACATGTATACATACAAGTAATAACTGATTTGTTTTATAAATTTAATTAAGATAAAAGAGATTAAAAATTTATATATATGTGTATATATAGAAACCTTTGTTCTATATATCGACGGAACAAAAACATAAATATTTTTTATTAAAAGTAGATTGAAAAATTTATTTTCATCATTAAACTTTCTTTATAAATGAAAAGAAGAAACATATTTTTTAAAATATTTTACTGTCTATTATTCTCGTCTCACATCTAATTTTGGAAAAAAAAAATTATGATCAATATATTTCACTCAGATTAATTACTATTTTATTCCTTTTTTTAATATCGCCTGTTATACTCATATATTTTATAAAATATCATCAAAATGTTAAATTACATGTTTAACAATCCCATATCTAAAATCTTCGATTAAAACCATTTTCCCCCTTTGAGTTATATCATTAAATTATTTGATCACAATATCAAAGAGAGAGAAAAATATGTATTTAAAATGTCCAAGAAAATATTATCAGTTTAATAAACCCAAATTAATTAATTATTTTAGTCAATTTCTTGAATTTCACCCTATTATACTTTTATATTCTATAAAATGTCATGAAACTGTTTTTTTTTTTTGTGAAAGGCCGCAATGGCTAACTCTTTCGAAGTGCGCCTGAGTAAACCCCGACTAACGCATAGCGCCAAAATGTGTCGTAGCTTAAATCACACTTGTGAAGCGGTGTAGGGCTCCCAGCGGCGGGCCGGGCGTTACTCTGGGGTTTGAACTTGTGATCAGCTCTCATGTGCACGATGAGGATCACGCCTTGCGTAAGACCAGTGGTCTGGGGCGAATTTCATGAAATTGTTAAATCACTTGTTCTATAACCCATTTTCAAAATATCATGAAAATGTTAAATACTTACTCAACTATGTTCTCTCGTACATGAAATGTCAAAAGGTACGAGAAGAGAAAGTAACATTAGGAATATAGACAATTTCATCATTTATTGGATGAGATGTTTTCTGAATTTAGTTTTTAACATATTACATGAATAAAAATAAGAAAACCCTTAAAAATGAGAAAACATAAATAAGAATCCTAGATTGTGAGGGAATTATCAAAATAGTACTCTCTAAAAAATTTATTCCCAGAATACTACTCTTTCAAAATTAATTTTCATTTTACTACTAATTTTGTCAGTGCCGCGATCCTGGATCGGGAATAATATTTTCAAAGAGTACTATTTTGACAATTCGCTCCCTAGATTGTGGGAGTCACCATATCATCTATATATATATTTACGGTGATGGTAGAAAAAATAATTATACTTTCAACGTATAACTAACTTAAATCCATAAACAAATTTTAAAAATAGATGTGGGGATTATTTTTTATTATTCAAAGCTGAGAAATGAAAAGGAAACGGGAAAATATTAAATTTTAAAATTTCATAACTTTTGAACCAAGCATTTAAAAGATGAAAAATGAAAAGGGGAAGGAAAAATACTATAGAAAAATCAGCTCTCCCATAGTTTATGAATATAGAATTCAAAAGCTGAGAAAAGAAAAAAGAAAAAATTAACCTAAATAAATTGGATTTGCTGATCTAGAGAAGCAATAGTGGTAGCCATATAATGTTATATTTCATTTTTTCACTGTTAAATATATAACTGTATATTATGTGTATATTCAGAATATTATAAGTCATGGCCCAGCAGAGCAGCCCAGCAGTGCATTGCAGCCATCACGGGAAACTGGGATTAGTTTAGTATATTTGGTATATGTCAATATTAATCTTGTACCTTAATTAATATTGTAACATTAACATAATTGTATAGTTAGTATCCAAATAGAATAGGGATTTAGTTGTAGAATAGGAAAAAAAAAAATCTATTGTAACTTGTATATATATGTCTTTCATCAATAAAAATAATCAAAGGATTAATTCTTTCATGGTATCAAGAGTCTAGGTTATTTTCCTTGCTTCCGCTTCTCACTCCTTTCTCGAAATTCTTCGAAAAACCGTGACAAAAATCCCCCCCCCCCTCTCGATTTCTGCAAAACCCGAGACCTATCCCTTCCTAAAAATCTTGTCTAAAGTTCGTTCTATTCACCATGACTGATAAGAACACTTTTCACAGTTTCTAACATCAAGAGCGTTCTTCCTATTGTTCTTGACCTAGAAAACGTCCAATATGGGACGTGGGCGGAACTATTCAAGATTCATGCTATGACACATCAAGTTCTTCATCACATCATCCCCCCGACTCCTAAAACGGGGGATGACACCACCGAAGATGATGATGTACCCACCAAAGCGGACAACCCAAAATTATGGGTCACGCTTGACGTAAAGGTTCTTCAATTGATTTATACCACAATATCCATGGACCTTTTACAGACGATTATGGAACCCAACTCCACATCTATGGAGGCTTGGAATCAATTACGTGATATCTTCCAAGATAACAGTCATTCCCGAATTGTTACCCTTGAACATGAATTTTCTCAAGTTGCTATGGCGAATTTTCCTAACGTTTCATCTTATTATAAATGACTCAAGGACTTAACGGATCAACTTCGCAACGTAGGTGCTCTGGTTAGTAATAGTCGTCTCGTTCTATAAATGGTTGCAGGCTTATCCGAGGCCTATAAAAGTGTTGCATCCAGCGTACCCGGGAAACTGGGCCCCGTTTCCTGTCCAGTTTTGGCCTAGTTTCTCGGGTCCTTCAGCAGGTTTCAGGTCCGTCACAAGGTCGGGTCAGCAGTCCGGGGTTCTTGGGGCCCGACCCCCTCAAGCCCATCACGCAGCGGGACCCACTCAAATCGACATTGAAGTCGCAATGCACGCACTTGGAATGACTCAACCGGACCACAATTGGTACATGGATACCGGCGTCACTACCCACATAAAATCCGACCAATGTACTCTCTCGTCTTATTCCAATTTGAGCAGTAATCGTGGTATAATTATTGATAATTGTAATTCAATTCCAATCAAAGAAAGTATTAAATAGATAAGGAGTAGGTGAGTGAGTGAGTCCTCACTGACCTGAGCGATTTCGATCACCTAGCAGACCTTTTATTTGGTAGGTAACATCACCAAAGCGTATCATCAGATTTGACTACTAATTTCGAAGGATTATGGTCATAAAACGTTGTCTCCTTCCCATCCACCACTTGTCTTGAAAAATATCCTTCATGCCTCAAAATTAATTAAAAATTTGGTGTATGTCCGTAAATTCACCATTGAGAATTGGGTTTCTATTGATTTTGATCCGTTTGGGTTTTCTGTGAAGGATTTCAAGACGGAGAATCCTCTCATGAGGTGTGACAGTATGGAAGATTTTTATCCAATCACATCAAGTCTCAATTTCTCGCATCAAGTCATACCATCCACTTTTGCAGCTCTTGCTCATTCCTTGTGGCATGCTCATCTAGGTCATCTGGGGTCGTCTATTTTATCTACTTTAGAAAGAAATAAGTTTATTTCTTGTAAGGGTACGAGTAGTACTCCAGATTGTCAATCTTGTTCTCTAGGAAAAATTATTAAGTTGTCATTTGAAGCTTCGAATTCTCATACTTCAATGCCATTTGATATTATTCATAGCGATTTATGGATATCTCCCGTTCTCAGTTCTATGACTTATCGTTATTATATTTTATTCTTGGATGATTATTCTAAATTTTTATGGACGTTCCCAATAGCGAAAAAATCCCAAGTTTTTCCATCTTCATAAAATTTAGAGCTTTCATTAGAACTCAATTTGAACGAAAAATAAAAAATATTCAATGTGATAATGGCAAAAAATATGACTATGCGGACTTTCGGGAGTTTTGTGCTAACAATGTGATAAATTTTCGTTTTTCTTGTCCTCACACGTCTTCACAAAATGGGAAAGTTGAACGTAAAATTCGTACCATTAATAACATTATCCGCACCTTATTGGTTCATTGTTCCGTCCCTCCGTTGTTTAGGCATCATACTCTACAAATGACCACATATCTACTTAATATTCTTCCTTCTAAAGGTTTAACATATTCGTCCCCTCTTCAAATTTTATATAATAAGACTCTTTCGTATTCCCATCTTAGGGTCTTTGGGTGTTGTGTTATCCCATTTTTCCATCCACCACAATTAATAAACTTCAGACACGTTCTACCCCTTGTGTGTTTTTGGATTTTTCGTCAAATCACCGTAGTTATAAATGCTTTGATTTGTCATCTAAACGAATCATTATTTGTCGTCATGTTATCTTTTGATGAGTCCCAATTTCTGTTTTCTAAAGTAGAAAATCTCGTGCCTAGTTTGTATGATTTTTTGGATGATGATATCTTACCCTATATTATCCAGCATTTTTTGGATATATCCCGTAATCCATCGTCAGCGTCGCGACCCTTAGGGGAGGCGCTGCGGCGCCTACCATCCAATAACTAAATTACTTTGCCATCGTCGTTAGCGCCGAGACCCTTAGGGGAAGCGCTGCGTCGCCTACCATCCAGTAACCAAAGCACTGTGTCGTCGTCGTCAGTTCCGCGACCCTGGATTGCGGCACCGCGGCGCCTACGACGGTCCAGACACCACCACTGCCTGCTGAAAATTTCCAAAATTTACCCAATCCAGTTCCGTGTCATGGTCCAGTAACCCGCAGTCAACGGGGTATTTTTAAATTAAAAAAACATTTAATTTAAATTCTAATGTTCTTAAATCACCCTTACCCCATAATCCCGTGTCTGCCTTAAATGACCATAATTGAAAAATTGTCATGACCGATTAATATAATGCTCTTATTGATAGTAAGATGTGAGAGTTAGTATCCCGTCCATCTGGTGTTAATATTATTCGATCTATGTGGATTTTTTCTCATAAGGATAATTCTGACTGTTCTTTTGCAAGACATGGTAAGACCCAGCAGGTTGGTGTGGATTATGGTGAGACATTTAGCCCGGTGGTCAAGTCGGCTACCATTCACACTGTGCTCAGCTTGACTCTTTCAAAATCATGGTTCATTCATCAGCTAGACGTGAATAATGCATTTCTACATGGTGATCTCAAGGAGACAGTCTATATGCATCAGCCCTTGGGATTTAGAGATACTAGATATCCTCATCATGTATGTTTGTTGAAAAAGTCCTTGTATGAGCTTAAACAGTCTTCACAAGCTTGGTATAAGAGGTTTACTGACTATGTTTCGACCATTAGGTTCTCTCACCCTATGAGGATCTGACTCGCTATCATAGTCTTGCAGACGCCCTTCAGTATCTTACGTTCACGCGACCTGATATTACATATGTAGTACAACAGATGTGTTTTTTTATACATGATCACAGGATTGAACATATGAATGCGCTCATAGGTACATTCAGGGAACACTTGATTATGGCTTGCATTTGTATCCTTCGTCGTCGGCGTCTTCATGCTTATCTGAATCTTGATTGGGGTGGTTGTCGACACGCAGCGGTACGTCTGACTATTGTATGTTTTTGGGTAATAACTTGGTCTCATGGTCTGCCAAGCGTCAATCAATGTTTTCACGTTCAAATGTAGTGACCGAGTATCGAGGGGTAGCAAATGTGGTTTCTAAGTCATGTTGGTTACGCAATCTTCTTTTAGAGTTCCATTTGCCTATTCAGAAGGCTACCTTGGTGTATTGTGATAATATAATTGTCATCTACCTTTCTGGTAATCCAGTTCAGCACCAGCGCACTAAACATATAGAGATGGATATTCACTTTGTTGGAGAAAAGGTAGCTAAAGGACAAGTACGCGTCTGTCATGTCCCTTCCAGATATCAAATTGCAGACATCTTTACAAAAAGTCTTCCCTCGATCTTTTTTGAAGATTTTAGAAACGATCTCGACATCTGAACCGCCACTATGATTTCTTGGTGTGTATTAAATATACACATAATATACAACTGTATATTATGTATATATTCAGAATATTATAAGTCATGGCCCAGCAGAGCAGCCCAACAGTGCAGCCATCACGAGTAACTAGGATCAGTTTAGTATATTTGGTATATGTGAATATTAGTCTTGTACCTTAATTAATATTGTAACATTACCATAATTGTATAGTTAGTCTCCAAATAGAATAGAGATTTAGTTGTAGAATAGGAAAAGAATTTTCCTATTATAACTTGTATATATATGTCTTTCATCAATAAGAATAATCAAGAGATTAATTCTTTCAATAATCCTCTTTAATTGCACAATAAATAAATAATGGTGGGGAATATATATATATATATATATTGATTCTTGTAATTGTAATTATGTTTAGATGGAGTCTAAATCAATAGATATTAATATTATTATAGACGTTACGTATGACACAATTAATTCGACTCAAAATTCAGCGCTAATAGAAATTAAAATTACTTACTTTTTTAGTAGTGAAGGAAAGGATAGGTTTTTTTTAGTAATATTGGACGGGTCTCATGCGATCTATGCCTGCCGACTCAGAATCAAATGAAGGTCGTCAGATAATTTGATTCATTAAGGGGCATAGTGGTGCCATTGCCTTACGTTGTTTTCTGGCCTAGTAGCAGACGAGTGGTCGTGCCTGAATTCAAATGTATACAAGAATGAAGGAATCAAATCTGTTATACTACCTATACCTGTACCTCTACTATTAGCTAAGTGTATAACTAACTAAAGAAATAAATTTAAATGTAAATACATGGAAAATAAAATTAAATCTTATCTTTAAATTATTTATTCTACGAGCTGTGCATTTCTATTGTTGCCAAGCGTACGTTTTCTGATCACAATCAAAGGCCAAGATTTAACCATATGGGAAGATGATGGACTGTAAAGATATCATTGAGGGATGAGAGATAAAACACTCTTGTCTTTGTCTTCCTCGTGTGTGTCAAAGTGAGATGAAGACTCCATCTTTGCTTCTCCAATATCCCCCTTCAAGTTGGAGGAGGACGTAGTAACACCCAACTTGTCTACGAGAGAACGATGAGTAGGACCAGACAACGGTTTGGTAAAGATGTCAGTGAGATCGGAAAGGCAAATAAGAGATAGAAATGATTCCAGGCTCTCAGGAAAATGGCAATCGAGGTCCATGTGTTTAGTACGCTCGTGGAACACGAGTTTTTTGGCAATATGGATCGCCGCCCGGATATCAGAGTGAAAAGTGACCGGTAAAGATTGTGTAATGGACAGATCTTCAAATAATCAAACTAACCAAGTCACTTCTGCAATGACTCTGCGCATAGATCGATACTCCTGCAGAGGATAAAGAAACCAGAAATAGGTGAACTACCAAAATTTACAAATTAACTAATAGAATATTCAATATTCTTTCATTAATTGTATTAATTGTATATCTCATATTTTAGGTATAATTATAATCTTCTTGTAATTCGATTATTTAGTTACCTAGTTTGTATCAAAGTAAATATTTTTGTAACTTTATATATATTGTAAATTATTCATCAATCAAATCGAGCGAACATATTCCTTTAATAACCATTGATGGATCGACGAGATTTCGAACAAGAGCCCAGTCTCAGTCGCAAAATGCACTGAGTTGAAGAGAGGGATCGGAATTCATATAAAGCCCCAAATTTAGAGCACCTAGGAGGTATCGTAAATAATGAAATGTCGCATCAAGGTGAGGTTGATGATGTGTCTGCATGTACTGGCTGAGGTGTTGAACGGAGTATGACAAGTCTGGTCGGGTATGAGTGAGGAAATTTAATTTCCCCAATAATCTCCGATAATAAGCTGGGTCAGTCAAAAGTGGTCCTTGATCAACCCTGAGTTTACTAGAAGGGTCAAGTGGTGAAGAGGCAGGCTTCATGGAAAGACAATCAAACTTGGTCAATAACTCCATGGTAAATCTCTTTTGTGTTAAGATTAAACTATGTTCTTCACGAATTATAATCTTCTTGTAATTCGATTATTTAGTTACCTAGTTTGTATCAAAGTAAATATTTTTGTAACTTTATATATATCGTAAATTATTCATCAATCAAATCGAGCGAACATATTCCTTTAATAACCATTGATGGATCGACGAGATTTCGAACAAGAGCCCAGTCTCAGTCGCAAAATGCACTGAGTTGAAGAGAGGGATCGGAATTCATATAAAGCCCCAAATTTAGAGCACCTAGGAGGTATCGTAAATAATGAAATGTCGCATCAAGGTGAGGTTGATGATGTGTCTGCATGTACTGGCTGAGGTGTTGAACGGAGTATGACAAGTCTGGTCGGGTATGAGTGAGGAAATTTAATTTCCCCAATAGTCTTCGATAATAAGCTGGGTCAGTCAAAAGTGGTCCTTGATCAACCCTGAGTTTACTAGAAGGGTCAAGTGGTGAAGAGGCAAGCTTCATGGAAAGACAATCAAACTTGGTCAATAACTCCATGGTAAATCTCTTTTGTGTTAAGATTAAACTATGTTCTTCACGAATTATAATCTTCTTGTAATTCGATTATTTAGTTACCTAGTTTGTATCAAAGTAAATATTTTTGTAACTTTATATATATTGTAAATTATTCATCAATCAAATCGAGCGAACATATTCCTTTAATAACCATTGATGGATCGACGAAATTTCGAACAAGAGCCCAATCAGAGTCGCAAAATGCACCGAGTTGAAGAGAGGGATCGAAATTCATATAAAGCCCCAAATTTAGAGCACCTAGGAGGTATCGTAAATAATGAAATATCGCATCAAGGTGAGGTTGATGATGTGTCTGCATGTACTGGCTGAGGTGTTGAACGGAGTATGACAAGTCTGGTCGGGTATGAGTGAGGAAATTTAATTTCCCCAATAGTCTCCGATAATAAGCTGGGTCGGTCAAAAGTGGTCCTTGATCAAACCTGAGTTTACTAGAAGGGTCAAGTGGTGAAGAGGCAGGCTTCATGGAAAGACAATCAAACTTGGTCAATAACTCCATAGTAAATCTCTTTTGTGTTAAGATTAAACTATGTTCTTCACGAATTATTTCCATTCCTAAGAAAAAAATTACTAGACCAAGATCTTTGATACGAAATTTAGAGTGAAGAAACTCTTTGACAAACCCTTGTTCAATTAAAACATTACCAGTGATCAAAATTTTGTCAACATACACATCAATAATAGTTACTTTCCATGCTAATTTCTTAAAAAATAAAGAGTTATTGTTTAATGAATGTATTCCTTGAAACTCAAAGTTGTTGCCAGTCGAGCGTACCATTGTCTCGAAGCTTGCCGGAGTCCATAAAGGGACTTTTGCAAGAGACAAACATGATTGGGTGATGGGGTAACCATTCCCGGTGGGCATTTCATGTAGACCTCTTACTGCAATTCACCATGCAGGAAGGCATTATGAACATCCAACTGAAAAATGTCACAATTTTGCTTGACTGCCACAGCTAGAATACACCTAATAGTTGTCAAAATTTTGACAACTGGTGAGTATGTTTCTGTAAAATCAATGCCATTCATCTGTATATCACCATTGATAACTAATCTTGCTTTGAATCTTTCCAATGACCCATCTAATTTGTATTTCACATTGTACAACCATTTGCGAGAGAGATTTTATTCCCCTTGGGTAAAAGTACAACATCCAATGTCTTATTTAATTCAAGTGCCTCAAATTCTTTGGCAATTGCTTCCTCGGATATATAGGTATGGTTTTACTACCATCACTACAAGGAGAACATTTGCCAATAACATTTTCTGTTGCCATATGTTGGATGTTGTTGCCAAAAGTATCTTTTGCAACTGTTGGAAATTTACTAAATGTGGAATTAAGGTTATCCCATTATTTATGACTCGAATAATTTGGGGCCCGCTGATCGGTGTATTTTATATACACCTTTTGAGTCAGTTTTAGTTAGTCTTTTGTCCCGTTTTGTACACATAAGTGTTGTATTAGGATAGTTTTCCTTTCTATTGAGTCAAAGTGGTAAAAATGGCCAAATGGCAGAAAATGAGCTAAAAGAGGGCAAAAGAGGAGATGCGGTAGCAGAGAAAGTGGCGAGCGGTGAAATCGGACAGCGCGGCCTCCTGCCGATCAGCGAGGCGCGGCGTATTCGAAGAGGCTGCGAAGACTGTACGCCGGCTTCCGAACGAGCAGCGAATATCGGGCGCGGCGCCAAAACACCGACGGATTGCAGAACTTGTGCGCGCTATCTGCGAGGCAGCGGCCGACGCGGAAAAATTAGGTTTTGGACGAATTTACGGGCGAACGAAGGAAAAGAGGAGGCGGTTTCGGCTATAAAAGGAGAACCTAGGCAGTTTTTAAGGGTTCCCTTTCTTGCACAATACAAGGCTTCTTGCTTGGAGATTGGATACCATAGTTTAGTAATTTCTTTTCCCTTTCTTGTTCTTTATTTCTATTTTGTATGATGAACATGGAATTAGTTCTTGTCATGTCAATGGCTAGGAACTAATTCTCTTATAGGCTTTCCATGTTGAATTGCTGAGACTTATGTTATAAATTAATGCATGCTTATGGTTATTTTTCTTATTGTGAGATCTATCCAATAATTGAGTTGAATTCTTGGTAATTAATTGACAACTAATTATCACTATATGATTTCTAATCGATTCGAAAGGGGGATTGTGAATATCTTTGTAAGTTGGGTAGACATTCTTGGATTGGGGATGAAAATACCTCAATTATTTATGTAAGCGTTGATGAGAGGCTTAACAACCCTAATTTTGCGCATTGTGCGCGTGGCCAACTAGGTTTTTGTTCTTAATCCTCCTATAGAGTTATCCTTATCACCGAAAGGTAGGTAAGGTGCGATACTGGGGTTGAGTGTTTATATAACCCTAACGGGAGTATAAAACGATTTCGTAAACCTGATTTCTCCAAAAGAAGAATACCATAAGTTAATGCATTAGTAAGTAGCATAAGCGGATAGTAAGGATACATGGAAGCCCTATTCTCATCACCACTGAAATAAATCTTTATATTTAAATAGCTTGCATAATTCTTAGTTATAAACAACAAATCAATTATCAATTCACCAAATAGATACTAGAAAATAGATAGTTGGTAATTGAACCCTAATCCTTGTGGACGATATTCGGTCTTATCAAGACTATACTATTTGTCACGATAACGTGCACTTGCGTTTAAAGTGTGTGCATCTTACCGCGCATCAAGTTTTTGGCGCCGTTGCCGGAGATTAGGCATTAGTTCAATATCAAATTTGTCTATTTTTAATTTCTAATTTGGTTTTTAATTTTAATTTTAATTTTTAATTTTTACGTTTTTTTTATTATTTCTGGAAAATTCGAGGTACCGTGATTGGTTGTTTGTTTTTGATCTATTTCAGGAAATTAGTTTATGCGAAGGAGAAGAGGAGCAGACACTCTTGTTCCCTTCAATCCAGAGATTGAAAACCCGCAAACGTAATGAAAGAATCGGATTGCAACTTTGATAGAAATGGGCGGTGCTCAAAACAATAACATGATGAGAGAAGGGTTAGGTGAAAATCAACATAACCAGAATGCCTCGGCAAATGCCAATAGGCGTGGAGAGAGTCCAAATCCAAAGAAAGGAGTTTGGGGACTATGTCTTTGCCAAGAGTGAATGGAGCACAACATGCATTAGGCTCCCCGCACAGGAGCCAACAACTTCGAGATAAACCGCGATTCTGAGCATGAAAGACACAAGCAGCAATTCGAGGATCGCCATCTGAGGATCCACATATGCACATAGCTAATTTCTTGGAGCTATGTGCAACTTTCGATATAACACGTTCTCGATGATGCCGTCAGTTGAGGCTCTTTCCTTCTCACTCGGGGATAGAGCAAAAGTATGGTTGAATTCCGCCGCCGATTCGATTTTTACATGGCACGCAGTGGCACGAAATTCTTAGCCAAGTTCTTTCCTCCGTAAAGCAAAGAAATCGAGAGGAGTTGAACAACTTCTACCAAGCAGATGGAGAGTCCTTATATGAAGCTTGGGAAAGGTTCAAAGATCTACAGAGAAAGTGCCCACACCATTGTATTGAGTTGTGGAACTTGGTCCACATCTTCTACAACGGGCTGAGCAGTACAACCAGAACCATCATAGATGCAGCAGCAGGTGGATCATTCATGAGGAAAACAGCCCACGACACTCATGAGTTATTAGAAGATATGGCCACTAACAACCATGTCACGGAAGAGAGGTCGACAAATGGGAGAAGAACAGTGGGAGTCCACGAAATAGATGCTATTGCTGCCTTGAATTCCCAAGTGGCCCTTCTAGCGAAACAACAAAAGAACATACAATGTCGATAAATGCAGTGCAGATGCCTAAAGTCATGAGATATGTGGTGGCCCACATACATTTGAGAGGTGTCCTTCAGCGGATCCCAACAATATACCCATGGAGCAGGCAGAGTGTCAGGCCATAGGTAATTATCAGAGGCAACAGAACAACCCCTACTCCAACACTTATAATCCGGTGGAGGAACCACCCAAATTTCTCATGGAGGCGAGAGCGTGAACAGCGCAGAATCCAATACCAAGGGCAACAGAATCAATACCGGGCAGCAGAACCAATACACAGGCGATGCATCGTAACCAGAACAGAATCAGCGACTCTTCATTCAAGCCCCACAAAGATCAACAGCTCAATGCACCGTTCAGAAGAAAAGCCAGACGAGTGGCGGTAAAGACTTCACAACGCCTGCACTCCGGGCCTCATGACATAAGCTATATCCTCATTCAGAACTTGGAAACTCAAGTGGTCAACTAGCAAAGCAGCAAACAAAGAGCCACGGGACATTGCAAGCAACACAAAGGTAAATCCAAGGAGCAATGCCAGTGCAAAGAATCGAGAAGCGAACAATGGAGGCGGCACCGCACCGATGAGTTGAGAAGAAGGCGAGTTAGAAAAGAGAAGGTGGTTGAGCCCAATCCTGTAGTAGAGAAAACTCCAGAGAAGGAGTATACAGAGAAGATCCCTTTCCCCCAGAGACTACAGCGAAAGGCGGTTGATAAACAATTCTCCAAATTTTTGGAGACATTCAGAAGTTCGCATATCAACATACCTTTCATAGAAGCATTAGAGTAGATGCCCTCCTATTTCAAGTTTATGAAGGAGATCTTGGGGAAGAAGAAAAAGCTGGCAGAGTACGAAATAGTAGCACTAACAGAAGAGTGTAGTGCTATCTTGCAGAAGAAGTTGCCACCAAAACTAAAAGATCCTGGAAGCTTTACACTACCTTGCACAAATGGGCGGGGTGACTTGCAACAGAGCTTTGTGTGATTTAGTGGCGAGTATAAATCTGATGCCTTATCGCTTTTAAAAGATCGAGTCAGGTGAGGCCAAACCAACCACGCAGTTTCCTACACCGGCCGACAGATGGTTCATCCACGAGGCAAGATTGAGGACGTGATTGTGAAAGTAGGAAAATTCTTCTTTCCTGCAGATTTCCTCATTCTTGATATGGAAGAAGATGCGGAAATACCTATCATATTGGGGAGGCCATTCCTAGCAACGGGAAGAGCTTTGATTGATGTTGAAAGAGGAGAGTTAACATTAAGGGTGGAGAATGAAGAAATGGTGTTTAAAGTTTTTAAACACGTCATTGAGCCACCAACAATGAGTGGGTGCTTTGCAATCAGCACCATCAAACCCCCATGCGAGCCAATACAAGTCAACCAAAGATCGATTAGCCCAAGAAAGCAGGCATGGTTTGCTGAAATGCCACTAAAAGAGGTAAGTATTCCTGAACTCCCCCTTACTGATAATGCTAAGAAGAAAAGAAGAAAAAGAAAACGCCAAATGTGGAGGAAATGGATTGGTTGGGGGCTTAATCCACCCCAGGGTTATTAAGTCTAAGGAACTTGCGTCCGGCTAAAAGACGTTAAAGACAAATACTACTGGGAGGCAACCCAACGTTTTCAATTATGTTATTTTAATTTCTATCTTTAGTTTATTTTATTTTGTCTAAGAATCTCACACGGTCTTCGTTCTGTGTTTGTCTGTGATTGGGTGCAGGAAATAAACCAAGGCGAAAAATCAAGAAAAGCGAATTTCTAGAAAGCGGGTAGGCCATGGCTAAAAGAATCAACAGACGCAGTTCAAGCGCGCCAGAGCAGGCGCAAAAATTCCAGAAAATTTGCCAAATTTAGCCATGCGCTCAGAACAGGCCGCGCCGAAAGTCCCGGGCGAGCGCAGAGTTTAGCCGCGCGGCTAAAAGCAGGCCGCGCCAAGCGGGAATCCAGAACTTAAAACGCCCAGAATCAGATTTTCCCCAAATCCAATTTCAAAAACCTAACCCTTCCTCTCCAAAAACCCACGAAATTCCAAAAATTTGCCCACAAATTAAACCCAACCACAACCAAAACTCTTAAATTCCTAAAAACCCTTAGCCATCTCAACCAACAAAGCTCCATTCCATAGCCTCAAACTACCATTAGAAACAAGAACAGCTTGAAGCTTCTCATAAAAAGGTAATTTTTTCGTTTCTTGAATCCTTTATCAAGTCACGAGGTAGTAGTTTGAAGGAGTATTGTAGTTGAAGTAATTGGGTCTTGAAAAGTTGATTGTGAAGTTTGGAGAAAAGAGTAGAAAAGGAGTGGGTATTGGGTAGAAAAGTTGAAGTTTGGGGTGTTATGTCACGCTAGTTGTAGATCAGTGTAGGAAACATTTGTGCCACTAAATTGAAAAGCTCCATAAACTATTTTAAACCATGGCCACGGGAAGAGAAGAGGCTCCACATCCACCCCAACCCCACATTACGATGATACTAGGTTTGTGAGCTACGGCCTTCCAAAGATACAAAAGCTCGATACTAGACCCATAATACCGTAGTGGAATGGACTACCGCAGGAGAGTCATATGGGAGGAAGATGTTTATGAGCCCATCCGGCTATGATTGAGTTAAGGGTGGAGGAGATTCAGAACCGGAGAAGATAGCACCAGTGAAAACAACAATGGTGTGTGAATTTTATGCCAACTTTCCGGAGAAGGTGGAAAGGGGATGCTTTGTTAGGGGAGTTTATGTGTCTGTGACAACAGAGAGTGTAAATGCACAATTGAAGACGGTTGATGTTGAAGAAAGAAGTGATTGGAATCACTTTAGAACATGGTCTAGAAGCATTGACCACATCGACTGAAATGCCGTTGCAGACACCGTGAGCTACCATGAGGCTGTTTTTGATATTGGAAGAAATGGATCAAGAGCACTGAACAAGTGCCAATTCAACAAAGTAGCCAAAGGTTGGCTATATTTCGTCAGCGCCCGCATGATTCCATCCACGCACTTCACCAGAGTGCCAGAAGATATGATTAAACTGATATATGGAATCATGAGGGGAATGACGATTGATGTGGGGAAAGAAATAGTGCAGAGCATTGAAGAAATCAGCAGGTTGGTGACAACAGGCGGATTGGGACACGGTTCACTCATTACCAGTCTTTGCCACACGAGCGGTCCCAAAACTACCCACCGACACTCATGAGAGAAACCAATCGCCGTGTCCCGGGATAGTGCACTCTTTCCTGCACTCCAAGCCCCCAAAGTGCAGACGAAGAGTACCAGCAGCAGCAGCAGAGGCCGCCATGGACGAAGATGAGCCTGAAATAGGGGCTCAATATGAGGCAGGACCTAGCCACCGGCCAACCACAGGAGCAGAACCTCCAACGCCCACGATGGAGCAATTGTTTCAAAATCAGATGAGGATGATGCGCACTTGGATACAGTAGTACAAGGACAGCAAGAAACAAGGCAACAAATCAACGAGTTGAGTTCCTTGTTCAACCAATGGTCGATGCATTATCCACCGCCACCACCACCATTTTAGCCAAAGTCTGTAAGTCCTATTTCTTTTATTTTTCTTTAAGTCTTGCACACATTGAGGACAATGTGTGATTTAAGTTTGGGGGTGTTTTATTTTCTTTGTGTCATGTTATGTTTTATTTAAGTCTTTTTGATTGTTTTATGTTTATTTTGAGTCACCAAATTTTTTTCCTTTTTTGAGTCATAATTGCCTGTCAAAGATCATAATTGCTGTAGTTGCTAGAAACACCTAGTGAAGTAAGGTGGAATAATGTAACGGAATTGAAGCAACTATCTAAACACCTAAGTTAGATATGCCAAAAACTCACGTAACTGCCTATTCGAGTTTCTTGCTTGAGTTATGCATGCTAAATGATAAATACTTATGTGTTATGATTGCTTGCTATTTGAGGCGAAATAGTTAGGATATGCATGTTAGGGAGATGACTCAGGCATTTCTTTGATAGTCAATTCTTACCATTCTTTTCTATCCCGTACTTTAAAAATATCCCTAGTCAGCCCCATTGAGCCTAAATTTGAAACTTCTTCTTTGACACCCTATATTCCCACAAATTGTACCATAAGTGAAAATATGAAATAGTGGAATATATTGTGTTAAAAAAAGACAAAAAGAGTGAATAAGTCTCACAGACCCCAATACAAAAGTAATAAGAAATAGGCAAAAGCCTAAGTTTGGGTGCTTGTCATTATTATATACTTCACTCTCCCAAAACAAAAGAGGGAAAGATAGAATCGAAATGAAGAAAAGAACAAAAGAAAAGGGAAATCGAAAAGTCAAGAGCTTATGGTACACTAAATGAGCCTAAATTGCCTATTTTTACCTACCTATACCTAAGCCTACATTACAACCCTTAAAGTCCTCAAGATCTCTTTATGCATATCCGAATTAGTGGAGAATAGCAAGTAAGCATGCCATAGGAATTCTTGAATTTATATGCATGATTTAGTATATTGACTTCCATTAAAGCATGATGAATAGAGTTTGCGAAATATCTAGCTTAATGTCTTGAAATGTCATGCTATATGTTCTGCATATTATTTTGCTAACCTTCATGTTTTTCTAGTTAACACTAATGCAAAGAAAAGTAATCAATGGCGTGAGTCTTTTATTTTCATTTCTTTGAGTCTTTTATTTTATTTCTTTCTATCTTTGCTCGAGGCGAGCAAATGTTAAGTTTGGGGTATTTGATCTGTATTTTATATACACCTTTTGAGTCAGTTTTAGTTAGTCTTTTGTCCCGTTTTGTTCATATAAGTGTTGTATTAGGATAGTTTTCCTTTCTATTGAGTCAAAGTGGTTAAAATGGCCAAATGGCGGAAAATGAGCTAAAAGAGGCAAAAGAGACGCCAGAGTCAAAACAGAGAAAGTGGCGAACGAGGTGAAATCGGACTGTAGCGCGCCTCCTGCGATCAGCGGGCCGCGGCGCCACTATTCGCAGAGGCTGCGAAGACTGGCCGCGGGCGCTCGAATAGCAGATGCAGGTCGCGGCGCTAAACATCCGAAAGCTACGTGAGTTGCAGTAGCGGCTACCGCAAAGAATATCGGGGCGGCGCAAAACACCCGACGGATTGCAGAACTTCGGCGCGCGCTGTCTGCAGCGCGGCGCGTCTTGAAAAATTAAGTTTTGGACGAATTTAGGCCAGCTCAAGGGAAAAGAGGGAGGCGGTTTTCAGCCTATAAAAGGAGAACCCTAGGCAGTTTTTAAGGGTTCCCTTTCTTGCACAATACAAGGCTTCTTGCTTAGAGATTGGATACCATAGTTTAGTAATTTCTTTTCCCTTTCTTGTTCTTTATTTCTATTTTGTATGATGAACATGGAATTAATTCTTGTCATGTCAATGGCTAGGAACTAATTCTCTTATAGGGCTTTTCATGTTGAATTGCTAGAGACTTATGTTATAAATTAATGCATGCTTATGGTTATTTTTCTTATTGTGAGATCTATCCAATAATTGAGTTGAATTCTTGGTAATTAATTGACAACTAATTATCACTATATGATTTCTAATCGATTCAAAGGGGATTGTGAATATCGTAAGTTGGGTAGACATTCTTGGATTGGGGATGAAAATACCTCAATTATTTATGTAGCGTTGATGAGAGGCTTAACAACCCTAATTTTGCGCATTGTGCGTGACGGTCAACTAGGTTTTTGTTCTTAATCCTCCTAGAGTTATCCTTATCACCGAAAGGTAGGTAAGACGCGATCATCGGGGTTGAGTGTTTATATAACCCTAACGGGAGTATAAAACGATTTCGTAAACCTGCTTTCTCCAAAAGAAGAATACCATAAGTTAATGCATTAGTAAGTAGCATAAGCGGATAGTAAGGATACATGGAAGCCCTATTCTCATCACCACTGAAATAAATCTTTATATTTAAATAGCTTGCATAATTCTTAGTTATAAACAACAAATCAATTATCAATTCACCAAATAGATACTAGAAAATAGATAGTTGGTAATTGAACCCTAATCCTTGTGGACGATATTCGATCTTATCAAGACTATACTACTTGTCACGATAACGTGCACTTGCGTTTAAAGTGTGTGCATCTTACCGCGCATCACCCGCACGTCGGAAACGTCATTTACACACACGTGCACACGTAGTGCCAAATATTGTAAATTTCATTAATGAAAGAGATATTGGTACGTAAGTAACATGTTTGAGACATAGAATGATGGACGGTTATTGGTCAAATGACGGGTGTTCCACGTTTGTAAATAAAGGAAGAAGTGTGCGACGTGTAAGATGAAACGAGTCGGAAAGGACTGCGAGCCATGAAGGGCCACGACGCTAACCCGTCGAAGCCGCGACGCTAATTCGTTTTTCAAATACTGATGCTCAGGCGCCGCGGCGCCTCCCACGCAGCGCCGCAGCGCTTCCCAGGCAGTAAAGGTCGACGGGACGGGAGCTGAAAGGTTTCTGACTCTTGGGTTGGTTTTGGAGCATTGAATCTCCGTTACTTGGCACATGAAATCATACATCATTTGGCTGATTGTAACCTCTCAATAAGTGTCATTACATGGCTATTGAAGGCCATTAGTTGGCTAGTTGAAAGGTCATTTATCTTACACTATAAATTAAGGTCTTTGGCTCAATTGGAAGAACACACCAAAATCAGATTTCTGATATTCTTCTTCTTATATAAGCTTTCTTTCACACACTCAAAGGTTCTTCTTTTAGTAAACATTTGAGTTTCCTTTGCTCATTTGTTTCTTATTGTTTTATCTTTGGAGATAGTTGCCCATTATCGTAAAAGGACATATACGGGGCAATATTGTCTTAAGGATAGAGTGAATATCACTCGACTAGCATACCTTATTTTTGTTCTTGTTTCCAGATTATAATCTTTGTAATAGTTACTTACTTTCCGTTCCTAGCCATTGTTGTAATTGCAATCATTGTACTCACAATATTAAGACAATATTCGCTGTAACTACTAACAAAGATGAGTGGAGGAGAATAACTTATTGCTGAATCTTCTGCTGCACAAGGAAACACTAAAGCCTTCCCCACTGCTTCTAAAGGCACACACAGCGCCTTACCCACTGTTGCTCAAGGCTTACACAACGCCTTTCCTAATGCTCAAGGGAAAACTACCGTTCCTCCCGCTGGACTCCACCATGAACGCCCAAAGTTCATGGGATTCAACTTCAAGAGATGGCAACATGAGATGTTGTTTTATCAAACTATTATGGGAATAGCTCGTTTCCTTACAGAAGATTCTCCACAAGCTGGAGATGAAATGAAGCCTCAGCCAAATGAAATGGCTATAGGGGGCCAAGATATCCATGTCATTAATAGCATGGAGATGACTCTTGATGCATGGAGTTATAGTATTTCATCTGCCGGAATTATACTCTGAACTATTTGTCTGACCCTCTCTGCATGGTGTATTGCACCGTTGGCACCACCAAAGAGTTGTGAGATAAATTGCAGAAAAAGTACAACGCAAAAGATGCTGGTACTAAGAAATTCATCGTTGGGAAATTTCTGAAATTTCAAATAGTGGATAACAAGACAGTGATGTCACAAGTCCAGGAATTTCAAATGATTCTACATCACTTGGATTTGGAAAGAATGAAATGAACCATTCTTGGTTGCATCGCTAATTGAGAAGTTACCTCCCTTGTGGAATGAGTTCATGGGTTACTTAAAACTCAAGACAAAGGAAATATCCTTTGAGGAACTTATTATCAAACTCCAGATTCAAGATGATAATAAGAATGTCATGCCAAAGGGGAAGCAACCCGCTGAGGAAAAGACAAATCTGGCTGAGGCCAAAGGGAACACAAGCAAGAATCGCAAGTTTCAAAAAGATGGCAAGGCCCCAATAAAGGAGAAGTTCAAGGGGAGTTTCCACCACTGTGGGAAACTTGGTCACATGATCAAGGATTGCCGCAAACTCAAGAATGAGAATAAAGAGAAAGCCAAGGGCAAGTCGAATGTTAACATCGTCGAAGACACACTTCTTGACGATATGATTCAGGAATTCTATGTGGTGGTACTTGAAGACATCCTCGTTGAGAATCCTATGCAATGGTGGATGGACATGGGTGCTACCCGTCGCATCTGTTCCAACAGAGAATCCTTTTACACATATACACCAGTTACGGATAAAAAGTTGTTCATGGGTAACAATGCTTCTTCTGATGTGTTGGGGGTAGGGAAGGTGATCCTGAAGATGACTTCTGAAAATGATCTTACTCTATAGGAGGTGATGCATGTACTTGATATTAGAAGAAATTTAATTTCAGGTCCTTTGTTGGTTAATGCTGGTTTTAGGCTAGTGTTTGAATCCAATAAATTTGTAATCACCAAGGGTGGAACTTTTGTAGGAGGTGCTTCATCTGTGAAGGCCTCTTCAAATTTAACGCCTTGCCTGTAATGTCTTCTATCAACAAAATTGAAGCTTCCTCTTATTTGCTTGAGTCCTCTAATTTATAGCATCATAGATTAGGACATGTAAACTATCAATCTATCCAAAGATTTATAAAGTTGGAGTTGTTGCCATCTATCGACGTTGTTGATACCTAATTTTTTCCATCTCTCCGATTATTATTTGTCATATTAGATCCCCAACCCATTTTTCTTTTACTAAAATAAAATACACCTAAATTACTACCCAAACCTCCATAAATAAAAGCCCAAAATCAAAACTGTTACACCCCGTAGTTTCAAGATATGTATATGAGGACGTACGTAAGGAAATAAGATTTGAATTTTGGAAAGAAAGAAAAATTACATTTTCTTAAGGAAATATTTCGAAAATGTGAAGACGACAATTTATTAACTTGGAGTTTAATTCTCCTAATTGGAGTTATGGAATTAGTTTTGGATTATGAAGTCTTGGATTTGACCATGTGGGGCCCACCGGAAATTTCACCATTTTGTGGGGCCCACGAGATTTTGAGATATTTTGTGAAGAATTATTTTTGGACCAATAGGAGGGCGACACGTGTCACCCCTCCACTTGTCTTGTAAAGATGATACACTTTAAGATATTTTGAGACAAATGGGACAAGTGGACATGGGTCCCACTCCACTTGGCTTTGCACTTGTATATATCCAAGTCTTGCAAGACTTGGATCATTATTTCACTTACATCCTTATAGCTCTCATCTTTCTTCCTTTGAGCTCAATATTTTCGAGAGTCTCTTAGCCAAGAACAACAAGGTTGATTAAGTTTCTTTCTTCAAGATTAAGCCCCTAAATCAAGTGCTAAGCCAAGATCAATATCCAACCTTGGAACACACGGTTTGGCCGAGAAGTGTGGGTGAAAACCCTAGCTTGTTATCAACTTTTTGAAAGTAAAACGAGAAGGGAAAATGGTTATACGCTTGTAGAGGATACATGGGTATGATTGGAACTTGAAGAAGTGGAGCTAAGACGAAACTGTAGGCCATTATAGTGCGGGCTGGTTTGAACGTTTTTTGGCACAAAAATAAGGTAAGAGTTCTTCTTCTTTTAAAGTAATTGGATATTACATGTTGTTATGTTAAAGGGATGAACTTGTGTTAAGAAATAAATGGAAAATAAGAAGTGTAAGTGATAGATGTGGTGATTGGTCGAGACTTGGAATTTTCGGCGTCGTTGGATTCGTTGGTTATTATTGTCATTATAGGTTCAAGTACTACTTGTGGCGTATTCTACTTGACTTATAGCCAATAAGGTTGAAGTACATTGAGACGTATTCTATTTATCAAGTGGATTAAGCCGATAAGGTATGTGGAACTCTTTTTTCCTCTTTGAGCATGATGATTATAAAGGGAGTATGTGAACTATCCCTTCTTCTTTGGCATGATTTGAATTGATAAAGTTCTATTGAATTCTAATCCTTTGTGATGTATTCCCTTGATAGTACTTTGGATTTTCTATAATGGAAGTTGTTCCATCCATTCATTGATAGTACCTTGGCATGGTCTTTATAAAACGAGTGTACGGTGAACATACTGGTTTTAAATGAATCTAGATTTCTTGTGGTATATGAGGTGGTATGACTTGATTTTAAAAGCATACTTGACATGATTTTAAAAGTGTAAGTAACTTGACTTTAAAAGTGGAAGTGTCTTGATACTACGAGTGTTAGTGCCTTGGGGTTTATAAATGAAAAGAATTGTACGGCGGATGTACATGGTTTCTACATGGTTTAAATCCTATTGATATGTGTTAGGAGAAGTACCTTTGGGGTTTTATAAAGGAAAGGAATGTACGACAGACATACATAGTACTTTTGGGTTCAATTCCCTAATATTGCATGATATGAGTCTTTTTATAAAAATGGATGTACATAGTACTTTGGGTTCAATTCCCTAATATTACGTGACATGATAATGCCTTGAGTTTTTCTAAAAATGAAAGTGCATTCATTTTGTTCTAATGAGAGTCAAAGATCATTTAACTTGCATATGTTTGCTCATGATAGTCATTCGTGCAAGTGTCATACTCTCACATCACCGCGTCCCTCGTTAAAGGGCCGGCTACATTATATTATTCATTGCGGGTTCAATTGTCGGGACATTATATATTTCATGGATTTGCTCTCCATGCTGCGGGTTCAACTCCCATGACATTACTCCGTGGACTAGCACTCCATGATGTGGATATCGTGTATAGATACTCATTGCAGGTCCACAAGATCTATGCGGGTTCAATTCCCACGCGGGTTCAATTTCCATGATTAGAATTGCATAATGATATTATGGGCAGGTGTCCCTGAATTTGACATGACTTTCATATTTTGAAACGGTACAGTTTACTCTCATTACTCTCATTTTTGCAAGGCCTAGTTGTATTGTTATTTTGATTATCATACTTGCCTCATGTTATATTTTGGACTGTTATGATCTCATTTACAGTACTTACTGTTTCACATACTTGGTACATCTTTCGTACTGACCCCCTTTCCTCGGGGGGCTGCGTTCATGTCGCAGGTATAGGTATACAGTTTGGTGATCCTCGCTCTTAGGATCTCTACTCAGTTTTTGGGAAAGCTCCATTATTCCGGAGGCTTGTCATTTTGTACGGATACCTGGTATGGTAGACTTATGTACATTCATGGGTATGGCGGGGCCCTGTCTCATCTTTATTACTGTCAAATTCTTAGAGGTCTGTAGTCATGTATGTGGGTTGGACTTGTAATAAAATTATAGTTCTTTGGATCATGTACTTATATTCAGTGGCGGCCTTGTCGGCTTGCCTGTTTTATTTCATACGATTGTCTTATGACTATGAGTTATTTTAGCTTCCGTTGGTTATCTCTGATGTATGGGTATAAGGGTGCCCAGATAGGGCACTAGTCGCGGGCCAGGGGTTCGGGGCGTGACAAAGTGGTAACAGAGCAGTTAGTCATCGGAAATGTCTACAGAACGTGTCTAGTAGAGTCTTGGTTATCGGTGTGTTGTGCACCACACCAATAAACAGGGGGCTACAGGACATTTAGGATTGGTTACTTTTCTTCTTACACCTGAGATCGTGCGATAGAGCTGTGTTGTTAGGATAGTTCCTCCCTAACGTATTATTGTGGTTGCAACTATGCCTCCAAAGAAAGCGACAGCGGCCCAGAAGGGGAATATATGGACCTTGTATACAGGTTGGTAAAAATTGTTGTATAGTTGGTATGATGATGACATGCATCTATACGAACATGTTTATTTAGGGCCATGTGTGTGTTGTCGGAAGTAATTATGGGTTACCATGAGTTAATTAAGCGTTAATAATTGCTTTGAAGGTATGAAACTGTTACACCCCGTAATTCAGGTCATGCTTTTGAGAACGTACGAAAGGAATTGAGACTTAAATTTAGAAAGATAGGTTGGCAGAATGTGTCGGACGGGGTTTTAGTCAACTTTGAGGCGGTTTATGCCCAGTTACATTAGGAGTTCGTAGGTGGTTCAAAGGCCTAGTATGTAGTTCGTAGGTGGTTCAAAGGCCTAGTATGTAGTTCGTTGAGTCTAGTTCCCAATGCAACAAACCGTTCGTCGATAGGACATCGGAGTAGAAAGTTATGGAAGTTACAAGTTCAGTGCGCAGTCGAGCAGAAAAACATTTTCGGTCAGGGCCAGCGCACAAGACCGGATCTGAGTCGGGCGCCAATATGCTGAAATTCTCACGAGCAGGCGCGCGCCGGACGCTGGGTCGCGCCGGATCGCAGGTCGCACTAAGTACTGAAAATTCTCGGGGGTTTCAGCACCGCGGCGCCGAGGCGGGATTTTTGCGAAAACTGGGGGAAAAATCATATATTTTCTTTTAAAAGGACATGGGAGAGTGACAAGTGTCCCTCCCATCTGAGTTAGTGGAAATGCTATTTATTTGACCAAGTCTTCAAGACTTGGTCATTCTTCCAAAAACCTTCTTCTCTCTAAAAATCTCTCTTCCTTCTCTCTAAAATTCCTCTCCCTTCTCTCTAGAAATTCAAGAAGAAACCAAGACCTAGAGGAAAATTTCAGAAAAGGTGACAAGAAGGAAACATGTTGACAAGCTTGTAGGAGGTTTGTGGAGGTGATTGTGAAAAGAAGACAAGTGAAATTTGTTGGACTAATTTGGGTAAGCTCTAAGGTAACAATCCTTTCTCTTTTGCTAGTAAATTGTGTTGCATGTGTGGAAGAAAAGACTTGTAGTTGTCAATATTGCTCTTAGATATATTGCATGTTGGAAATACAATTTGGATTTGAAAGGATTGGATAAGGGTGATATGAGAACATGTTATAGCCAAGATAATACTTTAAACTTATTGGATTGTTTATGTTGTATTGTGGGGCAGAATTTTACACGTCCAAGTTAGGCGTGTAATCCCCTTGTATTGCTGAATTGTTGGGCCTTAAATGTGGCGTTTAGTAGTTGATATCGGACCTTGAAAAGGTGGAAAAGTATGTAGAAACAAAGGAAGTGTTGTCCAATTTTCCGTAGAATAAGGAGCTTTTCAATTAGAATGTTCTACGTTGAAGCTAGAAGCTAATGAACGTATTATGGTTATTATAGGTTAAACATACTACGTACGGTATATCGACTTGAGTGGATTGACCCGAAGAGGTATGTGGAACTTTCCTATCTCTTGAGCATGAATAGTTGCACTTATATAGTACGGTAGACGTACAAGACTTTGATATCCCTTACTTGTTTTAAGAATGGCCAAGTTGGGTGAGTAAGGGGATTAACTCACTTCTTTAAAAGTATTAAGGATGTCTTAAGTTTTCAAAGTTAAGGGACTTGAAGTGTTTTAAGTATATGATACTTGTTTCGTTTTAAAAGTATAAGTCCCTTGGATATAGGGAAATGTATTTGACTAAGGTATAAAGTTAATATAACGACTTTATGGGAAGTTGGTTATATTAGCTTTATGGAGGGTTAACAAAAGAAAGATTTACTCTAAATAAAATAAGTAAGGATAAATGATTTGAATTTATGAAAGGCAATTGATTTTAAGGCATCAATTGCCTAAGGCTTTTAAAAAGAAAAGAAGTCACTTGATTTAGAATCCTATTATATTTCTAAAAGGAAACGTGACTTGTCTTGAAAAGTAGTCGTGACTTGATACTACGGTTATTAGTATCTTGGAAGTTTTATATAAAAATGAGTCATTCTTAAAAGGTTAGAGGTACGTGGTACTTGGGTTGAATTCCGGATTTTCTCTTAAATGACATGTTAGTGCCTTAAGTAAACTAAAATGAGAGGATATATTAATAATGTTATTAAGAAGTTAGGGGATTTCTTAACTTGCTTATGTTATGATAAGTTCTAGCGCTTATGTTATATCATAGCCGTTGTGCTAGGTTATGTATTATTACTGGTAGACCCCGTGTTACTACTTATTCCATGGATTTGCTACCCATGACGCGAGCGGCGTTTGTACTCATCATGGCCCACCGGCCCACGCGGTGAAATAGTCCCACGCGGTGAAATAGTCCCATGCGAGGCGGATGACCTCATGCGGGTCCACAGGACCTATGCGGGTGAAATAGTCCCAGGAGTAGGATTGCTTAATGATACTACAGGCGAGTGACCCTGTTTTGATCATGAGCCTCCTATTTTTATGCAGTAAAGTTTATACTTGTTACTCTCATTGTTAGTAAGGCACAGTGCACTGTAATTTGATTATCATCCATGACTCAAGCTTTATTTAGACTTATGATATTATTACAGATTTTCCGCTTTTACATACTTGGTACATATCGGTAATCGCCCCTTCCTCGGGGGCTGCGTTCATGCCGCAGGTAGGGGTAAGCAGGTGGTGGATCCTCATTCTTAGGATCTTTGATCAGGTGTCAGAAGCTCCATTTCTCCGGAGGCTTGACTTTTGGTACGGTTCTCCCTGATGTTGTAGATATTATGTACATTTAGGGGTATGACGGGGCCCTGTCCCGTCATAGTTGTTACAAACTCTTAGAGGCCTGTAGTCCTGTTATAAATTGGGTTTGCAAAGGATGTAGCTGTTCAGTTTTTGTTATAATTATATTTACAGAAAGGTAGCCATTTTGGGTTAGCCTGTTTCGTGTGTTATATTGTTTCTTGTTTATGAGTTTACTTCCGCTAGTTTTCTCTGATGTTGTATCACAAGGGTGCCCGGGGTAAGACACCAGTCACGGGCCCGAGGTCGGATCGTGACAGAAACCGTGGAATGAATCCATATCAAGGCTTTATATATGTACTAATTTGAAATATTCAGGAGGTAATGAGCTGTCTGAGATTGTGATAGACTCTTAAAAGATCATGTTCAATTGACTTAATGGCATACCATGTTGTTAGATTAAGATATGTTGTATGCTTAAGTGATATGTACGAATGATATTCGTATGGAGTAAATAGGGTTGTTATGGTTGAGACAACATGATTTGGAGATTATAAGGAGCTATCTTACCCGTATGCGGGGAGAGATAATGTAAGCTTGGGACATGGAATAATTGAGAATCTAAGAATATAGATAACCGTTGAGACCTTAGAGATACAAGACCTTCTTGAGTAAAAGATTCTACGTTGATCTTGGTTAAAGTACATGGTATATATGAAGAATAATAGTTGTGATTATTTCCTTTGATGTGTCCTATGCCTATATGAGATGAATATGTGTATATGATGTAAGGAAATTACTACACCTTCATGAATTGAGTATTCTACCTCTGTTTGCAATTTAATGCAAAATATGGCAAGGGTATTGGGTTCTAAATGTTTACCAGGTTGCGGAAATGTGTCATAAGAGGTATAACAATTGGTTTGGTGTGGCAATTATGGCCACAGTGTTTCAAAGTATCCCAAGTCAATACGCAGGATAAGATGAGTATAAGTGATACAAATGAAAAACATAAGACATTATTGGAAGGATTAGTAGGTTATGAAAATTTACATGTCTTAAGGTGACACTTAATGATTAGCATTATAAAAGAAACTGCAATAAGACCTTAAGAATGTGATTTTGATTACAAAGGAAGATTATGAAAGGGAGATAAGCCCTCTTCCTCGCGTAAAGGGCGATATTGTGTATTATTAAGAGTTACAGGTATCAAGGTTAGTAAGCTAAGGTATGCTATAGATATCAGACTGGTAAGGTCCTTGGCTTCGGCTACGTGGTACAACCTATTACAATTTTACGTAACCTTGGGAAAAATAGTGTGTTGAAGGTAATTGAGGACGACACTATGAAATAATCGAAGAATGGTCATGAGAATATGAATGCAGTTAATAATCGAGTACCAAGGTAGAAATATTTTTGTGTAATAATGAGTATAATAAAGGATTATGACACGTATGATAAAGGTGAGTGAAACTATAATTATGTAGGTTTCACAAGGTATGATTATTCTGAGACGGAGTAAGGACCGATAGTAGAGAATGTACAGTAAGAACACTTCGGCCAAAGGTGGAGAACCTCTAATGATTGGAAAGATAGTATGAGAAATACTTTGAGATAAGAGACCCTCAGGGCATCTCGAAATGGAAATAAAAGGTAAGACGAATGGGCGCTCGTTCGATGAGAGACCTAGTAATGATAAGACAAGGAAGCTTGACAAGCCATTGGATCACGTTATACCGTGAATTGGATTTAAGCACATGACTATAAGCTCTATGGGATAGGTAGAGTAATGGGTTACTACTTAACGAGATCAAGGAATTTTTTTCCAAAAATGGCATTGACAAGTGGTCTTATCCACGAGGCAAATGAAAGAATTAGAATTTAAGTATAATGACCAAGTTGGATGTAGTAACACCAAGGATATGAAACAGAAGCAATGTTTGAGAGTACGTATGTGTACCAGAATATCTTGGAATTATGAAGAGTACGACAAGTAAGAAAAGGAGTGAACAAGTGTTAAGAGAATTGAAACTGTTTTTAATTGCAAGTAGTGAGAAGTCGTGATGATACACGCACTCTAGATTCGATATCATTGTTCGTAAAAGTATTCACGTATGAGCTACTACAAGTATAAGAGTTTCCATCAGTTAGTTAAGTGGGAGTCCCATTGAAGGGTTCAGATAGTGATAGCCCTATGACTTAGAATACGGCAGGGTCATCCCTCGTACGGAAAGAAAAAGAAGCGTTTGAAGATCCCATCTGAGAAAGGGCTACAACCTTCGGTTATATGGGAGAGGGACCTCAGATGGAAGGTCCATTTATGTATTCTGTATAAAGTAGGATTACAGAACAAGATTTTTTGTGAAGGTCCTTTGTTCACCATATTTCACTCACTCTGAATCTTATAAGATGTATCATGATTTAATAAGTATGTAGTGGTAGGAGGATATGGGAAATGACTAATACGGACTTTGCTACGGGATTTACTTCATTATTTTCGGAGGTTTGATTCTATTTGGGTAATTGTTGATAGGCTGGCTGACCGAATCAGTCGAGGAATGCGCGAAGTTTATTTAAAGAGATTGTTCGACTCCAGGGCGTGTCAATTTCTATTATATCTGACCGAGGTACTCAGTTTACCGATAGCTTCTGGAAGTCATTTTAGAAAGGGTTGGATACCTGAGTTAAGTTAAGTACGACTTTCTATCACAGACGGACGGTCAGGCTGAACAGACGATTCAGACGCTCGAGGACATGTTACGAGCTTGTGTGTTGGACTTCAAGGGAAGTTGGTATGATAATTTACCTCTTATTGAGCTTGCGCACAATGATAGTTATCACATCAGTGATAGAATGACTTCATATGAGGCTTTATACGGACGAAGATGTAGATCTCCTATGGAATGGTTCGAAGTAGGCGAATCATAGTTAGTTGGGCCTGACTTGGTATGTCACACCATAGATAAGGGTGCGATGAGGTTTGGTAGGGAAGGGAAGCTTAGCCCGTGATATGCTGGGGCTTTTCAGGTTATTCAGAGGGTAGGCAATGTTGCCTATGGGTTGGATCTACCATCTGATTTGGAAGCGATACATCCGGTCTTCCACGTATCGATGTTACGTAAGTGTATTGGTGATCCTTCCAGAGTCTTCCCAGTACATGATGTCCATGTGACATAGGAGTTATCTTATGAGGAAGAGATGAATTGGGAAGCAGAGCATGAGATGAAGAGGAAGTATCCTCACGTGTTCCCTACACCTACAGGTAATTCGATTTCCCTACTTGCCTATATTGATTGATGTATATGCATGTGTGTTATATTGTGGTCATGTGTGGCATATTTGGTTTTGTTGGGTATAGGTAAAGGAGACTATGCCGATATCTGTTTAGCTTGAAACGTGTATGAACATTCGAGACGAATGTTTCTAAGGCGGAAGAATGTTACACTCAGTAGTTCCAAGATATGTATATGAGGACGTACGTAAGAAAATAAGATTTGAATTTTGGAAAGAAAGAAAAATTACATTTTTCTTAAGGAAATATTTCGAAAATGTGAAGACGACAATTTATTAACTTGGAGTTATGGAATTAGTTTTGGATTATGAAGTCTTGGATTTGACCATGTGGGGCCCACCAGAAATTTCACCATTTTGTGGGGCCCACGAGATTTGAGATATTTTGGCCAAGTATAGAAATTATTTTATGAAAAATTATTTTTGGACCAATAGGAGGGCGACACGTGTCACCCCTCCACTTGTCTTGTAAAGATGATACACTTTAAGATATTTTGAGACAAAGGGGACAAATGGACATGGGTCCCACTCCACTTGGTTTTGCACTTGTATATATCCAAGTATTGCAAGACTTGGATCATTATTTCACTTACATCCTTATAGCTCTCATCTTTCCCCCTTTGAGCTCAATATTTTCGAGAGTCTCTTATCCAAGAACAACAAGGTTGATTAAGTTTCTTTCTTCAAGATTAAGCCCCTAAACCAAGTGCTAAGACAAGATCAATATCCAACCTTGGAACACACGGTTTAGCCGAGAAGTGTGGGTGAAAACCCTAGTTTGTTATCAACTTTTTGGAAGTAAAACGAGAAGGGAATATGGTTATAAGCTTGTAGAGGATACATGGGTATGATTGGAACTTGAAGAAGTGGAGCTAAGACGAAACTGCCGGCCATTATAGTGCGGGCTGTTTTGAACGTTTTTTGGCACAAAAATAAGGTAAGAGTTCTTCTTCTTTTAAAGTAATTGGATATTACATGTTGTTATGTTAAAGGGATGAACTTGTGTTAAGAAATAAATGGAAAATAAGAAGTGTAAGTGATAGATGTGGTGATTGGTCGAGACTTGGCATTTTCGGCGTCGTTGGATTCGTTGGTTATTATTGTCATTATAGGTTCAAGTACTACTTGTGGCGTATTCTACTTGGCTTGTGGAATAGCCGATAAGTTTAAAGTACATTGAGACGTATTCTAGTTATCAAGTGGATTAAGCCGATAAGGTATGTGGAACTCTTCTTTCCTCTTTGAGCATGATGATTATAAAGGGAGTATGTGAACTATCCCTTCTTCTTTGGCATGATTTGACTTGATAAAGTTCTATTGGATTCTAATCCTTTGTGATGTATTCCCTTGATAGTACTTTGGGTTTCTAGAATGAAAGTTGTTCCATCCATTCCTTGATAGTACCTTGGCATGGTCTTTATAAAATGAGTGTACGGTGAACGTACTGATTTTAAATGAATCTAGATTTCTTGTGGTATATGAGGTAGTATGACTTGATTTTAAAAGCATACTTGACTTGATTTTAAAAGTGTAAGTAACTTGACTTTAAAAGTGGAAGTGTCTTGATACTACGAGTGTTAGTGTCTTGGAGTTTATAAATGAAAAGAATTGTACGGCGGACGTACATGGTTTCTACATGGTTTAAATCCTATTGATATGTGTTAGGAGAAGTACATAAAGGAAAGGGATGTACGGCAGACGTACATAGTACTTTTGGGTTCAATTCTCTAATATTGCATAATATGAGTCTTTTTATAAAAATGGATGTACATAGTACTTTGGGTTCAATTCCCAAATATTACGTGATATGATAATGCCTTGAGTTTTTCAAAAAATGAAAGTTCATTCATTTTGTTCTAATGAGAGTCAAAGATTATTTAACTTGCATATGTTTGCTCATGATAGCCTTTCGTGCAAGTGTCACTCCCACATCACCGCGTCCCTCGTTAAAGGGCCGACAACATTATATTATTCATTGCGGGTTCAATTGTCGGGACATTATATATTTCATGGATTTACTCTCCATGCTGCGGGTTCAACTCCCATGACATTACTCCGTGGAATAGCACTCCATGATGCGGATATCGTGTGTAGATACTCATTGCAGGTCCACAATATCTATGCGGGTTCAATTCCCACGCGGGTTCAATTTCCATGATTAGAATTGCATAATGATATTATGGGCAGGTGTCCCTGAATTTGACATGACTTTCCTATTTTGAAACATTTCACTCTCATTACTCTCATTTTTGCAAGGCATAATTGTATTGTTATTTTTATTATCATACTTGCATCTTGTTATATTTTGGACTGTTATGATCTCATTTACAGTACTTACTGTTTCACATACTTGGTACATCTTTCATACTGACCCTCTTTCCTCGGGGGCCTGCGTTCATGCCGCAGGTATAGGCATACAGTTTGGTGATCCTCGCTCTTAGGATCTCTACTCAGTTTTTGGGAAATCTCCATTATTCCGGAGGCTTGTCATTTTGTACGGATCCCTGGTATGGTAGACTTATGTACATTCAGAGGTATGGTGGGGCCCTGTCCCGTCTTTATTACTGTCAGACTCTTAGAGGTCTGTAGTCATGTATGTGGGTTGGACTTGTAATAAAATTGTAGTTCTTTGGATCATGTACTTATATTCAGTGGAGGCCTTGCCGACTTGCCTGTTTTATTTCATACGATTGTCTTATGACTATTGAGTTATTTTAGCTTCCGTTGGTTATCTCTGATGTATGGGTATAAGGGTGCCCAGATAGGGCACTAGTCGCGGGCCCGGGGTTCAGAGCGTGACAAAAACCCCCTTTTTATTTTCGTCCATCCCACTCCATTTTCCTTGATTCCCGAACCCAATCCTTTTTCTCTTAAAAATCTGGAGCCCAAACAAATTAAATTCTCAGCCCAATACCCCCCAAAATCGTCCAGCCCATAAACCCCCTAGTTTCACATACTTTCCCCAAATACCCCTTCACTTATCATCCTACCTTTTAATTTTCACATTGCAGCAGCCCAACTCCCGTGACCCAATCCCCGTTGACCCGACCCATATTACTTTTTTAGCACCCAACCCTTTTTCTCATCCATTCCAAACCAGAATCCCCCCCCCCCCAAAAATCCAAATGATCCCCTTACCCCTAGACCCTAGTCGTCGCCATCACCACCGAACCTCTATTTACCCCACTAGTCCAACACCCTCAGCCTATCAAACCTTTCACCCTGACACTACCCATACTTGAGACCCATCACTTCGTCCCTGACACCCCAAAAACACGCGTCTGCAACACTCCGAAAATCCTCTCCATCACATCTCTTTACCCCATCGAAACTACCACCTACAACTCGAGCCATGCGCCTAACAACGACCCTCAACGGTAGCACACCTGTCTCCCATCAAGCCCTCTTTAATTCAAATTTGCAGCCGTTAGAAGAAGAGATTGGGGTTCCAAATTCAGTATAACTACAACCCCTTTGGGTTGTGTTAGGGGATCGATTTTTGGTTTTCAAAAAGACCAAGAAAAAAACCCAGATTGGAGTCGTTGGAAACGGACCCTCCAAAATAGACCCTCAAAACACAAATCAGGTAACACCCCTTTGTCATTTACTATCAGTTCTGGTTTGAAAAGCCACCAAAATCCTTAAACTTTCCTCTCATCGCATAAACAAAAACAAATAATTCTCTAAGCGGAATCGACGAGTCGAAACGCGCTTCGGTTCGCTGCCCGGAGAAGGTCAATAAGATCGATTGTCTCTCATCTATTTTAAGCATTTCGTGAATCTGTGTACGCTTTATTTGTCGTTAGTAGTTTAAGCATGTTTAGTTCTTCCATTAAATAAATAGATAATAGTATATATTGTCCAGTTCTGATTAGTCGATATAATGCTAATAAATATGATCTGTCGCTTGATTTATGTGTGTTAGTATTATATGATTAATAAGCGTCGCATGAAAAATGGCTACTGCTTTAGATATCCAGTTGAATTAGCTAGTTATTGACTAGTTTAGGCTCTTTTATTACCAAGTGTGACGTGAATTCATATGAGTTAATCCTTGAAGTATGTTATCTGGTTGAGTCTCTGTAACTGGTTCAGTATGCATTTAATTGTTTATCTAGTTAAGTTAGTTACTTGACTCGTAATATACTTGATAATCTTCCCAATCATGTTGTGCCCTGTTCTGAGATGTTACTATGCCTAGTAAGTTGCTTGAATGTGACTATGTTTGTGTCTTGGCCTAAATAATCTTATGTACCTAAATGTTGTCTCCGAGTGGTTGTTTGGTCACCCCCATTTGTCTAAAACAACTACAGAATTAACTATATACTTGTCCTGCCTGTTTAAGTGTCAAAATGATTCCCTATTATCATGTAAACTTCTATGATAACTTGTATCATGCCCTATCTACTGAGTTGTCTAGATGGTGTTTGCATCAGCACTTTGCACTATTTGAAACTAACCTGTTGTCATATTAAGTTATAAAATGTTTGCATTTCATACTTAGCTTGTAATCCCGTTTCCTATAATAATCATGTACCTGACATAATCTGATCTTAAATAAAAAGCTTAGGTAATTAGAGATGGTTTGGTAAATGATTTGAATATGTTTCATCTAAGAATGACATATCCTCTGTCTGTCATTTTTCTTTATGTTTATTTGAGATCTTTATGCTCAATATGTCTAAATGTCATTATATCAAGTATATATCATGAGTTGGACCTTGTATGTCCATGCATATACTGAATGGTTCCATGCCCTTTAGGATATGTCTAAATGTCATTATATCAAGTATATAGCATAAGTTGGACCTTGTATGTCCATGCATATACTGAATGGTTCCATGCCCTTTAGGATGTTATTCTCTAAAAAGATCACATGGTCATTTTCTGGGTTCGTATGTCTGTTGGTTTATTCATCTATTTGCCTTGTATGTTTAGATGAGAAAATATCTTCATATTAGCCCGTGACATCATTTTCTAGGCTCACTAAATCTGTTCAATTTTTGCTCAATGTGTTTGTTGTTTTCCCTTAGCCTTGAAATGTTTTTTCTTTTCTACTCTTGCTTGTGATTTGTACTTGTTCACGACTGCCCTGTGTTCCTGTGCTTTCTATATTAATTATTGAGATATACAGTGATATACTCAAAGGTATAAAGTGTAGGGACTTAGGTATACATGAGGTGTATATCAAGGTTGTATATCTTTGTATACCTCTAAATATATATATATATATATATATATATATATATATATGTGTGTGTGTGTGTGTGTGTGTGTGTGTTTTTGAATACTGTGTATATCACCACCCTTATATATCAAGCGTATACAAGAGTTGTATATCTTTATCAAATAATATCATGTATATCAGTCCCTCTGTATGTCTCTGTGTATATATGGGCTTACGTACGTATGAATGTGAATACTTGTTAACTGGGCCTATCACATATATTGGACTAATTTGTTCTTCTCTTAAATCTGAAAATTTCACTTCTTGGGCCTGCTTCATGTTTCTGCGCACTGTTTGCATCTAAGGCCCAATACTTAATTGAATAATATTGGAATTTTATTTGTTTGGGCCTACCAGTTTATTTTGGACTGCTATAGTTAAATAAGAATTGGGTCATATACCTGTTTAAGTTTAAATGAGCATTTTATCTACTTGCGTTGTTGATAAGGTTTGGGATACTTACTAATCATTTTCTTTTCTTTTATTTACATGACGTACATCGGGAGCAACGAAGAGTCTCGTTATGAGACTCATCACGACTTTGCCAAATGAAGACCCGCGTCCAATACATTGCATCTTCCTGCCTCAAAATTCCTAAACAAATAGGGCGGGATAACATCATCGCTCGTCTTAGTCGCTTTAATTCTTTAAATACCATCTTTCTTATTTTTCCTTGTTGTATTCAATTATGTAACTTTGTATTATTATTAGAATGCTTAGAATAGGTAGACTTAGAATTAATAACTATGAAAGGGTAGATTTAAAAATTGGAAATCGCTAGTTTATTTATTTAGGACCGTCACTCATATTTCTAAAACGTTAGTTTTTTTTATTTATTTTTGGTTCGTCGTTCATATTTTAAAAACGATAGTTATTTTTATACTATATCTACTTTGACATAAAACAAAAATCATATTATATTCTATCATAACTCAATTTTCATACTGCATTTTATCATACTTTATCAAAATGAATAGATATCATTTTACATAAAACTGCTTTTGTATATATTTTCAAACGCATGCAAACATCCTTTTTATTAAACTGCATATTTTCAAAGCGTATGTTTTCTAAAATGTGATAAATAAGTCTAAGCTTGATCGGACAACCGCATGTTAACGGATCTTAAAGGATGTCTAACCCCTTCCCTTTAGGATAATAGAAAACCCTTATCCAGAATCTCATAATTTTCGCAGACCATTAAATGAAGATCATTTGTAACATTCTTATGCTATTTAGAAGTGTTCTAATTCATATAATAATTAGGTGGCGACTCCTTAAAAATCGGTGATTTAATTCAGGAATTACCGTCGGGATCGTTGCAGTTCCGTTCAGGCTCCGGTAAAAAATGGGCGCGACAGACGTAAACCCTCAACATAAGTGTGAGGTGTGTGTAGAGGCAAAACTTACAAAGACTCTCTTTAAATCCATCGAAAGGGAAATCACTCCTCCAGAATTTATTCACACAGATATATGTGATTTAAAGTTTGTACAAACTAGGGGGACAAGTATTTTGTGACATTCGTAGATGATATCACAAGGTATTGTTACCTTTACTTATTAAAAAGTAAGGATGAAGACTTTGAAGCATTCAAACGCTACAAAGCAGAAGTTGAAAATCAACTAAGCATACAGATTAAATCAATTTATAGTGATAGAGGGGGATAATACGCAGCACCTTTTGAAGAATATTGTGCTAGTCGGCCACTGTTCATCAAACAATGGCTCCATACTCACCTTAATCAAACGGTGTCGCTGAACGCAAAAATCGTACATTGAAAGAAATGATTAATGCTTTGCTCATAAATTCTGGTCTTCCCCAAAACATATGGGGAGAAGTTGTCCTTACCGCTAATAAGATTCTTAACAGAGTCCTACATAAGGGTAAGGACAATACTCCATACGAGTTATGGAAGGGAAAGAAACCCACCTACAAATACTTGAAAGTGTGGGGTTGTTTGACAAATGTTGAAGTACCTAAGCCAAAGCAGGTCAAGATTGGGCCTAAGACTGTAGATTGCAAATTCATCGGATATGCAAATAACAGCAGTGTTTATCGCTTCTTAGTGCATAAGTCAGATGTACCAGACATCCATGTGGTTACAATCATGGAATCAAGGAATGTCAATTTCTTTGAGGACATGTTTCCTAGAAAATAAAGAGTCATAACCTCTCACAAACGAAGTTATGAACAAAGCTTACAAGGTCCTGGAGTCGTTGACTGCCCAGATCCATGTGGTTCAGATCTAGCGGACTCCGAAGTAGTTGATTATCCGGAATCCAGTGTTCCAGATTCTCAGGACTTGGAGGCTCCAGAGATGGAACCAAGCTGAAGTAAAAGGGCCAGGAAGGATAAATCCTTCGGTCCAGACTTTGTAGCTTATATGGTTCATGACGAATCACAGACAATTGCTGAAGCATTTTTAACTCCAGAAGCACCATTCTGGAAAGAAGCTATCGAGAGTGAAATAGACTTCATCCTACACAACCATACATAGGAGTTGGTAGATCTTCCTCCGGGAAACAAATCGTTAGGGTGTAAATGGATACTCAAACAGAAGTATAAAGTAAATGGATATATAGATAAGTACAAGGCCAGGTTGGTAGTCAAGGTCTATCGACAAAAGAAGGGTCTTGACTAGTTTGACACTTACTCCCCGGTGTCTAGAATGACATCCATACGAGTATTCATTGCGATCGCTGCATTTCGGGACCTTGAGATACATCAAATGGATGTTAAGACATCCTTCCTAAATGGTGATTTGGAAGAAGAAATCTATATGGACCAACCCGAGAGGTATGTGGTTCCAGGGCAAGAGAAGAAAGTCTGTCGGTTTGTCAAATCTATGTATGGGCTTAGGCCCCAAAGCAATGGCACGAGAAATTTGATAGTACTTTACTATCGAAAGGGTTTGCCATTAATGAGTGTGATAAATGTGTCTACACGAAAGGAAATGTCAACTCGTTCGTCATGATATGTCTTTACGTAGACGACATGTTGATCGCATGGAGCAGTCCTAGGTTGATCCTAGAGACTAAGAATATGTTGAAACAATATTTTAACATGAAAGATATGGGTATTGCAGATGTCATCTTAGGGATCAAAATCTCTAAGACATCTGATGGACTGGTCTAATCTCAGTCTCACTACATCGAGGATGTGCTGAGAAAGTTTGAGATGATCGACAGTTCGCCGATAACGTCACCACTGGATGTAAATCAAAAGATTGATAAAAATCGTAGTGCACCCGTATACAAGGAATGATATGCGTATGTGATTGGTAGTTTGATGTACATAACAAACTATACCCTACTTGATATCGCTTATGCAGTCAACAAGTTGGCTAGGTTTATCCGTAATCCAAGTGATGATTATTGAAAAACGTTGAGTCGGGTACTACGGTACCTAAAATACACGCTAAACTACGGGTTATATTATTCGAGATATCCAACTGTACTAGAGGGGTACATTGATACAAATTGGATATCTGATATAGAGAACACCAAGTCCACTAGTGGGTATATATTTACAATTGGTGGTGGGGTTGTGTCTTGGAAATCCTCTAAGAAAATTTGCATTGCCCGATCCACGATGGAATCGGAGTTCATTGCTTTAGACAAAGCAGGAGAAGAAGTTGAGTGACTTCATGACTTCTTAGAGGATATCTCTTGTTGGGATAAACTCATACCTTCTGTAATGATCCAATGTGATAGCCAATCGGCTCTAAGAAGGGCACATAGTTCTATGTACAACGTCAAATATTGGCATATCCGACGGAGACATAAGACCGTTAGACAGTTGATCACCACGGGTATTATTTCCATCAATTATGTAAAATCCAAGGAAAATATAGCAGACCCTTTGACTAAGGGCATACCCAGAGATCAAATGTTTTGTCTGTCTAAGGGGAATGGGCTTAAATACCCAACCTTACTCACTGGAGACCCCATGAATTAGGTTCAATGAGAAAACTAAGTCGTAAAGGTTCAGTTGAGAGCTTCGGTAGAAGAAAGAGCACTTCGCATGATGATTTATATAAATAAACATGAATCCAAGGTCGTTCCCGTGATAGATGTTAGCCGATTTCCAAATGCTCACGCAAGTTTACATATCGTTACAAGTAATATAGTCTGGTAAGACTGAATATCATCCTCAGAGACTGGCTTTCAATTACCGAACATCTACTATATGCTATCTATTTGGCTAATGATAGTTTGATTTTGGGTTTTTATCTAAAAACTACTAAAGCAATTGCAAGAGTTAACTAAATATGATTTGATTTAAATCAGTTAAGGTGGAAATAGGGCTTTCAATATCCTCGACTATCCACTCTTTTCAATCCTTAATGCAACAAGAATGATTTTTTCTTCTACGATAAGATAGCAGGTTAACTAGACTGTCTTATATTCCGGTTAGGATATATAATCACTCAACCCCAGTGCAGAACCCTTCTATATTTCTATGATAGGATTTACCACATATGAAGATTAAGAACAATAACCTATAATGCTACACAAGTAACGGGGTACTTTCGTCCGCGATTTTAACCTATGTCTATTCAATTACAGCATATCCAAATCTCTCATCTCGGTTCTTGATTCGAAATCATATAGATTATGATAATTAGTGATCAATTAACTATCAAACATTCATATAAATATTGAATAAATCTTAATCAAGTGAAGAAGAAATCAAACTAATGTTTTAATTCATGAAATAGAGTTTCAAGTGATTCAATAGGAAAACCCTAATAAAGTGTTTAGCTCCTAGCCATAGACATGCAAAGAACTAATAAAAAATCCAACATGTACTGAAAATAAAGGAATGAGAAAAGAAAATATTTATAACTAGGTCTCCAATCTTCTAGCCTCTAAGAGTTGTGATGTGGACTATGTACAAGGATGTCCAAGCTCCTGAATAAAGTTAGGGTTTAGGGATTATATAGTTGGGAAAAATTGTGTTTCGGACCGTTTTTGCCCTTTTGAAATTCGACCAAAAAATCAGATTTTCTGCGTCGGCGATGTGGCCCTGAAGGCTGGCGCCACGGCGCCGAAAATACTGGGGGGAAATCAGACTTCGCAGGTTTATTGGCGCCGCGGCGCCTGTGACGTCCTTGGGCAGATTTTGCGGTTTTTCATCCGGACTTCGTCTGATTTCTTCTATAATTCCCGGAACTTCTTAGACTTCATTTCTTGGCCTTTTCTTGTGCAATTACACCTCAATTAAGCTCATTTCATCTTCTTTTTGCCATTTCTTAATTTAGGACCGATGTGACTCAAAAGGAAGAAAAACGACCCTAACACGACACTTATTTCAACAAAATGGAAAAAAATACTAACTAAAAATGACTCAAAAAGTGTATATAAAATATGCTTAACAAATACCCCAAACTTAACCTTTACTCGCCCTCGAGTAAAGCACTAAACAAAAAATAAAAACAAAAACAAAATCAAATAAAAGACTCAATAAAATGGATCAAATAATTATAGCAATGCTCTTTCAAAATCATGGATGAAAGATGGGATAATATGTTAGAACATATATAACATGAATAATTAACAATCTAGAATTTCAAGTTAGATATTCTGCAAATTCACCTGGATCATAGTCACTGGAAATACAAACACCTAACCTATGCATGTCAATTTCATTCCATTTCCAAACTCTATAGACTTGTTTACTTGTTATTCTCCACTAATCATAGATATACATATTAAAGATCATCAGGACTTTTAAGAGTTGTAATGTAGGCTTAGGCAGGGTAGGTAAAAGTAGGCATTTAGGCTCAATTACGTACCATAAACATTTTTCATTGAACTCTTTTTTCCTTCTTTTGACTTTCTTTTTAAATCTCATACCTATTCTTCCCCTCTTTTCTTTTGAGAGAATGAGATATATTATAGATAACAGGCACCTCCAAAATTAGGCTTTTGCATATTTTTTATTGGGGTGCATCAATTTTTCACTCTCTTTTGATATTTCTTTTTCACTATTTTTCATCCCTGTTTTCATTTACTGCTTATGACACATAAGAGAATTATAGGGTGTCAAAGAAATAACTTATTTTAGGCTCAAAGGGCTGACTAGGGATACAATTTATGTCAGGGTAGGTAGTGAACGGTAAGAAGGGCTATCAAAGAAATGCCTGAATCATCTCCCTAAATATGTACATCTTAACTATTTCGCCTCAAATAACAAGTAAACAGATTTTCTAGACATTTTCAACTTTTTTTTTCCATAACTGACACACATAAGCTAAGCACAAATATCCCAACGAATTAGATGTCATGAATGTTTGGCATATCTAACTTAAGCACACAGATTGTTGCTTTTAATTCCATTACATTATCCCACTTTATTCACTCAATATCTTTAGCAACTACAACATGCATGATCCATAAAAAAAATTACGACTAAAAAACACATGGAACAACACAAAGACACATCAAAAAGACTCAAAAACAAAACAATAAAACAAAATAAGACACCCCCAAACTTAATCGACACACTGTCCCCAATGTGTGAAGACTAAAAATAAAGGGACAACTTACTGACACAACACATCGGTCATAACGGAGGTCTGGGAGGGAAAATTACGAATTTGCACGCCAAGATTTTGACACTTTTTCCTCATAGTTAGCTTCCACCCAATTAAATCCAAAAACACGACAAGAAACCAAGACCGTGAGACTGTTCAAGACAAAATAAAACAAACTAAAACAGAAAATCAAACTAACATAATTAATAAATATTGAGTTGCCTCCCAACAAGCAATGTCTTTAACGTCTTTTAACCGGACGCAGTTAATCCTTACTAGTGCCCAGTGGACCCTTCTGCGGACCGCTTGCAATCCGCACAGTTATTGTTGCATGTCTCACTTCACCTACAACAATTTCACCAAACATGGGCCTCAGATCTAAGATTATCCCCCAATTACACAAGGCATGCTTGTCTTCTAGGCTCTCTGTAATATAGGGATCAGTGAAACTCCCTACATCTTTCAAATTTTGGGGGTGCCTTGAGGGTATAGACTTTCTGGTTGGGGCTCAGCAATGCTAGTTGGTGGTGTCTTTTCTGCAACGGGTATAGGAAAGAGAAGTTCCAAGGAATCCAAAAAGGTGAACAATTGGATCTCAGTAACCTCTTTTTTCTCTACACCAACTATCTCTCTCAATTCCTCATTATTCTCAATAGCTTGTTGTGGTTCATGTTCTTCACTCTGCTCATCACTCCCCACAACTGTGTCACTAGGCAGATTCTCTTGCGGTACATTGATCACCATTTCCATCAGCTGCCCTATTTGTGTCTCCAAATTTGTGAAGGACACCCTTGTCTAAACCATAAACTGAGTCTGACACTTGGTGAGCCTGAGTATGGCTGCCTGCAACTCATATTGATCTTCCTGTGGAACCTGTGGGTTAGGTTGTTGTTGATGATTCAACTGCCCCTGATAGTAGTAGTAATCCATGTCTTTTTTTTACTAACTTTACCTACAAAATAAGAAAAACAACAAACAGTGATAAAAGATGCTCGCAGAACAAGTTAGAAACTTGTTCCTGGAGCAACCAATTTAGAAATTAAATAACATAACCAAATATATACAAACCAAATTAGAAATAAGAATAGATAATTCGCTATTGAAAGTACGTCAGTCCCCGGCAACGGCGCCAAAAACTTGTTGGCCGATTTTCCAAATGCTCACGCAAGTGTACGTATCTTTATAAGTAATATAGTCTGGTAAGACCGATTATCGTCCTCAGAGACTGGTTTTCAATTAACGAACATCTACTCTATGTTATCTATTTGGCTAGTGATAGTTTGATTTTGGGTTTTTATCTAAAAACCACTAGAGCAATTGCAAGAGTTAACTAAATATGCTTTGATTTAAATCAGTTAAGGTGGAAATAGGGCTTCCAATATCCTCGTCCACTCTTTTCAATCCTTAATGCAACAAGAATGACTTCTTCTTCTACGTTAAGATAGCAGGTTCACTAGACTGTCTTATATTCCGGTTAGGATATATAATCACTCAACCCCAGTGTAGAACCCTTTAATATTTCTATGATAGGATTTACCACATAGGATGATTAAGAACAATAACCTATAATGCTACACAAGTATCGGGGTACTTTCGTCCTCGATTTTAACCTATGTCTATTCAATTACAGCATATCCAAATCTCTCCTCTCGGTTCTTGATTCGAAATCATATAGATTATGATAATTAGTGATCAATTAACTATCAAACATTCATACCAATATTGAATAAATCTTAATCAAGTGAAGAAGAAATCAAACTAATGCTTTAATTCATGAAATAGAGTTTCAAGCGATTCAATAGGAAAGCTCTAATAAAGTGTTTAGCTCCTAGCCATAGACATGCTAAGAACTAATACAAAATTCAACATGAACTGAAAATAAAGGAAAGAGAAAAGAAAATACTTAGAACTAGGTCTCCAATCTTCTAGCCTCCGAGAGTTGTGTTGTGGACTATATACAAGGATGTCCAAGCTCCTGAATAAGGTTAGGGTTTAGGGATTATATAGTTAGGAAAATTGCGTTTCGGACCGTTTTTGCCCTTCTGAAATTCGATAAAAAAATCAGCTTTTCCGCGTCGTCGCTGTGGCCCTGCAGGATGGCGCCACGACACCGTAAATACTGGGGAAAAATCAGACTTCACAGGTTTATTGGCGCCGCGGCGCTGCTTCCAGGCGCCGCGACGCCTGTGACGTCCTTCGTCTGATTTCTTCTATACTTTTTGGGACTTCTTAGACTTCATTTCCTGGCCTTTTCTTGTGCAATTACACCTCAATTAAGCTCATTTCATCTTCTTTTTGTCATTTATCCATTTAGGACCGATGTGACTCAAAGGGAAGAAAAACGACCCTAACACGACACTTATTTCAACAAAATGGGAAAAATACTAACTAAAAATGACTCAAAAAGTGTATATAAAATATTCCTAACAATAGACATTAAGTGTTATCTTCAATCTGGGTAGATGTTAAGTTTCCAAAACCTTTAATGATCTTTACCGATTGGGGTTAGGTTTAGGGAAACTTTTAATTGTTCCTAACACTTGTGAAGTGGGGTATAGCAGGATACCTTGTAGAAGACCACTTATTTAAGTGCGAGGACAGGCTGCCTCAAATGAACGTACTTAAGAATCCCAGAAGTGTCTACGACCACAACAGATAAAATATTAAAGAAGAACAGAGTAAGGAAAGTTGTTGGGTTGGTACCGTTGACTTGGATTACACTAAACACTGACGGTTCAAGACATCACGTTCATCGTGAAGTAAGTAAGTCTAATGGTATTCAACTATGAGAGGTTCAAAGCTACGACTACCTATCCAGATGTAACATCGGTCCGCCGAAAGATTGCTAGAAAGACACCCTGTGAGTGCGTCAAAATCTCTTTCAAGAGGAGATTATTGGAAATTTACTAAATATGGAATTAAGTTTATCCCATTATTTATGACTCGAACAATTTGGGGCCCCGCACGTTGGAAACGTCATTTTCACAAACGTGCACACGTAGTGCAAAATATTATAAATTTCATTAATGAAAGATATATTGGTACGTAAGTAACATGTTTGAGACATAGAATGATGGACGATTATTGGTCAAATGACGAGTGTTCCACGTTTGTAAATAAAGGAAGAATTGTGCGACGTGTAAGATGAAATGAGTCGGAAAGGACCGCGGAGCCGCGAAGGACCACGACGCAAACCCGTCGAAGCCGCGACGCTAATTGGTTGTTCAACTACTGATGCTCAGGAACCGCGGCGCCTCCCAGGCAGCGCCGCAGTGCTTCCCAGGCAGTAAAGGTCGACGGGAGCTGAAAGGTTTCTGACTCTTGGGTTAGTTTTGGAGCATTGAATCTCCGTTACTTGGCACATGAATTCAGTCATTATTTGGCTAATTGTAACATCTCAATAAGTGTCATTACATGGTTATTGAAGGCCATTAGTTGGCTAGTTGAGAGGTCATTTATCTTACACTATAAATTAAGGCCTTTGGCTCAATTGGAAGAACACACAAAAATCAGATTTCTAATATTCTTCTTCTTCTCTAAGTTTTCTTTCACACACTCAAATGTTCTTCTTTTAGTAAATATTTGAGTTTCCTTTGCTCATTTATTTCTTATTATTTTATCTTGGGAGATAGTTGCCCATTATCGTAAAAGGACATATACGGGGCAATATTGTCTTAAGGACAGAGTGAATATTACTCGACTAGCATACCTTGTTTTTGTTCTTGTTTCCAGATTGTAATATTTGTAATAGTTATTTACTTTCCGTTCCTAGCCATTGTTGTAATTGCAATCATTGTACTCACATCAACAACAAAAATTTTTGAATGTCGTTGCAATAACTTTCGATGCAAAAAGTTTTTGCAATAACAAGTTATTTTTTTGTTGTCATTTACGTTTTTAGCAATAATATATTAAACTTTTATCGTCATTTATATTTTTAACAACAATAAATTGCTAAAATTTTATATATTGTGCTAAAATTTTGTTGTCAATTTTATACTTTCTTATAGTGCATGTTAAAAAAAATAAACCTCGAGCCTAATCGATCATGAATTGGAAAAATTAACTCATAATATAATGAGGTAAATATGTTATTCTAATTTCCCATTCCACAAACGATATAATTGAAAGTATGTATGTCCTAGAAACAATCATTTTAGGATCAGATGTACTTGAACACATTCATATTATTAATAAGATTAATATATATATTTGGCATTTGCAATTATTGAATTATTATTTGATTGTTAATATTATTCATTAATGTGCATCCCTTGAACTTACATTGTCATTAATAGTGTGAGATATTAATGATAGAGTGTAGTTCTTAAAATAGCATAGACTAATGATCATTGAGAATGGGATATCAATGATATGTTATAAGTCGACATGTGGTCTGCATCACATTCTTAGAGAATGTAGTATATCTCACTTATTGCTAGCAATAGTTGCTAGTGATGGACACATGGATACTCTTAGATGAGTATTGACATACCCTGTTGATAAACTATTTGTTATACATGTCTAGAGTATTATCAGCATGTGGGAGATAGAGGTCCTTAGACTTGAGGTCAATATCGCCTTGTTTACGGAGCAATGCATTTTGATCCTGTCCTAAGCTCAAATGCCTTATAGGTTGAGACACGACTTGTATTGGGTGCATTACGAAGTAGATTGAAGGTGGTAGTTGAGCCAAGAATAGGATTCATTCCTCGATTGAAATTTCGAGAGAACACTCAGCTTCTCAGAGATGTTAGGTCGACCAAGTCATTGGCCAATTCAAGAGACATATCTAGGATATGGTCTAGTTGTCGACTAATATATATGAGATAAAGTGATCAAGCCATTTGGATAGACACTTGGCAAATCTTAAGCTTGATCGAGTGTGTCGCGAATGAAAGGAATTTATCATCTCACATAGAGGTCTGTTTACTTGAGTCTTGTAAACGTACTTCACATATCGTCCGCCACCGCTACCGCCTGTCAGAGTTCCGTGAACCTTGATTTGATCAAGTGCCGATGTGTGAAGGCCTAAAGGGTCACTCTAAGTCGATTGTCTTTTCGGTCTAAGGGTATATTGAGAGAATGTAAAATATCGGATTTTGAATCAAGATATTTTATTTTATAATAAATTATGGGATAATTTTCATTTGATGAAAATTAATTAATTAAGTTAAAATTAAATCCTGGATTTAATTAGAACTAAAACGTGCAGAAAATAAATAGAGGAGCCGCATATCAGTGGGCCCAGTTCGACTGGCCCACTTCAATTTGGATTTGGGTCAGGTCTTGAAGCCTGATCCAAATCTGATTTGGTTTAGGGTTTCCTCCACTATATATTTGGCACTTAACCCATAATTTCAAAAAACTCACTTCCACTTTCTGAACTTAGAGTTCAGGAAAAAAAATCTCTCAAACCTCTGCCAAGATTTCCTAGCTTTCTTGGGCAAAGGAATATACCGAAGCAAGGCTTGCACCCGGATTGACAATCGCGTGCGCACCTTTTAGTAGAGACTGCATTAAAAGCATAAACTGTAAGTTTTTCTTTTATGTCTTTGCAGATTTGAATTATCGCATAATCATACCAGAAACGTTTGTTGGAGCAAGTAAGTTTACTCAAAATTTTAAACTTTCGCTGTGCCTTACTTGTGTGTTTTACACCCAACAAATCCCTACATTGGTATCAGAGCCCAGGCTGGTTTAATGATTATACGATAATCTTTAATAACGATATGTGGGATAATTAATTGTTTTGATTTAAAACTGATTTTCGGAATTTATAATTTTTTTTTTTTTGGAACAAGGAATAAGAATCACATTAATCGCTCCGGCGTGAACAAGATGTCACCGCTCGCCGTGGAATAAAGGCGTTCCGGTGAAATTTTCGGCGATTCGACGTGTACTAACACCGTCTCCACTATTATCGAGAAATCTACTTCTTAAGATGGTCGATAAAGGTGTTGAGAGGTGGCGGAACACGATGAAGACGCCGGAAAAAGTCGCCGGAAACCGCCGACGACGGGACTGTTTCCGGCCACCACGGGCGACGAAATCATAAAGTAATAATACCATCGTGTTCGTCTTGACGAGAGGAATCTAATGGTGGTAGTGTTACACGGCAATGATGACCGGAAAAGGAGCACCACCGACGGCTTTAGAACCACGGTGGCGTCTCGATTCCGCCACCGGCCACCAAATCGGTGGTGAAAACCACCGGTGAGTTCGTCCCGATGTGTTCCATCGTTTGGTGGGTTTTAATTCCGTCAATTTCGCCTCGAAATCCGAATCCCAAATTTGATTTGGGGTTGGAATTGGTTTTGAAAATTTGAAATAGTATAAGGACCTTTTTGCAATTAAAATTAGGGTTTTTAAATTGAAGATTGGTCCTTTAACAAATCTGAAATTATTTTAAGTTCTGAAAATTAAAATTAGTCCCTGAGATATTTTCTGAAATTTTAAAAGTTTTTAAAATCAGTGATTCACCCTGGTCAATCAGTAAATTTGAAAAGCGATTTGGTCCTGGATAAATTTGTAAATATTTTAAGGTTCTGAAAATTGCGAAATACCACGAAAATTAAATCTTAATTTCTCAATTATTAAGGATCGTTGATGAGCAGAAAATTCCGAAAATTGAAAATTGAGTTTAAATTTTGAATTTAAATATTTCCTAAATTGAAACAAATTAATTAACCACAATTATTGTTATTTAGCATATTATTTGATAATGTGTGCACAAATTAATTATTTCTCCTAATTATTTAATTGATTGTCATTTAAATAATTAGAATATAGTCCGCTATAATTGTCTGGGTAGACGGCGCCCAGTATGTGATTAAAACCATCTTATATCATGCCTATTGGGTTTGATGGTTTCTCATCTAAATGTGTTTAGAAATTGCATGATAGGATGTCATATGATGTATGATATAATAGTTGGTCTTGGTCATAACCCTGAATTAAAATGTTCCCCAAATTTAATACAAGTCTCATCTAAAATAAACGCGTCGTACGTTATAATTGATTGTGGTGCAAAATCCTTTTCGGCGAGATGAGTATTTATGCCCCAGCATTTGCTCTAAGTCTACGAGGACTCAGACCCTTTCATAGATGCATATAAATGTGGTGATAACCCTTCGTGAGTATTTACACCCCAGTGTTTGCTTGATGAAGGCTAAGCCCACTTAGATACATAATTGCGATGCATAACGGTTGACTTGCTAGTCGCTCGCCCCAGTGTCGGACAACCGAGGGACGCAGATCGAATTGTTTAGAATATTCGGTCAACCAAGAGTTGCAAATTATTTGCAATTGGTTTAGAGACCTACCAGATCGTGTTGTTGAAGTTATCAGCCTCAACAAACGCAGAGACAACATGAGTTTGGATCTTGGCCCATTATGACCGTATTTGATATGAGTCCGTATTCTTTATGGGGTAAAAGAGTATGTTAAAATAGTGGGAGCTAATTAAACTAAAGACCATGTTAGTTAGTTAATGAATGTGTTCAATATAAATTATATTAGAGTATTAATTTCAAGTCTATCTTTTCTTCAGTATAAAATGTCGAATCTGTTACTTAAAATATTGGTTGAAACAAACAAGTTGACTGGAGCAAACTTTCCTGACTGGTTAAAGAAATCTGCGATTAGTGTTAAAACTAGAAAGAATTGAGTATGTGTTAGACACAACAGTCCCTGCTGATGATCCTGCTGAGTGCCTTGTTTGACAAGATGGCTTATCAGAAGCATCTAGACAATGCTCCCCTGGCACAATGTATAATGTTGTCTTCCATGACTGTAGAGTTACAGAGGCAACATGAAAACATGGATCCCAACGAGATGCTAGAACATTTGAAGAGTCTTTATGAATCACGCCTCGCATAATGGTGTATGAACCGCTGAGAGACCTCTTTAAGTGTAAATTTGAACGAAGAAGTCCATGTCGTGAATGTTACAAGATAATCGTTAATAGAGAGGTTGGCTTCGATTGGAACGAAGCTGCCTATAAATGTCTCTGTCAACCTAATCCTAAATTCATTTCATGGTCCCTTTGAGAATTTCATTGTGAACTTCAACATGAATGGAACCAAGGTGAATCTTCCAGAACTTCACAAATACGCCAAGGTTTATGAAGGGATTGCAACGATCCAATAGACACAAGGCACTAGGTGCTTCGACCTGCCGACAATGTATGTTTGTCATTGAAATAAATATATTCAGAACTAACTCTCACCTGGGTATTAGATACCGTCGTGGCTCTCACATTTGTAATAATGAGAAGGTCTAACCGATGAAAAGGTTGGACCGTGGGAGGTTGATCTGCGCATTGGAAATGAAGCACGAGTGGATGTTAAATGCGTGGGAATTTATAGATTGGATTTACCCTTTGGCTTTTGTTTAGAACTTAATAATTGTTATTTTGTTACCTCGTTAACGGGGAATATTATCTCTATCCCAATGTTAGACATTGAGGGGTTTTCTTCATTCATTGCCAATGACAGTTATATACTGTCTTTTATTGGTTTTATTTGTGGAAATGCTCCGCTTGTGGATGGATTGTATGTTCTAAACTGTAGCCATGAAATTTTCAATATACAATATAAAAGAGCTAAAATAAGTAATCAAAAAAATCTCACCTACTTATGGCATTGCAGACTTGGTCACATCAATGAATCAAGGATTGCAAGATTGAGTAAATTAGATTACTTAGAACCATTTGACTTAGAGTCATATGGTGATTGCGAATCTTGCTTAAGAGGAAAGATGACAACCAAATCACTTTCTGGGAAAGGAGTACGTGCCAAAGAGGTTCTTGAGTTAGTCCATACCGATGTATGTGGGCCTTTTCCAACTCAAGCTAAGGGAGGCTTTCTTTATTTCATCACTTTTACAGACGATTTCTCAAGGTTTGGGCATGTGTATCTTATGAAACATAAGTCTGAAGCTTTTGAAAAATTCATGGAGTACAAGTCAGAAGTAGAGAAGCAACTTGAAACAAGTATTAAAACTCTTCGATCAGATCGAGGAGGTGAGTACTTAAGTAAAGAATTTCTAGATTACTTGAAGCTTCATGGAGTCCATTCGTAATGGACACCTCCCGAACGCCACAAATGAATGGTGTTGCTGAGAGGAGAAATCGTACCTTATTAGATATGGTTAGATCCATGATGAGCTTCTCAGCTCTACCAACATACCTATGGGGATATGCATTGCAAAGCTCAATCTACATTTTGAATAGAGTTCCATCAAAGTCAGTTGAGAAAACTTCATATGAGATATGGAATGGCAAGAAGCCAGCACTTAGACACATGCGACCCTGGGGGTGCCCTGCATATGTAAAGAAGTTGCTCACTGACAAATTGGAATCTAAAAGTGAGAAGTATTATTTTGTAGGGTATCCTAAGGAAACAAGAGGGTACTACTTCTATGTTCCTGAGGAACATAAAGTAATTGTTTCCAGAAATGCAATTTTCCTTGAAGAAGACTATGTCTGCAAGGAACACAGTTGCAACAAGATAGAACTTGAAGAAATTCAAGAAGTACAAAATAATGTAGAGAATGACCCCTTGTCAAATAACCTAGACAAGGATTCAGTGGGAGTATTTGATGATGATTGAGTACTTAGAGTACGCCCTTCATCCAGTGGAAGTGTTGTGAAGGATATTGCAGAAATGCAAGACCCTCATGCACAACCAATGTTAGATGACACAATAGTTGTGCATCATCCTATTCAAAATGATATTCCTGAAAGTTCTCAAGGTGGTGGATTATCCAACACACAAACATCTTCTCAAAATCAAAATACAGCAAACACTGAAACGCAGAATGTTCAACTCCGTAGGACCACTAGGACTCATCGTGCACCTGAAAGACTTAATCTCCTTGTTGAAACACATAATGAGATAGATATTCCTGATGATGATGAGCCTACTACCTACAGCAAAGTAATGTTAGACATTGATTCACAGATATGGCAAGAAGCCATGAAATCCGAAATGGAGTCTATGTACATAAACCAAGTACGGAACTTGGTTGACTTGCCAACCGGGGTTAGACTCATAGGATGCATATGAGTCTTCAAGAAGAAGATTGATGCATATGACAAAGTACAGACTTATAAAGCAAGATTGGTGGCTAAAGGTTATAATCAACGGCCTAGGGTCGATTATGATGAAACCTTTTCACATGTTGCAAAGATTAAGTCCATTCGGTTTTTGCTCGCAATAGTTGCATACTATGATTATGATATTTGGCAAATGGATGTTAAAACTGTCTTCCTCAATGGTAATCTAATTGAGGAGGTGTATATGATACAGCCAGAGGGTTTTACATCCAAGACTCAACCCAAAGCAGTATGCAAACTACAAAAGTCCATTTATGGACTTAAGCAAGCCTCAAGGAGTTGAAATATTTGCTTTGACAAAGTAGTCAAATTGTTTGACATTGTTAGAAGCGAAGATGATCCATGTGTTTATAGTAAACGCACAGATAAGAGTATTGTCTTCATTGTCATATATGTAGATGACATATTGATAATGAGAGATAATAATACTCTCATGCAATCAGTCAAGGAATTGTTATCCAGTACCTTCATGATGAAGGACTTAAGTGAAGCCTGCTAAATTCTTGGAATTAGGATCTACAAGAGATAGACTTAGTAGATTGTTGGGGCTGTCACAATCTGTATACATAGACAAAGTGCTAAGACATCTCTCTATGGAGAAATCCAAGAAGGGAGATCTTCCTATAGATCAAGGCATCAAGTTATCAAAGAAAGATAGTCTTTCTGCAGTTGCAGAACTTGAACGCATGAAAAGAATCTCATATGCCTCAGCTATAGGATAAATCATGTATGTCATGGCCTGTATAAGGCCAGATGAGGCATGTGCACTTAGTATGACAACACTGTTAATTCGACAACTTAAACCGAGTACATTGCTTAATCGAAAGCTTATAAAGAAGCTGTTACGATATCTGAGTTCTTAAAGGAACTAAGGGTTATTCCAAGTGTCAGATGTGTGCAATAACGATTTATTGTGACAACACTGATGCGATTGCGCAAGCTAAGGAACCAAGATCAACAAACAGAGACAAGCATGTACCAAGAAAATACCACATACTTAGAGGGGTGGTAGAGACTGAAGAAATAAAGATAGACTACATTCCCACAGATGAAAATCTAGCAGACCCATTTACTAAACCATTAAGCTTAGTCAAGCATAATGGTCATTTCGAAAACATGGGCATTAGATACATTGGTGATTGGCTCTAGGCCAAGTGGGAGATTGAAAGTATGTATGTCCTAGAAACAATCATTTTAGAATCAGATGTACTTGAACACATTCATATTATTAATAAGATTAATATATATATTTGGCATTTTTAATTATTGAATTATTATTTGATTATTTATATTATTCATTAATGTGCATCCCTTGAACTTACATTGTCATTAATAGTGTGAGATATTAATGATAGAGTGTAGTTCTTAAAATAGCCTAGACTAATGATCATTGAGAATGGGATATCAATGATATGTTATAAGTCGATACGCTGTCCGCATCACATTCTGTAGAATGTAGTATATCTCACTTCATCGCTAGCAATAGTTGCTAGTGATTGACACATGGATACTCTTGAGAGTATTGGCATACCCTGCGATAAACTATTTGTTATACATGTCTAGAGTATTATCGCGACGTGGAGATGAGGTCCAGACTTGAGGTCAATATCGCCTTGTTTACGAGCAATGCACTTTGATCCCGCCCTAGCTCAAATGCCCTATAGGTTGAGACGTGACTTGTATTGAGTGCATTACGAAGTAGATTGAAGGTGGTAGTTGAGCCAAGAATAGGATTCATTCCTCGGTTGGAGTTTCGAGAACACTCGACTTCCGGAGATGTTAGGTCGACGAGTCATTAGCCAACGCAAGAGACATATCTAGGATATGGTCTAGTTGTCGACTAATATAGATGAGATAAAGTGATCAAGCCATTGGATGACACGGCAAATCTTAAGCTTGATCGAGTGTGTCGGGAATGAAAGGAATTTATCATCTCACATGAAGTGCGCTTACTTGAGTCTTGTAAACGTCTTCACATATCGGGTCCACACCGCCGCTTCAGAGTTCCGTGAACCTTGATTTGATCAGTCTTACGTGTGAAGGCGCCAAAGGTCACACTAAGTCGATTGTCTTTTCGGTCTAAGGGTATATTGAGAGAATGTACAATATCGGATTTTGAATCAAGATATTTTATTTTATAATAAATTATGGGATAATTTTCATTTGATGAAAATTAATTAATTAAGTTAAAATTAAATCTTGGATTTAATTAGAACTAAAACGTGCAGAAAATAAATAGAGAGTCATGATAACAAATGGGCCCACCGACCGCCCATCGCAATTTAGATTTGGGTCGTCAAGCTTTGATCCAAATCTGATTTGGTTTAGGGTTTCCTCCACTATATATTTGGCACTTAACCCATAATTTCAAAAAACTCACTTCCACTTTCTGAACTTAGAGTTCAGGAAATAAAATTCTCTCAAACCTCTACCAAGATTTCCTAGCTTTCTTGGGCAAAGGAATATATCGAAGCAAGACTTGCACCCGGATTGACAATCGCGTGCGCACCTTTTAGTAGAGACTGCATTAAAAGCATAAACTGTAAGTTTTTCTTTTATGTCTTTGCAGATTTGCATTATCGCATAATCATACTAAAAACGTTTGTTGGAGCAAGTAAATTTACTCAAAATTTTAAACTTCCGCTGTGCCTTACTTGTGTGTTTTACACCCAACAAATCCCTACAATAATGTGGAACTACTTAACACGGGTTGGTGATGGGGATATAGAAGCTGGTCCCCATGATTAGCAGAAGTAAAATTACAAGTACTATTGCATCCATATTGTGTTAGAGGCGTAAGCCATTTGGTTAGCTTTTCTATGTATACGTGGCATATATATCCTTTAGTTATCCATTAGAAGAGACATGCAATCATCAATAATATGTGAGTACAAGCATTTTTTGTTTCTTAGTATGTGGAGAATTACCTCTGAGTTGATGTTGATTTCCATGGGATCAATGAGGTGCTTTTCTTTTGCATTTGTAGTGTTGATATTACGTTGTTGGAAAAACATATGACCCTGTCCCATTTGTTAGTATTTTTAAAGATAACTCCAGCTCTTCCCATCCAGCTTATTGGTCTTGCAACCACCATATGTTAAGCTTGTTGAAATTTTGTGGAGGTGGAAGCTATTGAAAATTTCTATTTATAAAATTTCTGAAGGTGTCACCAAACTGCAAATGAGATCGATGGCAATAAACTAATGCCATGTTTATGAACCATGATTTTGTGATGGCAATAAACTAATGCTAATTTATGCCATGTTTATGAACCATAAGAGTGTGGAGACAATAAACTAATGCAAATTAGTAAAATGTTGGTCTTGAAATTTGGGCTGAGGCCTCTATAAGAAAATCCGTTAACTAAGCAATATTTAGAAACAACTTGAAATTCAGAAATCAAATTAGTTATACAGAAATTTTGCTCCTTTTTAATGGCAGTGATGGGATTTTTACTAAGGGGATTCAAAAATATAAATAAGTAAACATGCGAAGAAGTTAGAGGGGTTCAACGTCTACTAAATATACATAAAAATAATTTTAACCTTGTATATAGTGTAATTTTTCACCGAAGAAAGTTCGGATGAACCCCTCGACCTTTACTAGCTCCGCCGAGTTTTTATTTCCGGACATTTCCTATTAGAAATATGTTTGAGGCAGAAAGTGGAAGAGGTTTATATATATGTGCATGGTGTGAGGTGTATGTCTTTAATCCAATCACAAAGTGAGTGAAAATAAAATCATAATAAGAGGCCTTAAACTTATAACTTCATGAATAACAGTACTAATGACACTTATTGCTAATTATAGCGATATTATTAACTTTACAAAATATAGCAACACTAATTTTGCAAAACGTATATAATCTAGGTAATCTTTGGTATACAACCTTCCAACACATTTTTATCTTCTCTTTCTCACAACCCTGCCGCCACTATTCCCATCCAATCTCCTCTGCTATCACTATCGTCTACCACCTACGTCAGAAAATCGTCAGTATGACAAAAAATCGTCAGTACTATGATAAAAAATCAAATTACTCTTTGCCAGAGTTAATCTTGCTTATAAATACTCCTTCTCTAACCTATGTGCATTTTTTCTTCTGAATATTACACGATACATAAGGAAACAAGAAAAACTAAAGTAAAATAAGTGGTGATTATTGTTAAGCGTCCTACATCGGATATGGAATGGAAACGTGGACTCATTATATGAACTTGGACAATCCTCACCCTACAAGCTAGCTTTTGAGGTTGAGTTGGGCGCAAGATCAATCCTTTACATGGTATCAGAGTCAGACTCATTCCAATTCTTTGTTCACCGATGTTGGACCCCCAATTTATATTATCCACGATTCAGTTAACAAGGTCTGAATGTGCGGGAGTGTTAAGAGTCTCACATCGGATATGGAATGGGAACATGATCTCCTTAAATGGACTTGGACAATTCTCACCCTACATGCTAGCTTTTGGGACTGAGTAGGCCCAAGATTCATTCTTTACAATTATGGTATCTGTGCAAGAATTAGGAGAATGTGATTAAATGTAATATTGTTAAAAGTTTGTTAAAGTAGTTAAGGGTAGTTGCAAGTTTGTTAGAAGGTGGTTAAGAGTTAATTAGATATTTTAAAATTGTGTGTATATATACACATATCATTTGTATACATTGTAACTAGCATTCATTTCTCTCACAAGATAATAAAAAATTCTCTCTTCTTCAATCTCTCTCTCGTCCATCATCTCTCTCACTATCTGTTCTTCCATTCTTCCCTCCTTTGTATTCACTCACTTCTCACTTCTTTTCTTTTATTTATCAATCAATGTGTTAATCATCAGTATCAGAGAAATCAAAGAAGCAATAAGTAATTTTCAGATTTGTTCAACATCAAATAATCATTGTTTCAAATATTTCATACGCAAAGGTCGGACAATTTTGCACAAGCTCTTCAATTTATTTTCAATTTCCAAAGCTCAAGGGGACTTCCCATGGTACTTGAAGGTTTCCAGTTAAAATTTTCGAATCAAATGATTGAGTTCTGTCGGCAAATCTGAGTATGTGTGATTGAGAGAGAGAAAAATTAAAATTACGAAGATGAAATTAGATGTACCAAATTTGAAGCTTAAAATTAAGGGATATGTATTCTCTTAAATTGCTATTATGTTGAGTAATTATTTGAAAGGGGTCCTATATATACCTATCAACCGGTCCGGGTTAACCGGACCGTTCGATCCGGTAAGGAACCCGGTAAGCTTTAACGTGTTGGGGGTTGGGGACAAAACCCCAACCCGCACGGGTTATAGCAAAATCCGATAAGTACCGGACCGGTTGGAATCGGTAACGTTACCGGTTAACCCGTCCAGTAAATTAAAAAAAAAAGCAAAGATGCCCAACGGTAACATAACCATTTGGGGGGGACAGGGGTTGGGGGGCTGGGGGGGTGTGCCAACGGTCAGTTGACCGTTTGGTGCCTTTTTTTATTATTTTCATTTATTATTTATTAATTACATTTTTACCCTTTAAAAAATCTATAAATACTTTATATTATTCTCAGAGTTATTTCTATAATTCTCTCAATTCGCATACTCTCTTAATTCTCTCTATCATCAATTCTCAAGTTATTATTATTATTAGTTTTCAAAGTAGCAAGATGCAAGACTTCGAGCTTCGACTTTCAATTGAATTCTGAATCCCGAACTTTGGTACACTCGTTTCATTCTCTAATTATTTTATTAAATTGTCATATTTATTTATTAATTATTTAAATTAAATTTTAAATTAAATTTTTTATAATGGATATGATAAAGAGATCAATGGGTAAAGGTAAATCTATTTCAAGGGGTAAGAAATCTAAATGTTCTTCATCATCTAATCAAAATATAGATTATGATCAAATGCAAGAAGATTTTGGAATAGAAGATAATGAATATGATAATGTTCATATAGATTATATTGTTGAAACTGAAACTCCTACACCTACTAGTGTGCCTTCTGTCAATGTTAGTACTACTAGTGGTAGACATCCTTTACCAGAAATAACGATTAGGAGAAATAAGTGTAGAGTGTGGAACTTTTATGATAGAATTGGGGACACTGATAAAATTAGATGTAATATTTGTGGAAAAACTTATAAACATAAGAGAGGGGGTGGTGACGGGGGGACGGAACTATAGGTAGACATTTATTGAAAGATCATACGATGCAGTGGGGTTCTGTCCCTGATTTAAAACCTGATCAACAATAACTTAATCCATTAATGGGGGGCTTGTTAACTACGATCCAAAGAAGGATCACATTGAATTAGCAAAAATGGTTGTCGGAGGTTGTTTACCTTTTTCTTTTGCTTCTTATTCATATTTAATTACATATATTCAAAGAGTATATAATCATTTATTTAAAGGTGTTCCTCGTATTATTTGTAGAATCGATATTTTTAGAATTTATACTGAGTATGTTATTTATTTGCAATATTTGTTCGCTAACCTTCCATGCCTATTTAGTTTTACTTCAGACATTGGGCTTGCTGTAAACGATAAATATTATTTAACACTTACTTGTCATTGAATTGATGAAAATTTTAGAATGGAAAAACGTATTATTGCTTTTCTTTTCCGTATGATGTGGATCAAAGTCATACTGGAAAATATATAAGCGAAACTATTTGTGATGTTGCAATAAGTATGAATCTTTATAAAAAAAGTATTTTGTATATCATTAGATAATGCATCTAATAATACTGCTGTTGTAGATCTTTTTAAAGTGGAATTAGAACCGCCACTTCCTGATATATTTCATGTTTGTTGTGTTTATCATATTTATAATTTAATTGTTCAAAGTGATCTTAATTTATTTGAAACTGAATTATCTCTTGTCCGAAGAGCTGTTGGAGTTATTCAGGATAATAATAGAAAAATAGAATAATAGAATTTAAAGAAAAATGTAAACAATTTAATTTGAGACCAAAATACATGTCAGGTGAGGTTGTTACACTGTGAAATTATACTTATTTATTTTTAAAAGAATGTTACAAGTATAAAGATCCCATAACACATGTTTCAAATGCTCATTGTAAGAACGTGATTCATATGTTAACCGACGAACTTTTGAACTTTTGAATTTTTTACGTAAATTTTACACTGCTACTGTTGAATTTTCAGGATTTTATTACCCAACAATTTGTAATGGTTTAGTTCATATAGCTGAAATTTCATATTTACTTTGGGGTTTAAAGTCAAATATAAAATATAAAGCTGCAGTTACAGTTATGTTTAAAAAGTTTTAAAAATATTTTTTTCCTATTCCTGATATTTATTGTATTGGTCAGTCTTAAATCCTTCTATTAAAAAAGTAGATTGTCATAAATATTTAGTTTATATAATTATATGGAAGTAGGTGCAACAGAAACTTCATCTCCAATTGATCGCATAAGTAAACTTGATAGTAATTTAACTAAATTATATGAATGTTATGCTACATTATTTGATAACAACAACTCTGCTACTAATCTTCCTTCTATTCTGCTTCCGTGTCTACATCTGCAGGATTCAATGAAGACGAAATTGTGATGAGATGCAATTTTATTTACAAAAGTCAACGGAGTCGAAGAAGAACTTTCAACCTTTACAATGGTGGCAGGATAACAAAAGGCAATTTCCGGTACTTCCAGCTATGACACGAGATATTCTTAATGTGCCTATCTCAACAGTGGATTCTGAAAGTGCATTCAGCCAAGCACGAGACCAAATAGGAGACACGCGTTACTCATTGAGCAGAACCACATTAGAAATCTTAATCTGCTTAAGGGATTGGATCAGATCAAAGAGAAGAAATCAAGGATACGTAGACGTTGACGATCCGAAAGATGAAGAAATCGACAATATTTTGGAAAGCGGAAGCACAAGTTGCGACGGAAGCGGGACTGGAATTAATACTACATATTTAGAGGCTATGGGGCCACAACAATTCAATCAACCTATAAATTACGAAGAACTTGTTAAAAGGATGCATAATATATAAATAAAATTATTATTACTTCATTATGTACTCATTTTAGAGTTATGAATAATGAAAGTTCGAAAGTTTACATCTTATCATTAATTTTTATTTTATTATTTTTTTAGTTGTTAACTTATGTCTTCTAATTGAATAAATTAATAAAAGTATAACTACAATATAAAGTATAAAGTTATAAACTATAAAATATAAAGTTAATTTTAAAATATAAAATTATATTATATTAAATATTTAATTTGAATTTAGTTTACATTTTCGAAATAATTTTTTTAAAAAAAAATTCGGACCGGTCCGACCGGATTGACCCGGACCCGTACGGGCCTACCGGAAATCCGGTAAGGGATCGGTCTGGTAGCCCGGTAATCCGGTAATCCGGGAATCCGGACCGATAACCGGTCTGTAACTTGTTCAACCCAGTACTGATCAACCGGTTCGGACCGGATCGACCCGGTTGACACCTACTCATATATTGTTATATGGTGTAAAATTTCCCTTAAACTTTCTTCACAAAATTCATATACCAATGAGAAACTTACTTCATGATCTTTTGATCACCAAGCGAGATAAGAAAGAAGCTAATTTTGGAAAATTGGATTAAAGTTAAATTTTAATTCTTACAAACATGAAAAAGAAATAGTTATATATAGGAAAAATCAAAATTGACGAGGGAGATAAATGTACTGATTAATAAGAGAGAGGAAAATTTATCTAATTTACTCACTAATTCGAACAACTTCAATCATTTTTCTAAAAAACTACATAAAATTTAAAATCGTTTATTAATGATAATTATATAAAATATATGTTTATATATGAAAATACTTACTACTTTTTGACCTTCAATTTTTAGGATATAATGCAATTGCTTCAACGGTCCTATGAATGAGAGAAGTTGTAGATGTAGTTGGAAGTATGTCATTTTGTTGAGAAATATTAATTCCCAGACTCATGAATTGTTTTGGACAGTTGTTGTGGTCATTTGAGTAGGTGCATTTGAATAGATTGAGTATGCACAAATGTGATGTTGCTACATCTATATAAACTTGGAGACAATTAGATGGGACTAACACCTCAGTTGAGAATTAGATCGTAATTGTTACGATCGGAACACAAATTACAGTAAATCTAAAGTTTGCTAGCAATAAAAATAGTTATCATATTGAGCTATAAGTGATTAGAAGATTGAATATCTCCAAATTACAATGGATAAAAAATACGTATGTGAAATGTTACACGAGCATGATAAGATCACATGCCACAATAAACTAGAAGTTTATTAATATAAAATCTCATACAATAGTAAATCAGAAGTTTACTAAAATAAATAACACATATCGTGGTAAACTTGAATTTACATGTACATATAATTGTATCAGTTGATATGATCAATTTAGTCATCCTAATTTATATATGATATGCTAATTGAGTATTTAAAATATATTAAAAAATTGAAAGATTCTTCGAGAAATCTTGTGTTGCTTGTTCTCATGATAATTTGATTATACCAACTAATATTGGGACTGAATTCCCTTAATTCTGGAACATCTCAAAGGTGAATAGAGTCTGTTCACCTGTCATGTGATGTCTTAAATAGATGCATCTATGAGATGATTACATGTGCATTTATTGTCAACCTATAGTTTTACATGTGAAAAGTTGCTTGCTCAATATAAATTGAGTTAAGAGCACATTTTCCAGATTATGCAATCAAGACAATTCATCTTAATAATATTGATTTATATCCCAGCTAATTTGGCAGTTGAATGCCTCTAATAAATGGCTAAATCATTGCTTATGAGAACAAAGTTTCACGTGTTATATATTGCATACAACATCACTTATATGCACCAGATTAATAAAGTATGATTACTTTTCCCCATTGAATTGATTCATGTTTATTGATATAAAATCTCATACAATAGTAAATTAGAAGTTTACTAAAATAAATAGCACATGTTGATAAACTTAAAATTTACCTGTACATATAATTTTATCAGTTGATATGACCAATTTGGTCATCCTGATTAAAATATGATATGCTAATTAAGTATTTGAAATGTATTAAATTTTTTGCAGATTCTATGAAAAATCTTTTGTGTTGTTTGTTCTCATGATAAGTTGATTATATCAACTAATATTGGGACTGAATTCCATTAATTCTGGAACATCTCAAAGGTGAATATGGGTCCATTCACATGTCATGCGATGCCTTAAATAAATGCATCTATGAGATGATTACATGTGTATTTATTGTCAACCTATAATTTGACATGTGCAAAGTTGCTTGCTCAATATAAATTGAGTTAAGAACACATTTTCCAGATTATGTAATCAAGACAATTCATCTTGATAATGTTAGTTTATATCCCAGCTAATTTGGCGTTGAATGCCTTTAATAAATGGCTAAATCATTGCTTATGAGAACAAAACTTCACGTGTTAGTTTGAGATATGTTATATTGCATACAACATCAGTTATATGCATCAGATTAATAAATTATGATCACTTTCCCCATTCAATTGATTCATGGTCAGGAACCGAATGATTTTTCCATCTAATTAATTTTGATGTGCGATATATGATTAATTAATTCACCACCATGCACATAGATGGATACCTCAAAGAATATTAAGGGATATATGTTATTTTATCTAACATGAGGGGGAGAGAATAAGCATGTAACAAATATATTGTGAATTATCATCAATATGATCCTCATTCAAAAGATAATTCAAGTCAAATGCTGGAAGCATTTGCTGACCCGAGTAATTTCATATTTCAGCTGCAAAATGCTCATATTAACATTAATGTCCCTGAAGGACAAAGCCTACAACATGCATGAATCGGGTAGACCAATCGGTTATAAATGCAATAATCCTTGACAAGGAAGAGAAGCAAATGATCAAACTAAGTATAATAAAGAGGCAATGTGCTCTTGAAGAACTTACGACATAACACTTCATGAAACCTCATGAGAGGTTCAGGTACCTGAAAATAATGAAATGATGAGATCTCAGTAAGTTATGTCGAATTTACGAACCTATACAAATGGTATCTCGTCGATGATATTTTTGATACAATATAGTGCAACTATTGTAAAAGATTGTGATGATCTAAATTCTACGTTTATTAAAGCAAGCTGACGTAGAAATTATTATCAAGTGAAATAATGTATCTTGCTAAGCGTAAAATTTATTAGACCTACAGTCTCGACATTGGTGACGTCACGTCATTTAAATACTAAATGGAAATTGTCACAACCTATATGACTTACTTGACAAAATTTATATAAAGTTTTCTAAAGGATTAAAAATGCCTAAAACATATACAAATTCTTGAAAATCTTGTTTATAATCCTTAAATGAATTGAATGAATCAAGATTGATGTACTGAAATTGTCTTAATGAATAGTATTGAGCTCTTGAAGAGTTTCTAAAATTAGTCATTTTTTGCTAAAAGAAATGAGAAAATTGAATTGGTCTTGATGTATCATATCTTTGTGCAATTGATGCACTTAAATATCTTGTTATAACTATAGACATGATATCGTTTTACTCCTACATGGAGATATTGAGGGTATTCATATGATCGACGTAAATGTTTGATCCAAAATATTATTTATTCCCATGAGGATTACTATCATATCATGTTCCACATGACAAAATAACAACAATTTATAAAGCGAGCGGGAATGTACTTGACGTGATTTCAATAATATTATGACAACAATGCAACTCTATCAAGAGAATGGTGGCATATGTGATCAATCATTTCGTTCAAATGATGATTTAATAGATTTGATCAAAAGGCAATACCAATCTCAACATACAATAAGTTGATATTCAATATCATAGTACATCATCTTCAAGAATTAAGTGATAATTTAATCAGGGGAGTAAAATATGCGATGCACTTTTTTTTTTCTTAATCAAGATTTTGTCCCATTAAATTTTCCTTGTAAGATTTAATGAGGCAACTAGAAATGCGTATTATCAGATATATGCACTCTTTTTTCTTCACTGGAATTTTTTCCACTGAGTTTTTCTAGTAAGATTTTAACGATGCATATTATCTATTAATGAACATCCAAGGGGCAGTGTTGTAAAATATATATATGTATGTCCATATTGCCTTAGGTTTATTGATGTGCTAAATGAGGACGATACTATACATTTGGTAGGTTTAGTACTATAAAAAAAAAGACAGCTCGGTGTACTAAGCTCCCGCTATGCATGGGGTTCGGGGAAAGGACCGAACCACAAAGGTCTATTGTACGCAGTCTTACCTTGCATTTCTGCAAGAGGCTATTTCCACGGCTTGAACTCGTGACCTCCTGGTCACATGACATCAACTATACATTTGATAGACATGGTACTATACATTTGATAGACATGATACTCTACATTTGGTAAGCATCAAAAGGTTATCATCTCTATAAATAGATGGCTAAATCCTCATTTGTATTATACACTAACAATAAGTGATAATACAATCTCACTCATCTCTACCAAGATATTGGTTTGCTTCTACTACTTATTTGCAATTATATAGTTTCATAATAGAAGGAACATATTCTAGGTTGTATTAGTTTTCGTTGTGGTGAGTGGTGACACATGCTGATGTGGAAGTCGAAGACAATTAATTTGACTTAGAGGTTACCATCTGAAGAAAGTGCATATTAATAAATGAAAACATGAAGGGATAGAAAAAATATCTAGAGAAGCAAATTGATCCTTAAAAGACATTTTCTTATCAGTAAATGTGTTTTTAACTTTTTATTCAACCCAAATCGTTAAAAACTGCTAACCGATTAATATATCATTATTTAATGTGATTAAATTGTAGATAAATAGGAAGGTTATAAGGGCCTTTTAATTATAGGTGACAAATAGATTTTAAAATTGAGTTGGGGTAACTCTAGTTTTTTTAATTGAGTAGGGGTAATAAACTTTGGATTAGTGATTAGAGAGTTTTGACTCAACCCAAAGTTACATTTTTAACACTTTGATCCCAAGCTTTATTTTTTACACTTTTCCCTCAAGTTTTATTTTTAACACTTTGACCCAACTCATATAAACCCTACAGAGCCAAAAAAAAAACGCGACAAATTTTTTGTTTGCCTGCGCCGTTTCCACTATTTTTTGCTTCGTTTCTTCTTCTTCTTGCTGTTTCTTCTTCTTATTCTGCTGCTCGTTTCTTATTCTTCTTCTTCTTCTTCTTCTTCATCATCTTGACTGAATTTTGCTCAAGAAAGAAAAAAATAAGACCACCTGATTTTGCAACTTTTTGACTGAATTTCATTCGTGTAACACTGGAAATTACTTCATAACTCATTCCATTGTTCTGCTTTCTTCTTCTTCTTCGTCCGCCATTGTTGCTCAAGAAAGAAAAAAATGTGACCACCCGATTTTGCAAGTTATTGACTGGATTTTGTTGGTGTAGCACTGACAATTACTTTATAAGTGTTTTCCGCTCATTTGGTAAGTACAACAATGCTTTTTTATTTCAATTTTTCACCTGGGTATAAATCTACTGATTTTCCAACAACTTACATTAGTTGTTGTAGTTGTTGCAACATATAATGTGTTTGTTGCAACTTCTACAACAGATTATGAAGTTGTTGTAATTGTTAAATAAATAACCTGCAACAACTCACTGAGTTGTTGCAACAGGTATTCCACTTGTTGCAACAACTCAACGATCTGTTGGAGTCACCGCTTTTGTCCAAATAACCCAAAACTGAAGCCACTTCCAACAGATTATTGACTTGCTGCAACAAGTTGTATAGTTGTTGCAACAGGTGTTCCACTTGTTGCAACAACTCAACTATCTGTTGGAGTCGGCTTCATTTTTTGTCTGAAACGTAACCCAAAAAACTAAAGCTGCTTCCAACAGATTATTGATTTGGTGCAACAAGTTGTATAGTTGTTGCAACAACTCAACTATCTATTGGAGTCAGCTTCCGTTTTTGTCTGAAACAGAACCCAAAAAACTGAAGCTGCTTCCAACAAATTAACTTGCTGCAACAAGTGTACTACTTGTTGCAACAAGTGTACTACTTGTTGCAACAAGTGTACTACTTGTTGCAACAAGTAATACAATTGTTGCAACAACTCGATAGTCTGTTGGACATCTTCAACAGTATGAAACATTACCCAAAAAAAACTGAAGCCGACTCCAACAGATTAGTGACTTGTTGCAACAATTTTATTACCTGTTGCAACAAGTAGTTCACTTATTCCAACAAGTCAATAATATGTTGGAACAACTGCTGCAGCTGTTTCATTTTGTTATAGATTGGTATGTACTCTCATGACCAATTTTTTGTTAAGCAAAATATCTTCAGGTACCTCGAACACCACTAATGGGGGACTCAATAACAATAGGGGTTGATTGCCATGATGAATGTGAATGGATCGAGAAGAACAATCGATATATTTGGCGACGGAAGGGTAGTGACACGTTAGAGACGATAGCGATGACTGTCCAAATAGATATTATGTTCGATGATTTTGTGAACCTAATCATCACCTATTGCGAATTAACTTGTGAACCAAAAGATCTTGCCATCACTTACATGCACAACTTTTTTGAACATTAGAGGGTCTTGTCATTTAAGATAACTGATCAGTTTCATTTGCGTGCTTATTTGAATGATGTAGCTAGGCCCATTTTAAGTGTATACGTTGTTGGAAGCCCGGTAGAGAACCATAATTTATCTCAAGACCAACAAGATGTGTTAAATAATGAATTAGATGTGGTGGATGTGGATATCCCAGATAATGGAAGTGGGGCTGACCCGATTCCTATACTTGAAGTTGCGAGCAATACATTGGGCACTACACAATCAATACAGTCTAGCCATGTTCAAGATGATGAAACAGATTTTTATAAAGAAATGTCATTCAAGAACAAGGAAGAACTAGCCACTTGGTTGAAACTTGCTTGCTTGAAGAAAGATTTTAGAATCAAGAAGGTGATTAATTTGCGTACTGTGTATTGCTTCAGATGTGTACATCTGGAGTGCAAGTGGTGGCTGAGGGCTGTGAAGCTTTTATGTTCTGACATATTTTGTATTAGAACCTACATAAAACATCACACATGTGGTTCTGAGCACATTACGAGCCATAATACACATGCTACTGAGAAAGTCATTGGTGAATACTTCAAAGATAAGTTTCCTTACGGTAAAGGCCCATCTACAAAAGATATGAGTCAATCAATCCGTACAAATTTGGGTTGTAAGGTAAGTTATTGGAAGGTCTGGAAGGGCATGGAGATTGCAAAGGCTTTGACAAGGGGGACACATGAGCACGGGTATGCGGTGCTTGATGCGTACCGTTATATGCTTCGTTCTACAAATCCAGAAAGTAAGACCGCATTGAAGGTTGATGAAAATGGGAAGTTCAAGTACTTTTTTGTAGCCTATAAGGCTTGGATGCTTGGTTTTGCACAAATGAAAAAAGTCATAGTTGTCGATGGGACATTCTTGAGTAGCAAGTACGAAGGAGTGTTGTTTTCAGCAGTTGCACAAGATGCGGAGAATCATATTTTTCCAGTGACATTTTGTTTAGTGGACCAGGAGTGTGATGCTTCGTACAAATATTTTTTTGAACAAATGAGAAGCTATATAGAGGATACCCCTGAGTTGTGCATAATTTCTTATAGACATTCAAGTATCAAAAAGGTTGTTTCAATTGTCTTCCCTACATGTCATTATGGTTTTTGCATGAGGCACCTAGGGGAAAATCTGAGAACCACATTTCACAATGGGGCGATCCTATCTCAATTTTATAAAGCAGCAAAAGCGTACAATATTGATGTCTTAAATGACCATTTCAATCAAATCAGAGATTTGGTTCCTGAGGCCGCCGAACATCTTGAATGTGTTGGATTCCACAGATGGAGCAGGGTATTCTGCCCCGGAAATAGATATTTTCACATTTCTGTTTCCAACAAGTAACGTATCTGCTGCAACTAATAGGTAACTTGTTGCGGCAGATATTGTACTTGTTGTGATTTTTTACACAACTGAGCCTCAACCACATGTTCCAACACTAATATGTTTGTTTTGTCAGGTATAATTTTATGACAAAAAACGCTGCTGAGTCGGTGAACTCAATGTTCAATGTTGAAAGAGAATTTCCCATTACTGCTCTATTTGATTCCATAAACAGGAGGTTTACTGAGAAATTTCATGAGAGTCGTATGAAGTTCATCGACTCACCAACCATCTTTGTTCCCTTAATGGAAAACAAAATATCAAAATTTGTCAACTTGGGTAATAAGTTATTGGCACATCAAATTTCCAACTACAAGTTCAGCGTCATCGGTCACGGTTCAGTTGCAACAGTCGATCTGCAAAGAAGATCTTGTACTTGTAGAGTTTTTGACCTGACAAAATACCTTACCCACATGCTATGGCATCGCTTCGAGTCCAATATGGCGAAGAGTTTGTAAGACGGATTTATGACTACTCATCTTCATATTACAGGGTGGAGAATTATATAATTGCATACTGTGAGGAAATGAATCACGTGCCTTCTGAAGAATTTTGGAAAGTTCCTATGGAGATTTTAGAGAGAGAAATATCTCCTCCACATGTTGATCCGAGCAAACCGGAAAGAAAACGGACAAAGAGGAGACGTGGAATCGGGGAATCACTTGCAACGAGGAAAAACAAATGTTCCATATGCAAAACAGGTGGCCATAAAAAAACTACATGCCCAAACTGAATTATTCCCTAGTTGTTAAATTTGCAATGTCTTATAATAATAATTACTATTGTTTGTGTTTGTGAAATTGGATTTTATGACATTTTTATGTTGTTTCTGTTAGTAAAATTGGTTTAAATAATATGTTGATCTTGCTCAAATCAACAATGTATGTTTTTTGGTTTTTGGTACGCGATTTATGCACACACTAAACGCAAGTGCACGTGTCGTGACAAGTAATATAGTCTAGAAGACCGAGTTATCGTCCTCAGGGATTAGTGTCCAATTATCAACCTCTATTATGTGGTATCTATTTGGTAACCGATAATTTGATGAATTGTTTATAGCTATGATTATAGATTCTAACTAATTTACTTTACTTTACTTCAGATATGGTGGAAATAGGGCTTCCAAATCTCCTCAACTATCCGCTCGCTTTACTCGTTAATGCAAATAATTGTGGTTCTTCTTCTATTTTGAGATAGCAGGTTAACTAAGCCGTTTTATACTCCTGTTAAGGTAATATAAATGTCACGCCCTTTTTCGACCGCGACATTATACAACTCCTGCTTAATAAAAAGTTGGGAAATAAAATAAAAATGCTAAAAAGTGCTAAAATGCTAAAGGTGCTAAAAAGGGTGCTAAATGCTAAAGAAGTTCAAAGAAGTGCTAAATGTACTAAAATGCTAAAGGTGCTAAGTGCTAAAGGGTTCGCGAAGTCGCCACCTAATTAGTTTGGGTGAATTAAGACACATAAATGTCAACTAGATTAAAGTCAACATTAACTCCATTTTTATGATCTGCAAAACTTATGTGAGATTCTGGGCAAGGGTTCTTTATTAATCTAGATGGAAGAGATTAGGCACCCTCTAAGATCCGCTAACTTGCGGTTGTCCGTTCAAACCTAGGGTTAATTATTTATGCTAAGATGCAATGTTGAGGGTGTTTTAGTAAAAGAATGCATTTTTGTTTTTATAAGAAATTATAAGACTAGTGCTATAACAATATGTGTAAAGTTTAAAAGCATGCATTTATATTATTTTATCAAATAAATAAAAAATTGATTTATTGACTAAATGTATGCATTTACCTACTAAATGGATCTTGATTAGTATGCCACATGCTTAAGGGGGTTTCTTAGTATAAAAATAAGATTTCTATATGAACGTCAATAAATGAATTTATAGCAAATGGGTTAGGAATCTTGGAAATAATATCCTAGCTACATGATTAGTCATGCAAGTTAAGATTATTAGGTGGTTTAGTATAGCTTAAACTATGTATGGATAACCTAAAATACTTAACTCGAAGGGAAACAAAATGCTAATTAACTATTTTCTAATCTATTGACTCAAGGTTTGATGTTCTAAGAGTTCTACTAATAATGTAATGTTAGACAATTAATTTACAATAAATGAATGGGCAAGATAAAGAAAATAATAAAGTGACTCGAGGGAATGGCGATAGCACTCGCCGGTGGCTTGGAATTTCTGACGCGGAGAATGCAAGAATGTGGATGCGGGTCCTCATGCGGTGTGGCTCATAATGAGACTCTTCATTTTGCTCCGATGCATTCATGTAAAAGAAAATAAAAGAAACAGAGGATTAGTATGGGAGCCTGGAAATATATGCTTAATAAAAGTTAAAGGAATGCCTCATAAAGACTCAACATGAAGTACTGGCAGTAACCTAATAACAAGAACATAACAGGTATTGGGCTTCAACGCATGTCAGAAAATCAGAAACAGCAACAGGCCCCAAACAACATAAAGAAAGACAGTATTTAATCAAGATAAGCTGCATATTAGCAAAAGCATATGAGTGGAATAAAACAGGCCAATTTTTTTAAATATCCAATTAACACACTTGCTGCTACACACCAAGTATTATAGATAGATTCTGCGTGTTATATGATAGATCACATCATACTTTATTATATGAAACTAAACTGAGCATACAATATAGACAATGACTCAACATGGCAAGACGAATGCAAACAAGTATATAATGCTAGTGCGTGTATCCCTTAACAACTTGGCAAACAGGTCTAATGTAGAGTAGCTGAGAAGAATGTTAATATGACTAGTTTTTATCACTTGAGCAGGTAGAGTAAATGCAGAGTCAGTTTCAATAGATGCATCAGACAAATAAAACGACAAGCCACCACTCTGGGAGACTATTTTAATATACATAACCAATTTGACTAAGGCAAACACAAACTCTCACTCACATTGTCTACTGGAAATGTTTCAGGATATGTCACAACATAGCCGGGATGCTGGTCAAGTATACTACGATTCAAGTGGCAAAAAACAAGCCCAAACTAATGGTTTTGAAGAACAGGCTCAAATTATGCATGCAATAAAGGAAATCAAATCCCAATATATTTTTCATGCACATCAGATTTTTTAAAATCACTGCAGGGAATCATTCTAGCCAACAGAGATGACAGGGGTGATTAACATACATAGCTTCTCAGTTATACATAATCATTAAGGTCAAAACTCAATCGCATCAGTATACTCAGTTTGCTTGACGTTGCAGGATTATTCTAAAACAATTATTCTCGGCACAGGTTAGGCAAACAAATCCGGTAGTGAGGAGAATTGTCTTAAGAAAACAGGACCATCAAGCACAAGCACATTCAAGTTCTATATTTTCAATGACAATATACTTAATGAACACATAAGATGTTAACACGAGTCTACAAGACTAAACTCGATGCAGTTATGAGAGATTTATCCATACCAAACACATAACATAGGCATTATATTGAAGTTACACAACAGGGCATATTCCGAATTCCTTCATACAGACTCACAACACCTATTCTGGGCACGCAGTCGGCACCACATATATACTTAAAGATGAACAGTTCGCCTAATGACAATATTAGGACATATTTAATTAATGCGACATCACAGAAAACACATAGAGCGAGCCAAACTAAAATCAAGCAGAGTTTAGGCGATTCATTTACCTTCTCCGGACAGCAAATCGAGGCAGTATATTAAGTCGTCGATCCACTTGGAGGATTTATTACGATGCGATTAAAATGGAATGAAGATTTTGCTTTGAGAATACTCACTGGTTCGCGACGGATTCTTACGAAGAAGACGAAAGGGTTCGAATTTATGTTCTTGCCTTAGCCTTCTAATTTTCGGATTGTAAAGAAAGGTATTCTTAAAGGTGAAAGCGGTGCTCGACCTCTGTCTTTGTCTGTGTAAGAGAAAGGTTTTTTAGACTGTCCAAAGCCGTTGATTTTCGAATGTTCTTCGCCCTCTCCCCCGGATGCCTATTGCATGCGTATAACCTCTATTTATAGTCCAATTTGTGGATTCTGATTTTGGTAAATTTTTGGTACCCCTATTTGGGATAATTTTTAGTAAGGTTTTGGTTGGCGCTGATTTTGGGTGTTGATTTCGAAAGATTTGTTGCAATTTCGGGACTGATCTTGGATTTCAATATTTTCTGAACTTTGACACGATTTGGGGTGTATTTTATGGTAAGATTGATTTGATTATGATACCATTTTGGGAGATTCTTGGATTCGTAAGGTAAGATTTTGGTGATATGGGATTGCTTTTTTTTTTTTTGTGGAAATGGAAGGGTGTCGGCGATCTGTGGAGAAGAGCGGCGGATTTTTGGGTTCCATTTTAGGTTCTTTTATTTAGTTAAGGGTTGTGGGGGATGGGGAAGGGAAATATGGCTGGGGATGAGTTGGGCCGCGGGAACTGGGCAACGGGTTAGGGTAGTTGGGCTGGTCGAATTAAAAGGGTGGGCTGGTGGTATTATTTTATTAGGTATTTGTTCTAAGTTATAGATTGTAATTAGTGGTAAATAAATGGGGTTTTAAATTATTATTACTTAAATGCTAAATGCGGATATGATGTTTAAGGATTGCTTAATGTTTTTATAAATGCGACACTATTATTTTAAATCTTATTTATTGTGCATTATTTATCATTATTTAAGTTAAAATTAAATTATCTTAATATGACTTTAGGTGCTTTATTAATTTTAGCTTGGGTTTAAATTATTACAATAATTATGGAATTGCTTTGCGTATTAATAAACGCGACTATGCTATTTGACGCGACGTCATTGCTAAATTATTTATTTATTTACGTATTTATTATTAAAATTATTAAGAATTAATAGAATCAGGCTTAAAATTGATAAATGCGGGAGCGATACTCCAAGTGCTTAATATTCTACGTAAGATACGATGCCATTAATAAATCTATTATTTATGCATGTATTAATATTTTATTGTTGCATTTTATTATTATAAAACTGTAAAAAATTATTTTAAAAAAGTAGTGTAATTTTATAGTTAATGACTGGACGGGAGGGTCAAAATTGGGTGTCAACAACTTGTCCCTCTTTGTGTGGAGATGATGGAAGATACTTCAGACAAAGACGTTGACTTATAGCCAATTTTGTCTCGGTCCTCAGAATTTAAAATGCTGGGCAATTAAGACAAGGCTGACGCAAATCAAAATTTTGTCCCAGTGTCGAGTTATGACGACACTGGACTACCATGGTCAATCACCAAGACGGGCTAATGCAGACTCAAAATTTGTCCCAGTGTCGAGTTATGACGACACTGGGCTACCGTGGTCAAACACCAAGGCGGGCTAACGCGGATTCAAAATTTGTCCCAGTGTCGAGTTATGACGACACTGGGTTGATGTGATGTAAAAATAAAAATAAACTGGCTTGAACTTAGGGGTGTACCAGTATTGACTTATGAAAACACTGGGCTTATTGGTGATGTGGAATGAGTGGACCGACGCTCGAGACCGCTTCTGCCATTTGTTAGGAAGGTTGGGCCCCCAACAAATTGTTCCGGTTCGCTGTAAGAGAAAATCCACGGTGTGCTCCTGCTCCTGCATGCTAAAACTTAAGCAAACGGTTAGTGCATAACTGTTACGGCAAAATGATAACGCATGAATTTATAGGCAATGTAACTGTGTGAGTAGAAATGCTATCCTGTAAAATGTGATGCCGGTTGTGTTGATGTGATGCTGCAAATTATGTGATTTCGTCCTTGTATGGACGTGTTGCGATTGTGAATGTTGTCCTTGCTGCAACTGCCCCTTTAGATTGAATCTCTGTAGACTAAAGCTCAAGAAAAGTTAGTGCATAACTGCTAAGACAAAATAATAAAGCATGAATGTATAAGAAATGCAATTCTGAGAGTTGAGAAATCGTCCTTGCATAAATGTGATATGCTGACGGCGTCGTTTTCGTACGGGCGGCGTTTCAGACTGGGCGTCGTTTTCGGACTTGGCGTCGTTTTCGGACTCGGAGTCATTTTCGAACTTTGCGTATTTTTCAGACACGATGTTGATGAAAACATCATTGTGTTGATGCTACTATTCCTGTGAATTAATGCTCCTGCATGCTAAAACTTTGTGAAAATGTGCATATCGGTTAAATAAAAATAATGAATATATGAAAAAATAAAACTTTGTGAGTAAAGATGTCGTCCCTGTATAATGTGTAGGACGCTGCGAATGCTGATGTCGTCTCTGCTAGGACTTGCGGGATGCTGTGAATGCCGATATCGTCTCTGCACGGACTTGCTAGATGCTGTGAATGCTTGTTGAATGTTGCGATTGCTGATAGTCTCTGCACTGACTTGCTGGATGCTGCGAATGCTTGCTGAATGCTGCGATTGCTGATGTAGTCTCTGCACGGATTTTCTGGATGTTGCGAATGCTTTGCTGAAATGTTGTGATTGCTGATGTCGTCTATGCCCAGACGTACTGAAACTGTTCCTGTAAATTAAGGACCCTGTATGCTAAAGCTTAAGAAGAATTAGTGCATAAATTTTAAGACAAAAATGATAGAGCTTGAATGTGATTTTGTGAGTAGGGATGTTGTAATGTGTTAAAGGTGTCGTTGTTGCAAATGTTGGTGGCGTCATTGTGTTGATACTGACGATGTCATTATGTTGAAACTGATGGAGTTAGAGTGTTGACGATGCTGGTGGCGTCATGGTGTTGACGACGCATTCTGATGGTGTCATGGTATTGACGATGCTGATGGCGTCATGGTATTGACGATGCTGCTGACACTCCTATAAATTGAGGGTCCCTGTGTAATGTGATGAAGATGTGATTGATGGCGTCGTTGTGCGGACGCGCGTTATCACGACGCCGTTGTCCGGACGCGTGTTGTCGGCCGATAACGTTATTATGCGGACGTGTTGTCGGCGACGCCGTTGCTGGGCGTGTTGCGGCGACGATGTCGCTCGGGCGTGTTGCGATGACGCCGTGTTCGGACGTGTTCGCTGCGGACGCCGTTATGCGGACGTGTTCGATGGCGTCATTGCGTAGACATAATGTTGATGACGTCGCTGCCTGGATGTGTTGCTGATGCTCCTGTAGAATAAATGCTCATGCAAGCTAAGCTTGAGAAAAATTAGTGTATAACTGTTAAAACAAAATGATAAATATATGAGAAATGTAATTATGTGGGTAGGGATGTAGTCCCTGTATGATATGTGAGATATTGTGAATGCTGAGATGTTGTCTTTGGGCGGACATGCTAAATGTTGCAACTGCTGAGATGTTGTTGTAATGCATTTTGTGAACTGTATGGATTGCCATGATATCTTTGTTGTGCGTTTGTGCACTGCATGGATTGCAATTTGACTCTATGCCTGAGCTGATGCGCTAGACTTTGTTGCGGGATTTGAACTTTGATTGTTGATGTATGTCTGCTTCTGCTAATATGAAGAACTTTTGTTGTATTTTCTGCTTCTGCTAATATGAAAAATCTGCGCTCAAAGAAAATTTGTGAGTTTGAGGGGGGGCGGTTGATTCGCATTGACTTTGTAGTTTTGACCCTTGATGCTCGGACGTCTGCCTTGTTTGGACTCATAACTCCTGCCTGGTTTCCTACCTTGACTAGTTGTTAATGGTCCTAGTTTTGAATATGCAAAGGGCGTTTGGCCTAAAGTGTGTCTCAATGTGATTGCTTGCCTATCATGTGTATTTTCGTTATTTTCAAAATTAGGGAAGACTTCCTGATGGTGTGACCGAAGCCGATTTAGGCCGCCTACGTATCCCCACGAGAGAATCAGGTCATGACGTAGTTCATTACAAGCGAAATTGGGTAAAATTTCTAAAAGTGGTGAGATTTGATACACTGGAAGTTGTTCTGGCCTATGTTCCTGAATGACCATGACAGAGGGTGATGCCTCTCTTCTCCTCTGTGAGGTACCTCCTATGGAATCTGACTGCATTGCTCTGCTAGTTGCTTGTAGGGCTGTCAGATTTGTAATCTTTCCCGTTTTAATGCCTTCTTCCACGAAGTCGCCCATTCTTACGACTTCTGCAAAATTTCGCCCAATTACACTGATCATCTTTTCATAATACGTCGCGTCTCTTAAAGACTGCACGAACAAGGTGGTCATTTCGCTCTCTGCTATTGGAGGTTGGACCTTTGCTGCTTCTGACCGCCACCTCATGGCGTATTCCCTGAAAGTTTCTGTGGATTTCTTTTCTAGTTTCATAAGATAAAATCTATCCAGGATAGTGTCAGTATTGAATCTGAATCTATCCATGAAATCTTGTGCCATGGCATTTCAACCGTCCCATTTTCGAGGGTCTTGGCATGTGTACCAGTCCAGCGTCTCGCCGGTTAGACTCCCGATGAATAGTTTTATGATGATTGCTTGATTTTTCCCAACTCCAATCAATTTATCGCAATATGACCTTAGATGAGCTCGGGGATTCCCTTTTCCATCGAACATGTCAAATTTGGACACCTTGTACCCCACAGGTAATTCAACGTCGGGGTGCATATAAAAGTTTTCATATTCTAACCCTTCATCCCCCTTGTTCATCTGAATGCTTTTGAATGCCTCTTTCAAGCTACGGATTTCTTTTGCCACATTTTCATCAGTTCTAGCTCGAGTCTGTCGTTCCACTTCCTCGTATCGATCTGTCTCTTGAGAGGATACAGGCATAATAAATGGTTGGCTTTCGGTCGGATGTGCTAATGCCCCATATTGTTTGTTAGGACTAGTGATGCGTGTCGTATGCTCGTATTGGGTGGCTTGGCAATTTAGACTAAGTGGGGAGATATAAGTAGGTGGAGGTTGGGATATGTATGTAGTAAACAGATCATTTTGGAGGTCGGCTTGCAAATTGACCGGCCGGGTGATATTTTGGTGTGAGCTGGTATGTTGCGGCCTTTGCGGGGAGCTTTGGGGAAGTGGAGGCTCAAGGGCTTGTGATGCGATTGCATTTGTCCTTTGCTCTGGGAGTGGTGCCTTCAAGCTAATAGACAGATTTGTGATATTTCGGAGCCTTTCTATTTCGGCTTGCATGATTTCCATTTGCTGCAATAATTTGGCGAGGTGTTGATCATTGGTGTTTCTCTTTTCTAACGCCTATGCATCCTCTACAGGAACGGGGACGAGTCCTGTTCGTTCGCTCGTGCCTCTGGATTAGTCATTTATTGGATGATTGTGCTTCGACCAGTCAACGCGAATCAACCTTATGGGGATAAGCTAGGCAAAAATAATCATCTAACAAGTGAAGCAAACCAAGTTAGTATAATATGCAAAGAGTTGCAGGCAATATATAATAATAAGCAAATTGCAAATCAAGCGCGTGCTCTAACATGTTTGGGACATCTTTTATGCCAGAGGGAGGGCTAAACGTCACATATGCGAGGTTATGATAGATTTGTTCAAACCGTCCAACTGTAATGCTTTTATTGGAAATGACGACCAAATGACGGTGCACTTTTTCCAATTTCGGCACGTCATGATTAGGTTCGGATTTGTCTATCATCGTCACGCTACACATAATATGTTGGTTGGTCGTTGGGTTGAGAAACCCGTCGACAAGTTTGGTGTTTTTCTAATTGTGGTGTCGATACCAAGGACCGACCCACCTAAGGTAAATGCATGCATGCCTTAAAATAAAGGGTGGTATAGCTCTATCCTGAGTTTCTAAGATTTGGCTTTACTAGACGCAAGGTTCCCGAGCGGACAACTCGAGTGAGAAGGCTAGGCGGATGATCAGACGAACCGATCTAACTCCGCGCAGAGGCCAACTCTCCTAAAATTTGGATATTTTGAAAGAAATTTGCGGGTGCGCGAAGCACACCAGCGCGTGAGTGTGTGATTGTGTGAATTTTCTAGAGTGGAAGAAATATGAGCGGAATGCCAGTTTAAGGGAATGTTGAGGGTGTTTTAGTAAAAGAATGAATTTTTGTTTTTATAAAAAATTATAAGACTAGTGCTATAACAATATGTGTAAAGTTTAAAAGCATGCATTTATATTATTTTATCAAATAAATAAAAAAATGATTTATTGACTAAATGTAGGCATTTGCCTACTAAATGGACCTTGATTAGTATGCCACATGTTTAAGGGGGTTTCTTAGTATAAAAATAAGATTTCTATATGAACGTCAATAAAGGAATTTATAGCAAATGAGTTAGGAATCTTGGAAATAATATCCTAGCTACATGATTAATCATGCAAGTTAAGATTATTAGGTGGTTTAGTATAGCTTAAACTATGTATGGATAACCTAAAATACTTAATTCGAAGGGAAACAAATTGCTAATTAACTACTTTCTAATCTATTGACTCAAGGTTTGATGTTCTAAGAGTTCTACTAATAATGTAATGTTAGACAATTAATTTACAATAAATGAATGTGCAAGATAAAGAAAATAATAAAGTGACTCGAGGGAATGACGATAGCACTCGCCGGTGGCTTGGAATTTCTGACGCGGAGAATGCAAGAATGTGGATGCGGGTCCTCATGCGGTGTGGCTCATAATGAGCCTCATAATGAAACTCTTCATTTTTCTTCGATGCATTTCATGTAAAAGAAAAGAAAAGAAACAGAAAATTAGCATGGGAGCCTGGAAATATATGCTTAATAAAAGATAAAGGAATGCCTCATAAAGACTCAACATGAAGTACTGGCAGTAACCTAATAACAAGAACATAACAGGTATTGGGCTTCAACCCAGGTCAGAAAATCAGAAACAGCAACAGGCCCCAAACAACATAAAGAAAGACAGTGTTTAATCAAGATAAGCTGCATATTAGCAAACGCATATGAGTGGAATAAAACAAGCCAATTTTTTTAAATATCCAATTAACACACATGCTGCTACACACCAAGTATTATAGATAGATTCTGCGTGTTATATGATAGATCACATCATACTTTATTATATGAAACTAAACTGAGCATACAATATAGACAATGACTCAACATGGCGAGACTGATGCAAACAAGTATATAACGCTAGTGCGTGTATCCCTTAACAACTTGGCAAACAGGTCTAATGTAGAGTAGCTGAGAAGAATGTTAATATGACCAGTTTTTATCACTTGAGCAGGTAGAGTAAATGCAGAGTCAGTTTCAATAGATGCATCAGACAAATAAAACGACAAGCCACCACTCTGGGAGACTATTTTAATATGCATAACCAATTTGACTAAGGCAAACACAAAATCTCACTCACATTGTCTACTGGAAATGTTTCAGGATATGTCACAACATAGCCGGGATGTTGGTCAAGTATACTACGAGTCAAGTGGCAAAAAACAAGCCTAAACTAATGGTTTCGAAGAACAGGCTCAAATTATGCAGGCAATCAGGGAAATCAAATCCCAATATATTTTTCATGCACATCAGATTTTTTAAAATCACTGCAGGGAATCATTCTAGCCAACAGAGATGATAGGGGTGATTAACATACATAGCTTCTCAGTTATACATAATCATTAAGGTCAAAACTCAATCGCATCAGCATACTCAGTTTGCTTGACGTTGCAGGATTATTCTAAAACAATTATTCTCGGCACATGGTAGGCAAACAAATCCGGCAGTGAGGAGAATTGTCTTAAGAAAACAGGACCATCAAGCACAAGCACATTCAAGTTCTATATTTTATATGACGATATACTTAATGAACACATAAGATGTTAACACGAGTCCACAAGACTAAATTCGATGCAGTTATGAGAGATTTATCCATACCAAACACATAACATAGGCATTATATTGAAGTTACACAACATGGCATATTCCGAATTCCTTCATACAGATTCACAACACCTATTCTGGGCACGCATTCGACACCACATATATACTTAAAGATGAACAGTTCGCCTAATGACAATATTAGGACATATTTAATTAATGCGACCTCACAAAAAACACATAGAGCGAGCCAAACTGAAATCAAGCAGAGTTTAGGCGATTGATTTACCTTCTCCAGACAGCGAATTGAGGCAGTGTATTAAGTCGTCGATCCACTTGGAGGATGTATTACGATGCGATTAAAAGGGAATGAAGATTTTGCTTTGAGAATACTCATTGGTTCGCGACGGATTCTTACGAAGAAGACGAAAGGGTTCGAATTTATGTTCTTGCCTTAGCCTTCTAATTTTCGGATTGTAAAGAAAGGTATTCTTGAAGGTGAAAGCGGTGCTCGACCTCTGTCTTTGTCTGTGTAAGAGAAAGGTTTTTTAGACTGTCCAAAGCCGTTGATTTTCGAATGTTCTTCGCCCTCTCCCCCGGATGCCTATTGCATGCGTATAACCTCTATTTATAGTCCAATTTGTGGATTCTGATTTTGGTAAATTTTTGGTACACCGATTTGGGACAATTTTTAGTAAGGTTTTGGTTGGCGCTGATTTTGGGTGCTGATTTTGGGTGTTGATTTCGAAAGATTTGTTGCAATTTCGGGACTGATCTTGGATTTCAATATTTTCTGAACTTTGACACGATTTGGGGTGTATTTTATGGTAAGATTGATTTGATTATGATACAATTTTGGGAGATTCTTGGATTCGGAAGGTAAGATTTTGATGATATGGGATTGCTTTTTTTTGTGGAAATGGAAGGGTGTCGGCGATCTGTGGAGAAGAGCGGCAGATTTTTGGGTTCCATTTTAGGTTCTTTTCTTTAGTCAAGGGTTGTGGGGGATGGGGAAGGGAAATATGGTTGGGGATGAGTTGGGCCGCGGGAACTGGGTTGCGGGTTAAGGTAGTTGGGCTGGTCGAATTAAAAGGGTGGGCTGGTGGTATTATTTAATTAGGTATTAGTTCTAAGTTATAGATTGTAATTAGTGGTAAATAAATGGGGTTTTAAATTATTATTACTTAAATGCTAAATGCGGATATGATGTTTAAGGATTACTTAATGCTTTTATAAATGCGACGCTATTATTTAAAATCTTATTTATTGTACATTATTTATCATTATTTAAGTTAAAATTAAATTATCTTAATATGACTTTAGGTGCTTTATTAATTTTAGCTTGAGTTTAAATTATTACAATAATTATGGAATTGCTTTGCGTATTAATAAACGCGACTATGATATTTGACACGACGTCATTGCTAAATTATTTATTTATTTACGTATTTATTATTAAAATTATTAAGAATTAATAGAATCGGGCTTAAAATTAATAAATGCTGGAGCGAGACTCCAAGTGCTTAATATTCTACGTAAGACGCGATGTCATTAATAAATCTCTTATTTATGCATGTATTAATGTTTTATTGTTGCATTTTATTATAATAAAACAGTAAAAAATTATTTTAAAAAATTAGTGTAATTTTATAGTTAATGACTGTACGGGAGGGTCAAAATTGAGTGTCAACAACTTGTCTCTCTTTGTGTGGAGATGATGGAAGAGACTTCAGACAAAGACGTTGACTTATAGCCAATTTTGTCTCGATCCTCAGAATCTAAAATGCTGGGCAATTAAGACAAGGCTGACGCAAATCAAAATTTTGTCTCAGTGTCGAGTTATGATGACACTGGACTACCATGGTCAAGCACCAAGACGGGCTAATGCGGACTCAAAATTTGTCCCAGTGTCGAGTTATGACGACACTGGGCTACCATGGTCAAACACCAAGGCGGGTTAACGCGGATTCAAAATTTATCTCAGTGTCGAGTTATGACGACACTGGGTTGATGTGATGTAAAAATAAAAATAAACTGGCTTGAACTTAGGGGTGTACCGGTATTGACTTATGAAAACGCTGGGCTTATTGGTGATGTGGAATGAGTGGACCGACGCTCGAGACCGCTTCTGCCATTTGTTAGGAAGGTTGGCCCCCCAACAAATTGCCCCGGTTCGCTGTAAGAGAAAATCCACGGTGTGCTCCTGCTCCTGCATGCTAAGACTTAAGCAAACGGTTAGTGCATAACTGTTACGGCAAAATGATAACGCATGAATTTATAGGCAATGTAACTGTGTGAGTAGAAATGTTATCCTGTAAAATGTGATGCCGGTTGTGTTGATGTGATGCTGCAAATGATGTGATTTCATCCTTGCACGGACGTATTGCGATTGTGAATGTTGTCTTTGCTGCAACTGCCCCTTTAGATTGAATCTCTGTAGACTAAAGCTCAAGAAAAGTTAGTGCATAACTGCTAAGACAAAATAATAAAGCATGAATGTATAAGAAATGCACTCGAGAGAGAAATCGCCCGCATAGATGTGATATCGCCGTTGACGCCGCTTTCATCTGGCGTCGTTTGATCGGCCGCTTTCGACTCCGTTTCGGACTTGACGTCGTTTTCGGACTAGGCGTCATTTTGAGCGGCGTCGTTCGGACTTGGCCGTTTTTGACTCGCGCCGCTTTCGACTTAGAGTCGTTCGCTCGAGTCGTTTCCGACTTGACGTCATTTTCGACTTGGCGTCGCTTTCGGACCGGCGTCGTTTCGACTCGTAGTCATTTTCGACTCGAGTCATTTTCGACCGCCGCCGTCGTTTTCGAACTCGGCGTCGCTTTGACCGGCGCCGCTTTCGAATCGGCCGCTTGACTCGGCCGCTTTCTGACTGGCCGTTTTCGGACTCGGCGTCGTTTTTGGACTTTGCGTCGTTTTTGGACTTGGCGTCATTTTCAGACTCGAAGTCGTTTTCGGACTTGGCGTCTTTTTCGGACACGATGTTGATGAAGACATCATTGTGTTGATGCTACTATTCCTGTGAATTAATGCTCCTACATGCTAAAACTTTGTGAAAATGTGCATATCGGTTAAATAAAAATAATGAATATATGAAAAAATAAAACTTTGTGAGTAAAGATGTCGTCCCTGTATGATATGTATGACGCTGCGAATGCTGATGTCGTCTCTGCTCGGACTTGCGGGATGCTGTGAATGTCTATATCGTCTCTGCACGGACTTGGTAGATGCTGTGAATGCTTGTTGAATGTTGCGATTGTTGATAGTCTATGCACGGTCTTGCTGGATGCTACTAATGCTTGCTGAATGCTGCGATTGCTGATGTAGTCTCTGGACGGACTTGTTGGATGCTGCGAATGCTTTGCTGAATGTTGTGATTGCTGATGTCGTCCATGCTCAGACGTACTGAAACTGTTTCTGTAAATTAAGGACCCTGTAGGCTAAAGCTTAAGAAAAATTAGTGCATAACTTTTAAGACAAAAATGATAGAGCTTGAATGTGATTTTGTGAGTAGGGATATTGTAATGTGCTGAAGGTGTCGTTGTTGCAGATGTTGGTGGCATCATTGTGTTGACACTAGCGACGTTATTATGTCGATGGCGTCGCCGTGTTGGCGACGACGCCGCGAGTCATGGTGTTGACGACGCATTCTGATGGTGTCATGGTATTGACGATGCTGATGGCGTCATGGTAATGACGATGCTGCTGACACTCCTGTAAATTGAAGGTCCCTGTGTAATGTGATGAAGATGTGATTGATGGCGTCGTTGTTCAGACGCTGCGATCACGACGCCGTTGTCCGGAAGTGTTGTGGCCGATAACGTTATTGCGGACGCGTGTTGTCATGACGCCGTTGCTCGGACGTGTTGCGTCACGACGCCGCCGTTCGACGCGTGCGCTGACGACGTCGTTGCATGGGCGTGTTGCGCTGATGACGTCGTTGTCTGGGCGTGTTACACGACGCCGCGTTCGGACGTGTTCTCGCCGTGACATCGTTATTCGGACGTGTTCGCCGATGGCGCCATCAAGGACATACGCCACGACGCCGCCGCTGGACGTGTTCGATGCTCCTGTAGAATAAATGCTCCTCCAAGCTAAGCTTGAGAAAAATTAGTGTATAACTGTTAAAACAAAATGATAAATATATGAGAAATGCAATTTTGTGGGTAGGAATGTCGTCCCTGTATGATATGTGGGATGTTGTGAATGCTGAGATGTTGTCTTTGGGCGTACATGCTAAATGTTGTAACTGCTGAGATGTTGTTGTAATGCATTTTGTGAACTGTATGTGTCACGACCCGAACCCGGGCCCGTGACTGGTGCCTTACCCGGGCACCCAAGTAGACATACATCAGAGTAATCAGCGGAATAATAAATCAAGACATGAAACAAATGTAAAATGTAACATCGCTTATCCGAGAAAAAGTTGTCTTTCGATATATATATGTAACAAGTCCGCGCTACATCCCAACTTTACAACAGACTACGCACTTAGGAATATAAACAACTATGGCGAGTGGCCCCGCCATACCCTGAATGTACAACATATCTACAACACCATGGAGAGTCGTACCAAAAGTCGAGCCTCCGGAGAAATGGAGCTCCTGACACCAGAGTAAGGATCCTAAGAGTGAGGATCTACCACCTGCTTCCCTTTACCGTGGCATTTAACGCACTTCGAAGGAGGTCAAGATAACAGTACTAAGTATGTGAAATCAGAAGTACTTTAAATGAAATCATATCATTTTAAAACCAATTTACAAATATGTACGAAATACCAACGAATCGCACATAGTGCACAAAGATAACCAAAAGCAAAATAGATATAACATAATCGGTCTTTTCTAGGCCGCTAATGATCGGCAAGGCCAATCGCCCATGGTATCATTATGCGAGCCTAATCTCGAACTCCCGCACCGTGATAGGTCACACACGTACCACACGAGGTATTCCTCGTGACGGGGTAGCTAACCCGCGGTATCCTCCTCGACTCCCGCACCGCATAGTCACATAGACCGCGTAGTCACACGCATCGCGTGAGGCATTCCTCGTGACGGATAATACACCGAATGATCAATCTCGAATTCCCGCACTCGCATAGTCACACGCATCGCATAGCCGTATAGACCGCATCAAGGGTGGCAAGTCCTGTATAACAAGTCGAGGGTATGTGATATAATAACAAGATAACGGGCTTAACGCTTAACAACGTAAGCACAACAAGAATAACCCCTTACACAACATCACAAGACACTAACACGCGTAGCATCATAACATGTTTACTTATCAAACCATCTTACTACACTTTTCGTAAATCAATACAAGACTTTCATAAACAAATAAGTAAATTCCTTTTATCTTTCTTAAGTCGTTACACCTAACTTCCCATAAAGTTAGTATAACTCTTTAAGCTTTTAAAACCAAGTATTACTTTTCTTTCAAAATGATTCATAACTCTTTTGAAATACTTCAAGATTCTTATTATTTAAAACTCAAGTCAAAAGACATCGAGTAAAGCCAAGTTCGCTTAACACACGACGCTCACCGTACTATTTATATATTTTAAAAATATCATGCTCAAGAGGATAGGAAGAATCACATACCTCCTACAAATCCATCCGCCAAGTCGAATATGTCGCGCGCAGAGTATCAACCTATAATAGTCAAATACGCCTATCAACGCCTAGACTATTCTCGTAGAATATTCTAAGCAGAGGTTCTTAATTCTACGGAAAATCGGGCAAAGACTTCCTACCACAAACTACACAAGTCTCTGTAAGTACACCCCATGTAAGTACAGTTCAATTCTTCTTCTATACCATCCTTCTATATATCTTATACTCATTTCTATACTACTACGATGTAATCTCCAATTACAATAAGGACAAGATATTTACCTCGGTAAGCCCAAAATTATCCAAGTTTAAATGTCGATCCCGAACAACGCTTAGCTCCTAATTTGCACGCCCGATAGCTCCAAGAAACCCTTAGAAGTTTCTAAACAACTTCTACTTAATACTTCAACCAACTATGAAGATTTTCCCCAGGGTTTCGTTTTGTGACTAAAGGGAATATAGTAGTATTTCTGGGCTTTTAGTATAGAGGTAACTTAGGAAAACTACAAGGGATTTAGGCTAAGGTATTTTGGAATAGTAACTATACTTGGAGAATATTTTTCTACAAAGGGGTGTTTCGGCGATAACACAATTACGGGGAGGGGAAGAGCTTGGACGAAAGCTCACAAAGGGAGAAGGGAGTTTTTTTGAGACTTGGAAAATATTTTTGTGGATGAAGAAGTCTTGCACTAGATGGGGGTATTTATAGGACCCTCAATGGCCAAGATTCAAGCAAGTGTGTGGTGGAGATTTGGACAAGTGCAACCTTATCTATCTACTCCACAAATATCTACAAAACATTGACCAAAGGTTTATGGTCTTTAAAACACAAAAACGTACAACAATTCACCTAAACTCAGTCCACTGAGGGTGACACATGTCGCCTCTCTCGTTGGTCCAAAATATTTCATCTCTGAAAAATCCAAAATAAATAATTCTTGAAAACGTAAAATTCCCTTACAAGGTTCGGAAAATTTTTCGTCGGAAAAACAATTCTTTTCGTTGGGTGTGCACAATTTCATCCTTAATCATAATTCGGGCTTACACAATTGTACGTACGTCCTCACATACATACTCTAGAAATACGGGGTATAACATTCTCCCCTCCTTAGAAACATTCGTCCCGAATGTTCCTTCCCAAGACAGATAACGATAAAGTTCCTCATATCTTAAACAGTTTGCAAATGCCACACATGGCCACAATACAACACTTAAGTACATATGCCAAAGAAAATTTACAAGTAGGAAAGTGAGTTACCTGGAGGTGTGGGGAATAAGTGAGGATACCTCTGCCTCATGTCCTCATCTGCTTCCCACGTCATCTTCTCCCTGTTCTCGTTCCGCCATAAGACCTTGACGGAAGTCACATACTTCTTCCGCAGACGCCTAACCTGACGATCGAGTATCGCTATGGGACTCTCCTCATACGATAACCCCTGGCCACCGACATCGCCAATCGGTGTACTTAGATGGATCCCCGATACATCTCCTCATCATAGAAACATGAAAATCGACGCAAGGCTCCGACGGACGACGATTCAACTCATAGGCAACCTTGCCTACCTCGCGAACAACTGATAAGGCCCAATGTACTGGCCGAGCTTCCTTTCTGCCAAATCTCATCACACCCTTCATGGGTGACACCTTCAGAAAACCCAATCATCAACCTCAAACTCCGATGCCGACGACGATGATCCGTGATACGACTTGCCGACTCGAGCCGCAAGAATCGCTTCCCGATAAGCTTCACCTTATCCATCGTCACAACCAGTGTCGGTCCCACTAATCGCACTCGCCATTATCAAACCAGCTTATCGGCGACCGCACTTCCTCCCATACAAGGCCTCATAAGGCGCCATCCAATACCGAGTGGTAGCTATTATTATACGAAACTCAACTAGAGGCAAATGATCCTTCCACTACCCTCAAGTCAATAACACAAAGCTCGTAGCATATCCTCGAGTCGGATAAGACGCTCGCTCGTCCGTCATTCGAGGATGGAATGCAGATCGAGGCTCACTGCGTCCCCTAATCCCTTCCGAAAGACCTCCGAAGTTAGCCGTAAACCGGGCCTCTGCGATATGATAGAAATAGGGACCCTATGCAGCCTCACGACTTCTGATGTAAAGTCCGCATAATCCTCACCAAAAGTCGCCCCGACGGAAGAAAGTGGGCTGATTTCGTCACCGTCGACGATAACCCGGATAGAATCATGCTTCCTCCGAGCGAGGTAATCCCGTGATAAAGTCCATGTTGATCACCTCCCACTTCCGTGCGGGATCTCTATCGCTCGCAATAATCCACCGTGCCTCCGTGCTCTACCTTCACCGCCGACAACACGCACCGAGCCACAAACTCTGCAACGTCCCTCTTCAAGCCATCCCACCAATACACAGATCTGAGGTCGTGGTACATCTTTGTCGACCCCGGGTGGATAGAGTAACGCGCGCTGTGTGATTCCCTATAACTCCGCCGCCAAGTCCTCGCAATATCCGAACACACAACTCGCTCAAACCTTAGCACCCCATCAGGTGCTACCTCAAAAGGACCCTTCCCCTCACGAAGAGCGGTATCACGATACCGTGTCAAAACCGGATCCTCAAACTGTTGCCTCTTCACCTCCTCGGCGATGGAAGACTCGACAACCTCTCGAACTCGAACCCCACTGCTATCAGAACCAATCAATCGGACTCAGGCTCGCTACCGATGCAACTCGCGACCATGCCCCTCCTCTCTGGCGGCACAACTGATAGACTCCCCATCGACCTATGACTGAGGGCATCTGCCATAACATTGGCCTTCCCCGGGTGGTACATGATATCGACATCATAATCCTTGAGTAACTCTAACCACCGTCTCTGTCGTAAGTTCAGCTCCCTCTGGCTGAAGATATACTGGAGGCTCTTGTGGTCTGTGTAAATATCCACATGAACTCCATACAAATAGTTCCTCCAGATCTTCAAGGCGTGAATCACCGCTGCCAACTCCAAATCATGGGTGGGGTAGTTCCTCTCATGCTTCTTAAGTCGCCGACGCGTGACGCTTATAACCTTGCCCGCCGCATCAATACACATCCAAGCCCGATGCCCGACGCATCACAATACACCACATAGCCGCCAAGACCTCGTGAAGAGTAAGAATCCGGGCGGCCACTCTCCTTCAAGAATCGAAACCCCGCCACAAGCATCACCATCAAACTTAGCCGCTTCGAGTCACTTAGTCGCGGTGCCAAATAAGCAAACTTCTCACGAACCTCCGAGCAGTAACTCGCAAGGCCCGTAAAATCGCGCACCTCGGAGTAGTAGGTCTAGGCCAAGTCCTGACTGCCTCGATCTTGACCGTATCCACCCGAATACCATCAGCCCCAACAATATGCCCAAGAAAAGCCACCGAAGTCAACCAAAACTCACATTTAGAAAACTTGGCGTATAATCACTGGTCTGGAGAACTCTCAAAGACGCCTCCTCAAATGCTCGCATGCCTCGCCTGAAGGGAATAAACCAAGATGTCATCAATGAATACTATCACAAATGTATCCAAAATGGCTTGAACACTTGGTTCATCAAATCCATAAAACCACGAGCATCGTCAAACCGAAAGACATAACCTCAACTCATAGTGCCCGCATCGTCCTAATACGCCCTGGGACATCCGCCTCTAACTCGCACTGATGATAGCCCGATCGCAGATCAATCTTGAGAAACATCTCGCACTCGCAAATCGGTCGAACAAATCATCAATCTCGGAATGGGGTATTCGTTTAATAGTCACCTTGTTCACCGTGTAATCAACACACATGCAGCGGCCCCGCCCTTCTTCTTCACGAACAATACCGCGCTCCCACGGAGAAACACTAGGTCTCGATGAAGCCCTTTCTCCAAAGAAATCTCTCACCGGTCCTTCAACTCTCTCAACTCTCGGTGCCATTCTGTATGGCGGAATGGAAATAGTCGAGTGTCCGCAAAGACATCGATACAAAACTCTATCTCCTCTCGTGAGGATACCCGAGGTCATCCGAAACACATCCGGGAACTCTCGACATCGAATCGATCAAAATCTGGTACCGCAGCCTCAATATCAAACACCCAAATGAGATGGTAGATATACCCCTTCTGCACCATCTTCCTGGCCTTGAGGTAAGAAATAAACCTACCCCTCGGCGACACAGTGTTCCCCACCCACACAATAACCGGCCCCGAAATCGAACCGCATCACTTTCTCCTCGCAGCTTACATTGGCGTAGCAAGAAGCTAGCCAATCCATACCCATGATCACATCGAAATCAGTCATGTCCAACTCTATCAAGTCGGCAAGGGTCCGACGACTGCATATAGTCACAGGGCAAGCCCTATATACACGCCGAGCTACCACCGAATCACCCATCGCGTAGCTACCTCGAAAGTGGTCTATGGGCTCGTGCTCTATCCCTATCCTACTAGCAATAAGGGAGATATATAGATGCAGTAGAACCCGATCTATCAAGGCATACACGCCACAACATGAACCGATAAAGTACTGCGGATTTACATCCGCGATGCCTCCCGGTCCCGGCGGCCGACAGGCATAAATGAGGTTATGAGGACCGCTAGAATCGGGACCCGCGCCACGACCTGCCGCGACACGCTGGTCCATGAGTACCCGCTCCCGGGCGAGAGTAATCGTAGGGATGAAGACCGCAAAGACTCGTAGGTCGACTCTACCATCCGCGCCGCTCGCCTGACGGATTTCGCGATAGTGACCTGGCCGCAAGTGTAGCAAACTCCCGAGGTAGTATCACAACTCCGAATGGAATCTACCACATCGACACACCGAGAGGACTCGATCGGTTAGCACCGCTACTCCCGAAGTCAAGTCCCGGGCCCCGACCGCCCCAATACCTCGCTTTCACAAGACGGTAGGAGTGCTCGAGCCGGCCGTGGTGCAAATCTAGTCTCGCCGAGACCGCCCACCCCGAGAGCTACCAAAAATCCCGCTGCCCCGCCTTCTCGCCGATATCCGCCGAACCGTCTGCCTCTACGCCCGCACCCAGTGCATGAGCTCGAACGCGGCAATGTCCATGCCCGGTGAAGAGCTACACCCGAGCAAGACTCGCCAAATAGTCATCTAGTCCCGTAACGTGGCGTGCACTCGGTCCTCCATATTCGCTACTAATGCAGGGACATATCGAGCCAACGACCGAACTCAACGTTGTACTCGATCAGGCGCCTCTCGCCTCAAAGATAAAAATCTTACCGCGTTTCCTCATCCGTGGCGGCAAGAAATGAGTGAGAAATGCCTCCGAGAACTCGCCCCATACCGGAGGCGATGCTCTCCCGGATAGCTCCACGAATCAAACCAATCGATCACGTATCACGCACCGATGCGAACCGAAGATCACGACCGGTCTCAAGCCTCGATCACTCTACGATCCGTCAGAATCGCTTGATGAACTCGCGATCATCCTCGTGCCTCGACCAGAACTCGGGCGGCTACAACTCGTAAAATCCCGTAGCCTCAAACTATCCGACTCGTGAACCACGGCATCGCTGAGCCGAATCGCCGTGATCCACTTATCTCACGTTCGCCACGATCCTCGCAAGAATCGCCATCTTCAGAATCCATCTCCTCTCGCTTCCAGCCGTGGACCGAGGCGCAGTATCGTGGTCTCATCAGCCATCGCCGCGGCTTAAACCTCGCTGGGCCGGGCGGCGTGGAACTCGCCGCCCGAGGTATCGCCTCGGTATAGGCGGGCTCAGGCCTCGTGGACCTCGTGTCCTACTAGCGCCTCCTCGGCCGCTTTGCCCTTCTGGGCCCGTTGCTGCGCGAGGCATAATCGATACGTAAAAGGAATACGTTAGAGGGGTCCAACTTATAACACAGCTCTAAGGCACGATCTCAGAGTGAGAAGAATGGAAACCAATCCTAAATATCCTATAGCCTCCTGATTATTGGTGTGGTGCACAACACACCGATAATCAAAACTCTACTAGATACGGTCTGTAGACACTTTCCGAGGATTAACTGCTCTGATACCACTTTTGTCACGACCCGAACCCGGGCCCGTGACGGGTGCCTTACCCGGGCACCCAAGTAGACATACATCAGAGTAATCAGGGGAATAATAAATCAAGACATGAAACAAATGTAAAATGTAACACTGTTTATCTGAGAAAAAGTTGCCTTTCGGCATATATATATGTACAAGTCCGCGCTACATCCCAACTTTACAACAGACTACGCACTTCTAGGAATATAAACAACTATGGCGGACAGGCCCCCGCCATACCCCGAATGTACAACATATCTACAACACTGCGAGAGTCGTACTAAAAGTCGAGCCTCCGAGAAATGGAGCTCCCGACACTGCAGTAAGGATCCTAAGAATGAGGATCTACCACCGCCTTTACTCGTGGCATGAACGCAGCCTCAAGGAGGTCGATAACAGCACTAAGTATGTGAAATCAGAAAGTACTTTAAATGAAATCATATCATTTTAAAACCAATTTACAAATATGTACGAAACAACCAATGTAATCGCACATAGTACAAAGATAACCAAAAGCAAAATAGATATAACATAACCGGTCTTTTCTAGGCCGCTAATGATCGAAGCAAGGCCAATCGCCCATAGTATCATTATGCGAGCCTAATCCTGAACTCCGCACCGCATAGTCACACACATGCACCGCATGAGGTATTCCTCGTGACGGGGTAGCTAACCCGCAGATCCTCCTCGACTCCCGCACCGCATAGTCACATAGACCGTATAGTCACAGCATCGCATGAGGCATTCTCGTGACGGATAATACACCAAATGATCAATCCTGAATTCCCGCAGCCCGCATAGTCACACAAACCGCATAGCCGATAGACCCGCATCAAGGGTGGCAAGTCCTCGTATAACAAGTCGGGGGTATGTGATATAATAACAAGATAACCGCTTAACGCTTAACAACGTAAGCACAACAAGAATAACCCCTTACACAACATCACAAGACACTAACACGCCGCAAAGATCATAACATGTTTACTTATCAAACCATCTTACTACACTTTTCTCAAATCAATACAAGACTTTCATAAACAAATAAGTAAACTGCCTTTTATCTTTCTTAAGTCGTTACACCTAACTTCCCATAAAGTTAGTATAACTCTTTAAGCTTTTAAAACCAAGTATTACTTTTCTTTCAAAAATGATTCATAACTCTTTTGAAATACTTCAAGATTCTTATTATTTAAAACTCAAGTCAAAAGACATCCGAGTAAAACCAAGTTCGCTTAACACACGCACGCTCACCGTACTATTTATATATTTTAAAAATATCATGCTCAAGAGGATAGGAAGAATCACATACCTCCTACAAATCCACCGCCAAGTCGAATATGTCGCGCAGAGTATCAACCTATAATAGTCAAATACGCCTATCAACGCCTAGACTATTCTCAGAATATTCTGCGGAGGGTTTAATTACGGAAAATTGGGCACTTTCCCTGCGTCAAACTACACAAGTCTAATGTAAATGCATCATGTAAGTACAGTTCAATTCTCTTCTTCTATTCCATCCTTCTATATATCTTATACTCATTTCTATACTACTACGATGTAATCTCCAATTACAATAAGGACAAGATATTTACCTCTGAAGCCCAAAATTATCCAAGTTTAAATGTCGATCCTGAACAACGTTTAGCTCCTAATTTGCACGCTCTGATAGCTCCAAGAAACCCTTAGAAGTTTCTAAACAACTTCTACTTAATACTTCAACCAACTATGAAGATTTTCCCCAGGGTTTCGTTTTGTGACTAAAGGGAATATAATAGTATTTCTGGGCTTTTAGTATAGAGGTAACTTAGGAAAACTACAAGGGATTTAGGCTAAGGTATTTTGGAATAGTAACTATACTTGGAGAATATTTTTCTACAAAGGGGGGGGGGGGTGTTTCGGCGAGAACACAAGGAAGGGGAGGGGAAAAGCTTGGACGAAAGCTCACAAAGGGAGAAGGGAGTTTTTTTGAGACTTGGAAAATATTTTTGTGGATGAAGAAGTCTTGCACTAGAGGGGGCTATTTATAGGACCCTCAATGGCCAAGATTCAAGCAAGTGTGTGGTGGAGATTTGGACAAGTGCAACCTTATCTATCTACTCCACAAATATCTACAAAACATTGACCAAAGGTTTATGGTCTTTAAAACACAAAAAACGTGCCAACAATTCCCCACCTAAACCGTCCACTTGAGGGTGACACATGTCGCCCTCTCGTTGGTCCAAAATATTTCATCTCTCGGAAAAATCCAAAATAAATAAATTCTTGAAAACGTAAAATTCCCTTACAAGGTTCGGAAAATTTTTCGTCGGAAAAACAATTCTTTTCGTCGGGTGTGCACAATTTCATCCTTAATCATAATTCGGGCTTACACAATTGTACGTACGTCCTCACATACATACTCTGGAAATACGGGGTATAACATTATGGATTGCCATGATGTCTTTATTGTGCGTTTGTGCACTGCATGAATTGCAATTTGACTCTATGCCCGAGCTGATGCGCTAGACTTTGTTGCGGGATTTGAACTTTGATTGTTGATGTATGTCTGCTTCTACTGCTTCTTTCTGCTTCTGCTAATATGAAGAACTTTTGTTGTATTTTCTGCTTCTGCTAATATGAAGAACCTGCGCTCAAAGAAAACTTGTGAGTTTGAGGAGGGCGGTTGATTCGCATTGACTTTGTAGTTTTGACCCTTAATGCTCGGACGTCTGCCTTGTTTGGACTCATAACCCCTGTCTGGTTTCCTATCTTGACTAGTTGTTAATGGTCCTAGTTTTGAATATGCAAATGACGTTTGGCCTAAAGTGTGTCTCAATGGGATTGCTTGCCTATCATGTGTATTTTCATTATTTTCAAAATAAGGGAAGACTTCCTGATGGTGTGACCGAAGCCGATTTAGGCCGCCTACGTATCCCACGAGGGAATCAGGTCATGACGTAGTTCATTACAAGTAAAATTGAGTAAAATTTCTAAAAGTGGGACCGAAGCCGGTATGGCCGCCTACGTATCCGCCAAGGGAATCAGGTCAAACGTAGTTCCATTTTATTACAGAAAAAGCGCAAAATATATTAAACTAACTATTTTAGGACTCGGAGGGCCAAGGCAGAGGCACGAGTCCACTTGTTCAAAATGTCTTCGCTCGCCTTCAATGACTGAGTCTTCGCAGATCGCCCTGCAAAGACACAACTAAACAAATGACTTATTCATCAGTTAAATAATTTCCGGCAAGGAGCACCTCCTTTTCTCTGGCGGTTGGTCGATGATTCAACTTTCTTCCCTTTTCGGGCTGGCGTAATAGTCCCTTCCAGACTGTTTTCTTCATCTTTAGCTATCATATTCACATGGGCATCTTCATAACCGGGAAGAAGGTTATTGTTTACATTGAGAGGAGCATCTTTCAGCTGAATGACTCCCACTTTGATTAACTCCTCTAGTTTGTCCTTGAGTGTATAGCAATTTTTGATGTCGTGTCCCTCGGCACCGGAGTGGTATGCATAATGTTTGGTTTTATCGTGCCCTCGTAAAGTAGGCCTGGGGGTATTTCTGGGAATTGGTTGGAGTATTCCTGCAGCTTTCAGCTTCTCAAACACTTGGGCTATGGGTTCGGCTAAAGGTGTATAAGTTTTGGTTGGTTTTATTTCGGCATCTATGCGGGGTTTGGGTCCGTTTGGTGTACGGGTTCGTGACTGTGGTGAGTATGATGGATTTGGATATGCTGGTTGGGTATGGTAAACAGGATATGGGGTAGCGCAGTGCTGATAATACGATTGTGGATTTTGAGTGTTTTGGTTATAGTAAGAAGGTGGTGAGATTTGATACACTGGAAGTTGTTCTGGCCTATGTTCCTGAATGACCATGACAGAGGGTGATGTCTCTCTTCTCCTCTGTGAGGTACCTCCTATGGAATCTGACTGCATTGCTCTGCTAGTTGTTTGTAGGGCTGTCAGATTTGTAATCTTTCCCGTTTTAATGCCTTCTTCCACGAAGTAGCCCATTCTTACGACTTCTGCAAAATTTCGCCCAATTACACTGATCATCCTTTCATAATACGTCGCGTCTCTTAAAGACTGCACGAACAAGGTGGTCATTTCGCTCTCTGCCATTGGAGGTTGGACCTTTGCTGCTTCTGACCGCCACCTCATGGCGTATTCCCTGAAAGTTTCTGTGGATTTCTTTTCTAGTTTCATAAGATAAAATCTATCCAGGACAGTGTCAGTGTTGAATCTGAATCTATCCATGAAATCTTGTGCCATGACATTCCAACCGTCCCATTATCGAGGGTCTTGGCATGTGTACCAGTCCAACGCCTCGCCGGTTAGACACCCGATGAATAGTTTCATGATGATTGCTTGATTTTTCCCAACTCCAATCAATTTATCACAATATGACCTTAGATGAGCTCGGGGATTCCCTTTTCCATCGAACATGTCAAATTTGGACACCTTGTACCTGATGCGCGAAAAGATGCACACACTTTAACGCAAGTGCACGTTGTCGACTCAAGTAATATAGTCTTGATAAGACCGAATATCGTCCACAAGGATTAGGGTTCAAGTACCAACTATCTATCTTTTGGTATCTATTTGGCAATTGATATTTGATTTTGTGGTTTATAACTAATAATTATATGTCACGACCCAACCCCGGGGCCGCGACTGGTACCCTACCGGGGTACCCTGTCAAGTATATATCAGAGAATAGCAGCGGAACATACATAACACATAACTTATAAAAAGGTAAACATCGCTAGCCAGCCGATAAGGCTGCCTTCCAAAAAAAAACATACTTAATCAGAAGTACAACTTATTCTTACAGCCCAAACCACAAACGTGACTACGCACTTCAGAATAACAATCGTATGACAGGGCCCCGCCATACCCCATGAATGTACAAAAGTCTATAACCTCAGGGAATCATACCAAAAGACAAAGCCTCCGGAGGGATGGAGCTTTCCAAGAATCGAAATGATCCAAGGAGCGGACCAAGAAGTTACGATCTCGACTGCAGATGAACGCAAACGAAGGAGGTCAGTACAACAGGTACCAAGTATGTGAAACTGAAAATACTGTAATGAAATCATAATAGCATATTGATGCGCGTAATATGCACACACTTTAAACGCAAGTGCACGTTATCGTATCAAGTAGTATAGTCTTAGATAAGACCGAATATCGTCCTCTAGGATTAGGGTTCAAGTACCAGTGATCTATTTTCTAGTATCTATTTGGCGAATTAATATTTGATTGGTTGTTTATAACTAAGAATTTCAAAAGCTATTTAAATGTAAAGACTTACTTCAGGTGTGATGAGAATAGGGCTTCTATGTATCCTTACTATCCGCTTATGTTACTTGTTAATGCATTACTTATGGTGTTCTTCTTTGGAGAAAGCGGGTTTACGTAAATCGTTTTATACTCCGTTAGGGTTATATAAACACTCAACCCCAGATTGTTCCTTACCTAACTTTCACGATAAGGGTAACTCTATAGGAGGATTAAGCACAAAACCTAGTCAATCGTCACGCACAATGCGCAAAATTAGGGTTGTTAAGCCTCTCATCAACGCTTACAAATCTAATTGAGGTATTTTCATCCCCAATTCAAGACCGTACCCAACTTACAAAGATATTCACAATCCTCCTTTCGTAACTGATTAGAAATCATATAGTGATAACTAGTTGTCAATTAGCTACCAAGAATTCAACTCAATTATTGGATATATCCCTCAATAAGAATAATAACCATAAGCATGCATTACTTTATAACATAAGGTTCAAGAATTCAACATAGAAAGCCCTATAAGAGAATTAGTTCCTAGCCATGAATATGACAAGAACTAATTCAAAGTTCATCATGCAAAACCAAATAAATAAAGGAAAGGAAAAAGAAATTACTAAGCTAATGGTATCCAAACTCCAAGTCAAGAATCTTGAGTGCAAGAAAGGAACCTCAAAACCGCCTAGGGTTCTCCTTATATAGTTTTAGAACGCCTCCTTCTTTTCCTTCCGTGCTGGCCCAAAAATCCAAAAGACCTAATTTTTCCGCCGCTGGCCACTGCCTGGCGCGCCTAAAGTTCTGCAATACTGGTGTTTTGGCGCCGCGCCCGATATTCGCTGCTCGGTAGCCGCGCTGCAACTCCCGTGGGCTTTGATGTTTAGCGCCGCGCCTGCTTTCAGTCTTCGGCGCTGCCGCTGGATCTTCGCAGCTTCTTCGAATAATAGCGCCGCCTCGCTTCGATCGCAGGAGGCCGCGCGCAGTCTGATTTCACTGCTTGCCACTTTCTCCGCTTTCACTCTAGTACTCCTCTTTTTCCTCTTTTTCGCCTCTTTTCCGCCATTTGGCCACTTTAGCCACTTTGACTCAAAAGAAAGAAAATCTATCCTAATACGACACTTTGTATGTACAAAACGGGACAAAAGACTAACTAGACTGACTCAAAAGGTGTATATAAAATACACCGATCAAATACCCCCAAACTTAACCTTTGCTCGCCCTCGAGCAAAGATAAAAAGAAAGAAATAAAATGACACTAATAAATAAGAAAATCAACAAAGAAAATAAACAGACTCCGCCATTGATCACTTTTGTCGCATGAATGTTAACTAGAAAACATGAAGGTTAGCGTAATAATACGCAGAACATATAGCATGGAATTTCAACACATTGAGCTAGATATTTCGCAAACTCATACTTATCATGCTTAAATGGAAGTCAGTGTACTCAAGTATGCATATAAATTCAAAAATTCCTATGGCATGCTTACTTGCTATTCTCCACTAATTCTGGATATACATAAAAGAGATCTTCAGGACTTTGGGGGTTGTAATGTAGGCTTAGGTAGGGGTTGGTAAAGATAGGCATTTAGGCTCATTTTTCTGTACCATAAGCTCTTTGGCTTTTCAATTTTCCCCTTTTTCTTTTGATTCTTTACTTCACTTCAATTCTATCCTTCCTCTTTGTTTTGGGAGAATGAAGTATATAATAATGACAAGCACTTCAAACTTAGGCTTTTGCCTATTTCTTATTACTTTTGTATTGGAGCAACAGACTTTATTCATTCTTTTGTTTTCTTTGAACACAATGTACTCCTACTGTTTCATAATTTCACTTATGGTACACTTTGTGGGAATATAGGGTGTCAAAGAAGAAGTTTCAAATTTTAGGCTCAATGGGGCTAACTAGTGATATTTTTAAAGTACGGGATAGAAAAGAATGGTAAGAATTGACTATCAAAGAAATGCCTGAGTCATCTCCCTAACATGCATATCCTAACTATTTCGCCTCAAATAGCAAGCAGTCATAACACATAAGCATTTATCATTTAGCATACATAACTCAAGCAAGAGACTCCAAATAGACAGATTCTGTGAGTTTTTGGCATCTCTAACCTAAGTGTTTAGATAGCTGCTTCCATTCCTTTACATTATTCCACCTTACTTCACTAGGTGTTTCTAGCAACTACAGCATACATGATCTTTGACAGGCAATTATGACTCAAAAAAGAAAAATTTTGGTGACTCAAAATAAACATGAAACAAATAAAAAGACTTAAATAAAACATAACATGACACACAAATAAAACTAAAACACAAAACACACCCCAACTTAAATTACACATTGTTCCCAATGTGTAGACTCAAAGGAAAAACTAAAAGACAAAAAGACTTACGCTTTTGGCTAAAAATCGCGGTGGCGGTGGTAGTGCTTCTAATTTCGTGAGGAGAGAGCCCTTGGTGTTTGATTTGGCGGTAGGTCTTTTGGATCAAAGTATTTTCCGCAATTCTGAATCGACACCGCGACGCTTAAACTTCCGCACCTCTTCGATCTTTCGCCGCGCCTCGCTTCAGCCGCGGCTTAAACTCCTGGCTCCATCGGATTTCATGCGCAAGCCTATTGGAAGCGCGCTTATCTTGGCACATTTTTCTGGATTTCTGCTGCCGCCGCTTCCTGGCGCCGCGACTTTAAACTTCAAAGACCTTTTCAGATATTTCGCGCCGCGTCGCTCTGGCGCCGCGCTACCCGCTTTTCGAAATCCTCGCTTTTCGCTTTATTTCCTGCACTGTCAATCCCATCACAAAACACAAGACTCCAAGACCGTGAGACTGTTCTGAGACAAAAATAAAATAAACTTAAAAGACAGAAATTAAAATAACATAATTGAAAACGTTGGGTTGCCTCCCAACAAGCGCTGTCTTTAACGTCTTTTAATGGACGCAAGTTCCTTAGACTTACTAGCCCCGGGTGGATTAAGTCCCCAACTAATCCATTTCCGCCACATTTGGCGCCTTTTTTCTCCTTTTCTTTTAGCATTATCGGTAGTAGGAGTTCCGAACAATTACCTCATTTAGTGTCATCTCAAAGAAACCATGCTTGCTTTCGCTCATCACTCTTTGGTTGCATCTGCAATGGCTCGCGTGGGGCTGGTGGTGTTGATTGCAAACACCCACTTACGCTTGGCTCAATGACGTGTTTAAAGACTTTAAACACCATCTCTTCGTTCTCCACTCTTAGCGTTAGCTCTCCTTTCAACGTCAATCAAGGCTCTACCCGTTGCTAGGAATGGCCTCCCAATATGATCGGATTTCTGCATCTTCTTCCATATCCAGAATGAGGAAATCTGCAGGAAAGAAAAAATTTCTACCTTCACAATCACATCCTCGATCTTCCCTCGTGGATGAACCACTGTCCTGTCGGCTAGTTGCAGACTCACGCGGTGGGTTGGCTTCTCCTAACTCCAATCTTTTGAAAACCGATAGGGCATCAAATTTATACTCGCCTAAATCACACAAGTGCTCATAAGTCACCCCGCCATCATGGTAGTGTAAAGCTTCCAGGTCCTTTAGCTTTGGTGGCAATTTCTTTTGTAAGATAGCACTACACTCTTCCATTAGTGCTACTATCTCATATTCGGCCGATTCTCTTTTTCCCAAGATTTCTTTCATGAACTTGAAATAAGATGGCATCTGCTCCAAAGCCTCTATAAACGGTATGTTGATGTGCAACTTCCTGAATACCTCCAAGAATTTGGAAAATTGTTTATCGACCGCCTTCCTTTGTAATCTCTGGGGGAAAGGAATCTTTCTCAGATACTCCTTCTCCGGAGTTTTCTCTATCACTGGGCTAGGTTCAGCCACCTTATCTTTTTCTAACTCTGCTTCCCTCTCAACTATTGGCTGAGGCGGCTGTTGCTCCAATTGTTTTCCACTTCTCAACTGCACTGCCTTACATTGCTCCCTCAGATTTACCTCAGTATTGCTTAGCAATGTCCCGTGGCACGATGTTTGCTCGCTATACCGCCCTACTGTGTTTCCAAGTTTCAACGAGGATCTAGATTTCGTTATAAACCGCGTCTGGCGCCGTGCGCCGCCATGGCCGCTAAGCTCATCTGGTTTTTTCACGACTCGCATTGAGCCGCTGAGGCCGGGGCTTGAGTGGCGGTCATGATTCTGCATCGCTGCCTGCATCGCCCCTATACCGATTCTCGCCGCTCGATATTGGTTTGGCTGCTGCATCGATTTTGCCGCCCCGCATCGATTTTGCCGCCCCGATCTCCTTTCCATGAGAAGTTTGGGTGATTCTCCACCCCGGATTATAAGTGTTTGAGTAGGGTTGTTCTGTTGCCTCTGGTAGTTACCTCACCGCTGACACTCGCTGCTCCATTGGGATGTTGTTGGGATCCGCCAAGGACACCTATCAAATGTATGTGCGCCACATATCTCACGCTTTTTCTAGCTGCACAAAGATTCACCGACACAAGATGTTGCCGCAATTGTTTCGCTAGAAGAGCCACATGCGTTCAAAGCAAAGAATAGCATCTACTTCACGGACCCCTACGCTTCTTCTCCCACTGGTTGCCCTCTCTTCAGTGACATGGTTGTTAGTGGCCATATCTTCTAATAACTCGTGGGCTGTTTTCCTCATGAATGCTCCACCTGCGGCTGCATCTATGATGGTTCTGGTTGTACTGCTCAGCCCGTTGTAGAAAATATGAACCAAGTTCCACAACTCAATGCAATGGTGTGGACACTTCCTCTGTAGATCCTTGAATCTCTCCCATGCTTCATATAAGGACTCTCCATCAGCTTGATAGAAGTTGTTCAACTCCCCTCTTAATTTTGCTGCTTTACAGGGTGGAAAGAACTTGGCTAGGAATTTCTGTGCCAGCTCGTGCCATGTAAATATCGAATCAGCTGGCAGGGAATTCAACCATACTTTTGCTCATCCACGAGTGAGAAGGAAAGAGCCTCAACTGACGCATCATCGAACGCCGTTATATTCGAAAGTGGCACATAGCTCCAAGAAATTTGCTATGCGTATACGTGGATCCTCCACGGCATCCTCCGAATCAGATCACAGTGCCGCACCATGCTCGTAATCGCCGGTTTTATCTCGAAATTGTTGGCTCTATCAGAGGAGCTAATGCAAGTCTGTGCTCCATTCACTCTTGGTAGCACATAATCTCCTGCATTTCTTTCCGGGCCGGATTCGAACTCTATCCTCCATATCTATCGCACTTGCCGAGGATCTCCGGTTAAGTTGATTTTCACCTAACCCTTCTCTCATCCTGTTATTGGGAGCACCGCCCATTTCTATCAACGTTGCAATTCGATTCTTTCGCTCGCTTGCGTGCTTTCTCAATTTCCGGATCAAGGAACAAGAGTGTCGACTCTCTTCTCCTTCGCATAAACCGATATCCCGAGAAAGATCAAAACAAACAAAGAATCACTAAGACTCGATTTTCGTAGAAACTAAAAATAAAAAAATAAAAATTAAATCCAAATTAGAAATTAAAATAGATAATTTGATATTGAACTATTGCCTAATCCCCAATACGCCAAAAACTTGATGCGCGTAATATGCACACACTTTAAACGCAAGTGCACGTTATCGTATCAAGTAGTATAGTCTTAGATAAGACCGAATATCGCCCTCTGGATTAGGTTCAAGTACCAGTGATCTATTTTCTAGTATCTATTTGGCGAATTAATATTTGATTGGTTGTTTATAACTAAGAATTTCAAAAGCTATTTAAATGTAAAGACTTACTTCAGTGTGATGAGAATAGTGGCTTCTATGTATCCTTACTATCCGCTTATGTTACTTGTTAATGCATTACTTATGGTGTTCTTTTTGGAGAAAGCAGTTTACGAAATCGCTTTATACTCCCGTTAGGGTTATATAAACACTCAACCCCAGTGATTGTTCCTTACCTAACTTTCACGATAAGGGTAACTCTATGAGGATTAAGCACAAAACCTAGTTGACCGTCACGCACAATGCGCAAAATTAGGTTGTTAAGCCTCATCAACGCTTACAAATCTAATTGAGGTATTTTCATCCCCAATTCAAGACCGTCTACCCAACTTACAGCATATTCACAATCCCTCATTTTCATAATCTGATTAGAAATCATATAGTGATTACTAGTTGTCAATTATGTACGAAGAATTCAACTGATTTATTGGATAGATCTCTCAATAAGAATAATAACCATATGCATGCATTACTTTATAACATAAGGTTCAAGAATTCAACATAGAAAGCCTATAAGAGAATTAGTTCTAGCCATGAATATGACAAGAACTAATTCAAAGTTCATCATGCAAAACCGAAATAAATAAAGGAAAGGAAAAGAAATTACTAAGCTAATGGTATCCAAACTCCAAGTCAAAATCTTGAGTCAGGTAAGAAAGGAACCTCAAAACCGCCTAGGTTCTCCTTATATAGTTTTAGAACGCCTCCTTCTTTTCCTTCCGTGCTGGCCCAAAAATCCAAAAGACCTAATTTTTCCGCTGCGCCATGCTTCACGGCTAGCGCGCTAAAGTTCTGCAATACTGGTGTTTTGGCGCCATGCCGATATTCGCTGTTCGAGTAGCCATGCCGCAACCCCGTGGCTTCTGGATGTTTAGGCGCCGCTGCTTCTCGTCTTCGAGGCGCCGCGTGGATCTTCGCAGCCTTCTTCAATAATAGCGCCGCCTCGCTTCGATCGCAGGAGGCCATGGGCAGTCCGGATTTCACTCGTTTGCCACTTTCTCCGCTTCATTTCTAAGACTTCCTCTTTTTCCCTCTTTTCGCTCCTTTTCCGCCATTTGGCCACTTTAGCCACTTTAACTCAAAAGAAAGAAAATCTATCCTAATACGACACTTTGTATGTACAAAACGGGACAAAAGACTAACTAGACTGACTCAAAAGGTGTATATAAAATACACCGATCACATATATATAAAGCAGGAGACATGTATGATAGCCAAACTACAGTACACAACATATACGCAGCCATGTCAAGTCAGGGACTCACGCCCTCTAGGTCATCACTCAAATATAACCATAGGTCTCATGCCCATAATATCAATCATGCCCGTGGAATTCCTTCCTCACCGCCGATGCATGATATGACAACACTAAGGAGTACATACGAATACTAGATCCCACCAGATTATAAGAACTGCGAGGCAAGACGGCGCATAGCTACCAGATCCACCTGCATCCTCAATCGATCGGCAAGTACGAAGCCGCCTACCGATCCACCCGCATCAACAATACTATAATCGAAATCACGGCCGACCGGCAAGTCGATAGCTCTACCAGATCCACCTCGCGCCACATCACGATCGGCAGTACGCAGCTAACCACCGATCCACTCAGATCACACCACTTCGCCTAACCCCGACCGGCAAGTACGAAGCCGACTACCGATCCACTCGCATCACGCCTCGGCCGGCAAGTACGAGGGCTAACTACTAGATCCACCCTGCATCAGTAGACCTCATGGAGAGCCAATCCATGGAATAATATTGTCAACAGGGAAACGAACCCTCATCATGTCCGCATACCCGTGGAATCCTCCATCACTGACGGTACGCCCAACTAGACTCATAACTACATGCTTTTAATTCGAATTGCAATACCATGCCCTTACATAAACCAAGACAATTACCATGCCTTCTTTTCACATAAACCAGGAGAATTCTTATTTAAGCAAGCCAAAGTACTTATCAAGGCACACATAGAATAATTCTCAATTAAACAAGCCAAAATACTATGTACGTACATTCTTTTCGAAAGCTTCCTTTTTATGTAAAATCCAAGATACTAACACCCGTAGTATCGAGGCGTGTCTATTTTTCAAAGTAAGTTACTACACCTTTAGAAAACTCATTTCAAAGCTTGAAACCAAGTAACTTCAATTTTCCACGATCTAGACAACTTATGCTCATTAATCAAAATAGACAACTCTCATAACCTTCCATAAAGTTATTATAACCAACTTCCCATAAAGCCGTTATACTAACTTTATGCTTTAGAAATTTAAGACATCCTTACCCATTCATAAGGCCGTTATAACTAACTTCTCATAAAGCCGTTATAACTCCTTATAAACCATTTCGTTCTTTTACTAACCAAGAGACTTATACTTCAAACAAATTCATACAATTTTCAAAATACTTCAAGCCTCTTATCCTTTAGAAAACAAGTTTCTTACCTCAAAAAATTTAAGTCTCTTATCTTTTAGAATAATTCAATAATCAATACTTTCACACCAAAAAGTACTCCATACTTCATTATGTCAAGAAATCCTTGTCTACCTTATTTAGGATAAACCATTCCTTAAGAAATGCGGGTTAACTACTTAACCCAACCAACTTGACATTTTCTTAAAACAAGTCAAGTATAACAAAAGGATTTACTTCATTCAAAACACGACGCTCACCGCATATATAGTTATAACTACTCATGCTCAAGAGATAAGAAAGTTTCCACATACCTCTTCGGTCAATCCACTTGCTAAGCTCAAACTACCGCAAGTAATATGCCAACCTATAATAACCATAATACGTTTATTAACCTCTAATTTCAATGTAGAAATAACCTAAGTTCAAAGCCCCTAAATTCTATGGAAAATTGGGCAGTATCTCCTTTGTTTCTACATACTTTGCCACCTTTCTCAAGGCCGAATTTATCCTCCAAACGCCACATTTAAGGCTCAACAATCCAACATTTTAAAGGGATTACACTTCCAAACTGGGTGTAAAATTCTGCCCCATTAGGTACAACAATTCACTAAATAGTTCTAAGGTAGTGTTTAGGCTACAACATGCTCATAATATCTTCTTAACCAATTCTTTTATATCCAAACCACATTCCTTGCATGCAATGACTCTAAGAGCATTATTCACTACCACAAGTTCTTTCTTCTTAACATGCAACACTAGAAACTAATTCTAAAGGAAGAAATGTTACCTTAAAGTTTTAGCCAAACTTATTCCAAATATTTTTGCTAGCTTCCTTGCCAAGAACACCACCACAACAACACCATCAAGCTAGCCACAAGCTTCCTTCTTGTTCTTAACTTTTCAGATTTTTCTCTAAGGCTAGAATTTCTTTTGGAATTTTAGAGAGAAGGAGGAGCTAAATTAGAGAGAGAGAGAGGTTTGAAAGATGACCAAGTCTTCAAGACTTGGACAATATAAGGCATGCAAGAAAAATCAGATGGGGGGGGGGACACTTGTCACCCTCCCATGGCCTTTTTAAAAGAGAAAATCAGATTTTTCCGAATCCGCCTCGCGCGCTTCGCTTCAAAGGCCATGGCTGCAAAACCTCCGCAGCTTCTTCAACTTCCGCAGTACTGCTTCCGGCGCAAGGCTCAACTTCAGCCCTCAAGATTTCCGAGCTGCCTCAGACGGCGCGCCCTGCTGTTTTGCTCAAACGCATTTCGGTCTGTCACAGACTGAACTTGTAACTCCCATAACTTTCTACTCCGACGTCCTATCGACGAACGGTTGGTTGCGTTGGAATCTAGACTCAACGAACTACGTCCTGGGCCTTTGAAACACTTAGGAACCCTCAATGTACCGGGTCATAACCCGCCTCAAAGTTGACTAAAACCTATCCGGAACAATCCATCAACCTATCTTTGAAAATTTTAAGTCTTACTCCCTTTTGTACACTCTCATGCGCATGACCTGAACTACGGGGTGTAACATTATAAAAGTTAATTAACTATAAGTTTACTTCAGTTGTGATGGGAATAGGGCTTCCATGTCTCCTCAACTATCCTCTTATGTTATTTATTAATGCAATGAATTATGGTCTTCTTCTCTCGGAGCTAGCAGGTTTACAAAATCGTTTTATATTCCCGTTAAGGATATATAAACACTCAACCCCAGTATTGCACCTTATCTACCTTTCGGTGATAAGGATAACTATATAGGAGGATTAAGAATAAAAACCTAGTTAACCGTCACGCACCATGCGCAAAATTAGGGTTGTTAAGCCTCTCATTAACGCTACATAAATAATTGAGGTATTTTCATCCGCAATCCAAAATATGTCTACCCAACTTACAGCATATTCACAACCCCCTCCTTTCGAAATTTGATTAGAAATCATATAATGATGATTAGTTGTCAATTAATTACCAAGCATTCAAAGCAATTATTGGATAAATCTCTCAAAGAAGAATAATAACCATAGACATGCATTAATTCATAACATAAGTTTCTAGTGAATCAACATGGAAAGCCCTATAAAAGAATTAGTTCCTAGCCATTGACATGACAAGAACTAATTCAATATCCAACATAAAAACTGAAATAAAGTAAAAGAAAGAAAAGAAAATACTTAAGAACGAGAATCCAAGCCTTCTAGCATCCAAGGGTTGTGTTGTGGAATATTTACAAGATGGATTGGTGGATGGATAGATGTAGAATGGTGAATGGTGGAATGGAGAGTGAGTAATTCTTCTAATGATGTAGAGTATTTATAGCCAAAGAATCCTTTTGGTGAAGGGTTAGGGATTTTGTAGGTAGGAAAAGTTATTAGAATCCTTTTAGGTAAGGGTTTTAAGGTAGGAAAAGTTATCCCTTTAGGTAGGAAAAGTTATCCCTTTAGGATTCTGAAAACATGTCAAATTCGACCCAGCACTTCATAATTCCCGCGTCGGCGCCGCGGCCCTGCAGACTGGCGCCGCGGCGCCTAAAAATCAGAGATCTTTGGACGGCTTCAGTGGTCGGCGCCGCGGCGCTGCTGCCAGGCGCCGCGGCTCTGGTGACGGAATTCTTCCGGATTTTTCGTTTCTTCGTCCTTTGTTCGTCCGGTCTTCGTCTGATCTCCTCTATAATTCCCGGAACTTCTTAGACTTCCTTTCTTGGCCCTTTTTGTGTGCAATTCCATCTCAATTAAGCTCATTTTCTCTTCTTTTCGTCATTTCTCCATTTCTGACCGCTGTGACACAAAAGAAAGGAAAACGACCCTAATACTATACTAAACATAAACAAAATGAGTAAAATACTAACTAAAATTGACTCAAAAAGTGTATATAAAATACACCGATCAAATACCCCCAAACTTAACCTTTGCTCGCCCTCGGGCAAAGATAGAAAGAAAGAAATAAAGGACTCAAGAAAACGACAAATAAAAGACTCACTGACATTGATCACTTTTGTTGCATTGATGTTATCTAGAAAAACATGAAGGTTAGCAGAATAATATGCAGGAACATATAGCATGAGATTTTTAGCACACTAAACACATTAAGCTAGATATTTCGCAAACTCATTTTTATCATGCTTAATGGAAGTCAACATACTGAATCATGCTTGTAAAATTCAAAAATCCTATGGCATGTTTACTTGCTATTCTCCACTAATCCTGGATATGCATAAAAGATATCTTCAGGACTTTTAAGGGTTGTAATGTAGGCTTAGATATAGGTAGGTAAAAATAGGCATTTAGGCTCATTTCGTGTACCATAAGCTCTTTAGCTTTTCCAAATTTTCCCTTTTCTTTTGATTCTTTACTTCACTTCAAATCTATCTTTCCCCTCTTTTGTTTTGGGAGAGTGAAGTGTATCATAATAATGTGCACCCCAAACTTAGGCTTTGCCTATTTCTTATTATTCTTTTATCAGCATCAAATTTGTTCACTCTTTTTGTCTCTTTTTTTAACACAATTTATTCCACTTTTTCACATTTTTACTTATGGCACAATTTGTGGAAATATAGGGTGTCAAAGAAGGAGTTTCAATGTTTAGGCTCAATGGGGCTGACTAGAGATACTTTTAAAGTCAGGGATAGAAAAAAGTGGTAAGAATTGGCTATCAAAGAAATGCCTGAGTCATCTCCCTAATACGATATCCTAACTATTTAGCCCAAATAGCAAGCAATCATAACACATAGGTTTAAGTCATTTAGCATGCACAATTCAAGCAAGAAACTCCAAATAGACAGATTATGTGAGTTTTTGGCATATCTAACTTAGGTGTTTAGATAGTTGCTTCTAATTCCATTACATTATTTCACCTTACTTCACTAGGTGTTTCTAGTAACTACAGCATACATGATCTTTTGACAGGCAATTATGACTCAAAAGAAAAAAAAAATTGTGACTCAAAAATACACAAAAAACAACAAGAAAAACTTAACATACTTATAACAAGACACAAATAAAAAACAATAAAACATCCCCCAAAACTTAAATCACACATTGTCCCCAATGTGTGCAAGACTCAAAGAAAATAAAAGAAAAAAAAGTACAACTTACTGACACAACACAGCGGTCATAACGGAGGTCTAGGAGGCAAAATTCTGGAATTTGCACGGAAATATAGCTCTCAAGTTCCGAGCGCGACTGAGATAGGGCCATGGCGCTACTAGTCTTGTGGCTCTGAGTTCCGCGCCATGCCGATTCTGGGCGCCACGGTGCTGTCGACGGCTTTTCCCTTTTCTTTTTTTTTCCAGCGTTTTGCTCCTTTTTCCTTCGGTTTTAGCTTTCAGTCCACCTGTCATCCAACAACACAAAACAAGAACCCAAGACCGTGAGACTGTTCAAGACAAAATAAAATAAAATAAAGACAGAAATTAAAATAACATAATTAAAAACATTGGGTTGCCTCCCAACAAGCGTTGTCTTTAACGTCTTTTAGCCGGACGCGATTAATCTTTACGAGTGCCCATTGGATCCTTCTGCGAACTGCTTGCGATCCGCAGAGTTATTGTTGCAGGTCTCACTTCAACTACAACAATTGCTTCAAACAAGGGCCTCAAATATACGATTATCCCCCAAGTACACAAGACATGCTTGTCTTTTAAGCTCTCTCTAATGTAGGGATTAGTGAGATTCCCAACATCTCTTAACTCTCGGGGGTGCCCTTGATGGTATGGACTTCCTGTTTGGGGGTCAACTTTGACAGCTTGTGGTGTTTCTTCTGCAATAGGTACAAGAAAAAGATTTTCCAAGGAATCGAAGGTGAATAATTGGATCTCTGCAATCTTTTCCTTCTACACCAACTATCTCGCTTGATTCCTCGAGTTGGGTGTGGTTCGTGCTCCTCAATTTGCTTGCCACCACCCACCTGCAGATTGCTTTTCTTGCATTTATTTGCTCAAAATGATCGAGTTCTCCTATTTGCGGTTCCAACTTCTTCATGGCCAATCTCGTTTCGTCCGTAGGCGAGTTTGATACCTAGCGAAACTGAGTATGGCTTCTCGCAATTCCTCCCTCTCTTCCTCTATGGTTGGAGCTCGATCATATTGACAGTAGAAATCCATGTCTTAAGGATCCCTGAGATGAATCAAAATCAACAACGAATCACGGCACACTTGTTTTTTTTTTTCAAAAGAAAATAAAATAAAATAAAAAATTTAAAGAAACAAAAATAAAAACCAAATTAGAAATTAAAAATAGATAAAATTGATATTGAACTATGCCTAATCCCCGGCAACGGCGCCAAAAACATGATGCGCGAAAAGATGCACACACTTTAACGCAAGTGCACGTTGTCGACTCAAGTAATATAGTCTTGATAAGACCGAATATCGTCCACAAGGATTAGGGTTCAAGTACCAACTATCTATCTTTTGGTATCTATTTGGCAATTGATATTTGATTTTGTGGTTTATAACTAATAATTATAAAAGCTAATTAACTATAAGTTTACTTCAGTTGTGATGGGAATAGGGCTTCCATGTCTCCTCAACTATCCGCTATGTTATTTATTAATGCAATGAATTATGGTCTTCTTCTCTGAGCTAGCGAGTTTACGAAATCGTTTTATATTCCCGTTAAGGATATATAAACACTCAACTCAGATTGCACCTTATCTACCTTTCGTGATAAGGATAACTCTATAGGAGGATTAAGAACAAAAACCTAGTTAACCGTCACGCACCGCGCCAAAATTAGGGTTGTTAAGCCTCTCATTAACGCTACATAAATAATTGAGGTATTTTCATCCGCAATCCAAAATATGTCTACCCAACTTACAGCATATTCACAACCTCCTCCTTTCGAAGTTTGATTAGAAATCATATAATGATGATTAGTTGTCAATTAATTACCAAGCATTCAAAGCAATTATTGGATAAATCTCTCAAAGAATAATAACCATGCGTACGCATTAATTCATAACATAAGTTTCTAGTGAATCAACATGGAAAACCCTATAAAAGAATTAGTTCCTAGCCATTGACATGACAAGAACTAATTCAATATCCAACATAAAAACTGAAATAAAGTAAAAGAAAGAAAAGAAAATACTTAAGAACGAGACTCCAAGCCTTCTAGCATCCAAGGGTTGTGTTGTGGAATATTTACAAGATGGATTGGTGGATGGATGGATGTAGAATGGTGAATGGTGGAATGGAGAGTGAGTAATTCTTCTAATGATGTAGAGTATTTATAGCCAAAGAATCCTTTTGGTGAAGAGTTAGGGATTTTGTAGGTAGGAAAAATTATTAGAATCCTTTTAGGTAAGAGTTTTAAGGTAGGAAAAGTTATCCCTTTAGGTAGGAAAAGTTATCCCTTTAGGATTCTGAAAACATGTCAAATTCGACCCAGCACTTCATAATTCCCGCGTCGGCGCCATGACGATCAGCGCGTGGCTAAAAATCGAGAGATCTTTGGGCCGATTAATTGGCGCGGCTGCTGCCACTTTACTGGCTCGTGACGTGAATTCTTCCGGATTTTTCGTTTCTTCGTCCTTTGTTCGTCCGGTCTTCGTCTGATCTCCTCTATAATTCCCGTAACTTCTTAGACTTCCTTTCTTGGCCCTTTTTGTGTGCAATTCCATCTCAATTAAGCTTATTTTCTCTTCTTTTCGTCATTTCTCCATTTCTGACCGCTGTGACACAAAAGAAAGGAAAACGACCCTAATACTATACTAAACATAAACAAAATGAGTAAAATGCTAACTAAAATTGACTCAAAAAGTGTATATAAAGTACACCGATCAGTACCCCACATGTAATTCAACGTCGGGGTGCATACATAAGTTTTCATATTCTAACCCTTCATCTCCCTTGTTCATCTGAATGCTTTTGAATGCCTCTTTCAAGCTACGGATTTCTTTTGCCACATTTTCATCAGTTCTAGCTCAAGTCTGCCGCTCCACTTCCTCGTATCGATCTGTCTCTTGAGAGGATACAGGCATAATAAATGGTTGGCTTTCGGTCGGATATGCTAATGCCCCATATTGTTTGTTAGGACTAGTGATGCGTGTCGTCTGCTCGTATTGGGTGGCTTGACAATTTAGACTAAGTGGGGAGATATAAGTAGGTGGAGGTTGGGATATATATGTAGTAAACAGATCATTTTGGAGGTCGGCTTGCAAATTGACCGGTCGGGTGATATTTTGGTGTGAGCTGGTATGTTGCGGCCTTTGCGGGGAGCTTTGGGGAAGTGGAGGCTCAAGGTCTTGTGATGCGATTGCATTTGTCCTTTGATCTGGGAGTGGTGCCTTCAAGCTAATAGACAGGTTTGTGATATTTCGGAGCCTTTCTATTTCGGCTTGCATGATTTCCATTTGCTGCAATAATTTGGCGAGGTGTTGATCATTGGTGTTTCTCTTTTCTAACGCCTCTGCATCCTCTACAGGAACGGGGACGAGTCCTAAGCTGGTTCGTTCAGGTGCCTCTGGATTAGTCATTTATTGGATGATTGTGCTTCGACCAGTCAACGCGAATCAACCTTATGGGGATAAGCTAGGCAAAAATAATCATCTAACAAGTGAAGCAAACCAAGTTAGTATAATATGCAAAGAGTTGCAGGCAATATATAATAATAAGCAAATTGCAAATCAAGCGCGTGCTCTAACATGTTTGGGACCTCTTTTATGCCAGAGGGAGGCCTAAACGTCACATATGCGAGGTTATGATAGATTTGTTCAACCGTCCAACTGTAATGCTTTTATTGGAAATGACGACCAAATGACGGTGCACTTTTTCCAATTTCGGCACGTCATGATTAGGTTCGGATTTGTCTATCATCGTCACGCTACACATAATATGTTGGTTGGTCGTTGGGTTGAGAAACCCGTCGACAAGTTTGGTGTTTTTCTAATTGTGGTGTCGATACCAAGGACCGACTCACCTAAGGTAAATGCATGCATGCCTTAAAATAAAGGGTGGTATAGCTCTATCATGAGTTTCTAAGATTTGGCTTTACTAGACGCAAGATTCCCGAGCGGACAACTCGAGTGAGAAGGCTAGGCGGATGATCAGACGAACCGATCTAACTCCGCGCAGGCGCCAACTCTCCTAAAATTTGGATATTTTGAAAGTGTTTAAGGGAAACAATAAAACAAATAGCAATTAAAACAATTAAACATACAAAATTAAAGCAAACAATTTTAAGGCATTTAAAACAAATAAAAACAAATAAAGCCAAGCAATAATAAACCTAGGTTTGCTATGGTCAAGAACCTTAATTCCCCAGTGGAGTCACCATTTCTGTCACACCCTTTTTCGACCGCGACATTATACAACTCCTGCTTAATAAAAAGTTAGGAAATAAAATAAAAATGCTAAAAAGTGCTAAAATGCTAAAGGTGCTAAAAAGGGTGCTAAAAGCTAAAGAAGTTCAAAGAGGTGCTAAATGTACTAAAATGCTAAAGGTGCTAAGTGCTAAAGGGTTCGCGAAGTCGTCACCTAATTAGTTTGGGTGAATTAGGACACCTAAATGTCAACTAGGTTAAAGTCAACATTAACTCCATTTTTTAAGGTCTGCAAAACTTATGTGAGATTCTGGGCAAGGGTTCTTTATTAATCTAGAGGGAAGGGATTAGACACCCTCTAAGATCCGCTAACTTGCGGTTGTCCGTTCAAACCTAGGGTTAATTATTTATGCTAAGATGCAATGTTGAGGGTGTTTTAGTAAAAGAATGCATTTTTGTTTTTATAAGAAATTATAAGACTAGTGCTATAACAATATGTGTAAAGTTTAAAAGCATGTGTTATATTATTTTATCAAATAAATAAAAAAATGATTTATTGACTAAATGTATGCATTTACCTACTAAATGGACCTTGATTAGTATGCCACATGCTTAAGGGGGTTTCTTAGTATAAAAATAAGATTTCTATATGAACGTCAATAAAGGAATTTATAGCAAATGGGTTAGGAATCTTGGAAATAATATCCTAGCTACATGATTAGTCATGCAAGTTAAGATTATTAGGTGGTTTAGTATAGCTTAAACTATGTATGGATAACCTAAAATACTTAATTCGAAGGGAAACAAATTGCTAATTAACTACTTTCTAATCTATTGACTCAAGGTTTGATGTTCTAAGAGTTCTACTAATAATGTAATGTTAGACAATTAATTTACAATAAATGAATGGGCAAGATAAAGAAAATAATAAAGTGACTCGAGGGAATGGCGATAGCACTCGCCGGTGGCTTGGAATTTCTGACGCGTAGAATGCAAGAATGTGGATGCGGTTCCTCATGCGGTGTGGCTCATAATGAGCCTCACAATGAGACTCTTCATTTTGCTCCGATGCATTTCATGTAAAAGAAAAGAAAAGAAACAGAGAATTAGTATGGGAGCCTGGAAATATATGCTTAATAAAAGATAAAGGAATGCCTCATAAAGACTCAACATGAAGTACTGGCAGTAACCTAATAACAAGAACATAACAGGTATTGGGCTTGACCAGTCGAGAAAATCGAAAGCAAGACAGGCCCCAACAACATAAAGAAAGGCGATGTTTAATCAAGATAAAGTGCGTATTAGCAAACGCGTATGAGTGGAATGAAACATGCCAATTTTTTAAATATCCAATTAACACACGCTTCTTTACACCAAGTATTATAGATAGATTCTGCGTGTTAGATCACATCATATTTTATTAACGGAAACTAAACTGAGCATACAATATAGACAATGACTCAACATGGCGAGACTGATGCAAACAAGTATATAACGCTAGTGCGTGTATCCCTTAACAACTTGGCAAACATGTCTAATGTAGAGTAGGCGAGAAGAATGTTAATATGACCGGTTTTATCACTTGGCGGTAGAGTAAATGCGAGTCGATTTGATAGATGCATCAGACAAATAAAACGACAAGCCACCACTCTGGGAGACTATTTTAATATGCATAACCAATTTGACTAAGGCAAACACAAACTCTCACTCACATTGTCTACTGGAAATGTTTCAGGATATGTCACAACATAGCCGGGATGCTGGTCAAGTATACTACGAGTCAAGTGGCAAAAAACAAGCCTAAACTAATGGTTCAGGCTCAAATTATGCAGACAATCAGGGAAATCAAATCCCAATATATTTTTCATGCACATCAGATTTTTTAAAATCACTGCAGGGAATCATTCTAGCCAACAGAGATGACAGGGGTGATTAACATACATAACTTCTCAGTTATACATAATCATTAAGGTCAAAACTCAATCGCATCAGCATACTCAGTTTGCTTGACGTTGCAGGATTATTCTAAAACAATTATTCTCGGCACAAGGTAGACAAACAAATCCGGTAATGAGGAGAATTGTCTTAAGAAAACAGGACCATCAAGCACAAGTTGCAAATTGTGTCGAACACATGGAGGCGGGAAAACAACTGAACCATCTGTTGCAACAGATCACAAACTTGTTGCAATAAGTTAATAATATGTTGCAACAAGTGCATTATCTGTTGTAACAGATGAGTAACCTGTTTAATAGCTTCACATTTAGTAAACAATAAGTATCACTTGTTTTCGTTATTTACACCTAAATATGGGTGAATCAAGTAGTTCTCATCAAATTACACCAACGATCGCTCGATTTGAGAAGTATACGCTTAGTTGATCATATGTCCTGACTCAGAATACCATCAAATTGGTTAGGAACATTTAGTAAACAATAAGTATCATTGGTTTTCGTTGTTTACACCTAAATATGGGTGAATCAATTAGTTCTTATCAAATTACACCAATGATCGCTCGATTTGAGAAGTATACACTTAGTTGATCATATGTCCTGACTCAGAATACCATCAAATTGGTTAGGAATATTTAGTAAACAATAAATATCATTGGTTTTCGTTGTTTACACCTAAATATGAGTGAATCAAGTAGTTCTCATCAAATTACACCAACAATCGCTCGATTTGGGAAGTATACACTTAGAATTTTCCATCAAAGCAATGAAATTACCGTCTAATCCATTAAGGATGTTAGTAGATAAATATATTGATCACTAAATATCATTGAATCCCTTTGTTTAACACTAAATATCATTGATTTCCTCTGTTAATAACTAAACATATGTGACTTATATCCTAGTTGTTGCAGTAATTTCATGATCTGTTACAACAATTACATAATATGCTGCAACAATTGCATAATCTGTTACAGCAGTTGCATAACCTATTGCAACAAGTACATAATCTGTTGCAACAATTGCATAATCTGTTGCAGCAGTTGTATAACCTGTTGCAACAAGTATATAATCTGTTGCAGCAGGTAACATAGCTGTTGAACAAGTCATATCACTTGTTGGATGAAACAAATAATGTACTTATTGCAACATATTATTAATTTGTTGCAACAACTAACCCATCTGTTGCAACAGATTACAAACTTGTTGCAACAGATGAGTAAGTTGTTGCAATTTCTTCAACAATTGAAAGATTTGTTATAACAACTGACTCATGTGTTGCAACAAATCACAAATTTGTTGCAACAGATGGGTAAGTTGTTGCAATTTCTTCACAATTGAAAGATTTATTACAACAACTGACTCATATGTTGTAACAGATCACAAACTTATTGCAACAGATCACAAACTTGTTGCAACAGATTATCAACTTGTTGCAACTTCTAAAATAGCAGTTAGATTTATCGCAATAACTTGTAATCTATTACAACAACTAAACCATATATTGCAACACATTTGTAATTTGTTGCAACAGATGAGTCAGTTGTTGCAACAAATTTGTGATCTGTTGCAACAGATGGTTCAGTTGTTGCAACTTCTTCAACAACTGTTAGATTTTGTGACTTATTTAAAACTACTGAAACCATTGAACATAATGTATTGAACACACCTTAAATAATGAACACATAATATATACTTAACAAAATGTCTTAGAAAAGTATTGAACACCTAATATATACTTAAATTACATAATGTCATAAAAAACTCCTAATATATACTTAAATTGTTCAACAGACCACATTTTGGCTCCAAAAAATGCAAAAATTAATGAATTGTTTATCAACCCATCTTAGGGCTCCAACACCTTTTCAATGACACCTAATGCTCATCTCCATTGCATCCTCCCTACAGAATTGTCGCTGATTAGACTTTCTGGTTTTGTCACAGTTGTGCCGGTAAGCAAAGCCTTCATAAAAGCAATTGACCACGAACCACATGCCCTACTAGTGACATTGCGGGGGAGATTCTGTAGCCTATTGAATTCACACGATTCATTGAGTAACTTTGCAGGCAAGTGTGCGAACATTCCACTCTGTTGCAATAACTTGGGCCACAATTCCATTACCGTCTCCATGAAACAAAAGAAGTCAGATTCTTCATAGACTGGAGTGTTGCAGTCATACACATTTACTACTCACTCTTCAATCATGAACTCGAGAGTGACAAAATGTGTGACATTAATATTCATCACTGTTAAAACCATCTTTGCAAAGACCACGGCGATCTCGGGTAAGTCGACACCCTCTGATAATCGAGCATATCATCATCCCACTTGAATTCAGCAAGTCTAACCATCAGAGGCACGACATTTAGAACTGTACTATCTTTTGTCAATTCTGCGTACCTCTTGGATATGTTGTTGTAAAAGTTGAGGTCCACGATTATGTCAGTGGAATCATAGTACTCAGGGAAATTGATTTGTCTCATACGCATTAGAAGCAGGACTTCATCTACATACTAAAGTAAAAGTAGTAAAACAGTTAGTAACTTGGTGCAACAGATTCAAAATATTATCTACTTGTTAAACAACATACTGAATTAGATAGATATATACAAGTGTTGAAACTTACCCAATCCTCCCACCAAACTTCCATGCTTGTCAGAGCCTTGAAGTCTGTTGCTCCAAATTCATGCATTGAGTACAAGGTTTTCCCACTCTTTTTGGACTTGATTGCAGTCTCAACCTTTTTCTTTCTTTGGGCATGTACAGGCTTGAAAATATCCACATTCTTTAGAACTTTTGGCCCAACATCAAGAAGAGGAGTCTCAATTGACTAACTGGGAGTAGCAACAGATCTTCTTGATCTAACTGATGCAAGTGCCTTGGCAATTGCTTTGCCCCTTCTCCAAGCATGAACATGAATATAAGGTGAGGAAAGATTCTTTGATGGTTTGATACCTCTCTTGGATATCAACCTCTGTATAGAAGTGTTTGTGGCTTCTTGGGCCTGCGCCAATTCCTCCACCTTTCTAATCAAATTATTCATTTTGTCCTTGCAAGTGGTGCACTCACAAGAACATGAGGGCACCTTAGAAGTACCGACACCAACATTAATAAATCTTCTACCACTCAATCCACCACCACTAAAATTACCACAAAACCCGGAAAAATCACTCAATCCAGGAACTGGAGTAAATCCACCAATATTAGCATCATCATCTCTTAATTTTTCCCCATCAATACTTGTTGGGACATCATCACCAACACCACCACCACCACCAACAACATCTGAACAATGGCGCGCACCATCATAAACAACATCACCGGCGCACCAACATCAGCATGACCACGCGCATTCTGGCATCATCAACTCTAGTGATGGGCACTCGGCTCCAATTCCCCTGAACCCGTGATCAATCACATGGACCACGCAGTTATGTGCCTAAGGTGAAGACATCTCCAACTCTCTTATTGTTGAGACAAGTCATGGGTTCACAACCTACAAAAAAAAAGCAGATATATCATAATGGTGCTAAATCATAAAAAGCAAAACCTATTTAAAACAAGTTATCAGGTTGTTGCAAAAGGTTACACATCTGTTGGGCAATGTCAGCGGATAGGTAACTATTCTGTTGCGTATATCTCATCTGTTGGAAAATTTTCAACAGATGGGTAATTTGTTGCAGCAGGTTACTCATCTGTTGGATATTGTACAATAGATTAGCAATTTATTGCAACATATTATTGTACTTGTTGTAAAAACTTACTGTAACAAATTCTGAAGTTATCAAATTAGCAAATAAAGTGATATGTTGCAACAGTTGTGGTACTTGTTGGAAATTGTCCAACAGATTGTCAACTTATTACAGCAGGTTTATCATCTGTTGGGCAATGTCCAACAGATGGGTAACTTGTTGCAGCAGATATCTCATCTGTTGGAAATTTTCCAACAGATGGGTAATTTGTTGCAGCAGGTTACTTATCTGTTGGATATTGTACAACAGATTAGTAATTTATTGCAACAGATTATTGTACTTGTTGTAAAAACTTATTGTAACAGATTCAAAAATTATCAAATTAGCAAATAAAGTGATATGTTGCAACAACTGTGGTACTTGTTGGAAATTGTCCAACAGATTGTCAACTTGTTACATCAGGTTTATCATCTGTTGGACATTTTTCAATAGATGAGTAATTTGTTGCAGCAGGTTACTCATCTGTTGTAAAAAACTAGTTGCATGTTATAACATATTCATCTGTTGGGTAACTTGTTGCAACAGATGCATGTGTTGTTGCAGCAGATTATAAAAGCTGTTGCAACACCTATTCATCTGTTGTGTTCTAATGCTTACAACTTCCTTAGGGTGGTTGAAAATGTCAACACTTAATTTTGTGTTGTTCCTGGCAGTGAGGCATCTAAGAATTCTTGGATAGGTAACTTCTTTGTAGTATTCCTTGACTTGATGCCTGAGGTGAAGAATGACTTCAAATGCCCAAGCCTAGAAAAAAAGATGCCATCAAAAATCAAAATAGTGATTGAAATAAAAAAAAAAGGGTAAAACATTAAAGAAAATTTACCATGAAAGCCCAAGGGAAGCCATATAGGTTTTGTGTCTTCCCCGTTGGCTTCAAATCCTTCATTAAATATTCAACAGTCAAGCTAAAGCTTTGAAAACCCCAGGCATAGTTGTTGAAGACATCATAGTCCTCAGCAAGTTTAATCAATCCAAGCGGTATGTTGTTGTTTACGTCCCTTGCCCAGAGAACACTGTGCACAAACCAAACTAAGCACAATGCCTTTGTGTTTTTTTGAGAAATTTTTGGACTCCAAGTCTTCCAACAATTTCTTTTGAATGTAGCTCTTTCCCACTAAGTTTACCAAAGAGACATCATTCTTAGCTTTGGAACCCTTTGCTTTCTTGGCTGTCTTGGGCGTCCGAGCTGACTTGGTTAATACAACAGTAGGAAGAAACTCACAAGGATAACATCTCAATCCGATAACTATGGAAAACTCCTTCATACCAAAGCAAACCGGCATGCCACATTAATTGATCCAAATCTCATCATTTCTATTACAAATAATCTTACGCTTCAAAAGCTCAGAAACCATTGTCATTTGAAATCGGGTACCGGTATCTTCAGACAAATCTAAATAGAACCCAAAGCAGCTAGCCCTAAAGAAATTCTCCAACCCCTGCTGTCGGAGAATGCCCCTAAAGGTGTCAAAGCCATTTCCCATGGTTGATCTAACCACAAAATCACCAGACAAATCCTTATTTTCATTCAGCGGCATCGTCACGCCGTACTTTTCAATGCTGAAACTCTTGACGACCTCCTCAATCGAAGGTCTATTGGGATCTATGGCAATACTAGAAGACTCAACAAGATTGACATCCACATTATGTATCATTTTTCTTCTTAACTCGACCAAGGTATGATCTGTTGATTCTTCTTCTTCTTCTTCATTACCATTTTCAGTTTCTGCATCTTCTTCACCTCCTTCATCCCCTTCAGCTCCTTCATCCCCTTCATCTCCTTCTTCTTCATCTCCTTCAGCATTTTCTTCATCTCCTTCAACAGAGTTTTCATCATCTTTTTCACTTTCTTCTCTAGTTTCTTCACTTTGTTCATTTTTATCACTTTCGTCTTCATGCCCAACAGAGGTGTCATGAGTTTCCTCTCTTTCTGAAGCCCTAGTTTCACTAACTATTTCCTCGTCTGTTAATTGACAAATAACAATCACAAGTTCATCTAATGGTGTTTGCACCTTAGCTTTTTTACTACTTTCTCCCTCAGTTGGTTTCTCTCCTTTTCTTTTAACTGGAGCCATTTTATCTACACACAGAAGATAGAAAAACAGTTTTAATTGGTTAGTGCAACATTCAAAGTAAAAAGGGAAAAGGAATATGTTGCAACAAGTAATCAGTTGTTGCAACATATTAATAATATGTTGCAACAAGTAATCAGTTGTTGCACATATTAATAATCTGTTGTTGCAACATATTATTAATCTGTTGCAACAACTGATTACTTCTTGCAGCAGAATCTTAATCTGTTGGAAGTAGAAAAACAGTAGAAACAACTTAGCAACTGTTTTGATTTTTTACAACAGCTTGTTAATATGCTACAACAATCGCTTGAATCTTTGCAAAACCTCAACAATTGTTTTGATTTTATCCAGCAGTTGTTGGATAAAATCAAAACTTTTCCTAAACCATAACATGACAGCAACAACAACAACAAAAACATCTAAATTTAACTACAAAACATCTATATTTCACTACAAACACACAACTATCACAAATCTCACTCACAACTTAAACAAAATACACCAAATCATACAACCTCAACAGATGTTTGCAACTGTCAAACAAGTGTTGAATTTGCTGCAACAGGTAACCTCAGTTGTTGGAAAACATCAACAAAATTGCAAGTCTTTTTTTCGAAACAACAAGGAGAAGAACAAAAACAGCACCAAAAACCATAATTTCACAACCACTATTTACAAACTCACAAACCCCAACAAGTGCAACAAATACACGAAACTACAACAAAACAAACAACATTCAAGAAAAACCCATACTCTTCTTCATCTTCTCTAACCAAAATCATTATTTTCACACTCTGATTTCAAAATCCTAACTTTTGAACCAAGTGAAAAAAAAAAGTTTACCTGAGAATTAATAGAGAAACAACAGCAATAGAGAGAGAGAAATGGCGACAGCGTGATGAAGAGAGAGAGGCAGCGGCAACAATGGTGGTGGTCGTAGGTTTCTGGCAGCGGAGAGGAGAGCGAGCGGCGAGAGAAATGCTTTTTTTTTCTGAAATAAAATGAATTTTTGTATAATGTGTATGAGTTGGAAGAAGTTTTTATATAATGTGTATGAACTTTTGTGTATTTTGTAAAAGATTATAACTTTTAAAAATTATAATTCAGTTCAAATTTTAATTAATCACATTTTTAAGACAAGTTTGAGCTTGACTGGTCAAACTTGTCACAATTCTAATTACTTGACTTTTTTGTTAGCATAAGTTAAATCTTCCGGGTTATAAAAATTAATATGCTTATGTCACAATAAAAGAACAAAAGGACAAATGAAAGCACCTCATTATGAGATTAGTTTTTCTGAATTTAGTTAAAACAAAGTTAATCTCTACTTGAAGAGATTAATCAAATAAATTGCAACTTGCAAAATATCATCAAATCATATGGCAAACACCACCAACCTTTCCAACTATAAATTCATCACTCTTTCCTCCCACCACCACACCACCACCATCCACCACCATCATCCACCGCAAAAATGGATTATTCCCCATTAAATCAATTACCACAAGATACCCTTCACCAGATCTTTTCCCATTTAACCCTTCGTGAAATCATCATATCCAAATGCGTTTGCAAATGTCTCAACTCCACTCTCTCTTCTCCGTCATTCCTCCACCTCATCTCCACCCAACAACCACCTCTTTCCCTCCTTGCCCTCCGCCCCTCCCACCGTTCCCACCACCACAACAACACCACCAACACATCTAATGCACTCCATGTGTTCGACACAATGCTTAACTACTGGTTTCGCTTCCCACTTTCTTTCTTACCCTTTAGATCTCACTTCCCTATCACTTCCTCTCATGGTTTACTCTATCTATGGGCTGAGGGACCCACTAATTCAGTGGGACCCAATTTGAGTAACAAAACCCTAATTGTTTGTAACCCTTTAACTCGTCAATTCAAATTACTACCTCAATTGGGTTCAGCTTGGTGTAAACACGGGTCGGTTCTTGTCGGGTCACCTAATCAAGTTTTGGTTTTGACTGAATTAGCTGCTATTTACTTTTCCGGCTCAACAACTTCTAATAATTGGCTTAAATTTTCGTCGAATTTACCGTCAAAACCTAGGAGTCCAATCTTGATTTCTGATACCATTTTAGCCCTTTGTGATGTTGGGTCTCCGTGGAGGTCACAATGGAAGTTGTTTAGGTCAACAGTTAAGGATTTGCAATTTAGTCAACAATGGGTTAGGTTAGAAAAGCATGAATGGGGTGATATTTTCGATATATTAAAACGACCCAGATTGCTTGGTGGTAAGAATGATAAGGTGTTGATGATTGGTGGGTTGAAATCGTCGTTTTCGTTGCATAGCACATGCTCGACGATTTTGATACTTAGATTGGATTTGGAGTCTTTGGAATGGGAAGAAGCGGGGCGAATGCCGCCTGAGATGTTTAGGTATTTTCAAGATTCGAGTAAGTTTAAGGTGTTTGGTGGAGGGAGTAAAGTTTGTTTTTCGGGTAAGAGGGTGGGAAGATTGGCGCTTTGGGAGGAGAATGAGTGTGGGAAAGGGGAATGGCGGTGGATCGGTGGCGTTCCCGGGAATAGCGATGGACTTTATCGTGGATTCGTATTTGAGGCAAGGCTGAATGCAGTGCCTTAGAGGTGGAGTTGGAAGAGGAAGACGATTTGCTTCAATGGTAATTTTAATGATTTGGGAATTCTTAACTTCTCGTAATGTTGAAACTGAATGTTGGTTTATATTTATTGCCGTTCTAAAACAGGATGGAGGCAATGGTCTCCTAGAACACGTTATCCTTCAGAAATGAAAATGTTGTTATGTACTAATAGATGGTTGTTTATTGAAGTTAATGTGAGCGGATTCCTATTTCATATATTCGAAATGTATTTGATTTTACTGAGCTTTGTGGTTTCATATGATGCATAACGAACTGTCCTTTGCTTCATCAGTAATTTAGTTATATTCCCATGAAATCGGATTGCTTGATTTGCATAGCAGCGACTGATTATTCTATAGCTTATGAAGATGAAATATCCCTTTCGTAAAGATCACTTGTATAGTTATTTTAAGTTATGCCATGTGGATTATGTGTGATGGATTTGCTCCTTTTCTAACTAATAGTGTTAGGTTAGTTTCCTATTATTTTCCATTTTCAATCATGGCACTTAAGTCTTAGCATTGCTAGCAAGACACTAGGTACAGAGGTACTTCTTAAGCTACTTACTTGGCTGAGACCTTTTTTTATTCAATTAAATGCAAATATTGATGGTGGATTGACATGCTAATATTACAATCATGCAGTGTTATCGAAGGCGAAAAGCGAAAAAGGTGTTGGTTTGTTGGGTCTTTATATGCAAATTTCGTGCGGGTTTTAATGAATACTGAAATTTAGAAAAAAGTAACATGTGTATATATAATTCAAGGGTAATAACTAACACAAACAACAATTATAAATTATCAGAAAAAAAAGACACTTATATGAATAAAGGAGTTGAAAAATATAATTGAGTGACATGGTTATAGCCTATGTTGCTCGGACACTTCAAACAATGCCGACGGGTGCGTGTTGGATCCTCCAAATGTAGTGCATTTTTTAAAGATCCGATACGGGTGCGGCATCATTTCTGTAGAGTCGGAGCAACATAGGTTATAGTAACATAGGAGCCATGGATGATTAAACGAACACCTTAGTACCTTAGTGCTTGAACTGAAGTGCTGCCTCCAAAGCACTCAACTTGTTTTCCACCTAGCTTTAGAACTTAAGTGCACGGTAAGCAAGCCTTTGACAACACTAAAGTCGTGAGTGGTGCGCATCAACTGGGGAAACCAACTATTGGAGTGGCTATTTACTTTTTGAAATTTGATTCATGCAGTGGATTGCTTGATATCACTTGGATATAGATTACGCTAGCAGGGAAAATAAAAGATAAAGATTGTGCTAGCATAGTATTTTTAACTGAAGCATGAATGGTTTGGAGGGAATGATTATTGAGCGTACAGTTTGTATCTTGCAGACAGGAAGTGATCCTCTCCTCTTGCCTTTCCTTTTCCCCCCCTTTTCTCTTTATATCTTTGTGAACTACTAGTCTCTCTCTCTCTCTCTCTCGTTTTCGCACATAGCACATATACACAAAGAGGAGTTGTGTAGATTAGAGTGAGGTTGAGTTTCTATCATACAGTGATGTAGTTGTAACAAGCAGACCTGGTGGTTAGTGGTCATAGTCACATCTTGAGTTTATTGATTCTCTCTCTCTCTCTCTCTTGTTTTCGCACATAGCACATATACACAAAGAGGAGTTGTGTAGATAAGAGTGAGGTTGAGTTTCTATCATACAGTGATGTAGTTGTAACAAGCAGACCTGGTGGTTAGTGGTCATAGTCACATATTGAGTTTATTGATCCGTGAAATTGTTGAATCTTGAATGAACATCACCAATTTGTAGCTGAAAGTCTTTCCACATCCTGAGAAGCTAAGTGGTTCTTTCAAAACCCAAAGAGCTCTTTTGTAAGACTAACACACTATAAAATTTGAACTGCCTCATATGGGGCAAAATAAAAAGGAATCTTTTAATGAACTGGTGGTTTCTTCCCATTATTGGCTTCGACTTTTTTCTTGTGATTGATTAATTCTCTTGAAAGTTGGAAGTGCTGCAGTGCCCTTTTTCATTGCTAATCCCCATCTACCTTCCATTTTTTTCCTCATTAAGGGCTTTTGGTCTTTGTAAAGGAATCAGCTCTTACTTGTCTAGAAATACGACAAGGGTGGTTTTAGGAGGTTGAACAAATTAAAGTAGATAATCCTCTTGTGAACGTAGAGGCTTATTCGGTTGTGGATGTCTATTTTAGTAAAGTTTGAGGAAGCCGCTTGTTTGATGCTGCAATACATTGTAGAAGATGTGGAAGAAGCTGTTTAGTGCTACTTGTAGAGTTTTATGTTGTTAATGGTGGGTAGGTCACTGCTACTTGTACCTGCACTATCCTAGATAGTGCAGCTACTTAAGTTTGTACAATTCCTTTTGGTTAGCATATGTGAATAACAGTGTTCTAGGCGCCCCCAGACCGTCCCTCCTAGGCCCCCGCTTAGCGTTTTTTAGAACATTGGTGAATAATGGTGTCTGGTCACCACTCTCCGTGTTCAGTGGGAGAAAGGTTAGTCGTAGTCCTTTTGTCAGACATTTTCTCCAAGGTTCATTTGACATTGCATCTTTGTCTTCAATGTTTTTAAAGTTACACATGCTATATCTTGTAATTTTAGTTCATGAACAAACATTTCTCGCATATCCTCAACATGGAGAACTTATTTATTTATTTGTTAAAACTCACAAGTACTTGTTACTAACTAAAAGAGGGGGTTGAAGTACCCAAGTATACTAGCTGCATACAAATGGGACAGTTTACCCTAAGTTCGCTTCTAAGGAAACTTTCAGTCATGTATGCAAATGGGAAGTTGCTGTGTGCTTAATAATTTTTAACAAAATGGCAATGTAGCAAGAGATGGGCTTGTTGGCTCATTGCTCAAGCAGAACACCTGCTTGTGTTTCAATTCCGTTCAGATTGTCCCGATCACACATACCATTGGTGTCATTATTGAACTCAGATAATCTTGTATGCCCGTGGATTCCTGTTAAATCCAGTGATGGCTGCAATCTCTTTCCCTTGCCATCTGGCCCGTGCTTATCCAAAATCATGTTTGGATAGGAGACACTAATAGTTAGACTACGGAGATCAAGGAAAAATGGTCATACTGTTGGAGAATTAGGACCTCCACTATCAAGTTTGTAGCGTTGAACTACTCTTGTTGGTGTTGTTCTGACGTCCATGTTACTAAGTATAAGAGCTGACTCCCTTTTCTCTGTAGTCTGCTTTCTGGAATTGTACATCTTCTAGTTTCTTGCTTTAGGAAATACATTTCTCATACCTAATGAAGGAAGAGAGACTATGAATGATAGTTGCACACAATTGCTTCCATTCACAACCGTCATCTTAAAATTATTCTAACTTAACAGATTTTTTGTTGTCTTTCCCCAACCGCTTCTTTTGATGGAGGCTTTTATCCTCCCTGGATCTCATGCTCCTGTAGCAGTTTGATTGTGGTTATCTAGAATGTGATCTGTTCTAGATCCTTCTACACTCACTATATTTTGATCTTCTGCTCTTTCCTCCTATCTTCTGTTGCATCAGCTGTTTCACCCGGTGAATTACAATACTTTCATTGAAAAAATAATGTATAAAAAGTTGGAAAACCAAGATTCCTTCATCAAATGCCTTGGTTCTCTGATTGCTCACCAGTTTATCATTGCTGGTCTCTAGAATCTTAAGCTGTATGGTGCTCTTCGTTATATGTAAAAAAAATGGAATGTTCCCAACTTATTCATATTTAAATAAACAACTCTGAATGCCTGAACCAAACCATTATAACTTCAACAGACGCCCTCGCTCATCTCTGCAAAACAGACATGATTGGATATTACTCTACCTACACAGCTAGAGTTGAGTGGGGGTTTCCATCGGGATAACAGACCTAAAGTTCCTCTAAATAGAGTCCTCATTTTTCCTGTTCCAGTTCTAACTTTTGTCCTGTCTTCTGTACTGTTTCTTATCTTTGCGCTTGAGGAGATATTTGCAACAACATACCCAGTAAGTTTGGGGAGGGTAGAGTTACGTAGATTTTACCCCTACCTTAGGAGGTAGAGAGGTTGTTTCGATAGACCCTCGGCTAAAGTTAAAGCGAATGAAAGCAGTTAAAAAAAGTAGTAACAGCAATGTGAAAATCATGGAAAAATACTTGTAGGAAGCATGTTAAGACATTCTAAAAAATGAATAGTAGTTACAACAAATTAATACAAAAATTGAAGTACAAGAAGAATCAGATAATAACAGAAATCGAAGGACAATAAAAGAACTACGAGTGTAGTACTACCACTACTAGTATGGAAGGATAGGCGGACAACCCTCACTATCTACTAGCCTTTCTATCCTAATTCGTATGCTCCACAAACTCCTATCTAAGGCTATGTCTTCGCCAATACTTCTCCGGCCTACCTCTACCTCTCCTGAAACTACCCAAGCCAACCTCTCACACCTCCGCACTGGGCATCCGTGCCTCTCCTCTTCATATGCCCAAACCATCTAGCCATGTTTCTCGCATCTTTTCCTGGGCCACTCTCACCTTGTCCCGTATATCGTCATGTCTAATCTTATCTCTCCTAGTATGCCACACATCCAACGCAACATCCTCATTTCCGCAACTTTCATCTTAGAAATATTTGATTGCTGCAATATATTCTTTTAGAACATTGGATCATTTTGAAGCTAGTTATGAAAATTGTTGATCAAGGGAAGAACGTAATAAGTCGTTTGAAGTGACAAAAACAAGACCATAAGATCTTGCTACTAAAAGAATAAGCTTATTATGTCCAGATTGAGCATGTTACTATTGTGGCTTGTAGTGTTTTGTTTAGAGAACGCAAAATCAACTGCTAGTGACAGTATGTGTGTCTTTTCTTTAACTTGTTAAGATACTATTTGCATTGTCTTGTCCATAAACTGAAAAAGTTGATGATTATACTGTGTACCTTCAATAGACAATTGCAAATCAGATAATTTTCTTTTTAATAGTAAATTCAAATTTGGCGGTTTCGTGCTGCTAACGCCTCATATACAGGAACCGAATAGATTGTCTCTTTGGAGATCTATCTTGATGGTTAACTGTAAGGTTTCTATTCGCATGATTTGTAACGGAACTAGTTATGCAACCTTTTGTAACAGTAGAAGTTTTATAGTTTGATACGGAATTCATAAAGACATAAGTTAGTGTTGATAGAGTTTTGGCGTGATGAGGTTTTGTTGTTATCTGCATTTGTTATAAAACAATGTATTGCCTGTTTGTTGTTTTCTGCATTCTGTTATAACACGAATTGCCTGTTTGTTGTGTACCCATTGATTTAGATTTGTTAGGTAGAAACCACAGGCCACAGATATGTTAAAATTGTAGTAAAATGAATATCATGTGTTCCACCCTCAACGTTTTTTTTTTTTCCCAGGTAAATGCAAATATTATAAAAGAACAAACGAAAAGAACAGGGAGCTACAATCAGTCGTTGAGGGTTCTCAATCCTCAACGTAAGCATAAACACGAAATGAAAGAGTGGGGGGTTGGGGCGTTCACACAAAGGTGACGTTACAGGAGGGGATTAAATCATAAACTCAATCTTGGAAGGTTGAAATACTCTTTTCACTTCTCAAAATTGTTGCTTGGCTTTGTACTTGATACAATTCTTCCTTGAAGTAACTTCTGGCCATCCATCATTACCCGCGCAAAGTGGTGTTTGCATGTACACCCTCGGCGTATTCACGATACCCATAGCACTTCTAATCGTATAGGGGCCACCATGAACAGTGTTGGTTCCCGCAAATGAAGTCAAAAAGCGTGTATCATTGGGAATTGGTGTCCCAGAAGTCTTTTGTTGTATTAATACATTATCAATTAATGCATTAGAGTACCTAGGGCTCTCGGTTTTGGCAACACCGGTTGCCCCCCAAATCGAGTTATGAAGTTCATTAAAACGAGATGACTCTACATTCCCCATGCCAATTAAAAGTGTTGAGTTAATAGGCATCTTTTGGAGAGAAAACCCCTCAGCTTCCGCAGCTTTTGCCTTACCAAGATCCGTTGGAATAGGAGCAATTTCGATTGTAGCACCCATTGAATGAGGCGTGCTATTGTCAAAACCGGTTCCCACCGAAAACGAATTACGAAGTCGCCTTAAATGAGATGGCTTGACACTCCCAAGAACCATGAGATTAGGAGCAGCTTCGGTTGGAGCACCTAATGAATGAGGCGTGCCATTGACATCCGCAACAATTGAATACATCAAATTACTAGACCTCTTTTGGATAAAAAACCCCTTGGCTTCCGTAACCTTAGCATTTCCAAGGACAATTGGAAAAGGAGTTATCTCGGACTCAACAACCAAGACCGATGGCCCATGGACTTCCCAGTGACCCATACCCACCACGACCGCAATCAACGAGACCCGACCTTGAGACCGTTTTCACCTTGCATCAAAGTGCGCGGAAAAACCTCTTTGTACTCGAAACCAAGGATCGGCGACCCGAGGTTGAAGCCACAAATCATGAACATCAACACGACCCTCCCGCAACCGGGACCACCTCCATACCCACTTTCGACGGGATCCCTATCAAGATCCGCGATCCCCCAGTCAAGTGAGCTCAGGAACCGCAGCGCTTTCCGACTTCCAACTGCCGGAAAAGCCACTTTGGACTTAAACACTAATGAGCGGTGACCCGTGAGTTTCAACCACAACCCCTTATCACCATCACAACCTCCAAAGACCGGGACCACCCAACATACGCAAATGACCGGGATAACCGTCGACCGTAAGCCTTCCAGAGTCAAGTTTTCCAACCGAACACTAGTTGAGGTGCCACCGGAAAGTTGGGAGAAACAAAGAGTCGCGTCCTCGGCCGGGACCACCATCACGACCGCCCACACCAAGATCACCCTGCGACCTACTAACAACCCTGCGATACACTTTGACGAATACTTCACAAAGTTCGGAGAAACAAGCGCCACCGCCTGAAAAGCACTCTTCAAATTCAAATCTTGAATAATCAAACTAATCTCTTTCTTTCTTTTAATTTGAAATCTTTATATTCTTTCTCATGGCTAGAAGGAAGATAACTCACTCTATAACAAATCAATTAAAGTGAACATGAAATGAACACACAAACTTCTACGTAGGATGGATTAGATCAAAGAACAATCCGTGTAGTACCTCAGTTGATGAAAATCATAAAAGAAAGGAGACGTAGAAGAGCAACTAGGAAAAAATGTTGAGAGCATTTTCGCCTAGTGAGAGAAACATCTCCCTAACTCTTTTTTCCACCCTCAGCGTTGATGATCAATTGAGTAGGTTGTAGTGATACATGTGTGGTGACAGTAATGTGTTCTATGGTGTGAAAATCTGAGAGCTCAAAGGCTCCAATCAATGCATTGAATTTACCAGTGCGGGGTCTCTCATAACAAAGTGTGTTTAGGACGAGTTTAATTTTCTGAAATCAAGTTTAAATTTATGAACAAGGCGTTAGTTTTCCTCTTCTCATGTGCTATATTAGGTTATATAGTTAACAACCTTATCTTAAACGTATCAAGTTTAGTTAATTAGTTGTTGAGTTGCAGCTGAAATAAGCTCAATTTGCAAAAACACCAAAAAAGGAATATAATTTTTTAACAAAAAAAGAAACTATCAATGAGAACATATACATAATACGGCACCGCAGCACGAATTTACAACGTTGCCAGATGTAGTTTGTGGCTATGCTTTTCGGATCATTTGCAGTCCCTATTTTGACTTGGTCTTTAATTTTTGCCCCTTAAATGAAAGTTATGCCTTCCAGGCATAAATTCTTTACGGGTTTCGACACAAGTTGTGCTGGATTTCATAAAGAACTTATGTCTCGAAAGACGTAACTTTCATTTGAGGGAAAAAAAGTTAAAGACCAGCCCATTTGAAGGGAAAACAGTGCAATTTCTTGATGCTTTTCTAACTGAAATATGGCTTGGGCTTAATATTTAACATGATAAGTAACTCCTTCTATCCTATTAACTAAGCTCTTCTTCGTCCTCCCCATCTGAAGAAGCCGGAGGTCAAGAATTAATATTACATGTTAAACTATGTTGATCATAAAAAAATTCTACAATATATAACTTATTATTATTATTTAAAAGAAGAGAGTATGAGGATATTGTTTCAGAAGTAGGTCCTGCGAAAAATAGTCTGAGCAAAAAAGCAAAGCTTGTTCCATTTTGCAAGATGAGAATTACCATGAATTTTGTGCATAAATAGGAAACATCCTCAACAATCAACATTTTAAGGTGATGAAATCTCGGTTTTGGGTTTGTTACTTGGACCTCAACTTTTTCAAAAGAATAGTGTTGGGCTGCCAAGTTAATAAGGTGCTCAATAGAACAGACTAGCACGGTTCATATTAACGGTTAAATCAATAACCCGAATCGATTATTAGATTATTGGGTTAATGGTTTGAGTTAATGGGTTATTGGTTCGGGTGGTATTCTATAGTTATTGGGGTATCGGTTCGACCACTTTTGTGAATGGGTGAACCGATAACTCGATAACCATTTATTTAATTACATTTATACCTTTCATATATAAATTCATTTGAAGTTCTTTTCGCTGTTTTACTCTTCTTCCATTCCTTTTGTATCCATTAAAATTGGTCAGGTTCTCCTGCTTGGATTTCACAAATTGGTACCTTTAAGAGTTCTCTACTTCGATCATATGCTTTAGATTCTTGGCTCAACTGGATGGACTATTGTGTTGTGTAATGTAACTCAATGTCTCTTGGTTCATTTTTGGTCCAAGTTTATTTACGTCCTTCATATTCCAATTGGATAATTTTGTTCGAAGCTACTGTTCATTTTTGAAAATGGGTTCTTTGTTCTTGAATTTTTTTGTGTGAAATCTTAACGGTTAAATTGATAACCGAACCGATAACGATCAACATCCGATTAACCAATAACTCAGTAACTGATATCTTAACGGTTCTTTAACAGTTTAACATGTCTACAAACTGATAATCGATAAGTTGAACCGATAACTTTCAAATCCGAACCGAACCACCCGATACACATCCTAGAACAGACATATGAATAATCTTATCCTTTCTGTAGGTACAATTACAATTCATACATCTATGTCAATAGCTAATTAATACGGTAAAAATTTACTCGCATTCGGTGTTTACATCAAGTCAATAGTCATGTGTTTGTACTATACCTTTAACACTTAATCATAGTTAATTAACATGCATTCTCGCCTTATTAAATCAATTAACTATAGTGTAAATTTATATACTTTGATGTAAACACTAAGTGCGAGTAATTATTTCCCACCTAATAATATGCATTTTGTCCCATATCAGTTGGAGGACAAACTCCATATCAAATTATGCACAACCCTAATTTTCTTGAGGTTTTAATTAAACTCATGCTATTTCAAACTTGTGATATGTGATATAATTCCTATTATCATCTCTATTCTTTTTCCATTATGTTGATTCACTTGTAAGTTTCTCTTAGAGTGTGCTGAAATCACTTAAGTATATATTTACAATCCTCCTTATTGGCTCTACATATGATTTCCATGTGCCAAGACAAAACATTGCGAGGAATAAATTGAGAAAGTTAAAAAGAGATATGACCACCATCCAACCAATAGATCTCTATATCTATACAAGTGGTTCAGTTTTTTTTTAATTATTAATTGTATAAAAACGGCAATGCATTAGGTTTAATCTGGCCACGAAAAATAGTATTGAGATGTAGATTCAATTTAGTAAAAAATATCAAGAAAATAAAATATCAAAATGAAGATTGTCGAAGGTCAATGGAGATTACAAATGTAGACCTAGTTACTCAAGTTTCCCAAAAAAGTAGTATCAAGATTCAACAACTGTTGGCCCACTCCATTAATGGAGATATTCTACTTTTATGAACAAGTGATCCTTAAAACTCTTCTTCTAACCCCCCCCCCCCCCCCTTACCCCGCCCCCAAAACAATTTCTAAGAAATTTAAGTTATATATATTAATAGTGTAAAATATATATTTTAAATCATTTTATATTTTTAATTTATAATAATAAATTATTTATCTTTATAAAAGTTAATATTATTATTTATTACTGTACAGATTTAATTGTAAACAATAATGTTAACTTTTTAATAATGATAAGTAACTTATTATCACAAATTAAACTATTGTGATAATTATTTAAAAAAAATTGTGAATGGAGTTTTGGAATAACCGTAAAATTGTCTCCATAAGACCTACAAGTTTGAGTGGTAGAATTAGTCATGCCTGCATCGTCAGGATAAGATTCCTACGTCACAAGGGTCACGGGGCAAGTGCATATATACTTGATTTTTGAACCGCAATTCAAGTTATGCCCACAACGCATAAAATTTTGTAAATTTACCTAGTTCGGAACCCGCTAGATGTACACGACTGAAGTTCTAAATTTCGCATTTGAGGTCACAAATTTTGGTAGTGTAATTTTCAAAAAAATAAAGTCACAAACTTTAGACAATCCCATCTGAAGTTCCTTTGTCGCAGTACAAAGTACAAACTTGATTATAATTGAAGTTTTCCCCGTGAAACTTCAAACAATCACGTATGAAGTTTTCCCAAAAAAGTCCTATCTTCAGACAATATTGTGATTGAAGTTCTCCCATGGTTGTGCATACTTCAAACGAGTATGATTGATATCCGTTCGTGACAGTGTATACTCCAGACAATTATGACCGAAGTCCTCTTCGCGAGAATGCAAACTTTAGACAATCATGTCTGAAGTTTCTGAAACAGTCCTCAAACTTCAGATAATTGTGACGAAATTCTTCTGTGATAGTGCATACTTCAGACGGTTATGAATGAAGTTATCTCCGTGATCATACAAACTTCAGACAATTGCGTATGACGTTTTCTTAAAGAAGTCATGGTTTTATATCTCGATTGTCGTAGACCTCAATGAACTAAACCAAATTAGGCAACAATCAAGGATAGAAGCAAGACACGAGAATTGAAATCAATAGACAACCAAAGGTATATTAAACCAAAAACCTCCTAAAGATTAATTAATAAAAACACTTATACTATAAAGATGATTCCACAAGTGAGTGATTTCATGAACAAGTTCAATAGACAACCAATGAATACACCCTAATTGTACTATCACTCTAATCTAACACTAATCACTAGCTAACACTACAAAGTAGCTAACAATAGATTTACTCTCAATTCATCAATCATCAAAAGTCCTATTCTAAGCCTTTAGAACTACTATTTATAGTATTAAACTTTATTACAAACTACGTCCAAAAGTGACCATAGTCCTCAACTTGCAAAAGTAACCCAAAATGACCTTCTTCAACTGGCAGACACAACCTATACAACGCAGGTTGAGCCGCATATGACACCTGCAATTCACAGGTTGTGCTACATGTGGTGCCGACCTTGACTTTCACTCTCAGCACTTGGGCAAGCCCTGTGACTCACATGTTGTGTGGCAGGCATGACCTGCGACTCACAAGTGGTGTCGCACACTGTGCTGGTATTCTTTCAACTTCATCTTCACTGCAAGCGACCATCCAAATGTCGTATGCTCCTTTGTGTAGGCCCTCAATGGCCTCCAAATCCTCTCTATGCATCAACATGTCTTGAAAATCTTGCCGTTCCTTGGCTTGTTCTCAGATGAATGATTTAGAGTAATTTATGCTTTTCGATATCGCATCCTAAAAGGAAAACTCTAGGATTTGATACATGGAATTAAAAGATAGAGGATTGAAACAGCCAATGGCATTCAAAACAACCTAAACTATATGAAAGAATATACCTCAATGAACTAAACCAAATCAAGCAACAATCAAGGATAAAATTAATACACAAGAATTGAAATCGATAGACAACCAAAGATATATTAAACCAAAGACCTCCTAAAGATTAATTAATAAAATCACCTATACAATAAAAATGATTCCACAAGTGAGTGATCTCATGTGAAAATCATGAATAAGTTCAATAGACAACCAAGAAATCCACCCTAATTGTGCAATCACTCTAATCTAACACTAATCACTAGCTAACACTAAGCTAACACTAAAGAGCTAACAAGAGATTTACTCTCAATTCATCAATCATCAAAAGTCATATTCTAAGCCTTCAGAACTAATATTTATAGTTTTAGGCTTTATTACAAACTACACCAAAAAATTACCATAGTCTTCAACTTGCAAAAAATAACCCAAAATGGTATTCTTCAACTCGCGGACGAAGGAAATTCTTCAAATGCCCCAAGCCTAAGGTAAGTAACTCCGTCACTGCGCAGCCATTTCCGGTCGTCTCCGGTTGTTGCTGCCAACGAGACCACCACCATTAGATTCATATCGTCGAGCCCGTCATTTCTTTACCACCCACTCACTTCGATTCAACCTACAACTCCGCAACTTTCAGATCGAAATTTGCCAAGGTTTTCCGATCGGTTTTTTTGATTTTTCGGCCAAATGAGGTTGAATCGATGATCGTGGGTTATATATTCATGATCACCAGATCCTTGCCGTCATTTCCATACCCTACAAACCTCTCGATTCATCCCTAAAAGCTCCGACGACCAAATTGCGATTTGGAGAAACCCTAGCCGCCGCCTCTCAAATTTCGGCTAGCTCCGGTGGGTTCAGGCGTCGGTATTTGGTCCATACTATAATAATTTTGTCACGACCCGACCCCGGGGCCGCGACTAGTACCCTACCGGGGTACCCTGTCAGGTATACATCAGAGAATAGCAGCAGAACAAACATAACACATAACTTATAAAAAGGTAACATCAAGCCGATAAAGTCGCTCCATAAAAACATACTAATCAAAAGTATAGCAGTACAACTTGTTCTTACAGCCCAACAAATACGTGACCACAAACCTCTAAGGATAACAACTGTGGCGGGGCCAGGCCGCCATACCTGAATGTACACAATACCTATAGCGTGAGAATGTAGTACCAACAAAACAAGCTTGGGAGGATGGAGATTCGACAGGAAAAGTGATCCTAAACGAGGATCCTGATACGCTTACCACCTGCGGCATGAATGCACGGCCAGGAAGGGTCGATACAATATGTACCAAGTATGTAAAGCTGGAAAATACTGTAATAATGATATCATAAGTCTAAAAGTAAGCTGGAGTCATGGAAGACAATCAAAATATCTTTTACTGTGCCTCACTAACAATGAGAGTGACAAGTATATATATATAATAGTGCATAAAATAGGGGTCTCATGATCAAAACAGGTACCTGCCGTAGTATCAATAAGCACCCCTACTCGCAGGACTATTTCACGCGTAGGTCCGGTGGACCACGAGGTATTCCTCACATAGGTACATGCCGCCGCGTGAGACTATTTCACCCACATAAGCCCATAAGGACTCGCGTGAGGTATTCCTCACGTCGTGGGTAGCAAATCCGCAGGCAGGTGGTATAACGATCTTGGGGACTTACCCCTCAGATATACTCTTACCCTGAAGCAGACGGTATAACGATCTTGGGGACTTACCCCTCAGATATACTCTTACACTGAAGCAGATGGTATAACGATCTTGGGGACTTACCCCTCAGATATACTCTTACACTGGAGAAGGTGGTATGACGATCTTGGGGCTTGCCCCTCAGACATACTCTTACCCTGGAGAAGGTGGTATAACGATCTTGGGGCTTGCCCCTCAGACATACTCTTACCCTGGAGAAGGTGGTATAACGATCTTGGGGCTTGAGATATACTTTTACCCTAGCTCAAACTGTCATCATATCATAATCATAAATAAGTGAAGAAAACTTATAACTTCTTATTAGTCTTGTTCATATACCCTCTCATTTTAGTTTACTTAAGACACCTAATCATATCTTTAATAAAAGAAAATCGGGAATTTAACCCAAGTACTACATACTTCAACTCTTTTAAAAGTGACTCTTTTTCATACATAAAACCTTTGGGCAATTGATGCCTTAAAATCAATTTGCCTTTCATAAATCAAATCATTTGTCCTTACTTGTCTTACTTAGAATAAACCTCTTCTCATTAACCTTTTATAAAGCTAATAAACCAACTTCCCATAAAGTTGTTATACTAACCCTACACTTTAGTAAAATCGTACTTTTCCCCTAACCAAGGGACTTATACATTCTTAAAACGAAACAAATCATTATATACTTAAAACAAGTAAGAATACGAAATCTTGTACGTCTACCGTACTACATAGTTTCATCTATTCATGCTCAAGAGATAGGAAAGCTCCACATACCTCTTCGGTCAATCCACTTGCTAAGTCCAAACTACCGCAAGTAATATGTCAACCTAAAATAACCATGATACGTTTATTAACCTCTAATTTCAATGTAGAACAATCCAAGTTCAAAGTCACTAAATTCTATGGAAAATTGGGCAGCATTTCCTTTGTTTCTACATACTTTGCCACCTTTCTCAAGGCCGAATTCAACATCCAAATGCCACATTTAAGGCTCAACAATCCAAACCTATCAAAGGGGATTACACACCTAAACTTGGGTGTGTAAAATTCTGCCCCAAAAGGTACAACAATTCACTTAACAATTCTAAAGTAGTTTTTAGGCTACAACATGCTCATAATATCTTTTTAGCCAATTCTTTCATATCCAAACCACATTTCTTACATGCAAGGACTCTAAGTGCATTATTTACTACTACACATCCCTTCTTCTTCACATGCAACATTAATAACTAACCATAAGAGAAGAAATGTTACCTTAAAACTTTAGCCAACTTATTCCAACAATTTTGCTAGCCTCCTTTCCAAGAACACCACCACAATAACACCAACAAGCTAGCCACAAGCTTCCTTCTTGTTCTTAACTTTTCAGATTTTTCTTAGGCTTGAATTCCTCTTGGAATTTTAGAGAGAAGTGGGAGCTTAAGCTTAGAGAGAGAGAGGGATTTGAAAGATGACCAAGTCAATATAAGGCATGCAAGAAAATCAGATGGGGACACTTGTCACCTCCCAAGGTCTTTTAAAAGAAAAATCGATTTTTCCTAAGTTTTTCCGCCAGAATCCGCGCTTGCGCGCGGCCAGCCGCGGCGCGCGCTGAAACCTCTGCGGACTCTCGGAACTTCGGGCTGCGGCCTGCTGTCTGGCGCCGCGGCACTTCAGCGACCCCTCGGTATATCCGCGCGGCCATGCGCGCTTTGCACGAAACGCATTTACGTCCGTCTGCGCCGAACTTGTAACTCCATAACTTTCTCCGGCGTCCTATCGGCGAGCGGTTGGTTGCGTTGGAAACTAGACTCAACGAACTATGTCCTAGGCCTTTGAAACACTTAGGAACTCTCTCAACGTGCGGGTCATAACCCGCCTCAAAGTTGACTAAAACCCGTCGAAACAATCCAGTCAACTTATCTTTCGAAAATTTTAAGTCTTACTCCCTTTCGCACGCTCTCACGTGTGGCAGAACTACGGTATAACATTCTCCCCTAGAAACATTCGTCCGAATGTTCCTTCTAAACTTACTCAAATCACACTATCGACATAGACCCTCTTAGCTATTCTTTTTGCAATAAAAGATGCTCGCGAGCGAAACAATACTCAAGCAAAATTTCCAATTAAAACTATCAAGCAAGAAAGTAGGTTACTGGAGGTATAGGAAATAAGTGAGGATACTTCTTCATCATGTCATCTCTGCTTCCCACGTCATCTCCTCCATGTTCTCGTTCCGCCATAAGACTTTGACGGAAGCCACATCCTTCGTCCGAAGTCGCCTAACCTGACGATCGAGTATCGCTATGGGACTCTCCTCATACGATAACCCCTCTGTGACCTGGACATCATGAATCGGGTGCACTCTAGATGGATCTCGATACATTTCCGTAACATGGACACATGGAAAAGCTGGATGTCGCCTCCGAATCGGATGGCGGATCTAACTCATAAGCAACGCTTGCCATGCGGACAATCGATAAGGCCCGATGTACCTTGGGCTAAGTTTCCCTTCTTTCCAAATCTCATCACGCCCGCCATGGCGATACCTTTAGGAAAACCCAATCATCTATCTCAAATTCCAAGTGTCTGCCGATGATCTGCATCGACTTCTGCCGACTACGAGCCGCCAACCAGCTCTGGATAAGCTTCACCTTATCGATGCCCGTGAACCAAGTCTGCGGCCCGACTAACTTAACTTCTCCCACCTCAAACCAACTATCGGTGACTGCACTTCCTCGTATAAGGCATCATAAGCGCCATCGAATCTGGAATGGTAGGCATTGTTGTTGTAAGCAAACTCAAAAAGGTAAATGATCCTCCTAGCTACCCTGCGATCAATAACACAAGCCCGCGGCATATCCTCGAGTGTGCGGATAGTGCGCTCGGCTGTCCGTCGATGCGAGGATGAAGCCGTCTTGAGACTCACAGGTCCCTAATCCGCCACGAAGAGACCTCAGAAATTAGCGTATTGTGCTCATCATGCGAGATAATCGATATAGGAACTCCGTGCGATCTCACGATCTCTACGATATCTGATCTAGCATAATCCTCGGCGAAAAAGTCATCATTTGGAAGAAAATGGTTAAATCAACTTTGTCGGCGATAACCCAAATGGAATCATGCTTCCTGCGAGTGTAAGGTAACCCGTAATAAAATCCATATTTACCACCTCCCACTTCCAGTCGGAATATCAATAACTGCACGCAATGACCGGAGCTTACGGTGCTCAACCTTAACTCCTGCGACAATTCGGCGCGTCTTCACGAACTCCGCGTCGGCAGGCCATCCGCAATACACGCGTCGAGGTCGCGATACATCTTAGTCGACCCGAATGAATAGAATAACGAGCGTGTGCCTCACGAAATCTGTGGCGAAGTCTGTCATCGGGAACACCTGGCCGGCCTCGAATCTTAGCACCCGTGGTAGCTACCTCAAATAGACTCTTCTCATACGGAGCTGCGTCTCTGATGCATGCAAAATCGGATCCTCATCTATCGCCTCTTCACCTCGCCGGCGATGGAAGACTCGGCAACCTCTCGAACCCGAATTCTGTCACTATCAGAATCAACCAAACGAACCCCAAGGCTCGCTAGCTGATGTAACTCTCGGACCATATCCCTTTTCTCTGGCTGTACACCAGACAGACTACCCATCGATCTGCGACTAAGGGCGTCTGTAACTACATTGGCTTTCCCTGGGTGGTATAGAATGTAGACATCGTAATCCTTAAGCAGCTCCAACCACCGTCTGCGCATGAGTTCGCTCCTGCGGTGAAGATGTCGGAGACTCTTGTGGTGCGTGTAAATGTCCACATGAACTCCATATAAATAATGTCTCCGGATCTTGAGGCATGAATCATCTGCGCCGACTCAAGTCATTTGTGGGATAGTTCTTCTCATGCTTCCTAATTTGTCGGGATCATGCTATAACTCTGCCGTCTTTGCGTCAGCCAAGCCCGACACGTGGCGTCACAATAAACCACGTATCCATCTAAACCTGCGGAAGTAAGAAGCTGAGGCGGTCGTCAACTTCTCCTTTAGCAACTGGAAACTTTCCTCACAAGTATCCGTCCACCGGAACATAGCTGCCTTCTGAGTCAGCTTAGTCAAAGGTGCTGAAATAGAAGCAAACTTCTCCACAAACCTCCGATAATAACCTGCAAGGCCCAAAGGCTGCACCTCCGTCGGTGTAGTGGAGTGCAGGCCAAGTCTTGACTGCCTCAATCTTCATTGTATCAACCCGAATACCATCGGCCCCGATAACATGTCCTAAGAAAGCCACTGACGCCAACCAGAACTCGCACTTCGAGAACTTGGCATACAACTGCCGGTCTCGGAGGACTCCCAATACCGTCCTCAAATGCTCTGTATGCTCCTGCTCCGTGCGCGAATAAACCAAGATATCATCAATGAAAACTATAACGAACATATCCAAGAATGGCCTGAACACCCTATTCATCAAATCCATGAATACTGCTGGGGCGTTGGTCAACCCGAAAGACATTACCCTGAACTCATAGTGCCCGTACCGGGTCCTGAATGCAGTCTTCGGGATATCCGCCTCTCTAACTCGTACCTGATGGTAACCAGATCGCAGGTCTATCTTGGAAAAGCATCTCGCACCCTGCAACTGGTCAAACAAATCATCAATCACGAGGAGGATATCATTCTTGATTGTTACCTTGTTCGGCTGTAATCAATACACATACGCGGCGTCCCATCCTTCTTCTTTACAAATAACACGGTGCTCCCAGGAGAAACACTGGCCTAATAAAGCCTTTCTCGAGAAATCTTTCAGGTGGTCCTTGATTCCTTCAACTCGGCAGGTGCCATCCTGTATGGTGGAATAGATATCGGTCGAGTGTCTGGCGCCAAATCAATGCAAAACTCAATCTCCCTCTCAGGAGGGATACGAGCTTCGTCGGGAATACGTCTGAAATTCTCTCTAACGGCCGGGCCGGTGAAGGTCGGTACCTCACCTCGATGTCGAATACCCGAACCATATGGTAGATATACCCTTTCAGCACCATCTTCCAGGCCATGAGGTAAGAAATAAACTTACCCGCCGGCGATGGAGTATTCCCTTCCACTCGATAACGCTCGCGGAAACCGAACCGAACTAATCTCTCTCTACAGTCTACATGGGCATAGCAAGACGCTAGCCAATCCATACCCATAATCACATCAAAGTCTGTCATACCCAACTCTATCAAGTCGACTAGAGTCGGCGGTCATATTCACGAGCAAGCCTTATATACCCGCTCAACTATCATCGAATCACTCTGGCGTAGCCATCAAAAGGTCTTATGGACTCGGGCTCTATCCCTATTCTACGGCAATGAGGAGATATATAGGACAAGGTAGAACACGGATCTATCAAAGCATATACATCACGAAGAAACCAATAATGTACTTGGCGACATCCGAGACGCCTCACGGTCTGTCGGTGGACATAACATATATGCGATTACGAGGACCGCTAGGCCTGGAACCCTACCACGACCTCTGCCGCGACTGCTGGCGGCCCGCCAGTACCACGCCTCGGGCGTCGACCATCGAAGCGAAGATCCGGCCAGCCAGAACCGTCGGCTGAACGTAACGCTCCGCCGCCTGGGGCGGACAATCCTTCTTGGATGGCCTGCATACAAGAATAACACGCTCCGAACCCATACGGCACTCGCCGGATGAGACCTACCACGTCGAGCGTCTGAGATGTGGGTGGTCTCGATTGGTGACAGTCTCTGTTTCCCTGAAACCCCGAAGTCCTGAGCCACGACCGCTCTGAATAACCGGTGATCGGACCACTGCGGAAAAGCGAGAAGGAGCACTCTGTCTTTGGTGGAATGTGGACTGGTCTGCTGCGAAATTTGTCGCCTCAGCGCCACGAGACCACTGTAGTCACGGCCTCTTGGGCTAGCCTAAATCTAGCTGATCCTGCCTCTCTCTGTCCTCAATCCCCTGCGCGTACGCCTGCATCCTGGCAATATCCATCCCTGGCTGAAGAGCCACCCCCAAGCATGCAGTAATCATATGACGGTCTAACCCCATCACATATCGATGAACCTTGTCTGCCATGTCAGCTACAATGGTGTGCGTACAGCCAGGAGTCAAACTCGGTGTACTCTCTCTAATAGTCCTCGTCACGCCTCAAGGTTAAGAATCTATCTGCGGGCTCTCATCGTCGGAGGTAAGAAGTGATCGAGAAAGCCTCTGTGAACTCCTCCCAAACAGTGGAAGAGCGTCCTCACTCTCGACAATACCCGCGACTCAAACCGGTTCGCAATATCGCGTAACGGTAAGAAACTAGTATAACAGACTCGGTCTCCGATGCCTAAGCACTGCGTGGTCATTTGTATCGCCGGACAAACTCCTGCGGATCCTCCTCAAATCTCGAACCATAGAACTCGGGTGGGTGACAACCCGGGAAATCCCGAATCCGTAAACTGTCGGCTCTAGGGTTGGCGCGCTGCTCACTGTCGCCGCTGCCACTATCTTTGGTCGATAACCGAATCTGTTCCCCGTAATCTCTATACTCGGACCACGGTGTGGGATGGAGGCTCGTCTGCGGTCTCGATGCTTCCACGCCTCGAAATCTGCTGAAATTTGGTGGCGGCGTGGAACTCGCCGCCACTAAACATCATCTCACGGTAGGGCCGGTCACGTGCCTCGTGACTCTCGCGTCCACTAGCGGCACCTCGGTGCCTTGCCGCCACGGGCGCGGTTGCCTTGCGTGAAGGCATAAGCGATACATAAAGGAAAACATCGAGAGGAGGTTGACCTATAACTCGGCTCTATTGCACGATCTTAGAGTGAAAGAATGGAAATCAATCCTAAATGTCCTGCGACCTCACGATTATAGATGTGGTGCCGCGACACCGATAATCAAGACTACTACTAGACACGATGCGTAGACACTTTCCGAGGACTAAGCGCTCGATACCACTTTTGTCACGACCGACCGGGGCGCGACTAGTACCTGCCGGGTACCGCATCGGTATACATCGAGAGAATAGCGGCGAACATACATAACACGTAACTTATAAAAGGTAACATCACCACGGCCGGTAAAGTTTGCCATAAAACATACTAATCAAAGTATAGCAAGACAACTTGTTCTTACATCAACACATCGTGACCACAAACCTCTGGGATAACAAGCGTGGCGGGACGGGGCCACGCCATACCACGAATGTACACAATACCTATAGCATCGAGAATGGTACCAACAAAACAAGCTTAGGAGTGATGGAGCTTGACACCGAATAGTGATCCTAAGAACGATGATCCACAATGCTTATCGCACTGCGGCATGAGCGGCCAGAAGAAATTGATTACCTGATATGTACCAAGTATGTAAAGCTGGAAAATATTGTAATAATGATATCATAAGTCTAAAAGTAAGCTGGAGTCATGGAAAACAATCAAAATACCTTTTACTGTGCCTTACTAACAATGAGAGTGACAAGTATATATATATAATACTGCATAAAATAGGGGCCTCATGATCAAAACAGTACCTCGCGTAGTATCAATAAGCACCCTACTCACGGGACTATTTCACCGCGTAGGTCGGTGGACCCGTGAGGTATTCTCGCATAGGTGTACCGCCCCGCGTGAGACTATTTCACCGCGTAAGCCCATAAGGACTCGCGTGAGGTATTCGCCGCGTCGTGGGTAGCAAATCCACGGAGCAATTGGTATAACGATCTTGGGGACTTACCCGCCGGATATACTCTTACCCTGAAGCAGACGGTATAACGATCTTGGAGACTTACCCCTCAGATATACTCTTACACTAAAGCAGATGGTATAACGATCTTGGGGACTCACCCCTCAGATATACTCTTACACTGGAGAAGGTGGTATGACGATCTTGGGGCTTGCCCCTCAGACATACTCTTACCCTGGAGAAGGTGGTATAACGATCTTGGGGCTTACCCCTCAGATATACTCTTACCCTAGCTCAAACTGTCATCATATCATAATCATAAATAAGTTAAGAAAACTTATAACTTCTTATTAGTCTTGTTCATATACCCTCTCATTTTAGTTTACTTAAGGCACCTAATCATATCTTTAATAAAAGAAAACCGGGAATTTAACCCAAGTACTACATACTTCAACTCTTTTAAAAGTGACTCTTTTTCATACATAAAACCTTTGGGCAATTGATGCCTTAAAATCAATTTGCCTTTCATAAATCAAATCATTTGTCCTTACTTGTCTTACTTAGAGTAAACCTCTTCTCATTAACCTTTTATAAAGCTAATAAACCAACTTCCCATAAAGTTGTTATACTAACCCTACACTTTAGTAAAATCATACTTTTCCCCTAACCAAGGGACTTATACATTCTTAAAACGAAACAAATCATTATATACTTAAAACAAGTAAGAATACCAAATCTTGTACGTCTACCGTACTACATAGTTTCATCTATTCATGCTCAAGAGATAGGAAAGCTCCACATACCTCTTCGGTCAATCCACTTGCTAAGTCCAAACTACCGCAAGTAATATGTCAACCTAAAATAACCATAATACGTTTATTAACCTCTAATTTCAATGTAGAACAATCCAAGTTCAAAGTCACTAAATTCTATGGAAAATTGGGCAGCATTTCCTTTGTTTCTACGTACTTTGCCACCTTTCTCAAGGCCGAATTCAACATCCAAATGCCACATTTAAGGCTCAACAATCCAAACCTATCAAAGGGGATTACACACCTAAACTTGTGTGTGTAAAATTCTGCCCCAAAAGGTACAACAATTCACTTAACAATTCTAAAGTAGTTTTTAGGCTACAGCATGCTCATAATATCTTTTTAGCCAATTCTTTCATATCCAAACCACATTTCTTACATGCAAGGACTCTAAGTGCATTATTTACTACTACACATCCCTTCTTCTTCACATGCAACATTAATAACTAACCATAAGGAAGAAATGTTACCTTAAAACTTTAGCCAACTTATTCCAATAATTTTGCTAGCCTCCTTTCCAAGAACACCACCACAATAACACCAACAAGCTAGCCACAAGCTTCCTTCTTGTTCTTAAATTTTCAGATTTTTCTTAGGCTTGAATTCCTCTTGGAATTTTAGAGAGAAGTGGGAGCTTAAGCTTAGAGAGAGAGAGGGATTTGAAAGATGACCAAGTCTTCAAGACTTGGTCAATATAAGGCATGCAAGAAAATCAGATGGGGGGACACTTGTCACCCTCCAAGGTCTTTTAAAAGAAAAATCTGATTTTTCCTAAGTTTTTCCGAGAATCCGCCATGGCGCCGCGGCCAGCGCGCGCGCGGCGCTGAAACCTCTGCGGACTCGGAAATTCGAGTCGCGGCCTGCTGTCTGGCGCGCGCTGCAACTTCAGCGACCCCTCGGTATATCCGGCGCGCGGCTGCATCCGCGGCGCGCCGCGCTTTGCACGAAACGCATTTCTGTCCGTCTGCGCACTGAACTTGTAACTCCCATAACTTTCTACTCCGACGTCCTATCGACGAACGGTTGGTTGCGTTGGAAACTAGACTCAACGAACTATTTCCTAGGACTTTGAAACACTTAGGAACTCTCAACGTACCGGGTCATAACCCGCCTCAAAGTTGACTAAAACCCGTCCGAAACAATCCGTCAACTTATCTTTCGAAAATTTTAAGTCTTACTCCCTTTCGCACGCTCTCACACGTGTGGCCAGAACTTCGGGGTATAACAAATATACTAACCCTGTTCCTCGACCAAGCTTCGTCGTGAAGTCACCATTGACTTGAATTCGGCCATGGCTGCATCGTTCACTGGGTAACCTTCACCTGAGGTTGCCCATGTATATTCCACTGATTTCCCTATGTTAATACATCCGCAATGTAAAAAATCAACGAATTCAATTTCTATGGTTCAAAATGGTAATTTCCATTACGATGGCGCCCATTGCGTCACCGTGGACGGATCCAACAGCTGATGTATTGTCTCCACAGTACTCTGAGGCTCTCCGGTATTCATATCAGGTCGTCAGAAAATTTGCAAAGAATGTGGGCCCCACTTCAAGTCAAAACGGGCAACTACCACCTTCGTTAGCTGCAAAACAGGTAACATACTTGCATGGTGAACCAACATTCTCATTTGAGAAATCAGAAATAAATGTTTTGATTGCTAGGCAAGACCTAAAATGGGTTGTAGTTGGTAAATTCAGTCATGGTGGAATGCCACATATTGAATTCTTGAGGACTGAGATACCTAAACAACTTAAGCTTAAAGCATATGTCAACATAAGTTATCTCCATAGTAGACATGTTTTGATTCGATGCTCCATTAAAGAGTATTATGATGGTTTAATGTCTATCAATGAGTCTTTTGATATTAAGATGAAGAACGTGTCGCATCCGATGCGTTCTATGAAATGGGATATCAACTTCGACCCCACTAAAGAGATCAACAAAGCTTGGGCATGAATTTCTTTTCTCAATTTGCCACCCAATTATTTTGAGGAATCTACCTTATTATCATTTGCCTATTCTGTTGGTAGACCTATATGTGTAGACATAGCTACTAAGAACAAAAATCGACCAAGTTGTGCTCAGGTCAAAGTTGAGGTTGATTTATTGAGGGAACACCCCACCCAATTCCAAATCTAAATTGTTAAGGATAGTGAGATTCAAACTAAGTCTTACAAAATTGAGTTTGACTTCCTTCCTAAGTATTGTATTAAGTGTTGCTTAAAAAGCCATGATGTGCATGAATGTTGAAAACTTAATCCATCTTTGAGACCCTCAAAGGAGATACCTACTCATCCTATACCTTCCAAAGAAACCCCACAAAATCCAAAATCAACCGAAAATCCAAAATTTCAAAATCCAAATTGGCATGTGATTGTCGGTAAAAAAACAAAAGAAGAATAAGTCTCAAACTCAAAACAAACTTCCAAAATCCAACTAAATAATAACTTATCCCAAAAAAAGAATAGAACCTCTAAACAAAACAAGCAAGTGCTGCTAATGCTAGTGGTAATAGAGACAATGCAAGAGGTGGTTCTACTGCTATTTCTACTGTTGTTGGTATTCTTGTTGCAGGTGTTGGTACCACTACTGAAGAGGCTATTACTGCTGGTGCATCAACCTCATCCTCTACTGATATTGCTGCAGCTGGTGCTGAGGCTGATGCTGGTTCGCTTGGTGTTTCTGAAGCATCTAATGCTGATGCTGTTGGTCGCGACACATCAGTTGTTGTTTCTGGTGTTGCTGATGTTCTAGCTACTGATGGTCTGCCTGCAATTGCTGCAGCTGGTGCTGAGGCTACTGTTGGTTCAATTGGTGATGAGGCTACTGTTGATGATGTTCCTGATGTTGTTGCCTTGGATGATGCTGAGAATACACAAGCAGTTGCAGCTCATGTAGCTGAGGATGCAGGGCAGGAGACTGCAGAGCCTGCTGCTGGTGTTGTACCTGGTGCTGCTGAGGCTGATTCCACAGCTGAGGCTGCTGCTTCTGGTTATGCTACTGCTGGACATGCTGGTGCAGGGCCTGCTGCTACACATGTTGTAGATATTATTACTGCTGGTGCAACTGTTGTTGTTGATGCAGCTGCTGCAGCTTCTACTGCATCTATAGATGCTGATGTTCATCGAGACACTGCAGCTGATGCTGCTGATTATGTAGATGATGGAAATGAAGAGGAAGACAATGTCTCTGATTCTGGTTATGATGATGCAGAGGCTGACATCGATGCAACAGAATACACCACTGAGTCAGAAGAGTCGGGTGATGAAGATGCACCTTCAGGTGGTGCAGTAATTACAGTTTGCGATGAAGGTTGCTGCAATTGCTATTTTTTTATGGTACAGAAGAGGGTTCGACTAACATTGAGAGTGGGTTCGATGCTGACATGGAGGATGATATAGAAAAAACTCCGGATACAATGGAATACATGTATGCTTGGAATATTACTGAAGAGCATAATGACAGACTCAGAGAGTGGGTTGCCGGCGACGATAGACATGGTTTGACTGTTGTTAACATGGCACAACTGAAAATCAACCTGAAATGTCAGCAACAAGAACAATCAACAAGGAAGAATCCAAAGAGACAGACAAGATCCAATACTTCAAATAAAAAATGATCAAGTATCTTGAATACTCGGAAGAAGTGAAGAAAAAATGCTGCAAATTGAATATTTTATAAAGTCGGAGGTAGATTATATCTTTGGTATTATATTATATTTATATTTTGTTAGCATCATCATATGTAATATCATCACAGAGTAAGTTATAAACTCTGTGATGATCAATGCTTATCTGATTTTAGCATCTTCTTACTTTCTGCACTCTTGCTAGTCGAGGCCTTCGTGCCTCAGTCGTACTAGTCAGGTAGGTGATTTTCTTTCATGTACTTTACTTTTCCCCGATGGTCCCCCCTGTATCTTTATTTTCGATAAATAAAAAAGACCTCGGGCCGCGAGTCCGTGGATTGCTTAAAAAAAAACTTGCGGACACAACCTGCAAAATGCAGGCTAAGCCGTATGTCACACCTACGATTCGCAGGTTATGCTACATATGGTGTCGGCCTTCACTTCCACTCTCATCACTTTGGTAAGTCCTGCGACTCACAAGTTGTGTCGCAGGCATGACTTTCGATTCGTAAGTGGTCGCACACTGTGCTGGTTTTCTGTTAACCTTAACTTCACTCCAAGCGATCATCAAAATGTCATATGCTTCTTTGTGTGGGCCCTCAAGGGCCTCTAAAGCCTCTCTATGCATCAACATGTCTTGCAAAACTTGGAGTTTCTTGGCTTGTTCTCGGATGAATGATTTGGAGTGATTTATGCTTCTTTATAATGATTCACTTTTACGCGGAGGCATAAAAGCGACTGGATACCTTGTGGACTCTTGGAATTATTATTTATTTAGAGTCACCACCTAATTTATATGGGAAATTAGAAAAACTATTTTAAAGGGTTTTTCAAAACAAAAAGAAAAATTCAATTAAAATTAGAGTTCGGGTAAGGGTTCAAATGATCTCCCGGGATGGTGTTAAGCACCCCAATATTAAGGATCCGTAAGATACGGTTGACCTCGGGTCTTATATAATAAAAATTGCTTAAAAATGTTTAGTATTTAAAATATTACAAAATATATTTTCATTAAAAAATCTTCCACCAAAATAGCTTTTTACACACTTGAAAAAATAAAACGTTTTCCTTAAAATCTTTCCTTTTGAAACGCAAAGTCTTTTTCCAATAAGATAGCAAAATTGTTTGTTTCCTTTCCAAATATTCATTTTTTTTGAAAGATAAGTCGTAAAATATCAAATATATCTTTTTTTTTAAAGGAGGTCAACCATTAAAGAGTTTATTCACTTAACCCAAATTATAGCTTAACAAAGAATTTCTCTATTTTATATTAGACAAGGCATTTATATAAACTTAATTTAGGCAACGCTAATTCAAGACTTGAATTTTGAAATTCATGCCAAGTTAAGAATATGGCTTTTCTGTGAAGGATTTCAGATGAGGATGTTACTAATGAGATGTAATAACACGGAAGACTTGTATCCTATCAGTACAATTTCCAACAATCATATGACCAAACCATCAACCTTTGTAGCTATTTCCCCTACTGTATGGTACAATCGGTTGGGACACCCTGGAGTACCAGTTTTCAATAATCTTTGGAAGAATAATTTTGTTGCTTGTAACAAACTTTTGGACTCTTCTGTTTATCAAATTTGTGTGTTTGGAAAACATGTTAAACTTCCGTTTTCATCATCTACTTCACATACGCTTATGCCATTTGATCTTTTGCATTGTGATTTCTGGACATCACCAATTTTGAGTTATGCAGGTCATAAATACTATATGCTCATTTTAGATGATTATTCAAATTTTCTGTGAAAATTTCCCTTAGGACATAAATCACAAGCCTTACCAATTTTAACCAATTTAGTGTTTTTAAAACTCAATTTGACAAATTCATTAAATGTTTTCAATGTGACAATGAGAGGAAATTCATAAATGCTAAATTTAATGATTTTTGTCATCAAAATGAGATGTCTTTGCGTATTTCATATCCACATACATCACCACAAATAGGGATGAAAATTGGGGCGGGGCAGGGCAAACTCTTAACGGGGCAGGGAAGGACGGGACAGAGCAAAATTAATTTTGATAAAAATTGAAATGGGGCAGGGCATGTGGTGGATTTTGAAGAAAATCATGCCCAAATATTATATAAGTTCGTTTAGAAAGTAGAAGAGATTTGCAAACCAGAGAAACCTGAGGACACACTCTTCAAAGATCTTGTTGATTTTGCAAAAGTCAAGTCTTCTTTAAACCATCCAATAGATCATTTTAAGTGACATTAATGAATATGAATAATTTGTGGTGGTGTATATCAACTTTTACATCTTAGAGCAATAAATATGATAGAGGATTTGTTTATGGATTACTGGAGTTGCTCCATCTGGTTTACTTCCAGTTGGGATTTCAGCCCTTGGGTGAGTGATAGTGTAGCTAACATTTATATCTTGAGTCATATGAGGTGACTGATTTTTTTTTGTTTCAACTGATTTGTAATCCTAACAATACTGGGGTTCTAGTATCTCTCAACTGGACAATTTGAAATTGAACTTCATTTCTCATCTAAATATCTAATAACTTGCACAATGTTACCTCTATTTTCAAACAACAAACAAAAAGTACCAATTTATTCAAAACACAAACGGGGTGGGGCAGGACAGGGCTTATCGGGACATGACATTTTTTGGAGAAAGCTAAACGGGGTAGGGTAGGACAAGTCAAAATCTGAATAGGTCAAAGCTTGCCCCGCCCTAACCCGCCCGATTTCCATCCCTAACAACAAAATGGAAAAGCCGAAAGAAAAATTCAAATAATTAATAATATGGTTCACACTCTTCTTGTGCATTCGTCCACACCACCAAATTTTTGGCACCATGCAATTCAAATGACCACATATCTTTTAAATACTCTTCCTAAAAAACTACTCACCAATGTGTCACATGCACAAATGTTTTACCACCGTCTCCAATCATTTACATATTTGAGGGTTTTCGGGTATTTGTGCTATCCTTTATTTTCATCCACAACCATTAACAAACTTCAGGCTCATTCCACTCCTTGTGTATTTTTGGGATACCCACTAAATCATAGGAGATATAAGTATTATGATATGATAAATGGGAAAATCATTATTTCTCGTCACGCCATTTTTGATGAGTCTACATTCCCGTTTGCTAAATCTCACGTGGCATCCTCACCTTCATATGGTTTTTTAGACGACGAAATACATTCAATTTTGAATCACCATTTAAACACCCAAAACAATGCGGGACCAGCCCAAACACCACTGCCCAACGTCCAACCCAACCATAAAATGTGATTGGGCCAGTCCGTGGAGCAGAAGTCACTACATCTCTTCCTTCGATCTCGGCCCAGTCCACATTTAGTGGCAGGCTGGACCAACGAAGGGAGGCCTCTACCCATCTGCTAGTGATACCACCCAACATCTCTAGCCCATGTACACATGCCCAAATCCATAACCAATGTCGGCCTTCTAACCAAGCCAAAAGCCAACTCACCCAACCCACTATTTTGGCCCAAACCCAATCCGCTACCCAACCCACTAACATACACGCCAGCCCAACTCCCCAACCTCAGACCATTGAAACCCGTACAATGCACGAATTGTTTTTACCTAAGCATTATTTTAACCTAACAACTTTAGTCCAACCGTCACCACTTCAAAAAATCCCAAAGTAGCCTTACCAGACCCGAATTGGAAAGCTGCCATGTTAGACAAAATTGATGCTCTTATTAAAAATAAAACATGGAAATTAGTGCTACGTCCATCTAATGTGAATATAATTCAGTCTATGTGAGTCTTTTGTCACAAAAAGAATTCTGATGGCTCCTTTACGAGATACAAAGCTCGTATTATTGGTGATGGTAGGTCTCATTATGTTGGTGTGGTTGTGGTGAAACATTCAGTCTGGTGGTTAAGCCAACAACTATAAGGACTGTTCTTAGCATGTCACTTTTAAAATCCGGTCAATTCATCAGTTGGATGTCAAAAATGCACTCTTACATGGCCACTTACATGAAACGGTGTACATGTACCATCCTTTGGGTTTCATAGATTCTACTCATCCGGATTATGTTTGCCTTTTGAAAAAAATCTTTATATGGTTTGAAACAGGCTCCCCGAGCATGGTATAACAGGTTTGGAGGGTTTGTCTCCAAACTGTGTAGGTCAACATCATCTACATCACTTCGCCAGTCTATTATGTCCCTTCTTGCGGCAGAGTTTGCAATGAAGGACTTGAGTCCTTTAAATTATTTTCTAGGCATTGCTGTGACTCAATATGTATGTGATCTGTTTCTCAGTCAAAAGAAATATGCCGAGGAAATAATTGAAAAAGCTGAGATGTCATCCTGCAAACCATCACATACGTCGGTTGATACTAAGGCCAAATTGAGTAACTCTATAGGTACTTCATACAACAATCTAACATATGACCACAACCTAGTAGGGGCCCTAGAGTATCTGACTTTCACAAGACCCGATATTTCCTATACGGTCCAACAAGTGTGTTTGCACATGCATGATCCAAAGGAAGATCATATGAGGGCCCTCAAGAGAATTTTGTGGTATGTTAAGGTTACTCTTCATTTTGGTTTCCATCTATATAAGTACTTCATTTTGAGTCTCTCATCCTATACAAATGCGGATTGAGGTGGCTGGCCGGACACACGACCTTCCTCCTCTGGATATTGCGTATTTTTGAAGGATAATTTTATTTCATGGTCGTCAAAATGACAACCCACGCTGTCTCGGTCGAGCTCTGAGGCAGAGTACCGAAGGGTAGCCAATATGGTAGCTGAATTATGTTGGCTCCGTAATATTCTGTTAGAGCTACATTGTCCGATTGAAATGGTAATCGTGATAATGAGCGTGCGATATACTTATCTGGTAATCCTATCCAACATCAATGCACAAAATACATAGAAATGGATATATTATTTGTCAGAGAAACAGTTGCACGTGGACAAGTCCATGTTCTCCATATATCGTCCTGTTATCAGATTGCCGATATTTTCACAAGTTCTTCTGTGCTTACTTTTTAATAATTTCAGAGACATTCTCAGTATACGAGAACCTCCCGCTAAGACTGCGGAGACTGTTAGGATAATTATGGGGCCATTCCATAATTATCTCAAATCATATATTTTGTAATCCCTTAATTTATTATGATTAGGATTTGATTATAAATTAGTTTAACTTAATTTAGGATAATTAGATTAGTCTTCCTTAATGTTAGCATTGTACACTTGTATATATATATTTTACTATGAGAATGAAATAAATCAAGGAATCAATTTCGTAACAGAGCATTCATATCGCCATCCAACTAGCATGGTTAATGATTGATTGATGGACTATTTGTGTTTGAGTGCTTCTTGCATGTGGTTCTTTGCATGTATTTCTTCTCACTTTTTTTAAGATATCAATGCAAGGTAGTATTGTAACACCTCGTAATTTCGAGCAATGGTTGGAACAACTATATATATGCAAGTAGACTCGAGGCCGAGAAAATTGATTATATTGAGGTATTCCCATCAAGTAGGATATAAAAGGATGCGGTCCCAAAGTAATTTAAGAATTTAAAAAGAATGTGATGATGATGACTAATAATAATAGTTGTATGTCCCAAAAGAAGTTATGGACTAGTGCTATATCCCACGATTATGACAATGAACATATGAAGGATTTATAAGTTATTATGCTTTAAGTGAACTGAGATCAAAAAATTAATTATGTGTAGTTTGTTGGAAGACATTAATTAATTAAGTGGCAAAATGTCTATGTGGGCAGCACGTTGCTGATGTTGCAGGAATCACGTGGCACGAGTAAATGTGGGCTAAGGCCAATGACACATGTCTTGTGGAAAGGGGTGATGGGTGGCTCACTTAAAGATAAGGTACTGCATAGAGATTAAGTGAATAACAATTATTTCTTGTTCATTTGCAAAGTACAAATGTTGCACGTTGAAGTTGATAGAGAACTCACTATGTGGGTGTCTTCTTGGAGAATTTTGTAGAGGAGAACGTTAGCAGCAATACAGATAAAAATTCCACTATTTGTTTGAGTTCATTGTCCATCTTTGTGGAATGAGATCAACCTTTTTCCTCCCTAAACTTGTTTATACTTCAAGGTGACTTCAAGTACTTAGTCGGTTTCTATAAGTTTGGGAAAATTAGTTTAGTTCTCTTCTTATTTAAAGTTGGATGAATAGTTGAAGAGTTGATTCGTTTGGTCATCCAAAGGTCAAATCGAGGTATGTTAAGGCAAATCTTTTTTTTTTTACATGTTCTACGAAACGTAAACCTAATACTATCACATAAATGATTTTACTATTAGTAGTTAATGATGCACATGTTATTCAATCCTATTGTCAAAGCATGTCTAAATATGTTCCTAAATCCTTATTGAGGTATATGAAAAAGATGTTAATATTCTTAATATTAATCGGAGGTGGATCAACATTACATCACTTTGACAAACTTATAATGTCATATTATCATATAATTCATACATTATATTCATATATATACCTTGACCTCAAATGCATGGGGATGAGAAACGGGATACGACACCACCTGCAGCTAGTACAAATATACACGATAATGATTATGTCCATAGAGGCCCATGCCCACAAAAGTGTTATGGTAAGAAAGATGCCTTATGATGCCAATGACATTATATACGCATATATATGCGCATTGTGCATGACACTTAGGTATATTATGGACCTTAGAGACGTTCTACACAGACTCTACTTATGCATATTATGACCCTTAGAGACATTCTCTATTGGTTGGTTGTTTCTTGTCTCATGTTACTTTCAAGTTTCTAGTATGCTATTTTTCATGCCTGACATACTCGGTACATCAGTCGTATTGACGTCTCTTTTGTTGGGGGACGCTGCGTTTCATGCCCGCAGGCTCAAGTAGATAGGGTGACGGTTCACACTAGTAGGTTGCTGGTACGACTGATATTAGAGCACTTTATTTGTTCCAGAGTTGCAGTCTAGTCATGCTATGATATTTTTGATATGCGTAGGGGTATGGCGGGGCCCTGTCCGACCTTATAATGTCATGTACTCTTTAGAGTCTTGTAGACAGTTGTCCTGTGTATAGTAGTCATTATGGTCTATTCAGTCTTAGTATGTATATATGATATTTTTTTACCAGGGGGTAGGGGGTAGGGCTGTTCTAATTCGAATCAGTATTTTTTCTGAAACTGCTTATAACAAAATTGCAATGATCGATTTTTCAGAGTTTTATAATAATATAACTTTCATAGACATGGCGTTACTCCAGTTGTGCGCAAGATATTGATCATGATTTCATGCTTCTCTATGATGGAGGAGCCTATGTGCTTTCTTTGTTTTGCTCCACCATGTTTGATGATAAATATTTAACACCAAGGGTTGCGTTTTTTGGTGTCTAATGTAAATTAGTATATTACCACGTGCACAACTGTCTTATGATGCTGCAAACTTGGTCTATTAAACTTTTTTTTCCCTTTTAGGTCATCAATCATCAACCCTACAATCAGAAATCAGATGTGTTTAGTTTTGCCATTGTTCTTTGGGATCTTTTAACAACAAATGTATTGAGTAGTCACGAAAAAGGTCACGTGATCGCTATGAATTTGAGTGTGTCCTCCCCTCCTTTTATTTATGTACTTTTTGATGCTACAGGTTCCATATGATACCATGACTCCTCAAATGTCATTGCGTGGATTAAGGCAGGAGTGAAAGCTCAATCCAAGACATGAAAGCGTCCTTAAGAAAGATTCAAACTTCCATTGGATTATTATGCTAGGAATCATATTTTTCTTTTAAGCAAGCTAGTCTATGTTGTTTTAGGCATCTAAAGCCTTCACATTTGAAAGTGGAATGATTCTTTGCATATTGTGCTGTAAAACTTACATGGATATGAATTTTCTGTAGCGATGTAGGTTGGTCAATGTTTGCCTCATAACATGCCACCTGTGTCATACGAACCCTTTAACATAAGTGAGACTCCTTTTATCTAAATGATTAGTGCGCATAAGCATGCTTCCGTCTTGTGTAAAGGTTCTAGTCCTACGTCCTTAGATCTCGAGTGGATATGCATAGTTAGAATTAGATGACGTTCATGAGCTAAATACCGATGCATGCGATATCTATATTACATACATAATTGCTCATAAATCCATTACTTAAATGGACACTTTAGGAAAGAAGGAATACTTTCTTCTCACATGCCATCTGTTATATTTCATCCTAACTTGTCTCTGAGTTGACCCTATTTATGTTATTTCTCCTAGCGACTCTGACCCGAGCTTCCAGAATGCACACCCGAGGTTGCTAGAATTGATGCAGAGATGTTGGGAGGAAATCCCGAGTGATAGACCCAATTTCTTTGAGATACAAGCTGAGCTTGAAGCCTTGAACTACTCTTACAGGAAATTGAGGTAAAATAATGTCTCTAAGCGTAATATTTTGATCCAATAACCCTTAATTAGATTACCATTTCTATATTGTGCGTCTTCCATTAAAATCCTGTAACAATTTCTATGATGTGTCTCACACAGGATACCATAGAGGCACCAAATGGGAGCTGAGTGATGTGCTACATATATTGGATTAACGACACTTTTAACCGTAACTGTTAAGAGTCTTACATCGGATATATAATGGAAACATGGACTCCTTGTATGCATTTGGACAATACTCACCCTATAAGCTAGCTTTTGGGGTTGAGTTACACCCAAGATCCATTCTTTACATATACTATAAACGTGTATAGTAGTATAATAAAATTTCTACCCATAATTAAAATATTGTGTAAATATAATTATGGTAAGACTAGGATTCTTCTTGTATATGAGACTAGGATTCCTCTTGTATATGAGACTATGATTCATTTTGTATATGATAAATATTGTACACTATATATATTGATATTAATGATAAAGACTCCCCAAGGGAGATTAATATCATCTTACATGGTATTAAGAGCCAAAACCCTACTTTTTTTCTAAAGGAGCCGCCCCCCCTTTTCTCGGCTTACAGCCGCGGCGCAACCCTTTCATCTTCCTAGGGTTTGATCTTTCCCTACCTCTTCTTCTCTCCTAAATTACATCCACTATCATGACTCATCCTGAATCCCCTACAACCTCCTCCTCATCCGATATCACTTTCGAAACACCAAAACCATCTTTTCACCCAGTCCTAACCGTTACCAATATCAAGAAATGCATTCCCATTCTTCTTGATCAAGAAAATGGTCAGTATTCTCCTTGGATTGAATTATTTTGCATTCATGTATGTGTATATAACGTGCTTGATCATATCGATAAAACTATTTCTCGCCCCCCGGAGGTTGATAATTCTACATGGCATCGTCTCGACGCTGCCGTCAAATAATAGATATATGGTAGTATCTCTCAGGATCTTCTCCTGACTATCATGAAATCTGGCGCCACCACCAGTGAATTATGGATTCGTTTGGAGGAAATTTTTCAGGATAACAAGCACACTCGTGTTGTGTATTTGGAGGAACAGTTTAACAAAACACGTCTTGAAAAATTCTCCAACGTGACTGAGTACTGCAAGCAGCTAAAACTTATGGCGGATCAACTCTCCAACGTCGGCACGCCTGTCTCTGAAACTAAAATGATGTTATAAATGATTGCAGACCTTCCTAAAAGTGAATATGATACTTTGGCCACCATGATTCAACAGGTGGATCCGTTACCCAGTTTTAACAAAGCTCGCTCACAGTTGTTGCTCGAAGAAATCCGTCGTGCTAAGTAATATGAGCACAATCAGCAGACGTTAGCTGTCGACACACAAACCCAAGACCTGACGCCGTCGGAAAACTCTCAACCGCGGTAGGGCCGCGGCGGCAAGGGTGGCAAGGGCCGCGGCGGCAGAGGAGGTCGTGGTCGTGGCTAGGGTCGCGGTCAGCAGAACCAACAACAACAACAATAGCAAGGTCCGCAGAATAACTGGGCTGCGACACCTCAACAGTACCTGTACAGTGCCGCGGCGCCCAGTACAGAGCCGCGACTCCAACCCCATTCCAGTACCAGCAGTTCTTCAACCAGTATTCACAACACGGGTTGTTGGGCCCAGCTCCAGCCCCTCGGCAAGCTTAGTACCCGCAGCAAGCCCACTTCATGCAAGGCCGCCCAAAGAACCATATCGCACGCCCCCATCGATTTGGGTCAGGCTTTCAGCAGCCTCAATCTGCAACAACCAGACAACAATTGGTATATGAACTCCGGTGCCACATCTCACCTCACCCTATCTGCAGGTAATATTTCCAAACTGTTCAGTTTAAAGCATCCTCAATATATTACAGTTGGTAGTGGCCACCACATTCCAATAAAGAGCTATGATACATCCTACACACAACCTCCTCATTCACCCTTCTCCCTTAAAAATGTCCTATATGACCCACACATCGTTAAGAACCTAATTTATGTTCGCAAATTTACTCGTAATAACTCTGTCTCTGTTGAATTTAACCCTTTTGGTTTCACTGTGAAGGATCTGTATACGGGGACACCTCTTAGGAGATGCAATAGCACGGGGATCTCTATCCATTCCCTTCCACCTCCGCTGCCAGATCTTGCTCTCTCGTCTCTCTAGCGGCTATTTCTTTATCAACATGGCATAATATGCTTGGTCATCCAGGAGCCCCAATTTTTAATTTTCTTAGAGGCAATAATTTCATTACTTGTAATAATGAGAAGCTTACCCAAAACTGTATTTCTTGTTCTTTAGGCAAACATACTCGTCTTCCATTTAAATCATCTACTAGTGTTACCTTTGCACCATTTGATATTATACATGCTAATGTATAGACATCACTTATTGCTAGTTCTCTCGGTCATAAATATTATCTTGTCTTACTATATGATTTTCCCACTATGTTTGGTTATATCATCTCAAATTTAAATCGGAAGTGTTTGTCAAATTTTTTGAGTTTTGAACATTCATTCAAAAATAGTTTGAAAAAGGCATAAAATCATTTCAGTGCGATTATGGTCGTGAATTCAACAACTCTATGTTTCACCATTTTTGTACTAATAATGGCATGGTCTTTCGCTTCTCCTGCCCCCACACCTCCCCACAAAACGGTAAAACTGAAAGAATCATCCGCACCATTAATAATATGATTCACACTCTATTGATTCATGCCTCTATCCCTCCGTCCTTCTGGGTATATGCTGCTAAAATATCAGAATACATTCTAAATATTCTCCCAACTAGCACCCTTCACAATATGACACCTACCAAAATCCTCTATCATAGAGTTCCCTTTTATGATCATCTATGGATATTCGGCTGTCTATGCTATCCTAATCTTGCCTCTACCGCCCCTCACAAGCTAGCTCCCCAGCCCACTGTTGGACGATTTCCACGTGCTCACGCAAGTGTACGTATCGTTCACAAGTAGTATAGTCTGATAAGATCGAATATCGTCCTCAAAGACTGATTTCTAATTACCGTTCATCTATTTTATGTTATCTATTTATCAATCGATAATAGAGTTGAATTTTTTTTGTTTAACTACTAGAATAATCGCAAGAATTAACTAAACTATTGAAGTTGTAATCAGTTATGAGGGAATTAGGGCTTCCAAAGTTCTCGATTATCCACTATATTCAATCCTTAATGCAACTAGAATGACTTCTTTTTCTATGTTAAGATAGCGGTTAACTAGACTGTCTTATATTCCGGTTAGGATATATAATCGCCAACCTCAAAGGCGTAACCCTTCTATATTTCTATGATAGAATTTACCACATAGGAGGATTAAGAACAGTAACCTATAATGCTACACAAGTATTGGGGTACTTTCGTCCGCGATTTTAACCTATGTCTATTCAATTACAACATATTCAAATCTCTCCTCTCAGTTCTTGATTCGAAATCATATAGATTATGATAATTAGTGATCAATTAACTATCAAACATTCATATCAATTATTGAATAAATCTTAATCAAGTGAAGAAGAAATCAACTAATGCATTAAGTCATGAAATAGAGTTCAAGCGATTCAAAAGAAAAACCCTAATAAAGTATTTAGCTCCTAGCCATAGTCACGCTAAGAACTAATACAATTCCAAACATAAACTGAATTAAAAGGAAATAAAGAAAAGTACTGCGAACTAAAGTCTCCAATTGTAGCTTCCAATCCCTGCCCTGTGATGTCTTGTGTGTTAGAATGACCCCTTCTCTTAGAATAATCCGTAGGGCTTTTAGTATATTGCAATTTTTGTGCCCTATGGACCCTTCTGTCCCTGACCAAATTAACTTCGGATTCTCGATTTTCGTACCGGCGCCGCGGCCCTGCAGACTGGCGTCGCGACACCCAAAGTTCTGTGGCTTCTCTGATGTTCCGGCGCCGCGGCGCTGCCTGACTTTCGTCCGGGTCTTCAATTTCTGTCCTTTTCGACCTCAGATTCCTCCTTTTATGCCTATTTTTCATTCCTTTTCGCCATTTTGCCGTTTTGAACCACTGTGACTCAAAAGAAATAAAAACAAACCTAATACTATACTAAACACAACAAAAACGAGTAAAATACTAACTAAAAATGACTCAAAAAGTATATACAAAATACGCTTAACAAATACCCCCAAACTTAACCTTTGCTCGCCCTCGACCAAAGATCAAAGCAAAAACAAAGAACAAAAACAAAAGACTCAAAGACTCAAATCACGCAGCTGCACATGATTACTTAGAAATACATGAATGTCAGTTGAAATAATATGTAGGAACAGATGTAGCATGAATTTAGCAATCTAGAATTTCAAGTCAGATATTTCGCAAATTCATTTCAGTCACAATCAATGAAAGCATGAATACCCAACCTATGCATGTCAATTCTATTTTCATTTTTCTCAAAGTTCCATGGGCCTGTTTACTTGCTATTTTTCACTAATCATGGACGTACATACTAGAGATCTTCAGGACTTTTCAGGGTTGTAATGTAGGCTTAGGCAGGGGTAGATAAAAGTTGGTATTTAGGCTCAAATTATGTATCATAAGCGTTTTTCTCATTCAACCATTTTGTCATTCTTTTTGGTATTTTTTTTCGTTCATACCTATCATTCCCCTCTTCTCTTTTTGAGAGCATGAAACACATTCACATAGGAACCCCCAAACTTAAACTTTTACATTTTTTTATTGGGGTGCATCAATTTTTCACTCTCTTTTCGTATTTCTTTTTTTATTCTTTTCATCCATCTATTCAATTACTGCTTATGGTACACAAGGGGACATGATGTGTCAAAGAAATAACTTCTGTTTTAGGCTCAAATGGCTGACTAGGGATACAATTTATTGTCAGAGTAGGTAATGAATGGTAAGAAGGTTAACAAAGAAATCCCTGAATCATTTTCCTAACATGAATATCCTAACTATTTCACCTCAAATAACAAGCAACATAAATCACAGATGTTTTCACAATTGACAATACACAGAATACTCCAAATAATCAGATTTTTATGAATCTTTGACATATCTAGCTTCTCATTCCATTACATTATCCCACTTAATTCATTAGGCGTTCCAAGTAAACACAACATGCATGATCATAAAAAACAAATTGACTCATATAATACACAAAAAAAACAAAAAAACTAAAAAATAGACACAAAAATAAAATAAAATAAGAACTCCACCCAAACTTAAACGACATATTATCCCAAATGTGTAAGACTCAAAAATAAAAGGGATGACTTACAGACAATAGCGGTTCAAAATGGTGGTGGTGGCGGCGGATACTGCATTTCAGAGAAATTTCTCATTGGCACCGCGACCATGCATTTTGGAGCCGCAGCGCTATAATTTCTGCAGTCTCCCAGAACTTTTGGCGCCGCGGCCCTGCTTCTCGGAGCCGCGACTCTGCATCGATTTCCTGCCTTTCACGTTTTTTCATGCTTCAGGTCCAATTATTTCACCTGTCATCACAATGCAACAAAAATACCGAAAGTGAAACTGCTCTATTTAAATTAAATTGCATAATTTAAACATTGGGTTGCCTCTCAAGTAGCGCTGTCTTTAACGTCTTTTAGCCGGACGCATGTTCCTCTTCACTGTGGTTTGAGACGGATATCAGAGTTGTTTTGTTCCATGTCATTAAATAAGTATGGTTTCACTCAATGTCTGTTCACTTTGAATGGAGCACCTTCTTTCCCTCTCAGTTCGACTGCACCATAGGGGAAAACTTTTTCCACAACGAATGGCCCTGACCACCTGGACTTTAACTTGCTTGGGAACAACCTCAGCCTCGAGTTGAATAGGAGTACTTGTTGCTCAGGCTGTAGCTCTTTGATGGTCAAGTTCTTTACATGCCATGCCTTGGTCCTTTCCTTGTAGATTTTTACATTTTCATAGGCGTTGTTCCGAAATTCACCTAGCTCATTCAGTTGCAGCAACATCTTCTGCCCTGCTGCTTGGGAATCTATGCTCAGCTTCCTCATTGCCCAGTATGCCCTGTGTTCCAACTCCACCGGTAGATGACATGCCTTCCCAAAGACCATCCTGTATGGTGACATCCCAATGGGAGTTTTGAAAGATGTCATATAGGCCCAGAGTGCATCATCCAACTTTATAGATCAATTCTGTTATACCCCGTATTTCCAGAGTATGCGTGGGGCGCACGCGAGAATACGGCTGACAGAAGATTGGAAAGGAAGAAAGAGGTGATTTTTCCACGGAAAAGTTTCCTTTGTGAAGGAAAAAGGTTCGTTAATGGAAATTGGATTCCCGATTTGGTATTCTGACTTCGAATATTAGAGAATTATGGAATTTTATTTTCTGAAATGGTCACGTGGGCCCACTGAGAAATTTACTGTTTGTGGGCCCACTTTGTTTTCGAGATTTTGGCCATTGTGGATATTTTCTAAGATGTTTTATTTTGGGCCAATAGGAGGGTGACACGTGTCACCCCGCCTGGTGGCTCGCCGAATGACATTTGTGCACAACACCCTTAGAGTCGTTTTTGGAAACGCTTTACATAACTCATGAGGGAAAATTCCGGCTATGTCCTTTTTAAATTTTGCGGATTTTTCCGAGAGAAAACATTTTGGACCAACGGGAGGTGACATGTGTCACCTCACATCGGAAGCAAGTGGGCGTCGAGTGCGAAGTGGTTCACGTTTGGCTTGATCTTTGGCTCACGCTTTGTGTCCTATTGGTGCCTTGTTTTGTGCCTTGTTTTGGCCTTGTTTTGTGGCTTGTTTGGTGCAATGTTTTGTGGAGTAGGGGTTAGGGTGCACTTGGCTTGATCTCGCCTTACACTTGCACTGCTAGATCTGGCCATCGGTTGGCCTTTGGTTTTGCTATAAATACCCCTTATGTTGATGAACTCTTCATCCACAAATGAAACCTTCCAAGCCTAAAATCCTCCCTCCTCTAGTGTTGAGTTCGTCCAACTCATCCCCTCTTTTAAGTCTTGCCGAGGCCTCCTCCCTCTCTGCCTTGGCCGGGTACCCCCTAGCCTAGTTGTTTCGTATAATACCCCTATTGTGGTATAGAAATACTCCCTAGTATTGTTATAATGCCCAAAATACCTTAGCCTTGTACCTTGTAGTATTCCAAAGATACCTCTATACGTAGAGTCTTAAATACTACCTTTGTCCCTTTAGTCTCAAACCAAACCCTAAGGAAATCTTCATGGTTGGTCAAGTATTTAGGTAGAAGTTGGTTAGAACTTCTAAGGGTTGTTGGAGCGGGATGGAGCACCGGAGTCGAGCTAAACGCGTTGCTAAAGATCGACATTTTAACTTGGATAATTATGGGCTTATCGAGGTAATTATCTTGTCCCTCTATTTGTAATTGGAAATTACATGTTGTTAGGAATATATAGTTGAAGTATACTATATATAGAACTGAACCTAGTTTGTGGCAATGTCTTTTGACTTAAGCTCAAGAATAAAGAAAAGAATCGAATCAGATTTACATTGGGACTTGTGTAAGACATCGAGTAGAATTGTACACGTCCTGTTAGACGTGTAAACTGGTTGGCTTGGTAGCCTCGATAGAGGAGGAGTTTTACGCCGTGGCGGTGTGAAGTCCCCGAATTTTTTGTAGAGAAATGGAACCGTGTGTTTAAAAGTTAATAGACGTTTGTGACCTTTTTAGGTGAAAGTACTAAGAGTAGCGTATTCTACTCGAGGAGTGGAAAGGGCTAGCGCGTTGTAGTACTTGGAGCTTTTTGCTTATTGTCGATAATCGCCGCGAGGTATGTGAATCTCTTCCTATCTCTTCTAGCATGATATGTGTGAACTATGTAGTACGGTGACGCATACGTGTTAATCGTGTTTGATTGTTCTTAAAACATAAAGTGTTATAACGGCTTTATGGGAAGTTGGTTATAACGACTTTATGTAGGTAAGAAAATACTTTGTGGTTTTAAAAGGTAATCGATGTGAATTATAATCGCTAGTTATAATAAAGAACTTGATGTATTTCAAAAGATTTATAAATCGTTTTGGAAGGAGGGTAACACTTGGTTTTAAAAGGTTTTAAAAAGAGTTATACTAGCTTTATGGGAGTTAGGTATAATGTCTTAAGAGAGGTAAAGAAAATGGTTTCTTGATGTTAGAAGTTAAGAGACTTGATCTTATAAGATAAGAGACTTAACTTATTTGTTTTAATGTGAATGTTTGTGTGAAACCTCATTCGTGAGTAATGAGTACTTGGTTTTATTTAAAGGGATAATGTTTCTTGATTTAATCGAATGTGTATCGACAGACGCAGCGTTAATAAAGGAAAATGTATTGAATAATGATGAATTGTATTAAAACCGTAGAAACCTCCATCCGCATAGAAACTAAGATGAGACAAAATGATATTACATTTTCTAGATCATGGTCGTAATAAGAATGTTGTAAACAAGAATAACCTACTCACGTGAGACATATATTACTCAATTGTTCTAAAAAGGAATCAAGTGATTAAGTTTGGGAACTATGAAACCATTTGAAAATGAGAAGCTTGAGTAATTGAAACTAGGCAAACCGGAACTTAGGAAAGAATGTTGTTACTTGATTTTGAAAAGGAATGTGGGTTGGTCATTCTAATACTACGTATCGGGTGACTTTTATAAAAGTAATGGATCTCTTTTAAAAGAACTTAACGTATGTAGTACTTTGGGGTTAAAAACCCGACTTTGGCATAAAATGAAAGTACTTTGAGTTGTTGTGAAACTTGCCTATGCTTGTTGTTGTGAAACTTGCCTATGCTTGTTGTTGTGAAACTTGCTATGCTTGTTGTTGTGAAACTTGCCTATGCTTGTGATGATAGCCTTTGTTGTGCAAGTGTGGTATTTACGTATTACCGCGTCTCGATAGAGGCCGGTTGACTTGTTGAGAACTTACTTGGGCGACGGTGATGGAGAATTCCACGGGTATGTTTTCATTTTGATTCTTGTCTTGTTGTTGATGTCACGGACATGTCTACACCGACGCAGATTAGGGCACGGCGGGTTGATTACCCGATATATGGTTATTGCAACATGGGCGTGTACACCGTCGATTCCGGGGCATGGCCACGCGGCGGGGTTGACCACCCGATATATTGTTATTGAGGTTACATGGGCATGTCTACACCGGCGCAGATTCCGGTACGCCACCCGCTCATATTATTGTTGCATCATGGACATGTCTACACCGATGATTCCGGCATGTGGCTACGCGGGTTGATCACCCAAAGATATTGTTGTTGATGTCACATGGACGTGTCTACACCGGGCATTGGTATTATTGTTGCATCATGGACATGTCTGCAAGTGCCCGGGCATGCGCCGTGATGCGAACATGATTGATGTTGTGGGCGTGAGACCCATAGTTATATTTGAGTGATGACTTGAGGCGTGAGTCCCCGATCGACATGCTTTTATGTTGTGAATCGTAGTTTGGTTATCATACATGTCTCTGCTTTATATAGACTAGTATGATTTCATTTACGATATTTTTGCATTCACATACTTGGTACTGTTATCTTGACCTCCTGGGCTGCGTTCATGCGGCCGTGGATCCTCGCTCTTAGGATCTCGGTTCGGCGTGATTCGTTGGAAGCTCCGTTTCTCCGAGGCTTATCTTTTGTATGTGTTCCGAGTTGTAGGTTCTTGTACATTCGGGGTATGGCGAGGCCCATCCGTCATAGTTGTTGTAAATCTTAAGTGCTGCATGATCTGTGTGGCGGGGTTTGTAAAAGGTTTAAACTGCTTTTGAAAAAGTTGTATATATATATGTTATTGGAAGCGTAACTGGGTTGGCCTGTTTTATGATCATATATCTTGTTTCTTGTTTAAAGTTTTATTTTCCGCTGGTTTTCTCTGATGTTGTATCACTAGGGTGCCCGGGGTAAGACACCAGTGACGGGCCCGGGTTCGGGGCGTCACAAATTCTTCCTTGAGCCATCCACTGTCTTCTCCAGTATGATTTTCACTGCTCTATTCGAAATTTCAGCCTGCCCATTTGCTTGAGGGTGATATGGCAAAACAGTACGGTGGTAGACTCCGTAATGCGCCAGCAAGGTGTCAAGCTGTTTGTTGCAAAAATGACTCATTTCATCGCTGATGAGGTCTCTTGGAGTGCCAAACCTTGTGAATATGTTTTTATGGAGGAATTTCAAGACATTTTTACTATCATTCTCTTTCGTAGCCACTGCCTTGACCCATTTGGACACATAATCCACTGCGAGAAGAATGTATTGGTTTCCAAGAGACGTTGGGAACGGGCCCATGAAATCAACCCCCCACACGTCAAACAACTCCACTTCTAAGATCCCAGTTAGGGGCATTTCATTTTGCCTTGACATGTTCCCAGTTCTTTGACAACGATCACAACCCCTCACGAAAGTGTTGGCATCCTTGAATAGGGTTGACCAATAGAATCCACTCTGCAATACCTTGGCTGCTGTCCTTGATGCTCTAAAATGCCCACCACATTGCAAGGTGTGACAATGAGTGAGAATTTGGTGCATTTCATCCTCGGGTACGCACCGCCTTATGACTTGATCAAAGACGGTGCTTGTAGAGAATCGCTCCTCCCGAGTAATGTTTTACCTCTGAATAGAACTTTTTCACCTGCTGCCTTGTCATTCCCGAAGGCAATACTTTTGCTGCAAGAAAATTAACAAAGTCAGCGAACCAAGGTAAATTTACACCGGTACTTACCTGAAACAATTGCTTGTTTGGGAAGTAGTCATTATTTGCACATCCTTGGTGTTCTGGCTCTCTTCTACTTCAAGCCTTGACAGATGGTCTGCAACCACGTTCTCAGTCCCCTTTTTATCGTGGATCTTCATGTAAAATTCTTGTAGTAGCAACACCCATCGTATAAGTCGAGGTTTTACATCCTTCTTAGTCATTAAATACTTAAGGGCTGAGTGGTCAGTGTACACTATCACCTTATTCCCAATGAGGTATGGCCTGAATTTTTCAAATGCGTATACTATGGCTAGCAGCTCTTTCTCTGTCGTCGCATAATTCAGTTGGGCATCATTGAGGGTTTTGCTAGCATAGTAAATTGACCTGAATACCTTGTCAATTCTCTATCCAAGAACTGCTCACACTGCGTAGTCACTTGCATCACACATCAATTCAAATGGGAGTGTCCAGTCAGGTGCAATGACTATAGGGGCTGAGGTTAGCCTCTCCTTAAGTGTCTGAAAGACAGTCAGACATTCTTCATTCAATTCAAAAACAACCCCATTCATCAACAAAGTGGACATAGGTTTAGAGATCTTTGAGAAGTCCTTGATGAATCTTCTGTAGAAACCAGCGTGCCCAAGGAAACTTCTTATCCCTTTTACCGATACTGGAGGTGGAAGATTTTCGATCACTGAAACCTTAGCCTTTTCTACCTCAATGCCTTTGCTGAAAATATTATGGCCAAGAATGATACCTTCATGCACCATAAAGTGACACTTCTCCCAGTTCAGCACCAGATTTGAGTCTTTGCACCGCTGCAACACTGCCTCTAAATGCATTAAGCATTCATCAAAGGAGGACCCAAAAACAGAAAAATCAACCATGAAGATTTCTATGGTCCTCTCCACCATGTCAGAAAAGATAGCCATCATACAATGCTGAAAGATGACGGGTGCATTGCAAAGCCCAAATGGCATTCTCCTGAAAGCAAATGTACCAAAAGAGCATGTGAATGTTGTCTTCTCCTGATCTTCTGGAGAGATGGCAATTTGATGATACCCTAAATAACCATCCAGGAAGAAATAGTAATTGTGTCCTACAAGCCTGTCAAGAATTTGGTCAAGAAAATGCAAAGGAAAATGATCATTCCTGGTAGCTTTGTTCAACTTGCGGTAGTCAATACACATTCTCCACCCTGTAGTTGTTCTGGATGGAATAAGCTCATTCTTTTCATTAGTCACCACAGTCATGCCACCTTTCTTGGGTACCATTTACACAGGGCTTACCCATGCACTGTCAGAGATAGGATAAATCACCCCAGCATCGAGCCATTTCAAAATTTCTTTTCTCACCACCTCTTTCATGGTTGGATTTAGTCTCATCTGTGCCTCAATGGAGGGTCTTCTCTCATCTTCTAGACGAATTTGTACATTAATGTAAAAGGACTTATCCCTCTAATGTCTGCCAGTGTCCACCCAATCGCGAGCTTGTGAGCCCTCAATACTCTCAACAGTTTTTCAACCTCCACTTTGGATAGATGACATGATACGATCACTGGTAAGGAGTGATTTTCACCTAGATATTGATAGTGCATATGATCTGGCAGAGTCTTCAACTCTACTTCTGGAGCTTGTTCTGTGGATGGCACTGGTCGCTCTGGCATGGTTCCTAGCTCCTCATATTTTCTTTTATAGCAGGGTTCATGAGAATCCAACCAATTCGCATACTCCATCAATTATGTGTTATTACCACTATCCTCATCCCATTGTGTCATCACCACTTCAAGAGCATCAACACTCCTGAACCCATTTTCAGAAATTGCTTTATCGACCACTTCAATAGCATAACAGTTATCACTTGCCCTTGGGTAGGTTGCTGCCCTGAATACACTGAAAATCACTTCTTCTCCCTAAACACGAAGTCTCAGCTCACCTTTCTGAACATCAATGAGTGTCTGTCCTGTGGCTAAGAATGGTCTGCCAAGGATGATGGGCATCTCTTCATCTTCTTCCATGTCTAGGATGATGAAATCAGCAGGGAAGATAAACTTGTCCACCTTAACCAACACATCCTCGATGATTCCTCTAGGGTGGACGATGGAGCGATCAGCTAGCTGTAAGGTGATGGTTGTGGGTATTGCTTCCCTCACTCCAAGTTTGCAAAACACAGAATAGGACATCAAATTTATAATTGCCCCCAAATCACAGAGAGCCTGCTGACATTCGAATTTCCCTATAGTGCAAAGGGATGGTGAAACTTCCCGGATCTTTCAACTTCTGAGGTAACTTTTTCTGTAGGATGACACTGCATTCCTTAGTCAATGCCACTATTTCATACTCCTCCAATCTCCTCTTTTTACAGAGGATATCCTTCATGAACTTCACATAACTTGGCATTTGTTCTAAGGCTTCAACAAATGGAATGTTGATGTGCAGTTTTTTAAAGAACTCCATAAACTTAGAAAACTGTTTGTCAAGAGAATTTTTTCTAAGTCTCTGAGGATATGGTATCTTCACATGCGGTGTGTCAACGACTGCTGGTGGTGATCTTTGGTCCGCAGGAAGGTCTTCTATGATTACTGCATCCTCTGACTCCTTCACCTCACTGGGTTCACCCTATTTTTCTGGACATTTTGGGGATGAACCTGTCTCCATTTGTTTTCCACTTCTCAAATCAATTACTTGGAACTGTTCTTGTGGGTCTGCACCAGTATTGCTAGAGCGGTTCCCTTGCATACCGTTTCTCAGCTTGCTAGCTAGCTGCCCCAACTGCATCTCTAGATTCCTGATGGATGATCTTGTTTCCACCATGAACTGATTTTGGGCGTTTGAGAGTGCCCAAAGAATTGCTCCCATATTATCTATCTCTCCTGATGGAGCCTGATTCTGTGGTGGATAAATTAGGCCTTGAGGATTCTGACACTCGGTGAGCCTGAGTAAGACTTCTTGCAGCTCATTTCGCTCCTCTTGCAGCGCATGTGGTCTAAATCGCTGCGGTGGACTAAGGTCATAGTACTGCAGCCCCTGATAGTGATAGTCTATGTACCTATACTTGACTTTACCTGCAAAATTACAAAACAACAAAAATTGATAAAAAGATGCTCTCAGAACAAATTAGAAACTCTAACTTGTTCTGGGAGCGACCAAATTAGAAATTAAGAATAAATGGTTCGATATTAGAAGTATGCCAGTCCCCGGCAACGGCGCCAAAAACTTGTTGGGCGATTTCCACGTGCTCACGCAAGTGTACGTATCGTTCACAAGTAGTATAGTCTGATAAGACCGAATATCGTCCTCAGAGACTGATTTCTAATTACCGTTCATCTAGTTTATGTTATCTATTTAGCAATCGATAATAGAGTTGGGTTTTTTGTTTAATTACTAGAATAATTGCAAGAATTAACTAAACTATTGAAGTTGTAATCAGTTATGAAGGAATTAGGGCTTCCAAAATCCTCGACTATCCACTCTATTCAATCCTTAATGCAACTAGAATGACTTCTTCTTCTACGTTAAGATAGCGGTTAACTAGACTGTCTTATGTTTCGGTTAGGATATATAATCGCTCAACCCCAGTGCAGAACCCTTCTATATTTATATGATAGGATTTACCACATAGGAGGATTACGAACAATAACCTATAATGCTACACAAGTATTGAGGTACTTTCGTTCACGATTTAACCTATGTCTATTCAATTACAACATATTCAAATCTCTCCTCTCGGTTTTTGATTCGAAATCATATAGATTATGATAATTAGTGATCAATTAACTATCAAACATTCATACCAATTATTGAATAAATCTTAATCAAGTGAAGAAGAAATCAACTAATGCATTAAGTCATGAAATAGAGTTTCAAATGATTCAAAAGAAAAACCCTAATAAAGTATTTAACTCCTAGCCATAGTCACACTAAGAACTAATACAATTTCAAACATAAACTAAATTAAAAATAAAGAAAGAAAAATACTGCGAACTAAAGTCTCCAATTGTAGCTTCCAATACTTGCCCTGTGATGTCTTGTGTGTTAGAATGACCCCATTCTCCTAGAATAATCCCTAGGACTTTTAGTATGTTGCAATTTTCGTGCCCTATGGACCCTTCTGCCTCTGGCCAAATTAACTTCATATTCTCGATTTCTGTACCGGCGTCGCGGCGCCCAAAGTTCTGTGGTTTCTCTGATGTTCCGGCGCCGCGACCCTGCTGACCGGCGCCGCAGCGCTTCCTGGCTTTCGTCTGGGTCTTCAATTTCTGTCCTTCTCGGCCTCAGATTCCTCCTTTTATGCCCATTTTCGTTTCTTTTCGCCATTTTACCGTTTTGAACCGCTGTGACTCAAAAGAAAGAAAAACAAACCTAATACTATACTAAACACAACAAAAACGAGTCAAATACTAACTAAAAATGACTCAAAAAGCGTATACAAAATACGCTTAACACCCACTCCATGTGTCTACCTAGGCTTCCCGCCAAATCATAGGGGATATCTATGCTATGACTTGTTCACTCATCAAATCCACATCTCTCTTCACGTCACATTCGACGAGATCACATTCCCGTTTTTGAATCTTCAAAAATTCCAAAAAACGGATTACTCCTTTCTTTGACGAGCCTGCCATTTCTCCCATCATTCTAAGTCAAATACAATCATCAACGTCATCAGCGCCGCGACACCATTCTTCCAGTGACCAAGATGCTCCTGTCATGTCGTTAGCATCGCGTCGCCAAAATTCTTGTTACCAAATTTCTTCAACACCGTCGTTAGCACTGCGACCCAGTGATGAGGCACCGCGGCGCCAAAACTTCAGAGAGGACTGTAGTTCAGGTGCCGCGGCCCTTGATCACGGAGCCGCGACGCCTTCGACGACACTTCCTCCACCCTCCCCTTATCCGACCTCACCCTCTGTATCAGATCCCACCACTCAGCCACCACAGACATCCATTGTCCGCACTCTTCATATGAAAACTCGTGCCAAATACAGGATCTTCAAACCCAAAGTCCAATTTAACCTGTCTGTCAAAATCATCTTTCCACTTCTCAAAAATCCCAAATTGGCCAAACATGACCCTATGATGAGTTCAATACTTTGACTAAGCAGCACACATGAGATCTAGTACCTAGGCCAGAGGGGGAGAGGGGGTGAATGTGATCCTTTGTATGTGGCTTTTTCATCACAAATTCATAGACATTGGATATCTTGAGAGGTATAAGACACGACTTGTGGCTAATGACACAAATCAATAGGAGGACATTGATTGTGGTGAGACATTCAGTCCGGTTGTCAAACCGGCTACCATTCGCACAGTTCTGAGCATAGCCATGGGAAAACACTGGACGATACATCAACTTGATGTGAATAATGTATTTTTACATGGGGACCTGAGAGAAACAGTCTACATGCATCAGCCGCCTAGGTTCACCCATCCAGCAGTCCCTCGCTATGTGTGTCGTCTCTGTAAGTCACTGCCAACCACATATTCTTATGTCAGCGTAAGTATGCAGAAGAGATTGTGTACAGGGCTAAGATGACGAATTGCAAAGTTATGCCTACTCTAGTTGATTTAAAATCTAAGCTCAGTGTTATAGATGATGCTCAAGTATCCGATCCTACTCTGTATATGAGACTTGCAGGTGCACTTCAGTATCTCACATTTACAAGGCCAGACATTGCTTATGCTGTTCAGCAGGTATGCCTATTTATGCATGCCCCTAGGGAGTCTTATTTCACTGCCCTTAAGTGTATCATCTGATACATTAAGGGCACACTTGATTATGGTTTGCACCTTTACCCCTTTGCTCCAAACAAGTTTCTCTCGTATACGAATGCAGATTGGGCAGGGTGTCCGGACACGCGACGCTCCACCTCCGACTTTTGTGTTTTTTTAAGGGATAATCTGATTTCATGGTCTTCCAAGCGACATACCACCCTATCTCGTTCCAGTGCCAGTGCCGAGGCTGAGTACAGAGGCGTTGCAAATGTGGTAGCTGAGATTTGTTGACTCGGAAATTTATTGTTAGAACTTCAGTGTCCTTTGCGTCAGGAACCCTATCTCGTTCCAGTGCCGAGGCTGAGTACAGAGGCGTTGTAAATGTGGTAGCTGAGATTTGTTGACTCGGAAATTTACTGTTAGAACTTCAGTGTCCTTTTCGTCTGGAATCTATTGTGTACAGTGATAACATCTTTGCAATCTACCTTTCTCACAACCCAATTCAGCATCAGCGAACCAAGCACGTTGAGATGGACATACATTTTGTTCGTGAGAAAGTTGCGCTAGGCCATGTCAGAGTGTTACATGTTCCCTCATCATATCAGTATGCAGATATATTTACCAAAGGACTTTCCGGACAGTTGTTTCTTGATTTCAGATCCAGTCTCAGCGTCTGACCTCCTCCCGCTCCGATTGAGGGGGTGTGTAAACGTGTATAGTAGTATAATAAAATCTCTACCTATAATTAGAATATTGTATAAATATAATTATGGTAAGACTAAGAATCCTCTTGTATATGAGACTAGAATTTCTCTTGTATATGAGATGAATATTTTACACTATAGATATTGATATTAATGATAGACTCTCTAAGGGAAATTAATATCATCTTACGTATACGTCCATGTTGGATTATATTAGGTGGGAATTGAGATAAATGATAATGATGACCTGCACCGTTAAAAAACTTACTCTCCAAGTCTCTGTAACTGCTGTTTCCCTCTCACTCTTTCTTACTTACAACACCAACGGTAACCGCTCTTTACCTCTATCCCTTCTTTGTTACAGCACCAATTAAACCGTTCTGTTCTTTTATAACTCTAATTAAATGTTTACTTGAGGTAACCTAGTTCCTTTTCATTCACCCTCTTTTTCAACATTATGCAAAGAAACATGGACAACCAAAACACTTATTGCACTACTACTACTACAAATTTTCTTCAACCCCTTGTTCTACAAAGTCAAGTATTTGGTGATTATCATCGTATGGATTAAACCAATCATGAAGAAGAAAAGGCAGAAACATCAAGAGGATTCACCATGACACAAATGTCAGTTACAAACCTCAAAATCCCAGAAAGAAAAGAAGCAAATTGTCAAGAATTAATGATAGAATAAGTACAAACCCTAGTACTTCCAGTGTTATTACTGTTAAATAATAATTGAGAATAATTCATATTGTAATTAAATGATAATTAGTATAGAATCATTCCTGTAAGGTAAGTAGTATAATTTATATTAAGATAGATTTGATTGATAAGGAGAAGATTAAGGCTACTAATCTTCTCTCCATATTTGTATATATTGATACCTTGTGTAAATGGAAAATGTGAGGAAAAATCATCTAATTCTATCTCTAATTCTATCATGGTATCAAGAGTTTAAGCAAAAGATCAATTTTCCCGAATTTTGGTTGTTTGTTTTCGTTGTTTCTCCATTGCTCGTTTATCAAACCAATCTCAACATGTCTGAATCCAAATCATTTTATCATCCCGCTCTCACCGTCTCTAATATCAAAACACATGTTCTCATAACATTGGAAATGGAGAATGTACATTATGCTTCATGGGCGGAATTTTTCAAAATTTGTTGTCGTTCTTACCGGGTTCTTCATCATATCATCCTCCCGGAAAAAGACAAAGAAAAGGTTTTGAAAACAGATGAATACAAAGAATTGTGGGATACCCTTGACGCTACTGTTCTTGGTTGGAACCATATTTTAAGGCGATTGATGGTTGGAATCGCTTACGGGACGTTTTTTATGATAATCAAAACTCTCATGCCGTTGTCTTGGAACAAGAGTTCTACACTGTTGATATAGAGGATTTCCTAATGATTCCGCCTATTGTCAACGACTTAAAGTGTTGGCTGACCAATTAAAAATATTGGTTCCCCTATCACCAACAACTGTTTGGTTCTACAACTTGTTGTCGGATTGACGGAGGCATATAGCGGGGTTGCAACACTTATCCATCAAAGTGACCCGCTTCCCTTATTTTACCAAGCAAGGTCCATGTTGATTCTTGAAGAACAGGAATTCTCTAAAAAGGTGGCTACCTAAAATGACTCGACGTTAATTGTCACAAATGATGGTAATAATTTTGCAACTTCGCAAAATAACCGTGGACAAATAGGGCGTAACAGTAATAAAAATGGTGGAAATCGCAACAAAAATGGTGGCGACCGAAATTCCAGTGGTGGTAGTGGGGGAGGGGGTTCCCGCGGCTGTCGCGACAACAACACCGACGTCGACAATGGTCAGCATCGGCAGCAGCAGTCCAGACATGCCCTTACCCATCTGTCAACTGGGCCAGGCCGAGTCCACCATCCACTGGCCCAACCAATAATGGCTTCTAACCCAACTAGTGTTGTAGGTTATGTCCACTCCACTGCTGGGTTGAATTTCTCCAAGCCCAATAGTGAGGTTGGATTCCCACACATAGGCGGTCCAGTCCATTCTCTTGGACCACTATAGACGTGGCAGGAGGCACACTCAACAGTGGGCCAACCCACAGACATCGAATCTGTCATGCACAGACTCAGGCTTAATCCATTGGATACGAATTGGTATATGGACTCAGGTGCAACGTCTCATATATTTTAATTTGGGCACATAAAATGGTATAACCGTCGGAAATGGACATTCCATTCCAAGTAAAGGTTATGGTTCTACTAAATTGTCCAAACTAAATCCGCCATTAGCATTGAAAATGTTATTCATGATCCACAATTCATTAAAAACTTGATCTCTGTTCGAAAGTTTACAACTGATAACTAGGTTATTGTAGCTTTTGATCCCTTTAGTTTTTCAGTATATGATTTTCAAACAGGGGCGCGACTAATGAGATGTGATAGCTAGAGAGAGCTTTATCCAGTTACTTCATTCCTCCACCCGGACAAGTAATAAGTGTCAATCACGTCCTTTGGGCAAACATATTCAGTTATCATTTGAGTCATCATATAATTACACATTTATGTCATTTGACATTATCCATTATGATATTTGGACATCCCGCATTTTGAGCTCCTCAGAACATAGATATTACTTGCGTGTTTTAGATGATTATTCTAATTTCTTGTGGACGTTTCCCCTATCGAAAAAATCACAAGTGTTTTCAATATGGTCGTCTCAAACATTTTGTGGGCCCTGTTCTAATTCGTAAGAGTGAGCCCTTAATATAAGTAAATATAAGATTTCAATAATTAGAAATTATTTTAAATTATAAATAACAACCTAATACAACTTCAAGTTAATCAACACCTACTTTGATTGAGCTAAGACCTGCAAATTATGAGCCTTTACAGTAAATTCTGGCTAATACTACTTAATAAAAAAAATGAAAAAGAGGTCCCTAAAATTTTTCATTTTTCGGGGGCTTTGTGCGGTAGCAAAGCTGGCACTGGCCCAAAGACGACCCTGGTTTTCAACGTTCCTCATTTTTAAAACATTCGTCCAAAAACAGTTTGAAAGGGATATCAAAAACATCCAGTGTGATAATGGGCGGGAGTTTGATAGTAGACAATTTGGGATTTTTGTAAAATAAACGGTTTGAATTTTTGGTTTTCATGTCCCCACATCTCTTCCCAAAATGGAAAGGCGAAACGTAAAATTTGAACCATAAATAATATTGTTAGGACATCCCTTTCTCATGCCTCTCTACCCCCCTAATTTTTGGCATCATGCACTTCAAGTGGCTACTTATTTATTGAATATCATACCCAACAAAAATACGCCCAACCAAACACCCATTAAATTGCTTTACCTCCAAGAACCTTCATATTCTCATCTATGGGTTTTTGGCTGCATGTGTTATCCCTTATTCCCAGCTACCACCATCCACAAACAACAACCGAGGTCTACTCTGTGTATTTTTTTGGGGTACCCATCACATCATCGGGGATACAAATGCTATGATCTATCCTCAAATAAGACGTTTATTAGCCATCATGTTCTATTTGATGAATCTCAATTCCCATTCAAAAAAATTCATGAGTCGCGATCTTCCACATATGAGTTTCTAGATACCGAGGTACACCTATTTTTTCCCCGACCTTGTCCCAACAACCAGTCACTGGTTCCAACCCATCTTCCTTAGCCCCTCATTCGGCTACTAGATCAGTGGCCCAAGCTGATTCTCCACATCTCAACTGAAAATCAACCCCCTGTAATGGCCCATAACCTAGTTACTGGCCCAGTAGTTCCAGGTGCCTCACCTCTGCGCCTGGGCCAATTCTCTCTGGCCCATCTTCCCATCACCGTAGAAATCACACACGGGCCAGTGTCGTCCAGTACACTAACCCGATACCGTGTCCCGTCCGTCCAATTGATCAGCAAACTAGTGTCCATCGTCCTGTCAGCCGAAGCCAGCACGGTATACTCAAGCCCAACATAAAATATAGCTTGCACACTCATGCCACGAAATCACCATTGCCCCATAACCCTGTGTCTGCCCTACGTGACCTAAATTGGAAAATGGCTATGAATGACGAATACAATGCTCTAATTAAAAATAAGACATGGGAGTTAGTACCTTGTCCATCTAATGTTAATATTATTCGATTTATGTGGATTTCCAGTCACAAAGAGAAATATGATTGCACATTTTAGAGGCATAGAGCTCGTCTTGTAGGTGATGGCAAAACACAACAGGTGGACGTGGACTGTAGGGAGACATTTAGTCCAGTGGTGAAACCATCTACCTCAGGACTTAAACTCAATCTGGCTCTTTCTAAAGGATGGTCACTTCGTCAGTTGGATGTCAAGAATGCATTTCTCCATGGGTATCTCCATGAAATAGTATATGCATCAACCTTTAGGCTACAGGGACCCCAAGTTTCCGGACCATGTGTGTTTACTCAAAAAATCCTTATACGGCTTGAAACAGGCGCATCGGGCCTGATATAAACGATTTACAGAGTTTGTATCAAAAATGAGTTTTTGTAATAGCCGGTCGGATCATTCTTTATTCATTTATCGTCAGGGTAATAATCTTGTCTATCTTCTTTTATATGTGGATGATATCATACTAACCACCTCATCAGATGCTCTTCGTCAGTCTATCATGTCACAGTTCGGTTCAGAGTTTGCTATGAAGGATCTCGGTCATCTTCATTATTTTCTCGGGATTGTTGTGACACATAATTCAGTTGGTTTGTTTTTATCTCAAAAGAAATATGCTGCAGAAATTGTAGAATGAGCTGATATGTCTTCCTGTAAACCGTCGGCCACTTCGGTAGACACTAAATCCAAGCTGAGTGGCTCATATGCAGCGCATCATGTCTGTCTCTTTATGCACAACCTTCTGGAAGTATGCCCTCAAATGGATTGTGTGTTATATCAAGGGCACGCTAGAGTATGGATTACACTTATGTTCATCTTCGGGATCCAAATTGGTCTCCTATACAGATGCAGATTGGGCGGGCTATCCGTATACCCGACACTCCACATCAGGATACTGTATATTTCTTGGCGATAATCTGATCTCCTGGTCGTCCAAACGACAACTCACAATATCTCGTTCCAGCGTTGAGGCAGAATATCGTGCTGTAGTCAATGTAGTATCCGAATCATGTTGGATTTAGAACCTGTTACTTGAGCTTCATTGTCCAATGCCAAAGGCTACACTAGTCTACTGTGACAACATCAGTGCAATCTATCTCTCGAGCAATCCAGTCAATCATCAGCGCACAAAGCATATTGAGTTAGATATTCATTTTGTACGTGAGAATGTTACTCGCGGACAAGTGCGGATATTACATGTTTCAACACGTCATCTGATAGCCGATATCTTCACTAAAGGGCATTCGTTGATTTTATTTGAAGATTTTCGGGACAATCTCAGCATCCGTCGTCCTCCCATTTCGACTGCGGGGAAGTGTTAAATAATAATTGAGAATAATTCATTTATGAATTATTATTGTAATCAAATGATAATTAGTATAGAATCATTCATGTAAGGTAAGTAGTATAATTTATATTAGGATATATTTGATTGATAAGGAGAAGATTTATGCTATTAATCTTCTCTCCATATTTGTATATATTGATACTTTTGTAAAGGAAAAGGTGAGGAAAATGATCTAATTCTATCTCTAATTCTATCCATTACTAAGCCTAAATGTGCCAAGAAACCACCAGACCCTAATGCACCAAAAATTACTAGGCCATGTACTGAATGTGACAAGAAATTTTAGTCATGGAAAGCACTTTTTGGTTATATGCGTTGTCACCCTGAACGCCAATGGCGTGGAATTAACCCTCCTCCCAATTTAAAACGACAAATTCGTTCTTCCTTTTCCCAACAATTAACAGACGAGGATCATGAAATTGCCCAGTGCTTATTACTCTTGGCTAATGGACTTAATAATGATCGTCTTGAGAACGTTGATGATCATTTTGTTATGGATGAAGGTGTTGGAGAAAAAGGGTGTAATTGAATCAGGTACACTTTCTTCAGGGCTGAATTATAATTGTTGTAAAATTGAGTGTTCAAGTTGCAAGAAAGTTTTTGGTTCTCATCAGGCATGAGGCATTAGGTGGACATACGGCTACTCACAAGAATGTCAGGGGTTATTTTGCAAATACAAGAAATTATGGGGAATGTAGCCAGCAATTAGGTGTACTAGAAGATGGAAGCAATATGGGAATCATGTGCCCCAGTGATAGTGAAGATATTATAAGCAATGATAACAAAAGGTTGATGGCATTGGGACTATAAGTGTAGTATATGTTTGATAGTTTTTTCAATTGGTCAAGCTTTGGGAGGTCACAAAAGGTGTCACTGGGAAAAACTCGGGGACGAAACAATAGCAGAGTCGGACTTAACACCAGCTATCGATGCCAATGTCAATCAAAATGTCCAGGGAAATAATAATGATAATAATTTGGATCTCAATTTTCCTCCTGTTACAATCTCAGGTGATGATTCTTCAGCTTCCTATTCATCTGTTTCAGGCTTGGAATTGGACTTGAGATTAGAGCTTTAATGGTATGTTAAGAGTCCACATCGGAAATAGTATGAAAACATGGACTCCTTATATAGACTTGAACAATCTTCATAGTTAGCTTTTGGAGTTGAGTTAGGCCCAAGATCCATTCTTTAAATGGTATCAAAGCAAGACTCGTTTTAATTCCTTGTTCACTGATGTTGGGCCCCAAAATTATATTGTCCACGCTCCAGTTAATGAGGTTTGGGCGTGCGTGGGAGTGTTAAGAGTCTCACATCGAAAATGAAATTTCCATGAACTCCTTATATGAAATTGGACAATCTTCATCCTACAAGCTAGCTTTTGGGATTGAGTTAGGCCAAAAATTCATTCTTTATCCATGTAAATGAATTGTTGGCGTAGTTCATTCAAATGTATATTTTGGTTTATTTGATTAGGTTAGCCATTATGTAACGAATTAGTTTGCTGTCAGGCATATAAAAGTGATGCTGTTAACTTAATTGTTCAAGTACGACATTGGGATACTTTTATCACACCTTCCGCATGAGATAGTAATTCTATTATTTTAGCACAAATAATGGGATAAAATAATTTGGAATTGACTAATGCCTGAAACCAAACATAAAATAAAATTAGTTTCAAATTTTATCTCGAAATTATTATTCTTATCATACGTACCAAAAGATCCCGACATACTTTTTTGGTAATGTTAATGTTGAGTTTGGTATTGTGACATTTTTCCCAACATATCATTTTTAGTTCTAAGTTAGAATCAGAAATGTTGGAACAAATATCACGACATTCGGACCAACATTATGTGAAACAGTTTTGCCTTACTTCACGGAATTGAAGCAAACCTTGTGGCATTTTCACCACGATGGTAACGTGACTTGGCAAGGAGTTTTGGAGCTGATGAAAAACGTGGAGAGACCAAGTCAAAGTCGTTGCTAAGCTTGGGGAACAAGTCCAAGAAGTTAGAGGATCTTGCTCCATAATCTTCTCCAACAAATCTTATCGGCTCCCCCCCTTTCCCTCAACCTCTACAACGATTCAATGAGCTTTTCAAGGAAGACCCTCTACTATAAATAGAGAGGCTGCATCAGTGAATCGATATCCAGAAAAAGCTAGAAAAAATATCAAGAGAGCTTTCCGATATATTCATCAGAAAACTGGATCACAAATGTTGCTTGATCGTATCGACAACATTCTGTCCAACATTATAATTGCTGCCCAGATTCTAGATTAGTTCTTTATTGAAACAATTGTAATGAGATATTGTCTATGTCAAATTGAACATGTTGACACTCTTCATCAATTAGCTGATATTTTTACAAAAGCTTTGGACCATGAGAGATTTTCTAGTTTGAAGAAATCTCTTGGTCTTTGTAATCTCTAAAAAGGCATGTTTGGTGAATGTTAGCTGAAATGTCTCTAACATTTCAGGTGACATTTACATTTGTCATATCATAATCTCATTATTGTTGCTATATAGTGTATTAATTTTGATCACACGAGAATGATCCTAAATAAGAATATGATTCGAATGTGATACCGTTCTCTGCGATGATATTATATATCATAAAAAAAGAGTATCAAAATAAAGCGAAGCCTTTACTAATTTTTGGAAACTGTGCAATATGGGCAAAGCCCTTGAAATGATACCGTTCCTATTCTATAGGAGTATCAAGTGCTTAAACTGAAATTATGAGGATACTAAATAAGTATTCTTATTTTTGACACAAAAATAATTTTTGTATGTGTTTTATGATTAGATCAAGGAAAATGGGAAAATATTACATTGGTCCAGTGGTTAAACTCTTAAAAATACATATAAAATGTGTCTGGATTTTTGTTGCCAAAATAAAAAAGTTCTTGCGGGATCATAATACTTGTGTTGTCCAAAATGTTGTCAACATTACTGTTGACATTCTCAGATAATGATATTTGTTGGGATATGGTTCGTAACTGACTTTCAAAAAATCAGTTTTATCTTCCCTATTTTTATGTCATGTTTTTAATTGGAAATCAAACTTGTAAAATGACTAGATAAAATTCCAAATTTTGATATCTATCTTTTTATCCCAAAATTTTAGGTGCTAATATTTGAATAATTTTTTTTTTCAAATTGCCAAGAGTATAAAACCTTCGTCATTAGTTCTTCTTTTTAGCCTTTGTCTTTTCCACAATAATAAAAAAAGGAAAAATATCACATCATTCTCGATTAAATCAACCAAAATCGATGGATTCATCACATCACTCTTCATCCAAAAACCCCAAAAACCCTAAACCTTCAATACTCTCTTCTCCAAACTCACCCATGAATACATCTCCAATGTCAACCTCTATGTCCACCAACACCACTGACAACACACCTATGAGCACTAGCCCTACACTTTGCTCAGCCATTGTTTTTAGCTAAGTACAAGAACCATTAGAAATAAGTTACCCTGGGTATGACAATAACCCCATCGATGTAGATTCTACTTCAGATTTCTCCACACTAGGTAAGAGGAATATTTCTTCCTCCTTCCCTACTCGAAGGTCAAGAAGGGTGTTTGATAGAACTGTCCAACAGGAACCTGTTACAAAGAAATCCAGGTTTGAGATCAAGGTTCCTGCCTGTTCGAGTAGTGACTCAGATGACATGTATTATGAGCTGTCCTCTAAAGAAACACAAGGAGAACCTGAAGAATTTGCTGCTCCTGAAGAATATGCTGATATGCCGTCGGAAACTCCTGCTTCTGAACATCAAGATGTGCCACTAGAAAGGGAAATTCTTGATGAAACACCATTGAAACAATTCCTTTCGAAAGGAGTTCTCAGATTTACAAGATCAAGTGTTATCCCAGATGTTACCCTAGATGTCACAACATCTCAGGCAATATTTCAGCCAACTTCTGAAGAGGCACATTCTCCTACTTTCTCCAACAGTTCAGAATCCAACAGACTAAACCTGTCTGATACAGACAGTGAGGTAAATGCATTCTCTGACAAATTTTACTCTAAAACCAAAACTGATAAATGGGATTAATATAGAAATAGAGTAATTAGGTCAGAAAGAGAATTCGACATTACCTCTTGTTCTGAGTATGACTTGATAGATTTTCTTGAAGACAGACAGCTCATTGGTGTTGTTACTGGTAAGGAACCGTATGTTGATGAGATTGTAAGGTTATTCTATGCGAATTTGAACTCTGCTATAGAGGATACCTCCTCGAAGAAATTCGGAAAGATTTATCTCTATAACGAAGTCTATCAGTTTACACCTTCAGTCATCAATCAATGTATGAGACTAAATGATGAGCAAGTGAGAGAGACATAAACAATAACAACAAATAGGGTGTGAAATCCGGAAAAAATAAAATAATATATAGTTATGGTTGGGTTAATAAAAATATATATATATAAGAAAACAAAGAATAAATTGCATGAGATAGAGTTAGTGTTAAAGTTGGATAAATAGATAGATGAAATGAAAATAAGAAAACAAAAAAAAAACAAAAAAAAAGAAAAACAAAAAAAAAGAAAAAAGAAAAAAAAACATGCAGCATTACGTGCATGTGCATCATTTCCCTTCCCTTCCCACATTTTCATTTCCCCTCCAACTCTTGTCATTTCACCTGTTATAAAAAACTCTCCACTTATACATTGTATTTACACACAAACAAAGTACATAACATAAAGGTTAGAAAATCAGAAAAAACAAGTGAAAAGAAGAGGAAAAAAATACCAAGAGGGCAAGAAGAACAAGAAGCAAAATACTAGAGAGTAAGAACAATTTTAGCAACCACACAACAATAATCTTCACACTTACAAGGTGAGTTTTCTCACTCAGAAATTCTTGGTAACATCCTTTATTTTTAGTTCAATACATGTTAGAATAAGAATTGAGTGTTGAAAAGAAATATTGAACTTTTGATTGTTTAGATGACTAGTTGCGTCATAAACTTTACGAACTGTTCTCACTGAGTTATAATTGTTAGAATTTGATGAAATTCGGAAGAGTGGTACACCTCTCTATTATGATCATATAGAACCAAAAATGAGGTAAAATGGACATACGGTTTGAAAGTTATCATAGTTCAAAGTTCCTGCCTTAGATTTGGCCGAAATTCGGAAAGGCATAATTACGAACTGTTTTTATTGAGTTTTACTTATTAGAATTATATGAAAATTTACATGGTTGTAAATCTCTCTGTTACGGACAGATATAGATAAATAGTTATTAAAACGGACTTACGAGTTGAGAGTTATTGTAGTTTGAAGTTGCTGTCTCGGATTCGTCAGAATCCAGAAGGGCAGGACGTTGAAACGTAAAACTGTACTAATATGTGGGGAAGATGAAAATTGTTGCTAAATGAAAGTTCTATATCTCTTTGTTTTGGACATTTTGAGACCTTACGGGGGTCTATACGACTTACGGTTTGAGAGTTATCGCTGTTTAAAGTTTCTGCCTCGGATCTATCGAGATCCAGGAAGGGCAGCGAATAAAAGTGTAAAAATGTACCAAATGGTACGGAATATGAAAGGATGGTTCACATGGAGACGTGTATCTCTCTGTTCTCGTCGTTTTGAGATTTTATGGGGCTTGAACGGGTTTACAGATTAGGAGTTATGACTATTCTAAGATTGGGTGCTGTTTAATAAAAATTCTGCCGAAACAAATTTCATGTGGCTGTTTTGAGGATAAATTTGTGTTAGTTACCCAAAGTAGTTTTAAATGAAATTTGGTACAGTGAAAGATCTCCGTCTTACCTTAGTTTCCGCTTGAGAAACACCTTAGTTGGAGCTATGGTTAAAAAGTTATAATCGTTACAAGTATGAATGATAGAATGTTAGAAAAGAGAATAGTATTTATTCAATCTTCTGAAAAATATGAAAAGTGAATACGTGTTCACATAAATATATAAATATATAATGGATCGGGTTGCACGCCGCAACAAAACGTAAAGTGAATACGCGTTCACAAATACGTAAACAAAATGGATCGGGTTGCATGCCGCAACAAAACATAAAGTGAATACGCGTTCACAAATACGTAAACATAATGGATCGGGTTGCACGCCGCAACAAAACGTAAAGTGAATATGTGTTCACAAATACGTAAATATAATGGATCGGGTTGCACGCCGCAACAAATATGAAAGATGAATACATGTTCATCTATATATAAATATGAAAAGTGAATACGCGTTCACAAATATATAAATGTAATAAACATGTGGAAATGCAGGGGAATGTCTTAACGTATAATACGAGATAAAATGAAGTGTTAGTTAAACCGAGAATTTCCTATGAGGAGTTGTTGCATATTTAAAAATGTTGTAACCTGATATATTTTTGCAATATGCTTATTACGTTATAATGTGATTGCACTTGGAATATTGTGGTGTTACTTTGAATTGCAGGGTAAGGTTCTCACCATTTGGATGGTAGGGCTGACTCTTTATTTAACATGTTTCAGGAAAGCGTGATAGAGGAAAGACTCCACGCCAAGGCTAGCGATCGTCCCGCAGCCTCTTGTCATACCAAGTCCATTGTTTCGGGCTTGGTACTCGTCAGGTTCAGAATGTTAGTTCCAATGTCTCGGGAAATGCCCGTGTGGAATGGTTTCCCTTCCAACTTAGAATAATATTTGCCAGTATGTCTATGTATAAACAATATTTGCATGAGCATGGGCTCACGTTATATTTTCAATAAAGTTATAAACAAATTTCTTTATTGTTATTTTATTAATAGCTCCGTATTTGAATATAAGTTTAAATTTCTAAATAAAGAGAATTAAATGGTGCTCCTGGTGGAAAATAATTGTTCAGGTGCCATCACGCCCTAAGTAAAGACTTAGGAAAATTTGGGGCGTGCCAAGTTGGTATCAGAGCTAAACCAGGTTAGGAGATTCTAGGAAGTTTCTTCGAGTCGGGTGTTTGAACGGTTACTTATTGCGACGGTGTGCGCGCCACCTTAGTAATAAGTAAACGGAATAACATCCTAAAGTTTCACTTCTTTCATACTCTTCTCGTGCCTATCTTGAGTCTTTTCAAATACTTGGTTCTCGTACTACCTCCTTCAAATGATTGTGGAAGGGAGTGTACAACGATAAAATAACCAGATGTGACTGCACCACCGACCGAAAAGGTAGGAGAGGTACCAGATAGACTATGGGGCAAATTTTGTGAGAAGAAGGGAACATATCTATACAAGGAAGTACTACAAGTCTAACTTGATAGTATTTCTCGATGAGGTAGAAAACCTCGCTTACACGAGGATGTGTGGAGACGCATGGCGTCAATTTGCAATGCGGTTAGTGGATGACACACGGGTGTGGTGGAGAAATTTTAGAAGAAATCGTCCCCGATGTCACCACCAATGACTTGGGAGGATTGAGCGGCGTTCGTTGAGAAATTTATGCATACGCGCAAGCGAAGCGCTCGACGAGTTTGAACAATTGAAGCAAGGTGACCGCATGTACAAGAATATGATACGATTCGTGAGGTTATCGGCATACAACACACATGTCGTCCCTACAGAAATGGATAGAGTCAAGCGATTTGTAGAGGGTTTAAACCCGAACATAGCAGAGAAGGTGGTGGCGTTAGCCAACGATCGAACTTATCTTCAGATTGCCGATATGGCTTTGAGGGTAGAAGGTTTCGCTAAAGCAAAAAGAGAATATTCGCAGAAGAGATTTCGGTTGTCAGGATCATTTAACCAGAGTCAAAATCAGAAGCATGAGTTTAGTAAGGGATCTTCAGGACCGAACCAACCTGTGGGCCAGTCTTATTTCAAGCCTAAGGGGCACAGTTGGTCTAATTACCAAGGTAGCAAGGACAAGGCCACCAATCCTAACACAGGAGGTGACAAACCGATTTGTAAGATTTGTCAAAGGAAACACAATGGAGAATGTCGGCTCTTAACGAAGACATGTTATAAGCGTGGAAGTCGTGCCACTATGCCAGGGATCGCAAGAAGAGGACCCAAACTCAATCTATTCAGGGGAGGTCAGAAGCAACCACAACTGCCTACAGGGAAAATCAGGGAAACCAACCCCGCCAGAGTCAGGGAGGTCAACAACCCAATAATTCTAATCGGCTCTACGCTTTGCCCCAGAAGAATGAGGTAGAAGCATCTAATGCGGTGGTCACAAGTATTTTGCTAGTCTCGAGTATTCCTGCATTTGTATTATACGATCCCGGCTCTACATTTTCATATGTGTCAATGGGCTTTGCTAAGAATTTACACGTAGAACCTTCTTATTTAAGTGGACCTTTTGAGGTTATGACACCAGTAGGGGCCTCAATTTGGGCCTCTCGGGTGGTAAATAATTTCTCATTAGAAGTGAATGGCAGAGGAACAATGGTGAACCTAGTACTACTTGATATGGTGGACTTCGACATCATTTTGGGTATGGATTGGTTGTCGGCATGTTATGCCATGTTAGATTGTTGGCGAAAGATAGTGAGATTAACTTTTTCCGGAGAACCAGAAGTTGTTATAAGGGGTAGGATTGGAATATCCTCAGGTCGGTTTATTTCCTACCTTGGGGCTCAAAAGTTATTGAGAAGTCACAGAGTGGAGTACGCATATCTGGCTAATATAGTGGATACCCAAAAGGAATCCCCAGCAGTGAATGATGTTCCTATTGTTCGAAATTTTCCGGAGGTTTTTCCTGAAGATCTTCCAGGCCTTCCTCCGGATCGAGAAGTGGAGTTTGCTATAGAGTTAATTCCGGGTACAAGACCCATTTCTATCCCTCCATATCGAATGGCCCCAGCTGAATTGAGGGAGTTAAAAGAACAATTGAAGGATCTTCTGGATAAAGGTTTTATAAGACCTAGTGTTTCCCTTAGTGCACGATCTGTTGTGAAAAGAAAGACGGATCGCTCCGAATGTGCATCGATTATCGGCAGCTCAATAAGGTCACGATCAAGAACCGATACCCATTACCAAGAATCGATGATCTTTTTGACCAACTTCAGGGAGCTAGCTATTTTTCCAAGATTCATCTCCGTTCGGGATAACACCAGCTGAAAATAAATCCAGATGATATATCCAAAGCAGTCTTTAGAACCCGATACGACCATTATGAGTTCTTGGTCATGTCTTTTGGGTTAACCAATGCCCCAGCAACTTTTATGGATTTAATGAACAGAATCTTCAAACCATTCCTAGATTTGTTCGTGATCGTGTTCATAGATGATATCCTAATTTACAGTAAGAGTGTTGAAGAACATGAAGAACATCTGAGTGTAGTGCTTCAAGTCTTGAAACAGGAGAAACTATATGCTAAATTTTCAAAGTGTGAATTTTGGTTGGAAAAGGTAGCCTTTTTGGGCCATGTTGTGTCAAGGGATGAAATTATGGTAGACCCCCAGAAGATAGAAGCAGTGAAGAACTGGCCAAAACCGACCACTCCGACAGAGGTTAGAAGTTTCTTGGGTTTGGCTGGGTATTATAGAAGATTCGTAAAAGGCTTTTCTAGTCTTGTTGCTCCCTTGACCCGGTTGACTAAAAAAGCGGTTAAGTACCAGTGGTCAGAAACATGTGAAACAAGTTTTCAGAAACTAAAGGAATTGTTGACTCTCGCACGATCTAACCTTACCATCGGGACAAGAAGGGTTCACGATCTATGCGATGCCTCTAGAGTTGGGTTAGGATGTGTCTTGATGCGATTTGGAAAGGTTATTGCGTGCATCTAGGCGATTGAAGATACATGAGAAGAATTACCCAACTCATGACTTGGAATTAGTCATGCGGTGGTGTTTGCCTTACGAATATGGAGACATTATTTGTATGGTATGCATGTGGACATATTCTGAGATCATAAGAGCTTGCAATACATAACCACGTTGAAGGATTTGAATCTCAGACAAAGAAGATGGTTAGAGTTGCTTAAGGATTATGACCTTATTATTCTTTACCATCTGGGAAAGCCAACGTGGTGGTGGCGCTCGATGGGAGATCAATGGCGCAGCCCATTTGGCAATACAAAGAGGGTATTGTTCGTGAGGTACAAAGATTGGGAAACCTCGGGGTTAGCTTAAGCGAGATCGGTGAAGGTAGGGTGGTGGTACATGATACCTCGCATGCCTTAGCTTGAAATAAAAGAAAGTCGGTTTGAGGATACGGAGTTTGTTGGATTTCGGAGAGGATCAACAGGGAAAACCTTCACGATTTACATTAGGAGATCATGTGGAACCGCCCGGTATAAGGGTCGGTTCTGTGTTACTAAGGTAAAGGATCTAAGGAGGAAGATCTTAGATGAGGGTCACAACACAAGATATTCCATTCATCCAGCGTCAACAAAAATGTATCATGACCTCAAGACAAATTCTTGCGGTGGGGCGGGATGAAGAAAGACGTTGCGGAGTTTGTCGGAGGTGTCTTATATGTCGGCGGTGAAAGTGAACATCAAAACTGGCGGATTACTTCAGACATTGGAGTCCCCACGTGGAAATGGGAGGCGATTCATATGGATTTTGTAATCGGTCTAGAAAACTCGAGAAGGGTATGATTCTATTTGGGTTATTATTGATCGACTTACAAAGTCAGCCCATTTCTTACCGGTCAAGACTACGTATCGCGCACCACAGTACACACAGATTTATTTGAAGGATATTGTGCGGTTACACAGGATTCCCTTACAAATTATTTCAGATAGGGGTTCCCAGTTCACCTCACACTTTTGGCAAAGTTTCAGCGGTCTCGTGACAAAAGTTAAGTTAAGCACGACTTTCCACCCATGAAGCAGATGGGCAAGTCGAGTGAACAATCCAAACACTTGAGGGCGTGTTGCGATCTTGTATGTTAGATTTTCGGGAAAGTTGGTTGGACCATCTATGTCTAATTGAGTTAAATGCGCAATAGTTTTCACTCTAGCATACAAATGGCCGTTTGAAGCATTATATGGACGAAAATGTAGGTCTCACTTGGATGGTTCGAGGTGGGTGAGGCCTTAATCGTTCGGACTGAAGTCATTCAAGAAACAAATGATAAGGTACAGATGATTCGAGGCGGATCAAAAGCAGATCATAGCCGTCATAAGTCTATGCGGTTCATCGGAAAAGAGATCTTGAATTCAAGAGGAGAAAGTATTTTTAAAAGTGTCCCCCGATGAAGGAGTGATGCGCTTTGGTAAGAAAGGAAATTGAGCCCAAGGTTTATTGGGCCATATGAGGTCTTGCGAAGAGTGGGAATGTGGCTTCTTAATTAGCACTTCCACAAGAAGGCGGTCATCCGGTATTTCATGTGTCAATGTTACGAAAATACTTGCGATCCAAGTCACGTCATCCTTCCCAGGAGATAGTTCTTAATAAAGAGCTTGATATGAAGAGGCTCGGTAGAAATACTTGATAGAAAGGTCCAACGCCTTAGAAATAAAGATATTGCTTAGTGAAAGTCTATGGAAGAATCACTCCACAGAGGAAGCCACATGGGAAGCGGAAGAGGCGATGAAAGTCAAATATCCATTCCTATTTGACTAAGGTAATAAAAAAAATGCATTACATAGTACTTCATATGTGTGTCATTTGCGTGTCTATATGCATGTGTTACAACCTTATTCTCATTCGAGGACGAATGCTTCTTAAGGAAGAGAGAATGTGAAGCCCCAAATTAGTGTTACAATAACAATAAACATTATTGCGTCTATGTGATTATGTTACGACCTTATTCACATTCGAGGACGAATGTTGCTTAAGGAGGAGAGAATGTGAAATCCGGAAAAAAATAATAATATATAGTTGTGGTTGGGTTAATAAAAATATATATATATATAAGAAAACAAAGAATAAATTGCATGAGATAGAGTTAGTGTTAAAGTTGGATAAATAGATAGATGAAATGAAAATAAGAAAACAAAAAGAAAAACAAAAAAAAAACAAAAAAAAAAAGAAAAAAGAAAAAAAAACATGCAGCATTACGTGCATGTGCATCATTTCCCTTCCCTTCCCCCCCTTTTCATTTCTCCTCCAACTCTTGTCATTTCACCTCCCATAGGTTATAAAAAACTCTCCACTTATACATTGTATTTACACACAAACAAAGTACATAACATAAAGGTTAGAAAATCAGAAAAAAACAAGTGAAAAGAAGAGGAAAAAAATACCAAGAGGGCAAGAAGAACAAGAAGCAAAATACTAGAGAGTAAGAATAATTTTAGCAACCACACAACAATAATCTTCACACTTACAAGGTGAGTTTTCTCACTCAGAAATTCTTGGTAACATCCTTTATTTTTAGTTCAATACATGTTAGAATAAGAATTGAGTGTTGAAAAGAAATATTGAACTTTTGATTGTTTAGACGACTAGTTGCGTCATGAACTTTACGAACTGTTCTCACTGAGTTATAATTGTTAGAATTTGATGAAATTCGGAAGAGTGGTACACCTTTCTATTATGATCATATAGAACCAAAAATGAGGTAAAATGGACATACGGTTTGAAAGTTATCATAGTTCAAAGTTCTTGCCTTAGATTTGGCCGAAATTCGGAAAGGCATAATTACGAACTGTTTTTATTGAGTTTTACTTATTAGAATTATATGAAAATTTACATGGTTTTAAATCTCTCTGTTACGGACATATATAGATAAATAGTTATTAAAACGGACTTACGAGTTGAGAGTTATTGTAGTTTGAAGTTGCTGCATCAGATTCGTCGGAATCCAGAAGGGCAGGACGTTGAAACGTAAAACTGTACTAATATGTGGGGAAGATGAAAATTGTTGCTAAATGAAAGTTCTAGATCTCTTTGTTTTGGACATTGTGAGACCTTACGGGGGTCTATACGACTTACGGTTTGAGAGTTATCGCTGTTTAAAGTTTCTTCCTCGGATCTATCGAGATCCAGGAAGGGCAGCGAATAAAAGTTTAAAACTGTACCAAATGGTACGTAATATGAAAGGATGGTTCACATGGAGACGTGTATCTCTCTGTTCTCGTCGTTTTGATATTTTATGGGGCTTGAACGGGTTTACAGATTAGGAGTTATGACTATTCTAAGATTGAGTGCTGTTTTATAAAAATTCTGCCGAAACAAATTTCATGTGGCTGTTTTGAGGATAAATTTGTGTTAGTTACCCAAAGTAGTTTTAAATGAAATTTGGTACAGTGAAAGATCTCCGTCTTACCTTAGTTTCCGCTTGAGAAACACCTTAGTTGGAGTTATGGTTAAAAAGTTATAATCGTTACAAGTATGAATGACAGAATGTTAGAAAAGAGAATAGTATTTATTCAATCTTCTGAAAAATATGAAAAGTGAATACGTGTTCACATAAATATATAAATATATAATGGATCGGGTTGCACGCCGCAACAAAACGTAAAGTGAATACGCGTTCACAAATACGTAAACAAAATGGATCGGGTTGCACGCCGCAACAAAACATAAAGTGAATACGCGTTCACAAATACGTAAACATAATGGATCGGGTTGCACGCCGCAACAAAACGTAAAGTGAATATGTGTTCACAAATACGTAAATATAATGGATCGGGTTGCACACCGCAACAAATATGAAAGATGAATACATGTTCATCTATATATAAATATGAAAAGTGATTACGCGTTCACAAATATATAAATGTAATAAACATGTGGAAATGCAGGGGAATGTCTTAACGTATAATACGAGATAAAATGAAGTGTTAGTTAAACCGAGAATTTCCTATGAGGAGTTGTTGCATATTTAAAAATGTTGTAACCTGATATGTTTTTGCAATATGCTTATTACGTTATAATGTGATTGCACTTGGAATATTGTGGTGTTACTTTGAATTGCGGTGGTAAGTTCTCACCATTGGATGGTAGGGCTGACTCTTTATTTAACATGTTTCAGGAAAGCGTGATAGAGGAAAGGCTCCACGCCAAGGCTAGCGATCGTCCCGCAGCCTCTTGTCATACCAAGTCCATTGTTTCGGGCTTGGTACTCACGTTCGTAATGTCGGTTCAATGTCTCGGGAAATGCCCGTGTGGAATGGTTTCCCTTCCAACTTAGAATAATATTTGCCAGTATGTCTATGTAGAAACAATATTTGCACGAGCATGGGCTCGCGTTATATTTTCAATAAAGTTATAAACAAATTTCTTTATTGTTATTTTATTAATAGCTCCGTATTTGAATATAACTTTAAATTTCTATATAAAGAGAATTAAATGGTGCTCCTGGTGGAAAATAATTGTCCAGATGCCATCACGCCCTAAGTAAAGACTTAGGAAAATTTGGGGCGTGACATAGGGATACAATGATAGAATATATCACTGGAGGTATACTTAAGAAGTGGATCGCTAGATGTCGAGCATCGAAACTCACTGCTCTGTTTTCAACCCTCCACAAAATAACAATTCACAATTGGCTTACCTCTCTAAGTGAATCAATTGTCACAACTGAACAAGCTTCCCTACTCTTCAAAATTGGTAAAGGATTCAAAGTTGATCTAGGCAAGACAATTTTCTATCAAGTTGCCAACCTAGCAGAAAAAGAATCAACTTCCATTCTACCTTTTCCCACTCTGATTTTCAAAATATTAACTAGTCAAGGACTAGAGCCTTTGAGAGGAAATATTTTGGGGAAAACTCATGAACTCTACACTATCAATAAAGCTATACTTAAGAGCAAAGAGAAAGTGATTGACCTATCCTGGACAAAAAAGACAGATAGGGAAAATGTTGCCAGGAATGTTCCTAACATCCAGGGCAACACTGGTCCAATACAGTATGAACTGTCTGCAAATTGGCTAGTGGATCATATTACTAAAATCAACTTACAATTGCTGGAGTTGATAATGTCAGAGATGCACTAGTATGAGCAAGATACCATTTCCTACTTCTGCTTTCTTCATAAAAAAAGGGAGAAGAAGCTGACAGGGGTAGCAGAGGATGACTGGTGAAGGCAGAAATGGAGAATCTATTGTTGCAGAAGAAGCTGTGGATACTACCATGCAGAGAGAAGAGGCAGTTGGAAGGAAAGTGAGACAGTTGGAAGGAAAGTTTTGCTGACAAGGCTAAGGCTTAGCTTAAAGCAGAAATTGAAGTTGCAAGGCAAATGGTTGAAGCTGAAGAAGAAGCTGCCAGACAGAGGAAGGCGCAAACAACAATCATGCAAAAGTAGAAAGCGGTTGGAAGCTACTACTGATTCATGACATGCAAGAGATATTTGCTGATACTATTTTGGCTGCTGCTGTTGAATGTTGATTGTTGGTTACTGATTGGTTACTGTTTGATATTTGGGATGTAATAATTGTCGCACCCGATTTTGAACTCTCGAGCTTAAATGCGCGACGAAATGGTTATCCCCCAAAAATATATGTGTTGTTAAGGGTATGTAAGGGAGTCGGCACCTAATTAGTTGGTTGAATTAGGACACCTAAATGCTAACTAATTAAAGTCAATATTAACTCCATTTGATGGTCTGCAAAATTAATGTGAGATTCTGAGTAAGAGTTCTTTATTATCCTAAAGGGAAGGGGTTAGACATCCTTTAAGATCTGCTAACTTGCGGTTGTCCGGTCAAACCTAGGTTAAATTATTTGGCTAAAAAATGTATGTTTTAGGAAATATTAAAAGATGTTTACAGATTTAAAAAAAGGAAGTGTACAATTGACAACATAAATTAGTTATAGGACTTACTTGTAAAATACATGTAAAGTTAGAAAGTATGCATTTGTAAAGTGCACAAAATATTTGTTTTGCAATTAATAATAAAGAAAAAGATTTTCGTCTGCATGACCGCGGCGCCAAGGCGGGAAAATTGCCAGATCCGAATCCAAATGAGCCAAGGCCAAGAAGGAAAAGTTGCACACGTTTTGGGAGCTATAAAAAGCCCTTTGGGCAGATTTTTAAAGGGTTCCTCATTCCTCTATTCACGGCATAACTTAGTTCTTGGAGGCTTCAAGATTAGAGACTTGTTCTTAAGTATTTTTCTTTCTTTACTTTCAGTTTATGTTGGATAATCTTTTGGTTCTTAGCATGTCTATGGCTAGGAGCTAAACTTTATTTAGGGCTTTCCTTTCGAATAGCTTGAACCTCGTCTTTACGACTTAATGCATTAATTTGGTTTCTTCTTCATATAGTTAAGATTTATTCAATAGTTGTTTTGATTGCTTGGTAATTAACTGATCACTAGTTATCATCACTTATATGATTTCGAATAGAAATTCGAAAGGAGAGATTTGAATATGCTATAGTTGAATAAACATAGGTTAAAATCGTGGACGAAAGTACCCCGATACTTGTGTAGTCTTATAGGTTATTGTTCTTAATCCTCCTATGTGGTAAAATCTGTCATAAAAATATAGAAGATTTCTGCACCGGGATTTAGTGTTTATATATCCTAACCATAATATAAAACGGTCTAGTTAACCTGCTATCTTAACATAGAAGAAAAACCTTTATTGTTGCATTAAGGATTAAGGCGAGTGGATAGTTGAGGAGATTGGAAGCCCTATTTCCACCATATCTGATTTAAGTAAAGTAATTTAGTTAACTTTTACAATTGTTCAGTAGTTTATAGATAAAAACAACAACACACTATCGACAGCCAAATAGATAACATAGAATAGATGTTTGGTAATTGAACACCAGTCCCTGAGGACGATATTCGGTCTTACCTAGACTATATTACTTGTCCCGATACCTACACTTGCGTTAAGCGTGTGGAAAATCGCTAACAAGTTTTTGGCGCCGTTGCCGGGGACTTGGCGTAGTCTCAATATCAAATTATCTATTCTTAATTTCTAATTTGGCTTTTATTTTCTTTTATTAATTTCTTTTAATTGTGGAACCGTGCGCCGTGATTTGTTTGTTGATTTTGATCGATTTCAGGGATCTAGTTTATGCGAAGAAGAAGAAGAGCAGACACACATGTTCCCTTCAACCCTGAGATTGAAAAGACTTGCAAGCAGAACAGGTGAAATAAGAGAATTATTGAGTTGATAGCAATGTGGGATCTACAGAACAATAATGTGTTGAATGAGGGGATGGGTAATCATCAACTCAACCAAAGGGGACCCCAAGGGCTGCCTATAGATGTAGAATAACGGGTTCAGGTGCTGAGAGGAGCTTGAGAGATTATGTGCTTCCAAGAGTTACTGGAGCACAGACATGCATAAGGCTCCCAGAAATAGGGGCGAATAATTTTGAGATAAAGCCTGCAATCCTAAGCATGGTGCAACACACAGTCCAGTTAGGAGGATTACCATCTGAAGATCCACACATGCATATTGCGAACTTTCTGGAGTTATGTGCAACTGATGCACGATTTATGCACACACTAAACGCAAGTGCACGTGTCATGACAAGTAATATAGTCTAGAAGACCGATTTATCGTCCTCAGAGATTAGTGTCCAATTATCAAACACTATTCTATGGTATCTATTTGGTAGCCGATAATTGATGAATTGTTTATAACTATAATAATAGATGATAACTAAATTACTTTATTTTACTTCAGATATGGTGGAAATAGGGCTTCCAAATCTCCTCAACTATCCGCTCATCTTACTTGTTAATGCAATTAATTATGGTTTTTCTTCTATTTTGAGACAACATGTTAACTAAGCCGTTTTATACTCCTGTTAAGGTAATATAAACACTCAACCCCAATATAGAACCCTTCTACCTTTCGGTGACAAGATTGACTATAAATGAGGATTAAGAGCAATAACCTATTAAGCTACACAAGTATCGGGGTACTTTCGTCCATGATTTAACATATGTTTATTCAACTATAGCATATTCACAATCTCCCCTTTCGGCTTTCGATTAGAAATCATATAGATTATGATAATTAATGATCAATTAATTACCAAGCAATCAAGACAAGTATTGAATAAATCTCAACAATGATAAGAAGAAACCAAAACATGCATTAATTCATAAGAATGAGTTTCAAGTGATTCGATATGGAAAACCCTAAATTAAGTTAGTTCCTAGCCATAGACATGCCAAGAAATAAACTAATATACAACATAAACTACAAAGAAATAAAACAAAGAACAAAGAAATTACACAAAAGTGGTCTCCAATCTTGATCTCCAAGTTTGTGATGAATTGACAAAAGTGGGAACCCCTATTCTGACCTAGGAAGGTCCTTTTTATAGCCTAAAAAACGTTCCCAAACTTTTTCTTCTTGACCTTGGCTCATTCCCATTCGGATTTGGCAGAATTCCCGCCTCGGCCATACAAAACTCTGCGACTCAGACTTTGGGCGCCGTGGCGCTCGATGTCGCTGGTTGAGGCGCCATGACGCGCCTGCTTCGCCGGACGCTAACTTTCTAGCTTTTGAGCTCGAACCTCGTACGCCTCTTTCGCTCCGTTTCGCCAATGTGCCACTTTAAACCATTATGACTCAAAAGAAAGAAAATCTATCCTAAGACGACACATATTTGTATAAAAATGGGCAAAAGACTAACTAAAAATGACTCAAATAGTGTATATAAAATACACCGATCAAATACCCCCAAACTTAACCTTTGCTCGCCCTCGAGCAAAGATCAAAAGAAAGAAATAAAGACATGAAAGAAAAAAAAAGAAAAGAGAATGACTCAAGACACTGATCACTTTGCTGCAAAATTGTCACTTAGAAAAGCATGAAGGTTAGCAGAATAATATGCAGGAACATATAACATGGATTTTTTTTAGCATTCTAAACACATCAAGTTAGATATTTCGCAAATTCACTTTAATCATGCTCAATGGAAGTAATAATACCTAACTATGCATGTCAATTTTAAAATCCTATGACATGTTTACACTTGCTATTCTCCATTAATCATGGATACACATATAAGATATCTTCAGAGCTTTTCAGGGTTGTAATGTAGGCTTAGGCATGAGTAAGTAAAAATAGGCTTTTAGGCTCAACTTATGTACCATAAACTCTTTTTCTTTCAACTCTTCCCTTTTCTTTTGATTTTCTTCTTCACTTCAAACCTATCTTTCCCCTCTTTTGTTTTGAGAGAATGAAGTGTATTATGAATAGCCGGCACCCCCAAACTTAGGCTTTTGCCTATTTATTATTACTTTTTTATTTGGGGTGCATAAAAATTGTTCACTCTCTTTTGTCTCTTTTTCAACACTTTATATTTCAATCACCTCAATTTTTCACTTATGGCACAATATGGAATTATAGGGTGTCAAAGAAAAGTCTTATTTTTAGGCTCAAAGGGGCTGACTAGGGATATAATTTGAATGTCAGGGATAGACAAAAATGGTAAGAAAGGGCTAACAAAGAAATGTCTGAGTCATCTCTCTTACATACATATCCTAACTATTTCGCCTCAAATAACAAGCAAGCAGACACATAGGTTTAATCATTAACAATGCACAAATCAAGCAAGATACCACAAATAGTCCGATTTCATGAATTTTTGGCATATCAAACCTAAGTGTTTAGATGGTTGCTTATAATTTCATTACATTATTCAACCTTACTTCACTAGGCGTTTCCATTAACTACAACATGCATGATCTTAAAAAAAAATTATGACTCAAAAAATACTCAAAAATACACAAAACAAATCAAAAAGACTCAAAAACAATAAGACACCCCCCAAACATAAATCATACATTGTCCCCAATGTGTGCAAGACTCAAAAAAAATAAACGAAAACAGGACAACTTACAGACTTGGTTTAAAGTGGTGGCGAAGGCGGCGGATAATGCATGGACCACTGGTTGAACAAGGAACTCATCTCATCAAATCTCTGGTGCAACTGTTGTTGCTCTTGCCTTAGTTCTTGTTGTCCTTGCCTCAGGTCCTATTGACCTTGTATCATTATGTCAAAGCTCTGCATCATCCTCCTCTGGTTCATGAGCAACTGCTCCATTATAGGCACCGAAGGTTCTAATTCGGGCCGCCAAGTACATACCGCCTACGCTGAGCCTCTGTCTCAGGATCATCTTCATCCATGGCAGCCTCTGCTGCTGCTGCTGCTGGTGGTCTCCTTCGTGCTGCTGCTGGAGGGACTGGTTCTGGGAAGGCATGCACTATCCCATATGACACCGGAGGTTGGCCCTTCTCATATGTATCAGTGGCTAGGGTTGGGACTCCATGTCTGGAACATAAGCTGCAAATAAGTGATCCATGTCCCAACCCACCTGTAGTTACCAACCTACTGGTTTCTCCAATGTTTTGCAATATCTCCTTCCCAACGTTAATCGTCTTCCCTAACATGATTCCATATATCATTTTTATTCTATCTGCTGGCACTCTGGTGAAGTGCATCGATGTAATTAGGCGGGCACTGACGAAATATAACCAACTTTTGGTTGTTTTGTTGAACTGACATCTGCTCAGTCCTCTTGATCCATTTCTTGCAATATCATACTCAGCCCCAGGGTAGCATAATGTGCTTGCGACGATATCCCAGTCGATGTTTTTGGCGTCTCTATACCAAGTTCTGAAATAGCTCTGATCATCGCCTCTTTCTTCAACGTCGACTGTTCTTAATAGCTCATTCACCACTTCGGCCGTCACAGACACATACTGTCATCTCACAAAGCATCTACCATTTACCCTCTCCGGAAAGTTAGCATAAAATTCTTTCACCATTACGGTGTTCTGTGGTGCTATTCTTTCTGGATTAACAAATCTCTTCCACCCCATGACCTCTATCATCGCCTGAATAGGCTCATAGGCATCACCCTCCTCAAATGACTCCCTTTGGTACTCCATTCCTCTCTCAGGGATCAAGGGTCTAGTACTAAGTTTGTAATATCTATCTTCTGCTTTTTGACTGACAAACCTAGTAGTATCATATTGATGGACGGAGGTGGATGCGGAAGCTCTCATCTTCTTGGCAGACATATTTAGATAAATTTGGCAGCGTTTCCTTTGTGTTAGTGATATTACCCAGCAACTATCAATCAAACCAATCAACACACAGTGTAGTCAACAAGCTACAACACTCTTCAACCCCCAAACTTCACTCAAAGCACCGGTACAACACCCCACGCTCACTAGGTATAATCTTCCGTGAAATTTTCACACCTAACTCTCACACCCTTCTGGATTCCGATGAATCCGAGGCAGCAACTTCAAACTACAATAACTCTCAACTCGTAAGTCCGTTTTAATAACTATTTATCTATATCTGTCCGTAACAGAGATATTTACAACCATGTAAATTTTCATACAATTCTAATAAGTAAAACTCAATAAAACAGTCCGTAATTATGTCTTTCCGAATTTCGGCCAAATCTAAGGCAGGAACTTTGAACTATGATAACTTTCAAACCGTAGGTCCATTTTACCTAATTTTTGGTTCTATATGATCATATTAGAGAGGTGTACCACTCCTCCGAATTTCATCAAATTCTAACAATTATAACTCAGTGAGAACAGTTCGTAAAGTTCATGACGCAACTAGTTGTCTAAACAATCAAAAGTTCAATATTTCTTTTCAACACTCAATTCTTATTCTAACATGTATTGAACTTAAAATAAAGGATGTTACCAAGAATTTCTGAGTGAGAAAACTCACCTTGTAAGTGTGAAGATTATTGTTGTGTGGTTGCTAAAATTATCCTTACTCTCTAGTATTTTGCTTCTTGTTCTTCTTGCCCTCTTGGTATTTTTTCCTCTTCTTTTCACTTGTTTTTTTTTTTGATTTTCTAACCTTTATGTTATGTAATTTGTTTGTGTGTAAATACAATGTATAAATGGAGAGTTTTCTATAACCTATGGGAGGTGAAATGACAAGAGTTGGAGGGGAAATGAAAAGGGGGGGAAGGGGTAAAGGGAAGGGAGTACGTGAATTTTCTGCATGTTTTTGTTTGTTTTTTGTTTTTTGTTTTGTTTTCTTATTTTCATTTCATCCATCTATTTATCCAACTTTAACACTAACTATATCTCATGCAATTTATTCTTTGTTTTCTTATATATATATATATATATATATTTATTAACTCAACCACAACTATATATATTTTTATTAACCCAACCACAACTATATATTATTATTATTATTATTATTTTCCGGATTTTACATTCTCTCCTCCTTAAGCAACATTCGTCCTCGAATGTGAATAAGGTCGTAACATAATCACATAGACACAATAATGTTTATTGTTATTGTTACAAATTTGAATTTGAGGCTTCACATTCTCCCTTCCTTAAGAAGCATTCGTCCTCGAATGAGAATAAGGTTGTAACACATGCATATAGACACGCAAATGGCACACATATGAAGTACTATGTAACACATTTTTTTTTTTTACCTTAGTCAAATAGGAATGGATATTTGACTTTCATCGCTCTTGACTTTCCAGGTGGCTTCCTCTGTGGAGTGATTCCTCCATAGGACTTTCACGGAAGCAATATCTTTATTTCTAAGGCGTTGGACCTTTCATCAAGTATTTCTACCGGAGCCTCTTCATATTGAAGCTCTTTATTAAGAACTATCTCCTGGGGAAGGATGACGTGACTTGGATCGTGCAAGTATTTTCGTAACATTGACACATGAAATACCGGATGCACTGCTTCCAGCTCTTGTGGAAATGCTAATTCGTAAGCCACATTCCCCACTCTCCGCAAGATCTCATATGGACCAACAAACCTTGGGCTCAATTTCCCTTTCTTACCAAAGCGCATCACTCCCTTCATTGGGGACACTTTTAAAATACTTTCTCCCCCTCTTGGAATTCAAGATCTCTTTTCCGATGATCCGCATAGGACTTATGATGGCTATGAGCTGTTTTGATCCACTCCCGAATCATCTGTACCTTATCATTTGTTTCTTGAATGACTTCTTCAGTCCGAATCGTTATACCGTATTTCCGCAGTATGTACGTAGTGAATACGACAAAAAGTCTAGCCTTAAAGATAAGCCTTGACGCGTTTTTTTATTTGTGCACAACTCACTAAAAGAATCGCTTTCCGAAACGCTTCCACAACTTTCGTAGGGTAAATTCCGCTATGCCATTTCTAATTTTGCGGATTTTTCCAGAGACGAAACATTTTGGACCAACGGAGGGCGACACTTGGCACCCTCCAATTGGTGGACTTGAATCGCCCATTGGACGAATTGGAGAAGCTTAGCACGCTTTTTGTGCCTTGCACAAGTCAAGGAGTTGGTAGGATATTTGTGTGGAGTAAATCTTCACCCTACACTTGCCTTGCACTTGTCTTAATCTTGGCCATTGGTTGGCCACTTCTTGACCTATAAATACCCCCCTTAAGATGAAGAGTTCTTCATCCACAAATCATTCCAAGTCTTGTCGGTCGTCTCCTCTCCCGTTGTAGCCTTTTCGTCCAAACACCTCCTCCTCAGAAGTTTGGCCGAGGCCTACCCCTAGCCTAGCCGAAATCTCCCCCCCTCCCTGGGTAGAAAAGTTGCCTTCTTGTATTGTTATAATGCCCACAGTACCCTAGCCCAAATCCCTTAGTACTTAGTAGAAGTTGTGAAGAACTTCTAAGGTTTCCTCGAGCATACAACTTAGGAGTAAAACCTTGCTCAGTGCGACTTTATCTAGGATATTATTGGGCTTACCGAGGTAACTAATCCTAACCCTCTTTTGAATTAGAGAATACTTACTGTAGTAGTATAAGAATAAGTATAAACTGTTTCATGTCTTGTTTTATATTTCCGCTGATTACTCTGATGTATGACTACTTGGGTGGTGCCCTTGGCGATCCACGCCCCCGAATGGGTCGTGACAAAAGTGGTATCGAGCGCTTAATCTCGGAAAGTGTCTACAGACCGTATCTAGTAGAGTCTTGATTATCGGTGTGTTGTGCACCACACCAATAATCAGGAGGCTATAGGATATTTATGATTGGTTTCCATTCTTCTCACTCTGAGATCGTGCTTTAGAGCTGTGTGAAAGGAATAATAAGATGGTTTGATAAGTAGACATGATATGATGCTATGTGTGTTAGTGTCTTGTAACGTTTGTATAAGAGAGTATTCTTGTTGTGCTTATGTTGTTTAAAGATAAGCTGTTATGTTAGTGTACTATCACTCACCTCTTGACATATTACGGGGTTGTCGCTCCACGCGGGTAGACTCGCGTGTCCAGGACCATGATTCGAGAATACCTCATGCGGGTCCAGGGACCTACGAGCTACGGAGTTCCGGTTAGTGATGCGGTTATACCTCACGCGTCTACGTGGCCATGCGGACTACGAGTCCGTGATGCGAGGTAGCTACCGACGCGGTTATGTACCTACGCGACCTATGAGTGGCCTATGCGGACTACGCAGAGTCCGGATTAGGCTTGCATGGTGAAACTACGGGCAATTGGCCCGCTCGATCATTCGCACCTAGAAAAGACTATACATTTACCTATTGTTGCTCTTGTTTATGATGTGGCACTATGCCCCTTGGTTGTTTCATACATACTTGCAAAACTGATTTTAAAAATGATATGTTTTCATTTAAGTATTTTTTTTACAGTTTCATATACTTAGTACCTGTTGTACTGACCTCCTTCGGGGGGCTGCATTCATGCCGCAGGTAAGGGCAAGCAGGTGCTAGATCCACATTCTTAGGATCTCTACGCGTGTCGGAGCTCCATCTTTCCGAGGCTCTACTTTTAGGTATGATCTCCTGTTGTAGATAGTTTTGTCTGATCGGTATGGCGGGCCCGTCCCGCCATAGTTGTATATTTCAGAGGTCTGTAGTCATGTTGTACAAGATCGGATGTAATCGCTAAAACCATGTTTTTATATATATGCCGAAGGCGATGTTTTCTCACATAAATGTCTTATTTTATAAATCAAGTTTCATGTCTTGTTTTATATTTCCGATTACTGATGTATGACTACTGGGTGCCCCTGAGCACCATCACGCCCCTGAATGGTCGTGACAAAAGTGGTATCGAGCGATTAATCCTGGAAAGTGTCTACAGACCGTATCTAGTAGAGTCTTGATTATCGTGTGTTGTGCACCACACCAATAATCGTGAGGCTATAGGATATTTAGGATTGGTTTCATTCTTCACTATCCGCACTCGAGGATATCTGAGCCTATGTTATCGACTTGTGGTACTGGGAGGATCATTTGCCTCTAGTTGAGTTCGCGTACAATAGCCACCACTCCAAAGATTCGGATGGCGCCTTATGAGGCCTTGTATGGGAGGAAGTGCAGATCGCCTATAGGTTGGTTCGATGTGGGCGGCTAGTGGGACCAGATTTGCGGCAGCAGTGGATAAGGAAGCTTATCCGAGGCGCTATCGACACCGAGTCGGCTAAGTCGATGCAGATCATCGTCGTCATCTTGAGTTCGAGGTTCATGATTGGGTTTTCCTAAGGTGTCACCCATGGCGGTGTGATGAGATTCGGAAGAGAAACTCACCGGTACATCGGGCGCTTCATTGTCAGGTAGGCAAGGTTGCTATGAGTTGGATCTGCCGTCCGATCCGGAGGCGTGATCCGTTTTCACGTATCTATCTTTGAAGAGATGTATCGGATCCATCTAGTACACCGATTGACGATGTCCAGTGACCGAGGGGTTATCGATGAGGAAATTCCCATAGCGATAGTCGATCGTCGAGTTAGGCATCTGCGACCAGGACGTGGCTTCCAGTCAAAGTCTTGTGGCGAACGAGCTCGGGGAGATGACGTGGGAAGCCGGCGGAGGACGAGGCGTAAGTATCCTCACCTATTCCCACACCTCCGTAATTCACTTTCCTACTTGTAAATTTTCGTTATCGCTTCGCCAAGTGTTGTTCTGTGGACGTGTGTGGCATTTGCAATCGCTTAAGTTATGAAGAATCTTATCGTTAATCGTTTGGGAAGGAACATTCGACGAATGTTTCTAAGGGGGGAGAATGTTATACCGTATTTGCAGTATGTACGTATGGAATACGTGACAAAAGTCTAGCCTTAAAGATAAGCCTTGGACGCGTTTTTTTATTTGTGCACAACTCACTAAAAGAATCGCTTTTCCGACAACGTTTCCACAACTTTCGTAGGTAAATTCCGCCATGCCATTTCTAATTTTTGCGGATTTTTCCAGAGACGAACATTTTGGACCAACGGAGGCGACACTGGCACCTCCAATTGGTGGACTTGAATCGCCCATTGGACGAATCGAGAAGCTTGGCACGTTTTTGTGCTCAGGCACAAGTCAAGAGTTGGTAGGATATTTGTGTGGAGTAAATCTTCACCCTACACTTGCCTTGCACTTGTCTTAATCTTGGCCATTGGTTGGCACTTTGACCTATAAATACCCCCTTAAGATGAAGAGTTCTTCATCCACAAATCTTTCCAAGTCTTGAAAATCCTCTCCTCTCCCTTTGTAGCCTTTTCGTCAAACACCTCCCCCATGTGAAGTTTGGCGAGGGCCTACCCCTAGCCTAGCCTAAATCTACCCCTCCCTTGGTAGAAAAGTTGCCTTTGTATTGTTATAATGCCCAAAGTACCAGCCCAAATCCCTTAGTACTTAGTAGAAGTTGTGAAGAACTTCTAAGGTTTCTCGAGCATACAACTTAGAGTAAAACCTTGCTCAGCGACTTTATCTAGGATATTATTGGGCTTACCGAGGTAACTAATCCTAACCCTCTTTTGAATTAGAGAATACTTACGTAGTAGTATAAGAATAATACTTAGAAGAATATTGCAGAATAGAATTGAATTATCACGAGAAGGGTTTAAAAGAAGAATAATTGAACTATGCTTATATAGACTGCTTTCACAAGAGACTTATATAGCTCACCGGTAGGGAAGTCTGCCGACTTTCCGTAAATTGTGAACCTCTGTTTAGAATGACCTTGAGTAGTCTTTGATAGATGCGTGACTATTATAGGGTGACTCTGCTTACGACATATTCAACTTGGCGGTGGTTTTCATTTGAAGGTATGTGATTCTTCCTAAAGCATGATATTTTACAATATATATAGTACTGACGCATATGTTAATCGAATAACTACGGCAATGTCTTTGACTTAAGCTCGAATAATACTTACGGAATGCCTCACGCTTAAGCTCGATAATACTTACAGAATGCCACGCTTAAGCTGAATAATAAAGAACCGAAAGCATTTCAAAAGAATCTTGAATCATTTTTAGAAGAGAACTAATTGGTTTTAAAGCGAAGCTTAAGAGTTATACTAGCTTTATGGGAAGTTAAGTATAACCACTTAAGAATGATAAAAGAAACAGCTTTCTATGTGTTTATAATGCACTTATATTGAATTGTGAAAGGAATAATAAGATGGTTTGATAAGTAGACATGATATGATGCTATGTGTGTTAGTGTCTTGTAACGCTTGTATAAGAGAGTATTCTGTTGTGCTTATGTTGTTTAAAGATAAGTCGTTATGTTAGTGTACTATCACTCACCTCTTGACATATTACCGGTTAAGTCGCCACGCGGGTAGACTCAGCCGTGCAGGACCATGATTCGAGAATACCTCATGCGGGTCCAGGGACCTATGCGAGCTACGGAGTTCCAGTTAGTGATGCGGGGTTATACCTCACGCGTCTACGTGGCCGTGCGGACTACGAGTCCGGGACGATGCCGAGTAGCTACCCTCGACGCGGTTATGTACTACGCGACCTATGTGAGTGGCCTACGCGACTACGAGTCCAGATTAGGCTTGCATGGTGAAACTACGCACTGGTCCCGCTCGATCATTCGCAGCCTAGAAAAGACACATCTGTTTACCTATTGTTGCTCTTGTTTATGATGTGCACTATGCGGTCCCTGGTTGTTTCATACATACTTGCAAACCGATTTTAAAAATGATATGTTTTCATTTAAGTATTTTTTACGCTTCATATACTTAGTACTGTCAGATCGACTCTCTTCGGCCTGCGTTCATGCCGCAGTAAGGGCAAGCAGTGCTAGATCCACATTCTTAGGATCTCTACGTTGGTGTGAGCTCCATCTTTTCCGAGGCTCTACTTTTGGGTATGATCTCTGTTGTAGATAGTTTTGTATGATCAGGTATGGCGGCCCCGTCCCGCCATAGTTGTATATTTCCTTAGAGTGCGTAGTCATGTTGTACAAGATCGGATGTAATCTAAAACCATGTTTTTATATATATGCCGAAAAGCGATGTTTTCTCACATAAACCGTGTCTTATTTTATAAATCGTTTCATGTCTTGTTTTATATTTCCGATTACTACGATGTATGACTACTTGGGTGCCCCGAGGCACGATCCACGCCCGAATGGGTCGTGACAAAAGTGGTATCGAGCGATTAATCTCTGAAAGTGTCTACGCATCGTATCTAGTAGAGTCTTGATTCGCGGTGTGCACCACACCAATAATCGTGAGGCTATAGGATATTTAGGATTGGTTTCCATTCTTCTCACTCGAGATCGTGCTTTAGAGCCGTGTTAAAGTTGGACCCTTCTAACGTATTCCTTGTTCGTATGATTATGCCTCCACGTAGGCAACCCGCCCGAGGGCAAGGCGGCGAGGAGTCGCTAGTGGGACACCTAGAGTCACGAGGGCTCGAGCCCGCCTATACCGCAGACGGCGAGTTCTATGACGCCCAGCCCAAAGAGACCACGACTCCACACCTCCTCCCACACCGGGCGAGGAGTTAGGTACGCGAGATGGCCCACTATTCGCTGAGTCAGGCGACACGAGGATAGGCCGGATCGCGGTTCAGCTCAGCCTGGCCGCACCGTGGTGCACCCGAGGCGAATAGTTTGAGGCTACGAGATTTCTTGAGTTGTAGCCCGAGTTTTACTGGTCGAGGCGGAGGATGATCCGCAGGAGTTCATTCGCCGCCCACAGAGGATCACGCGGGTGATCAAGGCCTCGAGACAGAGTCCGTGACCGGTTCGCGCCGCGCGTGATACCACGATTGGTTTGATTCACGGAGTTATCCCGGGAGAGCACGCCCCGCCTACTGGGATGAGTTCTCGAGGCTTTCACTCACTTCTTGCCTCCACAGATGAGGAGGCGCGGTGATAGATTTTACCGCCGAGGCGAGGGACACACCGCCGTGGAGTACAATGTCGAGTTTGATTCATTGGCCGATATGTCCCAAGGTAGTAGCGATTATGGAGGATAGGTGCACCGCACGCCACGCTAGATGACTATATGGCGAAGTCGTATGCGGGGTGTTTCTTCACCGTATGGACATTACCCGCATGCAGCTCATGCTCGGATGTGAGGCGTAGAGACCGCCGGTCGACAGCAAGAAGCAGGAAGACCAGACGGCAGGTCTTTTAGTAGCTATCGTGGTGGCGGCCTCGGCGGAGCCTAGATTTGCACCACACCACCTCGAGCACTCCCGCACCATCCTCAAAGACCAGATATTCGAGGCGCATCGGGGCCCCGTGACTTGACGTCGAGCGGCAGGTAATCGACTGAGGATATTCCAACCTACCCTTATAACAACTTCACGGTTCTCCGAAAAGTTAATCTCACTATCTTTCATCGACAATCTAACATGGCATAACATGCCGACAACCAATCCATACCCAAAATGACGTCAAAGTCTACCATATCAAGTAATACTAGGTTCACCATTGTTCCCCTGCCATTCACTTCTAATGGAAATTATTTACCACCCGAGAGGCCCAAATCGAGGCCCCATCGTGTCATAACCTCAAAGGTTCACTTAAATAAGAAGGTTCTACGTAAATTCTTAGCAAAGCCCATTGACACATGAAAATGTAGAGTCGGATCGATAATACAAATGCAGAATACTCGAGACTAGCAAAATACCCGCGACCACCGCATTAGATGTACGCCTCATTCCTCTGGGGCAAAGCGTAGAGCCGATTAGAATTGTTGGGTTGTTGACCTCCCTGACTCTGGCGGGGTTGGTTTCCCTGATTTCCCCTGTAGGCAGTTGTGGTTGCTTCTGACCTCCCCTGAATAGATTGTATTTGAGTCCTCTTTTTGCAATCCCTGACATAAATGGCTCGATTCTCCACAGTTATAACATGACTTCGTTAAGAGCCAACATTCTCCAACGTATTTCCTTTGACAAATCTTACAAACCGGTTTGTCCCCTCCTGTGTTAGGATTGGTGTCCTTGTCATTGCTCACTTGGAGATTAAACCAACTGTTCCCCTTAGGCTTGAAATAAGATCGCCCATATTGGTTCGGCTTCAAGATCCCTTACTAAACTCCCCGCTTCGATTTTGACTCGACTAAATGATCTGACGTCCGAAACCTTTTCTGCGAATACTTTTTTTTTCCTTTAGCAAAACCTTCTATCCTCATTGTCATACCGACGATCTGAAGGTATGCCCGATAATGGGCTAATGCCACTACCTTCTCTTCCAAGTTTGGGTTTAAACCCTTAACAACTCTTTTGACCTTCTCCTTCTCAGGGAATAATATGTGCGTTGTATGCTGAAAAATCGATGAATTAGGTATTGTATTCTATCACATTGCGGTCTCCTTGTTTCAACAATTCAAACTCACGCCCGAGCGCATCTTTTCTGAGTTAGGCATGTACTTTCACCGAACGCGACTCAACTTCCCCACGCCATCGGTGGTGACATCGGAAAATGATTTCTTCTAAAATTTCTCCACCACACCCGCGGTGTCGCCCACTAACCGTGCGATTACCAAATTGACGCCATGCGTCTCCACACATCCTCGTAAACAGAGGTTTTCTACCTCATCGAAAAATACTATCGGGTTAGACTTGTAGTCCTTCCTCAGATAGATATGTTCTCTTCTCACAAAATTTGCCCCATAGTCTATCTCGTACCTCTCCTACCTTTCTACACGGTGCAACACATCTGGTTATTTTATCGTTGTACACTCCTTTCCACAATCCTTTGAAGGAGGTAGTACGAGAACCAAGTCTTTGAAAAGACTCAAGATGTACACGAGAAGAGTATGAAAGAAGTGAAACTTTAGGATGTTATTTCGCTTACTTATTACTAAGCGCGCGCACACCGCAATAAGTAAACCGCTCAAACACCCAACTCAAGAAACTTCCTAGAATCTCCTAACATGGTTTAGCTTTGATACCAACTTGTCACGCCCCAAATTTTCCTAAGTCTTTACTTAGAGTGATGGCACTGACAATTATTTCCACCGTGAGCACCATTTAATTCTCTTTATTTAGAAATTTGAACTTATATTAAAATACGGAGCTATTAATAAAAATAACAATAAAGAGATTTGTTTATGACTTTATTAAAAACATAACGCGAGCCCATGCTCGTGCAAATATTGTTTCTACATAGACATACAGACAAAGATTATTCTAAGTTAGAAGGGATACCATTCCATACGGGCATTTCCCGAGACACCGAATCGACATCCGAACTGGCGAATACCAAGCCCAAGCAATGGACTTGGTATGACAAGAGGTCATGGACGATCGCTAGCCTTGGCGGAGCCTTCTCTATCACGCTTCAAACATGTTAAATAAAGAGTCACCCTACCATCCGGGTGAGGAGAACCTTACCACGCGGACTATGTGAGTGGCCCATGCGACTACGAGTCGAGATTAGGCTTGCATGGTGAAACGGCAATTGGCCCGCTCGATCATTCGCAACCTAGAAAGACCTCACAGTTTACCTATTGTTGCTCTTGTTTATGATGTACTATGTGCGTCCCCTGGTTGTTTACATACTTGCAAACCGATTTTAAAAATGATATGTTTTCATTTAAGTATTTTTTACGCTTTCATATACTTAGTACTGTCTTGACCTCCTTGGGCCGTTCATGCCGCAGTAAGGGCAAAAGTGCTAGATCCACATTCTTAGGATCTCTACGTTGGTGTCTGAGCTCCATCTTTCCGAGGCTCTACTGGGTATGATCTCCACAGAGATAGTTTTGTCTGATAGTGGTATGGCGGGCCGTCCGCCATAGTTGTATATTTCCTTAGGTCTGTAGTCATGTTGTACAAGATTTGATGTAATCGCTAAAACCATGTTTTTATATATATGCCGAAAGCGATGTTTTCTCACATAAATCGTGTCTTATTTTATAAACTGCTTCATGTCTTGTTTTATATTTCCGATTACTCGATGTATGACTACTTGGGTGCCCAGTTAGCACGATCACGGGCCCGAATGGGTCGTGACAAAGTGGTATCGAGCGCTTAATCCTGAAAGTGTCTGCACCGATCTAGTAGAGTCGATTATCGGTGTGTTGTGCACCACACCAATAATCGTGAGGCTATAGGATATTTAGGATTGGTTTCATTCTTCTCACTCCGAGATCGTGCTTTAGAGTGTTAAAGTTGGACCCTTCTAACGTATTCCTTGTTCAGAATGCTTATGCCCACGCAGGCAACCCGCCCGGCAAGGCAGCAATGAGGAGTCGCTAGTGGGACACCTAGAGTCACGAGGCTCGAGCTGGGCCTATACCGCAGGCGAGTTCTATGACGCCGCAAATTTCAAAGAGACCACAGACCCACACCTCCGCCCCACACCGGGCGGAGGAGTTAGTACAAGAGATGGCCCACTATCGCTAGAGTTGTGGCGACACGAGGATAGGCCGGATGCGCCAGCCTGGGGCCTGGGCCACGGCCGCACCGGTGCACCCGAGGCGTATAGTTTGAGGCTACGAGATTTCTTGAGTCAGAGCGCCAGAGTTTTACTGGTCGAGGCGGGATGATCCGCAGGAGTTCATTCGCCACCAGCAGGATCATGCGGGTGATCAAGGCCTCAGACAGAGTCCAGGATCTTGTTCGTGACGGCCGCGTGATACCACAATGATTGGTTTGATTCATGGAGTTATCCCGGGAGAGCACGCCCCGCCTACTGGGATGAGTTCTCGAGGCTTTCTCACTCACTTCTTGCCTCCACAACGAGGAGGCGCGTCGATAGATTTTTACTGCCGAGGCGAGGGGACACCGCCGTGGAGTACAATGTCGAGTTTGATTCATCGCTCGATATGTCCCGGCCAAAGTAGCATGGAGGATAGGTGCACCGCCACGCCACCTAGATGACTATATGGCCGAGTCATATGCGGTGTTCTCTTCACCGGTATGGACATTACCCGTGATGCGTTCATGCTCCTGATGAGTGAGCGTAGACCGCCGACAGCGCAGCAGGAAGACCAGACTGCAGGTCTTTAGTGGCTATCGCGCGGCCTCAAGCAGCCTAGATTTGCACCACACCAGCCAGAGCACTCCCGCACCATCCTCAAGACACCGTGATATTCGAGGCACTGGCCCGTGACTTGACGCGTCGAGCAAACAGAGGTACTGACCTGAGGATATTCCAACCCTACCCCTTATAACAACTTCTGGTTCTCCGGGAAAAGTTAATCTCACTATCTTTCATCGACAATCTAACATGGCATAACATGCCGACAACCAATCCATACCCAAAATGACGTCGAAGTCTACCATATCAAGTAATACTAGGTTCACCATTGTTCCCCTGCCATTCACTTCTAATGGGAAATTATTTACCACCCGAGAGGCCCAAATTGAGGCCCCTACTGGTGTCATAACCTCAAAAGGTTCACTTAAATAAGAAGGTTCTACGTGTAAATTCTTAGCAAAGCCCATTGACACATGAAAATGTAGAGTCGGGATCGTATAATACAAATGCAGGAATACTCGAGACTAGCAAAATACCCGTGACCACCGCATTAGATGCTTCTGCCTCATTCCTCTGGGGCAAAGCGTAGAGCCGATTAGAATTGTTGGGTTATTGACCTCCCTGACTCTGGCGGGGTTGGTTTCCCTGATTTCCCCTGTAGGCAGTTGTGGTTGCTTCTGACCTCCCCTGAATAGATTGTATTTGAGTCCTCTTTTTGCAATCCCTGACATAGTGGCCTGATTCTCCACAGTTATAACATGACTTCGTTAAGAGCCAACATTCTCCAACGTATTTCCTTTGACAAATCTTACAAACCGGTTTGTCCCCTCCTGTGTTAGGATTGGTGTCCTTGTCATTGCTCACTTGGAGATTAAACCAACTGTTCCCCTTAGGCTTGAAATAAGACTGGCCCATAGATTGGTTCGGTCTTGAAGATCCCTTACTAAACTCCTGCTTCTGATTTTGACTCTGACTAAATGATCCTGACGTCCGAAACCTTTTCTGCGAATACTTTTTTTTTCCTTTAGCAAAACCTTCTATCCTCATTGTCATACCGACGATCTGAAGGTATGCCCGATAATGGGCTAATGCCACTACCTTCTCTTCCAAGTTTGGGTTTAAACCCTTAACAACTCTTTTGACCTTCTCCCTTTCTGTAGGAATAATATGCCAGTTGTCGAAAATCAGATGAATTAGGTATCAGATTCTATCACATTGCGGTCTCCTTGTTTCAATGATTCAAACTCACGTCTGAGCGCATCTTTTCGAGTTAGGCATGTACTTTTCAGAACGCGCTCAACTTCCCACGTCATCTGGTGACATCGAAAATGATTTCTTCTAAAATTTCTCCACCACACCCGTGTCGCCCACTAACCGCGTCGATTACCAAATTGACGCTATGCCTCCACACATCCTCGTAAATGAGGTTTTCTACCTCATCGAAAAATACTATTGGGTTAGACTTGTAGTCCTTCCTCAGATAGATATGTTCCCTTCTTCTCACAAAATTTGCCCCATAGTCTATCTGGTACCTCTCCTACCTTTTCGGTCGGTGGTGCAGTCACATCTGGTTATTTTATCGTTGTACACTCCTTTCCACAATCCTTTGAAGGAGGTAGTACGAGAACCAAGTCTTTGAAAAGACTCAAGATAGACACGAGAAGAGTATGAAAGAAGTGAAACTTTAGGATGTTATTTCGTTTACTTATTACTAAGGTGGCGCGCACACCGTCGCAATAAGTAACCGTTCAAACACCCAACTCGAAGAAACTTCCTAGAATCTCCTAACATGGTTTAGCTTTGATACCAACTTGTCACGCCCCAAATTTTCCTAAGTCTTTACTTAGAGCGTGATGGCACCTGGACAATTATTTCCCACCAGGAGCACCATTTAATTCTCTTTATTTAGAAATTTGAACTTATATTCAAATACGGAGCTATTAATAAAAATAACAATAAAGAGATCTGTTTATGACTTTATTAAAAACATAACGCGAGCCCATGCTCGTGCAAATATTGTTTCTACATAGACATACAGACAAAGATTATTCTAAGTTAGAAGGGATACCATTCCATACGGGCATTTCCCGAGACACTGGAACTGACATCCTGAACCTGACGAATACCAAGCCCGAAGCAATGGACTTGGTATGACAAGAGGTCATGGACGATCGCTAGCCTTGGCGTGGAGCCTTTCCTCTATCACGCTTTCAAACATGTTAATAAAAGAGTCATTACCATCCGATGTGAGAACCTTACCCTGCAATTCAAAGTAACACCACAATATTCCAAGTGCAATCACATTATAACGTAATAAGCATATTGCAAAAACATATCAGGTTACAACATTTTTAATTATGCAACAACTCCTCATAGGAAATTCTCGGTTTAACTACCCAAATTTTCCTAAGTCTTTACTTAGAGCGTGATGGCACATGGACAATTATTTTCCACCAGGAGCACCATTTAATTCTCTTTATTTAGAAATTTGAACTTATATTCAAATACGGAGCTATTAATAAAAATAACAATAAAGAGATCTGTTTATGACTTTATTAAAAACATAACGCGAGCCCATGCTCGTGCAAATATTGTTTCTACATAGACATACTGGCAAATATTATTCTAAGTTGGAAGGGATACCATTTCATACGGGTATTTCCCGAGACACCGAATCGACATCCGACTCGACGAATACCAAGTCCGAAGCAATGGACTTGGTATGACAAGAGGCTGGACGATCGCTAGCCTCGTGGAGCCTTTCCTCTATCACGCTTCAAACATGTTAAATAAAGAGTCACCCTACCATCCGGGCCGAGTGAACCTTACTGCAATTCAAAGTAACACCACAATATTCCAAGTGCAATCATATTATAACGTAATAAGCATATTGCAAAAACATATCAAAGTTACAACATTTTTAATTATGCAACAACTCCTAATAGGAAATTCTCGGTTTAACTAACACTTCATTTTATCTCGTATTATACGTTAAGACATTCCCCTGCATTTCCACATGTTTATTACATTTATATATTTGTGAACGCGTATTCACTTTTCTTATTTATATATAGGTGAACATGTATTCATTTTTCATATTTGTCATGCGCAACCCGATCCATTATATTTACGTATTTGTGAACACGTATTCACTTTACGCTTTGTTGCGCGCAACCCGATCCATTATGTTTACGTATTCGTGAACGCGTATTCACTTTACGCTTGCGCGCGCAACCCGATCCATTATATTTACGTATTTGTGAACGCGTATTCACTTTACGCTTTGTTGCTGTGCAACCCGATCCATTATATTTACGTATTTGTGAACGCGTATTCACTTTATGTTTTGTTGCGGCGCAACCCGATCCATTATGTTTACGTATTTGTGAACACGTATTCACTTTACGCTTTGTTGCGCGCAACCCGATCCATTATATTTACGTATTTGTGAACGCGTATTCACTTTACGCTTTGTTGGCGCGCAACCCGATCCATTATATTTACGTATTTGTGAACACGTATTCACTTTACGTTTTGTTGCGACGTGCAACCCGATCCATTATGTTTATATTTATATATTTATGTGAACACGTATTCACCTTTCATATTTTTCAGAAGATTGAATAAATAATATTCTCTTTCCCAACATTCTGTCATTCATACTTGTAACGATTATAACTTTTTAACCATAACTCCAACTAAGGTGTTTCTCAAGCGGAAACTAAGGTAAGACGGAGATCTTTCACTGTACCAAATTTCATTTAAAACTACTTTGGGTAACTAACACAAATTTATCCTCAAAACAGCCACATAAAATTTGTTTCGGCAGAATTTTTATTAAACATAACCCAATCTTAGAATAGTCATAACTCCTAATCTGTAAACCCGTTCAAGCCCCATAAAATCTCAAAACGACGAGAACATAGAGCTACACGTCTCCATGTGAACCATCCTTTCATATTCTATACCATTTGGTACAGTTTTACACTTTTATTCTCTGCCATTCCTGGATCTCGATAGATCCGAGGCAGAAACTTTAAACAGCGATAACTCTCAATACGTAAGTCGGATAGACCCCCGTAAGGTCTCAAAATGTCCAAAACAGAGAGATATAGAACTTTCATTTATCAACAATTTTCATATTCCCCACAGATTAGTACAGTTTTACGTTTCAACGTCCTGCCCTTCTGGATTCCGATGAATCCGAGGCAGCAACTTCAAACTACAATAACTTTCAACTCGTAAGTCCGTTTTAATAACTATTTATCTATATCTGTCCGTAACAGAGATATTTACAACCATGTAAATTTTCATACAATTCTAATAAGTAAAACTCAATAAAAACAGTTCTTAATTATGTCTTTCCGAATTTCGGCCAAATCTAAGGCAGGAACTTTGAACTATGATAACTTTCAAACCGTATGTCCATTTTACCTCATTTTTTGTTATATATGATCATATTAGAGAGGTGTACCACTCCTCCGAATTTCATCAAATTCTAACAATTATAACTCAGTGAGAACAGTTCGTAAAGTTCATGACGCAACTAGTTGTCTAAACAATCAAAAGTTCAATATTTCTTTTCAACACTCAATTCTTATTCTAACATGTATTGAACTTAAAATAAAGGATGTTACCAAGAATTTCTGAGTGAGAAAACTCACCTTGTAAGTGTGAAGATTATTGTTGTTTGGTTGCTAAAATTATCCTTACTCTCTAGTATTTTGCTTCTTGTTCTTCTTGCCCTCTTGGTATTTTTTCCTCTTCTTTTCACTTGTTTTTTTTTTATTTTCTAACCTTTATGTTATGTACTTTGTTTGTGTGTAAATACAATGTATAAATGGAGAGTTTTCTATAACCTATGGGAGGTGAAATGACAAGAGTTGGAGGGGAAATGAAAAGGGGGGGAAGGGGTAAAGGGATGGGAGTACGTGAATTTTCTGCATGTTTTTGTTTGTTTTTTTTTTTGTTTTGTTTTCTTATTTTCATTTCATCCATCTATTTATCCAACTTTAACACTAACTATATCTCATGCAATTTATTCTTTGTTTTCTTATATATATATATATATTTTTATTAACTCAACCACAACTATATATATTTTTATTAACCCAACCACAACTATATATTATTATTATTATTTTTTTCCGGATTTTACAGGATTGTTCTGGGGCCTTTGGTAATTCCCACTGCTTGACATTCTGCTTGCTCGATAGAGATGTTGTTGGGGTCTGCTGATGGGCACCTATCAAAGGTATGAGGACCTCCACACATCTCACAACTCAACGACATTTGAACTGCATTCACTGACACTGTGTTCTGTTGCAGTTGTTTGGTCAAGAGAGCAACTTGTGCATTTAGCGCTGTGATGACATCAATATCATGAACTCCTATTGCTCTTCTTCCACTCACCCCTCTGTCCTCTGTTACATGATTATTGGTGGCCATGTCTTCTAGCAAATCATGGGCTTCGTGTGATGTCTTCCTCATGAAAGTTCCACCTGCAGTTGCGTCAATGATAGTTCTTGTGGTCCCGTTTAGCCCATTGTAGAAAATATGGACCAAATTCCACAGCTCAATGTTATGATGTGGACACTTCCTCTGTAAATCTTTAAATCTCTCCCAAGCCTCATAGAGTGACTCTCCATCAGCCTGATAAAAATTGTTCAACTCCCTCTACTTAATGGCTTGGACGGTGGAAAGAACTTTGCTAAGAACTTATGTGCCAGCTCCTGCCATGTGAATATAGAGTCTGTAGGCAGAGAATTCAACCAAACTTTTGCTCTATTCCTGAGTGAGAAGGGAAAGAGCCTCAATCGGATGACGGTGTCAGTAATGCCATTGTACTTGAAAGTTGCACACAATTCCAAGAAGTTCGCTATGTGCATATGAGGATCTTCCGATGGCAACCCTCTGAATTGAACAATATTCTGCACCATACTCAGGATTGCAGGCTTGATTTCAAAATTATTTGCTCCTATTACTGAGAGCCTGATGCAAGTTTGTGCTCCATTCACCCTTGGCAGCACATAATCTCCCAAGCTTCTCTCAGCTTGGACCTGGACCCTTTCTTCCACATCCATTAGTAACCTTAGGGGCATCCTTTGGTTAGGTTGATGATCACCTAACCCTTCGTTCATCTCATTGTTGTTCTGCAAGCCCCCCATTGCTATTAAGGCCAAAATTCGTCTGTTTCTCCTGTTCTGCTTGCAAGTCTTTTCAATCTACGGGTTGAAGGGAACAAGTGTATCTTCTCCTCTTCTCCTTCGCATAAACTAGATGCCTGCAACAGATCAAAATCAACAAATGGATCACGACGCACGGTTTCACGAATAAAAGAGAAAAATAGAGTAATAAATAAAAACAAAAAAATAAAAACCAAATTAGAAATTAGAAATAGATAGAATGATATTGAACTACGCCAATCCCCGACAACGGCGTCAAAAACTTGATGCGCGATTTATGCACACACTAAACGCAAGTGCACGTGTCGTGACAAGTAATATAGTCTAGAAGACCGAATTATCGTCCTCAGGGATTAGTGTCCAATTATCAAACTCTATTCTATGGTATCTATTTGGTAACCGATAATTGATGAATTGTTTATAACTATAATTATAGATGCTAACTAAATTACTTTATTTTACTTCAGATATGGTGGAAATAAGGCTTCCAAATCTCCTCAACTATCCGCTCATCTTACTTGTTAATGCAATTAATTATGGTTCTTCTTCTATTTTGAGACACCAGGTTAACTAAGCCGGTCTATACTCCTGTTAAGGTAATATAAACACTCAACCCCAATATAGAACCCTTCTACCTTTCGGTGACAAGATTGACTATAAAGGAGGATTAAGAGCAATAACCTATTAAGCTACACAAGTATCGGGGTACTTTCGTCCACGATTTAACCTATGTTTATTCAACTATAGCATATTCACAATCTCCCCTTTCGGTTTTCGATTAGAAATCATATAGATTATGATAATTAGTGATCAATTAATTACCAAACAATCAAGACAAGTATTGAATAAATCTCAACAATGATAAGAAGAAACCAAAACATGCATTAATTCATAAGAATGAGTTTCAAGTGGTTCGATATGGAAAGCCCTAAATTAAGTTAGTTCCTAGCCATAGACATGCCAAGAACTAAACTAATATCCAACATAAACTACAAAGAAATAAAACAAAGAACAAAGAAATTACACAAAAGTGGTCTCCAATCTTGATCTCCAAGTTTGTGATGAATTGACAAAAGTGGGAACCCCTATTCTGACCTAGGAAAGTCCTTTTTATAGCCTAAAAAACGTTCCCAAACTTTTCCTTCGCTCGCCCATTCCCATTCGGATTTGGCAGAATTCGCCTGCCTCAGAACCGGCCGTGACTGCGCAGAAACTCTCGCGCTCTCAGACTTTGGGCACCGTGGCGCTCGATGTCTTTGGTTGGTAGGCCGCGCCGCCTGCTTTCGCCCGGATCGCCAACTTTCTAGCTTTTTGAGCTCTGGAACCTCTGTTTCTGCCCTCTTTTCGCTCCTTTTCGCCAATGTGCCACTTTAAACAATTATGACTCAAAAGAAAAAAAATCTATCCTAAGACGACACATATTTGTACAAAAATGGGCAAAAGACTAACTAAAAATGACTCAAATAGTGTATATAAAATACACCGATCAGCAACATTCAAATATAATGGTGTTACTGATGATGTCATTCGGTTGAGGCTCTTCCCTTTCTCACTTAGGGATAGAGCAAATGTTTGGTTGAACTCCCTGTCGATAGATTCCATATTCACATGGCAGGATCTAGCACAGAAATTTCTGGCGAAGTTCTTTCCACCTTCAAAAGCAGCCAAACTGAAAGGAGAACTGAACAATTTCTATCAGACTGATGGAGAGTCACTTTATGAAGCTTGGGAAAGATTTAAGGATCTGCAGAGGAAGTGCCCACATCACGGCATTGAACAGTGAAATTTGGTCCACATCTTTTACAATGGGATAGTTGGGACCACGAGGACCATTATTGTTGCAGCTGTAGGTGGTACTTTTATGAGAAAGACAGCACATGAGGCTCACGATTTTCTAGAGGATATGGCCACCAATAATCACTTGCCATATGAGAGGAGAATATGTGGAAAGAAACCGATAGGAGTTCATGAGCTAGATGCCATTACAACACTTAATGCACAAGTTGCTCTCCTGACAAAACAACACTCCAGCAGAACATTGTGTCAGTAAAAGCAGTCCAGATACCAATGATTTGTGATATTTATGGGGGTCCACATACTTTTGACAGGTGCCCATCAGCTGACTCCAACAATATTCCTATTGAGCAAGCACAGTGTCAAGCAGTAGGAAATTTCCAAAGGGCCCAGAACAACCCCTATTCGAACAATTATAATCCAGGGTGGAGAAATCACCCAAATTTCTCATGGAGGGGTGACCAAGGGCATCAGAATTAGTTCAGAGGCCAATATCAGAATCAACCACCACTAAATCAGGCCTCATCTTCGCAGAAATTTAACTCATCTGCCCCACACGAAAAACAAGATGAATTGAGGGCAGCCTTATTGACATTCACCAACTCACAGACTCAATTCATGACAGAAACAAGGTCCTCCATAAGGAACTTAGAGACCCGGGTTGGACAGCTGGTCAATATGGCGAATAACAGGACACAGGGCACTCTTCCGAGCAATACAGAGGTTAACCCGAGAGAGCAGTGTCAAGCAGTGGCATTGAGAAGTGGGAGGCAGTTAAAGCAACCTACACCTCATCCTGTGATAGAGCAGAGGGTTGAGAAGAAAGTTGCTACAGAAAAGGAGGGAGTCACTGATGACGACCCTACTTTAGAGAAGGCTCCACCAGTTTCAGTGAGGGAATACACAGAGAAGATACCCTACCCTCAGAGGCTGCAAAGGAAGGCAGTTGATAAGCAATTCTCCAAGTTCTTGGAGGTGTTTAAAAAGCTGCACATAAACATTCCTTTCATTGAGGCGTTGGAACAAATGCCTACTTATTTTAGATTCATGAAAGAGGTTCTTGGAAAAAAGAGGAAGCTGGTTGATTATGAGACAGTGACGTTGACAGAGGAGTGCAGTTCCAACCTGCAGAAGAAACTGCCTCCTAAGCTTAAGGACCTAGGGAGCTTCACATTTCCCTGCACTATTGGTAGGGTGACATGCAATAGGGCCCTGTGTGATTTGGGGGCTAGTATCAACCTTATGCCTCTGTCAGTATTTAAGAGATTGGGTTTGGATGAAGCCAAGCCAACCACAATTAATTTGGCAATGACTGACGTAATGGTGCATCCCCAGGTATCATCAAGATGTGCTTGTCGGCAGAGATAAGTTCTTCTTCCCAGCAAACTTCCTGATCCTTGTCATGGAGTAAGACGATGAAATTCCCATCATCTGGGAAGACCATTCTCAGAATCGGGAGAGTCCTAATAGATGTGGAAAAGGGCGAGCTAAAACTGAGAGTTGAGGACGAGGAGATGGTGTTCAAGGTGTTTAAACCCACCACTGAATTCCAAGCTATAAGCAAATGTCTCACAGTTAGCACAGCTGACACATCAGTTGAGCCAGCACATGCCAAAACCAAGGAGATCAGTCCGCCAACACAGGTAAGTATTGCTACACCTCCTCTTGAGAAAAAAAAAAGTAGAATGCGAAAAAAAAGATGATCCTGAAATGGATAGGCTGTGGGGTTAAATTACCCCAATGATCTTAATAAGGAACCGGCGTCCGGCTGCAAGACATTAAAGACAGCGCTACTTGGGAGGCAACCCAAGGTTTTAAATTACGCACTTTAGTTTAGTTAGAACAGGCTCACGTATGGTATTGTTTGTGGTGTTGTGATGACATGTACATAGCTAAAACGTGGAGCACGAAAAACGAGAAGGGAGAAAAATAGTGCAGCGCCACAGCGCCCAAAAGCAGGGCCGTGGCGCCGAAAGTTCAGAGAGCCCGCAGAAGTTTGGGAGCCACGGCGCTAAAAAGCAGGGCCGTGGCGCTGATTTATCAGAAGGCACATGACTTTGGGCGCCACGACGCCAAAACGCAGGGCCGCGGCATCGCGACGGGATTTCAAAAAATTAAAAAGCCCTAACAGCCCCAATCCCTCTCCCACACAAACTCAAATCTCTAAAAACATATAACCCACGAAAAATTTCCATCCCATACTGAAAATCTCCCATAAAACAAACCCAAATCCTTCAATCCCTTACACTCATCACCACTACAAATCCACCATCTTCCATCATCGCTTCATTATTCTATTTGGGGACAAGAGATTTGTGAAGAACAACCCTCCAAGGTAACCTTCATCATTTTATTTGTGATTTCAAAGCAAATAGAGGAAGTAATTCGTAACTTTTGGGGTGTAAGAGTTGTTGTTGGGATATTGATGTTGTGTGCGAGATTATTGTTGAGTATTGACGCTGTGGGGTGTTTTACTTAGTGTTGTGGGGGTTGTACGTGTGCTTTGGTGTAGTTTGAGGTTGAATTTTTGTATTAGTATTGCTGTGTTGGGCTGTTGTGTTGATTGTTGTGATTGATAGTTGTTGGGAAACTTAAGGAAACAGAGGAAACACTGCATAAATTCTCTTAACATATCTCACAATGTCTGCTCGAAAGAGAACTGCCAGGGCTTCCCCATCCACATCTGCTCTGGAATATGATACTACCAGGTTTGCTAGCAAAGACGCGGAGGATAGATATAACCAGATAAGTACTAGGACCTTGATACCTGAGATAGGCATGGATTACCAAAGAGAACCGTTTGATGATAATGATGCCTATGAACCAATTCGGGCTATGATCGAGGCCAATGGGTGGAAAAGATTCACAAATTCGGAGAGGATTCCACCACAAAACACTAGCATGGTGAGGGAGTTTCGGAGCAGACAGATGGAAGGTGTTTTATGAGAGGGCAATATGTGCCCGTAAATTCTAAGGTGGTAAATGCACTGTTGGGGACAACAAATGTGGAAGACCCAGGCTATAACCCACACCATTTCAGGAGTTGGTATAGAGATGCCAGTCACATCAATTGGGACGCAGTAGCAGCGACATTATGCTACCCAGGGGCCGAATTCGAGTTTGCGCGCAATGGAGCTAGGGGACTGGCCAGGTGTCAGTTCAATAGAACAACCAAGGGTTGGTTGTACTTCGTAAGTGTCCGCTTGATTTCATCGACGCACTTCACCAGAGTGCTTGCAGATAGAATAAAAATGGTATATGGAATCATGGCAGGAAAAAAAATTGACATCGGGCAGGAAATAGTGCAGAGCATCGCGAGATCAAGGGTTGGCCACCATCGCGGTTGGGACATGGATCACCATTCGTGCCTTATGTTTCTAGACATGGAGTCCCAACCTTCGCATCGACACGTATGAAGCGGTCAGCCTCCTGTGACATATGGTATAGTGCACTCTTTCCCAGAACCAGTCCCTCCAGCAGCAGCAAGGAATAGAGGAGCCCCAGCACCAGTAGAGGTTGCCATGAAAGAAGACGAGCCTGAGACAGAGGCTCAGTATGAGGCAGACAACAGCCACCAACCACCCTTAGACCTGGAACCTCTAGTGCCAATGATGGAGTAGATGCTCATGAACCAGCAGAGGATAATACAGAGGCTGAACACCATGTCGCAAGGTCAACAACACTTGACTCAACGTGTTGATGACTTGAGCATCAGGTTTGATCAGTGGTCCATGCATTATCAGCCACCGCCACCATTTTAAACCACAAGTCTGTAAGTAGTTCCGTCTTTTTATTTTTGTATGAGTCTTGTACACATTGGGGACAATGTGTGATTTAAGTTTGGGGGGGTTCTTAGTTTATTTTTGTGTTTTTGTGTCTATTTTATTGTCTTGTTTATGTTTTATATAAGTCAAAAAAAATTATGATCATGCATGTTGTAGTTACTTGAAACGCCTAAGTGAAGTAAATGAGATAATGTAATGGAATTAGAAGCAAAAATCTGAATGCTTAAGCGAGATATGCCAAGAATTCATGAAATCAAATTATTTAGGGTACATGTGCTTAACTTCTGCATTATTAATGATAAAGTATATGTGTCTTCTTGCTTGTTATTTGAGGCAAAATAGTTAGGATGTACATGTTAGGGAGATGACTCATGCAATTCTTTGTTATCCCTTCTTACCATTCACTGCCTATCCCTGACAATAAAATTATATCCCTAGTCAGCCCTTTAAGCCTAAAATAAGATCTTTTCTTTGACACCCTATAATTCCATGTTTGTGCCATAAGTGAAAAATTGAAGATGTTTAGAATGAAAAGTGTTGAAAAAGAGACAAAAAGAGAGTGAAAAAATTTATGCACCCCAATGAAAATAAATAGGCAAAAGCCTAAGTTTGGGGGTGCTTGTTATTCATAATGCACCTCATTCTCTCAAAACAAGAGAGGGAAAATATAGGTATGAGGTTAGAAAAGGAAATCAAAAGGAAGGAAAAGAGTTGAAACAAAAAGAGCTTATGGTACGTAATTTGAGCCTAAATGCCTATTTTTACATACACTTGCCTAAGCCTACATTACAACCCTGAAAAATCCTGAAGATCGCTAGTATGTGTATCTATGATTAGTGGAGAATAACAAGTGAACAAGCCATAGAATTTTGAAATTAACATGAATAGGTTGGGTTCTCTTACTTCCATTGACCATGATTGAAATGAATTTGCGATATATCTGACTTGAAAGTTTAAAATGCTAAAAATCCATGCTATACATGTTCCTGCATATTAACCTACTAACCTTCATACTTTTCTAGTGACATTTGTGCAGCAGGTTGACCAGTGTCGTTGAGTCTGTTATTTTCTTTTCTTTCGTGTCTTTGTATCTATTTTTGATCTTTACTCGAGGGCGAGCAAAGATTAAGTTTGGGGGTGAAGGGGTCTTCTGGAAGCAGGAAGGAAGTGAAGTAAGCGGATATGGAGTACTCGAGGGTTTGTTAGGCATATTTTATATACGTCTTTTGAGTCATTTTTAGTTAGCATTTTACCCGTTTTTGTCCAAATATGTGTCGTGTTAGGATATTTTTTCTTTCTTTTGAGTCACAGTGGTTTAAAAAGGCAGCGTGGAGAAAAGAAGTAAAAAGAGGGCAGAATAGGAGGTTCCCGAGCCAAAAGAGACGAAAGTTGGAATCCCGGACGAACAGGCGCGCGTGGCGCCAATCCATCGAGATCGCAGGCCACGGCGCCCCAATGTATCGCGGTTGAAGGAGTTTTAGCCGCGGCTGCGCGGAAAATTGCCAGATCCGAATCCAAATGGGCCAAGGCCAAGAAGGAAAAGTTGCACACGTTTTGGGAGTTATAAAAAGCCTTTTGGGCAGATTTTTAAAGGGTTTCTCATTCCTCTATTCACAACATAACTTAGTTCTTGGAGGCTTCAAGATTAGAGACTTGTTCTTAAGTATTTTTCTTTCTTTACTTTATTTACTTTCAGTTTATGTTGGATAATCTTTTGGTTCTTAGCATGTCTATGGCTAGGAGCTAAACTTTATTTAGGGCTTTCCTTTCTAATCGCTTGAACCTCGTCTTTATGACTTAATGCATTAATTTGGTTTCTTCTTCATATAGTTAAGATTTATTCAATAGTTGTTTTGATTGCTTGGTAATTAACTGATCACTAGTTATCATCACTTATATGATTTTGAATCGAAATTCGAAAGGGGAGATTTGAATATGCTATAGTTGAATAAACATAGGTTAAAATCGTAGACGAAAGTACCCTGATACTTGTGTAGTTTTATAGGTTATTGTTCTTAATCCTCCTATGTGGTAAAATCTGTCATAGAAATATAGAAGATTTCTGCACCGGGGTTGAGTGTTTATATATCCTAACCAGATTATAAAACGGTCTAGTTAACCTGCTATCTTAACATACAAGAAGAACTTTTATTGTTGCATTAAGGATTAAGGCGAGTGGATAGTTGAGGAGATTGGAAGCCCTATTTCCACCATATTTGATTTAAGTAAAGTAATTTAGTTAACTTTTACAATTGTTCAGTAGTTTATAGATAAAAACAACAACACAATATCGACAGCCAAATAGATAACATAAAATAGATGTTTGGTAATTGAACACCAGTCCCTGAGGACGATATTCAGTCTTACCTAGATTATATTACTTGTCCCGATACATACACTTGCGTTAAGCGTGTGGAAAATCACTAACACTTGTGAGAAAATCATCTTTTGTTATGAGTTAGTAAGCAATAATACCTTAGTTGCATACGAATGAAAAGGGATGATTAGTTATTTGACAAAACTTTAAACCTGCATGACAATTCTAAAGGCAAATAAATTAGAAGTGAATTTCTTATTTAAACTACCCTACCAATCTATTCAAAGGCTAATAGAGTTAGTATCCTATTAATTACAAAGTTAAGCAAATAACATCACGACAGTAAATAAATAAACAAATAAATAAAGGATGAGATTAAAGGGTATGAATGGCGATTGGACAACAATGGCATCCCACCTTATTCGTCTTTGGAACTTATGGAGTAGGAATATAGACACGGATGTGGATTTCATGTTGAGTCTCGTAATGAGACTCTTGATTGCTCCCGATGCATGTCATGTAAAATAAAAGGAATAAAAGGAATAAAATGGAAAGGATTAGAACATATTCAAATTCATATGATACACACAAGTAAAACGTTGAATACACATATATGTAAAAAAACACCATTTTCGTCGGCTTGGTCAGGCCGATACATTTAATAGTCCATTTAATTATCATTGGACTGGACTGAGACGCATGAGGTGGAGAAACAAGCAGATGGGCCTAATGTATATGACCACACAAATATGATTTAAATAAAATAAAAATTGGCCAGCCTAACCCGCAGATACAAACTTCCAGGTTTTAGAAGGACCCAATACTTACAGATTTGAATCCATACAGGCCGAACAATACAACCCAGTTTTCATAATCGATTAAACATGCAGGCATATTTCGCATACACAAGTTGATATACATGGGATATACTGAATACACTATCATAAAGAAATTATATATTTCTTATGTATATCACATATTATCCTAAAATCAGATACATCACATATATAGGCAGTCAGGATAAGATATGCATAAGATCTGAAATATACATTATATATATGAGATGCATACACAAACATTTAACTCTTGCACTTGTTGTATACTGGTTTGTACAAATACTTTGTTATACATATATTATTCTCAATAACAAATTAAACATGTCGAAAAACATACCATTCCTACAACTGATTCTACCTACTCAGTTTCAGATATTCCATTAGATATCACAAAAAAAACCACATTATCAGCCATCAAACATATAGTTGAACTAGGAAGATTGTGTATCAGTTTAACAATCCTAAACCAACATCAATTCTTAATCGACATGTTCGGCAAATGATCCCATAGACTCGAACAGTAGCTAATTCATATGCACAGACACACAACAAATGTTAATATAGGCCTGGACACATTAATAATCCCATTCATGAGTAGTAATAGCGACTCATATCAATTAGACAGGTTTAGTAATCGACTTAATACGTCTAAACAACCATTAATATCACTTAGTATATGATCAATCGATCATACCAAACACAATATCACACACATAAATAGCAAGCTAAATCTAAGGCGAACGGGGTGATAAATTTACCTTCTTCGGGTAGCGAAGCTGAGGCGGCGTTTCGAACGTCGAGTTATCTAGGGGATATGTTATGCGTCTTGAATGAAGCTTTTGACGATTTTGCTTCTGAATTTCTGTTCTATGTTATTGAGACTAAAAATCAAAGTTTGAGAGTGTTGTATTTTTGTTTCTTCACTGGTTTTCGAATGGTCAAAAAGAAAAGTCTTTGAAGGTTAAAGCGATGCCTTTTAATGTGAAAATAGCTCTGTATTTATAGTCCCAATTTGGATTACGATTTTAGTAAGTTTACGATTAACTTTTAGGGCTGATTTTGGGGTCCTTATTAGAATGATTTGGGGTGTTTGTTTTGGTAAGTCCTAATTGTGGGTCGGTTTATGTTATGGTAAAGATTTCTGGTGATAATTTCGATAATGGTAAGAGGTAAGATTTCGATGATTTTAAAGCAATTGTGGAGTGATTGATTATTGGTAAGGTTTTGGGGTTAATTTGGAGGTGATTTTGGTACTGATTTAGACAAATTTTGGCGATTCTTACCAAAACCCAATAGAGGATGTTTAAGGTAAGTTTTGGTTATGGTAAACAGAAGATTTGGGATAAAATTTGATATTTTTGAATATTTGGGGTGGAGATGACGGGGTGATGGTAGACCGCCAAATTTTTTGGTCGGAAAATCCGGCGGACATCGTGAATTGAGCGGCGACGTGAATGGAGTATAAGGATTGCTGCCTTTGTTATTAATTTTAGGTTAGGGTTTTTTGGGGGAGATAGATGAAATAAGGTTGTGGGCTATGTATTTGGGCCTTGGGGAGCTGGACTGTGTATTTTATTTTATTTGGGGCTGCGAATTTGGGTAGAATTTAAATAGTGGGCTGGTGTATTCTTTGGTTTGGGAAGAAATTAAGTGTTTTAGTCTTGATAATAGGTTGTAGTATAGGAAATAATTTATTAAAAGCTATAAAATATAAGGGGGGGAAAAACCCAATATGACAATGATAATATTTAAGAAATTATTAATGATTAATATAAAATGTGATGTCCTTTTATACAATTGCGTAGAATATTTAGGTAAAATTATTACTGTGATAAAAAGATACGATAGTAAAAGATGTGGATAAAAATGATTATAGTAATATTTGATAATATCAAATTTATTTATGTGTGCATATGTTTATATATATGTATGTATATTATTATTAAAATTATTTTTTACGGTGTTTAAAAATAGTTTAATTTTACAATAAATGACCGGAGGAGAGGGAAAAAATTGGGTGTCAACAATAATCTGACAATTTTTATTTATTTTGGATGATGTAATTAAATGACTATGTTTTAGTATTTCTAATTATATATGAATGGTATATATATGTGCTTCTTGTATATGTTGTCTTTATATGCCATCACAGGTTAAGGGGGAGCATTATTGTAATCATAGATGTTGAGACAACATCTATGACATTGCCGTAAGTCACTTGCACATAATAGAATAGGTTTTGTGAAGAAAGGCAAAAAGGGGAGAATGTTAATGTTGGGTTTGGTGTTGTGACATTTTGCCCAACATATCATTTTTAGTTCTAAGTTAAAATCAGAAATGTTGGAACAAATGTCACGACATTCGGAACAACATTCTGTGAAGCAGATTTGTCTTATCTCACGGAATTGAAGAAAATCTTGTGGTATTTTCATCACGATGATAAAGTGACTTGGCCAGGAGTTTTGGAGCAAATTAAAAACGTGGAAAGACCAAGTCAAAGTCGTTGCTAAGCTTGGGGAACAAGTCCAAGAAGTTAGAGGATCTTGCTCCATAATCTTCTCCGGACAAATTTTATCGGCTGCCCACCTTTCCCTCAACCTCTATAATGATTAAATGAGTTTTTCAAGAAAGACTCTCTACTATAAATAGAGAGGTTGCATCAGTGAATCGATATCCAGAAAAAGCTAGAAAAAATATCAAGAGAGCTCTCCGTATATTCATCAGAAAACTGGATCACAAGTGTTGCCTGAGCGTGTCGACAACATTCTGTCCAACATTATAATTGCTGCCCAGATTCTAGATTAGTTATTTATTGAAGCAATTGTAATGAAATATTGTCTATGTCTATTTAGGTAGATTTTTCAGGCAGAAGTCATTTGCGACTTCAACTTTGCAATTCCTTGTGTATTATCTTGTAATATTGTAAAAGAAGGAATTTATTCAATTGTATATAAATATATACAATACTTTCGGTCACTGACCGTCAATATAATCTATGTAAATATTAAACCTTTGTGTTTTTTATATTTCCGCTGCATTTACTCTTAAAATTTTATGTTTTATCAAAGTATTGTCACTTGTGACAGACGACAATGTCGTTGACATTTGCAACTGTATTAACATTCAATTTTTTTTTACTTTCAGTTTGTCTTTTACTTCCATAGTACACCCCCGGAACCCAACAGGTAAGAATATTTCATTCTCGATCTCCAACAAAAAGAAATAGTAATAGCCCATCATATTTTCCACTACTATCTCAATAATGAAGAGAAATTAATGAAGTTATCCAACTGAGAGCCAATTAGTTTCAACATTTCGACTTTCTTTAAGATAGAATTGAACAAGTGTGCAATCATATTTTGCACATATGGCTTTACAAAAAAAAAATCTTCTTTGATTCAACTAAAGAAAGAGAATAGATTCTATTAGACTCATATGCGTAAATGAAAAATATTTTATTGCTAAGATCTTTTCAATGTAATTAATATTTTATTACGAGTAATTTTGACCACTTGTTTAATTAGTTTAGTTTGAAATTTAATATATCCAGTGAACACATAACATATTTTTACTTTTTAGCCTTTAAATTTTTAGCTCATTGGACTTAGGTTTAGATGCCTAAGTAAACATACATACAAAATTAGTTGAAATGTTTGAGCTTGAAGGGACATATATCAATGATTGAAAAATGGAACTAAACCGGCATTAAGGAAGAATCTATTTCATAAGTGATAATGGTTAAGCGAGCGGTAGCCATAGACTTACAAGATAAAGAGAATTCTTTTTTATTTCTAATGTAGTAATTTTTTTTATTCTTCTATCAAATCACATGTTCGGTATCCGCATTAGTGTCCGACTAATCGGAGAAAACATTCACATATCAAAGTGTGAATACAACAGACTTCTAATTTAGACGGAAGGTATACAATCCATCCCGACACAACCTTATCGGTTAGTAAAATTTACATGCCATTGCAAATTTCCATTACCTTTCTCGTATAATTCCCATATCAAACTGCCCCACTCTATCCGGCTCCTGCAGGTTAGCTGAAGCGAACTCGATGATTCTCATGGTGTGGGAGAGCATGGTCACAAGTTCAAACCCCGGTTACGCCCGACCGCCTTCGCTCTTGGGAGCGCACACTGGGCTTGCCAAGTGTGGTTTAACCTACCGACGCGTTTTTGCGCTTATGCGTCGATCCGGGTTTCTCATGCGACTGAAAGAACAAATACCACGGCGGCCTTCACAACAAAAAACAACTGCCCCACTCTACCAGAAAAATTGAGAAGAGATTGGGGACTCATCTCTTTGTAGCGGTGAGGAGGTGGAGAAGTATATGTAAGTTGTAACAGTAGTGGCATTGATGGTGGGAAGAGTTGTATCCAGTAGGTAATGTAAAACAAAGAGCATCTCGCCAGAGTGTTACCATTTATTTAATGAAAACTCACATTCGGAGGTGCATTTTTTGTCATTCTTATTCTATTTCTGGTATTTATTGTAATTTTTTGAGGTGAAATTTCTATATTTTTTTTATTTGTTTATGATTCTTGGTGCAACTTTTAGTGTTACAATTTATGAGATTTACATGACTTTTCTGATGTTTTTAGTTAAACTTTTTTTTTTGTTTTTTTTTTGAAATTTAACAACCATTAGTTAATATTTTAAAGACATTAAAGTTCTCATTGTTGCAAATTTAAATGATCAAATTGTTCAAGAATATAATTAAGGAATTATTATAGGTTTATCCGTGAATATAAAGGACCATTTTTTTTTTTTTTTTTTTTTTACTTTTGCTTTAGACTATAGTGTATTAAAAAACATGATACTCATCTTTTTATCTTCACATTTTTACACTGAGGGTGTGTTGGGGGGAAAACAATATCTTGCGTCCGATAAATACCATTCCAATTTCAATTAATAGAGTTGGTGAACTTGTCCATTTTTCCACAAACATGAGTTGGTCAACATCTGATTATATGCTCTCATTGTCAATTGTCAATCATCTCAAGTTCTTATAAGCATGAGGATAGCCACAGAAGAAGAGTATGTGTGACCGCGAGGCCACGGTAGTTCGATCCTCGCATAAACCTTCTTTGGTTGAGCCACATGACTTGTCGAGTGTGGTTAATCGGTGGCGTGGTTTGCGCTATCACCCGGGATTTACCCTGTGCGCACTCGAAAGAATAGCGGCTGCGGGTTCCTTCGTCAAAAAAAAAAAAAAAGAAGTTCTTATATGCTTATTTCAAAGTGTCCCCACCTTGAATGATAATTCCACACTTATATTAATGACGAGTATAACAAAATATGGATTTAATTTTGTCCTGTATTTATTAAATAGCCTTTTAGTTAGGCATTCTTTTTGGAATTATTATCCATGGGAATAGAATAAGTTAAGTTGACTTTGGTATAGCCTTTCATGTTTGACTCTTGTAATGTGTTTTAAACTTAGAAATTGAGAGAATTAATTATATGTGCTTGTTAACATAAGTTGTTTGGACTAAAATATTTTGAATTTTTAAATATAATTCAATTAATTTTTATGAATATATATTTAATAAAACTTAAATGCCTAAAAGGGATCTTTGGTCACCGAGATTAGTAAATTATATCTCAGTATAAAATTTAGCATTTTTATATATTGTGTTTTGGTTGATATTTCTTTTTCGATATAAGCAAACATGTATAATATCATACTATATACCTAGTTTTATTTTATGCCCGATCCAATATGGGATTGTTGATAGAATTAACGATAGTTAGTTAGTTAAGAAGTTAGTTAGTTAGTTAAAGAAGTAGTTAATATAGTTAATGTCTAACTAACTAAATAATCTATAAATACAACCACATACACATTGTATATCACATATTCAATGAATAATAACAATACAACACATTTCACCGCTTTCTCTTTACTCTCTTCTTCTTCTTCCTACTGTTACTGCTACGTCTACTCTTATCTTGTTCTAAATCTATCTACTGAATGATGAAGAATTCAATATGGTATCAGAGCTTGATCAAAGACTCGATGATTGTCTTTCTTCCGCAAGACTATTGAAGACAATCTACTGGTTCAGTTACATGTTTTCATTTTCTGCAATTCTGTTCTACAATTTTGTTCTTCTTTTGTTCTTATATTCCTTACATTTGGTTTCTGTTCTTCAAACCATTATTGAACATATCATATGGTTCATTGTATTACTTCTCATCTTGATTATGAGAATCGGACTCATCTTGAGTTTTCATAATTTATTGACATAGAGACTTAACAAAAATTTTGACACACAGAAATTTCTCTCAGTTTACTAATTGCTAAACATAGTTCAGAATATAAGTTTATATTGTTCTTGAAATTTCTCCCATCTTCTTAATTCTGAATTGTGTGTCTGAACATCCAAATCTATCATTTTCTTAGTTCTTGACATCTGATAAAGTCAGATTCCATCATAACTTGAAATCTGAATCTGGTGATGTAAATACATCTTAGTGCTCATCTCTGAATACTAATTCAAATTTACAACTTCCGAATCATATCTTACAATGGACACAAATCCACCTGCAACTCAAAACACCAATCCAACAGTGAGAAGAAATCATGAAATCATTGCAACAATAAACCACAATCATCCACTATTTCTTCAATCCTCAATTGTGAGTGGTGTATCCCTCATATACTTTCAATTACTTGATTCTAAAAACTATACATTATGGAGAAAATCTATGAGGATTGCACTACTTGGTAAGAATAAACTAGGCTTTGTAAATGGAAAATGTAAGAAAGAAAACTATGAAGAAGAATGGTGGAATCAGTGGGATAGAGTTAATGAAGTAGTTTAGGCTTGGTTGATGAACTCAGTGCCAAATGGATTATTTAGTGATGTACTATATGTAGACACAACTGATGGAGTATGAGAAAACTTAATAGATATATTTGATAAAGTAGATGGGTCAAAAACTTATGATCTACATAGAGAAATAGCCATTTTAACTCAATGAAGTTCAATTGTAGCAGAATATTTCTCCAAACTCAAGACATTATGGGTATAATTTCAGTCTTTAGTACCCTCCCTGGTTGTGGATGTCCTAAGCCTAAATAGTTTGTAGAATATCTCTAAAGAAAAAAACTGTATCAGTTTTTAATGGGATTAAATGAGAACTACATGTAAGCAAAAAGCCAAATTTTGTTAATGTCTACATTTCCTACTGTTAATAAGGTATACTCTATGATTACTAGTGATGAGAACCAAAAATCTATTACTGATAAATCTGCTAGATTGTTAGGTGTTGGTCCTAGTGGATTTGGACATAAAGTCACTCATGACCCTATTGCAATGTACTTTAGAGTTGATACAAACCCTCAGAAATTCAAGAAAAACTTTAATCTATATTGTGAAGTCTGTAAGATGAAGGGACATACCAAAGTACTGTTATAAAGTGTTTGGGTATCCTCCAAGCTTCATGACAAAAAGGAAAAAATATGCTGCTCACAATGTGTATTCATATGGCTATGAGGATAGGACTGAGAAAATATGTAAAATCAGTGGCATGAATGATAAGTCTACTGCAGTAACAAAATCATTATAGTGACAAGTTACAGGAGCACCCATTTTTTCTAAAGATCGGTATGAGCAGATTGTACAATTACTGAGTAACAATGTGAATGCACAATCTAACATGATTCAATCTACAACTACTCAACCACAAGGTTCAAATACTACTTAGCCATCTGCAAATGCAGGTATGAATAGTCATAAATCTTTTTAGTATCCAATATACTTAAAAATGGATTATAGATACTGGAGCTACTAATCACATGGTTTCTGATATACAAATGCTAGATAAAGCTACTAGAATTGTAAACTCTACTGAATCGAAGAAATTACATGTTACGCCTCGTGGTTTTAAGACGATAATTAGAGAACGTCATTAAGGATGTAAGATTCGAATATGGGATATAAAGTATACTTACATATGTTTATACGGAAATTAGTATACAAACGGATGTGATTCCGGAATTTTTTTGGTTACGAGTGTGACGTTGGAAACTTATTTTGATAGTTGTATATTCCCGTTATGAATTAGTAACATATTATATAAGTTACGACAACGAGGATACGAGGTCTTGTGAGATTTTTAAGATTTAAAAGGAGTGGGACATAAGGATGATTAATTGTGAGATGTGGACCTAATTGCAATTAAGAATTTTCAGATTTTTGGGCCTAAAAACATATTAACCCTTCATCTTCTATATTCTCACACTTCATTTTTCAATCACACTCCCTCTCATCTCTCTCTCCCTCTTAGCCGATCCCCTCCCCCATTTTCATAGCAATTGAAACTTTTTATTTCCTTTCTTCCTAGATAAATTCCTCAACTAAGTTTAAGCCAAGAAATATCACCCAAAACAGTGGCAAAAACGCCACTGCTGGACCGATTCTTCCCAACAAAACAATGTTAGTTTGTGTCACGACCCGACCCTCGATCACCGGTGCCCTACACGCACCCTTACAGTAAACATCAGAGATAATCAGCGGAACATACATGAAACTTATAAATAAAACAGCGGAAGTAAAACAACAGGTTAGCCGATAAGGCTACCTCCCTGGACACATATACATAAACAACAGCAGTTATATCCTTTTTCTTTTTACAAACCGACCCACAACATGTGACTACATACCTCTAAGAATTTCAACTGTGGCGGGACAGGGCCCCGCCATACCCCTGAATATACACAGCCATGACAACTCCGGAACTTCGGAGCCATCTAAAAATCTTTGAACCAGATCCTAAGCTCGCGGATCCACATCAGGTACCTAAACTGCGGACATGAACGCAGCCCCAGGGAAGTCGATAACAACAATTTAATATGGAATGTAAATAAAGTGCAACAACCAAATCATAATCAGATAAAAGAATTCCATTTTAACTCCTGAAACCAATCGTATATTAACCGTTCTTTTCCTTCTTTCAATAAGACTTAACATCCTATTCTTTCGTACTTACTTAAGAGTTTAATCAAGTTTTTCCACATAACTTACATATCTTACATACCTTACATAACATAATCCGCCCATTTGCGGGACACTGTCTTGATGAATCATGTGACATAATCCGCCCGCCTGGGGCTCGATTGTCTTGTGGAATCATGTAGCATAATCCGCCCGCTGTGGAGCTCGGTGTCGTGGAATCATGTAGCATAATCCGCCCGCCTGTGGAGCTCGATTGTCTTGTGGAATCATGTAGCATAATCCGCCCGCTGTGAGCTCGGTAAGATGGCGTAACCGACTATGCAGGCTCGGGGTAATATGGCGTAATCCGCCCGCTTGTAGGCTCGGTGTATCTCATAACGTAATCCGGCCTATTTGTAGGCTCGGTGTATTTCATAACGTAATCCGGCCTATTTGTAGGCTCGGTGTATTTCATAACGTAATCCGGCCTATTTGTAGGCTCGGTGTATTTTCCTTACATAACCTTTTAAATCGATAATTCTTCTTCTCAAGTCGCCATAACAACTTCCCATAAAGCTATTATAACAATCTTTCATTTTAGAGAAATTAAGGCACTTTATTCTTGCAACATTAGGAAACTAAACCCAAAATACTACGTACATACGCATTTAAAAGAATCATAAACATCTTTCTTTTAAAACTCAAGTCACATATTCTTTAAAATCATGTCATCAATACTTGTAGAAATCAAGTCCACAACTTGAAAAATAAAGTTTCATAATCCTTAGAAGACAACCAAAGCTCCTAGTCTTAAAACCTTATATCATACATTCTTTAAAGTCCACTCACTTATACTTATACAAAAAAAATATAAAGTCCCATACACTTCCGAAACCAAGTAACTTATTCTCTTAAAACCATATAACTTTTAAAATAAACCCCTTTTCACATATAAATTCTTAGTCATTTTCGAATATAAAATCCACTTACTTACTTTACATAAATCAAGATACATAGCCTTTAAATCAAATCTCATAATTTCCTAACCATTCTTACCAACGTCTCCCATAAGACATAGTAAGGACTTAGGACAATTTAAACGTACTCTTAACTTAGAATAACTTAGACATAACCCTTACGTAGAGTAAATCAACATACATATTTCTTAACTTCTAAGAGTAGAAGGAATCGTGAAATGATACCACAAGTATATTCCATACATAGAATCATGCCAAAGGAAGGAAGAGGTTCACATATCTCGCGACGCTTATCGACAAGTAGCAAAATGCTCCAAAGTACTTCAACCTTAAGCTACTCCATTATTCAAGTAGGATACGCTATACTTAGTACTTCAACCTATAAAGGTCACAATACGTCCATTAATCTCTTACTTCAAACGTAGAATATTATAAGTGCCTTGTCGCTAAATTCTACGGAAAATCGGACAAAGACCTCCTTTGTTTTTACTTACTTTGCCACCTTTTTCAAGGCCGAATACAATAACCAAACAACCCCAATTGGCTCACCACAATTTATAAGGTAGTCAAATACAAATGAATAACCAAACAGCCCCAATTGGCTCACCACAAACGATAACAAACTAATACAGCTTACTAGTCCAAATTCGGCCACATAGTTCAACAATACTAATTCTTATCCAATTTCCATTTCAAATCCAAATTCTTAGGTCAAGCATGTTATATAGTAATAAACAACTTAACAATTATAACCACCTTAATCAACTCTTTAGATAACATGCGACGACTAAACTAGTAACTAAATTGAATTACAAACTTAAAGGCTAAATCATGCAACTTTCGGATTCCATCCAAATATTCCATAACACATATCATTCTTCATAATATAATCCACATGATCATTTCTAACCACTACAACATGAAATCTTGAACTATAATAGCAAGGCGAAGATTATTACCTCTTAAAGCTCAAAAAGATCCAAAACCCTAAGTCGGTCCTTAGCAACTCAACTCCTTTTCTTGGCGCCCAATCCGCTATTTGCAACCCTTGAAGCTTGTGACAAACTCCCTTCTATTTCCAACTTCAAAGTTGAAGAACACCTTAGGGCTTCGCTTGCGACTAACGTAAAAATGCGGTTTTTCCGGATCTTTCTATTGAGATATCCTTACAATACCCTTAGGAACCTTGGGTTAAAGTATTGTGACTAATGAACCATAAACGAAAATATTTTCTTCTTCCTCTGAGCTTGGCCGAGAGCTCATGAGTGCACACAAGTTTCTCTAATTTTTTCTAAGTGTTGGAAGGCAAGTCTTGCTACTAGTGTGCTTAAATAATACATTGGAGGGTCTAGATTATAACACTTGTAAAGTTTGGAGGGAAGAGATCAAGCCAAGTGGCCCTTGGACTTAGTCAACAATATCAAGCTCTTAATTAGCAAGACTTTGTCATCTATACATTGGTCAAATGACCATTCTACCCTTGTACAATTTCGTCCAAGGCTAAGTGGGGGAGGTTCCACGTGTCGCCTTCTCATTCGTCCATAAAATTCAGAACCCTCGTGGGCCCCACAAAACGTAAAATTTCTGTGGGCCCCACGTGACCAAATCCATTAAAATAAATTCCATAAGGATAATAAGTTCCATATTCTACAAATAATGCATTTTGAGAATCCAATTCTCTTCAACGAACATTTTTCCTTTCCGACGTTCGGAAGATTTTCCGTCGGAAAAATAATTCTTCCTTTCGTACCAATTTCAAGTCTTGTGATCCTTACGTACATTCTCTTAAAACATATCCTGGAGTTACGGGGTGTAACAGTTTGGGATGGAAATTTTGGAAGAAAAACATGCAAGGAAGATAGATTAAACTCATAGAATGCATGCATGTCTTTTGGTGTTGAAGAAATGGTGAAAATGGTGCAAAATTTAGAGCAAGTGGACCGAGACTTATAGGGACTGTTTTGGAGAAATATTAAAGTAAAAACACTTCGTTTTATAGAGTATTTGGACGATTAAGTGATGTTGTGATTAAAGAATAAACTCTTGATAAAGAGAACTTGGAATTTAAGACAATGCATGCGATTTGTGGATGTTGTAGCCAATTTTAGGATTATTTTTGTATACTTTGGATTAGTGTGTTGTGTTGTTAATTTCGTCACTAATTGAATGTTATAAATGGAGGAAATCTTGATGTTTAAATTGTAGATTGGTTATAAGAAAGTGTTGAAGAGTGAATTGGATTCTAAGAAGTTAAGAAAAGAGTTATGGAATTATGTTGTTATGGTTGAAACTTTCATGAAATTATTGGACATCTTTGTAATGCAATAAGGGACTGCTTTGTCGAGTTTGTATGCTGGAAATTTCAGTTATGAACCTACATTTACGTTGTTGTAATTGTGGATACATGTCCTAAAGGAATTAAGGTATAAAAAAGTGTAGAAAAGCTTAACATTCCACTCTCGTTATTGTTAAAGTATGGGCTGTTTTAATGAACTATTTTAACATGATTAGAGGAGTTAGATTGACATGAGAAATTGATGTATTAACCACCTTGGTTGTTGTTTTGGTTATATTCCATGAATGAAAGAAGAAAGGATGTATAATGTTGGTATATGTCGAGTATATTGAACTGTTTTAGTACCCTTAATTCGTGCTTGTTATTTGGTATTGTTGGCTTGGTTTGTAAGTTGTTGATGTGCACATAAATAGGGGAAGTACTGTCCGAATTTTCATAGAATAAGGAATCGTCATTCGATATAACTTACGTTAGAAATCATAGAGTTGACGGGTGTGTTATGATTATTATAGGTTGGCGTACTAGTTGAGACGAATCCTAATTATCGAGTCGGTATAGACGATAAGGTATGTGAAACTCTTTCTTCTTTATTTTGGCATGCTTTAATGAACGTACGACGGACGTACATGATTTCTACACAGTTTAATTCCTAATGATATGTGTTATGAGATGTGCCTTTGATTTTCTAGTAAAAATTTCATTTAATAATTTTATTGAGAGTCAAGTGATGATTTAAGTTGCATATGGTTGCTCATGATATCTACTCGTGAAAAGTGTTATTATTCCATTTCACCGCATCCCGGGCCGGGCAGATACGCGCGCATATTCCTTGTATGATTCACCGCGTCCCTCATCAGAGGGACGAGCAGTTTATGTACATATGATGCGGGTACAGATACCCAGAATAGTATATTTTACCGCGTCCCTCACCATAGGGTCGGGCAGCTTCGTGCACAGTACCTTATATAATTTCACCGTGTCCTTCATTAGAGGGCCGAACAGTGTATATATGACTCTATTTTTATAAGGCACAGTTGACTCTCTATTTTATATGGTACAACTGGATTTGATATTTGATAATCGTACATGTCTCCTGTTATCTATTGTCCGGTTATGATCTGCTTTACAGTGCTACATATTTTACATACTCAGTATATTATTTTGTACTGACCCCCTTTCCTCGGGGGGCTGTGTTCATGCCCGCAGGTGATGCGCGAAAAGATGCACACACTTAAACGCAAGTGCACGTTATCGTGACAAGTAATATAGTCCTGGTAAGACCGAATATCGTCCACAAGGATTAGGGTTCAAGTACCAACTATCTATCTTTTGGTATCTATTTGGTAAATTGATATTTGATTTGTGGTTTATAACTACGAATTATAAAGACTAATTTAACTAATGAGTTTACTTCAGTTGTGATGAGAATAGGGCTTCCACGTCTCCTCACTATCCGCTTATGTTACTTATTAATGCAATAACTTATGGTCTTCTTCTTTTGGAGAAAGCAGGTTTACGAAATCGTTTTATACTCCCGTTAGAGTTATATAAACACTCAACCCCAGTATTGCACCTTACCTACCTTTCGGTGATAAGGATAACTCTATAGGAGGATTAAGAACAAAAACCTAGTTAACTGTCACGCACCATGCGCAAAATTAGGGTTTTTAAGCCTCTCATTAACGCTACATAAATAATTGAGGTATTTTCATCCCCAATCTAAGAATGTCTACCCATCTTACAGCATATTCACAATCCCCTCCTTTCGGAGTCTGATTAGAAATCATATAGTGATAATTAGTTGTCAATTAACTACCTAGCATTCAATTCAAATATTGGATAGATCTCAACAAGAAGAAGAATAACTATAAGCATGCATTAAATCATAACATAAGTTTCTTGAGATTCAACATGGAAAGCCCTATAGAGGAATTAGTTCCTAGCCATTGACATGACAAGAACTAATTCAAGGTTCATCATACAAAAACTGAAATAAAAGAAAAGAAAAGGAAAACAAATTACTAAACTATGGTCTCCAATCTCCAAGCAAGAAGCCTTGTGTTGTGCAAGAAGAGGAACCCTTAAAAACTGTCTAGGGTTCTCCTTTTATAGGCTGAAAACCGCCTCAACTTTTCCCTGCAGGCCTGGCCCAAAATCCGTCTGAAAACCTTATTTTTCGCTCGGCGCCATGCCTGCAGACAGGCGCGGCCGGAACTCTGCAATCCGTCGGATGATTTGGCGCCGCGGCCGATTCTGTTCTGGTAGCCGCGGCTACTGCAACTGTAGCTTCGGATGTTTAGCGCCGCGCCCGCACTGCTGTCATGAGGCGCGCGCCGAAGTCTTCGCAGCCTCTGCGATAGTGGCGCCGCCTCGCTTCGATCGGCAGGCGCGCTACTGTCCGGGTTTCACTGCTTCGCCACTTTCTCTGTTTTTAGCTCTGGAATCTCCTCTTTTGCCCTCTTTTAGCTCCTTTTCCGCCATTTGGTCATTTTAACCGCTTTGACTCAAAAGAAAGGAAAACTATCCTAATACGACACTTATATGTGCAAAACGGGACAAAAGACTAACTAAAACTGACTCAAAAGGTGTATATAAAATACACCGATCAAATACCCCCAAACTTAACCTTTGCTCGCCCTCGAGCAAAGATAGAAAGAAAGAAATAAAAGACTCAAAGAACGAAAATAAAAGACTCACTGCCATTGATTACTTTTGCTGCATTAGTGTTAACTAGAAAAACATGAAGGTTAGCAGAATAATATGTAGGAACATGTAGCATGAAATTTTTCAGCACACTAAACACATTGAGCTAGATATTTCGCAAACTCATATTTATCATGCTTTAATGGAAGTCAATATACTAAATCATGCATATAAATTCAAAAATCCTATGACATGCTTACTTGCTATTCTCCACTAATACTGGATATGCATAAAAGAGATCTTCAGGACTTTAAGAGTTGTAATGTAGGCTTAGGTAGGGGTTGGTAAAAATAGGCATTTAGGCTCATTTTTGTGTACCATAAGCTCTTTAGTTTTTCAGTATTTCCCTTTTCTTTTTGTTCTTTTCTTCACTTCAATTCTATCTTTTTCCCTCTTTTGTTTTGGGAGAATGAAAAGTATTATAATAACAAGCACCCCCAAACTTAGGCTTTTGCCTATTTCTTATTACTTTTTTTTTATTGGGGTGCAACAGGCTTATTCACTCTTTTTGTCTTTTTTTTAACACAATGTATTCCACTAATTCATATTTTTACTTATGACACAATTTGTGGGAATATAGGGTGTCAAAGAAGAAGTTTCAATATTTGGCTCAATGGGGCTGACTAGGGATCTTTTTAAAGTCCGGGATAGAAAAGAATGGTAAGAATTGGCTATCAAAGAAATGCCTGAGTCATCTCCCTAACATGCATATCCTAACTATTTCGCCTCAAATATCAAGAAGTCATAACACATAAGTATTTATCCTTTAGCATGCATAATTCAAGCAAGAAACTCCAACTAGACAGATTCTGTGAGTTTTTGGCATATCTAACCTGGATGTTTAGGTAGTTGCTTCAATTCCATTACATTATTCCACCTTACTTCACTAGGTGTTTCTAGCAACTACAACATACATGATCTTTTGACAGACAATTATGACTCAAAAAGAAAAAAATTTGTGACTCAAAAATACATAAAAACAATTAAAAAGACTTAAATAAAACATAACAAGACACAAATAGACACCCCCAAACTTAAATCACACATTGTCCCCAATGTGTGTAGACTCAAAGACACTAAAAAAAAATAAAACACTTACAGACTTTGGCTAAAATGGTGGTGGTGGCGGTGGATAATGCATCGACCATTGGTTGAACAGAGAACTCGTCTCACATATCACTGCGTACTGCCGCTTCCTGCCTCAATTCTTGTTGCCCTTGTCGCAACTCATGTTGTCCCTGTCTCAACTCATTTTGTCCTTGTATCAATGTGCCGAAATGTTGCATCATCATTCTCTGGTTCTGGAGCACTTGCTCCATCATCGGCACTGGAGGTTCTGCTTCTGTGGTTGGCTGGTGGCTAGGTCCTGCCGCATATTGAGCCCCTATTTCAGGCTCATCCTCGTTCATTGCGGCCTCTGCTGCTGCTGCTGCTGCTGGTTGTACTCTCCGCTTTGAGGGCTTGGGTTTGGGAAAGAGTGCACTATCCCACAGGACACCGGCAGTTGGTTTCTCTCATGAGTGTCAGTGGGTAGAGTTGGGACCCCTCGGAAGGCGCATAGACTAGTGATAAGTGAGCCGTGTCCCAATCCACCTGTTGTCACCAACCTGCTGATTTCTTCAATGCTCTGCACTATCTCTTTCCCCACATCAATCGTCATTCCCCTCATAATTCCATATATCAGTTTAATCCTATCCTCTGGCACTCTGGTGAAGTGCGTGGATGGAATCATGCGGGCGCTGACGAAATATAGCCAACCTTTGGCTGCTTTGTTGAATTGACACCTGTTCAGTGCTCTTGATCCATTTCTTCCAATATCAAAAACAGCCCCATGGTAGCTCACGGTGTCTGCAACGGCATTCCAGTCGATGCGGTCGGTGCTTCTAGACCATGTTCTAAAGTGATTCCAATCACTTCTTTCTTCAACATCAACCGTCTTCAATTGTGCATTTATATCCTCTGCTGTCACAGACACATAAGCTCCCCTAACAAAGCATCCCCTTTCCACCTTCTCCGGAAAGTTGGCATAAAATTCACGCACCATTGTTGTGTTCACTGGTGCTATCTTCTCCGGATTTACGAATCTCCTCCACCCCCTTAACTCAATCATCGCCCGAATGGGCTCATAAACATCTTCTTCCCCATATGACTCCCTCTGGTAGTCCATTCCCCTTTCTGGTATTAAGGGTCTGGTATCAAGCTTTTTGTATCTTTGGAAGACTTGGTAGCTCACAAACCTAGTATCATCGTATTGTGGGGTTGAGGTGGATGTGGAGCCTCTTCTCTTCCTGGTGGCCATGGTTAAAACAGTTTCTGGAGCTTACAATTTAGTGGCACAAATGTTTCCTACACAATCAACAACTAGCAGCGAACACAACACCCCCAAACTTCAATTCTTCTACCCAATACCCACACTCCTTTTCTACTCTTTTCTCCAAACTTCACAATCAACTTTTCAGTACCCAAACTACTTCAACTACAATACTCCTTCAAACTACTACCTCCTGTGACTTCAGTAAAGGACTCAAGAACAGAAAAAGATTACCTTTTTATGAGAAGATTCACGCTGTTCTTGTTTCAATTGGTGGTTTGAGGCTATGGAATGGAGCTTTGTTGTTTGAGATAGCTAAGGGTTTTTAGGAATTTAAGAATTTTGGTTGTGGTTGGGTTGGATTTGTGGAGGATTTGTGGGCAAATTTTTGGAATTTCGTGGTTTTGGAGAGGAGAGTTAGGTTTTGAAATTGGAATCGGGGAAAGATCTGTTTCGGGCGCTTTACGCTTCGATTCCCGCTTAGCCATGCGCCTGATCTTCTCGCACTCTTCGGGACTTTATGCGCCGCGCCAGCATGACGCGGCGCCTAAACTTGGCAATGTTTTTGGAATTTTGCCGCCGCGACCCTGCTCCTGGGCGCCACGACGCTTAAACTTGCGCTGTTCGCTTCTTTTGCGCCGCGCCCCCGCTCCCAGGAATCCCGGCTTGCTCACTTTTCGTCCTCCGCTTTATTTGCCTGCACTGGCAATAACACAAACACAAGACCCCAAGACCGTGAGATCGTTTCTAGGAGAAATTAAAATAATCTAAAGACAAGAGTTGAAATAACATAATTGAAAACGTTGTTGCCTCCCAAGTATTTGTCTTTAACGTCTTTTAGCCGACGCAAGTTCCTTAGCTTTAATAACCGTGGGTGGATCAAGCCCCAACTAATCCATTTCCTCCACATTTTATGCTTTTTCTTCTTTTCTTCTTAGCTTTATCGTAGAGGAGTTCAGGAACACATACCTCCTTTAGTGGAATTTCGGCAAACCATGCATGCTTGGGCTCATCTCTCTTTGGTTGACTTGTATTGGCTCGCGGGGTTTGATGGTGCTGATTGCAAAGCACCCACTCATGGTTGGTTTCAATGACGTGTTTAAAAACTTTAAACACCATTTCTTCATTCTCCACCCTTAATGTTAACTCTCTTCTTTCAACATCAATCGAGCTCTCCCGTTGCTAGGAATGGCCTCCCAATATGATAGGGATTTCATCTTCTTCCATATCAAGAATGAGGAAGTCCGCAGAAAGAAGAATTTTCCTACTTTCACAATTACGTCCTCAATCTTGCCTTGGATGAACCACCGCCCCGCCGCCAACAGAAGCTTATCGTGGTTGGTTGGCCTCACCCAACTCCAATCTTTTAAATACCGACAAGGGCATCGATTTATACTCGCCCTAAATCACACAAAGCTCGCAAGTCACCCCGCCCAATGCAAGGTAGTGTAAAGCTTCCAGGATCCTTTAGTTTTGGTGGCAACTTCTTCTGCAAGATAGCACTACACTCTTCTGTTAGTGCTACTATCTCATATTCCGCCAGCTTCTTCGTTTTCCCCAAGATCTCCTTCATAAACTTGAAATAGGAGGGCATCTAATCTAATGCTTCTATGAAAGGTATGTTGATATGCAACTTCCTAAATGTCTCCAAAAATTTGGAGAATTGTTTATCAACCGTCTTTCGCTGTAGTCTCTGGGGAAAAGGGATCTTCTCTGTATACTCCTTCTCTGGAGTTTTCTCTACTACAGGGCTGGACTCAATCACATTCTCTTTTTCTAACTCTGCCTTCTTCTCAACTACTAGCTGAGGTGACTGCTGCTCCAACTGTTTTCCGCTTCTCAATTGCACAGCCTGGCATTGCTCCCTTGGATTTACCTCTGTGTTGCTTGGCAATGTCCCATGTGGCCTGCTGTTTGCCTGTTTTGCTAGCTGACCCACTTGTGTTTCCAAGTTCCTGAATGAGGATCTAGCTTCTGTCATGAACTGGTGCAGGCATTGGCAAGTCCGCCATACCGCCACTGCTCCGCTTTTCTTCGAACCGTGCATTGAATCGCTGAGGCCGCGGGCTTGAATGGCGGTCACGATTCTCGCATCGCCCTCGTATTGGTTCTCGCTGCTCGTATTGATTCTGTTCTCGTATTGGTTCTCGCTGGTTCTCGTGCCGGTTCTGCCGCTCGGTCTCTCCATGAGAAATTTGGGTGATTCCTCCACCCCGGATTATAAGTGTTGGAGTAGGGGTTGTTCTGCTGCTCGATAATTACCTATGGCCCGACACTCGCTGCTCCATTGGTATATTGTTGGGATCAGCTGAAGGACACCTATCAAATGTATATGGGCCACCACATATCTCACAGCTTTTAGGCATCTGCACCGCATTTACTGACACTGTATATTGCTACAACTGTTTCGCTAAAAGGGCCACTTGGGCATTCAAGGCAGCAATAACATCTATTTCGTGGACTCCCACCGTTTCTTCTCCCACTTGTCGACCTCTTACGTGATACGGTTGTTGGTGGCCATATCTTCTAATAACTCATGGCGCCGTGGGTTGTTTTCCTCATGAATGCTCCACTGGCCGCATCTATAATGGTTCTCGTCAGACCGCCACCGTTATAGAAGATGTGGACCAAGTTCCACAACTCAACGAATGGTGTGGCACTTTCTCTCGTAGATCTTTGAACCTTTCCCAAGCTTCATATAAGGACTCCATCCGCTGGTAGAAGTTGTTCAACTCCTCTCGCTTTGTTGCTTACACGGGGGAAAGAACTTGGCTAGGAATTTATGTGCCAGCTCGTGCCATGTAAAAATCGAATCGGCCGGCAGGAATTCAACCATACTTTTGCTCTATCCCTGAGTGAGAAGGGAAAGAGCCTCAATCTGACGGCATCATCAGTAACGCCGTTATATTCGAAAGTTGCACATAGCTCCAAGAAATTCGCTATGTGCATATACGTGATCCTCCGATGGCGATCCGAATTGCATGTGTTGTACCATGCTCGAATCGCCGGTTTATCTCGAAATTGTTGGCTCTATTGTAGGGAGCCTAATGCATCTCGTGCTCCATTCACTCTTGGCAAGACATAGTCCCCAAACTCCTTTCTGGCTGGATTTGGACTCTCTCCTCCACGTCTATTGGCATTTGCCGAGGCACTCCTGGGTTAGGTTGATTTTCACCTAACCCTTCTCTCATCATGTTATTGTTTTGACCTCCGTCCATTTCTATCAAATTTGCAATCCGCTGATTCTTTCGCTCGCTTGCAGGTTTTCTCAATCTCTGGATTGAAGGGAACAAGAGTGTCTGCTCCTCTTGTCCTTCGCATAAACTGATTTCCTGAAATAGATCAAAAACAAACAATCAATCACGGTACCTCGAATTTTCTGAAAATAATAATAAAAAAACGTAAAAATTAAAAATAACAATAAAAATTAAACACCAAATTAGAAATTAAAAATAGACAAATTTGATATTGAACTATGCCTAATCCCCGGCAACGGCGCCAAAAACTTGATGCGCGAAAAGATGCACACACTTAAACGCAAGTGCACGTTATCGTGACAAGTAATATAGTCCTGGTAAGACCGAATATCGTCCACAAGGATTAGGGTTCAAGTACCAATTATCTATCTTTTGGTATCTATTTGGTAAATTGATATTTGATTTGTGGTTTATAACTACGAATTATAAAGACTAATTTAACTAATGAGTTTACTTCATTTGTGATGAGAATAGGGCTTCCACGTCTCCTCACTATCCGCTTATGTTACTTTTTAATGCAATAACTTATGGTCTTCTTCTTTTGGAGAAAACAGGTTTACGAAATCGTTTTATACTCCCGTTAGGGTTATATAAACACTCAACCCCAGTATTGCACCTTACCTACCTTTCGGTGATAAGGATAACTCTATAGGAGGATTAAGAACAAAAACCTAGTTAACCGTCACGCACCATGCGCAAAATTAGGGGTTTTAAGCCTCTCATTAACGCTACATAAATAATTGAGGTATTTTCATCCCCAATCCAAGAATGTCTACCCAACTTACAGCATATTCACAATCCCCTCCTTTCGGAGTCTGATTAGAAATCATATAGTGATAATTAGTTGTCAATTAACTACCTAGCATTCAATTCAAATATTGGATAGATCTCAACAAGAAGAAGAATAACTATAAGCATGCATTAAATCATAACATAAGTTTCTAGAGATTCAACATGGAAAGCCCTATAGAGGAATTAGTTCCTAGCCATTGACATGACAAGAACTAATTCAAGGTTCATCATACAAAAACTGAAATAAAAGAAAAGAAAAGGAAAAGAAATTACTAAACTATGGTCTCCAATTTCCAAGCAAGAAACCTTGTGTTGTGCAAGAAGGGAAACCCTTAAAAACTGCCTAGGGTTCTCCTTTTATAGGCTGAAAACCGCCTCAACTTTTCCTGCAGCTCGACCCAAAAATCCGTCTCAAAACCTTATTTTTCCGCTGCCGGCCATGCCTTCGGCAGCGGCGCCGGAATCTCGCAATCCGTCGGATGATTTGGCGCCGCGGCCCTGATTTGCTCGAGGCGCGCTGGCCTGCAACTTCGTAGCTTCTGATGTTTAGCGCCGCGCCGCACTGGCCATGAGGCACCGCGCGCCGAGTCTTCGCAGCCTCTCGATAGTGGCGCCGCGCTCGCTTCGATCGCAGGAGGCCGCGGCTACTGTCCAGGTTTCAGCCTCGTTCGCCACTTTCTCTGTTTTTAACTATGGAATCTCCTCTTTTGCCCTCTTTTAGCTCCTTTTCCGCCATTTGGTCATTTTAACCACTTTGACTCAAAAGAAAGGAAAACTATCCTAATACGACACTTATATGTGCAAAACGGGACAAAAGACTAACTAAAACTGACTCAAAAGGTGTATATAAAATACACCGATCAACAGGTACATGTGCTCAGTTTGGTGATCCTCTAGTGTAGGATTCTTGTTCAGCTGTTTGGAGAGCTCCATTGATTCAGAGCTTTATCATTTTGGTACAGAATCCCATCATATTTCATTATCCTTCTCATAGAGGTCTGTAGACAGTTGTGGGTTGTATGTACGTGGATTTGTAAACCTGTTTTGGTCAGCTGTGTTGTTGTACTCTGTTTTGGGATGTTCACGTATATAGGTGATATCGTATAGTGGCGGCCTTGTCGGCTTGCCTCCCTTGTTATATTTGATTAGATGTGACTCCTCAGGAGACACGTGTTGTTATATATATGACGTCATGCGTTAGCAGCTATTTCACGGGATTTATGTATTGTTTTTGGGTGTCAGTTGGATTATATGTGACAGGTCATTAAGGGTGTCCAATTAGGGCGCCGGATCGTGACAAAAGTGGTATCAGAGCAGTTAGTCCTCGAAATGTCTACAGACCGTGTCTAGTAGAGTCTTGTGTATGAGTATGTTGTGCACCATACTTATACGCAGGAGGCTGCCGGGCATTTAGGATTGGTTTTCATTCTTTCATCTCATAGATCGTGCAATAGAGCTATATTATTAGGATAATCCCTTGCTGACGACTTAATATGTTTACAACTATGCCTCCGAAGAAGGCGACATCGCCCGGCGGCAAATCAGCAATAAGGATACTAGCCGATTCGAGAGTTACTGTGTCCCGTGCTCGGGCCTATGCCGAGAGTGTACCCTAGTCGATGAGCTCTGCTACGTCGCCACCTCCAGAGACTCTAGTTCACTGGCAAGATCACCGATTCGAGACCCCAACACGAGCCTCCAGCCTCGGGCCGAGGCAGGACGAGCCACGAGATGCGGTTCGGCTGCTGACTAGATTAGTGGCAGGGAAGACCCATAGACAGGGACCAGGAGTTGACCCCAAATTAGATAGTTTGAGGGTTCGTGACTTCTTAAGCTGCAGCCCTCTAGATTTTTTCGGGTCATGGCCCGATGATGATCCACGGGAGTTTATCCGACAGATACAGCGTACGTTGAGGGTAATAAAGGCTTCAGAGATTGAGTCGGTCGTGTTGGCTTCATATCGGTTGCGTGACGTATCTATTAACTGGTATGAGTCATGAGAGTTATCTAGGGGCGAGGGTGCTCCTCCAGCCATGTGGGATGAGTTTGCAGAGGCTTTCCTTGACCACTTTCTACCTCCAGATATGAGGAGGGCCAGAGTTGACATGTTCTTACACTTGAGGCAGAACGGTAGGAGCATTAGAGAGTACAACCTTGAGTTTGACTCATTGGCCAGATATGCACCCACTATTGTAGCAAATATGACAGACAGGGTGCATCGCTATGTGATGGGGCTGGATCATTACTTGTTCGGTGGGTGTATGGCAGTGGCTCTTCAGCTGGGTATGGATATTGCTTAGATCCAGGCATATGCGTAGGGGATTGAGGACCGACGCAGGTCAGAGCCGACAGGACCAAAGATAAGAGGCTAGGCCTACAGTTATTCTGGTGAGTCTCGAGGCAGACAGCCTCATCAGCAGGTCAAATATGCATCCCAGCCAGCACAAAGTATTCCCCTACAGTTCACAGGTAGGAGATTTGACCATCCAGGGTATTCAGGAGCCGGTCAGAGCTCCAGGGCTTCAGGTTCTCAGAGGAACAGGGGTTCTACTCAGTCGGGGCCACCTTTGCCTCAGTATTCTCAGTGTGGTAGGCATCATTATGGGAAATACCGTTTTACCATAGGTGGTTGTTATTCTTGCAGCTGTCAGGGCCATATGATGAGAGAGTGTCCCTATAGAGGTGGTTCAGGTGGTATAGCTCAGCCTACGGGGTCGGTTGCTGGTTCATCATCATCTATAGCTATGCGCCCCACAGGGCAGGGTATTCAGATGCCAGCAGGCGGTGGTAGAGACCGTAACAGATCTCCCAGTTCTAGCGATCCTTCGAACCACATATATGCTTTATCCAGTAGGCGTGATCAGGAGGCGTCACCATATGTTGTTACAGGTATATTATCGGTCTTTTTCTGTGACGTATATGCATTGATAAATCCAGGTTCCACCTTGTCATACATATCTCCTCTTGTTGCTAGTAGAATCAGGATAGAACCTGAGTCGATAGAACCATTTGACGTAGCTACACCGGTAGGAGAGTCCGTCATAGCTAAGCGTGTATATAAAAATTATTTGGTGGTTATATATAGTCATCGTACCATAACAGATTTGATAGAGTTAGATGTGATGGACTTTGATGTTATTATGGGTATGGATTGGTTGGCTTCTTGTTTTGCCAACGTCGATTGTAGAGAGAAGTTGGTTCGATTTCAGTTTTCAGGCGAGCCAGTTATAGAATGGAAGGGGAATACAACATCACCGAGGGGTAAGTTTATTTCATAACTCAAGGCAAGGAAGATGGTTAGAAAAGACTATATTTATCATTTGGTTCGGGTGCATGATACGAAAGCAGAGGTACCGACTCTTCGGCCAGTCCCGGTAGTTAATAAATTCCTAGACATGTTTGTTATTGTATTCATTGATGATATTTTCTGATTTATTCACATTCAGAAGAGGAGCATGTAGACCATTTTAGGACAGTACTTAGAGTCCTCCACCACCAGAAACTTTATGCCAAATTTTCTAAATGTGAATTTTGGTTGACTTCAGTAGCATTCTTGGGGCATATTATTGGAGCTGATGGTATTCAGGTAGATACACAGAAGATTGAGGAAGTGAAGACTTGGCCCAGACCTATGACACCTACTGAGGTACACAGTTTTCTAGGGCTAGCAGGGTTATAACTTATGCCTCCCGACAACTCAGAAAACATGAAAAAAATTATCCCACTCAAGATTTGGAGTTAGCAGCGGTGATTCATGCCTTGAAAATCCGGAGAAATTACTTATATGGTGTTAATATTGATATTTATACAGATCACAAGAGTCTCCAATATATATCTTTAGGCAGAAAAAGTTGAATCAACGACATCGACGGTGGCTAGAGTTACTAAAGGACTATGATGTTGATATCTTGTACCATCCCGGGAAGGCAAATGTTGTGGCAGATGCTGTTAGCCATAGATCTATGTGTAGCTTGACGGATGTGCAGCCAGACAGAAAGGAGATGGTTCATGAGATACACATGCTAGCTAGTCTTGGGGTCCGGTTGGCGAATTCAGGAGATAGTGGGGTTCTTGTTCGATAAGTTGTTGAGTCCTATATCGTAGAAGAGGTAAAGAGACATCAGTATGAGGATCCTATTCTGGCACGGTATAGAGATGCAACTCTTCGAAAGGAGAAGACTCTATTCGAGGTTGCGCCAGATGGGGTGCTAAGGTATGAAGGTATGCTTTGTGTACCGGATGTTGCGGGGCTACGACAGCAGGTTATGGGTGAGACACACAAATCCCATTATTCTATTCATCCAGGGTCAACAAAGATGTACCATGACCTTAGATGTTTGTATTGGTGGGATGGAATGAAAAGAGACATAGCAGAGTTTGTTGCCTAGTGCCCAAATTTTCAGCAGGTTAAGGTTGAGCATCAGAAGCCTGATGGATTATTTCAGGAGATAGAGATCCCAACTTGGAAGTGGGAAGTGATCAATATGGACTTCATTACAGGCTTACCTCGCACTCAGCGGAAGTGTGACTCCATATGGGTTATTGTGGATAGGCTGACGAAATCAGCCTATTTTCTTCCAGTCAGGACTACTTACTCAGCTGAGGACTATGCTAGGCTATACATTAGGGAAATAGTGAGACTGCACGGGGTTCCCACATCTATTATATCAGACCGAGGAGCTCAGTTTACAGCTAACTTTTAGAGATCGTTTTAGAAGGGATTGGGGACACATGTGAGTCTCAGCACAACATTTCATCCCCAGACGGATGGGCAGGCAGAGCGTACTATTCAGACACTAGAGGATATGTTGAGATCCTGTATTATTAATTTCAGAGGTATCTGGGATGATAATTTACCACTCATTGAGTTTGCCTATAACAACAACTACCATTCTAGTATCCAGATGACCCTGTATGAGGTCTTATATTGGAGGAAGTGTAGGTCACATATTGGTTGGTTTGATGTAGGTGGGACTAAGTTAATCGGCCAGACATGGTTCAACAAGCTGTTGATAAGGTGAAGCTTATTCAGGAAAGATTATTAGCAGCCCAGAGTCGACAGAAGTCATATGCAGATAATCGATGTCGACACTTGGAATTTCAGGTTGATGATTGGGTGTTCTTGAAGGTGTCACCTATGAAGGGTGTGATGAGGTTCGGTAAGAAAGGGAAGCTTAGCCCAAGATACATTGGGCCTTACCAGATCATTATTAGGGTAGGCAATGTTGCCTATGAGTTGGATCTACCATCTGATTTGGAAGCAGTACACCCAGTCTTTCACGTATCGATACTACGTAAATGTATTGATGATCCTTCCAGAGTCTTTCCAGTAGATGATGTCCAGGTGACAGAGGAGTTGTCTTATGAGGAGAACACCATAGTCATACTTGACGCCAGGTCAGGAGATTACGGACAAAGGATGGGACTTCCGTCAAGGTATTATGGCAGAACAACAATAGAGAGGAAATGACTTGGGAGGCAGAAGATGAAATGAAGACAAAGTATCCTCACTTATTCCATGTGCCTCCAGGTAATTCAACTCGATCCTTTATTTGATTATAGAGATTGATGAATTGCATGTGTGTTATATTGTGGCCCTGTGAGACATTTGTTGGGTTACTGAATATAGGTGGATAGACATAGTTATAAAGGAGACTCTGCCGAAAATTTTCTAGCATAAGACTTATTATAAACATTCGAGGATGAATGTTTCTAGGGGGGGGGGGGGAGGATGTTACGCCTCGTGGTTTTAAGATGATAATTATATAACGTCATTAAGGAGGTAAGATTCAAATATGGGATATAAAGTATACTTACATATGTTTATACGGAAATTAGTAAACAAAAGGATGTGATTTTGGAAATTTTTTGGTTACGAGTATGACGTTGGAAACTTATTTTGATAGTTGTATATTTCCGTTATGAATTAGTAACATATTATACAAGTTACGACAACGAGGATACGAGGTCTTATGAGATTTTTATGATTTAAAAGGAGTGGGACATAAGGATGATTAATTGTGAGATGTGGACCTAATTGCAATTAAGAATTTTCAGATTTTAGGGCCTAAAAACATATTAACCCTTCATCTTTTATATTCCCACACTTCATTTTTCAATCACACTCCATCTCATCTCTCTCTCCCTCTTAGCCGATCCCCTCCCCCATTTTCATAGCAATTGAAGCTTTTTATTTCCTTTCTTCCTAGATAAATTCCTCAACTAAGTTTAAGCCAAGAATTATCACCCAAAACAGTGGCAAAAACGCCACTACTGGACCGATTCTGCCCAACATAAAAACGTTAGTTTGGGATGGAAATTTTGGAAGAAAAACATGCTAGGAATATGAATTAAACTCATAGAATTCATGCATGTCTTTTGGTGTTGAAGAAATGGTGAAAATGGTGTAAAATTTGGAGCAAGTGGACCGAGACTTATAGGGACTGTTTAGGCGAAATATTAAGGTAAAAACACTTCATTTTATAGAGTATTTGGAAGATTAAGTGATGTTGTGATTAAGGAATAAACTCTTGATAAAGAGAACTTGGAATTTAAGACAATGCATGCGATTTGTGGATGTTGTAGCCGATTTTAGGACTATTTTTGTATACTTTGGATTCGTGTGTTGTGTTGTTAATTTCGTCACAAATGCCATGTTATAAATGAAGGAAATCTTGATGTTTAAATTGTAGATTGGTTATAAGAAAGTGTTGAACAGTGCATTGGATTCTATGAAGTTAAAAAAGAGTTATGGAATTATGTTGTTATGGTCGAAACTTTCATGAAATTATTGGACATCGTTGTAATGCAATAAGGGACTGCTTTGTCGAGTTTGTATGATGGAAATTTCAGTTATGAACCCACATTTACGTTGTTGTAATTGTGGATACATGTCCTAAAGAAATTAAGGTATAAAAAGGTGTAGAAAAGCTTTACATTCCACTCTCGTTATTGTTAAAATGTGGGCTATTTTAATGGACTATTTTAACATGATTAGAGGAGTTATATTGACATGAGAAATTATTGTATTAATCACATTGGTTGTTGTTTTGGTTATATTTCATGAATGAAAGAAGAAAGGTTGTATAATGTTGGTATATGTCGAGTATATGAAACTGTTTTAGTATACCCTTAATTCGTGCTTGTTATTTGGTATTGTTGGCTTGGTTTGTAAGTTGTGGATGTGCACATAGATAGGGGAAGTGCTGTTCGAATTTTCATAGAATGGGGAGTCGTCATTCGATATAACTTACGTTAGAAATCATAGAGTTGACGGTCGTGTTATGATTGTTATAGGTTGACGTATGATGCGCGATTTATACACACGCTAAATGCAAGTGCACGTATCGTGACTAGTAATATAGTCTAGAAGACCGAGTTATCATCCTCAGGGATTAGTGTCCAATTACCAACCTCTATTCTATAGTATCTATTTGGTGACCGATAATTTGATGATTTGTTTATAGCCATGATTATAGATGCTAACTAGATTATTTTACTTTACTTCAGATATGGTGGAAATAGGGCTTCCAAATCTCCTCGACTATCCGCTCGCTTTACTCGTTAATGCAAATAATTAAGGTTCTTCTTCTAAGCCATTTTATACTCCTGTTAAGGTAATATAAACACTCAATCAATGTAGAACCCTTCTATCTTTCGATGACAAGATTGACTACAAAGGAGAATTAAGAGCAATAACCTATTAAGCTACACAAGTATCGGGGTACTTTCGTCTACGATATAAACCTATGTTTATTCAACTATAGCATATTCACAATCTCCCCTTTCGGATTTCGATTAGAAATCATATAAGTTATGATAATTAGTGATCAATTAATTACCAAGCAATCAAAACAATTATTGAAAAATCTCAACAATAATAAGAAGAAACCAAAACCTTGCATTAATTCATAAAACGAGAGGTTCAAGCGATTCGACATGAAAAACCCTAAATTAAGTTAGTTCCTAGCCATAGACATTGTTATACCCCGTAGTTCCGGAGTATGTATGTAAGGACGTACGTACGAATGTATAAACCCTAATTAGGGTAAGTGTTACACCCCGTAAGTTCAGGACATGTGTAAGTGAATGTACGCAAGGAACACAAGACTTGGAAATTAGTACGAAAGGAAGGATTGTTTTTCCGACGGGAAGTCTTCCGGACGTCGGAAAGGAAAAATGTTCGTTGTTGAGAATTGGATTCTCAAAAGGCATTATTTGAAGAGTATGGAACTCTTAACCTTATGGAAATTTATTTTTATGATTTGGTCACGTGGGCCCACCCGAGGAATTTTACGTTTTTTTGGGGCCCACGAGGGTTACGGAATTTTATGGACGAATGAGAGGGCGACACGTGCACCCCCACATGGCTTGGTCGAAATTTATGCAAGGGGTAGAATGGTCATTTGACCTATGTAGATGATAAGTCTTGCAAGCTTGACATATTTGACCAAGTCAACTTGTCCACATAGGCTCAATCCTTGTGATATTCATCCTAGCCTCACATTTGTTGATATCTAGACCCTCCAATGTGTTATATGTATCATACTAGTGCAAGACTAGCTCACTTTACACTTAGAAAAAATTAGAGAACTCTTGTTCTTCTATAGTTGCTCTCGGCCAAGGCTACTTTAGGAAGAGAAAATTTTGTAGTTTTGATCCATTAGTCACAAGACTTTAACCCAATGTCCCCAAGGGTATTGTAAGGTTATCTCAATAGAAAGAATTCGGAAAAAACGTATTTTTACGTTAGTCGCAAGGCGGAAACAAAGGGAGTTCTTCAACTTTGAAGTTGGAACTTGAAGAAGGGTTCTTCATAGGCCTCTAAGGAATGCTTGGAGCGGATTGGAACTTAAGGAAAGGAGCTAAGAATTTCTAAGGCGCGACTTTGGATCTTGGAAATTTTAAGGGCTTGGAAAGGTATAAATTTTGTCGTTTTATTAGTTAAGGCTTACTTATGATTGTAGCTATGGTTATTAGCAAGCATGAGATATATAGTATGAATTTTGATAAGGATATTGGTTATTGGAACCCTAATCCGAAAACTAGCATGTTAGCCTTAAGACTACAATTCAAGTTGATTATTAGTAAAGTCGTCGCATGTTGTAAAAAGGAAGGAAATTGTAGTTGTTGAAGTTGTTTAGACTATATAACATGTTAGACCTAAGAACTTGGAATTTGGAAAAGGGTTGGAAAAGGGTTGGAAAAGACTTAGTGTTGTTGGTTGTAAGTTGGCCGAGAATGGCTTTAATTGTGGAACTACTTTGGTATGAATTGTGGGGCGGAATATTACACGACAAAGGCGTGTAATCCCCTTTGTTTGGTTGTTGTTTGGAGCCTTAAATGTGGCTTGTTGGTTATTGTATTCGGCCTTGAAAAAGGTGGCAAAGTGAGTAGAAACAAAGGAAGTGCTGCCCGATTTTCCGTAGAATTAGAGACTAAATACTTAGTATTATTCTACATAGAGACTAGAAGTTGATAGCCTTGTTGTGACCATTATAGGTTGACACTTCTATGTACGGTGTATTCGGCTTAGCTTGTGGATTTAGCCGAAAAGGTATGTGAACTATCTCCTCTTCTAGCATGATTCCTTAGAATAAAGAAAGTAAGTTCTACTCCTTGAATGATCCATTCCTTGCTTGTATTTGGATTGCCTAAAATAGAATTTGTTCTATGTACTTCCTGAGTGTACTTTGATGTTTAAATTGTAAGTAGTATAATCCATTTCCTTAGGAAGTTTGGATTCTTAAAAGTGAAGGTATTTTTCTTAAAGTACATAGAAACTTAAAAAGGAAGTGATTTCCAAATCTTTTGGCTAGTGCCTTAGTTCTAAAACCTAAAGGTCATTATAATGACTTTAGGGGAGTCAAAGGAGTGATTTACTTATTTGATTTAAAAGAGGAGAAATGACATGATTTAAGAGAAGTAACTTGCGTTAAGGGTGAAGTTACTTGAGGTTTAAAAAGTAGAAGAAAACTTGTTTTCTAACTATTAAGAGACTTGAAGTATTTTTGAAAGTTAAGAACTTGATTTGTAAGTATGTGATACTTGGTTTTAATAGTATAAGTCTCTTGGTTATTGAAGGAATGGATATCCTAAAACCATAAAGGGTTATAACGGCTTTATGGAAAGTTGGTTATAACGGCTTTATGGAAGGTTTAGAAAGTTGTCTATTTTGATTAAATCGGCATAAGTTGCCTAGATTGTGAAAATTTGGAGTTACTTGATTTCAAGCTTTGAAATGAGTTTTCTGAAGTGTAGTAACTTACCTTGAAAAATAGACACGCCTTGATACTACGGTGTTAGTATTCTTGGGGCTTTACATAGAAGGGAGTCTTTTATAAAAGAATGTATGTATGCCTTGCTACTTTGGCTTGATAAATTGATGATTTGTCTAAGTGTGCCTTGATAAGTACTTTGACTTGTTAAAAGAGAATTATTCTATGTATGCCTTGATTAGTACTTTGGCTTGATAAATTGAGAATTTGTCTATGTGCCTTGATAAGTACTTTGACTTGTTAAAAGAGAATTATTCTATGTATGCCTTGATTAGTACTTTGGCTTGATAAATTGAGAATTTGTCTAAGTGTGCCTTGATAAGTACTTTGACTTGTTAAAAGAGAATTATTCTATGTATGCCTTGATTAGTACTTTGGCTTGATAAATTGAGAATTTGTCTAAGTGTGCCTTGATAAGTACTTTGACTTGTTAAAAGAGAATTATTCTATGTATGCCTTGATTAGTACTTTGGCTTGATAAATTGAGAATTTGTCTAAGTGTGCCTTGATAAGTACTTTGACTTGTTAAAAGAGAATTATTCTATGTATGCCTTGATTAGTACTTTGGCTTGATAAATTGAGAATTTGTCTAAGTGTGCCTTGATAAGTACTTTGACTTGTTAAAAGAGAATTATTCTATGTATGCCTTGATTAGTACTTTGGCTTGATAAATTGAGAATTTGTCTAAGTGTGCCTTGATAAGTACTTTGACTTGTTAAATGATAATTTATTCTATTTGTGCCCGGATAAGTACTTTGGCTTGTTAAATGAGAATTTATTCTATTTGTGCCCGGATAAGTACTTTGGCTTGTTAAATGAGAATTTATTCTATTTGTGCCCGGATAAGTACTTTGGCTTGTTAAATGAGAATTTATTCTATTTGTGCCCGGATAAGTACTTTGGCTTGTTAAATGAGAATTTATTCTATTTGTGCCCGGATAAGTACTTTGGCTTGTTAAATGAGAATTTATTCTATTTGTGCCCGGATAAGTACTTTGGCTTGTTAAATGAGAATTATCCTATGTGTGCCTTGATAAGTACTTTGGCTTGGTTAATTGAGAACTTGCCTATATGTGCTGGTAATAGCCTTTGAGTGCAAGTATTATGTTTTATTAAGTTGCCGCGACTCTCGGTTGAAGGGTCGGCTGTCTTGTTGTAAGTTACTGGGACGTACCGACAGTGATGTGGGATTCCACGGGTATGCTTCCGTTACTTGTAGTACTTGGGTTAAATTCCCGGATTTTTATAGAAGACATGGTAGTGCTTATGTCTTGTTGGATGGTCACGAGATAGGGTAAGAGTATAAGTGAGGGTAAACCCCAAGACGCACCACCTTCTCCGGTAAGAGTATAAGTGAGGGGTGAACCCCCAAGACGCTATACCACCTGCTTTATGTGTTGTTTGACGGCCGGTTGAGATAGGGTAAGAGTATAAATGAGGGGCAAGCCCCAAGACGTTATACCACCTTCTCCAGGGTAAGAGTATAAATGAGGGGCAAGCCCCAAGACGTTATACCCCCTTCTTTACAACCTCCTTCAGGTCGAGTATAAATGAGGTAAACCCCAAGACGTTATACCACCGCTCGCTTGCCTACTGCCCGCATGCTTTAGAACACAGTGGGACTTGGTGTTCATGTATGCCTATTGGTGTTATGTTATATCTCGGATCGCCGGTGAGGAAGGATTCCACGGGCACGATTGATATTATGGGCGTGAGACCCATAGTTATATTTGAGTAGTGACTTTGAGGGCCTGCGTCCCTGACTTGATATGACTGCTTATGTGCTATGTACTGTAGGTTGGCTATCATACATGTCTCCTGTTTTGTTTAGACTGTTATGATTTCATTACAGTACTCATTGTTCACATACTTGGTACATTCTTCGTACTGACCTCCTTCGGGGGGCTGCGTTCATGCCGCAGGTTTAGGTACGCTGTTTGGTGACCGGCAGGTGTAGAATCCTGCTCAGGGTTTTTGGATAGCTCCCTCTGTCCAGGAGTTTATCTTTTTTGGTATATATCCTTCAGTACAGGCTTTGTACAGTTTTGGGTACGGCGGGGCCTTGTCCCGTCATATTTTCAGTTTAACTCCTAGAGGTCTGTATTCATATGTGGGATTGGACTCATGTACGGTGTAGTGTCTTTTGTTTATGTATATATGGCAGCCTAGTCGGTTTTGCCTTGCACGTACGTTGGTTTTAAAAGAAAAAATGAGTCATATTAATTTCCGCAATGTACTTAGTTGTTAAGGTAGAAGGATGCCCAGGTAGGGCACCAGTCACGGGCCCGGGGTTCGGGGTGTGACAGTAAGAATGACAGAATTGTTTTCCGACGGAAAATATTCCGAACCTTGTGAAGGAAATTTTTACGTTTTCAATATTTTTATGGAATTTTTCCGAGAGATAAATATTTTGGACCAATAGGAGGGCGACACGTGTCACCCCAAGTGGCATTATGGACGGTTTTTGCTAGACTAGTGGGAAAGACAAGTGGCCAAAAGTCTTGCATGGTTTTGCATGGCCATATACACGGTTTTGGCAAGAAAGTGGGCTAGTCAAATGGTCAAAGTCTTGCATGGCATTTTGTGGGACAAGTGGAGAAAGGAACCTACACAAACAATCTATACCATACACATGTTTTAATCCTAACCCTTGGTTGTACTATATAAACCCCTCTAGTTGATGAAAATCTTCCACACTTAGAATATTTCAAGACTTGAAAATATTTCCTCTCCCCTTTCCTAGTGTTCTCGTCCAACCCCCCTCTTTCTTGAGCAAATGTTGTCCAAAAATTCTTAAATTTATAAGTGTTCTTCCTAATGTATTAGGAAGATTATTAACCAAGAGTTAGACAAGATCTCACACCCCTAGCCTCAAAAATCCTCACAAAGCCGAGAGTGGACAGATTTGGAATTTTAGTGTTCTTCACTTTTTGGAGTTAATAGAAGTTGGTTAGGAACTTATAAGGGTGACTTGTGGTGGTGTGGAACACAAAGATTTGGAGCTAAGACTTGCTTTGGAACGACTTTAAGTTCTTGGATATTTTTGGGCTATTATTGAGGTAATGAACCTTAACCTCCTTGTGAAGTTGATTATTATGTATATTGGATATTATACATATATTGAAAGTATATTATGGAATATGAGATATAAGGAAAGATTTGGATCTTGTTAAGATGTTAAAAGAAGAATTGGCATATTAGCCATTAAAATGGTAAAAAATGTATCCATTACTTACTAAGAAGTTAACAACAAAGAAACTATAACTTATATAAAGATTGGAATATAAGTTGAATGACTAATGAAGTAATTGGATAAGTAAAATTGTAAAAGTTGGCCAAGGACCCCAACTTAAGGACTATATTTACTTTGGACCGTATTTACTTTGAACCGTATTTACTTTGGACCGTATTTACTTTGGAACGTATTTACTTTGGACTGTATTTACATTGTTGTTAAGGAGAGATTGTTAACCGCGTTCCGTTTGGGCGTGTTATCCCCTTCTTTAATTATTGTTATTGTTAAGGAGAGATTGTTAATCGCGTTCCGTTTGGGCGTGTTATCCCCTTCTTTAATTATTGTTATTGTTAAGGATAGATTGTTAATCGCGTTCCGTTTGAGCGTGTGATCCCCTTCTTTAAATTTCGGAATTATTGCGCCTTATTTATGGCATGTTGGTTATTATTATCGGGCCTTGATAAAGGTGGAGAATTGAGTAGAAACGGGGGAAGTGCTGCCCAATTTTTCGTAGACTAAGAGAAGTCTTACTTAGAAGAATCCCACGAAAAACTAGAAGTTGATAGGCGTGTTTTGACTATTATAGGTTGACACTCTGCGCGAGACATATCCGACTTGGCAAGTGGATTTAGCCGAGGAGGTATGTGATTCTTCCTATCCCTTTGAGCATGATATTGTGAAATATATATAGTACGGTAGACGTACATGTGTTAAACTAAACTTGGCTTTACTTTGATGTCTTTGGACTTGAGTTCTAATTAATAAGAATCTTGAATATTTCAAAAAGAGTTATGAATCATTTTGGAAGAAAAGTAATACTTGGTTTTTCAAAAAAGTTTAAGTGTTAAACTAGCTTTATGGGAAGTTAGCTATAACGACTTAAGAAAGATAAGAAAAGGTTTAATTATTGTTTATCAAATGCTTGAAATGATGTTTGAAGGTATGGTAAGTTGGTTTGATAAACATGTTATGATGCTACGTGTGTTAGTATCTTCGTGACGCCAGTGTAAGGAGGTTATTCTTGTTGTGCTTATGTTGTTTAACGATAAGCCATTGTGTTAGTATCTTGTGACGCTTGTGTAAGGAGGTTATTCTTGTTGTGCTTATGTTGTTTAACGATAAGCCGTTGTGTTAGTATTATATCACTCACCCTCCTGACTTGTTACAATGTCGTGGGTTAGCCTCCCCCGATGCGAGGAATACCTCATGCGGGTCCATGGAACCTATGCGGAGCTGCGGGAGTTCCAGGATGATCACTCCGGGTGTGTTACGCCGATGCGAGGAATACCTCATGCGGTCTATGCGCTACGCGGATCGCGGAGTCCAGATTTACGCCGGAGGGTTAGCTACCCCCGATGCGGAATACCTCATGCGGGCTCGAGGGCCTATGCGATCATGGAGTTCCAGGATTAGTCTCGCATAATGATACTATGAGCGATTGGCCTTGCTTCGATCATTAGCGGCCTAGAAAAGACCAGTTACATTATTTCTATTTTTGCTCTTGTTTATGATGTGGCACTATGTGCAGTTAACTTGGTTGTTTCGTACATATTTGTGAATTGGTTTTAAAATGTTATAATTATATATATATCAAGATTTTACGCTTCACATACTTGGTACTGCCAGATCGACCTCCTTCGGGGGGCTGCGTTCATGCCGCAGGTAATGGAAAACAGGTGGTAAATCCTCATTCTTAGGATCTTTACTTGGGTGTCAGGAGCTCCATTTCTTCCGGAGGCTCGACTTTTGGTACGGTTCTCCCTGGTATTGTAGATGTTTTGTACATTCAGGGGTATGACGGGGCCCTGTCCCGTCATAGTGTTTACACCTTCTTAGAGGTCCGTAGTCCCGTTGTAAAGTTGGGATGTAATGTTCACTTTGGGTATTTATATATACGCCGAAAGACAACTTTTCTTTGGATGATCGTTTATTTTATCTTGTTTCATGTTTGTAAGTTTATATTCCGCCGTTACTCGATGTATGTCTACTGGGTGCCGGGTAGGCACCGGGCCACGCCCGAACGGTCGTGACAAAAGTGGTATCGGAGCGATTAGTCCTCGGAAAGTGTCTACGCATCGTATCTAATGTAGTCTTGATTATCGGTGTATTGCGCACCACACCAATAATCGTGAGGTCGCAGGATATTTAGGATTGGTTTCCATTCTTCTCACTCGAGATCGTGCCTTAGAGTCGTGTGTTATAAGTTGAACCCTCTCGACCAATTTCTTTTGTTTACCGCTTATGCCTCCACGCAGTGCAACCCGCCCCGTATGGCAAGACAAAGGCGGAGTCGCTAGTAGGACACAGAGGGTCACGAGGGCCCAGGCCCAGCCTTTACCCGAGGTGATACCCCAGACGGCGAGTTCCACGACGCCGCCGGCCCCAGCAGGGTTTAGAGCCGCAGCAGTGGCTACTGAGGCCACGGCACCTGAGCCTCCAGTCCCACAGCCTGGAGCAGAGGAGATGGGTTACAAGGAGATGGCCCAGTTATTAGCCAGGGTCGTGGCAAGGCACGAGGATAGGTTGGATGCATCAGTTCCAGTTCCAGTAGTACCCGTGGTTCACCCGAGGTCGGATAGTTTGAGACTTCGGGACTTTCTGAGTTGCAGCCCGCCAGAGTTCTATGGGTCGAGGCCTGAGGATGATCCGCAGGAGTTCATCCGACAGTTACAGCGGATCATGAGAGTGATCAAGGCTTCGGAGACCGAGTCAGTGGTCTTAGGTTCACATCGGCTGCGTGATACTGCAGTCGACTGGTTTGATTCATGGGAGCTGTCCCGGGGGGAGCATGCGCCTCCAGCTGTTTGGGACGAGTTCTCAGAGGCATTTCTCACTCACTTCTTGCCTTCGCAGATGAGGAGAGCACGAGCCGAAAGATTTTTGATGCTGAGGCAGCACGGGCGCACAGTTCGGGTGTACAACGTGGAGTTCGACTCGTTGGCTCGGTATGTCCCCGCGTTATTGGCAGATATGGAGGACAGAGTGCACCGCTACGTCACAGGGCTTGATGACTACTTGGTAGAGTCTTTCTCGGGTGTAGCTCTTCAGCCGGGCATGGACATTGCCCACATGCAGGCTCATGCACTTGGGTGTGAGGAGCGTAGAGGCCGACGGGTTGACATATATCAGCAGAAGAAGGCCAGGATGACAGGGTCTTTTGGTAGCTCTCGGGGCGGACGACCTCAGCAGCAGACTAGATTTGCACCGCAACCAGTTCAGAGCACTCCTACACCATCTTCAGGGCAGCCAGGGTATTCGGGGGCAGGTCAGGGCCCCAGGACTTCGGACTTCCAGGGTAGTAGAGGTGCTAACCGATCGAGACCACCTTCCTCTCAGTGTGTTCAATGTGGTAGATTCCATTACGGGAATTGTGGTACTACTGCGTGAGCTTGTTACACTTGCGGCCAGCAGGGTCACTTTGCGAGAGACTGTCCGACTAAGGGCAGCGCAGATGGTAGGGTTCAGCCTACAGGGTCTTTAGCCGGGTCTTCATCTCCTACAGTTACTCGCCCCGGAGGGCAGGGTGCTCATGGGCCAGCAGGTCGCGGCAGAGGTCGTGGCAAGGGTCTTAGTTCCAGCGGTCTTCAGAATCGCATTTATGCCATATACAGCCGCCAGGACCAGGAGGCGTCACCGGATGTCATCACAGGTACTTTATCAGTTTCTTGTTGTGACGTATATGCCTTGATAGATCCAGGTTCTACCTTGTCCTATATATCTCCCCATATTGCTAGTAGGATAGGGATAGAGCCTGAGTCCATAGACCCTTTTGAGGTAGCTACGCCAGTGGGGGATTCAGTGGTAGCTGAGCGGGTATATAGGGCTTGTCCAGTGACTATATGCAGTCGTCAGACCCTAGCCGACTTGATAGAGTTGGATATGACCGATTTTGATGTGATCATGGGTATGGATTGGTTAGCTTCTTGCTACGCCAATGTAGACTGTAGGAAGCGGTTGGTACGGTTCCAGTTTCCTGGGGAGCCGGTTATCGAGTGGGAGGGGAACACTGTGTCGCCGAGGGGTAAGTTTATTTCTTACCTCAAGGCCAGGAAGATGGTTCAGAAGGGGTATATCTACCATCTCATTCGGGTATTTGATACGGAGGCCGAGATACCAGACCTTGATCGCCTCCAGAGTCGAGAGTTCCCAGATGTGTTCCTAGACGACCTCCCGGGTATCCCTCCTGAGAGGGAGATTGAGTTTTGCATCGATGTGTTGCCAGACACTCGGCCTATATCCATTCCGCCATACAGGATGGCACCTGCCGAGTTGAGAGAGTTGAAGGACCAGCTGAGAGATTTGCTGGAGAAGGGCTTTATCAGGCCTAGTGTTTCTCCCTGGGGAGCGCCGGTATTATTCGTGAAGAAGGATGGGACGTTGCGTATGTGTGTCGACATTGCAACGGTGAACAAGGTGACTATTAGGAACAGATACCCCTTCCTGTGATTGATGACTTGTTCGACCAGCTGGGTGCGAGGTGTTTCTCCAAGATAGACCTACGATCCGTTACCATCAAAGTGCGAGTTAGGAGACGGATGTCCCTAAGATCGCATTCCGACCCAGACGCACTATGAGTTCGTGGTCATGTCTTTCGGTTTGACCAATGCTCGGCAAGATTTATGGATTTGATGAACCGAGTGTTCAAGCCATTTTGGATACGTTTGTGATAGTATTCATTGATGACATCTTGATTTATTCTCGCCGAGCGTGATCATGCGGAGCATTTGGCGACGGTCTTGAGAGTTCTCCGACCGCGGTTGTATGCCAAGTTTTCGGTGTGAGTTTTGGTTGACTTCATGGCGTTTCGGGCACATTGTCGGCCGATGGTATTTGGGTGGATACGGCAAAGATCGAGGCGTCAGAGTTGGCCTGACCTACTACCCGACAGCAGTGCGCAGCCTTTGGGCCTCATGTTACTACCAGAGGTTTGTGGAGAAGTTTGCTTCTATTTCAAAGATTTTGACCAAGGCGACTCGAGCAGCTAAGTTTCAGGGGACGGATGCTTGTGAGGAGGGATTCCAGTTACTGAAGGAGAGATTGACGACCGCCCCAGTTCTTACTCTTCCAGAGGGTCCAGACGGATATGTGGTTTATTGTGATGCGTCGGGCATCGGGCTTGGATGTGTGTTGATGCAGCAGGGCAAGGTAATAGCTTACGCATCTCGACAGCTCAAGAAGCATGAGATGAACTAACCCACACATGACTTAGAGTTGGCAGCGGTGATTCACGCCTTGAAGATCTGGAGACATTATTTGTATGGAGTTCATGTGGATATTTACACCGACCACAAGAGCCTCCAGTATATCTTTAGCTAGAGGGAGCTGAACTTGCGACAGAGACGGTGGTTAGAGCTACTCAAGGATTATGATGTCGATATCCTATACCACCCAGGGAAGGCCAATGTAGTGGCAGATGCCCTTAGTCGTAGATCGATGGGTAGTCTATCAGATGTGCATCCAGAGAGGAGGGGCATGGTCCGCGAGTTACATCAACTAGCGAGCCTTGGAGTCCGATTGATTGATTCTGATAGTGGTGGGGTTCGGGTTCGAGAGGTTGTCGAGTCTTCCATCATCGAAGAGGTGAAGATGCGACAGTATGAGGATCCGGTTATGACACGATATCAAGATACGGCTCTTCGTGAGGGGAAGGGTCCCTTTGAGGTAGCACCTGATGGGGTGCTAAGGTTTGAGGGCAGATTGTGTGTTCTAGATATTGCAGGACTTCGACATCAGGTTCTAGGGGAAGCACACAGCGCGCGTTACTCTATCCATCCGGGGTCGACAAAGATGTACCACGACCTCAGATCTGTGTATTGGTGGGACGGCCTGAAGAGGGACGTTGCAGAGTTTGTTGCTCAGTGCCCGAGTTGTCAGCAGGTCAAGGTAGAGCACCAGAGGCCTGGTGGGTTATTGCAGGATATAGAGATTCCGGCATGGAAGTGGGAGGTGATCAATATGGACTTTATTACAGGGTTACCTCGCACTCAGATGAAGCATGATTCCATCTGGGTTATCGTCGACAGGCTGACGAAATCAGCCCACTTTCTTCCCGTCAGGACGACTTTTTCGGCCGAGGATTACGCTAGACTTTACATCCGAGAGATCGTGAGACTGCATGGGGTCCCTATTTCTATCATATCGGACAGAGGAGCCCAGTTTACGGCTAACTTCTGGAGGTCTTTCCAGAAGGGATTAGGGACACAGGTGAGCCTCAGTACTGCATTCCATCCGCAGACCGACGGACAGGCAGAGCGTACTATCCAGACACTTGAGGATATGCTGCGAGCCTGTGTTATTGATTTCAGGGGTAGCTGGGAGGATCATTTGCCGCTAGTAGAGTTTGCGTATAACAACAGCTACCACTCCAAAGATCCGCATGACGCCTTATGAGGCCTTATATGAGGAAGTGCAGTCACCGATAGGCTGGTTTGATGTGGGTGAGGTGCGATTAGTCGGGCGGACTTGGTTCAATGACGGTGGATAAGGTGAAGCTTATCCAGAGCGTTATTGATAGCTCGAGTCGGCATGTGTCGATGCAGATCATCGGCGTCGACATTTGGAGTTTGAGGTTGCTGATTGGGTTTTCCTGAAGGTGTCACCCATGAAGGGTGTGATGAGGTTTGGGAAGAAAGGGAAGCTCAGCCCAAGGTACATTGGGCCTTATCAGATTGTCCGTAGGGTAGGCAAGGTTGCCTATGAGTTGGATCTGCCGTCCGATCTGGAAGCAGTACATCCAGTTTTTCATGTTTCTATGCTGAGGAGATGTATCGGAGATCCGTCTAGAGTACACCCGACTGATGATGTCCAGGTGACAGAGGGATTATCATATGAGGAGATTCCCATAGCGATACTCGATCTTCAGGTTAGGCGACTGCGGAAAAAGGATGTGGCTTCCGTCAAGGTCTTATGGCGGAACGAGAACAGAGAGGAGATGACGTGGGAAGCAGAGGAGGACATGAGACAGAAGTATCCTCACTTATTCCCCACACCTCTAGGTAACTCACTTTTCTACTTGTTGATTTTAATTGTCATTTTGCTTACGGGTTATTTTGGCTATGCATGACATTCTTGATTGGGGGATACAGTTATGAGGGCCTATATCGTTATCTTTGTTTGAGAAGGAACATTCGGGACGAATGTTTCTAAGGAGGGGAGAATGTTATACCCCGTAGTTCCGGAGTATGTGTGTAAGGACGTACGTACGAATGTATAAACCCTAATTAGGGTAAGAATGAAAGAATTGTTTTCCGACGGAAATTATTCCGAACCTTGTGAAGGAAATTTTTACGTTTTCAATATTTTTATGGAATTTTTCCGAGAGATAAATATTTTAGACCAATAGGAGGGCGACACGTGTCACCCCAAGTGGCATTATGGACGGTTTTTGCTAGACTAGTGGGAAAGACAAGTGGCCAAAAGTCTTGCATGGTTTTGCATGGCCATATACACGGTTTTGGCAAGAAAGTGGGCTAGTCAAATGGTCAAAGTCTTGCATGGCATTTTGTGGGACAAGTGGAGAAAGGAACCTACACAAACAATCTATACCATACACATGTTTTAATCCTAACCCTTGGTTGTACTATATAAACCCCTCTAGTTGATGAAAATCTTCCACACTTAGAATATTTCAAGACTTGAAAATATTTCCTCTCCCCTTTCCTAGTGTTCTCGTCCAACCCCCCTCTTTCTTGAGCAAATGTTGTCCAAAAATTCTTAAATTTATAAGTGTTCTTCCTTAATGTATTAGGAAGATTATTAACCAAGAGTTAGACAAGATTTCTATTATACCCCGTATTTCCAGAGAATGTACGTAAGGACGTACGTAGAAAAATTTGAACTTTAAAGTTGGCTTGGCCGAATATTTTGTGCACAACACCCGGTTAGAGTCGTTTTTCGACGAAACGTTTTACACAACTCGCGTAGGGTAAATTACGGCTATGTCATTTCTAATTTTTGCGGATTTTTACGAGAGACGAGACGTGTTGGACCAACAAGAGGGCGCCACTTGGCACCCTCTCATTGGCGGAAGTTGTGGGCGTCCCTTGGACGATTTACTTGGCTATTTTGTCAAGTAGTTGGTAGGATATTTTGTGTGCAAGTTGGCTAGGTACACTTGCCCTAATCTTGGCCTTACACTTGCCTAGCACTTGGCTAAATCTTGGCCATTGGTTGGCCTTTACTTGACCTATAAATACCCCTCCCCTTTGATGAACTTCTTCATCCAAAAATCTCTAAGTCTTGAAAGCTTCTTCCTCCCCCCTTAGTGTAGTGTCTTGGCCGAGAGCCCCTCCCCCCCTTGGCCGAGAGTAACCCCCCCCTAGTGGGGTAGGCCGAGGGGTATACACCCCCTCTTGTGGTGTTGTCTCGTATAAATACCCCCCTCTTGGTAGAAATACTCTCAAAAGTATTGTTGTAATGCCCAAATTACCTTAGCCGTATACCTTGTAGTATTCTAAGGTTATACCTTTACAAAAAGCCCAGTTATACTATTATACTTTCCGTCAGTCACCAAACCGAAACCCTAAGGAAATCTCCATAGTTAGTTGGAGTAGTATGTAGAAGTTAGTTAGAACTTCTAAGGGTGGTTTAGAGCGGGTTGGAGCGCACGGAGTTGGAGCTAAACGTTGCCCAGGATCGACTTTATACTTGGATAATTATGGGCTTATCGAGGTAATTATCTTGTCCCCCTATTGTAATTGGAAATTACATGTTGTTAGACTATATAGTTGAAGTATACTATATATAGAACTGAACGTTGTTATCGGCAATGTCTTTGGACTTAAGCCTGAATAATAAGAAACCTTTTCGAAAGAAGAGTCTCGAATCAGTAATTACATAGGGATCAGACATGAGACTTGTGTAGCTTTTCTGTGAGGTAGAATTGTGCACGTCCGGATTAGACGTATAACCCCCCCTGGTTGGCTTGGTAGCCGACCCCGATAGAGGAGGAGATTTACGCTGTTGCGGGGGGGGGAGGTGCTGCCGAATTTTCTGTAGAATGTTCTACGAAGAGATCTAAATGTTAATAAGCGCCTTGTGGCCTTATAGGTTGAAGTACTACGTGTGGCGCGATCTACTTGGCTTAAGGAGTAGCCGACGGTTGGAAGTACTTGGAGCGTTTTGCTATTAGTCGATACTGCCGCGAGGTATGTGAACCTCTTCCTATCTCTTCTAGCATGATATGTGTGTGTAACTATGTAGTGCGATAGACGCATACGTGTTAAATGTATTTGATTGGTCTAAAACATAAAGTGTTATAACGGCTTTATGGGAAGTTGGTTATAACAGCTTTATGTATGTAAGAAAATACTTGTGGTTTTTAAAAGGTAACTGATTTGAACTATAACTGGCTGGTTATGTGATAATAAAGAACTTGAAGTATTTCAAAAGATTTTTGAATCATTTTGAAAGAAGAAGTAATACTTGGTTTTTGAAAACTTAAGAGTTATACTAGCTTTATGGGAAGTTAGGTATAACGGCTTAAGAATGTTTTACTGATTTCGGAAATCAGAATGTGTATCGACAAACCACTGCAGCGTTAATAAAAGGAAATGTTTTGTGATTAAGTATGATTAAACCCGGTAGAAACTTCCATCTGCATAGAAGCTAAGATGAGACAAAATGATATTTCCTAGATCATGGCTGCTGTAATAAGATTGTTATAAACAAGAATATCCTACTCACATATAAGGCTTATGTTTCTCAGATGGTTCAAAAGAGAATTATATTCTTAAATGAATAAGACTATGAACTACGAAACCTTTCTAAAATAAGAAACGTGAACATTTGAAATTAGGCAAACTTGGACGTTTGGAAAATAATGTTGTTACTTGATTTTACAAAGGTAAGTGTTTTGATTTACTTCAAAAGATAATCACCCTATTTTCATATACTACGGGTATTGTGTGACTTTTGTGAAAGTAACGTATCTTTTAAAGAGTTAATGTATGAAGTACTTTGGGTATAAAAACCCGAACTTGTTGACATATAGTAGAAAGTACCTTGTGTGTATAACTTGATTGTGTTGGTTTGTGATAGCCTTGTAATACTTTCTTGTTGATTGATAAGTAAACATGCTAGGATGCTACGTGTGTTAGTATCTTGTGATGTTAGTGTAAAGGGGTTTTCCCCTCGACTGCGCTAAAAGTTGTTTGACTATCAGCCGTTATGTTGGTATTGTACCACTCACCTTTACTTATTTCCGGAGGTTGCCGCCTCCGTCGCGGGTAGACTCAGCGGGTCTAGTGACCTATGATTCGAGAATACCTCATGCGGGTCCAGTGATCTATGCGGAGCTACGAGTTCCGTGTTAGTGTCGCCCTTACGGGCATGCGGTCCATGCGCCACGCGATCGCGAAGTCCAGCGGACGCCGGGAGTAGCTACCGATGCGGGGTTATACCTCATGCGGGCCTATGAGATTGGCCTATGCGAGTCGCGGAAGTTCGTGGCTAGACGCGCACATTAGATACTGCGCGAGTGGCCGCTTTGATCATGTGATGCCTAGACAGATCTCATGATACGATTTATGACCTTGTTGGTATCGTGGGTTTTAGTAGTCGGCTATGCCTTCGCATTTACCCCGTGACGGTTTTATTATAACACAGTGGGACCCGTGTTCATGTGTGTTCCTTGGTGCTTTCATATCATAGATCGCCGGAGGAATGTGTTCCACGCACGATTGATGTTGTGGGCGTGAGACCCATTGTTATGTTTGAGTGATGACTGAGGCGTGAGTCCACGACTTGACATGATCGCTTATTTATTGTGAATCGTAGTTTGGTTATCATACATGTCTCCCGCTCAGATAGACTACTATGATTTCATTTACTGATTTATTTTCGCCACATACTTGGTACTGTTATCGACCTCCTTCGGGCCGTTCATGCCGCAGTAAAGGTACACCGCCGTTGATCCTCGCTCTTAGGGTCACAGTTCAGCGTTTGGGAAAGCTCCGTTTCTCCGGAGGCTTATCAGTGGTATAGTCCCCTGTTGTTGTAGGTGTTTACATTCAGGGGTATGGCGGGGCCCTGTCCCGCCATTTTTGTTGTCGTATCATTCTTAGAGGTCTGTAGTACTGTTGTGGGCAGAGTTGTTATGGGATGTAACTGTTCGGTTTTAAATTGATTTATATATATGCCGAAAGGCAAGTTTTCTCAGACATCGTTTACTTCATAATATTTTCATGTCTTGTTTTATGTTCGCGATTACTCGATGTTGTATCACTAGGTGCCCGGTAAGGCACCACGGTCCGTTCGGTCGTGACAAAAGTGGTATCAGAGCGATTAATCCTCTGAAAGTGTCTACGCATCAGATCCGAAGAGTCTTGATTATCGGTGTGTTGTGCACCACACCAATAATCGTGAGGCTATAGGATATTTAGGATTGGTTTCCATTCTTCTCATTCGAGAGATGCCTTAGAGTCGTGTGATAAGTTGGACCCTCGAACGTATTTCTTTCCTACCGCTATGCCTCCACGTAGGCAAATCCGAGCCCGGGAGGGCAAGGCGTGAGGAGCTGCGAGTAGAGTCTGAGGGTTACGAGGCACAGTCCAATCATCACCGGGTGGTGCTTTGGGGAGTTCTGCGGCGTCACTAAGCCCCAACAGAGTTTAGCACGGCGGTTCCATCATGCGGCCATGATATTTGAACCTTCGCGGCCCACGACCGAACAGAGAATAGAGATTTCAAAGAGGCGACCCTGTTACTAGCTATGAATTTGGCTACCAGAGAATATACCGATGTACCGCGAGTCTTGATGACTATCTAAGAGAGGGTTGTGCGAGTAATTCTTCTGAAGCTTGAGCATGGCACGTATGCGGGCTTATGCGCAGCAGTCGAGAAACGTAGAGATCGACGTTAACCAAGGCGACGAGAGAGGCGTATAGCAAGGTCCTTTAGTAACTTTCGAGGCGAGTCGCCTCACCAGCAGATTAGATATGCACCTCCACCAGTGCAGAATGGTCCTCCACGGGGTTCAGGACGTTCGGGGTGTGCAGGAGTTGGTCAGAACTCGTGGCTTCCGCTCACAATGTGAGCACGCCATCCCGAGAATGTCGTCTTTTAGTTGGTACTTGTTGTACCTACGGCCGTCAGGGTCTGATGTCGAGAGAGTGTCCTCGTAGGAGGACTTAGCCTTCAAGATCGGTGGGTAGTTCGTCATCTTCCCTAGCTATGCGCCCTACGGGGCAGATTTGATTAGAACGACTTAAGGGAGTGAAGCAGTAGATACAGGTTTATCCTTAACCCTCTAGAGATCAGTATGTATGATAAGATGGGTATATCATAAGTGCTATGTTCTGATAGCAGTGTGTAAGTTGTGATTAGAAATCATGGTTAGTAACCGGGAAAGATTTGGGGGATAGAGAAGGTGTAAGCCTTAGAGCTTTTTACGTGGAGACCTTAGAGGTAAGGCCATCTCGTGTAAAAATGTATTGTTTATGTTTGACCCTTATAGGAGTGCATAGTGCACGTGAGTTATGTTTGTGGGATAAGTCCCTGAGTAGTGTGAAATGAAAAAGGGTAGTTGAACTAAGAAGACCGCTAGGTTTTCATAACATGATTAGTGAGACTGTTCCGGATCGGGGAACTAGTGTTGTGCTCGTTGACGGGTCGGATTGAGGCCACGTTGCGGGTCAACCCGCGGCCTGTTTGGTGGTGGGGTCAGTTTGTGGTGGTCCCACTTTGTGGTAGGGTCACGAGGGTGTTAGGCCCAAGTTTAGTTAACCAGCGTACGAGTTCGTGGATGCGTTCAACCAGTAGTCGGGCCGATGGGGGCAGCCCGTCGTGTTTTTCGGTCAGGACCGTGTACTCAGCAGTGTTGATATATCAGAAAGGTTGTAAGGCTGCACGGGGTGCCTACCTTCACCTTATGGCAGACAGTGGGGCCCGTGTTACTACTGTTTCTTTTCTTCCGGAAGTTTTACCAAGCGGTTAAGAACTGGTGAGTCTCGACCGCATTCGCCTCGCCGCGGTGTGGATTTCGGGGTAGTTGTGGGGATTGTTGTCTCCTGTGGAGGAGTGTTTAGGCTACCATTTCGTGTTCGGATGTCGCCTTATGAAGCCTTGTAGGGCGGATGTAAGTCGCCGCCGATTGGTTCGATGTTGGCAAGATTCGATAGTTGGTTCAGCTTGTTCCAGCAGATCGGATGTGGTAAAGCTTGTCTAGAAGAGGTTACGGCGGCTCGGAGAAATCGCGGATAATCGGCGACGACGCCAGAGTTCAGTTGACGGTCTTCTTGAAAGTACCACCCGGGTTGGGTGTGACGAGTTTTGGAAAACAGAGGAAACTTAGCCCGAGTTACTGAGGGCCTTTTGAGTTCATGTGAGGGATAGGCCAGGTTGCCTATATGTTAGCATTTGCCGTCCGACTTAGGAGGCAGTGCGTCCAGTCTTTCGTGTTATGTTCGAGAAGGAAATCGGAGATCCATCCAGAGTGTTCCCAGTTAATGATGACCAAGTTGAAGATGATAACCCCGAGATTTGGAAACTGAAGCAGTGACAGAAATGTGGTAAGAGTTCGAGTGTACAAGAAGTGTACGACATCCTCTGGGATCGCATGCAGTCCGGTACCATTTGTTGGGTCGCCGGAGTGACACTAGAACCTCGCGGTAAAGTGACAAAAGTGGTATCACGACGAGTAAAGGGAGAAGCAAGCATGTATTGAGAGCAGAGATGTGACCATTTCTTTTGTATGGAGAAAGTGCGAAGGAATTTTATTTTAGACCCTTGGATGGGAGCGTTTGTGATGTTAGAGGTGTTTCCTCGTGGACTTGGATGGAGGTATTTTGCGTGGGTGTTTCTGTGGCCATGTGTGGCAGGATTGTTCTCGTAAGTATAGTAGTGAAGACTATACTGGCGCACGTTTGTTTTGAGACTTAGAAGGAACATTCGGGACGAATGTTTCTAAGGAGGGGAGAATGTTATACCCCGTATTTCCAGTATGCGTGGGGCGTACGTAGAAAAATTTGAACTTTAAAGTTGGCTTGGCCGAATATTTTGTGCACAACACCCGGTTAGAGTCGTTTTTCGACGAAACGTTTTACACAACTCGCGTAGGGTAAATTACGGCTATGTCATTTCTAATTTTTGCGGATTTTTCCGAGAGACGAGACGTGTTGGACCAACAAGAGGGCGCCACTTGGCACCCTCTCATTGGCGGAAGTTGTGGGCGTCCCTTGGACGATTTACTTGGCTATTTTGTCAAGTAGTTGGTAGGATATTTTGTGTGCAAGTTGGCTAGGTACACTTGCCCTAATCTTGGCCTTACACTTGCCTAGCACTTGGCTAAATCTTGGCCATTGGTTGGCCTTTACTTGACCTATAAATACCCCTCCCCTTTGATGAACTTCTTCATCCAAAAATCTCTAAGTCTTGAAAGCTTCTTCCTCCCCCCTTAGTGTAGTGTCTTGGCCGAGAGCCCTCCCCTCGCCGAGTACCCCCAGTGGGTAGGCCGAGGTATACACCCCCTCTTGTGGTGTTGTCTCGTATATATACCCCCCTCTTGGTAGAAATACTCTCAAAAGTATTGTTGTAATGCCCAAATTACCTTAGCCGTATACCTTGTAGTATTCTAAGGTTATACCTTTACAAAAAGCCAGTTATACTATTATACTTCCGTCACCACCAAACCGAAACCCTAAGAAAATCTCCATAGTTAGTTGGAGTAGTATGTAGAAGTTGGTTAGAACTTCTAAGGGTGGTTTGAGCGGGTTGAGCGCACGGAGTCGAGCTAAACGTTGCCCGGATCGACTTTATACTTGGATAATTATGGGCTTATCGAGGTAATTATCTTGTCCCTATTGTAATTGGAAATTACATGTTGTTAGACTATATAGTTGAAGTATACTATATATAGAATCAACGTTGTTATCGGCAATGTCTTTGGACTTAAGCACAATAATAAGAAACCTTTTCGAAAGAAGAGTAATGAATCGTAATTACATGGGGTATTCAGACATGAGACTTGTGTAGCTTTTCCGTGAGGTAGAATTGTGCACGTCCGGATTAGGCGTATAACTCCCCTGGTTGGCTTGGTAGCCACCCCGATAGAGAGGAGATTTACGTTGTTGTGTGGGGAGGTCTGCAATTTTCTCAGAGAATGTTCTACGAAGAGATCTAAATGTTAATAAGCGCCTTGTGGCCTTATAGGTTGAAGTACTACGTGTGGCGCGATCTACTTGGCTTAAGGATTAGCCGACGGTTGGAAGTACTTGGAGCGTTTTGCTATTAGTAGATACTCGTCGCGAGGTATGTGAACCTCTTCCTATCTCTTCTAGCATGATATGCGTGTGTAACTATGTAGTACGGTAGACGTATATGTGTTAAATGTATTTGATTGGTCTAAAACATAAAGTGTTATAACGGCTTTATGGGAAGTTGGTTATAACAGCTTTATGTATGTAAGAAAATACTTGTGGTTTTTAAAAGGTAACTGATTTGAACTATAACCGTCAAGTTATGTGATAATAAAGAACTTGAAGTATTTCAAAAGATTTTGAATCATTTTGAAAGAAGAAGTAATACTTGGTTTTGAAAACTTAAGAGTTATACTAGCTTTATGGGAAGTTAGGTATAACGGCTTAAGAATGTTTTCTTGATTTGAAATCGAATGTGTATCGACAAACCACCGCGGCGTTAATAAAAGGAAATGTTTTGACAGATTAAGTATTATTAAAACCAAGAGAAACTTCCATCCATGAAGCTAAGATGAGACAAAATGATATTTCCTAGATCATGGTCAGTAATAAGATTGTTATAAACAAGAATATCCTACTCACATATAAGGCTTATGTTTCTCAGATGGTTCAAAAGAGAATTATATTCTTAAATGAATAAGACTATGAACTACGAAACCTTTCTAAAATAAGAAACGTGAACATTTGAAATTAGGCAAACTTGGACGTTTGGAAAATAATGTTGTTACTTGATTTTACAAAGGTAAGTGTTTTGATTTACTTCAAAAGATAATCACCCTATTTTCATATACTACGTATTGTGTGACTTTGTGAAAGTAACGATCTTTAAAGAGTTAATGTATGAAGTACTTTGGGTATAAAACCCAACTTGTTGACATATAGTAGAAAGTACCTTGTGTGTATAACTTGATCTTTGGTTTGTGATAGCCTTGTAATACTTTCTTGTTGATTGATAAGTAAACATGCTAGGACGCTACGTGTTAGTATCTTGTGATGTTAGTGTAAAGGGTTTTCCTCGATTGCGCTAAAAGTTGTTTGACTATCACCGTTATGTTGGTATTGTACCACTCACCTTTACTTATTTCCGAGGTTGTCGCCTCCGACGCGGGTAGACTCAGTGGTCTAGTGACCTATGATTCGAGAATACCTCATGCGGGTCCAGTGATCTATGCGGATCTACGAGTTCCGTGTTAGTGTCGTCCTTTATGGGCACGCGTCCATGCGCTACGCGGATCGCGGTCGAGCGGACGCCGGGAGTAGCTACCCTCGATGCGGGTTATACCTCATGCGCCTATGAGATTGGCCTATGCGAGTCGCGGAAGTTCGTGGCTAGACGCGCACATTAGATATCGCGCGAGTGGCGGCTTTGATCATGTGACGGCCCAGACAGATCTCATGATACGATTTATGACCTTGTTGGTACCGTGGTTTTAGTAGTCGGCTATGCCTTCGTACTTACCCCGTGCGGTTTTATTATAACACGTGGGACACGTGTTCATGTGTGTTCCTTGGTGCTTTCATATCATAGATCGCCGCGGTGGAGAATGTGTTCCACGCACGATTGATGTTGTGGGCGTGAGACCCATTGTTATGTTTGAGTGATGACTGAGGCGTGAGTCCACGACTTGACATGATCGCTTATTTATCAGGAATCGTAGTTTGGTTATCATACATGTCTCCTGCTCTGTATAGACTACTATGATTTCATTTACAGTATTTATTTTCAGTTTCACATACTTGGTACCTGTTGTACTGACCTCCTTCGGGGGGCTGCGTTCATGCCGTAGGTAAAGGTACACCAGTCGTTGATCCTCGCTCTTAGGGTCACAGTTCAGCGTTTGGGAAAGCTCCGTTTCTCCGGAGGCTTATCAGTGGTATAGTCCCCTGTTGTTGTAGGTGTTTACATTCAGGGGTATGGCGGGGCCCTGTCCCGCCATTTTTGTTGTCGTATCATTCTTAGAGGTCTGTAGTACTGTTGTGGGCAGAGTTGTTATGGGATGTAACTGTTCGGTTTTAAATTGATTTATATATATGCCGAAAGGCAAGTTTTCTCAGATTACTGTTTCTTACTTCATAATATTTTCATGTCTTGTTTTATGTTCCGCTGATTACTCTGATGTTGTATCACTAGGGTGCCCGGGGTAAGACACCAGTCACGGTCCCGGGTTCGGGTCGTGACAATTTCACACCCCTAGCCTCAAAAATCCTCACAAAGCCGAGAGTGGACAGATTTGGAATTTTAGTGTTCTTCACTTTTTGGAGTTAATAGAAGTTGGTTAGGAACTTATAAGGGTGACTTGTGGTGGTGTGGAACACAAAGATTTGGAGCTAAGACTTGCTTTGGAATGACTTTAAGTTCTTGGATATTTTTGGGCTATTATTGAGGTAATGAACCTTAACCTCCTTGTGAAGTTGATTATTATGTATATTGGATATTATACATATATTGAAAGTATATTATGGAATATGAGATATAAGGAAAGATTTGGATCTTGTTAAGATGTTAAAAGAAGAATTGGCATATTAGCCATTAAAATGGTAAAAAATGTATCCATTACTTACTAAGAAGTTAACAACAAAGAAACTATAACTTATATAAAGATTGGAATATAAGTTGAAGGACTAATGAAGTAATTGGATAAGTAAAATTGTAAAAGTTGGCCAAGGACCCCAACTTAAGGACTATATTTACTTTGGACCGTATTTACTTTGGACCGTATTTACTTTGGACTGTATTTACATTGTTGTTAAGGAGAGATTGTTAATCGCGTTCCGTTTGGGCGTGTTATCCCCTTCTTTAATTATTGTTATTGTTAAGGAGAGATTGTTAATCGCGTTCCGTTTGGGCGTGTTATCCCCTTCTTTAATTATTGTTATTGTTAAGGAGAGATTGTTAATCGCGTTCCGTTTGGGCGTGTGATCCCCTTCTTTAAATTTCGGAATTATTGCGCCTTATTTATGGCATGTTGGTTACTATTATCGGGCCTTGATAAAGGTGGAGAATTGAGTAGAAACGGGGGAAGTGCTGCCCAATTTTTCGTAGACGAAGAGAAGTCTTACTTAGAAGAATCCCACGAAAAACTAGAAGTTGATAGGCGTGTTTTGACTATATAGGTTGACACTCTGCGCGAGACATATCCGACTTGGCAAATGGATTTAGCCGAGGAGGTATGTGATTCTTCCTATCCCTTTGATCATGATATTGTGAAATATATATAGTACGGTAGACGTACGTGTGTTAAAATAAACTTGGCTTTACTTTGATGTCTTTGGACTTGAGTTCTAATTAATAAGAATCTTGAATATTTCAAAAAGAGTTATGAATCATTTTGGAAGAAAAGTAATACTTGGTTTTTCAAAAAAGTTTAAGTGTTATACTAGCTTTATGGGAAGTTAGCTATAACGACTTAAGAAAGATAAGAAAGGGTTTAATTATTGTTTATCAAATGCTTGAAATGATGTTTGAAGGTATGGTAAGTTGGTTTGATAAACATGTTATGATGCTACGTGTGTTAGTATCTTGTGACGCTTGTGTAAGGAGGTTATTCTTGTTGTGCTTATGTTGTTTAACGATAAGCCATTGTGTTAGTATCTTGTGATGCTTGTGTAAGGAGGTTATTCTTGTTGTGCTTATGTTGTTTAACGATAAGCTGTTGTGTTAGTATTATATCACTCACCTCCCCGATCGTTACGATGTCGTGGGTTAGCCGCCCCGTGCGCGAGAATACCTTGCGGGTCCTTGGGACCTATGCGAGTCGCGGAGTTCGGATGATCACTCCGGTGTGTTACGCCGTCACGAGAATACCTCACGCGTCTACGCGCTACGCGATCGCGGAGTCGGGACGATGCCGGAGGTTAGCTACCCCGACGAGAATACCTCACGCGGCCCTGAGGGCCTGCGGATGCGGGAGTTCGAGATTAGGCTCGCATAATGATACTATGGGCGATTGGCCTTGCTTAGATCATTAGCGGCCTAGAAAAGACCAGTTACATTATTTCTATTTTTGCTCTTGTTTATGATGTGGCACTATGTGCGGTTAACTTGGTTGTTTCGTACATATTTGTGAATTGGTTTTAAAATGTTATAATTATATATATATCGGTTTTTACGATTTCACATACTTGGTACTGTTATCGACCTCCTTGGGCTGCGTTCACGCCGCAGTAAGGAAAGCAGGTGGTAGATCCTCATTCTTAGGATCTTTACTCGGGTGTCAGGAGCTCCATTTCTTTCGGAGGCTCGACTTTTGGTACGGTTCTCCCTGGTATTATAGATGTTTTGTACATTCAGGGGTATGACGGGGCCCTGTCCCGTCATAGTGTTTACACCTTCTTAGAGGTCTGTAGTCCTGTTGTAAAGTTGGGATGTAACTGTCCACTTTTGGGTATTTATATATATGCCGAAAGGAAACTTTTCTTTGGATAGACTGTTCTTATTTTATACTGTTTCATGTTTGTAAGTTTATATTCCGCTGGTTACTCTGATGTATGTCTACTTGGGTGCCCGGGTAAGGCACCAGTCACGGGCCCGGGAACCGACCGTGACAGACATGCCAAGAACTAAAATAGTATCCAACATATACTATAAAGAAATAAAGTAAAGAACAAGAAATTACTAAAAAATAAGTCTCCAATCTTGATCTAATGTTGTGATAAATGGTAAGGTGTGTTCTTTCTCAAATCTGACCTAAAAGGTCCTTTTATATCCCCAAAAACGTGCAAAACCTTTTCCTCTTTGGTTTTGGCCCAGTCCTATTCAGATTTGTCAAATTTCCCGCGTCGGCGCCACGGCCCTGCAACCGGCGCCGAAACTTCGCGCTGATCCGCTTGGCGCTCGTGGCTGCTGCCGCTGATGGTCCGCGCCACGCCACGCCTGCTTTCGCTTCTGTTGCCAACTTTTCAGCCTTTTGATCTCTGGAACCTCTGTTTCTGCCATGTTTTCGCTCTTTCTCACCAATTTGCCACTTTAAACCACTGTGACTCAAAAGAAAGAAAATCTATCCTAACACGACACATATTTGTACAAAAAATGGGCAAAAGACTAACTAAAAATGACTCAAAAGGTGTATATAAAATACACCGATCAAACACCCCAAACTTAACCTTTGCTTGCCCTCGAGTAAAAATCAAAAATAGAAACAAAGACACGAAAGAAAAGAAAATAAAATGACTCAAAGACATTGATCAGTTTACTGCATCATTGTTACTTAGAAAAACATGAAGGTTAGTAGAATAATATGCAATAACATATAACATGAATTTTTAGCATTCTAAACACATCAAGTCAGATATTTCGCAAATTCAATTTAATCATGCTCAATGGAAGTAAGAATACCTAACTATGCATGTTAATTTCAAAATCCTATTGTCTGTTTACTTGCTATTCTCCACTAATCATGGATACACACATTAGAGATCTTCAGGGCTTTTCAGGGTTGTAATGTAGGCTTAGGCAAATGTAGGTAAAAATAGGCTTTTAGGCTCAATCTTACGTACCTTAAGCTCTTTTTTCTTTCGATTCTTTCCTTTTCTTTTGATTTTCTTTTTAACCTCATACATATCTTTCCCCTCTTTTGTTTTGAGAGAATGAGATATATGATGAATAGTAGGCACCCCCAAACTTAGACTTTTGCCTATTTATGATTACTTTTCATTAGGGTGCATCAAAATTGTTCACTCTCTTTTTGTCTCTTTTCAACACTTTATATTCCAAACACATCAATTTCTTCACTTTGGCACAAGTATGGAATTATAGGGTATCAAAGATAGATCTTATTTTTAGGCTCAAATGGGCTAACTAGGGATACAATTTTAATGTCAGGGAGAGGTAAAAAAAATGGTAAGAAAGGGCTAACAAAGAAATGCCTGAGTCATCTCCCTAACATACATATCCTAACTATTTTGCCTCAAATACCAAGCAAGCAGACACATAGGTTTAATCACTAACAATGCATAAATCAAGCAAGATACCCCCAAATAGTTTGATTTCATTAATATTTGGCATATCTAACCTAAGTATTCAGATGGTTGCTTCTAATTCCATTACATTATTCAGCTTTACTTCACTAGGCGTTTCAAGTAACTACAACATGCATGATCATAAAAAAAAATTAGACTCAAATAAACATAGAAAATAACACAAAAGACTCAAAAACACATCAAAAATAAACTAAGAACTCCCCCCAAATTTAAATCACACATTGTACCTAATGTTTGCAAGACTCAAGAATAAAAGAAAAACGGGACAACTTACAGACTTGGTTTAAAATGGTGGCGGTGGCGGCGGATAATGCATGGCAGATAACGTCAGAAATCCCGTCAGAATGGAACAGGGAAATCGTTTCCAGGGCTCTTTATTTTTTAGATTTTTCGTCGCGGCGCCGTGGCGCCGAGCTGATTTCCTTCATCTCTCACGTTTTTTGTCCTCCATTTTTAGCCCTGTACCTGTCATCACAACATGCAAACAATCCCTCCCGTGAGACTGTTCTACTAAAACTAAATTGCATAAATTTAAAAACCTTGGGTTGCCTCCCAAGTAGCGCTGTCTTTAACGTCTTTTATCCGGACGCAGGTTCCCATTCATTTTGGAATGAGATGGGTCACTAGGCTCATCTGTTCCATTTCATTGATCAAATAGGGTTTCAACCTCTGTTCGTTTACCTTGAAAGGGGCTCCTCATCTCCCTCTCACTTCAACGACACCATAAGGGAATGATCTTACAACAGTGTACAGTCCTGACCAACGCGATTTGAGCTTACTTGAGAACAGCCTCAACCTTGAGTTGAATAAAAGCACTTGTTGTCCTGCTTGGAAGTTTTTTGGGATCAACATCTTATCATGCCATACTTTGGTTCGTTCCTTGTAGATTCTTGCATTCTCATAGGCATTGTGTCTAAATTCATCCAACTCGCTCAGCTGTAGCAACCTCTTCTGCCCTGCTGCCTTGGCATCCATGTTCAGCTTCCTCATTGCCCAATAAGCCCTGTGTTCTAACTCTACTGGCAGATGACATGCTTTACCAAAAACTAACTTATATGGTGACATTCCAATGGGGGTTTTGAATGCTGCTCAGATGCCCATAAAGGCCATCCAATTTGATAGACCAATCCTTCCTTGAGCCATCCACCGTCTTTTCCAATATGCTCTTCACCTCCCTGTTTGGAACTTCTACTTGCCCATTCGCTTGAGGGTGATAGGGTAATGTGGTGCGGTGGTACACTCCATATCAGAAAAACAGTGTATCAAGCTGCTTGTTGAAAAAGTGGCTTCCTTCATCACTGATGATGGCCTTGGAAGTACCAAACCTTGTGAATATATTCTTTTGGAGGAACCGTTGGAAAGTATTACTGTCATTTTCTTTAGTGGCTACCGCTTCTACCCATTTGAACACATAATCCACTGCAAGCAGAATATACTGATTCCCAAAGGACGACGGGAATGGACCCATGAAGTCGATCCCCCATACATCAAATAGTTCCACCTCCAAGATCACATTCGAAGGCATTTCATTTCGTCTTAATATGTTCCATGTTCTTTGACAATGATCACAACTCTTCACAAAGGTGTGAACATTTGAAGAGGGTTGACCAATAGAACCCACTTTGCAGTACCTTCGCAGTTGTTCTTGATGCCCCAAAATGTCCACCACATTGTAGGGTGTAACAATGGGTGAGAATCTGGTGCATCTCATCCTCTGGTATACATCTCCTGATGACTTGGTCGTCGTAATGCTTGTATAGCATTGGCTCCTCCCAATAGTAGTGTTTTACTTCAGAGTAGAATCTCTTTACTTGCTGTCTTGTTAACCCTGGGGGTACTACCTTGGCTGCGAGAAAATTAACAAAATCAACATACCAAGGTAACTTAAAGACAACACTTACTTAAAACAATTACTCATCTGGGAATTGATCATTTATCTGCACATCCTTGGTGTTCTGGCTCTCTATGTTTTCAAGCCTCGACAAGTGGTCAATAACTGAGTTCTCTGTCCCCTTCTTGTCACGAATCTCCATGTCAAATTCTTGTAATAGCAGAACCCATCGAATAAGGCGAGGTTTTGCATCCTTCTTTGTCATCAAGTACTTTATGGCAGAGTGGTCAGTGTATACTATCACCTTATTCCAAATTAAGTATTGTTTGAATTTCTCGAATGCATATACTATTGCTAGCAATTCTTTTTATGTGGTGGCATAATTCAACTGTGCATAATTAAGAGTTTTACTAGCATAGTAAATGGATCTGAATACCTTATCGACCCTATGCCCAAGCACTGCTCCCACTGCATAATCACTTGCATCACACATTAGTTCAAATGAGAGCTCCCAGTTTGGTGCCATGACTATGGGTGCTGAGATAAGCTTCTCCTTGAGTGTCTGAAAAGCCGTCATGCATTCCTTATTGAATTCAGAAGCAACCCCAGTCATTAGCAAGGTGGAAAGAGGTTTTGAAACTTTTGAGAAGTCCTTGATGAATCTTCTATAAAAACCGGCATGCCCAAGGAAACTTCGACTTTTGTTGATCTTTGGAGGTGGTAGATTTTCGACATGAAATCTTTACTTTGTCCACCTCAATACCTTGGTTGGATATTTTGTGTCCGCGACAATCCCTCTTTTACCACGGTGACACTTCTCCCAATTCAAAGACAAGGTGGACTCTTCACACCGTTTCAACACTGCTTCCAAGTGCTTCAAACACTCGTCGAACGAGGACCCAAAGACCGAGAAATCATCCATGAAAATCTATATAGTCCTCTCCACCATATCAGATAAAATTGCCATCATACACCTCTGAAAGGTCGCAGGTGCATTGCAAAGCCCAAATGACATCCTTCTGAATGCAAACGTACCAAAGGGGCAGGTGAATGTTGTCTTTTCCTGATCTTCTGGTGATATGGCAATCTGATGATACCCTGAGTAACCATCCAAGAAGCAGTAGTAATTGTGCCCTGCAATTCTATCCAACATCTGATCTAGAAATGACAACGGGAAATGGACTTTTCTGGTTGCTGATCGGTGTATTTTATATACACTTTTTGAGTCATTTTTAGTGAGTCTTTTGTCCCTTTTTGTACAAATACGTGTCATCTTAGGATAGATTTTCTTTATTTTGAGTCAAATTGGTTAAAGTGGCTCTTTGGCGGAAAAGGAGCGAAAAGAGGGCAAAAACGGAGGTTCCAGAGCTTGAAATGCGAGAAACTGTGCACGACACGGGCCACGCCGCGACGCTCCAAATAGGAACCAGCGCCCGGCGCCAATCTTCGTGAGGCTTGCAGAGTTCCAGTACGCGCGCTCTAAACAGAGCGCAGTACGCGCCTAATCATCAGAAAGCTGCAGAACTTCCGGCGCCGCGACGCCAGTTGCAGCGCCGCGGCGCCGACGCGGGAAAAATCAGGTTTTAGACGAATTATGGGCCAGGCCTGAAGGAAAACCTTAATGTCGGTTTGGAGGCTATAAAAAGAGAACCCTAGGCAGTTTTTAAGAGTTCCCTTCTTGCCAATAACACAACACATCTTGGAGTTCAAGATTGGAGACCATTCTTTAGTAATTTCTTTTCTTTCTTTTACTTTATTTCAGTTTTATGTTGGATATTGAATTAGTTCTTGTCATTACTATGGCTAGGAACTAATTCTAATATAGGGCTTTCCATGTCAATTCACTTGAACCTTATTTTATGAATTAATGCATGTTTATGGTTGTTCTTCTTATTGTTGAGATTTATCCAATAGATGATTTGAATGCTTGGTAATTACTTGATCATTAATTATCATTACTTATATGATTTCTAACCGAAATCCGAAAGGGGAGGTTGTGACTATGTTGTAGTTGGGTAGACATAGGTCGAATTGGGGATGAAAATACCTCAATTACTTGTGTAACATTAATAGAGTTTCTGTTCTTAATCCTCCTATAGAGTCATCCTTATCACCGAAAGGTAGAAAGGAGCGCTACTGGGGTTGAGTGTTTATATAACCTTAACAGGAGTATAAAACGAATTAGTAAACCTGCTTTCTCCAAAAGAAGAAGAACCATAGTTAATTGCATTAATAAGTAATATAAGTGGATAGTTGAGGAGACTTGGAAGCCCTATTTCCATCATCACTGAAGTAAACAACATAGTTAATTAGTCTCTATAATTATTAGTCATAATCAACAACTCAAATATCGGTCACCAAATAGATAACAAAGAATAGAAGTTGGTACTTGAGCACTAATCCCCGAGGACGATAACTCGGTCTTCAAAGACTATATTACTTGACTCGACAACGTGCACTTGCGTTAAAGTGTGTGCATAAATCGCGCATCAAGTTTTTGGCGCCATTTCCGGGGATTGGCGTAGTTCAATATCAATTTTATCTATTCTTAATTTCTAATTTGGTTTTTAATTTTTAATTTTTATTTTCTTTTATTACGTTTTTTTTTTTTTTTTGTGAGAACCAGTTGCCGTGATCCGTTTGTCTGTTTTTGATCTGTTTCAGGAACTCAGTTTATGTGAAGGAGAAGAGGAGCAGACACTCTTGTTCCCTTCAATCCAGAAATTGAGAAAACTTGTAAACAGAACAGAAGGAACCAACGAATTTCAGCTGTAATAGAGATGGAAGGTGCACAAAACAATAACGAGATGAATGAGGGGTTAGGTGATCATCAGCCTAACATGAGAATGCCTCGGAGAGTGCCTATGGATGTAGAGGAGAGAGTTCAAGTCCAGGCGGAGAGAAGCTTGGGGGATTACGTGCTGCCGAGGGTGAACGGATCACAAACTTGTATTAGGCTCCCAGCAATAGGAGCAAATAATTTTGAGATCAAACCGGCGATTCTAAGTATGGTGCAAAACACGGTGCAGTTTGGAGGATTGCCGTCGGAGGATCCTCACATGCACATAGCTAATTTCTTGGAGTTGTGTGCAACATTCAGATACAATGGCGTTACTGATGACGCCGTCAGATTGGGGCTCTTTCCCTTCTCACTCAGGGATAGAGCGAAAGTGTGGTTGAATTCTTTGCCAGTAGATTCAATATTTACATGGCAAGAGCTGGCACAGAATTTTTTGGCAAAATTATTCCCACCATGCAAAGCAACGAAATTGATAGGGGAGTTGAATAATTTCTATCAAGCCGATGGAGAGTCTTTATATGAAGATTGGGAGAGATTCAAGGACTTGCAGAGGAAGTGTCCACACCACAGTATTGAGTTGTGGAACTTGGTCCACATCTTCTATAATGGGATGAGCGGAACGACCAGAACAATTATTGATGCAGCAGCAGGTGGAACATTTATGAGGAAAACAGCCCATGAAGCTCATGACTTATTAGAAGACATGGCCACCAATAACCATGTCACAGAAGATAGGCAAGTAAGTGGTAGAAGAACAGTGGGAGTTCATGAGATAGATGCCATCACTGCCCTGAATGCCCAAGTTGCCCTGTTGACCAAGCAGCTGCAACAACATACAGATTCAGAATGCAGACAAATGCCAAAGAGTCGTGAAATGTGTGGTGGTCCACATACATTCGATAGATGTCCATCACCGATCCTAACAATATGACGATCGAGCAAGCGAGTGCTGTAGGGAACTATCAGACGCCCCAGAACAATCCATACTCAAACACCTACAATCCAGGGTGGAGGAATCACCCAAATTTTTCATGGAGAGGTGAGCAGGGGCAGCAGAATCAGTTCAGAGGCCAGTATCAAAACCAGCAGCCATTCACCCAAGCCTCATCTTCTCAACAATTCAGTGGCCCTGCCCAACCAGAAAAGCCAGACGAGCTGAGAGCAGCTTTGTTGACACTCACCAACTCTCAAACCCAGTTCATGGCAGAGACTAGATCTTCGCTCAGAAACTTGGAAACACAAGTGGGGCAACTAGCAAAGCTATCGAACAACAGGCCACAGGGTACACTGCCAAGCAACACAGAGATGAACCCTAGAGAACAATGTCAGCAAGATGCCGAGGAGCGTAGCAATGAGCAAAGCACCTCACCAGAGTTGAACAAAGGGTATAAATAGAGAAAGAGAAGGTGGTTGAAGCTCGCCCAGTATTAGAGAAAGCTCCAGAGAAGGAGTATACTGAGAAGATCCCGTTCCCACAAAGATTGCAGAGGAAGGTAGTTGATAAACAATTCTCCAAGTTTTTGGAGACGTTCAGAAAGTTACATATCAACATACCCTTCATCGAGGCGTTGGAGCAAATGCCTTCTTATTTTAAATTCATGAAGGAAATTTTGTGGAAGAAGAAGAAACTAGCAGAATATGAGATGGTGGCGCTGACTGAGGAGTGCAGTGCCATCCTGCAGAAGAAGTTGCCCCCTAAACTAAAAGACCCAGGGAGCTTTACATTGCCTTGCACAGTTGGCAAGGTGACATGCAATAGAGCCCTATGTGATTTGGGGGCAAGTATAAATTTGATGCCTTTGTCAGTATTTAAACGGTTGGAGTTAGGTGAGGCAAAACCAACCACGGTGAGCTTGTAACCAGCCGATAGAACAGTGGTGCACCCAAGGGGAAAGATTGAGGATGTGCTTGTTAAAGTAGGAAAATTCTTTTTTCCTGCGGACTTCCTCATTCTTGACATGGATCAGGATGCAGAGATTCCCATCATATTGGGGAGACCGTTCTTAGCAACAGGGAGAGCCCTGATTGATGTAGAAAAGGGTGAGCTGGCGCTAAGGGTAGAGAGCGAAGAAATGGTGTTTAAAGTGTTTAAACACGTTATTGAGCCACCGGTCATGAGCAGGTGCTTTGCAATCAGCACCATCAGAACCCCCTGTGAGCCAGTGCAAACCAAAACAAGGGAGATAGGCCCACCGAAGCAAGTACATGATGCTGAACCTCCGCCAAAGCAGGTATGTGCCACTGAACCTTCGCTTGAAAATAACTATAAGAAGAAGAATTGAAGAAGAAAAAGGCGAATGTTAAAAAAATGGATTGGTTGTGGGGTTAATCTACCCCACACCTCTTGATCTAATGAATTTGCGTCCGGCTAAAAACCGTTAAAGACATCGCTACTTGGGAGGCAACCCAAGGTATTTTAAATTATTTACTTTAATGCAGTTAAATTTTTTTACTTAGAAGAGTCTCACGGAGGTAGTGTTATGTGTTGTGATGACAGGTGCAAGGCCAAGAATGTGGAGGGCGAAAACTGAAGATAAGCCAAGGATTACAAAAAATCGGCAGAGAGCCGCGGCGCCAAAAGATCAGAAGAGTCCGGAAGCGCGCAGTACTTTGGGCGCCGCGGCGCCAGATGCAGGGCCGTGGCGCCACGACAGAAAATCTGAATTCTTTCTGAAGACGCCCTAATCCGACGACCCTTCTTCCAAATCAAAAATCTTGAGCCCTTCCCCTCTCACAGGATTCAATGCAGTATCCACCGCCACCGCCACCATTTTAAACCAAGTTTGTAAGTGTCTTGTTTCTTTTATTTTCTTTGAGTCTTGCACACATTGGGGACAATGTGTGATTTAAGTTTGGGGGGTGTCTTATTTGTGTCTTATTGTTATAGTATGTTTGAGTCTTTTTGATTTGTTTTGTGTATTTTTGAGTCATAATTTTTTTCTTTTTGAGTCATAATTGTCTGTCAAAGATCATGCATGATGTAGTTACTAGAAACACCTAGGAAGTAAGGTGGAATAATGTAATGAAATTAGAAGCAACTATCTAAACACTTAGGTTAGATATGCCAAAAACTCATGAAATCTGTCTATTTGGGGTTTCTTGCTTGAATCATGCATGTTAAATGATTAAAAACCTATGTGTATGATTGTTTGCTATTTAAGGCGAAATAGTTAGGATATGCATGTTAGGGAGATGACTCAGGCAATTCTTGGTTAGCCAATTCTTACCACTCTTTTCTATCCCTGACATTAAAAATATCCCTAGTCAGCCCCGTTGAGCCTAAATATTAAACTTTTTCTTTGACACCCTATATTTCCACACATGTGCCATAAGTAAAAATGTGAAATAGTTGGAATAGAATGTGTTAAAAAAGAGACAAAAAGAGCGAACAAGTTCGATGCACCCCAATAAAAAAGTAATAAGAAATAGGCAAAAGCCTAAGTTTGGGGGTGCTTGTTATTATAATACACTTCACGCTCTCAAAACAAAAGAGGGGAAAGATAGATATAAAGAGAAGGAAAGAATCAAAAGAAAAGGGAAAAACATTGAAAAGCTAAAGAGCTTATGGTACACAAAATGAGCCTAAATGTCTATTTTTACCTACCCATGCCTAAGCCTACATTACAACCCTGAAAAGTCCTGAAGATCTCTTGTATGCATATCCATGATTAGTGGAGAATAGCAAGTAAAAATGTCATAGGATTTTTGAAATTAACATGCATGAGTCAGTGTTTTACTTCCATTAAGTATGATAAAAATGAGTTTGCGAAATATCTAGCTTAATGTGTTTAGAATGCTAAAATTTCATGCTATATGTTCCTGCATATTATTCTGCTAACCTTCATGTTTTTCTAAGTAACACCAATGCAGCAAAGTGATCAATGTCATAAAGACTTTCTATTTTTCTTTTTCCTTGAGTCTTTATTTCTTTCTTTTGATCTTTGCTCGAGGGCGAGCAAAGGTTAAGTTTGGGGGTATTTGATCGGTGTATTTTATATACACTTTTGAGTCATTTTTAGTGAGTCTTTTGTCCCTTTTTGTACAAATACATGTCGTCTTAGGATAGATTTTCTTTCTTTTGAGTCAAATTGGTTAAAGTGGCTCTTTGGCGGAAAAGGAGCGAAAAGAGGGCAAAAACGGAGGTTCCAGAGCTTGAAATGCGAGAAAGTGGCGAACTGTGCACGGACGCCAGCACGCGCGCTCCAAACCAGGTAACCAGCGCCCGACACCCAATCTTCAGAGGCTTGCAGTTCCAGTACAGCGCGCCTGCAAACGGAGTGCGTCTGCGCGCCTAATCATCGAAAGTCAGAACTTCCGGCCATGGCTGGGCCAGTGGCTGGCGCCGACGCGGGAAAAATCAGGTTTTAGACGAATTATGGGCCAGGCCTGAAGGAAAACCTTAATGTCGGTTTGGAGGCTATAAAAAGAGAACCCTATGCAGTTTTTAAGAGTTCCCTTCTTGCCAATAACACAACACATCTTAGAGTTCAAGATTGGAGACCATTCTTTAGTAATTTATTTTCTTTCTTTTACTTTATTTCAGTTTTATGTTGGATATTGAATTAGTTCTTGTCATTACTATGGCTAGGAACTAATTCTAATATAGGGCTTTCCATGTCAATTCACTTGAACCTTATTTTATGAATTAATGCATGTTTATGGTTGTTCTTCTTATTGTTGAGATTTATCCAATAGATGATTTGAATGCTTGGTAATTACTTGATCATTAATTATCATTACTTATATGATTTCTAACCGAAATACGAAAGGGGAGGTTGTGACTATGCTGTAGTTGGGTAGACATAGATCGAATTGGGGATGAAAATACCTCAATTACTTGTGTAACATTAATAGGATTTTTGTTTTTAATCCTCCTATAGAGTCATCCTTATCACTGAAAGGTAGAAAGGAGCGCTACTGGGGTTGAGTGTTTATATAACCTTAACATGAGTATAAAATGAATTAGTAAACCTGCTATCTCCAAAAGAAGAAGAACCATAGTTAATTGCATTAATAAGTAATATAAGTGGATAGTTGAGGAGACTTGGAAGTCCTATTTCCATCATCACTGAAGTAAACAACATAGTTAATTAGTCTCTATAATTATTAGTCATAATCAACAACTCAAATATCGGTCACCAAATAGATAACAAAGAATAGAAGTTGGTACTTGAGCACTAATCCCTGAGGACGATAACTCGGTCTTTAAAGACTATATTACTTGACTCGACAACGTGCACTTGCGTTAAAGTGTGTGCATAAATCGCGCATCAGTTGCCTTGTTCAACTTGCGATAGTCAATGCAAATTCTCCACCCAGTAACTGTTCTAGATGGAATGAGCTCATTCCTTTAGTTGGTCACTACTGTCATACCACCCTTTTTGGGCACCACTTGCACCGGACTCACTCATGCACTGTCAGAGATAGGATAAATTACCTCAGTATCAAGCCATTTCATGATTTCTTTTTTGACTGCTTTCTTCATGTTTGGATTCAGTCTCCTCTGTGCCTCAATGAAGGGTCTGCTCTCATCATCTAGACGGATCTTATGCATCACTGTTGACGGACTTATCCCCCTTATGTCTGCTAATGTCCACCCAATGGCACACTTGTGAGCCCTCAGTAATCTAAGCAGCTTCTCAACCTCCACTGTGGATAGATAACATAAGATGATCACTAGTAAAGATTGATTCTCACCTAGATATCGGTACTGCAGATGATCTGGTAGAGTCTTCAACTCTAACTCTGAAGCTTTTTCTGTGGATGGTACTGATCGCTCCGGCATCTGCCCAAGCTCTTCATATATCTTATTATCACACTGCTCATATGAATTCATCCAATTTGCATACTCCATCAGATTCGGGTCATTGCCACTACTCTCATCCCATCGTGTCGGCACTTCTTCAAGCGCATCAGCATTTCTGAACTCATTTTCCGACACTGCTTCTTCGATCACATCAATGGCGAAGCAGTTGTCACTCGCCTCTGGGAAGTTTGCTGCTCGAAAAACATTGAAAATCACATCTTCTTCTTCCACAAGAAGTCTCAACTCACCTTTCCAAACATCAATGAGTGTCTGTCCTGTGGCTTGGAAGGGTCTGCCCAGGATAATGAGAATCATGTCATTATCTCTCATGTCTAAGATGATAAAATCAGCGGGAAAGATGAACTTGTCCACCTTAACCAACACATCCTCGATGACTCCTCTAGGGTGGACGATGGAGCGGTCAGCTAGCTGCAAGGTGATGTTCGTAGGTCTGGCTTCTCCCATTCCAAGTTTGCAAAACACCAGATAGGGCATCAAATTTATACCTGCCCCCAGATCACACAACGCCTTCTGACACTCAAACTTTCATATAGTGCATGGGATGGTGAAACTCCCCGGATCTTTCAACTTCTGAGGTAGCTTTCTTTGTAGGATGGCACTGCATTCTTCAGTCAACACCACTGTTTCGTAGTCATCTGTCCTCCTCTTTTTGCTGAGAATTTCCTTCATGAACTTTACATAACTCGGCATCTGCTCTAGTGCCTCAGCGAACGGGATGTTGAGTTGCAATTGTTTGAGAACTTTCAAGAATTTACAGAAATATTTGTCAAGAGAACTTGTTTTTAGCCTCTGGGGGTACGATATCTTCACCTGGGGTGCGTCCACAACTGCTCTTGAAATCATTGTACCTTATGAGCCCTGGGCGCCACGACCCTGAGATTCGGCGTCGTGGCGCCCAAACCTCTGCAATGTCTCAGGATTATCGGCGCCGTGGCGCTGCAACTTCTGCGAGAAATCTGGGCCCTTCTTTTTTGGACACGGTGGTGGTGAGTTTGCTTCCACTGGTTCGCCATTTCTCAGGTCAATCGCCTGGCATTGCTCTTTTAAATTTTCCCCAATATGTTCAGGGTGATTCCCTTGTATTCTGTTGCTTAGCATGCCCGCGAGTTGTCCTATTTGCGTTTACAAATTCTTTAGGGACACTCGTTTCTCATACATGAACTGAGTTTGGTGCCTAGTTAGCCTGAGTATGGTTGCTCGTAGCCCATCATGCTCTTCCTGTGGGGCATGGGGGTTACATTGTTGTTGATAGTTCTGTAACCCTTGATCGTGGTAATCCATGTTTGCGGGGTCCCTGAGATGAATCAAAACTAACGAACGGATCACGGCGCCCGGTTCCACAATAAAATAAAATACAAGAAAAATAAAAACCAAATTATAAATTAAGAATAGAAAGATTGATATTGAACTACGTCAATCCCCGACAACGGCGCCAAAAACCTGATGCGCGATTTATACACACGCTAAACGCAAGTGCACATATCGTGACAAGTATTATAGTCTAGAAGACCGAGTTATCATCCTCAGGGATTAGTGTCCAATTACCAACCTCTATTTTGTAGTATCTATTTGGTGACCGATAATTTGATGATTTGTTTATAGCTATGATTATAGATGCTAACTAAATTATTTTACTTTACTTCAGATATGGTGGAAATAGGGCTTTCAAATCTCCTCGACTATCCGCTCGCTTTACTCGTTAATGCAAATAATTAAGGTTCTTCTTCTATGTTGAGATAGCAGGTTAACTAAGCCGTTTTATACTCCTGTTAAGGTAATATAAACAGTCAACCCCAATGTAGAACCCTTCTATCTTTCGATGACAAGATTGACTACAAAAGAGGATTAAGAGCAATAACCTATTAAGCTACACAAGTATCGAGGTACTTTCGTCCACGATTTAAACCTATGTTTATTCAACTATAGCATATTCACAATCTCCCCTTTCGGATTTCGATTAGAAATCATATAAATTATGATAATTAGTGATCACTTAATTACCAAGCAATCAAAACAATTATTGAATAAATCTCAACAATAATAAGAAGAAACCAAAATCTTGCATTAATTCATAAAACGAGGTTCAAGCGATTCGACATGGAAAACCCTAAATTAAGTTAGTTCCTAGCCATAGATATGTCAAGAACTAAAATAGTATCCAACATATACTAGAAAGAAATAAAGTAAAGAACAAGAAATTACTCAAAAATAAGTCTCAAATCTTGATCTAATGTTGTGATGAATGGTAAGGTGTGTTCTCTCTCAAATCTGACCTAAAAGGTCCTTTTATATCCCAAAAAACGTGCAAAACCTTTTCCTCTTTGGTTTTGGCCCAGTCCTATTCGGATTTGTCAAAATTTCCAGCCCGCTTTTACCAGAACCGGCCACGCGCTAAAACTTCGCGGCTGGTCCGCTTCAGCGTCGTGGCTCACGCCGCTGATAGTCTGGCGCTACGGCGCCTCCCTGTTTCTCGCCCGGGTTGCCAACTTTTCAGCCTTTTGAGCTCTGGAACCTCTGTTTCTGCCCTCTTTTCGCTCCTTCTCACCAATGTGCCACTTTAAACCACTGTGACTCAAAAGAAAGAAAATATATCCTAACACGACACATATTTGTACAAAAAATAGGCAAAAGACTAACTAAAAATAACTCAAAAGGTGTATATAAAATACACCGATCAACGTACTAGTTGAGACAAATCCTAATTATCGAGTCGGTATAGACGATAAGGTATGTGAAACTCTTCCTTCTTTCTTTTGGCATGATTTAATGACATACGGCGGACGTACATGATTTATACACAGTTTAATTCTTAATGATATGTGTTATGAGAAGTGCCTTTGATTTTCTAGTAAAAAGTTCATTTAATGATTTTATTGAGAGTCAAGTGATGATTTAAGTTGCATATGGTTGCTCATGATATCTACTCGTGCAAAGTGTTATTATTCCATTTCACCGCGTCCCGGGCCGGGCAGATACGCGCACATATTCCTTGTATGATTCACCGCGTCCCTCCTTAGAGGGCTGGATAGTTTATGTACATATGATGCGGGTACAGATACCCAACTCTCAGAAATGGAGAAGGAATCAAAAATCTAGTGAACCCCTAAAACTCCGTAGGTAATTCGAGACAATTCAAGAAGAATAAGATAAGCTGCTTTGTTATGCCGAAACCTAAATGTTAAGTCATCAACAATTTCAAATGCCACTTCTTCCCGTCGCATCCGTCTTCAGTACGATATAGCCATAAAGATGCACGTCTTAGTAGGGAAAATATTTTGCCCCCGGTGTAGCTCGAAAGCAGAAAGAGTCGAATTCATTCGAGAGATCTTGCTTAGATCGTATTTGATTTCCCTTACTCCTGAATAGTGAAAGATTGAGCCTTTTTTGTTCAACCCAAGTGTTGGAGTTCCAGAGCACACTCTACCTTTTAGAGGTGCGCAACAGATACCTTAAAGTATTCTAACCCCCTTTGGGGTTTGAATAACCTTTGCTGATTCAGCCCATTTCCCTTATACTAGAAAGGCTCCCCCAAAATCTGACTTTCAATTGCCAGTTTTCATGCCTAGCAAAAAGGGCTCTAAGCCTTCACGCAAGACCAAAGTAAAGCAGCAGAAGAGGTGGCTGAAGCCTGCACTCCCTAAAAAAGAACACGATTACGAGCAGTCCAAATCAACCAGATGGTTCTACTTGACTAAGCCCGTGCTCCTCCAAGGAGAGAGTTTGCTTTACCCAACTCCCCTTTTGATAACAAGGCAGAAATCCCCGACCCGACACTTGTTAGTTTCGAATGAAGAATGAAAAGTGCCTTGGAAAACCTTTCTATAGTGCCCCATTTCCTATGATATCCAAACCCGAAATATGGTTCTTTTGTTGTGCCATTGAGAAAGGAAAGCACACTCAATCAATTACCATTCCGTGTCTCTTCGACTTGCGTGTGTTAAGTATATAGTTCACTTCACTTACTCATTTGATAGATGCGGACGATTAGAAAAGCTAGTCGAAGCCGTCACTTTTTCCCTTTTTTGTGCTCCTTTTTCCACTATTTTTGCTATAATGATAGAGATAAAGCTCTTTAGATGGTTTTTCTATTGTATAATTATTTTGTGTTCGAGTTCGAGTTATAAATACATGAGGATTTCCTGTTCTTACTTGTCTGGATTTAGACAGATCCCTAAAGGACAGGAAATGCGCAAGGAATCGATTTCATACCCGACGACCAGTTTTTTAGTTGTCTCAGGCCGTGAAGGTTTCAAAACTAGGTGGCTCACCAGTAGGAGACTATATAAATATTTAGTATTTTTTTTATCTACGTTATTTCGATTTCGATTTATAGTCTGTCTCGTTGCTTCGCTCCTCTCATTTTTTCACTTTTTTCCTTCCTTCAAGTGGCCAAAACTCCTCTCACATTGGAACACCCTTCCTCACTCCTCTTCGCTGCTTGTTGCGCAACGTCTTTCGCGCTAGTGCGCTCATCCGCTGCTTGTTGCGCAACTACTTTTGCGCTAGTGAGTCGTTGCTTGTTGGGCAACGACTTTCCTTCTGCCTGCAAAAAAAGTGATGAGATTGCTTTTGTGTGAATTAGCGATCATCAAACCTGTGACATAGATAAGATTGGAGTTCATGCAGAATGTCTGATACCATTTTTTGACACTAACGCGCAATGGCTTTCGCGCTAGTGCGCTCATCCGCTGCTTGTTGCGCAACCGATAACGATAAGCTTTAGCACCTGATCGCATTTTTAGACTTCCACCAAGTATATGTTGGATATATCGTAGTAGTCGTAGATCTTCTATTTTGTAAAAAGATCCACCAATGAAAGTTGTCTGCTATAAGTAGGCCTAACACAAGTCTCTCATAGCCTAGTACCGGTGAACAAGGCAAGCGACTCTGCAAAGCATCCAGCCTTCATGCAAAATAAATGTCTGACCATATGCCAGAAGTCTATACTGGCATTTCAATAGGTCAAACAAGTCCGCTGGCAAGCCTGTACGATATTGGCTTCTTCCTATATCCCTGTTTGGGAAAGCTATTGATTGGATAGTATATTTCACCGCGTCCCTCACCAGAGGGACGGACAGTTTCGTGCACAATACCTTATATAATTTCACCGCGTCCTTCACTAGAGGGTCGGGCAGTGTATATATGACTCTATTTTTATAAGGCACAGTTGACTCACTATTTTATATGACACAACTGGATTTGATATTTGATAATCGTACATGTCTCATGTTATTTATTGGTCGGTTTGACCTGCTTTACAGTACTACATATTTTACATACTCAGTACATTATTTCGTACTGACCCTCTTTTCTCGGGGGGCTGCGTTCATGTCCGCAGGTACAAGTGCTCAGTTTGGTGATCCTCTAGTCTAGGATTCCTGTTCAGCTGTTTGGAGAGCTCTATTGATTCAGATCTTTGTCATTTTGGTACAGAACCTCAGTTTTGACTTATGTATATTAGGGGCACGACGACGCCCTGTCCCGTCATATTTCATTATCCTTTTCATAGAGGTATGTAGACAGTTGTGGGTTGTACGTACGTGGATTTGTAAACCTGTTTGGTCAGTTGTGTTGTTGTACTCTGTTTTGGGATGTTCCCGTATATAGGTGATATCGTATAGTGACGGCCTTGTCGGCTTGCCTCCCTTGTTATATTTGATTAGATGTGACTCATCAGGAGACATATTTACTTTGGTATATATATGACGTCATGCATCAGCAGCTATTTCACGGGATTTATGTATTATTTTTAAGTGTCAGTTGGATTATATGTGACAGGTCAGTAAAGGTGTCCAATTAGGGCGCCGGGTCGCGGCCCGTCGGGTCGTGACATTACATTTATCTAATGGAGAGAAAGTAAGTGTAACTCATACAGGGTCTAGCACTATATCTAACAGTAGTACACTTAATAATGTGTTCTATTTACCATAATTTAAATTCAACTTAATGTCTGTATCACAACTTACCAGAAAATTACAGTGTGCAACCACCTTTTACCCTAATTTCTGCTTATTTCAGGATCTTTACAATGGAAGGGTGAAGGAGATAGGTAGACTGCAAGATGGTTTATACATGTTAGTGAACCAACCAATGAAAAAAAATCTAAGTGATCATTTGAAGCTAGGACTGACTATGAGAAAAGTTAAGAAACATGCTGCAATGCCCGAGGAAGAAATAAAATTGTGGCACAAAAGACTTGGGCATATGTTAGGAGATATTTTGACTGCTCACGCAAGCGTACGCATCGTTCACAAGTAATATAGTCTGTAAGACCGAATATTGTCCACAGAGACTGATTTCTAAGTACCGTTCATCTATTTTATGTTATCTATTTGACAATCGATATTTGATTGGGGTTTTTATTTAACTACTAGAATAATTGGAAGGTTTAAATTAATAAAGTTGTAATCAGTTATGAATGAATTAGGGCTTTCAAAATCCTCGACTATCCACTTTATTCAATCCTTAATGCAACTAGAATGATTCTTCTTATTCGTTAAGATAGCGGTTAATTAGACTGTCTTATATTCTGGTTAGGACATATAATCACTCAACCACAGTGCAGAACCCTTTTATATTTCTATGATAGGATTTACCACATAGGAGGATTAAGAACAGTAACCTATAGTTCTACACAAGTATCGGGGTACTTTCATCCGTAATTTTAACTTATGTCTAGTCAATTACAGCATATCCAAATCTCACCTTTCAGAATTTTGATTCGAAATTATATAAGTTATGATAATTAGTGATCAATTAATTATCAAACATTCATACCAAATATTGACTAAATCTTAATCAAGTGAAGAAGAAATCAAACTACTGCATTAATTCATGAATAAAAGTTTCAAGTGATTCATAAGGAAAGCCCTAATAGAGTGTTTAGATCCTAGCCATAGTCACGCTATCTAACACAAAATCCATACATAAACTGAATTAGAAACGAAAGAAAGAAAATTACGTAGAACAACGTCTCCAATTGTAGCTCCAAATTCGTCTTGTGTTGTGTTGTGTTGTAGAATGACCAACCTCCTTCATAACATTAATTCCTAGGGCTTAAATATCCTCTAATTTTCATGCCCTATGGACCAATCTTCCCTTAGCCAATTAGCCTTCGGAACTGAAATTTCTCGCGTCGGCACCGCGGTTCTGCATATCGGCATCGCGGTGACGAAACTCCTGCAGCTTCTCAGCACAAATGGCACCGCGGTACTGCCTGATGTCACCATGGTGCTGAAAGTCCTGTGACTCCTTGGTAATATGGCACTGCGGTTGTGCATAGTGGCACCGCGGTGCTGCCTTCTTTCGCTCTTTTTCGCCTCGGGAGCACCTTTTCTGCCCATTTCTCGTTCCTTTTTGCCATTTTGCCTGTTTGCACCGCTGTGACTCAAAAGAAAGAAAAAAAACCTATTACTATACTAAACACAATAAAATGAGTAAAATACCAACTAAAAATGACTCGAAAGGCGTATACAAAATACGCCTAACAAACACCCCCAAACTTAACTTGTGCTCTCCCTCGAGCAAAAATCAAAACAAAAACAAAGACACAAAAATAAAAGACTCTAAGACTCAAATCAAGCAGTTGCACAAAGACTTAGAAACATATGAATGTCAGTTGGGATAAAATGCAGGAACAGATATAGCATGAATTCAGCAATCTAGAATTTCAAGTCATATATTTCGCAAATTCATTTCAATCACAAGTAATGGAAACATGAATACCTAACCTATGCATGTCAATTTGAGTTAGTGTTACGGGCCTGTGTACTTGCTATTCTCCACTAATCATAGACATACATACTAGAGATCCTCAGGACTTTTCAGGGTTGTAATGTAGGCTTAGGCAGGGGTAGGTAAAAGTTGGCATTTAGGCTCAAATTACGTACCATAAGCGTTGTTCTCATTCAACCATTTGGTCGTTCTTTTTGGTATTCTTTTTCAGTTCATACCTATCGTTCCCCTCTTATCTTTTTGAGAGCATGAAACACATTCACATAGGCACCCCCAAACTTAAGCTTTAGCATATATTTTTTTATTGGGGTGCATCAATTTTTCGCTCTCTTTTGTATTTTTTTCCACACTTCTTCATCCCAATTGTTTTTCAATTACTGCTTATGGCACACAAGAGAATCATATGGTGTCAAAAAAATAACTTATTTTAGGCTCAAAGAGACTGACTAGGGATACAATTTATTGCAAGGTAGGTAATGAATGGTAAGAAGGGCTAACAAAGAAATGTCTGAATCATCTCCCTAACATGTACATCTTAACTATTTGCCTCAAATAACAAGGAAGCAGACTTCACAGACATTATTCACTTGAAAACACATAGGCTAAGCATCAAATATTCCAAATAATCAAATTTTCATGAATTTTTGGCATATCTAACTTAAGCACACAAATTTTAGCTTCTCATTCCACTACATTATCTCACTTAGTTCACTAGGCGTTCCAAATAAGTACATCATACATGATCATAAAATAAAAAATATTGACTCACATAAAACACAAAAATAACAAAAGACTCACAAGAATAAAATAAAATGAAAACTCTCCCCCAAACTTAAACTACACATTGTCCCAAATGTGTAAAAGACTAAAAAATTCAAATAGGATGACTTACAGATATAGAACGACTCAAAATGGTGGTGGTGGCGGCGGATACTGCATTTTAGTGCTTTTTATTTTCTGGAAACGTGTTCAAGAACCGAGGTTCTGTAGACAAGCATCGCGGTGCCTAAACTATTGTGGCCGCTCTGATCTTTCAGCACCGCGGTATTGCATGATGGCACCGCGGTGCTGAAAGTCCTGATTCAGTGTTTTCCAGCGTTGGTTTCCTGCTTCATGTCCCATTTCTTCACCTGCATCACCACACAATAAAATACTAAAAGTGAGACTGTTCTAATCAAACTCAATTGCGTAATTTAAAAATTGGGTTGTCTCCCAAGTAGCGTTGTCTTTAACATCTTGTAGCCGGATGCATATTACTCATTAAATCATTGGGGTATTTTAACCCCACTACCTATCCATTTCAAAATCATCCTCCTCTTTCTCACTCTGTTTTTCTTTTTCACAGGAGGGGGTTCAGTAAGACTTACCTGTTCGACGACTTCCATGACATTCATTTTTGTTTCAGAATTCTTGCTGACATGTGAGTTCACCACTATATGAATGATCTCCCTAGCTTTGGCCTGTCTTTGGTTGAGCTCACCGTGGCCGATCGCGAAACACTTGTTGATGGCTTGGGATTCAATGGTGGAATTGAACACTTTGAACACCATCTCTTCCTCCTGAACCCTTAGTCTCAGTTCTCCATTTTCTACATCAATCAGGGCTCACCTAGTTGCAAGGAATGGTCTTTCCAAAATGATGGGTATTTTATCATATTCCTCCATATCAAGAATGAAGAAGTCTGCTGGGAAGAAGAACTTTCCCACCTTGACCAGCACATCTTCTATTATGCCTCTGGGGTGCACTACAGTTCGGTCGGCCAACTGAAAATTCATTGTGGTTGGTTTGGCTTCACCCAAACCCAATCTCTTGAAGACAGACAGAGGCATGAGATTGATACTGGCCCCTAGGTCACACAACGCCTTGTTGCATGTCACCTTACCAATAGTGTAGGGCAAGGTGAAGCTCCCTGGATCCTTCAGCTTAGGAGGCAGTTTCTTTTGCAGGATGACACTGCACTCCTCTGTCAAAGATACTGTCTCATAATCCGCTAGCCTTATCTTTTTTCCAAGTATCTCCTTCATGAATTTAAAGTATGTTGGCATCTGTTCTAGTGCTTTAATAAAAGGGATATTTATGTGAAGCTTCTTAAACACCTCCAAAAACTTGGAGAACTGCTTGTCAATTGCATTCTTTTGTAACCTCTGAGGGTAAGGGATTCTATCAACGTACTCCCTCAAAGGTGCTGGTGGAGCTGTCTCAACTGTAGGGCGGTCCTCAGTGACCCCCTCATTCTCTACCTCAGCTGCTTTCTCACACTCCTTCTCACTTACCATTGCGGGCTGGGGACCAACCTGCTCCAACTTCTTTTCACTCCTCAACAACACTGCTTGACACTGTTCTCTAGGATTTACCTCTGTATTGCTTGGGAGAGTGTCCTGCGGCCTGTTGGTTACTATCTTTGCAAGTTGCCCAACCTGTGTTTCCAAGCTCCTGAGAGAGGACCTTGTTTCAGACGTGAACTGATTCTGCGAATTGGTGAGTGTAAGAAATGCAACTCTCATTTCATCAGGCTTCTCCTGTTGTATAGGTGGTCTAAACTGCTGGGATGAAGTGACCTGATTTTGCACCTGCTGGTTCTGATAACCACCTTGATATGGTTGCTGCTGAGGCTGATCGTTCCTCCACAAAAAGTTAGGGTGATTTCTCCACCCTGGGTTGTATGTGTTGGGATTATAAGGCTTCTGACGCCTGTACTTGATCCATTGGCACATTATTAGGATCCACCGTTGTGCATCTGTCAAAGGAATGTGGTCCACCACAAATCTCATAATTCACAGGAAGCTGGACTGCATTCATGGACATGGTGTTCTGCTGCAGTTGCTTCGTAAAAAAGGCTACCTGTGCGCTCAGGGCAGTGATGGCATCTAGTTCATGTATGCCCATAGCCTTCCTGCTGGTCACTGACCTGTCATCTGCCCCTTGATGATTGTTGGCAGCCATATCTTCCAGTAACTCATGTGCCTCATTGACACTCTTTCTCATGAAAGCACCCCTGCTGCAGCATCAATGATGATACGAGTAGTACCACTCATCCCAAGACTAACATCCACTTCTCAATGCCATGATGTGGGCATTTCCTTTGCATATCCTTGAATCGCTCCCATGAATCGTAGAGTGATTCACCATCCACCTGATAAAAGTTGTTCAACTCTCCCCTTAACTTTGCTGCTTTAGAAGGAGGGAAGAACTTTGCTAGAAACTTTTGGGCCAGGTCCTGCCAGGTAGTGACGGAATTGGCAGGAAGTGAGTTCAACCAGCTTTTGGATCTATCCCTCAGTGAGAACGGAAAGAGCCTCAGTCTAATGGAATCATTAGTAACGCCATTATATTTCAAAGTGGCACACAGCTCCAGAAAGTTTGCAATGTGCATGTGGGGATCTTCATATGGTAGTCCCCCAAATTGTAGTGTGTTCTGGACCATGCTCAGGATGGCTGACTTGATCTTAAAGTTGTTGGTCCCTATAGCTAGGAGCCTGATGCAAGTCTATGCACCTGTGACCGTGGGAAGAATATAGTCCCCCAAACTTCTCTCTGCTGGGACCTGTATTGGCTCTCCTGCATTCTCAGGAACCTCATTGTCCGTCCCATTCTGATTTGGTTCGTTGTTCATGGTCACTGACTCAGATATCCTTTTGTTGCGCCTATTTTGTTTGCGCAGTTTTTCAATTTCAGGATTGAAGGGAACAAATGTATCTGCTCCTCTCCTTCTTCGCATACACTAGATTCCTGAAACAGATCAAAATCAACAAACAAATCAAAGCACACGGTTATAATAGTAAAAATTAAAATAAAATAAAATAAAAATAAAGCCAAAGTAGAAATAAAAACAGATTATTCGATATTAGATGTACACCAGTCCCCGGCAACGGCGCCAAAAACTTCTCAGTCGATATTTCGACTTCTCACGCAAGCGTACGCATCATTCACAAGTAATATAGTCTGTAAGACCGAATATCATCCACATAGACTGGTTTCTAAGTACCGTTCATCTATTTGGCAATTGATATTTGATTGAGGTTTTTGTTTAACTACTAGAATAATTGCAAGGTTTAAACTAATAAAGTTGTAATCAGTTATGAATGAATTAGGGCTTTCAAAATCCTCGACTATCCACTTTATTCAATCCTTAATGCAACTAGAATGATTTTTCTTCTCCGTTAAGATAGCGGTTAACTAGACTGTCGTATATTCTGGTTAGGACATATAATCACTTAACCCCAGTGCAGAACTCTTCTATATTTCTATGATAGGATTTACCACATAGGAGGATTAAGAACAGTAACCTATAATGCTACACAAGTATCAGGGTACTTTCATTCGTGATTTTAACCTATGTCTAGTCAATTACAGCATATCCAAATCTCACCTTTCAGAATTTTGATTCGAAATCATATAGGTTATGATAATTAGTGATCAATTAATTATCAAACATTCATACCAAATATTGACTAAATCTTAATCAAGTGAAGAAGAAATTAAACTACTGCATTAATTCATGAATAAAAGTTTCAAGTGATTCATAAGGAAAGTCCTAATAGAGTGTTTAGGTCCTAGCCATAGTCATGCTAAGAACTAACACAAAATCCATACATAAAGTGATTTAGAAACGAAAGAAAGAAAATTACGTAGAACGTCTCCAATTGTAGCTCCAAATCCGCCTTGTGTTGTGTTGTGTTGTAGAATGACCAACCTCCTTCATAGCATTAATTCATAGGGCTTAAATATCCTCTAATTTTCGTGCCCTATGGACCAATCTGCCCTTAGCCAATTAGCCTTCGGAACTAAATTTCTCGCGTTGGCACCGCGGTGCCGAAACTCCTACAGCTTCTCAGCACAAATGACACCGCGATACTGCCTGATGGCACCGTGGTTCTGAAAGTCCTGTGACTCCTCGGTAATATGGCACCGCGGTTCTGCATAGTGGCATCGCGGTGCTGCCTTCTTTCGCTCTTTTTCGCCTCGGGAGCACCTTTTCTGCCCATTTCTCGTTCCTTTTTGTCATTTTGCCTTTTTGCACCGATGTGACTCAAAAGAAAGAAAAAAAAACCTATTACTATACTAAACACAATAAAAACGAGTAAAATACCAACTAAAAATGACTCGAAAGGCGTATAAAAAATACGCCTAACATCATACATCTAGTATTGTTTTAAACAAAGTAATTAGAGCACATTCTGATGTTATAACTAGTACTATAAAGAATTGTAATGTGTGTCCATGTGCTAAACCATGTAGATTTCCTTTTCCAGTTAGTAATAACAAAAGTACTTCTAGCTTTGATCTTGTTCATATGGATGTTTGGGGACCCTATATGGTATAAACTCAATGGTCACAAATATTTTCTAACTATAGTAGATGACTTTACAAGAATGACTTGGATATACTTTCTCAAATTTAAGACAGATGTCTGTGTTTTAATTAAACAGTTCTTAAACTTTGTGCTCACACAATTCAATAAAATAGTGAAAATAATAAGAACTGATAATGGAACATAATTTGTTAATGATGTAGGAAACAACTTATTTTAAAACTAGGCATTATACATCAAAGATCTTGTCCTTATACACCTCAGCAAAATTATGTGGCTGAAAGAAAAGACAGACTAAAAATAACAAGAGCAATGAGATTTCAGGCTAACATTCCTTTAAACTCTGGGGGTTATGTGTACAAGCTGTTGTATACTTAATAAATAGATTACCCTCATCTACTACTGGAATAACACCTTATGAGAAACTGTACAAGAAAAACCCTTCTATTAGTCACTTAAAAGTGTTAGATTGTCTATGTTATGCTAAAGACCTGACAGTAACTGATAAACTACAATCAAGATCAAAAACTTGTGTTATGATGAGATATTATGAAATACAAAAGGAATATATTTTGTATAATATACAAAACAAAATGTTTTTTTGTGAATAAAGATGTGAACTTCAGAGAAGTTGAGTTCCCTTTAAAAGAAGAACAAATAGAACAACAAACTCTTTTGCACAATCAGTGGGGTAAGTCTGATGATGACTCTTTTATTTCAAATATATATATATATATATATATATATATATATATATATATATTTGTTACTCTTTTATATGAATATTTAAAAGATATAGGAGGCAGTGCCATCCATAATCATTTTTATTCAAAACTTTTAAAATTCTTACAAAGAGTTTAATTTTGAACGGTGTATTGATGTTTATCTGTTATGAATCAGTAAGTGAACTGAATCATATCAATTTGATATTTTTCGGGTAAGGTATATTTGGAAATTTATGTTCATAGACTCCCCGAGGTCTTATGAACTTGGAATATTTGGGAATATTTAAGTATCTAATCTACTAAGGGGATAAACTTGGAAGATATTCAACTTCTAGAGAGAAGGAAGAGAATTCTAAACTAAGGGAAGAAAAAACTTTAAAAACTAAGGGAGAGGGGTTCTCTTTTTATAAGAGAATTACAAAGTGGAATTTACTATTACAACAATATTTAATTAATTAAACTAGTGCAAAATGACATCATGCATGACCTGAGTATTTTTGTCTTCATCTCGAATTCTAATTTCACTATTTGGGCACTGAGATTTGTCGGGAATTTTCATCAATTATTCCTCCGGGATTTTCGTTATTTTTGACAGCATCTAGAATCCACTGTTTCCGAAAATAGGATTATTTTCATTTTCAATTCCGGGTTCTTCCTCATCAGTCGAAGAGCTCTGTTTGGATGAGGATGATGCAAATATCTGGAATATTGCCTGTATCTCTTCTGGAGTTTTAGCTGCGGCCAGCATTGAAGACATCTGGGATTTTTGTGAAAGGAACTGGGTATGCCCTTTGATTGGAATGGCGTTTGTGGTGTATGGGGAGGTGTCTGTAAAGGAATTGATTTATTATTATCTAGTCATTGTTGAACATTTGGTGGTGCGAGACTCTTTGGTATTTTAAAGTTGTCCCACCTTCAAATTTTAAACCTTCTTCGGATGACTGGTATTTTGTCATCTGAATAGTATACAAACCATGTGAATACCCATGGTAAATGGAATTTTGTGTGGAAAAAGTGCAAAGATATAAATCTTTTTTCTTCCTCTGAGGGTTTAAATTGGGATTTGAAGAGGCTAAAAGATTTAATGACTTCGGGTTTTTGTATATCCAGGGTAGACCCGAATTGTTCCCACCATGAATTCCACCAAGTGGGAAATTGTGAAGTATCACATGAGGTATCAAAATGGAAAAGCAAAGTATGGCTTAATTTGGAATTTTGGATAAAGAAGGAATTGAACCAAGCTTGTTGGTAATCCCAGTAATTAAAAGGAATATCAAAGAAGGACTCATTTTTGTGGGAATTTGGGAAATTGATGAGTTTTGATAAGTCATCCCCCCAATGAATGAGAGCAATTACTCGGAGTATTTTGTAGATCGAATAAGATGGATCTGGATTGCTATTGAAAAAATTAACTTTTGTTGTTGCTGATCCTGTTATTTCAAGGATAGCTTGATAATAGTATGAGGTTTTTAAAGTATCCCATGATTTATAAAATCATTTTGATCCAACATAATTTTGTAGTGCCAAAAAATGGTCTTTATTAAAATATCTTTTTTTAAGAGTTACAATGTTTTGAAAAAACGGTTTAATGAAAAATTCAGGAGCGGGTTTTTTGGGCACTTGTGGTGTCACAAACTGGTTTTTGGAAAATTGTTTTTGAGAAAAGTTTTTTGAAAATTCTTCTTTCTCGAGTTTGGTATTTAAAAGTTCATTTTGAGAAGGGTTTTTTTTGAAGATTCTCCTTTCTCGATTTTAGTGGAAAATTTAGAGATTTTTTTCTCTATTTTTTCTTGGACAATTTCTTCTTTAGAAATTTGTAGTTGCCTTAGTGCCTATTGTAATTCTGGGGATTTTGCAAGGAGCTGAAAGAGGCTTTCATCCGTTAATTCTTGTGCGATATTTGCTGGTGTTTTCTGCACTGATTCTGTGCTGCTGGAATTTTCTCGTTCTTCTATCATAACTGCATCATACCAGGATATGGGTTTATCTGGGGAATTTTCTTTTTCCTTCTTTATTGCTTTAGGAACTATATTTTGGGGTTTTGTGGGAGCCATGGAATTTTCTTCTTGCTGATGGGGTTCAGTAGCTAGGGTATTGATGCGCGATTTATGCACACACTTACGCAAGTGCACGTGTCGTGACAAGTAATATAGTCTAGAAGACCGAGTTATCGTCCTCAGGGATTAGTGTTCAATTCTCAAATTCTATTCTATGGTATCTATTTGGTAACCGATGATTGATAAAGTGTTTATAACTATAATTATGAATGCTAATTAAACTACTTTGTTTTACTTCAGATATAATGGAAATAGAGCATCCAAATCTCCTCAACTATCCGCTTATCTTACTTGTTAATGCAATTAAGACTGACTTCTTCTTCTACGTTAAGATAGCAGGTTAACTAGACCGTTTTATACTCTTGTTAAGGTAATATAAACACTCAACCCCAATGGAGAACCCTTCTACCTTTCGGTGACAAGATTGACTACAAAGGAGGATTAAGAGCAATAACCTATTAAGCTACACAAGTATCGGGGTACTTTCGTCCACGATTTAAACCTATGTTTATTCAACTATAGCATATTCACAATCTCCCATTTCGGCTTTCGATTAGAAATCATATAAGTTATGATAATTAGTGATCAATTAATTACCAAGCAATCAAAACAACTATTGAATAAATCTTAAACAAGTGAAGAAGAAATCAACTAATTTATTAATTCATGAATAAGAGTTTCAAGAGAATCACAAGGAAATCCCTAAATAAGTAATTAGCTCCTAGCCATAGTCACTCTAAGAACTAATACAATCTCCATACATGACTGAAATAACAAAGCAAAAAGAAAGAAAAGAAAATACTCAAGAATAAGTCTCCAAGCCTTCTAGCATCCAAGGATTGTGTTGTGGAATATTTACAAGATGGAATAGAATGGTGGATGGAGAATGGGATGGGTGATGGATTGGAATGTGGAATGAAGGATGAATTCTTCTAATGATGTAGAGACTATTTATAGCCCAAGAATCCTTTAGGTAAAGGGTTAGGGATTATGTAGGTAGGAAAGGTTATGGAATCCTTTTAGGTAAAGGGTTTAGGAAAAGTTATGGAATTCTTTAGTTAAAGGGTTTAGGAAAAGTTATGGAATCCTTTAGGTAAAGGGTTTAAGGAATATTTAGGTAGGAAAAGTTATCCCTTTTTGGACTCTGAAAACGTGTCAAATTCGGCCCAAAACTCAGAAATCCCGCGTCGGCGCCGCGGCCCTACAATCCGGCGCCACGGCGCCTGAAAATCAGAGAGCTTCGGAAGGCTTCAGTGGTCGGCGCCGCGGCGCCGGTGACGACATTCTTCCGGATTTTTCGTTTCTTCGTCCTTTGTTCGTCCGGTCTTCGTCTGATTTCTTCTATATTTCCCGGACTTTCTTAGGCTTCATTTCTTGGCACTTTTAGTGTGCAATTCCATCTCATTTATGCTCATTTCATCTCCTTTTCACCATTTCTCTATTTCTGACCGCTGTGACACAAAAGAAAGGAAAACGACCCTAATACTATACTAAACATAAATGAAATGAGTAAAATACTAACTAAAAATGACTCAAAAGGTGTATATAAAATACACCGATCAAACACCCTAAACTTAACCTTTTGCTCGCCCTCGAGCAAAGATAAAAAATATAAACAAAGACACGAAAGAAAATAAAATGACTCAAAGACACTGATCATTTTGCTGCACAATTGTCACTTAGAAAACATGAAGATTAGTAGGATAATATGTAGGAACATATAGCATGGATTTTTAGCATTCTAAACACTCAAGTCAGATATTTCGCAAATTCAATTTAATCATGCTCAATGGAAGTAAGAATACCTAACTATGCATGTCAATTTCAAAATCCTATGACATGTTTACTTGCTATTCTCCACTAATCATGGATACATATTAGAGATCTTCAGGGCTTTTCAGGGTTGTAATGTAGGCTCAGGAAGGGGTAGGTAAAAATAGGCATTTAGGCTCAATTTACGTACCATAAGCTCTTTTGCTTTAAATTATTCCCTTTTCTTTTGATTCTATTTTTCACTTCATACCTATCTTTCCCCTCTTTTGTTTTGAGAAATGAGGTGTCTGATGAATAGTAAGCACCCCCAAACTTAGGCTTTTGCCTATTTATTATTACTTTTTCATTGGGGTGCATAAAAATTGTTCACTCTTTTTGTCTCTTTTTTAACACTTTATATTCCAATTACCTCAATTTTTCACTTATGGCACAAGTGTGGAATTATAGGGTGTCAAAGAAAGGTCTTATTTTTAGGCTCAAAAGGGCTGACTAGGGGTATAATTTGAATGTCAGGGATAGGCAAAAAATGGTACGAAAGGGATAACAAAGAAATGCCTGAGCCATCTCCATAACATGCATATCTGATGCGCGGTAAGATGCACACACTTAAACGCAGGTGCACGTTATCGTATCAAGTAGTATAGTCTTAGATAAGACCGAATATCGTCCTCTGGGATTAGGGTTCAAGTACCAATTATCTATTTTCTAGTATCTATTTGGTGGATTAATGATTGATTGGTTTTTTATGACTAAGAATTATAAAAGCAATTTTAACTATAAGGTTTACTTCAGTTGTGATGAGAATAGGACTTCTATGTATCCTCACTATCCGCTTATGCTACTTACTAATGCATTACTTATGGTATTCTTCTTTTGGAGAAAGCAGGTTTACGAAATCGTTTTATACTCCCGTTAGGGTTATATAAACACTCAACCCCAGTATCGTTCCTTACCTAACTTTCGTTGATAAGGGTAACTTTATAGGAGGATTAAGAACAAAAACCTAGTTGACCGTCACACACAATGCGCAAAATTAGGATTGTTAAGCCTCTCATCAACGCTACATAACTAATTGAGGTATTTTCATCCCCAATTCAAGCATGTCTACCCAACTTACAGCATATTCACAATCCCCCCTTTTCAGAATCTGATTAGAAATCATATAGTGATAATTAGTTGTCAATTAATTACCAAGAATTCAACTCAATTATTGGATAGATCTCTCAATAAGAAAAACAACCATAAGCATGCATTAATTTATAGCATAAGTTTCAAGCAATTCAACATAGAAAGCCCTATAAGAGAATTAGTTCCTAGCCATTGACATGACAAGAACTAATTCCATGTTCATCATACAAAACTGAAATAAAGTAAAGAAAAGGAAAAGAAATTACTAAATTAATGGTATCCAATCTCCAAGCAAAAGTCTTGAGTTGTGCAAGAAGGGGAAGCCTCAAAAACTGCCTAGGGTTCTCCTTATATAGGTTTAAAAACGCCTCATTCTTTTCCCTGCAGGCCTGGCCCAAAAATCCGTCAAAAGACCTAATTTTTCCGCGTCGGCGCCGCGGCCCTGCAGATAGGCGCCGCGGCGCCGGAAGTTCTGCGATCCGTCGGGTGTTTTGGCGCCGCCCCCGATATCTCGCTGTTCGAGCCGCGCCAGTATCTTTGTAGCTCGGATGTTTAGCGCCGCGCCCTGCATCTGTTGTTCGCAGCCGCGCGCAGTCTTCTGCCTCTGAATAGTGGGCGCCGCTGCCCTCGCTGCGCAGGAGCGCGCGGCCTGGTCTGAATTTTAACCTCGTTCGCCACTTTCTCTGCTTTCGGCTCGCATCTCCTCTTTGCCCTCTTTTGCTCTTTTTCCGCCATTTGGCCATTTTAACCATTTTGACTCAAAAGAAAGAAAAACTATCCTAATACGACACTTATATGTGCAAAATGGGACAAAAGACTAACTAAAACTGACTCAAAAGGTGTATATAAAATACACCGATCAAATACCCCCAAACTTAACATTTGCTCGCCCTCGAGCAAAGATAGAAAGAAATAAAATAAAAGACTCAAAGAACGAAAAATAAAAGACTCCCTGTCATTAATCACTTTTGCTGCATAAATGTTAACTAGAAAAACATGAAGGTCAGCAGAATAATATGCAGGAACATATAGCATGGAATTTTCAGCACACTAAACACATGAAGCTAGATATTTCGCAAACTCATATTCATCATGCTTAATGGAAGTCAATATACTAAATCATGCATATAAATTCAAGAATTCCTATGGCATGCTTACTTGCTATTCTCCACTAATTCTGGATATGCATAAAAGAGATCTTCAGGACTTTGAGGGTTGTAATGTAGGCTTAGGTAGGGGTTGGAAAAGATAGGCATTTAGGCTCATTTTTCTGTACCATAAGCTCTTTGGCTTTTCAATTTTTCCCTTTTTCTTTTGATTCTTTCCTTCACTTCAATTTTATCTTTCCCCTCTTTTGTTTTGGGAAAGTGAAGTGTATTATACTAATAGGCACCCCCAAACTTAGGTTTTTGCCTCTTTCTTATTACTTTTCCATTGAGGTGCATCAAACTTGTTCACTCTTTTTGTTTCTTCTTTTTAACACAATGTACTCCACTATTTCATATTTTCACTTATGGCACAATTTTGTGGGAATATGGGGTGTCAAAGAAGAAGTTTCAAATTTAGGCTCAATGGGGCTGACTAGGGATATTTTTAAAGTACGGGATAGAAAAGAATGGTAAGAATTGACTATCAAAGAAATGCCTGAGTCATCTCCCTAACATGCATATCCTAACTATTTCGCCTCAAATAGCAAGCACTCATAACACATAAGCATTTATCATTTAGCATGCATAACTCAAGCAAGAAACTCCAAATAGACAGATTCTGTGAGTTTTTGGCATATCTAACCTAAGTGTTTAGATAGTTGCTTCAATTCCTTTACATTATTCCACCTTACTTCACTAGGTGTTTCTAGCAACTACAGCATACATGATCTTTGACAGGCGATTATGACTCAAAAAAGAAAAAATTTTGTTGACTCAAAATAAACATAAAAAGACTTAAATAAAACATAACATGACACACAAATAAAACACCCCCAAACTTAAATCACACATTGTCCCCAATGTGTGCAAGACTCAAAGAAAATAAAAGAAAAAGACACTTACAAACTTTGGCTAAAATGGTGGTGGTGGCGGCGGATAATGCATCGACCATTGGTTGAACAAGGCACTCAGCTCGTCGATTTGTTGCCTTGTTTCTTGTTGTCCTTGTACTACTGTTTGCAAGGTATGCATCATCTCCCTCTGGTGTTGGTACAATTGCCCCATTATGGGCTCTGAAGGTTCTGCTCTTGTGGTTGGCCGGGTGGGTCTCGCCTCATATGAGCCCCCTGCTTCGTGCTCATCTTCATCCATGGCGGCCTCTTCTGCTGCTGCTGCTGGTGGTTGTACTCTTCGTCTGGCTGCTGGGGGGCTAGGGTCTGGGAAAGAGTGCACTATCCCATAGGATACTGGCAGTTGGTTTCTTTCATGAGTATCTGTGGGTAGTTGTGGGACCGCACTCATGTGGCATAGACTGGTAATAAGTGAACCGTGTCCCAATCCACCTGTTGTCACCAACCTTCTTATTTCTTCGATGCTCTGCACTATCTCTTTTCCCACATCAATTGTCAGCCCCCTCATAATTCCATAAATCAACTTAATTGCCTTCGGCACTCGTGAAGTGCGTAGATGGAATCATGCGGCATCGACGAAATACACCAAGCCTTGGTGCGCTTTGTTAATTGGCACCTACTCGGTTTCTAGATCCATTTCTTCCAATCTCAAAAGCAAGGTAGTAGGCGGTGTTTGTAACGGTATCCCAGTTGATGTTGTCGGTGCTCCTAGACCATGTTCTAAAATGGCTCTGATCACCAATTCCTCCTTCAACATCCACTGTTTTTAGAGTCGCATTTATTGCTTCCGCCGTCACAGGCATATAATTTCCCCTTACAAAGCACCCCCTTTCTGTCCTCTCCGGAAAGTTTGCATAAAATTCCCGCACCATTGTTGTATTCACTGGTGTTATCTTCTCCGGATTGACAAATCTCTTCCACCCCCTTAGCTCTATCATAGCCCGGATGGGCTCATAAATGTCTTCCTCCCCATATGATCCCCTTTGGTAATCCATTCCCCTTTCTGGAATTACGGGCCTGGTATCAAGCCTTTTGTATCTTTGGAAGGCCTGGTAACTCACAAATCTATTTTCATCGTATTGTGGGGTTGGGGTGGATGTGGATCCTCTTCTCTTTCTGGTGGCCATTTTTAAACAAAATCTGCAGCTTCTAATTTTTTGTGGCACAAGGTCTCCTACACACTCAACAACTAGCAGCGACAACACCCCCAAACTTCAACAATGCCCACACCCTCTTTTTCTACTCTTTTCTCCAACTTCACAATCAACTTTTTAATACCAAAACTACTCCAACTACAATACTCTTCCCAACTACTACCTCCTATGACTTCAGTAAAAGGATTCAAGAACAAAGATAGGGATTACCTTTTGATGAGAAGATTCAAGCTTGTTCTTGTTTCAATTGGTGGGTTGAGGCTATGGAATGGAGCTTTGTTGTTTGAGATAGTTGGGGGTTTTTGGGAATCTAAGAGTTTAGGTTGTGGTTGGGTTGGATTTGTGGAGGATTTGTGAGAAAATTTCTGAAATTTCGTGGGTTTTTGGAGAGGGAAGGTTAGGTTTTTGAAGTTGGAATTGGGGAAAATCTGATTTTTGGGCGTTTTAAGTTCGATTCCCGCCGCTCGCTTTTAGCGCCGCGGCGCTTAAACTCCTCGCGCCGGGACTTCCCGCGCGACCTGCTTCTGAGCGCGCGCCTAAACTCGCAAATTTTTCGAATGCGCCGCGGCCTCGCTCGCGCCGCGACTTTAAACTTCGTGCTGTTCGCTTCTTTTGGCGCCGCGCCTCACATCAGCCGCGCGCTACCCGCTTTTCTGGAAATCCTTGCTTTTCTTTATTTCTGCACTGTCAATCACAGCTCAAACACAAGACCCCAAGACCGTGAGATTGTTCTAGACAAAATGAAATAAACTAAAGACAGAAATTAAAATGACATAATTGAAAAATGTTGGGTTGCCTCCCTACTAGCGTTGTCTTTAACGTCTTTTAGCCGGACGCAAGTTCCTTAGCCTTAATAACCTTGGGGCGGATTAAGCCTCCAACCTATCCATTTCCTCCACATTTGGCATTTTCTTTTTCTTCTTTTCTTTTTAGCATTATCAGTACTAGGGAGTTCAGGAACACTTACCTCCTTTAGTGGCATTTCGGCAAACCATGCCTGCTTTCTTGGGCTCATCGCTCTTTGGTTGACTTGTAATGGCTCGCATGGGGGTTTGATGGTGCTGATTGCAAAGCACCTACTCATGGGTGGTGGTTCGATGACATGTTTAAACACTTTAAACACCATTTCTTCATTCTCCACCCTTAATGTCAACTCCCCTTTTTCAACATCAATCAAAGCTCTCCCCGTTGCTAGGAATGGCCTCCCTAATATGATAGGGATTTCCGCATCTTCTTCCATATCAAGAATTAGGAAATCTGCAGGAAAGAAAAATTTTCCTACCTTCACAATCACGTCCTCAATCTTGCCTCGTGGATGAACCACTGTCCTGTCGGCTAGTTGCAGACTCACAGTGGTTGGTTTAGCCTCTCCCAACTCCAATCTTTTGAAAACTGATAAGGGCATCAGATTTATACTCGCCCCTAAATCGCATAGAGCTCTGTTGCATGTCACCCTGCCCACTGTGCACGGTAGTGTAAAGCTTCCAGGATCCTTTAGCTTTGGTGGCAATTTCTTTTGTAAGATAGCACTACACTCTTCTGTTAGTGCTACTATCTCATATTCCGCCAGTTTCCTCTTTTTCCCCAAGATTTCTTTCATGAACTTGAAATAGGACGGCATCTGCTCCAAAGCCTCTATAAAAGGTATGTTGATATGCAGCTTCCTGAATACCTCCAAGAATTTGGAAAATTGTTTATCGACCGCCTTCTTTTGTAATCTCTGGGGGAAAGGAATCTTTTCTGTATACTCCTTCTCCGGAGTTTTCTCTACCACTGGGCTAGGTTCAGCCACCTTCTCTTTTTCTAACTCTGCTTTCTTCTCAACTACTGGCTGAAGTGGCTGCTGCTCCAACTGTTTTCCACTTCTCAACTGTATTGCCTTACACTGCTCCCTTTGATTTACCTCTGTATTGCTTGGCAATGTCCCCTGTGGCCTGATGTTTGCCTGCTTTGCTAGCTGTCCTACTTGTGTTTCCAAGTTTCTGAACGAGGATCTAGCTTGTCATGAATCGCTGCGTGCAGGCGTTAGCAAGTCTTTATCCACTTTCATCGGCTTTTCTTCTTGCTGGACCGGTGTATTGAACTGTTGATGCTGTGGGGCTTGAATGAAAGGCTGCTGATTCGGGTTCTGTTGGTTCTGATATTGGCCTATCACGATCTCGCTGCCCGCCGCAGTGCGATCTTTGCGTTCTGCGGTTCTGCTGTCCCTGATATTGATTCTGCTGGCCCTGATCTCCTTTCCATGAGAAATTTGGGTGATTCCTCCACCCTGGATTATAAGTGTTTGAGTAGGGGTTGTTCTGTTGCCTCTGGTAATTACCTACTGCTTGACACTCCGCCTGCTCCATTGGTATATTATTGGGATCCGCTGAAGGACACCTATCAAATGTATGTGGGCCACCACATATCTCACAGCTTTTAGGCATCTGTACCGCATTCACTGACCGTATGTTCTTTGCTGCTTTCGCTAGAAGGGCGGCCACTGGGCATTCAAGGCAAGAATAGCATCTACTTCGTGGACCCCGCTTCTTCTCCCACTAGTCGCCTCTCTGTACGTGACATGGTTGTTAGTGGCCATATCTTCTAATAACTCATGAGCGTCGTGGGCTGTTTTCCTCATGAATGCTCCACCTGCTGCGGCATCTATGATGGTTCTGGTTGTACTGCTCAGCCCGTTGTAGAAGATGTGGACCAAGTTCCACAACTCAATGCAATGGTGTGGACACTTCCTCTGCAGATCCTTGAACCTTTCCCAAGCTTCATATAAGGACTCTCCATCAGCTTGGTAGAAGTTGTTCAACTCCCCTCTCAATTTTGCTGCTTTACAAGGCGGAAAGAACTTGGCTAGGAATTTATGTGTCAGCTCGTGCCATGTGAATATCGAATCGGCTGGCAGGGAATTCAACCATACTTTTGCTCTATCCCTGAGTGAGAAGGGAAAGAGCCTCAACCTGACGACATCATCAGTAACGCCGTTATATCTGAAAGTGGCACATAGCTCCAAGAAATTAGCTATGTGCATGTGTGGATCCTCCGATGGCAGTCCTCCGAATTGCACTGTCTTTGTACCATGCTCAAAATTGCTGGTTTTATCTCGAAGTTGTTGGCTCCTATTGCAGGGAGCCTAATGCATGTCTGTGCTCCATTCACTCTTGGCAGCACATAATCTCCCAAACTTCTTTCTGGCTGGATTCGGACTCTATCCTCCACATCTATTGGCACTTGATGAGGATCTTCTGGGTTAGGTTGATTTTCACCTAACCCTTCTCTCATCCTGTTATTGTTTAGATTACCGTCCATCTCTATCAAAGTTGCAACCCGTTGATTCTTTGCATTACATTTGCAGGTTTTCTCGATCTCTGGATTGAAGGGAACAAGAGTGTCTGCTCCTCTTCTCCTTCGCATAAACTGATTGCCTGAAATAGATCAAAAACAGAAAACAAATCACGGCAACCTGATTTTCCGAAAAAATAGCGAAAAACGTAAAAAATAAAAATTAAAAATTAAAGACCAAATTAGAAATTAAAAATAGATAATTTTGATATTGAACTAATGCCTACTCCCCGGCAACGGCGCCAAAAACTTGATGCGCGGTAAGATGTACACACTTAAACGCAAGTGCACGTTATCGTATCAAGTAGTATAGTCTTAGATAAGACCGAATATCGTCCTCTGGGATTAGGGTTCAAGTACCAATTATCTATTTTCTAGTATCTATTTGGTGGATTAATGATTGATTGGTTGTTTATGACTAAGAATTATAAAAGCTATTTTAACTATAAGGTTTACTTCAGTTGTGATGAGAATAGGGCTTCTATGTATCCTCACTATCCGCTTATGCTACTTACTAATGCATTACTTATGGTATTCTTCTTTTGGAGAAAGCAGGTTTACGAAATCGTTTTATACTCCCATTAGGGTTATATAAACACTCAACCCCAGTATCGTTCCTTACCTAACTTTCGCTGATAAGGGTAACTTTATAGGAGGATTAAGAACAAAAACCTAGTTGACCGTCACGCACAATGCGCAAAATTAGGGTTGTTAAGCCTCTCATCAACGCTACATAACTAATTGAGGTATTTTCATCCCCAATTCAAGCCTGTCTACCCAACTTACAGCATATTCACAATCCCCCCTTTTCAGAATCTGATTAGAAATCATATAGTGATAATTAGTTGTCAATTAATTACCAAGAATTCAACTCAATTATTGGATAGATCTCTCAATAAGAAAAACAACCATAAGCATGCATTAATTTATAGCATAAGTTTCAAGCAATTCAACATAGAAAGCCCTATAAGAGAATTAGTTCCTAGCCATTGACATGACAAGAACTAATTCCATGTTCATCATACAAAACTGAAATAAAGTAAAGAAAAGGAAAAGAAATTACTAAATTAATGGTATCCAATCTCCAAGCAAAAGTCTTGAGTTGTGCAAGAAGGGGAACCCTCAAAAACTGCCTAGGGTTCTCCTTATATAGGTTTAAAAACGCCTCCTTCTTTTCCCTGCAGGCCTGGCCCAAAAATCCGTCAAAAGACCTAATTTTTCCGCGTCGGCGCCGCGGCCCTGCAGTAGCGCCCGCGCCGGAAGTTCGCGATCCGTCGGTGTTTTTGGCGCGCGCCCGATATCGCTCATGCGAGGCGCCGCGGCGCTGTATATTCTGTAGCTCCTCGGATGTTTAGGCGCGCGCCTGCATCCGTATGCGAGCGCGCGCGGCCGAAGTCTTCTGCCTCTCTGAATAGTGGGCGCCGCGGCCCTCGCTTTGGTGCGCAGGAGGCCGCGGCCGGGTCCGATTTTAGCCTCGTTCGCCACTTTCTCTGTTTTCGGCTCTGGCATCTCCTCTTTTGCCCTCTTTTTGCTTCTTTTCCGCCATTTGGCCATTTTAACCACTTTGACTCAAAAGAAAGAAAAATTATCCTAATACGACACTTATATGTGCAAAATGGGACAAAAGACTAACTAAAACTGACTCAAAAGGTGTATATAAAATACACCGATCAATATCCTAACTATTTCGCCTCAAATAGCAAGCAATCATACACATAGGTTTAATCATAAACAATGCACAAGTCAAGCAAGATACCCCAAATAATCTGATTTCATGAATTTTTGGCATATCTAACCTAAGTGTTTAGATGGTTGCTTCTAATTCCATTACATTATTCAACGTTACTTCACTAGGCGATTCCAGTAACTACAGCATGCATGATCTTAAAAAAAAATTATGACTCAAAAATACACAACAAATAAAAAAGACTCAAAAACAATAAGACACCCCCAAACTTAAATCACACATTGTCCCCAATGTGTGCAAGACTAAAAAAAATAGGGACAACTTACTGACACAAAACAGCGGTCATAACGGAGGTCTGGGAGGAAAAATTCTGGAATTTGCACGGAATCTGGGTTTCTGAACCTTCGGCGCCACGGCCCTGCACTTGGCGCCGCGGTGCCTCAAGTACTACGGCTCTCTGAAGTTCCGGCGCCACGACATCGATTACTGGCAGCCGACGACGATTTTCCTTTTTCCTTTTTTGCTCCTTTTTCTGTTCGGGGTCTGCTCCTAGTCCACCTGTCATTCAACAACACAAAACAAGAACCCAATACCGTGAAACTGTTCAAGATAAAATAAAACAAACTAAAACTAGAAATTAAAATAACATAATTAATAAACATTGGGTTGCCTCCCAACAAGCGCTGTCTTAAACGTCTTTTAGCCGGACGCAGTTAACCTTTACGAGTGCCCATTGGATCCTTCTGCGAACTACTTGCAATCCGCAAAGTTATTGTTGCAGGTCTCACTTTTCCTACAACAATCTTTTCAACTAAGGGCTTCAGATATAAGATTATCCCCCAAGTACACAAGACATGCTTGTCTTCTAGGATCTCTATAATGTAGGGATCAGTGAAACTCCCTACATCTCTCAACTTTTGGGGGTGCCCTTGAAGGTATGGACTTTCTATTTGGGGGTTGATCGGTGTATTTTATATACACTTTTCGAGTCATTTTTAGTTAGTCTTTTGTCCCTTTTTGTACAAATAAGTGTCGTATTAGGATAGATATTCTTTCTTTTGAGTCAAAGTGGTTAAAATGGCCAAATGGCGGAAAAGGAGCTAAAAGAGGGCAAAAATGGAGGTTCCAGAGCGTAAAAGCAGAGAAAGTGGCGAACGAGGCAGAAAAGCAGGTCAGCGCCGCGACGCCTAATATCCAGAGAGGCTGCAGAGGTTCCAGTGCCGCGGCGCCCACAGACAGCAGAGATCAGGGCCGCGGCGCCAAATCACCCGGTCACGAGTTCCGGCGCCGCTGAAGCTGGCGCCGACGCGGAAAAATCAGGTTTTTAGACGAAATTCAGGGTCAGGCCTGAAGGAAAAGTTTGAGGCGGTTTTCAGCCTATAAAAGGAGAACCCTAGGCAGTTCTAAAGAGTTTCCTTTCTTGCACAACACAAGGTTTTCTTAGATTGAAGATTGGAGACCCTAAACTTAGTAATTTTCTTTTCTTTTCTTTCTTTTATTTCAGTTTTGTATGATGAACCTTGAATTAGTTCTTGTCATGTCAATGACTAGGAACTAATTCTTTTATAGGGCTTTCCATGTTGATTCACTAGAAACTTATGTTATGAATTAATGCATGTCTATGGTTATTCTTCTTCTTGTTGAGATTTATCCAATAATTGCTTTGAATGCTTGGTAATTAATTGATCACTAATTATCATTATTTATATGATTTCTAATCAAACTTCGAAAGGAGGAGGTTGTGAATATGCTGTAAGTTGGGTAGACATATTTTGGATTGGGGATGAAAATACCTCAATTATTTATGTAGCGTTAATGAGAGGCTTAACAACCCTAATTTTACGCATGGTGCGTGACGGTTAACTAGGTTTTTGTTCTTAATCCTCCTATAGAGTTATCCTTATCACCGAAAGGTAGAAAGGAGCAATATTGGGGTTGAGTGTTTATATATCCTTAATGGGAATATAAAACGATTTCATAAACCTGCTAGCTCCGAGAGAGGAAGACCATAATTCATTGCATTAATAAATAACATAAGCGGACAGTTGAGGAGACATGGAAGCCCTATTCCCATCACAACTGAAGTAAACACTATAGTTAATTAGCTTTTATAATTGTTAGTTATAAACCACAAAATCAAATATCAATTACCAAATAGATACCAAAAGATAGATAGTTGGTACTTGAACCCTAATCCTTGTGGACGATATTCGGTCTTACCAAGACTATATTACTTGTCACGATAACGTGCACTTGCGTTAAAGTGTGTGCATCTTTTCGCGCATCAAGTTTTTGGCGCCGTTGCCGGGGATTAGGCATAGTTCAATATCAAATTTGTCTATTTTTAATTTCTAATTTGGTTTTTATTTTTATTTTTATTTCTTTACATTGTTTATTTTATTTTTATTTCTTTACATTGTTTATTTTATTTTATTTTCTTTTGTACAAACAAGTGTGCCGTGATTCGTTGTTGGTTTTGATTCATCTCAGGGAGCCTTTAGATATGGATTTCTACTGTCAATATGATAGAGATCCAACCATAGAGGAAGAAAGAGAGGAATTACGAGAAGCTATACTCAGTTTCACGAGGTACCAAAATCAGTTCATGGACGAAACGAGAATGGCCATGAAGAAGTTGGAAACGCAAATAGGAGAACTCGCGATCATGGTGAACAACGAAACGCAAGAAGAGCAATCTGAACCTGGGGTAGGCAATATGGAAACACAATGTCAGGCAATTAACCTGAAGGATGCCGAGTCAGAGGAGATAGAAAGTGCGCAGCAGTGAGCATGGCGCTATGAGCGAGGCCGCGGCGATGATTACGAGACGGTGCAGAGAGTGGCCGCGGTGGCAAAGCGTGGGCGCGGCGCCGTAAATCGAAAATTCGGCGCGTAGCAAGTACCGCACTCCCGTGATAGTACCATATCCCCAGAAGTTAAAAACATGTACTCTTGACAAGCAATTCTCTAGATTTGTGGAGATCCTCAAACAATTGCAACTCAATATCCCGTTTGCTGAAGCATTAGAGCAAATGTCGAGCTACGTCAAGTTCATGAAAGATGTGCTTAGCAAAAAGAGGAGGATAGAGGACTACGAAACAGTGATGTTGACTGAGGAATGTAGTGCCATCCTACAGAGACAACTACCTCAGAAGTTACAAGATCCAGGGAGCTTCACCATCCCATGCACCATTGGAAAGTTTGAATGTCAGAAAGCATTGTGCGACTTGGGAGCAGGAATAAATCTGATGCCTTATCTAGTTTTCTGCAAACTAGGAATGGGAGAAGTTAAACCTACAAACATCACTGCGGTTAGTGACCGCTCGATAGTTCATCCTGAGGAGTCATCGAAGATGTATTAGTGAAGGTGGACAAGTTCATCTTTCCGCCGACCGTTATCTTAGACATACAAGATAACGATGGAATCCCCATCATACTTGGCAGACCCTTCTTAGCCACAGGACAGGCTCTCATTGATGTTCACAAAGGGGAGTTGAAGCTTCGAGTAGATGAAGAAGAGGTGATTTTTAATGTTTTTCGAGCAGCTACTTTTCCAGATGCCAAGGATAACTGCTCAGCCATTGATCTTATCGAAGAAGCAGTGTCAGCCAAGGAGTTCGGACATGATGATACGCTTGAAGAAGTACTGACCAAATGGGATGAGGATAGTGGAAACGATCCAGATCTGATGGAGTATGCAAATTGGATGAATGTTTATGAAAAATGGGATACGAGGAAGTATGAAGAGCTTGGACAGATGCCAGAAAGATCATTACCATCCACAGAGAAGGCTCCAGAGTTAGAATTAAAAACCCTACCCAATCATCTACAATACCAATAACTAGGTGAAGAGAAAACCTTACCAGTGATCATTTCATGCCACCTATCCACCGAAGAGATTGATAAACTGCTAAGACAACTGAAGAATCACAAGCGGGCCATTGGATGGACCTTAGCAGACATAAAAGGGATAAGTCTGTCAACGGTAATGCATAAGATCCGTCTAGATGAGGAGAGCAGGCCATCCATCGAAGCCCAAAGGCGACTAAACCCAAATATGAAAGAAGTAGTCAGAAAGGAAATCCTAAAATGGCTCGATGCAGGAGTAATTTACCCTATATCTGACAGCACATGGGTGAGTCCAGTACAAGTGGTGCCTAAGAAGGGTGGAATAACAGTGGTGACCAACGAAATAAACGAACTCATTCCTTCTAGAACAGTCACTGGATGGAGAATCTGCATTGACTATCGCAAGTTGAACAAGGCAACCAGAAAAGACCACTTCCCGTTGCCATTTCTAGATCAAATGTTGGACAGACTTGCAGGGCATAACTACTCACGCTTTTGGATGGATACTCAGGGTATCACCAGATTGCAATAGCACCAGAAGATCAGGAAAAGACAACATTTACTTGTCCTTTTGGTACATTTGCATTCAGAAGGATGCCATTCGGACTCTGCAATGCACCTGCAACTTTTCAGAGGTGTATGATGGCAATTTTCTCAGACATGGTGGAGAGGACTATAGAGATCTTTATGGATGACTTTTCGGTCTTTGGAGCATCATTCGATGAGTGTTTAAGGCATCTAGAAGCAGTGTTAAGCCGATGCGAAGAGTCTAACCTTGTGCTAAACTGGGAAAAGTGTCACTTCATGGTAACAGAAGGAATTGTCTTGGGACACAAAATATCAAACCAAGGTATTGAGGTGGACAAAGCAAAGATTTCAGTGATCGAAAATCTACCACCTCCAGTATCAACAAAAGGAGTCAGAAGTTTCCTTGGACATGCAGGTTTCTATAGAAGATTCATCAAGGATTTTTCAAAAGTCTCAAAGCCTCTTTCCACATTGCTAATGACGGGGGTTGCCTTCGACTTCAATAAAGAATGCTTATCCGCATTTCAGACGCTCAAGGAGAAGCTTATTTCAGCACCCATAGTCATTGCACCAAACTGGGAGCTCCCATTTGAACTAATGTGCGATGCAAGCGATTATGCAGTAGGAGCAGTGCTTGGACAGAGAATCGACAAGGTATTTAGATCTATTTACTATGCTAGTAAAACTCTAAATGACGCACAATTAAATTACGCAACCACCGAAAAGGAACTACTAGCAATAGTATATGCATTTGAGAAATTCAGGCCATACTTGATTGGGAATAAGGTGATAGTATACACTGACCACTCTGCCATAAAGTACTTGATGACAAAGAAGGATGCAAAACCTTGCCTCATTCGATGGGTCCTACTACTACAAGAATTCGACGTGGAGATTCGTGATAAGAAAGGAACAGAGAATTCAGTTGCAGACCACTTGTCAAGACTAGAGAAAACAGAGAGCCAGAACACCAAGGATGTGCAAATAAATGATCACTTTCCAGACGAACAACTGTTTCAAGTAAGTATGAATTCTAATTTACCTTGGTACGCTGATTTTGTTAACTTTCTTGCAGCTAAGGTACTACCCCCAGAATTGACAAGACAGCAAGTGAAGAGGTTTTACTCAGAAGTAAAGCATTACTATTGGGAAGAACCTATGTTATACAAACACTGTGTCGACCAAGTCATCAGGCGATGTATACCAGAGGAAGAGATGCACCAGGTTCTCACCCATTGCCACACCCTATCATGTGGTGGACACTTTGGAGCATCAAGAACAGCGGCAAAGGTACTGCAATGCGGATTCTATTGGCCAACACTTTTTAAGGATGCCCATACCTTTGTGAAGAGATGTGACAGTTGTCAAAGAACAGGGAACATCTCAAGACGAAACGAAATGCCTTCGCAAGGGATATTGGAAGTGGAACTCTTTGATGTGTGGGGAATCGATTTCATGGGACCATTCCCGCCATCCTTTGGAAATCAATATATCCTTACGCGATGGACTATGTGTCCAAATGGGTAGAAGCAGTGGCCACAAAAGAAAATGATAAGAAGATCGCTTCAAAATTCCTTCAAAAGAATATTTTCACAAGGTTCGCACTCAAGAGCCATCATCGATGTGAAGAAGTCACTTTGCAATAAATGAATTCATTGCTTTCCGATATGAAGTCTACCACCACAACCGCCTACCACCTCAAGCTAATGGGCAAGCGAAGTGTCAAATAGAAGTGAAGAGCATATTGGAAAAGACGGTGAACGGCTCGGAAGGATCGTCTATCAAACTCGATGACGACATGGACATCTGGGACAACATTCAAAACACCAATTGGTATGTCACCATATAAATTAGTTTTTGGTAAAGCATGTCATTTGTCAGTAGAGTTGGAACACAGAGCGTATTGGGCAATGAAGAAGTTAAACATGGATGCCACGGCAGCAGGACAGAGGAGGTTACTACAGCTAAGCGAGTTAGATGAATTCAGGCACAATGCCTATGAGAATGCAAAGATCTACAAGGAACGAACGAAATTATGGCACGACAAGAGGTTGATACCGAAAGACTTCCAAGAAGGACAACAAGTGCTTTTATTCAACTCAAGGTTGAAATTATTTCCAGGCAAGTTAAAATCACGTTGGACAGGACCATACACGGTGGTAAGAGTATTCCCATATGGTGCAATCGAAATAAAAGGGAGAGAGGGATCTTCCTTTAAGGTAAACGGACAGAGGTTAAAACCCTATCTGATCAATGAAATGGAATACATGAACTTAGTAACCTCTCACACCCTAGAATAATAAGGAACTTGCGTCCGGCTAAAAGACGTTAAAGACAGCGCTACTTGGGAGGCAACCCAAGGTATTTCAGTTATTTAGTTTAAATGCAATTAGTCTTTATTTAGAAACGATCTCACTGAGGTAATGTCGTGTTGTGTTGTGGTGGCGAGGACTTGGAAAGGCGAAGAGAAGCGAGGATTTCGTAAACCGCCAGAGCGGCGCCCGATGCATGAGCGGCGCAGGAAGTTCAGAACCAGCACAGGAGTTTGGGCGCCGCGGCGCCCATTTGCAGGGCCGCGGCGCCACAACGAAAAAAAAAATCTGAATTCTGAAAGACGCCCTGATCCGAAGGCCCTGTCGCCAAATCAAAAACCCAGAGCTCTCCTCCCCTCACGGAATTCAAAGTACTATCCACCGCCACCACCACCATTTTAGCCAAGACTTTTATTGTCTTTGAGTCTACACACATTGGGGACAATGTGTGATTTAAGTTTGGGGGTGTTTTATTTGTGTTTTATTTGTGTCTTGTTATAGGGGTATTTTATTTGTGTCTTGTTATAGTATGTTTGAGTATTTTGTTTTTATTGTTTTGTGTATAATTTGAGTCACAATTTTTTTTTCTTTTGAGTCATAATTGTCTGTCAAAAGATCATGTATTTTGTAGTTACTAGAAACACCTAGTGAAGTAAGGTGGAATAATGTAATGGAATTAGAAGCAACTATCTAAACACTTAGGTTAGATATGCCAAAAACTCACAAAATCTGTCTATTTAGAGTTTCTTGCTTGAATTGTGCATGCTAAATGATGAATACTTATGTGTTATGATTGCTTGCTATTTGAGGCGAAATAGTTAGGATATGCATGTTAGGGAGATGACTCAGACATTTCTTTGATAGCCAATTCTTACTAATCTTTTCTATCCCTGACTTTAAAAGTATCCCTAGTCAGCCTCATTGAGCCTAAAATTGAAACTTCTTCTTTGACACCCTATATTCCCACAAATTGTGCCATAAGTAAAAATGTGAAATAGTGGAATAAATTGTGTTAAAAAAGAGACAAAAAGAGTGAACAACTGTGATGCACCCCAATAAAAAAGTAATAAGAAATAGGCAAAAGCCTAAGTTTGGGGGTGCTTGTCATTATTGTACACTTCACTCTCCCAAAACAAAAGAGGGGAAAGATAGATTTGAAGTGAAGAAAGGAAATCAAAAGAAAAGGGAAAAATTGAAAAGCTAAAGAGCTTATGGTACACAAAAATGAGCCTAAAAGCCTATTTTTACCTACCTATACCTAAGCCTACATTAAAACCCTTAAAGTCCTGAAGATCTCTTTTATGCATATCCAGGATTAGTGGAGAATAGCAAGTAAACATGTCATAGGATTTTTCTATTTTACAAGCATGATCCAGTATGTTGACTTCCATTAAGCATGATAAAGATGAGTATGCGTAATATCTAGCTTAATGTGTTTAGTGTGCTAAAATTTCATGCTATATGTTCCTGCATATTATTCTGCTAACCTTCATGTTTTTCTAGATAACACCAATGCAGCAAAAGTGATCAATGTCAGTGAGTCCTTTATTTTCGTTTTCTTGAGTCTTTTATTTCTTTCTTTCTATCTTTGCTCGAGGGCGAGCAAAGGTTAAGTTTGGGGGTATTTGATCGGTGTATTTTATATACACTTTTCGAGTCATTTTTAGTTAGTCTTTTGTCCCATTTTGTACAAATAAGTGTCGTATTAGGATAGATTTTCTTTCTTTTGAGTCAAAGTGGTTAAAATGGCCAAATGGCGGAAAAGGAGCTAAAAGAGGGCAAAAATGGAGGTTCCAGAGCGTAAAAGCAGAGAAAGTGGCGAACGAGGCGTAGCAGTCGTGTACGCGGCTCATGCCAACAAGATGGCGGCGCGGCGCACAATATCCAGAGAGGCTGCAGAGGTTCCAGTCGCGGCGCCTGCACAACGAGATCGGCGCGGCGCCAAATCACCCGGCATCTGCAGGTTCCGCCGAAGCGGCGCAGCGCCGGAAAAATCAGGTTTTTAGACGAAATTCTGGGCCAGGCCTGAAGGAAAAGTTTGAGGCGGTTTTCAGCCTATAAAAGGAGAACCCTAGGCAGTTCTAAAGAGTTCCCTTTCTTGCACAACACAAGGTTTTCTTAGATTGAAGATTGGAGACCCTAAACTTAGTAATTTTCTTTTCTTTTCTTTCTTTTATTTCAGTTTTGTATGATGAACCTTGAATTAGTTCTTGTCATGTCAATGACTAGGAACTAATTCTTTTATAGGGCTTTCCATGTTGATTCACTAGAAACTTATGTTATGAATTAATGCATGTCTATGGTTATTCTTCTTCTTGTTGAGATTTATCCAATAATTGCTTTGAATGCTTGGTAATTAATTGATCACTAATTATCATTATTTATATGATTTCTAATCAAACTTCGAAAGGAGGAGGTTGTGAATATGCTGTAAGTTGGGTAGACATATTTTGGATTGGGGATGAAAATACCTCAATTATTTATGTAGCGTTAATGAGAGGCTTAACAACCCTAATTTTACGCATGGTGCGTGACGGTTAACTAGGTTTTTGTTCTTAATCCTCCTATAGAGTTATCCTTATCACCGAAAGGTAGAAAGGAGCAATACTGGGGTTGAGTGTTTATATATCCTTAACGGGAATATAAAACGATTTCGTAAACCTGCTAGCTCCGAGAGAAGAAGACCATAATTCATTGCATTAATAAATAACATAAGCGGACAGTTGAGGAGACATGGAAGCCCTATTCCCATCACAACTGAAGTAAACACTATAGTTAATTAGCTTTTATAATTGTTAGTTATAAACCACAAAATCAAATATCAATTACCAAATAGATACCAAAAGATAGATAGTTGGTACTTGAACCCTAATCCTTGTGGACGATATTCGGTCTTACCAAGACTATATTACTTGTCACGATAACGTGCACTTGCGTTAAAGTGTGTGCATCTTTTCGCGCATCAGGGATCAACAGTGACAGATGGTGGTGTTTCTTCTGCAATAGGTACAGGAAAAAGAATTTCCACAGAATCCAAAAAGGTGAATAATTGGATCTCATTAATCTTTTCCTTCTCTAAACCAACTATCTCGCCAGATTCCTCAACAGCTGGGTGTGGTTCATGCTCCTGAATTTGCTTATCCCTTCCCACAATGGTGTCGCTAGGCAAATTTGCTTGAGATGTATTGCTCATCCTTTCCATTAGTTTCCCTATTTGTGTCTCCAAATTTCTGAGGGACACTCTTGTCTCAGCCATAAACTGAGTCTGGCACTTGGTGAGCCTGAGTATGCCTGCCTGCAACTCATCTAGATCTTCCTCTAGAACCTGTGGGTTAAGCTGTTGTTGATGAATCCACTGTCTCTGATAGTAGTAGTCCATGTGTCCTGAATTTTAATTAATTTTTTTTTCATTTTTTTTTAATTTAACCTGCAAAATAAGAAAACAACAAAAGGTGATAAAAAGATGCTCGCATAACAAGTTAGAAACTTGTTCTTGGAGCAACCAAACTAGAAATAAGAATAGATAAATCGATATTGAAAGTACGCCAATCCCCGGCAATGGCGCCAAAAACATGATGTGCAATTTATACACACGCTAAACGCAAGTGCACGTATCGTGACAAGTAATATAGTCTAGGTAAGACCGAATATCATCCTCAAGGACTGGTTTTCAAGTACCGATTATCTATGCTTTAGTTTCTATTTGATTAACGTTAATTGAGTTGGAATTCTAACTAATAATGCGGGAAATAAACTAATTATAAAAATACTTTGAATTAAATCAGTTATGATGGAGAATTAGGGCTTCCAAGATCATCAACTATCCACTTTATTCAATCTTTAATACAATTAGACTGACTTCTTCTTCTACGTTAAGATAGCAGGTAACTAGACCGTTTTATACTCCTGTTAAGGTAATATAAACACTCAACCCCAATGGAGAACCCTTCTACCTTTCAGTGACAAGATTGACTACAAAGGAGGATTAAGAGCAATAACCTATTAAGCTACACAAGTATCGGGGTACTTTCGTCCACGATTTAAACCTATGTTTATTCAACTATAGCATATTCACAATCTCCCCTTTCGGCTTTCGATTAGAAATCATATAAGTTATGATAATTAGTGATCAATTAATTACCAAGCAATCAAAACAACTATTGAATAAATCTTAAACAAGTGAAGAAGAAATCAACTAATTTATTAATTCATGAATAAGAGTTACAAGAGAATCACAAGGAAATCCCTAAATAAGTAATTAGCTCCTAGCCATAGTCACGCTAAGAACTAATACAATCTCCATACATGAGCTGAAATAACAAAGCAAAAAGAAAGAAAAGAAAATACTCAAGAATAAGTCTCCAAGCCTTCTAGCATCCAAGGATTGTGTTGTGGAATATTTACAAGATGAAATGGAATGATGGATGGAGAATGGGATGGGTGATGGATTGGAATGTGGAATGAAGGATGAATTCTTCTAATGATGTAGAGACTATTTATAGCCCAAGAATCCTTTAGGTAAAGGGTTAGGGATTATGTAGGTAGGAAAGGTTATGGAATCCTTTTAGGTAAAGGGTTTAGGAAAAGTTATGGAATCCTTTAGGTAAAGGGTTTAGGAAAAGTTATGGAATCCTTTAGGTAAAAGGTTTAGGAAAAGTTATGGAATCCTTTAGGTAAAGGGTTTAAGGAATATTTAGGTAGGAAAAGTTATCCCTTTTTGGACTCTGAAAACGTGTCAAATTCGGCCCAAAACTCAGAAATCCCGCGTCGGCGCCGCGGCCCTGCAATCCGGCGCCACGGCGCCTGAAAATCAGAGAACTTCAGACGGCTTAAGTGGTCGTCGCGTGGCTTCTGCCCGGTAGCCGCTGGCCGTGTGGCATTCTTCCGGATTTTTCGTTTCTTCGTCCGGTCTTCGTCTGATTTCTTCTATATTTCCCGGACCTTCTTAGGCTTCATTTCTTGGCCCTTTTAGTGTGCAATTTCATCTCATTTATGCTCATTTCATCTCTTTTTCACCATTTCTCCATTTCTGACCGTTGTGACACAAAAGAAAGGAAAACGACCCTAATACTATACTAAATATCAATGAAATGAGTAAAATACTAACTAAAAATGACTCAAAAGGTGTATATAAAATACACCGATCAGGTATTTATTGAGGAAAGGGTTTCTTCCTGTCTCTTTTGGAGTAAAGATCCACATACTGCCTGTATACAGTATTGTCCACATTCACGCATATCTTTCCTTGATATTTTGTGATTGTAGGTTATACACCTATTATTTGGGCAATGGTAGGACATTTTGTTGCTTTTGTCAGGGGTTTGGAAATAATCACGGACCAGTATTCCTGGAAAAAATTCTTTAAAGATTAATTTTGAGAAAATTAATTTTAATGCAGAGTTTTGAAAATATGCATGATTTGAAAAATCATTTTTCAATTGTTGTAAATAATATGGCTTTTCATTATGTATTGAGCATGTTTTTATGAGATTTAGATCTTTTGTTTTTGGTGTTGTTATAAACTGGAATTTTAATTTTTTGTTTTTAAAATTAAAAGATATTGATTTATTTTTTACTTCATAAGGAGTGATCAGATTCATAAATGGTGTCCCTAGTATTACGATATTGTGAATTTCTTCAACCATGACAAATGATGTAGTTATTGAAGTTTCATCATTTATAATTGATGCCTTGGTTTTACACTTAATTTCTAATTTAGAATTGTTAGCAGCTGCTAATGAATCATGTGTCTCTTTTAGGAATTTTCTGGTATTATACCGGTTTTTATGCAGTTTAAGTCTTCTACTGTGTCAAAGAGGGCAACAGTTGTTAATCTGAAATTATTTGAAAATTTTAGTGTTATTTTTATTAAGTATTTTTTCGTTGTTATTTATCTTAATACCATTAGAAAATCTTCTGGGATTTCTTCTAGATTTTCCATTTGGTTATCATTAATGCGATTTTCTGAATCGGATTTTTCCAAGTCGTCATCCTTCGGAACGGAGTTTTGTTTTGCGCTATTTGAAAGTATAATTTTAATTAGTTCAGAATCTTTTTGTTGTTTTTCCTTCAATTCTTTTACTTCTAATTTTACTTGAATTACTTGTTTTTGTAATTCTTGAATTTTTATTTCTTTAATTTTCTTACCCCTTTTCTAGGATTTTTGTTAAATCGTATTTTCTGGAAGTATTTGGTAATACAATATTTTTAATCTCTTTCTTTTCTAGGGTAAAGGTTTTAAGGAGTTTATTCAAATATTCTTTTTGGTGCTGAGTCTCTATGTGTTTAATCATAAATTCTTGATCTTTGGTTAACACACATATTCGTTTTCCTTTAGCCTTTTCAGGTTTTTCTGTTGAACTACTCGTGAGTAATTCGTCTACTTGGAGGGGTTTATTGTCTCCTGATGAAAGAGAGAAATAGTCAGGGTCTGACTAATCTGCTGCCGAATCAGAGGAATCAAGTAGTAGATTAGAGATTTTCTTAGTAGTATCTTTGTCGAGATTTAATTCTTTTAGCTTTTTATTCATTCTACAGTATTTTGATGTATGTCATTTCTTATTATATTTGTAACAAGTTAGATTTTTGTATTTGGAATTGTAATTCTTTTTTGTATTTCTATTATTCTTATAATGATTATTTTTATAAGGATTCTTATAATAATCATTATTAGATTTATAATCTTTTGTGGATTTTTTGTGGGGTTTATTAGTTTTGCTACAATCTCCTTCACAGCTTTTGTAATTTTCCATGGTAGCTGGTTCGAATTGTTTGCAAAATGTTCCTAATTCATATTTTGTTCTTTTCAATTCTTTTTAAGATGTTTTTGTAATTTTAGATCTTGACAGATTTGTAATCCTTCTTGTTGATTTATACAGACTAATTCTTCGTATGTAAACTCATCAAAGTTATTATTTATTTCGACAATTTTCTTTAATTTTATTCCTAACCTTTTCACCCAAGAGGGTTGGTAATCCCGCTAAGAATTTTTCTTTCCAGAATGGTTGGATAGAATCTTCTCTAATCATTATTCTAGTTAAGAAGGTATTTTTATACCATTGAAAATCACTTAATAATTTACATTTTAAATTTGAAAGTAATTCAGCATTTTTATTTTTAAGATGTGTACAATCACCTATGAAATTCAAAGATATTGTTAGTATCAAGGTTTATACTGCATCTTGTATAGGTTCTCCTATATAAGTTAATATTGGCATTCATTCTTCATCGGTTTTTATGACATTTAAAATATTTTCTTTTTGTTGGTCAGTGAGATAATGATCCCACCATCCTTTTAGTTGACCTGAGAATCCTGTGATTAGCAGTTCTGCAGAGGTCTTACCGATGACTTCTTTTTTGTGTTTGATAGGCATTTGCTGCCATTGTCATTTGTTGGAGAAAGCTGAGGATATCGTATTCAGTCATTCCATCGAGGTTCCAATCATAAATTGAAGCGACATTGTAACGGGATTGAGCTAGGGGTTTAATTATTCCTAGGTCTGGAGCAGGGATTATTTGTAACCCTGGGGCTATTTGTATCCCTTGTACAGGTTGTTATTCCCAATCCATATTGTTAATTAGGGGTTTTCTGGATTGTTCTAGGGTATCACTACTATCGGATTTATGTGTTAACATGGTTACATTATTCTTGATAGTGGGGTCTATTGTTTTAAGAAAGGGGTATCTAATGGAGTTTTGAGAGGAATATATCTCAAAGCAATCGAAAAAAGGAATATTAATTTTATTATCTTCAACAAATTCATGGAATCTTTCTTTCATTTAGGAAATTTTTGAAGAACCAATTTCTTTTTTCTGAATTATGTTTTTCATAGAATTCATTTTGTAGTAATTTTTTATCTACTTGAAATTCTTTTTCTAGAACTTTAATTTCATTTGCTAAGTCATTATGGGTTATTGAAGAATATGTTGGACTTGTAGGTTCTTGGTCGTCCATCTTTTCTCTAACCACCGAATTTATATATACTTGTATGGGTATTTGATTTGTGTAATCTACGTTTGCCAGATTTGGTAGATCTGATGTAGAATACCTGAGCTTTATTTTGACTAGTGTATTTATTATTGAAGGGATTTGTGAGACTTTTCCTAAATCTAGGGTCTCTTCAGAACTTGTATCTTCGTATCTACTACTCATAGATCTTCTTAAAAATGAGAGACTGACCCTACCATCTTGGTATTGATTTATTTCTCTAAGATGGGTATTTGGTTGCTCAGATTCTAAGGGTTCGAGTTTAACTACGCCTTCAAGGATCCATTCTTCTGGTAGGGTAATATCTTTCCATCTAATAGGTCGTGGCATTACCGTGTTAGATTTGGAAAGGTCTGTTTGTAAAAGAAGGGTTTCACCTTTCTTACTATGGTATCTGACTTTTGTAGCAAAAGCAGAAGTCATAGTTTTATAATGAATTCTAAAAATTAATGCTACAGTAATAGATCCTTCAAGCATCTGGTAATTTTGTGTATTAATCTGTAAAACGAGGGATTTTTGGATGTTTTTATCGTTCAAAGAAACTGGAAAATTTGGGTAACAATCAAAAGAGATTGGTCATGTGCAGAGACTGAACTCAACCGAACTTAACAGGGAATCTTCGAAGTTGTGAATCTTGCATCTCTTAAGATAGCAAGGATTGAAGTGTTTAATCCTTCTTTAGTAAGGGGTTTTATCCCTACTTGGACTAAACCAATGTGTATGTATTTATAATTTCTTTCTCTATGTTTTTTCAAGGTATTTTGAGAAAGTAATTGAATTGTTTCAAAGGGTTTTGTTAATTGGATATCTCTCTCTTCCGTTTTAATTGTGAAACTTGTTTTAAAGAATTGGTATTTGGAATTTTTGTAAATTTGGTCTCTATTTACTTTTGGTATTTCCCAATTATCTATTGATTATTCAAAATCTTGTATAACAATTTCTTCGGAATTTATTATCTTCTTTGAATCAAAGAAGAAGATGATCCAAAATTATAAGAAGTAGTTCTGTCGAGAAACGGGTCCATGTATACTTTAGGATTTTGTAAAAGTAATCTCTATTTACTTTTGGTATCATTAATTATCAATCTACTATTCAAAAACCTATATAACGATTTCTTCGGAATTTATTATCTTCTTTGAATTCATGGAAGAAGATGATTCCAAAATCATAAGAAGTAGTTCTATCGAGAAATAGATCCATGTATATGGAATCCTAGTTTGAAAATGCTTACCTTCCTACAACCCCAACCAAACAGTATACCAATGGGTTCTTATCAGCCCTACACACGGGACTTACCGTAACCCTGCGGTCTGATCGTTCGGAACTCCCGGATTTAATCAACTTAGAAGGCTCAGCCGTAGCCAAGTTTATCGGGGAAACCGAACAGGGATTTCACCTGATCTGGAACTTATATTTCTCTGATGAATTTACCCTTTATGGATTTGATACCAAGTTAAGGAATAGGTCTGGAGCAGGGATTATTTGTAACCCTGGGGCTATTTGTATCCCTTGTACGGGTTGTTGTTCCCAATCCATATTGTTAATTAGGGGTTTTCTGGATTGTTCTAGGGTATCACTACTATCAGATTTAGGTGTTAACATGGTTACATTATTCTTGATAGTGGGGTCTATTGTTTTAAGAAAGGGGTATCTAATGGAGTTTTGAGAGGAATATATCTCAAACCAATCGAAAAAAGGTATATTAATTTTATTATCTTGAACAAATTCATAGAATCTTTCTTGTATTTAGGAAATTTTTGAAGAACCAATTTTTTTTTTCTGAATTATGTTTTTCATAGAATTCTTTTTGTAGTAATTTTTTAACTACTTGGAATTCTTTTTCTAGAACTTTAATTTCATTTGCTAATTCATTATGGGTTATTGAAGAATATGTTAGATTTGTAGGTCCTTGGTTGTCCATCTTTTCTCTAACCACCGGATTTATATATACTGATCTGGGTATTTGATTTGTGTAACCTACGTTTGCCAGATTTGGTAGATCTGAAGTAGAATACCTGGGCTTTATTTTGACTGGTGTATTTATTATTGAAGGGATTTGTGAGACTGTTCCTAAATCTAGGGTCTCATCAGAACTTGTATCTTCGTATCTATTACTCATAGATCTTCTTAAAAATGAGAGACTGACTCTACCATCTTGATATCAAAGTCATAAAGGGTAAATTCTATCGATAAATATAAGTTTCAGATCAGGTGAAATCCCTGTTCGGTTTCCCCGATAAACTTGGCTACGGCTGAGCCTTCTGAGTTGGTTAAATACCGGAGTTCCGAACGATCAGATCGCACGGTCACGGTAAGTCCCAGTGTGTAGGGCTGATAAGAACCCATTGGTATACTGTTCGGTTGGGGTTGTATGAAGGTAAGGGTTTTTGAACTAGGATTCCATATACATGGATCCATTTCTCGATAGAACTACTTCTTATGATTTTGGAATCATCTTCTTTCATGAATTCAAAGAAGATAATAAATTCCGAAGAAATCGTTATATAGGTTTTTGAATAGTAGATTGATAATTAATTATACTAAAAGTAAATAGAGATTACTTTTACAAAATCCTAAAGTATACATGGATCCGTTTCTCGACAAAACTACTTCTTATAATTTTGGATCATCTTCTTCTTTTGATTCAAAGAAGATAATAAATTCCGAAGAAATTGTTATACAAGATTTTGAAAAATCAATAGATAATTGGGAAATACCAAAAGTAAATAGAGACCAAATTTACAAAAATTCCAAATACCAATTCTTCAAAACAGATTTCACAATTAAAACGAAATAGAGAGATATCCAATTAACAAAACCCTTTGAAACAATTCAATTACTTTCTCAAAATTCCTTGAAAAAATATAGAGAAAGAAATTATAAATAAATACACATTGGTTTAGTCCAAGTAGGGATAAAACCCCTTACTAAAGAAGGATTAAACACTTCAATCCTTGCTATCTTAAGAGATGCAAGATTCACAAACTTCGAAGATTCCCTGTTAAGTTCGGTTGAGTCCAGTCTCTGCACAAGACCAATCTCTTTTGATTGTTACCCAAACTTTTTAGTTTCTTTGAACGATAAAAATATCCAAAAATCCATCGTCTTACAGATTAAGACACATAATTACCAGATGCTTGAAGGATCTATTCATGTAGCATTCATTTTTAGAATTCATTATAAAGCTATGACTTCTGTTTTTGCTACAAAATTCAATACCATAGTAAGAAAGGTGAAACCCTTCTTTTACAAACAGACCATTTCAAATCTAACACGGTAATACCACGACCTATTAGATGGAAAGATATTACCCTACCAAAAGAATGGATCCGGAAGGCGTAGTTAAACATGAACCCTTAGAATCTGAGCAACCAAATACCCATCTTATAGAAATAAATCAATACCAAGATGGTAGGGTCAGTCTCTCATTTTTAAGAAGATCTATGAGTAATAGACGAAGATACAAGTTCTGATGAGACCCTAGATTTAGGAAGAGTCTCACAAATCCCTTCAATAATAAATACACCAGTCAAAATAAAGCCCATATATTCTACATCAGATCTACCAAATCTGGCAAACGTAGATTACACAAATCAAATACCCAGACAGTATATATAAATCTGGTGGTTAGCGAAAAGATGGACGACCAAGAACCTACAAGTCCAACATATTCTTCAATAACCCATAATGACTTAGCAAATGAAATTAAAGTTCTAGAAAAAGAATTCCAAGTAGATAAACAATTACTACAAAAAGAATTCTATGAAAAACATAATTCAGAAAAAAGAAATTGGTTCTTCAAAAATTTCCTAAATACAAGAAAACAAATACAAGAAAGATTCTATGAATTTTCTCAAGATAATAAAATTAATATTCCTTTTTCGATTGGTTTGAGATATATTCCTCTCAAAACTCCATTAGATACCCCTTTCTTAAAATAATATACCCCACTATCAAGAATAATGTAACCATGTTAACACATAAATCCGATAGTAGTGATACCCTAGAACAATCCAGAAAACCCCTATTAACAATATGGATTGGGAACAACAACCCGTACAAGGGATACAAATAGCCCCAGGGTTACAAATAATCTCTGCTCCAGACCTAGGAATAATTAAACCCATAGCTCAATCCCATTATAATGCCGCTTCAATTTATGATTGGAACCTAGATGGAATGACTGAATACAATATCCTCAGCTTCCTCCAACAAAGGACAATGGCAGCAAATGTCTATCAAACACAAAAAGAAGTCCTCGATAAGACCTCTGCAGAACTGCTAATCGCAGGATTCTCAGGTCAACTTAAAGGATGGTGGGATCATTATCTCACTGACCAACGAAAAGAAAATATTTTAAATGCCATAAAAACCGATGAAGAATGAATACCAATATTAACTGATATAGGAGAACGTATACAAGATGCAATATCAACCTTGATACTAACAATATCTTTGAATTTCATAGGTGATTCTACACATCTAAAAAATAAAAATGCTGAATTACATTCAAATTTAAAATGTAAAAAATGAAGTGATTTTCAATGGTATAAAAATACCTTCTTAACTAGAATAATGATTAGAGAAGATTCTAGCCAACCATTCTGGAAAGGAAAATTCTTAGCGGGATTACCAACCATCTTGGGTGAAAAGGTTAGGAATAAAATTAAAGAAAATTGTGTAAAACAAATAATACCTTACGATGAGTTTACATACGGAGAATTAGTTTGTATAACTCAACAAGAAGGATTAAAAATCTGTCAAGATGTAAAATTACAAAAACACCTTAAAAAAGAATTGAAAAGAACAAAATGTGAATTAGGAACATTTTGCATACAATTCGAACCAGCTACCATGGAAAATTCCAAAAGCTGCGAAGGAGATTGTAGCAAAACTAATAAACCCCACAAAAGATTATAAATCTAATAATGATTATTATAAGAATCCTTATAAAAATAATTGTTATAAGAATAATAGAAATAGAAAAAGAATTACAATTCCAAATACAAAAATCTAACTTGTTACAAATGTAATAAGAAAGGACATACATCAAGAAACCGTATCCAAGCTCCGTGGCTAGTCTGCGCTCTTTGGACTTTTCAAACTTAGCGAAAATACTGTAGAATGAATAAAAAACTACAAGAATTAAATCTCGACAAAGATACTACTAAGAAAATCTCTAATCTACTACTTGATTCCTCTGATTCGGAAGCAGATCAGTCAGACCCTGACTATTTCTCTTTTTCATCAGAAGACAATAAACCCCTCCAAGTTGACGAATTACTCACGAGTAGTTCAACAGAAAAACCTGAAAAGGCTAAAGGAAAACTAATATGTATGTTAACCAAAGATCAAGAATTTATGATAGATATGATTAAACACATAGATACTCAGCGGTAGAATATTTGAATAAACTCCTTAAAATCTTTACCCCAGAAAAGAAAGAGATTAAAAACATTGTATTACTACTTCCAGAAAATACGATTTAACAAAAATCCTGGAAAAGGGTAAGAAAATTAAAGAAATAACAATTCAAGAATTACAAAAGCAAGTAATTCAAGTAAAATTAGAAGTGAAAGAATTGAAGGAAAAACAACAAAAAGATTCGGAACTAATTAAAATTATACTTTCAAATAGCGCAAAACAAAACTCCGTTACAAAGGATGATGACTCGGAAAAATCCGATTCAGAAAATCTCATAAATGATAACCAAATGGAAAATCTAGAAGAAATCCCAAAAGATTTTCTAACGGTATTAAGACAAATAACAACAAAGAAATACTTAATAAAAATAACACTAAAATTTTAAGATAATTTCAGAATAACAACCGTTGCCCTCTTTGACACAGGTGCAGACTTAAACTGCATAAAAACTGATATAATATCAGAAAAATTCCTAAAAGAGACACATGATTCATTAGCAGCTGCTAACAATTTTAAATTAGAAATTAAGTATAAAACCAAGACATCAATTATAAATGATGAAACTTCAATAACAACATCATTTGTCCTGGTTGAAGAAATTCACAATACCGTAATACTAGGGACACCATTTATGAACCTGGTCACTCCTTATGAAGTAAAAAATAAATCAATATCTTTTAATTTTAAAAACAAAAAATTAAAATTCCAGTTTATAACAACACCAACAACAAAAGATCTAAATCTCATAAAAACATGCTCAATACATAATGAAAAGCCATATTATTTACAACAATTGAAAAATGAATTTTCAAAACCCTGCATTAAAATTATTTTTTCTCAAAATTAATCTTTAAAGAAATTTTCCAGGAATACTGGTCCGTGATTATTTCCAAACCCCTGACAAAAGCAACAAAATGTCCTACCATTGCCCAAATAACAGGTGTATAGCCTACAATCACAAAATATCAAGGAAAGATATGCGTGAATGTGGACAATACTGTATACAGGCAGTATGTGGATCTTTACTCCAAAAGAGACAGGAAGAAACCCTTCCCTCAATAAATACCCCAGCTACTGAACCCCATCAGCAAGAAGAAAATTTCATGGCTCACAAAAAACCCCAAAATACCGTTCCCAAAGCAATAAAGAAGGAAAAAGAAAATTCTCCAGAGAACCCATGTCCTGGTATGATGCAGTTATGATAGAAGAACGAGAAAATTCCAGCAGCACAGAATCAGTGCAGAAAACACCAGCAAATATCGCACAAGAATTAACGGCTGAAAACCTCTTTCAGCTCCTTGAAAAATCCCCAGAATTACAACAGGCACTAAGGCAACTACAAATTCCTAAAGAAGAAATTGTTCAAGAAAAAATAGAGAAACAAATCTCTAAAATTTCCACTAAATCGAGAAAGGAGAATCTTCAAAAAACCCTTCTCAAAATGAATTTTTAAATACCAAACTCGAGAAAGAAGAATTTTCAAAAAACCTTTCTCAAAAACAATTTTCCAAAAACCAGCTTGTGACACCACAAGTGCCAAAAAAAACCGCTCCTGAATTTTTCATAAAACCGTTTTTTCAAAACATTGTAACTCTTGAAAAAAGATATTTTAATAAAGACCCTTTTTTGGCACTACAAAATTATTTTTGGATCAAAATAGTTTTATAAATCATGGGATACTTTAAAAACCTCATACTATTATCAAGCTATCCTTGAAATAACAGGATCAGCAACAACTAAAGTTAATTTTTTCAACAGCAATACATATCCATCTTATTCGATCTGCAAAATACTCCGAGTAATTGCTCTCATTCATTGGGGGAATGACTTATCAAAACTCATCAATTTCCCAAATTCCCACAAAAATGAGCCCTTCTTTGATATTTCTTTTAATTATTGGGATTACCAACAAGCTTGGTCCAATTCCTTCTTTATCCAAAATTCCAAATTAAGCCATACTTGGCTTTTCCATTTTGATACCTCATGTGATACTTCACAATTTCTCACTTGGTGGAATTCATGGTGGGAACAATTCGGGTCTACCCTGGATATACAAAAACCCGAAGTCATTAAATCTTTTAGCCTCTTCAAATCTCAATTTAAACCCTCAGAGGAAGAAAAAAGATTTATACTTTTGCACCTTTTCCACACAAAATTCCATTTACCATGGGTTTTGTAGACTATTCAGATGACAAAATACCAGTCATCCGAAGAAGGTTTAAAATTCGATGGTGGGACAACTTTAAAATACCAAAGAGCCTCGCACCACCAAATGTTCAACAATGGCTAGATAATAATAAACCAAATCCTTTACAGGCACCTCCCCAGACACCACAGGCGCCATTCCAATGAAAGGAACATACCCAGTTCCTTTCACAAAAATCTCAGATGGCCTCAATGCTAGCCGCAGCTAAAACTCCAGAAGAGATACAGGCAATATTCCAGAAATTTGCACCATCCTCATCCAAACAGAGCTCTTCGACTGATGAGGAAGAACCCAGAATTAAAAATGAAAATAATCCTATTTTCGGCAACAGTGGATTCTAGATGCGGCCAAAAATACCGAAAATCCCGGAGGAATAATTGACGAAAATTCCCAACAAATCTCAGTGCCCAAATAGTGAAAGCAGAATTCGAGATGAAGACAAAAATACCGTGGTCATGCATGACGTCATTATGCACTCGGAGGAATAGTTTAATTAATTAAATATTGTTGTAATAGTAAATTCCCACTTTCTAATTCTCTTATAAAAAGAGAACCCCTCTCCCTTAGTTTTTCAAGTTTTTTCTTCCCCTAGTTTAGAATTTTCTTCCTTCTCTCTAGAAGTTGAAGATCTCAAAAGAAGTTGTCGGAGGCGATGCGACGACCAAGTTCATCCCCTTAGTAGATTAGTTACTTAAATATTCCCAAATATACCTTACTCGAAATTATCCAATTGATGTTCGGAGTTTAGAATAAATAGGGTTTTCTTAGCTAATTAAATTCACGTTTTTAATTATTTAAATTCTTACATGGTTGGTTTTACCACCTACTGGAATTGAATTCCTGTCTTTAATTTATTAATACCTGCATCAATGGTTGGCACAACCACCTACTTTAAATTCCTGCAAAACCTTACAATTATGGTTTCCTTTATGAGGAACCTTAGTTAAGTAAGTTACTCTCTATTTACTTGTCGTATTATTTAATTATCTCTATATTATTCAATCCCTTATATATCAGTTCCTTCCCTATTTATTGTCCCCTTTAGATCCTCGGCCTAACTTGGTGAAAGATTAAAAGCTGCTAATAACACCAAAATCAGAATTGATTCAAAGACCAGTGCGACAATTGAAAACAATAGAGTTTCTATAGCAACACTGTTTGTTTTAACATATGACATACACAGTTCTGTCATCTTAGGAACACCATTCATAAATTTCATCACTCCTTACAAAATAGATAGCGATTCCGTATCTTTTAAATTTAATAAAAAAAAATTAAAATTCCATTTTATAGAAAAACCAAAAACAAGAAATTTAAACATAATAAGAACATGTTCGATACATGAAGATGGTATAAACACGAAATACATGAAGATGGTATAAACACGAAAATACAGGGAAAAACATACCACCTACCAGAACTGAAAAAAGAAGTTTCAGTTAAAAGATTAAATACCCAATTTAAAATACCCGATGTTAAAAAACAAATTTCTAAACTCCAAAAAACATTCGAAACAGAGATATGTTCCGAAATTCCAAATGCCTTTTGGAGCAGAAGACAACACATAGTAGATTTTCCTTATGAAAAGGATTTTGATGAAAGACAAATTCCGACAAAGGCCAGACCCATTCAAATGAATAGCGACCTTGAACAACATTGCAGAAAAGAAATACAGGATCTTGAAAATAAAAAACTAATTTCCAAATCTCGATCCCCTTGGAGTTGTGCTGCTTTCTATGTAAACAAAAATTCCGAAATAGAAAGCGGGATTCCTAGATTGGTAATAAATTATAAACCTTTTAATACAGCCCTCAAATGGATTAGATACCCAATTCCAAATAAAAGAGACTTGTTACAAAATTACATTTTGCCTTAATATTCTCAAAATTCGACATGAAATCAGGTTTTTGGCAAATCCAAATTTCTGCGAAAGATCGTTATAAAACCGCCTTTACGGTACCCTTTGGGCAATACGAATGGAATGTAATGCCTTTTGGCCTGAAAAATGCCCCTTCAGAATTCCAGCGAGTAATGAATGATATTTTCAATGATCATTCCAAATTCTGCATAGTCTATATTGATGATGTTTTAATATTCTCAAATTCCATAGAAGAACATTTCAAACATCTCAAAACATTCTTTTATGTCACTAAGAAAAATGGATTGGTAATATCCAAGTCAAAAATGAACCTGTTTCAGACTAGGATAAGATTTTTAGGACATTATCTATCCCAAGGTAAAATCACACCAATAGAAAGGTCCTTAGAATTCGCAAACAAATTCCCTAACAAAATCCTTGACAAAACTCAGTTGCAAAGATTCTTAGGCAGCTTAAATTATGTTTTAGATTTTTATCCGGAGATTAATATGATGGCAAAACCACTCCATGATAGACTAAGAAAAAATCCGACTCCATGGACTGACAACCATACTATTTGTGTCCAGAAAATCAAGAAAAAAGTGCTAGAAATACCGTGTCTTCATATAGCAGATCCTCAGCTACCTAAGGTAGTAGAAACAGATGCCTCAGACTTAGGATACGGAGGGATCTTAAAACAAAAATCAGGGGGAAAAGAACGTATAGTCCAATACACCTCTTCAAAACTATTCTACCATTAAAAAAGAAATTTTGAGCATCGTCTTATGCATACAAAAATTTCAAAGTGATTTATTAAATCAAATATTTTTACTTAGAGTAGACTGCAAAAGTGCTAAAGAGGTTTTACAAAAGGATGTTAAAAACCTTGCGTCAAAACAAATTTTTGCACGATGGCAAGCAATTCTCGGTATTTTTTATTTTGATATTGAATATATTAAAGGAGAAACAAATTCCATTCCAGATTTCCTAACCCGAGAATTCCTCCAAAACAAAGAAAACTCCTAAAAACCCCTCTTACTCCTTCACAAATCCCCCAGAAGAAGAAAGAAGTTGAAACAGTTACATATTCGAAAAGAATGGATACAGTAGAAAACCGAAGAAAGAAACTGATACAACTATTGGTTCATAAACAAAGGATCATCCGAGGATCATCCAAAGTACAGAAATGGTGATTAAACTAAATGTTTTCTAAAAATAGAGAAAGGATTTTCAAAACCCTTTCTCAAATCAATTTAGAGAAAGAATAAATTTCAAAACCCTTTCTCAAAACAATTTCTGAACTTCTAACTTGTAGTAAATACGAGTTACTTTAAAAATAAATCTTTGGACAAAAATGTTTCTTCAAAATTATGGGATTTTAAAACCCCATACTTTTACCAAACTATTTTGCGAAAATATTCATTTTGTAAACAAAATTTCGTTTATCACTTATTAGATCTGCAAAATACTCCGAGTAATTGCTCTCATTCATTGGGGGGATGACTTATCAAAACTCATCAATTTCCCAAATTCCCACAAAAATGAGCCTATTTTGATATTCCTTTTAATTACTGGGATTACCAACAAGCTTGGTTCAATTCCTTCTTTATCCAAAATTCCAAATTAAGTCATACTTGGCTTTTGCATTTTGATACCTCATGTGATGCTTCACAATTTCTCACTTGCTGGAATTCATGGTGGGAACAATTTGGGCCTACCCTGGATATACAAAAACCCGAAGTTATTAAATCTTTTAGCCTCTTCAAATCTCAAATCAAACCCTCAGAGGAAGAAAAAAATTTATAACTTTGCACCTTTTCCACACAAAATTCCATCTACCATGGGTATTCACATGGTTTGTAGACTATTCAGATGACAAAATACCAGTCATCCGAAGAAGGTTTGAAATTCGATGGTGGGACATCTTTAAAAAACCAAAGAGCCTAGCACTACTAAATGTCCAGCAATGGTTAGATGATAATAAACCAATTCAGACACCTTCCTAGACACCACAGGCGCCATTTTGATCAAAGGAGCATACCCAATTCCTTTCTCAAAAATCCCAGATGGCCTCAATGCTTGCAGCAGCTAAAACTCCAGAAGAAATGCAAGCCATATTCCAGAAATTTGCACTATCATCGTCGAAACAAAGCTCTTCAACAGAAGAGGAAGAACCCGGAATTGAAAATGAAAATATCCCTATTTTCGGCAACAGTGGATTCTAGATGCTACCAAAAATATCGAAAATCCCGGAGGAATAATTGACGAATTGACGAAAATTCCCGACAAAAATAAATGTCCAAACATTGAAAGCAGTATTCGAGATGAAGACAAAAACAATGAGTTCGTGCATGACCTCATTCTGCACTCGAATGAATAGTTTAATTATTAAAATATTATTGTAATAGTAAATTCCACTTTGTAATTCTCTTATAAAAATAGAACCCCTCCCCTTAGTTTCAGAAGTTTTTTCTTCTCTTAGTTTAGAATTCTCTTTCTTCTCTCTAGAAGTTTGAAGATCTTTCAGTTTATCCCCTTAGTAGATTAGTTACTTAAATTCCAAAAATACCTTCTTCATATGACCTCGGGGAGTCATTGAAGATCAATATTCGCAAATATACCTTACCCGAAATTATCCAATTGATATGATTCAGTTCACTCACTGATTCATACCAGTTAAATCACAAATACATCGTTCGGAATTAAACTCCTTGTAAGTATTTTAAAGTTTTGAATAAAAACGATTATGGATGGCACTGTCTCCTATATCTTTTAAAAATTCATGTTCTTTAAATTCTTGCATTTAAATTCACGTTTTTAATTATTTAAATTATTGCAACATGGTTGGTTCTACCACCTACAACAATTAAATTCCTGTCTTTAATTTATTTATACCTGCATATATGGTTGGCACAACCACCTACTTTAAATTTCTTTAAATTCTTGTACTTAAATTTGTTTAAATTCATGTAGAACCTTACAATTATGATTTCCTTTATGAGGAACTTAGCTAAGTAAGTTACTCTCTATTTACTTGTCGTATTATTTAATTATCTCTATATTATTCAATCCCTTATATATCCTTTATTGTTTTCAATTGTCGCACTGGTCTTTGAATCAATTCTGATTTTGGTGTTATTTGCAGCTTTTACTCTTTCACTAGTTTTTTCTCTGAACGTTTCTGGTACTATGTCTATTTTTATTAGGTTTTAATCCGCACCTGTATCAAAAAGTGCAATTGTTTGGATTTTAAAGTTATCCAAGAATTTAAGAGTAATTTTTATTAGGTATCTTTTTGACGTGATTTGTCTTAAGACATTAAGAAAGTCTTCTGGAATTTCTTCTAGGTTTTTTTGGCTCTATGGGGTTTTCTGATTTAGATCTTTGTGATGTAGGTTTTGAAAGAATTATTTTTATTAATTTAGAATCTTGTTTCTGTTTTTCTTTTAATTGTTTTATCTCTAATTTTACTTCTTTTATTTCTTTTTGTAATTCTTGTTTTGTTATTACTTTGTTATCCTTTTTATTACTTTTTTATCATTGTTTAACACACATATGTGTTTAATTATTTCAGATGAACTAGCCGTGACCAATTTAGTTATTTGAAGGGAAACACTAGGTTCTATCCTGGTGTCTGAATCAGAATTATGTAATTTCATTTTACAGTATTTTGAGGTTTGTTTGTATTTGAAAATGTCTTTTTTAGGATTTCTTTTATTTTGGAATTGTTGTAAGACATTATTGATATTGGAATTATGTATTAAAGTCTCACACCTTTTCTCGGAAGATTGTGGCGTATCTGGGATAATAAATTTTGTGTTAAAACTATCGGATGTTCCAATTTTTCTTAATTGGTCTTGTATAGCCTGAAATTTTTCTAGAATTGGCTATAGTTTCCCATTCCTGTGTCTTATTCCTAATTGTAATGGGATTTATTGATTTAGGAAAAGGGAATTCCATAGAATTTTGGGAAGAATATACTGCAAACCAATTAAAGAAGGGAATATTAATTTCGTTCTTTTTTATGAATTCATAGAATTTTTCTTGTGTTTGTTTTCGTGTATTTAAGAAGTTTTTAAAGAACCAAATCCTTTTTTCAAGGTTATGTTCTTCATAAAATTCTTCATGAAGGAATTTTATATTAATCTGGAATCCCTCAATATTATTGTGGGAATTGTCCATAACTAATATAATCTTTGGAATCTTTCTTTCTTCTGGTTTCTTATGGGGATTTGTTTATCTAACTCAAAATTGAGTAGTAGATGTGTTGAGTATATTTGTACACCAGTTTATTTGTCTTTCTTGGACAATTATGTTTATGTTAATATATTTTAAACTGCTATATAGCGCTATGAATTTAGAGAGGATTACTTCTCTAGTGATTTCCTTGCTATAGCTATCTAGTGACTCAGAGGGTACTAATTTCGAGTAATAGCTTAGTAGACTAAGGGTTTGATTTTAAAATTTTCTTTTACTTTTAAAGTGTAGCCACTTGGATAAATTAACAATATTTATGCGTTGGAAAGAAGGATGGGTTTTCATATAAGGAAACCTATTTAGAAGAATGGTATTTTGGATTTTGTAAAAGTAATCTCTATTTACTTTTGGTATAATTAATTATCAATCTAATATTCAAAAACCTATATAACGATTTCTTCGAAATTTATTATCTTCTTTGAATTCGTGGAAGAAGATGATTCCAAAATCATAAGAAGTAGTTCTATCGAGAAATGGATCCATATATATGGAATCCTAGTTCGAAAACCCTTACCTTCCTACAACCCCAACCGAACAGTATATCAATGGTTCTTATCAGCCCTACACACGGAGACTTACCGTGACCTTGCAGTCTGATCGTTCGGAACTCCGGGATTTAATCAACTCAGAAGGCTCAGCCGTAGCCAAGTTTATCGGGGAAATCGAACATGGATTTCACCTGATCTGGAACTTATATTTCTCTGTAGAATTTACCCTTTATGGCTTTGATACCAAGTTAGGCCGAAGATCTAAAGGGGACAATAATTAGGGAAGGAACTGGTATATAAGGGATTGAATAATATAGAGATAATTAAATAATACGGCAAGTAAATAGAGAGTAACTTACTTAGCTAAGGTTCCTCATAAAGGAAACCATAATTGTAATGTTCTGCAGGAATTTAAAGGAATTTAAGTACAGAAATTTAAAGGAAATTAAAAACGTGAATTTAAATGCAAGAATTTAAAGAACATGAATATTTAAAAGATATAGGAGGCAGTGTCATCCATAATCGCTTTTATTCAAAACTTTTAAAATACTTACAAGGAGTTTAATTTCGAACGGTGTATTAGTGTTTATCTGTTATGAATCAGTAAGTGAACTGAATCATATCAATTTGATATTTTTCGGGTAAGGTATATTTGGGAATTTATGTTCATAGACTCCCCGAGGTCTTATGAACTTGGAATATTTAGAAATATTTAAGTAACTAATCTACTAAGGGGATGAACTTGGAAGATATTCAACTTCTAGAGAGAAGGAAGAGAATTCTAAACTAAGGGAAGAAAAAACTTGAAAACCTAAGGGAGAGGGGTTCTCTTTTTATAAGAGAATTACAAAGTGGGAATTTACTATTACAACAATATTTAATTAATTAAACTATTCATCCGAGTGCAGAATGACGTCATGCATGACCTCGGTATTTTTGTCTTCATCTCGAATTCTGCTTTCACTATTTGGGCACTGAGATTTGTCGGGAATTTTCGTCAATTATTCCTCCGGGATTTTCGATATTTTTGGCAGAATCTAGAATCCACTGTTGCCGAAAATAGGATTATTTTCATTTTCAATTTCGGGTTCTTCCTCATCAGTCGAAGAGCTCTGTTTGGATGAGGGTGGTGTAAATTACTGGAATATTGCCTGTATCTCTTCTGGAGTTTTAGCTGCGGCCAACATTGAGGCCATCTGGGATTTTTGTGAAAGGAACTGGGTATGTTCCTTTGATTAGAATGACGCCTGTGGTGTCTGGGGAGGTGCCTGTAAAGGAATTGATTTATTATTATCTAGCCATTGTTGAATCCCGAAACCGAACAGGGATTCGTATGTATTATTATTTGGGAATATAACTGATTATTATCTAGCCAAGTTACTCATATACCAGTTCTGGAACTTAATATACCTTACCCGAAATTATCTAATTGATATGATTCAGTTCACTTACTGATTCATACCAGTTAAATCTCAAATACATCGTTCGAAATTAAACTCCTTCTAAGTATTTTAAAGTTTTGAATAAAAACGATTATGGATGGCACTGCCTCCTATATCTTTTAAAAAATCGTGTTCTTTAAATTCTTGCATTTAAATTCACGTTTTTAATTATTTAAATTCTTGCAACATGGTTGGTTCTACCACATACTACAATTAAATTCATGTCTTTAATTTATACCTGCATCTATGGTTGGCACAACCACCTACTTTAATTTCCTTTAAATTCCTGTACTTAAATTCCTGCAGAACCTTACAATTATGGTTTCCTTTATGAGGAATCTTAGCTAAGTAAGTTACTCTCTATTTACTTGTCGTATTATTTAATTATCTCTATATTATTCAATCCCTTATATACCAGTTCCTTCCCTATTTATTGTCCCCTTTAGATCCTCGGCCTAACTTGGTATCAAAGCCATAAAGGGTAAATTCTACAGAGAAATATAAGTTCCAGATCATGTGAAATCCCTGGAAGGTATATTTTTAGTCAAATCCATGGAAGAAATGTCCTGAAATTATCTAGCCAAGTTATACCTTACCAGATCAGTTACTTTGTAATTATTATCGAGCCAAGTTACTCTCTATAACTGAAGGTATATTCTGAAATCCATGGTAGCTGGTTCAAATTGTTTGCAAAATTTTCCGAATTCACATTTTGTTCTTTTTAATTATTTTCTACGGTGTTTTTGTAATTTTATATCTTGACAGATTTTTAATCCTTCTTGTTGAGTTATACAGACTAATTCTCCGTATGTATTAATATCCTAAATTAATTATTTTGGTATAATTAATTATCAATCTACTATTCAAAAACCTATATAACGATTTCTTCGAAATTTATTATCTTCTTTGAATCCATGGAAGAAGATGATTCCAAAATCATAAAAGTAGTTCTATCGAGAAATGGACCCATGTATATGGAATCCTAGTTCGAAAACCCTTACCTTCCTACAACCCCAACCTTACAGTACACCAATGGGTTCTTATCAGCCCTACACACGGGGACTTACTGTGACCCTGCGGTCTGATCGTTCGGAACACCGGGATTTAACCAACTCAGAAGGCTCAGCCGTAGCCAAGTTTATCGGGGAAACCGAACAGGGATTTCACCTGATCTGGAACTTATATTTCTCTGTAGAATTTACCCTTTATGGCTTTGATACCAAGTTAGGCCGATGATCTAGAGGGGACAATAAATAGGGAAGGACTGGTATATAATGAATTGAATAATATAGAGATAATTAAATAATACGACAAGTAAATAGAGAGTAACTTACTTAGCTAAGGTTCCTCATAAAGGAAACCATAATTGTAAGGTTCTGCATGAATTTAAAGGAATTTAAAGAAATTTAAAGTAGGTTGTTGTGCCAACCATAGATGCAGGTATAAATTAAAGACATAAATTTAATTGCAGTAGGTGGTAGAACCAACCATGTTGCAAGAATTTAAATAATTAAAAACGTGAATTTAAATGCAAGAATTTAAAGAACATGAATTTTTAAAAGTTATAGGAGGCAGTGCCATCCATAATCGTTTTTATTCAAAACTTTAAAATACTTAGAAGGAGTTTAATTTAGAACGATGTATTTGGGATTTAACTGGTATGAATCAGTAAGTGAACTGAATCATATCTATTGAATAATTTCGGGTAAAGTATATTAAGTTCCAGAACTGGTATATGAGTAACTTGGCTAGATAATAATCAGTTATATTCCCAAATAATAATACATACGAATCCCTGTTCGATTTCGTGATTCCACAATGGCTAGATAATAATAAACCAATTCCTTTACAGGTACCTCCCCAGACACCACAGGCGCCATTCCAATCAAAGGAACATACCTAGTTCCCTTCACAAAAATCCAAGATGGCCTCAATGTTGGCCGCATCTAAAACTCCAGAAGAGATACAGGCAATATTCCAGATATTTGCACCATCCTCATCCAAACAGATCTATTCGACTGATGAGGAAGAACTCGGAATTAAAAATGAAAATAATCCTATTTTCGGAAACAGTGGATTCTAGATGCTGCCAAAAATACCGAAAATCCCGGAGGAATAATTGACGAAAATTCCCGACAAATCTCAGTGCCCAAATAGTGAAAGCAGAATTCGAGATGAAAACAAAAATACTGAGGTCATGCATGACATCATTCTGCACTCGGATGAATAGTTTAATTAATTAAATATTGTTGTAATAGTAAATTTCCACTTTGTAATTCTCTTAAAAAAAGAGAACCCCTCTCCCTTAGTTTTTCAAGTTTTTTCTTCCCTTAGTTTATAATTCTCTTCCTTCTCTCTAGAAGTTGAAGATCTTCCAAGTTCATCCCCTTAGTAGATTAGTTACTTAAATATTCCCAAATATTCCAAGTTCATAAGACCTCGGGGAGTCTATGAACATAAATTCTCAAATATACCTTACCCGAAAAATATCAAATTGATATGATTCAGTTCACTTACTGATTCATAACAGATAAACACCAATACACCGTTCGAAATTAAACTCCTTGTAAGTATTTTACAAGTTTTGAATAAAAACGATTATGGATGTCACTGCCTCCTATATCTTTTAAATAATCATGTTCTTTAAATTCTTGCATTTAAATTCACGTTTTTAATTATTTAAATTCTTGCAACATGGTTGGTTCTACCACCTACTGCAATTAAATTTATGTCTTTAATTTATTTATACCTGCATTATGGTTGGCACAACCACCTTCTTTAAATTCCTGCACTTAAATTCCTTTAAATTCCTGCAGAACCTTACAATTATGGTTTTCTTTATGAGGAACCTTAGCTAAGTAAGTTACTCTCTATTTACTTGTCTTATTATTTAATTATCTCTATATTATTCAATCCCTTATATATCAGTTCCTTCTCTATTTATTATCCCCTTTAGATCCTCGGCCTAACTTGGTATCAAAGCCATAAAGGGTAAATTCTACAGAGAAATATAAGTTCCAAATCATGTGAAATCCTTAGAAGGTATATTTTTAGTCAAATCCATGGAAGAAATGTCCTGAAATTATCTAGCCAAGTTAAACCTTACCAGATCAGTTAATTTGTAATTATTATCTAGCCAAGTTACTCTCTATAACTGAAGGTATATTCTGAAATCCATGGTAGCTGGTTCGAATTGTTTGCAAAATGTTCCTAATTCACATTTTGTTCTTTTCAATTCCTTTTTAAGGTGTTTTTGTAATTTTAGATCTTGACAGATTTTTAATCCTTCTTGTTGAGTTATACAGACTAATTCTCCGTATGTATTAATATCCTAAATTAATTATTTTGGTATAATTAATTATCAATCTACTATTCAAAAACCTATATAACGATTTCTTCGAAATTTATTATCTTCTTTGAATCCATGGAAGAAGATGATTCCAAAATCATAAAAGTAGTTCTATCGAGAAATGGATCCATGTATATGGAATCCTAGTTCGAAAACCCTTACCTTCCTACAACCCCAACCGTACAGTACACCAATGGGTTCTTATCAGCCCTACACACGGGGACTTACCGTGACCCTGCGGTCTGATCGTTCGGAACACCGGGATTTAACCAACTCAGAAGGCTCAGCCGTAGCCAAGTGTATCGGGGAAACCGAACAGGGATTTCACCTGATCTGGACTTATATTTCTCTGTAGAATTCACCCTTTATGGCTTTGATACCAAGTTAGGCTGATGATCTAAAGGGGACAATAAATAGGGAAGGACTGGTATATAAGGGAATGAATAATATAGAGATAATTAAATAATACGACAAGTAAATAGAGAGTAACTTACTTAGCTAAGGTTCCTCATAAAGGAAACTATAATTGTAAGGTTCTGCAGGAATTTAAAGGAATTTAAGTACATGAATTTAAAGGAATTTAAAGTAGGTTGTTGTGCCAACCATAGATGCAGGTATATATTTAAGACATGAATTTAATTGCAGTAGGTGGTAGAACCAACCATGTTGAAAAAATTTAAATAATTAAAAAAGTGAATTTAAATGCAAGAATTTAAAGAACATGAATTTTTAAAAGATATAGGAGGCAGTGCCATCCATAATCATTTTTATTCAAAACTTTAAAATTCTTAGAAGGAGTTTAATTTCGAACGGTGTATTTGGAATTTAACTGGTATGAATCAGTAAGTGAACTGAATCATATCTATTGGATAATTTCGGGTAAGTTATATTAAGTTCCAGAACTGGTATATGAGTAACTTGGCTAGATAATAATCAGTTATATTCCCAAATAATAATACATACGAATCCCTGTTCGGTTTCGGGATTCAACAATGGCTAGATAATAATAAATCAATTCCTTTACAGGTACCTCCCCAGACACCACAGGCGCCATTCCAATCAAAGGAACATACCCAGTTCCCTTCATAAAAATCCCAGATGGCCTCAATGTTGGCCGCAGCTAAAACTCCAGAAGAGATACATGCAATATTCCAGAAATTTGCACCATCCTCATCCAAACAGAGCTCTTCGACTGATGAGGAAGAACCCGGAATTGAAAATGAAAATAATCCTATTTTCGGAAACAATGGATTCTAGATGCTGCCAAAAATACTGAAAATCCCGGAGGAATAATTGACGAAAATTCCCGACAAATCTCAGTGCCCAAATAGTGAAAGCAGAATTCGAGATGAAGACAAAAATACCGAGGTCATGCATGGCGTCATTCTGCACTCGGCGTAGTTTAATTAATTAAATATTGTTGTAATAGTAAATTCCTACTTTGTAATTCTCTTATAAAAATAGAACCCCTCTCCCTTAGTTTTTCAAGTTTTTTCTTCCCTTAGTTTATAATTTTCTTCCTTCTCTCTAGAAGTTGAAGATCTTCCAAGTTCATCCTCTTAGTAGATTAGTTACTTAAATATTCCCAAATATTCCAAGTTCATAAGACCTCGGGGAGTCTATGAACATAAATTCACAAATATACCTTACCCGAAAAATATCAAATTGATATGATTCAGTTCACTTACTGATTCATAACAGATAAACACCAATACACCGTTCGAAAGTAAACTCCTTGTAAGTATTTTAAAAGTTTTGAATAAAAACGATTATGGATGGCACTGCCTCTTATATCTTTTAAATAATCATGTTCTTTAAATTCTTGCATTTAAATTCACGTTTTTAATTATTTAAATTCTTGCAACATGGTTGGTTCTACCACCTACTGCAATTAAATTCTTGTCTTTAATTTATTTATACCTGCATCTATGGTTGGCACAACAACCTACTTTAAATTCCTTTAAAGTCATGTAGTTAATATAGTTAATGTCTAACTAACTAAATAATCTATAAATACAACCACACACACATTGTATATCAGAGATTCAATGAATAATAACAATACAACACATTTCACTACATTGCTTTCTCTTTACTCTCTTCTTCTTCTTCTTCCTACTTTTACTGCTACTGCTTCTGCTACTTCTACTCTTATCTTGTTCTAAATCGAATGATGAACAATTTAACAGGGATAACTTCTACATCGATTAGCTTTACATAAATACCTTATTAAAAGACAAAAATAACATTAGTTCACGGGTTTGGTATGCTTGCGTCATGATAGGTTTTTACACTGTATTATAGCGGTCTTTTTTAGAATCCTACATAAATACGAAATACTTCATGCACCGCATTGTCTTTTTGTTTTTGGTAGTATTAAAGAAGTGTTCTGCAAAAAAAAAACATGGATAAAGATGGAGAGGAAAAGAATTGTGACTGATGGTGCAATCCGGGCGGCTTGACCTCATACTATGGTAAAACCTCTCTATTATAACAATCATCCTCTATAGTAACATTTCACTATAATATAAAGGCCAAAAAATTTTTTGGATTCGATTTTTCATATGTTATACTGCTCCCGTCTCAATTTAAGTGTCTTACATTTCTTTTTGGTCTATCCCAAAAAGAGCGCATCTTTATATATTTAGTAAAATTTTCAATTCAAGGCAAGTTTAAGACCTCAAGATTTAAAAAACCTCACACATCTTTAATTTAAGACCACAAGATTCAAAAGTCTCTTTAATTCTTAAACTCCGTGTCAAATTAAACTAAGACACTCAAATTGAGACGAAGGGAATATTATATATATTTTGTAATAACATTTTATTATAGCATTCAAAAAGTATTCGGACAAACGATATCGTTATAAAGAGGTTTGACTATATAAAGAATAGTGTCATTAATAAGTCATTAAATTTGAAGGCCATCTTCTCATTTTTATTATTTTCCTATATGTCTGATACTCGCATTTAAGCTCGATTAAATTTGAATAGCGTGTTGCAAGACCTATTTTGGATGAAACGCTTCCAATATGATTTTTTTCATTCTCAGAACTCGAACTCAAAACCTCTGATTAACAGTAAAGGAATCATCCCGCCAAAACCCATGTTAGACTGTCATTTTCTCATTAATATTCATAAACTCTTAAGAGGTGTGGTGACGACCAGGCGGCTTGACCATATTTTAGCCATATGTTTATGGGGCATGACAAAGTTGGTAATTCATTGAAGGCCATTTTAATTTCTCATAATTATGGCCCCTCCATCTATCTTTTCTTCTCTATATGGTTGAATACTGTTAAAAAGGAAAAGGAAATTCAAATGACTAATGAATAATTCATCTTATTAAGTTTTTTTTCTTGAGTATTTCTTTCTATTGACTAACACATATAGAGAACAAATAGTGAATCCTAAATGATCTATATATGAGAATTGAGGATCTTGAAGGAATTAGTTGATTGATGGAGTAATAGTTATGATTTACCTCGGCTATTACTTTCTATAGTATTATATGATTCTTTTTGGTATAATCAAGAGGTTCATGTGAATGCTCATGATTTGAGTTGCAGTATTGATTTGATATGATTATATGCTCGTTTATAGAGAAAAAGTTCAAACAATTTTGTATTGAGTGATTAGTTTGTGGGCTGCTTTTTTATCGTGACAACAGAACAACTCCAAACTATTCAAAACAATTACAAATTTGATAATTGAAAATTTTACCGGTCATAGCTGTTGAAAATTAAGTACTAGTAAAATTGGACTTGAACATAAGAGAGACTTTAAAGCACAGTACATGTAAGTTTTGTCTGTTGGGTTGGGCCACCACGTTAATTACCTTCTTAAAGTTTTGGAAACCGACAAAAATGACCATCCCGGTGAAACTATTGACACCCAATGACCCAAAATTTTTAAAAGATATTTCACTACAACAAATCGGTTCAGTCGCCCTCTTTGGTCTAAAAATCGCCCCCTTAGATCAAGGGTGGGATTTTTAGTCGCCCTTCAAGTCGTCTTATTACGCCCGTTGTCATAGATCAAAAAGGGCGATTTTTGAGATTCATCAAAAGGGCGACTAGAGTCGCTCTATTTGGAATGGTTCAAAAAAGAGAAAAAATTAAATGCACCAACCTTACCAAAGAGGGCGACAACAATATCTCTTTTTGAGATTCATCAAAAGGGCGACTCCCTATTTGGGATGGTTCAAAAAAGAGAAAAACTTAAATGCACTAATTGGGATTCGAACCCTGGTCTAAACTGTGACACTGTACTATTCTACTACTAGACCACTAGTTATGCAACATTAATCACCACAAATACAACCCCCTGCCAAGAATCGAACCCGGGCATCCTCTGTGGAATTGTGTCATTCTACCACTAAACCAGTCATCAATACTTGTTATATTTATACTCCTCATAATCATAAATTCCTTGGATTCGGATCCGAATATTTTGGATATCCAAAAAAATGGATATTCGTAATTTTCGGATCGGATTCGGATCCGAATATTTCGGATATCCAAAAAATCGGATATTCGTAATTTTTGGATAATTTCGGATCGGATTCGGATCTGAATATTTCAGATATCCAAAAAATCAGATATTCGTAATTTTCGGATAATTTCGGATCGGATTCGGATCCGAGTATTTCAGATATCCAAACAATCGGATATTCGTAATTTTTGGATAATTTAGGATCGGATTCGGATCCGAATAGTTCGGATATCCAAAAATTCGGATATTCGTAATTTTTGGATAATTTAGGATCGGATTCGGATCCGAATATTTCAGATATCCAAAAAATCGGATATTCATAATTTTTGGATAATTTCGGATCGGGTTCGGATTCGAATATTTTGGATATCCAAAAAATCGAATATTCATAATTTTCAGATATTTTCGGATCGGATCCGAATAGTTCGGATATTCAAAAAATCGGATATTCCTAATTTTTGGATAATTTAGGAACGGATTCGAATCCGAATAGTTCGGATATCCAAAAAATTGGATATTCGTAATTTTTGGGTAATTTCGGATCGGATTCGGATATCCAAAAAATCGGCTATCCAAAATTTTCGGATCGGATTCCGAGACTTTGAGTTAAAAAGATAATTAATCACGTTTGAAATTTTTAATCTTTAAAAGTATATTTCAAATTGAACAAAAATTATAATTCTTATATTAAGAAGAGCGATTTTCTCAAGTCACCCCATTTGATATGGCCAAATAGGGCGAGTTTGGTCGCCCTGTTTGACCTTACAAAAGGGGAGACTTGATAAAATCGTCCTTCTTGATCTAAGAATTATAATTTTTGTTCAATTTGAAATCTACTTATAAAGATTAAAAATACCAATTATTATTAATAGTTTGTCAAATAATATAAACAACACATTTATGGGCAGTGAAATCAAAGTTTAGAAATAAATTAAAATTTCAAAAGTAAGAAAAATGCATATTTATTTATACAACATAGATGAAATTCGACCTCTTTTGTTAAATAAACTTAAATAGAAATACAAAATCGATCGTCACTATTTTATAAGACATTAATGAAATTCTTATAAAGTTGATATGAGTCATAGAATGTGATAGTTAAGAAACACATTTAAAGAATTTGTAGGACTCGTTTGGTGTGAGAGATAAGAAATAATTAATTTCGGATTAATCTCTAAATAAATTTATCTCAAATTTGGTCTATAATATTTGTCACTTTGGAAAATAAAAAAATATTAATTTCATATTTCAGTTCAACTTTTACTACTCTAAGAAGACATGTAATTATTAATCAATAATTGAAGTAACAAATAAACGTTATTTAATCTCATTTTTTGTTGTACTCAAAGAGGGCGACTATGATCGATATTCAAAAAGGGCGACTGTAGTCGCCCTTTTTTATCGATATCCAACAAGGGCGACTGTAGTCACCCTTTTTTATCGATATCCAACAAGGGCGACTGTAATCGCCTTTTTTTATCGATATCCAACAAGGGCTACTGTAGTCGCCTTTTTTTATGTGGTTAAAAATAGAATGAAATTTTTTCAATACAGTGTATATATATATATATATATATATATATATATATATATATATGTTTTGAGAATTATACCAATGATAAATGTCCTTTATTTTGTGTAATTTAAGCTTTAACTGAGTGGAGAATATTCAACTTTTGTAGTAATTTGATTTTTTTAATAAAATATGATAAATAAATTTAAACATCGAAACATTTATGTTAGAAATAAATTAAAATTTCGAAAGTAAGAAAAATGCATATTTATTTATACAACATAGATGAAATTCGACCTCTTTTGTTGAATAAACTTAAATAGAAATAGAAAATCCATCGTCACTATTTTATAAGACATTAATGAAATTTGTATAACGTTGATATGAGTCAAAGAATGTGATAGTTAAGAAACACATTTAAATAATTTGTAGGACTCGTTTGGTGTGAGAGATAAGAAATAATTAATTCTGGATTAATCTCAAAATAAATTTATCTCAAATTTGGTCTATAATATTTGTCACTTTGGAAAATAAAAAAACATTAATTTCATATTTCAATTCAACTTTTACTACTCTAAGAAGACATGTAATTATTAATCAATAATTGAAGTAACAAATAAAAGTTATTTAATTTCATTTTTGGTTGTACTCAAAGAGGGCGACGATGATCGATATCCAAAAAAGGCGATTGTAGTCGCCCTTTTTGACGATATCCAACAAGGGCGACCGTAGTCGCCCTTTTTGATCGATATCCAACAAGGGCGACCATAGTCGCTCTTTTTGACGTGGTTAAAAATAAAGTGCAATTTTTTCACTAAAGTATATATCTATGTGTTTTGAGAATTATACAAATGATAAATGTCCTTTATTTTGTGTTATTTAAGCTTTAACTGAGTGGAGAATATTCAACTTTTGTAGTAATTTGATTTTTTTAATAAAATATGATAGATAAATTTAAACATCAAAACATTTATGGGCAGTGGAATAAAAGTTTAGAAATAAATTAAAATTTCAAAAGTAAGCAAAATGCATATTTATTTATACAACGTAGATGAAATTCGACCTCTTTTGTTAAATAAACTTAAATAGAAATACAAAATCCATCGTCACTATTTTATAAGACATTAATGAAATTCTTATAACGTTGATATGAGTCAAAGAATGTGATAGTTAAGAAACACATTTAAAAATTTTGTATGACTCGTTTGGTGTGAGATAAGAAATAACTAATTCCGAATTAATCTCTAAATAAATTTATTTCAAATTTGGTCTATAATATTTGCTACTTTGGAAAATAAAAAAAACATTAATTTCATATTTCAATTCAACTTTTACTATTCTAAGAAGACATGTAATTATTAATCACTAATTGAAGTAACAAATAAAAGTTATTTAATCCCATTTTTGTTGTACTCAAAGAGGGCGACTTTTGATTGATATCCAACAAGGGCGACTGTAGTCGCCCTTTTTGATCGATATCAACAAGGGCGACTGTAGTCGCTCTTTTTGTTGAGGACCAAAAAGAGCGACTTTTTAAAGTCTCCCCGTTTGATTAGGATCAAAAGGGGCGACTTCTGGTTAAATTAAAAAGGGGCGACTTCTGGTTAAATTAAAAAGGGCGACTAGAAGTCGCACTTTTTGGTAATAACTAATAGGGCATTAAAAAGCTGCCCTTTTTGGTTTAAAAAAATCTCCCTCTTTGAGGCATTTTGTTGTAGTGTTTTTTAGCATTTTCAAAATAATTCGATCCATTTTCAACTAATTGCAGCATATGTATATAAATTGTATAATTATTGTATATGTATCACTACTTTATATATATAGAGAATGTATCATAGGTATAAAAACTTTGTCATTGCTATATATAGAATATGTATCCCTACAATATATGCATAAAAGATATATCATTGTTGTGTAATTTATGAATAATAAATATTTAATCAACATATAATGTGTGTAATAATGTATACACACTAATGATACACATATTATACAGTTATTATGCATTATTTTACATAACGAATAAATGACCAACACATCTGAAGGACTTGTCGGAAAATGGAGCAACGAATAAGATAAATTGGAGCAACGATAGCATTAGATGGTGTTCGCATGGTTTTTCCGGCCAAAGTCCGGCAACAAGAACAACATATCAGTCAAGCCCCTGAACCAAGTCCAAAAATGACGACATGAAAATATATTTTGGGAATATTTGTTGAACCGAGAGAGTGATAGAGTTGTATTTTATTTTGATCATTTTGCATAGTAAACGAGATATTAAAGAAAATTGTTAGAATATTCTAGAATTAATATGGTAATATTGTGTATTATCTTGTATTAATGTAGTAACCCATTATTATGGTAGGTAGTTTAATATATAGGAATATTCTTAAGATTATACTAGGCAAGAGTTACTCTTCCTAGTTAATATAAAAGATGTATATATTCTTACCTAATGGAACAAGGTCGTTTGAGGAAAATAATATCAAAGTCTTACATGGTATCAAGAATTTAAGAAAAAAGATCCATATTTTCTCTCCAAATTTTCGACCTAGTCTTCTTCCTTGGCCGAATTTTTTTTCATATTTTTTTAATTTTGTGCTTTATCCCTCCATTGTTGAACAACCTTCATCTCAACCAAATATGTGAATCTAAATCATCTTTTCATCCGGCTCTAACTGTCTCAAATATTAAAACACATGTTTCTGTTAAACTGGAAATGAAAATCGTGCATTATGCTACATGGGCAGAATTGTTTAAAATATGTTGTAGGGATCACAAAGTTCTTCATCATATCATTCCATATGGGAAGGGAAAGGAAGTACTCACTGATGCAGACAAGGAATTGTGGGATACGCTTGATGCCACAGTCTTTGGTTGGATTTATGCAACAATTTCCACGGACTTGTTCCACACCATAATGGAGCCGGATTCAACAGCCATGGCGGCGTGGGAACGATTGAGAAATATTTTTCAAGATAATCAAAACTCTAGCATTGTTACACTGGAACAGAAATTCTCCACCATTGACATGATGAATTTTCCCAATGTTTCAGCATATTATCAACGCCTCAAAGTGTTGGCAGATCAGTTAAGAAATGTCGGTTCACCGATTACTAATAACCGGTTAGTATTGAAATTGGTTGATGGTCTCACTGATGCAGATAACGGAGTAAGAACTCTAATCCGCCAAAGTAATCCTTTACCACAATTCTATCAAGCAAGATTCATGCTTGTACTTGAAGAGTCGGGCTTGATAAAAAAGGCCTCAACTACTTCAAATTCCGCCTTCATTGTCACTCCTTCAAATGATGGTAATTCGTTTGTTCCCTCTCACCAAAATAAGGCACAAAAATGACGTAATAATAATAAAAATAAGGGTAGAAATCGCGGAAATAACAAAGGTGGAGGGCATCGAAATTCCGGTGGCGGCGAAAATGGCGGCACCACCAACTCCGGTGGTGGACAGTGGCAGCAGGGCGGTGGCAGAACCGGCGGAGGTGGCGGACAGTGGCAGCAGGGCAGTGGTCCAGCGAACTGGGCCTGGCAGTGGCCTTGGGCTGCACCGCCCAGCCCAGCAGGCAATTGGGCCAGGCAGACCCAACGGCCCACTGGCCAGACCCAGCAGTGGCAGCAAACTCAGCACAGTGGGCCTCAATTCAGACAGGCCCAGCAGGCCTATTTTACTGGACCAGTCTCGCCAAGCAGTGGACTTGGGCCTCAGCCGACCCAGTGGCATGAGGCCCACTCAACCATGGTCCACCCAACAGATATTGAGTCTGTCATGCATACTCTTGGACTCAACCCACCAGATTCAAACTAGTATATGGACTCCGGGGCAATACGTCCTCCCAAGGTAATCTCATCTCCTATTTTAATTTGAGCAATGATAGTGGTATAGTTGTCGGAAATGGCCATTCAATTCCAATTAAAGGGTATGGTTCTACTAAATTGTCACCACCAAACCCACCAATGTCTTTAAATAATGTCATACATGCTCCAAAGTTAATCAAAACTTGGTATCTGTTAGAAAGCTTACAACCGATAATTGGGTATCTGTTCGTTTTAACCCATTTGGTTTTTCCGTGCATGGTTTCCAGACGGGAAGCTTCTCATGAAATGTGATAGCAATGGGGGACTCTACCCAATAAGTTTACCTAATCATCAGTCCAAGTTTCAGTCTACTTTTGCAGCTTTGGCACCATCTTTATGGCACCAACGTTTGGGGTATCCGGGGGAGGCTGTTTTGGTCTCCCTTAAACAAAATAAATTTATTTATTGTACCCAAACTCGGACGTTAAATAAGTGTCATTCTTGTGTACTTGGTAAACATGTTAAACTGCCATTTATTGCTTCTACTTCATGCAGCCTTGTTCCATTTGATATTTTGCATTGTGACATTTGGACATCACCCGTTTTGAGTTCTTCTGGTCATATATATTATTTGCTTATCCTTGATGATTACTCTAATTATTTGTGGACATTTTCTTTGTCAAAGAAATCACAAGTGTTTTTCACATTTCTCACTTTTAGAGCATTCATCAAAACTCAATTTGAACGGAAGATTAAGTGTATACAATGTGATAATGGGAGGGAATTTGACAATAATCAGTTTTGGGATTTTTTAAAAATAAATGGTTTAAATTTTCGTCTGTCTTGTCCTTACACTTCATCACAAAATGGGAAGGCGGAACACAAAATTAGAACTATAAACAACATTGTTAGGACATCCCTAGCTCTTGCATCCCTACCTCCCATATTTTGGCATCATGCACCTCTTGCATCCCTACCTCCCATATTTTGGCATCATGCACTTCAAATGACCACATACATTTTGAACATTCTTCCTCATAAGAACATGTCCTACCAAGCTCCACTAAAAATGTTTTATTTACGAGAGCCATCATATTTTCATTTATGGGTGTTTGGTTGTATGTACTACCCCATCTTTCCATCTACCACAATCACCAAACTTCAACCCTGATTCACTCCTTGTGTCTTCCTGGGTTATCTTGCCAATCAACGTGGTTACAAATGCTATGATATTTCTTCAAATAGAATAATTGTCAGTCGTCACGTGATTTTTTATGAAGCGGTTTTTCCCTTTGCTAAGATTCATGAAATCGGGACTCATACTTATGATTTTTTAGATGATGATAAGCTCTCGTATTTAACACATTTTCTCCACAGCTCAAGAAATACCTCAAATATTGGGCCCACTCACCCGTCCCAACTCTCGGGCAGTGTCTCGGCTGGACCCACTCAACAACCCCAAATTGTCCAACACACTGGACAACTGGGCCAGTCCACTACTTACTTCCCAGTTACCATCCCAGTGGTCCAATCCAGTGGACAATTGGGTCAGTCCAAAGCCCAAAGCCCAGTCCTCATTCCAGTTTATCCATCTAGTGGCGTCCAGCCCACTGGATTGGCCCAAAGCTCCCTAATTCCGCACTTGGCCAGTGGCATCCAGTCCACTGGCCCAACATCCCGTCCGGTCACCCATAGTCAATATGGTATTGTTAAACCCAATACCAAATACAACCTTCACACACAGGTTTTCAATTCACATTTGCCTCGTAACCCAGTGTCTTATCTAAAAGACCCGGATGGGAAAATGGTCATGGATGATGAATATCATGCTTTAATTAAAAATAGGACATGGAATTTAGTACCTCATCCATCTAATACTACTATTATTCGGTCTATGTGGATTTTTAACCATAAAGAAAAATTTGATGGATCTTTTGAGCGGCATAAGGCCCGTCTTGTAGGTGATGGGAAGACCCAGCAGGTTGGAATCGATTGGGGGAGACGTTTAGTCCAGTGGTCAAACCAACTACTATCAGAACAGTTCTAAGTCTGTCACTCTCAAAAGGATGGTCACTTCATCAACTGGATGTCAAAAATGCATTTCTTCATGGTAACCTGAATGAGATAGTTTGCATGCACCAACCTTTGGGATATAGAGATCCTACGTATCCCAATCATGTATGTTTTCTAAACAAATAATTGTATGGCCTCAAACAGGCTCTCAGGGCTTGGTATAAGCGGTTTGCAGATTTTGTGTCACAAATGGGTTTTACTCACAACCGTTCTGACAATTCTTTGTTTATTTATCATCAGGATAATAATACTGCTTATCTTCTTTTATATGTGGATGATATCATTCTTACAGCATCTTTAGACTCCCTCCGCAAGAGTATCATGTCTCAGATTGGTTCCGAATTTGCTATGAAGGATCTTGGTCCACGACACTATTTTCTAGGTACTATTGTGACACGACATGCAGATGGGTTATTTCTCTCCCAAAAGAAGTATGCATCTGAAATTGTGGAACGAGCTGATATGTCCTCATGCAAACCTTCGGCAACTCCGGTGGACACAAAGTCGAAGTTGAGTGCTATCTCTAGCAAACCCTTTGTTGATCCTACATTATACCACAGCCTGACTGGAGGTTTGCAGTACCTCACATTCACCAGGCCGGATATTACCTACGCAGTATAATAAGTGTGTATATTCATGCATAATCCGATAGAAGAACATATGCATTCCATCAAACGCATTGTGTGGTATATTCATGACACTCTGGAGTATGGATTACATCTTTACCCATCTTCCACCACCAAACTTTTCACTTACACAGATGTAGACTGGGCAGGCTCCACCTCCGGTTATTGTGTCTTCCTCGGTGATAATTTGATCTCATGGTCTTCTAAAAGGCAACCCACAGTATCATGCTCGAGTGCTGAAGCTGAGTACCGTGCGGTTGCCAATGTTGTATCTGAGTCATGCTGGATTCAGAATCTTTTACTTGAGCTTCATTGCCCCATTCCGACGACTACTATGATATACTGTGATAACATTAGTGCAATTTATCTTTCATAGAATCTAATCAATCATCAACGCACTAAACATATTGAGTTAGATATCCATTTTGTCCGTGAAAAGGTGACTCACGGACAAGTGCGAGTGTTACATGTTCCGACGCGACATCAAATTGCTGATATCTTCACAAAAGGACTTCCGCTGATACTATTTGAAGCATTTCGGGATAGTTTCAGCATTTTCCACCCTCCAGCTTCGACTGTGGGGAATGTTAGAATATTCCAGAATTAATACCATTAATATGGTAATATTGTGTATTATCTTGCTATAGAGTTCCATTCTTTCATCCATATTTTAGGATAATCCAAATAACATATCAAGTTATATCTTCTTTTTGCTAGTTTAAAATAAAACATAAATATATAGGTAGTTCAATACATAAAGAAACTGATTGTGATGATTCCGTCCAAACATATTACTCTTATTTCAAAAAATGTTTGTCTTACTTTTCTTTTTTTAATGTAGCTTTCTTTTTTTTGATAACTCTTTAATTTCAGCTTTCCACATAGCATGATTAAGACCACATGATTAAAGAGCATTTTGGTACATTCTACATATCGTGAGCTAATAACCACAAGATTTAAAAGTCTTTTTACTTTCTTAAACTCCGTGTCAAGTCAAAACCAGACGAACATTTTAAAACGGAGGGGTAAGTTATATCAAAATAGCAAAAAGGGAATACAATTCCCCTGTTTCGATTTTAAATTTATTTTTCAGTTTAAATTTCTCATCAGAAAATGAAACTGTTAAATATACATTCTATATACATAATATACATGTACATAAAATGTATATTGAATAAGATTATCACGGCCAGAAGCCCATCATCGTGACTGCCCAGTGGCCCATCACGGGACTTTATTGTATATTCTCTTGTATATTAATTAGTTTTGTAATCTTACCATAAATGTATAGTTAATATTCAAATAGAATAGGGATTTAGATGTAGAATATGAAAAGGATTTTCCTATTGTAATTTGTATATATACTCCTTTAATCAATAATGTTACACCTCGTAAGTTTAAGACGATAATTAAGAACATCATTAAGGAAGTAAGATTCGAATATTGAATATAAAGAGTACTTGCAGATGTTAATACGGAAACTAGTGTACAAACGGATGTTATCCCGGAATAATTTTTGAATACTACAAATGTGACAACGAGAATTAATACTAGTAGTTGAATTTGTTCCAATGGAGTTATGAAATAGTATTGAATTATAAAATCTTGGCATTGAGAATACGAGGCCTTATGAAATTCTCGGGAATTAAAGGAAGCGGGATTTAAGATTTAATTATTACTTGAGGGATTAATTAATTATACAATTAGGGACTAAGGTGTAAATAGTAGTTTTCAGATTTTACACTTAAAGTCATCCTAACTCTTCATCTTCATACAATGTATTTCAAAATTTCAATCACTCTCTTCTCCCTTCTCCTCTTCAACCGAAAACACACCCCATTGTCATACCAAATTGAATTTTTTTTCCTTTTAATTCCTCTCATAGATTAAACCATTCTTCATCTAAGTTTAGAAGCCAAAAAATTGCAAAAAACAATGGGTAAACTCGTGCCACTGCTGGCCGAGATTGGAGCCAAAAATTTCTAGCTTTTTGAGATGAATTTAAGGAAGAAAAACATAAAGAATGATGGATTAACATTGTAGAATTCATGTCAATTTGGAGTTGAAAAAGTGTGAAAATTTGATGCAAATCGATGGAACAGTGGACCGCATATTAGGGACTGTTTTGGGCTTGAAATTAAGGTAAAAAATCTTCTTTTTATGGTATAATTGAAGTGTATGTTGTTGTAAGTTAAATAAATGAATTTGTGTTAAGTAAATTGGAATTAAGACATTGCATGTGAAAATTTTGGACATTAATACCGAATTGGGGACTGTTTTGATATACATTGAATTCGATTGTGTTATTGCTATTATCGTCACAAATCGCATGTTCAAATTGAAGAGAAATATTGATAATTAAAGGTGTAATTAGTTATATGGAAGTGTTGAAACATGAATTGGATTCTAAGGAATTAAGAAAAGAATTGGTTTTGTGGATGTTGGCCGAAAACTTGCTTGAAATTATTGGATATTGTCGCGTCGAGTTAGTAGTTGTTTTGTGGAGTTTTAATGCTTAAAATATACTTTATGAACACGTATACACGATGTGGTAATTGCTAATGTATGTCCCAAAAGAATTAAAGTGTAAAAACGGTGTTATGTTGCAAATTGTAGGACTCGAACTCTTGTTGTTGTCTCTAGAGTTGATGGACTGTTTTAAGGTTGTTCTAATATGGATTAACATGAGAAATAGGTGTAGTAATCACCTTGGTTATTGTAGTTGTTGTATTGCATAAACAAAAAGGAAAGGAATGTATTATGATGGCGTTTATGGAGTATTTGAGATTGTTATGATTATATCCTTACGTTGTGATTGTTATTTGGTATTTCTGGCTTGATTTGTAAGTTATGGATATGCACATAAATAGGGGAAGTGATGCCCGAATTTCTATAGAAAACAGAGTCGTCTTTCGATTAACTTACGCTAGAAATCATAGAATTGATGGACGTATTACCCTTTATTATAGGTTGAAGTGCTAGACGAGACATATTCTAATATTGAGTTGGTTAATTCGGCTAAAAGGTATGTGAAACTCTTCCTTATTTCTTTTTGGAATGATTTAATGAAAGTACGACGGACGTATATGATTTCTACACAGTCTAATTCCTGAAGATGTTAGTTATGAGAAGTGCCTATGATTTTTCAGTAAAGAGTTTATTATAATGATTTCATTGAGAGTCAAAGTGATGATTTAAATTGTATAGTTACTCATGATACTCTATTCGTGTTGAATATGATTATATGAATTCACTGAGTCCCTCACTAGGGGTCCGGGACACGTTATATGTATATATATGATTATTTCATGGACATGTATCCATGATGCGGGTATAGATACTCATGATAGTATATGTATGATGATTCCATGGACATGTATCCATGATGCGGGTATAGATACCCATGATATTATATGTAAGATGATTCCATGAACATACATTCATGATGCGGGTATAGATACCCAGGATAGTATATATATATATATATATATATATATATTATTATTATTATATTGACAGACATTCATGATTTTGATATGACTCTCATTTTTATAAGGCATAGTCGACTCTCATATTTTTTATATGTGGCACAGTTGGATTTGGTACCTGATTTTCATACTTGTCTCATGTACGTTTTGGCCAGTTAAGATTATCTATTTGTACTTTATGTTTCATATACTCGATACATCCTTTCATACTGACCCCCTTTCCTCGGGGGCTGCGTTTCATGCCGCATGTACAGGTACTCAATTCGGTGTTCCTCCAGTCTAGGATTCCTAATCAGCTGTTGAGAGATCTCCATTAACTCGGAGCTAGTCATTTTGGTATAAAACCTTATTTTAGACTTATGTATATTTAGGGGCACGACGGGGCCCTGTCCCGTCATAATTCATTACCCTTCTTATAGATGTCTATAGACAGTTGTGGGTTGTATGTGTGTGGGTTAGTTGTATGAGGATTGTAGATATGTTTTGCCCAGCGGTACTATTGTATTTCATTTTGGGATGTTTCCGTATGTAGTGGCAGCCTTGTCGGCTCGCCTATTTGATATATTGATTAGATGTGACTCTTTAGGAGATATGTTTATTTGTGTGTAAGACAGTCTTGTCGGCTTGCCTATTCTGACATGATTTATGATTGTGGTGTTATGCTGCCGAATTTCATATTGTCCTTAGTGTCAGTCTGATTATGTGACAGGTTAGTATAATGACGTCATTATGGCTTTTAGTCGCGGCTCGTCGGGTCAGATCGTGACAAAAGTGGTATCAGAGCAGTTAGTCCTCGGAATGTCTACAGACCGTGTCTAGTAGAGTCTTGTGTATGGGTATGTTGTGCACCATACTTATACGCAGGAGGCTGCCGGACGTTTAGGATTGGTTTCTATTCTTTCATGTCATAGATCGTGCATTAGAGCCATGTTATTAGGATGATCCCTCTCTGACGTATTAACGTATTTACAGCTATGCCTCCGAAGAAGGTAACAGCGGCCCAGAAGGGCAAATCAGTAGCAGGAGCTAATAGCGGGGTTCAGATAGTTACGTGTCCCGTGCTCGCCTATTCCTAAGATCGCACTCCCGCCGACGAGCTCACACGTCGCCACCTCCAGAGGCTCTAGTTCAGGGGGCAACATCACCAATTTCTGAGACCCCAGCACCTGAGCCTCCAGCTCCTCAGCCAGGGGCAGAGGACAGAGCTATGAGAGATACGGTTCAACTGCTGACTAGATTAGTGGCAGGGCAGACTTATAGACAAGGACCAGGGGTTGACCCCAGAGCAGGTAGTTTGAGATTCGTGATTTCTTGAGTTGTAGCCCTCTAGAGTTTTTCGGGTCAAGGCCCGAGGATGATCCACAGGAGTTCATCCGACAGCTACAGCGTACATTGAGGGTAATAAAGGCTTCAGAGATTGAGTTTGTAGAGTTGGCTTCATACCGGTTGCGTGACGTAGCTATCAACTGGTATGAGTCATAGGAGCTATCTAGGGGCGAAGGTGCTCCTCGAGCTGTGTGGGATGAGTTCGCAGAGCCTTTCCTTTACCACTTCCTACCTCCAGAGATGAGGAGAGACAGAGTTGATAGGTTCCTAAACTTGAGGCAGAGCGGTAGGAGTATTAGGGAGTACAACCTTGAGTTTGATTTATTGGCCAGATATGCACCCACTATTGTAACAGATATGGAATACAGGGTGCATCGCTATGTGATGGGGCTGGACCACTATTTGATTGATGGTTGTATGGCAGTGGCTCTTCAGCCAGGTATGGATATTGCTAGGATCCAGGCATATGCATAGGGGGTTGAGAAACGACACAGAGGGCGGTAGCCAGACAAAGGTCATGATGGGGACCAGCATAAGAGGGCTAGGTTGGCAGGTTATTCGGGTGAGTCTCAAGGCAGGCAGCCTCAACATCAGGATAGATATTCATCCCAGCCAGCACAGAGTGCTCCCCTACAGTTCACAGGTAGGAGATTTGACCGCACGGGGTATGCAGGGGCTAGTTAGAGCTCCAGGGCTTCAGGTTCACAAATGAACATGGGTTCTAGTCAGTCGAGGCCACCTTTGCCTCGGTGTTCTCGATGTGGTAAGCATCATGTTGGGGAAGGTCGCCTTATTACAGGTGTTTATTTCCTTTGCGGCCATCAAGGCCATATGATAAGAGACTGCCCTTATGACAGGGGTACAAGTGGTATGGCTCGGCCTACTAGATCGGTTGCTGGTTCATCATCATCCATATCTATGTGCCCCACAGGGCAGAGTATTCAGATGCCACCAGGCCGTGGTATAGGCCGTGGCGAAGCTCCCAGTTCTAGTGGTCTTTCGAACCGCATATATGCTTTGGCCAGAAGGCATGATCATGAGGCGTCACCAGATATGGTCGCAGGTATATTTTTTATCTTTCGAGATCTATATGCATTGATAGATTTAGATTCCACCTTATCGTTTATATATTCCCCCTTGTTGCTAGTAGAATCGAAGTAGAATCTGAGTTGATAGAACCATTTGAGTAGGAAACTGCAAAAGAATATGGTTCTCATGTAAGAATAAGAAGGGGCTATTACTTCATGAATAATAGGATTGATATAAATGAATGAAAGTGCCTTTTTATTTTTTGGACCGAGTTCTTGGAAGTATTGGACATAGGGATTATATGAGTTCTTTCGTAAATGACTTAGAACTTGGGAATGATGAGCATCCTATTAGTGCATAGTTGTGTTAAACATTTGAAATATCGTAAAGAGTAGAATTCAGCGCATATTTTTTTTTTTTGAGAAAACAAAGCAAGGACGTGCAGCGAACCTCTGGAGTTCATAGTTTTAGTTAAGAAGTTATTTGAAGTATTGGTAACCGAGGTATGTATTCGTACACAGTTTCAATGCATTGGTTCACGCAGAATGCTAAGATGGGTTATTTGGTCTCTTGGAACCAAAGGCTAAAAGGGAATAAGCTCATAATGTCTCTCTTAACTTGTGTAGTGGGTGATCTTTTAGTACTAATCTTACTGCGCATCCAAATGGAGGAATATGGTTATCGTCGAAGCCTCATCTCTATGAAGTAGATATTAAAAACTGTACAAAATGATTGATACACTGCGGGGTAACACATAGGGGCACAAAGAAAAGTTTCCATATGACCTTGGTGTGTGCATTCAATGATGTGGCTCTTAAAAAAGGGTGTATAACAGTATTTACTAATCAAGAATGGGTTGATAATCTACACGCTCCTAAAGTGCATTTCATGAAACCAGGCCTATATGATCACCCCCTTGGACTAAAAGGTGGGAATGAGGCATATAGATTCAGTACATGTTTAGATACTTTAATATGTGAAGGTTGGACCCTGAATTTCTACAAACAGTAATGGAAGGGTGGAAAAAAGATAAGAGAGGTACAAGATATATGAATTAATGGGCAAAATGAACAAGCTCAAAGAGGTTACTACACCGGTAGAAGATTCTGTTATAGCTAAGCAAGTATATCGAAATTGCTCGGTGATTATATATAGTCGTCATACCATAGCAGATTGGATAGAGTTAGACATGACCGAATTGGGTGTTATTATGAGTATGGATTGATTGGCTTCTTGTTATGCTAACGTTGATTGTAGAGAAAAGATGGTTCGGTTCCTTTCCCAAGCGAACCAGTTTTAGAGTGAAGAAGAATTACAGTGTCGCCGGTGGGTAAGTTCATTTCATACCTCAAGGAAAGGAAGATGGTTAGAAAAATATGATGTTATCGTTGGGTTCGTATGCAGGATATGAAAGCGGAGGTACCTACTCTTCGGTCAGTCCCAATAGTTAATGAATTCCTAGATATGTTCGTGATTGTGCTCATGTAAGGTATTCTGTTTATTCACGTTCAGGGTAGGAGCATGCAGACCATTTGAGGACAATACTTAGGGTCCTCCAGCACCAGAAACACATGACAGAATTATAGATTATGCCTCCCGACAGCTCAGAAAACATGAAAAGAATTATCCCACTCGTGATTTAGAGTTAGCAGCAATGATTCATGCCTTGAAAGTCTGGAGACATTCCTTATATGTGTTATATTGTGGCCCTGTGAGGCATCTGTTGGTTTGTGGAATATAGGTGGATAGGCATAGTTATAAAGGAGACTCTGCCGAAGTTTCTAGAGCATAAGACATATTATGAACATTCGAGGACGAATGTTTCTAAGGGAGGAATGATGCTACACCCCGTAAGTTTAAGACGATAATTAAGTACGTCATTAAGGATGTAAGATTCGAATATTGAATATAAAGAGTACTTGCATATGTTAATATGAAAACTAGTGTACAAACGGATGTTATCCAGGAATAATTTTTGAATACTACAAATGTGACGACGATTATTAATACTAGTAGTTGAATTTGTTCCAATAGAGTTATGGAATAGTATTGAATTATAAAATCTTGGCATTGAGAATACAATGCTTTATGAAATTCTCGGGAATTAAAGGAAGCGGGATTTAAAATTTAATTATTACTTGAGGGATTAATTAATTATACAATTAGGGACTAAGGTGTAAATAGTAGTTTTCAGATTTTACACTTAAAGTCTTCCTAACTCTTCATCTTCATACAATGTATTTCAAAATTTCATCCCTCTCTTCTCCCATCTCCTCTTCAATCGAAACCACGCCCCATTGTTATACCAAATTGAAGTTCTTTTTCTTTTAATTCCTCTCCTAGATTAAATCATTCTTCATCTAAGTTTAGAAGCCAAAAATTTGCACAAAACAGTGGGTAAAATCGTGCCACTGCTGGCCGAGATTGGTGCCAAAAATTTCCAACTTTTTGAGATGAATTTAAGGAAGAAAAACATAAAGAATGATGGATTAACATTGTAGTATTCATGCATGTCAATTTGGAGTTGAAAAGTGTGAAAATTTGATACAAATCGATGGAACAGTGGACCGCATATTAGGGACTGTTTTGGGCTTGCAATTAAGGTAAACATTCTTCTTTTTATGGTATAATTGAAGTGTATGTTGTTGTAAGTTTAAGAAATGAATTTGTGTTAAGGAAATTGGAATTAAGACATTGCATGTGAAAATTTTGGACATTAATACCGAATTGGGGACTGTTTTGATGTACATTGAATTCGATTGTGTTATTTCTATTATCGTCACAAATCGCATGTTAAAATTGAAGAGAAATCTTGATAATTAAAGGTGTAATTAGTTATATGGAAGTGTTGAAATATGAATTGGATTCTAAGGAATTAAGAAAAGAATTGGTTTTGTGGATGTTGGCTGAAAACTTGCTTGAAATTGTCTCGTCGAGTTATGGGCTGTTTTGTGGAGTTTTAATGCTTAAAATATACTTTATGAACACGTATACACGATGTGGTAATTGCTAACGTATGTCCCAAAAGAATTAAAGTGTAAAAACGGTGTTATGTTGCAAAATGTAGGACTCGAACTCTTGTTGTTGTCGCTAGAGTTGATGGACTGTTTAAGGTTGTTCTAATATGGATTAACATGAGAAATAGGTGTAGTAATCACCTTGGTTATTGTAGTTGTTGTATTGCATAAACAAAAAGGAAAGGAATGTATTATGATGACGTTTATGGAGTATTTGAGATTATTATGATTATATCCTTACGTTGTGATTGTTATTTGGTATTGCTGGCTTGATTTGTAAGTTATGGATATGCACATAAATAGGGGAAGTGCTGCCCGAATTTCTATAGAAAAGAGAGTCGTCTTTCGATTAACATACGCTAGAAATCGTAAAATTGACAGACGTATTACCCTTTATTATAGGTTGAAGTGCTAGACGAGACATATTCTAATATTGAGTTGGTTAGTTTGGCTAAAAGGTATGTGAAACTCTTCCTTATTTATTTTTGGCATGATTTAATGAAAGTACGACGGACGTACATGATTTCTATACAGTCTAATTCCTGAAGATGTTAGTTATGAGAAGTGCCTATGATTTTTCAGTAAAGAGTTTATTATAATGATTTTATTGAGAGTCAAAGTGATGATTTAAATTATATAGTTACTCATGATACTCTATTCGTGTTGGATATGATTATATGAATTCATCGAGTCCCTCACTAGAGGGTCGGGAACGTTATATGTATATATATGATTATTCCATGGACATGTATCCATGATGCGGGTATAGATACCCATGATAGTATACGTATGATGATTCCATGGACATGTATCCATAATGCGGGTATAGATACCCATGATAGTATATGTAAGATGATTCCATGGACAGACATCCATGATGCGGGTATAGATACCCAGGATAGTATATATATATATATATATATATATATACATATATATATATATGATTATATAGACAGACATTCATGATTTTGATATGACTCTCATTTTTATAAGGCACAATCGACTCTCGTATTTTTATATATGGCACAGTTGGATTTGGTACTTGATTTTCATACTTGTCTCCTGTACGTTTTGGCCAGTTATGATTTTCTACGTGTACTTTATGTTTCATATACTCGATACATTCTTTCGTACTGACCCCCTTTCCTCGGGGGGCTGCATTTCATGACGCAGGTACAGGTACTCAATTCGATGTTGCTCTAGTCTAGGATTCCTGATCAGCTATTGAGAGAGCTCCATTAACTCGGAGCTAGTCATTTTGGTACAAAACCTTATTTTAGACTTATGTATATTTAGGGGCACGACGGGGCTCTGTCCCGTCATAATTCATTACCCTTCTTATAGATGTCTGTATATAGTTGTGGGTTGTATGCGTGTGGGTTAGTTGTATGAGGATTGTAGATATGTTTTGTCCAGCGGTACTATTGTATTTCATTTTGGGATGTTCTCGTATATAGTGGCATCCTTGTCGGCTCGCCTATTTGATATATTGATTAGGTGTGACTCCTAAGGAGACATGGTTATTTGTCATATGGTTGCATTGATACACCAAGTCCCATAGTGGGTCGAGACACGTTGCATGAAAGGCAGCCTTGCCGGTGTTACACCCCGTAATTCCAAGAGAATGAGATGAGAACGTACGAAAGGAAATAAGATTTGAATTTGAAAAAAAAATTGGCAGAATGTTTTTGGACAGATTTTTAGTCAGCTTTGGAGCGGTATATATCCTAGTATATTAGGAGTTTTTAGGTGTTTCAAAAGGCTAATATGAAGTTCGTTGAGTCTAGTTTTCAACGCAATAAACCGCTCGTCGATAGGACATCGGAGTAGAGAATTATGGACGTTACAAGTTCAGCTGACAGAAGAGAAGGAAAATGATTCAGTCAGGCGCCACGGCGCCACAACGCCGTATCTCAGGGTCGTGGTTTCGTAAGTCCTGAAATCCTCTGAAGTTTCAGCACCACGGCGCCGGCTGCAGGGCCGTGGCGCCGAGGCGGGATTTTTTGCGAAAATTGTGTAAAATTAGAAGATATTTGTTGTAGAGGACCTATGGAAGGGAGACAAGTGTCCCTCCCAACTTGTAGATCAAGCAATACCCTTTATTATGCAAGACTTGGTCATTTGAAAGACTTCATCCAAAATAATTTGCCCTTCTCTTCTCTCTCAAAATGGTTACAACCCTAAGTGTAATGAATTTATTGGAAGGGCGACAAGAAGACAATATGTTGGCAAGCTTGTAGAGGGCCCGTTGGGGTGATTTTAACGTGAAGAAAAGTTGCGGAAAGAGGGCTAAAGTAGGCAAGATTTTTGGCTGTTTTGGAGAAAAATTCCAAGGTAAATTTCCTCTCCTTCTGGAAGTAAATTAGGATACATGTAGTAGTGATTGGAGAACGTCATGTGGTAAAGAAAATAGAAAGAAGAATCGTATGTCGCCATGTTGTAAATTTTAGTATAAAAGGGCAGTTTTCGAGCCTCTAGTTCATTGGATTTATATGGTCGTCATCTTCACTTTCTATGTATGGTTTATTGAAGGGAGTTGGTCGTTAATTATAATCGTTGCATGTTATATAAGAAAGGGAATAAAGTTGTAATAATTGTTATGACTTATATAACATGTTGGAATAACGATTTGGATTATAAGGAATTAAAAAGGGTTGTATGTTGTATCGATGATTGGTTGTGGCCGAGAAGGGCCCTAAAGGTTGGTTAAAAATGGACTAATTAAATGGACTGTTTGATATGAATTGTGGGAAAGAATTTTACACGTCATGTTAGGCGTGTAATCCCCTTTGGTTAGCTAAATTGTTGAGCCTTAAATGTGGCATGTTTGGTTATTGAATCCGGGCCTTGAAAAGGATGGAAAAGTACGTAGAAACAAAGGAAGTGCTGCCCAAGTTTCCGTAGAATAAGAGACTTTATACTTAGAATTATTCTACGATAGAATGCTAGAAGTTGATAGACGTATTATGGTCATTATAGGTTGATATTCTACGTGCGGCGTATTCACCCTAGCAAGTGGATTAAGCCGAAGAGGTGTGTGGAACTTTCCCTATCTCTTGAGCATGAGTATTTACAAATGTATAGTACGGTAGACGTACGGGCTTTAAATGAATTCAGTTTCATTTTGATATCATTGACTTGATTTAAAGTATGTAAGTTTGGTTGAGTTGGAAAGTTAAACTCATGTGATTTTAAAGAATGAAATGCTTGGTTTAGAAAGACATAAAGTGTTATAATGGCTTTATGTGAAGTTAATTATAACGACTTTATGGAAAGTTAAGTGAGTGGTTTACTCAAATGATTTAAACAAGGATAAATGACTTGGTCTTAAGAAAGACAACTTGATTTAAAGGCATAAGTTGCCTAAGTTTTGAAAGTAGAAGTCACTTGGTTTAAAAGCCTTGAAATGAATTTCTAGAGGTGTAGTGACTTGTTTTGAAAAAGTAAGCATGCCTTGATACTAAGGGTGTTAGTATCTTGGAGTTTTATATAAAAATGAGTCTTTTGAAAAGAATAGAAGTACGTAGTACTTTAGGTTAAATTTCCGGATTTTTCATGACATGTTAGTGCCTTAAGTTAAATAAAATGAGAGTGCATGCTAATTAAGTCTAATAAGAGTTAAGGGATGTATTAACTTGCTTATGATATTTATGGTAGTCGGTTGTACTTATGTTATGTGATTATGATAGCCGGTTGTGCTTATGTTACGTGATTATGTTAGTCGGTTGTGCTTGTGATATATTATTCATTACGGGGTCATTCCCCGGGGCATGTTGTATTTTCATATTCCATGGATTTGCTCTCCACGATGCGAGGAAGCTACCTCATGCGAGTCCGTAGGGCTCATGCGGGTGAAACAATCCCATGCGGGCGGATACAACCTATGCGAGGAGATTACCTCATGCGGGTCCATACAGCCTATACGGGTGAAATAGTCCCATGAGTAGGATTGCATAATGATACTACGGGCGGATGGCCCTAGGTTAATCATAAGCTTCGTGTTTTAAAACCGGCAAGGTTTATTCTTGTTCACTCTCTTTGTTAATAAGGCACAATGTACTGTTATTTTAGTTATCATATATGTCTCCAGCTTTATTTTAAACTTATGATGTAAATTACAGTACTTCCAGTTTTACATACTTTCTATATATCTTGTACTGACCTAGGTAGGGGTAAGCAGGTTGCGGATCGTCACTCTTAGGATCACTGATCAGTTGTCGGAAAGCTCCATTTCTCCGGAGGCTTGTCTTTTGGTACAGTTTCCCTGATGTTGTAGATTTATGAACATTCAGGGGTATGGCGGGGCCCTGTCCCATCACAATGGTTATGTTAAAATTCTTAGAGGTCTGTAGTCATATCTTGTGGGTCGGTTTGTAAAGAAAAAGGATGTAACTGCTTTTGGCTATGTATATATATATATATGTCCAGGGAGGTAGCCTGTTGTTTATTTCCTGTTAATGTACATTATGAGTTTTATGTATGTTCCGCTAATTATCTCTGATGTATACGCACTATTCCTCCCCACTAAAAAGAGCGATTGAGAATCTCGAGAACCTTTCCGAGCGTCTGTCTTCGCGGGGCGATTGGAAAAGAAAGGAGTAAACAATTCTTTGACTGCCTTCCATTCCACTATTCTGATCGAATTAATTGCTCTTCCTAACGACCAAGTCATAATGAGATTAAAAACCGATGCTTCTTTGGCCGTGTGGAACATGGATTAGCATTATGTCATTCCTACAAGTGATGACCCATCCAGGATTGCTATGTACGGACTTAGAGATCAAATATAATATGTTTTGTAAGGGTGCCCAGGTAGAGCACCAGGGGCGGGCCCGGGGTCGGGTCGTGACAAAAGTGGCATCAGAGCAGTTAGTCCTCGGAAAGTGTCTACAGACCGTATCTAGTAGAGTCTTGGTTATTGTCACAACCCGACCCCGGGCCCGCGACTGGTGCCCTACCTGGGCACCCCTTACAGGTATACATCAGAGAATAGTAGCAGAACATACATACAACTCAAAAAGTACAAGTCATGAAATATCAACAGGCTAGCCGATAAGGCCACCTTCCAAAAATATATACATAACCCAAAAAGCAGTCACATCCATTTTTTTTTTACAACCCAATCCACAAGATATGACTACAGACCTCTAAGAATTTTTATATAACAATTGTGACGGGACAGAGCCCCGCCATACCCCTGAATGTACATAAATCTACAACATCAGGGAAACCGTACCAAAAGACAAGTCTCCTGAGAAATGGAGCTTTCTGACAACTGATCAGTGATCCTAAGAGTGAGGATCCACAACCTGCTTACCCCTACCTGCGGCATGAATGCAGCCCCCGAGGAAGGGGGTCAGTACAACAGATGTACCAAGTATGTAAAACTGAATGTACTGAAATGAAATCATATAGTCTAAAATAAGTTGGAGACATGTATGATATCCCAAATAACAGTACATTGTGACTTACTAATAATGAGAGCAAACAAGAGTACACTTTACTGCATAAAAATAGGAGGCTTATGATCAAATTAGGGCCACACGCCCATAGTATCATTAAGCAATCCTACTCCTGGGACTATTTCACCCGCATAGGTCATGTGGACCCGCAATGGAGCAATTTGCTCCGCATGGGCCCGGTGGACCCGCAATGAGTACATACGCCGCACTCGCATCATGGGTAGAAAATCCATGGAATAAGTAGTAACCCGGGGGGTTTACCCAGCAAGAATAACATAACACTAGCACAATCGGTTATCATATATAACATAAGCAAGTTAAAAAATCCCTTAACTTCTTATTAGACTTAATTATCATGCATTCTCATTTTATTTAACTTAAGGCACTAACATGTCATGAAAAAATCCGGGAATTTAACCCAAAGTACTACGTACCTTTATCCTTTTAAAAATGACTCTTTCGCGTATAAAACCCCCAAGATAATAACACCCGTAGTATCAAGGCTTGTCTACTTTTCAAAACAAGTCACTACACCTTTAGAAATACATTTTTAGGCTTCTAAACCAAGTGACTTTTACTTTAAAACTTTAAGCAATTGATGCCTTTAAATTCAACTGCCCTTCTTTATTTCAAGTCATTTATCTCTGTTTACATTACTAGAGAAAACCATTCCTTTAACTTTCCATAAAGTTGTTATAACCAACTTCCCATAAAGCCGTTATACTAACTTTATGCTTTAGAAACTAAGACATCTTTAACCTTTAAAACAAGTGAGTTAATTCTCTAACTCAACCAACTTGGACATTCTTAAAACAAGTCAAGGATATCAAATGAAACTAAATTCATTTAAATCTCGTACGTCTACCGTACTATACATTTATAACTACTCATGCTCAAGAGATAAGGAATGTTCCACATACCTCTTCGGTTCAATCCATTTGCTAAGTCCAATATGCCGCACGTAGTATGTCAACCTATAATGACCATAATACGTCTATCAACTTCTAGCTTCAAACGTAGAATATTCCAAGTGTAAAGTCACTTATTCTACGGAAAATTGGACAACACTTCCTTTGTTTCTACGTACTTTTCCACCTTTTTCAAGGCCTGAAATCAATAACCAATATGCCACATTTAAGGCTCAACACATCAACCAATCAAAGTGGATTACACGCCTTACATGAGGTGTAAAATTCTGCCCCACAATTAATACCAAGTAGTTCAATAGCCAATGCCATTCTCGGCTAACAAGCAACAACAATGTAAACTCTTTTCCAATTCTTTTTCAATCCAAGTTGTTAAGTCTAACATGTTATATAGTCATAAACAACTCTAACAACTATAATTCCTTCTTTATATAATATGCGACGACTAAACTAATACCCAAATTGAATTTCAATCTCCAAGGCTAAACATGCTAGTTTCGGATTAGTGGTTCCAATATCCATAACACTTATCAATCTTCATTAAGTATATCTCATGCTTGTTAATACATATAACTACAACAACATGTAATCTTTAATCACTTAAGAGAACAAGATTGTTACCTTGACAAGCCCTAATATAACTTCAAGATCCAAAGTCGCTCCTTAGCAACTTAGCTCCTTTCCTTCACGCTCCAATCCGCCATTTGAAGCCCTTAGAAGTTCATAAACAACTTTCCTTCAATTCCCAACCAAAACTATGAAAACGACTTAGGTTTTCACCTTGCGACTAATGTAAAAATGTAGCTTTTCCGGGATCTTTCTCTTGAGATAACCTTACAATACCTCTAGGAACCTTGGTTTAAAGTATTGTGAATTATGAACATCAAACGAAAAAATTTCTTGTTCTTGAATGAGCTATGCCGAGAGCTCTCTATCTCACTCTCAAGTTTCTCTAATTTTTTTCTAAGTGTTGAGACTTGTCTTGCTATATGGGTGTATATATAATTAAATGGAGGGTCAAGATTAAAACACTTGTGGGGATAGGATGAAGGAGATTAAAATATCAAGGGTCAAGTGGGCTTATTGACTTGGTCAACAATGTCAAGCCTTGGCTTTCAAGACTTGACAAATTGGCCTTGTCCATTTCGTCCAAGCCCATAGAGTGGGGGTGACACGTGTCACCCTCCCATTCGTCCATATTGTTTTGTTTCCCGACATTTCCATAATTCTGATAAATTCTACAAGTCTCAAATCTTAACGTCCTGATTTCTTACGTACGTTCTTATATACATGTCCTGGAATTACGGGGTGTAACATTCTTCCCCCTTAAAAACATTCGTCCCTGAATGTTCTTTCGATGTCAATCTAATAGATAGCGACATAGTCTCCTTTTACAACCCCTACATACCAATTATGCCACACCTGGTCACATAACAACACTTAAACAAATACTTTAATTAAAACTGACAAGTAAGGGAAATGAATTACCTGAAGGTGTAGGAAATAAGTGAAGATACCTATTCATCATGTCCTCCTCTGCTTCCCAAGTCATCTCCTCTCTATTATCATTTCGCCACAAGACTTTGACGAAAGCCACATCCTTGGTCCATGATCGCTGACACAGCGATCGAGTATCGCTATGGGACTCTCCTCATACGATAATCCCTCTGTCACCTGGACATCGCTAGCTGGGAAAACTCTCGATGGATCTCCGATACACTTCCGCAACATAGAAACATAGAAGACCGGATGTACTGCCTCCAAGTCGGACGGCAGTTCCAACTCATAGGCAACCTTTCCTACTCTACGGAGGATCTGATAAGGCCCAATGTACCTTGGGCTAAGTTTCCCCTTCTTTCCGAACCTCATCACACCCTTCATAGGTGATACCTTCAAGAAGGCCCAATCGTCAACCTGAAACTCCAAGTGTCGACGCCGATTATCTGTATAAGACTTCTTCCGACTCTGAGCTGCTAACAGTCTCTCCTAGATAAGCTTCACCTTATCCACAGCCTGCTGAATCAAGTCTGGTACAACTAACTGAACCTCGCCCACGTCGAACCAACCAATCGGCGACCTATACTTCCGCCCATACAAAGCCTCATATGGCGCCATCTGAATACTAGAATGGTAGTTGTTGTTATAAGCAAACTCAACAAGAGGCAAATGATCCTCCCAGCTACCCCTGAAATCAATAACACAGGCCCGCAACATATCCTCGTGTATGCGGATAGTATGCGCTCTGCTGTCCGTCGATCGAGGATGAAAGCGATCGAGACTCACCTATGTCCCTAACCCCTTCTGGAAAGACCTCCAGCAGTTAGCCGTAAACTAGCTCCCCTGTCTGATATAAAAGATATAGGAACTCCGTGAAGTCTCACAATCTCCCTGATATAATGTATAGCATAATCATCAGCCGAATACGTAGTCCTGACTGGAAGAAAGTGGGCTGATTTCGTCAGTCTGTCTACAATAACCCAGATGGAATCACACTTCCTCTGAGTACGGGTAACCCTGTAACAAAATCCATGTTGATCACCTCCCACTTCCATGTCGGATTATCAATCGCCTGCAATAGCCCACCGGGCTTTTGGTGCTCAACATTGACCTGCTGACAATTCGGACACTGAGCAACAAACTCTGCTACGTCCCTCTTCAGTCCATCCCACCAATACATACATCTTAGGTCATGGTACATCTTAGTCGACCCTGGATGAATAGAGTAACGAGCATTGTGTGCTTCCCCTAGAATCTGCTGACGAACCTGCAACATCGGGAACACACAATCTGCCCTCGTACCTTAGCACCCCATCAGGTGCTACCTCAAATAAACTTTTCTCCTCTCGAAGAGCCGTATCTCGACATCAGACGTAATCGATCCTCATCGCCGCCTTTTTACCTCCTCAACGATGGAAGACTCGGCAACCTCTCGAACCCGCACCCCACTATCATCGGTATCGACCAACCGAACCCCAAGGCTCGCCAGCTGATGGATCTCACGGACCATGTCCTATCTATCTGGTTATACCTCTGACAGACTCCCCATAGATCTACGACTCAGAGCATCTGCAACTACGTTGGCTTTTCCCGGATGGTATAGGATATCAAAATCATAATCCTTCAGCTCCCTCTGCCTGAAGATGTACTGGAGGCTCTTGTGGTCTGTATAAATATCCACATGAACCCCGTATAAATAATGTCTTCAAATCTTCAAGACATGAATAAATGCGGCCAACTCTAAGTCGTGAGTAGGGTAATTCCTCTCATGCTTCCGTAGCTGCCGGTAAGCATATGCTATAACCTTGCCGTGCTGCATCAATACGCACCCTAGCCTGATACCCGAGGCATCACAATAAATCACGTAACCCTCTAATCCCTCGAGAAGAGTAAGAACTAGAGCCGTCGTCAACTATTCCTTCAGTAACTGGAAGCCCTTCTCACAAGCTTCCGTCCACTGGAACTTAGCCATTTTCTGAGTCAGCCTAGTCAATGGTGCTGATATCGAAGCGAACTGCTCCACAAACCTACGATAATAACCCGCCATCCCCAAGAAGCTGCGCACCTCCGTCGGAGTAGTAGGTCTCGACCAAGTCTTGACCGCCTCAATCTTCGCCGTATCAACCTGCACACCGTCAGCCCCGATAATGTGCCCCAAGAATGCCACTGAGGCCAACCAAAACTCACACTTGGAGAACTTGGCGTACAACTGTCGGCTCCGGAGGACTCCAAGTACCGTCCTCAAGTGATCTACATGCTCCTGCTCTGTGTGAGAATAAACCAAGATGTCATCAATGAATACTATAACAAACGTATCCAAAAATGGCTTGAACACCCGGTTCATTAAATCCATAAATACCGCTGGAGCGTTAGTCAAACCGAAAGACATCACCCTGAACTCATAGTGTCCATACCGGGTCCTGAATGCAGTCTTCGGGATATCTGCCTCCCTAACTCGCACCTGATGATAACCGGACCGCAGGTCTATCTTGGAGAAACACCTCGCACCCTGCAACTGGTCAAACAAATCATCAATCCTGGGGAGGGGGTATCTATTCTTGATGGTTACCTTATTCAGCTGCATGTAGTCAACACACATACGCAGCGTCCCATCCTTCTTTTTTACAAACAAAACCGGCACTCCCCAGGGAGAAATACTAGGCCTAATAAAGTTTTTTTCCAGCAAATCTTTCAGCTGATCCTTCAATTCCTTCAACTCAGCAGGTGTCATCATGTACGGCGGAATAGATATAGGCCGAGTATCTGGCAGCACATCAATACAAAACTCTATCTTCCTCTCTGAAGGAATACCTGGGAGATCATCTGGGAATACATCCGAAAACTCTCTAACCACCGGAACTGACTAAAGAACTGGCACCTCAGCCTCCGTATCGAATACCCGAACCAAATGATAGATGTACCCTTTCTGAACCATCTTTCTAGCCTTGAGGTAAGAAATAAACCTACTCCTCGGCGACGCTGTATTGCCCTTCCACTCAATAACCGGCTCACCGAAAAATTGGAATCGGACCAACCTGTCTCTACAGTCGACATTGGCATAACAAGAAGCCAACCAGTCCATACCCATAATGACATCAAAATTTGTCATCTCCAACTCTATCAAGTCTGCTAGGGTCTGACGACTGTATATAAACACCGGGCAGTTCTTATACACCCGCTCAGCTAACACCGAATCACCCACTGGCGTAGCTACCTCAAAAGGCTCTATCGACACCGGATCTATCCCTTTTCTACCAGCAATAAGAGGGGATACATAGGACAAGGTAGAACCTGGGTCTATCAAAGCATAAACATCACAGCATGAAATCAATAATGTACCTGTGACGACATCCGGGGAAGCCTCCTGATATTGCCGGCTGGATAAGGAATATATGCGGTTCTGGGGACCGCTAGAACTACGACCTCCACCATGACCTCTGCCGCGGCCTGTCGGTCCGTGAACACCCTGCCCTCCGGGGCGCATAACCACAAAAGATGAAGACCCGGCAATTGACCCTGTAGGCTGAATCATACCACTCATGTTGCCTCTGGTCAGACAATCCCTCTTCAAATGGCCCTGCTGGCCGCAAGAGTAACAAGCTCCTGGAGAAATACGACACTCCCCACGATGGGACCTACCACATCGACCACACCGAGGTAAAGGTAGCCTCATCTGACTAGGACCCCGGTTCCCCTGGAAACCCGAAGCCCTGGAGCCCTGACCTGCTCCCGAATAACCCGGCTGATCAAACCTCCTGCCAGAAAACCGGGAAGGGGAACTCTGTGCCGGTTGAACTGTAGACCTAGCCTGCTGCTGAGGCCATCCGCCTCGAAAGTTACCTTGAAACCCTGCCGTCCTGGCCCTCTTGGGTTGGCCTGGGTCTGGCTGGTCCTCTCTCTCCCTATCCTCAATCCCTTGTGCATTGGCCTGCATCCTGACAATATCCATACCTGGCTGAAGGGCCACTCCCAGGCATGCAGTAACCATATAACGGTCTAGCCCCATCACATAGTGGTGAAATATGTCCGCCATGTCAGCCACAATAGTGAGCGCGTACCTAGCCAATGAGTCAAACTCCAGGTTGTACTCTTTGATGGTCCTCCCATTCTGCCTCAATGTCAAGAACCTATCAACGCGGGCTCTCCTCATCTCAGGAGGCAAAAAGTGATCAAGGAAGGCCTCTTTGAACTCATCCCAAACAGCTGGAAGAGCATCCACACCCCTCGACAGTTCCCATGACTCAAACCAGTTCAACGCAATATCGCGTAACCGGTAAGAAGTTAGCACAACTGACACTGTCTCTGAGGCCCTAAGTACCTGCATAGTCCGTTGTATCTGCCGAATGAACTCCTGAGGATCATCCTCAGATCTCTAGCCATAGAACTCAGGTGGATTACAACCCAGAAAATCCTGAATCCTCAAACTGTCGGCTCTAGGGTTAGCTACCTACTGCATCGCGCCGCCACTATGCTAGTCAATAACCTGATCTGCTCTCCATAATCTCTATACTCTGCCCCTGGATGCAGAACTGGAGGCTCAGGTATCGGAACCTCTGGAGCTACGGCTGCTCTCGGCTCCTCCAATATCGTCGGCATAACTGAACTCGCCGCCTGGGCCACAACCTCAGGCATAGTCTGGGCCTGAGTCCTAGTAACCCTCTGCGTACCACTAGCAGCTCCTGCTGCTGCCTTGCCTTCGGATCACGGTCGCCGGTGGAGGCATAACTGATACATAAGAATAGGTCAGAGAGGATTCAACCTAATAAGACAGCTCTACTGCACGATCTCAGGGGGAGAAAAATGGAAACCAATCCTAAATGTCCTGCAGTCTCCTGGTTATAGATGTGGTGCACAACACACCAATAACCAAGACTCTACTAGACACGGTCTGTAGACACTTTCCGAGGACTAACTGCTCTGATACCACTTTTGTCACGACCCGACCTCGGGCCCGCGACTGGTGCCCTACCTGGGCACCCCTTACAGGTATACAACAGAGAATAGTAGCGGAACATACATACAACTCAAAAAGTACAAGTCATGAAATATCAACAGGCTAGCCGATAAGGCCACCTTCCAAAAATATATACATAACCCAAAAAGTAGACACATCTCTTTTTTTTTACAACCCAATCCACAAGATATGACTACAGACCTCTAAGAATTTTTACATAACAACTGTGACGGGACAGGGCCCCGCTATACCCCTGAATGTACATAAATCTACAACATCAGGGAAACCGTACCAAAAGACAAGCCTCCGTAGAAATGGAGCTTTCTGACAAATGATCAGTGATCCTAAGAGTGAGGATCCACAACCTGCTTACCCCTACCTGCGGCATGAACGCAACCCCCGAGGAAGGGGGTCAGTACAACAAATGTACCAAGTATGTAAAACTGAAAGTACTAAAATGAAATCATATAGTCTAAAATAAAGCTGGAGACATGTATGATATCCCAAATAACAGTACACTGTGCCTTACTAATAATGAGAGCAAACAAGAGTACACTTTACTGCATAAAAATAGGAGGCTTATGATCAAATTAGGGCCACCCGCCCATAGTATCATTAAGAAATCCTACTCCTGGGACTATTTCACCCGCATAGGTCCTGTGGACCCGCAATGGAGCAATTTGCTCCGCATGAGACTATTTCACCCGCATAGGACTATTTCACCAGCATGGGCCCGGTAGACCCGCAATGAGTACATACGCCGCTGAGGCTGTCCGCCTCGAAAGTTACCTTGAAACCCTGCGATCCACAGCCTCTTGGGTTGGCACTGGTCCTCTCTCTCTCCCTATCCTCAATCCCTTGTGCATATGCCTGCATCCTGACAATATCCATACCTGGCTGAAGGGCCACTCCCAGGCATGCAGTAACCATATAACGGTCTAGCCCCATCACATAGTGGTGAAATATGTCTGCCATGTCAGCCACAATAGTGAGCGCATACCTGGCCAATGAGTCAAACTCCAGGTTGTACTCTCTGATGGTCCTCCCATTCTGCCTCAATGTCAAGAACCTATCAACGCGGGCTCTCCTCATCTCAGGAGGCAAAAAGTGATCAAGGAAGGCCTCTTTGAACTCATCCCAAAAAGCTGGAAGAGCATCCACACCCCTCGACAGTTCCCATGACTCAAACCAGTTCAACGCAATATCGCGTAACCGGTAAGAAGCTAGCACAACTGACACTGTCTCTGAGGCCCTAAGTACCTGCATAGTCCGTTGTGTCTGCCGAATGAACTCCTGAGGATCATCCTCAGATCTCGAGCCATAGAACTCAGGTGGATTACAACCCGTAAAATCCACGAATCCTCAAACTGCCGGCTCAGGTTAGCTACTACTTACATCGTGCCACGCTTACTATGCTAGTCAATAACCTGATCTGCTCTCCATAAACTCTATACTCTGCCCCTGGATGCAGAACTGGAGGCTCAGGTATCGGAACCTCTGGAGCTACGGCTGCTCTCGGCTCCTCCAATATCGTCGGCGTAACTGAACTCGCCGCCTGGGCCACAACCTCAGGCATAGTCTGGGCCTGAGTCCTAGTAACCCTCTGCGTACCACTAGCAGCTCCTGCTGCTGCCTTGCCTTTCTGGGTCCTGGTCGCCTTCCGTGGAGGCATAACTGATACATAAGAATAGGTCAGAGAGGATTCAACCTAATAAGACAGCTCTACTGCACGATCTCAGGGGGAGAAAAATGGAAACCAATCCTAAATGTCCTGCAGTCTCCTGGTTATAGATGTGGTGCACAACACACCAATAACCAAGACTCTACTAGACACGGTCTGTAGACACTTTCCGAGGACTAACTGCTCTGATACCACTTTTGTCACGACCCGACCTCGGGCCCGCGACTGGTGCCCTACCTGGGCACCCCTTACAGGTATACAACAGAGAATAGTAGCGGAACATACATACAACTCAAAAAGTACAAGTCATGAAATATCAACAGGCTAGCCGATAAGGCCACCTTCCAAAAATATATACATAACCCAAAAAGCAGTCACATCCCCTTTTTTTTTACAGCCCAATCCACAAGATATGACTACAGACCTCTAAGAATTTTTACATAACAACTGTGGATGACAGGGGCCGCTTATACCCTGAATGTACATAAATCTACAACATCAGGGAAACCGTACCAAAAGACAAGCCTCCGGAGAAATGGAGCTTTCTGACAACTGATCAGTGATCCTAAGAGTGAGGATCCACAACCTGCTTACCCCTACCTGCGGCATGAACGCAGCCCCCGAGGAAGGGGGTCAGTACAACAAATGTACCAAGTATGTAAAACTGAAAGTACTGAAATGAAATCATATAGTCTAAAATAAAGCTGGAGACATGTATGATATCCCAAATAACAGTACACTGTGCCTTACTAATAATGAGAGCAAACAAGAGTACACTTTACTGCATAAAAATAGGAGGCTTATGATCAAATTAGGGCCACCCGCCCATAGTATCATTAAGCAATCCTACTCCTGGGACTATTTCACCCGCATAGGTCCTGTGGACCCGCAATGGAGCAATTTGCTCCGCATGAGACTATTTCACCCGCATAGGACTATTTCACCAGCATGGGCCCGGTAGACCCGCAATGAGTACATACGCCGCTGAGGCTGTCCGCCTCGAAAGTTACCTTGAAACCCTGCAGTCCTGGCCCTCTTGGGTTGGCCTGGGTCTGGCTGGTCCTCTCTCTCCCTATCCTCAATCCCTTGTGCATATGCCTGCATCCTGACAATATCTATACCTGGCTGAAGGGCCACTCCCAGGCATGCAGTAACCATATAACGGTCTAGCCCCATCACATAGTGGTGAAATATGTCCGCCATGTCAGCCACAATAGTGAGCACATACCTAGCCAATGAGTCAAACTCCAGGTTGTACTCTTTGATGGTCCTCCCATTCTGCCTCAATGTCAAGAACCTATCAACGCGGGCTCTCCTCATCTCAGGAGGCAAAAAGTGATCAAGGAAGGCCTCTTTGAACTCATCCCAAAAAGCTGGAAGAGCATCCACACCCCTCGACAGTTCCCATGACTCAAACCAGTTCAACGCAATATCGCGTAACCGGTAAGAAGCTAGCACAACTGACACTGTCTCTGAGGCCCTAAGTACCTGCATAGTCCGTTGTATCTGCCGAATGAACTCCTGAGGATCATCCTCAGATCTCGAGCCATAGAACTCAGGTGGATTACAACCCAGAAAATCCTGAATCCTCAAACTGTCGGCTCTAGGGTTAGCTACCTACTTCTGTCGGCGCTGCCCTGCCACTATGCTAGTCAATAACCTGATCTGCTCTCCATAATATCTATACTCTGCCCCTGGATGCAGAACTGGAGGCTCAGGTATCGGAACCTCTGGAGCTACGGCTGCTCTCGGCTCCAATATCGGCGTGGCCAGAACTCGCCGCAGGCCTGACCTCAGGCATAGTCTGGGCCTGAGTCCTAGTAACCCTCTGCGTACCACTAGCAGCTCCTGCTGCTGCCTTGCCTTTCTGGGTCCTGGTCGCCTTTCGTGAAGGCATAACTGATACATAAGAATAGGTCAGAGAGGATTCAACCTAATAAGACAGCTCTACTGCACGATCTCAGGGGGAGAAAAATGGAAACCAATCCTAAATGTCCTGCAGCCTCCTGGTTATAGATGTGGTGCACAACACACCAATAACCAAGACTCTACTAGACACGGTCTGTAGACACTTTCCGAGGACTAACTGCTCTGATACCACTTTTGTCACGACCCGACCTCGGGCCCGCGACTAGTGCCCTACCTGGGCACCCCTTACAGGTATACAACAGAGAATAGTAGCGGAACATACATACAACTCAAAAAGTACAAGTCATGAAATTTCAACAGGCTAGCCGATAAGGCCACCTTCCAAAAATATATACATAACCCAAAAAGTAGACACATCCCTTTTTTTTTACAACCCAATCCACAAGATATGACTACAGACCTCTAAGAATTTTTACATAACAACTGTGACGGGACAGGGCCCCGCCATACCCCTGAATGTACATAAATCTACAACATCAGGGAAACCGTACCAAAAGACAAGCCTCCGTAGAAATGGAGCTTTCTGACAAATGATCAGTGATCCTAAGAGTGAGGATCCACAACCTGCTTACCCCTACCTGCGGCATGAACGCAACCCCCGAGGAAGGGGGTCAGTACAACAAATGTACCAAGTATGTAAAACTGAAAGTACTAAAATGAAATCATATAGTCTAAAATAAAGCTGGAGACATGTATGATATCCCAAATAACAGTACACTGTGCCTTACTAATAATGAGAGCAAACAAGAGTACACTTTACTGCATAAAAATAGGAGGCTTATGATCAAATTAGGGCCACCCGCCCATAGTATCATTAAGCGATCCTACTCCTGGGACTATTTCACCCGCATAGGTCATGTGGACCCGCAATAGAGCAATTTGCTCCGCATGAGACTATTTCACCCGCATAGGACTATTTCACCAGCATGGGCCCGGTAGACCCGCAATGAGTACATACGCCGCACTCACATCATAGGTAGCAAATCCATAAAATAAGTAGTAACCCGGAGTTTTACCCCGCAAGAATAACATAACACTAGTACAACCGACTATCATACATAACATAAGCAAGTTAAGAAATCTCTTAACTTCTTATTAGACTTAATTATCATGCACTCTCATTTTATTTAACTTAAGGCACTAACATGTCATGAAAAAATCCGGGAATTTAACCCAAAGTACTACGTACCTTTATCCTTTTAAAAATGACTCTTTCGCGTATAAAACCCCCAAGATACTAACACCCGTAGTATCAAGGCTTGTCTACTTTTCAAAACAAGTCACTACACCTTTAGAAATACATTTTTAGGCTTCTAAATCAAGTGACTTTTACTTTAAAACTTTAAGCAATTGATACCTTTAAATTCAATTGCCCTTCTTTATTTCAAGTCATTTTCTCTGTTTACATTACTAGAGAAAACCATTCCTTTAACTTCCCATAAAGTTGTTATAACCAACTTCTCATAAAGTCGTTATACTAACTTTATGCTTTAGAAACTAAGACATCTTTAACCTTTAAAACAAGTGAGTTAATTCTCTAACTCAACCAACTTGGACATTCTTAAAACAAGTCAAGGATATCAAATGAAACTAAATTCATTTAAATCTCGTACGTCTACCTTACTATACATTTATAACTACTCATGCTCAAGAGATAAGGAAAGTTCCACATACCTCTTCGGTTCAATCCACTTGCTAAGTCCAATATGCCGCACGTAGTATGTCAACCTATAATGACCATAATACGTCTATCAACTTCTAGCTTCAAATGTAGAATATTCAAGTGTAAAGTCACTTATTCTACGGAAAATTGGACAGCAATTCCTTTGTTTCTACGTACTTTTCCACCTTTTTCAAGGCCCGAAATCAACCAATATGCCACATTTAAGGCTCAACACATCAACCAATCAAAGTGGATTACACGCCTTACAGGACGTGTAAAATTCTGCCCCACAATTAATACCAAGTAGTTCAATAGCCAATGCCATTCTCGGCTAACAAGCAACAACAATGTAAAGTCTTTTCCAATTCTTTTTCAATCCAAGTTGTTAAGTCTAACATGTTATATAGTCGTAAACAACTCTAACAACTATAATTTCTTCTTTATATAACATGCGACGACTAAACTAATAACCAAATTGAATTTCAATCTCCAAGGCTAAACATTCTAGTTTCGGATTAGTTGTTCCAATATCCATAACACTTATCAATCTTCATTACATATATCTCATGCTTGTTAATACATATAACTACAACAATATGTAATCTTTAATCACTTAAGAGAACAAGATTGTTACCTTGACAAGCCCTAATATAACTTCAAGATTCAAAGTCGCTCCTTAGCAACTTAGCTCCTTTCTTTCACGCTCCAATCCACCATTTGAATCCCTTAGAAGTTCATAAACAACTTCCCTTCAATTCCCAACCAAAACTATGAAAACGACTTAGGTTTCTACCTTGCGACTAATGTAAAAATGTAGCTTTTCTGGGATCTTTCTATTGAGATAACCTTTCAATACCTCTAGGAACCTTGGTTTAAAGTATTGTGAATTATGAACATCAAACGAAATTTTTTCTTGTTCTTGAATGAGCTATGCCGAGAGCTCTCTATCTCACTCTCAAGTTTCTCTAATTTTTTTCTAAGTGTTGAGACTTGTCTTGCTATATGGGTGTATATATAATTAAATTGAGGGTCAAGATTAAAACATTTGTGGGGATAGGATGAAGGAGATTAAAATATCAAGGGTCAAGTGGGCTTATTAACTTGGTCAACAATGTCAAGCCTTGGCTTTCAAGACTTGACAAATTGGTCTTGTCCATTTCGTCCAAGCCCATAGATTGGGGGGTGACACGTGTCACCCTCCCATTTTTCCATAATGTTTTATTTCCCGACATTTCCATAATTCTGATAAATTCTACAAGTCTCAAATCTTAACGTCCTGATTTCTTACGTACGTTCTTATATACATGTCCTGGAATTACGGGGTGTAACAGTTATCGGTGTGTTGTGCACCACATCTATAACCAGGAGGCTGCAGGACATTTAGTATTTGTTTCCATTCTTCTCTCTCTAAGATCGTGCAGTAGAGTTGTCTTACTAGGTTGAACCCTCTCTGACGTATTCGTATGTATCAGTTATGCCTCCACGGAAGGCGACCAAGGCCCAGAAGGGCAAGGCCGCAGCAGGAGCTGCTAGTGGGATACATAGGGTTACTAGGACTCAGGCCCAGACTATGCATGAGGGTGTGGCCCATGCGGCGAGTTCAGTTACTCCGGCAGTACTAGAGGAGTCGAGGGCAGCCGCAACTTCAGGAGTTCCGATACCTGAGCCACCAGTCCCGCAGCCAGAGGCAGAGATAGATATTATGGAGAGAAGTTCATGTTATTGACCAGTATAGTGGCAGGGCAACGCCGACAGGAGAAGGTAGCAAACCCTAGAGCCGACAGTTTGAGAATTCGGGATTTTCTGGGTTGTAATCCACCCGAGTTCTATGGTTCGAGGTCTGAGGATGATCCTCAGGAGTTCATTCGACAGATGCAGCGGACTATGCAGGTACTTAGGGCCTCGGATACCGAGTCAGTTATGCTAGCTTCTTACCGGTTACGCGATATTGCAGTGAACTGGTTTGAGTTGTGGGAACTGTCTAGGGGTGTGGGTGCTCCTCCAGCTGTTTGGGACGAGTTCACAGTAGCCTTCCTTGATCACTTTTTGCCTCCTGAGATGAGGAGAGCCCGTGTTGATAGGTTCTTGACATTGAGGCAGAATGGAAGGACCATCAGAGAGTATAACCTGGAGTTTGACTCATTGGCTAGGTATGCGCTCACTATTGTGGCTGAGAAGGCTGATAGAGTTCATCGCTATGTGATGGGGCTAGACCGTTACATGGTTACTGCATGTCTTGGAGTGGCCCTTCAGCCAGATATGAATATTGCCAGGATGCAGGCATACGCGCAGGGGATTGAAGACAGGGAGAGAGAGGACTAGCCATATCGAGGCCAGCCCAAGAGGGCCAGGACGGCAGGGTTTCAGGGTTAGTTTCGAGGTGGACAGCCTCAGCAGCAGGCTAAGTCTACATTTCAGCCGGCACAGAGTGCTCCTTCCCAGACTTCTGGCAGGAGGTTTGATCAGTCGGGTTATTCGGGAGCGGGTCAGGGCTCCAGGGCATCGGGGTTTCAGGGAGGCAGGTATCTTAGCCGATCGAGACCACCCCTATCTCGGTGTGTTCGATGTGGTAGATCCCACCCTGGGGATTGTCGTACTGCTTCGGGAGCTTGTTTCTCTTACGGCCAGCAGGGCCATATGAAGAGGAATTGTCCGACCAGAGGCGGCGTGGGTAGTATGGTTCAGCCTACAGGGTCAGTTTTTGGGTCTTCATCTTCTGTGGTTATGCACCCCGGAGGCGGGGTTCACGCGGGCGGCGGGGCGGCAGGTCGTGGCAGGGGTCCTAGTTCTAGCGGTCCACAGAACCGCATATATTCCTTAGCCAGTCGACAGGACCAGGAGGCTTCACCGAATGTCGTCACAGGTATATTATTGATTTCGTGCTGTGACGTTTATGCTTTGATAGATCCAGGTTCTACCTTATCCTATATATCCCCTCTTATTGCGGGTAGAATAGGAATAGAGCCGGTGTCGATAGAGCCTTTTGAGGTAGCTACGCCAGTGGGTGATTCGGTGTTAGCTGAGCGGGTGTATAAAAATTGTCCGGTGTTCATATACAATCGTCCGACCCTAGCAGACTTGATAGAATTGGAGATGACAGATATTGATGTCATTATGGGTATGGACTGGTTGGCTTCTTGTTATGTCAATATTGATTGTAGAGACAGATTGGTCCGATTACAGTTTCCCGGTGAGCTGGTTATTGAGTGGAAAGACAATACAACATCGTCGAGGGGTAGGTTTATTTCTTACCTCAATCCTCAAGGCTAGGAAGATGGTTCAGAAAGGGTACATCTATCATCTGGTTTGGGTATTCAATACAGAGGCTGAGGTGCCAGTTCTTCAGTCAGTTCCGGTGGTTAGAGAGTTTCCGGATGTATTCCCAGATGATCTCCCAGGTATTCCTCCAGAGAGGGAGATAGAGTTTTGTATTGATGTGCTGCCAGATACTCGGCCTATATCTATTCCGTCGTACAGGATGGCACCTGCTGAGTTGAAGGAATTGAAGGATCAGCTGACAAATTTGCTGGAAAAAGGCTTTATTAGGCCTAGTATTTCTCCCTGGGGAGCGCCGGTTTTGTTTGTAAAAAAAAGGATGGGACGTTGCGTATGTGTGTTGACTATAGGCAGCTGAATAAGGTAACCATCGAAAATAGATACCCCTTCCCAGGATTGATGATTTGTTTGACCAGTTGCAGGGTGCGAGGTGTTTCTCCAAGATAGACATGCGGTCCGGTTATCATCAGGTAAGAGTTAGAGAGGCAGATATCCCGAAGACTGCATTCAGGACCCGGTATGGGCATTATGAGTTCAAGGTGATGTCTTTCGGTTTGACTAACGCTCCAGCGGTATTTATGGATTTGATGAACCGGGTGTTCAAGCCATTTCTGGATACGTTTGTTGTAGTATTCATTGATGACATCCTGGTTTATTCTCGCACAGAGCAGGAGTATGCAGATCACTTGAGGACGGTACTTGGAGTCCTCCGGAGCCGGCAGTTATACGCCAAGTTCTCCAAGTGTGAGTTTTGGTTGGCCTCAGTGGCATTCTTGGGGCACATTATCGGGGCTGACGGAGTTCAGGTTGATACGGCGAAGATTGAGGCGGTCAAGACTTGGCCGAGACCTACTACTTCGACGGAGGTGCGCAGTTTCTTAGGGCTGGCAGGTTATTACCGTAGATTTGTGGAAAAGTTCACTTCGATCTCAGCGCCTTTGACTAGGCTGACTCAGAAAGCGGCAAAGTTCCAGTGGACGGATGCTTGTGAGAAGGGCTTCCAGTTATTGAAGGAAAAGTTGACGACGGCTCCAGTTCTTACTCTTCCCGAGGGATTAGAGGGTTATTTGATTTATAGTGATGCCTCGGGTATCGGGCTAAGGTGTGTATTGATGCAGCACTGCAAGGTTATAGCCTATGCTTCCCGGCAGCTACGGAAGAATGAGAGGAATTACCCTACCCACGACTTAGAGTTGGTCGCAGTTATTCATGCCTTGAAGATTTGGAGGCATTATTTATACGGGGTTCATGTGGATATTTATACAGACCACAAGAGCCTCCAGTACATCTTCAGACAGGGGGAGCTGAACTTGCGGCAGAGAAGGTGGTTAGAGTTTCTTAAGGATTATGATATTGATATCCTATACCATCCGGGAAAAGCCAACGTGGTTGCAGATGCTCTGAGTCGTAGATCTATGGGGAGTCTGTCAGATGTACAACTAGATAGACAGGACATGGTCCGTGAGATCCATCAGCTAGAGGGCCTTGGAGTTCGGTTGGTAGATACTGATGATAGTGGAGTTCGGATTCAAGAGGTTGCCGAGTCTTCCATCGTTGAGGAGGTGAAGAGGCGACAGTATGAGGATCCGGTTCTGATACGGTATAGAGATACGGCTCTTCAAGAGGAAAGAGTTTATTTGAGGTAGCACCAGATGGGGTGCTAAGATACGAGGGCAGATGGTGTGTACCCGATGTTACAGGACTTCGTCAGCAGGTTCTAGGGGAGGCACACAATGCCCGTTACTCTATTCATCCGGGGTCGACTAAGATGTACCATGACCTCAGATGTATGTATTAGTGGGATGGCCTGAAGAGGGACGTAGCAGAGTTTGTTGCTCAGTGTTCGAATTGTCAACAGGTCAAGGTTGAGCAGCAGAAGCCCGGTGGGCTATTACAGACGATTGAGATTCCGACATGGAAGTGGGAGGTGATCAACATGGATTTTATTACATGATTACCTCGTACTCAGAGGAATTCCATATGGGTTATAGTAGGCGGTATCGCGACCGGATTCGGGCGTGGTCGTGCCTTACCCCGGGCACCCTAGTGATACAACATCAGAGTAATCAGCGGAACATAAAACGATACAAGACATATTATGAAATATGAAACAATAATCTGAGAAAAACTTGTCTTTCGGCATATATGTAAATAACAACTTTTACAAATGAACAGTTAAATCCTTTTTACAAACCCTGCCCACAACAGTACTACAGACCTCTAAGAAATGATATGACAACAATGGCGGGACAGGGCCCCGCCAAACCCCTGAATGTAAACACCTATTACGACAGGGGAATATACCACTGATAAGCCTCCGGAGAAACGGGGCTTCCCATACGCTGAACTGTGACCCTGAAAGCTAGGATCAACGACTGGTGTACCTCAACCTGCGGCATGAACGCGGCCCAAGGAGGTCGATAACAGGTACCAAGTATGTGAAACTGAAAATACTGTAAATGGAATCATAGTAGTCTATATAAAGCAGGAGACATGTATGATAACAAAACTACAGTTCACAATAAACAAGCAGTCATATCAAGTCAGGGACTCACGCCCTCAAAGTCATTACTCAAATATAATAATGGGTCTCACGCCCACAACATCAATCATGCCCGTGGAATACCTTCCTCACTGCCGGCAGTTTATGATATAAAAGCACCAAGGAAACACATGAACACGTGTCCCACTGTGCCCTAATAACACCGTGCGGGGTAAGTGCGAAGGCATAGCCGACTACTAACACCTACAATACCAACAAGGTCATGAATCAGATCATAAGATCTGTCTGCATCACATGATCAAAGCTGGCCACTTGCCCGCAGTATCTAATGTGCGCGTCAAGCCCTGGAACTTCCCGCAGCTCCGCATAGGCCAATCTCATCGGCCCGCATGAGGTATTCCCCGCATCGAGGGTAGCTACTCCCCGGCATCGTCCTGGACTTCGCAGTCCGCATGGCCACATGGACCGCATGCCCATAAAGGACGCACACTAACCTGGAACTCTCGTAGCTCAGCATAGGCCCCTGGGACCTGCATGAGGTATTCTCGAATCATAGGTCCATCGACCCGCCTGAGTCTACCCCGCATCGGAGGGCAGCTTAACCTCCGGAAACAAGTCAAGGTGAGTGGTACAATACCAATACATCGGCTGATAGTTAAACAACTTTAAGCGCAAGCGAGGGAACACCCCTTTACACAAAACATCACAAGATACTAACACACGTAGCATCCTAGCATGCTTACTTAACAAATCAACAAGACAGTATTACAAGGCTATCACAACCCAACATAATCAAGTTATACACACAAGGCACTTTCTACTATATGATTAACAAGATCGGGTTTTTATCCCCAAAGTACTTCATACGTTAACTCTTTTAAAAGATCCGTTTCGTTCACAGAAGTCACACAATACCCGTAGTATAAAATAGAGTGACTATCTTTTAAAGTAAACCAAAACACTTACTTTGTAAAGTCGAGTAACAACATTATTTTCCAAACGTTCAAGTTTGCCTAATTTCAAACGTTCAAGTTTCTCATTTTCGAAAGGTTTCGTAATTCATATTATTAACTACTTAATATTATAATTCTCTTTTAAAACAATCTGAGAAACATAGGTCTTATATGTGAGTAGGTTATTCTTGTCCATAATCAATCTTATTAAAGCAGCCATGATCTAGGAAATGTAATATCATTTTGTCTTATCTTAGCTTCTATGCGGATGGAAGTTTCTCTTTTTTATTAATACTTAATTAGTCAAAACATTTCCTTTTATTAACGCTGCAGTGGTTTGTCGATACACATCCTGATTTCCGAAATCAGTAAAACATTCTTAAGCCGTTATACCTAACTTCCCATAAAGCTAGTATAACTCTTAAGCTTTCAAAAATCTTTTGAAATACTTCAAGTTCTTTATTATCACATAACAAGCCGATTATAGTTCAAATCGATTACCTTTTAAAAACCACAAAGTATTTTCTTACCTACATAAAGTCATTATAACCAACTTCCCATAAAGCCGTTATAACACTTTATATTTTAAACCAATCAAATACTTTTAACACGTATGCGTCTACGTACTACATAGTTATACACATATCATGCTAGAAGAGATAGGAAGAGGTTCACATACCTCGCGGAGTATCGACTAATAGCAAAACGCTCAAGTACTTCCAACCGTCGGCTACTCCTTAAGCCAAGTAGATCGCGCCACACGTAGTACTTCAACCTATAAGGCCACAAGGCGCTTATTAACATTTAGATCCCCGTAGAACATTCTACGAAAATTCGAAGACCTCCCCACAAACAGTAAATCTCTCCTCTATCGGGCCGGCTATCAAGCCAAACAGGGGTTGTTCATACATCTAACCTGACGTGCACAATTCTACCTCACAAAAGCTACACAAGGTCTCATCTGATACACCCTATGTAAAAACGATTCGACTCTTCTTTCGAAAAGGTTTCTAATTATTCGGGCTTAAGTCCAAAGACATTGCCGACAACAACGCTCATTCTATATATAGTATACTTCAACTATATAGTCTAACAATCATGTAATTTCCAATTACAATAGAGGACAAGATATTTACCTCGATAAGCCCATAATTATCCAAGTATAAAGTCGATCTGGGCAATCGCTTAGCTCAACTCAGCGCTCAACCGCTCTAAACCACCCTTAGAAGTTCTAACCAACTTCTACACAATACTCAACTGACTATGGAGATTTTCCTAGGGTTTCGGTTTTGTGTGAGACGGGAAGTGTAATAGTATTTCGGGCTTTTGATAGGTATAACCTTAGAATACTACAAGGTATACGGCTAAGGTAATTTGGGCATTATAATAATACTTTTGAGAGTATTTCTACCAAGAGGGGGGTATTATACGAAAACAACTAGGCTGTGGGTACCCATGGCTAGCACCCAAGGAGGGGTGGCTACCCTCGGCCTACCCCACTGGGGAACTCTCGGCCAAGGGGAGGGGCTCTCGGCAAGACACTACACTAAGGGGAGGAAGAAGCTTTCAAGACGGAGGCAATGTGTGGATGAATTAGTCGTCAAAGGGGGGTATTTATAGGTCTAGCAAAGGCCAACCAATGGCCAAGATCTTGCCAAGTGCAAGGCAAGTGTAGGGCCAAGATCTTGCCAAGTGCACCTTAACCAACTACACACAAAATATCCTACCAACTACTTGACAAAATAGTCACCATTTCGTCCACTCTACCGCCACCAATGAGAGGGTGCCAAGTGGCGCCCTCTTGTTGGTCCAAAATGTTTCGTCTCTCGGACAAATCCGCAAAAAATAAAAATGAGATAGCCGGAATTTTCCCTACGAAAGTCGTGGAAAACGTTTGTCGAAAAACGACTTCTGTCGGGTGTTGTGAACAAATAAATTTCGGCCAAGCCTAATACAAGTTTCAAATTTTCTACGTACGTCCTTACGTACATACTCTGGAAATACGGGGTATAACATTCTCCCCTCCTTAGAAACATTCGTCCCGAATGTTCCTTCTAAGTCTCAAAACAAGCGTCGCGCTACCACTACTATACGTACGAGCACAATCCTGCCACACATGGCCACAGAAACACCCGCGCACATAAAAACTTACATCCAAGTCCACGAGGAAACACCTCTAACATCACCAAAATGATACCACTTTGTCACTTTGTCGCGAGCCTTGCTCCGACGACCCAACAAGTGGTACCGGAACGCGATCACCGGAAGCCGTACACTCGAACTCTTACCACATTTACGATCGCTTTAGTTTCCAAAACTCGGGTTACTATCTCTTAACGTGGGCATCATTTCTCGAACATTCTGCATGGATCTTCGATACTTTCACGAACATAACAATACGAAGATCGGACGCGCTTGCCTCCTACGTCGGACGGCAAATGCTAACATATAGGCAACCCGCCTATTCCTCACATGAACTCAAAAAGGCCCAAAGTAACTCGGGCTAAGTTTCCTCTGTTTTCCAAAGCTCGTCACACCCTGTTCGGGGTGGTACTTTCAAGAAGACCGACCGTCAACCTGAACTCTAAGCGTCGTCGCCGATTATCCGCACGATTCCTCTGAGCTGCCAGAACTTCTTCTAGACAAGCTTCTCACTATCCACAGTCTGCTGGAACAAGCTGAACAGTATGCGAACGCCAACATCGAACCAATCGACCGGCAACTTTACACTTCCGCCCCTACAAGGTTTCAAAAGGTGACATCCGAACACTGAAATGGTAGCTTAAACACTCCCTCCACAGGAGACAACAATCTCCACAACTACTCCTGAAATCCAACCACCGCCCGAGGCGAATGCGGTCTGAGACTCACCGAGTTCCTAACCTTGCTGGCAAAACCTCGTAAAAAAAGCGGCGTAACACTGGCTCCATCATGCGTCTTAAGGTGTAGGTAGGCACCTCGTGCAGCCTACAACCTTTACGATAACTCAACACACCGGTAAACGGTCCTGACCGAAGAACACGATGGGCTGCCCCCATCGGCCCAACCACTGGTCGAACGTATCCACGAACTCGTACGCTGGTCAACTAAACTTGGGCCTAACACCCTCGTGACCCTATCACAAGGCGGGACCACCACAACCAGACCCGCACCAAACATGCCGGGTTGACCCGCACGTAGCCTCAACCCAGGCCGGCCAGCGCGCTAGCTCCTCGCGAAGGAAAACTCTCACTAATCACGTTACGAAAACCTAGCGGTCTTCTTAGCTCAACTACACTCTTTCATGCCACACTACTCAGGGACTTATCCCGTAACATAGCTCACGTGCACTATGCACTCCTATAAGGGTCAAACATAAACATACGTCTTTTACTCGAGATGGCCTTACCTCTAAGGTCTCTACGTATAAAACTCTAAGGCTCACACTTTCTCTATCCCCCAAATCTTACTTGGTTAACTAACCAAGATTTCTAATCACCATTTACACAATGCTATCAGAATATAACCCTTAAGGTATACTCACCTTATCACATACTAAACCCTGAGGTTAAAGATCTATCTGTTTCTCGCTTCACTCCTTAATCGTTCAATCAAACCCGCCGTAGGCATGTGAGGAGATGACAAACTACCCACCGATCCTCGAAGGCTAAGTCCTCCTACAAGGACACTCTTCGACACGGACCACGGCGGTCATAGTACAACAAGTACCAACCTAAAAGATGACATTCCACGGGATGGCGTGCACGCGTGTGAACACCGAGAAAAATCGAATCGGATGGGTGGAACCTACGTGTAGGCGTGAACGGAAGCTCGAGCTCGACCAACTCCGCGTACCCGAGCGTCCCGAAATTCATGGAGGACCTCGCTGCATGGTGGATGTGCATAATCTAATCGCCGCGTGGCGACTCGCCTCAAAAGTTACTAAAGGACGCTTCTGCTCTGGCCTCTTCTCGTCGCCCGTTAACCCGTCGATCTCTACGTTTTCGGCTGCCGCGCATAAGCCCGCATACGTGCCATGCTCAAGCCCGACTTGAAGAATTACTTCGCACAACCTTCGTTGATATTCATCAAGGCTCGCGATACATCGGTATACTCTCGTAGCCAAATCCATAGCTAATGTAACGGTTGTCTTTTCGCAATCTATATTCTCTGTTCTCGTCGTGGGCGAAGGTTCAAATATCATGGCGCAGTGAGGCGCCGCCGTGCTAAACTTTCACGGGGCTAGTGATGTCGCAGAAATCCCGAATGAAGCACCTAACTCGGGTGATGATTGGGCGTGTGTCCTCACCCTCCGAACTCTACTCGCGACTCCTGCCGCGCCTTGCCCTCTGGGCGGGTTTGCCCTACGCGGAGGCATAGCGGTAAGGGAAAGAAATACGTCGGAGGGTCAACTTACAACACAGCCTCTAAGGCACGATCTCGAGTGAGAAGAATAGAAATCAATCCTAAATACCCTATAGCCTCACGATTATTGATGTGGTGCACAACACACCGATAATCAAGACTCTCTTGGATCTGATGCCGTAGACACTTTCGAGGATTAATCGCTCACGATACCACTTTTGTCACGACCGATTCGGGCGTGGTCGTGCCTTACCGGGCACCTAGTGATACAACATCGCAGTAATCAGTGAACATAAACGATACAAGACATATTATGAAATATGAAACAATAATCTGAGAAAAACTTGCCTTTGGCGTATATGTAAATAACAACTTTTACAAATGAGCAGTTAAATCTTTTTACAAACCCGCCACAACAAGATACTACAGACCTCTAAGAAATGATATGACAACAATGGCGGGACGGGCCCGCCAAACCACGAATGTAAACACCTATTACGACGGGAATATACGTGATAAGCCTCCGAGAAACGGCTTCCATCTGAATGTGACCACGAAAGCTAGGATCAACGATCGTGTACCTCAACTGCGGCGTGAACGCGGCCCGAAGAGGTCGATAACAGTACCAAGTATGTGGCGAAAATCGTAAATGGAATCATAGTAGTCTATATAAAGCGGGAGACATGTATGATAACAAAACTACGATTCCTGATAAACAAGCGATCATATCAAGTCGTGACTCACGCCTCAAAGTCATTACTCAAATATAATAATGGGTCTCACGCCCACAACATCAATAATGCGTGGAATACCTTCCCGCCAGCTGCTTTATGATATAAAAGCACCAAGGAAACACACATGAACACGTGTCCCACTGTGCCACTAATAACACCGTGCGGGGTAAATGCGAAGGCATAGCCGACTACTAACACCAGCGGTACCAACAAGGTCATGAATCGTATCATAAGATCTGTCTGGCCGTCACATGATCAAAGCCGCCACTTGCGCATGATATCTAATGTGTCGTCAAGCCACGGAACTTCCGCGACTCGCGTAGGCCAATCTCATCGGCCCGCGTGAGGTATTCCGCATCGAGGTAGCTACTCCCGGCATCGCCCCGACTTCGATCGCGTGGCGCGTGGACGCGTGCCCATAAAGGGCGACACTAACACGGAACTCTCGTAGCTCGCGTAGGCCCACGGGACTGCGTGAGGTATTCTCGAATCATAGGTCCATCGACCCGCTGAGTCTACCCGCGTCGGAGGCGACAACCTCCGAAACAAGTCAAGGTGAGTGGTACAATACCAATACATCGGTGATAGTTAAACAACTTTAAGCGCGCGAACACCCCTTTACACAAAACATCACAAGATACTAACACACGTAGCATCCTAGCATGCTTACTTAACAAATCAACAAGGCGATATTACAAGGCTATCACAACCCAACATAATCAAGTTATACACACAAGGCACTTTCTACTATATGATTAACAAGATCGGGTTTTATCCCCAAAGTACTTCATACGTTAACTCTTTTAAAAGATCCGCTTAGTTCACGAAGTCACACAATACGTAGTATAAAATAGAGTGACTATCTTTTTAAAGTAAACCAAAACACTTACTTTGTAAAGTCGAGTAACAACATTATTTTCCAAACGTTCAAGTTTGCCTAATTTCAAACGTTCAAGTTTCTCATTTTCGAAAGGTTTCGTAATTCATATTATTAACTACTTAATATTATAATTCTCTTTTAAAACAATCGAGAAACATAGGTCTTATATGTGAGTAGGTTATTCTTGTCCATAATCAATCTTATTAAAGCAGCCATGATCTAGGAAATGTAATATCATTTTGTCTTATCTTAGCTTCTATGCAGATGGAAGTTTCTACTGTTTTTATTAATACTTAATTAGTCAAAACATTTCCTTTTATTAACGCTGCAGTGGTTTTGTCGATACACATCCTGATTTCCGAAATCAGTAAAACATTCTTAAGCCGTTATACCTAACTTCCCATAAAGCTAGTATAACTCTTAAGCTTTCAAAAATCTTTTGAAATACTTCAAGTTCTTTATTATCACATAACAAGCCGATTATAGTTCAAATCAGTTACCTTTTAAAAACCACAAAGTATTTTCTTACCTACATAAAGCTGTTATAACCAACTTCCCATAAAGCCGTTATAACACTTTATATTTTAAACCAATCAAATACTTTTAACACGTATGCGTCTGCAGTACTACATAGTTATACACATATCATGCTAGAAGAGATAGGAAGAGGTTCACATACCTCGCGACAGTATCGACTAATAGCAAAAGCGCTCAAGTACTTCCAACCGTCGGCTACTCCTTAAGCCAAGTAGATCGCGCCACACGTAGTACTTCAACCTATAAGGCCACAAGACGCTTATTAACATTTAGATCCCCGTAGAACATTCTACGTAAAATTCGTGACACCTCCACATGGCAGAAATCTCCTCCTCTATCGGTAGGCTGCTCAAGCCAACCGGGGTTCATACATCTAACCTGACGTGCACAATTCTACCTCACGTAAAAGCTACACAAGGTCTCTTTTCAGATACCCATGTAAAAACAATTCGAGACTCTTCTTTCGAAAAGGTTTCTAATTATTCAGCTTAAGTCCAAAGACATTGCGACAACAACGCGTTGATTCTATATATAGTATACTTCAACTATATAGTCTAACAATCATGTAATTTCCAATTACAATAGAGGACAAGATATTTACCTCGATAAGCCCATAATTATCCAAGTATAAAGTCGATCCGGGCAATCGTTTAGCTCGACTCGGCGCTCCAACCCGCTCTAAACCACCCTTAGAAGTTCTAACCAACTTCTACACAATACTCCAACGGACTATGGAGATTTTCCTAGGGTTTCGGTTTTGTAATGTGACGGGAAGTGTAATAGTATTTACGGGCTTTTCATATAGGTATAACCTTAGAATACTACAAGGTATACGGCTAAGGTAATTTGGGCATTATAACAATACTTTTGAGAGTATTTCTACCAAGAGGGGGGGTATTATACGAAAACAACTAGGCTAGGGGGGGGTACCCCACGGCTAGCACCCCAAGGAGGGGGGTGGCTACCCCTCGGCCTACCCCACTGTGGGGAACTCTCGTCAAGGGAAGAGGGGCTCTCGGCCAAGACACTACACTAAGGGGGGAGGAAGAAGCTTTCAAGACTTAGGCAATTTGTGGATGAATTAGTCTTCAAAGGGGGGGGGGGGTATTTATAGGTCTAGCAAAGGCCAACCAATGGCCAAGATCTTGCCAAGTGCAAGGCAAGTGTAGGGCCAAGATCTTGCCAAGTGCACCTTAACCAACTACACACAAAATATCCTACCAACTACTTGACAAAATAGTCACCATTTCGTCCACTCTACCGCCACCAATGAGAGGGTGCCAAGTGGCGCCCTCTTGTTGGTCCAAAATGTTTCGTCTCTCGGAAAAATCCGCAAAAAATAAAAATGACATAGCCGGAATTTTCCCTACGAAAGCTGTGAAAACGTTTCGTCGAAAAACGACTCTAATCGGGTGTTGTGAACAAATAAATTTCGGCCAAGCCTAATACAAGTTTCAAATTTTCTACGTACGTCCTTACGTACATACTCTGGAAATACGGGGTATAACACTGACGAAATCAGCCCACTTTCTTCCAGTCATGACTACTTATTCGGCTGAGGATTATGCTAGACTTTATATCAGGGAGATTGTGAGACTGCACGGAGTTCCTACATCTATTATATCAGACAGAATAGCCCAATTTACGGCTAACTTCTGGAGGTCTTTCCAGAAGGGGTTAGGGACACAAGTGAGTCTCAGTACGGCATTTCACCCTCAGACCGACGGACAGGCAGAGCGTACTATCAAGACACTTGAGGATATGCTACAGGAATGTGTTATTGACTTCAGGGGTATCTGGGAGGATCACTTTCCTTTAGTTGAGTTTGCGTATAATAACAGCTACCACTCCAATATTCAGATGGCCCCGTATAAGGCCTTGTATGGGCGGAAGTGTAGGTCACCGATTGGTTGGTTCGACGTGGGCGAGGTTCAGTTAGTTGGCCCGGACTTGATTCAGTGGGCTGAGGATAAGGTGAAGCTTATCCAGGAGAGAATATTAGCAGCTCAGAGTCGACAAAAGTCTTATGCAAATAATCGGCGTCGACACTTGGAGTTTCAGGTTGACGATTGGGTCTTATTGAAGGTATCACCCATGAAGGGTGTGATGAGGTTCGGGAAGAAGGGGAAACTTAGCCCAAGGTACATTGGACCTTATCAGGTCATCCGTAGAGTAGGTCAGGTTTCCTATGAGTTAGAACTGCCATCCGACTTGGAGGCAGTACATCCGGTCTTCCATGTTTCTATGTTACGAAAGTGTATCGGACATCCATCCAGAGTTTTCCCATCTAGTGATGTCCAGGTGACAGAGGGATTGTCTTATGAGGAGAGTCCCATAGCGATACTTGATCGTCAGGTCAGGCGACTGCGAACTAAGGACGTGGCTTCCGTCAAAGTCTTGTGGCGGAATGATAATAGAGATGAAATGACTTGGGAAACTGAGGAGTACATGATGAAGAAGTATCCTCACTTGTTCCCTACATCTACAGGTAATTCGTTTCCCTACTTGTCATTTTAATTGACGTATTCACATAAGTGTTATTATGTGGTCATGTGTGGCATATTTGGTTATTTTAGGTATAGTTAAAGAGGACTATGCTGATATCTGTTTAGATAGAAATTCGAAGGAACATTCAGGACGAATGTTTCTAAGGGGGGGGGGGAATGTTACACCCCGTAATTCTAAGAGAATGAGATGAGAACGTACGAAAGGAAATAAGATTTGAATTGGAAAAACAATTGGCAGAATGTTTTTGGACAGATTTTTAGTCAACTTTGGAGCGGTATATATCCTAGTATATTAGGATATTTTAGGTGTTTTAAAAGCCTAATATGAAGTTCGTTGAGTCTAGTTTCCAACGCAACAAACTGTTCGTCGATAGGACATCGGAGTAGAGAATTATGGACGTTACAAGTTCCGCTGACAGAAGAGAAAGAAAATGTTTCAGTCAGGTGCCACGGTGCCACGACGCCGTATCTCAGGGCCGTGGCTCCGTAAGTCCTGAAATCCTCTAAAGTTTCAGCGCCACGGCGCCGACTGCAGGTCCGTGGCGCCAAGGCGGGATTTTTTACGGAAATTGTGTAAAATTAGAAGATATTTGTTGTAGAGGGCAACAAGTGTCCCTCCCAACTTGTAGATCAAGCAAGACCCTATATTATGACCAAGTCTTTCAAGACTTGGTCATTTGCAAGACTTCATCCAAAATAAATTGCCCTTCTTTTCTCTCTCAAAATGGTTACAACCCTAAGTGTTATGAATTTATTGGAAGGGCGACAAGAAGACAATATGTTGGCAAGCTTGTAGAGGGCCCGTGGGGGTGATTTTAACGTGAAGAAAAGTTGCGGAAAGAGGGCTAAAGTAGGCGAGATTTTTGGGCTGTTTTGGAGAAACATTCCAAGGTAAATTTCCTCTCCTTCTGGAAGTAAATTAGGATACATGTAGTAGTGATTGGAGAACGTCATGTGGTAAAGAAAATAGAAAGAAGAATCGCCATGTTGTAAATTTTAGTATAAAAGTGCAGTTTTCGAGCCTCTAGTTCATTGGATTTATATGGTCGTCATCTTCACTTTCTATGTGTGGTTTATTGAAGGGAGTTGGTCGTTAATTATAATCGTTACATGTTATATAAGAAAGGGAATAAAGTTGTAATAATTGTTATGACTTATATAACATGTTGGAATAACGATTTGGATTATAAGGAATTAAAAAGGGTTGTATGTTGTATCGATGATTGGTTGTGGCCGAGAAGGGCCCTAAAAGTTGGTTAAAATGGACTAATTAAATGGACTGTTTGATATGAATTGTGGGACAGAGTTTTACACGTCATGTTAGGCGTGTAATCCCCTTTGGTTAGCTGAATTGTTGAGCCTTAAATGTGACATGTTTTGTTATTGAATTCGGTCCTTGAAAAAGGTGGAAAAGTACGTAGAAACAAAGGAAGTGCTGCTCAATTTTCCGTAGAATAAGAGACTTTATACTTAGAATTATTCTATGATAGAATGCTAGAAGTTGATAGACGTATTATGGTCATTATATGTTGACATTCTACGTGCGGCGTATTCAACCTAGCAAGTGGATTAAGCCGAAGAGGTATGTGAAACTTTCCCTATCTCTTGAGCATGAGTATTTACAAATGTATAGTACGGTAGACGTAAAGGCTTTAAATGAATTCAGTTTCATTTTGATATCATTGACTTGATTTAAAGTATGTAAGTTTGGTTGAGTTGGAAAGTTAAACTCATGTGATTTTAAAGAATGAAATGCTTGGTTTAGAAAGACATAAAGTGTTATTATGGCTTTATGAGAAGTTAATTATAACGACTTTATGGGAAGTTAAGTGAGTGGTTTACTCAAATGATTTAAACAAGGATAAATGACTTGGTCTTAAGAAAGACAACTTGATTTAAAGGCATAAGTTGCCTAAGTTTTGAAAGTAGAAGTCACTTGGTTTAAAAGCCTTGAAATGAATTTCTAGAGGTGTAGTGACTTGTTTTGAAAAAGTAAGCATGCATTGATACTAAGGGTGTTAGTATCTTGGGGTTTTATATAAATAGGAGTCTTTTGAAAAGAATAGAAGTACGTAGTACTTTGGGTTAAATTCCCAGATTATTCATGACATGTTAGTGCCTTAAGTTAAATAAAATGAGAACGCATGCTAATTAAGTCTAATAAGAGTTAAGGGATGTCTTAACTTGCTTATGATATTTATGGTAGTCGGTTGTGCTTATATTATGTGATTATGATTGCCGGTTGTGCTTATGTTATGTGATTATGTTAGCCGGTTGTGCTTGTGATATATTATTCATTACGGGGTCATTCCCTGGGGCATGTTGCATTTGCATATTCCGTGGATTTGCTCCCCACTATGCGAGGAAGCTACCTCATGCGAGTCTGTAGGGCTCATGCGGGTGAAACAGTCCCATGCGGGCAGATACAGCCTATGCGAGGATATTACCTCATGCGGGTCCATACGGCCTATGCGGGTGAAATAGTTCCAGGAGTAGGATTGCATAATGATACTACGGGCGGATGGCCCTAGGTTAATCATAAGCTTCCTGTTTTAAAACCGGCAAGGTTTATTCTTGTTCACTCTTCGTTAATAAGGCACAATGTATCGTTAATTTATTTATCATATTTGTCTTCAGCTTTATTTTAGACTTATAATGTAAATTACAGTACTTCCAGTTTTACATACTTGGTACATATTTTGTACTGACCCCCTTTCCCCGGGGGCTGCGTTCATGCCGCAGGTAGGGGTAAGCAGGTTGCGGATCCTCACTCTTAGGATCACTGATCAGTTGTCAGAAAGCTCCATTTCTCCGGAGGCTTGTCTTTTGGTACGATTTCCCAGATGGTTCCAGGCCTATCTGAGGCCTATAACGGTGTTGCTTTGATCATTCGTCAAAGTAACCCTCTTCTGATATTCTATCAGGCCCGATCCATGCTTACGTTGGAAGAAGCCGATTTGGGTAAGAAGGCGGCTACCGGTATGAGCTCTAGCTTATAGCCACATCACATAATTCCCCATCATATTTTGATAATTCAAGACAAAATCATAACAACGGTGGTGGCAAGAAAAGTCAAAATCTCAAAAATAAAAATAAAGGCGGTGGACGTGGTGGTAATAATGGAAACGGTGAAGAACGCGACACGGGTGGGTCCCAGCCAGTGGGGCCATCAACATACTGGCTGTAGGCCTACTGGGCATGGGTCAACAGCTAGTGGCCCACAGTTTCTACTCTAGCAACATCATACGATGGCGGCCGCCCGGCTCTCGGCCCGATTCGATGGCGCCGCAAGCCCGGTTCCGGCAAGCCCGGCGATTTCAAAGACGCCCGGTTGGGCCTTGGTCACCCGAACTGCTGGGCCTCGACCACAGCAGACCTTTGCGACTGAGTGGCCCACTTTTGCACCATCTCCGACAGATGTTGAGGACGCGATGCACACGCTGGGATTTACACTTTCGAATCCAAATTGGTACATGGACACAGGCGTCACTACCCACATGACATCCGACCAAGGTACTCTCTCGTCTTATTCTAATTTGAGAAGTAATCTGTCACGACACAACCTAGGGCCATGACGAGTGACCGAGCTTAACCTGCCCGATAACCCAACTTATGTTACTTGTACTCACACATGACATTCAATAGAGTCTTCGTAACTAAGTTTGGAATCTGTAAATAGAATACCAAAGTCCAGCTGTAACTCAAAACATCTCAAAACATACTTATATGTATGTAACATGTCACAAGGTAAGCCAACGAGGCTACCGATACTTCTGTACAACAAAACAATGGCCGGCAAGGCCAAACAGTACCCATGACACCCACGTTGTTCACAGACTACTAAAAGAATATGACCGTGCATAAGTGACGGGACTAGGCCCCGTCGGACCCAGGATGTATACAAACAAAATTATACCAAAACAAGAACAGTCTCCGAAGAAAGTGGAGTTGTCTGACTCCCAATGCTGACTCCTCCTAGGTGGCTGGATCGTGTAACCGCATCCCTGAACCTGCGGGCATGAAACACAGCCCCCGAAGAAAGGGGGTCAGTACGGAATATGTACTGAATGTAAGGCAATACTGAATCATAAAACAAGGAAAAGCGTAACAGTAAATAAGTTTAGAAAGCAACCTGGAACAACACTTTGAACCATGTCATATGGTCCCTTACACAAATTCTAGCATACTCAATATAAATATAGAATATCCTACTCGTAGCCGCTTCCGGCTAATAACACAATAGTCCCTTCGGACGGCCGCTTCTGGTGTAGTCATGATGGCTCCTTCGGGCAGTCGCTTTCGGCTTAGCTAAGGTGTCCTCTTCGGGCAGCCGCTTCCGTCTTAAGAATATCATAATACATCTGATCAGGTGGAACAATAACAATACACATGATATACAGTATGAATATGTAATGAAGTTACAAAATGTTGCACCCCTTTCAGAGTGGTTTCTATTACAACTCCCTTTGAAGAGATTTTGAGAACAAGTTTTAGAGTTTTCTGCATTTACCATTTGCTTTGTAGTGAACGTGTAAGTATAATGTATCGCAGAAGCTTCCTTCGAATTATCAACAAGAGTATAACATGAACAAAACAAGACATTGGAAATCGACTACACATCCAACTAAGAATAGAGTACTTATATTTTACATTCTTTAGGTGTCATATAAAAGGGATCATGCCAAAATATGAAAGAAGTGTTAGCCTTACATACCTTATTTATGCCTCAAGCTATTCCTCGAGTCCCTTCCCGAGCTTAATCAACTAAAATAACATCAATAATATAGGGATTAAGACTAGGCCAACAAGATTATTCTAACTAATCATTTATTTTGTCGCCTAACGGGATTTGGACAGCATCTCCCTTATAATCCTACCAACCCAACAATTCCAAATTACGCTAATAACCAACAACAATAACAAATCTAATAATTTACAACAATAATATGACTAAACTCGTCTTACAATTCTATCCAAAACAGCCCCTAAACCGCAACGCCTAAATATTTGGTATACGATAATTATAACTATATTTCTAACACTTTAATCTGTTAAATATCCACGTAATCATCTCAATAACAATGATGAGAAAATAATACATACCTTAGCAGAAGCTCAACCACGAAAATATCATCCCCCAAGTTCAATATTTAGCTTGAAACGACGACGACAACTCGTATTACACTTTATCCTTCACGAGCCTCTGGATTCGGGGCCTCGAACTTGATCGAACCCTTGCTTTATCTCTCTAACTGTTATACCCCGTATTTCCAGAGTATGTACGTGAGGGCGTACGTACAAAAGTTTAAGCCTTAAAGTAGACTAAGGGACGGAATTTTGTGCACAACTAGCAAAAAGAATCGTTTTTCACGCAACGCGTTTTCCAAACTTTGCGAAGGAAAATTCGGCTATGTCATTTATAATTTTTGCGGATTTTTCCGAGAGATGAAATATTTTGGACCAACGAGAGGCGACACTTGGCCTCAAGTGGACGGCAATCCATGGGCTCCATTGGCACGTTTTTTTAATGTTTCATGCCTTAAACATTTGGTCAATGTTTGGCTAGATATTTTGTGTAGTAGATGAGCAAGTGGGGCCCACAAACACATGTCCAAATCTTCACCCTACACTTGCCCACCACTTGTCTTGATCTTGGCCATTGGTTGGCCTATAAATACCCCTCCAATGCAAGACTAAATCTTCATCCACAAATCATTTTCCAAGTCTAAAAACTCTCTCCCCCTTAAGTGTAGAATTCGTCCAAGGCTCCCCTCCCCCTCTTGGAAGCCCTAGCCGAAACACCCCTCTCCCCTCTAGCCTAGTGGCTTGGTAGTACCCCACGGTAGAATGTTGTCTTCCAAGTATAGTTACTATTACAAAATACCCTAGCCCCAAATCCCTTTTAGTATTTAAGTAGAAGTTGTTAGAAACTTCTAAGGGTTTCTTGGAGCTATCGGAGCGTGCAAATTAGGAGCTAAACCTTGCTCAGGATCGACATTTAAACTTGGATAATTTTGGGCTTATCGAGGTAAATACTCTTGTCCTTCTATTGTAATTGGAAATTACATCGTAGTTGTATGAAGTGAGTATAAGATATATAGAAGGATGGTATATAAGAAGAGAATTGAATTGATATCACATCAGAAGAATATTAAAGAAGAAGAGTATGTACTTACATGAATTTGTATTCTGATGAGACTTGTGTAGTTTGGCGGGTAGGGTAGTGCTGCCCAATTTTCCGTAGAATAAGGAATCTGTATCTAGAATTATTCTGCAGAGTAGTCTAGACGTTGATAGACTTGTATGACCGTTATAGGTTGAAGTACTGCAAGTAGCGTATTCTACTCGAAGGGTGGAAAGGGCTAGCCGGATTACAGTACTTTGGAGCTATTTGCTTATAGTCGATAATCGTCGCGAGGTATGTGATTCTTCCTATACTCTTGAGCATGATATTTTAAAAGTATATATATATATAGTACGGTAGAAGTATGTGTGTTAACTGAACGTAGTTTTACGGCAATGTCTTTTGACTTAAGCCTGAATAATAAGAATCTTGAAGTATTTCAAAAGAATTAAGAATCGTTTTCGAAAGAAGAGTAATACTTGGTTTTAAAAGCTTAAGAGTTATACTAGCTTTATGGGAAGTTAGGTATAACGACTTAAATAAAAGAATGATTTATTGATTTTAGAAGTTAAGAGACTTAATCTTAAAAGATAAGAGACTTGACTTAATTGAATTGATATGAAAGTTGTTAAGAAGTGTGCCACCTCATTCGTGAGTAATAAGTACTTGGTTTTTAAAGAATAATGTTTACTGATTTCGGAAATGAGAATAAGTAAGGAACTTGATTTCTAAAAGAGACTTGAGGAAATTGAAGAGTTTTTGGTTTAAAAGAAAGGCATTGTTTTGTCTTAAATTGGTTTAAAACATAAAGTGTTATAACAGCTTTATGGGAAGTTAGTTATAACGACCTTATGAAAACAAAAAAATGGTTTTATCAGTGGTTTTAAAGTGGTAACTTGACTTTAAAGGAGAAGTGTTTTGGTTTACTTAAAAATGTTAGTCACTCTATTTTTACAATACGGGCATCGGGTGATCTTCGTAAAAAAAATGGATCTTTTAAAAAGAATTTAACGTACGTAGTACTTTGGGGTTAAAACCTGGACTTTGGCATAAAATGAAAGTACCTTGGGTTGTGTGTAACTTTCCTATGTTTACGTGTGATAGCCTTGTCGTGCTAGCATTGTATTTCTATACCACCGCGTCTCTCAATGGAGGGCCGGCTGATTTGTTATGATATTACTTGGACGCATGCAGCGGTGACGGAGAATTCCGCACGCCTCGCTGATAGTGTTATTCCATGGACTAGCTCTCCATGAGGTTTCTTCGATTCGGCCTTGGTATCCGTGGTGGCTTCGTGCTTGCCCGCCTCGTGGTGATTCGCCTTGGTACACGGTAGTTAGCCCTCGCGCTTGCCGCTCGGTTTAGTGGCGAAGTCTCGTGATCTGACCTTGGTATCCGTAGTTAGCCTCGTACTTGCCGGCCGCCACGTGACACGGCCTTGGTATCCGTAGTCGGCCAGACTTGCCGTGACGCCCGTGGCGAGTCTCGTAATGCGGCCTTGGTATCGTAGTTAGCCCTCGTACTTGCCGGCCGACTCGTGACACGGCCAGTATCCGTAGTCGGCTTCGTACTTGCCCCGTGACTCCGTGGTTTGATTGTATAGTATTGTTAGTACGGCTTTGGTATTCGGTAGTTGGCTTCGCACTTGCCGGCCGATTGATGATCGGCTTTGGTATCACGGTGGTTAGCCATTACTTGCCGTCACGATTTTATGACTCGTAGGACTTGGTGTTTATATGTACTCCTTGGTGTTATTATATCATGCATCGCGGTGAGGAAGGTATTCCACGCATGATTGATGTTGAGGCGTGAGACCCATAGTTATATTTGAGTGATGACTTTGAGGCGTGAGTCCACGACTTACATATTCGCTTATTTATTATGGATCGTAGTTTGGTTATCATACATGTCTCCCGCTTTATATAGATCGCTATGATTTCATTTACTGATTTTTCGATTCACATACTTGGTACTGTTGTCTCGACCTCCTTGAGTGCGTTCATGCCGCAGGTAGAGGAACACCAGTCGTTGATCCTCGCTCATAGGATCACAGTTCAGCGTATCGGGAAGCTCCGTTTCTCCGGAGGCTTATCTTTTGGTATAGTCCCCTGTCACTGTAGGTACTTGTACATTCAGGGGTATGGCGGGGCCCTGTCCCGTCATATTGTATAAAAACTCTTAGAGGTTTGTAGTACTGTTGTGGGCAGGGTTTGTAAAAAGGATTAAACTGTTCGGTTTGAAAGATTTGTGTATATATATTATTGAAAGGTGACCGTTTTGATTATCCTGTTCTTATCATATATCTTGTTTCATTTTTTTTAAGTTTTTATTTCCGCTGATTTTCTCTGATGTTGTATCACTAGGGTGCCCGGGGTAAGGCACCAGTCACGGGCCCGGGATCGGATCGTGACACTAACTCTCCTCACTCTCTCTCTCTAAAATATTCTATATCTTTTGGTATGCAATGAGGAAGATAATGGGTGAAAATTTTCCTTAAACAACCAAGGAAGTGGGCCTGACCCGACTTGGAGTCGGGTTGGGCCGAGCCCACTACCAATATGACCTTTCCTCCTTTAAACATCCATAAATTTTTATCCCTAGGTCGCATGAAGGCCCACAACCTATGGTTAGAAATGTATTTCAATTATCTACAACTGTCATTCTTTATGTGTTCCCAAATTCTCAACGTATAATGGTGTGTTGGCCTCGTAAATCTAGATCACCCGAAAACGTATCATTAAATCATCCTTTTGGAGTGCTTATACTCATATTTGGCTTAAGTGTCCCTCTTAAGACATTCTAAAATTCCTATGTACTATTCATATAACTTGTCATATGCCCTTTATAAAATCCCGACATGTGGGCCCCGTCAGGTATACATCAGAGAATAGCAGCGGAACATACATAACACATAACCTGTAGATAGTAATCATCACTGGCTAGCCGACAAGGCCGTCTTTCATAGATTAAACTTATTCAAAAGTAAAACAGTACAACTTTGTTCTTACAGCCCAAACCACAAACGTGACTACAGACCTCTAGGAATAGCAACTGTGGCGGGACAGGGCCCCGCCATACCCCTGAATGTACATAATACCTATAGCATCAGGGAAAAAACCGTACCAACAAAACAAGCCTCCGGAGGAATGGAGCTTCTGACACCAGACCAGTGATCCTAAGAATGAGGATCCACCACCGCTACCACCTACGGCATGAGAACGCAACCCCGAGAAGGGGTCGACACACATGTACTAAGTATGCGAACCGAAAATACGGAAAATACCTCATAAGTCGAAACTAACGGGAGACAAGGATGGTAATCAATTTACAGAACACTGTGCCTTACTAATAATGAGAATATCAAGCATATACTATACTGCATGAAAATAGGAAGCTCATGATCAAAGCAAGGTCATCCGCCCCGCAGTATCATTAAGCACTCCTACTCCTGGGACTATTTCACCCGCATGGGTCATGTGGACCCGCATGAGGTATTCCTCGTGATAGTCGTACTCACCCGCATGGGACTATTTCACCCGCATGAGCCCTACGGACTCGCATGAGATATTCCTCGCATCGTGGGTAGCAAATCCACGGAATATGCAAATGCCACAACCTGGGGAATGACCCCGTAATAAATAATAATATATCCTTAGCACAAACCGGCTATCATACATAATACAAGCAAGTTAAGAAATCCCCTAACTTCTTATTAGTCTTGTTCATACACATTCTCATTTTTAGTTTACTTAAGGCACTAACATGTCTTTATGAAATCCGGGAATTTAACCCAAAGTACTATACTATGTACTTCTACTCTTTTAAAACCTTAGGCAATTAATGCCTTAAAAATCAATTTGCCTTTCACAACTTCAAATCATTTATCCGTACTCATTTTACTTAGAGTAAATCTTCCTTTGTTAACTTTCCATAAAGCTAATATAACCAACTTCTCATAAAGTCATTATATTAACGTTATACCTTAGTCAAATACATTTTCCTAAACCCAAGGGACTTACACTTTTTAAAAAGAAACAAGAATCATATACTTAAACACATCAAGTCCCTTAACTTTGAAAACTCAAGACATCATTAATACTTTTAAAGAAATGAGTTAATCCCCCTTACTCACCAAACTTGGCCATCCTTAAAACAAGTAAGGGATATCAAAACCTTTTACGTCTATCGTACTATATAGGTAAAGCTATTCATGCTCAAGATATAGGAAAGTTCCACATACCTCTTTGGTCAATCCACTTGCTAAGTCCAAAATACCGCACATAGTATGTCAACCTATAATGACCATAATACGTTTATTAACCTCTAATTTCAACGTAAAATATTCTAAGTGCAAAGTCACTAAATTCTATGGAAAATCGGGCAGCATTTCCTTTGTTTCTACACACTTTGCCACCTTTTCAAGGTCCGAATTCAACATCCAAACGTCACTTTTAAGGCTCAACGATCCAATCAATATAAAGGGGATTACACACCTAACCTTGGATGTGTAAAATTCTGCCCCACAATGCATATTAACTAACCAATAAGTTGAAGGTAGTATTTTGGCTACAACATGCTTACATAACCTTCTTATTCAATTCTAACCATTTTTCTTACATGCAATTTCTCTAAGAGCAATATTTACAACTACAAGTTCTTTCTTCTTCACATGCAACACCAACAACTAGCAACAAGAGAAAGATGTAACGACTGCCGCCCCTCGCATCGTGCCTTACCCCGCACCCTAGTGATACAACATCGAGAAAACCAATGAAAATAAAACATGAGACATGAAACTAGAGATATAATAAACAGGCCAACCAAAACGGTTGCCTTCAGTAGATACATAAAACCTGAACAGTTTAATCATTTACAACCCTGCCAACAACAAGATTCTGCACTCTAAGATTTACAACGACTATGACGGACAGGCCCCGCCATACCCCCGAATGTACAAGAACCTACAACTCGTGGAACACATACTAAAAGATAAGCCTCCAAGAAACGGAGCTTCCCAATACGCTGAATCGTGATCCTAAGAGCGGGGATCCACGATCGATGTACCTACTCGCGATGAACGCAGCCCCCGGCGAGGTCAAGATAACAGTACCAAGTATGTGAAATCAGAAAATATCAGAATGAAATCATACTAGTCTATAAAAAGCGGGAGACATGTATGATAACCAAACTACGATTCACAACATAAAAGCAAATATATCGATCGGTGACTCACGCCTCAAGTCATCACTCAAATATAACTATGGGTCTCACGCCCACAACATCAATCATGTTCGCATCACGGCCGCATGCCCCGACTGCATCGGTGTAGACATGTCCATGATGCAACAATAATACCAATGCCCCACGGCCACGCCCCGAATTCTACCTCGGTGTAGACACGTCCATGTGACATCAACAATAATATACTGGGTGATCAACCCTGCCGCATGCCACATGCCCCCGGAATTCTACCTCGGTGTAGACATGTCCATGTAACCACAATAACAATATATCGGGTAATCAACCCGACCGCATGGCCGCATGCCCCGAATTTGCGTCGGTGTAGACGCCCATGTGACATCAACAACAAGACAGTAATCAAAATGGAAACATACCCGTGGAATTCTCCATCACTGCCAGCACGTCCAAGTAAGTTCTCAACAAGTCGACCGGCCCTCTATCGAGAGACGCGGTAGCACAGAAATACCACACTTGCACAACAAAGGCTATCATCACAAGCATAGGCAAGTTTCACAACAACAAGCATAGGCAAGTTTCACAACAACAAGCATAGGCAAGTTTCACACAACAAGCATAGGCAAGTTTCACAACAACTCAAAGTACTTTCATTTTATGCCAAAGTCCGGGTTTTTAACCCCAAAGTACTACATACGTTAAGTTCTTTTAAAAGAGATCCATTACTTTTATAAAAGTCACCCGATACCCGTAGTATTAGAATGACCAACCCACCTTCCTTTTCAAAATCAAGTAACAACATTCTTTTCCTAAGTTCCAGTTTGCCTAGTTTCAATTACTCAAGCTTCTCATTTTCAAATGGTTTCATAGTTCCCAAACTTAATCACTTGATTCCTTTTTAGAACAATTGAGTAACATATGTCATATATGTGAGTAGTTTATTCTTGTTTATAACGATCTTATTACAAAGAATGCATGATCTAGAAAATGTAATATCATTTTGTCTCATCTTAGCTTCTATGCAGATGGAGGTTTCTCTTGGTTTTAATACAACACATCATTATTCAATACATTTTCCTTTATTAACGCTGCGATGTCCTGTCGATACATTCGATTCCAAATCGGAAACATTATCCCTTTAAAACCAAGTACTCATTACTCACGAATGAGGTTTCACACAAACATCCACATTAAAACAAATAAGTTAAGTCTCTTATCTTATAAGATCAAGTCTCTTAACTTCTAACATCAAGAAACCATTTTCACTTACATAAGGTCGTTATAACTAACTTCCCATAAAGCTATTATAACACCCTATGTTTTAAACCAACCAAATCACTTAGCACGTATGCGTCTACCGTACTACATAGTTCAACAATCATGCTAGAAAAGATAGGAAGAGGTTCACATACCTCGCGACGATTTATCGACAATAAGCAAAATGCTCCAAGTACTACAACTTGCTAGCCCTTTCCACTCCTCGAGTAGAATACGCTACTCATAGTACTTTCACCTATAAAGGTCACAAACGCCTATTAACCCCAAAACACAAGTTTCTATCTTTCTATAGAAAATTCGACACCTCCCCATGCAACGTAAATCTCTCTCTATCGAGGCCGGCTACCAAGCCAACCAGTGGGTTTACACGCCTAACCTGGCGTGTACAATTCTACACAAGTCTCTGCAATACATCCTATGTAAATACATTCGATTCGATCCTTTATTCTTCAGCTTAAGTCAAAAGACATTCTGAATACTAAGTATAGTTCCATATATAGTATACTTCAACTATATATTCTAACAAACATGTAATTTCCAATTACTATAGAGGGACAAGATAATTACCTCGATAAGCCCAAAATTATCCAAGTTATAATGTCGATCCTGAGCAAGGTTTAGCTCCACACCGTGCGCTCCAAACCACTCCAAACAACCCTTAGAAGTTCTAACCAACTTCTACTCAAATACTTCAACCAACTATGAAGATTTCCTTAGGGTTTCGGTTTGAGACTAAAAAGGACAAAAGGTAGTATTTCCGGACTCTACGTAAAGAGGTATCTTTGGAATACTACAAGGTACAAGGCTAAGGTATTTTGGGCATTATAACAATACTAGGGGAGTATTTCTATACCACAACAAGGGTATTATACGAAACAACTAGGCTAGTGGGTACCCCACTAGCACCACAGCTGGGAGGGGACTCTCGGCCACAAAGGCCACTCAACGGGGGAGGGGTTTCTCGGCCAAGGGCCTTTACTCGGGCGGGGGGGGCTCTTGGACGAGAGTCAAACAAGAGGAGAGGGGAAGGATAGCAAGACTTGGAACATTTTTGGATGAATGAAGTCTTGCCGAGGGTATTTATAGCAAAACCAAAAGCCAACCAATGGCCAAGATCAAGCCATGTGCAAGGCAAGTGTAAGGCCAAGATCAAGCCAAGTGCACCTAGACCTACTCCTTAAAACCCTCACAAATATCAACACAAATATCTTGCCCAACCTTATCTCCCAATCGTCCCACGCGCGCCCACTGCCCATGAGAGGGTGCCAGTGCGCCTCTCGTTGGTCCAAAATGTTCCGTCGCTCGGAAAAATCCGCAAAAATAAAAAACGCCATAGCCGGATTTTTCCTTCGCAGCTACGCGAAAGCGTTTTCGAAAAACGACTCAACCGTGTTGTGCACAAAGGTAAAAATCGGCCAAGGGTGCCACACGTGGGGTGACACGTGTCGCCCCGATTCGCTGAATATTTCGTCTTCCAAAATATCCAAAATACCGAAATCTCAAAAACAAAGCGGGCCCACAAAATCAGAATTTCTCCGTGGCCCCACGTGACCATTTCCAAAATAAAATCTCAAAATTCTAATATAATCTATGAAGTCCAAATACCAATCTGGGAATCCAATTCCATTAACGAACCTTTTTCTTCACAAATAACCTAAACTTTTCCGCTAAAACTCACATCTTTCTTTCTTTTCAAAATTTCTGCACTCTCGCAGATGCGTCCTCACATACATACCCTGCAACTACGGGGTATAACATTCTCCCCTCCTTAGAAACATTCGTCCCGAATGTTCCTTCTCAAGTCGGATAACGATAAAGTTCCTCTAACAAGTTGCCAACGCCACAGCTTGGCCACGAAATAACACACGTCCTCTTCTTTCCTTACTCGTCGTGCCGCTTCTCGAACACTTGAACTCTCCCAAGACGCACCATACTTCACCATTACTCCGCTCTCAAAATCTCTGAGTCACTACCTCAAACTTGGTCATCTTACTAACCTCAAACTTCCTTAAGTCCATTCCGGCCTTTACGAACCGCTTCGGTCGAACGCGTCCACGAACTCATACGATGATCATACAAACTTGGGCCTAGCATCCTCGTGACCCTACCACTGGCGGGACCACCAGAACTGACCCTACCCCCCGGGTTACGGTTGACCGCAAATGGTCCTCAACCCGACCCCCAACCGCGCCAAACTCTTGTTCCCCGATCCGGAACAATCTTACTAATTCACATCATGAAAGCTACCACTTCCATCTCACACTACCCACGGACTTATCACACAAATAAATCCCACGTATACTACTACTCTGATAAGGGTCAAAATAAATCTTTAACTCAAGACGACCTTACCCCTAAGGTCTCAGTCGTGACATAGTCTAAGGTTCACACTTACCATGCCCCCATACGTATCCTCCCAACTAAGCATGTTTTCTAACTCATAATTAACACAACGCTATTCGTACATAGCACATAATAATGAGACCATCATAACAAGCATACCAAAACTCTAGAGGGTTAAGGATATACCTGAAGCTACCGCTCCACTCTAATCATAGGCACGCCTGCCGATATCGCTATGAAAGCGATGAACCACCATCGATCCGGTAGGCTGATTCGTAACATCAGTGCTACCCTTGTTCGTACAGTTCCTCTCAAAATGGCCTGCTGGCGCAAAATAACAAGCTCCTCGCACCACGACACTCCCGAAATGCGGTCTACCACATCGACCACACGAGGTAGGGTGACCGCATCTGCCAACACCGCTTACTTCCTGAAACTCGAACCTCGAGCCTCGACCGCTCTCAAGACGGAGGACCACTGCATGCGGCGGGGTACAAAACTAGTCTTCTGGCGGTCCGCCTCGAAAGTCGCCAAAGACCACGATGTCCTGGCCTCTTCTGGCGATCCGGTCATTCCGCCGACCTCTCCGCACCTCACATCCTAGTGCATGAGCTGCGTGCGAGCAATGTCCATGCCCGGTGAAGAGCTACACCAACAAGCCTCGTTAAGTAATCATCTAATCCGGTGGCGTGGCGGTGCACTCTATCCTCCATGGTTGCCACTAAAGCGGGGACATACCGAGCCAACGAGTCAAACTCCACGTTGTACTCTCGAATCATGCGCCTCTCTGTCTCAAAGATCATAAATCTGTCGGCGTGCCTCCTCATCCGCGGAGGCAAGAAGTGAGTGAGAATGCCTCGAGAACTCGTCCCATCTTCTGGAAGCGCATGCTCTCCGGGACAACTCCGAATCAAACCCCGATCATTGCGGTATCGCGCGGCCGATGCGCCTAAGACCACCGACTCGGTCTCGAAGCCTTGATCACTCGCGATCCGTAGAATCGGGATGAACTCCTGCGATCATCCTCGTGCCTCGACCCATAAAACTCTGGCGGGCTACAACTCGGGAAGTCCGTAGCCTCAAACTATCGCTCGGGGTGAACCATCGTGCTCGAACTGCTGCGTCGGCCTATCTTCATATCGGCCATGACCACGGCAGCCAATCGCCATCTCGCGTAACCCATCTCCTGCCGCCTGCATGGGGATGGAGGCTCGGTGCTGCGGTCTCGGCAACCATTCTTCGCGGCTCTAACCTCTCTTTGGTGGCGGCGTCCTGAAACCCGCCGTCAAGCACAACCTCGTCTTCATGCGGGCTGCGCCTCGTACTCCTCTGTATCTCACTAGCGGCACCTCGCTGCCTTGCCCTCCGGGCTCTGGTTGCCTTGCGCGGAGGCATAACTGGTAAACGAGATACGTCAGAGGGGTACAACTTACAACACAGCTCTAAGGCACGATCTCGGAATGAGAAGAATGGAAACCAATCCTAAATGTCCTATAGCCTCCTGATTATAGATGTGGTGCACAACACACCGATAATCAAGACTCTACTAGACACGGTCTGTAGACACTTTCCGAGGATTAACTGCTCTGATACCACTTTTGTAACTTTGTCGCGAGCCTTGCTCCGACGACCCAACAAATGGTACCGGGCTGCTTGCGATCCTCGAGGCATGCCCTACGGCCTTCTCGTGATGTGCCATACGGAGAGCCACGGTTCGGTGTTCCGTGGTAGAGGCTCGGCCTCTTTATACGCTCGGCCCGAAGGAGTCGATAACAGTACCAAGTATGTGAAATCGTAAAAATCGTAATGAAATCATACTAGTCTATAAAAAGCGGGAGACATGTATGATAACCAAACTACGATTCACAACATAAAAGCGATCATATCGATCGGTGACTCACGCCTCAAGTCATCACTCAAATATAACTATGGGTATCACGCCCACAACATCAATCATGTTCGCATCACGGCGCGTGCCCGGGTCTGCGCCGGTGTAGACATATCCATGATGCAACAATAATACCAATGCCACGGCCACGTACCGGAATTCTACCTCGGTGTAGACACGTCCATGTGACATCAACAATAATATACTGGGTGATCAACCCTGCCGCATGGCCACATGCCCCCGGAATTCTACCTCGGTGTAGACATGTCCATGTAACCACAATAACAATATATCGGGTAATCAACCCGACCGCACGGCCGCGTGCCGGAATCTGCGTCGGTGTAGATACGCCCATGTGACATCAACAACAAGACGAGAATCAAAATGGAAACATACCCGTGGAATTCTCCATCACCGCCAAAGACGCCCAAGTAAGTTCTCAATAAGTCGACCGCCTCTATCGAGAGGCGGTACGTAAATACCACACTTGCACAACAAAGGCTATCATCACAAGCATAGGCAAGTTTCACAACAACAAGCATAGGCAAGTTTCACAACAACAAGCATAGGCAAGTTTCACACAACAAGCATAGGCAAGTTTCACAACAACTCAAAGTACTTTCATTTTATGCCAAAGTCCGGGTTTTTAACCCCAAAGTACTACATACGTTAAGTTCTTTTAAAAGAGACCCATTACTTTTATAAAAGTCACCCGATACAGTAGTATTAGAATGACCAACCCACCTTCCTTTTCAAAATCAAGTAACAACATTCTTTTCCTAAGTTCCGGTTGCCTAGTTTGATTACTCAAGCTTCTCATTTTCAAATGGTTTCATAGTTCCCAAACTTAATCACTTGATTCCTTTTTAGAACAATTGAGTAACATATGTCATATATGTGAGTAGTTTATTCTTGTTTATAACGATCTTATTACGTGACCATGATCTAGAAAATGTAATATCATTTTGTCTCATCTTAGCTTATGCGGATGGAGGTTTCTCTTGGTTTTAATACAACACATCATTATTCAATACATTTTCCTTTATTAACGCTGCGGTGGTGCAGTCGATACACATTCGATTCGAAATCAGTAAAACATTATCCCTTTAAAAACCAAGTACTCATTACTCACGAATGAGGTTTCACAAACATCCACATTAAAACAAATAAGTTAAGTCTCTTATCTTATAAGATCAAGTCTCTTAACTTCTAACATCAAGAAACCATTTTCACTTACATAAGGTCGTTATAACTAACTTCCCATAAAGCTATTATAACACCTATGTTTTAAACCAACCAAATCACTTAGCACGTATCGTCTACCGTACTACATAGTTCACAACAATCATGCTAGAAAAGATAGGAAGAGGTTCACATACCTCGCGACGATTTATCGACAATAAGCAAAATGCTCCAAGTACTACAACCTTGCTAGCCCTTTCCACTCTCGAGTAGAATACGCTACTCATAGTACTTTCACCTATAAAGGTCACAAACGTCTATTAACCCCAAAACACAAGTTTCTATCTTTCTATAGAAAATTCGAAGACCTCCCGCAACAACAGAAATCTCCTCTCTCTATCGAGGCCGGCTACCAAGCCAACGGGGGTTTACACGCCTAACCTGACGTGTACAATTCTACACAAGTCTCTCGCAATACATCCTATGTAAATACAATTCATTCGATTCTTTATTCTTCAGCTTAAGTCAAAAGACATTGCGAATACTAAGTATAGTTCCATATATAGTATACTTCAACTATATATTCTAACAAACATGTAATTTCCAATTACAATAGAGGACAAGATAATTACCTCGATAAGCCCAAAATTATCCAAGTTATAATGTCGATCTGAGCAAGGTTTAGCTCGCTCCGTGCGCTCCAAACCACTCCAAACAACCCTTAGAAGTTCTAACTAACTTCTACTCAAATACTTCAACCAACTATGAAGATTTCCTTAGGGTTTTGGTTTGAGACTAAAAGGACAAAAGGTAGTATTTAGGACTACGTAAGAGGTATCTTTGGAATACTACAAGGTACAAGGCTAAGGTATTTTGGGCATTATAACAATACTAGGGAGTATTTCTATACCACAACAAGGGTATTATCTAAAACAACTAGGCTAGGGGTACCCAGCTAGCACCACAAAGCGGGGAGGACTCTCGCCACAAAGGCCACTCAAAGGGAGGGTTTCTCGGCCAAGGGCCTTTACTAGGGAGGAGGGGGCTCTTGGGCGAGAGTCAAACAAGAGGAGAGGGAAGGATAGCAAGACTTGGAACATTTTTGGATGAATGAAGTCTTGAGCCAGGGGTATTTATAGCAAAACCAAAGCCAACCAACGGCAAGATCAAGCCATGTGCAAGGCAAGTGTAAGGCCAAGATCAAGCCAAGTGCACCCTAGACCTACTCCTTAAAACCCTCACAAATATCAACACAAATATCTTGCCCAACCTTATCTCCCAATCGTCGTATGCGCCCACCTTGCCGCTGATGAGAGGGTGCGAGTGCGCCTCGTTGGTCCAAAATGTTCGTCGCTCGGAAAAATCCATAAAAATACAAAGCGACATAGCCGGAATTTTCTCTTCGCAGTTACGCAAACGTTTCGTCAAAACGACTCAAAGGGTGTTGTGCCAAAGGTAAAATCGGCCAAGGGTGCCACATGGGGTGACACGTGTCGCCCCGATTCGCCTGAATATTTCGTCTTCCAAAATATCCAAAATACCGGAAATCTCAAAAACAAAGCGGGCCTTACAAAGTAAATTTCTCCGTGGGCCCCACGTGACCATTTCCGAAAATAAAATCTCAAAATTCTAATATAATCTATGAAGTCCAAATACCAAATCTGGGAATCCAATTCCCATTAACGAACCTTTTTCTTCACAAATAACCGGAAACTTTTCCGTCGAAAACTCACATCTTTCTTTCTTTTCAAAATTTATGCCGTACTCTCGTACGTACGTCCTCACATACATACCCTGCAACTACGGGGTATAACAAAAGAATTGTTACCTTAGAGCTTATCCAAAATTAATCCAACAAGTTCACTAGCCTCCTTTCCACAATCACCACCACAACAACTCCTACAAGCTTGCCAACAAGTTTCCTTCTTGCCACATTTTCAGATTTTTCTCAAACCTTGATTTCCTCTTGATTTTCTAGAGAGAAGGAAGACCTTCTAATTTAGAGAGAGAGAAGAGCTTGAAGAATGACCAAGTCTTCAAGACTTGGTCAATAAATAGTACATGCAAAATCAGATGGGGGGGACACTTGTCACCCTCCCATGACCTTTTTTAAAACAAAACAGTTCAGATTTTTCCACTCAGCCTCGCAGAACCCGCCTCCGCGCCGCGGCGCTGAAACCTCCGCAGCTTCTCAGAACTTTCGGCGCCGCGGCCCTGCTTTCCGGCGCCGCGGCGCTGTGGCCCCTGACCGAGATATTTTTCTGTCCGACTGCACACTGAACTTGTAACTTCCATAACTTTCTACTCCGATGTCCTATCGACGAATGGTTGGTTGCGTTGGGAACTAGACTCAATGAACTACGCACTAGGACTTTGAAACACCTAGGAACTCATCATGCAACTGGACATAAACCGCCTCAAAGTTGACTAAAACCCCATCCGAAACAATCCTTCAACCTATCCTTCTAAAATTTTAAGTCTTAATCCCTTTCGTACGTTCTCATACGCATGGACAGAACTACGGGGTGTAACATTCTCCCCCCCCCCCCCCCTTAGAAACATTCGTCCCGAATGTTCCTTCTATGCTTACTCAAAACACAATATCGACATAGACCCTCTTAACTATTTCCCTTGCAAATAAAGACGCTTCACATAGCCATAACATTACTTAAGAATAATTGCTAAATTAAAACTAACAATCAGGAAAGTGGGTTACCTGGAGGTGTAGGGAACAAGTGAGGATACTTCTTCATCATGTCTTCCTCTGCTTCCCACGTCATTTCCTCTCTGTTCTCGTTCCGCCATAAGACCTTGACGGAAGCCACATCCTTTGTCCGAAGTCGCTTAACCTGACGATCGAATATCGCTATGGGACTCTCCTCATATGATAACCCCTCCATCACCTGGACATCACAAATCGGGTGCACTCTAGATGGATCTCCAATACATTTCCGCAACATAGACACGTGAAAAACTGGATGTACTGCCTCCAGATCGGACGGCAGATCCAACTCATAGGCAACCTTGCCTACCCTACGGACAATATGATAAGGCCCAATGTACCTTGGGCTAAGTTTCCCCTTCTTCCCAAATCTCATCACGCCCTTCATGGGTGATACCTTCAGGAAGACCCAATCATCCACCTCAAACTCCAAGTGTCGACGCCGATGATCTGCATACGACTTCTGTCGACTTTGAGCTGTCAATAACCGCTCCTGGATAAGCTTCACCTTATCCACTGCCTGCTGAACCAAGTCTGGCCCGACCAACTGAACTTTCCCACCTCAAACCAGCCTATCGGTGACCTGCACTTCCTCCCGTATAAGGCCTCATAAGGCGCAATCTGGATACTAGAATGGTAGTTGTTGTTATATGCAAACTCCACAAGAGGTAAATGATCCTCCCAGCTACCCCTGAAATCAATAACACAAGCCCGCAACATATCCTCAAGGGTCTGGATAGTACGCTCGGCTTTGTCGTCGGTCGAGGATGAAATGCGATCGAGACTCACTGTGTCCCTAATCCCTTCGGAAAGACCTCCGAGTTAGCCGAACCGGGCTCCACATGCGAAATGATCGATATAGGCACTCCGTGCAGTCTCACAATCTCTCTGATATACAATCTAGCATAATCTTGGCGAAAAAGTCGCCATTGGCGAGAAAGTGGGTGATTCGTCGACCGTCGACAATAACCCAGATGGAATCATGCTTCCTCTGAGTGTGAGGTAACCCTGTAATAAATTCCATATTGATCACCTCCCACTTCCACATCGGAATATCAATAGCCTGTAATAGCCCACCGGGCTTCTGGTGCTCAACCTTGACTGGCGACATTCGCACTGCGCCACAAACTCCGCAACGTCCCTCTTCAGGTCATCCCACCAATACACACATCTGAGGTCATGGTACATCTTAGTCTACCCCAGATGAATAGAATAACGAGCACTGTGTGCCTCCCCCAGAATCTGCTGACGAAGTCCTGTCACATCGGGAACACACAACCGGCCCTAAAGTCTTAGCACCCCATCAGGTGCTACCTCAAATAGACTCTTCTCTTCCTGAAGAGTTGCATCTCGATACCGTACCATAATCGGATCCTCATACTGTCGCCTCTTCACCTCCTCGACGATGGAAGACTCGGCAACCTCTCGAACCCGAACCCCATCACTATCAGAATCAACCAAACGAACCCCAAGGCTCGCTAGCTGATGTAACTCGCGGATAATATCCCTTTTCTCTGGCTGCACATCAGACATACTACCCATCGATCTGCGACTAAGGGCATCCGCAACTACGTTGGCCTTCCCTGGGTGGTATAGGATATCGACATCGTAATCCTTAAGTAACTCTAACCATCGTCTCTGCCGCAAGTTCAGCTCCCTCTGGCTGAAGATATACTTGAGACTCTTGTGGTATGTGTAAATATCCACATGAACTCCATATAAATAATGTCTCCAGATCTTCAAGGCATGAATCACTGCTGCCAACTCTAAGTCATGTGTGGGATAGTTCTTCTCATGCTTCCTGAGCTGTCGAGATGCGTAAGTTATAACTTTGTCGTGCTGCATCAGTACGCACCCAAGCCCGACACCCGACGCATCACAATAAACTACATATCCGTCTAAACCTTCTGGAAGAGTAAGGACTGGGGCGGTCATCAATTTCTCCTTCAGTAACTGGAAACTCTCCTCGCAAGCATCCGTCCACCGGAACATAGCCGCTTTACGAGTCGACCTAGTCAAAGGTCTTTGAGAGGAAGCAAACTTCTCCACAAATCTCCGATAATAACCCATGAGGCCCAAAGTTGCGTACCTCGTCGGTGTAGTGGGTCTAGGCCAAGTCTTGATCGCTCAATATTTCTTTGATCAACCCGAATACCATCGGCCCCGATAACATTCCCTAAGAAAGCCACTGAAGCCAACCAAAACTCGCATTTCGAGAACTTGGCATACAACTGCCGGTCCCGGAGGACTCTCAATACCACCCTCAAATGATCCGCATGTTCCTGCTCTGTGCGCGAATAAACCAGGATATCATCAATGAATATTATAACGAACATATCCAAGAATGGCTTGAACACCCGGTTCATCAAATCCATGAATACTGCTGGGGCGTTGGTCACCCCGAAAGACATCACCCTGAACTCATAGTGCCCATACCGGGTCCTGAATGCAGTCTTTGGGATATCTGCCTCTCTAACTCGCACCTGATGATAACGGACGCAGTCTATCTTGGAGAAACACCTTGCACCTCAACAATCGTCAAATAAATCATCAATCACGGGAAGGGTACTGTTCTTGATAGTTACCTTATTCACCGTATGTAATCAACACATCTGTGACGTCTCATCCTTCTTCTTTACAAATAACACCGGCGCTCCCCAGGGAGAAACACTTGGCCTGATAAAGCCTTTTTCCAGCAAGTCCTTCAGCTGGTCTTTCAATTCCCTCAACTCAGCAGGTGACATCCTGTATGGCGGAATAGATATCGGTCGAGTGTCTGGCGACATATCAATGCAAAACTCAATCTCCTCTCGGGGATACGGAGCTCGTGCGGGAATACGTGCGAAACTCTCTAACGACCGGGCGATCAAGGTCCGGTATCTCACCTCGATGTCGAATACGAACCATATGGCGGATATACCCTTCGCACCATCTTCCTAGCCTTGAGGTAGAAATAAACCTACCGCCGGCGACGATATTCCTTCCACTCGATAACCTCGCCAGAACCGGAACGTGCCAATCTCTCTACAGTCCACATTGGCATAGCAAGACGCTAGCCAATCCATACTCATCATCACATCAAAGTCCGTCATATCCAACTTTATCAAATCGGCTAGAGTCTGACGACCGTATATAGTCACTGGGCAAGCCTTATATACCCGCTCGGCTACCACCGAATTACCTACTGGCGTAGCCACCTCAAAAGGTTTTATGGACTCGGGCTCTATCTCTATTCTACTAGCAATATGAGGAGATATATAGGACAAGGTAGAACCTGGATCTATCAAAGTATATACATCACAGCATGAAACCAATAATGTACCTGTGACGACATCCGTGACGCCTCGCGGTCTCGGACAATGGACATAGCATAAATGCGGTTCTGAGGATCGCTGGGCGGGACCCCACCACGACCTGGCGCGCTTGGCGGCCCGTGAACACCTCGCCTCGGGCGCATAAATCAAAGATGAAGATCCGAATCGACCTTCGCCGGTGAACCATAACACTCCCGCCACCTCTGGTCGGACAATCTCTCTTCAAATGGCCCTGCTGGTCACAAGAGTAACAAGCCCCTGGAGGAACACGACACTCTCCTGGATGAGACCTACCGCATCGAGCACACCGCGATGGGGGTGGTCTCGATCGGTAGTGGTCTCTGCCTCCCTGAAACCCCGAAGTCCTGGAGCCCTGACCTGCTCCTGAATGACCCGGCTGATCAGACCTCCCGCCAGAGAACCGAGAAGGAGCACTATGTGCTGGCTGAAATGTGGACCTAGTCTGCCGAGGCCGCCCGCCTCAATCGCCTGAGACCTGCTGTCCCAGCCTCTTGAGGCCGCCTAAGTCTAGCCGATCCTCCTCTCTGTCCTCTATCCCTCGCATACGCTGCATCTCGGCAATATTCATACACGGTGAAGAGCCACCCCATGAAGTAATCATATGGACGGTCAGCCCATCACATATCGATGAACCCTGTCTGCCATGTCAGCTACAATGGTGTGCGCATACCTGGCTAAGGAGTCAAACTCCAGACTGTACTCTCTGATAGTCCTCCCGTTCTGCCTCAAGGTCAAGAATCTATCCACGCGGGCTCTCCTCATCTCAGGAGGCAAGAAGTGATCCAGGAAGGCCTTTGTGAACTCCTCCCAAACAGCTGGAAGAGCATCCTCACCTCTAGACAACTCCCATGACTCAAACCAGTTCAACGCAATATCGCGTAACCGGTAAGAGGCTAGCATGACGGACTCAGTCTCCGAGGCCCTAAGCACCTGCATAGTCCACTGTAACTGCCGAACAAACTCCACGAGGATCCTCGCCTGATCTCGATCCATAGAACTCGGGTGGATGACAACCAGAAATACCGAATCAGTAAATTGTCGGCTCACAGGGTTGGTGCCGCTTACGTTAGCCGCCGCCACTATGCTGGTCAATAACCGGATCTGCTCCCCATAATCTCAATACTCAGCCCCTGGCTGTGGGACTGGAGGCTCAGGTACCGCGGTCTCAGTAGTCGCTGCTGCTGCCTCGAACTCCGCTGAGGTTGGCGACGTCGTGGAACTCGCCGCCCGAAACATCATCTCCGGTAAGGACTGGGCATGTGCCCTCGTGACCCTCCGCGTCCTACTAGCAGCTCCACCGCTTTGCCCGCCGGGCGCGGTTGCCTTGCGTGGAGGCATAACTGATACATAAAAGAAAATATCAGAGGGAGTTCAACCTATAACACAGCTTTATTGCACGATCTTAGAGTGAAAGAATGGAAACCAATCCTAAATATCCTGCAGCCTCCTGATTATAGATGTGGTGCACAACACACCGATAATCAAGACTCTACTGAATACGATGCGTAGACACTTTCCGAGGACTAATCGCTCGATACCACTTTTGTCACGACCCAGGCCGGGCGCATCGTGCCTACCGGCACCCCGTCAGTATACATCGAGAGAATAGCGGTGAACATACATAACACATAACCTGTAGATAGTAATCATCACTGGCTAGCCGACAAGGCCGTCTTTCATAGATTAAACTTATTCAAAAGTAAAACAGTACAACTTTGTTCTTACAGCCCAAACCATAAACGTGACTACGCACTTAGGAATAGCAAGCGTGGCGGGACAAGGCCCGCCATACCCCGAATGTACATAATACCTATAGCATCGGGAAAAAGCGTACTAACAAAACAAGCCTCGGAGGAATGGAGCTTCGACACTGGACCGGTGATCCTAAGAATGAGGATCCACCACCGCTTACCCACTACTGCGGCATGAACGCGGCCAGAAGGTCGATACCTGATATGTACTAAGTATGCGGCGAAAATCTGAAAATACCTCATAAGTCTAAAATAACGGAGACATGTATGGTAATCAATTTACGTAACATCGTGCCTTACTAATAATGAGAATATCAAGCATATACTATCTTTGTATGAAAATAGGAAGCTCATGATCAAAGCAAGGTCATCCGCATGATGTCATTAAGCACTCTACTCGCAGGACTATTTCACCCGCGTGGGTCATGCGGACCGCATGAGGTATTCCTCGTAAGTCGTACTCACCCGCATGGGACTATTTCACCCGCATGAGCCCTACGGACTCGCATGAGGTATTCCTCGCCTCGTGGGTAGCAAATCCACGGAATATGCAAATGCCACAACCCGGGGAATGACCCCGTAATAAATAATAATATATCCTTAGCACAAACCGGCTATCATACATAATACAAGCAAGTTAAGAAATCTTCTAACTTCTTATTAGTCTTGTTCATACACATTCTCATTTTTAGTTTACTTAAGGCACTAACATGTCTTTATGAAATCCGGGAATTTAACCCAAAGTACTATACTATGTACTTCTACTCTTTTAAAACCTTAGGCAATTAATGCCTTAAAAATCAATTTGCCTTTCACAACTTCAAATCATTTATCCGTACTCATTTTACTTAGAGTAAATCTTCCTTTGTTAACTTTCCATAAAGCTAATATAACCAACTTCCCATAAAGTCATTATATTAACGTTATACCTTAGTCAAATACATTTTCCTAAACCCAAGGGACTTACACTTTTTAAAAAGAAACAAGAATCATATACTTAAACACATCAAGTCCCTTAACTTTGAAAACTCAAGACATCCTTAATACTTTTAAAGAAATGAGTTAATCCCCCTTACTCACCAAACTTGGCCATCCTTAAAACAAGTAAGGGATATCAAAACCTTGTACGTCTATCGTACTATATAGGTAAAGTTATTCATGCTCAAGAGATAGGAAAGTTCCACATACCTCTTCGGTCAATCCACTTGCTAAGTCCAAAATACCGCACGTAGTATGTCAACCTATAATGACCATAATACGTTTATTAACCTCTAATTTCAACGTAAAATATTCTAAGTGCAAAGTCACTAAATTCTATGGAAAATCGGGCAGCATTTCCTTTGTTTCTACACACTTTGCCACCTTTTCAAGGTCCGAATTCAACATCCAAATGCCACTTTTAAGGCTCAACGATCCAATGAATATAAAGGGGATTACACACCTAACCTTGGATGTGTAAAATTCTGCCCCACAATGCATATTAACTAACCAATAAGTTGAAGGTAGTATTTTGGCTACAACATGCTTACATAACCTTCTTATTCAATTCTTTCATATCCAAACCATTTTTCTTACATGCAATTTCTCTAAGAGCAATATTTACAACTACAAGTTCTTTCTTCTTCACATGCAACACCAACAACTAGCAACAAGAGAAAGAATTGTTACCTTAGAGCTTATCCAAAATTAATCCAACAAGTTCACTAGCCTCATTTCCACAATCACCACCACAACAACTCCTACAAGCTTGCCAACAAGTTTCCTTCTTGCCACATTTTCAGATTTTTCTCAAACCTTGATTTCCTCTTGATTTTCTAGAGAGAAGGAAGACCTTCTAATTTAGAGAGAGAGAAGATCTTGAAGAATGACCAAGTCTTCAAGACTTGGTCAATAAATAGTACATGCAAAATCATATGGGGGGGACACTTGTCACCCTCCCATGGCCTTTTTTAAAACAAAACAGTTCAGATTTTTCCACTCAGCCTCGCAGAACCCGCCTCGGCGCCGCGGCCCTGCAGCCGGCGCCGCGGCGCTAAAACCTCCGCAGCTTCTCAGAACTTCCGGCGTCGCGGCTCTGCTTTCCGGCGCCGCGGCGCTGTGTCCCCTGACCGAGATATTTTTCTGTCCGACTGCGCACTGAACTTGTAACTTTCATAACTTTCTACTCCGATGTCCTATCGACGAATGGTTGGTTGCGTTGGGAACTAGACTCTACGAACTACGTACTAGGACTTTGAAACACCTAGGAACTCATCATGCAACTGGACATAAACCGCCTCAAAGTTGACTAAAAACCCGTCCGAAACAATCCGTCAACCTATCCTTCTAAAAATTTAAGTCTTAATCCCTTTCGTACGTTCTCATACGCATGGCCAGAACTACGGGGTGTAACACTGGCACTAGCAGCCCTATCTGGATACTCATGACCCATATCCTGCCGTCTATCCTGGGTAGCAAGTATTTGAGTCAACAAACGGATAGCACCTCTCTTCTTTCTCATCTCCTGACCCTGAGCATCCGGGTAAGGGTGGATCTGAGGTACAGTCTTTGGGTGAGCTTGGATCAGTGCCCTCTGAGCTCCTCCGGAGGTGGGGAAGTAGGAGAACTCTGGGACTGAATGTGTATCCCAGTATAAGTCTGAGCTCTGGTAGACTTGGGGGCTTGGCTAATTGCCTCACCCTCAACTGATTTGCCTTTCTGGGCTGCTATCGCTTTACTCTTCCTAGTCATCGCTGAAATCATACAAGATTATTAGATTAAGGACCTCACTTATGACACAGCTCTATTCGCACGATCTCTAACATGAAAGAAGGAATGACACCCTTAATGTCTCGTAGCCTCCTGTTTAAAGATGTGGTGCACAACACACCGATAAATAATACTCTACTAGACACCGTCTGCGAACATGTCGAGGACTGAACTGCTCTGATACCATTTTTGTCACGACCCAACCTAGGGCCATGACGAGGGGCCGAGCTTAACCTGCCTAATAACCTAACTTATGTTACTTGTACTCACACATGACATTCAATAGGGTCTTCGTAACTAAGTTTGGAAGCTGTAAATAGAATACCAAAGTCCAACTGTAACTCAAAATATCTCAAAACATACTTATATATACGTAACATGTCACAAGGTAAGCCAACGAGGCTGCCGATACTTTTGTACAACAAAACAATGGTCGGCAAGGCCAAACAGTACACATGACACCCACACTGTCCGCAGACTACTAGAAGAGTATGACCGTGCATAAGTGACGGGATAGGTCCCCGTCGGACCCAGGATGTATACAAACAAAATTATACCAAAAAAAGAACAGTCTCCGATGCAAGTGGAGATGTCTGACTCCCAATGCTGACTCCTCCTAGGTGGCTGGATCGTGTAACCGCATCCCTGAACCTGCGGGCATGAAACGCAGCCCCCCGAAGAAAGGGGGTCAGTACGGAATATGTACTGAATATGTAAGGCAATACTGAATCATAAAACAAGGAAAAGAGTAACAGTAAGCAAGTTTAGAAAGCAACCTAGGAGTAACCTGGAACAACACTTTGAACCATGTCATATGGTACCTTACACAAATTCTAGCATACTCAATATAAATATAGAATATCCTACTCGTAGACGCTTTCGGCTAATAACACAAATCCCTTCGGACGGTCGCTTCTGGTGTAGTCATGATGGCCCATTCGGGCAGTCACTTCGGGCTTAGCTTGGGTGGCCCCTTCGGGCAGCCACTTCCGACTTAAGAATATCATAATCCAGCTGATCAGGTGGAACAATAACAATACACATGATATACAGTATGAATATGTAATGAAGTTACAAAATGTTGCACCCCTTTCAGAGTGGTTTCTATTACAACTCCCTTTGGAAAGATTTTGAGAACAAGTTTTAAAGTTTCCTTCATTTATCATTTGCTTTGTAGTGAACGTGTAAGTATAATGTATCGCAGGAGCTTCCTTCGAATTATAAACAAGAGTATAACATGAACGAAACAAGACATTGGATATCGACTCCACATCCAACTAAGAATAGAGTACTTATATTTTACATTCTTTAGGTGTCATATAAAAGGGATCATGCCAAAATATGAAAGAAGGGTTAGCCTTACATACCTTATTTATGCCTCAAGATAATCCTCGAGTCCTTTCCCGAGATTAATCAACTAAAATACCATCAACAATATAGGGATTAAGACTAGGCCAACAAGATTATTCTAACTAATCATTTATTTTGTCGCCTAACGGATTTGGACAACATCTTCCCTATAATCCTACCAACCCAACAATTCCAAATTAAACTAATAACCAACAACAATAACAAATCTAACAATTTACAACAATAATATGACTAAACTCATCTTACAATTCTATCCAAAATAGCCCCTAAACCGCAAAGCCTTAATATTCGATACACGATAATTATAACTATATTTCGAACACTTTAATTCGTTAAATCTCCACGTAATCATCTCAATAACAATGATGAGAAAATAAAACATACCTTAGCAGCAGCTCAACCATGAAAATATCATCCCCCAAGTTCAATATTTAGCTTGAAACGACGACGACAATTCGTATTACACTTTATCCTTCACGAGCCTCGGGATTCGTGGCCTCGAACTTGATCGAACCCTTGCTTTATCTCTCTAACTCTCCTCACTCTCTCTATCTAAAATATTCTAGATCTTTTGCCATGCAATGAGGAAGATAATGGGTGAAAATTTTCCTTAAATAGCCAAGGAAGTGGGCCTGACCCGACTTGGAGTCGGGTTGGGCCGAGCCCACTGCCAGTATGCCATTTCCTCCTTAAAACGTCCATAACTTTTTATCCCTAGGTCGCATGAAGGACCACGACCTATGGTTAGAAATGTATTTCAATTATCTACAACTTTTAGTTTTTGTGTTTTTCCTAAATTCTCAACCTATAATGGTGTGTTGGCCTCGTAAGTCTAGATCACCCGAAAACGTATCCTTAAATCATCCTTTTGGAGTGCTTATACTCATATTTGGCTTAAGTGTCCCTCTTAAGACTTTCTAAAATTCCTATGTACTATTCATATAACTTGTCATATGCCCTTGATAAAATCCCGACATGTGGGCTCCACATTAACTTACGGTTATGAGGGCTATTTGTCAAGTAACGTATTAACCAACTTACACCATATGGACTCCACTGTCGTCTATATGTTATTCTTATACATATATAACAGAATTTTCATCCCCAATCCTTGTATATCTTTATCCTCCCCTGAGCCCATACTAAGTCGTCTGCAGTCTCGGTAATGCGAAAATTTTTCCGGGGTGTAACATAATCGTGGTATAATTGTTGATAATGGTAATTCAATTCCAATTCGCGGTTATGGTCATAAAAATTTGTCTCTCCCACATCCACCCCTTGTCTTAAAGAATACCCTTGATGCCTCTAAATTAATTAAAAAATTGGTGTATGTCCGTAAATTCACCACTAATAATTGGGTTTCTGTTAATATTGATCCTTTTTGGATTTTCTGTAAAGGACTTAAAGACGGGGATTCCTCTCATGAGATGTTATAGTAGGGGAGATCTTTATCCTATCACTCCCATGTCCGGTTTTCTGCATTAAGTTTTGTCATCCACTTTTGCAGCTCTTGCTCTTTTCGTATTGCATGCACGTCTCGGTCATCTAGGGTCATATATTTTTTCTTTCTTAGATAAAAATAAATTTATTTCATATAAGGGTACGCGTAGTACTCCAAATTGTCAATCTTGTTCTCTAGGGAAAATTGTTAAGTTACCGTTTGTAGACTCTAATTCTACAACTTCAATGCCATTTGATATTATTCATAGCGATTTATGGACATCTCATGTTCTTAGTTCCTTGGGTCATCGGTATTATGTTCTATTTTTGGATGATTATTCTAAAATTTTATAGACGTTTCCTATAGCGAAAAAATCTCAAATTTTTTCTATTTTCCTAAAATTTAGAGCTTACATTCTAACTCAATTCGAACGTGAAATAAAAAATATCCAATGCGATAATGGCAAAGAATATGACAACGGGGTATTTCGGGAATTTTATGCTAATAATTGGATCAATTTTCGTTTTTCTTGCCCTCATACTTCTTCACAAAATGGGAAAGCCGAACGCAAAATTCGCACTATTAATAACATTATCCGAACATACCCCCGTCTTTTTGGCATCATGCTGTACAAATGACTACAAATATTCTAAACATCCTTCCCTCCAAAGGATTGACATATTCGTCCCCTATTCAAATTCTATATAATAAAACTCCTTCGTATTCACATCTTAGGGTCTTTGGATGCTTATGTTATCCGTTGTTTTCATCTACCACAATTAACAAACTTCAGGCTCGTTCTACCCCTTGTGTGTTTTTGGGTTATCCATCTAATCATTGTGGCTACAAATATTTTGATTTGTCATCTAATAAAATCATCATTAGTCGCCATGTAATATTTGATGAATCCCAATTTCCGTTTGCTAAGGATAATAAATTTGTGCCTAGTTTGGATGATGGTATATCCCCGTATTTAATTCATCATTTTTCGGACATATCCCGCACCCTGAATTCGCCAGCGGGCCCACTTCTCGCTGGTCCTAACGTCACTGCTTATACTCCTGATCTGCGTCCAGCAACTAGGCCATCTCTCCACCCCAGTTCACTCCTCCGATTATAATGGCCTTTCTAGCCAACAACGGCAAGTCTCGTATCTAATTCTGGGCCAGCAGGCCCACTGTTTGCTGGCCAGCATGTCCCGTGTCCCGAAAATTCCTAAAATTCACCCACCTCTACCCTGAGTCATCGTCCAATCACCCGAAGTCAATGGAGTATTTTTAAACCAAAAAGATATTTTAATTTAAATTCAAATATTCTTAAATCACTATTATCCCATAATCATGTGTTTGCATGCTTTGAATGATCCGAATTGGAAGATTGCTATGACTGACGAATATAATGTTTTTATTCATAATAAAATGTGGGAGTTAGTCCCCCGTCCATCTGGTGTTAATATTATTCGGTCTATGTGGATCTTTGCTCATAAAAACAATTCTGACAGTTCATTTGAGAGGCATAAGACTCGTATTGTAGGTGATGGTAAGACTCAGCATGTTGGAGTAGATTATGATGAGACATTTAGCCCGGTTATCAAGCCGACTACCATTCGCACTGTGCTCAGCTTGACTCTTTCGAAAGCATGGCCCATTCATCAGTTAGACGTGAAGAATGTTTTCTTACATGGTGATCTCAAGGAGACAGTTTATATGCATCAGCCTTTGGGGTTTAGGGTTCCCAAATATCCTCATCATGTTTGCTTATTAAAAAAGTCTGTATATGGTCTTAAGCAGTTCCCGAGGGCTTGGTATAAGAGGTTTGCAGACTTTGTGACGACTATTGGGTTCTCTCACAGCATGTCTGATAATTCGTTATTCATGTATCATCGTGGTTCATCTTTTGCTTATATACTCTTATATGTGGATGATATTATCTTGGCTGCTTCATCTGATGCATTACGTCATTCTATCATGAAAATGCTCAGTTCTGAGTTTGCTATGAAGGATTGGAACCTTTGAGTTATTTTTTGAAAATTGTTGTCACTCGTCATGCATGTGGATTATTCTTATCGCATAGGAAGTATGCAGCTGAGATCATTGAGAGGGCTGGGATTTCATCCTGTAAGTCTATTTCCACTCTAGTTGATACTAAACTCAAGTTGGGTGCTGCAGCTGGCTCCCCCTATGAGGATCTGACCCGCTATCGTAGTCTTGTAGGGGCCCTTCAGTATCTTACGTTCACGCGACCTGATATTATGTATGCAGTGCAACATGTGTATTTGTTTATGCATGATCCCAGGGTTGAGCACATGAATACGCTCAAACGCATTCTTAGGTACATCCAGGGGACACTTGATTATGGCTTGCATTTGTATCCTTCGTCGACGTCTACACTTGTCTCATATACAAATGCTGATTGGGGTGGTTGTCCGGATACCAGATGGTCTACGTCTAACTATTGTATGTTTCTTGGTAATAACTTGGTCTCGTGGTCTGCCAAACGTCAATCCACGCTATCACGTTCGAGTGCAGAGATCGAGTATTGAGGGGTAGCCAATATGGTTTTTGAGTCATGTTGGTTACATAATCTTCTTTTAGAGCTACATTGTCCTATTCAGAAAGTTAACTTGGTGTATTGTGATAATGTTAGTGCCATCTACCTTTCTGATAATTCAGTTTAGCACCAGCGCTAAACATATAGAGATGAACATTTACTTTGTTAGAGAAAAGGTAGCTCGAGGACAAGTACGCATTTGTCATGTCCCTTCCAGTTATCAAATTGCAGACATCTATACAAATGGTCTTCCCTCAGTCCTTTTTGCATATTTTCGAAACAGTCTCATCGTACGAAGACCACCCGCTATGATTGTGGGTGTGTGTTAAATATATAGTCTATATACATAATATACATGTATATAGAATGTATATTGAATAAGATTATCACGACCAGAAACCCATCACGGTGGCCCATCACAGTGACTGCCTAGTGGCCCATCACCGTGACTGCCTAGTGGCCCATCACCTTGACTGCCTAGTGGCCCATCACGGGACTGCATTGTATATTCTCTTGTATATTAATTAGTCTTGTAATCTTACCATAAGTGTATAGTTAATCTTTAAATAGTAGAGATTTAGATGTAGAATAGAAAAATAATTTCTTATTGTAACTTGTATATATACACCTTTAATCAATAAAAATAATTAAGGGATTATTTCTTTCAGAAACAAATTAATAAAATTGATTTTCTGTCATATAAATTTGTTAGTTTAATTAAAGGACGAATATGCTGCGAAATTCTCTTATCTATTCTACATAGAAGGAAAAAAAAGGAATCCAAAGATAGTGGCCCAGTGGCCATTAGTCAAATTTGTGGCCTTAGGGTCACAAGTTCGATTCTCAGCGGATACGTTCTCCAGAGCATATGCCTCGTATTAAAGTCTGGTAGCTTAACCGCGCGGGCATGTTGCAGTGTGAGTTTGATACTCCCTCAGACAATCCCTGTTGGGGGGTCGGACCTTGTAGCATTGATCCGTTGGTAGCATAATACCAGTACTTGTGCAAGTACTAGCGATATGGGGGTACTAAGGCCACCCCGAGACCTGGATTATCAAAAAAAAAAAAAAGGAATGGATGGATAAGTTTCACTTAATTACCACCAAAAATAAAAATAAAAGTTTCACAGATGACACCTTTGGGTCGTCCCTAGTTGGTCCAAAGAAATTCATGTAACAGTTTCAAGTTGAGAATTTGTTAACTTCAAAAAAGTGTGTGATCATTTTGTTTTTGGAAAAAGGCATTGTGATCAACTATTATTCAGATCAAAGATAGGAATCTAATATCCACTTCATAGCATCATACATAGAACTCAAAGTCCGAGTTAATTAATAGATAGGCACACTAATTTACTGTTCTTTTAACAAAAGACAAAAAATAAAAGTAAAACCACGTATGAGTATTTTACGATCAAGAAATAGTAACATCATAATAAAAGTTGTTGCTACAAGAATTTCCCAATGCTTATTTAACCAAAGGCTCTGTAAATTGGATAGAGATCTTTTGTAGTGCACTTTACGTAAAGTTCACTACTTTAATGTGTTGGCGTTGTTAGAATCTATTAGATCATTTGAAATATATAAATCTCAAATGATCTAATGATTTCTAACAACGTCAACACATTAAAATTATACACTTTATATAAAGTACACTACAGAGGAGCCGCCCTGTAAATCTCCATAATAATTGGTGTTGATGTAAAGTAATCCTTTAATTAGTCAGTTTAGTGCTTCTGGGATACCCAAATAATGGACTAGTATGCCACTCCTACTACTCCCGAAAGAAGATCCAAAGAAACATCAATGTTGCATTTAAGGTTATTCTCATCACCATATCACATATTTTACTTATACATCCTTTTTACGTAGGAGCCCAATTCTTTTTCATATGTCAATTACGAGATTTTCTTATAATAATGAATGATAGTGAGATCATATTGTCTCTGCGCTCTATAGAGAATAAAAATTAGAAACCCTTCATCAAATAATTTATCCAGATTCTTGTCACCAATCATCGGTCTGCCATGGTACTGGATCATAGAAAATTTCTCCGGCAACGTCTATATTAAAGATGTATTCAAATTCTGAATTTCTCTCTAGGGACCGATACTACTATCTACAGAAATAGTTTGATGTAAACCAGAAAGCTGAATATAAAAAAAAAAGAATAATATGACGTAATCCAGGAAGCTGGATAAGGGACGACCCAATACATAGGCAAACTAGGCCTTTGTCTTGGGCCTCAAAAAATTTGGGGCTCAAAAAAATTTATAATAGAATCTGTAAATTTGGCCTAAAAACAATGTGCTAGTGGTCTCAAAAAAATGATTTGGGCCTAAAAAAAGAAATTTATAATACAATAAGAAAACACTTTATCAAAGTATCAAATCTACTGTGTGTAAATTTTTTTCCTTCAACGATTCATATATTGTTCTAGAAGCGCAAGTAAAAGTTCTCGTTCTCCATTCCAACTATCATTTGACTATTTGAGCAAGCTCTAAGATTATTCCTTCATTTCTCCACTCCACTCCACCGATCATTTCTTTCTCCACACCATCACCAAAAAACAAAAACAAATTTTATTTATCGGACTATTTCTCTTTTAGTTTTTAATTATAATCCTTTTATTTGATTAATTTAATTGTTTTCTATTTTATTTTTTTGTTGAATTTTATTTATTTTATTTTAGAGTAATGTCAACTCGAAAATTTGAATCAGGAGGGTCGAAACTAAAAAATAGAAAAGAGTTGAAGCTTTAATTGAATCACAAAAGAGATCTTTAGATAAATTTATCAAAACAAACAAAAAAAGTAAATTTGAAATTTAGGTGATTGTTCATCGAACAAGTTAACAATGTAGAAACCAACAATATAGTCATATACGAAAATGAAAATAAAAATAGAGATTTATTAGTAGAAGAAGTTAACATTGTAGATGAAGTTAAAAATTTAGGGTTTGATAGTGTAGATACCACTAAAAAATTTATGATAGATTGATAAAAAATGTTAAATAAAATCGATTATAATAATTTAATTAATGATTTTGCATCTCATAAAGCTCGAAAAGTAAAATTCTACACAAAAAGATTATTTCCACTATTTTTTTTATTAATAACTAAAAATATCTCATTTTGAAATTCGTCTAAAGCCTCAACATGTGTTGGACATATAAAAAAAAAAATCTTATTCCTACAACTGGAACAACTTTTCCACGAGGAATAAACTATAAAGTATTTATCACGTGCATCTGGTCCTTTTCTCTTAATTATTTAATGCATATCCAGCTAGATTTTGCTTTTTCTTTTGGTTCTTTTGTCCCTTTAGGTTTCTTCTTTCTCCACCTTTAACAGATCTAGCACATGCTCGACAAAAAAGTCTTTGTAGTTTCCTCCGAAAACAAAACAAGATTAAAAATCAGAAGTATCTCTTGGAATTTGGAAAAGGAGACAACAATGTTATTCAATGAACTTATAGTTCTTATTACAGTACCTTGACATAATCCAACATGAAGTCAAAACTCAAAAGCACTACATAATTAAACTGACATGTACGGCATAGTACGTAAATAAATATATAACATGCATCCAATATATATAATAAATATAATTCAAGAACTTCACGAGATATACAACTACGTGAAGTCTGGCACAAAACACAAAACAAAAAAAAACGACCATTGTCCCTTTGTGGCTTTACTTCTTTGAAACTCTTCCATTTATTCTCTCATGAGGCATTTCCTTCTAATTTCTCTTGTCCTGCAGGGATCAAATTGTCTATCGATTAGATCAAATAAACGACCGTTTTCATTAATCAAATATTCTAATCAATGTCTTAACAGGATAGAAAAATAATACAAGACTGACAAATTAAATATATTACCTTAATCGAGAGTATTAAACTTATTTCCTAGTAGTGGCTAGGAGGAGGTGGAGAAGTGTAATAGTAGTGGTAAGGGGGTGGTGGGGATTTATAAACTGGTGGAGGAGGTGGTGGTGACTTGTATTTGTAAACGGGTGGTGGTGGAGATTTGTAGACTGGAGGAGGTGGTGGTGGTGACTTGTACTTATAAACGGGTGGTGGTGGAGACTTATACTTGTAAACTGGAGTAGGTGGTGGAGGAGACTTATACTTGTAAACGGGTGGTGGTGGAGATTTGTACTTGTAGACTGGTGGAGGTGGTGGTGGAGACTTATACTTGTAGATGGGTGGTGGTGGAGATTTGTACTTGTAAACTGGAGGTGGTGGTGGAGGAGACTTGTACTTGTAAACAGGTGGTGGTGGAGATTTGTACTTGTAAACTGGAGGTGGTGGTGGAGGAGACTTGTACTTGTAAACGGGTGGTGGTGGAGACTTGTACTTGTAAACAGGAGTAGGTGGTGGAGGAGACTTGTACTTGTAAACGGGTGGTGGTGGGGATTTGTACTTGTAAACTGGAGGTGGTGGTGGAGGAGACTTGTACTTGTAAACAGGTGGTGGTGGAGACTTGTACTTGTAGACGGGAGGTGGTGGAGATTTGTACTTGTAAACTGGAGGAGGTGGTGGTGGAGACTTATATTTATAAACGGGTGGTGGTGGAGATTTGTATTTGTAGACCGGTGGTGGTGGAGATTTATAAACTGGAGGGGGTGGAGGTGGAGATTTATACTTATAAACAGGTGGAGGTGGAGATTTATACTTATAAACAGGTGGTGGTGGAGACTTATATTTATAAACGGGTGGTGGTGGAGACTTATATTTATAAACGGGTGGTGGTGGAGATTTGTATTTGTAGACTGGTGGTGGTGGAGATTTGTATTTGTAGACCGGTGGTGGTGGAGATTTATACTTATAAACAGGTGGTGGTGGAGATTTATAGACGGGAGGAGGGGGTGGTGGTGACTTGTACTTATAAACGGGTGGTGGTGGAGACTTGTACTTGTAAACAGGGGTTGGTGGGGGTGGAGATGTATAGTAGTAATTTGCTTTGCATTCTGAAGGGAAGCTAAGAGACACTAAAACCACTAAAAGAGTGGTAAGAAGGGCTATTTTAGCCATGTTTGCTGTGTCAATGAATCGTCCCCAAACCCTGCTTTTATAGCTCAACCTAAGGCTTCAACTCATCTATTATAATCACAAATATATGAATTATAATTATATTGTTAATAATTATTTATATATAATAGTTTGAGCTGGCACTCTTATATTTTACCTACAATTAATGAACCTGGACCTTAACTTGGAGAATATTCTACTAGCAATTGAGGCAGAAAAGAAAGGGAAACAAGAAAATAAACCACTCATTAATTTTTGTCTTCACAAATGTTTTATTTATGACTTTGAAAGTTTGTGTAAATGCTTAGTTTTTCTCATTTTATTTACTTTTAAGATAATGAAAATCAGATGAATTTAATGAAGAGGGACCTGGCAACATGACTACAATTTCTTGTTATCCAATCAACTTTGTTTTAGTTACTCTCGGAGGCGGAGTAAGAATTTAAAGTTTATGAATTTTAAATTTTAACCCCTTTAAATTATTGGATTGTAAACTAATAATTTATACCTATAAAATGACTTTTAACTTTTAAGGTAGATATAGAGTCAGGACCAAAGTTAATGAATTGGATCGGACTGTTAATCTCTGGCTGCTTCCCTATTTACTTTATTCCAATTTTACGTGCATGTATATTTCGAATGTCATTTTCATGTAATAGCTCATTGGGACCAATATATGACACGAATCTAGCCGTTGTTTTGCAGACTTTTCCTTAGTTTCGTTAATCTTAGTCCACCAGAAAATAAATAAATATAATCAGTATATAGTTGTTCTAGAGACATTATTATTTTATCATTGAAAAACGAAAGGCAGAAAAAAAGTAGAGAGCATGTGAGACTTTAAGCTTTACACTATGTAGTGTATCACCTTAACGTTTCACACTTCTATAAATAAAAATAAAGAGGATCATTATTATAAAACTAAATAGTTCATTGCATACTTCTTTGCACAAATTAAATTCATTTTTATCTATTGTTTTCCTTTGTTACTATAAAAAAAAAAGTTGTGTTCTGAGATTAAATTTCTCTTGAACTCTTGTGTAGTGGAAATTTATCACATAGTGGACGTGGGTTCAATTACGAGTTTTATTCTTTTTCTTTTTTCTCCATCCCCTTATGCAATGAGTTTTTTAGAAGGAAGAAAATCATGTAATTACATAGTATGTTAATTAAGATAAAAATGCTATCAAATTTGACCTACCTTTTTAAGTTTATAAAAAACGACCAAAACTTTTCCCTCTCACACTCTCTATCGCGCGCTCTCTCTCTCGGCGTCCACTCTCTTCCGCCGTCTCTCTCACTTTATCTCTCTTGGCACCACTGGTGTCTCGTCGCCGCGACGCCTTCCGGTGAGTGATTGCGCTCTCTCTCCTCCTCTCTCGCTCTTTCTCTCTCAGATCTAGTGCGCTCTCTCGCTCTCACTCTCTCTTAGATATGGCGGTGGTGAGCCGGAGCTCCGGCCGGTAGCTGTTGCTGCTCCGTCGTCGATCAAAAATTATAATGTCCTCGTCATCATCCTCGCCAATTTCGACAAGCACTTCTGCTCCGGCGTTGACTGGTTGCAGGTTCTGGTGTATATGAGTGTATTTGGAGCGAAATATTTGGGGTTGGTGGTGTATATGGGAGTTGGTGGCGTTGAAGTTATTTTTGTATAATATTATATAATAGTGTATATGGGTGTATACACACCTCTTATACATTATTATACATTTTTATACACTCATATACATAATGTACCTTTCTATTGTATATTAAGTGAATAATATTGTACAAAAGTGTTTTTGGACTATTTTTTGCAATATAAATTTTAGACTATATTTTTACTATGTAAGTCAGTCAAATGTACATTTATGAAATTTCCCCAATTCAATTCTTAATTATATGAACATAACTCAATTCACATGTGGAAATGTGAAACAAGTTTGTTCTTGTCTTCTTCCCCAATATAAAATCCAACCGTATAAGTGCCACATACCTATTCCAAAAAATATATCTATAAATATAAACATATTTGATTATGTCCTTATCGTAAACATTTGAAATTACGTAATACCTAATTAAGTTTGAAATTTAACATATGAACAATATTACATGGTCTTAACCTTAGAGACGTAGTAGTACATTTGTTATATGGCATTAAATTTTTCTAGTCGAAGAAGATCTTCAGTCAAAATGTCCTACCTGGCGGTAGAAAAATACATTAAAAGCACTCTTTAAAGTCTCAACTACACTTGGATTTGAATAGTCTTAGGGTGTGTTTGGATTAGCGGTGGACATAATTGATTCTGACAGAAGTGATTTATGTTTGAATGCAGTAATGTAAAAATGATTCTTATAATTGATTTATGTTTGGATAGTTTGATCAAAATTGTTTTTGAATGTAGAATTACCAAAATGGACATATATATAAATAAAAATACACATATAAATAGATGGAAGTATGTAAATAAAAATTACAAATAGATAATAGAATTTAAAGTGCAATATAATACTTAAATATTAGTAGAATATTATTACAATACTAATTTAAAGTGCAAATAGTATTTAAATATTATTACAATACTAATTTTGCATGTACTCTATAATGTATTATTACATTATATTAATAATACATTATAGAAAAAGGAATAATATTATACTTAATAGCTATTTTAAAAGGTACATTGGAATCGGTTTTCAGTTAAAATTGTAGAGCACATTTTCCCACATTTCTCGGGACTAGCTTCATTTAAAATTCTTGGACTAACTTCATTTATATTAATAATACATTATAGAAAAAGGAATAATATTATACTTTTATATTAATAATACATTATAGAAAAAGGAATAATATTATACTTAATAATTATTTTAACTAGGTTCGAATCCTGTCACCTTGATGTGGATATGGTAGCCTTCTCCGTGGTCGCACCGAAAGTACGATGGAGGTTGGTTGAAGATGATGTTACAGGCGCCGAAAGCTTCCTTCAGAGCGAATCGGTAATCAGGAATAGCTTCAAGTTGCTCGACCGTAGGGAGAGGAGTAACGGTCCTGCTACCACGCCGCAGAACGGGAGCTCGTGTGGAACCTTTTATTCTGGCGTAACAGCGGTAGCAAAGTACCTTGGAATCGATTTTCAAAAACGGGCGAGCCGACAAGGCTGCCAAAACAACAACAAAACAACAGTCATAATAGGCTAGCCGACTAGGCTGCCACCAACCACATCACGCGCACAAAGGCATAAATCAAAACACGCAGTTTGGCCGTCGCTACTGAATAACGACATCAAACCCAAAATAAAGTACAAACATCCAACCCACAATCGTCTGCGGACCTAAGAGAGTATCTTGACATATGACGACAGACCCGTCGTGCCCAACATGCATAAGTGCAGAAATAAAGTGCATGCAAAAATAGCTCCGAACAAAGAGCTCTCCAATCTTTGTCTGAAATCCTAGGCGGAGGGTCACCTATCTCAACACTGAACTGCGGGCATGAGCGGCCAGGAAGGGGCCGATGCGAGATAATGTACTGAGTATGTAAAACATAAAATATTGTAAAACTGAATAACAATTGTACCAAGTAAAACAGAGAGTCATCAAATCATAAAATCGAGAATCATGCGAAAAACATATCATGTATCTTGAATCATAAAACATCGTGCTCGTATGCGTATAGAAAATCAGATAACATGTCTCGGCCCTACATGGAGGGACTCGATGGAGTCTGATCTGCACAGTAACATGTCTCGGCCCTGCAGTGAGGACTCGATGAATGATCGTGGCGTACGAACATGATCGGCCCGACTCGATGGAATGAAATAGTAACACTTAGCACGAGTAGATATCATGAGCAACTGTATGCAGCTAAAATCATTATGTGACTCTCAATAACATTACTACCATAAACTATGTTACTGAATCATAATCATTAGTAAATAATCATTTTTAAAACTGAACTGGTAGGAGTTAAGTACGTCCGCCGTACTTTACTAAAAATCATGTCAAAAGAAAGAAGGGAAAATCTCACATACCTCTTAGGCGAACTAATTAGCTTGGTATTAAGGTATTCCTCGTCTAGTACTTCAACCTATGATAAGGAACAACATGCTCGTCAATTCTATGATTCCTAATGTAAGTCATATGATTAAAGGCTCCCTTATTTCTATAAAAAATTGGGCAGCATTTCCTTTGTTTATGTGCGTACCCACAATTTTCCAATAATGTAAATCAACCAACAATTCAACTCCAACTAACAATCCAATCAAACCAACAATCCAATTTAAACCAACAATCCAATTCAAACCAACAATCCAATTCAAACCAACAATCCCCCTTATTCCAGAATATAAAATTAACATCTTTCTACACTTTAATCCTTTCGAGGCATGTATAGGTAACTTATTTCAATACATATGCATGTTTTTAGCTTATTTTAAACACCAAATTCAGCCTGTAATACGTCCCTATTACGTTCAATAATTTTCATCGACCTTTCGGCCAACACCTATTTCAATTTCAAAGCTTTTCCAAAATTCGTTACTTTTCAATTAAGCTTCCAATACTTCTTATAACGACTATAATTTTAATCATCAAGGTTCCATCCAAATTTTCACATGCAATTAGTCATAACATACCAACACACTAAGTCAATTTCAATGTATGCCAAGAATGGGTTCTAATTCGGTTTCGACCTCTAATAATCGCATACATTGTCCTCTTTCTATTTCTTCTTTAACATAGATACTTCTCCTAACTATAATATCAATTAATCTATCCAATATCAAATGAAAGGGATAAAATTTTACCAATTTTCGAGCTCAAAATCTTCGACGACCATTGTCCCAACGATTTTTCAGCCTCTTTTCGTCGATTTTTCGCCCAAATTCTTCTCTTCTTTCAACCCAAATTGACATGCAACACTTCTACTATAATAACCCAATATTTATACATGTTTTCCTTCACAAAATTTGTCCAAAAACTGAGAATTTGGACCCCAATTTCGGACCCCAAGATCCGTTTGCCTGCTATTTTGGGTTCAAAGATTGGCTTCAAATTGCTAAATGGATTAATCTAATAAGAGGATGATAACATGGCTTCAATTCTTGGTTAAGGATGGGGTAATTTCGGATTGGAATTTGAGAGAGAAAAGATGAAAGTTTTGGTGTGAAGAAATGAAATTAGAATTATAATAGAAAGAGGTTTTAGTATTTAGGGGAAAATCTGAAATTACTTCTTGAAACTTACACTTTGGCCCTCTTAATGCCTTCTTAGTTAAAAACGACCCCAAGAAATAAATCTTAACACTCGTTGCCTTAAATTCCCGGAAATTCCATAAGACCTCATATCCTTCATGTCGTAATTCTTATAATAAATAATAATCCTCAATAAACCTACACATAACTTATTATTTTAAAATTTCACCGACGTGCTCGTAGCTTGTGTAATTATATCTTATATCCATTGTCCGAATATTAACCTTAATGACGTTCTTAATCCTTGTCTTAACTTACGAGGTGTAACATTCTTCCCCCCTTAAAAACATTCGTCCTCGAATGTTCATAACAAGTCTCAAGTTCTAGATATTTCGGCAGAGCCTCCTTTATAATAGTGACTATCCATTTATATCCAGCAACCCAGCAGATGCCATACAGGGCCATAGAAAAAAAACAAAAACACACATATATAGTTCACCAATTACCATAATCAATTAAGGGAGTTAGATTGAATTACCTGGGGGTATAGGGAATAAGTGAGGATACTTCATCTTTATCTCGTCCTCAGCATCCCAAGTCATTTCCTCTCTATTATTGTTCCGCCATAATACCTTGACGGATGCAACATCCTTAGTCCGCAGCCTCCTGACTTGGCGATCCAATATGGCCACGGGACTCTCCTCATAGGACAACCCCTCAGTCACCTGGACATCGTCCACTGGGAAGACTCTGGAAGGGTCACCAATACACTTCCGTAGCATAGACACATGAAAAACTGGATGTACTGCTTCCAAGTCTGAGGGTAACTCCAACTCATATGTGACCTGGCCTACCCTGCGAATGATCCGATAAGGCCCAATATACATCGGGCTAAGTTTTCCCCTCTTTCCAAATCTCATCACACCCTTCATGGGTGATACCTTCAAGAATACCCAGTCGTCAATCTGAAACGCTAGGTGTCGCCGCGACATCGCGATATGACTTCGCCGACTCTGCCGCTAGTAATCTTTCTTGTATAAGTTTCACCTTGTCGACAGCCTGCTGAACTATATCTGGATCAATCAACTGAGCCTCACCTACGTCAAACCAACCAATGGGTGACCTGCATTTCCTCCCATACAAAGCCTCATACGGGGCCATCTGAATACTAGAGTGGTAGATGTTATTGTAGGCAAACTCAATAAGCGGAAAGTGGTCATCCCAGCTACCTCTAAAATCAATAATACAAGCCCTCAACATATCCTCCGATTATGCGTATGGTGCTCTGCACGCACATCCGTGCGAGGATGAAATGTCATCTTTGAGACTCACCTGCGTTCCCAATCCTTTCTGAAAAGATCTCCAGAAGTTAGCTGTGAACTGGGCTCCTCGGTCAGATATGATAGATATAGGGACCCCATGCATCTTCACTATCTCCCTGATGTATAATCTAGCATAGTCCTTAGCTGAATAAGTAGTCCGGACTGGAAGAAAATGGGCTGATTTTGTCAGCCTATCTACAATAACCCAGATGGAATCACACTTCTGCTGAGTACGAGGCAATCCTGTAATAAAATCCATATTAATTACCTCCCACTTCCAAGTCGGGATCTCTATCGCCTGTAGTAGCCCACCAGGCTTCTGATGCTCGACCTTAACCTGTTGACAATTTGGGCACTGAGCAACAAACTCTGCCACATCTCTCTTCATGCCATCCCACCAATACAAGCTCCTAAGGTCATGATACATTTTCGTCGACCCTGGATGAATAGAATAATGGGCATTGTGTGCCTCACCCATAACCTTGTGTGATCTGCAATGTCGGTACACATAACCTACCATCATACCGTAGCACACCATCGAGGTCACCTCAATAAAGCCTTCTCCTTTCGGAGAGTCGCGTCTATCTTGTGCGAACATGATCATCATCTCGCATCTCTTTACCTCTTCGTGATAGAGGACTCGTGACTCCTCGAACAAAAATACCACTATCTCCGAATCCGCCAACCGGACTCCAAGGCTTCTTTGTGAATCTCTCGAACCATCTCTTTCCGTCGTCACGCACATCCGACAAACTACCCATGGATCTACGGCTGAGAGCATCTGCCACAATGTTGGCCTTCCCTGGGTGGTACAGAATATCAACATCATAATCCTTTAGCAACTCAAGCCACCGCCTTTGTCTCAGATTCAGTTCCTTCTGTTTAAAGATGTATTGAAGACTCTTATGATCTGTGTAAATATCAACATGAACACCTGTTACACCCCGTATTTACAGGACATAGTGTAAGAACGTACGTAAGAACTCACAGTGTTAAGATTTGAGACTTGTAAAAATTTCTCGGAATTATGAAATTTTCGGAAAACGTACTATTGTGACGAATGGGAGGGCGACACGTGTCACCCCCCCTTAAATGGTGTCTTGGACGAAATTACAAGGACAAAAGGGTCATTTGACCCTTGTTAGATAACCAAGTCTTGCAAAGTAGTAGCTTGACAATTTTGACTTGGTCAATGGGACCACTTAGCATGATATTTTAAAGAGATGCATCCAAACCACACATATGTATTTATCTTAGCCCTCCATGTTGTTATATAAGGGTACTAGTAGCAAGACAAGAGTTCCACACTTAGCCAAAATTACAACAAATTGGAGGAGCAAGCTTTGAAGCTCTCGGCTTCACCATCTAGGAAAAAAAAAAATTCGTTGCTTGTCCATTAAGCTCCAAACTGTAACCCAAGGTTCATGAGTGTTATGTAAGTGTATCTCAATAGAAAAATCCCGGAAAAAGAGAGTTTTCGTATTAGTCGCAAAGTGAAAACCTAGTGGCTTTTCTAGGTTTTGGATTGGAAGTTGAAGGAAATTTGTTAGTGTTGTTCTAAGGGTCTCAAGAGGCGGATTGAAGTGTCTTGAAGAGGCTCTAAGTTGCTAAGGAGCAACCGGTTTTGAGATTGGATTACAATTCGTTGAGGTATAATCTTGTTCTTTGAAAGTGTTACAAGATTATTTTTATTGTTGATTAGCTTTACTTGTTGCTAGCATGAAGGATATGAGTTAAGGTTTATAAGGATTATGGATTGATTGTAGCCTTGGAAATCCGAAAATGTAATGTAAGCCATGTTAAGTTGGATTACTAATTGGTCGTTTATTAGAAATCGTCGCATGTTACTTACTTAAAGATTATGGTTGTTATAATCAAATACGACTTGATATCATGTTATGTTAACAATTTGGATTGAAATGGAAATTTGATAAGAATTGGTATGGTTGAACTCAAGGTGGCCGAATTTGGACTTTTAGTTTGTTATTTATTTGTATTGGACTACTTTCTAAATTGTGAGCCAATTGGGGCTGTTTAGTTATGCATTTGTATTGGACTACCTTCCATATTGTTGTGAGCCAATTGGGGCTGTTTGGTTATTGTATTTCGCCTTGAAAAGGTGGCAAAGTAAGTAGAAACAAAGGAGGTCTTGTCCGATTTTCCGTAGAATTTAGTGACTTGGCACTTAGGATATTCTACGTTTAAAGTATGAGGTTAATGGACGATTATGGCCATGATAGGTTGAAGTACTAAGTTTAGCGTATCCTACTTGAAGAATGGAATAGCTCAAGGTTGAAGTACTTTGGAGCATTTTGCTATTTGTCGCTAGTCGTCGCGAGGTATGTGAACCCTTCTTTCTTTGGCATGATCCTACGTATGAAATATCCACGTGATAGTATTTCAAGATTTCTTCTACTCTTAGAAGTTAAGTATTTACATTGTTGAATCTAAGTTAAGAGTATGTTTAAATTGTCCTAAGTCCTTACTAGGTCTTATGGGAGACGTTAGTAAACGGTTAGGAAGTTATGAGCTTTGATTTAAAGGCTATGTGTCTTGATTTGTTTAAAGTAAGTAAGTGGATTTTATGTTCGAAAATGACTAGAATTTATATGAGAAAAGGGGTTTTATTTTAAAAGTGAAAGTTATATGGTTTTTAGATTAGAAGTTACTTGTTTTTGGAAGTTTATGGAAATTTGTTTAGTTTTTTATAAGTTTAAGTAAGTGGACTTTTAAGAATATGCGTTATAAGGTTTTAAGACTATGAACTTTGGTTGTCTTCAAGGATTATGAAACTTTTTTATTTTTATTTGTGGACTTGATTTCTAAAGTATTGATGACATGATTTCAAAGAGTATGTGACTTGAAGTTTGATAATTCTTTTAAATGCATTATGCGTAGTATGGTTGGGTTTAGTTTCCCTAATGTTGCAAGAATTAAGTGCCTTAAGTTCTCTAATATGAAAGAACGTTATAATAGCTTTATGGGAAGTTGTTATGACGACTTAAGAAGAAGTAATAATCGATTTAAAAGATTATGTAAGGAAAATACACGAGCCTACAAATAGGCTGATTACGTTATGAAATACACCGAGCCTACAAATAGGTCGGATTACGTTATGAATACACCGAGCCTACAAATAGGCGGATTACGTTATGAGATACACCGAGCCTACACATAGGCCGGATTACGCCATATTACCCGAGCCTACATAGGGTTACGCCACAAGACACCGAGCTCCACGGGAGGCGGATTATGCTACATGATTCCACAAGACACCGAGCTCCACGGGAGGCGGATTATGCTACATGATTCCACGATAATCGAGCCCCACAGCGGGTCGGATTATGTCACATGATTCACAAGACACCGTGTCCCGCAAATGGGTCGGATTATGTTATGTAAGATAAGTAAGTTATGTGGAAAACTTGATTAACCTCTTAAAATGTATGTAAGAATATGATGTTAAATCTTATGGAAAGAAGGAATGGAGCAGTTAATATACGAGTGATTTCGAGTTAAAATGGCATTCTTTTGTACAATTATGATTTGATTCTTGCACGTTATTTCTTTCCATATTCAAATTTTGTTATCGACCCCCGAAGTGCGTTAAATGCCGCAGTTTAGGTACACGATGGTGGATCCGCGAGCTTAGGATCCCGGTTCAAGTCGAGATGGCTCAGTGTTCCGAGTTGTCACATTTATGTTTATTCAGTGCAGCGGGGCCTTGTCATACGCTTGTTATGTTAAAACTCTTAGAGTGCGTAGTCACATATGTGGGTCGGTTGTAAAAAAAAAAAGGAGGCAAGCTAGCGTTTATGTATGACGTCGGGAAGGTAGCCCTATCGGCTAACTTTGTTGTTTATTATCGTTGTTTTATTTTAATAAGTTTCATGTATGTTCCGATTATCTCGATGTATACCGTAAGGGTGCCTGTGTAGGGCACGGTCGAGCCGAGTGGTCGTGACAACACCATACAAGTAATGTCTCCATATCTTCAAAGCATGAATCACCGCTGCTAGCTCTAAATCACGAGTGGGATAATTCTTTTCATGTTTTCTGAGTTGTCGGGAGGCATAAGCTATAACTTTGTCATGCTGCATCAACACACACTCTAACCCGATACCTGAAGCATCACAATAAATCACATACCCGTCTAACCCCTCTGGGAGAGTCAAAACAGGGGCCGAAGTCAACTTATCCTTCAACAACTGAAAACTGTGCTCACAAGCATCGGTCCACTGGAACTTAGCTACCTTCTGGGTTAGCCTAGTCAAGGGTGCTGAGATCGAGGCAAAATTTTCCACAAACCTCCTATAATACCCTGCTAGACCCAGAAAACTGCGTACCTCAGTAGGTGTAGTGGGCCTGGGCCATGTCTTCACTGCCTCAATCTTCTGAGTATCCACCCGAATACCATCTGCCCCGACAATATGCCCCAAGAATGCCACTGAGGCCAACCAAAACTCACATTTCGAAAATTTGGCATACAACTGCCGGTCTTTGGAGGACTCAATCATCGCCAGTGATTCGCGTGCTCGCTCACGGCGAGAATATACCAGGATGTCGTCAATGAATACTATAACAAATGTATCCAAGAATGGTTTGAACACCCGGTTCATAAGGTCCATGAACACTGCTGGAGCATTAGTCAACCCAAACGATATTACCCTGAACTCATAATGTTCGTACCGGGTCCTGAACGCAGTCTTTGGGATATCTGCCTCACTAACCCGTACCTGATGATAACCGGATCGCAGGTCTATCTTCGAGAAGTACTTAGCGCCCTGCAACTGGTCGAACAAGTCATAAATCCTGGGAAGGGGATACCTATTCTTGATGGTCACCTTATTCAGCTGCCTATAGTCAATGCACATCCGCAGCGAACCATCCTTCTTCTTTATAAATAACACCGGCGCACCCCATGGAGATGCACTAGGCCTAATGAAGCCCTTCTCTAATAGGTCTCTCAACTTTTCCTTTAACTTCTTCAACTCTGCAGGTGCCATTCTATAAGGAGGAATGGATATAGGTTGGGTACCTGGAAATATATATATACTGAAATCTATCTCCCGCTCTGGAGGAAGACCTAGGAGATCATCTGGGAAAACATCCGGAAACTCACTGACTATCGGAATCGATCAAGGGCGGTACTCGCCTCGTATCATGTACCCGAACTAAGTGATAAATACACCCCTTTCGAACCATCTTCCTTGCCTTGAGGTATGAAATAAACTTACCCTTCGGCGATGCGGTATTCCTTTCCATTCAATAACCTGGTTAAATGCAGGCGGAATCGAACCAACTTCTCTCGACAATCAACGTTGGCAAAACAAGAGGCCAACCAATCCATACCCATAATAACATCGAAGTCGATCATATCCAACTCTATCAAATCTGTTGAGGTACGATGGCTATATATCACCACCGAGCAATCCTTATACACACGCCTAGCTATAACCGAATCTCCCACTGGTGTAGCTACCTCGAATGGTTCTATATGCTCAGGTTCTATCCCTATCCTACTAGAAACAAGAGGGGATATATAGGACAAGGTGGAACCTGGATCAATCAAAGCATACACATCATAGAAAAAGACCGATAATGTACCTGTGACAACATCTGGTGACGCCTCCTTGTCGCGTCTACTGGCCATGGCATAAATGCGGTTCGAAGGACCGCCAGAACTGGAACCCCTACCACGGCCTCTGCCACGGCGGTGATGTCCGAGTACCGCCTGATGGGCGATAATCGCGATCGGCGATGAGCCGCAATAGAGCCCGTAGGCTGAGCCATAGCACCCGTGCCATCTCTATACGGACACTCCCTCATCAAATGGCCTGGACGGCCGAAAGAAAAACAAGTACCAGTATCAATGCGACACTCCCCCGGATGACGCCTGCCACACTGTGGACACTGAGGGAGAGATGGTCTCACGCCCGTAACCACATGCGTCTGTGACCATCATTTCGGGAGCTGATCGGTGTATTTTATATACACTTTTTGAGTCATTTTTAATTAGTATTTTACTCATTTTATTTATGTTTAGTATAGTATTAGGGTCGTTTTCCTTTCTTTTGTGTCACAGCGGTCATAAATGGAGAAATGGCGAAAAGAAGATGAAATGAGCATAAATGAGATGGAATTGCACACAAAAAGGGCCAAGAAATAAAGTCTAAGAAGTTCCGGGAATTATAGAGGAGTTCAGACGAAGTCCGGATGAAAAAAGGGCAACGAGACGGAATCTGCCAGAAAAATGTCACCGGAGCCGCGGCGCCTTGCAGCAGCGCCACGGCGCCCAAATTGCTGAAAGTCCTGAGAGTTGCTGATTTTCAGGCGCCGCGGCGCCAGTCTGCAGGGTCGCGGCGCCGACGCAGGATTTATGAAGTTTGGGCCGAATTTGACATGTTTTCAGAATCCTAAAGGGATTATTTTTCCTACCTAAAGGGATAACTTTTCCTACCTAAAGGGATAACTTTTCCTACCTTAAAACCCTTACCTAAAAGGATTCTAATAACTTTTCCTACTTACAAATCCTTAACCCTTCACCTAAAGGATTCTTTGGCTATAAATACTCTACATCATTAGAAGAATTATTCATTCTCCATTCTACCATTCACCATTCTACATCTATCCACCAATCCATCTTGTAAATATTCCGCAACACAACCCTTGGATGCTAGACGGCTTGGAGACTCGTACTTAGTAATTTTCTTTTCTTTTCTTTCTTTTCTTTCAGTTTTTGTATGATGAACTTTGAATTAGTTCTTGTCATGTCAATGGCTAGGAACTAATTCTCTTATAGGGCTTTCCATGTTGATTCACTAGAAACTTATGTTATGAATTAATGCATGTTTATGGTTATTGTTCTTCTTTGAGAGATTTATCCAATAATTGCTTTGAATGCTTGGTAGTTAATTGACAACTAATTATCACTATATGATTTCTAATCAAACTTCGAAAGGAGGAGGTTGTGAATATGCTGTAAGTTAGGTAGACATATTTGGGTTGGGGATGAAAATACCTCAATTATTTATGTAGCGTTAATGAGAGGCTTAACAACCCTAATTTTACGCATGGTGCGTGACGGTTAACTAGGTTTTTGTTCTTAATCCTCCTATAGAGTTATCCTTATCACCGAAAGGTAGGTAAGGTGCAATACTGGGGTTGCGTGTTTATATATCCTTAACGGGAATATAAACGATTTCGTAAACCTGCTAGCTCCGAGAGAAGAAGACCATAATTCATTGCATTGATAAATAACATAAGCGGATAGTTGAGGAGACATGGAAGCCCTATTCCCATCACACTTGAAGTAAACTTAAAGTTAATTAGCTTTTATAATTATTAGTTATAAACCACAAAATCACTTATCAATTACCAAATAGATACCAAAAGATAGATAGTTGGTACTTGAACCCTAATCCTTGTGGACGATATACGGTCTTATCAAGACTATATTACTTGTCACGATAACGTGCACTTGCGTTAAAGTGTGTGCATCTTTTCGCGCATCAGGAGCCCTGACCAGCTCCTGAATGCCCCGAGCGATCAAATCGTCTACCCGATGATGCGAGGTGTACTCTGTCTGGCCGGGAGGAATACGATAGGCGCCGCCGGACGTCACCTGAAAACCACTGCCGTCCCGCCCTCTTGGCCGATCTCTATCGACCCTTTCCGCTCTCCTGCATGTCGCTCGCCGATCCCTGCAAAGCTGCGTCCGGCAATATCCATGGTCGGCTGAAGTGCGGCTGTCAAGCACCCATCAATAAGATAATGGTCCAACCCCATCACATAACGGTGCACCCTATCCGCCATGTCTGCTACCATAGTGGGCGCGTACCGGGCCAAGGAGTCGAACTCCAAGCTATACTCTCTGACCGTCCTCCCATTCTGCCGCAATCAGAAACACATGCGACTCTTGCCCGTCTCATCTCCGGAGGCATAAAGTGGCCGAGGAATGCTTCTGAAAACTCATCCCATACTGCAGGAGGAGCACCCTCGCCCCTAGACAACTCCCAGGACTCAAACCAGTTGACTGCTACATCGCGCAACCGGTATGACGCCAATATAACCGACTCAGTCTCTGAAGCCCGGATCACCCTCAATGTCCTCTGCGTCTGGCGGATGAACTCATGTGGATCATCCTCAGGCCTGGAACCGTAAAACTCCGGCGGACTGCAACTCAGGAAATCTCTAACCCTCAAACTGCATACAGGGTTAGCGCCGGCTCTCGCCTATGAACCTGTCCAGCCACTATCCTTGCCAATAACTGGACTGTCTCTCTCAAATCTCCATCATGTGCCCTCGTGCAGGGAATCAAGGCTCAGTCTTGGGGTCTCGGATACGGGTGATGTTGCCCCCTGAGAGGGAGCCTCTAGATCTGGTGACGAGGCAGAACCCGTCGTCGGGGGCACACTCTCAGGAGTAGACCGCGTGCAAGACCTTGTAGCTCTCCGTACCCGACTAGTGTCCCCTACTGTAGATTTGCCCTTCCGGGCCACGGGCACCTTCCTCAGAGGCATAGCTGTAAACATAGTAAACTATCAGAAGACGGATCATCCTAATAACACGGCTACATAGGGACGATCTAAGAGATGGAAGAATAGAAACAATCCTAAATGTCCTGACCTCGCAGGTATAAGTATGGTGCACAACATACCCATACACAAGACTCTACTAAACACGGTGCATAGACATTCCAAGGACTAACCGCTCGATACCACTTTTGTCATGACCCAGGCCGGCGGGCTATTAACGCGTCTAATTGGGCGTCATTCTTGACTCACTCTTAATCCATGTAATACAGATGTCTACATAAATTTCGGCAAGACAACGCTGCTTTACAACATATCCTAAAAGCGGGCGTGAAAGGCGCCAAAACAACAACAAAACAACGATCATAATAGGCTGGCCGACTAGCCGCCACCAACCACATCACGCACAAAGGCATAAATCAAAACACGCAAGCCGGCAAGGCTGCTACTAGATAACGACATCAAACCCAAAACAAAGTACAAACATCCAACCCACAACTGTCTACAGACCTCTAAGAGAGTAATACTGACATATGACGGGACAGGACCCCGTCGTGCCCAAAATATGCATAAGTCTGACAAATAAAGTGCATGCAAAAATAGCCGCTCGGAACAAAGGAGCTCTCCAATCGCTGTCTGAAATCCTAGACGGAGGGTCACCTATCTCAACATCTCAACTGCGGGCATTTAACGCAGCCCAGGAAGAAGTCGATGCGAATAATGTCGAGTATGTAAAACATAAAATACTGTAAAACTGAATAACAATTGTACCAAGTAAAACAGAGAGTCATCAAACTGTCATAAAACTGAGAATCATGTCTGAAAAACATATCATGTATACTGAATCATAAAACATTGTGCTCGTATGCAGTATATAAAATCAGATAACATGTCTCGGCCCTCTATGGAGTGACTCGATGAAGTCTGTATCTGCGCGTAACATGTCTCGGCCCTCTAAGGAGGGACTCGATGTAATCTGTATATATATAACGTGTCTCGGCCCTCTAGTGAGGGACTCGATGAATGATGCACGGTAGTGCACGAACATGATCGGCGGGACTCGATGGAATGAAATAGTAACACTTAGCACGAGTAGATATCATGAGCAACTGTATGCAGCTAAAATCATTATGCGACTCTCAATAACATTACTACCATAAACTCTGTTACTGAATCATAATTATTAGTAAATAATCATTTTTAAAACTGAACTGGTAGGAGTTAAGTACGTCCGCCGTACTTTACTAAAAATCATGTCAAAAGAAAGAAGGAAAAGTCTCACATACCTCTTAGGCGAACTAATCAGTTTGGTATTAAGGTATTCCTCGTCTAGTACTTCAACCTATGATAAGGAACAACATGCTCGTCAATTCTATGATTCCTAATGTAAGTCATATGATTAAAGACTCTCCTATTTCTATAAAAATTTGGGCAGCATTTCCTTTGTTTATGTGCGTACCCACAATTTTCCAATAATTCAAATCAACCAACAATTCAACTCCAACTAACAATCCAATCAAACCAACAATCCAATTTAAACCAACAATCCAATTCAAACCAACAATCCAATTCAAACCAACAATCCCCCTTATTCCAGAATATAAAATTAACATCTTTCTACACTTTAATCCTTTCGAGGCATGTATAGGTAACTTATTTCAATACATATGCATGTTTGTAGCTTATTGTTATACCCCGTATTTTCAGAGTATGTACGTGGGGACGTACGTAGAAAAATTCGAACTTCAAATAGGCTTGGCCGAATTGTTTTTGTTCACAACACCCGATTAGAGTCGTTTTTAAAAGCGTTTCCACGACTTTCGTAGGAAAATTCGGCTATGTCATTTTTAATTTTGCGGATTTTTCCGAGAGAAGAAACATTTTGGACCAACAAGAGGCGACACTTGTCACCTCTCTCATTGGGAACACCTTGGCGGTCAAGGGTGGCGAAAGTGTGCCTATTTTGTCATGGAGTTGGTAGGATATTTGTGTGTTAGTTGGTTAAGGTGCACTTGGCAAGATCTTGGCCCTACACTTGCCTTGCACTTGGCATGATCTTGGCCATTGGTTGGCCTTGGCTTATACTATAAATACTCTTAGGATGACTTCTTCATCCATTCCAAATATTTCCTAAGTGTTAGAAATCCTCCCTCCCTTGAAAGAGTTGTTCTCGTCCTCCCCCGCCCCCGTGGCCGAGCGCCCTCCCCTCCTCCAAGTAGTGGGGCCGTGGGGTCCCCTCCCACTGCCTAGTTGTCTCGTATAAAACACCCCCCCTCTTGGTAAAAATACTCTCAAAAGTATTGTTATAATGCCCAAATTACCTTAGCCATATACCTTGTAGTATTCTAAGGTTATACCTTTACAAAAAGCCCAGTTATACTATTATACTTTCCGTCAGTCACAAAACCGAACCCTAAGTAAATCTTCACCCGTAGTTGAAGTTATAAGTAGAAGTTGGTTAGAACTTCTAAGGGTTGTTTGGAGCGGGTCGGAGCGCACGGAGTAGGAGCTAAACCTTGCTCAGGATCGACATTTAAACTAGGATAATTATGGGCTTATCGAGGTAATTATCTTGCCCCCCTATTGTAATTGGAAATTACATGTTGTTGATTATATAGTTGAAGTATACTATATATAGTACTGAACGTAGTTATCGTGATGTCTTTCGACTTAAGCCTGAATAATAAGAAACCTTTTCGGAAGAAAAGTACTGAACTGTAATTACATAGGGCTGTATTACAGTAGACTTGTGTAGCAGTACCGTGGAGTAGAATTGTACCCGTTAGGGTTAGATGTATAACCCCACGGTTGGCTTGATGGCGGCCTCGATAAAGGAGGAGATTTACGTTGTTGCGGGGAGGAGTCTTTGCCGAATTTTTACGTAGAATATTCTCTGAAGAGACCTAATGTTAATAAGCGCCTTGTGGCCTTATAGGTGGAAGTACTATGCGTGGCGCGATCTACTTGGCTTAAGGAGTAGCCGCGGTTTGAGGTACTTGGGCGTTTTGCTATTAGTCGATACTCATCGCGAGGTATGTGAACCTCTTCCTATCTCTTCTAGCATGATATGTGTGAACTATGTAGTACGGTGAGCGTACGTGTGCTAAATGTATTTGATTGGTTTAAAACATAAAGTGTTATAACGGCTTTATGGGAAGTTGGTTATATGACTTTATGTTGGTAAAAGATACTTGTGGTTTTTAAAAGGTAATCGATTTGAACTATAAGCGGCTTGTTATGTGTTAATAAAGAACTTGAAGTATTTCAAAAGATTTTTGAATCATTTTGAAAGAAGTAATACTTGGTTTTGAAAACTTAAGAGTTATACTAGCTTTATGGGAAGTTAGGTATAACGGCTTAAGAATGTTTCTTGATTTGAAATCGAATGTGTATCGACAAACCACTGCGGCGTTAATAAAAGGAAATGTTTTGTGATTAAGTATTATTAAAACCGAGAGAAACTTCCATCTGCATGAAGCTAAGATGAGACAAAATGATATTTCCTAGATCATTTCTGCTGTAATAATATTGTTATAAACAATAATATACTACTCAAATATAAGGCATTTGTTTCTCAAATTTTTTAAAATAGAATTATATTCTTAAATTATTAAAACTATGAACTACGAAACCTTCTAAAATAAGAAACGTGAACATTTGAAATTAGGCAAACTTGGGCGTTGGGAAAATAATGTTACTTGATTTTACAAAGGTAAGTGTTTTGGTTTACTTCAAAGGATAATCACTCTATTTTCCTATAACTACGGGTATTGTGTGACTTTTGTGAAAGTAACGTATCTTTTAAAGAGTTAATGTATGAAGTACTTTGGGGATAAAAACCCGAACTTGTTGACATATAGTAGAAAGTACCTTGTGTGTATAACTTGATTGTGTTGGTTTGTGATAGCCTTGTAATACTTTCTTGTTGATTGATAAGTAAACATGCTAGGATGCTACGTGTGTTAGTATCTTGTGATGTTAGTGTAAAGGGGTTTTCCCCTCGACTGTGCTTAAAGTTGTTTGACTATCAGCCGTTATGTTGGTATTGTACCACTCACCTTGACTTATTTCCGGAGGTTAAGGCGCCTCCGTCTGGGGTAGACTCGGTGATGCAGGACCATGATTCGAGAATACCTCATGCGGGTCGGGGATCCATGCGGAACTACGGAGTTCGGGTTAGTGTGCGGCCTTTATGGTCATGCGGTCTATGTGGCCATGCGGACTGCGAGTCCAGGACGATGCCGGGGAGTAGCTACCCTCGATGCGGGGTTATACCTCATGCGGGCCTATGAGGTTGGCCTATGCGGAGCTGCGGGAAGTTCCAGGGCTAGACGCGCACATTTGATCTTTGCGCGCGGTGACCGGCTTTGATCATGTGACGGTCAGACAGATATCATGATACGATTTATGACCTTGTTAGTCTTGTAGGTGTTAGTAGTCGGCTATGCCTTCGCACTTACTGTCTTGCTTTATTTGGACACAGTGGGACACGGTGTTCATGTGTATTCCTTGGTGCTTTTCTATCATGGGCTAGCGGTGAGGAAGGTATTCCACGGGCATGATTGATGTTATGGGCTTGAGACCCATAGTTATATTTGAGTGATGACTTTGAGGCGTGAGTCCACGACTTGACATATTTGTTTATTTATTGTGAATCGTAGTTGGTTATCATACATGTCTCCGCTTTATATACTATTATGATTTCATTTACGTATTTTTAGTTTCACATACTAAATTTTTGTTATCGACCTCCGAAGTGCGTTCATCCGCAGTTGAGGTACACGATCGTTGATCCTAGCTCTCGAGTCACGCTTTATTTGGGAAGCTCCGTTTCTCGGAGGCTTATCGATGGTATAGTCCCGTCGTAGTAAGTGTTTACATTCGAGGGTGTGGCGGGGCCTGTCGCCCGTTGTTGTCGTATCATTCTTAGAGTGCATGAATCTTGTTGTGGCGGGGTTTGTAAAAAGGATTAAAAGCTCATGTTGAGAGAGTTTTTATTTATATATATCTTGAAGGTAACCGCTTTGGTTAGCTTTGTCTTTCTTATTTCACCGCCTTATTACATCGTTCCATGTATTGTCTTTATGTTCCGATTACTCGATGTATGTCTACTTGGGTGCCGGGGTAAGGCACGATCCACGGGCGGGTTGGTCGTGACAAAAGTGGTATCGAGCAGTTATCCTCGGAAAGTGTCTGAGGCCGTATCCGATAGAGTCTTGATTATCGGTGTGTTGTGCCACACCAATAATCGTGAGGCTATAGGATATTTAGGGTTGGTTTCTATTCTTCTCACTCGAGATCGTGCCTTAGAGTTGTGTTGTAAGTTGGACCCTCTAACGTATTTCTTTCCCTTACCGTTATGCCTCCGCGTAGGGCAACCCGGGCCCAGGAGGGCAAGGCAGCCGAGGGAGCTGCGAGTTGAGTTCAGAGGGTTACGTGGGCACATGCCCAATCATCACCTGGGGTGGTGCTTCATTCGGGGAGTTTTGCGACGTCACTAGCCCCAGCAGAGTTTAGCACGGCGGCGGCAGTTCCTACTGCGGCCATGATATTTGAACCTTCAGTTCCACGACCGGGAACAGAGAATATAGATTGCCAAGAGACAACCCTGTTACTAACTATGGATTTGACTATCAGAGAGTATACCGATGTACCGCGAGTCTTGATGACTATTTAAGAGAGGTTCTGCGAGTAATTCTTGATTGAAGCTTGAGCATGGCACGTATGCGGGCTTATGCGCGCAGTCGAAACGTAGAGATCGACGGGTTAACGAAGGACAACAGAAGAGGGCCAGAGCATCAAGGTCCTTTGGTAACTTTCGAGGCAAGTCGCCTCACCAGCAGATTAGATTATGCACATCCTCCAGTGAAGAGAGGTCCTCCACGGGGTTCAGGACGTTCGGGTTATGCAGGGTTGGTGAGCTCCAGATCTTCCGATTCCAGATGATGAGCGTCATCCGGGAATGTCGTCTTTTAGTTAGTCTTGGTTGTACCTATGACCGTCAGTGCGATGTCGAGAGAGTGTCTGGTAGGAGGACTCGGCCCGAGATCGGTGGGTAGTTCGTCACCTTAGCTATCGCCTACGAGGCGAGTTTGTTTAGAACGACTAAGGGAGTAAGCGATGGTTCTGAGATAGATCTTTAACCCTCTAGAGTTCGATATGTGTGATAAGATGGGTATATTATAAGTGCTATGTTTTGATAGCGGTGTGTTAATATCGTGATTAGAAATCTTGGTTAGTTAACCAAGTAAGATTTGGGGATAGAAGGTGTGAGCCTTAGAGTTTTATACGTAGAGACCTTAGAGGTAAGGCCATCTCGAGTAAAGGTGTAGTGTTATGGTTGACCACTTATCGGGTGCATAGTGCACGTAAGCTATGTTTGTGGGATAAGTCCCGAGTAGTGTGAAATGAAAGAGGGTAGTTGAGCTAAGAAGACCGCCAGGTTTTCGTAACGTGATTTGTGAAATTGTTAGGATCGGGAGCTAATGTTTTGCGTGTTCTTGGGCGGGTTGAGGCCATGCTTGGTCAACCCGCGGCATGTTTGGTGGAGTCGGTTGTGGTGGTCCCGCCGAGGTAGGTCATGAGGGTGTTAGGCCCAAGTTTAGTTAACCAGTCTGAATTCGTGGATCGTTCGACCGATGGTCGGGCCGAGAGGTCGGCCATCTTGTCTTTCAGCAAGGACCGTTTACTCGGCGAGAGGTTATGCGTGAGGTTACATCGTAAAGGTTGTAGGGCTGCACGAGGTGCCTACCTACACCTTAAGACGAGCATGGAGCCAGTTACCGCTTCTTTTTGGAGGTTTTACGAGCAAGGTTAGGAACTCAGTGAGTCTCGAATCGCGTTCGCCCTCGGGCGGTGTGTGTATTTGAGGTAGTTGTGGGATTGTTGTCTCCTGTGGAGGAGTGTTTAGACTACCATTTCAGTTTTGAATGTCGCCATGAGGCTGTAGGGGCGGAAGTGTAAGTTCTTGGTCGATTGGTTCGATGTTGGCAAGATTCGGATAGTTGGTTGAGCTTGTTCCAGATGGTGTGGATAGGGTAAAGCTTGTCTAGAAGAGGTTACAGCGGCTCGGAGAAATCGTGCGGATAATCGGCGGCGCTTAGAGTTCAGTTGACGGTCGGTCTTCTTGAAAGTACCACCGGACGGTGTGAGTTTTGGAAAGCGAAGGAACTTAGCGGAGTTACTTTGGGCCTTTTGAGTTCATGAGAAGAATAGGCGGGTTGCCTATATGTTAGCTTTTTGCCGTCCGACTTAGGAGCGATCATCCGGGTTTTCGTATTGTTATGTTCGGGGGGCTGTGCGTATAAAGAGGCCAGAGCCTCTACCACGGGAACAGACCCGAACCGTGGCTCTCCGTATGGCACATCCTGAGAAGGGCCGTTGGGCATACCTCAGGGATCATGGCGGCAGTACCATTTGTTGGGTCGTCGGGCAAGGCTCGCGACATAGTGACAAAAGTGGTATCCACTTTAGAGATAGTAACCCGAGTTTTGGGCGAAGCGGTAGCAGAAATGTGGTAAGTTATGAGAAGGAGTTCGAGTGTGCAGTAGGGTACGACACGTAAGGAAAGAAGCGAGCATGTATGGCGATCGTAGATGTGATCATTTCTTTTGTGAAGAAAAGGTGCTAAGGAAGTATATTTTAGGCCCCGGGAAGAGGTATTTGTGGTGATGTTAGAGGTGTTTCCTCGTGGACTTGGATGGAGGTAGTTGCGCAAGTTGTTTTACGTGGCGGTGTGGCGGGATTGATTCTCGTAAGTATAGTAGTGGAGACTATCTTTGGCGCGTTTGTTTGAGACTTAGAAGGAACATTCGGGACGAATGTTTCTAAGAGGGAGAATGTTATACCGTATTTCCAGTATATGCGTGGGGCGTGCGTGAAAAATTCGAACTTCAAATAGGCTTGGCGAATTGTTTTTGTTCACAACACCCGATTAGAGTCGTTTTTAAAAGCGTTTCCACGACTTTCGTAGGAAAATTCGGCTATGTCATTTTTAATTTTTGCGGATTTTTCCGAGAGGCGAAACATTTTGGACCAACAAGAGGCGACACTTGTCACCTCTCATTGGAACACCAGGCGGTCAAGGGTGGCGAAAGTGTGCCTATTTTGTCATGGAGTTGGTAGGATATTTGTGTGTTAGTTGGTTAAGGGGCACTTGGCAAGATCTTGGCCTACACTTGCCTTGCACTTGGCATGATCTTGGCCATTGGTTGGCCTTGGCTTATACTATAAATACCCCTTAGGATGACTTCTTCATCCATTCCAAATATTTCCTAAGTGTTAGAAATCCTCCTCCCTTGAAAGAGTTGTTCTCGTCCTCCCCTCCCCGCCGAGAGCCCTCCTCCTAGTAGTGTGGCCGTGGGGTACCCTCCCCCCTAGCCTAGTTGTCTCGTATAAAACACCCCCCCCTCTTGGTAAAAATACTCTCAAAAGTATTGTTATAATGCCCAAATTACCTTAGCCATATACCTTGTAGTATTCTAAGGTTATACCTTTACAAAATGCCCAGGTATACTATTATACTTCCGTCACCACAAAACCGAACCCTAAGTAAATCTTCACCCGTAGTTGAAGTTATAAGTAGAAGTTGGTTAGAACTTCTAAGGGTTGTTTGGAGCGGGTCGGAGCGCACGGAGTAGGAGCTAAACCTTGCTCAGGATCGACATTTAAACTAGGATAATTATGGGCTTATCGAGGTAATTATATTGCCCTATTGTAATTGGAAATTACATGTTGTTGATTATATAGTTGAAGTATACTATATATATAGTCGAACGTAGTTATCGGCAATGTCTTTCGACTTAAGCTGAATAATAAGAAACCTTTTAGGAAGAAAATCTTGGCTATAATTACATAGAGTGTATCTGATGGACTTGTGTAGTAATCTGTGGAGTAGAATTGTACCGTTAGGGTTAGATGTATAACCCTGGTTGGCTTGATGGCAGGCCTCGATAAAGGAGGAGATTTCTGTTGTTGTGGGGAGGTCTTGCGAATTTTATGTATAATATTCTACGAAGAGACCAAATTTAAAAAACCCCCTTGTGGCCTTATAGGTGGAATAACAATGCGTGGCCCCATCTACTTGGCTTAAGGAGTAGCGGCGGTTTGAGGTACTTGAGGCGTTTTGCTATTAGTCGATACTCGTCGCGGTATGTGAACCTCTTCCTATCTCTTCTAGCATGATATGTGTGAACTATGTAGTACGGTGAGCGTCGTGTGCTAAATGTATTTGATTGGTTTAAAACATAAAGTGTTATAACGGCTTTATGGGAAGTTGGTTATAATGACTTTATGTTGGTAAGAAGATACTTGTGGTTTTAAAAGGTAATCGATTTGAACTATAAGCGGCTTGTTATGTGTTAATAAAGAACTTGAAGTATTTCAAAAGATTTTGAATCATTTTGAAAGAAGAAGTAATACTTGGTTTTTGAAAACTTAAGAGTTATACTAGCTTTATGGGAAGTTAGGTATAACGGCTTAAGAATGTTTCTTGATTTGAAATCGAATGTGTATCGACAAACCAACTGCAGCGTTAATAAAAGGAAATGTTTGACAGATTAAGTATTATTAAAACCAGAGAAACTTCCATCTGCATGAAGCTAAGATGAGACAAAATGATATTTCCTAGATCATGGTCTTTGTAATAAGATTGTTATAAACAAGAATATCCTACTCACATATAAGGCATATGTTTCTCAAATTGTTTAAAAGAGAATTATATTCTTAAATGAATAAAACTATGAACTACGAAACCCTTCTAAAATAAGAAAGCGTGAACATTTGAAATTAGGCAAACTTGGGCGTTGGGAAAATAATGTCGTTACTTGATTTTACAAAGGTAAGTGTTTTGGTTTACTTGAAGGATAATCACTCTATTTTCCTATAACTACGGGTATTGTGTGACTTTTGTGAAAGTAACGTATCTTTTAAAGAGTTAATGTATGAAGTACTTTGGGGATAAAAACCGAACTTGTTGACATATAGTAGAAAGTACCTTGTGTGTATAACTTGATTGTGTTGGTTTGTGATAGCCTTGTAATACTTTCTTGTTGATTGATAAGTAAACATGCTAGGATGCTACGTGTGTTAGTATCTTGTGATGTTAGTGTAAAGGGGTTTTCCCTCGTGTGCTTAAAGTTGTTTGACTATCACCGTTATGTTGGTATTGTACCACTCACCTTGACTTATTTCCGGAGGTTGGCGCCTCCGATGCGGGGTAGACTTCGAGCGATGCAGGACCGTGATTCGAGAATACCTCATGCGGGTCCGAGGATCCATGCGGAACTACGGAGTTCGGTGTTAGTGTGCGGCCTTTATGGTCATGCGGTCTATGTGGCCATGCGGATCGCGAGTCGGGGCGATGCGGGAGTAGCTACCCTCGATGCGGGGTTATACCTCATGCGGGCCTATGAGGTTGGCCTATCTGCGAGTGCGGGAAGTTCGAGGGCTAGCGCGCACATTTGATCTTTGCGAGCGAGTGACCGGCTTTGATCATGTGGCCAGTCTAGCAGATATCATGATCTGATTTATGACCTTGTTAGTACTGTGGATGTTAGTAGTCGGCTATGCCTTCGTACTTACCCTGTACTGTTTTATTTGGACACAGGTGGGACCTGGTGTTCATGTGTATTCCTTGGTGCTTTTCTATCATGAGGCTAGCGGTGAGGAAGGTATTCCACGCATGATTGATGTTATGGGCTTGAGACCCATAGTTATATTTGAGTGATGACTTTGAGGGCATGAGTCCCTGACTTGACATGACTGCTTATTTATTGTGAACTGTAGTTGGTTATCATACATGTCTCCTGCTTTATAGACTATTATGATTTCATTTACTGATATTTTTAGTTTCACATACTCGGTACTGTTATCTTGACCTCCTTGAGGCTGCGTTCATGCCGCGAGTTGAGGTACACCGATCGTTGATCCTAGCTCTCGTGGTCACGATTTTCGTTTGGGAAGCTCGTTTCTCGGAGGCTTATCGGTGGTATAGTCCTGTCGTAGTAAGTGTTTACATTCGGGTGTGGCGGGCCCCTGTCCGCCATTGTTGTCGTATCATTCTTAGAGTGCATGTCTTGTTGTGGGCAGGGTTTGTAAAAAGGATTAAACTGTTCATGTTGAGAGAGTTGTTATTTATATATATACTGAAGGTAACCGTTTTTGGTTAGTCTGTCTTCTTATTTCACTGTCTTATTACACTGGTTCCATGTATTGTCTTTATGTTCCGCTGATTACTCTGATATATGTCTACTTGGGTGCCCGGGGTAAGGCACCAGTCACGGGCCCGGGTTCGGGTCGTGACACTTATTTTAAACACCAAATTCAGCCTGTAATACGTCCCTATTACGTTCAATAATTTTCATCGACCTTTCGGCCAACACTTATTTCAATTTCAAAGCTTTTCCAAAATTCCTTACTTTTCAATTAAGCTTTCAATACTTCTTATAACGACTATAATTTTAATCATCAAGGTTCCATCCAAATTTTCACATGCAATTAGTCATAACATACCAACACACTTAGTCAATTTCAATGTATGTCAAGAATGAGTTCTAATTCGATTTCGACCTCTAATAATCGCATACATTGTCCTCTTTCTATTTCTTCTTTAACATAGATACTTCTCCTAACTATAATATCAATTAATCTATCCAATATCAAATGAAAGGGATAAATTTTTACCAATTTTTGAGCTCAAAACAGTCTAAATCGCCTTGCGGCCCAATGATTTTTCAGCCTCTTTTCGTCGATTTTCGCCCAAATTCTTCTCTTCTTTCAACCCAAAATGACATGCAACACTTCTACTATAATAACCCAACATTTATACATGTTTTCCTTCACAAAATTTGTCCAAAAACTGATATTTTGGACCCCAATTTCGAACCCCCAGCAGTCCCGTTTGCACACTATTTTGGGTTCAAAGATTAGCTTCAAATTGCTAAATGGATTAATCTAATAAGAGGATGATAACATGGCTTCAATTCTTGGTTAAGGATGGGGTAATTTTGGATTGGAATTTGAGAGAGAAAAGATGAAAGTTTTGGTGTGAAGAAATGAAATTAGAATTATAGTAGAAAGAGGTTTTAGTATTTAGGGGAAAATCTGAAATTACTTCTTGAAACTTACACTTTGACCCTCTTAATGCCTTCTTAGTTAAAAACGACCCCAAGAAATAAATCTTAACACTCGTTGCCTTAAATTTCCGGAAATTCCATAAGACCTCATATCCTTCATGTCGTAATTCTTATAATAAATAATAATCCTCAATAAACCTACACATAACTTATTATTTTAAACTTTCACCGACGTGCTCGTAGCTTGTGTAATTATATCTTATATCCATTGTCCGAATATTAACCTTAATGACGTTCTTAATCCTTGTCTTAACTTACGAGGTGTAACATTAAACAAAACATGAGTAGTATATTTGATTTTTTTAGTAATTATTTCTAGATATTTAAATAGAGTAATGAAAGTTGTATATTTGAATGTTTTATTTAGTAAAAGATAATGAAAGTTGTATATTTGAATGTTTTATTTAGTAAATGATAATGAAAGTTGTATATTTAAATTTTTTTATTAATTTTTTCTAGATATTTAAAGAGAGTAATGAAAGTGGATAGAGTTGTTGATGAAAATTAAAGAGGGTAATAAAGAAAAGGGTAAAATTCAAACTAAAATTAATGGCAAAATAGATTTTGTCAGAATCAATTCTGGAGACCAGAATTAATTTTGGTCAACCAAACATGTCAATTTTCTGATTTTCACGAAAATAGATACAGATACCCAAAAGCTAATCTAAACCTGCAATTAACTTACCTTGTCAGCTCACTATATTCCTTTTGATTGTTGATGTGATTGCCTGAAATTTTCAAAAAGTAAAAGTGAAAATGTAAGTTTGGAAAATGAGGAACTTTGTCCCACATGGATTAAAGATAGTTTTTATACTATCATATTATAAAAGCCGATTAATATAAAAGTGATAAGATCTTTTAAATTAAAGAAGCCTCCTTAGTTTCATATAGTTGGAATTTGTTCAGAATTCAATTTCAAATCCATTTATAGGAGATATAGAGTACCTACTTGCTTTCATATAGTTGAAAGTAATCACAATTTTATAAATTTATTTATAAGAAATTATTATAAATAAATTAAAATAAAAGAAATAAGTGTAATATCCTAAATCACAAGGGCAGTTTTTTCCTCTACGAGCATATTTGAAATCTTGAATGACTTTGTTATCCTAAAAAAGAATACAGGTAATTTTCATAACTTGAATGATTATTCAAGATTAACTCAGAGATTTTTGTTGAACTCCCTTAATTTGTAAACCATAAATTTATTGATAGTGAATTTAGACTTCAGAAAAAGGGATTTGTATCTTGCCTTGGACTTTTTTTTACCTTTCTTAAGCAAGTTTCTCAAAGTATGTAGAGACAATTATTTTAGGGACAAATATACTTGAACATATTCGTATTATTAATGAGATTAATATATTTTGATATTTACAATTATTGAATTATGATTTTGATTGTTTGTGATTATTCACTAATGTGCATTCCTTGAGCTTACATTGTCATTAATAAAGTGAGATATTAATGATAGAGTGTAACTCTCAAAATAGTCTCGACTGATGATCATTGAGAATGAGATATCTGTCACGATCCGAACCCCAGGCCCGCGACTAGTGCCTTACCTAGGCACCCTTATACCCGTACCTCCCATATAATCAACGAAAGCAAATAAAACTCATATAATTAAAACAACTCACATGATAAAACCGGCAAGCCGACGAGGCTGTCATTATATACATAAACCCAAAATGAGCTACAACAGTACATACGTCCAACCTGCACATGACTACAGACCTCTAAGAGTATAACAATATCTATGACGGGACAAGGCCCCGCCGTACCCTGAATGTACATAAGTCTGTAATAACAAAAATGTACCAAAATGACTATACTCCGGAACAAGGAAGCTATATCAACAGCTGAGCAAAGATCCTAAGTACGCGGATCAGCAAACTGAGTACCTACACTTGCGGTCATGAACGCAGCCCCCCGAAGGGGGTCAGTACAACAGGTACTAAGTTTGGAAACATAAGGTACAATAATTAAACACATAACTGGCCAAAAGAATGACAGAGACAAGTATAAAAATCAAATACCAGTTCCAACCGTGTCATATAAAGATAAATCCAACTGTACCTTCTTTTCTTTTAACCGAGAGTCAAGTCAACATCATGGGACGTCTCAACTACACTTGGATTTGAATAGTCTTAGGGTGTGTTTGGATTAGCGGTGGACAGAAGTGATTTATGTTTGAATGAAGTAATGTACAAATGATTTTTATAATTGATTTATGTTTGGATAGTTTGATCAAAATTGTTTTTGAATGTAGAATTACCAAAATAGACATATCTATAAATAAAAATACACATATAAATAGATGGAAGTATGTAAATAAAAATTACAAATAGATAATAGAATTTAAAGTGCAATATAATACTTAAATATTAGTAGAATATTATTACAATATTAATTTAAAGTGCAAATAGTATTTAAATATTATTACAATACTAATTTTGCATGTACTCTATAATGTATTATATTAATAATACATTATAGAAAAAAGAATAATATTATACTTAATAGTTATTTTAAAAGGTACATTGAAATCGATTTTCAGTTAAAATTGTAGAGCACATTTTCCCACATTTCTCGGGACTAGTTTCATTTAAAATTCTTGGACTAACTTCATTTATATTAATAATACATTATAAAAAAAGGAATAATATTATACTTTTATATTAATAATACATTATAAAAAAAGGAATAATATTATACTTAATAATTATTTTAAAAAGTACTTTGGAATCGATTTTCAGTTAAAATTGTAGAGCACATTTTGCTGCTTTTAAAATATTAATAATATTTGAAGTATTTGAAAGAAGACAGTAGAAAAGGAGAAGGATAATCCAAATGAGTTGCACTATTCTCATTCATAAGTACGAGAAAAGTCTTAAAATTAACAATAGCATAGTCAAAACAGAACATGAGTAGTATATTTGATTTTTTTAGTAATTATTTCTAGATATTTAAATAGAGTAATGAAAATTGTATATTTGAATGTTTTATTTAGTAAAGGATAATGAAAGTTGTATATTTAATTTTTTTATTAATTTTTTCTAGATATTTAAAGAGAGCTATAAAAGTGGATAGAGTTGATGAAAATTAAAAAGTATAATAAAGAAAAGGGTAAAATTTAAATTGAAATTAATGGCAAAATAGATTCTGCCAGAATTAATTCCGGAGACCAGAATTAATTTTGGTCAATCAAATATTTTAATTTTCTGATTTTCACGAAAGTAGGTACGGATACCCAAAAGCTAATCTAAACCTCCAATTAACATACCTTGTCAGCTCATTATATTCCTTTTGATTGTTGATGTGATTTTCTGAAATTTTCAAAAAGTAAAAGTGAAAATGTAAGTTTGGAAAATGTAGAACTTTGTCCCACATGGATTAAAGATATTTTTTATACTATCATATTATAAAAGCCGACTAATATAAAAGTGATAAGATCTTTTAAATTAAAGAAGCCTCCTTAGTTTCATATAGTTGGAATTTGTTCAGAATTCAATTTCAAATCCATTTATAGGAGATATAGAGTACCTACTTGCTTTCATATAGTTGAAAGTAATCAACAATTTTATAAATTTATTTATAAGAAATTATTATAAATAAATTAAAATAAAAGAAATAAGTGTAATATCCTAAATCACAAGGGCAGTTTTTTCCGCTACGAGCATATTTGAAATCTTGAATGACTTTGTTATCCTAAAAAAGAATACAGGTAATTTTCATGAATGATTATTCAAGATTAACTCAGAGAATTTTGTTGAACTCCCTTAATTTGTAAATTTATTGATAGAGTGAATTTAGACTTCAGAAAAAGGGATTTTGTATCTTGCCTTGGACTTTTTTTTACCTTTCTTAAGCAAGTTTCTGAAAGCATGCAGAGACAATCATTTTAGGGACAAATATACTTGAACATATTCGTATTATTAATAAAATTAATATATTTTGGTATTTGTAATTATTGAATTATGATTTTGATTATTTGTGATTATTCACTAATGTACATTCCTTGAGCTTACATTGTCATTAATAAAGTGAGATATTAATGATAGAGCGTAACTGTTATACCCCGTAGTTCTGACCCTACGTATGAGAGCGTACGAAAGCATGTAAGACTTAAAATTTTCAAAGGATAGGTTGACGGATTATTCCGGATGGATTTTAGTCAACTTTAAGGCGGGTTATGACCCGGTACATTGAGAATTCCTAAGTGTTTCAAAGGCCTAGGGCGTAGTTCGTTGAGTCTAGATTCCAACGCAACCAACCGTTCGTCGATAGGACGTCGGAGTAGAAAGTTATGAGAATTACAAGTTCGGTCTTGTGATCGGACAGAAATGTGTTTCGGACAAAGCGGCAGGCGCGGCGCGGATGCAGGGCGGCGCGCGAAATCTTGAGGTCGCTGAAGTTGCAGCGCCAGAGCGCTGAGGCAGCGCCGAAAGTTCAGAGAGGCTGCGGAGGTTTCAGCGGCCGCGGTGCCGAGGCGGGATTTTTGGGCGGAAAAACTTAGAAAAAGTCAGATTTTCTTTTAAAAGACCTTGGGAGGGTGACAAGTGTTCCCCCCCCCCCCCATCTGATTTCTTGCATGCAATATATTGACCAAGTCTTGAAGACTTGGTCATCTTCAAATTTCTCTCTCTCTAAAGCTTAAGCTCCCACTTCTCTCTAAAATTCCAAGAGAAATTCAAGCCTAAAGAAAAATCTGAAAAAGTAAAAGAAAGAGGAAAGCTTGTGGCTAGCTTGTGAAGGTTGTTGTGGTGGTGTTCTTGGAAAGGAGGCTAGCAAAATTGTTGGAATAAATTTGGCTAAGCTCTAAGGTAATGGTTCCTCCTTTATAATTAGTTTTTAGTGTTGCATGTTAAGAAGAAAGAACTTGTGGTAGTAAATAATGCTCTTAGACTCATTGCATGTAAGAACTATGGTTTGAATGTGAAGGAATTGGTTAAGAAGATATTATGAGCATGTTGTAGCCTAAAAACTACCTTAGAATTGTTAAGTGAATTGTTGTACCTAGTGGGGCAGAATTTTACCCACCCAAGTTTAGGTGTGTAATCCCCTTTGAAGTGTTGGATTGTTGAGCCTTAAATGTGGCGTTTGGATGATAAATTCGGCCTTGTGAAAGGTGGCAAAGTATGTAGAAACAAAGGAAATGCTGCCCAATTTTCCATAGAATTTAGTGGCTTTTGAGTTTAGATTGTTCTACATTGAAATTAGAGGTTAATAAACGTATCATGGTTATTTTAGGTTGACATATTACTTGCGGTAGTTTGGACTTAGCAAGTGGATTGATCAACAAGGTATGTGAAGTTTTCCTATCTCTTGAGCATGAATAGATGAAACTATGTAGTACGGTAGACGTACAAGATTTGGTATTCTTACTTGTTTTAAGTATATAATGACTTGTTTCGTTTTAAGAATGTATAAGTCCCTTAGTTCAGGGAAAAGTATGATTTTACTAAAGTGTAGAGTTAATATAACAACTTTATGGGAAGTTGGTTTATTAGCTTCATAAAAAGGCTAATGAGAAGAGATTTACTCTAAAGTAAGATAAGTATATGAAGAGGCAAATTGGTTTTAAGGCATCAATTGCCTAAGGGTTTTTACGTATAAAGAAGAGTCACTTTTAAAAGAATTGAAGTATGTAGTACTCGGGTTAAATTCCCGGTTTTCCTTTATTAAAGATATGATTAAGTGTCTTAAGTAAACTAAAATGAGAGGGTATATGAACAAGACTAATAAGAAGTTATAAGTTTCCTTAGCTTATTTATGATTATGATATGATGACAGTTTGAACTAGGGTAAGAGTATATCTGAGGGGCAAGCCCCAAGATCGTCATACCACCTTCTTCAGTAAGAGTATATGAGGCAAGCCCCAAGATCGTCATACCATTGCTTGATGTAAGAGTATATCGAGGAAAGTCTCAAGATCGTTATACCATCTGGCCGGGGTAGAGTATATCGAGGGTAAGTCCCAGATCGTTATACCACTGTTCCGTGGATTTGCTACCCGTGATCACGAGGAATACCTCATGCGAGTCCTTATGGGCTTATGCGGGTGAAATAGTCCCGTGCGGTAGTACAACCTATGCGAGGAATACCTCATGCGGGTCCACGGGACTATGCGGGTGAAATAGTCCCGGGAGTAGGGGTGCTTATTGATCTACTGCAGGCGAGTACTGTTTTGATCTTAAGGCCCCTATTTTATGCAGTATTATATATACTTGTCACTCTCATTGTTAGTAAGGCACAGTAAAAGGTATTTTGATTTTCTTCTATGACCCCAGCTTACTTTTAGACTTATGATATCACTATTACAATATTTTCCAGCTTTACATACTTGGTACATATTGTGTCACCCCTTCCTCGAGGCTGCGTTAAATGCGCGGTAAGTAAGCGGTGTGGATCCTCGTTCTTAGGATCACTATTCCGGTGTCAGAAGCTCCATTCCTCCGGAAGCTTGTTTATTGGTACGGACATTCCCTGATGCTATAGGTATTTTGTACATTCAGGGGTATGGCGGGGCCTTGTCCCGCCACAGTTGTTATCTTTAGAGGTTTGTGGTCACATATATGTTTTGGGCTATAAGAACCAGTTGTACTACTATACTTTTGTTTAAGGATGCTTTATGGAAGGCAGCCTTATCGGCTGGCCAGTGATGTTTACTCCTTTTTATAAGTTATGTGTTATCTATGTTCCGCTGCTATTCTCTGACATATACGGCGAGGTACCGGTAAGTGCGATCGCGGCCGGGAGTCGGTCGTGTGATAACTCTCAAAATAGTCTCGACTGATGATCATTATGAATGAGATATCTGTCACGACCCGAACCCGGGCCCGCGACTAGTGTTCTACCTGGGCACCCTTATACCCGTACCTCCCATATAACCAACGAAAGCAAATAAAACTCATATAATCAAAACAACTCATGTGATAAAACCAGCAAGCCGACGAGGGTGCCATTATATACATAAACCCAAAATGAGCTACAACAGTACATACGTCCAACCCACACATGACTACAGACCTCTAAGAGTATAACAGTATCTATGACGGGACAAGGCCCCGCCGTACCCTGAATGTACATAAGTCTTGTTGACAGTCAATTTTGACCCGTTTTTTGTATATTTATTGCAATTTTATATGTTTTAGGACACCGCATTATAATCATCATTTTGTATTTTTATATTTTATTTTGCAATAAAGCATTATGTCTTTGTTAATATTATTTTTCTATTATTATTACACCGTCGTCTATTTTAATAATATTTGCATCTCTTTAAATAATTAATTGACATCCCGTTTTAATTTTTAATTAGACATTAAAAATTTCTTAAATATTGTATTTTATTATTATTGCATCGGCATTTGCATTTTTATAATTTTGCATCTTTTTAAATATTTTTCTTTTAAATAATTAACCCGCTTTGCATTTTGTCAACCAGTCCAGTGCGAGACACAATTCGGATCAGTCCAATCCAACACCCTTCTTATTATTATTATTTTTTTTAATCCAACAATCTTTTATTTTTACCCCCAAAACAATTTAACTTTTCTTTTACCCCCCCCCCCCCCCAAATACCAAACCCTAACGTAAAATCCTCTATAAAACAAAACATTTCCCCCACATTTTTTTCTTTAACCCTCACAGTCGCACACCCCTACCCCTTTAAACAGACCTCAGTCCCTCTCTATACTTACCCCTCCCCTCTCCCATGGTTCCCGTCGCCGCCGCCCTTCGCCGGAGCTCCAAGCTCCGGCGAACCCCCTAGCAACACCTTCAGCCGCACACCCCTGCCCTCTCCCTCACCCTCTTTCCCTGCATCTCCCAGCAGCCGCCCAGCAACACCCCTCCCCTTTCATTTTTCAAATCCCCGCTCCTTTACCCACTGTTCCCGTCGACCACCACCACGCGAACCACCACTGTCCCCATCACCACCGTGAACCCTCACCACTACCACTGCTCGTCGACCCCTTTACCGGTGGACGAACCCCTTTTCCGTCGAATCCCCACTGCTCGTCGTTGGTACACCCCTCTACCTCACCAACACCCCGTCGATCCACCACAACGCCGGCGAACCTCGCCACTGTCCCACCGTCCCACCGTCGAACACCCCCAATCCCGTCACCCATTAACACTGTCGTCTGACCCTCTCCCATCGAGCCTCAGTAGTAGTGGCGTCGCTCCGGCGACTTTACCGTGAAAGTGACGTCGCTGCTGCCCTCTCTCTTTTGGTAAGGTTGAACCTTGTCGGATTTAAACTCCGGCGACGCTACGGTTTGTTTCTTCATTTTTGTTGCTATTATTGTTGTTGGCTATGTTGGACTGATTTAACGTCATTTTCTAATTTCTATGTCTTAACGGGGTTCTTGGAAATTCTGGTGACCTTCGTTGGTTTTGTTCCTTGATATATGTTGGTATATTGCTGGTTGTTTTCACTGTCTTGCTGTTTTCCGGACTGTTTTGACATTTTTTTTACCCTTTAACTGGTTTTGTACTATTTTGAACTATTTCCGGCGACATTCTTAATTTTCCGGTGATATTGCTATGTTGCTGCTGATGTACTGTTTCAGCGGCTATGTTGCTGGTTGCTCCCACTGTCTTGCTATTTTCCGGACTGGTGTTGACAATTTTCCCCTTTATTGGGTATTAAACTGATTTTGAACATATACTACACTTATTGGCCGATGAAGGAATCTCCGTCTGATTTCCAAGGCCTCCTCTGTACAAAAGACGGATTTATTTATTTTTGGCTTTACTTATTAATTCTTGTCATTGCATTAAAATTATTTATTCTATTACTAACACCTTTACTAAGTGTTTATGCAGGTACCCGGAGATCATCTTGTGCAGAAGGCCCAAAAAGGGCTAAAAGATGTCCCGGAGTTTTATTTCATGTCGCATTTAATTTTAGTTTATTATTCTGTATTGCACTTTATTTTAATTATAAGTTATGAAAAAATGCTTAGAATAGGTAGAATAAAAAGGGCAATAAATAATTAACCTAGGTTTGAACGAATAACCGCAAGTTAGCGGATCTTAAAGGATGTCTAGCCCCTTCCCTTTAGGATAATAAAGAACCCTGATCCAGAATCTCATTAATTTCGCAGACCATTAAATGGAGATTAATTGCAGTATTTTACTGCAATAAATAAAGTGTCCTAATTCACTTAACTAATTAGGTGGCGACTCCTCAAAATTAAGCATTATTGCTCCATCCAGGGAACCGCGCCAAAAACGGGCGCGACAAGTCTGTAATAACAAAAATGTACCAAAATGACTAGACTCCGGAACAAGGGAGCTATATCAACAGTTGAGCAAAGATCCTAAGTACGCGGATCAGCAAACTGAGTACCTACACCTGTGGGCATGAGCGATCCCCGAAGAAATCGATCACAACAGGTACTAAGTATGGAAACATAAGGTACAATAATTAAACACATAACTGGCCAAAAGAATGACAGAGGCAAGTATAAAAATTAAATACCAGTTCCAACCGTGCCATATAAAGATAAAGCCAAATGTACCTTCTTTTCTTTTAACCGAGAGTCAAGTCAACATCATGGGACGCCGACCCATATAATTATCCCGTGCACATGTATATAAATCAGTGTTGCGGATCGTGCAACCCGTCCCAACAAATATATAAGTGTTGCGGATCGTGCAACCCGTCCCACTAAATGTATACAAGTGTTGCAGATCGTGCAATCAGTCCCAATATAATTATACATTTAGCTGTCATGGCAACCTTGCACAATTTAAAACATCTTTTGACTCTCAACAACATTATCTTTCAAATGAACTTTCATTTTAGAGAAACCAAGACACTAACAAGTCTTTTATTTTATAACACCAAGGCACTATCACATATTTCATTAAGGATTAAGATCCATTGCTACAATGTACGTCCGCCGTACATTCACTTTATAAATTCAATTTCCATTTTAGAAAGACCCAAAGTACTACATGTATCACTAAGAGTTAGGATCCAATACATGTATCATTTTGAAACCATCATTTGGAAAATCAAGACACTTATCATATCTAGTATCTATTAAAAACATGGTTTGGAAAATCAAGGCACTAGTTATCATGTACTACTTCTAAAACATCTTTTAGAAAATCAAAGTGTCATATATCTTGAAATCTTTCAAAACATTATTTGAAAACCAAGGTACTACATATCATACATCATGTAGGATTAGAATCCAAAGAAGCTATGTACGTATACCGTACACTCATTTCACATAACAATCATGCCAAAAAAGAAAAGGAGAGTTTCACATACCTTATAGGCTATACCGACTTGACAACTAGAATACGTCTCAAGTAGTACCTCAACCTATATTTACAAGAACACGTCTATCAATTCTATGATACTAGTATACACTTATACTACATAATGAATCTCCTTTCTTATAAACATTCGGGCAGCACTTCCCCTACTTATACGTACTTTTCCACCTTATAAATAAGGTCAATTTCATCAATAACCAAGTATCAATTAGCTACACAACCAAAACAGCAACCAAAGGAGATTACACGCCAACTTGACGTGTAAAATTCTGCCCCATAATCATACTAAAAACAGTCCACAAAATAGCCCTTAAAAACAGTCCATAATCAACTATAACGAGGGTGGAATGTGAGGCCTTTCAACGCCTTTCCACACCCTTATTCCATCGGGACTTTCATTAGCAATTTACTACATTAAACATGCAATATAGGGGCTGATTTTCTAGCATAAAAACATGTCTAAAACAGTCCATAAAATTGCACAACAACGCCTCACAATTTCATGCAGTTTTCCGGCCAACTACTACGACCAAAGTCCTCTTTATAACTCCTTATAATCCAATTCGTATTCCAAAATTTATATACAAACAACATCAACTTGTAACCACATTATTTCCTTCATTTTAGCATGCGATTAGAGACGTTAAACAACAACAATAACCAATGAATCCGACATTGACCAAAACTGTCCAGAAAATCGGTAAACACCCAACATGTCACATAGGTTTCTTATACTCCATTTTTCTTGTTACAAGTTCTTCCCCTATCTACCATAATATGTAATATATAATTACTTCAAGAGAAAGAAGAAAAATTACCAAAATCATGGCCAAAGTCCACTACGCACGGCAATACCACACAGTTTTGCACCACTTCTTCACGTTACAATCACACACATATAACCTCTACAAGCTTGTATCCACTTGCTTTCATGTTTTTTCTTCCATAAGTTCATATACAAGCTTAGGGTTTCAAGATCTTTTCTTGCCAAAACCGTGACTTACTATATTGCAAGGTTAACTTAGCTTAGAACTTAGTCTTGGTGCTTAAGCTTGGAAAGAAAATAAGTTGATCTTGTTCTTCCTTTTGGTTATGGAATTTTCGAAAATATCTAGGTTAAGGAGAGATGAGGGTTTGTATATATGAAGATCTTTTGTTCTAAGTCTTCAAGACTTATCTATATATACTAATGTGGAGTCTTTGCAAGACAAGTGGAGAGGACACTTGCCCTTCTCTTATTGGCCAAGTATTTCTCTTCACAAAAATTATTTCCACACTTAGCCATTTTTTTCATGTAATATTCGATGGACATGTACCAATATATACCAAGACTTAATTATTTAACACTTAGTCCACAATTCTATTGGAAAGAATTCGATTACTAGAATTAATTCTTGTTATCACATTAAACTCGAAAAAATTTCGTATAAGAAAATGTAAAAATCCTTTCCTTCCGACATTCCAATCTTATTTCTATAATCATGTTCTCACTTAGCAGCTATGGAATTACGGGGTGTAACAATATCAATGGTATGTTGTAAGTCGACATGTGATCTGCATCACATTCTTAGAGAATGTAGTATGTCTCACTTATTACTAGTAATAGTTACTAGTGATGGACATATGGATACTCTTAGAGGATACTGGTTTATCCTACTGATAAACTGTTTGTTATGCATGTCTAGAGTATTATCAGCCTGTGGGAAATAGAGGTCATTTGACTTGAGGTCAATGCACACCGAATTTACAAAGTAATGTACTTTGACCTTGTCTTAAGCTTAAATTCCTTATAGGATAAGACATGGCTTGTGTTGGGTACATTGCGATGTAAACAAAAGTGGTAATTGAGCCAAAAATAGGATTCATTCCTCGATTGGATATTTGAGAAAGAACACAGTTTCTCAGTGATATTAGGTCGACCAAGTCATTGGCCAATGCAATAGACATATTTAGGATATGGTCTGGTTGTCGACTAATATAGATGAGATAAAGTGACCGAACCATTTGGATAGACACATGGAAAATCCTAAGCTTGATCGAGTGTGTCGCGAATGAAAGGAATTTATCATCTCACATAAAGGTTGTGTTTACTGGAATCATGTAAACGTACTTCACATATTGAGTTCGTCATACGTCACAGTCTATGAGTTTCGTATGAACTTTAATTTGATTAGTGTCGAAGTATGCAGGCCTAAAGGGTCACATTAAGTCGATTGTCTTTTCGGTCTATGGGTATATTGAGAAAATATAAAATATTCGATTTAGAATCCAGATATTTAAACCAATAATAAATTATGGAATAATTTCTATTTGATGAAAATTATATAATTAAGTCAAAATTGGATTTTGGATTTAAAATTAAAACGTGCTGAATATAAAAAAAATTGGTGAAAGCGCTGCGACGCCTGAGAGGTTGAGCCGCGACGCCTATACGACAGTGGATACAGTCTGACTGGCCCACTGTATCTTGGGATTTATGTCACGACCCAACCCGACGGGCCGCGACCCGGTGCCCTACCTGGGCACTCTTACACCCACATGTCACATATAATCCCACGGATACCAAGGATAATGTAGGAATCTGTAAATCATATCAAAATAGGCAAGCCGGCAAGGCCGCCACTAAATACGGGAACATCCCACAACGAGTACAACTGGCCAAAACTCATATACAATCTACACAAGTCCAAAACACATCTACCACCCACAACTGTCTACATACCTCTAAGAATACGATAATGAAATATGATGGGAAAGGGTCCCATCGTGCCCCTAAATATGCATAAGTCCTAAAATAAGGTTCTGTACCAAAATGACTAAGCTCCTAATGAATGGAGCTCTCCAACCAGCTAAACAGGAATCCTAGACCGGGGGATCACCAAATTGAGCATCTGTACCTGCGGGCATGAATGCAGCCCCCCGAGGAAAGGAGGTCAGTACGAAATAATGTACTGAGTATGTAAAACATGAAGTGTTGTAAGAAAGATCATAACTGGACAAAGGATATCAGGAGACAAGTATAATGATCAAATTACCATTTCAACTGTGTCATATACAAATGAGAGTCAAATGTGCCTTATAAAAATGAGAGTCATATCAAAAATCATGAATTCCTGTCCATATAATCATCATATATATACATATACTATCCTAGGTACCTGTACCCGCATCATGTATGCATGTCCATGAAATCATCATATATATACTATCATGGGTATCTATACCCGCATCATGGATGCCTGTCCATGGAATCATCATCATCATATATATAAACATTGTCGGCCCTCTAGTGACGGACTCGGTGAACAATGCAAGGTTGTGCACAAACATAGACCTGCCCGGGACTCGGTGAAATGATATAATCACATCAAGCACGAATAGAGTATCATGAGAAACCATATACAATTTAAATCATCATTTGACTCTCAATGAAACAAATAAAAGACACTATCATATCATGTATCATTTTAAATCATCATTTGAAAAATCAAAGACACTATTATATCATTAAGAATTAGGATTCAATAGAATTATGTACGTCTGTCGTACACTCATGTTATCTAAATTATGCCAAAAGAAAAAAATGATAGTTTCACATACCTTTTAGTCGAACTAACCAACTCAATATTAGAATACGTCTCGTCTAGTACTTCAACCTATAATAATGGTAATACGTCCGTCAATTCTATGATTACTAGCATACTTTATATCGAATGACGAATCTCTTTTCTATAAAAATTCGAGCAACACTTCCTCTATTTATATGAACATCCACAACATACAAACAAAGCCAACAATACCAATTTCAAGATGCAACTTAAAGAATGTACCAAAACAGTCTCATATACTTCATTATGCTACCATTATACATTCTTTTTCCTTACATTCATGGAGTACAACCAAAACATAAACCAAGGTGACTTATACACCTATTTATCATGTTAATCAATCCTCTTAATTCATATCAAATCATCCCCTAAAACAGTCCATAAACACAGTCCATACGTCTAGCAACAACGAGAGTTCAAGCCATACAAGTCTCGGTCAACAAGGCTTAATTGCCAAAGTTCTTTTCTTAACTCCTTAAAATCTAATTCATGTTTCAACACTTCCATATAACCAATTATAACTTAAACATAAAGGTTTTCCTTCAATTTTCAACATGCAATTAGTGACAAGGATAACAACAACAACACTTAAATCCAATGTAGCCAAAACAGTCCTTAAAATTGGCTTTACCCACAAATAGTCACATGCATTGTCTAAATTCCAAGTTTTTCTTAACACAAGGTCATTTCTTAAACTACAACAACATGTAACTTTAATTACACCATAAAGAGAAGAATTTATTACCTTAATCTTGCCAAAACAGTCCCTTAAAATGTCGGTCCACTGCCCAGTTTTTCTTGCACCATTTTCATCATTTCTTTAACTCAAAATGAAATGCATGTATTCTATAAGTTTAATCCATCTTTCTTGCATGTTTTTCTTCCAAATTTCTCATCTTAAAACTGGAAATTCTTGGCTTAATTTTCGGTCCAGCAGTGTACCGTGACACCCACTGTTTTGGTGCTAATCTTGGCTTAGAATTCTAGATGAAGAATTTAATCTAGGAAGAGGAATAAAATCTTCAATTTTGTCTATGTATGGTGTTGAAATCGGCTGAGGGGAGGGGAGAAGAGAGAAGTGAGGGAGTGTGGAAGCTATCTTGAATTAGAAGAGTTAGAAGATAAAAGGTTTTAAGGATATTAGTGTGCTAAATATTTATTTGCAACTTAGTACTATTCCCCTAATTGTATACTTAAGTTAATTCCTCAATTAATAAATAAGTCTTAGATCCCACTTCTTTTAAATCCCGAAAATTTCAAAAGGCTTCGTATTATCAATGTCATAATTCTTATAATACGACATTAGTCCATAGCGGGAATATACAACTATTATTACTAATTTCCAACATCACACACGTTGTAACCCACATTTTTTTGGAATCACATCCTCTCGTATACTAATTTCTTTATTAGCATATATAAGTACACCTTGTATAGAATATTCGCATCTTATTCTCTTAATTACGTTCTCAATTAATGTTCCTAAATCACGAGGTGTAACATCCTTCCCCCCTTTAGAAACATTCGTCCTCGAATGTTCATAATATGTCTTATGCTATAAAAATTTCGGCAGAGTCTCCTTTATAACTATACTTACCAACCCATATTCAGCAAACCAAGGATGCCACACAGGGCCACAATATATCACTATGTTATTCACCAATCAAAATAGATAAGTAAGGAGTCAAATTACCTGTAGGCATAGGGAATAAGTGGGGATACTTTTTCTTCATCTTATCTTCTGCTTCCCAAGTCATCTCTTCCCTATTATTGTTTACAGAAGACACATCCTTGGTACATAACCTTCTAACCTGACGATCAAGTATCGTTATGGGGCTCTCCTCATAAGATAACTCATCTGTCACCTGAACATCATCTATGGGGAATACTCTAGAAGGATCACCAATACACTTACGGAGCATCGATACATGAAAGACTGAATGTACCGCTTCCAAATCAGATGGAAGATCCAACTCATAGGCAACCTTGCATATCCTACGAATAATCTGATAAGGCCCAATGTATCTCAGGCTAAGCTTCCCCTTCTCGCCAAACCTCATCACACCCTTCATGGGTGACACCTTCAGGAATACCCAATCACCAACCTGAAACTCCAAGTGTCGACGTCGATTATCTGCATATGACTTCTGTCGACTCTGGGCCGCTAATAATCTCTCCTGAATAAGCTTTACCTTATCAACAACTTGCTGAACCATTTCTGGGCCGATTAACTTAGTCTCACATATGTCAAACCAACCAATAGACGACCTGCACTTCCTCTCATACAAAGCCTCATACGGTGCCATTTGGATACCGGAATAGTAGCTATTATTATAAGCAAACTCAATGAGTGGTAAATGATCATCCCAGCTACCTCTGAAGTCAATATTACAGGCTCTCAATATATCCTCCAGCGTCTGAATAGTACACTCAGCCTGCCCATCAGTCTGAGGATGAATTGTCGTGCTGAGACTCACATGTGTCCCCAATCCCTTCTGGAATGATCTCTAAAAGTTAGCTATAAACTGAGCTCCTCTGTCCGATATAATAGATGTGGGAACCCCATGAAGTCTCACTATCTTCCTGATGTACAATCTCGCATAGTCCTCAGCTAAATAAGTAGTCCTGACTGGAAGGAAATGGGTTGATTTCGTCAGCCTATCCACAATAACCCATATAGAGTCACACTTCCGCTGAGTGCGAGGTAAGCCTGTAATGAAGTACATATTAATCACTTCCCATTTCCAAGTTGGGATCTCCATCTCCTGCAATAACCCACCAGGCTTCTGATGCTCGACCTTAACCTGTTGACAATTCGAGCACTGAGCAACAAACTCCGCTATGTCCTTTTTCATGCCATACAACCAATACAAGCATCTGAGATCATGATACATCTTCGTTGACCCTGGATAAATAGAATAACGGGCATTTTCTGCCTCTCCCATAACCTGTCGTCGCAGCCCTGCAACATCAGGCACACACAATCTACCCTCATATCGTAGCACTCCATCAGGTGCAACCTCAAATAGAGTCTTCTCTTTTCGAAGAGATGCATCTCTATACTGTGTCAGAACAGGATCCTCATACTGATGTCTCTTTACCTCTTCAATGATAGAGGACTCAGCAACTTCTCGAACAAGAACTCCACTGTCTCCAGTATCGGCCAAACGAACTCCAAGGCACGCTAGCTAGTGTATCTCACGAACCATTTCCTTTCTTTTCGGTTGCACATCCGACAAGCTTCCCATAGATCTACGGCTAAGAGCATCCGCTACAATAATTGCCTTCCCTGTATGGTACAAGATATCAACATCATAATCTTTTAGTAACTCAAGCCACCGTCGCTGCCATAAATTTAGCTCCTTCTGCTTAAAGATATATTGGAGACTCTTTTGATCCGTATAAATATCAACATGAACTCCATATAAATAATGTCTCCATATCTTCAGAGCATGAATCACTGCTGCCAACTCCAAATCATGAGTAGAATAATTCTTCTCGTGCTTCCTGAGTTGTCGGGAGACATAAGATATAACCCTGCCATGCTGCATCAACACACAACTTAGTCTGATATCTGAAACATCACAATAAATAACATAACCATCTGGTCCCTCAGGAAGAGTTAGAACTGGATCCGTAGTCAACTTATCTTTCAACAACTGGAAGCTGTGCTCACAAGCATCCGTCCATTGGAACTTAGCTGCCTTCTGAGTTGGCCTTGTTAAAGGCGTTGAAATCGAGGCAAACTTCTCCACAAACCTCCTGTAATATCCTGCTAGCCCCAGAAAACTGTGTACCTCAGTTGGTGTCGTAGGTCTGGGCCAAGTCTTTACCACCTCAATCTTCTGTGTATCTACCCGAATACTATCCGCTCCGATAATATGCCCCAAGAATGCTACTGAAGTCAACCATAATTCACACTTAGAAAATTTGGCATACAACTTCTGGTGCTGGAGCACCCTCAGTACCATCCTCAAATGGTATGCATGCTCCTCTTCTGAACGCGAATAAACCAGAATATCATCAATGAATACAATCACAAACTGTTACACCCCGTAGTTCCAGGGTATGTATGTAAGGACGTACGTACGAGAATACGACATTAAGATTGGAAAGGAAGAAAGATTTGATTTTCCGACGGAAAATTTTCCGGACTTTGTGAAGGAAAAAGGTTCGTAAGTGGGAATTGGATTCCCAGATTTGGTATTTGGACTTCTGGGAATATAATAGAATTATGGAATTTTATTTCCAGATTTGGTCACGTGGGGCCCACGGGAGAAATTTACGGTTTTGCGGGGCCCACATTATTTTCGATATTTTGGACATTATGGATATTTTCGGGAGATGAAATATTTTGGACGAATAGGAGGGCGAAACGTCTCACCCCTTAGGTGGCATTAGAAGCCTCTGCGTGCCACGTGCCTCGCCGAATGGCTCAACAAGTGGCAAGCCACTTGTCTCAAATTTTGTGTGGACATGTGGTTTGTGGGGCCCACACACTTGCTTGCATCCTAGCCATTGGTTGTCCTATAAATACCCCTTAAGATTGCAAGACTTCTTCATCCACACTTAGAGTTTTTCCAAGGCAAAATACTCTCTCCCCTTTGATAGTGCTCTCAGCCAAGCCTCACTTTCTTGAGAAAGGTTTGTCCAAAAATCCTTAAACTTTTAAGTGTTCTTCCTTAAGGTGTTAGGAAGATTGTGAACCAAGAGTTAGGCAAGATTTCACACCCCTAGCCGTAAAACCTTGCCTTGGCCGAAAATTGCCATATTTGGAACCTAAATGTTCTTCACTTTTTAGAGTTGAATCTTGAAGAGAAGTTGGTTAGGATCTTCTAAGGGTTTCTTGTAGCGGATTGGAACGTGAGGAATTGGAGCTAAGATTCCTAAGGATCGACTTTTAGTTCTTGGATAATTTTGGGCTTATCGAGGTAATGATCTTTGTCCTTCTATTGTAATTGGAGATTACATGTTGTAGTAGTTTATAATTGAGTATATGATATGTGGAAGGAGGATTGAAGAGAAATGGACTGTTTTGTATATTGTGGGGCAGAATTTTACACGTCCAGTTAGGCGTGTAATCCCCTTTGAGTTATTGTATTATTGCGCCTTAAAAGTGGCATGTTGGCTATTGATATCGGGCCTTGAAAAATGTGGAGATAAGTAGATACAGGGGAAGTTCTGCCCAATTTTCCGTAGGATAAAGAACCTTATACTTAGAAATGTTCTACGTAGAGATCTAGACGTTGATAGATGTGTTTGGTTGTTATAGGTGGATATTCTACGCGCGGCATACTCGACTTGGCTAGTGGATTAAGCCGAAGAGGTATGTGATTCTTCCTATCCTCTTTAGCATGATTGTTGTGAACTATATAGTACGGTAGACGTACGTGTGTTAAATGAATTTGGTTGTCTTTGGTTGGTTTAAAATATAAAGTGTTATAATAGTTTTATGGGAAGTTAGTTATATCAACTTTATGAAGATAAAAGAATGGCTTGATTATTCTAAAAGGATAAGAGAATTAATTTTGAGAATTAAGAGACTTGATCTTGAAAGATAAGAGACTTAGTTTATAAACGATTTGATTTTGGGAAAGGAGAATTAACTTGATTTAAGAGTATAGGTTACTTGTTTGTAAGTAACTTGTTTTTAACTTGTCTTGATTGGAAAAGTATAAGTGACTTGATTTTAAAAGGTGTGAGTGCCTTGATCTTAAAAGAGTAAGTTACTTGGGTTTTAAAATTATACTTGACGTTGTTTTAAAAGTGTGAGCCACTTGGTTTAAATAGTACTTGATTTAAACATGAGAGTGTCTTGATACTACGGGTATTAGTACCGTGTGGTTTTTACTTTAAAAGTGATCTTTTTAAGAGAGTTGAAGTATGTAGTACCTGGGGTTGAAAACCCGATTTTTTTTGCATGAAATGAGAGTCTAGAAGTATGGTAATTTGCCTGTGCTTGCTTGTGATAGCCTTGTTGTGCAAAAGTTGTATTCTTATGCTACCGCGTCTCTCAATGGAGGGCCGGTATATGTTATTATTGTTACATGGACATGTCTGCACCGATGAAGGAATTCCGGGGGCATGCGGCGGGTTAAACTCCCGGTATATGTTATTATTGTTACATGGACATGTCTGCACCGATGAAGGAATTCCAGGGGCATGCGGCCATGCGGCGGGTTAAACTCCCGGTATATGTTATTATTGTTACATGGACATGTCTGCACCGATGAAGGAATTCCGGGGGCATGCGACCATGCGGCGGGTTAAACTCCCGGTATATTGTTATTTTTACATGGACATGTCTGCACCGATGAAGGAATTCCGGGGGCATGCGGCCATGCAACGGGTTAAACTCCCGATTTGTTATTGGTATTCCACGGATTAGTTCCCCATGAAGTCTCGTGATGCAGGAGGTACCTGGTATTTAGCCTACGTACTTGCCCCGGTCAGCGACGTGATGCAGGGTGGATCTGGTAGTGGCTTTCGATTGCCCCGGCCACCGTGACGCAGTGGAATCTGGTTGTTGACGCAGCGCTCGTAGTTGTCTCTCAGATTGCCTCGCCGGCCGCGCGACGCAGAGTACAGTAGTTGGCCTTCGACTTGCCGGTCGTTTTATAGCATAGTTGGTACGGTAGGATCGGTAGATGGCTTCAGATTTGCCGGCCATATCTCATGGCGGCAGTGAATCCGTAGCGCTTTCGTACTTGCCGGCCGATTGATGATGCAGGTGGATCCGTAGCTATACCTTCGCATTTGCCCGGCCGCTTTATGACGCAGCCGGATCTGGTGGTTAGCTTTCCTATTTGGCCCGTACGGTTTTATGACACAGGTGGGACCTGGTGTTCATGTGTACTTTTTGGTGTTGTATTATATCATAGACTACCGGCAGTGAGGAAGGAGTTCCACGGGCATGGTTGATATTGCGGGCGTGAGACCCATGGTTATGTTTGAGTGATGACTTTGAGGGCGTGAGTCCCTGACTTTACATGACTGCTTATATATTGTGTATTGTAGTTTGGTTATCATACATGTCTCCTGTTTTATATAGACTGTTATGATTTCATTACTGATTTTCGCCACATACTTGGTACTGTTGTCTTGACCTCGGGGCCGCGTCATGCCGCAGTGAGGTACACACCAGTTATTGATCCTCGCTCATAGGATCACATTTCTGCGTTTGGGAAGCTCCGTTTCTTCGGAGGCTTATCTTTTGGTATGATTCCCTGAGATTGTAGGTCCTTGTACTTTCAGGGGTATGGCGGGGCCCTGTCCCGTCGGAGTTGTTATAAAAACTCTTAGAGGTCTGTAGTACTGTAGTGAGTTGGTCTTGTAAAGGATGTAACTGTTCAAGTTTATATATATATGCAGAAAGGTGACCGTTTTGGTTAGCCTGTTTCTTATTTCATATTGTTTCATGTCTATAAATTTTTATTTCCGCTGATTTTCTCTGATGTTTTATCACTAGGGTGCCCGGGGTAAGGCACCAGTCGCGGGTCCGAGGTCAGGTCGTGACACAAACATATTCAGGAATGGCTTGAACACTCAGTTCATCAAATCCATAAACACTGCTGGAGCATTGGTCATCCCAAAAGACATCACTCTAAACTCGTAATGTCCGTATCGGGTCCTGAATGTTGTCTTCGGAATATATGCCTCCCTTACCTGCACCTGATGATAACCTGACCGCAAGTCTATCTTGGAAAAACACTTAGAACCCTGTAACTGGTCAAATATATCATCAATCATGGGGAGGGGATACCTGTTCTTTATTGTCACATTATTCAGCTGCCTATAGTCAATACACATCCGCAGCGATCCATCTTTCTTCCTCACAAACAATACTGGTGCTCCCCAAGGTGATGTACTAGGCCTGATGAAGCCTTTTTCCAATAAGTCTCTCAGCTACTCCTTTAACTCCTTCAGTTCTGCAGGTGTCATTCTATAAGGAGGAATAGATATGGATCGGGTATCTGGTAGCACATCTATACTGAACTCAATCTCCTGTTCTGGAGGAAGACCTGTAAGATCATCTGGGAATACATATGGGAATTCACTAACTACCAGAACTGATCGAAGAGTCGGTACCTCTGCTTCCGTATCATGCACCCGAACCAAGTGATAAATATAATCCTTTTTTACCATCTTCCTTGTCTTGAGGTATGAAATAAACTTACTCCTCGGCGATGTTGTATTTCCTCTCCACTCTATAACTGGTTCGCCTGGAAACTGAAATCGAACCATCTTCTCTCTACAATCAGCGTTAGCATAACAAGAAGCTAACAAATCCATACCCATAATGACATCAAACTCGGTCATGTCTAACTCTATCAAATCTGTCATGGTATGGCGACTATAAACAACCACCGAGCAATTTCTATATACCCGCTTAGCTATGACTGAATCTCCTACCGGTCTAGATACCTCAAATGGTTCTATCGACTCAGGCTCTATTCCGATACTACTAGCAACAAAGGGGATATATATGATAAAGTAGAACCTGGATCTATCAATGCATATACGTCCCGGAAAAAGATCGATAATATACATGTAACCACATCTGGCGACGCCTCCTGATCATGCCTACTAGCCAAAGTATATATGCGGTGCGGGGGACCGCTAGCACGGGAAACTCCACCACGACCTCTACCACGGCCTGCTGGCACATAAACACCCTGCCCTGCGGGGCGCATAGTTATAGAAGATGATGAACCAGCAACCGATCCCGTAGGCTGAGTCATAACACCTGGACCACCCCTAGAAGGACAATCTATCATCATATGGCATTGACGGCCGCAAGAAAAACAAGCACCATTAGTAAGACGACATTCCCCAACATGATGTCTACCGCACCGAGAACACCGAGGCAAAGGTGGCCTCGATCGAGTAACCTTGCCTTCCGTGAACTCAAGCCCCGAGCTCGCCCACTTCAATACCCAATACGGTCAAATCTCTTACATGTGAACTGTAGGGGAGAACTCTGTGCTGGCTGGGATGAATATCTGACCGGCTGCTGAGCTGCCCGCCTCGAGACTCACCCGAATACCCAGCCAACCTAGCCCTCTTGTGCTGGCCTCTATCAGACTGACGTCCTATGTGTCAGTCTTCTACCCCCTGTGCATATGCCTGTATCCGAGCAATATCCATACCCGGCTGAAGAGCCACCGCCATACAACCATCAATCAAATAGCGATCTAGCCCCATCACATAACGGTGCACTCTATCCGCCATCTCAGCTACAATAGTGGGCGCATATCTAGCCAATGAATCAAACTTGAGACTATACTCCCGAATGCTCCTGCCACCCTGCCTCAACTGTAAGAATCTATCGACTCTGGCTCGTCTCATCTCTGGAGGAAAGAAGTGGCCAAGGAAGGCCTCTGCAAACTCATCACATACCGCTGGAGGAGCACCCTCGCCCCTAGATAACTATCACGACTCATACCAGTTAATAGCTACATCCCGCAACCGATATGAAGCCAACTCAATAGACTCAGTCTCCGAAGCCTTGATTACCATCAATGTACGTCAGACTGCTTGATAAACTCCGTGGTCATCTCGGCTTTGACCCAAAAAACTCTGGAGGATTACAACTCAAGAAGTCACGAACCCTCAAACTATCAGTTCTATGGTCAACTCCAAGTCCTCGTCACGCCCGCTCGCCACTAACTGTTAGCGGTGAACCGCATCTCTCATGCTCGCCCTTCGCCTCGCCGAGGAGCCGAGGCTCAGTGCCGGGTCTCGGGAGCTGGTGATGATGTTGCCCCTGAACTGGAGCCTCTGGAGGTGGCGATGTTGCAGAGCTCGTCGACCGGGTACGCCTCGTGCATAGGCGGGTGCAGGCCCTAGTAACTCTCTGGGTCTGGCTAGTAGCTCATGCTACTGATTTGCCCTTCTGGGCGGCTGTCGCTTTCTTCGGAGGCATAGTTGTAACCACAATAAGTCGTTTAGAAAGGGATTCCCCTAATAACATAGTTCTATCGCACGATCTTAGAGTAAGAATAATAGAAACCAATCCTAAATTTTCGGCAGCCTCCTGCGTATAAGTATGGTGCACAACATACCCATACACAAGACTATACTAGACACGGTCTGTAAATATTCCGAGGATGAACTGCTCTGATACCACTAAATGTCACGACCCGGTGCCCAATCTGGGCACCCTTACACCTACCTGTCACATATAATAAAAAAGATACCAAGGGTAATGTAGGAATCTATAAATCATATCAAAATAGGCAAGCCGGTAAGGCCTCTACTAAATACGGGAACATCCCACAACGAGTACAATAGTACAACTGGCCAAAAACTCATATACAATCTACACAAATCCAAAACACATTTACCACCCATAACTGTCTACAGACCTCTAAGAATACGATAATGAAATATGACGGGATAGGGCCCCGTCGTGCCCCTAAATATGCATAAGTCCAAAAATAAGGTTCTGCACCAAAATGACTAAGCTCTGAATCAATGGAGCTCTCCAACCAGCTGAACAGAAATCCTAGACCGGAGGATCACCAAACTGAGCACCTGTACCTGCGGGTATGAACGCAGCCCCCCGAGAAAAGGGGGTCAGTACGAAATAATGTACTGAGTATGTAAAATATAAAGTGTTGTAAGAAAGATCATAATTGGACAAAGGATATCAGGAGACAAGTATAATGATCACATTACCATTTCATCTGTGTTATATACAAATGAGAGTCAATTGTGCCTTATAAAAATGAGAGTCATATAAAAAATCATGAATGCCTGACCATATAATCATCATTTATATACATAAACTATCCTGGGTACCTGTACCCGCATCATGGATGCATGTCCATGAAATCATCATACATATACTATCATGGGTATCTATACCCGCATCATGGATGTCTGTCCATGAAATCATCATCATCATATATATAAACATTGTCGGCCCTCTAGTGACGGACTCGGTGAACAATGCAAGATTGTGCATGAACATAGATCGTCCCGGGACTCGGTGAAATGATATAATCACATCAAGCACGATTAGAGTATCATGAGAAACCATATGCAATTTAAATCAACATTTGACTCTCAATGAAATAAATAAAAGGCACTATCATATCATGTATCATTTTAAATCATCATTTGAAAAATCAAAGACACTATCATATCATTAAGAATTATGATTCAATAGAATTATGTACGTCCGCCGTACACTCATGTTATCTAAATTATGCCAAAAGAAAGAAATGATAGTTTCACATACCTTTTAGTCGAACTAACCAACTCAATATTAGAATACGTCTCGTCTAGTACTTCAACCTATAATAATGGTAATACGTTCGTCAATTCTATGATTACTAACATACTTTATATCGAATGACGACTCTCTTTTCTATAAAAATTCGGGCAGCACTTCCTCTATTTATATGAACATCCACAACTTATAAACAAAGCCAAGAATACCAATTTCAAGATGCAACTTAAAGAATGTACCAAAACAGTCTCATATACTTCATTATGCTACCATTATACATTTTTTCCCCTTACATTCATGGAGTACACCCAAAATAGAAACCAAGGTGACTTATACACCTATTTCTCATGTTAATCAATCCTCTTAATTCATATCAAATCAGCCCCTAAAACAGTCCATAAACACAGTCCATACGTCTAGCAACAACGAGAGTTCAAGTCCTATAATTGCAACATAACACCCTTTTTACACTTTAATTCTTTTGGGACATATGTTAGCAATTACCACATTGAAGATGCATAATTGTAACTAATTTTCCAGCATTATAACTCCACCAAAACAGCCCCTAAAATACAACACAACATGTCCAAAAATGTCATACAGGTCTCGGTCAACAAGGCTTAATTGCCAAAGTTCTTTTCTTAACTCCTTAAAACCCAATTCATGTTTCAACACTTCCATATAACCAATTATAACTTAAACATCAAGGCTTTCCTTTAATTTTCAACATGCAATTAGTGACAAGGATAACAACAACAACACTTAAATCCAATGTAGCCAAAACAATCCTTAAAATCGGCTTTACCCACAAATAGTCACATGTATTGTCTAAATTTCAAGTTTTTCTTAACACAAGTTCATTTCTTAAACTACAACAACATGCAACTTCAATTACACCATAAGAAGAAGAATTTCTTACCTTAATCTTGCCAAAACAGTCCCTTAAAATGTCGGTCCACTGCCCAGTTTTTCTTGCACCATTTTCATCATTTCTTCAACTCAAAATGGCATGCATGTATTCTATAAGTTTAATCTATCTTTCTTGCATGTTTTTCTTCCAAATTTCTCATCTTAAAACTGGAAATTCTTGGCTTAATTTTTGGTCCAGCAGTGTACCGTGACACCCACTGTTTTTGTCACGACCCGAACCGACGGGCTGCGACTGGTGCCCTACCTGGGCACCCTTATACCCACACATCACATATAACCAACCGAAGCTTAAGAAAAACTCATAATTTCGTAATAAAGGGATCCTGTCCCCTGAACTGCCATATTACATCATAGGCAAGTCGGTAAGTCTGCCATTATATACACAATAGCCAAAATGAACTACAATTGTACATGTCCAACCCACACATGACTACATACCTCTAAGAGTAAGACAATGAACTATGATGGAACAAGACCCCGCCGTATCTCTGAATATACATAAGCCTGTAATAGCAGATCTGTACCAAAATGACAGGCTCCGGAACAGTGGAGCTATCTCAAAAAGCTGGGCAAGGATCCTAAGCTCGAGGATCACCAAACTGAGTACCTATACATGCGGGCATGAACGCAGCCCCCCGGAGAAGGGGGTCAGTACAATAATGTACTAAGTATGTAAACATAAAGTACAGTAAATAAGACCATAACTTGCCAAAAGATGACAGGGACAAGTATGAAAATCAAATACCAGATCCAACCGTGCCATATAAAATAGAGTCAACGGTACCTTTTAAAAGTGAGAGAGTCATATCAAAATCATAGATGTATGTCTATATAATCATATACTGTCATAGGTATCTATACCCGCATCATGGATACATGTCCATGGAATCATATACTGTCGTGAGTATCTGTACTCGCATCATGGATACATGTACATGGAATCATATACTGTCGTGAGTATATGTACTCGCATCATGGATACATGTCCATGGAATCATATATGTCATAGGTATCTATACCCGCATCATGGATACATGTCCATGGAATCATCGTATCTATTTACATATAATGTATCCCGGCCCATTCTGGGACTCGCTGGAATCATATACTTATACTGCTCAGCCCTCTAGTGAAGGACGTGGTAAACATATACTGCCCGACCCTCTAGTGAAGGGCGCGGTAAACATATAGTCATATACTGCTCGACCCTCTAGTGAAGGGCGCGGTAAACACTTAATCATCTACTGCCCGACCCTCTAGTGAAGGGCACAGTAAACACTTAATCATCTACTGACCGGCCCTCTAGTGTAGGGCGCGGTAAATACTTAGTCATCTACTGCCCGACCCTCTAGTGAAGGGCGCGGTAAATACTTAGTCATATACTTCCCGACCCTCTAGTGAAGGACGCGGTGAACACTTAGTCATATAATTCTCGGCCCTTTAGTGAAGGACGCGGTGAACACTTGGTCATATACTGCCCGACCTTTTCTGGGATGCGGTAAAATCATATACTGCCCGGCCCTTTTTGGGACGCGGTAAAATGGAATAATAACACTTGCATGTATAGCTATCATGAGCAAACATATGCAACTTAAATCATATTTTGACTCTCAATAAAATCTTTAAAATGAACCTTCATTTAAAAAAAAGGCACTACCATATCATGTATCACTTTAACATCATCTTTTGAAAACTCAAAGGCACTATCATATCATGATCGTTTTGAAACCATCATTTGAAAACTCAAAGGCACTATCATATCATATATCATTTAGGATTAAGATCCAATAGAACTATGTACGTCCGCCGTACACTTACCTCATATAAATCATGCCAAAAGAAGAAAGGATAGTTTCACATACCTTATCGGCTATACCAACACGGTAGTAGAATACGTCTCAAATAGGTACTTCAACCTATAACAACAATAACACTTCTATCAACTTCATGAATACTAGTGTAAGTCATATACCACATAATGGTTATCTTTTCATATAAAAATTTGGGCGCCACTTCCCCTATGTATACTCACATCCACAACTTTCAAACAAGACCAATAACATCAATAACCAAGTACCAATTAAGGGTAGTTCAAAACAGCAACCAAGGTGATCGACACACCTACTTCACATGTTAATCCGACATCTTAATCCATATAAAAATAATCCACTAAAATAGTCCATATTCCAACAACAACGAAGGTAGAATGTGAAACTTTTCTACACCATTCTATACCCTTATTCCTTTAGGACCTACATTAGCAATTACCACATTTAAACATGCATAATTGTAACTAAATTTCCAGCATTAAAATGTCACAAAACAGCCCCTAAAACAACATAACAGTGTCCAATAGTTTCATGTAGTTTCGGCCAACAACCAATACCAAAGCCCTTTTCATAACTCCTTAAAATCCACTTCATATTTCGACACTTTTATATAAATCATATCAACTTTCAATAACAAGATTTCCTTCATTTAACATGCAGTTAGTGACGATAAAAACAACAATAACAACCATCGAATCCAATATAATAAAACTGTCCAAAATCGGCTAGCTTGCCAAAACTGTCACATGCACTTCTTATTCTCCATTTCACTTAACACAAGTTCATTCCTTCACTATAACATCATTTAACTTCCATTAATCTTTAAGAGGAAGAAGAAATTTTATCTTAACTTTAGCCCAAAACAGTCCCTAATTCACACGGCCACAACTTCACTTTGAACCACTTCTTCAAGTCACACAACACACACGTATCCTCTACAAACTTGTAACCATCTTACTTTCTTGTTTTTCTTCCAAAAAGTTCATTCCAAGCTTAGGGTTTCAAGACAGTTTTCTTGGCCAAAACTGTGACCCACTATTTTTGGTATGTTAACTTGGCTTAGAACTTAGTTAAGGAACTTAATCTTGAAAAATAACTTAATCTTGTTCTTCACTTGCAAGGATTTTCGAGACTTGTAGAGAAGGAAGAGAGAAGAGAGGTTTGAGGGAGAAGATATTTGTGAGACAAAGTCTTGCAAGACTTGTATAACATGGCGTATGTAGCACAAGTGGAGGGGGGCCCATGAACCCCACTTGTCCACTTGTCTTTCCCTTCACAAAAATATCTGATTTTGGAAATTCCCGCATCGGCACCGACATACTGTAGAATGGAACCGCGGCTCCGGAATTCCTGCAGCTCTCGGAAGTTTCAGCACCGCGGTCTTGTTCTTTGGCACCGCAGTGCTGTGCCTGAAATTAACAGCACACATTTTTCTCACTTATATGCCCTGGAATTACGGGGTGTAACAGTTTTGGTGCTAATCTTGGCTTTGAATTCTAGATGAAGAATTTAATCTAGGAAGAGGAATAATATCTTCAATTTTATCTATGTATGGTGTTGAAATCGGCTGAGGGGAGGGGAGAAGAGAGAAGTGATGGAGTGTGGAAGCTATCTTGAATTAGAAGAGTTAGAAGATAAAAGATTTTAAGGGTATTAGTGTGCTACATATTTATTTGCAACTTAGCCCAATTCCCCTAATTGTCTACTTAAGTTAATCCCTCAATTAATAAATAAGTCTTAGATCCCACTTCTTTTAAATCCCAAAAATTTCATAAGGTCTCGTATTCTCAATGTCATAATTCGTATAATACGACACTAGTCCATAGCGGGAATATACAACTATTATTACTAATTTCCAACATCACACACGTTGTAACCCACATTTTTTTGGAATCACATCCTCTCGTATACTAATTTCTTTATTAGCATATATAAGTACACATTGTATCCAATATCCGCATCTTATTTTCTTAATTACGTTCTTAATTAATGTTCCTAAATCACGAGGTGTAACAATTTAGTTCAGGCTTAAAGCCCAACCCTAATCCAAAAATTAACATAAATCACTGATATATAATCAGCACTTAACCCCATAACTTTCTGAACTCAGAGTTCAAAGAATAAAATCCTCTCAAATCTTTATTAGGATTTCCTGGCTATCCTGACAGAGGAGTATACCACCGCAAGGCTTGCGGTCGAAAGGATAGTCGGGTGAGCTCCCTATAGTAAAGATTCCGGATAACGCAAATTGTAAGTTATGTTTGTGTCTTTAAAAATTTCAATTGTAACGTAATTATACCAGACAGAATTTTTGGGGTACATAAGTTGAATAAAAATTTAAACTTCTGTTGTTCCTTACTTACGTGTTTTAGACCCAACAAAATCCTACAGTGGTATCAGAGCCCAGACTGGTTCAATGGTTAGTAACAATTTAAAGGGAATAATATGGGTTAAAACGTAAAATTGATTTTATACTGAATTAAAACATGGTTGTTTGAAATCCTACACACCTTGACTAAACGTTGACCTTTTGTAATCACTCTAAATTATCAACTATGCTAAATCGAGGAAGTCACTCCGTTCTAACTCGAACTAATCCTTGTGCAGAAACCGATTCATTGTAAACATGGTGCACGACGAAGAATGGGTAAGAATGGATGATGGTCGACATATGCGTTATTGATATTGGTGGGTGATAGTAAAGGACCTGTGATCTGATCCCTAAATTAGATTTAGGGTTTGGACGATTATAGAAAATCAACACGAAAAATGTTCTGACAGGACGTCAGCGCCAAGACCCTAATATAGGCGTCGCGGTGCTTGCTAGGGTTTCAGGGCGGCGACGCGGCTCCGATCACTGTAACAGAAAGGGGCCGCGGCTCCAGTCTGAAATCGTGATTAAAAGCTTCATTTTAACATTGGGAACTTACTTGAACAGAAGTGCCACGACCCCATGGTGGAAAGCCGCAACTCTAATTCGCAAAACATAAACCAAAAGTTTCTACCCCGCAAGCGTCGTGGCTCCATGGTGGAGCGTGTTAGCGATTTTACTTATGCTCACGCAAATGTACGTATCGATTCAAGTAATATAGTCTGTAAGACCGAATATCGTCCATAGAGAATGGTTATCAAGTAACGATTATCTAAGCTTTAAGTTCTATTTGGTGATCGTTAATTTGTTTGTATTTTTTATCTAATAACAAAACTAAAGTAAAGTGTAGAAAATAAACTAAAGTGATGATACTAAGGGTTTAAAACATCTATGATGGAAATAGGGCATCCAATCTCCTCAACTATCCACTCTTTCACGTGTTAATGCAATGCTAGTGATTCTTCTTATTATTAAGATAGCAGGTTAACTAGTCTGTCATCATATTCCGGTTAGGATATACGAGAGTTCAACCTTGTGCAGAAACCTTCTATATTTCTATGATAGATTTTGCCACACAGGAGGATTAAGAACAATAACCTTAAATACTACACAAGTATCGGAGTACTTTCGTCTACGATTTTAACCTATGTCTAAACAACTACAACATATTCAAATCTCCCCTCTCGGATCTCGATTCGAAATCATAGAAGTGATGACAATTAATGGCCAATTAATTATCAAGCAATCAAAATAATATTGAATATATCTTAATAAGTGAAGAAGAAATCAATAAGTATGCATTAACTATATGAAAAAGTTTCAAAAAGATTCGAATGAAAACCCTAATAAAGTAATTAGCTCCTAAACATTGTCATGTCAAGAACTAAATTACAATACAATATAAACTGAAATAAAATAAGGGAAAGGAAAAGAACTTGAACAAAGTTGTCTCCAATCTTGTGTCTTGCCTCCCTTCTTAGCCTCCCCAAAGTAGAATCAATAATATGTACAAGATGTCTCCATAAGGTCAGGGTTTTATGGATTATATAGTTGGGGAAAATTGCATTATGGACCCTAAAAACTGTGCCAAAATCGGCCCAGAATCAAAACTATTCCGCCTCGGCGCTAGAAAACCTGAGAACAAATTAGAGCACGGAGTACATTCAGCGCCGCGGCGCTGCTGGCAGGCGTCGCGGCGCCGGGGACCTCCTTTGCCCATTTTTTGGTTTTTCGTCATTTTTCTCATCCGGACTTCGTCAGATTTCTTCTATGCTTTCCGGGACTTTTAGGCTTCATTTGGTCCTTTGTTGTGCAATTACACCTCAATTAAGCTCATTTCATCCTTTTTTTTGCCATTTCTTCATTTAGAACCGCTGTAACTCAAAAGAAAGAAAAACGGCCCTAACACGATACTAATTTCAAATAAAATGAGAAAAATACTAATTAAAAACGACTCAAAAAGTGTATATAAAATATGCCTAACAGAGCGTTGCGGCGCCACCTGTCCAGAAAGTTAAAATCTCAGTTTTCAGAAAGTTAACCCATGATTATTATTATACAGTATATATAGTATACTGTTTTGTGTGCTAAATGATCGTCATTTATCATACTAGAATAGCATCCGCAACAATGTTTGGGTAGGCGGCGCCCAATACATGTTTAGCGTCCACAAATAATGCTTGAGTAGGCGGCGCCCAATACATATTTAACCGCTTAATATCATGTTTGGGGGTGGTACCCAATATGTGCTTAAATAGTTTTGAGTGATGTTTGAAGCATGTTAAAGTTCATCTTAATTTAAATCCTGAATTAAAATGTTCCCCAAAGCTTTAATACAAGTATCATTTATAATGAACGTGTCGTCCGTTATAATTGATTGTAGTGCAAAATTCTTTTCGATGAGATGAGTATTTATGCCCCAGCATTTTAATTAAAGGACGAATATGCTGCGAAATTCTCTTATATATTCTACATAGAAGAAAAAGAAAAGGAAATGGATGGATGGATGGTGTATATGAGTGTATTTGGAGCTAAAGATTTGGGTTGGTGGTGGTGAAGTTATTTATTGAATAATAATATATAATATTATATAATAGTGTATATGGGTGTATACACACCTCTTATACATTATTATACACTCATATATATTATTATACATTCATATACATAATGTACTTATCTTTTGTATATTAAGTGTATAATATTGTATAAAAGTGTTTTGGGCTATATTTTTGCAATATAAATTTTAGACTATAGTTTTACAATGTAAGTCATTCAAGTGTACATTTATAAAAATTTTCCAATTCAATTCTTAATTACATGAACATAACTCGATTCACATGTGGAAATGTGAAACGAGTTTGTTCTTTTCTTCTTCCCCAATATAAAATCCCAACCGTATAAGTGCCACACACCTATTCCAAAAAATATATCTATAAAAATAAACATATTTGATTATGTCCTTATCGTAAACATTTCAAATTACGTAATACCTAATTAAGTTTGAAATTTAACATATGAACAATATTATATGGTATTAACTGTTGGATTCTACATGATGCAGAAGAAGTAAAAGGGAAGAAGAAAGATCAGAGAGCAAGAAGAAGAAGAGTGCGTGAAGAAGAAGAGACGAAGAGGAAGATCGAGGGAGAGAGAGAGAGTCGGTTGTAGAAGAGAGAGAGAATTGTATTGAATTAATTGGGAGAATACATTGTAGTGTATGCCTTTATACAAACTATTAACCATACTAACAATTATCTAAATCTCCAACCACATCTAACTATAGTTAGTTATAATCTTCTAACTATAGTTAGTACCAAAATACCAATATACACAAATGAATATCTATGTTTCTACACCCCTCCCCCCTCCCCCCCCCCTCTCAAGCTAGGATGTATGAAAATATTCTTCAATCCTAGCTTGGATATTAGATGATCATGTTGATGTCGACTCAATAATTTTGTCAAAATGCCCGCTGGTTGCTCTTTCGAAGAAATAAAATGTGTGTTGATCAGTCCATCACATATTCTTTCTATAATAAAATGGCAGTCGATATTTATGTGTTTAGTTCTTTCGTGCAATACTGGGTTACCAGCAATCTGCATTGCAGATTTGCTGTCTGTAAACACACTTACAGGTTGGGATATAGCAGCTCCCAGTTCTTGAAACAATCCAACCAACCACACTACTTCAGCTACGGCAGAAGCCATGGCCCTATATTCCGCTTCTGCTGAACTTCTCGAAATCGTATCTTTGTTTTTTGATTTCCACGATATAGGAGAAGTACCATACATTTCCAAGTATCCAGTAACTGATCTCCTGGTATTGACACATCCTCCCCAATCTGCATCGCAATACATCTTGAGTTGGGGAATAGATTCGGGAGAACTAGACATAAGGATACCCATCCCTGGTGTCAGTTTCACATATCTAACGAGCCTGAGGCCTGCCTCCATATGTGAAACCTTTGGTGCTTGCATATATACTGACTGAGTGAGTTCACTGCGAATGTAATATCTGGTCTTGTAGTAGTCAGATACGACAACCTTTCAATCAATCTCCTATACATGCCTGGATCACTCAATAGGTCATCTGAATCAGGTGGTGTCTCGGATTTCTCAGCTATGAGTTTGTCCAGTTCGATGGTGGTGAGTTTCAGATTAGGCTCCATGGGAGAAGAGGTGGGCTTTGCTCCTGATAATCCCATATTCAAGATAAGTTCTAGTGCATATTTTCTTTGGTGCATCAAAATTCCTTGTGAGCTTCTTGAAAATTCAATTCCAAGGAAGTACTTTAACTCCCTTAGATCTTTAATCTTGAAAGTTGACTGCAATGACTCCTTTGTAGACTGTATAAGCACTGCATCATTACCAGTCAGCAACAAATCATCCACATAGACTAAGACCACCACAATCTTCTCTTCCTGCTGTTTAGTGAAAAGTAAATAATCCCTATGACTCTGTGTGAATCCTGATGACAATAGTGATGTAGTCAACTTGATGTTCCATTGTCGAGATGCTTGTTTCAAACTATACAAAGATTTGAGCAATCTACAAACATGTGTCTGTCTATACTTGGTGTTGAAACCTTCTGGAATTGTCATAAACACTTCTTCAGATAAGTCACCTTGAAGGAAAGTATTGTACACATCCATTTGATGTATCACCCAATGTTTCACTGCTGCAATGGACACTACTGCTCTGACTGTGGCCATTTTGACCACTGGAGAAAAGGTTTCCTGATAGTTGATTCCCTCTTTTTGGTTATATCCTTTTGCGACAAGGCTTGCCTTGAACCTTTTGACCTTACCTGATGCCTTGTATTTGATTTTATAGACCCATATACAACCAATTGCTTTCTTCCCATCAGGCAACTTGACTAATTCCCAAGTACCCTTATCTTCCAATGCTTTTATCTCAGATTCTATAGCTGCAATCCATCTAGGGTCCTTGGCTACATCTGTGTATCCTGAGGGTTCTGTATCTATAGATACCTTTGCAACAAACTGTTGATAAGTGGAAGTGAGCCCTATATATGTGATATTTTCTGAAATGGAATACAAACAACTGGAGGATCCTTTGTTAGTGACATAATCCTTGTGCCATATATGTGGCTTACTATTTCTTCCCGATTTCCTGGTTGCAGGTGATGTATTCTCCATATCCACAGCTTCATGTGTCTCCTGAGCTGCATTGATTAGATCATCAGCTTCATGTGACTTCTGAGCTACATCAATAGGTTCTACTCCTGCATAGACTTCAAGATTCACTGGAATCATATTAGTGGCAGGGACATTTACCAATTCCTCATAACAAAATTGTTTATGTGCTTTTATATGAACTGTTTCCTTATGTTTATCATTCTAAAATGGAAAGATGTCTTTCCTGAATAGTACATCCCTGCTGATAAAGATGGATCTATTCTCCAAATCATATAATTTGTATCACTTCTGTGTACGTGCATACCCCAGTAGTACACACTTGACTGCTCTTGGACTGAACTTATCCTGTGTGTACAGTATGGTAGCAAAACACAAGAAGCCTAAGACTCTCAAGTGACTAAGCTGTGGTGTCTTGTTATATAACATGTAGTATGGTGATTTATTGTTCAGGACAGTTGATGGTATCCTATAGATAATGTAGACAGCAGCTTCCACACACATACCTCAAAACCTATCTGGTAGGCTACCTTGTATTTTAATAGCTCTAGCTGTTTCAAGGATATGTCTATGTTTTCTCTCCACTACACCAATTTGGTGTGGTGTATATGGACAAGAACTTTCATGCACAATACCAAGTGTTTGGAATAGCTCCCTACAGTAATGATTAAAGAATTCAGTCCCATTGTATGACCTTATTCTCTGCACTTTATACTCAAACTGTGTACTTATTTCAGTCAGAAAGTTCTTCAAGACAGTATATACATCAGACTTCAGTCTTATTAGAAAAATCCATGTCCATCTAGAGAAGTCATCCACAATAGTCAAGAAATACTTTATTCCATTGTGTGTGTCAACTCTATATGGTCCCCAAACATTTAGGTGTAACAATTGAAAAGACTTTGTTGCTCTAGTAACACTAACAGTAAAAAGAGACCTGGTCTGTCTAGCTAAGGGACAGACATCACAATTATTTAAAACAAAATCAGTGTTATTCTTGAAGTAAGAGATCTTCCTCAAGACTTTCATGGGTACATGTCACAGTCTCTTGTGCCATGTCATTGCATCTATGTTTTGAGTGACATTCATGCAACTTTCAATATCCCTCTTCTGATCCTTGCCATCCAAGCATAGAATGTAGAGTCCATCTTTCTCACTATCAATCTCCCTCACCTTCCCAGATGACATGTCCTGAAACACACAACATGATGGAAATAAATCGACACTACAATTCAATTCTTTAGTCACATTTGATATTGACATCAAATTAAATTTGAATTCTGGAACACAGAGAACATTTCTGAGGACACCACCTCTTCCTAATTTGTAATCACTAACATGTGAGATTCTGGCTGAATCTCTTGTTGGCAGTTGAACCTTCCCTATCCCTTCTGTCATTAAATCATTATGTAAGTATTTAGGGTCACTTATTATATGATTAGTTACACCCGAATCAATGATCCATTGCAGTAATTCTTCATTTATACCTGTCATATTTGCACTATGGTTTTTGGTTTTATCCTTTTCATCCAGCATACTAAGGATCTGATGTCTCTGACTGGGAGTGAAGAATTCCTATTGTTGTACAATCTTTGATCCAGACTGTGATCCACCAAACATCTGCTCTGGCCCTTCCAATCCACCTGTTACTACATAGGCTTTTTTCTGCTTTGGCTTGAAATCCTCCGGATACCCAATCAACTGATAACATCCTTCTTCTAAGTGTCCTGTCTTCCCATAGTGATTGCATTTCATTAGTTTAAAACAGTCCAACATATAATGTCCTTTCATGTGGCAGTGATCACAATAGGCATTAGGATTGAAAGACTTCCTGTGCTTGTAATTTCCTCCATGTCCTTCTCCTTTATTATCTCCATTTATTGCTATGAACATTGCAGAAGATTCAATACTATCATGTACTGATTTTATCCCACCTGCTAGAATTATTTGGCTCTCTTCTTGGTTTACCAGTGCATATGCTTGATTGAGGTTGGGAACTTGCTACATCATAAGAATTTTGTTCCTTGTATAATTATAACTCTCATTCAGGCCCATAAGAAACTGCAATAGTCTCTGATATTGCAAGTGATTAATGAACTCTTTCGACCTGGGGCATCATGATGGTGGATGTATAATAGAGTCATACTCATCCCAAAGATCCTTCAACTTTAAGTAGTATCCTAAGACAGACATTGTTCCCTGCCTCAAGGTGAAGATTTCTTTGTGAAGATGAAATGCTCTCGAGCTATGTACTTTGTCGAACCTTTCTTTTAGTTCCTCCCATATGTTGTACGAATCAACATTATACAGCATTCCGTCAATAAACTCTTGCTAATATTTCCTATTAGCCAAGATACTACAATAGCATTGCACATGTTCCACACCCTTGTCAAATCGTCATTATAGTGTTCTCTTTTGACAGTTCCATCAATGAATCCCATCTTGTTTTTACCTAGCAGTGCTAACTTCATACCCTACTCCATAGGGTATAATTATCCATTCACTCAAAATGATCCCAATCGACAATGAACCAGGTGCATCCGACGGAAACAGATACAAATGATGATTATGATCCACATTGTTCCTTAGATTAGTTTCATCTCCTACTACATTTGTTCCACCATCCTCTACAGTTTCCGATATAGTCATATTCTATTCTGATTTTAGATACGAAAAATAGATCCTGATGTAAAATCTTCCATATTTCACTCCTCTAGATTTCAATCAAAACAATCAGACAATCCTAGATCCTCACTATATGTATAATTGAATCTCGCGTGATATATAATTGGATCTGTGTATCACGGCTTTGATACCATGTTGGATTCTACATGATGCAGAAGAATAAAGATCAGAGAGTAAGAAGAAGAAGAGTGCGTGAAGAAGAAGAGAAGGAGAGGAAGATCGAGAGAGAGAGAGAGAGTCGGTTGTAGAAGAGAGAGAGAATTGTATTGAATTAATTGGAAGAATACATTGTAGTGTATGCCTTTATACAAACTATTAACCGTACTAACAAATATCTAAATCTCTAGCCACATCTAACTATAGTTAGTTATAATCTTCTAACTATAGTTAGTACCAATATACACAAATGAATATACAACTGAATATCTATGTTTCTACATTAACCATAGAAACGTAGTAGTACATTTGTTATATGGCATTAAATTTTTCTAGTCGAAGAAGATCTTCAGTCAAAATGTATCCTACCTGGAGGTAGAAAAATACATTAAAAGCACTCTTTAAAGTATCAATTATACTTGGATTTAGAATAGTCTTAACCTAACTTATCAGCTCATTATATTCTTTTTTTTTTTTGAAGGAACGATCATTCTTTCTTCGAAGTGCGCAGCAGTAAACCCGGTGTACGCAATAGCGCAAACCACGTCGGTAGATTAACTACACTTGGCAAGCCATGTGTGATGCTCAAAGAAGGTTTATGCGGAGGATCGAACTCGTGGCCTTGCGGTCGTATTCTCTTCTTCTGTGGCACATTTCTGCTGCGGTCATTATATTCCTTTTGATTGTTGATGTGATTGTCTGAAATTTTCAAAAAGTGAAAATGTAAATTTGGAAAATGAGGAACGTTGTCCCACATGGATTAAATATAATTTTTATACTATCATATTATAAAAGCCGACTAATATAAAAGTGATGAGATCTTTTAAATTAAAGAAGCCTCCTTGGTTTCATATAGTTGGAATTTGTTCAGAATTCAATTTCAAATCCATTTATAGCAGATATAGAGTACCTACTTGCTTTCATATAGTTGAAACTTGAAAGTAATCACAATTTCATAAATTTATTTATAAGAAATTATTATAAATAAAAGAAATAAGTGTAATATCCTAAATCATAAGGGTAGTTAGTTCCTCTACGAGCATACTTGAAATCTTGAATGACTTTGTTATCCTAAAAACAATTACTTTAACTGGTAATTTTCATAACTTAATTTGTAAACCATAAATTTATTGATAGAGTGAATTTAGACTTCAGGAAAAGGCATTTTGTATCTTGGCTTGGACTTTTTTTTTTACCTTTCTTAAGCAAATTTCAGCAGAACCATGCACATGTCTTCATTCTAAAAAAGTGACTAGAAGCATATTTTAAGATTGAAATATATTTTTCACAAAAAATGTTTATTTTAGAAATATGTTTTCAAAAATTAAATACTTTTTTTATGTTGTTCAGTAAGTACATCAAATTTTTTGTTATAAGAGCATATATATAACATAATAAAGTGAGAGATTGAAGGGTGCTTTTAAACAAGAAGCATAATAAAGTGGGAGATTGAAATGTGCTTTTAAATTGGTATATACTTCATTTGGTATAGTACATTGATCAATAATGAAGTGGAACATTGAAGTGTGTTTGTAAATTGGGTATTTCATTATAAATTTATCTATAAATTGATGTTGAGATATAACACATATATACATTGTATATAGATGTGGTTGGTTAGTTGGATATTAGTGGTTAGTTAGTGGTTATTTCTGCAAATTAGTTATTATAAATAAGTGTATTAATTGTAATATTCATTAGAAGAGAAAATAATATCACACAGAAGAGCACTTTGATTTGCTCCCAAAATATATTGTCTTCTCCTCTTCATTCACGAGCCTCTTCTCTTCACACTTTCTTCTCGATTCACTGTCGTCTTCTTCTTCACGATCGTTTGCTCCTGCAAACTTAACAATTGATAAAGTATTAATTAATATACAAATTAATAATTATTAATTTATCGATTAATTAATATCTTTTTTAATTAATAAATTTGATGGTCCCAAAAGCGTTAATTTATAAAGTTTTTATTATAATATATTAAAAATAAATATTATGTGGAGAGAAGACAATAAGGTGCAATGCTAGATAATAAAACTTATTTTGTTAGAGAAAGTATTTTTTGATATCAAATATGAAAAAATTAGAAACCTCCGTATCTAACACACCCATAAATTTAGTGGATAAAAGTACCACGGTCCTTATTGTACCTTTGTGACATAGGTAGAGTTGAACTAGTATATAGGTATATTTGTATAGGGTTGTAGGAAGAAGACATTGGGTGTGTTTCACCCACTACTGCAGACTAAATCCGTCACCAAGTCTAACGTGTGAACTCCATGCAAAATTCAATCATATTGAGAGTTGAAATTGTAGTGGCCTAGAAATACATAGGAAATTCAGTTACGTATATATTATATTACACACATAAAGTTACCTCATTCTTTTATAAGATGAGACTATGACACTATTCGTTAACGAATCTTTGTCTAAAAATATCTAATACATAAGTGTATTGATCACAATTCAGTTATATTATAGTGTATCTAACTCAACCTTAAAAGTTAATTTATGAGTAGAAGATTGACTTAGTCCATATAAGTAAATTACACTCCATTCTCCAATTAATGTGAGATTCTAATCCAATCTAAAAACCCTCATTCACACCCAGACCCAACTAGAGCATGGATAATGAGGCCGTAAACATGATAAAAATGAGAAATTTAAAGTTAAATTGTTATTACTAAATAAATATATATCATTATTTCTTAAATTCACTAAAAGAAAAAGAGCGTCACAAAAGTAATCTTGTACATATAGATCAAAATTACTGTGATAATTATACATATAAATTTAAGTCTCAGTCTTAGAATTATTTTGATTGTGTGATTGATTCTTTCCTATGGTTGAACGATCTAGACATATAAGAGTTGGGAATAACTTGGAAATTAAATCCCAGTACGAAGTTCAGTTACGATACTTTATACGATCTTATTGGTGAGTAGAGTTATCCGAAATATGTATTTGAGAGGAGGAGAATATATTACTCCAGACATGTACATGTGAAGTGATTCAATTATGATTTTGGAGGAGGACAATATATTAGTTGAGATATATACATGTGAAGTGATTCAATCAACACAATTATAAATTCAGAAAAGATAAAGAAAAAGAAACAAAAAACATGTACAGCAAAGCAGAGGAATTAATCCCGCATTATACAGTCAAGTAGTTGAGCTTGGAATCTACTATAATGCAATGTACCTTTTGGATCTTTACATAAAGGAAGTCATTATTGTTACTGCAATTTGGACTATTGACTTTAGAATTATATATATATATATAGCTGAGTCCTCTTTTGTTTTCTAATATATATATATATATATATATAGAGCTGAGTCCTCTTTTGTTTTCTATAATATATATATATATTTTTTTGTTTTCTATAATATATATATATATATATATAGAGCTGAGTCCTCTTTTGTTTTCTATAATATATATATATATTTTTTTTTGTTTTCTATAATATATATATATATATATATATAGCTGAGTCCTCTTTTGTTTTCTATAATATATATATATAAGAGTCGAAATCTCACCTACTTTAATTTTCTATTTTTTTGCATGTTATGCACGTCTACTTCTACGCGTTTACCCCCACTTGGAAAGCGACCAAAACCCTAACTTTATTTTAAACCACTTTTGTCTTTTTTGCTTATTATTTCATATTCTATCTAAGTAAAAGAAGAGTTAATTACTTTGCTTTGATCTTAAGTTAGTATTTTCTGATTTAAAATTAGCAACCAATCATGTGGTTATATATAAGTAAGAGTTGACCTGAAAATTAATTATTTGATATTCGGAACGCAGTGCCTCGATTACTCTGGATCAACATAGATAAGTCTACTATGGTGGGGTAAAATGCTTCCTACAATTAAAAAATATATATTTTGTGAAGAGGATTCAAAAGCTTATATATACCTAGGGAACCTATTTACCTAGTATCTTTTACAACACAAAGGTGTGATTCAATTGAACCTCATTTATTGTCTCCAACATTTAAATTCGAAATCTCTAATTAAAAAATGAAAGAATTCGGATCATTCTACCCATCCGTTGGAGGTGATATGAATATTTTAAAATGATTTTTTTTTATTTTTGGGTTGAACCCCCCCCCCCCCCCCCAAAAACCTACGGCTACCACAAACCAATACAAATCGCTTCACTGATTAGTCTATACGTGTGGCGAGGAAATAGCTAGATCTCCTTTCCTAGTAATGTAACTCCTCAACTTAGACCTTCCTATTTCTTTGTTTTTTTTCTTCTTTCGGGTAGTGTTAGAAATAGAAAGGATATTGAAAAACATTTCGGTGTATTTTCATTGAATCACTGTACATCAATTTATACAAGTATGAGCATGAATACTATACATTCCTATTCCTATACTTGTCATCATCTAAATTGTCTAATCCTAACAAATTTGTAAGAACCCAATCATGAGCTACAAAAGAATATACATGTATACTATGTAGTCTAGATGATACAAGAAATGATTTCTTTTTCCTTCACTCGTGTTGAGCTTGTAGTTGTGTCACACGACTGGGTTATATTGGGCTCAGCTCAGTTATTCTAGTTGGGCCCAAGCTTTGTTGAGATGGGTAACACAAATGTGAGCCCAGGTAAGGCATCTTCTTTATTTCATCATCGGAGCCCAAGCGACCCTTTCTTTTCATTTCATCAATGTTATCAACCTCAACCTCGACATAGTTTACGGATTTAGGATTGTGAGATGAAGAGGTTGAGGGTGAATCTGTGATCCTAACACCCCCTAAAGTTGGAGGGTGGTGAAACAACTCCCAACTTGTCAAGAAGGGATCGACGAAGTGGAATAGAGAGTGGTTTGGTAAACACATCGGCCAACTGAGAGTTTGAAAGGACAAAGTTCAAAGAAATGAGACCGACCAGATATTGTTATCACACAAAGTGGCAATCGAGGTCTACATATTTTGTGCGCTCATGAAAGAAGGGATTTTTGGCGATAAGACAAACTTCACAATGTTGTATTGTAAAACTAGACTTATCACCAAAACCATTTATCTTTCTTAGAACACTCATTGGTACATGTCCCAGTCTCATGTGCCAGAGTCCTGCTTTCAACTCAGCCGTTGTAACTAAAGTTGATGCATGTGCTTGTACTAGCTTAGAAGAGTTTCCTTTTTACTCTAGTATGTACAGTCCATCTACCTCCTTACCAAATCTCCTTCACATTTCCAGTGAAGAGATCATGTAGGACAAAGAAATTAGGAAACAATTTTGCACAATAATTTAACTCCCTTGTTAATTTTGAAACTGAAAGAAGATTAAATTTGAAGCTTGGTACACAAAACACATGTTTTATGAGATCACCTCCTGATAACCTACAGTTTCCTGTTTGGGTGATTGTTACTGCATCTCCAGTAGGAAACTGAACTTGCGCTGCATTCTTTATTAAATCAACTTTTCAATCATATTTTTATCATTAACCATGTGATTAGTTGCTCCAGAGTTAACTATCCAAGTAGGACTATTCTTCTTATTGTTATTGAATACAGGTTTACCTGCCATGTAAGCCTTAGGAATTCTTGCATTACCATATTGCACACCAGTAGTTGTTGTATTCTGATTCAATATTGTGAGTACCTTCTCATACTTCTCTGGAGTACATGATCTCAACAGAAGGTTAAGCTGGTCATGTTGCTTCTGAGACAGCTGCTTGAAACCTCCCTTAATTCTCTGATTTGAGAATGCCACATATCCACCATTATCCTGAGGTTGTGAGTAATATCTCTCATCATGTGTAACACGTGTCATCACTGCATTTGTTTTCTTTTTCCCTTTAAAGTCTGCAGGATAACCTATGAGTTTATAACACGTGTCTCTGATATATCCCTTATTCTTCCCATAGTCACATTACATCAACTTATAACATGTCTCCCTAGTATGCCAATTCATTTGGCAGAAATCATAGAAAGCATTTGTAATACATGATTTCTTTTGTCTGTGTTGAGGAAACCTTCTCATTAAATCCAAATTCTCAGTAGTCTCTCCCATGATTATGTATCATTCTGTTATCTATTTTTGGCTCTCATCTTGTGCAATCATTGCATATATTTGGTTCACACTAGGTGTAGAAGAAATATGCAGGATATGGCTTCTCGCCTGATTGTAACCATCATTTAATCCCATAAAAACTCTAGTAATCTCTGGTTATCTAGGTGTTCTATATACTCTTTAGGACTAGCACAATCACATGTTGGTGGAGGAATGATTGAGTCAATTTCATCTCATAGATCCTTCATCTTTGAATAGTAACTAGACACCAGTGACACACCTTGATTCAGCATTACAAGTTTCTTCTTCAATTGATAAACTCTTGATAGATTTATTTTGTCAAATCTCTCCCTTAGATCTTTCCATACTGCATATACGGTAGATCTGTAAAGTATACCATTAAGTATATTCTTATTATCATTCCTCATGATCCACGAAATAACCATTGCATTACATTGATCCCACTGCTTTATCTTACTGGGACCAAATGTATCTCTCTTTACAGTTCCTTCAATAAATACAAGCTTATTATTTGTTAACATATTCAATTTCATAGATCGACTCCATAATATGTAATTCTCCATACCTACCAACTAGATTTCTACTTGAACAACATTAGGTGTGTCTGAAGCACTAAAAAAATGGATGGTTGTGATCTATGATGTTCGAAGTTGAATTCGAACCTTCATCAACAACTATCGATCTAATTTTTGTTGCACTCTCCATAATTTCACAATTATATTGTATTATAACTTTTCAGAAACAAAAATTAACCAACACATTTCATATAATTGAAAAATCAGTTCAGAAATTCAATTCAAAACCAGCTCAGACCTTCTCGGTGAATCTCTCGATTTCCTGCTGTGATATCGCCGGAAAAACCCTAGATCCACTGTACATGGACTCATACCATGTTAATTTCCAGAATCTGAGCTGAGTTTAGATTGCATGCAAGTAATTTGGGCAATTGCACACAGAGTAGATGCAGAAATAGTGAACAAATTTAAAGGGAGAAAATGATATTTGTGAAAGTTTTTCTCTTATTTTCTCTATCTCTTACAATGAAGAAACACTCTATATTTATAGTTACAATGTAGAATCAAAACCACACATAGTTAATAACTAACTCTAACTATCCTAACAACCTTTCTAACTAACTTCTACACCCCTCACATAATTTGTGAGTGTGTGAGCTGGTACTATTGCTCTGTGTGCTGCTGTATATTGTTGTTGTGTGATGCATGTAGGTGCTCCGTGAAGCTGCTGATGGTGTTTCTCTGTGTTGCTGCTTCTACTCAATATGGATGGTATGATGTTGTATAAGGATGTTATGGTTTCACCGGTGGTTGTGGTGACTTGTAAACAGGAGTTGGTGGTGGTGGAGATTTGTAAACTGATGCGAGATGGTATGGTTTGGAGAAGGACGGTATGGCTTACCTGGTGGTGATAGTGGTGACTTGAATACATGAGTTGGTGGTGGTGGAGACTTGTAAACTGGTGGAGGATGGTATGACCTCTTAGGTGATGGGGGAGACTTGTACACTAGAGTTGGTGGTGGTAGCGACTTATAAACTAGGGTGTGTGGTGGGTAGTATGGCTTTTTGGGTGGTGGTGACTTGTAAACTGGAGTTGGTGGTGGCGAAGACTTATAAACAGGGTGTGTGGTGGGGAGTATGGCTTCTTCGATGATGATGGTAACTTGTAAACTGAAGTTAGTGATGGTGATGGTGATTTGTAAACTGATGCGGGATGATAAGGTGTTGGTGAAGGGTGATACGACTTTTTTGGTGGTGGGGGAGATGAGTATTGATAATTTGGTGAGCTTTCAGAAGCTAAGCTAAGTGACACTAAAAGAGTGGTAAGTAGAGAGGTCATTTTCTCCATATTTGAAACAAAAGAGAAATACATATTTGAGATTTATCCTTCATTCATCTATTTTCTAAAAATATTCCTCCGCTCATCTTTTTGCCTCATTTTGCCTTTAAAACTAACACATCTGTTATTATTTATTTTAAATAATTTCTTTTGTTTTTCTTATCTTTTTCTTTTTAAAGTGACAATTGAGGCCTAGAGTTGTCTTATGCTCAATCATATATTTTTTAGTTACTCCCTCAATCCCAATTTATATACAATTTGACTAGACACGAAGTTTAAGAAATAAAAAAGGATTTTTGAATTTTGTGGCCTAAAATAAGTCAAAGATATTTGTGTGGTTATAGATCATCTCGTTAAGTGTAAAAATGTAAATTTAAAGTTAAATTGTTGTCAAATAAGAAAAACTGACTAAAAAGAAAAATGTGTTATATAAATTGAAACAAAAAAAATATTATTTATTACGTGTCATATTCCTATTTTTGGCCCATTTCCGTTTAGTTATTTAACTTTCTTTTTTTACCTTTTCCATTAACATTTTTTAAAGCAAGTCAGCACCCACTATGTCAAAATTCTAGGTCCGCCATGGCCTTTTAAGCTGCACTCAAACCCTTTATATAGCTTTCATTCAGACAATTACCCTCTTCAAGATTTTGATAAATGAAGGTAAAAGTCTTAATAGAATAATTAAAACCTACCAAAGTAAAAAGCCAGAGTTATGCATTTTGATTTGGTCTTGTCATGTTGTCGGCTCAATTTTTTTTTTTTTTTTTTTTTTTTGACGAAAGAAGCCGGCATTCTTTCTTTCAGTCTTGAGTAAACCCGGTGATCTGATAAGCGCAAACCACGTCGCCGATTAACCACACTTGGCAGCCCAGTATGTGCGAGTTCAACCAAGAAGGTTTATGCGAGGATCGAACTCGTGGCGCCGCGGTCGTGACTACTCTTCTGTAACATTCTCGGGTATTGTCGGCTCAATTTGACTTTATATTTGTTAGATAGAGGCTGCAAGCTAAGCAAATAAATTAAATAAACATAATTGTATGGCAGCTATACTATTTGCGATGCAATAATTCAAAGACAAAGTCTTCTCTTTTACTATCGCAATAATTCAAAGACATGCGTGAATGGCTTAACTTCGTACGATTTTAGTTACACAAATCAGAGTAGTTTCTTTTTTACACTTTGAATAATTCAATTAATTCTTGTGGTTCCGACTGCGGAACTAACCTTCACAAGTGCTTAGAAACATGGAAGGATCTTTTAGTCTATCCTCTCTAGCTAAAATAGTAGAGAAGAGGGGAGAAATTTTTAAACAATAATAAGGGATATGATCAAGCACCAAATGATAGTAAACAAAAATCATTGGGAAATTTCATGGTGATATTTTTTGAAGAAAAAAAGAACCAATTACTTGATTTTGAGCTATAATGAAATACACAATCAACCACTATTTATCAAATTTGAGAAAGAGTCAGAAGAAATTATTCGAACCTCTTATTTTGATTTCTCGAACCGAGAGATTCATAAATCGGGATCTTGATGCATATAGATACAAATGATCAAATGTGAGCAAGAATTTCTAGGAACACTTGGAACTATCCGTTTCGGAGCAGAAGAGTCGTTTTCAAGTAGTGTACGATCGATTACGTATTAATCAATATTCGATTGATTGGTCTTAAGCCATTAACAGAGGCGGATCCAGAATTTAAATTCTATAATTTCAACATTTAAGATTTTTTAATAGAAATTTAAAAAAAAACGAATCAAAATTTAAATTTACATTTAGATATTTGGCACCAAAGGTGGGAAGTTGAAATTTATGTGACTTTTGTGTGACGGGTTTGAACCGTCACATGTCGTGTGACAGATACAGAACCATCATCCGTTTGTGACAGTAGAAAAGATGACACTTACGAGAACTGTCATCTTAGGGGTTAGATGACGATTTTTACCCGTCATCGTAGGGTATTTTTGTAGTAGTGATTGTACCAAAATTGAATGTGGGACAACTAGCTATTACCAGATTAGTTAATCCCATGATAAATAATAAATGAACAAATGTACTTCTCCAACATGGTTCTCTAAAGGACCTTAAGAATGCAAAGATTAAAAGTAAAAGTAAAAGTTTATTCAAATTTATCTAATAAAAATCAACTAATCAACCCAATATTATATATTGTACCATCCAAGGAACCAAATGTTTCTTGATAAAAAAATCAAACATTTACCAAAATATCGATTGTTATTTTTTCATATTATTTTCATATTTTAATTTTCACATTATAATCTGCATATAATTTGTTCGTCAATCAAACTGACCCCTAAAGGAATGAAAAGTTAAACACATGAAGGTACACGAGGAAAATCTAGGTCCCAATATTACTGAAAGAACTTTAGCCTAAAATTTAATGCAAAAGATTATTAAAGTGAGCTGGGTAGCTGAGATAGTGCCACTTATAAATAAGAGAAAATGGTCAAATATACCCCTCTATTTTCTTTTGTTAGCTAATTTTACCCTCCGTTAGCCATTGTGAACAAAAATACCCCTACTATTATAAACTTTACACCTATACCCCTATTTAGATAGAAACCCCAAATCAACCCAATTCCCAATTTCACTTAAATTTACCTATTTTGAACGGATACCCTATTATAGTAGAAATTTTAATTTAAATAGTTGATTGAAATCTGCCACACTATTTTTTTTCACTTATTGGTTTTGCATTCTCTGTTCGACGAGTCAAGGTGTCAAATTAGGCATTGAGCCTAACTCACACCCCAAAAGCTAGCTCAAAGGATTGCCCAAACCTTATAAGGAGTCCAGGGACCTAATCCCTCACTGATGTGGTATATTTCTCTTCAACATCCCACCCCATGCCCAAATCTCGATATTCTTTTATATGAGATTTCATTGTCAGGTATGGAGCATGCACTTTTCATGGACCGGGGGAATTATCACCACCATCGGTCCGGGATCGGTTAATTGGTCGGGAGAACATTTTGCCTCCCTCTTTTTTTCTTTGGGGGCACACATCGGATCGGTTCTGGACCTGGCTCTGATACCATGTCAAATTAGACATTGGTTCTAACTCACACCCCAAAATCTAGCTCAAAGGAAGCAGGATCGGCCAAGCTCTATAAGGAGTGTCGCGCCCGTTTTTTTACCAGAGATCTGAACGGAACTGCAACGTTTCTCTTTGACGCGGTTCCCTGGATTGAGCAGAAATGCTTGTTTTGAGAAGTCATCACCTAATTTATTTAAGTGAATTAGGACACTTGAACTAGTGCAATAAAAATACTACAATTGATCTCCATTAAATGGTCTGCAAAATTAATGAGATTCTGGATCAGAGTTCTTTATTATCCTAAAGGGAAGGGGTTAGTCATCCTTCAAGATCCGCTAACTTGCGGCTATCCGATCAAACCTAGGTTAATTATCTATCACGCTTTAGAAATAAATGTACTTAAAAATATATACTTTAAAGAAAAAGAATGCTTGAAAATATTGAGACAGACCTAAAAATAAATAAACTAGCGGTTTTTGATTTTTTTATCTGTCATTTTTAATTATTAATTCTAAATCTACCTATTCTAAACATTTTCAATAATTTACATTTTTACAATAAAAATGCAATACAAAATAAAATAAAACTAAATCAACTACAACGACATAAAATAAAACTCTGAAAGGGAATCTTTTTGCCTTCTTTAGCCCTTTTTAGGCATTTTTGCACAAGAGGTATCTCCGGGTACCTACATAAACGCTTAGTAAAAGTGTTAGGAAGAAAATAAATAATTTTCAAACAATGACAAAAATTAATAAGTAAACAAAAAATAAAACCCGTCTTTTGTACAGGGGAGGCCTTGAAAATCAGACGGAGATTCCTTCATCGGCCAATGCAAGTGTAGTATCTTGTTCATTATCAATTAACCAGCAAAATATTGAAAAATAAAGTAGCAACATGGCCGAAAATCAGTACCAAAATGGCGAAAATCAGTACCAAAATGACCGAAAAAATAGTAGCCAAGTGGTCAAAATCAGTCCGAAAGCAGCAAAAAATTAAAAGTAGTTACAAAACCACAACAGTTGCTCACCCCAAACAGTGCAAAATCAGATAAAGGGCGAAATGCCAAAAATCAAACCGACAAGTAGCGCAACATCATACCACATATGGTGTCCAACAACAACTTAGTATCATCAAACATAAACCATAAAAAATGACAACAAACAACAGTCACAAGTGCAATGATTATGTCTTTAAAGAATGCAAAGCCGTAGCGACAGCAAAATCTATCGGAACAGTAGCGGGTCTAGGAAAGGTCACCAAAATTCAGAATGTCGCCAGAAAGATAAGAAAACCAAAATCAATCCATTAACAACACAGTCAAACAGATCCCAAAATAATAGAACCGACAGGTCACCGGAGTTTTTTAGAACTCCGGCGGAATGCCATAACCGCAAAAATCAGTCCAAAAGAGGCCAACGACGACAGATAAACAACAAAATAAAACCAACAACAGTCGCCGGAGTCCTAAAACTCCGGCGAGATATCAAAAATCAAAAAAATCAGTCCACTAACCAAAACCAACAACAAATATCAAGAAATAAAACTCACGCAGGTCGCCGGAGTTTTAGAACTCTGGCAAGATATCAAAAATGCGAAAGCAAAACAGTCTGAAACCAACAATACACCAAAAGGGAACGGGTCGGCGTCGCTTCATCGGCAAGATACCGAAGCGACGCCGAAATCTATTTCGATCAGGTCTGAAAATCAAAACAACTGAATATTATCGTGGCTCCAAGTTCCAACAGTGGTTTTCTCTGGTTCATCAGAGCTAAAAGCTCCTCGTCGGAGCAGTGGCGGCGACGCAAGTAAAGGGGAGCAGTGGGTCGCCGATATTAGGGGGTTATGGTGGTGATGTTGGTGTTCGCCGGAGCTCGGGCTCCGGGGGCTGTGGTGACGGAAGAAAGGTTAGGGAATGAGAGAGAGGTGAGACATATAGATATGTGCGGCGGATTAGGTTGGGTTCCTCCAGAAAAGAGAGGGTAAGTTTTATTTTATAGAGTATTTTTTAGGTTTTAGTTTTTTTTTTTTTGGGCGGGGAGAGAAATGAAAAGTGTAGTTTAATTTGGGGGGTGGGGTGAAAGAGTGTTGGATTGGGATGAAATAAAAAAAGTGTTTAATTATGGGGAGGAAAATAAAAGAGAGTGTTGTATTGGACTGGTTTTGATTCAGGTCAAAATACAAAAAGAACTTATTATTTAAAGAGATGCAAAATTATTAAATTAAAATGACAACATGATAAAAATATAATATTTAAAAAATGTTTAATGCCTAATTAAAAATATTGAATGCGATTCCATTTTCGAAGATAAAACAAACAGAGTATTAGTATAAAAATGCGAAAAAATGATGATAAAAATCGGGTGTGCAAAAACACTTAAAATTCCAACAAATAACCAAAAGATGGGTCAAAATTGGGTGTCAATAGTTTGTTCCTCTTTGGTTGAAAACGATGAAAAGTTTTCGGACAAAGACGTCGACTTGTAGTCAATTTTTTCTCTATAGTCAGAATTAGAACAAAGATCAAGAAATAAATGGGCAAAATGGAATTTTAAGAAGAATTGAAAGCAAAGCCGATACAGATTAAAAATTTATCACAGTGTCGAATTATTATGACACTGGGTCGTTGTGATGCTAGAATTAAAAACAAAGCTAATACGAATTTAAAATTTGTCCAGTGTCGAATTATGAGGACATTGGGTTGCTGTAATGCTAGAATTAAAGACAACGCTGAAGCATATTCAAAATTTTGTCCCAGTGTCGAATTATGATGATACTGGGTTGCTGCAATGATAAAAATGAAAATTAAGACGGGCTGGCGCCGATTCAAAATTTTATCTCAGTATCGAATTATAATGACACTAGGTTATTGGTGTTGCGGGATGCTGGAAGATACAGGGTGTTCGTTCCCTGAAATGCCTCTAGGGTGTTTGTTCCCGAGGTCAAATGCAAAAGGAAATACTGATGAAGTCACTCTGGACACAATGCGGATGTTCGTCGTTTCTGAACTAATATCACATCGTTTTTTAACGCAATGCAGATGTTCATCGTTGCATGAACGAAACATAGATGAAGTCATTGCATATGCTTAAATGAACTGACATCGTTGCATAGACGCGATGCAGATGTTCGTCGTTGCATAGACGAAACATATATGAAGTCGTTGCATAGACTTAAATAAAATAGCGTCGTTGCATAGACGCGATACAGATGTTCGTCGTTGCATAGACGAAACATAGATGAAGCCGTTGCATAGTCTTAAATGAAATGATATCTTTGCATAGACGAAACATAGATGAAGCCGTTGCATAGGCTTAAATGAAATGACATCATTGCATAGACGTGGTGTAGATGTTCGTCATTGCATATACGAAACATAAATGAAGTTGTTGCATAGGCTTAAATGAAATGACGTTCTTGTATAGACGCGATGCAGATGTTCGTCGTTGCATAGATGAAACATAGATGAAGTCGTTGCAAAGACTTAAATGAAATGACGTCATTACATAGACGTGATGCAGATGTTCGTCGTTGCATAGAAGAAACATAGATGAAGCTGTTGCATATGCTTAAATGAAATGACGTCGTTGCATAGACGCGATGCAGATGTTCATCGTTGCATAGATGAAACATAGATGAATTTGTAGCATATGCTTAAATGAAATGACGTCGTTGCATAGACGTGATGCATATGTTCGTCGTTGAATATACGAAATATAGATGGAGCCATTGCATAGGCTTAAATGAAATGACGTCGTTGCATAGACGCGATGCAGATGTTCGTCGTTGCATAAACGAAATATAGATGAAGCCGTTACATAGGCTTAAATGAAATGAAGTCGTTGCATAGACGCGATGCAAACGTTCGTCGTTGCATAGATGAAAAATAGATGAAGTCATTGCATAGACTTAAATGAAATGACATCGTTGCATAGACGCGATGCAGATGTCCGTCGTTGCATATACGAAATATAGATGAAGTCGTTGCATAAGTTTAAATGAAATGACATCATTGCATAGACGCGATGCAGATGTTTGTCGTTGCATAAACGAAATATAGATGAAGCCGTTGCATATTCTTAAATGAAATGACGTCGTTGCATAGACACGATACATATGTTCATCGTTGCATAGATGAAACATAGATGAAACATAGATGAAGTCGTTGCATAGACACGATGTAGATGTTCGTCGTTGTATAGACGAAATATAGATAAAGTCGTTGCATAGGCTTAAATGAAATAACGTCATTGCATAGACGTTATGTAGATGTTTGTCGTTGCATATATAAAATATAGATGAAGCCGTTGCATAGGCTGAAATGAAATAACGTTGTTTCATAGACGCGATGCATATATTCATTGTTGTATAGATGAAGCCGTTGCATAAGTTTAAATGAAATGACGTCATTGCATAGACGTGATACAAATATTCGTCGTTGCATAGACTAAACATAGATGAAGCTATTGCATAAGCTTAAATGAAATGACGTCATTGCATAGACGCGATGCAGATGTTCGTTGTAACATAGACAAAACATAGATGAAGTCATTGCATAAGCTTAAATGAAATGACGTCATTGCATAGACGCGATGCAGATGTTTGTCGTTGCATAGATGAAACATAGATCAAGCCATTGCATAGACTTAAATGAAATGACGTCATTGCATAGACGCGATGCAGATGTTCGTCGTTGCATAAAAGAAACATAGATGAAACCATTGTATAAGTTTAAATGAAATGACGTCGTTGCATAGACGCGATGCAGATGTTTGTCGTTGCATATTTAAAACATAGATGAAGTCGTTGCATAGGCTTAAATGAAATGGCGTTGTTGGCGATACAGATGTTCGTCTTTGCATAGACGAAACATAAATGAAGCCGTTGCATAAGCTTAAATGAAATGTCGTCGTTGCATAGACGCGATGCAGATGTTCGTCGTTGCATAGACGAAACATAGGTGAAGTCATTGCATAGGCTTAAATAAAATGACGTCGTTGCATAGACGCGATGCAGATGTTCGTCGTTGCACGAAACATAAATGAAGCAATTTTATGGAAGTACCTGTTTTTTGACTCGCCTGGGTTGAAATGACGTCGTTGCATAGACGTTGTGCGTTTGTGACCTGCATGGGTTTGTTGCTGTCCACTCGATTTTTGCTGATAAGATAAAACTGCATTCCAAGAAGCTTATGAGTTTTGTGAAGGGCAATTGATTCACGTTGACTTTGTAGCCGTGACTTTTGCCGCTTGCAAGTTCAGACTGGTTTGGACTGACGCTCAATTGGCCGGCTCTTTTCCATGTCTATTGTCGTCTTCTTGAAGTGAACCTTAAAATGCCCCAGTTTCTGGTAGATGAAGATGCTGAATTTTTAACTGGGTAAGACTGAATCTTGCGGCATGATTAGCCTGACTTATCAAGGCGATCATATGCAATTTTTTTAATAAAACATGGATGCAAAGCCAATGCGGAGACATGTACAATGTACAATGAGTAGATGAGAATGCGACCCTCAAAATATGCCCCAATCATGTGTAGGTAGTCATGGATGCAAAGCATATGAGGATGCTAAACTCTCCAATGGACAAAAATGAGTCATGTAGCTTGCCTGCTCTATCAAGGTGATCAGATGACCTTATTTTGTTATGTACAAAACAAAGGAGGAAGATTTCTATTGGTATGACCGGAGCCGATGTGGCTGCCTACGTATCCCGCGAGGGAATCATGTCAAGACGTAGTTCGTGATGCAAAAATATGAATTTTAATGATTTTCAAACAATGTGGGACCGAAGCTAATGTGGTCGCCAACGTATCCCGTCGATGAAATCAGGTCAAGACGTAGTTCGTGATGCAAAAAATAAGATTTTCAATATATGTATTTTTTTGTTGTTTTTTTTTCTGAAAAAGTGAAAAGACAACATCACGTTCTGACTTCAGTTGATGCTAACATTTAGTATTGTGCATAAGGATTATTGTTATTTACTTTCAGTCTAACCGAGACTGACTCCAGGTAATTCATACAGCTTCAGATGGTACCTCAGTCATACATATACCTGTCTAAGGGGCCGGGTTGACCCGGAATTGGACCGGTCGACCCGGTACAAAATCCGATCCGGTTCAGACCGGTAAGGCTTACCGGGTTGGGGGTTGATTTGGCCTCAACCCCAACCCGCACGGGTTACAGAGAAATTCAGTAAGGACCCGGACCGGTTAACCGGTAAGGGAAAAAACAATTAAAGGGTTGTTGGTGCCCAACGGTAACATTACCGTTGGGGCTGGGGGGAGGGGGTAGAGGTGCTGGTGGGAGGGGCCAACGGTCAGTGGACCGTTTCACATTTTTTTTTTGGTTTTTTTGTTTTTTAATTTTTTGTTAATTATATTTTTATCCTTTAAAAAATCTATAAATACTCTACATTTTTCTCATTTTTATCACACAATTATTTCTACAATTCTCATACTCTCTTAATTTTCTATATTATAAATTCTCAAGTTATTATTATTATTATTATTAATTTTCAAAGTAGCAAGACTTCGAGATTCGGCCTTCGAGTTTCAATTGAATTCCGAATCCCGAAGTTTGGTACACTCGTTTCATTCTCTAATTATTTTATTAAATTGTCATATTTATTTGTTGATTATTTAAATATTTTATAATGTCTTTGCTAAGGGGAATTGGATCGGGACTGCGTCGTAAATCTAGTTCAAGGGGTAAAAAATCTATAGGTTCTTCATCATCTAATCAAAATATAGACTATGATTAAATGCAAGAAGATTTTGGAATAGAAGATAATGAATATGATAACGTTCAATTAGATAATATTGTTGAACTTGAAGAAACTGAACCTCATACACCTACTAATGTTCCTTCTGTCAATGTTGGTACTCTAGTGGTATTCGTAGACCTCATTTACCAGAAGTTACAGAACCAAAAGTAAGGAGAAAAATGAGTAAAGTGTGGCTCTTTTATGATAGAGGCGCAGCAGCTGCGCGAAAGCCGGTCTTACCTTCTATTATATTAGTAAAGGGCCTTTAGGCTTGACTAATAAGATATATAGGGCTTTTCCCTTTACTAGTAAGAGGCAAAGATCATCAGCCTTTAGTCATCTATCTCGCTACCTACTCCTTTTGCAAAAAGTTGGGGACACTGATAGAGTTAGATGTAATATTTGTGGGAAAACTTACAAACATAAGAGAGGGGGTGGTTACGGGGGGACGGACACTATAAGTAGGCATTTATTGAAAGATCATCTGATACAATGGGGTGTTGCCACTAATTTAGAACCTGCTCAACAACAACTTAATCTATTAACGGGGGGGGGGGGGGGTTGGCTAAGTACGATCCAAAGAAGGATCGCATTGAATTAGCAAAAATGATTGTCGGAGGTTGTTTACCTTTTTCTTTTGCTTCTTCTTCATATTTAATTACATATATTCAAATAGTATATAATTCTTGTTTTACAGGTTTTCCTCGTAGTACTTGTAGAGCCGGTGTTTTTAGACTTTATAATGATTATGTTATTTTTTTTTAATATTTGTTCACTAATCTTCCATGCCTAGTTAGTTTTACTGCAGACATTGGGCATGTTTTAAACAGTTATGATTATTTAACAATTACTTGTCATTGGATTGATGAAAATTTTAAAATGAAAAAACGTATTATTGCTTTTGCGTATGACGAGGATCAAAGTCATACTGGAAAATATATAAGCGAAACTATTTGTGCTTATGCCAAAAATTATAATCTTTATAAAAAAATACTTTGTATATCATTCGATAATGCATCTAATAATAGATCTTTTAAAAGTGGAATTAGAACCGTTACTTTCTGATATATTTCATGTTCGTTGTGCTTGTCATATTTATAATTTAATTGTTAAAAGTGGTCTTGAGTTATTTGCAACTAAAATACAAATTGTCAAAAGAGCTGTTGGAATTATTCAAGGCAATAATAGAAAAAAATAGACTTATAGAATTTAAAGAAAAATGTAAACAATTTGATTTGAGACCTAAATTCATGCCACAAGAGATTATTACACGGTGTAATTATACTTATTTATTTTTAAAAGAATGTTATAAGTATAAAGACCTCATAACACATGTTTCAAATGCTCATTGTAAGAACGTGATTTATATGTTAACCGACGATGTTTGGAAATCAATTGCTGAACTTTTAAAAAATTTACGTAAATTTTACACTGCTACTGTTGAATTTTCGGGATCTTAGTACCCAACAGTTTGTAATGCTTTAGCTCATATAGCTGAAATTTCATATTTACTTTATGGTTTAAAATCAAATATAAAATATAAAGCTGCAGTTACAGTTATGTTTGAAAAGTTTTAATTTTTTTTTTCATATTACTGATATTTATTGTATTGGTGCAGTCTTAAATCCTTCTGTTAAAAAAGTAGATTGTCATAATTTAATATTTAGTTTATATACTTATATGGAAGTAGGTGAAACAGAAACTTCATCTTCATTTGATTGCATATGTAAACTTGATACTAATTTAGCTAAATTATATGATTATTATGCTACATTACATGACAACAACAACTCTGCTACTAATATTCCTTCTAGTTCTGCTTCTGCTTCTGTGTCTACATCTGCAGGATTCGATGAAGACGATGAAAATGAATATTTATCTATATGGAGCACTTTTGCAACAACACAAGCAAGCACAACTCAAAATTGTGATGCGATGCAGTTTTATTTGCAAAAGTCAACGGAGTCGAAGAAGAACTTTCAAACTTTAAAATGGTGGCAGGATAACAAAAGACAATTTTCGGTACTAGCAGCTATGACACGAGATGTTCTTAATGTGTCTATCTCAACAGTGACTTCTGAAAGTGCATTCAGCCAAACACGAGATTAAATAAGAAACACACGCCACTCATTGGGCGGAAGCACATTAGACGTGTTAGTATGCTTAAGGGATTGGATCGGATCAAAGAGAAGAAATCAAGGATATAAAGACGTTGACTCTCCGGAAGATGAAGAAATCAACAATATTTTGGAAACCGGGACTGGAATTAATACTCCAGATTTAGAGGCTATGGAGCAACCTATAAATTACGAAGAACTTGCAAGAAGGATGCATAATATGTAAATAACAATTATTATTACTTCATTATGTACTCTTATTAACAATTAACATTATGAATAATGAAAGTTCGAAAGTTTACATTTTACCATTAGTTTTTATTTTATTATCTCTTTAGTTGTTATTTGTTAACTTATCTTATGTCTACTAATTTAATAAATTAATAAATTTTCGGAATAAGAAAAAATTAAAAAAAATTAATATAGTTTATATAACTACAATATAACTATCAAGTATAAAGTTATAAACTATATTATATTATTATATTACATATTTAATTTGAATTTAGTTAGATTTTCAAAATTTACAAATAAATAAATAAATAAACCCCCGGACCAAGACGCCGATCGAAATCCGTAATGAACCGACCGTAAGCCATGGACCAGACCGAATCGTTCAACTCGATAACGGACTCTCGGTCCGGTCGATCCGTTAGATCGGTTATAGTCATACCTAAGTATCGACACACTTGCTTGCAGCCAAGGTTTTGAACTACACGTATCCTCATGTTTCAAATGCCCTCACTGAAAGAAAGTCGCATCCTCACATATATTCCAGTATTTTGAATTTTGGGACGTTTAGAGAAATACACTCACACTCAGAAAGATGTTCAATGAATGAAATTGTGATACCATAGGCTTGGTCGTCATGTAAGTATCCACTAATGTGAGAACCCTCAGTATAAGATCATGTAGGGCTTGTAATGTAGGTTTGGGGGAAGGGATGGATATCTGTCAGGCCAATTTCCACGTACTCACGCAAGTGTACGTATCGTCACAAGTAATATAGTCTTGTAAAACCGAATATCGTTCTCAGAGACTGATTTCTAATTACCGAACATCTATTCTAGGTTATCTATTTGGCATACGATAAGTTGATTTGGTTTTTATCTAACACTAGTAGAGTAATTGCAAGAATTAAATTAAATTATTGAGGTTTAATCAGTTATGAAGGAAATAAGGCTTCCAATATCCTCAACTATCCACTCTTTTCAATCCTTAATGCAACTAGAATGACTTCTTCTACGTTAAGATAGCGGTTAACTAGACTATCTTATATTCCGGTTATGATATATAATCGCTCAACCCCAGTGCAGAAACCTTCTATATTTCTATGATAGATTTTACCACATAGGAGGATTAAGAACAATAACATATAATGCTACACAAGTATTAGGGTACTTTCGTCCACGATTTTAACCTATGTCTATTCAATTACATCATATCCAAATCTCTCCTCTCGGTTCTTGATTCGAAATCATATAGATTATGATAATTAGTGATCAATTAACTATCAAACATTGATACCAATATTGAATAAATCTTAATCAAGTGAAGAAGAAATCAAACTAATGCATTAATTCATGAAAGGGAGTTTCAAGCGATTCAATAGAAAAGTCCTAATAAAGTGTTTAGCTCCTAGCCATAGACCTGCTAAGAACTAATACAAATCCAAACATGAACTGAATGAAAATAAAGAAAAGAAAAGTACTTAGAACAAATGTCTCCAATTGTAGCCGCCAAGAGTTTTGTTGCGTTCTGAGAGATGATATGTGATAGATCCTCCCTACCCTAAAATCTGTCCCAAGGGTTTATATCTGTTGTCAAAAACGTGTGCCTTGGACCCTTTGCCCCTTGCCAATTCTATTTCGGATTGGAAATTCCCGCATTGGCACCGCGGTCCTGCAGAATGGAACCATGGTGCCGAAAATACTGCGGCTTCTCAGTAATTGTGGCACCGCAGTCCTGCAGTCCGGTGCCGCGGTCCCGTGGCCTTTCGTCCTGATCTGCCAACTTTCGTCATTTTTGCTTCGGGAGCTCCTTTTCTGCCCACTTTTAGCTTCTTTTTGTCATTTAGAACCGCTGCGACTCAAAAGAAAGAAAAATAACCCTAACACTATAGTAAACACAAACGAAATGAGCAAAATACTAACTAAAAATAACTCAAAAAGTGTATACAAAATATGCCTAACAAATACCCCCAAACTTAACCTTTGCTCGCCCTCGAGCAAAGATCAAAACAAAATCAAAGAAACAGAAAGAAAATTGACTCAAAAGACTATAATCAAGCAGCTGCACAAGGTTACTTAGAAAAGCATGAATGTCAGTTGGGATAATATATTGGAATATACATAGCATGAATTTAGCAATCTAGAATTTCAAGTCAGATATTTCGCAAATTCATTTCAATCATAATCAATGGAAGCATGAACACCTACCCTATGCATGTCAATTTCGTTCCATTTTTGTCACGACCCGACCCGGTCGCGATCGTACTTACCGGGTACCTATCGGTATGCATCGAGAATAGCAATGAACATACATGAAACAAAATCTGTATAAGGTGAACATCACTAGCAAGCCGATAAGGCCGCCTTTCATAAAATAACTTAACCGATAGTGAAACAGTACAACTTTATTCTTACAGCCCAAACCACAAACGTGACTACGCACTTAGAATAACAATCGTGGCGACAGGCCCCGCCATACCCCGAATGTACAAAAGTCGATAACCTCAGGGAATCATACCAAAAGACAAAGCCTCCGGAGGGATGGAGCTTTCCAGAAAATGAACAGTGATCCTAATAGTGCGGACCAGCAAGCTACGTATCTCGACCTGCGGCATGAACGCAGCCCCCCGAAGGAGGTCAGTACAACAGGTACCAAGTATGTGAAACTGAGAAAATACTGAAAATACCTCATAAGTCTAAAATAACTGGGGACATGTATAAAATCAGTTTACAGAACACTGTACCTTACCAACAATGAGAAAATCACCATATACTATACCGCATGAAAATAGGAAGCTCATAATCAACACGCCCAAGTAAACTCATATAGAGACCACGAGGCATACCCGTGGAATCCTTCATCACCGACGACGCCCAATAAACTCATACTAAGACAATGGAAGCATACCCGTGGAATCCTTCGTCACTGGCGGTACGTCCAATAAGCTCATACTAAAACAATGGAAGCATACCCGTGGAATCCTTCATCACTGACGGCACGTCCAATAAACTCATACTAAAACAATGGAAGCATACCCGTGGAATCCTTCATCATCGGGCGACGCCCAATAAACTCAACAGTGGTATGGCGATCTGGGGCTTGCCCTCATTCATACTCTTACCCCGAAGGTGGTATAACGATCTGGGGCTTGCCCTCATTTATACTCTTACCCTTCATACTGCATGCCTCGAATCGCTTCATCGTAGCATGTCCAAGGTGCATACCCGGAATCCTTCATCATCAAGCAGACGTCCAAGTAAACTCATAACTGAACAATGGAAGCATACCCGTGGAATCCTTCATCACTGGCGGTACGTCCAAGTAACTCATAACTGAACAATGGAAGCATACCCGTGGAATCCTTCATCACTGGAGGTACGTCCAAGTAACTCATAACTTCTTTAGGCTTTCATTAACATACAAAATGAATCTCATTTTCATGACCTTATTCAAGAAAACCCAACTCTTTAACCTTTCATAAAGTTATTATAACCAACTCCCCATAAAGCCGTTATACTAACTTTATGCTTTAAAGCTTTAGACGTTCATACTCTTTCATAAGGCCGTTACAACTAACCTCCCGTAAGGCCGTTATAACTCCTTATGTTTCAAAAGATTTCGTTCTTTTTATTAACCAAGAGACTTATACTTCAAATCAAACTCACACAATTTCCGTAATACTTCTTCATGTCACGAAATCCTTATCTACCTTATTTAGGTTAAACCATTACTTAGGAATAAGTGGGTTAGCTCTCTAACCCAACCAACTTAGACATTTTCGTAAAACAAGTCAAGTACAACAAATAGATTTACTTCATTTAAAACACGACGCTCACCGTACTATATAGTTCAAACTACTCATGCTCAAGAGATAAGAAAGCTCCACATACCTCTTTGGTCAATCCACTTGCTAAGCTCAACTACCGCAAGTAATATTTCAACCTATAATAACCATGATATGTTCATTAACCTCTAATTCCAATGTAGAATAATCTAACTCAAAGCCACTAAAATTCTATAGAAAATTGGGCAGCATTTCCTTTGTTTCTACTCACTTTGCCACCTTTCTCAAGGCCGAATTTACCATCAAAACACCACATTGTAAGGCTCAATCAATCCAACATTTTAAAGGGGATTACACACCCAAATACCAATTCTGCCCCATAAGTTTACAACAATTCACTTAACAATCCTAAGGTAGTTTTAGGCTTCAACATGCTCATAAACTCTTCTTAACCCATTTTTCATATTCAAAACACATTTCTAGCATGCAATGACTCTAAGAGCATTATTTACTACCACAAGTTCTTTCTTCTTAACATGCAAAACTAAATCTAAAGAAAGAATCATTACCTTAAAGTTTTAGCCCAAACTTATTCCAAATATTGCTAGCTTCCTTGCCAAGAACACCACCACAACAATGCCAACAAGCTAGCTACAAGCTTCCTTTTGGTTCTTAACTATTCAGATTTTTTTCTAAGGTTTTTAGAGAGAAGGGAGCAATTTGAGAGAGAGAGAAGATGAAAGATAGAAAATGTCCAAGTCTTGGTCAATATATTGCATGCAACAGAAAATCAGATGGGGACACTTGTCACCCTCCCATGGTCTCTTTAAAACAAAAATCGACTTTTCTAAGTTTTTCCGCCCAAAAATCCGCCTCGGCGCGCAGCCGCCTCGTGCGCGCGCGCTGAAACCTCCGCAGCTCTCGATCTTTCGGCGGCCACGCTGTTCGGCGCCATGCGCTGCAACTTCAGCGACCCTTCAGAACTTTGGCGCCGCGTCGCATCCGCGCGCGCGCCTGCGCTTGGTCCGAAACGCATTTACGTCCATTGCGCACTGAACTTGTAACTCTCATAACTTTCTACTCCGACGTCCTATCGACGAACGGTTGGTTGCGTTGGAATCTAGACTCAACGAACTACGCCCCAGGCCTTTGAAACACTTATGAACTCTCAATGTACCGGGTCATAACCCGCCTTAAAGTTGACTAAAACCCGTCCGGAACAACCCATCAACCTATCTTCTGAAAATTTTAAGTCTTACTCCCTTTCGTACGCCCTCATGCGCATGACCTGAACTACGGGGTGTAACAATTTTTCCCAAAGACCTATGAGCCTGTTTACTTGTTATTCTCCACTAATCATAGACATACAATTTAGAGATCTTCATGACTTTTCAGGGTTGTAATGTAGGCTTAGGCATGGGTAGGTAAGAGTAGGCATTTCGGCTCAATTTACGTACCATAAGCGTTTTTCTCATTCAACCATTTTGTCATTCTTTTTGCTATTCTATTCAATTCATACATATCATTCTCCTCTTATCTTTTTGAGAGCATGAAACAATTCACATAGGCACCCCCAAACTTAAGCTTTTACATCTTTATCATTGGGGTGCATCAATTTTTCACTCTCTCTTCGTATTTCTTTTTCACACTTCTTCATCCCAATTTTTCAATAGAGATTCATAGAGTGTCAAAAAAATAACTTATTTTAGGCTCAATGGGGATGACTAGGGATACAATTTATTGCAAGGTAGGTAATGAATGGTAAGAAGGGCTAACAAAGAAATGTCTGAATCATCTTCCTAAATATGTACATCTTAACTATTTCGCCTCAAATAACAAGCAAGCAGAATTCATAGACATTTTCAATCATTCTTTCCACAATTGACAACACATAGGCTAAGCACAAATATCCCAAATAATTAGATTTTCATGAATTTTTGGTATATCTAACTTAAGCACACAGATTTTAGCTTATAATTCCATTACATTATCCCACTTAATTCACTAGGCGTTTCAAACAGCTACAACATGCATGATCATAAAATAAAATAAAAATTAACTCATATAGACACAAAAACTCAATAAAAAAGACTAAAAAACAGACACACAAAAATAAAATAAGAAAGTACCCTCCCCCAACTTAAACGACACATTGTCCCACATGTGTAACAACTCAAAAATTAAAAAGGGAAGACTTACAGACAATAGCGGCTCAAGATGGTGGCGATGGCGACGGATGTTGCATTGACCATTGGGTGAACATGGAACTTAAACTATCAACACGCTAGGTCAAGTGTTGATGGTCTTGCATCATTTGTTGTTGATTCTGCATCATGTTCTCTTGGTTTTGCAGCATCCTTCGTTGATTTAGGAGCAACTGCTCCATCATTGGCATTGGAGGCATTTGTGGTAGATTTTTGGTGTTTGGGAATGTATTTTTGGCGCTTGGTAGGGGAAGGGTTTGTGTGAAAGTGGGAAGAATTGGGAATTTTAGGGCTTTTTATTTCTGAAATCGCGCTTCAGCACCGCGGTCCTGCAGAATGGCACTGTGGTGCCGAAAGTACTGTGACCTCTCTGAACATTCGGCACCACGGGCCTGTAGAATGGCACTGTGGTGCCGACCCAATTCCGTGTTTTCCACCATTTTCTTCGTGCTTAATCTCTGATTCCCTCACATGTCATTACAACACAACAAAAAATACCATCAAGTGAGACTGTTCAAGTTAAACTAATTGCATAATTTAAACCTTGGGTTGCCTCCCAAGCAGCGCTGTCTTTAACGTCTTTTAGCCGGACGCAAATCCTTTATTCAATCACTAGGATCCACCGTTGTGCATCTGTCAAAAGAGTGTGGGATCCCGCAAATCTCACAATTCACCGGCATCTGGACTGCATTTACAGACATAGTGTTCTGCTGCAGCTGTTTTGTCAAAAGGGCCACCTACGCATTTAATGCAGTGATAACATCTATCTCATGTATGCCCATAGTCTTCGTACTACTCACTGATCTGTCATATGCCCCTTGGTGATTATTCGTAGCCATGTCTTCTAGAAACTCATGTGCCTCATTGGCACTCTTCCTCATGAACACTCCCCCTTCTGCAGCATCAATGATGGTACGAGTAGTAACACTCAACCCATTATAAAAATGTGGACCAACATCCACTTCTCTATGCCATGATGTGGGCGTTTTCTCTGCAAATCCTTGAATCGCTCCCATGCATCATACAACGACTCTCCATCTATCTGATAGTAATTGTTCAACTCTCCCCTTAACTTTACTGCCTTTGAAGGAGGGAAGAACTTTGTAAGAAACTTTTGGGCTAAATCCTGCCAGGTGGTAACGGAGTTATCAGGAAATGAGTTCAACCAGCTCTTGGCTCTGTCCCTAAGTGAGAACGGAAGCACCTCAATCTAATGGCATCGTCAGTAACGCCATTGTACTTGAAGGTAACAAACAGCTCCAGAAAATTGGCAATGTGCATGTGGGGGTCTTCAGACGGCAATCCCCCAAACTGTATTGTGTTCTGGACCATGATCAAGATGGTTGGCTTGATCTCAAAGTTGTTTGCCCCTATTGTTGGGAGGCTGATGCATGTCTGTGCACCTGTAACTATGGGCAGAACGTAGTCCCCCAAACATCTCTCTGCTGGGACATGTATTGGCTCCCCTAAATTCTCAGAAACCTCATTGTCTGCCCATTCTGATTCAGTTGGTTTTCCATGGTCACTGAATCAGATCTTCTTGTTTCACCTGTTCTGCTTGCAAGTTTTCTCAATTTCAGGATTAAAAAGAACACGTGTATCTGCTCCTCTTCTTCTTCGCATAAACTACATCCTGAAATCGATCAAAATCAACAAACAAATCAAGGCAACAGGGTTCTAAAAATAAAAAATAAAACAATAAAAACCAAAGTAGAATTAAGAATAAATGGTTCGATATTAGAAGTACGCCAGTCCCCGGCAATGGCGCAAAAAAATTGTCAGGCCGATTCCACGTGCTCACGCAAGTGTACGTATCGTCACAAGTAATATAGTCTTGTAAGATCGAATATCGTCCTCAGAAACTGATTTCTAATTACCGAACATTTATTCTAGGTTATCTATTTGGCAAACGATAGGTTGATTTGGTTTTTATTTAACACTAGTAGAGTAATTGCAAGAATTAAACTAAATTATTGAGGTTTAATCAGTTATGAAGGAATTAGGGATTTCAATATCATCAACTATACACTCTTTTCAATCCTTAATGCAACTAGAATGACTTCTTCTTCTACGTTAAGATAGCGGTTAACTAGGCTGTCTTATATTCCGGTTAGGATATATAATCGCTCAACCCCAGTGCAGAAACCTTCTATATTTCTATGATAGGTTTTACCACATAGGAGTATTAAGAACAATAACCTATAATGCTACACAAGTATCGGGGTACTTTCGTCCGCGATTTTAACCTATGTCTATTCAATTACAGCATATCCAAATCTCTCCTCTCGGTTCTTGATTCGAAATCATATAGATTATGATAATTAGTGATCAATTAACTATAAAACATTCATACCAATATAGAATAAATCTTAATCAAGTGAAGAAGAAATCAAACTAATGCATTAATTCATGAAAGAGAGTTTCAAGCGATTCAACAGGAAAGCCCTAATAAAGTGTTTAGCTCCTAGCCATAGACCTGCTAAGAACTAATACAAATCCAAACATGAAACTGGATGAAAATAAAGGAAAGAAAAGTACTTAGAACTAATGTCTCCAATTGTAGCCGCCAAGCGTTGTGTTGCGTTATGAGAGATGATATGTGATAGATCCTCCCTACCCTAAAATATGTCCCAAGGGTTTATATATGTTGTCAAAAACCCTGTGCCTTAGACCCTTTTGCCCCTTGCCAATTCTATTTCAGATTGGAAATTTCCGCATCGGCACCGCGGTCCTGCAGAATGGCACTGTGGTGCCGAAAGTACTATAGTTTCTTAGTAATTATGGCATCGTGGTCCTGCAGTCCGGCACCGCGGTCCCGCGGTCTTTCGTCCTGATCTGCCAACTTTCATCCTTTTTGCTTCGGGAGCTCCTTTTCTGCCTTTTCTGTCCACTTTAGCTTCTTTTTGCCATTTAGAACCGCTGCGACTCAAAAGAAAGAAAAATAACCCTAACACTATACTAAAACATGAGTAAAATACTAACTAAAAATAACTCAAAAAGTGTATACAAAATATGCCTAACAATATCATTTGGGTAAAAGGAGACTAATCCTTCATCGAGCGTTGGACGACGTCTGTACTTGATATTTGTGCGCTTTAATGCTGAACTGCTTTATTTTTTGTCCCAGTTATTTTGTATTGACTTATTTTTGAATCTTTCGTTTAGAGCCCCCTTTTTTTCAGAGTTATTTTCTCATTTCATTCATCATCATTTTTTTTTGATAATGTCGGGGCTTTTGATTTCTTCTTTTTGTGAAGTCGTCTCTTGTGTTTTTTTTCTTTTCCCTTTTGGGACTTTGACAACTTTTGTCTTTGGAAACTTCAACTAGAATTTTTGTCAGCCACTTGCACATTTCTAAAGCGCTCAAGGAGGTCGGGCCAAGAGAGGGATAATGCGTATGCACTCAGAAAGGATATATGCTTAATATGTGGTTGTCAAAAGAATAGGCTTTAGGCTCAAAAGGGATTGCTATGGATAATGCTATTTGTTAGGCTGGAAAGGCTCAAACGGGTAAAAATAAGCCTACGATCATTTCCTATACCGAGCGTTACTCAGGATTTCACCTCAACAAACATTCAGGCCAAGTTCTAGATCACAATGCATTGCAATTGAACTTATTCTAAAACTCACCACACAATGCACATGAAACGATGAGGTTGGTTTCGTTCTTATCTTGAAAGCATGCAAGACAATTTTATTACAGATGTGAATAAGAGGTACCAAAAAAAATCTATGGTTTACCACGAAGTCAGTCCATACTGATTATTACTTTTTTTTTATGCACAGTCCTAATTGTGTTGGTATCAACCAAGTCAAACAATGATACTTAAAGTATTTTTTTTTTATGTATTTTGAATAAAGGGTACCGAACCCGAATAGGGCTGCCTACGTATCTCACTTTTGATGAGAATCAGGTGCGCGTAGTTCGTTCAAATAGGTTATAAAATGTATGCTTGAAAAATATTTTATCCATGATATGATAGCAAAAGTAAAAGTTGTACAAAACAAATTATTGTTCACTATAGAATGAATGCAAAGTAAAATGACTGTCCATGATATGATGAATGTAAATAAAAAATGAATGTTCGTAATAGAATTAATGTAATGAAAAAATGAATGTATGTGATATGATGAATGAAATACATGAGTGAGCCAAATGTGCTTCCCTTTTTGTGGTGTCAAACCTGAGAATTGTTTTTATTATTATTTTATTTATGTGGTGTCGAACCCAAGATGGATTGCCTACGTATCATACCGTGTGGTGAGAATCAGACACGCATAGTTCGGGAGGATATGTTGTGCAGTGTAAAGGAATTATGTAACGAAAACTAAGCCAATCAATTAATTTACAAATATGTATAAAAATACAAAAGCATAGAAAAATCCAGAGTGATGTCTCGTCGAATCTGGTGTTGGTTGACTTTCTTCAGTAAGAATATATCTTGGTCATTTTTTGTGACGCTTTTGCTTTGTTCTTTCCTGGAGTGTCTCCAGTGATAATGTTTTAGAACGACCGTCCCCGACTATTTTCGAAGACGGTCTTCTTGCAAAAATATGAGAAATAGGGAGAGTAGGAAAGTCACAAAAGTAATAAAATATAGGGGTGTGACAATATAGTCAGAGACTCCCCTGATTGATTCGACCAGACTGGATGTTGATACTTCACAAGTTCCAAGTCGTGATTTTTAAGAACGATTTATCCAGTAGAAGTACTGATTGCAGTGTGACAGCAAAAAGTACCAAAATGCAAATGCTCGTGCCCATAGTTGCAAACACATAACATGATATGTACAGAGTTAAAAGGGTAATTATTGTTTTAAAAAATATGTACAAAGTTGCTAGAGACAAACAATAGTAAGCAAAAAGCATGTGAATCAAGCGTGTGCCCTAATATGCATGAGACCTCTATTATGCCAGATGTGGGCCTAAATGCCAAATATACTAGATTGTGACAGATTGATCCAAATTGCTAAACATTAATGCTTTTGTTGGAAATGATGAATGTACATTTTCCAATTTTTGCATATCATGATTAGTCTTGAGTCTGTCTATCATTATCACGCTACACATATATGTTGATTGATCGTTGGACTGTGAAACCCGTCGACAATTTGGTGGATTCTCTAATTGTGGAGATGATACCAAAGTTCGACCCACCTATGGTGTATGCATGCATGACTTAAAATAAAGGGTGATATAGCTCTGTCCTAAATTTACTAAGATTTGGCTTAACTAGACGCAAGGTTTCCGAGCGGACTACTTGAGTGAGAAAGCTACGCGGCCACCGGATAGTCCGGATGCTCCTGCGCCCTTTGCCAACTCTCCTAAAAATTTGGATATTTGAAAGAAATTTGTGGGTGCGCAAAACACACCTCGCGTATAATGTGTGACAGTGTCAATTCTCCAGAAGGGAGGAAGTATGAGCGGAATGTCAATTTAAGGAAAGCAGTAAAGAGAGTAACAATTAAAGAAGTAAATTACAAAATTAAAAGAAAACAATTTAAAGAATTTACAACATAATAAAACACAATATTAATTAACCTGGGTTTGCAATGGTTAAGAACCTGATTATCCCCAGTGGAGTCGTCATGCTGTCGCACCCGTTTTTTACCGGAGATCTGAACGGAACTGCAACGTTGTTCTTTTATGCGGTTCCCTGGATTGAGCAGAAATGATTGTTTTGAGGAGTCACCACCTAATTTATTTAAGTGAATTAGGACACTTGAACTATTGCAATAAAAATACTGCAATTGATCTCCATTTAATGGTCTGCAAAATTAATGACATTCTGGATCAGGGTTCTTTATTATCCTAAAGGGAATGGGTTAGACATCCTTTAACATCCACTACTTGCGGCTATCCGATCAAATCTACGTTAATTATCTATCACGCTTTAGAAATATATGTACTTAAAAATATATACTTTAAAGAAAAAGAATGCTTGAAAATATTGAGACGGACCTAAAAATAAATAAACTAGCGGTTTCTGATTTTTTTATCTGTCATTTTTAATTATTAATTCTAAATCTACCTATTCTAAACATTTTCAATAATTTACAATTTACAATAGAAATGCAATACAAAATAAAATAAAAATAAAATTAAATACAACGATATAAAATAAAACTCTGAAAGGGCATCTTTTTGCCTTCTTTAGCAATTTTTAGGCATTTTTACACGAGGTATCTCCGGGTACGTACATAAACGCTTATTAAAAGTGTTAGGAAGAGAATAAATAATTTTCAAACAATGACAAGAATTAATTAGTAAACAAAAAAATAAAATCCGTCTTTTGTACATGGGAGGTGATCGGTGTATTTTATATACACTTTTTGAGTCAGTTTTAGTTAGTCTTTTATCCTTTTTTGTACAAATAAGTGTCGTATTAGGATAGTTTTCCTTTCTTTTGAGTCAAAGTGGTTAAAATGGCCAAATGGCGGAAAATGAGCCAAAAGAGGGCAAAAGAGGAGGTTTCAGAGCTAAAAACAGAGAAATTGGCGAACAAGGCTGAAACCTGGACAGCCATGGCTCTCCTGTGAAGCGGTAGCGGCGCCAATGTCGAAGAGGCTGCGAAGACCCAGCGCGCGGCTCATGTCAACAGTGCGGGCGCGATGCCTAATCATCAGAGAGGCTACAGAAGTTGCGTAGCCGCGGCTCTCAAACAATGAGAGAATCGTGGCCGCGCCAATTCACCCGGTATCACAAAGTTACTGGCGCGCTGAATGCGAGCATGGCGCCGACACGGGAACAATCAGGGTTTTGACGATTTTACGGGCCAGCTGCGAGGAAAGCAATAGGCGGTTTTCAGCCTATAAAAGGAGAACCCTAGGCAGATTTTAAGGGTTCCCCTTCTTGCACAACTCAAGATTCTTGCTTGGAGATTGGAGACCATAATTTAGTACTTTCTTTTCCTTTTTCTTTTCTTTATTTCAGTTTTTGTATGATGACTTTTGAATTAGTTCTTGTCATGTCAATGGCTAGGAACTAATTCTATTATAGGGCTTTCCATGTTAATTCTCTAGAAACTTATGTTATGAATTAATGCATGTTTATGGTTATTATTCTTCTTTGAGAGATTTATCCAATAATTGCGTTGAATGCTTGGTAATTAATTGACAACTAATTATCACTATATGATTTCTAATTTACTTCGAAAGGAGAGATTGTGAATATGCTGTAAGTTGGGTAGACATTCTTGGATTGGGGATGAAAATACCTCAATTATTTATGTAGCGTTAATGAGAGGCTTAAAAATCCTAATTTTGCGCATGATGTGTGACGGTTAACTAGGTTTTTGTTCTTAATCCTCCTATAGAGTTATCCTTATCACCGAAAGGTAGGTAAGGTGCAATACTGGGGTTGAGTGTTTATATATCCTTAACGGGAATATAAAACGATTTCAGAAACTCGCTTTCTCAGAGAAGAAGACCATAATTCATTGCATTAATAAATAACATAAGCGGATAGTTGAAGAGACATGGAAGCCCTATTCCCATCACATCTGAAGTAAACTCATTAGTTAAATTAGTCTTTATAATTCTTAGTTATAAACAACAAATCCAAATATCAATTGCCAAATAGATACCAAAAGATAGACAATTGATACTTGAACCCTAATCCTTGTGGACGATATTCGGTCTTACTAAGACTATATTACTTGTTACGATAACGTGCACTTGCGTTAAAGTGTGTGCATCTTTTCGCGCATCAAGTTTTTGGCGCCGTTGTCGGGGACTAGGCATAGTTCAATATCAAATTGATCTATTTTTAATTTCTAATTTGGTTTTTAATTTTTATTTTTAATTTTCACGTTTTCGTTATTTTTGGTAAAAATCAGGGTGCCGTGATTTGTTGTCTGTTTTTGATCTATTTCAGGAAATCAGTTTATGCGAAGGAGAAGAGGAGTAGACACTCTTGTTCCATTCAATCCAGAAATTGAGAAAATCTGTAAACAGAACAGAAAGAATCAGCGGATTGCAACCTTGATAGAGATGGACGGTGTCCAAAACAATAACATGATGAGAGAAGGGTTAGGAGAAAATCAACCCAATCCAGCTATACCTCGGCAAGTACCTATGGATGTCGAGGAAAGAGTTCAAGTCCAGGCAGAAAGAAGCTTGAGAGACTATGTGCTGCCTAGAGTGAATGGAGCACAGACATGTATTAGGCTCCCTGCCATAGGAGCAAACAACTTCGAGATAAAACCGGCGATTCTGAGCATGGTACAGCACACAGTGCAATTTGGAGGGCTGCCATCGGAGGATCCACATATGCACATAGCTAATTTCTTGGAGCTATGTGCAACTTTCAGATATAACGGTGTTCGATGATCTTTGTCGATTGAGGCTCTTTCCTTTCTCACTCAGGGATAGAGCAAAAGTATGGTTGAATTCCCTGCCGGCCGATTCGATTTTCACATGGCACGAGCTGGCACAGAAATTCCTAGCCAAGTTCTTTCCCCCATGCAAAGCAGCAAAATTGAGAGGGGAGTTGAACAACTTCTACCAAGCAGATGGAGAGTCCTTGTATGAAGCTTGGGAAAGGTTCAAAGACTTGCAGAGAAAATGCCCACACCATTGCATTGAGTTGTGGAACTTGGTCCACATCTTCTATAACGGGCTGAGCAGTACAACCAGAACCATCATAGATGCAGCAGCAGGTGGGGCATTCATGAGGAAAACAGCCCACGACGCTCACGAGTTATTAGAAGATATGGCCACCAACAACCATGTCACAGAAGAGAGGTCGACAAGTGGGAGGAGAACAGTGGGAGTCCACGAGATAGATGCTATTGCTGCCTTGAATGCCCAAGTGGCCCTTTTGGCAAAACAGTTGCAGCAACATACAGTGTCAGTGAATGCGGTCCAGATGCCTAAAAGTTGTGAAATATGTGGTGGCCCACATACATTCGATAGGTGTCCTTCAGCTGATCCCAATAATAAACCAATGGAGTAGGCAGAGTGTCAGGCCGTAGGTAATTATCAGAGACCACAGAACAACCCCTACTCCAACACTTATAATCCAGGGTGGAGGAATCACCCAAATTTCTCATGGAGAGGAGACCGGGCAGAATCAATACAGGGCGATGCGAACCAGAGAACCAGAATCAGCAACCTTCATTCAAGCCCCACATCAGCGGTCAATGCACCGGTTCAAAGAAAAGCGACGAGCGGTGGCAAGCGGATAAAGACTGTTAATGCGCAGACTCGCCATGAAGCCAGATCCTCGTTCAGGAATTTGGAGACACAAGTGGGGCAGCTAGCAAAGCAGGCAAACAGCAGGCCACAAGGTACATTGCCAAGCAACACAGAGGTAAATCCGAGGGAGCGAGCGAGGTCACGATTGAAGAAAAAAAAAAACAGCAATGGAGCAACGATTTCTTGAGAAAAGCGGAGATAGAAAAAGAAGGTGGTTGAACCTAGCCCGGTGATAGAAAACTCGGAGAAGGAGTATACAGAAAAAATCCCTTTCCCCCAGAGATTACAACGGAAGGCGGTTGATAAACAATTCTCCAAATTCTAGGAGGTATTCAGGAAGCTGCATATCAACATCCCCTTTATAGAAGCATTAGAGCAGATGCCCTCCTATTTCAAGTTCATGAAGGAAATATTGGGGAAGAAGAAGAAGAAGCTGGCGGAATATGAGATAGTAGCACTAACAGAAGAATGTAGTGCTATCTTGCAGAAGAAGCTGCCACCAAAATTAAAGGATCCAGGAAGCTTTACACTACCTTGCACAGTGGGCAGGGTGACTTGCAACAGAGCTCTGTGTGATTTAGGGGCAAGTATAAATCTGATGCCCTTATCAGTATTTAAACGATTGGAGTTGGGTGAGGCCAACCGACCACGATGAGCTGCGGTGGACGATAGGACAGTGGTTCATCCAAGAGGGAAGATTGAGGATGTGATTGTTAAAGTAGGAAAATTCTTCTTTCCTGCAGACTTCCTCATTCTTGATATGGAAGAAGATGCGGAAATCCCTATCATATTGGGGAGACCATTCCTAGCAACGGGGAGAGCTTTGATTGATGTTGAAAGAGGAGAGCTGACATTAAGGGTGGAGAATGAAGAAATGGTGTTTAAAGTTTTTAAACACGTCATTGAGCCACCAACCATGAGCAGGTACTTTGCAATCAGCACCATCAAGCCCCCCTGTGAGCCATTACAAGTCAACCAAAGGGAGATGAGCCCACGAAAGCAGGCATGGTTTGCCAAACCCCCACTGACGCAGGTATGTGTTCCTGAACTCCCCATAATGCTAAGAGGAAAAGAAGAAAAAGAAAACGCAAAATGTGGAGGAAATGGATTAGTTGGGGGGTTGATCCACCCCACGGTTATTAAAACTAAGGAACTTGCGTCCGGCTAAAAGACGTTAAAGACATCGCTACTTGGGAGGCAACCCAAGGTATTTCAGTTTATTTTATTTTAATATAGTAGTTTTTATTAAGAACGGTCTCACGGAGGTAGTGTTTGTGCTGTGATTGACAGGTATAGGCCAATAAACTGAAGGGCGGAAAAACTGAAGAAAAGCCAGGATTTCCAGGAAAACGGGTTAGCGCCGCGGCGCCCAGGAGCAGGGCCGCGGCGCCAAAAAACTAGAAAAAAATGCCAAGTCTAAGGCGCCGCGGCGCCCCGTAACAGGGCCGCGGCGCAGAAAGTCCCGAAGAAGTGCAGAACATTGGGCGCCGCGGCGCCAAAAGCAGGGCCGCGGCGCCGAAGCGGAAATCCAGAAACTTAAAAACGCCCAGAAATCAGATTTGCCCCAAATTCAAAACCAAAAACCTAACCCCCTCCTCCAAAAACACACGAAAATCCAAAAATTTGCCCACAAATCCTCCACAAATCCAACCCAACCACAACCAAAACTCTTAAATCCCAAAAAAAACCTTAGCTATCTCAAACAACAAAGCTCCATTCCATAGCCTCAAACCACCATTATAAACAAGAACAGCTTGAATCCTCTCATAAAAAAGTAATCTTTTTTTGTTCTTGAGATCTTTACTGTAGTCACATGAGGTAATAGTCTGAAGGAGTATTGTAGTGTTGAAGTAGTTTGAGTGCTGAAAAATTGGTTGTGAAGTTTAGAGAAGTAGTAGACAAGGAGGGTGTGGATATTGGGTAGTAGAATTGAAGTTTGGGGGTGTTGGTGTTTTAGCTGCTAGATTGTTGATTGTGTTGGGGAACATTTGTGCAATTAAGTTATAAGCTGCAGAAAGTGTTTTTAACCATGTCCGCCAGAAAAAGAAGAGCCTCCACATCCGCTTCAGCCCCACATTACGATGATACTAGGTTTGTGAGCTACGAAGCCTTCCAAAGATACAAAAAGCTTAGTACTAGGCCCTTAATCCCTGAAAGGGGAATGGACTATCAGAGGGAGTCGTTTGGGGAAGAGGATGTTTATGAGCCCATTCGGGCAATGATTGAGTTAAGAGGGTGGAGGAGGTTTGTAAATCCGGAGAAGATAGCACCAGAGAACACAACAATGGTGCGTGAATTCTATGCCAACTTTCCGAAGAAGGTGGAAAGGGGATTCTTTGTAAGGGGAGTTTATGTGCCTGTGACAGCAGAGAATGTAAATGCACAATTGAAGACGGTTGATGTTGAAAAAAGAAGTGATTGGAATCACTTTAGAACATGTTCTAGAAGCACCGACCGCATCGACTGGAATGCCGTTGCAAACACCGTGAGCTACCCTGGGGCTGCTTTTGATATTGGAAGAAATGGATCAAGAGCGGCGGTGCCAATTCAACAGCACCAAGGGTTGGCTATATTTCGTCGATGCGCGTGATTCCATCCACGCACTTCTCCAGTGCGTAAGATAGGATTAAACCGATATATGGAATTATGAGGATGACGATTGATGTGGGAAAGAGATAGTGCAGAGCATTGAAGAAATCAGCGGGTTGGTGACAACAGTGGATTGGGACACGGCTCACTTATCACTAATCTATGCGCCTCCGAGGGTCCCAACCCTACCCATCGACACTCATGAGAGAAACCAATCGCCGGTGTCCTATGGGATAGTGCACTCTTTCCCGCACCAAGCCCCCGTGACGTAAGAAGAGTACAACCAGCAAAGAAGAAGCAGCAGCAGCAGAGGCGCAACGAACGAAGATGAGCACGAAATAGGGGCTCAATATGCAGCAGACCTAGCCACCAACCACGTAACCGAACCTCCAGTGCCTATGATGGAGCAAGTGCTCCAGAACCAGAGAATGATGATGCAACATTTCGACACAATGATGCAAGGACAAAATGAGTTGAGACAGGGACAACATGAGTTGCGACAAGGGCAACAAGAATTGAGGCAGGAGCAACAACAGTTGCACCAGCAGTTTGACGAGATGAGTTCCCTGTTCAACCAATGGTCGATGCATTATCCACCGCCACCACCACCATTTTAGCCAAAGTCTGTAAGTGTCTTATTTCTTTTATTGTCTTTGAGTCTACACACATTGGGGACAATGTGTGGTTTAAGTTTGGGGGTGTCTATTTGTGTCTTGTTATGTTTTATTTAAGTCTTTTTATTGTTTTTATGTATTTTTGAGTCACAATTTTTTTTTTCTTTTTGAGTCATAATTGTCTGTCAAAAGATCATGTATGTTGTAGTTGCTAGAAACACCTAGTGAAGGAAGGTGGAATAATGTAATGGAATAAAAGCAACTATCTAAACACTTAGGTTAGATATGCCAAAAACTCACAAAATCTGTCTATTTGGAGTTTCTTGCCTAAATTATGCATGCTAAATGATGAAAACCTATGTGTTATGATTGCTTGCTATTTGAGGCGAAATAGTTAGGACATGCATGTTAGGGAGATGACTCAGGCATTTCTTTCATAGCCAATTCTTACCACTCTTTTCTATCCCGGACTTTAAATATATCCCTAGTCAACCCCATTGAACCTAAAATTTGAAACTTCTTCTTTGACACCCTATATTCCCACAAATTGTGCCATAAGTAAAAAAAATGTGAAGTAGTGGAATAAATTGTGTTAAAAAAAGAGACAAAAAGAGTGAATGAGCTTGTTGCACCCCAATAAAAAAGTAATAAGAAAGAGGCAAAAGTCTAAGTTTGGGGGTGCTTGTTATTATTATACTCTTCATTCTCCCAAAACAAAAGAGGGAAAAAGATAGAATTGAAGTGAAGAAAAGAACCAAAAGAAAAGGGAAAAATGGAAAAGCTAAAGAGCTTATGGTACAAAGAATGAGCCTAAAATGCCTATTTTTACCTACCTATACCTAAGCCTACATTACAACCCTTAAAGTCCTGAAGATCTCTTTTATGCATATCCAAGATTAGTGGAGAATAGCAAGTAAAAATGCCATAGGATTTTTTTGAATTTATATGCATGATTTAGTAGATTGACTTCCATTAAGCATGATAAATATGAGTTTGCGAAATATCTAGCATAATGTGTTTAGTGTGCTGAAATTTCATGCTATATATTCCTGCATATTATTTTGCTAACCTTCATGTTTTTCTAGTTAACACTAATGCAGCAAAAGTGATCAATGTCAGCGAGTCTTTTATTTTTCGTTTCTTTGAGTCTTTTATTTCTTTCTTTCTATCTTTGCTCGAGGGCGAGCAAAGGTTAAGTTTGGGGGTATTTGATCGGTGTATTTTATATACATTTTTTGAGTCAGTTTTAGTTAGTCTTTTATCCCTTTTTGTACAAATAAGTGTCGTATTAGGATAATTTTCCTTTCTTTTGAGTCAAAGTGGTTAAAATGGCCAAATGGCGGAAAAGGAGCCAAAAGAGGGCAAAAGAGGAGGTTCCAGAGCTAAAAACAGAGAAATTGGCGAACAAGGCTGAAACCCAGACCAGCGCCGCGGCGCCTCCTGCAGACAGAAGCAGGGCCGCGGCGCCCAATGTCCAGAGAGGCTGCAGAAGACCCAGCGCCGCGGCGCCTCATGTCAACAGGTGCAGGGCCGCGGCGCCTAATCATCAGAGAGGCTACAGAAGTTGCAGCGCCGCGCTACCGAACAACAGAATCGTGGTGTGGCGCCAATTCACCCGAAGTATCACAGACGTTCGGCCGCTGGCGCCACGCTGAAAAATCGAGTTTTGACGATTTTACGTGCGAACTGCAGGGAAAAGTTAAGGGCGGTTTTCAGCCTATAAAAGGAGAACCCTAGGCAGATTTTAAGGGTTCCCCTTCTTGCACAACTCAAGATTCTTGCTTGGAGATTGGAGACCATAATTTAGTACTTTCTTTTCCTTTTTCTTTTCTTTATTTCAGTTTTTGTATGATGACTTTTGAATTAGTTCTTGTCATGTCAATGGCTAGGAACTAATTCTCTTATAGGGCTTTCCATGTTAATTCTCTAGAAACTTATGTTATGAATTAATGCATGTTTATGGTTATTATTCTTCTTTGAGAGATTTATCCAATAATTGCGTTGAATGCTTGGTAATTAATTGACAACTAATTATCACTATATGATTTCTAATTTACTTCGAAAGGAGAGATTGAGAATATGCTGTAAGTTGGGTAGACATTCTTGGATTGGGGATGAAAATACCTCAATTATTTATGTAGCGTTAATGAGAGGCTTAAAAACCTTAATTTTGCGCATGGTGCGTGACGGTTAACTAGGTTTTTGTTCTTAATCCTCCTATAGAGTTATCCTTATCACCGAAAGGTAGGCAAGGTGCAATACTGAGGTTTAGTGTTTATATATCCTTAACGGGAATATAAAACGATTTCGTAAACCTGCTTTCTCCGAGAGAAGAAGACCATAATTCATTGCATTAATAAATAACATAAGCGGATAGTTGAAGAGACATGGAAGCCCTATTCCCATCACATCTGAAGTAAACTCATTAGTTAAATTAGTCTTTATAATTCTTAGTTATAAACAACAAATCCAAATATCAATTGTCAAATAGATACCAAAAGATAGACAGTTGATACTTGAACCCTAATCCTTGTGGACGATATTCGGTCTTACTAAGACTATATTACTTGTTACGATAACGTGCACTTGCGTTAAAGTGTGTGCATCTTTTCGCGCATCAGGAGGCCTTGGAAATAAGACGGATATTCCTTCATCGGTCAATGCAAGTGTAGTATCTTGTTCATTATCAATTAACCAGCAAAATGTTGAAATATCAAGTAGCAACATGGCCGAAAAATAGTCCACCAAAATAGCGAAAATCAGTACCAAAATGATCGAAAAACAGTAGCCAAGTGGTCAAAATCAGTCCGAAAGCATCAAAAAATTAGAAGTAGTTACAAAACCACCACAACAGTTGCTCATCCCAAACAGTGCAAAATCATATAAAGGGCGAAATGCCAAAAATCAGACCGACAAGCAGCGCAACATCATACCACATATGGTGTCCAACAACAACTTAGTATCATCAAACAGAAACCATAAAAAATGACAACAAACAACAGTCACAAGTGCAATGACTGTGTCTTTAAAGAAAGCAAAGTCGTAGCGACAACAGAATCTACCGGAACAGTAGCGGGTCCGGGAAAGGCCACCAAAATTCAGAATGTCGCCAGAAAGATAAGAAAATCAAAATCAGTCAATTAACAACACAGTCAAACAGATCCCAAAGAATAGAACCGACAGGTCACCGGAGTTTTTTAGAACTCCGACGGAACGCCATAGCCGCAAAAATCAGTCTAACAGAGGCCAACAACGACAGATAAACAACAAAATAAAACCAACAACAATCGCCGGAGTTTTTTAGGACTCCGGCGAGATATCAAAAATCAGTAAAATTAGTCCACTAAACCAAAACCAACAACAAATATCAAGAAATAAAACTCATGTAGGTCGACGGAGTTTTAGAACTCCGACAAGATATCAAAAATGCGAAAATAAAATTGTCTGAAACCAACAACACATCAAAAGGGAACAGGTTGGCGTCGCCTCGTCGGCAAGATACCGGAGCGAAGCCGAAATCTATTACGGTCAGGTCTGAAAAGCAAAACAACTGAATATTATCGTGGCTCCAAGTTTTAACCGTGGTTTTCTCCGGTTCATCGGAGCTAAAAGCTCCTCGTCGGAGTAGTGGCAGCGACGGTAGTAAAGGGGAGCAGTGGGATCGTCAACAATAGGGGGTTATGATTGCGGTGTTGGTGTTCGCCGGAGCTCGATCTCTGGGGGTTGTGGTAACGGGAGAAGGGTTAGGGAATGAGAGAGAGGTGAGACATATAGAGATGTGCGGCAGATTGGGTTCCTCCAGAAAAGAGAGGGTAAGTTTTATTTTATAGAGTATTTTTTTTAGGGTTTAGGTTTTAGTTTTGGGGGGAAAATGAAAGCTGGAGTTTAATTTTTTTTTTTGGGGGGGGGGGGGGGAATGATAGAGTGTTTGATTGAGATGAAAATAAAAAAAATGTTTAATTATGGGGAGAAAAATAAAATAGTGTTGTATTGGACTGATTTCGGTTCGGGTCAAAATACAAAAAAAACTTATTATTTAAAAGAAAATTATTTAAAGAGATGCAAAAATTATTAAACTAAAATGACAACATGATAAAAACATAATATTTAAAAAATGTTTAATGCCTAATTTAAAATAATGAATGCGATGCCATTTTCGAAGATAAAACAAACAGAGTATTAGTATAAAAATATGATTATTATATAAAAATGTGAAAAAATATGATTATTATATAAAAATGCGAAAAAATATGATTATTATATAAAAATGCGGTGTCCAAAAACACTTAAAATTACAACAAATAATCAAAAGATGGGTCAAAATTGTGTGTCAACAAGGAGTTCAGGGATCTCGTCCCTCACCGATGTGGTATATTTATGGTATCAGAGTCAAGTCTAGGACCGATCCGATATGGTTTCTGAAAAAGGTCGGAGGAGAACATAATGCTCCCCAGACCAATTGACCGTTTTCGGACCGATAAGGGTGAAAAGGCTCCCGGTCTATGAAAGTGCACGCTCCATACCAGACAGTGATACTATATTAATTTCAATATTATGCAACACTTTATCCACTGAAATTTTAAATTTTCACATCATCCATAGAAAAAAATATACCTTGAATGACATTCTTTTAACCCACATTTACCTATATACCTAAGAAGGATAAGATCTTTATCTCAACAAATCTCAAGCACTTGACACAGTAAATTTACTAGAACTTGTCATTATCACCAAGGATTATGGATATAACAAGTATGTAGCGACATGAGAGACAATGTCATCTGGTAGATACTACCCCAGCCTTGACAAATCCCATCAATCTCCACGTAGCAGTTTTGGACATCTTTCACTCTTTCTTTAATAAGAAACTCTGATAGTAGTACATGTTCCCTAGAAAGTTAACCCATAGAGAGTTGGTGGTCCAAGATTTCCACCATAGTTTTTTTTACACATTGCCTTTAATATCTCCAAAATGAGGTTTGAACCCCAATCCACTATCGTCCTTAGGCAAGTACATTTTTAACCATGTAAACTAATGCTTAGCTTTAACATCATCTTTACTATACACCAGAAGAAAATTACAACTATTTATATGTATATCTTTTATCACACATTTTGCAAGTCTTATAGCAGACAGTATGTGTATAGGCACACTTGTGACACACTAGTTGTCACGACCCAACCCCGGGGCCGCGACTGGTGCCCTATCGGGGCACCCTGTCAGGGACACATCAGAGAATAGCAGCGGAACATACATAATACAAAATCTGTATAAGGTAAACATCTCTAGCAAACCGATAAGGCCGCCTTTCATAAAATAACTTAATTGAATGTGAAACAGTACAACTGGTTCTTACAGCCCAAACCACAAACGTGACTACAGACCTCTAGGAATAACAACTGTGGCGGGACAGGGCCCCGCCATACCCCCTGAATGTACAAAAGTCTATAACCTCAGGGAATCATACCAAAAGACAAAGCCTCGGAGGATGGAGCTTTCCAGAAATGAACAGTGATCCTAAGAGCGGACCAAAAGTTACGATCTCGACTGCGGATGAACGCACCGGGCGAGGTCGATTTACAGTACCAAGTATGTGAAACTGAAAATACTGTAATGAAATCATAATAGCATATATATAAAGCAGGAGACATGTATGATAGCCAAACTACAATACACAACATATACGCATCCATGTCAAGTCAGGGACTCACGCCCTCTAAGTCATCACTCACATATAACCATAGGTCTCATGCCCATAATATCAATCGTGCCCGTGGAATTCCTTCCTCATCACGGCAGCTATGATATAACCACACTAAGGAGTACACATGAATACTAGATCCCACCAGATCATAAGAACCGCATTTAGGAAAGTACGAAGGCATAGCTACCAGATCCACCTCGCATCCTCAATCGATCGGCAAGTACGAAAGCCGCCTACCGATCCACCCGCACTAACAATACTATAATCAAATCACGGCCGACGGCAAGCGCGATAGCTCTACCAGATCCACCTCGCCACATCACGACCGGGCAAGACGCAGCTAACCACCGATCCACCTGCATCACACCACTTCGCCCCTAACCCGACGGCAAGTACGAAGCCAACTACCGATCCACCTCGCATCACGCCTCCGACCGGCAAGTACGAGGGCTAACTACTAGATCCACCTCGCATCGAGACCTCATGGAGAGCTAATCCATGGGATAATACTGTCAACAGGGAAACGAACCCTCATCATGGCCGCATACCCGTGGAATCCTCCATCACTGACGGTACGCCCAAATAGACTCATTACTACATGCTTTTAATTCGAATTGCAATACCATGCCTTTACATAAACCAAGACAATTACCATGCCTTCTTTTCACGTAAACCAAGAGAATTCTTATTTAAGCAAGCCAAAGTACTATCAAGGCACACATAGAATAATTCTCAATTAAACAAGCCAAAGTACTATGTACGTACATTCTTTTCGAAAGCCTCTTTTTTATGTAAAATCCAAGATACTAACACCCGTAGTATCAAGGCGTGTCTATTTTTCAAAGTAAGTTACTACACCTTTAGAAAACTCATTTCAAAGCTTGAAACCAAGTAACTTCAATTTTTCACAATCTAGACAACTTGTGCTCATTAATCAAAATAGACAACTTTCATAACCTTCCATAAAGTTATTATAACCCACTTCCCATAAAACCGTTATACTAACTTTATGCTTTAGAAATTTAAGACATCCTTATCCTTTCATAAGGCCGTTATAACTAACTTCCCATAAAGCCGTTATAACTCCTTATAAACCATTTCGTTCTTTTACTAACCAAGAGGCTTATACTTCAAACAAATTCATACAATTTTCAAAATACTTCAAGCCTCTTATCCTTTAGAAAACAAGTTTCTTACCTCAAAAATTTAAGTCTCTTATCTTTTAGAATAATTCAATATTCAATACTTTCACACCAAAAGTACTCTATACTTCATTATGCCAAGAAATCCTTGTCTACCTTATTTAGGATAAACCATTTCTTAAGAACAAGCGGGTTAACTTCTTAACCCAACCAACTTAGACATTTCCTTAAAACAAGTCAAGTATAACAAAAGGATTTACTTCATTCAAAACACGTCGCTCACCGTACTATATAGTTATAACTACTCATGCTCAAAAGATAAGAAAGTTTCCACATACCTCTTTGGTCAATCCACTTGCTAAGCTCAAACTACCGCAAGTAATATGCCAACCTATAATAACCATAATACGTTTATTAACCTCTAATTTCAATGTAGGAATAATCTAAGTCCAAAGTCACTAAATTCTATGGAAAATTGGGCAGCATTTCCTTTGTTTCTACTCACTATGCCACCTTTCTCAAGGCCAAATTTATCCTCCAATTGCCACATTTAAGGCTCAATCAATCCAACAATTCAAAGGGGATTACACACCTAAACTTGGGTGTGTAAAATTCTGCCCCATAGGTTACAACAATTCACTTAACAAGTCTAAGGTAGTTTTTAGGCAACAACATGCTCACATAATCTTCTTAACCAATTCTTTCACATCCAAACCATATTTCTTACATGCAATGACTCTAAGAGCATTATTCACTACCACAAGTTCTCTCTTCTTAACATGCAACACTAGAAACTAATTCTAAAGGAAGAAATGTTACCTTAAAGTTTTAGTCAAACTTATTCCAAATATTTTTGCTAGCTTCCTTGCCAAGAACACCACCAACAAGCTAGCCAAGCTTCCTTCTTGTTCTTAACTTTTCGATTTTTCCTAAGGCTAGAATTTCTCTTGGGATTTTAGAGAGAGGAGGAGCTTGAACTTTTAAGAGAGAAGGAAGAGCTTTTGTCTAAGAGAGAGATGAAGTATGACCAAGTCTTGAAGACTTGGTCAATATAGTGCATGCAAAATCAGATGGGGGGGACACTTGTCACCCACCCAAGGTCTTTTAAAAGAAAAATCTGACTTTTCCTAAGTTTTTCCGCCTGATCCCGCCTCGCGCGGCCACTGCTTCCCGCAGCGCTGAAACTTCAGCGACCCTCAAGATTTCTTCGCGCCGCCTCGCATCCGCGCCATGCCTTGTCGCTTTGTCCAAACACATTTCTGTCCGATCACGACCGAACTTGTAATTCTCATAACTTCCTACTCTGATGTCCTATCGACGAACGGTTGGTTGCGTTGGAATCTAGACTCAACGAACTACGCCCTAGGCCTTTGAAACACTTAGGAACTCTCAGTGTACCGGTCATAACCCGCCTCAAAGTTGACTAAAACCCGTCCGGAACAATCCGTCAACCTGTCCTTTGGAAATTTTAAGTCTTACATGCTTTCGTACGCTCTCATACGTAGGGTCAGAACTACGGGGTATAACACTAGTAATCAACACTGTTTTACCTCATGGTGACAACAATATTTCTTCCCAAACCTGTAACTTGTCTTTAATCTTCTTAATTAATTCAGCATAGTCTATCTTCCTCTTTCTAACATGAAATACTGGATATCCTAAATACATGAATGGAAATGTTCTCCTTGTGAAATCAGTAATATATTTTCTTGCTGAATCAAGTTACTAGGAGTCTTAGCATGCATATAAACAGAATTCTCCTTTTATCGAATTGCCAGAAACTTCTTCATACTCCTTCAAAGTCTTCCTTAACTCTTTGTAAAATCATTCTATTTGCTTCTGTTGGAAATTCTTCAAACAACTCCTCTTTAAATCTAACAATATCCTCCCTAAAACTTAGTTTCTTAAAAATATCTTCAAAAGTTTCTTTACTCCATAATAATAGAGCAGTCTTGACATTCTTCAGTTTCGGTATACAAGAAACGAAATCATCTTAATCAACAACAGTGTGCAAATTTTGATTTAGCGCCTAAAAGAGCGCTTCATATTCCGTCCAAAACTTGAGAAATCTAAATGGTTTACTCACATGCATGTATTGATCACCATAAGTTAACAACTAAGGGGAATGGTCTAAACTTGTTCTTATTACACGTTCCACTTCCATTTTTCCAAACCAAGCTAAAATAAATGTTTTCCAACATTCTATCGAACCTCTTAAAAGTACAGTCTTTATCGGCTCTTTCATTCCACTAGTCATTTATTTGGTACCGCCGAAGGGGCGGGAACTGTCATTCTAACTCTTCTCGGGGGACGGAAAGCATGGGAGAGAAAAAGATGGACGAAGACAACAGGACACTAAATCAAAATATTCTTTCAGCCGATTCTCTCGCAGCAATAGATGAGATTCAATCAGACACTGGGTCCGAATCAGAATGAGCAAGGCTACATACTTTAAAAGGACTCCCTTTAAATTCAATTTCAAACATTTCACATGAATTAGTACAAAATGCCAAAATCCTCACGCTCTGCAGGATATATATGAAGATCGCCTATTGTCTCCCTTCCATTTATAATAACATTGAAATCCCCACTAACTAGCCAAGGATCCCTCATATCGTCGACAATATAGTATAAACTATCCCAGAGACAACCTTCCCAATGCATCACTCTTTGCATATACCATAGTATATCTACCTAGTTCATGTAACTTCTTCACCAGTGAGTCCTTAAGTTTGTCATGTTAATCATGCCTCATATTATCTCTGATTAAGTTTCTCTGCTGATTAATATATTTAAGATAGACATATCCGCTTCCACTGCCCTGTTCTGCCCCACACACATTATTATCCCCTCTTCCTTTATTATTACTGCGTTACTATTATTAGAGTTGTTACCATTGGTAAACACCTCCTGACTCTTGTCAACATTCCACTCCTCATTAACTTTTGCTGCTACAAAAGCTCATTCAACCTGTTCTTTAGTAGTAAGAGTTACTTTTGATTCTTCCACCAATTGTGGGTCCTTAACGAGTTGTTTTACTTTTACCACCTTACCATCGTCGTCTTCCTTATTCTATTTATTACCATATTCTTCCCCAGTATCTCTTTGTTCCTCCTTATTTGCATTATTATCGTTTGTCTCCTCAAGTGACATTTGTTTTACCCTCTCGTTGGACTTGCTAACTCAGTTGTGTCTTTGGATGCGTCAACATTTGTCACTTGTCTATATCACACTGAATATCTATTATCACTTCGTTGAATTCATCTATATCTTTGTACCTCTCTTATCTGTTTTCCATCCTTCTATTATGGTCGGTAGAAATTCAGGATTCAACCTCCACCTATTAAAGTATCTGAACTTAAATTGAGCCTTTATGCCTACTTCCCACCTAATTAACTCAAGAGAATGCTCATGTAGGTCTGGTTTCATGAAAGGCACCTTAGAAGCATGTATGTTATCATCTCATTCTTAATTAGTAAGTGCTGCTATACACCCTGCTTGCCACTCATTTCACCATAACCCACTACCTACTGCTTAAAATCCCTTATCTCAGTCTTAGCGACCTGACACTTCACTCTTCTATTCCATTTTAATGTCCAGTTGAAATCACTCATTATTGCTTATGATCCTTGTATCTGGCCATGTAACCTTCCAATATCTATTAACAGTTCATTTTTAAGAGCCACATCATTAAACACATTCACCAAGGTCATATGCAAACTTTTATTTATACCCCTATGTGTCACCCCGCAGTGTTCCAACTATTCTGTACAGCTTTTAATAACTACCTCATCGAGATGAGGCTTCCAAGAGACCAAATAACACCATCTTAGCATTCTGCGTGAACCAATGCATTGAAACTGTGCATGAATACATACATTGGTTATCAATCCTTTAAATAACTTCTTAACTAAAAATATGAACTCCAGAGGTTATAATATTTAAAATGCTTGACACAACTATACACTAATAGGATGATCATCATTTCCAAGTTCTAAGTCATTTGCGAAAGAAACTCAATTAATCCCTATGTCCAATACTTCCCAACATTCGGTCCAAAGTAAGAAAAATGCTTTCATTCTTATATATCAATCTTATTATTCCAGAAGTAATAGCCCCTTCTCATTCTTACATGAAAAAAATATTCTTTTGCAGTTTCCTACCTTCACATAGTCCAACAACATGGTATACCCTAAAACAATCACATATTCTAACAATTATCGCTCTAAATTTAATTAGAGGTATGAAGGAGAAAAGAATAGGTAAGCTTCATTTTCTATCTTTGGAAGGAAAAATTCAATCTCTGTAACTATAGAGCAGATAACGTAGAGACTAATGCAATTCATTTCACAAGTCGACACTTCATTCATGGTCTGAAAGGGATCTTTTCACTACTCGTAATTATAAATAACTTCATTTCTTTTAACACTTGTTCACTCATTTCTTACTTGTCGTACTTTCCATAATTCCAACACATTCTAGTATACATACGTAATCTCGGGCATTGCTCCTTGTTCTAATCCCTGATGATATCATCCCTTAAGTGATGAATTGTTAACTTATTTTCTTATTTGTTACGTAAAAGATTCTGAAGAGTTACATTACCTGACGTTGACCTAGTATCTCCAAACCTGGTCATCATACTTCTATTCAAATTCTTCCACTTCCCTTATGGCTTAACACACCAGGTCAAGTCCGACTTACTCTGATTTTCCCCTTTTGAGCCACTGTCGCTGTCTTTTGGAACATAAATGCAACCACAATAATTATTAGGAAGAGGGGGGGATTATCCTATTGACATAGCTATATTGCACGATCTATGAGATGAAAGAGTAGAAACCAATCCTAAATGTTCGATAGCCTCATGTGTATAAGTATGGTGCACAACATACCCATACACAAGAATCTACTAGACACGGTCTGTAGACATTCTGAGGACTAACTGCTCTGATACCACTTTTGTCACGATCGACCCGACGGGCCGCGACTAAACGTCCTAATTGGACGTCATTACTGACTTGTCACTCTTAATTCGTTTAGTACCGAGATCTATAGAAATTTTAGCAGCACAACGCTGCATCTATAATATATCCCCAAAATAGGCGAGCCGACAAGACTGCCTTACACAACTAACCAACAATCACAACAGGCTAGCCGACTAGGCTGCCACCAAATAGCATCATATAAACAAAGAAACGGTCATAATAGGCAAGCCGACAAGACTGCCCCACTATATACGAAAATCCCCAAAACAAGCACAATTATACAACTAGCTCAACCACATAAACGTTTTTCACATGTCCAACACAATCTATCACCCACGACTGTCTACATACCTCTAAGTGTACGATAGTGACATAAGACGGGACAGGACCCCGTCGTGCCCATAAAATATATACAATCAAAATAAAGGGGTTCTGTATCAAATAGTTGGCTCTGGAACAATGGAGCTCTCCAACTGCTGAATAGAAGTCCTAAACTGGAGGGTCACCTATCTGAACACCTGAACCTGCGGGCATGAACGCAGCCCCCGGGGAAAAGGGGGTCAGTACGATAGATGTACCAAGTATGTGAAACTGAAAAATACTGAAATTGAAATCATAACAGTTCAACGTATAACAGAAGGCAAGTAAGAAATCAACTTAACCGTATAACTGTGCCTTATCAAATGAGAGTAATGAAAATCAGTTCTTACCTTTTCAAAATATGTAAGTCATTCCAAAATCATGAACTCCTATCCTCAGGATATAATAGCACGGGACTCGAACCCGTCTAGGTATATATATCATGGGCCTCGAACCCAAGTAAATATATATATCATGGGACTCGAACCCAAGTAAGTATATATATCGTGGGACTCGAACCCACGTAAGTATATGGAATAATATAATGTCATGGGACTCGAACCCGCATCATGAAGAGCTAATCTATGGAATAATAATCTGGGAGTTGAACCCGCTTGGGACTCGAACCCAAGTAATATAATAATAATAGTCGGGACTCGAACCCGGAACATACAATATAGTGTCGGCCCTTTATGTGAGAGACTCGGTGAATGTGTAATAAGACTTGGCACGAGTAGATATCATGAGCAACTATATGCAATTAGAAATCATCTTTGACTTTCGATAATATCATCATAATAAGCTCTTTACTGAAAATCATAGGCACTTGTCATAACAATTTTCCTTTAAAACTAACTTTGTAGAAAATCATGCACGTCCGCCGTACTTTTATTAAAATCAGGTCAAATAAAAGTTTGTTTCACAAAATTATGTCAAAAGAAAGAAGGATAGTCTTACCTCTTAGTCGCTCAACCAATGCAATACTAGGATACGCCTCGTCTAGTATGTCAGCCTATAATAATAGTAATACGACCATTAATTTTAGGACTTCTAACGTAAGTTATTTGAACAACGACTTCCTTATTTCTATAAAAATTCGGGCACCACTTCCCCTATTTATGTGCGTATCCACAATTAACCAACAAGTCAGCAATACCAATAACAAGTCATCACTTAAGAATATAATCACAATAGCCCACATATTTGACATATACCATCATTACCCAACCTTTTTCTCACCTTCATGGAATATAATACAAGCACAATTTAGGTGATTAGTTCACTTATTTATCCTATTCATCCAACCCATAATCCATAATAAAGTAGTCCATTAAGGCACTGCATAAATTCTAACAATACCAACAAAAGTTCAAGTCTTCTAGTTTACAACACCTCACCTTACTACACTTTAGTTCTTTGTAAGATATGTATTGGAAATTACCACAAGTTCATGATTTATATTCCATCATTATAACTTAACAACACAACATTTACACGAGACAACCACGTCCAACAATCTCATGGAAGTTTCGGCTAACAACAATAAGAATTCCATTTCTTTTCTTAATTTCTTAATATCCAATTTTTGTTCCAACACTTTCATTTAATAAATCACAACTTTAAATCTCCAGATTTCTTTCAATCCTAACATGCAATTGGTGACAATACTAACAAAATAACACTTAATTTCAATGTACACGAAATGGGTCCTAAAATCGGTCTCAACATCCAAATTCCACATGCATTGTCTAAATTCAAGATTTCTTCTTAACACAAGTCCATTACTTCAACTACAACAATATGCAACTTTGATTATAGCATAGAAAGAAGAATTTTCATACCTTAATTTAATCCCCAAAACAGTCCCGAGTTTTAGCTACTACTTTGTCAGCTGAACTTGTAACATCCATAACTCTCTACTCCGGTATCTTATCGACGAGCGGTTTGTTGTGTTGGAAACTAGACTCAACAAACTTCATTCTAGGCCTTTGAAACACCCAAAAACTCCTAATATTCTAGGATATATTCCCTTCCAAAGTTGACTAAAAATCTGCCCAGCAATCCCGATTTTGCCACTGTTTTCGCTCCAATTTTTGGCTTCAATTTCACACTTCTTCAATTACAAATCGACATGCAACAATCTACAATGTTAACCCATCATCTATACATGTTTTCCCTTCAAAATTCCATCTTAAAATCTGGAAATATTTGGGTTAAGATTTCGGCCAGCATTGGGTATTTTCGCCACTGTTTTGAGTGCTAATTTTGGGCTTAAATTTTAGATGAAGGAGTTAATCTAGGAAGAGGAAATTGTTGTCTTCAATTTGGCTATGAAGAAGGTGATTTGCGTCCATGGAAGAGAATGAGGAGAGGAGAGTTTTGTTGAAATGAATTGTGAAGTGAGATAAAAGATGAAAGGGTTTTCTTGAACTCTTAAAATCTGAAAATTATTTTCTACAGTTTGGTCCACTTCTCACCAATAATTAATCTTATGTCCCAATTCTTTTAAATATTGAAAAACTCATAAGAACTCGTATCCTCGTCGTTGTAACTTACATACTATGTTGCTAGTTCATAGCGGGAATACATATAACTATCATTTTAAATTCCCCATGTCACACACGTAGTAACCAAAAAAAATTCGGATTCACATCCTCTGAATGCCAACTTCCGAATTAGCTTGTATTACTATACTTTATATCCAATATCCGAATCTTATTTCTTAATGACGTACTTAATTATCATCTTAACTTACGAGTTGTAACAATATACTAAAATAAGTTTGGAAGTACGAGAAGAGTACGACAATTAAGAAAAGGAGCGAACAAGTGTTTATAGTTATGAATAATTAAGGTACGAAAAGAGAATCCGTTTAGGCCATGAATGGGAGTTGATAGTGGTGATATACACTCTAGATTTGATTTCTCGTTTGGCCATTGATTGATGTATATGTATGTGTGATATATTGTGGTCATATGTGGCATAATTGGTTTCGTCGAGTTTAGTTTAAGGGGACTATACCGATATCCGTTTAGATTGAACCTAGTATGAACATTCAGGAAGAATGTTTCTAAGGGGGGAAGGATGTTATACCCCATATTTCCAAGGCAATGAGATGAGAACGTGCGTAAGAATTTGAGATTTGAATTTTGGAAAGAAAGAAGAATTACTTTTTCTTAAGGAAACATCTCGGAACCTCGTGAAGCAAAAAAGTTTATTATTTGTAGTTTGATTCTCATATTTGGTATATGGGATTAGTATAGTATATTGAGGTTTGGAGTTTTCAAGTCTCGAATTTGGTCATGTGGGGCCCACCGAAGAATTTTACGTTTTTGTGGGGCGCACAATATTTGGAGATATTTTGGCCAAATATGGATATTTTAGGGGAAGAAATAATTTGGACCAATTAGAGGGCGACACGTGTCCCCCCCCCCCCCACTTGGGCTTGGAAGACTTGACTTAGATATTTTGTGGACAAGTGGGCCATGTGGGTCCCACTCCACTTGTCTTGCTACTTGGATATACATCTATATATTAGAGAGGATTGCAAGACTTGTTCTATACTTAGTCAAATATCACAAAATATCTCCCTCCTCTCTTAGGGTGCTCTCGGCTTTGGCCATGGTTGGAAGACCAAAATTGTTCAATCCTTGATGATAAATCCTCTAATCTTAGACTAAGCTCCCTAATGGAGTACTAAGCCAAGATAACCCCTTAAACCCCAAGAACATGGTGTTGGGCCAAGAAATGAGGGTGAAACCCTAAGGTTTCGTCGATTTTTTGGAAGTGAAATATAAAGTGAAGTTGTGTATAAGCTCATAGGGATCACATATATGTGATTGAAACTTGAATAAGTGGAGCAAAACGAAAATTGCGGACCATTGTAGCCCGGACTATTTTGGATGTTATTTTGGGCAAAAATGAGGTAATGATTCTTCTTATTTTAAAGTAATTGGATATTACTTATTGTTGATATTTATATATGAGCATGTGCTAAAAATAATGAAGATTAAAAAGTGTTTGGGCCAAAAATGGGTGGTGAGGCCGAGAGCTAGCCATATTGTCGTCGTTGGATTCGTTGGTTATTATTGTTGTTAGTAACACTTGTTGCATGTTATATAATGAAGTAAATATTGTTGTTGATAGTTTATATAACTTATATAACATGTTGGAATGAAAATTGGATTAAAAGGAATTAAGGAAAAGGATATTGGATTGTTGTAGTTATTGTTGGACGAAAATTGCCCAAAATTGTTAGTCGTTGTGATGTCGTTTTATGGACTGTTTTGGGGTGTATATATGCTGGAAAAATCAGCCCCTAACATTCATGATTAATGTGGTAAAATGACTAATGAAAGTCCTAAGGAATAAGGGTGTTAAAGACTTCACATTATACCCTTAACATGGATAAATTGTGGACTGTTATGGACTGTTTTGTATAGATTGTGGGGCAGAATTTTACACATCAAGTTAGGCATGTAATCCCCTTTGTTTAACTGTTGGTTGTGCCTTGAATATGACTTGTTGGTTGATGAATTCGGGCCTTGGAAAAGGTGGAAAAGTACGTAGAAACAAAAGAAGTGCTGCCCAAATTTCCGTAGAATTAGAGGGCCATTATTTGGTATTCTTACACTAGTAAGCTTGAAATTGATAGAAGTGTTATTGTCATTTTAGGTTGAAGTACTACGTGTATCATATTCTACTTGGCTAGAGGAATAGCCGATAAGGTTGAAGTACATTGGAGCGTATGCTACTTGTCGTGTTGGTTAGTCGTCAATGAGGTATGTGAATTTCTTCCTTTTATCGGCATGATTGATTATTGGAGTATACATGACTTGTTTCTTGAAGTATACTTGCCTCGTTATTAGAGTATTCATGTTATTGATTCTATGCTAAAGGCACGTCTAAATTATTCCTAAGTCCTTACCAAGTCTTATGTGAGATATTGGTAAGAGTGTTTAGTAAGCATTGGAGTCGAGTTGATCTTGCTAAGTTACAACACTAATGAGACTTGATTTATTTGAAAGTCATGAGACTAGATTTATCTGAAAGTCATGAGACTAGATTTATTTGAAAGTTATGAGACTTAGTTGAAAGTATATGAAACTTTACTTGAAGGTATATGAGACCTTACTTGAAAGTATATGAGATTTGATTTGATGAAGTATAAGAGACTTGATTTATATGAAGTATAAATGACTTGATTTTGGGAAAGAAGAAGTAACTTGATTTAAAGGTATAGGTTACTTGATTTGAAAAAAAATAAGTTACTTGAGTTTAAAAGTATACTTGACTTGATCTTAAAAGTGGAAAGTGTCTTGATACTACGGGTGTTAGTGTCTTGGGGTTTATAAATGAAAAAGATATGCGGCGGACATACATGGTTCTAGTTGGTTTATCTAGAAAGGAGGTGGTTCTATCTATTTAATTAATAGTACTTCGAGTTTTATAAAAAGGGAAGTTATTCTACTCTTAGAAGTTAAGGGTAGTCATGTTATTGATTCTATGCTTAAGGCATGTCTAACTTGTTCCTAACAGTCCTTACCAAGTATTATGAGAGATGTTGGTAAGAGTTTTTAGGAAGCATTGGAGTCGAGTTGATCTTGCTAAGTTATAGCACTAATGAGAAAAGGTATCGAACAAGCCACTGCAATGTTAATGAAAAAAAAGGAATCGACAATCTATTATATTGAAATGAGTAGAATTTTCCATCTCCATAGAAGCTAAGATATAACCAGTTCGTTTTACATTTTCTAAGTTCACAGCTGATTAGATAAAATCTCATGATATATTAATCACGACTCATAAAATGGAAGTTGTTAGATATACTCCCTTGATAGTACCTTGGAATTTCTAAAAGGAAAGTTCATTTTAAATGTTTTTTGAAAAGGAAGGCATGGTGTTGTCTTGAAAAGGAAGACATGGTATTATCTTAAAAAGGAAGGCATGGTAATTGTCTTGGTTTAAAGGGAAGGCATGGTATTATCGTGGTTTGCTAAAATGATGGTTTATTCATTTTATGATAATGAGAGTCAAAGAATATTCTAAACTTGCATATGTTCGCTCATGATAGCTTTTCGTGCAAGTGTTATATTTCTATATCACTGCGTCCCTCATTGGAGGGCCGACCATCTTATTGTATTATTTACTTGGACGTGCTTAAATGATAGAAGAATTCCATGGGCATGCTTCCACTATATTGTTCCATGGACATGCTTTCACGATGAAGGAATTCTGTGGGCGTGCGACCATGATGCGGGTTCAATCCCCGGGTGATATTATTATTCCATGGACTAGCTCTCCATGATGATATGTTCCCGAGATACAGGAATTCCACGGGCATGTTATATATTATACTTTGTGCATGCCGACAGTGATGCAGGTGTCGCACCCGATTTCGACCGCGACATTTTTTAGCGAATAACTCCTGCTTAGAAATAAAAATGTTAGAAAATAAATAAAATAGCTAAATGTTTAAAGGGTGCTTAAAATGTTAAAAGATGCTAAAAGTTTAAAAAGGGGGGCTAGAAATGCTAAAGGGTTCGCGGAGTCGCCACCTAATTAGTTTGAGTGAATTAGGACACCTAAATGTTAACTAGTTTAAAGTAAACATTAACTCCATTCTTTATGGTCTGCTAAACTTAATGAGATTCTGGACAAGGGTTCTTTATTATCCTAAAGGGAAGGGGTTAGGCACCCTAAAGGATCCGCTAACTTGCGGTTGTCCGTTCAAACCTAGGGTTAATTATTATGTTAGAGAAAATGCATGTTTTATAAAAGATGCTTCTAAGTATTTTATAAAAAAGAAAAAGTTTGTAAGACTAAAGCTATAAAATATGTAAAGTTTTAAAGTGTGTGTTTATACTATTTATAATGTAAGTGATGCAAAGTTGATTTATGGACTAAATATATGTACTTGCCTTATAAAAATACATATAAAGCTAATTTTGGATAAGTGCATTGTAAAATATATAATGTTGAAAGTATGCATTTATATTGTTCATAGAATGAATATGCGCAAAGTCGATTGATTTGGCTAAGGATATGCATTTATCTGCGAAATCAAAGAAGCGATGCGTTAGTTTCATGTTTAGATATGCGATTTTAATGATTAGGCAAAAGATTAGATATGAATGACAAGCCTAAGGTAAATAATTAGAAGTGCATTTAATTCTAAATCACCTTCCCACCTTTTATGTTCAAAGACTAATTGAACTAGCTCTCCTATTAATTACAAAGTTAGCTAAAAATTGCAATAAACAAATAAAGACATAAAATGAGGCAATGAGATTTAAAGAGTAAGAGGAGTTGAGATGGATGACGACGTCATCTTGTCCTATTTTGTTTAGGAATTTCTGAAGCAGGAATGCGGATGAATGTGGATGCGGGTCCCACTTGAAGTAATTCATGATGAGTCTCGCCATGAGACTCTTCATTTTTGCTCCGATGCATTTCATGTAAATGAAGAAGAAGATAAGGATTAGTACATGCTCAAACCTTACACAATACTACAACTAAATAAGGTATTAAAATACGTATAGATGATCCTATATAAACTACAAAAATTCAAGCAGATAGTGGAAAATAGGCTTGCGTGCGGATCAACCACGGGTGTTGACAGTTTTATCATGGACTGAGAACACGAGAGACGTAGGCGAGTCCTAGTTCATATAGACTGTCAAAATCAAGTGTCAGGCCCTAAAACTACATCCCGCTTAAGAGATGCACACATACATACCTTAATATTCAAACTCTAAATCCTTATATCATATTAATAATCCTAGCTAATTTAGTTGCAAATAAACATCAATACAGACGCAAAATGAACAAGGCCTTCAGATTTAAATTTTAATTAACATGAAACAATCTTGGAAGACTTTTGGAATCAACTAACGTGCTAAAGACTAGCCTAGTTGTACCTTTTGAACTGCCAGTGATATATGATAGATAACAATTTTTGTTCTTAACCTTGACCCGCACAAACCGCTGCTATCAAACATACTCCTTAAAAGAATGTTGTTAAACATTTAAAATAGTCTCAAACAATTCATTACAACACGATATCACTAAGTACGACACGTAACACATTTCTATATCATATATTAATCTAAGATTGACACGCGTAACTAAAATAATACACGTAAGCACGACGATGTGAAATGAATCAAGGAATTTGGGTTTACCTTCTGGCGTGACCGAGGCAGCGTATCAAGTCGTCGATTCACTCGGGGTGTATTGCGATGCGATTGAAGGCGATGAAGTGTTGAGTTGTTCTAATTTCAAAGAATTAATTCTTCGGTTAATTTCTTGACTTTTTAGACTGATTTACTATGGATGCTTACTGCTTTGCCACTGAATTGCCCTTTTTCTTTTGGTTTTCTATTTGTTGCTTATTTTAGACTGAATTTTTTGAATTCTTTTCCCCCTCTGTCGTTTCCCGCTCCCCGTTTTTTGAATAGTGAAAAAGCTGCCCTTGTATGCATAAATTGCTACGTATATATAGCTCCAATTTCGGGTTTTGGTAAGGTTTTCAATGCTGATTCTTGTGCGATTTTGGTACCATTTTTGAGTGATTCGAAACTGGAAAAAATATTGGACTTCAGCCTTTTTTTGGTAAACTTTGACATGAGATGGGTCTTGTATGATTTTTTACTCGGTTTAATTATGGTAAATTTGATTCTTGTGGTAAGGTTTTTTTTTTTTTTGGCAAGTCTTAAATTTGGGGTGAGGGGCAACGGCTGCTTTAGGAGTGGGGATTTTAGGTTTGCTTCTTTGTGTTCTTTTTTTTTTCTAGATGCTGGACGAGGGGATAAACATAAGGGGTCTGGGGTCTGGTGGGCTTTAGGGAATTGGGTTGGGCTGGTCGAAAAAAATAGGGGGAAGTTGGGCTGGTGAATTGTTTAATTAGGTATTAATTGTAGGTGGGTTATTAGTTTTATGAGTTAGTTTTAGGTATTTTAAAAATTCAAATTGTGATTAAATTATTTAGGTGCTTTATTAGTCTAAGTTTGAGTTTAAATTATTATAGAAAATAAAGACGAGCGTGCTATTTAATTAGTGCTTAATATTTTATAATGTGATGCCGTTAAACATCTTATTTATTATGCGTATTAAATTAAATGGGGTTTAGATTAAACTATTATTTAAATGTTCAATGCAGATATGATATTTAAGGATTGCTTAATGCTTTTACGTAAAAAATGTGGTGATGTTATTAAAACTTGTGTATTTTATTATTATTTAAGCTAAGATTGAATTGTCCTAATGTGACTTTAGGCGCTACAATAATTATGAAATTGTTTTGCGTATTAATAAATGCGACTATGCTATTTAACACGACGTCATTGCTAAATTATTTATTTTATGTATTTATTTATTTTACTATCGTTTAAGAATTATGACAGGGCTTAAATTTAATAAATGCAGACGCGAGACTCTAAGTGCTTAATACTCTACGTAAAATGTGGTGTTATTATTAAATTGCTTATTTATGCATGTATTAATGTTTTATCGCTGCATTTTATTATCTAAAAATTATTAAAAATTATTGTTGAAAATTAGTGTAATTTTATGGTTAATGTCTGGGCGAGAGGGTCAAAATTGGGTGTCAACAGCAGGAATTCCACGGGCATGTTATATATTACACTTGTTACATGCTGACAGTGATGGAGGAATTCCACGGGCATGCTTCTATATTGCGGGTTTAAGACCTATGGTTAGAATTGCATAATGATTCTGAGGGCAGGTGTCCCTGATTTTGACATGACTTGCATATCTTGAAAAGGTACAGTTGACTCTCGATGATAGAGTAGTACAGTGATACAGTGATATAGTAGTACAGTGGTACAGTGGTACAGGGTATAATGATACAAGGTACAATTGGCTTTTATTTTTATAAGACACGGTTGGATCTGATATTTGATTATTTTACTTGTCCCTGTCATTTCATGGTCATCTATTATTTTAATACTGCACTTTATTTCCGTTCCATACTTAGTACCTGTTGTACTGACCCCCTTCGGGGGGCTGCGTTCATGCCCGCAGGTCAGTTGGGTGATCCACGAGCTTAGGATCTCCACTCAGCTTGCAGTAAGACAACTCCACTACTCCGGAGTCTTGTCATGTTGGTACGGAGTTTGTATTAGAGTCTTGTACAGTTATGGGTACGGCGGGGCCTTGTCCCGTCATAGTAATTGTCCAAACTCTTAGAGGTTTGTATTCATATGTGGGCTGGACTGGCGTGAGTGGTATTTACATTGTTGTACATTTGTAGTCCCATTCAGGCGTTATATATTATGGCAGCCTTTCCGGCTTTGCGTTTGTTAAAAGAAAAAAATGAGTGTTATTTAGCTTCCGCGGGTTACTTGTATTGTATGGGTAGAAGGGTGCCCAGGTAGGGCACCAGTCGCGGGCCCGGGAACCGAGTCGTGACAACTTCTTAGGCTTCATTTTTTGTCCCTTTTAGTGTGCAATTCCATCTAAATCAAGCTCGTTTCCTCCTCTTTTTCCCATTTTCTCCATTTAGGACCGCTGTGACTCAAAAGAAAGAAAAAAAACCTAACACGACACTTATTTGAACGAAAAATGGAAAAATACTAACTAAAAATGACACAAAAGGTGTATACAAAATACACCTAACAACGATCCAGGGCCGCGTCGCTTACGTTCCAGAGGCTACTGGAAGTTAGGTGTCGTGATGCTAACGACGATGGTGAATTACTGTGGCTACTGGATGGTAGGAGTTGCGGTGCCTCCCCGAAGGGCCGCGACGCTGACGACGATGGTGAATTACTGTGGCTACTGGATGGTAGGAGCCGCAGCGCCTCCCCGAAGGGCCGCGACGCTGACGACGGGTTGCGGGACATATCCGAAAAATGATGGATAATATAGGGTGAGATATCATCATCCAAAAAATCATACAAACTAGACACAGGATTTTCTACTTTAGAAAATAGAAATTGGGACTCATCAAAGAGAACATGACGACTAATAATGATTCGTTTAGATGACAAATCAAAACATTTATAACCACAATGATTTGACGGATAATACAAAAACACACAAGGGGTAGAACGTGCCTGAAGTTTGTTAATTGTGATGGATGGAAAGAGTGGATAACATAAGCACATAGAGACCCTAAGATGTGAATACGAAGGAGTTTTTTTATATAAAATTTGAAGAGGGGACGAATATGTCAAATCTTTAGAAGGAAGAATATTAAGTAGATACGTGGCCATTTGTAGAGCATGATGCCAAAACAACGGAGGAACGAAAGAGTGAACAAATAAGGTGTGAATAATGTTATTAATGGTACGAATTTTACGTTCAGCTTTTGTGAAGACGTATGATGACAAGAAAAATGATTTTTTCCCCATTGTTAGCACAAAACTCCCGAAACTCTCCATTGTCATATTCTTTGTCATTATCACATTGAAGATTTTTTTAATTTTCGTTTGAATTGAGTTATAATGAAAGCTCTAAATTTTACGAAGATGGAAAAAACTTGGGATTTTTTCGCTAGTGGAAACGTCCATAAAAGTTTAGAATAATCATCCAAGAATAAAACATAATAATGATGACCCATAGAACTAAGAACGGGAGATGTCCATATATCGCTATGAATAATATCAAATGACATTGAATTATGAGAATTCGAAGCTACAAATGGCAACTTAATAATTTTTCATAGAGAACAAGATTGACAATTTGGAGTACTACGCGTACCCTTACATAAAATAAACTTATTTCTATCTAAAGTAGATAAAATAGACGACCCCGAATGACCTAGACGAGCATACTACAAGGAAGGAGCAAGAGGTGCAAAAGTGGATGACATGGTTTGACGCGAGAAACTGAGACTTTGTGTGATTGGATAAATATCTCCCCTACTGTCACACCTCATGAGAGAACTCCTTCACAGAAAACCCAAAGGGACAGACACCAAATTTTTAATTAGTTTTGGGGCATGAAGGGTATTTTTCAAAACAAGTGGTGGATGGGGAGGAGACAAAGTTTTATGACCATAACCCTTAATTGGAATCAAATTACCATTACCAACAATTATACCACAATTACTGCTCAAATTAGAATAAGACGAGAGAGTATCTTGGTCGGATATCATGTGGGTAGTGGTGCATGTGTCTATGTACCAATTTGGGTCTGGTTGAGTAATTCCAAGCGTGTGCATCGCGGCTTCAATGTCGATCTATGTGGGTCCCGCTGCGTGATGGTATTGAGGGGGTCGGGGCCCAAGCACCCCAGACTTTTTCCCCAAACCAATGCTGGGCCGGAACCTTACTACTGGACCCGAGAAATTGGGCCTAGTTTCCGCATCGGCTGAAACTCACTGGGCGCTACCGATCGGGACCCATCGCCATCGTATTGGGCCACTGTTGGCCCACATTGCGGATGCTACCGATCACGCCATCGCCACATTATGCATCGCTATTATGGGTGTTACGTATTTCTAGATGCATACGCAAGTGTACGTATCGTTCAAGTAATAAAGATCTGTAAGACCGGTTTATCGTCCACATAGACTGGTTTATTAAGTACCGATTATCTATCCTATGGTATTTATTTTGTTGACGTAATTTAGTTTGAGAATTATACTAAGAATTATGACTAAGTGCAGAGAATAAACTAAAGATTATAATACTTTGGGTTTATAACAGTTATGAAGGAAATAGGGCATTCCAATCTCCTCAACTATCCACTATTTCACGCGTTAATGCAATGCTAATGACTATTATTCTTATTAAGATAGCAGGTTAACTAATCTGTCATTATATTCCGGTTAGGACATACAAGCGCTCAACCTTGTGCAGAAATCTTCTATATTTCTATGATAAGTTTTAACACACGGGAGGATTAAGAACAATAACCTTAAATACTACACAAGTATCGGAGTACTTTCGTCCACGATTTTAACCTATGTCTAATCAACTACAGCATATTCAAATTTCACCTTTCAGACTTTTGATTCAAAATCATATAAGTGGTGACAATTAATAACTAGTTAATTATCAAGCAATCATAATAATATTGAATAGATCTTAATACGCTGAAGAAGAAATCAATAACTAATGCATTAACTATATGAAAGAGCTTCAAGAAGATATGGAAACCCTACTAAAGTATTTAGCTCCTAAACATTGTCATGTCAAGAACTAATACAAAATCCAACATAAAGTGAAATAAAGTAAAGGAAAGAAAAATAACTTGAACAATAAGGTGTCTCCAATTGTAGCTTGTAGTTGTCGTTCTCCTCTCCAAAGTAGTATGCTTAATAATGACAGGGTTTAGGGTATTTATATCTGAGAAAAACCGTCTTTCAGACCATAAAAACCTTGTCCAAGTCGGCCCAGGAAACCTGAAAAATACGTGTCGGCATCGCGGTTCCTCTGACCGGCACCGCGACCCTAAATGGATTCGAAATAACTGGAGGTTACTGGAATGGAGGCACCGCGGTTCCTTCGACGGTGATTTAGTTTCGGGCTTTCTGGAAATTTTACGCCTAGGTGCTAATTTTCTTGACCGCGGTTCTATGGCACCGCGGTGCTACTGGGCTAGGTAGCGCGGTGCCTCTCTGATTTCTGTCAGAATTTGCCAGATTTCTTCTATTCTTTTTTGCACTTCTTAGGCTTCATTCCTTTGGACTGTGCTTGTGCAATTTCATCCTCGAAAATAGTATCTTCTCCTTTATGCCCGTTGTGACACAAACGAAAGAAAAACACACCTAACACTATACTAAACGCAAAATAAAATAGTAGAATTCTAACTAAAAAGGACTCAAAAGAGTGTATAAAATACACTCAACAGTGTTGCCTCCGCAATTCTTGCCATTATTTTTTTTGATTTTGACTCTTTTTACCACCACCGTTGTGATTTTGGCTCACGTTGGCGAAATCGGAAGGGGGAAAATTTGACGCAGTCATCATGACAACGGGACTAGCCCCTATAGCTGCCTTTTTAGCCAAACCCGCTTCTTTCAATGTGAGCATGGAGCAGGCTTGATAAAATTCCGGAAGGGGGTTACTTTGAAGAAGGACCGAAGCAACACCGTTGTAAGTCTCGTATAAGGCTTCAACCATCTGTAGAACGAGATGACTATTAGTAACCGGAGCACCCACATTGTGAATTTCATCCGCCAAGTCCTTGAGTCGTTTACAATAAGATGAAACGTTAGGAACATTCGCCATAACAACTTGAGAAAATTCCTGTTCAAGATAACAATGCGAGAATGACTGTTATCTTGGAAGATATCGCGCAATCAATTCCAAGCCTCCATAGCTGTGGAGTTGGGTTTCATAATCGTCTGTAAAATGTGCATGGATATTGCGGCATAAATCCATTGAAGAACCTTTGCGTTAAGCGTGACTCATAATTTGGATCATCTGCTTTAGTGGGAACAACCTCTGTAGTCTCCGTATCACCCTCCTTAGGAGTAGGCGGAGGGATGATGTGGTGAAGAACTTGATGTGCCATAAATTGAATCTAGAATAATTCGGCCCACGTCCCATATTGGACGTTTTCTAGGTCAAGAACAATAGGGAGAACGCTCATGATGTTAGAAACTGTAAGGGCGTGATGAAGCGTGTTTTTATCAGTCATGGTGAATAGAACACGAAGATTTTGGAAGACAGAATTTGTCTAGGGTTTGGTGCAAAACCGAGAGGGGGGGAGGGGGTTTTCATACTTTTTTTAGAGAAAAAAAGAGAGAAGCGGAAGCAATGTAAAAATAACCTAGACTCTTGATACCATGAAAGAATTAATCCCTTGATTATTCGTATTGATGAAAGACATATATATACAAGTTACAATAGAAAAATCTTTTTCCTTTTCTACATCTAAATCCCTATTCTATATGAAGAAACAATTATGACAGTATTATAATATTAATTAAGGTTTAAGACTAATTCTAATATATACTCTATACAAATTTGCTTGTGTGGGCCCTGCGGGACTTCATCCTTGGACTGGGCTATGGACGAGAACTTCAGCTATGGCAGTGGCCCAATCCTTTTCGGTAATATACACATAATATACATTTATATATGTGTATATTTAACAAATGCGAATACCGAACATCGAGTGGAAAACTAAAAAAAAGTATTATAGATTTACAGCCTTCTTATACGCTATATTCTTTCATTTCCTCAAATTATTATACTTGTTTTCTTACTCTTTTTGCTATTCTGAGCAAGTAGATTAATCTTTTCATATTTATTTTTAACTTTTCTCTACCTCAACTGTGGTTGATTTTGTTTTTCCTGGGATTCAACGAATTGTACCAAGTTGTCATATATCACATATATATTAAACCTAAGACGTGCCTCTTTTCCACTTTAATTTTATACTCTGGTTAAAAGAAGATACGATTCAATAGTTGAATTTTGGTACCATCTACATGTAGGTGTACTCCATCTGGTTCATCCAAATCCAATGACTTTGACCTTTTAATTGGCAAAACAATTAATTATTAGCATAACTTAATCACCGACAAAGGTAAAATTACTAATCTCCTCACAGGATTCCATTAGTTGAGATAAATTAATATTGTTAATCGTCCTAAGAGATATGAATCTATTAATAAGTACAGATATTAGCTACATTGACCTAGTTAAGAACTATTACCGACATGTTTAATAGACAAATATTTGTCCTAACGTGTCAGAGATCGGTCTTTTATTCTCGTCTTTACTCTTTTTTTTAAACTGTTTATAATAATAAATTTGTAGGTTGCTTATAATTTTTTTATTACTGCATGATTAACAATATTTTCTTTATTTGCATATTAAACAGAGAAAGAGAAGACCTCAGTTGGACAATAATGGTCGAGAGTTCATTTTCTCACTGTAAAGTACCACAAGCAAGCATATGGATCTTGTAAATGCTTTGCTCCAGAGGCTATTCTTACCCTCTGTTTACTGTACATTCAGTTCCGAAGAAATAAAAGGTCCACGCCACCTCGAATGCGTAAATTATATAAAAAAAATTGATTAGAATCCTAATATGTAGTAATAATCTAAGTTACCTAAAATATAAGATGTCTAATTACTTACAATAATTGATTACTAATTGATTTCAATATTAATTACAATATCAATCATATCATGATTAATGGAGAATAAAGATAATTATGGAATTGCCCAATAATTATTTTAACAGTCCCCCGAAGTCTTAGCGGAAGGTTCACGTATGCTGAGACTGTTCCTGAAATCATCAAAAAGTACGCACGAAAGACTTTTTGTGAAGATATCTGCAATTTGATAGCGGGACTGTACATGGAGAACACGGACTTGTCCACGGGCAACCTTTTCTCAGACAAATAAGATATTCATTTCAATGTATTTTGTGCGCTGATGCTGAACATGATTTCCGGATAAGTATATCACACTCACATTATCACAATAGACCACTGTTGCCTTTTCAATCAGACAAATGTAACTGTAACAGTAGATTACGAAGCCAAAATGATTCAGCAACCACATTGGTTATCCCTCAGTATTATGCCTCAGCACTTGACCGAGATAGTGGATTGTCGTTTTGACGACCATGACATGAGATTGTCCCCCACGAACACACAATAACAGGAAGTAGAACGACGTGTGTCCGGGCAGCCATATCAATCCGCATATGTGTAGAATGAGAGACTCGAGATGGAGGACTTATATAGATGCAAAAGAAAGCTTAACCTGTTTTCCAAACACACATGTTTGGCAAACAGAAGAGTCCAAAAGTTTGTTACAAGAAAACTATTTATTCTTCCTAATATTATTAAAAACTGGCGCTCCTGAGTGTCCTAACCGATTGTGCCATATAATAGGAGAAATAACGGCAAATGTTGATGATTTGGTCATGCGATTGTTGTAAATAATGGTGATGCAAGTATCATGTGCTATTACATCTCATTAGTGGCATCCCCGTATGAAAATAGTTCACAGAAAAACCAAAAGGATCAAAATTCACAAAAATATTATTGTCAATTGTAAAACGTCTAACATATATCAAAATTTTAATCAGTTTTGGTGCATGTAAAATGTTTTTCAAGGATAGAGGTGGTTGTGGAGGGGGTAATTTTACCTGACCAATACCACGAATTAGAATTTTATATCCACTGTCGATAACAATATTTTTATGTTTGCTCATATTAAAATAAGATGGGAGATTACCTTGAGATGTCATTAAGTGGAACATAGCCTTGTGTCCATGTATCATGACTCATCTGGAACATTTAGATTCATGTTGTTCATGGCTTGTTCAATATCAATGGGTGCATAGAAAACAGAAGATGGTGTCTGGGTTGCAAATGCATGGTGTGGACACGAACCTAGAATTTCGGGTTGGCGATTTGAAGAGGGAGGCCTGACCCATGTCGAAGTTGGATATGGACATGGTGGGGCATCCCACTGTTGGGCACATGTCCACGGTGGAGCCTTGCGATTTACGACGGATTGGGCAAGGTCGCCATCGATTGGTAGCCATCGTCGGATTGGTTCTTTGCCACGAACACCGCCTACGCCCAGCTCGTCCCTTTTCACCATTATTTTTCCTTTGTTATTATTACAGTTTGATCCCTATTTCTGACCATTATTGTTTCGGTTGACACTGCCACCCTGACCAGAATTTTGTAGTGGAGAATCTACGAAAAATGAATTAGTGGAGACGATGGTCTTTCCAGCATTGGTTTCCCCGGCCGATACCTATTTTGCTTTCAGTGTTTCTTCAAGAATCAACCTCGAAGGGGCCTCATAGAAAGGAGGCAACAGATTGCTTTGTTGAATGAAAGTAGCAACTCCATCATATTGTTTATTTAGCCCTGCAATCAATTGAAGGACCAACTTTTAATTTGTTACGGGCGAATCAACATTGGAAAGTTGGTCCGTAAGCACTTTCAATTCCTGATAATAAGCGTAAAAGTTGAAAAAATCAACCAATTTAACATTAGTAAATTGGTGTTCAAGATATACGACCCGAAAAAGTTTGTTATTCTGAAATATATTTTGTAAATGTTCCCATGCCTGTTGAGCCGTAGAGTTCGGCTCCAAAATGGTATGTAAAATATCGTTTGATATAGTGCCATAAATTCATTGAAGGACTATAGCATTCAAATGGGACCATAGATTTTTTTCCACCGTAATGGTAACCGATGATGACTCAAAAGGTATGATATGATTGATTACCTCATAAGCGCGATAATGAATTTTGAATAATTTCGCCCAAGAGGTATATTGCTCTTTCTCCATTTCAAGTGTTATGGAGATAAAGTTCTTGACATTATTGACGGCAAGAGCGGGATGAAAAGTTTGTTTTTCGGCCATAGGTTCCACAAGAAATCAAAACTAGAGAAGAAGAGAAGTATTTTTGGTGTTTTGATGGATGTGGAGTGAATAACCCTAAGTGTTGGCTAGGGTTTTAGGATAGGAGTTAGAGGTAGCCGGGGGAGGGGGGTTGTATGCTACGTTGTATAAGTGGGTTTAGGTTTAGGGTTTATGATAGGAAGAAACCCTAAGGTGGCTGGAAGAAAAACAAGATGAAGAGAAGAAAATCGGCTAAGGAAAGGTAGGGTTTAGGGCAAAAGATCTTTGGCTCTGATACCATGTAGGAAATTGCTTCCTTGAATATTTCATTCCAATGATAGAATATATATCTAATCTAAGTTACCTAAAGTATAAGATGCTAATAACTTACAATCATCCTAACTAATTGATTACAATACTAATTACAATATCAATCATATCATGATTAATGGAGAATAAAGATAATTATGGGATTGCCTCATAATTATTCTAACAATTTTATCATTTTTAAATTTGGTTTTAGGTAAGCTTATGACTAAGTTGTTGGTGACCAATTTGTTAAACTGAATGAGGCTAACATATCCAAACATTTTATGCCAAAAATATAGGTCATCGTCAACCATACATAAAGAGGGTTAATTCGTCTTCAGAGAGAGAGACACGACATGAGCTTTGTAAACATTTTTGTGTGTTTTCCCCTCAAGTACAATTTCTCTTGAATTTGATTAGTAATTGTAAGATTGTATTAATCTCTCTTGGGGAGTCTTTCTCATTAATACATATATATTGTGTACAATGTGGAATCCTAATACAATAAGAATTCTAAATCTACCATAATTATACAAACTAAATATTACAAAATATATGCGGAATATTTTATAATATTCGCTAATACAACCTCCCCCCCCCCCCCCCCAGCCAGAGCGGGAGGAGGTCGGACGCTAAGACTGGATCTGAAGTCGAGGAATAGCGGTCTAGGAAGACCTTTTGTGAAGATGTTCGCATACTGATACGAAGAAGGTACATGCAACACCTTAACATGATCGGGAGCAACCTTCTCACGAACAAAGTGTATATCTATCTCAATGTGCTTGGTTCGTTGATGCTGAACTAGATTATGAGATAAATATACGGCGGATATGTTATCACATTAAAACAAAGACGTTTCAGAGCCAACAGATCTCCAAGTGACACTAAATCTCCAAAAGAAGGTTTCAGAGCCAATAGATCTCAGGAACAACATTTGCAACTCATCTAGACTCTGCTTCTGCACTCGAATGGGATAACGTGACTTGCCTCTTAGCATACTAAGATATGAGATTATCCCCTAAGAATACATAATAGTCGAAGGTGGAGCGTCGCGTGTCCGGACAACCAGCCCAATCAGCATCCGTATATGATAACAACATGGTCGGTACTGAGGGGTATAGATGCAATCCATGATCAAGTGTGTCCTTAACGTATCGAATGATACGTTTAAGAGCGGTAAAATGAGGATCCCTGGGGCATGTATGAATAAGCACACCTGCTGAACGACATAAATAATATCTGGCCTGGTGAAAGTAAGATAATTTAGTGCACCTGCAAGACTCATGGTAGAATCTGACACTGGATCACCCTCAATACCACTAAGCTTAGATTTAGAGTCAACCGGAGTGGACATGATCTTGCAGTTTGTCATTTTAGCCCTGCATACTATTTCATCTGCATACTTACGCTGACTTGTGTCTGCAGATCTAATCACTGATATCCCCTAAAAGTAACTTACCTTCCCCAAGTCAGTCATAGCAAATTTAGTTTTAAGTAATGCAATGATCTCATTTTTTCAATAAATAAGAAGAGTCAGTAAGTACAATGTCACCACATATAACAACAAATAAGCAATGTTAGTACATCGATAAAAAATAAATAGAGAATTATCACATTTATTGCATATGAACCCAATCTGCATAATGTACTGTGCAAAGCGATCATATTATGCTCGAGGGGACTGTTTCAAGTCATAAAGTGTCTTACGAAGAAGATATACATATTGAGGGGCTGCTGGATGGACAAAACAAGGCGGTTGGTGCATGTATACAATTTCTTTCAAATTTCTGTGTAGAAACATATTTTTCACATCAAGCTGATGAATCAGTCAATGCTTACTCATAGCAATACTCAGAATTGTGCGAATAGTAGTCAGTTTAACAACCAGACTGAATGTCTCACCAGAATCAATACCCTCCTGCTGATTAGTGTCATTAGCCACAAGTCTAGTCTTATATCTGTCTAGCTCACCGATGTCTCTGTATTTGTGATAAAAATACCACATGCATCAGATCACATTCACCACCTAGGATCTAGGAACCAAATCCCAAATGTGCTATTTTGTTAAAGCATTAAATTCTGCACGCATGACCGCATTCCAATTAGGGTCTTATTTGACTAATTTGGAGTTTTTGGGAATTGGGGTTATGATTTGGGTAGATAGGTTAAAGTGGACTTTAGGTTTGAAAATCCCGTGTTGGGCACGAGTTTTCATGTGGTGTGTGGGGGCAAGAAAGAGTACTTATTATGGGTTATGGGTCATAGTGACGGAGTCAGATTGATTTCTGGTTTGGGTGACAGGGCAGGGTACTGGTGGAGGGTTCGACGTTGGGTTGGGTATGAGGTGTGTGGTATCTGGGTGTAACGTCGCGCTGGGTGATGGCATCGATTTGGGTAGATCGATGTGGATTGAGTGACCTGGTGTCTTGTTTGCGTGACGACTCCGATGTGGGGTTGACTAGGTTGTTGGGCATGGTTGACTGACGGTAGGAGATGCGGTGTATAATTGTCGCATTGGGGTCGGTGACATGGGTGACCGGTGCTTGGGGGTTTCAATGCCGGGGTTGATAGTCATTATCGGGAAGATGTTCGGCAGATTGTTGGGGAGAGTTCTGGTAGGTTAAATAGACTGGACTGGGTTGACACCGAGAAACGTTGATGGTGACGCAGTGGTCGTAGCTGCTGGAGTTGGCAGTGATGGTATAGTGACTTGATAACTGGGCAGGTGGCGGACGACAGGGGAAGGTTTGGACTCTTCGAGAAACGTGTAATTGGAAGTCTAGAATTTTTGAAGGTGGCGAATGGAAAGATCACTTCGTTAAACGTGATATGATGAGACACGATGAACTTACATGAAGATATGTCCTAACACAAATACCTCTATGATTGGGCTGGAAACCTAATAAGACACAAGGGTGGTATGGTGTGCAAGTTTGTGTGGGACCGTATACGTAAGATTTGGGTAACACAGGCAATCGAAAATTTGTAGGTGATTATAATATGGGATTCAACGGAATAAAATTTCGGTAGGTGTTCTATTTTGGAGAGTCTGAGTGGGAAAAATATTTAGAATATATTCGGCCATTTTCACAATATAGACTAAAAAATAAGGGGGAGGCATGAAATAAAATCGTATTAACCATGTTATTGATAGTGCGAATGATTCGTTCGGCCTTGCCATTTTAAGGAGAGGTGTGGGGACATGAGAACCGGAACACTATGCCATTAGTATAGCAAAAATTGTGAAATGCAGAATTATTAAACTCACGACCGTTATCACACTGAAGCGATTTTATGTCTTTTTTAAATTGTGTTTTGACATAGACACGGAATGCAAAAAACTTGACAAACACTTCAGACTTGAATTTAAGCGGATATACCCAGACAAAGTGAGAAAAGTTATCTAATAAGACTAGATAAAATTTATGACCTAGTGAGTTAGTAATGAGAGATGTTTATAAATCTGCATGAACAATGTCAAAGGGAGAATATGTAACAGTTGAAGAAGACTGAAACGGAAGGCGAACGTGTTTGCCTAAGAGACAAGAAAGGCACTGTTGGGCAAATTTTTCATTATGACAACGAATTAAATTATTATTTCTAAGAAAATTAAAAGCAGGGGCTCTTGGGTGTCCAAATTTATTGTGTCAGGTTGACGGAGAAATTGTTTCGAAGCCAGTGCGAAGAGTGACATGGACAGTTAGAGATGTGGGAGGGTTGACACTAGCAGCGGACGTGAATATGAAAGGATAGATATCACCCTCACTATTGCATCTCATAAGGAGTTTCATGGTACGGAGGTCAGTTACAGAAAATCCAAACGGGTCAAAGTTGTTTGATACAGAATTATCGGTGGCAAATTTCCTAACGGATATTAGGTTGTTGATAATGTTAGGAGCATATAAGACGTTATTCAGGGAGAGATGGAGATGCGGTGGTGAGTTTAGTGTGTGGCCAAACCCTTGATATGGATGCGATGACCGTTTCCAACCATAATAGATTGTGGTGTATTTAAACTTCATAGTTGAGGAAGATTACCAGAATTGTTGGTGAGGTGAGATGTGACACCCGCATCCATATACCACGCATTATCGGGCTGGCGAGGAGTTAATGTGATGAAAGCCGAGCCCAAATTGGATTGGAGAGGCTTGGAGCGGACTTCTGGGCTCCAGAAAATAGGGTCGAATTACTGTGGCCCATTGATTGGCCTGGGGCGGACTGGTAGGCTGCCTGAAATTGAGCTCAAAATTAGTTTCCAGAACTTGGATTGTTAGGCTGAGGTTGGGCCGCGGCTGCTACTGCATGTCCCTGAATGCCGGACAATGTTGTGTCGACGCTGCCATGAAATATATATATATATTTATATATATTCGGGTAACGGACAAAACTTATGATTGTTCTCGGGTAAAGGGAAGAGAGAACAGGAAGGAAAAATTGTGTGATGCTGGTTGTTCTCGGGTGAAGCAACAAAACAGAGAAAAAATTCTAATTCAAAAAAAATTCCGGGTAAAGTAGAAGAACACAGAGGGAGAGAAAGAGTTAACTTCTGATTTTTTTTTCCATGGGACAAAGAAGAAAAGAATAACTACTTTTGATTGTGGCAGAAGCTTTGAAGAACAAAACACAGCAAAGAAACATATGCTTTTGTTTCGGAAGTATTGGTGAAGCCGTCTGCTTATTGCAGAAACCGAGGTGGCTGTGGGTGGAAGGAAAAATTAGAATTTTAATTTTAATAAGGATTCTAATTCTATCATAATTATACAACACTAAATATTACAAAATATATAAAAAATATTTTATAATATTTGCTAATATTTGGAAGTGTTTTCTACCTTGTTGCCTCTGTCACACATTTGATAAATACTCAAAAATTATGTCTAAGAACATTTACGAAATAAAATTCTTTTAAAGCATGGGAGAAAAACTTACCAATCTCATCTATGTTGATAATTTCACCTCTTTTAGCGTGTTACCAAAAGCCACACATCCTTCCTGGAATGCTGTCTTGCTTTCAGACATATGCCTTAAACAACCACTATCTAGATACAAAATTGATTGCTCCTGCCCGCAAGGTAGCTAAGTTGGTGGAGTAGAAGAGCGCGGGACCGAAAGTTCACGAGTTCTCAATTCTCAACACCTTGGTTGGTCTGAAATGCACATGGCCATCAGTGTGGTTTACCTGACTAACGTGATTTGCAGGCTATTGCATCAGTCCGAGGATTTACCCAGTGCACACTTGTAAAAAATGTAACATATGCGGGTTTCCATACATAAAAAAAATGATTGCTCCTTTTAACTTTAACCTTCACGGTTGAGTTGAGTGAGACCTACTATGAACGCGGAGGGTCAAACAGTTGATCACCTTGGCGAGCTGTGGTCCGCAATCGTGGAGTAGGAAAATCTGGGTTAACCAAACGAACATGAAAAAATTGGAAAATACTTTTCTCCATAACGAACACACCCTAGGAGTTGGTCTCTGCGATCGTGTGATGCTTCTGCAACCGCAATGAAGACATAACTTGAGTATAAAAGTTTATTGACAAATTTTAGACCTCATTCTTGATCATTTTTAGAGAAGTATAGCTCATGGGTGATGCCAAGATGGGTAGAATTCAGCCTACAACATTAAGATAATGATTTCCTCGCCATGTACGGATTTTGTTCTCAAATTTGATTCAATCGTAATCATAAATACATGATACTGAAATGATTACATTGGATTTTTTTTACCCATGTCTAGAATCAATAAATTAGCGATATGAACATTGTTATTGGCCTCTAATTAAGATTCTAATGATAGATTTGATTTCACGAGCTTATGGATAATTGAATTATGTAATTTGTTCAGGGGTTTGACCAGGTTAACCGAGTGTTGACTATAATTTCTTCAAAAATAAATTATGAAAATAGACCCACTAGTATATTTAACGTGTTATTTAATATTTTGCATAGACGACTAAGGTTATTGGAGCTCGTATGATCGGAGAATACAGTGATAGCTTGGGGAACCATACCGTCTTCAAGGTAAGTAAGACTTTAAATGTAGGGCTATCTTACTTTTTCAAAAACATTATTTGAAACTTGCATAATTGCTTCAAACTACTTAGAATATCGTGGGACACAAGCATACTAGGATATGCATGCTATTTTGAGTTATTATTACTATGATTGTGTTTCTCTTAGTTATAACATGATATTCTTGAGTTGTAAAAGCATGAGCCAGACTTATTTTCTATAAACTGAGCATGACTTTCTAGTATTTTAATTACTAAAGCATGATAGAGCTATTTGACATAGCAATACGTGTTAGAGAATTTTTGTGTGTTACTCATCAAATGATGTTGTTGTTTGCACCATATGATGTATTTGATCTACTTGAGATTTATTTGATTCTTGTATCAGACAGATGACAAGGGCTTGTGGGAGCGATGTAGCAATTCTACCTATGGAGGGACTATTGTTGGTCTAATGGGTACATACACTAGGGCTAGGGCGTTTATGTGATTCATGGTTGAGATTGATATGTATATATCATCTGTATTATTTTACTTGTTATGATTTTAAATATATCATACGTATACTCCCTGAAGATCCTCTACGAGTAGTGTCACATGATGTATCTAATTTTAAATATTTTAGGGTAGACATTTCTTTTAAATGGTTTATTTTGTTGTGGATTCGCCTATTGGGTAGTAGCTTTCTAGGTGTTCAACATGGCCTATGAATTTGGAGCGTGACATATAAAAAATCAAGGAATTGTCGATTCATTTGTAATAACGGTATCCGAAGCCCTAGACCAGTTGGTCATGAAGGCAGAGGGTATCCTCATTGGGTGGTGTGAGAGAGTTTGGTCACAAGTTCGAAACTCCAGGGTAACGCCTGGCCTGTCTTCGCCTCTTGGGGGGAGCCTGTCACACCTGGCTTGCCAAGTGTGGTTTAACTGACTGACGTGGTTTGCAGGCTATTGCGTCAATCCGGTTTACCTCAGGCAAGAAAAAACAATTTGCGGGTTTCGTCAACAAAAAATTTGTAATAACGGTGAACCTTGTATCCATATTTCGAATTGATTTATTATCCGACATAAAAATAGTTCATGAATTTGGGGAGTCCAAAAATGATGTTTTTCTTAATGTTTGTATTCTTCTCTTACAAAATACTCATTTACTTCAATAGGAACATCTTGGTGTTATTTATTTTTATTGGTGGGAACCAAAGGCCTTTATTAAAAGTATTCCATAATTCGTAGTCCTATACTATAAAAAAAAAACTTCCATTTTAACTTTTCACCAGCTACAATGTTGTCCATTAAACAATGTAGGATGTGTGCTGGATTATCCCTCACAAATTCTTGGTAGAGTGATAATTTTGAACATTCTCAAGGTGTTATCGCAGTGAGAAAACCTGCTATGACAAATTGTTATTTAGCACGTCATTTGGACACTAGTCTAAAGGGGGATTGAATAGTGATTTACCCAAATATTTGTTGGGAAGAACAAGCAAATATCAATTCGCACGATAAGGTAATAGCAGAAGAAATATCTCAGGCGATTTGCAACTGCTCACGCAAGTGTACGTATCGTTCACAAGTAATATAGTCTGGTAAGACTGAATATCATCCTCAAAGACTGATTTCTAATTACCGAACATCTATTCTAGATTATCTATTTGGAAAACGATAATTGAATTGAGTTTTTATCTAACTACTAGAATAATTGCAAGAGTTACTGAACTATTTAAGTTGTAATTAGTTATGAATGAATTAGGGCTTCCAAATTCCTCGACTATCCACTCTATTCAATCCTTAATGCAATTAGAATGACTTCTTCTTCTACGTTAAGATAGCGGTTAACTAAACTGTCTTATATTTCGGTTGGGATATATAATCGTTCAACCCCAGTGCAGAACTCTTCTATATTTCTATGATAGGATTTATTACATAGGAGGATTAAGAACAGTAACCTATAATGCTACACAAGTATCGGGGTACTGTCGTCCGTGATTTTAACCTATGTCTAGTCAATTACAACATATCCAAATATCTCTTCGCAGTTCTTGATTCGAAATCATATATATATTATGATAACTAGTGATTAATTAATTATCAAGCATTCATACCAATTATTGACTAAATCTTAATCAAGTGAAGAAGAAATCAAACTACTGCATTAATTCATGAATAGAAGTTTCATGCGATTCATAAGGAAAACCCTAATAAAAAGATTAGCTCATAGTCATAGACATGCTAATAACTAATTTAATATCCATACATGAACAGAATTAAAAACAAAGAAAAGGAAAAAAATAACTGAACAGGTCTCCAATCTTCTATCTTGATTCCTATCTGAACGGAGTTGTGTGGTGTAGAATAGGGTTTTTAGAATATGTACAAGATGCCTCCTTTAGGTCAGCCTTCTTCTCTTTTATAGCAAACCCTAGGGCTTACGTATGTTGCAAATTTCATGCCCTATGGACCCTTTTGCCCTTGGCCAAATTAACTTCGGAACTAAAATTTCTGCGGGCCTCTCAGACGTTCCGGCGCCGCGGCCTTGTTGTTCGGCGCCGTGGCTCTGCATGACTTTCGTCCGGGTTGTCAATTTCTGTCATTTTCTGCCTCAGATTCCTCCTTTTATGCCCATTTTCTGCTCCTTTTCGCCATTTTACCGTTTTGAACCGCTGTGACTCAAAAGAAAGAAAAACAAGCTTACTACTATACTAAACACAACAAAAACGAGTAAAATACTACTTAAAAATGACTCAAAAATGGTATATAAAATATGTCTGACAAACCCCCAAACTTGAACTTTGCTCGCCCTCGAGCAAAGAACAAAACAAAACAAAGAAACAAAAATCAAAAGACTCAAAGACGCAAATCAAGCAACTGCACAAGGTTACTTAGAAACACATGAACGTCAGTTGTGATAATATGTTGGAACATGTATAGCATGAATTTAACATAAATGTGTCTAACGGTGACCGGTCGGGACGGTAGCCACTGAGTTTAACAGGTTACGGACGATTCTGCGTCGGTTCACCGGACTCGGGCCAACCTGCAGTTCGTTACGGATTCGAGTTGGCCTGCGGTTCGGTCGAACTGGTCCAACCGGTCCTGGTTTCTATTTTTTTATTTCTAGTATTTATTTTCGATAATATAACCTAAATTCAATTGAAATATGTAATATAATCAGCTAAGATATAATTTAGTTGTATATATTAACATTGAAACTTTAAAGTTAACTTGTTATTTTATAGTTTATAACTTTATACTTTATAGTTTATAACTTTATATTGTAAATTTGTAATTATACTTTTATTAATTTATTAGATTAGTAGATATAACTTATAAGTAATATGATTAACAACTAAATAGATAGTAAAATTAAAATTAATGATAAGATGTAAACTTTTGAACTTTTATAACGTTAATAAGAGTACATAATGAAGTAATAATAATTTTATTTACATATTATGCATCCTTTTTGCAAGTTCTTCGTAATCTATAGGTTGATTGAATTGGTTATGCTCCATAGCCTCTAAATTTGGAGTATTAATTCCGATCCACTCCGCTCCGCCTTCCAAAATATTGTCTATTTCTTCATCTTCCCGAGAAATAACGTCTCCACATCCTTGATTTCTTCTCTCGATCGATCCAATCCCCGCGGACTAACAACTAATGTGCTTCCACCCAACGATAGTGACGTGTGTCTCTATTTGATCTCGTGCTTGGCTAAATGCACTTTCGTAAGCCATTTGAGATCGACACATTAAGAACATCCCGCCATCGCCAAGTACCGGAATTGCCTTTGTTATCCCGCCACCATTGTAAAGGGTCAAAATTTTCTTCACTCATGGCTTTGCAAATAAAATTGCATCTCATCGCAAGATCGGCTTGTGGTTGGTTGTGTTGTAAAAGAGCTCCAAATGTCTAAAGAATCATCTTCATCGTCAACATCATTGAATCCTGCAGCAGTACACACAGAAACAGAACTAGAAGGAATATTAGTAACAGAGTTGGTGTTATCATGTAATGTAGCATAATATTCATATAATGTAGTTAAATTAGTATCAAGTTTACTTATGCAATCAAATGAAGATGGAGTTTCTGTTTGACCTATTTCCATATAAGTATATAAACTAAATATTAAATTATGACAATCTACTTTTTAATAGAAGGATTTAAGATCGCACTAATACAATAAACATCAGAATAGGAAAAAATATTTTTAAACTTTTCAAACATAATTGTAATCGCATCAGATATTTCACATTTGATTTTAAACCATAAAGTAAATAGGAAATTTCAAATATATGAGCTAAAGCATTACAAATCGTTGGGTAATAAGATCACGAAAATTCAACGATTGCGATGTAAAATTTACGTAAATTTTTAAAAGTTCACCAATTGATTTCCAATGTTCGTCGCTTAACATATACATCACGTTCTTACAATGCGTATTTGCAACATGTGTTATGGGGTCTTTATACTTATAACATTCTTTTAAAAATAAATAAGTATAATTTCACCGTAATAATCTCTTCCGCATGAATTTAGGTCTCAAATTAAATTGTTTACATTTTCTTTAAATTCTATAATTCTATTTTTCCTATTATTACCTGAATAACTCCAATGACTCTTTTGACAAGTTTTATTTGTGAAAATAAATCAAGACCACTTTTAACAATTAAATTATAAATATGACAAGCACAACGAACATGAAATATATCGAAGTGGTGGTTGTACTTCCTTTAAAAGATCTACTGGCAGTATTATTAGATGCATTATCGAATGATACACAAAGTATTTTATTATAAAGATTATATTTTTGGGCAATAAAAACAAATAGTTTCGCATATATTTTCCAAGATGACTTTGATCCTCGCCATACGCAAAGCAATAATACGCTTTTTCCATTCTAAAATTTTCATCAATCCAATGACAAGTAATTGTTAAATAATCATAATCGCTCAACGATGTCCAATGTCCAAGTAAAACTAACATGTAATGGAAGGTTAGCAAACAAATATTGCAAGAAAATAACATAATCATTATGAAGTCTAAAAATATCGGCTCTAGTAGTACTACGAGGAACACCTTTAAAAAAAGGATTATATACTCTTTGAATATATGTAATTAAATATGAAGAAGAAGCAAAAGAAAAAGGCAAACAACCTCCGACAATCATTTTTGCTAATTCAATGCGATCTTTTTTTGGATCGTACTTAGCCAACCCCCCAGTTAATGGATTAAGTTGTTGTTGACCGGGTTCTAAATCAGCGACAGCATTCCATTGTGCCGTATGATCGAATTTTATATGTCTAGCTATGGTGCCCGTCACCACCCCATGTCTTATGTTTATAAGTTCTCCCACAAATATTACATTTAACTCTATCAGTACCCACAACTTTATCATAAAAGAGCCACACTTTACTCCTTTTTTTTCTTGCTACTGGTTCTGGTAAAGGAGGTCTACGACTACGACTACCACTAGCAGTACCAACATTGACAGAAGGAACACTAGTAGGTGTAGGAGGTTCTTGTTCTTCAAGTTCAACAATATTATCTAATTGAACGTTATCACATTCATTATCTTCTATTCCAAAATCTTCTTGCATTTGATCATAATCTATATTTTGATTAGATGATGAAGAACCTACAGATTTTTTACCCCTTGAACTAGATTTCTGGTAGCGATCCAGCGCAATTCCCCTTAGTAAAGACATTATAAAATATTTAAATAATCAACAAATAAATATGACAATTTAATAAAATAATTAGAGAATGAAACGAGTGTACCAAACTTCGGGATTCAGAATTCAATAGAAATTCGAAGCTCGAAGTCTTGCGTCTTGCTACTTTGAATTTGAAAACTAATAATATTAATAACTTGAAAATTGATAATAAAGATGATTAAGAGAGTATGAGAATAAGAGAATTGAAAAAAATGTTGTGTGATAAAAATGAAGAAAATGTAGAGAATTTATAGATTTTTTAAAGGGTAAAAATGGAATTAAAATAAATAAGTAAACAAAACAAAAAACAAAAAAAACAAATAAATAATAGTGCCAACGGTCGAAATGACCGTTGGTCATGCCCCGCCCCAGCCAAGCCCAATGGTCGAAATGACCGTTGGGCAAAATTTTTTTGTTTATTCACGGTCCGGACCGGTTAACCGGTAATGAAACCGGTTTTCCGTTCTGCACGCCTAACCGTCCGCCTTACTGGGTTTTTATAACGTGCGGGTTGGGGTTGAGGCGGCCAACCCCCAACCGGTATGCCCTACGGTCCTGGCGGTTAAACTACCGGTCAATCGGTCGGTTAAGTCAACCGGACGGTTGACAGGTATAATTTAACAATCTAGAATTTTAAGTAAGATATTTCGCAAATTCATTTCAATCACAATCAATGGAAGCATGAACACCTAACATATGCATGTCAATTTCATTTTCATTTTTCTCAAAATTCCATGAGTCTGTTTACTTGCTATTCTCCACTAATCATGGACATACATACTAGAGATCTTCAGGACTTTTCATGGTTGTAATGTAGGTTTAGGCATGAGTAGATAAGATTAGGCATTTAGGCTCAATTTACATACCATAAGCGTTTTTTTTCTCATTCAACCATTTCATCTCCTTCTTTTTGGTATTCTTTTCAAGTCATACATATCATTCCCCTCTTTTCTTTTTGGTTGAAAGCATGGAATACATTTACATAAGCACCCCCAAACTTAAATTTTTCCATTTTTCATTGGGGTGCATAACTTTTCACTCTCTTTTTGTATTTCTTTTTCACTCTTTTCCTCCCTATATTCAATTACTGTTTATGGCACACAAGGAAACATAGGGTGTCAAAGAAATAACTTTTATTTTAGGCTCAAAGGGGCTAACTAGGGATACATTTTAGTGCAGGGTAGGTAATGAATGGTAAGAAGGGCTAACAAAGAAATGCCTGAATCATCTCCCTAACATGTACATCCTAATTATTTCGCCTCAAATAACAAGCAAGCACACTCATAGACGTTTTTTTCACAATTGACAACACATAGGCTAAGCACAAAATATTCCAAATAATTAGACTTACATGAATCTTTGACATATCTAACTTAAGCACACATATTTTAGCTTCTAATTTCATTACATTATCCCACTTAATTAACTAGGTGTTTCAAGTAAACACAACATGCATGATTATAAAAACAAATTTGACTCATATAAAACACACACAAAAAAGACTCAAAAATAGACACACAAATAAAATAAGAACCCCCCCCAAACTTAAACTACACATTGTTCCAAATGTATAAGACTCAAAAATAAAAGGGATGACTTACAGACAACAGCGGCTCAAAATGGTGGTGGTGGTGGCGAATTGCATTAACAGAGAATTTTCCATTGGCGCCGCGGCGCCCAATTTCCTGGAATCCTGCATTATAGCGCCGCGGCGCTGCACCGATTTTTTTGCTTTCCAGCTTTTTTCTGTGCTTCATGTCCACTTTCCTCACCTGTCATCACAACACAAACAAAAATACCAAAAGTGAGACTGTTCAATTTAAAAAAAAAAAAAAACTAAAACGAAAAATTTAAATAACATAATTAAATTCTTGGGTTGCCTCCCAAGTAGCGCTGTCTTTAACGTCTTTTAGCCGGACGCAATTAATCCTTACTAGTGCCTGGTTGATCCTCCTGCGAACGGCTTGCAATCCGTATAGTTATTTTTGCCGGCCTCACTTCACCTACACCATTTCTATAGAACACAGAAAATGGTAGTACTTTTATGCTTGCTCCTAAATTGTTCAATACTTGCTTGCATTCAAAATTCCCTATAGTGCAAGGAATAATGAAGCTCCATAGATTTCTAGACTTTTTGGAGTTCTCTTGAGGGTATGGACATTCTGTTTGGGGGTCAGCAAAGACATCTGGTGGTATTTCTTCTGCAATGGGTATAACAAAAAGGAACTCCAAGGAATTCAAAAAGGTGAAAAATTGAATTCCAGTAACCCCTTCTTTCTCTACACCAACTATCTTTCTCAACTCCTCAACAACTTGGTGTGGTTCAGGCTCCTCACTTTGCTTATCACTTCCCACAATGGTGTCGCTAGATAGATTTTCTTGAGGTGTATTGATCACCATATCCATCAGTTGCCCTATTTGTGTCTCCAAATTTCTGAATGATTGGTCTCAGCCATAAACTGAGTCTGACACTTCGTGAGCTTGAGTATGGCTTCCTGCAGCTCATTTTGATCTTCCTGTGGAACCTTTGGGTTAAGTTGTCGTTGATGACTCCACTGCCCCTGATAGTAGTAGTAGTCCATGTGTCCTTTTTTTTAATTTACTAACTTTACCTACAAAATAAGAAAAACAATAAAAAGTAATAAAAAGATGCTCGAAGAACAAGTTAACTTGGAGCAACCAGATTAGAAATAAAATAACATGTCCAAATATATACAAACCAAATTAGACATAAGAATAGATAGTTCGATATTAAAAGTACGTCAGTCCCCGACAATGGCGCCAAAAACTTGTTAGCGATATTTAGAATGCTCCACACAAGCGCACACATCGTTGACAAGTAATATAGTCTGATAAGACCGAATATCGTCCTCGGAGACTGATTTCTAATTACCGAACATCTATTTTAGGTTATCTATTTGGCAAACGATAATTGAATTGAGTTTTTATCTAACTACTAGAATAATTGCAAGAATTACTAAATTATTTAAGTTGTAATCAGTATGAATGAATTAGGGCTTCCAAATTCATCTATTATCCACTATATTCTATCCTTAATGCAACTAGAATGACTTCTTCTACGTTAAGATAGCGGTTAACTAAACTGTCTTATATTTCAGTTAGGATATATAATCGCTCAACCCCAGTGCAGAACCCTTCTATATTTCTATGATAGGATTTACTACATAGGAGGATTAAGAACAGTAACCTATAATCCTACACAAATATCGGGGTACTGTCGTCCGCGATTTTAACCTATGTCTAGTCAATTACAGCATATCCAAATCTCTCCTCTCGGTTCTTAATTCGAAATCATATATATTATGATAACTAGTGATCAATTAATTATCAAGCATTCATACCAATTATTGACTAAATCTTAATCAAGTGAAGAATAAATCAAACTACTACATTAATTCATGAATAGAAGTTTCAAGCGATTCATAAGGAAAGACCTAATAAAAAGATTAGCTCATAGTCATAGACATGCTAAGAACTAATTTAATATCCATACATGAACTGAATTAAAATCAAAGAAAAGGAAAGAAAATAACTGAGCAGGTCTCTAATGTTCTACCTTGATTCCTATCTGAACGGTGTTGTGTGGTGTAAAATAGGGTTTTTAGAATATGTACAAGATGCCTCATTTAGGTCAGCCTCCTTCTCTTTTATAGCAAACCCTGTGGCTTAAGTATGTTGCAAATTTCGTGCCCAATGGACCCTTTTGCCCTTGGCCAAATTAACTTCGGAACTAAAATTTTTGCGTCGGCGTCGCGGCCCTGCAGACTGGCGCCGCGGCGCCATAATTCATGTGGCCTCTCAGCTGTTCTGGCGTCGCGGCCCTGCTGTTCGGCGTCGTGGCGCTGCATGACTTTCGTTCGGGTTGTCAATTTCTGTCCTTTTCTGTCTCAGATTCCTTCTTTTATGCCCATTTTTCGCTCATTTTTGCCATTTTGCCTTTTTGAACCGCTGTGACTCAAAAAAAAAAGAAAAACAAACCTAATACTATTCTAAACGCAATTAAAACGAGTAAAATACTACTTAAAAATGACTCAAAAAGGGTATATAAAATATGCCTAACAAAATACCCAACTCAAAAACTTTCCACACTATTTGAACAAGCGGAGAAAATTAATTTCAAGCACAAACGAATATATGGACATCAACTATACCAATAATAAAATATCAAAGCAAGAAAACTAAATCATATGCAAGAGATACCAAATTTACGTGGAAAATCCCTTCAATGTGAGGAGAAAACAACCAGGGGACCTCCGCCCACAAAAGGTTCACTAAAAATCAACAAGATTTACAATAATGTTCTCAAAATGGCTACAACATCAACACCAATTACGGAGCCACAATACATAAAAGATAGCACTAAAAACTATTGAAGAAAGGAGAGAAATCACCTCCAAAAATGAGCTATTATTCGTGCTCTATAACCTGGAGCTACATACCACAAAATTCAATCTCCACCATTTATATCTGATAAACATATCTTTAGAATCCAAATTTTAAATTTGAGCACGTTCCAACGATTAACAAAGCGGAAAATGTAATTTTAAGCGGACTGATGTAGCTGATTTTCTCTAGTGCGAAAATTAGCACTTCTCTCTCATTTTTTCTCTCTATATAGCTGTTATGAATTCACTCTTATGTTATTGAAATAAGACCTAATTTAATCTTATAAATAGTGGACTTTAAGGAAAAAGTTCTCTTGGTCTAAAAGGTATTTTATTTATCCACATAGAAAGGGAAAAGCCCAAAACCCCAACAATTCTCCCCCTCCCGACTATATGGAGGAGACCGCCATCTCGGCGATCATGCAACACTCTTCAAACTTTCCTCTTGGCAAAGCTTTAGTCATCATATCTGAACCATTATCATCAGTGAATCTTCTCAAGTTCAACCAACTTAGAATCCAACACATCTTTAATCCAATAATATCTCACATTAATATTTTTCGATCTACCATGAAATGTAGAGTTCTTATTAAAATTAATGGTTCTTGACTATCGCAATGAAGCGCGTACCTCTCTTGAGAAAAGCCAAGTTTCTCTATGAATCTCTTCATCTACGTCAACTTTTTACAAGCTTCAACAAAAACAATAAACTCAGCTTCTGTAGTAGATAGAGCAACACATTTTATAACTTAGATTGCCAAGACACGACTCCCCTGCAAAAGTAACCAAGTGTAACCACAAAGAATAGGCTGCCCTATCCCAAAATAGAAACTCAGACTAGAAGTGCCACAAAGATATCTCATAACCCACTTCACATCATTCCAATGCCCTCTATTGTATTAGAAAGAAAACGTCTAACATTACCAACAATATGAGCAATATTTGATCTTGTACAAATCATTGCATACATCAAACTTCCAATAACTGAAGCATAAGAAACTTTCTTCATATCTTCCTTCTCATCATCACTGGAAGGACACTGCTTCGTGCTCAATTTGAAGTGCATAAATAAAGGTGTATAGACAACCTTAGCTTTATCCACGTTAAACATGTGAAGTACTTTTTGAATGTACTTCTCTTGTGATAACCACAACTTCTTGGCCTCTCTGTAACGGATAATCTGTATGCCAAGAATCTGCCTTGGTGGTCTCAAGTCTTTCATGTCAAAAGACTTATTCAACTCTTGCTTCAACTTCTGAATTCTGCAAGCATTATGGCCAACAACAAGCAAGCCATCAACATAAAAGCAATAAATGATAAAGTCACAATCAGAGAAATTTTGAACAAAAATGCAATGATCTGAAGAAGTCTTCTTGAAGCAATGTTGACTCGTAAAAGAACCAAACTTCATGTACCGCTGCCTTGGAGCTTGTTTCAGACCATATGTCACGCTCATTTTCGACCGCAACATTATTCTAGTGAATCCTGCTTAATAAAAAGTTAGAAAATAAATAAAAAGAATAAAATGTGCTAAAAAGCACTAAGGGTGCTAGAATCATGCTAAAAGGTAAAAGGTGTTAAAGGGTTAAAGGATGCTAAAAGTAGTGCTAGGGTTCGCGGAGTCGCAACCTAATTAGTTTGGGTGAATTAGGACACCTAAATGTCGACTAGGTTAAATTCAACACTAACTCCATTTTTATGGTCTGCAAAACTAATATGAGATTCTGGATAAGAGTTCTTTATTAATCTAGAGGGAAGGGATTAGGCACCCTCTAAGATCCGCTAACTTACGGTTGTTCGTTCAAACATAGGTTAATTATTTATTCTAAGGAAATGTGTGTTTTGAAAATATAAACGATGCTTCAAAGTATTTTATAAAATGAGGCATGTTGATAAAAAGTTTATAAGACTAATGCTATAAAAATATATGTAAACTTTTAAAGTGTGCGTTTATATTATTTATAATGTAAACGATGCAAAGTTGATTTATGGACTAAATATATGTACTTGCTTTATAAAAATACATGTAAAGCTAATTTTGGATAAGTGCATTGTAAAATATATATAAAGTTGAAAGTATGCATTTATATTGTTTATAAAATGAATATGCGCAAAGTCGATTGATTTGACTAAGGATATGCATTTATCTGCGAAATCAAAGAAGTGATGCGTTAGTTTCATGTTTAGATATGCAATTTTAACGGTTAGACAAAAGATTAGACATGAATGACAAGCCTAAGATAAATAATTAGAAGTGCATTTAATTCTAAATCACCTTCCCACCTTATATGTTCAAAGACTAATTGAACAAGATTTCCTATTAATTACAAAGTTAGATAATAAAATTGCGATAAACAAATAAAGGCATAAAATGAGGCAATGAGATTAAAAGAGTAAGAGGAGTTGAGATGGATGACGACACCATCTTATCCTATTTTGTTTTAGGAATTTCATCTCCAGGCAGCGAACCGAGGCAGCATATCAAGTCGTCGATTCACTCGGGATCCATTGCGATGCGTTTAAAAGAGAGGTGCGAGAATTACTTGATAATTCTTGCTTGATTCTTTTCTACGGTTTCTCGATTGCTTACGGTTTCTCGATTGCTTACTGATTGAGTCTTTCTCTTGAGACTGATTTTTCGCTGCTTTTTCTACTGTTTTTTTATTGTTGAAAGGCTTACTCCTTTCCGGATTGATGGATGCCTTTGGATGTATAAATTGATTCCTTTTTATAGCCATGGTTTGAGTTCCAAGTTTGGTAAGCTTTTGGTACTGTTTTATCGCGATCTTCGGTGTTGATGTTGAAGGATTTGTTACTGCTTTAGTGGTGATTTGGAGTGATTTTTGTACTGTTCTTATTATGGTAGGATTTGGTATCGATTCGGTAAGGGAGCGATTTGGTTATGCCGGATTCTCAGGCGAGAATCTCGGCAGAGATCTCGGTATTGGGGGGGAAGGCGGCGATGGCTAGGGCTCTTGCGTTTTTCTTTTCTTTTTTATAGTTTTGTTTTTAGGTTTTCTTTAGGTATTTGAAGAAGGGGGGAAGATGAGATAAATACTTGGGCTAATGGGCTGCGGTTTGGGCCAGGAAAATGCTGAAAAAGTAGAGGGGAAATGGGTTGTGATGAAGGAAGGGTATTTCAGTTGGGCTTGGTTTATGGAATTAGGCTAAGGTGTTAGTTTTAGGTAGAGTTTAAGTGTGTTATTAGTTTTAAGTGTTTTATTAATTAGTGGTAAATAAGTGGAGTTTAAATTATTAAATTATTTTAATACAATCTTAGGTGCTTTATTAGTCTTAGCTTGGGTTTAAATTATTACAAAAATAAATGCGGGCACACTATTTAATTAGTGCTTAATATTTTATAATGTGAGGTCGTTATTAAAATCCTATTTATTATGCATACTTTGCGATATTAAATTAAAAGTAAATTAATAGGAGTTTCAATTGTTTATGAAATTATTTAAATGTAAAATGCGGATATGATATTTAAGGATTGCTTAATGCTTTTATAAATGCGACGCTATTATTAAAACACATGTATTAGATTAAAATTAATTTAAATTACAAATAATAATTATGAAATTGCATTGCCCATCAGGGGCTGCGGGGACAGGAGCTAGAAGAACTAAACCAAATTGCCTTGCGTATTAATAAATGCGAATATGCTATTTAACACGACGTCATTGTTAAATTATTTATTTTATGTATTTATTTATTTATCATTAAGAATTGTTTGAGTTTTAATTAATGGGAAATAAGGCTTAAATTATGAATAATATTAATGAAATTGCTTGCTATTAAAATGACGAATGCGGACGTGAGACTCAAGGTGTGATTAATACTCTACGTAAAATGCGGTGTCATTATTAAATCACTTATTTATGCGTGTATTAATGTTTTATAGTTGTATTTTATTATTATAACATTGTTAAAATTATTTCAAAAATTTAATGTAATTTTATAGTTAATGACTGAACGAGAGGGTCAAAATTGGGTGTCAACGACTTGTCCCTCTTTGTGTGGAGATGATGGAAGAGTCTTCAGACAAAGACGCTGACTTATTGCCAATTTTGTCTCGATCCTCAGAATTTAAAAATGCTGGGCAATTAAGACAAGGCTGACGCGAAATTTAAAATTTGTCCCAGTGTCGAGTTATGACGACACTGGGCTACCATGGTCAAGCACCAAGGCGGGCTAATGCGGACTCAAAATTTATCCCAGTGTCGAGTTAGGACGACACTGGGCTACCATGGTCAAACAACAAGGCGGGCTGACGCGGACTCAAAATTTGTCCCAGTGTCGAGTTATGACGATGCTGGGTCGACGTGATGTTAAAATAAAATAAAAATAAACTAGCTTGAACCTAGGGGTGTACCGGTATCGACTTATGATGTTGGGTTTATTGGTGATGTGGAATGAGTGGGACGGCCGGCGCCTCGCCATTCTTTGGAAGGTTGTCCCCAAAGAAATTACCGATTACGTAAGAGAATCCATGGTGTGCTCCTGCTCCTGCATGCTAAGACTTAAGCAAACGGTTAGTGCATAACTGTTACTGCAAAATGATAACGCATGAATTTATAGGCAATGTAACTGTGTGAGTAGAAATGTTATCCTGTAAAATGTGATGTCTGTTGTGTTGATGTGATGCTGCAAATGCTGTGATTTTGTCCTTGCACGGACGTGTTGCGATTGTGAATGCGATTATGTTGTCCTTGCTGTAACTGCCCCTGTAGACTGAAGCCCAAGAAAGAGTTAGTGCGTAACTGCTAAGACAAGATAATAAGGCATGAATATATAAGAAATGTAATTATGAGAGTAGAGAAATCGTCCTTGCGTAGATGTGATATGTTGATGACGTCGCCTTTGGACGTGGCGTCGTTTTCGTACGGACGTCGTTTTGGACTCTGCGTCATTTTCGGACTCGGCGTCGTTTTCGAACGAGCGTCATTTTCGGACTTAGCGACGTTTTCGGACTCGGCGTCGTTTTCGGAATTGGCGTCGTTTTCGGCCATGGCGTCGTGTTCGGACTTGGCGTCGTTTTTGGACTTGGCGTCATTTTCGGACTTGACGTCGTTTTCGGACTTGGCGTCGGACGATGGCGTCGTTTTCGGACTTGACGTCATTTCGGACACGATGTTGATGAAGACGTCATTGTGTTGATGCTACTATTCTTGCGAATTAATGCTCCTGCATGCTAAAACTTTGTGAAAATGTGCATAGCGGTTAAATCAAAATAATGAATATATGACAAAAAAATGTGAGTAGATGTCGTCCCCGTATGATATGTAGGATGATGTGAATGCTGATGTCGTCTCTGCACGGACTTGCTGGATGCTGCAAATGTTGATATCGCCTCTGCACGGACTTGCTGGATGCTGAGAATGCTTGCTGAATGCTGCTAATGCTGATGTAGCCTCTGCACAGACTTGCGGGATGCTGCGAATGTTGAATGTTGCGATTGCTGACGTAGCCTCTGCACAGACTTGCGGGATGCTGCGAATGTTTGCTGAATGTTGCGATTGCTGACGTAGTCTCTGCACGGACTTGCTGGATGCTGCGAATGTTTGCTGAATGTTGCGATTGCTGACGTAGTCTCTGCACGGACTTGCTAGATGATGTGAATGCTTGTTGAATGTTGTGATTGCTGATGTCATCCATGCCCAGACATGTTGAAATTGTTCCTGTAAATTAAGGACCCTGTAGGCTAAAGCTTAAGAAAAATTAGTGTATAACTGTTAAAACAAAATGACAAATATATGAGAAATGCAATTCTGTGAGTAGGGATGTCGTCCTTGTATGATATGTGGGGTGTTACGAATGCTGAGATGTTGTCTTTTGGCGGACATGCTAAATGTTGCAACTGCTGAGATGTTGTTGTGATGCATTTTGTGAATCGTATGGATTGTCATGATGTCTTTGTTGTGCGTTTGTGCACTGCATGGATTGCAATTTGACTCTATGCCCGAGCTGATGCGCTAGACTTTGTTGCGGGATTTGAACTTTGATTATTGATGTATGTATGCTTCTGCTTCTTCTTTCTGCTTCTGCTAATATGAAGAACTTTTGTTGTATTTTCTGCTTCTGCTAATATGAAGAACCTGCGCTCAAAGAAAACTTGTGAGTTTGAGGGAGGCGGTTGATTCGCATTGACTTTGTAGTTTTGACTCCCGATGCTCGGACGTCTGCCTTGTTTAGACTCATACCCCCTGCCTGGTTTCCTACCTTGTCCCAGTTCTGAATATGCAAAGGGTGTTTGGCCTAAAGTGGGTCTCAATGTGTATTTTTGTTATTTTCAAAATAAGAGAAGGCTTCCTAATGGTGTGACCGGAGCCGATTTAGGCCGCCTACGTATCCCCATGAGAGAATCAGGTCATGACGTAGTTCATTACAAGCGAAATTGGGTAAAATTTCTAAAGGTGGGACCGAAGCCGAAATTGTCGCCTACGTATCCGCCAAGTGAATTAGGTCAAACGTAGTTCCATTTTATTACAGATAAAGAGCAAAATATATTAAACTAACTATTTTAGGACTCGGAGGGCCAAGGCAGAGGCACGAGTCCACTTGTTCAAAATGTCTTCTTGCTCTGCGTCTTCAATGGTTGAGTTTTCAGAAGGATCATCCTTTGCAGCACACAACTAAACAAATGACTTATTCATCAGTTAAACAATTTCCGACAAGGAGCACCTCCTTTTCTCTGGCGGTTGGTCGATGATTCAACTTTCTTCCCTTTTCGGGCTGGCGTAATAGTCCCTTCCAGACCGTTTTCTTCATCTTTAACTATCATGTTCACATGGACATCTTCATAACCGGGAAGAAGGTTATTGTTTACCTTGAGATGAGCATCTTTCAGCTGAATGAATCCCTCTTCGATTAACTCCTCTATTTTTTCCTTGAGTGTATAGCAATTTTTGATGTCGTGTCCCTCGGCACCGGAGTGTATGCATAATGTTTGGTTTTATCGTGCCCTCGGGAAGTAGGCCTGGGGGTATTTCTGGGAATTGGTTGGAGTATTCCTGCGGCTTTCAGCTTCTCATACACTTAGGTTATGGGTTCAGCTAAAGGTGTATAGGTTTTGGTTGGTTTTCTTTCGACATCTATGCGGGGTTTGGGTCCGTTTGGTGTACGGGTTCGTGATTGTGGTGAGTATTTTGGATATGCTGGTTAGGTATGGTAAACAAGATATGGGGTAGCGCAGTGCTGATAATACGATTGTGGATTTTGAGTGTTTTGGTTATAGTAAGAAGGTGGTGAGCTTGGATACACTGGAAGTTGTTCTGGCCTATGTCCCTGAATGGCCATGACAGAGGGTGATGCATCTTTTTTCCTCTGCGAGGTACCTCCGATGGAATCTGACTGCATTACTCTGCTAGTTGCTTGTAGGGCTGTCAGGTTTGTGATCCTGCCTGTCTTAATGCCTTCTTCCACGAAGTCGCCCATTTTTACGACTTCTGCAAAACTTCGCCCAATTACACTGATCATCCTTTCATAATATGTCGCGTCTTTTAACGACTGCACGAACAAGGTGGTCATTTCTCTCTCTGCCATTGAAGGTTGGACCTTTGCTGATTCTGACCGCCACCTCATGGCGTATTCCCTGAAAGGTTTTGTGGATTTTTTTTCTAGTTTCATAAGATAAAATTTATCCGGGACAGTGTCAGTGTTGAATCTGAATCTATCCATGAAATCTTGTTCCATGGCATTCCAACCGTCCCATTTTCGAGGGTCTTGGCATGTGTACCAGTCCAGCGCCTCGCCGGTTAGACTCCTGATGAATAGTTTCATGATGATTGTTTGATTTCTCCCAACTCCAATCAATTTATCGCAATATGACCTTAGATGAGCTCGGGGATTCCCTTTTCCATCGAACATGTCAAATTTGGGCACCTTGTACCCCACAGGTAATTCAACGTCGGGGTGCATACATAAGTTTTCATATTATAACCCTTCATCCCCCTTGTTCATCTGAATTCTTTTGAATGTCTCTTTCAAGCTACGGATTTCTTTTGCCACATTTTCATCAGCTCTAGCTCGAGTCTGCCGCTCCACTTCCTTGTATTGATCTGTCTCTTGAGAGGATGCATGCATAATAAATGGTTGGCTTTCGGTCGGATGTGCTAATGCCCCATATTGTTTGTTAGGACTAGTGATGCGTATCGTCTGTTCGTATTGGGTGGCTTGGCAATTTGGACTGAGTGGGGAGATATAAGTAAGTGGAGGTTGGGATATGTATGTAGTAAACGGATCATTTTGGAGGTCGGCTTGCAAATTGATCGGGCGGGTGACATTTTGGTGTGAGTTGGTATGTTGCGGCCTTTGCGGGGGGGTTTTGTGGAAGTGGAGGCTCAAGGGCTTGTGATACGATTGCATTTGTCCTTTGCTCCGGGAGTGGTGCATTCAAACTAATAGACAGGTTTGTCATATTTCAGAGCCTTTCTATTTCGGCTTGCAAGATTTCCATTTGCTGCAATAATTTGGCAAGGTGTTGATCATTGGTGTTTTTTCCTTTCTAACGCCTCTGCGTCCTCTACAGGAACGGGGACGAGTCCTAAGCTGGTTCGTTCTGGTGCCTCTGGATTAGTCATTTATTGGAAGATTGTGCTTTTACCAGTCAATGTGAATCAACCTTTTGGGGATAAGCCAGGCAAAATAACCCTCTAACAAATGAAGCAAACCAAGTTAGTATAATATGCAAAGAGTTGCAGGCAATATAATAATAAACAAAGTGCAAATCAAGTGCGTGCTCTAACATGTTTGGGACCTCTTTTATGCCAGAGGGAGGCCTAAATGTCACATATGCGAGGTTATGATAGATTTGTCCAAGTCGTCCAACTGTAATGCTTTTGTTGGAAATTTTGACCAAATGACGGTGCACTTTTTTCCAATTTCGGCACGTCCTGATTAGGTTTGGATTTGTCTATCATCGTCACGCTACACATAATATGTTGGTTGGTCGTTGGGTTGAGAAACCCGTCGACAAGTTTGGTGTTTTCCTAATTGTGGTGTCGATACCAAGGACCGACCCACCTAAGGTAAATGCATGCATGCCTTAAAATAAAGGGTGGTATAGCTCTATCCTGAGTTTCTAAGATTTGGCTTTACTAGACGCAAGGTTTCCGAGCGGACAACTCGAGTGAGAAGGCTACGCGGCTGATCAGACGAACCGATCTAACTCCGCTCAGGCGTCAACTCTCCTAAAATTTTGGATATTTTGAAAGAAATTTGCGGGTGCGCGAAGCACACCAGCGCGTGAGTGTGTGATAGTGTGAATTTTCCAGAGTGAAAGAAATATGAGCGTAATGCCAGTTTAAGGAAAGCAGTAACAAATAGCAATTACAATAGTGACAAATAAAGTTTTACAATACACGAGAAAATTAAGTGCAAAAGTAATGACAAATAATAACCCTAGGACTATTGTGGTTAAGAACCTTACTCCCCAGCGGAGTCGCCATTTTTGTCACGCCTTTTTTCGACCGCGACATTATTCTAGAGAATCATGCTTAATAAAAAGTTAGAAAATAAATAAAAAGAATAAAAGGTGCTAAAAGGGGTGCTAAGGGTGCTAGAATCATGCTAAAAGGTAAAAGGTGCTAAAGGGTTAAAGGATGCTAAAAGTAGGGTTCGCGGAGTCGCCACCTAATTAGTTTGGGTGAATTAGGACACCTAAATGTCGACTAGGTTAAAGTCAACACTAACTCCATTTTTATGGTCTGCAAAACTAATATGAGATTCTGGATAAGGGTTCTTTATTAATCTAGAGGGAAGAGATTAGGCACCCTCTAAGATCCGCTAACTTACGGTTGTCCGTTCAAACCTAGGTTAATTATTTATGCTAAGGAAAATGCGTGTTTTGAAAATATAAAAGATGCTTCAAAGTATTTTATAAAAGGAGGCATGTTGATAAAAAGTTTATAAGACTAAATGCTATAAAAATATATGTAAACTTTTAAAGTGTGCGTTTATATTATTTATAATGTAAACGATGCAAAGTTGATTTATGGACTAAATATATGTACTTGCTTTATAAAAATACATGTTTTGGATAAGTCCATTGTAAAATATATATATAAAGTTGAAAGTATGCATTTATATTGTTTATAAAATGAATATGCGCAAAGTCGATTGATTTGACTAAGGATATGCATTTATCTGCGAAATCAAAGAAGTGATGCATTAGTTTCATGTTTAGATATGCAATTTTAACGGTTAGGCAAAAGATTAGACATGAATGACAAGCCTAAGATAAATAATTAGAAGTGCATTTAATTCTAAATCACTTTCCCACCTTATATGTTCAAAGACTAATTGAACTAGATTTCCTATTAATTACAAAATTAGATAATAAAATTGCGATAAACAAATAAAGGCATAAAATGAGGCAATGAGATTAAAAGAGTAAGAGGAGTTGAGATGGATGACGACGACGTCATCTTATCCTATTTTGTTTTAGGAATTTCTTCTCCGGGCAGCGAACCGAGGCAGCATATCAAGTCGTCGATTCACTCGGGATCCATTGCGATGCGTTTAAAAGAGAGGTGTGAGACTTACTTGATAATTCTTGCTTGATTCTTTTCTACGGTTTCTCGATTGCTTACGGTTTCTCGATTGCTTACTGATTGAGTCTCTCTTGAGACTGATTTTTCGCTGCTTTTTCTACTGATTTTTTATTGTTGAAAGCCTCACTCCTTTCCTGATTGATGGATGCCTTTGGATGTATAAATTGATTCCTTTTTATAGTCATGGTTTGAGTTCCAAGTTTGGTAAGCTTTTGGTACTGTTTTATCGCGATCTTCAGTGTTGATGTTGAAGGATTTGTTACTGCTTTAGTGGTGATTTGGAGTGATTTTTGTACTGTTCTTATTATGGTAGAATTTGGTATCGATTCGGTAAGGGAACGATTTGGTTATGCCGGATTCTCAGGCGAGAATCTCGACGGAGATCTCGGTATTGGGGGGGAAGGCGGCGATGGCTAGGGCTCTTACATTTTTCTTTTGTTTTTTTAGTTTTTTTTAGGTTTTCTTTAGGTATCTGAAGAAGGGGGAAGATGAGATAAAGACTTGAGCTAATGGGCTGCGGTTTGGGCCAGGAAAATGCTGAAAAAGTAGAGGGGAAATGGGATGTGATGAAGGAAGGGTATTTCGGTTGGGCTTGGTTTATGGAATTAGGCTAAGGTGTTAGTTTTAGGTAGAGTTTAAGTGTGTTATTAGTTTTAAGTGTTTTATTAATTAGTGGTAAATAAGTGGAGTTTAAATTATTAAATTATTTTAATACAATCTTAGGTGCTTTATTAGTCTTAGCTTGGGTTTAAATTATTACAAAAATAAATGCGGGCACACTATTTAATTAGTGCTTAATATTTTATAATGTGAGGTCGTTATTAAAATCTTATTTATTATGCATACTTTGTGATATTAAATTAAAAGTAAATTAATAGGAGTTTCAATTGTTTATGAAATTATTTAAATGCTAAATGCGGATATGGTATTTAAGGATTGCTTAATGCTTTTATAAATGCGACGCTATTATTAAAACACATGTATTAGATTAAAATTAATTTAAATTACAAATAATAATTATGAAATTGCATTGCCCATCAGGGGCTGCGGGGACAGGAGCTAGAAGAACTAAACCAAATTGTCTTGCGTATTAATAAATGTGAATATGCTATTTAACACGACGTCATTGTTAAATTATTTATTTTATGTATTTATTTATCATTAAGAATTGTTTGAGTTTTAATTAATGGGAAATATGACTTAAATTATGAATAATATTAATGAAATTGCTTGTTATTAAAATAACGAATGCGGACGTGAGACTCAAGGTGTGCTTAATATTCTACGTAAAATGTGGTGTCATTATTAAATCGTTTATTTATGCGTGTATTAATGGTTTATTGTTGCATTTTATTATTATAACATTATTAAAATTATTTGAAAAATTTAATGTAATTTTATAGTTAATGACTGGACGAGAGGATCAAAATTGGGTGTCAACACCATACAAGCTCTTCTTCAATTTGCAAACATAATTTTTTTTACTTAAAAATCTTCTGGTTGGTCCATATAAATTTCTTCATTTAAGTCACCATTGAAAAAAGCAATTTTAACATCCATTTGCTCAACCTCTAAATCTAGAGAAACTATGCCCAAAACAACCCGAATGGATGACATCTGCCCAACTGGAGAAAAAAATTCATCAAAATCAACTCCCTTCATCTGATTAAAGCCCTTTATAACCAATATAGTCTTGTACCGTGAAATTGGGTTACCATCTTCATGTTTTACCCTGAAAACCCACATATTTTCAAAGTTTTTCTGTCTTTAGAAAGCTTAACCAGATCAAATGTATGATTATCATGTAAAAATTTAATCTCATCTTGCATAGCGCCAAACTACATTTTTGTTTCTTCAATATCCGTGACTTTATAAAAACTTTCTGGTTCTCCTCCGTCAGTCAAGAGTGCATACTCATTAGGAGAATAACAAGATGAAGATCTTTTTCTCTGTAGTAGATTTTCTTAGAGAACTCTCTAGAGCATCAATAGCAACTACACCAACCACATCATTAACAACATCATGATGGTCATTCTAAACATGATCAACATCTTCATTATCAACTTGATCTTCATTATTGTGAAGATTTTCTTTAGGTGCAATAGTCACAAGAACTGGATCAACATCAAACTGCTCTGAGAATTAACCTTCTTAGCTTTGTCAAAATATTCAATTGTTTGATCTTCAAAGAATACAACATCACGACTTCTATTTTCTTCTCAACTGGATCATAGAAACGATAGCCGAATTCATCTTGACCATAACCAATGAAGATACACTGCCTAGTTTTAACTTTCAGCTTTGACCTCTCATCCTTAGGAACATGCACAACTGCCTTACACCCAAAAATTCTCAAATGAGCATAAGAACCATTCTTATTAAGCCAAACTCTATCAGGACATCACCATCCAAAGAAATATTATGAGATAAATTGATAACATAAGTAGCAGTATTAAGTGCTTCTGTCCAAAATGAATCTGGCAACTTAGCATCTGAAAGTAAACATGTAACTCTCTCAACTAGAGTTCTTTTTATCCTCTCTGCTAAATCATTTAACTGAAGAGTCTTTGGAGGAGTTTTCTAATGTCGAATACTCTGCTCTCTACAATAATTATCAAAATGACCTATATATTCACCACCACTATCAGAGCAGATGCATTTTAGTTTCTTCCCTGTCTGTCTCTCAACCAAGGCCAGAAGAGTCTTGAACACATCAGTACTTAATCATTGGACTTCAAAGAATATATCCAAAATTTGCGAGAATGATCATCAATAAAAATTACAAAGTAAAGTGCACCACCAAGAGACCTTACTTTAAAAGGACCACACAAATATACTAACTCTAGTAAATCAAACTTTCTTGTATTTCTTGTGTTTGTAGTTCTCTCTTTTATTTGCAGTTATTCCTTTTCCTTATAGTTGCAGTGCCACGATTCAAAATTCAAATTTCGAAACATGACACCCAACAAGCCACCAAAATAAAATAAAATGCAACTGTCAAGGAACATCTAGAATAAACTTGAATACATATGTCTAGAACACAGTCTGAAAATGCATAATTACACGTGATAAATGGATCAAGTTTTTATTAGAGGTTGACGTCGTGGGAGTAATCAAATTCCCTGGAACTTTCCTAAATGATATAATTTGGTAGTATAAAGAAGATAAATAAGAAAAAGGGAATAGAGAGAGAGAGGGTAAAAATAAAAACGTATAATAATAACTTATTTTATTCATCTCATAATCTCCGCATTTTGCAAAGAGATCGAAACTGAGCAAAACATACACAAAGACAGAAGTAAAATATAAATAATATCACTAACTTAGAGAACATGAAGCTACAAAAGAACTTCGCGTCATTTTCATTGCCTCTCGAAAATGGAAAATGTTTTTCTTTTAGCTGAACATTCTGCTTGTCCTGCATAAGAATATATATTGTGAATGAGAACATATATAGTAATTGATCAATAAAGCTAACCAAATAAGGATTAGACTAGGATTGGTCTTTATATTAATGTTTTACATGAAGAAAATGTGCAAGTTATTGCTTTGCATTTTAGACATATCATTTTTAAAAGTTTTAGTTTGTCTTAATTACCTCAAACTTAATGAAGTCGCTTCTTAGTAATGGTAGGGAGGAGGAGGAGAACTGTAAGAATGGTGGGGTGGTGGAGGAGACTTGTAAACAGGAGTTGGTGGTGGTGGAGACTTATATACTGGTGCAGGATGGTATGGTGTTGGTGAAGGATGATATGGCTTCCCTGGTGATGGTGGTGACTTGTACACTGGAGTTGGTGGTGGTGGTGACGACTTGTAAACTGGTGCAGGATGGTATGGCATTACTGGTGGTGGTGGAGACTTGTAAACTGGTGTAGGATGGTATGGTGTTGGTGGAGGATGGTATGGCCTCTTAGGTGGTGGTGGCGACTTGTAAACTGGGGAGTGTGGTGGGTAGTGTGGCTTCTTGGGTGGTGGTGGTGACTTGTAAACTGGAGTCGGTGGTGGTGGTGATTTGTACACTGGGATGTGTGGTGGGTAGTGTGGCTTCTTGGGTGGTGGTGGTGACTTGTAAACTGGAGTCGGTGGTGGTGGCGACTTGTAAACTGGGGTGTGTGGTGGGTAATGTTTGGGTGGCGGTGACTTGTAAACTGGAGTCGGTGGTGATGGTGATTTGTACACTGGGGTGTGTGGTGGGTAGTGTGGCTTCTTAGGTGGTGGCGGCGACTTGTAAACTGGAGTGTGTGGCGGGTAGTGTGGCTTCTTTGGTGGTGGTGGTGACTTGTAAACTGGAGTCGGTGGTGGTGGAGACTTGTAAACTGGGGTGTGTGGTGGGTAATGTTTGGGTGGTGGTGACTTGTAAACTGGAGTTGGTGGTGGTGGTGATTTGTACACTGGTGTGTGTGGTGGGTAGTGTGGCTTCTTAGGTGGTGGTGGCGACTTGTAAACTGGAGTCGGTGGTGGTGGCGACTTGTAAACTGGGGTGTGTGGTGGGTAATGTTTGGGTGGTGGTGACTTGTAAACTGGAGTTGGTGGTGGTGGCGACTTGTAAACAGGGGTGTGTGGTGGGTAGTGTGGCTTCTTGGGAGGTGGTGGTGACTTATAAACCGGAGTTGATGGTGATGGTGACTTATAAATTGGTGCAGGATGATAAGGTGTTGGTGAAGGGTGGTATGGCTTCTTTGATGGTGGTGGAGATGAGTATTGATAATTTGCAGAGCTTTCCGAAGCTAAGCTAAGTGAAACTAAAACCACTATAAGAGTGGCAATTAGAGAGGCCATTTCTCCCATATTTGAAACAAAGGAGAGAAGTTGTTGTCCTCTTAAGTTGCATTTGGACCTCTTTATATAGCTTTCATTTAGACAATTACCCTTTTCAAGAATTTCATTGATGAAGGTAAAATTCTCAATAGAATACTTAAAACCTACCAAAGTTATTAAAAGCAATTTAATTAGGTTTTGTCATGATGTCGACTCAAATTGACTTGAGTTGGTATATTGTTTTGTTGAAAAGGAATAAACTATTTGTGATGCAATAATTCAAAGAGGAAGTCTTCTTTGTTTTTAGTACTGAAGCTTTGAAAAATATGTGTGGAAGCCACAACTTCGCATGATCTTAGTTACAGAAATTCAGAGCATCTTGCTTTTTTTATATGATGACTTACTTTCATTGAAATCATGTATTCACATGTATGACTATGATTTTACAAAGAAAAACTTTGAAACTTCACTTATTTTATACATTGGTAAAATTGAATTAAAGTTAACTTTCATCATGGTTAGTGTCAAATGTCAATCCTTGTCTCGCTAAAAGTTATATAAGTAAAATTCACCTCTGTCAGTGATATTTTATATGGTAAATTAAGTTGAATTCACCTTGTCCGATTAATGCTATAGTGAAGAAACTGTTAGAACACCGTAGAGGCAGTAGTCAGTGTAGAAACAGTTAGCAAAATTGAGGAACAAAGCAGAGAAGAGGAGCAGGACCAGTGAACGAGAGAAGAAGACGAGAAGATATTTTTGGGCTCTACAATGAGCTTATGTGATTTTCTATTAATGATTGCTTAAGAACAAATTACAAAGTAGTCCTATTTATAAAGGAAGTTAATGAATAACTAACCCATTATCTAATCAATAATGACTAACTAAAATATCTAATGAACTTGTAACAAACTAACCACATATATATACAATGTATATATGTGGTATATCTCAACACCCCCCTCAAGCTAGGCATCAAACAAAGGTTTGATCTAGCTTAGAAGCATAACAAAGACAACAATACTATTGTATATGTAAGCCATGCAACTTGAACACATTATTCATCAAGAGTTGTGAAACATCTAAGGCTGAATAAGGGTGCTTCACAGCTATAAAATGTGTAGCCTTGTTGAGTCTGTCAACTATAACAAAAATAACCTCCCCAACAGCCTTTGGTAAATCTTCTATGAAATCCATGAAAATATCCTGCCAAACTTTATCAGGGATAGGAAGGGACTGAAGTAATCCATGACTTGAAACATTCTCACCGCGCCTTACGATACACATCACTCCCTAATATATTGATAGACACCTGCTGTTCATCACTCCAATACAAATCTTGCTTGACATATGCCATTAGCGATAATACCTAAATGGCCACTAAATGAACTTTCATGATAAGCAAGCAATTTTCACATGATTGCATATCGATCCTACCGGAAAAGCGGTGTGCACACATACTCAAATTCCAAAGAAGAGTCCTAGCGATTTTCGATTTCAATATTTTTTCATTTTCGTAATCTATAATAGCGGCATTTTCGAATCCATAATAACGCAATATCGTAAGCGATGGCATCAATGACGACACATCGATGCAAAGATCACGTGTAACATAATCAAGAACAACATTAGTAACTACAATGGCTCATTTCATTGCGGTAATACTAGCGGAAGCGAACACCAACAACAATTTTAACAATCGGTTGTACCAATCGATTGCTCCATATAGAACATCGGTGGCCGCTCGACTTTTCTCACAAAGGAATCGGCTCGGTGATATTCTTGCCCTCGACTTGGGACAAGAGGAGATCAATCTATTATCATCACCTCAACTCAAGCGTAACTAAGGATCTTCTTCAAATCAGCAACAGATGGACATGTGTTGCCACCCAAAACAGTCGACAAGTATACAACAATAACCTTCATTTTCTTCTTTTGTGAGATCTGGATACTAAGAAATTGTGTGAAATTGTGTATTGTTGTTAGGGGTAGGACTGCTACTACCAGCACCAACAACAGCATTTGCAGGATCCAAAACACCAGCAGTAGCTACAGAGACACCAAACAACACAACACAGATCTTCTCATAAGAACCCACTGATAATAGTAGATAAAAGCAGCAACACAGCTGCAGCAAGCAAGAGCGTTAACTCTCACGTCAATAATGAAGAACCCATCGTTCTCTAGTCTCACTCAGACTAGAGAATCTTCCGATTCTTCCTATGCAACCCACGACAAGAACCCCTCATTCTCTAGTCTCATTTGGACTAAAGAATTCCTCGATTCTCATCACGCAAGCTATTTCAATAAGCGGCAAGAACCCCTCGTTCTCTAGTCTCGCTTGGACTAGAGAATCTCTCGATTCTCATCACGCAATCTCTCATAATAAGCTCGAATATGCAACAAAGTCTCCCTCAATTTCTAGTCCTATTCCGGCTAGAAATCCGTCGATTCTCCTATCCTGAGCTAAACATATAAAAACAGTCAATCTAACACTTGATCGACTGTGAATAACTCTTTAAATCCTTGAATTGATTTTCAACTCAATCCATATTATCTTCGACGAAGTACCCCTCAGTTCTTAGTCTATTTGTCGCTAAGAACTCCTCGATCCTCCTATCGATAGACGTTTCCTACTCTTATCATCCTACAAGCCCAATCGACTCTAAATTCGGCATAATAGCAACCAGTAACATCACCACACCAGTAACATTACCAGTGAGTAAAATTCCAAGAGCAGCAAACATCATCGATGCGATGAACGCTAACAGAAGCAGCACACCAGCATTAGCAGCATAAGGAGCAGCTGGTGTTGGTTCCACAACACCAGTAGCAGCATCATCACGAGCTGCATAGCAGCCAGTACACCAGTATATAACCAACACACCAACACGACAACAACAAATGACACTTCTCTCCAATTCGACAACACAAAAACAGTAGCAGTTGCTGCTTTATGAACAATATTAACAACCACAGTGAAACAGCAGCAACAATCCAACATTCACTAACACGAATTCAATTCTAATATTACAAAACGATTCTCCAACACGAAATAATACAAAAATAACCTCTAGAAATAATTTCGGCGATCTTCGACGTCGCAATGATAGTCAAAGACGTAGTGTATTCGCACAAACTGATAACATATCCATACGACTCGATCGACAAATGCGATAATAGAAATTACCTCAATCTTCGATTCTCTGTTTTCCGAAAAATTGCAATCGCGATTCTGATTTTCCAATTTTTTTGATTTTCATCTCAGTATGCTCTATTAGCTCCTCCGATCTCAACTTTAGAGTCGAATCGATCACTCCGTCAATTTCACTTCAATTCATCTGTTGTAATGTCGATCTGTTGTATTCTCGATCTTCGAATGCGTCGCGATTCTGATTTTCAGTCCTTTCGCGATCGTTAATTCCTCCTCAGTATACTCTTGGCGATCTTCAATCTGCTTTCGATCGATTGAGCAGTTTCAGTTTCTTCAACGATTTTGATTTTTTGATTTTCAGAAATTGTATTAGTTTCTTCGATTGATTGCACGATATGAAGTCCTACGAATCGATAGGTTTTGATACCATGTTAGAACACCATAGAGGCAGTAGTCAGTGTAGAAACAGTGAGCAGAAATGAGGAAAAAAGCAGAGAAGAGGAGCAGAACCATTGAACGAGAGAGGAAGACGAGAAGATATTTTCGGGCTCTACAATGAGCTTCTGTGATTTTCTATTAATGATTGCTTAAGAACAAATTACAAAGTAGTCCTATTTATAGAGGAAGTTAATGACTAACTAACCTCTTATCTAATCAATAATGACTGACTAAAATATCTAATGAACTTATAATGAATTTGTAACAGACTAAACACTAACATTGTATATACGTGATATATCTAACAGAAACATAATTTTACTACAATACTAGTTACCAATTAATTCTTGTGTATTCTGACTGGTTAACTAACATCCACATGTGCTTCAAGAAGCATGTCAGGGTCTTTTAACTTATCCTCTCTAGCTATAATAACAGAGGAGCAGAGAAAAATAGTACATCACATTCTGAGAAATTGATCAAGAACCATTTAATAATATACAAAATCATTGAGTACTTTCAAGGTGATTTTTCAATGCCCAACCCGCAATAGCCGAACTACAATATTAGATATGAGTTCGGACGTTCACAATAACTTTTGTTTAGATTTTATAGAGTTAATGATAAAAACAAACATGCACTATCACTTTTTCGTGGGTTTCATACCTCAAATCTCAACTATCCGTTGTTCCCTTTTCCTAACTGAACTATCACCATTTATGTATTAAAACACACCTCAATTATCGGTTATTCTCTTTACCATTATCAATTTATCGGATAAGAAAAAGGTAGCAACTGATAGTTGAGGTGTGAAACTCCTGAAAAAGCGATTTCATATGTGTTTTTTATCATTATCTCGATTCTATATTTGTATTAGGAAATCTTCATTAAATACATATAAATATTTAACTGTGAATCTAGTAATTAAAACGAGCTATAAATTCGATGGCAAATTCAAAATCCATAAACTTTATGACGTGGGATTACCCTAGGTATGTTGTTGTTGTTAATACAACATTTTTGAAAATGTTAATTATCTTTGTTTATCATCATGGGAACAGACAAGAGGTAGAAATACTCATGTTCAAGCAGTGGATAAAGTTGATAAAAGGTATCCAGGAGGATCCAGACATGCAACATGTATGTTCAAATTGTGGCAGGCAAATGCATTTAAGTATTACAATCATAACATTTTACAATTAATTATCCAGGAGAGAGGAAAGAGCCATCGTAATATTGAGGATATTATTGACATTTATTTTCAAAAGGGGAAAAAAGGGTTCTAACAACTTTCCGAGAAATGAGAAGATTCCAAATTATTCAATGGATGAATAGTTAAAGGATTTAGCTAGAAAAAGGAAATGTTGAAATTGAACAAATATGCCTTTGTTTTTATATTGTATAATTTATTCCTGTTGACACATATATGGGAAGCTTAGAACCTTAATTTCCAAAAGAGTATTAAGTTTTTTATATAGTTTTTGTAGTAATTTGTTGGAGGCAAAGACTAATAAGTAATAATAAGGAACCCTACCAACTTAACTAGTGAACAATATATAATTTGTTCATCCGAAGCCCTAGACCAGTTGATCTTGAAGGCAGAGGGTATCCTCATTGGGTGGTGTGGGAGAGCTTGGTCACAAGTTCGAAACCCCAGGGTAACGTCTGGCCTGCCTTCGCCTCTTGAGGGGAGCCTGTCACACCTGGCTTGCCAAGTGTGGTTTAAGCGGTGGCGTGGTTTGCGTGCTATTGCGTCGATCGGGGTTTACCACATGCGCTTTCGAAGAAGCGTGATGCGGGTTCCTTCGTCAAAATATATATATATATATATATAATTTGTTCGTTTAAGGGAATAGACAATCATCAGCACCATCAATCTCTCTTGCCGTCTCTTTTCTCAAATTCCAAACAAAGAGAGTGTTTGGTACGGAGGAAAAAACTAATTCTTAAGATTTCTCATTTTGATTGGTCAAAATGTGAAAATGGCTTGGATATTGAGAATAGGGAAAACAAGTTGAGTCAGTTGCATTTCAAATTGATTGTATCCTTCTAATTTTTCAGTCGCTCCGCTCCGCCGTATAATATTTTGCTCCGCTCCGCCGTATAATATTTTCATAAGTTATGTATACATATAAATATTCTTAGAATAATATAATTTTACTTACTGTCATGCCTGAACCATGCCATGAGCGTGTCGGCACTTTCAGATTTGTATGTGACTAGCAAACCAAACCGGTTAAATCAACATGTGATATCAAAACAAGTGTTCAACATTTAAGAATATAAAATAAGGAACAAAGAATCATAATGTAATACATGATGCTGAATTAAGTACATGATGCTGAAATACTGAATCATACTGAAGGACATGTACTCATAAACTGATTATGAATTTTGAAGCATTAACTGTTCATAGTAAATTGAATTGTCATAACTGAGACTCATGAGATATCGAACACTAGTCTATACTGATTAGGTAATGAGTTCACAATATTCAAACTGATAATTATGAACAACTATGAAGTTATATTCCTAAAAGATAGAAGTTTTAGACTTTTCATGAATTATGGCATAATTTCTAATTCTGAAGTAATCTGTAGTGATTTTGATGAACGAGGAGTGGGGATGATTAATAATGTTCTCGCACATAGAGAGTTACACTCACATACCTGTAATCACTCCTATCAACGAACTATGTTGTTTTCTGACGAAGAACGTTCCAAACCCTAGATTGAATCACTTGCGAAAGATTTCATTGTTAATCCTATTTTTTTGTCAAAGGATCATGTTACTAATCATAATTTAATGCTATAATTACTATGAAATAGTTAGGAGTGAATTTACCTTATTGTGGGAGGTTAAGGGGAGAGAACAATGCCTCCAAGAGAGTTTTCTATGAGGTTGACCGAGTTGGTGAATGATTTTTCGAGTTAAGTGTTGAATTTATAAAATGGACATTTTTTACTTTGTCACTCGTTGAGTGAGTGCTATAGCCTGTCCTTGTCTCTCCCCGGCACTCTTTGGGTCAGTGTTATGGCATGTCCTTGACTCTCTATGGCACTATTTTAGCGAGTGCCCCAACTCATTTCACACTTAGTCAAAACATTACATTTTTATGATACCGATGGCATCTCTGTAAATTGGTTATAACACCTAAACCAGAGCTCCATTTGGGCTAGAAAACATACCATTGGAAAGGTATTTCAAAGTTCTATAACTTTCATGTTTTAAGTTTTCTCAAATTCCCAATGGTGTTTCACGGAACTGAACTGGAAGGAAGACCTGTCAAAGTTTGGCCAAAATCTCGTGTTTGTGCTTGTGACAAGCCAGGTGAGTGCCATAGCAAGACAATGTCTCACCGTGGAGCTCGCTCGGTGATCTTTTCATGTATCTTCCTTTGATGAATTTTCTACTCTTTCATTCGATTGTTCTAGACTATAGTTCGGGGGTACGTAATGTTACAATATCTCCCATTTGTGATCATTCATCCTCGAATAATAAATTCTAGTTTTGGTGATTAGACTTACGTATGTGAAGGACGTAACTGTAGAATACTGGATTGAATGATTATATAACTGAAAGAGTGCTAAACTGAATAGATACTTAACTGAATACTAAACTGAATTACTGAACTGAATAAGTGGTACATATGTAAAGGTTAGTTACCTTCAACATTTTCTTCTTGTTCTTCAAATAAATTAGGGTATTTGAACTTCATGTCCTCCTCCGCTTCCCACGTAGCTTCTTTAACCTTTTGGCTTCTCCTCAGTTTTCAAACCTGATGGTCATGGATAGCCACATGAACTTCCTAATAAGTTAGACTATCTTTAACTGTGATCGTATAAAAAAGGACAACCAATGATGGGTCTACCCCACACTTCTTTAGCATGGACACATGAAACACGGGGTGTACTGAAACCAACTCTTGCGGTAACTCGAGCTCATAAGCCATTTGACCAACCATTCGTAGGATTCTATCTGGCCCTATATATATATGAGGTTGAGCTTCCCTTTTTTCCAAATCACATGAAACCTTTCATAGGTGAAACTTTCAGAAACACCCAATCATCAACCTAAAACTCCAAGTCTCTGCGTTGCACATTCGAATAGGACTTTTGGTTACTTTGAGCCATCTTCAAGAGCTATTGAATCAACTTAACTTTCTCCATAGCCCGATGGATCAAGTCTGGTCTTAACAATTCTACTTCTCCAACTTCAAACTAACCAATAGGTGATCTACACCTTCATCCATACAAAGATTCAAATGGTGCCATTTTGATATGAGAGTGGTAATTATTATTATAGGCAAATTCAATGATAGGCAAGTGATCATCCCAAATACCCTTAAAATCTAAGACACATGCTCTCAACATATCTTCCAGAGTCTGAATGGTGCGCTCTGCCTGGCCATTTGTATAAGGGTGAAAAGTTGTACTTAGATTCTCATTTGTGCCTAACCCTTTATGAAAGGATTTCAAGAAATGTGTTGTGAAATGCGCATCACGATCTAAAATAATGGACACTGGAGGCTCATATAGTCTGAAAATTTCCTAAATATATAACTTGGCATAGTCCTCTTCTGTATTTGTGGTCCTCACTGGCAAAAAGTGAGTGGACTTCATAAGTCCTTCAACAATTATCCAAATCGAATCATGCTTTTGAAATGAGCGAGGTAACCTTGTTATAAAGTCCATATTTATCATCTTCCATTTCCAAACAGGAATCTGTATGTTCTGACCTAAACCACCAGGCCTCTTCCTCCGGTGTTCATCTTCGCTTGCTGGAAATTCAGACACGTGGCCATAAAATCTACAATATTCCTCTTCATGTCATTCTACCAAAAAATTTCCTTGAGGTCATAGTACATCTTCGTTGAACCTGGGCGGATAAAGTATATGGAATTGTGGGCTTTTGAAATAATTCCCTCCCTAAGTTCATCTATATCTGGGACACATAATCTTTCTTGGCACCTCAAAGTACCACCATCTTCCCTTGTTCAAAAGTCGTAGTCTTTTGCTTGTGAATTCCCTCTTTCAGTTACAATAAATAGAAATCATTAAACTATTTTTCTTTCACTTCGGCTACACAGGAGGAATAAGCTATGTTCAGTACCACAACTCCCACCATCTCTGGGGTCTGATCGGTGTATTTTATATACACTTTTTGAGTCATTTTTAGTTAGTATTTTACTCATTTCATTTATGTTTAGTACAGTATTAGGGTCGTTTTCCTTTCTTTTGTGTCACAGCGGTCAAAAATGGAGAAATGACGAAAAGGAGATGAAATGAGCATAAAAGAGATGGAATTGCACACTAAAAGAGCCAAGAAATAAAGTCTAAGAAGTTCTGGAAATTAGAGAGGAGATCAGACGAAGTCCGGACGAAAAAAAGGACGGCAAGCGGAATCGCCGAAAACGTCATCGCGTCGCGGCGCCGAGCGTGAGCCGCGCGCCCAATATCTTGAAAGTCCGAAAGTTCTTGATCTTCAGGTAGCCGACGCTGGAATTATGAAGTCTTTGGGCGGGTGACTTGTTTCAGAATCCTAAAGGGATAACTTTTCCTTCCTAAAGGGATAACTTTTCCTACCTTAAAACCCTTACCTAAAAGGATTCTAATAACTTTTCCTACTTACAAAATCCCAAACCCTTCACCAAAAGGATTCTTTGGCTATAAATACTCTACATCATTAGAAGAATTATTCATTCTCCATTCCACCATTCACCATTCTACATCCATCCTTCCACCAATCCATCTTGTAAATATTCCACAACACAACCCTTGGATGCTTGGCTTGGAGACTCATTCTTAAGTATTTTCTTTTCTTTTCTTGTCTTTATTTCAGTTTTTATGATGAACATTGAATTAGTTCTTGTCATGTCAATGGCTAGGAACTAATTCCTCTATAGGGCTTTCCATGTTGAATCTCTAGAAACTTATGTTATGATTTAATGCATGCTTATGGTTATTCTTCTTCTTGTTGAGATCTATCCAATATTTGAGTTGAATTCTTGGTAATTAATTGACAACTAATTATCACTATATGATTTCTAATCAGATTCCGAAAGGGGGGGATTGTGAATATGCTGTAAGTTGGGTAGACATTCTTGGATTGGGGATGAAAATACCTCAATTATTTATGTAGCGTTAATGAGAGGCTTAAAAACCCTAATTTTGCGCATTGTGCGTGACAATTAACTAGGTTCTTGTTCTTAATCCTCCTATAGAGTTATCCTTATCACCGAAAGGTAGGTAAGGTGCAATCGGGGTTGAGTGTTTATATAACCTAACGGGAGTATAAAGCGATTTAGTGAACCCTTTCTCCAAAAGAAGAAGACCATAAGTTATTGCATTAATAAGTAGCATAAAGCGGATAGTGAGAGGCGTGGAAGCTCTATTCTCATCATCAAGAAGTAAACCCTTTTAGTTAAATAGCTTTTATAATCCTTAGTTATAAACAACAAATCTAAATATCAATTTACCAAATAGATACCAAAAAATAGATAGTTGGTAATTGAACCTAATCATTGTGGGCGATATTCGGTCTTATCAAGACTATACTACTTGTCACGATAACGTGCACTTGCGTTTAAAGTGTGTGCATCTTACCGCATCAAGTTTTTGGCGCGTTCTTAGGATTAGGCATAGTTCAATATCAAATTTGTCTATTTTTAATTTCTAATTTGGTTTTTTTTAATTTTCACTGTTATTTTTAATTTTCACATTTTTTTTAGTATTTTCGAAAAGTTCAAGTCTGTGATTCTTTGTTGGTTTTGATTTATCTCAGAATCTTTTAGATATGGACTTTTCTTGTCAATATGATAGAGAACCAACCATAGAGGAAGAGAGGAGGAATTACGAGAAACTATACTCGATCACGAGGTACCAAAATCAGTTCATAGACGAAACGAGAATGGCCATGAAGAAGTTGGAAACGCAAATAGCAGAGCTCGCGATCATATTCAACAGCGAAACACATGAAGAGCAATTTGCACCTGGGGTAGGCAATGAGGAAACTCAATGTCAGGCAATTGACCTGAAGGATGCCGAATCAGGGGAGATAGAGAGTTCGCGGCGGCCGGCAGCGCACCGATGGCGAGGCAGCGCGCGAAGATTCTGAGACAATCAGAGACAGTCTGCAGAGAGTGGCGCCATGCGCCAAGATCGGCCGCGGTGCCCGTAACCCAATCGAGGTGATTTTGAGCGAGCGACAAATTGAGAGCTGAACCACACCCAACTATTGAGAATCGGTGAGATAGTTGGTATAGAGAAGGAAAAGATTGCGAGATCAATTATTTACCTTCTTGGATTACGTGGAAATTCTTTTCTTGCACCTATTACGTAAGAAACACCACTAGCTATCACGGCTGATTCCCAATTAGGAAGCCCATACCATCAAGGGTACCCCCTAGAGTTGAGAGACGTAGAGAAGTTCACGGATTCCTACATTATAGAAAGCATAAAAGACAAGCCTACTTGGGGGATAATTGTATATGTAAGGCTCTTGTTTGAACAAATGGTCGTAAGGAAATTGAGACCTACAACAATAACTCTGCAGATTGCAAGCAGTTCGCAGAAGGATCCAATGGGCACTCGAAAAGGTTAATTGCGTCCGGCTAAAAGACGTTAAAGACAGCGTTTGTTGGGAGGCAACCCAATATTTTTAATTATGTTATTTTAATTTCTGTCTTTATTTTGCTTTGAACAGTCTCACGGTCTTGGGTTCTTGTTTTGTGTTGTTGGATGACAGGTGGACTGAAAGCTAAAACCGAGGAAAAAGGAGCAAAAAACGCTGGAAAAAAAAAGGCGATCGTCGCGCGCGGCTGAATGAGGGCATGGCGCGTAATTTCAGAAGAGCCACAAGATTAGCGGCGCCATGCTGAATCTCGTGCGCGGCGCCCGAACTTCAGAGAGCCATATTTCCGTGCAAATTCCAGAATTTTTCCTCCTAGACCTCTGTTATGACCGTTGTGTTGTGTCAGTAAGTTGTCATTTTTCTTTTATTTTCTTTGAGTCTTGCACACATTGGAGACAATGTGTGATTTAAGTTTGGGGGTGTTTTATTTGTGTCTTGTTATGTTTCAGTTAAGTCTTTTTTTTATTTGTTTTGTGTTTATTTTTGAGTCACAAATTTTTTTTTTCTTTTTTTCTTTTTAAGTCATAATTGCCTGTCAAAGATCATGTATGTTGTAGTTGCTAGAAACACCTAGTGAAAGAAGGTGGAATAATGTAATAGAATTAGAAGCAACTATCTAAACACCTAGGTTAGATATGCCAAGAACTCACAAAAATCTGTCTATTTGGAGCTTCTTGCTTAAATTGTGCATGCTAAATTATGAAAACATATGTGTTATGATTGCTTGCTATTTGAGGCGAAATAGTTAGGATATGCATGTTAGGGAGATGACTCAGGCATTTCTTTGATAGCCAATTCTTACCACTCTTTTCTACCCCGAACTTTAAAAGTATCCCTAGTCAGCCCCATTGAGCCTAAAAATTGAAACTTCTTCTTTGACACCCTATATTCCCACAGATTGTGCCATAAGTAAAAAGGTGAAGTAGTGGAATCAATTGTGTTAAAAAAAGAGACAAAAAGAGTGAATGAGCTTGTTGCACCCCAATAAAAAAGTAATAAGAAAGAGGCAAAAGCCTAAGTTTGGGGGTGCTTGTTATTATAATACTCTTCATTCTCCCAAAACAAAAGAGGGAAAAAATATAATTGAAGTGAAGAAAAGAACAAAAAGAAAAGGGAAATACTGAAAAGCTAAAGAGCTTATGGTACACAAAAACGAGCCTAAATGTCTATTTTTACCAAGCCCTACCTAAGCCTACATTACAACCCTTAAAGTCCTGAAGATCTCTTTTATGCATATCCAGGATTAGTGGAGAATAGCAAGTAAGAATGTCATAGGATTTTTGAATTTATATGCATGATTTAGTATATTGACTTCCATTAAAGCATGATAAATATGAGTTTGCGAAATATCTAGCTCAATGTGTTTAGTGTGCTGAAAAATTTCATGCTACATGTTCCTGCATATTATTCTGCTAACCTTCATGTTTTTCTAGATAACACTAAATACAGCAAAAGTGATCAATGTCAGTGAGTCTTTTATTTTTCGTTTCTTGAGTCTTTTATTTCTTTCTTTCTATCTTTGCTCGAGGGCGAGCAAATGTTAAGTTTGGGGGTATTTGATCGGTGTATTTTATATACACTTTTTGAGTCATTTTTAGTTAGTATTTTACTCATTTCATTTATGTTTAGTACAGTATTAGGGTCGTTTTCCTTTCTTTTGTGTCACAGCGGTCAAAAATGGAGAAATGACGAAAAGGAGATGAAATGAGCATAAAAGAGATGGAATTGCACACTAAAAGAGCCAAGAAATAAAGTCTAAGAAGTTCTGGAAATTAGAGAGGAGATCAGACGAAGTCCGGACGAAAAAAAGGACGACCAGCGGAATCGCGAAACGTCACCGCGCGCCATGCAGCTGAGCCAGCGCGGCGCCCAATATGCTGAAAGTCCGAAAGTTGTTGATCTTCAGACGCCTAGCTGATTCTGCGAAGCGCCGCGAAATTATGAAATCTTTGGGCGGGTGACTTGTTTTCAGAATCTTAAAGGGATAACTTTTCCTTCCTAAAGGGATAACTTTTCCTACCTAAAGGGATAACTTTTCCTACCTTAAAACCCTTACCTAAAAGGATTCTAATAACTTTTCCTACTTACAAAATCCCTAACCCTTCACCAAAAGGATTCTTTAGCTATAAATACTCTACATCATTAGAAGAATTATTCATTCTCCATTCCACCATTCACCATTCTACATCCATCCTTCCACCAATCCATCTTGTAAATATTCCACAACACAACCCTTGGATGCTTGGCGTGGAGACTCATTCTTCAGTATTTTCTTTTCTTGTCTTTATTTCGTTTTATGAAGAACATTGAATTAGTTCTTGTCATGTCAATGGCTAGGAACTAATTCCTCTATAGGGCTTTCCATGTTGAATCTCTAGAAACTTATGTTATGATTTAATGCATGCTTATGGTTATTCTTCTTCTTGTTGAGATCTATCCAATATTTGAGTTGAATTCTTGGTAATTAATTGACAACTAATTATCACTATATGATTTCTAATCAGATTACTAAAGGGGATTGTGAATTTCTTTGTAAGTTGGGTAGACATTCTTGGATTGGGGATGAAAATACCTCAATTATTTATGTAGCGTTAATGAGAGGCTTAAAAACCCTAATTTTGCGCATTGTGCGTGACGGTTAACTAGGTTCTTGTTCTTAATCCTCCTATAGAGTTATCCTTATCACCGAAAGGTAGGTAAGGTGCAATACTGGGGTTGAGTGTTTATATAACCCTAACGGGAGTATAAAACAATTTAGTGAACCTGCTTTCTCCAAAAGAAGAAGACCATAAGTTATTGCATTAATAAGTAGCATAAGCGGATAGTGAGGAGACGTGGAAGCCCTATTCTCATCATCACTGAAGTAAACCTTTTTAGTTAAATAGATTTTATAATCCTTAGTCATAAACAACAAATCTAAATATCAATTTACCAAATAGATACCAAAAACATAGATAGGTGGTAATTGAACTCTAATCCTTGTGGACGATATTCGGTCTTATCAAGACTATACTACTTGTCACGATAACGTGCACTTGCGTTTAAAGTGTGTGCATCTTACCGCGCATCAGGGTCCAACAGTCAAACTCCAAGATTTGCCAAACGGCGAACTTCCTTAACCATAATTCTCTTGTAGGAATCAACGTGAGCTAAATTTCCTATGGAACGCCGACTCAGAGCATGGGCTACAACATTTGCCTTCCCTAGGTGATAGAGAATATCCACATCATAATCCTAGAGTAATTCAAGTCATATTCTCTGTCTAATATTCAGCTCTCTTTCCTTGAAGACATACTGAAAGCTTTTGTAATCAGGGAAAATATCAACATGAACCCCATACAAGTAGTGACACCAAATCTTCAGTGCGAACACCACCGCTTCTAACTCCAAATCATGAGTTAGATTGTTCTTCTTGTGAGGTTTAAGTTGTCTAGAAGCTCACATTGCCATGTTGTATTAAGACGCATCCGATACCAACTCCTAAAGCATCACAATATACTATGAACCCTTCGGTTTCCCTATGATAGCGTCAAAACTGGAGAAGACATCAACTTCTTCTTCAACACTTGAAAATTTTCTCACAAGCATTTGTCCAATGTGGTACAAATGACTCTTTATTTAAAAACATCAATATGAGACAATTGACTATGTGCGACAAATGACAATATAGGACAAGTGACTCAATTATGATGAAAATACGCATATCCAATATGGGTTATATAACAGTTATTCCATCGATGTTATTCATTGAATCCATTTGAAAAAATCTTTTTTTCATATTATTACTGATATGATCATAAAAAGCAAAAATTCGGGAGTTAGTTTTCGTTGTTACAAGTTATTTGATAACAAAAAGAAGTGGGATTGGAGATGAGCAGCTATCATTATTGATTGAATGCCTTATGTCAAATTACGCATAAGACCTAACTCACACTCCAAAAGCTAGTTCAAAAGGAGGAGGATTCCCCAAGCCTTATAAGGAGTCTAGGGATTTTATCTCACACTGATGTGGTGCATTTCTCTTCCTCCCACTCCCTCCCTCCCCAGGCTAAATTCGAACATTATTTTTATTCGGGTTCACTATCCGATCTGGAGCGTGCATTTTCATAGACCATTTTCACCCCTATCAGTCTGGAACCGGTCAATTGGTCCCAGGAGCATTCTGTTCCACTCCCCCCTTTTTTGGGAGTCATATCGGACCGGGCCTGATACCATAAATATACCACATCGGTGATGGACGAGATCTCTAGACTCCTTATAAGGTTTGGGCTATCCTCATTCCTTTGAGCTAGCTTTTGGGGTGTGAGTTAGACCCAAAGCCTAATTTGACATAATATCTGAGCCAGGCCCAGACCCAATCCGATGTGTGCCCCCGAAGAAAAAAGGGGGGCAAAATGCTCTCCGGACCAATTGACCGATCCCAGACCGATGGGGTGAAAATGGTCTATGAAAGTGCACGATCCAGATCGAACAGTGAAACTGAATAAAAAGAATGTTCGGATTTAGCCGTGGGGGGAGGGAAGAGAAATGCACCACATCGATGTGGGAAAGATCCCTAGGCACCTTATAAGGCTTGAGGAATCCTCCTCCTTTTGAGATATATTTTAGAGTGTGAGTTAGGTCCAATGCGTAATTTGACACAAGGCATCCAATCAATAATGATAGTTACTCATCTCTAATCCCACTTCTTTTTGTTTTAAAAAACTTGTAACAACGAAAACTAACTCCCGCATTTTTGCTTTTTATGATCATATCAGTAATAATATGAAAAGAAATCAAATGGATTCAATGAATAACATAGATGGAATAGTTATTATATTTCCCACATTAGATATGAGTATTTCCATCATAATTGAGTCACTTGTCCTACATTGTCATTTGTCCCGCATAGTCTATTGTCCCACATTGATATTTTTTAAATAAAGAGTCGTTTATCCCACATTGGTGATTGAGAAGAAGTTTGAACTTCCTTGTAGCTATAGAAGGAGTTAATGGGTTTGACATATTGGTCAAACTTTTGGGCTTCCATTCATTATGGAGAAAAACCAATAGTAGCTTCAATAGTTCAAAACTTTCTAATATGATATATATATATATATATATATATATATATATATATATATATATATATATATATGCATGGCATAGAATAGAACATGAATGGCTCTTCTTTGCCAACCTTCGCTTCTAGAAGGAAGTAAGTAGAAGCTGACCCTCCAACATACATTGCGAGACCACTCGACCGATTTCATCCACTTGAAAATTCGTGTAAAAGTTGCTAATTCGACTTTCTAATAGACTTGTTAGTTCCGCAGCTCGGGGAGAAAGGATTTGATACCCGCATCCGATCGAAGTTGCATTTTAGTGCTCCCCTAACATAAAGGGGAGCTTTTTCGTTGTGGGTCGCTTCGCGCAAGACATCGCCTTGCAGAATGGAAAGCCTTGGATGGTCTTGAAAAAGCCTTTGAAAGCTCAACACTCGAGTGACATCATTCAGCTCATAGAGATTTCGACGTATATATATATATATATAAGAAATAAATAAATATTTAAAGGGGATTAAGGGCCGAAACGTAAAAATGTTTCGGCATTTATGTTTCGTCAACAGAAATATCCCTTCGTGAATTGATGCGCGGTAAAATGCACACACTTAAACGCAAGTGCACGTTATCGTGACAAGTAGTATAGTCTTGATAAGACCGAATATCGTCCACAAGGATTAGGGTTCAATTACCAACTATCTATCTTTTGGTATCTATTTGGTAAGTTGATATTTGGATTTGTTGTTTATAACTAAGAATTATAAAAGCTATTTAACTATAAGGTTTATTTCAGTTGTGATGGGAATAGGGCTTACATGTCTCTTCAACTATCTGCTTATGTTATTTATTACTGCAACGAACTATGGTCTTCTTCTTTCGGAGAAAGCAGGTTTACGAAATCGTTTTATACTCCCGTTAGGGTTATATAAACACTCAACCCCAGTATCGCACCTTACCTACCTTTCGGTGATAAGGATAACTCTATAGGAGGATTAAGAGCAAAAACCTAGTTAACTGTCACGCACCATGCGCAAAATTAGGGTTGTTAAGCCTCTCATTAACGCTACATAAATAATTGAGGTATTTTCATCCCCAATCCAAGAATGTCTACCCAACTTACAGCATATTCACAATCCCCTCCTTTCGGAGTCTGATTAGAAATCATATAGTGATAATTAGTTGTCAATTAATTACCAAGCATTCAACACAATTATTGGATAGATCTCTCAAAGAAGAATAACCATAGACATATGCATTAAATCATAACATAAGTTTCTAGAGAATTAACATGGAAAGCCCTATAAGAGAATTAGTTCCTAGTCATTGACATGACAAGAACTAATTCAAAGTTCATCACACAAAACTGAAATAAAGAAAAGAAAAGAAAAATACTTAAGAACGAGTCTCCAAGCCAAGCATCCAAGGGTTGTGTTGTGGAATATTTACAAGATGGATTGGTGGAAGGATGGATGTAGAATGGTGAATGGTGGAATGGAGAATGAATAATTCTTCTAATGATGTAGAGTATTTATAGCCAAAGAATTCTTTTGGTGAAGGGTTAGGGATTTTGTAGGTAGGAAAAGTTATTAGAATCCTTTTAGGTAAGGGTTTTAAGGTAGGAAAAGTTATCCCTTTAGGTAGGAAAAGTTATCCCTTTAGGAAGGAAAAGTTATCCCTTTAGGATTCTGAAAACATGTCAAATTCGGCCAGCACTTCATAATTCCCGCGTCGGCGCGCAGATCAGCGCGGCTGAAGATCAACAACTTTCGGACCTCGCGGACATTGGCCGCGCGCGCCGCCAGCGCCGCGTCCTGATGTTTTTTCAGGCGGATTCTGTCTCGTTGCCCTTTTTTCGTCCGGACTTCGTCTGAACTCCTCTATAATTCCCGGAACTTCTTAGACTTTATTTCTTGGCCCTTTTTGTGTGCAATTCCATCTCATTTATGCTCATTTCATCTTCTTTTCGCCATTTCTTCATTTATGACCGCTGTGACACAAAAGAAAGGAAAACGACCCTAATACTATACTAAACATAAATAAAATGAGTAAAATACTAATTAAAAATGACTCAAAAAGTGTATATAAAATACACCGATCATGAATATGTTGCAACGTTTCGGGACAATCATTGAATATCCATAAAATACTCAGTGATTTGCATAAATGATATAACACAGAATATATTACATAAAATAATTTCAATAGTTCAAAACTTTCTAATATATATATATATATATATATATATATATATATATATATATATATATATATATAAATACATGTATATATAAGAAATAAATAAATATTTAAAGTGGGATAAGGGACGAAATGTAAAAATGTTTCGGCATTTCTGTTTCGTCAACAGAAATATCCCTTCGTGAATATGTTGCAACGTTTCGGGGCAACCATTGAATATTCATAAAATACTGAGTGATTTTCATAAATGATAAAACACAAAATATATTACAGAAAATAATTTCTGCTTCTGAGATTTATTCTTTCTTTAAAGTCTATATTTTATACGTGTGATTTCTGTTTCTGAAATTCATTAGGGTGTAACTTTCGAATTTCTAAGAATATAGGTTTTGTATCCTGGATGGTTAATTCCTCGGTGAAAATTTCACACCCGAGAGAGAGGAATTAATACCTTTAAAGAAAATATCATTTTTCGGTGTGTCTAACCTATTATTAGTTTCATTACTTTATTATACAACAATTTTAAAGGTATTACTTTTCTGCAATGGGGTCAGTATGGGTTAAGGCGCAATTGAACGATAGAGACAAATTGAAAAGGTTGAATGGACTCAACTACAAACGTTAGAGTCTAAAGATGGAGTACCTTTGACAATTGCAAATATATTCTATGTTCTGTTTCAAGGTTGTCCGGAGGAAGTCACTAATCCGGATGCAAATGAGGCACAAAAGACTGAGGCAATAGAGAAGGTGAACAAAAGGAAAAATGATGATTTCGTTTTCCGCTACACCATTCTGTAGTCGCTGAACAACACAATATTCAACGTATTTCACATCCACAAAACTGCTGCAGAACTCTGGAATGCTATAAAATGAAGGTATATAAATAAAGATGCTCGTAATAAGTCTTTTTTATTAACAAGTATGTTGATTACAAGATGGTGGATTATCGACCGGTCATTGATGAGGTTAACGAGTTAAATGATATAGCAACAGAATGTGCTGATGCTGGTGAATCCATTTCTGAAACTTTTCAAGTTTCAACCATCATTGGTAAACTTCCGCCTTCATGAAAAGATTACCAAAAGAAACTAAATCACAAGAAGAGACATATCTCTTTGGATGAACTTCTTCATGGCATTCAAATTGAGACCGAAAGACTTAAAAGATATGGTTCAGTTTCTTCGAAAAATTATGGTGTGAATCATCTTTATGAGAAAACCCTTTATGGAACTTCTAAGGAAAATCAAGGAACGTCCAAGAAGAGGAAATTCTTTAAGAAAAATGGGAATGAGGATAACAGAAACAACAAAAAGAAAGGCATTTGTTATGTTTGTGGCAAACTTGACATGCTAGGGAATGTCGTCACCGTAAGGGGAAGACAAGAAAAAGGAACAAACCAATGTGATTGATGACAAATACTTTGTCGTTGCCATGTCTGAAGTATGTCAACAATGGCATTAATAATTGGTGGATGTACTCAGGTGCTACCTGTCATGTTACCCCAAACAAGAGTTTGTTCAAGACATATGAAATGGTGAAAGAGGCCAAGACCGTCTACATGGGAAATGCGTCATCAAGCGAAGTTCTTGGCGTAGGCATTGTTGTTCTTCCCCTCACTTCGAAAAATATTTTAACTCTGAAAAATGTGTATCATATCCCCTCTATGAGGAAGAATCTTGTATCGGTCCACAAATTGGACGAAAATGGTTTTAAAAGTAGCCTTTGGTTTCCAAAAAGTGATTATCACTAAGAATGAGAAGTTTGTAGAAAAAGGCTACATGAAAGATAAAATGTACTTGTTGAATGTTGACTATAATAAGACTGCATCTTCTGCTTACTTTTTTGAAGGTTTACTTAATGTTGATGTTCATGATAATTAGCACTATAGACTAGGATGTATTGGTATAAATGATATGAATCACATGATTTGAAATGATTTATTTCTAAGTCTTCTAAAACTTTTACCACAAAAACTTGTGAATGTTACTCTCAATCCAAATTGACTAAAACTTCTTTCAATAGTGTTGTTATAACAAATTATTTACTTGAACTTATTCATATAGATATTGTGATAATAAAGAGCATATTACTAAAGGTGGTAAAAGATATTTCATAACTTTTATTGATGATTATTCAAAATTTACCAATGTGTATTTGCTTAAAACCAAAGATGGGACTTTTAATAAGTTTAAAATCTTCAAGGAGGAAGTGGAAAATAAAACCAATTTAAGAATAAAATGTTTGAGATCGGACAGGGGTGGTGAATATCTATCTAACGAGTTTATATCATTTTGTTTATAAAATGGAATTGTTAGAGAATTTTCAGCACCTAATACTCCACCACAAATGGAGTGGTCGAAAGAAAAAATATATCCTTAATGGAAATGGTTAGTGTCATGCAAATACATTCAAAATTACCAATGAGTTATTGGGAAGAGGCACTATTGAGTTCTTGTTACATTACTAACAAGATTGTAAATAAGAAACATATGAAAACTCCATTTGAGTTGTTTATTGGGTGTAAGCCTAGTATTAAACATCTAAGAGTATGGGGTTGTATTGCATATGTTTTGGACGCAACTTTGAAAAGGCCAAAACTTGGTAGTAGAGCAGTCAAATATGTTTTTATTGATTATTCTGCTATGAGTAAAGCATATAGATTTCTTAGGCTTCGTGATAATAGTGTATTTGAGGTTATGCATGCTATATTTTATGAACACTTGAATATTTGTGATGCTGATAAAATAAAAATAAATAATAATTTATTTGATGAACTTGATATTAATGAGCATGCAACCGGAAATGAAATTGTGAATGATGAGAATTTAGAAGAAAATGAGAATGATGAAATAATCGAATTAAGGAGAAGAGACATCGAATTGAAAAGAATTTTGGTCTTGATATGTTGACTTACATGTTAGAAGAGGATCCAAAAACTTTCAAGAAGCTATGTCACAATTAGATTCTGATAGTGAAAAAGAGCCATGGATGATGAAATCAAGTCTCTACTTGAAAACCAAACTTGGAATCTTGTTAATTTACCTCCTATGACTAAACCTATTGGTTGCAAGTGGGTTCTGAAAAAAGAAACTCAAAACTGATGGTCTGTTGATAAGTACAAGGCTAGATTGGTAGCCAAAGGTTATAATAAAAAAGAAGAGATTGATTATTTTGAGACATTATCTCCCGTTTCTAAATTCACATCAATCAGAACCATGTTTGCTATTGCATCTATGTATAGATTAGAGGTTCATCAAATGGATGTTAAAACGGAGACTTGGATGAGGAAATTTATTTACATCAACCTGAAGGTTATGTTGTTAAGGGTGAAGAACATAAAGTATGCAAATTAAAAAAGTCTATGTATAGGACTGTAGTAGATATTATTAGGCAATTAATACGAACTGTGAAATTAACTAATAATGAAGTCGAGTATGAAGCTGTGATTGCAGTTCTAAAGTTGGTGCGGAGTCTGGGAGAAGAATTCATTGAAGTAAAGTGTAATTCACTCCTAGTTGTTAATCAATTGAACGGGGTGTTCGAAGTAAAGGCAGAAAGAATGCAATAATACTTGGATAAAATCCACGTGATATTGCATCGGTTCAAATAATGGACTATGGAACATGTGTCTCGAGACCAAAACAATGATGTGTATGCCTTAGCTAATTTGGATCATCCATAAAAGCGGAGGAGTTTAATTCGAAAACAGTTGTGCAACTGCTTAATTTCGCAATTGATGGTGGTCATATCGAAGTGAATATGACAAGCTTGACTTGGGATTGGCGTAACAAATACATCGATTACCTTCAGGATGAAAAGTTGCCTATGGACCCAAAGGAGTCGACAGCTCTTCATACTAAAGCAGCTAGATTTTATTTGGTTGATGGTCATTTGTACCGAAGGTCTTTTTATGGTCCTTTAATAAGGTGTTTAGGATGCAGAGAACTGATACGTGATGCGCGAAGTTCACGAGGGGACTTGTGGAAATCACTTAGGGGGGAAATAACTAGTCCAAAAATTGGTTAGGGTCAGATACTATTGGTGTCACGACACAAGCCGACGGGCCGCGATTGGTGCCCTACCTGGGCACCTTCTACCCACACATTACATATAATCAGCGGAAGCTAAGGAACAACTTAAAATCATATAACAAAAGGGATCTTGTCCCCTAAATTATAATGGCAACTCTTAAAATAAAACAGGCAAGAAGACAAGGCCGCCACTGTATATAGAAATATCCAAATAACTGCAACTGTACATATGTCCAACCCACACCTCACTATAGACCTCTAAGAGTAAGAAAGTGAACTATGGCGGGACAAGGCCCCGTCGTACCCCTGAATATACATAAGCCCATAATACAAAATCCGTACCAAAATGACAAGCCCCGGAACAATGGAGCTATCTCAAAAGATGAGTAGAGATCCTAAGCGCGAGGATCACCAAACTGAGTACCTATACCTGCGGCATGAAACGCAGCCCCCGGAGAAAGGGGGTCAGTACGAAATATGTACCAAGTATGTAAAACATAAAGTACTGTAAGTAAAATCATATCTGGCCAAAATATGACAGGGACAAGTATGAAAATCAAATACCAGATCCAACCGTGCCATATAAAAATAAGAGTCAACTGTACCTTGTAAGAATAGAGAGTCAACTGTGTCTTTTAAAAAAATAGAGTCATGTCAAAATCATGGGATGCCTGCCCATATACTTATTGTCACGACCCGAACCTGGGCCCGTGACTGGTGCCTTACCCCGGGCACCCTAGTGATACAACATCAGAGTAATCAGCGGAACATAATACACATACATGAAACAAATGAAGTACAAAACGAATCGAGGAAAACTTGCCTTTCGGCATATATAAATAACAACTCTTACAAATGAGCAGTTTAATCCTTTTACAAACCCCGCCACACAACAAGATTTACTGCACTTAAGAAATGATACGACAACAATGGCGGGACAGGGCCCCGCCATACCCCTGAATGTAAATACCTACAACGACATGGGACTATACCAAGATAAGCCTCCGGAGAAACGGAGCTTTCCCAAACGCTGAACTGTGACCCTAAGAGCGAGGATCAACGACTGGTGTACCTTTACTCATGCGTAACGCACTCGGGCGAGGTCGATAACAGTACCGAGTATGTGAAATCAAAATATCGTAAATGAAATCATAGTATCCTATAGAAACCAGGAGACATGTATGATAACCAAACTACAGTTCACAATAAATAAGCAGTCATGTCTAGTCGTGACTCACGCCTCAAAGTCATCACTCCAATATAACAATGGGTCTCACGCCCACAACATCAATCATGCCCGTGGAATACCTTCCTCACCGCTAAGTCAACGATGATAGAAAAGCACCAAGAAATACATGAAGCAGAGTCCCACTGTGTCCAAATAAAACGAGACAGGTAAGTACGAAGGCATAGCCGACTACTAACACCTACGATTAACAAGGTCATAAATCAGATCATGATATCTGTCTAGACCGTCACATGATCAAAGCTGGTCGCTCGCCCGCAATATCAAATGTGCGCGTCTATCCCTGGAACTCCCCGCAGCTCCGCATAGGGCAATCTCATAGGCCCGCATGAGGTCTAACCCCGCGTCGGTAGCTACTCCGGCATCGCCCCGACTCGCACCGCACGCCACATAGACCGCATGACCATAAAGGTCGCACACTAACCTGGAACTCCCGTAGCTCCGCATAGGCCCCCGGGACCCGCATGAGGTATTCTCGAATCATGGTCCTGCATCACCGAGTCTACCCCGCGACGGAGGGCTTAACCCCTAAACACGCGAGTGGTATAATACCAACATAACAGTTTATCGTTTAAACAACATAAGCACAATCAAGGGAAAACCCCTTTACACAAACATCACAGAATACTAACACACGTAGCATCCTAATATGATTACTTATCAAATCAACACGAAGGTATTACAAGGCTATCACAAACCAATACAATCAAGTTATTCACACATAAGGTACTTTCTACTATATGATTAACGAGATCGGGTTTTTACCCCCAAAGTACTTTATACAATAACTCTTTAAAGATATGTTACTTTCACAAAAGTCACACAATACCCGTAGTATATAACAATAGAGTGATTATCTTTTTAAAGTAAATCAATTACTTCTCTTTGTAAAATCAAGTAGCAACATTCTTTTCCAATGTTCAAGTTTGCCTAATTTCCAATGTTCAAGTTTGCCTAATTTCCAATGTTCAAGTTTCTCATTTTAGAAAGGTTTCGTAGTTCATAGTCTTATTCATTTAAGAATATAATTCTCCCTTAAACAATCTGAGAAACATAAGCCTTATATGTGAGTAGGATATTCTTGTTTATAACAATCTTATTACAAAGACCATGATCTAGAAATATCATTTTGTCTCATCTTAGCTTCATGCAGATGGAAGTTTCTACCGGTTTTAATAATACTTAATTATTAAAAACATTTCCTTTTATTAGCTGCACGCCGGTGGTTTGTCGATACACATTCGATTTCCAAAATCAAGAAACATTCTTAAGCCGTTATACCTAACTTTCCATAAAGCTAGTATAACTCTTAAGTTTTCTAAAAATCAAGTATTACCTCTTCTTTCAAAATGATTCAAAAATCTTTTGAAATACTTCAAGTTCTTTATTAACACATAACAAGCCGCTTATAGTTCAAATCGATTACCTTTAAAACCACAAGTATTTTCTTACCAACATAAAGTCATATAACCAACTTCCCATAAAGCCGTTATAACACTTTATGTTTTAAACCAATCAAATACATTTAGCACATGACGTCTACCGTACTACATAGTTCACACATATCATGCTAGAAGAGATAGGAAGAGGTTCACATACCTCGCGACGAGTATCGACTAATAGCAAAACGCTCAAGTACCTCCAACCGCGGCTACTCCTTGCCAAGTAGATCGCGCCATACGTAGTACTTCAACCTATAAGGCCACAAGGCGCTTATTAACATTTAGGTCTAATCGTAGAACATTCTACGTAAAATTCGGCAAGACTCTCCCGCAACAACAGCGTAAATCTCCTCCTCTATCGGGCCGGCCAAGCCAACCAGTGGGGTTATACGCCTAATCCGACGCACAATTCTACCCTACGTAAACGCTTACACAAGTCTATCGTAATACACCCATGTAATTACAAGCCAAGATTCTTCTTCAAAAGGTTTCTTATTATTCGGGCTTAAGTCAAAAGACATCCGATAACAACGTTCAAGACTATATATAGTATACTTCAACTATATAATCTAACAACATGTAATTTCCAATTACATAGTGGCAAGATAATTACCTCGATAAGCCCATAATTATCCGAGTTTAAATGTCGATCCTGAGCAAGGTTTAGCTCCTACTCAAGCGCTCAGACCCGCTCCAAACAACCCTTAGAAGTTCTAACCAACTTCTACTTATTACTCCAACTAACCATGGAGATTTTCCTGTGGTTTCGGTTTGTGACTAAGGGAAGTATAATAGTATTTCTGGCTTTTCAGATAAGTATAACCTTAGAATACTACAAGGTATACGGCTAAGGTAATTTGGGCATTATAACAATACTTTGAGAGTATTTCTAACAAGAGGGGTATTATACTAAAACAACTAGGCTGGGGGTACCCACGGCTAGCACCCTGGAGGGGAGGGCTCTCGCCATGGAGGAGGCTCTTGGCCGAACTCTACACTAAGGGGAGGAGGAGGATTTAACACTTAGAAATATTTTAGGAATGGATGAAGAAGTCTTCCAAACGGGGTATTTATAGGTCTAGCAAAGGCCAACCAACGGCCAAGATCATGCCAAGTGCAAGGCAAGTGTAGGCCAAGATCTTGCCAAGTGCACCTTATCCATCTACCACAAAATATCCTACCAACTCCAAGACAAAAAGCCAACCCATTCGTCCACTCCACCGCCCAAGACGTCTTCCAATGAGAGGTGCCAAGTGGCGCTCTTGTTGGTCCAAAATGTTTCGCCTCTCGGAAAAATCCGCAAAAATTAAAAATGACATAGCGGAATTTTCCTACGAAAGTCGTGGAAAACGCTTCGTTTAAAAACGACTCTAACCGTGTTGTGCACAAATAAATTTCGCCAAGCCATTTTTATACAAGTTCAAATTTTCTACGCACGCCCCACGCATACTGCGGAAATACGGTATAACATTCTCCTCCTTAGAAACATTCGTCGAATGTTCCTTCTAAGTCTCAAACAAGCGTCGCCAGTATAGTCTTCACTACTATACTTACGAACAATCCTGCCACACCTGGCCACAGAAACATCCGCGCAAATACCTCCATCCAAGTCCACGAGGAAACACCTCTAACATTACCTCAAACACCTCTCTCCGGGGGTCTAGAATATACTTCCTTCGCACCTTCTCCTTACAAAAGAAATGATCACATCTATGCTCGCCATACATGCTCGCTTCTTCCCGATACCACTTTTGTCACTTAGCCGCGAGGTTCTAGTGTCACTCCGGCGACCCAACAAATGGTACCGGACTACATGCGATCCCTGAGGCTGTCGTACACTCGAACTCTTACCACATTTCTGATACTGCTTCAGTTTCCAAAACTCGGGGTTACTATCTCTAACGTGGTCATCATTAACTGGGAACACTCTGGATGGATCTCCGATACTTTCCCGATCATAACAATACGAAAGACCGGACGTACTGCCTCCTAAGTCGGACGGCAAATGCTAACATATAGGCAACCTGGCCTATTCTTCACATGAACTCAAAAGGGCCCAAAGTAACTCGGGCTAAGTTCCCTCTGTTTTCCAAAACTCGTCACACCCAAACCGGGGTGGTACCTCCAAGAAGACCGACCGTCAACCTGAACTCTAAGCGTCGTCGCCGATAATCCGCACGATTCCTCTGAGCTGCCAAAACCTCTTCTAGATAAGCCGCCTATCCACACCATTGGAACAAACTCAACCAACTATTCAACCTTGCCAACATCGAACCAATCGACCGAACTTACACTTCCGCCCCTACAAGGCTTCATAAGGAGACATCCAACACCGAAATGGTAGCTTAAATACTCCTCCACAGAGACAACAATCCCACAACTACCTCGAAATCCACGACCGCCCGAGGCGAATGCGATTCCGAGACTCACCTGAGTTCTTAACCCTGCTTGGTAAAAACTTCCAGAAACCAAAAACAACCATACCCTGGGCTCCACTGTCTGCCATAAGGTGAAGGTAGGCACCTCGTGCAGCCTTACAACCTTTCTGATATATCATCTCGCATAACCCTCTGCCGAGTAAACGGTCTTTGCTAGAAGACAAGACGGCTGACCTCGCCCGACCATCGTCGAATCGTCCACGAACTCAGACTGGTTAACTAGACTTGGGCCTAACACCCTCAAGACCCTACCACAAGGCGGGACCACCACAAACTGATCCCACCACCATACAGGCCGCGGGTTGACCCGCAACGTGGCCTCCACCCGACCCGAAAACGCGCAAGACACTAGCTCCCCGATCCGGAAAACTCTCACTAATCACATTACGAAAACCTAGCGGTCTTCTTAGCTCAACTACCCTTTTTCATTCCACACAACTCAGGGACTTATCCCACAAACAAGGTTCACGTGCATTATGCACTCCTATAAGGGTCAAACATAAACATACGTCTTTACTCGAGATGGCCTTACCTCTAAGGTCTCTACGTATAAAACTCTAAGGCTCACACCTTCTCTATCCCCCAAAATCTTACTCGGTTAACCCACCATGATTTCTAATCACCATTTACACAATGCTATCAGAATATAACACTTAAGGTATACTCACCTTATCACACATACTAATCTCTAGAGGGTTAAGGATAAACACAGACTTCCATCGCTCCACTCCTTAAGTCGTTCTAATCAAACCGCCTGTAGGCGCATAGCTGGAAGGTGATGACTACCCATCGATCTCAAGGCTAAGTCCTCCTACAAGGACACTCTTTCGACATCGACCACGACGGTCGTAGTAAAACAAGTACTAACTAAAGATGACATTCCCGATGACGTCGTCACACCGTGAATCTTGGGGAAAAGCGAATACGGCGGGCCGGAACCTACGTAGCGTGGAACCGGAAGCTCGAGCTCACCAACTCTCGCATACCCCGAACGCCCCGAACCTCGCGAGGACCTTTTCAGATGGTGGATGTGCATAACAAGTTCGCTAGCGAGGCGATCCGCCTCGAAAGTTACCAAAGGACCTTGCCGCTCGCTCTCGCCGCCCTTCGTTAACCCGTCGATCTCTACGCTTTCGGCCGCGCATAAGCCCGCATACGTGCCATGCCAAGCCTAATCAAGAATTACTTTCGCACAACCTCTCTTAGATAGTCATCAAGACTCGCGTACATCGTACACTCTCGTAGCCAAATCCATAGCTAGTAATGGTCGCCTTTTGCAACCTATATTCTCTCGCTCCTGGCCGCGAACCGGGTTCAAACATCATGGCCGCAGAGGAATCGCCGCCTGCGTATAAACTCATTGGGCTAGTGGCGTCGCAAAACTCCCGAATGAAGCACCACCCGGTGATGATTGGGCTGTGCCCACGTAACCCCTCTCAGATTTACTCGCAGCCTCCTGGCCGCTTTGCCCTCCTGGGCGGGTTGCCTATGCGAGGCATAACGGTGTGGAAAGAAATACGTTAGAGGTCCAACTTACAACATGCCTCTAAGGCACGATCTCGAGTGAGAAGAAATAGAAACCAATCCTAAATATCCTATAGCCTCACGATTATTGGTGTGGTGCACAACACACCGATAATCAAGACTCATCGATACGGTTTGTAGACACTTTCCGAGGATTAATCGCTCGATACCACTTTTGTCACGACCAACTCGGGCGTGGATCGTGCCTTACCGGGCACCCTAGTGATACAACATCGAGTAATCACGAACATAATACACATACATGAAACAAATGAAGTACAAAACAAGATGTCGAGGAAAACTTGTCTTTCGATATATAAATAACAACTCTTACAAATGAGCAGTTTAATCCTTTTACAAACCACGCCCACAACGATTACATGCACCTCTAAGAAAATGATACGACAACAATGGCGGGACAGGCCCGCCATACCTCGAATGTAAATACCTACAACGACAGGGACTATACGAAGATAAGCCTCCAGAGAAACGGAGCTTTCCAAACGCTGAATGTGACCCTAGAGCGAGGATCAACGATCGTGTACTTTACTCGCGGCATGAACGCAGCTTCGAAGGAGGTCGATAACAAAAATTGAGTATGTGAAATCAAAATATCAGAATGAAATCATAGTAGCCTATAGAAAGTGGAGACATGTATGATAACCAAACTACAGTTCCATGATAAATAAGCGAATATGTCTAGTCGGGACTCACGCCTCAAAGTCATCACTCGATATAACAATGGGTCTCACGCCACAACATCAATCATGCCCGTGGAATACCTTCCTCACCGCCATCAATGATAGAAAAGCACCAAGAAATACACATGAACAGCAGTCCCACTGTGTCCAAATAAAACGATGCAGGTGGCACGAAGGCATAGCCGACTACTAACACCTACAAGACTAACAAGGTCATAAATCAGATCATGATATCTGCTTGCAGTCACATGATCAAAGCCGTCGCCGCTCGCAATATCAAATGCGCGCGTCTAGCCACGAACTCCCCGCACTCCGCGTAGGCCAATCTCATAGGCCCGCATGAGGTATAACCCGCATCGAGGGTAGCTACTCCCAAGATCGCCCCGACTCGCGATCGCATGGCCACATGCATCGCATGACCATAAAGGCCGCGACACTAACTCGAACTCGTAGCTCGCATAGCCCCGGGACCCGCATTGAGGTATTCTCGAATCATGGTCCTGCATCGCCGAAGTCTACCCCGCGTCGGAGGCGCCTTAACCCCTAAACACGGTGAGTGGTATAATACCAACATAATAGGTTTATCGTTTAAACAACATAAGCACAATCGAGGAAAACCCCTTTACACAAACATCACAGAATACTAACACACGTAGCATCCTAATATGATTACTTATCAAATCAACACGAAGGTATTACAAGGCTATCACAAACCAATACAATCAAGTTATTCACACATAAGGTACTTTCTACTATATGATTAACGAGATCGGGTTTTTACCCCCAAAGTACTTTATACAATAACTCTTTAAAGATATGTTACTTTCACAAAAGTCACACAATACCCGTAGTATATAACAATAGAGTGATTATCTTTTTAAAGTAAATCAATTACTTCTCTTTGTAAAATCAAGTAGCAACATTCTTTTCCAATGTTCAAGTTTGCCTAATTTCCAATGTTCAAGTTTGCCTAATTTCCAATGTTCAAGTTTCTCATTTTAGAAAGGTTTTGTAGTTCATAGTCTTATTCATTTAAGAATATAATTCTCCCTTAAACAATCTGAGAAACATAAGCCTTATATGTGAGTAGGATATTCTTGTTTATAACAATCTTATTACAGCAACCATGATCTAGGAAATATCATTTTGTCTCATCTTAGCTTCTATGCAGATGGAAGTTTCTACTGGTTTTAATAATACTTAATTATTAAAAACATTTCCTTTTATTAACGCTGCAGTGGTTTGTCGATACACATTCTGATTTCCAAAATCAGTAAAACATTCTTAAGCCGTTATACCTAACTTTCCATAAAGCTAGTATAACTCTTAAGTTTTCTAAAAAAAATCAAGTATTACCTCTTCTTTCAAAATGATTCAAAAATCTTTTGAAATACTTCAAGTTATTTATTAACACATAACAAGCCAGTTATAGTTCAAATCAGTTACCTTTTAAAAACCACAAGTATTTTCTTACCAACATAAAGTCATATAACCAACTTCCCATAAAGCCGTTATAACACTTTATGTTTTAAACCAATCAAATACATTTAGCACATGACGTCTACCGTACTACATAGTTCACACATATCATGCTGAAGAGATAGGAAGAGGTTCACATACCTCGCGACGAGTATCGACTAATAGCAAAACGCTCAAGTACCTCCAACCGTCGGCTACTCCTTAAGCCAAGTAGATCGCGCCATACGTAGTACTTCAACCTATAAGGCCACAAGGCGCTTATTAACATTTAGGTCTAACCGTAGAACATTCTACAGAAAATTCGGCAGCACTTCCCCGCAATGCAGTAAATCTCTCCTCTATCGGGCCGCTACCAAGCCAACCGGGGGGTTATACGCCTAATCCGACGCACAATTCTACCCTACGAAACGCTACACAAGTCTCATCGTAATACGGTCCCATGTAATTACAACGAAGATTTTCTTCAAAAGGTTTCTTATTATTCGTGCTTAAGTCAAAAGACATCACGATAACAACGTTCAGTACTATATATAGTATACTTCAACTATATAATCTAACAACATGTAATTTCCAATTACAATAGGGGGGCAAGATAATTACCTCGATAAGCCCATAATTATCCGAGTTTAAATGTCGATCCTGAGCAAGGTTTAGCTCCTACTCGTGCGCTCCGACCGCCTCCAACAACCCTTAGAAGTTCTAACCAACTTCTACTTATTACTCCAACTAACCATGGAGATTTTCCTGTGGTTTCGGTTTTGTGACTAAGGGAAGTATAATAGTATTTCTGGCTTTTCAGATAAGTATAACCTTAGAATACTACAAGGTATACGGCTAAGGTAATTTGGGCATTATAACAATACTTTTGAGAGTATTTCTAACAAGAGGGGTATTATACGAAACAACTAGGCTGGGGGTACCCGGCTAGCACCCCAAGGAGTGGAGGGCTCTCGCCAAGGGAGGGGAGGCTCTTGCCGAACTCTACACTGGGGAGGAGGAGGATTTAACACTTAGAAATATTTTAGGAATGGATGAAGAAGTCTTCCAAAGGGGGGATATTTATAGGTCTAGCAAAGGCCAACCAATGGCCAAGATCATGCCAAGTGCAAGGCAAGTGTAGGGCCAAGATCTTGCCAAGTGCACCTTATCCATCTACCACAAAATATCCTACCAACTCCAAGACAAAAAGCCAACCCATTCGTCCACTCCACCGCCCAAGACGTCTTCCAATGAGAGGGTGCCAAGTGGCGCCCTCTTGTTGGTCCAAAATGTTTCGTCTCTCTAAAAATCCGCAAAATTAAAAATGACATAGCCGAATTTTCCTACGAAAGCTGTGAAAACGTTTCGTCGAAAAACGACTCTAACCGGGTGTTGTGCACAAATAAATTTCGGCCAAGCCACTTTTATACAAGTTCAAATTTTCTACGTACGTCCTTACGTACATACTCTGGAAATACGGGGTATAACACTTATCATATGCATATATATACTAGCTTGGGTATCTATACCCGCATCATGGATACATGTTCATGGAATCATATACCTATATATAATAGCCTGAATATCCTGTACTCGCATCATGGGTTGCAAGTCCATGGAATCATATATATATATATATATATACACGCATGAGTATCTTGTACTCACATCAAGGAGGTCGGTCCATGGAATAATATACTTATACTGCCCGACCCTCTAATGAAGGACACGACGAACATATGAGGGATTGTGCACAAATAACTATCATAAGCAACTATATGAAATTTAAATCATCTTTGACTCTCAACAAATCTTCAAAATGAACTTTCATTTTAGAAAAACCAAGGCACTATCATGTCATGTATCCTTTAAAATCATCATTTGGAAAATCAATGCACTATATATCATGTATCAATAAGAATAAAGATTCAATGGAATTACGTACGTCCGCTGTACACCCATGTCATATAAATATCATGTCAAAGAAGAAATGATAGTTTCATACCTTATAGGCTATACCAACTTGACAACTAGAATACGTATCAAGTAGTACTTCAACCTATAATAACAATAATGCGTCTATCAACTTCATGATACAAGTACTTCTTTAAAGCCCTCGCTCGCGTTCGCCGAGATAAACTATACCACATAATGACTCTCATATCATATAAAAATTTGGGCAGCACTTCCCCTACTTATACATACGTTTTCACCTTACAAATAAGGCCAATAACATCAATAATCAAGTATCATTAAGTACACAACCAAAACAACAACCAAGGTGATTCACACACCTACTTCTTATGTTAATCCGGCCTCTTAATCCATATAAAACAGTCCACTAAAAACAGTCCATAATTCAACACAACGAGGGTAAAATGTTAAGCTTTTCTACACCTTTCTATACCCTTATTCTTTTAGGACATACGTTAGTAATTACCACATTTAAACATGCATAATTGTAACTGAATTTTCAGCATTATAACCCCACAAAACAGCCCCTAAAACAGTACCACAACGTCTCACAGTTTCATGCGGTTCTCAGCCAACAACCAATACCATAACCCTTTCCATAATTCCTTATTATCCAATTCAAGTTTCAACACTTTAATATAAACCATTTCATCTTTTAATATCAAGATTTCCTTCAATCTAACATGTAATAAGTGAAGATAACAACAACAATAACCAACGAATCCAACAACATGAAAACTGTCCAATAATTCGGCTAACATGCCAAAACTGTGACATGTAATTCTTATTCTCCATTTTACTTAAAACAAGTTCATCTCTTAACTATAACATCATGTAGCTTCCAATTACTTCAAGAGGAAGAAGAAATCTTACCTTAGTCTTAGCCCAAAACAGTCCACAACACACGGCACACTACTTCACTTTAGCATCACTTCTACACGTTTCAATAACACACATGTATCCTCTACAAGCTTGTAACAATCTTGCTTTCATGTTCTCCTTCCATAAAATTTATCTCCAAGCTTAGGGTTTCAAGATAGCTTTCTTGGCCAAAACCGTGACCACTTGTTATGGAGAGTTAACTTGGCTTAGAACTTAATTAAGGAGCTTAATCTTGGAAAATAAGTTGATCCCGTTCTTCACTTTGGTTAAGGTTTTTCGAGACTTATAGGAGAAGAGAAGAGATAAGAAAGTTTGGATGGTGAAGATATTATGAGCTAAGGCAAATAAGTCTTGAAAGACTTGTATCTATAACATGTGCACAAGCACAAGTGGATGGGGACCCATGTACCCCACTTGTCCACTTGTTTCACAAATATCACCTTGTCACAAAAAAATCTCCCACACTTAGCCAATTCTTGAAAAATTTCGATAGACACCCCTCCAAAATTGTGAAATTTTTTATGGGCCCCATATTCTAAATGTCAAGATTTAATAATGCAATCCTAAGTCCATAACTCCATTTGAAAAGAATTCAACCACTAATATTAATTCTCGTCGTCACATTTGTTGTATCCAAAATTATTTCATATAAAAAATGTAAATATACTTTTCTTCCAACATTCAAATCTTATTTCCTTACTTGCGTTCTCACTTATATGCCCTGGAATTATGTGATGTAAAAATTGGTCTGAGATGGAGGAAGATACAAAGAACTTCGTTCAAAAATGTAAGGAATGCCAAAGCACACACCCATGATTCACCAACCGACAAAATTGATGCATCCAGTTTAAAACCATAGCCATTCATGAAATGGAGAATGGATATTATGAAGCCACTCCCATGGGCACCCGGTAAGGTACATTTTATTTTATTTATAACTGATTATTTTTCTAAGTGGGTTGAAGCAAAGGAATTCAAGAAGGTTAAAGAAAAGCAAGTCATCGATTCTATTTGGGACCACATCATTTGTCGATTAGACATATCCATGAAAATCACTTGCGATAATGGATGTCGGTTCATTAGAAAGAAAGTGAACGACTTACTTGAAGGGTTGAAAATTAAAAACATAGTGTTGACTCTATATCACCCAAGTGTTAATGGTCAAGCGGAGTCAACAAACAAAACAATTATTCAAAATCTAAGGAAGAGATTGAAGGAAAGGCAAGTAGAAGGAGATTCTGCCATATCCTAGGATCGTCTTGATTCCTTCGATGTTGGGAATTTTAGCGTCATGTGTAGCATCGAAGGCACAACCTTCATATTATGTATTCAAGGTCTGCCGAATAGAGCTTTGTACCTCATTTCGTCTTCTATGACATAAACCTCGTTTTCTAAATTATCCTGGCTACGTTGACTATAAGAACAATCTACCCTTTTGTGTTCTCAGTTGCCATGTTAAAACCATTTAGAACTCTGGCTACCGGTATAATTTGGTCCAACAACCCCAACTGCTCCATCACCTTCCATCGGATGATGTTGACCGAGCTACGTAAATCAATTAAAATCTGCTTTATCTGAAATTTATTAATGCGGACAAATATTACTAGTGCATCATTGTGAGGTTGACTGGTTCCCTCTGCGTCTTCATCATTGAAAGATATTATTTCCTCTAATCCATAATATTTAGATCTTTTTTCTCTAGTTATTGACAATTTCGTCTTATTTGTGGTCATGATAGTTCCCTTCGGAACTTCCATCCCTTTGATAATTATATTTATGACATGCTGGGGTTCCACCAGTTCTGTCTGATTCTTTATTTCTCTACTTCTGTAATTTCCTTTTGCACAATCACTTAAAACTCTCATAGATGGCCATTTCATCCCTTAATTGGCGACAATCCTTAGTTTGATAATCATGTATTCTATGGTAATCACAAATCAAGTTTGGATCTCTTTGATTTGGGTCTGTCTGAAGCGGTCTTGGCCACCATGTCTTCTTTATATGACCAATGGCCAAAACGATCCCAGTCGCATCAACGTTGAAATAGTATTTGGATAGCCTCGAGTTCTCCACAATGTTAGAAGAAGATTCACCAGTATCATTTTTGAATTACAGACCCCTACTAGTAGACACTCGATCATTATGCATATTTCCTCTATCCGATAGGATATTATGATTGTTGCGACCTAGATCCAATATGAAGTTCGACCTTTTCGGTTGTCCGTAGAGTTGATATTTATCCTTTGAAGACTTTAGCTTCGACTCGACTACCCTATTTTATTTGTCATAGTTTTTGTTCCGTCCTGCTGACCTCGGTGGGAGTTCAAGTTGATCATCTTCCATCCTGATCTTGGACTCGTACCTGTTGTTCACATCTGCCCATGTTATTGCTGGGAATTCTAACGGGTTCTCTTTTAATTTGAACGAGGCCCTGGTGCTCCTAGGATTCAGCCCCTTGGTGAAAGTTTCAGCTGCCCACTCATCTAGTACTTGGGAAATAAGCATCCACTCCTTTTGAAATCTGGTCACGAACTCCCGCAGCAACTCTGTATCTTTCTGAGTGATTTTGAAATCCATTTTTTTTCTTGAACCTTCCGAGCTCAAGCATGTGCCTTTATAAAAGCATCTGCAAATATTTCAAATAAATTAATAGAATACTTTGGCAACATACAATATCATGTAATTGCTCATTTTTAAAGCATTTCGCCCAATTTCTTCAACAACACATATTCAATCTCATCCGGATGACTGTCATTGCCTTTTATTGCACAAGTATATGACATCACATACTCCTGTGAGTTTTTTGTCCCATCATACTTTAGGGGTTTGGGCATTTTAAACCTCTTCAGTATCAACTTCGGTGTTGCACTTGGTGGGAATGGAAACTGGATGTATTTCTTCGAGTCTGGCCCCTTCAAGATCGGGGGTGCCCCAGGAATCTTTTCTACTTGTGAATTTTAGGTTTCAACCTTATTTTCATTGGTGTCAATTCATTTAGTTAAGGTTTCAAGCATTTCAAGAACTCCGAGGACTCATTAGTCCCTGAACTATTGGCATTCTCATCGACTCGATCTTCTTCCCGGCCTGATTCATCATTTCGGGCGGGATGAGCTTCATCCGTCGCACTTGCTCCGCTGCTTTTCTTTTGCAACTGAGTTACAACCTTTTGTTGCTCCTTTAGCATATAAAATATTCGAGGCAAATTTATTTCACCATTATCATCATCATCCGGTGTCTTCTGACGTAATCTTCTAGATGACCGAGGTGAAATCACGGGATTGTTGTTATTCATTAAATCAACGGGGAAAACATCGTTCGGTGGAATGTCGTTTGGTGGAACAACGGGCGAAATGACATTCAGTGGATCAATGGGTGAAATGCTGGGTGGAACGTCGTTGTTATTGACTTTGTGAGCACCATTGTCACTGTTGTTGTCCTCGTGGTTGCTAATCTCAGCGTTGATTTCACTAGACATATTGTTAGTACTTAGTTTTGACCTGTACCACAAAAATCTTGAATGAAATAAGTAAAATTTAAGTTTAAACCAGATCACCACTATTATCCTTAGCCCACAGTGGGCACCAAACTGTTTACCCTAAAAAGGTACAGTTAAATTTGTAAGTGATTTTAAGGATATGTGGATAGATTTGCAGATAAGTATGATAAATAATTAACAATAAATAAGTAAATGAAATCAATAAGCAAGTAATAGTCTGGTATGTCGTAATCTTGATTGTAATTAAACTGAGAGTTTGGTCTGATCCTTAGCTAAACTGTCTCGGGTCCGAGCCAATAACAAGAGCAAACTAGAGCATTTTTTAATGTAATTACACGAGTTTCAGTAATGAGATGCCCTTCCAACATGAAAGTTGGGCTATTTATATAGCTAACAATACAAGGTATTTATGTCCAGGAATCACTCCCTCATTAAACGCTATTTAATGATAAAAAGGGTCACTTAATAAGCAAATGATAACGGTTGGCGCCATATCCGGAACGGGTAGGCTCCGAGCTCCTTCGGTCTTTCATCCGACATTGCCATGTCTGATCACTACCCGGTGTCATCGGCCATCGCCCGGTCTTGCTACAACACCTGAACTCACAATCGGTGCAAATTGCTACTTCCTTTGATTTTTATTCCCAAACCATGTCACGGGTCGTGCCATTTTTTACCGTATACAATAAAATTTAATAATTTTTTAAATATAAAGATATAATTATCTTTTTAAAAAGTTTAAAGAATATACAGTCACATAATATAAATAAAATAAAAAGTAAATTATGTTGTATATTGCTTCTGCAATCTCCGTTCGCCGAGTAGCATCGAATCAATAATGATAGCTACTCATTTCTAACCCCACTTTTGTTGTTATCAAAGAAATAGATCCAGTGAAAATAAATTCAGCATTTTCTTTCCAATTAAAAACTTCAGCATAGTTATTAAAAGCAGTAACGGAGAAAGTAAAAAAAAAAAAATATATTAAATCAAAAACTTACACCGACTTACATATATAAAATGGAAAGAAAATTAATACTTCTTAATTTAGTTTTGTGTTGACTTTAGAATTAAAAATTCCATAACGATGTGGCTCCTGAATTTAAAAAAAAAATAAAACTAAATGTCTGATTTGATATGCACTTTTTTTGTTTTCTATTAAATTTAAGTGCATGAGTCCCTTGATTATTTTCATTAATGAAAGGATTTATATATAACATATACAATATGTAATTATGGAAAATAAATTTATATTTTTCTAATATAAAATTACTATCTTTTTATAATATAAGACTATTACCATAATTATACATGTATAAGAATTCTAATAATTATGGTAATTTAATATACATATTACATGGGCCATATACGGCTGATATACACGGTTTGACGTGTACTGTCTTTCACACCTCCGCAGTCATAGCGGGCGGTTGTCGTACGCTGATACTGTCCCTAAAATATTCAAACATAACTAAGGGAAGACCCTTAGTATATATGTCAGCAATTTGGTACCGTGAAGGGACATGCAAGACATGTACTTGTCTACGAGCTACCTTTTCGCAAACAAAGTGAATATCCATCTCGATATGTTTAGTACTCTGATGTTGGACCGGATTCCTAGAGAGATAGACCGCACTAACATTATCGCAGTAGACCAAGGTAGCTTTCTGAATAGGAAAGTTAAGCTTTAATAGGAGCTTACGCCACCACGATTCAGACACCACATTGGCTACCCCTCGATACTCGGCCTCCGCACTAGATCGCGATAAAGTAGTCTGGCGTTTAGCCGACCAAATTATCACCAAGAAACATACAATAACCAGATGTCGAACGTCTGGTATCTGGACATCCACCCCAAACAGCATATGTATAAGACACGAGAGTAGATACGGATGATGGATATATGTGCAAACCATAATCAAGAGTGCCCTGAATGTAACACACAATGCGTTTAAGAGCATGCATGTGCTCGTCCCGCGAATCATGCATAAATAAACACATATGCTGCACTGCATAAGTAATATCGGGTCTCGTGAAAGTAAGATACTGAAGTGTCCTTGCAGGATTATGATAGTGGACAGGATCCTCGTAAAGCGTGCTAGAATTAGCACTCAAATTTGGTCTTACAGGATGACATGTCAGCCCGGTCAATAATCTAAGCCGCATACTTCCTCTGGGATAAAAATAGACCATATGCATGACGAGTTACAGCTATAGCCAAAAAATAACTCAAGGATCCCAAGTCTTTCACAACAAATTCTGAACTGAGAACATACATGATAGACTTGCATAGTTTATCAGAAGAGGCGATCAATATAATATCATCCACATATAGCATAATGTATGCCAGAGAAGTACCACGATGATAGATGAATTGAGAATGATTAGACCTGTTGTGAGAAAATTCAATAGTAGACACATAATCTGCAAACCTTTTATATCAAGCTCGATGGGCCTGTTTAAGCTCGCATAGGACTTCTTCAAAGAAATGCATACGGTTATGATGATCGGGGTCCCCAAACTCGGGTTGATGACGATATCGCCTCCTTAAGATCACCGTGTAATAAAACATTTTTCATATACAACTGATGAATGGCCAATGCTTTCGAGAGAGTCAGACTGAGAACAGTGTGAATGGTTGCCGTTTTGACCACTGGAATAAATGTCTCTCCACAATTCACGTTAACCTATTGAGTTTTGCCATCACCTACAAGACGAGTCTTATGCCTCTCAAAACAATCGTCAGATTTTTTCTTATGAGTAAAAATACACATAGAATGAATAACATTGACACTAGGCGGACGGGGCACTAACTCCCACGATAAGAGCATATATTCATCATTCATGGCCATTTTCTAATTTGGGTCATGAAGGGCAGATACTGAGTTACGTGTTAGGGGTGATTTAGTGATATTAAAATTGAGATTAAAATGTCATTTTGATTTTAAAATACCACGTTGGCTACGAGTAATGGGCCCTTGACTCGGAATAGAAGTGGATTGAACTTGGGATAGTGTCGAGTCATCTCAGGACTGGCTAGCAGGTAGTAGGATTGTTGGCCGAAGGGCTAGACTGACAGACTGAAAAATTGGGCCAGCAGGACCACCGAGAGACTGGACTGGGAAGGGAATGACTTGGGCCAGCATGAAGTAGGCTTGCTGGACGAGAATCTAGACCGAGAGGACTATGAGATGGGCCAGCAGGCAGTGGGCCTGCTGGCCGAGAAACAGAAACTGGATTTTAGAAAACAAGCAGTGGGCCTGTTGGTGGAGTTTGGGCATGGGGGGTCTGTTGGTCCAGATCCCGAGGCGAATATCAGACTAAATGGTGGACCACATACAGTGAGAGCCCATCAATCAAAAAATTATAAAAATTAGACACCGAATTACGCAATTTAGCAAACGGAAATTGAATTTCATAAAAAAAATATGGTGACTAATTATGATTTTCTTTAAGGATAAATCAAAATATTTATAACCACGATGATTAGATGGATAACAAAAAAATACACAAGCGGTAACAGACTTGAAGTTTGTTAATTGTAGTAGACGGGAAGAGAGGATAGCACAAACACTCAAACACTCAAACACTCTAAGATGAGAATACGAAGGATCCTTATAATAAAGAATTTTTAGTGAAGATTGGTATGTTAATCCTTTGCTAGGGAGTATATTAAGGAGGTAAGTAGTCATTTGTAATGCATGATGTCAAAAAGAATGTGGTAATGAAGCATGGGCTAGTAAAGTCCGAATAATATTATTAATAGTATGAATTTTTCTTTCGACTTTCACATTTTGTGAGGTCGTATGAGGACAAGAAAATCGAAAAGATATGCCATTAAAATTACCTAAATTGCCTATTATGGCTAAGGGTGAATTCGGGGGAGATAAAGTTGTGTGACCATAACCACTAATTGAAATTGAATTACCATTACCAGCAACTATACCACAATTTTTGCTCAATTTAAAATAAGATGTGATATTACCTGGCGCGGACATCATATGAGAAGTGGCTCCAGTTTTCATGTACTAATTTGTGTCTAGAGAATTTAATCCAAATGTATGCATCACTGCCTCAATATTCGTGGAGGTCAGAACTGTCGATGGGCCTGCAACAGTGAAGGTCTGTTGAGCCCGAGGGCGAAGAAGTCTAGCCTGCTTCCAATGCCCAGTTGATTATTGCATGTTTTGGCCATTGGCCCTCTACTGGCCGACGACCCAATTTGATGAAGGAAATGGGCAGGGGCCGACATGGGTCACTGCCCGTTGGCCCAAGGCATGGCCTAGGGCCACTACCTAGTGGCCCAAGCCTGCCAAGGATTCAGTGGTCCGATCCCCTGCTGACTACCACTGCCTCTGATTCGTCCGCCACTATCGCCTCTACTGTCGTCGCGGCCACCACCCTTGCCACTGCCATGTTCATCATCGCGATTTTTGCCATGGTTTTGACCCTTTTTGCCACCTCTGTTATTACTGTTTTGACCATAATTTCATAGTATAATTGAGAGTCATTAGTTTCACGTGATGTGGTCACCATCATGGCGGAATTAGCTCGGTTAGCCGCCTTTTTAGCTAATTATGCGTCTTCTAAGGTGAGCATGGAACATGTCTGGTAGAATAGTGGGAGAGGATTGTTTTGACGAAGAAAGTGTCAACGCCATTATAAGCCTCTGAGAGGCCTGCAACCATCTAAAGAACGAGACGATCATTAGTGACGGGCGTGCCAACGTTTTTTAGTTGATCCGACAACTCTTTGAGGCGTTGACAATAGGCAGAGACGTGCGGAAAATCCTCCATATTAATGTGAGAGAATTCCTGCTCGAGGGTCACGGTACAGGAATTTTTGTTGTCTTGGAAGATATCATGCAACCTATTTCAAATTTCCATTGTCGTGGCATTGGGCTCGATAATAGTCTGTAAGAGGTCCGTAGAAATTGTGAAATAAATTCATTGGAGCATATATCGTAGCATCAAGAGTTTCCCATAACTTTATTTCATCATCGGTGGTAGGCACATTCGCCTTGCCTTTCTCTGGTGTGATAATGTGATGGAGGACCCTATTAGAGTTTGCGTGAATTTTAAATAATTATGCCCACGTCGCACATTAGACATTTTTCATCTCAAGAACGATAAGGATGTTGTTCTTGATATTGGAGACTACAGGGGTTGATAAAAGGTGTTCTTTGAGGTAGATATAGTGAAAGAACAAGAGGAGAATTAGGGTTTTGGAAAAAAAAATAAGGGGATGGGGAGGGGGTCGGTTGTCGGCCGATTGATAGAGTAGGGCGGCGGAAGGAGAGACTATTTGGAGAAGGAAAAGTTTATCGTAGACTGTTGATACCATGAAAGAGAATAATTTCTTGATTATTTTCATTAATAAAATGGTTTATATACAACATATATAATATGTAATTATGAAAAATAACATTTTTCTAATACAAGACTATTATCATAATTATACATATACAAGAATTCTAATAATTATGATAAATAAATGTACATATTACATGGACCATATACGGCCGACCATAATTATTACATAACTTAATCACCGACAAAGGTAAAATTATTAATCTACTAATAGGATACCATTAGTTAAGCTAAATTAATATGTTAATCGTCCTAAAAGATATGAATCTATTAAAAAGTAAGGATCTTAGCTACATTGACCTAGTCAATAATTATTGCCTACATATTTATTAGTCTGTCCGTTCTAAAAAGATTGTACTAATTTAATTTGAAACAAAATTTAAGAAATAAAATAAATTTTTCAAAATAAATTTTAAATATTTATGTGGTTGTAAATTATCTCATAAAATTAAATTATTTTTAAATATAAAAATAATTAATTATTTATAGATAAATTAATAAAGAAAATATGTCAATCGTTTAGGACTCAGAAATCTTCTATTCTGTTTTGTTTACTCTTGTTCTTTTTCTACAGTTTATAATTAATCTATTTATTATTTTAACTCCCTAATCCTGTTCTTGGCATTTCATTAAATAATACTCCCTCCGTTTCAATTATGTGAAACTTTCGGAGTACGTGAGTCTATCTTTATAATTTAGACCTTAAATTTTGATATATACTTTTTAAATTTATAAAAATAAAATTTATATATTTAAAAACTACATTAAATAAGTCATGATAATTTATAATTCAAAAAATTTAAAAAAGAATGTAAAGAAAACGTGGTTAAAGAACCATCTATCTCGTAGACTATCCAAATAGTAAAAGGTTCACATAAATTAAATAGATAATAATTATAAAACCCAATAATTATAAAATTCCGAGGAACACGGAATTAACATTACTTTAATCCTAAGATAGAATAGCCTACTCAATAATTGAAGTAACGTTGATTTAATCTAAGAAATTGCAATTGCTTACATAGTTATCTAGGGTAATCTATTTGACCTATCCCGCGCAAAAACTGCAACATTTGCATGAAACAAATTGAAAACGTATCGTACAAAAGTCTTTCTATTTTATAACAACAACAACATATTCAGTGAAATCCCACAATGTGGGGTTTGAGGAGGGTAGAATGTACACAGACCTCATCTTCATCTTGGTAGGTAGAGCGGCTGTTTTCGGGAAATCATCGGCTCAAGACAAAGCATAATCAGGCAAAGCAAGCAAAGCAAAATAAAGTATGAGAAACGGTCAGACTCAGACGAGAAATTAAAGCAATGTGGACATGCAGATAGTAAAATCAAATACGCAATGGTAGCGCATTCTAACAACAGGAAGCAGTAGCTAACACAACTAAATAAGATAAATAAATTAGAACACATAGCAACATGAATCAAACTACAGAGTACTAAAGAACAATAATGCCCCTATAAGTGTGACATGTTAATCGAACCTACAATAATAACACTACACTATCATCTTGTAAGCGTAAAGAGGACTACGCTCGATTACCTACTACTTTCTACCTTGATTCGTGTCCTCCACAACACCATATTTATGGTCATGTCCTCAGTAAGTTGCATCTGCACCATATCTCGTCTAATCACCTCTCCCAATATTTATGATAGTGTGAAAAATATTTACACAATCAGATTAATGGTAAGGTAATTACATATTAATTCTATTTTATGAAAGTGTGAAAAATATGTATACGATCAAATTAATTGTAAGGTAATTACATATCAATCTTTATGATATGAGCATTGATTAAAAATCTGATATCATTATTAATTAGTTAGATACATATTAAACAAAATTGATAAAGTTTTATTAATATGAGAAAAAGACAAAAGAATAGTCCAAATCAAAGATAACGAAGTGTTGTTAATTGATGTTGAAACATAACCCTTTTTCCACATTTTTCTACCGTTAAACACGGAATTAACAATTTGTGAATTATAGTCAAAAATCAGTCTCTATACACTCACCAAAATATAAGAAAGTAAATATATATAAAATACTAAAAAGAGCATCATTTGACTATGATAATTTTTAATTAGATTAGTGTCACGTAGGATAATGATATTTTTTGTGGTAGGTATAGGCGTTGAAGTTGAAGACGCCATGCAAATACAAAAACATTAAAAGGTCAATAGATTATTAAATGCATGTGGGTATGTGTTAGATCTATCTATCAAGCAAGATCTTTTTCATTGTTACTTTACCCCTTTTGTGTAAAACATCAGTCTAATTAGCACCCTATCATTATACTATGACACTAATTTACCCTTAATTTGGATGGTGGGCCATGTGGTAGCTCTAAGAAGAAAAAGACTCACTCCTAATTTTAAATACCATGTTCGGTTAAAAGTTAAAACCAACGGGTCCTCCATTCAAATTAGAGGCAAATTAGTGTCATAGTTGGGGGCAAAAAGGCGAAATTCTTCGTCCACAGGGCCCCCACTTCCGGCCCGACAGAGATTGGTGGATAAGGTAAATTATGATGACTCAACGGTTAGACAAATGTGTAATGGATGATATATTTAAATTGTATTTTTACTAGTGTAGGAATATATTTGACTCTTTTTTATACTCTCTTCGGATCAAAAATAGTGTTTACTTAATCATTTCATACTCCTTAAGAAAATACTAACTCGTAGGTAAAAATAGATAATTTTACTTGTAATATTGTATTAATCTCCCTTGGGAGTCTTTCTCATTAATATATAGGTATACAATGTTGAATTCTTCTATAACAAGGATCTCAATCCTACCATAATTATACAATACAAAATATGGTAAAATATGTACCCTAATTATGGTGTGTGCTAATACACCCCCTCAGTCGGAGCGGGAGGAGGTCGGACGCTAAGACCGGATCGATCGAAGTCAAGAAATATTTGTCTAGGAAGACTCTTTGTGAAAATGTCTGTATACTGATAGGAAGAAGACACATGCAATACCATGATATGACCAAGAGCAACCTTCTCACGAACAAAGTGGATGTCCATCTCAATATGCTTGGTTCGCTGATGTTGAACCGGATTATGAGACAGGTATACAGCGGATATATTATCACAATAAACCAAAGAAGCCTTACGTAATGGACACTGAAACTCCAAAAGAAGGTTTCTAAGCCAACAGATCTCAGCACCAACATTAACAATGCCTCTGTATTCTGCTTCTGCACTCGAACGGGATAGTGTAGGTTGCCTCTTGGCAGACCAAAAAATAAGATTGTCCCCTAAGAACACACAGTAGCCTGAGATAGAACGCCGTGTGCCCGGACAATCTGCCCAATCAGCATCTGTATATGCTAACAACCTGGACGGGGATGATGGGTATAGATGCAAACCTTAGTCCAGTGTGCCCTTAACATATCGAATGATACATTTGAGGGCAGTAAAGTGAGGCTCCCTAGGGCATGCATAAACAAGCATACATGTTGAACAGCATAAGCAATATTTGTCCTGGTGAAAGTGAGGTACTATAGTGCACCTGCGAGACTCATGTAGAGAGTGGGATCTGACACCGGATCACCATCCAAAGCACTGAACTTTGATTTAGAGTCAACTGGAGTAGCCATGATCTTGCAATTTGTCATTTTAGCCCTGTATACAATATCCTCTGCATACTTATGCTGACAAAAAAACATATCATCTGCAGATCTAGTCACTGAAATACCCAAATATAGCTCAACTTCCTCAAGTCAGTCATAGCAAATTTTATTTCGAGTTGTGCAATAATCTCATTTTTTAACAACTCAGATGAGGCGGTGAGTACAATATCATCCACATACAATAATAAATAATCAATACTACTTCCTCGATGAAAAATAAATCGAGAATTATCACACTTGCTGCATACAAACCTAATCTGTAAAATATATTGTGCAAAGCGATCATACCATGTTCGAAGGGCCTGTTTCAAGTCATACAGTGACTTACGAAGATGACATACATACTGAGGGGCGGCTGGATGGATAAAACCAGGAGGTTGATGCATATAAACCATTTTTTTTAAAATCCCCATGTAGAAATGCATTTTTATATCAAGCTAATGAATAGGCCAATGCTTACCCATAGCAATACACAGAACTGTGTGAATGGTAGCCGGTTTAACAACCGAACTGAATGTCTCACCACAATGAATACATTCTTGCTGATTAGTATCATTAGCCACAAGTCTTGTCTTATATATTTCTAGGTCATCGTTGTCTCTGTATTTATGACGAAAGAGCGACATACAACAGATCATATTCACCCCCTCCGGCCTAGAAACCAGATCTCAAGTGTGTTGTTGTTTAAAGCATTAAATTCCTCACGCATGGTTGCATTTTAATTAGGGTCAAATTTGGCTAATTTTGGTTTTTTAGGAATTTGGGATATGATTTGTGTGGAGAGGTTAAATTGGACTTTAGGTTTGAAAATCGCGTGTTGGGCACGGATTTCCATTCGGTGCGTGGAGACATGGGGTTTATGTCTCTCTGTTAGGGATTGGGGCAGGGGTAGGCGATGCAGTGTGGGTGGTGACGATTGGAATGGTGGGGGTACTGTGTTGGGCTAGGGGAGATATGGGTGGTTGTGGTTACTGTTACGGGAAGAGGCGTTGTGGGTGACAGGTTGGGGTTATGTCAGTCGATGGTTGTGTTAGGTGGAGATCGGAGATGCGAGATGTGGATGTCGAATCCGGTGATATCGGAACAATGGTTGTGCTATTGGGAAAAGTCGGAGAGACAGAGGGTCGATTCTCAGAGGAGATGCAGGTCGGTCGTCGAGACCATGACTGGGTATGAAGGCCGACAGAGGAGGAAGTGATGTGTGGCAGTGAAGCCGACTATGGGGTAGCTGTCGGAGGTAGCGACAGTGGTACAATTGCTGGAGTAGGTAATCGAGATCGTGACTGGGTATGAAGGTCGTCGGAGGTTAAAGTGATGGTGGTAGTGGACCTTGGGTGGTGGCTGAGGCTGAACTGCTGGTGGTGGCATTTGGTGTGGTGGTTGTCGCCGAAACAGTGGTTGTATGACGGAATACTTGTTGGACAAGCGGTGATGGGTCTGAATCTTTGAGGAATTGGTAATCAGTGACTCAGAATTTTTTAATGTTGTCAAACGGGAAAACATACTCAATAAAGGTGACGTGGTGAGAAATTATGATTTTATCGGTGGAGAGCTCATAGAACAAGTACCCCTATGGTTTGACGGAAAACCTAGGAAGGCGCACGTAGTAGAACGGAGTGTTAATTTATGAGGGGTCGTGGATGTCATATTTGGGTAACACAGATAACCGAAAATTCTAAGGTGGTCATAGGTAGGGATCTGTCGGTAGAGAATTTCGGTAGGTGTCCTGTTTTGAATCGCATGTGTCACGATCCGACCCGACGGGCGGCGATCCGGTGCCCAAATTGGACACCCTTATACTGACCCATTAAATATAATCAGACAGATACCAAGGACAATGTAAAACTCTTGTAAAAGTAAGCTGCAGACTCATAACGCTATGTATCAAAATGAACATGTCTCCTGAGGAGTCACAGCTAGTCAATCATAACAAAATAGGCAAGCCGACAAGGCTGCCACTATACACAGAAATAACCAAAACGAACCACAATCCACACGTGTCTACCACACATGTCTACAGACCTCTAAGAGTATGATAATGAAATATGATGGGACAGGGCCCCGTCGAACCCCTGAATATGCATAAGTCTATATCAAAAGGATATGTACCCAAAATAACTAGGCTCCGGAACAATGAAGCTCTCCAAATAACTGAGCAGAAATCCTAAGCTGGAGGATCACCAAACCGAGTGTATGTATGATGCGCGGTAAGATGCACACACTTTAAACGCAAGTGCACGTTATCGTGACAAGTAGTATAGTCTTGATAAGACCGAATATCGTCCTCAAGGATTAGGGTTCAAGTACCAACTATCTATTTTTTTGTATCTATTTGGTAGATTGATATTTTCATTTGTTGTTTATAACTAAGAATTATAAAAGTTATTTAACTATAAGGGTTTACTTCAGTTGTGATGAGAATAGGGCTTCCACGTCTCCTCTCTATCCGTTTATGCTACTTATCAATGCAATAACTTATGGTCTTTTTATTTTGGAGAAAGCAGGTTCACTAAATCGTTTTATACTCCCGTTAGGGTTATATAAACACTCAACCCCAGTATTGCACCTTACCTACCTTTCGGTGATAAGGATAACTCTATAGGAGGATTAAGAACAAGAACCTAGTTAACCGTCACGCACAATGCGCAAAATTAGGGTTGTTAAGCCTCTCATTAACGCTACATAAATAATTGAGGTATTTTCATCCCCAATCCAAGAATGTCTATCCAACTTACAGCATATTCACAATCCCCCTTTCTAATCGATTAGAAATCATATAGTGATAATTAGTTGTCAATTAATTACCAAGAATTCAACTCAAATATTGGATAGATCTCACAATAAGAAAAATAACCATAAGCATGCATTAATTCATAACAAAAGTTTCTAGAGATTTAACATGGAAAGCCCTATAAGAGAATTAGTTCCTAACCATAAATATGACAAGAACTAATTCAAAGTTCATCATACAAAAACTGAAATAAAGTAAAGAAAAGGAAAAGAAATTACTAGACTATGGTCTCGATCTCTAAGCAAGAAGCCTTGTATTGTGCGAAAGGGAACCCTTAAAAGCGCCTAGGGTTCTCCTTTTATAGTGAAAACCGCCTCTTTTCCTTCAGCTCGACCTGCATTTCGTCCAAAACCTAATTTTTCCGTTAGTGCCGCCGCGGCAAATAAGCGCGCGCGGAAGTTCTGCATCCGTCGGTGTTTTGGCGCGGCCCGATATCTGGCTGCGAGGCGCGCCACTGCAACTCTGTAGCTTCTCGGATGTTTAGCGCGCGGCCTACTTTAGCCGCGTGCCAGGTCTGCAGCCTCTTCGAATAGTGGCGCCATGGCTGATCGCGGCACAGCGCGACGCTGTCCGATTTCACCCTCGTTCGCCACTTTCTGCTTTTCACTTTGGCATCTCTCTTTTGCCTCTTTTAGCTCCTTTTTCCACCATTTGGCCATTTTAACCACTTTGACTCAATAGAAAGGAAAACTATCCTAATACAACACTTATATGTGCAAAGCGGGACAAAAGACTAACTAAAATCGACTCAAAGGTGTATATAAAATACACCGATCAAATACCCCCAAACTTAACCTTTGCTCGCCCTCGAGCAAAGATAGAAAGAAATAAAATAAAAGACTCAAGGAAACGAAAATAAAAGACTCACTGCCATTGATTACTTTTGCTGCATTAGTGTTAACTAGAAAAACATGAAGGTTAGCAAAATAATATGCAGGAACATATAGCATGACATTTCAGCACATTAAGCTAGATATTTCGCAAGCTCATATTCATCATGCTTTAATGGAAGTCAATATGCTAAATCATGCATATAAATTCAAAAATCCTATGGCATGCTTACTTGTTATTCTCCACTAATTCTGGATATGCATAGAAGAGATCTTCAGGACTTTAAGGGTTGTAATGTAGGCTTTGGTATATGTAGGTAAAAATAGGCAATTTAGGCTCATTTCGTGTACCATAAGCTCTTCAGCTTTTCAGTATTTCCCTTTTTCTTTTTTTTGTTCTTTTCTTCATTTCGATTCTATCTTTCCCCTCTTTTGTTTTGGGAGAGTGAAGTATATAATAATGACAAGCACCCCCAAACTTAGGCTTTTGCCTATTTCTTATTATCTTTTTTATTGGGGTGCAACGGACTTATTCACTCTTTTTGTCTCATTAATAACACAATGTATTCCACTATTTCATATTTTCACTTATGGTACAATTTGTGGGAATATAGGGTGTCAAAGAAGAAGTTTCAAATTTAGGCTCAATGGGGCTGACTAGGGATATTTTTAAAGTACGGGATAGAAAAGAATGGTAAGAATTGGCTATCAAAGAAATGTCTGAGTCATCTCCCTAACATGCATATCCTAACTATTTCGCCTCAAATAGCAAGCAATCATAACACATAAGTATTTATCATTTAACATGCATAACTCAAGCAAGAAACTCCACAAAGACAGATTCTGTGAGTTTTTGGCATATCTAACTTAGGTGTTTAGATAGTTGCTTTAATTCCGTTACATTATTCCACCTTAATTCACTAGGTGTTTCTAGCAACTACAGCAATTATGATCTTTGACAGGCAATTATGACTAAAAAAATATTTGGTGACTCAAAATAAACATAAAACAATCAAAAAGACTTAAATAAAACATAACATGACACGCAAATAAAACACCCCCAAACTTAAATCACACATTGTCCCCAATGTGTGTAGACTCAAAGACAATAAAAGAAATAAGACACTTACAAACTTTGGCTAAAATGGTGGTGGTGGCGGCGGATAATGCATCGACCATTGGTTGAACAAGGAACTCAACTCGTTGATTTGTTGCCTTGTTTCTTGCTGTCCTTGTACTACTGTGTCCAAGGTCTGCATCATCCTCATCTGATTTTGAAACAATTGCTCCATCGTGGGCGTTGGAGGTTCGCTTCCCGTGGTTGGCGGTGGATAGGTCTGCCATATTGAGCCCTATTTCGTGCTCATCTTCGCCCATGGCGGTCTCTGCTGCTGCTGCCGCTGGTTGTACTCTCCGTCTGCTTTGGGGGCTTGGAGTGCAGGAAAGAGTGCACTATCCCACAGGACACCGGCAGTTGGTTTCTCTCATGAGTGTCAGTGGGTAGTTTTGGGACCGCACTCATGTGGCAAAGACTGGTAATGAGTGAACCGTGTCCCAATCCACCTGTTGTCACCAACCTGCTGATTTCTTCCATGCTCTGCACTATTTCTTTCCCCACATCAATCGTCATTCCCCTCATAATTCCATATACCAGTTTAATCCTATCCTCTGGCACTCTGGTGAAGTGCGTGGATGGAATCATGCGGGCGCTGACGAAATATAGCCAACCTTTGGCCACTTTGTTGAATTGGCACCTGTTCAGTGCTCTTGATCCATTTCTCCCAATATCAAAAACAGCCTCATGGTAGCTCACGGTGTTTGCAACGGCATTCCAGTCGATGTGGTCAGTGCTTCTAGACCATGTTCTAAAGTGATTCCAATCACTTCTTTCTTCAACATCAACCGTCTTCAATTGTGCATTTACATTCTCTCATTCTGCATACATAAGTTCCCCTAACAAAGCATCCCCTTTCCACCTTCTCCAGAAAGTTGGCATAAAATTCACGCACCATTGTTGTGTTCACTGGTGCTATCTTCTCCGGATTTACGAATCTCCTCCACCCCCTTAACTCAATCATAGCTCGGATGGGCTCATAAACATCTTCCTCCCCATATGACTCCCTTTGGTAGTCCATTCCCCTTTCTGGTATTATGGGTCTGATATCAAGCTTTTTGTATCTTTGGAAGGCTTCGTAGCTCACAAACCTAGTATTATCATAATGTGGGGTTGTGGTGGATGTGGAGCCTCTTCTCTTCCTGGTGGCCATGGTTTAAAATAGTTTCTGGAGCTTTCAATTTAGTGGCACAAATGCTTCTTACACAATCTACAACTAGCAGCGAACACAACACCCTCAAACTTCAACTTTTCTACCCAATACACACACTCCTTTTCTATTCTCTTCTCCAAACTTCACAATCAACTTTTCAGTACCCAACTACTTCAACTACAATACTCCTTCAAACTACTATCTCCTGTGACTTCAGTAAAGGACTCAAGAACAGAAAAAGATTACCTTTTTATGAGAAGATTCAAGCTGTTCTTGTTTCAATTGGTGGTTTGAGACTATAGAATGGAGCTTTGTAATTTGAGATAACTAAGGGTTTTTAGGAATTTAAGAGTTTTGGTTGTGGTTGGGTTTAATTTGTGGAGGATTTGTGGGCAAATTTTTGGAATTTCGTGGGTTTTTGGAGAGGGAGAGTTAGGTTTTTGAAATTGGAATTGGGGAAAAACAATTCTGGTTTCTGGGCGTTTTAAGTTCGATTCCGCTTAGCGCGCCACCTTTTGTGCCGCGGCCTAATCTTTCTCGCCCGGGACTTTCTGCGCGGCCACATTCTGGCGCGCAGCCCTACTCCCGGCGCGCGGCGCGAACTGCACTGTTCGCTTCTTTTGGCGTCGCGGCCACTCTGGCGCCGCCACCCGCTTTCTGGAAATTCTGGCTTTTCTTCAGTTTTTCGCCTTCAGTTTATTTCCCTGTACCTATCAATCACAGCATAAACACAAGAACCCAAGACCGTGAGATTGTTCTAGACAAAATAAAATAAACTAAATACAGAAAATAAAAATAACATAATTGAAAACGTTGGGTTGCCTCCCAAGTAGCGTTGTCTTTAACGTCTTTTAGCCGGACGCAAGTTCCTTAGCCTTAATAACCCTGGGGTGAATTAAGCCCCCAACCAATCTATTTCCTCCACATTTGGCATTTTCTTTTTCTTCTTTTCTTCTTAGCATTATCAGTACGGGGGAGTTCAGGAATACTTACCTCCTTTAGTGGCATTTCAGCAAACCATGCCTGCTTTCTTGGGCTCATCACTCTTTGATTGACTTGTATTGGCTCGCATGGGGGTTTGATGGTGCTGATTGCGAAGCACCCACTCATTGTTGGTGGCTCAATGACGTGTTTAAAAACTTTAAACACCATTTCTTCATTCTCCACCCTTAATGTTAACTCTCCTCTTTCAACATCAATCAACGCTCTCCTCGTTGCTAGGAATGGCCTCCCCAATATGATAGGTATTTCCGCATCTTCTTCCATATCAAGAATGAGGAAATCTGCAGGAAAGAAGAATTTTCCTACTTTCACAATCACGTCCTCAATCTTGCCTCGTGGATGAACCACTGTCCTGTCGGCCAGCTGTAGGCTTACTGTGGTTGGTTTGGCCTCACCCAACTCCAATCTTTTAAAAGCGATAAGGCATCGATTTATACTCGCCCTAAATCACAAAGGCTCTGTTTCAAGTCACCGCCACTTCGTGCAAGGTAGTGTAAAGCTTCCAGGATCCTTTAGTTTTGGTGGCAACTTCTTCTGCAAGATAGCACTACACTCTTCTGTTAGTGCTACTATTTCGTACTCTGCCAGCTTTTTCTTTTTCCCCAAGATCTCCTTCATAAACTTAAAATATGAGGGCATCTGCTCTAATGCTTCTATGAAAGGTATGTTGATATGCATCTTCCTGAATGTCTCCAAAAATTTGGAGAATTGTTTATCAACCGTCTTTCGCTGTAATCTCTGGGGGGAAAGGGATCTTCTCTGTATACTCCTTCTCCGGAGTTTTCTCTACTACAGGGCTGGGCTCAATCACCTTCTCTTTTTCTAACTCTGCCTTCTTCTCAACTACTGGCTGAGGTGATCTTTGCTCAACCGCTTGTCGCTTCATTGCACCGCTGGCATTGCTCCCTTGGATTTACCTCTGTGTTGCTTGGCAATGTCCCATGTGGCCTGATGTTTGCCTGCTTTGCTAGCTGCCCCACTTGAGTTTCCAAGTTCCTGAATGAGGATCTAGCTTCATCGTGGCTGGTGCAGGCATTGGCAAGTGTTATCCTGTTGCTTTCAGCTCGTCTGCTTTTCTTCTTGAACGGTCATTGGAATTGCTGAGTGGGGCTTGAATGAAGAGCTGCGATTACGATTCTGCTTGGTTACGCATCGCCCGTATTGGTTCTCAGCCCTCGTATTGATTCTTGCCCTTGGTATTGGATCTGCTGGTTCTGTGGTTACATTGCCATGGTCCTCTCCATGAGAAATTTGGGTGGTTCCTCCACCGGATTATAAGTGTTGGAGTAAGGGTTGTTCTGTTGCCTCGATAATTACCTATGGCCCGACACTCATGCGCTCCATTGGTATATTGTTGGGATCGGTGAAGGACACTGTCAAATGCATGTGGGCCACCACATATCTCATGACTTCTAGGCATCTGCAGCGCATTTATCGACATTGTATGTTCTGCTGTTGCTTTCGCTAAAAGCGGCCACTTGGGCATTCAAGACAAAGATAACATCTATTTCGTGGACTCAACATTCTTCTCCCATTTGTCGACCTCTCTTCGTGACATGGTTGTTAGTGGCCATATCTTCTAATAACTCATGAGCGTGGGCTGCTTTCCTCATGAATGCTCCACCGCCATTGCATCTATAATGGTTCTGGTTGTACTGCTCAGCCGGTTGTAGAAGATGTGGACTAAGTTCCACAACTCAATGCAATGGTGTGGGCACTTTCTCTGTAGATCTTTGAACCTTTCCCAAGCTTCATATAAGGACTCTCCATCTGCTGGGTAGAAGTTGTTCAAATCCCTCTTAGTGTTCTTTGCTTTACGGAGGAAAGAACTTGGCTAAGAATTTACGTGCATTCGTGCCAAGTAAAAATCGAATCGTACAGGAATTCAACCATACTTTTGCTCTATCCTCGAGTGATAAGGGAAAGAGCCTCAATCTGACGCATCATCGATGCGCCGTTATATCGAAAGTTGCACATAGCTCCAAGAAATTAGCTATGTGCGTATGTGATCCTCCATGGCGATCCTCGAATTGCAGTGTCTTTGTACCATGCTCAGAATCGCCGGTTTTATCTCGAAGTTGTTGGCTCCTTGATGCGCAGTAAGATGCACACACTTTAAACGCAAGTGCACGTTATCGTGACAAGTAGTATAGTCTTGATAAGACCGAATATCGTCCTCAAGGATTAGGGTTCAAGTACCAACTATCTATTTTTTTGTATCTATTTGGTAGATTGATATTTTGATTTGTTGTTTATAACTAAGAATTATAAAAGCTATTTAACTATAAGGGTTTACTTCAGTTGTGATGAGAATAGGGCTTCCACGTCTCCTCACTATCCGCTTATGTTACTTATTAATGCAATAACTTAGTCTTTTCTTTTGGAGAAAGCGGAGTTCACTAAATCGCTTTATACTCCGTTAGGTTATATAAACACTCAACCCCAGTATTGCACCTTACCTACCTTTCGGTGATAAGGATAACTCTATAGGAGGATTAAGAACAAGAACCTAGTTAACCGTCACGCACAATGCGCAAAATTAGGGTTGTTAAGCCTCTCATTAACGCTACATAAATAATTGAGGTATTTTCATCCCCAATCCAAGAATGTCTATCCAACTTACAGCATATTCACAATCCCCCCCTTTCGAAATCTGATTAGAAATCATATAGTGATAATTAGTTGTCAATTAATTACCAAGAATTCAACTCAAATATTGGATAGATCTCACAATAAGAAAAATAACCATAAGCATGCATTAACTCATAACAAAAGTTTCTAGAGATTTAACATGGAAAGCCCTATAGAGGAATTAGTTCCTAGTCATTGATATGACAAGAACTAATCTCATGTTCATCATACAAAAACTGAAATAAAGTAAAGAGAAGGAAAAGAAATTACTAGACTATGGTCTCCAATCTCTAAACAAGAAGCCTTGTGTTGTGCAAGAAAGGGAACCCTTAAAAACTGTCTAGGGTTCTCTTTTTATAGGCTGAAAACCGCCTCCCTCTTTTCCTTCAGGCCTGGCCCAGAATTTCGTCCAAAAACCTAATTTTTCCGCGTGCCGCGCCTGCGCATAGCCGCGCGCCGGAAGTTCTGCAATCCGTCAGTGTTTTGGCGCCGCCCGATATCTCTGCTCGAGGCGCCGCGCCGCAACTCGTAGCTCGGATGTTTAGCGCGCGCGCTGCTGGCGTCGCGCCGCTGCTGCATGGCGCGCTGGTCTTCGCAGCCTCTCAATAGTGGCGCGCGCTGCTGATCGCAGGAGGCGCCGCCGGCCCGATTTCACCTCGTTCGTCACTTTCTGTTTCGCTCTGCATCTCTTTTGCCCTCTTTTAGCTCATTTTCCGCCATGTGGTCATTTTAACCACTTTGACTGAATAGAAAGGAAAACTATCCTAATACAACACTTATATGTGCAAAACGGGACAAAAGACTAACTAAAACTGACTCAAAAGGTGTATATAAAATACACCGATCAAATACCCTCAAACTTAACCTTTGCTCGCCCTCGAGCAAAGATAGAAAGAAATAAAATAAAAGACTCAAAGAAACGAAAATAAAAGACTCAATGCCATTGATTACTTTTGCTGCATTAGTGTTAACTAGAAAAACATGATGGTTAGCAAAATAATATGCAGGAACTTATAGCATGACATTTCAGCACATTAAGCTAGATATTTCGCAAACTCCTATTCATCATGCTTTAATGGAAGTCAATATACTAAATCATGCATATAAATTCAAGAATTCATATGGCATGCTTACTTGCTATTCTCCACTAATCCTGGATATGCATAAAAGAGATCTTCAGGACTTTTAAGGGTTGTAATGTAGGCTTAGGTATAGGTAGGTAAAAATAGGCAATTTAGGCTCATTTCGTGTACCATAAGCTCTTCAGCTTTTCAGTATTTCCCTTTTTCTTTTTTTTGTTCTTTTCTTCATTTCGATTCTATCTTTCCCCTCTTTTGTTTTAGGAGAGTGAAGTATATAATAATGACAAGCACCCCCAAACTTAGGCTTTTGCCTATTTCTTATTATCTTTTGTATTGGGGTGCAACAGACTTATTCACTCTTTTTGTCTCTCTTTTTTAACACAATGTATTCCACTATTTCATATTTTCACTTATGGTACAATTTGTGGGAATATAGGGTGTCAAAGAAGAAGTTTCAAATTTAGGCTCAATGAGGCTGACTAGGGATATTTTTAAAGTACGGGATAGAAAAGAATGGTAAGAATTGGCTATCAAAGAAATGTCCGAGTCATCTCCCTAACATGCATATCCTAACTATTTCGCCTCAAATAGCAAGCAATCATAACACATAAGTATTTTTCATTTAACATGCATAACTCAAGCAAGAAACTCCACATAGACAGATTCTGTGAGTTTTTGGCATATCTAACTTAGGTGTTTAGATAGTTGATTCAATTCCGTTACATTATTCCACCTTACTTCACTAGGTGTTTCTAGCAACTACAACAATTATGATCTTTGACAGGCAATTATGACTCAAAAAGGAAAAAAAATTTGGTGACTCAAAATAAACATAAAACAATCAAAAAGACTTAAATAAAACGTAACATGACACAAATAAAACACCCCCAAACTTAAATCACACATTGTCCCCAATGTGTGTAGACTCAAAGACAATAAAAGAAATAAGACATTTACAGACTTTGGCTAAAATGGTGGTGATGGCGGTGGATAATACTTTGAATTCCGTGAGGGGAGGAGAGCTCTTGGTGTTTGATTTGGCGATAGGGCCTTTGGATCAGGGTGTCTTCCAGATTTCATATTTGCCGTTGTGGCGCCATGGCGCAAATGGAAACGCGGCTGAAACTCCTGAACATCTTCTAATTTTTTTGGCGCCAGAACTTCGCGCTGCTCGCTTCTTTTGGCCGCGGCCTCGCTCCTGAATGGCTTACCCGCTTTTCTGGAAATTCTGGCTTTTCTTCAGTTTTTCGCCTTCAGTTTATTTCCCTGTACCTATCAATCACAGCACAAACACAAGAACCCAAGACCGTGAGATTGTTCTAGACAAAATAAAATAAAATAAAGACAGAAATTAAAATAACATAATTGAAAACGTTGGGTTGCCTCCCAAGTAGCGCTGTCTTTAACGTCTTTTAGCCGGACGCAATTAACCTTTTCGAGTGCCCATTGGATCCTTCTGCGAACTGCTTGCAATTCGCAGATTTATTGCTATAGGTCTCAATTTCCCTATAACTATTTGTTCAAACAAGAGCCTTAAACATATAAGTATCCCCCAAGTACACAAGATAGGTTTGTCTTTTAGGCTTTTTATAGTGTAGGAATCCGTGAAATTCTCTACATCTCTTAACTCTGGGGGGTGCCCTTGATGATCTGTAATTCCTATTTGCGAGCCATTAGTGATAGCTAGTGGTGCTTCTTCTGTGATAGGTGCAGGAAAAAGAATTTCCACAGAATCGAAGCGATAATTGGATCCTCAAATCTTTTCTTCTCTACACTAACTACCTTGCCAGATTCCTCAATAGTTGGGTGTGGTTCAGGCCCTTCAAGTTGCTTGCCACCCCCCATAGGTGCTGATTGATTTTCTTGCATTTCGCTGCCAAATATGATCGCGAGTTCTCCTATTTGCGTTTCCAACTTCTTTATGGCCAACCTCGTTTCGTCCATGAACTGAGCTTGAGATTTAGTGAGGCTGAGTATGGCTTCTCGCAATTCCTCCCTCTTTTCCTCTATGGTTGGAGCTCGATCATATTGACAGTAGTGATCCATATCTTCAGGATCCCTGAGATGCATCAAAACCAACAAAAGATCACGGCACCCTTGTTTTAACACAATAAATACATAAAACAAAAAAGATTAGAAAAACTATACATAAAACCCAAATTAGAAATTAAAAATAGATAAATTTGATATTGAACTATGCCTAATCCGGCATGGCGCCAAAAACTTGATGCGCGAAAATATGCACACACTTTAAACGCAAGTGCACGTTATCGTGACAAGTAGTATAGTCTTGATAAGACCGAATATCGTCCTCAAGGATTAGGGTTCAAGTACCAACTATCTATTTTTTGTATCTATTTGGTAGATTGATATTTTGATTTGTTGTTTATAACTAAGAATTATAAAAGCTATTTAACTATAAGGGTTTACTTCAGTTGTGATGAGAATAGGGCTTCCACGTCTCCTCACTATCCGCTTATGTTACTTATTAATGCAATAACTTATGGTCTTTTTCTTTTGGAGAAAGCAGGTTCACTAAATCGTTTTATACTCCGTTAGGTTATATAAACACTCAACCTCAGATTGCACCTTACTACCTTTCTGATAAGGATAACTCTATAGGAGGATTAAGAACAAGAACTTAGTTAACCGTCACGCACAATGCGCAAAATTAGGGTTGTTAAGCCTCTCATTAACGCTACATAAATAATTGAGGTATTTTCATCCCCAATCTAAGAATGTCTATCCAACTTACAGCATATTCACAATCCCCCCCTTTCAGAATCTGATTAGAAATCATATAGTGATAATTAGTTGTCAATTAATTACCAAGAATTCAACTCAAATATTGGATAGATCTCACAATAAGAAAAATAACCATAAGCATGCATTAACTCATAACAAAAGTTTCTAGAGATTTAACATGGAAAGCCCTATAGAGGAATTAGTTCCTAGTCATTGATATGACAAGAACTAATCTCATGTTCATCATACAAAAACTGAAATAAAGTAAAGAGAAGGAAAAGAAATTACTAGACTATGGTCTCCAATCTCTAAACAAGAAGCCTTGTGTTGTGCAAGAAAGGGAACCCTTAAAAACTGCATAGGGTTCTCCTTTTATAGGCTGAAAACCGCCTCCCTCTTTTCCTTCAGGCCTGGCCCAGAATTTCGTCCAAAAACCTAATTTTCCGCGTCGGCGCCGCGCATGACAGCGCGCGCGGCGGAAGTTCTGCAATCCGTCAGTGTTTTGGCGCGGCCGATATCTGGCTGCGAGCGCCGCGCGCTGCAACTCTGTAGCTTCTGGATGTTTAGGCGTCGCGGCACTGTTTTTAGCCCGCCGCGCTGGTCTTCGCAGCCTCTTCGAATAGTGGCGCCATCGCTGATCGCAGGAGCCAGCGCGCGGCCTCGATTTCACCCTCGTTCGCCACTTTCTGCTTTCGCTACCGCATCTCCTCTTTTGCCCTCTTTTAGCTCCTTTTCCGCCATGTGACCATTTTAACCACTTTGACTCAATAGAAAGGAAAACTATCCTAATACAACACTTATATGTGCAAAACGGGACAAAAGACTAACTAAAACTGACTCAAAAGGTGTATATAAAATACACCGATCACTCCTATTGCAGGGAGCCTAATGCATGTCTGTGTTCCATTCACTCTTGGCAGCACATAGTCCCCCAAACTCCTTTCTGGCTGGATTTGGACTCTCTCCTCCACGTCTATTGGCATTTGCCGAGGCATTCCTGGGTTAGGTTGATTTTCACCTAACCCTTCTCTCATCATGTTATTGTTTTGACCTCCGTCCATTCTTATCAAAGTTGCAATCCGCTGATTCTTTCTGTTCTGTTTGCAGGTTTTCTCAATCTCTGGATTGAAGGGAACAAGAGTGTCTGCTCCTCTCCTCCTTCGCATAAACTGATTTCCTGAAATAGATAAAAAACAAACAACTAATCACGGTACCTCGAATTTTCCAAAAATAATAAAAACGTAAAAATTAAAATTAAAAATAAAAATTAAAAACCAAATTATAAATTAAAAATAGACAAATTTGATATTGAACTAAGCCTAATCCCCGGCAACGGCGCCAAAAACTTGATGCGCGGTAAGATGCACACACTTTAAACGCAAGTGCACGTTATCGTGACAAGTAGTATAGTCTTGATAAGACCGAATATCGTCCTCAAGGATTAGGGTTCAAGTACCAACTATCTATTTTTTTGTATCTATTTGGTAGATTGATATTTTGATTTGTTGTTTATAACTAAGAATTATAAAAGCTATTTAACTATAAGGGTTTACTTCAGTTGTGATGAGAATAGGGCTTCCACGTCTCCTCTCTATCCGCTTATGCTACTTATCAATGCAATAACTTATGGTCTTTTTCTTTTGGAGAAAGCATGTTCACTAAATCGTTTTATACTCCCGTTAGGGTTATATAAACACTCAACCCCAGTATTGCACCTTACCTACCTTTCGGTGATAAGGATAACTCTATAGGAGGATTAAGAACAAGAACCTAGTTAACCGTCACGCACAATGCGCAAAATTAGGGTTGTTAAGCCTCTCATTAACGCTACATAAATAATTGAGGTATTTTCATCCCCAATCCAAGAATGTCTATCCAACTTACAGCATATTCACAATCCCCCCCTTTCGGAATCTGATTAGAAATCATATAGTGATAATTAGTTATCAATTAATTACCAAGAATTCAACTCAAATATTGGATAGATATCACAATAAGAAAAATAACCATAAGCATGCATTAATTCATAACAAAAGTTTCTAGAGATTTAACATGGAAAGCCCTATAAGAGAATTAGTTCCTAGCCATAAATATGACAAGAACTAATTCAAAGTTCATCATACAAAAACTGAAATAAAGTAAAGAAAAGGAAAAGAAATTACTAGACTATGGTCTCCAATCTCTAAGCAAGAAGTCTTGTATTGTGCAAGAAAGGGAACCCTTAAAAACTGCCTAGGGTTCTCCTTTTATAGGCTGAAAACCGCCTCCCTCTTTTCCTTCAGGCCTGGCCCAGAATTTCGTCCAAAAACTTAATTTTTCCGTGTCGGCGTCGCGGCCCTGCAAATAGGCGCCGCGGTGCCGGAAGTTCTGCAATCCGTCGGGTGTTTTGGCGCCGCGCCGAGATCTCTGTCGGGAGGCCGCGCGGCGCTGCAACTCTGTAGCTTTCGGATGTTTAGCGCGCGGCCTGCCAGCGTGCGCTAAGTCTTCGCAGCCTCTGAATAGTGGCGCCGCGCTGATCACAGCGAGGCGCGCTGGTCCGATTTCACCTCGTTCGCCACTTTCTGTTTCGCATCTCCTCTTTTGCCCTCTTTTAGCTCCTTTTCCACCATTTGGCCATTTTAACCACTTTGACTCAATTGAAAGGAAAACTATCCTAATACAACACTTATATGTGCAAAACGGGACAAAAGACTAACTAAAACTGACTCAAAAGGTGTATATAAAATACACCGATCAATGTACTACGTGAAACGCACTTTCCAGGAGAAAGTCGGTCATGACGGATGTCACAGTATATGAAACATGAAGTAATGTAAAGAAGATCATAACTGGCCAAAAGATAACAGTAGATAAATATGATAACCAGTATACCAATGTACCTATTCCTTATAAAATGAGAGTCATGTATGTCCATATAATATTATACCGCATCTACCCAACGGTGAATGAAGTTATATATATATATATATATATATATATATATATATATATATATATATATATATATATATATATCTGCAAACTTACTAGTGAGGTCTCGTTTAAATCATCATCTGGTACTGCATCGTGCTCATCATGAGTCGGTGAAATAATCATATCTATGGATGTCTGTCCACATAAAATCATCATATCTGCAGATGTCTGTCCACATAAAATCATCATATCTCATGGACGCTTGTCCACATAAATCGTACTCGGTCCATTCTGGGACTCGGTGAAATAATCATATATATATATATATATATACATATATATATATATATATACTGCACACGAACATATCCGGGACTCGGTGAAATGATATAATCACATCAAGCACGAATAGATTATCATGAGTAACCATATGCAAATTAAATCATCATTTGACTCTCAATGGGATAAATAGAATGAACTATCACTTGTAAAATCAAAGACAACTATCATATCAAGTATCACTAGGAATTAGGATTCAATGGAATCATGTACGTCCGCCGTACACTCATTTTATATAAATCATGTCAAAAGAAGAAAAGATAGTTTCACATACCTTATTGTCGAACTAACCAACTCAATATTTAGAATATGTCTCAATTAGCACTTCAACCTATAACAATAGTAAAAAATGTGAGACCCCGGATGATCAAGTCTACTATACCACGTAGAAGGAGATATGTTTGTTAAAACAGTGGGAGGAGTGACACTAGCAGCGGATGTGGGTAGGAACGGATATAGGTCCCCTCACTATTTCATCTCGTAAGGAGTTTTTCGGTATGGATGCCCATTACAAAAATCCAAACGGATCAAAATTAATTGAGACAGAATTATCGGTGGCAAATTTTCTAATAAAAATTAGATTTTTGATGATGTTTAGGGCATAAAAGACGTTTTAAGAGAGAAATGTGGATGCGGTGGTGGGGTAAGGGTGTGACCAAATCCTTGAATTGGAATGCGATGACCACTACCGACCATAATAAGTTGTGGAGTTGGTAACTGACGCAGTTGAGGAAGGTTACCTAAATTATTGGTGAGATGAGATGTTGCGCCCGTATCCATATACCACGCATTATCAGGTTGTTGGCGAGTCAAGGAAGTCATGTAATTAATTTCAAGTAAGGGAGAAAAGTTGGGCGACGTGCAAAGTGTAATTAATAGATTGTGGAGTTCGCAGGGAAGGTTGTCAAACATGTTGTCTTCTAACAAAAGGGGAAATGAGAGGTTGAGGGGGGCCTCGGCTTGAGAGATTTGAAGGCCTGGAATCATTCTTTATTAACTAAGAGCCTTTGGAACATCCATCGTAAAAAGGATACTCTATGGATACGATGGATCAACCACAAATACTTAAGTAACAGCAGCGTCTGGGATTGGCAAGTTAAGAAAGAGGACTCGCCGATGATCAAACGGTTGCTTGATATCTGAGACATTATTTTGCAACATCATGGAACTCATGGCCAGGCCGATAGCACCATGGCATCATGGCACAGTGATATTGTGCGGGTCAATGGCAATCGGGCAACGTATGACTTCTTCAGGACTCATGGTCATGCGATGATATGGGCTAAATATGTTTGGAACTCTTGGATTCTTCCAAAACATGCCTTCATCCTTTGGTTATACATCAAGAAGAGGTTGCGCACAAAGGTCCCGTATATGGACATTGACAGAACTTGCTCCCTTTGCGGCCAAGCAGACGAGTTCATCCCACACTTGTTCTTCAACTGCCCGGTCAACTCCTACATTTGGACTCGGATCAGAAACTGACTTAGCATCGCTAGAGAAATGTCCACCATTGATAGCGCTATGAATTCTTCAAGAAAGAGGGACGCGGAACTAGCTGGCAAGCTAAGGCTAAACGTATTGCACTGGCCACGACAGTTTATTTCCTTTGGAATGAACGCAACAAGGTAATCTTTTAAGGTTCCAAACTTGACTAGGACTCTCTTCTCTTTAAGATCAAGACCAACATCTACAGAATCTTGTTTGCCCTTTTCCCTCATTTCTTTGATGCTTTTGTGACTTTGGTCGAAGGCTAGTTTTACCTCCGGACTACCCGTTTTGTGGAATTAGCTGGAGTGCTTTATTTTCATCCTCGGTGACAAATAGTTTATAAGTTACCTAGTGTTTTATATTTTGTTTGGGCTCTTGATTGCCCAACTTGTAGGATTAGCTTGAGTTTGATTCTGACGACGTTAAATCATGTGACGATCCGAATTGTAAATGCGCATGTGATCTATATCATCAAGACTGTCGGTATGCGGATACGCCCGCCTACCTTGTTCCTTTTTTGATAACTAATATACATTTATCTTTTATAAAAAAAAAAAAAGGAGAGAGAAAAGTAAATAAAGGTGTGAAGGAGCTTTTCAGTGAAGAAAAGTTAGCCAAAAGTAAAGGGAAGCTAGCTTTTCGTGGCTAAATCAAAAGTTTTCTCTGATAGTAGACAAGAAGGCTACTGACACAAGTGGACAAAGCATTGTGCTTTTGTTCTCGGGTGAGTAAAGGAAAAACAGACATAGAAAAGAAATATTCTGACGCCGCCAGTCGAAGAGACGCGGGAGAAAGAAAGAATGGGTTTACATTTTGATTTTGATATCATATAAGTATTAATATTTTTTTTAGGAGTCTTTTTCATTAATACAAATATATATAGGTGTACAATATATTGGAAATTTGTCTTTAGTGGAGGTTGGGTCCGTCCATCTTTAATGACTTAAACATCATGATTCCACATGTTGGAGAACCTGATTCTTTACACGTGTGTAATCTACTAAGTGAGTAGATGACCTTAGGGCCAAGAATCGTCAAATTCCATTGAGAAATGGAAGATATATTGGTCCACAAAGTAAGATGTTTGAGACATGAAAGAGTGGTGTGAGACAAATCTATCACATCGGTAGGAAAGGGAAAAAATGTTCATATTATAAGTCTCTAAACTGAATAAGGGATTGGGACCCCAAAGGGTAACCCATGTGTTTGAAGGAGGGAGGACCTAGGTGTGCTTGGGTTCGAGACTAGGCCCACACCCGCTCGGACCGGGTCGGGTCGCAGGCTGCGGGGCTGTTGGGCTTCTTCTGATATTATCTTTTTAGACTTATATTTACAGTTTGGTCCCTGAAGTTTCTGGAAGACAATTTCTGCAAGGGCCGCGGTGCCTCGTGACCAGAACCGCGACGCAAATTGTCCAGTGAGCTCCCAGACAACGGTAATAAGTCAGAATTGATGGTCATTACTTGCTAAAACGTTTGGCACTTATGCCACAACGTTTATGGTCTTTATGGTGTCCATTAACAGCTCTCTTAACACCCCATTAACACCTCTCCTCATCCTTAAACACTATATAATCATTTCTTATTTCAGATTTGAGAATATATAATGTACACTATACAACATTGGAATACTGAACACAAAAATATAGGAAGAACACACATAGAATACATTTTTCTATAAGTTCTTCCTAGTTCAAGAACAAGTTCTTCTTTTTCATTCTTTAGCAATTGTTTTGTGTTTGTATCTTCGCCAGGATCACGAGTGTTTGCTTTGCACAAGTGATATTATGTTGTTTTATCTTGGGAGACAAATTGCAACTCATCCGTACAAAACATGTATACGGGCAATATTTTCTTAAGGAAAGATTGAGAATTCAGTCGACTCAGCAACCCAATTTTTAGTGTCTATCAGTTTCAGATTACCAACATTTAAGGAGCTTGCTGAAACTGGAACGAAGATCCAAGGCGGAAGATTAAAGACGAATTCAAGTATAAAGATCAAGACCATCGAACGTAATTATTGCCACAACTTTTGTTGGCATCAAGTCTATTGTAACACATAATTGATTATCATTTCCTAGCACTTGTAATAGTAGTTTGTTATTTCCTGTACATCAAAAGGAGTTTTAGACTCACACAATATTGAATCATTCTATAATAAGGATCACAATTCTACCATAATTATACGATACAAAATATGATAAATATGTAACCTAATTATGACTATACACGTGTGCTGATATGACTGAAATGCCCCTAATTAAATTGGTACTGAAATTTGATCATCTAACAATTAATAAAGATAAATCTAAAAAAGTAAGGTTAATATTTTCTTAATTTGCTAAGTAGAGACTTTTTTTTATTAAAAAATAAAGGTTGAGTGAATATTTTTTTTAATCGGACGTATCTTTTTCTTTTTTGAAAACTTTTAAGTGAGATCAGTGGAGAAGTTATAATTTTCAGTAAGGCGTTAATTGACACCTATTGGCTCAGCCACTAGTTGAGACTTTTACTACTAGTTGCTACCAAATTTTCAAAAAGGTATTTGTACCACACTAATTTCGGCCAGAATGGCCCAAATGGGGTTAGCATGGAGGTCATTTAGCCAATTGTTTTTAGGTATGGTTCCATTTTTTCTTCAGGAAAGCAGGGGATATATAATATGCAGATAGGACGGCTGTTTTCGGGAGACTCTCGGCTCAAGACAACTTGATTTGCTTGTGATTATATTTTGTCTTGAGTCGAGGGTCTCCCGGAAACAATCGATTTACCTACCAAGGTAAATATAAGGTCTGTGTGCACTTTACTCTTTTCAGACTCACGTTGTAAAATTTCACTGCATATGTTGTTGTATGTGAGCTACGCAAATTTAGGACTTTTTATGGTCTTCCTCTTTATGTGCTTGTATAAGTTCATATCAATTAGGATCTTATTCGGACTACAAATCATTTATCCTTGAGTAACACTTTTTCTTACATGAAATTTCATATGACAAATGTCAAATCTCACGTGAAATAGTTGATTGTTTTTTTTTTTTTTTTTTTGTAATTTCAATTTATATCTTGAAAAGTTTGAAGTAGATGTCGTATAAGCACATTTAATGGATAAGCAAAGGTTGTCAAAGATTTCAGACTTTAATTGATTCGCTTAAGTCTAACGGGGTCATTCGAATAAGGTAACGTATTTGACATTTAAACTACAATTCATTTTATTATTGAGATGGTTCAATTTGAAGCTATAGGTTTGTGCACCTATCCAATTTCTTAGATATCAAACTATATGTTAGAAACTCTATTAATTAATACTCGATTATTTAATAAACTCTTTTAGATAATATTATTGATCAGTCCCGATTCGGGGATAACGTGCTAAATTAATAATTCGCTAAAATTATAAGATAATACATATTTTATTACTCATATAGACCCCATGTAAAATAAAAATTAATAATTTCTTATATACTACATAATATATGAGTGATTTATGAACACTTCTTGAAAAATGACTAAAATGTCTTTTGTTTTTTGTTGAAATTATTGTCACATTGAATCTCATCTCTAATTTCTTTTATCATTGTAAGAACTTCAGGTGTTGTTTTCTCATAGCTCAACAAGAAATTATTCAATGTGATTGCCGCTTAAATAGCCTTGTTTCGCGAGGGGCTCTACATTAGAACTTTCATCATCATCTCCATCACCTTTATCAGTTCCCATAACGCTCTCAATTATTTCTTCTTCAGTCAACAACTGTGCAACTACATTTTCTTCTGGGTAGTTCATGACATGTTTGACATCCATTGCATTGCGATAACTCAATTTTTTTAATTTTTTAGGAAATATTTTTTAATATTCATAAAGTAGTACATTGAACACAAGAAGCATAATAAAGTGGGAGATTGAAAGGTGTTTTTAAATTAGTACATACTTCATTTGATATAGAACATTGAACAAGAATGAAGTGGAAGATTGAAGGATGTTTGTAAATTGGGTATTTCATTATAAATTTATCTATAAATTGATAAAGTATTAATTAATATATAATTAATAATTATTAATTTATCGATTAATTAATATCCCTTTTAATTAATAAATTTTGGTGGTCCTATAAAGTTTCTACTGTATGTAGATTTTATAGTATAATTTCGCCTAATTAGATAAACACCATTTAGATATGAAAAAGTTATTTGTAATAGATGAACTACGTATAATTTAAAACTTAAAAATTGCTTCAGTTGATAAGATTTAAAGTTGCTTCTCTAGCATGTTGTTTTAAAGCAAAAAAAGCAAATGCTGATCTAAAATACAAATACTTTTGATGATATAGGATGATGATATATTCTTCTCTTCATTCAAATCTCATAATGTAAAAGTGAAATCCATATGCCTTTGTCGCTCTCCTTTGTATTATTTAATAATATAATATTGTTTTATTAATAACAAAAAAAAAAAAAAAAAAAAAAAAGAAAAGAATGATAAGAAGGAAAATAAACATAAAAAAAAAAAAAAAAAAATAAAAAAAATTACTAGCTATAGAAGAGATTAAAAAAGTTTAATATTATATTTAAGAAGGTATTTAAAGAAGAAAATAGAAAAAAAAGAAAAAGAGAATGGAATTTTGAATTTCATTTTTTTACCTTTTATTTTCCTATTTTCTTCACTTTTCCTTCCTTTTTTGCTCCCCATCTTCCTCTCCCCCTTCGATTCTTGCACCTTTTCCTCGACCTGACCTGACCTCAGACCCGGACCCTCGACCTCCGACGGACCGACCCACATTCCACGACCCCCGGCTACCTCACCGCGACCTAACGATAATACGGGTACAGATAATAATTTTCCGATTTTTCGTTACCTTCTGCACAACTACAACCATTACTTTCTCTACTCTTCATTTTTTTCCCCAAGCTAAATACAAAATAAAACAAAATAAATAAAATATATTATTCACAAAATATAAATAATATTATTAACAATAAATAATATTAATAATACACAATAATAAATATTATATAAATAAATAATAAAAAATAAATAGGTATATTTAGAATAACTATTACGGTAGAAAAAAGTAAAAAAAAATATAGAAAGAAGATTGAAATAAGTAGAGATTGAAAAAAGAAGTAAAGGTATATAGAAGGACTTTAAGCTAAAAAAAAAATATAATGAAAATATATTTAATAAAATATTCATTTGTCGATCTTTTGATATGTATGTTTTATATTATATATTTATTTTTTTTTTTTATATATTTTTTTTTTTAATTAGTGCATGGCGCGGATAAGTTAATTTTTTTCATGTGCTTTGTTTTAACATTTTCTTTTTCGAAAACAAGTTCTAATTCATCTGAGAGAAACAGATGAGTGCAGATCTCATCCTGGCACTTCACATTATGGATTTGGCGTTTTTTTTTTTTTTTTTTTTTTTTTTTTTTTTTTTTTTTTTTTTTTTTTTTGAAATGCCGACCACTTTTTCGAAACCAGTTCTGCAGGCGACGCCCAAACCCCACCTTAGCAACCAAACAGTATGTAGACCACGCAGCCCAATCATGCAAGCCTCAAGCTTTGCGTCAAACGTGTAGCGATTTTTTTATTCGTTGTAATTTCAATTAGACCATTTTTTCAATTTATTTAATCCTTTCCTATAAATATATCATAATGATATATTTCTCCTTTTATCCAATGTTGGTATAATTATACACTATCATATACTTAATCACACACATTATTTTATTTCATTTTTTTATTTATTTCTTATTTGTTACTTTTGTATGCTAATTATATATTTTTTTATGAAAATCAAATATTTATTGATGATTGTAAAGATATTTATGTATTTTTGGTACTTTATTATTTTCAAATAATTTTTAGTAATCACTCATTTTCAAAAAAAAACCGAGGATCTATCGGAAACAACGTTTTTACCCCCAAGGACCAAGGTAGAATTAAGATATGTATACACTTTATTCTTTTCGGACCTACTTGTGAAATTATATTGGGTATATAATATTGTTGTTGTACTCATTTTCAAAGAAAATATTAAGACTTTTAAGTTTGTGGAAATATTATGTACATGGTCCTTAATTATTTCTAGTAAGTAATTAAAAGTAATTTCATATATCTAAGAATTCAATTTTAAAATAAGTTCTCATATATTGATAAACATTACAGTGGTGGTGGTGCATTTAGTTTTATAAATTAGTAATAATAAGTTTAATGACATTTCATAGAAACACAACAATGGAATAATGATGAATTTATGATTATATCACAAAATAAATAAATAAATATTAATTAATGAAGAATTTGATTAAAAATGAGGGGGTTGTCGCCATTTTTACTGTAGAAAGATTTGGAAACAAAATCCCTATCACTTACATTATAATTCATATACGTGTGTGTTGCACGTGTGTGTATCGCGTAAATTAATTAAAAAAAAATTAGTAAAAATATTAGTTGGCGTTAAACAAATACAATATTTATTAAAAGTATAAAAAATAAATACTACATGACATAACCTCTGAAGTCGGATCGCCATATGTGCAATATTGTTTCAATTGCTAATGATCTAGACACAAGGTTATTTTTTCATAACTATAATTTCAATTCAACAACTAAAGATAATAACAGGAAAAGTGAAGTATCAGGCTCCTTGTAGACACTACTCACTAGGCAGTGAATCTCTCACCTGACAGACCGCTGAGTTATCATGATTTACCTTTTCCATCAATATCCGATACTAACGCGAGAGATGAGCGCGCTGATGAGAATTTGTCCCGAAAGGAAAGTGAAGTATCAAAACCAAGCAAAAGTAAAGGCAAGAAATGGAACTTATCATAACCTAGAACAGTCCATTCAATTTTGAAGATGAGATTGTTCTGGTCATAGCAACAAAATATGATTGTAGCCTTCTCAGCCACATATTCTACAAACCAAAGGAACATTGCAATTAAGGAAAAGAGAAAGTATGTCTATGAGTCAAACTTATCATTGAAGAAGACATCAAAGAGAGATTACAAAGAGGGGAAGATAATGAAACGATGCTTTAATTTGGACCAGATTCATATGGATATATATCCTACGCCTATTCAAAATTACAAAGAAAAAAAACTTATGAGATACAACTGTTTAGTTCTGGTTATTCTACTACCTTCATCAAGATGTTTTGATTTGGCTCACTAGGGTTCTCAACATTCTTGGACTAATATGTTGCTAGAAACCGAAAATTTTGAAAAATCACTAAGCAATGTCCTAGCTAGTCTTAGTCTATATAGCTTTAAACTTTAAAGAGAAATTTATATATATCTTCATCAAAACTTCTCTTTTTAGATATATTTCCATTATAACTTTAAACTTAATTATATCTCCATCAAAATTCAATTGTATTATTTATATCCCCAATTCTTCATTTGACCTCTTAAAATTTATAATAAATATTAATAAAATATTTTAAAGACTATTTTGAAAGAAATAATCTCGTGATTATTCTTATTGATGAAAGACATATATATACAAGTTACAATAGAAAAACCATTTTCCTATTCTACATCTAAATTCTTATTCTATAAGGAGACTAACTATACAATTATGGTAATACTACAATACTAATTATATGATAAGTGTACAAAATAAATCCTAAACTAAATATGGACAGTGTATTACACAGAATATAATACATGGAATATACCAACTTGATTGGTATATTTAACACATCCCCTATCGTACATGGCCTTCTTCATACGACATCGTCTCTAAAATCTTCAAAAAGGACCGAGGGAAGACCCTTTGTAAAGATGTCTGCAATTTGATAACTGGAAGAGACACGGCAGACGTGCACTTGTCCTTTAGCTATCTTCTCTCGAACAAAGTGAATATCCATCTCTATGTGTTTAGTGCGCGGGTGCTGAACTGGATTACCAGAAAGGTATATGACACTTATATTATCACAATACACCAAGGTAGCCTTCTCAATAGGACAATGAAGCTCTAACATTAAATTTCGTAACCAACATGACTCGGAAACCACATTGGCTACTCCTCGATACTCGGTCTCTGCACTTGAACGTGAAAGTGTGGCTTGACGCTTGGCAGACCATGAGACCAAGTTATTACCTAAAAACATGCAATAACCAGACGTAGACCGTCTAGTGTCAGGACAACCACCCCAATCAACATCTGTATAGGAGACAAATGTAGACGTCGACGAAGGATACAAATGGAAACCATACTCAAGTGTTCCCTGAATGTACCTAAGGATGTGTTTGAGTGCATTCATATGTTCAACTCTGGGATCATGCATAAACAAACACGTCTGCTGGACTGCATATGTAATATCTGGTCGCGTGAATGTAATATACTGAAGGGCGCCTGCAAGACTACGATAGCGGGTCGGATCCTCATACGGAGAGACAACTGCAGCACCCAACTTGGGTTTAGTATCAACTGGAGTAGAAATGGACTTACAGGATGACATCCCAGCCCTCTTAATGATCTTTTCTGCATACTTTCTCTGTGTTAAGAACATTCCACTTACATGACGAGTGACAGCAATTCCCAAAAAATAGCTCAAGGGGCCCAAGTCTTTCATGGCAAACTCAGAACTGATCATTGTCATAATAGACTTTCTCAAAGTATCAGAAGAGGCAATCAAGATAATATCATCCACATATAACAATATATAAGCCATGGAAGAACCCCGACGATATATGAATAATGAATTATCAGACCTGCTGTGAGAAAAACTCACAGTCGAAACAAAATCAGCAAACCTCTTATACCAAGCCCGTGGAGACTACTTAAGCCCATACAAGGACTTCTTCAATAGATAGACATGATTAGAATATCTAGTATCCCTAAACCCCAAAGGTTGATGTATATATACTGTCTCTTGAAGATCACCATGTAGGAAATCATTCTTCACATCTAGCTGATGAATGTGCCATGATTTTTAAAGAGTCAAGCTGAGCACAGTGCGAATGGTAGCCGGCTTGACCACCGGGCTAAATGTCTTACCACAATCCACGCCAACCTGCTAAGTTTTACCATCACCTACAAGTCTAGTCTTATGTCTTGCAAATGAACCATCAGAATTTTTCTTATGAACAAAAATCCACATAGACCGAATAATATTACCACCAGATGGATGAGGTATCAACTCCCACGTCTTATTATCAACAATAGCATTATACTCCTTGGTCATAATAATTTTTCAACTATGGTTATTTAAGGCAGACACAGGATTACGGGGTAAGGGGGATTTAAGAACATTAGAATTTAAATTAAAATTTCTTTTTGATTTAAAATATCCCGTTGACTGCGAGTGACTGGATCATGACTCTGGGATGGATTGGGGGAATTTTGAAAAAATTTGGGAATTACCGTCGAAGGCACCGCGACGCAGGGATCAAGGGTCGCGACGCTAGATGAGTTGCAGAGCTCTCTGAAGTTTTGGCGCCGCGGCGCTGAAATGAAGGGCCGCGACGCTGTCGATGGGATTTCATTTCTCGGCTCACTAGATGGTAGGCTTCGCGGCGCCTCCCCTAAGGGTCGCGGCGCTGACGAAGTTTTGTGTGAAAAAACTGAAAAATGATGTTGAACATATGGGGAAATATCATCATCCAAAAAATCATATGAACTAGACACGGACATTTCTACTTTAGAAAACAGAAATTGGATTCATCTGTTACACCCCGTAGTTCAGGTCATGCTTATGAGAACGTACGAAAGGAATTAAGATTTAATTTTTTTGAAAGATAGGTTGACGGAATGTTTCGGACGGGTTTTTAGTCAACTCTGAGGCGGTTTATGTCCAGTTGCATTGAGAGTTCCTAGGTGTTTCAAAGGCCCAGTACGGAGTTCGTTGAGTCTAGTTCCCAACGCAACCAACCGTTCGTCGATAGGACATCGGAGTAGAAAGTTATGGAAGTTGCAAGTTCGGTGCGCTGTTGAGCAGAAATGAATTTTCGGTCAGGGGCCGCAGCGCCGCGGCGCCGGATGCAGGGCCGCGGCGCCGGACACACTGAAAAATTCTCTGAGGTTGCAGCGCCGCGGCGCCGGAAAGCAGATCTGCGGCGCTGGAAGTTCCGAAAGTTCGCAGAGGTTTCAGCGCCACGGCGCCGGTTGTAGGGCCGCGGCGCCGAGGCGGAGTTTTTGCGGAAAACTGAGGAAATATCAGATATTTTCTTTTAAAAAGGCCATAGGAGGGTGACAAGTGTCCCTCCCATCTGATTTTTGCATGTCCTATTTATTGACCAAGTCTTGAAGACTTGGTCATTCTTCAAAGCTCTCACTTCTCTCTAAAATTAAAATCCCTCTTCCTTCTCTCTAAAATTCCCTCTCTCTTCTCACTATAAATTCAAGGAGAAACCAAAGCTTAGTGAAAAATCTGAAAAGGTGGTAAGAAGGAAACATGTTGGCAAGCTTGTAAGAGGTTTTGTGGAGGTGATTGTGGAAAGAAGGCAAGTGAAATTGTTGAACTAATTTTGGGTAAACTCTAAGGTAACAATCCTTTCCCTTTTTGCTAGTAAATTATGTTGCATGTGAAGAAGATAGGATTTGTGGTTGTCAATATTGCTCTTAGATATATTGCATGTAAGAAATATGATTTGGATTTGAAAGGATGGAATAAGGATAGTATGGGAACATGTTATAGCCAAGATACTATCTTAAACTTATTAAATTAGTTGTTATGTGGTGTGGGGCAGAATTTTACACGTCCAAGTTTAGGCGTGTAATCCCCTTTGTATTGATTGGATTGTTGGTCCTTAAAAGTGGCGTTTGGATGTTGAATTCGGACCTTGAAAAGGTGGAAAAGTATGTAGAAACAAAGGAAGTGTTGTCCAATTTTCCGTAGGGATAAGAGACTTTTCAATTAGAATGTTCTACGTTAAAGATAGAGGCTAATAGACGTATTATAGTCATTATAGGTTGACATACTACGCGTGGTATATTGGACTTGCGAGTGGATTGACCCGAAGAGGTATGTGGAACTTTCCTATCTCTTGAGCATGAATAGTTTTACCTATATAGTACGGTAGACGTACAAGACTTTGGCATCCTTTACTAGTTTAAAAAGTGTCAAAATCGGTGGAGTTAGGGTATTTACTCACTTGTTTCAAAGTAGTAAGGATGTCTTAAGTTTTCAAGGTTAAGGGACTTGAAGTGTTTTTAAGTATATGATACTTGTTCCGTTTTAAATCTACAAGTCCCTTGGATATAGGAAAATGTAATTTACTTATAGTATGAAGTTAATATAACGACTTTATGGGAAGTTGGTTATATTAGCCTTATGGAAAGTTAAAAAGAGAGATTTACTCTAAGTAAAATAAGTAAGGATAAACGACGTGAATTAATGGAAGGCAAATTGATTTTAAGGCATCAATTGCCTAAGGTTTTAAAAGAGTAGAAGTACATAGTACTTTGGGTTAAATTCCCAGATTTCATAAAGACATGTTAGTGTCTTAAGTAAACTAAAATGAGAATGTATATGGACAAGACTAATAAGTTGTGGATTTCTTAACTTGCTTATATTATGTATGATAGCCGGTTTGTGCTAGTGATATATTATTCATTACGGGTCATTCCTCGTTGTGGCATTTGCATATTCCGTGGATTTGCTACCCATGACGCGAGGAATACCTCACGCGAGTCCGTAGGGCTTATGCGGGTGAAATAGTCCCACGCGGGCGATACACCTATGCGAGAATACCTCACGCGGTCTACACGACCTATGCGCGGATACAGTCCATGCGAGGAATACCTCATGCGGGTCCACACGACCCATGCGGGTGAAATAGTCCCAGGAGTAGGATTGCTTAATGATACTGCGGGTGGGTGACCTTGCTTTGATCATGAGCCTCCTATTTTCATGCAGTATATTATATGCTTGATATTCTCATTATTAGTAGGCACAGTGTACTGTAAATTGATTAGCATACATGTCTCCAGTTATTTTAGACTTATGAGGTATTTTCAGTATTTTCCAATTTCGCATACTTAGTACATATCAGGTATCGACCCTTCCTGGGATGCGTTCATGCCGCAGGTAGGGGTAAGCAGGTGGTGGATCCTCATTCTTAGGATCACTGGTCTGGTGTCAGAAGCTCCATTTCTCCGGAGGTTGTTTTGTTGGTACGGTTTTTCCCTGATGTTGTAAATATTAGGTACATTCAGGGGTATGGCGGGGCCCTGTCCCGCCACAGTTGTTATTCCTAGAGGTCTGTAGTCACGTTTGTGGTTTGGGCTGTAAGAACAAAGTTGTACTGTTTTACTTTTGGTTAAGTATATTCTATGGAAGACGGCCTCGTCGGCTAGCCGGTGATGTTTATTGTTTATGTGTTATGTAAGTTCCGCTGTTATTCTCTGATGTATACCATAACGGGGTGCCCCGGTATGGCACCAGTCGCGGTCCCGGGGTCGGGTCGTGACATCATCAAAGAGGACATGACGACTAATGATGATTCATTTAGAGTACAAATCAAAGCATTTATAACCACGGTGATTTGATGGAAATCCCAAAACACACAAGGAGTAGAATGTGCCTGAAGTTTGTTGATTGTAGTGGATGGAAACAATGGATAACATAAGCATCCGAAGACTCTAAGATGAAAATACGAAGGAGTCTTATTGTATAACACTTCGAGAGGGGATGAATATGTCAAACCTTTGGAGGGAAGAATATTAAGTAAATCGGTAGCCATTTGTAGCGCATGATGCCAAAACAATGGAGAGACGGAAGAATGAACCAATAAAGTGCGAATAATGTTATTAATGGTACGAATTTTGCGTTCTGCTTTCCCGTTTTGTGAGGACGTATGAGGACAATAAAAATGAAAATTTATCCCATTTTGTGCACAAAACTCCCTAAATTCTCCATTGTCATACTCTTTACCATTATCACATTGAATGTTCTTTATTTCTCGTTCGAATTGGGTTCTGATGAAAGCTCTAAATTTTGTGAATATGGAAAAAACTTGGGATTTTTTTCGCAATTGGAAAAGTTCATAAAAATTAAAATAATCATCCAAGAATAAGACATAATATCGATGACCCATAGAACTGAGAACGGGAGATGTCCATAAATCGCTATGAATAATGTCAAATGGCATATAAGTATGAGAATTTGAAGCTACGGTAATTTAATAATTTTTCCCATAGCACAGTATTGACAAAGTGGAGTACTATGCGTATCCTTACAAGAAATAAACTTATGTCTATCTAAAGAAGATAAAATAGACAACCCCGAATGACCTAGGCGAGCATGCCACAAGGAAGGAGCAATAACTGCAAAAAAGGATGGCATGACTTGACGTGAGATGGTTAGACTTGGTGTGATTGGATAAATATCCCCACACTGTCACACCTCGTGAGAAGATTCCCCGTCTTGAAATCCTTCACAGAAAACTCAAACGGATCAAAATCAATAGAAACCCAATTATCAGTGGTGAATTTACAGACAAACACCAAATTTTTGATTAGTTTTGGGGCATGAAGGGTATTTCAATACTAGTTGTGGATGAGGCGGGGACACAATTTTATTACCATAATCCTTTATTGGATTAGAACTGTCATTACCAATAATTATACCACAATTACTGCTCAAATTGGAATAAGACGAGAGAGTACCTTGGTCGGATGTCATGTGGGTAGTGGCACCTGTGTACATCTACCAATTAGGGTCCGATTGAGTCAAACCAAGTGTGTGCATTGTTGTCTCAATGTCGGTATGTGTGGGTCCCATTGTGTGATGAGCCCGGCGGGCGACCTAAGTATATCAGATCGGGGCCGCCATGCCTTGTCTCAACCCCGACTCGATCAAAAGAGCTGGTCGCGGCGCCAGATGGCGCCAGCATCAGATGACGCCGATCCAGGTCATCGCCGAGGCCCCTCAGGCCCTGTAATTGTTGCTGCCGCCGATTGCCTATGTTGCTACCTCGATTTTTGCCATTTTTTCGATTATGGCCCTTTTTACCACCCCCGTTATTGCGAGTTTGGTTAGAGTTGGTGGAACCAGAAGGAGAAAATTCGGACTCAGTCACCATGACGACAGGACTGGCCCCACTCGTCACTTTCTTAGTCAATCCGGTTTCTTTCAAAGTAAGCATAGAACGGGCTTGATAAAATCCTGGCAGGGGGTTACTCTGACGAATAACCGAAGAAACACTGATATAGACCTCTGACAGACCTACAACCTGTTGACACCCAATTTTGTCCATCCCCCTTAAATAAATAACCAATAAATTAAACAATTTTCTTTCGTTAGAACCACAATTTTACATCGCAAAATACACATAATAAGTAAGTGTTAACAAAAGTCTCGCATTATAAAATATTAAACACTAATTAGCACACCCACATTTATTATTATAATAATAGCTTAGACTAATAAAACACCTAATTAATTCAATCACAATTTAGATTTCACTTATCTACCATTAATTAAATAATACACCTAAACTAATACACCTAATACATAAATCTAATACTAATTAAAATACCCCCCCAAGCCCACCTTATTTTCGTCCAAAACAACCCTTACCCAACGAACTGGCCCAAACCCGCAGCCCAACTGCCCGCGACCCACAAGCCCATTTCCCCTTTAGCTTTATTTGCCCATCGCCCCAAAACCAAACCAGCCCAACTTTATTATTTCATCCGCCCACAACCCTATACCTTCTCCCTCACCCTCTTCAGAGAACCTAACCCTAACACTCGTAAACCGCCGCATACACCCTCTCTCCTCCCCCGCAAATCTCGCCGGATTTTCAGGTTGGGAAATCCGGCACAACCAAATCAAAGCTACCCTTTCTTTAGGACCAAATAATCCTCCGAATCATCCACAATAAAATCAGTCCGCCTTACCATAACAAGAACAGTACGAAATCTCAACAAAATCAGTACAAATCGTCCCTCAAATCAAGTCCTAACTTACCATAAGTCGAAGCCTAAATAGGGGCTATAAATACCGACGTTTGGACATGCAGAAGGCATCCATCGATCAGTCATCAATCATCTAGAACACAGACTACATCGCGTCTAAACTCTTCTCTTTTCCATTCAAATTACTATTCTGCAAACCAAATTTCTTCGTAACTTTCTTCTTTTTTTCGACGATTCGAAAAACCTTTGTCGTCGCCTCGCCGCTACCCACAAAAGGTCCTAAATCTCTCTTTGTATCGCTCATTGTTTAAATGGTACCGCATGTTCGTGATAGGATTCATATGTTGTTCTATCGAATTTTCCGATTTAATTTAGCGCCGCTTCCAAGTAAATATGTTAATTGTGGCTCTTCAATATTTGGGTATCGATTCTGTTTTTAAGTATGTGCATGTGTCTGATTGTGTTTTTTTTACGGGTATGGGTAGGCAATAATATTTGCATAAGAGTCCTGGACCCATTTTGTATCGATAGTCGAAGGTCTCCACCATACCTATTATTAAGATTCATTCAAGTTTGGAAGATGGGTGATACCTGTATAGCTAGCTGTTAAAATTCATTAAGATTGCCTAATATTGAATGATTATTGTTGTGTCTCAGATTTCGGCATGTCCCCGTTCTAGTATAATCCAAAATCCAGTGTTTTAAGTACGTTGCATCTGGATTCTCAACCCTAATACATACATCGATCCAAATTGTAGGAATATATAAGTTGTTACCTCGTGTTAATTCCTAGGTATGCTAAAGTATTGATCATATGTTATCCGAGTATATGTTTGGTATATGAATCAAGTCACTGCTTTAAGAACATTTAGTTAAGGGTCGACTATCTTTGAAATGACTCAATGAAACAAGATGGGACTTCTTCGTCGATTTAATCTGCTTTGATGTACCCCAACTGGTTTAGCCTTAAAATGAATCACTGGTTAATTATAACATCATACTTCACATATCCTGTTAATGAAGTCATTTATATGCTCAGTCTGTGGATATACCTCTACAATTTGATGTGAATCCAAGTAGTTACCTAGAATTAAAATGAGTCCGTCCCATATTTGCCTAAACTAATGGTCGAGGAAAGTGTCTGTCCTATGTTTTCCCTTCGAGATTCTGCCAATCCAGTGCGTCAATAACCATGCATCACCACAAAATATAGCTATTGACTTACCCTCGTATCTGTCCCACTGCTTGATGCCCAGTATTTCCTCTTATCTGTCTTTGTTTGCATCAGTATGCATTCAGTGTATATGGGTTGTATACCTCCCCCATGGGTTATGTGTCTGTCTTATGGATATCAACCCTTACTTGGCTAAAATAGTAGAGGTATTTGCGTGTAAATGGGCCTGTTTGTGGACAACATTCATGTTCAAAATCTGAATAATAAAAATCTGATGTTATGGGGGCCTGAATCACGCCTCCTGCACGTGGGGGCCCATCACTTAATTAATATTTTAATGTGTTTATTTGCTAGTAAAGGCCTCAGATCCAGATCGCCTCATGTTAATACTGGCCACATCATTCTACTTATTTCGTATAGGATGGAGTTTATATTATTTACTAATCCTTTTCTTTTCTTATTTTTTTTTATGGCATGCATCGGGAGAATAATTAAGAGTCTCGGTATGAGACTCACAATGGTTTCCATATCACCAACCGCATTTCCGCCGCAGGGCTTCCAAACAATCATAAGATAGATGGTGTCGCCATCCGTCCTAGACGCTACAACAACTCCAGTCTCATTCCTCCCTTTATTTATTTACGCATTTATTTATTCGTTTATTTATTATTGCCATATTTATTAACCTTGTAATTAATAGGATAATTAATTCTACTAGTCTTTGAATACTTTGGAAGGGTAGTTTAAAGATAAATTACCTCTATTTATTCTAGGTTCATCATATAAGCTTAAATCTAAAATAATTAATCCTAGCGATGCTTCAGTCATGTAGTTAATATATTTTCTCCATATCCTTAAGAAATAAACGTTATCATAAACACCATAGGAAGTAATCTCGCGCACACGTATAAAAACAATTTCATAATTAACTCCTATATAAGAATCTTAACCTTACGTATACTGTTAGGAGCAATTTATCACTTTCTTACTTTTGTCAAAAAAAAATAAAATAATCTCATAATCAACTTTGTATATATATTTTATGAATCTTACAAGACCCTTTTAGTTACCAATATATATAGATATTTGCCACATCCCTTTTTACTTAAATAATCTTTTTTTTTTTAAAAACGTACATCCCTTAGCAGAATAAATTAACCTATGTTTGAACGGATAACCGCAAGTTAGCGGATTCTAAAGGATGCCTAACCCCTTCCCTTTAGGATAATAAGGAACCCTTACTCAGAATCTTATTTAGTTTCACAGACCATTAAATGGAGTTAATGCTGACTTTAATCAGTTAGTATTAGGTGTCCTAATTCACCCAATTAATTAGGTGGCGACTCCCTTAACATTTTAAACATTTAACTTTTTTTTTACATTTTTGGGGAGGATAACCATTCCGTCGCGCATTTAAGCCTGAGAGTCCAAAATCGGGTGCGACAGCATGGCGACTCCACTGGGGATACTTAAGGTTCTTAACCATAACAAACATAGGTTAATTATTGTGCTTCATTTATTTTCTTAATTTGCTTGTTTTGTGTTTCACATTTGTTTGCTTTTATGTCTTGCCTAAACTGTTTTGCTTTACATATAAATATTTGCATATTATTTAAACTGCTATTTGTTACTGCTTTCCTTAAATTGGCATTCCGCTCATACTTCTTCCACTCTGTTAAATTCACACAATCACACACTACATGCGAGGTGCGCTTGGTGCATCAGCAAAACTCTTTCTTCAAAAAAAAAAAAAACAAATTTAGGAGAGTTGGTAACATACGTGGAGTGTCCGGTCTAACCGGTGGCCGCGTAGCCTTCTCGCTCGAGCTGTCCGCTCGGAACTCAAGGCCTAGTAAAACCAAATCTTAGAAACTCGTGATGAGCTATACCACCTTTATTTTAGGGCATGCATTTACCTTAGGTGGGTCGGTCCTCGTATCGACGCCACAATTAGGAAGACACCAAATTTGTCGGGCGGTTGTTCACAACCCAACGACCAACAACATATTATGTGTTACGTGGTATTGATGGATGAATCCGAGCCTAATACATACGCCAAAGATTGGGAATATATTGCATTTATTTTTGTTTATGTATAGGATGAGCAGCATCCCAACAATCCCTGAAATCAGAATGGTGAGTGGTGTTCCGACAAAGCTAAAGATTTGGTGGGAGAAATTCGACGGCAGCAGCAAAATGATCATCAGAAGCAAATTAGGTTGTCTCACGGCCTTGTTTGACATCGCTCCGGATCAGCATATAGTTAGGGCCTTAATTCAGCCTCGATCCGATAGGCAAGATTCGATTTCAAGACTTCGAACTCACCCCTACGTTGGAGGAGATCAACTACTTCACGAGCTTAGCTTACCAGGACAGAGGACAAATCATCCCTTATAGTCAATCTGGAAAGAGATTCTTGCATTACATGGGCCTAAAGAACACAAAGGAACTCCGCTGCTTCGAAAATAATTGGGTTTCCTTAGATTATCTGTACGAAAGGTATGGTTGCCGAGATAGCTATCAGTCGTTCAGAAAAGAATTCTCTTGCAGTCTGGGAAAGTGGAAAACTAGACGACATACCGCATTCGCTGTCGCCTCGTTAGCACTCTAGTGTTTCCACTCGAGCACGGGACGAATCAGACATGCATATGTTCCAGAGTCTAATGGTTTTTGAGGGCATTAACGACACACAACTTACTTTGGTCCCCATGATCCTAGCTGAGATATTTCGAGCTCTGGGAAAATGCAAGCGAAGGGAAACCAATTTCTTCGAGGGATGCAATCTCATCTTATAAATGTGGGCCATGGAACACTTTTATCAACGATCAAATATGACAGACATTTGTTTCAGCAATGATTATAGGATTGTGAGTTTTTACGACAGGATGAAGAGATTTGTGTCGCCGGTCGGTACTGGGGATTGGTATGAATTTCTGGCATCTCGCACTAGCAACCAAGTACAATGGAGGTACCCACTGCTATCCCGTATCAACAAAGCTTATGTAAGGAGCAAAGACCGTTATTACATCGAGCTCATCGAACTAAGGGGGCTTCAGCCATATGCTCCGCTGCGTGTACTCCGCCAGTTTGGTCAAGAACAGATAATCCCTCTCCGATCGGACATGAAGGATTCAGAGGTCACGTTTGGGGAAAATTGCACTTTTCCTAGAAAGAAGCAAATCCTTGATGAATGGAACGACATTGAGAAAATAGATATCAAATATGAGCAAGCAGGAGGTACGCTTGAATACCATGAATGGTTCAAGGAAGATTGTGGCAGTCCGAGCCCCAAAGGCAAGCAAGGTTTCGAGGATATCGACATGACCAATTGGGCGAAGATGTGCAGATTAGAGAGCAACGCCATTTCCTCTGAGACGTGGGATCAACTACAGAATATCATGCAATATTTGGAAAATGCAGGAGCAAGGCCTAGCAAGACCATTACAGCACCACCTCATTCTCCGTCGGCATAATCTTTAGTTTTGACATTTCTTTGTTGCAATGTAATCTTAATTTTTTCCAAATAAAAGCATCCAATGGCTCGGACCAATCCATCATTATCTCATATGTGACGTTTAGGCCTACCTCTGGCATAATAGAGGCCCCTTGCATATTAGGACGCGCTTTAATCTACTCTATTTTGTTGAGATTCATTATATGCCCATATGTTCTGCTATTCTGTTTAATACTGACACATGTTTTGAACAAAAGGATTTTGCTGTATTACTCCCCTCGTCGGCTGATTTGTGTTGGCAAGCACTGGCTGAGCACCCCTATTTCACCAGATCCAAAGCACGAGCAACAAAAATGAATGATTCAGGGGCAAACGAACAGGATGGCTTGGGACTCATCGCCATTCAACGAGAGGAACCAGAGACATCAGAAAGGGGAAATGCTCCATATTCCGATGAATACCTTGCTCAAGTACTGCAACAAATGGCGGTCATGCAAGCAGAAATGGATAGACTCCGGGAAATTACTAAGTTATCTATAAGCCTCAACACACAACTACCCACACTTCCTAATTCATCGTCCTTTCGACGCCATCCCCAACACCCAACAGATAACCCACAACCTCCCAATCCACAATACAACAACACGCCTCCTCATAACCCACAGCCCCCAAAGCCACAACACAACAACACACCTCCTCATAACCCACAGGCCATAAATGACCCTAACCCGCACACACCTCAGCCCCAGATAATACAAGCCACCTTACCCGCCCAAAACAACCAACCTACTCAACCAGCACCGATGACATACCATAATAAACAATACGAATCACCTGTATATGTGACCCATGCACCACATCTCACACCCGTACCTATACCCTCCCCGGAGTTTGCTCGATATGAAGAGATGGAGAAGAGGACAAGAGTTGGGATAGATGAAAACGTGGCCAGAGAAATTCACGACTTGAAGAAAGCTTTTAAGAACCTTCAGATGGACAAGGGTCATGAGGGATTGGAATACGAGGATTTATGCATGCATCCCGACGCCGAATCGCCGTTGGATACAAGGTACCAAAGTTTGACTGTTTGACGGCAAAAGTAATCCTCGCGCACACTTGAGATCCTATTGCGACAAATTAGCCAGCGGAAGAGATCAATCAATCATCATGAAGTTGTTTATAAGGAGCTTGACCGAGAAGTTTTGATTGGTATACTAGCCAGATCCGCGAAGTTGGCGTAGTTGAGGCGATGCCCGTGACTTTGTAGATGTGTTCAGTTTAATACTGACAACGCCCCGACAGATTCTATCTTATGAAATTGGAGAAAAAGTCAATAGAAACCTTTAGGGAATATGCAATGAGGTGGAGATCTGAAGCAGCGAAGGTCCAGCCACCTATGGAAGAAAGTGAGATGACGACATTGTTTGTACAATCCCTAAAGGACCCCACGTACTATGAGAGGTTGATTAGCGTTATTGGACGTAATTTTTCGGAAGTAGTAAAAATGGGAGATTTTGTGGAAGAAGGACTCAGAACAGGTAGGATCACAAACCTGGCTGCTTTGCAAGCGACAAGCAAAGCAATACAATCAGAGTCAATGGGAGGGATGAACAAGAAGAAAAAGGAAGGAGCTTTCCTATCACGATTTGCAACAAAGATAAGACGAATCGAGCCCTGACATACCAACCCCAACCCCAAACATACCAACCCCAAACATACCAAACCCCCACATTCCAAAACCCTCCATATGACCATTTTAGCCAAAATACTTCCACATACAATCAACCTTCACCTGTCTACACCACCCAGCCAATATACAACCCACGGGTGTTCGCCCACACAAATCCCTCACAAAACCGACCAGCATATCCACCCCCACAACAATACCACGCACAAAACACACCTAGACCTCGAACCGACGCCGAGAGGAGGCCCGCAAAACCATACACCCCGTTGGCTGAACCATACTCCCAACTATATGAAAGACTGAAAGCCGCTGGTTTTATACAACCAATCCTGTATGAAATCCTAATCCACTCCTACCATGGCATGATGAGAATAAGCATTGTGCATACCACTCTGGAGTGTCAGGGCACGATACAGATAGTTGTTATGCTTTGAAAAACAGAATTGAGGAGCTAATCAGAGAAGGAGCTATTCGGTTGAAAGAGCCTTCCCCTAATGTCAACAACAATCCCCTGCCAAATCACGACAATGCTGGCGTGCACATGATCACCTTTGATGATGTGTACGATATGGAAGGGACTATCGTACCAATCAAGGAGAAGGAGACAGGGGGATCCTCAGCCCACGTTGCCCATGTGATTACTGCCAAGGTCAGGGCGCCGTTGGAAGTAGAGTTGAGCCGTCATAAGCCTCTGATGTCAGTCTTAGTGCCAGGATGGAGTCATTCGATCAAACAACATAATGAGGGTAAACCGAAACAGGTGGTAGAAGTTGTTGCAGCAGGGGTGACGAGGTCCGGGCAACGTTACTCATCTGTAGAAGCATCGCGAAAGACGCCCCAGAAAAAGACTGTGACCGAACCAGAAGTAGAGGAATTTTGGAGAAGGATGCCTACAGGAGACTATTCCATTGTAGAACAGTTGAGTAAAACACCAGCACAAATCTCCCTATTGTCATTGTTGATGAATTCCGTGAGCCACCGAACCTCTTTGATGGAGGTTTTGAAAGAAGCTCATGTGCCAGCCGAGACCGCCGATGAGAACTTTTCAGCATTGATCGGGCAAATTAAAGAGGTGCAAAAGATAATCTTCCATGAGAATGAATTGCCTCCTGAAGGTCGGGGTCATAATAAAGCATTGAACATAACAGTCAAGTGTGCTAATAAGTTTATCTCTCGAGTCTTGATTGATGGGCCTACCGTTAATGTATGCCACTTTGAATACTCTGCGAACTTGTGAGTCAACATCGAAACTCCGTGAGAGCTACACAAGGGTAAAAGGTTTCGATGGGACCCTGAGAAGCGTCGCGGGCGAGACTGATTTGACACTACAGATTGGGCCCGCAGAGTTCGAGATAGAATTCCAGTTATTGGACATATCCACATGCTATAATTTGTTACTCGGTAGACCTTGGATCCACGTGGTCGGAGCCGTCCCTTCCACTTTGCATCAAGTTTTGAAATTCATCTGGAATCATCATGAAGTTGTGGTTGAGGGAGACAAGGACAATACTGCTAACACCAAAGGGGCAATTCCAGTCATTGAGAGTATGGAAAACTGGATGGATCTGTCTACCATATGAACAAGATCGTAGACGTTAGCAAGGCTAAAGGAATGCAACTACCTCGCACTCCCAAAATGGTGGCCCGAGAGATGCTGAGAAATGGTTTTGAGCCAGGTCGAGGACTTGGACCAAAACTAGGAGGAATCACAGAGCCGATTCACCTGCCGGAGAAGAAGGACACTTTTGGCCTCGGATATCAGCCCACTGCCGAGGAGATGATGTTATTTGATCACAGAAGGAAGGGTGAGTCTCATCTGCCAAGACTGCTCCACCCTCGAATCATTCATTCGTCAAAGCATACCCCTCGGCTACCGTAAGAGGAGGACGCGATTCTCGGAGGGACTTCAAGGCCTTTTCATTTCTGAGGAAGAAGCAGAGTGTCATGCGGTTTTGGAAGACTACACAGATGACCAGACAATTTGGAGTGCAGATCCAGGAGATGTCTTGAGCAACTGGACCTGTACCCCAACACTGTTTTTTCATGAGTCTGGGTAGAATTAATAATTAGACGTTTTTAAACAATTCAATTCGTATTTTTCTGAATTATGGAACACAGTTTTATGAGCTTATTTCCCTTTTGAAGTTTTAATAACAAGTTATGTTTTAATCAACGCTCTTTATTCCCTTCTTTCAGCATACAAAATAATATACTTGTCGATAATGAAAATGTGACATGTCATGAAACAAGCGAACAAAGTCGTAATAATCCAATGTAACCCGAAGGAAATTTCCTCAGGGGAATTAACTAAGAGTTAGGAAAGTTCGAGGATAAGCGAAACCTAACTGGATGAAATGTAAACAAGAAACCTAGGAGATGATAAAGTCGTGAAGGAGACAAGGATCATCGTTCACTTGAATACCGCATGAAAGAAGATCCGTGGCCCTATCAAGCGGATGTCGACATATTCGCTTGGTCTTATGATGATATGCCAGGTCTAAGCACGGACATCGTTTCTCATAAGCTGCCCATTGAACCGTCATGCCTTCCAGTGAAGCAAAAACCAAGGAAAATCAAGCCGGATCAGAGTTTGAAAGTCAAGGAGGAAATCTCCAAACAATTGGACGCAAATGTCATTCGGGTAGCAAGATACCCCACTTGGTTAGCCAATATTGTACCAAGAATGTTAAGGATGGTAAGATACGTGTGTGTGTTGATTTTAGGGATCTCAACATGGCAAGCCCTAAAGATGATTTCCCCCTGGCGAACATTCATTTACTCATCGAAAATTGTGCGAAGCATGAGTTGCAGTCATTTGTCGATTGTTTCGCTGGGTACCATCAAATCCTAATGAACGAAGAAGATGCAGAAGATCGCGTCACACTCCGCGGGTATATTATTATCGAGTCATGCCATTTGGACTTAAAAACGCATGTGCCACTTACATGAGAGCCATGACTACCATTTTTCATGATATAATCCATAAGGAAATTGAAGTTTACGTGGATGACGTCATTATCAAGTCACGGAGGGCTACGGACCATCTGGTCCATCTGAAGAAGTTGTTTGAACGATTGAGGCAATACAACTCAAGTTAACCGGCAAAGTGCCTTCTGGCCCCAATGAAAATTGTTGGGTTTCATTGTGAGCGTAAGGAATAGAGTTGGATCCTTCAAGATAAAAGCCATTCATGATCGCCTCCGAAAAATCGCAAGGAAGTGACGAGTTTTCTCGGCCGTTTGAATTATATCAGCAGGTTCATAGCACAATCAACAGTGATATGCGAACCAATATTTAAGTTGTTAAAAAAGGACGCTGCCACTAAGTGGACATTGGAGTGCCAACAAGCCCTTGACAAAATCAAAGAGTATCTGTCAAATCCGCCGGTCTTGGTGCCTCCAGAACCCGGGAGGCCTTTGCTATTATACTTATCCGTATTGGAAAATGCATTCGGATGTGTGTTAGGACAACATGATGAGACGGGAAGGAAGGAACAAGCAATATACTACTTGAGTAAAAAGTTCACGCCATATGAAGCTCGTTACACAATGCTAGAACGCACGTGTTGTGCCTTGACTTGGGTTGCACAAAAATTCAGACATTACTTATCCGCATACACCACCTACCTCATCTCAAGGATGGACCCGCTCAAGTATATCTTTCAGAAGCCTATGCCTACTGGAAAACTTGCAAAATGGCAGATTCTTTTAAGTGAATTCGACATCGTATATGTCACCCAAAAGGCAGTCAAAGGGCAAGCATTAGCAGATCATCTCGCAGAGAATCCGGTAGACGAGGAATACATCCCCTTGCGGACCTACTTCCCAGATGAAGAAGTGATGTTTGTAGGAGAAGACATCTTAGAAGAATATCCAGGTTGGAGAATGTTCTTCGATGGCGCCGCGAATTTCAAAGGAGTAGGTATCGGAGCAGTTTTGGTATCGAACCGACAACACTACCCAATATCGAAAGCTCGATTCCGCGCACCAATAATATGTCGTAATACGAGGCGTGCATACTAGACTCGAATGGCTATTGACATGAAAATACAAGAGTTTCTGGTCGTAGGGGATTCAGACCTGTTGATTCACCAAGTGCAAGGCGAATGGGCCACCAAGAATAGAAAGATACTTCCGTACCTACACTGCGTGAAAGAATTGCGCAAGAGGTTCGTTAAAATAGAGTTCAGGCATACTCCGAGGGCTCAAAATGAGTTTGCAGACGCTCTGGCAACTTTGTCCTCCATGATTCAACATCCAGACAAGAACTATATTGACCCAATCAAAGTAGATGTGCTAGAGCAGCCAGCCTATTGTTCTCAGATAGATGAAGAATCAGAGGGCAAACCTTGGTATGACGAGATCAAGAGGTATCTCAAGGCAGGTGAGTACCCGGAAGGCACGACCAACATACAAAAGAAGACTCTTCGGAGGTTAGCAAACCATTTCTTCCTGAGCGGCGAGGTCCTTTATCGGAGAACTCCGGATTTGGGTTTGTTAAGATGTGTTGACGCTCAAGAAGCAAACAAGTTATTAGAAGAGACACACGGAGGTATGTGCGGACCCCACATGAACGGTTTCATGCTAGCAAAGAAGATACTACGGGGAGGTTACTTCTGGATGACGATGGAAACAGATTGCATCGGGCTGCGCGAAAGTGCCATCAATGCCAGATCCATGGCGACTTGATTCACGTGCCACCAAATGAACTCAATGTCACTAGTTCCCCATGGCCATTCGCAGCTTGGGGCATGGACATCATCGGTCCTATCGAGCCGGCAGCGTCAAATGGACACAGGTTTATCCTGGTGGCGATCGATTACTTTACAAAATGGGTAGAAGCATCATCATACAAGTCTGTGACCAAGAAAGTAGTAGTGGACTTTGTTCATCACAACATCATCCGCTTCGGTCGAATTCCGTAATCAATCATAACCGACAACGGGTCCAATCTCGATGGTCCGATGAAGGAAATGTGTGAGAAGTTCAGGATCACTCATCGCAACTCAACTCCATATCGACCACAAATGAATGGAGCAGTTGAAGCGGCCAACAAGAACATCAAGAGGATACTGAGGAAGATGATAGATAACTACAAGCATTGGCCTGAAAATTTGCCTTTCGCCCTCTTGGGTTACCGTACATAACTGGACCTCCACAGAGCGACACCGTATCTCTTGGTTTATGGAATGTGTGGCCGCCAATGAGGTGGAAATACCGTCTTTGAGAATCATCCAGGAAGCCGAACTAAATGAAGCCAAATGGATACAGAGTAGGTACGAACAATTGATGCTTATTGATGAGAAACGAATGAATGCAGTCTGTCACGGACAACTTTACCAGAACAGAATGGCCCGAGCTTTTAATAAGAAGGTACGACCAAGAAACTTCCAACCGGGACAGCTGGTGCTGAAACGTATATTCCCTAACCAAAGTGAGGCGAAAGGGAAATTCGCGCCCAATTGGCAAGGGCCTTACATGGTTCACCGAGTGCTTACGGGAGGAGCCCTCATCTTAGCTGAAATGGATGGCGAAGTGTGGCCAAGGGCCATCAACGCAGATGCAGTGAAGAGATACTACATTTAGAGTGCTTTATTTTCCATGTAATTACTTTGCTTGTAATTTGAACTACGTTTGACCTGATTCCCTTCGCGGGATACGTAGGCGGCCATATCGGCTTCGGTCCCATTTCTAGAAAAGCCCAATTACTTTGCTTGTAATAGGAACTACGTGTGACCTGATTCCCTGGCGGATACGTAGGCGGCCACATCGGCCTCGATCCCATCTTAAAAAAAAAAATAAAATAAAAATCTTGTCTGTAACGAACTACGTTCGACCTGATTCCCTTAACGGATACGTAGGCGGCCTACATCGGCCTCGGTCACACCATTAGGAAATCTTTGTTTTGTCAAATCTGCATTTTAGTGAGTCGCATCACTCGTCATACACACAAGACAAATCTGCGACATATATCCGACCCAGTTTCGTCAGTCAAAACTGGGACAATTTTTTAAGGATTTCGCCACAAAAGACACCGATAAATATGATTCCATATGCTCGAAAGATCGACATAAACTGGGACAATTTTAAGGGTTTTACTACAAATGACATCAATGGACATGGTTAATTTACGCTAGGTTCCATGTCCCAAAATCGACAAATTTTAAAAGAGAGCCTGACGGCAGCGGAGCACCGAGAGTATGGGAGAATATACCGCCGATTTCGGATAAGGAAGTTTGCTTTGTTTCATAACATGTCACTATTCAAACATCGACATAATTTCCTACTAGCACATATAAGTATATTTTCTCAAGATAGAATATTTTTCAACAAATGTTTTGACCGAGACTCGAAATCAGACAGGGGTTACATGTCCAGACAAGACAACGCGTGCAAATATCAAGAGCCAACACAAATCGGCCGACCCCCTCCCCGAACTCACAATTTTTCTTTGAGTGAATTTTGCAGGACAATAGGAACAAGGAGGACAACAACATTCCAATACAACAGATCCGCTCACGAAGTCCATCTGCAACAAGTCTACATCAAATACATCTCGCAAAAACCACATCTTCGTTACTCAGGCTACATCATTTACACTTTAATTATTTCATCTAGCTTTGATTATGCATAACACGATTTTTATCTATGCCCTAGGAGGCGTCATCTGCATCTCGTCCATACAAGACGATTCCGCCCATACAAGGCGTCATTTGCATTTCGTCCATACAAGACGATAACGCCCATACAAGGCGTCATTTGCATGTCGTCCATACAAGACGATAACGCCCATACAAGGCGTCACTTGCATTTCGTCCATACAAGACGATAACGCCCATACAAGGCGTCATTTGCATTTCGTTCATACAAGACGATAACGCCCATACAAGGCGTCATTTGCATCTCGTCCATACAAGGCGACAACGCCCATACAAGGCGTCATTTGCATTTCGTCCATACAAGACGATAACGCCCATACAAGGCGTCATTTGCATTTCGTCCATACAAGACGATAACGCCCATACAAGGCGTCACTTGCATCTCGTCCATACAAGGCGACAACGCCCATACAAGGCGTCATTTGCATTTCGTCCATACAAGACGATAACGCCCATACAAGGCGTCATTTGCATTTCGTCCATACAAGACGATAACGCCCATACAAGGCGTCACTTGCATTTCGTCCATACAAGACGACAACGCCCATACAAGGCGTCATTTGCATTTCGTCCATACAAGACGATAGCGCCCATACAAGGCGTCATTTGCATTTCGTCCACACAAGACGATAACGCCCATACAAGGCGTCATTTGCATTTCGTCCATACAAGACGATAACGCCCATACAAGGCGTCATTTGCATGTCGTCCATACAAGACGATAACGCCCATACAAGGCGTTAGGTGCAGTTCGGCCATACTGCATTTATAACGCCCATACAAGGCGTCATTTGCACTTCGTCCATACAAGACGATAACGCCCATACAAGGCGTCATTTGCACTTCGTCCATACAAGACGATAACGCCCATACAAGGCGTCATTTGCATTTCGTCCATACAAGACGATAACGCCCATACAAGGCGTCATTTGCATCTCGTCCATACAAGACGACAACGCCCATACAAGGCGTCATTTGCATTTCGTCCATACAAGACGATAACGCCCATACAAGGCGTCATTTGCATGTCGTCCATACAAGACGATAACGCCCATACAAGGCGTCACTTGCATTTCGTCCATACAAGACGATAACGCCCATACAAGGCGTCATTTGCATTTCGTCCATACAAGACGATAACGCCCATACAAGGCGCCATTTGCATTTCGTCCATACAAGACGATTCCGCCCATACAAGGCGACATTTGCATTTCGATAACGCCCACACAAGGCGTCATCTGCATCTCGTCTATACAAGACGGCGTATCATCACATCATTCCATATACAGTCTGACTACAACCACAACACAAATTTACATCCTTGCATTGTTTTGTTTTGACAGTTATGCACTAATGCCTCTATCTTAGCTTCAATCTACAGGAACGTTAACAAGCTGCAAAAGATGGAGCACAACGTGGACCTACCTCTTACGGCGGACTGAGATAATTTGTTGGGAGCAAGGCTTCCCAACAAAAGGCAAAAGTGGACCCGAACGTCGACCTACTCTCTCCCAACATTCTAGCACCACAATAACTCATAGTCACCATAGCTTGACACTGGGACAGATTTTAAATCCGCGTCGGCCCCACACTTAGTTTTCAGACACCAGCAACATTTTGTTCCAATTCCGATGACCCAGACAAAATTGGCTATAAGTCAACTTTTGCCTTTTGTTGGGAAGCCTTGCTCCCAACAAATTATCTCAGTCCGCCGTAAGAGGTAGGTCCACGTTGTGCTCCATCTTTTGCAGCTTGTTAACGCCTCGTAGATCAAGCTAAGATAGAGGCATTAGTGCATAACTGTCAAAACAAAACAATGCAAGGATGTAAATTTGTGTTGTGGTTGTAGTCAGACTGTATATGGAATGATGTGATGATACGCCGTCTTGTATAGACGAGATGCAGATGACGCTTAAACCTAATACTAGAATGTCTTAGTATCCTTAGCTCAAATCTACATAGTACCCTTTATATGGAATCTGGATTTGTTATATTGTTTGGTTATGCATACTGTATGGTTTAAACCATGAATCTGATGAAGTCCTTGTTGGACATCTGAAAAAGATTGCTTAAAAAGTGACCCTATGTCTCTTGATGACCTGCCTATTCAATATAAAACATGTAATAAAGGCTAGGAATTAGGCTGTTAGATTTGACTGATTGTATATGCTAGTAGGGTAAATAAATCCTCTTTTTTTCTTTGATATGTGAAGTGCCACATACCTTGAAACCTGCACAGTATCATGTTATAGTTAAGTCTGCAGTCCGGAATAAGAACTATGTTTAGTCTAAGAAGCTTTAAGTGTCTACACGAGTTGGGTGTCGGTTTCAGTTGCTTTACTAAAGATGGCAGGTCTGTTTGACTTGTTCGTATGTGGTTTATAATACATAAGGTAGATTTATCTCTTTTGTTTATGTGTGTCTGCTTTATGTTTATAAGCTGAGATGTAACGAATCTGGGAATGGCATAGTAAAGAACATGTTGCATATGCTGGTGTTTTAATATAGTTGATTAGTCCTAGACTATAAGGTCGATTTATATTTAAAGGCTTAACTTATTATTGGTTTGGGCCTATTTGTCTTTTCGACCAAGTGTTTACATTGTATACCAGTTTATTATTTAATGAGGTTTGGATATATACTAATATCTTTATCTTCTCTTATGTTTGCATGAAATACACTGGAGCATGGGAGTCTTATTATGTGACTCATCGCGGCTATTAACAACCCGCGTCGTATCTTCTCGTCCTCAAAGGCTCTAAATATATATATGAGCGAGATAACATTGTTATCCCACATTTCTTTTCTCTCCTCTAACTTTATTGTTTCTTATTCTCTTATGCTTGTGATCTCTTATATGTATCTTAGTAAGACTAGGCCTGTAATTCTATAACTTACAAATGATAGTTGAAATTAGAAATTAATCATGAATGGTATTATTATAATACATCCTTAAGATCTTATCAAAATAGTGTCTTATTAATCTAGTCAATTTACGCATTTAATAAAAAGGGACTTAATTGGTACAAAAGATAATCTGATTAAAAGTTACTTTTATTAAATACTTAATCAACTTTTGACAAGCTCTAAAAATGGAAATATATGTTTTTTTGTTAAAAGTTTCTTTTGATATTTTTCTAATCATTCATATAAAGGCAGATTTCTATATATGAAAATACCATTCCATTCAAACTCCTTTACAAAAATCGAGGTATGTCTTTTAATACATCTTAAAATACCTTTCTCTTTTCAAATTCTTTACGAATGAATTATATCTCAAAAGATTAATTTTATATTACATTTAGAATTTTGACATTTTTAGCTAAATAATTTAACCTAGGTTTGACCGGACAACCGCAAGTTAGCGGATCTTTAGGGTGCCTGATCTTAAGGATGTATGATAATAATACCATTCATGATTAATTTCTAATTTCAACTATCATTTGTAAGTTATAGAATTACAGGCCTAGTCTTACTAAGATACATATAAGAGATCACAAGCATAAGAGAATAAGAAACAATAAAGTTAGAGGAGAGAAAAGAAATGTGGGATAACAATGTTATCTCGCTCATATATATATTTAGAGCCTTTGAGGACGAGAAGATACGACGCGGGTTGTTAATAGCCGCGATGAGTCACATAATAAGACTCCCATGCTCCAGTGTATTTCATGCAAACATAAGAGAAGATAAAGATATTAGTATATATCCAAACCTCATCAAATAATAAACTGGTATACAATGTAAACACTTGGTCGAAAAGACAAATAGGCCCAAACCAATAATAAGTTAAGCCTTTAAATATAAATCGACCTTATAGTCTAGGACTAATCAACTATATTAAAACACCAGCATATGCAGCATGTTCTTTATTATGCCATTCTCAGATTCGTTACATCTCAGCTTATAAACATAAAGCAGACACACATAAACAAAAGAGACAAATCTACCTTATGTATTATAAACCACATACGAACAAGTCAAATAGACCTGCCATCTTTAGTAAAGCAACTGAAACCGACACCCAACTCGTGTAGACACTTAAAGCTTCTTAGACTAAACATAGTTCTTATTCCGGACTGCAGACTTAACTATAACATGATACTGGGCAGGTTTCAAGGTATGTGGCACTTCACATATCAAAGAAAAAAAGAGGATTTATTTACCCTACTAGCATATACAATCAGTCAAATCTAACAGCCTAATTCCTAGCCTTTATTACATGTTTTATATTGAATAGGCAGGTCATCAAGAGACATATGGTCACTTTTTAAGCAATATTTTTCAGATGTCCAACAAGGACTTCATCAGATTCATGGTTTAAACTATACAGTATGCATAACCAAACAATATAACAAATCCAGATTCCATATAAACATAAACCATTTATAGCTTAGTGAGTCTAGTCACATAGAAACCAAACCTTTCCACAGTGTAGGACTAGAAACAGGTTAACAAAATCACCTGCACAGGCCATTTCTTTAGACATTGAACATGTATTAACACTCAGAACAAAGAGCTAGAAGATGAATGCAAAATCGTAGGAACATGATTTGAACTTAGCATAGAATGGATGGGGGTGAATTAATGCATACTGTATGGTTTAAACCATGAATCATAGTTGTGGAAAGGTTTGGTTTCTATGTGACTAGACTCACTAAGCTATGAATGGTTTATGTTTATATGGAATCTGGATTTGTTATATTGTTTGGTTATGCATACTGTATGGTTTAAACCATGAATCTGATGAAGTCCTTGTTGGACATCTGAAAAAGATTGCTTAAAAAGTGACCCTATGTCTCTTGATGACCTGCCTATTCAATATAAAACATGTAATAAAGGCTAGGAATTAGGCTGTTAGATTTGACTGATTGTATATGCTAGTAGGGTAAATAAATCCTCTTTTTTTCTTTGATATGTGAAGTGCCACATACCTTGAAACCTGCCCAGTATCATGTTATAGTTAAGTCTGCAGTCCGGAATAAGAACTATGTTTAGTCTAAGAAGAGTTGATTCCTAGAATGTATTTAAAGGAGTCGCCACCTAATTATTATAGTGAATTAGGACACTTGATTTATTGCAGTAAATACTGCAATTAATGATCTCCATTAAAGGTCTGTGAAACTATGTGAGATTCTGGGCAAGGGTTCTTTATTATCCTAAAGGGAAGGAGTTAGGCACCCTAAAGATCCGCTAACTTGCAGTTGTCCGGTCAAACCTAGGTTAAATTATTTAGTTAAAAATGTCAAAATTCTAAATGTAATATAAAATTAATCTTTTGAGATATAATTCATTCGTAAAGAATTTGAAAAGAGAAAGGTATTTTAAGATGTATTAAAAGACATACCTCGATTTTTGTAAAGGAGTTTGAATGGAATGGTATTTTCATATATAGAAATCTGCCTTTATATGAATGATTAGAAAAATATCAAAAGAAACTTTTAACAAAAAAACATATATTTCCATTTTTAGAGCTTGTCAAAAGTTGATTAAGTATTTAATAAAAGTAACTTTTAATCAGATTATCTTTTGTACCAATTAAGTCCCTTTTTATTCGTACGTAAATTGACTAGATTAATAAGACACTATTTTGATAAGATCTTAAGGATGTATGATAATAATACCATTCATGATTAATTTCTAATTTCAACTATCATTTGTAAGTTATAGAATTACAGGCCTAGTCTTACTAAGATACATATAAGAGATCACAAGCATAAGAGAATAAGAAACAATAAAGTTAGAGGAGAGAAAAGAAATGTGGGATAACAATGTTATCTCGCTCATATATATATTTAGAGCCTTTGAGGACGAGAAGATACGACGCGGGTTGTTAATAGCCGCGATGAGTCACATAATAAGACTCCCATGCTCCAGTGTATTTCATGCAAACATAAGAGAAGATAAAGATATTAGTATATATCCAAACCTCATCAAATAATAAACTGGTATACAATGTAAACACTTGGTCGAAAATACAAATAGGCCCAAACCAATAATAAGTTAAGCTTTTAAATATAAATCGACCTTATAGTCTAGGACTAATCAACTATATTAAAACACCAGCATATGCATCATGTTCTTTATTATGCCATTCTCAGATTCGTTACATCTCAGCTTATAAACATAAAGCAGACACACATAAACAAAAGAGACAAATCTACCTTATGTATTATAAACCACATACGAACAAGTCAAACAGACCTGCCATCTTTAGTAAAGCAACTGAAACCGACACCCAACTCGTGTAGACACTTAAAGCTTCTTAGACTAAACATAGTTCTTATTCCGGACTGCAGACTTAACTATAACATGATACTGGGCAGGTTTCAAGGTATGTGGCACTTCACATATCAAAGAAAAAAAGAGGATTTATTTACCCTACTAGCATATACAATCAGTCAAATCTAACAGCCTAATTCCTAGCCTTTATTACATGTTTTATATTGAATAGGCAGGTCATCAAGAGACATAGGGTCACTTTTTAAGCAATCTTTTTCAGATGTCCAACAAGGACTTCATCAGATTCATGGTTTAAACCATACAGTATGCATAACCAAACAATATAACAAATCCAAATTCCATATAAACATAAACCATTCATAGCTTAGTGAGTCTAGTCACATTGAAACCAAACCTTTCCACAGTGTAGGACTAGAAACAGGTTAACAAAATCACCTGCACAGGCCATTTCTTTAGACATTGAACATGTATTAACACTCAGAACAAAGAGCTAGAAGATGAATGCAAAATCGTAGGAACATGATTTAAACTTAGCATAGAATGGATTGACATGACTTTCTTAGACTCAACCTAGGAATCTTGTTTCCACTTAACATATCAAGCATTTATAGTGATTTTATTACAATTCCTAAAAATTATGGATTTTAACTACCCCAAACAATGGAAACAAAGTAAAAATAAATATATTATGATACATATTAAACTCGTATAATTAGCTTAAGAGTAAGATACATTAGCTATCTTATGAGACGATAACGTGAAGATCTTATTTTAGGATTAAAATGTTTGTTACTTTATCGGGATGATAACACGACATTGTAAATCGTGTATCCTTGATCTTAGTAACATTTTTGATTGGAGGTCAGTCTTAAGTTATTTAAGATACCATAGTGATGTTTTAGAAAACAAGTAAAAGATTTGTATCTTTTTTATTATAGGCATATAAATGTACACACATAATCACACATAATCCTTTGAATTTTGGTGTTGTTACTTCCGGGGAACACGTCGGCTTAGTTTGAAAATTTTGGGATTAGACCTCATAATCCCTTTTACTTCCCACTAACTATTGGTTAGGAGAAGTATAAATTATTTAGCTTGTGATTTTCGGAAAAGTACACCACCCCAGTTAGTTACAAAAAATGGGCAGTGGTTTTAACAAACAAATAAGGGAAAAACCACAAGCTGTAAGTTTCATATTTTTTAGGGAGATTAAACTCGTTTCATATAAGGAGATTAAGACACATGACGAGAGTAATTAATTTAGGCATGCTTCAGATAGAATGAAGGTAGAAATCAAACCTAACTAATTATCAATTGTCAAATGGTATACACCTAAATTCCGAATTGGATACATATATAATGGATAGTTCTAATATATGGTTATTCTAGCAAGGTGACCCATTCAATAGCAGTTTCAGAGAAAATAGCAACAGACAGGGTAAAGCAAATAGTAGATGGAAACCAATCGACAACCGGCGAGGCTCAAATAAAATGTACATGAATACAACGGAATGCATAAACATGTATGTTGGAGTAAAAGGATAGAAACAACCTGATCAAATTGCATAGCTGAATTCGAAACAGTAGCAACGATGAAACGTTGGGGATTAGTGTTGTATTGACTGTATATCTCCAAAGAAAACTGATTTTCGATTTGGAACCATTGATTTTTCTGTTGTTTGCTCCCCTTTTTTATTGTATGGAAGGGGGTTTGGAACCGCTGATTTTCTCTTTTGTTATTGTTTGTTGTATTTTTTTTTTGTCTTTCTGCATCTGGTTCTTGACTCGTATTTCCCCAAGGTGTCTGAGAGGTTTTTGGGCTTATAATGTCAAAGCTAACAAAAGATTAGTTTTCCGCTGCTGATATTGGGTAGTGTTGTCCAGTTTCTGATACCAAAACTGCTCCGATACCTACTCCTTTGAAATTCGCGGCGCCATCGAAGAACATTCTCCAACCTGGATATTCTTCTAAGATGTCTTCTCCTACAAACATCACTTCTTCATCTGGGAAGTAGGTCCGCAAGGGGATGTATTCCTCGTCTACCGGATTCTCTGCGAGATGATCTGCTAATGCTTGCCCTTTGACTGCCTTTTGGGTGACATATACGATGTCGAATTCACTTAAAAGAATCTGCCATTTTGCAAGTTTTCCAGTAGGCATAGGCTTCTGAAAGATATACTTGAGCGGGTCCATCCTTGAGATGAGGTAGGTGGTGTATGCGGATAAGTAATGTCTGAATTTTTGTGCAAAATTAATCATAGCGATGCTTCAGTCATGTAGTTAATATATTTTCTCCATATCCTTAAGAAATAAACGTTATCATAAACACCATAGGAAGTAATCTCGCGCACACGTATAAAAACAATTTCATAATTAACTCCTATATAAGAATCTTAACCTTACGTATACTGTTAGGAGCAATTTATCACTTTCTTACTTTTGTCAAAAAAAAATAAAATAATCTCATAATCAACTTTGTATATATATTTTATGAATCTTACAAGACCCTTTTAGTTACCAATATATATAGATATTTGCCACATCCCTTTTTACTTAAATAATCTTTTTTTTTTTTAAAAAAAAAACGTACATCCCTTAGCAGAATAAATTATGAAATAAAGGCATACAAACCCACGTACTATGAGAGGTTGATTAGCGTTATTGGACGTAATTTTTCGGAAGTAGTAAAAATGGGAGATTTTGTGGAAGAAGGACTCAGAACAGGTAGGATCACAAACCTGGCTGCTTTGCAAGCGACAAGCAAAGCAATACAATCAGAGTCAATGGGAGGGATGAACAAGAAGAAAAAGGAAGGAGCAGCCCCTATCATGACGGTGCAACAGCACAAGACGAATCGAGCCCTGACATACCAACCCCAACCCCAAACATACCTACCCCAAACATACCAATTTAGATTGCAACATGTACTTGCTTGGTATGAATTTCTGGCATCTCGCACTAGCAACCAAGTACAATGGAGGTACCCACTGCTATCCCGTATCAACAAAGCTTATGTAAGGAGCAAAAACCGTTATTACATCGAGCTCATCGGACTAAGGGGGCTTCAGCCATATGCTCCGCTGCGTGTACTCCGCCAGTTTGGTCAAGAACAGATAATCCCTCTCCGATCGGACATGAAGGATTCAGAGGTCACGTTTGGGGAAAATTGCACTTTTCCTAGAAAGAAGCAAATCCTTGATGAATGGAACGACATTGAGAAAATAGATGTCAAATATGAGCAAGCAGGAGGTACGCTTGAATACCATGCATGGTTCAAGGAAAATTGTGGCAGTCCGAGCCCCAAAGGCAAGCAAGGTTTCGAGGATATCGACATGACCAATTGGGCGAAGATGTGCAGATTAGAGAACAACACCATTTCCTCTGAGACGTGGGATCAACTACAGAATATCATGCAATATTTGGAAAATGCAGGAGCAAGGCCTAGCAAGACCATTACAGCACCACCGCATTCTCCGTCGGCATAATCTTTAGTTTTGACATTTCTTTGTTGCAATGTAATCTTAATTTTTTCCAAATAAAAGCATCCAATGGCTTGGACCAATCCATCATTATCTCATATGTGACGTTTAGGCCTACCTCTGGCATAATAGAGACCCCTTGCATATTAGGACGCGCTTTAATCTACTCTATTTTGTTGAGATTCATTATATTATATGGAATCTGGATTTGTTATATTGTTTGGTTATGCATACTGTATGGTTTAAACCATGAATCTGATGAAGTCCTTGTTGGACATCTGAAAAAGATTGCTTAAAAAGTGACCCTATGTCTCTACACTGTTTCTAGTCCTACACGCGATGTAATCAGATTATCTTTTGTACCAATTAAGTCCCTTTTTATTCGTACGTAAATTGACTAGATTAATAAGACACTATTTTGATAAGATCTTAAGGATGTATGATAATAATACCATTCATGATTAATTTCTAATTTCAACTATCATTTGTAAGTTATAGAATTACAGGCCTAGTCTTACTAAGATGCATATAAGAGATCACAAGCATAAGAGAATAAGAAACAATAAAGTTAGAGGAGAGAAAAGAAATGTGGGATAACAATGTTATCTCGCTCATATATATATTTAGAGCCTTTGAGGACGAGAAATTTGTCTAATAATTGTGTTTCTAATTTCAACTATCATTTGTAAGTTATAGAATTACAGGCCTAGTCTTACTAAGATACATATAAGAGATCACAAGCATAAGAGAATAAGAAACAATAAAGTTAGAGGAGAGAAAAGAAATGTGGGATAACAATGTTATCTCGCTCAAATTGGTTTGGGCCTATTTGTCTTTTCGACCAAGTGTTTACATTGTATACCAGTTTATTATTTGATGAGGTTTGGATATATACTAATATCTTTATCTTTTCTTATTCTCTTATGCTTGTGATCTCTTATATGTATCTTAGTAAGACTAGGCCTGTAATTCTATAACTTACAAATGATAGTTGAAATTAGAAACACAATTGTTATCCCACATTTCTTTGGTATTAAACTGATTTTGAACATAACACTACGCTTTGGCCAAAGAAGGATTTATCCGTCGATCTGGAGGCCCCCGTGGTAAGCGAGACGGAATATGTGGGCAAGGAGGAAAGTGAAAAAGATTAGACGAGAACGCATAGTATCGTTCACCAGGAGGCGAGTCGACCGCCACCGTAGCGATATTGGCTTCTCATGTCTTAGTATCCTTGGCATAACACTAGATGAGCCCACACTATAGTTGTCCCTCTTTGTATGGGGAAGATGAAAGAATCCCCAGACAAAGACGTTGACTTATAGCCAATTTTGTCTGGGTCATCGGAATTGGAACAAAATGTCACGTGTCCAAAAACTAAGTGTGGCCCGACGCGATTTAAAATCTCCCCAAATGTCAAGCTATGGTGACTATGAGTTATTGTGGTGCTAGAATGTTGGGAGAGAGTAGGTCGACGTCGTCCACTTTTGCCTTTGTTGGGAAGCCTTGCTCCCAAAAATTATCTCATCCGTAAGAGGTAGGTCACGCCAGGCTCCATCTTTTGCGCCTTTGTTAACGTTCCAGAGATGAAGCTAAGATAGAGGCATTAGTGCATAATCACAAACAAAACAATGCAAGGATGTAAATTTGTGTTGTCAGTAGTCGATCAGATATGGAATGATGTGATGATACGCCGCTCAGATAGACGAGATGCAGATGACGCCGTGTGGGCGTTATCGAATGCAAATGTCGCCTTGTATGGCGGAATCGTCTTGTATGGACGAAATGCAAATGACGCCAGTATGGCGTTATCGCTTGTATGGACGAAATGCAAGTGACGCCAGATGGCGTTATCGCTTGTATGGACGATACGCAATGACGCCTTGTATGGGCGTTATCGTCTTGTATGGACGAAATGCAAATGACGCCTTGTATGGGCGTTGTCGTCTTGTATGGACGAGATGCAAATGATGCCTTGTATGGGCGTTATCGTCTTGTATGAATGAAATGCAAATGACGCCTTGTATGGGCGTTATCGTCTTGTATGGACGAAGTGCAAATGACGCCTTGTATGGGCGTTATCGTCTTGTATGGACGAAGTGCAAATGACGCCTTGTATGGGCGTTATCGTCTGGTATGGATGAAATGCAAGTGACGCCTTGTATGGGCGTTATCGTCTTGTATGGACGACATGCAAATGACGCCTTGTATGGGCGTTATCATCTTGTATGGATGAAATGCAAATGACGCCTTGTATGGGCGTTATCGTCTTGTGTGGACGAAATGCAAATGACGCCTTGTATGGGCGCTATCGCCTTGTATGGACGAAATGCAATGACGCCAGTATGGGCGTTGTCGCCTTGTATGGACGAATGCAAGTGACGCCAGATGGGCGTTATCGCTTGTATGGACGAAATGCAAATGACGCCAGTATGGGCGTTATCGCTTTGTATGGACGAAATGAAAATGATGCCAGTATGGGCGTTGTCGCTTTGTATGGACGAGACGCAGTGACGCCTTGTATGGGCGTTATCGCTTGTATGGACGAAATGCAAATGACGCCAGTATGGGCGTTATCGCTTGTATGGACGAAATGCAAATGACGCCAGATGGGCGTTGTCGCCAGTATGGACGAGATGCAAATGACGCCTTGGGCGTTATCGCTTGTATGAACGAAATGCAAATGACGCTTGTATGGGCGTTATCGCCTCAGATGGACGAAATGCAAGTGACGCCAGATGGGCGTTATCGCTTGTATGGACATACGCAAATGACGCCTTGTATGGGCGTTATCGCTTGTATGAACGAATGCAAATGACGCCAGTATGGGCGCGTTATCGCCTTGTATGGACGAAATGAAAGTGACGCCTTGTATGGGCGTTATCGCCTTGTATGGACGACATACGCAAATGACGCCAGATGGGCGTTATCGCCTTGTATGGACGAAATGCAAATGACGCCAGTATGGGCGGAATCGCTCGTATGGAAGAGATGCAGATGACGCCTCCTAGGGCATAGATAAAAATCGTGTTATGCATAATCAAAGCTAGATGAAATAATTAAAGTGTAAATGATGTAGCCTGAGTAACGAAGATGTGGTTTTTGCGAGATGTATTTGATGTAGACTTGTTGCAGATGGACTTCGTGAGCGGATCTGTTGTATTGGAATGTTGTTGTCCTCCTTGTTCCTATTGTCCTGCAAAATTCACTCAAAGAAAAATTGTGAGTTCGGGGAGGGGGTCGGCCGATTTGTGTTGGCTCTTGATATTTGCACGCGTTGTCTTGTCTGGACATGTAACCCCTGTCTGATTTCGAGTCTCGGTCAAAACATTTGTTGAAAAATATTCTATCTTGAGAAAATATACTTATATGTGCTAGTAGGAAATTATGTCGATGTTTGAATAGTGACATGTTATGAAACAAAGCAAACTTCCTTATCCGAAATAGGCGGTATATTCTCCCATACTCTCGGTGCTCATTCGCCAGCTCTCTTTAAAATTTGTCCCAGTTTTGGGACATGGAACCCTTAGCGTAAATTAACCATGTCCATTGATGTCATTTGTAGTAAAACCCTTAAAATTGTCCCAGTTTATGTCGATCTTTCGAGCATATGGAATCATATTTGTTTGTCTTTTGTGGCGAAATCCTTAAAAATTGTCCCGCTTGATCGATTTAAACTGGCCTGATATATGTCGCAGATTTGTCTTGTGTATGACAGATCGAGTACGACTCACTAAAATGCAGATTTGACAAAACAAAGATTTCCTAATGGTGTGACCGAGGCCGATGTAGGCCGCCTACGTATCCGTTAAGGGAATCAGGTCGAACGTAGTTCGTTACAGACAAGATTTTAATTTTTTTTTTTTTTAAGATGGGACCGAGGCCGATGTGGCCGCCTACGTATCCGCCAGGGAATCAGGTCACACGTAGTTCCTATTACAAGCAAAGTAATTGGGCTTTTCTAGAAATGGGACCGAAGCCGATATGGCCGCCTACGTATCCCGCGAAGGGAATCAGGTCAAACGTAGTTCAAATTACAAGCAAAGTAATTACATGGAAAATAAAGCACTCTAAATGTAGTATCTCTTCACTGCATTCGCGTTGGCCCTTGCCACACTTCGCCATCCATTTAGCTAAGATGAGGCTCCTCCCGTAAGCACTCTATGAACCGTGTAAGGCCCCTTGCCAATTGGGCGAATTTCCTTCGCCTCACTTTGGTTAGGAATATACGTTCAGACCACGTCCCGCTGGAAGTTTCTTGGTCCTTCTTATTAAAATCTCGCCATTCTGCTCGTAAAGTTGTCCGTGATGCATCGCATTCATTCGCTTTCATCAATAAGCATCAATTGTTCGCATTTACCGTGATCCATTTGGCTTCATTTAGTTCGCTTCCGGATGATTCTCAAAGACGGTATTTCCACCTCCGTGGCAAACACACTGCTCCATAAACCAAGAGATACTGTCGCTTCCCGCGAGGTCCGGATTGTAGTACGGTGAACCCAAGAGGCGAAAGGCAAATTTTCGTGCCAATGCCAGAGTTATCTATCATCTTCCTCAAGATCCTCTTGATGTTCTTATCGCCGCTTCAACCGCCCATTCATTTGTGGTCGATATGGAGTTGAGTTGCGATGAGTGATCCCGAACTTCTCACACATTTCCTTCATCGCACCATCGCTTGAGATTGGACCCATTGTCGGCTATGATTGATTCCGGAATTCAACCGACAGATGATGTTGTGATGATGATGCTTCTACCCATTTTGTAAAGTAATCGATCGCCACCAGATAAACTGTGTCCATTTGACGCCGCCACCGATAGACCATGATGTCCATGCCCCAAGCCGCGAATGGCCACGGGAACTAGTGACATTGAGTTCATTTGTGGCACGTGAATCAAGTCGCCATGGATCGGCATTGATGGCACTTTCGCACTGTTTCCATGCAACGTGCTTCATCGCCATCCGTAACCTCCTCCCGTAGTTCTTCTTTGCTAGCATGAAACCGCTCATGCTGGGTCCGCACATACCTCGTGTCTCTTCTAATAACTTGTTTGCTTTGGCGCCAACACATCTTAACAAACCCAATCCGAGTTCTCCGATAAAGGACCTCGCCGCCAGAAGAAATGGTTTGCTAACCTCCGAAGAGTCTTTCAGTATGTTGGTCGTGCCTTCCGTACTCACCGCCTTGAGATACCTCTTGATCTCGTCATACCAAGGTTTGCCCTCTGATTCTTCATCTATCTGAGAACAATAGGCTGGCTGCTCTAGCACATCTACTTTGATTGGGTCAATATAGTTCTTGTCTGGATGTTGAACAGATGATCTGCTAATGCTTGCCCTTTGACTGCCTTTTGGGTGACATATACGATGTCGAATTCACTTAAAAGAATCTGCCATTTTGCAAGTTTTCCAGCAGTATAGGCTTCAAAGATATACTTGAGCGGTCCATCCTCGACGAGGTAGGTGGTGTATGCGGATAAGTAAGGTCTGAATTTTTGTGCAACCCAAGTCAAGGCACAACACGCGCGTTCTAGCATCAGTAACGAGCTTCATATGGCGTGAACCTTTTACTCAAGTAGTATATTGCTTGTTCCTTCCTTCCCGTCTCATCATGTTGTCCTAACACACATCCGAATGCATTTTCCAATACGGAGAAGTATAATAGCAAAGGCCTCCCGGGTTCTGGAGGCACCAAGACGGCGGATGATTGACAGATACTCTTTGATTTTGTCAAGCTTGTTGGCACTCCAATGTCCACTTAGTGGCGGCCCTTTTTAACAACTTAAATATTGGTTCGCATATCACCGCTGATTGTGCTATGAACTCATTGATATAATTCAAACGCCGAGAAAACTCATCACTTCTTTGCGATTTTTCTATGAGGCATCCTTGAATGGCTTTTACCTTCGAAGGATCCAACTCTATTCCCCTTCTGCTCACAATGAAACCCAACAATTTTCCCGCTGGGACGCCGAAGGCACACTTTGCCGGATTTAACTTCAGGTTGTATTGCCTCAATCGTTCAAAAAACTTCTTCAGATGGACCAGATGGTCCGTAGCCCTCCGTGACTTGATAATGACGTCATCCACGTAAACTTCAATTTCCTTATGGATCATATCATGAAAAATGGTAGTCATGGCTCTCATGTAAGTGGCACCTGCGTTTTTAAGTCCAAATGGCATGACTCGATAATAATATACCCCCCACGGAGTGGTGAACGCGCCTTCTCTCAGATCTTCTTCGTTCATTAGGATTTGATGGTACCCAGCGAAACAATCGACAAATGACTGCAACTCATGCTTCGCACAATTGTCGATGAGTAAATGAATGTTCGGCAGGGGGAAATCATCTTTAGGGCTTGCCTTGTTGAGATCCCTGTAATCAACACAAACTCGTATCTTACCATCCTTCTTTGTTACTGGTACAATATTGGCTAACCAAGTAGGGTATTTTGCTACCCGAATGACATTTGCGTCCAATTGTTTGGAGATCTCCTCCTTGACTTTCAAACTCTGATCCGGCTTGATTTTCCTTGGTTTTTGCTTCACTGGAAGGCATGATGGTTCAATGGGCAGCTTATGAGAAACGATGTCTGTGCTTAGACCTGGCATATCATCATAGGACCAAGCGAATATGTCGACATACTGCTTCAATAGGGCCACCAGATCTTCTTTCTGTGCGGTATTCAAGTGAACGCTGATCCTTGTCTCCTTCACGACTTTATCATCTCCTAGGTTTCATCAAGCTTCGCTTTCATCCAGATTAGGTTTCGGCTTATCCTCGAACTTTCCTAACTCTTCCGTTAATTCCCCCAACGGGAAATTTCCTTCGGGTTCTGTTGGATTATTCTGACTTTGTTCGCTTGTTTCATGACATGTCACATTTTCATTATCGACAAGTATATTATTTTGTATGCTGAAAGAAAGGGAATAAAGAGCGTTGATTAAAACATAACTTGTTATTAAAACTTCAAAAGGGAAATAAGCTCATAAAACTGTGTTCCATAATTCAGAAAAAATACGAATTGAATTGTTTAAAAACGTCTAATTATTAATTTTACCTGCACTCATGAAAAACAAAGGTCAGGGTACAGTCCGCTTGCTCAAGACATCTCCCGCTCGCACTCCAAATTGTCCGGTCATCTGTAGTCTTCCAAAACCGCATGACACTCGCTTCTTCCTCGTAAATGAAAAGGCCCTCAAGTCCTCCGCAGCATCGTCTGCATCCTCCTCTTCCGTAGCCGAAAGGTGGTATGCTTTGACGAATGAATGATTCGTGGGTGGAACAGTGTCTTGGCGATGAGACTCACCCTTCCTTCGTGATCAAATAACATCATCTCCTCAGTAGGTCGATATCCGAGGCCAAAAGTGTCCTTCTTCTCCCAGTGAATCGCTCGTGATTCCTCCTAGTTTTGGTCCAAGTCCTCGACTGCTCAAAACCATTTCTCAAAGATCTCTGCCACCATTTTGGGAGTGTGAGGTAGTTGCATTCCTTTAACCTTGCTAACGTCTACGATCTTGTTCATATGGTAGACAGATCCATCCAGCTTCTCCATACTCTCAATGACTGGAATTGCCCCTTTGGTGTTAGCAGTATTGTCCTTGTCTCCCTCAACCACAACTTCATGATGATTCCAGATGAATTTCAAAACTTGATGCAAAGTGGAAGGGACGGCTCCGACCACGTGGATCCAAGGTCTACCGAGTAACAAATTGTAGCATGTGGATATGTCCAATACCTGGAATTCTATCTCGAACTCTGCGGGCCCAATCTGTAGTGTCAAATCAGTCTCGCCCGCGACGCTTCTCAGGGTCCCATCGAAACCTTTTACCCTTGTGTAGCTCTCACGGAGTTTCCCAATGTTGACTCCTAAAGTTCGCAGAGTATTCAAAGGGCATACATTAACAGCCGACCCCCCATCAATCAAGACTCGAGAGATAAACTTATTAGCACACTTGACTGTTATGTTCAATGCTTTATTATGACCCCGACCTTCAGGAGGCAATTCATTCTCATGGAAGATTATCTTTTGCACCTCTTTAATTTGCCCGATCAATGCTGAAAAGTTCTCATCGGCGGCCTCTACCGCACATGAGCTTCTTTCAAAACCTCCATCAAAGAGGTTCGGTGGCTCACGGAATTCATCAACAATGACAATAGGGAGATTTGTGCTGGTGTTTTACTCAACTGTTCTACAATGGAATAGTCTCCTGTAGGCATCCTTCTCCAAAATTCCTCTACTTCTGGTTCGGTCACAGTCTTTTTCTGGGGCGTCTTTCGCGATGCTTCTACAGATGAGTAACGTTGCCCGGACCTCGTCACCCCTGCTGCAACAACTTCTACCACCTGTTTCGGTTTACCCTCATTATGTTGTTTGATCGAATGACTCCATCCTGGCACTAAGACAGACATCAGAGGCTTATGACGACTCAACTCTACTTCCAACGCGCCGACCTTGGCAAGAATCACACGGGCAACGCAATGGCCGAGGATCCCCGCCTCCTTCTCTCGACAGTGCGATAGTCCCTTCCATATCATACACATCATCAAAGGTGATCATGTGCACGCCAGCATTGTCGTGATTTGGCAGGGGATTGTTGTTGACATTAGGGGAAGGCTCTTTCAACCGAATAGCTCCTTCTCTGATTAGCTCCTCAATTCTGTTTTTCAAAGCATAACAACTATCTGTATCGTGCCCTGACACTCCAGAGTGGTATGCACAATGCTTATTCTCATCATGCCATGGTAGGAGTGGATTAGGATTTCGCTCTTGGATTGGTTGTATAAAACCACGCCTGGCCTTTCATATAGTGGGAGTATGGTTCGCCAACGGGTGTATGGTTTTCATGCCTCCTCTCGGCGCTTGCTCGAGGTCTAGGTGTGTTTTGTGCGTGGTATTGTTGCGGGTGGATATGCTGGTCGGTTTTGTGAGGATTTGTGGGCGAACACCGTGGGTCAGATATTGGCTGGGTGGTGTAGACAGGTGAAGGTTGATTGTATGTGGAAGTATTTTGGCTAAAATAGTCATATGGAGGGTTTTGGAATGTGGGGGTTTGGTATGTTTGGGGTTGGGGTTGGTATGTCAGGGCTCGATTCGTCTTGTGCTGTTGCACCGTCATGATAGGGGCTGCTCCTTCCTTTTTCTTCTTGTTCATCCCTCCCATTGACTCTGATTGTATTGCTTTGCTTGTCGCTTGCAAAGCAGCCAGGTTTGTGATCCTACCTGTTCTGAGTCCTTCTTCCACAAAATCTCCCATTTTTACTACTTCCGAAAAATTACGTCCAATAACGCTAATCAACCTCTCATAGTACGTGGGGTCCTTTAGGGATTGTACAAACAATGTCGTCATCTCACTTTCTTCCATAGGTGGCTGGACCTTCGCTGCTTCAGATCTCCACCTCATTGCATATTCCCTAAAGGTTTCTATTGACTTTTTCTCCAATTTCATAAGATAGAATCTGTCCAGGACGTTGTCCGTATTAAACCTGAACCTGTCTACAAAGTCCTGGGCCATCGCCCCCCAACTACGCCACTTCCTTGGATCCTGGCTAGTATACCAATCCAAAGCTTCTCCAGTCAAGCTCCTTATAAACAACTTCATGATGATTGATTGATCTCTTCCCACACCCACTAATTTGTCGCAATAGGATCTCAAGTGTGCACGAGGATTACTTTTGCCGTCAAACAGGTCAAACTTTGGTACCTTGTATCCAACGGGCAGTTCGACATCGGGATGCATGCATAAATCCTCGTATTCCAATCCCTCATGACCCTTGTCCATCTGCAGGTTCTTAAAAGCTTTCTTCAAGTCGTGAATTTCTCTGGCCACGTTTTCATCTATCCCAACTCTTGTCCTCTTCTCCGTCTCTTCATATCGAGCAAACTCTGGGGAGGGTATAGGTACGGGTGTGAGATGTGGTGCATGGGTCACATATACGGGTGATCCGTATTGTTTATTATGGTATGTTATTGGTGCTGGTTGAGTAGGTTGGTTGTTTTGGGCGGGTAAGGTGGCTTGTATTATCCGGGCCGAGATGTGCGCGGGTTAGGGTCATTTATGGTCCGCGGGTTATGTGGAGGTGTGTTGTTGTGTTGTGGCTTTGGCCGCGGGTTATGGAGGCGTGTTGTTGTATTGTGGATTGGGAGGTTGTGGGTTATCCGTCGGGTGTTGGGGATGGCGCCGAAGGACGGTGAATTAGGAAGTGTGGGTAGTTGTGTGTTGAGGCTTATAGATAACTTAGTAATTTCCTGAGTCTATCCATTTCGCTGCATGACCGCCATTTGTTGCGATTTGAGCAAGGTATTCATCGAAATATGGAGCATTTCCCCTTTCTGATGTCTCTGGTTCCTCTCGTTGAATGGCGATGAGTCCCAAGCCATCCTGTTCGTTTGCCCCTGAATCATTCATTTTTGTTGCTCGTGCTTTGATCCGTGAAATAGGGTGCTCAAAAGGCTTGCCAACACAAATCAGCCGACGAGGGGAGTAATACAGCAAAATCCTTTTGTTCAAAACATGTGTCAGTATTAAACATAATAGCAGAACATATGGGCATATAATGAATCTCAACAAAATAGAGTAGATTAAAACGCGTCCTAATATGCAAGGGGCCTCTATTATGCCAGAGGTAGGCCTAAACGTCACATATTAGATAATGATGGATTGGTCCGAGCCATTGGATGCTTTTATTTGGAAAAAATTAAGATTACATTGCAACAAAGAAATGTCAAAACTAAAGATTATGCCGACGGAGAATGCGGTGGTGCTGTAATGGTCTTGCTAGGCCTTGCTCCTGCATTTTCCAAATATTGCATGATATTCTGTAGTTGATCCCACGTCTCAGAGGAAATGGCGTTGCTCTCTAATCTGCACATCTTCGCCCAATTGGTCATGTCGATATCCTCGAAACCTTGCTTGCCTTTGGGGCTCTGGATCGCCACAATCTTCCTCAACCATGCATGGTATTCAAGCGCACTTCCCGCTTGCTCATATTTGACATCTATTTTCTCAATGTCGCTCCATTCATCAAGGATTTGCTTTTCTAGGAAAAGTGCAATTTTCCCAAACGTGACCTCCAATCCTTCATGTCCGATCGGAGAGGATTATCTGTTTCGACCAAATCAAGCGGAGTACACGCAATGGAGCATATGGTCAAGCCCCTTAGTCCGATGAGCTCGATGTAATAACGCTTTGCTCCTTACATAAGCTTTGTTGATACGGATAGCAGCTGGTACCTCCATTGTACTTGGTTGCTAGTGCGAGATGCCAGAAATTCATACCAATCCCCAGTACCGACCGGCGACACAAATCTCTTCATCCTGTCGTAAAAACTCACAATCCTATAATCATTGCTGAAACAAATGTCTGTCATATTTGATCGTTGATAAAAGTGTTCCATGGCCCACATTTGTAAGATGAGATTGCATCCTCAAGAAATTGGTTTCTTCGCTTGCATTTTCCCGCAGCTCGAAATATCTCACCAGGATCACGGGACCAAAGTAAGTCACAGGCCGTTAATGCCCTCAAAACCATTCGGCTACGAACATATGACGTGCTGATTCGTCCATGCTCGAGTGGAAACACTAGAGTGCCTAACAGAGCGACAAATAATGCGGTATGTCGCCTAGTTTTCCACTTTCCTGCATCGCAAGAGAATTCTTTTCAACGATCGATAGCTATCTCGCAACCATACCTTTCGCATGATAATCTAAGGAAACCCAATTATTTTCAAGCAATGAGTTCCTTTGTGTTCTTTAGGCCCATGTAATGCAAGAATCTCTTTCCAGATTGACTATAAGGGATGATTTGTCCTCTGTCCTGGTAAGCTAAGCTCGTGAAGTAGTTGATCTCCTCCAACGTAGGGGTGAGTTCGAAGTCTTGAAATCTGAATACTGCCCTATTCGGATCCCAGAACTGAATTAAGGCCCTAACTATATGCTGATCCGGAGCGATGTCAAACAAGGCCGTGAGACAACCTAATTTGCTTCTGATGATCATTTTGCTGCTGCCGTCGAATTTCTCCCACCAAATCTTTAGCTTTGTCGGAACACCACTCACCATTCTGATTTCAGGGATTGTTGGGATGCTGCTCATCCTATACATAAACAAAAATAAATGCAAAATTTTCCCAATGCTGGCATGTCATGTTAGGCTCGGATTCATCCATCAATACCACGTAACACATAATATGTTGTTGGTCGTTGGGTTGTGAACAACCCTTCGACAAATTTGGTGTCTTCCTAATTGTGGCGTCGATACCAAGGACCGACCCACCTAAGGTAAATGCATGCATGCCCTAAAATAAAGGGTGGTATAGCTCTATCCTGAGTTTCTAAGATTTGGCTTTACTAGACGCAAGGTTCCCGAGCGGACAGCTCGAGCGAGAAGGCTACGCGGCCACCGGTTAGACCGGACACTCCACGTATGTTACCAACTCTCCTAAATTTGTTTTTTTTTTTTGAAGAAAGAGTTTTGCTGATGCACCAAGCGCACCTCGCATGTAGTGTGTGATTGTGTGAATTTTCCAGAGTGGAAGAAGTATGAGCGGAATGCCAGTTTAAGGAAAGCAGTAACAAATAGCAGTTTAAATAATATGCAAATATTTATATGTAAAGCAAAACAGTTTAGGCAAGACATAAAAGCAAACAAATGTGAAACACAAAACAAGCAAATTAAGCAAATAAATGAAGCACAATAATTAACCTATGTTTGTTATGGTTAAGAACCTTAAGTATCCCCAGTGGAGTCGTGGTTGATTCCTAGAATGTATTTAAAGGAGTCGCCACCTAATTATTATAGTGAATTAGGACACTTGATTTATTGCAGTAAATACTGCAATTAATGATCTCCATTAAAGGTCTGTGAAACTATGTGAGATTCTGGGCAAGGGTTCTTTATTATCCTAAAGGGAAGGAGTTAGGCACCCTAAAGATCCGCTAACTTGCGGTTGTCCGGTCAAACCTAGGTTAAATTATTTAGCTAAAAATGTCAAAATTCTAAATGTAATATAAAATTAATCTTTTGAGATAGAATTCATTCGTAAAGAATTTGAAAAGAGAAAGGAGTCGCCAAAGGAAGTAAAGAACTCCGCTGCTTCGAAAATCGGGTGCGACAGCATGGCGACTCCACTGGGGATACTTAAGGTTCTTAACCATAACAAACATAGGTTAATTATTGTGCTTCATTTATTTGCTTAATTTGCTTGTTTTGTGTTTCACATTTGTTTGCTTTTATGTCTTGTCTAAACTGTTTTGCTTTACATATATACAACGACGACATCGCCCATACAAGGCATCATTTGCATTTCGTCTATACAACGACGACATCGCCCATACAAGGCATCATTTGCATCTCGTCTATACAACGACGAACATTTGCATTTCGTCTATACAACGACGACAGCGCCCATACAAGACGTCATTTGCATTTCGTCCATACAAGACGACAACGCCCACACAAGGCGTCATCTGCATCTCGCCACTACAAGACGGCGTATCATCACATCACTTCATTACATCTACAAACACCATGTCTTTTCCAAAGATCGCACTGCAACCAGTGTCAATCATACTTCGACACTGGGACAAATTTTGAGTTTTGCGTCTGCCTGTTTTATTTTCTAGCATGGCAGCAACCCAGTGTCTCATAATTCGACACTGGGACAAATTTTAAACAGCTTTGTCTTTTACCTTGGCATCACAGCGACCCAGTGTCGGCTGTTGCCCATTCTTTGCTTAATCCTTGTTTTAATTCTGACGATGGGACAAAATTGGCCACAAGTCATCATATATATATTTAGAGCCTTTGAGGACGAGAAGATACGACGCGGGTTGTTAATAGCCGCGATGAGTCACATAATAAGACTCCCATGCTCCAGTGTATTTGAGCAATTTCCGCCAGAGTTATGCAATTTGATCAGGTTGTTATATTGTTTGGGTCATGGGAGTCTTATTTAGTAGGTTTGAAACAAGCTGTAAGTTTCATATTAATCCTAAAATAAGATCTTCACGTTATCGTCTCATAAGATAGCTAATATATCTTCTAACTATATATATCTATATATATCCTCCAAAGTGCAACACTTTGAGAGCTTTTAAAAGTGTAGTAATTGTACATTGTGTTTGAGACTCACAATGGTTTCTATTCTTGGTGGCCCATTCGCCTTGCACTTGGTGAATCAACAGGTCTGAACTATATTGACCCAAACAAGTCATGGCTGCGAACTAGTGACTCATCAGTCAATCTAGTCGCCCAGCCAAGTATGTTAGTATTCGATATATATGTGAATGATCCATAAGTGTCATCATCGCCCTTTTCCGAAGGAAAGCAAACCGAGGGACAACCTTTCCGGAAGGGTCATGGCCTCAAATTAATTATTCTCATCGGCCCAAGTATAGTAACATGTTCAAATCAGTGGAATTTCACCAAGTGTAGCAATCTGTTTCAGAATTCCAAAATGTGGCGGTTGTTCTTTAGATCAATAACTTGTGGCAAAGTTCCAAAATTGACAGAAACAATTCCTAGGTATAACATTTGTTCTTATTTTGTGAATGTAGTAGCTGTCGAACAAATATAGCTAGCAAACCAATCAGCTAAGTACAAAAGATGTTCCTCAATATATCAATGTAACTCAAGAGATAGTAAATGTTTTGCAACAACAACTCTAAGTGTAATATCATGTTCAGATCAGTAGAACATCATAGGCACAACAACTATTTTTAAAAACAACATTGAAGCAACATATTTATCTCAAAGTGTGGAAATTTGAGAGCCTCTAAAGTGCATCAACTTAGAGTGCAACAAGAGTTCAATCCAATACCACAACAACAACTCAGGATATGAAACGAATATGGGATCAACTACTTCCATCAAGTGTAGTATCTGTTTCTTTTAAATAATAAGGCAAATGATTAATCCTCCAAAGTGCAACACTTTGAGAGCTTTTAAAAGTGTAGTAATTTAGGAAAATGTCACAGCAACAAGTAGTAGTGACAACCCTCTTATCATAAAAATTACACCATTGAGATGCAGCAGTTTCACTGAAACAGCAGTAACAACATAAGTCTCAAGATTTCAACAATTTTATCAAGTCATCAATTAGGTATGTAAGGCTCGATACAAAAAATAAATAAACAACCACAATGAAACGTGTCATCATGTTTTGCAGCCAAATGTTCATTAAAATAAGCTAGCCAATTATGGTTGCACCACACAGCCATAATGACACAACCAACAGAGTAAAAACAGCTCAGGATATATTAACAAAGAGTTTAGAATATGGAACAAACTCATGACCCAAAAATACAACAGTAAAGGGCTGATAATGCCGCAGTTCATGGCCCCAACATAAAACATCAAAGTGAAAGCAACCAACCACATTAGAATAGGGAGATTATTTACCTCAAATGAAGTCACTGTTTTGCCTTAAAGTACGACAACAAACTCACCAAAGTGCAACATCTATTCTTTAAACCAAGAAACCCAAAAATGTAATAGCAAACTTTAACTTCCAAGTGCAACACTTGTCTTAATGCAGTATTGGAAAGATGTGATCATGCCGGGTCTAAGTTAAGCCCTCTTGTCATTATTGTATCCATGTTTCAGTAATTCCTTAATGTAGAATCAACTTGATGTTTTAGGACACCATTTTAAACTTCAAACTAATAACCAGACCGCCTCCCTAAAACACAACCCAAAGGGCTGTATTTTGCCAAATTGAGTGGTTTCAACAGCTTCTTCAACAAGCTTTTGGTTTGAAATTCGAATTCAAAAAGAGAGGAGAATATGTATGTGATATTTTCAACAGATGAGGTAATGGAAAAGGGTGGAAAATCTCCCCTTTTCAATTCGATTTGAGAGGGGAGGAGTCGTTGGGGTGGAAAATCCGATGCTTCTTGCTTGTATCCATCGGATTGAGAGGGGCCTGATGGGAGACAGACGACGGGAGAGGGGACGTGGTGGCAGTGGCAGGTGAGAGGTGATTACCCGATGGGTAGAGGGAGGTGTGGCGGCGATGGGTATTTTGAGAGAGAGAGAGGGTAGACGGATAATGAGAGGAATTGAGAGAGAGACGGCTGTGTAGTAATAGGTGTTCTGGCCTAGGTCCTTTTAAAATGAGGGGTGTAAGGTTTTATTTATAGTGTGGGATTAGGATTAGGTTTAGGGTTTGGGTTTTGGGTATTGGGATTTCGGTATTGGGTTTTGGGTATTGGGTTTTGGAGGGAAAATATGAAAGGTGTATTGGGCCTCAGTTTGGGCTTCGGTTTCTGGCGGGTTGGACTGATTCAGATTATGCCCTGGACTGGACTGGTTTTGACAAAAAATGCAAAATTGATTAATTATTTAAAAGAAAATTATTTAAAGATACAAAATTATAAAAATGTAAATGTTGATGCAATAATAATAAAATACAATATTTAGCAAATATTTAATGCCTGATTAAAAGTAAAGACGGGGTGTCAGTTAATTATTCAAAGAGATGCAAAAAAAATGTTTAATACCTAATTAAAGGTAAAAAGCAAAACATGGTGTCAATTTACAAGAATAAACAACATAGAACGTTATGTAAAAAATATACAAAATGTCAAAAATGATGATAAAATGCGGTGTCCTAAAATGTTTAAAATTGCAAGAAATGCCTAAAAGATGGGTCAAAATTGGGTGTCAACAGTTGTCCCTCTTTGACCGGAGACGATGAAAGAGTTTTCGGACAAAGACGTTGACTTGTGGCCAATTTTGTTCCATCGTCAGAATTAAAACAATGATTAAGCAAAGAATGGGCAACACCTTTATTTGTGATGCCAAGGTAAAAGACAAAGTTTAAAATTTGTCCCAATGTCGAATTATGAGACCGGGTTCCGCCATGCTAGAAAATAAAACAGGTAGACGCAAAACTCAAAATTTGTCCCAGTGTCGAAGTATGATTGACACTGGGTTGCAGGTGATGCGATGTTGGAAAAGACATGGTGTTTGTAGATGTAATGAAGTGATGTGATGATACGCCGTCTTATAGTGGCGAGATGCAGATGACGCCTTGTGTGGGCGTTGTCGTCTTGTATGGACGAAATGCAAATGACGTCTTGTATGGGCGCTGTCGTCGTTGTATAGACGAAATGCAAATGTTCGTCGTTGTATAGACGAGATGCAAATGATGCCTTGTATGGGCGATGTCGTCGTTGTATAGACGAAATGCAAATGTTCGTCGTTGTATAGACGAGATGCAAATGATGTCTTGTATGGGCGATGTCGTCGTTGTATAGACGAAATGCAAATGTTCGTCGTTGTATAGACGAGATGCAAATGATGCCTTGTATGGGCGATGTCGTCGTTGTATAGACGAAATGCAAATGTTCGTCGTTGTATAGACGAGATGCAAATGATGTCTTGTATGGGCGATGTCGTCGTTGTATAGACGAAATGCAAATGTTCGTCGTTGTATGGACGAGATGCAGATGTTCGTCGTTGTATGGACGAAATGCAGATGTTCGTCGTTATATGGACGAGATGCAGATGTTCGTCGTTGTATGGATGAGATGCAGATGTTCGTCGTTGTATAGACGAGATGCAAATGATGTCTTGTATGGGCGATGTCGTCTTGTATGGACGAAATGCAGATGTTCGTCGTTGTATAGACGAAATGCAAATGTTCGTCGTTGTATAGACGAAGCATGAATGAAGCCGTTGCATAGGCTTGCAATGAAATGATGTCATTTTATGGACGTACCTGCCTTGTGACTCGCCTGGGTTGAGACAACGTCATTGCATAGACGTTGTGCGTTTGTAACCCGCATGGGCTTATTGTTGTGCTCCCGCCTTTGCTGATATGAAGATCTGAAGGCTGCGAGTGCTGATGCAGTCTCTGTGCGGACTTCCTTATTACTATCTCTTCATGGTGCATTTCCCAAAAAATTGTCCCAGTTTTGTTATGCGGGGCGCATGGGCAAGACTTTAACTCTGGCGGAAATTGCTCATATCTCTTTTCAGAATAATCAAACGCATTCCGTCGCACACGAGCCAATGGGAAGATTTCTAATGGTGTGACCGAAGCCGACTTAGGCCGCCTACGTATCCTTATGAAGGAATCAGGTCAAGACGTAGTTCGTGATGCAAAAATGGTATATAATTTTCAAAAATGAGGCCGGCCAATGTGGCGCCACGATCCGCCGAGGAATCAGGTCAAGACGTAGTTCGTGATGCAAAATGATTTTTATGTATGCATTTTTTTTTGTTGTTTTTTTTTTTTTGGAAAGTGGAAAGACAGCATCACGTTCTGACTTCAGTTGATACCAACAATTAGTATTGTGCTTAAGAATTCCGTTATTCACTTCCAGTCTAACCAAGGCTGACTTCTGGGTAATTCCTATAGTTTCAAATGGTACCTCAGACACCTAAGTACTGACACACTGCGGCGACCAAGGTTTCAACTACACGTAATCTCACGCTTCAAATGCCCTCACCGAAAGAAAGTCCCATTTCTCACATATATTCCAAGATTTTGAATTCGGGACGCTTGAAAGTGCGCCACACTCAAAAAGACGTTCAATGCATGCAATTGTGATACCATAGGCTTGGCCGTCATGTAAGTATCCACTAATGTGAGAACCCTCAGTATAAGATCATGTAGGGCTTGTCATGGGCTTGTAATGTAGGTTTGGGGGAAAGGGATGGATATCATTTGGGTAAAAAGTGACTAATCCCTCCTCGAGCGTTGGACTACGTCCGTGCTTGATATTTGTGTGCTTCAATGCTGACCTGCTTTCTTTTTGTCCCAGTTTTTTGTACTGACTTCCTTTTGAATCTTTCGTTTGGAGCCCGCTTTTTTTTTCAAAGTTATTCTCTTATTTTTTATTCATTTTTTTTCTTTGTATAATGTCGGGGCTTTTGATTTCTTCTTTTGTGAGTCATCATTTGTGTTTTCTTTTCCCTTTTGGGACTTTGACATTTTTTTTTTTGGCTTTGCCTTGCGCAAAAATTTGTCAGCCACTTGCACATTTCCAAAGCGCTCAAGGAGGTCGGGCCAAGAGAGGGATAGTGCGTACGCACTCAGAAAGGGTATAGGTGCAATATGCGGTTGTCAAAAGAATAGGCATTAGGCTCAAAAGGGGTGTACTACGGATAATGTTATTTGGTAGGCTGAAAAGGCTCAAACGGGTCAAAGAAAGCCTACGATCATTTCCCACACCGAGTGTTACTCAGGATTTCGCCTCAACAAACTTTCGGGCCAAGTTCTAGATCACAATGCAATGCAATTGAACTTATTCTAAAACTCACCACACAATGCACATGAAACGACGAGGTTGGTTTCGTTCTTATCTTAGAAGCATGCAAAAATGTCATTACAGGTGTGCGTGAGAGGTACCAGAAGAATCTATGGTTTACCACGAAGTCCCCTTATACTGATTGTTATTCACTCTTTCCTATGCACACTCCTAACTGTGTTGGTATCAACCAAATCAATCAATGATACTTAAAAGAGCTTTCTTTTTGTTTTTTGTTTTTTTTTTTTTTGAATAAATGGTACCGAACCCGAGTAGGGCTGCCTACGTATCTCATCTTTGACGAGAATCAGGTGTGCGTAGTTCGTTCAGATATGTTATAAAACGTATGATTTAAAAGAATTTATTCATGAAAGAAATGCAAAAATAAAGCTATACAAAACAAATGATTGTTCACTATAAGACTAATGCAAAGTAAAAGAATGTAATGAAAACAATGAATGACTGTGATAGAATGAATGAAATGCATGAATGAATGTGCTAGAATGATTGAAATGCAATAATGAATATCCGTGATTGGATAAATGCAATGAATGGGTGAACCAAATATGTCCCCCTTTTTTTGTTTTTTTTTTGTTTTTTTTACATGGTAGTGTCGAACCCTAGACGGGTTGCCTAGGTATCACCGCAACGGTGAGAATCGAATCGCGTAGTTCTAATGATTATGTTGTAAAATGCATGATATAAAATTATGTAATTAATACTAGACATATCAATTGAATTTGTATAAAAATGCAAAATATAAGACCCAGAGCGATGTTTTGTTGAATCTGGTATAAACTGACTTCTTTCCGTCAACATAACTCCAGCTCACATTTTTTCTTTTTCTTTTTCTTCCCTTTCCATTTTTTTCGACCGCCCTCGACTTTTGCGAGGGCGGTTTTCCTGCAAAAAATATGACAAATAGGTGAGAGTAGACAAGCCACAAAAATAGTAAAATGTAAGGTCATGACAATATAGTCAAAGACTCCCCTGCTTGGTTCGACCGGACTGGTGGTTGACGCTTCACAAAGTCCAAATCGTGTTGTTCAAGAGCGATTTACGCAATAGAAATCCTGATTGCAATGTGACAACAAAGAGTGCAAAAATGCAAATACCTGTGGCCGGAATTATAAGCATGATATGTACATGGATTAAAAGGGTAATAATATATACAGAATTGCTAGTGACAACAATAATAAACAAAACAAAAATGCAAATCAAGCGCGCGCCTAATATGCATGGGACCTCTCTTATGCCAGAGGTCGGCCTAAACGCCAGATATGCGAGATTATGATAAATAGGTCCAAGCCGTTAAACTGTAATGTTTTGTTGGAAATGGCAACCAAATGACGGTGCACTTTTTCCGATTTCAGTGTGTCATGACCAGGCTTGGATCCGTCTATCATCATCACGCTACACATAGTATGCTAAAGGGTCGTTGGGTTGTGAAACCCGTCGACAAGTTTGGTGGATTTCTAATTGTGGCGTTAATACCAATGACTAACCCACCTAAGGTTTATGCATGCATGACTTAATAAAAAAGTGGTATAGCTCTATCTTAAGTTTTCTAAGATTTGGCTTACTAGGCATGTGTTCTGAGCGGACAACTCGAGTGAGAAGGCTACGCTGCCACGGTTAGACCGGACACTCCACGTATATTACCAACTCTCCTAAATTTGGGTTTTGAAGAAAGAATTCTGCTGATGCACCCAGCGCACCTCGCATGTAGTGTGTGATAGTGTGAATTTTCCAGAGTGGAAGAAATATGAACGGAATACCAGTTTAAAGAAAGCAGTAAAAGCAAATAGCAATTAAAACAGTTAAGCATACAAAATTAAAGTAGGCATTTTTAAGGCATTTAAAACAAATAAAAGCAAATAAAGCCAAGAAATAATAAACCTAGGTTTGCTATGGTCAAGAACCTGATTATCCCCAGTGGAGTCGCCATCTGTAACACCCCATTTTAACATGATATTACACTTAGAATTGTCCTAAATTAAATCAGGCAAATTCGATAGAACAACATATGAATCCTATCACAGAACATGCAGTACCATTTAAACAACTGAACAGTACAAAGAGAGAGATTTCCGGACCTTTTGTGGGTAGCGAACTGAGGCGACGACAAAGGTTTTCCCGAATCGTCGAAAAAAAAAGAAGAAAGTTCTGAAGAGCTGGTTTGCAGAACATGCAGTACCAGTGGAGTCGCCATCTGTAACACCTCATTTTAAACCGTAGTTTTGAAACGGGAGTACTACGTATGGTTGATTCCTAGAATGTATTTAAAGGAGTCGCCACCTAATTATTATAGTGAATTAGGACACTTGATTTATTGCAGTAAATACTGCAATTAATGATCTCCATTAAAGGTCTGTGAAACTATGTGAGATTCTGGGCAAGGGTTCTTTATTATCCTAAAGGGAAGGAGTTAGGCACCCTAAAGATCCGCTAACTTGCGGTTGTCCGGTCAAACCTAGGTTAAATTATTTAGCTAAAAATGTCAAAATTCTAAATGTAATATAAAATTAATCTTTTGAGATAGAATTCATTCGTAAAGAATTTGAAAAGAGAAAGGTATTTTAAGATGTATTAAAAGACATACCTCGATTTTTGTAAAGGAGTTTGAATGGAATGGTATTTTCATATATAGAAATCTGCCTTTATATGAATGATTAGAAAAATATCAAAAGAAACATTTAACAAAAAAACATATATTTCCATTTTTAGAGCTTGTCAAAAGTTGATTAAGTATTTAATAAAAGTAACTTTTAATCAGATTAACTTTTGTACCAATTAAGTCCCTTTTTATTCGTACGTAAATTGACTAGATTAATAAGACACTATTTTGATAAGATCTTAAGGATGTATGATAATAATACCATTCATGATTAATTTCTAATTTCAACTATCATTTGTAAGTTATAGAATTACAGGCCTAGTCTTACTAAGATACATATAAGAGATCACAAGCATAAGAGAATAAGAAACAATAAAGTTAGAGGAGAGAAAAGAAATGTGGGATAACAATGTTATCTCGCTCATATATATATTTAGAGCCTTTGAGGACGAGAAGATACGACGCGGGTTGTTAATAGCCGCGATGAGTCACATAATAAGACTCCCATGCTCCAGTGTATTTCATGCAAACATAAGAGAAGATAAAGATATTAGTATATATCCAAACCTCATCAAATAATAAACTGGTATACAATGTAAACACTTGGTCGAAAAGACAAATAGGCCCAAACCAATAATAAGTTAAGCCTTTAAATATAAATCGACCTTATAGTCTAGGACTAATCAACTATATTAAAACACCAGCATATGCAGCATGTTCTTTATTATGCCATTCTCAGATTCGTTACATCTCAGCTTATAAACATAAAGCAGACACACATAAACAAAAGAGACAAATCTACCTTATGTATTATAAACCACATACGAACAAGTCAAACAGACCTGCCATCTTTAGTAAAGCAACTGAAACCGACACCCAACTCGTGTAGACACTTAAAGCTTCTTAGACTAAACATAGTTCTTATTCCGGACTGCAGACTTAACTATAACATGATACTGGGCAGGTTTCAAGGTATGTGGCACTTCACATATCAAAGAAAAAAAGAGGATTTATTTACCCTACTAGCATATACAATCAGTCAAATCTAACAGCCTAATTCCTAGCCTTTATTACATGTTTTATATTGAATAGGCAGGTCATCAAGAGACATAGGGTCACTTTTTAAGCAATCTTTTTCAGATGTCCAACAAGGACTTCATCAGATTCATGGTTTAAACCATACAGTATGCATAACCAAACAATATAACAAATCCAGATTCCATATAAACATAAACCATTCATAGCTTAGTGAGTCTAGTCACCTAGAAACCAAACCTTTCCACAGTGTAGGACTAGAAACAGGTTAACAAAATCACCTACACAGGCCATTTCTTTAGACATTGAACATGTATTAACACTCAGAACAAAGAGCTAGAAGATGAATGCAAAATCGTAGGAACATGATTTGAACTTAGCATAGAATGGATTGACATGACTTTCTTAGACTCAACCTAGGAATCTTGTTTCCACTTAACATATCAAGCATTTATAGTGATTTTATTACAATTCCTAAAAATTATGGATTTTAACTACCCCAAACAATGGAAACAAAGTAAAAATAAATATATTATGATACATATTAAACTCGTATAGTTAGCTTAAGAGTAAGATACATTAGCTATCTTATGAGACGATAACGTGAAGATCTTATTTTAGGATTAAAATGTTTGTTACTTTATCGGGATGATAACACGACATTGTAAATCGTGTATCCTTGATCTTAGTAACATTTTTGATTGGAGGTCAGTCTTAAGTTATTTAAGATACCATAGTGATGTTTTAGAAAACAAGTAAAAGTGTCACGACCCGACCCCGGGACCGCGACTGGTGCCCTACCTGGGCACCCTTACAGGTAAACATCAGAGAAAATCAGCGGAACATACATGAAACTTATAAATAAACATCGGGAGTAAGACAACAGGTTAGCCGATAGGGCTACCTTCCTGAACATATATAAATACAACCGAAGCAGTGGCCTCCTTTCTTTTACAAACTGACCCACAATATGTGAATACGCACCTCTGGAATAACAATCGTGGCGGGACAGGGCCCGCCATACCACGAATATACATGAATCTACTACTACCTCGTGAAAATCGTACGAGATAAGCCTCCGAGCAAATGGAGCTTTCTCTCAAAATCAACCGAGATCCTAAGCGAGGATCGCCACACTGGTACCTAAAACCTGCGGGCATGAACGGCCCCAGAAGTCGATAACAGTACGAATATGGAACAGAAATAACGTCTGAAATGTATCATAATCGTACAAAGAATGACAAGGACAAGTATAAAAATACATACCGATCTGCCGTGTCATTACCACATGAACTTAATCGCACCTTATTATCTTTTTCATTCTATAAAAAGCTATAACCACATTCTTACGTGCATACGATTAGGAAAAATCATTAAGTTCATTACTATATAACTTACTTATCTCTCATAAGTATAACCCTGTAAGGAGGGCACCTATACTACCCGCCCAATCTAGACGCGATCAAGGTCACATAGTCTACCCGTAAAGGTATCGCGGCCCGATCACGGGTCGATAACGCCATCTAGTCCGCGTAAGGTATCTTGCCGGCCCATTCCTGGGTCGATAACGTCATCTAGTCTACCCGTAAAGGTATCGTCGGCCCATTCGGTCGATAACGTCATCTGTTGCGCGTAAGGTATCTTGCGGCCCGTTCACGGGTCGATAACGCCATCTAGTCGCGCGTAAAGGTATCGCCCGCCCATTCTGGGTCGATAACGCCATCTAGTGCGCGTGGGTATCTTTGCCGGCCCATTCTCGGTCGATAATGTCATCTAGTCTGCCCATAAAGGTATACTGCCCGGCCCATTCCTGGGTCGATAATGTCATAATATTAATCAAAACAGGTGGTATAACGTCTTGGGGCTTGCCATCATTTATACTCTTACCACGGAAGGTGGTAAAGCGGTATAACGTCTTGGGGCTTGCCCGCCGTTTATACTCTTACCCTATCTCGACCGGTCGTCAAACAACCCATAAAGCGGGTGGTACGGCTCTTGGGGTTTACCCTCACTTATACTCTTACCGGAGAAGGTGGTATAACGTCTTGGGGCTTGCCGCCATTTATACTCTTACCCTATCTCGACCGACCATCGACAAGACATAAGCACTACCGTGTCTTTTATAAAATCCGAATTTAACCTAAGTGCTACAAATAACGGAAGCATACGTGGAATCCCACATCACCGTCGATGCGTCCAAGTAACTTATAACAAGACAGTAGGCCTCCAACCGAGAGTCGCGACAACGTAATAAAACATAATACTTGCACTCAAAGGCTATCACCAGCACATATAGGCTAAATCTCAATTAACCAAGCCAAAGTACTACGTACGTACATTCTTTTCAAAAGACTTCTTTCCAAATAAAACTTCCCCGATATTAACCACCGTAGTATCAAGTCCTATCCACCTTTCAAGACAAGTCATAATACCTAATAGAAATACAATTACCGGCTTCTAAATCAAGTGACTTCTTTATTAAAAACCTTAAGCAATTGGTACCTTTAAACCAATTTGCCCTTACCTAATACAAGTTATTCCTTTGATTACTTTACTAGAGAAAACCATTCTCTTAACCTTCCATAAAGCCGTTATAACCAACTTCCCATAAAGCCGTTATAACCCTTTATGTTTTTAGACCAACTCATTCCTTTTATAACCAAGAGACTTCTACTTTTTGAAACCAAGTATTAAATACTTTCAAATCAATTCTCTTAACTTTCAAAAATACAATTAGTCTCTTAACCATTAGAAAACAAGTGACTCCTTTTATATAAAACCCTAGGCAATTGATGCCGTAAAATCAAGTTGCCTTTTTACATAGTCAAGTCATTTATCTTTCCATAAGGCAAATATAACTAACTTCCCATAAAGCCGTTATATTCACTTTATACCTTAGCCATAAACAATTTCCTATCCAAGGGACTTATACGTTTAAAACGGGACAAGTATCACATACTTTAAAACTCTTCAAGTCCCTTAACTTTAAAATCAACTTAAGACATCCTTACTATTTTCAAAGAAGTGAGTTAATCTCCTAACCCACCCGACTTGGCATTACATAAAACAAGTAAAGAATATCATAGTCTTGTACGTCTACCGTACTACATACGTGCAACTAGTCATGCTCAAAAGATAGGAAAAGTTCTACATAGAGTAAATCACATAACTACCTCTTAACTTCTAAGAGTAGAAGGAAACATGAAATGATACCACAAGTATATTCCATACATAGAATCATGCCAAAGGAAAGGAAGAGGTTCACATACCTCGCGACGATTATCGACACGTAGCAAAATGCTCCAAAGTACTTCAACCTTGATAGCTATTCCACTCTCCCAGTAGGATACGCTATACTTAGTACTTCAACCTATAATGGTCACAATACGTCCATAACCTTGAAAAATCAATTTACTTACTTCCAAGAATCAAGTCACATAGACTTACCAAAGTACTTCCAGTCCTCTAGACTTATCAAATTCATGTCAAAAGAAGTAAGAAGTTTACATACCTCTTCGGCTAATCCACACGCTAAGTGCAAACGCGTGATTGGAAAATTGTTGTCGGATCGCACGAAGTACTGTGGAATATTTCTGCGTGGTTAAGCAGCCTGAACTACCGCCATTTGTGGCAGAATTCCCACTGCGCCGCTACCCGTCGCCGGAATTGTTCGTCGGAAAATTCCATTTTTGATCTGTTGGAAGTGAATTCATCGAATTGTTGTTGCGTGGATGAATTAATGGAGGGAAAACAATTTTCGAGTCCGCGGTGGTCTGCGGTGGTCTGTGGCGCTACGCCGCCGGCGAGCTCAAGGCGGCATCAATGGCGGATTCCGAAATACTGAGAATTGAGGCTCGGGATTGGTTGCAAAACGTAGCTAAGATCAATACGAACACAACGGTATACGCCTTAGCCCTCAACTGTACCGGAATCGATCGGAATCTTCCAACTTCCGATCGAAAGCGAGTTTTAGTTGACGACGATCTGGGTTGAATTGGAGTCGTGGGTGGTGCCAAAATGTCGGCCTTTCCACCACTGAATGTTTCTACACTAGCCACGACCGTCGACTCTACTGTGGTGGCGGAAAATGCTCGTCGACGACGAGGGTTTCGGCAATCGATCCGTCGACGGCGAGTTTGAGCAGAATCGAGGTCTGGTTTACATGGAAATGACGGCAAGGAGATGGTGGTTCGATGGTATACTCCACTCCGTCGATTGCACCTCGGTTGGTCGGAAAATCGTAAAAACCGAGCGGGGAAGATGGATGAGCGATGGCCAAACTTCGATCTGAAACTGCCGGCGATTCCGGGAGAATCGACGGTGGCGGTTGGTATGGACGTGACGGGCTCGACGAGACGAAGCTTTTGGTATATGTCTCGCCCCCGGCGGATTCCTGGTTTGGCCGGAAATGGCGTTTTTCCGAACACTGTTCATCGAACAACACTGTTCATGGACGGGTTTTCACTGTTCATACACGTTTTGGGTATTTTTGTTCTGCGTTTTGCCTTCCCAAACTCCCCAACATATACAAAATTTCTCGGGTGGTCCCACGTGACCAAATTTCTAAAATTAAATTCCCAAATTCTTACGTACGTTCTTAAAACATATCCTGTAAATACGGGGTGTAACAAAAAGATTTGTATCTTTTTTATTATAGGCATATAAATGTACACACATAATCACACATAATCCTTTGAATTTTGGTTGTTGTTACTTCCGGGGAACACGTCGGCTTAGTTTGAAAATTTTGGGATTAGACCTCATAATCCCTTTTACTTCCCACTAACTATTGGTTAGGAGAAGTATAAATTATTTAGCTTGTGATTTTCGGAAAAGTACACCACCCCAGTTAGTTACAAAAAATGGGCAGTGGTTTTAACAAACAAATAAGGGAAAAACCACAAGCTGTAAGTTTCATATTTTTTAGGGAGATTAAACTCGTTTCATATAAGGAGATTAAGACACATGACGACAGTAATTAATTTAGGCATGCTTCAGATAGAATGAAGGTAGAAATCAAACCTAACTAATTATCAATTGTCAAATGGTATACACCTAAATTCCGAATTGGATACATATATAATGGATAGTTCTAATATATGGTTATTCTAGCAAGGTGACCCATTCAATAGCGATTTGCAGAAAATAGCAAATGCATGGTAAAGCAAATAGTAGATGGAAACCAATCGACAACCGGCGAGGCTAAAATAAAATGTACATGAATACAACGGAATGCATAAACATGGATGTTGGAGTAAAAGGATAGAAACAACCTGATCAAATTGCATCGCTGAATTGAAAGCGATGTGATGAAACGTTGGGGATTAGTGTTGTATTGACTGTATATCTCCAAAGAAAACTGATTTTCGATTTGGAACCATTGATTTTTCTGTTGTTTGCTCCCCTTTTTTATTGTATGGAAGGGGGTTTGGAACCGCTGATTTTCTCTTTTGTTATTGTTTGTTGTATTTTTTTTTTGTCTGTCTGCATCTGGTTCTTGACTCGTATTTCCCCAAGGTGTCTGAGAGGTTTTTGGGGCTTATAATGTCAAAGCTAACAAAAGATTAGTTTTCCGCTGCTGAATCCTCTGCCCTTTTGCATGCCGGAATTGATTATATATAGTCCTGATTGTGGTCCTAATTTTGGTATGATTCTTACAACTGATTTGGTGATATTGATTACTGATTTTCGGTGATCCTTTACCGTTGTTTTGGTGAGATTCGGGTAGATTTAGGGCGATTTTTGTTGGCTCTTGATATTTGCACGCGTTGTCTTGTCTGGACATGTAACCCCTGTCTGATTTCGAGTCTCGGTCAAAATATTTGTTGAAAAATATTCTATCTTGAGAAAATATACTTATATGTGCTAGTAGGAAATTATGTCGATGTTTGAATAGTGACATGTTATGAAACAAAGCAAACTTCCTTATCCGAAATCGGCGGTATATTCTCCCATACTCTCGGTGCTCACATTGCCGTCGAGCTCTCTTTTAAAATTTGTCGATTTTGGGACATGGAACCCTAGCGTAAATTAACCATGTCCATTGATGTCATTTGTAGTAAAACCCTTAAAATTGTCCCAGTTTATGTCGATCTTTCGAGCATATGGAATCATATTTATCGGTGTCTTTTGTGGCGAAATCCTTAAAAATTGTCCCGATTTTGGTAGTGGCCCAGGTCGGATATATGTCATGATTTGTCTTGTGTGTATGACGGGTGATCGACTCACTAAAATGCAGATTTGACAAAACAAAGATTTCTAATGGTGTGGCCGAGGCGATGTAGGCGCCACGTATCCGTTAAGGAATCGGTCGAACGTAGTTAGATTCTGACAAGATTTTAATTTTTTTTTTTAAGATGGGGCGAGGCGATGTGGCGCCACGTATCCGCCAGAATCGGTCACACGTAGTTCCTATTACAAGCAAAGTAATTGGGCTTTTCTAGAAATGGGACCGGCGGATATGGCGCTACGTATCCATGAAGGAATCGGTCAACGTAGTTCAAATTACAAGCAAAGTAATTACATGGAAAATAAAGCACTCTAAATGTAGTATCTCTTCACTGCATCTGCGTTGATGGCCGCCACACTTCGCCATCCATTTGATTAAGATGAGGGCTCATCGTAAGCGCTCGGTGAACCGTAAGGCCGCGCAATTGGCGCGAATTTCCCTTTCGCCTCACTTTGGTTAGGGAATATACGTTTCAGCACCAGCTTTCCCGGTTGGAAGTTTCTTGGTCGTACCTTCTTATTAAAAGCTCGGGCCGTTACGTTGCGTAAAGTTGTCCGTGACTGCGTTAAATTCGTTTCTCATCAATAAGCATCAATTGTTCGTACCTACTGTATCCATTTGGCTTCATTTAGTTCGGCTGGATGATTCTCAAAGGCGGTATTTCCACCTCATTGGCGGCCACGACATTCCATAAAGCAAGAATACGGTGTCGCTCGCATGGAGGTCGGATTGTAATCTGGTAACAAGAGGCGAAAGGCAAATTTTCGTGCCAATGCTTGTAGTTATCTATCATCTTCCTCGGTATCCTCTTGATGTTCTTGTTGGCGCTTAACGCTCCGTTCATTTGTGGTCGATATGGAGTTGAGTTGCGATGAGTGATCTGAACTTCTCACATTTCCTTCATCGGACCCTGTTGAGATTGGACCCATTATCGGTTATGATTGATTACGGAATTACGAGCAAGCGGATGATGTTGTGATGAACAAAGTCCACTACTACTTTCTTGGTCACGCACTTGTATGATGATGCTTTACCCATTTTGTAAAGTAATCGATCGCCACCGGGATAAACACGTGTCCGTTTGACGCCGGCTCGATAGGACCGATGATGTCCATGCCCCAGCGTGAATGGCCATGGGAACTAGTGACATTGAGTTCATTTGGTGGCACGTGAATCAAGTCGCCATGGATCGGCATTGATGTCACTTTCGCCTGGCCCGATGCAATCTGTTTCCATCGTCATCCAGAAGTAACCTCCCCGTAGTATCTTCTTTGCTAGCATGAAACCGTTCATGTGGGGTCCGCACATACCTCCGTGTGTCTCTTCTAATAACTTGTTTGCTTCTTGAGCGTCAACACATCTTAACAAACCCAAATCCGGAGTTCTCCGATAAAGGACCTCGCCGCTCAGGAAGAAATGGTTTGCTAACCTCCGAAGAGTCTTCTTTTGTATGTTGGTCGTGCCTTCCGGGTACTCACCTGCCTTGAGATACCTCTTGATCTCGTCATACCAAGGTTTGCCCTCTGATTCTTCATCTATCTGAGAACAATAGGCTGGCTGCTCTAGCACATCTACTTTGATTGGGTCAATATAGTTCTTGTCTGGATGTTGAATCATGGAGGACAAAGTTGCCAGAGCGTCTGCAAATTCATTTTGAGCCCTCGGAGTATGCCTGAACTCTATTTTAACGAACCTCTTGCGCAATTCTTTCACGCAGTGTAGGTACGGAAGTATCTTTCTATTCTTGGTGGCCCATTCGCGCTGCGCTTGGTGAATCAGCAGTGCAGATCCCTACGACCGGTAACTCTTGTATGTTCATGTCAATAGCCGTTCGAGTCCTAGTATGCACGCCTCGTATTCGACATATTATTGGTGCGGGAATCGAGCTTTCGATATTGGGTAGTGTTGTCGGTTTACGATACCAAAGCGCTCGATACCTACTCATTTGAAATTCGGCGCCGTGAAGAACATTCTCCAACGGATATTCTTCTAAGATGTCTTCTCCTACAAACATCACTTCTTCGGGAAGTAGGTCGCGAGGATGTATTCCTCGTCTGCAGGATTCTCTGCGAGATGATCCGCTAATGCTTGCCCTTTGTTGCCTTTTGGGTGACATATCGATGTCGAATTCACTTAAAGAATCGCCATTTTGCAAGTTTTCCGGTGGCATAGGCTTACGAAGATATACTTGGCGGGTCCGTCCTTGAGTTGAGGTAGGTGGTGTATGCGAATAAATAATGTCTGAATTTTTGTGCGACCCAGGTCAAGGCACAGCATGTGCGTTCCAGCATTGTGTAACGAGCTTCGTACGGCGTGAACTTTTTACTCAAGTAGTATATTGCTTGTTCCTTCCTTCCGTCTCATCGTATTTGTCTAACACACATCCGAATGCATTTTCCAATACGGATAAGTATAATAGCAAAGGCCTCCGGGTTACGGAGGCACGAGGCCGTGGTTGATAGATACTCTTTGATTTTGTCAAGGGCTTGTTGGCACTCCAATGTCCACTTAGTGGCGGCGTCCTTTTTAACAACTTAAATATTGGTTCGCATATCACGTTGATTGTGCTATGAACTGCGATATAATTCAAGCGGTAGAAAACTCGTCACTTCCTTGCGATTTTTGGAGGGCGATCTTGAATGGCTTTTATCTTGAAGGATCCAACTCTATTCCCCTTACGCTCGCGTGAAACCCAACAATTTTCCATTGGGGCCTTGAAACACTTTGCCGGTTAACCGAGTTGTATTGCCTCGTCGTTCAAAAACTTCTTGGATGGACGGATGGTCCGTAGCCCTCCGTGACTTGATAATGGCGTCATCCGCGTAAACTTCAATTTCCTTATGGATCATATCATGAAAAATGGTAGTCATGGCTCTCGTATAAGTGGCACTGCGTTTTTAAGTCCAAATGGCATGACTCGATAATAATATACCCGCGGAGTGTGAGCGCGATCTTCTGCGCATCTTCGTTCATTAGGATTTGATGGTACCAGTGAAACAATCGACAAATAGCGCAACTCATTCTTCGCACAATTGTCGATGAGTAAATGAATGTTCGCGGGGAAATCATCTTTAGGGCTTGCCTTGTTGAGATCCATATGTCAACACAAACTCGTATCTTACCGTCATCCTTCATTCTTGGTACAATATTGGCTAACAAGTAGGGTATTTTGCTACGAATGACATTTGCGTCGATTGTTTGGAGATCTCCTCCTTGACTTTCAAACTCGATCGGCTTGATTTTCCTTGGTTTTGCTTCTGGAAGGCATGATGGTTCAATGGGCGACTTATGAGAAAGCGATGTATGTGCTTAGACACGGCATATCATCATAGGACCAGCGAATATGTCGACATCTTTGCTTGATAGGGCCACGGATCTTAACTGCATGCGGTATTCAAGTGAGCAGTGATCCTTGTCTCCTTCACGACTTTATCATCTCCTAGGTTTCTTGTTTACATTTCATCCAGTTAGGTTTGGCTTATCCTCGAACTTTCCTAACTCTTAGTTAATTCCCCAATGAAAATTTCCTTCGAGTTCTGTTGGATTATTCGACTTTGTTCGCTTGTTTCATGACATGTCACATTTTCATTATCGACAAGTATATTATTTTGTATCTTTGAAAGAAAGGGAATAAAGCGTTGATTAAAACATAACTTGTTATTAAAACTTCAAAAGGAAATAAGCTCGTAAAGCGTGTTCCATAATTCGGAAAAATACGAATTGAATTGTTTAAAAGCGTCTAATTATTAATTCTACGGACTCGTGAAAAAGCGGTGTTGGGAGTGCAGTCCGATTGCTCAAGACATCTCCTGGCTCTGCACTCCAAATTGTCTGGTCATCTGTGTAGTCTTCCAAAACCGCATGACACTCTGCTTCTTCCTCAGAAATGAAAATGCCTTGAAGTCCCTCCGCAAGAATATCTGCATCCTCCTCTTCTGGTAGCTGAGCAGGGTATGCTTTGACGAATGAATGATTCAGGGGTGGAACAGGTCTTGGCAGATGAGACTCGCCCTTCCTACGTGATCAAATAACATCATCTCCGGCGGTGGGGTGATATCAGGAGCCAAAAGTGTCCTTCTTCTCGGTCAGGTGAATCTGTTCTGTGATTCCTCCTAGTTTTGGTCCAAGTCCTCGACACGGCTCAAAACCATTTCTCGGCGTCTCGGGCCACCATTTTGGGAGTGCGAGGTAGTTGCATTCCTTTAGCCTTGCTAACGTCTACGATCTTGTTCATATGGTAGACAGATCCATCCAGCTTCTCCATACTCTCAATGACTGGAATTGCCCCTTTGGTGTTAGCAGTATTGTCCTTGTCTCCCTCAACCACAACTTCATGATGATTCCAGATGAATTTCAAAACTTGATTCAAAGTGGAAGGGACGGCTCCGACCACGTGGATCCAAGGTCTGAGTAACAAATTGTAGCATGTGGATATGTCGATACACGGAATTCTATCTCGAACTCTGCGGGCCCAATCTGTAGTGTCAAATCGGTCTCGCCGGCGACCTTCTCGAGTCCCATCGAAACCTTTTACCGCGTGTAGCTCTCACGGAGTTTCCCGATGTTGACTCACAAAGTTCGCGAGTATTCAAATGGCATACATTAACGTAGGCCAGTCAATCAAGACTCGAGATAAACTTATTAGCACACTTGTATTATGTTCAATGCTTTATTATGACCCCAGACCGGGAGGCAATTCATTCTTATGGAAGATTATCTTTTGCACCTCTTTAATTTGCGATCAATCTTTGAAAAGTTCGTGATGGTCTCGGTACACGTGAGCTTCTTTCAAAACCTCCGTCAAAGAGGTTCGGTGGCTCACTAATTCATCAACAATGACAATAGGAGATTTGTCTTTGGTGTTTTACTCAATTGTTCTCTGATGGAATAGTCTCATGTGGCATCCTTCTCCAAAATTCCTCTATACGGTTCGGTCACGATCTTTTTAGGCGTCTTTCGCGATCTTCTACGGATGAGTAACGTTGCGGACCTCGTCACCCTGCTGCAACAACTTACCAACCTGTTTGGTTTACCCTCATTATGTTGTTTGATCGAATGACTCCGTCAGCACTAAGGCGACATCGAGGCTTATGGCGGCTCAACTCTACTTCCAATGGCGCCACGACCTTGGCGGTAATCACATAGGCAACGTGGTGAGGATCCCCACTGTCTCCTTCGCCAGTTGATACGATAGTCCGCTTTCATATCGTACATCATCAAAGGTGATCATGTACGCCCGACGTTATCGTGATTTGGCGGATTGTTGTTGACATTAGGGAAGGCTCTTTCAAGAATAGCTCGCCTGCGATTAGCTCTCAATTCTGTTTTCAAAGCATAACAACTATCTGTATCGTGCCCTGACACTCTAGAGTGGTATGCACAATGCTTATTCTCATCATGCCATGGTAGACGTGGATTAGGATTTCGCCCTGGGATTGGTTGTATAAAACCGGACTTCGATCTTTCGTATAGTTGGGAGTATGGTTCACCAAGGGTGTATGGTTTCGCGGGCCTCCTCTCGGCGTCGGTTCGAGGTCTAGGTGTGTTTTGTGCGTGGTATTGTTGTGGGGGTGGATATGCTGGTCGGTTTTGTGAGGGATTTGTATGGGCGAACACCCGTGGGTTGTATATTGGTTGGGTGGTGTAGACAGGTGAAGGTTGATTGTATGTGGAAGTATTTTGGCTAAAATGGTCATATGGAGGGTTTTGGAATGTGGGGGTTTGGTATGTTTGGGGTTGGTATGTTTGGGGTTGGGGTTGGTATGTCGAGGCTCGATTAAATGTCTTGTCTTTGTTGCCGTCATGATAAAGGCTCCTTCCTTTTCTTTTTGTTCATCCTCCATTGACTTCGATTGTATTGCTTTGCTTGTATTGCAAGCGGCCGGGTTTGTGATCCTACATTACGAGTCCTTCTTCCAAAATCTCCCATTTTACTACTTAGAAAAATTACGTCGATAACGCTAATCAACCTCTCATAGTGCGTGGGGTCCTTTAGGGATTATGCAAACAATGTCGTCGTCTCACTTTCTTCCATAGGTGGTGGACCTTCCCGCTTGAGATCTCCACCTCATTGCATATTCCACAAAGGTTTCTATTGACTTTTCTCCAATTTCATAAGATAGAATCTGTCGGGGCGTTGTCGTATTAAACATGAACACATCTACAAAGTCACTGGGCCATCGCCCCAACTTCTTGGATCACGGCTGGTATACCAATCAAAGCTTCTCGATCAAGCTCTTATAAACAACTTCATGATGATTGATTGATCTCTTCCCACGCTAATTTGTCGCGATAGGATCTCAGTGTGCGAGGATTACTTTCTTTGTCAAGCAGTCAAACTTTGGTACCTTGTATCAGCAGGCGATTCGGCGTCGGGATGCGTCATAAATCCTCGTATTCAATCCTCGCGACCACTTGTCCATCGAAGGTTCTTAAAAGCTTTCTTGATCGTGAATTTCTCACGCGTTTTCATCTATCCCAACTCTTGTCCTCTTCTCCATCTCTTCATATCGAGCAAACTCAGGGAGGGTATAGTGCAGGTTTGAGATGTGGTGCATGGAGTCACATATCTGGTGATCCGTATTGTTTATTATGGTATGTCATCGGTCTTTGGTTGAGTAGGTTGGTTGTTTTGGGCGGGTAAGGTGGCTTGTATTATCTGGGTGAGGTGTGTGCGGGTTAGGGTCATTTATAGTGCATGGGTTATGAGGAGGTGTGTTGTTGTGTTGTGGCTTTGAAATTTTGTGGGTTATGAGGCGTGTTGTTGTATTGTGGATTGGGAGGTTGTGGGTTATCTGTTGGGTGTTGGGGATGGCGTCGAAAGGACGGTGAATTAGGAAGTGTGGGTAGTTGTGTGTTGAGGCTTATAGATAACTTAGTAATTTCCCGGAGTCTATCCATATGCCTTGCGTGGCCGCCATTTGTTGCGATGCTTGAGCAAGGTATTCGTGAATATGGAGCATTTCCCGCTACGATGTCTCTGGTTCCTCTCGTTGAATGGCGATGAGTCCCAAGCCATCTGTTCGTTTGCCCAGAATCATTCATTTTTGTTGCTCGTGCTTTGGATCTGGTGAAATAGGGGTGCTCAGCCAGTGCTTGCCAACACAAATCAGCCGACGAGGGGAGTAATACAGCAAAATCCTTTTGTTCAAAACATGTGTCAGTATTAAAAAGAATAGCAGAACATATGGGCATATAATGAATCTCAACAAAATAGAGTAGATTAAAGCGCGTCCTAATATGCAAGGGGCCTCTATTATGCCAGAGGTAGGCCTAAACGTCACATATGAGATAATGATGGATTGGTCCGAGCCATTGGATGCTTTTATTTGGAAAAAATTAAGATTACATTGCAACAAAGAAATGTCAAAACTAAAAATTATGCCGACGGAGAATGCGGTGGTGCTGTAATGGTCTTGCTAGGCCTTGCTCCTGCATTTTCCAAATATTGCATGATATTCTGTAGTTGATCCCACGTCTCAGAGGAAATGGCGTTGCTCTCTAATCTACACATCTTCGCCCAATTGGTCATGTCGATATCCTCGAAACTTTGCTTGCCTTTGGGGCTCGGACTGCCACAATCTTCCTTGAACCATGCATGGTATTCAAGCGTACCTCCTGCTTGCTCATATTTGACATCTATTTTCTCAATGTCGTTCCATTCATCAAGGATTTGCTTCTTTCTAGGAAAAGTGCAATTTTCCCCAAACGTGATCTCTGAATCCTTCATGTCCGTCGGAGAGGATTATCTGTTCTTGACAATGGCGGAGTACACGGCGGAGCGTATGGTGAAAGCCCGCTTAGTCAGATGAGCTCGATGTAATAACGGTCTTTGCTCCTTACATAAGATTTGTTGATACGGGATAGCGATGGGTACCTCCATTGTACTTGGTTGCTAGTGCGAGATGCGGAAATTCATACCAATCCCGATCTGGCCGTGACACAAATCTCTTCATCCTGTCGTAAAAACTCACAATCCTATAATCATTGCTGAAACAAATGTCTGTCATATTTGATCGTTGATAAAAGTGTTCCATGGCCCACATTTGTAAGATGAGATTGCATCCCTCGAATAAATTGGTTTCCCTTCGCTTGCATTTTCCCAGAGCTCGAAATATCTCAGCTAGGATCATGGGGACCAAAGTAAGTTGTGTGTCGTTAATGCCCTCAAAAACCATTCGACTCACGGAACATATGCATGTCTGGATTCGTCCATGCTCGAGTGGAAACACTAGAGTGCCTAATGAGCGACAACGAATGCGGTATGTCGTCTAGTTTTCCACTTTCCCGGCTGAGAAATTCTTTTATGAGCAGATAGCTATCTCGGCAACCATACCTTTCGTACAGATAATCTAAGGAAACCCAATTATTTTCGAAGCAGCGGAGTTCCTTTGTGTTCTTTAGGCCCATGTAATGCAAGAATCTCTTTCCATATTGACTATAAGGGATGATTTGTCCTCTGTCCTGGTAAGCTAAGCTCGTGAAGTAGTTGATCTCCTCCAACGTAGGGGTGAGTTCGAAGTCTTGAAATCTGAATCTTGCCTATTCGGATCAGGCTGAATTAAGGCCCTAACTATATCTTGATCCGGGCGATGTCAAACAAGGCGTGAGACAACCTAATTTGCTTGATGATCATTTCTTTGCTGCGTCAATTTCTCCGCAAATCTTTAGCTTTGTGAACACCACTCGTTCTGATTTCAGGGATTGTTGGGATGCTGCTCATCCTATACGTAAACAAAAATAAATGCAAAATTTTTCCAATGCTGGCATGTCATGTTAGGCTCGGATTCATCCATCAATACCACGTAACACATAATATGTTGTTGGTCGTTGGGTTGTGAACAACCGCCGACAAATTTGGTGTCTTCCTAATTGTGGCGTCGATACGAGGACCGACCCACCTAAGGTAAATGCATCATGCCCTAAAATAAAGTGGTATAGCTCTATCACGAGTTTCTAAGATTTGGCTTTACTAGGCCTTGAGTTCGGCGGACATTTCGGCGAGAAGGCTCTGCGGCCGGTTAGGCCGGACACTCCACGTATGTTACCAACTCTCTAAATTTGGTTTTTTTGAAGAAAGAGTTTCTTTGATGCACTGCGCGCCTCGCATGTAGTGTGTGATTGTGTGGATTTTCAGTGGAAGAAGTATGAGCGGAATGCGGTTTAAGAAGCGATAACAAATAGCAGTTTAAATAATATGCAAATATTTATATGTAAAGCAAAACAGTTTAGGCAAGACATAAAAGCAAACAAATGTGAAACACAAAACAAGCAAATTAAGCAAATAAATGAAGCACAATAATTAACCTATGTTTGTTATGGTTAAGAACCTTAAGAATTCCCAGTGGAGTCGTGGTTGATTCCTAGAATGTATTTAAAGGAGTCGCCACCTAATTATTATAGTGAATTAGGACACTTGATTTGTGCGATAAATCGCAATTAATGATCTCCATTAAAGGTCTGTGAAACTATGTGAGATTCTGGGCAAGGGTTCTTTATTATCCTAAAGGGAAGGAGTTAGGCACCCTAAAGATCCGCTAACTTGCGGTTGTCCGGTCAAACCTAGGTTAAATTATTTAGCTAAAAATGTCAAAATTCTAAATGTAATATAAAATTAATCTTTTGAGATAGAATTCATTCGTAAAGAATTTGAAAAGAGAAAGGAGTCGCCAAAGGAACTAAAGAACTCCGCTGCTTCGAAAATCGGGTGCGACAGCATGGCGACTCCACTGGGGATACTTAAGGTTCTTAACCATAACAAACATAGGTTAATTATTGTGCTTCATTTATTTGCTTAATTTGCTTGTTTTGTGTTTCACATTTGTTTGCTTTTATGTCTTGTCTAAAGCTTTTGCTTTACATATATATCTGGCACGACATCGCCCATACAAGGCATCATTTGCATTTCGTCTATCTGGCGACGACATCGCCCATACAAGGCATCATTTGCATCTCGTCTATCTGACAGCGAACATTTGCATTTCGTCTATCTGGCAACAGCGCGCCCATCTGAGCGTCATTTGCATTTCGTCCATACTGAGCGACAACGCCCAAGGCGTCATCTGCGTCGCCACTACAAGGCGGCGTATCATCACATCACTTCATTACATCTACAAACACCATGTCTTTTCGATCGCATCACTGCGACCGGTGTCAATCATGCCCGACCTTTAGGACAAATTTGAGTTTTGCGTCTGCTGTTTTATTTTCTAGCATGGCGGCAACCCGGTGTCTCATAATTCGACCTTTGGGACAAATTTTTAAACGACTTTGTCTTTTACCTTGGCATCACGACCGGTGTGGGTTGCCCATTCTTTGCTTAATCCTTGTTTTAATTACGCGATGGGACAAAATTGGCCCTGAGTCATCATATATATTTAGAGCCTTTGAGGGCGAGAAGATACGCCGCGGGTTGTTAATAGCCGCGATGAGTCACATAATAAGACTCTCATGCTCCAGTGTATTTGAGCAATTTCCGCCAGAGTTATGCAATTTGATCAGGTTGTTATATTGTTTGGGTCATGGGAGTCTTATTTAGTAGGTTTGAAACAAGCTGTAAGTTTCATATTAATCCTAAAATAAGATCTTCACGTTATCGTCTCATAAGATAGCTAATATATCTTCTAAATATATATATCTATATATATCCTCCAAAGTGCAACACTTTGAGAGCTTTTAAAAGTGTAGTAATTGTACATTGTGTTTGAGACTCACAATGGTTTCTATTCTTGGTGGCCCATTCGCCTTGCACTTGGTGAATCAACAGGTCTGAACTATATTGACCCAAACAAGTCATGGCTGCGAACTAGTGACTCATCAGTCAATCTAGTCGCCCAGCCAAGTATGTTAGTATTCGATATATATGTGAATGATCCATAAGTGTCATCATCGCCCTTTTCCGAAGGAAAGCAAACCGAGGGACAACCTTTCCGGAAGGGTCATGGCCTCAAATTAATTATTCTCATCGGCCCAAGTATAGTAACATGTTCAAATCAGTGGAATTTCACCAAGTGTAGCAATCTGTTTCAGAATTCCAAAATGTGGCGGTTGTTCTTTAGATCAATAACTTGTGGCAAAGTTCCAAAATTGACAGAAACAATTCATAGGTATAACATTTGTTCTTATTTTGTGAATGTAGTAGCTGTCGAACAAATATAGCTAGCAAACCAATCAGCTAAGTACAAAAGATGTTCCTCAATATATCAATGTAACTCAAGAGATAGTAAATGTTTTGCAACAACTCTAAGTGTAATATCATGTTCAGATCAGTAGAACATCATAGGCACAACAACTATTTTTAAAAACAACATTGAAGCAACATATTTATCTCAAAGTGTGGAAATTTGAGAGCCTCTAAAGTGCATCAACTTAGAGTGCAATAAGAGTTCAATCCAATACCACAACAACAACTCAGGATATGAAATGAATATGGGATCAACTACTTCCATCAAGTGTAGTATCTGTTTCTTTTAAATAATAAGGCAAATGATTAATCCTCCAAAGTGCAACACTTTGAGAGCTTTTAAAAGTGTAGTAATTTAGGAAAATGTCACAGCAACAAGTAGTAGTGACAACCCTCTTATCATAAAAATTACACCATTGAGATCACGGCGGTTTCAAATGAAAGCAATGATAAGTCTCAAGATTTCAACAATTTTATCAAGTCATCAATTAGGTATGTAAGGCTCGATACAAAAAATAAATAAACAACCACAATGAAACGTGTCATCATGTTTTGCAGCCAAATGTTCATTAAAATAAGCTAGCCAATTATGGTTGCACCACAGCCATAATGACACAACCAATGAGTAAAGCATTTCGGGATATATTAACAAAGAGTTTAGAATATGGAACAAACTCATGACCAAAAAATACAACAAAGATGGTGATAATCTGCGATTCATAGCCAACATAAAACATCAAAGTGAAAGCAACCAACCACATTAGAATAGGAGATTATTTACCTCAAATGAAGTCATTGTTTTGCCTTAAAATGCGACAACAAACTCACCAAAGTGCAACATCTATTCTTTAAACCAAGAAACCCAAAAATGTAATAGCAAACTTTAACTTCCAAGTGCAACACTTGTCTTAATGCAGTATTGGAAAGATGTGATCATGCCGGGTCTAAGTTAATCCCTCTTATCATTATTGTATCCATGTTTCAGTAATTCCTTAATGTAGAATCAACTTGATGTTTTAGGACACCATTTTAAACTTCAAACTAATAACCAGACCGCCTCCCTAAAACACAACCCAAAGGGCTGTATTTTGCCAAATTGAGTGGTTTCAACAGCTTCTTCAACAAGCTTTTGGTTTGAAATTCGAATTCAAAAAGAGAGAAGAATATGTATGTGATATTTTCAACAGATGAGGTAATGGAAAAGGGTGGAAAATCTCCCCTTTTCAATTCGATTTGAGAGGGGAGGAGTCGTTGGGGTGGAAAATCCGATGCTTCTTGCTTGTATCCATCGGATTGAGAGGGGCCTGATGGGAGACAGACGACGGGAGAGGGGACGTGGTGGCAGTGGCAGGTGAGAGGTGATTACCCGATGGGTAGAGGGAGGTGTGGCGGCGATGGGTATTTTGAGAGAGAGAGAGGGTAGACGGATAATGAGAGGGATTGAGAGAGAGACGGCTGTGTAGTAATAGGTGTTCTGGCCTAGGTCCTTTTAAATGAGGGGTGTAAGGTTTTATTTATAGTGTGGGATTAGGATTAGGTTTAGGGTTTGGGTTTTGGGTATTGGGCTTTCGGTATTGGGTTTTGGGTATTGGGTTTTGGAGGGAAAAGATGAAAGGTGTATTGGGCCTCAGTTTGGGCTTCGGTTTCTGGCGGGTTGGACTGATTCAGATTATGCCCTGGACTGGACTGGTTTTGACAAAAAATGCAAAATTGATTAATTATTTAAAAGAAAATTATTTAAAGATACAAAATTATAAAAATGCAAATGTTGATGCAATAATAATAAAATACAATATTTAGCAAATATTTAATGCCTGATTAAAAGTAAAAGGCGGGTGTCGATTAATTATTCAAAGAGATGCAAAAAAATGTTTAATACCTAATTAAAGGTAAAAGCAAAACATGGTGTCAATTTACAGAATAAACAACATAGAACGTTATGTAAAAAATATACAAAATGTCAAAAATGATGATAAAATGCGGTGTCCTAAAATGCTTAAAATTGCAAGAAATGCCTAAAAGATGGGTCAAAATTGGGTGTCAGCGGTTGTCCTCTTTGTGGGAGACGATGAAAGAGTTTTGGACAAAGACGTTGACTTGTGGCCGATTTTGTCCCGTCGTCGAATAAAACAAGGATTAAGCAAAGAATGGGCAACAACCGACACCGGTCATTTGTGATGCGAGTAAAAGACAAAAGCTGTTTAAAATTTGTCCCGATGTCGAATTATGAGACCTTTGGGTTCTTTACCATGCTAGAAAATAAAGCAGTGACGCAAAACTCAAAATTTGTCGATGTCAGTATGATTGACCTTTGGGTTGCGTGATGCGATCTTTGGAAAAGACATGGTGTTTGTAGATGTAATGAAGTGATGTGATGATCGCCGTCTTGTAGTGGCGAGATCACGGATGACGCCTTGTGTGGCGTTGTCATCTTGTATGGGACGAAATGCAAATGGCGTCTTGTATGGTATTTATCGTCGTTGTATAGACGAAATGCAAATGTTCGTTGTATAGGCGAGATGCAAATGATGCCTTGTATGGCGATGTAAATCGTTGTATAGACGAAATGCAAATGTTAAATCGTTGTATAGGCGAGATGCAAATGATATCTTGTATGGCGATGTAAATGCGTTGTATAGACGAAATGCAAATGTTAAATCGTTGTATAGGCAGATGCAAATGATGCCTTGTATGGCGATGTAAATCGTTGTATAGGCGAAATGCAAATGTTAAATCGTTGTATAGGCGAGATGCAAATGATGTCTTGTATGGGCGATGTAAATGCGTTGTATAGACGAAATGCAAATGTTAAATCGTTGTATGGGCGAGATCACGGATGTTAAATCGTTGTATGGGCGAAATGCGAGATGTTAAATGCGTTATATGGGCGAGATGCGGATGTTAAATCGTTGTATGGATGAGATGCGGATGTTAAATCGTTGTATAGGCGAGATGCAAATGATGTCTTGTATGGCGATGTCGTCTTGTATGGACGAAATCAGATGTTAAATCGTTGTATAGACGAAATGCAAATGTTAAATCGTTGTATAGGCGAAGCATGAATGGCGGTTGCATAGGCTTGCAATGAAATGATGTCATTTATGGGCGTACTGCCTTGTGACTACTTTGGAGTTGAGACAACGTCATTGCATAGGCGTTGTGCATTTGTAACCGCGTGGGCTTATTGTTGTGCTCCGCCTTGGCGATATGAAGATCCGAAGGCTGCGAGTCTTGATCACGATCTGTCGCGGACTTATTACTATCTCTTCATGGTGCATTTCCCAAAAATTGTCCCAGTTTTGTTATGCGGTAGCGTGGGCAAGACTTTAACTCTGCGGAAATTGCTCATATCTCTTTTGGAATAATCAAACGCATTCCGTCGCACACGAGCCAATGGGAAGATTTCTAATGGTGTGACCGAAGCCGACTTGGCCGCCTACGTATCCTTATGAGGGAATCAGGTCAAGACATAGTTCGTGGTGCAAAAATGACTGTACAATTTTAAAAAATGAGACCGAAGCCAATGTGGCGCCTCGTATCCGTGAGAATCAGTCGAGCGTAGTTCGTGATGCAAAATGATTTTTATGTATGCATTTTTTTTTTTTGGGAAAGTGGAAAGACGATATCGCGTTCGACTTGATTGATACCAACAATTAGTATTGTGCTTAAGAATTCGTTATTCACTTCGATCTAACGAGTGACTTAGGTAATTCCTATAGTTTCAAATGGTACCTCGGACACTGAAATCTTGGCACTTGTGACCAAGGTTTGAACTCTGCGTAATCTCGCGTTTCAAATGCCTCACCGAAAGAAAGTCTCATTTCTCACATATATTCCGGTATTTTGAATTACGGGGCGTTTGAAATGCGCTCGCACTCAAAAAGGCGTTGATGCATGCAATTGTGATACCATAGGCTTGGCGTCATGTAAGTATCCACTAATGTGAGAACCCTCGATATAAGATCATGTAGGGCTTGTCATGGGCTTGTAATGTAGGTTTGGGAAAGGATGGATATCATTTGGGTAAAAGTGACTAATCCTCCTCGAGCGTTGGACTACGTCAGTGCTTGATATTTGTGTGCTTAATCTTGACTGCTTTCTTTTTGTCGATTTTTGTACTGACTTCCTTTTGAATCTTTCGTTTGGAGCCCGCTTTTTTTTTCAAAGTTATTCTCTTATTTTTTATTCATTTTTTTTTTGTATAATGTCGGGACTTTTGATTTCTTCTTTTGTGAGTCATCATTTGTGTTTTCTTTTCCCTTTTGGGACTTTGACATTTTTTTTTTTGGCTTTGCCACCTTCGACGCAAAATTTGTCAGCCACTTGCACATTTCCAAAGCGCTCAAGGAGGTCGGGCCAAGAGAGGGATAGTGTGTACGCACTCAGAAAGGGTATAGGTGCAATATGCGGTTGTCAAAAGAATAGGCATTAGGCTCAAAAGGGGTGTACTACGGATAATGTTATTTGGTAGGCTGAAAAGGCTCAAACGGGTCAAAGAAAGCCTACGATCATTTCCCACACCGAGTGTTACTCAGGATTTCGCCTCAACAAACTTTCGGGCCAAGTTCTAGATCACAATGCAATGCAATTGAACTTATTCTAAAACTCACCACACAATGCACATGAAACGACGAGGTTGGTTTCGTTCTTATCTTAGAAGCATGCAAAAATGTCATTACAGGTGTGCGTGAGAGGTACCAGAAGAATCTATGGTTTACCACGAAGTCCCCTTATACTGATTGTTATTCACTCTTTCCTATGCACACTCCTAATTGTGTTGGTATCAACCAAATCAATCAACGATACTTAAAAGAGCTTTCTTTTTGTTTTTTTTGAATAAATGGTACCGAACCCGAGTAGAAAGTTCACGTATCTCATCTTTGTGAGAATCGGTGCGTAGTTCGTTCAGATATGTTATAAAACGTATGATTTAAAAGAATTTATTCATGAAAGAAATGCAAAAATAAAGCTATACAAAACAAATGATTGTTCACTATAAGACTAATGCAAAGTAAAAGAATGTAATGAAAACAATGAATGACTGTGATAGAATGAATGAAATGCATGAATGAATGTGCTAGAATGATTGAAATGCAATAATGAATATCCGTGATTGGATAAATGCAATGAATGGGTGAACCAAATATGTCCCCCTTTTTTTGTTTTTTTTTTGTTTTTTTTACATGGTAGTGTCGAACCCTAGACGGGTTGCCTAGGTATCACACCGTACGGTGAGAATCAGATACACGTAGTTCGGAATGATTATGTTGTAAAATGCATGATATAAAATTATGTAATTAATACTAGACATATCAATTGAATTTGTATAAAAATGCAAAATATAAGACCCAGAGCGATGTTTTGTTGAATCTGGTATAAACTGACTTCTTTCCGTCAACATAACTCCAGCTCACATTTTTTCTTTTTCTTTTTCTTTTTCTTCCCTTTCCATTTTTTTCGACCGCCCTCGACTTTTGCGAGGGCGGTTTTCCTGCAAAAAATATGACAAATAGGTGAGAGTAGACAAGCCACAAAAATAGTAAAATGTAAGGTCATGACAATATAGTCAAAGACTCCCCTGCTTGGTTCGACCGGACTGGTGGTTGACGCTTCACAAAGTCCAAATCGTGTTGTTCAAGAGCGATTTACGCAATAGAAATCCTGATTGCAATGTGACAACAAAGAGTGCAAAAATGCAAATACCTGTGGCCGGAATTATAAGCATGATATGTACATGGATTAAAAGGGTAATAATATATACAGAATTGCTAGTGACAACAATAATAAACAAAAAAAATGCAAATCAAGCGCGCGCCTAATATGCATGGGACCTCTCTTATGCCAGAGGTCGGCCTAAACGCCAGATATGCGAGATTATGATAAATAGGTCCAAGCCGTTAAACTGTAATGTTTTGTTGGAAATGGCAACCAAATGACGGTGCACTTTTTCCGATTTCAGTGTGTCATGACCAGGCTTGGATCCGTCTATCATCATCACGCTACACATAGTATGCTAATGGGTCGTTGGGTTGTGAAACCCGTCGACAAGTTTGGTGGATTTCTAATTGTGGCGTTAATACCAATGACTAACCCACCTAAGGTTTATGCATGCATGACTTAATAAAAAAGTGGTATAGCTCTATCTTAAGTTTTCTAAGATTTGGCTTACTAGACGCAAGGTTCCCGAGCGGACAACTCGAGTGAGAAGGCTACGCGGCCACCGGTTAGACCGGACACTCCACGTATATTACCAACTCTCCTAAATTTGGGTTTTGAAGAAAGAATTCTGCTGATGCACCCAGCGCACCTCGCATGTAGTGTGTGATAGTGTGAATTTTCCAGAGTGGAAGAAATATGAACGGAATACCAGTTTAAAGAAAGCAGTAAAAGCAAATAGCAATTAAAACAGTTAAGCATACAAAATTAAAGTAGGCATTTTTAAGGCATTTAAAACAAATAAAAGCAAATAAAGCCAAGAAATAATAAACCTAGGTTTGCTATGGTCAAGAACCTGATTATCCCCAGTGGAGTCGCCATCTGTAACACCCCATTTTAACATGATATTACACTTAGAATTGTCCTAAATTAAATCAGGCAAATTCGATAGAACAACATATGAATCCTATCACAGAACATGCAGTACCATTTAAACAATCAACAAAGCAAAGAGAGATTTCCGGACCTTTTGTGGGTAGCGAACTGAGGCGACGACAAAGGTTTTCCCGAATCGTCAAAAAAAAAAAAAGTTCTGAAGAGCTGGTTTGCAGAACATGCAGTACCAGTGGAGTCGCCATCTGTAACACCCCATTTTAAACCGTAGTTTTGAAACGGGAGTACTACGTATGGTTGATTCCTAGAATGTATTTAAAGGAGTCGCCACCTAATTATTATAGTGAATTAGGACACTTGATTTATTGCAGTAAATACTGCAATTAATGATCTCCATTAAAGGTCTGTGAAACTATGTGAGATTCTGGGCAAGGGTTCTTTATTATCCTAAAGGGAAGGAGTTAGGCACCCTAAAGATCCGCTAACTTGCGGTTGTCCGGTCAAACCTAGGTTAAATTATTTAGCTAAAAATGTCAAAATTCTAAATGTAATATAAAATTAATCTTTTGAGATAGAATTCATTCGTAAAGAATTTGAAAAGAGAAAGGTATTTTAAGATGTATTAAAAGACATACCTCGATTTTTGTAAAGGAGTTTGAATGGAATGGTATTTTCATATATAGAAATCTGCCTTTATATGAATGATTAGAAAAATATCAAAAGAAACTTTTAACAAAAAAACATATATTTCCATTTTTAGAGCTTGTCAAAAGTTGATTAAGTATTTAATAAAAGTAACTTTTAATCAGATTATCTTTTGTACCAATTAAGTCCCTTTTTATTCGTACGTAAATTGACTAGATTAATAAGACACTATTTTGATAAGATCTTAAGGATGTATGATAATAATACCATTCATGATTAATTTCTAATTTCAACTATCATTTGTAAGTTATAGAATTACAGGCCTAGTCTTACTAAGATACATATAAGAGATCACAAGCATAAGAGAATAAGAAACAATAAAGTTAGAGGAGAGAAAAGAAATGTGGGATAACAATGTTATCTCGCTCATATATATTTAGAGCCTTTGAGGACGAGAAGATACGACGCGGGTTGTTAATAGCCGCGATGAGTCACATAATAAGACTCCATGCTCCAAAGGTATTTCATGCAAACATAAGAGAAGATAAAGATATTAGTATATATTCAAACCTCATCAAATAATAAACTGGTATACAATGTAAACACTTGGTCGAAAAGACAAATAGGCCCAAACCAATAATAAGTTAAGCCTTTAAATATAAATCGACCTTATAGTCTAGACTAATCAACTATATTAAAACACCAAAGATATGCAGATGTTCTTTATTATGCCATTCTCAGATATCGTTACATCTCACATAAACATAAAGGCATACACATAAACAAAAGAGACAAATCTACCTTATGTATTATAAACCACATACGAACAAGTCAAACAGACCTGCCATCTTTAGTAAAGCAACTGAAACCGACACCCAACTCGTGTAGACACTTAAAGCTTCTTAGACTAAACATAGTTCTTATTCCGGACTGCAGACTTAACTATAACATGATACTGGGCAGGTTTCAAGGTATGTGGCACTTCACATATCAAAGAAAAAAAGAGGATTTATTTACCCTACTAGCATATACAATCAGTCAAATCTAACAGCCTAATTCCTAGCCTTTATTACATGTTTTATATTGAATAAGCAGGTCATCAAGAGACATAGGGTCACTTTTTAAGCAATCTTTTTCAGATGTCCAACAAGGACTTCATCAGATTCATGGTTTAAACCATACAGTATGCATAACCAAACAATATAACAAATCCAGATTCCATATAAACATAAACCATTCATAGCTTAGTGAGTCTAGTCACATAGAAACCAAACCTTTCCACAGTGTAGGACTAGAAACAGGTCAACAAAATCACCTACACAGGCCATTTCTTTAGACATTGAACATGTATTAACACTCATAACAAAGAGCTAGAAGATGAATGCAAAATCGTAGGAACATGATTTGAACTTAGCATAGAATGGATTGACATGACTTTCTTAGACTCAACCTAGGAATCTTGTTTCCACTTAACATATCAAGCATTTATAGTGATTTTATTACAATTCCTAAAAATTATGGATTTTAACTACCCCAAACAATGGAAACAAAGTAAAAATAAATATATTATGATACATATTAAACTCGTATAGTTAGCTTAAGAGTAAGATACATTAGCTATCTTATGAGACGATAACGTGAAGATCTTATTTTAGGATTAAAATGTTTGTTACTTTATCGGGATGATAACACGACATTGTAAATCGTGTATCCTTGATCTTAGTAACATTTTTGATTGGAGGTCAGTCTTAAGTTATTTAAGATACCATAGTGATGTTTTAGAAAACAAGTAAAAGATTTGTATCTTTTTTATTATAGGCATATAAATGTACACACATAATCACACATAATCCTTTGAATTTTGGTTGTTGTTACTTCCGGGGAACACGTCGGCTTAGTTTGAAAATTTTGGGATTAGACCTCATAATCCCTTTTACTTCCCACTAACTATTGGTTAGGAGAAGTATAAATTATTTAGCTTGTGATTTTCGGAAAAGTACACCACCCCAGTTAGTTACAAAAAATGGGCAGTGGTTTTAACAAACAAATAAGGGAAAAACCACAAGCTGTAAGTTTCATATTTTTTAAGGAGATTAAACTCGTTTCATATAAGGAGATTAAGACACATGACGAGAGTAATTAATTTAGGCATGCTTCAGATAGAATGAAGGTAGAAATCAAACCTAACTAATTATCAATTGTCAAATGGTATACACCTAAATTCCGAATTGGATACATATATAATGGATAGTTCTAATATATGGTTATTCTAGCAAGGTGACCCATTCAATAGCAGTTTCAGAGAAAATAGCAACAGACAGGGTAAAGCAAATAGTAGATGGAAACCAATCGACAACCGGCGAGGCTCAAATAAAATGTACATGAATACAACGGAATGCATAAACATGTATGTTGGAGTAAAAGGATAGAAACAACCTGATCAAATTGCATAGCTGAATTCGAAACAGTAGCAACGATGAAACGTTGGGGATTAGTGTTGTATTGACTGTATATCTCCAAAGAAAACTGATTTTCGATTTGGAACCATTGATTTTTCTGTTGTTTGCTCCCCTTTTTTATTGTATGGAAGGGGGTTTGGAACCGCTGATTTTCTCTTTTGTTATTGTTTGTTGTATTTTTTTTTGTCTGTCTGCATCTGGTTCTTGACTCGTATTTCCCCAAGGTGTCTGAGAGGTTTTTGGGGCTTATAATGTCAAAGCTAACAAAAGATTAGTTTTCCGCTGCTGAATCCTCTGCCCTTTTGCATGCCGGAATTGATTATATATAGTCCTGATTGTGGTCCTAATTTTGGTATGATTCTTACAACTGATTTGGTGATATTGATTACTGATTTTCGGTGATCCTTTACCGTTGTTTTGGTGAGATTCGGGTAGATTTAGGGCGATTTTTGTTGGCTCTTGATATTTGCACGCGTTGTCTTGTCTGGACATGTAACCCCTGTCTGATTTCGAGTCTCGGTCAAAACATTTGTTGAAAAATATTCTATCTTGAGAAAATATACTTATATGTGCTAGTAGGAAATTATGTCGATGTTTGAATAGTGACATGTTATGAAACAAAGCAAACTTCCTTATCCGAAATCGGCGGTATATTCTCCCATACTCTCGGTGCTCCGCTGCCGTCAGGCTCTCTTTTAAAATTTGTCCCAGTTTTGGGACATGGAACCCTTAGCGTAAATTAACCATGTCCATTGATGTCATTTGTAGTAAAACCCTTAAAATTGTCCCAGTTTATGTCGATCTTTCGAGCATATGGAATCATATTTGTCGGTGTCTTTTGTGGCGAAATCCTTAAAAAATTGTCCCAGTTTTGACTGACGAAACTGGGTCGGATATATGTCGCAGATTTGTCTTGTGTGTATGACAGGACTGAGTACGACTCACTAAAATGCAGATTTGACAAAACAAAGATTTCCTAATGGTGTGACCGAGGCCGATGTAGGCCGCCTACGTATCCGTTAAGGGAATCAGGTCGAACGTAGTTCGTTACAGACAAGATTTTAAATTTTTTTTTTTTTTTTTTAAGATGGGACCGAGGCCGATGTGGCCGCCTACGTATCCGCCAGGGAATCAGGTCACACGTAGTTCCTATTACAAGCAAAGTAATTGGGCTTTTCTAGAAATGGGACCGAAGCCGATATGGCCGCCTACGTATCCCGCGAAGGGAATCAGGTCAAACGTAGTTCAAATTACAAGCAAAGTAATTACATGGAAAATAAAGCACTCTAAATGTAGTATCTCTTCACTGCATCTGCGTTGATGGCCCTTGGCCACACTTCGCCATCCATTTCAGCTAAGATGAGGGCTCCTCCCGTAAGCACTCGGTGAACCGTATGAGCCCTTGCCAATTGGGCGAATTTCCTTCGCCACTTTGGTTAGGGAATATACGTTCAAGACCAATTTCCGGTTGGAAGTTTCTTGGTCGTACCTTCTTATTAAAAGCTCGGGCCATTCTGTTCTGGTAAAGTTGTCCGTGACAGACTGCATTCATTCGTTTCTCATCAATAAGCATCAATTGTTCGTACCTACTCTGTATCCATTTGGCTTCATTTAGTTCGGCTTCCTGGATGATTCTCAAAGACGGTATTTCCACCTCCGTGGCAAAGACAACTGTTCCATAAACCAAGAGATACTGTCGCTCCCGTGGAGGTCCGGATTGTAGTACCAGAACAAGAGGGCGAAAGGCAAATTTTCAGGCCAATGCTTGTAGTTATCTATCATCTTCCTCAGTATCCTCTTGATGTTCTTGTTGGCCGCTTCAACTGCTCCATTCATTTGTGGTCGATATGGAGTTGAGTTGCGATGAGTGATCCTGAACTTCTCACACATTTCCTTCATCAGACCACTGTTGAGATTGGACCCATTGTCGGTTATGATTGATTCTGGAATTCCGAACCGACAGATGATGTTGTGATGAACAAAGTCCACTACTACTTTCTTGGTCACAGACTTGTATGATGATGCTTCTACCCATTTTGTAAAGTAATCGATCGCCACCAGGATAAACCTGTGTCCATTTGACGCTGCCGGCTCGATAGGACCGATGATGTCCATGCCCCAAGCTGCGAATGGCCATGGGGAACTAGTGACATTGAGTTCATTTGGTGGCACGTGAATCAAGTCGCCATGGATCTGGCATTGATGTCACTTTCGCACGAAACTGATGCAATCTGTTTCCATCGTCATCCAGAAGTAACCTCCCCGTAGTATCTTCTTTGCTAGCATGAAACCGTTCATGTGGGGTCCGCACATACCTCCGTGTGTCTCTTCTAATAACTTGTTTGCTTCTTGAGCGTCAACACATCTTAACAAACCCAAATCCGGAGTTCTCCGATAAAGGACCTCGCCGCTCAGGAAGAAATGGTTTGCTAACCTCAAGAGTCTTCTTTTGTATGTTGGTCGTGCCTTCCGGTACTCACCGCCTTGAGATACCTCTTGATCTCGTCGTACCAAGGTTTGCCCTCCGATTCTTCATCTATCCGAGAACAATAGGCTTGCTCTAGCACATCTACTTTGATTGGGTCAATATAGTTCTTATGCGGATGTTGAATCATGGAGGACAAAGTTGCCAGAGCGTCTGCAAACTCATTTTGAGCCCTCGGAGTATGCCTGAACTCTATTTTAACGAACCTCTTGCGCAATTCTTTCACGCAGTGTAGGTACGGAAGTATCTTTCTATTCTTGGTGGCCCATTCGCCTTGCACTTGGTGAATCAACAGGTCTGAATCCCCTACGACCAGCAACTCTTGTATGTTCATGTCAATAGCCATTCGGAGTCCTAGTATGCACGCCTCATATTCTGACATATTATTGGTGCACGGGAATCTGAGCTTTGCTGATATTGGGTAGTGTTGTCCAGTTTCTGATACCAAAACTGCTCCGATACCTACTCCTTTGAAATTCGCGGCGCCATCGAAGAACATTCTCCAACCTGGATATTCTTCTAAGATGTCTTCTCCTACAAACATCACTTCTTCATCTGGAAAGTAGGTCCGCAAGGGGATGTATTCCTCGTCTACCGGATTCTCTGCGAGATGATCTGCTAATGCTTGCCCTTTGACTGCCTTTTGGGTGACATATACGATGTCGAATTCACTTAAAAGAATCTGCCATTTTGCAAGTTTTCCAGTAGGCATAGGCTTCTGAAAGATATACTTGAGCGGGTCCATCCTTGAGATGAGGTAGGTGGTGTATGCGGATAAGTAATGTCTGAATTTTTGTGCAACCCAAGTCAAGGCACAACACGTGCGTTCCAGCATTGTGTAACGAGCTTCATAAGGCGTGAACTTTTTACTCAAGTAGTATATTGCTTGTTCCTTCCTTCCCGTCTCATCATGTTGTCCTAACACACATCCGAATGCATTTTCCAATACGGATAAGTATAATAGCAAAGGCCTCTGGTGGAGGCACCAAGACCGCGGATTTGGATACTCTTTGTTTTTGTCAAGGGCTTGTTGGCAATCCAATGTCCACTTAGTGGCGGCCCTTTTAACAACTTAAATATTGGTTCGCATATCACTGTTGATTGTGCTATGAACCTGCTGATATAATTCAAACGGCCGAGAAAACTCGTCACTTCCTTGCGATTTTTCGGAGGAGGCAGTCCTTGAATGGCTTTTATCTTCGAAGGATCCAACTCTATTCCCCTTCTGCTCACAATGAAACCCAACAATTTTCCCGCTGGGACGCCGAAGGCACACTTTGCCGGATTTAACTTCAGGTTGTATTGCCTCAATCGTTCAAAAAACTTCTTCAGATGGACCAGATGGTCCGTAGCCCTCCGTGACTTGATAATGACGTCATCCACGTAAACTTCAATTTCCTTATGGATCATATCATGAAAAATGGTAGTCATGGCTCTCATGTAAGTGGCACCTGCGTTTTTAAGTCCAAATGGCATGACTCGATAATAATATACCCCCCACGGAGTGGTGAACGCGGTCTTCTCTGCATCTTCTTCGTTCATTAGGATTTGATGGTACCCAGCGAAACAATCGACAAATGACTGCAACTCATGCTTCGCACAATTGTCGATGAGTAAATGAATGTTCGGCAGGGGGAAATCATCTTTAGGGCTTGCCTTGTTGAGATCCCTGTAATCAACACAAACTCGTATCTTACCATCCTTCTTTGTTACTGGTACAATATTGGCTAACCAAGTAGGGTATTTTGCTACCCGAATGACATTTGCGTCCAATTGTTTGGAGATCTCCTCCTTGACTTTCAAACTCTGATCCGGCTTGATTTTCCTTGGTTTTTGCTTCACTGGAAGGCATGATGGTTCAATGGGCAGCTTATGAGAAACGATGTATGTGCTTAGACCTGGCATATCATCATAGGACCAAGCGAATATGTCGACATACTGCTTCAATAGGGCCACCAGATCTTCTTTCTGTGCGGTATTCAAGTGAACGCTGATCCTTGTCTCCTTCACGACTTTATCATCTCCTAGGTTTACTGTTTCTGTTTCATCCAGATTAGGTTTCGGCTTATCCTCGAACTTTCCTAACTCTTCCGTTAATTCCCCCAACGGGAAATTTCCTTCGGGTTCTGTTGGATTATTCTGACTTTGTTCGCTTGTTTCATGACATGTCACATTTTCATTATCGACAAGTATATTATTTTGTATGCTGAAAGAAAGGGAATAAAGAGCGTTGATTAAAACATAACTTGTTATTAAAACTTCAAAAGGGAAATAAGCTCATAAAACTGTGTTCCATAATTCAGAAAAAATACGAATTGAATTGTTTAAAAACGTCTAATTATTAATTCTACCCAGACTCATGAAAAAACAGTGTTGGGGTACAGGTCCAGTTGCTCAAGACATCTCCTGGCTCTGCACTCCAAATTGTCTGGTCATCTGTGTTGTTATACCCCGTATTTCCTGAGTATGTACGTGAGGGCGTACGTATAATAATTTAAGCCTTAAAGATTGGCTAGTTTCGAAAATTGTACACAACACCCGATTAGAGTCGTTTTTCGACGAAACGTTTCCACAGCTTTCGTAGGGAAAATTCCGGCTATGTCATTTATATTTTTTGCGGATTTTTCCGAGACACGAAACATTTTGGACCAACGAGAGGGCGACACTTGTCACCCTCTAATTGGAAGGAGTGGGCGGCTAAGTTGGACGAAAATGGTGAGTTGGGTTAGGTAGGATATTTTGTGCAAGTTGTTGTGGTAGATGGATAAGGTGCACTTGGCTTAAATCTAACCCTACACTTGCACCACACTTGTCTTCATCTTGGCCATTGGTTGGCCTTCACTTGACCTATAAATACCCCTCTAGTTGAAGACTTTCTTCATCCAAAACTTGAGCAATCTTTCTAAGTCTCAAATACTCTCTACCTATTCTTGTGCTATCGTCCAAAGCCCCGCCCCCCCCTTGAGAAAGGCACTTGGCCGAGAGACTCCCCCTCCCCCCTTGTGGTGTCTAGCCAGTGGGGTACCCCTAGCCTAGTTGTCTCGTATAAATACCCCTTTTGTGGTATAGAAATACTCTCCTAGTATTGTTATAATACCCAAAATACTCTAGCCCATATACCTTATAGTACTTTCCAAAGTACCCTTTATACTGAAAAACCGGAAAATACGATTATACCTCCTTTAGCCACTAAACTAAACCCTAAGGAAAAATATTCACCCGTAGTTGAGGTATTAAGTAGAAGTTGTGTAGACACTTCTAAGGGTTTCTTGGAGCGTTTTGGAGCGCACGGAGTAGAGCTAAACCTTGTTCGTGAGCGACATTTAACTCGGATAATTTTGGGCTTATGGAGGTAAATATCTTGTCTCTATTGTAATTGGAAATTACATGATTGTTAGAATATATAGTTGAAGTATACTATATATAGAATGAATATTGAATAGAATCGAACGTAGTTCGTCGGCAATGTCTTTTGACTTAAGCTGAATAAGAATTGAACAAGAATCACATGTAGGATAATAAAAAGAAGAATCGAATCAACTGTAATTACATAGGTGTATTACATGAGACTTGTGTAGCATTCGTGTAGTAGAATTGTACACGTCCGGTTAGACGTGTTAACCCCACTGGTTGGCTTGGTGGCGGCCTCGATAAGGAAGGAGATTTACGCCGCTGTGTGGGGAATGTACGAATTTTACGTAGAATATGGAACGATGAGATCTAGATGTTAATAAGCGCCTTGTGGCCTTATAGGTTGAAGTACTACGTGTGGTGCAATCTACGTGGCTTAAGGAGTAGCCGACTGTTTGAGGTACTTGGAGCATTTTGCTATTAGTCGATAATCGTCGCGAGGTATGTGAACCTCTTCCTATCTGTTCTAGCATGATATGTGTATAACTATGTAGTACGGTAGACGTACATGTGTTTAATGTATTTGATTGTTTTGAAACATAAAGTGTTATAACGACTTTAGGGGAAGTTGGTTATAACAGCTTTATGTAGGTAAGAAAATGCTTTGTGGTTTCAAAGGGTAACTGATTTGACTTATAACTGACTTGATGTGTGATAATAAAGAACTTGAAGTATTTTAAAAGAATCATTTTTGAAAGAAGAGAAATACTTGGTTTTGAAAACGTAAGAGTTATACTAGCTTTATGGGAAGTTAGGTATAACGTCTTAAGAAGGGTAAAGAGCATGGTTTACGGATTTTTAGAAGTTAAGAGACTTAATCTTAAAAGATAAGAGACTTGACTTGGATGAATTAATATGAGTTTTGTGTAAAACCTCATTCGTGAGTAATGAGTACTTGGTTTTAAAAGGAATAACGCTTTCTTGATTCGAAATCGAATGTGTATCGACAAAACCATCGCAGCGTTAATAGAGGAAAATGTATTGAATAAATGAAGTATTATATTAAAACCAGAGAAACCTCCATCTGCATGAAGCTAAGATGAGACAAAATGATATTACATTTTCTAGACCATGGTCGCTTAATAAGATTGATTATGAACAGAATAACATACACTCATATAAGGAATATGTTTTCTCAGATTGTTTAAAAGAGAATTATATTCTTAAATGATTAAGACTATGAACTATGAAACTTTTCTAAAATAAAGAGACTTGAGTAAGTGAAATTAGGCAAACTGGAACTTTAGGGAAAAAAATGTTGTTAAGAAGAAAAGTGTTTTGGTTTACCTAAAAATGTGAGTCACTCTTTTTTTAATACTACGGTATCGGGTGACTTTTATAAGAGGAATGAATCTCTTAAAAGGAATTTAACGACGTAGTACTTTAGGTTAAAACCCGACTTTGGCATAAAATGAAAGTACTTTGAGTTGTGTATGACTTGCCTATGCTTGTTGTGGTGAAACCTGCCTATGCTTGTGATGATAGCCTTGTTGTGCAAGTGTTGTATTTCTGTGTTACCGCGTCTCTCGATGGAGGGCCGGTTGACTTGTTGAGAACTTACTTGGACGTGCTGGCAGTGACGAAGAATTCCACGGGTATGTTTCCATTTTGATTGATTGATGTTACATGGACGTCTACACCGTCTGCATTCCGGGGACATGGCGTGCAGGCAGGTTGATCACCCGATATATTGTTGTTGATGTTACATGGACGCGTCTACACCGTCTGCAGTCCGGCATGTGGCCATGCAGCATTTGTCATTATTGTTGCATCATGGACATGTTTACACCGATGCAGAATTCCGGGGGCATGCGGCCATGATGCGAACATGATTGGTGTTGTGGGCGTGAGACCCATAGTTATATTTTAGTGATGACTTTGAGGGCGTGAGTCCCTGACTTGACTGCTTTTAGTTTGCATACTGTATTTTGGTCATCATACATGTCTCCTGCTTTATATAGACTGTTATGATTTAACTACAGTATTTTCAGTTTCACATACTTGGTACTGTTGTCTCGACCTCGCCCGGCTGCGTTCACGCCGCAGTAGAAGTACATCGGTATCGATCCCCGCTTTTTAGGATCACCTTTCGTATTGGAAGCTCCGTTCCTTGGAGGCTTATCTTTTGGTATGTGTTCCACGAGTTGTAGGTTCTTGTACATTCGGGGTATGGCGGGCCTGTCCGTCATAGTTGTTGTAAATCTTAGAGGTCCGTAAATCTTGTTGTAGGCGTGGTTGTAAAAGGATTAAACTGCTCGGTTTGTATGTACATATACGAGGCGCAACTGTTTTGGTTGGCCTGTTTACTTATATATCTCTTATTTCATGTTCATGTTTTATTTCCGCTGATTTTCTCTGATGTTGTATCACTAGGGTGCCCGGGGTAAGGCACCAGTCACGGGCCCGGGTTCGGGTCGTGACAAAAGTGGTATCAGAGCAGTTAATCCTCGGAAAGTGTCTACAGACCGTGTCTAGTAGAGTCTTGATTATCGATGTGTTGTGCACCACATCTATAATCAGGAGGCTGCAGGACATTTAGGATTGGGTTCCATTTCTTCTCATTCTGAGATCGTGCCTTAGAGCTGTGTGATAAGTTGGACCCCTCTGACGTATTTCGTTTTTACCAGTTATGCCTCCGCGTAAGGCAACCCGGGCCCAGGTGGGCAAGGCAGCTGAGGGAGCTGCTAGTGAGATACAGAGGAGTACGAGGGCGCAGGCCCGGTCAGTACCTGAGAGAGTACTTCCGACGGCGAGTTTCGCGACGCCGCCAGCACCAGCAGAGTTTAGAGCCGCAGCAGTGGCTGCTGAGACTACAGTACCTGAGCCTCCAGTCCCACGGTCTGGGGAAAAAGAGATGGGTTACAAGGAGATGGCGATTCGGCGGTCGTGGCCGATATGAGGATAGTGGGACGCAGTTCGATAGCACCGTGGTTCACCCTAGATCGGATAGTTTGAGGCTACAGGACTTCCTGAGATGTAGCCCGCCAGAGTTCTACGGGTCGAGGCCTGAGGATGATCCGCAGGAGTTCATCCGACGATTCTGTGGATGAGAGTGATCAAGGCTTCGGAGACTGAGTCAGTGGTCTTAGGTTCGCATCGGCTGCGTGATACCGCAGTCGACTGGTTTGATTCGTGGGAGCTGTCCCGGGGAGAGAATGCACGTCCAGCCGTTTGGGACGAGTTTTCGGGGGCCTTCCTGGCACATTTCTTGCCTCCACAGATGAGGAGGGCTCGGGCCGACAGATTTTTGATGTTGAGGCGAGCAGCGTCTGATTCGGGAGTACAATGTGAGTTTGACTCATTGGCGGTATGTTCCGCATTAGTAGCTTGTATGGAGGATCGAGTGCACCGATATATTACGAGGCTTGATGATTACCTAGCGGAGAGTTGTTGGTGTGGCCCTTCAGGTAGGACATGGACATGCGCAGCTTATGCACTTGGATGTGAGCGGAGAAATCGACGGAATGATCGAGATCGCCAGAAGAGGCGAGCAGCAGGTCCTTTGGTGACTTTCGAGGCGGACCGCCTCGAAGACCCTAGTTTTGTACCTCCGCCCGGCAGCAGTGGTCCTCCACAACCTTCGTGGCATCGAATATTCGGAGCAGTCGAGCTCGGGGTTGTGTTTCGAGGAGTAGGGTGTTGGCGGTCGACCCCTACCTCGGTGTGGTCGATGTGGTAGACCGCATTTCGGGAGTGTCGTGGTGCCAAAGGAGCTTGTTATTTTGCGACAGCAGGCCATTTTGCGAAGAACTGTCCGAAAGCGGTAGCACGGATGTTACGACTCACCTTCAGATCGATGGTGGTTCATCGCCTGCATTATGCGCCTGCAGGCGTGCCTATGATTAGAAGTGAGCGGTAGATTCGTATATCCTTAACCCTCTAGAGACTTGTATGTATTAATGTTATGATATTGTGTTAAGTGTTATGTTCGGATAGCTTTGTGCTAAAATGTGATTTAGGGACACGGTTGGTGAAAAGTAAGCACAAAGTGAGAAAATGATGAACCTTAGGATATTGGTTGAGACCTTAGATGTAGGCCTTCGAGTACGTGATTTTGCGAGTGATCCTTGTCGAGTGCATTTTTTTGCCTAGAATGTATTATGTGATAAGTCCTGGTTGGGTAAATGAAAGTGGTAGCTTATGATGTGATTTAGCAAGATTGTTCCGTCGAGGAGCTTGAGTTGGCGCGATTGTGGGTCGGGTTGGGGCCATGGTGCGGGCCAACCCGCCGCCCGCTTCGAGGTGGGTCACTCGGTGGTCCCACCGGTGGCGTGGTCACGAGGGTGCTAGGCCCAAGTTTAGATGACCATCGTATGAGTTCGGGGATACGTTCGACCAGAATCAGTTCGTGAAGGCCGAGAATGGCCTTAGAGGAGATCGAGGCTAGTAAGATGATCAAGTTTGGAGGTAGTGACTCCAAAGTTTTGGAAACTGAAGTATGGTACGTATACTAGAAAGAGTTCGAGTGTTCGAGAAGGGTACAACGAGTTAGGGGAAAAGTAAACGTGTGTGATCGTTTCTTTTGAGAAGTGAAGGTGCGAAGGGGACTATATTTTTAGACCTTGGTGGGGACTTTTGAGGTAAACAGAGGTGATTCCTCGTTGGCTTGGATTTGGGTTTTCGCGCGCTTGTTTTTTTTTTTTGTGGCCAGGTGTGGCATGTTTGGTTTCGTAAGTATAGTAGTGAAGGCTATACCGGCACGTGTTTGTTTTGAGACTGAGAAGGAACATTCGGGACGAATGTTTCTAAGGGGGGAAGAATGTTATACCCCGTATTTCCTGAGTATGTACGTGAGGGCGTACGTATAATAATTTAAGCCTTAAAGATTGGCTAGTTTCGAAATTGTACACAACACCCGACAGAGTCGTTGACGAAACGTTTCCACAGCTTTCGTAGGGAAAATTCCGGCTATGTCATTTATATTTTTTTGCGGATTTTTCCGAGACACGAAACATTTTGGACCAACGAGAGGGCGACACTTGTCACCCTCTATTTGGAAGGAGTGGGCGGCTAAGTTGGACGAAAATGGTGAGTTGGGTTAGGTAGGATATTTTGTGCAAGTTGTTGTGGTAGATGGATAAGGTGCACTTGGCTTAAATCTAACCCTACACTTGCACCACACTTGTCTTCATCTTGGCCATTGGTTGGCCTTCACTTGACCTATAAATACCCCTCTAGTTGAAGACTTTCTTCATCCAAAAACTTGAGCAATCTTTCTAAGTCTCAAATACTCTCTCCCTCTTGTTGTGCTATCGTCCAAAGCCCCTCCCCCCCTTGAGAAAGGCCCTTGGCCGAGAGCCTCCTCCCCTCAGGTGTCTAGCCGTGGGGTACCCCCCCTAGCCTAGTTGTCTCGTATAAATACCCCCTTTTGTGGTATAGAAATACTCTCCTAGTATTGTTATAATGCCCAAAATACTCTAGCCCATATACCTTATAGTACTTTCCAAAGTACCCTTTATACGAAAAACCCGGAAAATACGATTATACCTCCTTTAGCCACTAAACGAAACCCTAAGGAAAAATATTCACCCGTAGTTGAGGTATTAAGTAGAAGTTGTGTAGACACTTCTAAGGGTTTCTTGGAGCGTTTTGGAGCGCACGAGTAGAGCTAAACCTTGTTCGTGAGCGACATTTAACTCGGATAATTTTGGGCTTATAGAGGTAAATATCTTGTCCCCCTATTGTAATTGGAAATTACATGATTGTTAGAATATATAGTTGAAGTATACTATATATAGAATGAATATTGAATAGAACTGAACGTAGTTCGCTTCAATGTCTTTTGACTTAAGCTGAATAAGAATTGAGCAATCACATGTAGGATAATAAAAGAAGAATCGAATCGAATCGTAATTACATAGTGGTCAGACAGAGACTTGTGTAGCATTCGTGTAGTAGAATTGTACACGTCCGTTAGGCGTGTTAACCCTCGGTTGGCTTGGTAGCCGCCGATAAGGAAGGAGATTTACGCCGTTGCGGGGAGGTCTTCCGAATTTTCTCAGAATATGGAACGATGAGATCTAGATGTTAATAAGCGCCTTGTGGCCTTATAGGTTGAAGTACTACGTGTGGTGCAATCTACGTGGCTTAAGGAGTAGCCATTGTTTGAGGTACTTCGAGCATTTTGCTATTAGTCGATAATCGTCGCGAGGTATGTGAACCTCTTCCTATCTGTTCTAGCATGATATGTGTATAACTATGTAGTACGGTAGATGTACATTTGTTTAATGTATTTGATTGTTTTGAAACATAAAGTGTTATAACGCTTTAGGGAAGTGGTTATAATACTTTATGTAGGTAAGAAAATGCTTTGTGGTTTCAAAGTGGTAAATCGATTTGACTTATAACCGACTTGATGTGTGATAATAAAGAACTTGAAGTATTTTAAAAGAATCATTTTTGAAAGAAGAGAAATACTTGGTTTTGAAAACGTAAGAGTTATACTAGCTTTGGGAAGTTAGGTATAACGCCTTAAGAAGGGTAAAGAGCATGGTTTACGGATTTTTAGAAGTTAAGAGACTTAATCTTAAAAGATAAGAGACTTGACTTGGATGAATTAATATGTGTTTTGTGTAAAACCTCATTCGTGAGTAATGAGTACTTGGTTTTTAAAAGGAATAACGCTTACCGATTCGAAATCGAATGTGTATCGACAAAACCACCGCAGCGTTAATAGAGGAAAATGTATTGAATAAATGAAGTATTATATTAAAACCAAGAGAAACCTCCATCCGCATGAAGCTAAGATGAGACAAAATGATATTACATTTTCTAGACCATGGCCGATTAATAAGATTGATTATGAACAGAATAACATACACTCATATAAGGCATATGTTTTCTCATTGTTTAAAAGAGAATTATATTCTTAAATGATTAAGACTATGAACTATGAAACTTTTCTAAAATAAAGAGACTTGAGTAAGTGAAATTAGGCAACCGAACTTTAGGAAAAGAATGTTGTTAAGAAGAAAAGTGTTTTGGTTTACCTAAAAATGTGAGTCACTCTATTTTTTTAATACTACTGTATCGGGTGACTTTTATAAGAGGAATGAATCTCTTAAAAGGAATTTAACGACGTAGTACTTTAGGTTAAAACCGTTATACCCGTATTTTCGTAGTATGTACGTAAGTGAATACGCATAAAAAGTCTAGCCTTAAAGTTTAGGCAAAACGCGTTTTTGGGCACAACTCGCAAAACGAATAGTTTTCCGACGAAACGCTTTCCACACTTTCGTAGGTAAATTCCGCTATGCCATTTCTAATTTTATGGATTTTTCCGAGAGACGAAACATTTTGGACCAACGGGAGGGCGACACTTGTCACCCTCCAATTGATGGACTTGAAATCGCCCATTTGGACGATTTGAACAATAGGGAGCACGTTTTTTGTGCCTTGTGCACAAGTCAAGGAGTTGGTAGGATATTTGTGTATAGTTAATCCTCACCCTACACTTGCCTTGCACTTGTCTTAATCTTGGCCATTGGTTGGCCACTTCTTGACCTATAAATACCCCCTTAGAGATGAAGAGTTCTTCATCCACAAATCTTTCCAAGTCTTGAAAATCCTCTCCTCTCCCTTTGTAGCCCTTTTTCGCCCAACACCTCCCCTCCTCGTGAAGGCCCTTGGCCGAATACCCCCCCTAGCCTAGCCAAAAATCTACCCCCCTCCCTTGGTAGAAAAGTTGCCTTCTTGTATTGTTATAATGCCCAAAATACCCTAGCCCAAATACCTTAGTACTTAGTAGAAGTTGTGAAGAACTTCTAAGGTTTCTCGAGCATACAACTTAGGAGCAAAACCTTGCTCAGGCGCGACTTTTTCTAGGATATTATTGGGCTTACCGAGGTAACTAATCCTAACCCTCTTTTGAATTAGAGAATACATACTGTAGTAGTATAAGAATAAGTATTAAAGAAGAATATTGCAGAATAGATTTGAACTGCTACTACAAAGTAGGCGGTTTAAAGAAGAATAATCAATCAGATTTTACATAGGACTGTTTTCACAAGAGACTTATATAGCTCACCGGTAGGGAAGTGCTGCCCGACTTTCCGTAGAATGTGAACCCTCTGCTTAGAATGACCTTGAGTAGTCTTTGATAGATATCTGCGACTATTATAGTCGACTCTCTGCGCGACATATTCAACTCGCGTGGTTTTCAATGAGAAGGTATGTGATTCTTCCTAAAGCATGATATTTTACAATATATATAACTACGGCAATGCCTCACGCTTAAGCTCAATAACACTTACTAAGAATGCCTCACGCTTAAGCCCAATAATAAAGATCCAAAGTATTTCAAAAGAATACTGAATCATTTTTAAAGAGAACTAATTGGTTTTTAAACAGAAGCTTAAGAGTTATACTAGCCTTATGGGAAGTTAAGTATAACCACTTAAGATTGATAAAAGAAACAGTTTGCCTATGTGTTTATAATGCACTTATATTGAATTGTGAAAAGAATAATAAGATGGTTTGATAAGTAGACATGATATGATGCTATGTGTGTTAGTGTCTTGTAACGTTTGTGAAAAAGAGTATTCTTGTCAGGCTTATGTTGTTTAACGATAAGTCGTTAGGTTAGTGTAGCATCACTCACCTCTTGACATATTACCGGGTTGTCGCCTCCGACGCGGTATACTCAAAGCGGTCCAGGACCATGATTCGAGAATACCTCATGCGGGTCCAAGGGACCTATGCGAGCTACGGAGTTCCGTGTTAGCGCGGGGTTATACCTCACGCGGCCTACGTGGCCACGCGGACGATTTAGTCCAGACGACGCCGAGGAGCTACCTCGATGCGGGGTTATGTACCCTACGCGGCCTATGTGATTGGCCTATGCGGACTACGGAGTCCGTGATTAGGCTTGCATGGTGATACTACGCAATTGGCCCTCGCCGATCATTCGCAGCCTAGAAAAGACCTCGCTACGCTTACCTATCGCTGCTCTGTTTGTGATGCGCACTATGCGCGTTTCTCGTTGTTTCATACATACTTGCAAAACTGCTTTCAAAATGATATGTTTCATTTAAGTATTTTACAAGTTTCATATACTTAGTACTGTTGATCGACCTCCTTCTGGGTTGCGCTCATGCCGCAGTAAGGGCAAGGTGTGCTAGATCCACATTCTTAGGATCTCTACGCTGGTGCCTGAGCTCCATCTTTTCCGAGGCTCTACTTTGGGTATGATCTCCCGTTGTAGATAGTTTTGTATACAGGTATGGCGGGCCCCGTCCCGCCATAGTTGTATATTTCCTAGAGGTCTCAGAGTCATGTTGTACAAAGGTTTGATGTAATCGCTAAACCATGTTTATGTATATATGCCGAAAGGCGATGTTTCTCACATAAACTGTGGTCTTATATTATAAATCGTTTCATGTCTTGCTTTATATTTCCGCCGATTACTGGATGTATGACTACTGGGTGCCCCTTGAGGCACTACCACGCCCCGAACGGGTCGTGACAAAAGTGGTATCGAGCGCTAATCCTCGGAAAGTGTCTACAGCACCGTATCTAGTAGAGTCTTGATTATCTGTGTTGTGCACCACACCAATAATCGTGAGGCTATAAGATATTTAGGATTGGTTTCATTCTTTTCATTCCGAGATCGTGCTTTAGAGTCGTGTTATAGTGGACCCTCTAACGTATTCCTTTCCCGTACGCTTATGCCTCCACGTAAGGCAACCCGCCCGTATGGCAAGGCAATGGCGGAGCCGCTAGCGAGACACCCAGAGTCACGAGGGCTCGTGCCCGCCTATACCGTAGACGGCGAGTTCTATGACGCCGCGCCCCAAAGAGAGACCACAAGACCCACACCTCCCGCCCCACACCGGGCGGAGGAGTTAGGGTACAAGGAGACGGCCCACCTTTTGGCTAAAGTCAGGCCCGACACGGAGAGACCGACGCGGCGCCTCAGCCTAGCCCAAAGACCGGCCGCACTCCGTGGTACACCCGAGGCGTATAGTTTGAGGCTACGAGATTTCGAGTCAGAGCCCGCCAGAGTTTTACTGGTCGAGGCCGGAGGATGATCCGCAGGAGTTCATCCGCCACCAGAGGATCACGAGGTGATCAAGGCCTCGTGAGACAGTCCGTGACTCGGTTCGCGATCGGCCGCGTGATACCGCAGCCGATTGGTTTGATCTACGGAGTTATCCCGGAGAGCACGATCCCCGCCTACTGGGATGAGTTCTCGCAGGCTTTCCTCACTCATTTCTTGCCTCCACAGATGGCGAGGGCGCGGCCGATAGATTTTTACCATCGAGGCGCAGAGGACGACCGCCGTGAGTACAATGTCGAGTTTGATTCATTGGCTCGACATGTTCCAAAGATTGTAGCAGATACGAGGATGTGGTGCACCGCTATGTCACCGCTAGACGACTATATGGCCGAAGTCATGCGGTGTTTTCCACCGGTATGGACATTACCCGCACGCAGCTCATGCTCGATGCGAGGAGCGTAGAGACCGCCGTTGACAGCAGCAGGTTAAGACCAGACGGCAGGTCTTTTGGTGGCTATCGTGGCGGGCGGCCTCAAAGAAGAGCCTAGATTTGCACCACGCCCAGCCCAGAGCACTCGCGCCGCCCTCAAGACAACCGGATATTCGAGGCGCACTGTGGCCCCAGACTTCGATGTCCAGAGCGGCAGAGGTATCGCCGACGACCACCTCAAAGGTGGCCGATGCGCAGATCCCACTTCGAGTTGTAGTGCTACGAGTTTGTTTCGGCCAGGCGGCAGGTCACTATGCGAGGAACCGTCCACCGCGGCAAAGGCGATCGATGGTAGGGTCACCACAGTTCGCTTCACGGTCTTCTTCATCCTCGACAGCTACTCGCCTGGAGGGCAAGGTACTCATGGGTCGCCAGGTCGCGCGCAGGTCGTGGCTCGTCCCAGCTTCTAGCGGTCCTCGAATCCGCATTTATGCTTTGTCCACCGACAAGATCGTGAGGCCTCACCGATGTCGCCACAGTACCTTATCGCTCGGGTTTGATGTGTATGCTTTGATAGATCCGGTTCTACTGGCCCTATATATCCCCTTGTTGCTAGTAGGATGTGGATGAGCCCGAGTCCATAGACCCTTTCGAGGTAGCTACGCCAGCCGGGTGATTCTGGTAGCTCGGGTATATAGAGCTTGTCCCGTGACTATTTACGCCGGACCCCAGCCGACTTGATAGAGTTGGAGATGACCGACTTCGACGTGATTATGGGGACGGATTGGCTAGCTTCTACGCCAATGTTGATCGCAGAGAGAGTAGTACGGTTCCAGCTTTCGGCGAGCCATTGTTGAGCGAGGAGCACCAGATCGCCGGTGGTAGGTTTATTTCCTACCTCAAGGCTAGGAAGACGGTGCGCATGGGTATATCTACCATCTCGCTCGTGTTTGATAATCAAGTCGCGTACCAGATTTTCGCCGCCCAGAGTCACGAAGTTCCCGCACGTGTTTCGCATGACCTCCGTATCCTCCCGAGAGGAGATTGAGTTTTGTATTGACATATTGCGCACACTCGCCTATTTCCATTCCGCCATACGTAATGGCACCGCCGAGTTGAGAGAGTCAAGGATCACCAGAGATTTGCCGGAGAAGCGGCTTCATCAGCCTAGTGTTTCTCCCTCGGGAGCGCCAGATTGTTCGTGAAGAAGAAGGACGCCGCGCATGTGTTGATTACAAATGAACAAGGTGACCATTAAGAATGATACCCTTCCTGTGATTGATGATTTGTTCGACTACCGGTGGTGCGAGATATTTCTCCAAGATTGATCCGCGATCGCTATCATCAGTGCGAGTCGAGAGGTGGATGTCCCTAGGATCGCATTCGTGACCCGCAGACGCATTATGAGTTCGTGGTCATGTCTTTTGGTTGACCAATGCTCCGGCAGTATTCATGGATTTGATGAACCGAGTGTTCAAACCATTTTTGGACACGCTTGTGATAGTGTTCATCGATGATATCTTGGTTTATTCTCGCCAGAGCGCGAGCACGCGAGCATTTGAGCGGTCTTGGCCGACGCTTCTCCAGACTGCAGCTTGACGCCAAGTTTTCCAAATGTGAGTTTTGGTTGACTTCTGGCGTTTCTTGGGCATATTGTCGGGCCGATGGCATTCGAGTGGATACGCCAAGATCGGCGATCGAGACTTGCCTGCACCTACTACTCCGGCTGCAGGTTCGCAGCTCGGGCCTTGCAGATATTATCGGCGGTTCGTAGAGAAGTTTGCTTTATCTCGCACCATTCACTAGGCCGACTCGTAAGGCACCAAGTTTCAGCCGATCGATGCTTGGAGCGTGGTTTCCAGCTGCCGAAAGAGACCGACGACCGCTTCGCTTCTTACTTCCGCAGGTCCGGATGGTTATGTCGTGTATTGTGATGCGCCGTGCATCGGGTTGGGTTGTGTGTTGACGCAGCATGGCAGTGGTTATAGCATATGCATCCCGACACCAAGAAACACGAGAGGAACTACCCCACCCATGATTTGGAGTCGGGCCGTGATTCACGCTTTCAAGATCCTGAGGCACTATTTGTACGGGTTCACGTGGATATTTTTACGCACTACAAGAGCCTCCAAAGATATCTTCATCCGTAGGAGCTGAACTTACGATGCAGACGGTGGTTAGAGTTGCTTAAGGATTACGATGTTGATATCCCGTACCACCCGGGAAGGCCAATGTCAGGCGTATGCCTTAGTCGTAGTCGATGGGAAGCCTATCGATGTGCAGCTAGAGAGGAGGGACATGGTTCGTGATTTGCATCGCCAGCGAGCCTTGGTGTCCGCTTGATTGATTCTCGATAGCGGGGGTTAGAGTTCGCGAGGTTGCCGAGTCTTCCATCGCCGGCGAGGCGAAGAGGCAACAGCTCGAGGATCCACCTTTGATTCGATACCGTGATACGCCTCTTCGTGAGGCAAGGGTCCTTGAGGTAGCACCATGGGGTGCTAAGGTTTGAGGCGATTGTGTGTTCCAGATGTTTCGTGACTTCGCAGCAGGTTCTTGGGAAGCACACACAAGCGTTTCTATCCATCCGGTCGACCAAGATGTACCACGACCTTAGATCCGTGTATTGGTGGGATGGCTGAAGAGGACGCTGCAGAGTTCGTAGCTCGCGCCCGTGTTGTCGCAGCGGTAGAGCACCGTGAGGCCCGGTGGTTTGTTGCAGCGATAGAGATCCCGACTGGAAGTGGAGGTAATCAACATGGATTTTATCACAGGATTACCGCACTCGCAGGAGACATGATTCTATATGGGTTATCGCCGACAGTGACAAAATCAGCCCATTTTCTTCCCGTCAGACGACTTTTTCTACCGAGGATTATGCCGCATTTACATCCGAGAGATCGCCGATCGCATGGAGTCCCTACTTCGATCATATCGCATGTGGAGCCCGCTTTACGCTAACTTCCTGAGGTCCTTCCGAGGGTTTAGGACGCAGTGAGCCTCGAGTATCGCATTTCATCCACGCATGCACGGACAGCAGAGCGCACTATCCGCACTCTCGAGGATATGTCGCGAGCCCGTGTTATTGACTTCATGGTAGTTGGGAGGATCATTTGCCTCTAGTTGAGTTCGCGTATAATAATAGCTACCACTCCAAGATTCGATGGCGCCTTATGAGGCCTTGTATGGGAGGAAGTGCAGATCGCCTATAGGTTGGTTCGATGTGGGCGGCGGCGCTAGTGGGACCAGACGGTACAAAGCAGCAGTGGATAAGGCGGCTTATCCGAGAGCGGCTATCGACATACTCGTAGTCGCATGTAAGTCGATGCAGATCATCGCCGTCGCATCTTGAGTTCGAGGTTCATGATTGGGTTTTCCTAGCGTGTCACCCACGGCGGTGTGATGAGATTCGGAAGAAGGGGAAACTCACTCAGGTACATCGGGCCGCTTCGCATTGTCCGCAGGTAGGCAAGGTTGCCTGAGTTGGATCTGCCGTCCGATCCGGAGGCAAATGCATCCGGTTTTCACGATCTACGCCGGCGAGATGTATCGGATCCATCTAGTGGTACACCCGATTGACGATGTCCAGTGACCGAGGGTTATCGTATGAGGAGATTCCCATAGCGATAGTCGATCGTCGTGTTAGGCGTCTCGCGACCAAGGACGTGGCTTCCACAAAGTCTGTGGGCGAACGAGCTCGGTGAGGACGACGTGGGAAGCCGAGGAGGACATGAGGCGTAAGTATCCTCACCTATTCCCCACACCTCCGTGTAATTCACTTTCCTACTTGTAAATTTTCGTTATCGCTTCGCCTAAGTGTTGCTCTGTGGCCGCGTGGCACTTACAATCGCTTAAGTTATGAAGAATCTTATCGTTAATCGTTTGGGAAGGAACATTCGACGAATGTTTCTGCGAGGGGAGAATGTTATACCCCGTATTTCCAGAGTATGTACGTAAGGGAATACGTACAAAAAGTCTAGCCTTAAAGTTTAGGCAAAACGTTTTTTTTGGGCACAACTCGCAAAACGAATAGTTTTCCGACAAACGCTTCCACAGCCTTCGTAGGGTAAATTCCGCTATGCCATTTCTAATTTTTTGCGGATTTTTCCGAGAGACGAAACATTTTGATCAACGAGGGCTTACACTTGTCACCCTCCAATTGATGGACTTGAAATCGCCCATTTGGACGATTTGAACAATAGGAGCACGCTTTTTGTGCCTCAGGCACAAGTCAAGGAGTTGGTAGGATATTTGTGTATAGTTAATCCTCACCCTACACTTGCCTTGCACTTGTCTTAATCTTGGCCACTTCTTGACCTATAAATACCCTTAGAGATGAAGAGTTCTTCATCCACAAATCTTTCCAAGTCTTGAAAATCCTCTCCTCTCCCTTTGTAGCCCTTTTCGTCCAACACCTCGCCCCTCCCCTTGTGAAGGCCCTTGGCCGAATACCCCCCCTAGCCTAGCCAAAAATCTACCCTCCCTTGGTAGAAAAGTTGCCTTCTTGTATTGTTATAATGCCCAAAATACCCTAGCCCAAATACCTTAGTACTTAGTAGAAGTTGTGAAGAACTTCTAAGGTTTCTCGAGCATACAACTTAGAGCAAAACCTTGCTCAGCGCGACTTTTCTAGGATATTATTGGGCTTACCGAGGTAACTAATCCTAACCCTCTTTGAATTAGAGAATACATACCGTAGTAGTATAAGAATAAGTATTAAAGAAGAATATTGCAGAAAAGAATTGAACTGCTACCACAAAGTAGGCGGTTTAAAAGAAGAATAATCAATCAGATTTACATAGACTGCTTTCACAAAGAGACTTATATAGCTCACCTGCAGGGAAGTGCTGCCCGACTTTCCGTAGAATCGTGAACCCTCCGCTTAGAATGACCTTCGAGTAGTCTTTGATAGATATCTGCGACTATTATAGTCGACTCTCTCATGCGACATATTCAACTTAAGGTGGTTTTCAAGGTATGTGATTCTTCCTAAAGCATGATATTTTACAATATATATATAACTACGGAATGCCTCACGCTTAAGCTCGAATAACACTTACAGAATGCCTCACGCTTAAGCCCAATAATAAAGATCCAAAGCATTTCAAAAGAATATCAATCATTTTTAAAGAGAACTAATTGGTTTTTAAATGTAAGCTAAGAGTTATACTAGCCTTATGGGAAGTTAAGTATAACCACTTAAGATTGATAAAAGAAACAGTTTGCCTATGTTTATAATGCACTTATATTGAATTGTGAAAAGAATAATAAGATGGTTTGATAAGTAGACATGATATGATGCTATGTGTGTTAGTCTTGTAACGCTTGTGAAAAAAGAGTATTCTTGTTGTGCTTATGTTGTTTAACGATAAGTCGTTAGGTTAGTGTAGCATCACTCACCTTTTGACATATTACACGGGTTGTCGCCTCCGACGCGGTATACTCAGCGATGCAGGACCATGATTCGAGAATACCTCATGCGGGTCCAAGGACCTACGCGAGCTACGGAGTTCCGTGTTAGTGCGGGTTATACCTCACGCGGTCTATGCGCTACGCGGACGACGAGTCCAGATTTACGCCGAGGAGTAGCTACCCTCGACGCGGGTTATGTACCCTACGCGGGCCTACGTGATTGGCCTACGCGACTACGGAGTCCAGGATTAGGCTTGCATGGTGATACTACGCAATCGCCCTGCTCGATCATTCGCAGCCAAGAAAAGACTGCTACGCTTACCTATCACGCTTCGTTTACGATGTGCACTACGCGCTTTCCTTGGTTGTTTCATACATACTTGCAAACGCTTTCAAAATGATATGTTTCATTTAAGTATTTTACAAGTTTCATATACTTAGTACCGTCAGATCGACTCCTTCGGGCCGTTCATGCCGCAGGTGGCAAGAGCAGTGCTAGATCCACATTCTTAGGATCTCTACGCCGTGCCTGAGCTCCATCTTTTCCGAGGCTCTACTTTTGGGTATGATCTCCCGTTGTAGATAGTTTTGTACATCATGGTATGGCGGCCCCGTCCCGCCATAGTTGTATATTTCAGAGGTATGTAGTCATGCCAGATAGTGTCGGATGTAACTGCTAAACCATGTTTATGTATATATGCCGAAAGGCGATGTTTCTCACATAAACTGTGTCTTATATTATAAACTGTTTCATGTCTTGCTTTATATTTCCGCTGATTACTCTGATGTATGACTACTTGGGTGCCCCGGTAAGGCACCAGTCACGGGCCCCGGAACGGGTCGTGACAAAAACCCGGACTTTGGCATAAAATGAAAGTACTTTGAGTTGTGTATGACTTGCCTATGCTTGTTGTGGTGAAACCTGCCTATGCTTGTGATGATAGCCTTGTTGTGCAAGTGTTGTATTTCTGTGTTACCGCGTCTCTCGATGGAGGGTCGGTTGACTTGTTGAGAACTTACTGACGCGGCCGGGCGGTGACGAAGAATTCCACCGTATGTTTCCATTTTGATTGATTGATGTTACATGGACGGTCTACACCGATGCAGACTCCGGGACACGTGGCTACGCAGCAGGTTGATCACCCAAAGATATCATTGTTGATGTTACATGGACGTGTCTACACCGGCGCAGACTCGGGCATGTGGCCATGCAAAGATTTGTCATTATTGTTGCATCATGGACATGTTTACACCGATGCAGACTCCGGCATGCGCCATGATGCGAACATGATTGGTGTTGCGGGCGTGAGACCCATAGTTATATTTTAGTGATGACTTTGAGGCGTGAGTCCTCGACTTGATCGCTTAGTTTGCATATCGTATTTTGGTCATCATACATGTCTCCCGCTTTATATAGATCGTTATGATTTAACTACGATTTTCGCCACATACTTGGTACTTGCAGATCGACCTCCTTCGGGGCCGTTCATGCCGCAGTAAGACATCGGCCGCCGATCCCCGCTTTTTAGGATCACCTTTCAACAGATTGGAAGCTGCTCCTTCTGAGGCTTATCTTTTGGTATGTGTTCTCGAGTTGTAGGTTCTTGTACATTCGGGGTATGGCGGGCCCCGTCCCCGTCATAGTTGTTGTAAATCTTAGAGGTTTGTAGTACTGTTGTAAGCGTGGTTGTAAAAAGGATTAAACTATTCGGCTCAGATGTCTATACGCAGAAGGCAACTGCTTTGGTTGGCCTGCTTACTTATATATCTCTTATTTCATGTTCATGTTTTATTTCACGATTTTCTCTCGATGTTGTATCACCAGGGTGCCCGGTAGGCACTACCACGCCCGGTTCGGTCGTGACATGTGTAGTCTTCCAAAACCGCATGACACTCTGCTTCTTCCTCAGAAATGAAAATGCCTTGAGTCCCTCCGCAAGAATGTCTGCATCCTCCTCTTCTGGTAGCTGAGCAGGGTATGCTTTGACGAATGAATGATTCTGGGTGGAACAGTCTTGGCGTATGAGACTCACCCTTCCTTCGTGATCAAATAACATCATCTCCTCAGCAGTGGGCCGATATCCGAGGCCAAAAGTGTCCTTCTTCTCCGGCAGGTGAATCGGCTCTGTGATTCCTCCTAGTTTTGGTCCAAGTCCTCGACCTGGCTCAAAACCATTTCTCAGCATCTCTCGGGCCACCATTTTGGGAGTGCGAGGTAGTTGCATTCCTTTAGCCTTGCTAACGTCTACGATCTTGTTCATATGGTAGACAGATCCATCCAGCTTCTCCATACTCTCAATGACTGGAATTGCCTCTTTGGTGTTAGCAGTATTGTCCTTGTCTCCCTCAACCACAACTTCATGATGATTCCAGATGAATTTCAAAACTTGATGCAAAGTGGAAGGGACGGCTCCGACCACGTGGATCCAAGGTCTACCGAGTAACAAATTGTAGCATGTGGATATGTCCAATACCTGGAATTCTATCTCGAACTCTGCGGGCCCAATCTGTAGTGTCAAATCAGTCTCGCCCGCGACGCTTCTCAGGGTCCCATCGAAACCTTTTACCCTTGTGTAGCTCTCACGGAGTTTCCCAATGTTGACTCCTAAAGTTCGCAGAGTATTCAAAGGGCATACATTAACAGCCGACCCCCCATCAATCAAGACTCGAGAGATAAACTTATTAGCACACTTGACTGTTATGTTCAATGCTTTATTATGACCCCGACCTTCAGGAGGCAATTCATTCTCATGGAAGATTATCTTTTGCACCTCTTTAATTTGCCCGATCAATGCTGAAAAGTTCTCATCGGCGGTCTCGGCTGGCACATGAGCTTCTTTCAAAACCTCCATCAAAGAGGTTCGGTGGCTCACGGAATTCATCAACAATGACAATAGGGAGATTTGTGCTGGTGTTTTACTCAACTGTTCTACAATGGAATAGTCTCCTGTAGGCATCCTTCTCCAAAATTCCTCTACTTCTGGTTCGGTCACAGTCTTTTTCTGGGGCGTCTTTCGCGATGCTTCTACAGATGAGTAACGCGTTCGACCTCGCCACCCCCGCCGCAACAACTTCTACCACCGCTTTGCCACCCTCATTATGTTGTTTGATCGAATGACTCCATCCTCGCACTAAGACCGACATCGAGGCTTATGACGGCCAACTCTACTTCCAACGCGCTCGACCTCGGGCAAGAATCACACGGGCAACGCGTGGGCGATCCCCGCCTCCTTCTCCTTGATTGGTACGATAGTCCTTCCATATCGCATACATCATCAAAGGTGATCATGTGCACGCCAAAGATTGTCGTGATTTGGCGGATTGTTGTTGACATTGGGAAGGCTCTTTCAACCGAATAGCTCCTTCTCCGATTAGCTCCTCAATTCTGTTTTTCAAAGCATAACAACTATCTCAGATCGTGCTCGACACTCCAGTGGTATGCACAATGCTTATTCTCATCATGCCATGGTAGGAGTGGATTAGGATTTCGCCGATTGGTTGTATAAAACCAATGCCTAGCCTTTCATATAGTTGGGAGTATGGTTCACCAACGGGTGTATGGTTTCATGCCTCCTCTCGGCGTCGGTTCGAGGTCTAGGTGTGTTTTGTGCGTGGTATTGTTGGGGTGGATATGCTGGTCTGTTTTGTGAGGGATTTGTGCGGGCGAACACCCGGGTCAGATATCCGGGTGGTGTAGACAGTGAAGGTTGATTGTATGTGGAAGTATTTTGGCTAAAATAGTCATATGGAGGTTTTGGAACGTGGGGTTTGGTATGTTTGGGGTCAGTTGGTATGTCGGGGCTCGATTCGCTCTTGTCTTTGCTGCACCGCCATGATAGGGCCGCCCTTCCTTTTTCTTCTTGTTCATCCCTCCCATCGACTGATTGTATTGCTTTGCTTGTCGCTTGCAAAGCAGCCAGGTTTGTGATCCTACCTGTTCTGAGTCCTTCTTCCACAAAATCTCCCATTTTTACTACTTCCGAAAAATTACGTCCAATAACGCTAATCAACCTCTCATAGTACGTGGGGTCCTTTAGGGATTGTACAAACAATGTCGTCATCTCACTTTCTTCCATAGGTGGCTGGACCTTCGCCGCTCGATCTCCACCTCATCAGATATTCCCTAAAGGTTTCTATTGACTTTTTCTCCAATTTCATAAGATAGAATCTGTCCAGGACGTTGTCCGTATTAAACCTGAACCTGTCTACAAAGTCCTGGGCCATCGCCCCCCAACTACGCCACTTCCTTGGATCCTGGCTAGTATACCAATCCAAAGCTTCTCCAGTCAAGCTCCTTATAAACAACTTCATGATGATTGATTGATCTCTTCCCACACCCACTAATTTGTCGCAATAGGATCTCAAGTGTGCACGAGGATTACTTTTGCCGTCAAACAGGTCAAACTTTGGTACCTTGTATCCAACGGGCAGTTCGACGTCGGGATGCATGCATAAATCCTCTAGACAACATGTAGCAAACTGCGTTAGTGTAAAGCACGTGATTTTGCAAGAGTGTAAAAACATTTAGCAAGTACATGTTGCATATAAATTGTCACATTGCAAGTGAGTCCTAACATGCATGGGGACCCTTTGATGCCAGGGGTAGGCCTAAACGTCACATATGCGAGGTCATGATGGATTTGTTCAAGCCGTCCAACTGTAATGCTTTTGTTGGAAATGACGACCAAATGACGGTGCACTTTTTCCAATTTCAACATGACAAGATTAGGTTTAGATTTGTCCATTATTGTCACGCTACACATAATATCTTTGCCGTTGGTCGTTGAGAAACCCGTCGACAAGTTTGGTGTCTTCCTAATTGTGGTGTCGATGCCAAGGACCGATCCACCTAAGGTAAATGCATGCATGCCCTAAAATAAAGGGTGGTATAGCTCTATCTTAAGTTTCTAAGATTTGGCTTTTCTGGACGCAAGGTTCCCGAGCGGACAACTCGAGTGAGAAGGCTACGCGACCACCGGTTGGACCGGATTCTCCGCGCAAAATACCAACTCTCTTAAATGTGGGTGTTTGAAAGAAATTTGCAGGTGCGCAAAGCACACCCGCGTGTGAGTGTGTGATTGTGTGAATTTTCCAGAGCGGAAGAAATATGAGCGGAATGACAGTTTAAGGAAAGCAGTAAAGCAGGTAGCAATTAAAATAAACAAACTATAGCACACAAAATTAAATGCAAAAAATAATGCCAAATAATAACCCTAGGTTTGTTATGGTTAAGAACCTTAATTCCCCAGCGGAGTCGCCATTTCCAACAAAAGCATTACAGTTGGACGGCTTGAACAAATCCATTCATAGGCGAATGCTTTGACTTTGAGGTGCGCCTCCGGGTACCTGCAAAGACACTTAGTAGAAGGGTTAATAAATCCAGATTCCATATAAACATAAACCATTCATAGCTTAGTGAGTCTAGTCACATAGAAACCAAACCTTTCCACAGTGTAGGACTAGAAACAGGTTAACAAAATCACCTGCACAGGCCATTTCTTTAGACATTGAACATGTATTAACACTCAGAACAAAGAGCTAGAAGATGAATGCAAAATCGTAGGAACATGATTTGAACTTAGCATAGAATGGATTGACATGACTTTCTTAGACTCAACCTAGGAATCTTGTTTCCACTTAACATATCAAGCATTTATAGTGATTTTATTACAATTCCTAAAAATTATGGATTTTAACTACCCCAAACAATGGAAACAAAGTAAAAATAAATATATTATGATACATATTAAACTCGTATAGTTAGCTTAAGAGTAAGATACATTAGCTATCTTATGAGACGATAACGTGAAGATCTTATTTTAGGATTAAAATGTTTGTTACTTTATCGGGATGATAACACGACATTGTAAATCGTGTATCCTTGATCTTAGTAACATTTTTGATTGGAGGTCAGTCTTAAGTTATTTAAGATACCATAGTGATGTTTTAGAAAACAAGTAAAAGATTTGTATCTTTTTTATTATAGGCATATAAATGTACACACATAATCACACATAATCCTTTGAATTTTGGTTGTTGTTACTTCCGGGGAACACGTCGGCTTAGTTTGAAAATTTTGGGATTAGACCTCATAATCCCTTTTACTTCCCACTAACTATTGGTTAGGAGAAGTATAAATTATTTAGCTTGTGATTTTCGGAAAAGTACACCACCCCAGTTAGTTACAAAAAATGGGCAGTGGTTTTAACAAACAAATAAGGGAAAAACCACAAGCTGTAAGTTTCATATTTTTTAGGGAGATTAAACTCGTTTCATATAAGGAGATTAAGACACATGACGAGAGTAATTAATTTAGGCATGCTTCAGATAGAATGAAGGTAGAAATCAAACCTAACTAATTATCAATTGTCAAATGGTATACACCTAAATTCCGAATTGGATACATATATAATGGATAGTTCTAATATATGGTTATTCTAGCAAGGTGACCCATTCAATAGCGCTTTGAGAAAATAGCAATGCATGTGGTAAAGCAAATAGTAGATGGAAACCAATCGACAACCGGCGAGGCTCAAATAAAATGTACATGAATACAACGGAATGCATAAACATGTATGTTGGAGTAAAAGGATAGAAACAACCTGATCAAATTGCATAGCTGAATTCGAAACAGTAGCAACGATGAAACGTTGGGGATTAGTGTTGTATTGACTGTATATCTCCAAAGAAAACTGATTTTCGATTTGGAACCATTGATTTTTCTGTTGTTTGCTCCCCTTTTTTATTGTATGGAAGGGGGTTTGGAACCGCTGATTTTCTCTTTTGTTATTGTTTGTTGTATTTTTTTTTGTCTGTCTGCATCTGGTTCTTGACTCGTATTTCCCCAAGGTGTCTGAGAGGTTTTTGGGCTTATAATGTCAAAGCTAACAAAAGATTAGTTTTCCGCTGCTGAATCCTCTGCCCTTTTGCATGCCGGAATTGATTATATATAGTCCTGATTGTGGTCCTAATTTTGGTATGATTCTTACAACTGATTTGGTGATATTGATTACTGATTTTCGGTGATCCTTTACCGTTGTTTTGGTGAGATTCGGGTAGATTTAGGGCGATTTTTACCAAAACTAAAAGGGAGATTTATGGTAAGTTTTGTTATGGTAAGTATTGATTTTGGGGTATATGTTGGTATTGGTTCTTGTTATGGTAGGTTTGTATGGTGGCATGGGTGTAAGATTTTGGACGATAATTGGAAGATTTGTCATGGTTATGGTAAGTTTGGGCGATGAGAAGAGAAGGTGCGGCTATGAAGTTTTAGGTTAGGGGTTGAGAGGGAGAAGGGAAGACGAAATGGAAAAGGGCTCGGAATGAAGGCTGGGCGTGGAGATAAAAGAGCTGGGCCGAGAGTATTGGGCCTGCGGGTGTGGGTTGCGGGTCGCGGATGGGTAAGGGAAGATCAGGGCTGGGCGAGTTGAGGGGAAAGAAAAGAGGCTGGGCGGACTGGGCCCTGCGGGTTAGGGAAAATAATGGGCCGCAGGTTTGGGCTGGGTAGTTAAATTAGGGTATTAGTTTTAGGTGTTAATTAATTAATTAGTGGTGAGTTTTAGGTATTTAATTCTAGGTAAGTGTATTATTAATTAATTAGTGATAACTTAAATTAACAAGTGTGATTAAATTATTTAGGTGCTTCATTAATCTAATTGTTATAATAAATGCGGGCGTGTTATTTAATTAGTGTTTAATGTTTATAAAGTGATGTCATTATTAAGACTCATTAAATAAAAATTAGGACTTCTTAATTCTTTTGTGAATGCTATTATTAAAACGCGTGTGTTAGATTCAGGCCCCTCTCAATCCGATGGATACAAGCAAGAAGCATCGGATTTTCCACCCCAACGACTCCTCCCCTCTCAAATCGAATTGAAAAGGGGAGATTTTCCACCCTTTTCCATTACCTCATCTGTTGAAAATATCACATACATATTCTCCTCTCTTTTTGAATTCGAATTTCAAACCAAAAGCTTGTTGAAGAAGCTGTTGAAACCCCTCAATTTGGCAAAATACAGCCCTTTGGGTTGTGTTTTAGGGAGGCGGTCTGGTTATTAGTTTGAAGTTTAAAATGGTGTCCTAAAACAGTCACCGTCGAACATCTACTTTGATTGGGTCAATATAGTTCAGACCTGTTGATTCACCAAGTGCAAGGCGAATGGGCCACCAAGAATAGAAACCATTGTGAGTCTCAAACACAATGTACAATCGTTCACCAGGAGGCGAGTCGACCGCCACTGTAGCGATATTGGCTTCTCATGTCTTAGTATCCTTGGCATAACACTAGCTGAGCCCACACTATATAAAATATTTTTTTTTACAATATCTTCTACATATATATATCTATATATATATATGTACATTGTGTTTGTTCGGTAATTTATTTATTATTTACTAACTCTTCTACTAAGTGTCTTTGCAGGTACCCGGAGGCGCACCTGGACACGTAAGAAAGTGATAAATTGCTCCTAACAGTATACGTAAGGTTAAGATTCTTATATAGGAGTTAATTATGAAATTGTTTTTATACGTGTGCGCGAGATTACTTCCTATGGTGTTTATGATAACGTTAATTTCTTAAGGATATGGAGAACATATATTAACTACATGACTGAAGCATCGCTAGGATTAATTATTTTAGATTTAAGCTTATATGATGAACCTAGAATAAATAGGAGGCAAATTTATCTTTAAACTACCCTTCCAAAGTATTCAAAGACTAGTAGAATTAATTATCCTATTAATTACAATGTTAATAAATATGGCAATAATAAATAAACGAATAAATAAATGCGTAAATAAATAAAGGGAGGAATGAGACTGGAGTTGTTGTAGCGTCTAGGACGGATGGCGACACCATCTATCTTATGATTGTTTGGAAGCCCTGCGGCGGAAATGCGGTTGGTGATATGGAAACCATTGTGAGTCTCATACCGAGACTCTTAATTATTCTCCCGATGCATGCCATAAAAAAAATAAGAAAAGAAAAGGATTAGTAAATAATATAAACTCCATCCTATACGAAATAAGTAGAATGACGTGGCCAGTATTAACATGAGGCGATACAGATACGAGGCCTTTACTAGCAAATAAACACATTAAAATATTAATTAAGTGATGGGCCCCCACGTGCAGGAGGCGTGATTCAGGCCCCCATAACATCAGATTTTTATTATTCAGATTTTGAACATGAATGTTGTCCACAAACAGGCCCATTTACACGCAAATACCTCTACTATTTTAGCCAAGTAAGGGTTGATATCCATAAGATGTACACATAACCCATGGGGAGGTATACAACCCATATACACCGAATGCATCGATGCAAACAAAGACAGATAAGAGGAAATATCGGGCATCAAGCGGGGGACAGATACGAGGTAAGTCAATAGCTATATTTTGTGGTGATGCATGGTTATTGACGACCGATTGGCGCGTAATCTCGAAGGGAAAACATAGACGTACACTTTCCTCGACCATTAGTTTAGGCAAATATGGGACGGACTCATTTTAATTCTAGGTAACTACTTGGATTCACATCAAATTGTAGAGGTATATCCACAGACTGAGCATATAAATGACTTCATTAACAGGATATGTGAAGTATGATGTTATAATTAACCAGTGATTCATTTTAAGGCTAAACCAGTTGGGGTACATCAAAACAGGATTCGTCAACCAAGAAGAAGTCCCATACTGTTTCATTGGAGTCATTTCAGCATAGTCGACCCTTAACTAAATGTTCTTAAAACAGACTGACTTGATTCATATACCAAACATATACTCAGCATAACATATGATCAATACTTTAGCATACCTAGGGAATTAACACGAGGTAACAACTTATATATTCCTCTGCACTTCGATCCGAATATGTATTAGGGTTGAGAATCCAGATGCAACGTACTTAAAACACTGGATTTTGGATTATACTAGAACAGGGACATGCCGAAATCTGAGACACAACAATAATCATTCAATATTAGGCAATCTTAATGAATTTTAACAGCTAGCTATACAGGTATCACCCATCTTCCAAACTTGAATTAATCTTAATAATAGGTATGTGTATGGTGGAGACCTTCGACTATCGATACAAAATGGGTCCAGGACTCTTATGCAAATATTATTGCCTACCCATACCCGTAAAAAACACAATCAGACACATGCACATACTTAAAAACAGAATCGATACCCAAATATTGAAGAGCCACAATTAACATATTTACTTGGAAACGACGCCTAAATTAAATCAGGCAAATTCGATAGAACAACATATGAATCCTATCACAGAACATGCAGTACCATTTAAACAATCGAATGAGCATAAGAGAGAGATTTCGACTTTTGTGGTAGCGAATCGAGGCGATTTACAAAGGTTTTCCCGAATCGTCGAAAAAAAAAGAAGAAAGTTCTGAAGAGCTGGTTTGCAGAATAGTAATTTGAATGGAAAAGAGAAGAGTTTAGACGCGATGTAGTCTGTGATATGGAAACCATTGTGAGTCTCATACCGAGACTCTTAATTATTCTCCCGATGCATGCCATAAAAAAAATAAGAAAAGAAAAGGATTAGTAAATAATATAAACTCCATCCTATACGAAATAAGTAGAATGACGTGGCCAGTATTAACATGAGGCGATACAGATACGAGGCCTTTACTAGCAAATAAACACATTAAAATATTAATTAAGTGATGGGCCCCCACGTGCAGGAGGCGTGATTCAGGCCCCCATAACATCAGATTTTTATTATTCAGATTTTGAACATGAATGTTGTCCACAAACAGGCCCATTTACACGCAAATACCTCTACTATTTTATCCAAGTAAGGGTTGATATCCATAAGACAGACACATAACCCATGGGGGAGGTATACAACCCATATACACACAATGTACATATATATATATAGATATATATATGTAGAAGATATTGTAAAAAAAAAAAAAATTATATAGTGTGGGCTCAGCTAGTGTTATGTCAAGGATACTAAGACATGAGAAGCCAATATCGCTACGGTGGCGGTCGACTCGCCTCCTGGTGAACGATACTATGAGTTCTCGTCTAATCTTTTTCACTTTCCTCCTTGCCCACATATTCCGTCTCGCTTACCACGGGGGCCTCCAGATCGACGGATAAATCCTTCTTTGGCCAAAGCGTAGTGTCATGTTCAAAATCAGTTTAATACCAAAGTGTAGTATCATGTTCAAAAATCAGTTTAATACCAAAGTGTAGTATCATGTTCAAAAATCAGTTTAATACCAAAGTGTAGTATCATATTCAAAATCAATTCCAGCAAAAGAAAAATAAAGAAATCGGTCATTTAACTTGCCAAAAACAAACCAGTAAACCAGCGACCACAACCCAAATAAACTGGGTGATAAAATGGTACAGAACAGTAATCAGGCTCGGAAAGGTCGCCGGAAATTTCAGAACATACCCAAAATCGGAAAATCAGTAACAGCAAAACAGTGGGTAAAATCAGTAAAAAAACATTAGTGAGCAAAATCACAGCAGTAGCGAAATTCAAACCCAACAAAACAGTAATCGGGCAATAGCCAAACGAGCCACAACTGTTCATAAAAGGGGTATAACCCATAGAACAACGGCAACCAAATTCGGATTAACAACACAGTGAGTAGGCAATGGCCAAACGAGCAACGACAATTATAAAACCAAAAGGGTATAACCAGTGGAAACTTTAGTGACCAAGATCACAATAGCAGCGAGAATCAAAGAGGGAAAGTGTATAGGCAGCCATAGAATGATAATAATGGGGTTCGTTGAAGATAACGATTTCTCTTGAAAGAAAATAGTCATAACCAAAGTAAACGCAGGTACCAAAAATAAAACCGAAGCCCAAGGTCGCCGGAGTTGTAAAACTCCGGCCAGATGTAAAACTACAAAATCAGTCCAGATGAAAAATATGCCAACAAATCTAAAAAATAGGACCAAACCATGCTGTGAGAGTGGCGGCGTCACTTCCACGGCGAAGTCGCCGGAGCAACGCCACTACTACTGAGGTTCGATGGGAGAGGGTCAGGCGACGGTATTAATGGGTGACGGGATTGGGGGTGTTCGACGGTGACTGGTGGTGGTGCACTGGTTCGAACTCCGGCGGCGTGACTTCGCCGGAGTTATGGCGGATGGTGAAAAGGGGACAGAGGGTTGTTGGCGACGGGAATGGCGTGGTGGAGTGTTGTGGTTCGACGGGAAAGGGGCAGGGAGAATGAGGGGGTAGTGTGCGACTGGTGGGAATGAAGTAGGGTTGGCGGCTGCTTAGGTTTTTCTAGAGAGAGGGGTAAGACGGATGGGGTCCTGGAGAGTTCGTGAGAGAGAGCGGTAGTGGCGGTGAGGCTAATAAAATAGGGGCAAGAAAGGGTGAGATTAGGGTTTGCGGTATTGGGCTTTGGGTATTGGGCTGGGGGATTAATTAGGATATTAGTGTTTAAGAGTTAATTTAGGTGTATTGATTAATCAGTGGTAAATTAAATTAATAAGTTGTGATTAAATTATCTAGGTGCTTTATTAGCTTAAGCTTGAGTTTTAAAACTACTACCATAATAAATGCGGGTGTGCTATTTAATACGACGTCATTGTCAAATTATTTATTTTATGTATTTATTATCAATTAAGAATCATGACAGAGCTTAAATTAATTAATATGGGCGCGAGACTCTAAGTGCGTAATTTTCTACGTGAGACGCGGTGCCATTATTAAATTGCTTATTTATGCATGTATTAATGTTTTATTTGCTGCATTTTATTATAAAAATTATTAGAATTATTATTGAAAATTAGTCTAATTTTATAGTTAATGACTGGACGGGAGGGTCAAAATTGGGTGTCAACAGTTGTCCCTCTTTGTATGGAGATGATGGAAGAATCTTCGGACAAAGACGTTGACTCATAGCCAATTTTGTCTCGACCCTCAGAATTAACATGTTGGGCAATTAGGCAAGGCTGACGCGGACTCAAAAATTGTCCCAGTGTCGAGTTATGACGACACTGGGCTACCATGGTCAAAACCAAAGCGGGCTAATGCGGACTCAAAGCTTGTCCCAGTGTCGAGTTATGACGACACTGGGTATGTGGTGCTAAAACATAAAAGATAAAAATTAAAATAACTGGCTTGAACCTGGGGTGTACCGGTGTCGACTTATGTTGCTGGGTTTTATGGTGATGCGGAACGAGTGGACCGATGCTTGAGGCCGCTTCTGCCGTTTGTTGGGAAGGTTGGCCCCCCAACAAATTGTCCCGGTTCGCTGTAAGAGAAAATCCACGTTATGCTTCATCTTGTGCAGTTCCTGTAGATTGAAGCTAAGATAGAAGCATTAGTGCATAACTGTCAAAACACAATAATGTAAGAATGTAAGTTTTGTGTTGTGGTTGTAGTCAAATCGTATATACTATATAATGAAATGGTGAGATGATACGCCGTCATGTATAGGCAGACGATGCAGGCGTTATCGCGTTGTATCGTCTCAGACGAAATGCAAATGTCGCCTTGTATGGGCGGAATCGTCTTGTATGGACGAAATGACGTCTTGTATGGACGAGATGCAAATGGCGCCTTGTATGGGCGATATCGTCTTGTATGGACGAAATGCAAATGACGCCTTGTATGGGCGTTATCGTCTTGTATGGACGAAATGCAAATGACGCCAGATGGCGTTATCGCTTCAGATGGACGAATGCAAATGACGCCAGATGGGCGTTATCGCCTTGTATGGACGAGATGCAAATGACGCCAGTATGGGCGTTATCGTTGTATGGACAAAATGCAATGACGCCTTGTATGGCGCTTATCGCCTTGTATGGACGAAATGCAAATGACGCCTTGTATGGGCGCTATCGTCTTGTATGGACGAAATGCAAATGACGCCTTGTATGGGCGTTATCGCTCAGATGGACGAAATGCAAATGACGCTTTATGGCGGAATCGCTTGTATGGACGAAATGCAAATGACGCCATGGGTGGAATCGCTTGTATGGACGAAATGCAAATGACGCCTTGTATGGGCGCTTATCGCTTGTATGGACGAAATGCAAATGACGCCAGATGGGCGTTATCGCTTGTATGGACGAAATGCAAATGACGCCAGTATGGGCGCTATCGCTATGGACGAAATGCAAATGACGCCAGATGGGCGTTATCGCTTATGGATTTAAATGCAAATGACGCCAGATGGGCGTTATCGCCTCAGATGGACGAAATGCAAATGACGCCAGATGGGCGTTATCGCTCAGATGGACGAAATGCAAATGACGCCAGATGGGCGTTATCGCCTTGTATGGACGAAATGCAATGACGCCAGATGGGCGTTATCGCTCAGTGGACGAAATGCAAATGACGCCAGATGGGCGTTATCGTCTTGTGGGACGAAATGCAAATGACGACTTGTATGGGCGCTATCGCTTGTATGGACGAAATGCAAATGACGCCAGATGGGCGTTGTCGCCTTGTATGGACGAAATGCAAGTGACGCCTTTACGGGCGTTATCGCTTGTATGTACGAATGCAAATGACGCCTTGTATGGGCGTTATCGCTTGTATGGACGAAATGCAAATGACGCCAGTATGGGCGTTACGCCGTATGGACGAGATGCAAGTGACGCCTTGTATGGGCGTTATCGTCTTGTATGGACGAAATGCAAATGACGCCTTGTATGGGCGTTATCGTCTTGTATGGACGAAATGCAAATGACGCCTTGTATGGGCGTTGTCGCCTTGTATGGACGAAATGAAAATGACGCCTTGTATGGGCGTTGTCATCTTGTATGGACGAGATGCAAATGACGCCTTGTATGGGCGTTGTCGTCTTGTATGGACGAGATTCAAATGACACCTTGTATGGGCGTTATCGTCTTGTATGGACGAAATGCAAATGACGCATTGTATGGGCGGAATCGTCTTGTATAGACGAAATGCAAATGACGCCATGTATGGGCGCTATCGTCTTGTATGGACGAAATGCAAATGACGCCTTGTATGGGCGTTATCGTCTTGTATGGACGAAATGCAAATGACACCTTGTATGGGCGTTGTCGCTCAGTATGGACGAATGCAAATGACGCCTTGTATAGGCGTTGTCGTCTGACATAATCGCCGATAACGTCGTTCGACGCGTTCCGCTTTGCTCCGTAGAATAAATGCTCCCGCAAGCTAAGCTCGAGAAAAAGGTTAGTGTATAAATCGCTAAAACAAAATGATAAATATTTGAGAAAGGCAATTATGCTGGTAGAGATGTCGCCCCCGAGATGTTTCTCGCAATCGCGACTGCCATGATGCCTTTGTTGTGCTTTATGCCCGAGCCGACGCGCTAGATTTTGTTGCGGACTTTTGAATTTCGATCGCTGATTGCCTGCCCTCTCTCGCTTATGTTGTTTCTTTCGCTTTTGCTAATATGAAGAACTTTTGTTGTATCTTCGCTAATATGAAGGACTGCGTTCAAAGAAAATTTTGTGAGTTTTTGGGGTGGTCGATTCAGATTTGACTTCGCCGCTTGTTCTTGATAATCGCGCGTGCGCCTGTTTGAACATGCAACCCCGTGCAGTTTCCTACATTGTCCCGCTTTGAAAAGGGTGTTTGGCCTAAAGTGGGTCTCAATATAGTTGCTCAGATGTTATGTGCATTCTCGTTATTTTCGAACGGCGGAAAGTTTCCTAACGTGTGACCGGCCGATTTAGGCCGCCACGTATCCCTACGAGGGAATTAGGTCATGACGTAGTTCATTACAAGCGAATATTGGGTAAAATTCTAAAGCGCGGACCGAGGCCGATGTGGCGCCACGATCCGCCAAGGGAATCAGTCGAACGTAGTTCCAATTACAAGTAAAGAACAATTGGGATTTTTAAAAGGTGGGACCGGCCGATGTGGCGCCACGATCCGCCAAGGGAATCAGTCTAACGTAGTTCATTCTGCTTTGCCTATAGGAACTAAGACAGTTCCGACTGCTCCGCTCGGATGCCCTTGAATCGCCATCATTGGACCGTGCCTTTGATCTTGTGAGATATCGATGTTCTGCCATTGTTTAGTCAAATACAAATCGACCTTTGGGGAGATGATAAATCTTTCTAAAAAAAATGCAACAAACGGTGTTAGCATAAAGCACGTAATTTGCAGGTATGTAACAGATATATCGCACATAGCATATTCAAACGTTTCCTAACATGCAGGGGGGACCTCTTTATGTCAGAGGTAGGCCTAAACGTCACATATACGAGGCCATGATAGATTTGTCCAAGTCGTCCAACTATAATGCCTTTGTTGGAAATGGCGACCAAATGACGGTGCACTTTTTCCAATTTTAGCATGTCATGATTAGGCATGGATTTGTCTGTCATTGTCACGCTACACATAATATGCTGGTTGGTCGTTGGGTTGAGAAACCCGTCGACAAGTTTGGTGTCTTCCTAATTGTGGTGTCGATGCCAAGGACCGACCCTCCTAAGGTAAATGTATGCATGCCCTAAAATAAGGGTGGTATAACTCTATCTTAAGTTTCTAAGATTTGGCTTTTCTGGACGCAAGGTTCCCGAGCGGACAACTCGAGTGAGAAGGCTACGCGGCCACCGGTTAGACCGGACACTCCACGTATGTTACCAACTCTCCTAAATTTGGGTTTTGAAGAAAGAATTTTGCTGATGCACCCAGCGCACCTCGCATGTAGTGTGTGATAGTGTGAATTTTCCAGAGTGGAAGAAATATGAGCGGAATGCCAGTTTAAAGAAAGCAGTAGCAAATAGCAATTAAAACAATATGCAAATATTTATGTAAAGCAGAATAGTTTAGGCAAAACATAAAAGCAAATAAGTGTGAAACACAAAACAATAAACAAATTAAGCAAATAGGGAAAAATAAAGAAAGAAAAAAGAAGCACAATAATTAACCTATGTCTGTTATGGTTAAGAACCTGTCTATCCCCAGCGGAGTGGTGAACGCGGTCTTCTCTGCATCTTCTTCGTTCATTAGGATTTGATGGTACCCAGCGAAACAATCGACAAATGACTGCAACTCATGCTTCGCACAATTGTCGATGAGTAAATGAATGTTCGGCAGGGGGAAATCATCTTTAGGGCTTGCCTTGTTGAGATCCTCAGAATCAACACAAACTCGTATCTTACCATCCTTCTTTGTTACTGGTACAATATTGGCTAACCAAGTAGGGTATTTTGCTACCCGAATGACATTTGCGTCCAATTGTTTGGAGATCTCCTCCTTGACTTTCAAACTCTGATCCGGCTTGATTTTCCTTGGTTTTTGCTTCACTGGAAGGCATGATGGTTCAATGGGCAGCTTATGAGAAACGATGTCTGTGCTTAGACCTGGCATATCATCATAGGACCAAGCGAATATGTCGACATACTGCTTCAATAGGGCCACCAGATCTTCTTTCTGTGCGGTATTCAAGTGAACGCTGATCCTTGTCTCCTTCACGACTTTATCATCTCCTAGGTTTACTGTTTCTGTTTCATCCAGATTAGGTTTCGGCTTATCCTCGAACTTTCCTAACTCTTCCGTTAATTCCCCCAACGGGAAATTTCCTTCGGGTTCTGTTGGATTATTCTGACTTTGTTCGCTTGTTTCATGACATGTCACATTTTCATTATCGACAAGTATATTATTTTGTATGCCAGACTCATGAAAAAACAGTGTTGGGGTACAGGTCCAGTTGCTCAAGACATCTCCTGGCTCTGCACTCCAAATTGTCTGGTCATCTGTGTAGTCTTCCAAAACCGCATGACACTCTGCTTCTTCCTCAGAAATGAAAAGGCCTCAAGTCCTCCGCAGAATATCCGCATCCTCCTCTTCGGTAGTTGAAAGGTGGTATGCTTTGACGAATGAATGATTCGGGTGGAACAGGTCTTGGCGGATGAGACTCACTCTTCCTTCTCGTGATCAAATAACATCATCTCCTCGGTGGTCGATATCCGAGGCCAAAAGTGTCCTTCTTCTCCGGCAGGTGAATCGGCTCTGTGATTCCTCCTAGTTTTGGTCCAAGTCCTCGACTGCTCAAAACCATTTCTCAAAGATCTCTGCCACCATTTTGGGAGTGCGAGGTAGTTGCATTCCTTTAGCCTTGCTAACGCCTACGATCTTGTTCATATGGTAGATGATCCATCCAAATTTTCTCCATACTCTCAATGACCGAATCGCCTTTCCCGTCGAACCACAACACTCCACCACGCCATTCCCGCCGCCAACAACCTCTCGTCCCTTTTCACCATCCGCCATAACTCCCGCGAAGTCACGCCACGAGTTCGAACGATGCACCACCACCACCACCGCCGAACACCCCAATCCGTCACCCATTAATACCGTCGCCTGACCCTCTCCCATCGAACCTCAGTAGTAGTGGCGTTGCTCCGGCGACTTCGCCGTGGAAGTGACGCCGCCACTCTCACAGCATGGTTTGGTTCTATTTTTTTTAGATTTGTTGGCATATTTTTCATCTGGACTGATTTTGTAGTTTTACATCTGGCCGGAGTTTTACAACTCCGGCGACCTTGGGCTTCGGTTTTATTTTTGGTACCTGTGTTTACTTTGGTTAACGAACTGTTTTTCTTTCGGCAAGAAATCGTTATCTTCAACGAACCCCATTATTATCATTCTATGGCTGCCTATACACTTTCCCTCTTTGATTCTCGCTGCTATTGTGATCTTGGTCACTAAAGTTTCCACTGGTTATACCCTTTTGGTTTTATAATTGTCGTTGCTCGTTTGGCCATTGCCTACTCACTGTGTTGTTAATCCGAATTTGGTTGCCGTTGTTCTATGGGTTATACCCCTTTTATGAACAGTTGTGGCTCGTTTGGCTATTGCCCGATTACTGTTTTGTTGGGTTTGAATTTCGCCATCACGTGATTTTGCTCACTAATGTTTTTTTACTGATTTTACCCACTGTTTTGCTGTTACTGATTTTCCGATTTTGGGTATGTTCTGAAATTTCCGGCGACCTTTCCGAGCCTGATTACTGTTCTGTACCATTTTATCACCCAGTTCATTTGGGTTGTGGTCGCTGGTTTACTGGTTTGTTTTTGGCAAGTTAATGGACCGATTTCTTTATTTTTCTTTTGCTGGAATTGATTTTGAATATGATACTACACTTTGGTATTAAACTGATTTTTGAACATGATACTACACTTTGGTATTAAACTGATTTTTGAACATGATACTACACTTTGGTATTAAACTGATTTTGAACATGACACTACGCTTTGGCCAAAGAAGGATTTATCCGTCGATCTGGAGGCCCCCGTGGTAAGCGAGACGGAATATGTGGGCAAGGAGGAAAGTGAAAAATATTAGAAGAGAACGCATAGTATCGTTCACCAGGAGGCGAGTCGACCGCCACCGTAGCGATATTGGCTTCTCATGTCTTAGTATCCTTGGCATAACACTAGCTGAGCCCACACTATATAAAATATTTTTTTTACAATATCTTCTACATATATATATCTATATATATATATATGTACATTGTGTTTGTTCGGTAATTTATTTATTATTTACTAACTCTTCTACTAAGTGTCTTTGCAGGTACCCGGAGGCGCACCTCAAAGTTAAAGCATTCGCATAAAATAAAAGCGAAATGTTGCTAATTTCTCTTCATTACATCTTTTATGATTATTTGCTTTATTTATTATTTATTAACTCTTCTACTAAGTGTCTTTGCAGGTACCCGGAGGCGCACCTCAAAGTTAACGCATAAAATAAAAGCGAAATGTTGTTAATTTCTCTTCATTACATCTTTTTGTGATTATTTGCTTTATTTATTATTTATTAACCCTTCTACTAAGTGTCTTTGCGGCATTGCAGAGGCTATCACAAAAAATCAAAGCATTCGCCAAAAAAATAAAAAAGCTGTTAATTTCTCTTTTCTTTCTTTTTTATTACATTCATTTGATTACTATCTTGTTAAACATATATCTATTTTAAATATTTGCATGCCTAGTTTAAATATCTCAATTATAGATTACATGTTAGCACAATAATATTAAACTAAGTTTGAGCGGACACAGAGTTAAGCGGATCTTAATCTTAAAGGATACCCTTCCCTTTTAGGATAATATAATAAAGAACACGAGAATCTCACATAGCTTTTGCAGACCTTTAAATGGAGATCATTTATAGCATTTTATGCTATTTAAAAGTGTCTTTGCAGGTACCCGGAGGCGCACCTCAAAGTCAAAGCATTCGCCTAAAAAATAAAAGCGAAATGTTGCTAATTTCTCTTCATTACATCTTTTCATAATTATTTGCTTTATTACTATCTTGTTAAACATATATCTATTTTAAATATTTGCATGCCTAGTTTAAATATCTCTTGGTTAGTTTAATAATTAGAACATTTTTAGAATTATAGATTACATGTTAGCACAATAATATTAAACCTAAGTTTGAACGGACAACCGCAAGTTAGCGGATCTTAAAGGATGTCTAACCCCTTCCCTTTAGGATAATAAAGAACCCTGATCCAGAATCTCACATAGCTTTTGCAGACCTTTAAATGGAGATCATTTATAGCATTTTATGCTATTTAAAAGTGTCCTAATTCACTATAATAATTAGGTGGCGACTCCTTAAAATACATTTAGGAATCAACCGTACGTAGTACTCCCGTTTTCGACTCCGGTTTAAGATGAGGTGTTACAGATGGCGACTTCACTGGGGATTGACAGAAACAATTCTCATTAGTGAACATATTATGTGTTACTAAGGTTTGCCAAATAATAACCCTAGAATGCTATTACAGTACTCCGGCGGCGTGACTTCGCCGGAGTTATGGCGGATGGTGAAAAGGGGACAGAGGGTTGTTGGCGACGGGAATGGCGTGGTGGAGTGTTGTGGTTCGACGGGAAAGGGGCAGGGAGAATGAGAGGGGTAGTGTGCGACTGGTGGGGATGAAGTAGGGTTGGCGGCTGCTTAGGTTTTTCTAGAGAGAGGGGTAAGACGGATGGGGTCCTGGAGAGTTCAGGAGAGAGAGCGGTAGTGAGTCTAGTCACATAGAAACCAAACCTTTCCACAGTGTAGGACTAGAAACAGGTTAACAAAATCACCTGCACAGGCCATTTCTTTAGACATTGAACATGTATTAACACTCAGAACAAAGAGCTAGAAGATGAATGCAAAATCGTAGGAACATGATTTGAACTTAGCATAGAATGGATTGACATGACTTTCTTAGACTCAACCTAGGAATCTTGTTTCCACTTAACATATCAAGCATTTATAGTGATTTTATTACAATTCCTAAAAATTATGGATTTTAACTACCCCAAACAATGGAAACAAAGTAAAAATAAATATATTATGATACATATTAAACTCGTATAGTTAGCTTAAGAGTAAGATACATTAGCTATCTTATGAGACGATAACGTGAAGATCTTTTGGCTATTGCCCGATTACTGTTTTGTTGGGTTTGAATTTCGCTACTGCTGTGATTTTGCTCACTAATGTTTTTTTACTGATTTTACCATCGCTTTCTTTATTCGATTTTCCGATTTTGGGTATGTTCTGAAATTTCCGGCGACCTTTCCGAGCCTGATTACTGTTCTGTACCATTTTATCACCCAGTTCATTTGGGTTGTGGTCGCTGGTTTACTTGTTTGTTTTTAGCAAGTTAAAGGACCGATTTCTTTATTTTTCTTTTGCTGGAATTGATTTTGAATATGATACTACACTTTGGTATTAAACTAATTTTTGAACATGATACTACACTCTGGTATTAAACTGATTTTTGAACATGATACTACACTTTGGTATTAAACTGATTTTGAACATGACACTACGCTTTGGCCAAAGAAGGATTTATCCGTCGATCTGGAGGCCCCCGTGGTAAGCGAGACGGAATATGTGGGCAAGGAGGAAAGTGAAAAAGATTAGACGAGAACGCATAGTATCGTTCACCAGGAGGCGAGTCGACCGCCACCGTAGCGATATTGGCTTCTCATGTCTTAGTATCCTCGCATAACACTAAATGAGCCCACACTATATAAAATATATTTTTTTACAATATCTTCTACATATATATATCTATATATATATATATGTACATTGTGTTTGTTCGGTAATTTATTTATTATTTACTAACTCTTCTACTAAGTGTCTTTGCGGACGTGCGCACTCAAAGTTAAAGCATTCGCATAAAATAAAAGCGAAATGTTGCTAATTTCTCTTCATTACATCTTTTATGATTATTTGCTTTATTTATTATTTATTAACTCTTCTACTAAGTGCTCTGTAACACCTCATCTTAAACCGGAGTCAAAAACGGGAGTACTACGTACGGTTGATTCCTAAATGTATTTTAAGGAGTCGCCACCTAATTATTATAGTGAATTAGGACACTTTTAAATAGCATAAAATGCTATAAATGAGTGTCCTTAATTCACTATAATAATTAGGTGGTGACTCCTTAAAATACATTTAGGAATCAACCGTACGTCTGTCTCCCGTTCATTTCGATTTAAGATAGTGTTCGAATGCACTCCATTCGGGAATTAAGGTTCTTAACCATAACAAACCTAGGGTTATTATTTGGCATTATTTTTTGCATTTAATTTTGTGTGCTATAGTTTGTTTATTTTAATTGTTACCTGCTTTACTGCTTTCCTTAAACTGTCATTCCGCTCATATTTCTTCCGCTCTGGAAAATTCACACAATCACACACCCACATTTAAGAGAGTTGGTATTTTGCGCGGAGAATCCGGTCCAACCGGTGGTCGCGTAGCCTTCTCACTCGAGTTGTGTCCGCTCGTCGGAAAAAGCCAAATCTTAGAAACTTAAGATAGAGCTATACCACCCTTTATTTTAGGGCATGCATGCATTTACCTTAGGTGGATCGGTCCTTGGCATCGACACCACAATTAGGAAGACACCAAACTTGTCGACGGGTTTCTCAACCCAACGACCAACCAGCATATTATGTGTAGCGTGACAATGACAGATAAATCTAAACCTAATCTTGTCATGTTGAAATTGGAAAAAGTGCACCGTCATTTGGTCGCCATTTCCAACAAAAGCATTACAGTTGGACGGCTTGAACAAATCCATCATGACCTCGCATATGTGACGTTTAGGCCTACCCCTGGCATCAAAGGGTCCCCATGCATGTTAGGACTCACTTTCAATGTGACAATTTATATGCAACATGTACTTGCTAAATGTTTTTACACTCTTGCAAAATCACGTGCTTTACACTAACGCAGTTTGCTACATGTTGTCTAGAGGATTTATCATCTCCCCCAAAGGTCGATTTGTATTTGACTAAGCAATGACAGAGCATCGATACTTCACAAGATCAAAGGCACGGTCCATCGACATGACCGATTCAAGGGCATTTGGCGAGCAGTCGGAACCTGTCTTGGTTCCTATAGGCAAAGCAGGAGTCTCAGAAGAAAAAAAACAGCATAGATCCGATCGAGCGCCTCGCCCAGTTACCGCAGCAAATGGCAACCCTACAGGCCAAAATTAGAAGGCCCAGAAACATCAATAAATACAAGCAACTTTATTGAGACCCACTTTAGGTCAAACGCCCTTGCATATTCAAAACTGGGACAAGGTAGGAAACCAGACAGGGGTTGCAAGTCCAAACAGGCCAGGCACGTGGATATCAAGGGACAAGGCGGCGAAGTCAAATACGAATCGACCCCCCCCCCCAAGATTCACAAATTTTCATTGAGCGCAGGTCTTTCATATTAACAGAAACAGAAAGTGCAACAGCCGAAGCAAAAATGCGGCAAAAAGTTTTTCTTCGCAGAAGCAGAAAGAAGTTGCAGAGGCAGAGGATATGACAACAATCCAAAGTCCACATCAGAAGCAGCAGAAGCAGAAAAAAACATCGACAATCAACAGTCAGAATTTAAAAGTCCGCAACAAAGTCTAGCGCATCAGCTCGGGCATAAAGCACACAACAAAAGCATCATGGCAATTCGTCAGTTGCAAGGAAACATCTCAGGGACGACATCTCTACCCACATAATTGCCTTTCTCAAATATTTATCATTTTGTTTTAACAGTTATACACTAACCTTTTTCTCAAGCTTAGCTTGCAGGAGCATTTATTCCGCAGGATTCAGCAGCGGAAAACTAATCTTTTGTTAGCTTTGACATTATAAGCCCCAAAAACCTCTCAGACACCTTGGGGAAATACGAGTCAAGAACCAGATGCAGACAGACAAAAAAAAATACAACAAACAATAACAAAAGAGAAAATCAGCGGTTCCAAACCCCCCTTCAATACAATAAAAACAGCAGCAAACAACAGAAAAATCAATGGTTCCAAATCGAAAATCAGTTTTCTTTGGAGATATACAGTCAATACAACACTAATCCCCAACGTTTCATCATTGCTACTGTTTCGAATTCAGCTATGCAATTTGATCAGGTTGTTTCTATCCTTTTACTCCAACATACATGTTTATGCATTCCGTTGTATTCATGTACATTTTATTTGAGCCTCATGGGTTGTCGATTGGTTTCCATCTACTATTTGCTTTACCACATGCTGCTATTTTCTCTGAATCGCTATTGAATGGGTCACCTTGCTAGAATAACCATATATTAGAACTATCCATTATATATGTATCAATTCGAATTTAGGTGTATACCATTTGACAATTGATAATTAGTTAGGTTTGATTTCTACCTTCATTCTATCTCAAGCATGCCTAAATTAATTACTCGTCATGTGTCTTAATCTCCTTATATGAAACGAGTTTAATCTCCCTAAAAATATGAAACTTAAAGCTTGTGGTTTTCCACTTATTTGTTTGTTAAAACCATCGCCCATTTTGTAACTAATCGGGTGGTGTACTTTTCCGAAAATCACAAGCTAAATAATTTATACTTCTCTAACCAATAGTTAGTGGGAAGTAAAAGGATATGAGGTCTAATCCCAAAATTTTCAAACTAAGCCGACGTGTTCTAAGTAACAACAACCAAAATTCAAAGGATTATGTGTGATTATGTGTGTACATTTATATGCCTATAATAAAAAGATACAAATCTTTTACTTGTTTTCTAAAACATCACTATGGTATCTTAAATAACTTAAGTGACCTCCAATCAAAAATGTTACTAAGATCAAGGATACACGATTTACAATGTCGTGTTATCATCCCGATAAAGTAACAAACATTTTAATCCTAAAATAAGATCTTCACGTTATCGTCTCATAAGATAGCTAATGTATCTTACTCTTAAGCTAACTATACGAGTTTAATATGTATCATAATATATTTATTTTTACTTTGTTTCCATTGTTTGGGGTAGTTAAAATCCATAATTTTTAGGAATTGTAATAAAATCACTATAAATGCTTGATATGTTAAGTGGAAACAAGATTCCTAGGTTGAGTCTAAGAAAGTCATGTCAATCCATTCTATGCTAAGTTCAAATCATGTTCCTACGATTTTGCATTCATCTTCTAGCTCTTTGTTCTGAGTGTTAATACATGTTCAATGTCTAAAGAAATGGCACATGCGGTGATTTTGTTAACCTGTTTCTAGTCCTACACTGTGGAAAGGTTTGGTTTCTATGTGACTAGACTCACTAAGCTATGAATGGTTTATGTTTATATGGAATCTGGATTTGTTATATTGTTTGGTTATGCATACTGTATGGTTTAAACCATGAATGTGATGAAGTCCTTGTTGGACATCTGAAAAAGATTGCTTAAAAAGTGACCCTATGTCTCTTGATGACCTGCCTATTCAATATAAAACATGTAATAAAGGCTAGGAATTAGGCTGTTAGATTTGACTGATTGTATATGCTAGTAGGGTAAATAAATCCTCTTTTTTTCTTTGATATGTGAAGTGCCACATACCTTGAAACCTGCCCAGTATCATGTTATAGTTAAGTCTGCAGTCCGGAATAAGAACTATGTTTAGTCTAAGAAGCTTTAAGTGTCTACACGAGTTGGGTGTCGGTTTCAGTTGCTTTACTAAAGATGGCAGGTCTGTTTGACTTGTTCGTATGTGGTTTATAATACATAAGGTAGATTTGTCTCTTTTGTTTATGTGTGTCTGCTTTATGTTTATAAGCTGAGATGTAACGAATCTGAGAATGGCATAATAAAGAACATGCTGCATATGCTGGTGTTTTAATATAGTTGATTAGTCCTAGACTATAAGGTCGATTTATATTTAAAGGCTTAACTTATTATTGGTTTGGGCCTATTTGTCTTTTCGACCAAGTGTTTACATTGTATACCAGTTTATTATTTGATGAGGTTTGGATATATACTAATATCTTTATCTTCTCTTATGTTTGCATGAAATACACTGGAGCATGGGAGTCTTATTATGTGACTCATCGCGGCTATTAACAACCCGCGTCGTATCTTCTCGTCCTCAAAGGCTCTAAATATATATATGAGCGAGATAACATTGTTATCCCACATTTCTTTTCTCTCCTCTAACTTTATTGTTTCTTATTCTCTTATGCTTGTGATCTCTTATATGTATCTTAGTAAGACTAGGCCTGTAATTCTATAACTTACAAATGATAGTTGAAATTAGAAATTAATCATTAATGGTATTATTATCATACATCCTTAAGATCTTATCAAAATAGTGTCTTATTAATCTAGTCAATTTACGTACGAATTGGTACAAAAGATAATCTGATTAAAAGTTACTTTTATTAAATACTTAATCAACTTTTGACAAGCTCTAAAAATGGAAATATATGTTTTTTTGTTAAAAGTTTCTTTTGATATTTTTCTAATCATTCATATAAAGGCAGATTTCTATATATGAAAATACCATTCCATTCAAACTCCTTTACAAAAATCGAGGTATGTCTTTTAATACATCTTAAAATACCTTTCTCTTTTCAAATTCTTTACGAATGAATTCTATCTCAAAAGATTAATTTTATATTACATTTAGAATTTTGACATTTTTAGCTAAATAATTTAACCTAGGTTTGACCGGACAACCGCAAGTTAGCGGATCTTTAGGGTGCCTAACTCCTTCCCTTTAGGATAATAAAGAACTCTTGCCCAGAATCTCACATAGTTTCACAGACCTTTAATGAAGATCATTAATTGCAGTATTTACTGCAATAAATCAAGTGTCCTAATTCACTATAATAATTAGGTGGCGACTCCTTTAAATACATTCTAGGAATCAACCATACGTAGTACTCCCGTTTCAAAACTACGGTTTAAAATGGGGTGTTACAGATGGATCCAGAATCTCACATAGCTTTCGCAGACCTGTAATTCTATAACTTACAAATGATAGTTGAAATTAGAAATTAATCATGAATGGTATTATTATCATACATCCTTAAGATCTTATCAAAATAGTGTCTTATTAATCTAGTCAAACACTAATTAAATAACACGCCCGCATTTATTATAACAATTAGATTAATGAAGCACCTAAATAATTTAATCACACTTGTTAATTTAAGTTATATATATCTATATATATCTTTCATAATTGAGCCCACAAACAAGTCATGACTAAACAGCTCCCATAATAAGACTCCCATGCTCCAGTGTATTTGAGCAATTTCCGCCAGAGTTATGCAATTTGATCAGGTTGTTTAAAACGTACTACACTGGATTTGTGTGCTATAGTTTGTTTATTTTAATTGCTACCTGCTTTACTGCTTTCCTTAAACTGTCATTCCGCTCATATTTCTTCCGCTCTGGAAAATTCACACAATCACACACTCACGCGGGTGTGCTTCGCGCACCTGCAAATTTCTTTCAAAACACCCACATTTAAGAGAGTTGGTATTCTGCGCGGAGAATCCGGTCCAACCGGTGGTCGCGTAGCCTTCTCACTCGAGTTGTCCGCTCGGGAACCTTGCGTCCAGAAAAGCCAAATCTTAGAAACTTAAGATAGAGCTATACCACCCTGGGTGAATTAGGACACCTAATACTAACTGATTAAAGTCAGCATTAACTCCATTTAATGGTCTGTGAAACTAAATAAGATTCTGAGTAAGGGTTCCTTATTATCCTAAAGGGAAGGGGTTAGGCATCCTTTAGAATCCGCTAACTTGCGGTTATCCGTTCAAACATAGGTTAATTTATTCTGCTAAGGGATGTACGTTTTTTAAAAATAAATCATCTAGAATTTACATCTAGAATGGGTGCCTAACAAGATGGCGAATCATAAAGGCAGATTTCTATATATGAAAATACCATTCCATTGAAAAGAGAAAGGTATTTTAAGATGTATTAAAAGACATACCTCGATTTTTGTAAAGGAGTTTGAATGGAATGGTATTTTCATATATAGAAATCTTCCTTTATGATTCGCCATCTTGTTAGGCACCCAACCAGCTAGTGTTATGCCAAGGATACTAAGACATGAGAAGCCAATATCGCTACGGTGGCGGTCGACTCACCTCCTGGTGAACGATACTATGCGTTCTCGTCTAATCTTTTTCACTTTCCTCCTTGCCCACATATTCCGTCTCGCTTACCACGGGGGCCTCCAGATCGACGGATAAATCCTCTAGACAACATGTAGCAAGTACATGTTGCATATAAATTGTCACATTGCAATTAAGTTTCTAAGATTTGGCTTTTCTGGACGCAAGGTTCCCGAGCGGACAACTCGAGTGAGAAGGCTACGCGACCACCGGTTGGACCGGATTCTCCGCGCAAAATACCAACTCTCTTAAATGTGGGTGTTTGAAAGAAATTTGCAGGTGCGCAAAGCACACCCGCGTGTGAGTGTGTGATTGTGTGAATTTTCCAGAGCGGAAGAAATATGAGCGGAATGACAGTTTAAGGAAAGCAGTAAAGCAGGTAGCAATTAAAATAAACAAACTATAGCACACAAAATTAAATGCAAAAATTAATGCCAAATAATAACCCTAGGTTTGTTATGGTTAAGAACCTTAATTCCCCAGTGGAGTCGCCATCTGTAACACCTCATTTTAAACCGTAGTTTTGAAACGGGAGTACTACGTATGGTTGATTCCTAGAATGTATTTAAAGGAGTCGCCACCTAATTATTATAGTGAATTAGGACACTTGATTTATTGCAGTAAATACTACAATTAATGATCTCCATTAAAGGTCTGTGAAACTATGTGAGATTCTGGGCAAGGGTTCTTTATTATCCTAAAGGGAAGGAGTTAGGCACCCTAAAGATCCGCTAACTTGCGGTTGTCCGGTCAAACCTAGGTTAAATTATTTAGCTAAAAATGTCAAAATTCTAAATGTAATATAAAATTAATCTTTTGAGATAGAATTCATTCGTAAAGAATTTGAAAAGAGAAAGGTATTTTAAGATGTATTAAAAGACATACCTCGATTTTTGTAAAGGAGTTTGAATGGAATGGTATTTTCATATATAGAAATCTGCCTTTATATGAATGATTAGAAAAATATCAAAAGAAACTTTTAACAAAAAAACATATATTTCCATTTTTAGAGCTTGTCAAAAGTTGATTAAGTATTTAATAAAAGTAACTTTTAATCAGATTATCTTTTGTACCAATTCGTACGTAAATTGACTAGATTAATAAGACACTATTTTGATAAGATCTTAAGGATGTATGATAATAATACCATTCATGATTAATTTCTAATTTCAACTACAAACACCATGTCTTTTCCAGCATCGCATCACCTGCAACCCAGTGTCAATCATACTTCGACACTGGGACAAATTTTGAGTTTTGCGTCTGCCTGTTTTATTTTCTAGCATGGCAGCAACCCAGTGTCTCATAATTCGACACTGGGACAAATTTTAAACAGCTTTGTATTTTACCTTGGCATCACAGCGACCCAGTGTCGGCTGTTGCCCATTCTTTGCTTAATCCTTGTTTTAATTCTGACGATGGGACAAAATTGGCCACAAGTCATCATATATATATTTAGAGCCTTTGAGGACGAGAATATACGACGCGGGTTGTTAATAGCCGCGATGAGTCACATAATAAGACTCTCATGCTCCAGTGTATTTGAGCAATTTCCGCCAGAGTTATGCAATTTGATCAAAGAAAAAAAGAGGATTTATTTACCCTACTAGCATATACAATCAGTCAAATCTAACAGCCTAATTCCTAGCCTTTATTACATGTTTTATATTGAATAGGCAGGTCATCAAGAGACATAGGGTCACTTTTTAAGCAATCTTTTTCAGATGTCCAACAAGGACTTCATCAGATTCATGGTTTAAACCATACAGTATGCATAACCAAACAATATAACAAATCCAGATTCCATATAAACATAAACCATTCATAGCTTAGTGAGTCTAGTCACATAGAAACCAAACCTTTCCACAGTGTAGGACTAGAAACAGGTTAACAAAATCACCTGCACAGGCCATTTCTTTAGACATTGAACATGTATTAACACTCAGAACAAAGAGCTAAAAGATGAATGCAAAATCGTAGGAACATGATTTGCACTTTCAAACCAAAAGCTTGTTGAAGAAGCTGTTGAAACCCCTCAATTTGGCAAAATACAGCCCTTTGGGTTGTGTTTTAGGGAGGCGGTCTGGTTATTAGTTTGAAGTTTAAAATGGTGTCCTAAAACATCAAGTTGATTCTACATTAAGGAATTACTGAAACATGGATACAATAATGACAAGAGGGCTTAACTTAGACCCGGCATGATCACATCTTTCTTTTTTATTATAGGCATATAAATGTACACACAATAATCACACATAATCCTTTGAATTTTGGTTGTTGTTACTTCCGGGGAACACGTCGGCTTAGTTTGAAAATTTTGGGATTAGACCTCATAATCCCTTTTACTTCCCACTAACTATTGGTTAGGAGAAGTATAAATTATTTAGCTTGTGATTTTCGGAAAGTACACCACCCCAGTTAGTTACAAAAAATGGGCCGATGAGAATATGTTGTGGCTGAGGGCTGTACTACAGTGGATCATTCCATAAAAAAAATAATGAAAGATATATATATAGATATATATATTTAGAAGATATTGTAAAAAAAAATATTTTATATAGTGTGGGCTCAGCTAGTGTTATGCCAAGGATACTAAGACATGAGAAGCCAATATCGCTACGGTGGCGGTCGACTCGCCTCCTGGTGAACGATACTATGCGTTCTCGTCCAATCTTTTTCACTTTCCTCCTTGCCCACATATTCCGTCTCGCTTACCACTGGGGCCTCCAGATCGACGGATAAATCCTCTAGACAACATGTAGCAAACTGCGTTAGTGTAAAGCACGTGATTTTGCAAGAGTGTAAAAACATTTAGCAAGTACATGTTGCATATAAATTGTCACATTGCAAGTGAGTCCTAACATGCATGGGGACTAGAAACAGGTTAACAAAATCACCTGCACATGCCATTTCTTTAGACATTGAACATGTATTAAGAGATCACAAGAATGGCGATTCCTAGGTTGAGTCTAAGAAAGTCATGTCAATCCATTCTATGCTAAGTTCAAATCATGTTCCTACGATTTCGCATTCATCTTCTAGCTCTTTGTTCTGAGTGTTAATACATGTTCAATGTCTAAAGAAATGGCCTGTGCATGTGATTTTGTTAACCTGTTTCTAGTCCTACACTGTGGAAAGGTTTGGTTTCTATGTGACTAGACTCACTAAGCTATGAATGGTTTATGTTTATATGGAATCTGGATTTGTTATATTGTTTGGTTATGCATACTGTATGGTTTAAACCATGAATGTGATGAAGTCCTTGTTGGACATCTGAAAAAGATTGCTTAAAAAGTGACCCTATGTCTCTTGATGACCTGCCTATTCAATATAAAACATGTAATAAAGGCTAGGAATTAGGCTGTTAGATTTGACTGATTGTATATGCTAGTAGGGTAAATAAATCCTCTTTTTTTCTTTGATATGTGAAGTGCCACATACCTTGAAACACCTTGATGTCATGTTATAGTTAAGTCTGCGATCCTAATAAGAACTATGTTTAGTCTAAGAAGCTTTAAGTGTCTACACGAGTTGGGTGTCGGTTTGATTGCTTTACTAAAGATGGCAGTCCGTTTGACTTGTTGTATGTGGTTTATAATACATAAGGTAGATTTGTCTCATTTGTTTATGTGTATGCCTTTATGTTTATAAGTTGAGATGTAACGAATCGAGAATGGCATAATAAAGAACATCTGCATATCTTTGGTGTTTTAATATAGTTGATTAGTCTAGACTATAAGGTCGATTTATATTTAAAGGCTTAACTTATTATTGGTTTGGGCCTATTTGTCTTTTCGACCAAGTGTTTACATTGTATACCAGTTTATTATTTGATGAGGTTTGAATATATACTAATATCTTTATCTTCTCTTATGTTTGCATGAAATACACTGGAGCATGGGAGTCTTATTATGTGACTCATCGCGCTATTAACAACCCGTCGTATCTTACCGTCCTCAAAGGCTCTAAATATATATATGAGCGAGATAACATTGTTATCCCACATTTCTTTTCTCTCCTCTAACTTTATTGTTTCTTATTCTCTTATGCTTGTGATCTCTTATATGTATCTTAGTAAGACTAGGCCTGTAATTCTATAACTTACAAATGATAGTTGAAATTAGAAATTAATCATGAATGGTATTATTATCATACATCCTTAAGATCTTATCAAAATAGTGTCTTATTAATCTAGTCAATTTACGTACGAATAAAAAGGGACTTAATTGGTACAAAAGATAATCTGATTACAAGTCATGGCTGCGAACATGGGTCACATATACGGGTGATCCGTATTGTTTATTATGGTATGTCATCGGTGCTGGTTGAGTAGGTTGGTTGTTTTGGGCGGGTAAGGTGGCTTGTATTATCTGGGGCTGAGGTGTGTGCGGGTTAGGGTCATTTATGGTCTGTGGGTTATGAGGAGGTGTGTTGTTGTGTTGTGGCTTTGGGGGCTGTGGGTTATGAGGAGGCGTGTTGTTGTATTGTGGATTGGGAGGTTGTGGGTTATCTGTTGGGTGTTGGGGATGGCGTCGAAAGGACGGTGAATTAGGAAGTGTGGGTAGTTGTGTGTTGAGGCTTATAGATAACTTAGTAATTTCCCGGAGTCTATCCATTTCTGCTTGCATGACCGCCATTTGTTGCAGTACTTGATCAAGGTATTCATCGGAATATGGAGCATTTCCCCTTTCTGATGTCTCTGGTTCCTCTCATTAAATCTTCGGGTACCTGCATAAACATGGAATTTCGCTTTTATTTTCCTTTTCTGCGCATGTTTTAATTTTGGGATGCGTCTCCGGCTACCTGCAAAAACACTTAGTAAAAGAATTAGTAAAATAATAAATAAATGCGAGTAAAAACCTTCGGATCCGTATAAAACAATGGGAGTTTTAATTACGGAGGGCTCAGATCTATATTTTTTGTAAAGGAACATCCCAAACAAGTCATGGTTGCGAACTAGTGACTCATCAGTATAAGGTAAATGCATGCATGCCCTAAAATAAAGGGTGGTATAGCTCTATCTTAAGTTTCTAAGATTTGGCTTTTCTGGACGCAAGGTTCCCGAGCGGACAACTCGAGTGAGAAGGCTACGCGACCACCGGTTGGACCGGATTCTCCGCGCAAAATACCAACTCTCTTAAATGTGGGTGTTTGAAAGAAATTTGCAGTGCTTAAAAGCACACCCGCGTGTGAGTGTGTGATTGTGTGAATTTTCCAGAGCGGAAGAAATATGAGCGGAATGACAGTTTAAGGAAAGCAGTAAAGCAGGTAGCAATTAAAATAAACAAACTATAGCACACAAATCCAGTGTAGTACGTTTTAAACAACCTGATCAAATTGCATAACTCTGGCGGAAATTGCTCAAATACACTGGAGCATGGGAGTCTTATTTAGTAAAGCAACTGAAACCGACACCCAACTCGTGTAGACACTTAAAGCTTCTTAGACTAAACATAGTTCTTATTCCGGACTGCAGACTTAACTATAACATGATACTGGGCAGGTTTCAAGGTATGTGGCACTTCACATATCAAAGAAAAAAAGAGGATTTATTTACCCTACTAGCATATACAATCAGTCAAATCTAACAGCCTAATTCCTAGCCTTTATTACATGTTTTATATTGAATAGGCAGGTCATCAAGAGACATAGGGTCACTTTTTAAGCAATCTTTTTCAGATGTCCAACAAGGACTTCATCAGATTCATGGTTTAAACCATACAGTATGCATAACCAGACATGACTTTCTTAGACTCAACCTAGGAATCTTGTTTCCACTTAACATATCAAGCATTTATAGTGATTTTATTACAATTCCTAAAAATTATGGATTTTAACTACCCCAAACAATGGAAACAAAGTAAAAATAAATATATTATGATACATATTAAACTCGTATAGTTAGCTTAAGAGTAAGATACATTAGCTATCTTATGAGACGATAACGTGAAGATCTTATTTTAGGATTAAAATGTCTGTTACTTTATCGGGATGATAACACGACATTGTAAATCGTGTATCCTTGATCTTAGTAACATTTTTTATTGGAGGTCAGTCTTAAGTTATTTAAGATACCATAGTGATGTTTTAGAAAACAAGTAAAAGATTTGTATCTTTTTTATTATAGGCATATAAATGTACACACATAATCACACATAATCCTTTGAATTTTGGTTGTTGTTACTTCCGGGGAACACGTCGGCTTAGTTTGAAAATTTTGGGATTAGACCTTATAATCCCTTTTACTTCCCACTAACTATTGGTTAGGAGAAGTATAAATTATTTAGCTTGTGATTTTCGGAAAAGTACACCACCCCAGTTAGTTACAAAAAATGGGCAGTGGTTTTAACAAACAAATAAGGGAAAAACCACAAGCTGTAAGTTTCATATTTTTTAGGGAGATTAAACTCGTTTCATATAAGGAGATTAAGACACATAACGAGAGTAATTAATTTAGGCATGCTTCAGATAGAATGATTTTGCACGTGGGGGCCCATCACTTAATTCTATGCTAAGTTCAAATCTACTAGAATGTCTTAGTATCCTTGGCATCCCAAAATTTTTGTAAAGGAGTTTGAATGGAATGGTATTTTCATATATAGAAATCTGCCTTTATATGAATGATTAGAAAAATATCAAAAGAAACTTTTAACAAAAAAACATATATTTCCATTTTTAGAGCTTGTCAAAAGTTGATTAAGTATTTAATAAAAGTAACTTTTAATCAGATTATCTTTTGTACCAATTAAGTCCATTTTTATTCGTACGTAAATTGACTAGATTAATAAGACACTATTTTGATAAGATCTTAAGGATGTATGATAATAATACCATTCATGATTAATTTCTAATTTCAACTATCATTTGTAAGTTATAGAATTACAGGCCTAGTCTTACTAAGATACATATAAGAGATCACAAGCATAATTGGTAGGATTAATTATCCTGTATGCATCCTTCTACAAAATTCCTCTACTTCTGGTTCGGTCACAGTCTTTTTCTGGGGCGTCTTTCGCGATGCTTCTACAGATGAGTAACGTTGCCCGGACCTCGTCACCCCTGCTGCAACAACTTCTACCACCTGTTTCGGTTTACCCTCATTATGTTGTTTGATCGAATGACTCCATCCTGGCACTAAGACTGACATCAGAGGCTTATGACGGCTCAACTCTACTTCCAACGGCGCCCTGACCTTGGCGGTAATCACATGGGCAACGTGGGCTGAGGATCCCCCTGTCTCTTTCTCCTTGATTGGTACGATAGTCCCTTCCATATCGTACACATCATCAAAGGTGATCATGTGCACGCCAGCATTGTCGTGATTTGGCAGGGGATTGTTGTTGACATTAGGGGAAGGCTCTTTCAACCGAATAGCTCCTTCTCTGATTAGCTCCTCAATTCTGTTTTTCAAAGCATAACAACTATCTGTATCGTGCCCTGACACTCCAGAGTGGTATGCACAATGCTTATTCTCATCATGCCATGGTAGGAGTGGATTAGGATTTCGCCCTGGGATTGGTTGTATAAAACCAGCGGCTTTCAGTCTTTCATATAGTTGGGAGTATGGTTCAGCCAACGGGGTGTATGGTTTTGCGGGCCTCCTCTCGGCGTCGGTTCGAGGTCTAGGTGTGTTTTGTGCGTGGTATTGTTGTGGGGGTGGATATGCTGGTCGGTTTTGTGAGGGATTTGTGTGGGCAAACACCGTGGGTTGTATATTGGGTGGAGTGGTGTAGGCAATTGAAGGTTGATTGTATGTGGAAGTATTTTGGCTAAAATGGTCATATGGAGGGTTGTGGAATGTGGGGGTTTGGTATGTTTGGGGTTGGTATGTTTGGGGTTGGGGTTGGTATGTCAGGGCTCGATTCGTCTTGTCTTTGTTGCAAGTCGTGATAAGGTGCTCCTTCCTTTTCTTCATGTTCATCTCTCTCATTGACTCTGATTGTATTGCGTGGCTTGTCGCGTGCACAGCAGCCAGGTTTGTGATCCTACCTGTTCTGGGTCCTTCTTCCACAAAATCTCCCATTTTTACTACTTACGGAAAATTACGTCCAATAACGCTAATCAACCTCTCATAGTACGTGGGGTCCTTTAGGGATTGTACAAACAATGTCGTTATCTCACTTTCTTCCATAGGTGGCTGGACCTTCCCGCTTGAGATCTCACCTCATTCGTATTCCTAAAGGTTTCTATTGACTTTTCTCCAATTTCATAAGATAGAATCTGTCGGGGCGTTGTCGTATTAAACTGAACACATACAAAGTCTGGGCCATCGCCCATTCACGCCACTTGGATCCTGGCTAGTATACCAATCCAAAGCTTCTCCAGTCAAGCTCCTTATAAACAACTTCATGATGATTGATTGATCTCTTCCCACACCCACTAATTTGTCGCAATAGGATCTCAAGTGTGCACGAGGATTACTTTTGCCGTCAAACAGGTCAAACTTTGGTACCTTGTATCCAACGGGCAGTTCGACGTCGGGATGCATGCATAAATCCTCTAGACAACATGTAGCAAACTGCGTTAGTGTAAAGCACGTGATTTTGCAAGAGTGTAAAAACATTTAGCAAGTACATGTTGCATATAAATTGTCACATTGCAAGTGAGTCCTAACATGCATGGGGACCCTTTGATGCCAGGGGTAGGCCTAAACGTCACATATGCGAGGTCATGATGGATTTGTTCAAGCCGTCCAACTGTAATGCTTTTGTTGGAAATGGCGACCAAATGACGGTGCACTTTTTCCAATTTCAACATGACAAGATTAGGTTTAGATTTGTCCATTATTGTCACGCTACACATAATATGCTGGTTGGTCGTTGGGTTGAGAAACCCGTCGACAAGTTTGGTGTCTTCCTAATTGTGGTGTCGATGCCAAGGACCGATCCACCTAAGGTAAATGCATGCATGCCCTAAAATAAAGGGTGGTATAGCTCTATCTTAAGTTTCTAAGATTTGGCTTTTCTGGACGCAAGGTTCCCAGGCGACAACTCGAGTGAGAAGGCTACGCGACCACGGTTGGGCCGGATTCTCCGCGCAAAATACCAACTCTCTTAAATGTGGGTGTTTGAAAGAAATTTGCGGTCGCAAAGCACACCCGCGTGTGAGTGTGTGATTGTGTGAATTTTCCAGAGCGGAAGAAATATGAGCGGAATGACAGTTTAAGGAAAGCAGTAAAGCAGGTAGCAATTAAAATAAACAAACTATAGCACACAAAATTAAATGCAAAAAATAATGCCAAATAATAACCTTAGGTTTGTTATGGTTAAGAACCTTAATTCCCCAGCGGAGTCGCCATTTCCAACAAAAGCATTACAGTTGGACGGCTTGAACAAATCCATTCATAGGCGAATGCTTTGACTTTGAGGTGCGCCTCCGCGTACCTGCAAAGACACTTAGTAGAAGGGTTAATAAATCCAGATTCCATATAAACATAAACCATTCATAGCTTAGTGAGTCTAGTCACATAGAAACCAAACCTTTCCACAGTGTAGGACTAGAAACATGTTAACAAAATCACCTGCACAGGCCATTTCTTTAGACATTGAACATGTATTAACACTCAGAACAAAGAGCTAGAAGATGAATGCAAAATCGTAGGAACATGATTTGAACTTAGCATAGAATGGATTGACATGACTTTCTTAGACTCAACCTAGGAATCTTGTTTCCACTTAACATATCAAGCATTTATAGTGATTTTATTACAATTCCTAAAAATTATGGATTTTAACTACCCCAAACAATGGAAACAAAGTAAAAATAAATATATTATGATACATATTAAACTCGTATAGTTAGCTTAAGAGTAAGATACATTAGCTATCTTATGAGACGACATTGTAAATCGTGTATCCTTGATCTTAGTAACATTTTTGATTGGAGGTCAGTCTTAAGTTATTTAAGATATCATAGTGATGTTTTAGAAAACAAGTAAAAGATTTGTATCTTTTTTATTATAGGCATATAAATGTACACACATAATCACACATAATCCTTTGAATTTTGGTTGTTGTTACTTCCGGGGAACACGTCGGCTTAGTTTGAAAATTTTGGGATTAGACCTCATAATCCCTTTTACTTCCCACTAACTATTGGTTAGGAGAAGTATAAATTATTTAGCTTGTGATTTTGGAAAAGTACACCACAGATTAGTTACAAAAAAATGGCGATGGTTTTAACAAACAAATAAGGGAAAAACCACAAGCTGTAAGTTTCATATTTTTTAGGGAGATTAAACTCGTTTCATATAAGGAGATTAAGACACATGACGAGAGTAATTAATTTAGGCATGCTTCAGATAGAATGAAGGTAGAAATCAAACCTAACTAATTATCAATTGTCAAATGGTATACACCTAAATTCCGAATTGGATACATATATAATGGATAGTTCTAATATATGGTTATTCTAGCAAGGTGACCCATTCAATAGCAGTTTCAGAGAAAATATCAACAGACAGGGTAAAGCAAATAGTAGATGGAAACCAATCGACAACCGGCGAGGCTAAAATAAAATGTACATGAATACAACGGAATGCATAAACATGTATGTTGGAGTAAAAGGATAGAAACAACCTGATCAAATTGCATAGTGAATTGAAGCGAGCAACGATGAAACGTTGGGGATTAGTGTTGTATTGACTGTATATCTCCAAAGAAAACTGATTTTCGATTTGGAACCATTGATTTTTCTGTTGTTTGCTCCCCTTTTTTATTGTATGGAAGGGGGTTTGGAACCGCTGATTTTCTCTTTTGTTATTGTTTGTTGTATTTTTTTTTTTGTCTGTCTGCATCTGGTTCTTGACTCGTATTTCCCCAAGGTGTCTGAGAGGTTTTTGGGCTTATAATGTCAAAGCTAACAAAAGATTAGTTTTCCGCTGCTGAATCCTCTGCCCTTTTACATGCCGGAATTGATTATATATAGTCCTGATTGTGGTCCTAATTTTGGTATGATTCTTACAACTGATTTGGTGATATTGATTACTGATTTTCGGTGATCCTTTACCGTTGTTTTGGTGAGATTCGGGTAGATTTAGGGCGATTTTTACCAAAACTAAAAGGGAGATTTATGGTAAGTTTTGTTATGGTAAGTATTGATTTTGGGGTATATATTGGTATTGGTTCTTGTTATGGTAGGTTTGTATGGTGGCATGGGTGTAAGATTTTGGACGATAATTGGAAGATTTGTCATGGTTATGGTAAGTTTGGGCGATGAGAAGAGAAGGTGCGGCTATGAAGTTTTAGGTTAGGGGTTGAGAGGGAGAAGGGAAGACGAAATGGAAAAGGGCTCGGAATGAAGGCTGGGCGTGGAGATAAAAGAGCTGGGCCGAGAGTATTGGGCCTGCGGGTGTGGGTTGTGGGTCGCGGATGGGTAAGGGAAGATCAGGGCTGGGCGAGTTGAGGGGAAAGAAAAGAGGTGAATTTGGGCCTGCGGGTTAGGAAAATAATGGGCATGAAGTTTGTTTGGGTAGTTAAATTAGGGTATTAGTTTTAGGTGTTAATTAATTAATTAGTGGTGAGTTTTAGGTATTTAATTCTAGGTAAGTGTATTATTAATTAATTAGTGATAACTTAAATTAACAAGTGTGATTAAATTATTTAGGTGCTTCATTAATCTAATTGTTATAATAAATGCGGGCGTGTTATTTAATTAGTGTTTAATGTTTATAAAGTGATGTCATTATTAAGACTCATTAAATAAAAATTAGGACTTCTTAATTCTTTTGTGAATGTTATTATTAAAACGCGTGTGTTAGATTCAGGCCCCTCTCAATCCGATGGATACAAGCGAAGCGTCGGATTTTCCACCCCAACGACTCATCCTCTCAAATCGAATTGAAAGGGAGATTTTCCACCTTTTCCATTACCTTCATTGAAAATATCACATACATATTCTCCTCTCTTTTTGAATTCGAATTTCAAACCAAAAGCTTGTTGAAGAAGCTGTTGAAACCCCTCAATTTGGCAAAATACAGCCCTTTGGGTTGTGTTTTAGGAAGCGATGCAGTTATTAGTTTGAAGTTTAAAATGGTGTCCTAAAGCGATCCAAGTCGAACATCTACTTTGATTGGGTCAATATAGTTCAGACCTGTTGATTCACCAAGTGCAAGGCGAATGGGCCACCAAGAATAGAAACCATTGTGAGTCTCAAACACAATGTACAATCGTTCACCAGGAGGCGAGTCGACCGCCACCGTAGCGATATTGGCTTCTCATGTCTTAGTATCCTTGGCATAACACTAGCTGAGCCCACACTATATAAAATATATTTTTTTACAATATCTTCTACATATATATATCTATATATATATATATGTACATTGTGTTTGTTCGGTAATTTATTTATTATTTACTAACTCTTCTACTAAGTGTCTTTGCAGGTACCCGGAGGCGCACCTGGACACGTAAGAAAGTGATAAATTGCTCCTAACAGTATACGTAAGGTTAAGATTCTTATATAGGAGTTAATTATGAAATTGTTTTTATATGTGTGCGCGAGATTACTTCCTATGGTGTTTATGATAACGTTTATTTCTTAAGGATATGGAGAAAATATATTAACTACATGACTGAAGCATCGTTAGGATTAATTATTTTAGATTTAAGCTTATATGATGAACCTAGAATAAATAGGAGGCGAATTTATCTTTAAACTACCCTGCCAAAGTATTCAAAGACTAGTAGAATTAATTATCCTATTAATTACAAGGTTAATAAATATGGCAATAATAAATAAACGAATAAATAAATGCGTAAATAAATAAAGGGAGGAATGAGATCGAGTTGTTGTAGCGTCTGGGACGGATAAGCGACACCATCTATCTTATGATTGTTTGGAAGCCTGCGGCGGAAATGCGGTTGGTGATATGGAAACCATTGTGAGTCTCATCTGAGACTCTTAATTATTCTCCGATGCATGCCATAAAAAAATAAGAAAAGAAAAGGATTAGTAAATAATATAAACTCCATCCTATCTGAAATAAGTAGAATAGCGTGGCGATGATAACGTGAGCGTCTGAATACGAGGCCTTTACTAGCAAATAAACACATTAAAATATTAATTAAGTGATGGGCCCCGCGTGCGGAGGCGTGATTCGAGCCCCATAACATCAGATTTTTATTATTCAGATTTTGAACATGAATGTTGTCCACAAGCAGGCCCGTTTACGCAAATACCTCTCTATTTTAGCGAGTAAGGGTTGATATCCATAAGACAGACCACATAACCCGTGGGAGGTATACTGACCCATATACACCGAATGCATCTTGATGCAAACAAAAAGGCAGATAAGAGAAATCTGGGCATCAGCGGTGGGGCGGAATACGAGGGTAAGTCAATAGCTATATTTTGTGGTGATGCATGGTTATTGACGCACTGGATTGGCAGAATCTCGAAGGGAAAACATAGGACAGACACTTTCCTCGACCATTAGTTTAGGCAAATATGGGACGGACTCATTTTAATTCTAGGTAACTACTTGGATTCACATCAAATTGTAGAGGTATATCCACAGACTGAGCATATAAATGACTTCATTAACAGGATACGTGAAGTATGATGTTATAATTAACGATGATTCATTTTAAGGCTAAACCGGTTGGTACATCAAAAGCAGGATTAAATCGACCGAAGAAGTCCCATCTTGTTTCATTGGAGTCATTTCAGCATAGTCGACCCTTAACTAAATGTTCTTAAAACAGACTGACTTGATTCATATACCAAACATATACTCAGCATAACATATGATCAATACTTTAGCATACCTAGGGAATTAACACGAGGTAACAACTTATATATTCCTACAGAATTTCAGATCCAGTAATATGTATTAGGGTTGAGAATCCAGATGCAACGTACTTAAAACACTGGATTTTGGATTATACTAGAACGGGGACATGCCGAAATCTGAGACACAACAATAATCATTCAATATTAGGCAATCTTAATGAATTTTAACATTTAGCTATACAGTGTATCACCCATCTTCCAAACTTGAATTAATCTTAATAATAGGTATGTGTATGGTGGAGACCTTCGACTATCGATACAAAATGGGTCCAGGACTCTTATGCAAATATTATTGCCTACCCATACCCGTAAAAAAAAACACAATCAGACACATGCACATACTTAAAAACAGAATCGATACCCAAATATTGAAGAGCCACAATTAACATATTTACTTGGAAACGACGCCTAAATTAAATCAGGCAAATTCGATAGAACAACATATGAATCCTATCACAGAACATGCAGTACCATTTAAACAACTGAACAGTACAAAGAGAGAGATTTCCGGACCTTTTGTGGGTAGCGAACTGAGGCGACGACAAAGGTTTTCCCGAATCGTCGAAAAAAAAAGAAGAAAGTTCTGAAGAGCTGGTTTGCAGAATAGTAATTTGAATGGAAAAGAGAAGAGTTTAGACGCGATGTAGTCTGTGTTCTAGATGATTGATGACCGATAGCAGTGGGTACCTCCATTGTACTTGGTTGCTAGTGCGAGATGCCAGAAATTCATACCAATCCCCAGTACCGACCGGCGACACAAATCTCTTCATCCTGTCGTAAAAACTCACAATCCTATAATCATTGCTGAAACAAATGTCTGTCATATTTGATCGTTGATAAAAGTGTTCCATGGCCCACATTTGTAAGATGAGATTGCATCCCTCGAAGAAATTGGTTTCCCTTCGCTTGCATTTTCCCAGAGCTCGAAATATCTCAGCTAGGATCATGGGGACCAAAGTAAGTTGTGTGCCGTTAATGCCCTCAAAAACCATTCGGGCTACGGAACATATGCATGTGCTGATTCGTCCATGCTCGAGTGGAAACACTAGACTACATCGCGTCTAAACTCTTCTCTTTTCCATTCAAATTACTATTCTGCAAACCAGCTCTTCAGAACTTTCTTCTTTTTTTTTCGACGATTCGGGAAAACCTTTGTCGTCGCCTCAGTTCGCTACCCACAAAAGGTCCGGAAATCTCTCTCTTTGTCTTTGTTCGGTTGTTTAAATGGTACTGCATGTTACGTGATAGGATTCATATGTTGTTCTCGAATTTACTGATTTAATTTAGGCGTCGTTTCCAAGTAAATATGTTAATTGTGGCTCTTCAATATTTGGGTATCGATTCTGTTTTTAAGTATGTGCATGTGTCTGATTGTGTTTTTTTTACGGGTATGGGTAGGCAATAATATTTGCATAAGAGTCCTGGACCCATTTTGTATCGATAGTCGAAGGTCTCCACCATACACATACCTATTATTAAGATTAATTCAAGTTTGGAAGATGGGTGATACCTGTATAGCTAGCTGTTAAAATTCATTAAGATTGCCTAATATTGAATGATTATTGTTGTGTCTCAGATTTCGGCATGTCCCTGTTCTAGTATAATCCAAAATCCAGTGTTTTAAGTACGTTGCATCTGGATTCTCAACCCTAATACATATTACTGGATCTGAAATTCTGTAGGAATATATAAGTTGTTACCTCGTGTTAATTCCCTAGGTATGCTAAAGTATTGATCATATGTTATGCTGAGTATATGTTTGGTATATGAATCAAGTCAGTCTGTTTTAAGAACATTTAGTTAAGAATTCGACTATCTTTGAAATGACTCGATGAAACGATATGGGACTTCTTCGTTGTGAATCTGTTTTGATGTACCCCAACCGTTTAGCCTTAAAATGAATCAGTTAATTATAACATCATACTTCACGTATCACATTAATGAAGTCATTTATATGCTCGATCTGTGGATATACCTCTACAATTTGATGTGAATCCAAGTAGTTACCTAGAATTAAAATGAGTGTCCCATATTTGCCTAAACTAATGAGTGCGAAAGTGTACGTCTATGTTTTCCTTCGAGATTCGCCAATCCGATCGTCAATAACCATGCATCACCACAAAATATAGCTATTGACTTACCTCGTATCTGTCCCAGCTTGATGCCCGATATTTCTCTTATCTGTCTTTGTTTGCATCAAGATGCATTCGATGTATATGGGTTGTATACCTCCCATGGGTTATGTGTACATCTTATGGATATCAACCCTTACTTGGCTAAAATAGTAGAGGTATTTGCGTGTAAATGGGCTGTTTGTGGACAACATTCATGTTCAAAATCTGAATAATAAAAATCGATGTTATGGGGCACGAATCACGCCTCACGCGTGGGGGCCCATCACTTAATTAATATTTTAATGTGTTTATTTGCTAGTAAAGGCCTCGTATCTGTATCGCCTCATGTTAATACTGGCCACATCATTCTACTTATTTCGTATAGGATGGAGTTTATATTATTTACTAATCCTTTTCTTTTCTTATTTTTTTTTATGGCATGCATCGGGAGAATAATTAAGAGTCTCGGTATGAGACTCACAATGGTTTCCATATCACCAACCGCATTTCCGCATGAGGCTTCCAAACAATCATAAGATAGATGGTGTCGCCATCCGTCTAGACGCCTACAACTCCAGTCTCATTCCTCCCTTTATTTATTTACGCATTTATTTATTCGTTTATTTATTATTGCCATATTTATTAACCTTGTAATTAATAGGATAATTAATTCTACTAGTCTTTGAATACTTTGGAAGGGTAGTTTAAAGATAAATTCGCCTCCTATTTATTCTAGGTTCATCATATAAGCTTAAATCTAAAATAATTAATCCTAACGATGCTTCAGTCATGTAGTTAATATATTTTCTCCATATCCTTAAGAAATAAACGTTATCATAAACACCATAGGAAGTAATCTCGCGCACACGTATAAAAACAATTTCATAATTAACTCCTATATAAGAATCTTAACCTTACGTATACTGTTAGGAGCAATTTATCACTTTCTTACTTTTGTCAAAAAAAAAAAAAATAATCTCATAATCAACTTTGTATATATATTTTATGAATCTTACAAGACCCTTTTAGTTACCAATATATATAGATATTTGCCACATCCCTTTTTACTTAAATAATCTTTTTTTTTTATTTTTAAAAAACGTACATCCCTTAGCAGAATAAATTAACCTATGTTTGAACGGATAACCGCAAGTTAGCGGATTCTAAAGGATGCCTAACCCCTTCCCTTTAGGATAATAAGGAACCCTTACTCAGAATCTTATTTAGTTTCACAGACCATTAAATGGAGTTAATGCTGACTTTAATCAGTTAGTATTAGGTGTCCTAATTCACCCAATTAATTAGGTGGCGACTCCCTTAACATTTTAAACATTTAACTTTTTTTTTACATTTTTGGGGAGGATAACCATTCCGTCGCGCATTTAAGCCTGAGAGTCCAAAATCGGGTGCGACACAACCATCTGAAGAACTATACGACTATCAGAAACAGGAGAACCCACATTGCGGAGTTGGTCTACCAAGTCCTTGAGACATTTGCAATAAGAAAAAACGTTTGGAAAATTTGTCATAACAACATGTGAAAATTCCTGCTAAAGGATAACAATTCAAGAATGATTGTTATCTTGGAAGATGTCCCGTAATCGATTCCACGCAGCCATAGCTGTGGAGTTGGGTTCCATAATCGTTCTGTAAAAGATCCAAGGAGAAGCATGACTCATAACTCTGGATCTGCTTCTTTAGTGGGCACAACCGTCGTAGAAGTAGACGCCTTATCACCCTCCGTTGGAGGAGCTGGAGGGATGATGTGGTGAAGGACTTTATGTGCCAAAGCATGAATCTTAAATAATTCCGTCCATGTCCCATATTGGACATTTTCTAGGTCAAAAACGATATGAATGACGCTCTTGATGTTAGAAACAGTGAGGGCGGAATGAAAATTGTTCTTATCAAGCATAGGAAATAGAACAACAAGATTCGGAGAAGGAAATTTGTGAGGAAGGAAGAAGAGAATCTCGGGTTTTGGTTGAAAAACCGATGAGGGGTCACGATTTTTGTCAAGAAAAGAATGAGAAGCGGAAGCAAGGAAAAGAACCTAGACTCTTGATACCATGAAAGAAATAATCCCTTGATTATTCTTATTGGTGAAAGACATATATATACAAGTTACAATAGAAAAATTCTTTTCGTATTCTACATCTAAATCCCTATTCTATAAGGAGACTAACTATACAATTATGGTAATACTACAATACTAATTATATGGTAAGTGTACAAAATAAATCCTAAACTAAATATGGATAGTGTATTACACAGAATATAATACATGGAATATACCAACTTGATTGGTATATTTAACATATTTTGTCCTCCATCAAAATTACGGTACTAATTCCCTCCCTTCTTTTTTCTCTGTCGTTCTTTCCCTTCCCGCATGATAGTAAGATTTAAAAAATAAGCATGATAGTAAGACTTTTTTCTTATTTCCCCTTATGATTATTACCCTCTGCAGGAGGATGATCAAATCATTTTGTTTTTGAAGAAACACTGTATTTCTATCACTGTCATTTTTGCTTGATTCTGGCTTCTGCAATAACGTTTATGCAGTTGTTGGTGATGTGAGGGGATGAGGACTGCTGCTAGGCGTTGAACTAGTCACTGACCACAAACTGAAAACTTCTGCAAGTAGAGATGGCAACGGATCCTGGATCCGGTGGATCCAGATCCATTTTATAGGATATGGATCTTCAAAATTTGGACCCGACGGATCCGGATCGGACACGGATCCATTTATGACGGATCGGATCTGAATATGAATTTTGTCTTTGAGATCCGTATCCGGTCCAGATCCGACCCGTGAATCCGTAGGCAAGAAAGAGCTAGCAGCTAGATAGAAACTCAGAATGATTAGTCAAAAATCGCAATTTATGGTTCCATTTATCCTTTGAGTGATTGATTTGAATATGTACTTGATACTTGATATGGTCTTGTTCATTTTGTAACATTCTCCCTATTCAAAAACTAAATATACGTACAAATTTGATTTGATGCATGATCATATTTATTATTGGGTGGGGATGGGGAGTTGTGTCAGACATCAGTGTTAATTCCATTGGGTATTAATATGTGCTGGACTGCTTTTGGCCATGGATTATAAGCATGCACCAACTCCTGAACATTGAAGATCTATTGACAGAAATCTTTAAATTCTAATCAATAGTAGATGAATAAGAAAAGGAAAAAAATAATATCTTTTTGTTTCTGTTCTATGTTATGTGGAGGAAACAAAATACAGTATGTATGTTTTAGATATTGAATTAATTATTGGGACAATGTTAATAGATTATATTTACTTTTTATGAAATCGGTTGTGACAATTGAAGAGTTTTAGTCTTTTTTTTCTCAAATTGATTTGATTTAGGTAAAACATACGAGTAGTCATTAGTGAATTCGATTCGTGGATCCGATGGATCTGGATTTAGATCTGATTTTTATGGACCCGATGGATCTGGATACATGTATAAAAACGAATCTGAATCTAGTAGGATCCGGTCCAAATCCTATCTGTTGTCATCCCTACATGCAAGCGCTGAAACTGTGCATATCATGGACAAGATGAAAGGTAAGTTTCTTATAGCGTCACACAAGGAGTAAAAACGCGGCAAAAAAGGAAAAAAGAAGAAAAGAAAGTTTTAGCGGAAAGAGAAAAAACGATAGAGAAAAGGAAGGAAGGAAATTAGTATATAAATTTTTTAACTTTAAAAGTAACTGGCATCTACTCATCGACCTTACATAACAAAAGTACACATTTCAAAGTTTTCAGAACTGTGACACATGTCATATTGAAGTAGATGATGGAAAAAGTTCACCGGAATCAGATATTATAGATACTAGATAATAATATGATATTACCATCTAAAATGATAAACACACACATAAGAATGTCAATGAAGACTGCCTTGGACCTATGGAGGCAACCAGTTCCTTCATTTTCCTATTTTAAATAGAACTTTCAAAATCTTTTTCACAAAATTTCCTACGAATAAAGTATCAAGCTTGTTATGTTTTTTCCTGAACAATGACAAACCAAAGTGTGCTTCCAATTACACAAAGTGGGGCTTACAATCTTTATCAGTGATCTGCAAGATCAATTTTAATAGGGAATTTTTGAGACATGATGTAGATTTGAAGATTGTCACCATGTCCTTTAAAGGTAAGGCCTCTATGTTCTCTATATTGGGCGGTAAGTCATGGTTAGAGCTAATATAAGGGAGTGAAACTGAAGAAATATTGTTGGAATGTTGTACTTGTTTTCTTGAATCTTTGGCTACGGTGGAACTAAGATATTTGAGATCAAAAGGGATCCTAAAGTTGACTGGAGGCAAGCAAGATGTGTAGCTATGTGAAGCATTGGCTATCTAAAAATAGTAAGTCATACACCCTCCTATAGAGTAAGCAAACTCAATGTTTAGTCTATCCAATAGGATATACACTCTGTACCTTAACTGATCTTTTCATGAGTGCCTGTGTTAAAGTTTGGATCACGATGAAGAACAGTGAAGAAGAGATGAAGAACATTAGAAGAGAAGTGACTTGAGAGAAGAAGAAAGATGCGTAGATGAAGAGGATATTTGAGAGCTGAATAAGCTCTTCTTTGTTTTCAATTTTATTCCTCTTAAAAATGAATGTTATAATTAATATACCTATTTATAATAACTAATTTGCAAAAATAACCATTGCAGAAATAACCACATATAACCACTAACTAACTAACCACATATAACCAACCACATATATATACAATGTATATATGTGTATATCTCAACACCCCCAAGCTAGGCGCTGAAAACATCGGTTTCAGTCCTAGCTTGGAAGAAATGTCATAAGGACTTCACGAATTCCAGAAAATCCCGGCAAATAATAACAGAATCAAAACATTCACGAAAATCCCAACAGCGATAACACGGTGTTAAATTTGCCTATGTAGTCACATTAAGTAACATACTTCTCATAGTTAGAACCTTTCCTTGGCCAATATCTGCCAATTTCTTGTCCATTCAACCAAGCCATTTCTTTTCCCATATGAATCATATCAAGTGCAGCAGGTTCATTACCAGGAGGCGCATCTACTACTCCCTTATACCATGTGAGGGGTTGTTTCTTTGGTGGCTCTGAAGTTGGTGCCCATATTTTACTGTTCAAGTTATATGACTTATGTATACTCAAATTTTCTCCTTGCAATCCAATCTTATAGGTCTAAGTACACGCAGACAAGTCCAGAGTCCCATTCTTGAAACCTTCAGCTTCGACACTTGTTGGACCAGCTCCAATCCATTCGTAGAGCGATCCAAAGCTTTGATTTCCATCACCATTTGGACTGTCAAAGAAACAATGCAGCATATCTATTGTATCGATGCACGATCTTCCGAGTTCCTTCACATAATCAGTTTCTTGTCAAAGAGGCTAAAAGCTTCATTGAACTCATCGATCTGCTCCTCCGTTAGCTACTCATCCATTTTGGAAGAACCACATGGCGGGCCGATTAATACGATCCTGACATTCTGCAATACACAGCGGCTTTACTAACAACAATCGGTCACTTTGTCCTCTGCAAATAGCGGCAGAGCACAACAGATGCAAACACCAAGAAGCAGAGAATACCCGATGGCAGTCTACAATAGTCGCAGCGGCGTAGCACAGATCTGAACACCAAAGGCAAAGATTCATTCCGATGCTGCAGCAATTACAATGGCAATAGGGCGGCCAACGATATCGGTCGCGCGGCAAATTCATTAATATCAGCCACAACAATTTCTCGGTATCAAGGATAATGGTTCAACCCAGCCAGTGTTTCTTGCTAGTGCTTCGAGTCTCTGCGCCTGAAATGTATCTGATGTACAATTTTCCTGCAAACTTTATCTATATGAAATTGACCATTTTGAGATCTGATGTTGTTTCTTTCTCTCCACTGAAGCATATCAGGCCACATATGTTTTGCTTTATCAATATCAAACTTCCTTGCCTTCAGAAATTTTAAGCAAATTCATATAGCAGTCATCATCATATATCAATTCTTGTTCCACCTTTCCATATTTCTTTTGCATTTCCAGCTTGATCCACCACCAGAGGTGATGTTCAACCTCCTCTGATTTTCTTTTGTTTTGAAGGATGCTGATTTCTTTTGTTTATTTTCAGCCTTTTTCCATTTTCAGAAGCAACCATAGCAGCTACATCAATCAATAGATGAAACAGAACCTCTGAACCATCGAACCACTGGATAAATTCCAAAGATGTAGCTTGATAAATTGAATAGGAGCAACACTTTGTGCCCTCTCGATAACCACTCCAATTCCAGATATCCAACAGCTGAAATAGTCAGCGACAAGCCAACAAATTCAACAATAATAGCAGCCATCATTCGCAACATCAACGACATCAGACACAATATTTACAAGCTCCTTAGAGTACTTGTTATATGCACTTGAATATCATGATCCAATTAACAACATCTAATGAATCGGTCCACGAACTTGCATTTTCCAAAGGTGACCAACAACATAATACCGGTGACGATGCATCTAGCGAAATAGCAATAGCACCGGTGCGGCCAGAAGAACATCGAGAACAGCTGCGGCACAGTGAGCAGCAATATCAGTAACACTATAATTTTGATTCTGAACAGTGACACTATAATTCGATTCTGAACCAGCAACCATCATATCAGCAGCTACAGGCTTTTATAAACTGAATCTCTCAGTTTCTATTCTTAATTTGACAGAAACCACTGGATTCATCTTGACGGAGAACCCCTCGTTCTCTAGTCTCACTCGGACTAGAGAATCCCTCGATTCTCTCTATGAATTTGTTCTGAACTAGCACCAGCAGACTAAAATTTTGAACCAGCACCAGCAGAATTTGATAAGCGGCAAGAACCTATTCGTTCTCTAGTCATTCAGACTAGAGAATCTCTTGATTCTCATCACGCAAGCTATTCTTTGAATTAAGTTTCAACTCAATCCATATTGTCGTCGACGAAGTATCCCTCGGTTCTCAGTCTGTTTGTCGCTAAGAACTCTTCGATCCTTCAATCGATCTATTGAATATGCAACAGAACTACAGTTTCTTTGAACTGAAATTCCAGCGATCCAGCAACAATATATTTTCTTTCATTTTTCAGAACTTCATATTAGTTCCTGCAGCAGCTACACCAGCAATCAAGCAGCAAGTACTAACACTAGTAAATAACCAACAGTATCACCAACAGTCGAATAGAAACTAACACAAAATCAGCGATTTGATCCATCGACAACACAAAGAACAAGCTTGCATCTCCAATAAAGAACTAATGTTGCTTCACTACTAGAAACAACGACGACAATAATACCAATACGGATATGAAACCAACAGAAAACAATACGAAAATGACTTTCAGAGTATTTTGGTGATCTTCGACGCAATGATAGCCAAAGGTGAATCCGCAGAAAATGATAACATCTCCATAGCGGAACAAATAAGATGAATCGATCTTGATTCTCGATTTTAGAAAAATAGCAATTTTGATTTTCATGCAATTTCAATTTGATTCTTGATTTTCCATTTTTTGATTTTTCAAAGGAAAAGTATATTCTACAGAGATTACCTCAATTTTCCTTGATTTCAATTCGGATTTTCAGAAGAAATTCCTCAAATCCTTTGCAATTTCGATTTTTCAGAATTTTCAGAAGAAACTCCTTCGTTTTCTCGATCTCTCCCTTCGATTTGAACCGATTTGAATCAATCGCTTAATATCAATCGATTAACAACAGTTTCAGTTTCTTCGATTTCGATTTTCTGATTTTCAGTCGAAAATCGCGATTTCGATTTTTCTGAAAATCGCTATTCCAATTTTTCAGTTCTCAAATCGTTTTCAGTTTTCAATTTCTTCTGATTTTCACCTCAATATGTTCGATCAAATCCTCAATGTTCAATTCCTTCACAATTTTTGATTTTTTTTCAGAAGAACGCGATTCTGTTCCTTTGCGGTTTCGTTTTCAGCAATTTTTGAATTTTCAAACTCCTCACTGCAATTGGATCGATCTATACAGCACTTGGCTTTGATACCATGTTAAAGTTTGGATCACGATGAAGAACAATGAAGAAGAGATGAAGAACATTAGAAGAGAAGTGACTTGAGAGAAGAAGAAGAAAGAAGCGTAGATGAAGAGGATATTTGGGAGCTGAATAAGCTCTTCTTTGTTTTCAATTTTATTCCTCTTAAAAATGAATGTTACAATTAATACATCTATTTATAATAACTAATTTGCAGAAATAATCATTGCAGAAATAACCACATATAACCACTAACTAACTAACCACATATAACCAACCACATATATATACAATGTATATATGTGTATATCTCAACAGCCTGCACCAGTTAAGTAAAGGCAATTGAAATATACCTATATAGGCTAAGATGATATTATCAAAAGAATTGGAAGTACGACTATTAATTTAGTTAAATTAGCAGGAACTTGTAAAGAAACCCAGGATTTTTTGTTGAAGATGTCAAATAGTTTTTTTTTAAATTTGATAAGGAAGGTGTCAAATATAGTATATGGCTAAAAAAATCAAAAGAACCAGCAAAGTATCTTATTTTGGGAAAATCATGTCATGCCCCCAAATTAGAGTGGGACGTGATTGCCCCCAACCTTTACTATCCGTTGAGTGAACCCTATTCTATTTAATTGAAAGTCACATCTGAAGTCAACATTAAATGAAAAAGGCAACAAACTAATTATTTAATGATGTCTGAAAACTAAATAACAATCTCAATCAAATATCGTTTAAAACATAACCCAATGCAGTCATGAGCCTCTAAGAAATTGACATCTAATATAATACATAGTCAATGGGCACCGCCCCCGAGTAATATGAAACTATCTAAAGTAAGTAAAAGATTGATAAGAATCCGCTATGTTGGGATGAATCAACGGTGCCTGTCAACTGAGTCTGGAATGTCTTCCTCTAGCCCCGGGTTTCGTTACCTGCACACTCAACACCTGCCACACGGCGTGGCAGGTCCAAACAGGCTAAGTATCTTCAAGAGAACCAAGTAAGTCTCATAAATTACCTCCTAAAAAGTACAGATCTAGACTTTCTGAAATAAGAACATAATAAACAAGAAAAACATATTTCACAAGAAAGCATGTAAATCATATAAAGCCTGAAAACCAACATAAGTTGATACTTGAGGTTGTAAGCTTATAATTGATAAATAACTTTTTGAGTAAAAAGAATTTTTCACATAATGGCCCTGCGTACGTAAGGATTTGACAACACGCACGGGGAGTGTCGACCTATCTCCCCAACAAACAATTGGCTGCGAGCGTGTGGTAGCTAACCTTGGCTTTCGTGGCACTCACGCAAGGAGAGGTTGGCCACTTCTCCCAAACTGAATGTGGTCGCATTAATGTTAAAGCTAGTTAATGATTGAAGCTAGCTAAGTTGGTGTGATGAGAAATGGAGGGGGAAAAATGGAAGGAAAATAAAGTTCAAAGCAAAATTTCTTGAGCTTTGTAGCACATTGGTGATAGAAAGGGAAAGTTATGTGCTTATATTAGAAAGCACTTTCTCTAGCTCTTAAAGGGTTGAGAAGAGGGACTCCTCTCGCGCCGTCGTCGTCGCTCGGCTCGGCCTCGGATTCGGTCAAATGATTTGATTGATAATCTTTTTGGACCAAATTTATTTAATTTCAATCTTCATTTTCTGAAATTATCTTGTTTATTTCCGCGGAAAAATATTAATTGGTAATTAATTAAATTTTCGCGGAATAAATTAAAACTCCCAACGTTCTTATTATTATTATTTTTTCCTAAAAAGGCAAAGGCCTTTCCTAACAGTCACCAACATGCCTATTCTGAACACACTTTCGAGGCTATATAAACTGAGGCAATGCCTCATTTTTCGATCACTGGAATTTTTTTCTGCATTCTTTTTCCAGAAATAAAACTATCGAGTCTTAATGTGGTTCGTTGCCAAATATGAGTTCGTCGAAGCCGTAGGCGTTTGACGTGCTGTCACTCCTGCGATAAGTATATCCGTTTTATCCTGGGAGGAAGTAATCCATAACCTCTGGTACAGTGAGGGGATTAAATTCCTTAAGGACACACAGTGAATTTTGTGGTCTCGGATATTTTCTCACTTTCTGCATTTTTTTTCCAGTTTCTGGTTTTTTCGTTTTCAGTAGTTGGTTTCCGTTTTCTGATCTAGAAGACCATGTATTTTCTCAAAATGAAGAAGCCTTTGATTTAGATGTCACTCTAGATGATGATACACCCACTAATATAGATGATGATACACCCACTAGTGAAATGCCTCTTATTCCCCCTAATATGAGACGAGGTCCGGCAAAACGACCATTAAAATCAGCTGTATGGAAATATTTTCACAGGGACGTACCAAATCAAGTAGCTATATGTAAAACTTGTAAAGTTGTTTATACTTTTAAAACTGGACAAGGTCATGGTGGAACGGGGGATTTAGGAAGACACCTACTACAAAAACACAAAGCCTTGCATGCACAATACATTATTGAAAACGATGGTGAGAAAGCGCCCTCTCAATCGGGACAAGGTTCATATACTGTCCCAGACAAAGTACAAGGTCAAATTAACCCTATGACGGGGGGAGTTTTAGGCACTAAATACGATAAACATAAAGATAGGGAAGCACTAGCAAAATTAGTTGCAGCGGAGGGTTTGCATTTTTCATTTCCTGAATCTCCTGATTTTATTCATTATATTAGAGATATGTATAATCCTGCTTATAAAGGTTTTCCTAGATCAACTGTTAAAAGATATGTATTTAAATTTGCACATGAATATCAACAGTATTTACGTTATGCATTATATCATTTTAATGACAAAGTCGCTCTAACTTCTAATATAGGTCGTAGTACTAACGGCCATGATTATTTAACGGTAACCTGCCATTGGATAGATTATAGATGGTCTATGCAAAAACGTATTTTAGTGTATAGATATATAGATAGTAGGCACACTGGTCAGTTTATTTCAGAAAATATTTATTTAGTCTGCGATTATTACGGAATAACTGATAAAGTTATGGGTATTACATTAGATATTGCAACTTCTAACAATTTTTATTTATGTTTTAAAAGAAGTTTTAACTCCGTCTTTTCCAAAATATTTTCATATCAAATGTGCGTGTCATATTTATAACTTAGTTATAAAGGATGGTCTTTCACTTTTTCAAGATATTCTTGAAAAAATACAATTTGCTATAAACTTTATTTTTAAAAATAATAGAATTCAACAGAGAAAAGAATATAAAAAAACTTGTCACGATTGTGGACTATCTTACAGAAAAATTCTCGAAGAAGTACCCACTAGGTGGAATTCTTTATATAACCAACTAGTTGTTCCTTCTGATTATAAAAAACCTATCACTTTATTTTTTAACGTCCATAATCAAAATTCAACTGATATGATTGTGGATAATGATTGGGACAAAATTAGAGAACTTATTGTATTTCTAGAGAATTTTCAACGAGCAACAAAATAATTTTTTACTTTATATTATCCTACTATTTCAACTATGTTGTTTTATATAGCTATAATATTTTTACTGCTTAAAGAATATATGAAAAACATGCTTATAAGGCAGCTATTAAAAAAATATTTATGAAATTAAAGAAATATTTTATTTCTATTCCTCCTATTTATATTGTTGGTGTTGTATTAAACCCGACTATTAAAGTATACGGTTGTAAAAGTCTTATTGAAAATATTTATAACTGTATGGACGTACTACCACATCCAACTCTCAAAAATTTAAATGTTGAGCCACCTATTGAACAAACTCTAGAAGAAGTGTTGGATAGCATAAAAGATGAATGCAAAAAAGTATGTCGGCATTACCAGCAAGAAAGTGCTAGTAACCAACCGACTTTTGTACCATCTTCTTCTGCTTCAACACAGCCTCTAAAAAAACATGTTGTTTCTGCGGACAGTATTGAAAGCCTCAGAAATAGAATGTGCGGTGGTAGCACTGCTAACCAAATTAGCGAGTTCGATGTTTTTGTTTTGCAGGACACTTTACCTTACCAAGCAGTTGTCAATCAAGACGGAAATGAAGACTTGCTGAAATATTGGATGCAGAATGAGAAGACATTTCCGACACTTTCAATGATGGTCCGAGATGTTTTGAACATTCAAGCCTCATCAATCGCTTCTGAAAGCGCTTTTTCTGATGATTTCAAATAAGAAACCAGACACTCATTTTTGAGCGACTTGGAGATGGCGGTACTATTCAAGATTGGATCTGACGGAGGCGAAGAAAGGTCGATCACCAGATTAACGAAGAAGAAGACGAAAACTACAACATCTTATCTGAAGGCATGAGTAGCGACGTGGAACAATTTGACTAAGATATACCATTTCCAACCGAAGAACCACACGAAATTATAAAGAAACTAGAAAAAATATTTTCAAATTAGTAATTTATTTCATTGCAATATTTAGTATTTTTTTCTATGTTTTTTGTAATTTTTTTCAACAACAGTACACTATAATGTTGTAATTCTGAATCTTGTATATTTCAATGAAATAATTAATAATAGAAGAGGCACAAAAACAGCCTTGGGATATTTTTGTTACACTCTTCTTGTCTTTGTTAAATTATTTAGTTTATAAATATATATAAGTATAATATGAGTATATGACTATCATCATATGTTACTTTGTTAGTATTTTTAATTTAGTGAAAAAATTTAAAAACAAAAATGTCACTTGTCCCGTTCGATCCGTCAGGCCGACTCCATCGCGGGCCGGTGCAGGGGCGGACCGCGATATCGTCCGTTCGTGTCGGTCACTTTGCCCGCCCCACCCGCCCCTCTATCCGTTCTACCGTCCCGATCCCACTAGACCCGGCCCGGCCCACTGGCCAGCCCTATTTGAAACATACTCATAACTTTGTTTTGCATTATAACAGGTATCCTGCAGTTATTGAAGGATAAAATGATGCAAATTGGATCATCGGTTCAACTGAAACTAAATCCACAAATGGATATGTTTTTACCATAGGTGGAAGAGCAGTGTCTTGGAATTCATCCAAACAGACATGTATCGCCCGCTCTACAATGGAATCTGAGTTCATAGCTTTAGACAAAGCCGGTGAAGAAGCTGAATGGCTCCGGAATTTCTTAGAAGATATTCCATTTTGGCCCAAACTGTTGGCTCCTATATGCATACATTGCGATAGCCAAGCGGCAATAGGAAGAGCCGGGAGCGTTATGTACAACGGAAAGTCTCGTCACATACGACGAAGACATAATACCGTTAGACAACTACTCTCTAGTGGAATTATCACAATTGACTATGTTAAGTCAAGAGATAATGTGTCGGATCCACTAACTAAAGGCCTAACTAGAGAGGTGGTTGAAAGATCATCGAGGGGAATGGGACTATGGCCGAGGACAAGTCATCGTGACGGTAACCCTACCTAGAAGACTGGAGATCCCAAGATCTAGATTCAAAGAGATCAAACAAAGTCATTGATGACGGTTCAACAATGTCACAATAACTTTTTGGTCCATTCTCGTGATGAGACAATGTTCAGTACCAGGATAAAGCATTACGACTTTTTAATGGTTTCTAAGTTTGGTACGGGGTATATCAAATAGTGTATCTACGGGATGACACATTTAGGAATCACCTATGTAAGTGTGAAGTGTAAGTCGCTTCAAGGAGAATTGCAGCAAGGCGATTCTCTGTGACATGAACGAGCGGTGTTCATGGCTGAAACGAACAAAACAATGAGAACCAAAGATGGTTAAAGGTTAATTGTGTGACATGTGGTTGTCTAGGTATACATCAAAGCTCGACGGTTCAAAGATATCAAATCTACCGGTTGACCGAGTATATCCGACATATGTTCACTACGAAAAGTTCAAAGAGAAATCTACTTATCCAGATGCGATTAATCCTTGCTTACGAATCACATGTTTTTCATCATATAGTCATTCCCCATTCATGTGGGGGATTGTTAAAGCTAGTTAATGATTGAAGCTAACTAACTTGGTGTGAATGAGAAATGGGGGGGGGGGGGGAAAAATGGAAGGAAAATGAAGTTCAAAGCAAAGTTCCTTTGAAAAGGAGTTTTGTACCACATTGGTGGTAGAAAGAAAAAGTTATGTGCTTATATTAGAAAACACTTTCTCTAGCTCTTAAAGGGTTGAGAAGAGGGACTCCCCTCGCGCTGTCGTCGTCGCTCGGCTCGGCCTCAGATTTGAATTTGGTCAAATGATTGATTGATAATCTTTTTGGATCAAATTTATTTAATTTCAATCTTCATTTTCTGAAATTATTTTGTTTATTTCCGCGGAAAAATATTAATTGATAATTAATTAAATTTTCGCGGAATAAATTAAAACTCCCAACGTTCTTATTTTTTTTCCTGAAAAGCCAAAGGCCTTTCCGAACAGTCACCAACCTGCCTATTCTGAACAGGCACTTTCGAGGCTATATAAACTGAGGCAATGCCTCATTTTTCGATCACTGAATTTTTTTTCTGCATTGTAAATTCTGCATTCTTTTTTCAGAAATAAAACTATCGAGTCTTACTGTGGTTCGTTGCCAAATTTGAGTTCGTCGAAGTCGTAGGCGTTTGACGTACCGCCACTCCTGCGACAGATATATCCGTTTTATTCTGGGAGGAAGTAATTCATAACTTCGGGTACAGTGAGGGGATTAAATTCCTTAAGGACACACAGTGAATTCTGTGGTCTCGGATATTTTCTCACTTTCTGCATTATTTTTTTCCAGTTTCTGGTTTTTCCGTTTTCGATAGTTGATTTTCGTTTTCTGATTTTGAAGACTGGACATAACAATTAATGCACGAAATGATTGTTGAACTAAACATAAGTATCACAACTAAAGACATATAACAAGCCGTAATACAAATAAGCATGTAATACTGTCATATTTTCATGTAAAGTCATACAGAATACGAATAGAGTGAACCGAGTACTGGAGCACAAGAAGATTTAACTTTAAGAATTTTCATCAAATACATGGAGCACGTGAGTTCTAATGGAATTTCCTACAAGAAAAGGAAGCTTTAACTTACCTTAATTTGTCCTTCAATCCAAATGTAAGCTCCAATAGGCCAACAGTGTACAAACAACTCAATCTTGACACAAAAATAGTGACTTGTGACTCTTCCAATTGTAAATCATGTTGGTCTTTGCTTATTTGGAGTTTTAAGCTATAGCATCATTTTCTAAGTCCTCCAGAACATGTATCATACGTTGCTATTATAGAGTAAGACCATCCATGAGTACTGCTACGTTTTCATCGATCAAAAACAGTGACCTAGTAGAGCTCCAAGCCTCTTTTGTTGATAAATACTTAAGATCCTCTTCCCCACTAGAGTCGTCATATTATAACCACGACTAAAACGCTGCACGGATAGTGGATTTGCAGCAGTTGCTGCGTCCCAACTTATGACGAAGGAACAACTTGGATTTTCCACTAAACAAAAATCATTTAAGAGACCTAATAAGTGACCCATCATTTATATCCATCTGGGCTTTGACCCATGATACATATATGTCCATTATAATTAGTAGTTATTATAATATAGTCTTGTGGCTGTTATGATTTAAAAGGGCTGCAACATATGATGCGTTCAAAGGCCCCTTTGTCCAAGCAAAAACTTTGGTTCTCTTCCCCTCTATCTATACATGTCCACATAACAAAAACTTATACTACCGTCATATTTTGTAGGACTACAATTCTATTTCATTCTATCTTCAAACTCTACTTTTGTTTAGATTTTCTTAGAGGTTACTCTACCCTAAACCCTAACTCACGCCTATATAAAGAGACACATATTCTCCTGAAAAGTCATCTCGAAAATCCAAAAAATTCATAGAATATTCATAAAGATATCAAGACATGATAGGCATCAAATACTATTTTTCTCAAAGCCGCAGATCAAGGGGCGCTCTTCATCAAAATCAACTCGAAGTGATGCCCTGGCGTTCTTGGAGATCATATACATTCCAAGAAAATCCACATTCAAATCATCCTATATTCGAGAAATACGCCACTAACGATCCTCGAATTACGGAGAAGAAAAATATGAGAGAAGAATTTAGTTGATAAATAAATTATTTTGTGATTGCAATTTATTTTATGTATTTGAAAATTCGTTGCAAATAAATTGGCACGCCCAGTGGGGCTAAGTCTGTCCTTCCTCTCTTCCCTCACAATCAAATCCGCATTGAAAGATAGAACCTTAATTTTTATGGATACTTCAAGTCTCGTCTTTGAGTTTCGGTAAGTCTACACTCCGACAAGCCTTGAAGTATGAGCCATTTGTAGACATCGAAATTTTGTAGGACTCTACAATTCTATTTCATTCCCTCTTCAAACTCTAAGTCTGTTAGAGTTTTTTTGAGGCTACTCTACCCTAAACCCTAACTCACACTTATATAAAAAGACACATATTCTCCGGAAAAGACATCTCGAATATTCCAAAAATTCATAGGATATTCATAAAGAGATCAAGACATGATAGGCACCAAATATTGTCTTTCTCAAAGCCGCAAAGATCAAGGGGCGCTCTTCATCAACTCGAAGTGTTGCCCTAGTATTCTTGGGGATCAAATACCACATCGAAATCATCCTACGTTTGAGAAATACACCACTAACGGCCCTCGAATTATGGAGAAAAAAATAGGAGAGGAGAATCAAGGGAATAAACAGATTTGTATTCATAATCTTGATAAAGAAATTATTTTGTGGTTGCAATTTATTTTCTGTATTTGAAAATTCGTTGCAAACAACTAAATGGTTTAGTAATTAGGAAGATCATTAGTTAAGTAATGCTTCGTTAATTGCTAAATCTCAACCAAACTGTCCTTTAATATATATTTGCACATCTATATCTCCTTGAGACTTATAGATCTAATTCTCCCATATGCTTGTCATCGAACGAGCGTTTTCAAGACTTTAGGGAGCGTTAAAATAATTCGGGGCTTCACATATCAAATAGTATATGACTGGAGAATTTATAAGAACCAGCAAAGTATCACATTTTGGGAAACTTCACATATCTGGTTACACAGAACATACTTTTAGAGCACAACTAAAATCTCATTTAGGCGACAAAAGGCTGAAATTACCAACAATACTACCTACCTCACGAAACAATAGAAATATTGTCCGCTCGTCAGCAGCAGTGTGGAGGTTCTTCTTGAAATAAAGGAGGGCTCCTTGTGCGCAGCAGTGTTAATCTAACTTTTGAAATCAATTGAGTTACCATAATTTACATCCTTCACAGACTTGTCGGACCGGGGTGTGAGAGCCCCTAAAGTGAGAGATTCCATCGTTTGGAGTACATACCGGTAAAGCTAAAATATCTCCTTTCATTTTGTTTCCCCTGTTTGAGAGTATATTCGAAAGGAAGCTCCAACTGGATTATGTTTCTTTTTTTTTCTCTTTGTAACTTCCATTCTCAACAGTTTAATCTGTCAAAGTATTTTTATCGTATTAAAGTGATGGCAAGACATTTTCCACATCAAAACAGCTAAATTAACTTAAATAAACATTGGAAAAACTTAAAAGGTACTAAGAAACTGAGATTTTACTCCCCAACAGTCTGAACTATTTCTTAACACTTTTTGCAATTATTTATGACTTATATTTTGCTATACAATTATTGTCCCGTAGACACTGAGTATTAGTACTCAGATATACCATTGTTGTTTTTTATTGTATGTTAGGTAATGATGAAGAGCAGGTTCACGATGATTGCACGGAGTAGGTGAACTTGTTGCTTTCTTAACTTATTGATGAGCCCACATACTTGTTTTTGGTACCCCGTCTATCTTAAGGAGTCTTCCTCGTGCAGCATGATCACCTACATGATCAAAAGACTACTAGGAGATTTATAGGTGCTTCTCATTCTTCTTGATTCTAGATTGTGATGTAGAGTTTAAACTTTCTAGAGGATTGTTCTGACGTGTTTCTTACTCGTACCTCGCCAAAATGACTTTAACTCGTGTTACAGATGCTAACCAAGTGAACAATAGTGTTATGGAGTGCACATTGATTAAATGTATAATGTGATGGATGGTACAGAGTCACTTGAAATTCTATAGTAGGTGTTTGGTATTTATATGATAATGGTAAGGTGTGGTTGTTTATGTTTTGAGACAGATGTAAAAAATGGTATTAATCCTAATGACAGGGGAAGCTCCGCCAAAACTTTTGTAGACCTAAGACACTTATTAAAATGGATAAAGTTGCCAATCTGATACACCCTCAGCTATGAAAGAAGGGTTTACACTCGTCTAAAGAAAGGTGCTTGAGACATTCGTCGAGTTAAGGAAACAAGACGTGACACGTTTAATTCATACATGTGTATCAATTTAATTGGATTAATTTTATAGAATTATTTAGGACAAAAGAAATACATTTGAGCCAACTTCAAAACCCACAAGTTTAAGTAGTATGTTTGAGCCACTTCAATTTTTAGCCCGCTTAACCTGCCAAGGCAGCTTAATGATCCACTCATTTATTATTATGATGCACTTTAATCCGTTCAAATTCAATTCATCTTAATGTTAGAACTAATTTAGACCAAGTATAGATCACAAATAGAAACAACAATAATAACATACCCAGTGTAATTTCAAAATGTGGGTCTGGGGAGGGTAAAGTGTATGCAGACCTTACTTCCACTTTGGTAGGTAGAGCGGTTGTTTCTGAAAGTCTCGGCTCAATACAAAGCATAAGCACAAGCAAAGCAAGAGAAACAGTCAGATCCGGACAGGAAATTTAAAGCAGTGTGAAAATGATGGTAACAAAAACGAATAAGCCATGATATAACATTCTGAAAAAAGTAATAACTAACGCAGGTAAATAACATAAACAAAATACACTAAAGAACACATAGCAGCAGAAATCAAACGGCATGGTACTGTAAAGCAATATTGTGCATACTAGTATGATAGGCTAAACAGGCCTACAACAATAACACTACAACTACCAGTATGTATACATAAGTAGGACTACGCTCAACTACCTACTACCCTTCTACCCTAATTTGTGTCCTCCACAACCCCTATCTAAGGTCATGTCCTCAGTAAGTTTCACATGCGTCATATCCCGTCTAATCACATCTCCCCAATACTTTTTCGGTCTACCTCTACACATTCTGAACCCGTCCATAGTCAACCTCTCATACCTCCGCACTGGGCATTTGTGTCTCTCCTCTGTACATGCCCTAATCACCTCAATCTCGCTTCCCGCATTTTATACTCCAAGACCACTCTCATTCTGTCCCAGATATCATTATTTCTAATCATATCCCTCCTTATATGCTCACACATCCATCTCAGCATCCTCATCTCCGCAACTTTCATCTAAAAGATGTGTGAAGTCTTGACTGGTCAACACTCCGCCTCATACAACATAGTCGATCTAACCACCACCGTGAACTTGCCTTTAAGTTTTGGTGGCACATTTTTATCACACAAGACTCCAGATGCGAGCCTCCATTTCATCCACCCTGTACAAATACGTTGTGTGACATCGTCATCAATCTATATCTCTTCATTCCCTTGAATAATAGACCCGGGGTACTTGAAGCTTCCTTTCTTTGGAATGACTTGAAAAGAAAGCATAAGTACCTCGAGTCTTTTTTCACAAATAGACTTATGAAAAATCTTATCAAAATATTTGAATAATTTTATTTTGTTTGTATACTACAAACAAATAACGTGTTTATTAATTTTTATTTGGTAATTGAACAAATTCAAAATAAACAAAGGAATTGAAACTTAGAGTTGCATGAGTTGGATTATAACTCATTGTTCAACTTATTCTGATCCAGCCAATTTTTGCCCCAACTTTTGCTCAAGATTGAGCAATAACCCATCTATTGATTTAACCCATTTGCCACCCTTAGTTCCCGTATTACAAAAATTCCGATTATATCACGATTCACAAGGATAGCTTAGCAAATACGTGGAAGAAGAGAACTTTGTTAGCCTTAATCGTCGCATAATCCAAGTTTTAGAAGAACATGGAACTCAAGCTACATTTAGTGATGACTGCACAGAGGGACCCAAGGGAGTAAAAGCAAGCTGAGAAGTACTTACCCAGATTGTCACAAACTCTTAAAAATCCACTGTCTGGAATAAATTATAAGCATTTCAACAACTAGAAGTCTAATACTACAACCTGCGTCCGCCTATCAAGTTGTACATTCTCAGAAACACAGTTTCACTGGCTATACAAGCCAGGCCTGTTGAAGCGGAAAACTCCCGCTTCAAAAACCAATAGCGTGCAAACTCGTAGCCATGGTTTAGTGCCCGCTGTTGAGCCAATTGTGAATTGCATATTCCACTAACAGTACATAATACATGATTCAATTCAGACGGAGCAATATGTAAATAAAAAGCTGGTGGATGTTATTTATCGCTTCCCACGACTTCCCGAGCCACCAGACCTCGGACCTGGAAACTTTGAGAACTGCAACCTCAAGTAGGCCGAATCAGTGTCATGTTCGTCCATTTTGTAACCTGGCAAATTCATCAGCAGAGACGACTGGTAAGATTATTCCACAAGAAACCTCATTGATGATGGTAGTAAATTCCAAAAAGTTGTTTTTCATCTTAAATATAATAGCTATTGTGCAAGTGCAGAGAAGCATGAAAGACCCGATCAATCATAACCGGAAGTATGAAAAGATTTTCATCATGCTGGAAAACAGAGTAGAGCAAGAAACCAAAGAAGAGAGGAGACCATGCCACAGCCCTAGAGAGAAGGTATGCCTGTCCTACAAATAATTGACCTAGAATAGGAGGTAGTATCATATAATCATGTGAAAAATTAGACAACTAAAATCAGAGAACGAGAATTTGCCACAGCGGCATGTCCTACAAATAAATGACCCAGAATGCAAGTATCACAAAATAATGTGGAATATTAGACATTTAAACCACCCTTCGAAGTGAACACGAACATGCAAATTGTCACGGCAGCAGCTAGAGAGTAACCCTGTCCTCTAATAAATGATTGGACTGCAAGTATCATCGTATAAATTATGTTAAATATTGGCTATCTTAAGTTCTTAACCCAAGATTGACATCATTCTTGAATGGCAGACCCAACAGCAATTCTACAAGTCAATCTCGAGCTTTAGGAGTAATAAGTGGAACTACATGAAAATTTCTTTATAGATTTGGATGTTTTATGTCACGATATTTTACACAAGAAATGGGTGAAGGAAATGGATGGATCAGAAGACAAAGACTACAAATAAAAGTCAAAAGATGCAGTTCTTCTTCCCAAATCCCAAGGTGCATCGCCCATGGGGACTATTGCATGTGCACATGGAGAGGTCATCAAATGAATATACAGGTCTATGGTCTTACAGGAAGATAGCGCATAAAGCAAGAGGGTTTTACTCCACAGACTACCCCACAATTTGACTACATGCAGGAATGAAGAATCAGAACTAAAGTACTCATGCATCCGAAATATATTGAACTGCAATGATTTGTAGGTTGAAAAAGCAAAGAACGGGAATGGCACTTAAAAACACTCTAGCAACGCCCACATAATAGAGTGGTCATCAAATCAGATCACTGCAGCTGAGATAACAAGTCACTAATGTAAGTTGGACAGGGGATTATTATCATTTTGAAAAAAATCACCTTGCAATGCACTCAAAGCAGTAGCTGCACAAGCTGGATCTACGAAATCCACAAAACAAAGGATAAGAGGATCTCCACCACGCTGCAAAATGAAGTTTTTATCAAAACACAACCTGGTAATAAATACTATACTAATAGAAAAGGCATAAACATCAACTTACATGTTTTGATTCCTTTCTAACAAGTCTGACTTCTTTGTAGCCCACAAAAGGACGAAAAATATCTTTTAAGTGCAGTTAGGGAACAAGCACCAGATATATTCAGAAAATAAGTAGAACTGTCCAAGAGTGATCCAGTAAATTACATCTCAAAGGATACGGGCTACTTCTCTCCTGGAGCTGTCTGAGGGAAGTCCCTCTATATAGAGGGTGTTAGAAGCATCAGCAGGGAGAGGCAGTGTTTCACGAGGCCTCGGCATAGATTCGACTGGCAGTTGACCACTAAATACCATAGCTCTTCCATTTGGTGCTAGTTCTGGCCCACGAGCTGATGGAAGCGGATCACGAACAGGAAGGGCAGGTATGCCACCACCACCTGGTCTAGCCAATCCAACTCCCTTGTAGTTATTAGCTTCTCCGACTGAAAGAGAAGAAAGTTGCTACAAGAGGAGAGGAATAAGAAAGCAGGATCAAATTTAACACAAAATCTAAGCATGACTGAGGAAAGTGGGAGCATTGTCAGCTTCAGTGATTACCGAATTCTGAAGATAACGATCATATGCTGATCCGATTGACTGTGTGTCCACTACTCTAGGTGGTCCACCACGATCATATGCTGATCCGATTGATTGAGCTCCGATTGATTGTGTGTCCACTACTCGAGGTCCACCACGATCATCCCTTCCCAAGTAATGATGCACTTCATGAGCTGATGACATCCCAGATGGTGGAAGATCTGGTACTGCAGAGAAATATGATTAAACCACATATGCTTATTGAACATATGACAAAGTGACTGCAGAATGCTACTCGCATGGCATATAGTTTGTACTCAAAAGGATAAATTTTCACTTGGCCTATAGGTAAGATCAAAATGACCTTATTTCACATAAAAGCACAGCATACACAGCAATCACAGTAAGACTGAAGCAAGAACACACAGCACCGGGAATATGTACAGAGTAAAGGCAATTGCTGGTGGGAACTCTCGCAGCTCATCAGTCACATGAAAATACAGTGCCAATTTCGGCAATCAGCATCGGTTCAAGATAAAACTGGAGATTTGGTGCCATAATAAGTCAGCCTTCATTGTAGAGCCAATACAAGGCGGATGCATAACCACAAATAGTTCTACAATAAACTGGTAAAGAAGAATGAGATGAGATTGGACAACCACTTTCTCGAAAAGGAGCTTCTGCAGTAATGAGAAATTTAGAAGAGGAAGTAAAACTAAGACGCAGAACTCTGCTTTAGATAGAACATTACTTAACAAGATCAAACACAGCTATAATCGTTCAAAGAACTCGGAGGAGGGAGAGAGCAAATTATTAGAATTCATTGGGTTGGTTGTGATCAAGTCAACAGGGGGCTTGTTAAGGTTGAAACCAATTGAAACACACCACAAAGTGATAAGAAAAGAAACAGATGAGGTTAAAGTTTGAACTTGGAGCTAAAATCCTCTTCATATGGCACAAGAAGAATCAATTTCCAGCCTTTCAGGCTTTCAACCCTCCTACTCTACTTTCTGTCCTTGCTTTAAGTGAATCGTGAACATTTACTCTGTAACCTTAACTTAATCTTTTTATTTTGGGATGTATTTTGTATGAAGGAAAATATATTCTGGAAAATGTTTTCAATCTTCCCGTTGGTCAAAATATTTTGAAAACATTTTCTCTAGGAAAACAAGTTTCTTAAAAATGAGGAAAATGACTTCTCTAATGAAAGTAGGGAAAACAAGCTACATACGTGACGCTCCAAGTTCATTGTCTCCTCCCCCACCCACCCAACGGCCCAACCCCCATCCCTTTAACATCCCCCACCTCCCACCAGCCCCGAACCCCCACTCCATAGTGTTTTGGTAGATTACTTATAAATGCTCTTTGGGTATTAATTTTTGTTTACTTACCAAACACAAAAGAATAAGTAAGAAACCCACTTGTTTTCCAAGAAAACATTTTCCTTCATACCAAACACACCCTTGATTTTTTTTTGTGTTTGGGGCTATACATATTAAGGTTGTTTGGCAGCAAGTCTATGAACGGGAGAATCTAAAAGAAGAAATGGTGTCTTATTTTGCTTGCAAAAACAGAACAAAAAATCTGCACATCTGATCTCTACTCACATGTGCCGAGAATATTAAAAAAGAAGTAAATTGAAATGACAACATGGATGAAAAAAGTGTAACTACACAACACGGTGTGCTACCTAAGCATATGTAACTATAACTGTAAATTGGAATGTGCAAACTATATATGAAGTCCTATAATAGATGGTTGAAACTCAAGATCCCAGCTAATTCTAAAAGTTACTCCAACCATGAATCGAGTTGTGTGTTTCCTTAAGAAACCTCCACTAGATAAAACCAAGATTAATTTGTCCATAAAGCTTAAATAATTGATTAACCTAACTTTTTAAGAGCCAAATCTTACCAAATAATATATAGGTCATGGGCCACAACCTTATAATCGGGAAATATCAGTAATACTATTCAGGACAAGAACACACCAGTCAGGACCAGAACTTCCTAGTTGTTCCCCCACAAACCACCACATTTGTTTTACCATTTCCAATATCATGCTCTACAAATCTCCAACCTCCCGATGTTTTTCCTTTTCAAAACATGCACAGAGAAACTACATAAAGGAGATATAGGGTGTGTTCGGTATGGAGGAAAATATTTTCCAATTTTCTCATGTTCGTTTGGTCAAAAGTTTTGCAAAACATTCTCATTAGGAAAACAAGTTCCTTAAAATGGGAAAAATGACTTCCCTAATCAAAGTAGGAAAAACAAGTCCACACGTGACATTTCACCCCACCAAACCCCAACCACTTCCACGCACCCCCTTCCTCCAAAAATATTTTTAATTATTTTTTTGTTTTCTACACCACCCCAAAAAAAGAATTCTTAAGAAAAGTTTTTCTTTTTTGGTTTTTTACACCACCCATCCCCTCCCCCCGCCTCAACACCCCACTCCAAAAAAAATTATATTTTATAAAAAAAGTTTTAAAAAGTTTTTTTCTTTGGTTTTCTAGAACACCCCTCCCCAAACAATTATTATTAAAAAAATTGAAAGTTTTCTTTTCTGATTTTCTACCCCCACCCCTCCCCTTTTCTACACCCTCCCACCGCCTCCCGAATTTTCTACTTCATATTTAGTTTTATCTTTATAAACAAATTATAAATATGAAAAGTTTGTGCGGTTAAATTTGGTGTGGGATGGGTGGTGGGGGTCAAGGATAGTGGGTCGGGGTGGGTAAGAAAAACTCTCATTTTTTATAAAAAATTTATAAAAATAAAATCTATGAAATAAAAAATTTGGGAGGGTGGGTGTGTGGGGGGTTGGATGGAGCGGTAGTGTGGGGTGGGGTCGTGGTGGGTGGTGGTGTGGGGTAGGAGTGGGTGAAAATGAAGTGTGTTCGAGGGTGGAGTGAAATTTGGTTGGGGTTCTTGGGTGGGTGGTGGGGTGTGGGGTTGGTGTGGTATGGGGTGGTGGGGTTGGGGCTTGAATGGGTATGTTCAGAAAAATGTTTTTCTACCGACCAACCGATTATGAGAAAATAAGTAAGAAATTTACTTATTTTCCACTACTCAAACAAACATGAGAAAATAAGTGAAAATTCACTTATTTTCCAAGAACCCATTTTTTCAGGAAAATATTTTCCATGAATAACATTTTCCATCATAACGAACACATCCATAATACCAGAAGAGATCATAATACAACCACTAGACTCTTCGATGTTTTCAATCTGTATGTCTCCAACCATGCCGGAGCCAGGAATCCTAATAAAAGGATTATAAAAATGCAAGAATGCAACACATAAGGTGTGTCCGGTATGAATTTTTCCATGTTCGGTTGGTTAGTCAAAATTTAAAAAAAAAACGTTTTTTCTCTAGGAAACAAGTTCCTTAAAAATGAGAAATTATTTTCCTAATGGAAATAGGGAAAACAAGTTTCACAAGTGACATTCTAATTGATTGTGTTCTCCCCACCCCAAACACACCTCATCTTCATCACATCCCCACCCCTATCCCCACTCTCACCTCCCATAGTACCCCGAACACAAGAAAATAAGTAAAAACCCCACTTATTTTCTTGGAAAAAATTCATGAAAAACATTTCATTCATACCAAACACACTCCTAGTATTCAAACTTGTGATAAAAACCAATTCTTAAATCCCCTTTACTACTACATTTAAATTTACTCTTACGCCACGGGGATTCAAAACTTATATATAGTCGGAAAAAACCATTCTTCCCTGTCTTCATAGTATAATTTTCGATTCAATTGTCTCCAAAGTTCATGAAAACCTAGCACATCCTACAAATATTTCCATCTAACCTAAAAAGAATCGCTTTGTTTCAAAAATGTATAAATGCAATTTTCTGTCACAAATGTGTATTATGACAAATTAGTAGTAAGTTGAAATAAGTCTAGGTCCCTTAAGTTACCTATTCTACAATGTAGTAATTAATGTTTAGTACCTCAAGTTTATGGTATGATAAACCACTACAATTGGTTTGTCTTTATATTTTGAGTATGTAGCACGGTAGACGATTATCAGAAATATAACAAAACTTTTCCCTTCTCTCTTCTTTCTCTCCTTTCCCTTTTCTTACGAGTTTCACTGTAGCAGAACCCTAGCTTATGTTACAATGGTATCAGAGCCGATTCCGACACCGATAATAACTCCACCGGAGCTACAACACATTTACGATGACATATGAACTCTCAAGACGCAGCTTGCAGTGTTTGCCGAAGACACATGCAAAGAGATTTGAATCCCTAGATCACAATCAAAATCGGTTCCAATCGCAATTGGACGAAGTTCGAGAATCCAACAAAAAGCTCGAACTCATTTTATCGAGCTTGAATCTGGCACAATCCGGAGGTGCGACACCAATCACACGGGTGGCGACAAATGCGAACATCACTGGAATAAACCTTACGGGAACAAACAAGCACCAGCTATACCGGAGGTTGACCAAGCTTCAGATAGCAGAACTCCTATTCATATCTCCCACGCTACATATACACCATCGACTTACAATGTGGGTCGGGGTTTTACATTTCTAGCCCCCAATTTTCAGAAATCCTAATTACTCATCCTCACCACACATTCTAACAGGTGCTATTGTACACACCCTTGAAACCATGAGCAACCCGAGGCTTTCCAAACCCAAAATCAACTTCCCTAAATTTGATGGTAATAAACCTAGAAGCTGGTTAAGAAAATGCGAAAAGTTCTTTGAATTGTATAATATTTCTGACCATGAAAAGTTGAGTTATGCCTCTGTACACATTGGGGATAAAGCAGATATCTGGTTGGATGGGTATACTGTTATACCCCGTAGTTCTGACCCTACGTATGAGAGTGTATGAAAGCATGTAAGACTTAAAATTTCCAAGGGATAGGTTGACGGATTGTTTCGGACGGGTTTTTAGTCAACTTTGAGGCGGGTTATGACCCGGTACATTGAGAGTTCCTAAGTGTTTCAAAGGCCTGGGGCGTAGTTCGTTGAGTCTAGATTCCAACGCAATCAACCGTTCGTCGATAGGACATCAGAGTAGGAAGTTATGAGAGTTACAAGTTCAATGCGCAGTCGGACAGAAATGTGTTTCGGACAAAGCGATGTGCGCCGCATGGCCGGATGCAGTGGTCGCGCGCCGGATGCAGGTCGCGCGCCGGAAGATCCGAGGGTCCGCAGAGTTGTGCAGCCGCGCTGAAGCGAGCGCGCCGAGGCGGAATTTCGCGAAAAACTTAGGAAAAGGCTGTTTTCTCTTTCAAAAAGGTCTGTCCCCCCCCCCTCAATCTGATTTCGCTTGCATGACTTATATTGACCAAGTCTTGTAGACTTGGTCATCTCTCAAACATCTTCCTCTCTCTAAAAATCAGCTCCTCCTTCTCTCTAAAAACCCAAGAAAATCTGAAAGTTAAGAACAAGAAAAGGAAGCTTGTAGCTAGCTTGTGGTGGTGTTCTCAGCTTAAGCTAGCAACATTTGGAATAAGTTTGGCTAACACTTTAAGGTAATGATTCTTCCTTTAGATTTAGTTTATAGTGTTGCATGTTAAGAAGAAAGAACTTGTGGTAGTAAATAATGCTCCTAGAGTCATTGCATGCTAGAAATGAGGTTTGGATATGAAGAATGGGTTAAGAAGAGATTATGAGCATGTTGTAGCCTAAAAACTACCTTAGAATTGTTAAGTGAATTGTTGTAAACTTATAGGACAGATTTTGGGTATGTAATCCCTTTGAATTGTTGGATTGATTGAGCCTTAAATGTGGTGTTTTGATGGTAATTTCTACTTGAGAAAGGTGGCAAAGTGAGTAGAAACAAAGGAAATGCCCAATTTTCCCTAGAATTTAGTGGCTTGGAGTTAGATTATTCTACATTGAAATTAGAGGTTAATGAACGTATCATGATTATTATAGGTTGAAATATTACTTGCGGTAGTTGAGCTTGGCAAGCGGATTGACCAAAGAGGTATGTGGAGCCTTCTTATCTCTTGAGCATGAGTAATTTGAACTATATAGTACGGTAGACGTACGTGTTTTAAATGAAGTAAATCTACTTGTTGTACTTGACTTGTTTTAAGAAAATGTCTAAGTTGGTTGGGTTAGAGAGTTAACCCACTTATTCCTAAGTAATGGTTTAACCTAAATAAGGTAGATAAGGATTTCGTGACATGAAGAAGTATTACGGAAATGGTGTGAGTTTGATTTGAAGTATAAGTCTCTTGGTTAATAAAAAGAACGAAATCTTTTGAAACATAAGGAGTTATAACGGCCTTATGGGAGGTTAGTTAGAACGACTTATGAAAGAGTATGAACGTCTAAAGCTTTAAAGCATAAAGTTAGTATAACGGCTTTATGGGAGTTGGTTATAATAACTTTATGAAAGGTTAAAGAATTGGTTTTTCTTGGATAAGGTCATGAAAATGAGATTCATTTTGTGTGTTAATGAAAGCCTAAAGAAGTTATGAGTTTACTTGGACGCATCTGCGGATGATGAAGGATTCCACGTATCTTCCATTGTTGATTATGAGTTTACTTGACGCGTCGCTTGATGATGAAGGATTCCACGTATCTTCCATTGTTCGATTATGAGTTTACTTGACGCATCGCTTGATGATGAAGGATTCCACGGGTATGCTTCCATTGTTCGATTATGAGTTTACTTGACGCATCGCCATGATGAAGGATTCCACGTATGCTTCCATTGTTGATTATGAGTTTACTTGGACGCGTCGCCGATGATGGCGATTCCACGTATGCTTCCATTGTTCGATTATGAGTTTACTTGGACGCTTGATGATGAAGGATTCCACGGGTATGCTTCCATTGTTCGATTATGAGTTTACTTGACGCGCCGCCATGATAAAGGATTCCACGCACGCTTCCATTGTATTTTGATTATGAGCTTCTATTCTTCATGCCGTGTAGTATATGATTGATGTTCTTATTGTTAGTAAGGCACAAGAAAAGGTAATTTGATTTCATCCACGATCCCATTGTTTTCGGACTTATGTTTTCATTACGGATTTTCGCCACATACTGTACTGTTATCGACCTCCTTCCGGAAGTGCGTCATGCCGCAGTCGAGATCGTAATTGGCCGGTCCACACTCTTAGGATCACCGTTCATTTTCTCGAAAGCTCCATCCTCCGAGGCTTTGTCTTTTGGTATGATTCCACGAGGTTATTTACTTTGTACATTCGGGGTATGGTGGCCCTCCCGCCACATCGTTATTCTGAGGTGCGTAGTCACGTTTGTGGTTTGGGCTGTAATGATAAGATGTACTGTTTCACTTTCGGTTAAGTTATTTTATTAAAGGTGGCCTTATCGGCTTGCTAGTGATGTTTACCTTGTACAGATTTTGTTTCATGTATGTTCATTGCTATTCTCTCGATGATACGATGTGGTACCCCGGTAGGGTACTAGTCGCGGCCCCGGGGTCGGGTCGTGACAAATACTATGAACCACAGGGGTGCCATGACCTAGAGCAAGTTCAGTACTGAGGTCTGTAGGAGGTTTAGGAGTTTAAGACCACAAGATATTGTGGAAGAATTCAACAAACTTACACAATATGGAACTGTGAAACAATACCATAACAAGTTTGAAGAACTAGCTAGTTACATGACAGTCTTGAATCCCCTACTTATGGAGCACATTATGTTGCCAGTTTTATTAGTAGGCTTAAACCTGAAATTAAACCCTTAGTGAAACTGGCTAACCCTATAACTGTGTTGGATGCCTATGAAGTGGCTACATTGTATGAAGAATCCTTCAAGACACTCACACCTTTTGTAACTACCAAATACCCTCCATATTCTAATCCCAAACCAATAGTCATTGCCTAACCTAAAAACCAAACAAACACCACAAACAGACTAACACAGATCCAAAACCACCAAACTCCTTTTAGACTAACTTACCCTAATCAAAAACCACAACCCAGACTCCCATTTAAAACAAACAATTTGTCTCCCCATCTTGAAACACTAAGAGAGCAGGGGTTGTGTTACAGGTGTAAGGAGAAATACAAGGTCACCCGTGTAAAGCAAGAGGGTTATATGTTATGGAAGGGATAGAAATGGAAGGTGAAGAAGATCCACATGAGGAGTTTGTGGATGTGGCTGAAACAATAGAAGAACATGGGGAGGAGCAAGCTAAGGTTTCACTAAATGCCCTCCTAGGTTTAAGCTCTACTAAAGGAAAGGTTTCGACTATCAAGATCATAGGATATGCCATACACTTGACAATGCTAATAGACAGTGGTTCCACCCATTCATTTATTAATCCCTATATTGTTAAGCGACTAAGATTATCAATGCAATTTATGAAGAAACCTTTGAGGGTAATAGCAGCTAAACCCATTATTTAAGTGGAAGATGCCTGTGAACAATTCAATTTCAAACCGAGTCTGCTAAAGTAGGAGGACGTGATTTGATATTAGGAATGGACTGTATAGATGAAGTGGCTACAGTGATCCTGCATACTAGACCACATAGCCTGAGCTTCATATATAATGGGAATATGGTCACACTGTATGGGTGCAAGATGAGTTTGGGGTAGCAACAGTGTTAAATGAGAAGCTGAAAAGAATGCTACCATGTGGCACTTGTGAAGTGATAGCTGAAATCTCAATGATCAACACAGGGTTAGGAGTAAAGGAGAAACAAAGTATGGCCCCTGCTATTGACAAGTTGTTGCAAAAATACTAGGCTCTATTTCAAGAACCTACTGAGTTGCCACTAAAAAGAGAGTGTGATCATAGAGTCAACCTCATCCCTAGGGCTCAGCCATTCAACCTAAGACCCTACATGTACTCTTATGATCAAAAGAATGCCATTGAGTCTATCATTGCAGGAAGGTTGAAACTGTGGTACCTAGCCAGTCAGCTTTTGCATTACCTGCACTACTAGTTAAGAAGAAAGATTCCACCCGGAGGTTATGTGTAGACTACAGGAGGCTAAATAGCTTAACTATAAAGAATAAATACCTCATTCCTATGATAGATGACTTCTTAGATGAATTGTTTGGAGAAAATGTATTTTCTAAGGTGGATCTAAGGGTTGGATACCATCAAGTGAGAATGAAAGAAGGGTAAGAATACAAAATTGCATTTAGAACACATCATGGCCTTTGGGAATTCAAAATAATGCCTTTGGCCTAACCAATGCACCGGCAACTTTTCAATCCCTACATCTCATGCATTTAGAAACTGTTTTACAGTTGCTAAAAGGAAATCAATTGTATGTCAAGTTAAGCAAGTGTGAGTTTGGACAACCTCAAGTAGAGTACTTGGGGCACATTATCAACAACAAATGGGTGAGTATTGACCCAAGTAAAGTTGATGTAATCCTGGACTGGCCCTACCCACAAACTATAAAAGAACTAAGAGGTTTCTTGGGAATAACAGGATACTATAGGAAGTTTGTTAAGAATTATGCCCGTATTAGCAAGCCACTGACAAATCTATTGAAGATAGGGGAGTTTGAATGGAACCTTGAGGCTGAGTCAGCTTTCAACAAGCTGAAGGTGGCTATGTCAAGCACATATGTGTTAGCACTGCCTGATTTCAATAAACCTTTTGTATTAGAAGTTGATGTTTGCAACACTGGAACTGGTGTTGTGTTGATACAGGATAAGAGACCCTTGGCATTTATGAGCCAAGTTCTGAGCAAAAAAACACCAAGGACTATCCACACATGAAAAAAAATTGATAGCCCTATTACAAGATGTGGATAGATGGAGGCATTATTTACACCCCCATCACTTCATAATAAGGATTGATCACTTCAGTCTTAAATTCTTACAGGACCAGAAGATAACCACTTCTTTGCAACATAAAGGACTAACTAAGTTAATGGGGTTAAGCTTTGAAATTCAATACAAGGGGGTTGAAAATGTAGTTGATATGCCTTATCCAGGAGGGTTAATTATCAGGGGGAGCAAGCCATAAGAACAGATACAACACAGTGCATGGTGATAACACAAATTCAACCAAAATGGATTGAAGAAATCCTGGATACTTCATAATAAGGATTGATCACTTCAGTCTTAAATTCTTACAGGACCAGAAGATAACCACTTCTTTGCAACATAAAGGACTAACTAAGTTAATGGGGTTAAGCTTTGAAATTCAATACAAGAAGGGGGTTGAAAATGTAGTTGCTATGCCTTATCCAGGAGGGTTAATTATCAGGGGGAGCAAGCCATAAGAACAGATACAACACAGTGCATGGTGATAACACAAATTCAACCAAAATGGATTGAAGAAATCCTGGATAGTTATAAAGGGGACCAAGAGGTGTTGCAGGCCATTACCACTCTTGGTGGAGGTAAGGTATGTGTACACTCTACTCTCCCCAGACCCACGTTATGGGATTTCACTGGGTATGTTGTTGTTGTATCAATCCTGATTCTGAGTTAAGCATTTCACTACAACAAGGAGTGTTAGGTACAAATGAAGGGCTTGGGTGGGGCAAAATAAAGCCCTGAGGCAACACTTGATCATAACCAAACACAAGTCAAGGTTGGGGGACATTCAAGAGTCTAGACCACTTATCATAGGCTTAAGCCAGTCTTTTACTGGCATGCCATGATTGAGCAAGTAAAGGTTGTAGTACAAGAATGTGAGGTGTCAGAGATGCAAGGATGAGCAAGTTGCCTATCTAGGCCTATTACAACCCCTTCTTATACTTTACAACCCCTTCTTATACTTGAAGGAGCATGGAAACATATCTCCATGAATTTTAGTGAAGGATTACCTAAATCTAAAGGTAAGGACATTGTGTTAGTGGTTATTGATAGATATAGCAAGTATGCACATTTCATTGTTATTGCTCGCCCTTTCACTGCACCACAAGTAGCTAGATCATTCCTAGACAACATATACAAATTGCATGGGTTACCCAAGAGTATAGTATTTGATAGGGATAAAGTGTTCCTTAGCAATTTCTGAAAGGAATTATTCAAACTCTTGCAAGTACAACTATGTTACAGTTCAGTATATCACCCACAAACATACGACCAAACTGAGAGGCACAACAGGTGCTTGGAAAACTATTTAAGGTGTATGACTAGCCACAAACAAAGGGAGTGGCACAAACGGCTATCACAGGCAGAATTTTGGTACAACAGTAACTACCACAGCATTAAAAATGACCCCTTTTAAGATATTGTATGGGTATGATCCTCCCCAACTAACTTTTGAACTTATTACTAAAACCAAAGTGGTCACTGTTGATCAAATGCTCAAGGAAAGACAACTAATGGCCAAGGTGTTAAAGAAGAACCTAACTAAGGCACAAAATAGGATGAAGATCAATGCAGACAAGAAAAGAACTGAGAGCGAGTTCAAAGTTGGAGATTGGGTGTTCTTAAAGTTGCAACCTTATAGGCAAACATCTCTGGCCATAAGGAAGAGTCTCAAACTTGCATCAAAATTCTATGGCCCATATCAAATCATTCAAAAATTTGGACCAATGGCATATAAATTATCATTACCAGAGAGTGCCAAGATACATCCATAGGGGATCACATCATTCCTTCTGTTGATCCCCCTTTCTGTTCAGCAAATAGTCAGCCAATGATAGAACCAGTGGCAGTGTTAAATAGGAGGATGGTTAATAAGGGGAACAAGGCTACCACACACGTTTTGATTCAATGGAAAAATTTACTACCATAAGAGTCTACCTGGGAAGACTATCATTTCATCAAATCTCTGTTTTCAGAACTCCAAGTTGAGTAGGACAAGTGCTATTTGAAGGAGCATGGAGCGTCAGAAATGTGTATTGTGACAAATTAGTAGTAAGTTTAAATAAGTAAGTCTAAGTCCCTTAAGTTACCTATTCTACAATGTAGTAATTAATATTTAGTCCCTGTGATATGATAAACCACTACAATTGGTTTGTGTCTTTATATTTTGAGTATGTAGCACTGTAGACGATTATCAGAAATATAACAAAACGTTCCCCTTCTCTCTCTTCTTTCTCTCCTTTCCCTTTTCTTACGAGTTTCACTGTAGCAGAACCCTAGCTTCTGTTACATTTTCCACGACAAAAAACAAAAATTAATTTCGAGGGTTTCATATTTCCACAATTCCTTGCAATTTAAGAGATAATTAAAAACCACTTTCAAAGCAGCATAAACAATTAAAGTATTTTATTTCTAAGGTACAAACAAGAGGGTATTTATTTTTACCATATTCAGAACGAGGTCGTTTGAGTAAACCAGCAGATTGAGGAGGAATCTGTTGTTGTGGTTGACGATTCCAATATGCATCCCCCATCTTTTCTTCTCTACACTACAATAAACAATAATAGGATCAATTCACACATACATATAAATACATGGGGGGGAAAGGAATAAAGTGGAAACCTGGAGGGTCTTTGGAAGAAGAACCCTAGCTACAGTCACCCTTTGTACTGGATGTGAATTTGGGGGAGAAGCTTAGGGCTTTATTTTACTGTATCTGGTGCACGCCGTATATCATATGTATTGTAAAGATGTTAGTAGGAGCCAATAGTTATACGACACGTTAGTCAAGATGGGCATCCCAGGTTATTATGTTGTTTTCTTTGGGGTTTTCTTTTAAACAACACCCTCCGGAAGTGTCCGCTTAGCTTTTTTTTCTTGAGTAAAAAGAATTATTTATTTATAAAATTAAGATAGAATTAATCTTAGTTTTTATATTTATCTTTATTAAGTATATATTATTAAGTATTATATGATCAAATTTCAATACATATTTAATTAGGAACAGTTTAGTTAAATTAATTCTTTTATCTAGGAGTTTGTATTTTGTTAAGAGGTGTGCAAATAGCTAAGTGAACACTCTTTTTAATTCCGAGAAAGTACTATACAATCCAACATTAAAATTGCATTTATGTAGTCGTATTTTTTATTTATATTTACATAATCAATTTTTATTTGGAATAATGTTTATACGTTCGATATATATACAATATTATAGTGAGTTTTACACTCTATATCACTTGCCCAAACTTATAACCAAAATTTGCTCATATTTTTATATCTTACCATATTTAGCCATTTTGTTTATAATTTAAAATTGTTAGAATAAAGACAATAAGTTCTTAATTTGGGATTATGATTCTCTTTTTATACTTTGAAAGCTGATTGAGAATGATATTTATGTTTATAATTACATATTTAAATATTATTAGTGAATTAAAATAAGAAATAAAAGTTTCTATTTTTGGATTTGTATAACTTGAAAACTCACAAGTGATTTTTGTGATTTGTCCAATTATTTGAAAAAGTGATGATTGAGGCTCATTGGGAATATTATTTTAAAGTTGTGCTTGAAATATGAAGTTATTCGGTGAAGGTTTGAATTATATGGTGATGCTTTGACCTATCAACGTGGGTTGAAGTTAGTAGAAGATGAAACTCAACTTTTGTATAAGTTCATATAATTTTGTATAATAGTATAAAAATGTGTAAAGATACCTCTTAAAACCAATTGTATACTTTTATACAATGTTGATGCATTGTATATAGTACGTGTACAACATTGGAAATTTTACTAAAAATGTAAATAAATAATGTACATCCTACATAGCCCTATAACTATTTACATATAGACTAACCAATATATATTTACACCAAATTTCAAGAAGTCAATTCTCTTTTAATGTTATGTTTTAAACTTCTTCATTTTTTCATTATCCATTTTAGATCTATATAACATGTTGTATAACAGTGTAGATACATTTCTAGACATTATTATACACTATTATTACTAGAACACTATATATACAATATTTAAATGATATATATGTTATATATAGTGTATAACTAACTATGTATGATCAAAGGGTAATTCACATTGTGGAGAATTTTTTCTAGAAATGTCGAGGTCCGCGAGGAAGTCATGGACGACATACTTTCTGTCCAGTTCTGTCGGTGACAATGGTGACAAGTCTTGTTCAGAAGATGAAAAGCACAGAGAGCGGTGAAGGAGAGAGAGGATTAGGGTTTTGATTAAAGGATAAAATACTTTTTTTTTAAAAAATATATACAAGTTGGGCTAAATGGTTAGAATAAGGAAGGGCCATATCTAGTAGGTCATGGCTGAAGTGCACCAATATACGCTTTTGGACCCGCCATTTATATTATTTCTGAAGTTGAAAGATATTGCAAGTTTACTTGATTCGAAAACAGCTTCAAACGTACGTGACTGAAGTTGAAAATTCACGTCAGACTTTACACATTTTTATCTGAAGTGTGGCCTTGTAAAAGCCAAACATTAGACATTTTTGGTTGAAGTTTGACATGACTTGTCTATGCCTACTTCAAACTTTTTTTATTGAAGTTGTGAATTTAGCAATGCCAAACTTCAAAAGTTTTTACTGAAGTTTGGCATGGCTTACCAAATCTAATTTCAAACATTTTTTTTGAAGTTGTGATATTGACAAAGTCAAACTTCAGATTGGTCAGATATTTCATACGAAGAATATGTATATGGAATTGTTATGAGGTTATTGGAATTCTAGAAAGGGTGACATTCACTCTACGGGACTATAGCTCTCTTGTTTTACCTCGTAGTTGTTGAACTTTTATACTTAATTAACTTCCGTTCTAATAATATGTTAGATCACGTTTTCATCTATTACGGGTGACTTTTTTGTTATGCATGCACTTCGATCATGACTAAAGTGCATGTAAAATTGGTTAAAACTTTAGTCATGTGTGGTTGAAGTGTGACTGATTTTTTTTTAAGAAATAAAAATTTATTTTTTGAATTTCAACAACTCAACACATGATTCGACACTCAAATCTCAAATTTAAAACACATATTTCATATACAGTAAAGAACAAAATCAATCAACTATTTACCAAAACAACAAGAAATCTAACAAGCCCGTTTTGCAATAGAGGTGATTTTTTCATTATTTTCAAGACTCATTTAATTCAAACTTGCTATTTGAAATTTAAGACCACTTCATCAAAGCATTATATTTCAATTGCTATAAATTCAAAAAATACTACAACTAAGAAGGAAGATACTTTAGATAGAAAGATTTGGCGGTCGAGGATTATGATAGAAGGGTAGTGTATTCAAATTTTGTCGCGTTGTGTGTGAGAGAAGGGGGCTAGCATTTCCATCTCCTCTTCTCTTTTTCTTAGATGTACTATTTTGATATTGCGTCGTTCATTTATGTTGTATTATTATGTTATACCATTTTGTTTTGTATCTTGATATTTTGTTGCCTTATTTTTCATGCAATCTTGTAATGATTATGTTTTTTTTAGCCGAGGGTCTATCGAAAAAAAGTCTCTCTACCCCACAAAGGTAGAAGCGATGTCTGCTACATCCTACCCTTCTCAGACTCCACTTAAAATTACACTGAGTATGTTGTTGTATTACAACTAAGAAGAGTTTAGTTAGAAATTACCTTATATTGGGTATCAATTAAATATTTTATAAAATTAAATCGATGGACATAAGGCTGTAATTATCTTGACATAAACTTGGCCCAAACGTCAGATCTTCATGAGCCCTGAATGAGTACTAATTTAGATTGTTTCTCTTTGGGTGCACTTTCCCCTTGCAGAAAGAAGAAACAAGGAAGTTTTCAAAATTCTGAAATTTATTATATCTTCAACCAAACAAAGTATAAATTTAACCTCAAACTTAATCCTGAGTATCTCATCTTATCCCACCAAAGTGGGTACTATTTTATTATATCTCTTGAAGAGATAAATTAATCCAAGAATTATAATCTTAAAACTATAATTTCGAAATAACTTAACCGGCTAACCAAACCATCCGTCCATCCCTAATGTCGATCCTAAAGAAAAATACAAAGAACTAATTTAATGGCATACAAAGTACATAAACTGTATAGTTGGAGGGAACTAATGGAAACAGAACTATGACAAGATAGCATTTTTATTTTAATTGATTTTGAAGAAATTTCATTTTGGACAAATCGCAACGTTTGCCAATTAATTCAAAGTACTTGTAACAAGAAAACATGAGATCCAAATGACCGTAAAAATAAAGATGTTTACGCCAAAAAAAGTATAGTTAAATTTGTAAGTGATTTTAAGGATACGTGAATCGATTTGTTATAAATAAGTATAAAGTAATAATAATTAGTAATGAAATCAAGTAAATATAAAGCAAGAATGTAATAGAATAAGCTTGGGATGTATGAGCTTCGGAGGGAATCCTTCGATGAAGTTAGCTCCGGAAGAACACAGCCTTGATGAGCTCGATGAATCCGTTACAATAAGAAGACAAAAGAACAAATGACAAGCTTTATTTATACTTGAGTTATGGGGTGTATGACCACAAATCATGGTCCCCTAATTACCAATATTAACACTACACTAAAAGCTAATAAATGCTAATAAAGGCCGGAGGAAATTTGGTCTTTATGTAACGTTTCTGTAATGGACACATCTTGAATGATGTTTGACCGATGAGTTGGCATGTTTCTTGGGATCCTTTGTATTTATGCCTCCGAATCTTCTTCCGGTGTTAACTAGCTCGATCGCATCCGGATTTACCTCGACTGCTACCTCCCCGTTCATGACTTACATCCGATATCAAGTTCGCCTAATCACCTCGAACTCTTGTCTTAATATCACCACATGTCATGCCAGATTTCACCGTAAATAGATAGTCCCCCCACTTTTTGGTTACTCACTGAGATGTGACCGGAAAGTGAAAGGTTTCCCTCTTCTAGCTGAAAAGTCATGTAATCACCCTCGCTACTGCCTCATTAAAAACCTTGTCGGAAAAAAACTTTTCGGGATAAAAACTGGGCTAAGGAAAAAAGAGTGTAGGCCTTAGGAATTCATATGACAACTCCGCCATTGGTCTTTCTTCCGTCAACGACCGGTCGGTGCTGAGAAAATACCACTACCGTAAAAGGCTTGATCTCGATTTTTTAGTGTTCACCCAAAAAAAATCGTGGGTTTTTATTTTTTCCCACAACTTTTAAATTTTGAATCTTGACTCTTGGGTTTTTAGTTATACCCGAAACTGTTTAGTCTTAGGATTTTAACTCTATAATTTTTAGTTACACCATAAACTTTTACAACCTCGCAGCCTTTAAGACCGGAGATTTTAATGATAATAAATTTTCTACTTTTGATTTTGATCCATCCGGTTAATTTACGACTGAAAAATAAAGCATCTGGCCTTTAACCTTAAAACTTAATCAGAGTTTTAACTTAGTTCTAACAAGGAATAGTTGCTCGGGTATGAAGCCTTTTTATATGTTTCTTTATCGGAACTTTAACTCCTTTAATTTTCATCGAAAATTAATCATCCGATTATTGGGTGAAGTTTTGGGCCTAAACTCCTTATGTTTATGAAGAGGATGTCTCATGTTCATCTTGGCACAATTGTTAAGATTCATAGTCCTTATTTTCTTCTAATTGTGAACAAATTTAAGAATGATTTTGTTCATTCGGACATATACGAGAATGTTTAGAAGGTGCAAATTTTGCTTCACTCCGTTACTTGAACATACACAAGTGTTGTCTTCAGGCATAGTACATTCCTTTAACTCTGTTCATTCGGGCTTGACGTCTTCGAGTATACTCATTCTCAACTTCTTAGATAATTCAATGCCTTTAAAATATGTTGGATTCATTTGATATGATGCCTTTGAAACATGTCTTAGAAATGTGTTCTTACACGAAGAACTCAAGGAAACAGTATACATGCATCAACCTTTGGGTTTCAGGGGACCCCCCTCATTGAAATCACGTGTGCTTGCTGAAGAAATTCTTGTATGAGCTAAAACATGCTCATCGGGCCTGGTACAAACGATTTACAGATTATGTGTCTACACTTGGGATTTCACATAACAAGTCTGATCATTCTCTATTCATCTACCATCACGGTACTTCTATGGCCTATATTCTGTTATATGTGGATGATATTATATTAATTGATTCTTCTAATAAACTTCGCAAGTCTATCATATCTCTTCTCAGCTCAGAATTTGCTATGAAAGACTTTGGGCCATTGAGTTATTTTTCGGGATATAGCTGACACTCGTCATGCAGGTGGTCTATTTATATCTCAGAGGAAGTATGTAGAAGAGATCATTGAACAGGTTGTCATGTCAGCCTGTAAGTCATCTCTTACACCGGTTGACACTAAATCGAACTTGAGTGCTACTTCTAGCACACCATATGAGGATCTCTTCCACTATCGTAGTCTTGCGGGGGCTCTTCAATATCTCACATTTACAAGACCCGATATTACTTATGCAGTGCAACATGTATGTTTATTCATGCATGAGGGAAGAACACATGCACGTCCTCAAACGCATTGTGCACTACATTCATGAAACTTCTGATTATGACTTAACACTTATATCCATTATCATTATCTACTCTCATTTCGTATACAGATGCAGATTGGGGTGGATGTCCAAATACCAGACGTTCGACATATGGTTATTGCATATTTTTTTGTGATAACTTGGTCTCTTGGTAGACTAAGTTCCAGGTTACTTTGTCGCACTCTGGCTCGTAGGTTGAATATCAAGGGGTCGCCAATGTAGTGTCTGAGTCATGTTGGTTGCGTAACCTCCTCTTAGAGCTTCATTTTCCTATTCAGAAAGCTATTTTGGTCTAATGCGAAAATGTTAGTGGGATATATCTCTCGGGGAATCCTATACAACATCAACGCACTAAACATATCAAGATGGATATTCACTTTGTTCGCGAAAAGGTTGCTTGTGGAAAAGTATGTGTTTTGCATGTCCCTTCACGTTATCAAATTGCTGACAACTTTACTAAGGGTCTTCCCTTAGTTCTGTTTGAAGATTTTCTTGACAGTCTCAGCGTACGACAACCACCCGCTATGACTGTGGAGGGTGTGATAGAATATACACAATATATTATTTTGATATAATTAGTGGTCTTGTATATTTGTAATTATGGTAGTGATCTTTTGTATTAGTTAAGTGTATATTTGATTTCCGTTATTATAGCCTAGAATGACTATTGTATATCATGTATATAAGTCAATTACATTAATGAAATCAGCAAGGGATTATTCTCTTTCAACCTGTGCTGGTAGGAAATCACATATATCTCGTGAAATTAGTGAAAGTGCCCAAAGTCTGGATACCATGGTTGTTAAGAAAACATATACTATATAATTGGCAATGAAGAATACAAGTAGCCTATAATGTCCCGTCAAAGGAGTGAAAATCAATATCAATCTCTAAATTAGAAAGGTGTTTGTGTCAAGAATAGGGAAGACAAAAGGGTCCACTTCTTAAATCTACCTAGACATAATTCTTCTTTATGCCTTGATTACAATTTTGGTTTTATAATAAGGACCTAACTTGTATACTATTCCCTTCGTCTCATAATAAGTGTCATTTTAGCTAAAAACATACATATTAAGAAATCAATAATATAATGAAAAATTTATTAAACTACCCTTATTTAATAAAAATATATTACTTTTCTCCTTTGATTAAAGCATGCATAAATAGTAATTATTTTTGTCTTGAATAGAGAATTTGTCAATAAATGTTTCTTGAATAAAGAATTTGTCGGCTTTAGTCTAAGGGTATAGTAGAATAAAAGTAACTAACGTATGTCTTAAATTCCTAGACACTTATTTTAGGATAAATTATTTTTGGTAAAATGACACTTTGTTATGAGAAAGTGATAGTATAAGATTTTGACAAAAGAAAAACAGAAAGTTTTGTTCTATTTGGAGTTAAAGAGTGGTCCTTGTTTGCATGTTACAGCTACCATACAAAAAGAAACGCCTACACAGCTTATAGCTATAGTGGCTGATTCATTATGCAGGTTGGATTGAAAATGATATGAAACCTATAAAGAGAAAAGTAGAAAAAAACCTTTAGATTTAAAGTCTAGACTTGTGCATTTATATTATTCATTGCTTCTAACTATATTGATGGAATGGGATAGAAATGACAACTTAGAAATGATATTTTCATATACCTAACTAATGAACCTTTTAACACATATATACCCAAAACTATATTAATCTCACTTCATCGAACATCTTACTTTGGCAAACACAATTTCTACTTATGATTCGTGGTTTTGGATTGGAGCATCATCTTGATGGCTATCAACCAATTCCAGAAAGATTTCTTAATAAAAATCAATTGAATCCTAAATATCAAAATTGGGTACGTCAAGATCAAATGTTTTTGAAAGGAAATTGTGGCACTTAAACTATGGAATAAATAGTTTCAGCAAAGAAGAACAATGGTATGAAACTTAAAGGCGATGAGAATGTTAAAAATGTTCTGTACGAACCTGAACATTAACAAAAACGCAGTAACTAAAAAGCGAGTTTAAGATCGTGGAAATAAATCAAGGACACCCAAGATTGTTTTCATAAGTTATATAATTGTATATAACTTATAGTGGTCTCATGACCAAAAATTTATTGTATAAAATTATACAATCTTACAAATCCTTGAGAATGAATAGTAATCAAGTAAAAAGGGATTAAAGAAGTTAAATCCTAACTTCTAAGCTGAAAAATCTATCTAAAATAGAAGTGAAAAACACCCTATTACAATTGCTTTGAGTTGAAAGAACAAGTATAGATCTAAGAAAGCAATTAATTTTGAACAAGTGTAATCACAAAAACAGTCGCTTCGATCCAAATTGTTTTGAGGCAATATTTGAGACGTCTCGGATCTGAAATTACTCGTGGAAAACCGGATAATAAAACCTTGGAGTGAACTCCTCTATTTATAGTGAGAGTTCACCCGAGAGGCTCCTTGATTCTCGGTGGAGGTTGAGCGAATAGGGTTGGTTGGAGGTTTCTTCACCTTAAAACTCACCAGATTTGACTTTGTCTTCGCGAGAACGCTCCTTCCGCATGCATTCTCTCGACTTGGTCTTGTTAAGTATTATCGTGTTTCTTAGCTCCTAACCCACCAAACATTCACGTGATAAAATCTTCTCCTTCAGACCGCTTTGAAGATAGCAAAACTTTTGCGAAATGTCCTCCTGATGTCACGACATTTGGGATGACATTTTCTGCTTTTACTTAACACCAAAAAGAGACATGTTACGTAAAATGTTAGGACACGTAACCTAACACTAACAATCTCCCTTTTGCCTTTCTTCACAAAACTAAATAGTTTAATGATTTTATCACGAGCAAATATCTCAACCTTCAACTCAAAGCGCTTATAAAGCACGATATATACACTATGTGCCAGTAGTTACTCGAATCAGAGTATGATGCAAATGTGAGTATACATCTAAAAGATTAATGCACTGAAACCATCAATATACACATAAACAGTATAGACTAAATAGCAATATATAAACAGAATTAAAATGTCTCATCTCACAAGCCAAATAACTACTGATCCACAACTAAAAGCATTCAACAATCAAGCATTTAGCCTAAACACAAGAACACAACCTCGAGCTATTTCATCTCCGGATGTCTCGGTTTCATCTCCTCAGTATCAAGATCCTCTGGTTTGAGCATTCACCGCTGTCGATTGCTCGCAGACTGCACCCATCTCCTTTTGGGAAGAAAGCAAAAATAGGTAACGCCTCAGCTTCCACGGGCTTTTCGTACTGGTCCACTCGCGATACGGGCATTGAGCTGCAATCTCTTGCACCAAAGCGATTGTCAAGACGATCGTGAGATGTTACCGGATGTCGACATTTCTGGTAACACTAGCACTTCCACCGTATTCGTCCATGGAAGATCAATGACTCGCTCTTGCTCTTCGTGATCGTCGATTAACGACGTATACTTCGAGTTCTTTCCGAGCAAATCCTGCCAGGCTTGGAATCCTGTGAGGTTAGTACCCAAAGATCAATGAGGAAAGGGAAGGATGATACTGTGTCCTTTTCTCGCCATATTTACAATCATTGAAAGATTGTTTTCCCTATATCAACACTAAAACCTTTTCCTATTTTGTATAGGAACAATGCTTGTTCAATTGTTACAACTGATTTGTTCAAAGAACACAGCCAGTTGTGTATCATTAACTTGTGCAAAACAGCAAATAAAGCAGTGAGTTTGGAGGTTGGACACCTTGAAATCCATTTCTTCACAACTCCACCGGTGAGGTATGAAATCACCTCATCCCAGTCATTTATCACTTCCCATTCTGCCCTCTCATCATCATTCACTCTATTCAAACATTGGTTAATTGTAGTTGGTGTGAAGTCATAAAATTTATTATAGAGAAACACTTTCCCAGAGTGTTTCGACTTGGGTTTCTCTATTTTACTTGTTAGATTTGCATAAAATAACTTCACTACCTTGTCTACATAAGGACATTTGTTATTTACCGAGTCTAGTAGATTTCTTGAAGTGAAGAAATCCACCAGACCGTGGCTACTACAAGACGCCATGTCCAACACCTTCTCGGTTCGAATGGCTCGACCGTTGAACCAAGACCAATGTTTTGAGTGATTGGCTGTTAAAAACTCGGGAGAGAAAGGGGTTACCTCAGACGCAGATTCGAGCTCCGCTTGTGAGACCTCTGACACCGAATCAAGTTTTGTGGATAGATGATCCAGAAGATGTCATAACATTTTCTGTGACATCTTGAGGGGTTGATGATGATTTTGTTTCCCCTGAAGCATGACCAGATTTCTTGTGATAAAACTTCTTCAGCGGGGTGTCGTCTGGAATTTCATCTTATCACCGGTTCTCGCGGTTGTGAAGGAAGGTGAAGCAGAAGATTCAGATTGGGACTCAACCGAAAGAGTCTTCTCTGAATCAGCAAAACTGGAGCTTGAAGAGGGAGGAGTCGCTGACTTATTCCTTTTGGTGGGAGATTCACCACTGCCAAAGGCCTTCTCAAAGTTTCGGACCGATCTCCGAGTGGGAAAAGCTGCTTGATTTGTCCTCTTTGGGAGGACGGAAACATCAGGGGTTTCCTCTAAGTTGATAGGATTATTTGTCTCCCCTGGATAGGCGATTTCCAGAGGTTCTTGGAAGACACTTATCACCAAATCTGTGCACAATGGTGGACTTGTGCTCATTGGAGAGTGTTCTGGGACTGATGGTGACATTTTCGGTGACATGGGTGAGACATCCATTGGAGAGAAAGGGGAAGAAGAGAAGGAGAAGTTAGGGTTTTCAGATGTTACGGGAATGGGAGAAGTTTGTGAGGTTGGTGACTTGAAGGAGGGATTCATCGTGGGTGATGTACGAACATTTCGTTCCCGCCCCCTTTTTTTTTTTCTTTTTTCAGAGGAAGTTTCTTTGGAAGTGAGAATTAGTATTTAGTGAATGGTTATTTATACACTTGGCAAAAACTATCTACATAAGTGTTTAAATTCTATACAAAGACTAGTTCCTAAGGTTTAGAGGTTGTTTCAAAATAGACATCAAAACCAAGAGAAATTATTCAACAAAAAACAACTCAACATTAATCGACACACGTCTTTTGAAAAATCTGGAAATCTGAGTGTTATCAGAAATGTTTAGCACATTTTGTGTAACACGGAAGTCATTTTCTCATAGGAACAGCAGTTTCGGCAACTAAACAAGACACTTCATAGAGTTTTGTCTCTAAATTAGTGGAACACTGTATATTGAGTCCACATAGATAAGATCTTGTGTCTATCATGACATAAATTATTAGTATGTTGATACTCCTATAGAATAGGAACGGTATCATTTTTGTGGGCTTTGCCCAACATTTTACAATTGCCGAGGAATTTAAGGCTTTGCCTTATTTTTTGATACTCCCTTTTTATGATTTTTATATCATCGCAGAGAACGGTATCATTTTAAAAAGGTGTTCCTTTGAGAAGTCATGACCCGTTAGAAACACAAAACAACTTTAACATTTACAAGCAAGCGGTTCAGATTTTACATGGATGAATGTTACCACAAATGTCGTGACATTTCGGATAACACACTCCAAAGATGTCAATTTTTATATTGAGCGAGACCGAGAGAGTTTTTCAAGTTTGAAAACCTCTCATGATCTAAAGCTTTGTAAAAATATCACTAGTTGATGAGAAGTGTCAACATAATCGATTCTAACTAGTTTTTCAACCAAGTCTCGAAGAAAGTGATGTCTTATATCTATATGTTTTGTACGAGAGTCAACCGATTTTTAGATATATTGATGGCACTCATATTATCACAAAGACAAAACTAAGATATTTTTGAAACACCATAATCGTCTAACATGTGTCTTAGCCATATTAATTGAGAGCAACAACTCCCATTGCTACATATTCAGATTCAAGGTTGAGAGTAGACACAATTTTGTTCTCGTATCAGAAACTAAGTTATTGCCAAGGTAAAAACATCCTCCACTAGTACTTTTTCTATCTTCCACATCTCCAGCCCAATCCGAGTCACTATATCCTATTAGATTAGGATTAGTGTCTTTGTAATACCAAATTCTCGACTACACGTGTCAAGAACATATCTTATGACACGTTTGACGTTTAAGTGGGAAATTTTAGGACATGCTTGGAATCGTGCACACACAAACACTAAACATAAGATCTGGACGACTCGCGGTGAGATACAAAAGACTACCTATCATAGATCTGTATAAGGTTGGGTCAACATTCTCCCCAACATCATCTTTGGATATAGTCTGGGATGATCCCATCGGAGTCTTCATATGTTTGGCATTCTCCAATCCAAATTTTTAACGAGTTCTTGGCATATTTGCTTTGTGAAATGAAGATACCCTCCTCATTTTGTTTTATCTGCAAGCCTAAGAAAAAGTTAGTTCCTATCATGCTCATTTCGAATGTTGAGGACATACCGACAAAAGTCTTAAGATGAGACATTGAAGTCGAACCAAAACTATGTCATCTACATAGATTTGAGCAATAACCATATCTGATCCATGGTGTTTTATAAATAAAGTACAATCAGCTACACCACGTTGGAAACCAAATTCAAGAAGGAATTGAGTTAAACGACCATACCATGCACGTGGAGCTTGTTTTAGTCCATACAAGGCCTTTTTTAACCTGTATACATGTTGTGGATGGTGAGGATTTTCAAATCCTTTGGGTTGTTCAACATATACCTCCTTATCAATATATCCTTTCAAAAAGGCACCTTTCACATCCATTTGGTGAAGAGTTATCTTTAAACAACAAGCTATGGCAAGTAATAATCTAATTGATTCAATTCTAGCTACTGGAGCAAAGGTTTCATCATAGTCGATACCTTCGACTTGAGAGTATCCTTGAGCCACTAGTCTAGCTTTATTTCTAATAACAGTTCAGATTCGATTTATTCTTAAAGACCCATTTAGTTCCTATTACATTAGTCTCATGAGCGAGGAACTAGATCCCAAACCTCATTTCGTGAACTGTTCTAGTTCTTCTTGCATGGCTTTTATCCACCAACTGTCTTTTAGTGCTTCATTAATGTTTTTAGGTTCCAAAGTAGAAACATAGCAAGATTGACTTACCTTGTGATGTATGATGGACATACACGCATACTTCACCATGTCTCGGTAATTTTTTGGTTCTTTTCTCCTTGTTTTATTCCTTCGAATACTTCTCCTATTACCTGTTCAGTGGGATGGTTTCTTCTGATTCTGGATGAGGATCCTGCGTCTTGAATCACGGTTCGGTTTGAATCCTCATCGAACTGCAGCGCTTTCATCTTGATTCTGATTCACGTGCTGCAGATGTTGTGACATTTGGTGTAACATCCGCATTTTACGTGATCCGCCCTCCGTATTATTCTGACAAGATCTCTTGGTGTATTTCTGCATAATCTGCATTATCATCAAAACAATGTTAATGATTCTTGTATGATTTGGTTCAAGATTGTACACTCGGTAAGCACTATTTTGAGAATAGCCTATGAAAATTCCCTTATCACTCTTAGAGTCAAACTTTGCTCGATTATCTCTATCATTTAGAACATAGCATACACACCCAAAAATATGAAAGTAACGTAGATTTGGTTTCTTTCCATTCAAGATCTCATAGGGTGTCATTTTTGTTCTGATCTAAGATAGACTTATTAGAGATGTGACTTGCAGTGTTTGAGCTTCGCCAAAAACGTTTTGATTTTAGAACTTAGCATGACTCTAGCCATTTCTTGTAGGGTTCTATTCTTCCTCTCTGCTACACCATTTTGTTGGGGGGTTTTGGGAGCAGAAAATTCATGGAAAATACCTTTTTTCTCACAAAATGTAGAAAATTGATTATTTTCAAACTCCTTTCCATGATCAGATCTTATCCGAAAAATAGAGAAATGATATAGATTTCTAATTCTAGAGTACAATATTCTAAACATGTCAAACGTTTGAGACTTTTCTTTCAAAAAGAATATCCAAGAGTATCTTGAAAAGTCATCTACAATCACAAAGGAGTACCTCATGCCTCCTAGGCTATCTACCTCGATTGGACCCATATGTAAAAGTTGAAAGCAATGAGACGTACCTGAGAAATGTCCATCACTCTGAACAACTTTGTGAGGGACACGGGTTTGCTTACCTTTGAGACAATCTTCACACACCACGGTCTCACTCATAGGACTTAGTTTAGGAATGCCTTTTACCGTCTCATAAGATTTCAATTTTCTAAGGTTGCGGTAATTGATATGTCCTAGTTTTTGATGCCACAATGTTGTGTCATCAGTCCTAACACTATTACATACCTTATGTTCTCCGACAAGATAACAATTATCACTTGTTCTTGTACCTGTCATTATGCATTTGTTAGTTTCATCAGTACATGCACGTTTATTGAATCTTACCTCTAAGTTGTCATCACGGTTGGCTTATACTAATTAGGTTAGCCATCGACCATCAACGCAAGACATTATTCAGTCTTTGGAATTCGGGATATTAGCCTCTTCCTATTATCTTACTCTTTTCACCTCCTCCATATGTAACATTTCCTCCATTTAGAGCTTGGTAGTTCTTTAGATGCTTTTGTTCCTGTCATATGGCGGAACGACCCATCGTCAAAGTACCACGATCCAGATATTGGTCCCAGTGCGGTTATGGCTACATTACAACTTGTTTTCTTGATGGGAACCCAAACCTTTTTGTTACCTTATGATTTTTGTAGATAGAGGAGTCTCTTGAGTCTTTGTCAAGTTCTTCGACGATTCAGAAGACCTTTTCTTTCGAGTTTTAGTAACTTAAAGCAAAAAGGTTTTAAATGTCCAGATTTATTACAATAATTGCACACATAGTTGCTTACCCTTACTTCATTTCCCATTTTTAACAAACAAGTTGGAGCATAATGTATTGATAGGATTCTCAGAGCCAAAGATGCAGTAAGGTTGACTAACACTAAGGATTTCATCTAATTTGGAGGTGCTGTGTTAAGCTTTTTGAAGGTTGCTGAGATCCAACTTTGCACTTATCTTTCCGAATTCAAGATCTTTTTGGTAAGAGTCACTTCGGTCGGGTAATGGTACTTATCAAATCTGCGTTCTCACGAGTTAGAGTTTTCACCTTTGATTCAAGTTGATTAGATTCAATGATTAAGTCCTTGCAAAGGGCTTGCAATTCCTTAATCATATCATCCTGTAGTCTTCGAGTCTCGTGTTTAGAATCATTTTTGAAATAAAGCCACGAAGCAATTGGCATCCAAGAATTAAAAACTCATACACGTGCCACTTTGTATTCGCAGATGTTACCGATGTTCCCGGAAATGTCATGACATTTAGTGTATCAATCACTAAACCTTCATCATCCGAAGAATGTTCAAAAACATGGCGCATTGCTTGGACTCTATTTCTCGTATTCTCTTCCCTTCACCTTCATCATCACTTGGAAATCCATAGACTTTTGACAACCTTTCTTAGAGTGTTTGCACACTCGTTGGCATAACGCCCCATCCGCGAGCATGACATTGAATCTTTGTCGAGTCAGGATCGAACTGGTTCGGTCAGAATTTATTCTCCTAAGTTGATTGCCTTTTTGTGCGGTGGGAAAATTCTTGGTAATTCGTGGATTGAGTCCTTGGTTTTGGTGTTCTTTAGACTTAGATTTATTCTTATCTTCGTTGAATCTTCTTAACATCGTATTGAACCTACGAGTAAGAAGAGCAATGTTGACACCATCCCCAATTTCTTCAAGTATTTCATCCTCTTCATTGACTTCCGTCTCTAAGGATTTTGCTTGAAGGGCAACATCCTTGCCTTTGTATAAAGACCTTTGATTTTCCATGTTCATCTCATATGTTTTGAGAATGCTCATTAAAGTATGTAGGTCCATTGTGGCAGGTTGTGGCTTCTTCAATCGCACAAATCTTAATGTTGAACTTTTCAGGAAGAGATCGAAGGGCTTTTTCAACAAGTTGATTGTTGGTCAATGGAGAACCAAGAACTTGACATTCATTAGAGATATCAATCAATTTTTCAAAATAGATTTTAATATCCTCCGATTCCTCCATCCTTAAACGTTCATACTTACTCATGAGCATGCGAAGCTTTGTTCGTCGAACACTTGAGCTACCTTCACAATGAGTTTGTAAAGTATCCCAAGCATCCTTGGCAGTAGAGCAATTTTGGATGAGTTTGAACATATAAAGATCAACCCATCCAAAATAGCATTTAGTGCCTTTTCGCTGCTCGCACTATTAGTTTCTTCGAAAGTCCATTCGGCCTCAGGCTTGACCAAAATGTCGCCTTCCTCGTCCGGTGGAAGCATAGGAATAGAGTATCCATTAGTAATAGATCTCAATGCTCTAACATCAATGGATTTGATGTGAGAACGTAGGCGAATCTTCCAGTAAGGATAGTTTGATCCATCTAAAATAGGAAGTCTACCAATATTTGGATTAGCCGGTTCCATAGTTAAGTAAAAGGACCTTAGCACTTATTATGTCAAGTGTCGGCTCTGATACCACTTGAAAGGAAATTGTGGCACTTAAACTATGGAATAAATAGTTTCAGCAAAGAAGAACAGAGGTAAACTTAAAGATGATGGAATGTTCCCAAAAATGTTACGTGACACGAATCGAACATTAACAAAAACGCAGAACTAAAAACTGAGTTTAAGATGCAGCGGAAATAAATCAAGGACACCCAAGATTGTTTTTCATAAGTTATATAATTGTATATAACTTATAGTGGTCTCATGACCAAAAATTTATTGTATAAAAATTATACAATCTTACAAATCCCTTGAGAATGAATAGTAATCCGTAAAAAAAAGGGATTAAAAGAAGTTAAATCCTAACTTCTAAGCCTGAAAAATCTATCTAAAATAGAAGTGAAAAACACCCTATTACAATTGCTTTGAGTTGAAAGAACAAGTATAGATCTAAGAAAGCAATTCGTAATTTTGAACAAGTGTAATCACAAAAACAGGCTGCTCGATCCAGCTGTTTTGAGGCAATATTTGAGACGTCTCAGATCTGAAATTACTTCTGTGAAAACTGGATAATAAAACCTTGGAGTGAACCCTCTATTTATAGTGGAGAGTTCACCCGAGAGGCTCCTTGATTCTCGGTGGAGGTTGAGCAGAATAGGGTTGGTTGGAGCTGTTCTTCAGCCTTAAAACTCTCACCAGATTTGACTTTGTCTTCCTGAGAATGCTCCTTCCGTTATGCATTCTCCTTGGACTTGGTCTTGTTAAGTATTATCGTGTTTCCCTTAGCTCCTAACCCAGCCAAACATTCACGTGATAAAATCTTCTCAGCTTCAGAATCTGCTCGTGAAGATAGGCAAAACTTTTGCCAGAAATGTCCTCCCAGATGTCACGACATTTGGGATGACATTTTCCTGTTTTTACTTAACACCAAAAAGAGACATGTTACAGAAAATGTTAGGACACAGAACCTAACACTAACAGTTTTTAAGTTGGATTGTAACCTCTGTTTCACAGAGTGTGTTACCACAAATAGTAGGCGCATAGACATCTAGTGCAGCCTGGGAAAAATTGACTTCGGCGTATGCTACGGCATCGAAGTCCAAAATTCGTGAATTGAAAAATCAGTTGTATACTCTTCGTCATGGATCTGATTCAATTTAGACGTATATACAGAAAGCTGAGAGTATAGCAGATCAACTTGTTTCTTTACAAACGACGATCTTATTGAGTATGTTAAAGCTGGCTTAGGTGTGTCTTATCACCCTTTTACAAGATCTCTTGATGCAACACAAATTGTTGCATCTTTTTATACCTTATATGGTCTCATTTTAACGGAAGAAAGACAATTGCAACATGAAGAATCTGCTACATTTGCGCCAATTATCCACTATGGAATGGCTCAACCTCAGCGTAGGCGTGGTCGAGAACATGGCAAGGGTGGTTAATTTGTTTCTCCATCACCACCTGGTCGTGGGTTCTCTCCTATTCAAACTACTGCCACGATCAGCCAATTCTATACTCCCGTCACTCAAGCAACACCATTAGATACTTCTACCATCAGTTGTTACAATTGTGAAGGCCTTGGACATGTGTCTCGTGTTTGCCCTTCATAAAAAACTGAGAATGCTAATCGTGGTGTCAATATGGCTTATGGACAGTGTCACCACACACCATCTTACTCCTTATCTTGACAACCTTGTTATCCATTCTGAATATCAAAGTCCTGAAGAACTTATGCTAGATAATAGTTCTCAATACCTATCTGTTGAAATGCCACCACGGCAGCCCAAATTCAACAAGCAATAAATTGATCCAAAGAAGATACAAACACAAATTCCACAAGAGCATTAGCATTACATTCTGATTACATATTCTAGAATATTCCCATCTAATGTAAAGAGTCATTATTTTTGATATATACTCTCACATTGATTGTTTTGAGAGTTAGTTAGTCTTTTGTATACAGAAAATAAAAGAAAAGCTTCTCCAAATGTTTTCCTTTCCTTTCTCTCACTTCGTCTTCCTCGTCGAATTCAGCTTGAACATATCAACTGCTGTTTGATCCACAAGCTGGATCAAACATGCAAGTTGAGAATCACTCAATTCAACATGGTATCAAAGCCAGTGTACTGAATTAAATCCACGCGATTCGTTTTTTTTTTTAAGATTGTAGATCTCATCGATTTCTAATTCTGCAACAATTTTCTTTATTATTCTCGTCTTCATATGGCTCCTGTCACGCCAATAAACATGGAGGAAACTCCAAATTTTTCTTCAATAACACTAGATCATAATCACCCACTGTTTTTGAGCGGATCTGACTCAGCCGGTGGTTTGCAAATCGAAATACAGTTGATAGGCATGGAGAATTACACCTTGTGGAGTAGAATGATGCGGTTAAACTTGCTAACCAAAAACAAAATTGGATTTATTGACGGTACGGTTAAACGAGGTACTTATGGTGCTGATTTGACTCAGCAATGGGATCGATGCGATGCGATGGTCATGTCCTGGATAATACGAAATGTCAACAAAAATCTACTTAGCGGAATTATGTACAAGTCCTCTGCATCTGCAGTTTGGAAAGATCTACGTGAGCGATTTGATAAAATAAACCTATCTCGGGTTTATCAGCTACGAAGAGAATTAGCGATGCTTCATCAAGGTGTATCACCTGTGGCGACCTACTATTCTAGAATGCAGGATATATGGGATGAAGTTGATTCTATAGTACCAGTTCCAATTTGTGACTGCTCGAGTCCTAAAGAATATGTAATTCACCTGGGACATCAGAGATTGCTGGAGTTATTAATGGGGTTAAATGACAGATATAATCAGGTTAGGAGCCATATCCTTCTAATGACGCCTGTTCCAATTGTGAATCAGGCCTATGCGATGGTCGCACAAGATGAAAGTCAGAAACTACTCAATGGGAAATATACAGGAAGTGAAATATCTGAACATTCAGCTATGCTCAGTAAGGTTTCCAATTCACAAAATTATAAATCGAAATCATATTGTGATTTCTGTAAAATGAAAGGACATCATCGGGAGATATGTTACAAGTTGCTCTACTACTGTGACTACTGCAAGAAAAATGGTCATGTTAAGGAGAAATGTTTTAAACTCAATGGTTATCCAGATGACAGCAACAATAGGAACAGGAAGACAGCAAATGTAGCCATGGCTGGGGAACCACAGATGAGGTTTTCACTGCAAGCAAACAGATATGAAAATTATCGAGCAAGATCGACACGCTTATCTCAGCGGCGTGAGCATGCGACAAAGATGCTGAGATCCTGTTCTCCAGAGAAATACCAGCAAGTGGTTACTCTGCTTAACCATCAAGCTGGTCGACCTTATGGTAATATTTCAACTCCTAAAGCTCACATGGCAGGTATTCCTATTATTAAGGATACTTATAGTTGGATTGTTGATTCTGGGGCAACTAACCATATGGTTACTGATAAAAGGTTGATTGATAAATCTGAGATTACAGACAACACAGGTTATGTACAGCTGCCTACAGGTGACAAGGCATCAATCACACAGACTGGTAGTTGCAGGTTAAATGGAGGTGATGAAATTAAGAATGTTCTCTGTATACCAAGTTTCAACTTCAACCTATTGTCTGTTTCGAAGTTGACCAGAGAACTACATTGCAGTGCAAAGTTCTTTCCTGATTTTTTTGTTTTACAGGATCTCCTCACTGGGAAGGTGAAGGAGATTGGTAGAGAAAAAGATGGCCTCTACATACTGCAGTCTGGAAGAGGGGTGACAGGACAGGTCTGTTCAGCTACAATGGAGGAGATACAAGCAGACTTATGGCACAAGAGGATGGGACATGTTCCAATGTCCATGCTAAGGAAAATAGATGAGTTTCATAATAAGTCCAGATTTACATTAAGACACTGTGACATATGTCCTGGGGCTAGACAGACTAGGAAACCTTTCCCTATTAGCATAAGTAGAACTGAACATCCTTTTCAACTTATGCACCTTGATTTATGGGGGCCCTATAAGGTTCCTACTCCTAGTGGCATGAGATACTTCTTAACTGTGGTAGATGACTTTTCCAGATGGACTTGGGTCTTCTTATTGTGTGTCAAGTCTGATGTGTCTACTATCCTCAAGACCCTGTTTACAGAAATGAAAACTCAATTCAACAAATTTGTTAAATGTGTAAGGACTGATAATGGGACAGAATTCTTTAACTCTGCCTGTTCTGAATTGTTTAGTCAACTAGGCATCATCCATCAAAGTTCCTGTGTCTATACTCCTCAGCAGAATGGAGTGGTTGAAAGAAGGCACATACATATATTAGAGATTGCAAGAGCAATCAAGTTCCAGGGGCACTTACCAGCAGAGTTCTGGGGGGAATGCATCAAAACAGCAGTGCATGTAATTAATAGAATACCTTCTGTGGTGATTGGAAATATATCACCCTATGAGAAGTTATTCAACAAAACCCCATCCTTAGCTCATATGAGAGTTATAGGGTGTCTGTGTTATGCCACAAATCCAATAAAGAAGGACACGTTTGATAGTAGAGTGACTAAGGCAGTTTTGATTGGATATGCTGCTAATCAGAAAGGCTATAGGTTATTGGCATTGGACAGTATGAGTATCTTTGTGTGCAGAGATGTCAACTTTCATGAAGATATCTTCCCATTTGAAACACTTAAGGCGGTGAGAAGTCTTGAATCTCTGCTGACAATTGCTTCTGTTTTGATCTGCTCGATTGTCTGGTGGCTCTGAAGACCCTTCAACTGAGGCTCTTGAAGATACTTCAAGGCAGTCTGACACAATTGACCCTATTGAAGAGTTTGTTGATATTGATGCAGGTCATACAGAAGGGGGATTTGATGCAGGTGAAAATATTCAGACATCAGGAGGATCTCACAGTCCTTCTTCCTGCTCAGATGCCATTACACAGCACACAGATGTGCAGGACAATGCTGAGGAACCACCTGTTACAACTTGGAGATCATCCAGACTGAGAAGACCACCTACATGGATGAAAGACTTTGTCTCACACTCAGACACTGTCAAGTATCCATTGTCTAACTATATCAGTTATGCAGGCCTTTCTTTGTCTTACCAAAGTTGTGTAGCAAAGTTATCTGAGGAGCATGAACCACAGAGCTACTCTGAGGCAGCAGGAGACAAGAGGTGGATAGATGCCATGAAGGCAGAGATTAAAGCCCTGGAGGATAATAATACTTGAAACATAGTGGATTTGCCTACTGGGAAGAAGGCTATTGGCTGTAAATGGGTGTACAAGATCAAGTATAGAGCTAATGGGGAGATAGAAAGGTTTAAGGCAAGATTGGTTGCCAAAGGGTATAATCAAAGGGAAGGAGTAGACTATCAAGACACATTTTCACCTGTGGTGAAAATGGTCACTGTAAGAGCAGTTGTCTCAATTGCTGCAGCAAAGGGATGGAGTATCCAACAGATGGATGTATTTAATGCATTTTTGCAAGGAGATTTACATGAAGAAGTCTACATGTGTATTCCACAGGGAATGGTGCATAAACAGGGAAAGGTTTGCAAGCTGGTCCGATCACTCTATGGCTTGAAACAAGCCTCAAGACAATGGAACATCAAACTTATCACTGCATTGGTGTCTGCTGGGTTTCATCAGAGTCCTCTGGACCATTCTCTTCTCACAAAGAAGGTGGATGGCAAGATAGTGGTGATCTTAGTATATGTGGATGACTTGCTCATCACAGGAGATGATGATCTGCTGATTACAGATACCAAGGCCACTCTGCAGCAACATTTTAAAATCAAAGACCTGGGTGACTTAAGGTACTTCCTGGGTTTTGAGTTTGCTAGAAACAAAAGTGGGATAGTAATGCATCAGCGTAAGTATTCTATGGAGTTGGTGGCTGACATGGGGCTAACGGCAGCCAGACCAGCAGGATCTCCTATGGAGTGGAATTCCAAATTGACATCACATATGTATGATCAGCAGCTGCAAGACAAGGCAAAGGATTCAGGTGGTTCTCCTGATTCTCTTCTGACCAATCCTTCTGAGTATCGACGACTGATTGGAAGACTATTATACTTGACCAACACGAGACCAGATATAGCATTCGCAGTTCAAAATCTCAGCCAATTTATGCAAACACCTAAGACTTCTCATCTGATTGCAGCTGAAAGGGTGGTCGACACGCTGCGAGCACGTGTTTGGGCATTTTCATGCCACCGCAGATTCGGAATCATGATCGCTATGCGATGCAGATTGGGCCTCATGTCTCCACACGAGAAGGTCAGTTACAGGGTATATGGTATTCTTTGGTGCCTCCCTTATCTCTTGGAAGTCAAAGAAGCAACATACTATTTCGAGAAGCTCGGCTGAGGCAGAATATAGAAGCATGGCATCTGTGGTTGCTGAGATTGTATGGATTTCTGGGCTATTTGATGAGCTGAATACAACAGTGCAACTACCTGTTCCTATATATAGTGACAGCAAGCCGGCCATCCAAATTGCTTCCAATCCAGTCTTCCACGAACGCACAAAACATATTGACATAGATTGTCACTTCATTCGGGAAAAAGTCCAACGAGGCTTAGTGTCACCAATGTACATCAACACAGAAGATCAGCCCGCAGATTTACTTACAAAAGGACTGTTGCAGGGGCAACACACTCATTTGTTGTCCAAGCTAGGTGTCAAGAACTTATTCTTAGCACCTAACTTGCGGGGGGATGTTGAAATGCCAACTCACAAAGATCCACCAACAATGATCAAATTTCACCCAGAAGATACAAACACAGTCCACAAGAGCATTAGCATTACATTCTGATTACATATTCTAGAATATTCCCATCTAATGTAAAGAGTCATTATTTTTGATATATACTCTCACATTGATTGTTTTGAGAGTTAGTTAGTCTTTTGTATACAGAAAATAAAAGAAAAGCTTCTCCAAATGTTTTCCTTTCCTTTCTCTCACTTCGTCTTCCTCGTCGAATTCAGCTTGAATATATCAACTGCTGTTTGATCCACAAGCTGGATCAAACATGCAAGTTGAGAATCACTCAATTCAACACTATCTCTCATATTGGTTATTCTTCTTTGGGTATTCTAGGTGCTTTCTTTAATTTAAAAGATATTTTGTGTCTCCCTACTACAAAGAAAAATCTACTTTTTGTTAGTTCCTTTGTTAAGGCTAACAATATTTCTTGTGAATTTTTTCCTGACTATTTTGTTGCGAAGGATTTGGCAATGAGCACTCCACTATTCAAAGTCCCGATGAGGATGGTCTCTATCACCTTCCAGCTATGAAGCACGGACACCTTATTTAGGGTGAGGTGTCCGTGTCGGACACCGTTTCGGACACGAAACGCCTCGGACACGTGTCCGGGACGTTTCCGAGTGGGCCAGCAAAAAAAAAAAAAATCGGACACGCCAGGGACACGCGGGGGACACGGGAAAGGGAGACACGACAGGACAATTTTTTTTTTTTTTTTAGAAAAAGTTTAGTTTTAATTTTATTTGATTTATTTTAAGTAAATTTATATTTATTTGAATTTGAGTTTTGGGACATACTTATGTATTAGTTTATGGACTATGGTCTTATGAATTATGTATTGAATATTTGATTGATTGTCAATTTGTTATGAATGTTTCTTTTTAATTTGGTACATATTTAATTTGGTATTTTGGTTATTTGGTATATAACAAATTTGAATTAAATTTATAATTTATTTATGAATGCGAAGCTTTAATAATATTAATTATATTATATATTATATATTATATATTATATATTATATAAAAATATTTTTTACTTTATTTTTACAGCTGTGTCTCTGTCATGTCGTGTCCCCTATTTTTCAAAATTGTCGTTGCTCGCGTGTCCGTGTCCGTATCCGTGTCCGTGTCCGTGTCCGTGTCCGTGTCCGTGTACACCTCTCACGTGTCCGTGTCCGTCTCTCACGTGTCCGTTCGGACACCTCTCACGTGTCCGTGCTACATAGCCTTCCAGTGTCACTGTTGTAGTCTTCTATCCAGTCATACTCTGCAACACTGGAAACATGGCATGCTTGGCTTGGACATGCTTCTCCTTCTACAATTCATCGTTTTGTCTCTAGTAATAGTTTAGGTTCTGATAGCTCTAGTAGTCGTAGTTCATTGTGTGAGGTTTGTGTAAAGAGCAAAATTCATAAGTTGCCTTTTCCAGTGTATGAATATTCAGCCCGTGGTCCTTTAGATTTGATTTGTTCGGATGTTTGGGGTGTAGTCTCGAAAATCTCAAACGATGGTTTTGGTTATATGTTATATTTTTTTTTTATCACTTTAGCAAATATTCTTGGATTTATTTTATTAAGAATAAATCTGATATGATGTACTTGATATTTTTCATCAATTTTGTTTATTGGTTGAGAATTTTTTTGGTTGCTCCATTAAACAATTTCAGGCAGATTTGGGAGGCAAATTTCCAGCCTTGACTTACTATTTGCACACACATAGGATCACACAACATGTTTCCTATCCATATACCCCTGAACAAAATGGGTGTGTCACTTTTGTCACGACCCGAACCCCGGGCCCGTGATTGGTGTCCTACCTGGACACCCCCTCCTATACCCTCACACCCCATATAAGACATAAGCCAAATAATAAATGAAAACTGTATATGTAGTAACAAGGCAAGTCGATGAGACTGCCGCTATATATAAAGGGGAATAATCCGACAATACAGTAGTACAAATAACCAACAGTATATACAACTCCCGCAAGTTCATCCCACATATGAATACAGACCTCTAAGAGTTTGGATAATAAACTATGACGGGACAGGACCCCGCCGTACCCCTGAATGTACATAAACCTACAATAACAGATATCCGTACCAAAAAGACAAGCCTCCGAAATAATGGAGCTTCCTCAAAAACTGAGTAGAAATCCTAAGAGCGAGGATCAACAAACTGTGTACCTACACCTGCGGCATGAAACGCAGCCCCCCGATGAAAGGGGGTCAGTACGAAAGATGTACCAAGTATGTGAAACGGTAAGTACTGTAAATGAGATCATAACAGTCCAAAATATAACAGGAAGCAAGTATGATAATCAAAATACCAGTACAACTATGTCTTGCAAATATGAGAGTAATGAGTCAACTGTACCTTTTAAAATATGCCTTTTAAAAGTGAGATCAACCGTATCATTTCTAAATTATGAAATCATTACCATTTCAAAATATGAAAGTCATGTCAAAATCAGGGACACCTGCCCTCAGAATCATTATGCAATCCTACTCACGGGACTATTTCACCCGCATGAGACTCGAACCCGCATGAATCTTGTAGACCCGCAATGGATATCTGTACCTGATACCCGCATCACAGAGAGCTAGTCCATGGAATAATATCCTGGGAATTGAACACGCATGAGTCTTTCAAACCCACAATGAGTGTGTACTAACTCACGCCATGGGAGCTAATCCATGAAATATATACATAATGTTGTCGGCCCTCTAGTGAGGGACGCGGTGATGTGGAAATATAACACTTGCACGAATGGCTATATGAGCAAACATATGCAAGTTAAAATAATCTTTGACTCTCATTAGAAGACATAGAATGAACTATCATCTTAGAAAAACCCATGACATTACCATGTCGTATAATATTAGGGACTTGAACCCAATAGCACCATGTACGTACACCGTACATCCTTGTTATAAAAAGAATCATATCATGTAATATTAGGGACTTGAACCCAATAACACCATGTACGTCCGCCGTACATCCTTTCCTTTATAAATCCCCAAGGCACTAGCCTTGCAACATCAAGTCACTTACTCTTTAAAAATCAAGGTTACACTTTTAAAATCAAGGCACTTACACTTTTAAAACCAAGTGACTTATACTTTAAAATCAAGTCAAGTATATTTTTAAAATCAAGTAACTTCCTTCATAAACCACAAGGAATCCGAATTCATTTAAAACACGTACGTCCATCGTACACTCGTTTTATAAGGTTCATGCTCGAAGAAAGATAGGAAGAGTGCAACATACCTCTTCGGCTAGTCCTCACGCTAAGTAGAACACGCCACAAATAGTACTTCAACCTATAATGAGAATAACACTTCTATCAACTTCAAGCTTTCAATTGTAGGTTAATATCAAGTAATATTTCTCTTTTCCTACAACTATTTTGGCAGCACTTTCCTTTTTTATACGTACTTTTCCACCTTTCGAGAAGGCCAATTCCAACAATAACCAAGACACCAATTAAGGGCACAACAAACAGCAACCAAGGGGATTCACACCCCTATTTCTTACGTAAAAACAGTCTCATAATCCATATAAAACAAATTAAAATCGGTCTAAAACTGCACAATAATATCTAACAGTTTTATAGCAATTCTCGGCCAACAACCCCAACACAATTACCCTGTCCATAATCCTTTTTAATCCAATTCAAGTTACAATACTTATACCTAACAGTTTCAATTTGTAATAACATGATTTCCCTCAATTAACAACATGCAAGTAGTGACGATAACAACCAATGAATCCAACAACACCAAAAACTGTCCAGAATTGGCTAACATGCCAAAACTGTGACATGCATTTCTTATTCCCCTTTTTACTTACCACAAGTTCGTCTATCAATTATAACATCATATGACTTCCAATTACTTCAAGAGGAAGAAGAAACCTTACCTTATTTTTAGCCCAAAACAGTCCAAAAGTTCTCGGCTCCTAGTTTCCTCTTTGTATCACTTCTTCAAGTTACTATGACATGCAGGAATCCTCTACAAGTTTGTATCCATCATACTTTCTTATTTTTCTTCCAATAAGTTTATGAATAAGCTTAGGGTTTCAAGGCCTTATTCTTGGCCAAAATCGTGACCCCGCTATCTTGGTGTGTTAATTTGGCTTAGGTGCTTAGTTTTGGAGAAAAGACTTAATCTTGTTACTTTGGCTATGGAAATTCCAAATCTTGAGGGCTAAGGAAGAGAAAGGATAAGGGTTATTAGAGAGAAGATTTCCTTTGTTCTAAGTCTTCAAGACTTAATAAGTTATGGGTGTATATATAGCACAATTGGAGAGAACACTTGTCCCCATATCCATTCTTCACTCAAAATATCTGCTTTGGAAAAACCCGCATCGGCACCGCGGTACTGCACTCTGGCACCGCGATGCATAAGGTTCTGCGGACTCTCAGAGGTTACGTGCATGCGGCATAAAATCCTCACCCTCTGAAGTTTCAAGACCATGTCACACCCTGAAATTCATAGTACGCATTTCTCACTAAATCTCTTCTTCTTCTACAAGTTCCGACGCTCACATCTTATTTCTTTAATCACGTTCTCAATCTATTGCACTTGGAATTACGGGGTATAACATCCTTCTCCCCTTAGAAACATTCGTCCCGAATGTTCACAATAGGTTCAAGCTAAACAAATATTGGCATAGTCCCCTTTAACTATACTCAACATAACCAAATATGCCACACATGAACACAATATATCACACATTCATATACATCAATCAATATAGACAAGTAGGGAATCGAATTACATGTAGGCATAGGGAACAAGTGAGGATATTTCTTCATCATTTCCTCTTCTGCTTCCCAAGTCATCTCCTCCCTATTATTATTCCGCCACAAGACCTTGACGGAAGCCACGTCCTTAGTCCGTAATCGTCTGATCTGACGATCAAGTATGCCTATAGGACTCTCCTCATATGATAACTCATATGTTACCTGGACGTCATCTACTGGGAAGACTCTGGAAGGATCTCCAACACACTTACGTAACATCGATACGTGGAAGACCGGATGCACCGCTTCCAAATCAGATGGTAGATCCAACTCATAGGCAACTTTGCCTACCCTACGAACAATCTGGTAAGGCCCAATGTACCTCGGGCTGGACTTGCATCCATGATGCGGGTACAGATACCATGACAGTAGATATATGTATATAGGATGATTAGATGGATAGATAGGCATGTCACTGAAACTGATTATGCACTTCTTTTTCACTCTCACATCCCTTCTAAATTCTGGACAAATGCATTTGAAATGGCTGTCTTTGTTATCAATTGTCTCCCTACCCCTCGGTCAAATCATAAAAGTCCATATGAGATTTTATTTGGTGACAAGCTTGATTACAATCAACTACGTGTTTTGATTGCGTATGTTACCCTTAGCTTCGTCCTCGTATGCAAAATAAATTAAGTCCTCATTCCACCAGGTGTCTTTCTTGGCTATAGTCTCACTTACAAAGGTTATAAATATTATGATCGTGTCTTTAATAAATTATTTATCTCACATCCTGTGTTGTTTGATGAACAAGTTTTCCCTTTTGAAGCACTAGATGCTGTGTGCGCTGCTTCTACTAAGCCTAACACAAACCCATCTCTTGCTATTACTACTCCTCTTATTGCTCCAGCTACACATATGCATCCACCAATGCCACCACATCGACCACCAGTCAACTAAGAAGACACGTCGCTTCATCCGACATCTTCTCCGCATCGATCACCTACACCATCTCTATCACAGGTTTCTCCCATTTCTACTGGTAATGTCTCACGTAGTACACAAGTTCAAGGCCTTGGCATTTTGATTAATGGTGATGTTCCCGATTCTCCAGGAGACTCTAATTCTAATGCTGCTATTTTATTGAGTTTAGTCACACCCACTAAGCAATCATTTAATGATTACACAAGCGCAAATGGGAAATCTTAAGCCCAAACGTATTCAGTCATTCTCTGCCTCCTCTAGTCTTGCTCTAGATCCCACATGTTATACTCAGGCTATTAAAATTCCTGAATGAAGATCGGCTATGTCCACAGAGTATAATGCACTATTTGCAAATGGTACATGGAAGTTGGTTCCGCCTGATCAAGCTTCAAATGTAATTGATTGTAAATGGGTTTCCAAGACAAAGAAAAAACTGAATGGCTTTATTGAACGACATAAGTCTAGATTAGTCATCAAGGGTTTCCATCAATACCCTGGAATTGACTTTGATGATACTTTCAGTCATGTTGTCTAACATACAACTTTTTACTATTGCTTTCTATTATCGTATCACGAGAATGGATTGTTAATCAACTTGATATCTCTAACGCGTTCTTGATGGTAAACTAGAGGAGGATTTACACATGGTTTAACTTCTAGGTTTTGTTGATCCTAATCACCCTAATTACATATGCAAGCTAGAGAAGACTATTTATGGCCTTAAATAGGCTCATCGAATCTGGAATAATTGTCTGACTGGTGCCTTGTGTGAGCTTGGTTTCCAAGGCTCCAAAATAGATTTCTCACTCTTTTTTAGAAGTAGAGGTACTGGAAGTATTTTGTTTGATCTATGTTGATGACAGTATATTACACTTCTATGCATCTAGTTGTTTCATTGCTTTAGCAGTTGGGAATTTGTTTCTCCTTGCGCGACTTGCGCAAGCTAAATTACTTTTGGGTATTGAAGTTGCATCAGTCTAAATTAACTTGTAGTGATATTTCTACTCCCAAGTGCCTGAGTAATAAGTTGCAAGCAAATGACAGCACTCAATTTCTTAATGATAGTCATTATCGAAGTGTAGTTAGTGGCTTACGATATCTCACTTTTACTAGATCTGATATTTCCTTCTCGGTTAATAAAGTCTCTCAATTTATGTATGGGCCAACAGAGAAACATTGGGCAACAATTACGCATATATTGTGATATCTGAAATACACTTCCTCTCTTGGTATTTTTTTCCAAATCAGAACTCTCTCCAATTACAAGGATATTTTACTGCCGATTGGGGAGGAATTATAGATGATCAAAAGTCTACTTTTGGTTTTGCAATCTTCTTAGGTTTATGTTATACCCGGTATTTGTTTTTCGTCCTAATATGTATCATGAGTAAAGCAACGAAAGCCCGGTGAATCTAAGATCCCATATTTAGATGAGTTTAAACAAGTGTTAAGTTAGCTTCAAAAGAGTCCTGGGTTAAACAAATCACATAAAATACTTTTCGATGAATTTTGTCAAAGGAAAGTGAATTGTAATAGTTCGTGTTGACACCCAATTTTGACCCTCCCGTCCAGTCATTAACTATAAAATTACACTAGTTTCCAACGATTTTTTATAATAATAAAATGCGACAATAAAATGTTAATACATGCATAAATAAGCAATTTAATAATGACACCGCATTTTACGTAAATTATTAGGTACACCTTGAGTCTCACGTCCGCACTCGGCATTTTAATAACAAATAATTTTATTAATATTATTCGTAATTTAAGCCCTATTTCCCATTAATTAAAACTCAAACAACTCTTAATGATAAATAAATAAATAAATAAATAAATACATACATACATAAAATAAATAATTTAACAATGACGTCGTATTAAATAGCATATTCGCATTTTATTAATGCGCAAGGCAATTCATAATTATTTGTAATTTAAAATCAATTTTGATCTAATACATGCATTTTAATAGCGTCGCATTTATAAAATTAAGCAATCCTTAAATGTCATATCCGCATTTAGCATTTAAATAATTTAGTAATAATCTTAACCCCATTCAATTTTAATTTAACATCGCATAAATACGCATAATAAATAAGATTCTAATAACGGCATCGCATTATAAAGCACTAATTAAATAGCACGCCCGCATTTATTATTGTAATAATAAAAATCCAAGCTAAAATTAATAAAAACACCTAGGGTTGTATTTAAATAATTTAATTTACCACTAATTAAATAATACACTTAATACCTAAATTCTACCCAACCTAAAACCTTTAACCCGCTGGCCCAACACCCCCAGCCCACACCCGCAGGCCCAACACCCGCAACCCACAGCCATTATACTTCACCCATCTCCCTCACAACAGAAGAAAACCTAATTTTCAAAAAAATAAAGAACCCAATGCCTAAGTCACGCCGTCCGTCGCCTCGGGATTCTCGCCTAAGAATCCGGCGAGTCACCTACCAAATCTTTCCTAAATCAAAGCCATAACTTACCTTAACCAAATCGTGCACGAAATCTTACCTAAAACGAATCGACACCAAATCAACAAAAATCATACAAAATCAGTACCCAAATGGCAGTCCAGAATGGTACCGATTACTTACCAACAGTGGAACCCGAATTAGGGCTATATAAACATAGCAATATACACATGCAAATGGGGGATGGGGCAGCATCGACTAATTCCCGGAATCAATCGAAAACCAGCAGTGAGGGTTCTTACCAGCAAAATCAGGAATCCAAAGCACAAATCCGAAACCTTTCTTTTTAATAATAGCCTAGAATTGACCACAAACCGCATCGCTTTCAATCGCATAGCATAAAACCTCCGAGCGGATCGACGACTTGATACGCTGCCTCGGGTCGCTGTCCGGAGAAGGTAAACCCGTTCTCTTTCAGATTTCTTATGCGATTTACGCTTTATAATCTGTTTGAATGATGTGTTCTGTTAATAATGTTTAATGCTCTTAATTGTTGCTGTGTGTGGTCGAAGTTACTAGTTTAAATGTCGAATCTGTGTGATTAACGTTAATCGCTATTGACGCTCGCGACTATGCCCATTAATATAGCTTTGGTGGTGCATTGTCTGTTAGCCGATAATATTCGACATCACTGTGGATGTGAATTCGAATTTGAGCATGTTTCATAAATCAGTCAGTTAAGAATTGTTGAAGGTTGATAGTGTTTGAGAGTTGTTTTTCTCAGATGCACTTCCCTTTAAAAATAATAATGAAGTCCCTTCCTTAGGTGTATGTTCGTTTGAGTTTGTAAAGGATTTTAATGCAAATCATCATTTGTTACTTTTAGATCAATATCAAGAGTCATGTTAATTCAAATAGATATTCTAAAGTGACCTGTTTCTGTTTATCTTTCACTTAATGAAACATGTTATATTAATAAAGTAGTGTTGAGATCTGAAATGTCCAATGTGTCTTGTTCTAAAACTGATCTTATCTTGGATAATCTTCTGGTTCATGTCTGTAGTTGTCTATCCCATGTGATTGTTTGGGCCACTGTTTGCAACCATCTCTTTAGCCCACTGTGTTGCATATTACTATGTTGTGAAGAATTTTCAGTAGACAGTAGGAGTGTGAGTCTGTGTTTATTTTGGTCAAATTGGTTATGCATGTCAAAATAGCCTCTCTGAGTAGTAGCTTATCATCCTTATTAGTTTAATAAAACTGACTCTGAATTTACCCTCTGTTTAAGTGATAAAAACTGGTCTATTAATTTGAGGTGTTTATGCATCGAGATCAATCCGCATATAGTTGTGGCAGTCACTATCTATCTTGTATAATTGACGAGTTTACGACGCATTACGTAGCCCTGTTTGTCATGTGTATGTTTAACTGGCCTAGTTGTTAATGATTCGAGTTATGACCGAACCTGTGTTAGCATGAAATTGAATATCCTATCAGTAGCATATTGTTTTAAACTGCACAGTTTGCTATCAAGTTGCTAATCACTGTATTGGACTGTTTTTTTTCTGTCTGTTGTGTACTGCTATGATTGACTGGAACATTTAAGTTTAAATAAAATCCCACACTGATTTTTTGGCAAGTTGTTCCCTGAGGTCATTTATTTGACTAAAAGCTCAACTTATTATTTGTTTGGTCCAGCAGCCTTGTTTATTTTGTAAATACACATATGCATATCACATTTGGGCCTCGTCTGTGTGTTTTCTCCCATGCTCCATATACCCTGCCATCCGTTATTTGTTTACTATCTTGGATCCATTTCGCTTTTATTTTGAAGTACCGAAAATGAAATTAAATTTCGTGTCAATGTTTGCTTGCTGTTTTGATCTTTTTTGATACATACTAATCCTTATTATTTCTTTTGTTTTACATGAAAATCGGAGCAACGAAGAGTCTCATTGCGAGACTCTTCACGAGCCACACCGCATGATTGCCGCATCTGTGTCCATCGCATTCGGCCTCAGAATTTCCAAACAAAAAAAAGAAGGGACGAAACGACATTGTCATCCCCCCCTCAAAGCATTGGCCTTTTAATCTTATATGTCTTATATATATTTGTTTGTTTATTTGTTGAAATTTAATTGGCTAACTTTGTAATTAATAGGAGACATAGAACAATCAGTCCTTGAATAAATAAATTGGGCGGGTAGTTTTAAAATCAGAAATGCACTTATAATTACGTATTTTAGGCTTATCATGCATGTCTAAACTTTCTGTCGAATAAGCTATTTTGCATATCTAATTAGGAAACTAATGCATCTTAAAAGAATTAATTTTCTTATAAACTCTCTATTAATACATATAATTTATTAACATAATGATCAAAATCGGTTTTTGCAAATAAAGGTCTACCTTTAATCACTAGGTCAACTTTGCTCATGTATATTTGTAACTTCTTATGTATTTTATAACGCCTTATATGCCTTCTTTTCGAAAATTAACTTTATAAACAAATCTTATAAATCTTTTCAGGTTACAAAATGCATCCTTTTTACCTTTTATTTGCAAGCATCTCTTTACTTAAACCTTTCAAAAAAATGCACTTTCTTAGCAATAATAATTAACCTAGGTTTGAACGGACAACCGCAGGTTAGCGGATCTTAGAGGGTGCATAATCCCTTCCCTCTAGATTAATAAAGAACTCTTACCCAGAATCTCACCTAAGTTTTGCAGATCACAAAAATGGAGTTAATGTTGACTTTAACTTAGTTGACATTTAAGTGTCCTAATTCACCCAAACTAATTAGGTGGCGACTCCGCGAACCCTTTAGCACCCTTTTAACATTTAGCATTTTTAACATTTTATTTTATTTTCTAACATTTTTATTTAAGCAGGATGGGGTTCGCTAGAATAATGTCGCGGTCGGAAAAGGGCGTGACAGAAATGACGACTCCGCTGGGGATTTAAGGTTCTTAACCACAACAGACCTAGGATTATTATTTGACATTATTTTTTGCATTTAATTTTTATGTACTGTATTTTGTTTTGTTTGTTTTAATTGCTATTTGCTTTACTGCTTTCCTTAAACTGACATTCCGCTCATATTTCTTCCACTCTGAAAAATTCACACTATCACACACTACATGCTGTTATACCCCTTATTTTCAGAGTATGTACGTGAGGGCGTACGTATAAAAGTTTAAGCCTTAAGGTAGGCAAGGTTCGAAATTTTGTTCACAAGTACCGAAAAGAGTCGTTTTCCGACGAAACGTTTTACAAACTTTGCGAAGGGAAAAATACGGCTATGTCATTTATTATTTTTGCGGATTTTTTCGAGAGAGGAAATATTTTGGACCAACGGGAGGGTGACACTTGTCACCCTCAATGGACGGCAAAGTGGGAACTTCTTGGCACGTTTTTTGTGTTGTTCTTGGTCAAGGGTTAGGTAGGATATTTTGTGTGGTAGATGGATAAGGACACATGGGTAAATCCTAGCCCTACACTTGCACCACACTTGTCTTCATCTTGGCCATTGGTTGGCCATTGCTTGACCTATAAATACCCCCCTTGCTTGAAGGTTTTCTTCATCCCTCAAATCTTTCTAAGTCTTGAAAACCCTCTCCTCCTTTGAGTGTGGTTCTCGTCCAAAGCCACCCCCGCCCCCGTGAAAACGCCCTGGCCGAAACCCTCCCCTTTGTAGTGTTCTAGCCGAGAACACCCCCCTAGCCTAGTTGTGCTAGCCGAAAATACACCCCCCTTTGTGGTATAGAAATACTTCTCCAAGTATTGTTATAATGCCAAAATACTCTAGCCCAAAACCTTTGTAGTATTTCCAAGTACCCTCTATACGAAAAGCCCGGAAAATACTATTATACTTCCTTTAGCCACTTAACGAAACCCTAAAGAAATCTTCATAGTTGATTGAAGTATTTAAGTAGAAGTTGGTTAGAACTTCTAAGGGTTGTTTGGAGCGGGTTGGAGCGCGCGGAGTAAGAGCTAAACCTTGCTCAGGATCGACATTTAAACTTGGATAATTTTGGGCTTATCGAGGTAAATCATCTTGTCCCCCTATTGTTATTGGAAATTACATGTTGTAGGAATATATAGTTGAAGTATACTATATATAGAACTGAACATAGTTGTTGACAGTCAATTTTGACCCGTTTTTTTGTACATTTGTTGCAATTCTAAGTATTTTTGCACATCGCATTTTAATCAGCATTTTTTGCATCTTTTATCTTTTTATGTTAAATTAAGCATTATGTTTTTGTTAATATTATGTTTTTATTATTGCTACACCGTCGTTTATTTTAATAATATTTGCATCTTTTTAAATAATTAATTGGCATCCCGTTTTTACTTTTAATCAGACATTAAACATGTCTTTAAAATTGCATTTTAGTATTATTGCGTCGACATTTGCATTGTTATAATTTTGCATCTTTTTAAATAATTTTTCTGTTAAATAATTAACCAACCTTCCATTTTTGTCAAACCAGTCCAGTCCAGGACACAATTTGAATCAGTCTAAACCAACACTATTTTTAATATCATCCAAACACCCTCTTTTATTCCCCCCCTAAAATCAAATACCACTTTTCATTTCCCCAAAACAATACCCACTTTTCATTCCCAAATACCAAACCCTAAACCTACCTATAAATAAAATCTTACCCCTAAACTAAAAACACCCCACTTCAACTTCAGCTCTCTCAAACCCTAGCTCTCATTCTCGTCGTCGTCGCCGCCGCCCCTTTCGCCGGAGCTCCAAGCTCCGGCGAACACCCTCTCTCCCCTTAACCCTCCCCTCTCTTTACCTTTACTCCCCGTCGCTGCCCATTCCGTGCCGAGCCTCGAGCTCTGGCGAACCCCATCTTCCGGTCGGCGAACCACCCAGACACCATCATCGCCGTGAACAACTTCACCAAAGAACCATTTCCGCCTCCTCCCCGAGCATCACCGTCGACCACTTTCACTGAACCAGCGAACCTCATCCCGTCGGGAACCACAACAACCCACCGCCACCGAACCTCACCGCGTGGCGTCGCTCGTGACCTATCCGTGGGCGATGCCGTGCGCTTTTCGTGTTGTTAACTCCGACAATATCACTGTTTGTATCTCTTTTGTTGGGCTGATTTATTATTTTGAATGTCGCCGGAGTTTTAACAAACTCCGGCGACCTATGTTATGTTTCGTTTTGGGTGATTTACGGTTTCCGTGACGTTAATTTTCCGTGAACTATGTTGCACGCTTTTGTTACTATTTGTTGTTTATCGACTAATTTTCTAAATTTTTGGTATCGCCGAATTTGAAAACTCCGTGGCGTTCAAATTTCCGGCGATGTTCTAAAATTGCTGGTGTGTTCGTTGTGTCGTTGGTCACTGATTCTACTATCTTTTGGTACTGATACTGATTTTGCCCATGTTTGTTGGCTGATTTCGGCCATGTTCTGGACTGATGTTTTGGCTATTTTGCTACTTATTTTTTGGGCTATTTTGGTACTTATTTTGGTTATTTGTTGGACTGGTTTTGGCCACGTTTGTCGGGCTGATTTTTGGCCATGTTGACACTGATTTTCGGCCATTTTGCTACTGATTTTTGCCATTATGTCGGGTTGATTTTGGCCCTGTTGCTACTGATTTTAGGCTATTTTTGCTATATTTTTGCTGGTTTACTGATTTTGAACATGATACTACACTTTGGTATTAAGCTGATTTTGAATAGGATACTACACTTTGGCCGATGAAAAAGTTATCCGTCGATTTTTGAGGCCTCCACAATTGAAAAGACGGAAAATAAAATAAATGAAGCTTTCTGGGCAAGGATGATTTCTTCCACTTACATCGGATAACCAACATGCGCAATTCTCGCATGGCACTTGTTTAAAGTGCTATTTTATATTTTTACATATCTGAGCTCTCCGTGTTTAAAACTATTACTGTTTTGGCGTGGATCCGAAGGTTTTATTTATTTTATTATTTTTAGCAATATTGGCCGATGAAGGAATCTCCGTCTGATTTCCAAGGCCTCCTCTGTGCAAAAGACAGATTTATTTGTTTTGCTTTACTTATTAATTTTTGTTATTGCTTTTAAAATTATTTATTCTACTATTAATACTTTTACTAAGTGTTTATGCAGGTAGCCGGAGATCATTTTGTGCAGAAAGCCTAAAAAGGGCTAAAAGATGTCCCGGAATGTTATTTTATATCGCATTTAATTTAGTTTTATTATTGTGTAGTACACTTTATTTTAATTATAAATGCTTAGAATAGGTAGAATAAAAAGAGCAATAAATAATTAACCTAGGTTTGAGCAACCGCAAGTTAGCGGATCTTAAAGGATGCCTAACCCCTTCCTTTAGGATAATAAAGAACCCGATCCGTAATCTCACTAATTTCGCACCATTAAATGGAAGTCAATTGCGATTTTTATTGCAATAAACTAAGTGTCCTAATTCACTATAATAATTAGGTGGCGACTCCTTAAATACATTTAGAATCAACCATACGTGGCACTCCGTTCGACTCGGTTAAAATGGGGTGTTACATAATAGCGACTCATTGGGATATCGTGTTCTTGATCATAACATACTCAGGTTAACTAAATATTGTACTTTATTTTGCTTTTATATTTGTTGTAAATATTTTATATGGTTTGTTTTTATTTTGTAATTAACTACTTTAATTGCTACATTCTTTTATTGCTTTCCTTAAATTGTCATTCCGTTCATATTTCCTCCATTCTGGAAAATTAACACTATCACACACTACACGCGAGGTGCGCTTGGTGCATCAGCAAAATTCTTTCTTCAAAACCCAAATTTAAGAGAGTTGGTAATAGACGCGGAGAATCTGGTCCAACCGGTGGCCGCGTAGCCTTCTCACTCGAGTAGTCCGCTCGGGAACCATTGTGTCTAGTAAGCCAAATCTTAGAAAACTTAAGATAGAGCTATACCACTTTTTATTAAGTCATGCATGCATAAACCTTAGGTGGGTTAATCCTTGGTATTAACGCCACAATTAGAAATCCGCCAAACTTGTCGACGGGTTTCACAACCCAACGACCCATTAGCATACTATGTGTAGCGTGATGATGATAGACGGATCCAAGCCTGGTCATGACACGTCAAAATTGGAAAAAGTGCACCGTCATTTGGTCGCCATTTCCAACAAAATATTGCAGTTTAACGGCTTGGACCTATTTATCATAATCCCGCATATTTGGCGTTTAGGCTCACCTCTGGCATAAGAGAGGTCCCAAGCATATTAGGGCACGCGCTTGATTTGCATGTTTTTTGTTTATTATTGTTTGTCACTAACAACTCTGTACATATTGTTTAATTCAATAATTGCTCTTTTGTGATTCCGGGCTCGAGCATTTGTATTTTTGCATTTTTGCTTTCACATTGCAATCAGGACTTCTACTGCGTAAATCACTCTTGAATAGCGCGACTTGGACTTTGTGAAGCATCAGCCACCAGTCCGGTCGAACCAATCAGGGGAGTCTCTGACTATATGGTCACACCCCTTCATTTTGTTATTTTGTCATTTTCATACTCTCACCTATTTCTCATATTTTTGCAGAAAATGCCTCCTCAATGAAATAGTCGAGGGCGTTCGAAAAAGAAAACAAAAAAAAAGTCATCACAAGAAGCGAGAATTATGTTGACTAATAGAAGTCAGTTTATACCAGATTCAACGAGACATCGCTCTCAATTCTTTTATACTTTGTATTTTTATTCATATTTGCAAATTAAATTAATATGTTTAGCGTTAATTACATAGTTTTCGCATATCATGCATTTTACAGCATAATCATTCCGAACTACGCGTGTCTGATTCTCACCACACGGTGTGATACGTAGGCAACTCATTATGGGTTCGACACCACAAAAATAAAAACCACAAATAATAATAATAATAAAGAGCGCATGTCTCACTCATGCATCCCATTTATCATGTTTTCGGGCATTCATTTTACTTTGCATTCGTCCACAGTGGACAATCATTTCTTTTGCACCGCTTCACATTGCTTTTTTTTTTTTTTTTTTTTTTGATATATGTTTTCGAGCATACATTTTATAACATATTTGAATGAACTACCTTTGATTCCCTCGGATCGTAGGCAGCCCTATTCGGGTTCGGTACCATTTATTAAAAAAAAATACAAAAAAAACAATTATTCGAAAAATACAAAAAGAAGAAATACTTTATTCAAAAAAAATACAAAAAAAATGTTATTAAAAAAAAAAAACATTTTTTTTAGTATTATTGTTTGACTTTGTTGATACAAACACAGTTAGGGTTGTGCATAAAAAAACAAAAAAAAACAAGTGATAATCAGTATGAGTTGACTTTGTGGTAAACCATAGATTCTTTTAGTACATCTTATTCACACCCGTAGATGACATTGTCTTGCGTATTTCCAAGATAAGAATTAAACCGACCTCATCGTTTCATGTGCATTGTGTGGTGAGTGTTTAGAATAAGTTCAATTGCGTTGCATTGTGATCTAGAACTTGGCCTGAATGTTTGTTGAGGCGAAATCCTGAGTAACACTCGGTGTAGGAAATGATCGTAGGCTTTCTTTGATCCGTTTGAGCCTTTTCAGCCTACCAAATAACATTATCCCTAGTACACCCCTTTGAGCCTAAAACCTATTTTTTGACAACCGCATATTACACCTATACCCTTTCTCGAAAAGCACGCACTATCCCTCTCTTGGTCCGACCTCCTCGAGTGCTTTAGAAATGTGCAAGTGGCTGACAAAATTCTAGTTGAAGTTTGCAAAGACAAAAATTGTCAAAGTCTCAAAGAATGAAAGAGACGACTTCACATAAAGAGGAAATCAAAAGCCCCGATAAAAAAAAAAGGGGAATACATAACCCCGGGAAAAAAAAGGGGGCTCCAAATGAAAGATTCAAAAGAAGTCAATACAGAAAAAACTGGGACAAAAAGAAAGCAAGTCAGCATTAAAACACACAAATATCAAGCATGGACGTAGTCCAACTCTCGAGGAATGATTAGTCACTTTTACCCAAATGATATCCATTCCTTTCACCAAGTCTACATTACAAGCCCGTGACAAGCCCTACATGATCTTATACTGAGGGTTCTCACATTAGTGGATACTTACATGACGGCCAAGCCTATGGTATCACAATTGCATGCATTGAACATCTTTTTGAGTGTGAGCGCAATTCTCTCAACGTCCCAAAATTCAAAATACTGGAATATATGTGTGAGATGGGACTTTCTTTCAGTGAGGCATTTGAAACGTGAGGCTACGTGTAGTTCGAAACCTTGGATGCAAGCAAGTGTGTCGACACTCAGGTATGTTTGAGGTACTATCTGAAGCTGTGTGAATTACACCAGAGTCAATCTCGGTTAGACTGAAAATAATAAAAGAACATCCTTATGCACAATACTAATTGTTGGTATCAACTGGAGTCAGAACGTAATGTCGTCTTCCATTTTTTCAAAAAAAAAAAAAAACAACAAAATGCATATTACATAAAAATCATTTTGCAGCACGAACTACGTCTTGACCTGATTCCCTCGGCGGGATACGTAGGCGGCCACATCGGCTTCGGTCCCGCATCATTTTAAAATTATAAAAATTCTTATTTTTGCAGCATGAACTACGTTTTACCCGACTCCTACGGGATACGTGGCGACATCGGCTTCGGTCACACCGTTAGAAATATTTCTTCCTTGTTTTGCACTGGACTCGATTTTGTCCATATGCTCGCATTAGCTTTTCATGCAAGATAAATAAAAAAATAAAAAAAAATGCTTACCTGATCGCCTTGATAGCGTCAAGATGCAACCTTACCCAGTTCAACATCTTCATTACCAGAAACTGGGACATTTTAAGGAATTCAGTGCAAGAAAATGGCAATAAACAGGAAAAAGCAGGCCAACTAGGTCTCCAGTGCAAACCAAGGATGCAAGCGTCAAGAGCCAAAGCTACAGAGTCGACGCTAATCAACCACTCATTTCCTAAAAAAAAAAAAAAAAACTCACAAGTTTTTTTGAGTGCAGGATCTTCATATCAGCAAAGGCAGGAACACAACAATAGGCCCATGCGGGTTACAAACGCACAACGTCTATGCAATGACGTTATCTCAACCCAGACGGGTCACAAAGCAGGTACGCCCCTAAACCAATGCATTTCATTTAAGCCTATGCAACGGCTTCATTCATGTTTCGTCTATGCAACGACGAGCATCTGCATCGCGTCCGAAAACGACGCCATTTCATTTAAGCCTATGCAACGGCTTCATTTATGTTTCGTCCATGCAACGACGAGCATCTGCATCGCGTCTATGCAACGACGCCTTTTCATTTTAAGCCTATGCAACGGCTTCATTCATGTTTCGTCCATGCAACGACGAACATCTGCATCGCGTCCATGCAACGACGCCCTTTCATTTTAAGCCTATAGAAACGGCTTCATTTATGTTTCGTCCATGCAACGACGAGCATCTGCATCGCGTCTATGCAACGACGCCATTTCATTTAAGTCTATGCAACGGCTTCATTTATGTTTCGTCCATGCAACGACGAGCATCTGCATCGCGTATGCAACGACGCCATTTCATTTAAGCCTATGCAACGTATTCCGTTATGTTTCGTCCATGCAACGACGAGCATCTGCATCGCGTCTATGCAACGACGCCATTTCATTAAAAGACCATGCGACTTATTCATGTTTCGTCTGAACGACGAACGCCATTTCATTAAAAGCCCATGCAACGGCTTCATTCATGTTTCGTCTATGCAACGACGAGCATCTGCATCGCGTCTATGCAACGACGCCATTTCATTAAAAGCCCATGCAACGACTTCATTCATGTTTCGTCTATGCAACGACGAGCATCTGCATCGCGTCCGAAAACGACGTCATTTCATTTAAGCCTATGCAACGGCTTCATTTATGTTTCGTCCATGCAACGACGAGCATCTGCATCGCGTCTATGCAACGACGCCTTTTCATTTTAAGCCTATGCAACAACTTCATTCATGTTTCGTCCATGCAACGACGAGCATCTGCATCGCGTCCATGCAACGACGCCTTTTCATTTTAAGCCTATGCAACGGCTTCATTCATGTTTCGTCCATGCAACGACGAGCATTTGCGTCGCGTCCATGCAACGACGCCTTTTCATTTAAGCCTAAGCAACGGCTTCATTCATGTTTCGTCCATGCAACGACGAGCATTTGCATCGCGTCCATGCAACGACGCCTTTTCATTTAAGCCTATGCAACGGCTTCATTCATGTTTCGTCTATGGAACGACGAGCATCTGCATCGCGTCTATGCAACGACGTCATTTCATAAAAGCCTATGCAACGGCTTCATTCATGTTTCGTCCATGCAACGACGAGCATCTGCATCGCGTCTATGCAATGACGCCATCAACATCTACAATAACCTTGTCTTTTCAAAGACCACATCACCGCAACCTCAATCATACTTCGACATCGGGACATTTTTAATCGGCTTTGCTTTTAATTTTTGCATCAACGACCAGTGTCATGATTTGACATCGACATTTTTTGAATCTGCATCATCCCTATTTTTGAGTTCTAGTTTATAAAACAGGACAAAATTGGCTACAAGTCAACATCTTTGTCCGAAGACTCTTCCATCATCTCCGTACAAAGAGGGACATGCTGTTGACAGTCAATTTTGACCCGTTTTTTTGTACATTTGTTGCAATTCTAAGTATTTTTGCACATCACATTTTAATCAGCATTTTTTGCATCTTTTATCTTTTTATGTTAAATTAAGCATTATGTTTTTGTTAATATTATGTTTTTATTATTGCTACACCGTCGTTTATTTTAATAATATTTGCATCTTTTTAAATAATTAATTGACATCCCGTTTTTACTTTTAATCAGGCATTAAACATGTCTTTAAAATTGCATTTTAGTATTATTGCGTCGACATTTGCATTGTTATAATTTTGCATCTTTTTAAATAATTTTTCTGTTAAATAATTAACCAGCCTTCCATTTTTGTCAAACCAGACCAGTCCAGGACACAATTTGAATCAGTCTAAACCAACACTATTTTTAATATCATCCAAACACCCTCTTTTATTCCCCCCCTAAAATCAAATACCACTTTTCATTTTCCCCCCAAAACAATACCCCACTTTTCATTTTCCCCCCCAAATACCAAACCCTAAACCTACCCTATAAATAAAATCTTACCCCCCTAAACTAAAAACACCCAGCATCCCACTTCAACTTGACTCTCTCAAACCCTAGCTCTCATTCTCGTGCACGTCGCTGCCGCCGGAGCTCCAAGCTCCGGCGAACACCCTCTCTCCCCTTAACCCTCCCCTCTCTTTACCTTTACTCCCCGTTACACCCGTCGCTGCCCATTCCCGTCGCCGGAGCCTCGAGCTACGGCGAACCCCACTGCTCCAGTCGGCGAACCACCCACACCATCATCGCCGGCGACAACTTCACGTGACCATTTCCGTCTCCCCTCCCGAACATCACCGTCGACCACTTTCATCGAACCGAACCTCATCCTGTCGGCGAACCACTCACTCACAACCCACCGCCACGCCGAACCTCATGTGGCGGCGTCGCTCGATGACCTATCCGTGGAAGCGACGCCACGCACGCGTGTTGTTAACTCCGACAATATCACTGTTTGTATCTCTTTTGTTGGGCTGATTTATTATTTTGAATGTCGCCGGAGTTTTAACAAACTCCGGCGACCTATGTTATGTTTCGTTTTGGACTGATTTCTGGTTTTCCGGCGACGTTCAGAATTTTCCGGTGAACTATGTTGGCTACTGCTTTTGTTACTATTTGTTGTTTGTCAGACTAATTTTCTAAATTTTTGGTATCTGTCGGAATTTGAAAACTCCGGTGACGTTCTGAAATTTCCGGCGATGTTCTAAAATTGCTGGTGTGTTCGTTGTGTCGTTGGTCACTGATTCTACTATCTTTTGGTACTGATACTGATTTTGCCCATGTTTGTTGGCTGATTTCGGCCATGTTCTGGACTGATGTTTTGGCTATTTTGCTACTTATTTTTTGGGCTATTTTGGTACTTATTTTGGTTATTTGCTGGACTGGTTTTGGCCACGTTTGTCGGGCTGATTTTTGGCCATGTTGACACCGATTTTGGCCATTTTACTGATTTTTGTCATTATGTCGTTGATTTTGGCCTGTTGCTACTGATTTTAGGCTATTTTGCTATATTTTTCTTTGGTTTCTTGATTTTGAACATGATACTACACTTTGGTATTGTGATTTTGAATAGGATACTACACTTTGGTAGATGAAAAAGTTATCCGTCGATTTTGAGGCCTCACAATTGCAAAGACGGAAAATAAAATAAATGAAGCTTTACGGGCAAGGATGATTTCTTCCACTTACATCGATAACCAACATGCGCGTAGCGAATTCTGCACTTGTTTAGTCTATTTTATATTTTTACATATCTGAGCTCTCCGTGTTTAAAACTATTACTGTTTTGGCGTGGATCCGAAGGTTTTATTTATTTTATTATTTTTAGCAATATTGGCCGATGAAGGAATCTCCGTCTGATTTCCAAGGCCTCCTGCAAAAGATGATTTATTTGTTTTGCTTTACTTATTAATTTTTGTTATTGCTTTTAAAATTATTTATTCTACTATTAATACTTTTACTAAGTGTTTATGCAGGTAGCCGGAGATCATTTTGTGCAGAAAGCCTAAAAAGGGCTAAAAGATGTTCCGAAATGTTATTTTATATCGCATTTAATTTAGTTTTATTATTGTGTAGTACACTTTATTTTAATTATAAATGCTTAGAATAGGTAGAATAAAAAGAGCAATAAATAATTAACCTAGGTTTGAACGAACAACTGCAAGTTAGCGAGTCTTAAAGGATGCCTAACTCCTTCCCTTTAGGATAATAAAGAACCCTGATCCAGAATCTCACTAATTTCGCAGACCATTAAATGGAAGTCAATTGCAGTATTTTTATTGCAATAAACTAAGTGTCCTAATTCACTATAATAATTAGGTGGCGACTCCTTAAATACATTTAGGAATCAACCATACGTGGCACTCCGTTCGACTCGTTAAAATGGGGTGTTACAATAGTTTTCGCAATGTCTTTTGACTTAAGCCGAATTTAAAGAGAATTAATTACATAGGGATCTGTAGACTTGTGTAGCATTCTTGTGAAGTAGAATTGTACACGTCCGGATTAGGCGTCTGACCCCTCTCCGGGAGTTGTTGGCTGTTAGCGTGCCTCGATAGAGGAGAGAATTACGCGATTTGCGGGGTGGGGAGGTCTTTGGAATTTTTACGTAGAATATTCTACGTTGAGATCTAGATGATAATAGGCGCCTGTGGCCTCTATAGGTTCAAGTACTACGTGTGGCGTGATCTACTTGGCTTAAGGAGTAGCCAGCGGTTTGAGGTACTTGGGCGTTTTGCTATTAGTCGATAATCGTCGCGAGGTATGTGAACCTCTTCCTATCTTTTCTAGCATGATATGTGTATAACTATGTAGTGCGGTAGGCGTCGTGTGTTAAATGTATTTGATTGGTTTAAAACATAAAGTGTTATAACGACTTTATGGGAAGTTGGTTATAACAACTTTATGTAGGTAAGAAAATGCTTTGTGGTTTTAAAAGGTAATCGATTTGACTTATAAGCGACTTGATGTGTGATAATAAAGAACTTGAAGTATTTCAAAAGAATCATTTTGAAAGAAGAGTAATATTTGGTTTTGAAAGCTTAAGAGTTATACTAGCTTTATGGGAGTTAGGTATAACGTCTTAAGGAAGATAAAAGGGATAATGTTTCTTGATTTGGGAATGAGAACAAGTATCGAACAAACCACTGCAGCGTTAATAAAGGAAAATGTACTGACTAATGAATTATTATAAAAACCAGTAGAAACCTCCATCTGCATAGAAGCTAAGATAAGACAAAATGATATTACATTTTCTAGATCATGGCTGCTTTAATAAGATGGTTATAAACAAGAATAAACTGCTCACACATATGGCATATGTTACTCAATTGTTTTAAAAGAGATTAAGACATTGAACTATGAAACTTTTCTAAAATAAAGAGACTTGAGTAATTGAAATTAGGCAAACTGGAGCTTTAGGAAAATAATGTTGTTACTTGATTTTAGGAAAAAAAGAAGTGTTATGGTTTACTTAAAAATGTGAGTCACTCTAATTTTTATACTACGGGTATCGGGTGACTTTTATAAAAGGAATGAATCTCTTTAAAAGGAATTTAACGTATGTAGTACTTTAGGGTTAAAACCCGAAATTTGGCATAAAATGAAAGTACCTTGAGTTGTGTGTAACTTGCCTATGCTTGTTATTGTGTAACTTGCCTATGCTTGTTGTTGTGTAACTTGCCTATGCTTGCTTTGATAGCCTTGGTGTGCAAGAATTGTGTTTCTATACTATCGCGTCTTTCGATGGAGGTAGGTTGACTTGTTGAGAACTTACTTGGGCGTCGAGATTCCACGGGTATGCTTCCATTATTATTGTTACATGGGCATGTCTACACCGATGATGGATTACGTGGACATGTGACCATTATGGTTATTTATGGCGATCGTGACTTACGGTTGTGATCGGGTGCGTGCTGTTTACTTTCCCCGCCCACGTGATGCATGTGGATCTGGTAGAGGTTATTGCACTTGCCGCGTGTCGACCGCGGCAGTATCGTGACTTACGGTTGTGATCGGTGCTTAGCCGATTCACTTGCCGTCGGCTACGTGGCGCGGAGGAGTGGTGGAGGCTGGTGCACTTGCCACGTGTCGGCGAGTCGGTGTGTGGATGGAGCCGTGACTTACGGTTGTGATCTGGTGCGTGGCGATTCACTTGCCCCGCGCGGGGAGGAGGCGGTGGAGGCTATTTCACTTGCCACGCGTGTCGACCGTGATATGGTTGTACATTATTGGTGCGGTCGGATCGTAGTTATACTTGCCGTCACGATTTTTATGACACAGTGGGACACGGTGTTCATATATACTCCTTGGTGTTGTTATATCATCGCCGTGAGGAAGGAATTCACGCACGAGTGATGATTTGGAGGCGTGAGTCCACGACTTGATATATTTGTTTATATGTTGTGTCGTAGTTTGGTTATCATACATGTCTCCGCTTTATATAGACTATTATGATTTCATTTACGATATTTTCTTCACATACTTGGTACTGTTGTGACCTCGCGTTCATGCGCAGTAGAGGTACATCGGCCGTTGATGCGCGTAATATGCACACACTTTTTAAACGCAAGTGCACGTTATCGTATCAAGTAGTATAGTCTTAGATAAGACCGAATATCGTCCTCTAGGATTAGGGTTCAAGTACCAACTATCTATTTTTTAGTATCTATTTGGTGAATTAATGATTGATTGTTTGGTTTGTAACTAAGAGTTATGAAAGGTAATTAAATATAAAGATTTAATTCGGATGTGATGAGAATAGGGCTTCTATGTATCCTTACTATCCGCTTATGCTACTTACTAATACATTAACTTATGGTATTCTTCTTTTGGAGAAAGCGGGTTTCTGAAATCGTTTTATACTCCGTTAGGTTATATAAACACTCAACCCGATTGTTCCTTACCTACCTTTCGGTGATAAGGGTAACTCTATAGGAGGATTAAGAACAAAAACCTAGTTGGCCGTCACGCACAATGCGCAAAATTAGGGTTGTTAAGCCTCTGCATCAACGCTACAAATATAATTGAGGTATTCTCATCCCCAATTCAAGACTGCCTCACCCAACTTACAACATATTCACAATCCCCGATTAGAAATCATATAGTGATAACTAGTTGTCAATTAGCTACCAAGAATTCAACTCAATTATTGGATAGATCTCTCAATAAGAATAATTACCATAAGCATTCATTAATTTATAACATAAGGTTCAAGAAATTCAACATAGAAAGCCTTATAAGAGAATTAGTTCTAGCCATAAATATGACAAGAACTAATTCCATGTTCATCATACAAAAAGCTGAATTAAAGTAAAGAAAGGAAAATAAATTACTAAAATAAATGGTATCCAATCTCAAGCAAGAATCTTGAGTTGTGCAAGAAGGAACCTCAAAAGCGCCTAGGGTTCTCCTTTTATAGGTTTAAAACGCCTCCTTCTTTTCCCTGCAGTTCGCCCAAAAATCCGTCAAAGACCTAATTTTTCCGCGGCCCTGCAGCAGCGCGGCGTCGGAAGTTCTGCGATCCGTCGGGTGTTTTGACGCCGCGGCCCTGATATCTGCTGTCTGAGGCGCCGCGGCGCTGTATCTTCTGTAGCTCCTCGGATGTTTAGGCGCGCTCTACGAATAATGGGCGCGCGCCACGAGGCACCGCGGCTGATCTGGATTTTAGCCTCGTTCGCCACTTTCTGCTTTCACCGCATCTCTCTTTTGCCCTCTTTTTGCTCATTTTCCGTCATTTGGCCATTTCAACCACTTTGACTCAATAGAAAGAAAAACTATCCTAATACGACACTTATATGTGCAAAATGGGACAAAAGACTAACTAAAACAGACTCAAAAGGTGTATATAAAATACACCGATCAGCCGTCGATCCCCGCTTATAGGATCACATTTCAGCATATTGGGAAGCTCCGTTCCTTCGGAGGCTTATCTTTTGGTATGTTACCAGTCCAGTAGGTTCTTGTACATTCGGGGTATGGCGGGGCCTGTTCCGTCATAGTTGTTGTAAAAATCTTAGAAGTTGTGGCGGGGTTGTAAGGATTATGCAGATTCAATTATCGATGTATATATATATGCGAGAAAGGCAACCGCTTTGGTTGGCCTATTTTCTTTATCTTGATCCATATCTATTTGAATGTTTAAGTTTTAATTTGGTTTTCTCGATGTTGTATCACTAGGGTGCGGTAAGGCACGATCAGGCCGGTTCGGTCGTGACACACATGGTGCATCAGCAAAATTCTTTCTTCAAAACCCAAATTTAGGAGAGTTGGTAATATACGTGGAGTGTTCGGTCTAACCGGTGGCCGCGTAGCCTTCTCACTCGAGTTGTCCGCTCGGTAACCTTGCGTCTAGTAAAGCCAAATCTTAGAAACTCAGGATAGAGCTATACCATCCTTTATTTTAAGGCATGCATGCATTTACCTTAGGTGGGTCGGCCCTTGATATCGACACCACAGTTAGGAAAAACACCAAACTTGTCGACGGGTTTCTCAACCCAACGACCAACCAGCATATTATGTGTAGCGTGACAATGATAGACAAATCCAAGCCTAAACATGACATGCTGAAATTGGAAAAAGTGCACCGTCATTTGGTCGTCATTTCCAACAAAAGCATTACAGTTGGACGGCTTGGACAAATCCATCATAACCTCGCATATGTGACGTTTAGGCCTACCTCTGGCACAAAGGGGTCCCCATGCATATTAGGACTCGCTCGCAATGTGACAATTTATGTGCAACATGTACTTGCTAAATGTTATTTGTACTTTTGCAAAATCACGTGCTTTACACTAACGCAGTTTGCTACATTTTGTCTAAAAGGATTTATCATCTTCCCCAAAGGTCGATTTGTATTTGACTAAGCAATGACAGAACATCGATATTTCACAAGATCAAAGGCACGATCGGCACATGGTGATTCAATGACATTTGAAGCGAGCAGTCGGAACCCGTCTTGGTTCCTATAGGCAAAGCAGAGGTCTCAGAAAATAAAAGCAGCGTAGATCCGATCGAACACCTCACCCAATTACCGCAGCAAATGACAACCCTGCAGGCCGAAGTTAAAAGGCTCAGAAACCTCACTAAAGCATTCGTCACTGCAAATAACCAAAACAGTCAAAATCTTCCAAATTATTACCAGTACCCTCTTACTACATATCCCATTTACCACACTCAGCCAATATACAATGCACCCATATATCCCACACAAAACCAAATGCCTACCATACCCCAGCCAAACACAAACCAAGATAAAAGGCCACCACAAACCTATTTTCGCAATACATACGACAACCCCTTACGATACCCACCCGTGTATATGCCACAACCAAAGGCCCGTCCACTAAACATCTTCACACCCCACCTAAATGCCACAGAAAGGCCAGCCAAAGTATACACCCATTTAGCCGAGCCTTTGTCGCAGTTGTACGAGAGGTTGAGAGTTGCAGGGATACTCCAGCCAATTCCAAAGAATGTTCCCAATCCCATGTCCAAAGCTCATGACGAGAAAAAAAAGTTGCGCATACCATTCTGGAGCCATCAGACACGACATGGGAAAGTGTTATACACTCAGAGACAAAGTAAGGGAGCTGATCAAAGAGGGAGTCATTCAGGTGGAGGAGGCCTCCCCCAAGGAGTACAATGAACCCCAAAGGAAGAGAGGTGTTCCCTGGCCAGAACCCGCTCCGACTGAATCAGTCATTTATTCAAGCATGCACCACGCAGAAGTCAAAAGAAGGAGAATCGATAGCGAGCATGAAGACCCGGCCCGGCCCATGATGCGAAGCGAAGGCGTATTGATTGGATTTGCACCCTTGTTCTGGTCCGCCTAGAGTCTAGATAAGAAGAGCAATTTAGTTTAGCAGAATAATTTAAGACTCATATTTAAGTTTTAATAATGTTTCGCTTGAGTTTTCATGTAGTTGGAACTACGTGTGACCTGATTCCCTCGTGGGGATACGTAGGCGGCTATATCGGCTTCGGTCCCACCTTTAGAAAATCCCAATTCCTCTTTTGCTTGTAATTGGAACTACGTTCGACCTGATTCCCTTGGCGGATACGTAGGCGGCCATATCGGCTTCGGTCCCACCTTTTTAATTTTACCCAATTTCGCTTGTAATGAACTACGTCATGACCTGATTCCCTCATGGGGATACGTAGGCGGCCTAAATCGGCTTCTGTCACACCATTAGGAAACTTTCCCTTCGTTTTGAAAATAATGAGAATACACATAACATACAAGCAACCCCATTGAGACCCACTTTAGGCCAAACGCCGCTGCGTATTCAAAATCGGGACAAGGTAGGAAATCGCACGGGGTTGCGAGTCCCAAGCAGTCGAACGCGGATGTCGAGGAACAAGCGGCGAAGTCAAATCTGAATCGACCCCAAACTCACAAGTTTTCTTTGGCGCAGATCCTCATATTAGCGAAGCGAAAGAAGCATGGCGGAGGATATATCAGTTCAAAGTCGCGATGAAAGCAGCAGAAGCAGAAAGGGGCATCGACAATCAACAGTCAAAATTCAAAATTTCGCAACAAAATCTAGCGCATCAGCTCGGGCATAACCCACGCATCGCACAAAGGCATCATGGCAATTCGTCAGTTGCAGCATTTAACATGTTCGTGCAAGGACACCATCTCAGTATTTACATCATCTTGCATATCAGAGACGACATCTCTACCTACATAATTGCATTTCTCATATATTTATCATTTTATTTTAACAGTTATAAACTAATTCTTCTCAAGATTAGCTCACATGAGCATATATTCTACAGGGGCATCAGCAACACGTCTAAGCAACGACGTTATCAGCATTATGTCTACGCAATGACACCATCAGCATTACGTCTACGCAACGACCCGGCCCAGAACGTCCGAGCAACGGCGTTAGCGGAATACGTCGCGGCGGCGTCGTCAACAACACGTCCAGGCAACGACGTTATCAGCATTATGTCTACGCAATGACACCATCGCGTGCGTCACGCAACGGCGCCCGGCGAACGTCCGGAAGCGGCGTTATCGGCCGCAACACGTCCGAACGGCGGCGTTATCGGCAACACGTCTGGCGGCGGCGTCGTCGGCGTGCGTCTGCAACGACGCCAACAGCAATACGTCAAGGCAACGACGTCATCAGCAATACGTCTAGGCAAAGACGTTATCAACATTATGTCTACGCAATGACGCCATCGACATTACGTCTGCAGCCGGCGCCCGGCAATACGTCAGGCAACGGCGTTATCGGCGATTATGTCTGCGATGGCGCCATCAACATTACGTCCGATGCAATGGCGTTATCGGCGTACGTCTGCGGCAGCGACATCAACAACACATCCGAGCAACGGCGTCGCCGGCGTCGCGTCATGCAACGGCGCCATCGGAACACGTCGAACGGCAACGGCGTTATCGGCGATTATGTCTGCGATGACGCCATCGTGATGTGCGTCACGCAACGACGCCAGCAATAATACGTCCAAGCAACGGCGTCGGCGACACGTCGAGCAACGACGCCATCGGCGTATACGTCCGAGCGGCGGCGTCGCCGGCGTGCGTCGGCAGCGGCGTTATCGGCGTGCGTCTGCAACGACGCCATCGCGTGCGTGCAGCGCGATGGCGCCCGGCGGCAATACGTCTAGGCAACGGCGTCGGCGTCAACACGTCCGAACGACGGCGTCGTCAACATTACATCTACGCGATGATGTCGGCAATAATACGTCAAACGCGGCGTGCGTCAACATTACGTCTACGCAACGACGCCAACGGCGTGCGTTTGGCAGCGACGGCGGCAACACGTCCGCATAACGATGTCATCGGCGTACGTCCGAGCAACGGCGTCGTCGGCGACAACAAATCCGAAGCGACGAAAGCGGCGCCCAAAGACGGCGTCATCAACATATCACATCTACGCAAGGACACTTTCTCTATTCTCAAAATTGAATTTCTTATTCATGCTTTATTATTTTGTCTTAGCAGTTATGCACTAACTCTTTCTTGAGCCTTAGTCTACAGGGGCAGTTGCAACAAGAACAACATATCCGCATTCACAATCGCAACACGTCCGTGCAAGGGCGAAATCACAACATTTGCAGCAGGCATCACATTTTTATAGGATAACACTTTCTACTCACACAGTTACCTTGCTTGTAAAATTATGCATCATCATTTTGCCTTAACAGTTATGCACTAACCGTTTGTTTAAGTCTTAGCATGCAGGAGCAGGAGCACAACGTGAATTTTCTCTTACAGCGAAACGGGGTAATTTGTTGGGGGGTCAACCTTCCCAACGAATGGCAGAAGCGGCCTCAAGCGTCGGTCCACTCGTTCCACATCACCATAAACCCAGCAACATAAGTCTATACCGGTACACCCCTAGGGTCAAGCTAGTTTGTTTTTATTTTATTTTAACATCACGTCTACCCAGCGTCGTCATAACTCGACACTGGATAAATTTTGAGTCCGCGTTAGCCCACCTTGGTGTTTCGACCATGGTAGCCCAGTGTCGTCATAACTCGACACTGGGATAAATTTTGAGTCTGCGTCAGCCCACCTTGGTGTTTCGACCATGGTAGCCCAGTGTCGTCATAACTCGACACTGGGATAAATTTTGATTTTGCGTCAGCCTTGCCTTAATTGCCCAACATTTTTTAATCCTGAGGATCGAGACAAAATTGGCTATAAGTCAACGTCTTTGTCCAAAGATTCTTCCATCATCTCCATACAAAGAGGGACAAGTTGTTGACACCCAATTTTGACCCTCCCGTCCAGTCATTAACTATAAAATTACACTAGTTTCCAACGATTTTTTATAATAATAAAATGCGACAATAAAATGTTAATACATGCATAAATAAGCAATTTAATAATGGCACCGCATTTTACATAGATTATTAGGTACACCTTGAGTCTCACGTCCGCACTCGGTATTTTAATAACAAACAATTTTATTAATATTATTCGTAATTTAAGCCCTATTTCCCATTAATTAAAACTCAAACAACTCTTAATGATAAATAAATAAATAAATACATAAAATAAACAATTTAACAATGACGTCGTATTAAATAGCATATTCGCATTTTATTAATGCGCAAGGCAATTCATAATTATTTGTAATTTAAAATCAATTTTGATCTAATACATGCATTTTAATAGCGTCGCATTTATAAAATTAAGCAATCCTTAAATGTCATATCCGCATTTAGCATTTAAATAATTTAGTAATAATCTTAACCCCATTCAATTTTAATTTAACATCGCATAAATACGCATAATAAATAAGATTCTAATAACGGCATCGCATTATAAAACACTAATTAAATAGCCCGCCCGCATTTATTATTGCAATAATAAAAATCCAAGCTAAAATTAATAAAAACACCTAGGGTTGTATTTAAATAATTTAATTTACCACTAATTAAATAATACACTTAATACCTAAATTCTACCCAACCCAAAACCTTTAACCCGCTGGCCCAACACCCCCAGCCCACACCCGCAGGCCCAACACCCGCAACCCACAGCCATTATACTTCACCCATCTCCCTCACAACAGAAGAAAACCTAATTTTCAAAAAAAAAAATAGAACCCTTAACAGCTAAGTCGCCGCACCTCGTCCCCGTCGCCCCAGCCGGGATTCTCACATGAGAATCCGGCGAGTCACCTACCAAATCTTTCCTAAATCAAAGCCATAACTTACCTTAACCAAATCGTGCACGAAATCTTACCTAAAACGAATCGACACCAAATTAACAAAAATCATACAAAATCAGTACCCAAATGGCAGTCCAGAATGGTACCGATTACTTACCAACAGTGGAACCCGAATTAGGGCTATATAAACATAGCAATATACACATGCAAATGGGGGATGAGGCAGCATCGACTAATTCCCGGAATCAATCGAAAACCAGCAGTGAGGGTTCTTACCAGCAAAATCAGGAATCCAAAGCACAAATCCGAAACCTTTCTTTTTAATAATAGCCTAGAATTGACCACAAACCGCATCGCTTTCAATCGCATAGCATAAAACCTCCGAGCGGATCGACGACTTGATACGCTGCCTCGGGTCGCTGTCCGGAGAAGGTAAACCCGTTCTCTTCAGATTTCTTATGCGATTTACGCTTTATAATTTGTTTGAATGATGTGTTCTGTTAATAATGTTTAATGCTCTTAATCGTTGTTGTGTGTGGTCGAAGTTACTAGTTTAAATGTCGAATCTGTGTGATTAACGTTAATCGTTATTGACGCTCGCGACTATGCCCATTAATATAGCTTTGGTGGTGCATTGTCTGTTAGCCGATAATATTCGACATCACTGTGGATGTGAATTCGAATTTGAGCATGTTTCATAAATCAGTCAGTTAAGAATTGTTGAAGGTTGATAGTGTTTGAGAGTTGTTTTTCTCACATGCACTTTCCTTTAAAAATAATAATGAAGTCCCTTCCTTAGGTGTATGTTCGTTTGAGTTTGTAAAGGATTTTAATGCAAATCATCATTTGTTACTTTTAGATCAATATCAAGAGTCATGTTAATTCAAATAGATATTCTAAAGTGACTTGTTTCTGTTTATCTTTCACTTAATGAAACATGTTATATTAATAAAGTAGTGTTGAGATATGAAATGTCCAATATGTCTTGTTCTAAAACTGATCTTATCTTGGATAATCTTCTGGTTCATGTCTGTAGTTGTCTATCCCATGTGATTGTTTGGGCCACTGTTTGCAACCATCTCTTTAGCCCACTGTGTTGCATATTACTATGTTGTGAAGCATTTCCAGTAGACAGTAGGAGTGTGAGTCTGTGTTTATTTTGGTCAAATTGGTTATGCATGTCAAAATAGCCTCTCTGAGTAGTGGCTTATCATCCTTATTAGTTTAATAAAACTGACTCTGAATTTACCCTCTGTTTAAGTGATAAAAACTAGTCTATTAATTCGAGGTGTTTATGCATCGAGATCAATCCGCATATAGCTGCGGCAGTCACTATCAATTCGAGTTAATGTTGACTTTAACTTAGTTGACATTTAGGTGTCCTAATTCACCCAAACTAATTAGGTGGCGACTCCGCGAACCCTTTAGCACTTTTAGCACCCTTTTAACATTTAGCATTTTTAACATTTTATTTTATTTTCTAACATTTTTATTTAAGCAGTCGCTAGAATAATGTCGCGGTCGAAAAAGGGCGTGACAGTCCGTACCTTTGAGGTAAGAATAAGAGTGTTTAATATGATAAGAAGGTATTGTTGTGAGATATTGGAATCATACAATAGTCATATGATAAGCTCTTGAAGTTAAGCAAGTTGTAAAATAAAAGCTGGCAAATGTCATCGCAAGTTATGTTCATAAGTTCGCTGAAATTTAGGTAAACTATAGCAATTTTTTTTCTAAATATACCAATATTTATAGGGTTATCCACCCATGAAGTTGAAGGTCTACGAGTGTAGTTTATAACGCATTAAACCATTCTTTGATATGACGTCAGAGTAGAGAGATATTTATATTTTTATGAGACTACGCAGGCAACCCCTTTGGGACCCACTTGAGGCAGTGATTTTTGTTTTCTATATATAAATCGATGGGACAAGTTTATTATCTCAATTTTCATCATACACATATGTTATAGACCCTAAAATACTCTCCAAAGGTCCGTATATGATCCAAGAGCTAAATCAAAGATAAACAATGTGAATCAAGTGTCGGGAATCCCGAGGTGCTAGTAAGATCAAGTTCTTCTTTATTGTTGATTTGGAGGTTTCCTTGATGTGAAGTGATTGTCACACTCCATTTTAATCGGAGTCGAAATGATGTATGACATATGGGTGATTCCTGAATTGTTGATTTAAGGAGTCGCCGTCTAATTATTATAGTGAACTAGGACACTTGGCAAAATTTGCTAAAAATAACTCTAATTAATTGTCTGCAAAACTCAATGAGATTCTGAGTAAGAATTCTTTATTATCCTAAAGGGAAGGGATTAGACACCTTTCAGGATCCGCTAACATACAGCTGTCCAGTCAAACTTAGGTTAATTAAATATTTTAAAAGCAAAGTCATTAAAACATTAGGGCAAAAATGCATTTCGTTGGATTAAAGGACATGCATTGTCAAAAGTACACTTCAAACAAAAATATGCCAAAGTTTGAGAATGTCATTTTTGTTCGAAGCAGACTTTTAAAATATTCTAAATCATATGGGTTAAGCTTTATAAATTGAAGTTGAAAATTAATGGATTCAAGTTCCAAGTAGATGGCTAATAAGTCAAATTAAATTCATTTGGACTTATAAAATGACTCATAAAATATCCCAAGCACCCCCTTTTCTAAATTAGTTATTCTAAGGCCGATAAACTTAAGAATCAAACACGCAATCATGAATAAGAAAGCAAAACAGTTAGTGAATCGTAGGATAATAAAAATGCAAACAGTCCGCTCTTTCTTTTCCGGAGATGGAAAGGATTAAGCGAAAAGACGGATATGGATTCTAGACTTTCTCGCGCCTCCTTGCGATTTCTGTCCAGGGGAGTTTCAGAAGAGCAAAATATACCAAGTGAAGGAGGTGCACGTTAAATCTAGCGGCGGTATCAAGTCCGGATGTAAGACTCAAGAATGATCCGAGTGTACATGTAAAATAAAGAAAATAAAAGGATTAGTATATATCCCAAACCTTACCCAATAATGCAAATAAATAAGACGCTCACATAAACTTAACCTCGTGTGTGTTCATTACTTAACTAAATCAGTCCAAAAATAACAGTTTAAGTAGAGTAAAATGATCCAAGAATCAGTCCGAAAAGCTGGCCAAAATCAGTCGGAAGAATGGCCAAAACAGTGGCCAAAATGGATTCATGTCACAGATTCCCAGTAGTAAAACATCATATGCTACAGCAAGTTTAATTAAGTTCAGGGAAGGCATGTTTGACAGAACATAGCCAAACAAATCGGTTTACTTAATGGAAGATTATTTAAGCAGCTAACAGTGTCGAAGTATAGGTATGACTAATGCTAAATCTTCCTACACACACATTAGCCGAACACTTCTGATGAATAAGACCAAACTATCAATGCATTCCTTATTCTTATTTTAAGTCATCAGAAACACCTTAGCTACATTGTATAAGCACACCAAAACAGTAACCCAAACCATTTATCGCATGATTTTTAATTCATCGATATTACACAGTAACTATTCGGCAAATGATTTTTTTTCAAAATCTCTGAATTGAGCTTCAATGTGTTGTATTTATAGGGGAACCTTGCTAGGGTTAAGATTTGGGCGGGATTTCTTGCATTTCGGATTTTGAAATGGGTCAACAGCAACGTTCAAAAATATGAACGTTTGAGATGGACTTTTGCAGGCTTCATGTGGTCGAGAAAGCTCTAGCACGATAATGGAGCCAACATCTTCAGTCCCTTGTTGAAAGGACTTTGGTTTCATTCCAAAAACGGAAGAGATCAGAGGGCTGCTGTGTTGCTTTCATCTTTTAAGAAGAGAACGTTTTTTGTTCTTTTTCTTTTTCTAGGTTAGGGATTTTAGTCTTTAGCTTTTCTGGTTTTTGGGTTGGACGATTTGGGCTTTGAGAAGTATGGGTTGAGTTTTATTTAGGGGGAAATGGGAATGGGTTGGACGGATTTTTAAGGGAAAAGAAAGGGATTTAGGTAGTTTATTTAAATAGTGGTTGTGATATAAAATGATTTATAAAACTATAAATTATAAGGATAAAAAATACTAATAAATAATGCAATAATATTTTGGAAAATATTTTAGTGCTTAATGTTGACACCCAATTTTGACCCTCTCGTCCAGTCATTTAGCTATAAAATTAGACTAATTTTGTAAAATAATTTTTATGATTTTTTTGTAATAAAATGCAGCGATAAAACATTAAATACAGATATAAATAAGCAATTTAATAATGGCACCGCGTCTTACGTAGAGTATTAAGCATTTAGAGTCCCGCGCCCGCATTAATTAATTTTAAGCCCTGTCATGATTCTTAATTAATAATAAATACATAAAATAAATAATTTAGCAATGACGTCGTGTCAAGTAGCATAGTCGCATTTATTAATACGCAAAGCAATCTCATAACTTATTTCAAATAATTAAATAATAATGCATAGTAAATAAGTTTTAATAACGACATCGCGTTATAAAATATTAAGCACTAATTAAATAGCACGCCCGCATTTATTATTGTAATAATTCTAAAACTCAAAATTTAATTAATAAAGCACCTAAATAATTTGATCACAATTTATTAATTTAATTTGCCATTAATTAACTAACCTAACACTTAATACCCAATACCTATTTCTACCCAGCCCATCCGCGACCCGCAGCCCAACACACAGGCCCAACACCCTTCTATCATATATTCACTGACCCATGACAAACCCCAAATCTTATTTTTCTCATTTCGTCCTCTTCCCTCATCGCCCAATAGCCCTACCACTAACCTAAACCTAGAAACCTCATGAAAACGCCGCACCTCCCTCGCACCCCATCACAGCACCAGCACCCCAGCCCGAGATTCTCGCCGGAGAATCCGGGTTTTCCTTACCCATGCACAGCCAGCTCGCTCCTTACCATCTAGAATAACATAATAAAATCAGCAAGAATCATCCCATAGAATCGAAAATCATAAATACCAAAAATCGTGGTCGAGCCCTCAAAACCCAACTTACCATAAGCAATACTTGCCTTAACAGATTATACAAGATATTAGTACCAAGATTCGTCCAAAATAAGCAGCCAAATCTGTCCGAATCACCCATTAATGGTAAGGAATACCTCACGAATCAATCCTTACCAAGGCTTTTACATGCAGTCCAAATCGCACCTAATTTAGAACCCAATTTGAGGCTATATAAACCCATCTCTATACACTTGAAAAGGAGGAGGGAAATTCGAAATTGAGAGAAAGCAGTGAGAATCCTTGAAGTTAGCATTCTAGAGCAGATAATCAGAATCCTCAAGCTTTTTTTTTTTTAATTGAAGTTTCATCCTTTCGCATAATCATGATAAACCTCGGGTGAGCAGAAGCGACGACTTGATCACGCTTGCCAGTTTGCGGAGAAGGTAAATTCATTCCTCTCGGTTCTACTCTTTAATTTACATGTGAGTTTCTTGCGGATTAATTATGTGTTAAAAGCATTTAGTTTAAGTTTTAGTTTCAATTTTAGATCAGTTAGTTTAGCATTTAAGCATGTTTAATATATGTTGAAGATCGTTTGATCCCCTGTCTGTTAGTTATATCTTGTTTACTTTATAACTATCCACTTGGTTACTGTGAAGGTTTAATTAAAATTTAGAGGTTGTTTATGACGGTTGAATTGATATTGTATAGGCTTGGCTAAGTTACATGTATCTAATGCTTTAAGTTGTATTTCTTCATATTCACTAAGTGGACACTCAGTAGATCAGACACTGTTAGAGTTGGCTATCTGATTGGTAAATGATGGGCATTATTGGTTCAATACATATAAATCACTTGTAAACACATTTAGAATAGTTTAAGATGACATAGTAGGATTTAAACCTATTTTGAATATGTGTTAGTTTAAACTGAAGGCTGTCTAGACTTCGATAACCATCTAAAATATGGTTGTGCTCTGTCCGGAAATGTTTTCATGGCTAGATATAACATAAATGCGCGATGTGTGACTTAATAGTCCCTACACAGATGAAATGATATTTTTAGTGCTCTACTTGCTCAATTTCTAAACCTGCACGTCTACATTATTGATCATGTACTTGAGTGGATTTTGCATACCCAATTCTGATTCAAATGATTTAGTGCAACTCGAAATGTGAATATAAATAATCTCCTATATGTTTAAGAGTCCTATTTATCCCTTCCCTATCAGTTGTTGCCACTGACATACCGTTGTTTGTGATTACGCCTTCTTTGCATATATACATATTGATTATCTACATATAGGCCTCCCCTCAGGATATTCATGCATAGCTTATCTTAATTACTTGAATTGCCTATTAAGATGTACATGTTTGTCTTGCTTGGATTTTTAAATTAGTACACTTGTAAAGTCCCCTAAACCATAGAAATAACCGGTTAATATTAGTTTTGCTACTACTATTCTGTTGGCGCTATTGCTTTAGCGTTATTGCTGCTGCTACTATTTTGGAATTGTTGTTGCTGCTACTGTCATTTACTATAAGTTTGTCCCATATGTCAATTTGTTTTGGCCCTTTGTCTTGTTCGGGATATTAGTTTTAAAGACTGACTCAATTAAATGCCAGCTAAAATCTGCATATGTCCATATATATTATGTTATTTGGAATATTTACTAATCTTTATTATTATTTTTTACATGAAATGCACCGAAGCAACAAAGAGTCTCATAGCGGGACTCATTGTGGCAAACGCGAAGACCCACATCTACATGCATTTATTCCCGCATCAGAAATTCTAAGCAAGAGGCGAAATGACTTCGCCATTCCTCGAGTCATCTCATTATCTTCTACCCCGCCCCCCCCATTCATTTATTTATTGTAAATTATTTGTCTAACGCTATATTAATTAATAGAATAATTAGAATATCTAAACCTCGAACCTCTAGTTTAGAAACCAATTCCCTTTAGGTTAATTACTTTAGGCTCACCTTGTTTAATAAGCTATAATAAACCGCTTAATACTCTACACTAGCATGATAAATATGGTTAGTCGAGAGATTTTTAAAACTGCTTTGAGGAAATCCCTATTAATACAAAGAATAATAAATACTTCGGTTGCATAATAGATACGTTTTGTCATAATAGTTTCACATTATCATGCTAAGCAACATATACCCTTAGGTAAAGGAATACCTGCATATATTTTTACTCCAGGAATACATTTGCCTCTTTTGAAACTAGCTCTTACATTTTAAACAAACCTCATAGTCTTTTATGCCCTATTTAAATAACTCTCAACAAGCATTTTTTAAGCATAATAATTAACCCTAGGTTTGGCAGGACAACCGCAAGTTAGCGGATCTTAGAGGGTGCCTAACCCCTTCCCTCTAGATTAATAAAGAACCCTTACCCAGAATCTCATTAAGTTTAGCAGACCATTAAAATGGAGTTAATGTTTACTTTAAACTAGTTAACATTTAGGTGTCCTAATTCACCCAATTAATTAGGTGGCGACTCCGCGAACCCCTTAGCATTTAAGCCCATTTCAGCACCATTTAGCAACCTTCTAGCATTTAATACCTTTTAGCATCTCTTAATATTTTTAGCCTTTTTTAAACACGTTAGCATTTTTGTTATTTATTTTCTAACATTTTATTAAGTAGGAGTTTCTATATAAAAATGTCGCGGTCGAAAAAGGGCGTGACAGAAATGGCGACTCCACTGGGGATTTAAGGTTCTTAACCATAACAGACCTAGGGTTATTATTTGGCATTATTTTTGCATTTTAATTTTGCGTACCGTATTTGTTTTAATTGCTATTTGCTTTACTGCTTTCCTTAAACTGGCATTCCGCTCATATTTCTTCCACTCTGGAAAATTCACACAATCACACACTACATGCGAGGTGCGTTTGGTGCATCAGCAAAATTCTTTCTTCAAAACCCAAATTTAGGAGAGTTGGTAACATACGTGGAGTGTCCGGTCTAACCGGTGGCCGCGTAGCCTTCTCACTCGAGTTGTCCGCTCGGGAACCTTGCGTCTAGAAAAGCCAAATCTTAGAAACTTAAGATAGAGCTATACCACCCTTTATTTTAGGACATGCATGCATTTACCTTAGGTGGGTCGGTCCTTGGTATCGACACCACGATTAGGAAGACACCAAATTTGTCGAAGGGTTTTTCACAACCCAACGACCAACAACATATTATGTGTTACGTGATATTGATGGATAAATCCGAGCCATACGTGACATGCTAGCATTCGGAAATTTTGCATTTACTTCTGTTTATGTATAGGATGAGCAGTATTCTAACAATCCTTGAAGTCAGAATGGTGAGTGGTGTTCCGACAAAGCTAAAGATTTGGTGGGAGAATTTCGACGGCAGCAGTAAAATGATCATCAGAAGCAAATTAGGTTGTCTCACGGCTTTGTTTGGCATCGCTCCAGATCAACATATAGTTAGGGCCTTAATTCGATTAAGGATCCGGATAGAGGCGATGTTCAGATTTCAAGACTTCGAACTAACCCCCACATTGGAGGAGATCAACTACTTCACGAGCTTAGCTTACCAAGACAGAGGGCAAATCATCCCTTATAGTCAATCTGGAAAGAGATTCTTGCATTACATGGGCCTAAAGAACACAAAGGAACTCCGTTGCTTCGAAAATAATTGGGTTTCCCAAGATTATCTCTACGAGAGATATGGTCGCCAAGATAGCTATCAGTCATTTAGAAAGGAGTTCTCTTGCAGTCTGGGACAATGGAAAACTAGACGACATACCGCGTTCGCCGTTGCTCTATTAGGCACTCTAGTGTTTCCCCTTGAGCATGGACGGATCAGTACTTGCATATGTTCTGTGACCCGGATGGTTTTTGAAGGCATTAATGGCACGCAACTTACTTTGGTTCCCATGATTCTAGCTGAGATATTCCGAGCTCTAGGAAAATGCAAGCGAAGGGAAACCAATTTCTTCGAGGGATGCAATCTCATCTTACAGATGTGGGCCATGGAACACTTTTATCAGCGATCGAATATGACAGACATTTGTTTTAGCAATGATTATAGGATTGTAAGTTTTTACGACAGGATGAAGCGGTTTGTGTCACCAGTCGGTACTAGGGATTGGTATGAATTTCTGGCATCCCGCACTAGCAACCAAGTGCAATGGAGGTACCCACTGCTATCCCGTATCAACAAAGCCTATGTAAGGAGCAAGGAACGTTATTACATCGAGCTCATCGGATTAAGGGGACTTCAGCCATATGCTCCGTTGCGTGTACTCCGCCAGTTTGGTCAAGAACAGGTAATCCCGCTCCAATCAGACATGAAGGATTCAGAGGTCGCGTTTGGGGCAAATTGCACTTTCCCCAGAAAGAAGCAAATCCTTGAAGAATGGAACAACATTGAGAAAATAGATGTCAAATATGAGCAAGCAGGAGGTACGCCTGAATACTGTGCATGGTTCAAGGAAGTTTGTAGTAGTCCAAGCCCCAAAGGCAAGCAGGGTTTCGAGGATATCGACATGACCAATTGGGTAAAAGTGTGCAGATTAGGGAACAACACCGTCCCCCCTGAGAGGTGGGACCAACTTCAAAACATCATGCAATATTTGGAAGATGCGGGAAGCGGGCATAGTAACACCGCCGCGTTACAGCATAATGTAGCATTAGGAATAAATCTTTAGTTTTGACATTTCATTGTTGCAATTTAATTATTTTAGTCCCAATAAAAGCATTTTCGATCCGATGGCTCGGACCAATCCATCATTATCGCATATGTGACGTTTAGGCCCACCTCTGGCACAAAGAGGTCCCCCTTGCATGTTAGGAAACGTTTGAATGTGCTATGTGCAATATATCTGCTACGTACTTGCAAATTATGTGCTTTATGCTAACACCGTTTGTTGCCTTTTTTAGAAAGATTTATCATCTTCCCCAAAGGGTCGGTTCGTATTTGACTCAACAATGTCGGAGCATCCACACTTTACCAGGTCCAAGGCACGAAGTGATGATATGGCGGCTCGGGCGTCGAGCCAAATGGTTTGGGAATTATTCTGTCGTAAGCAGAACCTTCGGAAGGGAGGAATGTCACCAGTCAGGAAGAATGTATTTGCGCATTGCTCTGACAAATTGTCGATATGCGAGTTGAGATGGAGAGGCTACGGAATCGACCAACCTATCCATTAGTTTGAATACCCCACATGCGAGCAAAGGGCCACTACCTCGCAAACCATCCCAGGCGACCTCCACCACATATCTCCCAAAACTCCCACAAAGACCGCGATTCTCGACCAGCGCCGCCTCGCCCGGCCAATCATCAACCTCACCTTCAAAATGATCCTCCTACTACACGTGTACCTCGGCCCCCTACTTACTTCCGCGTCACTAATCGCGAGTCGACCAATACCACGCACCATACCCATTACCCCAAAGAAACCACGGACAACTAACTTACACAACAGAAACCCAGCCTTTTACCGTCCCCGCGCTTCACCAAGAAGTGGATCATTACGAAGAAATGGAAAGGGAAGTCCGAGCCAAAATGGACGAGGACGTGGCCAAAGAAATTCACAGTTTGAAAGAAGCAGTTCGGGGCATGCGATCGGATAAAGGTCACGAAGGACTAGACTACGAGGATCTTTGCATGCATCCAGACGTGGAGCTGCCTGTGGGGTACAAGGTGCCGAAGTTTGATCTATTTGACGGGAAGGGAAATCCCCGTGCGCACTTGAGATCGTATTGCGACAAGCTAATCGGGGTAGGGAAGAACCCAACAGTCATTATGAAGTTGTTCATCCGAAGCTTGACCGGCGAGGCACTAGATTGGTACACTAGCCAGGATCCGCGAAAATGGCATAGCTGGAATGCATTGGCCCAAGACTTTGTGGAGCGGTTCGGATTCAACACAGAAACCGGTGTGGACAGGTTCTATCTAATGAAGTTAGAAAAGAAGTCTACGGAGACTTTCAGGGAGTACGCCATGAGGTGGCGTTCAGAGGCAGCAAAGGTACAACCACCCATGGTGGAGAGTGAGATGACCACACTATTCGTACAATCTCTGAAGGACGCAACTTACTATGAGCGGATGATAAGCGTCATCGGGCGGAATTTTGCAGAAGTTGTCAGAATGGGCGACTTCGTAGAAGAAGGTATTAAGACGGGCATAATTACGAATCTGGCAGCGTTGCAGGCAACCAATAAGGCGATTCAGTCAGGGACGATCGGGAGTACTTCACAAAGGAAGAAAGAGACAGTCTCCCCTTCCATGTTCATACAAGCGTAAACTGAGCGTTCATAACATACCAAAACTCATCCTATCAAACCCATACTACCACCCAGCGGCCCAAAACTTCACACCTCACTATACACCTACCCCACACCCCAACTACCACACACAACCTATATATAACGCTTCCCAAGCACCCATTTATCCGGCCCCGCATCAACCCGCCCATCAAGCCCGCCAACAACATAGAGCACCCAATGCGCGCTGGACAAACACGAATTTTGAAGGAGACCATCCAAAACCCGCGCCCATTGGTGAACCCATACCCGGATATACGAAAGGCTGCGGTGCGAGCTTGATCCAACCAATTCGGGGAGGATTCCTAGCCCTATCCCAAGATGGTATGATGAGAATAAGCGTTGTGCGTATCACTCACGATAGCCCGGGCATGACCGGAAGTTGCTACACCTCGGGGACAAAATCGGCGTTGATCAAAGAAAGTAATTCGGTGAAGGATCACGCTGACGTGCATGATAATCCCTTGCCAAATCACGGCAATGCCAATGTGCACTTGATAACCCTAGATGAGGAATACAACTTGGAGGGAACCATCCGGTCAGTTCGAAGTGAAGGAAGAGCTGAACATACGCTTTCGTCGCCACATCGCGATCCTCGAAAGAAAGCAGTATTTGAGTTGGAAAGGGCACCGCCGAGACATAAGGGTTCAATCACAGTTGCTCAGACGCCCGTGAAGGGGCCACCAATCAAAATGGATCACAGAGAAAATGGGAAGCGAGTCATAGAAGTCACCGCTGCAGGTATAACCAGATCAGAGAGGTATTACACACCTGTAGAGGCAGCCAATGAGGTACCGCAAAAGAAACCCGTGACAGAGGCTGAAGTCGAGGAGTTTTGGAGGAAGATGCCCACTAAAGAGTATTCCGTCGTAGAGCAGTTAAAGAAAACATCAACGCATATCTCTCTATTTTCACTGTTAATGCATTCTGCCTCACACAGGACTGCATTAATGGAGGTATTGAAGGATGCATACGTTCCAAAGGGTACAACGGACGAGAACTTGGCAGCTTTAGTCGGACAAGTGCTAGAGGCCCGCAGAATCGCCTTTCACGATGATGAGTTACCCGTTGGTGGAGTCAGACATAATCTTGCATTGAATATCACCATCCGTCAGTGCGAGACAAGATTGTTTCAACAGTGCTGATTGACGGAGGCTCAGCCGTCAACATTTGTCCCATGACGACACTATTGAAATTGGGGGAAGACTGCAAGAAAATTCGTGAAAGTCATATCAGAGTCAAAGGTTTCGACGGAGTTCATAGGGGAGTCGAAGGCGTAATGGACCTCACACTGCTGATCGGACCTGCAGAATTCGTTGTGGAATTTCAAATATTGGATATTGCTACATGTTACAACCTGTTGATAGGAAGGCCATGGATCCACGAGGCTGGTGCAGTCCCGTCCACCTTGCATCAGTGTCTAAAGTTCATATGGAATCACCGTGAGGTGGTAGTATTTGGAGATAAAAAGGGAAGCACCAACACTGATTATGCAGTCCCTGTCATAGAGGACGTGAAACAGTTGGATGGCTCGGTTTTTCATGTTAATGAGATCAAGAGCGCCCGGTAAGTCGGTAGAGCTGCCACGTTCTCTCGCAATGGTGGCCAAGGAGATGCTAAGAAATGGGTACGAGCCCGGCAGGGGTCTTGGATCCGGTATGAAGGGAATCACAGAGCCTATCCAGTTGTTTGGGAAGAAGGACACTTTTGGTTTGGGGTACCAGCCCACCTCTAAGGATTTGGTGACCGCGAACCTCCGGAAAAGGGGATACATTCCTTTGCCTGCGCCCATTCCGCCCCTGAGTCAGTCATTCGTCAAAGCCTACACCATCCAGATGCCAAGAGAAGATGACCCAGATGATTTTGCAGCAGGGTTCCAGAATCTGTTCATAGGTGAAGATGAGGCAGATTGTTGTATGATCGCAGGAGATCACGAGGAGGAGCTCACCATTTGGGACGCAGAGCATGGATACAACCTGAATAATTAGACTTGCACCCCTGTCCTGACCGTCCGAGAAGCTTGGTAGAATTTATGATTAGTTCTAGCAATGTGACTTTTTATCTAGAAAGAAAACAGACATGCATTTACGTTTCTTAATATGTTTTTAATCTCGCAATTTTACTTTCATCATAAATTCCAGGATATTTTTGCAGCTGTAAAAGATTTTGCTTGTGTTAAAATTAAATTCTTTAAGCATTTTTCTTTCAGCGATCATATTAATAAACCTGTTGATAATGCGAATATGACATATAATGAGACCAACGAACAAAGTCCAAATGACGAGCATAACCCCGAGGAACAAGAGGAATGTCCGCAATCAGAACTTAGCCAAGAGCTGGAAAACTTTGAGAATAGGCCTAAACCAAATTTGGAAGAAACAGAGTTAATAAACTTAGGCGATGAGGGAATCGTGAAAGAGACTAGAGTCAGCGCCCACCTAAACGTCACACAGAAGAAGGAGTTGATTGAGCTCCTGAAACAATACACCGACGTGTTTGCCTGGTCATATGAGGACATGCCAGGTTTGAGTACGGACATCGTCGCACACAGGTTGCCTATTGAGCCATCTTATCCCCCCGTAAAACAAAGGCCGAGAAAAATCAAACCAGACATGAGTTTGAAAGTCAAAGAGGAGGTGTCTAAACAGTTCGACGCAAAGGTAATTCGAGTGGCAAAGTATCCTACTTGGTTGGCAAATATCGTGCCGGTAAAGAAGAAAGATGGAAAGGTCCGAGTCTGCGTGGATTACAGGGACCTCAACAGAGCTAGCCCGAAGGATGACTTTCCTCTTCCAAACATTCATATACTCATCGACAATTGTGCGAAGCATGAACTACTGATCGTTAAATCGCGCTTTCTTGGTTATCATCAGATCCATGGCGAAGAGGGCCTTGAAAAACGGCGTTCACTACCGGTGGTGTACTATTATCGAGTAATGCCGTTCGGCCTCAAGAACGCGGGCGCTACCTACATGAGAGCCATGACTACCATCTTCCATGACATGATCCATAAGGAAATCGAGGTCTATGTGGACGACGTCATCATCAAATCACGAAAAGCGGAGGGCCATTTGGCAAACTTGAAGAGGTTCTTCGAGCGGCTAAGAGAGTATAACCTGAAACTGAATCCTGCAAAGTTGATCGGTGTATTTTATATACACCTTTTGAGTCAGTTTTAGTTAGTCTTTTGTCCCGTTTTGCACATATAAGTGTCGTATTAGGATAGTTTTTCTTTCTTTTGAGTCAAAGTGGTTAAAATGGCCAAATGGCGGAAAAGGAGCAAAAAGAGGGCAAAGAGGAGATGCGAGCCGAAACAGAGAAAGTGGCGAGCAGGCGAAATCCGGACCAGCCGCGGCTCCTGCGCAGCGAGGGGCGGCGCCCGATTCGAAGGCGAAGACTTCGGCACATGCGCTCGAGCAGCAGTCACGAGCGCGGCGCTAAACATCCGGGAGCTACGAAGATACTGGCGCGGCTACCGACAGCGAGATAGCGGTAGCGGCGCCAAAACACCCGACGGATTGCAGAACTTCGCGCCAAGCGCATGCGCGGCGAAGCGAGGAAAAATTAGGTTTTGGACGAATTTACAGGCGGGCTGAAGGAAAAAGAGGAGGCGGTTTGCGGCTATAAAGGAGAACCTAGGCGGTTTTGAGGTTCCCCTTCTTGCACTCAAGACTTTGCTTGGAGATTGGATACCATTAATTTAGTCATTTCTTTTCCTTTCTTTACTTTATTTCAGTTTTGTATGATGAAGCATGGAATTAGTTCTTGTCGTATGTCAATGGCTAGGAACTAATTCTCTTATAGGCTTTCTATGTTGAATTGCTTGAAACTTATGTTATAAATTAATGCATGCTTATGGTTATTGTTCTTATTGTGAGATCTATCCAATAATTGAGTTGAATTCTTGGTAATTAATTGACAACTAATTATCACTATATGATTTCTAATCGTTACGAAAAGGGGATTGTGAATATCTTGTAAGTTGGGTAGACATTCTTGGATTGGGGATGAAAATACCTCAATTATTTATGTAAGCGTTGATGAGAGGCTTAACAACCCTAATTTTTGCGCATTGTGCGTGACGGTCAACTAGGTTTTGTTCTTAATCCTCCTATAAAGTTACCCTTATCACCGAAAGGTAGGTAAGGAGCGATCTTGGGGTTGAGTGTTTATATAACCCTAACGGGAGTATAAAGCGATTTAAATAAACTGCTTTCTCCAAAAGAAGAATACCATAAGTAATGCATTAGTAAGTAGCATAAGCGGATAGTGAGGATACATAGAAGCCCTATTCTCATCACTCTTGAAGTAAATCTTTATACTCTAAATAGCTTTTATAATTCATAGTCATAAACAACCAATCAATCATTAATCCACCAAATAGATACTAGAAAATAGATAATTGGTACTTGAACCCTAATCCTAGAGGACGATATTCGGTCTTATCTAAGACTATATTACTTGATACGATAACGTGCACTTGCGTTTAAGTGTGTGCATCTTAACGCGTCAAGTTTTGGCGCCGTTCTTGGGATTAGGCATAGTTCAATATCAAAGTTGTCTATTTTTAATTTCTAATTTGGTTTTTAACTTTTCTTTTAATTTTTAATTTTTACGTTTTCTTTTGAAAATTCGAGTCTTAGTGATTTGTTATGCTTTTGATCTATTTCGGAAGTCGGTTTATGCGAAGGAGAAGAGGAGCGGACACTCGTTCCCTTCAATCGAAATTGAGAAAACGCAAGCGAGCAGAAAGAATCAGCGGATTGCAACCTTGTTAGAGATGAACGGCGTTCAAAACAACAACGGGATGGGAGAAGGGTTAGGTGAGAATCAACCCCATCCAGGAATACCTAGGCAAGCGCCGATAGACGTGGAAGAGAGAGTCCAAATCCAGCCAGAAAGAAGTTTGGGAGATTATGTGCTGCCAAGAGTGAATGGAGCACAGACTTGCATTAGGCTCCCTACAATAGGAGCCAACAATTTCGAAATAAAACCGGCGATTCTGAGCATGGTACAACACACAGTGCAATTCGGAGGACCGTGGAGGATCACGTATGCACATAGCTAATTTCTTGGAGCTATGTGCCACTTTCGAATATAACGGCGTTCTCGATGATGCCGTCAGTTGAGGCTCTTTCCTTCTCACTCGGGGATAGAGCAAAAGTATGGTTGAATTCCACGCCAGGATTCGATATTCACATGGCACGAATGGCACGTAAATTCCTAGCCAAGTTCTTTCCCGTATGCGCGGCAAAATTGCGAGGAGTTGAACAACTTCTACCGTGATGGAGAGTCCTTATATGAAGCTTGGGAAGGTTCAAGGATCTACAAAGAAGTGTCCACACCATTGCATTGAGTTATGGAACTTGGTCCACATCTTACCTGGGGTGGCGGTACAAACGTAACCATCATAGATGCGGCCGGTGGAGCATTCATGAGAAAACGACCACGACGCTCATGAGTTATTAGAAGATATGGCCACTAACAACCATGTCATCAAGAGAGGCAACTAGTGAGAGAAGAAGCGGTAGGAGTCCACGAGATAGATGCTATTCTTGCCTTGAATGCCCAGTGGCTCTTAGCGAAAGCGATTGCAAAGAACATACGATGTCGATAAATGCCGTCTGAGATGCCTAAAAGATGTGAGATATGTGGTGGCCCACATACATTTGATAGGTGTCCTTCAGCGGATCCCAACAATATACCAATGGAGCAGGCAGAGTGTCAAGCAGTAGGTAATTTCGGAGGCGCAAGAACAACCCCTACTCAAACACTTATAATCCAAGGTGGAGGAATCACCCAAATTTCTCATGGAAGGGAGATCGGGGCAGCGAATCAATATCGAAGCGTGAGAACGATGCGAGCGGCAGAACCAATATCGAACAACAGAATCAGATAGGGCGATGTCGAGCAGCGATGCAGAATCAACAGCCCTTCACTCAAACCCGGCATCAGCGATTGATACGCGATTCGTAAAGAAAAGCGACGAGTGGCAGTAGCGGCAAGACTTGCAATGCGGACCGATTCGCAGCGAAGCTAGATCCTCATTCAGAACACGGAAACTCAAGTGGGTCGGCTCGCAGCAAGCAAACATCGAGCCACGAGGCATTGCCAAGCAATACAGAGGTAAATCCGAGAAGCGATGTCGAGCGGATGCGGTTGAGAAGTGGAAGCGGTTGGAAGCGTGATACCTCAACCAGATGGTTGAGAAGCAAACAAAGTTAGAAAAGAGAAGGTGATTGAGCCTAGCCCAGAGAGAAAACTCTGCAGAAGGAGTATCTGAGAGAAGATCCCTTTCCCCAGAGACTACAAATGAAGCGGTTGATAAACAATTCTCCAAATTTTGGAGACATTGAAAAGTCAGATATCAACATACCTTTCATAGAAGCATTAGAGCGGATGCCCTCTATTTCAAGTTTATGAAGGAGATTTTGGGAAGAAGAAAAAGGCGGCAGTGCGAAATAGTAGCACTACGGAAGAGTGTAGTGCTATCTTTGCGGAAGAAGTTGCCACCTAAGCTAAAAGATCCGGGAGCTTCACACTACCTTGCACGATGGGCAAGGTAACTGCAACGAGCGCTATGTGATTTAGGGGCAAGTATAAATCTAATGCCCTATCGGCATTCAAGAGATTGGAGTTGGGTGAGGCAAACCAACGCGATAAGCTGCAACTAGCCGACGGAATGATGGTTCATCCAAGAGGCAAGATCGAGGGCGTAATTGTGAAAGTAGGGAAATTCTTCTTTCTGCAGATTTCCTCATCCTCGATATGGAAGAAGGCGGAAATCCCGATCATATTCGGAGGCCATTCCTAGCAACCGAGAGCTTTGATTGATGTTGAAAGAGGAACTAACACTAAGGGTGGAGAATGAAGAAATGGTGTTTAAAGTTTTTAAACACATCATCGAGCCACCAACAATAAGTGAGTGCTTTGCAATCGGCACCATCAAACCCTCATGCGGCCATTACAAGTCAACCAACGAGCGATGAGCCCGAAAGCAAGCATGGTTTCGAAATGCCATAAAGGAGGTAAGTGTTCTGAACTCCTATTACCGATAATGCCAAAAGAAAAGAAGAAAAGAAAACGCCAAATGTGGAGGAAATGGATAGGTTGGGGGCTTAATCCTCCCCAAGGTTATTAAGGCTAAGGAACTTGCGTCCGACTAAAAGACGTTAAAGACAGCGCCACGTGGGAGGCAACCCAACGCTTTCAATTTTGTTATTTTAATTACGGTCTTCAGTTAATGTTATTTTGTCTAAGAACAGACTCACGGTCTTGGGGTTTTGTGTTTGTCTTTGTGATTGATGTGCACAGGAAATAAATCAAGAAAAGTAAGAATTCGAAAAAGCGGGTAAGCCGCCAGGAAGCGAGCGGCGCTAAAAAGTGAAAGTTTGCCAAGTCTAGGAGCGGCGCCAATGTAGTAGGCGCTAAAGTCCGAGGCCTTGGGAGATTAGCCGCGGCTAAAGCAATGGCGCCAAAGCGGGAATTCAGAAACTTAAAAACGCCCAAAAATCAGATTTCCCCAATTCCAATATCAAAAACCTAACTTTCCCTTTCCAAAAACCCACGAAATTCCAGAAAATTGCCCAAATCCTCCACAAATCCAACCCAACCACAACCTAAACTCTTAAATTCCTAAAACCCCCAACTATCTCAAACAACGAAGCTCCATTCCATACCCTCAAGCCAACGAATTGAAACAAGAACAGCGTGAAGCTCTCATAAAAAGGTAATCCCTTTCCTTGTTCTTGAATCCTTCTACTGAAGTCATAGAAAGTAGTCGTTTGGAGGAGTATTGTAGTTGGAGTAGTTTGGAGTCTTTGAAAAGTGATTGCGAAGGTTGTGGGTATTGAGTAGAAAGGTTGAAGTTTGGGGTGTTGTGTTCACGCTAGTTGTTGATTTTGTAGGAGACATTGTGCCACTAAATTGTAAATTCGAAGCTGCTTTCTTACAATGGCCACGGGAAGAGAAGAGGCTCACATCCACCCCAACCCCACAATATGATGAAAATAGGTTTGTAAGTTACCAAGCCTACCAGAGATACAAAAAGTTTGATACCAGACCCTTAATACCAGAAAGGGGAATGGACTACCAGAGGGAGTCATATGGGGAAGAAGACGTTTATGAGCCCATTCGGGCAATGATTGAGCTAAGGGGGTGGAGGAGATTTGTCAATCCGTGAAGATAGCACCGATAAACCTGAGGATGCGTGAATTTTATGCGAACTTTCGGAGAGAGTGGAAGAGGGTGCTTTGTAAGGGAGTTTATGTATGCATGGCGAGAAGCTGTAAATGCACAAGTGGAGACGGTTGATATTGAAGGAGGAATTGGTGATCGGAGCCATTTTAGAACATGGTCTAGGAGCACCGACAACATCAACTGGGATACCGTTGCAAACACCGTCAGCTACCCTGGAGCTGCTTTTGAGATTGGAAGAAATGGATCGAAAACGGCGGTGCCAATTCTACAAAGCGACCAAGGCTTGGTGTATTTTGTCGATGCTGCGTGATTCCATCCACGCACTTCACCAGAGTGCCAGAAGATAGGATTAAGTTGATTTATGGAATTATGAGGGGGCTGACAATTGATGTGGGGAAAGAAATAGTGCAGAGCATTGAAGAAATCAGCAGGTTGGTGACCACAGGTGGATTGGGACACGACTCGCTCATTACCAGTCTATGCCACATGAGTGCGGTCCCACAACTACCCACGGATACTCATGAAAGAAACCAACTGCCGGTGTCCTATGGGATATTGCACTCTTTTCCAGACCCTAGCCCCCGTGACGGCGGAGAGTACAACCACTGAAGAGCGGCAGCAGAGGCCGCCATGGATGAAGATGAGCACGAAATAGGGGCTCAATATGAGGCGAGACCCGGCCAACCAACGAGGCGAGAACCTTGAGAGCCCTGATGGGGCAATTGTACCAACATCGAGAGGAGATGATGCAGACGCTTGCAAGCATGAGTACAAGGACGGCAAGAAACAAGGCAACAAATCGGCGGTGAGTGCCTTGTTCAACCAATGGTCGATGCATTATCTACCGCCACCACCACCATTCTAGCCAAAGTCTGTAAGTGTCTTTTTCTTTTATTTTCTTTGAGTCTTGCACACATTGGGGACAATGTGTGATTTAAGTTTGGGGGTGTTTTATTTGTGTGTCATGTTATGTTTTATTTAAGTCTTTTTATTTGTTTTATGTTTATTTTGAGTCACCAAAATTTTTTCTTTTTTGAGTCATAATTGCCTGTCAAAGATCATGTATGCTGTAGTTGCTAGAAACACCTAGTGAAGTAAGGTGGAATAATGTAAAGGAATTGAAGCAACTATCTAAACACTTAGGTTAGATATGCCAAAAACGCACAGAATCTGTCTATTTGGAGTTTCTTGCTTGAGTTATGCATGCTAAATGATAAATGCTTATGTGTTATGATTGCTTGCTATTTGAGGCGAAATAGTTAGGATATGCGTGTTAGGAGATGACTGGACATTTCTTTGATAGCCAATTCGTACCATTCTTTTCTATCTGTACTTTTAAAAAATATCCTAGTCACCCCATTGAGCCTAAATTTGAAACTTCTTCTTTGACACCCTATATTCCCACAAATTGTGCCATAAGTGAAAATATGAAATAGTGGAGTACATTGTGTTAAAAAGAAGAAACAAAAAGAGTGAACAAGTTTGATGCACCCCAATGGAAAAGTAATAACAAATAGGCAAAAGCCTAAGTTTGGGGGTGCCTATTAGTATAATACACTTCACTCTCCCAAAACAAAAAAGGGGAAGGATAGAATTGAAGTGAAGGAAAGAATTAAAAGAAAAAGGAAAAATTGAAAAGCCAAAGAGCTTATGGTACAGAAAAATGAGCCTAAATGCCTATCTTTACCAACCCCCACCTAAGCCTACATTACAACCCTTAAAGTCCTGAAAATCTCTTTTATGCATATCCAGAATTAGTGGAGAATAGCAAGTAAGCATGTCATAGGAATTCTTGAATTTATATGCATGATTTAGTATATTGACTTCCATTAAGCATGATGAATATGAGTTTGCGAAATATTTAGCTTCATGTGTTTAGTGTGCTGAAAATTTCATGCTATATGTTCCTGCATATTATTCTGCTAACCTTCATGTTTTTCTAGTTAACATTTATGCAGCAAAAGTGATTAATGACAGGGAGTCTTTTATTTTTCGTTACTTTGAGTCTTTTATTTTATTTCTTTCTATCTTTGCTCGAGGGCGAGCAAATGTTAAGTTTGGGGGTATTTGATCGGTGTATTTTATATACACCTTTTGAGTCAGTTTTAGTTAGTCTTTTGTCCCGTTTTGCACATATAAGTGTCGTATTAGGATAGTTTTTCTTTCTTTTGAGTCAAAGTGGTTAAAATGGTCAAATGGCGGAAAAGGAGCAAAAAAAGGGCAAAAGAGGAGATGCGAGGCCAGCAGAAAGTGGCGAGCAGGCGAAATCTAGACCAGCCGCGGCGCCTCCTGCGACAGCGAGGGCGCGGCGCCAGATTCGAGCGAAGAAGGCTTCGCGCGGCTACCGAACAACAGTCACGGGGCGGCGCTAAACATCCGCGAGCTACTGAAGATATAAGCGCGCGGCTACCGAACAACGAATAGCGGTCGCGGCGCCAAAACACCGACGGATTGCAGAACTTCCGCGCGGCTACATGCGAGCAGCGGCGCCGACACGGAAAAATTAGGTTTTGGACGAATTTAGGCGGGCACGAAGGAAAAGAGGAGGCGGTTTGCGGCTATAAAAGGAGAACCTAGGCGGTTTGAGGTTCCTTGCACAACTCAAGACTTTTGTTTGTAGATTGGATACCATTAATTTAGTAATTTATTTTTCCTTTCTTTACTTTATTTCAGTTTTGTATGATGAACATGGAATTAGTTCTTGTCATGTCAATGACTAGGAACTAATTCTCTTATAGGGCTTTCTATGTTGAATTGCTTGAAACTTATGTTATAAATTAATGCATGCTTATGGTTATTGTTCTTATTGTGAGATCTATCCCATAATTGAGTTGAATTCTTGGTAATTAATTGACAACTAATTATCACTATATGATTTCTAATCAGTTACGAAAAGGGGGGATTGTGAATATGCTGTAAGTTGGGTAGACATTCTTGGATTGGGGATGAAAATACCTCAATTATTTATGTAGCGTTGATGAGAGGCTTAACAACCCTAATTTTGCGCATTGTGCGTGACGGTCAACTAGGTTTTTGTTCTTAATCCTCCTATAAAGTTACCCTTATCACCGAAAGGTAGGTAAGGAACGATACTGGGGTTGAGTATTTATATAACCCTAACGGGAGTATAAAACGATTTCGTAAACCTGCTTTCTCCAAAAGAAGAATACCATAAGTAATGCATTAGTAAGTAGCATAAGCGGATAGTGAGGATACATAGAAGCCCTATTCTCATCACTCCTGAAGTAAATCTTTATACTCTAAATAGCTTTTATAATTCTTAGTCATAAACAACCAATCAATCATTAATCCACCAAATAGATACTAGAAAATAGATAATTGGTACTTGAACCCTAATCCTAGAGGACGATATTCGGTCTTATCTAAGACTATACTACTTGATACGATAACGTGCACTTGCGTTTAAGTGTGTGCATCTTAACGCGCATCAAAAGTGTGCATTTGGCGTTCCCGCTGGGAAGCTGTTGGGTTTTATAGTGAGTAGAAGGGGGATTGAGCTGGACTCCTCGAAAATAAAAGCCATCCAAGAGTTACCTCCTCCGAGAAGCAAAAAGGACGTGATGAGCTTCCTTGGTCGTCTCAACTACATCAGCAGGTTCATAGCCCATCTCTGGTGATATGCGAGCCGATATTCAAATTGTTGAGAAAGGATCACGGCTACCAAATGGACAATGTTGTCAACAGGCTTTTGACAGAATCAAAGAATACCTTTCTAATCCGCCAGTTCTGGTACCGCCAGAACCGGGGAGACCTTTGCTACTCTATTTGTCTGTATTAGAAAATGCTTTCGGATGTGTGTTGGGGCAACACGATGAAACAGGGAAAAAGGAGCAGGCCATATACTATTTGAGTAAGAAGTTCACAATATATGAAGCTCGTTACACTCTGCTGGAACGTACTTGTTGCGCATTAACTTGGGTCGCCCAAAAGTTCAGACATTATCTATCAGCGTACACTACTTATCTTATTTCGAGGATGGATCCGCTTAAGTATATCCTTCAGAAGCCCATGCCCACCGGAAAACTAGCGAAATGGCAAATTATGTTGAGCGAGTTTGACATCGTCTAAATCGCAGAAAGCCGTAAAAGGACAAGCATTAGCTGATCATCTTGCTGAGAACCCGGTCGATGAGGAATACGAGCCCCTTCGAACCTATTTTACTGATGAAGAGGTATTATTTGTCGGAGAAGATATCTCAGAAGATTACCCAGGTTGGAGGATGTTTTTCGATGGAGCGGTAAATTTCAAGGGAGTCGGCATCGGAGCAATTTTGATTTCAGAAACAGGTCAGCATTATCCGATCTCCGCGAAGCTCAGATTTCCATGCACCAATAATTTGGCAGAATATGAAGCTTGCATATTGGGGCTCAGAATGGCCGTAGATATGAACATACAAGAGTTACTGGTCATAGGTGATTCAGACTTCATCGATCCATCAGTGCAGGTGAATGGGCAGCCAAGAATATGAAGATACTTCCTTACTTGCTTTGCGTGAAGGAATTACAGAAGAGGTTCAGAAATATAGAATTTAGGCATGTTCCAAGGATCCAGAACGAATTCGCTGATGCATTGGCAACCTTATCCTCCATGATTCAACATCCGGACAAGAATTACATCGATCCGATCCACGGTGAGTGTCTTTGGAACAGTGCTTATTGCTCCCGTATAGATGAGAAGCAGACGGAATCCATGGTACGGGACATCAAAAGGTACCTCAAGCGAGAGTATCCGAAGGCATAACCAACATCGGAAAACACTTCAAGATTAGCAAACCATTTCTTTTGAATGGGAAGTTGTATCTGAAGGACTCGGATCTGGGCTTACTGAGATGTGTCGATGCTCACGAGGCAAGCAAGCTAGTAGAAGAGATACACGGAGGGACATGTGGACCTCATATGAACGGCTTCACTTTGGCGAAAAAGATTCTGCGAGCAGGTTATTTTTGGATGACGATGAAAACAGATTGTATCCGCTTTGTGCAGAAATGTCGGCAGTGCCAGATTCATGGAGATTTGATTCGAGTACCTCCAAATGAACTTAATGTAACGAGTTCTCCCTGGCCATTCGCGGCTTGGGGCATGAATGTCATCGCCTCTATCGAGCCCGTTGCCTCAAACGGGCACAGATTCATCCTCGTAGCAATTGACTATTTCACTAAATGGGTAGAAGCATCATCACGGTCGATGTGAAGAAGGTGGTAGTCGACTTCGTTCGCAACAACATCATTGCCGATTTGGAATTCCCGAGTCAATTGTAGCGATATCGGAACCAATCTCAACAGTAACTTGATGCGTGAGATATGTGGAAATTTTAAGATCACTCACCGTAATTCTACTCCGTATCGACCTCAGATGAATGGAGCAGTAGAAGCAGCCAACAATAACATCAAGAGGATATTGCGCAAGATGGTCAGCAACTACAAACATTGGCATGAGAATTTACCTTTTGCGCTTTTGGGTTATCGCACCACAATCCGGACTTCTACCGGGGCAACGCCATATCTTTTGGTGTATGGAACAGAAGCTGTGCTACCAGCAGAGGTGGAAATACCATCGTTGAGAATCATCCAAGAAACCGAGTTGAGCGGCCAGTGGATCTGAGATCGTTATGAGCAGTTGATGTTGATTGACGAAAAAAGGTTGAATGCAATCTGTCATGGGCAGCTTTATCAGAGCAGAATGGCTAGAGCTTTTAACAAGAGAGTAAGGCCAAGGTTATTCAAGCCGGGACAATTGGTTTTGAAACGCATATTTCCGAATCAAAGTGAAGCTAAAGGAAAGTTCGCACCTAATTGGCAAGGGCCCTACATGGTTCATCGAGTATTAAGTGGAGGGGCTCTAATCTTAGCTGAGATGGATGGCGAAGTATGGCCTAAAGCTATCAACGCGGATGCAGTGAAGAGATATTACGTCTAGGAGTATTTGTCTTCCATGTAATCCCCTTTACATTGTAAAAGCTGCATTCCCTCGGTGGGATATGCATAGAGCCTATATAGGGTCTCGCCGCTGCAAATTAGAAAGCCTTTTACTTGTAATCTGAACTACGTTATGACCTGATTCCCTCGGTGGGATACGTAGGCGGCCTACATCGGCTTCGGTCCCATTTTAGAAAACCTCATAATTCTCCACCTGTAATGAACTACGTCATGACCTGATTCCCTCATGGGGATACGTAGGCGGCCTAAATCGGCTTCGGTCACACCGTTAGGAATCTTCCCATTTGTCTGCATGCAACCAAACGAGTTTGGTTATTCCAAAAGCGATATGAGCAATTCCCGCCGAAGTTAAGTTCCGCCCACGCGCCACATAACGAAACTGAGACAATTTTGCGCACCATGAAGAAGACCATAACAAGGACTCCAAAAGATGTTCGTTTGGTCAAAATACGTGTCATATTCGGCAAATTCGACGAGGCTTTTACATTTTTAACGCATATCATATAAATGTTTATTTCTAAAAGATGTTTTGTGCATACTTCATGAAAACATTTCGTTTTGGAAAATGCTTGTGGAACGCTACTAAACATCTCAAAGAGGTCAGACAGAGTTCTGAGTCCAAACAAATCAGCGCGGACGAGAAAGGACCAAGGCCGCAAAGTCAAATCTGAACCGATTCCCCAACACTCACAAATTGTCTTTGAGCGCAGGTTTCTTCATATTAGCGGAGGCGGAAGGAACGCAGCAGAAGCAGAAAGGGGACATTGACGATCAACAATCAAGTTCAAAATACACAACAAAGTCTAGCACACCGGCTCGGGTGCAAAGTCAAAAATGCAACCCATGCATAGCACGCAACAAAGGCATCATGACGGCGTCGATTGCGGCGTGTTCATGCAAAGACAACATCTCGTTACTCATATCATCCTGCATATCGGGGCGACATCGTTACCAGCATGCTGCATTTTCATATATTTGTCATTTTGCTTTGATTTATACACTAATTTTTCTCAAGATTAGCTCGCAGGAGCATGTATTCCACGTGGCGGCGAATACGTCCGTGCAACGGCGTCGCAGCAATACGTCCGCAACGCGGCGTTATCGATGTCGTCGAGCAAGGGCGTCGCCGGCTCCAGCGTCTGACGGCCCGGCGGCCAATACGTCCAAGCAACGACGTTATCAGTGTTATGTCCAGACAACAACATCATCAGCATCGCGTCTACGCAACGACGCCAGCAGCAATACGTCCAGGCAACGACGTTATCGACACTATGTCAAGGCAACGACGCCAGCAGCAATACGTCCAGGCAACGACGTCAGCAGCAATACGTCCGGGCAACGACGTTATCAGCAATACGTCCAGGCAAGGACGTCATCAGCATCGCGTCTACGCAGCGACGCCAGCAGCAATACGTCCAAGCAACGACGTTATCAGCGTTATGTCCAGGCAACAACATCATCAGCATCGCGTCTACGCAACGACGCCCGGCAAGAATACGTCCGAACGCGGCGTTATCGACCTTATGTCAAGGCAACGACATCATCGCGCGTCGGCGTCGCAACGACGCGGAAGAATACATTCGAACGGCGGCGTTATCGGCCATCGTCAGTAACGACGTCATCGGCGTGCGTCTACACAACGACGCCGGCAATACGTCGCAACGGTTATCGAATACGTCCGAGCAACGGCGTCATCGGCGTCAGTCTGCAACGGCGCCGGCGAATACGTCCGAACAACGGCGTTATCGGCCATCACGTCGGCGGCGACATCGCCGGCATCGCGTCTGCGCAACGATGCCAACAAAGAATACGTCCAAGCGGCGTTATCGGCGTATGTCCGGCAACGACATCGCCGGCGCCGGCGTCTGCAACAACGCCCGGCGGAATACGTCTAAGCAACGACATTATCGCCGGCCTATGTCAAGGCGACATCATCGGCGTCGGCGTCACGCAGCAACGCCCGGCGGCCAATACGTCGGCAACGGCGTTATCGCGAATACGTCGCACAACGACGTCATCGCTCGCGTCACGCAACGACGCCCGGCGGAATACGTCCGAGCAACGGCGTTATCGGCCAATCGTCGGCGGCGGCGTCGGCGTGCGTCTGCAGCGGCGACGCCAACGGCAATACGTCGAACGGCGGCGTTATCGGCCATCGTCGTCGGCAGCGTCACGCAGCAACGCCACCGAATACGTCCAAGCAACGGCGTTAGCGGCGTATGTCGAGCAACGACATCATCGGCGTGCGCTGCCTACGCAACGACGGCAAAGAAGAACGTCGAGTAACGGCGTCGTCGCGATCGCGCCTCACGCAACGCCCGGCAAAGATTGCGTCTACGCAACGACGCCAATAACAATACGTCCAGGAAACGACGTTATCAACACAACAAGACCAAAGACGATGCCATTCCCAAAACGACGTCATCGGCATATCACATCTACGCAAGGACGATTTCTATATTCTCGAAATTGCATTTCTTACTCATGCTTTATTATTCTATCTTAGCAGTTATGCACTAACTCTTTCTTGAGCTTTAGTCCACAGGGACAGTTGCAGCAAGGACAACGTATCCGCACTCACAATCGCAACACGTCCGTGCAAGGGCGAAATCACAGCATTTGCAGCATCGCATCAACACAGCAGGCATCACATTTTTACAGGATAGCATTTTCTACTCACACAGTTACATTATCAATAAATGCATGTGTTATCATTTTGACGTAACAGTTATGCACTAACCGTTTGCTTAAGTCTTAACATGCAGGAGCAGGAGCACAACGTGGATTTTCTCTTACAGCGAACCGGGGCAATTTGTTGGGGGGCCAACCTTCCCAATAAATGGCAGAAGCGGCCTCAAGTGTCGGTCCACTCGTTCCATATCACCATAGAACCCAGCACCATAAGCCATAGCGGTACACCCCAAGTTCAAGCCAGTTATTTTTATTTTTTTAAACTTTTTGCACCATAGCCCAGTGTCATCATAACTCGACACTGGGACAAATTTTGAGTCCGCGTTAGCCCGCCTTGGTGTTTCGACCATGGTAACCCAGTGTCGTCATAACTCGACACTGGGACAGATTTTGATTTTTGCGTCAGCCTTGCCTACCTGCCCAACATTTTTTGCAATTCTGAGGATCGAGACAAAATTGGCTATGAGTCAACGTCTTTGTCCGAAGATTCTTCCATCATCTCCATACAAAGAGGGACAAGTTGTTGACACCCAATTTTGACCCTCTCGTCCAGTCATTTAGCTATAAAATTAGACTAATTTTGTAAAATAATTTTTATGATTTTTTGTAATAAAATGCAGCGATAAAACATTAAATACAGACATAAATAAGCAATTTAATAATGGCACCGCGTCTTACGTAGAGTATTAAGCACTTAGAGTCTCGCGCCCGCATTAATTAATTTTAAGCCCTGTCATGATTCTTAATTAATAATAAATACATAAAATAAATAATTTAGCAATGACGTCGTGTCAAGTAGCATAGTCGCATTTATTAATACGCAAAGCAATCTCATAACTTATTTCAAATAATTAAATAATAATGCATAGTAAATAAGTTTTAATAACGGCATCGCGTTATAAAATATTAAGCACTAATTAAATAGCACGCCCGCATTTATTATTGTAATAATTCTAAAACTCAAAATTTAATTAATAAAGCACCTAAATAATTTGATCACAATTTATTAATTTAATTTGCCATTAATTAACTAACCTAACACTTAATACCCAATACCTATTTCTACCCAGCCCATCCGCGACCCGCAGCCCAACACACAGGCCCAACACCCTTCTATCATATATTCAGCCCGCAGCCCACAAACCCCAGCCCTTATTTTTCTCAGCCCCAGTCGTCCTCTTCCCTCATCGCCCAATAGCCCTACCACTAACCTAAACCTAGAAACCTCATGAAAACGCCGCACCTCCCTCGCACCCCATCACAAAGACTGGCGCACGACCAAGATTCTCACGAGAATCCGGGTTTTCCTTACCCATGCACAGTCAGCTCGCTCCTTACCATCTAGAATAACATAATAAAATCAGCAAGAATCATCCCATAGAATCGAAAATCATAAATACCAAAAATCGTGGTCGAGCCCTCAAAACCCAACTTACCATAAGCAATATTTGTCTTAACAGATTATACAAGATATTAGTACCAAGATTCGTCCAAAATAAGCAGCCAAATCTGTCCGAATCACCCATTAATGGTAAGGAATACCTCACGAATCAATCCTTACCAGGGCTTTTACATGCAGTCCAAATCGCACCTAATTTAGAACCCAATTTGAGGCTATATAAACCCATCTCTATACACTTGAAAAGGAGGGAGGGAAATTCAGAAATTGAGAGAAAACAGGCGAGAATCCTTCGAAGTTAGCATTCTAGAGCAGATAATCAGAATCCTCAAGCTTTTTTTTTTAATTGAAGTTTCATCCTTTCGCATAACCGCAATAAACCCTCCGGGTGAACCGACGACTTGATACGCTGCCCCGGTTCGCTGCCCGGAGAAGGTAAATTCATTCCCTCTCAGTTCTACTCTTTAATTTCTGTTGTGAGTTTCTTGCGGATTAATTATGTGTTAAAAGCATTTAGTTTAAGTTTTAGTTTCAATTTTAGATCAGTTAGTTTAGCATTTAAGCATGTTTAATATATGTTGAAGATCGTTTGATCCCCTGTCTGTTAGTTATATCTTGTTTACTTTATAACTATCCACTTGGTTACTGTGAAGGTTTAATTAAAATTTAGAGGTTGTTTATGACGGTTGAATTGATATTGTATAGGCTTGGCTAAGTTACATGTATCTAATGCTTTAAGTTGTATTTCTTCATATTCACTAAGTGGACACTCAGTAGATCAGACACTGTTAGAGTTGGCTATCTGATTGGTAAATGATGGGCATTATTGGTTCAATACCTATAGATCACTTGTAAACACATTTAGAATAGTTTAAGATGACATAGTAGGATTTAAACCTATTTTGAATATGTGTTAGTTCAAACTGAAGGCTGTCTAGACTTCGATAACCATCTAAAATATGGTTGTGCTCTGTCCGGAAATGTTTCCATGGCTAGATATAACATAAATGCGCGATGTGTGACTTAATAGTCCCTACACAGATGAAATGATATTTTTAGTGCTCTACTTGCTCAATTTCTAAACCTGCACGTCTACATTATTGATCATGTACTTGAGTGGATTTTGCATACCCAATTCTGATTCAAATGATTTAGTGCAACTCGAAATGTGAATATAAATAATCTCCTATATGTTTCAGAGTCCTATTTATCCCTTCCCTATCAGTTGTTGCCACTGACATACCGTTGTTTGTGATTCTGCCTTGCTGCATATATACATATTGATTATCTACATATAGGCCTCCCCTCAGGATATTCATGCATAGCTTATCTTAATTACTTGAATTGCCTATTAAGATGTACATGTTTGTCTTGCTTGGATTTTTAAATTAGTACACTTGTAAAGTCCCCTAAACCATAGAAATAACCGGTTAATATTAGTTTTGCTACTACTATTCTGTTGGCGCTATTGCTTTAGCGTTATTGCTGCTGCTACTATTTTGGAATTGTTGTTGCTGCTACTGTCATTTACTATAAGTTTGTCCCATATGTCAATTTGTTTTGGCCCTTTGTCTTGTTCGGGATATTAGTTTTAAAGACTGACTCAATTAAATGCCAGCTAAAATCTGCATATGTCCATATATATTATGTTATTTGGAATATTTACTAATCTTTATCATTTTTTTTTACATGAAATGCACCGGAGCAACAAAGAGTCTCATAGCGGGACTCATTGTGGCAAACGCGAAGACCCACATCTACATGCATTTATCCCCGCATCAGAAATTCTAAGCAAGAGGCGAAATGACTTCGCCATTCCTCGAGTCATCTAATTATATTCTACCCCCCCCCCCCCCCCATTCATTTATTTATTGTAAATTATTTGTCTAACGCTATATTAATTAATAGAATAATTAGAATATCTAAACCTCGAACCTCTAGTTTAGAAACCAATTCCCTTTAGGTTAATTACTTTAGGCTCGCCTTGTTTAATAAGCTATAATAAACCGCTTAATACTCTACACTAGCATGATAAATATGGTTAGTCGAGAGATTTTTAAAACTGCTTTGAGGAAATCCCTATTAATACAAAGAATAATAAATACTTCGGTTGCATAATAGATACGTTTTGTCATAATAGTTTCACATTATCATGCTAAGCAACATATACCCTTAGGTAAAGGAATACCTGCATATATTTTCACTCCAGGAATACATTTGCCTCTTTTGAAACTAGCTCTTACATTTTAAACAAACCTCATAGTCTTTTATGCCCTATTTAAATAACTCTCAACAAGCATTTTTTAAGCATAATAATTAACCCTAGGTTTGGCAGGACAACCGCAAGTTAGCGGATCTTAGAGGGTGCCTAACCCCTTCCCTCTAGATTAATAAAGAACCCTTACCCAGAATCTCATTAAGTTTAGCAGACCATTAAAATGGAGTTAATGTTTACTTTAAACTAGTTAACATTTAGGTGTCCTAATTCACCCAATTAATTAGGTGGCGACTCCGCGAACCCCTTAGCATTTAAGCCCCTTTCAGCACCCTTTAGCAACCTTCTAGCATTTAATACCTTTTAGCATCTCTTAATATTTTTAGCCTTTTTTAAACACGTTAGCATTTTTGTTATTTATTTTCTAACATTTTATTAAGTAGGAGTTTCTATATAAAAATGTCGCGGTCGAAAAAGGGCGTGACACTTAATATAAAACGTGATGTCGTTTTATGAATGACATGGAATATTAGGATAAAAATTATGATTGTGATAAAAATGTCACGATATTAAAAAGACGAGTAAAGGTACTAATAATAATAAAATTGGTTATTTTGAGAATATTAAGTTCCTTAGTTATGTATGCATATGCATGCATTTATTAGAAATTAAAGTTGTTTTTGCGGTGTTGAAAAAATAGTTTAATTTTGGATGAATAATAGGAAGAGAGGGGCAAAATTGGGTGTCAACAGTGATCTCAGATCAGAGGTCATTCTTGTCGTTTAAGGTATGAATATGTCTCTCCTTCATTTAATTATGCTTGTAGGAGTTATGGCTAACTCGTATGATTGAAAATCCGTAAGATAAAGGTTGAAAATCGTAGTTGTGTTGTCGTTGTTTGTCAAACTGTTTTGAAGACCCCCTTATACTATTTTGTGGCTGGAAATTCATGGAATAGAATGAATATGTATTGGTTGTTGTTGTTAACAAGTTCTGAAAGGAATAAGGGGGTTAAAGCTATAGTTTTGTTAATCATAAACCGAGATTGCTGCTCGTCGTATAGTTGGTGTTGTCAAGCCATGTTGGGCTATTTTAAGAGTTGTTATACTGATGTATTATGGATGAATATTATTGAGTAAGGCTCGGGTGCCAGCCACTCTCCTCCGATTTAGAGTGTGACAAACTTAGTATCAGAACAGATTGTGTTTTAGGGAGTACAAGCCATATCTAGTAGAGTCTTGTTTATGAATGTGTTGTGCACCATATTATAAATAGGAGCCTGCATGACATTTTAGGATTGGTTACCCTTATTTATGATTCCAGATCGTGCAACAAAGCTGAATTATAAGAACTCGATCCTATTCCGTACTCATAGCAAGTAAATGAAAGATCTGTATCAGATTATGTATGCACTAGATGTGCGAGTATTATGCTAAAGTTTCAAAGCGTGAGCATTTGTCTCGCCCCATTCAAAAGAAGGTAATGCAAGCCTAGAAGGTAAAGTGTGAGTTTTAGAATGTAAAGGAAGTAAATCGAAAGAGGTACAAAGTACCTGAATAAAAGATATTGTAAAGTAATTGGCGCTCAGATAGCGTGACACAAGCGTTATAGTCCCGCTTCCAGTAGCAATAGAACTACAATTAATAAAATTCAATTTGGCTTATGATTTTCAGATGTCGATAAATGTAGTCTTAGAAAGAAGTGATATTTTGATATCTAGTAAGGGTTAGAGAAATCTGTAGCATGGACAAATTGTTATAACTCAATGGTAGTACTGAAGAATAGTATGAATATGTCAATAGTACTACTTTAGAGGATATATACATGATGTACCCAACAATTGTTAGTCGGATATGACTTCTTGAGAGTCTGAAAGATCCGGGAGCCAAGCATTGGAATCTTAGTATATTGAGGTGAGTACTCCCCCAGTAAGGCTCAGAAGTAAAGAAGAGGTATTAAGTGACTAGAGAATAAAAAGAGGGAAGAGTTAAAAGTTTAAAAAACGTTCCATTTGGTATCATCCAGAATAAGATAAGAAGCAATAACATTAGGAAAAAGGTTGCTAGAAAGATAAGTGGGGTACATGAGTAGATACGAGAAATGACTGGAAGTCGTGAGATAAAGTATGATAATGCGACAAGTTCATAGCCAAGCAGAACAAAAAGGCAAGATGAAGTAAATGTTAAGTTTGTAAGAGGAATATGTTATGAGACTAAGTCCCTACTTCAACAATTGAACAGACGATTTCAATAAAAGGTACTAATCGAATGATTTAGATCCCTGAATTATGAAGTATTGATATTGAAAAGTACCCTAAGATAAACTAAATACGAGTTATAAACATTACTGTAAAAGTGGGTGTTGTGAAATTTGCAGGGTAAGTGATTAAGCAATAAGAGAATGAACTCAAGAAGAGCAACCTTTGAAGGTTATTAAGAAGAAGCCCCCCTAAGGTTGGCGTCTTGAGTAGAGGCTTATTTATCGAGATCGAGTATGTCAGTAATGAATATGTGGCTATCTATCCATGTAATGATTCAGTAGCCCCTAGTAAGAGGGTATTGTTCTAAGGCAACTTGTAAGTTATTAAAGTTTGTAGAGTTGCAGAAGGTGCAGAGGTAATAATATGACTTCTCAGGAATGAAATCCTTAAGCGCAAGGTGCGGCCATCCTCCCAAAATGAGAGATAGTATGATAAAGTATCAAAATAAAATCACATGTTGGGTTGGCGATTGAGTAAGTAAGAAGAGTTACAACGAAGAGTTTCAAGACAAATAAGATTGTGTTATTAAAATTCTACGGAGGCGTGATGACTATGGAATGATATGTAAATATAAGTTCTAAGAGAATAACAGTAGCAACCTCATAGTTAGAAGAGTTAAGTAACAGTATGAGCAGAAAGATATATGAGGCTCAGAAAAGAATAGTGTGAAGTATAAACAAAGACATAAGTATATATATAGTCCTAAGAGGGGTTATTCAGAACTAATTAATAAAATGTAAGTCGAGTTAAAATCGGGAGATGATTTATGTAAAGCCTAGAGAGAGGATAGTCAAGAGGCTAAATGAGACGTTAAACGATGTAAAATTATACATTACAGAATAGTCTTTGTATCTGGAATTTCAGTTTCGCAAGTAAATGATCGCAACTCTCAGAAGGTATTGTAGACAGGAGTAATGACCAATAAGATATAATGCACACCAGTTCAGAAGTTATAAGGGGCATGAAGCCTAGGATTAATGCAAGAATTTAAGGGTTGTGTACAAAAATGATATTATCAGAGTAAGGATGGAAGTGATAAAGAATAATTATGGGCAATTTAAGAGCGTCTAAGATCCTACAAGGATATATAATAATGAGCCTGCAGCTTAATATTAATGAGAAGTTTCATTCAGAAAGTACATTGATAAAATATGTTAGCTAAGAGACGAGGTAGGAGTATTTACTCCGAGTATAGTGGTTTCAATTGTGGGTTACAAAATAAATTGACGAATAATGTCAATCATTTCAGAAAATGGGTATGTATCCAATAAAGATGTACATCAACAACTTATTGTTAGTTATGCTAGTTGAATAAAGAACCAAATCAGAACCTAAAATAATACTTGAGGCTATGTATATAAGGAACTCCAGATTAGTGGATACTAAGAAAAGTTAATGCATTCGTAATGTGCATATTCAGAATGAATAAGGAAATGAGATCATCTAAGCTTAAGAGCGGTTGGGAAAGCCAATGAAAATTACGGACCCATGACTTAGGGTCGGCAATAGTTGAACATGCATTTGAGATATGTCATGACATCTTTGTAATCATAAGAACCTCCAATATATCTTCAAGCAGGAGTAGTTGAAATCAGGATGACTTTCCCCTATTAATAGTAAAAGCATCATTTAAGATGAATCATGATAGTACAGAGATACACGAGTCTCTTAAAGAGAGTAACAATCTTTGATATTGAAATGTAAGTAAAGATGAGCCAAGATGATATAGTTGAACATGGTACTCCACAGGAGGGAAACGATTCGAAAAGATGGACTACAACACAAATGTATCCCACGAAAGTGATAGAAGAGCAAGAATATAAAATCACATAAACCAACATGTTTAAGGGTCCGACTATTGGACTAATATAATAGTAGATATTACCATTTATGAACTCAGCAACATCACCCTTAGTAGTAGAGGTGGAAGAGTAGCAATATAGGGATTTTGTCCTATTATAATTTAAATAGAAAGTTCAACAGAATAATGTGACAGCCTTCAGGCATCATATGATAATATTTATGGGTAGCTTGGCTTACCTAAAGGCTGAAAAGACAGAAAGTTAGCCAATGAGCTCTATCACGTAGCAAGATTAAGAATTAAACTCATGGACTCCGATGATAGTAGAGTTGCGGTGCAGAATATAATAGCATTGTCTCTTGTGATTGGAATAAAGAAACAATAATACGTAGATCATGAGTAAGTGATAACAAAAGAGAAAGTTCTATGGCAAGAGAAGCCAATGTTTGAGCTTAAAGGGTGCGGAGTTCTCCGATATAGAGATTGGTTGTGTGCACCAGATATAGCTGGTCTACGGGGTAAAATTATGACAGAGGTACATTATTCCCATTATTCTATTCATCCTGGTTCGACGAAGATGTACCATGATATCATATATATATTGGTGGAATGATATGAAGAATGACATTATCTAGTTTGTGAAACAGTGTCTCAATTGTCAGCGAGTAAAGATAGAACATCACATGCCTAGAGAGCTATTACAAAGTATAGAGATCTAGACTTTAAAATAAAAGATGATTAATATGAATTTCATTGTGGAGTCGCCCCACTCTTATCAGAAATATAACTCCATATGAGTGATGGTCGACAAACTTATAAAGTTGACCCATTTCTGGCCAGACATAGCCATTCACACGACCGAGGATTAGACAAAATTGTATATTAAGGAGACCATGTGAATCCATGACATTCTGATGTTTATTATTTCAGATAGATGAGCTTTGTTTATAGTAAACTTCTGGAAATCATTCTAGAGATGTTTGGAATACAAGAGAACCCTAGTGTAGTTTCTACCCCAAACAGATGGTCAGTTCGAGCGCGCGATTTAGATGCTTGAGGATATACTACATACATGTATACTAGATTTCAAATAAGATGATCATTTACCCTTCAATGAGTTTTCAATATATATATATATATATATATTTGCATTTATTATTCAAGTATCAAGATGGTTCCTTATGAGGACTTATATGGCCGAGAGTGTCGATCTCCTATAGATTTATTTGGCGCAGGAGGATCTGAGTTACCTAGACCTATTTTGGTCCACCGGGGTGTAGAAAAAGTCAGTCTAGAGTCGTTAGAAATCTTATGCCGAGATCTAGAGTTTGTGTAAATTATTGGGTCTTCTTGAGAATGTCTCTAATGAAAGGCGTAATAAGATTTAGTAAAAAAGGAAAGCTTAGTCCAAAGGTAAATTAAATCATATAGAATTGTTCAAGAAATAGGTCAAGTGGCCCACGAGTTAGAGTTGCCTTCGAAATTGGAATCTATGCATCCACTCTTTCACATATCTATATTACAGAAGTATTTTATGATTAGAGGATATTCGAGTTGAAAAGGTTAAAGCATAAATTAGAGATAGAGATGTATGTATATGAGGTAAGTTCTAACTTTATGATATTTTTATTAAAATTGATGGTTGTGTGGAGCTAAACGTTGTTGTGGATTGATTATGGCCCTGTGTGGCATATGTATTATGTTTTTCAGTTGTGTGACATGTTGGATATAGTCCAGTATACAGAGGAGACTCTGTCAAAATTTTCATAAGACCTTTAAGAGTTAGTTTATTTCCTATACCCCTCTACATTCTAGGATAAATGTTTCTAAAGTGGAAAAGATGTTACACCCCGTATTGTTTTTGCTCTAGTATGTGTGAGTAAAGTAGAGAAAGAATGGTAAGGCTAAGATACCATATTCAGAAGGATAATGAGTTTGAACAAGTATTAAGTAAATTTTGTAAGAGTTTGGGGTTAAACAAATCACGAAAAATACTTTTCGACGAATTTCGCCAAAAAAAGTGGATTGTAATAGCCCATACTTTCAGGATAAGAATACGAGTACTTAATATTATAAGAAGGTATTGTTATGAGGTATTTGAATCATACAATAGTCTTATGATAAGAATTGAAGTCAAGCAAGTTGTAAAATAAAAGTTGGCAAAAGTCATCGCAAGTTACGTTCATAAGTTCGTTGAAATTTGGATCAAATGTAGCAGAGATTTTCTCTCAATATACTAATATTTACGAGGTTATCCATTCATAAAATTGAAGGTCTACAAGTCTAGTTTTCAATACATTAAACTGTTCATTAATACGACATCAGAGTAGAGATAATCACATTTTCGTGAGACTGCGTACACAACCCCTTTGGAACCCACTTGATGTGGTGAATTTTATTTTCTATATATAAATTGATGGGACGAGTTTATTATCTCATTTTCATCATACACATATCCTATAGACCCTAAACTACTCTCCAAAGGTCCATATATGATCCAAGATCTAAATCAAAGATAAATAATGTGAATCAAGTGTCGGAAATCTTGTGGTGCTAGTAAGATCTAGTTCTTCTTCTTTATTGTTGAGTTGGAGGTTTTCTTAATGTTAAGAAATCTCATATCAGAGTTCATTCTTGTTGTTTAAGGTAAGAATATGTCTCTCCTTCATTTATTTAAGCTTGTAGGAGTTATGACTAGCTCGTATGATTAAAGCCCCGTTAGATAAAGGTCGCAAATCGTAGTTTTGTTGCCGTCGTTTGTCAAACTATTTTGAAGACCCCCTTATAGTATTTTGTGGATGGAAACTCATGAAATAAATTGATTATGTAGTGGTTGCTATTGTTAACAAGTTTTGAAAGGACGAAGGGGTTAAAGCCATAATTTGTTAGTTGTAAATCGAGTTTGTCAGTCGTCGTATCGTTGGTGTTGTCGAGCCATGTTGGGCTATTTTAAGAGTTATTTTGCTAATGTTTTATGGATGAATATTGTTGAGTAAGGCTCGGGTGTCGTTCACGCCCATCCGATTTGGAGTGTGACAGTTTAATGTTCGTTTCTTGGTGTTCTCGCAAATAACGACCTGTCTCGCTCTCCACTACTGAGGCCGAATATCTATCTCTTCCTGCTGCCACTAGTGAACTTCTATGGATTCGTTTATTGTTGAAAAAAGTTGGTCTTTCTTCTGGTTCCGTGTCTTCTTTGTGGTGTGATAATTTAAGTGCGACCCATCTTACCACTAACCCGATGTTCCACTCTCGCACCAAATAAATGGAGATCGATTTTCACTTTATTCGGGATCTTGTGCATAAAATGAAATTTCGGGTTCACTATATTTCTTCGCATGACCAACTTGTGGATATTCTTACCAAACCTCTCTTGAATGATTATTTTTGTGCTTTACGTGACAAGTTGAACCTTATACCTTGTTCGACTTGAGGGGGAGTGATAAGTATTGTATTTAAATATTAGTTAATATATCTATTAAGGGTTATTTATGTAATTGTATATGTATCACCTCTTGTATAAATACCTCATATATGATCAATGAAAGTTAAGTTGATTTCCCCTTCACAAGGAGAACATAAGATTCAGGCGTGTGCCCCTATATTTTATAGTTGAGAGGGGCAAATAGACCAGAGATACTATCCTCAAATTAAAAGAGATTGTGCTAGTTGCATACAATATTAGTAATATCTATCTAACTAAGTTGAATAAATATTGTTCCTAACTTAAAAGGTCAAAATTTTAAAGATTTGGTAGTCAAAATTCAAGTAGTTACTTTTAGAAAGTCTCGGTGGATTTTTATACTGATTTAACTATTTAAAAATCGATAATCATTTTGTTAATTGTTGTGTTACATTCTTAATACTATCTATTTTGTTGGTAAGTACTAGTACCGGGAAGTCTTAGAGAATCGTGGGACTGCAGACAACTTATTAGTGTCATCAACCCACAAAAATTACAAGATATACTTTACCAGTGTTGGAAGATCAAGCGAGTTGATGACATGATTTTAAGGGAGTCGACGAACGAAGTCCTAGTATATGACGATTGTAACTATAACATTCCTAAAGTAGCGAAATTTATTGTCGAGTAAGGTCTTCTGATCCACGAAATGTATAACAATTTGTGCTCTCTAGAGAGAAAAACTCGACGAAAGATATATCTGTGAAGATGTGGATACCTATACTGGACAAGTAAACCCTACAAAACTCCATTGTTTCATGGGATGGCTTTAGGTGTTTCCTAGTAAGAAAAGAAGATCTCAACTTACCTAACTTTTTCGACTTTTTTTCCTCAGAGATTTAAAATTTCTCATTGTAGAAATGTATTCCTCTTGTTAATTTCCTCTTTCTAGGTATACTAATCAAAAGGTGGGAGAGATCTTGGTATATTAAGGCATGACATATCTGTTCTCTCTTCTCTAATACGAAAACGTTAAAAGGAATTTATTGTCATCCATTGTTCGGCCTATGAGATATGAATCACTTTAACAAATAGATATAGTATTTCTGTAAAAAATGGATCTTGGACCTAACTCAACACCAAAAACTAGCTTGTGGAGTGGAGATTGTTCAAGTTATATTTCCATTCCATTTCCGATGTGGGATTCTTAACACTCCCCCGCATACCATACCTTGTTAACTTTGTTAACTGGAGAATGAATAATATAATTTGGGGGCCCAACATCGGTGAACAAAGAATTGAAATGAATCTGACTCTGATAACCATGTAAATAATGGATCTTGGACCTAACTCAACCCCAAATGCTAGCTTGTGAGGTGAAGATTGTCTAAGTTCATATAAGGAGTCCATTTCCGATGTGGAACTCTTAACATTTTCATCACATAAGTACATTGTTGATTAATGACCAACCTCTTCTGAATCAAATGCTCCTGAATGGGTAGTTGAATAGATGGATAAATTCTTTTTTTCTTGCTTATATAGAATTCAATTCTAAAAGTTATTTTTCATTTTGAAAAATATAAGAATCTTCTTGTGATGCCTCAAAATAGGGAGGGGCGTGATTGACACCGATCAGAACTAGTTATCAAGCAAACCCTAAACTAATAGACAATATTACAGAACTGATTGATTTAACTAAAAGGGCAAATGTAATTAGCAACACAAAAGTACTTTAGTCTGAAACTAGGAATACAAATCCACAATCACTCGCTAAGACCAGTCATGGGCCTTAAGAATATATAAATTAACATACTGTCCTCGGAGCATATAGCAATGCAGACGAGCAAGTTACAGGCTAAGACATTTCCTCATTTCGACAGCTATAGGTGAGCTCCGCCTTATTCCCGTGGAGTCTCCTTTTATCTTCATAACAATCATTTATTTATTTATTTATTTATCATGATGTTTGAGAACTAGCCAGTGGACCTTTTGTCCTGAACAGTTCGACAGTTCTGTTAGTAGAGGCTTTATATACGATATCAATTAGGTTATGGTATCATATTATTACATATATCCATTTGTTAGTATTTCAAAAGCTATAGAATTACACTTTCACTCAGATGATAAGTTTGGAGCACATACTATATATTTTTATAAAATGTTGCATCGCTGCATGAGCATCACAGCGTCAGAAATAATTTAATAGCCAAAAAGGTTCGTGTTGAATAACATCATTCACGAGTTCACAGACACTATACCAGTTGTTTAGATACACAGAAGATCACCTGAAGAACATGCAACAATGGCAGAGGCAATAGAGAAGAAGAAAAAGATGAACACTGTATATTGATAGAGAAAATGAATAGCAAGAATAGGGTTAGAGTTTTCCCCTTGTACTACGATTACATTTACAGTGAATGAATAATGAATTCCCCAATACACTTTCTCTATTATTAAAGTCTTTGGAGTCTGATACAACATGCCTTAGTGGTCGCCTTAGTGGGCTAAATAATGACCCTTTACCCTTTATTTATTTTAACGAGCTCCTCAATTTGGATCTTTGAAAGATGTTGATAATCTAGCTTGGAACAAAGATGAAAGTGTTGATGTCTGTTGAGACCTTTTGTGGCGAATCTGTAGGTACATTGCAGTAGGAACATACTCAGTTTTCACCACTCCTTTCTGGATTTTTTCCCCGTATGAAATGTAGATCAATCTCTATGTGCTTGGTCCTTTCATGAAACACTGGGTTTGCTGCTATTTGTATAGCTGACTTGCTGTCAGTAAATATTGTGACATGTTGTCTAATATTGAAATCAATGTCTCTCAGCAGTCCAACAATCCAGGTAATCTCAGCAACTGTACTAGCAAGACTCCTATATTCAGATTCTGCAGAGCTTCTAGAAATTGTAGTCTGCTTCTTAGACTTCCAGGAAATGAGAGAATCACCAAGTTTCACCAGTAACTCAGTAATGGACCTTCAGATGTGGGCATGCGGCCCGATCTGCATCACGAAGCGATTAGAGTATTACATTGATTACTAGACATGAGTACCCCCTGTCCTGGCTGGTTTTTTAGGTACCTTATTATTCTTAAGGCAACATTTAGATGAGACTTCTTAGGATGTTGAAGAAACTGACTGAGAGTTTGAATACTATAAGCTATATCTGGTCTAGTAATAGTAAGGTATAGTAACTTACCAATCAATCTTTGGTAGATCTTAACATTGTCTAAGAGCTCATCAGTACTAGTATTATTATTTTCCTGATTATTCTGTTGCTCAGCAACCAGCACATCATGTTCTTTGGTGGTCATTTTGGTATTACAGTCAGTAGGTGTGTTAATAGGCTTAGCTCCAGCTAATCCTGATTCTGAAATAAGCTCCAATGCATATTTCCTTTGATGCATTAGAATTCCTTTATTAGATCTAGAAAATTCAATTCCTAAGAAATATCTTAATTCTCCTAGGTCTTTCATCTTAAACACATCTTGAAGAGACTGCTTAGTTTCTCTTATCAGCTTCACATTGTTCCCTGTAACTAACATGTCATCTACATAAACAAGTACAATGATAATACCCTGACTGGTTTGTTTTATAAACAGGGAGTGATCATAGTGTGACTGTCTAAATTTCATTTGTACCAGGGCTTCTGTTAATTTAGAATTCCACTGTCTAGGTGCTTGTTTGAGGCCATATAGGGATTTATTTAGTCTACATACCGCCTTTGACTAATGAATCCTTGTGGGAGATCCATATAAATTTCATCATCTGAGATCCTTGAAGAAAAGCATTATACATCAATTTGATGAATGTGCGACCTTTAGAGGTGCGATAGAAATCTGATCCTAACAATAACCATTTTTACTCTTTGGAGAGAAAGTTTCTTGATAATCTATCCTTCATTGGTTGTAACCTTTAGCAACTAACCTAGATTTTAATCTTTCTATCTCACCAGATTCTTTGTATTTTATTTTATAAATCCACTTGCATCCTATTGGGTGCTTTCCTGTAGGCAAGGGAACAATTTCCCAAGTTTGATTATCCTGTAAGGCTTTTATCTCTGCTCTCATGGCTTCCACCCATCTAGGATCTTTGGAAGCCTCAGTATAGGTTTGTGGTTCTGTTATTTCAGAGAAGGAAGTAAGAAAAACCTGATATCTACTACTTAAGTGTTTATAGTACATATAGTCCTGAATATGATAGAGTACACTGTTAACATTGGGAGTGACAAAATCTTTGAGCCATATAGGTGGTTGTCTAGACCTACTAGATTTTCTGATACTAACAGTATTTTCTGATTGTTGTTGACTTACAGACTTGTCAGAGTTATTAGTGTTGGTCTCAGCACTGTTAGGAATATTACCAGTAGCAGGAATGGTGGTGGTATCTGTAGGTTCATTTTGAGATTCAATAGATGTGCTTTGAATAACAGGTTGAGTTATACCATCTGGTTGGGTTATGTGGATATCATTCTCCAGATTCTTGAAAATAGGAACAGTGGCTATAATGTTCTTAAAAGGGTACTCTGTTTCCCTGAATGTAACATCTCTACTAACAAGAAGAGTTTTAGCATTCATGTCATATAAAATGTACCCCTTTTGAGTTTCTGAAAATCCCATCAAAACACAGTACTTAACTCTAGATTGGAGCTTATCAGTGACAGTGAGGTCATTAGCAAAACACAAGCAGCCTATGGTTCTGATGTGACCTATGGAAGGCTTCTGCCTGTAAATACTTTCATAGGGTGTCTTTCCAGTAATGGAGGATGGCATTCTATTTATCAGATACACTGCTGTCTGTACACATAGACCCCAAAACTTAATAGGGATATTGGCTTGAAGTCTTATTGCTCTAGTTACCTCTAGTATGTGCCTATGTTTTCTTTCAGCCACGTCATTTTGTTGAGGTGTGTAGGCACAAGACCTCTGATGGATTATTCCTAACTTCTGAAAGAGATTGCTACATATGTCATTAACAAACTCTGTGCCATTGTCAGTTCTAACTATCTTAACAGTTTGTTTAAATTGAGTAGACACATAACTAAGAAATTGATTAATAACCACACAAGTTTCTGATTTCAATTTCAGCAGGTAAATCCAAGTCATTCTTGAACAGTCATCTACTATAGTTAAGAAGTATTTCTTGCCATTATGTGTTTCTACTTTGTAAGGACCCCATATATCCATATGCACCATATCAAAAGTAGAGTTACAACAAGTATTGCTATTAGTAAAAGGTAGTCTATATTGCTTTGCACAAGGACACACATTACAGGTCTTTATTGTTTTAGCTATACTAGCAGCACTAGTAGTAATTAATTGACTTAGTACTTTGCTAGAAGTGTGGCCAAACCTTCTATGCCACAGATTTATATCATCTTCTGAAATTTCTTTAACTTGTGCAGTTAGTCCTGACTTCCTTGGATCCTGTATGGTTCCTGAAGCCAGTACATAGAACCCATCATGGAGTTTACCAATCTCCTTCACCTTCCCACTGTAGAGATCCTGAAATAGGCAAAAGTCAGGATAAAAAACAGCAGCACAGTTTAATTCTCTAGTGAGCTGAGATACAGACAACAGATTATGTTTAAATTCAGGCAGATATAAAACATTACTCAAAGTGCTTCTGGTAGACATATTACTTGTACCAGTGTGAGTGACCTTGGCAGTTCCACCATTTGGTAAAAATACATTCTTAGTACTTGCAGTAATCTCACTTAGTTTGGTTACTTTGTCTAACATATCTAAATCAGATACCATATGATTTGTGGCACCTGTATCTATTATCCATTTTTTGACTCTATCAACTACTTGTAAGGCTTCAAGTTTAGTCATACCTGCAGTGTTTGCTAAAGAGTTGTCACCTTGAGAGTCAGCATTTGTAGTATTCTGGCCTTTGTTCTGATTTAGCAGCATGAGTATCTGTTCATATTGGTCCTGTGAGAACACTGGTGCTCCTCCAATCTTCCAGGTATTTCCAGTTTTTTCAGGTGCAGGCCTCTGAGTGTTGTGTTCAGCACCTTCAACACAGACATTGTTAACAACATGCTCCTTCCTTTTTGACCTGAAGCCTGGTGGGTAACCCACTATTCTATAGCAAGATTCCTTTGTGTGTCCCCTCATTTTGCACACATCACAAAATAGGTTTGTATTTCTTTTATATTGGGGTTTTGTTGTAGTCCCTGTCTTAGAATACAAACTAGAAATCTTTGTTTGTCCCATCTTCTTTGGGCTGACCCAAGCAGACCTGCTGACTTAGCACTTATCCCCTTTTGATTTTCATCACTAACTATCATAGAATAGGCTTTGTTGACTGTGGGAAGTGGAGTCATGAGTAGGATCTGGGACCTAGCCTGCATATAGCTTTCATTTAGGCTCATTAAGAACTGGTACAACTTTTACCTTTGTAAATACTCTGTGAAGTCTTTAGATGTGGGACATGCGATTAGGGTGGAACGAGGCACGAAATTCTACCCACATGTTTTTCAGTTTAGTGAAGTATTCGGAAACACTATTATTCCCTTGAGTTAGAGTGGCAATTTCCCTATGCAAGTCAAAGGTTCTTGATTCATCCACCTTATCGAACCTTTCCCTCAGATCTTCCCATACTTCTAGGGCTGATTCTGCATATAAGACCCCACTCGATGAAGCTGCTGGATCTGACATTCATCGATCGTGCTTGGACTCTGGCATTAACTCTGTCCCATTGGTCCCATAGTTCCACTTCAAACTGCTCCTTGACACATCTTCCATTCACAAACCCCAATTTGTTTCTCCCAAGCAGTGCTATTCTCATGGATTTGCTCCATATAGTATAGTTTTCTGATCCCGAGAGTTGAAATGACACTAATGAGGTTCCACTCACATCAGATGTTTGTAGATACAGGGGATGGTTATGGTCTAAAATTGTGGTAACAGAGGAAATAACTGCACCCTCTCTTGGAACTGACTGTTTGGAGGATGTGGGTAGTGTATTGCCTTCGGGAAGGGTTTTGTGTGGAGAGTTGTCTTCAGAACTGGAATCGGTACCCATTTTACCAGGTTGATTTGTGTTTCTTTGTAGTACGAATATCAAGAATCTTTCCAGACAGAGGTCAATATACCAGTTAACAGATATTTCTTGTTATCAAGATAACCGTAACTTTTAGATAAACTTGTCAACCGGTTCGGGTTGACCGAGCCGGGCCAGTTGACGTGGATTTAAGCGGCCGTAAGAGGCATCTGGGTTGGGGTTGGATCGCCCTGACCCCAACCCGCAGTTATGAAAAAACCGATAAGGCGGACCGATTAGGCGGTAATGGAAAACCGGTTCATTCTGGGTTAGCCGTCGGGCCAGATTACAAAAAAAAACATTTTCCCCCAAGCGGTATTATTCTGGTTGGGCTTGGAAGGGCACTGGGCGGGGGCCTTGCCAGCGGTCATTTCGGCCAGTTGGCCATTTTTTTTTTTATTTATTTATTTTAATTACATTTTTACCCTTTAAAAAATCTATAAATTCTCTACGTTTTCTTCATTTTTATCACACAACATTTCTCTCAATTCTCTTATTCTCAATTTTTCATACTCTCTTAATCATCTTTATTATCAATTTTCAAGTTATTATTATTATTAGTTTTCAAATTCAAAGTAGCAAGACTTGAGACTTGAGCTTGAGTTTCAATTGAATTCGAATTAGAAGTTTGGTACACTCGTTTCATTCTCTAATTATTTTATTAAATTGTCATATTTATTTGTTGATTATTTAAATATTTTATAATGTCTTTACTAAGGGGAATTGCGTCGGATTGTAGTAAATCTAGTTCGAGGGTAAAAATCAGAGGTTCTTCATCATCTAATCAAAATATAGATTATGATCAAATGCAAGAAGATTTTGGAATAGAAGATAATGAATGTGATAACGTTCAATTAGATGATATTGATGAACTTGAAGAACAAGAACAAGAACAAGAACCTCCTACACCTACTAGTGTTTCTTCTGTCAATGTTGGTACTGCTAGTGGTAGTCGTAGTCGTAGTCGTAGACCTCCTTTACCAGGACCAGTAGCAAGAAAAAAAAGGAGTAAAGTGTGGCTCTTTTATGATAAAGTTGTGGGTACTGATAGAGTTAAATGTAATATTTGTGGGAGAACTTATAAACATAAGACAGGGGGTGGTGACGGGGGGACGGACACTATAGGTAAACATATAAAACACGATCATACGGCACAATGGAAAGCTGTCTCTGATTTAGAACCCGGTCAACAACAACTTAATCCATTAACTGGGGGCTTGGCTAAGTACGATCCAAAAAAAGATCTCATTGAATTAGCAAAAATGATTGTCGGAGGTTGTTTACCTTTTTCTTTTGCTTCTTCTTCATATTTAATTACATATATTCAAAGAGTATATAATCCTTTTTTTAAAGGTGTTCCTCGTAGTACTACTAGAGCCGATATTTTTAGACTTCATAATGATTATGTGATTTTCTTGCAATATTTGTTTGCTAACCTTCCATGCCATGTTAGTTTTACTTCAGACATTGGACATCGTTGAGCAGTTATGATTATTTAACAATTACTTGTCATTGGATTGATGAAAATTTTAGAATGGAAAAAGCGTATTATTGCTTTGCGTATGGCGAGGATCAAAGTCATCTTGAAAAATATATAAAGCGAAACTATTTGTTTTTATGCCCAAAATATAATCTTTATAATAAAATACTTTGTGTATCATTCGATAATGCATCTAATAGAAGCTAACTGCTGTAGATCTTTTAAAAGCGGAAGTACAACCACCTGATATATTTCATGTTCGTTGTGCTTGTCATATTTATAATTTAATTGTTAAAAGTGGTCTTGATTTATTTTCACCTGAAATAAAACTTGTCAAAAGAAATTTGTTGGAGTTATTCAGTAATAATAGGAAAAATAGAATTATAGAATTTAAAGAAAAATGTAAACAATTTAATTTGAGACCTAAATTCATGCGGAAGAGATTATTACGGTGGAATTATACTTATTTATTTTTAAAAGAATGTTATAAGTATAAAGACCCCATAACACATGTGCAAATACGCATTGTAAGAACGTGATGTATATGTTAACAAGCGAACATTGGAAATCAATTGGTGAACTTTTAAAATTTTACGTAAATTTTACATGCAACTGTTGAATTTTCGTGATCTTATTACCAACAGATTTGTAATGTTTTAGCTCATATAATTTGAAATTTCATATTTACTTTATGGTTTAAAATCAAATGTGAAATATAAAGATGCGATTCTGATTATGTTTGAAAAGTTTAAAAATATTTTTTCCTATTCACGATGTTTATTGTATTGGTGCGATCTTAAATCCTTCTATTAAAAAGTAGATTGTCATAATTTAATATTTAGTTTATATACTTATATGGAAATAGGTCAAACAGAAACTCCATCTTCATTTGATTGCATAAGTAAACTTGATACTAATTTAACTACATTATATGAATATTATGTTACATTACATGATACCACCAACTTTGCTACTAATATTACTTCTAGTTACGGTTGCGTGTCTACACTGCGAGTTGATCTTGATGACGATGAAGAAGAATCTTTAGACATATGAAACACTTTTACAACACAACCAACCACAAGCCGATCTTGCGATGAGATGCAATTTTATTTGCAAAAGCCAGCGGAGCCGAAGAAAAATTTTGACCCTTTACAATGGTGGCAGGATAACAAAAGGCAATTTTCGGTACTTGCGATGGCGGGATGTTCTTAATGTGTCGATCTCAACGGTGGCTTACGAAAGTGCATTTAGCCAAGCACGAGATCAAATAGGAGACCACGTCACTCGTTGGATGGAAGCACATTAGAAGTGTTAGTGCAGCAGGGATTGGATCAGATCAGAGAGAAGAAATCAAGGATGTGGAGACGTTAATTCTCCGGAAGATGAAGAAATAGGCAATATTTTGGAAGGCGGGAGCGGAGGCGGGACTGGAATTAATACTCCAGATTTAGAGGCTATGGAGCATAACCAATTCAATCAACCTATAGATTACGAAGAACTTGCAAGAAAGATGCATAATATGTAAATAAAATTATTATTACTTCATTATGTACTCTTATTAACGTTATGAAAGTTCAAAAGTTTACATCTTATCATTAATTTTAATTTTACTATCTATTTAGTTGTTAATCTGTTATTACTTATTTGTTAACTTATATGATATATCTACTAATCTAATAAATTAATAAACGTATAATACAAATTTACAATATAAAGTTATAAACTATAAAGTATAAAGTTATAAACTATAAAATAAAAAGTTAACTTTAAAGTTTCAATTTTAATATATACAACTAAATTATATATTATATTATTATATTATATATTTAAATTGAATTTAGTTAATATTATAGAAAAAAAATACTAGAAAAAAAAATAAGCGGACGGTAGGGCCAGTTCGATCCGAACATGCGGGCCGACACGGAATCCGATGACCGGACCGGTTGGCGTAGTCGTGAAGCCGGGACCGATAACCGTCGAGCAAGTTAAACCGTGAGGGCTATCGGTCGGGCCGGTCAGCCCGTTAGACACCTTTACTTTTAGACAACAAAATATAGGGTTTTGAACAGACTCATCGAGAAATATGTTTGAAGAACAGAAACTAGGGTTTTTGAAAAAAGAAAATCCGGATCTTCCAGTTAATAAACCCAAGGAAAGATCATAGAGATAACAATCTTTCCTTCAAATATGTTTAAAGAACGGACACTAGGGTTTCGAGAAAAAAAAATTGCAGATCTGCCAGATAATGAACTCAAGAAAAGAGAATAGAGGAATAACAACCTTTCCTTACAGATCTTTTTCAGTGATGCGATTGTGTTGAGCCCTCGATCTTTGGCTCTGATACCATGTTGAACAACATCATTCACGAGTTCACAGACACTATACCAGTTGTTTAGATACACAGAAGATCACCTGAAGAACATGCAACAATGGCAGAGGCAATAGAGAAGAAGAAAAAGATGAACACTGTATATTGATAGAGAAAAAGAATAGCAAGAATAGGGTTAGGGTTTTCCCCTTGTACTACGATTACATTTACAGTGAATGAATAATAAATTCCCCAATACACTTTCTCAATTATTAAAGTGCTGGAGATACAATGGGCTGCCTTAGTGGGCTAAATAACAGCCCTTTAACCTTTATTTATTTTAACAGTTCGCTTGGTCATGTTAAGTCACCGAGCGTCAGTGATCACGACTTGATCAGAAATTAGGGTGTGGCATCCGTGATTTTCTAGGCTGGAAAAATTTATTGTGCGTCACACAATCACAGCGCCAAGCCAAACCTGAATTTTTTTCTAGGTCTTGAGTGATGCGGGCTCGTTTGGTACGTCACATTGAACTATTTATTTTTATATTGGATTGTAATGGATTGTTAATATATAATGGACGGTATTAGAGTATTAATATATAATGGATTGTATTTTTTTTAGTACAGTTCAGGAGAGACCCATCTACTAAAAAATGGCAGTTGGAGTGTACTATTTTTAGAAATAGTACAGTCCAGTCCGACTGAAAACACTCACCAAACGCTGTATTATTTTTTTGTCCAGTACAATACATCGTAATACAGCGTACCAAACGTGCTTTATAGTACCGAAATACTGGAACATATTATGTTGTAGTCCATGCGATGGTTGGGCGATGCATGGCCCTTATTTAAGTATTTGGGATATTTTATTTTGTCAGTTTTGAATATTTTAAGACACCTTCTCGGTTTTGCTAGGTTCATTATCATATTTGTATGCCCATAACATGCTTTAAATACTATTATACATTTAAGTGAGTCCCAACTAATTATATGACATGACATGCCTTACACCTTTATTTCTTATTTATTCCATAACATACTTATTTATATACACAAATTACGATATATGTAGAACACCGTTAAAGATACCCCACGCTGAAACTAATATTAGTATTCTACTTTTCAATTTTACCTTCCATCGTCAACCTTAAGAAATGCAATCTTGAGATCCTCGTGTTTTTTAACGCATAACACTAGTACTACAATCTTTCTCGAGATGTTAATTTTTTTCATAAAGCAAAAAAATCACTTATAAAGAATAGCACAAATGCACAGTCACTTATCTATCTATTCATTATTATATATAGGCACCTGGGGAACGAACTAATGAAACATTCTTCATCTCCAAGAACATATATCCTCCCTTTTTATAAACATTATTGAAAGAAATAATCCCTTTCACTCTTATTGATGAAAGACATATATATACACGTTACATAGGAAAATCCTTTTTCTATTCTACGTTTAAAAAATTCTACTCTATTTGGAGACTAACTAAAATTATGGTACTAGTACAAGTCCAATTATATTACATTATACTTTCCTAATATACAATATATTTGGACATATATGGAATGTCCCCAATGTCACGGACTGTCTTGGATTTGGGCCAATGGGCTGCTCACGGACTGACTTGGATTTGGGCCAGTGGGCTGCTTTGTCCGTGACTGCTTTGTTCCGTGATTTATACATACAATATACTATGTATATTGTATGTATATTTAACAAACACACGCAGTCATAGCGGGCAGTCTTCGTACGCTGAGACTGTCTCTAAAATCTTCAAAAAGAATAGAGGGAAGACCCTTTGTAAAGATGTCTGCAATTTGATATCTGGAAGGAACATGGCAGACGCGTACTTGTTCTCGAGCTACCTTTTCTCTAACAAAATGAATGTCCATCTCGATATGTTTAGTGCGCTGGTGCTGAACTGGATTACCAGAAAGATAGATGACACTAATATTATCACAATATACCAAGGTAGTTATCTGAATAGGACAATGGAGCTCTAAAAGAAGATTATGTAACCAACATGACTCAGAGACTACATTGGCTACCCCTCGATACTCGTCCTCTCCACTCGAACGTGAAAGTGTGGATTGACCTTTGGCAGACCAGGAGATCAAGTTATTTTCAAGAAACATACTGATAGCGGGCGTAGAGCGTGCCGTATCCGACAACCGCTGATAAGCATCTGTATAGAAGACAAGCGTAGACGTCGACAAAGGATACAAATGCAGGTCATACTCAAGTGTTCCCTGAATGTACTTAAGAATGTGTTTGAGCATATTCATATGTTCAATCCTTGAGTCATGCATAAACAAACACACCTGTTGTAGGACATATGTAATATCAGGTCGCGTGAATGTGAGATACTGAAGGGCGCCGGCAGGACTACGATACGGGTCAGATTCTCATAGGGAGAGCCATCTACAACACCCAACTTGGGTTTAGTATCAACTAGAGTTGAAGTGAACTTACAAGATGACATCCCAGCCCTCTCAATGATCTCTGATGCATACTTCCTCTGTGATAAGAACAATCCACCTGCATGACGAATGACATCAATCCCCAAAAAATAACTCAATGGCCCCAAGTCTTTCATGACAAACTCAGTACTGATCATTGTCATAATAGACTGGCGTAATGTATCAGAAGAGGCAGTCAAGATAATATCATCCACATATAATAGTATATAAGCCATCGAAGAACCCCGTCGATATGTGATTAATGAATTATCAAACCTACAGCGAGAGAAACCAATAGTCGATACACAGTCAGCAAACCTCTTATACCAAGCCTGTGGAGACTGCTTAAGCTCATACAAGGACTTTTTCAACAAACATATATGATTAGGATATCGAGTATCCCTAAACCCCAAGGTTTGATGAATATATACTATCTCTTTGAGATCACCATGTAGGAAAACATTTTTCACGTCTAGCTGATGCATGGACCATGTTTTTGACAAAGCCAAGTTGAGCACGGGTGGTAGATATCTTGGCCACTGGACTAAATGTTTCATCACAATCCACTCCAACCTACTGAGTCTTACCATCACATACAAGTCGAGTCTTATGTCTTGCAAAAGAACCGTCAGAATTATCCTTATAAGCAAAAATCCACATAGACCGAATAATATTAACGTCAGATGAATGGGTACGAACTCCTACATATTATTATCAATAAGAGCATTATATTCATCAGTCATGACAATTTTCCAATTTGGGTCATTATCGCGCCCGTTTTTTACTTCGGGGTCTGAACGGTACTACAACATTGCTCTTTGGCGCGGTTCCCTGGATTGAGCAAAAATGCTGATTTTGAGGAGTCGTCACCTAATTGTTGAGTGAATTAGGACACTTGAACTATTGCAATAAAAATACTGCAATTGATCTCCATTTAATGATCTGCAAAATTAATGAGATTCTGGATCAGGGTTCTTTATTATCCTAAAGGGAAGGGGTTAGGCATCCTTTAAGATCCGCTAACTTGCGGCTATCCGATCAACCCTGAGTTAATTATATATTGACTTTTTATTCTACCTATTCTAAGCATTTTCCATAATTTATAATAAAATACAATACAGAATAATAAAACTAAAATCAAATGCAACGACATAAAATAAGACTCCGGGACATCTTTTTAGTCATTTTTAGGCATTCTGCACAAGATGTATCTCCGGGTACCTGTATAAACACTTAGAAAAAGTGTTAGTAATAGAATGAATAATTCTAAAGCAATGACAAGAATTAATAAGTAAAACCAAAAACAAACCCGTCTTTTGTACAGGGGAGGCCTTGAAAATCAGACGGAGATTCCTTCATCGGCCAAATGTAGTATTTGTTCAAAATCAATTAAACAACAGTGTAGTATTATATGTTCGAATCAAGTTTACCAGCAAAATGTCAAAAATTAGTAATAAGAAGACCAAAAATCAGTAGCAACATGTCCAGATCAATTCAATAGAGCAGTCAAAACAATCCACAAATTGTCGGGATAGTAAACGAGCAGCAGCAACACAACATAGCGAATCAGTGATCCGCGAAGTGGAAGCAATAGCCGATGAATCGCCGAAAAACATAAACTCATACCAAATCAGCTAACAAGCAGAACGAACTGATGAGACTCCCAAAATAAATTTAAAAAAAATAGTCCAACAACTAGTGTTGTTATCAGTCCAGACCGGTCCGGGTATCGACATACCAGAACCGGTCTGTTAAGCTTATCGGATATATCCGGACCGGTCCGATAAGCCTATCGATCCTATTGTCTGGACCGGGACCGGTCCGGTACCTTACCGGTCGGGTACCCGAGTCGGACCGATAATTGTTTATTGGATCTTCTGGATACCGGTCCGGTTCTGGTAGGGACCGTGAGCAAATGAAACGAAATGTGTTATTATCGGTCGGTTCATGGACCGAAACGAAGCCACGAAATACAAAAGTAGCGAACGCACAAAATTAATAGGTAAAGTGGTATCAATTTCAATTCCTTGAATCAAAATTAACAATGAAATAAAACCAAACACGATGGCAAATGTTCTTGCCGGTCGCGGTGATGCCATTTGCGATGAGAGTAACGTGCCAAAAGTTCAACCAAAACATTTGAGTTAAATCTAAAACATTAAACTTTACAAGGAAACTGTTACACCCCGTAATTCCAGGACGTATACAAGAGAATAGACGCGAGAACACAAGACTTGAAAATTGGTACGAAAGGAAGAATTGTTTTTCCGAAGGAAAATCTTCCGAACGTCGGAAAGGAAAAATGTCCGTTGATGAGAATTGGATTCTAAAAATGCATTATTTGAGGAGTATGGAATTTATTATCATTATGGAAATTTATTTTTCACGGATTTGGTCACGTAGGGCCCATCCGAGAAATTTTACGTTTTGTGGGGCCCACGAGGGTTACAAAATTTATGGACAAATGGGAGGGCTACACATGGCACCCCCCCACATGGTCTTGGACGAAATTGGGCAAGGGTGTAATGGTCATTGACCAATGTAGATGAACAAGTCTTGCAAAGCTTGAGAAAATTGACCAAGTCAACTTGCCACTTGGATAAATATTAATTTCCTTCATCCTAGCCACACATATGTTATTATCTTGACCCTCCATTGTATTATATATACACACTAGATGCAAGACCAAGTCTTCAACACTTAGAAATTTTCACAACATTCTTGTTATTAGAAGTTGCTCTCGGCTTTGTGCATTTTCTCACAAGAAAATTTTGCAATTTTGGTTCATTATTCACAAGACTTTAACCCAAGGTCCATAAGGGTATTGTAAGGATATCTCAATAGAAAGATCTCGGAAAAATGACGTTTTCACGTTAGTCGCAAGGCGAAAACCTAAGTCGTTTTCATAGTTTTGGATTGGAAATGGAAGAGAATTTGGTTGTGAACTTCTAAAGGCTTCAAATAGCGGATTGGAGCGTAAAGGAAAGGAGCTAAGAATTGCTAAGGAGCGACTTTGAATCTTGGAATTTATAAGGGCTTATAAAGGTAACAATCTTGTCGTTTTAGTAATTAAGATTACTTATTGTTGTAGCTATGGATATTAGCAAGCATGAGGTATATAGTATGAAGTTTGATAAGTGTATTTGCTATTGGAACCCTAATCCGAAACTAGCATGTTTAGCCTTTGAGATTACAATTCAATTTGATTATTAGTTTAAGTCGTCACATGTTATATAAAGAAGGAATTATAGTTGTTAAAGTTGTTTATGACTATATAACATGTTAGACCTAAGAACTTGGATTGAAAAAGAATTGGAAATGACTTGTGTTGTTGTACATGTTAGCCGAGAATGGCTTTGAATATTGAAGTTACTTTGTATTAATTGTGGGGCAGAATTTTACACGTATTGTAAGGCGTGTAATCCCCTTTGATTGGTTGGTGTATTGAGACTTAAATGTGGCATGTTGGTTATTGATTATCGGGCCTTGAAAAAGGTGGAAAAGTATGTAGAAACAAAGGAGGTGCTGCCCGATTTTCTGTAGATTAAGAGACCATATACTTAGTATTATTCTACGTTAGAAACTAGAAGTTGATAGTCGTGTTGTGGCCATTATAGGTTGACAATTATACGTGCGGCGTATTCGACTTAGCTTGTGGATTAAGTCGAAAGGTATGTGAACCATCTCCTCTTCTTCTAGCATGATTCCTTATGATAAAGAAAGTAAGTCCTACTCCTTAAATGATTCATTCCTTGATTGTACTTGGATTGCCTAATATAGAAGTTGTTCTATATACTTCCTTGATTGTTCTTTAGATGTTTAAATTTGAAGTTGTTATAATCCATTCCCTTAATGAAGTTTGGATTTTCAAAAGTGCAAGTGTTTTACTTGAAGTACTTAGAGTCTTAAAAAGGAAGTGGTTCCTAATCTTTTGGCTAGTGCCTTAGTTCCAAAACCTAAAAGTTGTTATAATGACTTTAGGGGAGTCAAATGAGTGATTTACTTAATTGATTTAAAAGAGGAGAAATGACATGACTTAAAGAGAAGTAACTTATTTTAAATGTGTGAGTTACTTGAGATTTAAAAGTAGAAGAAACTTGATTTCTAAAGTTAAGAGACTTGATTTCTAAAGATTAAGAGACTTGAAGTAGTGTGAAAGTTAAGAAACTTGATTTGAAAGTATGCGATACTTGGTTTTAAAAGTATAAGTCTCTTGGATATAAAAAGAATGAATTTGTCTAAAACCATAAAGGGTTATAACAGCTTTATGGGAAGTTAGTTATAACGGTTTTATGGAAGGTTAAGAAAATTGTCTATTTTGATTGATAGGCATGAGTTGCCTAAGTTGTGAAATTTAAAGTTACTTAGTTTCAAAGCCTTGAAATGAATTTCTAAAGGTGTAGTAACGTATTTTGAAAAATAGACATGCCTTGATACTACGGGTGTTAGTATCTTGGGGCTTTATATAAAAAAAGTCGTTTGAAAAGAATGGACGTACGTAGTACTTTGGCTTGTTTAACTGATAATTGTTCTATTTGTTCCTTGATAATACTTTGGCTTGTGTAAATGAGAATTATTCTATTTGTGCCTTGATAGTACTTTGGCTTGCTTAAATAAGGATTTCTCTTAGTATATGTAAAAAGAAGGCATGATAATTGTCTTGGTTTATGTAAAAAGGAAAGACATGGTAATTGTATTGGTTTATGTAAAAAGGAAAGACATGGTAATTGTCTTAGTTTATGTAAAAAGGAAAGACATGGTAATTGTCTTGGTTTATGTAAAAAGGAAAGGCATGGTAATTGTCTTGGTTTATGTAAAAAGGAAAGACATGGTAATTGTCTTGGTTTGTATAAAGGCATGGTATTGTCTTGATTTATGTGAAAAGGAAAAGGCACGGTGTTGTCTTGGTATACTTGCATATGGATTGCTCATATAGATATTCGTGCAAGTGTCATATTTCCACATCTCCGCGTCCCTCCATAAAGGCCCGACAACTTGTTTCAAGGATATCATGGAGTAGCTCCCCATGGTGGTGAGTTGTACACACTCACGGCGGGTCGGTATTTGACTCGGGCTGGTTAAATTCCCGGGATATATATAAGCCATGGATTAGCTATCCGTGATGCGAGTATCGTGTACTGATGACTCATTGCGGGTCCACATGACCTAAGCGGGTGAAATAGTCCCATGATAGGTTGCATTATAACACAGATGGTGGTTGACCACAGCAGCACGACGCCGTGTTTTGAAAGCGATGGTGATTTCATTAATGAAAGGGTGCAGTGTGTTTATGACTTAAAGTGGAACAGTTGGTCTCATTGTTATAAGCATAACTTAAAAGATAAAAAACAATTCCATTACTCTCATGTTTGCAAGGTTCAGTGTGCTTATTGATGTTATGTTATATCATGGACTGCCGGCAGTGAGGAAGGATTCCACGAGCATGATTGATATTATGGGCGTGAGACCCATGGTTATATTTGAGTAATGACTTTGAGGGCATGAGTCTCTGACTTGATATGACTGCTTATGTATTATGTACTGTAATTTGGCTATCATACATGTCTCATGTTTTGTATGAAGCTTATGATTTCATTCTGATATTTTGATTTCACATACTTGGTACATTCCCGTCTTGACCTCGCTTTGGGTCTGCGTTCATGCGCGAGTTTAGGTCTGTGATTTGGTGATCTGTAGGTGTAGGACCTGCTCAGAGTTTTGGGTAGCTCCGTACATTCGGGAGTTTATCATTTTGGTATAGATCCTTGATGTGCTTTTATGCGATTATGGATGCGGCGGGGCCTTGTCCCGTCATAGTTCAGTAAAACTCTTAGAGGTCTGTATTCATATGTGGGATTGGACTCATGTACAGTGTAGTACCTTTTATTATGTATATTATGTGGCAGACTTGTCGGCTTTGCCCTTGCATGTTCGTTGGTTTTAAAAGAAAAAAAATGAGGTGTTATTTAATTCCGCGATTTACTTGTGTCAGTTAGGTAGAAGGGTGCCCAAGTAGGGCACGATCCACGCCCGGTTCGGGCGTGACAGTGGTATCAGCGATCGATCCTCGGAATGTCTACAGACCGTGTCTAGTAGAGTCTTGATTATCGGTGTATTGCGCGCCACACCCATAAACAGGAGGCTATAAGACATTTAGGAGTTGGTTTCTATTCTTCTCACTCTGAGATCGTGCCATAGAGCTGTGTTATTAATATAATTCCTCTCTGACGTATTATTATGTTACAGCTATGCCTCCAGGGAAAGCTTGATGCCTGAAGGGCAAAGCGTAGCAGAGCTACGGTCGGACTCGGAGAGTTGATAGGGCTTGTGCAGGTATACTGGATATTGTGCCACGATCGGCGAGTTCTTAGCACGAGTTTTGAGGCCCAAGCACGAGCTTCCAGTTTCTCGATTGGGGAAGACTATATGGTCATAAGGAAGCGATTATGTTATTGACCGAGATAAGCGGTGCTACGATTTCACCAGCAGAGGTTATTCGGCGATGCATACATGTACAGAGGGTAGAGGGCCAACGCGGAAATCAGCGTAAGAGGGCTAGACCGGTTGGTTATCCCGGTGAGTTTTTTGGACGAGCAACCTCAGCAGCGAGTGAGATATTCGTCTCAGCCTACCCAGTACATACCCCCGTAGCTCACAGGTGGGAGATTGGACCCCACAAGGTATTTAGGAGCCGATCCGAGCTCCAGGGTTTGAGCTTCTCAGAGGAGCAGAGGATTTTCTCAGTCGAGGCCACTTATTCCTCAGTGTTTCCGGTGTAGTAAGCGTCAAATGCCGTTATGGGACAGGTGTTTGTTTTTACTGTGGCCGTCCGAGCCATGTACTGAGGGTATGTCCTTTTAGAAAGAGCACCGGTGAGGTGGCTCGGCTATGGCGGTGGTTGGTTCCTTCTCCGGTATGCGCCCCGAGCGGTGTTGGATGTTAGCCAGCCGTGGTAGAGGTCAGAGTGGAGTTTATAGTTCTGGCGGTCCTTCGAACCGCATAAATGACGTGTCTACTGGGCAGGATCAGGAGGCAACATCGCATGGGGTTACAGGTATATTTCGATTCTTTTAAATCATACGTGCATTGATAGATTCAGAGTTCGCCCTAGCGTATATGTTTTCCCTTTGTTGCTAGTAGTTGTAAAGTGATAGTACCACCAGAGGTAGGGATACTTTGATTAGTAAAGTGAAAAGTGAAGAAGGTTGACAAGAATGCTAAAGTGAACTGAGACTATAGTTGTGTAAGGTTCACAAGTTGTAATTACCCTGTAACAGTGTAAGACCGATAGGGAAGAATGTACAGTATAAATACTTCGACCTATGTGACGAACCTCTAGTGAATAGGGGGATAGGTGTTACACCCCGTAGTTCCAGGGTATGTATATAAGGACGCACGTACGAGAATACGACAGTAATATTGGAAAAAATGAAAGATGTGATTTTTCGACGGAAAAGTTTTCGGGTTTTGTGAAGGAAAAAGGTGCGTTAATGGGAATTGGATTCCCAGATTTGGTATTTGGACTTCTTGGATTATATTAGAATTATGGGATTTTATTTCCGGATTTGGTCACGTGGGGCCCACGGGAGAAATTTACGGTATTGTGGGGCCCACTTTGTTTTAGAGATTTTTGGCATTACGGATATTTTTGGGAGACGGAATATTTTGGACGAGTAGGGGGCGACACGTGTCACCCCCATGTGGCCTAGGGTGGCCGAAATAGGGTGCCAAGTGGCCTTGTGGCCGAAATGGATGGACAAGTGGCAAGCCACTTGTCCCAAGTCTTGTGTAGACTTGTGGCACCACACTTGTACCCCAATCTCACCACACACTTGCCTTAATATTGACCCTTGATTTCTCTATAAATACCCCCCCCCCCCCTTGTAGTGAAGACTTCATCATCCCACACTTAGTTTTTCCAAGGCAAAACTCCCTCCCCTTTCTTTTGTGTGTGCTCTCGGTTTTTGAGCCTCCCCTTGACCAAAAGTGTCCAAAAATCCTTAAACTTATAAGTGTTCTTCCTTAGGGTGTTAGGAAGATTGTGTACCAAGGGTTGGAAAAGATTTCACACCCCTAGCCTTAGAAATACACCTTGGCCGAAACTTGCCATAATTGAGCCTAAGTGTTCTTCACTTTTTGGAGTTAGATCTTGAAGAAGAGTTGGTTAGGAGATTCTAAGGGTTGCTTGGAGCGGGTTGGAGCGTAAGGATTTAGAGCTAAACGTTGCTCAGGATCGACTTATAATCTTGGATAATTTTGGGCTTATCGAGGTAATGATCTATGTCCCCCTATTGTAATTGGATATTACATATTGTGGTAGTTTAGAATTGAGTATAAGATATATTGAAAGGATGATTATAAAGGATTGAACTGTATTTACATTGGACTGTATTTACAGTAGCCTTGTGTAGTATTATTGTGAGACAGTATTGTACACGTCCGGTTAGACGTGTAATCCATGAAGTTGTTGGCTTAATGCGAGGCCTTGTTATAGGAGGTTATGTATGTGATTGCGGGGAGGTCTTTGCTGAATTTTCCGTAGGATAAGGATCCTTGTACTTAGAATTATTCTACAAAGAGAACTAGAAGTTGATAGATGTATTGTGGTTATTATAGGTGGATCTTCTGCGCGCGGCATACTCGACTTGGCTTGTGGTTTAAGCCGAAGAGGTATGTGATTCTTCCTATACTCTTGAGCATGATTGTTGTGAACTATATAGTACGGTAGACGTACGTGTGTGAAATGAATTTCGTTTGTTTAAAACATAAAGTGTTATAATGGCTTTATGGGAAGTTAGTTATAACGACTTTATGAAGATAAAAGAAAGATTTGATTTTGAAAGCTAGACGACTTGATTTTAAAAGTTAAGAGACTTGATCTAGAAAGATAAGAGACTTGACTTATAAACGACTTGATTTCAGAAAAGGAGAAGTAACTTGATTTAAGTATAGGTTACTTGTTTTGAAAAGAGTAAGTTATTTGGGTTTTAAAAGAATACTTGATGTTGTTTTAAAAGAAAAGTACTTGATTTTTAAGGTCTTGTAAAGATTTTTACGAAGGTAAAGTAATTTGGTTTGAAAAGGAACGTGTTTTTGATACTACGAGTATTAGTATCGTGTGGCTTTTACGTAAAAAGAGGTCTTTTTGAAAGAATGAAAGTATGTAGTATTTTGGGGTTGAAGCCCGGATTGTTGACATAAAATGAAAGTACGTTGGACTTGCCTATGCTTGTTGTGATAGCTTTTGTTGTGCAAGTGTTTGATTTTGTGCTACCGTGTCTCTCGGTGGAGGGCCGACTATTTGGTTGATTGTTGGACATACTGACACGTTGGATGGTCCACGGGTATGCTTCCACTATGAGTGTTATCTTGTTATTTCTTTTGGACATACTGACACGTTGGGTGGCCCACGGGTATGCGTCCACTTTTGAGTATTATCTTGTTATTTCCTTTGGACATACTGACACGATGGATGGTCCACGGGTATGCGTCCAGTAGGATAGTTTCATGGCCATGCTTTGATCGAGGTAAGATGCCGGGGCATGCGGTCATTGTGAGGGTTAAATTCCCGGGTTATGTTATTAGTCCATGGACCACTAATCCATGAAGCTTGCCACGGTGACGAGCGATCACGGGCTTGATTTGTACGTGGTTACGTACACTTTAGATACTTGTCTGGTCATTTCGTGTATCGGCGGGCTCGTAGATAGCTTAAGATACTTGCCTGGCCATATCTCGTGAGACGGTAGGCTGCACGTTAACTTAAGATACTTGCCTCGGCGATTCGTGGCTAGTTTTTGGATCGTAGTTGGCTTCGTACTTGCCCGTGAAGTTTTATGACTAGCTTTCGGTGGTAGTTGGCTATTCTACTTCGCCCGATCGGTTTGATAGCCGACGCAGGATCTAGTGTTCGAGTTCACATATGGGTGTTGTTTTACATCATGTACTGCGCGATGAGGAAGGAGTTCCACGCATGATTGATATTGTGGCGTGAGACCCATAGTTATGTGAGTGATGATTTTGAGGACATCGTCCCTTACTTGACATAATTTACTTATTGCGAAATGGTTTTATAAAATGATGAAATGTGATTTCATTACTGATTTTCATTTCACATACTTGGTACTGTTATCGACCTCCTTCGGGGGGCTGCATTCATGCCGCAGGTAGAGGTACACCAGTTGTTGATCCTCGCTCATAGGATCGCAGTTCAACATTTGGGAAGCTCCGTTTCTCCGGAGGCTTATCTTTTGGTATAATCCCCTGTCATTGTAGGTACTTGTACATTGTGGGTATGGCGGCCCTGTCCGTCATAGTTGTTATTACATTCTTAGAGTGCATGTAATCTTGTTGTGGCGGGGTTTGTAAAGGATTTTAACTGTTCGGTTTTATATATATGTATATTCATGAAGGTAACCGTTTTGGTTAGCCTGTTTTCTTATGTTGTATCTTGTTTCCTATTTAAGTTTTATTTCCGCTGATTTTCTCTGATGTTGTATCACTAGGGTGCCCGGGGTAAGGCACGATCGCGCCCGAGTCGGTCGTGACAATAGTGGTATCGAAGCGATTAGTCCTCGGAAAGTGTCTACAGACCGTATCTAGTAGAGTCTTGATTATCGGCGTGTTGTGCACCACACCTATAATCAGGAGGCTGCAGGATATTTAGGATTGGTTTCTATTCTTCTCACTCTGAGATCGTGCCTTAGAGCTGTGTTGTAAGTTGGACTCCTCCTGACGTATTCTTTTATGCCAGTTATGCCTCTACGCAGGGCAACCAGAGCCCAGAAGGGCAAGACAGCAGAGGGAGCTGCGAGTAGAGCAGCAGCGGTCTCTACTGAGGCCACAGTACCTAAGCCTCCAGTCCCACGGCCAGGAACAGAGGATATGGGTTACAAGGAGATGGCCCAGTTACTAGCTAGGATTGTGGCTAGACACGAGGACAGACGAGAGTCGGAGGTTCCAGTAGCACCCGTAGTTCACCCCAAATCAGATAGTTTGAGACTACGGGACTTTTTGAGCTGCAGCCCACCTGAGTTCTACGGGTCGAGGCCTGAGGATGATCCACAGAAGTTCATCCGAGCGATTCCGGATCATGAGTGATCAAGGCTTGAGACCGAGTCGGTGGTCTTAGGTTCGCATCGGCCGCGTGATCTGCGATCGGTTTGATTCAGGAGCTGTCCCGGGGAGCATGCGCTCCAATTTGGGACGAGTTCTCGAGGCATTTCACCATTTCTTGCCTCCGCAGATGAGAGCACGGGCCGGCATTTACGATTACGCCGAGACAGAGAGGGTGTACGGTTCGGGAGTACAACGTGGAGTTCGACTCATTGGCTCGATATGTCCCCGCGTTAGTGGCAGATATGGAGGACAGAGTGCACCGCTATGTCACAGGGCTGGATGATTACTTAGCAGAGAGTTTCTCGGGTGTAGCTCTTCAGCCGGGCATGGACATTGCCCGCATGCAGGCTTATGCACTTGGGAGTGAGGAGCGGAGGCCGGCCAGATTGACCAATACCAGAAAGCGGCAGGCGGCAGGTCCTTTGGTAACTTTCGAGGCGGACCGCCTCAGAAGACTAGTTATGCGCCTCCGCCCGATCTGAGTGGTCCTACGCCTCCGGGCATCCAGGTATTCGAGAGCGGTCGTGGCTCCAAGGGTTGAGTTTTCGGGAGGAGTGTTGGCGAATAAGCCACCCCAACCTCGGTGGCTGGGCAGGTAAACCCCATGCGGGGGAGTGTCACGGTATTCAGAGGACTTGTTTTACATGCGGCCCGCAGGGCCATTTTGCAAGAAATTGTCCGACCAGAGGTAGCGCGGATGTAGAGACTCGGCCTTCGGGATCTGTTGCGGGTTCTTCGCGTTCGATAGCTAGGTAGGGTGTTCATACACCGGCAGGCCATGGCAGGGGTCGTGGTGGAAGTTCCCAGTTCTAGCGGTCCTTGGAACCGCCTATTTGATTTCAGGTATATCCTTAACCCTCTAGAGACTAGTATGCATTGATGATATGATGGTGTGCTAAGTATTATGTTCAGATAGCATTATGTTAAATTGTGATTTAGAGGCCTGGTTAGTAAAGGGGAAGTTGGGTACATAGAGATTGTGAGCCTTAGAATTTTGATAGACGTTGAGGTCTTAGATGCAAGGCCATCTTAAGTGAAAGATTTACGGTTAATCCTTGTCAGAGTGTGTAGTACGTGGAGTATTAGCGTGATAATTCCATGAACAGTGTGAGATAGAAGTGGTAGCCTTCATGATGTGAGTTAGTAAGTTTGTTCCGGATTGGGGAACGAGAGAGTTTGGCGCGATAAATGGGTCGGGTTGAGGCAAGGTCGCGGGTCAACCCGCAGCCCGGAATGGGGTGGGGTCAATTTGTGGTGGTCCCGCTGTGTGATAGGGTCACGAGGGTGCTAGGCCCAAGTTTAGGTAACCATCGTACGAGTTCGTGGATGTGGTCGACCAGAATCAGATCGTGAAGGCCGGGAATGGCCTTAGAGGAAATTGAAGCTAGTGAGATGACCAAGTTTGGGGGTAGTAACTCCAGGGTTGTGGAAATTGAAGCGGTAACTGAAGTGTGGAACGTGTACTATAAAGAATTCAGGTGTACGAGAAGGGTACGACGAGTAAGAAAAGAAGCGAACATGTGTTATGAGAACGGAAGTGATCATTTCTTTTGTGAAGTAAAGATGCGAAGGGAGTATCCTTTAGACCATGGGTGGGAGCTTTTGTGATATTAGAAATGATTCCTCGTTGGCTTGGATTTGAGTTTTTTGCGCATAGGTTATATTATGGCCAGGTGTGGCATAACCGATTTTGTAAGTGTAGTAGTGGAGACTATACCGGCGCATGTATGTTTGGAGACTTTGAAGGAACATTCGGGACGAATGTTTCTAAGGGTGGAAAAATGTTACACCCCGTAGTTCCAGGGTATGTATATAAGGACGTACGTACGAGAATACAACAGTAATATTGGAAAGAATGAAAGATGTGATTTTTCGACGGAAAAGTTTCCGGGTTTTGAGAAGGAAAAAGGTTCGTTAATGGGAATTGGATTCCCAGATTTGGTATTTGGACTTCTTGGATTATATTAGAATTATGGGATTTTATTTCCGGATTTGGTCACGTGGGGCCCACGGGACAAATTTACGGTATTGTGGGGCCCACTTTGTTTTAGAGATTTTTGGCATTACGGATATTTTCGGGAGACGAAATATTTTGGACGAGTAGGGGGCGACACGTGTCACCCCCATGTGGCCTAGGGTGGCCGAAATAGGGTGCCAAGTGGCCTTGTGGCCGAAATGGATGGACAAGTGGCAAGCCACTTGTCCCAAGTCTTGTGTAGACTTGTGGCACCACACTTGTACCCCAATCTCACCACACACTTGCCTTAATCTTGACCCTTGATTTCTCTATAAATACCCCCCCCCCCCTTGTAGTGAAGACTTCATCATCCCACACTTAGTTTTTCCAAGGCAAAACTCCCTCCCCTTTCTCTTGTGTGTGCTCTCGGTTTGTGAGCCTCCCCTTGACCAAAAGTTGTCCAAAAATTCTTAAACTTATAAGTGTTCTTCCTTAGGGTGTTAGGAAGATTGTGTACCAAGGGTTGGAAAAGATTTCACACCCCTAGCCGTAGAAATACACCTTGGTCGAAACCTGTCATAATTGAGCCTAAGTGTTCTTCACATTTTGGAGTTAGATCTTGAAGAAGAGTTGGTTAGGAGCTTCTAAGGGTTGCTTGGAGCGGGTTTGAGCGTAAGGATTTGGAGCTAAACTGTCACGACCCGACCTGGCCGCTGACCAGTACCCTACCGGTACCACATCGGTATATGTCGAGAGAATAGCGGTGAACATACATAACACATAACTTATAAAAGGTAAACATCACCGCCAGATAAGTGTCGCTTCCATAAAACATTCTTTAAACAAAAGTATAGTAGTACAACGGGTTCTTATAGCCCAAAACACATAGGTGACCACAGCACTTAAAGATAACAATCGTATGACAGGCCCGCCATACCACTGAATGTACAAATTACCTATAAGATCGTGGAATATCCGTACTAATAGACAATCTTAGGAGGATGGAGCTTCGACACCGAATAGTGATCCTAAGAACGAGGATCTCAATCGCTTACTACCTGCGGCATGAACGCAGCCCTCGAGGAAGGGGGTCAGTACACAATATGTACCAAGTATGCTAAGCTGGAAAATACTGTAATAATGATATCATAAGTCTAAGAGTAAGCTGGAGTCATGGAAGACAATAAAATACCTTTTACTGTGCCTTACTAACAATGAGAGTGACAAGTATATAAATATAATCTTTGCGTAAAATAGGGCCTTAGGATCAAAACAGGTACTTCGCCAGTAGTATCAATAAGCACCCCTACTCCTCGGGACTATTTCACCCGCATAGTCCCGTGGACCCGCATGTAGGTATTCCTCGTGATAGTCAGACTACCGCACGGGACTATTTCACCCGCGTAAGCCCATAAGGACTCGCGTGAGGTATTCCTCGCATCGTGGGTAGCAAATCCACTAATGTGGTATAACGATCTTGGGTACTTTCCCTCGGATATACTCTTACCCAAGCGGATGGTATAACGATCTGGGGCTTGCCTCGGATATACTCTTACACCGGTGGTATAACGATCTTGGGCTTGCCTCGATATACTCTTACACTGAAGAAGGTGGTATGACGATCTTGGGGATTGCCCCTCAGACATACTCTTACCCTGGAGTAGGTGGTATAACGATCTTGGGGCTTGCCCCTCAGATATACATTTACCCTAGCTCAAACTGTCATCATATCATAATCATAAATAAGTTAAGAAAACTTATAACTTCTTATTAGTCTTGTTCATATACCCTCTCATTTTAGTTTACTTAAGGCACTTAATCATATCTTTAATAAAAGAAAATCGGGAATTTACCCCAAGTACTACATACTTCAATTCTTTTAAAAGTGACTCTTTTTCATACATAAAGCTCTTGGGAAATTGATGCCTTAAAATCAATTTGTCTTTCATAAATCAAATCATTTGTCCTTACTTATCTTACTTAGAGTAAATCTCTTCTCATTAATCTTTTATAAAGCTAATAAACCAACTTCCCATAAAGTTGTTATATTAACCCTTCACTTTAGTAAAATTACACTTTTCCCATAACTAAGGGACTTATACATTCTTAAAAACAACAAAAGTCTTTATATACTTAAAACAAGTAATAATACCAAATCTTGTACGTCTACCGTACTACATAGTTACATCTATTCATGCTCAAGAGATAGGAAAGCTTCACATACCTCTTTGGTCAATCCACTTGCTAAGTCCAAACTACCGCAAGTAATATGTCAACCTAAAATAACCATGATACGTTTATTAACCTCTAATCTTAATGTAGAACAATCCAAGTTCAAAGTCACTAAATTCTATGGAAAATTGGGCAGCATTTCCTTTGTTTCTACTCACTTTGCCACCTTTCTCAAGGCCGAATTTATCATCCAATTGCCACATTTAAGGCTCAATCAATCCAACAATTCAAAGGGGATTACACACCTAAACTTGGGTGTGTAGAATTCTGCCCCATAAGTTACAACAATTCACTTAATAATTCTAAGGTAGTTTTTAGGCTACAACATGCTCATAATCTCTTCTTAACCCATTTTTCATATCCAAACCACATTTCTAGCATGCAATGACTCTAAGAGCATTATTTACTACCACAAGTTCTTTCTTCTTAACATGCAACACTATAAACTAAATCTAAAGGAAGAATCATTACCTTAGAGTTTTAGCCAAACTTATTCCAAATATTTTTCTAGCTTCTTTGCCAAGAACATCACCACAAGCTAGCCACAAGCTTCCTTTTTTGTTCTTAACTTTTCAGATTTTTCCTTAGGCTTGGATTTCCTTTGGAAATGTAGAGAGAAGGAGGAGCTGATTTTTAGAGAGAGAGAGAGAGAGAAATTGGAAGATGACCAAGTCTTCAAGACTTGGTCAATATATAGCATGCAAGAAATCAGATGGGGGGGACACTTGTCACCCTCCCAAGGTCTTTTAAAAGAAAAATCTGATTTTTCTAAGTTTTTTCCGCCCAAAAATCCCGCCTCGGCGCCGCTGAAACCCCCGCAGCCCCTCTGAACTTTCAGCCAAGGCCGCAACTTCAGCGACCCTCAGCATTTCGCGCCGCTGCCCTCGCATCCGCGCCACTGCCGCTTTGTCCAAACACATTGTCCGATCACAAGACCGAACTTGTAACTCTCATAACTTCCTACTCCGATGTCCTATCGATGAACGGTTGGTTGCGTTGAAATATAGACTCCACGAACTACGCCCGAGGCCTTTGAAACACTTAGGAACTCTCAATGTATCGGGTCATAACCCGCATCAAAGTTGACTAAAACCCGTCCGGAATAATCCATCAACCTATCCTTTGAAAATTTTAAGTCTTACATGCTTCAAACGCTCTGCATCGTAGAAGTCGACTACTGGTATAACATTCTCCCCTTAGAAACATTCGTCCGAATGTTCCTTCTAGGTTTACTCAAATCACAACATCGATGCACCCTCTTAACTATTCTTTTGCAAATAAAGAAGCTCGCGAGCCACAACATACCAAGCGTAAATGCTAAATCAAAACTAACAAGCGGAAAGTGGGTTATCCGGAGGTATAGGAAATAGGTGAGGTACTTCTTCATCATGTCATCCTCTCGCTTCCCACGCCATTTCTCCCTGTTTCGCTTCGCCATGACCTTGTGAGCCACGTCTTTCGTCCGTCGCCTAACTCGACGATCGAGTATCGCTATGGGACTCTCCTCATACGATAACTCCTCTCACTTGGACATCGTGAACCGGTGCACTCTAGATGGATCTCCAATACATTTCCGCAACATGGACACATGGAAAATCGGATGTACCGCCTCCAAATTGGACGACAGATCTAACTCATGTGCAACCCCGCTACCCTACGACAATCCGATACGCCCAATGTACCTTGGGCTAAGCTTCCCTTCTTTCCAAATCTCATCACGCCTTCATGGGCGATACCTTTAGAAAAACCCAATCGCCTATCTCAAATTCCAAGTGTCGACGCCGATGGTCCGTGATACGACTTTTGCCGACTCAGCCGCCAACAACCGCTCTGGATAAGCTTCACCTTATCCATCGCTCGAACTAAGTCCGCCCGACTAATCGAACTTCTCCCACCTCGAACCAGCCTATCGGTGACCTGCACTTCCTTTCGTATAAGGCCTCATAAGGCGCCATCTGAATACTGGAATGGTAGCTGTTGTTGTAAGCAAACTCCACAAGAGGCAAATGATCCTCCCAGCTACCCCTGAAATCAATAACACAAGCCCGCGATATCCTCGTTGTTCGGATAGTGCACTCGGCCTGTCCGTCGGTCTGAGGATGAAACGCCGTACTGAGACTCACCTGTGTCCCTAATCCCTTTTGAAAAGACCTCCAGAAGTTAGCCGAGAACTGGGCTCCTCTATCTGATATAATCGACACCGGGACTCCGTGCAGTCTCACAATCTCTCTAATATATAATCTGGCATAGTCCTCACCGAGAACGCTGCTCGATCAGGAAGAAAATGAGCCGATTTCGCCACCGCCGACAATCGCCCAAATGGAATCATGCTTCCTCTGAGTGGTAGGTAGCCCTGTAATAAAATCCATATTTATCACCTCCCACTTCAAAGTCGGAATATCAATAGCCTGCAACAGCCCACCGGGCTTCTGGTGCTCAATCTTAACTCGACAATTCGCACGTGCCACGAACTCCGCAACGCCTCTTTAGGCCGTCCCACCAATACACGATCCGAGGTCATGATACATCTTAGTCGACCGGATGAATAGAATAACGAGCACCGCAGGTGCCTCCCTGAATCGCCGACGAAGTCCTATCACATCGGGAACACACAACCGACCAATCTTAGCACCCCATCAGCGCTACCTCAAATAGACTTTTCTCCTTCGAGAGCTGCGTCTCTGCATCGCATCAAAATCGGATCCTCATATCGCCGCTTCTTCACCTCCTCGACGATGGAAGACTCGCAACCTCTCGAACCCGAATTCCGTCACTATCGTAATCAACCAAACAAATCCCGAGGTTCGCTGGTGATGTAACTCTCGACCGTATCCTCTTCTCTGCTGAACATCGCATGCACTACCCATCGATCCGCGACTAAGGGCATCTGCAACTACATTGGCCTTCCCCGGGTGGTGCGTAATATCAACATCGTAATCCTTAGTAGCTCCAACCACGGTCTCGCCGCAAGTTCACTCCTGCGTGAAGATGTCTGGAGACTCTTGTGGTACGTGTAAATGTCCACATGAACTCCGTATAAATAATGTCTCCGGATCTTCAAGGCATGAATCATCACGCCAACTCCAAGTCATGTGGGATAGTTCTTCATGCTTCCTAAGCCGAGATGCATAAGCTATAACTCGCCGTGTTGCATCAAAGACGCACTCAAGCCCGACACTGACGCGCCACACAAGAAACCACATATCCATCTAAGCCTCCGAAGAGTAAGAATCAAGGCCGCCAACTTCTCCTTTAGCAACTGGAAACTTTCCTCACAAGTATCCGTCCACCGGAACATAGTTGTCTTCTGAGTCAGCTTAGTCAAAGGTGCTGAGATAGAAGCAAACTTCTCTACAAACCTCCGATAATAACCTGCAAGGCCCAAAAAGCTGCGCACCTCCGGTGTAGCTGGTCCGCCAAGTCTTGACTGCTTCAATCTTCGCTGTATCAACTCGAATACCATCGGCCCCGATAACATGCCCTAAGAAAGCCACTGACGACAACCAGAACTCGCACTTCGAGAACTTGGCATAGAACTGCCGGTCTCGGAGGACTCCCAATACCGTCCTCAAATGATCTGTATGCTCCTGCTCTGTGCACGAATATACCAAGATATCATCGATAAACACTATAACGAACATATCCAAGAATGGCCTAAACACCCTATTCATCAAATCCATGAATACTGCTGGGGCGTTGGTCAACCCGAAAGATATCACCCTGAACTCATAGTGCCCATACCGGGTCATGAATACAGTCTTTGGGATATCTGTCTCTCTAACTCGTGATCGATGATAACTGCATCGCAGTCTATCTTGAAAACACTTTGCACCCGCAATCGGTCAAACAAATCGTCAATCCCGGGAGGATATCTGCTTGATAGTTACCTTGTTTAGCCGTCAGAATCAATACACATACGCAGCGTCTCATCCTTCTTCTTTACAAATAACACTGGTGCTCCCCAGGGAGAAACACTTGGCCTAATAAAGCCTTTCTCCAGCAAATCTTTCAGCTGGTCCTTCAATTCCTTCAACTCGGCAGGTGCCATCCTGTATGGCGGAATAGATATCGGTCGAGTGTCTGGCGCCAAATCAATACAAAACTCAATCTCCTCTCGAGGGATACCCTAAGCTCGTCGAATACGTCTGAAAACCGGATCGATCAAGGTCCGCCGACTCACCGTTGTCGAATACCCGAACCAGATGGTAGATATACCCCTTTCGCACCATCTTCCTAGCCTTGAGGTAAGAAATAAACTTACCCTCGCGATGCAAGATTCTTCCACTGATAACCGCCACCAGAAACTGAACCGAACTAATCTCTCTCTACCCACGTTGGCATAGCAAGATGCTAGCCAATCCATACCCATAATCACATCAAAGTCCGTCATATCCAACTCTATCAAGTCGGCCAGAGTCCGACGGCTATCTATAGTCACAGGCAAGCCTTATACACCCGCCGCTACCATCGAATCACTCATCGCGTAGCCACCTCTAAAGGTCTTATGGACTCTGCTCTATCCCTATTCTATCGGCAATATGAGGAGATGTGTAGGACAAGGTAGAACTCGGATCTATCAAAGCATATACATCACAACAAGAAACCAACAATGTACTGCGGACGACATCCGCGACGCCTCGCAGTCCCGCTGATCGATATAGCATATATGCGGTTCGAGGACCGCTAGAATCGAACCCCTACTACGACCTCGCCGCGCTCGCTGGTCCATAAGTACTCGCCTCCGGGCGTCTAACCATCGAAGATGAAGATCCAAAGAATGCACCGCGGCTGAACAGTAATGCTCCCGCCGCCTGGGGCGGACAATCGCTTCGATGGCCTGCTGGCTACAAGAGTAACATGCTCGAACCCATACGGCACTTCGCCGGATGAGACCTACCGTGACGAACACACGAGAGGTAGGTGGTCTCGATTAGTCCGGTCTCGCCTCCTCGAAACTCAAGTCCCGGAGCCCCGACCGCCTCGAATAACCCAGTGATCGGACCTCTCCCGCCGGAAATCGAGAAGGAGCACTCGCCTGGCCGGAATGTGGACCTAGTTCGGCCGAGGCCGCCCGCCTCGAAATCGCTCGAGCTCGCTGCCCCGCCTCTTGGGCCGCCCAAATCTAGCCGATCCTGCTCTCTGCCCTCAATCCTCGTGCACGCTGCGTCCCGGCAATATCCATCCTCGGCCAAGAGCCACCCCAAGCATGCGCAGTAATCATATGACGGTCTAACCCCATCACATATCGATGAACCCTGTCTGCCATGTCAGCTACTATGGTGTGCGCATATCTGGCCAAGGAGTCGAACTCCAGGTTGTACTCCCTGATAGTCCTCCCGTCCTGTCTCAAGGTCAAGAACCTATCTACACGGGCTCTCCTCACCTCAGGAGGCAAGAAGTGGTCTAAGAACGCCTCCGTGAACTCCTCCCAATCAGCTGGAAGAGCATCCTCACCCCTCGACAATACCCATGACTCAAACCAGTTCAACGCAATATCGCGAACGGTAGAAGAAGCTAGTATAACGACTCACCCCCGATGCCCTAAGGACTGCGTGGTCCAGAATCGCCGGACAAACTCCTGCGGATCCTCCTCAAATCTCGAACCATAGAACTCGGGTGGGTGACAACCCAAGAAATCCCGAATCCAGAAATCGCCGGCTCTGGGTTGGCCGCCGCTCTGTCGGGCTGGCCGCCGCCACTATCTTTGGCCAAGAATCGGACTGCTCGTAATCTCGTACTCGGACTCGATCGTGGGATCGAGGCTCCGCATCGCGGTCTCAGTAGCCGCGTCCGCTGCCTCGAACTCTGCTGAGGCTGGCGACGACGTGGAACTCGCCGCCCTAAACATCATCTCTGGTAAGGACTGGGCCTGTGCCCTCATGACTCTCCGCGTCCCACTAGCAAAGACTCTCACCGCTTGCCTTCTGGGCCGCGGTTGCCTTGCGTGGAGGCATAACTGATACATAAAGGAAAACATCAGAGGAGGTTCAACCTATAACTCAGCTCTATTGCACGATCTTAGAGTGAAAGAATGGAAACCAATCCTAAATATCCTGCAGCCTCCTGATTATAGATGTGGTGCACGACACACCGATAATCAAGACTCTACTAGACACGGTCTGTGGACACTTTCCGAGGACTAATCGCTCGATACGACTTTTGTCACGACCGACCGGCCGCGATCGTACCCTACCGGTACCGCCGTGTATATGTCGAGAATAGCAATGAACATACATAACACATAACTTATAAAGGTAAACATCATCGCCACCGATAACGCCGCTTCCATAAAACATTCTTTAAACAAAATTATAGTAGTACAACGGGTTCTTATAGCCCAAAACACATAGGTGACCAGCACTTAAAGATAACAACCGTATGACAGGGCCCCGCCATACCCCTGAATGTACAAAATATCTATAGCATCAGGGAATATCCGTACCAATAGACATGCTTCCGGAGGGATGGAGCTTCTGACACCGGAATAGTAATCCTAAGAACGAGGATCCTCAATCTGCTTACCCTTACCTGCGGCATGAACGCAGCCCCCGAGGAAGGGTCGACACAATATGTACCAAGTATGTAAAGCTGGAAAGTACTGTAATAATGATATCATAAGTCTAAGAGTAAGCTGGAGTCATGGAAGACAATAAAATACCTTTTACTGTGCCTTACTAACAATGAGAGTGACAAGTATATAAATATAATACTGCATAAAATAGGGGCCTTAGGATCAAAACAGGGTACCTCGTAGTATCAATAAGCACCCTACTCGGGACTATTTCACCCGCATAGTCCCGTGGACCCGCACGAGGTATTCCTCGCATAGTCGCACTACCGCATGGGACTATTTCACCCGCATAAGCCCATAAGGACTCGCATGAGATATTCCTCGCATCGTGGGTAGCAAATCCACGGAACAGGTGGTGTTGACACCCAATTTTGACCCCCCCGTCCAACCATTAACTATAAAATTACACTATTTTTGTAAAATAATTTTTTTAGGATTTTTTATAATAAAATACAACAATAAAACATAAATACATTAAGAATTAATAACGACATCGCGTCTTACGTAGAGTTTTAAGCATTTAGAGTCCCGCGCCCGCACTTATTAACTTTAAGCTTTGTCGTAATTCTTAAATAATTAATAAATGCATAAAATAAATAATTTAGCGATAACGTCGTGTCAGGTAGCATAGCCGCATTTATTAGTAATCATTTGTAACTCTAAATCAATTTTAATCTAATACATGCATTTAATAGCGTCGCATTTACAAAAAGCTTTAAACAATTCTTTAAAAATCATATTTGCATTTAGCATTTAAATAATTCAATCTAAGCTCATTTTAATTTTAATTTAACTTCACAATAATGCATAACAATAAGATTTTAAATAATAGCGTCGCATTCTAAAGTATTGAGCATTAATTAAATAGCACACCCGCATTTATTATTATAATAATTTAAATTCAAACTTAGACTAATAAAACACCTAAATAATTTAATCACAATTTATTAGTTTATTTAGCACTAATTAATTGATACACTTGCCTAGAATTAATTAGCTAATTAAACTAACTAGCCTAAAACTAATTAACCCCTAATTAAAACTAATACCCTAATTAACTAATTACCCACCATTTTCGTCCTTAACTACCTAACACCCTTTAATTCGGACGACCGCGAGGCCCAACCCGCAAGCCCTTTCCCTTATACCAGCAGCCCACAAATACCCTCACTTCACCCTCTCCATCACAAGAAACCTAACGAACCCATAACCTAAAAACCTCAACCGCCGCGCCGACCTTCACTCACGCCGTGCGTGATTCTCGGAGAATCCGGCGACTTTCCTTCCCCTTACCTTCTCCAACGATGCTTACCATAATAATCGACCCAAAATCTTTTCAAATCGTTGCCTTATCGAACACAGAATATCACACAAAATCAGCACAAAATCGAGTACGAATCTTACGAAATCTCGTCCAATCTCAGCCTTTATTTACTTACCAATTTTAGAACCTAAAGTTAGGCTATTTAAACGACATGCAATGAGAATCAGAGGGACAGACAGAGTAGGGCAGCCACAGTGAGCACACCCAGAGGCATCGATCGGGGATTCACAGGGAGTTCAGCAGCAAGAATCGACAGAGCATAGGTTAAGGGGCTCAAGACATAGACAATCAGATAGCACAAATAGGAAATTAGAATCCTTTCCTTTCAATTCCAAAAATCAAGAAAGGAACTCGCCTTTCATTCGCAAACCCAAAGCCCGAGCGGACCGACGACTTGATACGCCGCCGCCGTCCGAGAAGGTAATCTCGCCTCCTTTCTTATTTTCTCCTTCGATTGATATTTTGTGATAGTATGTGAAATCTGTGTGTCGTGCGACGACTTAGGTGTATTAATTTGATTGCTGAATCTATTTAGTTGATATTAACTGTTATGATATCTGCGACTGTTAATTGTTTTAATAGCCTTTGTTATGTGATTGAATTATAAGTGTGGTTAGATATTAAGGAGTGTCTTAGAGGTTTCAATCTGGTGCAGTGGTTCAGTGCTAGCCTTAATTAGAAAGGGATCGAATAGGTTAGCATTTGGATTTAAGACAACGAAGTCAATATTCCTTAAAGACTCAATGTAATATATGACATGTACAGAGCTGGATAACTATTCAACTAATAATATGCATGTGTCTCGAATCAGAGTAATATTGGTGGAATTAATGTTATTGTCTATCGTTAGCCTTATATTCTATTCACATTGGTCGAACCTGCCGTATCTTTGGTTAGCATGTTCTGTTCAGTATCATGTCTTTGTTATCTTATTTGTCTAGCCTATCCAACTTAGCTTGGGTTTGAAATATGTCGAGGGATATCCTAGTCCACTACAGTATGCATACTCTATTAAAATGTGGTTTGTTGCCGAATAAGTTAGCCCAGGGACATCCATTCATCTGTCTAACTGTCAAAGTATACATATGATAGCATGTAGCAATCTCTAAGTCAATCATATCAGTTTGTTGGTTTGTCTAAACATATAAATGTCAAATCATATCAAGGCAACTTTAACTTTGAATCCCGACTAGCCTTCATATGAATCTGTTGTGTCGCAAGGGCAGGGTAGTAAAAAATGTGAATAGAAATATGGTATGGAGGTGGTTTCTGGAATCATGATCCTTCGTAGACCAGAATATTAAAATCTGCCTATCTTGTCAATTCCTTCTAACTAACTCATTCCTAATGGCTATTAATGGTTTATCAATTGTAGTATTTTGGTCATTTGACTTGTGGTATGCTAAATGTCCATCCTACTATGTTGTTACCTTGCTTGGTCATAGGAGTCGGGTGTTCATATCAGATTTCCATTAACCAAGCTATTTTTGTATCGTAATGTGCCTGTTGGACTGTTTAGACAAGAGAAGATCCCTGCCTAAACTCCTTTGATATACATGTTTGCTTCCCTGTATGATATGCTTGGATTCATATAGGTATGTGACAAATATTCACATACAGTAGGCTGGTCTGCTTTCTTAAATCTGAAACTGTTTTGGACCAGCTGTCTACTTTAGAATTTGAGTTTTGTCATTTGGGCCTGCTGAGTTTCTTGTCCACTGTCTGCATTTTCACAGCCCATTGCGTGGGCCGATAGTGCTTTTCTTTGCCCGAAATTGTCATCCTTTTAGAATAATATAGCCAAACAACAATTAAATTATGGACATGTGTAGGCATTGCGTTTTAATTATCCTCATCATTGTTCATTGAGTTGATACTAATCCTTATCTTTTCTTTATTTTTACATGGCACGCATTGGAGCAAAAATGAAGAGTCTCATGGCGAGACTCGTCGCGAGCTATTTCAAACGGCAACCCGCATCTGCATCCGCATTCCCGTTCCCGCATCAGAAACTCCTAGAAAAACAAACAGGACTGAGTCATCCGCTCCAATCCCTTCGCTCTCTTGATTTTCTTGTCTCGTTTTTATGCCATTTATTCGTTTTTCTATTAATTAAATTTGTAATTAATAGAGAACTTCTAGCAATTAGTCTTTAAATATACGAGACGAAAAGTAATTACATTTTAGAAAACGATTCTTCTTTATTTCTTGTAGGACTATTAAGCATGTTAAAATCGCAAAGCAAGTAATCTAACTTACGTCATAAAACCAACAATTTGTTAAAGTTCATAAACAGATTTTCTCGTAAACTCTCAAAATAGCATCTTAAGACATCTCTTATATAATATTGTGCGCAGGCTAGGCAAGATTAATTTAGCTGTCAAAATACACATAATTAGTCCATAAAGCATTCTCTTAGCATTCTTTAGCATTCCTAGCCCTTTTAGCACTTTGAATCACCCCTTGGCGTCTAAATACCTTTAGCATTTAGCACTACTTTTAGCATTCTTTTACCCTTTAACATTTAGCATTTTAGCGTTTTAGCACCTTAGCATTACTAGCACCCTAACACCCTATTAACATTTTAAACACCCTTTAAATTTTAGTATTCTTTTAACATTTAACACTTTTATTTTCTAACACCCTTTTTTTTATTCAAGCAGGGTTGTATTTTTAGCACCTCTCTTAGCATTTTTTGCACTTTTAACACCTTAGCGATTTCTAGTACCTCTTTTGCACTTTTAGCACTCTTAAGCACCTTTAATATTTAAGCACCCTAGCACTACTTTGTTTATACTCAGCATTTTCAAATTGCTAGCACTTTTGTTAAGCGTCTTTAACCCTTAATATTTTTAGCACCTCTTAGCATTCTTTCACATATAGCACCTTTTTGCCCTTTTTAGACTTAGGCACCTGTAAACATTTTAACATTTTTTTTAGCAGGAAGATCTTTTACTTTGCATTTTTAAAAATATAATAATTACCCTAGGTTTGGCAGGACAACCGCAAGTTAGCGGATCTTAGAGGGTGCCTAACCCCTTCCCTCTAGATTAATAAAGAACCCTTACCCAGAATCTCATTAAGTTAGCAGACCATTAAAATGGAGTTAATGTTTACTTTAAACTAGTTAAACATTTAGGTGTCCTAATTCACCCAAATTAATTAGGTGGCGACTCCGCGAACCCTTTAGCCTTTTAGCACTTCTTAGCATTTTGCACCTTTAGCACCTTTTAAACTTTAGCATCTTTTGCAATTTTAGCCTCCTTTAGCACTTCTAATATGTTAGCACCCCTTTTAGCATTTTTAAAACCCATTTAGCATTCTTTTAAAACATTATTAGCTTTTATTTTTATTTTCTAACCTTTTTATTTTAAGCAGGAGTTTAGAAAATAAATGCCGCGGCCGAAAAAGGGCGCGACAGAAATGGCGACTCTGCTGGGGAATTTAGGTTCTTAACCACAACAGACCTAGGATAATTATTTGGCAATTATTTTGCATTTAAATTTTGTGTGTTGTATTTTGTTATTTTTTGCTACCTTCCTTAAACCGCATTCCGCTCATATTTCTTCCACTGAAAATTCACACAAACACACACTACATGCGAGGTGCGCTGGTGCATCAAAGAAAATTCTTTCTTCAAAATCCAAATTTAGGAGAGTCTGTAATATACGTGGAGTACGGTCTAACCGGTGGTCACAGAGCCTTCTCACTCGAGTAGTCCGCTCGAACTCAAGGCCTAGAAAAGCCAAATCTTAGCAAACTTAAGATGAGCTATACCACCCTTATTTTAGGGCATGCATGCATTTACCTTAGGTGGGTCGGTCCTTGGCATCGACACCACAATTAGGAAGACACCAAGCTTGTCGACGGGTTTCTCAACCCAACGACCAACCAACATATCATGTGTAGCGTGACATTGACAGACAAATCCAAACACAATCATGACATGCTGAAATTGGGAAAAGTGCACCGTCATTTGGTCGCCATTTCCAACAAAGGCATTATAGTTGGACGACTTGGACAAATCCGTCATAATCTCGCATAAGTGACGTTTAGGCTTACCTCTAGCATAAAGAGGTCCCCCCTGCATGTTAGGAAACGTTTAAATGTGCTATATGCAATATATATCTGCTACATACCCGCAAATTATGTGCTTTATGCTAACACCGTTTGTTGCATTTTTAGAAAGATTTATCATCTCCCCCCAAAGGTCGATTTGTATTTGACTTAGCAATGGCAGAGCATCAATATTTCACAAGATCAAAGGCACGGTCCAGCGACATGACCGATTCAAGTGCATCTGAGCGAACGAGTGAACTGTCTTGGTTCCTATAGCGCGAGGGTCTCGTAAAAGAAGAGCAAAGATGACACCTTCTCAAAATCGACAATGTAGAAACCAGGCTGCAAATCCAAACAGGCCTGGCACGCAGATATCAAGGAACAAGGCAGCGAAGTCAGATGCGTATCGACCCCCCCCCCCAAAACTCACAAATTTTCTTTGGCGGTCTTTTCATATTAACAAAAGCGAAAGTGCAATAGCGAAATGGAAAATACGGCGAAAGGTTTCTTCAGATAGCGTAAGAAAAGCAACAAAGGCAGAGGATGACAACAATCCAAAGTCCGCATCAGAAGCAGCAGCAGCAGAAAGGGGCATCAACAATCGGCAATCAAAGTTCAGAGTTCCGCAACAAAACCTAGCGCATCAACTAGGGCACAAAGTCAAATTGGCAACCAATGCATCACACCCAACAGAGGCATCATGGCAATTCGTCAGTTGCAGCATTTAGCATGTCCATGCAAGGACGACATCTCAGTAGTCATCTGGCGCAGCAGGGACAACATCTCTACCCATAAAATTGCACTTCTCGTATGTGTTTACCATTTCATTTAAACAGGTATACACTAATGTTTTCTCAAGCTTGCAGGAGCGCTTATCCTATAGGAGCAGCAGCAACACGTCCAGGCAACGACGTTATCAGCATTATGTCCAGGCGACGACATATATCCGACTCAGTTTCGTCAGTCAAAACTGGGACATCTTTAAGGACTTCGCCACGAAAGGACACCGACAAATATGATTCCATACGCTCGAGAGATAGAGGCACCGACAATCAACAGTCAGAACTCAAAAGTCCGCAACAAATTATAGCGCATCAGCTCGGGCCTAGAGTCAAATTGCAACTCATGCAGTGCACAAACGCACAACAAAGACATCATGACAATCCACATGGTTCACGAATGCATCACAACAAAGGCATCATTCGTCAGTGGCAGCATCTAGCATGTCCGCCCAAGGACAACATCTCAGCATTCACAACACCCCACATATCATATAGGGAAGACATCCTTATTCACATAATTGCATTTCGCATATATATTTATCATTTTGTTTAGACAGGTATACACTAACGTTTTCTCAAAGCTTAGTTCGCAGGAGCATTTATTCTACAGAGCGAATACGTGCAACAACGCGTTATCAAGATTGTGTCCAGTAACGACACCATCGCGATTGCGTCACGCAACGACGCCAGAAGAATACGCCCAAACAACGACGTTATCAACATCAGGTCCGAACGACACCATCAAGATGCGTCTGCGCAACGACGCCAAAGAAAGAATACGCCCGTGCAACGACGTTATCAGCATTGTGTCCAGTAACGACACCATCGATTGGTGCCTACGCAACGACGCCAGCAGAATACGCCCAGTAACGACGTTATCAACATTGTGTCCAGTAACGACACCATCGATTGCGTGCACGCAACGACGCCAAGAAGAATACGCCCAGTAACGACGTTATCAACATTGTGTCCAGCAACGACACCATCGCGATTGCGCGCAACGACGCCAGAATACGCCCAGTAACGACGTTATCGCGATTGTGTCCAGTAACGACACCATCAAGTGCGTCACGCAACGACGCCAAGAAGAACACGCCCAGCAACGACGTTATCGCGATTGTGTCAGCAACGACACCTCAAAGATTGCGCTCACGCAACGACGCCAACACGCCCAGTAACGACGCCATCGATTGTGTCCAGCAACGACACGCACGCAGCCGACGCCACACGCCCAGCAACGACGTTATGAGCATTGTGTTCGTAACGACACCATCAAAGTGCGTCACGCAACGACGCCAGAAGAACACGCCCCGACGCATGAGCAGGTGTGTGCAACGACACCATCGCGATCGCTACGCGGCGCCAGAAGAACACGCCCGTGCAACGACGTTATCGGCGATTGTGTCCAGTAACGACACCATCAACATTGCGACGCAACGACGCCAGCAAAGAACATCGCCCAGCAACGACGTTATCAAGACAAAGAAGTCCAACGACGCCATCATCGAGATATCACGCGGACGATTTCTATACTCCCTAATTGCATTTCTACGCATGTTTTAATATTCCACCTTAGCGATGCACTAACTCCTTCTTGAGCTTTAGTACACAGGGACAATTGCAGCAAGGACAACATACCCGCGTTCACAATCGCAACACGTCTGCGCAAGGACGAAAATCACAGCATTTGCAGCATCACATCAACACAGCAGGCATCATATTTTTGCAGGATAACCTTTTCTATTCACAGTTACATTGTTTTTAAAATTATTTTGCCTTAGCAGTTATGCACTAACCATTTGTTCAAGTCTTAGCATGCAGCAGGAGCACAACGTGGATTTTCTCTACAATAACCGGCAATGTGGGGCCGACCTTCCCAACGATTGGCGGCGGCCTCAGCGTCGGTCCACTCGCCCACATCACCATAGAACCCAGACCACAAGCCATAGCGACACCCTGTGTTCGCCGCTTATTTTCTTTAACTTTTTGCACCATAACCCAGTGTCATCATAACTCGACACTGGGACAGCTTTGAGTCCGCGTTAGCCCGCCTTGGTGTTTTGACCATGGTAGCCCAGTGTCGTCATAACTCGACACTGGGACAGCTTTGAGTCCGCGCAGCCCGCCTTGGGGTTTAGACCATGGTAACCCAGTGTCGTCATAACTCGACACTGGGACAGTTTTTGATTTTTGCGTCAGCTTTGTCTACCTGCCCAACATTTTCTGCAATTCTGAAGATCGAGACAAAATTGGCTATGAGTCAACGTCTTTGTCCGAAGATTCTTCCATCATCTCCATACAAAGAGGGACATCTGTTGACACCCAATTTTGACCCCCCCGTCCAACCATTAACTATAAAATTACACTATTTTTGTAAAATAATTTTTTTAGGATTTTTTATAATAAAATACAACAATAAAACATAAATACAGGCATTAAGAATTAATAACGACATCGCGTCTTACGTAGAGTTTTAAGCATTTAGAGTCCCGCGCCCGCACTTATTAACTTTAAGCTTTGTCGTAATTCTTAAATAATTAATAAATGCATAAAATAAATAATTTAGCGATAACGTCGTGTCAGGTAGCATAGCCGCATTTATTAGTAATCATTTGTAACTCTAAATCAATTTTAATCTAATACATGCATTTAATAGCGTCGCATTTACAAAAAGCTTTAAACAATTCTTTAAAAATCATATTTGCATTTAGCATTTAAATAATTCAATCTAAGCTCATTTTAATTTTAATTTAACTTCACAATAATGCATAACAATAAGATTTTAAATAATAGCGCATTCTAAAGTATTGAGCATTAATTAAATAGCACACCCGCATTAATTATTATAATAATTTAAATTCAAACTTAGACTAATAAAACACCTAAATAATTTAATCACAATTTATTAGTTTATTCAGCACTAATTAATTGATACACTAGAATTAATTAGCTAATTAAACTAACTAGCCTAAAACTAATTAACCCCTAATTAAAACTAATACCCTAATTAACTAATTACCCACCATTTTCGTCGGCACCTATTAACTACCCCACCCTTTAATTCGTTGACCCGCGACCCGCGAGGCCCAACCCGCAAGCCCTTTCCCTTATACCAGCAGCCCACAAATACCCTCACTTCACCCTCTCCATCACAAGAAACCTAACGAACCCATAACCTAAAAACCTCAACCGCCGCGCCTCGCACCTTCACCTCACGCCTTCGTCGCCGTGATTCTCGCCTGAGAATCCGGCGACTTTCCTTCCCCTTACCTTCTCCAACGATGCTTACCATAATAATCGACCCAAAATCTTTTCAAATCGTTGCCTTATCGAACACAGAATATCACACAAAATCAGCACAAAATCGAGTACGAATCTTACGAAATCTCGTCCAATCTCAGCCTTTATTTACTTACCAATTTTAGAACCTAAAGTTAGGCTATTTAAACGACATGCAATGAGAATCAGAGGGACAGACAGAGTAGGGCAGCCACAGTGAGCACACCCAGAGGCATCGATCGGGGATTCACAGGGAGTTCAGTAGCAAGAATCGACAGAGCATAGGAAGTTAAGGGGGGCTCAGCACATAGACAATCAGCATAGCACAAATAGGAAATTAGAATCCTTTCCTTTCAATTCCAGCCAAAAATCAGTAAAGGAACTCGCCCTTTCATTCGCATCGCAAACCCAAAGCCCGTCGAATGACCGACGACTTGATACGCCCCGGTCGCCGTCCGAGAAGGTAATCTCGCCTCCTTTCTTATTTTCTCCTTCGATTGATATTTTGTGATAGTATGTGTGAAATCTGTGTGTCGTGCGACGACTTAGGTGTATTAATTTGATTGCTGAATCTATTTAGTTGATATTAACTGTTATGATATCTGCGACTGTTAATTGTTTTAATAGCCTTTGTTATGTGATTGAATTATAAGTGTGGTTAGATATTAAGGAGTGTCTTAGAGGTTTCAATCTGCGATGGTTCGTTGCTAGCCTTAATTAGAAAGGGATCGAATAGGTTAGCATTTGGATTTAAGACAACGGTCAATATTCCTTAAAGACTCAATGTAATATATGACATGTACAGTGGATAACTATTCAACTAATAATATGCATGTGTCTCGAATCGAGTAATATTGGTGGAATTAATGTTATTGTCTATCGTTAGCCTTATATTCTATTCGCATTGGTCGAACTGCCAGTATCTTTGGTTAGCATGTTGATCATGTCTTTGTTATCTTATTTGTCTAGCCTATCCAACTTAGCTTGGGTTTGAAATATGTCGAGGATATCCTAGTCCACTACAAGATGCATACTCTATTAAAATGTGGTTTGTTGCTTGAATAAGTTAGCCCGGGGACATCCATTCATCCTGCCTAATCACAAAGAATACATATGATAGCATGTAGCAATCTCTAAGTCAATCATATCAGTTTGTTGGTTTGTCTAAACATATAAATGTCAAATCATATCAAGGCAACTTTAACTTTGAATCCCGACTAGCCTTCATATGAATCTGTGTCGCATGAGCGGGAGTAGTAAAAATGTGAATAGAAATATGGTATGGAGGTGGTTTTTCGAATCATTGATCCTTCGTAGACCAGAATATTAAAATCTGCCTATCTTGTCAATTCCTTCTAACTAACTCATTCCTAATGGCTATTAATGGTTTATCAATTGTAGTATTTTGGTCATTTGACTTGTGGTATGCTAAATGTCCATCCTACTATGTTGTTACCTTGCTTGGTCATAGGAGTCGGGTGTTCATATCAGATTTCCATTAACCAAGCTATTTTTGTATCGTAATGTGCCTGTTGGACTGTTTAGACAGCATCTGTGCAGCATCCCTGCCTAAACTCCTTTGATATACATGTTTGCTTCCCTGTATGATATGCTTGGATTCATATAGGTATGTGACAAATATTCACATACTGATGGTCGGTTCGCTTTCTTAAATCAAACTGCTTTTGGACATTGTCTACTTTAGAATTTGAGTTTTGTCATTTGGGCCTGCTGAGTTTCTTGCCCACTGTCTGCATTTTCACAGCCCATTGCGTGGGCCGATAGTGCTTTTCTTTGCCTGAAATTGTCATCCTTTTAGAATAATATAGCCAAACAACAATTAAATTATGGACATGTGTAGGCATTGCGTTTTAATTATCCTCATCATTGTTCATTGAGTTGATACTAATCCTTATCTTTTCTTTATTTTTACATGGCACGCATTGGAGCAAAAATGAAGAGTCTCATGGCGAGACTCGTCGCGAGCTATTTCAAACGGCAACCCGCATCTGCATCCGCATTCCCGTTCCCGCATCAGAAACTCCTAGAAAAACAAACAGGACTGAGTCATCCGCTCCAATCCCTTCGCTCTCTTGATTTTCTTGTCTCGTTTTTATGCCATTTATTCGTTTTTCTATTAATTAACTTTGTAATTAATAGGAGAACTTCTAGCAATTAGGTCTTTAAATATATGAGACGAAAGTAATTACATTTTAGAAAACGCATTCTTCTTTATTTCGCCTTGTAGGACTATTAAGCATGTTAAAATCTGCAAAAGCAAGTAATCTAACTTACGTCATAAAACCAACAATTTGTTAAAGTTCATAAACAGATTTTCTCGTAAACTCTCAAAATAGCATCTTAAGACATCTCTTATATAATATTGTGCGCAGGCTAGGCAAGATTAATTTAGCTGTCAAAATACACATAATTAGTCCATAAAGCATTCTCTTAGCATTCTTTAGCATTCCTAGCCCTTTTAGCACTTTGAATCACCCCTTGGCGTCTAAATACCTTTAGCATTTAGCACTACTTTTAGCATTCTTTTACCCTTTAACATTTAGCATTTTAGCGTTTTAGCACCTTAGCATTACTAGCACCCTAACACCCTATTAGCATTTTAAACACCCTTTAAATTTTAGTATTCTTTTAACATTTAACACTTTTATTTTCTAACACCCCTTTTTTATTCAAGCAGGGTTGTATTTTTTAGCACCTCTCTTAGCATTTTTTGCACTTTTAACACCTTAGCGATTTCTAGTACCTCTTTTGCACTTTTAGCACTCTTAAGCACCTTTAATATTTAAGCACCCTAGCACTACTTTGTTTATACTCAGCATTTTCAAATTGCTAGCACTTTTGTTAAGCGTCTTTAACCCTTAATATTTTTAGCACCTCTTAGCATTCTTTCACATATAGCACCTTTTGCCCTTTTGAGACTTAGGCACCTGTAAACATTTTAACATTTTTTTTAGCAGGAAGATCTTTTACTTTGCATTTTTAAAAATATAATAATTACCCTAGGTTTGGCAGGACAACCGCAAGTTAGCGGATCTTAGAGGGTGCCTAACCCCTTCCCTCTAGATTAATAAAGAACCCTTACCCAGAATCTCATTAAGTTAGCAGACCATTAAAATGGAGTTAATGTTTACTTTAAACTAGTTAAACATTTAGGTGTCCTAATTCACCCAAATTAATTAGGTGGCGACTCCGCGAACCCTTTAGCCTTTTAGCACTTCTTAGCATTTTGCACCTTTAGCACCTTTTAAACTTTAGCATCTTTTGCAATTTTAGCCTCCTTTAGCACTTCTAATATGTTAGCACCCCTTTTAGCATTTTTAAAACCCATTTAGCATTCTTTTAAAACATTATTAGCTTTTATTTTTATTTTCTAACCTTTTTATTTTAAGCAGGAGTTTAGAAAATAAATGCCGCGGCCGAAAAAGGGCGCGACAGGTGGTATAACGATCTTGGGGACTTTCCCCTCAGATATACTCTTACCCTGAAGCAGATGGTATAACGATCTTGGGGCTTGCCCCTCAGATATACTCTTACACTGAAGCAGCTGGTATAACGATCTTGGGGCTTGCCGCTCAGATATACTCTTACACTGAAGAAGGTGGTATGACGATCTTGGGGCTTGCCCTGCATACTCTTACCCTGGAGTAGGTGGTATAACGATCTTGGGGCTTGCCCCTCAGATATACTCTTACCCTAGCTCAAACTGTCATCATATCATAATCATAAATAAGTTAAGAAAACTTATAACTTCTTATTAGTCTTGTTCATATACCCTCTCATTTTAGTTTACTTAAGGTACTTAATCATATCTTTAATAAAAGAAAACCGGGAATTTACCCCAAGTACTACATACTTCAATTCTTTTAAAAGTGACTCTTTTTCATACATAAAGCTCTTGGGCAATTGATGCCTTAAAATCAATTTGTCTTTCATAAATCAAATCATTTGTCCTTACTTGTCTTACTTAGAGTAAATCTCTTCTCATTAATCTTTTATAAAGCTAATAAACCAACTTCCCATAAAGTTGTTATATTAACCCTTCACTTTAGTAAAATTACACTTTTCCCCTAACTAAGGGACTTATACATTCTTAAAAACAACAAAAGTCTTTATATACTTAAAACAAGTAATAATACCAAATCTTGTACGTCTACCGTACTACATAGTTACATCTATTCATGCTCAAGAGATAGGAAAGCTTCACATACCTCTTTGGTCAATCCACTTGCTAAGTCCAAACTACCGCAAGTAATATGTCAACCTAAAATAACCATGATACGTTTATTAACCTCTAATCTTAATGTAGAACAATCCAAGTTCAAAGTCACTAAATTCTATGGAAAATTGGGCAGCATTTCCTTTGTTTCTACTCACTTTGCCACCTTTCTCAAGGCCGAATTTATCATCCAATTGCCACATTTAAGGCTCAATCAATCCAACAATTCAAAGGGGATTACACACCTAAACTTGGGTGTGTAGAATTCTGCCCCATAAGTTACAACAATTCACTTAATAATTCTAAGGTAGTTTTTAGGCTACAACATGCTCATAATCTCTTCTTAACCCATTTTTCATATCCAAACCACATTTCTAGCATGCAATGACTCTAAGAGCATTATTTACTACCACAAGTTATTTCTTCTTAACATGCAACACTATAAACTAAATCTAAAGGAAGAATCATTACCTTAGAGTTTTAGCCAAACTTATTCCAAATATTTTTCTAGCTTCTTTGCCAAGAACACCACCACAAGCTAGCCACAAGCTTCCTTTTTTGTTCTTAACTTTTCAGATTTTTCCTTAGGCTTGGATTTCCTTTGGAAATGTAGAGAGAAGGAGGAGCTGATTTTTAGAGAGAGAGAGAGAAATTGGAAGATGACCAAGTCTTCAAGACTTGGTCAATATATAGCATGCAAGAAATCAGATGGGGGGAACACTTGTCACCCTCCCAAGGTCTTTTAAAAGAAAAATCTGACTTTTCTAAGTTTTTCCGCCCAAAAATCCCGCCTCGGCGCTGAAACCTCCGCAGCCTCTCTGAACTTTTGGCGCCGCGGCGCTGCAACTTCAGCGACCCCTCAGTGCATCCGGCGCCGCGCCTCGCGCTTTGTCCAAACACATTTCCGATCACAAGACCGAACTCGTAACTCTCATAACTTCCTACTCCGACGTCCTATCGACGAACGGTTGGTTGCGTTGGAATCTAGACTCCACGAACTACACCCTAGGTCTTTGAAACACTTAGGAACTCTCAATGTATCGGGTCATAACCCGCATCAAAGTTGACTAAAACCCGTCCGGAATAATCCGTCAACCTTTCCTTTGAAAATTTTAAGTCTTACATGCTTTCGTACGCTCTCATACGTAGGGTCAGGACTACGGGGTATAACATAAACGTTGCTCAGGATCGACTTATAATCTTGGATAATTTTGGGCTTATCGAGGTAATGATCTATGTCCCCCTATTGTAATTGGATATTACATATTGTGGTAGTTTAGAATTTAGTATAAGATATATTGGAAGGATGATTATAAAGGATTGAACTGTATTTACATTGGACTTGTGTAGTATTATTGTGAGGCAGTATTGTACACGTCCGGTTAGACGTGTAATCCCCTTGGAGTTGTTGGCTTAGTAGCAGGCCTTGTTATAGGAGGTTATGTATGTGATTGCGGGGGGGGGGGGGGGGGGGGTGCTGCCGAATTTTCCGTAGGATAAGGATCCTTGTACTTAGAATTATTCTACAAAGAGAACTAGAAGTTGATAGATGTATTGTGGTTATTATAGATGGATCTTCTGCGCGCGGCATACTCGACTTGGCTTGTGGTTTAAGCCGAAGAGGTATGTGATTCTTCCTATACTCTTGAGCATGATTGTTGTGAACTATATAGTAAGGTAGACGTACGTGTGTGAAATGAATTTTGTTTGTTTAAAACATAAAGTGTTATAATGGCTTTATGGGAAGTTAGTTATAACGACTTTATGAAGATAAAAGAAAGATTTGATTTTGAAAGCTAGACGACTTGATTTTAAAAGTTAAGAGACTTGATCTAGAAAGATAAGAGACTTGACTTATAAACGACTTGATTTCGGAAAAGGAGAAGTAACTTGATTTAAGTATAGGTTACTTGTTTTGAAAAGAGTAAGTTATTTGGGTTTTAAAAGAATACTTGATGTTGTTTTAAAAGAAAAGTACTTGATTTTAAAGGTCTTGTAAAGATTTTTACGAAGGTAAAGTAATTTGGTTTGAAAAGGAACGTGTTTTTGATACTATGAGTATTAGTATCGTGTGGCTTTTACGTAAAAAGAGGTCTTTTTGAAAGAATGAAAGTATGTAGTATTTTGGGGTTGAAGCCCGGATTGTTGACATAAAATGAAAGTACGTTGAACTTGCCTATGCTTGTTGTGATAGCTTTTGTTGTGCAAGTGTTTGATTTTGTGCTACCGTGTCTCTCGGTGGAGGGCTGACTATTTGGTTGATTGTTGGACATACTGACACGTTGGATAGTCCACGGGTATGCTTCCACTATGAGTGTTATCTTGTTATTTCTTTTGAACATACTGACACGTTGGGTGGCCCACGGGTATGCGTCCACTTTTGAGTATTATCTTGTTATTTCATTTGGACATACTGACACGATGGATGGTCCACGGGTATGCGTCCAGTAGGATGGTTTCATGGCCATGCTTATACCGAGGTAAGATGCCGGGGCATGCGGTCATTGTGAGGGTTAAATTCCCGGGTTATGTTATTAGTCCATGGACCGCTAATCCATGAAGCTTGCCGCGGTGACGAGCGATCACGGGCTTGATTTGTACATGTGGTTACATGCACACTTTAGATACTTGTCCTGGTCATTTCTCGTGTATCGGCAGGCTCTGGTAGATAGCTTAAGATACTTGCCTCGGTCATATCTCGTGAGACGGTAGGCTATGGTACGTTAGCTTAAGATACTTGCCTCGGCGATTCGTGGCTAGTTTTTGATCCGTAGTTGGCTTCCGCATTGGACCGTGAAGTTTTATGACTAGCTTTGACCGTAGTTGGTTATTCTACTTAGCCCGATCGGTTTGATGACGCAGGCAGGATCTAGTGTTCAGGTTCACATATGGGTGTTGTTTTACATCATGTAATGCCGGCAGTGAGGAAGGAGTTCCACGGGCATGATTGATATTGTGGCGTGAGACCCATAGTTATGTGTGAGTGATGATTTTGAGGACATGCGCCCTTACTTGACATAATCACTTATTGCGAAATGGTTTTATAAAATGATGAAATGTGATTTCATTACATTTTCGATTTCACATACTTGGTACTGTTATCGACCTCGCCGGGCTGCGTTCATGCCGCAGGTAGAGGTACACCAGTTGTTGATCCTCGCTCATAGGATCGCAGTTCAGCGTTTGGGAAGCTCCGTTTCTCTGGAGGCTTATCTTTTGGTATAGTCCCCTGTCATTGTAGATACTTGTACATTCAGGGGTATGGCGGGGCCCTGTCCCGTCATAGTTGTTGTTACATTCTTAGAGGTCTGTAGTACTGTTGTGGGCAGGGTTTGTAAAGGATTTTAACTGTTCGGTTTTATATATATGTATATTCATGAAGGTAACCGTTTTGATTAGCATGTTTTCTTATGTTGTATCTTGTTTCCTATTTAAGTTTTATTTCCGCTGATTTTCTCTGATGTTGTATCACTAGGGTGCCCGGGGTAAGGCACCAGTCGCGGGCCCGAGGTCGGGTCGTGACAATAGGGTAAGAAGTACCTTGAGATAAGAGAGAGATTTATTTCAGACTAAGAATGAGAAGTTAAGTGTGACGATGGGTCGGTTATGGACTCATCTCGGGTCAGCCGGTAGTATGGAATGGTGTGATGTCAGTTGGTAATGGTCCCGCTATGTGATAGGGTCCCGAGTATGCAAGTCCCAAGTCTAGTTAATCGTTGTACAAGTTTGTGGATGCGTTCCACCGGAACCAGGTTGTAAGGACCGAGAAGAGCCTTAACGGGAATGAAAGTAGCAAAATGGCCAAGTTTGGATAGTAACTCCAAGGATTGGAGAACAGAAACAATATTTGAGATTTTGTACGTGTACTAAATAAGTTTGGAAGTACGATAAAGTATGACAAGTAAGAAAATGAAGGAACAAGGGTTAAGAGAAATATAGTGGTTATGGTTATGAGTGATAAATGTGCGTAGAGAAAATCCCTTTTATGCCATGAGTGGAGGTTAATTGTGATGATACACACGCCTAAGGTTTAGTAAGACTGTCCATAGGTGCTCGTGATTGAGATGCTACTAGTATTAGAGTTTACACCGGTTGGTAAACTAAGCTAGGCAGATTATGGGCTCATGTCCCAACTAGTTTGGTGACTAAGTGAGACAGAGAAGGGAAGTAACACGGGGGGAACACATCAGTTAGCTGAGTGGGAGTCCGACTGAAGGATTCAGATAGTGTTAGTCCCATGACTTAGAATACGACAGGGCCATCCCTAGTACGGGAAAAAGAAAGGAACCTCTAACAGATTCCATTTTTGATGAGATTGTAACCTTCGAGTTTTGTGAGAAGGGACAGCGGATGGAAGGTCCATTGATATGTTTATGTATGTTATGTAGTGGCCATGTGTGGCATCGTCGGTCTTGTGGAGTATTGATTGATAGGCATAGTGAAAAGACTATGCCGGAGTTTGTATAGCTTGACAACCGACTAAGAACATTCGGGGACGAATGTTTCTAAGGGGGGAAGAATGTTACACCCCGTAATTCCAGGAGGTGTATAAGAGAATAGACGCGAGAACACAAGACTTGAAAATTGGTACGAAAGGAAGAATTGTTTTTCCGAAGGAAAATCTTCCGAACGTCGGAAAGGAAAAATGTTCGTTGATGAGAATTGGATTCTCAAAATGCATTATTTGAGGAGTATGTAATTTATTATCATTAGGGAAATTTATTTTTCACGAATTTGGTCATGTAGGGCCCACCCGAGAAATTTTACGTTTTGTGGGGCTCACGAGGGTTACGAAAATTTATGGACGAATGGGAGGGCGACACGTGGCACCCCCACATGGTCTTGGACGAAATTGGGCAAGGCTGTAATGGTCATTGACCAATGTAGATGAACAAGTCTTGCAAAACTTGAGAAAATTGACCAAGTCAACTTGCCACTTGGATAAATATTAATTTCCTTCATCCTAGCCACACATATGTTATTATCATGACCCTCAATTGTATTATATATACACACTAGATGCAAGACCAAGTCTTCAACACTTAGAAATTTTCACAACATTCTTGTTCTTAGAAGTTGCTCTCGGCTTTGTGCATTTTCTCACAAGAAAATTTTGCAATTTTGGTTCATTATTCACAAGACTTTAACCCAAGGTCCCTAAGGGTATTGTAAGGATATCTCAATAGAAAGATCTCGGAAAAACGACGTTTTCACGTTAGTCGCAAGGCGAAAACCTAAGTCGTTTTCATAGTTTTGGATTGGAAATGGAAGAGAAGTTGGTTGTGAACTTCTAAAGGCTTCAAATAGCGGATTGGAGCGTAAAGGAAAGGAGCTAAGAATTGCTAAGGAGCGACTTTGAATCTTGGAATTTATAAGGGCTTATAAAGGTAACAATCTTGTCGTTTAGTAATTAAGATTACTTATTGTTGTAGCTATGGATATTAGCAAGCATGAGGTATATAATATGAAGTTTGATAAGTGTATTGGCTATTGGAACCCTAATCCGAAACTAGCATGTTTAGCCTTTGAGATCACAATTCAATTTGATTATTAGTTTAAGTCGTCACATGTTATATAAAGAAGGAATTATAGTTGTTAAAGTTGTTTATGACTATATAACATGTTAGACCTAAGAACTTGGATTGAAAAAGAATTGGAAATGACTTGTGTTGTTGTACATGTTAGCCGAGAATGGCTTTGAATATTGAAGTTACTTGGTATTAATTGTAGCGAATTTTACACGTATTGTAAGGCGTGTAATCCCCTTTGATTGGTTGGTGTATTGAGCCTTAAATGTGGCATGTTGGTTATTGATTATCGGGCCTTGAAAAAGGTGGAAAAGTATGTAGAAACAAAGGAGGTGCTGCCCGATTTTCCGTAGAATAAGAGACCATATATTTAGTATTATTCTACGTTAGAAACTAGAAGTTGATAGTCGTGTTGTGGCCATTATAGGTTGACAATTCTACGTGCGGCGTATTCGACTTAGCTTGTGGATTAAGCCGAAAAGGTATGTGAACCATCTCCTCTTCTTCTAGCATGATTCTTTATGATAAAGAAAGTAAGTCCTACTCCTTAAATGATTCATTCCTTGATTGTACTTGGATTGCCTAATATAGAAGTTGCTCTATATACTTCCTTGATTGTACTATGGATGTTTAAATTGGAAGTTGTTATAATCCATTCCCTTAATGAAGTTTGGATTTTCAAAAGTGCAAGTGTTTTACTTGAAGTACTTAGAGTCTTAAAAAGGAAGTGGTTCCTAATCTTTTGGCTAGTGCCTTAGTTCCAAAACCTAAAGGTTGTTATAATGACTTTAGGGGAATCAAATGAGTGATTTACTTAATTGATTTAAAAGAGGAAAAATGACATGACTTAAAGAGAAGTAACTTATTTTAAAAGTGTGAGTTACTTGAGATTTAAAAGTAGAAGAAACTTGATTTCTAAAGTTAAGAAACTTGGTTTCTAAAGATTAAGAGACTTGAAGTAGTGTGAAAGTTAAGAAACTTGATTTGAAAGTATGTGATACTTGTTTTTAAAAGTATAAGTCTCTTGGATATAAAAAGAATGAATTTGTCTAAAACCATAAAGGGTTATAACGGCTTTATGGGAAGTTAGTTATAACGGCTTTATGGAAGGTTAAGAAAATTGTCTATTTTGATTGATAGGCATGAGTTGCCTAAGTAGTGAAATTTAAAGTTACTTAGTTTCAAAGCCTTGAAATGAATTTCTAAAGGTGTAGTAACTTATTTTGAAAAATAGACATGTCTTGATACTACGGGTGTTAGTATCTTGGGGTTTTATATAAAAAAGAGTCTTTTGAAAAGAATGGACGTACGTAGTACTTTGGCTTGTTTAACTGAGAATTATTCTATTTGTTCCTTGATAGTACTTTGGCTTGTGTAAATGAGAATTATTCTATTTGTGCCTTGATAGTACTTTGGCTTGCTTAAATAAGGATTTCTCTTGGTATATGTAAAAAGAAGGCATGGTAATTGTCTTGGTTTATGTAAAAAGGAAAGACATGGTAATTGTCTTGGTTTATGTAAAAAGGAAAGGCATGGTAATTGTCTTGGTTTATGTAAAAAGGAAAGACATGGTAATTGTCTTGGTTTATGTAAAAAGGAAAGGCATGGTAATTGTCTTGGTTTATGTAAAAAGGAAAGACATGGTAATTGTCTTGGTTTGTATAAAGGCATGGTATTGTCTTGGTTTGTGTGAAAAGGAAAAGGCATGGTGTTGTCTTGGTTTACTTGCATATGGGTTGCTCATATAGATATTCGTGCAAGTGCAATATTTCCACATCTCCGCGTCCCTCCATAAAGGGCCGACAACTTGTTTCAAGGATATCATGGAGTAGCTCCCCATGGTGGTGAGTGGTACACACTCACGGCGGGTCGGTATTTGACTCGGGCGGGTTAAATTCCCGGGATATATATAAGTCATGGATTAGCTATCCGTGATGCGAGTATCGTGTACCGATGACTCATTGCGGGTCCACATGACCTAAGCGGGTGAAATAGTCCCATGATAGGTTGCATTATAACACAGAGGGTGGTCGACCCTGGCACTGGCACGACCTTCATGTTTTGAAACGGTAGTGATTTCATTAATGAAATGGTGCAGTGTGTTTATGACTTAAAGTGGAACAGTTGGTCTCATTGTTAAAAACATAACTTAAAAGATAAAAAAGAATTGCATTACTCTCATGTTTGCAAGGTTCAGTGTGCTTATTGATGTTATGTTATATCATGGACTGCCGGCAGTGAGGAAGGATTCCACGAGCATGATTGATATTATGGGCGTGAGATCCATGATTATATTTGAGTAATGACTTTGAGGGCATGCGTCCCTGACTTGATATGACTGTTTATGTATTGTGTACTGTAGTTTGGCTATCATACATGTCTCATGTTTTGTATAGACTGTTATGATTTCATTACAGTATTTTCAGTTTCACATACTTGGTACATTCTTCGCATCGACTCTTCTGGCTGCGTTCATGCCGCAGGTTGGTGATCTGCAGGTGTAGGACCCTGCTCCGAGTTTTTGGGTAGCTCCATCTGTTCAGGAGTTTATCATTTTGGTATAGATCCTTCAGTACAGGCTTTTGTACAGTTATGGGTACGGCGGGGCCTTGTCCCGTCATAGTTCAGTAAAACTCTTAGAGGTCTGTATTCATATGTGGGATTTGACTCATGTACAGTGTAGTACCTTTTATTATGTATATTATGTGGCAGCCTTGTCGGCTTTGCTCTTGCATGTTCGTTGGTTTTAAAAGAAAAAAAATGAGGTGTTATTTAATTCCGCGATTTACTTGTGTCAGTTAGGTAGAAGGGTGCCCAGGTAGGGCACCAGTCACGAGCCCGGAGTTCGGGGTGTGACAAAAACAAGCCAAATAACCAATTGTCCAAAATATTGAAATCGAAAAACTACAAGTCCAAATCTATTTCCCCACAAGTCCTCAAGACCACAAGTCCACAACGCATGATTCAAAAGTTGAGTTAAATTTCATCCTACAATCAAAATATTAAGAAACGTTAGTATCACAATTCACAACGTACAATATAAAATTAAAGGATAATGTAAATGAATCAATCGGGCAAGAATATTACATTTGCAAAGTTATACTCTAAATGCTCGTCTTCTTCTTCTTCTTCTTGAAGCTACATTCCAAATTTTAAAATATTAGAAAGAACACAACATATGCATTCATAAAGTTAAAGGAAAAGAATAAATGAAGGAGTACATACCATACTGCGCCCGTGACCTTTCTTGATTCCATATAACTCTTTAACCCAATCACCTCCACACACTAGCATTTCAACAATTTCTACCTTCATTGATGCTCTCTTTGGGTCAATAATTCTTTTGCCCGCACTAAAAGTTGCTTCTGAAGCAACAGTTGTAACAGGAATAGAGAGAACATCCTTCGCCAACTTACTAAGAATGGGATATTTCGGTTCGTTAACCATCCACCATTGTAAGACATCAAACTTTTTCCCCTCCCCTCGAACTCTAAGTGGATCATCTTCAAGATAATAATCAAGATCAGACTTTGTTTTATCAACTATCTCGACACTGTCAAGGTACATCTCAAAACTTTTTTTTCCCAACCATGAACTTGCACTACTTTCCCCTTCTTTACTATGAACTTGCACACCATTTTCTTTCTTGTGTATTTTCTCATATTCCTTAGACAAAGACAATATGTTGTTTGATAACAACGCCTCATTTCTTATAGCACCATTAGGCCCATACATGTAAGGATAAATCCATGAAATAAACACCATTTTATACCTAAAGAGTAAAAAGAGACAATGTTAATTCTCCAACTAAGTAGGAGCTACACAGATGAGCTAAGACTTGTATTTATTTGAGAAACAAGCAGCGGACAACAACAATGAGGCTGCTGCCTGCTGGTTACCTTAAGTCCTTAACAGAAAACAAGAAATGGTTACCTTAACAGAGAACAATAAATGCCATTGTTTCATATATCTTGAATAACTATTTTATGTAACAATTTTATATAGTGGTTACCTTAAAACAGGAAACAAATGAAGATCATAGAAATGGTTACCTTGGATCAAGAAAAGCCCCAATAGATAGCAAGATATCGCATTGCGACCAATATTTGTCGTATTTCAACTTCATCTCCATTGTCATTATTTGCAAGTGAGGCTTGGAGTTCAATTGAATATTTTCATCCAATAGCACCTTTACCCTCCAAAGCTCGGACAAAAATAAATTTACAGTCGGATAAGAAGTGTCACTAATAATATTCGTAATATCCGCGAACACTTCTAATAACTTGCAAATATCATTAACCATCTCCCAATCACTATCATTCGGCAAATAGTGGATAAACGATGCATTCTCCTCTGCATACCTTGGCCAAACTGTTTTATAGAAACAAGCAGTGGACAACATTAACCATATCGAATTCCATCTTGTTTTAGTATCCAAAACTTGTAGCCTGCCCATAAGATCTAACTCCTTAACTATCTTTTCAAAATGTTTGCATCTTGCCTCAGAATTCAATACATATTTTACACCCCCTCTTATTTTATCCACCACTGGTTTAATAACATCAAGGCCATCTTGAACCAACAAGTTCAAGATGTGTGCACAACATCGTACGTGAAATAATTGGTCATTTAATGGTAGCTGCCTCTTATTAGTAAAATCGCCTTGAAGTGCAATGCGATTATCATCGCGTATGCATTATCCACACTAATAGAGACAACTTTCTCCTTTATGCGCCAATCATCCATAACCCTAATCAATTCCCTAGCAAGTACCTCTCCAGAATGAGGTGGAGGTACATTCATGAAAGTCAACACTCTCTTATGAAGTTGCCATTTTGAGTCAATAAAATGAGAAGTTACGGTCATGTAACCTATCTTTTGTTCGCCGGACCACCACAAATCAGTAGTCAAACTAATCCTATTAACTTTAGACATTACTATTTTCATCTTTGCTTTCTCACCTTTATAGTAACTTTCACAGTCCGTCCTAACAGTATGTCGTGTTATCCTTTTGTACCATGGATATATCTCCTTCAAAAACCGATTGAAGATAACACCTTCCATTATCATAAACGGAAATTCATGCCCTAAAACCATATGGGCAGCAAGCTCTCTAACCTTAGCATGGTTATATTGCCAAGTAGCAACACTCGGACTAGTAGCATCACCAAATGTACCACTTATCTTTGTTTGTGTGGGTTCTTTTTCATTTGCCATCTTTCTATTAAAACATTTTTCCAAATGTTTTTTCGCATTTGAGGTACTACCATATTTTGAATCAACTTTGAAAAGAGATCCACACCACTTGCATTTCCACTTTTTAGAGCCATCTGGGAGAGAGACAATAGACATTTCTTTGTGTATGATTGATTTTTTTTCACGTACACGCTTCCCATATGCATTCTGCAATGGATCTTCCTCACCTCCAGTTGATTGACAGACAACATTTGATCCATCTGTTTGACTATCAGATATTAATTGAGCATTGTCAATTAAATTCAAATGCTCTCCAATTTCAATTCCCCTTACGGTCTCCTCATCATCATCATGGTCATTCACTTCTATGTATGAATCTTGTGAAGTCATAGGAGTCACTGAAGAATCTTGAAATGACATAAGTACATAACACAAATACACAATAAGTTCAAGATTTATTACATAAATTTACAAGTTACAACATGTTATTTTAAAAATTACAGATTTATTACATAGATGATAGAACAGATTTATTACATTAAAAAATTACATATTTATTACAACATGTTATTTAAAAAATTACAGATTTATTACATACAATCGTAAATTACAGATTTATTACATAGAACAGATTTATTACATTAAATAATTACAGATTTATTACATAGAACAGCCAACAAGAGCATGTATTATTATTAAGACACCAAAAAATTTAAGTTTTAACAGAGAATCGTACTTTAATTTAACAATTTATGATATCGAATTACATAAAATTCAGAGAATAAAGTATTGAACATATCAAAAATAAATAACATGCTGCATGCATATATTATTATGTATGATTATTGATTATTGAAGTATGATAGCATGAAGATTGAAGACCATACAAGTCACAAGGGAAGTGATGACCGATGAAGTGATGAGTTGGACAGCTGTTGGAGGCGTCCAGTCGGAGAAGAAGACCAGTCGAGACTCGAGCAGGAGAGAATCGAGATAGAAGAGGGCCAAGAGGAGTCGAGCAGTCGAGCAACGCAGTCGCGAAGATAGGAACGACAACTAGCAGATGGGAACGACAATGGAGATTCGCGAACAGTGTCGCGAGAACGACCAGTCGATACTCGAGCAGGAGAGAATCGAGATAGAAGAGGGCCAAGAGGAGTCGAGCAGTCACGAAGATGGGAACGACAACCACCAGATGGGAACGACAATAGCGAATCGGCGATTCGCGAGAGGGAACAGAGCTGAGAGCACTAGAGCAGCCGATGGAATTTTATGGATAGAAATTAGGGTTAGGATTTAGGTAAATTTATTTATATATGGGTAATGAACCGATTCTCTTACCGGGTTACCGGACCGGATCTCTTATCGGTCCGGGTAAATTTCTCATACTCATATCCGGATCGTTAATTTTTCGGTCTGGTTTTGGTCTGGATATTTCGGTCCGGTTTCGGTCCGATTCTCGAGTATATCTGAACCACTAACAGCCCTACCAACAACAACAATATGTCGTAGATTCGAAACAAATCACAACATAGGTTGCCGGAATTCGTCGAACTCCGACGAGATTCAAAATAATCAATCAGTCCAAATAAAGAGTATGCCAACATATCTAAAAAAAAGAACCAAACCAAGGTCGTGAGGGTGACGGCGTTGGGTTGCTGGTCGAGCAGTGGGGGTGGTTCTACGGGAGTGTGGTAGCGGTATGGGGGTGAGGGATAGGGACTTCGCCGGAGCTGGTCGACGGGCAGAGTTGGTCTGAGAGCGTTCGCCGTCGACGGGGTGTGGGAGCTTCACCGATGATGGGGTGTCCACGATGGGGTTGTGGGCGATGCAGTGGTTGACAGGAATGGGGAAAGACGAGATAGTGGCGAGAGCAGTGGGGGGTAAAGCGGTTTCACCGAAGCTGGGCGGCGGGAATGGAGATGGAAAAGGTGAGTCATTCTCTTTGTGTGTGATGTGTGTGTTTGTGTAATGGGGAGAAGATGAGATTTTTAAGAAAAATGAAATGGGAATAGAGATGTAAAGCTGCGTCTGAAGTGAAGTGTGAGAGAGAAGTGGGTAATGTGTTTATTTATAGGTGGATTCTTAGGTTATGGTTTTGGGGGGGAAAAGATGAAAGGTGTATTGGGCCTCATTTTTTGGCCTTCGGTTTTTGGCGATTGGACTGGTCCGGATTGTGCCTCGGACTGGACTAGTTTGACAAAAATGCAAAACGGGTTAATTATTTAAAAAAAAAATTATTTAAAAAGATGCAAAATTATCAAAATGAAAATGCCGATGCAATAATAATAAAATACAATATTTTAGAAATGTATAATGTCTAATTAAAAGTAAAAACGGGATGTCAATTAATTATTTAAAGAATTCAAACATTATTAAAATAAAATGACGGTGTAATAATAATAGATACATAATATTAACAAAGACATAATGCTTAATTTAAAATAAAAAGATGCAATGCCATTTTGTGAAAAAATAAACATAGAATATTATGTAAAAAATGCAAAAAATGATGATTAAAATGCGGTGTCCTAAAATGCTTAAAATTGCAAGAAATGACTAAAAGATGGGTCAAAATTGGGTGTCAACAGTTTGTCCCTCTTTGACTGAAGACGATGAAAGAGTTTTCGAACAAAGACGTTGACTTGTAGTCAATTTTGTCCCCATCGTCAGAATTAAAACAAAGATCAAGAAAATGAATTGGCAAAAAGCTGATGCAGATTCAAATTTTTTGTCCTAGTGTCGAATTATGATGACACTTGGTCGTTGTGATGCCAAAAATAAAAAGCAAAGCTGATGCAGATTTAGAATTTGTCCCAGTATCGAATTATGAGGACACTGAATTGCTGCGATGCTAGAAAATTGAAGACAGACGGATGTCACTTCAAAAATTTGTCTCAGTGTCGAATTATGATGACACTGGGTTATTGGTGCTGCGGGATGCTGGAAGATACAGGGTGTTCATTCCCTGAAATGCCTCTAGGTCAAAATGCAAAGGAAATGAAGATGGCATCGTTTCTGGACGCAATGGAGACGTTCGTCGTTTCTGGGCGAATATGGCGTCGTTTCTGGACGCAATGCAGATGTTCGTCATTTCCGGACGAAGATGGCATCGTTTCCGGACGCAATGCAGATGTTTGTAATTTTCGGACGAAGATGGCGTCGTTTCCGGACGCAATGCAGATGTTCGTCGTTTTCGGACACAATGTAAATATTCATCATTTTCGGACGAAGATGACGTCGTTTCCAGACGCAATGCAGATGTTCGTAATTGCATAGACGGAACATAGATTAAGTCGTTGCATAGGTTTAAATGAAATGGCATCATTGCACAGACGCGAAGCAAATGTTCATCGTTGCATATACGAAACATAGATGAAGTCATTGCATAGGCTTAAATGAAATGACGTCGTTGCCTAGACGCGATGCAGATGTTCGTAGTTGCATAGACAAAACATAGATGAAGTCGTTGCATAGGCTCAAATGAAATGGCGTCATTGTATAGACGCAGTGCAGATGTTCGTCGTTGCATAGACAAAACATAGATGAAGTTGTTGCATAGGCTCAAATGAAAAAGCGTCGCTGCATAGACGCGATGCAGATGTTCGTCATTGCATAGACGAAACATAGATAAAGCTGTTGCATAGACTTAAATGACATGACGTCGTTGTATAGACGCGATGCATATGTTCGTCGTTGCATAGACGAAACATAGATTAAGCCGTTGCATAGGTTTAAATGACATGGCGTCGTTGCATAGACGCGATGCAGATGTTCGTCTTTGCATAGACGAAACATAGATGAAGCTGTTGCATAGACTTAATTGACATGGCGTTGTTGCATAGACGCGGTGCAGATGTTCGTCGTTGCATAGACGAAATATAGATGAAGTCGTTGCATAGGCTTAAATGACATAGCGTCATTGCATAGACGCGATTCAGATGTTCGTCGTTGCATAGACGAAAGATAGATGAAACTATTGCATAGGCTTAAATGAAATAGCATCGTTGCATACATGCGATATATATGTTCGTTATTGTGTAGACGAAATATAGATTAAGCCGTTGCATAGGCTTAAATGAAATAGAGTCGTTGCATAGTGTCACAACCCGACCCGACGGCCGCGACTAAACATCCTAATTGAACGTCATTACTGACCTGTCACACTTAATCCATTTAATACCGGGATTTATAGAAATTTCGGATGCACAACAATGCAATGATAACCCCTGTCCACGTAGGCAAGCTGACAAGGCGGCCTTACACGTGAATGAACCTGTCTTCCGAGGGAGTCGCAATTAACCAACACAATATATACAAGCAAGCCGATAAGGCTGCCACTAGATAGTATATTCGGGAACATCCCAACACAGAGTAGAGCAACGTCGCACACCAAAATAAAAGTACATACAACCACCCCACAGCTGTCTACAGACCTCTAGGAGTACAATACTGACATATGACGGAACAGGGCCCCGTCGTGCCCAAAATACACCTAAGTCTGGAATGTAAGGATCTGTACCAAAATAACTGGCTCCGGAACAAGGGAGCTCTTCAGCGGCTGGTAGATGTCTTAAGCTAGAGGGTCACCTATCTGAACACCTGAACCTGCGGGCATGAACGTAGCCCCCCGAGGAAAGGGGGATCAGTACGAAATAATGTACTGAGTATATAAAACATGAAATACTGAAAATGAAATCACAACCGTGTCAAGTAAAGATAGAGAGTCATCAAGCTTAACAAAAATGAGAGTCATATCAGAAATCATGAATGCTTACTCATACTTTCACTATGTCTATGTCTGTATAACATGTCTCGGCCCTCTAGTGAGGGACTCGATGGAAGTTTGTATATGTGTGCATATCATGTCTCGGCCCTCTATGGAGGGACTCGATAAAATCTGTATATATGTATATAACGTGTCTCGGCCCTCTAGTGAGGGACTCGATGAATTCTGTAAAGTCACAAGACGAACATGATCCGGCCCGGGACTCGGTGGAGTGAAACAATAATACTTAGCACGATTAGATATCATGAGCAACCATATGCAATTAAAAATAATTTTTGACTCTCGATAATATCATCATAATAAATTCTTTTACTGAAAATCATAGACACTAATCAACAATTATCCTTTAAAACTGAACTTATATGAATTACGTACGTCCGCCGTACTTTCATTAAAATCATGTCAAAAAGAATGAAAGAAGAGTTTTACATACCTCTTAGTCGCTCAACCAATGTAAAACTAGGACGCGCCTCGTATAATATGTCAGTCTATAATAACAATGATACGATCATTAATTCTAGGACTTCTAACGTAAGTTATATTGAATATCGCCTTCCTATTTCTATAAAACAAATTGGCAGCACTTCCTCTGTTTATGTGCGTATCCACAATTTATCAACGAGCCAACAACACCAATAACCAAACATCATTCCAAGATATAATCAAATTAATCTCAAATACTCCTTTTACGCCATAGTGTAAATTCGTTCTCTTTTACACTTATACAATTCAACAACTTCAATAACCAAGGCGATTAAGTCCTATAGTTAGCATAGAACACCTTTTTCCATTTTAATCTTTTTAGGACATATATTAGTGATTACCATAATGTGTATGTATATGCATAACTCATATTTCTGTCACCTTAATTTCACCAAAACAGCCCCTTAAATTGCAATACAACATGTCCACTAATTTCCATACAAATTCGGGCAACAACATTACCAATTCCATATTTTCTTTCTTAACTTCTTATAATACAATTCATGTTCCAATAATTTCTTATGAACACTATGATCTAATTATCAAGATTTCTTCTTCAATTCCCACATGCAATTTGTGATAATGTTAACAACACAACCATTGAATACAATAACTCCAAAATTGATAGAACTAGTTTCAAAATCGGTCCAACACATTTCAACAATCACATGCATGTTTTAGTTATAATTTTCCTCTTAATCTAATTTCATATCTTAAAACAAGTTTATTTCCTTAATCTACAACAACATGCAACTACAATTATAGCATAGAAAGAAGAATTTTGATACCTTAATTTAACCCCCAAAACAGTCCCGATTTTTAGCCACCGCTTTGTCAGCTGAACTTGTAACGTTCATAACTCTCTACTCCGATGTCCTATCGATGAGAGGTTTGTTGCGTTGGAAACTAGACTCGACGAAATTCATTTTAGGCTTTTTAAACACCCTAAAACTCCTGATAAACGAGGAGATATATCCCTTCAAAGTAGACTAAAAATCTGCCCCAAAAATCCCAATTTTTTTGCCACTGTTTTTGCCAATTTTGCCCCCCATTTTCATACTTCTTCAACTCCAAATTGACATGCAACAATCTACAATGTTAACCCATCATTTATACATGTTTCTCTTCCAAAAAAATCCACCAAAACGTGAATAAATCTGGCTCAAAAATCGGAAACAGTGCATGACTTTTACCCACTGTTTTGGGTCAATATTTTGCTTCTAATTTATAGTTGAACAATGCAATATAGAAAGAAGAATTAAACTTCAATTTTTTTGCTATGGTATAGGGTGTTTTCGGTTGGTCCTTGGAGAAAAAGAAGAAGATGAATGATGGGTTTTTGAGTTAAAAATGGGGAGATGAGAAGTTTTATAACTTCAAGTCCAAATCTGAAAATAAATTCATTACCATTTGGTCCCTTTCTATTAGTTGTCTAATTAAAAAGATCTCTCTATTAATATGAACTCCACATAAGTCCTCATATCTTTCATGTCAAGATTTTATAATACCACACTAATCCATAACTTCATTGGGACAATTCCAACTACTCGTATTAATTTTCGTCGTCACATTTGTAGTAATTAAAAATTATTCTATATTAACATATGTAAGTATTCTTTATATTCAATATCCAAATCTTACTTCCTTAATGATGTTTTTAATTATCGCCTTAAACTTACGAAGTGTAACACATAGACTTAAATAAAATGGAGTCGTTGCATAAACGCGATGCAGATGTTCGTCGTTGCATAGACGAAACATAGATGAAGTCGTTGCATAGATTTAAATGAAAGGGCGTCGTTGCACAGATGCGATGCAGATGTTCGCCGTTGCATAGACAAAACATAGATGAAATTGTTGCATAGGCTCAAATGAAAAAGCATTGTTGCATAGACGCAATGCAGATGTTCGTCGTTGCATAGATGAGACATGGATAAAGCTGTTGCATATGATTAAATGAAATGGCGTCGTTGCATAGACGTGATTCAGATATTCGTCGTTGCATAGATGAAGCTATTGCATAGGCTTAAATGAAATGATATCGTTTAATGGACATACTTGTGTTGTGACTCACTTGGGTTACAATGATGTTGATGACGACGGTGCAAAGACGTTGACTGAATTCAAAATATTTGCGTTAGAAGGTGGGTGTCTGATTGAAGTTGCATATGACGTCGGTGCAAAGGCGTTGACCGCATTAGAAGGTGAGTGTCTGATTGAAGATGGCGATGACGCTGGTGCAAAGGCGTGATGCATATGATGATGATGACGTCACAGTGTTGACGCAAGGATGATATCGTCATTGTGTTGACGATGTTGATGATGTCATTGTGTTGACGTAAGGATGATATTGTCATTGTGTTGGCGCGATGCGTTTGTGACCGGTTTGGTTGAAAAGATGTTGCAGTTCTTGCAAACTCAATCTGCATGAAGGGTTAATGCATGGATATAGGCAATGTAAAAATGAGTAGATAAGGATGAGAATATGACCCTGTGAGTCGAAACACCGTCCTTGTACGGACATAATGCAGATGAGACCCTGTAGGTCCAGATGGCGCTTTTGTATAGATGTCCAAAATAAATGTGATCCTTAAGATATGTCTTAGTTTCTGACATATGAGGGATGTTGAACTCTCCACCAGATAAAATTGAGTCTTGTGTAGGTAGTTTGCCTGCTCTATCAAGGTGATCAGATGAGCTTATTTGTTGTGTGCAAAAATAAGAGATAAAAGATTGCAAATGGTATGACCGAAGTCGATGTGATTGCCTACGTATCCCGCTGAGATAATCAGGTCAAGACGTAAGCTACGAGCGTGTCAATGAGAACTTAATATGATAAGTTATATATATTTCCATTAAAGATTATTACATATATAAGAATTACGACATGGGGAATGCGAGACCTTATGAAATTCCCGGAAAATTAACGAAAATGGGAATCAAGATTGGAAGAATTGGGATTAATATTTATTACTTGGGGGATTAAGTTAGTTAAATACACACATAGAGGGTTAAAGTGTAATTGCAATGGGACCAAAGTGTATTTATTAGAAATATGAAAATATTAAATTAGACCTAACTACTACATTCTTTCACTTAGACAAAATCAAAATTTCTCTCCTCCTCTTTCTTTCCCCATGGCCGAAATTCTCACCTCATTGTAGCAAGAAAAATCTAGTTTTTATTCAATCTTCTTAGACTAATTATCCTACACAATTGAAGCCTAGAATTAGAGGATTTTTTAGCCCAAAACAGTGGGTTTCGGTACCCACTGGACCGAGACTTGGGACAGTGATTCCTTCAAGTTTTGAACAAGATTTTTGGAAGGAAAACATGTATAAATGATGGGTTGACATTATGGAATGATTGCTGATGTGCGACTTGTACACACGCTAAACGCAAGTGCACGTATCGTTACAAGTAATATAGTCTGGGTAAGACCGAATATCGTCCTCAGGGACTGGTTTTCAAGTACCGATTATCTATGTTTTAGTTTCTATTTGGTTAACGTTAATTGAGTTGGAATTCTAAACAAATAATGCAGGAAATAAACTAATTATGAAAATACTTTGATTTAAATCAGTTATGATGGAGAATTAGGGCTTCCAAGATCATCAACTATCCACTCTATTTAATCCTTAATATAATTAGACTAACTTGTTCTTCTACGTTAAGATAGCAGGTTAACTAGATCATTTTATACTCATGTTAAGGTAATATAAACACTCAACCCCAATGGAGAACCCTTCTATCTTTCGATGACAAGATTGACTACAAAGGAGGATTAAGAGCAATAACATATTAAGCTACACAAGTATCGGGGTACTTTCGTCCATGATTTAAACCTATGTTTATTCAACTATAGCATATTCACAATCTCCCCTTTCGAATTTCGATTAGAACTCATATAAGTGATGATAACTAGTGATCAATTAATTATCAAGCAATCAAAGCAACTATTGAATAAATCTTAAACAAGTGAAGAAGAAACCAACTAATGTATTACTTCATGAATAAGAGTTTCAAGAGAATCACAAGAAAATCCCTAAATTAAGTAATTAACTCTTAGCCATAATCACACTAAGAACTAATACAATCTCCATACATGAACTGAAATAAAAAAAAAGCAAAAGAAAAAAAAGAAAATACTTGAAAAGCCTCCAATCTTAGCCTCCTAAGTTGTGTTGTATGTACAATGGATGAATGAATCCCCTAATGATGTAGAGACTATTTATAGCCCAAGAATCCTTTAGGTCAAGGGTTAGAGATTATGTAGGTAGAAAAAGTTATCCCTTTTGGATCCTGAAAACGTGTCAAATTCGGCCCAAAACGTCAAAAATACTGCGTCGGCGCCGTGGCCCTACAGTCGGGCGCCACGGCGCCTGAAAATCAGAGACTTTCAGACAACTTCAGTGGTCGGTGTCGCGGCTCCGGTGGCGTTTTTTGTTTCGGCAGTTCTTCGCTTCATCGTCCAGTTTTCATCCGGGCTTCGTCTGATCTTTTCTATACATCCCGGGACTTCTTAGACTTCATTTATCAGCCCCTTTAAGTATGCAATTCCATCTCAATTAAGCTCATTTCATCTTTTTTTTCGCCATTTCTCCATTTCTGACCGTTGTGACACAAAAAAAAGGAAAACAACCCTAATACTATACTAAACATAAATGAAATGAGTAAAATACTAACTAAAAATGACTCAAAATGTGTGTATAAAATACACCGATCAAACACCCTCAAATTTAACATTTGCTCGCCCTCGAGTAAAGATAAAAAGATAGAAATAAAGACACGAAAGAAAAGAAAATAAAATGACTCAAAGACACTGATCAATTTGCTGCACAATTGTCACTTAGAAAAGCATGAAGGTTAGTAGGATAATATGCAGGAACATATAGCATGAATTTTTAGCATTCTAAACACTCAAGTCAGATATTTCGCAAATTCAATTCAATCATGCTCAATGGATGTAAAAATATCTAACTATGCATGTCAATTTCAAAATCCTATGGCATGTTTACTTGATAGTCTTCACTAATCATGGATACACATATTAGAGATCTTCAGGGCTTTTCAGGGTTGTAATGTAGGATTAGGCAGGGGTAGGTAAAAATAGGCATTTAGGCTCAACTTACGTACCATACGCTCTTTTTGCTTTCGATTCTTCTCTTTTCTTTTGATTCTCTTTTTCACCTCATACCTATCTTTCCTCTCTTTTGTTTTGAGAGAATGAAGTGTATTATGAATAGCAGGTGTCGCGCCCATTTTTGACCTCGGGGGTCTGAACGGTATCCGCAACGTTGCTCTTTGGCGCGGTCCCTGGATGGAGCAATAATGTTGTTTTTAAAGGAGTCGCCACCTAATTATTTAAGTGAATTAGGACACTTGATTTATTGCAATAAAATACTGCAATTAATCTCCATTTAATGGTCTGCGAAATTAGTGAGATTCTGAATCAGGGTTCTTCATTATCCTAAAGGGAAGGGGTTAGGCATCCTTTAAGATCCGCTAACTTGCGGTTATTCGTTCAAACTTAGGTTAATTATTTATTGCCTTTTTTATTCTACGTATTCTAAGCATTTTTTCATAATTTATAATTAAAATAAAATGCAATACAAAATAATAAAAACTAAAATTAAATGCGACATAAAATAAAACACCGGGACTCGTTGGGTTGTGAAACCCGTCGACAAGTTTGGTGGATTTCTAATTGCGGCGTTAATACCAAGGATTAACCCACCTAAGGTTTATGCATGCATGACTTAATAAAAAAGTGGTATAACTCTATCTTAAGTTTTCTAAGATTTGGCTTAATAGACGCAAGGTTCCCGAGCGGACAACTCGAGTGAGAAGGCTACCGGTTAGACCGGACACTCCACGTATATTACCAACTCTCCTAAATTTGGGTTTTGAAGAAAGAATTTTGCTGATGCACCAAGCGCACCTCGCGTGCAGTGTGTGATAGTGTGAATTTTCCAGAGTGGAAGAAATATGAGCGGAATGACAATTTAAGGAAAGCAGTAAAAGAATGTAGTAATTAAAGTAGTTAATTACAAAATAAAAGCAAACAATATAAAATATTTACAACAAATATAAAAGCAAAATAAGGCGCAATATTAAATTAACTTGAGTTTGCTATGATCAAGAACCTGATCTAGAACTTGGCCTGAATGTTTGTTGAGGCGAAATCCTAAGTAACACTCGGTGTAGGAAATGATCGTAGGATTTCTTTGACCCGTTTGAGCCTTTTCAGCCTACCAAATAACATTATCCGTAGTACACCCCTTTTTAGCCTAAAGCCTATTCTTTTGACAACCGCATATTACACCTATACCCTTTCTGAGTGCGTACGCACTATCCCTCTCTTGGTCCGACATCCTTGAGCGCTTTAGAAATGTGCAAGTTGCTGACAAATTCTGTGTCGAAGTTTGCAAAGGCAAAATTGTCAAAGTCCCAAAAGGGAAAAGAAAACACAAATGACGACTTCAAAAGAAGAAATCAAAAGCCCCGGCATTATAAAAAAAAGAATGAAATGAGAGAATAACTTTGAAAAAAGCGGGCTCCAATGAAAAAGTTATCCGTCGATTTTTGAGGCCTCCACAGTTGCAAAGACGGAAAATAAAATAAATGAAGCTTTCTGGGCGTTGATGATTTCTTCTACTTACACTGGATAACCAACATGCGCTGGCGAGGCGAATTTTCGCAGCCGGACTTATTTAGGATGTCCCGCTTTATTTTTATATATCTGAGCCCTCCTTGTTTAAAACTATTATTGTTTTGGTGCGGATCCGAAGGTTTTATTTATTTTATTATTTTTAGCAATATTGGCCGATGAAGGAATCTCCGTCTGATTTCCAAGGCCTCCTCTGTGCAAAAGACGGATTTATTTATTTATTTTGCTTTACCTATTAATTCTTGTCATTGCTTTAAAATTATTTATTCTACTATTAATACTTTTACTAAGTGTTTATGCAGGTACCCGGAGATCATCTTGTGCAGAAGGCCTAAAAAGGGTTAAAAGATGTCCCATAATTTTTATTTTTATGTCGCATTTAATTTTAGTTTTTATTATTTTGTATTGCATTTTTATAAATTATGAAAAAATGCTTAGAATACGTAGAATAAAAAGGGCAATAAATAATTAACCTAGGTTTGAACGAATAACCGCAATTTAGCGGATCTTAAAGGATGTTTAACCCCTTCCCTTTAAGATAATAAAGAACCCTGATCCAGAATCTCATTAATTTCGCAGACCATTAAATGGAGATTAATTGCAGTATTTTTATTGCAATAAATCAAGTGTCCTAATTCACTTAAATAATTAGGTGGCGACTCCTTAAAAACATCATTTATTGCTCCATCCAGGGAACCGCGTCAAAGAGCAACGTTGCGGATACCGTTCAGACCCCGAGGTCAAAAACGGGCGCGACAGCATGATATCTGTCCAACAGATAAACAAAACAGAGACGAACAGGGCCCAAAAATGACAGAACAATGACCAACATCGCCGGAAATTTCAGAGGGGTCTTCGGAGTTTTAAAAACTTCGACCAGATACCAATAATCATGCCAAATCAAGATTGTCGGAATAAAAATTCCGGCCAAACAGAACAAAATCAGAAAATCAGTTCAAACTAACAAATGCATAACTGTAAGAAAAGTAGAATGTAAAATCCGGAAAATAATAATAATATATAGTTGTTGGTTGAGTTAATAAAAATACATATATATGAGAAAATAAAGAATAAATCGCATGAGATGGAGTTAGTGTTAAAGTTGGATAAATAGATAGATAAAAATGAAAATAAGAAAATAAAAAACAAAAACAAAAGAGAAACAAAAAAAAAAAAAAAGAGGATGCATGTTGCTGCACCACGTCCTTCCCTAATCCCCTCCCTTCACCCCTTCCCCCCCTTTTCAATTCCCCCCCACCCTTGGTCTTCCATCTCCCATAAGTTATACAATTATCTCCACTTATACATTATACTTATACACAAACAAAGTGCATACCACAAAGCTTAGAAAATCAGAAAATAATCAAGTGAACAAGAAGGAAAAAAATCAAGAAAATATCAAGGGAGGAAGGAGAACAAGAAAATTAGGGAACACTAAGAGCAAGGACCACTTGTAGCAACGAACCACAATCCTTTCACACTTACAAGGTGAGTTTTCTCACTCAGAAATTCTTGGTAACATCCTTTATTTTTAGTTCAATACATGTTAGAATAAGAATTGAGTGTTGAAAAGAAATATTGAACTTTTGATTGTTTAGACAACTAGTTGCGTCATGAACTTTACGAACTGTTCTCACGGAGTTATAATTGTTAGAATTTGATGAAATTCGGAGGAATTGTACACCTCTCTAATATGATCATATAGAACCAAAAATGAGGTAAAATGGACGTACGGTTTGAAAGTTATCATAGTTCAAAGTTCCTGCCTTAGATTTGGTCGAAATTCGGAAAGGCATAATTACAGACTATTTTTATTGAGTTTTACTTATTAGAATTATATGAAAATTTACATGGTTGTAAGTCTCTCTGTTACGGACAGATATATATAAAGATTTATTAAAACGGACTTACGAGTTGAGAGTTATTGTAGTTTGAAGTTGCTGCCTCGGATTCGTCGGAATCCAGAAGGGCAGGACGTTGAAACGTAAAACTGTACTAATATGTGGGGAATATGAAATATGTTTTTAAATGAAAGTTCTATATCTCTTTGTTTTGGACATTTTGAGACCTTACGGGGGTCTATCCGACTTACGGATTGAGAGTTATCGCTGTTTAAAGTTTCTGCCTCGGATCTATCGAGATTCAGGAAGGGCAGCGAATAAAAGTGTAAAACTGTACCAAATGGTACAGAATATGAAAAGATGGTTCACATGGAGACGTGTAACTCTCTGTTCTCGTCGTTTTGAGATTTTATGGGGCTTGAACGGGTTTACAGATTAGGAGTTATGACTATTCTAAGATTGGGTGTTGTTTAATAAATATTCTGCCGAAATAAATTTCATGTGGTTGTTTTGAGGATAAATTTGTGTTAGTTACCCAAAGTAGTTTTAAATGAAATTTGGTACAGTGAAAGATCCCCGTCTTACCTTAGTTTCCGCTTGAGAAACACCTTAGTTGGAGTTATGGTTAAAAGGTTATAATCGTTACAAGTATGAATGACAGAATGTTAGAAAAGAGAATAGTATTTATTTGATCTTCTGAAAAATATGAAAAGTGAATACGTGTTCACATAAATATATAAATATATAATGGATCGGGTTGCGCGCAACAAAGCGTAAAGTGAATACGGCGTTCACAAATACGTAAACATAATGGATCGGGTTGCGCGCAACAAAGCGTAAAGTGAATATATGTTCACAAATACGTAAATATAATGGATCGAGTTGCGCCGCAACAAAACGTAAAGTGAATATATGTTCACAAATACGTAAATATAATGGATCGGGTTGCGCCGCAACAAAGCGTAAAGTGAATACGCGTTCACAAATACGTAAACATAATGGATCGGGTTGCGCGCAACAAAACGTAAAGTGAATATATGTTCACAAATACGTAAATATAATGGATCGGGTTGCGCCGCAACAAAGCGTAAAGTGAATACACGTTCACAAATACGTAAACATAATGGATCGGGTTGCGCGCAACAAAGCGTAAAGTGAATACATGTTCACAAATACGTAAATATAATGGATCGGGTTGCGCCGCAACAAATATAAAAGATGAATACATGTTCACCTATATATAAATATGAAAAGTGAATACGCGTTCACAAATATATAAATGTAATAAACATGTGGAAATGCGAGGAATGTCTTAACGTATAATATGAGATAAAATGAAGTGTTAGTTAAGCGAGAATTTCCTATGAGGAGTTGTTGCATATTTAAAGATGTTGTAACTGATATGTTTTTGCAATATGCTTATTACGTTATAATGTGATTGCACTTGGAATATTGTGGTGTTACTTTGAATTGCAGGTAAGGTTCTCACTCGGCCCGGATGGTAGGGTGACTCTTTATTTAACATGTTTGAAAGCGTGATAGAGAAGGCTCCACGCGAGGCTAGCGATCGTCCATGACCTCTTGTCATACCAAGTCCATTGCTTGGGCTTGGTACTCGTCGAGTTCGAATGTCGGTTCGGTGTCTCGAAATGCCGTGTGGAATGGGCTCTTCCAACTTAGAATAATATTTGTCGGTATGTCTATGTAGAAACAATATTTGCAGTATGGGCTCGCGTTATATTTTCAATAAAGTCATAAACAAATTTATTTATTGTTATTTTTATTAATAGTTCCGTATTTGAATATAAGTTTAAATTTCTAAATAAAGAGAATTAAATGGTGCTCCTGGTGGAAAATAATTGTCAGTGCCATCACGCCTAAGTAAAGACTTAGGAAAATTTGGGGCGTGACAAGTTGGTATCAAAGCTAAACCGAGTTAGGAGATTCTAGGAAGTTTCTTCGAGTCGGGTGTTTGAACGGTTACTTATTGCGACGGTGTGCGCGCCACCTTAGTAATAAGTAAACGGAATAACATCCTAAAGTTTCACTTCTTTCATACTCTTCTCGTGCCTATCTTGAGTCTTTTCAAAGACTTGGTTCTCGTACTACCTCCTTCAAAGGATTGTGGAAGGAGTGTACAACGATAAAATAACCGGATGTGATTGCACCGACCGAAAGGTAGGAGAGGTACCAGATAGACTATGGGGCAAATTTTGTGAGAAGAGGAACATATCTATCTGAGGAAGGACTACAAGTCTAACCCAATAGTATTTCTCGATGAGGTAGAAAACCTCGCTTACGAGGATGTGTGGAGACGCATGACGTCAATTTGGTAATCACGGTTAGTGGGCGACACACGGGTGTGGTGGAGAAATTTTAGAAGAAATCATTTTCCGATGTCACCACCGATGGCGTGGGGAGTTGAGCGCGTTCGGTGAAAAGTACATGCCTAACTCCCAAAAGATGCGCTCGACGTGAGTTTGAACAATTGAAACAAGAAGACCGCAATGTGAAAGAATATAATACCTAATTCATGCGATCTTCAAGATACAACGTGCATATTATTCCTACGAAAGGGAGAAGGTCAAAAGATTTGTGAGGTTTAAACGAACTTGGTAGAAAGGTAGTGGCATTAGCCTATGATCGGACGTACCTTGGATCGTCAACATGACAATGAGGGTAGAAGGTTTTGCCAAATCAAAAGAGAGTATTCACGAAAGAAGCATTTATGTGACTCGACCTTTTTCAACTATCCGATTGGAGTCATACTATAGAAAATAGTCAACTCCATCCGAGAGTTCCACTTATCGTTTAGAAGATCAATAAAGGTATGTGGAACTTTCCTATCTCTTGAGCATGAATAGTTGTACTTATATAGTACGGTGAGCGTCTGATACTTTGATATCCTTTACTTATTTAAGAATGGCCAAGTTGGGCGAGTTAGGAGGTTAACCCACTTTAAAGCTATTAAGGATGTCTTAAGTTTTCAAAGTTAAGGGACTTGAAGTGTTTTGAGTATATGATACTTGTTTTGTTTTAAAAGTTTAAGTCCTTGGAAATAGGAAAATGTAATTGACTAAGGTATAAGATTAATATAACGACTTTATGGAAAGTTGGTTATATTCGCTTTATGGAAAGTTAAAAGGAGAGATTTACTTTAAGTAAGATAAGTAAGGACAAGTGACTTGATGCTATGGTTATTAGTATCTTGGAAGTTTTATATATAAAAAAAAGAGTCATTCGTTTTAAAAGAGTAGAAGTATGTAGTACTTGGGATTAAATTTCTGGATTCTTTTATTAAGACATGTTAGTGCCTTAAGTGAACTAAAATGAGAGGATATATTAATAATGTCAATAAGAAGTCGAGGATTTCTTGACTTACTTATGTTATGTAGGATAGCCAGGTTGAGCTAGGGTAAGAGTATGAATGAGGAAAGCCCCAGGCGTCATACCACCTTCTCCAGGTAAGAGTATGAATGAGGAAAGCCCAAGACGTCATACCACTGCTTGTGGTAAGAGTATAAATGAGGAAAACCTCAAGACGTTATACCACATTACGTGGACTTGCTACCCATGATGCGAAGAATATCCTCACGTCGACTTATTTCCTACCTTAGGTCTCAAAAGTTATTAAGGAGTCACAAAGTGGGGTACGCATATATGGCTAATATAGTAGATACCCAAAAGCGTCCCAGGTGCATGATGTCCTATTGTTTGAAAAATTTCAAGGATTTTCTGAAGATCTCGTGCCTTCCTAGGATAGAGAAGTGGAGTTCGCTATAGAGTTAATTCTGGGTACAAGACCAATTTCTATTCTTCCATATCGAATGGCCCCAGCTAAATTGAGAGAGTTAAAAGAACAGTTGAAGGATCTTCTGGATAAAGGTTTTATAAGGCCTAGTGTTTCCCCTTGGGGTGCACCAGTCCTGTTTGTGAAAAAGAAAGACGGATCGCTCCGAATGTGCATCGATTATCGGCAGCTCAATAAGGTCACGATCAAGAACCGATACCCATTACCAAGAATCGATGATCTTTTTGACCAACTTCAGGGAGCTAGCTATTTTTCCAAGATCGATCTCCGTTCGGGATATCACCAGCTGAAAATAAATCCAGATGATATATCCAAAACAACCTTTAGAACCCGATACGGCCATTATGAGTTCTTGGTCATGTCTTTTGGGTTAACAATGCCCCAAGCGGCTTTTATGGATTTAATGAACAGAATCTTCAAACCATTCCTAGATTTGTTCGTGATCGTGTTCATAGATGATATCCTAAGTTCTGATAAGAGTGTTTAAGAACATGAAGAACATCGAGGTAGTGCTTGAAGTCTTAAAGCAGAGAAACTATATGCTAAATTTTCAAAGTGTGAATTTTGGTTGGAAAAGGTAGCCTTTTTGGGCCGTGTTGTGTCAAGGATGGAATTATGGTAGACCCCAGGAAGATAGAAGCGATAAGAAGCGGCCAGCCCACTCAAGCGAGAGGTTAGAAGTTTCTTGGGTTTGGTGGGTATTATAGAAGATTCGTAAAAGGTTTTTCTAGTCTTCTTTGCTCCATGGCCGGTTGACTCAAAAAGCGGTTAAGTACCAGTGGTCAGAAGCATGTGAAGCAAGTTTTCAGAAACTAAAGGAATTGTTGACTACTGCACCAGTCCTAACCTTACCATCGAGACAAGAAGGGTTCACAGTCTATTGCGATGCCTCTAGAGTTGGGTTAGGATGCGTCTTGATGCAATTTGGAAAAGCTATTGCGTATGCGTCTAGACAATTGAAGATACATGAGAAGAATTATCCAACTCATGACTTGGAATTGACCGCGGTGGTGTTTGCCTTACGAATATGGAGACACTATTTGTATGGGGTGCATGTAGATATATTTACAGATCATAAGAGTTTACAATACATAACCATACAAAAGGATTTAAATCTCCGACAAAGAAGATGGTTAGAGTTGCTTAAGGATTATGACCTTAGCATTCTTTTCCATCCTGGAAAGGCTAACGTGGTGGCGGACGCACTCAGTAAGAGATCAATGGGCAGCTTGGCCCATTTGGCAATACTAAAGAGAGGCATTGTTCGTTAGGTACAAAAGTTGGGGAATCTCGGGGTTAGTTTAACTGAGGTCGGTGAAGGTAGGGTGGTGGTACATGATACCTCGCAGTCAGCCTTAGCTTCAGAAATAAAGGAAAGTCAGTTTGAGGACATGAAATTTGTTGGATATCGAGAGAGGATTCAACAGGGAAAACCTTCACAGTTTACCTTAGGAGAAAATGATGGTACCCTTCGGTATAAGGGCAGGTTGTGTGTTCCTAAGATAAAAGATCTAAGAAGAAATATCTTAAATGAAGGTCACAACACAAAATACTCCATTCATCCAGGGTCAACAAAAATGTATCAGGACCTCAAGGCAAATTACTGGTGGGACGGGATGAAGAAGGACGTTGCGGAGTTTGTCTGGAGGTGTCTTATATGTCGGCAGTGAAAATGAACATCAAAAACCTGGCGGATTACTTCAGGACATTGGAGTCCCCATGTGGAAATGGGAGGCAATTCATATGTATTTTGTAACTGGTCTACCGAAAACTCAAGAAGGGTATGATTCAATTTGGGTGATTGTTGATCGACTTACAAAGTCAGCCCATTTCTTACCGGTCAAGACTACGTATCGCGCACCACAGTACACACAGATTTATTTGAATGAGATTGTGCGGTTACACGGGATTCCCTTACAAATTATTTCAGATAGGGGTTCCCAATTCACCTCACACTTTTGGCAAAGTTTCAGCAGGTCTCGGGACAAAAGTTAAGTTAAGCACGACTTTCCACCCGCATGAAGCGGATGGGCAAGTGGCGAACAATCCAAACACTTGAGGGCGTGTTGCGATCTTGTGTGTTAGATTTTCGGGAAGTTGGTTGGACCATCTATGTCTAATTGAGTTACTTTACAACAATAGTTTTCACTCTAGCATACAAATGGCCGTTTGAAGCATTATATGAGCGAAAATGTAGGTCTCCACTTGGATGGTTCGAGGTGGGTGACGCCTTGTTCGGACTGAAGTCATTCAGAAACAAATGATAAAATCTGAGATGATTCGGGAGAGGATCAAAACAGCTCATAGCCGTAATAAGTCCTATGCGGATCATCGGAAAAGAGATCTTGAATTTCAAGAGGGGGAGAAAGTATTTTTAAAAGTGTCCCCAATGAAGGGAGTTATGCGCTTTGGTAAGAAAGGAAATTGAACCCAAGGTTTATTGGGCCATATGAGATCTTGCGAAGAGTGGGAATGTGGCTTACAATTAGCACTTCCACAAGAGTGGGCGGTGCATCCGGTATTTCACGTGTCAATGTTACGAAAATACTTGCACGATCCAAGTCACGTCATCCTTCCCGGAGATAGTTCTTAATAAAGAGCTTGATATGAAGAGGCTCGGTAGAAATACTTGATAGAAAGGTCCAACGCCTTAGAAATAAAGATATTGCTTAGTGAAAGTCCTATGGAGGAATCACTCACGAGGAAGCCACCAGGAAGCTGAAGATGCGATGAAAGTCAAATATCCATTCCTATTTGACTAAGGTAATAAAAAAAATGTGTTACATAATACTTTATATGTGTGTCATTTGCGTGTCTATATGCATGTGTTACAACCTTATTCCCATTCGAGGACGAATGCTTCTTAAGGAAGGGAGAATGTGAAGCCCCAATTAGTGTTACAATAACAATAAACATTATTGTGTCTATGTGATTATGTTCTGACCTTATTCACATTCGAGGACGAATGTTGCTTAAGGAGGAGAGAATGTAAAATCGGAAAATAATAATAATATATAGTTGTTGGTTGAGTTAATAAAAATACATATATATGAGAAAATAAAGAATAAATCGCATGAGATGGAGTTAGTGTTAAAGTTGGATAAATAGATAGATAAAAATGAAAATAAGAAAATAAAAAACAAAAACAAAAGAGAAACAAAAAAAAAAAAAGAGGATGCATGTTGCTGCACGTCCTTCCCTAATCCCCTCCCTTCACCCTTCCCCCCACCCTTGGTCTTCCATATCCCATAAGTTATACAATTATCTCCACTTATGCATTATACTTATACACAAACAAAGTGCATACCACAAAGCTTAGAAAATCAGAAAATAATCAAGTGAACAAGAAGGAAAAAAATCAAGAAAATATCAAGGGAGGAAGGAGAACAAGAAAATTATGGAACACTAAGGAGCAAGGACCACTTGTAGCAACCGAACCACAATCCTTTCACAATTACAATGTGAGTTTTCTCACTCAGAAATGCTTGGTAACATCCTTTATTTTTAGTTCAATACATGTTAGAATAAGAATTGAGTGTTGAAAAGAAATATTGAACTTTTGATTGTTTAGACAACTAGTTGCGTCATGAACTTTACGAACTGTTCTCACTGAGTTATAATTGTTAGAATTTGATGAAATTCGGAGGAATTGTACACCTCTCTAATATGATCATATAGAACCAAAAATGAGGTAAAATGGACGTACGGTTTGAAAGTTATCATAGTTCAAAGTTCTTGCCTTAGATTTGGTCGAAATTCGGAAAGGCATAATTACAGACTGTTTTTATTGAGTTTTACTTATTAGAATTATATGAAAATTTACATGGTTGTAAGTCTCTCTGTTACGGACAGATATATATAAATATTTATTAAAACGGACTTACGAGTTGAGAGTTATTGTAGTTTGAAGTTGCTGCCTCGGATTCGTCGGAATCCAGAAGGGCAGGACGTTGAAACGTAAAACTGTACTAATATGTGGGGAATATGAAATATGTTTCTAAGTGAAAGTTCTATATCTCTTTGTTGTGGACATTTTGAGACCTTACGGGGGTCTATCCGACTTACGGATTGAGAGTTATCGCTGTTTAAAGTTTCTGCCTCGGATCTATCGAGATTCAGGAAGGGCAGCGAATAAAAGTGTAAAACTGTACCAAATGGTACAGAATATGAAAAGATGGTTCACATGGAGACGTGTAACTCTCTGTTCTCGTCGTTTTGAGATTTTATGGGGCTTGAACGGGTTTCTGATTAGGAGTTATGACTATTCTAAGAGTGGGTGTTGTTTAATAAATATTCTGCCGAAATAAATTTCATGTGGCTGTTTTGAGGATAAATTTGTGTTAGTTACCCAAAGTAGTTTTAAATGAAATTTGGTACAGTGAAAGATCCCCGTCTTACCTTAGTTTCCGCTTGAGAAACACCTTAGTTGGAGTTATGGTTAAAAGGTTATAATCGTTACAAGTATGAATGAGAATGTTAGAAAGAGAATAGTATTTATTTGATCTTACGAAAAATATGAAAAGTGAATACGTGTTCACATAAATATATAAATATATAATGGATCGGGTTGCGCGCAACAAAGCGTAAAGTGAATACGCGTTCACAAATACGTAAACATAATGGATCGGGTTGCACGCGCAACAAAGCGTAAAGTGAATATATGTTCACAAATACGTAAATATAATGGATCGAGTTGCGCGCAACAAAGCGTAAAGTGAATATATGTTCACAAATACGTAAATATAATGGATCGGGTTGCACGCGCAACAAAGCGTAAAGTGAATACGCGTTCACAAATACGTAAACATAATGGATCGGGTTGCGCGCAACAAAACGTAAAGTGAATATATGTTCACAAATACGTAAATATAATGGATCGGGTTGCGCGCAACAAAACGTAAAGTGAATACACGTTCACAAATACGTAAACATAATGGATCGGGTTGCGCGCAACAAAACGTAAAGTGAATACATGTTCACAAATACGTAAATATAATGGATCGGGTTGCCGCAACAAATATGAAAGATGAATACATGTTCACCTATATATAAATATGAAAAGTGAATACGCGTTCACAAATATATAAATGTAATAAACATGTGGAAATGCAGGGAATGTCTTAACGTATAATATGAGATAAAATGAAGTGTTAGTTAAGCGAGAATTTCCTATGAGGAGTTGTTGCATATTTAAAGATGTTGTAACTTGATATGTTTTGCAATATGCTTATTACGTTATAATGTGATTGCACTTGGAATATTGTGGTGTTACTTTGAATTGCGGTAAGGTTCTCACTCGGCCCGGATGGTAGGGTGACTCTTTATTTAACATGTTTCAGAAAGCGTGATAGAGGAAAGGCTCACGCGAGGCTAGCGATCGTCCATGACCTCTTGTCATACCAAGTCCATTGCTTGGGCTTGGTACTGCGTCGAGTTCGAATGTCGGTTCGGTGTCTCGAGAAATGCCCGTTTGGAATGGGCTCCCTTCCAATTTAGAATAATATTTGTCAGTATGTCTATGTAGAAACAATATTTGCACGAGTATGGGCTCGCGTTATATTTTCAATAAAGTCATAAATAAATTTCTTTATTGTTATTTTTATTAATAGTTCCGTATTTGAATATAAGTTTAAATTTCTAAATAAAGAGAATTAAATGGTGCTCCTGGTGGAAAATAATTGTCCAGGTGCCATCACGCCCTAAGTAAAGACTTAGGAAAATTTGGGGCGTGACATAGAAACAACAAGGATCACCGGAGTTAATTTTTCGCCGATTTTAACGATCAAAAGGAAGAGGCGGCGTCAGCGGTGTAACTGCCGAGCGACACCGCGTGATAGTGGTTGCGAGGAGCAAAAAGAAGCGATGGTCGATGGGGTGTTTGGGTAAAGGTTGTCGACGTTGGGGTGTTGATGGTGAGGTTCGGTCATGGTGGTGTTCGACGGGTTTGCAAGGTATGGGGTTTGGAGTTCGCCGGAGATGGAACTCGTGCGAAGGCGGCAACGACGGCGGCAGAGTTGGTTTGATGTTAGAGTGAAAGATGAAAGTGAGGTTCATAAAAATGGGGTGCTTGGTGGAGTGCGTGTGGTGGTCGGCGAGGAGAGGGGAGTGAGGAGAGGCGGCGGGAGTGAGGAGAGAGGCGGGGGTTCGCCGTGGCGACGGAAGAGAGAGGGTGAGAGAGTTAGGGCTGTGATGGTGTTGGCTGAAGTATTTTTTATGTGGGCTGCCCCCCTCCTTTAATAAAAGGGGGGAAATGTTTAATATATAGGGTAGGTTTTTAGGGTTTGGGTTTGGTTTTGGGGAAAAAAATGAAAAGTAGGTTTTGGTTTTATGGGGAAAAATAAAAGAGTGTTTGGATGAAATTAAAATGGTGTTGAATTGGACTGATTCAAATTGTGTCTTGGACTGGACTGGACTGGTTTGACAAAATTCAAGGCAGGTTAATTATTTAAAAGAAAAATTATTTAAAAAGATGCAAAATTATTAATATTCAAATGTCGATGCAATAATACTAAAATGCAATATTTAAGACATGTTTAATGCCTGATTAAAAGTAAAAACGGGATGTCAATTAATTATTTAAAGAGATGCAAATATTATTAAAATAAAGCAGCGATTATATGATAACAAAAACATAATATTAACAAAAACATAATGATTAAATTAAAATAAAAAGATGCAATGTCATTTTGTGAAAAAGTAAACATAGAATATTATGTAAAAAATGCAAAAAATGATAGTTAAAATGTGGTGTCCTAAAACACATAAAATTGCAACAAATATACGAAAAACTGGTCAAAATTGGATCACAATGACGTCCTCTTTGTACGGAGATGATGGAAGAGTCTTCGGACAAAGATGTTGACTTGTAGTCAATTTTGTCATGTTTTATAAACTGGAACTCAAAAGTAGGGCTGATGCAGACCCAAAATTGTCCCAGTGTCAAATCATGATAACACTGGGTCGTTGTGATGTGAAAATAAAAAGCAAAGCTGACGCAGATTTAAAAATGTCCCAGTGTCGAAGTATGATTGACACTGGGTTGCAGGTGATGTTAAAAAATTAAAGCAGGCAGACGCCGATTCAAAATTGTCCCAGTGTCGAAATATGATTAACACTGGGTTGCAGGTGATGTGGTGCTGTAACAGACAGGGTGCTTGTAGATGTTGATGGCGTCATTGCATGGACGCGATGCAGATGCTCGTCGTTGCATAGACGAAACATAGATGAAGCTGTTGCATAGGATTACATGAAATGGCGTCGTTGCATAGACGCGATGCAGATGCTCGTCGTTGCATAGATGAAACATGGATGAAGTCGTTGCATAGGCTTTGATGAAATGACGTCGTTGCATAGACGCGATGCAGATATTCGTCGTTGCATAGACGAAACATAAATGAAGCCGTTGCATAGGCTTAGAAGAAATGTGTCGTTGCATAGACGCGATGCAGATATTCGTCGTTGCATAGACAAAACATGGATGAAGTCGTTGCATAGGCTTAGATGAAAGGGCGTCATTTTCGGACGCAATGCAGATGCTCGTCGTTGCATAGACGAAACATAGATGAAGCTGTTGCATAGGCTTAAATGAAATGACGTCGTTGCATAGACGCGATGCAAATGCTCGTCGTTGCATAGATGAAACATGGATGAAGCCGTTGAATAGGCTTAGATGAAAGGGCGTCATTTTCGGACGCAATGCAGATGCTCGTCGTTGCATAGACGAAACATAGATGAAGCCGTTGCATAGGCTTAAATGAAATGACGTCGTTGCATAGACGCGATGCAGATGCTCGTCGTTGCATAGACGAAACATGGATGAAGCCGTTGCATAGGCTTAGATGAAAGGGTGTCGTTTTCGGACGCAATGCAGATACTCGTCGTTGCATAGATGAAGGCCGTTGCATAGGCTTAAATGAAATGACGTCGTTGCATAGACGCGATGCAGATGCTCGTCGTTGCATAGACGAAACATGGATGAAGCCGTTCATAGGCTTAGATGAAAGGGCGTATTTTTCGGACGCGATGCAGATGCTCGTCGTTGCATAGACGAAATATAGATGAAGTTGTTGCATAGGCTTAAATGAAATGATGTTGTTGCATAGACGCGATGCAGATGCTCGTCGTTGCATAGACGAAACACGGATGAAGTCGTTGCATAGGCTCAAATGAAATGGCGTTGTTGCATAGACGCGATGCAGATGTTCGTCGTTGCATAGAAGAAACATGGATGAAGCTGTTGCATATGCTTTGATTAAATGGCGTCGTTGCATAGACTCGATGCAGATGTTCATCGTTGCATAGACGAAACATAGATGAAGTCATTGCATAGGCTTAAATGAAATGCGTTGGTTTATGGGCGTACCTGCTTTGTGATCCGTCTGGGTTGAGATAGCGTCATTGCATAGACGTCGTGCGTTTGTGACCCGCATGGGTTTATTGTTGTGTTCCCACCTTTGCTGATATGAAGATCCTGCACTCAAAGAAAACTTGTGAGTTTTAGGAAAGGAGTGGTTGATTCGCGTCGACTTTGTAGCTTTGGCTCTTGACGCTTGCATGCTCAGACTGGTTTAAACTGAAGACCTATTTGGCCTGTTTTTTCCTTGTCTATTGCCTTTTTTTTTGCAGTGAATCCTTATAATGTCCCAGTTTCTGGTAATGAAGATGTTGAACTTTCAACTGGGTAAGGTCGAATCTTGACGCTATCAAGCCGATCCGGTAAGCAATTTTTTTTTTTTTTTTTTTTTATCATGAATGTAAAGCTAATGCGAGAATATGGATAAAATCGAGTCCAGTGCAGAACAATGAAAAAATATTTCTAAAGGAGTGACCGAAGCCGATGTGGCTGCCTACATATCCCGTCGGGTCAGTGCGTAGTTCATGCTGCAAAATAACGATTTTTTTATGATTTTAAAATGATGCGAGACCGAAGCCGATGTGGCCGCCTACGTATCCCGCTGAGGGAATCAGGTCGAGACGTAGTTCGAGATGCAAAATAAGAATTTTTATGTAATATGCATTTTGTTGTTTTTTCTGAAAAAATGGAAGACAACATTACGTTCTGACTTCAGTTGATACCGACAATTAGTATTGTGCATAAGGATTTTCGTTTATTGCTTTCAGTCTAACCGAGATTGACTCTGGTGTAATTCACACAACTTCAGATAGTACCTCAGACATACCTGAGTGTCGACACACCTGCTTGCATCCAAGGTTTCGAACTACACGTAATCTCACATTTCAAATGCTCTCACTGAAAGAAAGTCCCATTTCACACATATATTCCAGTATTTTGAATTTTGGGACGTTTAGAGAAGTACGCTCACACTCAAAAAGATGTTCAATGCATGCAATTGTGATACCATAGGCTTGGCCGTCATGTAAGTATCCACTAATGTGAGAACCCTCAGTATAAGATCATGTAGGGCTTGTAACGGGTTTGTAATGTAGGTTTGGGGAAGGGATGGATATCATTTGGGTAAAAAGTGATTAATCCTTCCTCGAGAGTTGGTGCTTGATATTTGTGCGTTTTGATGCTGACTTGCTTTCTTTTTGTCCCAGTTTTTCTGTACTGACTTCTTTTGAATCTTTCATTTGGAGCCCCCTTTTTTTTTCTTTTTTTTCGGGGTTATATATTCCCTTTTTTTTCGGGGCTTTTGATTTCCTCTTTGTGTGAAGTCGTCTCTGTTTTTTTTTTTTTTGAGACTTTGACAATTTTTGTCTTTGCAAACTTCAGCTAGAATTTTTTCAGTCACCTGCACATTTCTAAAGCACTCAAGGAGGTCGGGCCAAGAGAGGGATAGTGCGTACGCACTCAGAAAGGTTATAGGTGTAATATGCGGTTGTCGAAAGAAATAAGTTTAGGCTCAAAGGGGGTGTACTATGGATAATGTTATTTGGTAGGCTCAAACGGATCAAAAAAAGCCTACGATCATTTCCTACACCGAGTGTTGCTCAGGATTTCGCCTCAGCAAACATTCAGGCCAAGTTCTAGATCACAATGCAGCGTAATTGAACTTATTGAAACACTCACCACACAATGCATATGAAACGATGAGGTTGGTTTCGTCCTTATCTTGAAAACACGCAAGACAATGTCATTTACGGGTGTGAATAAGAGGTACCAAAAGAATTTATGGTTTACCACAAAGTCAACCCATACTATTTTTTTTTTTAATTTTTTATATGCACACGTGTAACTGTGTTGGTATCAACAAAGTTAAACAATAATACTTAAAAGATGTTTTTGTATTTTTGAATAACATTTTTTGTATTTATGATTTTTTTTTTTAATAAAGGGTACCGAACCCGAATATGACTGCCTACGTATCTTGCCGAGGGAATCAGGTGCGCGTAGTTCATTCAAATATATTATAAAATGTATGCTTGGAAAAAATTTATCAATGAAAGTATAGCAATATAAAGTTGTGCAAAAAAAATGATTGTCCATTGTGGACGAATGCAAAGTAAAATGAATGACCGAAAACATGATGAATGGGATGCATGAGTGAGAAAAATATGCTTCTTTATTATTATTATTATTATTGTGGTTTTTATTTTTGTGGTGTCGAACTCAAAATGAGTTGTCTACGTATCACATCGTGTGCTGAGAATCAGACACGCGTAGTTCGGAATAATTATGCTGTAAAATGTATGATATGAAATTATGTAATCAATACTAGACATATCAATTAGACTTGTAAATATGTATAAAATGCAAAATATAAGACCCAGAGTGATGCTTTGTTGAATCTGGTATAAGCTGACTTCTTTCCGTCAACATAACTCAACTCATTTTTGGGATGATTTTTTTTTTGTTGTGCGCCCTCGACTATTTGCGAGGACGATCTTCCTGCAAAAATATGACAAATGGGTGAGAGTAGGCAAGCCACAAAAAAATAAAATGTAAGGGCGTGGCAATATAGTCAAAGACTCCCCTGATTAGTTCGACCGGACTGGTGGTTGATGCTTCACAAAGTTCAAGTCGCGCTATTCAAGAGTGGTTTACGTAGTAGAAGTCATGATTGCAATGTGACAGCAAAAAGTGCAAAAATGCAAATGTTCGAACCCGGAATCACAAAAGATCAATTATTGAATTAAATAATATGTACAGAGTTGCTAGCGACAAACAATAGTAAACAAAAAACATGCAAATCAAGCGCGTGCCCTAATATGCTTGGGACCTCCCTTATGTCAGGGGTGAGCCTAAACGCCAAATATGCGGGATTATGATAAATAAGTTCAAGCCGTTAAACTGCAATGTTTGTTGGAAATGGCAACCTAATGACGGTGCACTTTTTATCACGCTACACATATATGCTTATTGGTCGACGGGTTGTGAAACCCAACGACAATTTGGTGAATTCCCTAATTGTGGAGACGATACCAAGGTCCGATCCACCTAAGATGTATGCATGCATGACTTAAAAAAAAGGTGGTATAGCTCTATCTTAAGCTTTCTAAGATTTGGCTTACTAGACGCAAGGTTTACGAGCGGACAACTCGAGTGAGAAGGCTACGCGGCCACCGGTTAGACTGGACACTCCACGTATATTACCAACTCTCTTAAATTTGGGTTTTGAAGAAGAATTTTGCTGATGCACCCAGCGCACCTCGCATGTAGTGTGTGATAGTGTGGATTTTCCAGAGTGGAAGAAATATGAGCGAAATGCCAATTTAAGAAAAACAGTAAAGGAATGTAGCAATTAAAGTAGTTAATTACAAAATAAAAGCAAACAATATAAAACATTTACAACAAAATATAAAAGCAAAATAAAGCGCAATATTTAATCAACCTGGGTTTGCTATGATCAAGAACCTGATATCCCCAGTGGAGTTGTCATGCTGTCGCGCCCGTTTTTGACCTCGGGGGTCTGAACGGTATCTGCAACGTTGCTCTTTGGCGCGGTTCCCTGGATGGAGCAATAATGTTGTTTTAAAGGAGTCGTCACCTAATTATTTAAGTGAATTAGGACACTTGATTTATTGCAATAAAATACTGCAATTAATCTCCATTTAATGGTCTGCGAAATTAGTGAGATTCTGAATCAGGGTTCTTCATTATCCTAAAGGGAAGGGGTTAGGCATCCTTTAAGATCCGCTAACTTGCGGTTATTCGTTCAAACCTAGGTTAATTATTTATTGCCTTTTTTATTCTACGTATTCTAAGCATTTTTTCATAATTTATAATTAAAATAAAATGCAATACAAAATAATAAAAACTAAAATTAAATGCGACATAAAATAAAACATCGGGACATCTTTTAGCCCCTTTTTAGGCCTTCTGCACAATATGATCTTTGGTTACCTGCATAAACACTTAGTAAAAGTATTAATAGTAGAATAAATAATTTTAAAGCAATGACAAGAATTAATAAGTAAATCAAAATAAATAAATAAATCCGTCTTTTGCACAGAGGAGGCCTTGGAAATCAGACGGAGATTCTTTCATCGGCCAATATTGTTAAAAGCAACAAAATAAATAAAACCTTCATATCCGCGCCAAAACAGTAATAGTTTTAAACACGGAGGGCTCAGATATATATAAAATAAAGTAGGACATCCTAAACAAGTCCGGCTGCGAAAATCCGTCTCGCCAGCGCATGTTGGTTATCCTGTGTAAGTAGAAGAAATCATCAACGCCCAGAAAGCTTCATTTATTATATTTTCCGTCTTTGCGACGGGGAGGCCTAAAAAATTGACGGATAACTTTTTCATTGGCCAAACAAGTGTAGCATCTTGTTCAAATCAGTAAACTAGAAAAATGTCCAAAATCAATAGCAATATAGCCAAAACTAGTCCAATAATATGGCCAAAACAGTAGCAAAAAATGGCCGAAAATTAGTCCAATAAATGGCAAAAACAGTAGCAAAAATGATCGAAAATCAGTCCAACAAAATGCCCCAAACAGTAGCAATAAATGGCCGAAAATCAGTGACAAAATGCCCCAATCAGTAGCAATATATGGCCGAAAATCTGTCCAACAGATAAACAAAACAGAGACGAACAGGGCCCAAAAATGACAGAACAGTGACCAACATCGCCGGAAATTTCAGAGGGGTCTTCGGAGTTTTAAAAACTTCGACCAGATACCAATAATCATGCCAAATCAAGATTGTCGGAATAAAAATCCCGGCCAGACAGAACAAAATCAGAAAATCAGTTCAAACTAACAAATGCATAACTGTAAGAAAAGTAGTAACAACAAGGATCACCGGAGTTAATTTTCGGCCAGTTTTAACAGTACAAAAGGAAGGGCGGCGACGTCACTTCAACGGTGTAACACCGGAGCGACACCGCCGTGATAGTGGCTGCGACAGGAGCAAAAGAGAGCAGTGGGGTCGATGGGGTGTTGGGGTAAGGGCTGTCGACGTTGGGGTGTTGATGGTGAGGTTCGGTCATGGTGGTGTTCGACGGGTTTGCAAGGTATGGGGTTTGGAGTTCGCCGGAAATGGAACTCCGGCGAAGGACGACGACGACGACGACGGGAGTTGGTTTGATGTTAGAGAGAGTGAAAGATGAAAGTGAGGTTCATAAAAATGGGGTGCTTCGGCTGGAGGGTCTGCGTGTGGTGGTCGACGCAAGGAGAGGGGGTGAGGGAGAGGGCGACGGGAGTGAGGGAGAGGGCAGGGGTTCGCCGGCGGCGGCGACGGGAAGGAGAGAGGGTGAGGGAGTTAGGGTTGTGATGGTGTTGGCTGAAGTATTTTTTATGTGGGCTGCCCCCCTCCTTTAATAAAAGGGGGGGAAATATTTAATATATAGGGTAGGTTTTTAGGGTTTGGGTTTGGTTTTGGGGGGAAAAATAAAAAGTAGGTTTTGGTTTTAGGGGGGAAAATAAAATAGTGTTTGGATGAAATTAAAATGGTGTTGGATTGGACTGATTCAAATTGTGTCTAGGACTGGATTGGACTGGTTTGACAAAATGCAAGACGGGTTAATTATTTAAAAGAAAAATTATTTAAAAAGATGCAAAATTATTAAAATTCAAATGCCGATGCAATAATACTAAAATGCAATATTTAAGACATGTTTAATGCCTGATTAAAAGTAAAAACGGGATGTCAATTAATTATTTAAAGAGATGCAAATATTATTAAAATAAAACGACGGTGTAACAATAACAAAAACATAATATTAACAAAAACATAATGCTTAAATTAAAATAAAAAGATGCAATGTCATTTTGTGAAAAAGTAAACATAGAATATTATGTAAAAAATGCAAAAAATGATGGTTAAAATGCGGTGTCCTAAAACACATAAAATTGCAACAAATATACGAAAAACTGGTCAAAATTGACTGTCAACAGCAGGCACCCCCAAATTTAGGCTTTTGCCTATTTATTATTATTTTTCATCGGAGTGCAACAAAATTATTCACTCTCTTTTGTCTCTTTTTCAACACTTTATATTCCAACAACTCAATTTTTTTCACTTATGACACAAATATGGAATTATAGGGTGTCAAAAAAAGATCTTATTTTTGGCTCAACGGGGCTGACTAGTGATACAATTGTGATGTCAGGGGTAGGCAATGAATGGTAAGAAAGGGCTAACAAAGAAATGCCTGAGTCGTCTCTCTTACATGCATATCCTAACTATTTCGCCTCAAATAACAAGCAAGCAGACACATAAGCTTTATTTTTTAACAATGCATAAATCAAGCACAGATACCCCTAATTTGATTTCATAAATTCTTGACATATCTAACTTAAGCGTTCAGATTTTCTGCTTCTAATTCCATTACATTATCTCACTTTACTTCACTAGGCATTTCAAATAACTACAACATGCATGATCATAAAAAAAAATTATGACTCAAAAATACTAAAAAACACACAAAATAAATCAAAAAGACTCAAAAACAATAAGACACCCCCCAAACTTAAATCACACATTGTCCCCAATGTGTGAAGACTAAAAAATAGGGACAACTTACTGACACAACACAGCGGTCATAACGGAGGTCTGGGAGGAAAAATTCTAGAATTTGCACGGAATATGGCTCTCAGAACTTTCGGCGCCACGGCCCTGAGATTCGGCGCCGTGGCGGCGAAAGTACTGCGGCTCTCTGAAGTTTCGGCACCACGACGCTAATTCTAGGCGCCGTGGCGCTGACGACGACTTTTCCTTTTTTTTCAGTGTTTTTGCTCCTTTTTCCTCAGAGTTAGCTTTCAGTCCACCTGTCATCCAACAACACAAAACAAGAACCCAAGACCGTGAGACTGTTCAAGACAAAATAAAACAAACTAAAGACAAAAATCAAACTAACATAATTAAAAACATTGGGTTGCCTCCCAACAAGCGTTGTCTTTAACGTCTTTTAGCCGGACGCAGTTAACCTTTACGAGTGCCCATTGGATCCTTCTGCGAACTGCTTGCAATCCGCATAGTTATTGTTGCAGGTCTCACTTTTCCTACAACAATCTTTTCAACTAAGGGCTTCAGATATAAGATTATCCCCCAAGTACACAAGACATGCTTGTCTTCTAGGCTCTCTATAATGTAGGGATCAGTGAGATTCCCAACATCTCTCAACTCTAGGGGGTGCCCTTGATGGTATGGACTTCCTATTTGGGGATCAACAGTGACCGCTGGTGGTATTTCTTTTGCAATAGGTACAGGAAAAAGAATTTCCAAAGAATCCAAAAAGGTGAATAATTGGATCTCAGTAATCTTTTCCTTCTCTACACCAACTATCTCGCCAGATTTCTCAACAGCTGGGTGTGGTTCAGGTTCCTCAATTTGCTTATCACATTCCACAACGGTGTAGCTAGGCATACTTTCTTGAAGTGTATTGCTCATCCTATACATTAGTTGCCCTATTTGTGTCTCCAAATTTCTGAGGGACACTCTTGTCTCATCCATGAACTGAGATTGACACTTGGTGAGCCTGAGTATGCCTGCCTGCAACTCATCTAGATCTTCTTTCAGAACCTGTGGGTTAAGCTGTTGTTGATGAATTTGCTGCCCCTGATAGAAGTAGTAGTCCATGGACCTGTATTTTTTTTCCCTTTTTTTTTCATTTTTTTCGTTTTTTTTTTCTTTTTCCGAACTTTACCTGCAAACTAAGAAATACAACAAAAGGTGATAAAAATATGCTCGCAAAAACTTGTTCTTGGAGAAACCAAATTAGAAATAAGAATAGACAAATCGATATTGAAAGTACGCCAGTCCCCGGCAACGGCGCCAAAAACTTGATGTGCAACTTGTACACACGCTAAACGCAAGCGCATTTATCGTTACAAGTAATATAGTCTGGGTAAGACCGAATATCGTCCCCAGGGACTGGTTTTCAAGTACCGATTATCTATGCTTTAGTTTCTATTTGGTTAACGTTAATTGAGTTGGAATTCTAAACTAATAATGCAGGAAATAAACTAATTGTAAAAATACTTTGATTTAAATCAGTTATGATGGAGAATTAGGGCTTCCAAGATCATCAACTATCCACTCTATTTAATCCTTAATACAATTAGACTAACTTTTTCTTCTACGTTAAGATAGCAGGTTAACTAGACCATTTTATACTCATGTTAAGGTAATATAAACACTCAACCCCAATGGAGAACCCTTCTATCTTTCGATGACAAGATTGACTACAAAGGAGGATTAAGAGCAATAACCTATTAAGCTACACAAGTATCGGGGTACTTTCGTCCATGATTTAAATCTATGTTTATTCAACTATAGCATATTCACAATCTCCCCTTTCGGATTTCGATTAGAACTCATATAAGTGATGATAACTAGTGATCAATTAATTATCAAGCAATCAAAGCAACTATTGAATAAATCTTAAACAAGTGAAGAAGAAATCAACTAATGTATTACTTCATGAATAAGAGTTTCAAGAGAATCACAAGGAAATCCCTAAATTAAGTAATTAGATCCTAGCCATAATCACGCTAAGAACTAATACAATCTCCATACATGAACTAAAATAAACAAAGCAAAAGAAAGAAAAGAAAATACTTGAAAAGCCTCCAATCTTAGCCTCCTAAGTTGTGTTGTATGTACAATGGATGAATGAATCCCCTAATGATGTAGAGACTATTTATAGCCCAAGAATCCTTTAGGTCAAGGGTTAGGGATTATGTAGGTAGGAAAAGTTATCTCTTTTGAATCCTGAAAACGTGTCAAATTCGGCCCAAAAAGTCAAAAATACCGCGTCGGCGCCGTGGCCCTGCAGTCGGGCGCCACGGCGCCTGAAAATCAGAGAGTTTTAAACAACTTGATGGTGGCGGCCGCGCTGCAGCGCCCGGCTCGGTGGCGTTTTTGTTTAGCGATTCTTCATCGTCCAGTTTTCATCCGGGCTTCGTCCGATCTTTTCTGTACTTCCTGGGACTTCTTAGACTAATTTATCGGCCCCTTTAAGTATGCAATTACATCTCAATTAAGCTCATTTCATTTTCTTTTCGTCATTTCTCCATTTCTGACCGCTGTGACACAAAAGAAAGGAAAACAACCCTAATACTATACTAAACATAAATGAAATGAGTAAAATACTAACTAAAAATGACTCAAAATGTGTGTATAAAATACACCGATCAATTGCATGTTGAATTAGAGTGGAAGAAGTGAAAAAGTGGGCAAGAAGAGGGGCAAAAAAAATGGGCAGAAAATTGGGATTTTGGGCAGAATTTTAGTCAACTTTGGAGGGGTATATCTCCTCGTATATTAGGAGTTTTTGGGTGTTTCAAAAGCCTAAAATAAATTTCGTCGAGTCTAGTTTCCAACGAAACAAACCGTTTGTCGATAGGACACAGTAGTAGGGAGTTATGGACATTACAATTTCATCTGACAAAGCAGTGGCTAAAAATCGGGACTGTTTTGGGGATTAAATTAAGGTATGGAAATTCTTCTTTCTATGCTATAATTGAAGTTGAATATTGTTGTATTTGAAGTAATGTACTTGTGTTAAGAAGAAATCTTGAATTTAGACAATGCATGTGTCAATTTTGGCTGTGAGCCGAATTGGGCTGTTTCGGGCATATGTTGGATTAGTGTGTTGTGTTGTAAATTTCATCACTAATTGCGTATTAAAAATGGATGAAATTGTGAAGATTAAATATGGATTTGTTAAATGGGATTGTTGGAAAGATAAGTTGGTTTAATAGTTAAGAAAAGAGTTAAAATGATCGCATGTTAATGGCCTAAAATTCATGGATAACTAACTCTCAAGGACATTGTGTGACCTTTACGGGCTGTTTTTTGCAAATTAATTGTTAGTATTATTATTAGTATCATCGTTAATCGTATGTTAAGAATTGAAAGAAGAATTGGTACTTGGTATTGTAATTAGTTATATAAAGGGACGTGAGATGAAATGGATTTAAGAAACCAAGAAAGGAGTTACAGAACTTTTTAGACATTATGGTAACATTTTAGGAATTTCATGAATATGGCAAATAGGTGCGATAATCACATTGATGGTTAAAATTGTTGTCTTTCATGAGTAAGGAGAAAGGAAGAGGTATGATGGCGTATATGTAGTGTATGAAGCCTAATTAGATTACATATTGAAATGGTTGTGATTGTTGGTTGATTTGGATTGTTGGTTAATCGTGGATACACACATAAACAGAGGAAATGTTGTCCAATTTTTTATAGAATTATTGAAGCCGTTATTCAAATAACTTACGTTATGAGTCCTAGAATTAATGGTCTTATTATTATGATTATAGGATGACGTACTAGACGAGGCGCATCCTAGTTTTACATTGGTTGAGCGACTAAGAGGTATGTGAAACTATCCTTCTTTCTTTTGGCATGACTTTGTGAAAGAACTTTCATTTGACATGATTTTAATAAAAGTACGGCGGACGTACATGATTTTCTACAAAGTTAGTTTTAAAGGAAAATTATTATGACAAGTGCCTATGATTTTCAGTAAAGAGCTTATTATGATGATATTATCGAAAGTCAAAGATGATTTCTAATTGCATATAGTTGCTCATGATATCTACTCGTGTCAAGTCTTATTACACATTCACCGAGTCTCTCACATAGAGGGCCGACACTATATTGTATGTTTCAGGTTCGAGTTCCGGCTATTATTATTATATTACTTGGGTTCGTGTTCCAAGCGGGTTCAACTCTCGGATTACTATTATTCCATGGATTAGCTCTCCATGATGCGGGTTCGAGTCTCATGACATTATATTATTCCATATACTTACGTGGGTTCGAGTCTCACGATATATATACTTACTTGGGTTCGAGTCCCATGATATATACATACTTACTTGGGTTTGAGTCTCATGATATATATGTACCTAGACGGGTTCGAGTCTCGTGCCATTATATCCTGACGATAGGAGTTCATGACTTTGGCATGATTTTCATATTTTGAAAAAGGTAAGAACTGATTTTCATTACTCTCATTTGGTAAGGCACAGTTATACTATTAAGTTGATTTCATACTTGCCTTATGTTATTGATGTGCGATTTATACACACGCTAAATGCAAGTGCACGTATCGTTACAAGTAATATAGTCTAGAAGACCGAGTTATCGTCCTCAGGGATTAGTGCTCAATTACCAACTGTTATTCTATGGTATCTATTTGGTGATCGATGAGTTGATGGTTTGTTTATATCTATGTTTATAGACGCTAACTAAATTACTTTACTTTACTTCAGATATGGTGGAAATAGGGCTTCCAAATCTCCTCAACTTTCTGCTCGCTTTTAATCGTTAATGCAATAATTAAGGTTTAGAACTCATATAAGTGATGATAACTAGTGATCAATTAATTATCAAGCGATCAAAGTAATTATTGAATAAACCTCAACAATAATAAGAAGAAACCAAAACATGCATTAATTCATAAGAACGAGGTTCAAGCAATTCGACATGAAAAGCCCTAAATTAAGTTAGTTCCTAGCCATAGACATGCTAAGAACTAAAATAATATCCAACATATACTAGAAAAAAATAAAGTAAAGAACAAGAAAATTACTCAAAGGCCCTATTTATTGAAGTAATGCTATGATGAATGATAAGGTGTGTCACCCCCCCAAAACTGACCTAAAAGGCCCTATTTATATCCCCAAAAACATGTAAAACCTTTTCCTCTTTGGTCTTGGCCCAGTCCTATTCGAATTTGTCAAATTTCCCGCGTCGGTGCCACGACCCTGCAACCGGCGCTGTGGCCCCAAAACTTCTGCGGCTAGTCTGCTTCTTGGGCGTCGTGGCTCCGCCGGTCCTGGTTGGTTGGCGCCACGGCGCCGCCCTGTTCTGCGCCCGGTTTGCCAACTTTTCAGCTCTTTGTGCTCTGGACCCTCTGTTTCTGCCTTCTTTTCACTCCTTTCACCGATGTGTCACTTTAAACCACTGTGACTCAAAAGAAAGAAAATATATCCTAACACGACACAAATTTATACAAAAATAAGCAAAATACTAACTAAAAATGACTCAAAAGGTGTATATAAAATACACCGATCAGTTATACGTTGAATTGTTATGATCTCAATTACAGTATTTTTTTTCAGTTTCACATACTTGGTACATATATCGTACTGACCCCCTTTTCCCCGGGGGCTGCGTTCATGCCCGCAGGTACAGGTGATCAGTTAGGTGACCCTTCAGTTTAGGACGTCCACCAGCTAAGAAACTCCTTGTTCGAGCGATTATTTTGGTACAGATCTTTACATTCCAGACTTATGTATATTTTGGGCACGACGGGGCCCTGTCCCGTCATATGTCAGTATTGTACTCTTAGAGGTCTGTAGACAGTTGTGGGTGATAGATTTGTTTTGGACTTGTGTAGAACGTTTATGCGGTTGAGTTAGCTGTATTGTTGCACTTGTTTTGGGATGTTCCTGTATATAGTGGCAGTCTTGCCTACTGTGTGATTACTCCTTTGCTTATGTGATGCTATTTGGTGGCAGCCTAGTCGGCTAGCCTGTTGTGATGGTTGGATAGTTGTGTAAGACAGCCTTGTCGGCTCGCCTATTTTGGGTATATGTTATAGATGCAGCGTTATGCTGTCGAAATTTTCTATTACACTTAAGGGTCAGTTGATTACGTGACGGGTTAGTGTAATGACGTTCAATTAGAGCGTCGGGTCGGGTCGTGACAATTTTATTCATCATTTTTTTTATAATGTCGGGGCTTTTGATTTCTTCTTTTTGTGAAATCGTCCTTTTTTTTTTTGGACTTTGACAACTTTTGTCTTTGAAAACTTCAACTCGAATTTTTGTCAGCAATATGCACATTTGTAAAGCGCTCAAGGAGGTCGGTCCAAGAGAGGGATAGTGTGTATGCACTCAGAAAGGGTATAGGTGTAATATGCGGTTGTCGAAAAAATAGGTTTTAGGCTCAAAGGGGTGTACTAGGGATAATATTATTTGGTAGGCTGAAAAGGCTCAAACGGGTCAATGAAAGCCTACGATCATTTCCTATACCGAGCGTTACTCAGGATTTCGCCTCAACAAACATTCAGGGAAAGTTCTAAATCACAATGCAATGCAATTGAACTTATTCTAAAAACTCATCACACAATGCACATGAAACGATGAGGTTGGTTTCGTTCTTATCTTGAAAGCATGCAAGACAATGTCATTACGGGTGTGAATAAGAAGTACCAAAAGAATCTATGGTTTACCACGAATTCAGCCTATATTGATTATTATTCATTCTTTCATACGCACACCCCTAACTGTGTTGGTATCAACCAAGTCAAACAATGATACTTAAAAAAATGTTTTTGTATTTTTGAATAATATTTTTTTTTTTGTATTTTTGAATAAAATAATTTTTTTGTATTTTTCTGAATAAAGGGTACCGAACCCGAATAGGGCTGCCTACGTATCCCGCCGAGGGAATCAGGTGCGCGTTCAGATATGTTATAAAATGTATGCTTGAAAAATAATTTATCCATGATATGATAGCAAGAGTAAAAGCTGTGCAAAACCAATTATTGTCCACTGTGGGACGAATGCAAAGTAAAATGAATGTAATGGAAAAAATGAATGTATGTGATATGATGAATTAATGCGTGGGTGAATCAAATATGTCATCCCTTTTATTATTATCACTTTTTTTTATGGTGGTGCTGAACCCAAGATGGGTTGCCTACGTATCACACTGTGTGGTGAGAATCAGACACGCGTAGTTCGGGAAGATATGTTATCCAATGTATGATATGAATGTATTACGTAATTAAAGCTAAACATATCAATTGAATTTGTAAATATGTATAAAAATACAAAGGTATAGAAAAACTCAAAGTGATGTCTCGTTGAATATGATATTGGCTGACTACTTTCGGTCAACATAACTTCCAATCATCTTTATGACGTTTTTGTTTTGTTCTTTCAAGGAGTATCTCCAGGGATAATGTTTTTTGAATGACCGTCCCGACTGTTTGTGAGGACGGTCTTCCTGCGAAAATGCGAGAAATGTGTGAAAGTAGGAAAATCACAAAAAATAATAAAATGTAGGGATGTGACAGTATAGTTAGAGACTCCCCTGATTGATCCGACCTGACTGGAGATTGATGTTTCACAAGGTCCAAGTCGTGATGTTCAAAGATGATTTAGCCAATAGGAGTCCTGATTGCAGTGTGACAGCAAAAGTGTAAAATACAAAGATTTGTGCCCTGAGTTGGAAGCACATGACATGATATGTACAGAGTTGAAAGAATAAACATTATTTTAAATACTATGTGCAAATTTGTCAGAGACAAACAATAGTGAGCAAAAAGCATCTGAATCAAGCGTGTGTCCTAATATGCAAAGGATCTCTCTTATGCCAGGGGTGGGCCTAAACGCCAAATATGAGAGATTATGATAAATAGGTCCAAGCCGTTAAACTGCAATGTTTTGTTGGAAATGGCGACCAAATCACGGTGCACCTTTCCCAATTTCGGCGCGTCATGATCAGACTTGGATCCGTCTATAATCATCACGCTACAAACATATGTTTATTGGTCGTCGGGTTGTGAAACCCAACGGCAATTTGGTGGATTTCCTAATTGTGCAGACGATACCAAGGATCGACCCACCTAGGGAGTATGCATGCATGACTTAATATAAAGGGTGGTATAGCTCTATCCTAATTTTATATTATTTGTCTTACTAGACACAAGGTTCCCGAGCGGACTACTCGAGTGAGAAGACCACACGGCGGCCCAGACGAACCGGACAACTCCGCGCCTTTGCCAACTCTCCTAAAAATTTGGATTTTGTGAAAGAATTTTTGCGGGTGCGTACAACACATTTCGCGTGTAGTGTGTGATAGTGTGAATTTTCCGTAAGGGAGGAAATATGAGTGGAATGTCAATTTAAGGAAAGCAGTAAAAGAATGTAACAATTAAAGCAGTTAATTACAAAATAAAGCAAATAATATAAAGCATTTACAACAAAAATAAAAGCAAAATAAAGCGCAATATTTAATTAACCTGAGTTTGCTATGGTCAAGAACTTGATTTCCCCAGTGGAGTCGTCATGTTGTCGCGCCCGTTTTTGACTTCGGGGTCTGAACGGTACTGCAACGTTGCTCTTTGGCGCGGTTCCCTGGATTGAGCAAAAATGCTGATTTTGAGGAGTTGCCACCTAATTGTTGAGTGAATTAGGACACTTGAACTATTGCAATAAAAATACAGTAATTGATCTCCATTTAATGATCTGCAAAATTAATGAGATTCTGGATCATGATTCTTTATTATCCTAAAGGGAAGGGGTTAGGTGATCGGTGTATTTTATATACACTTTTTGAGTCGTTTTTAGTTAGTCTTTTGTCCCTTTTTGTACAAATAAGTGTCGTATTAGGATAGATTTTCTTTCTTTTGAGTCAAGTTGGTTAAAATGGCTCAATGGCGGAAAAGGAGCTAAAAGAGGGCAAAAGTGGAGGTTCCAGAGCTTAAACGACGAGAAAGTGGCGAACGGGGCAGAAACACGGACCAGGGTCGCGGCGCCCAATATCCAGAAGGTCGCAGAAGTTGCAGCGCCGCGGCGCCTCTAGACAGCAGAGTGCAGGGCCGCGGCGCCAAATCATCCGAAGTATCGCAGAACTTCCGGCGCCGACGCGGGAAAATCAGGTTTAATGACGATTTTCTGGGCCAGGCCTGAAGGGAAAAGTTAGAGGCGGTTTTGAGCCTATAAAAGGAGAACCCTATGCAGTTTTTAAGGGTTCCTTTCGCACAACACAAGGCTTCTTGGATTGAAGATTGGAGACCATAATTTAGTAACTTTCTTTTCTTTTCTTTTCTTTATTTCAGTTTTTATGATGAACATTGAATTAGTTCTTGTCATGTCAATGGCTAGGAACTAATTCTATTATAGGGCTTTCCATGTTAAATCACTAGAAATTTATGTTATGAATTGATGCATGGTTATGGTTATTCTTCTTCTTGTTGAGATTTATCCAATAATTGTTTTGAATGCTTGGTAATTAATTGATCACTAATTATCATTATTTATATGATTTCTAATCAAACTTCGAAAGGATGAGGTTGTGAATATGCTGTAAGTTGGGTAGACATATTTTGGATTGGGGATGAAAATACCTCAATTACTTGTGTAACGTTAACGAGAGGTCTAAACACCTAATCAGACGCACGGCGCGACGGTTAACTAGGTTTTTGGTCTTAATCCTCCTATAGAGTCATCCTTATCACCGAAAGGTAGAAAGGAGCAATACTGGGGTTGAGTGTTTATATAGCCTTAACGGGAGTATAAAACGATTTAGTAAACCTGCTAGCTCCAAAAGAAGAAGAACCATAATTCATTGCATTAATAAATAACATAAGCGGATAGTTGAGGAGACTTGGAAGTCCTATTTCCATCACTACTGAAGTAAACATATAGTTAATTAGCCTTTATAATTGTTAGTTATAATCAAAAAAAATCAATATCGGTTACCAAATAGCTACCAAAAGATAGATAATTGGTACTTGAACACTAATCCTTGTGGACGATATTCGGTCTTACCAAGACTATATTACTTGTCACGATAACGTGCACTTGCGTTAAAGTGTGTGCATCTTTTCGCGCATCAAGTTTTTGGCGCCGTTGCCGGGGATTAGGCATAGTTCAATATCAATTTTATCTATTTTTAATTTCTAATTTGGTTTTTAATTTTTATTTTATTTTTAAGTTTTTTTTATTTCGGTAAAAATCAGGGTGTCGTGATCTGTTGTCTGTTTTTGATCTGTTTCAGGAAATCAGTTTATGCGAAGGAGAAGAGGGGCAGACACTCTTGTTCCATTCAATTCAGAGATTGAGAAAACACAGAAATGTAATAGAAGAAACCAATAATTTCACCTTGATAGAGATGAGCGGTGTTCAAAACAATAATGTGATGAGAGCGGTTAGGTGAAAATCAACCTAACCGGGAATGCCTCGAGAGTGCCAATGGACGTCGAGGAGATAGTGCAAGTCCGCATGCAGAAGCTTGGGAGACTACGTATACCGAGGGTGAACGAGCACATACATGTATTAGGCTCCCGCATAGAGCAAACAACTTTGAGATCAAACCGCGATTCTCGAGCATGGTGCGAACACGCGCAATTTGGAGGATCGCCATCGAGGATCCACATATGCACATAGCTAATTTCTTGGAGCTATGTGCAACTTTCAGATATAACGGCGTTACTGATGATGCCGTCAGATTGAGGCTCTTTCCCTTCTCACTCATGGATAGAGCAAAAGTATGGTTGAATTCCCTGCCAGCTGATTCGATTTTTACATGGCAAGAGCTGGCACAGAAATTTTTGGCCAAATTATTTCCCGGCAAAGCAACAGAATTGAGAGGAATCAATAACTTCTACCAAGCAGATGGAGAGTCATTGTACGAAGCGTGGGAAAGGTTCAAAGATTTGCAGAGAAAGTGCCCACACCACTGTATTGAGTTGTGGAACTTGGTCCACATCTTCTATAACGGGCTGAGCGGAACAACCAGAACCATTATAGATGCAGCAGCAGGTGGGACATTCATGAGGAAAACAGCCCACGAAGCTCACGAATTATTAGAAGATATGGCCACCAACAACCATATCACAGAAGAGAGATCAATGAGTGGTAGGAGAACAGTGGGAGTTCACGAGATAGATGTCATTGCTGCCCTGAATGCCCAAGTGGCCCTTTTGACGAAACAGTTGCAGCAACATACTGATGTCGATGAATGCGGTCACGGATGCCAAAGAGTCGTGGAAATTTGCGAGGCCCACATACATTCGATAGGTGTCCTTCAGCTGATCCTAATTATATGCCAATCGAGTAGGCAGAATGTCAGGCCGTGGGCAACTATCAGAGGCCACAAAACAATCCATACTCCAACACATATAATCCAGGGTGGAGGAATCACCCAAATTTCTCATGGAGAGGAGATCAGGGGCAGCAGAATCAATATAGGGCCGACTAAACCCAAAAAGACTGTAATCAGCCGCTTTACTCAGGCCTCACCTTCTCAACAATTTAATACACCTGTTCAGCCAGAAAAGCCAGACGAGCTGAGAGCAGCTTTGTTGGCACTCACCAACGCCTGCACTCCAGCCAGGATGTAAGCTAGATCCTCGTTCAGGAACTTGGAAACACAAGAGGGTCAGCTAGCAAAGCAATCGAACAGCAGGAAACAAGGTGCACTGCCAAGCAACACAGAGATGAATCCGAGAGAACAATGTCAGGCAGTACAGTTGAGAAGTGGTAAACAGTTGGAGCAGTAGTCACCTCAATCAGTAGTTGAACAACGGGCAGGGATAGAAAAAGAGAAGGTGGTTGAACCTCACCCAGTAGTAGAGAAAACTCCAGAGAAGGAGTATACAGAGAAGATCCCATTCCCACAGAGATTGCAGCGGAAGGCAGTTGATAAACAATTCTCCAAATTTTTGGAGACATTCAGAAAGTTGCATATCAACATACCTTTTATAGAGGCGTTGGAGCAAATGCCCTCCTATTTCAAATTCATGAAGGAGATCTTGGGGAAGAAGAAGAAACTGGCGGAGTATGAGATGGTAGCACTAACGGAGGAGTGCAGTGCTATCTTGCAGAAGAAGTTGCCCCCTAAACTAAAAGACCCAGGGAGCTTTACACTACCTTGCACAGTTGGCAGGGTAACATGCAACAGGGCTCTGTGCGATTTAGGGGCAAGTATAAATCTGATGCCTTTATCGATATTTAAACGGTTGGAGTTGGGTGAGGCCAAACCAACCACGGTGAGCCTGCAGCTGGCCGATAGGACAGTGGTTCATCCAAGAGGGAAGATTGAGGACGTGATTGTTAAAGTAGGAAAATTCTTTTTTCCTGCGGACTTCCTCATTCTTGACATGGAAGAGGATGCAGAAATCCCTATCATATTGGGGAGACCATTCCTGGCGACAGGGAGAGCATTGATCGATGTAGAAAGAGGAGAGCTGATATTGAGGGTGGAGAAGGAAGAAATTGTGTTTAAAGTATTTAAACACATCATTCAGCCACCAACCATGAGCAGGTGCTTTGCAATCAGCACCATCAAACCCCCCTGTGAGCCAGTACAAGTCAAACCAAGAGAGATGAGCCCACGCAAGCAGGTATGTGACGCCGAACCTCCACAAAAGCAGGTATGTGTTCCTGAACCTTCCCTTGAAGATAATTCTAAAAAGAGAAGAAGAAGAAGAAGAAACCGAAAACGAAAAATGTGGAAAAAATGGATTGGTTGTGGGGTTAATCCACCCCACACTTATTGAGTTAAGGAATTTGCGTCCGGCTAAAAGACATTAAAGACAGCGCTACTTGGTAGGCAACCCAAGGTATTTTGATTTATTTTACGTTAATACAGTAGTTTTTATTAAGAACGGTCTCACGGAGGTAGTGTTTGTGTTGTGATCGACAGGCATAGGCCAATAAATTGAAGGGCGAAAAACTGAAGAACGACAGGAATTTCCAGAAAAACGGGTAAGCGCCGCGACGCCCAGGAGCAGGGCCGCGGCGCCCCGTAGCAGGGCCGCGGCGCAGAAATTCCCGAAGTAGTGCAGAAAATTAGGCGCCGTGGCGTCGAAGCAGAAATCCAGAAAGTAATAAAACGCCCAAAAATCCAATTTTCCCCAAATTCAAACCAAAACCTAACCTTTGTTCTCCACGAAAATTCAACCCTCACCCACAAATCTTCCATAAAATCAAACCCAACCACAACTAAAAACTCCTAAAGTCCCTAAACCCTTAACCAGTTCAACCAACAAAACCTCATCAAAGTGCCTCAAATCACCATTAGAAGCAAGAAAACCTTGAAGAACACCGTCAAAAAGGTAATCTTCATTTTTTCTTGAAAGCTTTCAGTAGTCAAATGAGGTAGTAATTTGGAGAAGTTTTGCATTGTTGAAGTAGTTGGGGTGATGAAATATTGGTTGTGAAGTTTAGTGGAGGAGTATACAAGGTGGGTGTTGGTATTGTGTAGTACAGGAATTGAAGTGTGGGGGTGTTAGTGTTGTAGCTGCTAATTGTTGATTGTGTTGGGGAATATTTGTAAACTGCAAAAAGTAATTTAACCATGTCTGCCAGAAAGAGAAAAGCCTCCGCATCTACATCAGCCCCGCAATATGATGAGACTAGGTTTGTCAGCCGAAGTGCTCAAGATAGATACCAAAAACTCAGTACAAGGCCCGTAATCCCTGAAAGGGGAATGGACTATCAAAGAGACTCGCTGGAAAATGGAGATGTCTATGAGCCCATTCGGGCGATGATTGAGATGAGGGGGTGGAAAAGATTTGTAAAACCGGGAGAGATAGCACCAATAAACACAGTGATGGTGCGTGAATTTTATGCTAATCTTTCGGAGAAGGTGGAAAATGGATGCTTTGTGAGGGGAAAATATGTGTCTGTGACGGCAGAAGCGGTAAATGCGCAATTGGAAACAGATGATGTTGAAGGAGGAGATGGTGATTGGAACTATTTTAGAACATGGTCTAGGAACACCAACAACATCGACTGGAATGTCGTCGCAGACACAGTGAGCTACCCTGGGGATGCATTTGATATTTCCAGAAATGGGTCAAGAGGACTGAGCAGGTGCCAGTTCAACAAAGCGGCGGTTGGTCAGATTTACGTCGATGCGCGTGATTCCATCCACACACTTTACCAGAGTGCCAGAAGACATAATCAAACTGATATATGGAATTATGACGGGGAAGACGATTGATGTGGGAAGGGAGATAGTGCAAAGTATTGAAGAGACCAGCCGGTTGGTAACAACGGGTGGGTTGGGACATGGCTCAATCATTACAACTCTATGCGCCTTCAATGGGGTCCCAACCCTACCCAATGACACTCGAGAGAGAAACCAACTGCCTGTGTCATATGGGATAGTGCACGCCGTCCCAGACCCAATTCCCCCAGCAGCAGCAAGAAGTAGAGCACCCGCACCACCACCAGCAGTAGCAGCAGAGGCCGCAATGAGCGAAGATGAGCCTGAAATAGAGGCTCAATATGCGGCAGGGCCGAGCCACCAACCAACCACAGAATCAGAACCTCCAGTGCCTATGATGGAGCAGCTGCTCCAGAATCAGATGAGGATGATGCAGAGTTTGGACACGGTGATACAAGGACAACAAGAAACGAGGCAGCAAATTAACGAGATGAGTTCCTTGTTCAACCAGTGGTCAATGCACTATCCAATGCCACTGCCACCACCACCATTTTAACCAAGTCTGTAAGTGTCTTGTTTTCTTTTATTGTCGTTGAGTCTACACACATTGGGGACAATGTGTGATTTAAGTTTGGGGGGTGTTTTATCTGTGTTTTATTGTTAGAGTATGTTTAAGTCTTTTTGTTGTTTTTGTGTATTTTTGAGTCACAAATTTTTTTTTGAGTCATAATTGTCTGTCAAAAGATCATGTATGTTGTAGTTACTAGAAACACCTAGTGAAGTAAAGGTGGAATAATGTAACGGAATTAAAAGCAACTATCTAAACACTTAGGTTAGATATGCCAAAAACTCACAAAATCTGTATATTTGGAGTTTCTTGCTAGAATTGTGCATGCTAAATGATTTAAACCTATGTGTTATGATTGCTTGCTATTTGAGGCGAAATAGTTAGGATATGCATGTTAGGGAGATGACTCGGGCGTTTCTTTGTTAGTCAATTCTTACCACTCTTTTCTATCCCTGACGTTAAAAATATCCCTAGTCAGCCCCATTGAGCCTAAAAATTGAACTCTTTCTTTGACACCTTGTATTCCCATACTTGTGCCATAAGTAAACATGTGAAATAGTTGGAATAAATTGTGTTAACAAAGAGACAAAAAGAGTGAACAAAAGTGATGCACCCCAATAAAAAAGTAATAAGAAATAGGCAAAAGCCTAAGTTTGGGGGTGCTTGTTATTATGATACACTTCACTCTCCCAAAAAAAAAGAGGGGAAAGATAGATTTGAAGTGAAGAAAAGAATCAAAAGAAAAGGGAAACAATGAAAAGCTAAAGAGCTTATGGTACACAAAAATGAGCCTAAATGCCTATTTTTACCTACCCATACCTAAGCCTACATTACAACCCTTAAAAGTCCTGAAGATCTCTTAGATGTATAAGCCATGATTAGTGGAGAATAGCAAGTAAACATGTCATAGGAATTTTGAAATTAACATGCATGATTCAGTATTTGACTTCCATTAAGCATGATAAAAATGAGTTTGCGAAATATCTAGCTTAATGTGTTTAGAATGCTAAAATTTCATGCTATATGTTCCTGCATATTATTTTTCCAATCTTCATGTTTTTCTAAGTAACGCCAATGCAGCAAAAGTGATCAATGTCATTGAGTCTATTTATTTTCTTTTTTTTCTTGAGTCTTTATTTCTTTCTTTTTATCTTTGCTCGAGGGCGAGCAAAGGTTAAGTTTGGGGGTATTTGATCGGTGTATTTTATATACACTTTTTGAGTCGTTTTTAGTTAGTCTTTTGTCCCTTTTTGTACAAATAAGTGTCGTATTAGGATAGATTTTCTTTCTTTTGAGTCAAGTTGGTTAAAATGGCCCAATGGCGGAAAATGAGCTAAAAGAGGGCAAAAGTGGAGGTTCCAGAGCTTAAAAGACGAGAAAGTGGCGAACAGGCGAACAACGGACCGCGCCGCGGCTATCTGCGATAGGTCCAGGGCCGCGGCTCCCAATATCCGAGGCGCGAGAGTTGCAGCGCGCGCCTCTGCCAGACGAGTGCGCGGCGCCAAATCATCCGAAGTATCGCAGAACTTGAAGCCAGCGCCGATAAATGCCGCATGGCGCCGACGCGGAAAAATCAGGTTTAATGACGATTTTCTGGGCGAGGCTTGAAGGGAAAAGTTAGAGGCGGTTTTGAGCCTATAAAAGGAGAACCCTAGGCAGTTTTTAAGGGTTCCCTTTCTTGCACAACACAAGGTTTCTTGGATTGAAGATTGGAGACCATAATTTAGTAACTTTCTTTTCTTTTCTTTTCTTTATTTCAGTTTTTATGATGAACATTGAATTAGTTCTTGTCATGTCAATGGCTAGGAACTAATTCTATTATAGGGCTTTCCATGTTAAATCACTAGAAACTTATGTTATGAATTGATGCATAGTTATGGTTATTCTTCTTCTTGTTGAGATTTATCCAATAATTGTTTTGAATGCTTGGTAATTAATTGATCACTAATTATCATTATTTATATGATTTCTAATCAAACTTCGAAAGGATGAGGTTGTGAATATGCTGTAAGTTGGATAGACATATTTTGGATTGGGGATGAAAATACCTCAATTACTTGTGTAGCGTTAACGAGAGGTCTAAACACCTAATTTTACGCATGGCGCGTGACGGTTAACTAGGTTTTTGGTCTTAATCCTCCTATAGAGTCATCCTTATCACCGAAAGGTAGAAAGGAGCAATACTGGGGTTGAGTGTTTATATAGCCTTAACGGGAGTATAAAACGATTTAGTAAATCTGCTAGCTCCAAAAGAAGAAGAACCATAATTCATTGCATTAATAAATAACATAAGCGGATAGTTGAGGAGACTTGGAAGCCCTATTTCCATCACTACTGAAGTAAACATATAGTTAATTAGCCTTTATAATTGTTAGTTATAATCAACAAAATCAATATCGGTTACCAAATAGCTACCAAAAGATAGATAATTGGTACTTGAACACTAATCCTTGTGGACGATATTCGGTCTTACCAAGACTATATTACTTGTCACGATAACGTGCACTTGCGTTAAAGTGTGTGCATCTTTTCGCGCATCATTAGACATCCTTTAAGATCCGCTAACTTGCGGCTATCCGATCAAACCTATGTTAATTATATATTGACTTTTTATTCTACCTATTCTAAGTATTTTCCATAATTTACAATAAAATGCAATACAGAATAATAAAATTAAAATCAAATGCAACGACATAAAATAAGACTCATGGACATCGTTTTTAGCCCTTTTTAGGCATTCTGCACAAGATGCATCTCCGGGTACCTGTATAAACACTTAGTAAAAGTATTAGTAATAGAATGAATAATTCTAAAGCAATGACAAGAATTAATAAGTAAAGTCAAAAATAAACCCGTCTTTTGTACAGGGGAGACCTTGAAAATCAGACGAAGATTCTTTCATCTGCCAAATGTAGTATTTGTTCAAAATAAATTAAACAACAGTGTAGTATTATCTGTCTGAATCAAGTTTACCAGCAAAATGTAAAAAATCAGTAATAAGAAGATCAAAAATCAGTATTAACATGTCCAGATCAATTCAATAGAAGCGAAACAATTTCATCGATTGTCGACAAGAATGAAAGCAGCGAAGAACACAACATAGCGAATCAGTGGTCCGCGAAGTGGAAGCAATAGCCGATGAATCGCCGAAAAACATAAACTCATACCAAATCAGCTAACAAGCAGAACGAACTAATGAGACTCCCAAAGTAAATTGAAAAAAAAATAGTCCAACAACAACAATATGTCGTAGATTCGAAACAAATCACAACATAGGTCGCCGGAATTTGTCGAACTCCGGCGAGATTCAAAATAATCAATCAGTACAAATAAAGAGTATGCCAACATATCTAAAAAAAGAACCAAACCAAGGTCGCGAGGGTGACGGCGTTGGGTTGCTGGTCGAGCAGTGGGGGTGGTTCTGCGGGAGTGTGGTGGCGGTATGGGGGTGAGGGATAGGGACTTCGCCGGAGCTGGTCGACGGGCAGAGGTGGTCTGGGAGCGTTCGTCGTCGACGGGGTGTGGGAGCTTCGCCGACGATGGGGTTTCCACGACGGGGTTGTGGGCGATGCAGTGGTTGACGGGAAATGGGGAAAGGCGAGATAGTGGCGAGAGTAGTGGGGGTAAAGCGGTTTCGCCGGAGCTTGACGGCGGGAATAGAGATGGACAAGGTGAGTCCTTCTCTTTGTGTGTGTTGTGTGTGTTTGTGTAATGGGGAGAAGATGGGATTTTTAAGAAAAATGAAATGGGAATAGAGATGTAAAGTTGCGGCTGAAGTGAAGTGTGGGAGAGGAGTGGGGTAATGTGTTTATTTATAGGGGGATTCTTAGGTTATGGTTTTGGGTTTGGGGGGGGGGGGGAATATGAAAGGTGTATTGGGCCTCATTTTTTGGGCCTCGGTTTGAGCTTTGGTTTTTGGAGGATTGAACTGATCCGGATTGTATCTCGGACTGGACTGGTTTGACAAAAATGCAAAACGGGTTAATTATTTAAAAGAAAAATAATTTAAAAAATGCAAAAAAATTATCAAAATGAAAATGCCGATGCAATAATAATAAAATACAATATATCAGAAATGTTTAATGCCTAATTAAAAGTAAAAACGGGATGCCAATTAATTATTTAAATAGATGCAAATATTATTAAAATAAAGCGACGGTGTAATAATAATAGAAACATAATATTAACAAAGACATAATGCTTAATTTAAAATAAAAAGATGCAATGCCATTTTGTGAAAAAATAAACATAGATATTATGTAAAAATGCAAAAAAAAAATGATGATTAAAATGCTGTGTCCTAAAATGCTTAAAATTGCAAGAAATGACTAAATAATGGGTCAAAATTGGGTGTCAACAGTCGCAGATACAGAATTACGGGATAAAGGTGATTTTTGGGAATTTTCTGGAGACGGGACGGACTGGCCAGCAGGTAGTGGGCCTGCTGGCCCAACACGGTGATTTGAGGCGGTAGATACCGGACCGCCTCAGATCGGGTTGGGCAACCGCTCGATTCCGAGATCGGGCGCAAAGACGCTTTCTGGGAACATTCAACGTTGGGATTGTGGAAGTGGGTCCGCTGGTGGAGACGGGTTGCGGGACATATCCAAAAAATAATGGATAATATAGGGTGATACATCTTCATCCAAAAAATCATACGAACTAGGCACGGAATTATCTACTTAAGAAAATGGAAATTGAGACTCATCAAAAATAACATGGCGACTAATAATGATTCGTTTAGATGGCAAATCAAAGCATTTATAACTACGGTGATTTGACCGATAACCCAAAAACACACAAGGGGTAGAACGTGCCTGAAGTTTGTTAATTGTGGTGGATGGAAAGAGGGGATAACATAAGCACCCAAAGACCCTAAGAAGTGAATACGAAAGAGTCTTATTATATAAAGTTTGAAGAGGGGACGAATATGTCAAACCTTTAGTAGGAAGATTATTAAGTAGATATGTAGTCATTTATAGAGCATGATGTCAAAACAACGTTGGTACGAAAGAATGAACCAATAAGGTGTGGATAATGTTATTTATGGTACGACTTTTACGTTCGGCTTTCCCATTTTGTGAAGACGTATGAGGACAAGAAAAATGAAAATTTATCCCATTTTTAGCAAAACTCACGAAACTCTCATTGTCTTTGTCACGACCCGACCCCGGGCCCGTGACTGGTGCCCTACCTGGGCACCCTTACAGGTAAACATCAGAGATAATCAGCGGAACATACATGAAACTTATAAAATAAAACAACAAAAATAAACAACAGGTTAGCCGATAGGGCTACCTTCCTGGACATATATATATAACCGAAGCAGTTGCCTCATTTCTTTACAAACAGACCCACAATATGTGACTACAGACCTCTAAGAGTTTTAACATAACAACTGTGGCGGGACAGGGCCCCGCCATACCCCTGAATAATACATGAATCTTCTACCTCAGGGAAAACCGCACGAGGATAAGCCTCCGAGCAAATGGAGCTTTTTCCCAAAAACTGAACTGAGATCCTAAGAGCAAGGATCACCAACCTGGGTACCTAAAACTCGCGGCATAACGCAGCCTCCAAGGTCGATAACAAAAATTTAATATGGAACAGAATATAACGATAAGAAACAAATCATAATCAGACAAAAGAATGACAGGGACAAGTATAAAAAGTACATACCAGATCCTGCCGTGTCATTACCACTTATGAACTTAATCGTACCTTATTATCTTTTCCCATTTTCAATAAAAGTTATAGTCACACTCTTATGTACATGATTAGGGAAATCATTAAGTTCATTACCATAAAACTTACTTATCTTTCATAACAAAATCCGGCCCTTTTATGGAGGGACGCATATACTACCCGGCCCAATCCAGGACGCGATCAAGTCACACAAAATAGCAAAGTGTGGCCGTGGAATCCCTCATCACTGCCGACAGCTATAAGTGTAAAATATAACCATGTGACGCGCCCGTGGCATCCCACCTCACTGTCGGCGTACACATACACAATACATATATATATCTCCTGCCCGTGGAATCCCACATCACTGTCGACAGCTATAAGTGTAAAATATAAACATGGGTCTCATGCCCATAACATCAATCAAGCAGGTGGTATAACGTCTTGGGGGTTACCCCTCATTTATACTCTTACCCTGGAGCAGGTGGTATAGCGTCTTGGGGGTTTACCCCTCACTGATACTCTTACCCTAGAGAAAGTGGTAAAGTAAGTGGTATAGCATCTTGGGGGTTTACCCCTCACTTATACTCTTACCCTGGAGAAGGTGGTACAACGTCTTGGGGCTTGCCCCTCATTTATACTCTTACCCTATCTCAACCGACCATCAAACAAGACATAAGCACTACCATGTCTTTTATAAAAATCCGGGAATTTAACCCAAGTACTACAAATAACTAAGCATACCCGTGGAATCCCACATCACCGCTTTGTGACGCCCAAGTAACTTACACAAGACAAATACCTCCAACCGAGAGTCGCGGCAACGTAACAAAACATAATACTTGCACTCAAAGGCTATCACCAGCACATATAGGTTAATTCTCAATTAACCAAGCCAAAGTACTTATCAAGGCACACATAGAAAAATTCTCATTTAACAAGCCAAAGTACTTATCAAGGCACAAATAGAATAATTCTCATTTAACAAGCCAAAGTACTTATCAAGGCGCACAAATAGAATAATTCTCATTTAACAAGCCAAAGTACTTATCAAGGCGCACTTAGACAAATTCTCAATTTATCAAGCCAAAGTACTAATCAAGGCACACTTAGACAAATTCTCAATTTATCAAGCCAAAGTACTAATCAAGGCACACTTAGACAAATTCTCAATTTATCAAGCCAAAGTACTAATCAAGGCACACTTAGACAAATTCTCAATTTATCAAGCCAAAGTACTACGTACGTACATTCTTTTCAAAAGTCTCATTTCCAAATAAAACTTCCCCGATACTAACAACCGTAGTATCAAGTCCTATCCACCTTTCAAGACAAGTCACAATACCTTTTTAGAAATACAATTACCGGCTTCTAAATCAAGTGACTTCTTTATTAAAAACCTTAAGCAATTGGTACCTTTAAAACAATTTGCCCTTCCTTAATACAAGTTATTTCTTTGATTACTTCCTTAGAGAAAACCATTCTCTTAACCTTCCATAAAGCCGTTATAACCAACTTCCCATAAAGTTGTTATAACCCTTTATGGTTTAGACCAACACGTTCCTTTTATAACCAAGAGACTTCTACTTTTTGAAACCAAGTATTATATACTTTCAAATCAATTCTCATAACTTTCAAAAATACAATTAGTCTCTTAACCTTTAGAAAACAAGTGACTCCTTTTATTATAAAACCTTAGGCAATTGATGCCTTAAAAACAAGTTGTCTTTTCACTAAAATCAAGTCATTTATCTTTCCATAAAGCAAATATAACTAACTTCCCATAAAGACGTTATATTCACTTTATACCTTAGCCAAAAACAATTTCCTATCCAAGGGACTTATACGTTTAAAACGGAACAAGTATCACATACTTTAAAACTCTTCAAGTCCCTTAACTTTAATAAAACTTAAGACATCCTTTATACTTTCAAAGAAGTGAGTTAATCTCCTAACTCACCCGACTTGGCTATTCATAAAACTAGTAAAGGATATCAAGGTGTTGTGCGTCTACCGTACTACATACGTGCAACTAGTCATGCTCAAAGATAGGAAAAGTTCTACATAGAGTAGATCACACAACTACCTCTTAACTTCTAAGAGTAACAGGAAACATGAAATGATACCACAGGTACATTCCATACATAGAATCATGCCAAAGGAATGAAGAGGTTCACATACCTCGCGACGATTATCGATAAGTAGCAAAATGCTCCAAAGTACTCCAACCTTGATAGCTATTCCACTTTCCAAGTAGGATACGCTATACCTAGTACTTCAACCTATAATGGTCACAATATGTTCATTAACCTCTTACTTGAATGTAGAATATTCTAAGTGCTAAGTCGCTAATTTCTACGGAAAATCGGACAAAGACCTCCTTTGTTTCTACTAACTTTGCCACCTTTTCAAGCGCGAATACAATAACCAACCACGCCACATTTAAGGTCCAATCAATGAAATCAACAATGGGATTACACGCCTACTAGGCGTGTAAAATTCACCACAAATGATATCAAATTAATACAACTTACTAGGCCAATTCGCTAACTCAAGTACTACAACATCAATTCTTATCCAATTTCCAATTCAATCCAAGTTATTAGCCTAACATGATATCAAGTCGCAAACGATTATAACTACTATAATCTCCAAGTAATTAACATGCGACGATTCTAGTAAACGACCAAATTTGTAATCCAACTCAACATGGCTCACATTACATTTCGGATTTCCAAGGCTAAAATCGATCCATAATCATTATAACTTCAACACATATACTTCATGCTAGCAACAAGTAAAGCTAACAACAATATAAATAATCTTGTAACACTTTCAAAGAACAAGATTATACCTCAACGATTCTTAATCCAATCTTCAAAACCGAAGTCGCTCCTTAGCAACTTAGAGCCTCTTCAAGACACTCCAATCCACTACTTGAGACCCTTATAACCATACCAACAACTTTCCTTCAAACTTCCAATCCAAAACCTAGAAAGCAACTAAGTTTTCACTTTGCGACTAATACGAAAACTCTCTTTTTTCGGGATTTTTCTATTGAGATACACTTACATAACACTCATGAACCTTGGTTTAAAATGTGGAGCTTAAAGGACAAGAAACGAAAATTTTTGCTCTTCACAATGCCTTGAACCCGAGAGCTCTCGCTCTTCCTTCAATTTTGTGAAAAATAAGGCTAAGTGTTAAGCTTGTCTTGCACTACTAGTATTATAAAGTGTAATTGAGGGTCATGATATAAACAAATGGGTGGTTTGGATGAGCTCTTAATTAAATATCAAGCTAATGTGGACCCATTGACTTAGTCAATATTGTCAAGCTACTACTTGCAAGACTTGTCTTGCTAACCAAGGTCCAATGACCCTCTTGCCCTTGCAAGATTTCGTCCAAGGCATCATCTAAGGGGGGGTGACACGTGTCGCCCTCCCATTCGTCACAATAATACGTTTCCCGAAAATTTCATAATTCCGATAAATTCTTACAAGTCTCAAATCTTAACACTTGTGAGTTCTTACGTACGTTCTTAAAACATATCCTGTAACTACGGGGTGTAACAGTCATATTCTTTGTCATTATCACATTGAATATTTTTTATTTCTCGTTCAAATTGAGTTCTAATGAAAGCTCTAAATTTTAAGAAGATGAAAAAAAATTGGGATTTTTTCGCTATTGGAAACGTCCATAAAATTTTAGAGTAATCATCCAACAATAAAACATAATAACGATGATCCATAGAACTGAGAACGGGAGATGTCCATAAATCTCTATGAATAATATCAAATGACATATAAGTATGAGAATTCGGGTCTACAAATGGCAACTTAATCAGTTTTCCTAGAGAACAAGATTGACAATTTGGAGTACTACGCGTACCCTTACATGAAATAAGCTTATTTATATCTAAAGTAGACAAAAAAATGACCCCGGATGACCTAGACGAGCATGTCACAAGGAAGGAGCAAGAGCTATAAAAGTGAAAGGCATGGCTTGATGTAGACTTGGTGTGATTGGATAGAGATCCCCCTACTGTCACGCCTCATGAAAGGACTCCCCGTCTTGAAACCCTTCACAGAAAACCCAAAAGGATCAGAATCAATAGAAACTCAATTATCAGTGGTGAATATATGAACAGACACCAAATTTTTAATTAGTTTTCGAGCATGAAGGGTATTTTTCAAGACAAGTGATGGATGGGGAGGAGACAATTTTTTATGACCATAACCCTGAATTGGAATTGAATTACCATTACCAATAATCATACCACGATCACTGCTCAAATTGGAATAAGACGAGAGAGTACTTTGTTCAGATGTCATGTGGGTAGTGGCGTTGGTGTCCATGTAGGTTGAGTCATTACAAGCGTGTGCATTGCGGCTTCAACATCTGTCAGAGATGGGACACAAGTGGGGCCCTCATCTGAAAAAGCCTACTGTAGACGAGGCCCAAGCAGGTCTGGGGACTGCCAAGGCCCAACCGGGCGGGACTGTTGTTGGCCCATCACTAGATCATAACACTGCTGGATAGGAGCAAATACATTGTTGGGCCTGGACTGGGTTGCGACCCAGTTCTTGTTTCCAGCGACCTGCGGGGAAGAATGGTTGGCGGGCCACTGGTAATTGGCCCATGGCCAGTAGGCCCAGGGCCAGTTCACTAGTGGTCCAGCTGGTCGGGACCCAGTAACTTGTCCGCCGCTGCTATTATTTTCGCCACGTTCACCACCTTTATTTTCATTCTTACGATTTTGACCTTTCTTGCCGCTACCGTTGTTACGATTTTGGTTTGAATTGTCATAAAATGTCGAAGAACCATTGGACGTGGCCATCATAAGGCTATTAGCGCTAATAGCCAATTTCTTAGCTAAACCGGCTTCTTTCAACGTAAGCATGGAGTGGGTTGATAGAATTCCGAGAGTGGGTTACTCTGACGAAGAATCGAAGCAATGTCGTTATAAGCCTCGGACAGGCCTTCAACCATTTGTAGAACGAAATGACTATTACTAACAGGAGCACCCACGTTCCGAAGTTAATCCGCCAGGTCCTTGAGTCGTTTACAATAAGATGAAACGTTTGAAAAATTCTCCATAGCAACCTGAGAAAATTCATGTTCAAGGATGACAATGCGTGAATGACTGTTATCCTGAAAGATATCACGCAAGCGATTCCACGCAGCCATAGCAGTGGAGTTGGGTTCCATAATCGTCTGTAAAATGTCCATGGAGATAGTGGCATAAATCCACTGGAGAAACTTTGCATCAAGCGTGACCCATAATTTAGGATCGTCTGCTTTGGTGGGCACAACTTTTGTAGTCTCCGTATCACCCTCTGTAGGAGTAGCCGGAGGGATGATGTGGTGAAGAACTTGATGTGTCATAGCATGAATCTTGAACAATTCTGCCCACGTCACATATTGAACGTTTTCTAGATCAAGAACAATAGGAAGAACGCTCTTGATGTTGGAAACAGTGAGAGCAGGATGAAATGTGTTCTTATCAGTCATAGTGAATAGAACAACAAGATTCAGAGAAAGGATTTGTTGGATAATTGAAGAAGAAACCGAGAAGTGCAGTTTGGAAAGGAAGTGTCTCGGTTTTTGTGCTAGAGTTGCGGAAGCAAGGAGGTAGAAAATACATAGACTTTTGATATCATGAAAGAAATAATTCTTTTCATTCTTATTGATGAATATATACAAGTTACATAGGAAAATCTTTTTCCTATTCTACATCTAAAACTCTATTCTATTTGGAGACTAACTATACAATTATGGTTATAGTACAAGTCTAATTATATTACAATATACTTTCCTAATATATAATATATTTGGACATATATGGAATGTCCCCAATGTCACGGACTGTCTTGGATTTGGGCCAGTGGGCTGCTCACGGACTGACTTGGATTTGGGCCAGTGGGCTGCTTTGTCCGTGACTGCTTTGTTTCGTGATTTATACAAACAATATACTTGTATGTATATTTAACAATTATTTTATGCGTACGCTTATGCCTGAAAACCACTCTGAAATAAAATTATCTCAATAATTTATTCCTTTAACTTTTTATACAACTTCAAAGACAAATAAAATGGTCCTACATTTTCAATATCGATTTTAATATCTCTCTCTAAAATATTGAATAAAATGTCAACCAATGCCACCTCTCTATTTGAACATAATCTATATATTTCCCTACAAGAATTAAGAAACTATGCTTTCTTCACTTTTTGATTTGCATGATCAAAATCTCCCTCAACTTACTTTCTGACATTATTGTCAGAATTATAGTTATACAATTGGCTAAGTATTTAATTTTAAGAATATCAATAATATTATTCTATTTATGTGAGATTTTCATTTATATAAGGGTGTTATGCATTTGATATAAAATAGAGAAGTGAATATGACTACATTATATTTCAAGAAAGAATACAATAACAATAATAATAAATCCAGTGTAATCTCAAAAGTGGGATCTGAGGTGGATAGGATGTAGACAGACATTACTCCTGAATTATATTTTAAGAAAATTTAAAGTAGTTTAAAAGGGCAGCCCGATATACAAAATATTTTGTATTTGCAGGGTTCAGTGAAGGACCGCACCCCAGAAGGTCAAAGAATGTGATGTAGACTGCCTACTTAATACAAGTATTAGGGACTACTTCCACGACTCGAACAGTGACCTAATATTTAAAGCAATTTACTTTTAATATCTTATATACCAAACAAACTTTGCAATCGTTATTACTAAAAATAATACTGCATAATTTTATGTTAACTTTAATTAGATATAATCAAGCACTATCGTATTAAAGTATGAGAGATCCGGGGCATAGATGGATGACAAATAAGGTGAACTTAAAATTCAGCTGGAGATCTACAACGTGAGTTCGAATCCTGGTGAGAGCACTTCTGGGATATGACCTTATAGGTAATATCAGTTGCTCTGTTCTCAAATTCTGATCATTCAAACATATCCAGTGATTTATTGATAGTAGTGTTGAAAGACCGATATTATTATCTTTAAAAATAGTCTGACGTAAGTCAGAAATCTAAATATAAAAAAAAATATGAGACTTTAAAGTAGGGACACCGGACACCAATTTAGAAAAGTTGTAGAACAAACTACAAAGAAACAATAGGCAGAAACAGATAGTAGAAAGGACATATATAATAAAATAGTTGGAACTAAAACAAAAAGAAAAAACAACATAATAAAGTGGAACAAAAGTGGCATTGATAATGTCATCCACAAACCGACCAAAGTGTTAAGTTGTGACAGTTGTGTCAAATCAAATAGGCCCTTACTCCTCCTTTTCTTTCTTTAAAGTTTGCATTTTTCCCTTTGTATTTACAAAGTTAATGCTCCTTCCTCCTCTTCTATCTTTTTCTTTCAAAATTCTTCAAACGGGTGTTCCTTATCATTTTTCTTTCGTTCTCAATATTTGATTCAAGAACTTTAATTAAAGGTTGATGGATCTTATCCATTATAGGACAACTCTTAATAAGTGTTTGATAGTAGATACCATTTTGTTTAGAATTTATTGAAATTGAAACTGCAGATGGAATTGGGTTTGATTTTACTTTTTAGTTTTTACCAAGAAGAGAAGTGAACACGTTATTTGAAATTTAAGAAGATAGAGTTGAAAAACACATTTTAGGGCATTTTTTTCAAATTTGATCTAACTCTAAGTTGAATTTGAAAATTTTATAATCAAACACATTTTGAAATAAAGCGAGGAGTAATTCTTATGGTCAAACAACTCCTCAGTGTGAAATTTCAGAACGTGGGATCTGATCGAAATTGCAAAATTTAAAATTATATAACCGATGATATAAATATTTTTATATAAATAGTATAGCGTAATTTATTATTCCACTATATAAAAATAGAGAAAATAAAAAAAACAATAATAAATATATATATCTATAAAACGAAAAAATAATAAAAATAAAATAAAATGTTGCTGTTGCTAAAAAAAAAATAACAAAAAATTTAAATATTGTGAAAACTTTTTGCACCGGAGGTTATTGCAACGACATGCAATAATTTTTGTTGTTGCGAAAAATACTTTTGACAACAAAAAATATTGTTGACAAATGTCTTTCTTCTTGTAGTGTATAATGTTTAATAATTACTATTTGAAAAATATATAATTATTTTATAAATAATCTATATCTTATTATTTTAAAAGCATGAATATATATTAATTGACTAAAATATTCTTTAAATATTGAACGATCTTTATATCTTTAAAATAAATTATTTCTTCAAAAAAAAATATCCTATATTGGATAGAATTGTAATATTTAGTAAATATTTACCGTGGATATCCACCTGAATTCATATTCTTCTATAAGAGTTAATCTCAATTAGGATTCATATTATTGGTATGATTAGAAATTGTTAAACAGTGCCCACAAAATGGCCTTAGCGTCGCGGCCCTTAGGGCACATCATCGCGGCGCCGATCCGAGATTTACCTATTTTATACATTATATATTTGGTAGACTTAGTTTTGTACCATAATTAGAATTATACTATTACCATAGTTGTATAGAATATAATTTTAGATGTAAAGTAGGAATATGATTCTCCTATTGTAATTTGTATATATATGCATTTCATTAATAAGAATAATCAAGAGATTATTTCTTTCATGGTATCAAGAGTCTAGGTTCTCTTTACCCTGCTTCCGCTTATCCAAATTCTCGATTTTTTCTCCCAAAAACCGCGACATCCTTTTCTTCTTCCTCACAAATTCTCTTCTCTGAATATTGTTGTTTTATTCCATATGGCTGATAAGAACAATTTTCATCCTGCCCTCACAGTTTCTAACATCAAGAGCGTCATCTCTATTGTTCTTGATCTTGAAAACGTCCAATATGGGACGTGGGCAAAATTATTTAAGATTCATGTTTTGGCACATAAACTCATCCACCACATAATTTCTCCTTCTCCTCCAAAGGAGGGTACTTCTACGACGGTTGTGCCGACTAAAGAAGCATATCCAGAATTATGGGTCATGCTTGATGTCAAAGTTCTTCAGTGGATTTATGCCACTATCTCCTTCGATCTTTTACAGACGATTATGGAACCCAATTCCACGGCTATGGCGGCGTGGAATCGATTGCGAGACATATTCCAAGATAACAGTCATTCTCGAATTGTTATCCTTGAGCAGGAATTCTCTCAGGTGGCTATGACAAATTTTCCCAACATTTCTTCTTATTGCAAACGCCCCCAAGGACTTGGCAGATCAACTCAGCAACGTGGCTTCTCCTATTTCTCAAAGTCGTCTAGTTCTTCAGACGGTTGCAAGCCTGTCAGAGGCTTTTAGCGGTGTTGCTTCGGTTATTCGTCAGAGTAACCCCCTGCCAGAATTTTATCAAGCGCGTTCTATGCTTACTTTGGAGGAAGTCATATTGGCTAAGAAAGTGGCGATTGGGGTCAACCCTGTCGTCATGATGACTGCTTCTAATTTTTCTCCTTCCAATCCAGCCAATGTGACTCAAAATCACAACAACGGGGGTGGTAAGAAGGGCCAAAATCGAAAGAATAATGGCAAGAATCGTGGCGGCAACAACGGAGGCAACCGACAGCAGCAACAACAGTTATTGAGCTCACAGGGGCCCCCTGGACAGTGGCAGTGGGTCCCAACACCTAACAGCTTCATGGCGCCGCCTTACAGCGCCGCGACGCCGCCAACGCAGGCACCGCGACCTAATTTCTACCTAGGTCAGAATTCGTTTGCATCAACAGATGAACAACAATAGCGATCAAAGATACTCGATCGCGCTTCATCGAGCCCACGTACGATGGGCCCCACTCGCATCGACATCGGGCAAAGAATGCATACACTTGGCTTGACTCAGCCGGATCCTAATTGGTACATGGACACCGGTGCCACTACCCACATGACATCCGACCAAGGTACTCTCTCGTCTTATTCCAATTTGAGCACTAATCGTGGTATAACTGTTGGTAATGGCAATTCTGTTTCAATTAAGGGTTATGGTCATAAAACTTTGTCCCCTCCTCATCCATCACTTGTCCAGAAACACACCCTTCATGCCCCAAAATTGATTAAAAATTTGGTGTATGTCCGTAAATTCACCACTGATAATTGGGTTTCTATTAATTTTGATCATTTTGGGTTTTCTGTGAAGGATTTCAAGACGGAGAGTCATCTCATGAGGTGCAACAGTAGGGGTGATCTTTTATCCAATTACTCCAAGTCTCAGTGTCTCGCGTCAAGCTATGCCCTCCACTTTTGCAGCTCTTGCTCCTTCCTTGTGGCATGCTCGTCTAGGTCATCCGGGGTCGTCGATTTTATTTCTTTAGATAGACATAAGTTTATTTCTTGTAAGGGTACGCATAGTACTCCACTTTGTCAATCATGTGCTTTGAGGAAGATTATTAAGTTACCATTTGTAGCGTCGAATTCTAATACTTTAATGTCATTTGATATTCTTCATAGTGATTTATGGACATCTCCGGTTCTCAGTTCTATGGTCATCGTTATTATGTGTTATGAGATGACTATTCTAAATATTTATGGACGTTTCCAATTGCGGAAAAAACTTAAGTTTTTCCATTTTCATAGAATTTAGAGCTTTCATAAGAATACAATTTGAATGGAAAATCAAAAACATTCAATGTGATAATGGCAAAGAGTGTGACAATGGGGAATTTAGGGAGTTTTGTGCTCAAAATGGGATAATTTTTTGTTTTTCTTGTCCCCTCATACGTCTTCACAAAATGGGAAAGCTGAGCGAAAAATTTGTACCATTAATAATATTGTCCGCACTTTATTGGTTCATTCTTCCGTTCCTCCATTATTTTGGCATCATGCGCTATAAATGGCTACCGATCTACTAAATATTCTTCCCTCTAAAGGTTTGACATATTCATCCCCTCTCAAAGTGTTATATAATAAGACTCCGTCATATTCTCATCTTAGGCTCTTCAGATGCTTATGTTATCCACTGTTTCCATCCACTACGATCAATAAACTTCAGGCACGTTCTACTCCGTGTGTGTTTTTGGGTTTTCCGTCAAATCACCGTGGTTATAAATGTTTTGATTTGTCCTCTAAATGAATCAGCATTAGTCATCATGTTCTCTTTGATGAATCCCAATTTCCTTTTTCTAAAGTAGATAAATCCGTGTCTAATTCTTATGATTTTTTGGATGAGGATGTCTCCCCCTATATTTTATGTTATTTTTCAGATTTGTCCGAAAACGTCGCGCAGCGGCGCTAAAACTCTCGCGAGTCACGAGGTTCGCAGACAGAGCGCCACAGCCAAAACTTCAATGAGCTCGCAGCCTCTTCCACTCATGCCTCGCCTAACACTGCGCCTTCCATGGTAATTCCCGAAAATTCCCAAAATTCACCCAATTCAGCCCAGAGTCATGGTACAGTCACTCGTAGTCAACTGAGTATTTTTAAACCTAAAAGACATTTTAATTTGAATTTTAATGTTCTTAAATCTTCCTTACCCCGTAATCATGTGTCTGCCCTAAATGACCCTAATTGAAAAATTGTCATGACTGAAGAATATAATGCTCTTATTGATAATAAGACGTGGAAGTTGGTACCCCGTACATCTGGTGTTAATATTATTCGGTTTATGTGGATTTTTGTTCATAAGGAAAATTCTGATGGTTCATTTGCAAGGCATAAGGCTAGACTTGTAGGTGATGGTAAGACTCAGCAGGTTGACGTGGATTGTGGTGAGACGTTTAGCCCAGCGGTCAAATCGGCTACAATTCGCACTGTGCTCAGCTTGACTCTTTCAAAATCATGACTCATTCATCAGCTAGATGTGAAGATGTTTTTCTACATGGTGATCTTCAGGAGACAGTGTATATGCATCAGCCTTTGGGGTTTAGGGATACTAGATATCCAATGTATTTCTATTGAAGAAGTCCTTATATGAGCTTAAGCAGTTTCCACGGACCTGGTATAAGAGGTTTGCTGATTTTGTTTCGACTATGAATTTTTCTCAAAGCATGTCTGATAATGTATTGTTCATATATCGACGAGGTTCTTCCATGGCTTATATATTGTTATATGTGGAGATATTATCTTGACTGCCTCTTCTGATGCTTTGAGAAAGTCTATTATGACAATGCTCAGTTCTGAGTTTGCCATGAAATATTTGGGCCCCTTGAGCTATTTTTTAAGAATTGCAGTCACTCGTCATGCAGGTGGATTGTTCTTAACACAGAGGAAGTATGCAGCAGAGATCATTGAGAGGGCTGGGATGTCATCATGTAAGTCCACTTCTACTCCAGTTGATACTAAACTCAAGTTGGATGCTACAGCTGGCGCTCCGTATGAGGATCTGACCCGCTATCGTAGTCTTACAAGCGCCCTTCAGTATCTTACATTCACGCGACCAGACATTACATATGCAGTCCAGCAGATGTTTTTGTTTATGCAATATCCCAGAGTTGAACATATGAATGCGCTCAAACGCATTCTTAGGTACATTCAGGGAACACTTGAGTATGGTTTGCATTTGTATCCTTCGTCGACGTCTACACTTGTCTCATATACAGATGATTATTGGGGTGGTTGTCCTGACACCAGGCGGTCTACGTCTAGCTATTGTATGTTTTTGGGTAATAACTTGGTCTCATGGTTTGCCAAGCGTCAATCCACGCTTTCACGTTCAAGTGCAGAGGCCGAGTATCGAGGGGTAGCCAATGTGGTTTTCGAGTCATATTGGTTACGAAATTTACTTTTAGAGCTCCATTGTCCTATTGAGAAGGCTACCTTGGTGTATTGTGATAATATAAGTGCCAAAGGACAAGTACGCGTCTGCCATGTCCCATCAAGATATCAAATTGCAGACATTTTTACAAAGGGTCTTCCCTCGATCCTTTTTGAAGATTTTAGAGACAGTCTCAGCGTACGAAGACCTCCCGCTGTGACTGTGGGGGTGTGTTAAACAGTGCCCACAACATGGCCTTAGCGTCGCGGCGCTGACCCGGATTTCCAGAATCCGGGATTTACCTATTTTGTACATTGTATATTTGGTAGACTTAATCTTGTACCATAATTAAAATTATACTATTACCATAGTTGTATATAATAGGATTTTAGATGTAAAATAAAAATAAAATTTTCCTATTGTAACTTGTATATATATGTCTTTCATTAATAAGAATAATCAAGAAATTATTTCTTTCAGAAATCTTATTAGTCTCATAGTTAAAGAAAATACGTGTACTATTTATGGGATTAATGAAAAGGGGTGGCAGCCGCATGATGCATAGGTGACGAGTAGAACGCAAGCGAGGAGAGACATCTTTTATACTCACTATTTACATATAGTGGGATCTTCTACTCACTATTAAAATTAATATCTAATAACATTTTATACCTCATTAAAAGACTCTATAATAAATAAAATAATCATTTAATAAAGTTTTTAATATTTAAGATTTTAAAATCAACTAAATTTTTGGTTATTAAATTTTTCCTTATTTAAACTATGTATGAAATTTAAATATTTAGAAATTTAAAATCAACCTAAGATTCTACGTACCTTGTGTAAATTATTTCCATACTTATGGATATTCTTGTGATAATAAAGAGATGTACTATCAGCCGTATCAGGGCTATCTTTGGGCCTTATTCTTATAGCGCCTAAAGATTTTAGAGGCCACAAAAAAATATACGAGCCCATATATATTATTGTGCTACCTTTTTCAGCTCAAATTATCTTAAAAATTTACCAATCCATATATTTCGTATTAGAGTTCCAAAATCAATGGGTTTTTTTCAGCTCAAATTGTTTGTCTTAGAAATTTAAAAACAAAATCCAACTAAGCATTAACCAGAGCATCAGCAGCTCAAAATCAGTGGCTTGCTCAGGAACAAAAAAAAACTAACGACTTAACCCAAGATCAGCATCAGCGACTTGCTTTCTGCCTTGCCCTAAATATGCAGCCCAAAAAAGATTTTCAAAAAAAAAGCTAAAAGGCGGATGACCAAAATTGATAAAGGTCCACAAAGCATGGAGACTAAGGAGCTTGCTGAACAAACTTAAACTTAAAGCTAGGAAATAAAGTTATGATGCACCTAAGTTTTACTCACTTGTAAGTATTTTGTTTCTGAGAAACACATTTACAGTTTAAAGCCTTAAATTAAAACTGTTGTAGGTTTTTGTGTTTATATGGAACGACATAGAATTGGTAGACCACCTGGCAACGTTTCAATTACTATTTGGAGTGATTGCTAACTTTTGTATAGTGTAGGGCAGGGCAAAGCTTATTTTTTGAAAATTTTCAATGGGGCACGGCGATGCCAGGTTAGGACTGTTGTCCATTTTTAGTTCTTTTTCATCAGTGTATTAATTAGTAGTTTATTGATCTCCAGTCTAGAGGAAACTTTTTTCAGATTATTTGGTTTTTCTTGACCATCTTTTTCTTTGTTCAAATGGGACCGTAGGATTAGGGCTATTATCATTATCGGTCAAGATACTTCCGATAATCATCCGAGAATCTGATATAGTTCCCTCATCTTTTGTGTCGTTGTGAAAGCATGTAAAAAGGGAGCCTTGTTCGTTATTTTAATTTTTAATCATTAAATATTATTGTTTATCATATTTCAATTGTTTACTAATTTTTTATTGAACAAAAATGATAGGTGTCCGTCTGATATTCAGCTTGAAAGCTTCAATTCATGTTTGACAAATTGTGAGAGTGGATGTTCTAACAAATTGGAGTATTACATAAAATTACCAGGTTTTTTCGGTCCTTTTTGCATTTCAATTACATATTATGTCTCCTAGAAAGTATGAATCTGGATATGAGAAGCGTAAGAAGAAGAAGAAAATTGAGGAATTAACTAAATCTCAAAGATGAGCTCTTGATAACTTTGTTATAAAAGAGACACAAGTTCAGATTGAAGATCAAAATGTTAATAATATTAATGAGAATATTAATATAGAGAATCAAACCGTTCCGGAGAATAGAGATAATGTCCCCGTTGAAAATGATAATGTGGACAATCAAATCGATGCTGAAAATGGTGATGATAATTTGAATAATTCATTTTATAATGAAAGTGATGATCTGGAGGATAATGGCGTTGATAATGTAGAGCAAGAGCAAAAAAAATCATTTGATATATTTGATCTAAGAATGTGGGATGCTCTTGATTCTAAAAGGATTGAGTTATTAGTTGTATTGGGTTGTTATTTATAATTAAAATATTTTTTAATTATTAAAATTGTATATTTACTTATATTAAGGGCCCACTTTTATGAATTAGAACAGGGCCCCCAAAATATTTGAGACGGCCCTGTGTACTACTAAAAAATCAGTAGTTATCGGTTATTCTTTCGTTTAACTTTCAAGTTTTTGGATATCTTTCGTGATAATAATAATAACATGCACTTATCCGTTGATAGTGGCCCAGTGGCCATTAGTCAAATTTGTGGCCTTAGGATCACAATTTCGATTCTCGACGGATACGTTCCGGGGCATATGCCTCGTATTAAAGTCTGGTAGCTTAACCGCGCGGGCATGTTGCAGTGTGGGTTTGATTCCCTCCAAACAAGTCCTGTTAGGGGGTCAGGCCTTGTAGCATTGATCCGTTGGTAGCGCTCAGACACTGAATGCGGGGTGCACATCCCGCGATTTATCCGGCGGTGACGGCTAAGGACGGGTTTCATCGCCTCCAGGAGCCTAATATTAGTACTTGTGTAGGTACTAGCGATATGGGGTACTAAGGCCACCCCGAGACCTGAATTACCAAAAAAAATAAAAAAATAATAACATGCACTTCTACGTCAATGTAATAATATTATTTTATTATTTAAATAAATATTGTATCTATTTTTATATTGATTGCTATTTTTATATTATTTTATTCTTTTTTATAGAATTTTTAATTTTTTTTACACGCACATTATTTGTACGCTAAAACTAATTTAATTATATAAATATTACTATATTTTATGTAGTTAATGCATGGAACTTAAATTTTTCTTTTCCTATCCCTCAATTTTGCTGTGTTCTCTTGAGTCTCATTATTACTTCTGTCTGGTTTTCACTTTTTTCCTCTTGTTTGCATTTACATAATTATTGCATTTACCCAAATGACGGCTTTCAACAATTATCATTTTTTCACTATGATTGCCATGATTGTAATATTGGCATCTTGTAGTCGCAACTCGCAAGTGTCTCAACTCTCACAACCCCGCTTTTCATTCTAAAAGAACACTGCACCAAATGCTACACCCAATTATAAAATTTACGAGAAAACTTTAATAATAATAAATATATTATTATTAAAAATATATAAATAGCAATAAAAATTTAATATATTATTTTTTTAAAACATAAATATCAGTGTAAAATGATATTAATCTCCTTGAAGAGTCTTTCTTATTAATATCAATATATATAGTGTACAATATTTATCCCTTATACAAGAGGAATCATAGTCCTAATTACAAGAGAAATCATAATCTAACTATAATTATATTTACACAATATATGAAATATATTCTAATTATGGGTAAGGATTTAATGATACTACTATACACATTTACACACCCCCTCAGTCGGAGCGGGAGGAGGTCGGACGTTGAGACTGGATCTGAAGTCAAGAAATAAACGTGAAGTCATTTGGTAAATATATATGCATACTGATATGATGAGGGAACATGTAACACTCTGACATGACCTAGCGCAACTTTCTCACGAACGAAATGTATGTCCATCTCAACGTGTTTGGTTCGCTGATGTTGAACTGGGTTGTGAGAAAGATAGATTGCAGAGATGTTATCACAGTACACAATAGATGTCTGACGCAAATGACACTGAAGTTCTAACAGTAAATTTCTACGCCAACAAATCTCAGCTACCACATTTACAACGCCTCTGTACTCAGCCTCGACACTGCAACGAGATAGGGTGGCATGTCGCTTAGCATACCATGAAATCAGATTATCCCCTAAAAGAACACAGAAGCTGGAGGTGGAGCGTTGCGTGCCCGGACACCCTGCCCAATCTGCATCCGTATATGAGAGCAACTTGTTTGGTCCAGAGGGTAAAGGTGCAAACCATAATCAAGTGTGCCCTTAATGTATCAGACGATACGCTTAAGGGCAGTGAAATGAGACTCCCTGAGGACATGCATAAATAGGCATACCTACTGAACAACATAAGTAATGTCTGGCCTTGTAAATGTGAGATACTGAAGTGCACATGCAAGGCTCCTATACAGAGCAGGATCGGAGAGTGAAGCACCATCCATAACACTGAGCTTAGATTTTGAATCTGTCACGACCCGTTCCGGGGTCCGTGACTGGTGCCTTACCCGGGCACCCAAGTAGTCATACATCAGAGTAATCAGCGGAATATAAAAACAAGACATGAAAAAGTTTGTAAAATGAGACACAGTTTTATGTGAGAAAATGTCGTCTTTCGGCATATATAAATAAACATAGTTTTGCAGTTACATCCCAACTGTACAATAGGACTACAGACCTCTAGGAAGATAAACAACTATGGCGGGACAGGGCCCCGCCATACCCTGAATGTACAAAACTATATACAATAACAGGGAGATCATACCCAAAAGTAGAGCCTCAGGAGATGGAGCTCCGACACCAAAGCAAAGATCCTATGATGCGGATCTAGCACTGCCGCTTACCGCGGCATGAACGCAGGCCCGAAAGAGGTCGATAACAGTACTAAGTATGTGAAATCAGAAATACTTAAATGAAATCATATCATTTTAAAACCAATTTACAAATATGCACGAAACAACTAATGAATCGCACATAGTGCCATATCATAACAAGAGCAACAATAGGTAAATCAGAATGTGTCTTTTCTAGGTCGCGAATGATCGCAGGCCAATCGCCCATAGTATCATTATGCAAGCCAAATCTGGACTCGTAGTCCGCATAGGCCACTCACATAGGCCCGCATGAGGTATGACCCGCATCGGTGTAGCTACTCGGCATCGCCCCGACTCGTAGTCCGCATGGCCACATAGACCGCGTGAGGTATAACCCCGCACACTAACCCGAACTCTCAGTAGCTCGCATAGGTCCCCGACCCGCATGAGGTATTTTCAATCATGGTCCTGCATCACCGAGTCTACCCCGCACGGAGGCGACTTAACCCCTATCATGTCAAGAGGTGAGTGATATTATACTAACATAATAACATTGTTAAACATCATAAGCACAACAAGAATACTCTCTTATACAAACGTTATAGACACTAACACACATAGCATCATATTATGTCTACTTTTCAAACAATCTTACTACACCTACAGAAATTAATACAAGGTTTTATAAACAAATAAGTAAACAGCCTTTTATCTTTCTTAAGGTGTTATACCTAACTTCCCATAAAGCTAGTATAACTCTTAAGCTTTTGTTTAAAAACCAAACATTTCTCTTACATTAAAAATGATTCAGTATTCTTTTGAAATGCTTCAAGATCCTTATTATTCAGGCTTAAGTCACAAGACATTGCCGTAAGTATTATTCAGGCTTAAGTCAAAAGACATTACCGTAGTTATTATTCAGTTAACACACGCTCGCTCACCGTACTATATATATATTTAAAATATCATGCTCAAGAGTATAGGAAGAATCACATACCTTCTCGGCGAAATCCACCTGCCAAGTCGAATATGTCGCGCGCAGAGAATCAGCCTATAATAGTCAAATACGTCTATCAACGTCTAGACTATTCTATAAACAGTTCTAAGTAGAGGGTTCTCTATTCTACGGAAAATTGGGCAGCACTTCCCTACCCGCCAAGCTACTCAAGTTCATCAGAAAACAGTCCCATGTAAGTACACCAATTATTCTTCTTTAAACCCTTCATCGTGATTAACAGTTCAATTCTATTCTTTAATATTCTTCCATAACTTATACTCAAGTCTTAACTATTCTTATATGTAATATCCAATTACAATAGAAGGACAAGAGTATTTACCTCGATAAGCCCAAAATTATCCAAGTTAAAAGTCGCTCCTGAGCAAGGTTTAGCTCCTAACTTGTACGCTCCGATAACTCCAAGAACCCTTAGAAGTTCTTCACAACTTCTACTAAGTACTAAGGGATTTGGGCTAGGGTATTTAGGAATAGTAACTATACTTGGAAGACAACATTTCTACCAAGGGAGGGGGTAGGTTTCGGCTAGGACTACTAGGCTCGAGGGGTTTCGCCAGGGCCTTCACAAGGGGGGAGGGGGAGTGTTTGGACGAAAACACTACAAGAGAGGGGAGGGATTTTAGACTTGGAAAGTTTGATTTGTGGATGAAGAACTCTTCATCTTAAGGGGGGTATTTATAGGTCAAGAAATGGCCAACCAATGGCCAAGATGATGCCAAGTGCAAGGCAAGTGTAGGGTGGAGATTCACCCAAGTGTCCTTATCCATCTACTACACAAATATCCTACCAACTCCTTGACTTTGTGCAAAGGCACAAAAAACGTGCAACCTTGGCCCATGTTTGTCGTCTATTGAGGGTGACAAGTGTCACCCTCCCGTTGGTCCAAAATATTTCGTCTCTCGGAAAAATCCGCAAAAATTAGAAATGACATAGCCGTAATTTACCCTACGCGAGTTTAGTAAAACGTTTCGTCGAAAAACGATTCTTTTAGTGAGTTGTGCACAAACTTTTTCGTCCAAGGTCTTTAACTTAGGCTAAATTTTGTACGTACACCCTCACGCATACTGGAAATACGGGGTATAACATTCTCCCCTCCTTAGAAACATTCGTCCCGAATGTTCCTTCCCAAGACAGTTAACGATAAGATACCTCACAACTTAACAGTTTGCAAGTGCCACACATGGCCACGTTATAACACTTAAGCAAATACGATAATTAAAAACCAGCAAATAGGAAAGTAAGTTACCTGGAGGTGTGGGGAATAAGTGAGGATACCTGCGCCATGTCCTCCTCGCCTTCCCACGCCATCTCCTCCCGAGCTCGTTCGCCACGGAACTTTGACTAAGCCACGCCCCGTCCGCAGACGCTTAACCCGACGATCGACATCGCTATGGGAATCTCCTCATACGATAATCCTCACACCGGACATCGTCAATCGGTGCACTCTAGATGGATCCCCGATACATCTCCTCAAAGATAGAAACATGAAACACCGGATGACCGCCTCCAGACGGACGGCAGATCCAACTCATAGCAACCTTGCCTACCTCGCGGACAACTGACACGCCCAATGTACCTTGGGCCGAAGTTTCCTTCTTCCCGAATCTCATCACACCCTTCATGGGCGACACCTTCAGAAAACCTAATCATCAATCGCGAACTCGGATGCCGACGACGATGATCTGCGTATGACTTCGCCGACTTCGAGCCGCCAAGAATCGCTTCCCGGATAAGCTTCACCTTATCCATCGCTTTCCGCACCAAATCTGGTCCCACTAATCGCACTCGCCCATCGAACCAGCCTATCGGCGACCGCACTTCCTCTCATACAAGGCCTCATGGCGCCATCCGAATACGGAGTGGTAGCTATTATTCTATGCAAACTCAACTAGAGGAAATGATCCTCCCAGGCTACCCACGAAGTCGATAACACGGGCTCGCAAGATATCCTCAAGAGTCGGATAGGCGTCACCGTTCGCTCTGTCGTGGATGGAATGCGGACTCGGGCTCACTGCGTCCCTCAAACCCTTCGAAAGACCTCCGAAGTTAGCCAGAACCGGCTCCTGCATGCGATATGATCGAAATAGGGACTCCATGCGATCGGCGATCTCTGATGTAAAGTCCGCATAATCCTCGGTAGAAAAAGTCGCCCCGACGGAAGAAAGTGGGCTGATTTCACACCGTCGACGATAACCCCTATAGAATCATGTCTCCTCTGAGTGCGAGGTAATCCTGATGAAGTCCATGTTGATCACCTCCCACTTTCGTGTCGAGATCTCTATCGCTCGTAACAAACCACCAGCCTCGGTGCTCTACCTTCACTGCCGACAACACGCACCGAGTTACGAACTCGCAACGTCCTCTTCAAGCCATCCCACCAATACACGATCTAAGGTCGTGGGTACATCTTGGTCGACTTCGACGGATGGAGTAACGCGATGCGTGCTTCCCCAAGAACCTGCTGCCGAAGTCCTGAAACATCTGGAACACACAACCTGCCCTCAAACCTTAGCACCCCATCAGGTGCTACCTCAAAAGGACCCTTGCCCTCACGAAGAGCCGTATCACGATACCGAATCAAAACCGGATCCTCAAACTGTTGCCTCTTCACCTCCTCGACGATGGAAGACTCGGCAACCTCTCGAACTCGAACTCCACTGCTATCAGAATCAATCAAACGGACACCAAGGCTCGCTAACTGATGCAAATCACGAACCATGCCCCTCCTCTCCGGCTGCACATCTGATAGGCTACCCATCGACCTACGACTAAGGGCATCTGCCACAACATCGCCTTCCCGTGGTACAGATGTCAACATCATAATCCTTGAGCGGCTCTAACCACCGTCTCGCTGTAAGTTCATTTCTCTCGGGTCGAAGATATACCGAGGCTCTTGTAGTCCGTATAAATATCCACATGAACCCCATACAAATAGTGCCTCGCATCTTCAAGGCGTGAATCACCACGCTAACTCCAAATCATGGGTGGGGTAGTTCCTCTCGTGTTTCTTCACCGTCGGGATACATACGCTTATAACCTTGCCCCGCCGTCAACACACATCCCATCCCGATGCCGATGCATCACAATACACGGCATAACCGTCTCGACCTCTCGAAGAGTAAGAACGGGGCGGTCGGGCCTCCTTCAAGAATCGAAACCCCGCCACACGCATCACCATCAAACTTAGCCGCTTCGAGTCACTAGTGAATGGTGCGTAGATAGAAGCAAACTTCTCTCCGAACCCCCGATAATAACCGCAAGGCCCGTAAAATCGCGAACCTCTGGAGTAGTAGGTCGAGGCCAACTCATCGCTCGATCTTGGCCAGATCCACCCGAATACCATCACCCGACAATATGCCCAAGAAAAGCCACCGGTTAACCAAAACTCACATTTGGAAAACTTGGCGATAATCGCCGGTCTCGAGAACTCACAAGACAGCCTCAAATGCCCGCGTGCTCTCGCTCTGGCGAGAATAAACCAAGATATCATCAATGAACACTATCACAAACGTGTCCAAAATGGTTTGAACACTCGGTTCATCAAATCCATGAATACCGCCGAGCATTCGTCAACCCAAAAGACATGACTCGAACTTCATAATGCCCGTGACGTCCGAATGCGATCTGGGACATCCGCCTCTCGACTCGCACTGATGATAGCGATCGCAGATCAATCTTGAGAAACATCTCGCACCACGAATCGGTCGAACAAATCATCAATCTCGGGAAGGGTATTCGTTTAATGGTCACCTTGTTCACCGTAATCAACACATGCGCAGCTGTCCCGCCCTTCTTCTTCACGAACAATACCGCGCTCCCTGGGGAGAAACACTAGGTCGATGAAACCGCTTCTCCAAAGAAATCTCTCAGCTGGTCCTTCAACTCTCTCAACTCGGCAGGTGCCATTCTGTATGGCGGAATGGAAATAGGTCGAGTGTCTAGCAGCACATCAATACAAAACTCTATCTCCCTCTCAGGAGGGATACCCGGGAGGTCGTCTGAAACACGTCTGGGAACTCTTCGACTCATCGGAACTGATCAAAATCTGCACCGCACCTCGAGATCAAACACCCGAACGAGATGGTAGATGTACCCCTTCTGCACCATCTTCCTAGCCTTGAGGTAGGAAATAAACCTACCCCTCGACGATACAGTGTTTCCCTCCCACTCAACAACCGGCTCCTCAGGAAACTGGAACCGTACTACTCTCTCTCTGCAGTCTACATTGGCGTAGCAAGAAGCTAGCCAATCCATACCCATGATCACGTCGATATCGGTCCATATCCAACTCTATCAAGTCGGCTAGGGTGCGACGATCAGATATAGTCACCGACAAGCCCTATATACTCCGCCGAGCTACCACCGAATCACCCATGGCGTAGCTACCTCGAAATGGTCTATGGACTCGTGCTCTATCCCTATCCTACTAGCAACAAGGGAGATATATAGGACGAGTAGAACCGGATCTATCAAGGCATACACATCATGTCGGATGGAGGCGTACGTGGCGACATCGGTGAGGCCTCCCGATCTCCGGCCGGACAAGGCATAAATGCGTTACGAGGACCGCTAAATCGGGACCGCGCCACGACCTGCCGCGACTGGCCCATGAGTACCTTACCCGGCGAGTGCAATCAGAGGAGATGAAGACCCGCAGAACCAGAAGTGCACTTACCATCAAGATCGCCTGCCGGACGGTTCCGCAAAGTGACCTGCTGGCCACAACTTTAACAAACTCGTAGCGCCATAATTCGGTGGGATCTACCGCAGCCACACCGAGGGGGTGGTCTCGTCGGCACTCTCGCTTTCTCGGCGTCTCAAGTCCCCGGAGGCCACAGTGCGCCGAATATCTCGGCCGTGATGAGGGCGGTGCAGAGTACTCTGAGTGTTGTGGTGCAAATCTAGGATCGCGAGGCCGCCACCACGATAGCTACCAAAAGACCGCCATCTGGTCTTCTCCTGCTGTCACAACCCGTCGCCTACGCCTCGCATCCAAGTGTCGTGAGCTGCGCACGGGTAATATCCATGCTGGTGAAGAGCCATACCGCACAAGGCTCGGCCATATAATCATCTAGCCCGGTGGCGTGGCGATGCACTCGCCCTTCATTCGCACCAATGCGGGGACATATCGAGCCAACGAATCAAACTCAACGTTGTACTCCCTAGCGTGCGTCCTCTCTCGTCAAAGAACAAAAATTTGTCGCCGGCGTGCCATCCTCATGCGAGGCAAGAAGTGAGTGAGGAAAGCCTCCGAGAACTCGCCCCAGTAGGCGGGCGCGTGCTCTCCCGGGATAACTCGCGAATCAAACCAATCGATCGGTATCACGCGGCCGACGCGAACCGGCGTCACGCGACTCGGTCTCTGAAGCCTTGATCACCCGCATGATCCTCTGTAACTGACGGATGAACTCCTGCGGATCATCCTCCGGCCTCGACCCGTAAAACTCTGGCGGGCTACAACTCAGGAAATCCCGTAGTCTCAAAATGCTCGCCTGGTGAACCACGTACTACTGGGCCGAACTGAATCGCCGTGATCCACTGTCCTCACGTTCGCCACGATCTGGCGATCGGGCCATCTCTCTGTAACCCATCTCATCCGCTCCAGGCTGTGGGACTTGAGGTGTAGGTATTGTGGTCTCATCAGCCACTGCTGCGGCCCTAAACCCTCCTGGTCGGCGGCGTCGTGGAACTCGCCGCCCGGTATAGGCTGGTGCGAGCCCTCGTGACTCTCGGTGTCCCACTAGCGACTCCTCCGTTTGCCTTCCTGGGCCCGGGTTGCCTTACGTGGATGTCGCGCCCATTTTCGGCCGCGACATTTATTTTCTAAGCTCCTGCTCAAATAAAAAGGTTAGAAAATAAAAATAAAAGCTAAAATGTTTAAAAGAATGCTAAAATTGCTAAAAGGGTGCTAAAATGCTAAAGGGTTGCTAGAATGCTAAGGGTTCGCGGAGTCGCCACCTAATTAGTTTGGGTGAATTAGGACACCTAAATGTTTAACTAGTTTAAAGTAAAACATTAACTCCATTTTATGGTCTGCTAAACTTAGTGAGATTCTAGGTGAGGTTCTTTATTAATCTAGAGGGAAGGGTTAGGCACCCTCTAAGATCCGCTAACTCATGTTGTCACGCTAAACCTAGGGTTAATTATTATACTAAAAATGCATGTTTTGAAGGGTATTTAAGAAAAGATCTTCGTGAGAAAAGAAATGTGTTCTTACTGAGAGAAAGTTGTAAGATTTATCTGCAAAAGCCAAGGTTAGTTTTTACAACCGTGCAATTAGAATGCCTGGATACTATCTTAGTCATAAATATAATAGAAGTAAAATGTATGCAAGTATTCCTTTATCCAAGGGGTATATATTGCTTAGCATGAGGATATAATATTTTTGTGATAAGAGGGAGGACATGTCTATTATGCAAAAAAAACAGTATTCTTTTCTTGTATTAATAGGAAATTATACCACGGTTTTTAGGATATCTAGGCAAATAATATTTCAGCTTATTATGCAAGTGTAGGGTGCTAAATGATTTATTATAACTATTAAACGAGGCGAGGTAAGCCTAGAGTAAGTAAATCAAACTGATTTCTAGCTATTGATTCAAGGTTTAACCATTATAAATACATAATTAATTAATAGCGTTAGACAATTAATTACAATAAATGAATAGGGAGAGGATATGAATTAACAATGGCGACTCGAAGGAAGGCGATGTGATTCGCCGGCGGGTTGAAATTCCGATGCGGATAGAAAAATGCACATAGATGCGGGTGTTAATTTGCCACGATGAGTCTCGCCGTGAGACTCTTTATTGCTCCGATGCCATGTAAAAAAAACAAAGAAAGAAAAGGATTAGTATATATTTTATGAAAGACACAAATAGATAAATGATTATTTACACATACATATCACGATTTCATTTTTATTATATCAATCCGAATAAAAACCCGGCATTATTCTACCCAGCCTAGGATACAAACAGCAAGTAGGAAGCGAACGGACTCAAAGGCACATAATTTGATTTTAAAGAAGAGGAAAAGGAAAGGACAACCAAATATGTGAGGCCCTTAAATAAATTTCAGATTCTTTAAAAGGCAGGACCGATCGGCCCAATGATAGGCCCAGTAATTACATAGCGTTGTACTGAATATATAGGTCTGATGTACTGGTGTTTTCCACTCGTATGCATCTGAAGTGTTGATCAAGTGCTAATATTAGTAGCTTGGCTTGTATATTATAACTTATGTCTTTTTTTTCAGATTCAAAGAAGAGGGAACACTCTAGGGAGATACAAGCAAATTTCTTTGGAGGATCTATGACCGGATGCCGGCTGCATATAGACTGGGAGGTCACACATATACAGGGTAATATTCAACAAGTGTGCAAACAAGCTATCATGTTTTAAGGTAGGCATCAGAACATGGTATTATGGCTAAGGCATGTATATTAGTATGCAGTAAGTAAGGCATATGAGAGAGGCAGAGACATACTCAGATTAGTTAATAACTACTTGACATATAGTGTCGATAAGGATCCTAAAGCAGACGTGGGTAATTTCAGAAAAATTCCAGGATCCGTATAATGCTACTCTAGGACATTTATATGTTTAGACAAACCAACAAACTGATATGATTGACTTAGAGATTGCTACCTGCTATCATATGTATACTTTGACAGTTAGACAGATGAATGGATGACCCTGGGCTAACTTATTCGGCAACAAACCACATTTTAATATAGTATGCATATTGTAGTAGACTAGGATATCCCTCGACATATTTCAAACCCAGGCTAAGTTGGATAGGCTAAACAAATAAGATAACAGAAGACATGATACTGATGTGTTCGAACAGAACATGCTAGCCCAAAAATACGGCAGGTTCGACCAATGTGAATAGAATATAAGGCTAACGATAGATAATAACATTAATTCCACCAATATCACTCTGATTCAAGACACATGCATATTATTAGTTGAATAGTTATCTAGCTCTGTACATGTCATATATTACATTGAGTCTTTAAGGAATATTGACTTCGTTGTCTTAAATCCAAATGCTAACCTATTCGATCCCTTTCTAATTAAGGCTAACACTGAACCACTGCACCAAATTGAAACCTCTAAGACACACTCCTTAATATCTAACCACACTTATAATTCAATCACATAACAAATGCTAGTAAAATAATTAACAGTCGCAGATATAATAACAGTTAATATCAACTAAATAGATTCAGCAATCAAATTAATACACCTAAGTCGTCGCACGAAACACAGATTTCACACATACTATCACAAAATATCAATCGAAGGAGAAAATAAGAAAGGAGGCGAGATTACCTTCTCCGGACAGCGACCCGGGGCAGCGTATCAAGTCGTCGGTCCGCTCGAAAGGCTAGCTAATTCTGTGAACGAAAGGTTGCGAAAATTGCAGATTTTGAGGATTGGGTTCTTTTCTGGATCACTCGACTAGAGGCCGCTTTTCGATCACTCGAGCTCTCAGTATATGTCTACTCGTCAGAAGAAGGCGATTGCTCTTGACCCATCGTACTCGAGTCCCGCTCGACATCGCCTGGCGGTGTCCTCGATTGGTCTATTGCATGTGCTTATATAGCCTAACCCTAGGTTCTAATATTGGTAAGCAATAAAGGCTGATTTGTGCTTGATTTGGTGCTGATATTTCGTAAGATCTTGTCTGATTTGGTTTGATTCGAACGGGTTTATATGGTAGGAAGGGCTGGCTAGGGTGTGTGGGTAAGGAAAGGGAAAGGAAAGTCAGGATTCTCGAAGCGAGAATCACTGCGACGGCGTGAGAGGTGCTTTGCGGCGATTGGAAGCTTAGGTTTGTGGTTCTTAGCGTTTTGTTTTGTTGTCGATGAAGAGGGTGTTGGGCTTCGGGAGGCAGTGAGGGTGATGCGTGGGTAAAGAAAAGAATGAGAAATTTGGTCGTGGGGCTTTGGTGATAAGGGGATAATGGGGATCGTCATGGTCGCAGGCGGAAATAAATTGGGCGAGTGAAATTTGGGGTGGGCTGCTAGTAATTTAGATTGGGTATTAGTGTTAGGTTAGTTAATTAATTAAGGCCTTTAGGTATTTAATTAGTTAAGTTATTTAATTAGTATTAGTTAGTGATAGATTAATTAGTTTTAGGCTTAGTTAATTAGCTAATTAATTCTAGGCAAGTGTATTAATAATTAATTAGTGATAACTTAAATTAACACATGTGATTAAACTAATTAGGTGCTTCATTAATCTAATTGTTATAATAAATAAATGCGGGCGTGCTATTTAATTAATGCTCAATACTTTAGAATGCGACGCTATTATTTAAAATCTTATTATTATGCATTATTGCAAAATTAAAATTGAATTGAGTTTATATTAAATTACTTAAATGCCGAATGCAAGTACGATATTTAAGAATTGTTTAAAGCCTTATAAATGCGACGCTATTAAATGCATATATTAGATTAAAAAAATTGACTTTAAATTACAAATGATTACTAATTAATGCGGCTATGCTACCGCAGCGTTATCGCTAAATTATTTATTTTATGCATTTATTAATTATTTAAGAATTACGACAAAGCTTAAAGTTAATAAGTGCGCGCGTGACTCTAAATGCTTAAAACTCTACGTAAGACGATGTCATTATTAAATTAATTATTTATGCTCAGTATTTAATGTCTTATTGTTGTATTTTATTATAAAAATCCTAAAAATTATTTTACAAAATTAGTGTAATTTTATAGTTAATGGTGAGCAGGAGGGTCAAAATTGTGTCAACACGTCCCTTTGTATGGAGATGATGGAAGAATCTTCGACAAAGACGTTGACTCATGCCATTTTGTCTCGATCTTCGAGTTGCAAAATGCTGGCGGGTAGATAAAGCTTACGCAAAATCAAAATCGTCCCAGTGAGTTATGGCGACCTTTGGGTTACCGTGGTCAAAACACGAGCGGGCTAAGGCGGACTCAAGGCAGTCCTCGAGTTATGGCGACATCGGGCTACCGTGGTCAAAACACCAAGGCGGGCCAACGCGACTTAAAGCGCCCCATGTCGAGTTATGATGACAACGGGCTACAGCAAAAAGTAAAAGAAAATAACCGGGCTTGAACACGGGTGTCTTGCTATGGCTTGCGTCTTTGGGTTCTACGGTGATGGAGCGAGTGGACTGACGCCGAGGTCGCGCCAATCGCCGCGTCCACCGGTTGGCGCTCGTGCCGTCAAGAGAAAATCCACGTTGTGCTGCGCACGCAAGAACATGCACTTGTGCTTTGCTAAGGCAAAATAATTTAAAAACAATAAGCGTGAATAGAAAAAAGCGATTTGACGCGTGAATGCGATTTTGTCCTTGCCGCGAGCGTCTTACGCGTTGCAAACGTCGGGATTTTCGGAGTATAGAAATAACTGCGTGATATGCCGATGATGGCGTCGTTTGGACTTGTTGGGCGCCTGACTTGCCGTGGCGTCGATAACGTAGACTTCTTTGTCTTTCGCGACGTATTGCTTTGGCGTCGTTGCGTGGACTTCTTTGTCTTGTTACGCGTCGTTGTTTGGGCGTTGCGTTCTCTTTGGCGCGTCGATACGCCGCGCCGTCGATATGCCGCCGGGATACGCCGCTGAATGGACTTGCTTTGCGACGTTATCTGCGTCGCTGCCGACTTCGCTTGGACGCGTTCGACGTGGGCCGGGCGCCGTTGCATGGACTTGCCGCGCCGTCGTTATCGGGCGTGTTGCCTTGCCGTCGCTGCGCGTAGACGGCCGCCCGTCGTTGCCGCGATGCGTCTTGCTGATTACGCCGCTGTTGCGGGCGTGTCGCCGATAACGCCGTTGTTTGAACGATTGCCGTGGCGCCGCTGCGTGGACTTTGCCCACACGCCGTTATGCGGTGTTGCCGGGCGTCGCGTACGGACTTACGCGTTAACGGACGCGTGTTCTTCTTGGCGCCGTTGCATGGACTTGCGATTACGTCGTTGTGCGGGCCGACGTTGCCGCGGGCGCCGCTGTTCTTTGCGCGTCGTTGCGTGGACTGCCGACACGTCGTTGTGCGGACGTGTTCCGGGCGTCGTTGCGTGGGCGATAGCGTGGACTTCTTGTTACGCCGATTTGGCCGATGTTCTTTGGTGGCGTCGTTGCGTGGACTTCTTGATTACGCCGTTTACGGGCGCTTCGATTACGCCGTTGTCCGGACGTGTTCTTTGGCGTGTTACGGACTTGCTGATTACGTCGTTTACCGATGCGTTGCACGGGCGTGTTCTTCGGACGCCGGTAGAATGAATGCTCGCAAGCTAAGCTTGAGAAAAGACGTTAGTGTATACTGTTTAAACAAAATGATAAATACATGAGAGTGCAATTTGGGTAGAGATGTCATCCCCGAGATGTTGTCTTTGCGGACATCGCCGAACGTTGCGGTGGCGATTTAATTGTCGCGTCGTGGGTTGCCAATTTGACTTTATGCCCGAGTTGATGCGCTAGGTTTTGTTGCGGAACTCGAACTTTGATTGCCGATTGTTGATGCCTTCACTGCTGCTTCGCTCTTTGCGGACTTTGGATTGTTGTCATCCTCTGCCTTTGGTCGCTTTCTCGCGAAGAGACTTCGTCGTATTTTACGCTTCCGCTGTTGCACTTTCTTCGTTAAAAGCACTGGCCAAAGAAAATTTGTGAGTTTTGGGGGTCGATTCATATTTGACTTTCGCCTTGTTCCTTGATATCTGCGTGCGCTTGTTTGGACTTGCAACCCTCGTGCGTTTCCTACACCGCCCCGCTTTGAAAAAGTGTCGGCCTAAATGGGTCTCAATGTAGTTGCTTGTAGGCTATGTGTATTCTTGTCATTTTCAAAGCAAGGAAGGTTTCCTAATGGTGTGACCGGCCGATTTAGGCCGCCACGTATCCCCACGAGGAATCAGTCGAACGTAGTTCATTACAAGCTTAATATTGGGAAAATTAAAATTCTAGGTGTGGGACCGGAGACGCCGCCACGTATCCACTACGGAATCAGTCGAGCGTAGTTCATTACTGGCGAAACGAAGAAAACATTATTAAAGCTTAAATATGAGTTTATAAATTATTCGCTAAAATAAATCGCTTTTTCCTATCCGGGCTCTGCGGACCAAGGCGGGTGCAAATCAATCAATATGCCTTCATGCTCGCCGTGGATGGTCGGGTCTTCACGCTCTGCTATCTCCTCTTCCGGCCTCTGCGTGGTGCGTGCCGGATAAATGACCGATTCGAGGCGGAATGGGCATAGCGGGAGTGTATTCTTCATCTAAGGTTATCAGGTGCACATTGACGTGGCCGTGGTTTGGCAAAGGGTTATCATGCACATTTGGGGCGGGATCCTTTAGCTGAATTACCCCTTCTCTGATCAGTGCCTCGATTCTGTCCCTGAGGGAGTAGCAACCTTCAGTGTCATGTCCTGGGCTATTGGGTGTACGCCAGCCTTGTTCTCATCATACCATCTTGGGATAGGTCGGGATCCTTCCCGAATCGGTTGGATTAGCGCACCGCAACCTTCATATATTTGAGGTATGGGTTCAAGTGGGGTGCGAACTTTGGGTGGTTTTCCTTGAAATTCTTATTTGCTCAGGGCGCATTGGGTGCTCTATACGTTGGCGGGCTTGATGGGTGGATCTATCAGGGCGGGATAAACGTGCTTGTGAAGTGTTATATATAAGTGTGTGGTAGTTGGGGTAGTATGATGGGTTTGGTATGTCATAAATGCTTGGGTTTGCGTTCTTGTACAAACATGGAAGGAAAGCGCTCTTTCTTCCTCTCGTGAAGTACTCCCAAGTGCCACGATCAATCGCCTTATTAGTTGCTGTAATCCGCAGATTTGTAATCCTACCGCTTTTAATACCTTTCTACGAAGTCGCCCATTCTAATAACCCGCAAAATTCCGCTGATGACGCTTATCATCCGCTCATAGTAGGTTGCGTCCTTCAAAGATTCACGAATAATGTAGTCATCTCACTCTCCACCATGGGTGGTTGCACTTCGGCGCTCAACGCCACCTCATGGCGTATTCTCAATGTTTCGTAGTCTTCTTCTCCAACCATTAAGTAGAACCTATCCACAACGGTTTCGTGTTGAACCGAACCGCTTCCACAAAATCTTGGGCTAATCATTCGGTTGTGCCATTTCGCGGATCTTGGCCGGTATACCAATCTAGTGCCTCGCCAAGCTCGAATGAACAGCTTCATAATGACCGGTTCTTCCTACCCCGATTAGCTTGTCGCATGATATGACCTCAGTGTGCACGGGGTTCCCTTTTCCATCAAATAGTTCAAACTTCTGGCACTTTGTACCCCATGGCGGTTCCACGTCGGATGCGTAAAGATCCTCGTAGTCTAGTCGCCCGTGACCTTTGTCCGATCGCGTGCCCCAACCGCTTCTTTCGGACTATGAATTTCTTTGGCCACGTCCTCGTCCATTTTGGCTCGACTTCCTCCATCTCTTCATAATGATCCCTTCTCAGCGAAGCACGGACGGTAAAAATTTGGGTTTCATTGCATAAGTCACCGTTATGCGTTGTTTCTTTGGGTGGTAATGGGTGTGGTGCGTGGGTATTGGTTGGCTGGCGATTAGTGGCTGATTATGGTGAAGTGCGAGCGGTAGTGAGGTATATGGGTAGTAGGAGGGTCATGTTGAAGGTGGGGTTGAGGGTTGGCTGGGCGAGGGGCGGTTTGTTCGGTGACTGGTGGCCTTTGTGGAGAGTTCTGGGAGATATGTGGTGGTGGAGGTCGATGCAGGATGGTTTGTGAAGTAGTGGCCCTTTGATCTGGCATAGGGGTATTCAAGCTAATGGATAGGTTGGCCAGATTCCGTAGCCTCTCCATCTCAACTGCATATCGAGAATTTGTTGCAAAGTGTGCAATACATTCTTCTGATGGTGATATTATCCTTCAAGGTTCTGTTTCGAGGACAGGAATAATTCCCAAACCATTTGGCTCAGACGCCCCTGAGCCAGTCATATCATCATTTCTTGCCTTGGACCTGGTGAAGTGTGGATGCTCCGACATTGTTGAGTCAAATACTGAACCGACTTTCAGGAGGATGATAAATTTTCTTCTAAAAATGCAACAAGCGGTGTTAGCACATAATTTGCGGGTATGTAGCGGATATATTGCATATAGCACATTCAAGCGCTTCCTAACATGCGGGGACCTCTTTATGCGGAGGAAGCCTAAACGCCACTTATGCGAGATTATGACGGATTTGTCCAAGTCGTCCAACTATAATGCCTTTGTTGGAAATGGCGACCAAATGACGGTGCACTTTTCCCAATTTCATGTCATGATTGGGTTTGGATTTGTCTGTCATTGCCACGCTACACATAATATCTTTGGTCGTTGGGTTGAGAAACCCGTCGACAAGTTTGGTGTCTTCCTAATTGTGTGGTGTCGATGCCAAGGTACCCACCTAAGGTAAATGCACGCATGCCCTGAAATAAGGTGGTATAGCTCTATCTTAAGTTTCTAAGATTTGGCTTTTTCTAGACGCAAGGTTCCCGGCGGACAACTCGAGTGAGAAGGCTACGCGGTGATCAGAACCGATCTAACTCACGCAGCGCCAACTCTCCTAAAATTTGGATATATTTTGAAAGAAACTTGCGGGTGGAGCACACCAAGCGTGAGTGTGTGATTTGTGTGAATTTTCCAGAGTGGAAGAAATATGAGCGGAATGCCAGTTTAAGGAAAGCAGTAAAGCAGGTAGCAAAAAATAACAAAATACAATACACAAAAATTAAATGCAAAATAATTGCCAAATAATTATCCTAGGTCTGTTGTGGTTAAGAACCTAAAATCCCCAGTGGAGTCGCTTTTGTGCCATTTTAGTCGCGACATTTATTTTCTAAACTCCTGCTCAAATAAAAAGGTTAGAAAATAAAAATAAAAGCTAAAATGTTTAAAAGAATGCTAAAATTGCTAAAAGGGTGCTAAAATGCTAAAGAGTTGCTAGAATGCTAAGGGTTCGCGGAGTCGCCACCTAATTAGTTTGGGTGAATTAGGACACCTAAATGTTTAACTAGTTTAAAGTAAAACATTAACTCCATTTTATGGTCTGCTAAACTTAGTGAGATTCTGGGTAAGGGTTCTTTATTAATCTAGAGGGAAGGGGTTAGGCACCCTCTAAGATCCGCTAACTTGCGGTTGTCCTGCCAAACCTAGGGTTAATTATTATACTAAAAATGCATGTTTTGAAGGGTATTTAAGAAAAGATCTTCGTGAGAAAAGAAATGTGTTCTTACTGAGAGAAAGTTGTAAGATTTATCTGCAAAAGCCAAGGTTAGTTTTTACAACCGTGCAATTAGAATGCTGGATACTATCTTAGTCATAAATATAATAGAAGTAAAATGTATGCAAGTATTCCTTTATCCAAGGGTATATATTGCTTAGCATGAGGATATAATATTTTTGTGATAAGAGGAGGACATGTCTATTATGCAAAAGCAAGATTCTTTTCTTGTATTAATAGGAAATTATACCACGGTTTTAAGATATCTAGGCAAATAATATTTGACTTATTATGCAAGTGTAGGGTGCTAAATGATTTATTATAACTATTAAGCAGGCGAGGTAAGCCTGAGTAAGTAAATCAAACTGATTTCTAGCTATTGATTCAAGGTTTAACCATTATAAATACATAATTAATTAATAGTGTTAGACAATTAATTACAATAAATGAATAGGGAGAGGATATGAATTAACAATGGCGACTCGAAGGAAGGCGATGTGATTCGCCGGCGGGTTGAAATTCCGATGCGGATAGAAAAATGCACATAGATGCGGGTGTTAATTTGCCACGATGAGTCTCGCCGTGAGACTCTTTATTGCTCCGATGCCATGTAAAAAAAACAAAGAAAGAAAAGGATTAGTATATATTTTATGAAAGACACAAATAGATAAATGATTATTTACACATACATATCACGATTTCATTTTATTATATCAATCCGAATAAAACCCAGATTATTCTACCCAAATTTAGGATACAAAGCAAGTAGGAGCAAGGAGCGGACTCGAAGGCACATAATTTGGATTTTAAAGAAGAGGAAAAGGAAAGGACAACCAAATATGCGAGGCCCGAAATAAATTACAGATTCTTTAAAAGGCCGGACCGATCGGCCCAATGATAGGCCCAGTAATTACATAGCGTTATCGAATATATAGATCGATGTCGTGTTTTCCACTCGTATGCATCCGTGTTGATCAAGTGCTAATATTAGTAGCTTGGCTTGTATATTATAACTTATGTCTTTTTTTTTTCAGATTCAAAGAAAAGGGAACACTCTAGGGAGATACAAGCAAATTTCTTTGGAGGATCTATGACCGGATGCCGGCTGCATATAGACTGGGAGGTCACACATATACAGGGTAATATTCAACAAGTGTGCAAACAAGCTATCATGTTTTAAGGCAGGCATCAGAACATGGTATTATGGCTAAGGCATGTATATTAGTATGCAGTAAGTAAGGCATATGAGAGAGGCAGACATACCGATTAGTTAATAACTACTTGACATATAGTGTCGATAAGGATCCTAAAGCGTGGGTAATTTGGAAAAATTCGAGATCCGTATAATGCTACTCTAGGACATTTATATGTTTAGACAAACCAACAAACTGATATGATTGACTTAGAGATTGCTACCTGCTATCATATGTATACTTTGACAGTTAGACAGATGAATGGATGACCCTGGGCTAACTTATTCGGCAACAAACCACATTTTAATATAGTATGCATATTGTAGTAGACTAGGATATCCCTCGACATATTTCAAACCCAGGCTAAGTTGGATAGGCTAAACAAATAAGATAACAAAAGACATGATACTGATGTGTTCGAACAGAACATGCTAACCAAAAATACGGCAGGTTCGACCAATGTGAATAGAATATAAGGCTAACGATAGATAATAACATTAATTCCACCAATATCACTCTGATTCAAGACACATGCATATTATTAGTTGAATAGTTATCTAGCTCTGTACATGTCATATATTACATTGAGTCTTTAAGGAATATTGACTTCGTTGTCTTAAATCCAAATGCTAACCTATTCGATCCCTTTCTAATTAAGGCTAACACTGAACCACTGCACCAAATTGAAACCTCTAAGACACACTCCTTAATATCTAACCACACTTATAATTCAATCACATAACAAATGCTAGTAAAATAATTAACAGTCGCAGATATAATAACAGTTAATATCAACTAAATAGATTCAGCAATCAAATTAATACACCTAAGTCGTCGCACGAAACACAGATTTCACACATACTATCACAAAATATCAATCGAAGGAGAAAATAAGAAAGGAGGCGAGATTACCTTCTCCGGACAGCGACCCGGGGCAGCGTATCAAGTCGTCGGTCCGCTCGAAAGGCTAGCTAATTCTGTGAACGAAAGGTTGCGAAAATTGCAGATTTTGAGGATTGGGTTCTTTTCTGGATCACTCGACTAGACTGCTGCCTTTTCGAATCACTCCCTGAGCTCTCTCGTATATGTCTACTCTGCTCGTAAAGAAGACGATTGCTACTGACCTACTGTGCTCGAGTCCCGTTCGATACTGCTGCCAAGGGTGTCCCTTGATTGGTCTATTGCATGTGCTTATATAGCCTAACCCTAGGTTCTAATATTGGTAAGCAATAAAGGCTGAATTGTGCTTGATTTGGTGCTGATATTTCGTAAGATCTTGTCTGATTTGGTTTGATTCGAACGGGTTTATATGGTAGGAAGGGCTGGCTAGGGTGCGTGGGTAAGGAAAGGGAAAGGAAAGTCGCCGGATTCTCAGGCGAGAATCACGCGCACGGCGTGAGGTCTTTATGCGGCGATAGGAAGCTTAGGTTTAGGTTTCTTAGCGTTTTGTTTTTGTTGACGATTAAGAGCGGTGTTGGGATTCTGTGGTAGACGAAGTGAGTGTGATGAGCGTAGTTAAAGAAAGAATGAGGCTGGTCGTGGGGCTTTGGTGATAAGGATAATGGGGATTGGGCTTTCGCGTCGCAGAGGGAAATGGTTTGGCGAGAAATTTGGGGTGGTGCTAGTAATTTAGATTGGCTATTAGTGTTAGGTTAGTTAATTAATTAATTAAGGCCTTTAGGTATTTAATTAGTTAAGTTATTTAATTAGTATTAGTTAGTGATAGATTAATTAGTTTTAGGCTTAGTTAATTAGCTAATTAATTCTAGGCAAGTGTATTAATAATTAATTAGTGATAACTTAAATTAACACATGTGATTAAACTAATTAGGTGCTTCATTAATCTAATTGTTATAATAAATAAATGCGGGCGTGCTATTTAATTAATGCTCAATACTTTAGAATCGGCGCTATTATTTAAAATCTTATTATTATGCATTATTGCAAAATTAAAATTGAATTGAGTTTATATTAAATTACTTAAATGCGAATGCAAGTGCGATATTTAAGAATTGTTTAAAGCCTTATAAATCACGCTATTAAATGCATATATTAGATTAAAAAATTGACTTTAAATTACAAATGATTACTAATTAATGCGGCTATGCTACCTGACACGACGTTATCGCTAAATTATTTATTTTATGCATTTATTAATTATTTAAGAATTACGACAAAGCTTAAAGTTAATAAGTGCGGGCGCGGGACTCTAAATGCTTAAAACTCTACGTAAGACGCGATGTCATTATTAAATTAATTATTTATGCCTGTATTTAATGTCTTATTGTTGTATTTTATTATAAAAATCCTAAAAAAATATTTTACAAAATTAGTGTAATTTTATGGTTAATGGCTGGACGGGAGGGTCAAAATTGGGTGTCAACAGTGGAGGCATAACTGTTACAGAAAAGGAATACGTTAGAGGGGTCCAACTTATAACACAGCTCTAAGGCACGATCTCAGAGTGAGAAGAATGGAAACCAATCCTAAATATCCTATATCCTCCTGATTATTGGTGTGGTGCACAACACACCGATAATCGAACTCTACTAGATACGATCTGTAGACACTTTCAGAAGATTAAGCGCTCGATACCACTTTGTCACGACGTTAGGTCCGTGGCCCAGTGTCTTACGGGCACCCAAGTAGTCATACATCGTAGTAATCGTGGAATATAAAAACAAGACATGAAACAGTTTGTAAATGAGACACGGTTTATGTGAGAAAATGTAAGCCTTTGGCATATATAAATAAACATAGTTTTGCGATTACATCCACTGCATACAATAGGACTACAAACTCTAGGAAGATAAACAACTATGACTGATGCAGGGCCGCCATACCTCAGATGTACAAAACTATATACAATAACGGGAGATCGTATCCAAAAGTAGAGCCTCAGGAAGATGGAGCTCACGACACGAAGCAAAGATCCTAAGGATGCGGATCTAGCACTGATTTCCACCTGCGGCGTGAACGCACCAAGGAGTTGACAACAGTACTAAGTATGTGAAAGCGTAAAATACTTAAATGAAATCATATCATTTTAAAACCAATTTACAAATATGCGAAACAACGATGTAACGCGCATAGTGCCATATCATAACAAGAGCAACAATAGGTAAAGCAGAATGGTCTTTTCTAGGCTGCGAATGATCGGCGGGGCCGATCGCCCATAGTATCATTATGCAAGCCTAATCGACTCTCATAGTCGCATGGGCCACTCACATAGGCGCATGAGGTATGACCCGCATCGGCGGTAGCTACTCTGAAATCGCCCGGACTCGTTGTCGCGCATGGCCACAGGCCGCGTGAGGTATAACCCCGCACACTAACTGGAACTCTCATAGCTCCGCATAGGTCCCCTGGACCCGCGTGAGTATTCTCGAATCATGGTCCCGCATCGCTGAGTCTACCCGCGTCGGCAGCTTAACCCCCGGTATCATGTCAAGAGGTGAGTGATATTATACTAACATAACAGCTTATTGTTAAACATCATAAGCACAACAAGAATACTCTCTTATACAAACGTTATAGGACACTAACACACATTGCATCATATTATGTCTACTTTTCAAACAATCTTACTACACCTTACAGAAATTAATACAAGGTTTTTATAAACAAATAAGTAAACAGTTCCTTTTATCTTTCTTAAGGTGTTATACCTAACTTCCCATAAAGCTAGTATAACTCTTAAGCTTTTTGTTTGAAAACCAAACATTTCTCTTCTGTTAAAAAAATGATTCAGTATTCTTTTGAAATGCTTCAAGATCCTTATTATTCAGGCTTAAGTCACAAGACATTGCCGTAAGTATTATTCAGGCTTAAGTCAAAAGACATTGCCGTAGTTATTATTCGATTAACAAACGCACGTCACCGTACTATATATATATTTAAAATATCATGCTCGAGTATAGGAAGAATCACATACCTTCTCAGCAAATCCACCGCCAAGTCGAATATGTCGTGCAGAGAATCGACTATAATAGTCAAATCGTCTATCAGCGTCTAGACTATTAAATGCGATTCTAAGTAGAGGTTCTCCATTCTACGGAAAATTGGGCAGCACTTCCCTACCCGCCAAGCTACTCGAGTCTCTGTGAAAGCAGATCTATGTAAATCTTCAATTATTCTTCTTTAAACCCTTCTACCGTGATTAACGATTCAATTCTATTCTTTAATATTCTTCCATAACTTATACTCAAGTCTTAACTATTCTTATATGTAATATCGATTACAATAGAAGGACAAGAGTATTTACCTCGATAAGCCCAAAATTATCCAAGTTAAAAGTCGCTCTGAGCGAGGTTTAGCTCCTAACATGCGCTCAGATAGCTCGAGAACCCTTAGAAGTTCTTCACAACTTCTACTAAGTACTAAGGGATTTGGGCTGGGGTATTTAGGAATAGTATCTATACTTGGAAGACAACATTTCTACCAAGGGAGGGGTAGGTTTTGGCTAGGACTACTTAGGCTAGAGGGAGTTTCGACCAGGGCCTTCACAAGAGGGAGGGGAGTGTTTGGACGAAACACTACAAGAGAGGAGGATTTTAGACTTGGAAAGTTTGATTTGTGGATGAAGAACTCTTCATCTTAAGGGGGTATTTATAGGTCAAGAAATGGCCAACCAATGGCGAAGATGATGCCAAGTGCAAGGCAAGTGTAGGGTGGAAATTCACCCAGTGTCTTATCCATCTACTACACAAATATCCTACCAACTCCTTGACTTTGTGCAAAGGCACAAAAAACGTGCAACCTTGGCCCATGTTTGTCGTCCATTGAGGGTGACAAGTGTCACCCTCCCGTTGGTCCAAAATGTTTCGTCTCTCGGAAAAATCCGCAAAAATTAGAAATGACATAGCCGTAATTTACCCTACGCGAGTTTAGTAAAACGTTTCGTCGAAAAACGATTCTTTTAGTGAGTTGTGCACAAACTTTTTCGTCCAAGGTCTTTAACTTAGGCTAAATTTTGTACGTACACCCTCACGTACATACTCTGGAAATACGGGGTATAACAGAATCAACTGGAATATGTATAACTTTGCAATTCGTCATCTTAGACCTGTACACAATCTCCTCTGCATACTTACGCTGACACAAGAATATGTGGTTGGCAGACCTGGTCACTGATATCCCCAAGAAATAACTCGGTTTACCCAAATCAGTCATTGCAAATTCGGTCTTAAGCAAAGCAATAATCTCATTTTCAACCCATCGGATGAGGCAGTAAGAACAATATTATCCACATACAGTAATAAGTAGGCAATGCTACTACCTCGATGAAAAATGAAGAGTGATGTATCACTTTTGTTGTATACAAACTCAATCTGTAAAATATATCTGGCAAAGCGATCATACCACGCATGGGAGGGATGCTATAGGTCATATAGTGACTTACAGAGACGACACACATAGTGAGGGACTGCTGGATGGATGAACCCAGGTGGCTAATGCATGTAGACTGTTTCTCTCAGGTCCTCATGTAAAAATGTATTATTCACATCAAGTTGATGTATCGGCCAGTGTTTGCCCATGGCTATGCTCAGAACTGTGCGAAAGGTAGCCGGTTTGACAACAGGTTGAATGTCTCATCACAATCAATGCCCTCTTGCTGATTTGTGTCATTAGCCACAAGTCGTGTCTTATACCTCTCAAGATCTCTACTGTCTCTGATTTTGTGACGAAAAAATCACATATAACGGATCACATTCACCCCTTCCGGCCTAGGTACTAGATCCACGTGTGCTGCTTAGTCAAAGCATTGACCTCCTCATACATTGTTGCATTCTAATTAGGGTCTTGTTTGACCAATTTGGGAGGGGGGGTTGGAAAATGGAGAGATGGTTTGGGTAGATGGATTAAATTGGACTTTAGGTTTGAAGATCCCGTATTTGGCACGAGTTTCCATATGGTGAGTGGGGACAGTGGGTGTCTGTGGTGGTTGAGTGGTGGGATACGATACAGAGGGTAAGGTCGGATAAGGGGAGGGTGGAGGAAGTGCCGTCAAAGGCACCGCGGCACCATGATCAAGGGCCGCGACGCCTGAGGTACAATGCTCTCTGAAGTTTTGGTACCAGCGCCTCGCCACTTGTCGCGGCGACAACGGTGAAAAATTGTTTTACTCATCGGAAAGGTCAGCCGCAGTCACTATCCTTGGCAGCTACCGACGGCGATGGATCACTGGGCAAAGAATGTGATTTTTCAACGGTGCTATGATCTAGCTGACTGAGAATGAGAGGAGAGATGACAGACTCATCAAGAAAGGAGTAATTCGGTTTCTGGAATTTCTGAGGATTCGAGAACGGGAATGTGATCTCGTCGAATGTGACGTGACGAGAAACATGAATTTGACGAGTGGATAAGTCATAACAGATATAGCCCCTATGGTTAGGAGGGAAGCCTAGGTAGACACATGGAGTGGACCGGGGGGCTAGTTTGTAAGAGGCTATAGAGGCAAGGTTAGGGTAACATAGACAAATATCCGTAAATAATCGTAGGAGGGGACTCTGTGATAGAGGATTTCGATAGGGGTCATATTGTGAAGAGTGCTAGTTGGGAGAATATTTAGAATGTATTCTAACATCTTAGCAGCATATACCCAGAAGGACGGAGGGAGGGAGACATGAATCAATAGTGTGAATCATATTGTTAATGGTGCGAATGACTCGTTCAGTTTTACTGTTTTGTGGGGAAGTGGGGGCAGGAGAGGAAAAAGACCATGTCATTATTAGTACAAAAGCGGTGAAACATAGAGTTGCTGAATTCACGACCATTATCGCACTGAAATGATTTTATACCTTTTTCAAATTGTGTTTGAATGAACTTTCGAAACTCAAGAAATTTGGCAATCACTTCCGATTTAAATTTGAGAGGATATAACCAAACATAGTGGGAAAAATCATCTAGTAAGACAAGATAATATTTATGACCGGAAGAACTAGCAATAGGTGATGTCTATAAATCGGCATGTATAATACCAAATGTTGCAAAGGTAACACTAGTAGATGATTTAAATGGAAGACGAGTGTGTTTGCCTAAAGAACAAGAAACACAGTTTTGGGCAAGCTTCTCATTATTACAAGTAATGAAATTATTGCCTCTAAAAAAATTAAAAAGTGGGGCTCCTGGATGACCAAGTCTATTATGTCATGTTGATGAAGAAATAGTCGTTAGAGAGACGGGAGAGCAAGATCTAGCAGCGGAGGTGGAAGAGAATGGATAGAGATCCCCCGTGCTATTTCATCTTGTCACGCCCTTTTTCGACACCGACATTCCTGCTTTAAAAGTTTAGAAATGAAAATAAAAAAGTGTGCTAAAAATGCTAAAGGGCTAAAAGGGATGCTAAAATGCTAAAGGGTTGCTAAAGTGCTAAAACATGCTAGAGGGTTCGCGGAGTCGCCACCTAATTAGTTTGGGTGAATTAGGACACCTAAATGTTAACTAAGTAAAGTCAACATTAACTCCATTTAAATGGTATGCTAAACTATGTGAGATTCTGGGCAAGAGTTCTTTATTAATCTAGAGGGAAAGGGTTAGGCACCCTCTAAGATCCGCTAACTTGCGATTGTTCGGCCAAACCTAGGTTATTATTATGTTAAAGAAAAATGCATGTTTTAAAATAAGCCTAGCATGTAGAGTGTCTAAAATGATTTTCCTATATGGATGCTAATAAGAGAGTTTTTCTTGTGTTAGGAATTGATAGGAAATAATACCTCAATTATGTGAAGAGTTATGCAAGTATAAATTATTAGGTTTGTTTAATGTACCTTAAGCAATATATGGCAAGCCTAAAATGATTAACTTAGGAACACAAATTCTAGTATCAAACTATTTTCTAATAATGATTTAAAGCTTAATTATTCTAAGTGTACGACTAGTAATGCAAATGTTAGACAATTAATTTACAATAAATAAATGGGGGCGGGATTGAAGAAAAAAATGATAATTGTCTTGTATGGGCTTAAGCAGTCCCCACGGGCATGGTATAAGAGGTTTGTAGACTATGTGTCGACTATTGGGTTCACTCACAGCAGGTCTGATAATTCATTATTCATATATCGTCGTGGTTCTTCCTTAGATTATATATTATTATATGTGAATGATATTATTTTGACTGTCTCTTCTGATGCATTACGCAAGTCTATCATGACAATGCTCAGTTCTGAGTTTGCTATGAAAGACTTAGGATCCTTGAGTTACTTTTTGGGGATTGTTGTCACTCGTCAAGCAAGTGGGTTGTTCTTATCCCAGAGGAAGTATGCAGTTGAGATCATCGAGAGGGTTGGGATGTCATCCAGTAAGTCCATTTCCACTCCGGTTGATACTAAACCCAAGTTGGGTGTTGCGGCTGGCTCACCGTATGAGGATCTGACACGCTATCGCAATCTTATAGGGGGCCTTCAGTATCTTATGTTCACGAGACCAGCTATTACGTATGTCGTACAACAGATATGTTTGTTTATGCATGATCCCAAGGTTGCGCACATGAATGTGCTCAAACACATCCTTCAGTACATTCAGGGGACACTTGACTATGACTTACATTTATATATTTCGTCGACGTCTACACTCATCTTATATACAGATGTTGATTGGGGTGGTTGTACAGACACCAGACGGTCTACGTCTGGCTATTGTATGTTTCTTGGTAATAACTTGGTCTCGTAGTACGCGGCGTCGATCAACGCTATCACACTATAGTGCGGTAGTATATTTAGTATTTGAAGATTTTGAGCGATCTCGTCAGACGAAGATCGCCCGCTATGACTGCTGGGGTGTGTTAAACAATGTATACCCGTGATATACACTTACTATGAAAAGTGTATATCACGGGCCTTATGTCTTCAAATCAGTTTTGGACCGTGATATACACTTATCATATATAAGTGTATATCACGGTTTTGATCATGTATTCGAGTGTAATATTATTGTAATTAATTAGTCTTATACATTTATCATAATTGTATAGTTAGTTTCTAAATAGAATAAGGCTTTAGAAATAGAAGAGGAATATAATTTTTCTATTATGAAAATATATAAAGTGTATATATTGTTTTTGCATTAATGAAAATAATAAGGGAATATTTATTTTAGAATGGCCTGATAAAAATGTGATAGTTCTGCAGTATTCATCTAATTCTTATTTTCATGGAGAATTGTGCTTAAATATATTTTTTAGTAATGTCAAGAATTGATTGTAGAAAAAAGAAAGATGCTATATAATTATGATAATAAATAATGTGAGGAAAGTGGCTTTCTTTGATTGGTATTCAAATACATAGGAGTAGTATTTTAATGTTTTGATGGTTTTAATAAAATCATGTTGGATTTTAGCTTTTACAATCTATTTTGTCAGTTTGTGGTAAAATTTCAGATTGCAAACATAAATAGTTCATGCTATTTTGTTTTACTGAGATTGGAAGTCATAAATTAAACTTGATATAATGGTGATTGAAGTAAAAGATTGTGCTTTTGATGAAATAACAATTGTTTTATGTGGTGAAAATTACATCATCATATATCCCCAAATGCAGAGAAGATTCGGAAAAATGATAATTTTGCTAAGTAAAAATATTTTTTGATTAAGCGGGTGATATAATTATTGTAGTAATTTATGAAGCGAATCTTGTGATTAATGTGAGATACTGGGTGTTAGATGACTTTGGTGCTACGAGGCATATTTGTGCTAGTAAAGTTAACTAAGAATAATATTTTTGTTGGTTAAGAGTATTATAACCATGATTTAGTTATGTTAAATGTTTCTCGTCATGAATGAAAATGCTAGTATTTGTACTTACTTTTCTCATCCTATTTGTGTCATATCAACAGTGTACATTCTATTTTGTTTAAGGAAATCTCATAGTGAAATTTATACCTTTCTTACCCAACTTTTGATAAAATGTTACTTTTTAAATGTTAGTTGATGAAATAATGTGATCCTTAGTTGAATATGATATTTAAGGTGAAGCTATATTATTAGCTTGTTAACTATAAGATGAAATATCGTGACCCCTAATGAGTTATGAAAATATAATTTTTCTATCTTAATTTTTTTAAAATTGTGGGAGTCATGGTATCTTACTAGAGTCATGTTAAGAGAATTTTTTTAAAGTGATAATACTTTACGTTGTCTTGTTGTTCAAATGATTTTAAAATTGAGAATTTGTGGAGAAGAATAAGTACAAGGATAGAAACATATTTTGGTGAAGATTTTTATACTTATCTTATTGATAATGATCCTAAAATATATTATGGTGTTATTTCTTCTCTTGGTGTATTATTCTGGAGACAAGCAACTTATGATAAAGTGTTATGATGAATTAATATTTGTTATACTAGAGAGGGTAGCACTACTACATTTTTGAGCTAATGCAACAGTTCACATAAGGCTAATGCAACGCCATATATAGAACTGTCGCATTAGATAGAGCTAATGCGACGGGTGCAAGTGTTACCAGTAAAAAAATAATGCTAATGCAACGGCTGAATAGGACCGTTGCATTAGCCTCTGTAATACGACGGTTCGAAGGGTCTAATGCAACGGCTATAAAGGACCGTTGCATTAGCCTGTGTAATGCAGAGGCTTTACATGGCTAATGCAACGGTCGATATTTTAAGATTTTCGGCCCAATTATATTTGTTACCCGCGCCTCATCCCCTTCAATTCAATTTTATTTCAATTTTAAACCCTTGCTCTCATCCCCTTCACCCAGATCGATCGCTCATCCCCTTCCCCAGCTCGCCGTCGGACTACCAGAAGCCGACGCATTACAAAGCCCTCGCATCGAGCCCTTCCCCCAGCTCGCAGTCGCATCCCCTTCCCCACTGCTCGTCGTCGCCCTTTTTCACCCGTCGTCGCATCACTGCTCTTTCCTTTTCTCCACGATTAGATTATGTTTTACCGTCGTTTTACCTTCCCCTTACGTTACTCTGTTTATTGGTCATAAAATCAGCTTTTTCTAAAATTTACAAAGCTTATTCTAAAATGGTATTTTTTCGTTCATAGAATTTGATTTGATAGTTACTGTAATGTTATTTATACTTGTTTTGATGTTGTAGCTTTGATTAGGGTAACTCTCCAATTAATGATTTGGAAAATCAGTAACTAGAACCAAAGTAGTCCTCAACTTTAGTGAGGGACCCATATTCCACATGAGTTATATGGATTGCTAAAGTACAAATAATGTACCTGCTGTTGTGGTTGCTGATGTTGCTATTGAGATAAATGTTGCACAGGGTAGTGTTATGGATGCTCCTAACGGTGATACACATATTGATGTTGTAGTGGACGGTGCTATTGAATGGGTGACAGACCTGGTGGAGTTTGATGTTGCTGCTGGTTTTGAAGATACACTCAATGAAGTTGTGGTAACTTCTGCAGTTAATGCAGTTGCCAATGCACCTGAGGTTTATAAGGGTATTGGCGTTGGTGTTCCTGATGGTGATGCACCTATTGTAGTGGATGGTGCTACTGAAGTAGCAGCTAATGCACCTGCTGATGTTGTAGTTGATGGTGATACAACTGCTGATGGCGAAGTAGCAGCTAACTTGTATGTTAGTTCATTCTTCCCCCTTAACTCAAAGGTTATATTAAGGTAAGGTCCTGGATGTATCTCAATATGAATCTCATGCCAAATAGTGAGAAGAGTCTAATTATGCTAAAGGAACTAGTTTCCAGATTCTTTCCGTGACCTAAGGGAAATAATAGGTTATATTTTTCTCTGAATACTTGTTTAGGCCACACCACTGCTGCTGCAGTTTAAGGCCTACTGTTGCTGCATTTTAATGCTCACTACTGCTCTGTTTTAATGCCCACTGATGCTGCATTTTAATTTTCACTACTGCTGCATTTTATTGCCTACTGCTGCTGCATTTTAATGTCCATTGCTGTTGCATTTTAATGCCCATTACTGCTCTATTTTTATGCCCACTGCTGATGTTTTAATTAACATACTTCCTTGTTATGAGAATAATTGCTACATGGACTGAACTTTGTCAAATCTGATACTGAATATTAGTATTATCAGATTCTACACTTGAGCCTTGAGATAACTATTGTCTTTGGAATGAATAACTAATTAGCTCTTACATCTGAGCTTATTAAAGTCAAGATGATATACATATTTGTTGGTTCAAGTTGTCATATTATTGAGAAGGTTGTTCACTTCATTCTTTTGATGTTTCTGCTATGGGACAAAAGCAGTCAGCTTCTCACATTTTCTGAGGAAAATGCAGTTCGACTACTGTCTTATTTTAAAAGAACAGATTGTTACACTTGATCCAAATTGGCTTCTCATTTAGTAATGTGAAAATTGTCTCTCTTTAATTGAAATGCTAAATTTAGTGAATTGTGTTGATATGTTGTGGTTTTGATTAGACACTCATGAATGTTCTTGCATTGCAGTTGAGGCCAAAGAAGAAGATCAAGTAGACGTGATGTCTTGTTTAGCTACGTCACTTGTGTACTGTGTGCAGCTATACTAGCAGTCTGCAGTCTTTATAGTTTTCAGTCTTCTTTCAACTACTTGTAATGGATAGACTATAATGTCTTAAACGTCAAATTTCTTGGATAAGATATTCCCTTTTGTGAACAATTATGTTGTAATATATCATATGAGGTCTAATATTGTAATATCGTATTTTTTATGTCAATGATAATCCTTTTTTATTATTATCTTTCTCTTTTTATTATTTATTTTGTCATTTTGTAATATTGTACATTTTGTAATTTGTGAACAATATAGCAATCAAAGCCGTTGAATTGGAAAATCCTCTCAACCAATTTGTATATCTAATGCGACGGCTGTACAAGGCAGTCGCATTAGCCAACAAAGCTGTTGCATTAGGTGGTTGGAAACTCCTCTCACCAATTAGCATATCTAATGCGACGGTAGTAACCAGCCGTCGCATTAGATGCATATCTAATGCAACAGCTATAACCTGTCGTCGCATTAGGTCTAATGTGATGCCACCGAATGCAACGGCTACTTGTCGTTGCATTAGACCTAATGTGACGGCAAGGAGTCCCTATTGTGACGATTTGGAGGCGTCGCAATATGGCAGAAATGTAGTAGTGTAGAATGATGCTAAGTGATCTCAAAATTATATGTTTCCCTTTGTGGGGATGTAATAATATGAAAATCAGTCAAATAGACCATAATGAAATATGAGTTTGTGGTTTGGAGTTGACTAGTAATGAGGCTAAGATAATTCTTAGATGTAGTGAATAAATAAATATTTAATTGCAATAAAACATAGTGATAAAACAGCGCTGCTGTAAGATGAAATTATTTTCATAAATTATGTGATGTCTGAGGTGAATTTGGCCTATTCACAAGACTAAAGGAAACATCGAGGGGAGTGGGACTTTTGTCAATTGAGACGATCAACAATGATGGTAACTCAACCTATGTGATTGGAGGTCCCACGAATTAGGTTCATATGGGTAATAACAAGTCATTAGTTGATAAAAAATGCACTATTAAATTATGTCCCTTCCTATGATGTATGTATATAGTGCAATACTGCAAGACAAATTGAGGTTGAGTTAAACTCTTAATCTAATTCATATCCTTTATAGGTGGTTTATTGCTATGCAAAATACACGATGATAGGAACTATATGAGTGTGGAGTGCGCCGCTCCTATGAAATTGTGATGGATTTCTACAGCACTCATGAATATCAGGACATATGCATCGCCTCTTAGCGCAAAATCGTGATAAGGACAAAGATTGTGCGAGTATAATGTAATAGATAAGACTTTAGGCTTACAAATGAGTTATTGGTTCATAGAAGTTTTAAACTTCACCAATTATTATGTGAGCTTAAACTTATTTTATCTACGTTTGGTTCATAGTCAATGCGACACCAGATTCGATGCATTATACTCATATGTGGAAACCTAGCAAGATGTTCTTTCTCCTTCTTTCCCTTTTGAGATATGTGAGAACTCAATAAAATTTATTATTTCATTCTATTCCTTGTTATTATTTTTGAGATATGTGGGGAATTGTTGAAAAAATAATATTAATATCTCAAAAATAATAATATAACCATTGAATAGTCTTAATGACCTTCATTTTGAGAATATTTGGGCTTTAATATCCACTCCTTGAATAGCCTTGATTGCCCATTCGGCCATTCCTACCGTTGCTTTTGGTTTAAGTAGTAACAGATTCTTTGACTTTCTTATCATTATTCCTTGGAGCCATTAATCTGGCAATTGAATATTGGCATAACTTCATTCTTATGAGTTAGTTTTATATATATATATATATATATTCTTTCATTTGGAGAGATAGAAATTAAGAGAAATGCCTTCTTCCTATATTTTATTATGCTGTATTTCTACCTTTGTGAAATTTTTGTTAGATAAGGCTCCTAGTTTTATACTAAAAAAACTTGTTGAATCCTGGAGATATATCTATATTGGGTGAAATATCCTTAAGGACAATGTCCTTAGACACGCCTCAAACTTTGAAAAAAATTTCGTACACTGTTCGTGATCAAATATTTTCCGTAAGATTTCTAACATTTTCAAATAATATTACCACATTTTAAAATATGATTACTTTTCAAATACTTTGTAAATGTTGACTATTTCAATTAGGAGAAGCTAAACTCATATATTTACAAATCAATGTAACTGATATACACTAAAGAATCTCAATACTATGAATGTACTTCATATCTTGTTAACACATAAACAGTTTTTATTGTATATGGGTGAAATCCCGGTGTTCGGTATTTGCATTGAAATCTGACTTAATTCATATCATACGTTGCAGGGCTCGTTCTGAGAACAACGCTTTCAACATGATTTTTTCTCATTTCCAACACTCGAGCCTAACATATGTTAAAGTCTTTGGAAACACAAGTGATGAGTTATAGATAAGAAAACTCGGGCAAGTTTGTTGGCAGGATCCCAACTTAGTTTTTTTAGGAATGTGGGCAAAAATCCGCATGGGCAGCTCAATTGATTCTCAAGGGGATAATTGGAAAAAGAAATGTGGCAAAAGTTATAAATTATTAGGGGACCCTATTTTGAATTAAGGCTAATTAAGTGGGGAGAGGTTATTGGGGTGTCATAATAAGCTCCCAAATTTTAAAAAAATACATTTTAGTTCAATAATTTAAAAAATAAAAATAATAAAATAATATAATAAAAACTATTATAAATTATAGATCATTTCCCCCTTTTTTTCCATTTGTCTATTTTCATATCCCGTTTTTTTCTTGTATTGAAGCTCCAAAATCAGCTCTTCTACTCTCTTTCGATCTTAACCCTCCTAGTATAGTAGAGATTTCCTTATCCTTTTCTCCTCGTGTTACTTCTTTTTGAGCTGTCATTGTTGAGGTCACTGAAGCTTTTGAAAATAAATTCTGGATTGGGTGATTATTTCTGGGTTTTACGGCTTGGGAATTATTCTTTTTTGTTATAGTTTGGTCTGGTAAGTTTTAATTCGTGTTTTGTATGCTCTTATTTGTGATGTGTAAGTTTTAATTCGCGTTTTAATTCGTGTTTTGTATGCTCTTATTTGTGATGTGTAAGTTTTAATTCACGTTCTTCTCAATCTATCATTTCTAGTAATCTGAGTCTAGTATAGACCAATTTAAGTTTATTATGGAGGGTAAAAAGATAGCAGCTAGTGATTTCAACGGTAACTGGGTATGTATTAAAACCGCCTGAAATGGAATTCTCTACAAAATATGCAACATGTTGAATTGGATACTTATTACACCTATGATGATTTGTTGAGGTGCGTGATTCTGTCTGGTAATATAAACCATGTGTCGACAAAAGTATCCATTAGCTATGTAATTGATGATCCTAAAAAGGGAATGTCTCCTACCTACATCACAAATGACCATCAAGTCCGTCTATATCTTATGAATGTTGATAAGGATGGTTCCAGACCTAGGTTATATGTTAGTTTGAAGGAGATGATAGTTGAAAGTCCAAATTCATCAGATGCAGCCAATTCATCTATTGTAGCGAATTTATCATGGGCAGTGAATACTGTTGGGTCAACCTCACCAATTATCGATGAAGATCCTTTCCAACCTCTAATGTACAATGACATCTATGAAGACCATTGCGAACCTCTAATGGATAATGATTGTCCCGATAATGTTCATGGAGATGATTTGAAAAATTCAACTTCCAGCAACTATAGTTATGTTGATGGAATATGTTTTAAGAGTGGCAATACTTTCAAGGACAAGTGTACTATTGTTACACCCCGTAGTTCAAGTCATGCTTAGGGGGACGTACGAAAGGAATTAAGTTTCAAAATTTTGGAATGATGGGTTGACGGAATGTTCGGACGGGTTGTTGGTCAACGTTGAGGCGGTTTATGTCCCGTTACATTGAGAGTTCCTAGGTGTTTCAAAGGCCTAGCATGTAGTTCGTTGAGTCTAGTTCCCAACGCAACCAACCGTTCGTCGATAGGACATCGGAGTAGAAAGTTATGGAGGTTACAAGTTCAGTGCGCAGTCGAGCAGAAAAGCAACATCGGTCAGGACATCGGAGTAGAAAGTTATGGAGCTTACTTGGACGTACCGACAGTGAGGTGGGATTCCACGGGTATGCATCTTGGACATGCTTACGATGAGGGATTCCAAGGCATGTAGTATGAGCTTACTTGGACGTACCGACAGTGAGGTGAGATTCCACGGGTATGCACCTTGGACATGTTTACGATGAGGGATTCCGAGGCATGTAGTATGAGCTTACCTGGACGTACCGACAGTGATATGGGATTCCACGGGTATGCTTCCATGGTGGTTGATCCTTGGACATGCTTACAATGAGGGATTCTGAGGCATGCACATTGGACATGCTTACGATGAGGGATTCCGAGGCATGCGACCAGGTTGCGGGTTAAATTCCCGGATACAATTATTACCCCATGGATTATCTCCCCATGAAGTCATGTACCCGAGATGAGGGATTCCACGGGCATGATATGTATTATATATACAGGTGTTGTGTGTGTGTACGCCGACAGTGAGGTAGGATGTCACGGGCCCGTCACATGGTTAGCTTTTATACCTAGCGGTCGCGATGATGGGGATCCACGCGCGTTTCGATGTTTAAGGGCTGGTGTTCATAGCCCTGGTGTGACTATGGTTCATATGTTGAGACAGGTTGTACAGGGTAGAACTGACTTTCATTACTTTCACTTCGGTAAGGCACAGTGTACTGTTAATCGGGTATCGTACATGTCATCAGCTTTATTTTAGACTATTATGATTTAAATTACAGTACTTTCAGTTTTACATACTTGGTACATATTGTACTGACCTCCTTCGGGGGGCTGCGTTCATGCCGCAGGTTGAGGTGCATAGCTGTCGATCCGCTCTTAGGATCACCGTTCGTTCTTGAAAGCTCAATTTCTCGGAGGCTTTATTTTGGTACGGTACCCTGAAGTTGTAGACTTTTGTACATTTAGGGGTATGGCGAGGCCCTGTCCCGTCACAGTTGTTATGTAAACTCTTAGAGGTCTGTAGTCATATGTTGTGGGTCATTGTAAAAAAAAAAAGATTTGAGGTAACTGCTTTTGGTTTTGTATATATATCCCGGGAGGTAGCCTTATCGGCTAACCTAGTATTTAATTCATTGTTAAGTTTACGTATGTTCCGCTGATTATCTCTGATGTTTACCTGTACGGGTGCCCAGGTAGGGCACCAGTCGCGGGCCCGGGGTCGGGTCGTGACAACTATAGTGAAAGAACTATCATTAGTTGTCTTGAAGACACACTTCAATTTCTATGCTTGAAAGAGCAAATCAGACACATATGTGACTAGATGTATTGATGGTTCTTACAAGTGGAGACTGTGCGTCGATAAATACGTAACAAGTTCTAAATTTATTATAACATTGTACTGTAACGTGCACATATGCGACATACAACACGTTGTCACTAAGCATTCAAAGACATTAACTGTAGTAATAGTGAAGCACATTATGGGTAAATTTGAAGAAGGCGCATGGATCACTCCCAAACAAATCCAGAAGAAAGTACTTGAATAATTTGACTGTGAAATTAGCTATTAGAAGGCCTATCATGCAGGCTTAATTTCTAAGGAATTGGTAAGGTGGTCAGCGACTTATGGGTGTTCGAAATTAATTCCTTACAGTTGGATGGACATACTAAAAACGCCGAAAGCAAAACAGACTTATAGCTTAATAATAATGGGAGATTCTTATAATACTTCTTGGCTTTTGAAGCGTGAATATGGAGATTTAAGCACATGAGAATGGTCATAGCAGTTGATGGCACACACTTAAAGAGCAAGTATGAAGGTATTTTGTTGACTGCTATGGCACAGATGTGGAGAACCATGTTTTCCCTGCTTCTTGTTGTGTGGTTAACTCGGAGTGTGATGTCTCTTGGATTACTGTTTCCAACAGTTGCTTGAAATTGTGTCTAACAGCTTAGATTTGTGCATAATATTTGATCAGCACCACAACATCAAAAAAGCAATACGAGTGGTTTACACTAATGTTCATCACGGTGTTTGCACAAGACATCTTTGTGAAATAATGCAGGGAGGTTCCACAATGAATTTTTCAAGAAATTCTTTTACAAAACAGCAAAAGCATATATCGTTGAGGCGTTCAATGATCACTTTTATGAAATCCAGCATGTTGCACCCGATGTAGTTGATTGCCTTAGGGATGATGTTGGATTTGATAAATAGAGCAGGGCATTTTTTCCAGAGAATAGATTTGATGTGTTGACGTCAAACATTGCTGAATCATTCAACTCAATATTTCTAATAGAGATGGGGTTCTCCATAACTTCTATTTTTAATGTCATTAATACGAGGTTTGCTACCAAATTCAATGAAAGGCATACCTTAATAAAGAATCTGGTCTTATTAAACAAATACATCATGCCTCGTGCTGAGAAAAAGATAAGGAAATGAATGAAAATGAGCAAAAATGTAGTTGTCATTGGGATAAAATAAAATGAGTACATCGCGTGTGAACACCACGACCATATAATTGTTAACCTGTCGACTATGTCATGTTCTTGTAGAATTTTAAATGTGGACAGGCTTCCATGCCCACATGCCATAGCAACTCTTAGGAAGAGGTACCCATATACATTTGGAGACTCCGTCTATAACCACTGTTCTTCATATTACTGGGCAGATGCATACTACAAAACATATGAATGTGATATTGTCCAAATTCCTCATGAAAGTAAATGGACGATTCCTTCACATATGTAGGGCGCATAAGTTCTTCCACCAAAATATGTTCTTAAACTGGGTTGAAAGAGTAATAAGTGTAAGAAGAGTTGCTTGGAGGGAGAAAGTAGTAATACCAAGAAACCAATCAAAAAAAATGATCCCTATGCAAATAACTTGGACATAAGAAAATCACTTGTAATATGAATTCGTCACAAGTTGAGCATAATTGTGAATTTGTTGTTGTTATATTGGTCTATTGCCATTTTATTTGCTATGGCTGCAATAAAATGTATATTTGTTGTTGGTATATTGGTCTATTATCATTTTGTTTTTATATGCCTGCAACAAATGTATAACCGTTGTTGGTCCATTTATAATTATTGTTGATCTATATTAAACATTGTCATTTTGACTTCGCTTTTAGATGATCGGTTTATACATAAAGTAAAATAAGATGACAATTGATTAAAATAAAAAGGGAAACACATTAAAAACCATAAATTACCCATTTGGTAATTAAAAATGACACTAAACACAATATCATCCTCTTCATATTTTGATTCCCAATTTCAATAGCCTTTAGTTCTTCTTTTTTTTGCCTGATCCCTCTCCGTTTATTTTGCCTTTAATTCCTTTTGTACCTACTCCCTCTCAGTCTGTGCTTCCTTCATTTGATATTTAAACCAGTCATTCGATGCTTCCGCTTTCAAGAAGAGGCTTCTGACTTCTCCCAATGACTCTTCAGGTTTGTGGAGCATGTGCAGTAAATTAAATTTCTTCTCCCCAATGAATGGGGTATCATTATCAACTCATATAAAATGCTGCAACCACCATCTTCTTTCTACACAACTCAAAATAAAATAATTAGTAGTGTATCAAGTTAAAACAGACGTAAGCAAATTAAATAGAAACATTTTCCTTCACACAACCATAAAACTCTATTCCAGGATTTTATGGTGTCTTTGAAATCCTAATGGAAGATAAATCACCACACCTGCATATTCTCTTTTGTGTGGAATACGTGTTAGATGACGAATTCTGTGACATTTTAGTAATTAATGAATGCCACTTCTAATAATCTTCACTGGCGTTATAATAAAATGTCGGTTATTTACTCTTCGGTGAAAATCTTTGGAATAAGGATATTTATAATGGATATATTATCGTTATTTGGACGTTGGGTTTGAAAAAAAATTACAGTTGGAGTTATGTTCTAGTTGAACGTTTAGTTTATAATTCACCTACAAAAGATTAGTATAATATACAATACGACACATGTTTTACGAGTTCTGAACGTTTAATTTATAATTCACCTACAAAAGATTAGTAGAATATACAATGTGACACGTGTTTTGTGAGTTCTGAACGTTTAGTTTGTAATTCAACTACAAAATATTAGTAGAATATACAATGTGACACATGTTTTGCGAGTTCTAAACGTTTAGTTTGTAATTCACCTACAAAATATTAGTAGAATATAAAATGTGACACATGTTTTTTAAATCAAAAAACATTTATTAAATAAGAATTGAACTAATTCTAAAATTTTAAACTTATATTTTTTACTAAACAATATGGAATCATCATGCAATTAGTGAAGCAACACTATAATGATCTAAAAAATGACACTAATTGAGTAACGTTAATATGCTAATGAAAGTCTTTGGTTATGATGATTACATGTAACAACTATAAATTGGTGACATAACTATATATGAATATCATATATATTTTTATTGATATTGGTGTTTACATTAATATGACATTTGATATTGATATTTTCATTGATATTGGTTGTGATGATCACATGTAACAACTTTAAATTGGTGACATACTATAATTTACCCATTTAATGTGCATAATTTCTCCATTTTGTGATGATCACATCTAACAACTATAAATTGGTGACATAGTTATATGTGAACATCATATATATTTTTTATTGATGTTTATATTAATATGTCATTTGATACTGATATTTTCATTGACTAGTCTCTCTAAACGTGTCTTGCACATTTTCCCAGTCAATCATTAATATTTAGCACATTATAAGATGTCAGTCATAACAAATGTTATTTGAAATTACATATTATTTATTTTATGAGTACATAAATACTATTCGATTGTATCTACTTAGTACTTCTCATTAAGATGTTGTTTTTTGGTGTTTATATCCTTTATAATTTTACCTATGTAAAAAAAATTAAAAAAAGAAAAGGACAGCCCGATACATTAAGCAGTTTCAGCAGGATCTGACCAATATTTTAGGACTAAAATAATCTAGCATTAGAAATTGCTAAATTTCAAATACCACATGATAGATATATAGCTAAGGAAAAACTTTTGTATTAATTTTATTATGCTCGAACTTGCTAAATTCTTAAAACGCAAAGAAATAGTTGTTTTAGTTGAAAATCAGTTACTTGATAGTGAGTAATTAGGAGTCATTGTCTCTTAATAACTCAAATTAAAAAAAAAAACAAGGGAGTACGTTGGTATAGAATTCAATTGAATTTGAAGTCCTAGTATATTACAAAAAAGATTAATATTACAATATTATCCTATATGGTTTATCTTTTATATAAAATTTCAATTTGAAAATAATTTAAACGTCGTTTAAAATAATATATATATTCGTGATAACTGTGCACAAAATGATAGTATGTTAAGTATTCATCTTATAAAATATAAAGATTTAGAAAAATAAAAATAGTTCACATGAGTATATATTTTAATAGATGTATTTTTCTAGCTTAAATAAAATAAGTTCCTAATGTACTTAATGAAATAGTTCGTTCATACTTCCTAGTAGTAATAGGATTGTCCAAAAAATATTAATAACGTGCATTTAGGTTTATAGATTTAGATATTTAGGTTCAAGAAGTATGAAATGAAGCCCGGTGCACTAAGCTCCCGTTATGTGCGGGGTTCGGGGAAGAGCCGGACCATAAGGGTCTATTGTATGCAGTCTTATCTCACATTTCTGCAAGAGGTTGTTTCCATGGCTTGAACTCATGACCTACTAGTCACATGACAATATTTTACCAGTTATTCCAAGGCTCTCCTTATTTCCACAATAAATAGGACTAGATCTCATTAAGAGTATTAAAGTCGTTCAATATTTTAAGGATATTTTGGTCAACCAACATTTATATTCATGCTTTTAAAATAATATAGATATTGATTGTGATGATCATATATAACAACTTTAAATTGGTGACATAACTATAATTTAACCATTTAATGTAACAACTTCAAACACGTTTAGTAGAAGATACAATTTTGTCTAGTGTCTTGGTGTGGCAGTTAACAGTGCATAATAATTATTTTTTCCATCAATATTGGTGTTTATATTAATATGACTTTATATATTCGTTAATTACCCTTTTAAATGCCAACCAATATAATTTCCAAGAATTAAGTTTATTTTTTTATTTTTCAACAACACTTAATAGAATATAACATAAGGTCAAATGTCTATGCGCGGAACTTTAAGTTATCAGTGCGTTTTCCCCACTTTTCAACAACAATTAGTAGAAGATAAAATACGGTCTAGTGTCTATGTGCGGAACTTTAAGTTATCAGTGTGTTTTCCCCTATTTTCAATAATACTTAGTAGAACATAAAATAAGGTCTAGTGTCTATGCGCGGAACTTTAAGTTCTCCGTGCCTGTTCCCCATATTTCAACAACACTTAGTAGAATATAACAGAAGGTCTAGTGTCTATGCGCGGAACTTTAAGTTATCAGTGTCTTTTCCCCCATTTTCAACTACGCTTAGTAGAATATAACATAAGGTTATCAGTGCATTTTCCCCATTTTCAATAATGCAAATGAACAAACTTTCCACTAAATCTATCCCAGTCTAAGGGCAGGTCCAAGAAGTGGCCAAAGCAAGTTCTACGAAACAGATTTAGAAGTTTATGCTTTCGCAATAGAACTTTAAAGTCAAACCATGACTTCATACTAGACCTTACTATGATCTTGGATGGGAAATCAACGACTTTCAAAAGACACGAGTTCAATCCGAGCCTTTCCAGCATTCTTCGACGATAGACTTGAACTTTTCAGGCACAGACACAGATACACGATCACTATTATCTTCATCATCTTCTGGAGCCTCGCATTCAAGACATTTCTCTTCTCCAAGACCACAATTGACTAATTCTTCTTCATATACAAATTCATCAATCTCCTTGAGAATCTTATTAAGAGACGAAGAGTGTGCCTCTTCTTCATCTCGTCTATGGATTAACTCATCTGGTTCATTGTTGCGATATTTCTAGATGCTTACGCAAGTGTACGTATCGTTCAAGTAATGAAGATTTGTAAGACCGAGTTTATCGTCCACAGAGACTGGTTTATTAAGTACCGGTTATCTATTCTATGGTATGTATTTGGTTGACGTTCTTTAGTTGGAGAATTATAACTAAAAGATTATAACTAATGCAGAATATAACTAAGAACGATAATACTTTGAGTTTTAAAGCAGTTATGAAGGAAATAGGGCATTCTAATCTCCTCAACTATCCACTCTTTCACTTGTTAATGCAATGCTAATGATTCTTCATCTTATTAAGATATGAGGTTAACTAATCTGTCATTATATTCCGGTTAGGACATACAAGAGCTCAACCTTTGTGTAGAAACCTTCTATATTTCCATGATAGATTTTACTACACAGGAGGATTAAGAACAATAACCTTAAATACTACACAAGTATCGGGGTACTTTCGTCCACGATTTTAACATATGTCTAGACAATTACAGCATATTCAAATCTCACATTTCAGACTTTTGATTCGAAATAATATAAGTTATGACAATTAATGGTCAATTAATTATCAAACAATCATAAGAATATTGAATATATCTTAATATGCTGAAGAAAGAATCAATAATTATGCATTAAATATATGAAAGAGTTTCAAGAAGATTCGATGAAAAACCCCTACTAAAGTAATTAGCTCCTAAACATTGTCATGTCAAGAACTAAATTACAATCCAACATAAACTGAAATAAAATAAGGGAAACAAAATAACTTGAACAAGTTGATGTCTCGAATCTTGCTCTAGCCGTCGTTCCCCTCTCCAAAGTATGATATAGAATGAATGAAATAAGGTCAGGGTTTAGGGATTTTATATCTGAGAAAAATCATGTCGGACACTTTTGCCCTCGAAATTCGGCTCAGGTTCGTCAATTTTCTGCCTCGGCGCCGTGGCCCTGCACGCTGGTGCCACAACGCTGAAATTCCTGTGTCAAAATCAGAGCATGCAGTACTTTGGGCGCCGCGGCGCCGGTGACATTCCTGGCCCAGTTTTTCAGTTTTTTGTCATTTTCTAGTCCGGACTTCATTTCTTGAACTTTTCTTGTGCAATTTCATCCTCAATTATGTATTTCCTCCTTTAGGATCGCTGTGACTCAAAAGAAAAAAAAACCCTAATACTATACTAAACACAAACGAAATGAGTAAAATACTAACTAAAAAGGACTCAAAAGAGTGTATCAAAATACACTCAACAAACACCCTCAAACTAACACTTTACTCGCCCTCGAGTAAAGCACTAAACAATAAACAAAAATAAAAATCAAAGAAAAGAAAAGACTCAATGAAATGGATCAAAATGCTTTTTCAAAATCATGGATGAAAGTTGGGATAATATGCTCGAACATACATAGCATGAGCATTTAGCAATCTAGAATTTCAAGTTAGATATTTCGCAAATTCATATAGATCATAATCAATGGAAACATAAACACCTAACATATGCATGCCAATTTCATTCCATATTTTCCAAAATGCTATAGACCTGTTTACTTGTTATTCTCCACTAATTATAGACATATAGATTAGAGATCATCAGGACTTTAAAGGGTTATAATTTAGGCTTAGGCAGGGGTAGGTAAAGTAGACATTTTAGGCTCAATTACGTACCGTAAACATTTTTCATTCAACTCATTTTTCTTCTTTTTGACTTTTTTTTAGGCACATACCTATTTTCTCACCTCTTTTCTTTTGAGAGAATGAGATATATTATAAATAACAAGCACCCCCAAACTTAGGCTTTTGCATATTTTTCATTGGGCTGCATCAAATTTTCACTCTTTTTTTATTTATTTTTTTCAACATTTTTCATCCCAAGAGTTTTCAATTATCACTTATGGCACAACAAATGAGTCATATGGTGTCAAACAAAGATTATTATTTAGGCTCAAAGGGGCTGACTAGTGATACAATTTATGTCAGGGTAAGTAATGAATGGTCAGAAGGGCTAACAAAGAAATGTCTGAATCATTTCCCTAAAAATATACATCTTAACTATTTCGCCTCAAATAACAAGCAAACAGATGTTCTAGACATTTTTCAACATTTCTTTCTATAACTGACATACATAGGCTAAACACAAATATCCCAAATAATTAGATGTCATAAATTTTTGGCATATCTAACTTAAGCATACATATTTTTGCTTTTAATTCCATTACATTATCCCACTTTATCCATTCAATATCTTTAGCAACTACAACATACCTGATCCATAAAAAAATGACTTACAAACACATAAAACGAACAAAAAGACTCACAAAGACTCAAATCCCCCCAAACTTAATTGACACATTGTCCCCAATGTGAGAAGAAATAAAGGGACAACTTACAGACACAAAAACAGCGGTCATAACGGAGGTCTGTGAGGAAATTTTTGGAAATTGCACAGCTTCTGGGCCCTCTGAATCTTCAGCGCCGCGACCCTGCATTTTGGCGTCGCGGCGCTGTGCTCGATCATTGCTCTTTTCCAGCATTTTTTATCCTTTTCCACTCAGGGTCAGTCCCTAGTCCACCTGCAATCAAAACATATGACAAAAACCAAGACCGTGAGACTGTTCAAGACAAAATAAAACAAACTAAAACAGAATTGAAACAACATAATTAAAACCATTGGGTTGCCTCCCAAGTAGCGTTGCCTTTAACGTCTTTTAGCCGGACACAATTTTCTTACTAAATCAACGGGGTAGAGTGTCCCCTCCGCATGTCCATCTCAATACCATTCTCTTCCTCATCTTCTTCTTTTTCACAGTGCCAATTTCAGAGGAGTTCAAATCTTTTTCATTAGTTGCTAGTTCAGAAGTCTTACTATCAAGGGCATCAATACCCTTGGAATTTTCCTGAGTAGCCTTTTTGTCAACTACACCAACAGCAAAGCATCTATCATAAACTTGTGGTTCAGGGGATGATCTGAGAACTTTGAAGATCTTCTCATCATCTTGAACTCTGAGCTTCAACTCTCTCTTCGCAACATCAATAAGTGTCCTCTCTGTGTCTAGAAATGGTCTCCCAAGGATGGATATATTTTCATCTTCATCCATGTCTAAAATGAGGAAATCAGCAGGAAATATGAATTTTCCTACTTGTACCAACACATCTTCAATAATTCTTTGGGGATGCACAATCGAGCGATCAGCTAGCTGCAGGGTGACTGTGGTTGGTCTCGCCTCCCCAAAACTAAGTCTTCTAAACACAGAGAGGGGCATCAAGTTGACACTTGCCCCCAAATCACATAAAGCTCTTTTACATGTAACATTCCCTATTGTGCAAGGTAAGGTAAAATTCTCTAGATCGTTCAACTTTGGGGGAAAGTTTCTTCTGCATTATAGCACTGCACTCCTCTGTCAGCACCACTATCTCATAATCTGCCAGTTTTCTCTTCTTAAAAATGATGTCTTTCATGAACTTCACATACGCTGGCATTTGCTCCAAGGCTTCAATGAAATGAAGGTTAATGTGCAGTTTTTTAAGTATCTTCAAAAAATTCGAAAACTGCTTATCCAAAGCCTTCTTCTGCAGTCTCTGAGGGTAAGGAATTTTGTCTGTATACTCCCCCATTACTGCGGGCGGAGCCTTCTCTAAAATAGGGCGGTCATCAGTAACCCCCTCCTTTTCTGCATCCTTTGTCTTCTCCACATCATTCTCTTTTTCAACCACTGGTTAGAGTGCCATCTACTCTAACTTCTTCCCACTCCTCAAGCTAATTTCTCGACATCGTCTCTTGGATTCATCATCAGACATTACTAGGAGAGTCCCCGAGTCTGTCATTCAACTTCCCTGCCAACTGCCCCATCTGAGTCTCCAAGTTCCTAATAGAAGATCTTGTTTTTATCATGAACTGCTTGGTTTCTGTCATAAACTATGCCTGGGTATTGACCAAGGATGAAATTGAGGACCTAGTTTCCGCCATGAATTGAGTGAGAATTAGTCAAGGTCAACAGTGCTGCTTTTATGTCATATGGATTCTCTTGTGGGTCTGGTGGGTTGAACTGCTGTGAGGATGATGCCTGAAATTGTGGTTGTTGCTCTTGTTCATTCTTCCATAAAAAATTTGGGTGATTTCTCCACCCCGGATTGTATGTGTTAGAGTAGGGGTTGTTGTAGGGCCTCTGAAAATTCCCCACTACCTGAACCTGCTCAATAGACACATTATTTGTGTCCACTACTGTACACCTATCAAAAGTATGGGAGCCCCCACAAATTTCGCAACTCACTGGTGTCTGAACCGCTTTAACTGACATGGATGCGGATATGTTGTCCTTGCTGCAACTGCCCCTGTAGACTAAAGTTCAAGAAAGAGTTAGTGCATAACTGCTAAGACAGAATAATAAAGCATGAATAAGAAATGCAATTTTGAGAGTAGAGAAATCGTCCTTGCGTAGATGTGGTATGCTGATGACGTCGTTTTGGACGTGGCATCGCTAAAGAGTCAGCATTTATCTTGTCTTTCTTGTTCTGTCTGCACAATATTTCAATCTCAGGGTTCAAAGGGATAGGAGTGTCTACTCCTCTCCTACTTCGCATAAACTAAATTTCCTGAAATTGATCAAAAACAACAAACAGATCACGGCAAAACGTTCTAAAGTAAAATAAAATAAACAGAAAATAAAAACCAAATTAGAAATAAGAATAGATAAATCGATATTAACAAAACGCCAGTCCCCGGCAACGGTGCCAAAAACTTGTTGCGATATTTCTAGATGCTTACGCAAGTGTACGTATCGTTCAAGTAATAAAAATCTGTAAGACTGAGTTTATCGTCCACAGAGACTGGTTTATTAAGTACCGGTTATCTATTCTATGTTATCTATTGGTTGACGTTCTTTAGTTGGAGAATTATAACTAAAAGATTGCAGAATATAACTAAGAGCGATAATACTTTGAGTTTTAAAGCAGTTATGAAGGAAATAGGGCATTCTAATCTCTTCAACTATCCACTTGTTCACTTGTTAATGCAATGCTAATGATTCTTCATCTTATTAAGATATCATGTTAACTAATCTGTCATTATATTCCGGTTAGGACATACAATAGCTCAACCTTTGTGCAGAAACCTTCTATATTTCTATGATAGATTTTACTACACATGAGGATTAAGAACAATAACCTTAAATACTACACAAGTATCGTGGTACTTTCGTCCACGATTTTAACATATGTCTAGACAATTACAGCATATTCAAATCTCACATTTCAGACTTTTGATTCGAAATAATATAAGTTATGACAATTAATGGCCAATTAATTATCAAGCAATCATAACAATATTGAATATACCTTAATATGCTGAAGAAGGAATCAATAATTATGCATTAAATATATGAAAGAGTTTCAAGAAGATTCGATGAAAAACCCTACTAAAGTAATTAGCTTCTAAACATTGTCATGTCAAGAAAAAATTACAATCCAACATAAACTGAAATAAAATAAGGGAAAGAAAATAACTTGAACAAGTTGATGTCTCGAATCTTGCTCTAGCCGTCGTTCCCCTCTTCAAAGTATGATATAGAATGAATGAAATAAGGTCAGGGTTTAGGAATTTTATATCTGAGAAAAATCACATTTCGGACCCTTTTGCCCTCGAAATTCGGCTCAGATTCGTCAATTTTCCGCCTTGACGCCGTGGCCCTGCACGCTGGCGCCACGGCGCTGAAATTCCTGCGTCAAAATCAGATCATGCAGTACTTTGGACGTCGCGGCCCTGCTGTCTGGCGCCGCGGCACCGGTGACATTCCTGGCCCAATTTTTCGGTTTTTTGTCATTTTCTCGTCCGGACTTCGTACGCTTCATTTCTTGGACTTTTTTTGTGCAATTTCATCCTCAATTATGTATTTCCTCCTTTAGGATCGCTGTGACTCAAAAGAAAGAAAACAATCCTAATACTATACTAAACACAAACGAAATGAGTAAATTACTAACTAAAAAGGACTCAAAAGAGTGTATCAAAATACACTCAACATTCATCTAGTTTATTAATTAACTCACATGGTTCTTCATCTCGTCTATTAATTATCTCATCTGGTTCTTCATCTAGTTTATTAATTAACTCATTTGGTTCATCTCGTCTATTAATTAACTCATCTGCTTCTTCATCTAGTCTATCAATTAACTCTTCTTGTTGTTTCTTTCGTCCATTAATGTTATCCTTTGGTTGTTTTTTTGCTCAATTAACTAACTTCTTTGAGACTTCAACTTCACCTACGTCGGGATTTAGGTCAATAACCTCGTTTCTTAACTTTTTTTAGATGAAGAAGACATGTAATCGACTCTCCAAAGTGATCTGATTTATCTTCTTGTCATCACCATGACTATAAACTCTAAAGAATCAACAAATAAGACACGCAAAACACAATGAGACTCAACCAAAAATATGATAAAATAATTAGGACTTGACGGTAAATCGAAATCAACAAATAATCAATATCAACTAATTAGGACTCCACAGTGATTGTAAACTCAGAACATCACAAAATAAGACATTAAGAAAAATGCCTTGGCTTCTGAAATTAGGGCTTCTGAAACCTGCAACTGTTCTTTAGCTGAAATCTTCAAATCTTGACTATAGATAGCTTTTGGCTCATAAAAATGCCTTCAGATATATTTTTAGAGATGAATTGACCTGTAAGAGAAGGAGGAAGTTGATGATCGTTGGAGAGGAAGCTGATGATCGTTGGAGAGGAAGCTGAATGATCATTGAAGTTGGAGGAAAAATAAATGATGAAGAAAATGGAAAGAAATTAGGCATGTTTTGAAAGTTTAGAAACTTAACCCAATAGTTTTTAAAAATACACAAAGACCCTGTGTGTTTATAATTATCTCATTAGTAATTTCTACACCCAAACAATAACATATTTAGTGTAATCCACAACGTGAGATCTGAAGAGAGTTGAATATACACAGACCTTATGCTTTTATGTATCATCATTAAGCTAACAATGGGCGCTCACCTACCAAATCCAAGATGGAGGGCTCATTCTCCAATAAAATAAAAATTCTCCGATTTCTAGAATAACTTCTCAAAAGCAAAGGAAGATTTACCTTAAAGTACTGCAATTTGTTACTTTAATAAAAACCACACCCTTTTGGCCTAAATATACGATTTGTTTATTTTATACTTTATAGTACTCCATCCGTCTCAGTTTATAGTATGACATATTTTTTTAGTCAATTTAAAAAAAGATTTATTTTTTATTTGGCGATAATTTTAATTTTAATTTTATCATTTACGCTTAACAAAATAATTTATAATCACATAAATATATTTGACTTATTTTAGATAATAATATTCAATTTTTTTTATTTCTTAAATTTCGTATTCAGTCAAACTATATAATATAAATTGATATGAAAAGAGTAGCTTTTTCCTTCTTCTTTTGTCAAATAGGATATTGAAATTAAAAGTGTTTATTCCAAAACTATAAAATGGGTACTCAAAAGTCTAACAAAGAAATTTGGCGTTTTTTTTTAAAATACGCCAAAAGGGAATAAGTTGGTCTTTGTTTTACTTTTCAAATCTTTGATTAGTCATCCTATTCCTACTACTAGTATTTGTTTGAGATAATATCTGATATGATTACTTCATTCAATTTTATTTTCTAACTAAAAAGTCACTTAACTACCACTAATTCACTTAAAAAGTTATTCAACTTTTCTTTTCTAACAAAAAAGTCATTTAACTATGATTAGTTCACTCAAAAAGTCACTCAACTTTTTTTTTTCTATCAAAAAGGTCACTCAACTATTATTGTTTCACCTACAAAGTCACCAAACCTATTTAAGTTATTTTTAATTAAATTTTATCGACATAAAAATTTAATTTAAAGCCAAATTGAAGAAATAAAAAAAAAATACTCATTTTAACCGATCTTTTTGTTAAATCATGCTGCTTATTTAGTGCCCGTTTGGTTGGACTTTTGGTCTTTTTTTGGAGTGTTCGGCTGAGCCTCTATTTCCAAAAGCTTAAATTTTGGGCTTTTGCAAGTAGAAGCAAAATCTCTTTTGATTTTGCTCATTTTAAGCCAAAAATATTTTTTTTATTGACAACCAAACACCTAACAACTTTTTGATAAAAAAATTATACTTAAAAAGCTCTACTTCTAAAAGCTATTTTTAATAAGATGTACCAAACGGGCCTTTAGTGGCATTTGGTAGTTGAGCTAATCTTGAAACATTTAACACTTATTTTTTCTTATACAATTACATTCTTCTATTTTACTCAAAATTAAACTACCAATTACTGTAAAATACTAAGCAAAAACATATTTTTAGAGGTGAATCATCCCCCAGAACAAAATAATAAACCCTATACCATGGTGGAAATTTATTAGACGTGAAATAAGTTAATTCTATTAATTATGACTCGAACAATTAAGGCCTCACACGTACGAAACATGATTTCCACACACGTGCACAAGTTGTGCCAAGGATCGTAAATTTCCTAAGTGGAATAGATATTGGTACGTATACAAAATGTTTGAGACGTAAGTTGATGGACTGTTATTGGCCAAATGACAAATGGTTTCACGTTGGTAAATGAAGTAACAAATGTATAATGTGTTATGAAACGAGTCATGAATCGCCATGCGCTAAAGCTGCAGCGCGGCCAACTCTCGGTTGTGGCGCGCGGCCTCACTGCGAGGCGGCGCGACTTTCGAAGTTGGGCGCCCGCGCCTCCTGCAACGCTGGTAGTCCAGAGGCTGCGATGGGAGACGAAAAGACATGACTCCTGGGCTGGTTTTGAGGCATTAAACCTCCATTACAATCCAAATGAATTCAACCATTATTTGGCTGAATTAACACTCCATAATCAAGGTCATTACATGGTCATTCAAGATCATTACATGAGCAATTGGAAAATCATCTTCCCAACACTATAAAATGAGGCCTTTGGCTCATTTGCAAAAACACACTTGACATTCACTAAACAATTCTAAAATTGTCTTCCTCTCTTGCAATCACAAACACTCAAAGATCTTTCTTCCAAAACAAACACTTGAATTCCTTTTGCTTATTTGTTTAATTGATGTTTTATCTTGGGAGATAGGTTGTCATACAACCGTTGAAAGGATATATCGGGCAATATTATCTTAAGGATAGATCAAGAATTTGGTCGACTCAACAAGCCCTCATAATTGATCATTTTCAGATTTCTTACTCACTTATTATTGCTGCATTCTCATTTCCTTGTCTCTACACATATTTCCCACATACCAAACACCCATTTATGTATCAACTTCAATCAAAGTTCCAAAATTTCAATAATAAACTAAGGGTAAATAATATAAAATTTTAACGCAAATAAAATTTGAGAAAATCTTTAAATCTTACAATTACGATATGGTTAAAATGTCAGTTAATAAGTAGCACCATTTAACAAAAGGAATGGCTATAATGAGTATTTTTTTATTTTTTATAATTTTGATTTTAAACTAAATTTTTATGTCATAAATTTAATTAAAAAATCACTTAAATAAATTGGGTGACTTTGTAAGTGAAACACCAATAGTTGAGTGACCAACTGATTAATAAAAAAAGTTGAGTGACTTTCTGAGTGAACCAGTCATAGTTGAGTGACTTTCTGAATGAACAAATCATAATTGAGTGACTTTTTTATTAAAAAAATAAAGTTGAGTGACTTTTTGAGTGAACTAGCCATAGTTAGGTGACTAGTTTCACTTTCTTTCATAGAAAAGAAAATTCTAATCGTTAATCTTTATTACAATGAGGGAGAATATTTTATTACTTTATTTTGTTTGTACTCCCAAATTTTGTTGTATTTATCTTTGAAATACTTTCTTTGTACATAAACTATTTTAACCATACACTACTTAATAATAGTTTAAACTTACAACAACAAACAACAAAAAAGTCGAAAAGTAGATTCAATTATAATATTCGATTTCTACGAGGTTTAAAACTCGAAAACGGTTGCAAATCAAAATTAAAAGCAATAGGTTCCTATAATTGAATAATTGTACCCAACTTAATTTTTCTTACTAAATTAGTCTTGATAATCATTACTAGTGTTTGCCTATTGTTAACTAAAATTTCAGAGCTAAATATCTATAATCTTCAATAAGGGCTCGTTTGATATAAGGGATAACAGATAATTAATCCCGGAATAAAATTTAAGATGTGTTTATCTCATATTTGGTTGGAATAATATTATGGTCCACTAACTATTTTTAGTGCTAATTACGGTTATATTAAAATGTGAGTGAAAATGATCTTCTTTCTTTTTTGCAAAGAAAGTATATGCTCATTTAGTCCCAAATTAATGTCTTTGTTTTTATTATGAGACCCACATTTTATTACTTCCTAAATCTTTTAGATATGTTTAAAATACAGAGACAAATATAAATTTTAATGGTTCCTAAATAATTAATCACCTTCTTCACATATTAAGTTAACTCTGTGGTGCATCAGATGGACTGCTGCTTCCTTAATCAGAAATTTCGAGTTCGAGCCATAAATATAAAAAAAATCTTGATAGGGGGCATTTTTCCCGAATGGTCCCTAAAGACGTGAATTAGAACATAATCGGGTTCCAATGCCGATATCAAACACCGGGTGGGAAACCAATAAAAAAAATTAACCTTCTTGTAAGTTGTTGGAATAATTTCCCTTAGGGATTTCTTTCATTAATCACTATATATATAGTTGTACAAATGTAATTCTTAATACAGTAAGAATCCTAAGTTACCTTAAATACATGATACTAATAAATACAATATATACTGTGAATATTTGAAGAATATTCGCTAATACACCCCCTCATATGGAGCGGGAGGAGACCGAATGCTCAGGCAGGATCTGAAGTCTGTGAACAGTTGTCTATGTAGTCCATTTGTGAAGATGCATACTGATAGGAGGAGGGTACATGTAGAATTTTGACAAGACCACGTGCGACCTTCTCACGGACAAAATGAATATCTATCTCAATATGTTTGGTCCGTTGATGCTGGACCGAATTATGAGACATATAAATAGTAGATATGTTATCACAATAGACTATAGATGCCTTACGCAATGGACAACTTAGCTCCAAGAGAAGATTCCGGAGCCAACAGATCTCAACAACTACATTAGCAACACCCCTATACTCTGCTTCGGCACTGGAGCGGGATAACGTGGCTTGTCGCTTGACAGACCAAGACCAAGAGATAAGATTATCCCTCAAGAACACACAATAGCCTAAAGAGATCGTCTCATGTCCGGGCACCCTGCCCAATCAGCATCTGTGTAAGAGAGCAACATGTTCAGAGCGGAGGTAGAGATGCAACCCATAGTCAGGAGTGCCCTTAATGTATCTGATAATATGCTTAAGAGCAACAAAATGGGGTTCCCTCGGAGCATGCAAGAACAGACACACCTGCTGAACGCCATATGTAATGTCGGGCCTGATAAATGTGAGGTACTGAAGAGCACCTGCAAGACTTCGATAGAGAATAGGATCAGACACTGGATCACCCTCAGAAACACTGAGCTTGGATTTCGAATCAACTGGAGTGGGCATAGCCTTGCAATTCGACATCTTAGCTCTGAACACAATTTCTTCTGCATACTTACGCTGACTCAGGAACATAGTATATGCTGATCTAGTAACTGATATACCGAAGAAGTAACCCAGCTTGCCCAAATCAGTCATAACAAATTCAGTTTTGAGAAGAGCAATAATATCATTTTCAACTTGTCGATGAGGCAGTGAGAACAATGTCATCAACATATAATAACAAGTAAGTAATGTCACTACCATGATGAAAAATGAACAGAGAGGTGTCACACCTGCTGCAAATAAACCCAATCTGCATAATATACATGACAAAATGGTCATACCAAGCACGAAGTACCTGTTTCAGACCATAGAGTGACTTCCTGAGACGACAGACATACTGAGGAACAACATGATGAACAAAATCTGGTGGCTGATGCATGTACACAGTTTCTTTCTGTCATGACCCGAATCGACGGGCCGCGACTGGTGCCCTACCTGGGCACCCTTATACCCTCACATCACATATAATCAGCAGAAGCTAAGGAACATCTCATAATCTCAAAATAAAGGGATCATGTCCCCTGAACTGTAATAGCAAACTTGTATTATAAAACAGGCAAGCCGACAAGGCCGCCACTGCATATGGAAATATCCAAACGAATTACAATTGTACATGTCCAACCCACACATGACTACAGACCTCTAAGAGTAAGACAATAACTATGACGGGACAAGGCCCTGTCGTACTCCTGAATATACATAAGTCATAATGGAATACCTGTACCAAAATGACCAGGCTCCGAAACAATGGAGCTATCCAAAAACGCTGAGCAAGGATCCTAAGCTCGCGGATCACCAAACCGAGTACCTACACATACGGGCATGAACGCAGCTCCCCGGAGAAGGGGGGTCAGTACAATAATGTACCAATTATGTAAACATAAAGTACAGTAAATAAGATCATAACTGGCCAAAACATGACAGAGACAAGTATGAAAATAAAATACCAGATCCGACCGTGCCATGTAAAATAAGAGCCAACTGTACCTTGTATCACTGTACCACTGTACTACTGTACCACTGTATCACTGTACCACTGTACCACTATATCACTGTACCACTGTACTTTATAAAAAATGAGAGTCAACTGTGTCTTTTAAAAATACAAAATCAACTGTATCTTTTCAAAATATGAAAGTCATGTCAAAATCAGGGACATCTGCCCATAGAATCATTATGCATATCCTATTCATAAGAATCGAACCCGCATGAGTCTTTATACCCGCATGAGTATCTATACTCGCATCACGGATTGCAAGTCCATGGAATCATATACATATATTATTCATGGAAATCGAACCCACATGGGTCTTTATACCCGCATGAGTATCTATACTCGCATCACGGATTGCAAGTCCATGGAATCATATACATATATTATTCATGGGAATCGAACTCGCATGGGTCTTTATACCCGCATGAGTATCTATACTCGCATCACGGATTGCAAGTCCATGGAATCATAATACATATAACATTGTCGACCCTATAGTGAGGGACTCAGTGAACATTGTCGGCCTTTTAGTGAGGGACTCAGTGAATGGAATAATAACCCTTGCACGAATAGCTACCATGAGCAACCTTGTGCAATTTAAATCATTTTTTGACTCTCAATAAAATCATATGATGCCCGGCCCTTTCTGGGACACGGTAAAATTGTTTATGACTCTCAATGGGATAAATGGAATAACCTTCATTTTAGAAACCCAATGCACTATCATATCATATACCCTTTTAAAACATCATTTGGAAAATCAAGGCACTTATCATATCATGTACCATTTGGAATTAGAATCCAATAGAACCATGTACATCCGCCGTACACTCACTTCATATAAATCACGCCAAAGAAAGAAGGAAGAGTTTCACATACCTCGAATATTTCCAATAATCCTGTATTTGATTGGTGATAACGGGTCCGAATTTGCCTAATTAATCCTTATATGAGCCGTGGGTAATTATATGATGAAACTTTATCTAATCATCTGTGAACTAGAAAATGTAAAACAAATTGGTTATATCTTAGCTTTTATGCAGATGTCGTTCTAATCATTTTAATATAATTGCTTGTGTATACCCTTTTCATTTAACGCTGCTATGGCTTATTTCAACATGTCTATTATAACATACCCAATTATTTATTAAAACAGTCTCAGCGCTTAATGCTTATCAGTTACTTTAAATTAGCAAAGTCGAACCGACTCAAGCGCTTACTAAGAACTCTTATGAATATTAACATCTCTCCTCATATGCCTTAATAAGGACTTAGGAACAATTTAAACATGTTTTTAGCATAGAATCAATAACATGAATACTCCTTAACTTCTAAGAGTAGAATGAATCATGAAACAATACTACAGGTATATTTCGTACGTAGAACATGCCAAAAGAAGAAAGGATAGTTCACATACCTTATCGGCTATACCAACACGACAAGTAAAACATGTCTCAATGTACTTCAACCTATAAGAACAATAATACGTCTATCAACTTCATGCTTACTAATATAAGACATATACCAAGTAAAGGTTCTATTTTCATATAAAAATTTGGGCAACACTTCCTCTATAAATGCTCCCATCCAAAACTTACAAACACGGTCAAATACACCAATAATCGAGCACCAATTAAGGGCACAACTAAACAGTTAACCAAGGTGACTCACACAACTATTTCTCACGTAAAACAACCCCTTAATTTTTACTAAAACAGTCCACGAAAACAGTCCATATTCCAACAACAATGAGGGAAAGATATGAAACCTTCTTACACCTTTCTACACCCTCATTCCTTTAGGACATACGTTAGCAATACCTCATTTAAACATGCATAATGATAACTGAATTTTCAGCATTATAACTCCACGAAACAGTCCCTAAAACCGCACCACAATATCCAACAATTTTATTTAAGTCTCGGCCAAACCATAATTCCATAACCCTTTTCATAATTCTTTATAATCCAATTCAAGTCTCAACACATTAATATAAACCATTTTAACTTTCAATAACAAGATTTCCTTCAATCTAACATGCACTTAGTGACGATAATAACAATAACAACCAACGAATCCAATACCAACAAAACAGTCCATTAAATCGGCTAACATGCCAAATGTCACATGCACTTCTTATTCTCCATTTTACTTAACACAATTTCATCTCTTAACTATAACAACATGTAATTTCCAATTACCTTAAGAGGAAGAAGAAATCTTACCTTAGTTTTTAGCCAAAACAATCCACTAGGTTCGGCCACCACCACTTCCTTTTGCACCACTTCTTCAAGTTACAACAACACACATATATCCCCTACTATCTTGTAACCATCTTACTTTCTTGTTTTTTTCCAAAAAGTTCATTTCCAAGCTTAGGGTTTCAAGAAGTTTCTTGGCCAAATCGTGACCAATAGTTTTGGAAGGTTAACTTGGCTTAGAACTTGGTTAAGGAGCTTAATCATGGAAAATAAGTTAACTTTGTTCTTCACTTGGCTATGAATTTCGAAAATGTGAAGCTTAAGGAATAGATAAGAGAGTTTGGATGATGAAGATATTATGAGCCCAAGTCTTGCAAGACTTGTATATATCAAGTGTATGTAGCACAAGTGGATGAGGGACCCATGGACTCCCACTTGTCCATTTGTCTTCCCTTCACAAAATATCTCCCACACTTAGCCATTTTTTTCTCAAATTTTCGATGGAACCCCCCCCCCCCCCCCTAAATTGTGAAATTTTTTATGGGCCCCATATTAACAATGACAAGACTTAATCATACAATACTAAATCCATAACTCTATTTGGAAAGAATTCAACCACCAATATTAATTCTCGTCGTCACATTTATTGTATCCAAAATTATTCCATATAGAAAATGTAAATATATTTTCCTTCTAACATTCAAATCTTATTTTCTTACTTACGTTCTCACTTATATGCCCTGGACTTACGGGGTGTAACACTTTCAAATACCCATGAAAAAATGCATTCTTGACATCCAGCTGATGAATCAACCACTTTTTACCCATAATAATACTAATAACAGTACGAATCGTAGTCGATTTAACAACCGGGCTAAGAGTATCACCACAGTCAATGCCCTCCTGCTGATTAGTGCCATTTTCCACAAGTCTAGCCTTGTAGCATTCCAAAACACCACTATCTTTGAATTTGTGACGAAAAAGCCTCAAACATCTGATCACATTCACCCCCTATGGTCTAGGAACAAGATCCCAAGTATGCTGCTTAGTTAAAGTATTATATTCCTCAGACATGGTGTTAGGAGATTTCCACGTGCTCAACGCAAGTGTACGTGTCGCTTCAAGTAATATAGTCAGGAAGACCGAGTTATCATCCTCAGAGACTGATTATCAAGCACCGAACAACTAAACTATGGAACCTATTTGGTGATCGTAATTTAGTTTGGAGTTTAACTAAGAGTTATAACTAAGTAAAGTAATTTCTAAATCTGATAATACTAAGGGATTTAAAACAGTTATGTAGATAATTAGGGCTTTCAATCTCCTCTACTATCACTTTTTCACGTGTTAATACAATGCTAATGATTCTTCTTCTTATTAAGATAGGAGGTCAACTAAGATGTTCTATATTCCGGTTAGGATATATAAAACTCAACCTATGCAGAAACCTTATATATTTCTATGATAGAGTTTACCACATAAGAAGATTAAGAACAATGACCCTAAACACTACACAAGTATCGGGGTACTTTCGTCCACGATTTTAACCTATGTCTATTCAATTATAGCATATTCAAATCTCTCCTTTCGGATCTCGATTCGAAATCATATATGTTATAAAAACTAGTGATCAATTAATTCTCACACAATCGATACAAATTGAATAGATCTTAAATAATCGAAGAAAAAGTCATTAACAATGCATTAACTTAATAGAAAGAGTTTCAATAAGATTCGACAAAAACCCTAAATAAGGAGATTAACTCCTAGACATTGTCATGCTAAGAACTAATGCAAACTTCAACATAAACTGAATTAAACAACAAAAGGAAAAGAAAGTCACTTGAACAAAGTCTCCAATCCTTGCCTTCACCCAAAAATATCTTCTATGACTCAAGATATTGTCTTGTAATGTGTGTGATGGAATATGTACAAGGACCCCCCTCTCCAAACCCTTTCTTACGCTTTTATATTCTCCCCAAAAGAACCCTCTTTCGGACCACTTTGCCCATGCCAAAAATCAGCTTATTTTAGTCAAAAACACGCATCGGAACCGCGACCCTTCATTCCTGGGCCGCAGCTCTAATTTAGCCGAAATCAACTGCAGGTACTGGAAAAAATGGGCCGCGGCTCTTAATGGCTCAAATCCGTGATAAGTTACTACCTTTGAAGGCCCGCGACCCTTCGTCCAGGAGCCGCGGACCTTGACCTGTTTTGTTCGGAATTCGCCTGATTTATTCTATTCTTCTCGTGGCTTCCTAGACTTCATTCCTTGGGCATGTGCTTATGCAAATTTCATCTCCATTGAGCTCATTTCTCCTTAAAAGTGATATTCTCTCCTTTGAAACCGCTGTGACTCAAAAGAAAGGAAAACAACCCTAATACTATACTAAACACAAACGAAAAGAGTAAAATACTAACTAAAAATGACTCAAAAGAGTGTACCAAAATACACTCAACACATGCTCGCATTCCAATTAGGGTTAAGTTTGGCCAATTTGAGGTTCTTTGGAAGTGGAGAAATGGTTTGGGCAGACAGGTTAAACTGGACTTTAGGTTTGAAAATCCCGTGTTTGGCACGAGTTTCCATTTGGTGACTGGGAATAGTGGGTGGTGGCAGTGATGGAGTAGCTAGATCCGATATGAATGACTCACAGGAAGGATGGCACCGCGGTTCATCCTCAAGGGACCGCGTCGCCAAAGGCATGACAGAGACAGTTTGCTCACTAGAAATATGGCACCGCGGTTCATCCCCAAGGGACTGCGACGCTAAAGGTGAGGCAGAAACAGTGGGCTCACTGGAAGAATGGCACCGCGGTGCATCCCCTAGGGACCGCGGTGTCGAATACGATATTTGAGTGAGTTGGCTTAGAATGCTAGGAGATAGGATTGGTTCATCAAGAAATGAATAGTCTGGAATTCTGTATTTTTGAGGGTTCGAAAACAAAAATGTCATCTCATCGAATGTGACGTGAAGAGAGATGTGAATTTGACGAGTGGACAAGTCATAACACAGATAACCCCTATGGTTGGGTGGGAAACCGAGGAATACACAAGGTGTAGTTCGAGGAGCCAACTTATGAGGGGTGGTGGAAGTGATATTGGGATAACACAGACAACCGAAAATTCGTAGGTGGTCATAAGATTGAGTCCTACGATATAAAATGTCTGTGGGGGTCCTGTTTTGTAGGGTGCTAGTAGGTAAAATATTTAGGAGGTATTCTACCAGTTTGACAGCATAGACCCAGAAAGATGATGGCAGACATGCATGAAAAAGGAGGGTACAAACCATGTTAATAATAGTACGAATAATTCGTTCAGCTTTACCATTTTGAGGTGAGGTGTAAGGACAAGAGAAGCGGAACCTGCCTTGTTGGGAGAAAAAATTATGGAAAGCTGAATTATTAAACTCACGTCCATTATCACATTGAAATTTTTTTATGGATTTTTCAAACTGAGTTTTAATAAATTTGTGAAACTCAAGAAATTTAGCAAAAACCTCAGATTTGAATTTCAGTGGATAAATCCATACAAAATGTGAAAAACCATCTAACAAAACAAGATAGAATTTGTGACCTAGAGAGCTAACAACAGGAGCGGTCCACAAGTCAGCATGAACAATATCAAATGGTGAAACTGTAATACTCATAGAAGACAGAAAAGGAAGACGAGTATGCTTGCTAAGCGGGCAAGAAAAATAGTTTTGGGCAAGTTTCACATTATTACATTTAATACGCTGATTATTTCTAAGAAAAAAAATATGATCTCTTGGATTCCCGAGCCTATTGTGCCAGGTGGATGGAGACAATGCAGCAAGGGAGACTGGTTGTTGAGTTCTGACAGCGGAAGAATTTGTGAAAGGGTAGAGGTCTCCCACACTATTGCATCGCGTAATAATTTTCCCCTTATTGAGATCCTTCACAGAGAAACCAAAAGGGTAAAATCTACAGACACCCAATTATTACGAGTGAATTTCCTAACAAAGATCAACTTTTTAATAATTTGAGGGGCGTAGAGGACATGATTGAGTGAAAAATGGTGGATGAGAATTTTTAATGTGTGTATTGCCATAACCTGCAATTGGAATGCGGTGACCATTGCCAACAGTAATGTATTGAGGATACTTTAATTGAAGCAGTTGGAAAAAATTACCTGAAGAGTTGGTCAGGTGTGATGTGGCTCCAGAGTCCATATACCAATTATTGTCAGGCGGTTGCAGAGTGAGAGTGTTGAAAGCATGGCCCAAATCAGTGGGTTGCATCTGCTGGGCTGACATCAGATGGGCCTGTTGGTGCTGGACCGAGAATGCTGGGCCTCCACTGCTGCTGAAACTGGGCCCCTGCTGTCGGGAATGGGCAAGCAGGTGAGGCCCAGTTAGCGTGGAACTGCTGCTGCGGCCACTGCTGCTGTGGCCACTGGATCTGCTGCTGCTGCTGTTTACCTTTGCCGCGACCCTTTCCCTGTTGTCCTTGGCCACGACCCCTGCTCCTTCTGCCTCCACCGTGGGTCTGCTGCTGGTTTTGTCTTGCGGTGGTGGAGCAGTGGAGATAATCGGTTATTACTGATTTTCAAAAGCTAATGCTTTTTGATTGTGCTCATCATGTTTAGCACGTCGTGTTTCTTCCAACAACAATTGTGAACGCGCCTTGTTGAAAGATGGAAGTGGATCAGCCTGTTGAATCATTGTTGCAAGAGTATCATACTCCCCCTTTGGTAATCCTGCAACAAGTCGTAGTACCATCTTGGTCTCAGAAACTGATGTCCCAACATGATAAAGTTAGTCAGTAAAAGTTTCAGTTGTTTTGCAGTATTCAGTCATGTTGTTAAAATTCTCAAGGCGTGTGTTGTTGAACTGCTCCTCTAAATGCACCGCCCTAGTATTTTTATTATCCTGAAAGATTTCCTCCAGGCGTACCCAAAGTTCGCGTGCCGAAGCACCTGTTTTCAGGATAGTACACAACAAGTCCTTTGAGATGGTACCATAGATCCATTGTTTGACAATGACGTCAAGACGACGCCATGTTGAATCATCAATGTCAGATGGGCGAAGGATTGACTCATCAATATGGTCGAGCACGCCAGACGCTGCAAAGACGATCAGAAATGATTCCACCCACATAGAATATTGACAGTCTTCTTGATCAAAAATAATAGGGACAAAATTCTTGATGTTTGTGACAGCAAAAACCGGATGAAAATAAGACTTTGAGAAAGGAGGCGGGGGTGTCAACTAAGCCAGAGGTAGAACCAGTAGATTTAGGAGATGTAGTAAGAGATATGGTAGCCACAGGGTTTGAAAGTCGAGAGAAGACCTTGCGGTATGAAAGAGGGGCGGTTTTTAGAAGAAGAAGAAAAGACTTTAGGGTTTAGGGATTATAGGCTACTGTTACCATGTAAGATGTTGAAATAATTTTTCGAGATTTCTTTCATTAATCACCATATATATAGTTGTATAAAAGTGATTCTTAATATAGTAAGAATTCTAAATTTTCTTAAATATATGATACTAATAAATACAATATATATTATAAATATTTGAAGAATATTCGCTAATACTTCTGACTAGAATTTAGTAAGTAAATAAAATAACGGATAAGCAAATTTGAGAAATGTCATTGTCAATGGGTAGTTTGAAATTCATTTTGCTGCAGTTAAAATTCGAATGATTTTAAATTTAATAGGAAATTGAATCTACGTGTCATTACAAGTCACATAAATGTTTCAGGACTCAGGAGCATTTATCCCACCACCATAATATGCCACGTCAACACACCATATGAAAGGGTCATTTCCGTCATTTTAAAAACAAAAGCAACAGGCTTTCGCCCCGACCAGCATCCCTTGTCTGGTCCAAATCCGATGACATCGGCATATATGCAACCAAGACAAATGTATAATCACTTTCACCCCCCCAACTTTTCTTTAAATTACCAAATTCACTCCTTCACTTTCATTTTTTTTACATGGGAGATTTGCTTTTGGGAATTATAAGAGGATTAAAATGTCTCTAAGAAATTTGAATTCAAACATGTTCAAAAATAAGATTGATTAATCCGAAGCCCTAGACTAATTGGCTCAAGCAGTATAGATCCTCATCGCCATGGGAGAACTGTGGCCATGAGTTCAAATCCTGCGATAACGCCTGCGCCGCCTCTTGGGAGCATGTCACACTGACTTAAGTGTGGTTTAAGCGACGACGTGGTTTGCGCTTATTGTCGATCCGGAGTTTACTGTCTTGACTGAAAGAAAGAATACCATGCGGTTCTCCACAAAAAAAAATAAAAAAAATAAGACTGATTAGTATGTCTGAAATGTTAACTATTTATAGATCATATTACTCCAATAGGAACACTAAATTATCCGGTTAAAACAATGTTACCATAAAAAATATAATAATATTATTTTCTTCTAGAGATATGATAGTTATATTTTTTTTACTATTATATTCAACTTTAAATCTTTTATTATGTACTTCAAACATAGCATATTCAACTTCGTCTTCTTCGTAATTCATTCCAAAATTGACTATTTTTGTTGAAGAAGTAATTTCATTTCATGTATCAAATTCCAGAAGGTCATTTTTGGAAATGTGTTTCCTTTTATTAATTTTCATTCAGTCGCCTTTTTTTGTGTTTGTTTCTTCTTTGACTCTCTCTGTACTTACCCTGACACCACCACCACCACTTCTTCTTCAATCTTCTCTCTCTACAATTTTCACTGACGGCGCCGGTAACCGCTCCACTAGAGGCGCCACCGTTCTCCGGCTACTGGAAAACGGCCGGAAGAGTTTTATTATCCAGTTGAAAATACGATTATTGTTTGACTTGAAGCATTGACCTGCCGGCGGCGAGTTTTGGTGGTGGAAAGAGGTAGGCAGTGGAGTTGTTCAGATCTGTGAGGATTTATAGTGAATGTTGATTTTTTTTGAGGTTAGGGGTGTTTTTGGAAGATTTTGAAGTGTGAATGGTAGTGTACGGACGGCGTAGCGCGGTGGTCGTCGTCGCCGGAGTTGATGATGAGCGGAGGTGTAAGGTGGTGGTGGTGGTGTGAAATAGGGTGTTCTTTCACATGGAATGGCAGATCTTGTTAGCTATGGTGATGCCCACCGTGATATTGACCAGGTGTGCTTTACTTATCACCCTCATTTTGGTGGTGCTTTCGTAAAATCATTAGCACATATGAGGTCTTTTGGGTTCTATTTTGCTTCTCTTGCCTGTTGATGACATCAAACTTTTATCATGATATATTTTGTTTTATTCGTTTTGAAGAGTTCTTTGACCTTTTCTGTTTTAGTAATTTAGAACACAGTTAGTAAGTTTTTCTTAGTGCAGATGCAGTCTTACAACAACAACAAATCCCACATAGCGGGGTACTGGGGAGGGTAGAGTGTACCTTACTCCTACCTTGGGAGGTAGAGGGAAAAAATGCATCTTTATTAGAATCATAGATTGCACTTCACTAAAGTGTTGATTAAACCTTCTTTTATGGAATGAAATGGGCATATAGCCGATCCTAGTTAGTTTGGGATTCAAATGAACTTGCTTGATTGATTCTTGAAGTAGATGTTAAGGAAATAAGAAAGATTGGTTGATCTTTGAAGTGAGATTATTGGTGGGTGGAGGTGGCAGTGTAGTGGCGAGGACATTTTGTAGGTCCCAATGTTTCTATATCTGCTCTTCAATGCTTTTCCTGAGTTGTTAATGTTTTTGAATTTGAGAATTTAAAGAAGGGCTGTTTGAGGGATGTTGTTGGGTTATTCCCCAAGATGGTGATGTTCACATTTCCATAGTTCAAGGCCTTAATTGTCTGTATTAAGATGCAGCGGAACTTATCTTATGCTGATCAATAAATGGTATAGACCGAAATGAGTATTTTCACCGGAATTGCCAAATATCTCCATAAATTAGTTGCATATTGAAAGTTTAGGACAAGATTAATCCGTTAGGATGTGATTCGTCTAAATTTTAACTACTACTCCAAAGGGGAGATAAAATACTACAACAACAACAACAACATAGCTAGTGTAATCCCACAAGTGGGGTATGAGGAGGGTAGGATGTACGCAGATCTTACCACTATTTTTACTGAATAGAGAGGTTGTTTCCGATAGACCCTCGGCTAAAAAAAAATGTACCCGATGCATGAATATAGGAAAGAAGAAGAGACAATAAAATAACAAATGTCCAAAACAAATGTAGTAATAGATATCAATACACATCGGCAAAAAAGGAACTACGCGACTACCTAAATCATACGACTACAAGTACGATAACCCTATGTTACATACTAACCATCTACGCTAATCTTCGATTTCCACACCTTTCTATCTAAGATCACGTCCTCAATCAACTGGAGTTGTGCCATGTCATGTCTAATCACCTCCCCCAGTTCTTCTTCGGCCTACCTCTGCCTCTCCTTACTCCTGCTATAGACCGTCTTGAACACCTCCTCACTGGCGCATCCACGCACCTCCTCTTCACATGTCCGAACCATCTCAGGCTTGCTTCGCTCATCTTATCCGTCATTGAGGCCACTCTCACCTTCTCCCGTATAACTTCGTTCTTAATCATATCCCTCCTAATATGCCCACACATCCATCCACATGTTGATAGCAAAATCTGGAATTAGTGGCACAATAGAACATATCACTAGTCTATTTGTTGTAAATTACTGGCTGAAGCATGTGGATTACTAGTCCCTTCTTTTAAAAGTAATTATGCCTTTATTTCTCATTTATTCATTTAATAACTCTTGCCATAAGTTTCTTAACTAAGTCTAGTCATATAGGATGGGAGTTAGCTCAGCGGTTAAGTGGTTTTTGTCCAACATAGGTCGTGTGTTCGACAGTTCTTGAAAAAAAAAACTAAGTCTAGTCATAGATCCCTAATGCATTATGATCTTATTCCAGAAGAATGTCTTTCCGAGACTCATTTCTGTTACCATTTGCAGGCACTAAAGGCTTTAAAGAAAGGAGCTCAACTGTTGAAATATGGACGCAAAGGGAAGCCCAAGTTCTATCCATTTAGACTTTCTAATGTAAGTTGACACTAGCATTTGTACACATTTTAGTTGATTAGGACTTTATGAACTAGGACTGCTGAGTGCATCGATTTAGAGGTGCATCATGCTTACTATATTTCATTATCATGGGCTTGAGCTTCACCATGATCTTATGGTTCTCTTAATTCTGTATAGTATTTTTGATTGAATATTGAGTCTCCTGCTGTGTCACTATAATATTTCTCGGGAAATTTCTATTTTAGTTTAGTGAATTGAAGATTTGAATATAATTATAATGGAAATGGGGAGACAAGTTGGAACTTTAAGGAGTATGGTCCCATTGTTCATAATATACTTGGTTCTGTAGGGTTATTAATCTAAGCCTCGATGAGCAATGTTGTAGGTAGTTGTGAAGCTAGTGTACTTGTGGCTGGATTTTGTGTTTGCAAGTATAATTGGGTAAACCAGCAGCAACTTTTTTCCGGTAGGAGTTGATATAATAAAACTAAACAAACTTATTCCTAGGTGAGTGATTTTTTTTTTAAAATTTCTTATTTGCCTCAAAAATACTTATATACTCCCTAGTTATATTTTTTATGCTCTTTAATGTTTTACTCATAATCATCTCTTGGCTCAAGAACTTCTGTGCCCACAATGAGTTCCCTACCCGCAACTTGATCTTAAAAAAATGTACACAGTTTGTGCTGTAAGCATTCTGAATTAATCTGAAGAATGTATCAAATTGATACTGTATGAGTGTATGATTTTTAGGTCAAAATTTGATTCACAGTTAGGTAGGGGACCGATGAGTTGTGGTAATTCCGAGTACAATGTCTTCTACCTAAGGGTGTGACTTAGTGGTCAATGAAGTAGGATGCGAACCATGAGGTCTCAGGTTCAAATCCTCTGGAGGCAAAAACCCTAGGTAATTTCTCTCCATCTATCCGAACCTTGCTGGACAGAGTTACATTTGTGCTGGTGGGAGGTAGCAAGTATCCCGTGGAATTGGTCAAGGTGTGCGTAATCTGGGCCGGACACCACGGTTATTATCAAATAAAAAGCATAAGGATTACAACATAATCTTCTGTTTTATCTTCAAAATGTATTCCCAGAATCTTCTTAATCCTGTAGAGTATGGTGACATTGATCATATTGTGCTTTCCCTCGGCAGAATTTGGTTCCTCTTATATTTTTTGTTTTTGACAATACTGTACTCATGTTGGTCTTTATGAAATAATTTCAGGATGAATCATCTCTGGTTTGGATCTCTAGCAGTGGTGAAAAGAGTTTAAAGTTAGCTTCAGTGTCTAGAATTATTCCCGGGCAAAGAACTGTGAGTTCATCTTCTTTCTCTACAAAACATACACTTTGAATTTATGATGACTACCTCTCTCTTAATTACCTTAAAATGTTCTTCAAGTGGGATTAACTCTTTAAGTCTTACCTGTGCTTTTAACACCCAGGCTGTTTTTCGACGATATCTTCATCCTGAAAAGGACTACTTGTCCTTCTCTCTCATATACAATTACGGAAAAAGATCCCTGGATCTGGTTAGTTATGTAGACCAAGTTTTTCTTACCCTGTAGTTTTTTCTCTGGTTTTCATTGAGTTACACATGTATCCTGTTATTTCAGATCTGTAAGGACAAGGTTGAGGCAGAGTTCTGGATCACTGGCCTAAAAGCTCTGATATCTTCTGGAAAAGGTGGACGCTCAAAGGTTGACGGTTGGAGTGATGGAGGCCTTTACTTTGACGTAACACTACCTATCTAGAAACTTGTTTGTTTCAATTATAAGACTGGTTTATCCTATTTCTTATGTAATGTGTATGCGAAAGGATTGAGTATTGAGAAATGGCAGTCCTTATTGACCATGAATCATTTGCCTGTGCATGATCCTGATCGGAGAATTTAATTTGAATTGCAAGTAATATTTCCATTCTGGTTCTATTGTCACTATCTAAGGACGGGATCTTCCAGTTTTAAATAACAGTATAGTTGCAGAATATTAATCACTTCCTTTTTCTTTGTTGTTCCGGACAAAATCTCTCATTTTTAACCACTTGTGGTCCTCTTAGAATCTACTAAACAACTAACCATGTGTATAAAAATTACAAGATACCAGTTCTCTACTGTTTGCCAAGTAGCAATGAATGCCATTGTCTAGTTCCCATTAGGGTTTTATCGTGGCAAAACTGACTGGTGACTGGTTATGTTTATCTATTTCTTTAGTTTGATGTTTATGCTAGCTTGTGTGTTGTCTTCGGCATGGGATGTGCCTGCATAAAATTATAATAATATATAAGAAGTGACACTTGACAGAGATAGTGATATGTGTGAGGTGTGAGCAGTGAAGTGAATGATATTCAATGGATTTTTTTGGGGGGAAGGTAATATATGATAATCGTTTGGATTGTTGTTCTAAATTTTGTATTTGTCATCTTGATGAGGAATGTGGTTCATTTTGATTGGCATTGATTTATGACCTGAATTGATTTCATTTCATCAGAGATTGGTCCTCACACTCTGCTCCCTCCCCTCCCCACAAAAAAAGAAGAAAAAAATGATTTCAGTCTCATTTAGTCTTAAATTGTTTTTAGTGTTCTAGTACTTCATTTTGGGTGCATTCGACATGCAAGTAATAACAAATTTCTAATGTCCTCACTCTTAACTGAACAATTTTGCAGGATAGCCGAGATTTGACATCAAATAGTCCAAGTTCTAGTTCTGTTAGTGCTACAAAAGAAATTAGCTCTCCAGACGCTTCCTTAAGTTCGAACCCTAATACTTCTCCTAAGAGCTGTCAACCTTATAACTTTGTGCAGTCTGAAAGGTCACATGTAGCTTTGGATCAAGCAAATATGCAGAACATTCAAGCCAAAGGATCTGCTTCAGACGTGTTCCGAGTTAGTGTTTCCAGTGCCCCCAGTACTTCTAGTCATGGTTCTGCACCAGATGATTGTGATGCTTTGGGCGACGTTTATATATGGGGTGAGGTAATATGTGATAATATTGTCAAGGTTGGACCTGAAAAAAATTCCAGTACGGTGAGCACAAGGGCAGATGTGCTTCTTCCAAGACCACTAGAATCCAATGTAGTTTTGGATGTTCATCATATAGCTTGTGGGGTCAAGCATGCTGCCCTTGTCAGCAGGCAAGGTGAAATCTTTACATGGGGTGAGGAATCTGGTGGCCGTCTTGGCCATGGTGTTGGGAAAGATGTCACTCAACCTCGGTTTGTTGAATCATTGTCCTTTTGCAGCATTGAATTTGTTGCATGTGGTGAGTTTCACACCTGTGCTGTTACAATGGCTGGTGAATTATATACTTGGGGGGATGGCACACACAATGCTGGGCTTCTAGGTAATGGCACTGATGTCAGCCACTGGATACCAAAAAGAATATCAGGCCCTCTGGAGGGACTTCAAGTTGCATCCGTAACATGCGGTCCATGGCATACTGCTTTAATTACATCAATTGGGCAGCTCTTCACATTTGGGGATGGAACATTTGGTGTTTTAGGCCATGGTGATAGGGAAAATGTATTGTTCCCCAGGGAGGTGAAGTCTCTGTCAGGTCTGAGGACGATTGCTGCTGCATGTGGAGTATGGCATACTGCTGCTGTAGTTGAAGTTATCGTGACACAATCTAGTCCTAGTGTTTCATCTGGAAAATTATTTACTTGGGGAGATGGTGATAAAAATCGTCTTGGACATGGTGATAAAGAACCTCGATTGGAACCTACTTGTGTACCTGCACTTATTGATTACAATTTTCACAAAATTGCTTGTGGGCATAGTTTAACTGTCTGCTTGACAACATCTGGTCACGTTTTTACAATGGGAAGTACTGTCTATGGACAACTTGGAAATCCTTATTCTGATGGGAAGTTGCCTTGTCTGGTAGAAGACAAACTTTCGGGGGAAATTGTTGAAGGTATTGCTTGTGGTTCATACCATGTGGCTGTTTTGACATCAAAAAATGAGGTTTATACGTGGGGCAAGGGGGCCAATGGTAGATTAGGTCATGGGGATGTAGAGGACCGGAAAACCCCCACTTTGGTTGAATCTTTGAAGGACAGACATGTGAAATATATTGCTTGTGGTTCTAATTACACTGCTGCAATATGTCTTCACAAATGGGTTTCTGGTGCTGAGCAGTCCCAGTGTTCAGCCTGTAGACAGGCTTTTGGCTTCACAAGGAAAAGGCACAATTGCTACAATTGCGGGCTTGTGCATTGCCATGCATGTACTTCAAGAAAAGCAATAAGGGCAGCATTGGCTCCAAATCCAAACAAACCATATCGTGTATGTGATTCTTGTTTTACAAAACTGAGTAAGGTTGCTGAGATTGGAATCAATAACAGGAGAAGTGCTGGACCTCGCCTTTCTGGTGAGAACAAGGACAGGTTGGACAAGGCTGATATACGATCAGCAAAATCAGGAATGCCACCAAATCTTGATTTGATCAAGCAGCTAGATAGTAAAGCAGTCAAACAAGGAAAAAAAACTGACACGTTTTCCTTGGGTCGTTCCTCTCAAGCTCCTTTGTTACAGCTGAAGGATGTAGTTTTGTCATCTGGTGATCTGCGTTGGGCAGTTCCAAAACCAGTTATGACGCAATCGGGTGTTAGTTCCAGATCTGTATCACCTTTCTCTAGGAAGCCAAGTCCACCACGCTCAGCAACACCAGTACCTACCACAGCAGGACTTTCATTCTCCAACAGCATTGCTGACAGTTTGAAAAAGACCAATGAGCTTTTAAATCAGGAAGTTCATAAATTACGGGCTCAGGTATGTTGAGTTTTTGCATAGGTACTTTACATTTTGCTTGACTTATATACTATTTCCTAGTTCCTTGTACTGATGCAATTTTTGTTGACTTAGGTCGAGAACCTGAGACATCGTTGTGAACTTCAGGAGTTGGAGCTGCAGAAATCAACAAAAAAGGCCCAGGAAGCAATGGTTTTGGTGGCCGAGGAATCTGCTAAAAGCAAAGCTGCAAAAGAAGCTATGAAGTCACTGATGGCACAGGTATGCTCGTACATTTTGTGCACACTCAACACGTTCACAACGAACACATGTACTCTCTCTCTCTTTATATATATATATTACACACATACATACACGTATATGTGTGTATATATTGTATGCAAACTTTTCAAATTGAAATGTGATGTTGGTTCACATTTATTTAGGTATATTGCTTACCGACTAGAATTATCTTTTTGGACCCTTGTTTTTGCTGAATGCGAATGTGTTTTTCCTTATTATTTACTCTTTTTACAGCTCAAAGACATGGCTGAAAGGTTGCCACCTGGGGCTTATGACGTAGAGAGCCTCAAACTAGCTTACCTACCGAATGGTTTAGATGCGAATGGCATTCACTATCCTGATACGAATGGGGAACACCATTCTAGATCTGATTCTGTCGCTAGCTCTTACATGGCCTCTCAAACCCGCATGGACTTTAATACATATGGAATGCAAAGTCCCAGCAGATACCAAAGGGATTCTAGTAGCATTGAAGCTATTGCAAGCACTCAAATTCTGACCTCCAATGGTACAGATGATCGAGCTGACGTTAGACTGCCTAATGGTAGTGGGGCACAGGTGAGCATCAATATTGCGTCTGAAGTGGTCGATAATGATGACACTTCATCTTTACAAGACAATGGAAACGGATTGAAATCAAGAAATTCTCTGCCTCCTGGCAACCCTAACCAAATCGAGGCTGAATGGATTGAACAATACGAGCCTGGAGTGTACATTACCCTAATGGCTCTTCGAGATGGCAGTAGAGATCTCAAACGAGTGCGCTTCAGGTAATTGGCTTGATCACTTGACTGATTTTGCTAACTTACTAATGATATATTATGGTCCTCATACAACGAAATCTTCTATATATAGAACAACACCACCACCACCAACAACATACCCTATGTAATCCCACACAGTGGGGTTCTAGAACAGCACCATTGGATAATATATTTTTATAATGTTCATGATATTTATCTTGGAAAGTTGGCTAGTGTTACCTATTTGATTAAAATATGTTTTGTGCTTAGATAAATTGCTTACAATCATTCTGATATAATAGTTGGTGCTGTTGTAATTGAATCTGCAGCCGCAGAAGATTCGGGGAGCACCAAGCAGAGACTTGGTGGTCGGAGAACCGTGAAAAAGTTTACGAGAGATATAATGTTCGCGGTTCAGACAAGTCATCTGTTACAGGCCAGGCTGCTCGGAGGTCTGAAGGGGCTCTCTCTCCATCTTCCCAAATTTAGAAATTCATTAATAGATCTGTTTTAGCGATGTTCTTTACTTTTTTGATAACTGTGGTGCGCAGTGCTCGTCAAATTATTGGGGGGGGGGGGGGGGGGGAGAGAGCCAAAACCCTTCACTTCCATTCCTCATCATATTCCACAAATTCCTCTACCTCTTTTTTTTGTGTTACTTTTTTGGTTCAATCTTATTTCTTTAGGGCGTTCACCATTTAACTTATTTGTTGTTGTATTGTAGTGTATATAATAGTATCAATCAATTATTATTGTTGCCCAGGAACCGCATTCTTTTGCCCTTTTTTGTTTTTATTTAGGTTGAAAATAACATAGAAAGCTAAAGAGACGTCTGATGAGAATGAATTTTGGCATATGATGATTTCCCTCATCTTTTTGGATAGTTGAGTTGTGAAAAAGAGAGGGAATGTCTCGTTGAGAAGTATCATAGCTTTCATGACAAATTGTCTCCGTTATAGTTTTATTTACCTTTGATAATTAGTAAGTTAACTTGTTTAAGCTTCAACATGAATCGGGAGCTAAGAACTTGGTCAAAGTTTATTTTTGTAGTAGTTAAGTTAAATATTTAAATTTACTCATTTATCTTGTTGAAGGCGAGCCTTGGAGTAACTGGTAAAGTTGATGACATGTGATCAGGATGTCATGGTTTTAAGCCGTAGAAACAATCTCTGTAGAAATGTGAGTTAAGGCTGCGTACAATAGATTCTTGTGGTCCGATCCTTTTCTGGATCCCGCGCGTATTAGGAGTTTAGTATATCGGGCTGCCTTTTTTATGTATGTTTTTATTGCAAAATTGGCATTCATCACACTTACGATTGATTTTGTTATTTAATTTATAAATGATTATGATAAGTTTTGAAATTTTTGTACTTGAAAGTAGACCTGTCCATCGGGTCGGGGACCCGCCCAACCCGAAAAAACAAGGGCTAGAGTCTGCTTATATCTGACCCGAGAGCCACCTGACCCGAAAATGCGGAGACCCGATCACATGTAAGGTCGGGCCAGAGCCATAATTTTTGACCCTCCCGACCGGTCGGACCTCGACCCGGCCTCTGACCCGCCACTGTCCGATTATATGTTGGAGTTCTTTTTACATGTTTTAAGAATATATGTGATGCAAATTTTATGTTTTAACGTGAATCAATGACATAAAATGTAAGGAAGGGAGAAGAGAAAATAGTTGTAAATTGGTGAAACTTTAAATGGTGATAACTCTGCGCTCGGACGTCTGTTTTACCAAATTGTTTTTTTGATTTCCAGTTATTTTTAAACGGGGCCGGCCAAGCCGCCGCAAGGCGGTTCGGCGCAGCCAATTTCAGGAAAAACGTCTATCTTTCCAATCGATTTGACGTTTCCTCCAAATCGGTTTATAATTTTCCCTTTTCTCTTTCTCTGGCTGAGATCTCACGATATACAATAGATTTCAACGTCCAAATTTCGTGTAATATTTTGGTGAATGTCAATTTCAGTGTGGCAAATTCAATTTTTTTTTAAAAAAAAAAATCTGCCGGCCCCCCGTCCCGTCCAAAATTCCTCATTTTTTTTGGTTTTGTAGGGCGGGTCAAGCCGACCCGAGGCCCGTAGGGTTCCCAAAGGGCCAGGATTGGAAAATCTAAAAAAAAAGGGTCAGGGTCGGGCAACCAGGAAAAAAAGCCATCTGACCCGACCCGACCCTTGGACACGTCTACTTGAAAGCAATAATTTCTAATTCACAAGTGAGACAAATTTAAAACTTCTCGGCCTAAGTTCCATTTTTCTTGGCATCGAGGTCTAACTTATAATTAATTCAAAATATTGAAGGGAAAAGGAATAAGTATCCTTCTAAACTATACTTAAAGTTTCAGGGATAAACCTTTTTCTTTATAACGGTCTTGTTATTGCAGAACTATTTTAAAGTGTAATAAACGTCACTTTTACATGACGTAGAGAGTGTCTTGAAAGCTACAAAAATAATTTTGAAACTAATTAACAGGTACACACATCATCATTTGATTGGTCATTTCACAATTAATTACATCTAATTAATTAGTCTCCTTTATCTTATAAACATTTTCTTCCCCATATGATATCCTTTTCCTCCTAAATCTACTTTGTATGTTTAGCCCAAAAACTCGATTTGATTGTCGCCCAAATGTTGACCAACTCATTTCTCAGTTCTACTTTAACTGCACAAATTGTTACGACTCCAACTTTATTCTCAGCTCTATTATTAGAAGTATTTATATTTAGTAATTGTTTGATTTATAGTTATGATTGGATTAGGAATAAGTATCATAACAGAATAGAAAGTCATTTTATTCTCTATATAAGGAGATTGGTTGTAAGGATTCGTTAACTTTTGATCAGTAATATCAATTTAGGTGGTTTGATCTCCAATTCAAAAGATCAACTTTGGTGGTTTTGATCTTCAATTCAAAAGATCAATTTAGGGTTTTAACATATAAAGGATTAGTATCCTACCATCTGGTATTAAAGCATTCGATCCTAGGATTCTCGTCAATTTTTTTTCTCTTCTCTGTCAATCATGGTTACTGTCAAAGAAGTAAGTGACCGTGTTGATGCACTTGATGAGCTTTTGCAATAAACCCGTTTAGCACTCACCAAAAATATAGAAAAGATTGCTCAATTTGATGCTAAATTTGACGATGGTATAACTGAATTGAAGGCTCTTATCATATCTGGTCGCAATCAAGATGTTATTCCTGCCAACACCATTAATGTTCCTGAGCGCACTGCCTCTATTCGTGAACACGCTCCGATTCAACAACCACGCCCAACCCAAACATTGGTAATCCTGTTCAATTTCAAGGTCGAACCTTAAGAATTGATTTTCCCCAATTTGATGGCACCAATATAGAAGATTGAATTTTTAAAGCTGAACAATATCAAGCTCTTCATGGCATTACTGACGATCAATTAGTTTCAATTGCTTCTCTTCACTTAGTTGGTGATGTTGTAGCTTGGTATCGATGGATGTGTCGCTCTCTTGGTCCCATGTATTGGACAAATTTTACGCGTGCCCTTTACGTTCGATTTGGGTCTCGACAACACCTTGATCCATGAGGTCTTTATCTAAACTTAAACAAAAGGGTTCTGTCCAGGAATTCCAGCGAGAATTTAAACGTTTGGCAAATCTGGTTACTGGTGTACCTGAATCTCATCTTATTAGTACCTTTGTTTCTGGTTTACGTGATGATATTAAGGCTAGTTTACGTACTCTTCATCCTACAATGTTAAGCGAATCTTTTGAGATGACACTTGCTAAAGAGGAAGAGTTTACTGCACTTCATGAGTACTATACTCGTCGTTCTTCTACACGTCTTTCATAATTTCATTCTCTAAGCCTGTCACTACTGTTTCTAAGACAACTACACATGCTTCGGGTTTTCAACGTCTTTTTTTTTGCAGAACAACAAGAATGACGTACTAAAGGTTTGTGCTTTAATTGTGATGAACTTTACAAACCTGGTCATCTATGCAAACACACCCAACTTTTAATTCTTGATACCGAGGACACTACATTTGATGAAGTTAATATTGCTGACTATGCTGTTGTCGATTATTCCCAACCTGTTACTACCACTGAACCTGTAATTTCTTTGCATACTCTCACTGGGAAAAGTCATCATCATACTATGCGTGTCACTAGGTTGTTAAACAATCGTTCCATTACGGTTCTCATTGATTCTGGTGCAACTCATAATTTCCTTCACCCTTCTCTTGCAAAGCAGTATGGGTTATTCCCTAATCGACAACATCGTTCACATGTTATGATTGGTGATGGTGGTTATTTAACTAGCTCAGGGACATGTGGAGATGTTTCAGTGAATTTACAAGGTCATTATCTTTTCACTGCTGATTTTTATCTTTTGACGGTGGGTGGTTGTGATGTGGTTTTGGGTGTTTCATGGCTAATTTATTTGGGTGTAATCATTTGAGATTTTTCTAAACTAATTATGTTCACCATCGGCGGAAATGAGTTTACCTTGCTTGGTGATACTCCCCAATCTGTGCATTTTTTGGATGGTGCTCATATGAACCGTTTGTTGATACAAGAGCGCCAAGGCATATTCTACAATTATCGACCTCCAATGCACCTGTTTCGGTTTCTTATATTCCTTCGCCTATTAAAGTAGTCATCTTTGAATTTTTTGATGTATTTAACTTGCCTACTGCCTTGCCACCTTGTCGTTCTCACGATCATCAAATTCCATTGGTTGCCAATTCTTCACTAGTTAATGTCAGACCATACCGCTATCCACATTGTCAAAAAACAGAAATTGAAAAGGCAGTTCAAGAGTTGAAAGAGGCTGGCTTGATTCGCTCTAGTATGAGTCCATATTCTTCACCTGTGTTATTGGTTCAGAAAAGGATGGTTCATGGCGTATGTGCGCGGATTACCGAACTTTAAATAAGATCACAGTAAAAGATCGTTTTTCAATTCCTGTTGTAGATGAACTACATGGTGCAACAATTTTTTTGAAGTTGGATTTGCGTTCGGGATACCATCAAATTAGAGTCGTGAGTATGATATTCCCCAAACTGCCTTTCGAACTCATGATGGGAATTATGAATTCTTAGTAATGTCGTTCGGTCTATCCAATGCTCAAGCCACTTTTCAAAGTCTTATGAATGATATCTTTCGCTCTTATCTTCGAAAATTTGTATTGGTTTTCTTTGACGACATATTGATATATAGTGGCTCCATTGCTGATCATGTTCGTTATCTCACTATTGTTCTTGAGATTTTAAGACAACACCGTCTCTTTGTTAAAGAGTCAAAGTGTTCCTTCGGGAAATCATCAGTTGGTTATCTCGGTCATATTATATCTGGTTCTGGTGTTGATGTTGTTGATGATAAAATTCATACTATTTTGGATTGGCTAGTTCCTCATTCTCTTAAAGGACTTCGAGGGTTTCTCGGCCTGAGCGGTTACTATCAGAAGTTTGTACCGAATTATGGTAAACTTAGAAGACCCTTGACCCAATTGTTAAAAAAATATTCTTTTGTTTGGACAAAGGATGCTACAAAAGCTTTTTCTTTGTTAAAAACATCTTTGACTTCTACCCTAGTTCTCGCATTAGCCAAATTTTCACATCAATTTTTCATTGAATGTGATGCCTCTGGAGGTGGTTTAGGTGCTGTATTAATGCAAGATGGTCGTCCGCTCGCTTATTTTAGCAAGACTCTTTCTGGTAAAAACCTGAATCTCTCAACTTACGACAAGGAAATGCTCGCTATTGTTTCTGCGGTCTATAAATGGCGCCCTTAGTTATGGGGTCGGCACTTTAAAATTTATACCGATCATGAAAGTTTGAAATACTTTTTGGACCGGCGGATTTCGTCCATGGAGCAACAAAATGGCTATCAAAACTCTTAGGTTATGATTATGAGATTATTTACCGTCGAGGTCCGACAATAAAGCTGCAGATGCTCTTTCTCGTTTACATGAGCATGTTAGTCTTGCTGCCATTTCATCCCCAATATTTTCAGGTATTGATGCTATTGTCCGTGAATGTCATGATAGTACGTATTTTCGTGCTATAATTGACCGTATTCAACACTCTTCTTGTCCGGATAAGTTTTATTCTTATATCGATGGTGTGTTTCGATACAAAGTCCGAATTATGGTGGTTCCTTCTTCTGAGTGGTGTTCTAAACTGTTACATGAGTTTCATGCTACTCTTATTGGGGACATTCTGGGTTCTTGCGTACTTATAAGCGCCTTCAACATGATTTTTATTGGCCAGGTATGAAAACTGCTGTTAAAAGTTATATTGTTAATTGTGATGTGTGTCAACGCAATAAGGTAGACTATTGCACCTCATTGTCTTCTTCAACCGTTGCCTATTCCTGAAGATGCGTGGCTTGATTTGTCAATGAATTTCATAGAAGGTCTGCCTAAATCTCAAAACAAAACTTCTATTCTGGTTGTGGTTGATCGGTTGTCGAAATATGCTCATTTTGCTGCTCTTTCTCATCCTTATACTGCTGCTACAATAATGGATGTCTATGTGCGTGATATAGCTAAATTGCATGGCCCGCCTCGTAGTCTAGTTAGTGATCGGGATCCTATTTTTGTTAGCAATTTTTGGAAAGCTTTCTTTAAAGCGCATGGTACTGAATTATGTCGAAGTTCTGCTTATCATCCCCAATCTGATGGACAAACAAAAGTCACTAATCATACTTTTGAGTGTTATCTTCGTTGTTTTGCTGGCCAACAACCTCATGGTTGGACTGGTTGCCATGGGATAAATGGTGGTTTACTACATCGTATCATTCATCAATTAAGATGACCCGTTCGAAGCTGTTTATAGTCGCCCTCCTCCCACTATTTTAGCATATCTTCCAAACTCTACTGTTGTTCATGCTGTCGATGTTGCTCTTCGGGATCGTGATCGTACTTTGAAGATTCTCAAGGACCATTTACAAGATGCTCAATGTCGAATGAAGGTTTATGCTGATTCTCATCGCACCGAACGTTCTTTTGAAGTAGGTGACTTGGTTTTCTTACGACTTCAACCTTATCGTCAAGTGACATCGGCTTCTCAAAGTTTTTCAAAACTTTCTCCAAAGTTTTATGGTCAATTTCGTATCTTAGAACGTGTTGGACCTGTTGCCTACAGATTGGAACTTCCGTTTGGTTGTCGTATACATCCAGTTTTCCATTTCTCACCTTTAAAAATCAAGTTAGGTGTTGGTGTCACTCCGACTCCCGATCTTCTATCTCTTGAAGACACCGCTAGCTGGGTACCTGAAAAAGTTTTAGACCGGGGAATGTTTAAGAAGGATAATTGTGCTGTCACTCAGTGGCTCATTCAATGGAAAGGTCGTTCACTGGATGAGGCAACTTGGGAAGACTATGCTGATTTTGTTGCTCGGTTTCCAGAATTTTCAGCTTGAGGACAAGCCAAGTTTCAAGGGGGTTTCGATGTTACGACTCCAACTCTATTCTAAGTTCTATTAGAAGTATTTATATTTAGTAATTATTTGATTTATAGTTATGATTGGATTAGGAATAGGTATCGTAATAGAATAAAAAGTCTTTTTATTCTCTATATAAGGAGACTGGTTGTAATGATTAGTTAACTTTTGATCAGTAATATCAATTTAGGTGGTTTGATCTCCAATTCAAAAGATCAACTTTGATGGTTTTGATCTCCAATCAAAAGATCAATTTAGGTTTTTAACATCTAAAAGATTAGTATCCTACCACAAATTACCTATAAGACAAATCCTAATTATACTATTGAATGTGGTGCAAGTCAAGGTGATGAGGATAAACAAAAAAGGGATGCTGATTGAGATGAATCTGGTGCACAAATTGTTGCTTTGCTTTAGATGAATTGAAATCAGATTTGATTTGGCAAATTTGATATATGACAAGGAAAACAAAAAAAAAGGTAGAAAATGAAATAGAATGAAATAATAAAAAAATAGTGAAATTACACGTAATATTTATTACATTTTAAAATAGTTTAGAGGTAATAAAACCACCGTAAAAGAAATGTGTGTCCCTTAAACTTTGTGTATAGTCCAGGGGTACTTATGCTTTTTTTCAATATAAAAGGAGCCACATAAATTCGGAGGGAAGAATATTTTTTTATAAAAAAGAATGTAGATGCCTCCAAGCAAAATAATTATTCGTTCATACCCTCATATTTTTATGCCTAAAACTATTTTTCCGGATGCTCCCAAAATTAACACTAGCATGATATTGCCATGTCTCTTATATATCATAATGATATCAAAAAATGATATCAAAAGAACTTCTTTCGTTTCTTTAAAAACATTCGTTAGCTCTCTATGAAAATTCATATGGTATATATATATATCCTGATAGGGTATTATAGAGGATCATATTTATTTATTTAAAAATACATTTTTCTCAAAATAACTTCAATCCTTCAATGAAATACTCCTTAATATTTCATAATACCATCATAATATATATGTCAAAGTCATTCGCGGCCACCTAAAGACTAAAGTTATCCACATAATTAAGTTAGACACTTTAATTTGGGCTTGTTCCTATTGAACACGTGCACCATTCAAAAATTATATCTACTGAACACTTTTTTGATAATCATAAAAATAAATAAGGAGAAGGTAATATACTCGCCAATGACTTGACAAAATAACGAATCAATCGATTCCACGTGGCATTTGGATTAAAAAATTATGTGAAAAAAAAAACTATTTTTCAGGAGAAAAAAAATCTAATTTCTAAACCCTAACCCACCCACACTCAACCCTCCCTCCTTTTTTAGTGCCGCTGGCCAACCGCTACCTGTAACAAGAGGATTACTCCTGTTACAGTGAAGAACAAGAAAAAGAGAAAGGAAAGAAGAAAAGGAAGAATAAGGAGATATTCAGTATATTGATCGATAAGGAAGTGAAACAATACTTCAGCTTGTTAAGGCTTTACAATGGGCCTTGCTGAACTAATACAAACTTAAGGACTAAAGTAACATTAAGGCAACTTAGTAACTAACTTGTACCTAAAGGGCTACTATGCTCTATTAAAAACATAAGGGACTATTTTTAATAAAAAAACCGTGGTCACAATTTAGAATATTGTGACATTCTATCCTCCTTCAGATTGACTTCTTCTTCAAAATTCAGCAATTTCTGGAAACTGAGATTTAATGAATTGGTAGTCTTCCCAAGTCGCTTCCTCAGGTAGTAGATTAGCCCATTGGACTAATATTTGTGTAGCTACTTCATTCCCTTTCTTTATCATCCTCCTATCCAATACAACTATTGGTTCTGTCACGATCTGTCCATCAACTGAGCACAAAGGAAGATTAATGGAAGGTGTAATTTGAGCTCCAATCTTCTTCTTGAGCTGAGAGACATGGAATACAGGATGTATCCTAGCAGTGGTAAGTAATGCCAGCTTGTAATCCACTGATCCAACCCTCTGGATGATCTGATAGGGACCATAAAACTTGGAAGAAAGTCTGAGGTTCCTCTGGAGTGCTACAAAAGTCTGTCTATAGGACTGCAACTTCAAGAACACCCAATCCCCTTCTTGAAATTCCCTTTCTGTTCTCCTTCTGTCATCATACACTTTCATTATGTTCTGAGCATTCTTCAAGTTTTCTTTCAAGATTCTAGCCACCAATTGTATCTCATTGAGTAGTTGATCCACATAATACACTATAGATTGAACAATAAGTTCGAAAGTAGTTTGAGGAGGATCATAGCCATACAATACCTTGAAGGGAGTCATTTTCAGTGAGGTGTGATAAGTGCTATTATACCAATATTCTGCCTGTGATAGCCACTTGTGCCACTCATTTGGTTTGTACCCAGTCATACACCTTAGATAATTCTCTAAACACTTGTTCAACCTCTCAGTTTGACCATCAGTCTGTGGATGATAAGCATAACTGTAACATAGTTGCATCTGAAGAAGCCTGAACATCTCCTTTCAGAAATGGCTCAAGAATACCTTGTCTCTGTCAGACACTATGCTCTTGGGTAGTCCATGTAATTTGTAAATATTATCTAAGAATAATCTGGCTATTTGTGAGGATGTGAAAGGATGAGCAGTGGCTATGAAATATGCATATTTACCGTACCTGTCAACAACTACCACTATGGTATCCTTCCCTTCAGATTTTGGCAACCCTTCAATGAAATCCATGGAAATGTGATCCCATGCTCCTTCAGGAATGGGGAGAGACTGTAACAACCCTGGATAGGCCACTTGTTCATCTTTACACCTTTGGCACACTTCACATACTTGTACTATAGCCTTGACTTGTTCAATCATTGCCGGCCAGTAGAATATGGATTTAAGCCTTTGGTAAGTCTCCCAAACCCCTGAGTGTCCCCCTAATCCAGACTGGTGCATTGTCAAAACCAGTTGTTGTATCAAGGGCCCATATTGTCCCACCCAAGCTTTTCCTTTATACCTCAATATCCCTTGTTGCATGAAAAGATTCATTTCACTGTTATTATCAACACTAATTGTTGTTATTGCTTGTACTACTTATGAATCTCCTTGGCAGCTTTTCAAAATCTCCTCAATCCACTTAGGCTGTTCTTGAGTTATTACAGAACACTGAGCTGTGTCTCCTTTTGGACTTTGATCCTGCTGAACTGTGGTTTTCCTGGATAAGGCATCAACTACTACATTCTTAACCCCTTTCTTGTATTGGATCTCAAAGCTCAATCTAATTAGTTTAGTCACCCCTTTATGTTGTAGAGATGTGGTGATGCTTTGGTCTTGTAGGAACTTTAAGCTAAAATGGTCTGTCTTGATGATGAAATGGTTTGGATGAAGGTAATGTCTCCACCTGTCCACATCTTGTAGTAAGGCTATTAGTTCCTTCTCATATGTAGACATGCCTTGGTGTTTCATGCTCAACATCTGACTCATAAAAGCCAATGGTCTTTTGTCTTGCATCAAAACTACACCAATTCCTGTGTTGCAGGCATCCACTTACAATATAGATGTTACACCCCGTAATTCCAAGAGAATGAGATGAGAACGTACGTAAGGAAATAAGATTTGAATTAGGAAAAAAGAGTTGGCAGAATGATTTTGGACATATTTTTAGTCAACTTTGGAGCGGTATATCTCCTAGTATATTAGGAGTTTTTAGGTGTTTCAAAAGCCTAAGATGAAGTTCGTCGAGTTTAGTTTCCAACGCAATAAACCGCTCGTCGGTAGGACATCGGAGTAGAAAACTATGGACGTTACAAGTTTAGCTGACAGAAAAGGAGGAAAAAGGTTTCAGTCAGGCGCCACGGCGCCGTATTTCAGGACTGTGGCTCCGTAAGTCCTGAAGTCCTCTGAAGTTTCAGCGCCACGACGCCGGGCTACAGGGCCGTGGCGCCGACGCGGGAATTTGCGAAAATTGGCTAAGTCTAAGAAGATATTTGTGTGAAGAACCTATGGGAGAGTGTGAGTGTCCTCCCAACGACATGGAACAAGTAAAGCCTAATATATTGGCTAAGTCTTGAAAGACTTAGCCATTGTTGCAAGACTTCATCCAAATGCACATTTTACTCTTTTTTTCTCTCAAGAAATCAAGAACAAGATTATTACATCTTCCAAGTTTAATTGTTAATCCAAGATCAAGCTCCCTAATGAAGTAATAAGCATTATCCATAGACTTGAGGCTCACGATTTTGAGCTCACCTTCTCTTCCAAAACCCTAAAATTTTATATGAACTTTTGGAAGATCAACAAGAAGAGAAGTTGATTATAAGCTTCTAAGGGTCGAGTATTGCGGATTGGAACGTAAGAATTTGGAGCTAAGACTACCTCTAAGGATCGACTTTAAGCGAATTATTTTTGAGCTATATTGTGGTAAGATCTCTTCCTCCATTCGATGTAATTACATGTTGTGTATTGATATAGTTAAGGGAAGGATGTGTAACAAGAAAAACGGAAACAAAGAACGTATATGGATATTTGCATGTTTGGTCGATTTGGGCCTTTTTATATCATTGGGTTATATTGAAGGTGTCTTCACGATATATGTGTTATACGTTGAAGGAAATTTAGTCGGGTAACTATTGATATGTATTATGTATAAACTTTGGAATAACAACTTGGATATTAAGGAATTGAAAGGAGATATGTTGATGAATTGTTATGGCCGGAAGTGACATTAAATTGCTAGGTATATAGGATAGTTTTTAAGGGTTATTGTGGACTGATTTTATTGGACTATTTATGTGAATTTTGGGGCAGAATTTTACACGTCTGGTTGGTGTGTAATCCCCTTTTGATTAACTGTTGACTGCACCTTAAATGTGGCTTATTGGTTATTGAATTGAGCCTTGGAAAAGGTGAAAACGTACGTAGAAACAGAGGAAATGCTGCCCAAATTTCCGTAGAATTAGAGGGCATTATTTAGTATAAGTCTTATACTAGAAAGTATGATATTGATAGAAGTTCTATCATCATTATAGGTTGAAGTACTACGTGTAGCATATTCTACTTGGAGGGTGGAATAACTAATAAGGTTGAAGTACGCTGGAGCGTATTGCTACTTGTCGTTAGTCGTCGTGAGGTATGTGAACCTCTTCCTTCTTTTGGCATAATCCTACGTATGAGATATACATGTGGTATTATTTCATGATTCATTCTACTCTTCGAAGTTAAGAAGTATTCATGTTGTGGATTCTATGTTAAAGGTATGTCTAAATTATCCTAAGTCCTTACCAAGTCTTATGGGAGATGTTGGTAAGAATGGTTAGGAAGTTATGAGGTTTGATTTAAAGCTATGTGCCTTGATTTATTTGAAGTAAGTAAGTTGATTTTATATTTGAAAATGACTTGAATTTATATGTCAAAAAGACTTGATTTTATAAGTAGAAGTTATATGATTTTAAAGAGAATAAGTTACTTGGTTTTGGAAGTATATGAGACTTGATTTCTTTAAAGGTTATGAAACTTTATTTTTCAAGTTATGAGACTTGATTTCTAAAGTATAGATGACATGATTTTATATGTATAAGCGACATGATTTTAAAGAGTATATGTTACGAGGTCTTAAGACTATAAGCCTTGATTTTATAAGTGGAAATGACTTGATTTAAAAGTATGGGTTACTTGAATTATTTCTAAAATTAAGAGGCTTGATCTCGAAAGAGTATGTCACTTGAGTTGTAAAAAGTAAAAGTTTATTGATTTAAAGAGAAGGAGTTGCATGATTCTTTTATAAGTATGTATGTACGTAGTACCTTGGATTTAGTTTCCCTAATGTTACAAGATATGATAATGCCTTAGGGTTATTAAAAAGGAGGATGTGATAAAGTGCCTTAGTTCTAAAATGAAAGGTTGTTATAATAGCTTTATGGGAAGTTGTTATAACGACTTAATGAGAAGTAAAAAGATGGTTTAAAATGTCATATGGTTGCATTGATACACCGAGTCCCACCACGGGCCGAGTTATGTTATAGATGCAATACACCGAGTCCCACAAATGGGCCGGGTTACGTCATATAAAGAGCATTACACCGAGTCTCACAAATGGGTCGGGTTACGTTATACAAAAGATTACACCGAGCCTCACAATGGGCCGGGTTATGTCATGTAGATGCATACACCGAGTCCCATCATGGGCTGGGTTACGTTATATTGCTGCATACACTGAGTCCCACAAATGGTCTGGGTTACGTCGCATATTGTATCATTACACCGAGTCCCACAAATAGACCGGGTTACGTTATACAAAAGATTACACCGAGCCCCACAATGGGTCAGATTATATCATGTAGATGCATACACCGAGTTCCATCATAGGCCGAGTTACGTTATATTACTGCATACACCGAGTCCACAAATGGGTTGTATTACGTCGCATATTGTATCATTACACCGAGTTCCACAAATGGGTCGGGTTACGTTATACAAAAGATTACACCGATCCCCACAATGGGCCGGGTTATGTCGTGTAAATGCATACACAAAGTCCCATCATGGGGCGGGTTACGTTATATTGCTGCATACAACGAGTCCCATAAATGGGCCAGGTTACGTCGCATATTGCATCATTACACCGAGTCCCACAAATGGGTCGGGTTACGTCACATGTTGAAGCATACACCGAGTCCCGCAAATGGGCCGGGTTACGTCACACATATTGTTAATTACATCGAGCCCAAAATAGGCCGGGTTACGTTATATTAATGAGTCCATCGAGTCCCTCCATAAAGGGCCAGGTTATATTATATGAGATACGTTAGTTATGCATGTATGAACTTGATGATTTTCTAAGCATGTATGTAGGAATATGGTCATAACTCTTTTTTGAAAAAAAAGGGAAAAAGTAATGTACGATTGATTTCATAAGTTGAAATGACACGGTTGGATCTGGTATTTAATTTTCATACTTGCCCCTGTCATTCTTTTGTACAGTTATGATCTTGTTTACTGTACCTTATTTTTCGTTCCATACTTAGTACCTGTTGTACTGACCCCCTTCGGGGGGCTGCGTTCATGCCCGCAGGTATTAGGTACCCAGGTTGTGGATCCGCATGCTTAGGATCCTTGTTCAGTATTTTGGGATAGTTCCGATGTTCCGGAGCTTGTCATTATGACTATGTATGTTCAGAGGTACGGCGGAGCCTTGTCCCGTCATAGTTGTTGTTTAAACTCTTAGAGGTCTGTATTCATATGTTGGTTAGACTGCGAGAGTGGTATGTTGTTATACAGTGATATGTTATGGTGGTAGCCTTATCGACTTTGCCTTTGTTGTAAAAAAAAGAAAAAAAATGATAAGTGGTATTTATCTTCCGCGTTTTACTTATGTTGTATAAATAGAAGGGTGCCCAGGTAGGGCACCAGTCACGGGTCCGGAGTTCGAGGCGTGACAATAAATGGCTTGCTGAAGTTAGGTAATGCTAGTACTGGTGTTATGGACATAGCTAATTTTAACTGATTGAAGGCTGCTTCAACTTCCTGATTCCACTTGAATTCCCCCTTCTTCAACAGGTTTGTCAATGGCTTACTGATCTGTGCATATCCCTTCACAAATTTCCTATAGTACCCTGTTAACCCCAGGAAACTTCTCAGTTCCTTGACTGTTCTTGGGCAGGTCCATTCCACCATTGTTATCACCTTGACAGGGTCAGTGCTTACTCCTTTATCATGTATAATGTGTCCCAAATACTCAACTTGGGCTGTCCAAACTCACATTTGCTGAGCTTAGCAAAGAGCTGATGTTTCTTCAACAGTTTAAGTACACACTCCAAGTGTCTCAGGTGCTCCTCCATAGACTTACTATAGACTAGTATGTCATTAAAGAATACTAGGATAAATTTCCTTAGATGCTCCTGGAATACACAATTCATAAGTGACTAAAAAGTTGCAGGTGCATTAGTTAAACCAAATGGCATTACCTTGAATTCCCAAAGCCCATGATGGGTCTTGAATGCAGTCTTGTGTTCTTCTCCTTCTTTCATTCTCACTTGGTGATATCCAGCTCTCAAATTTACTTTAGAGAATACCTTGGCTCCACACAGCTCATCCAATAGGTCATCAATTATGAGAATATGATACTTGTTCTTGAAAGTAAGTTGGTTTAACTTTCTGTAATCCACACATAACCTCCATGTTGAGTCTTTCTTTCTAACTAACAAGGCAGGGGAAACAAAGGAAGACTGACTAGGTACAACAATGTCAGCTCTAATCATGTCTGCTACAATAGATTCAATAACATTTTTCTGCTCATAAGAGTACCTATAAGGTCTCAAGTTGAAAGGTTGAGCTCCAGGTACTAGTTGAATCATGTGGTCACAATTTCTTTTAGGAGGTAGCCCAGTAGGCTCCTGAAATATGTGTTGGAACTTATGTAATAAGGTATCAATGTCAGGGTGTGTAGTCTGCTTACCCTTAGATGTCTTTTCTGGTTTAATCATGGCTACTTCAGCAATTACTTCTCCAGTACCACAGTGCAACATTCTTTTTAGTTCTTCAAGATTCATAGTGGCTATGTTACTGTCTTCTTGTTCACCATATAATGTAATTATCTTCCCCTTAAACATGAAACTCAGGCTGTGGGGCCTGGTGTGTAATATCATAGGGGCTACCATGTCTATCCAATCCATACCCAGAATCATATCACATCCCTCTACTTTCATTATCCTTAATCCGAAACTAAAGGGCTCATTCTGCATCTTCCAATGGAACACATGACTCTCTAAATGGCAGTCCATTTCTTGTCCATTGGCTACATAATCCTTCATAGGTTTCTTCATAGGTTGTATTGGTAGTCTTAGCCTCTTGACAATATAGGGGTCTATGAATGGATGTGTATACCCACTGTCAATCAGTACTGTCATAGATATCTTGCCAGCATACCCTATAATATTTATAGTGGATATCTTTCCTTTGGAAGAACTTAGGCCCAAAAGGGCATTAATTGAAACCTCAGCTTGTTCAGTGCGACCCTCCCATGTTTCTTCAAGTGTTTCAGCTACATCCACAAACATCTCTTGTCCTTCCATGGTATTCATAATTCTTTGTTTGCATTGATAGCCTGGAAAATATCTCTCCTTGCATCTATAGCATATGCCTTGTTCTCTAAGGTTCTCAAAATTGTTTGGAGTGGTATTTGGTTTGTAGGGTGCTTTGTTTAGTGGTTTAGTAACAATGTATGTGGGTCTGAGAGTGGTAGTGTTTATAGGGGGGTATTTAGGGGCAGGGGTTTGGTTATTTCTGTTATAGAGAGTGAATGTAGGTTTTGGATTGAAAGTTTGATGGTTCTTCTGTTGTGCAAAGGGAATAAGGGCCTTGAAGGACTCTTCATATAGCTTAGCAGTTTCATATGCATCCAACACTGTCTGAGGGTTGGTTATTTTGACTAGGGGTTTGAGTTCAGGTTTCAGTCCACTCAGAAAACTGGAAATGTAGTGGGTTTCATTGAGTGATGGATTAATCAGGGTCATGTATCCTGTAAGCTCCTCAAATTTGTCTTGGTACTGATCCACAGTCCCTGTTTGCATAATTTTATTGAACTCATCTACAATATCCTGAGGTCGAATGTTTTCAAACCTCCTACACACGTCATGACGGAATGTAGACCATGTCATAACTCCATTATTATGAATAATACAACTATAGAACCATACATCTGCTTTCTCCCCAATATGGACAAAAGTATAACTAAGCTTTTCCTGTTCGGCAATGTTGTAAAGTTCAAAGAATTTTTCGTTTTTTCGCATTTTCTCAACCAACTCCTTGGGTTATTGCCATCAAGTTCGGGAAAGTTCATCTTAGGTTTAAAGGTTCCGTGGTTAGTGTTGGTTTCAGTATTTTGGTTCAACGTATTTGGGGATGTTGGGTGTGTGAAAGGAACATTAGGGTTTCGATATAGTGGTGGGCTTGATAGTTTTGGAGCAGCTGGAAGAAATGCAAAACCTCTTCCTACACTCTCTCCCGATGGTGTATAAGAAATCGAGCTAGGGATAGAGTTTCGACTACCTGAAGCTAAATCGAAGTCGTAGTTTGGTGGAGCAGACTGAACGTTTACTGGAATCGATCCGAGAGTAATGTTTGCTAGAGCCGTTGCCGTTGCTGGTGTTGCTGGCTTGCATGTGAGCCATTCCGTCCATAAACACTTCAAACTTTCGATTAATTTCGCTGATTTCTTCGTTTTTCTTCTGTTCTACCGCTTCGATTCGTCGATTGGTTTCCTCCGTGAGCATCATTAGTTGCGTTAGTTGCGTTTTCAGCGACTGCATATCATCGTGAAGGGCTTGCATCTCCGGTGAGATGCTGGGATTAATTTCTGATACCATTTGTAACAACTAACAAGAGGATTGCTCCTGTTACAGTGAAGAACAAGAAATAGAGAAAGGAAAGAAGAAAAGGAAGAAGAAGGAGATATTCAGTATATTGATCGATAAGGAAGTGAAACAATACTTCTCTGTTAAGGCTTTACAATGGGCCTTGCTGAACTAATACAAACTTAAGGACTAAAGTAACATTAAGACAACTTAGTAACTAACTTGTATCTAAAAGGCTACTATGCTCTATTAAAAACATAAGGGACTATTTTTAATAAAAAGAACTATGGTCACAATTTAGAATATTGTGACACTACCGTCCACCTAGAGCCGGGCCATTTTTTTTTTGAAAAATTATTTCATTTTCTTCTTATTTTAGATTTGATTATTTAATTTTGGATAAATGTTTTTTGTAAAAGACAGAACGAAAAGAGCGGTGACAATGGTGGGACTCCATTTTTCCGGGGAATAAAGTATTAGTGGTGCTTTTCAGATTTGAAAAATAAAAAAAATAATTATTGAAAATAAATTGTAAATTAAAAATTATTTTTATATAAAGAATTAAAAGAAATAAAAAACCAAAAAACCAAAAATGATAATAATAAGAAGAAGAGAAACTTTCATTTCTTCTATACGATATGGGCACCAGACACTGTGCCTCCCACCTAATGATCGTTGAGTACCATATTTATATTTTTCTATCAATTTCTGTCGGGTCGGAAAAGTGAGACCTCGTGAATGAGGAATTTCCCGGTGAGAAGAGAAGCAAATGAAGGAGAATGCGTGGGGGAAGGTGACTGACGCAGAGCTTTAATTTTTTTTAATTTTATACTTGAGATGACTGACGCACTCCAACAAAGTGAACAACACTTTTTTTGCTACATTAGCAAAAAGTGTTCAATAAATACAATTTTTGAATGATGCTAGTGTTTAATTTAGACTTGTTCCTAACTTCCTATTAAACACGTGCGTTATTTTCTTAGTTATTCATAATATAATCGACATTATATAAATATATTGAGATAATATCACGGAGAATTGTGTCCGTCATTTTTTTAATTATTCATAATATCATAATTATATATAAATATATTGTGATGATATTACGATAGCGATAAAGATCTGCTTCCACTCTATTTTTTTTTCCACTTAAACAAACGTTCAAAATTTTGACAAATGGTATGATAATACTCCTAGATTACGTAAATCAAACCCCAAAAGAAAAAAAAAATTAGATTTTTATATACATATGACTGTTTAGTCAACAAAATAAAAGTGAAAAGGTGACAAGTGAGGCTCATGGAAATATGGAAAAGAACAATTGATACACGTATATGCTTGGGAAGTGACAAGTGAGGTTCATGCAAAGCGCCCCTTACTCTTTGTTTTCTATGTTAAAACCATTTTCATATACATAGGCTTTGGGAACAATTCATCTTTCTGCAACTTTCTCATTACCCTTTGTTTTCTTTGTTAAACCATTCTCATTTCACTGTTTTCTCTTTTTTCATGACTTCTTTTCAGAACCGTACCCTCATCGGTCTTGTCATTTTCCAGAACTTCTTGTATCCAGGTATATATCTTGATCTCTCTCTGTTAATGTTTTCCCATGATATAGTTTATTTTATATATATGTCCTAGTTTTCCATGATTTTGTGTTATCAAGCTAAAATCTTGATAAGGGGTGAATTTTTATATATATCTATATCCTAGTTTTCCATGGTTTTGTGTTTTCAAGCTAAAATCTTGATATGAGTTGTTTGTTTGTATATATCTATATCCTAATCTCTATGTTCAACTGTTTTCCCATGATTTTTGTGTTATAATCTCTCTCTGTTCAACTGTTTTCCATGATTTTTGTGTTATCAAGCCAAAATCTTGATATGGGTCGGTGTACAAATCAAGTCTTGATGACTTTATGTGTTTGTTTTCATTAAAAGGAACTGTTTCTTTTTGGGAATGTTAACAGTAATAAAGTCTTGAATTCATGTTTGTGTTTTCATTAAATATCACTGATTGTTTTTTTAGGGAAAGTGCTTTTTTTAATGGTTAACAGTATTTAAGTCTTTAATTCATGTTTTTGTTTTCATTAAAATTCACTGATTGTTTATTTTGGGGAATGTTAAAATCAAGTCTTGAATTCATGTTTTTGTTTTCATTAAATGCACTGATTTTTTTAATAGCTAAAGTGCTCTATTTTTTAATTTGGGAATGTTAACAGTGATGTATAGGTCACCCGTCCCCGGGACCGTGACTGGTGCCTTACCCGGACACCCAAGTAGACATACACCATAGTAACCAGCGGAATATAAACTCGCAACATGAAACAGTGTAAAATAAGAACAGTCTATCCAAAGATAAGTTGCCTTTCGGCATGTATATAAATACCAAAAGTGAACAGTTACATCCCAACTTTACAACAGGACTATAGACCTCTAAGAAGGTGTAAACACTATGACGGGACAGGGCCCCGCCATACCCCTGAATATACAAAAGTCTACAACTTCAGGGAACCGTACCAAAAAGGCAAGCCTCCGGAGAAATGGAGCTTTCCGAGAGCTGACCAGTGATCCTAAGAGTGCGGATCAGCAAGCTATGTACCTTAACTCGCGCAGATGAACGCCCCCGGGCGAGGTCAAGACAACAGTACCAAGTATGTGAAACGAAAATATCAGAAATGAAATCATAATCACATATAAAACAGGAGACATGTATGATAACCAAACCACAGTACACGATATATATTAGCAGTCATGTCAAATCAGGGTCTCACGCCCGTAAAAAAAAATCATCACTCAAATATAACCCGGCCAATGGCCGCATGCCCCGGCATCTTACCTCGGTATAAGCATGTCCATGGAATCATCCTAACAGACGCATACCCGTGGACCATCCATCGTGTCAGTATGTCCAAAGGAAACAACAAAATAACACTCATAGTGGAAACATACCCGTGGGCCCCCCAGCGTGTCAGTATGTCCCAAGGAAATAACAAGATAACATTCACCGTGGAAGCATACCCGTGGGCCCCCCAGCGTGTCAGAATGTCCAAACAAAATAACAAGATAACATTCACCGTGGAAGCATACCCGTGGACCATCCATCGTGTCAGTATGTCCAAACAAGGAAATAACAAGATAACACTTTACCGTGGAAGCATACCCGTGGGCCACCCAACGTGTCAGTATGTCCAACATGGTCGAGAATAACATGACCGGCCCTCCATCGAGAGACGCGGTAGCATACAGACACAATACTCGTACACCAAGACTATCACAAGCAAGCATAAGCAAGTTATGCACACTCAAGGTATTTTCATTCTATGCCAAGAATCCGGGTTTTCACCCCAAGGTACTACTTACTTTATTTCTTTCAAAAGATCCATCTCTTTCACCAAAGTCACATGATACTAATACTCGTAGTATCAACAATAGAGTAACTATTATATTAAGTAAACCAAACAATTTCCATACTTTTTTTTTAAAAATAAAAATCAAGACAATACCATGCCTTCCTTTTTTATGTCAAATCACTTCTCGAACTAGTTTAAGTTTCAAAACTTCAAATTCTCAAGTCTCTTACTTTTAAACCAAATCCCATGACGGGGAAACGATCAAGTCTCACATCTTATTAAAACAATCACAAACTACCAATACACGAGCCTCAGGTCCACGGCTGGAGCGGGAGAATGGGTTCTGAGAGATGGCGATTATTAGCTTGGTCGTGGCGAGACACGAGATAAATTTGGATCACGGCGATTCGATTTGATAGCACCGTAGTTCACCCCAGATCGGATAGTTTGAGACTACGGGACTTCCTGAGTTGCAGCCCGCCAGAGTTCTTTGGGTCGAGGCCTGAGGATGATCCGCAGGAGTTCATCCGAAGCGATTCACATGGATCGTAGAGTGATCAAGGCTTCGAGACCGAGTCGGTGGTCTTAGGTTCACATCGGTTGCGTGATCTGCGATCGGGTTTGATTCACGGAGCGGTCGGGAGGGCATGCCCTCCGGTATTTGGGGACGAGTTCTCGAGGCATTTCACTCACTTCTTGCCTCCGCAGATGAGAGCACGAGCCGACATTTTTGATCTTGAGGCGAAGCGGCGCCATTGGGAGTACAACGCGTGGAGTTCGACTCGTTGGCTCGGTATGTCCCCGCGTTAGTGGCGGATATGGAGGGCGAGTGCACCGCTACGTCGCGGGCTTGATGACTACTCGGCGAGTCTTGCTCGTGTAGCTCTTCACCGCATGGACATTGCCCGCGTGCGCAGCTTATGCAGGTGTGAGGAGCGTAGATGTCGACGGATTAACCAAGATCTGCAGAAGAGGGCCAAGACAGCAGGGTCCTTTGGTAACTTTCAAGGCGGACCGCCTCAGCAGCAGGCTAGTTATGCGCCTCAGCCAGTACGGAGTACTCCACCACGCCTTCGGGGCGTCGGGAGATTCGAGGCGGTCGTGGCTCGAGTTTCAGGTTTTCGAGGGAAAAGGGATGTTAGTCAGATGGGGCCACCCCTACCTCGTTGTGGCCGATGTGGTAGGCTCCACGATGGGGAGTGTCGTGCTGGTAGGGGAGTTTGTTTTACATGCGGCCAGCAAGGCCATTTTGCGAGGAACTGTCCGACCAGAGATAACACGGATGAAGAGATTCAGCCTTCGGGATCAGTGGCTGGTTCATCGCCTTCTTTTGCTATGCGCCGTGCAGGGCAGGATCATGATTAGAACGACAAGGGGAAAGTGAAGCAGTAGTTACAGGTATATCCTTAACCCTCTAACGATTAGTGGGTGTGATGAGATGGTTACGTGTTAAGTGTTATGTGCGGGTAATTTTATGTAAATTGTGATTTTATTAAGCCTGGTTTGTAGAAGGGGTAAGTTTGGGGACGTGGAAGTGTGAGCCTTAGAATTCTGATAACCGTGGGAACCTTAGATACAGGGCCATTTTGAGTGGAAGATTCTACAGGGGACCTTTGTCGAGGAACATAGTATACGTGGGGTATACTTGGGTGATAAGTCCATGAGTAGTGTGAAAGGATAGTGGGTAGCTAAACTAAGGAAACCACTAGGTTTTTCGTGACTTGCATAGAGAGATTGTCTCGGATCGGGAACAAGAGTGTGGTACGTATACTAGAAGGAGTTCGAGTTTGCAAGAAGAAGAGTTAAGAGGGTCTATGTCAATACTGTGATTTGAGTAAGTCTTGAAGGAACATTCGGGACGAATGTTTCTAAGGGGGGGAGAATGTTATACCCCGTAGTTCCGGAGTATGTATGTAAGGACGTACGTACGAATGTATAAACCCTAATTAGGGTAAGAATTAGAGAATTGTTTTCCGACGGAAAATATTCGAACCTTGTGAAGGAAATTTTTTACGTTTTCAATATTTTTTTATGGAATTTTTCCAAGAGATTAATATTTTGGACCAATAGGAGGGCGACACGTGTCACCCAAGAGCCATGTGGGACGTGTTTTTTCAAGACTAGTGGGCAAGACAAGTGGCCAAAAGTTTTGCATGGCAATTGCATGGCATGGACGGTTTTTGCAAGAATTAGTGGGCAAGTCAAATGGTCAAAGTCTTGCATGGTCTTGCATGGCATTTGTGGGACAAATGTATAAAGGAACCTACATCCTAAATCTCTACCATACACATGTTTCAATCCTAACCCTTGGTTGTACTATATAAACCCCTTTAGTTGATGAAAATCTTCCACACTTAGAACATTTCAAGACTTGAAAATATTTTCTCTCCCTCCTAGCTAGTTCTCGTCCAAACCCCCCTTTTCTTGAGCAAATGTTGTCCAAAAATTCTTAAACTTATAAGTGTTCTTCCTAAATGTATTAGGAAGATTATTAACCAAGAGTTAGACAAGATTTCACACCCCTAGCCTCAAAAATCCTCACAAAGCCGAGAGTGGACAAATTTGGAATTTCAGTGTTCTTCACTTTTTGGAGTCAATTCTTGAATAGAAGTTGGTTAGGAACTTCTAAGGGTGACTTGTGGTGGTTTGGAACACAAAGATTTGGAGCTAAAACACAAAGATTTGGAGCTAAGACTTGCTTTGGAACGACTTTAAGTTCTTGGATATTTTTGGGCTATTTTGAGGTAATGAACCTTAACCTCTTTGTGAAGTTGATTATTATGTATATTGGATATTATATATATATTGGAAGTATATTATGAAGTATGAGACATAAGGAAAGATTTGGATCTTGTTAAGATGTTAAAAGAAGAATTGACATATTAGCCATTAAAATGGTAAAAATGTATCCATTACTTGACTAAGAAGTTAACAACAAAGGAACTATAACTTATATAAGGATTGAAATATAAGTTGGAAGACTAATGAAGTAATTGGATAAGTAAAATTGTAAAAGTTGGCCAAGGACCCCAACTTAAGGACCGTATCTACTTTGGACCGTATCTACTTTGGACCGTATTTACTTTGGACCGTATTTACTTTGGACCGTATTTACATTGTTGTTATGAAGGAGAGATTGTTAATCGCGTTCCGTTTGGGCGTGTTATCCCCTTCTTTAATTATTGTTGTTATGAAGGAGAGATTGTTAATCGCGTTCCGTTTGGGCGTGTTATCCCCTTCTTTAATTATTGTTGTTATGAAGGAGAGATTGTTAATCGCTTTCCGTTTGGGCGTGTTATCCCCTTCTTTAAATTATCGGAATTATTGCGCCTTATTTATGGCATGTTGGTTTCTATTATCGGGCCTTGGTAAAGGTGGAGAATTGAGTAGAAACGGGGGAAGTGCTGTCCAATTTTTCGTAGACTAAGAGAAGTCTTACTTAGAAGAATCCCACGAAAAAAACTAGAAGTTGATAGGCGTGTTTTGACTATTATAGGTTGACACTCTGCGCGCGACATATTCGACTTGGCAAGTGGAGTTAGCCGAGGAGGTATGTGATTCTTCCTATTCTCTTGAGCATGATATTTGTGAAATACATATATATATATATATAGTGCGGCGTGTGTTGAAGGAGTTGATTTCCCTTTTATGTTCCTGACTTGATTCTAGTTAAGTGACTTGTTATAAAATGTTAAGGACTTGAATTATGTTAAAAAGTTGTAAAACCTCATTCATGAGTAATGAGTACTTGGTCTTTAAAAATAATAAGTTATCTTGAATTCGGAAATGAGAGTAGTTGTCCTTGGATGGTTTAAAACATAAAATGTTATAATAGCTTGATGGGAAGTTAGTTATAACGCCTTTATGAAAATGAAGAAATGGTTTTATTATTGGTTTTAAAATGATAATTTGACAGTTGTTTTAAAAAGATGTGAGACTTGATCGTTTCCCCGTCATGGGATTTGGTTTAAAAGTAAGAGACTTGAGAATTTGAAGTTTTGAAACTTAAACTAGTTCGAGAAGTGATTTGACATAAAAAAGGAAGGCTAGTGCACCGCTACGTCACAGGGCTTGATGACTACTTGGCAGAGTCTTGCTCGGGTGTAGCTCTTCAGCCGGGCATGGACATTGCCCGCATGCAGGCTTATGCACTTGGGTGTGAGGAGCGTAGATGTCGACGGATTAACCAAGATCTGCAGAAGAGGGCCAAGACAGCAGGGTCCTTTGGTAACTTTCAAGGCGGACCGCCAGTGAGCTAGTTATGCGCCTCGGCCCGACGGAGTACTCAGCTCTGATCTTGGGACGTCCGAGATCGAGGAGCGGTCGGGCTCGAGTTTGTGTTTCGAGGAAAAGGGATGTTAGTCGGATGGGGCCACCCTACCTCGTTGTGGCGATGTGGTAGGCTCGCGATGGGAGTGTCGTCTTTGGTAGGGAGTTTGTTTTACATGCGGCTATGAGCCATTTTGCGGAATCGTCAGGCCGGAGATAACACGGATGAAGAGATTCGACGCCGGGATCGATGGGTGGTTCATCGCCTTCTTTGCTATGCGGCGTGCGGCGGGATCATGATTAGAGCAGCGAGGAAATTAAGCGGTAGTTCTGGTATATCCCAACCTCTAACGATTAGTGGGTGTGATGAGATGGTTACGTGTTAAGTGTTATGTGCGGGTAATTTTATGTAAATTGTGATTTTATTAAGCCTGGTTTGTAGAAGGGGTAAGTTTGGGGACGTGGAAGTGTGAGCCTTAGAATTCTGATAACCGTGGGACCTTAGATACAGGGCCATTTTGAGTGGAAGATTCTACAGGGGACCTTTGTCGAGGAACATAGTATACGTGGGGTATACTTGGGTGATAAGTCCATGAGTAGTGTGAAAGGATAGTGGGTAGCTAAACTAAGGAAACCACTAGGTTTTTCGTGACTTGCATAGAGAGATTGTCTCGGATCGGGAACAAGAGTGTGGTACGTATACTAGAAGGAGTTCGAGTTTGCAAGAAGAAGAGTTAAGAGGGTCTATGTCAATACTGTGATTTGAGTAAGTCTTGAAGCAACATTCGGGACGAATGTTTCTAAGGGGGGAGAATGTTATACCCCGTAGTTCCGGAGTATGTATGTAAGGACGTACGTACGAATATATAAACCCTAATTAGGGTAAGAATGAGAGAATTGTTTTCCGACGGAAAATATTCCGAACCTTGTGAAGGAAATTTTTTACGTTTTCAATATTTTTTTATGAAATTTTTCCAAGAGATTAATATTTTGGACCAATAGGAGGGCGACACGTGTCACCCAAGAGCCATGTGGGACGTGTTTTTTCAAGACTAGTGGGCAAGACAAGTGGCCAAAAGTTTTGCATGACAATTGCATGGCATGGACGGTTTTTGCAAGAATTAGTGGGCAAGTCAAATTGTCAAAGTCTTGCATGGTCTTGCATGACATTTGTGGGACAAATGTACAAAGGAACCTACATCCTAAATCTCTACCATACACATGTTTCAATCATAACCCTTGGTTGTACTATATAAACCCCTTTAGTTGATGAAAATCTTCCACACTTAGAACATTTCAAGACTTGAAAATAGTTTCTCTCCCTCCTAGCTAGTTCTCGTCCAAACCCCCCTTTTCTTGAGCAAATGTTATCCAAATATTCTTAAACTTATAAGTGTTCTTCCTAAATGTATTAGGAAGATTATTAACCAAGAGTTAGACAAGATTTCACACCCCTAGCCTCAAAAATCCTCACAAAGCCGAGAGTGGACAGATTTGGAATTTTAGTGTTCTTCACTTTTTGGAGTCAATTCTTGAATAGAAGTTGGTTAGGAACTTCTAAGGGTGACTTGTGGTGGTTTGGAACACAAAGATTTGGAGCTAAAACACAAAGATTTGGAGCTAAGACTTGCTTTGGAACGACTTTAAGTTCTTGGATATTTTTGGGCTATTTTGAGGTAATGAACCTTAACCTCTTTGTGAAGTTGATTATTATGTATATTGGATATTATATATATATTGGAAGTATATTATGAAGTATGAGACATAAGGAAAGATTTGGATCTTGTTAAGATGTTAAAAGAAGAATTGGCATATTAGCCATTAAAATGGTAAAAATGTATCCATTACTTGACTAAGAAGTTAACAACAAAGGAACTATAACTTATATAAGGATTGAAATATAAGTTGGAAGACTAATGAAGTAATTGGATAAGTAAATTGTAAAAGTTGGCCAAGGACCCCAACTTAAGGACCGTATCTACTTTGGACCGTATTTACTTTGGACCGTATTTACTTTGGACCGTATTTACATTGTTGTTATGAAGGAGAGATTGTTAATCGCGTTCCGTTTGGGCGTGTTATTCTCTTCTTTAATTATTGTTGTTATGAAGGAGAGATTGTTAATCGCGTTCCGTTTGGGCGTGTTATCCACTTCTTTAATTATTGTTGTTATGAAGGAGAGATTGTTAATCGCGTTCCGTTTGGGCGTGTTATCCCCTTCTTTAAATTATCGGAATTATTGCGCCTTATTTATGGCATGTTGGTTACTATTATCGGGCCTTGGTAAAGGTGGAGAATTGAGTAGAAACGGGGGAAGTGCTGCCCAATTTTTCGTAGACTAAGAGAAGTAAGAGAAGTCTTACTTAGAAGAATCCCACGAAAAAAACTAGAAGTTGATAGGCGTGTTTTGACTATTATAGGTTGACACTCTGCGCGCGACATATCCGACTTGGCAAGTGTAGTTAGCCGAGGAGGTATGTGATTCTTCCTATTCTCTTGAGCATGATATTTGTGAAATACATATATATAGTGCGGTAGACGCACATGTGTTGAAGGAGTTGATTTCCCTTTTATGTTTCTGACTTGATTCTAGTTAAGTGACTTGTTATAAAATGTTAAGGACTTGAATTATGTTAAAAAGTTGTAAAACCTCATTCATGAGTAATGAGTACTTGGTCTTTAAAAAGAATAAGTTATCTTGAATTCGGAAATGAGAGTAGTTGTCCTTGGATGGTTTAAAACATAAAATGTTATAATAGCTTGATGGGAAGTTAGTTATAACGACTTTATGAAAATGAAGAAATGGTTTTATTATTGGTTTTAAAATGGTAATTTGACAGTTGTTTTAAAAAGATGTGAGACTTGATCGTTTCCCCGTCATGGGATTTGGTTTAAAAGTAAGAGACTTGAGAATTTGAAGTTTTGAAACTTAAACTAGTTCGAGAAGTGATTTGACATAAAAAAGGAAGGCATGGTATTGTCTTGATTTTTATTTTAAAAAGAAAGTATGGAAATTGTTTGGTTTACTTAATATAATAGTTACTCTATTGTTGATACTACGAGTATTAGTATCATGTGACTTTGGTGAAAGAGATGAATCTTTTGAAAGAAATAAAGTAAGTAGTACCTTGGGGTTAAAACCCGAATTCTTGGCATAGAATGAAAATACCTTGAGTGTGCATAACTTGCCTATGCTTGCTTGTGATAGTCTTGGTGTACGAGTATTGTGTCCGTATGCTACCGCGTCTCTCGATGGAGGGCCGGTCATGTTATTCTCGACCATGTTGGACATACTGACACGTTGGGTGGCCCACGGGTATGCTTTCACGGTAAAGTGTTATCTTGTTATTTCCTTGTTTGGACATACTGACACGATGGATGGTCCACGGGTATGCTTCCACGGTGAATGTTATCTTGTTATTTTGTTTGGACATACTGACACGCTGGGGGGCCCACGGGTATGCTTCCACGGTGAATGTTATCTTGTTATTTCCTTGGGACATACTGACACGCTGGGGGGCCCACGGGTATGCTTCCACGGTGAATGTTATCTTGTTATTTCCTTGGGACATACTGACACGCTGGATGGTCCACGGGTATGCGTCTGTTAGGATGGTTCCATGGCCATGCTTATACCGAGGTAAGATGCCGGGGCATGCGGCCATTGGGCGGGTTAAATTCCCGGGTTATATTTGAGTGATGATTTTTTTTTTTACGGGCGTGAGACCCTGATTTGACATGACTGTTAATATATATCGTGTACTGTGGTTTGGTTATCATACATGTCTCCTGTTTTATATAGACTGTTATGATTTCAATTATGTTTCCAGGATCATAGTTTTAATGCCAATAAATTGATTCATAGATTTCAGTTGCATGCATGGATTTCATTCCTTCTCTTTTCTGTGGTTTTGCAAATGTGAGCTCAATTTCATTAATTTATCTGCTTATTGATATGGAAAATTTCCTCGTGTACCAGATCTGAAAAGAAGATTTATACTCAGAAAAGGAAACGTACTCAGCAACCAAAAGCCACTTAGGACTAGCATCAACGCTGGTCGACTAGCATCAAGATCGCGGTCGGAGTCATACACAAACATGCATTTCCACACACCATTTAGGTTCCCTACAAACTGCGCAGAGACATCAAAATTTGTGCAATGTGATAACTGGAGCACACCAAGTTTCCTCAAAATTGCTCGTTTCACGAAGCAAATATTCCCTCTTCCATTTCTTCTTTTCCTTGCCTCTGATCGGTATACATGCACCGACCTATACACCACTGGATACAAAAAGTTCTGGAAAATGACAAGAGCTGTGAGGTTACGGTTCTGTAAAGAAGGCAACATGGAAGAAAGAACAGAAAGTGAAATGAGAATGCTTTGACAGAGAAAAGAAAGAGTATTGAGGAAGCTGCAGATAGGTGAAAAAAGAGAGGTGCTTTGAATGATTCGGAAGATAATAATTGGAGAAGCATCAAGTGATCTTCTAGGCGTGAAATGTGAGAACTTTATCCCTAAATATGATCTTCAGTTCCATAATAAGACGACAAAGTGTATCAAGAGTAAAAATCTGTTCATATCTTTATGGATGTCATAACTTTTGTAATTACAAATATGTTTTTATTTTGTTAAAAACATCGGATGTCCAAGTAGATTCTGATAAAGGAAGTAAAACAGAGTGCAATAACAGTACATTTGATGGTTGTCTGAAACAAGTTTCCTTCTATAGTACATGTAGGAGCAGCTCCTTCTATCGGCATGTTGAGTTATTGAGTCTCCATTTCAGTCTAAAGAAAATGGTTTGTGCTTAGTTTGTTCTTACTTGCTAAAGGATGTGAAATTATAGTAAGCCGAGTCGAAATCATGTTATTTAATCTATGATTTTTCCCATATTTGAATGATTTGTGGAATTGGCCTTATTTAAATTATAGTAAGCCGAGTCGAAATCAATGTTATTTTATCTATGATTTTTCCCATATTTGAATGATTTGTGGAATTGGCCTTATTTGTGGTTTATTGTGGTGCTAGTTACCGAGAAGGGCCAAAATGGAGATATGGGAACTATTTAGGGAGCAATAAAAGGAGGTGGTGCCGAGAAGTGAAGGTCCAGCCGTCACGCTGGTGTTTCAGCGCTATGCAGCAAAACCAGTACGCCGTGAGCTACCCAGCGTGATGCACTGGACCTTCTCTTCTGGGCACATTCTTTTATTGCTCATCTGCTCCAAATAGCTTTCAAGCTCCTTATTTTGCCTCCATATTGTCCTTAGCTCTATTTTGGACCTTCTTGGTACCTAACACAAAGCTATATATAAATGTATAGGATAGAGGATGACTAACACAAAGTCAAAAGAAGAGAATTATCTTGATAGTAATTAGTGGAAGATTGCTCTATGATTTATAACTGCTAAACACAACAGTGCAATAAAAACTTGCTGATTCTGTATACGTCACATAGAAAATATCATTTTCTGTAATAAAAAATCTCATTGTCTTGATTATTCATTGTTTAGTTCTATTCTGAAATTTGCAAAATGAAGTTCTTATTGTGCTAAACATCGGATTCATTGTTTATGGTGTCCATTCTTCAGTACTCGTTGAATGATGTTTAATTTTCTGGAAATTTCGAAATGTTGTTGTCATTAGTTGTCTTCCCTGAGGCTAATTGTCTATCTTTACTTCAACTTGTTTCCAGGTTCTTCGGATGCCTGTTAATTCTCTCTTTATAGACAAGGTTCAAAGTGATGCTCTTCTTGTTCCTATAAGACTTTAACCGTCCTCATTTGTTGCAACTAGAATTTTGTAAAGTTCATGAGTTGACATGCCGCTTTGATGATTTCACAGGCTAGTGGGAGTTACGGGGTGTTTGTTTGTCTTCTGAACAAGAATTGTTCAGCCATAAGCTGATATTAGCTCCATCTTTTGTGGTTCAATAACCACCACCTCATTCTTCCCCTGATGCTCCTGATTTTGACTCGCGAAATACAACTGAGAAGCTAGCGAGGAGTATATGCATCCTCTCCCAAGCTCTCTTCCCTGAGCAAGTCAGAGCAATCACCGGAATTGCCAAATATCCATAAATTAGTTGCATATAGAAAGTCTAGGACAAGATTAATCAGTTAGAATGTGATTCGCCTAGCTTTTGACTACTATTCCAAAAGGGAGATGAAATGTTGATAGCAAAACTGTATGAAATTAGTGGCACAATCGCACATATGACTAGTCTATTTGTTGTAGATTGCTGGCTGAAGCATGTGGATTACTAGTCCCTTCTTTTAAAAGATAATTTTGCCTTTAAATCTCAATTATTCATTTAACTCTTGCCATTAGTTTCTTAACTAAGTCTAGTCATATAGAGACTGGAATTAGCTGAGCGCTTAAGTGGTTCTTTGTCCAACATAGGTCGGTTAAAGGATTCAATCTCGTTGTCAGTTCTTGAATTAAACAAAACTTAGTCTAGTCATAGATCCCTAATGCATTATGATCTTGTTCAAGAAGAAATGTCCTTTTTAGACTCATTTCTGCTACCATTTGCAGGCACTAATTGAAATATGGACGCAAAGGGAAGCCCTCTAGCCATGTAGACTTTCTAATGTAAGTTGACAGTAGCATGTGTACACATTTTTGTTGATTAGGGCTTTATGAACTAGGACTGCTGAGTATATAGATTTCGAGGTGCATCATGCTCACTATATTGCATTATCATGGGTTTGAGCTTCACCATGATCTTATGACTCTCTTAATGCTGTATAGTCTTTTTGATTGAATATTGAGTCTCCTGCTATGTCAGTAAATATTTCTCGTGAACTTTCTTCTTTTATTTTGGTTTAGTGAATCAGAGACTTGAATGTAATTATAATGGAAATGGGGAGACAAAAGTTGGAACTTTAAGGAGTATGGTCCCATTGTTCATAAGATATTTCATTCTGTAGGGTTATTGATCTAAGCCTCGATGAACAATGTTGTATGTAGTTGTGAAGCTAGTAGTACTTGTGGCTGGGTTTTGTATGTGCAAGTATAATTGGATAAACCAGCTAGGTTAAAACTGTCTCGCCAGAATTTTTATGAAACAAGACACAATCTTAAACCAATCATAACATATTATCCGTAAGTCAGATTAATCCCCATAAAATATCAAACTGTCGAGAACAGAGAAAACTAGAACTTATATTCAGCACAAACTTTCAGATTTGTACAGTTTTTACGTTATACATTCTGCCCTTCCAGATTTCGGTTGATTCGAGGCAGAAACTTTAAACAGTGATAATTTTCAAACTGTAAGTCGGATGTATCCACGTAAAGTCTCAAACTGTCTATAACGGAGTAATCTAGAACTTTTATTCAGCACAAACTTTCATATTCTTTACCTATTTGTATAGTTTTTACGTTATACATTTTGCCCTTTCAGATTTCGGTTGATCCGAGGCAGAAATTTTAAACAGTGATAACTTTCAAACCGTAAGTCGGATTAATCCCCGTAAAGTCTCAATATGACCGTAACAGAAAGATGTACAACTCTATAAAATTTTATCCAATTCTAACAAGTACAACCCAACATAACAGATTATATCTTTAAATTTGCACAAAGAAAACTTTGCTCTGTTAACTGCCCTGTCCTATTTTAGAATTTTCTAAAATTTGTTTTGACCTGTCCCGCCCTGCCCTATCCCGTTTAAGCATTGCCCTGCCCTTCCCCCTTTAACGTTTGACCTGTCATACCCTGCCCTGCCCCATTTGCCTTCCCTAAAACCAGCTGTAACTTTTTCAGCAGGAGTTGAAATAATAAAACTAAACAAACTTATTTCTGGGTGAAGCCGTGATTTTTTTTTAAATTTCTTATTTACCTCAAAATACTTATATATTAGTTACATTTTTTATGCTTTTTAATGTTTTACTCATAATCATCTCTTGGCTCAAAAACTTCTGTGCCGACAATGTATTTTACCTACACGCAGCTTGATCTGAAAGTGGTTGCTTTCTCTTCTTGCTCTTTTGCCTATTACTACATCAGCTGATATTTTGTGACATAGAAATTCAACATCATTTAAAGGTGTGAACTTCCTTGAAAACCAGTTTTGTAGATCCTTCTGTACATGGAATGGAAACTTTGCCTAAACTAAATGTAATCTGGTATGATGGGCTTGCGTAGGTCATATGTCGGCATACTTAATAAATATAATATTTTCTTATGTTAGAAAGAATCTAGAAGGTATAATAGGAAATGCAGGAGGAGATATTGTTAGAATTACATATTTTTTCAGTAGAGTTGGTTATGAAGACAACTGAACTAAACGAATTGTGCGTTTGGTTCGGGGTAAACAGGAAAGGGAATGGTTTGTTGTTTTTTTTTTGGCCTTATTTTTTCATTTCCTTTACCCCTTTTCCACTTTCATTCTCTTTTCCTTGATTCCGCCACCCCACTAGGTATTTGGATTCCCTTTCCCCAACCCGGACTCCGGACCATCCGGACCACTCGGACCACCCCGGACCCCCAACCCCGGAGCCCGGACCACCCAGAACCAAACATGTAGGAACAATCAGGTAATTCCTTTCCATTATATTCCCTTACTGGATTTCATTCCGTTTACCTTGCGCGAACCAAACGCACCCTAAATATATGGATTTTTTCTATGGGGAAAGGTAACAAATGATATTTGTTTGGATCGTTGTTCTGAATGTGGTATTTGTAATCTTGATGAGGAATGTGTTTCAGTTGGATTGGCATTAGTTCTCAGAGATTGGTTTATTTGGTCCTCACTCTCTCTGCGCCCTCCCCACCACAAAAAAAAAAAAGAAAACAGAAAAAATGATTTCACAGTCTCCATTATTCTTAAATTGTTTTTAATATATGGGAAACAACCTCTCTGTCCTCACAAAGGTAGCGGTAAGGTCTGCGTATATCCACCCTCCCCAGACCCACTTTACTTTGTGGGATTACACTGGGTATGTTGTTGTTTTTAAGTGTTCTAAGAGTACATCATTTTGGGGTGCATTAGACATGCAAGTAACAACAAAAATTTACGTCCTCTCACTCCTCTACCTGAACAATTTTGCAGGATAGTCGAGATTTGACATCAAATGGTCCAAGTTCTAGTTCTCTTAGTGCTACAAAAGAAATTAGCTCTCCAGACGCTTCCTTAAGTTCGAACCCCAATATTTCTCCTAAGAGCTATCAACCGTATAACTTTGTGCCGTCTGAAAGGTCACATGTAGCTTTGGATCAAGCAAATATGCAGAACATTCAAGCCAAAGGATCTGCTTCAGACGTGTTCCGAGTTAGTGGTTCCAGTGCCCCCAGTACTTCTAGTCATGGTTCTGCACCAGATGATTGTGATGCTTTGGGCGACGTTTACATATGGGGTGAGGTAATATGTGATAATATTGTCAAGGTTGGACCTGAAAACAATTCCAGTACAGTGAGCACAAGGGCATATGTGCTTCTTCCAAGACCACTAGAATCCAATGTAATTTTGGATGTTCATCATATAGCTTGTGGGGTCAAGCATGCTGCCCTTATTAGCAGGCAAGGTGAAATCTTTACATGGGGTGAAGAATCTGGTGGCCGTCTTGGCCATGGTGTTGGGAAAGATGTCACTCAACCTCGGTTTGTTGAATCATTGTCCTTTTGCAGCATTGACTTTGTTGCATGTGGTGAGTTTCACACCTGCGCTGTTACAATGGCTGGTGAATTATATACTTGGGGGGATGGCACGCACAATGCTGGGCTTCTAGGTAATGGCACTGATGTCAGCCACTGGATACCAAAAAGAATATCAGGCCCTCTGGAGGGACTTCAAGTTGCATCAGTAACATGCGGTCCATGGCATACTGCTTTAATTACATCAACTGGGCAGCTCTTCACATTTGGGAATAGAACATTTGGTGTTTTAGGCCACAGTGATAGGGAAAATATATTGTTGTGTATGGCATACTGCTGCTGTAGTTGAAGTTATCGTGACACAGTCTAGTACCAGTGTTTCATCTGGAAAATTATTTACTGGGGGAGATGGTGATAAAAATCGTCTTGGACATAGTGGTAAAGAACCTCGATTGGAACCTACTTGTGTACCTGCACTTATTGATTACAATTTTCACAAAATTGCTTGTGGGCATAGTTTAACTGTCTGCTTGACCACATCTGGCCTTGTTTTTACAATGGGAAGTACCGTCTGTGTTATTGCCAATCTAGTATCATCAATGAATAAGCATAATAATCTTATAATAATTCAATATAACTTGAAATCAACAACAATGAATTTCAGCAAATAGAAAACACATACTAACTTGATGTCGATAGAGACCTGCAATACAGTGTTTTAAGATAAAAATTCACCCCCACTTGTGTTGTAATTTTATGGACGTCTGTCTAGATTATACAACTATCTAAGTGAGAGTTCTAGCACAAGAATTTCACTTCTGGCGAATTTACTATATGCGTTCTTCGGAAAGTGTTATGAAGAAGAAGGAGAAGATGTCACAATCTCAAATCATTAATTTAGTTAAATGATTGATTATAATGTAATATGTAGATCTTCTATGATTCTCCATGCACCCAAGTGATTATTTTATAGTATAAACATTTGAACAAACATAACCATTCACTCCAAAGGTTGAGACTGTTCAGAACAGTCACAACTCTTAATTCGGACTCTGATAGAATTTTATTGGCTTTAAGCCCATTCCCCTCGATGTAAATACGACTTGCTATCTGTTAAGGCCTTTTGTCAAATGATCTTCTATATTGTCCTTTAATTTCACATAATCAATGAAAATAATTCCATTCTTCAGCAAGCTTTGTATTGTATTATGACGTCGCCTTATATGTCTCGACTTGCCATTGTATATTTGATTCTTTGCCCTCGTCAGGGCAGCCATACTATCACAATGTATGCAAATGGCTGTCACAGACTTTGTCCACAACAGAATACCTTCAAGGAAGTTTCTGAGCCATTCTGCCTTTTCGACAGCTTTATCCAGGGCTACAAACTCTGCTTTCATAGTTGATCGCGTATTTACCGTTTGCTTTGATGATTTCCATGATAACGATGCTCCACCAAGTGTAATTACATAACCACTTGTGGACTTACTTTCTGACTGGTTGGAAATCCAATTAGCATCACAATATCCTTCTAAAACAGAAAAATATTTCGTGTAATGCAATCTATAGATCATTGTATGCTTTAGATATCAGAGTTCTCTTATTAGTGCAACCCAATGATCCTTTTCAGGATTATGTGAGTATCGACTTAGTCGACTCACTGTATATGCTAAGTCCGGTCTCATACAATTCATTATGTACATCAAGCTTTCAAGAACTTGTGTATACTCCAATTGTGACACACTTTCGCCTTTATTATTTTTAAGGTGACTAGCGGGATCAAATGGTGTAATAATCGGTCGATCATCATAGCGTCCAAATTTTCTAAGGACCTTTTCAACATAATGAGATTGAGTTAAGATGTAACCCTCAAAATTCTCTTGAATTTTAATACCAAGAATGACATCCGTTATTCCCATATCTTTCATATCGAAAGCGGCATGCAACATTTTCTTAGTTTGGTTAATTACATCATTATCCGTTTCCATAATTAGCATATCATCAACATATAAGCATATAATGCCACATGCATTCTTACATTGTTTAATGTAGACACATTTATCACATTCATTTATTTGAAAACCATTTGATAATAATGTATTATCAAATTTTTCATGTCATTGCTCTGGAGCTTGTTTAAGTCCGTATAGAGACTTAATCAATTTACAGACTTTTTTTTCTTGGCCTTTCACAACAAATTCGGGTTGTTCCATGTAATTTTTTTCATCTAATTCACCATTCAAAAATGTGATTTTCACATCCATTTGGTGTATTTCCAAATTGCGAATCGCCGCTATAACAATTAGCGTCCTTATAGACGTAATTCTAGTTACTGGTGAGTATGTATCAAAGAAATCTACACTTTCTTTTTGTCAAAATCCTTTGGCTACTATACGAGCTTTGTATTTTTCTATAGTACCATCAGGCCTTAATTTCCGTTTGAAAATCTATTTATGGCCTATTGGTTTTTGTCCCGGAGGAAGATCAACCAATATCCATGTATTATTTTGCACAATGAATTCTACCTCACTTTGGATAGCCTCCTTCCAATAAGGTGTTTCGGATGATTCCATCGCAGCCCTATATGTTTGAGGTTCTCCTTCAACAGAAAAAGTCATGAAATCTGGTCCAAAATCTTTGGCAGTTTTCACACGTTTACTTCTTCTTAGTTCAAAATTTTCTTCTTGAACAGATGAAGTAATATTATCATCACTTTGTGTGTGTTGGTTTGACTCATCTTGAGGCAGTGTCCTCTTCTTAGGATTAAGAACACTTTTATCCTTGTCTTTGTAAGGAAAAATATCCTCAAAAAATTATGCTTTCGCAGATTTTATGAGTGTGTTTTTGTGAATACCTTCAACATCGGAATGATACACCAAAAAATTATATGCTGCACTATTATTGACATGACCAATATATATGCAATCCACCGTTTTTGGTCCAAGTTTAGTTCTCTTTGGTAAGAGAACTTGAACTTTCGCTAGACAACCCCACACTTTCATCATTTTGAAAGTAGACAATCTTCCTTTCCACAATTCATAAGGAGATTGATCATTTTTCTTTTGAGAAATTTTGTTCAATATCATATTTGCAGTAATTTACTCCTCACCCCATAGACTAAGGGGTGCCCCCGAACTAATCAACATTGAATTCATCATGTTCTTCAATGTTCTATTCTTACGTTCGACAACTTCATTTTGTTTTGAAGTGTATGACGCAATGGTTTGATGAACTATATCATGAGTTGAACAAAATTCTTTGAACTCATTTGATTGATATTCACCACCTCTGTCTGACCTTAGAATTTTGATTCTTTTGTCAAGTTGATTTTCCACTTCTGCTTTATATATTTTAAACATGTTCAAAACTTCATCTTTGGTATGTATTAAGTATACATAACAAAATTTACTACAATCATATATGAATGATATATAATAATTCTTTCCTCCACGAGATGAAGTTGTTTGGTAATCACACAAATCACTATGAATTAAACCAAACACTTCATTTGATTTCACAACAAATTTATGAGGATGACTTGCATATTTTGATTCTACGCAAACTCCACACTTAGTCATTTTATTCATTGAGCATTTTGACAACATGTCTAACTTTATCATTCTTTGTAAAGAGCGATAATTAACATGACTTAATCTTGAATGTCATAAAGAAGGGGAATCAACCATATACATAGAAACAATGCTAGTGTCTGCATTTTCATTAATAATGGCAATTGCCTGAGTAGGTGTCACGCCCGTTTTTGACCTCGGGGGTCTGAACGGTATCCGCAACGTTGCTCTTTGGCGCGGTTCCCCTGGATGGAGCAATAATGCTGTTTTTAAGGAGTCGCCACCTAATTATTTAAGTGAATTAGGACACTTGATTTATTGCAATAAAATACTGCATTTAATCTCCATTTAATGGTCTGCGAAATTAATGAGATTCTGGATCAGGGTTCTTTATTATCATAAAGGGAAGGGGTTAGACATCCTTTAAGATCCGCTAACTTGCGGTTATTCGTTCAAACCTAGATTAATTATTTATTGCCCTTTTTTTATTCTACGTATTCTAAGCATTTTTCATAATTTATAATAAAAATAAAATGCAATACAAAAATAATAAAACTAAAATTAAATGCGACATGAAATAAAATTCCGAGACATCTTTTAGCCCTTTTTAGGCCTTCTGCACAAGATGATCTCCGGGTACCTGCATAAACACTTAGTAAAAGTGTTAGTACTAGAATAAATAATTTTAAAGCAATGACAGAAATTTAATAAGTAAAGCCAAAAAATAAATAAATCCGTCTTTTGCACAGAGGAGGCCTTGGAAATCATACGGGGATTCCTTCATCGGGTGACGGCGTGTGGTTGGCGATGTGGGTCACTGGTGTGACAGTGACGATGGGTAACGGTGGTGGTGAGGTGTGTGGCACTGAGGTGTGAAGAGGTTGTGCGGCTGCTGTGGAGAAAAAAACGAATGGTGGGTTGCCCTTTTAGGTTTTAAAGAGAGGGGGGGGGGGGGGGGTAGACGGATGGGAGGAGTTTTAAAAGGGGGGTAAGGTTTTTATTTATAGTGTGGGTTTAGGGTTTGGTGTTTGGGGGGGGGGGGGAATAAAAAGTGGGTTTTGATTTTAGGGGGGAAAATAAAAGAGAGTGTTTGGATGAATTTTTTTTAAAAATGGTGTTAGATTGGACTGATTTGACAAAATGCAAGGCTAGTTAATTATTTTAAAAGATGCAAGATTATTAAAATGAAACGACGGTGTAACAATAATAAAAACATAATATTAACAAAGACATAATGCTTAATTTAAAATAAAAAGATAAAAAATGCAAAAAAAATGCTCATTAAAATGCGGTGTCCTAAAACACATAAAATTGCAATGAATATCACAAGGTCAAAATTGATTTGTCAGACATGTCCTCTTTGTACGGAGATGATGGAAGAGTCTTCAGACAAAGATGTTGACTTGTAGCCAATTTTGTCATGTTTAATAAACTAAAACTAAAAAATAAGGATGTTGCAGACCCAAAATTGTCCCAGTGTCAAATCATGATGACACTTGGTCGTTGTGATGCGAAAAATAAAAAGCAAAGCTGACGCTGATTTAAAAATGTCCCAGTGTCGAAGTATGATTGACACTGGGTTGCAGGTGATGTGATGCTGAAAAAGACATGGTATTTGTAGATGTTGATGACGTCATTGCATGGACGCGATGCAGATGCTCGTCGTTGCATAGACGAAACATAGATGAAGCCGTTGCATATGCTTATATGAAATGACGTCGTTGCATAGACGCGATGCAGATGCTCGTCGTTGCATAGACGAAACATAGATGCGATGCAGATATTCGTCGTTGCATAGACGAAACAGGAATGAAGCCGTTGCATAGGCTTTTATGAAATGACGTCATTTTCGGACGCAATGCAGATGCTCGTCGTTGCATAGACGAAACGTGAATGAAGCCGTTGCATAGGCTTTTATGAAATGACGTCGTTTTCGGACGCAATGCAGATGCTCGTCGTTGCATAGACGAAACATAGATGAAGCCGTTGCATAGGCTGTTAATGAAATGACGTCGTTGCATAGACGTGATGCAGATGTTCGTCGTTGCATAGACGAAACATGGATGAAGCCGTTGCTTAGGCTTATATGAAATGACGTCGTTGCATAGACGCGATGCAGATGCTCGTCGTTGCATAGACGAAACATAGATGAAGCCGTTGCATAGGCTTATATGAAATGACGTCGTTTTCGGACGCAATGCAGATGCTCGTCGTTGCATAGACGAAACATGGATGAAGCCGTTGCATATGCTTATATGAAATAACGTCGTTTTCGGACGCAATGCAGATGCTCGTCGTTGCATAGACGAAACATGGATGAAGCCGTTGCATAGGCTTATATGAAATGATGTCGTTTCGGACGCAATGCAGATGTTCGTCGTTGCATAGACGAAACATGGATGAATTCGTTGCATAGGCTTTTAATGAAATGACGTCGTTGCATAGACGCGATGCAGATGTTCGTCGTTGCATAGACGAAACATGAATGAAGCCGTTGCATAGGCTTAAATGAAATGCGTTGGTTTATGGGCGTACCTGCTTTGTGACCCGTCTGGGTTGAGATAGCGTCATTTCATAGACGTCGTGCGTTTGTGACCCGCATGAGTTTATTGTTGTGTTCCTGTCTTTGCTGATATGAAGATCCTGCACTCAAAGAAAACTTGTGAGTTTTAGGAAATGAGTGGTTGATTCGCGTCGACTTTGTAGCTTTGGCTCTTGACGCTTGCATGCTCAGACTGGTTTGACGTGTTTTTTTTTTCTATTGCCATTTTCTTGCAGTGAATTCTTAAAATGTCCCAGTTTCTGATAAGTGAAGATGTTGAACTGGGTAAGGTTGCATCTTGACGCTATCAAGGCGATTAAGTAAACATTTTTTTTATAATGAATGAAAAGCTAATGCGAGAACATGGACAATGTACAATTGAGTAGATGAGAATGCAATAAAATATATGAGGATGCTAAACTCTTCAATGGACAAAATCGAGTCCTGCGCAAAACAAGGAAGAAAAATTTCTAATGGTGTGACCGAAGCCGATATGGCTGTTTACGTATCCCGCCGAGGGAATCAGGTCAGACGTAGTTCATGCTTCAAAAAATAACGATTTTTATGATTTTAAAAATGATGTGGGACCGAAGCCGATGTGGCCGCCTACGTATCCCGCTGAGGAAATCAGGTCAAGACGTAGTTCGTGATGCAAAAATAAGATTTTTTTTTATGATTTTAAAATGATGCGGGACCGAAGCCGATGTGGCCGGCTACGTATCCCGTTGAGGAAATCAGGTCAAGACGTAGTTCGTGATGCAAAATAAGATTTTTTTATGTAATATGCATTTTGTTGTGTTTTTTTTTTCTGAAAAAATGGAAGACAACATTACGTTCTGACTTCAGTTGATACCGACAATTAGTATTGTGCATAAGAATTTTCTTTTATTGCTTTCAGTCTAACCGCGATTGACTCCGGTGTAATTCACACAGCTTCAGATAGTATCTCAGACATACCTGAGTGTCGACACACCTGCATGCATCTAGGGTTTCGAACTACACGTAATCTCACGTTTCAAATGCCCTCACTGAAAGAAAGTCCCATTTCACACATATATTTCAGTATTTTGAATTTTGGGACGTTGAGAGAATTACGCTCACACTCAAAAAGATGTTCAATGCATGCAATTGTGATACTATAGGCTTGGCAGTCATGTAAGTATCCACTAATGTGAGAACCCTCAGTATAAGATCATGTAGGGCTTGTCACGGGTTTATAATGTAAGCTTGGGGAAAGGAATAGATATCATTTGGGTAAAAAAGTGACTAATCATTCCTCGAGAGTTGGACTACGTCCGTGCTTGATATTTGTGCGCTTTAATGCTGACTTGCTTTCTTTTTGTCTCAGTTTTTTTGTACTGACTTCTTTTGAATCTTTCATTTCGAGCCCCCTTTTTCGGGGTCATATATTCCCTTTTTTTTTCTTTTTTTTATCGGGGCTTTTGATTGTGTGAAGTCGTCTCTGCTTTTGGTTTTTGAGACTTTGACAATTTTTGTCTTTGCAAACTTCAGCTAGAATTTTGTCAGTCACTTGCACATTTCTAAAGCACTCAAGGAGGTCGAGCCAAGAGAGGGATAGTGCGTACGCACTCAGAAAGGTTATATGTGCAATATGCGGTTGTCAAAAAATAGGTTTTAGGCTCAAAGGGGTGTAATAGGGATAATGTTATTTGGTAGGCTGAAAAGGCTCAAACGGGTCAAAGAAAGCCTACGATCATTTCCTACACCGAGTGTTACTCAGGATTTCGCCTCAACAAACATTCAGACCAAGTTCTAGATCACAATGCAACGCAATTAAACTTATTCAAACACTCACCACACAATGCATATGAAACGATGAGGTTGGTTTCATTCTTATCTTGAAAACATGCAAGACAATGTCATCTACGGGTATGAATAAGAGGTACCAAAAGAATCTATGGTTTACCACAAAATCAACCCATACTGATTATCACTCTTTTTTTATTTTTTATTTTTATGTACACTCCTAACTGTGTTGGTATCAACAAAGTCAAACAATAATACTAAAAAAAATGTTTTTTTTTTGTATTTTGAATAACACATTTTTTTTATATTTTTTGAATAAAAATATTTCTTTTTTTTTTTGTATTTTTCGAATAATTGTTTTTTTTTTGTATTTTTTGAATAAATGGTACCGAACTCGAATAGGGCTGCCTACGTATCCCACCGAGGGAATCAGGTGCGCGTAGTTCATTCAAATTTGTTATAAAATGTATACTTGGAAAAATTTATCAATGAAAGGATAGCAATATAAAGCTGTGCAAAAGAAATGATTGTCCATTGTGGACGAATGCAAAGTAAAATGAATGCCCGAAAATATGATGAATGGGATGCATGAGTGAGAAATGTGCTCTTTATTATTATTATATTTTTTATGGTTTTTATTTTTGTGGTGTCGAACCCAAAATGAGTTGCCTACGTATCACACCGTGTGGTGAGAATCAGACACGCGTAGTTCGGAATAATTATGTTATAAAACGTATAATTTAAAAAAATTTATTCATGATAGAAATGCAAAAGTAAAAGCTGTACAAAACAAATGATTGTTCACTATAAGACTAATGCAAAGTAAAAGAATGTAATGAAAACAAAAATGAATGGCTGCGAGAGAATGAATGAAATGCATGACTGAATGTGATAGAGTGATTGAAATGCAATAATGAATGTCCGTGATTGGATAAATGCAATGAATGAGTGAACCAAATATGCCCCCCTCTTTTTTATTTTTTTTATTTTTATATGGTGGTGTCGAACCCTAGATGAGTTGCCTACGTATCACACCGTGTGGTGATAATCAGACACGCGTAGTTCGGAATAATTATGCTGTAAAATGCATGACATGCAAGAACTATGTAATTAACGCTATACATATCAACTGAATTTGCGAATATGAATAAAAATACAAAGTAAAGAAGAATTGAGAGCGATGTCTCGTTGAATCTAGTATAAACTAACTTCTATTAATCAACATAACTAACGCTCATTTTTTTTTTCCGACCGCCCTAGGCTGAATGCGAGGACGACCTTCCTGCAAAAAATATGCGAAATAGGTGAGTAGGAAAATGACAAAAATAATAAAAATGCAAAGGTGTGACAATATAGTCAAAGACTCCCCTGATTGGTTCGACCGGACTGGTGGTTGATGCTTCACAAAGTTCAAGTCGCGCTATTCAAGAGTGATTTACGCAGTAGAGGTCATGATTGCAATGTGACAACAAAAGTGCAAAAATGTAAATGCTCGAGCCCGGAATCACAAAAGGGTAATTATTGCATTAAATAATATGTACAGAGTTGCTAGCGACAAACAATAGTAAACAAAAAGCATGCAAATCAAGCGCGTGCCCTAATATGCTTGGGACCTCCCTTATGCCAGAGGTGAGCCTAAACGCCAAATATGCGGGATTATGATAAATAAGTCCAAGCCGTAAGCTGCAATGTTTTGTTGGAAATGACGACCAAATGACGGTGCACTTTTTTCAATTTCGGCGTGTCATGACCAGGCTTGGATCCGTCTATCATTATCACACTACACATATATGCTTATTGGTCGTCGGGTTGTGGAACCCAACGACAATTTGGAGGATTTCCTAATCGTGGAGACGATACCAAGGCTCGACCCACCTAGGGTGTATGCATGTGTCACGACCCGACCCCGGGGCCGCGACTGGTGCCCTACCGGGGCACCCCGTCAGGTATACATCAGAGAATAGCAGCGGAACATACTTAACACATAAACCTGTATAAAGTAATCATCACTGGCTAGCCGACAAGGCCGCCTTTCATAGAAATATACTTAATCAAAAGTATAACAATACAACTATGTCTTTACAGCCCAAACCACAAACGTGACTACAGACCTCTAGGAATAACAACTGTGGCGGGACAGGTCCCCACCATACCCTGAATGTACACAATACCTATAGCATCAGGGAAAAACCGTACCAACAAAACAAGCTTCCGAAGGAATGGAGCTTCTGACACCAGAACAGTGATCCTAAGAGTGAGGATCCACCACCGCTTTACCTACTGCGGCGTGACGCAACCCCAGGAAGGGTCGATTACCTGATATGTACTAAGTATGCGGCCCGGAAAATACTGAAAATACCTCATAAGCCTAAAATAACTGGAGACATGTATGAAAATCAGTTTACATAACACTGTGCCTTACTAATAATGAGAATATCAAGCATATAATATACTGCATTAAAATAGGAAGCTCATGGTCAAAGCAAGGTCATCCGTCCCGCAGTATCATTAAGCACTCCTACTCCTGAGACTATTTCACCCGCATGGGTCATGTGGACCCGCATGAGGTATTCCTCGCATAGGTCGTACTACGCGTGGGACTATTTCACCCGCATGAGCCCTACGGACTCGCATGAGGTATTCCTCGCATCGTGGGTAGCAAATCCACGGAATATGCAAATGCCACAACCCGGGGAATGACCCCGTAATAAATAATAATATATCATTAGCACAAACCGGCTATCATACATAATACAAGCAAGTTAAGAAACCCTTTAACTTCTTATTAATCTTGTTCATACACATTCTCATTTTAGTTTACTTAAGGCACTAACATGTCTTTACGAAATCCGGGAATTTAACCCAAAGTGCTAGACTATGTACTTCTACTCTTTTAAAACCTTAGACAATTAATGCCTTAAAAATCAATTTGCCTTTCACAACTTCAAATCATTTATCCGTACTCATTTTACTTAGAGTAAATCTTCATTTGTTAACTTTTCATAAAGCTAATATAACAAACTTCCCATAAAGTCATTATATTAACGTTATACCTTAATCAAATACATTTTTCCTAAAACTCAAGGGACTTACACTTTTAAAAAGAGACAAGAATCATATACTTAAACACATCAAGTCCCCTTAACTTTGAAAACTCAAGACATCCTTAATACTTTTAAAGAAATGAGTTAATCCCCCCCTTACTCACAAAACTTGGCCATCCTTAAAACAAGTAAGGGATATCAAAACCTTGTACGTCTATCGTACTATATAGGTAAAACTATTCATGCTCAAGAGATAGGAAAGTTCCACATACCTCTTCGGTCAATCCACTTGCTAAGTCCAAAATACCGCACGTAGTATGTCAACCTATAATGACCATAATACGTTTGTTAACCTCTAGTTTCAACGTAGAATATTCCAAGTGCAAAGTCACTACATTCTATGGAAAATTGGGCAGAATTTCCTTTGTTTCTACATATTTGCCACCTTTTTCAAGGCTGAATTCAACATCCAAACGCCACTTTTAAGGCCCAACAATCCAATCAATTCAACGGGGATTACACACCTAAACTTGGATGTGTAAAATTCTGCCCCACAATGTATAACAACTAACTTAACAAGTTTAAGGTAGTATTTTGGCTACAACATGCTTACATAACCTTCTTATCCAATCCTTTCATATCCAAACCATATTTCTTGCATGCAATATATTTAAGAGCAATATTTACCACTATAAGTTCTTTCTTCTTCACATGCAACACCAAAAACTAGCAAAAAGGGAAAGAATTGTTACCTTAGAGCTTTAGCCAAATTAATCCAACAATTTCACTAGCCTCCTTTCCACAAACACCACCACAATAACTCCCACAAGCTTGCCAACAAGTTTCCTTCTTGCCACACTTTTCAGATTTTTCCTCAATCCTTGATTTCCTCTTAATTTTCTACAGAGAAGGAATAACTTCTAATTTAGAGAGAGAGAAGAGCTTGAAGAATGACCAAGTCTTCAAGACTTGGTCAATAAATAGTACATGCAAAAATCAGATGAGGGGGGGGGGGGGGGACACGTGTACCCCGCCAATGGCATTTTTTAAAACAAAAAAGTTCAGATTTTTCCAATAACCCACGCAGAAACCGCCTCGGCGCTGAAACCCCAGACCTCACGGAACTTCCGGCGCGCCACAGCTCCCGACCGAATATTTTACGCCCATTGCGACCGAACTTGTAATTCCCATAACTTTCTACTCCGATGTCCTATCGACGAACGGTTGGTTGCGTTGGAAACTAGACTCAACGAACTACGTTCTAGGCCTTTGAAACACCTAGGAACTCTCAATGCAACGGGTCATAACCCGCCCCAAAGTTGACCAAAACCCGTCCAAAATAATCCGTCAACCTATCCTTCTAAAATTTTAAGTCTTAATCCCTTTCGTACGCTCTCATACGCATGGCCAGAACTACGGGGTGTAACAACATGCATGACTTAAAAAAATGTGGTATAGCTCTATCCTAATTTTGCTAAGATTTGGCTTACTAGACAAAATGGTTCCCGATCGGACTACTCGAGTGAGAAGGCTACGCGATCTTGGATGGTCCGGCCGCTCACGCCAACTCTCCTAAAATTGGGTAATTGAAAGAAATTTTGCGGGTGCGTACAACACACCTCGCGTGTAGTGTGTGATAGTGTTAATTTTCCAGAATGGAGGAAATATGAGCGGAATGACAATTTAAGGAAAGCAGTAAAAGAATGTAACAATTAAAGTAGTTAATTACAAAATAAAAGCAAACAATATAAAACATTTACAGCAAATATAAAAGCAAAATAAAGCACAATATTTAATTAACCTGAGTTTGCTATGATCAAGAACCTGATATCCTCAATGAGTCGCCATCTTTATCGCGCGTTTTTGACCTCGAAGTGCAGGCGGTATCCGCAACGTTGCTCTTTGGCGCGGTTCCCCTGGATGGAGTAATAATGTTGTTTTTAAGGAGTCACCACCTAATTATTTAAGTGAATTAGGACACTTGATTTATTGCAATAAAATACTGCAATTAATCTCCATTTAATGGTCTGCGAAATTAATGAGATTCTGGATCAGGGTTCTTTATTATCCTAAAGGGAAGGGGTTAGGCATCCTTTAAGATCCGCTAACTTGCGGTTATTCGTTCAAACCTAGGTTAATTATTTATTGCCCCTTTTTTATTCTACGTATTCTAAGCATTTTTCATAATTTATAATAAAAATAAAATGCAATACAAAAATAATAAAACTAAAATTAAATGCGACATGAAATAAAACTCCGAGACATCTTTTAGCCCTTTTTAGGCCTTCTGCACAAGATGATCTCCGGGTACCTGCATAAACACTTAGTAAAAGTGTTAGTACTAGAATAAATAATTTTAAAGCAATGACAAGAATTTAATAAGTAAAGCCAAAAAATAAATAAATCCGTCTTTTGCACAGAGGAGGCCTTGGAAATCAGACGGGGATTCATTCATCGGGTGACGGCGTGTGGTCGGCGATGTGGGTCACTGGTGTGACAATGACGATGGGTAACGGTGGTGGTGAGGTGTGTGTCAGTGAGGTGTGAAGAGGGTGTGCGGCTGCTGTGGAGAAAAAAACGAATGGTGGGCTGCCCTTTTAGGTTTTAAAGAGAGGGGGGGGGGGGGGGGTAGACGGATGGGAGGAGTTTTAAAAGGGGGTAAGGTTTTTATTTATAGTGTGGGTTTAGGGTGCAGTGTTTGGGGTAGGCGGATGGGAGGAGTTTTAAAAGGGGTAAGGTTTTTATTTATAGTGTGGGCTTAGGAGTGCAGTGTTTGGGGAATAAAAGTGGGTTTTGATTTTAGGGGGAAAAATAAAAGAGAGTGTTTGGATGAAATTTTAAAAAAAATGGTGTTGGATTGGACTGATTTGACAAAATGCAAGGCGGGTTAATTATTTAAAACAAAATTATTTAAAAAGATGCAAGATTATTAAAATGAAACGACGGTGTAACAATAATAAAAACATAATATTAACAAAGACATAATGCTTAATTTAAAATAAAAAGATAAAAAATGCAAAAAAAATGCTGATTAAAATGCGGTGTCCTAAAACACATAAAATTGCAATAAATATACGAAAACGGGTCAAAATTGACTGTCAACAGTAGGTACAATAGATAGTTTGAAGAGTCCCTCACTTAGGTAACCCTTCCCTACATAAATCTCACCCTTGGTGAGTACAAATTTGTCAGATTCAAATACAATTTTAAAGCCCTTGTTACTTAGAACAGACCCAGAAATTAAATTCTTACAAATTTCAGGCACGTGCAACACATTAGTGAGCACAAGATCATTCCCGGAAGTGAGTTTCAAAGTCACTTTCCCTTTCTCTTCTATTTTCACAGAAGCATCATTCCCTACGAACAATGGTTCTCCATCCTTGATGGCATGGTAGGATGAAAACATGTCTTTTCCAGAACATACGTGCATTGTAGCACCCATATCCATCCACCAATCGGTTGAATCTATAACCAGATTTGCTTGAGCAGCCACAACCCCAATGAATTGGTTCTTAGTTTTAGCCCGGTTGGATTGGTTGATATTATTCGAACCTCCAACACCACCACCTTGACTCTTGCGAAGGCGACAATCTTTTGCTCTGTGCCCAGGTTTTCCACATACCCAACAGAGTCCTGGTTGTGGTTTCTTGAATGCATTGGTCCTTTGTGGGGCGAGTGCATTCCTCCCGGTTGCAAAAGATGGCTTGGCACCAACAAATTTGCCCTTGCCTTTCTGAAACTTGGCCTTAGAAGCATTTCCTTCAACCATGTTGGCATTAGGCTCTAATGAAACAACATCAGCCTTTCACTCTTTCGGTTGTCCTCTTCAACACGAATATTCAGAACTAGTTGCTCAAAATTCATTTCCTCGGTTAGATGCTTCAGATAAAGCTTAAAATCCTTCCAAGAAGGAGGTAATTTCTTAATAATAGCACCAATAAGGAAATTTGGGTTAAGGCCCATATATTCAACATTTAGTTCATGAACAATGACTTGAAGTTCCTCCACTTGCTTGACAACCACCTTGGCATCACTCATCTTAAAGTTCAGAAACTTTCTGATGACGAACTTCTTGGAACAAACAACCTCAGTTTTGTACTTGTTCTCCAATGATTGCCACAACTTCCGTGTTGTTCTGAACGTGGAGTAGGTGTCGTAGAGAGAATCATCCAATGCATTGAGAATATAGTTTCGGCAAAGAAACTCTTGACTTTCCCAAGTTTGAATGTCTTTTAGCCTTTCAGCCTTCTCCGCATCAGTCAGAGCATTCTCCCCTTCTCCTTCTGGCAAAGCCATATGAGCCTCAACAATCTAATTATTATAGGGACGGCCGAATATGACCGTGGGGTCCAGATGTGACCTCTCCTGTCTTCTTCTACCCATTATTGATGATAATGGGGTCTTTTAATCTGTCATCTTTTCTTTTCCACGTGAAGCCTTATCTTCTTGTCGGGCTTTGGCCTCTTCTGCTTTAGCTTTGACAGATTCAATCAATCCGTCGAACAAGTCCTTGGTGGATGGCTGGTAGGAATAGTCTTCCAGCGGCTGTGAGTCTTGGAACAGACTGTCGTCTTGGGCTTCTCTCATGGATGCCGTCGATGTCTCTGAATAGGGACTCTCATCGATTTTTGTGGCAAAATTCTTCACGAAATCTGCCTTGATTTTTTCAAGATAGGCAGTCATTACCTCTTCCTCTGAAACATGAGGGTCTTTTAACTTAATATCATTTTTGAATTTTGAAAAGAATGAGGAATTGTCCTCTTTTTTTATATGAGAAATGGTTCTCAAATTTTTCAGTAGAGAAGAACAATTTTCTTCTATTTCCCAACCATAGGTTTGGGATGGTTTTTCCGGATCCTTGTCTAATAATTTAGACCAGAATTTACAAAGAAATTTTCTTTTGAGACATAATATGCCTTGCGAATTCCTTCCTGCTTCGGGAATCCATTTCCAGATCCATGGGGTCCCGGTTTGCATAAAGAACATCATTGATGCTGATCCCTCGACATAGTCAGAAGGGTTTTCTGGAGTGATACATGGGGATAACTGTATCCATTCCTTATAATAATTTATGTAAGGAGCTGGCAATATCTGAATTTCAGGACCAATAATATTCCACCATGGAAATATCCAACCTGGCAGTAATTTACCATTACATTTGTTTTGAAGATCTCTGGATTTAATTTAACCCACCACGTATGGCCATGCTTTTTGTTTTCGTAATAAAAAACATGGGTGAATGCATCAATATAGTCATAATAATTAAATGCAAACTTAATATCTTCTTGGAATAATAAGTTCCTTTGACACAGGCAGGCTAATTCCCCATTCATAGGGAGAAATGATTTTTTTCTTCAGATAGAACTTGGAATAGCTCTTTTCTACTCCTGGTTTATGATCAGGGTATGAAGTAATATCGGCAGTGGATGTTGCCGTTAGGATATATTCATAATACATCCTGTTTTTCCCTTCTTTGTAGGGATGGTAGAAATTTTCTACATACCGATTCATTAGAATCCATGGGTCATTTAGATAGTTTTTATCTTCATGTCCTAGTAGGAGAATAGTCTCCTCATGTGGTCTGACCAAATATTGATTTCGGTCTTTACCATCCTGTATGAGTTTCTGGGCATATGAGCCCTGTTGACTGGAAGAACTATCGTCTACCAGTTTAGCCCTTGAAGGAATAGTCCTTGGGTCTGTTCTTCCTCTGCCGCGGCCTGAGCCTCGGCTTCTGCCTCTTCCCCTATGGGGTGTTGTCCATTCTGGACGCATCCTGTAAAAATTCACGAGTAAGAAAGTCAGGAAGTGAATTATCTTCACCTTTAATATATTGAATTTCAAAATTAAATGGGGCTAAATGAGCCTGTTTCGATAATTTCCCCCCAATTTGGGTTAGCAAACATTAGACATGGCAGAGCTTGTACTTTGATTTTTATTTTTCTGACTGCCTCAGTATGGACATTGGTCCAAGGACTAGCAGATTTTTTCAGTCTGTCATATAAAACAGCTGCATCAACGAAGGTTTTGTAATAGGGAGCAATATAATTAAGGCTTCCTAGAAATCTCTGTAGTTGAGTTCTATCAAGAATCTCATCAGGGAATTTAGAAGCAAATTCAATACTTCTGTAAATAGGAATAATATTTCCTTTTTCGATATTATGACCCAGAAACCTGATTTTGGTTTGGAAAATATTCATTTTTGTTTTAGAAATGACTAGGCCATTAGAGAAAATAATTCTTTTAAAAATTTCAAGATGCTTAATATGATCTTGGATTGTTTTAGAATAGACCAATATGTCATCAATGTAAACAATGATAAAACTACTAAAAGGAGTAAAGATATCATTCATAATATGCTGAAATTCAGATGGAGCATTTTTTAATCCGAATGGCATAACATTCCATTCGTAATGACCGAATGGGACTGTGAAAGCGCTTTGTATCTGTCGAGTTCATCAACTCAGATTCGCCAAAAAACCTGATTTTAAATCAAATTTTGAGAACACATTAGATTGGTATAACCTATCTAATAAGTCTTTTTTGTTGGGGATTGGATATCTAATCCATTTTAGAACCTTGTTTAAAGGTTTGTAATTGATAACCAATCTTGGAACTCCTCGTTCCTGCTCAGCATGTTTATTAACATAGAACGCAGTGCAACTCCATGGGGAGCTTGAGGGGCGAATCAACTTCTTATCAATTAGAGAAGCTATCTCTTGTTTGCAAATCTCCAGATATTCCATATTCATCTGGCAAGGTCTTGCTTTTGTGGGAATGTCATTTTCCCGAAAGTCTTCTTCATAGGGCAGTCCAACAATGTGTTTTTTTCTATTCCAGAATGCTGTTGGTAGATCACTGCAAACAGAAGAGGCAAGATCGTGTCCTATGCTTTTGATCTTATCCTGTAATTTCGGATTAGTAAGCTGGTCACTAATTTTGTAAACCATAAGCTCTTGTTGTAGAAAATCCAAATGTTGTTTCTTATTTTGGACCATATTGACAAAGCTTATTGTCTTCTGGGATGTAATCCAGGGAAAAGTTATAGGTTTTCCTTCAAAGGTTCCTGTAAGGCCCTTTTCATCAGTATTGGTGATAGGCATTAGTCCATTAATGAAAGGAATGCCTAAGATGATATCATTGGATATGTTCTTGACAAGTATGAAGGTTTGTTCAATACAAGTTTTGTTCTGGCAAATGAATGCACTAGGTAGCTTATAGGAAACGTTAAAATTGCTTCCATCGGCACCTGATACTCTACGGGTAGTTTTGGTAAAGTATTTGGTAGAGATTAATCCTTCCCTGATGCAATTAAGATCTGCCCCAGAGTCAATTAATGTTGGGACATTTTTGAGGATGACATTGCCATGGATTAGTAGATTTATCTCAGTAATCCACCTTTGTCGCATAACTAGAGTACCTATGAAGTCATCAGGTAGGCTGGAAGTGCTAGGTTGGCTGGTGGTAGGAGTATGTCCTACTTTCTCGGAGATATCCGGGGTTTTCTCAGAATATGAGATGGTTTCTAAGAGGGTAACTCGGTTTTCTAAACCGCTATATTTGCCATGCATTTGAGTTATCTCTCTTCTAAGATTCATAATTTCTTCTTTTAATTCCTGGGTTGTAATAGGATCCTTGGAGTTCCTTTTCTTCTGCAACTCAGTTAGTAGTTCCGAGAAATTATACGGAGGATCAATACGAGTTTTGATCTTGATAGGAGTCTTGTCCTTTTCTTGTGCTTTGAGCAATGCGTCAATGATCTTTGCTTTATGGGCTTCGTCTGGGAAGTCTTTAAGAAGATCATTAATTTCTTCTCCATTGATGACGCTTATGTTAAAACTGGAGAACTGGGCTTGGAGTTTATAAAACTCATCATCAGTGTCATCAGTATCTCTGATGGCCTGGCATCTATCTTTGGTACAGCAAGGGGTATCTTCCTCCGAGGAAGGTGAATACGGGTCATCTGAATCTGTACTTATGGTGTCTTCTGAATCGTCAGAATCAACCATGATTTTCATTAAAGCATCCTTAATGCTCTCATCAATATCAAGATTATTAATCTTATTGATCTTTTTCTTCTTACACCGATTGGCGTAATGACCTTTTTCCCCGCATGCGAAACATGTAGGGTCCTTTTTAGGTCTTTTGTTATCCCTTTTTCTTGTTGCGCTATGGACTCTTCTTTTTGCTGCTTTCTTTTTGTAAGAGTCAGTTTGGAATCTGGAATAATCTTTGTAAGGCTTAAAAGGCTTAGCCCCGGCCTTCTTCTTCTTCGGTTTCTGCGAAGAGCTTGGTCCGTCCATGGCGAACTGTTGACAGAATTCTCCTAACTGGGCTTTTTCCGTCAAATTCTGCTTTTTTAATTGCCTTTGCAGTTTTAGGTCATTGCAAAGATTTAAGCCTTCATCCGTGCAGCGTCCTATGAGTTGTCCGTAGGAATAATCATCCCATTGGATTTGTGAACTATCATTAATCTTGAGAGTTCTTTTGACTCTTTCGGCGAAGAGTGATGGGAGACCATCAATAAATCTGGCCTTCCAGAAGCTACTACTGGCTTCAGGGAGATTATAAACTCTACTAAGGAAAACATCTTTGTACCACCTAAAGGAAGTAAGGGTTGGACAACTGTGATTTTGAAGCAGTGTCCTGATGTTATCATAATTGGTAGAATAATTACCGGTGAATTGATCTAAAATTGTAATGTAATATGTAGATCTTCTATGTTTCTCCATGCACCCAAACGATCATTTTATAGTATAAAAATCTAAACAGGCATAACCATTCACTCCAAAGGTTGAGACCGTTCTGTTGGAAAATTACCTAGTGGGATTGAGTTATCCCGTCCTTAATGACTTGAACACATGGGTGTCACGACCCGAACCCGGGCCCGTGACTGGTGCCTTACCCCGGGCACCCTAGTGATACAACATCAGAGTAATCAGCGGAATATAAAACAATACATGAAACCAATGTAATAAGACAGTGAAATAAGAAGACAGGCTAACCAAAACGGTTACCTTCAGTATATATAAATAGCAATTTGAACAGTTACATCCCTTTCTACAGCTCTTCCCACAACAGTACTACAGACCTCTACGAATGATATGGCAACAACGACGGGACAGGGCCCCGTCATACCCCTGAATATAAGCACCTACAACAACAGGGGACTATACCAAGACAAGCCTCCGGAGAAACGGAGCTTTCCCAACGCTGCGTGACCCTAAGAGCGAGGATCAACGGCGGTGTACCTTTACTGCGGCATGAACGCAGCCCCGAAGGAGGTCACTCTGACAAGTGCAGAGTATGTGAAGCGAAAATCAGTAAATGAAATCATAGTAGTCTATATAAAGCGAGGAGACATGTATGATAACCAAACTACGATTCCTGATAAATAAGCGATCATATCGCGAGGACTCACGCCCTCGAAGTCATCAATCAAATACATAAATATGGGTCTCACGCCCACAACATCAATCATGCCCGTGGAATACCTTCTCACCGCGATCATGATATATAAAAGCACGAGATACACATGAGCACCAGGTCCCACATGTGTCATAATAAAATCGTACGGGGTAAGTATGAAGGCATAGCCGACTACTAAAACCCACCATACCAATAAGGTCATAAACTGTATCATGAAATCTGTCTAGACCGTCACATGATCAAAGGCGGCCACTCGCGCGATATCTAATGTCGCGTCTAGCCCTCGAACTTCCAGCGACTCGCATAGGCCACCCGATGGCCCGCGTGAGGTATTCCCGCGTCGAGGGTAACTACTCCCGGCATCCGCCTCGACTGATCGCGTAGGCCACATGACGCGTGCCCATAAAGGCGCAAACTAACACGAACTCGTAGCTCGCATAGGCCCACAGGACCCGCGTAGGTATCCTCGAATCATAGGTCACCGCACACGCTGAGTCTACCCCGCATCGTAGGCGACAACCTCCGGAATAAGTCAAGGTGAGTGGTATAATACCAACATAACGGCTGATCGTTAAACAACTTTAAGCGCAAACGAGGGAAAATCCCTTTACACAAAACATCACAAGATACTAACACACGTAGCATCCTAGCATGTTTACTTATCAAATCAACAAGAAAGTATTACAAGGCTATCACAAACCAATACAATCAAGTTATACACACAAGGTACTTTCTACTAACAAGTTCGGGTATCTATCCCCAAAGTACTTCATACATTAAATCTTTAAAAGATCTGTTTCTTTCACATAAGTCACACAATACCCGTAGTATAAAAATAGAGTGACTGTTCTTTTTAGTAAACCAAAACACTTACCTTTGTAAAATCAAGTAACAACATTATTTTCCAAACGCTCAAGTTTGCCTAATTTCAAATGTTCACGTTTCTTATTTTAGAAAGGTTTCGTAGTTCATAGCCTTATTCATTTAAGAATATAATTCTCTTTTAAACAACCTGAGAAACATAAGCCTTATATGTGAGTAGGTTATTTTTGTTCATAATCCATCTTATTAAGCAGCCATGATCTAGGAAATATCATTTTGTCTCATCTTAGCTTCTATGCAGATAGAAGTTTCTATTGGTTTCAATAATACTTAATTATTCGATACATTTTCCTTTATTAACGCTGCAGTGGTTTGTCGATACACATTTCTGATTTCCGAAATCAGTAAAACATTATTCCTTTTAAAACCAAGTACTCATTACTCACGAATGAGGTTTCACACGAAATTCATATCAATTCATTTAAGTTAAGTCTCTTATCTTCTAAAGTAAATAAAGCGTTCGTTTTATCTCTCTTAAGCCGTTATACCTAACTTCCCATAAAGCTAGTATAACTCTTAAGCTTTTAAAACCAAGTGTTACTCTTCTTTTAAAAACAGTTCTTAATTATCTTGAAATACTTCAAGATCTTTATTATTCGGGCTTAAGTCAAAAGACATTGCCGATAACCACGTTCAATTAACACACGTACGTCTACCGTACTACATAGTTATACACATATCATGCTAGAAGAGATAGGAAGAGGTTCACATACCTCGCGATGATCATCGACTATTAGCAAATTGCTCCACGGCTATAACCCGGCTAGCCTCGTCCACTTCTCAAGTAGCACGTACTCTGCAGAACATTCAACCTATACAGTTATACAAGTCTATCAAAGTCTAGACTACTCGGTAGAACAAATATAGATGCAAGGTCCTACGGAAAATTGGGCGACCGCCACTGCAATCAACTACAAGTCTCATGTCTGATCCTGCGTAAATACTGATTCGATTCTCTTCTTTAAATTGGGCTTAAGTCGAGGACATTGCCACAAAACTATGTTTAGTTCTATATATAGTATACTTCAACTATATATTCCTACAACATGTAATTTCCAATTACAATTGGGGGACAAGATATTTACCTCGATAAGCCCATAATTATCCAAGTATCATGTCGATTCCTGGGCAACGTTTAGCTCGACTCAGTGCGCTCAACCCGCTCCAAACCACCCTTAGAAGTTCTAACCAACGTCTACAGAACACTCCCACTAACGATGGAGATTTCCCTTCGGGTTTCGGTTTTGTGGATGACGGAAGTATAATAGTATAACTGACTTTTTGTATAGGTATAACCTTAGAATACTACAAGGTATACGGCTAAGGTAATTTGGGCATTATAACAATACTTTTGAGAGTATTTCACCAAGAGGGGGGGTATATATACGAGACAACACCACAAGGGGGGGTATACCCCTCGGCCTACCCCACTAGGGGGGGTACTCTCGGCCAAGGGGGGGGGGGGAGGGGCTCTCGGCCAAGAGGGCCTCACAAGGGGGAGGACGAGAACACCACTCAAAGGGAGGGAGGATTTTAACACTTAGGAATTTTTAGGAATGGATGAAGAAGTCTTCCAAAGGGGGGGTATTTATAGGTCTAGCAAAGGCCAACCAATGGCCAAGATCATGCCAAGTGCATAGCAAGTGTAGGGCCAAGATCATGCCAAGTGCACCTTATCTATCTACCACCAAAATATCCTACCTACTACTTGACAAAAACCCACCCATTTCGTCCACCCTTGACCGTCCAAGTCCTTCCAATGAGAGGGTGACAAGTGTCGCCCTCTTGTTGGTCCAAAATGTTTCGTCTCTCGGAAAAATCCGCAAAAATTAAAAATGACATAGCCGGAATTTTCCCTACGAAAGCTGTGGAAACGTTTCGTCGAAAAACGACTCTAACCGGGTGTTGTGCACAAAAATAATTCGGCCAAGCCACTTTAAAGCCCAAACTTTTCTACGTACGTCCTTACGTACATACTCTGGAAATACGGGGTATAACAATGGGGCCCTGCATGTCGAAAATATGATTTCCACACACATGCATACGTCGTACAACGTCTAGCTAAATTTCACGTAGTGAAAGAGATGTTGGTACACATATTAAAGTGTTTTTAAGTTAGGTAAGGATGGACGATTAATTGTTGAAAGCTTTTCTTCTATTACTAGCAATCTTTTGTTCTTGTTTCTTCTACAAGGATTCTCAAGTATTTGGCTTATGCTTAAGAAAGTATTGTCGTTTTATCTTGGCAGACTATTATCCATCTACCTTAAGCCATTATATACGGGGATAATTTTGTCTTAAGGAGAGATTGTCAAACAATCGATTCGACGAACATTGCACTAAACTTCTTTGTGTCTAACCTTTCAGTTCTTCTGTTCCCGTTCATAGCCCCAAATTTTACAACATGTTCAGAACAGTCACAACTCTTATTTATGACCGTTTGGCTCAGCGTTGCGCTGGCCACTGGCGCGCGCGCCAATTCTGAAATTCAGATTCAGCGAAGTTTGGTATTTGTCGGCCACGGCGATTTTCACATTTGTTCGGTGCTTGGCGCTTCACCTATTTTTCTAGATTTCGATCACTTTCTTCTCTTCTTCTTGTACAAGTTCCAATACTATGGACAACTTGGAAATCCTTATTCTGGTGGGAAGTTGCCTTGCCTGGTAGAAGACAATCTTTCGGGGGAAATTGTTGAAGATATTGCTTGTGGATACCACGTGGCTGTTTTGACATCCAAAAATGAGGTTTATACGTGGGGCAAGGGGGCCAATGGTAGATTAGGTCATGGGGATGTAGAGGAACGGAAAACCCCACTTTGGTTGAATCTTGAAAGACAGACATGTGAAATATATTGCTTGTGGTTCTAATTACACTGCTGCAATATGTCTTGGCAAATGGGTTTCTGGTGCTGAGCAGTCCCAGTGTTCGGCATGTAGATAGGCTTTTGGCTTCACAAGGAAAAGGCACAATTACTACAACTGCGGGCTTGTGCATTGCCATGCACGTACTTGAAGAAAAGCAATAAGGGCAGCATTGGCCCAAACAAACTATCGTGTAGTTGATTCTTGTTTTTGCTGAATGCGAAGGTGTTTTTTCCTTATTATTTGCTCTTTTTAAAAGGTTGGAACCTGGGGCTTATGACGTAGAGAGCCTCAAACTAGCTTACCTACCGAATGACATTCACTATCCTGATACGAATGGGGAACGCCATTCGAGATGTGATTCTGTTGCTAGGTCTTACATGACCTCTCAAACCAACATGGACTTTAATACATATGGAATGCAAAGCCCCAGCAGATACCAAAGGGATTCTAGTAGCATCAAATTCTGACCTCCAATGGTACAGATGATCGAGCCTAATGGTAGTAATTTATTTTCTGTTAGCTTCAACCTGATCAATTGTAGTGCCAGTAGACTTAGATATTTAAATTTACCTATGTTTTTATTACAAAATTAGCATTAGTTACAGAAAAACGAAGAGAAAAGATCAGAGAAGCAATCAAAATATACTTTAGGAACTAGAGCGTTAGAAGAAGCCCGTGCTAAAGCTAATATATATTAATAAATTTAAGCAGTGTTTGATTAAACTGATTTTTAAACTTATAGTCTATTTAATTAACAACTGAAAATTATTATTAACATGGATACAAATATTACTATAAAAATGAAAAAGATCTCAACAACTGATTTTTTGAATAATTTAAATGGGTCATAGCTGGATGACAAAGGAGGTGGACTTACATATTAAATGTCGACTTCAATGTGTTTAGTCTGTTCATGAAACACTGGATTTCGCATAATATACAATGTTGTTTGACTATTGTTGACACCCAATTTTGACCCATCTTTTAGGCATTTCTTGCAATTTTAAGCATTTTAGGACACCGCGTTTTGTCATCATTTTTTGACATTTTGTATATTTTTACATAACATTCTATGTTGTTTATTCTTGTAAATTGACATCATGTTTTGTTTTTTTACCTTTAATTAGGTATTAAACATTTTTTAGCATCTCTTTGAATAATTAACTGACACCCCGTCTTTACTTTTAATCAGGCATTAAATATTTGCTAAATATTGTATTTTATTATTATTGCATCAGACATTGACATTTTAATAATTTGTATCTTTAAATAATTTTCCTTTTAAATAATTAATCCATTTTGCATTTTTTGTCAAACCGGTCGATCCAGGCATAATCGAATCGATCAATCCGCGAATCGAAACCAAAAATGAAGCCCAATACACAATAACCAATACCCAATACCCAAGGCCCAATACCCCTAAACCCTAAACCTAATCTCACCCTATAAAACCTACACTACCTTAACACAAAAGTCACTGTACATCGACCTAGCCGCACTACTCTCACCCTCTCACACATCTCATTTTCCCTACCCATCCGTCTGACCCCTCACTCTCTACCCTACTTTATCACCCACCCGCATTTTAACCTCGGTACCGACCCCCTCAACCTTGGTAGTCTCTCACCCTACACAACCTATTATTACCCTACAGCCCTACGCTATTATCACTCCAGCCGTAACACACCCTAAATCCCACTCTTTATTGTCTTTCAAAAATCCATCTCCATTGTCTCTCTTAGCATTTTTTCTTTGCAGCAAATCTTGCTAATAAAGTGAACCCCCACCAGTGACACACCCACAACTCCGGCGACATCCCCACTGTCCCAAGCCTCACCGTCGAACCTCACCTCTGCCCGTCGAACTCTAACCCCAACACCACTGTCCCACCGTCGATCCCTAGACCACCACCCGGCGGCGTCGCTCCGGTGTTAGCCGTGGAAGTGACACCGCCTTTCTTCTCCCCACACCTCTATTTTTCTGTGAATTCCATGAGCAGCGCCGACCATGGTTACTGTTCGTGTTTCTTTGATTGTGCTGTTGATTTAACTATTTTTTTTACTTCATTTGAATATTGTTATGCTTTATTGTGCCGCTGATTTTCGATTATTATTGTGTAATCTGGTTTCTTGTTATTTTTCATTGCTATTGGTTCATTTGCCACGGCGACATGTTCGGCTGATGGTTGCATTTTCGGACTGTTTTGACTGACTTGCCCTTTACTCTACTGATTTTGAACAGATTTTGAATAGATTTTTGCTGAAGTATTTTGAGATCATGGGCTACTGTTTTTCGGCCACTGTTTAACGTTTTTAGACTGATTTTCTGATTTTGGGTATGTTCTGAAATTTCCGGCGACCTCTCTCAAGCCCGATTACTGTTTTGGACCATTTTGATCACCTTGTTCCTTTGAGTTGTTGGTCGTTGGTTTACTGGCTTGTTTTGACAAGTTAATGGACTGATTCTTTATTTCTTTCGTTGGAACTGATTTGAACAACTTATTACACTGTGATATTGACTGATGTGAACGTGATACTACACTGATTGGCCGATGAAGGAATCTCCGTCTGATTTTCAAGGCCTCCCATGTACAAAAGACGGATTTATTTATTTTACTTTATTTATTAATTATTGCTATTACTTTAAAATTGTTTATTTTATTACTAACACTTTTACTAAGTATTTATGCAGGTACCCGGAGATCATCTTGTGCAGAAGGCCTAAAAAGGGCTAAAGATGTCCCGAAGTTTTATCTTGTGTCTCATTTAAATTTTAGTTTTACTATTTTTGTATTGCATTTTATTTTAATTGTAAATTATATAAAAATGCTTAGAATAGGTAGAATAGAAAGCCAATTTAATTAACCTAGGTTTGAACGGATAACCGCAAGTTAGCGGATCTTAAAGGATGCCTAACCCCTTCCCTTTAGGATAATAAAGAACCCTGACCCAGAATCTCATCAATTTCGCAGACCATTAAATGGAGATTAATTGCAGTATTTTTATTGCAATAAATCAAGTGTCCTAATTCACTATAATAATTAGGTGGCGACTCCTTAAATACATCTAGGAATCAACCATACGTAGTACTCCCGTTTTCGACTCCGGTTAAAATGGGGTGTTACAGATGGCGACTCCACTGGGGATAATCAGGTTCTTGACCATAGCAAACCTAGGTTTATTATTGCTTGACTTTATTTGCTTTTATTTGTTTTAAACGTCTTAAAATTGCTTGCTTTAATTTTGTATGCTTAACTGTTTAAATTGCTATTTGCTTTTACTGCTTTCCTTAAATTGACATTCTGCTCATACTTCTTCCACTCTGGAAAATTCACATTGTCACACACAACACGTGGGTGTGCTTTGCGCACCTGCAAATTTCTTTCAAACACCCAAATTTAAGAGAGTTGGCGTTTTGCGCGGAGAATCCGGTCCAACCGGTGGTCGCGTAGCCTTCTCACTCGAGTATTCCGCTCGGAAACCTTGCGTCTAGTAAGCCAAATCTTAGAAACTTAGGATAGAGCTATACTACCCTTTTATATTAAGTCATGCATGCATAAACCTTAGGTGGGTTAATCCTTGGTATTAACGCCACAATTAGAAATCCACCAAATTTGTCGACGGGTTTCGCAACCCAACGACCCATTAGCATACTATGTGTAGCGTGACAATGATAGACAGATCCAAGCCTGGTCATGATACCCCAAAATTGGAAAAAGTGCACCGTCATTTGGTCGCCATTTCCAGCAAAACATTGCAGTTTAACAGCTTGGACCTATTTATCATAATCTCGCATATCTGGCGTTTAGGCCGACCTCTGACATAAGAGAGGTCCCATGCATATTAGGCGCGCGCTTGATTTGCATGCTTTTGTTTACTATTGTTGTCGCTAGCAATTCTGTACATATTATTTAATGCAATAATTACCCTTTTAACCCCTGTACATATCATGCTTATAATTCTGGTCATTAGCATTTGCGTTTTTTTTGCACTTTTGTTGTCACATTGCAATCAGGACTTCTGCTGCGTAAATCGCTCTTGAACATCACGATTTGAACTTTGTGAAGCATCAACCACCAGTCCGGTCGAACCAATCAGGGGAGTCTTTGACTATATCGTCACGCCCTTACATTTTACTATTTTGTGGCTTGCCTACTCTCACTCATTTGTCATATTTTTGCAGGAAGGCCGTCCTCGCAAATAGTCGAGGGCGGACAACAACAACAACAACAACAACAACAAAAAAAAAAAATCATCCCAAGAATGAGTTGAGTTATGTTGACGGAAAGATGTCAGCTTATACCAGATTCAACAAAGCATCGCTCTGGGTCTTATATTTTGCATTTTTATACATATTAGCAAGTCTAATTGATATGTCTAGTATTGATTACATAATTTTTTATCATGCATTTTACAACATAATCATTCCGAACTACGCGTGTCTGATTCTCACCATACGGTGTGATACGTAGGCAACCCATCTAGGGTTCGACACCACCACATAAAAAAATAAAATAAAAATTAAAAAAAATAATAATAAAAAGGGGGGCATATTTGGTTCACCCATTCATTGCATTTATCCAATCACGGACATTCATTGTTGCATTTCAATCATTCTAGCACATACATTCATTCATGCATTTCATCACAGCCATACATTTTTTCATTACATTCTTTTACTTTTCATTAGTCCTATAGTGAACAGTCATTTGTTTTGCACAGTTTTTACTTTTGTATTTCTTTCATGAATAAATTCTTTTCAAGCATATATTCTATAACATATCTGAACGAACTACGCACACCTGATTCTCGTCAAAGATGAGATACGTAGGCAGCCCTACTCGGGTTCGGTACCCTTAAAAAAAAAAAAAGAAAAAAAAAAGCTCTTTTAAGTATCATTGTTTGACTTGGTTGATACCAACACAGTTAGGAGTGTGCATGGAAGGACCGAGTAATAAATCAGTATGGGTTGACTTCGTGGTAAACCATAGATTCTTTTGGTACCTCTTATTCACCCGTAAATGACATTGTCCTGCATGCTTCTAAGATAAGAACGAGACAAACCTCATTGTTTCATGTGCATTGTGTGGTGAGTTTTAGAATAAGTTCAATTGCATTGCATTGTGATCTAGAACTTGGCCCGTGTGTTTGTTGAGGCGAAATCCTGAGTAACACTTGGTGTGAGAAATGATCGTAGGCTTTCTTTGACCCGTTTGAGCCTTTTTCAGCCTACCAAATAACATTATCCGTAGTACACCCATTTTGAGCCTAAAGCCTATTCTTTTGACAACCGCATATTACACCTATACCCTTTCTGAGTGCGCACTATCCTCTCTTGGCCCGACCTCGTAGCGCTTTGGAAATGTGCAAGTGGCTGACGAAATTCTGCGTCGAAGTTTGCAAAGACGAAATTATCAAAGTCCCAAAAGGGAAAAGAAAAACACAAAGGGCGACTTCACAAAAAGAAGAAATCAAAAGCCCCGACAAAAAAGAATGCGAGAATAGCTTTGAAAAAAGCGGACTCCAAACGAAAGATTCAAAAGAAGTCAGTACAGAAAAACTGGGACAAAAAAAAAAGGAGAAAAGGAAAAAGAAAGCAGATCAGCATTAAAGCACACAAATATCAAGCGCGGACGTAGTCCAACGCTCGAGGAAGGATTAGTCACTTTTACCCAAATGATATCCGTCCCTTTCCCCAAACCTACATTACAAGCCCGTGACAAGCCCTACATGATCTTATACTGAGGGTTCTCACATTAGTGGATACTTACATGACGGCCAAGCCTATGGTATCACAATTGCATGCATTGAACATCCTTTTGAGTGCGAGCGTACTTCTCTAAACGTCCCAAAAATTCAAAATACTGGAATATGTGTGAGAAATGAGACTTTCTTTCAGTGAGGGCATTTGAAACGTGAGATTACGTGTAGTTCGAAACCTTGGTTGCAAGCAAGTGTGTCGATACTTGATTAATCCGAGTACCATTTGAAACTATAGGAATTACCCAGAAGTCAGTCTTAGACTGGAAGTGAATAACGGAATTCCTAAGCACAATACTAATTGTTGGTATCAACTGAAGTCAGAACGTGATGCTGTCTTTCCATTTTTCAAAAAATGCATATAAAATCTTTATTTTTGCATCATGAACTACGTCTTGACCTGATTCCCTCAGCGGGATACGTAGGCGGCCACATTGGCTTCGGTCTCATTTTTAAAATGGTACAGTCATTTTTGCATCACGAAATACGTCTTGACCTGATTCCCTCAGCGGGATACGTAGGCGGCCACATTGGCTTCGGTCCACATTGTTAAAAAAAAAATAAAAAACATAAAAATCTTTATTCTTTGCATCACGAACTACGTCTTGACCTGATTCCCTCATAAGGATACGTAGGCGGCCTAAGTCGGCTTCGGTCACACCATTAGAAATCTTCTCATTGGCTCGTGTGCGACGGAATGCGTTTGATTATTCTGAAAAGAGATATGAGCAATTTACGCCAGAGTTAAGTCTTTCCCATGCGCCCCGCATAATGAAAACTGGGACAATTTTGGGAAATGCACCATGAAGAGATCATAATAAGGATTCCTAAAGCAATCGAGAATCGCGACGTTAGAAGTCCGCGAAGATCGTCGACAACGCGTCTATGCAATGACGTTATCTCAACCAGTGAGTCACAAGGCGAATGCGTCCATAAAATGACACCATTTCATTGTAAGCCTAAGCGGCTTCATTCATGTTTGTTCATACAACGGCGAACATTTGCATCTCGTCCCATACAACGATTAACATCTCGTCTCGTCTATACAATGACGAACATCTACGTTCGTCCATACAACGATTTAACATCTGCGTCTCGTCTATACAACGGCGAACATCGTATTTTCGTCCATACAACGCATTTAACATCGCATTTCGTCCATACAAAGAAGAACATCTGCATCTCGTCTATACAACGAAGAACATCTGCATTTCGTCAATACAACGACTTAACATCTCGTGATCGTCTATACAACGAACATCTGCGTTTCGTCCATACAACGATTTAACATCTGCATCTCGTCTATACAACGACGAACATCTGCATTTCGTCCATACAACGACGAACATCTACATCGTCCATACAACCAAGAACATCTACATCTGCTATACAACGGCGAACATCTACATCTCGTCCATACAACGACGAACATCTGCATTTCGTCCATACAACGACGAACATCTGCATCTCGTCTATACAACGACGAACATCTGCATTTCGTCCATACAACGACGAACATCTGTATTTCGTCCATACAACGACGAACATCTGCATTTCGTCCATACAACGACGAACATCTGCATTTCGTCCATACAACGACGAACATAACGACGAACATCTGCATTTCGTCCATACAACGACGAACATCTGTATCTCGTCATACAACGGCGAACATCTGCATTTCGCCCATTACAACGACGACATCGTATCTCTTCCATACAACGACGAACATCTGCGTGTCGTCCATACAACGATTTAACATCTGCGTCTCGTTTATACAATCTGACGAACGTCTGCATTACGCCCATACAAGACGTCATCTGCATTTCGTCTATACAACGACGAACATTTGCATTTCGTCTACACAACGACGACAGCGCTCATACAAGGAGTCATTTGCATTTCGTCTATACAACGACGACATCGCCCATACAAGGCATCATTTGCATCTCGTCTATACAACGACGAACATTTGCATCTCGTCTATACAACGACGAACATCTGCATTTCGTCCATACAACGACGAACATCTGCATCTCGCCTATACAAGACGGCGTATCATCACATCACTTCATCAACACCTACAAACACCATGTCTTTTCCAGCACCACCTCACTTGCAACCCAGTGTCAATCATACTTCGACACTGGGACAAATTTTGAGTTTTGCGTCTGCCTGTTTTATTTTCTAGCATTGCAGCAACCCAGTGTCTCATAATTCGACACTGGGACAAATTTTAAACAGCTTTGTCTTGGCATCACAGCGACTCGGTGTCGGCTTTTGCCCATTCTTTGCTTAATCCTTGTTCTAATTCTGACGATGGGACAAAATTGGCCACAAGTCAACGTCTTTGTCCGAAAACTCTTTCATCGTCTCCGGTCAAAGAGGGACAACTGTTGACACCCAATTTTGACCCATCTTTTAGACATTTCTTGCAATTTTAAGCATTTTAGGACACCGCGTTTTGTCATCATTTTTTGACATTTTGTATATTTTTACATAACATTCTATGTTGTTTATTCTTGTAAATTGACATCATGTTTTGTTTTTTACCTTTAATTAGGTATTAAACATTTTTTAGCATCTCTTTGAATAATTAACTGACACCCCGTCTTTACTTTTAATCAGGCATTAAATATTTGCTAAATATTGTATTTTATTATTATTGCATCAGACATTGACATTTTAATAATTTGTATCTTTAAATAATTTTCCTTTTAAATAATTAATCCATTTTGCATTTTTTGTCAAACCAGTCCAGTCCAGGGCATAATCTGAATCAGTCCAATCCGCCAGAAATCGAAACCAAAAATGAAGCCCAATACACAATAACCAATACCCAATATCCAAGGCCCAATACCCCTAAACCCTAAACCTAATCTCACCCTATAAAACCTACACTACCTTAACACAAAAGTCAGCCCCCCCTATTACTGACCTAGCCGCACTACTCTCACCCTCTCACACATCTCATTTTCCCTACCCATCCGTCTGACCCCTCACTCTCTACCCTACTTTATCACCCAGCCCACCATTTTAACCTCAGCCGCCGCCTGACCCCCCCTCAACCTTCAGCCGTCTCTCACCCTACACAACCTATTATTACCCTACAGCCCTACGCTATTATCACTCCAGCCGTAACACACCCTAAATCCCACTCTTTATTGTCTTTCAAAAATCCATCTCCATTGTCTCTCTTAGCATTTTTTCTTTGCAGCAAATCTTGCTAATAAAGTGAACCCCCACCAGTGACACACCCACAACTCCGGCGACATCCCCACTGTCCCAAGCCTCACCGTCGAACCTCACCTCTGCCCGTCGAACTCTAACCCCAACACCACTGTCCCACCGTCGATCCCTAGACCACCACCCGACGGCGTCGCTCCGGTGTTAGCCGTGGAAGTGACACCGCCTTTCTTCTCCCCACACCTCTATTTTTACCGGCGAATTCCATGAGCAGCCGACCCGTAATTCTTGTTCGTGTTTCTTTGATTGTCTTTGTTGATTTAACTATTTTTTTTACTTCATTTGAATATTGTTATGCTTTATTGTGCCGCTGATTTTCGATTATTATTTTGTAATCTGGTTTCTTGTTATTTTTCATTTCTATTGGTTCATTTGCCACGGCGACATGTTCGGCTGATGGTTGCATTTTCTTGTTTTGGTGACTTGCCGCTTTACTCTTGATTTTGAACAGATTTTGAATAGATTTTTGCTGAAGTATTTTGAGATCATGGGCTACTGTTTTTCGGCCACTGTTTAACGTTTTTAGACTGATTTTCTGATTTTGGGTATGTTCTGAAATTTCCGGCGACCTCTCTCAAGCTCGATTACTGTTTTGGACCATTTTGATCACCTTGTTCCTTTGAGTTGTTGGTCGTTGGTTTACTGGCTTGTTTTGACAAGTTAATGGGTGATTCTTTATTTCTTTCGTTGGGCCGATTTGAACAACTTATTACACGTGATATTGGTGATGTGAACGTGATACTACACCGATTGGCGATGAAGGAATCTCGTCGATTTTCAAGGCCTCCATGTACAAAAAGCGGATTTATTTATTTTACTTTATTTATTAATTATTGCTATTACTTTAAAATTGTTTATTTTATTACTAACACTTTTACTAAGTATTTATGCAGGTACCCGGAGATCATCTTGTGCAGAAGGCCTAAAAAGGGCTAAAGATGTCCCGAAGTTTTATCTTGTGTCTCATTTAAATTTTAGTTTTACTATTTTTGTATTGCATTTTATTTTAATTGTAAATTATATAAAAATGCTTAGAATAGGTAGAATAGAAAGCCAATTTAATTAACCTAGGTTTGAACGGATAACCGCAAGTTAGCGGATCTTAAAGGATGCCTAACCCCTTCCCTTTAGGATAATAAAGAACCCTGACCCAGAATCTCATCAATTTCGCAGACCATTAAATGGAGATTAATTGCAGTATTTTTATTGCAATAAATCAAGTGTCCTAATTCACTATAATAATTAGGTGGCGACTCCTTAAATACATCTAGGAATCAACCATACGTAGTACTCCCGTTTTCGACTCCGGTTAAAATGGGGTGTTACAACTATCACAATATATTTTCACCGGAGATTTATGTTAAACATCCAAACTATGTAAAGTTTTCTTTAACCATTTCAAGTCACAGACTGTCATTGATATCGATCGTTATTCTGCCTCTGCTGACGAGCGAGAGACAATGTATTGTTTCTTGATTTTCCATGATACAGGTAAAATTCCCGAGGGATATAAACCAACCGGTAAGTGATTTTTGAGTCAACGGACATCCGGCCCAGTCTGAATCACACCATTCGTACAACTAGAGATCACAATATTTTCTCATTACAATGTCTTGTCCTGGGTTTTTTTCTTCTTCAAGTACCGCACCACACGGAGAGCCGCATTCTAGTGTGCTTCCTTTGGTTGCTGCATGAATTGGGAAACAGAGATCACAATCTTTTCTGATTACAATGTCTTGTCCTGAGTTTTTTCTTCTTCAAGTACCGTACCACACATAGAGCCGCATTCCAGTATGCTTCCTTTGGTTGCTGCATGAATTGGTACATAACATGCATGCAATACGATAACTCAGATTTCGTAAAACTGAGGTATATTAATCTATTGACCAGACACTAGTATGGTTCCGGATCTCCGAAAGTAGCTTATTTGACCAACGACAAATCATGATTCTATTCCATAGGAGTATTGATTGGTTTAGCTTCCAATAAACCGGACTTAGAGATTATATTCAAGACATATTTCATTGACAAAGAAATAACCCAGTTGGTCCACGTGCAACTTCAATTCCTAGAAAGTACTTCAGAGGGCTCAAGTCCTTCATGTGAAACATGTGTGGAGAACCTTTAGAGTTCTGAGGAAAAATTATCACATGATATATAGTTAACTAAAGGATAAGGTGCACCAGAGGATTGCTGAGGTTCGGGCGGATGAGTTGATGGATTTTGTTTCTGGAAAGGTTCAGTCTACACAGCCAGCTGCGTAAAGTGACCTTCAGGTGCGCGACCGTGGAGACAATGTTACTACCCTTGTTGCACAGTCTGTTGTGCGAAGAGGACTTCAGGTGCACGACCGCGCACCAGGAAAATTTAAAAAATATTTTAAAAGGCCTACATTGTTCCCTAACACCCCCAAGCCCTGAAATATCACCCTAAAGTCAGAGAGAATAAGCCCCAGGCCTCAAGAGCCCTCCAAGGTAAGTTCCTCAATTATTCTAGCATGAATTCAAGTTCTTAGTACCCTCCTAACTTGATTAAAACCTTTCTAATTCATAAAATTGCGATTGGAACATTATTGACGGACCAGAAGCCCTAGATTTCGAATTTAATCTTTTTGAACATCAAAAAGGTATTATCCTCATCCTTAGTTGATTATAATATTAGATTAATGATTATAAACCATAGATTCTTGAGATAAGCTAATGGGGTTGATGAAGAAAACCTTATGAACTATTGTATGGTTGAATTGTTGACTTAGGGTTATTGTAATCATATAGGTGAATGATGTTAATTATATTTGTTTGGGATTGTAGAATCACCTAGAAATAAAAGGATGGGAAATTAGGTGTAGAAACACCATTAATAAGGGCTATGAAACTTTATGTCCCCAAGTGTTTGATAAAATGCCTAGATGGCCAAAATATGAGAATTTTTGCTAATGTTGATTCTATTGACATAGATTGATATAGATTAAAGTTGAAAGGAATAGACGAACATTGTATTGCACTCAAAAGAAGGAAGTTAAGGTATGTGAGGCTAACTCTCTACATTTGGGAATGTTAATGATTCTCCATATGCCACGTTCTTTTACAACATTATGAATTGTCTAAAAAATGTAGTTAAGCTTAGTTCCTTGAATAGTTGTAGAACTTCTATCCTCTAGTTTCGTAATTCGTTCATGATTTTCATTTCAAATGTTGTGAGCCCAGTACGTAATCAATATAGACTCATGTTTGATACCCATGAGTCTCAGTCTATAATACTCAGTATGTCTATAAATAGTTCAAGCTTTAGGTCTCACAATCAGTTTGTGAATACATATCTCAGCGAATCATTGCTCAGTATGTCAGTCTTGTACCTTTTATCATGATTTTAGTTCTTTTATGTAAATTGTTTAATGTTGAACACCTGTATATGAGCCCAAGGCCACATTTTATGTATACGTATACTTGAGCCCAAGACTACAGATATGTGCACATATATCGGGCCTAAGACCACTATTTATTATTTAAGTTAGACAAGTGATTCTTCATTTAAAAACTGGAAGTATTCATATTCTTTACTTCTTTGTTCACTTCAGTTATCAGTTATCAATTATCAGTTCAGTTTTGGTTTAAGCATTTACAGTTGTTTCATTCAGTTGCTTTACATACTAGTGCAATTCACATTTACTAGCGTCCTTTTTACCCAGAGCTTGCATCTCGTGATGCAAGTAATGATTTACAGGTGAACGATTCTGCTTGCTAGGATTCACATATCAACTAACCGATGAGCCCCAGTCTTTCGGGGCGTTATCGTATTTTTAGTCTTTACAATATTTAGTCAGTAAGTTACGACGGGGGACTTGCCCCAGTGAATAGTCAGTATTTCAGTACTCTTTAGAGGCTTCTTAGACTATAATTGTTGTCATACTCCGAACCATGACATGTGCGTAACACAACACTCGGTGCTTGATTGCATGTGATCGAGCGAACCAACTGGCTGGTTAAATTAACATGTGGTATACTAAAAGCGGAATATAAATGATAAACGTGATGAGATACTAAAAAGTCCAACTGATAAATAATCAATGCAAATAAGTTTGAAACATATAAATGTAGCTGATATGGCTAACATCAAAGCATGTTAAGTACTAACTGACTGATGTTTTAGTATATGAAGCCTCTGAGAATAATGAAGTAATGACTGTTACCGGAACAACTCCCCCGATATATATGATTGTCTAAAATAACTATAAATACTGCAAAATAAAGGATAAGGCCCCGAAAGACCGGAGCTCACCAACTCAACTGATAGGTGAATCCTAGTAAGCAGAATCATCAACATGTAGCTTGTTACATGCATTGCAAGATGTAGGCTCCGGGAAAAAGGGACGTCAGCACATTTATATTGTATTGATATGTAAAGCAACTGAAAGAAAGAACTGTAAGTAGGATGCTCAGAAAAAGGCAGTCCAAACAAATAAACAAGTAATAAGTATTGAACTGAAACTGATAACTGAAATGAACACGAGAAGTAAAGTTATGAGTACTTCTTGTTTTGCATCATGAAACACCTATTTAACTATATCATATATGTGGGACCTTGTCCCAATAATAGGTGCACAAACTATGCCCTTGACCAAGTAAGTGCGTCAGTTTGTGGCCTTGGCCAAGTGTACATATGTGGGGCATTTGCCCAATAATACATACACTACTATGACCTTGGACAAGTAAGTGCACCAGTCTATGGACTTGGCCAGGTATACATATACATGATACTTATGCCCTTGGGATTCCATACAAGTAAGTAGACATATGTTAACTATTCATTAATTATTATTAAGAAACTGAGATTACTGGAATAATGAGTATTACTGAACTGATACATGTATTCATGAACTAAGTATGAGACCTGAAACCTTAACTATTTCTAAACATGTTGAGTTTCTAGACTGAGACTCAAGGATATCAAACACAAGTCTATATTGATTACGTTCTAAGTTCACAATGTTCAAAATGACAATCATGAACAAATTATGAAACTAGAAATAGAAGTTCTACGGCTATTCAAGAAACTAAGACATAGCTATGTTCTAAGGCAATTGTAATAGTCAATAAAGAACATGGCGTAGGGAGAATTATCAACATTCCCAAACGTAGAGAGTTAGCCTCACATACCTTAATTTCCTGCTCTTGAGAATAATACAATGTACTTCAACCCTTTCAACTTTAATATAAGGTAATACAAGTAAAGGGATTCCATATTAGCATTAAAAATCATGTTTTGATCCTCTAAGTATTTTATCAAACATTTGGTGGGCATAAAGCTCCACAACTTCTATTAATGGTGTTTCTTCACACAATTACTCATCCTCTTTCCTCTAGGTGATTCTACAATCTCAAATAGATATAATTAATATCAAACTTCATCACACATATGCTTATAATAACCCTAAGTCAACAATTCACCCCATACAATAATTCATATGGTTTTCTTCATCAAACCATTAGCTTATCTCAAGAATCTATGGTTTATAATCATTAATCAAATTATATAATCACCGAGGGAATGAAGATAGTACCTTTTTGATGTTCGATAAGATTGAATTCGAAATATAGGGCTCCTCGTCCGACAATAACATTTTTATCGCAATTCTATGGATCAGAATTTTTTTAGTCAAGTTAGAAGGGTACTAAGAACTTGAATTTATGCTAGAATCATTAGGAAACTTACCTTGGAGGGTTCTTAGGCTTGGGGATTGTTCTCTCTGACTTTAGGGTTAATTATAGAGCTTTAGGGAGTTATGGAAATAAACATCAGGCTTAAATATAACTTAAAATACGAAGTCTGAAAATTATGCCAAAAATCCCGAAACGTGCATCAAGACTGCGTCGCACGTGCAATATGCATCCCCCTGCCGACCAAAAATTAGAGCGTTGATTTTATACTCTGGGCTCGCGATGTGTGTCCAATGTGAATGCGCCCTGTGCGGCGTGGCTAACGCGCGAGGCTTGTTTCCTTCAGTATTTTTGTAACCCTCATAACTTCTTGTACTGACCTCTATTTGATATGGATTTTATATGTATGGAAAGATATTTCAACGTACTAAAACTTTCATAAGGGAGATTTTCCAAATTCCCATTTCATCACGGGGTCAAGGTTGCTTGAAGTAGGCCTCTCGGCCACCTTCGTAAAATGTGAAATTTCCTCAATTTTGATTTATTTCCTTAGAATGAGTCAGGAACTAGTATGGAAACCTGAGATGTTACATTATCTCCCCTTGGGGTGATTTATCCCCGAATGATGGTTTTGGTAACTTATTTGGCTAACGTTGGATCATAAGCGCAACTAATGGAGTGTGCAGGCACTGAACTACTGTGAACACAGACATACTGAACATAATAAATGCTGAACTGAATAGATACTAAACTAGATAGGTATTGTATTGAATGAAAACTGAACTGACTGGACACGAAATTAACTGGATACTAAATGCATGAAACTCATAATATAAGGCATGAATGAGAGGGTAGTTACATTTAACATTTTATGCTTGCTCTTCAAAGAGGTGGGGATACTTGGACTTCATGTCCTCTTCGGTTGTCTATGTAGCCTCTTCAACGTTCTGATTTCTCCATAGCATATTTACTAAAGCAATTTCCTTAGTTCTCAACTTGCGAACATGACGATCAAGAATAGCCACTTGAATATCCTAGTAAGACAGACTATCTTTAACCCTATGATTTCTGTAGGAACAACCAGAACATGTCCCCCATAAACTTCTTCAACACAGATACGTGAAATATTGGGTGTACAACCTCCAACTCTCGTGATAACTCTAACTCATAAGCCACATGCCCGATCCTCCATAGGATCCTATACGCCCAAATATAGCGGGGAATGAGCTTCCTTTTTTTTTTTCAAATCTCATAACTCCTTTCATAGACGAAACTTTTAGGAACACCCAATCATCGACTTGAAATTCCAAATCTCTATAATGTACATCTGAATATGACTTCTAGCGACTTTGAGCCATTTTCTGACGCTCATGAATACTTGACTTTTCCATAGTCTGGTAGACCAAATCTGGTCCTCACAATTCTGCTTCACCAACTTCAAACCATCTAATTAGTGATCTACACATGTGCCCATAATGAGCCTCTAATGGCGCCATCTTAATACTAAAGTGATAACTATTATTGTAGGCAAATTTGATGAGAGGCAAGTGATAACCCCAATTGCCTTTAAAATCAAGGACACATGCCCTCAACATATCCTCAAGGGCCTCAATAGTGCGATCTACCTGGCCATATATCTGAGGATAAAAAGTTGTACTGAGGTTTACCCTTGTGCCTAATCTATTTTGAAAGGATCTCTAAAAAATTGATGTGAACTGGGCACCACGATCTGAGATGATGGACACTAGGGTTCCATGCAATCTAACAATCTCTTGAATATATAACTTGGTGTAGTCTTCTGCTGAGTTAGTAGTTTTTATGGACAAAAAGTGTGATGACTTAGTAAGTCGGTCTACAATCATCCAAATCGAATCATACTTATGAAAAGAGTGAGGTAAACCTGTTATGAAATCCATATTAATTATCTCCCATTTCCAAACAGGGATGTCTATCTTCTGATCCAAACCAATGGGCCTCTAGTGTTCGACTTTCACCTACTGAAACTATGGGCACTTAGCCACAAAATCTACAACGTTCTTTTTCATGTCTTTCCACCAATAAATATCCTTGAGGTCATGATACATCTTTGTGGAATTTAGGTGAATAGAATACCTGGAATTGTGGGCTTCTAACATGATTCTCTCTCTGAGTCTGTCTATATCTGGAACACATAATCTACCTGGGTATCTCAAGGTACCATCATCTCCTCCTTATTCAAAAGCCTTCGTCTTATGCTTGTGAATCCCCTCCTTTAGTTGTAACAAGTAGGGATCAATAAACTACTTCTCCTTCACTTCGGCTACTAAGAAGGATTCAACCCTATTATGAATGACAACACCACCATATTTAGAGTCCAGGAGTCAGGCTCCTAGGTTTTCCATACAATAAACTTTTCTCGTTATGATTCTTCTGGCTACATCAACATGAGCTAAACTCTCTGTACATGATTTCTTTATGTGAGGTTACCTGATAAACCCTTAGTACCATTGTGCGCTAGGTATTTGACCAGCACTCTGAAAATTAGAGTCTCGAAAATTAGAGTCTCGTGCAATAGAACCATCCATGTGGCATACATATGGGCATGATTTTATAGCTTTTCTGTAATCACTTAATCGATAATAATTGATATTAACATAAGTCGATTGATGATCATTCTACTCATTTCGTGTTTCTGGTATATACGAGGCACATTCCTTATGAAAAATATCTCAATATGCTCTCATTATTGAATTGAGGTTCTTCATATCTCATTGTAACCTTTTGAGTTTTTAAATATTCAAGTGGACTTACGGACGATGTTAACATCTCTCATGTAGATCTAAGATTAAGGTCTTACACTTGCAGATCCTTCTCTTTTCTTTGGATATGAATAAGTTTCCTTATCTTCTGCAATTCCTTGCACTTTAGTCACTGATGACTCATCTTTTGACTTAATTCTGAACAATCTTTGTTACTAGGAAAAACTTAATTACTTACATAAATGGAAAGCTAATATACTCGCAACTATCATACATAATCTTAATGACTTAACTCTGCTCACACTGTCAATATTAGGGAAACCCATTTTCAATAACTCTTAAAGGTTATTCTTCTGTAGTTTTCTCTCGTACGACTTAGCTAATTTCTTCTTCCCCTAATCACTATACCTTGAATTTAACATAAACTCTTTGGGTTCTAACACACATTTGGTGTATACAAACTGTTACCTATTTACTAGTGTTACCTGATTGAGGAAATCAAATCTTACCTCTACTAACCCTGCCAAAATTGCTAATTCATTGAATCTACTCAAACTTTACTTATTATTCTTCTACTAATTACCTGTTAGCATCATGTTCTGTAGTTCTGCTCTGAATACTGTTAGGCTGATTTCCAATTACTCACGCAAGTGTACGTATCATTACAAGTAATATAGTCTGGTAAGACCGAATATCATCCACAGAGACTGGTTTCTAATTACCGAACATCTATTCTAGGTTATCTATTTGGCAAACGATAGTTGATTTGGGTTTTTATCTAACACTACTAGAGTAATTGCAAGAATTAAACTAAATTATTGAGGTTTAATCAGTTATGAAGGAATTAGGGCTTCCAATATCCTCAACTATCCACTCTTTTCAATCCTTAATGCAACTAGAATGACTTCTTCTTCAACGTTAAGATAGCGGTTAACTAGACTGTCTTATATTCCGGTTAGGATATATAATCACTCAACCCGATCACGAAACCTTCTATATTTCTATGATAGGTTTTACCACATGGGAGGATTAAGAACAATAACCTATAATGCTACACAAGTATCGGTACTTTCGTCGCGATTTTAACTATGTCTATTCAATTACAAAGATATCCAAATCTCTCCTCTCGGTTCTTGATTCGAAATCATATAGATTATGATAATTAGTGATCAATTAACTATCAAACATTCATACCAATATTGAATAAATCTTAATCAAGTGAAGAAGAAAATTAAACTAATGCATTAATTAATGAATAAGAGTTTCAAGCGATTCAATAGGAAATTCCTAATAAAGTGTTTAGCTCCTAGCCATAGACATGCTAAGAACTAATACAAATCCCAACATGAACTGAATTGAAAATAAAGAAAAGGAAAAGAAAATACTTAGAACTAGGTCTCCAATATTGTAGCCTCCAAGAGTTGTGTTGTGGAATATATACAAGGATGTCCAAAAAACTCCCTTTAGGTCAGGGTTTTAGGATTATATAGTTGAGAAAAATTGTGTTTCGGACCCTTTTGACCTTCGCCAATTCTATTTCGGATTGGAAATTCCCTCATCGGCACCGCGGTCCTGCAGAATGGCACCGTGGTGCGAAAATCTTCTGCGACTTCGATGGTGTACCGCGATCCTGCGATAAAGACCGTGGTGCAGAAATCTTGCGTCTTCTCGATAATTGTGACCCGCGGTCTGCGATCCGAATCGCGGTCTTTCGTCCTGATCTGCCAACTTTCGTCCTTTTTGCTTCGGGAGCTCCTTTTCTGCCCACTTTTAGCTTCTTTTTGCCATTTTGACCCGCTGTGACTCAAAAGAAAGAAAAACGACCCTACACGACACTTATTTATACAAAAATGGGAAAAATACTAACTGAAAATGACTCAAAAAGCGTATACAAAATACACCTAACAAATACTAACGTGAAACAGAAGGTTATTTATAACTTCCCTCATCGTTTGATGCTATTATACGGTTGTATACTATCTTTTTTGAATTATAGACATGGATCACATCCAGGGAAATTTCATCTGCATTAAATAAAAAATTAGAAGAACTCACCCCAAACTTTCTATACACTTCGAAATCATATCAGACTATACTTATCCAGGGTAAACACTTAATTATATAACCTAAGAGGGAAATGCCATATTTTTTCTCATAGTAATATCGGCTTATTGTAGTAACTTACTAACATAGTACTGTTTAGTTCTAGTATGAATAGACTTGAATAATTAAAATTATTCCATGAATTTCACTATCCGTCTGTCCTTTGTTCTCATTTTGTGCATCATATCCTCTTGACTCACATTCAAAATTTTAAAGCTTTTTTTTCTATTCAAAACCATGGTAAGCAATTTATGATCGTTGTGGCTAAAATCATTATATGTTGCCCCGTGGATTCTTACATTAGATCCATCATCATCATACCCGTGGCTAGATCTGAGGATGCCTTTGTGTCCTGACACCTGCTAGAGCATATAAGCGGTCATGACCTCCGCCTCTAGTATTATGTCTTGCTGAAGGACAATCCCTTAGATAGTGACCCTGCTTACCGCATCCAAAACAACCATCCAAGCCTGAACGACACACTCCTGTGTCTCCTACCACACTTGTTTCATGTAGGGTATTTAGGACCTTGGTGTCCACTACTTGCCCGTGACTGTAATCTCGTTGATCCAGAAACCTAATTTTTCTAATTAAATTTAAACCTCGGTACTGGGGCACTGGCTATAGATAGAGTAGGTCCTGATGATATATTCGTGAAAAAATTTCGATTTCGACATCCCTAAGATTCCCCACGGTTGAAGTTACATGTGAACTTATATCTCTTGCGAAATTCCCTATCTTTCTCTTTTATAATTTCTTCTCTTCTTTCAGCCTGTCCTCATTACCTCCAGCCTTGTTTTACTGACAAGCAATTCTTCAGATATTAACCCTGCTGGCCACACCAAGAACACCCATAAATATCTGACTAGCACACCCCTTGGTGTCCCTTACCACACGTGCTGCAGATAGGATTCTAAAAATCCCTTTTTCTCATACTGGATTGATCTGGAATACCAGTGGTGAATGGAGCAGGCCTTGATGACCTACTGTCGAAGATCTACCTAATTTGAACTCCATAGTCTAAGAGTCCATCTCTGGGGTTGCATCAATGGTATTCCTTTGGTTCGTAGTCGCCTTTATCTTAGTAGACAATTTTTTAAAGGAACGTAATATGCACAGGTTAGAAGAATTCCTTAAGTCATAGCTCTAATTACACGATATAGAATATGGAAGAAGTGAAACAATCCTGAATATCTTGGTGGTCAACCGTTTATATGTGTGGCACCACTACAACAAATCAGTTCAAGGAGGGCGACTTTAAAGTCGCCCTTTTTAATTTCACCAAAGGGGCAACTTTTCAAATCGCCCTTTTTGGTATACTTTGGCGACTTGAAAAGTCGCCTTTCAATCTCATGCGAAGCGACTTGAAATCGCCCTTTTGGTGCACCAAAGAGGCGACTAGAAAATCGCTTTTTGTCCTCACCAAAGGCGTAGAAAAGTCGCTTTGGTGAGGCCAAGAATTTACTTTTAGTCGCCCCCTTTGGTTTATAAATATTTATTCTTTAGAAATTTATGTTTTTTGTTTTTGTTTTAGTTTTTATTTATTCTTTTGCTTCAAAATTATCTTAAATATTCTTAGTTAGATGAAGTTTAATTTGTGTGAGATTTTCATTAATAAAATGTTTTAACATTTTTTTATTATCATTGTCTATAGTTTATTTAGAATTAATATATTTTGTATAGTATAAAGGAGGGAACTATAAACATTGATTGCTTATGAGAAATGATGCATGTTTACATCATTTGAAATTCTCCATGTATTGGAAAAAGTTTGATGAGAGAGATTTCATACACATACTATACAAAATATATTAATTCAAAATAAACTATAGACAATGAAAATAAAAAAAATGTTAAAACCTTTTATTAATGAAAATCTCACACAATAACTTTATCTAACTAAGAATATTTAAGATAATTTTGAAGCAAAAGAATAAATAAAAACTAAAACAAAAAACTTAAATTTCTAAAGAATAAATATTTATAAACCAAAGGGGGCGACTAGAAAAGTCGCCCTTTATGGTCCTCACCAAAGGGGGCGACTTTTCTTTTTGGTCCGAACCAAAAGGGGCGACTTTAAAAGTCGCCCTTTTTGATCCGAAACAAAGGGGGCGACTTTAAAAGTCGTCCTTTTTGATCCGAAGTAAAGGGGACGACTTTAAAAGTCTCCCTTTTTTGTCCGAACCAAAGATTCTTACTTATACTCATAAATATTATCATATTTAAACTAAACTATGACTTTAAATTCATCCAAAATACAAATATAGAAGTTATTATCTCGTTCTTCACTTGTGAGGGCCATTTTTTTTACTCTCATTTCATTTATTTCCCCTATTATTTATAAATATATTTAAGCGAGTGCTTCAAAAGTCATCATTTATCAAAACTCATTAAATTTTGGTCTATTATTTTGCTAAAACATTTTACAAAGTATACATATCATATATATTTCACTTTGCAATTACATGTTTTATTTAATTAGTTTTGTGCCTGTTTTAATTAAATTAATTTTAGTAGCAATGAATTAGAGAATCCATCCCTTATTCCCGACGATTTTGGCGTCTAATGTCTAATTTTTTCATTAGTTATTTAATTGATATTCCGAAAGCATGGTATTTTGTAGGTTTCTAACCAATTATAGTTATTTTTTCATAATTATCGTTCCTAACTTTTTTTAGGATATTTTTGAATATGTTCGTTGTATTTAAATACGTGTATAAATACCTCCTAAAGCTCATTTTTCAAATAAAATATGTTTCTTTTTTAATTAGCCATGAATAAACTTTTTTCATGATTTATACAAAATTTAAATTCTTAGATCAAAGGGGGCAACATTTTCTTTGGTGAAGACAAAAAATGGCGACTTTTCTAGTTGTCCCCTTTGGTTAAGACCAAAAAAGGCGACTAGAAAAGTCGCTCTTTTTGATGAGGACCAAAAGGCTCACCAAAGGGGGCGACTACAAAAGTTGCCCTTTTTGGTGAGCACCAGAGGGGGCGACTAGAAAAGTCGCCCTTTTTGGTCCTCACCAAAGGGGGCGACTAAAAAAGTCGCCTTTTTTGACCTCACCAAAAAAGGTGATTTTTCTAGTCGTCCCCTTTGATCTAAGAATTTATTTTTTGTATAAATCTTGAAAAAAGTTTATTCATGGTTAATTAAAAAAATTTAAAGTTAAGTTTTGCAATACACATGAATTGAAGTTATAAACTTGTACGTTTGGAGTTATGTTTTTAACAAAAATAAAGAACTTCATTTATCACAAATAATTCTATTAAATAGCATAATTAATAATTTAAATAATAATATGTAATCTGCTATAACATATTGAATTATATTAATAATGTAAAATTGGTATATAGACAGTGTATGTATTTAAACTTTGCTCGTTGTTTCAATATCAATTAAGCACTTATTTATTTTCATTCTTAATATGAATTTGATTATCATGGAAATATGCTTTTTCGTTGTATTTTATTTTTTAAAATACTTGTTGGCACGACCCGAATAAAGCTAGGAGACGAGTGATCAATTTAACATATATTAATTAATAATAACATATTTGTAAATAATATTGTAAAAATAATAGTATATTTTCAAATTAGATATTTTTTAATTTAATTATTTGATTTTTTGGATATCCAAAATATTCGGATCCGAATCCGATTCGATTTTTTTTGAAAATTATGAATATCCGATTTTTTGGATATCCGAAATATTATTCGGTTCCGAATACGATCCGAAAATTACGGATATCCGGAATATTTGGATCCGAATTCGATCCTAAATTATTCGAAAATTGGGGATATACGGTTTTTTGGATATCTGAAATATTTGGATTCGAATTCGATCCGAAATTATCCGAAAATTGCGGATATCCAAAATATTAGGATCTGAATCTGATAAAAAAATTATTCGAAAATTGGGGATATCCGAAAATTGGATATCCGAAATATTTGGATCTGAATCCGATCCGAAATTATTCAAAAATTACGGGATATTCGAAATATTCGGATCTGAAAAAATTGCGGATATTCAATTGTTTGGATATCCGAAATATTTGGATCCGAATCCGCTCCGAAATTATCCGAAAATTGCGGATATCCAAAATATTCGGATCCGAATCCGATCTGAAATTATTCGAAAATTGCGGATATCCGATTTTTTGGATATCCGATCCGAAATTATCCAAAAATTGTAAGTGTAAAAACATAGGCATTTTGTTATAACCGACCAAGAGATTTATGATTATGAGGAGCATAAATATGACAAGTATTGATGGCTGATTTAGTGGTAGAATGCCATAGTTCCACAGAGGAGGCCCGGTTCGATTCTTGGCAGGGGTGTATTTGTTGCAATTAATATTGCATAACTAGTGGTGTAGTGGTAGTATAGTACAATGTCACAGTTCAGACCAGGGTTCGAATCCCAGTTTGTTCATTTATTTTTTTCTCTTTTTTGAAACATATCAAAAAGGGCGACTACAATCAGTCGCCCTTTTTGAGATTACATAAAAAAGGGCGACTGTAGTCGCCCTATTTGAACCACACCAAATAGGGCGATTTTCAAGTCGCTTCCTTTGGTGAGGATCAAATAGGGCGACAAGGAAAATCTCCCTATTTTGTGAGGACCAAACAGGGCGACTATAGTCGCCCTATTTGAACCACTTCAAATAGGGCGACAAAAGTCGCCCTTTTTTATTGATCTCAAAAAAGGCGACTGTAGTCGCGCTATTTGATCCTTACCAAAGGGGTCGATTTTCCTTGTCGCCCCCTTTGGTAAGGACCAAATATGGCAACTACACTCACCTTTTTTATGGATCTCAAAAAGGGCGACTGTAGTCGCCCTATTTGGCTCTTACCAAAGGAGGCGACTTGAAAAATCGTCCTTCTTGATCTAAGACAATGGACGTAATAAGGCGAATTTAAGGGCGACTAAAAATCGCCCCCTTTGAACTAAGAGGGCGATTTTCAAAGCAAAGAGGATGACTTTGCTCGCCCTTTTAGAAGTATTTTGTTGTAGTGCACACACACACATATAAAAATGACCCCACTGGATAAGGCTTGATAGACTCCCTAATACACTCAAACCTAGTGCCCTGATACCAAACTTTATCACACCCTGAACTTGACATGGGCATAATACGATACTCAGTGCCTGACTACATATAACCGAGCGAACCAACTAGATGGCTAAATCAACACGTGGTATACTAAATGTGGAGTATTACTGATAAACATGTTGAGATACTGAAATGTCCAACTGATAAATCATCAATGCGAATAAGTGTGAAATATATAAATATAGTCGATATGGCTAATATAAAAGCCTGCTAAGTACTGACTGAATATTGTTCTAGTCTATAAAGCCTATGGGAATAATGAAGTACTAACTGTTACCATGACAAGGTCCCCTTCATACCTAACTGTCTGAAATAACTATAAAGACTCGAAAATAAATTATAAGGCTCCGAGAGATTGGGGCTCACTAACTCAGCTGATATGTGAATCCTAGCAGGCAGAATCATCAACTTGTAGCTCGTTACCTGCATCGCAAGATGCAGGCCCCAGAAAAAAGAGATATCAGCACATTTGAATTGTACTATTATGTAAAGAAATTAAAAGAAAGAACTGTAAGTGGGATGCTCGGGAAAAAGGCAGCCAAAACAAATAAACAAGTAATAAATATTAAAAATAAAACTGTAACTGATAACTGAAATGAATAAGATAAGTGAAGTTATGAGTACTTCCTGTTATGCATCATGAAACACATGTTTAACTGTATTATATATGTGGGGCCTTGACCCAATAATAGGTGCATAAACTATGATCTTGGCCAAGTAAGTGTGTCAATCTATGCCATTGGCCAAGTGTACATATGTGTGGCCTCAATAATAAATGCACAACTATGGCCTTGGCCAAGTAAGTGTATCAGTCTATGGCCTTGTACATGAGACTTATGCCCTTGGGCAATCACATATGTTCACTATTTATTAATATTATTACGAAACTGATATTACTGGAATAATGAACATCACTGAACTGAGACATGTATTCATGAATTGAGTATGAGACCTGAAACCTTAACTGTTTCTAAACCTGCTGAATTTCTAGACTGAGACACATGGATATCAAACACAAGTCTATATTGATTATTACTAGACTGAGTTAACAATGTTCGAAATGACAATTATGAACGAATTATGAAACTAGAAAATAGAAGTTCTGCAATTATTCAGGAAACTAAGACCTAGCTATGTTCTGAGGCAATTGTAATAGTAAAAAAGAACGTGGCATTGGGAGAATTATCAACATTCCCAGATGTAGAGATTTAGCCTCACATACCTTAATTTCATGTTCTTAATCATAATACAATGTCCTTTAACTATTTCAAGGTAATACAAGTAAAGGGATTCCATATTAGCAATAAAACTCACGCTTTGATCCTCTAAGCATTTTATCAAATACTTAGTGGGTATAAAGCTCCATAATTTCTATTAATTGTGTTTCTTCATCCAATTACCCATCCTCTTACCTCTTACCCTAAGTCAATAATTCACCCTATACAATAGTTCATGTTGTTTTTTTCATCAAACCCATTAGCTTATCTCAAGAATCTATGGTTGATCAATTAGGGAATGAATATAATACATTTTTGATAATCGAGAAGACTGAATTCGAAATCTAGGGCTCCTCGTCCAACAATGACGTTTCGATGACAATTCTATAGATTAGAAAGATTTTAATCAAGTTATAAGGGTACTAAGAACGTGAATTCATGCTAGAATCATTAGAGAACTTATCTTGGAGGGTTCTTAAGGCTTGGAGATTGTTCTCTCTAACTTTAGGGTTACTTTTTGAGCTTTAGGGTGTTAGGGAAATAAACCCCAAACTTAAATATAACTTAAAAATGTGAAGTCTGAATATTAGGCTAAAAATCCTGAAGTGTGCGTCGCACGTGCAACGTGCATCCCCATGCAGACCAAAAATCAGAGCGTTGATTTTCTACTCCGGGCCCGCGACGCGTTTCCAACGCGAATGCGACTGGCTAACGCGCGAGGCTTGTTTCCTTCACCGTTTTTGTAACACACAACTTCTTGTAGTGACCTCTATTTCAACGTACTAAAAGTTTCATAAGGGAAATTTTACAAATTATCATTTCATCACGGGGTTAAGGTTGTTTGAACTAGGCCCTTCGGCCACCTTCGCAAAATGTGAAACCTTCTCAGTTTTGATTTATATACTTAGAACGAGTCATAAACTAGTATGAATACCTGAGACGTTACAATTGCAGTCAATCAGAGTTTAACAATATTATGTGTTAGCCATGTTGGCTACATATTATTATTACTTTCAAACTTATATGAGTATTGTTGATCCCAAACACACACGCAAGTATATGTGATCGTACAAGTAATATCGAATTTTAAGTCCACATATCGTACTCAAAGGGACTTATGAATAACTATTTACTAAAGTAAACTAATTCTAATTATCTAAATAAGAGATAAAATCTAAAGATATAATTATCAACTAAAGAAAATAAGTAATGAACTTCAACCAAGAAATATCAGATTTTTATCGGGGAAGAGATAAATCTAGGGTTATGACCACTACCAATCCAGTTTTAGTCTTCCAATCGTTATACCTATTTTATTTCTTGAGTTACTAGTTGACATGTTTATTTAATGTTATGAGTATCTTTCGAGTTGCTCCCAAGCCTGTAGATGCTACTATAATGCCTATATTCCTATAGTCGCCAGAGGTAATGAGAACACATTTATATCGTTGTATTCAACTAAGCAAGGCTAAAGGGTATATTCATATCCTCAGCAGCGAAACGTATAAATACAAACAAGCCATATTTATTCTTATTACGCATGCAAATTCTCTATCCGTAGTCCAATTCACACGCCACAGATAGTGTTTAACTATTTCATCAAATAATCAAACAATTAAGACCAAGAATAAATAAATAACCCAAAGATGGAAAACCAATAGATATAAACGATAATCAAACGTCAACTATAATGATAGCGTCAAAACCCTAGAACTAAAAAGTTTAGTTCTACATAGATATGAAGGAAAAACAATAAATCATCCGAATATAAATGAGTATTATAAAGAAGAAAAAGTAAAACCTAATAATTACGGCCTCCGCATCGACTTCAAGCTCTCTCTAGATCTAAAGTTCTCAACTCTCACCTCTCACCTCTCTACTATATTGCAATGTGAAAAGAAGTCCCCCGGAAAGAACAATCTGATGGCTTATATAATGTGGTCCGAGAGATGTCCCAATTAAGCTAGGAATCAAATTAAGCTCTGCTATTACCCAACAAATATCTGTTGCCCACTTTGAACGCATTGAGGAAATAGCTTCTGTCTTTCCATAGTTATCAAGGTTTACTTTGGCCAAAAGCTTCCTCACTTTGTGCTTTGGATCCAAAAAATGAACAACAGTTCTGACAAGGCAATACTTGATACTTGCTATGAAATTCTTTTTCCAATTATATAACTTCACGCATTTTTTCAATTTTTTGCTTCAAATTCTTCATCTTCACACAACTTTATTCCTGCATACTAAAAATATAATATTAAGCACAATTCATTATAGTTACTACACAAAAGATGATTAAAAGTATTAAAATATGAGGTAAATAACGAATAAATATATATATTTTAAGCCAAACATCACCATCCCACACTTAAACTCTTGCTCGTCCTCGAGTAAGCACTAAAACCACTCTCAATAAATTTAGCCTGGGAACACCACCACTTTGGTTGATACCAATAATTAGGCCATATATCAACTCACATTAATATAAACTTTTTGATCATCATACAAGATATACAAACAAACTTCTAACCTCCTAACCTCAGAGACAGACTCTAACTCATCAAATTTAAGCTCGCTCACCTACTCTATCAAAGAAATCTAATAACATCACCTATCTATCATGAAACAAGTGCTTTCACAAGAAGAAATAGTCCACACACACAAATCAAAGAATCTAATGTAATTTAAGGACTTAGATCAAAGAACAACTCCCACACTCATAAACGAATTCCCATATATGCACAAAGAACCATGGGCTTGCCTATTATGTAAATCTTCACTAATTAAGCGTGCTCAAATAAAATTAAGTAGGACTTTAACGGGATGTAATGTTGGCTAGGGAACGAATAGGAAAACTAGATTATAGTGACTTACACTTAAGCATTTGTAACTTTAGACTTCATCACCCATTATTTTTTACTATTCACACTACTTTTCAGCTCTCTCTTCATCCATTGCTTCACAAGTATTTTCCTCATATCAAGAACGTTTCAATTTTTTTTCTTCATGTCACTCTTTTTAAGAGGACCTTTTTATCACTTTGTAGCTAGCATCAGTCACCATTTTTCACTGGACCATCCCTTTTCTTTAGATTTTATAATTAATAACACAGTCTAAGATACAGTGCTTAAGGAAGCAGGGTGCAAAAACTAGAGATTCAAACAAAAGGATCAAAGCAAAAATACAGCTAACAAACGAAATGCTACATGCTCAAGGGGCTAACTAGTAGTAACAATAATTGAAAGGGTTAAAATTCACAAGACATATCAAAGATAGCATATCATTATTATCTAAATAAAGCAACACTTTTTGTTTCACTTCAATAACATGCAGTGCAAGTTCTAAACTAAGATGCAAACATGGAATATATGTAGAAAGTTCTCACCGCACATGGCACAAGTATCAATAAAGATGGATCAACTCTACTCTAAGACAGACAGAGTCATGGCGAACTACAAAATAAGAATAAGATATACACAGAATCACTCCCTAAGCCTAGGTGTCAGAAAGTCTGCTATCTTTTTCATTACTACAAACTCACAGAAAAGTACTACACAAGCTAATGCCTAAATATGCTAGTATCAAACAAGTCACAAATGTTTTTATTCTCCCTCTTTAATACACCAAAAAAATTAATCCTAAAAATTAAAAAATTACCCGGTTCAAAGGTCCCCACTCGGAAAAGAACTGAGGTCATAAGAAAACCCAAGGGGCGGATGATGTATGCCAATAATGAGGGACTTAAGAAGCTACTAAAAAATAAAAGAAACAAAAACATTTTTGATTTTTTTCCTTTTTCTGATTTTTTTAAGACTCTAAGACTCAAAAACTACTAAAAAAACTCCTACGACATATTTGTCATCACCCTTAACCTCAACATTTTACAATACACATCGACATATTTTCCACCCCACCTTAAGACATGCAGTGCCCTCAATGCATATACAAGTAAATTAAAATAAAGTGTTAAAACTAATAGAAGCCCATAATAGAAGCCCACTGTATTATGTCCACTGATATATTCTGTCATGGTCCATTAAGTGGACTGGCCCAATGTAAAGGCCAGCAAGGCCAACCCACTATAGAAACATATCCCTTTCTTTTATTAGGGTATTGTGTTGTTACAATGAATAGAGAACAATCGAGAAGCATTGTATCTTCTCAAAGAAGCTCCCTCTTCCCCTTTCTGAAAATTTCTCCTATCTGTAATTTTTCCTTTCATCAATGAAGTTGCAAGCTTATGATCTGTTCATCTCTCTGTCTCCCTAAACTCCTGGTATATGTTTGAGTGCCATTTCTGGAAGTACTGAAGAACTCAATCTTGAAAACATTGAAAGGGTAAACCACCGACATCATCTTCTCGCACATGCCAGTTGCGTTAATGGCGGTGTTGGATTTCTCAACATGGTATCAGAGCAGGTTATCCCTATCTACTGATGCATGCGTCGGGTAAAGTAACAACAAGATCTGAGTAAATCGTCCTGAGGTATCCTGTGGTATCTTGAAAGTTTTTTCTTGTCTATTGAGGAGTTTTACTCCACGATATTGCTTTCTTCCCAATACTCTTGTTTATATCTTGATAAAATTGATGTGATTAGTAGTTAGTGTTACAAATATGGTAACAGATCCACCTATTGAGAGTAGTTCATCCGAAGAGGGAGCGTTTGTACCTATACCTAGAAAAACTGCTGGTAGTACCTCCAACACCACTATACTTGACCACAACCATCCTCTCTTCTTACAAGCCTCAGATGTTAGTGGTGCTTCATTAATATCCTTTCAATTACTGGGCTCCGAAAACTACACTGTTTGGAGCAAGTCGATGAGAATTGCTCTACTTGGAAGAAATAAACTAGGATTTGTAAATGGGAACTGTACTAAGAATCAATATGGGATGGAATGGTGAGATCAGTGGGATAGAGTCAATGCTGTTGTACAGACATGGCTAATGAATGCTGTTTCTAGTAGCTTATTGTGTGGGGTACTATATGCAGAAACAGAATATGAGATATGGGAAGACTTAAAAGAAAAATTCGACAAAGTTGATGAATCAAGAACCTATGACCTACATAGGGAAATTGCTACCCTTTCACAAGGGAATACTAGTGTGGCAGAATGCTACACTAAACTAAAGAATCTCTGGGTAGAATATCAAGCCATTGTGCCACCACCAAATTGTGCATGCCCAACATCTAGAGAATTCACAAACTACCTGCAGAGACAGAAACTTTATCAATTTCTCATGGGCTTAAATGAAAGCTACATGCAGGCTAGGAGTCAAATTCTGCTCATGTCACATCTTCCAACAGTCAATAAAGCTTACTCTATGATAGTAAGTGATGAAAATCAGAAAGGAATTTGTGCTAAGTCTGTAGGGCTTCTTGGAGCTGGTCCAACCACTACTGCTATGTATTCTAAAACTGGAAACCAGAGGTCAAGAAGAAATAACAATCTATTCTGTGAAGAATGTAAGATGAGAGGCCACACAAAGGAATTCTGCTATAGACTAGTTGGATATCCTCCTGGTTTTAAGTCAAAGAGAAAAGAATATGCTGCCCACAATGCTCACAACAGAGGTCCAGAATCCTCTTCTGAAGACCCTAAAACCAACTCGCAAGTGGAAGGAGCACCAAAATTTTCTCAGAATCAGTATGAGCAGATAGTAAAATTGCTAAACAATAACCAGATACAGACAGGAGCATCCCAGAACTCTCAAGGTAGTCAATCATCAGCAAACTTGACAGGTATATCAGAACTCAAAGCTTTACATGTTTTCAATATAATCAAAAATTGGATAATAGATACAGGTGCTACAAATCATATGGTATATGATCTAAACATGCTAGATAAAATTAGTGGTAAAATTGATTCAGTCACACCAAATGTGCAGCTATCTTTTACCCTGACTTCTGTCTATTTCAGGATCTCTACAGTGGGAAGGTGAAGGAGATTGGTAGACTCCAGGATGGGCTTTATATGTTAGTTAATCATGATAATAATGTACAGGACTCAAGGAAGACAATTCTAAATGTACAAGCTAAGCCAAAGACAACAGTGGCAGAAGAAGACATTAATCTGTGGCATAGAAGGTTGGGCTATACTTCTAGTAAGATACTTAGTAAACTGATCAATGCTAGTAATGATGAAATAGCTAAGGCAACAAAAACTTGTAATGTGTCCCCATGTGCAAAACAGAGTAGATTACCTTTCCCAAATAGCACTACTTACAGTAATAAAGCTTTTGACATTGTTCACATGGACTTATGGGGTCCCTATAAGGTTGAAACATATAATGGGAAGAGATTTTTTCTCACTATTGTAGATGATCACACTAGAATGACCTGGATATACCTACTCAGACTTAAATCTGAAGTATGTGTGGTAATTAATCATTTTCTTAAATACATATCTGCACAGTTTAATCAAATAGTTAAGATAATTAGAACTGATAATGGGACAGAATTTGTTAATGATACCTGCAACACCCTTTTTCAGAACTTAGGAATTATTCACCAAAGAAGCTGTGTTTATACACCACAGCAGAATGGTGTTGCTGAAAGAAAACACAGACATATATTAGAAATTACCAGGGCAATAAGAATGCAGGCTAATATTCCTTTAAAGTTTTGGGGCCTGTGTATGCAGTGCAGATACTTGATCAATAGACTACCTCATCATGCTACTCATACTACACCCTATGAGGGTCTCTATCAAGAAACCATCCTAAGTCATATAAGAACTATTGGATATGCATTGCTTTGCTAATGATTTAAGCATCCGATAAGTTTCAGTCTAAGGTTAAAAGGTGTGCTCTGATGGGTTACTCTGAAACACAAAAGGGGTACATTCTGTATGACTTGCAATCCATGATCCTCATTGTTAGTAGAGATGTTAATTTTAGAGAAACAGTGTATCCTTTTAAAGAAAATGTATCTGAGAATCCTATCTTCCAGAATTTGCTAGATAACAATGAGAATCAAAATATACCCCAGGAAATCTCACAGAAGAGCACTGATATATCAGAAAAAGGATGTGTTGATATCACTAACATGGAACCTATTGAGGGTAACAATTCCACTGAAAATGACCTAGTAGAAGGGAATTTAGATAAAGTACAATCTCTTAGTCACCCTGCTGTAAAATTAACTGACAAATCCATTAGGAAGTCTAGCAGACTCAAACAACCCCCTATATGGCTTAAAGACTTTGTCACAACCAATGCCAACAATGTACTCTAACCTATTACTAATTACATTTCTTATGATAACTTAAAACCTACATATCAAGCCTTTTTAACCTCTTTTTCAGAACTGACAGAACCTAAAGGGTACATGAAAGCCTCAAAAGATCCTAGGTGGGTAGATGCTATGAAAGCTGAAATAGATGCCCTACAAGAAAACCACACTTGGGAAATAGTTACACTACCAGAAGGAAAACAACCAATAGGCTGTAAATGGATCTACAAGATCAAATATAAAGACACTGGAGAAGTAGAAAGACTGAAAGCTAGACTAGTTGCAAAAGATTATAGTCAACAAGAAGGAATTGATTATCAAGAAACATTCTCTCCTGTTGTTAAGATGGTAACTATAAGAACTATTCTGTCTATTGCTGCCTCCAGAGGATGGTATATTCATCAAATGAATGTTTATAATGTCTTCCTTCAAGGGGATCTATTTGATAAGATTTATATGACTTTGCCCCAAGGTTTCAGTAGCCAGGGAGGCAGTAACCTTGTGTGTAGACTTACTAAGTCTTTATATGGGCTCAAACAAGCTCCAAGACAGTGGAACTTCAAGCTTACAGAGGCTCTGGTTCAGATGCAGTTTAGGCAGTCTGAGTTTGACCATTCATTGTTCTTAAAACAAAGTAATCAGGATATAATAGTCATACTTATCTATGTGGATGACATGCTAATCACAGGGAATAATATAAGGCTCATAAAGGAGACTAAGCAGTCCCTACATAATATTTTTAAGATGAAAGACCTGGGAGAACTAAGGTATTTTCTAGGAATAGAATTTGCTAGGTCCAGCAAGGGGATCATTATGCATCAAAGGAAGTATGCCTTATAACTCATTTCTGAACTAGGACTAGCTGCTGCCAAACCTAGTAACACTCCCACTGATTCTAATATGAAACTTACCACAAAAGAATATGATGATTATAAGGAGAAACAGGTTCCAGATGCAGGAAAGCGATCCATCGTTGATGATCCAGTAGGAGATATCAGTTCATATCAAAGGATAATTGGTAAGTTGTTATACCTTACTCTTACTAGACCAGATATTGCTTATAGTGTGCAAACACTTAGTCAATTCCTACAAAACCCAAAGAAGTCACACTTTGATGCTGCAATCAGAATAGTAAGATATGTAAAAGGTAAACCAGGACAATGAGTGATGTTATCTAGTAATAAACAAGAGACATTAACTAGTTATTGTGATGCAGATTGGGCTTCATGTACACATACAAGAAAATCTATTACAGGTTATTTAGTCAAGTTTGGAGACACTCTCATTTCCTGGAAATCAAAGAAGCAAAGCACAATTTCTCGAAGCTCCGCTGAAGCAGAATATAGAAGTCTTGCCAACACTGTTGCTGAAATCACTTGGCTTCTAGGCTTGCTGAAAGACATTGGTGTGGACATCCATCACCCGAATCGTGTACCGCATACGATGAAGTCGAGAATACAAATGGCAGCTAATCATGTGTTCCATGAAAGGACTAAACACATTGAGATTGATCTTCATTTCATTAGGGAGAAGATTCGAAAAGGAATGGTACAAATAGAGTATATCAACACTGCAGAGCAGCCGTCAGATATACTTACAAAAGGGCTAACCAGATTACAACATCTTCATCTCTGTTCCAAGATAGGCTTGCTGGATATATTCGAGCACCCAGCTTGAGGGAGGCTGTTAAAACTAATAGAAACCCATAATAGAAGCCCACTGTATTATGTCCACTGATATATTCTGCCATGGTCCATTAAGTGGACTGGCCCAATGTAAAGGCCAGCAAGGCCAGCCCACTATAGAAACAAATCCCTTTCTTTTATTAGGGTATTGTGTTGTTACAATGAATAGAGAACAATCGAGAAGCATTGTATCTTCTCAAAGAAGCTCCCTCTTCCCCTTTCTGAAAATTTCTCCTATCTGTAATTTTTCCTTTCATCAATGAAGTTGCAAGCTTACGATCTATTCATCTCTCTGTCTCCCTAAACTCCTGGTATATGTTTGAGTGTCATTTCTGGAAGTACTGAAGAACTCAATCTTGAAAACATTGAAAGGGTAAACCACCGACATCATCTTCTCGCACATGCCAGCTGCGTTAATGGCGGTGTTGGATTTCTCAACATAAAGTAAGGTAAAAAAATACTCTGTGAGGCCCTCTAGGGCCTAGCTAGAAATATAATCTTCAACATCAAGGGTCGGAATTACCCCACACTTAATATAAAACATGTTCCTCAGCTTCAACTTCGGGTACTCAGACTTCCCCTAATCTGCAAAATAAAAATAACACAAAACAAATGTAACATTATAAAATTAAAATAAAATAAAATACAAGATGGGTTCCCTCCTAACAAGAGCTTGATTTAACGTCACGACACGAGTTGATTTTAACTTTATGAGGATCTTCTCACAAGCATGTAGACGTTACTATAACGCCTATATTCCTATGATCACTATAGGTAACAAGACCGCATTTATATCTATGTATTTAACTAAATAAGGCTAAAGAGTATATTCATATTTTCAGTAGCGAAGCATATAAATACTGTTATACCCCGTAGTTCGGACCCTACGTATGAGAGTGTACGAAAGCATGTAAGACTTAAAATTTTCTAAGGATAGGTTGACGGATTGTTCCGGTCGGGTTTTAGTCAACTTTGAGACGGGTTATGACCCGGTATATTGAGAGATCCTAAGTGTTTCAAAGGCCTAGGGCATAGTTCGTGGAGTCTAGATTCCAACGCAACCAACCGTTCGTCGATAGGACGTCGGAGTAGAAAGTTATGAGAGTTACAAGTTCAGTGCGCAGTCGGACAGAAATGTGTTTGAACAAAGCGCGAGGCGCGGCGTCGGATGCAGGCGCGCGAAATCTTGAGGGTCGCTGAAGTTGCAGCGCCAGATGGAGACAGCGGCATGGCGCCGAAAGTTCAGAGAGGCTGCGGAGGTTTCAGCGCCGCGGCGCCGAGGCGGGATTTTTAGGCGGAAAAACATAGAAAAAGTCAGATTTTTCTTTTAAAAGACCTTGGGAGGGTGACAAGTGTCCCCCCTTCTGATTTCTTGCATGCAATATATTGACCAAGTCTTCAAGACTTGGTCATCTTCCAATTTCTCTCTCTCTCTAAAGCTTAAGCTCCCACTTCTCTCTAAAATTCCAAGAGATATTTTAGCCTTAAGAGAAATCGGAAAAGTAAAAGGCAAGAAGGAAACTTGTGGCTAGCTTGTGAAGGTGGTTGTGGTGGTATTCTTGGAAAGGAGGCTAGCAAAATTGTTGGAATAAATTTGGCTAAAGCTCTAAGGTAATGGTTCCTCCTTTATAATTAGTTTTTAGTGTTGCATGTTAAGAAGAAAGAACTTGTGGTAGTAAATAATGCTCTTAGACTCATTGCATGTAAGAACTATGGTTTGAATGTGAAGGAATTGGTTAAGAAGATATTATGAGCATGTTGTAGCCTAAAAACTACCTTAAAATTGTTAAGTGAATTGTTGTACCTATTGGGGCAGAATTTTACACATCCAAGTTTAGGTGTGTAATCCCCTTCGGAGTGTTGGATTGTTGAGCCTTAAATGTGGCGTTTGAATGATAAATTCGGCCTTGTGAAAGGTGGCAAAGTATGTAGAAATAAAGGAAATGCTGCCCAATTTTCCATAGAATTTAGTGGCTTTGAGTTTAGATTATTCTACATTGAAATTAGAGGTTAATAAACGTATCATGGTTATTTTAGGTTGACATATTACTTGCGGTAGTTTGGACTTAGCAAGTGGATTGATCAAAAAGGTATGTGAAGCTTTCCTATCTCTTGAGCATGAATAGATGGAACTATGTAGTACGATAGACGTACAAGATTTGGTATTCTTACTTGTTTTAAGTATATAATGACTTGTTTCGTTTTAAGAATGTATAAGTCCCTTGGTTAGGGGAAAAGTATGATTTTACTAAAGTGTATAGTTAATATAACAACTTTATGGGAAGTTGGTTTATTAGCTTCTTAAAAGGTTAATGAGAAGAGATTTACTCTAAGTAAGATAAGTATATGAAGAGGCAAATTGGTTTTAAGGCATCAATTGCCCAAGAGTTTTATGTATAAAGAAGAGTCATTTTTAAAAGGGTTGAAGCATGTGGTACTTGGGTTAAATTCCCGGTTTTCTTTTATTAAAAGATATGATTAAGTGCCTTAAATAAACTAAAATGAGAGGGTATATGAACAAGACTAATAAGAAGTTATAAGTTTTCTTAACTTATTTATGATTATGATATGATGACAGTTTGAGCTAGGGTAAGAGTATATCTGAGGGGCAAACCCCAAGATCGTTATACCACCTTCTCCAGGGTAAGAGTATGTCTGAGGGGCAAGCCCCAAGATCGTCATACCACCTTCTTCAGTGTAAGAGTATATCTGAGGGGCAAGCCCCAAGATCGTTATACCATCCGGTTCAGTAAGAGTATATCCGGGAAAGTCCCAGATCGTTATACCATCTCCGGGGTAAGAGTATATCGAGGGTAAGTCCTCAAGATCGTTATACCACGCTCCGTGGATTTGCTACCCATTATGCGAGGAATACCTCACGCGAGTCCTTATGGGCTTATGCGGGTGAAATAGTCTCACGCGGTAGTCTGACCTATGCGAGGAATACCTCATGCGGGTCCACAGGACTATGCGGGTGAAATAGTCCCGAGTAGGAGTGCTTATTGATACTACTAGGCGAGGTACCTGCTTTGATCCTAAGGCCCTATTTTATGCGATTATATATATATACTTGTCACTCTCATTGTTAGTAAGGCACGAGAAAAGGTATTTTGTTTTTCTTATGACCCACTTACTTTTAGACTTATGATATCATTATTACAGATTTTCCAAATATACATACTTGGTACATATTGTGTCTTGACCCCCTTCCTGGGGTGCGTTAAATCCGCAGTGGTAAGGCGATTGAGGATCCTCGTTCTTAGGATCACTATTCCGTTGTCAGAAGCTCCATTCTTCCGGAAGCTTGATCATTAGTACGGATATTCCCTGATGCTTTAGGTATTTTGTACATTCAGGGGTATGGCGGGGCCCTGTCCCGCCACAGTTGTTGTCTTTAGAGGTCTGTGGTCACATATATGTTTTGGGCTATAAGAACAAGTTGTACTTATATATTTTTGGTTAAGTATGTTTTATGGAAGGCAGCCTTATCAGCTGGCCAGTGATGTTTACCTTTTTTTATAAGTTATGTGTTATGTATGTTCATTGCTATTCTCGACATATACTGACGTGGTACCGGTAAGTACGATCGCGGACCTGGTCGGGTTGTGACAAATACAAACAAGTCATATTTATCCTTATTACGCATGCAAATTCCCTATCTCTAGTCCAATTCATACGCCACAGATAGTGTTCAACTATTTCGTCAAATAATCAAACAATTAATACCAAGAATAAATAAATAACTCAAATATGGAAAATCAATAGATATAAACGATAATCAAAAGTCAACTATCATGATAGCGTCAAAACCCTAGAACTAAAGAGTTCAGCTCCATATATGCATGGAGGAAAAACAACAAATCATCTGAATAAAAATGAGTATTATAAATAAGAAAAGGTAAAACTCAATAATTACGGCCTCCGCAACGGCTCAAAGCTCTCTCTAGGTATAAAGTTCTCAACTCTCTACTATATTGCAACGTGAAAAGAAATCCTCCAGAAAGAACAATCTAATGGCTTATATAATGTAGGCCGGCGGATGTCCCAATTAAGCTACGAATCAAATTAAGCTTTTGTGAGTTACGATGAAGGTTACAAGGAAACGGGAATGTAAGTAGCAACAACAAAGATTGCAATTCTAGAAATAAGAACAAGAATAAGGGGTTTGCTGAGTCGAGTGATATTCACTCTGTCCTTAAGACAATATTGCCCCGTATAAATTCTTTAACGGTGATTGGCAACTTATCTCCCAAGATAAAACAACAACAAATAATTGAGTAAAGGAAACTCAAATGTTTACTAAAAAGAAGAACCTTTTGAGTGAAAGAAAGCAAGAGAGGAAAAAGTATTCAGAAAATCTAATTGCAAGTGTGTTCTTCCAATTGAGCCTAAGGCCTCAATTTATAGTGTGTTTAAGATGGTCTCTCATCTAGCCAACTAATGACAATCAAGTCCATGTAATGAAACTTATTGAGAGGTTATAATTTAGCCAAATAATTGTTGAATTCATGTGTGAAGTAATGGAGGATCAATGCTCTAAAACCAGCCCAAAAGTCAGAAACTTTTCGTCTTTCGTCGACCTCACAACCATCGAAGCACCGCAGCCCTGCCTGGGAGGCATCGCGGCGCCTAAATTCCAGTAGGTGCCTGACACCAAGGCACCACAGCGCTGACTGGAGGCGGCGCGGCTCCGACGGTGATTACGCCGCGAACCTTCACGACGATTTCCGACTCATTTAATCTTTTACACATCATACATTTCTTCCTTCATTTACCAACGTGAAACACTCATCATTTGGCCAATAACTGTCGTCTATCATTTCATGTCTCAAGCATTTCATTTACGTATCAATATCTCTTTCACTACAGAAATTTACGATATTTGGTACAACGTGTGCACGTGTATGAAAATGACATTTCTGACGTGTGGGGCCCCAATTGTTCGTGTCATAAATAATAGGATTAACTTTATTTCACGTTAATAAATTTCCAACAATTCCCTCTTGAAAGAGATTTTGGCGCACTCATATGGTGTCTTTCTAGCAATTTTTCGGCGGATCGATGTTGCATCTGGATAGGTAGCCGTGGCTTTGAACCTTCCATAGTAGAATATCATCAGAATTACTTGCTGCGCAGTGAATGTGATGTCTTGAACCTTCATTGTTTAGTGTAAGCCAAGACAACGGTACCAATACAACACATTTTCTTACTATGTTCCTCTTTAAGGTTTTGTCTGTTGTGGCCGTGGACACGTCTTGGATTATTAAGTGCGTTCATTTGAGGAGGTCTGTCCTCACACTTAAATAGATAGTCTCCTATAAGGTATCTTGCTATACCCCACTTCACAAGTATTATGAACCATTAAAAGTTTTCCCAAATCTAACCTCAACCGTCGAAGATCATTAAAGGTTTTGGAAACTTAACCTTTACCCACACTGCAGATAACACTTAATGTATATCACCTGAACGACCTTGGATTTATGTTTCTATGAAGAAATCATTATCCGAAGTGCTCTTGCTTCTATCGAAGCGCTCAACTGAACCTTTACGACTTAGTTTTCCCACTGAATTTAATTCCTAGGATCTTCAGTCAGTAAGGTTGGGTGCCCACCGTATCAGTTCTTATTGATTAGGTTTTAAGCCCATTCCCCTAGACAGGCAGAACATCTGATCTATGGGTATGCCATTCATCAAGGGGTCTACTATGTTTTCTTTTGATTTTACATAATCAATAGAAATAATACTCGTGGTGATCAGCTGTCGAACGGTCTTATGTCTCCGTTGAATATAATGAGATTTGCCATTGTACATAAAACTTCGTGCCCTTCCTAGAGCTGACTGGCTATCGCAGTAGATCATTACAGAAGGTACGGGTTTATGCCAACAAGGGATATCCTCTAAGAAGTCGTGAAGCCACTCAGTTTCTTCTCCAACTTTATCTAAAGCAACGTACTCTGATTCCATCGTGGATCGGGCTATGCAAGTTTGCTTAGAGAATTTCCAAGACACATCCCCACCACCAATTATAAATATATACCCACTGGTGGACTTGGTGTTCACTATATCAGATATCCAGTTTGCATCATTGTACCTCTCTAGTACAACTAGATATCTCGAATAGGGCAACCCGTACGTTTGAGTGTATTTTAGGTATCGTAGTAACTAACTCAAAGCTTTCCAGTGATAATCACTTTTATTACGGGTGAATCTATCCAACTTATTGACTGCATAAGCAATATCAGGTTGAGTGCAGTTTGTGATGTACATCAAACTATCAATCACCTACGCATATCGCTCCTGGCGTACGGGCGCACCAAGATTTTTATCAATTTTTTTATTTATATCCAGCGGTGTCGTTATCGGCGAACTATCATACATCTCAAACTTTCTCAACACATCCTCAATGTAGTGAGACTGAGATAAGACCAGTCCGCTAGATGTCTTAGAGATCTTGATCCCTAAGTTGACATATGCAATACCCATATCCTTCATGTCAAAATATTGTTTCAACATGTTCTTAGTCTCTAGGATCAACCCAGGACTGCTCCATGTGATCAACATGTCGTTTACGTAAAGGCATATCATGACGAACGAGTCAGCATTTCCATTCATGTAGACATATTTATCGCACTCATTAATGGCAAACTCTTTCGATAGTAAAGTACTATCAAATTTTTTGTGTCATTGCTTTGCCCCCTATTTTATCCCATACAGAGATTTGACAAGTCGACAAATTTTCTTCTATTGTCCTGGAACCACATACACCTCGGGTTGGTACATATAGATTTCTTCATCCAAATCAACATTTAGGAAGATTGTCTTGACATCTATTTGATGTATCTCAAGATCCCGCAATGTGGCGATAACTATGAATACTCGTATGATTGTCATTCTAGACACTGGAGAGTAGGTGTCAAAGTAATCCAGGCCCTCATTTTGTTGATAGCCCTTGACTACCAACCTGGCCTTGTACTTGTCTATAGAACCATCTGCTTTCAACTTCCGTTTGAGTATCCATTTACAACCCAACAATTTTTTCCCGGAGGAAAATCAACCAATTCCCGTATGGTTGTATAGAATGGAGTCTATCTCACTCTCTATAGCTTCTTTCCAGAGCGGTACTTCTGGAGTTGACAATGCTTCAGCAATCATCTGTGGTTCGTCATGAACCATATAAGCTACAAATTTTGGACCAAAGGTTTTTTCTGTCCTGGCCCTTTTGCTTCGTCTCAGATCCATCTCTGGAACCTCCAAGTCCTGAGAATCTAGAACACTAGATTTCAGGTAATCAGCCACTTCGAAGTTCACTAGATCTGAACCACCTAGATCCAGGCAGTCAACCACTCCTGGATCCTGTGAGGTTTGTTCATAACTTCGTTTGCGAGAGGTTATGTCTCTTTTCTTTCTAGAAAATGAGTCTTCAAAGAAACTAGCGTTCCTTGATTCTATAATTGTACCACATGAATGTCTGGTACATCTGACTTATACACTAAGAAGCAATAAGCACTACTGTTATTCACATATATGATTACTATGTAATCTACAGTCTTAGGCCCAATCTTGACCTGCTTTGGCTTAGGTACTTCAACCTTGGCCAGACAACCCCACACCTTCAAGTATTTGTAGGTGGGTTTCTTCTCTTTCAATAGCTCGTATGGAGTCTTGTCCTTACTCTTATGTGAGACTCTATTAAGAATCTTATTAGCGGTAAAGACAGCTTTTCCCCCATATGTTTTAGGGAAGGCTGGAATTTATGAGCAAGACATTCATTATTTCTTTCAAAGTACGATTTTTGCGTTCAGCAACACCGTTTGATTGAGGTGAGTAAGGAGTCATCATTTGATAACTATACCCGATTGGACACAATATTCTTCAAAAGACGCTACGTATTTTCCCCCTCTATCATTACAGATTGATTTAATCCGTTCACTTAGTTGGTTCTCAACTTCTGTTTTGTAGCGTTTGAATGCTTCAAAGGCTTCATCTTTACTTTTTAGTAAGTAAAGGTAACAATACGTTGTGCTATCATCTATGAATGTCACAAAGTACTTGTTCCCCCCTCTAGTTTGCATAAACTTTAAATCACATATATTTGTGTGAATAATTTCTAGAGGAGCGATTTCCCTTTCGACAGATCTAAAGGGACTCTTTGAAAGTTTTGCCTCTACGCACACCTCACACTTACGTTGAAGGTTTACGTCGATAGACGACAACAACTCCAACTTTACCGATCTTTATATAGATTGATAGTTTATATGTCCTAATCTATGATGCAATAAATTAGAGGACTCAAGCAAAGAAGAAGAAGACTCAATTTTATTAATAGAAGAAGGCATTACAGATAAAGCATTATCTTTAAAGAGGCCTTCACAACAAAGCTCCTTCCTATAAATGTTTCATTCTTAGTGATTACAAATTTATTGGACTCAAACACTAGCCTAAAACCATCATTCACCAATAAAGATCCAGAAATTAAATTTCTTCTAATTTCCGGAACATGTATCACCTCCTTCAGAGTTGGTTCATTTCCGGATGTCATCTTCAGGATTATCTTTCCTACCCCCAGCACCTCAGATGAAGCGTTGTTGCCCATGAACAACTTCTTATCCGTGACTGGTGTATACATGATGAAGGCTTCTTTATTGGAATAGATGTGATGGGTCGCGCCCGTATCCATCCACCACTGCATAGGATTCTCAATGAGGTTTGCTTCAAGTACCACCGCCGAGAAATCCTCAATCATATCATCAAGTAGCATGTCTTCGACGATGTTAGCCTTAGTCTTGCATTTGCCCTTGACCTTCTCTTTATTCTCATTCTTGAGTTTGCGGCAATTCTTGACCATGTGACCAGGTTTACCACAGTGATGACAATTCCCCTTAAACTTCTCAGTTGTTGGGCCCTTACCTTCCTTCTGGAACTTTCACTTCTTGCTTGAGTTCCCTTTGGCTTCCGCTAGATTTGCCTTAGCCTCAATGAGTTTCTTCCCCTTTGTCATGACCTTCTTATTATCCTCATGAATCTGGAGTTTGATAATAAATTCCTCAAAGGCCATCTCCTTTGTCTTGAGTTTTAAGTAACTCATAAACTCATTCCGCGAGGGAGGTAACTTTTCAATTAATGACACAACAAAAAATTGCTCGTTAGGATTCATTCCTTCCAAATCCAGGTGATGTAAAATTATTTAGAATTCCTGGACTTGGGACATCACATTTTTGTTGTCCACCATTTGAAATTTCAGAAATTTTTCAACGATGAACTTCTTAGTACCCGCATCTTGTGCGTTGTATTTTTTCTGCAGTTTATCCCACAACTCTTTGGCAGTTCCAACAGTGCAATATAACGTGTAAAGAGGGTCGGACAAATAGTTCAAAATATAGTTCTTACACATGAAATCACTATGACTCCATGAATCAAGAACCATCTTCATGTTGTCAACAACATGGATACCTTGGCCCCCTCCAGCCATTTCATTTGGCTGAGGATCCGTTTTATCTCCAGCTTGTGGAGAATCTTCTATTAGGAAACATGTCATTTCCATAACAGTAAAAAAGAAGCATCTTCTGCTGCCATCTCTAGAAGTTTGTACCCATAAACTTCTTAGGGCGTTAATGGTGGAAACCGACGGGAGGAGGAACAGTAGCATTCCCTTGAGCAGTGGCACATGCATTGGTTGAGCCTTGTGCAGCAGTGGCACATGCATTGGTTGAGCCTTGTGCAGCAGTGGCACATGCATTGGTTGAGCCTTGTGCAGCAGTGGCAGTAGTGGGGAAGGTACTAGGTGTACCTTGAGCAGCAGCGGAAGGTTGAGCAGCAAATTGTTCGCCTCCAGTCATCTTGTTTGTCACTTACAATAAATATTGTCTTAAGATTGTGAGTTACGATGAAGGTTACAAGAAAATGGGAATATAAGTAACGACAACAAAGATTGCAGTTCTGGAAATAAGAACAAGAACAAAGGGTTTGTTGAGTCGAGTGATATTCACTCTGTCCTTAAGACAATATTGCCCCGTATAAATCCTTTAACGGTGATTGGCAACTCGTCTCTCAAGATAAAATAGCAACAAATAATTGAACAAAGGAAACTCAAATATTTACTAAAAAGAAGAACCTTTTGAGTGTGTGAAAGAAAGCAAGAGAGAAAGAAATATTAAGAAAATCTAATTGCAAGTGTGTTCTTCCAATTGAGCCTAAGGACTCAATTTATAGTGTGTGTAAGATGACCTCTCATCTAGTCAACTAATTACAATCAAGGCCATGTAATGACACTTATTGAGAGGTTATAATTCAGTCAAATAATGGTTGAATTCAAGTGCCAAGTAATGGAGGATCAATGCTCCAAAACCAGCCCAAAAGTCATAAACTTTTCGTCTTTCGTCAACCTCACTACCATCGAAGCACCGCGGCCCTGCCTGGGAGGCGCCACGGCGCCTAAATTCCAGTAGCTGCCAGACACCAAGGTGTCGCGGCGTTCCAACGATGGTTGCGCCGCGGCCCTTCACGGCTCCACGACAATTTCTGACTCGTTTAATCTTTTACATATCGTACACTTCTTCCTTCATTTACCAACGTGAAATACTCGTCATTTGGCCAATAACCGTCTATCATTTCATGTCTCAAACATTGCGTTTACGTACCAATATCTCTTTCACTACGGAAATTTACGATCATTGGTACAACGTGTGCACGTGTATGGAAACGACGTTTCCGACGTGCGGGCCCCAATTATTCGTGTTATAAATAATAGGATTAATTTTATTTCACGTTAATAAATTTCCAACAGCTTTGCTATTACCCAACAAATATATGTTGACCACTTTGAACCCGTTAAGAAAATAGCTCATATCTTTCCATAGTTAGCAAGGTTTACTTTGGCTAAAACTCTCCTCTCTACTATATAACTTCACGCATTTTTTCAAATTTTGCTTCATATTTCTTCATCTTCACACCACTTTATTCTTGCATACTAAAAAAATTATATTAAGCATAATTCATTATAATTACTACTCAAAAGATGATTATAAGTACTAAAATATAAGGCAAATAATGAATAAATATATGCATTTTAGGCTGAACATGAAGTAGTTTCGCATTTTGATTATTCAGTTAGACTTTTAAGTAGCTCAGTATGTTTATATGTTTTATTTCGTATTCAGTATATACCATATTTTGATTTAGCCAGCTAGTTAGTTCGCTCGGTCACATACAGTCAGACACCAAGTGTCGTGTTACGCCCAGGCGATAAATCGCAATGGATCATCTCAAAAGTATCTGAAGTAATATTATCACATAAAGGAAAAAAACTTCTCGTTTTATTTGCTCATTGACATACATCACATTTTCTATCCAACCTATAACCACTCTAATTTAAGTTTAATACAGTAATAGACTTCATTACTTATGCTAAAAGATGACCCAACCGTTTGTGCCAAAGATCGAACCAATCAATTACCTCTACCTTTATAACATGTATCAGTGGCACCTTTCAAAGTTCACCTCGACGCTCACCCCTTTCCAATCAGCATCCTCATTGTGGAGTCCAGTATAGCACACATAATTCTATTAAATATCACATCACAATCTAAATAATCAATTAGTTGTGATACAGAAATTTAATTGCATGTCAAATTCGGAATATAAAGAACATTCTTGAACTATATCCTGACATTCATCCTGGTTGTTCCTTCTTTTGTATTCCCTAAGCTACTTTTATCCAAAAGACCACCAGACACTTAGGAATATCTCGCTTATTGCTCAGTTCTTCTGGATTATCTGTCACATGGTTAGTAGCTCTAGAGTATATGATACATGATGAGTTTTCGGTCTTACTATCCATCTTTCAATTCAGATTTATTCTCTAGGAATTCAACATGTGAATCACAGTCTTCCGGATTTCATTACTCAAATTGTGAAGTCTTATCCCACATGTGTTCACCGATCCTGTCTCCACCAGAGTTCCTTCTTTGACAACCACAGTGTTAGCCTGGTAGTTGCCTCTTCTACAGCCGGATCCCGGTCCACCTTTTTGTTGTTGTTGTCGTCGTCTTCTTCCTCCGGTTTTCTCGTCACCTTTTTTATTTCCTAGTCATCAGTTCGGATAATAATGAGTCAAAACATTTGTATACAACGTGTCCGGATCTCTTACAATGTGTACATAATGCACCATCATTTTCTCCTTTACCTTGGCCTGTTTTTTTTGTACGGCAAAAGCCATGATTTCACTTCGGTCCTCTGTTTTTCGTATGACTCCTCTCACACGCTCTTGTTGCACCAACTTCGAATAGACCTTGTTTAATGATGTCAATGGTTCCTAGGCCAGTATGTTCGATATCACCATTCCATCATTCAATCTCATAAGGAAAATATGCATTTTTTCTTCTTCTTTTTTGACTTCTAGGACCGTTCCTAGATTGCACATGCATTTTTCACACATACAAGTTGGGATCTGTTCGTAATTAGACAATTTCTCCCACAACTTAGTGAGTTTTTCATAGTAATCCACTATGGTCCTTCCCTTTTGCTTTCACTCTGTTAGTTATGCCTTTAGTTGTTGTATTCGCGGGCCGTTAGTAACGGTGAACCGCTATCTGATGCTCGTCCATACTTCTTTCGCTTCCTCTTTATGTGTAATTGTTGAGCGAAGCATCAGTTCTATAGTGTTGCGAATCCACGACACCAACAGTGAGTTTATAGTCCACCATTATTTCAAGTCCGGTGACTCTTCGTCCGGTTTCTTGATTGTACCGTCGACAAAGCCGAACTTATTTCTTGCTCTTAGGGATGTCCTCATGGATCTATCCTATTCTTCATAATTTCCCTCCTTCAATTGGACTTGTGTCACCACAATTTCAGGGTTATAATTCGACGTAATATCGTAGGGAGAGATTTTTTTCTTTGGGTTTTGTTTTCTTCATCGGCAATTCATTTGCTGGTATCGCTGGTTTCTTTACCGTCACTTGTCATTGTTTTAGTGTTTTTGTGTCTTTTTTAACATGATTCTGATACCATGTTAAAATCGAGACAGATACGAGAATTTAGAGAGACAAGAATAATGGAAAAAAAATTTACTTTTCATTTATCATAATAATCTCCTTATATAGAGAGGTAAGATCTTCTTTTTTCTAGCCTAATAGGGTAAAGAGTAACCTATTCTAATAGGACTAAATATCTTTATATTACCATAATTATCAAATTCTATATTATCATAAATAGACCTAATCTATTTTAATAGTAATCATTAACCCATAAAGAAGAAGAAAATCCCTTTTTATTTATCCTCTTTTTAAACCTTACTCAAATGGTAAGTTTAGAAACGATATATATACTCACAAACAAAAAGATTGTAATCTGATAACTAATTGTTTAAATAATGTCAATTGAAGTTTGAAAAAAAAGTGTATGGTTGTCCGGTACTTCCTTTGATTTAGACTTTGCTGAGACAAAAAAAAACCACGAATGAGATTTGGTAGTATTATTTTATATGTTTGTCATTGTTTTAATAATAATGTTCCCTCTAAAAGTTCTCATTTGGTAGAAGAAATCAAATAATGAAGAATTTTGTAGCAGTTGTAGTAGCAGTTGAACGTATTGGAATACTGAATTATTTGACAATATAATTGTCTATATATGGCACTGAATTGAATCCCAAGCATCTTTATGCACTATGTTTCTAGTTGAGTGTGTAAAATCACAACTTTTATAACGTCTTATTCTTTCAATAGCCAGGTTTTAAATTTGCATAGGATGAAAACTGAGTTTCCCTTGCAAGAAAGATATGCCAAAATTGACTAACTTATTAAACAACAAAGAAAGTACTTCCTCCAAATATTTACTCTATCGTTTTGACGATCATAATTTACTCCAAAATATTTGACATCTCAAACAAATAAAGAGTATCTATTATTTTTCTCAACTCATCTTAGTGGAGCGTTAATTAAGAAAGACATTAAAAAGAGTAATAAATAGTAGTTTAGACAAATATTATTATGATGAACTGTGTGACCTCGTTCACATTGCCGGTTTCAAGCCCGGATAAAGGAGGAGGATTGCCAAGGATCAATAGGAAATAACCTCTCTACAAAAGTAGGGGTAAGACTGCGTACATCTTACTCTCCCCATACCCCACTTGTGAGATTACACTTGATTTGTTGTTGCTACTAATTACATATTTGGTCAAACTTCCAAAATCTACTTATTTCTAAAATATTTTCATATAATGATCTCGGGTGACCATTTACAATTTGAAGAACTAGATATAACATTAATTTAATATTTCATATAATGGTAACTTTAGATGACAAATATTTAAATTAGTCCCAAATTTTGAAAGATTTCCGCAGAAGTTTTCGTTGGTAGACGAATATTCTAACAATGTATTCATGGCATTCTTCTTTCCACCAAACCATCATGAATTTTTCCCTCCTACCGACAACCAAATTTCAATTATATTTAACGACCTTTGACATTGTGCAAATTAATTTGGTGTTGATGTTGTAAGCAATAACTTAGAAATTATTATTTCTTGCAGTGTTTTTCAGATTTGGTAGCATGGTTTACTTACAAAGGGTCTTTGCCTGCCAAGACATTTATACGTAGACTTTATGTAACCTGATAAAGTTTTCAACTCTCATGCTCTTGCTCGAAAAGAATAATCTCTTAATTCTTTTTATTAATGAATTTTTTTATATACATGATAATACAAGACTACTATCCTTTCTTAATACAAGATTACTACCATAATTATACATGTACAAAAATTCTAATAATTATGGTAAGTAAATATACAAATTTACATGGGTCATATACGACCGATATAAAAGACTATCGTGTATAGTCTTTTACACCCCACAATCATAGCGGACGGTTGTCATATGCTGAGATTGTCCCTAATATCTTCAAACAGAACTAAGGGAAGACTCTTAGTAAAAAGTGAAGGGACATGCAGGACACGTACTTGTCCACGAGCTACCTTTTCGCGAACAAAGTGAATATCCATCTCGATATGTTTAGTGTGCTAATGTTGGACCGGATTTCCAGAGAGATAGACCACACTAACATTATCGTAGTAGATCAAGGTAGCTTTCTAAATATGAAAGTGAAGTTGTAATAGGAGATTACGCAGCCAACATGACTCAGACACCACATTGGCTATCCCTAGATACTCGACCTCCGCATTGGATCGTGATAAAGTAGTCTGGCATTTAGTCGACCAAGAGACCAAGTTACCACCAAGAAACATACAATAACCAGATGTGGAACGTCTGGTATCTGGACATCCACCCTAATCAACATTTGTATAAGACACGAGAGTAGATACGGAGGATGTATATAAGTGCAAACCATAATCAAGAGTGCCCTGAATGTAACGCACAATGTGTTTAAGAGCATGCATGTTCTCATCCATGGGATCATGCATAAATAAACACACATACTGCACTACATAAGTAATATTGGGCGTCGTGAAAGTAAGATACTAAAGAGCCCCTGAAAAACTGCGATAATGGGAGGGCTTCTCGTAAGGTGTGCTAGAATTAGCACTCAGTTTTGGTTTGATATCAACCGGAGTATGAGAGGACTTATAGGATGACATACCAGCCTGTTCAATAATCTCAGCTGCATACTTCCTATGGGATATAAATAGACTACTTGCATGACGAGTTACAACTATATCCAAAAAATAACTCAACTGCCACAAGTCTTTCATAGCAAATTCGGAACTGAGAAGAGACATGATAGACTTGCGCGGTTTATCAGAAGAGGCAGTCAATATAATATCATCCACATATAACAGAATGTATGCCAGATAAGTAACACGATGATAGATGAACAGAGAATGATCAAACCTACTGTGACAAAACTCAATAGTAGACACATAATCTGCAAACCTTTTATACCAAGCCCAAGGGACCTGTTTTAGCCCATACAAGGACTTCTTCAGTAAACAGACATGGTTAGGATGATCGAGGTACCTAAAACCCAAGGGTTGATGCATATAAACAGTTTCCTTGAGATCACCGTGTAAGAAAGCATTTTTCACATCCAGCTGATGAATGGGCCATACTTTCAAGTTTCAAGAGAGTCAACTGAGACAGTGTGAATGGTTACCGGTTTGACCACCAGACTAAATGTCTCTCCACAATCCACACCAACCTATTGAGTTTTGACATCACCTATAATACAGGCCTTATGTCTCTCAAAACAACCATCAGATTTTTCCTTATGAGTAAAATCCACATAGAACAAATAACATTGACACCAGGCGGAAGGGGCACTAATTCCCACATCTTATTTTCAATAAGAGCATTATATTTATCATTCATGACCAGTTGTCAATTCGAGTCATGAAGGACAGACGTTGGGTTACGTGGTAGGGGTGATTTAGTGACATTAGAATTGAGATTAAAAGTCGTTTTGGTTTAAAAATACCACATTAGCTACGTGACGCCCGACTCAAAATAAGTGGACCGACTCGGTCATCAGGGATGTCACAAGATCGCCAGACAGCCGGGCCTATTGCCGACTGACCGACCGGGCGAGGAATGGGCCGAAGATGTAGAAACTGGGTCAGCAGGTAGTAGGTCTGCCGAATGAGACGCTGGACCGGGGGGGGGGACATTTAATGAGCCAACATGTAGTGGACCTGCAGGCCGAGAAACATAATCTGGAGACTGATCAATTGGGCCAGCTCACTGCCTGCTGGCCGATTTGGGTTGCGGGTTTGTTAGAGTAAATGGTGGACCACATATGGTGAGATCATATCATCCAAAAAATTATAAGAATTAGACACGGAATTACACAATTTAGTAAACGGAAATTGAGTTTCATAAAAAATAACATGGCGACTAATTATGATTTTATTAGAGGATAATCAAAATATTTGTAACCACAATGATTAGATGGATAATCCAAAAACACACAAACGATAGACCGGACTTGAAGTTTGTTATTTGTAGAGGATGAGAATAGAGGATAGCACAAACACCCAAATACCCTAGGATGGAAATATAAAATATCTTTATGATAAAGAATTTTTAGTGGATATCGGTATGATAATGCTTTTTTAGGGGGTATGTTAAGAAGGTAAGTAGTCATTTTTAATGCATGATGCCAAAAGGAAGGTGGTAATGAAGCATGGGCTAGTAAAATCTGAATAATATTATTAATAGTATAAATTTTTCTTTCGGCTTTCCCATTTTGTGAGGACGTATAAGGACAAGAAAACCAAAAATATATACCATTAGCGTTACAAAATTCCCGAAATGGCCCATTATCAAATTCCCGTCCATTATCACATTGAATATTTTTAATTTCCCCTTCAAAGTGGGTATGGATGAATGCTCTAAACTATAAAAATGTGGAAAAACTTGAGACTTTTTAGACAACGAAAAAGTTCACAAAAAATTAGAATAATCATTCAAAAATAACGCATCATAACGATGGTCCAAAGAGCTCAAAACGGGAGATGTCCACAAATCACTATGAATAATATCAAATGACATCAAAGTACTGGAAGTAGAGGCTACAAACGGTAATCTAACATATTTCTCAAGCGGACAAAAAGAACAAACATTAGTACTACGCATACTATTACAGTCAATAAAATCATTATTTTTAAGAGAGGAAATAATAGACGCTCCCTGATGATCCAAACGCGCATGTCACAAGGAAGGTGCTAAAGTGGCAAAAGCTGACGGTGTTGCTTGATTAGTGGTAGTGGTGGTGGTGGTAGTGATATGATATAGTTCGCCCCGACTATTACATCTCATTAGAGGTATCCCCGTCGTGAAATCCTTCACAAAAAATCCAAAAGGGTTAAAGTCAACAGAAACCCAATTATCAGTTATAAATTTTCGAACATACGCCAAATTTTTAATTAAGTGAAGAGCATGAAGGACATTTTTCTAGGCTAAAGGCGGGTTCAGGGGAGATAAATTTATGTGATCATAACCATGAATTGGAATTGAATTACCATTACCAATAGTTATGCCACAATTTTTGCTCATATTGAAATAAGACGAGAGATTACCTGGTGTGGACGTCATGTGGGAGGTAGCACCGATGTCCATGTACCAATCGTATCTTGGGGATTTAATCCAAGTGTATGCATCACTGCCTCGATATCTGCGTGGGTCGGGATTGTTGTTGGTGATGCGCGATTTAATGCACACACTTTAACGCAAGTGCACGTTATCGTGACAAGTAATATAGTCTAGGTAAGACCGAATATCGTCCTCAAGGATTAGTGTTCAAGTACCAATTATCTATCTTTTGTTATCTATTTGGTAACCGATATTTGATTTGTTGATTATAGCTAACAATTATAAATACTAATTAATTATGTGTTTACTTCAGTAGTGATGGAAATAGGGCTTCCAAGTCTCCTCAACTATCCGCTTATATTACTTATTAATGCAATGAATTATGATTCTTCTTCTTTTGGAGCTAGCAGGTTTACTAATTCGTTTTATACTCCCGTTAAGGCTATATAAACACTCAACCCCAGTAGCGTTCCTTTCTACCTTTCGGTGATAAAGATGACTCTATAGGAGGATTAAGACCAAAAACCTTGTTAATCGTCACGCGCCATGCGTGAAATTAGGTGTTTAAACCTCTTATTAACGCTACACAAGTAATTGAGGTATTTTTCATCCCCAATCCAACCTATGTCTACCCAACTTACAGCATAGTCACAACCTCCTCCTTTCGAAGTTTGATTAGAAATCAAATAAATAATGATAATTACTGATCAATTAATTACCAAGCATTCAAAGCAATTATTGGGTAAATCTCAACAATAAGAAGAACAACCATAAAACATGCATCAATTCATAACATAAGGTTCAAGTGATTTGACATGAAAAGCCTATAATGGAATTAGTTCCTAACCATTGACATGACAAGAACTAATTCAATATCCAACATAAAAACTGAAAGTAAAGTAAAGAAAAGAAAAGAAAATTACTAAGTAAAGGTCTCCAATCTTCAACTCCAAGAAATCTTTTGTTTGTGCAAGAAAGGGAACCCTTGAAAACTGCCTAGGGTTCTCTTTTTATAGCCTCCAAACCGCGTTCAACTTATTCCCTCAGGCCTGGCCCAGAATTCGTCTAAAAACCTGATTTTCCCGTGTTGGCGCCGCGCGACAACTTCGCGCTGCTCGTAATTAGCGCCGCGCCCCGCACTCGCTGTCAGAGGCGCCGCGCGCCGCAACTTCAAACCTTCGATATTGGCGCCGGGCGCTGGACTGATGGCAGGAGGCGCCGCGCGCCGCCCGTGTCCGTGCCTGGTTCGCCACTTTCTCGTCTTTTAAGCTCTGGAACCTCCACTTTTGCCCTCTTTTAGCTCATTTTCCGCCAAATAGCCATTTTAACCAATTTGACTCAAAAGAAAGAAAATATATCCTAAGACGACACGTATTTGTACAAAAAGGGACAAAAGACTAACTAAAAACGACTCAAAAAGTGTATATAAAATACACCGATCAAATACCCCCAAATTTAACCTTTGCTCGCCCTCGAGCAAAGATAAAAAGAAAGAAATAAAGACTCAAGAAAAAGAAAAATAAACAGCTCAATGACATTGATCACTTTGCTGCATTGGTGTTACTTTAGAAAAACATGAAGATTAGCAGAATAATATGCAGGAACATATAGCATGAAATTTTAGCACACTAAACACATTAAGCTAGATATTTCGCAAACTCATTTTTATCATGCTTAATGGAAGTCACAATACTGAATCATGCATGTTAATTTCAAAAATCCTATGACATTTTTACTTGTTATTCTCCACTAATCATGGATATGCATATAAGAGATCTTCAGGACTTTTAAGGGTTGTAATGTAGGCTTAGGCACGGGTAGGTAAAAATAAGCATTTAGGCTCATTTTTGTGTACCATAAGCTCTTTAGCTTTTCAGTGTTTCCCTTTTCTTTTGATTTCTTTTCTTCACTTCAAATCTATCTTTCCCCTCTTTTGTTTTGAGAGCGTGAAGTGTATCATAATAACAAGTACCCCCAAACTTAGGCTTTTGCCTATTTCTTATAACTTTTTTATTGGGGTGCATCAATCTTGTTTGCTCTTTTTGTCTCTTTTTTAACACATTCTATTCCAACTATTTCATATGTTTACTTATGGCACAAGTATGAAAATATAGGGTGTCAAAGAAAAAATTCAATTTTTAGGCTCAATGGGGCTGACTATGAATATCTTTAATGTCAGGGATAGAAAAGAGTGGTAAGAATTGGCTAACAAAGAAACGCCTGAGTCATCTCCCTAACATGCATATCCTAACTATTTCGCCTCAAATAGCAAGCAATCATAACACATAAGTTTTAATCATTTATCATGCACAATTCAAGCAAGAACTCCAAATAGACAGATTTTGTGAGTTTTTGGCATATCTAACCTAAGTGTTTAGATAGTTGCTTCTAATTCCATTACATTATTCCACCTTACTTCACTAGGTGTTTCTAGTAACTACAGCATGCATGATCTTTTGACAGACAATTATGACTCAAAAGAAAAAAAATTATGACTCAAAAATACATAAAAACAACAAAAAGACTCAAACATTACTATAACAATAAGACACAAATAAGACACCCCCCCCCCCCAAACTTAAATCACACATTGTCCCCAATGTGTGTAGACTCAAAGACAATGAAAGAAACAAGACACTTACATACTTGGTTTAAAATGGTGGCGGTAGCGGTGGATAGTGTTTTGAATTCCGTGAGCGGAGGAGAGCTCTGGATTTTTGATTTGGCGACAGGGCCTTCGGATTAGGGCGTCTTTCAAAATTCAGATTTTTCCGTTGTGGCACCGCGGCTCTGCAAATTAGCCGCGCGCCCAAATTCTGCGTTCTCGAATTTTCTGCGCGGCCGCGCCGCTTCGGCGCCGCGACGCTCGCGATTTTCTGAAATCCTCGCTTCTCTTCGCCGCCCAAGTTCTTGCCTACACTCACAACACAACACGCATAACTACCTCCGTGAGACTGTTCTAAATAAAGACTAATTGCATTAAAATAAATAAACTCAAAATACTTTGGGTTGCCTCCCAAGTAGCGTTGTCTTTAACGTCTTTTAGCCGGACGCAAGTTCCTTAACTCAAGAAGTGTTGGGTGGATGAACCCCACAACCAATCCATTTTCTCCACATTTTTTGTTTTCTTCTTCTTCTTCTCTTCTTAAAATTATCTTCGAGGGAAGGTTCAGGAACACATACCTGCTTTTGCGGAGGTTCGGCATCACATACCTACTTTTGTGGGCTCATCTCCCTTGGTTTGGCTTGTACTGGCTCACAGGGGGTTTTGATGGTGCTGATTGCAAAGCACCTGCTCATGATTGGTGGCTCAATGATGTGTTTAAATACTTTAAACACCATTTCTTCCTTCTCCACGTCAGCTCTCCTCTTTCTACATCGATCAGGGCTCTCCCTGTCGCCAGGAATGGTCTCCCCAATATGATGGGGATCTCTGCATCCTATTCCATGTCCAGAATGAGGAAGTCCGCAGGAAAAAAGAATTTTCCTACTTTAACAAGCACGTCCTCAATCTTCCTCGGGTGAACCATCGTTCTATCGGCTAGTCAGCTCACCGTGGTTGGTTTTGCCTCACCTAACTCCAACCGTTTAAATACTGACAAAGGCATCAAATTTATACTTGCCCCTAAATCGCAAAGAGCCCTGTTGCATGTCACCCTGCCAACTGTGCAAGGCAAAGTAAAGCTCCCTGGGTCTTTTAGTTTAGGGGGCAACTTCTTCTGCAAGATAGCACTGCACTCTTCCGTTAGTGCTACCATCTCATACTCGCCGCTTTCTTCTTCTTCCCAAAGATCTCCTTCATGAATTTGAAATAGGAGGGCATCTGCTCCAACACCTCTATAAAGGGTATGTTGATATGCAGCTTTCTGAACGTCTCCAAAAAATTGGAAAATTGTTTATCAACCGCTTCCACGTAATCTCTCGAGGAATGGGATCTTCTCGATACTCCTTCTCCGGAGTTTTCTTCATCGGGCGAAGCCAACCACCTTCTCTTTCTATCTCTCGCCTTTGTTCAACTACTACCGAGGTGAATGCCGCTTCCAACTGTTTACCACTTCTCACTGCATCGCTGGCATTGTTCTCTCGGATTCATCTCTGTGTTGCTTGGCAGTGTACCTTGTGGCCTGCTGTTCGATTGCTTTGCTAGTTGACCCACTTGCGTTTCCAAGTTCCTGAACGAGGATCTAGTTTCTGTCACGAACTGGGTCTGGGCATTGGTGAGTGCCAACAAAGCTGCTTTCAGCTCGTCTGGCTTTTCTGGCTGAACAGGTGCATTAAATTGTTGAGAAGGCGAGGCCTGACTAAATGGCTGCTGATTTTGGTGCTGTTGGTTTTGGTATTGGCCTCTATATTGATTCTGCTGCCCCTGGTCTCCTCTCCATGAGAAATTTGGGTGATTCCTCCACCCTGGATTATATGTGTTAGAGTATGGGTTGTTTGGGGGCCTCTGATAGTTACCCACGGCCTGACACTCTGCCTGCTCAATTGGCATATTATTAGGATCAGCTGAAGGACATCTATCGAATGTATGTGGGCCACCACATATTTCACAGCTCTTTGGCATCTGCACTGCATTTACTGATACTGTATGTTGCTGCAGCTGTTTCGTCAAAAGGGCCACTTAGGCATTCAGGGCAGCGATGGCATCTATCTCGTGAACTCCCACTGTTCTCCTACCACTCATTGGTCTATCTTCTGTGACATGGTTGTTGGTGGTCATATCTTCTAATAATTCGTGAGCTTCGTAGGCTGTTTTCCTCATAAATGTCCCACCTGGCCAGATCTATAATTGTTCGTTGTTCCGCCACCGTTATAGAAGATGTGGACCAAGTTCCACAACTCAATACAGTGGTGTGGACACTTTCTCTGCAAATCCTTGAACCTCTCCCAAGCTTCGTATAATGACTCTCCATCTGCTTGGTAGAAATTATTCAGCTCCCCTCTCAATTTCGCTGCTTTGCACGGTGGAAAGAATTTGGCCAAAAATTTATGTGCCAGCTCTTGCCATGTAAAAATCGAATCACCGGCAGGAATTTAACCATACTTTTGCTCTGTCCCCGAGTGAGAAGGAAAGAGCCTCAACTGACAAATACATCGCGAACGCCGTTATATCTGAATGTTGCACATAGCTCCAAGAAATTAGCTATGTGCATATGTGGATCCTCTGATGGAAACCCTCCGAACTGCACTGTGTTCTGCACCATGCTTAGAATCGTCGGTTTGATCTCAAAGTTATTCGCTCCTATTGTTGGGAGCCTAATACATGTCTGTGTTCCGTTCACCCTCGGCAGCACGTAGTCTCCCAAGTTTCTTTCTGCCTGGACTTGAACTCTCTCCTCGACATCCATAGGTACTCGCCGAGGCATTCCTTGGTTAGGTTGATTTTCACCTAACCCCTCTCTCAACACATTGTTGTTTTGACCGCCGTCCATCTCTATCAAGGTTGCAATTCGCTGGTTCCTTCTATTCTGTTTACAAGTTTTCTCAATCTCTGGATTGAAGGGGACAAGAGTGTCTGCTCCTCTCCTCCTTCGCATAAACTGAGCGCCTGAAACAGATCAAAAAACAAACAAATGGATCACGGCACCCTGATTTTTACCGAAATAAAAATAAAAAACGGAAAAATAAAAAAAATAAAAAACCAAATTAGAAATTAAAAATAGATAAAATTGATATTGAACTATGCCTGATCCCCGACAACGGCGCCAAAAACTTGATGTGCGATTTAATGCCACACTTTAACGCAAGTGCACGTTATCGTGACAAGTAATATAGTCTAGGTAAGACCGAATATCGTCCTCAAGGATTAGTGTTCAAGTACCAATTATCTATCTTTTGTTATCTATTTGGTAACCGATATTTGATTTGTTGATTATAGCTAACAATTATAAATACTAATTAATTATGTGTTTACTTCAGTAGTGATGGAAATAGGGCTTCCAAGTCTCCTCAACTATCCGCTTATATTACTTATTAATGCAATGAATTATGGTTCTTCTTCTTTTGGAGCTAGCAGGTTTACTAATTCGTTTTATACTCCCGTTAAGGCTATATAAACACTCAACCCCAGTAGCGTTCCTTTCTACCTTTCGGTGATAAAGATGACTCTATAGGAGGATTAAGACCAAAAACCTTGTTAATCGTCACGCGCCATGCGTGAAATTAGGTGTTTAAACCTCTTATTAACGCTACACAAGTAATTGAGCTATTTTCATCCCCAATCCAACCTATGTCTACCCAACTTACAGCATATTCACAACCTCCCCCTTTCGAAGTTTGATTAGAAATCATATAAATAATGATAATTAGTGATCAATTAATTACCAAGCATTCAAAGCAATTATTGGGTAAATCTCAACAATGAGAAGAACAACCATAAAACATGCATCAATTCATAACATAAGGTTCAAGTGATTTGACATGGAAAGCCCTATAATGGAATTAGTTCCTAGCCATTAACATGACAAGAACTAATTCAATATCCAACATAAAACTGAAAGTAAAGTAAAGAAAAGAAAAGAAACTTACTAAGTAAAGGTCTCCAATCTTCAACTCCAAGAAGTCTTGTGTTTGTGCAAGAAAGGGAACCCTTGAAAACTGCCTAGGGTTCTCTTTTTATAGCCTCCAAACCGCCTTCAACTTTTTCCCTCGTGCCCGCCTGCACTGCCTAAAACTCGATTTTCCAGCGTCGGCCACGGCTTATTATCGGCCATGCGCCAAACTTCGCGATGTTCGTAATTAGGCACCGCGCCCGCACTCTGCCTGCAGAGCGGGCGCCGCAACTTCGAGACCTTCGATATTGGCGCCGGGCGCTGGACTGTTGGCGAGGCGCGCGCCGCTGGCCCGTGTCCATGCCTAGTTCGCCACTTTCTCGTCTTTTAAGCTATGGAACCTCCACTTTTGCCCTCTTTTAGCTCCTTTTCCGCCAAATAGCCATTTTAACCAATTTGACTCAAAAGAAAGAAAATTTATCCTAAGACGACACGTATTTGTACAAAAAGGGACAAAAGACTAACTAAAAACGACTCAAAAAGTGTATATAAAACACACCGATCAGTTGGGCGCGCAACAGCGAAGGCCTGCTGAGGCCGAGGCCTAAGCAAGCCAACCTACTGCCATGTCCCAGTTGGTTGCTGCCTATTTTGACCAGTGGTGGTGGTGGCTACCGGTGACTGGGACATAATGGGCAGCGATTTGTGTCGGAGATGGTGACCGAAATCGATGGAGAGACAGTGAAAGCATACGGTGGTGAATGGTTTGGAACAGGGACACTGTCGGTGGCAGCAACATCATGAGACTGAGACAGTGACACAGTGGCAGTGCGGGAGACAATGACGGGAGGAGAGGCGGTGCCGCTGTCAGGGGAATTGCCGGTGGTGGCAGCGGTGTGAGTCATTGACAGTGACAGAGTGTTGACTGCTGCCAGAACAATACTAGCATATCGGAGAGCTTGGTGGACAAGTGGTGATGTGTTCGAATCATCAAGAAATTTGTAATCAGTGACTCGAAATTTTTGAATGTTGTCAAACGAAAAAACATACTCGACAAAAGTGATGTGGCGTGAGATTATGATTTTGTCGGTGGATAGTTCATAGCACAGGTACCCCCTACGGTTCGATGGGAAGCCTTAGAAGGCACACAGAGTAAATCTGGGTGCCAATTTGTGGGGGACCGTTGATGTTAGATTAGGTAACACATACAACCAAAAATTCTAAGATGGTCATAGGTAGGGATCCTACGGTAGAGAATTTCGGTGGATATTCTATTTTGAATCGCACGAGTGGGTAGAATATTGAGAATGTGTTTCACTATTCTTAGTGCATATACCCAAAAAGTAGGGGGAGGCGCATGAAAAATGAGGGTACGAATCATATTATTAATGGTTCGGAGAATTCTTCCGGCTTTTTCATTTTTAGGGAGGTGTGAGGGCACGAGAAATGAAAAATCATGCCATTAACCGCACAAAATTTATTAAATAAGGAATTACTAAACTCTCGACCATTATCACATTGAAATGATTTTATGTCTTTTTCAAATTGTATTTTAACCAGTGTACGAAACTCAACAAATTTAGAGAACACTTGAGATCTAAGTTTGAGTAGATATACCCAAAGAAAGTGAGAAAAATCATCCAAAAATACCAGATAATATTTGTGGCCTAAGTTGCTAGTTATGGGAGATGTCCATAAATCAGCGTGAATAATATCAAAAGGGGAGAAAATAGTACTCATAGAAGTCGTAAATGGTAGTCTACCGTATTTCCATAACTGACACGAGGAACAACTATGAGAAAGGTTCCCTTTGTTACATTGGATTAAATTTCGGTTTCTAAGATAATAAAAAATGTGAGAACCCGAATGATTAAGTCTATTATGCCACATAGAGGGAGATATGGTTGTTAAAATGGTGGGAGGAGTGACACTAGCAGCGGATATAGGTATGAACAGATATATGTCCCCCTTACTATTTCATCTCGTAAGGAGTTTCCCGGTACGGAGGTCCGTTATAGAAAATCCAAACGGGTCAAAATTAATTGAGACAGAATTATCGGTGGCAAATTTTCTAACATAAATTAGATTTTTGACGATGTTTGGGGCATAAAGGATGTTGTTAAGAGAGAAGTGGGGATGCAGTGGTGGGGTAAGGGTGTGGCCAAATCCTTGAACTAGAATGTGATGACCACTACCGACCGTAATAAATTGTGGAGTTGGTAACTGGGATGTCTCGAGTATCATGTAAGATTGTATTAATCTTCCTTGAGAAGTCTTTCTAATTAATACAAATATATATATATATATATGGTGTACAATCTGAAATCCGCATACAATAGGATAATATATCTACCATAATTATACAAGACTAAATATGACTAAAATATTACAATTGTACATGTGCTAATAGTTATCGTGTTCACGGTAAAAGTTGGATAGCCAAGTGCGAGGTGGATAACTAGCATCTAAGTAGTAAGTCCACCCCAAGATAAATTCTCCCCTATTCCGACTAAAATTTAGCTATAGGTAATCATTCATAATAAGTATGATTAGTAACTTAAAAATAATACATATAACCTAGTATATTAGTATTGTTTTTAAACAAAACCAGACCCGAATCCCTACTCAAAACTTTGCAACACCAAATTGATGAAGCATATTTTTCTCGAGATATTCAGGAAATGCTGGAACATGCAAAAAGCCAAAAAGGATGATCCATTTAAGGGTACTTTTAATTAGAGGATATTAACCATAGTTTATTGCGTTTGTCTTCCATGCAATATATTCTTCATTTATTGCATTTCACCCCATCAAGAACCAAATCCAAGAACAAGAAGAAAAAAAAGAGATCATATTCTTTTCATAGTTTCATTAAATGATCAAACGAAGAAAAGAAAGTAAAAATCATGAAGAAGTGCGTGAGTTGCTTCTCAAAAATCCCACCCAACTAGCCAAGAAAATCAATGGGTTCTGAAAGCATGATCATATATCAATTAAATTTATCGGATAGCGTAAAAATTCTTTACGCTATTAGCGATGTATATAACTTAAATTCTCTCAAAAATTCAAAAAAAAAAACTATAAAATCCCTTGCGCCTATATGTGACTTGTGAGTCTCAATGCCCTCTAAAGCATTAGTTAGGCGAAAAAGAAACCAAAAAGGAAAAAAGTATCATATAATAAAATGTATACTCACCGAATACTGTACAATTTAAATAAATAAACTTGAGTAAAAATCCTCATTTTAATGAAGGAAAATCCTACTATTTTTTCTTGCTTTATGGCCTTAACCTTTTGAGGTTGATTCCATTATGCCTTTTGGAAGGTGCAGAAGGTGGAATCGGAACACCTTTTGGCATAGACTCAGAAAATCCATAAGGTGACTTATTACTTATTGGCTTAACCTTGAGAAATTGTGTGTGCCTTGCTCCATAAGCATGTTGAATTATCACAAAAACCAAAATGATGCATATTGTTGTGGTTTTTATGCTCATTTTGTCCATTTCTCTAAGCTTGTATGGTTAGAATGTTATATATTTGAAAGAAAATGGAAAAGATGTGTGGAGAGGCCAAAGATTTTTGAAATAGAAAAAGAAGTAATGTATATTAGTAGGTGGAAATATCTTATTTGATGTTTTTGTGTGTGTTCTCTTAAATATATAGTAGAGGAAAGTGGGGTGGTGGGTGGGATAGAGTGGGGGTGACTTGAGTGTTAAGTTTATATATGTCTTTATTAACCTTCATAGATTTGTCCTAAGAAAATTTATTACTATTTAATAAATTAATCAAGGACATTTGACTAAATTATTTTTATATCTTCCATAAATAGGTAATTTATAACTTTATGCTCTAGAATAGTGAGTGAAATTGAGTTTCTTGATCTTATAAAGTAGAGGACTTATTCTAATAATTGAAAATTCATTGGCTCCTAATTATCATTGTTATAAATATTTAACATAAGATTTTCCAGACATAACAACTTAAGGGGTTAGGAATTCCTTGATTTTAGGCTCCAATTTTTTTATTGAAATTATTTTTGCATTGTTACGGAGGAAGGATTGACGGTAATCGTGGTTTTGGTGATGAGTATTGTGATTTTTTTATGTCGATCGGGTGGTGGAATAATTCTATGTTGTGTATATTATTTGTATGTTAGATGTGTATGTTACTGATTCTGGAATGAGTGTATCTATGATGAAAGTGAAAGTATATGTATGTTCTAGAGACAATCTGTATTAGGACACAATGTACTTTATACATATTCGTATTTATATTAATGATGATTAATATTATGACAATTTGAATTTGTTGAATTATTAGTTGATTGTTTATAATATTCTATAAATCCATCCCTAGAGGTTACGTGTTTATTAATGATGTGAGAATTAATGTTATAACGTAACTCTTAAATTACCTCGACTAATGATCATCGAAATTGGGATATCGATGATATGCGATACGTCGACATGTGGTCTGCATCATATCCTTAAGGGATGTAGTATGTCTCACTTGCTACGAGTTATGAAAACTCGTGATAGACACATGGATACTTGTTGAAGTATTTGTATGCCCTGCTGATGTACTGTTTTGTTATATGTCTATAATGTCATCGGCGTGTGGGAGATAAAAGTCCTTAGACTTGAGGAGGTCAATATCATATTGTTTACGGAGTAATGTACTTTGATCCTTTCCTAAGCTCAAATGTCTTATAGGTTGAGACGCGGCTTGTTTTGGGTGAATTATGAAGTAGATTAAAGGTGGTATGTGAGCCAAGAAAGGATTCATTCCTTAAATTTATATTCGAGTGAAAACTCAGGTACTCATATGGTATTAGGTTGACTAAGTTATCGTTAACGCAACGGATACATGTGCGACATGGTCCTGTTGTCAACTAATATAGATGAGTTATAATAATCAAGCCATTTGGATAGACACTTGACAAATTCTAAGCTTGATTGAGTGTGTCATGAATGAAGAGATTTTATCTTCTCACATATAGGTTCAGTTCACATATTTTGTGTAGCTAAACTTTACATATTGGGTTCGTCTTCCGGCGCAGTCTAGGAGTTCCGTGAAGATCCTAATGTAATTAGTGACGATATGTAAAGGCACGGCGGTAACACTAAGTCAAATGTTCCGTCGATTGAAGGATGTAATTAGAAGGAGATACCTAAATGTTCGGTTGATTACCGGGACATTAAAATGGGAAAGTGGGCAGAAAATAGAACGGAACCGCGGTGCCTTGATTCAGATCACGGTGCGAACACGTGCCAGACCGCAGCGTTTCATCGAGGACCGCGGTGCAAGACGTGGCTCGTCGAATTTCGCCCGATTTTACCGGGCCTGGCCCTACTAAAACCATTGAGCTCTTATTTTATCCTATAAATAGGAGGCTCCTCTTCTCATTTCAAAACACTAAAAACCTAAGAGAGGTAAATCTCTTTTAAAGCTCTGTCAGAATCTCTAGCATTCCTGATTTAGCAAATTACATCACAGTTCTCCAAGAAGTTACAAATCGATGGACGTTTGCGTGTGCACCCTCGGGCTACACAAAGATTGAAGATTCAACTGCTTGACTGACTGCTTCCAAAATGTAAATCTTCGTTCGAAGTTTTACATTTACTTTGTGTTTGTATTTTCATTACTTATCATATTGCAGTTCGACCGTCGTCGGGTTTGAAACAAAAATTTTCAAATTTCGTTGCGTATACGAACCCGAAGTAAACTCCTACAGTGGTATCAGAGCCTGGGCTATTTCGTAGGATTTGTAATAATATTAATGATAATATAGGTTAGAATTTGTTTAGATCTGTGTATTTTATGTATTTAAAGCTTTAAAATCCTAAATCTTTAGAACACATAGTCCTTGTGCCCTAATCTGTTAGAACAATTATGTATTCGAGAAAATCAATCCAATATATAACTCTTCTAAGTTGATATGTGTTATCCGGCTTAAAGCATGGTGCATTGAAATGAATAACAAGAAGAAAATTGAATTTGAGGGTCGATGAACATGTTGTTTTAATGGTGATGGTTATACAAGTGATATATCTGAAAGATCTGGCCCTAAACTAGTTTTAGGAGTTCAGAAATTTCAGCTTTGTGTTTCTGGGGATAAGGCACCGCGGTTCCACGATGGAGCACCGCGGTGCCTACTAGGATTTTGGCGGCGGCACCGCGGTTCCATGATGGAACATCGCGGTGCTGCCCAGATAAAGCCAGAGGCACCGCGGTCCTATTCATGAAAGTCACAGTGTTGTTCATCCAAGAAGCTTAAAATTAATTTTTCAGACTCACTGTCTTCGAGGCACCGCGGTGCCTGTGACGATAATTACAGAACCGCGGTCCCACCTGTTAGGAACCGCGGTGCAAATTAGATTCTTGAATCCAGTGACTTATCGTTGATGGCATAATCATGCCACCAATCGAATCATGATGGAAGTTTTATCAAAAAATTAAAAAAATTAAAAAAATAGTGAAATCAGAAATAGAGACTTAAAAGCTTCAAATTCTGAATCTGAAGTTTTAGAAGTTTCAGTTTCTGAAAATAAAGTTTTTAAAATCAAACATATTTGGTCCTTTCGGACAAATCTGTAATTAAAGAAAGTTTTCTGAAAGTTAATTTTAGGTTCTGGAAATTGCAAACAGGTCCAAGAAACTTGAAAATATTTTCTGAGTTTTGAAATTGTATTTTCTGAATTTATAAGGGTTCAAAATTGAATTTTAAATTCTTAAGGGACTAAAGTGTAAATTCTGAAAATTTACAGAATTCCTGAAAACAGAATTCTAAAATCAGAAAATGTTTAGGGACTGTTTGACATTTACATAGATTATAGAGTTTAGACAAATAGACTCATAGTTATCATTAATAGTATATTATTGAATAATATATAAATGTGTTAAGTGTTAAATGTGATGCATTTAAATTATTAGCATAGCGTCCGCAATTATTGTCTGGGTAGGCGGCGCCCAGTAATTATTTAATTTCAAATGACCGCTATAACTGTCTGGGTAGACGGCGCACAGTATGTGATTAAAACCATCTTTTATCATGCTTATTGGGTTTGATGGTTTCCCATCTAATTGTATTTAAAAATTGCATGATAGGATGTCATATGATGTATGACTTGGTTGTTGATCTTGAATGAATCCCCAAAAAATAAAATGTTCCCCAAACATTAAATACAAGTCTAATTATAACGTGTCGTCCATTATAATTGTTAGAGTGCTAAGTCCTTTTCGACGATAAATGTATTTATGCCAAAGCATTTTCTCTAAGTCTAAGAGGACCAAGGACTTTTATAGATGTGTTAAAATTGAAAGTAGATAATAAACTTTTGTAAGTATTTACACCAAAGTGTTTGCTTGCAAAGGCTAAATTTACTTAGGCATTTAAACGCAGTCGTGTAATGGGGTTGACTTGTTTAGATGAATTTTGGCGCCAAAGTGTCGGACTAGTCTAAAGACGTAAGATTAAAATGAAAGATATTTAATCAAACCAAGAGTTGTAGAGTTGCTTTACAATTGGTTGAGGACCTACCAAAGAGTGCTATTGAAGTTATCAGTCAAAGCAAACGCGGATATAGCATATGTTTGGATTTTGGCCCACTAGGCCACTATGGCCTTTATATTAATTTAGGTCCGTATTCTACCTTGGGGTCGTAGAAATATGTAAAATAGTGGGAGCTAATTAAACAAAAGGTCATGTTAAATTAATTTATTATGAATGTGTATAATTTAGGAGAATGAATTTTGATTGCGTTTTCATGTTCTATCTATTATCTTCAGATTTTCAGAAATGTCAAACTTTTCGTTGAAAATGCTCATGGAGTCAAACAGAATCACCGGACCCAACTTCATTGACTGGCTGAGAAATGTTAGAATTGTTCTTAGATAGGAAGAAATTGAGTATACATTAGACAAGGTATTCCCAACCGCCCCGGCGGAGGAATCTGCAGAGTATGCGACTTTTGACCAGGTTGCCTACAAGAAACATTATAAAGATGTCACCGCAGCTCAATGCTTAATGTTGTCTTCTATGTCACCTACATTGCAAAGACAACATGAAATTATGGAGCCCAACTAAATGTTAGCCCATTTGAGGAGTCTTTATGATTCACAGAGTCAGACAATGGAGTATGACCTGCTCATAGAACTTTTCAAGTGTAGGATAAATGAAGGGGGCCAAGTTTCACCTCGCGTGTTGAGGATGATTGAGAGGTTAGCTTCTATAGAAATAAGGTTTCATGACAGAGTCGCCACCACCCTCATCTTTGCCTCACTTCCTAAGTCGTTTGAGAGTTTCATTGTCAATTATAATATGAATGGGACTAAAGAGACATTGTCGGAGTTACATAATATGTTAAAGACTTTTGAATCTTCGACCTCTAAGACCGAGCCTATTCTGATGGTTGGCTCTTCTAGTCGCCCCAAATCGAAAGGTAAGAGACCACAGAAGGGGAAGAGCAAAGTTGTTGCTCCGGCAGAAGCAATGAAGCCCAAGGGAGGGACGAAGAAGAAGAAGAAGAAGAAACTACCGACATCGGATGTTTGCATGAATTGCAATAGGAAAGGGCATTGGAGAAAGGATTGCACTGCTCCAGGTGGAGGAATGGCACCAGGTGATAATGTGCAAGGTATGTTTGTAATTGAAATTAATCTATCTATAAATGATTCTCATTCCTGGGTACTTGATACTGTTTGTGGCTCACACATTTGTATAAATGTGCATGGGCTAACTTATAGCAGGAAGGTCGGGCCTCGCGAGGTGGATCTGCGCGTCGGAAATGGAGCACGAGTTGCTGCTGATCGCGTGGGAACTTATAAGATAGATTTACCTTTTGGCAAAGTTTTAATGTTGAACAATTGTTATTATGTTCCTTTTTTGACAAGGAATATTATTTTCATTCCTGTACTTGATTCAGAGGGTTTTTTCCTCAAACACGTCTAATGGCAATATGGTTTTGACTTTAGATAACGTTGTGTATGGAATTGCGCCTCTTGTGAATGGATTTTTACATTAAACTGCCACATAGAAATTTTCAATTTACAAAATAAAAGGTCTAAGTTCAATGAAATAAATTCTACCTACTTATGGCATTGCAGACTTGGTCATATCAATCAAACAAGGATAGAACAGTTGAGGAAATTAAATTACCCCGAACCATTCGACTTACAATCTTATGGTAACTGTGAATCATGTTTGAAGGGTAAGATGACTATTAAACCTCTTTCTGGAAAGGGGATCCGTGCCAAGGAGGTGCTTGAGTTGGTACATACGGATGTATGTGGACCATTTTCGACTCAAGCTAGAGAGAGTTTCTCTTACTTCATCACTTTCACAGACGACTTATCAAGGTTTGAATATGTTTATCTTATGAAACATAAATCCGAGGCTTTTGAGAAGTTTAAGGAGTTTAAGTGTGAAGCTGAGAAACAGCTCACAAAGAGTATCAAGTCTCTCCGATCTGATCTTAGGGGTGAATACTTAAGCAAAGAATTTCTTGACTACTTAAAGCTTCATGTAGTTCATTCCGAATGGACACCTCCTGGAACACCACAGATGAATGATGTTGCCGAGAGGAGAAACCGAACCTTGCTTAACATGGTTCGTTCCATGATGAGCTTTTCAGCTCTTCCTACATACCTTTGGGGATACGCTATTTTGACCTCAATATATGTTCTAAACAGAGTTCCATCTAAATCAGTCGAAAAGACACCATATGAGGTATGGTGTGGCAAGAAACCATCAGTTAGACACATGAGGCCATGGGGGTGTCCTGCATATGCCAAGAAGTTGATCACTGATAAGTTGGAATCTAAAAGTGAGAAATATTACTTTATTGGGTATCCGAAGGAAACTAAGGGATACTACTTCTATCTTCCTGGAGAACATAAGATATTTGTTTCTAGGAACGCAACTTTCCTTGAAGACGGATATGTCTACAAGGATGAGAGTTGCACGGAGATAGAACTTGAAGAAATTCAAGAACAAAGTAATATAGAGATTGAATCCTTGCCCCATGATAAATCCAAGAATTCAGTGGGAGCTTCTGGCGAAGATTGGGTATTTAGGGTACCTCCTTCGGCCAGTGGGAGTGCTACGAGGAGTAATGCAGAAATGCAAGATCTTTCGACACAGACATTGGGAACAAGTGCACCAGTTGCATTTCCTTCCATTCAGGAAAGACATGAAAATGATATTCCTGAAAGCTCTAATGTTGTTGGATCGACCAACGCACAAGAACCTACTCACAGTCAGAACATACCTGTAACTAAACTGCAAGACAATCAACTCCGTAGGTCCACTAGATCTTATCGTCATCCGGAAAGACTAAATCTGCTTGTGGAAACACAAAATGAGCTAGATATTCCAGATGATGACGAGCCTAGAACCTACAACGAAACAATGCTAGACATTGATTCGAAGAGATGGCAAGAAGCTATGAAATCCGAAATGGAATCTATATATATCAATCAAGTGTGGAACTTGGTTGATTTGTCGAATGGGGTTAAACCCATAGGATGCAAATGGATCTTCAAGAAGAAGATTGATGCACCTGGCAAGGTTCAAACTTATAAAGCTAGACTAGTGGCTAAAGGTTTTACTCAGCGTCCTGGTGTGGATTATGATGAAACCTTTTCACCGGTGGCTAAGATAAAGTCTATTCGAATTTTGCTTGCAATAACTGCACATTATGATTATGACATTTGACAGATGGACGTCAAAACTGCATTCATTAATGGTAATCTAATTGAGGAAGTGTATATGAAACAACCCGAGGGTTTTTCATGTGAGTCCAGACCAAATGTTGTGTGCAGGCTACAGAAGTCCATTTATGGACTTAAGCAAGCCTCTAGGAGTTGGAACATTTGTTTTGACAATGCTATCAAATCTTTTGATTTTGTCAGAAACAAAGAGGATCCTTGTGTTTATTTCAAACGCAAGGATGAGGGAATTGTCTTCATTATTATATATGTTGATGACATATTGATAATGAGAGATAATAGGACCCTCATGCAGTCAGTTAAGGACTGGTTGTCCAAGACCTTAATGATGGAGGATTTAGGTGAAGCCTGCTACATTCTGGAAATTAGGATCTATAGAGATAGACCTAATAGATTGTTGAAATGCTACATCTCGATCTACATAGACAAAGTTCTTAGACGTTTTTCAATAGAGAATTCCAAGAGAGGCAGTCTTCCGATGGGTCAAGGCATCAAGTTATCGAAGAAGGGCTGCCCTTCTAATGCTATTGAACTTGAGCGCATGAAGAGGATTCTATATGCTTCGGATATAGGATCAATCATGTATGTCATGACCTGTACTAGGCCAGATATGGCCTTTGCACTTAGTATGACTTGCAAGTTCCAAAGCAACTGCGAGGAACACCGGCGATCAAGAGTATTCTCAAGTACCTCAGGCATACTAAATATTACTTCTTAGTCTATGGTGGAGTTGATGAGATGGTTGCCACTGGGTATACCGATACTAGTTTTCAGACAGATGTCGATGATTTCAAATCTCAGTCTAGTTACACGTTCATTTTCAATGGAGGAGCAGTGAGCTGGAAAAGTTCCAAACATGCTACTACTGCAGACTCGACTACTGAAGCGGAGTACATTGCTGGAGCTGCTAAAGAAGCTGTCGAGATTTCTGAGTTCCTGAAGGAACTAGGGGTTATTTCGAGTGCTAGTTGTCTATTTCTCAAAGCTTGTATGGTTAGAATGTTATATATGTGTGGAGAGGCCAAAGATTTTTGAAATAGAAAAAGAAGTAATGTATATTAGTAGGTGGAAATATCTTATTTGATGTTTTTGTGTGTGTTCTCTTAAATATATAGTAGAGGAAAGTGGGGTGGTGGGTGGGATAGAGTGGGGGTGACTTGAGTGTTAAGTTTATATATGTCTTTATTTCCCTTCATAGATTTGTCCTAAGAAAATTTATTACTATTTAATAAATTAATCAAGGACATTTGACTAAATTATTTTTATATCTTCCTTAAATAGGTAATTTATAACTTTATGCTCTAGAATAGTGAGTGTGAAATTGAGTTTCTTGATCTTATAAAGTAGAGGACTTATTCTTATAATTGAAAATTCATTGGCTCCTAATTATCATTGTTATAAATATTTAACATAAGATTTTTCAGACATAACAACTTAAGGGTTAGGAATTCCTTGATTTTAGGCTCCAATTTTTTTATTGAAATTATTTTTGCATTGTTACGGAGGAAGGATTGACGGTAATCGTGGTTTTGGTGATGAGTATTGTGATTTTTTATGTCGATCGGATGGTGGAATAATTCTATGTTGTGTATATTATTTGTATGTTAGATGTGTATGTTACTGATTCTGGAATGAGTGTATGTATGATGAAAGTGAAAGTATATATATGTCCTAGAGACAATCTGTATTAGGATACAATATACTTTATACATATTCATATTTATATTAATGATGATTAATATTATGACAATTTGTATTTGTTGAATTATTAGTTGATTGTTTATAATATTCTATAAATTCATCCCTAGAGGTTACGTGTTTATTAATGATGTGAGAATTAATGTTATAATGTAACTCTTAAATTACCTCGACTAATGATCATTGAAATTGGGATATCGATGATATGTGATACGTCGACATGTGGTCTGCATCATATCCTTAAGGGATGTAGTATGTCTCACTTGCTACGAGTTATGGAAACTCATGATGGACACATGGATACTTGTTGAAGTATTGGTACGCCCTGCTGATGTACTGTTTTGTTATATGTCTAAAAGTCCTTAGACTTGAGGTCAATATCATCTTGTTTACGGAGTAATGTACTTTGATCCTGTCCTAAGCTCAAATGTCTTATAGGTTGAGACGCGGCTTGTTTTGGGTGAATTATGAAGTAGATTAAAGGTGGTACGTGAGCCAAGAAAAGATTCATTCTTTGAATTTATATTCGAGTGAAAACTCAGGTACTCATATGGTATTAGGTTGACTAAGTTATTGGCCAATAAAATGGACATGTCTGTGACATGGTCCTGTTGTCAACTAATATAGATGAGTTATAATAATCAAGTCATTTGGATAGACACTTGACAAATTCTAAGCTTGATTGAGTGTGTCATGAATGAAGGGATTTTATCTTCTCACATATAGGTTCAGTTCACATATTTTGTGTAGCTAAACTTTACATATTGGGTTCGTCTTCCGGCGCAGTCTAGGAGTTCCGTGAAGATCCTAATGTAATTAGTGACGATATGTAAAGGCCTGAAGGGTAACACTAAGTCAAATGTTCTGTCGATTGAAGGATGTAATTAGAAGGAGATACCTAAATATTCGGTTGATGACCGGGACATTAAAATGGGAAAGTGGGCAGAAAATAGGACAGAACCACGGTGCCTTGATTCAGATCATGGTCGTGAACACGCAGCAACACCGCGGTGCCTCTTATCGAGGACCGTGTGCGGGACGTGGTCCGCAGCCCACTCGCCAAGTTCGTTTCTGCTGGGCCTGACCCTACTGAAACCCTTGACCTCTTATTTTATCCTATAAATAGGAGGCTCCTCTTCTCATTTCAAAACACTGAAAACCTAAGAGAGGTAAATCTCTTCTAAAGCTCTGTCAGAATCCCTAGCATTCCTGACTTAGCAAATTACATCACAGTTCTCCAAGAACTTACAAATCGGGCGTTTGTGGACGCCATGCGCATTCTGACTACACAAAGATTGAAGATTCAACTGTTTGGTTGACTGCTTCCAAAATGTAAGTCTTCGTTCGAAGTTTTACATTTACTTTGTGTTTGTGTTTTTATTACTTATCATACTGCAGTTCGACCGTCGTCGGGTTTGAAACATAAATTTTCAAATTTCGCTGCGTGTACGAACCCGACGTAAACTCCTACAGAAAGTCACTTGACTATAAGGAGATGAGCTCTAACTTGGAATTCAATATTGATAATAATCATCTGTGCTCCCCTATGTCTAGTGTATGTGGAATGTATGTCTGGTATATGTTGAGTATTTGTTATGACATGCATCACTGTCAATACAAGACATATCACAAATTAATATTATGTTGTGGTATAGTTCATTTACTCGATTTTAGATGATACGTAACATGATTTGCAGATTATTGCGTCAGTTCGAAGGTTTATTCAGTGCGTAATTATAAAAAAATAGCGGCGGTGATTTTTCCATAAAAAATGAAATATAGTTGACGCCAAATATTCTCATTAAAATGAGTTAAATTTGTTCTTATTTTCAAGTGGCCAAAGCTTAACACCCGTAATTCCACGTGTCCCTCAATTAAAATTTTATTTTTGTATAATGAAGGATAAATTTGACCCTTCTCCATAATTTTTTTACTTTTATTTTTTGTTCCTTCTCTCTTTTAGGCCACTACCTCTACCATCAGTATAATGTTTTCTCATATTTAAAACTTAAATTAAATCAACTAGTTAAATGAAAAAATTGGTATGAAGATTTTCTCTATGAAATTAATATTATTTTACTAAAGTACTATTCTAGTCATGAGATAAAGTAGTAAACTCCCCTGCAGATTAAGCAGCTAGTAGAGGATAACATAACATGTTGGGGAGGTAGTATTTGCATTTTTTAATGCTGAGTTGAATAAATTGTTGAACTTGTAGTAGCAGGATACTTACACCTTACCCTTTTGCTCTGCAACACTATGACCTACCATGAGCTTCAAAATCAAGAATATAACCGCTCTATAACTACTTAACTGAAAATGGGATTAAATGGAGTTAGATTATGTGTTACTGAAATGAGTTAATAACTTTGAATATCAAAAAAATAATTCATTGATTATTTTCATTAATGAAGAGGTATATATACAAATATACAATATCTAAATATGGAAAATAACTCTACATTTTCCTACTATAATTCTAATAGATTTTCCTAATACAAGACTAATATCATAATTATACTTGTACAAGAATTTTACAACTATAGTAAAATACACTATACAAAGTGATATATATGGTTATAGCCGTGTATATCGTCTTTCACACCCCACGGTCATAGCGGTCAGTTGTCGTATGCTGAGACTGTCCCTAAAATCTTCAAACAGTACTAAGGGGAGACTCTTAGTAAAGATGTCAGCAATTTGGTATCGTAAAGGGACATGCAAAATACATACTTGTCCACGAGCTACCTTTTCGCGAACAAAGTGAATATACATCTCGATATGTTTAGTGCGCTGATGTTGGACCGGATTTCCAGAGAGATAGACTAGACTAACATTATCAACAGTAGACCAATGTAGCTTTTTGAATAGGAAAGTGTAGCTCCAATAGAAGATTACGTAGCCAACATGACTCAAACATCACATTGGTTATACCTCGATACTCGGCCTTCGCACTGGATTGCGACAGAGTAGTCTGGAATTTTGCGGACCAAGAGACCAAGTTATCACCAAGGAATATACAATAACCAGATGTCGAACGTCTGGTATATGGACATCCACCCCAATCATCACATGTATAAGACACGAGAGTAGAGACGGATGATGGATATAAATGCAAGTCATAATCAAGTGTGTCATGTATGTACTGTATGATGCGTTTGAGCGCATTCATGTGCTCGTCCCTCGTATCATGTATAAATAAACACACATGTTGCACTACATTAGTAATATCGTGCCTCGTGAAAGTAAGATACTGAAGGTCCCCTACAAAACTGCGATAGTGGGTGGGATCCTCATATGGTGTGCTAGAATTAGCACTCATCTTCGATTTGGTATCAACCGGAGTAGAATAAGACTTACACGATGACATGCCAGCTCTCTCAATAATCTATGTCGCATATTTCTTCTGTGATAAAAATAGACCACATGCATGATGAGTGACAGTTATACCCAAAAAATAACTCAAGGCCCCCAAGTCTTTCATAACAAATTCTGAACTGAGGAGGGATGATAGACTTTCGCAGATTATCAGAAGAGGCAGTCAATATAATATCATCCACATATAATAGAATGTATGTCAAAGAAGTACCACGACGATAGATGAACATATAATGATCAGACCTACTGTGAGAAAATTCAATCGTAGACACATAATCTGCAAACCTCTTATACCAAGACTGTGGGTCCTGCTTAAGCTCATACAAGGACTTCTTGAGCAAACATACATGATTAAGATGATCGGGGTCCTTGAAACCCAAGGGCTGGTGCACGTATATTGTCTCTTTGAGATCATCATGTAAGAAAGCATTTTTCACATCCAGCTGATGAATGAGTCATGCTTTCGAGAGAGATAGACTGAGAACAATGTGAATGGTTGTCGGTTTGACTGCCGGACTAAATGTCTCTCCATAATCCACGCCAACCTGCTGAGTTTTATCATCACGTACAAGACGGGTCTTATGCCTCTCAAAGGAACCGTGATAATTTTTTTATGAGTAAAAATTCACATAGAACGAATAATATTGACACCAGGCGGACAGGACACCAACTCCCATGTCTTATTTTTAATAAGAGCGTTATATTCATCATTCATGACCGTTTTCCAATTCGGGTCATGAAGGGCAGACACTGGGTTACATGGTAGGAGTGATCTAGTGATATTAAATTTGACATTAAAATGTCGTTTAGGTTTAAAAATACCATGTTGGTTGCGAGTAATAGGCCCTTGACTTGGAATAGAAACGGACTGAGATGGTTTTCAGGATTGGCCAGTAGGCAGTGAGCCTGCTGGCTGATTTAATAGATCATGAATGGGAAAATAGACTGGGCCAGGAGGTGATGAAATTAGGCTGGGTGAAGGCGGGCCTACTGGCCGAAACAGTTGAGGCGGACAAGAACTTGTGCTAGAAACTATTGGGCCACACCGATAATCTGAAGCTGGATCTGGAATAGTACCAAGACTATGTGGGCCATCAAGCAGTGGGTCTGTTGGCACATTTGGATCATGGGAGTGTTGGGGCCAATAATGGATGATATACGGAGATGGTCCATCATCCAAAAAAAATTACGAACGAGGCATGGGGCTATACAATTTAGCAAACGAAAATTGGGTTTCATCAAAAATAACATAGCGACTAAGTATGATTTTATTAGAAGATAAATCAAAACATTTATAACCACGGTGATTAGACGAATAACTTAAAAACACACAAGCGATAGAACGGGCTTGTAGTTTGTTAATTGTAGTAGACGGGAAAAGTGGATAGCACAAACACCCAAACACCCTAAGATGAGAATACGAGTGATCCTTATTATAAAGAATTTTTATGGGTGATCGATATGCTAAACCCTTACTAAGGAGTATGTTGAGGAGGTATGTAGCCATTTATAACGCATGATGCCAAAAAGATGGAGGTAATGAAGCATGGGCTAGTAAGGTTCGAACAATATTATTAATGGTACGAATTTTTATTTTGGTTTTCCCATTTTGTGAGGACGTATGAGGACATGGAAATCGAAAAGATATGTCATGAGTGTCACAAAATTCCCGAAATGACCCATTATCATATTTCTGACCATTATCACATTGAATATTTTTAATTTTCTCATTCAAATTAGGTATGGATGAAAGCTCTAATTTTAAGAATGTGAAAAAAACTTGAGACTTTTTAGACAAAGAAAACGTCCACAAAAAATTAAAATAATCATCCAAAAATAAAACATAATAACGATGGCCCAAAGAACTCAAAACTGGAGATGTCCAAAAATCACTATGAATAATGTCAAAAGGAATCGACGTACTAGAAGTAGATGCTACAAACGGTAATCTAACATGTTTCCCTAGAGGACAAGAAGGACAAATATGAGTACTACGCGTACTGTTACAATTAATAAAATTATTTTTTTGAAGAGAAGAAATAATAGACAATCCCGGATGACCCAAACGTGCATGCCACAAAAAAGGATAAAGAGCGGTAAATGTTGACACATAACACATCCCCTCTTTTGTCTGCCTTCTACTTCCTGTTTTGTCTGCTTCCTTGGGGTTCTCTTTTATTTTTATTTTTGCTTTTTACTTTTTCTCTTTCCAAAAAATCCTTTTCCATATCCGCTATAATGATTCCTCGACAGCTCGATAATGCGTGGTATATAGATACGAATGCCACGTCTCATCTCACCAACAATTTATGTAATCTTCCTCAACTACGCCAGTTACCAACTCCATAATCTATTATGGTCGGTAGTGGTCAATACATTCCAATTTAAGGATTTGGCCACACCCTTACCCCACCATCATATCCACACTTCTCTCTTAAAAAATGTTTTTTATGCCCCAAACATCATCAAAAATCTAATTTTTGTTAGAATATTTATCAATGATAATTCTGTCTCAATCAATTTTGACCCGTTTGAATTTTCTGTAACGGACCTCCGTACCGAAAAACTCCTTATGAGGTGCAACAGTGAGGGGGTCCTATATCCTTTCATACCAACATTCGCTGCTAGTGTGACTCCTCCCACCGTTTTAACAATCATATCTTCCTCTACGTGACATAGTATACTTGGTCATCCGAGTTCTCACATTTTTTATTCTCTTAGAAATCAAAATCTAATCCAATATAACAAAGGGATTTTTTCCCATAGTTGCTCCTCTTGTCAGTTAGGGAAACACGTTAAACTACCATTTACGACCTCTATGAGTACTACTTTCTCCTCATTTGATATTATTCATGCTGATTTATGGACATCTCCCATAACTAGCAACTTAGGCCACACATATTATCTGGTATTTTTGGATAATTTTGTCTCACTTTCTTTGGGTCTATCCACTCAAACTCAAATCGCAAGTGTTCTCCAAATTTGTTGAGTTTCGTACACTGGTTAAAACACAATTTGAAAACGACATAAATAGTTTCAATGTGATAATGGTCGTGAGTTCAATAATTCCCTGTTTCACAAATTTTGTGCCGCTAATGGCATGATTTTTCATTTCTCGTGCCCCCATAACTCCCCTCAAAATGGAAAAGCCGAAAGAATTCTCCGAACCATTAACAATATGATTCGTACCCTTATTTTTCATGTGTCTCCCCCCTACTTTTGGGTATATGTACTAAAAACGGTAGAACATATTCTCAACATTTTACCTACCCGTGCGATTCAAAATAGGACACCCACCGAAATTCTTTACCGTTGGATCCCTACCTATGACCATCTTAGAATTTTCATTGTATGTGTTACCCTAATCTGACATCCACAGCCCCCCACAAATTGGCACACATATCTGCTCTGTGCGCCTTTCTAGGCTTCCCATCGAACCATAGGGGTACTTGTGCTATGAATTGTCCACCGACAAAATCATAATCTCACGCCACATAACTTTTGTCTAGTATGTTTTCCCGTTTGACAACATTCACAAATTATGAGTCACTGATTACAGATTTCTTGATGATTCGGACACATCACTGCTTGTCCACCAAGCTCTTCGATATGCTACCACTGTTCCGACAACAGACATCACTCTGTCATCACCACATCCCGTCATTGCCACCACCAACAGGCAGTCCTCTGCCATCACCACCACTACCCAGTCATTGCCTCACGCCGCTTCCACCACCAGCAGTTCCACAGGTAAGTCACAGTCGCCACCGATTGCCTCTCCTCCCATCAGCTATCGGTCAATCGCTTTCTCTCTTCCCCACCCCGATGTCTCGTCTCCTCCCCACCGGCACGATACACTAATCCTCGTCGTGTCACCACCACACAGTCAACCCACACGACTAATCCAACTAGTAACTGGAACCCTCGGTCACACCTATCACTGCTCCCGGACCGACATTCTCCCACAACACTGGTTAACCCCAACCCCAACCCACCACCGACGGTGTACCCTACGCTACCTACCTCACCTGGCGTCGATCTTTCCAGATCGATACTACCACCACCCCACTCGTCACACCCAGAAATTCCAAACTCGCCACCCCACCCCATCGTCAATCCCAGTCCACAAACAACCACCAACCCGTCGATCAATTTCTAGAACCCGACCCCAGTGAATAATAGTGACAGTACCCCTGCCCGCACTTACCGTATGGAAACCCGTGCATAATACGCTATTTTCAAACCCAAAATCCATTTTAACCTATCAACTCAAACAATATCCTCAATCTCCAAAAATTCAAAATTGGCCAAACTACACCCCAATTGGAATGCAGCCATGTGTGGGGAATTTGATGCTTTAACAAAATAGCACACTTGGGATTTGGTTCCTAGACTGAAATGGGTGAATGTGATCTGTTGTATGTAGTTTTTTCGCCAAAAATACAGAGACAATGGTGATCTTGAGAGATATAAGGCAAGACTTGTGGCTAACAGCACAAATCAACAGGATGGTATTGACTGTGGTGAGACTTGCAGTCCGATTGTGCAACCGGGTACTATTCGCACAATTCTAAGTATTGATATGGGTAAGCACTTGCCGATTCATCAGCTTGATGCAAAGAATAATTTTCTATATGGGAATTTAAAAGACAGTTTACATGCACCAGTCGTCTGGTTTTGTCCTTCCTGCAGCCCCTCGGTATGTCTGACATCTTCGTAAGTCACTTTATGGCTTAAAATAGGCCCCTAGAGAGTGGTATGATCATTTTGCACATTATATCATGCATATTGGGTTTGTATGCAGAAAATGTGATAATTCTCTATTTATTTTTCATAGATGTAGTAGTAACATTGCATATTTATTATTGTATGTGGATGATAGTGTGTTTACTGCCTCATCTGAAATGTTGAAAAATGAGATCATTGCATTGCTTAAAACAGAATTTGTTATGATTGACTTGGGGAAGTTGAACTATTTTTTAGGGATTTCATTGACTAGATCTGCAGATACTATGTTTCTTTGTCAGCGTAAGTATGCAGAGGAGATTGTGTACAAGGCTAAAATGGAAAATTGCAAGATCATGTCTACTCCAGTTGATTATAAATCAAAGCTCAGTGCTTTAGATGGTGATCCAGTGTCAGATCTCACTCTCTACCGGAGTCTTGCAGGTGCACTACAATACCTTACTTTCACCAGACCTGATATTGCTTATGTTGTTCAACATGTATGTTTATTCATGCATGCCCCCAGGGAGCCTCATTTTACTGCCCTTCAACGTATCATTCGATATGTTAAGGGTACACTTGATTATGGATTACATCTCTACCCCTTAGCACCGACCATGTTTTTGTTATATACGGATGCTGATTGGACATGCTGTCCGGACACGCGACGATCCACCTCAGGCTATTGTGTGTTCTTGGGGGATAATCTCATTTATTGGTCTAATAAGAAAAAAGTCGTATTATTCCGTTCGAGTTTAGAAGCAGAGTAAAGAGGTGTTGCTAATGTTATTGTTGAGATCTGTTGGCTCCGAAACTTTCTTTTGGAGCTTCAGTGTCCGTTGCGTAATGCGTCTTTGGTTTATTGTGATAACATATCCGTCATCTATCTATCTCATAATCCGATTCAGCATCAACGAATCAAGCATATTGAGATGGACATTCACTTTGTTCGTGAGAAGGTTGCTCTCGGTCATGTCAAGGTGTTACATGTGTCGGGCGCCCTCAAGGCCAAGCGCCGCAGCATGTGTCCCCTTGGCCATGGTCTCCCCCAAAAATTATCAATTTTCTTTTATTGATTTCAAATATTAAGATATGTATTAAAAATGCATTCAATACTATCAGTGAGATTTGTAGCCTAGTGTTTGAGGGCTCTCTTCAAAAGTCATTCCCTAGCGAGCGGTTGTGTGTTCGAATCCAATGAACAGCTAAAGTATATTTTTTTTAAAACACAAAAAAAACAAATTTGGGCCCAAGTTTTAAGTACCCAACCAGTCGGCCCGGCGGCTCACCTCCCTATTTAAACAAAAAAAATAATGCATCGTAGAAACACCACCAGACCCTCCCTCTTTAAATAAAAAAAACCTCCATCGAGTTTCCAATCCCCAACTAAGACCGACGGCTGCCCAACTCTTTAAATAAAAAAACATGCCCCTTTTGTTTTAAAAACACCACAAATACAATCCAAAAAAAATTCCCATTAATTATTGTAGAAATCTCAAGTCTCAACTTTCAAGTAAAGAACTTTTTGGTAAGTTATTGTAATTTAATTGAAAACATTGAATCGAATAGTGTTTACTATACATTTATTTGATGTTTTGATCAATAATTTTTTAATATTGATTAATTAGTTAATTTTAATTTTTCATCTGAATAAAAAATGACCTCTCTTATTTCTCGCACCGGTCTGTGTACACTCTACCCTCCCCAGACCTCACGTAGTGGAATTTTACTGGGTATGTTGTTGTTGTTATTATTATTTCTCGCACCGGGCCCTTAAAAGTATAGGAACGGCTCTGCATGTGTCTTCCTCTTATTAGTATGCGAATATATTCACAAAAGGCCTTCCTAGACAGCTCTTCCTGTACAATATTCAAATAACAAATTACAATTTTCCAACCATTAGTCAAATCAAAATTATAGAATCCAAATAAAACTATCAGTATTCAACTCAACACTCGAATTAAAACTACAATATTCGAAAAACACAATACAATGGTGGCCATGGTTATCGTCTAAATCGATGATGGATGATATCTGTTTTATGTGTGATATTAAATCTGGGGGAAAATGAAACGAGGAGTGAAGATGATAATAAATAGGAGAATATTAGTGGTCTATCAAACATGAGTTCTAGCTTTTGCTTATAAGACAGAGCTTGTGGTCAATTGAACAGGTTCACTGTTCAATGGACTTTTGCTTATACAGAGAGCTTGTGGTCAATTGAACAGGTTCACTGTTCAATGGACAACAAAATCTTTACCTAGTTAATTTTCTGAAGCCGAGGTTATTTTCTAAAAATTATGTTAAACAGGGCCAAAAAATCAAGACTACCTCTTATGGAGGTCATTTCTGAACTTAACCCGTCAAATAAGCTCATCTTTGGTAAACCCATATTTATCTTATGGAGGTCATTTCTGAACTTAACCCGTCAAATAAGCTCATCTTTGGTAAACCCATATTTATCTTATTGAAGTGTTTGGACTTATTGTAGGCCTAGAAAATGGGCCTAAATGGCCCATAGATTGCTTGTGAAATTTCAAGTCGATTACCCAGTCTAGTACTGGCCATGTTGGACACTCTTCCCTTAGAATTGTGCAAATCTGCTCTCACGTTCAATAAGACTGAAAACAATATACCCGTGATATACACGGTATACACTGCCTATAATTGTATACCGTGTATATCACGGTATCCGAGAGAATCCAAGCCTATTGTATACCAATTTATTGTACAAACTTACCATAGTTGTAGAATTCTTGTACAAGTATAAACAGGATATTAGTAGTATAGTAGGAATAAGATTTTTCATATTTGGAGATTGTTAATTGTATATAATACCTCTTCATTAATGAAAATAATCAAGGGATTCTTGTACAAATATACCGGTGATATACATGGTATACACTTCCCATAGTTGTATACCGTGTATATCACGGTATCCTAGAGAATCCAAGCCTAATTGTATACAATTAGGCTTGGATTCTCTCGGATACCGTGATATAAACGGTATACAACTATGGACAGTGTATATCATGGGTATATTGTTTTCAAAGACATTAAAAATTAATCCACGTCTTATTTGGTGTAGTTCTATAGCTAATTTAATCCTACTAGAAATCCTTTCACAATTTCTAGAGTTTAGAACATTTTGTGACTGAAAGAACTTGTAGCAGCTGTGAAAAATGGGATATAGTGGGATGTATTGTTGACAATCTTTAATTACTATAATGAGGTGATAGTGAGAGTGAGATGTGTTCATCCATTTTTCAATGATTTGATAAATTCAAGAAGAGTTTGTGTTGTGTGCATTGATTTGTTCTACAAGTAAATTGACCTACAATAACATATAACTCAATATTAGATTTGATATGATGACTTGAAAGATTAAACGATTTCGTGCTAAAATAGATAAAATTGCAATAATTAACAATAACATATTCAGTATAATTCAATAAGTGGGATCCGAAAATAAAGTGTACGCAGACCTTATTTATATTTTTGTAAGGTAGAGATTCGATAGATGCTCACCTCAAAAGAGTAAATTGCACTGATTATATAAAAAATATATGATATTAAAGTATCTAAATTTAACTAGGGCAAAAGTGTAAATATACCCCTCAACTTTGCGATTTAGAGTAGATATAACCTTGTTATAAAAGTGGTGAATATATATATCTCTGTTGTTACAAAATGGTGCAAATATACCCCTGTCGTTACTCAAATGGTGCAAATATACCTTTTTGCTGACGGAAATTTTCTAAAAAATCATTTAGCTTATTTTTTAATTAAAAAAAATATTTCGTCGCTTTAAAAAAAGTCTACCCATTTTTTCAGTAGACATATTTTTCTAAAGCCACATGATAATTTTTTCTGGTTGATCGAGTCTGATTTGTTTAAAAAATATCTATGTGACTTTAAAAAACTAAGTCTACTCATTTTTTTCAAATTAACCAGACCCGACTCACCATGAAAAAACAAATTATCATGTGGCTTTAGAGAAATATGACTACTCAAAAATATGGTAGACTTTTTTTTTTAATTCAAAAATAAGATAAATGATTTTAAAAAAAAAAATCCATCAGCAAAAAAGTATAATTGCACCATTTTGTAACGGCATGGGTATATACGAACCACTTTTATAACGGGGTATATCTACTCAAAATCGCAAAATTGAGGAGTATATTTACACCTTGGCACATTTAACTACTCCAAGAAAGCACACCTTGGAATCATTGTGCCCCTACATAATACATTTGACAAAATTTAAATAACATTATAAGATTATGATGATACGTTAACAATTTTGATGGATAATTTTAGTCTTATTTATATTCTCTGTTGTTATTGCGTAAATTATTTTAGAAGCAAGATTATTCAGGAGTCTTAGATTATGTGTGAATGACAAATCCACGATGATCGAATAATCCAGGAAGAATATGGGATTGGACATATCACACATATATTTGACTTTCAATTGTTCCAAAAGGTGAAATCTCTCACCCCATGAGTTCCCGCACCCCGATCCGACAGGTCTATGAAGGAGGTAAATTATGGTGACTCAATTGATTTCAAAGGTTAGACCACTACCACGCTGCGCACAAGGGGCTCTCCTTTATTTTAAGAAGAAATTCTCACACTGCCGCTGACGGGATTCGATCTTGGTCATTGTTCCAAATATCCCCCTTAAAATCAATTGAGCTGTCCAATCTTTCAAGTAACTATCTATTGTAGGATTTTCAAATATTCACACACTCCCACACACCCATTGGTTTTTTTATCCCACTAAGTTTGAGGGTGTGTTTGGATTAGCGGTGGGCAGAATTGATTCTGGCATAATTGATTCTGGCATAAGTTATTTATGTTTGGATGCAACAATGTAAAAGTGATTCTTATAATTGAATTATGTTTGGATAGGTTTGATCAAAATTGTTTTTGAATGTAGAATTATCAAAATGGACATACATATAAATAAAAATATACATATAAATAGATGGAAGTATGTAAATAAAATTACAAATAGATAATAGAATTTAAAGTGCAATATAGTACTTAAATATTAGTAGAATATTATTACAATACTAATTTAAAGTGCAAATAGTATTTAAATATTATTACAATACAAATTTTGCATGTACTCTATAATGTATTATATTAATAATACGAAAAAGGAATAATATTATACTTAATAGTTATTTTAAAAAGTACTTTGGAATCGATTTTCAGTTAAAATTGTAGTGCACATTTTGCCGCATTTCTCGAACTAGCTTCATTTAAAATTCTTGGACTAGCTTCATTTATATTAATAATACATTATAGAAAAAAGAATAATATTATATTTAATAGTTATTTTAAAAAGTACCTTGGAATCGGTTTTCAGTTAAAATTGTAGAGCACATTTTGCCGCATTTAAAATATTAATAATATTCGAAGTATTTGACAGAAGACAATAGAAAAAAGATAAGGATAATCCAAATGAGTTGTACTATTCTCATTCCTAAGTACGAGAAAGGTCCTAAAATTAACAATAGCATACTCAAAACAGAACATAAGTAATATATTTGACTTTTTTTAGTAATTATTTCTAGATATTTAAAGAGGGTAATGAAAGTTGTATATTTGAATGTTTTTTTAGTAATTATTTCTAGATATTTAAAGAGGATAGTGAAAGTTGTATATTTGATTTTTTTATTAATTATTTCTAGATATTTAAAGAAAGTAATGAAAGTAGATAGAGTTGTTGATGAAAATTAAAGAGGGTAACAAAGGAAATGGTATAATTCAAATTAAAATTAATGGCAAAATTGATTCTGGCAGAATTGATTTTGGTCAGCCAAACATGTCAATTTTCTAATTTTCACGAAAGTAGATACCCAAAATTGATTTTGGGTATCCAAAATCTAATCCAAACATGCACTGAAACCTTCTAGCACCAAAATACCAATTTTGAAATTCTTTCTTTCCAATTTTAATCTTAATTTTAATACTATATCTAAGTATGTAACTCTTTTCTATATAGTAAGTATAATAACTAGCATCGCAATTCATAAGTTTGCTTCTGTTAATTCTAAGTCTAGTGGTCGTACTAATATATAGATTATGAAAAGCTTTTGACTATTTATTTAGTATCAATCTAGTATTTTTTATTAAATACAACAATTATATAATAACAATTAAACTGTAATTGAAATCAACAACAAATAGACTATAATTGAAAAACCAAATACTAACTTGTTTCGATAGAGGTATGGGTTGCAGTGTCCTAAGACAGAAATTCGCTCTCACTTGTGCAGTAGTTCCAGACGTCTATCTAGAGGATACAACTATCTGATGCAAGTTCTTGCATAAGAACTTGATCCTGATGAATTTACTTTATGTTTTTTCAGAAATAAACTTTGGGGAAGAAGAAGATGCAATAAGAACTTATGATTGTTCTATCATAGTTCTCTCTCTTTTTATCAAGTGATCATGCTTTAAATATATATATAGGTCTACTCTGAACAGTCATGACTGATCCATACCAATGGTTGTGATTGTTTTGAGCAGTTACACCTATTGATTTAATCCAGAAAATTTATGTCTGTTGGACCAGCGTCGCGACCCTTCACCCTTGGCATCGCGACTCTTCCTCTTAGCGTCGCAGCCCTCTCTCTCAAATCAAATTTTCGGAGTTACGACCTAAATGGCGTCGCGGCGCTCATCATGGTGATTATTTCAGAACTCTCTGGACATTCAGCGCCGCGGCTCAACTTCCAAGCGTCGCGGTGCTTGTCACGGTGATATTCCTTTGTTCACTGGACGAATGGTGTCGCGGCCCTCTTCCTAGGCGCCGCGACGCTTGGTCAATTTTTTTATCACTTTATTCTTCTTTGATGTACAAGTTCCAACATTTAATAACAGAAAAATCGCATTTACCAACTTTATTTTAATTTTCCAACCGGTGTCCGGTAACTACATTAGAATCCGACCAATTCAAACTCGCGCATTTACCAACTATCCGCATTTATTGAAAACTAGAGGGCTATGAGTAGTAAAATAAATCTTGGGATCTAAGAACAATTTGTTGTAAATAATGATGTTGTACGGGGAATAGTACAATATTGTTACAAGTATGGTCGAAAGGAAATACAAAACTACATACAACATGTATGATTGAAGTAGTTACAAAATAATGAAAATGACAAGCTTCTAGTTTTCGTCTTGAATTTTGGTTCCTGATAACTTCGAATTCCTTGAGTTAGTTTGGATACCTGTCTGAAACAAATCAGCAAACCAATGAAAGTGTAGTGCAATGTTCGTCGAGTCGATTGTTTGACAATCTATCTTTAAGACAAAATTACCCCCGTATATTATGGCTTACGTTAGATGGGTAATAGTCTCCCAAGATACAATCCAAATATTTGAGAGTCCTTGTAGAAGAAACAAGAACAAGAGATTGCTAGGAATAGAAGAAAGGTTCTCAACTATTTTTCAGATTTTTTATTGTCAATGGATTATTTAAAATCTGATTTTGAGACTCATATTTATAGGTGCAAAGTTGTGGATCACAAGACATGTGAATGCCTTAAATGGGGTGCGTAGATCTTGCCAAAAGACATCTTGATCTTACCAAAAGGCACCTTGATTATGCCAAGAGTTGGCTAATCCTTAGCCCTTCAAATCTGTCCATGAATCAGAAGATTCTAAACACTTTTCCGATTCACTGTTCCTGAGGCACCTAGGTGCCTCTGGAGGCACCGCGACCCTAAATCAACAGAATCGAAAATTCGAAGCATCGGACGGAGGCACCTAGGTCCTCGCCGAGGCACCGCCCTCGCCGTAGCACCGCGGGGCCTTCCTTTCTTGGCTCGATGTCGCGGTCCTTTTTCTCGAGGCCCCGCGGCTCTTCTCCATTTTCCGTATTTTGCACATTTTTTCTTTTCTTATACCGTCGTGGGGGATACATTAATATGGCCAATTAATCATTCATCTTTACCTAACTTAAGAACACTTTAACATGTGTACTAACATCTCTTTCACTACGTGAAATTTAGCTAGACGTTGTACGACGTATGCATGAGTGTGAAAATTGTATTTCCGACATGCGGGGCCCCTCGTGTTCAAGTAATTAAAGATGGGATAAACTCGATCCCACTAGGTAAATTTTCCAACAATCCCCTATTGAAAGAGATGTTGGTGCACGCGGAGTGCCAACCATTAGAAATTTAGTAGCGGAAGTGTATTACATCGGAATAGGTAGCACACAACTTTGAACCTTTCCTAGTCAACTACCATCGGACATATGTACTGAGTTGTGAACGTGATGTCTTGACCTTCAGTATATAGTATATGCCAAGACAACGATAGAGACACAAACAACAGTCCAATCTCTCATTTCTTCAATCGTTCTGTCCGTCGTGGGCCGTGGACAGCTTCTTGGATTCTTAAGTGCGTTCATTTGAGGCGGCCACACCTCGCACTTAAATAGGTGATCTCCTACAAGGTACCCTGCAGTACCCCACCACACTAATATTAGGAATCATTAAAAGTATCCTCATCTTAACCTCGATTCTCGAGTGTTATGTTAAGACCCCGACACTTAACCTATACTCACAATGCAGGTAGCACTTCAATGTCTATCGCATGAAGACTTTGGATTAGTGTTTCCATAAGGAACCAATATCTGAAGTGCTCTTGCTTTTCTATAAGCGCTCAACTGGACCTTTACAGCTTAGTTTTCCCATTGAACCAAATTCTTGTGATCTCCAGTCAGTATGGATGGGTTATCACCATATCGGTCCTTAGTGATTGGGTTTTAAGCACATTCCCCTAGACAGGCAGAACTCTTGATCTTTGGGTATTTCTTTAGATTAAAAGATTTGTGATATTCTTTGATTTGTAATCAAGGAGGTGTTACCCGTGATGATCAACTGCCAAACGGTCTTATGTCTCTGACGAATATGTCGAGACGCTGTCATCCGTGCACTTCCAGAAGCCGATTGGCTTGCCACAATGTATATGTCACGACCTGGCCCCGGATCCGTGACCGGTGCCTTAACCCGGGCACCCTTGTGACACAACATCAGAGAAAACCAGCGGAATATAAACTCATAATAAACAACCATAATGATATAAATAGTCTAGCCCAAAATGGCTACCCCAAAAGTACATAAACCGAACGATTACATCCTTAAACAAACCAAGTTATGACAAGACTACAGCCTCAGAAGAGTAACACTATGACGGACAGGGCCGTCATGCCTCGAATGTACAAAACATCAACAACACCAGGAGAACCATACCAAAAGTCGAGCCTCCAAGAAATGGAGCTCACGACACTGAGTAAAAGATCCTAGGAATGAGGATCTACCACCGCTTCCTTACCTGGCAGATGAACGCAATTCGACGGCGGGTCGATGACACAACGTACCAAGTATGTAAAATCGGAAAATACGTAGTAATATCATAAGTAAAAATAAGCCGGAGTCATAGATAAAAATCAATTTCTCAGACCGTGTCTTACTAACAATGAGAGTAACAAGTATAAATCTTATAGCATAAAAATAGGAGGCTCACGATCAAAACAGGGTACCTCGCCCGTAGTATCATTAAGCAATCCTACTCCTGGGACTATTTCACCCGCATGGGTCCTGTGGACCCGCATGAGGTCATCTGCCTCGTCATGGGACTATTTCACCCGCATGGGACTATTTCACCCGCATGGATCCTGTGGACCCGCATGAGTACCATCGCCGTACTCACATGGGACTATTTCACCCGCATGGATCCTGTGGTCCGGATACGCATGAGTGCAAGCGCCGCACTCGCATCATGGGTAGCAAATCCATGGCATAAATAATAACCCGGGGTTTACCCCGTAATAATATAAATATATAACATAGCTCATCCGCCTATCATACATAACATAAGCACTACCGGCCTATCATATCATACATAAGCACTACCGGCCTATCATAACATAAGCAAGTTAAGAAATCCCCTAACTTCTTATTAACATTATTAATATATCCTCTCATTTTAGTATCCTAAGGCACTAACATGTCTTTTAATAGAAAATTCGGGAATTCAACCCAAGTACCATGTACTTAACTTTTAAGAAATAACTTTTTTATACAAAATTCCAAGATACTAATCACCATAGTATCAAGTTACGATTTCTTTCAAGACAAGTCACATTTCCTTTTAGAAATATAATAGGCTTCTAAATCAAGTGACTTCATTTCCTTTAAAACCTTAGGCAACCAATGCCTAAAAATCAATTCACCTTTCTTAGTTTCAAATCCTTTACCCGTACTTGTTTTAATTAGAGTAAACCTTTCTTTGTGAACCTTTCAAGAAAACTAATATAACCAACTTCCCATAAAGTCATTATATTAGCGTTATCTCTTTGCCAAATACATTTTCCCTAAATCCAAGGGACTTATACTTTTGAAATGAAACAAGTAGCATATACTTTTAAAACAAGTGAAAGATATCAAATCTTGTACGTCTACCGTACTACATAGGTACAACTACTCGTGCTCAAGAGATAGGAAAGTTCCACATACCTCTTCGGTCAATCCACTTGTTAATTACAACTATCGCACGTAATACGTCAACCTATAATGACCATAATACGTTTATTAACTTCTAGTTTCAAAGTAGAATATTTCCAAGTTCAAGGCTACTAATTCCTATGGAAAATTGGGCAGCATTTCTTTTGTTTCTACTCACTTTGCCACCTTTTCAAAGACCGATTTTTAACACTCAAACGCCACATTTAAGGCCCAACATCCAAACCAACACAAAGGGGATTACACACCTAAACTTGGGTGTGAAAATTCTGCCCCAAAAGTTATAACAATTAATCTTAACAAGTTTAAGGTAATTTTTAGGCTACAACATGCTCACATAACCTCTTTAGCCAAATCCTTCATACCCAAACCACATTTCTTGCATGCAATGACTCTAAGAGCATTATTTACTACCACAAGTTCTTTCTTCTTAACATGCAACACTAAAAACTAATTATAAAGGAAGAATCATTACCTTAGGGCTTTAGCCAAAACTATTCCAATAATTTTTGCTAGCCTCCTTTTCAAGAATACCACCACAATAACCTCCACAAGCTTGCAAATAACTTTCCTTATTAACACCCTTTTCAGATTTTCCTTAAGCTTGGAGTTTCTCTTGATTTTCTAGAGAGAAGGGAGAGCTTTTTAGCTTAGAGAGAGAGAGAGAGAGAGAGATGAAAGATGAAAGATGACCAAGTCTTGAATCAATATAAGGCATGCAACATTTCAGATGGGGGGGGGGGGGGTACACTTGTCACCCACCCATGACCTCTTTTAAAACAAAACAGTGCAGAAATTTCCACTAATTCTCGCAGATCCCGCCTCGGCGTCGCGGCGCTGAAACTCCTGCCGCCTTCTAAGGACTTTCCGGCGCCGCGGCGCTGAAACTTCAGCGACCCTCGATCTTCCGCGCCCTACAATCACTGCCTTGGCGCTGCGTTCGCTGGCGCCGCGCGCTGAGGCCCCCGGGACATGTCCGCACGAACCACGGGGTATAACATTCTCCCCCCCTTAGAAACATTCGTCCCGAATGTTCCTTCTAGGCTTACTCGAATCACAAATCGACGTAGACGCTCTTAACTACTCTTTTGCAAATAAAGATGCTCCCCACGGCCACAACAATACTTAAGCACAATTGCTAAATCAAAACTAACAAGCAGGAAAGTGGGTTACCTGGAGGTGTGGGGAATAAGTGAGGATATTTCTTCATCATGTCCTCCTCCGCTTCCCACGTCATCTCTTCCATGTTCTCGTTCCGCCATAAGGACGGAAGCCACATCCTTTGTCCGAAGTCGTCTAACCTGACGATCGAGTATCGCTATGAGACTCTCCTCATACGATAACTCTTCTGTCACCTGGACATCATGAATTGGGTGCACTCTAGATGGATCTCCAATACATTTCCGCAACATTGACACATGAAACACTGGATGTACTGCCTCTAGATCGGACGGCAGATCCAACTCATAGGCAACCTTGCCTACCCTCCGGACAATCTGGTAAGGCCCAATTTACCTTGGGCTAAGTTTTCCCTTCTTCCCAAATCTCATCACGCCCTTCATGGGTGACACCTTCAGGAAAACCCAATCATGTACCCCAAACTCCAAGTGTCAACGCCGCTGATCTGCATACGACTTCTGCCGACTCTGGGCTGCCAATAACCGCTCCTGGATAAGCTTCACCTTATCCACTGTCTGCTGAACCAAGTCTGGCCCGACTAACTGAACTTCTCCTACCTCGAACCAAAGATATCGGTGACTGCACTTCCTCCCGTATAAGGCCTCATAAGGCGCCATCCGAATACTAGAATGGTAGCCGTTGTTATAAGCAAACTCACAAGAGGTAAATGATCCTCCTACCTCAAATCAATAACACAAGCCCGCAGATATCCTCGTTGTCGGATAGTGCGCTCGGCCGTCCGTCGACCGAGGGTGAAATGCGATCGAGACTCACCTGTGTTCCTAATCCTTCCAAAAGACCTCGAAGTTAGCCGAGAATCGCCTCTATCCGATATAATCGCCACCGGACTCGTGCGGTCTTACAATCTCTCTAATATATAATCCGCATAGTCCTCACCGAGAATCATTATACCCGTAGTTCGACCCTACGATGAGAGCGCATTTAAAGCATGTAACACTTAAATTTTTCTAAGGATAGGTTGACGGATTATTCCGGACGGGTTTTAGTCAACTTTGAGGCGGGTTATGTCCCGGTACATTGAGAGATCCTAAGTGTTTCAAAGGCCTAGGGCGTAGTTCGTGGAGTCTAGATTCCAATGCAACCAACCGTTCGTCGATAGGACGTCGGAGTAGAAAGTTATGAGAGTTACAAGTTCGGTCTGTGACGGACATAAAGGTGTTTGACAAAGCGGCAGGCGGCGCCGGATGCGGGGCGCTGCCGAAAACCGAGGGGTCGCTGAAGTTGGCGCCGCGCGCCAGACAGTGGCCTGGCGCCAAAGTTCAGAGAGGCTGCGGAGTTTATTGCCAGCCGGCACATGGCGCGCCGATTTTGGCGGAAAGACTTAGGAAAAGTCAGATTTTTCTTTTAAAAAACCTTGGGAGGGTGACACGTGCCCCCCCCCCCTCTGATTTCTTGCATGCACTAGATTTACCAAGGCGTGAAGACGTGGTCATCTTCCAATTTCTCTCTCTAAAGCTTAAGCTCACTTCTCTCTAAAATTCCAAGAGATATTTTAGCCTTAGGAAAAATCAAAAGAAAAAGGCAAGAAGGAAACTTGTGGCTAGCTTGTGAAGGTTGTTGTGGTGGTAATCTTGGAAAGGAGGCTAGCAAAATTATTGGAATAAATTTGGCTAAAGCTCTAAGGTAATGGTTCCTCCTTTTTAATTAGTTTTAGTGTTGCATGTTAAGAAGGAAGAACTTATGGTAGTAAATTATGCTCTTAGACTCATTGCATGTAAGAACTATGGTTTGAATGTGAAGGAATTGGTTAAGAAGATATTATGAGCATGTTGTAGCCTAAAAACTACCTTAGAATTAATTAGTGAATTGTTGTACCTAATGGGGCAGAATTTTACACACCCAAGTTTAGGTGTGTAATCCCCTTTGAAATGTTGGATTGTTGAGCCTTAAATGTGGCGTTTGGATGATAAATTCGGCCTTGAGAAAGGTGGCAAAGTATGTATAAACAAAGGAAATGCTGCCCAATTTTCATAGAATTTAGTGGCTTTGAGTTTAGATTATTCTACATTGAAAGTAGAGGTTAATAAACGTATCATGGTTATTTTAGGTTGACATATTACTTGCGGTAGTTTGGACTTAGCAAGTGGATTGATCAAAAAGGTATGTGAAGCTTTCCTATCTCTTGAACATGAATAGATGAAACTATGTAGTACGGTAGACGTACAAGATTTGGTATTCTTACTTGTTTTAAGTATATAATGACTTGTTTCGTTTTAAGAATGTATAAGTCCCTTAGTTAGGGGAAAAGTATGATTTTACTAAAGTGTAGAGTTAATATAACAACTTTATGGGAAGTTGGTTTATTAGCTTCATAAAAGTTAAAAAAAGAGATTTACTCTAAGTAAGATAAGTATATGAAGAGACAAATTGGTTTTAAGGCATCAATTGCCCAAGAGTTTTATGTATAAAGAAGAGTCATTTTTAAAAGAGTTGAAGCATGTAGTACTTGAGTTAAACTCCCGGTGTTCTTTTATTAAAGATATGATTAAGTGCCTTAAGTAAACTAAAATGAGAGGGTATATGAACAAGACTAATAAGAAGTTATAAGTTTTCTTAACTTATTTATGATTATGATATGATGACAGTTTGAGCTAGGGTAAGAGTATATCCGGCGGGCAAGCCCAAGATCGTTATACCACCTACCTGTGGTAAGAGTATGTCTGAGGGGCAAGCCCCAAGATCGTCATACCACCTTCTTCAGTGTAAGAGTATATATGAGGGCAAGCCCCAAGATCGTTATACCATCTGCTTCAGTCTAAGAGTATATCTGAGGGGCAAGCCCCAAGATCGTTATACCATCTGCTTCAGGGTAAGAGTATATCTGAGGGGAAAGTCCCCAAGATCGTTATACCACCTGTTCCGTGGATTTGCTACCACGATGCGAGGAATACCCCATGCGAGTCCCATGGGCTTATGCGGGTGAAATAGTCCCACGCGGTAGTACAAACTATGCGAGGAATACCTCACGCGGTCCACAGACCTATGCGGTGAAATAGTCCCGTGAGTAGGGTGCTTATTGATACTACAGGCGAGGTACCTGCTTTGATCCTAAGGCCCCTATTTTACGCAAAGATTATATTTATATACTTGTCACTCTCATTGTTAGTAAGACACAAGAAAAGGTATTCTATTGACTTCCATGACTCAACTTACTTTTAAACTTATGATATCATTATTACGATTTTCCACTTTACATACTTGGTACATATCAGGTAATCGACCTCCTTCCTGGGCCGCTCATGCCGCAGTGCGGTAAGCGATTGAGGATCCTCGTTCTTAGGATCACTATTCCGGTGTCAGAAGCTCCATTCTTCCGGAAGCTTGATCATTGGTATGGATATTCCCTGATGCTATAGGTATTTTGTACATTCAGGGGTATGGCGGGCCCGCCACGCTTGTTATCTTTAAGGCCGTGGTCACCTATGTGTTTTGGGCTATAAGAACCCGTTGTACTACTATACTTTTGTTTAAGAATGTTTTATGGAAGGCAGCCTTATCGGCTGGCCAGTGATGTTTACCTTTTTATAAGTTATGTATGTTCCGCTGCTATTCTCTGACATATACCTGACAGGGTACCCCGGTAGGGTACCAGTCGCGGCCCCGGGGTCGGGTCGTGACAAGAACGTCGTTCGGACCGGAAGAAAATGGGCTGATTTCGTCAGCCTGTCGACAATCACCCAAATAGAATCATGCTTCCTCTGAGTGGTAGGTAGCCCTGTAAAAAAATCCATATTTATCACCTCTCACTTCCAAGTCGGAATATCAATAGCCTGCAATAGCCCACAGGGCTTTTGGTGCTCAACCTTGACCTGCTGACAATTAGGACACTGTGCAACAAAACCTGCCACGTCCCTCTTCAGGCCATCCCACCAATACACACACCTGAGGTCATGGTACATCTTAGTCGACCCCGGGTGAATAGAATAACGAGCACTGTGTGCCTCCCCCAAAATCTGCTGACGAAGTCCTGTCACATCGGGAACACACAATCGGCCCTCAAACCTTAGCACCCCATCAGGCGCTACCTCAAATAGACTCTTCTCCTGAAGAGCGGCATCTCGATACCGCACCATAATCGGATCCTCATCTTAAGCCTCTTCACTCTCGACGATGGAAGACTCGGCAACCTCTCGAACCCGAACTCCATCACTATCAGAATCAAACAAACGAACCCCAAGGCTCGCTAGCTGACGAATCTCTCAGACTATATCCTTTTTCCCCGGCGGTACATCGGATAGACTACCCATCGATCTGCGACTAAGGGCATATGCAACTACATCGCCTTCCCGGGTGGTATAGAATATCAACATCATAGTCCTTGCGGCTCAACCACCGCTCTCGCCGCAAGTTCGGCTCCTCCGGTGAAGATATACTGGAGGCTCTTGTGGTCTGTGTAAATATCCACATGAACCCCATACAAATAGTGTCTCCAGATCTTCAAGGCATGAATCATCACGCCAACTCTAAGTCATGTGTGGGATAGTTCTTCTCATGCTTCCTAAGCCGCCGAGATCGTAGCTATAACCCTTGCCGTGCATCAAAGACGCACCTAATCCCGACACCCGACGCATCACAATAAACCACATATCCATCTAAGCCCTCTGGAAGAGTAAGGACTGGGGCGGTCGTCAATTTCTCCTTTAGTAACTGGAAACTCTCCTCACAAGCATCCGCCCATCGAAATGTAGTCGCTTTCCGAGTCACTTAGTTAAAGGCGCCGACACGAGGCAAACTTCTCCACAAACCTCCGATAATAACTGCAAGGCCCAAGAAGCTGCGCACTGCTTGTGTAGCTGGTCTAGGCCAAGTCTTGATCGCCTCAATCTTAGTCAGACAACCCAATACCATCGGCCGATAACATGTCCTAAGAAAGCCATCGGCTACCAAAACTCGTATTTCGAGAACTTGGCATACAATCGCGGCCCTCGAGGACTCCCAATACCGCCCTCAAATGATCCAGATGCCTCGCTCAGGCGCGAATACACCAAGATATCATCAATGAACACTATAACGAACATATCCAAGAATGGCCTGAACACCCTATTCATCAAATCCATGAATACTATTGGGGCGTTGGTCAATCCGAAAGACATCACCCTGAACTCATAGTGCCCATACCGGGTCCTGAATGCAGTCTTCGGGATATCTGTCTCTCTAACTCGCACCTGATGATAACCAGACTGCAGGTCTATCTTGGAAAAACATCTTGCACTCGCAATCGTCAAACAAATCATCAACTCGGGAGGATATCTGCTTTGATAGTTACCTTGTTCACCGCTGTAATCAATACACATACGCAGCGCCCCATCCTTCTTCTTTACAAACAACACCGCGCTCCCTGGGAGAAACACTAGGCTCGATAAAGCCTTTTCCAAAGAAATCTTTCACCGGTCCTTCAACTCTCTTAACTCGGCAGGTGCCATTCTGTATGGCGGAATAGATATCGATCGAGTGTCTGGCGCCAAATCGATGCAAAACTCAATCTCCTCTCGGGAGGATACCCAAGCTCGTCGCGAATACGCCCGAAACTCTCTAACAACCGGACCGATCAAGGTCCAGATCTCACCTCGATTTCGAATACCCGAACCAAATGGTAAATATACCCCTTCCGTACCATCTTCCTAGCCTTGAGGTAAGAAATAAACCTACCCGGCGATGCAAGATTCCCTTCCACTGAGCAACGCTCACCGGAAACCGAACCGAACTAACCTCTCTCATCCCACATTGGCATAGCAAGACGCTAGCCAATCCATATCATAATCACATCAAAGTCTGTCATATCCAACTCTATCAAGTCAGCTAGAGTCCGACGACTATCTACAGTCACTGGGCAAGCCTTATATATCCGCTCAGCTACCACCGAAGCACCTACCGGCGTAGCCACCTTAAAAGATTCTATGGACTCTGCTCTATCCCTATTCTACCAAAGAATATGAGGAGATATATAGGACAAGGTAGAACTCGGATCTATCAAAGCATATACATCACAAAGAAGAAACCAATAATGTACTGACGACATCAGTGACGCCTCGCCGTCCTGGCGATCGACATAGCATAGATGCGGTTCGAGGACCGCTGAACTAGAACCCCGCCACGACTTCGCCGCGCTCGCTGGCCCGTGAACACCCGCCCCGGCGCCAACCATCAAGACGGCAAGACCAAAGAATCGAACTCGCTTACCGAACCATGGCATTCCCGCCGCCTGGACGGACAATCTCTCTTCAAATGGCCTGCGCCACAAGAGTAACAAGCTCCTAGAGGAACACGACACTTCATAATGGCAATCACCACATTGACCACACCGAGGCATAGGTGGCCTTATCTGACCGGAACTCTGGTCCCTCTGGGAACCCGAAGCCCGGGAACCCTGTCCTGTTCCTGAATACTCTGTACGTCCCGAAGATGGTGGAGGAGCGCTGCGACCGGTTGTGGTGCAAATGGTCTGGCCGGGTTGTCTACCCTAAAACTACCAGAGGACCACGATGTCCCGCCTCTTCTCGCGATACTTGTCGATCCGCTTACCGCTCGCTCACACCTGCGCGTATATGCTCGCACGCGGCAATGTCCATGCCCGGATGAAGAGCCTCTCCGTGCAACTCTCGCCAAGTGATCATCGAGTCTCGTGACATAACGGTGCCACTCGCCTCTATGTTCGCTACCAAAGCGGCACATACCGCCAATGAGTCAAACTCCACATTATACTCCCGAACCGTCCGCCCACTGCCTCGGTGTCAAAAATCTATCGCCCGAGCCTCTCATCTCGCGGAGGCAAAATGGCCAATAACGCCTCGAGAACTCGTCCCAAATACCGGAAGCGCATGCTCCCCGGGACGCTTCCTATGAATCATACCAATCAATCGCAGGTGTCCCGCACCGATGCGAACCTAGTACCACCGACTCGGTCTCCAAGCCCCGATCACCCTCATGATCCGTCAGAATCGCTGATAAACTCCGAGATCATCCTCGTGCCTCACCCATAAAACTCGTGGGCTGCAACTCAAAAGTCCTCGCCTCGCTAGCATCTCTGTCTGAACTACGGTACATGCGATCGCTGCTCTCACTTATCTCATGTTCGCCACGATCTCGGCGATGGCGCCATCTCCTTGTAGCCCATATCCTGCGCCTCGCCGCTGGATCGAGGCTCAGTACGCGGTCTCGTGAGCTGGCCGCCGCCGCACTTCTACCGGGTTGGCGACGTTGTAGAACTCGCCGTCCAAACACCTCATCCGTAAGGATCGGGCTCGTGCCTCGTAACCCTTGCCCTACTAGTAGTTCCTCATCGCCTTGCCTTCGGGCCGCGGTTGCCTTGCGTGAGGCATAATCGATACAGAAAAATATGTCGAGGAAATTCAACCTATAACACGGCTCTATTGCACGATCTTAGAGTGAAAGAATGAAACCAATCCTAAATATCCTGCACCTCCCGATTATAGATGTGGTGCACAACACACCGATAATCAAGACTTACTAGATACGGCTCAGACCCTTTCCGAGGATTAATCGCTCGATACCACTTTTGTCACGACCGACCGGATCCGTGACCGGTGCCTTAACCCGCACCGTGACACAACATCGAGAAAACCAACTAATATAAACTCATAATAAACAACCATAATGATATAAATAGTCTAGCCCAAAATGGCTACCGCAAAAGTACATAAACCGAACGCTACATCCTTAAACAAACCAAGTTATGACAAGACTACAGGCCTCAGAAGGAGTAACACTATGACGGACAGGCCCCGTCATGCCTGAATGTACAAAACATCAACAACACCGGGAGAACCATACCAAAAGTCGAGCCTCAAGAAATGGAGCTCACGACACTGAGTAAAAGATCCTAGGAATGAGGATCTACCACTTGCTTTCCTTACATGCGGCATGAACGCACTTCAGGAAGGGGGTCGCACATGCAACGTACCAAGTATGTAAAACTGGAAAATACTGTAGTAATATCATAAGTCAAAAATAAGCTGGAGTCATAGATAAAAATCAATTTCCTTGCACTGTGTCTTACTAACAATGAGAGTAACAAGTATAAATCTTATAGCATAAAAATAGGAGGCTCACGATCAAAACAGGGTACCTCGCCCGTAGTATCATTAAGCAATCCTACTCGTGAGACTATTTCACCCGCATGGGTCCTGTGGACCCGCATGAGGTCATCCGCCTCGTCATGGGACTATTTCACCCGCATGGATCCTGTGGACCCGCATGAGTACCATCGCCGTACTCGCATGAGACTATTTCACCCGCATGGATCATGTGGTCCGGATCCGCATGAGTGCAAGCGTCGCACTCGCATCATGGGTAGCAAATCCATGGCATAAATAATAACCCGGGGTTTACCCCGTAATAATATAAATATATAACATAGCTCATCCGGCTATCATACATAACATAAGCATTACCGGCCTATCATATCATACATAAGCACTACCGGCCTATCATAACATAAGCAAGTTAAGAAATCCCCTAACTTCTTATTAACATTATTAATATATCCTCTCATTTTAGTATCCTAAGGCAGTAACATGTCTTTTAATAGAAAATCCGGGAATTCAACCCAAGTACCATGTACTTCTAACTTTTTAAGAAATAACTCTTTTTATACAAAAATTCCAAGATACTAATCACCATAGTATCAAGTTACGATTTCTTTCAAGACAAGTCACATTTCCTTTTAGAAATATAATAGGCTTCTAAATCAAGTGACTTCATTTCCTTTAAAACCTTAGGCAACCAATGCCTAAAAATCAATTCACCTTTCTTAGTTTCAAATCCTTTACCCGTACTTGTTTTAATTAGAGTAAGCCTTTCTTTGTGAACCTTTCAAGAAAACTAATATAACCAACTTTCCATAAAGTCATTATATTAGCGTTATCCCTTTGTCAAATACATTTTCCCTAAATTCAAGGGACTTATACTTTTGAAATGAAACAAGTAGCATATACTTTTAAAACAAGTGAAAGATATCAAATCTTGTACGTCTACCGTACTACATAGGTACAACTACTCATGCTCAAGAGATAGGAAAGTTCCACATACCTCTTCGGTTAATCCACTTGTTAATTCCAACTATCGCACGTAATACGTCAACCTATAATGACCATAATACGTTTATTAACTTCTAGTTTCAAAGTAGAATATTTCCAAGTTCAAGGCTACTAATTCCTATGGAACATTGGGCAGCATTTCCTTTGTTTCTACTCACTTTGCCACCTTTTCAAAGGCCGATTTTTAACACTCAAACGCCACATTTAAGGCCCAACATCCAAACCAACATAAAGGGGATTACACACCTAAACTTGGGTGTGTAAAATTCTGCCCCAAAAGTTATAACAATTAATCTTAACAAATATAAGGTAATTTTTAGGCTACAACATGCTCACATAACCTCTTTAGCCAAATCCTTCATACCCAAACCACATTTCTTGCATGCAATGACTCTAAGAGCATTATTTACTCCCACAAGTTCTTTCTTCTTAACATGCAACACTAAAAACTAATTATAAAGGAAGAATCATTACCTTAGGGCTTTAGCCAAAACTATTCCAACAATCTTTGCTAGCCTCCTTTTCAAGAATACCACCACAATAACCTCCACAAGCTTGCAAATAACTTTCCTTCTTAACACCATTTTCAGATTTTTCTTAAGCTTGGAGTTTCTCTTGATTTTCTAGAGAGAAGGGAAATCTTTTTAGCTTAGAGAGAGAGAGAGAGAGATGAAAGATGACCAAGTCTTCAAGACTTGGTCAATATAAGGCATGCAACATTTCAGATGGGGGGACACTTGTCACCCACCCATGACCTCTTTTAAAACAAAACAGTGCAGAAATTTCCACTAACTCGCAGATCCGCTCGGCGCCGCGCTGAAACTCTGCCGCTTTCTAAGGACTTTCCGCGCCGCGACTCGCTCAGCCGCGGCTGAAACTTCAGCGACCCTCGATCTTCCGCGCGCGCTGCCTTCCGCGCGCGACTTACAATCACCCGCTTGGCGCTGCCGCCTCAGCGCGCTGAGGCCCCGATCATGTCTGCACTAACCACTGGTATAACAGTATAACTGTTGAAGGCACAGATTCCTCCCGATAAGGGACTTTCTCTAAGTTGTGGTGAAGTTACTCAACTTCTTTTCACGTTTTGTATAAAGCGGAAGACTCTGATTTCCTCACGAATCGGCTGATGCAAGTTTTAGAGGATTTATATGATACACCATACACATTCTCTTTGTGGCTATGGTGTTCTTCATATTTGATGTCCAGTTTGCACCGTTGTGTTCTCCCAGAACGACCGGACATTCGGAATACCTTAATCCGTAGATTAGAGAACATCTCATATATCGCCATATCTATCTTAGTGACATCCAGTGATTGTTTCCAAGATCACGAGTGAACCTGGTTCAACTGGTTGATTCGGCAAGCAATATCAGGTAGAGTGTAGTTGTACTCTGAACTATATGAGACCTGTGCATATCGCTCCTGGCATATGGGTGCACAATGATTCTAGTTAGTTCATGACTTCTATCCATTGGTGACTTCAACGAGACTGTCAAAGCTCCTCATAGATGAGTTTGTAATTAGACCGGTCCGTTAGATGTCTTAGAAGTTCCACTTCCTAAGGTGTCATCTGTAATACTCATATTCTGAAACAGTATTTCAACATCCCCTGTGATCAATATGTCATCTACGTAAATGCATATCATGAACGAATCAGATTTACCTTTCATGTAGACACAGTTATCACATGTATTAATGGAGAAACCCTTCGATAGTACTATCAAAGTTTTCGTACCATTGCTTCGGAGCCTGTTTCAGCCCGTATAGAGAATGGATAAGTCGACAGACTTTCTTCCCATTCCTGGAACCACATACCCCTCGGGTTGTTCAGTATTACTTTCTTCTTCCACTTTTGGACTTTTGGTTTTCCAACTGTTGGCTTTCTAGCGTCAGAGTCAATGTTTATGTAGTCAGATTCATTATTTCTGTTTTATCTTAAACTTTCAGGACCAAAATGTAAATATTTCAGGGACTGTAAGGAAGTTCAGGAAAGATCCCAACAGTTCTACAAACCAACTCTCCGATTAAGAAGGTTGTCTCAACATCCATGTCACACAATGTCGTGGTGACCCTGGAGGTTAATCTACTCACATAGGAGGCTTTATACTTGTCAATAAATCCATCCACTTTGTACTCAATTTGAGTATCCATTATTACAACCCAAAGGTTCTTCTCCCGGAGGAAGGTCAACCATTAGTATGGTTCTGTAAGATGGACTCTTATTCTTATCCTTTCCAGAGCTGTGCTTCTGGAATAGACAAATTCTTAACCAAATAGGCTAGAAGGCCTAGGCTAAGTTCAGCCACCTCTTTGCTCTGTATCGGTTCAACCTCTAGAGCCCCGAGTCCTATAGATCTGGAACACTCATTCCGGATTATCAGGCACTCACGGGTTCTTGTTAACCTCGAGCAAGTACTTCTTTTCCCTTCTCAAGGGAAGATACTTTCAAAGAATTCGGAATTCTTTGACACCAAGAGGCGATAATCACTACTATTATTTGCAGATCCGGTGAATATGCAATCTACAGTCTTAGGTCTAACTTGACCTGTTTTCAACTTCTAGTCAGCTTTGAACGTGACTCTTCAATTGCAATGTGGATGTGCCTCTTCACTTGCAATGGGAACGTACTTCTTCACTTACAATGTGAATGTGCCTCTTCACTTGTAGTGGGAACATGCCTCTTTAATTGCATGACTCTTCACTTGTAATGTGAATGTGCTTCTTCACTTGTAGTGAAAACAAGACTCATCATTTGTAGTATGAACGAGACTCTTCACTTGGAGTGTGAACGAGACTCTTCACTTGTAATATGAACGTGACTCTTCACATGTAGTGTGAACGAGACTCTTCACTTGTAATGTAATCTCCCTCTAGTTTGTACAACTCTGTATCAACCACATAGAGGAGAGGTTCTTCTTTCGCTTATTCCGTTTGACAGAATGGAAAGGTGATTTTGCCTCTTCAACTACCTCACATTTATTCTGAGGGTTTATGTCGACAGACGACAACAATCTTAACTTTATCAATTGTGTCTTAATCTTCTTGTCCGTAAATAGGACGCAACCGGAAGATGCTTCCGGTTAACAGAGAATTATTACTCCAATATTTGGTTGTGTAGTAGAGATTGAATGTTGGTTCAACTCACCAGAAGCCATCTCAAAAGTCACAAGACTCTTGGATCTCAAAATCGGAACTCTAGGTTTTTTGTCCACTGTTTTTGGGTTTTAGCGTCGCGGCTCCACACCGTCCGAGGTAGCACCGAGCTTCGGCTGCCCCTTTAGACGGAGAGCACCGCGACCCTTAATTCAGGCGCCGCGGTCCCTTCTCAGAATCAGCCCATTTTGGACGTTTTGCATGCCGGTGTATTGGATTCTTTTTATCCACAACCTTGTTGTCAAGATCCGAAGGTTTTATCCTTATTTTGCCCAACGATAGACTTAGCTTTCCGATCATCTAAGATTTGATTGTTCTAGCCCACTCCAGTCGCCCGTAGGTTTTGTATGACCGAGTGTCTATTTTGGCCCACCTCATCGGGTGTCCAATTCTATCCTATGAAGGATCTTCTGTCCGATGGTGTGACAGGTTCATTTCTTACCATCCTATCAAACGAAGGATCTTCTATCAGAAACGATGATAAGTTTAACTTGATTTTAATCTTCTTCCCCTTAAGATTGATGCCCAGATAATTTCTGGCGCTTGCTTAGAAAACCGTATAAATTAAGAGTGGTAACAGTTTTCGCACAGTTAGTGGAAATCGATCCGTTTATGTGCAAATATACTTTACACACTTTCATATTCAAAAGAACGAATCTTTTGAATTTGGTTATCTTTAATCGGGAAGCCGATGAGACTCAATATCCGATTTTTAAAGTAGGAAATACAAGTTTTAATAATAAATATTTCCATTACTTTACACAGATATTGAATATATTACCTATGGATGGTAAGGAAATAGACTTATCCTTTTAGAGATCTGGACCCCTCTAGTCAGAACGAGTGTCTATCATCTCCTTACCGCAACTCGGATTCTGAGACCGATACAGGCCCTCTGCCACAAGGTAGACCAACATCTTCAGCCTTCTCCTCTTGTCCCAATTGATATCTAAAACCTCTTCTGGATGACTCTTCGCAACTTGATTGTGAGCGGATTTTTGACCCACACATGCACGACTATCAGCCATGTCTTGAAGATCAATAAAGGCCGATTCTTCGACGTAAGCAGATATTATACTGTCGTCAAATAGAGATCCAAAACTAGGACCTGATTTGCAACCACCGTTATTGACAGAGATAGTGTCTGAACTATCAACTGAACTGTCAACCAAACTGTCCTCAACTAGAAAGTCATTTCCATTACAAGAATCGGTCACACCAATGTTGACCGACATCTTTCGACTACTAATATAATTTGTCTTAAACTGTTGTAAATAATTATGTTGTAAGGGGAATAGTACAATACTGTTACAAGTATGGTCGAGAGGAAATACAAAACTACATACAACATGTATGATTGAAGTAGTTACAAAATAATGGAAATGACAGGCTTCTAGTCTTCGTCTTGAATTCTGGTTCCTGATAACTTCGAATTCCTTGAGTTAGTTTGGATACCTGTCTGAAACAAATCAGCAAACCAATGAAAGTGTAGTGCAATGTTCGTCGAGTCGATTGTTTGACAATCTCTCTTTAAGACAAAATTACCCCGTATATTATGACTTACGGTAGATGGGCAATTGTCTCTCAAGATAAAACGACAATACTCTCTCAAGCACAAGCCAAATACTTGAGAGTCCTTGTAGAAGAAACAAGAACAAGAGATTGCTAGGAATAGAAGAAAGGTTCTCAACTATTTTCAGATTTTTTATTGTCAATGGATTATTAAAAAACTGATTTTGAGACTCCTATCTATAGGTGCAAAGTTGTGGATCTCAAGATATGTGAATGCCTTAAATGGGGTGCGGAGATCTTGCCAAAAGACATCTTGATCTTACCAAAAGGCACCTTGATTATGCCAAGAGTTGGCTAATCCTTGGCCCTTCAAATCTGTCCATGAATCGTAAGATTACGACACTTTTCTCGATTCATCGCTCCGAGGCACCGCAGCCCTAAATCAACAGAACCACAAATTCGAGCTACTGGATGGGAGGCACCTAGGTCCCTTCCAGAGGCACCGCGGTTCTTGGAGCACCGCGGCCCTTGGCCAGGTAGCACCGCAGTGCCTTCCTTTCTTGGCTCGGTGTCGCGGTCCTTTTTCTCGAGGCCCCGCGGCTCTTCCCCATTTTTCGTATTTTGCACATTTCTTCTTTTCTTATACCGTCGTGGGAGATACATTAATATGGACAATTAATCGTCCATCCTTACCTAACTTAAGAACACTTTAACATGTGTACCAACATCTCTTTCACTACGTGAAATTTAGCTAGACGTTGTACGACGTATGCATGTGTGTGAAAAACGTATTCCCGACATGCGGGGCCCCTCGTGTTCAAGTCATTAAGGACGGGATAAACTCGATGCCACTAGGTAAATTTTCCAACACAATTAATAGTATTATTAGTTTGACTATTTGTGGAGACTATCTCTATGGTTACGTCCATATGTTGAAAACTTATCAATATAAATTGAAAGAAATAATCCCCTTGATTATTTTCATTAATTGAAAGACAATATATACAATTTACATCTTTACATAATAGGAAATCTTTTTCCTATTCTACTCTTAAAACTCTATTCTATTTGGAGACTAACTATACAATTAAGGTAAGTGTACAAGACTAATTAAGGTACACGATTAAGGTGGTGTTTGGCCAAGCTTCTGAAAGTGTTTCTGTTTCTTTGGCCAAACACCTTCTTTCCAGAAGTAGAAACACTTTTTCGAGAAGCCAAAAAGTGTTTCTAGATGGGAAGAGAAGCAGAAACATCAATTTGGTGCTTCTGGAGAAACCGTTTTTTATTAGGACGGGGGGTAGGTTTGGACATATTTGAGTCATTGACTATCATATTGTCGTTACATTTCTTATGTACAATATAATTTATTTTTTGATTAAATGTTGCAATTAAATAATTTAAAAAAAATATATTAAATTGTAAAGATATACTAATTTTTAGAAACATATGATAGAAAAGAATATTTTAAATAGTTTTAAATCTATTAAAAAAGAATATTCTAGTAAATTTGCATAAATGTTGGCCAAACAGGAAATTATTTCTGTTTCTCAGAAGCACTTCTATAATTATAGGCCAAACACCATAACTGATTCTCCAGAAACAGTTTCTGTAGAACTACTTCTGAGAAACAGAAACACATTTCTAGAAGCTTGGCCAAACAGACCCTAATACACATATACAAAGTATACACTTTAATAATCTTCCCGTGATGGGCCTTAACAATCTTCCCGTGATGGGCCAAGCCGTGATGTATAATGGGGCTGGAAACCGTGATATACAATAGGTGTATATCACGGAATACTTGTATATTTAACCTAAATAATAGTCGTCTTTGTCACGAAAAAGCATTATTGTTTTCCAATTTCTAAAATAATTACAAGTCAATTTGAACATGACAACGGGATAACATGTATCGCCTTTTTGACTGGAAATATTACACAAAACGTTAGAAAGAAAAAACCAAGTTAATTTGGGTCGCGTTTATGTTGAGGTCCCGAAGTTATACTAATTTAAAAGTAAATTGCCATCCACCGTCTTCTATTTTGGTTGCAACTATCAAAATAAATTTTGCATCATCATATTATGTATTTGTAGACATCGGAATTTTATTGGATTTAAAATAGGATTATATCATACGAGTCCAATCCATCTTCAAACTTTTAAGTATGTTAGAATTTCTCGAAGGCTACCCTATCTTAAACCCTAACCTACGTCTATGTAAAGGGACACATATTCCCTGAAAATGTATCTCAAAAGTTTCATAAACTCATGAAATAAGCATAAAGAGATCAAGACACCAAATACTGCATTTATCAAACTACCCGATGTTCCTGTAGATCAAATACATCACAAGAAAGTCATCCTACGTTCGAGAAATACGATACTAACGGCTCTCGAATTACGAAAAAATATTAAGAGAGAAGAATCAATGGAATAAACATATCCGCACTGTTTATTAATAAAATATTCTTGTTTCTTCATATTTTGTTTGTGATTGCAGTTTATTTTCCGCAAATTAATAATTTGTTGCAAATAAATTGGCACATCTAGTGGGACCAAGTATGACCTTCATTTTGTCACGACCCAACCCCGGGGCTGCGACTGTGTTATACCCCGTAGTTCTGACCCTACGTATGAGAGCGTACGAAAGAATGTAAGACTTAAAATTTTCAAAGAATGGGTTGACGGATTATTCCGGATGGGTTTTTAGTCAACTTTAAGGCGGGTTATGACCCGGAACATTGAGAGTTCCTAAGTGGTTCAAAGGCCTAAGGCGTAGTTCGTTGAGTCTAGATTCTAACGCAACCAACCGTTCGTCGATAGGACGTCGGAGTAGAAATATATGAGAGTTACAAGTTCAGTGCGCAGTCGGACATAAGTATGTTTCGGACAAAGGCGACAGGCGGCGAGGCGCGGCGCAAAGCATCAGAGTTCGCTGAGTTTCAGCGCCGCGGCTCCGAAGCGTGGCGCGCGGAAGATCCGAGGGTCCGCAGAGTTGCGCGCGCCGGCGGGCGCGCCGAGGCGGAAATCAGCGAAAAACTTAGAAAAAGTCAGATTTTTCTTTTGGAAGGGCACAGGTGGGGACAAGTGTCCCCATCTGATTTTTACATGCAATATATTGACCAAGTCTTAGAGACTTGGTCATTTGTCATCTCTCTCTTTGAAAAACCTCTTCCTTCTCTCTTAAAATATTCCAAAGCTCCTCCTTCTCTCTAAAACTCCAAGAAGATTCTAGCCTAAGAAAATCTGAAAAATTAAGAACAAGAAAAGGAAGCTTGTGGCTAGCTTGTGGTGGTGTTCTTGGCTAGAAAGCTAGCAAAATCTTTGGAATAAGTTTGGCTAAAACTTTAAGGTAACATTTCTTCCTTTAGAATTAGTTCTAGTGTTGCATGCTTAGAAGAAAGAACTTGTGGTAGTAAAATAATGTTCTTAGAGTCATTGCATGCTAGAAAATGTGGTTTGGATATGAAGAATGGGTTAAGAAGAGATTATGATCATGTTGTAGCCTAAAAACTACCTTAGAATTCTTAAGTGAATTGTGGTAAACTTATGGGACAAAATTTTGGGTGTGTAATCCCCTTTGAATTGTTGGATTGATTGAGCCTTAAATGTGGTGTTTGGATGATAAATTCGGCCTTGAGAAAGGTGGCAAAATGAGTAGAAACAAAGGAAATGCTGCCCAAATTTCCATAGAATTTAGTGACTTTGAACTTGGATTGTTCTACATTAAGATTAGAGGTTAATAAACGTATCATGACTATTATAGGTTGAAATATTACTTGCGGTAGTTTGGACTCGGCAAGTGGATTGACCAAAGAGGTATGTGAAGCTTCTCTATCTCTTGAGCATGACTAGATGAAACTATGTAGTACAGTAGACGTACAAGATTTGGTATTCTTACTTGTTTTAAGTATATTAATAACTTGTTTCATTTTAAGAATGTATAATTCCCTTAGTTAGGGGAAAAGTATGATTTTACTAAAGTGTAGAGTTAATATAACAACTTTATGGAAAGTTGGTTTATTAGCTTCATAAAAGGTTAATGAGAAGAGATTTACTCTAAATAAGATAGGTATATGGAGAGGCAAATTGATTTTAAAGTATCAATTGCCCAAAGGTTTTTATGTATAAAGAAGAGTCATTTTTGATAGAGTTGAAGTATGTAGTACTTGGGTTAAACTCCCGGCGTTCTTTTATTAAAGATATGGTTAAGTGCCTTAAGTAAACTAAAATGAGAGGGTATATGAACAAGACTAATAAGAAGTTATAAGTTTTCTTAACTTATTTACGATTATGATATGATGACAGTTTGAGCTAGGGTAAGAGTATATCTGAGGGGCAAGCCCCAAGATCGTTATACCACCTTCTCCAGGGTAAGAGTATGTCTGAGGGGCCAGCCCCAAGATCGTCATACCACCTTCTTCAGTGTAAGAGTATATCTGAGGGGCAAGCCCCAAGATCGTTATACCAGCTGCTTCAGTGTAAGAGTATATCTGAGGGGAAAGTCCCCAAGATCGTTATACCATCTGCTTCGGGGTAAGAGTATATCTGAGGGGTGAGTCCCCAAGATCGTTATACCACATGTTCCGTGGATTTGCTACCCATGATGCGAGGAATACCTCATGCGAGTCCTTATGGGCTTATGCGGGTGAAATAGTCCCATGCGGGCGGGTACAGCCTATGCGAGGAATACCTCATGCGGGTGAAATAGTCCCAGGAGTAGGGGTGCTTATTGATACTACGGGCGAGGTACCCCGTTTTGATCCTAAGGCCCCTATTTTATGCAGTATTGTATATATATATATATACTTGTCACTCTCATTGTTAGTAAGGCACAGTAAAAGGTATTTTATTGACTTCCATGACTCCAGCTTACTTTCAGACTTATGGTATCATTATTACAGTATTTTTCCAGCTTTTCATACTTGGTACATATTGTGTACTGACCCCCTTCCTCGGGGGTTGCGTTGGCCCAGGTGGTAAGCGATTGAGGATCCTCGTTCTTAGGATCACTACTCCGGTGTAAGCTCCGTCCTCCGAAGCTTGTTTATCGTACGGATATTCACGATGCTATAGGTATTTTGTACATTCGGGGTATGGCGGGCCACGCCACGATTATTATCTTTAAGTGCGTGGTCACTATGTGTTTTGGGCTATAATAACCGGTTGTATTACTATACTTTTGTTTAAGTATGTTTTATAGAAGTAGCATACGGCTGGCGATAATGTTTACCCTTTCTCTAAGTATTGTGTTATGTATCATTGCTATTCTCGACATATACCGACAGGTACCCGGTAGGTACCATCATGGCCGGCTGGTCGTGACGATGGTACCTATCGGGTATCTGTCGTATATGTCGAAGAATAGCAAACATACATAACACATAACTTATAAAAGGGTAAACATCACCGCCACCGATAAGGTCGCTTCCATAAAACATACTTAAACAAAGTATAGTAGTACAACCGGTTCTTAGAGCCCAAAACATAAATGTGACCACGCACTTACTGATAACAATGGCGTGGCGAACCCGCCATACCAATGTACAAAATACCTATGCGTCGTGGAATGTCCGTATCGATAAACAAGCTTCCGAGAAATGAGCCGACACCGGAATAGTGATCCTAAGAACGAGGATCCACAATCTGCTTACCCTTACCTGCGGCATGAACGCAGCCCCCGAGGAAGGGGGTCAGTACACAACGTACCAAGTATGTAAAGCTGGAAAATACTGTAGTAATATCATAAGTCAAAAATAAGCTGGAGTCATAAACGAAAATCAGTTTACTTTGCACTGTGCCTTACTAACAATGAGAGCAACAAATGTATATATATTTACTGCATAAAAATAGGAAGCTCATGATCAAAATATGGTACCTCGCCCGTAGTATCATTAAGCAATCCTACTCCTGGGACTATTTCACCCGCATAGGTCTTGTGGACCCGCATGAGGTCATCCGCCTCGTCATGGGACTATTTCACCCGCATGGGACTATTTCACCCGCATAGATCCTGTGGACCCGCATGAGTACCATCGCCGTACTCGCATGGGACTATTTCACCCGCATGGATCCTGTGGTCCGGATCCGCATGAGTACAAACGCCGCACTCGCATCATGGGTAGCAAATCCATGGCATAAGTAGTAAACCATCCTATTGGAGCATACCCGTGGGCCTCCCATCGTGTCAGTATGTCCAAAGGAAATAACAAGAATAGCCCGGGGTTTACCCGTAATAATATATATAACATAGCTCATCCGGCTATCATACATAACATAAGTACTACCGGCCTATCATATCATAACATAAGCACTACCGGCCTATCATATCATAACATAAGCAAGTTAAGAAATCCCGTAACTTCTTATTAACATTATTAATGTTATACCCCGTGGTTCGGGCCGTGCGTGTGGGGTCGTGCGAGAAAATTAGAGAAACACGTTCAGGGGCCTCAGAGTCGCGGCGCCAAGGCGGGTGAAGTGCGGTGAGGCGCTGAAGTTCCAGTAGCCAGCGCCGGAAAGCAGTCGCGCACCGAAAGATCCGAGGGTCCGCAGAGTAGCCGCGCGCCGGGAAGCAGTGCGCCGAGGCGGGAAATTTGGGCCGAAAAACTGAGATAGTCTGATTTGTGATTTAATAGAGGCCATGGGAGGGTGCCAAGTGTCCCCCCCCCATCTGATTTTTCTGCTACATGCATTATATTGACCAAGGCTTGGTCATTTCTTTCAACTTTTCATCTTTACACTCCATCTCTCTAAGTTAAAAGCTCATCCTTCTCTAAATTCCCAAGAGGAATTCTAGCCTAAGGGAAAAATCTGAAAAGTGTAATAGGAAGGAAAGGTTATTACAAGTTTGTGAAGACTATTGTGGTGGTGTTCTTGGAGAAAAAGGCTAGCAAGGTGTTGGAATAAGTTTGGCTAAAACTTAAGGTAACATTTCTTCTCTTGTAGTTAGTATTGGGTGTTGCATGTTTAATAGGAAGAACTTGTAGTTGGAAAAAATGCACTTAGAGTAGTTGCATGTAAGAAATGGGGTTGATTATGAAAGAATTGGTTAGGGGGATATTATGAGCATGTTGTTGCCTAAATACTACATTAGACTTGTTGGGTTAGTTGTTGTAACTTGTGGGGCTGAATTTTACACACCAAAGTTTAGGTGTGTAATCCCCTTGGTGTTGGTTGGTTGTTGAGCCTTAAACATGGCATTTGAGCGTTAAAAATCGACCTTGGAAAAGGTGGCAATGTATGTAGAAACAAAGGAAACGCTGCCCAATTTTCCGTAGGAAATTGGTGACTTTAACTTGGAAAATTCTGCATTGTAATTAGAGCTTGATAAACGTATTGTGGTCATTTTAGGTTGACATACTACGTGCGGTAAATTGGACTTAGCTTGTGGATTGATCGAAGAGGTATGTGGAGCTTTCCTATCTCTTGAGCATGATTAGTTGTACTCTATGTAGTACGGTGAGACGTCAAGATTTGAAATCTTCGTTTGTTATAAGTATTTGATACTTGCTTCGTTTTAAAAGAAAAGTATAAAAATCCCTTGGACTTAAGGGAATGTGTTTTACTATTGTTTAACTCTAATATAACGGCTTTATGGGGAGTTGGTTATATTAGCTTGTGAAAGTTTAATGGAGAAAGGTTTTGATGATTTGAACTTGTGGAAGGAAAATGGTTTTAAGGCATGAATTGCCTAAGGTTTTACAAGAAATGAAGTCACTTAATTTAGAAGCTTGAGATAGTTTTAAAAGGAAATGTGACTTGCTTTGAAAAGAAATCGTAACTTGATACTATGGTGATTAGTATCTTGGAATTTTTGTATAAAAAGAGTTATTTCTTAAAAGGTTAGAGGTACATGATACTTGGGTTAAATTCCCGGATTTTTACTAAAAGACATGATCGTGCCTTAGGTATACTAAAATGAGAGGATGTATTAATACTATTAATAAGAAGTTAGGTGATTCTTAACTTGCTTGAGTTATGATAGGCCGGTAGTGCTTATGTTGTGATGTGATAGGCCGGTAGTGCTTATGTTATATTAGCCGGATGAGCTATGTTATATATATGTTTATATTGTTACGGGTAAACCCCGGGTTATTATTTATGCCATGGATTTGCTACCCATGATGCGAGTGCGGCGCTTGTACTCATGCGGATCTGGACCATAGGATCCATGCGGGTGAAATAGTCCCATGCGAGTACGCGATGGTACTCATGCGGATCCACAGGATCCATGCGGGTGAAATAGTCCCATGCGGGTGAAATAGTCCTATGACGAGGCGGATGACCTCATGCGGGTCCACAGGACCTATGCGGGTGAAATAGTCCCAGGAGTAGGATTGCTTAATGATACTACGGGCGAGGTACCCTGTTTTGATCGTGAGCCTCCTATTTTTATGCTATAAAACTTATACTTGTTACTCTCATTATTAGTAAGGCACAGTGCAACATAATTTGATTTTATCTATAACTTCAGTACATTTTTGGACTTATGATATTACTACAGTATTTTCCAGTTTTACATACTTGGTACGTTGTGTCGACCCCTTCTCTGGCCGCGTTACGCCGCAGTAAGGAAAGCGGTGGTAGATCCTCATTCCTAGGATCTTGTACTCAGTGTCGGGAGCTCCATTTCTTGAGGCTCGACTTTTGGTATGGTTCTCCTGAGTCGTTGATATTTTGTACATTCAGGGCATGGCGGGGCCCTGTCCGTCATAGTGTTATTCATTCTTAGAGGCTGTAGTCTTGTCGAACTTGGTTCGTTAAGGATGTAATCGTCGGTTTATGTACTTTTGGGTTAGCCATTTTGGGCTGAACTATTCTATATCTTAATGGTTGTTTATCTTGAGTTTACATTCCGATGGTTTTCTCGATGTTGTGTCACTAGGGTGCCCGTTAAGGCACCTGGTCACGAGTTCGGTTCGTGACAAAAGTGGTATCGAAGCGATTAATCCTCGGAAAGAGTCTACAGCCGTATCTAGTAGAGTCTTGATTATCGGTGTGTTGTGCACCACATCTATAATCGTGAGGCTGCAGGATATTTAGGATTGGTTCCCATTCTTTCACTCTAAGATCGTGCAATAGAGCTGTGTTATAGGTTGAATTTCCTCTGACGTATTTTCCTGTATCAGTTATGTCTCCGCGCAAGGCAACCGCAGCCCAGAAGGGCAAGGCAAAGATGAGGAACTACGGTAGGGCACCGAGGGTCACCTGGCACAGCCCTGGCCCTTACGAACGAGGTGTTTGGACAATGAAGTTCTACGACGTCGCCAACCCCAAAGAGTCGGGGCAGCAGCGCCATCGAGACCGCGATACGAGCCTCCATCCAGCCGAGGCGGAGGATATGGGCTACAATGAGATAGCCGCCATCGCCGAGATCGTGGCGAACGGGAGGATAGGTTGAGACAGTAGCGATCGCACTGCAGTTCAATGACAGGCGCTAGCTCGAGGCGAGGACTTTTGAGTTGTAGCCCACCGAGTTTCTGGTCGAGACACGAGGATGATCTCGTGAGTTTATCCGAGATTCTGCGGATCATGGCGGTGATCGGGCTTGAGGCGAGATCGATGGTCTTTGAGTTCGCATCGGTGCGGATACGGCGATGGCGGTATGATTCATAGGGATCGCCTCGGAGGAGCATGCGCTTCGGCCGTTTGGGGCGAGTTCTTAGAGGCATTCCTTAGCCATTTCTTGCCTCCGCAGATAAGGAGGGCTCGGGCCGATAGATTTTTGACGCTGAGACAGAATGGGCGGACGGTCCGGGAATACAACGTGGAGTTTGATTCATTGGCTAGGTATGTGCCTGCATTGCAGCGCATACATGGAGGACGGGTGCACCGTTATGTCACAGACTCGATGATCACTTGGCCGAGTTGCTCGGGGTGGCTCTTCACCGCATAGACATTGCCCGCATGCACACGCACTGGGTGCGAGGAAGCGGATCGGCCGAGTATCGACAGAAGAGGGCCGGGACAGCAGGTCCTCTGGTAGTTTTAGGGTAGACAACCCGAAGCACTGCATTTGCACCACGGTTGTAACGCTCTCCACCATCTTCGGGCGTCTGAGTATTCGGGAGCGGGACAGGTTCCGTGGCTTCGGGTTTCGGAGGACCGAGTTCGGTCAGATGAGGCCACCTATGCCTCGGTGTGGTCGATGTGGTGATTACCATTATGGGTGTCGTGTTCCTCCGTGAGCTTGTTATTCTTGCGGCGCAGGCCATTTGAGAGAGATTGTCCGTCAGGTGGCGGGAATATGATGGCTCACCGGCGTGGTCGATGGTGGATCTTCATCGTCGATGGCGATGCGCCCGAGGCGTGGTATTCACGAGACAGGCCGCGGCGGGTCGTGGTAGAGGTTCGATTCAGCGGTCCTCGAACGCGCATTTATGCTATGTCCACCGCCCGAACCGGTGAGGCGTCACCCGATGTCGCCAGTGTACATTGTTGGTTTCTTGCGTGATGTTTATGCTTTGATAGATCCGGGTTCTACCGTCCCATATATCTCCTCATATTCTTTGGTAGAATAGGGATAGAGCCCGAGTCCATAGAATCCTTTGAGGTGGCTATGCCGGTCGGTGCTTCGGTGTTAGCTAAGTGGGTATATAAGGCTTGCCCAGTGACTATAGATGGTCGTCAGACTCTAGCTGACTTGATAGAGTTGGACATGACAGACTTCGATGTGATTATGGGTATGGATTGGCTAGCGTCTTGCTATGCCAATGTGGACTGCAGAGAGAGGTTAGTTCGGTTCCGGTTTCTTGGTGAGACGGTTATCGAGTGGAAGGGGAATACTGCATCGCCGAGGGGTAAGTTTATTTCTTACCTCAAGGCTAGGAAGATGGTACGGAAAGGGTATATTTACCATTTGGTTTGGGTGTTAAATCGAGGTGAGACGGACCTTGATCGGCCCGGTGGTTAGAGAGTTTCGGACGTTTTCCCGCACGAAGCTTCCGTATCCCTCCTGAGAGGGAGATTGAGTTTTGCATCGATTTGGCACCAGACACTCGACCGATATCAATTCCGCCATACAGAATGGCACCCGCCGAGTTGAGGGAATTGAAGGACCAGCTGAAAGATTTGCTGGAAAAAGGCTTTATCAGGCCAAGTGTTTCTCCCTGGGGAGCACCGGTGTTATTTGTAAAGAAGAAAGATGGGACGCTACGTATGTGTATTGATTACAGGCAGCTGAACAAGGTAACTATCAAGAATAGATATCCCCTCCCCAGGATTGATGATTTGTTTGACCAGTTGCAGGGGGTGAGATGTTTTTCCAAGATAGACCTGCGTTCTGGTTATCATCAGGTGCGAGTTAGAGAGGCAGATATCCCAAGATCGCATTCGGGACCGGTATGGGCACTATGAGTTGGTGATGTCTTTCGGGTTGACAACGCTCAATGGTATTCATGGATTTGATGAATAGGGTGTTCGAGCCATTCTTGGATATGTTCGTTATAGTTTTCATCGATGATATCTTGGTGTATTCGCGCACGTGAGCGAGCATCTGGTCATTTGAGGCGGTGTTGGGAGTCCTCGGGGGCCGGCATTGTATGCCAAGTTCTCGAAATGCGAGTTTTGGCCGGCTGGCTTTCTTAGGACATGTTATCGAGCCGATGGTATTCGGGTTGATACAAACAAAGATTGAGGCGATCAGACTTGGCCTAGACCCACTACACCGGCTGCAGAGGTGCGCAGCTTTGGGCCTTGCGAGTTATTAAGGAGGTTCGTGGAGAAGTTTGCTTCTATTTCAAAGATTTTGACTAAGGCGACTCGTAGGCGGCTATGTTCGATGGACGGATACTTGTGAGGAAAGTTTCCAGTTGCTAAAGGAGAAGTTGACGACTCCCCGTTCTTACTCTTCCGGAGGTTTAGATGGATATGTGGTTTATTGCGTCGCAGTGTCGGGCTTGAGTGCGTCGATGCGACGGCAAGGTTATAACTTATGCATCCCGGCTTAGGAAACATGAGAAGAACTATCCCACACATGACTTAGAGTGGCGGCATGATTCATGCCTTGAAGATCTGGAGACATTATTTATATGGAGTTCATGTGGACATTTACATTGCACCACAAGAGTCTCGACATCTTCACCGGAGGAGTGAACTTGCGGCGAGACGGTGGTTGGAGCTACTTAAGGATTACGATGTTGATATTTTGTACCACCGGGAAGGCCGGTGTAGTTGCAGATGCCCTTAGTCGCGGTCGATGGGTAGTCTATCCGATGTTCAGCAGAGAAAGGGATATGGTCCGAGAGTTATACCGATTAGCAAGCCTTGGGGTTCGTTTGGTTGATTCCGTTAGTAACGGATTGGTTCGAGAGGTCGCCGAGTCTTCCATCGTCGAGGAGGTGAAGAGGCGACAGTATGAGGATCCGATTTTGGTACGGTACCGAGATGCAGCTCTCCAGGAAGAGAAAAGTCTATTTGAGGTAGCACCGGATGGGGTGCTAAGATTCGAGGGCCGGTTGTGTGTTCCCGATGTGACAGGACTTCGTCAGCAGATTCTGGGGGAGGCACACAGTGCTCGTTATTCGATTCATCCGGGGTCGACTAAGATGTACCATGACCTCAGGTGCATGTATTGGTGGGATGGTTTGAAGAGGCGTGGCGGTTTTGTTGCCGATGTCCTAATTATCGCGAGTTAAGGTTGAGCACCGAAGCGTGGCTATTACAGCTATTGATATTCAGGTGGAAGTGGGAGGTGGTCAACATGGACTTTATTACAGGGTTACCTCGCACCCAGAGGAGACATGATTCCATTTGGGTTATTGTTGACAGGCTGACGAAATCAGACGTTTTCAGCCGAGGACTATGCCAGATTATATATTAGAGAGATTGTGAGATTGCACGGAGTCCCGGTGTCGATTATATCAGATAGAGGAGCCCAGTTCACGGCTAACTTCTGGAGGTCCTTCCAGAAGGGATTAGGGACACAGGTGAGTCTCAGCACGACGTTTCATCCTCAGACGGACGGACAGGCCGAGCGCACTATCCAGACACTTGAGGATATGCTGCGGGCTTGTGTTATTGATTTCGGGGGTAGCTGGGAGGATCATTTACCTCTTGTAGAGTTTGCTTATAACAACAGCTACCATTCTAGTGTTCAGATGGCGCCTTATGAGGCCTTATACGGGAGGAAGTGCAGGTCACCGATAGGTTGGTTTGAAGTGGGAGAAGTGCAGTTAATCGGGCCAGATTTGGTTCAGCAGGCAGTGGATAAGGTGAAGCTTATCCAGGAGCGGTTATTGGCAGCCCAGAGTCGACAGAAATCATATGCAGATCATCGGCGTCGACACTTAGAGTTTGAGGTTAATGATTGGGTCTTTCTGAAAGTGTCACCCATGAAGGGTGTGATGAGATTTGGGAGGAAAGGGAAACTCAGCCCAAGGTACATTGGGCCGTATCATATTGTCCGAAGAGTGGGCAAGGTTTCCTATGAGTTGGATCTGTCGTCCGATCTTGAGGCAGTACATCCAGTTTTTCACGTGTCTATGTTACGGAGATGCGTTGGAGATCCGTCTAGAGTGCACCGATTCAGATATCCAGTGACAGAGGAGTTGTCGTATGAGGAGAGTCCCATAGCGATACTCGATCGTCGAGTTAGACGACTTGGACGAAGGGCGTGGCTTCCGTCAGTCTTATGGCGGAGCGAGCAGGAGGAAATGGCGTGGGAAGCGAGGATGACATGATGAAGAAGTATCCTCACTTATTCCCTACACCTCCAGTAACCCACTTTCACCTTGTTAGTTTTGATTTAACAATTGTGCTTAAGTATTGTTGTGGCTCGGGAGCATTCTTATTTGCAAAGGAATAGTTAAGAAGATATGTTTATATTGTGTTTTGTGTAAGGCTAGAAGGAACATTCGACGAATGTTTCTAAGGGAATGTTATACCCAGTGGTTCGGCCGTGCGTGTGGGCCGTGCGAAAATTAGAGAAACACGTTCGGGGCTCAGGCGCGCGGAGCGAGGCAGCGCGGCGCCGCGGTGAAATGCGGTGGCGCTGAAGTTCCAGCCATGCGCCGGAAACAGGCCGCGGCCGAAAGATCCGGTGGTCCGCAGAGAGTTGCGCCGCAGCGGGAAGTAGGCGCGGCCGAAGCGGAAATTTGGGGAAAAACTTAGAAAGTCTGATTTTTGTTTTAAAAGAGGCCATGGGAGGGTGACAAGTGTCCCCATCCGATTTCTGCACATGCGTTATATTGACCAAGACTTGGTCATTTCTTTCAACTTTTCATCTTTACACTCCATCTCTCTCTAAGTTAAAAAGCTCATCCTTCTCTCTAAATTCCCAAGAGGAATTCTAGCCTAAGGGAAAAATCTGAAAAGTGTAATAGGAAGGAAAGGTTATTACAAGCTTGTGAAGACTATTGTGGTGGTGTTCTTGGAGTAATGGCTAGCCAGGTGTTGGAATAAGTTTGGCTAAAACTTAAGGTAACATTTCTTCTCTTGTAGTTAGTATTGGGTGTTGCATGTTTAATAGGAAGAACTTGTAGTTGGAAAAATGCACTTAGAGTAGTTGCATGTAAGAAATGGGGTTGATTATGAAAGAATTGGTTAGGGGGATATTATGAGCATGTTGTTGCCTAAATACTACATTAGACTTGTTGGGTTAGTTGTTGTAACTTGTGGGGCTGAATTTTACACACCAAAGTTTAGGTGTGTAATCCCCTTGGTGTTGGTTGGTTGTTGAGCCTTAAACATGGCATTTGAGCGTTAAAAATCGACCTTGGAAAAGGTGGCAATGTATGTAGAAACAAAGGAAACGTTGCCCAATTTTCCGTAGGAAATTGGTGACTTTAACTTGGAAAAATTCTGCATTGTAATTAGAGCTTGATAAGCGTATTGTGGTCATTTTAGGTTGACATACTACGTGCGGTAAATTGGACTTAGCTTGTGGATTGACCGAAGAGGTATGTGGAGCTTTCCTATCTCTTTAGCATGATTAGTTGTACCTATGTAGTACGGTAGACGTACAAGATTTGGAAATCTTCGTTTGTTATAAGTATTTGATACTTGCTTCGTTTTAAAAGAAAAGTATAAAAATCCCTTGGACTTAAGGGAATGTGTTTTACTATTGTTTAACTCTAATATAACGGCTTTATGGGGAGTTGGTTATATTAGCTTGTGAAAGTTTAATGGAGAAAGGTTTTGATGATTTGAACTTGTGGAAGGAAAATGGTTTTAAGGCATGAATTGCCTAAGGTTTTACAAGAAATGAAGTCACTTAATTTAGAAGCTTGAGATAGTTTTAAAAGGAAATGTGACTTGCTTTGAAAAGAAATCGTAACTTGATACTATGGTGATTAGTATCTTGGAATTTTTGTATAAAAAGAGTTATTTCTTAAAAGGTTAAGTACATGATACTTGGGTTAAATTCCCGGATTTTTACTAAAAGACATGATCGTGCCTTAGGTATACTAAAATGAGAGGATGTATTAATACTATTAATAAGAAGTTAGGTGATTCTTAACTTGCTTGAGTTATGATAGGCCGGTAGTGCTTATGTTGTGATGTGATAGGCCAGAGTGCTTATGTTATATTAGCGGATGAGCTATGTTATATATATGTTTATATTGTTACGGGTAAACCCGGGTTATTATTTATGCCATGGATTTGCTACCCATGATGCGAGTGCGCGCTTGTACTCATGCGGATCTGGACCATGGATCCGTGCGGGTGAAATAGTCCCACGCGAGTGCTGCGATGGTACTCATGCGGATCCACGGGATCCATGCGGTGAAATAGTCCCGTGCGGGTGAAATAGTCCTATGACGAGGCGGATGACCTCATGCGGGTCCACAGGACCTATGCGGGTGAAATAGTCCCGTGAGTAGGATTGCTTAATGATACTACGCGAGGTACCTGTTTTGATCGTGAGCCTCCTATTTTTATGCTATAAAACTTATACTTGTTACTCTCATTATTAGTAAGGCACGGTCAACATAATTTGATTTTATCTATAACTTGACATTTTTGGACTTATGATATTACTACAGATTTTCTAGTTTTACATACTTGATACGTTGTGTCCGACCCTTCGCCGGGCTGCGTTCATGCCGCAGTGGAAAGGAAGCGGTGGTAGATCCTCATTCCTAGGATCTTGTACTCAGTGTCGGGAGCTCCATTTCTTGGAGGCTCGACTTTTGGTATGGTTCTCCCGAGTCGTTGATATTTTGTACATTCAGGGCATGACGGGGCCTGTCCGTCATAGTGTTATTCATTCTTAGAGGCCTGTAGTCTTGTCAGAACTTGGTTCGTTAAGGATGTAACTGTTCGGTTTATGTACTTTTGGGTTAGCCATTTTGGGCTAGACTATTCTATATCTTAATGGTTGTTTATCTTGAGTTTACATTCCGCTGGTTTTCTCTGATGTTGTGTCACTAGGGTGCCCGGGTTAAGGCACCGGTCACGGGTCCGGGTTCGGGTCGTGACAATTAATATATATCCTCTCATTTTAGTATACCTAAGGCACTAACATGTCTTTTAATCGAAATTCGGGAATTTAACCCAAGTACCATGTACTTCTAACCTTTTAAGAAATAGTTTTTTTTTATACAAAAATTCCAAGATACTAATCACCATAGTATCAAGTTACAATTTCTTTTCAAAACAAGTCACATTCCCTTTTAGAATTATAATAAGCTTCTAAATCAAGTGACTTCATTTCCTTTAAAACCTTAGGCAACCAATGCCTAAAAATCAATTCACCTTTCTTATTTTCAAATCCTTTACCCGTACTTGTTTTAATTAGAGTAAACCTTTCTTTGTGAACCTTTCAAGAAAACTAATATAACCAACTTCCCATAAAGTCCTTATATTAGCGTTATCCCTTTGCCAAATACATTTTTCCTAAATCCAAGGGACTTATACTTTTGAAATGAAACAAGTATCATATACTTTAAGACAAGTATAGATTATCAAATCTTGTACGTATACCGTACTACATAGATACAACTATTCATGCTCAAGAGATAGGAAAGCTCTACATACCTCTTCGGTCAATCCACTTGCTAAGTCCAACTACCGCAAGTAATATGTCAACCTATAATAACCATAGTATTTTGATTAACCTCTAATTTCAATGTAGAAATTCCAAATTCAAGTTACCAATTCCTAAGGAAAATTGGGCAGCATTTCCTTTGTTTCTACTCACTTTGCCACCTTTTTCAAAGGCCGATTTCCAACACTCAAACGCCTCCTTAAGGCCCAACATCCAAACCAACACAAAGGGGATTACACACCTAATCTTGGGTGTGTAAAATTCTGCCCCACAAGTTATAATACTACACTTAACAATTCTAAAGTAGTTTGTAGGCTACAACATGCTCATAATATCTTTTTAGCCAAAACCTTCATACCCAACCCACATTTCTTGCATGCAATGACTCTAATAGCATTATTTACTACCACAAGTACTTTCTTCCTAATATGCAATACTAAAAACTAATAATAGAGGAAGAATCATTACCTTAGAGCTTTAGCCAAATTTATCCAACAATTTGCTAGCTTCTATTCCAAGAACACTACCACAACAACCTTCACAAGCTAGCCACAAGCTTCCTTCTTGCCTTTTACTTTTTCAGATTTTTCCTAAGGCTAGAATACCTCTTGGAGTTTTAGAGAGAAGGAGGAGCTTGAAATAATTTAAGAGAGAAGGAAGAGTTTTTCTAAGAGAGAGATGAAAGATGACCAAGTCTTTAAGACTTGGTCAATATAATGCATGCAAAGATCAGATGGGGGGGAACACTTGTCCCCCACCCAGGCCATTTAAAAAGAAAAATCTGACTTTTCCTAAGTTTTTCCGCCTGATTTCCCGCCTCGGCGCGGCCCACTTTCCGGGCCGCGGCTGAAACTTCAGCGACCCTCAGTTTTCGCGGCCGCGGCCGCGCCCTACAATTACCACGCGCGCGGCGCTGAGACCCCTGACCGAGGTCCCGGCCCTAACCACGGGGTATAACATTCTCCCCCCTTAGAAACATTCGTCCCGAATGTTCCTTCTAGGCTTACTCAAATCACAATATCGGCATAGACTCAAATAAGGACGCTCCACACGGCTACAACAAAACTCAAGCATAAATACTAAATTTAAAGGCCAACAATTTAGAACGTGGGTTACCTGGAGGTATAGGGAATAAGTGAGGATACTTCTTCATCATGTCATCCTCTGCTTCCCACGTCATTTCCTCCCTGTTCTCGTTCCGCCATAAGACCTTGACGGAAGCCACATCCTTCGTCCGAAGTCGCCTAACCTGACGATCGAGTATCGCTATGGGACTCTCCTCATACGATAACTCCTCTGTTACCTGAACCTCATGAACCGGGTGCACTCTAGATGGATCTCCAATACATTTCCGCAACATGGACACATGGAAAACTGGATGAACTGCCTCTAGATCGGACGGCAGATCCAACTCATAGGCAACCTTGCCTACCCTCCGGACAATCTGGTAAGGCCCAATGTACCTTGGGCTAAGCTTCCCCTTCTTTCCAAATCTCATCACGCCGCCGTGGCGTACCTTTAGAAAATCCCAATCATATATCTCAAATTACAAATGTCGACGCCGATGGTGCGCATCGACTTACCGACTACGAAGCCAACAACCGCTCCTGGATAAGCTTCACCTTATCCACTGCCTGCTGAACTAAGTCTGGCCCGACTAACTGAACTTCTCCCACCTCGAACCAGCCTATCGGTGACCTGCACTTCCTCCCGTATAAGGCCTCATAAGGCGCCATCTGAATACTGGAATGGTAGCTGTTGTTGTAAGCAAACTCCACAAGGCAAATGATCCTCCCACTACCCACGAAATCAATAACACAAGCCCGCAGCATATCCTCAAGTGTCTGGATAGTGCGCTCGGCCTGTCCGTCGGTCTGAGGGTGAAATGCAGTACTGAGACTCACCTGTGTCCCTAATCCCTTCTGAAAAGACCTCCAGAAGTTAGCCGAGAACTGGGCTCCTCTATCTGATATAATCGACACCGGGACTCCGTGCAGTCTCACAATCTCTCTAATATATAATCTGGCATAGTCCTCACGGTGAACGTCGTTCGATAGGAAGAAAATGGGCTGATTTCGTCAGCCTGTCGACAATCACCCAAATGGAATCATGCTTCCTCTGAGTGGTAGGTAGCCCTGTAATAAAATCCATATTTATCACCTCCCACTTCCAAGTCGGAATATCAATAGCCTGCAAAAACCTACCGGGCTTCTGGTGCTCAATCTTAACCTGCTGACAATTCGGGCACTGTGCCACGAACTCCGCAACGTCCCTCTTTAGGCCATCCCACCAATACATGCATCTGAGGTCATGATACATCTTAGTCGACCCCGGATGAATAGAATAACGAGCACTGTGTGCCTCCCCCAGAATCTGCTGACGAAGTCCTGTCACATCGGGAACACACAACCGGTCCTCGAATCTTAGCACCCCATCAGGCGCTGCCTCAAATAGACTCTTCTCCTTCTGGAGAGCTGCATCTCGGTACCGTACCAAAATCGGATCCTCATACTGTCGCCTCTTCACCTCCTCGACGATGGAAGACTCGACAACCTCTCGAACCCGAATTCCTTCACTAACAGAATCAACCAAACGAACCCCAAGGCTCGCTAGCTGATGTATCTCTCGGACCATATCCCTCTTCTCGGTGAACATCGACGGACTACCCATCGATCTGCGACTAAGGGCATCTGCAACTACATGGCCTTCCCGTGGTACGAATATCAACATCGTAATCCTTAAGTAGCTCCAACCACCGTCTCTGCCGCAAGTTCAGCTCCCTCTGGCTGAACATGTACTGGAGACTCTTGTGGTCTGTGTAAATGTCCACATGAACTCCATATAAATAATGTCTCCAGATCTTCAAGGCATGAATCACTGCTGCCAACTCCAAGTCATGTGTGGGATAGTTCTTCTCATGCTTCCTAAGCTGTCGAGATGCATAAGCTATAACTCTGTCGTGCTGCATCAGCACGCACCCAAGCCCGACACCTGACGCGTCACAATAAACCACATATCCATATAAGCCCTCTGGAAGAGTAAGAACTGGGGCGGTCGTCAACTTCTCCTTTAGCAACTGGAAACTTTCCTCACAAGTATCCGTCCACCGGAACATGGCTGCCTTCTGCGTCAGCTTAGTCAAAGGTGCTGAAATAGAAGCAAACTTTTCTACAAACCTCCGATAATAGCCTGCAAGGCCCAAAAAGCTGCGCACCTCCGTCGGTGTAGTGGGTCTGGGCCAAGTCTTGACTGCTTCAATATTCGTTATATCAACCCGAATACCATCGACCCCGATAACATGTCCTAAGAAAGCCACTGACGCCAACCAGAACTCGCACTTCGAGAACTTGGCATACAACTGCCGGTCTCGGAGGACTCTCAATACCGTCCTCAAATGATCTGTATGCTCCTGCTCTGTGCGCGAATACACCAAGATATCATCAATAAACACTATAACGAACATATCCAAGAATGGCCTGAACACCCTATTCATCAAATCCATGAATACTGCTGGGGCGTTGGTCAGCCCGAAAGACATCACCCTGAACTCATAGTGCCCATACCGGGTCCTGAATGCAGTCTTTGGGATATCTATCTCTCTAACTCGCACCTGATGATAACCAGACCGCAGGTCTATCTTGGAAAAACACTTTGCACCCTGCAACTGGTCAAACAAATCGTCAATCCTGGGGAGGGGATACCTGTTCTTGATAGTTACCTTGTTCAGCTGCATGTAATCAATACACATACGCAGCGTCCCATCCTTCTTCTTTACAAATAACACTGGCGCCCCCCAAGGAGAAACACTTGGCCTAATAAAGCCTTTCTCCAGCAAATCTTTCAGCTGGTCCTTCAATTCCTTCAACTCGGCAGGTGCCATCCTGTATGGCGGAATAGATATCGGTCGAGTATCTGGTGCCAAATCAATGCAAAACTCAATCTCCTCTCGGGAGGATACCCGAAGCTCGTGCGGGAATACGTCGGAAACTCTCTAACAACCGGGCCGATGAAGGTCCAGATCTCACTCTCGATGTCGAATACCCGAACCAAATGGTAAATATACCTCTTCTGTACCATCTTCCTAGCCTTGAGGTAAGAAATAAACCTACCCCTCGGCGATGCAGTATTCCCCTTCCACTCGATAACCGGCTCACCAGGAAATCGGAACCGGACTAACCTCTCTCTGCAGTCCACATTGGCATAGCAAGACGCTAGCCAATCCATACCCATAATCACATCGAAGTCTGTCATATCCAACTCTATCAAGTTAGTTGTTATACCCCGTATTTCCAGAGTATGTACGTGAGGGCGTACGTATAAAAATTTAAGCCTTAAGGTTGGCAAGGTTCGAAATTTGGGCACAAGTGCCGAAAGGAATCGTTTTTCGACGAAACGTTTTACAAGACTTGCGAAGGGAAAAATACGGCTATGCCATTTTTAATTTTTGCGGATTTTTCCGAGAGACGAAACATTTTGGACCAACGGGAGGGTGACATGTGTCACCCTCACATTGGAAGAGGTTGGGGCGGCAAGATGGACGAAATAGGTGGCATTGGTTAGGTAGGATATTTTGTGCAAGTTGGTGTGGTAGATGGATAAGGTACACATGGTTAAATCCTAGCCCTACACTTGCCTAACACTTGGATTGATCTTGGCCATTGGCTGGCCATTGCTTGACCTATAAATACCCCCCCTTAGTTGATGAACTTCTTCATCCAAAAATCATTCTCCAAGTCTAAAAACCCTCTCCCCCTTAAGTGTTGTGTTCGTCCAAGGTCCCCCTCCCCTTTGTGAGCCCTTGGCCGAGAGCCTTCCCCCCCACCTTGAGTGAGGCTTGGCCGAGAGGGTACCCCCCCTACCTTGAGTTGTTCTCGTATAATATACCCCCCCCCTTGGTAGAGAAATACTCTCCAAGTATTGTTATAATGCCCTAAATACCTTAGCCCAAATACCTTGTAGTACTTTCCAAAGTTACCTCTATACGTAGAGCCCGGAAATACTATTATACTTCCTTTAGCCACTAAACGAAACCCTAAGGAAATCTTCATTGATGGTTGAAGTATTTGAGTAGAAGTTGGTTAGAACTTCTAAGGGTTGTTTGGAGCGGGTTGGAGCGCACAGATTAAGAGCTAAACGTTGCTCATGATCGACTTTAAACTTGGATAATATTGGGCTTACCGAGGTAAATAATCCTATCCTTCTAGTGTAATTGGAAATTACATACTGTAGTTGTTTAGAAATGAATATAAGATTCATAGAAGATATTTGAACTATAATAGAAGGATATTACAGAAAAGACTTGAACTGAAATCACATCAGAAGAATATTAAGTAGAAGATTCAATCAGACTTACATAGAATTTGTATTCTGATGGTGATAACCTTTATTGGTTGAATGTTCTGCGAGTAGCATGTACTACTTGGAAGGTGGACAAGGCTAACCGGGTTATAGCCGTGGAGCGTTTTGCTTATAGTCGATAATCGTCGCGAGGTATGTGATTCTTCATATACTCTTGAGAATGAAGTATTTTAAAAGAATATATATATAGTACGGTAGACGTACGTGTGGCAATGTCTTTTGACTTAAGCCTGAATAATATATATATATAGTATGGTAGACGTACGTGTGCTAGCGAATATAGTTATGCAATGTCTTTTGACTTAAGCCTGAATAATAAGAACCTTGAAATATTTTAAAGGAATATATATATAGTACGGTAGACGTACGTGTGTTAACTGAATGTAGTGTTACGATAATGTCTTTTGACTTAAGTTTGAATAATATATATATATAGTACGGTAGACGTACGTGTGTTAACTGAATGTAGTGTTACGGCAATGTCTTTTGACTTAAGCCTGAATAATAAAGAATCTTGAAGTATTTCAAAAGATTAAGAAACCTTTTTGAAAGAAGAGTAATACTTGGTTTTGAAAACATAAGAGTTATACTAGCTTTATGGGAAGATAGGTATAACGTCTTAAGAGAGAGATAAAGAGAATGGTTTACTGATTTTTAGAAGTTAGGAGACTTGATCTTAAAAGATAAGAGACTTGACTTAAAAGAATTAATATGAATTTTGTGTGAAACCTCATTCGTGAGTAATGAGTACTTGGTTTTTAAAAGGAATAATGTTTTACTGATTTCGGAAATCAGAATGAGTATCGACAAACCACTGCAGCGTTAATAAATGAAAATGTAATGACTAATGAAGTATTATTAAAACCAGTAGAAACCTCCATCTGCATAGAAGCTAAGATGAGACAAAATGATATTACATTTTCTAGATCATGGCTGCTTTAATAAGATGGTTATAAACAAGAATAAAACTGCTCACACATATGGCATATGTTACTCAATTGTTTTAAAAGAGATTTAGACATTGAACTATGAAACTTTTCTAAAATAAAGAGACTTGAGTAATTGAAATTAGGCAAACTGGAACTTTAGGGAAAAGAAAGGCATTGTTTTGTCTTAAATTGGTTTAAAACAAAAAGTGTTATAACAGCTTTATGGGAAGTTAGTTATAACGACTTTATGAGAACAAAAGAAGGGTTTTATCATTGGTTTTAATGTGGTAACTTGACTTTAAAAAAGAGAAGTGTTTTGGTCCAAAAAGAAGGCATGGTATTGCCTTAATTTGGTTTTAAAAAAGGAAAGTATGGAAGTTGTTTTGGTTTACTTAAAAAGATGTAAGTCACTCTATTTTTATACTAAGGGTATCGGGTGACTTTTATAAAAGGAATGTATCTTTTAAAAGGAATTTAACGTACGTAGTACTTTAGGGTTAAAACTCGGACTTTGACATAAAATGAAAGTACCTTGAGTTGGTATAACTTGCCTATGCTTGTTGTTGTGAAACTTGCCTATGCTTGTTGTGATAGCCTTTGTTGTGCAAGAATTGTGTTTCTATACTACCGCGTCTCTCGATGGAGGGCCTGTTGACTTGCTGAGAACTTACTTGGACGTACCGGCAGTGACGGAGAATTCCACGGGTACGCTCATGTTGATAGTGTTATTCCATGGACTAGCTCTCCATGAGGTTTCTTATCGGCGCCTTGGTACCGGTGGTGGCCAGACTTGCCCCGCCTCGTGGTCGATTCGCCTGTACTGTAGTTAGCCCTCGCACTTGCCCTGCTCGATTGTAGTGACGAAGTCTCGTGATCGACGCTCGTACCGTAGTTAGCCCTCGACTTGCCGGTCACCACGTGGCGGCCTTGGTATCTGGTAGTCGGCTTTAGACTTTCCCCGTGTCGCCTTCGTGGTTTGGTTGTATTGTATTGTAATACGCTTTGGCATCGTGTAGGACTTGGTGTTCAGTGTACTTCGTGTTATCATATCATATCGCCACGGCGATGAGGAAGGTATTCCACGGGCATGATTGATGTTGTGGGCGTGAGACCCAATATTTATATTTGAGTAATGACTTGGAGGGCGTGAGTCCCTGACTTGATATAACTGTTATATGTGTGTACTGTAGTTTGGTTATCATACATGTCTCCTGCTTTATATAGACTATTATGATTTCATTTACAGTATTTACAGTTTCACATACTTGGTACCTGTTGTACTGACCTCCTTCGGGGGGCTGCGTTCATGCCGCAGGTAGAGGTACATCGGCTGTCGATCCCCGCGTTTAGGATCACTTTTGATTGAAGCTCCGTTCCTTCGGAGGCTTATCTTTTGGTATGTTACCCTGAGTCTGTAGGTTCTTGTACATTCAGGGGTATGGCGGGGCCCTGTCCCGTCATAGTTGTTGTATAAATCTTAGAGGTCTGTAGCACTGTTGTGGGCAGGGTTGTAAGGATTAAACTGTTCAACTTTGGTAATTATATATATATGCCGTAAGGCGATTTTCTCTCAGGTAAAATGTGTCTCATTTCACATTTTGTTTCATGTATTGTTTTTATGTTCCGCTGATTACTCTGATGTATGACTACTTGGGTGCCCGGGTAAGGCACGATCCAGCCGGGCGGGTCGTGATATCGGTAGAGTCGACGACCATCTATAGTCAGGCAAGCCTTATATACCCGGCTACCATCAAGCACTGCAGCGTAGCCACCTCAAAAGATTCTATGGACTCGAGCTCTATCCCTATTCTACCCGTGATATGAGGAGATATATAGGACAAGGTAGAACCTGGATCTATCAAAGCATATCATCCACGAAGAAACCAATAATGTACTGGCGACATCGGGTGGCGCCTCACGGTCTGACGATCGACATAGCATAGATGCGGTTACGAGGACCATTGGAACTAGAACCCGCCACGACCCTGCGCGGCCTGGCCGTGAACTCACGCCTCGGCGCATAACAAGCGAAGATGAAGACCCGGCCAGGCCCGGTGGTGAGCCATAGCATTTCCGCGCCTGCAGTGGACAATCTCTCTTCAAATGGCCTGCATCCAAGAGTAACAAGCTCTGGAGGAACACGACACCCCATAATGGCAATCACCACATCGACCACACCGAGGCATAGGTGGCCTCATCATTGGAACTTTGGTCCTGCAGGCAGAAGCCACGGAACCTGTCCCGCTCCTAAATACTCAGACGTCCGAAGATGGTGGAGGCGCTCTGGGCCGTGGTGCAAATCTGGTTCTGCTGGGGTTGTCTACCCTAAAACTACCAGAGGATCTGCTTTGTCTTGGCCTCTTCGCGATACTGTCGATCCGTCGGCCCCTGCGTTCTCGCACCCAGTGCATATGCTGCATGCGGGCAATGTCCATGCGGTGAAGAGCCACGCGCGCAACTCGGCCAAGTGATCATCGAGTCTGTGACATAGCGGTGCACCACTCCGTATGCGCTACCGGCGGGCGCATACTGAAACGATGAGTCAAACTCACATTGTACTCCCGAACCGTCGCCCACTGTCTCGGTGTCAAAAATCTATCGGCGAGCCCTCGCCATCTGCGGAGGCAAGAAATGGGCAAATGCGCCTGAGAACTTCGTCCCAACAGTGAAGCACATGCTCCCGGGGCGGTTCCCATGAATCATACCGATCCAAGCTGCGGTGTCCGCGGCCGATCACGAACCTAGTACCACCGACTCGGTCTCGAAGCCCGATCACCTCATAATCCAGAAGCGCCGGATAAACTCCCGAGATCATCCTCGAGCCTCGACCCATAAAACTACGGTGAGGCTGCGACTCAAAAGTCCTCGGTCTCAAGCTAGCTGCTGTCTTTGAACTACGGTGCAATGGAATCGCTAGTCTCCGGCTATCCTCGTATGCAGCCCACGATCTGGCTAATGGCGGGCCATCTCCTTCAAGCCCATATCCTGCCAGCTTTCTTTGGAGGCTCAGTACCGCGGTCTCGATGGCCTGTTCTTGCCTCGGACTCTGCTTTGGGGTTGGCGGCGTTGTAGAACTCGCCGTCAAACATCTCATCCGTAGGGCGGGCTGTGCCACAGTAACCTCGGTGCCTACTAGTAGTTCCCTCTCTTGCCTTGCCCATACGGGCGCGGTTGCCTTGCGTGGAGGCATAACTGATACATAAAGGAAAACATCAGAGGAGGTTCAACCTATAACTCGGCTCTATTGCACGATCTTAGAGTGAAAGAATGGAAACCAATCCTAAATATCATGCAGCCTCTTGATTATAGATGTGGTGCACGACACACCGATAATCCAGACTCTCTGAACACGATGCGTGGACACTTTCCGAGGACTAATCGCTCGATACCACTTTTGTCACGACCCGACCGGGGCGGCGGTACCCTACAGGTACCGCATCGGTATATGTCAGAGAATAGCAGCGGAACATACATAACACATAACTTATAAAATGGGTAAACATCATTGGCCAGCCGATAAGGATGTCTTCCATAAAACATACTTAAACAAAGTATAGTAGTACAACTGGTTCTTAGAGCCCAAAACATAAATGTGACCACAGACCTCTACAGATAACAACTGTGGCGGGACAGGGCCCCGCCATACCCCTGAATGTACAAAATAAGCATCAGGGAATGTCCGTACCAATAAACAAGCTTCCGGAGAAATGGAGCTTCTGACACCAGAATAGTGATCCTAAGAACGAGGATCCACAATCTGCTTACCCTTACCTGCGGCATGAACGCGGCCCAGAGAAAGTCGATACACAACGTGCAGTATGTAAAGCGGAAAATCTTGTAGTAATATCATAAGTCAAAAATAATTTGAGTCATAAACGAAAATCGGTTTACTTTGCGCGTGCCTTACTAACAATGAGAGCAACAAATGTATATATATATCTGCATAAAAATAGGAAGCTCATGATCAAAGCGAGTACCTCGCCTGTAGTATCATTAAGCAATCCTACTCACGGGACTATTTCACCCGCATAGGTCATGTGGACCCGCGTGAGGTCATCTGCCTCGTCGTGGGACTATTTCACCGCGTGGGACTATTTCACCCGCATGGATCCTGTGGACCCGCATGAGTACCATCACCGTACTCGCGTGGGCCTATTTCACCGCGTGGATCACGTGGGACCGATCGCGTAGTACAAGCGCGCTCGCGTCATGGGTAGCAAATCCATGGCATAAGTAGTAAACCATCCTATCGAGCATACCCGGCCACCCATCGATGTCGGTATGTCCAAAGGAAATAACAAGAATAACCCGGGGTTTACCCGTAATAATATATATAACATAGCTCATCCGGCTATCATACATAACATAAGTACTACCGGCCTATCATATCATAACATAAGCACTACCGGCCTATCATATCATAACATAAGCAAGTTAAGAAATTCCCTAACTTCTTATTAACATTATTAATATATATCCTCTCATTTTAGTATACCTAAGGCACTAACATGTCTTTTAATAGAAATCCGGGAATTTAACCCAAGTACCATGTACTTCTAACCTTTTAAGAAATAGTTTTTTTTTTATACAAAAATTCCAAGATACTAATCACCATAGTATCAAGTTACAATTTCTTTTCAAAACAAGTCACATTCCCTTTTAGAATTATAATAAGCTTCTAAATCAAGTGACTTCATTTCCTTTAAAACCTTAGGCAACCAATGCCTAAAAATCAATTCACCTTTCTTATTTTCAAATCATTTACCCGTACTTGTTTTAATTAGAGTAAACCTTTCTTTGTGAACCTTTCAAGAAAACTAATATAACCAACTTTCCATAAAGTCCTTATATTAGCGTTATCCCTTTGCCAAATACATTTTCCCTAAATCCAAGGGACTTATACTTTTGAAATGAAACAAGTATCATATACTTTAAGACAAGTATAGATTATCAAATCTTGTACGTATACCGTACTACATAGATACAACTATTCATGCTCAAGAGATAGGAAAGCTCTACATACCTCTTCGGTCAATCCACTTGCTAAGTCCAACTACCGCAAGTAATATGTCAAGTAATATGTCAACCTATAATAACCATAGTGTTTTGATTAACCTCTAATTTCAATGTAGAAATTCCAAATTCAAGTTACCAATTCCTAAGGAAAATTGGGCAGCATTTCCTTTGTTTCTACTCACTTTGCCACCTTTTTCAAAGGCCGATTTCCAACACCCAAACGCCTCCTTAAGGCCCAACATCCAAACCAACACAAAGGGGATTACTCACCTAATCTTGGGTGTGTAAAATTCTGCCCCACAAGTTATAATACTACACTTAACAATTCTAAAGTAGTTTGTAGGCTACAACATGCTCATAATATCTTTTTAGCCAAAACCTTCATACCTGACCCACATTTCTTGCATCTGATGACTCTAATAGCATTATTTACTACCACAAGTACTTTCTTCCTAATATGCAATACTAAAAACTAATAATAGAGGAAGAATCATTACCTTAGAGCTTTAGCCAAATTTATCCAACAATTTGCTAGCTTCTATTCCAAGAACACTACCACAACAACCTTCACAAGCTAGCCACAAGCTTCCTTCTTGCCTTTTACTTTTTCAGATTTTTCCTAAGGCTAGAATACCTCTTGGAGTTTTAGAGAAGGAGGAGCTTGAAATAATTTAAGAGAAGGAAGAGTTTTTCTAAGAGTGAGATGAAAGATTACCATGTCTTTAATAATTGGTCAATATAATGCGTCAAAGATCGGATGGGAACACTTGTCCCACGAGCCATTTAAAAGAAAAATCGACTTTTCCTAAGTTTTTCACGATTTCCCGCCTCGGCGCGCACCTGCTTCGGCGCGCGGCGCGCAACTCTGCGGACCGCCGGATCTTTACGCGTCGCGGCCACTGCTTCCCGGCGCGCCTGAAACCAGCGACCTCAGTTTTCGTGGCCGCGGCCGATTACACGCCAGCGCGGCTGCCTCCCGGCGGCCGCTGAGACCCCTGACCGAGGTCCCGGCCCTAACCACGGGGTATAACACATCTCTTCTCTCATAAATCAAATCTGTAGTGAAAGATGGAAGCTCCATTTTATGGATACTTCAAGTCTCGTCTCTGAGTTTCGACAAGTCTACACTCTGACAAGCCTTGAAGTAGGGGACATTTGTAGATATCAAAATTTTGTAGGACTTTACAAGATGAGTCCATTGCATCTTCAAACTCTAAGTCTGTTAGGTTTCCTGGAGGCTAATCTACCTTAATCTCTAGCTTATGCCTATATAAAAGGACACATAATTCCTTGAAAATGCATCTCCAAAATCCCACAAATTCATGGGATATTCATAATGACATCAAGGCATCAAATATTATCTTTATCAAATTGCCCAACGTTCTTGAGATCAAATACATCAAGGAGTTCATCCTATGTTCGAGAAATAAGCTACTAACAACCCTTGAATCATGGAGAAAATTTAGGAGAGAAGAATCAAGGAATAAACAGATTTGTACCCGCACTATGCTTATCAATAAAATATTATGTTTCTTCATACTTTGTTTGTGGTTGCAATTTATTTCCATATATTCAAAATTTTGTTGCAAACAAATTTTTGTTTGCATCAAACTTTTGATATCCACAAATAAAATATGAAGAAACAAAGATTTTATTGATCAATATTGAGGGTACAAATCTGCTTATTTCTTTAATTCATCTCTCCTAGTATTTCTTCGTAATTTGAGGGTCATTAATAGCTTATTTATCGAATCTATGAAGACCTCTTTGTGATGTATTTGATCTCCAAGAATGTCAGACAGTTTGATAAATGCGGTATTTGATGCCTTGATCTCTTTGTGAATATCCCAGAGATTTATGGAATCTTCGAGATCATATTTGATGTCTTGATCTCTTTGTGGATATCCCAGGGATTTATGAAATATTCGAGATGTCTATTCAATGAAATGTGTCCTTTTATATAGGCGTGAGCTAAGTTTAGGGTAGAGTGACTTTCAAGAAACCATAACATGCCTTATAGTTTGTAGACAGAGATTGGACTTGTCTTGTCGAGTCCTACAAAAATTTTGATGTCTACAAATGCCCTATACTTCAAGATTTGTATAAGTGTAGACTCGGTAAAACTCAAAGACGAGACTTGAAGTACCTATTAAAATAGAGCTTTCATCTATGCAGTTTTATGACTCCGGATTTTGAAGATTTGATTTGTGAGACAAGAGATGAAGGGCAGATTTGATCCCACTGGCGTGCCAATTTGTTTGGAACAAATTTTGATATGTGGAATATAAACTGCAAACACAAACAAAATATGAAGAAACATAATATTTTTGTCACGCCCCGAACCCCGGGCCCGTGACTGGTGCCCTACCTGGGCACCCTTCTACCTTAACAACACAAGTAAACTGCGAAACTTAAATAACGCCTCATTTTTTTTTAACCAGCGTGCGTACTGAGGCAAAGCCAAGGCTCCCGTATAATATACATATACAAAAGACACTTTACTGCATGCGAGTCAAATCCAGCGTATGAATACGGACCTCAAGAGTTTTTCTTGAACTATGACGGACAAGGCCCCGTACCCATAAGCGTACAAAGCACATGCTTGAAAGAACTTATACCAAAAAGATAAACTCCCGAACAGAAGGAGCTATCCAAAAACTCTGAGCAGGGTCCTACACCTGCAGATCACCAAACAACGTACCTAAACCTGCGGCATGAACGCAGCCCCCCGAAGGAGGTCAGTACGAAGAATGTACCAAGTATGTGAAGCGATGAAATCGTAATGAAATCATAACATTCTAAACAAAGCAGAGACATGTATGATAGCCAATCTACGATACAATACATAGCGATCATATCAGTCGAGGGCCGCGTACCAAAGTCATTACTAAAATATAACCATGGGTCTCACGCCATATATCAATCATGCGTGGAATCCTTTCTCACCGCCGATCCGTGATATAATATAACACCAATAGGCATACCTGAACACCAAGTCATAATAACAATATCCCTCGTGGTCGTATGCCCCGGAATCCCACATCGTATAAGCATGACCATGGGGTAATACAAACAAATCAGAATCTAACGCCTCACGATCACACGCCGGAATCCCACATCGTATAAGCATGTCCAAGGAGTATCCCCCGTGGTCGCATGCCCCACAAAACGTAAAATTCCTCGGGTGGGCCCCACATGACCAAATCCGTAAAAATAAATTTCCATAATGTTAATAAGTTCCATACTCTCCCAATAATGCATTTTGAGAATCCAATTCTCAACAACGGACATTTTTCCTTTCCGACGCTCGGAAGATTTTCTGTCGGAAAAACAATTCTTCCTTTCGCACTAATTTCCAAGTCTTGTGTTCCTTACGTACTTTCTCTTATACATGTCCTGGACTTACGGGGTGTAACATTCTTCCCCCCTTAGAAACATTCGTCCCCGAATGTTCTTAGTCGGTTGTCAAGCTATACAAACTCCGGCACAATCTCTATACTATGCCTATTAATCAATAATCCACAAGACCAACGATGCCACACATGGCCAACACATAACATACGTAAACATATCAATGGACCTTCCGTCCGCGGCCCCTTCTCACAAAACTCGAAGGTTACAGTCTTATCACAAACAAGATCTTTAGAGGTTACTTTCTTTTCTTACTTGTCATACTTTCTCGTACTTCCAAACTTATTTAGTACACGTACAAAATCAACTAGACTTGGGCCTTGCATCCTCGTGACCCTATCACATAGCGGGACCATTACCAACTGACATCACCCGATTCCATACTATCGGTTGACCCGAAATGAGTCCATAACCCGACCCATCGTCACACTCAACTTCTCATTCTTAGTCTGAAATAAATCTCTCTATTATCTCAAGGTACTTCTCACCCTATCCCCCTATTCACTAGAGGTTTGTCACATAGGTCGAAGTATTTCTACCGTACATCCTTCCCTATTGGTCTATACACTGTTACGGGGTAATTACAACTTGTGAACTCTACACAACTATAGTCTCAGTTCACTTATCATTCTTGTCAACATTCTTAACTTTTCACTTTACTAATCAAAGTATTCCTACCTCTGGGGTACTATCACTTACAACTGCTAGCACCGATATCTTGGTCAAAAACATAACTGTTTCCCTCATGACCCTAAAGTCTTCTCTAATCGAGCTGGAGGCTCTGGTCTTTGGGGCCTCAAAACTCGCGTAAGAACTCGATCATTGCGACCTGATATCCAGATACCACAGGCATAAGCCCTATCAACTCTCTGAGAAAGACTAGTAGCTCCTGCTACTCCTTTGCCCTTCTACAGGCGGTGTTGCCTCTCGAGGCATAAGCGTAACACAAAATCACGTCGAGAGGAATTATCTTACTAACACGGCTCATGGCACGATCTCGAGTGAGAAGAATAGAAACTAACTCTAAATGTCCTGTAGCCTCGTTTATGGGTGTGGCGCGCAACACACCGATAATCAAGACTTACTAGACACGGTGCCAGACATTCCGGACCGATCGCTCGATACCACTCTGTCACGCCCGAACCCGGGCGTGGGTGCCCTACACAGGCACCGCCTTCTACCTTAACAACACAAGTAAAGCTGCGGAACTTAAATAACGCCTCATTTTTTTGTTTTTAACCAGCGTGCGTACAAAGGCAAAGCCGTGAGGCTCCATATAATATACATATACAAAAGACACTACACCATACGAGTCCATTCCACATATGAATACGGACCTCAAGAGTTTCTTGAACTATGACGGACAAGGCCCGCCGTACCCATAATCGTACATAAGCACATCTTGAAAGAACTTATACCAAAAAGATAAACTCGACGGAAGGAGCTATCCAAAACTCGGCGGTCCTACACTGCAGATCACCAAACAGCGTACCTAAACTGCGGCATGAACGCGGCCGAAGGAGGTCGGTCTGAAGAATGTACCAAGTATGTGAAACGATGAAATCTGTAATGAAATCATAACGATCTAAACAAAACATGAGACATGTATGATAGTCAACCTACAAGATACAATACATAGCGATCATATCAAGTCGTGGGACGCGTGCCTCAAAGTCATTACTAAAATATAACCATGGGTCTCACGCCCATATATCAATCATGCCCGTGGAATCCTTTCTCACTGCCGGCAGTCCATGATATAATATAACACCAATAGGCATACCTGAACACCAAGTCATAATAACAATATCCCTCGTGGTCGCATGCCCCGAAATCCCACATCGTATAAGCATGACCATGGGGTAATACAAACAAATCCGGGAATCTAACCCGCCTCCTGATCACATGCCCCGGAATCCCACATCGTATAAGCATGTCCAAGGAGTATCCCTCGTGGTCGCATGCCCCACAAAACGTAAAATTCCTCGGGTGGGCCTCACATGACCAAATCCGTAAAAATAAATTTCCATAATGTTAATAAGTTTCAGACTCTCCCAATAATGCATTTTGAGAATCCAATTCTCAACAACGAACATTTTTCCTTTCCGACGCTAGGAAGATTTTCTGTCGGAAAAATAATTCTTCCTTTCGCACTAATTTCCATGTCTTGTGTTCCTTACGTACTTTCTCTTATGCATGTCCTGGACTTACGGGGTGTAACAATTTTATTGATAAATATTTATGGGTACAATATCTATTTGATCCCTTGATTCTTCTTTCATAAAATTTCTCCGTAATTCGAGGGTTGTTAGTAGTGTATTTCTCGAACCTAGGATGGCCTCCTTGTGATGTATTTAATCTCCAAGAATGTCAGGCAGTTGGATAAAGGCACTATTTGATGTCTTGATATTTTATGAATACCCATGAGTTTATGGGATATTTGAGATGAGATCAAGACATCAAATATTGTCTTTAGCAAACAACCCGACGTTCTTGAGATCTAATACATCAAGGAGGTCATCCAATGTTCGAGAAATAAGCTATTAACAACCCTCGAATCATGGATAAAATTTAGTAGAGAAGAATTAAGGGAATAAACAGATTTGTACCCGCAATGCTTACTAAGTAAAGTATTATGTTTCTTCATACTTTATTTGTGGTTGCAATTATATTCAAAATTTGTTGCAAACAAATTGGCACGCCCAGTGGGACCAAATATGTTCATCATCTCTTCTCTCACAAATCAGATCTGCAAAATTCTGGAGCTACAAAACCGCAAAGATGAAAGCTCAAATTTTATGAGTACTTCAAGTCTCGTCTACGTGTTGTTCGATATTTGCGTAAATCTCCAGCCCAAGGTTTATTCCTTTTTTCAGACCCATCTCTCTCTTTTGGCATTTTGCGATGCGGATTGGTATTTATGTGTTGATTCACAGAGATCCATTAGTGGAATTTTCATTGGTGGTTCTCCGATCTCGTGGAAATCAAAAAAGCAAATCTTAGTCTTACTCTCCTCCGCAGAGGCGGGGTACCGGTCCATGCGGTGACTCATCCCTGAATTGACTTGGCTTCATCGTCTATTGACTAGTTTATCTACTACTTTGACTCTCTCGATACTCGTCCATTCCAATAGCCAAGCCACTTTTCATATTGCTCGCAATCCCATTTTCCACGAACGAATCACTGCCACTTCGTCCGTCAACGGTTTCTAGCTGGCTTAATTTCCCTAAATTTTGCTCCTTCATCATCCCATCTCGCCGATGATTTTACAAAACCCTTATCGGGTCCTTCTCATTTTCACAGTCTCTCTTCTCTCCCCTCCAACTTGAGGGGGTGTTGGATTTAGTGCCCGTTTGGTTGGGCTTATGTGAAGCTCATAAGTGTTTATTTTTTAAAATAAGCACTTATGAAAAGTTCACTTATAGAAAATTTTGGAGGTGTTTGTTGAAAAATGTAGTAGAGCTTATGGGCAGGGGCGGAGCCAGAATTTCGGACTAGGGGAGCCTATTTATATTTAAGGGGGAGCCCGGGCTAGGGGGAGCCTATTTTGGTCCAGTTGTCCACACATTTAAAAGAAGAAGTGTAAAGAATTGAAGACTTTATTGTAATATCATGAATATTACTAGTAGTATACTAGGAAAAATTTAAATTTGAGGGGGAGTCCGGACCCCCTTGGTTACATGGTGGCTCCGCCACTGCTTATGAGTGTCATAAACACTTATTTCATAAAACCAAAAATTGAGCTTATGGGAGTAGAGCTTCTTTTGACCTATAACTTTTTTTATTTTTTTATACAAAAACACATTTTTTTTTGGCAATCAAACACCTAACATTTTTTGATAAAAACTTTACTTTAAAAAATTCTACTCCTATAAACTCTACTCCTATAAACTCTACTCATATAAATTCTTTTTAATAAGTTGTACCAAACGGGGCCTTACACCTATTCATGCTAATTCTGCAAGTTCTAATTTGATTGATGGAACACGAGAGAAAATATTAAAGAAGAAAAGGACGTTGAACTCTTGAGGAATCTGAGACTGGAACGAAGATGTATATCTTCTACAAGCACAGGTGGCGCATCAATAGCCATTGGATCAATAGTGCTGGATTTAATCACAGCCATACGATTAAATAGGATTCCATGTATAGCTAATGATAGTTAGTTATTCTTTTATTCTTTGTCCAAGGTGGACTCTCATTCCAGGAGCCCCACACTCCGGTCCGACTGGACTGTGAAGTTATTCTTTTATTCTTTGTTGTATAAATAATAGACACGTAGGTAGTTTGTTAGGTCTCACTTTCAGCTCAAAATTTGTATATATATATATACACTGCGTATGGAATGAATATATACAAAAAAAATTACAAATCTCTTCCAAGTTTTACATGGAGTGTTAAAGTTATTAGAATCATGTTAATCAACTTATTTGAATAATAATTGACCTGAACCATCAAAACAGACAAAAACCAAAATAGTTATTCTAATTGGTCATAACTTAGTTTTCTATTGGATTGGTTCAAGACATTTCCAAGGGGAAGAATATTTCGAAATTGAATTGTAAACATGTTGTTCACTCTTTTGGACATCTTATTGCCTTAATGAAGTAGTAGATGTTACAAACCAGAAAAAAAGAAGGTAAAATGTAATATAGATGCTTTCATGTGCCCATGTGACTAGGGATGTGAGTGAGTCAAACTATTCGATTCAATTCACAAAATTAAGCTCGGAAAAGCTCAATTTGAGTTCGGGTTTGTTAAATCAAATATAAGGCCGAATTTTAAAAATAGATTCGGCCCAAATCGAGCCGAATATTCGGCCTGATCCGCCCCATGCCCCGCCCCAGGTCCAATCCATATATATATATATATATATATATATACCCAACCCTAAAATATTTTGTGTTGCGTCTTGTTTTGCCCTCGCCTCTCTCGACTCTTCAGCTCTTCTCCCTCTCTTCAGCTATTCTCCCTCATTTGTTGCGGTCTTGCCCTCTTTCAGACCTACTTCTTGCTACGGTCTTGCCCTCTTCTTCCTCGTTTGCTCTGACTCTGACCTCACTCTAATCTTGACGGCTAAGATTAAGCCACCAGTTGAGTGCTGGAGGTACAAACCCCACAACGTCACGATTCTTCCTTCATGATCAATGTCAGATTCAGATCTTCTCATCTCCCCCACATCATCGATTCCGAATTCTTCAGACTTGCAAGGTATGTAATAAAAATTTTGATTTAAACTTTTAGGATTTTCGATATTGATACTAATTGAGTAATTGTTGTGTAACTTGTGTTTTCGACAATCGATTATTACAGTATGAGTTTGAATTAGGGTTTTGTATTTGAACTTTTAGGGTTTCAATTCTTATGATTCTGATGTTCAATTGTTGATGCATATAACTGTAATTAGGATAATTAATGTTTGATTTTGATTTTGGATTTCAATTTCACATTTGTTTTCGGTCAAAAGTTAAAATTATTTTTTAACTTCAGATTTTACCCCTTTTTACTTTATTTTTTGTCATTTGGATGTCCTAAAAATGGTACAAGTTATAAAGTTATGAATTTGTAATTAGAGTTTTTTGTAAATTGTAATTTGTTTTATTTTAATTCAATTTCCTTTTAATTAAATAATTACATTTTCACTTTCAAAAATCTAATAAATGACTTTCTCTTTTGTTGATTCATCAGATACTCCCCAGTTTGATTCTGATGATGACTTGGGGATTGAGAACCTAGAGTCTGACAATGATGAAGAGGAACAAGGCAATGGTACAGGAGGCTACTTGAGTATGCTTGCTTTGTTAAAGTCAGTTAAGGATACTCCTCTAAATGAGGATAGCCAAGGGGTACAACAACAACAATCTCAATCTGTTGAAGGTGGTGCCGGAGATTGTTTATCTACTCCTGAACCATCAAATAGATCAGATGTTTGGAATCACATGGATCGAATTACACTGCCTTCTGGTGAAAAGAAGAACAAATGCAGACATTGCAGTAAACTAATGTCAGTTCAAAAAAAGGCACTACTTCTCACATATTGAGGCATTTGAATGAAGTCTGTCCTTCCGGGCACAAGTATTTTCCAAAACCAATTCATGAAGATAAGTCAGATAAGTGTAAACAAACTCAGCTTTCTGGTGTTGTTATTTTTTAGGGAGAAAGTTCTATTCAATCTTTTGTGTTTAGCTTTGATAAAGTCAAAACACTAGTTGCTCATATAATTTTGGCTCATGAGTACCCCTTTATTATTGTTGAACATAGGGTCTTTAATGAATTATTGAAGGCTTATACTCATTACTACAAAAAGATTAGTAGATAGATGGTTAGAAAAGAATATTTTACTGTGTTTGAGAAAGAAAGGGAGAGATTAAAAGGGTTTTTAGCCAAAGTAAGTAGAGTTAGTTTGACAACTTATTGTTGGTGGTCATGTGTTCAAAGAATAGGCTATATGGTAGTCACAGGCCATTTCATTGATAGGAATTGGATGTACTCTCTTTTGTAAATGTCCCTCCACCACACAATGGTGCTGCTTTGGCCAAAGAAGTTCATAGGGTGTGTAATGTTTATGGTATTAGTGATAAATTCATTCTGTTACTGTTGACAATGCCTCTGCCAATGATGTTTGTATTTCAATTCTAAAAAAAGATCACAATACACACTCAAATCTTATTTTGGATAGGAAATTGTTCCATGTTAGATGTTGTGCCCATATTATAAATGTCACGACCCGACCCCGGGCCCGCAACTGGTGCCCTACCTGGGCACCCTTTACAGGTATACATCAGAGAATAGCAGCGAAACATACACAACTCATAAAAATACTTAGACATTAGACATCAATAGGCTAGCCGATAAGGCTACCTTTCGTAACATATACATAATATAAATAAATAAAATAGTACCTCTCTGTTCTTACAACCCAATCCACAAATGTGACTACAGACCTCTAAGAATAACAACTGTGGCGGGACAGGGCCCCGCCATACCCCTGAATGTATAACATCCGACCATACCAGGGATCTGAACCAAGGGTAAGCCTCCGGAGTAATGGAGCTTCCCAACAGCTGAACAGTGATCCTAAGAGTGAGGATCAGCAACCTGCATACTCTACCTGCGGCATGAACGTAGCCCCCCGAAGGAGGTCAGTACAACATGTACCAAATATGTGCAACTGAAAGTACTGTAGTGAAATCATAAGTCTAAAATAAAGCTGGAGACATATATGATAACTCAAATAACAGTACACTGTGTCTTACTAAAAATGAGAGTAAACAAGAGTATACTTTACTGCATAAAAATAGGAGGCTCATGATCAAAGTAGGGCCACCCGCCCGTAGTATCATTAAGCAATCCTACTCTTGGACTATTTCACCCGCAAGGGTCGTATGGACCCGCATGAGGTAACTTCCTCGCATAGATCAGATCCGCGCATAGTCGTATAGACCGCGTGAGGTATTCTCGCATAGGATGATTCGCCCGCGTGGGACTATTTCACCGCATAAGCCTTACGGACCGTGAGGTATTCCTCGCATCATGGGTAGCAAATCCACGGAATATGCAAATGCCACAAACCCGGGGAATGACCCCGTAATGCACAATATATCACTAGCACAACCGGCTATCATACATAACATAAGCACTACCGGCTTATCATACATAACATAAGCACTACCGGCTTATCATACATAACATAAGCAAGTTAAGAAATCCCCTAACTTCTTATTAGGTTTGTTCATATACACTCTCATTTACTTTACTTAAGGCACTAACATGTCATTATAAAAATCCGGGAATTTAACCCAAAGTATTACGTACTTCTACTCTTTTAAAATGACTCTTTTTCATATAAAACTTCCAAAATACTAATAACCGTAGTATCAAGTCACATCTATTTTTCAAGACAAGTCACAATACCTTTTTGAAATACATTTATAGGTTTCTAAATCAAGTGACTTCTTTCTTTTAAAACCTTAAGCAATTGATGCCTTTAAATCAATTTGTCTTTCATTATTTCAAGTCATTTATCATACTTACATTGCTTAGAGTAAACCACTCTTTTAACTTTTCATAAAGCTATTATAACCGACTTCCCATAAAGCCGTTATACTAGCTTTATACTTTTAGACACTTACATTCTTTTTATAACCAAGAGACTTATACTTTCGAAAACCAAGTATCGTATACTTTCAAAATGCTTCAAGTCTCTTATCTTGTAATCAAGTTTCTATACATTTTCAAGTCAAGAAAATATTTGTTTACCCTATTAGAATAAACCATTCTTTCTTTTCTTTCCATAAAGTTATTTACCAACTTTATACTTTTGAAACCAAGGCATGTCTATCCTTTAAAACAAGTCAAGGATGTCAAATGAAACTAAATTCATTTAAATCTCGTACGTCTACTGTACTATACATTTACAACTACTCATGCTCAAGAGATAGAAAAGTTTCACATACCTCTTCGGTTCAATCCACTTGCTAAGTCCAATATGTCGTACGTAGTATGTCAACCTATAATGACCATAATACGTCTATTAACTACTAACTTCAAACGTAGAATATTCTAAGTGCAAAGTCACTAAATTCTACGGAAAATCGGACAACACTTCCTTTGTTTCTACATAATTTTCCACCTTTTTCAAGGTCCGAAAATCAATAACCAAATGCCACATTTAAGGCCCAACAATTCAACAATACAAAGGGGATTACACGCCTTAACAGGACGTGTAAAATTCTGCCCCACAATTGATATCAAACTAGTCCAACATACAATGTTACATTCGGCAATTGAGGGACATCAATACATAGTCTTTTTCAATTCCTTTTCAATCCAAGTTGTTTAGTATAACATGTTATAAAGCTGTAATCGATAATAACAACTATCATCTCTTCTTTATATAACATGCGACGACTAAAACTAATAACCAAATCGAATTACACTCTTAAGGTTAAACATGCAACTTTCGGATTCCATCCAAATATTCCATAACAGTCAATCTCCCTATATATATATATATATATATATATATATATATATATATATATATCATGCTTGCATAATATATATATATGACTACAACAATAAGTACCTTTAATCACTTAATAGGACAAAGTGGTTACCTTGATAAGCCCAAAATAGTCCAACAATCTCGCTCACTTTAGCCCTCTTTCCGAATTTCTTCTTCCCGCTAAAATCACCTCTACGAACCCCCTACAAGCTCGTCAACATTTTTCCTTCTTGTTGCCTTTCCAAAAATCTCATTTGGCTTAGGGTTTTATCAACTTTTGATAGAGGAGAGCAAGTGTTTGGATGATCTTTTAGTGTAGAATGGCCAAGTCTTGCAAGACTTGGCCAATATATAAGCCTTATCTTGATCCACAAGTTTGGGGGACACTTGTCACCCACCCATGGGTCCTCTACAATAAATATCTTTTATTTTTACCCTATTTCCGCAAAAAATCCCGCCACGGCCCTGCAGCCGGCGCCCCGGCGCCTGCCCCTGTCTCTTCTGTCAGCTGATCTTGTAACGTCTATAACTTTCTACTCCGATGTCCTATCGACGAGCGGTTTGTTGCGTTGAAAACTAGACTCAATGAACTTCATATTAAGCTTTTGAAAGACCTAAAAACTCCCAATATACTAGGAGATATACTGCTCCAAAGTTGACTGAAAAACTGTCCAAAAAAATATATTCTGCCAACAACTTTTTTTTTTGTTCCTAATTCGAATCTTATTTCCTTTCGTACGTTCTCAATACATGACCTGGACTTACGGGGTGTAACAATAAATTTGTTAGTGAGGGATGGGTTGAAAGAGATAGAGTCCATTGTTGAGGTTGTTAGAGAAGGAGTGAAATATCTATTTGGATCAGAGAACAGACTTGATTCTTTCAATGAACATAGATTGAATCTGAAACTGCCCCCAAATAAATTAGTATTAGATAATAACACTAGATAAAATTCCATTTATGTTATGTTATCTACTGCTTACAATTACAAAGAGTGTTTCAGTAAATATGGGGAGGATGATGAATCTTTTGAGAGATATGTGCCAAGTGATGCAGAATGGGCACAAGCTCATGAAGTTTGTGAATTCCTTGAGATTTTTCTTGATGTTACAAATTTGATAAGTGGAAGTAATTATCCAACAGTTAACTTATTTTTGTTGGAGTTAAGTAGAATCAAAGAATTGATCAATGCACAGTTAGATGTTACAAGTAAAAAGCATATGCAAAATATGGCTAGGAGAATGGCCCTTAAGTTTGATAAATATTGGAAAGAGTATGATATCTTGTTATCCTTTGGCTCAATTTTAGATCCAAGGTATAAGAAGGGAATGATCACCTGCCTATACATCCATGTATCCTGATGATTACCAAAAAAGAATTGAAATGGTTGAGAAACAGTTTACTAATATGTATGAACAATATGTTCAAATAAATGGTGATCCTAAGGGGAAAGGGCCAGAATCATATAGTTTATATATGAAACAATCTCCCTCCTCAACTGTTGGAAAAAGAAAATTTGATGATTTCATGATAAAGATGCAATCTAAAGGGAAGGAAAAAAATGATTTAGAAATATATTTTGATGAAATATGTTTTTAAATGTTGGCAATTTTGATGTCTTGGCTTGGTGGAAAGGAAATGAGGGGAAGTATAGTGTTCTTTCTAAGATGGCTATAGACATCTTATCAATCTCTATCACTACAGTAGCTTCTGAGTCTACTTTTAGTGCTGGAGGGAGAATTATTGATAAGAAGAGAGCCTCAATGAGAAGAGACACTATTGAAGTGTTACTTTGTGGTGGTGACTGGATCAAAGAGGCTTATGGAATCAGGAGTGTTAAGGAGGTAACATCTCTAATCTCTATGCTTTAATTTCTTATTTAATCTTGTAACTGTTTAATGTTTGTTAAATATGTTTTCTGATTTCAGGGTAATGATGATCCAAATGAGTTGGAATATGAATAACAATATGAAATGAAAGACCACTGTCTGATTCCCAGTAATTGATTCTGTTGTTACGGTTTAAATATTATGCATTCGATTCGTAATTCGATTACGGTGTGCGATGAGGGATCTGCATTACGGTTTAAATGTTGCCTATGTTTTTGTTATTACAGTAATTCAGTTACAGTGTGAGTTGTGACATGATGGGGATATGTTGTTCTGGTTTAAATGTTGCATGTTATTCAGTAATTCATTACGGTGTGAGTTGTGATCGATGCAGGGGATCTGTTGTTACGCTTAAATGTTGCCTATTCGATTACGGTAATTCACTTACGGTGTGACTGAGGGGATCTTATCTTGGTTTAAATATTGTCTATGTTTCCTGTTATTCTGGTTTAAATGTTGTCTATTCAGTTCTGGTAATTCAGTTCTGGTTTGAATAAGAAATAGAAGACCCTAATTTGTTGATTGTTGCCTATTGAAAAAATTATAATGCATTTGTAATAGTGATATAAGTTTGTGAGATGTGACATATGCTGCCTGCAGTTTATATGTTGAGTGAAAGATGATGAATTCATGTTGTATTTCTGATTTCCTTCTCACTTATATATTTGCTGAGTAACCTTGTTGCCTTACATACTTGGTTACTATACAATGCTATGGAAAAATGATGAAACATTTCTGATTTTCACTATCCTGTTGCCTGTTGCCTTTGGGAAAAATTGAAATGATTTATTATGTTGCCTTTGGGAAACAATTCTATGTTTCCTGTTGCCTTTGGCAAAATATTTGAAATGATTTACTGAATTCACTTTCATTAATGATGTGTTGTTGCCTGTTGCCTTTGATGCATGTTCTGAAAGATGAAAATAAAGATGGAACCTCACTTGGCCAAGAACAAAGTAGCCAAACTATACCTCATTCACAGCCTAAGGTTGTTCAATCCTCAAAGGGAACTACCAAGCCACCAAGCAATTTGAAGAAGAAGCAAAACCAAACCAAGAAGCAGAGAAGAACTTGAGTGTTTTGAATTGTTGTTTTTGGGAGAACATTATGTATTTTTGAATTGTTATTTTTGGGAGAATATTGTAATAACTAGTAAGTAGACAAGACACACTATTACTTATTTTGCAAACTATTTTTGGGTTGTGAATATGTGCACTAAGTAGATAGTATTAATATAGTTTTTTGGGTTGTGAATATAAAAAAATCACTTATTTTGCACTGTTTTTTCCATCTTTCGGATCGAACTATTTTCGAACATTCGATCTGATTTGCCAAATCGGATCGAACCTTAACTACTCAAAAACATTGTCGAACCCGAATCGAGCCTTAATTATTAATATTCGACGAGTTCGAATCGAATCGAATCTAAGGTTCGCATTTTTTTGAACCGAACCGAATATATGTATTATTCGGTGGGGTTCGGTTCGGTAACAACCCTACATGTGATATTGGGAGGACTAATTAGCAATTTAGAAAAATCTTCCTATCGTACTCAATGTCGACACTAAATCTACAATATAATTGTAATGATAAAGAATGAATTTTGGGCCTAATTCAACACCAAAAGCTATCTTGTGGGGTGAGGATTGTTCAAGTCCATATAAGGAGTTTATGTTCTCATTCCATATCCAATGTGGGACTCTTACCACTCTCCCGCACGCTTAGACCTTATTAACTAGAGCGTGGATAATATAATTTGGGGGGCCCAACATCGGTGAACAAAAAATTAGAATGAGTCTGACTCTGATACCATGTAAAGAATGCATCTTGGGCTGAACTCAACCTCAAAAGCTATCTTGTAGGGTGAAGATTGTCCAAACCTATGGAGTCTATGTTCTCATTTCATATTTAATGTGGAACTTTTAACAGTAATAGTTACAAAATAAAAAATAAGATGACATCTCTTAAATCATGATATTTGTGTTCATTGATTCAATGTAGAGACTAGGTGAATAGATTTTTCCTTCAATTTATGCTATGTTTCTTTGTTTAACCCCTTTTCCCACTTGGTACAGGTGATATTTACTTCGGCCAGAGTCGTCTCAAACATTTTGGGGCCCTGTTCTAATTCGTAAAAGTGGACTCTTAATCGGGCTAAGACATGTGAATTATGGATATTTACAGTAAATTCTGACTAATACTACTTAATAAAAAATGGAAAAAAAATCTTAAAATTTTTCGTTTTTCGGGAAGTCCTATACGTTAACACACCTCGCACGGGTCCAAAGACGGCCCTGACTCCGGCCATGAGCCAAGAATGTTTTACATAGTATATGCAATTAAATAGAAAGAAAATTTAAGAGTTGAGAGAGAGTCACGTGAACGTCCGATCTTTAAATGACAGTGAATTCATAATGCACAATGAAGGTTCATGTGATAATAACATGAATTCCTATCTCATTTTACTCACAGTGGAAGTTCACACAAAATTTAAGAGATACTAGTAAATGCACCTTTACAGTAAGTAAAAAGACACCCATAAGTTTTACTCCAGTATAGACTAGTTTCTTTTTAGTTTTGAGTAACCTTATTTTGGACGGAGACCAACATATTCAAGATTAGGTACCTTTTCACTGGCTTAATTTCTCCCTAAAAAAATTAATTCCTTGATTATTATTATTGATGAAAGACATATATATATATATACAAATTACAATAGGAAAAATCATATTTTTTACTTTACATCTAAAAGTCTATTTTATAAGGAGACTAACTATATAATTATGATAATATTATAATAGTAATTAAGGTACAAGATTAATTTTAATATATACCAAATATACATAAAGTATAACACTGTTCCGTGAACAGTGCTCGGGAATGGGCCGCGACACTGTGGACTTTGGGCCGCGGCGCTGTGGGCTTCATTTAACACACCCCGCAGTCATAGCGGACGGTCTTCGCACGCTGAGACTGTCTCTAAAATCTTCAAAAAGGATCGAAGAAAGACCATTTGTAAAGATGTCTGCAACTTGATATCTGGAAGGGACATGGCAGACGCGTACTTGTCCTTTAGCTACCTTCTCTCGAACAAAGTGAATATCCATCTTTATGTGTTTAGTGTGCTGGTGATGAACTGGATTACCAGAAAGGTAGATGACACTTATATTATCACAATACACTAAGATAGCCTTCTTAATGGGACAATGAAGCTCTAAAAGTAGAATTTGTAACCAACATGACTCAGAAACCACATTGGCTACCCCTCGATACTCGGCCTCTGCACTTGAACGTGAAAGCGTGGATTGATGCTTAGCAGACCATGAGACCAAGTTATTACCTAAAAACATGCAATAGTCAGACGTAGACCGTCTGGTGTCAGGACAATCACCCCAATCAACATCTGTATAGGAGACTAGTGTAGACGTCGACGAAAGGATACAAATGCAAGTCATACTCAAGTGTTCCCTGATTGTACCTAAGAATGCGTTTGAGCGCATTCATATGTTCAACTCTGGATTCATGCACAAACATACCTGTTGTACGACATATGTAATATCAGATCGCGTAAATGTCAGATATTGAAGGGCATCTACAAGACTACAATAACGGGTCGAATCCTCATAGGGAGAGTCAGCTGCAGCACCCAACTTGAGTTTAGTATCAACCGGAGTAAAAGTGGACTTACTGGATGCCATATCAGTCCTCTCAATGATCTCTACTACATAGTATCGCATCCGTTTTTTACCGCGAGGTCTGAACGATACTGTAACATTGCTCTTTTGACGTGGTTCCCTGGATGGAACAAAATGCTTATATTGAGGAGTCGACACCTAATTAGTTAAGTGAATTAGAACACTTAAACTATTACAATAAAAATACTGCAATTGATCTTCATTTAATGGTCTACAAAATTAATGAGATTCTGAATCAGAGTTCTTTATTATCCAAAAGGGAGGGGTTAGGCATCCTTTAAGATCCGCTAACTTGCGACTATCCTATCAAACCTGGTTAATTATTATACTAAAGAAAATGCATTTTTTATACACAAAGTTGGCTAAAATAAATATTGTAAATAATGAATTAAAAGATGCAATGACAAGAATAAATAAACTAGAGGCATTTTGAAACATGCTTGACGAGCCTAAGAAAAATAAAACTAGCGTCGGGTTTCCGATTTTAATCTATCTCTTTCTTTTAATTGATAATTCTAAGTATTCCTATTCTAAATATTTCAATAATTACAATGAAAATGAAAATACAATACAAAATGAAATAAAACTGAATTTAAATGCAACAACAAAAATAAAGCTCAGAAGGGTATCTACTTTAGCACTTTTAGGCATAGATGTATGTTCGGATACCTGTATAAACACTTAGTAAAGGTGTTAGTAAGACAGTAACTAATTCTAAAATAGGGACAAGAATTAATAAGTAAACTAAAATAAAATCCGTCTTTTATACATGAGATGCCTTGAAAATCAGACAGAGATTCCTTTCTCGGCCAAAGATATTATTTCCGTCTTTGCAACTGTGGAGGTCTCAAAAATCGACGGATAACTTTTTCATCGGCCAAAAATTTTATTTCCGTCTTTGCAACGGTGGAGGCCTCAAAAATTGACGGATAACTTTTTATCGGCCAGTCAAGTCAAGTGTAGTATCTTGTTCAAAATCAGTGTATCATTTATTCTAAATCGGTTTAATAAAAATAGAAGGGCAAAATCGCCCGAATCAGTCCAAAAATATAACGGAACAGTGGTGGTTCGCCGGATACATTACCGAGAATCCAGAATGTCACCGGAACGAAAAGAATAAGAAAACCAGTCCAACAGAAACAACAAACAACAAGCCTCGAAAATCAGAAAAATCAAATATCCGCCAGCAACAGCCAACAAAACTCCCAACAAGAAACCAAACACAGTCGCCGGAGCTTAAACGAACTCCGGTCATGTCCAAAAAGAAGGAAATCAGTCTGACATCAACAACAGAGAACAAATCCCAAGAATCAGAAAATGAGTCCAATAGTCGACAACAAACTGGAAAAATAAAGCAAGCCATGGTCGCCGGAGTTTTCAAAACTCCGGCGAGATATCCCAAAAAAATAGAAAACTAAATCAATCCACAACCGATAGATATACTAATAAACAGTGAAGCTGAACAACAGTCACCCGAGTTTTAAAAACTCAGGAAAGACACCAAAATTAGAAAATCAGTCCAACAACCATAGCGGATCACAGATCTCAAAATAAAGCAAAATATAGGTCGTCGGAGTTTTAAAACTCCGGCCAGATAAAATACCAGAAAATCGATCCATAAGTAACAACTGACAAGGTCCTTAAATGAACGGGACTCGCCGGAGTCCACCGCCAGTCGCTGGTGGTCAGCTCCGATGAGGTAAAGGACTCGACGGGATGTAAGCGAAAGAGGGAGGGGGGTCCTCGACTCACTGGTTTTGATAAAGGATGGGAGGTGAGCGGCGCTGGAGTGGGCGAAGGGAGTTCGTAGGCTGGGGTTAGGGACAGTGGTGTTGGTGATCGACGGGGGAGGTTCGAAGATCAACTGGGATTGGAGAAGATGATAAAATGAAGGGGAGAGATATTGAAAAATGGGAAGTGAGGCGCTAAGGGGTAGGGAATGGGAGTGTGCGGCTGATGTTGGTGAAATGAAATGAAAAGAGGGAGAATAGTTTTTATTTATATGGGTATTTAGGTTTAGGTTTGGTTTTGGAGGGGAAATGAAAAGTGGTATTTGATTTTTAGGAGTGAAAATAAAAGAGGGTGTTTGGATGAAATTAAAAAGGGCGTTGCATTAGATTGATTCAAATTATGCCTCGGATTGGACTGGTTAGAATATAAAAAGAATTTATTATTTAAAATAAATAATTTAATGATGCAAAATTATTAAAATAAAATGACGGAATATAAAATTATTATTTAATGCTTAATTTAAAATAAAAGATGCGATGTCATTTTGTGAAAAAATAAAACATAGAATATTATGTAAAAATATGCAGAAATAATGATTAAAATGCGATGTCCTAAAATACTTAAAATTGCAACAAATAATCAAAAGATGGGTCAAAATTGGATGTCAACACATAATTCTTCTGTTATAAGAACAATCCACATGCATGACGAGGTACAACAATCCCCAAAAAGTAGCTCAATGGGCCCAAGTCCTTTATGACAAACTCAGAACTGAGCATTGTCATAATGGACTTTCGCAAAACATCAGAAGATACAGTCAAGATAATATCATCAACATACAATAGAATATAAGACACCAAAGAACCGTGACGATATATGAATAATGAATTATCAGACCTGTTGTGAGAAAAACTCATAGTCGAAACATAATCAGCAAACCTCTTATACCAAGCTCGTGGAGACTGCTTAAGCACATACAAGAATTTCTTCAACAAACAAAAATGATTAGGATATCTAGTATCCCTAAACTCCAAGGCATTGTTTCCTTGAGATCACCATGTAGGAAAGCATTCTTCACATCTAGCTGATGAATGGGCTATAATTTCGAAAGAGTCAAGCTGAGCATAGTGCGAATGGTAGCCGGCTTGACCACTGAGCTAAATGTTTCACCACAATCCACACCAACATGTTGAGTCTTATCATCAGACGAGCCTTATTCCTTGCAAATGAACTATCAGAATTTTCCTTATGAGCAAAAATCCACATAGACCGAATAATATTAACACCAGACGAATGTGACACCAACTCCCACGTCTTATTATCAATAAGAGCATTATATTCATCGGTCATGACAATTTTCCAATTAGGGTCATTTAAGGCAGACACATGATTACAGAAAAGGTGATTTAAGAACATTAGAATTCAAATTAAAATATTTTTTTGGTTTAAAAATATCTCGTTGACTGCGAGTGATTGAACCATGCCACTGGGCTGGATTGGATGAATTTTGGGAACTTTTGAAAAAATTTGGAAATTTTCGTCGAAGGCGCCGCGCCGCCTGATGAACTGCATAGTTCTCTGAAGTTTTGGCGCCGCAGCGCCTCCTCGAAGGGCAGTGGCGCTGACGACGGATTGAATTTGACTGTTCACGGGAAGGCAGGCACCGCGACGCCTCCCCAAAGGGCCGCGGCGCTGACGACGTATTTTCAGAAAAATATGAAAAATGACGGAGAACATTAGGAAGATATCATCATCCAAAAAATCATAAAAACTAGGCACGGATTTTTCTACTTTAGAAAATGGAAATTTGGATTCATCAAAGAGAACATGACGACTAATGATGATTCTTTTAGAGGACAAATCAAAGCATTTATAACCACAGTGATATGACGGATAACCCAAAAACACACACTGGGTAGAACGTGCCTGAGACCCTAAGATGAGAATAATGTTAGGCGATTTCCATGTGCTTATACGCAAGTGTACGTATCGTTACAAGTAATATAGTCTTGGTAAGACCGAATATCGTCCTCAGAGACTAGTTATCAAATACCGATTATCTAAGCTTTAGTTTCTATTTGGTGAACGTTAATTTGTTTGTATTTTTATCTAATACTAAAATTAAGTGCAGAAAGTAAACTAATTATGATACTACTTTGGTTTAAATCAGTTATGATGGAAATAGGGCATTCCAATATCCTCGACTATCCACTCTTTTCAATCACAGTAATGGTTTCCTCTTCTACATTAAGATAACAGTTAACTAGACTGTGTTATATTCCGGTTAGGACATATAATCACTCACAGAATCCTTCTATATTTCTATGATAGGATTTACCACATAGGAGGATTAAGAACAGTAACCTATAATACTACACAAGTATCGGGGTACTTTCGTCCGCGATTTTAACCTATGTCTATTCAATTACAGCATATCCAAATCTCTCCTCTCGATTTTTTATCCGAAATCATATAGATTATGATAATTAGTGATCAATTAACTATCAAACATTCATACCAAATATTGAATAAATCTTAATCAAGTAAAGAAGAAATCAAACTAATGCATTAATTCATGAAATAGAGTTTCAAGCGATTCAATAGGAAATCCCTAATAAAGTAATTAGCTCCTAAACATTGTCATGTCAAGAATTAATACAAACCAACATAAACTGAAATAAATAAAAGAAAAGAACAAGAACTTGAACCAAGGTTATCTCCAATCTTGTGTTGTAGCCTCCTCCTTCGCCTCCAAAGTAGAATGGTGGAATATGTACAAGATCCCCCTCCTAAAATCCTTTCTTAGGCTTTTATAATCTCCCCAAAAGAACGCTCTTTCGGACCACTTTGCCCCTGTCAAAATCAGCTTATTTTCGTCAAAAACACGCGTCGGAACCGCGACCCTTCGTTCCTGGGCCGCGGCTCTAATTCAGCCGAAATTGTTACACCCTGTATTTCCAACATTGTGAAATAGGAACGTACGTGAGAAATCGAGATTTGAATTTTGAAAATCTTCCGAGCCTCGTGAAGGAAAAGGGTTTATTAATTAGAATTTGGTTCTCAAATTTGGTATTTGAGACTTTTGGAATTTATTGGAATTGTGGAATTTTATTTTCAAATTTGGTCATGTGGGGCCCACCCGGGAAATTATACGATTTTGTGGGGACCACAAGGTTTTCGATATTTTGACCAATTATTGATATTTTGATGGATGAAAATATTTTGGACCAATGAGAGGGCGACACGTGTCACCCCCACTTGTCTTGGTTGACTACTTGACCTTAGATATTTGTTGAAGTAGGACAAGTAGACATGAGTCCCACATCCACTTGTCCCTACACTTGTCCTCATCTCACTACATGGAGTGCTTTATTATATACATAGAGGGAGTGCAAGACAATTCCAACACTTAGAAAAAATTTCAAGTATCTTCTCTTGATAAAGAGCTCTCGGCCAAGGGGTTATTTGGAGACCAAAAATTCTTCAATCTTTGTTGTTAAATCCACATACTCAAACCTAAGATCCCTAGTGGTATACTAAGCATAAACAACCCCTTAAACTCCGGAAATACTATGTTGTTCCGTTAGTCGCACCTTGAAAACCTAAGGTGGTCTTGGACTTTTGTGTTGGAACTTGAAGAGAAGTTGGTTATGAACTTCTAAGGGTTGTATATTGTGGATTGGAACGTAAAGAAAAGGAGCTAAACATGCTAAGGATCGACTTTAAACTTGGATTATTTTGGGCTATATTGAGGTAAGGATCATCTTTCTCTCAATGTAATTAGATATTACATGTTGTGGATATATGTAGATAACCTTGTGATAAAAAAATGCTCGCAGAACAAGTTAGAAACTTATTCCTGGAGCAACCAAATTAGAAATAAAATAACATAATCAAATATATACAAACCAAATTAGAAATAAGATTAGATAATCTGATATTGAAAGTACGTCAGTCCCCGGCAACGGCGCCAAAAACTTGTTAGGCGATTTTCATGTGCTTATACGCAAGTGTACGTATCGTTACAAGTAATATAGTCTTGGTAAGACCGAATATCGTCCTCAGAGACTGGTTATCAAGTACCGATTATCTAAGCTTTAGTTTCTATTTGGTGAACGTTAATTTGTTTGTATTTTTATCTAATACTAAAAGTAAGTGCAAAAAGTAAACTAATTATGATACAACTTTGGTTTAAATCAGTTATGATAGAAATAGGGCATTTCAATATCCTCGACTATCCACTCTTTTCAATCTTTAATGCAACAACAATGGTTTCCTCTTCTACGTTAAGATAACGGTTAACTAGACTGTCTTATATTCCGGTTAGGACATATAATCACTCAACCCCAGTGCAGAACCCTTCTATATTTCTATGATAGGATTTACCACATAGGAGGATTAAGAACAGTAACCTATAATGCTACACAAGTATCGGGGTACTTTCGTCCGCGATTTTAACCTATGTCTATTCAATTACAACATATCTAAATCTCTCATCTCGGTTCTTGATTCGAAATTATATAGATTATGATAATTAGTGATCAATTAACTATCAAACATTCATACCAAATATTGAATAAATATTAATCAAATGAAGAAGAAATCAAACTAATGCATTAATTCATGAAATAGAGTTTCAAGCGATTCAATAGGAAATCCCTAATAAAGTAATTAGCTCCTAAACATTGTGTCACGACCCGACCCCGGGCCCGCGACTGGTGCCCTACCTGGGCACCCTTATAGGTATATATATCAGAGATAATCAGCGTAACATACATGAAACTTATACAATAAATCAACCGAAATAAAATCAACAGGTTAGCCGATGAGGCTACCTCCCTGGGTATATAAAAACATAACCGAAACAGTTGTCTCCTTTCTTTTACAAACTGACCCACAATATGTGACTACAGACCTCTAAGAGTTTTAACATAACAACTGTGGTGGGACAGGGCCCCGCCATATCCCTGAATGTACATAAACCTACAACCTCAGGGAACCGTACCAAAAGACAAAGCCTCCGGAGAATGGAGCTTTCCAAGAACTGAACAGTGATCCTAAGAGTGCGGATCAGCAAGCTATGTACCTCAACCTGCGGCATGAACGCAGCCCCCCGAAGGAGGTCAGTACGAAATATGTACCAAGTATGTGAAACTGAAAATACTGTAATGAAATCATAACAGTCTATATAAAGCTAGAGACATATATGATAACCAAAATAACAGTACACTGTGCCTTGCCAAAGTGAAAGTAATGAAAGTCAGTTTTACCTTTTTAAAGACTATTTCAACACATGAACAATAGTCACACAGGGCTACCGACACAAGCCCTCAATTATCATCACATAGTCCAGTAAGGGTCTCAAGCCCACAAATATCAAAGCGTGCCCGTGGAATCCCCCATCACTGCCGGCAGCTATAAGTGAAGAATATAACCATGTGACGCGCCCGTGGCATCCTACCTCACTGTCGGCGTACACACCTACAATACATATGTATATATCTATATCCCCTGCCCGTGGAATCCCTCATCACTGCCGACAGCCGTAAGTGTAACATATAACCATGTGACGCGCCTGTGGCATCCTACCTCACTGTCGGCGTACACATATACAATACATATATATATATATCTCATGCCCGTGGAATCCCTCATCTCGGGTACATGACTTCATGGAGAGATAATCCATGGGGTAATAATCGTATATAACATGCCCGTGGAATCCCTCATCTCGGATACATGTCTTCATGGGGAGCTAGTCCATGGAGTAATAGTCGTACATAACATGGTCGCATGCCCCGGAATCCCTCATCGTATAAGCATGGCCATGGGTAATAAAACAAATCCAGGAATCAAACCCGCCTCCTGGTCGCATGCCCCGGAATCCCTCATCGTATAAGCATGTCCAAAGAGTAATAAAGGCAATCCGGGAATCTAACCCGCATCCTGGTCGCATGCCCCGGAATCCCACATCGTATAAGCATGTCCAAGGATCAATCACAATGGAAGCATACCCGTGGAAGTCTCCGTCATTGTCGGTACGTCCAAGTAGATTCACAACAAGACAGTCGGCCCTCCAACTGAGAGTCACGGCAGCGTAAACATATAATACTTGCACTCAAGGCTATCACAAGCAAGCATAGGCAAGTTCATAAAATCTTTAGACTTTCATTTTATATACTCAAGACACTTTTTGTTTCACATAAAAATCCGGGAAATTTATCCCAAAGTACTACGTACTTCTTTTCCTTTAAAATGACTCTTTTTCATAAACTTCCAAGATACTAACAACCGTAGTATCAAGTCAGATCTACTTTTCAAGACAAGTCACAATACCTTTTAGAAATACATTTATAGGCTTCTAAATCAAGTGACTTCTTTCTTTTGAGACCTTAAGAAATTGATGCCTTCAAATCAATTTGTCTTTCATTATTTCAAGTCATTTTTCATTACTTACATTACTTAGAGTAAACCACTCTTTTAACTTTTTCATAAAGCTATTATAACCAACTTCCCATAAAGTCGTTATACTAACTTTATACTTTAGGCAAATACATTCTTTTTATAACCAAGAGACTTATACTTTCGAAAACCAAGTATCGTATACTTTCAAAATACTTCAAGTCTCTTATCTTTTAGAAATCAAGTTTCTTACTTTAGAAATCAAATCTTCTTATCTTTCGAATGTCAAGAAGTCAATACTTTCCAAATCAAGTATTCTATACTTTTAAAATCAAGTCGTTTCTTCCTTTAAGAATCAAGTCTCATAACTTGAAAAATAAAGTCTCTTAACCTTTTAAGAATTCATAGTTCATAGTCTTAACATTTCATAACGTAAATTCTTTAAGTTAAGTAACATATGCCTTATGTGTGTGAATAGGTTATACTTGTTTATAACGATCTTATTAAAGCAGCCATGATCTAGAAAATGTAATACAATTTTGTCTTATCTTAGCTTCTATGCAGATGGAGAATTCTACGTATTTTAATATAATTAATTGTCATTACATTTTCCTTTATTAACGCTGCAATGGCTTGTTCGATACTTATTCTCATTCGTGCCGTAAATTAGCCAAGTCAACTTGGCTCCAAATACCTCCTAACGACTCTTACCAACATCCCCCATAAGACTTGGTAAGAACTTAGGATAACTTAGACATAACCTTTACATAGAGTAAATCAACATACATACCTCTTAACTTCTAAGAGTAGAAAGGAACATGAAGTAATACCACATGTATATTCCATACATAGAATCATGCCAAAGGAAGGAAGAGGTTCACATACCTCGCGACGATTATCGACAAGTAGCAAAATGCTCCAAAGTACTATAACCTTGCTAGCTTTTCCACCCTTCAAGTAGAATACGCTACTCCTAGTACTTCAACCTATAATGGTCATAATACGTCTATTAACTTCTTACTTCAAACGTAGAATATTCTAAGTGCAAAGTCACTAAATTCTACGGAAAATCGGACAGCACTTCCTTTGTTTCTACATACTTTTCCACATTTTTCAAGGCCCGAATTCAATAACCAAACACGCCACATTTAAGGCTTAACAATGAAGTTAACAATAGGGGATTACACACCTACAAGACGTGTAAAATTCCGCCCCACAAATGATACAAAACAATCCAATAATACAATGTCATTCTCGGCTAAAAGGTGCAACAACATATCATCTTTTCCAAATCCTTTTCAATCCAAGTGGTTTAGTATAACATATTACAAAGCCGCAATCGATTATAACAACTATAATCTTCAAGTAGATTACATGCGACGATTCTAATTAACGACCAAATTGTAATTCAATTTCAAAGGCTCACAATGCCATTTCGGCTATAGGCTTCCACAATCCATATCACTTATCAAACCTTAATACATATACCTCATGCTAGTAAAAATGTAAGGCTACAACAATATGTAATCTTATAACACTAAGAGAACAAGATTGTTACCTTAACGAGCCTTAATCCAACTTCAAGATCTGAAGTCGCTCCCTAGCAACTTAGAGCCTCTCCTTGACACTCCAATCCGCCACTTGAAGCCCTTAGAAGATCACCAACAACTTTCCTTTAACTTTCAATCCAAACCTAGGAAAGCAACTAGGTTTTCACCTTGCGACTAATTTCGAAAACGATATTTTTTCGGGATCTTTCTACTGAGATACCCTTACAATACCCTTAGGAAACTTGGTTTAAAGTGTGGAGCTTATTGAACAACAAACGAAATTTTTTTTCTTGAAACCCTAGCCTTGGCCGAGAGCTCCCCTTTAGTGTTCTTCAAATTTCTTGAAATATAACTAAGTGTGGGAACTAGTCTTGATACTAGTGTTACTATATAGAAACATGGAGGGTCAAGATTAAAACAAATGGGTGTCTTGGATGCATTTCACAAGGATCAAGACAAGTGGCCCTTTGACTAAATCAAATAACTCAAGCTTTAGCCCTTAGCAAGACTTGGTCATCTCTTATATGGTCAAATTACCATTCTAGCCATGTCCATTTCATCCAAGACCACTAAGGGGGGTGACACGTGTCGCCCTCCCATTCGTCGCAATATTTCGTTTTCCGACAATTCCATAATTCCGATAAATTGTTACTAGTCTCAAATCTCAACATTTATGAGTTCTTACGTGCGTCCTTATAAACATGTCCTGGAAATACAGGGTGTAACACATTGTCATGTCAAGAACTACTACAAACCAACATAAACTGAAATAAATAAAAGAAAAGAACAAGAACTTGAACCAAGATTGTCTCCAATCTTGTGTTGTAGCCTCCTTCTTCGCCTCCAAAGAAGAATGGTGGAATATGTACAAGATACCCCTCCTAAAACCCTTTCTTAGGCTTTTATATTCTCCGCAAAAGAACCCTCTTTCGGACCACTTTGCCCCTGCCAAAATCAGCTTATTTTCGTCAAAAACACGCGCCGGAACTGCTGTCCTTCGTTCCTGGGCCGCGACTCTAATTCAGCCGAAATCAACTGCAGGACTGGAAAAAATGGGTTGCGGCCCTTCGTTCAGGAGCCGCGGCTCTTAATGGCTCAAATCCCTGATAAGTTACTGCCTCTGAGGGGCCGTGGCCCTTAACCTGTTTTGTCCGGAATTCGCCTGATTTCTTCTTTTCTTCTCGTGGCTTCCTAGGCTTCATTCCTTGGGCATGTGCTTATGCAAATTTCATCTCCATTGAGCTCATTTATCCTTAAAACTGGTATTCTCTCCTTTGGAACCGTTGTGACTCAAAAGAGAGGAAAACAACTCTAATATTATACTAAACACAAACGAAAAGGGTAAAATACTAACTAAAAATGACTCAAAAGAGTGTACCAAAATACACTCAACAAACACCCCCAAACTTACACTTTACTCGCCCTCGAGTAAAGCACTAAACAAAAAAAATAACTCTATGAACTGGATCAAGTAGTTATAGCAATGCTTCTTCACCATCATGGATGAAAGGTGGATAATATGTTAGAACATATAGCATGAATATATATAAATCTAGAATTTCAGGTTAGATATTTCGCAGATTCACTTAGATCATAATTAATGGAAACATAAACACTTAACCTATGCATGTCAATTTCATTCCATCAATTCCAAAATGCTATAGACCTGTTTACTTGTTATTCCCCACTAATCATATACATACACATTAAGGATCCTCATGACTTTCAAGGGTTGTAATATAGGCTTAGGCACGGGTAGGTAAAGATAGACATTTAGGCTCATTACGTACAATAAGCATTTTCATTCAACTCCTTCTTCCTTCCTTTTTAGTTCCTTTTTAATCTCATACTTATTTTTCCCCTCTTTTATTATGAGAGAATGAGATACATTACAAAAAACAGGCAACTCCAAACTTAGGCTTTTGCATATTTTTTCTTGGGGTGCATCAAATTTTTACTCTCTCTTTTATTTCTTTTTCAACATTTTTCATTCCAAGAGTTTTCAAATATCACTTATGGCACAAAAAAGGAATCATAGGGTGTCAAAGAAAGATCTTATGTTAGGCTCAACGGGGCTGACTAGTGATACATTTTATGTCAGGGTAGGTAATGAATGATAAGAAGGGCTTATCAAAGAAATGCCTGAATCATCTCCCTAAACATGTATATCTTAACTATTTCACCTCAAATAACAAGCAAACAAGTTTTCTAGACATTTTTCAACTTTTTCCATAATTGACAACACATATGCTAAGCACAAATATCTCAAATAACTAGATGTCATGAATTTTTGGCATATCTAACTTAAGCACACGGATTGTTGCTTTCAATTCCATTACATTATCCCACTTTATCCACTCCATATCGTTAGCAACTACAACATACATGATCCATAAAAAAAAATTATGACTCAAAAACACACAAAGACAAATCAAAAGACTCAAACACCAAATAATAAAACAAAATAAAACACCCCACCCAAACTTAATCGACACATCGTCCTGTGAAGACTAAAAGTAGGGACAACTTATTGACACAACATAGCGGTCATAAAGGAGGTCTTGGTATGATATTCTTGAGTTTGCACAAGCTTCTGGGCTCCCTGAAGTTCAAAATTTCAGCATCTTGACACTTTTCCACCTGACATCAAAACATAAGACAAAAACTGTTCAAGATAAAATAAAACAAACTAAAACAAGAATTGAAATATCATAATTTAAAACATTGGGTTGCCTCCAAACAAGTGATGTCTTTAATGTCTTTTAGCCGGACGCAGTTAACCTTTACTAGTGCCCATTGGATCCTTCTGCGAGCTGCTTGCAATCCACATAGTTATTGTTGCAGGTATCACTTCAACTACAATAATTGCTCCAAACAAGGGCCTCAGATCTAAGATTATCCCCCAATTACACAAGGCATGCTTGTCTTCTAGGCTCTCTATACTGTAGGGATCAGTGAAACTCCCTACATCTCTCAACTTTTTGGGGTGCCCTTCAGAGTATGTACTTTATTTTTTAGGGTCAACAATGACAATTGGTGTTGTCTTTTATGCAATAGGGTGGTCCTCAGTGATCTCTTCTTTCTCTACACCAACTATCTCTCTCAATTCATTATCATTCTCAACAGCTTGTTGTGGTTCAGGTTCCTCACTCTGTCACTCCCCACAATTATGTCGCTAGGCAGATTTTCTTGCGGTACATTGCTCACCATATCCATTAGCTGCCCTATTTGTGTCTTCAAATTTTTTATGGACACCATTGTCTCAGCTATAAACTGATTCTGGCACTTGGTGAGCGTGAGTATGGCTGCCTGCAACTCATTTTCATCTTCCTGTGGAATCTGGGGTTAGGCTGTTGTTGATGATTTAACTACCCCTGATTGTAGTAGTAGTCCATGTGTCTCCTCTCTTTTTTAACTTTACCTACAAAATTTAAAAAAAAAAGTGATAAAAAGATGCTCGCAGAACAAGTTAGACACTTATTCCTGGAGCAACCAAATTAGAAATAAAATAACATAATCAAATATATACAAACCAAATTAGAAATAAGATTAGATAATCTGATATTGAAAGTACGTCAGTCCCCGGCAACGGCGCCAAAAACATGTTAGGCGATTTCCATGTGCTTATACGCAAGTGTACGTATCGTTACAAGTATATAGTCTTGGTAAGACCGAATATCGTCCTCAGAGACTGGTTATCAAGTACCGATTATCTAAGCTTTAGTTTTTATTTGGTGAACGTTAATTTGTTTGTATTTTTATCTAATACTAAAAATAAGTGCAGAAAGTAAACTAATTATGATACTACTTTGGTTTAAATCAGTTATGATGGAAATAGGGCATTCCAATATCCTCGATTATCCACTCTTTTCAATCCTTAATGCAACAGCAATGGTTTCCTCTTCTACGTTAAGATAGCGGTTAACTAGACTATCTTATATTCCGGTTAGGACATATAATCACTCAATCCCAGTGCAGAACCCTTCTATATTTCTATGATAGGATTTACCACATAGGAGGATTAAGAACAGTAACCTATAATGCTACACAAATATCGGGGTACTTTCGTCCGCGATTTTAACCTATGTCTATTCAATTACAGCATATTCAAATCTCTCCTCTCGGTTCTTGATTCGAAATCATATAGATTATGATAATTAGTGATCAATTAACTATCAAACATTCATACCAAATATTGAATAAATCTTAATCAAGTGAAGAAGAAATCAAACTAATGCATTAATTCATGAAATAGAGTTTCAAGCGATTCAATAGGAAATCTCTAATAAAGTAATTAGCTCCTAAACATTTTCATGTCAAGAACTAATACAAACCAACATAAACTGAAATAAATAAAATAAAAGAACTAGAACTTGAACCAAGGTTGTCTCCAATCTTGTGTTGTAGCCTCCTCCTTCACCTCCAAAGTAGAATGGTGGAATATGTACAAGATCCCCCACCTAAAACACTTTCTTAGGCTTTTATATTCTTCTCAAAATAACCCTCTTTCGGACCACTTTGCCCCTGCCAAAATCAACTTATTTTCGTCAAAAACACGCGTCGAAACCGCGGCCATTCGTTCTTGGGCCGCGACTCTAATTCAGCCGAAATTGTTACACCCCGTATTTCCAACATTGTGAAATAGGAACGTACGTGAGAAACTGAGATTTGAATTTTGAAAATCTTTCGAGCCTCGTGAAGGAAAAAGGTTTATTAATTAGAATTTGGTTCTCAAATTTGGTATTTGAGACTTTTGGAATAATGGAATTTTATTTTCGAATTTGGTCATGTGGGGCCCACCCGGGAAATTTTACGATTTTGTGGGGACCACAAGATTTTTGATATTTTGATCGATTATTGAGATTTTGATGGATGAAAATATTTTGGACCAATGAGAGGGCGACACGTGTCACCCCCACTTGTCTTGGTTGACTACTTGACCTTAGATATTTGTTGAAGTAGGACAAGTAGACCTGGGTCCCACATCCACTTGTCCCTATACTTGTCCTCATTTCACTACATGGAGTGCTTTATTATATACATAGAGGGAGTGCAAGACAATTCCAACACTTAGAAAAAAATTCAAGTCTCTTCTCTTGATAAAGAGCTCTCGGCCAAGGGGTTATTTGGAGACCAAAAATTCTTCAATCTTTGTTGTTAAATCCCCATACTCAAACCTAAGATCCCTAGTGGTATACTAAGCATAAACAACCCCTTAAACCCCGGAAATACTATGTTGTTCCGTTAGTCGCACCTTGAAAACCTAAGGTGTTCTTGGACTTTTGTGTTGGAACTTGAAGAGAAGTTGGTTATGAACTTCTAAGGGTTGTATATTGTGGATTGGAACGTAAATAAAAGGAGCTAAACATGCTAAGGATCGACTTTAAACTTGGATTATTTTGGGCTATATTGAGGTAAGGATCATCTTTCTCTCAATGTAATTAGATATTACATGTTATGGATATATGTAGATAATCTTGTGCTAGAAAGAATGAATATTAGAAATGGGTTGGACCACATTTGGATGTTGAGGCCGAGAGTTGGATGATATTGGCCATTGGAATTGTTGACCATTTTGTTGTTAATAACACTTGTCGCATGTTAAATAATGAAGGAAATATTGTTGTTGATAGTTAATATAACTTATATAACATGTTGGAACTTGATTTGGATTAAAAAGTAATTAAGGAAAATGGATTTGGATTTAAAGTATGTTGGCCGAGAATGGCCCTTAATGTTGGTAAATAATGGACTATTTTAATATAGATTGTGGGGCAGAATTTTACACGTCCAATTAGGCGTGTAATCCCCTTTGGCTAACTGTTGGTTGCGCCTTAAATGTGGCTTATTGGTTGATGAATACGGGCCTTGAAAAAGGTGGAAAAGTACGTAGAAACAAAGGAAGTGCTGCCCAAATTTATGTAGAATTAGAGGGTCATTATTTGGTAAAAGTCTTATACTAGTAAGTATGATATTGATAGAAGTTCTATCGTCGTTATAGGTTGAAGTACTACGTGTAGCATATTCTACTTGGAATGTGGAATAGACGATAAGATTGAAGTACATTGGAGTGTATTGCTACTTGTCGTTTGGGTTAGTCGCCAACGAGGTATGTGAACTTCTTCCTTCTTTTGACATGATTATTTGGAAAGTCTATGTGACTTGATTTTGGTGAGTCTTTGTGACTTGATTTATTGAAGTAAGTAAATTAATTTTGAAAGTATATGAGTCTTGATTATGAAAGTATGAGTCACTTGGTTTGAATTGTATAAGTTACTTGAAGTTCTTTAAAGTTATGAGATTTGATTTAAAATTATGAGACTTTATTTTTCAAGTTATGGGACTTGATTTCTAAAGTTAAGAGACTTGATTTATTTGGAAGTTATGAGACTAGAGTTATTTGAAAGTCATGAGACTAGAATTATTTTAGCAAGTATAGATTACTTGGTTTAAAGAGTGCATAACTTGATTTTAAAAGATAGGAGTAACGTTATTTGAAAAGAATGAGTTACTTGAGTTAAAGGAATAATTGTCTTAATGTTGAAAGTAGAAGTTACTTGATTTTAAAGCTTTGAGTTGAAGTTAAAAAGGTGTAGTAACTTGATTTGAAAAGTATATGTTACTTGATTCCAAGAGAATAAGTAACTTGATTTGAAAATATGTTACTTAATTTAAAGAGTAGAAGTAACTTGATTTAAAGGTATAGGTTACTTGATTTTGAAAAAGGGAGTTTACTTGATTTAAAAGTACGTTACTTGAGTTTTGAAAGAAGAAGTGACTTGATTTAAATGCATAAGTTACTTGATTTTAAAAGTGTAAGTTACTTGAGTTTAAAAGGGTAAGTAACTTGGTTTTAATAGTGAAAGTGCTTTTGGGTTCAACTCCCTAAATATTGCATGAAACGATTCATTTATATAGAATAGACGTACATAGTACTTTGGGTTCAAATCCATTACATGACATGATAGTGTCGTGGTTGTATTAAAAGGAAAGATGTGGTAGTGCTTTAGTTTTCTAAAAATGAAAGTGTTATAACAGCTTTATGGGAAGTTTGTTATAACAAGGTTCGTGGAAAGTCAAGAGAGGGTTTAAAATGTTGTAAGGAAATCATGTGAGAATGTCCATGATTAAGTCCTTAATATAGTACATGATATGCGGCACTTTGATTTTCAAAGATGTTTTAAAGTAATACGTGATGTTTATTGCCTTGATTTGCCAAACCATATCTTAGAAAGATACTTGTTATGATAAGTGTCTTGATGATGGTTTCAAAATGATACATGTATTGGATTCTACTTCCTAGTGATACATGTAGTACTTGGGCTTTTCTAAAATGGAAATTTAGTTTATAAAGTGAATATACATGTATTGGATTCTACTTCCTAGTGATACATGTAGTACTTGTGCTTTTCTAAAATGGAAATTTAGTTTATAAAGTGAATATACGGCTCACGTACATTGTTGTATTGGACTTTAATCCTTAGTGATGCAAGGTGTGATAGTGCCTTGGTGTTATAAAATGAAAGACTTGTTAGTGTCTTGGTTATTTCAGAAAGGAAGGCATGGTATTGTCTTGTTTGTTTTAAAAAGAAGGCATGATATTGTCTTGGTTATTTTAGAAAGGAAGGCATGGTATTGTCTTGGTTATTTTAGAAAGGAATGCATGGTATTGTCTTGTTTGTTTTAAAAGGAAGGCATGGTATTGCCTTGGTTGTTTAAAAAGATGGTGCATTCATATTGTCTAATGAGAGTTAAAGATTACTTAACTTGCATATGTTGTTCATGATAGCCATTAGTGCTAGTGTTATAAGTATAATTGCGGGGTAAAACCCCAAGACATTATACATATCCGTGGATTTGCTCTCCACGATGCGGGTATTGCGTATATGCTTATTGCGGGTCCGTATGGCCTAAGCGGGTGAAATAGTCATGTGCGGGTGAAATAGTCCTATGCGGGGCAGATTGTCCTATGCGGGTCCACAAGACCCTTGCGGATGAAATAGTCCTAGGAGTAGGATTGCATAATGATACTACGGGCGGGTGGCCCTAGATTGATCATAAGCTTCCTATTTTAAAGCATGTAAAATTTACTCTTATTCCTCTACTTTAAAAAGGCACGGTGTACTGGTATTTGATTATTATACTTGTTACATGCCGACAGTGATGTTGGAATTCCACGGGCATGCTTATCTGATGATGGTTGTATATTATACTTGTCTCTGATTATTCGTTGGACTTGTTATAATCTCATCTACAATAGTTCGTGATACTGATGGTACGATTATTCTGATGGTCTGATGAAACAAGGTACAGTTGTCTCTGATTGTTATATGACACGGTAGGATCTGGTATTTGATTTTCATACTTGCCCATGCCATTCTTGTGTACAGCTATGATTTTAATACTGTACTTTATTTTTGTTCCATACTTGGTACCTGTTTTACTGACCCCCTTCGGGGGGCTGCGTTCATGTCCGCAGGTCTAGGTACTCAGTTGTGGATCCGCGAGCTTAGAATCCTTGTTCAACTTTATGGGATAGCTCCAATGTTCCGGAGCTTATCATTATGGCTAGATATATTCAGAGGTACGGCGGAGCCTTGTCCCGTCATAGTATTTGTCCAAAATTTTAGAGGTATGTATTCATATGTGGGTTGGACTGACTAGAGTTGTATTTACATTGTTGAACAGTGTAGACCCTTTCGGGTGACTTATATTATGGCAGTCTTATCGGCTTTGCCTTTGTTTAAGAAATAAATGAGTGTTATTTATCTTCCGCGGTTTATTGTGTTGTATGAATAGAAGGGTGCACAGGTAGGGCACGATCGCCCGAGGTTCGGGCGTGTGAATTCAGCAGATCTTTGGAAAAAATGGGTCGCGGCTCTTAATGGCTCAAATCCCTGATAAATTACTGCCTCTGAGGGGCCGCGGCCCTTGACCTATTTTGTCCGGAATTCGCCAGATTTCTTCTATTCTTTTCGTGGCTTTCTAGGCTTCATTCCTTGGGCATGTGCTTATGTAAATTTCATCTCAATTGAGCTCATTTGTCCTTAAAAGTGGTATTCTCTCCTTTAGAACCGTTGTGACTCAAAAGAGAGTAAAACAACTCTAATATTATACTAAACACAAACGAAAATGGTGGAATACTAACTAAAAATGACTCAAAAGAGTGTACCAAAATACACTCAACAAACACCCCCAAACTTACACTTTACTCGCCCTCGAGTAAAGCACTAAACAAAAAAAATGACTCTATGAACTGTATCAAGAAGTTATAGCAATGTTTCTTCACCATCATGGATGAAAGGTGGATAATATGTTAGAACATATAGCATTAATATATATAAATCTAGAATTTCAAGTTAGATATTTCGCAGATTCACTTAGATCATAATTAATGAAAACATAAACACCTAACCTATGCATGTCAATTTCATTCCATCAATCACAAAATGCTATAGACCTGTTTACTTGTTATTCTCCACTAATCATAGACATACACATTAAGGATCATCAGGACTTTCAAGGGTTGTAATGTAGGCTTAGGCATGGGTAGATAAAGATAGACATTTAGGCTCATTACGTACCATAAGAATTTTCATTCAAGTCCTTCTTCCTTCCTTTTTACTTCCTTTTTAATCTCATACCTATTTTTCCCCTCTTTTATTTTGAGAGAATGAGATACATTACAAATAACAGGCACCCCCAAACTTAGGCTTTTGCATAATTTTTCTTGGGGTGCATCAAATTTTCACTCTCTCTTTTATTTCTTTTTCAACATTTTTCATTCCAAGAGTTTTCAAATATCACTTATGGCACAACAAATGAATCATAGGGTGTCAAAGAAAGATCTTATGTTAGGCTCAACGGGGCTGACTAGTGATACATTTTATGTCATGGTAGGTAATGAATGGTAAGAAGGGCTTATCAAAGAAATGTCTGAATCATCTTCCTAAACATGTATATCTTAACTATTTCACCTCAAATAACAAGCAAACAAGTTTTCTAGACATTTTTCAACTTTTCTTTCCATAATTGACAACACATAGGCTAAGAACAAATATCCCATATAACTAGATGTCATGAATTTTTAGCATATCTAACTTAAGCACACAGATTGTTGCTTTCAATTCCATTACATTATCTCACTTTATCCACTCCATATCGTTAGCAACTACAACATACATAATCCATAAAAAAAAATTATGACTCAAAAACACACAAAGACAAATCAAAAGACTCAAACACAAAACAATAAAACAAAATAAGACACCCCACCCAAACTTAATCGACACATCGTCTCTAATGTGTGAAGAATAAAAGTAGGGACAACTTACTGACATAACACAGCGGTCATAAAGGAGGTCTTGGTATGAGATTCTTGAGTTTGCACAATCTTCTGGGCTCCTTGAAGTTCAGAATTTCAGCATCTTGACACTTTTCCACCTGACATCAAAACATAAGACAAAACCCAAGACTGTGAGACTGTTCAAGATAAAATAAAACAAACTAAAACAAGAATTGAAATATCATAATTAAAAACACTGGGTTGTCTCCCAACAAGCGTTGTCTTTAACGTCTTTTAGCCGGACGCAGTTAACCTTTACTAGTGCTCATTGGATCCTTGTGCGAGCTGCTTGTAATCCACATAGTTATTGTTGCAGGTCTCACTTCAACTATAATAATTGCTCCAAACAAGGGCCTCAGATCTAAAATTATCCCCCAAATACACAAGGGAGGCTTGTCTAGGCTCTCTATAATGTAGAGATCAGTGAAACTCCCTACATCTCTCAACACCCTTCAGAGTATGGACTTTTTTTTTAGGGTCAGCAATGACAATTGGTGTTGTCTTTTCTACAATAGGGTGGTCCTCAGTGACCTCTTCTTTCTCTACACCAACTATCTCTCTCAATTCATTATCATTCTCAACAGCTTGTTGTGGTTCAGGTTCCTCACTCTACTTATCACTCCCCACAATTATGTCGCTAGGCAGATTTTCTTGTGGTACATTGCTCACCATATCCATTAGCTGCCCTATTTGTGTCTCCAATTTTTTTATGGACACCATTGTCTCAGCCATAAACTGATTCTAGCACTTGGTGAGCGTGAGTATGGCTGCCTGCAACTCATTTTCATCTTTCTGTGGAATCTGGGGGTTAGGTTGTTGTTGATGATTCCACTGCCCCTGATTGTAGTAGTAGTCCATGTGTCTCATTTTTTTTTAACTTTACCTACAAAAAAAAATGATAAAAAGATGCTCGCAGAACAAGTTAGAAACTTATTCATGGAGCAACCAAATTAGAAATAAAATAACATAATCAAATATATACAAACCAAATTAGAAATAAGATTAGATAATCCGATATTGAAAGTACGTTAGTCCTTGGCAACGGCGCCAAAAACTTGTTAGGTGATTTCTATGTGCTTATACGCAAGTGTACGTATCGTTACAAGTAATATAGTCTTGGTAAGACCGAATATCGTCCTCAGAGACTGGTTATCAAGTACCGATTATCTAAGCTTTAGTTTATATTTGGTGAACGTTAATTTGTTTGTATTTTTATCTAATACTAAAAGTAAGTGCAGAAAGTAAACTAATTATGATACTACTTTGATTTAAATCAGTTATGATGGGCATTCCAATATCCTCGACTATCCACTATTTTCAATCCTTAATGCAACAGCAATGGTTTCCTCTTCTACGTTAAGATAGCGGTTAACTAGATTATCTTATATTCCGGTTAGGACATATAACCATTCAACCCCAGTGCAGAACCCTTCTATATTTCTATTATTGGATTTACCACATAGGAGGATTAAGAACAATAACCTATAATGCTACACAAATATCGGGGTACTTTCGTCCGTGATTTTAACATATGTCTATTCAATTACAGTATATTCAAATCTCTCCTCTCGGTTCTTGATTCGAAATCATATAGATTATGATAATTAGTGATCAATTAACTATCAAACATTCATACCAAATATTGAATAAATCTTAATCAAGTGAAGAAGAAATCAAACTAATGCATTAATTCATGAAATAGAGTTTCAAGCGATTCAATAGGAAAGCCCTAATAAAGTAATTAGTTCCTAAACATTGTCATGTCAAGAACTAATACAAACCAACATAAACTGAAATAAATAAAAGAAAAGAACAAGAACTTGAACCAAGGTTGTCTTCAATCTTGTGTTGTAGCCTCCTCATTCGCCTCCAAAGTAGAATGGTGGAATATGTACAAGATCCCCCTCCTAAAACCCTTTCTTAGGCTTTTATATTCTCCCCAAAAGAACCCTCTTTCGGACCACTTTGCCCCTGCCAAAATCAGCTTATTTTCGTCAAAAACAAGCGTCAGAACCGTGGCCCTTCATTCCTGGGTCGCGGCTCTAATTCAGCCGAAATGAACTGCATGTACTGGAAAAAATGGGCCGCGGCCCTTCGTTCAGGAGCCGCGGCTCTTAATGGCTCAAATCCTTGATAAGTTACTGCCTCTGAGGGGCCGCGACACTTGACCTATTTTGTCCGAAATTCGCCTGATTCTTCTATTCTTCCCGTGGCTTCCTAGTCTTCATTCCGTGGGCATCTGCTTATGCAAATTTCATCTCCATTGAGCTCATTTATCCTTAAAAGTGGTATTCTCTCCTTTGGAACCGTTGTGACTAAAAAGAAAGGAAAACAACCCTAATACTATACTAAACACAAACGAAAAGGGTAAAATACTAACTAAAAATGACTCAAAAGAGTGTACCAAAATACACTCAACAAACACCCCCAAACTTACACTTTACTCGCCCTCGAGTAAAGCACTAAACAAAAAAATGACTCTATGAACTGGATCAAGTAGTTATAGCAATGCTTCTTCACCATCATGGATGAAAGGTGGATAAAATGTTAGAACATATAGCATGAATATATATAAATCTAGAATTTCAGGTTAGATATTTCGCAGATTCACTTAGATCATAATTAATGAAAACATAAACACCTAACATATGCATGTCAATTTCATTCCATCAATCCCAAAATGCTATAGACTTGTTTACTTGTTATTCTCCACTAATCATAGACATACACATTAAGGATCCTCAGGGCTTTCAAGGGTTGTAATGTAGGCTTAGGCACAGGTAGGTAAAGATAGGCATTTAGGCTCATTACGTACCATAAGCATTTTCATTCAACTCATTCTTCCTTCCTTTTTACTTCATTTTTAATCTCATACCTATTTTTCCCCTCTTTTATTTTGAGAGAATGAAATACATTATAAATAACAGGCACCCCCAAACTTAGGCTTTTGCATATTTTTTCTTGGGGTGCATCAAATTTCCACTCTCTTTTATTTCTTTTTCAACACTTTTCATTCCAAGAGTTTTCAAATATCACTTATGGCACAACAAAGGAATCATAGGGTGTCAAAGAAAGATCTTATGTTAGGCTCAACGGGGCTGATTAGTGATACATTTTATGTCAGGGTAGGTAATGAATGGTAAGAAGCGCTTATCAAAGAAATGTCTGAATCATCTTCCTAAACATGTATATATTAACTATTTCGCCTCAAATAACAAGCAAACAAGTTTTCTAGACATTTTTCAACTTTTCTTTCCATAATTGACAACACATATGCTAAGCACAAATATCCCAAATAACTAGATGTCATGAATTTTTGACATATCTAACTTAGGCACACAGATTGTTGCTTTCAATTCCATTACATTATTCCACTTTATCCACTCCATATCATTAGCAACTACAACATACATGATACATAAAAAAAAAATTATGACTCAAAAACACACAAAGACAAATCAAAAGACTCAAACACAAAACAATAAAACAAAATAAGACACCCCACCCAAACTTAATCGACACATCGTCCCCAATGTGTGAAGACTAAAAGTAGGGACAACTTACTGACACAACACATCGGTCATAAAGGAGGTCTTGGTATGATATTCTTGAGTTTGCACAAGCTTCTAGGCTCCCTGAAGTTCAGAGTTTCAGCATCTTGACACTTTTCCACCTGACATCAAAACATAAGACAAAACTCAAGACCGTGAGACTGTTCAAGATAAAATAAAACAAACTAAAACAAGAATTGAAATATCATAATTAAAAACATTGGGTTGCCTCCAAACAAGCGTTGTCTTTAACGTCTTTTAGCCGGACGCAATTAACCTTTACTAGTGCTCATTGGATCCTTCTGCGAGCTGCTTGCAATCCACATAGTTATTGTTGCAGGTCTCACTTCAACTACAACAATTGCTCCAAACAAGGGTCTCAAATCTAAGATTATCCTCCAATTACACAAGGCAGACTTGTCTTCTAGGCTCTCTATAATGTAGGGATCAGTGAAACTCACTACATCTCTCAACTTTTGGGGGTGCCCTTCAGAGTATGGACAATCTTTTTGAGGGTCAGCAATGACAATTGGTGTTGTCTTTTCTACAATAGGGTGGTCCTCAGTGACCTCTTCTTTCTCTACACCAACTATCTCTCTCAATTCATTATCATTCTTAACAGTTTGTTGTGGTTCAGGTTCCTCACTCTGCTTATCACTCCCCACAATTATGTTGCTAGGCAGATTTTCTTGCGGTACATTGCTCACCATATCTATTAGCTGCCCTATTTGTGTCTCCAAATTTTTGATGGACACCATTGTCTCAGCCATAAACTGATTCTGGCACTTGGTGAGCGTGAGTATGGCTGTCTGCAACTCATTTTCATCTTCCTGTGGAATCTGGGGTTAGGTTGTTGTTGATGATTTCACTGCCCCTGATTGTAGTAGTAGTCCATGTGTTTTTTTTTTTTTAACTTTACCTACAAAATAAAAATAAAAAAAATGATAAAAAGATTATCGCAGAACAAGTTAGAAACTTATTCCTGGAGCAACCAAATTATAAATAAAATAACATAATCAAATATATACAAACCAAATTAGAAATAAGATTAGATAATCCGATATTGAAAGTACGTCAGTCCCCGACAACGGTGCCAAAAACTTGTTAGGCGATTTCCATGTGCTTATACGCAAGTGTACGTATCGTTACAAGTAATATAGTCTTGGTAAGACCGAATATCGTCCTCAGAGACTGGTTATCAAGTACCGATTATCTAAGCTTTAGTTTCTATTTGGTGAACGTTAATTTGTTTGTATTTTTATCTAATACTAAAAGTAAGTGCAGAAAGTAAAGTAATTATGATACTACTTTGGTTTAATTCAGTTATGATGGAAATAGGGCATTCCAATATCCTCGATTATCCACTCTTTTCAATCCTTAATGCAACAGCAATGGTTTCCTCTTCTACGTTAAAATAGCGGTTAACTAGACTATCTTATATTCCGGTTAGGACATATAATCACTCAACCCCAGTGCAGAACTCTTCTATATTTATATGATAGGATTTACCACATATGAGGATTAAGAACAGTAACCTATAATGCTACACAAGTATCGGGGTACTTTCGTCCGCGATTTTAACCTATGTCTATTCAATTACAGCATATCCAAATCTCTCCTCTCGGTTCTTGATTCGAAATCATATAGATTATGATAATTAGTGATCAATTAACTATCAAACATTCATACCAAATATTGAATAAATCTTAATCAAGTGAAGAAGAAATCAAACTAATGCATTAATTCATGAAATAGAGTTTCAAGCGATTCAATAGGAAAGCCCTAATAAAGTAATTAGCTCCTAAACATTGTCATGTCAAGAACTAATACAAATCAACATAAACTGGAATAAATAAAAGAAAAGAACAAGAACTTGAACTTGAACCAATGTTGTCTCCAATCTCGTGTTGTAGCCTCCTCCTTCGCCTCCAAAGTAGAATGGTGGAATATGTACAAGATCCCCCTCCTAAAACTCTTTCTTAGGCTTTTATATTCTCCCCAAAAGAACCCTCTTTCGGACCACTTTGCCCCTGCCAAAATCAGCTTATTTTCGTCAAAAACACGCGTCGAAACCGCGACACTTCGTTCCTGGGCCGCGGCTCTAATTCAACCGAAATGAATTGCATGTACTGGAAAAAATGGGTCGTGGCCCTTCGTTCAGGAGTCGCGGCTCTTAATGGCTCAAATCCTTGATAAGTTACTGCCTCTGAGGGGTCGCGGCCCTTCGTCCAGGAGTCGCGGCCCTTGACCTGTTTTGTCCGGAATTCGCTTGATTTTTTCTATTCTTCTCGTGGCTTTCTAGGCTTCTTTCCTTGGGCATGTGCTTATGCAAATTTCATCTCCATTGAGCTCATTTCTCCTTAAAAGTGGTATTCTCTCCTTTGGAACCGCTGTGACTCAAAAGAAAGGAAAATAACCCTAATACTATATTAAACACAAACGAAAAGGGCAAAATACTAACTAAAAATGACTCAAAAGAGTGTGCCAAAATACACTCAACAAATACGAAGGAGTCTTTTGTATAAAACTTGAAGAGGGGAGGAATATGTCAAACTTTTATAGGGAAGAATATTAAGTAGATCGGTAGTCATTTGTAGCGCATGATGCCAAAATAATGGAGGGACAGAAGAATGAACCAATAAAGTGCGGATACTGTTATTAATAATGGTATGAATTTTTCGTTCAGCTTTCCCATTTTATGAAGACGTATGAGGACAAGAAAAACGAAAATTTATCCTATTTTGAGCACAAAACTCCCTAAACTCCCCATTGCCATACTCTTTACCATTATCACATTGGATGTTCTTTATTTCCCGTTCGAATTGGGTTCTTATGAAAGCTCTAAATTTTACGAAGATGGAAAAAACTTGTGATTTTTTCGCAATTGGAAACGTCTATAAAAATTTAGAGTAATCATCCAAGAATAAAACATAATATCGATGACCCATAGAACTGAGAACCGGAGATGTCCATAAATTGTTATGAATAATGTCAAATGACATTGAAGTATTAGAATTCGAAGCTACAAATGGTAACTTAATATTTTTTTTATAAAGCACATGATGACAAAGTGGAGTACTACGTGTACTCTTACATGAAATAAACTTATGTCTATCTAAAGAAGATAAAATAGACGACCCCGGATGACCTAGACGAGCATGCCACAAGGAAGGAGCAAGAGCTGCAAAAGTGGAAGGCATGACTTGACGCGAGATGCTGAGACTTGGTGTGATTGGATAAAGATCTCCCTACTGTCACACCTTATGAGAGGACTCCCCATCTTGAAATCCTTCACAGAAAACTCAAACGGATCAAAATTAATAGAAACCTAATTATTAGTGATGAATTTACGGACATACACCAAATTTTTAATCAATTTTGGGGCATGAAGGGTATTTTTCAGGACAAGTGGTGGATGAGGAGGGGACAAAGTTTTATTACCATAACCCTTAATTAGAATAGAACTGTCATTACCAACAATTATACCACGATTACTGCTCAAATTGGAATAAGACGAGAGAGTACCTTGGTCGGATGTCATGTGGGTAGTGGCACATGTGTCCATGTACCAATTAGGGTCCGATTGAGTCAAGTCAAGCGTGTGCATCACTGCTTCAATATCGGTCTGAGTGAGGCTCATTGCATGGCGGGCCTGAGGGGGCGAAGTCCAAGTATACCAGACTGCTGGGGCTGCCCATACGCTGGTCTGAACCCTGGAGTCTGACCTGGGAAGAAGCTGGGTCACGGCGCTGTAATGCTGAGTCACGGCGTTGTGTGGCACTAGGACCCACTGACACTGTCCAGGGGGCCCCAGAACTGCTGCTACTGCTGACGGTTGCCCCCGTTGTTGTCGCCGCGATTCTTGCCATTATTCTTCCGATTTTGGCCCTTCTTACCACCCCCGTTGTTGTGATTTTGTGTCACGTTAGCTGGATTGGAAGGGGGAAATTGGAAGCAGTCATCATGACGACGGGGCTTGCTCTGATCGATGCCCTTTTAGCCAAACCCGATTCTTCCAAAGTGAGCATGGCATGGGCTTGATAGAACTCCGGCAGGGGGTTACTTTGACGAATAACCGAAGAAACCCCTGTATAGGCCTCGGATAGATCGACAACCATCTGAAGAACTAGACAGCTATTAAAAACAGGAGAACCCACGTTGCGAAGTTGGTCTACCAAGTCCTTGAAGCGTTTGCAATAAGAAGAAACGTTTGAAAAATTCGCCATAGCAACTTGAGAAAATTCATGCTCAAGGATAACAATACGAGAATGACTGTTATCTTGGAAGATGTCACGCAATCGATTCCACGCCGCCATAGCTATGGAGTTAGGTTCCATAATCGTCTGTAAAAGATCCAAGGAGATAGTGGTATAAATCCACTGGAGAACTTTGGCATCAAGCATGACCCATAAGTCTGGATCTGCTGCTTTGGTGGGCACAACTGTTGTAGACGTACACGTCATATCACCCCCCCGTAGGAGTAGTTGAAAGGATGATGTGGTGAAGAACTTTATGTGTCATAGCATTAATCTTGAATAATTCTGCCCACGTCCCATATTGGGCGTTCTCTAGATCAAGAACGATAGGAAGAACGCTCTTGATGTTAGAAACGGTGAGGGCAGGATGAAAAGTGTTCTTATCAGTCATGGTGAATAGAACAAACTTTGGACAAGATTTCGGAGAAGGAAATTTGTGAGAGAGGATTTTCTGGAAGAGAAGGGTCGCGGCGCTGGAAAAAATCCGAGAGGGAGGGTCGCGGCGCTGGGCAAGAAATCCGAGAGGAGAGAGAAGGGCATATATATACAAGTTACAATAGGAAAATCTTATTCCTATTTTACATCTAAAATCATATTCTATAAGGAGACTAACTATATAATTATGGTAATAGTAATTAAGGTACAAAACTAATTCTAATATATACCAAATATACATCAAGTATAACAACGTTAAAGTGAGCGATTAACAAGGCTGGGGCCATTTGTGGACCTTTGGTCGCGGCGTTGTGGGCTTCATTTAACACTCCTTATGTATAAAAATAACAATTTGTTGTAAAAAAGACATAAAACTAAAAATAAATTTATTAAGGATTACAAAATCAATTGATCCGGCTCAAGCACGCTTAACTTCGGAATTCTGATGGGATTCAATGCTTTAGTGCTGATATGATCACATCCGTCATTCAAACCGCTCTTAATTCTATTATACCATTTTTTTCTCCTCCCGAGAACCTTACACCTTCGGACATAGATTTTAGAATCAATATTAATATGGCAACCGGTAAGTTAGTGAAGAATGACACAAGTTGTGACTTTTAGAACATTCCAATTCCTTTTTTCACCTAAGAACGTGTAGAATATTCTACCTTAGTGGACGAATGAATATTTTAGTTAAACTGAATTTGTCCTGGATAAATTCTCTATTTATGTTCCGAAGCATTAATAACCAAAAATAATCTTGGAAGAAAATTTTGGATTATATTGAATATCGATCATATGATTTTATAGATTTATGAGATATAGTATGTGAAACCTCGCTTAATTTATGGATTAAGCTCAATTAAGTACGACAAAAATTTATTTACCTGTCCAGATATATTTGTGTGAAGCTTAAGATCCACGATTATTATGATTATATATGAAGAGGGTAGAAGGAGTTGTTGGAAATTTACTAAGGTGGAATTAAGTTTAACTCATTATTTATGACTCGAATAATTGAGGTCTCGTACGTCGAAAACGTCGTTTCCACACGTGCACTCGTAATGTCAAGTATCATAAATTTCATTAGTGAAAGAGATATTGGTACGTGAGTAAAATTGAGATATAAGATGATGGACGGTCGTTAGTTAAATGACGTGTGTTCCACGCATGTAAATGAAGGAAGAAGTATACGAAGTGTAAAGATGAAACGAGTCGGAAATCGCTGCGGAGTCGAAGAAGCGCACGACCTCTTGAGCCGTCGCGGCTCTAATTCGCGATCGATCTTGGAGCTCGGGCGCGGCTCTCGAGCGAGCTGCGGCGCTTCCCATGCAGTAAGGTCGACGATTGACGAAAAGTTTCAAACTTTTGGGCTGGTTTTGGAGCATTGATCATCCATTACTTGACACTTGAATTTAACCATTATTTGGCTGAATTATAACCCCTCACTAAGTGTCATTACATGGCTATTGAAAGTCATTACTTGGCTAGTTGGGAGGTCATCTTCATTACACTATAAATTGAGGTATTTGGCTCAATTGGAAGAACACACAACACTCATACTTATCTTCAGATCTTCTGAAACTCTTACTCTCTAAGCATTCTTTCAAACACTCAAGGTTCTTCTTGAGAAACACTTGAATTTCCTTTGCTCATTTGTTAGTTGTTGTTTTATCTTGTAAGACATTTGCTCATTACCGTAAAAGGATATATACTGGGCAATAATGTCTTAAGGATAGAGTAAATGTCACTCGACTCAGCAACGCTTCTTTAACGCTATCAGATTTAGTGTCTTTTGGTTTCAGGTTATCAAAATCAAGGGACTTGGCGCAGTTGAACAAAGATTCAAAGATCCAAGACTTCAAGAGTTCAAGAACGAAGATCAAAATCACAAAAGCTTATTGTTTCCACCATTCTTGTTGGCTTCAAGTTTATTGACATTGTAATACTTTAGTGTTTATCCTTCCGAAGCACTAGTAATAGTTATTTACTATTTTCATACATTCATTGTGTAACTTACGAGAGTTGTAACTCAGGAATTCTTTTTTATCCTGATTGGGTGTTCATAGCGATCTCATGAATATAATATATGTGCCGTGCATATAAACTATTACGAATAATATTTTATTGTGATAGATATTAGTTTCCACTTTAATCTGTAACTCTAGGATTTAAATTGATTGGTTTAGTATAGATACGGAAAACGGATAAATTAGGGAAGGGGTTTTAATGGGAGGAGAAGAATGTATAAATGAATAGATAAATAAATGTACCTATTCGAGTGTACAAAAGGGGGAAAGTGATCACTATAATCAGATGTTAAAGCTCATATAAACACGAAGAGTGATTTATTTTGAAATCACATCACGTTGGTATATTTTGAAACATAGTATATACTTGCAACTATATATCTCACATTTATCGTCACATATCATACAATCACTAGTTAGAGTTTGACATATCAGCCTTCAATAGACAAAGTGATGGGCAATTGAAAAATGTTACACATCAGTACAATTTAATTAATTATTACTTTATTTTCTAAGTTACCATATCAGATATTCTATGAGGAGCTATCTATTATCATGAGCATGTTAATTAACACGATACGTAACAATAATATAATGTCCACAAAATGTAGGACTCGTTTGCTTGTTGTTATAGTTATGTATGTAGTAGTAATATAGGTATTAGTTATATAAGGATTAGTTATTTCATTTTTTATCATGTATAAAATAATATATAGATCCTCTCATAACTTATACATGTATTAGTTATGCGGATGGTAAGCTGGTAATCAAACATTGTATATAGTAACTAAAATGCTACTAAATATAGTACTGTACCAATCAAGTTATTTTTAATACATGAATAATTCGATTCTTGATCAGCAATCAAACGACTACTAATCTCTTAATTTTAAAGTATACATTGACCATAAGCTACCAAAACGCGCTAAAACTAAATTAAAACTAGTGATAGTGAATACATTTCATATATTCTGTAATTAATATTTAGTGTAATTAAGGTAAAATAGAGATCATAATTCTATTAGGACTACAATTATAATTAAGGTAAAATAGGGATCTTAATTCTATTAGGACTACAATTATATACTCTATATATATGACATTAATAAGAGAACTCCATCACGGAGAATTACACTATTTAACATGATATCAGAAGTCAAATTCTAGCCTCTCTCAACACCCCCCCTCCTGAATTTCAGTTCGTCTTTCTCTCCGTCAAAGTCTTTCCTCAACGTAGAGGCAGCTTCTTCCAATAGATGAACCACTCCAACTTTTGAGAGATGCTCTCAAGGATTTCACAAGCTGCTTGCACATCATCGAGAGGAATTTTAACACAATAACGAAATTTCAATATCTTGTTCTGATCTTTCCTAACAGTTTTCTACTCCTGGTTTAACAACTTCTTTTTTATCTTCTTTATTAGACAACGAACGTGCAAGGTTTTCTTAGGAACTTGTTCAGGTCTCAGATTGTTGGTTCCATCTCTGCGCATCTTATTCTGGCCCTTCAGATGAGCCAGCAATTTTAAGCTTTTCGGGGTCTTCAATAACCTCGTATTTCTATCTAACCTACCATCCACGAACATGGCACGGTATTCCTTATTGTAGCCCAACATTTTGGGCCCACCTCCAGGCCCACGGTTCATGGGCCACCAGCATCAGGCCCACGGTACACGTGCCACCAGCAGCCGCCCAACCTCAATCCAACAGACTTGGGCCATGCGTTTGGTTCTTTAAAAATTCAGCAGCTCAATGATGTGTGGTATATGGATACGGGTGTCACGTCTCACCTCACCAACAATTCTGATAATCTTCCTCAACTGCGCAATTTAAATACTCATCAATCTATTATGATCGGAATTGGTCATCACATTCTAATTCAAGGGTTGGGCCACATACTAACTCTATCACCGCAACTCCACTTCTCCCTTAAAACGTCCTATATGCCCTTAACATTATCAAAAACCTCATCTCTGTTAGAAAGTTTGTCACCGATAATTTCGTATCCATTAATTTTGACCCGTTTGATTTTTCTGTAATGGACCTACGTACCGGGAAACTTCTTACGAGATGCAATAGTGAGGGGGACCTCTATCCTTTCCTATCCACGTCCGCTGCCATTGATAATCCTCCCACATATCTAGATGACATCTCCTCCTCAATGTGGCATAGTAGACTTGGACATCTCGAAACTCATATTTTTTATTTTCTTAGAAACCACAATTTAATTAAATGTAATAAAGGGAACCTTGCCCATAATTGATCATCTTGTCATCTAGGAAAATATGTTAGACTTTCGTTTACATCTTCTTTAAGTGTTACTTTCTCTCTCTTTGATATTATTCATGCAGATTTATGGACATCTCCTATAACTAGTGACATATGTCATAAATATTATTTGGTATTTTTTGATGACTTCTCTCACTTTCTTTGTGTCTATCCGCTTAAACTTAAGTCTCAAGTCTACTCCAAATTCCTTGAATTTCGGACATTGGTTAAAACATAATTTGAAAAATACATCAAAACGTTTCAATGTGATAATAGTCGTGAGTTCAATAACTCTCACTTTCATAATTTTTGTGCGGCTAATGGCATGGTTTTCCGTTTCTCCTGCCCCATACTTCCCCTCAAAATGGTAAAGCCGAAAGAATTCTCCGCACCATTAACAATATGATTCGTGCCCTTCTTGTTCATGCGTCTCTTCCCCCTACCTTTTGGGTTATGCATTAAAAATGGTAGAACACATTTTTAACATCTTACCTACCCATACGATTCAAAATCGGACACCCAACAAAATTCTCTTCCGTTGGATCCCTTCTTATGATCACTTTTAAATTTTTGGTTGTCTTTGTTACCCAAATCTGGCCTCCATGGTCCCTCACAAATTAGCACCTCACTCCACTCAGTGCAACTTCCTCGGTTTCTCGTCACACCACATGGGGTACTTGTGCTATGAGATATTTACAGACAAAATCTTAATCTCACGCCATGTCACGTTTGTTGAGTACATTTTCCTGTTCAACAACATTCAAAAAATTTGAGTCACTGATTACATTTTCCTTGATGACTCAGACACTTCCCCTCTACTCCAAAATGCACTACAAAATTCACAACCTTCGGCCATCCAACCACCTGTCCCGTCAACCCCATCCTACTGCCCGATCCCATTCCCATTACTTCCCAAAACAACACCCCAACCCACTACCCGCCAAACCCTACCCGCCACCGCGGCCACCGCCCATCACCACCGCTAGTCGGACCCACGCCGCCTAATCATGCCACCACCTGCACCTACCCCACCCATGATTGTCCCCACTTACTGCATGGAAACTCGTGCACAACACGGAATTTTCAAACCAAAAGTTCACTTTAACCTATCGACTCAAACCATCTCACACATTCCTAAAAACCCAAACTTAGCCAAACTTGACCCGAATTGGAATGCATCCATGCGAGAGGAGTTTAATGATCTTACTTCACAGCGCACTTGGGATCTTATTCCATGACCTGAGGGAGTGAATGTAATTTATTGTATGTGGCTATTACGTCATAAGTTCAGAGATAATGGTGCTCTTGAATGTTACAAGGCCAAACTTGTGGCAAATGGCACAGGACAGCATGAGGGTGTTGATTGTGGTGAGACTTTTAGACCGGTGATTAAGTTAGTTACCATCCGCTCGGTTTTGAGCATTGCTATGGGGAAGAATTGGCCTATTCTCCATCTTGATGTAAAGAATTCTTTCTTAATCGGGATTTGAAAGAAATCATCTATATGCAGCAACCTCTAGGATTTATACATCCGGAGACTCCTCGTCATATTTGTCGTCTTCGTAAGTTGATATATGGGCTGAAACAAGCCCCAGAGTTTGGTATGAGCGATTTGTTATATACATCATACATATCGATTTCGTATGCAGCAAGAGTGATCATTCATTATTCATTTTTCATTTTTCATTGAGGCACTGACACAACTTACCTTTTGTTATATGTGGATGATATTATTCTGACAGCTTCTTCAGATGGCCTGAAGCACGAGATCATTGCTCTACTCAAGTCCGAATTTGTTATGACTAACTTGGGTAAGTTGGGTTATTTTTTTGAGATATCAGTGACCAGATCCGCACGTCATGTTCTTGTATCAGCGTAAGTATGCAGATGAGATTGCCTACAGGGCTAAAATGGCAAATTATAAGATCATGCCCACTCCCGTCAACTCCAAGTCCAAACTTAGTGCAGAAGATGGGGATCCGGTTAGTGATCTATCTCTTTATAGGAGTCTCGCATGTACTCTTCAGTATCTCACATTCACTCGATCAGATATTGCATATGCGGTTCAGCAGGTGTGGTTGTTCATGCACACCCCTAGAGAGCCTCACTTTACAACGCTTAAGATATCATTCGGTACGTTAAGGACACTCTTGACTATGGACTTCATTTATATCCTTCAGCACCGACTAGATTGATCTCCTACACATATGCAGATTGGGAAGGTTGTCTGGACATTCGTCGCTCTACATCTAGCTATTGTGTATTTTGTGGAAACAATATCATATCATGGTCTGTAAAACGGCAAGCAACACTTTCCCGTTTGAGTACAGAAGCTGAATATCGAGGCATTGCGAACGTTGTTGCCGAGCTATATTGGCTCCGAAATCTCCTTCTTGAGCTTTATTATTTCATACGTAAGGCGCTTTAGTTTACTGTGATAACATATTTGTTGTCTATTTGTCTCATAGCCCGGTTCAGCATCAGCGAACCAAACATATTGAGATGAATATTCACTTTGTTCGTGAGAAGGTGCAATGGATCACATTAGGGTGTTGCATGTTCTTTATTCATATCAGTACGCAGATATCTTCACAAAAGGGCTTCCTCAACAACTGTTCCTTGACTTCAGATTCAGTCTCAGCATCCGACCTCCTCCCGCTTCGACTGAGGGGGTGTTATAGTGAATATATTCCATATATATTCACAATATATTATGTAATTAATATTTAGTGTCGAAGCGAAATATATTGGACTTTGATTATGAGTGTTAAATAATAAAGTTATAGGTCTTTTATACTCGTGAGAACAAGTAGTTGTTCATATAAAGAATTACACCTAGTAGAAACTTCTTCTTGATTTTTCTATAAGGTAGTCCACAATCATGACAAAGAAAATTACACTCTTTGCGTCTTTGTATTTTATTACCTTTAAAAATAAAGTTTATAGCAAATTGTACTTTATCAAGAATATTTTTTAAAAGTTTTAGGTCATCCTTTACAACTAAGATATAAATATGACATGCACGTCTAATATGAAAAATATCGAGAAAAGATGGAGTAAATTGAGTTTTTAAAAGGTTTACAACATAATCATTAGTAGTAGCATTATCTAATGTAACAGTCATAATTTTATCAGTAATTCCATAATATTCACAAATTTCATGAATACTTCTTGCAATAAATAATCCAGTGTACTTGTCATCAATATATCTATATGCTAACATATGTTTTTGCATAGACCAATTCTGATTTATCCAATGACATGTAACAGTTAAATAATCATTATTGTTAGTACTACGGCATATATCAGAAGTGATAGTCACTTTGCTATTAAAATGATATAATGCATAACGTAAATACTATTGATATTCATGTGCATTTAAAAACGTCTCTTCTAACAGTTGATCTAGAAAAACCGTTAAAAACAGGATTATACGTTTCTCTAATGTAATGAATAAAACAAGAGAGGAAGAAAATGAAAAAGGCAAACCCGCTACCGCAACTAATTTTGTTATATTTTCCCTATCTTTGTGTTTATCATATTGAGGACCTATAATTCTCCTCGTCATCGGGTTAATTGGACATTGTACTTGATCGGAGACACTATGTGAACCTTGTCCCGACTCAAAAGGCATTGACACACCCGATGTTTTAGCCAGATATTTGTTATACCTAGCTTTGTGCATGCTTTGTACATGTCTCAATAAACCTCCCGTCTCACCATGACCTTTCCGATTTTAAATTTATAAACTTCTTGACAAATTTTATATCTAGCTAGTTGATTCTCACTGTCCCTATCAAAAAAAATCATGCATGTGATTTTAATTTTTGTTGTTTGGGGCCTCGACTAATATTAGGGGGAATATGAGGCATGTCAGTTTCAGGCTGAGACTCAGTCGGAGCCTGAGGTGAAGCTGCACTAGTGGGTGTGTTATCTACATTATCGTCTAATTTATTTTCAAAATTAAAGTTTGGTTCATATGCAGAATATACCTCATAATCTAATGGTACATTAAAAATCAGTTTCATCTAAATGAGTGCAATCATCGTAATTAGGATTACTAGAAGATGCACTCTTACTCATGTTACCACTAGTACCTCTACCAGAAATCAAACGGTCAAATCGTTCCATTATAATTATGCAAATAAATAATTAAAGTAAATGAAATTAAGTATGATAATTAAAATTAAGTAACAATAATAATTTAAAGAATGAACGAAGGTGACAAACGCCGACGTAAAGTCGACGTGTAATCGAGGTTGAAAATTAAAACTTTGCTCGATGGATGATCCTCAAGCTAGTTGCCAAATTCACTCCCAATTTTTGAACTTTTATACAAATAAGTAAATAAAATATAATATTTAGTAGACTTGTATAGAGATAGATTGAGATATTAGAGAGTTGGTAGGAAGATTTGTGAGAAAAATGAGATATTTATAGTTGAGAAATACGTTTAAAGTGTTATACTAACTTAGGGATTAAAAATAAATATTAAGGCGGTAAAGGGGTTTATGGGGTGGAGGCCAAAAATGACCGTTATACGCTTAACTACCAAAATCGAAATTCATTGCTATTACAAAGAATAAGTTTTCGGGGAAGCGAGATTAACGGACAGGTTGCCCTAATCCCGTTCCGAGATCGAACCCCATTCGTTCCATTTTGCCTTCACGCCGCCGTGGGCGAGGAATTTCGCATGTTGCCCAAGAAAGATAATTTAATAAGTGTTGCAAGAAAATAAAGAGAATATAAAAATAGAAAGAAGAAAAAGAGTAAGAAAAAAGAATAGCGCATTATGTTAGGTGAGAAATCCACTTGTTTAATAACCCAATATAGTTGACCAAAAACGACGTCACCTCTTTGAATCCCCCTTTATAAACACACCAACCATCCACACGAATAATATTCTCACTAAAAGTAAAAGGATAACTAAAAAATGGTGAGAAATAGGAGAGAAGAATTATACGTTACCGTTCCAAGCCTTTTCCGATGTCCAATATCCATGGACGTAATGAAGTCTCCTGTAAGCCTCTGTACCGGCGTCACATACGATCGTAGCTCCATTCAAACATGGCTTTCACAAGGTCACAATACTTGTCCCGCCACCATGCAAATCCTTCCTTCCACTGATTTCACACCTAATCTCACTCTCCGTCGCCTCATCAACGTCTGGCTTCACCACCAGCCGCCGAACTCCGCCGTCACGCCGCCATCCTCCGCCGTCACGAAGTCGGAATTTCTCGATGTTGTCGAAAATCTCAACGGTGAGAATCGATTGAGTTCGTTATTGAAGATTGTGGAATTTTTGAAGTGTTCGAGTGAAAATCGGAGATATTTTGCGAGTTTAAGTAATGCGATTGTGAATGTTGTTGGAGTTTTGGTGGATTGTGATGTGGTTGAGGTTTGTGAATTAGTTGTTGCGGTTTTGGATTTGGTTGTATCGGAGAATAATAACGGAGTTAAAGAGCAGTTGAATAAAGAGATTTTCCTGTGCGATATCGATCGGAAATATCTATCGAAGTTTCTAATGATTCTTCGTAAAGGAAAGTTGAGTTCGAGGATTCAAACCGCTCGAATTCTAGAATTCATCGCATTAGACATCGATTCACAGCGAAAAATCGTAGATGAGCAAGGTTTATTATACGAATTGCACGTATTTATAAGCACGGAGACGAACCGGTTCGCGATCGAAGCCGGTTTATCTACTCTATTCGCGGTTTCAACGACTAGACCAGTAAGAAAAGAGCTAATCCGGTTCGGAATCGTGCGAACCATCGGGAAAATCCTTACCGGTTCGGAAACCGCTAGATCGGTGGTGGAGAAGTCGTTAAAGCTGTTAGAAACGGTAGCGACGTGTACGGAAGGGAGATCGACGATAGGGAAAAGCGAGGAGTGCTTGTTAGCAATAGTCACGCGCCTGATGAAGAGCTCGAGAGCGGCGACTGAGCACGGCGTGACGGTGTTATGGAGCGTATGCTGTTTGGCGCGTGATGAGGCAGCGCGTGAAGTAGTTGGGAAGGTCAATGGACTGACTAAGGTGTTGCTAGTGATGCAAAGTGATTGCTCTTCTGGTGTAAGGCAGATGTGTGGGGAATTAGTCAAAGCATTGCGCGTGGGGAATAATAATAAGAAGAATTATTCAAAGTCGTGTTTGGCGAGTTATGATACTAAAACTACTCACATTATGCCCTACTGAAAACTATAAATAACCACAACTCCTAATTTTGTTGACTTTGACCAAACCATTTGTTTTTAGAAATTGAATTAGGTAGATTCATGTTGTAAATCCAAATGAATTTCGCTAATGATACAATGACATCAAAGGTTCTTATTGTCATCATAATTATTGACTTATTGTTACTGAAATTGGTATTATATTGATGTCATTATTGATGGTGGTGGTTGTATTAGGCGTTTTATTTGTTTACGGATGATTTGACGTGTAAAATTGACTCAAATTACAAAAACGTATACTCAAAGTCGTTAATATGACCCAATACTTTGTTATTGGTTTTATTTTTTTATTCTCATCTTCTGAAAACAATGATTCTACTTATCAAAGTAAAGATAAAGTTTGTGTACACTCTATTCTATCTTCTCCATACTCTAAGGAATTTTACTGTAGGTTGTTGTTGTTATAGTACTTTGTAGACTGTTGATGAGCTGGAAGAAAATGGCTGGTCATTAAGCTGAACTGGATCAAATATGGTAGGTGAGCTGAATCCTGAGACCGTCCTCAACATTAGTATATATATCCTACATGCTACACGTATTTAGGGTCTGGTCAAACTTTTGAAAAAGTATTTCTGTTTCTTAAAAGTAATTATGCAGAAACTGTTTTTGGAGAATCTGTTAGGGTGTTTGGCCTATAGTTATAGAAGTACTTCTGCGAAACAGAAACACTTTCCTGTTTGACTCACATTTATACATATTTACTAGAATATTCTTTTTAATAGATTTAAAACTATTAAAAAAATTATTTTCTATCCTATGTTTCTAAAAATTAATATATTTTTACAATTTAATAATTTTTTGAAATATTATTTAATTCTAATATTTAATCAAAAAATAATATTATATTGTACATAAGATATGTAACGACAATATGATAGGCAATGACTCAAATATGTCCAAACTTACCCCCCCGCCCTACCCACACCTATCCCCCGCCCTACCGCCCACCACACCCCATACCCCTACCGCATCCTCAAATTTCTATTTCATATTTTTTATTACTTTTATAAAAAATAATTGAAAATATGAATTTTTTCTTACCTCCCCTCCCCTCCCCTCCCGTCCACCTACCACATTCTCAAATTTCTATTTTCTATTTTTTACTTTTATAAACAATTTATAAAAAATATGAATTTTTTTCTTACACCCCCGCCCTACCCCCACCCCATTGCCCTACCCCATCCTCAAATTTCTATTTCAGATTTTTTGTTACTTTTATAAAAAAAAATGAAGATATAAAATCTTCACCGTTGTGTATGATATTTGTTGCGACGATTTGAAGAACATAAAAACTTCATCGTTCTGTTTAAGGAGATTAAAACTTGTGTAGTTTTCTACTCCATATGAATATTAGTATTCTGACTCGAAGATATAAAAACTTCGTTGGAATACTAAAGTTTCATAATTATACTATGATTTGAAGAAATAAAATCTTCATCGTTTAAGGTTATAATTCGACTGCGATTTGAAGAAATAAAATCTTCATCGTTGAAGTCTGTGAATTAATTGCTATTTTGGTTTTATTAATTAAAAGCGATTATGTCGATTGTGATGACAAACAATGGCAATTGAAATTGGAACTACCTCTGCAAATCTTGCACTGGCATTACATTACTACAACCGTGCAGCGATTACCGAGAAAACCTGCGAAGTTCACCGGTGCCAACTTTAAAGGATGGCATCAAAGAATGTTCTTTTGGCTTACCACCCTTGGTTTGCAAAAGTTCACCAAATGAGACCTCCCGTTCTGGCCGCAAGATGTCCGACAACCAGCCGGTTCATGGTTCGAGGCTTGAAAACAGCTGATTTTTTGTTCAAAGGCTACATTTTAAGTGCCTTAGAAGATGACTTGTACAATGTCTACAAGCAAGAGAAACTTCCAAAGAACTATGGAGTGCACTTGAAAAGAAGTACAAGACAGAAGATGCTTGCTTGAAGAAGTTTGTGGTTGCCAAATTCCTAGACTATAAAATGGTTGATGGGAAAATCGTTGGAACCCAAGTTCAAGAGCTTCAACTTATCTTCCATGACCTTATTGCTGAAGGTATGGTAGTGAATGAAGCATTCCAAGTGGCTGCAATGATTGATAAATTGCCGTCTTCGTGGAAAGATTTCAAGAATTATCTTAAGCACAAAAGAAAGAAAATGAAGTTGAAGGATCTTGTGATTCGTCTCAAGATCGAGGAAGATAACAAAACCGCTGAGAAGAGGTATCATAAGAGTTCACCAATTGAAGGGGCCAACATCGTTGAAGATGCTGATCCGAAATTGAACAAGAAAAGAAAGAGACCTTCTGGAAAAGAGAAGGGTTCTAACAAGAAAAAGTTCAAGGGCAACTGCTTTAATTATGGGAAAGCTGGCCACAAAAGCCCAGATTGTCGTCTCCCGAAAAAGGACAAGGGAAAAGGACAAGCCAATATGGTGGAAATAAATGATCAAATGAATGATCTGTGTGCAATGCTGTCAGAGTGCAATTTGATTGGAAACCCAAAGGAGTGGTGGCTGGATTCTGGTGCCACTCGACATGCTCTTGCGCAAAGAAGCATTTGCAACCTATGCTCCCGCTGGACCCGAAGAGGTATTGTTTATGGAAAATACTGCAACAGCCAAGGTTGAAGGATATGGGAAGATACTTCTGAAGATGACTTCCGGCAACGTCCTGACTCTCAACAATGTTCCGCACGTTCCAACAATTCGGAAAAATTTAGTTTCAGCCGGACTACTCGTCAAAAACGAGTTTAAGTGTGTGTTGGTTAGTGAGAAAATTGTAATAAGTAAGAATGATATGTTCATAGGAAAGGGCTATCTCACCGAGGGCCTTTTCAAACTCAATGTAATGGTTGTTAACAGTATTAATGAAAATTCAGTATCGTCTTACTTATTGGGGTCAAATAATTTATGGCATGTTCGTTTAGGACATGTCAATTACAAAACCTTGCGAAAATTGATCAATTTAGAAGTATTGCCTAAATTCCAGTGTAACAAATCAAAATGTGAAATTTGTGTTGAATCTAAGTTTGTTAAACATCCATATAAGTCTATTGATAGGAATTCAAATCCTTTAGACTTAATTCACACAGATATATGTGATATGAAGTCAATACCATCTCGTGGTGGGGAAAAGTATTTTATAACTTTCATTGACGATTGCACTCGATACTGTTATGTGTATTTGCTTAATAGTAAGGATGAAGCAATTAATGCATTTAAGCAATACAAGAACGAAGTGGAAAATCAATTGAATATAAATATCAAAATGATTAGAAGTGATAGGGGTGGAGAGTATGAATCTCCTTTGCAGAGACATGTTTGGAATATGGAATTATTCATCAAACTACTGCCCCTTACACGCCACAATCAAATGGAATTGCGGAAATGAAAAACCGAACATTAAAGGAAATGATGAATGTCTTACTAATTAGTTCCGGTTTACCGCAGAGCTTGTGGGGGGAAGTTATCCTTACAGCTACTCGAATACTCAACAGAGTACCCCACAGCAAAACACAATCTATTCCATATGATCTATGGAAAGGAAGAAAATCCAAGTTGAAATATTTCAAAGTGTGGGAGTGTTTAGCGAAGGTCCAAGTTTCTTTGCCCAAAAGGGTAAAAATCGGACCAAAAACTGTGGATTGTGTTTTTATTGGCTATGCTACAAACAACAAAGCTTGTCGGTTTTTTATTCACAAATCGTACAATCCCGAAATTCATGTTAATACGGTAATTGAATCAGATAATGCTGAATTCTTTGAAAAAATTCTATCAGTATAAAACTGAATGTGAGTCGTCAAGTGAAAGATCTAAACGACCGCGGGAAGAACCAAATGAAAGTATACCAAGCAAAGAGGATCGAAGGCGTAGCAAACGTCAAAAGACATCTACTTCCTTTGGACCAGACTTTGTAACATTCTTACTTGAAAATGAGCCTCAAACATTTAAAGCAGCAATGTCATCTTCTGATTCAACATTTTGGAAAGAAGCAGTCAATAGTGAGATTGAATCAATTTTAAACAACAATACATGGGAATTAGTTGATCTTCCTCCTGGAAATAAACCTTTAGGATCAAAATGGATTTTAAAAGGAAAATGAAAGCTGATGGCACTATTGACAAATATAAGGCAAGACTTGTGGTCAAAGGTTATAGACAAAAAGAAGGTCTTGATTACTTTGACACATACTGCTTCGATGTTAATAACATCTATTCGTGTTAGTGGCGTCATGTCAGATATGGTCTTGAAATCCATCAAATGGATGTCAAGAGAGCTTTCTTGAATGGAGAATTGGAGGAAGAAATTTACATGGAACAACCTGAGGGTTTTGTGGTTCCTGGTAAAGAAAGGAAAGTGTGCAGACTTATTAAGTCACTTTATGGACTTAAACAAGCACCCAAACAATGGCATGCGAAATTTGACCAAACAATGTTGGCAAATGGATTTAAGATTAATGAGTGTGACAAATGTGTTTACATTAAAAATACTCCAAATCATGAAGTCATTGTTTGTTTGTATGTTGATGACATGTTGATAATGAGTAAAGATATTGTCGATGTAAATGCTACGAAGCGTATGCTCGCTAGCAAATTTGACATGAAATACTTAGGGGTTGCTAATTTGATCTTAGGAATTAGGATCCATAAAACTCCACAAGGTCTAACATTATCACTGTCACATTATATTGAAAAAGTACTTGACAAGTTCGAGTATTTAAATTTCAATGTTGCAAAGACTTCAATTGATGTAAGTTTTTCACTTCAAAAGAATGAAGGTGAAAGTGACTCATAATTGAACTTTGCACGAGTTTTGGGAAGTTTGATGTATATTATGAATTGTACACGACCAGAAATAGCATGTGTTATAAGCAAGCTGAGTCGATTCACGAGTAATCCCAATCAAACTCATTGGATGACAATGAAACGAGTCTTGGGATATTTACAACACACCCAAAATTATGCTTTGCATTAAAATAAATATCCCGCAGTACTTGAGGGATATAGTGATGCAAATTGGATCACCGGATCGTTTGAAGTTAAATCCACGAGTGAATATCTTTTCACCGTTGGCGGAGGAGCAGTGTCTTGGAAATCATCAAAACAGACATGCATCGCCCGCTCTACAATGGAATCAGAATTTATAGCTTTAGACAAGGCCGGTGAAGAAGTTGAATGGCTCCGAAATTTCTTAGAAGATATTCCATTCTGGCCCAAACCTTTGGCTCCTATATGTATACATTGTGACAGTCAAGCGGCAATAGGTAGGGCAGGGAGCGTAATGTATAACAGGGAGCGTAATGTATAACAGAAAATCTCGTCACATACGACGGAGACACAATACCATTAGACAACTCCTCTCTAGTGGCGTTATCACAATTGATTATGTAAAGTCAAGAGATAACATGGCGGATCCGCTTACAAAAGGCTTATCTAGAGAGGGAGTTAGTAGATTATCAATGGGAATGGGGTTAAGGCCAAGAACAAGTCATCATGGCGGTAACTCTACCTAGCAGACTGGAGATCCCAAGAGCTAGGTTCAAGGAGATCAAACAAAGTTGTGACTGACGGTTCAACATTGTCAAATAACTCAACTCATTCTCGGATGAAGAAAATGTTCAGAAATAAGGATAAGACTTTATGGCTTGTTAATGAGTTAATAAAGCATTAAGGTTTTTAATGGTTATTTAAATCTGGCAATGTATGACCAGATAATGTGACTATAGGACCACATGTTTAGAAATCACCTATGTGAGTGTTAAGTGTAAGCCGCTTTAAAGGGGAATGACAGTAAATGTCCATTCTCTATGCACTCATGAGACCAGGCGGTGTTCATGGCTGAAACGAACACAACCGTGAGAATAATAAACGGTTGAGGGTTGATTGTGTGTCTTATGTTGTCTAGGTATACAACAAAGTTCGACGGTTCAAAGATATCAAATCTACCGATTGATCGAGTATATCCGATATAAGTTCACTACGGAAAGTTCAAAGGGAAACCTACTTATCCAGATCAAATAATTCGCTTGTATATCACACTCGTCCGTACATTCTTTTATCTTATAGTCATTCCCATTCATGCTGGGATTGTTGTGTTTTGATATTGGTGAATGGGAAATGATGGGATGAAAATTAAAGGGAGTAAAAGACTCTTTTGTCCCACATCGAAAAAAGAGAAGGAAAGAGAGGTGTATATATTACATTACACCTTCTCTAGTTGCTAAAAGGGTTGAGAGGGCAAGGACCCCTCGCGCCGTCGTCGTGGCTCGCTCGCTCGGCTCGGCTTCGGATTTGGATTTGGAAAAAGATCGATTGATTGATAATTTTTTTGGACAAACGTTTCTTTCTTTAATTAATTATTTAATTAAAAAATAGATCCAAACGGATCAACCCGCGACCGACCCGGCTCTCCCTCTCTTTTTCGACTCAAAAATATTTTGTTTTCATTCTGTGTGATATACTGCCGTTGAGTGGTTCGCTGCTATCGGAATTTGGAGTACTACTATTCTGGTAAGATAATCGTTCTATCCTGGAATGCGATATTCGGTTAACCTCGAGTACTGTGAGGGGGATAATTTTCTTAAGGACACACTTTGAACTAAGTGGGCTCGATTACATTCTGAAATTATTTTCCAAAACAGATTCTGTTTTCGTTTATTGTTTCATGATCAATTTACTGTTAAGTAATGTTTATATCGTGTAATCTGTTTCACTAAGTGATTAACATATTGTGTTGAAACATTATTTAGTCAAATACAAATTATTATACCAACAATAAATGCTAATGGTAACAAAAGAAATTCAATTCTAACACTAGGAATAATAATACTGTTGGATATCTATTACTACGTACTATTAGTTTTGCATTGGTTAAGACAATGAAAAAACATAACTTAACTTAGTTCTTCTTTAATATATAGTCATGTAATTTAATAATTAATCTACTTTTTTCTTTTAGTACTTTTAGATTATGATCATTATCATTATGACTTAGCGATTTCGTTATTTTTTTTGTTGAATATTTTAGTACAATGTCATTATTCATCTCACATTTTGTGTTATTTTCTTAAGAATACCTTAATTAGATGATTGTATCTTACAAGGACTAAAGAAATATTTGAATCACAAGTTATATATTTTGTATGAAGGCTTTACCGAAAAACTCGAACAACCCGAAAAATCGAAAAACCCAAAAAAAAAAACAGAAGTTGAAAAATTCGACTTTTATTGATTTGATTTGGTTTGTAAATTTAAAAATCCAACACAATTAATTTAATTTGATATTTAAAAAATAGAACCAACCGGTCCATGTACAATTCAGATATGAATTTAGATACAGATAGGAATGGTCATATTAACCCATAAAATATGACATGGCAAACTCGCTCAAGTTCCAGCAGGTTAATGAGTGTTTACCTATTAACTTAAGTCCATTCTATTTTGTTAAAATATAAACCATATAAAAGTTGGATTGATCTAGGCTAAATATATATTTTCTCTCTTTTAATTTATGTGATATTATTTCCTTTTTAGTTTATCTAAAAAAGAATGTCATCTTCCTATATTTAGAAATAATTTAACTTTATAAGATGATAGATAGCCACATAAATCTCTAAAACTTATTTTGGACCACAAATTTCAAAAACAATCCCGAACATAGTAGAGTAACTAACTAATAAAGTGTTGTTGATATGTTTAAGAAAAAGTCAATACTCTTTTGTTTTTCGGGAACCAGAGAGTAGTGTAGAATGAAATAAGTGAACGGTAGTAGAAGGATTTATTGGGCTTTTGGCTTTTTTTTGGAGTGTTTGACAACGATAGTAGAACGATAGTAGTGTAGAAGGATCTATTTCCAAAAGCTCAAATTTTGGGCTTTTGGAAGTAGAGGCAAAATCTCTTTTGATTTTGCCTATTTTTAAGTAAAAAACACTTTTTTATTGACAACCAAACACCTAACAACTTTTTGATAAAAAGTTCTACTTGAAAAACTCTACTCCTAAAAGTTCTACTTCTAAAAGCTCTTTTTAATAAGTTGTACCACACGGGCCCTTAGGAAGAAATAAGAATCGAATCTTGCATTTTAAGATGCAAGCAAACAAGTGAGTTGTAAACGTGTATAGGTGCATAATACAAATCTCTACCCATAATTAGAATATATCTCATATATTGTGTAAATATTTAGTGATATATAATTATGGTAAATTAGAATTCTTCTTGTAATTAGAACTAGGATTCCTATTATAATATGGATGTATATTGTACACTATATATATTGATATTAATGAAAAAGACTCCTCAAGTGAGATTAATATCATCTTACATGATATCAAGAGCCAAAACCCTATTTTTCTTCTAAGAAAGCCGCCCCCCCCCCCCTTCTCGGCTTCCACCGCCGCGGCGGACTAGGGTTCTCTCTCGCCTTCTTTTTCCTTCACTACTAAAATTTATTCATTATCATGACTTCTCCAACACCTACAGCCTCCTCATCCACCGTTTTCACTCCCAAAACACCAAAATCATATTTTCATCCAGCCCTAATTGTTACCAACATCAAGAATTGTCTTCATATACTTCTTGATCAAGAAAATGGTCAGTACTCTCCATGGTTGAACTGTTTCGCATTCATGCATGTGTCTATAACGTGCTTGATCATATCGATAACTCTATTCCGCGCCCTCGAAGGTTGATGATTCTACATGGCTTCGCCTCGACGTCGTCGTCAAACAGTGGATATATGACATTATTTCTCAGGATCTACTTCTCACTATCATGAAATCCGACGCCTCAGCCCGCGACTTGTGGATTCCTTTGGAGGAAATCTTTCAAGACAACAAACACACACGTGTTGTGTATTTGGAGGAACAATTTAATGCAACACGTCTTGAAAACATCTCCAACATGACTGAGTATTGCAAACAACTGAAACTCGTGGTGGATCAACTTTCCAGCGTCGCTACGCCTGTCTCTGAAACTAAGATGGTCTTACAATTGATTGCAGGACTCCCAAAAGGTGAATATGATACTTTAGCCACTATGATTCAACAAGCAGATCTGTTGCCAATCTTCAACAAAGCTCGTTCGAAATTGTTGCTCGAAGAAACCCGTCGTGCTAAACAGGATGAACATAATCAAAAGGTGTTAGCCGTCGAAATGCCTCCTCTAAATCAGATTCCTGCCGGCCAAACGCCACCGGAAAATTCCCAACAGCGGCAGGGCCGCCGCCGCGGCAGAGAAGGTCGCGGTCATGGCAAGGGTCGCGGCCAGCAGAACCAATAGCAGCAGCCACTGCCCAGTCCCCAGTACGGTTGGGCCGCGGCGCCTCAACAGTACCAGCAGCAGTGGCTCAACCCGTATGCTCAACCAGGGTTGTTGGGCCCTCGGCCAGCCCAGTCTCAGCAGCAAGCCCACTTTATGCAAGGCCAGTTTCAGCAGCCCGCACCCAGCATGACTCTCACTGATTTGGGCCAGGCCTTCAGCAGCATAAACTTGCAGCCACCGGACAACACTTGGTACATGGACTCGGGAGCCACATCTCACCTCACCCCATCTGCATGTAATATTTCCAAAATGTTTAGTTTAAAGCATCCTCAATATATTACAGTTGACAATGGCCACCACATTCCAATACAGGGTTATGGTACATCCTACACTCAACCACCTGATCCACCCTTCTCTCTTAAAAATGTCCTATATGCCCCACACATCATTAAGAGCCTAATTTATGTCCGCAAATTTACTCGTAATAACTCTGTCTTTGTTAACTTTGACCCTTTTGGTTTTACTGTGAAAGATCTTCATATGGGGACACCTCTTACGAGATGCAATAGCATGGGGGGTCTCTATCCTTTCCCATCCACTTCCGCTGTCAGATCTTGCTCTCCCGTCTCTCTAGCGGTTATCTCTCCGTCCACATGACATAATTGGCTTGGTCATCCAGTAGCCCCAGTTTTTAATTTTCTTAGAGGCAATAATTTTATTTCATGTAATAATGGGAAACTAGCCCAACACTGTATTTCTTGTTATTTAGGCAAACATACTCGTCTTCCGTTTAAATTATCTACTAGTGTTACCTTTGCACATTTTGATATTATACATGCCGATTTATGGACATCTCATATTCCTAGTTCCTTCGGTCATAAATATTATCTTGTGTTGCTAGATGATTTTTCTCATACATTTGGGTTTATCCTCTTAAATTCAAATCGAAAGTGTTTGCCAAATTTCTTGAGTTTCACACTTTTATCCAAACACAGTTTGAAAAATGTATAAAATCTTTTCAGTGCGATAATGATCGTGAATTCAATAACTCCATTTTTCATCGGTTTTGTACAAATAATGACATGGTTTTTCGATTCTCTTGTCCTCACACCTCCCCACAAAACGATAAAGCTGAACGAATCATTCGCACATTAACAATATGATTCACACTCTATTGATTCATGTCTCTCTCCCTCTGTCCTTCTGGGTATATGCTGCTAAGATGTCAGAATACATTCTAAATATTCTCCCAACTAGCACCCTTCACAATATGACCCCTACCGAAATCCTCTATTGCAGAGTCCCTTCTTACGATCATTTACAGATATTCGGTTGTCTATGTTGTCCTAACCTTGCCTCTACCATCCCTCACAAACTAGCTCCACGGACCACTCCATGTGTCTACCTAGGCTTCCCGTCGAACCATAGGGGCTATCTTTGGTATGACTTGTCCACTCGTCAAATCCATATTTCCCGTTACGTCACATTCGACGAGACCACATTCCCGTTTTCGAATCTTTACAAATTCCAAAAATAGGATTACTCCTTTATTGACGAGCCTGTAATATCTCCCATCATTCTCAGTCAACTACAGTACCGTCGTCAACGCCGCAGCCCATCATGGAGGGGCCACGGCGCCACCCTTCCAGTGACCAAAGTCCTTTAATACCGTCGTCAGCGCCTGATCGGTGTATTTTATATACACCTTTTGAGTCATTTTTAGTTAGTATTTTGCCCATTTTTGTACAAATATGTGTCGTGTTAGGATAGATTTTCTTTCTTTTGAGTCACAATGGTTTAAAGTGGCACATTGGCGAGAAAGAGCGAAAAGAGTGTAGAAACAGAGGTTCCAAAGCTCAAAAAGCTAAATAGTTGGCAACTCGGGCGAGAAACAGGGCGGCGCCGCGGCGCCAATCAGCAGCAGCAGCAGAGCGCCACGGCGCCCAAGAAGCAGAGATCTGCAGAAGTTACGGCGCCGCGACGCCGATTGTAGTGCCGCGGCGCCAAGCCGGGAAAATTGCCAAATCCGAATTGGAATGGGCCAAGGCCAAGAAGGAAAAGGTTTGGGACGTTTTTGAGATTATAAAAAGGACCTTTTAGGTCAGATTTTGGGAGTTCCACACTTGACAATTCATCACAACTTGGACATCAAGATTGAAGACTTACTTTTGTGTAATTTCTTGTTCTTTATTTCTTTTTGTATATGTTGGATATTAGTTTAGTTCTTGGCATGTCTATGACTAGGAACTAACTTAATTTAGGGCTTTCCATGTCGAATCGCTTGAACCTCGTTCTTATGAATTAATGCATGTTTTGGTTTCTTCTTATTATTGTTGAGATTTATTCAATAATTGTTTTGATTGCTTGGTAATTAATTGATCACTAATTATCATAACTTATATGATTTCTAATCAAACCGAAAGGGAGATTGTGAATATGCTATAGTTGAATAAACATAGGTTTAAATCGTGGACGAAAGTACCCCGATACTTGTGTAGCTTAATAGGTTATTGCTCTTAATCCTCCTTTGTAGTCAATCTTGTCATCGAAAGATAGAAAGATTCTACATTGGGGTTGAGTGTTTATATTACCTTAACAGGAGTATAAAACGGCTTAGTTAACCTGTTATCTCAAAATAGAAGAAGAACCATAATTATTTGCATTAACGAGTAAAGCGAGCGGATAGTTTAGGAGATTGGAAGCCCTATTTCCAATATCTGAAGTAAATTAAAGTAAATTAGTTAGCATCTATAATCATAGCTATAAACAATTCATCAAATTATCGGTTACCAAATAGATACTACATAATAGAGGTTGATAATTGAACACTAATCCTTGAGGACGATAACTCGGTCTTCTAGACTATATTACTTATCACGACACGTGCACTTGCGTTTAGTGTGTGCATAAATCGCGCATCAAGTTTTTGGCGCCGTTGCCGGGGATTGGCGTAGTTCAATATCATTCTATCTATTCTTAATTTCTAATTTGGTTTTTATTTTTCTTTTTAAGAATTTTTTTTATATTGGTGAAACCGTGCGCCGTGATCCGTTTGTTGGTTTTAATTTATCTCAGGAACCCTGCAAACATGGATTACCACTATCAAGGGTTACAAAACTATCAATAGCAATGTAATCCCCAAGCCCCACAGGAAGAACAGGATGAGCTACGAGCAGCCATACTCAGGCTAACTAGGCACCAAACTCAGTTCATGGATGAGACGAGAGTGTCCCTAAAGAATTTGGAAACGCAAATAGGACAACTCGCGGGCATGCTAAGCAACAGAATATAAGGGAATCACCCTGAACATATTGGAGAGAATATAAAAGAGCAATGTCAGGCGATTGACCTGAAAATTGGCGAACCAGTGGAAGCAAACTCACCACCACCGTATCCAGAAAAAAGGACTTAGACTTCTCGCAGAAGTTGCAGCGCTACGACGCCACTGAGCAGCGCCACGACGCCGATAATCCTGAGACAGTGCAGAAGTTTGGGCGCCACGACGCCGATAATCCTGAGACAGTGCAGAAGTTTGGGCGCCACGGCGCCGAATCTCAAGGCCGCGGCGCCCAGGGCTCAGAGGGTACAATGAGTTTGGGAGCAGTTGTGGACGCACCCCAGGTGAAGATACCGTACCCCCAGAGGCTAAAAACAAGTCCTCTTGACAAACAGTTCTCTAAATTCCTGGAAGTTCTCAAACAATTGCAACTCAACATCCTGTTTGCTGAGGCGCTAGAGCAGATGCCGAGTTATATAAAGTTCATGAAGGAAATTCTCAGCAAAAAAAGGAGGATAGATGATTACGAAACAGTGGTGTTGACTGAAGAATGCAGTGACATCCTACAGAGAAAGCTACCTCAGAAGTTGAAAGATCCGGGGAGTTTCACCATCTCATGCACTATAGGAAAGTTTGAGTGTCAGAAGGTGTTGTGTGATCTGGGGGCATGTATAAATTTGATGCCCTATCTGGTGTTTTGCAAACTTGGAATGGGAGAAGCCAGACCTACAAACATCACTTTGCAGCTAGCTGACCGTTCCATCGTCCACCCTAGAGGAGTCATCGAGGATGTGTTGGTTAAGGTGGACAAGTTCATCTTCCCCGCTGATTTCATCATCTTAGACATGAGAGATAATGACATGATCCCCGTTATCCTCGCGCACCCTTCCTAGCCATAGACGTGCACTCATTGATGTTCGAAAGGTGAGTTGAGACTTCGTGTGGAAGAAGAAGAGGTGATTTTCAATGTTTTTCGAGCAAAGAACCTTCCCAGAGGCAAGTGACAATCGCTTCGCTATTGATGTGATCGAAGAAGCGATGTCGGAAAATGGGTTCGAAATCTTGCCGACGCTTGAAGAAGTCGACACGATGGGATGATAATAGTGGCAATGACCCGAATCGATGGAGTATGCAAATTTGATGAATTCTTACGGCGGTGTGATAAGAAGAGATATGAAGAGCTTGGCGATGCCGAGAGAGATCGCACCATCCACGAAAAAGCCCGAGTTAGAGTTGAAGACTACTGCGGATCATTCGCGACCGATATCTAGGTGAGAATCAATCCTTACCAGTGATCATCTCATGTCATCTATCCACAGTAGAGGTTGAGAAGCTGCTGAGAGTACTGAGGGATCACAAGCGTGCCATTGGGTGGACATTAGCAGACATAAGGGGGATAAGTCCGTCAACAGTGATGCATAAGATCCATCTAGATGAGGAGAGCAGACCCTCCATTGAGGCACAGAGAAGACTAAATCCAAATATGAAGGAGGTAGTCAGAAAAGAAATCATGAAATGGCTTGATGCTGGATAATTTATCCTATCTCTGACAGCGCATGGGTGAGTCCGGTACAAGTGGTGCCCAAAAAGGGTGGTATGACAGTAGTGACCAATGAAAGTAATGAGCTCATTCCATCTAGAACAATTACTGGGTGGAGAATTTGCATTGACTATCGCAAGTTGAACAAGACAACCAGAAAAGACCACTTCCCGTTGCCATTTCTAGATCAGATGTTAGATAGACTTGTAGGGCACAATTACTACTGTTTTTTGGATGGTTACTCAGGGTATCATCAGATTTCCATAGCACCAGAAGATCAGGAAAAGACAACATTCATCTGCCCCTTTGGTACGTTTGCATTCAGAAGGATGCAATTTGGGCTTTGCAATGCACCTGCGACTTTTCAGAGGTGTATGTTGGCAATTTTCTCTGATATAATGGAGAGGACTATAGAGATTTTCATGGATGATTTCTCGGTCTTTGGGTCCTCGTTCGACGAGTGTTTGAGGCACTTAGAAGCAGTGTTGAAACGGTGTGAAGAGTCCAACCTTGTGCGGAATTGGGAGAAGTGTCACTTCATGGTAAAAGAGGGGATTGTCCTTGGACACAAAATATCCAACCAAGGTATTGAGGTAGACAAAGAAAAGATTTCAGTAATCGAAAATCTACCACCTCCAGTATCAACAAAAGGGGTCAGAAGATTCCTTGGGCATACCGGTTTTTATAGAAGATTCATCAAGGACTTCTCAAAAGTTTCAAAACATCTTTCCACCTTGCTAATGACTGGGGTTGCTTTTGACTTCAATAAGGAATGCATGACCGTTTTTCAGACACTCAAGGAGAGGCTTATCTCAGCACTCATAGTCATTGCACCAAACTGGGAGCTCCCATTTGAACTTATGTGTGATGCAAGTGACTATGCAGTGGGAGCAGTGCTTGGGCAGAGGGTCGATAAGGTATTCAGATCCATTTACTATGCTAGTAAAACTCTTAATGATGCACAGTTGAATTATGCCACTACAGAAAAAGAATTGCTAGCAATAGTGTATGCATTCGAGAAATTCAGGTCATACTTAATTGGGAATAAGGTGATAGTATACACTGATCACTCTGCCATAAAGTACTTGATGACAAAGAAGGATGTAAAATCTCGCCTTATCCGATGAGTTCTACTATTACAAAAATTTGACATGGAGATCCGTGACAAGAAGGGGACAGAGAACTCAGTTGCTAACCACTTGTCGAGGCTTGAAAACACAGAGAGCCAGAACAGCAAGGATGTGCAGATCAATGATCACTTCCCAGATGAGCAATTGTTTCAAGTAAGTGTTGTATTTAAGTTATCATGGTACGCTGATTTTGTTAATTTTCTCGCAGCTAAGGTAGTACCCTTAGGATTGACAAGACATCAAGTGAAAAGGTTCTACTCTGAAGTAAAACACTATTATTGGGAGGAGCCAATGTTATACAAGCATTGCGCCGACCAAGTCATCAGGCGATGTATACCAGAGGACGAGATGCACCAGATTCTCACCCATTGTCATACCTTACAATGTGGTGGACACTTTGGGGTGTCAAGAACAGTTACGAAGGTACTACAAAGTGGGTTCTATTGGCCAACCCTCTTCAAGGATGCCCACACCTTTGTAAAGAGTTGTGATCGTTGTCAAAGAACATGGAACATATCAAGACGAAACGAAATGCCTTCGAATAGGATCTTGGAGGTGGAACTATTTGATGTGTGGGGGATCGACTTCATCGGTCCATTCCCGTCGTCCTTTGGGAATCAGTACATTCTTCTTGCAGTGGATTATGTGTCCAAATGGGTAGAAGCGGTAGCCACTAAAGAAAAGAATATATTCACAAGGTTTGGTACTCCCAGGGCCATCATCAGTGATAAAGGAAGCCACTTTTGCAACAAGCATCTTGATACACTGTTTTCCCGATATGGAGTCTACCACCACACAACATTACCCTATCACCCTCAAGCGAATGGACAAGCAGAAGTTTCAAACAGGGAAGTGAAAAACATATTGTAAAAGACGGTGGATGGCTCAAGGAAGGATTGGCCTATCAAATTGGATGACGCATTATGGGCATACAGAACAACATTCAAAACCCCCATTGGAATGTCGCCATATAAGTTAGTTTTTGGTAAAGCATGTCATCTGCCAGTAGAGTTGGAACACAAGGCTTATTGGGCAATGAGGAAGCTGAACATGGATGCCAAGGCAGCAGGGCAGAAGAGGTTGCTACAGCTGAGCGAGTTGGATGAATTCAGACACAATGCCTATGAGAATGCAAGGATCTACAAGGAACGAACCAAAGTATGGCATGATAAGATGTTGGTCCCAAAAGGCTTCCAAGCAGGACAACAAGTGCTTTTATTCAACTCAAGGTTGAGGCTGTTCCCAGGCAAGCTCAAATCGCGTTGGTCAGGACCGCATACGGTAAAGAGTATTCCCTGTGGTGCAATTGAAGTGAGAGGAGAGGAGCCCTTTCAAGGTAAACGGCCAGAGGTTGAAACCCTATTTGATCAATGAAATGGAATACATGAGCCTAGTGACCCATCTCAGCCCAAAATGAATAGGGAACCTGCGTCCGGCTAAAAGACGTTAAAGACAGCGCTACTTGGGAGGCAACCCAAGGTTTTTAAATTTATGCAATTTTAGTTTTAGTTAGAACAGTCTCACGGAAGATATTATTTACATGTTGTGATGACAGTTATAGGGCTAAAAAATGGAGGACGAAGAACGTGAGAGTCCAGAAGGTCTCTGCAGTTTGGGCGCCGCGGCGCCAAATCAGAGCGCCACGACGAAAAATCTGAAAAATAAAGAGCCCTAGAAACGATTTCCCTCTTCCATTCTGACGGGATTTGTTTGACGTTATCTGCCATGCATTATCCGCTGCCACCGCCACCATTTTAAACCAAGTTTGTAAGTTGTCCCATTTTTCTTTTATTTTTTTAGTCTTGCACACATTAGGGACAATGTGTGATTTAAGTTTGGGGGGGGGAGTTCTTAGTTATTTTTTTTGTGTTTTTTTAGTCTTTTTGTGTTATTTTCTATGTTTATTTGAGTCTATTTTTTTTTATGATCATGCATGTTGTAGTTACTTGAAACGCCTAGTGAAGTAAAGTTGAATAATGTAATGGAATTAGAAGCAACCATCTGAACACTTAGGTTAGATATGCCAAAAATTCATGAAATCGACCTATTTGGGGTATCTTGCTTGACTTATGCATTGTTAGTGATTAAACCTATATGTCTGCTTACTTGCTATTTGAGGCGAAATAGTTAGGATATGCATGTTAGGGAGATGACTCAAGCATTTATTTGTTAGCACTTTCTTATCATTCTTCGCATATCCCTGACAATAAATTGTATCCCTAGTCAGCCCCATTGAGCCTAAAAATAAGATCTTTTCTTTGACACCCTATAATTCCATATTTGTGCCATAAGTGATTTTTTTTGCTATGTTTGAAATATAAAGTGTTGAAAAAGAGACAAAAGAGAGTGAACAATTTTGATGCACCCCAATGAAAAAGTAATAATAAATAGGCAAAAATCTAAGTTTGGGGGTGTCTGCTATTCATCATACACCTCATTCTCTCAAAAGAAAAGAGGGAAAAGATAGGTATGCGGTTAAAAAGAGAATCAAAAGAAAAGGAAAGAATCGAAAGCAAAAGAGCTTATGGTACGTAAGATTGAGCCTAAAAGCCTATTTTTACCTACCCCTGCCTAAGTCTACATTACAACCCTGAAAAGCCCTGAAGATCTCTAATATGTGTATCCATGATTAGTGGAGAATAGCAAGTAAACATGCCATAGAATTTTAAAATTGACATGCATAGTTAGGTATTTTTACTTCCATTGAGCATGATTAAATTGAATTTGTGAAATATCTGACTTGATGTGTTTAGAATGCTAAAAATCCGTGTTATATGTTCCTGCATATTATTCTACTAACCTTCATGCTTTTCTAAGTAACAATGATGCAGCAACTTGATTAATGTCTTTGAGTCATTTTATTTTCGTTTCTTTCGTGTCTTTGTTTCTATTTTTGATCTTTACTCGAGGGCGAGCAAATGTTACGTTTGAGGGTGTTTGATCGGTGTATTTTATATACACCTTTTGAGTTATTTTTAGTTAGTCTTTTGCCCATTTTTATACAAATATGTGTCGTGTTAGGATATATTTTCTTTCTTTTGAGTCACAATGGTTTAAAGTGGCACATTGGCGAGAATGAGCGAAAAGAGTGCAGAAACAGAGGTTCCAAAGCTCAAAAAGCTAAAAAGTTGGCAACTCGGGCGAGAAACAGGGCGGCGCCGCGGCGCCAATCAGCAGCAGCAGCAGAGCGCCACGGCGCCCAAGAAGCAGAGAGCCGCAGAAGTTACGGCGCCGCGGCGCCGATTGCAGGGCCGCGGCGCCAAGGCGGGAAAATTGCCAAATCCGAATTGGAATGGGCCAAGGCCAAGAAGGAAAAGGTTTGGGACGTTTTTGAGGTTATAAAAAGGACCTTTTAGGTCAGATTTTGTGAGTTCCACACTTGACAATTCATCACAACTTGGACATCAAGATTGGAGACTTACTTTTGTGTAATTTCTTGTTCTTTATTTCTTTTTGTATATGTTGGATATTAGTTTAGTTCTTGACATGTCTATGACTAGGAACTAACTTAATTTAGGAATTTTCATGTCGAATCGCTTGAACCTCGTTCTTATGAATTAATGCATGTTTTGGTTTCTTCTTATTATTGTTGAGATTTATTCAATAATTGTTTTGATTGCTTGGTAATTAATTGATCACTAATTATCATAACTTATATGATTTCTAATCGAAAGCCGAAAGAGGAGATTGTGAATATGCTATAGTTGAATAAACATAGGTTTAAATCGTGGACGAAAGTACCCCGATACTTATGTAGCTTAATAGGTTATTGCTTTTAATCCTCCTTTGTAGTCAATCTTGTCATCGAAAGATAGAAGGGTTCTACATTGGGGTTGAGTGTTTATATTACCTTAACATGAGTATAAAACGGCTTAGTTAACCTGCTATCTCAAAATAGCAGAAGAACCATAATTATTTGCATTAACGAGTAAAGCGAGCGGATAGTTTAAGAGATTTGGAAGCCCTATTTCCACCATATCTGAAGTAAATTAAAGTAAATTAGTTAGCATCTATAATCATAGCTATAAACAATTCATCAAATTATCGGTTACCAAATAGATACTACAGAATAGAGGTTGATAATTGAACACTAATCCTTGAGGACGATAACTCGGTCTTCTAGACTATATTACTTGTCACGACACGTGCACTTGCGTTTAGTGTGTGCATAAATCGTGCATCAGCGCCGCGGCCCATCGATGAGGCACCGCGGCGCCTATGTTCCAGTGAACAAATTTCCTCTACATCATCGTTAGAACCGCGACCCATCGATGAGGTGCCGCGGCACCTCAGTTCCAGTAGCCACTGGACCTCGAGCGCCGTGGCACTTGATCGCGACGCCGCGACGCCCTCGACAGAAACTCCTCCACCTTATCCATATCCGACCTTACCATCAGTCTCAGATCCCACCACTCAGCCGCCGCAGCCACCCACTGTCCTCACTCACCAAATGGAAACCCGTGCCAAATATGGGATTTTCAAACCCAAAATCCAATTTAACTTGTCTGTCCAAACAATTTCTCCAATTCTCAAGAACCCTAATTGGCCAAACAAGACCCTAATTGGAATGCGACTATGTCTGAGAAATTCAATGTTTTAACTAAACAACACACATGAGATCTAGTACCGAGATCGAAGGGGGTGAATGTGATCCGTTGTATGTGGCTATTTCGTCACAAATTCAAAGACAATCGAGATCTAGAGAGGTATAAGACACAACTTGTGACTAAATGACACAAATCAGCAGGAGGGCATCGATTGTAGTGAGACTTTCAGCCCGGTTGTCAAACCGACTACCATTCGCACAGTTCTGAGCATAACCATGAGTAAACACTGGCCAATACATCAACTTGATGTGAAAAATGCATTTTTACATGGGGACCTGAAATAGACAGTTTACATGCATCAGCCGCCTGGGTTCATCCATCCAACAGTCCTTTACTATGTGTGTCATCTTCGTAAGTCACTATATGGCCTGAAACAGGCCCTCCGTGCGTGGTATGATCGTTTCGTCAGGTATATTTTGCAGATTGGGTTTATATGCAATAGTGGTGATACTTCACTTTTTACTTTTCATCGAGGTAGTAGCATTGCTTACTTACTACTATATGTGGATGATATTGTCCTTATTTCCTCATCTGATGGGTTGAAAAATGAGATTATTGCTTTACTTAAGATCGAATTTGTAATTACTGATTTGGGAAAGTTGAGTTACTTCTTGGGGATATCAGTGACCATGTCTACCAATCACATGTTCTTGAGTCAACGTAAGTATGCAGAAGAGATTGTGCACAGGGATAAGATGGCGAATTGCAAAATCATGCCCACTCCGGTTGATTCAAAATGCAAGCTCAGTGTTATGGATAGTGCTCCTGTCTCTGATCCTACTCTTTATAGGAGTCTTGCAAGTGCACTTCAGTATCTCACATTTACCAGGCCAGATATTGCTTATGCTGTTCAGCAGGTATGCCTCTTTATGCATGCCCCCAGAGAGTCTCGTTTCACTATTCTTAAGCATATCATCTGATACATTAAGGGCACATTTGATTATGGTTTGCACCTATACCCCTCTGCACCAAACAGGTTGCTCTCTTATACGGATGCAGATTGGGCAGGGTGTCCGGACACGCGACGCTCCACCTCTGGCTATTGTGTGTTTCTAAGGGATAATCTGATCTCATTGTCTGCCAAGCGACAGACCACCTATCCCGTTCTAGTACCGAGGCAGAGTACAGAGGCGTTGCAAATGTGGTAGCTGAGATTTGTTGGCTCAGAAATTTACTGTTAGAACTCTAGTGTCCTTTGCGTCAGACATCTTGTTATACCCCGTATTCTCAGGGTATGTATGCGAGGACGTACGTACGAGAGCACGACAGAAAAATTGGAAAGGAAGAAAGAGGTGATTCTTCCACGGAAAAAGTTTCCGGTTTTTGTAAGGAAAAATGTTCGTTGAAGGGAATTGGGTTCCCAGATTTGGAATTTGGGCTTCTTAGATTATATTAGAATTTTGAGATTTTATTTTCGGAAATGGTCACGTGGGGCCCACGGGAGAAATTTACTGATTTTGTAGGGCCCACTTTGTTTTCGAGATTTTGGCCATTGTGGATATTTTTCTAAGACGTTTTTGAGGGCCAATAGGAGGGTGACACGTGTCACCCCGCCTAGTGGCTTGGCCGAATGACATTTGTGCACAACACCCGGTTAGAGTCGTTTTTCGACGAAACGTTTTACATAACTTGCGAGGGGAAAATTCCGGCTATGTCGTTTTGTATTTTTGCGGATTTTTCCGAGCGACGGAACATTTTTGGGCCAACGAGAGGGTGACACTTGTCACCCTCAAGTGACGGTTAGGTAAGCGAGGGACGTCTTCCTCCTTATTTTGTGCCTAGTTTTGGCCTTGTTTGGTGCATTGTTTTGTGGCATGTTTTGTGGAGTAGGGTTAGGGTGCACTGGCTTGATCTTGGCCCTACACTTGCCTTGCACTTGGCATGATCTTGGCCATTGATTGCCTCGTCAGGCTATAAATACCCCCTTAGTGATGAACTTATTCATCCACTCCTCACTTTGTCTTAGCCTTGAAAACTCTCCTCCCCTCTTGAGTGTTCTCGCCCTAAGCCTTCCCTCCCTCGAGTGGCCTTGTGGCCGAGAGCCTCCTCCCCTTTGTGGTGCTAGCATGGGTACCCCAGCCTAGTTGTTTTGATAATACCCCTTTTGTGGTATAGAAATACTCTCCTAGTATTGTTATAATGCCCAAAATACCTTAGCCTTTACCTTGTTGTATTCCAAAAGTTACCTCTATACGTAGAGCAGAAAATACTACCTTTTGTCCTTTTAGTCTCAAACCGAAACCCTAAGGAAATCTTCATAGTTGGTCAAGTATTTGAGTAGAAGTTGGTTAGAACTTCTAAGGGTTGTTTGAGCGCACTGAGTAGAGCTAAACTTGCTCGGGATCGACATTATAACTTGGATAATTTTGGGCTTGTCGAGGTAAATATTCTTGTCCCCTTATTGTAATTGAGATTACATGTTGTAGGAATATATAGTTGAGGTATGCTATATATAGAACTGAACGTAGTATTGTGGCAATGTCTTTTGACTTAAGCCTGAAGAATAAAGAATCGAATCGAATCAGTAATTACATAGATCGTATTGCAGTAGACTTGTGTAAGATATCGAGTAATTGTACACGCCCGGTTAGACGTAAACCCCTCGTTGGCTTCGTAGCCTCGTTAGAGAGAGATTTACGCCGTGCGGGGAGGTCTTGCCAATTTTCTCAGAAAGATGGGAACTTGTGTTTAAGATTTAATAGACGTTTGTGGCCTTTATAGGTGAAAGTACTAAGAGTAGCGTATTCTACTCGAGAGTGGAAAGGGCTAGTGCGTCAGTTGTAGTACTTGGAGCATTTTGCTTATTGTCGATAAATCGTCGCGAGGTATGTGAACCTCTTCCTATCTCTTCTAGCATGATATGTGTGAACTATGTAGTACGGTGACGCATACGTGTTAATCGTGTTTGATTGTTCTTAAAACATAAAGTGTTATAACGCTTTATGGGAAGTCGGTTATAACAATTTATGTAGGTAAGAAAATACTTTGTGGTTTTAAAAGGTAATCGATGTGAATTATAATCGGCTAGTTATAATAAAGAACTTGATGTATTTCAAAAGATTTATAAATCGTTTTGAAGGAGAGTAACACTTGGTTTTAAAGGTTTTACAAAAAGAGTTATACTAACTTTATGGGAGTTAGGTATAATGTCTTAAGAGAGGTAAAGAAAATGGTTTACTGATGTTAGAAGTTAAGAGACTTGATCTTATAAGATAAGAGACTTAACTTATTTGTTTTAATGTGAATGTTTGTGTGAAACCTCATTCGTGAGTAATGAGTACTTGGTTTTATTTAAGGGGATAATGTTTTACTGATTTCGGAAATCAGAATGTGTATCGACAGGACCTGCAGCGTTAATAAAGGAAAATGTATTGAATAATGATGTATCGTATTAAAACCAGTAGAAACCTCCATCTGCATAGAAACTAAGATGAGACAAAATGATATTACATTTTCTAGATCATGGCTGCTGTAATAAGAATGTTGTAACAAGAATAACCCACTCTCACGTGAGACATATATTACTCAATTGTTCTAAAAAGGAATCAAGTGATTAAGTTTATGAACTATGAAACCATTTGAAAATGAGAAGCTTGAGTAATTGAAACTAGGCAAACTGGAACTTAGGAAAAGAATGTTGTTACTTGACTTTGAAAAGGAATGTGGGTTGGTCATTCTAATACTACGGGTATCGGGTGACTTTGATAAAAGTAATGGATCTCTTTTAAAGAACTTAACGTATGTAGTACTTTGGGGTTAAAAACCCGGACTTTGGCATAAAATGAAAGTACTTTGAGTTGTGTGAAACTTTCCTATGCTTGTGATGATAGCCTTTGTTGTGCAAGTGTGGTATTTCTGTGTTACCGCGTCTCTCGATAGAGGGCCGGTTGACTTGTTGAGAACTTACTTGGACGTGCTGGCAGTGATGGAGAATTCCACGGGTATGTTTCCATTTTGATTATCGTCTTGTTGATGTCACACGGACATGTCTACACCGACGCAGATTCGGCACGCGCGCCGGTTGATTACCCAGATATGGTTATTACCGCAACACGGACGGTTCACACCGAGGCAAGATTCCGGCACGTGGGCTACGCGCGGGGTTGACCACCCAAAGATATCATATTGAGGTTATACGGGCATGCCTACACCGGCGCGATTCCGGTACGCGCCACGCGCCTTGTTATTATTGTTGCATCATGGACATGTCTACACCGGCGCAGATTCCGGGCACGCGCCATGATGCGAACATGATGGATGTTGTGGCGCGAGACCCATAGTTATATTCGAGTGGCGACTTTGAGGCGTGAGTCCACGACTTGATCGCTTTTATGTTGCGTCGTATTTTGGTTATCATACATGTCTCGCTTTATATAGATCGGTATGATTTAACCGCAGATTTCTGATTTCACATACTGCACTGTCAGATCGACCTCCTTCGGCTGCGTTCATGCCGCAGTGAGGTACATCGGCCGTGGATCCTCGCCTGTGATCTCGGGCCATTTGGGAAGCTCCGCTTTCTCGAGGCTTATCTTTTGTATGTGTTCCCGAGTTGTAGGTTCTTGTACATTCGTGGTATGGCGGGCCCCGTCCCGTCATAGTTGTTGTAAATCTTAGAGGTCCGTAGTAATCTTGCAAGTGTGGTTTGTAAAAAGGATTAAACTGCTCGTTTTGAAAGAGTTGTATTTATATATGTTATTGGTGCGTAACCATGGGTTGGCCTGCTTTATAATCATGTCTCTCATTTCATGTTTAAAGTTTTTATTTCACGGTTTTCTCTCGATGTTGTATCGCTAGGGTGCCCGGTAAGGCACGATCACGCCCTAAGCATTGGTCGTGACACATCTATCAGTAATCGTGATAACATATCTGCGATTTATCTTTCTCACAATCCGGTTCAACATCAGCGAACCAAGCACATTGAGATAGACATACATTTCGTCCGTTAGAAAGTTGCGCTAGGAAATGTCATCATCATATCAGTACGCAAATATATTTACCAAAGGACTTCCCAGACAATTATTTTTTGACTTCAGATCCAGTCTCAGCGTCCAGCCTCCTCCCGCTCCGACTGAGGGGGTGTGTAAACGTGTGTAAGTGCATAATACAAATCCCTACCCATAATTAGAATATATCTCATATATTGTGTAAATATTTAGTGATATATAATTATGATAAATTAGGATTACTCTTATAATTAGGACTAGGATTCCTATTGTAATAGGTATGTATATTGTACACTATATATATTGATATTAATGAGAAAGACTCCTCAAGGGAGATTAATATCATCTTACATGAGTCATTGAAATGTCATTATCTCCTTCTTCTTTTTAATTTTTTTTAAATCTCTCCCCTCAGGAGCTCCCCTTTGCTCAGATGGTAAGTGTTCTTCACATCTATTATCGTTATCTCTTTTGTTTTCCTTGTATACAATTTTTATGCTCTTTCTAAATGGGATAGTGACAAATATGGAAAGAGATATGCTTTGATTGGAGAATATCCAAATCATGGATCATGTTCTTTTCCTTTTATGCGTAGGTTAATGTATACTAATAAGAACACGTTAATTATTTAGATGACCAGCTGTTTCAACAATCCGTTGTAGTGTAGTTGGTTAGGATACGAGGCTCTCAGCCTTTAAACCCGGGTTCAAATCGTGACAATGGAATATCCTTTTTTTTGTCCTAAGGGGTTGTTTGGTTGTTGGTTTGAGTTGTGCAAGTATTAATAATGCACAAATTATTGGTTATGTAGTTTTTTAAATTGCAAATTAAATATCGTATTAAGTGTGTTAATTTTATACATAGCAAATAAATGTATCAAACATGATATTTATTTATACAAGATTTGATACGTGAAGAACTTAGCTCATAACCAGCAACTAAATAACCTATGTGTTAGCTTTAATGGGTTGAGTTTAGGATAAATTAGGTCCCAAGAAGAGTCAACTCGTCTATCCACTTAAGGGGTCGTTTGGTTGTTGGTTTGAGTTGTGCAAGTATTAATAATGCACAAATTAGTTATTTCAGTTTCTAGCTTGCCTAAAATAATATATAAATTTCCTTATAACTTATACATGTATTGGTTATGTCATTTTTTAAATTGCAAACCAAAAATCCTATTAAGTTTATTGAATTTTATACATAACAATAAATGTTATCAAACATGATATTTACTTATACAAAATTTGATACATGAAAAACTTAGCTCATAACCTTCAACCAAATGACAAATGTGTTAGCTTTAATGGGTTGGGTTTAGGATAAATTAGGGCCCAAGAAGAGTTAACTCGTCTATCTACTGAACAATGAAACACAATGGCTAAGTTTACAAATGACATTCATAAGAGGTGGTTTTGATTTTTTGGTCTTGCTTAACAAAATTATTAAGAAATAGCCATTGTCTCAGAAATTTTGCTAAGCAAAGTTTTTGTTGCCCATCATGCATAAGTTGTGAACACAAATTAGGTTTGCATATAAAGCAAAAGTTCTGAATATTTCAAAACAGTAAACATGCTCAATTGACCACAAAATTTGCCTTAGACAAAAACTAAAACTTATGCATGATGGACAACATAAAATTCTTCCCAATGATTTTCTTCAAGTTAAGGTTCTTTTTAAGTATTTTATTAAGGATGCACGAACTGTTTAGATTTGCTTTCTATAGTATGTTGCTATGAATATCTCATATTTCTTCTTCCGATCTTCTTTGAATTATTTTTCTCTTAAGCCGAAGATTTATCGGAAATAACCTCTCTACCTCCGAAGTAGGGGTAAGATTTGCGTACACTCTATCCTTTCTAGATTTTAATTGTGGGATTATTCTGGATATGCTATTGTTATTGTATTTTATTAAGGACGCACAAAAAAATTAAAATTGAACACCTTTAAGAACACCACACGTCATTCCCTGAAACACGATTATGTTTGCACATTCGAGAAAGAGGTTTCCAAACTAGAGAATCGTGTGATATTCCTTTCTTGTTGGAAGGCATTTCAAATCTCAATATCTACTTTGTTTCTACATTTAGCGATACTCTCTTTTAATTTTCGGCCCAAATTTATTGAGTCCGGAACCTAATTGACTCAAGAAAAGACAAAAGCAACCAAAATAAAAAAGCAGTCTCAAACACACTGCCTTCATGTATGCGCGGGTCCGAAAAGCCAAACCACAAGAGTCTATTGTCCGCAGTCTAACCTCACATTTTTGCAAGAGATTGTTTTCACGGCTTAAACCCATGACCTCTTAATCACATGACAATAACTTTACCAGTTATTTCAAACATCCACTTCCTCGTACAAATAAAAAGTAACAAGACTACCTTTTACACACTATTTTCATGCGCAATGTAAAAAGGAGTTAACCCCAATATTAAAGTCCATTAGTCAACTTTTTGGGTCCATGCATGTAGACCTGTCCATCAGGTCGGGGACCCGCCCGGTCCGACCCGAAAAAACCAGAGCCAGAGTTAGCTTATATCTGACCGTGAGCCACCTGACCCGAAAAAGTGGGGACCCGTTCATATGTAGGGTCGGGCCAGAATCAGAATTTTTTACCCGTCTAACACGGCCCGATCACCACCGACCCGCATGTCTTTAATACAATTTATATTATCTTTCCTTTATTAATATTTATTTTGTATTTATATATTTTTGTCATTAAGTGATATAATGCATGTTTTTATAATATATGTATTGGTTTAATTTATATTGAGCTCGACATAAAATAAGATAAATTGTAGCTGATTATTAATAATATATTTATATCTTTAGTCGTTTATGTTAATATATAAAACCATTCCACTACTAAGTCGTAGTATTTAATTTGTGTATATGTTGTTTAGATTTCAAAGATAGTAAAAACGTTATTTCCATTCCTGATAGTGTATCGATTTATGATTATAGTTTTAAAATTGTAGGCAAACAACAATTCTTTAGTGGGAATCAAAGTCCAAGATATTTAACAAAATTCTAATATAATTACGTTGGTTTAAAAAATTTAGTTCAGTACAAAGTCCTAGATATTAGAGAAAAAGTTAACATTATAATTTTACCCAATATATTATTATTTTTTAGAAAAAATGTTAACTTAAAAGGGTATAAAGAATTGTTTCAAAGAGCGGATCAGGACCGACCCGAGCCCGTAGGGTCAATGCCAGAGTCTGGAAATTAAAAATAAAATAGGGTCATGGTTTGGGTCAGGATCGGATAAGCAAAAAATAAAAGTCACATGGTCCGATCCGACCCGAGCTTTGGACAGGTATTTCTCCATGTTTGTTTGTTTTTATGATTTCTTATAAGAATCCTCCTTCCTTTTATAATTTTAAAAGAGAACCTCCTTCCTTTTAGATCACAAACAGTAGGCTCCATCATTTGATTTAATACAACTTCCATTTGACGTTTTCATATTTTATTTTTCTTTTGTACAACTCTGCTTCCTTTCTTCTTCCTATTCTTCAAATTCTTTATTTCATGTACCGTTTCATAGTGACATGGCACACATACACCTTTCATTAAAAAAATAATGTATATATGTCTCTCATTACACAATTAATATAAATATATTCCTGCATTACATAAATAGTGCAAATATTACCTTTATGCTAACATATTTTTAAAAAAAATTAGCTTTTTTTTAATTAAAAAATACCACGAGGCTTTAAAAAAATAAGTTTACCTATTTTTATTAATAGAATTATTTTTTTAAAGCCATGTAGTAATTTTTTCTAGTGGGTGAGGTATGGTTCGTTTAGAAAAATATCTCAATGACTTTAGAAAAAAAGTCTACCTAATTGGGAAAGGATGAGCTATCTGATAGGGTAGTGAACCCTTAAGAAGTCATATTAAGAAACTTAATGGAATGTCGTGTTAATAGATTAAGCTACGTGGTAGGCTTAAGAGAATTGTACGGATGAGGTCCGTATAGAGTAAGTAATGGTTGTGACCGAGACAACATGATTAGGGTATTATGAGAATTTATTGTACCCGTTTGCGGGGGGACTGGTAAGGTAGGCTTGGAGCATGGGAATTGCGAGCCTAAGAATATTGATAACTGCCGAGACCTTAGATATATAAGGCTTTCTCGGGCCATAAGATTTTAAGTCAGACCAAGGATAAGAGTTAAGTCGCGACGGGTCGGGGTGAGGACTGTTACAGGTCTCCCAGCTGGAATAGAGTGGGATCAGTTGGTAGTAGTTCCGCTACGTGACAGGGTCACGAGGGTGCAAGGCCCAAGTCTAGTTAATTGTTTTACGGGTTCGTGGACGCGTTCCACCGGAACCAGGTCGTGGGAGTCGGAAATGGCCTTATATTGTTTTATAGAGTGACTCCAAAGATTAGAGGCCATAATCGGTATGGAAGTTATGTATGTATACTAGTATGAGTTGGAAATACGGAAGAAATCGACCGAAGAAAGATAACAACCAGTGTAAGGGAATAGAGCACGAATCCATAAGAACTTTTCAAGGTAACTACACAGTGAGTGTGTGGGGTGGTAGTGGCGGGAATACGAGGTTTTCCGGTGATGATCTGATCGTCAGACCCTAGTAGACCTAGTAGAGATGATTATGACGGACTTGGAGGTCATTATGAGTATGGGCTAGTTGGCTTCGTGAGTGCCAAGGTAGACATTTTAGTATAAGTGTTGTTATGTGGCCATGGGTGGCATATGTTGTAAGAAGGGTGTAGTAAAAGGAGACTATGTCGCGCTCTAATTAGATTGGACTCTGAAAGAACATTCGAGGACGAATGTTTCTAAGGGGGGAAGAATGTTACACCCCGTAGTTCAAGGACATGTTTAAGAGAATGTATGTAAGGAACACAAGACTTGAAAATGGTACGAAAGAAAGAATTGTTTTTCCGACGGAAAAATCTTCCGAACGTCGGAAAGGAAAAATGTTCGTTGAAGAGAATTGGATTCTCAAAATGCATTAATTGAGGATTATGGAATGTATTATCATTATAGAAATTTATTTGTACGGATTTGGTCATGTGGGGCCCTTTGAAATTTTACGTCTTGTGGGGCCACGAGGTTACTAATTTTATGGACGAATGGGAGGGCGACACGTGGCACCCCTCCCACATGGCTTGGTCGAATTAATGCAAGGGAAAAAGGGTCATTTGACAATTGTAAAGATGAGAAAGTCTTGCTAAGCTAGAGCTTGACATTGTTGACCAAGTCAAGAGCCACTTGGCTTGATCCCATTCATCCAATTTTAACATGTGTTGTAATCTAGACCATACAATGTGTTATATATCATCCTAAGTAGCAAGACTTGACATTTTACACTTAGAGAAATTGAGAAAAAACTTGTGCACTTAAAAGAGGCTCTCGGCTTTGAGCAATTGTGAGCAAGAAAAATTTGTAATTTTGTTTCATTATTCACAAGACTTTAACCCAAGGTCCCTAAGGGTATTGTAAGGATATCTCAATAGAAAGATTTCGGAAAAACGGCGTTTTTACGTTAGTCGCAAGGCGAAAACCCAAGGTGTTCTTCAACTTTGAAGTTAGAAATAGAAGAGGAGTTTTTCACAAGCTTCTAAGGGTTGCAAATAGCGGATTGGAACGTCAAGAAAAGGAGTTGGAGTTGCTAAGGATCGACTTAGGGTTTTGGATCATTTTGAGCTTAAGAAGGTAATAATCTCCGTCTTGCTATTATAATTCAAGATTTCATATTGTAGTAGTTAGAAATGATCATGTGGATTATATTATGAAGAATGATATGTGTTATGGAAAATTTGGATGGAATCCGAAAGTTGCATGATTTAGCCTTTAAGATTGTAATTCAATTTAGCTACTAGTTTAGTCGTCGCATGTTACTTACTTGAAGATTGTAGTAGTTTAATCGATTGCGACTTGATATCATGTTAAGGTAACAATTTGGATTGAAAAGGAAATTGGATAAGAATTGGTGTTGTTGTATCTCAAGTTGCCGGATTTACACTTGTAGTTGTATTAGTTTGATATCAATTGTGGGGCGGAATTTTACACGTCTAGTAGGCGTGTAATCCCCTATTGTTAATTGCATTGTTGGGCCTTAAATGTGGCGTGTTTGGTTATTGAATTCGGCCTTGAAAAAGGTGGCAAAGTATGTAGAAACAAAGGAAGTGCTGTCCGATTTTCCGTAGAATTTAGTGACTTTGCACTTAGAATATTCTACGTTTGAAGCTAGAGGTTTAATGGACGTATTATGATCGTTATAGGTTGAAGTACTAAGTATAGCGTATTCTACTTGAAGGATGGAATAGCTATCAAGGTTGAGGTACTTTGGAGCATTTTGCTATTTGTCGATAATCGTCGCGAGGTATGTGAACCTCTTCCTTCTTTTGACATGATTCTATGTATGGAATATACATGTAGTAATATTTCATGTTCCATTCTACTCTTAGAAGTTAAGAGGTATGTATGTGATTTACTCTATGTAAAGATTATGTCTAGGTTATCCTAAGTTCTTACCAAGTCTTATGGGGGATGTTGGTAAGAGTCGTTAGGAGGTATTTGGAGCCAAGTTGACTTGGCAAAAATTTTACGGCACAAATGAGAATAAGTATCGAGCAAGCCATTGCAGCGTTAATAAAGGAAAATGTAATGACAATTGATTATATTAAAATGAGTAGAATTCTCCATCTGCATAGAAACTAAGATAAGACAAAATTGTATTACATTTTCTAGATCATGGCTACTTGAATAAGATCGTTATAAATAAGTATAACTTATTCACAACGCACCAAAGTATATGTTACTTAATTTAAAAGAGTTTACGTATGAAGTTGTAAGACTATGAATCTCAAATTCTTAAAAGGTTAAGAGACTTTATTTTTCAAGTTATGGGACTTGATTCTTAAAGGAAGAAATGAATTGGTTTACAAGTATAGAATACTTGATTTGGAAAGACTTGATTTTCTAAAGTTTAGAAGCTTGATATTCTAAGTTAAGAAACTTGTTTTCTTAAAAGTTAAGAGACTTGAAGTATTTTGAAAGCTATGTGAGTTGATTTGAAAGTATAAGTCTCTTGGTTATAAAAGGAATGAATTTGTCTAAGACATAAAGAGTTATAACGGCTTTATGGGAAGTTGGTTATAACAACTTTATGGAAGATTAAAAGAATGGTTTTCTTCAGTAATGTAAGCAAAGAAATGATTTGAAATAAAGAAGGGCAAATTGTTTTAAAGGTACCAATTGCTTAAGTTTTAAAGAAAGATGTCACTTGATTTAGAAATAGGTAAATGTATTTCTAACAGGTATTGTGACTTGTCTTGAAAAGTGGATATGACTTGATACTACGGTTGTTAGTATCTTGGAAGTTTTATTTGAAAAGGAGTCATTCTAAAGGAGTAGAGGTGCGTAGTACGTTGGGTTAAATTCCCGGATTTTATATGACTTTACTGCGTCCCAGATTGGTAGGCGGTATACCTTTATGGGCGGACTATATGACCTTACGCGTCCCAGTTGAGGCGGGCAAGATACCTTTATGGGAAGACTACATGACTTTCTGGCGTCGTGATCGGGCGGGCAAGATACCTTTATGGGCGCACTATGTGACCTTACCGCGTCGAGTCGGGCGGCAAGATACCTTTATGGGCGGACTATGTGACCTTACGCGTCCCGAGTGGGCGGGCAATATACCTTTATGGGCGACTATGTGACTTTATCGCGTCCCAGTTGGGTCGGGCAAGATATGGCGTCCCTCGCGAAAGTCGGATTATGTTATGTAAGGTATGTAAGTTATATGGTAATGAACTTGACGGTGTTTCCTAAGCATGTACGTAAGAATGTGACTATAACTTTTATTGAAAAATGGGAAAAGATAATAAGGTACGATTAAGTTCACGAGATGGTAATGACACGGTAGGATCCGTATGTACCACTTTTATACTTGCCCTGTCATTCTTTTATGCGATTATGATTTGTTTATTGTACCTTATTTTCCGCTCCATATTCAAATTTTTGTTGCGACCCTCGGGGCTGCGTTCATGTCCGCAGGTTTAGGTACACATCTGTGGATCCGCGAGCTTAGGATCCTGGTTCAGCATTTTGAGATGGCTCCAATGTTTCGGAGTTGTCATGGCTATGTATATTCGTGTGCAGCGGGGCCTTGTCCGTCATAGTATTTGTTCAAATCTTAGAGGTTTGTATTCATCTAAATTTGGGTAGCTAGAGTTGTTTTTACATTGTTAAACAGTGTAGACCCTTTCAGGTAATTTTTATGTTATGGCAGCCTTATCGGCTTGGCCTTGGTTTAAAAAAAAAAGTGTTATTTATCTTCCGCAGTTTATTATGTTGTATGATTAGAAGGGTGCCCAGGTAGGGCACCAGTCGCGGCCCGGGGTCGGGTCGTGACAGGTAATGGAATGGAACATGGACTACTTATAAGGACTTGAACAATCTTCACCCTACAAGTTAGATTTTGGGGTTGAGTTAGGCCCACAATCCATTCTTTATATGATATCAGATCCAAACTCATTCTAATTTTTTGTTCACTGATGTTGGGCCCCTAAATTATATTATCCACGCTCCAGTTAACGGGGCCTAGACGTGCGGAGAGTGTTAAGAGTCCCACATCGATAATGGGATGAGAACATGGACTCCTTATATGGCCTTGGACAACTCTCACCTTACAAACTAACTTTTGGGTTGAGTTAGACCAAAGATCCATTCTTTACCCTTCTAACAATAAACCTCTTATATTGGAAACTCTAAGTAAATGAAACTTGAAATTGTATCTAACTAAGTAAATTTAAGATTATTTTGAAGTTAAAGTATAAATAGACAAACTAAAATAAAAATAGGAAATTTCATATAGTAATAAAATATTAAAACTACAAATAATTTACACATTTAAAGTGAAATAAAGTTATTACTAATAGTCTATATATCTTAATAAGTAATTTGCGATTATTTCCTATTTATGAGATTTGAAATATACCATTCAAAAAAATGTTGTTTTCTTTTTTAATCAAAGGCGTGAATGAATTTCAACATAAATATTATCTTATTTTTTAAAATTCAAAATATAAGTATGTAAAATATTTTATTTATAATTTTGTTTTGATGATAGTGGAAGCTTAAAAGAAATGATCAAATTATGAATTTAGATAATAACAAAATTATAAGGCTTACATGTATCCTATTTTTTTTTTTTTGTTGACGAAGGAACCCGCAGCCGTTATTCTTTCGAATGCGCACAGGGTAAACCCCGGGCTGACGCAATAGCCTGCAAATGAAAGTGCCTTAAAATCAAATACCAGATCCTACTGTGTCATATAAAATCAGAGCCAACTGTACCTTGTATCACTGTACTACTGTAACACCGTACCACTTTCAAATATGAAAGTCATGTCAAAATTCGGGACACCTGCCCTCAACATATAATATCACAGAAGCATGCTCGTGGAATACAACATCACTGTCAGCATGTAACAAATATAATATACAACCATCATCAGATAAGCATGCCCGTGAAATTCCCACATCACTGTCGGCATGTAATAACTATCAGTACACTGTGCCTTTTTAACAATGAGAGTAATAGAGTAAACTTTACCGTTTTAAAATAGGAAGCTTATGATTAATTTAGGGTCGCCCGCCCGTAGTATCAATATGTAATCCTATTCAAGGGACTATTTCACCCGCATAGGTCTTGTGGACCCGCAATGAAGCAATTTGCCCCGCATATGACTATTTCACCCGCATAGGTCTTGTGGATCCACAATGGAGCAATTTGCCCCGCATAGGACTATTTCACCCGCATAGGACTATTTCACCCACATAGGCCCTACAGATCCGCAATGAGCATATACGTCATACTCGCATCGTGGAGAGCAAATCCACGGATATGTAATGTTCTGGGGATTGACCCCACCCCGCAATAAATAATATAACACTTGCACTACTGGCTATCATGAACAATATATGCAAGTTAAATAATATTTAACTCTCATTAGATCCAAGTGAATGAACCACCATTTTAGACGACCAAGACACTATCATATCTTTCATTTTAAAACAACCAAGGAAAATATCATGTCTTCCTTTTAAAATAAACAAGACAATACCATGTCTTCCTTTCTAAATAACCAAGACAATATCATGTCTTCCTTTCTAAAATGACCAAGACAATACCATCATGCGAGGTACGACATGTCCCGGCCCATTTTTGGGACTTGGTGCAACTATAAAGGTCTGTACACATATAACTATCACAAGCAACTATGTACCATTTAGATCATCTTCAAGTCTCATTAGCACAAATAGAATGAACTATCATTTTTAGAGAAGCCAAGACACTAACAAGTCTTTCATTTTATAACATCAATGCACTATCACATAGTTCATTAAGGATTAAGATCCATTACAACAATGTACGTCCGCCGTACATTCACTTTATAAACTCAAGGCACTTTCATTTAATGTACTATATTAAGAACCCTATAGTCTTGTTACTTGTTACTTTTTATTTTTATGAGTTGCTTTGGTTACTTTGTGTCTTTTATTTAATTATTTAAGTTTTGGACTCCAAATTTATTTGGTAGTTAATGTTCTTTTCCCTAGATTGATACTAGATATATGGGATAATTAGTTGAATTGATGGTATAAGTAATTTCATAAATTGGGATAAATTGTGACATTATAGTTATGTCCCTCTAAGTAATTTGTGCAAAAATAACCTCTGACACTATAAAGTCAAAAGAATAAGCTATCTATGTCGGATAAAACATAACTTTAATACAATCTTCATTTTATCTATTTCGTTAAATTTGTCACAAGTTTTATCTACCATTATAAAATGATCACCGAGAAAACACAAACTAACTTAATTTGGTAAATTCACAAATAACTGCTTTAAAGTAGTCACGATATTACAATGACAATTTTTTGACACCAGAGCCGAAAAGTGGTTGGGGGGCGCCATTTATAATAACATATCCTTTGATATCAAATTAATTTGTAACTGGGCTGAAACTAACTACTATCCAAGCTCATCCAAAGGTGAAAAAGTACATTGTATCTAACGACCTCACATGACACATCTAGGGGTGTCAATGGGGCAGGTTAGGGCGGGTTAGGGCAGGGCAAGCCTTGACCTGCTAAAATGTTAATCCGCCCTGCCCCGTTTAGCATTTAAAAAAAAAATTGACATGCCCTACTGTTACACCCCGTAAGTCCAGGACATGTATAAGAGAATGTACGTAAGGAACACAGGACTTGAAATTGGTACGAAAGGAAGAATTGTTTTTCCGACGGAAAATCTTCCGAACGTCGGAAAGGAAAAATGTTCGTTGTTGAGAATTGGATTCCCAAAATGCATTATTTGAAGAGTATGGAACTTATTAACATTATGGAAATTTATTTTTACGGATTTGGTCACGTGGGGCCCACCCGAGAAATTTTACGTTTTGCGGGGCCCACGAGGGTTACAGAATTTTATGTACGAATGAGAGGGCGACACGTGGAACCTCCCCCACATGGTCTTGGACGAAAAATACAACGTTAGAATGGTCATTTGACCATTGTGGATGATAAGTCTTGCTAGCTTGATAATATTGACCAAGTCAACTTGCCACTCGTGTAGTTAAGTGTACTTCATCCAAGCCACACATTTGTTATAATCTTGACCCTTCATTGTGTTATATATACCACACTAGTGCAAGACTAGCTCTTCAACACTTAGAAAAATTAGAGAACATTTGTGCCAAGAAAAGAGGCTCTCGGGTTTGGCTAGGTTCCACACAATTTTTTTGTAGTTTTGATCCATTATTCACAAGACTTTAACCCAAGGTCCCTAAGGGTATTGTAAGGATATATCAATAGAAAGATTTCGGAAAAACGACGTTTTCACGTTAGTCGCAAGGCGAAAACCTAAGTCGTTTTCCTAGTTTTGGATTGGAAATGGAATAGAAGTTGGTTGTGAACTTCTAAGGGCTTCAAATAGCGGATTGGAGCGTAAAGGAAAAGAGCTAAGAATTGCTAAGGAGCGACTTTGAATCTTGGAATTTTTAAGGGCTTGTAAAGGTATAAATCTTGTCATTTTAGCAATTAAAGTTTACTTATTGTTGTAGCTATGGATATTAGCAAGCATGAGGTATTTAGTATGAAGTTTGATAAGTGTATTGGCTATTGGAACCCTAATCCGAAAACTAGTATGTTTAGCCCTTAAGATTACAATTCAAGTTGATTATTAGTTTAAGTCGTCACATGTTATATAAAGAAGGAATTATAGTTGTTAAAGTTGCCTATGACTATATAACATGTTAAGACCTAAGGACTTGGATTGAAAAAGAATTTGGAAAAGACTTAGTGTTGTTATATATGTTGGCCGAGAATGGCTTGGTTATTAAACTACTTGGTATGAATTGTGGGGCGGAATTTTACACGTATTGTAAGGCGTGTAATCCCCTTTGATTGGTTGGTATGTTGAGCCTTAAATGTGACATGTTTGGTTATTGAATTCGGCCTTGAAAAATGTGGCAAAGTATGTAGAAACAAAGGAAGTGCTGCCCGATTTTCCGTAGAATAAGAGACCGTATACTTAGTATTATTCTACGTTAGAAACTAGAAGTTGATAGTCATGTTGTGGCCATTATAGGTTGACACTTCTACGTGCGGCGTATTCGACTTAGCTTGTGGATTAAGCCGAAAAGGTATGTGAACTATCTCCTCTTCTAGCATGATTCCTTATGGTAAAGAAAGTATGTCCTACTCCTTAAATGATTCATTCCTTGGTTGTACTTGGATTGCCTAATATAGAATTTGTTCTATGTGCTTCCTTGATTGTACTTTGATGTTTAAATTGCAAGTTGTTATAATCCATTTCCTTAGTGAAGTTTGGATTCTTAAAAGTGAAAGTATTTTACTTAAAGTACATAGAGTCTTGAAAAGGAAGTGGTTTCCAAATCTCTTGGCTAGTGCCTTAGTTCCAAAACCTAAAGGTTGTTATGATGACTTTAGGGGAGTCAAAGGAGTGATTTACTTAATTGATTTAAAAAGAGGAGAAATGACATGATTTCTAAAGATTAAGAGACTTGAAGTATTTTGAAAGTTAAGAAACTTGATTTCTGAATATTAAGAGACTTGAAGTATTTTGAAAGTTAAGAAACTTGATTTGTAAGTATGTGATACTTGGTTTCAAAAGTGTAAGTCTCTTGGATATAAAAAGGAACGAATTGGTCTAAAACCATAAAGGGTTATAACGGCTTTATGGGAAGTTGGTTATAACGGCTTTATGGAAGGTTAAGAAAGTTGTCTATTTTGATTAATGGGCATAAGTTGCCTAGATTGTGAAAATTTGAAGTTACTTGGTTTCAAGCTTTGAAATGAGTTTCTAAAAGTATTGTAAATTACTTTGAAAAATAGACACGTCTTGATACTACGGGTGTTAGTATCTTGAGATTTTACATAAAAAGGAGTCTTTTGAAAAGAATGTACGTACGTAGTACTTTGGCTTGTTAAAAGAGAATTATTCTATTTGTGCCTTGATAAGTACTTTGGCTTGTTAAATGAGAATTATTCTATTTGTGCCTTGATAAGTACTTTGGCTTGTTAAATGAGAATTATTCTATGTGTGCCTTGATAAGTACTTTGGCTTGCTTAAATAAGGATTTGTCTTGGTTTATGTAAAAAGAAGGCATGGTATTGTCTTGGTTTATGGCAAAAAGAAAGGCATGGTAATTGTCTTGATTTGTGTAAAGGCATGGTTTTGCCTTGTTTTGCTTGCATATGGGTTGCTCATATAGACATTCGTGCAAGTGTCATATTTCCACATCTCCGCGTCCCTCCATAAAGGGCCGGCAACTTGTTTCAAGGATACCATGGGTTAGCTCCCCATGGGGGTGAGTGGTACACACTCACGGCGGATCGGTATTTGACTCGGGTGGATTAAATTCCCGAGATTTATATAAGCCATGGATTAGCTATCTGTGATGCGAGTATCGTGTACCGATGACTCATTGCGGGTCCTCATGACCTAAGCGGGTGAAATAGTTTCTTGCGGATGAAATAGTCCTATGATAGGTTGCATTATAACACAGAGGGTGGTTGACCCTGACACTGGCACGACCTTCATGTTTTGAAACGGTAGTGATTTCATTAATGAAAGGGTGCAGTGTGTGTATGATTTAAAGTGGAACAGTAATTCTCATTGTTAAATACATAACTTAAAAGATAAAAAGGATTGCATTACTCTCATGATTGCAAGGTTCAGTGTGCTTACTGATGTTGTATTATATCATGGACTGCCGACAGTGAGGAAGGATTCCACGGGCATGATTGATAATATGGGCGTGAGACCCATGGTTATATTTGAGTAATGACTTTGAGGGCATGCGAGGGACTTGATATGACTGCTTATGTATTGTGTAATGTAGGTTGGCTATCATACATGTCTCCTGTTTTGTTTAGACTGTTATGATTTCATTACGCATTTCATCGCTTCACATACTTGGTACATTCTTCGTCCGACCTCCTTCGTGGCCGCGTTAAATATTGCGAGTTTAGGTACAGCTTGGTGATCCGCAGTGTAGGACCGCTCGTAGTTTTTGGATAGCTCCATCTGCTCGTGAGTTTATCTTTTGGTATAGATCCTTCAATACGTGCCTTTGTACGATTATGGGTACGGCGGGGCCTTGTCCGTCATATTTCAAGAAACTCTTAGAGTGCAGTATTCATATGTGGATTGGACTGCGTGTATGCAGTGTAGGTCTTTTGATTATGTATATTATATGGCGACCTTGTCGCCTTTGCCGCACGTATGTTGGTTTTAAAAAAATGAGGTGTTATTTAAATTTCGCATTTACTTGTGTCGATTAGGTAGAAGGGTGCCGTGTAGGGCACCATCCACGGCGGGTTCGGGCGTGACAGTGGTATCGAGCCGAGCCCTCGGAATGTTAACAGACCGTGTCTAGTAGAGTCTTGATTATCGGTGTGTAGCGCCACACCCATAAACAGGAGGCTACGTGACATTTAGGAGTTGGTTTCATTCTTCTCACTCTGAGATCGTGCCATGTAGCCGTGTTAGTAATATAATTCCTCTCGACGTATTTTGTGTTACAATGATGCCTCCATGAGGGCAACAATGCCTAAAAGACAAAAGAGTAGCAGGAGCTACCAGTCAGACTCAGAGAGTTGATAGGGCTTATGCCCAGGGTATACCGGATATTGTGCCACAGTTGGCGAGTTCTTTTGCGCCAGGTTTTGAGGCCCCAGCACCAGAGCCTCCAGTTTCTCAGTTAGGAGAAGACTATAGGGTCATGAGGGAAGCAGTTATGTTACTGACCAAGATAGCGGTGCTACAGTTTCATCAACATAAGGTTATTCGGCCAGTACAGACAGGTGTACATAGGGTAGAGGGACAACGCGGGGATCAGCGTAAGAGGGCTAGACCGGTTGGTTATCCCGGTGAGTTTTTGGACGAGCAGCCTCAGCAGCGAGGGAGATATTCGTCCCAGCCTACCCAGTACATACCCCCGCATCCCACAGGTGGGATATTTGACCCCACAAGGTATTTAAGAGCTGGTCCAAGCTCCAGGGGTCGAGGTTCTCAGAGGAGCAGAGGATTTCTCAGTCGAGGCTAATTATTCCTCAGTGTTTCCGTTGTAGTAAGCGTCACATGGGGAAATGACGTCATGGCACAGGTGTTTGTTTTTATTATGGCCGTCCGGGCCATATACTGAGGGTATGTCCTTTTAGAAGGAGCACCGGTGAGGTGGCTCAGCCTATGAGGCCGATGGTTGATTCCCTTTCATCCGGTTGTCAAGGCCCCGAGCGGTGTTGAGATGTCGGCCCACCGTGGTAGGTCGAGTGGAGTTTATAGTTCTGGCGGTCCTTCGAACCGCATAGATGACGTGGCTACGGGGCAGGATCAGGAGGCGACATCGCATGGGGTTACAGGTATATCTCGATTCTTTTGAATCATACGTGCATTGATAGATCTAGATTTCACCCTAGCATATATGTTTTCCCTTTGTTGCTAGCAGTTGTAAGTGATAGTACCCCCAGAGGTAGGAATACTTTGATTAGTAAAGTGAAAAGTGAAGAATGTTGACAAGAATGGTAAGTGAACTGAGACTATAAGTTGTGTAGAGTTCACAAATTGTAATTGCCCCATGTGATGTAAGACCAATAGGAAGAATGTATGAGAGAAATACTTTGGCTTATGTGACGAACCTCTAGTGAATAGGGGGATAGGGTGAGAAGTACCTTGAGATAAGAGAAAGATTTATTTCAGACTAAGAATGAGAAGTTAAGTATGACGATGGGTCGGGTTATGGACTCATTTCGGGTCAACCGGTAGTATGGAATGGGGTGATGTTAGTTAGATATGGTCTCGCTATGTGATGGGGTCACGAGGATGCCAGGCCCAAGTTGGGTTAATCGTTGTACGAGTTTGTGGACGCGTTCCACCGGAATCAGGTCGTAAGGACCGAGAAGAGCCTTAGCGGAAATTCAAGTAGCATAATGGCCAAGTTGGGATAGTAACTCCAAGGATTGGAGAACAGAAACAATATTTGAGATTTTGTACGTGTACTAAATAAGTTTGGAAGTACGAGAAAGTATGACTAGTAAGAATAGGAGGGAATAAGGGTTAAAAAAACTATAGTGGTTATAGTTAAGAGTAATAAATGTGCGTAGAGAAATCCCTTTTTAGGCCATGAGTGGAGGTTATTTGTGTTGATACACACGCCTTAGGTTCAGTAACACTGTCCATAGGTGCTCATGTTTGTGATGCTACTAGTATTATAGTTTACAGCGGTTGGTAAACTAAGCTAGACAGACTATAGGCTCATGTCCCAACTAGTTTGGTGACTAAGTGAGACAGAGAAGGGGGAGTAAAACGGGGGAACACGTCAGTTAGCTGAGTAGGAGTCCGACTGAAGGATTCAGGTAGTGTTAGTCCCATGACTTAGAATACGACAGGGCCATCCCTTTTTGCGGGGAATAAGAAAGTAACCTCTAAAGATCTTGTTTTTTATAAGACTGTAACCTTCGAGTTTTGTGAGAAGGGACCACAGATGGAATGTCCATTGTTATGTTTACGTATGTTATGTGGTGGCCATGTGTGGCATCGTTGGTCTTGTGGAGTATTGATTGATAGGCTTGGTAAAGAGATTATGCCGGAGTTTGTATAGCTGGAAAACCGACTAAGAACATTCGGGGACGAATGTTTCTAAGGGGGTAAGAATGTTACACCCCGTAAGTCCAGGACATGTATAATAGAATGTACGTAAGGAACACATGACTTGAAATTGGTACGAAAGGAAGAATTGTTTTTCCGACGGAAAATCTTCCGAACGTCGGAAAGGAAAAATGTTCGTTGTTGAGAATTGGATTCTCAAAATGCATTATTTGAAGAATATGGAACTTATTAACATTATGGAAATTTATTTTTACGGATTTGGTCACGTGGGGTCCACCCGAGGAATTTTACGTTTTGCGGGGCCCACGAGGGTTACGGAATTTTATGTACGAATGAGAGGGCGACACGTGGAACCTCCCCCACATGGTCTTGGACGAAAAATACAACGTTAGAATGGTCATTTGACCATTGTGGATGATAAGTCTTGCTAGCTTGATAATATTGACCAAGTCAACTCGCATTTCGTGTAGTTAAGTGTACTTCATCCAAGCCACACATTTGTTATAATCTTGACCCTTCATTGTGTTATATATACCACACTAGTGCAAGACTAGCTCTTCAACACTTAGAAAAATTAGAGAACATTTGTGCCAAGAAAAGAGGCTCTCGGGTTTGGCTAGGTTCCACACAATTTTTTTGTAGTTTTGATCCATTATTCACAAGACTTTAACCCAAGGTCCCTAAGGGTATTGTAAGGATATCTCAATAGAAAGATTTCGTAAAAACGACGTTTTCACGTTAGTCGCAAGGCGAAAACCTAAGTCATTTTCCTAGTTTTGGATTGGAAATGGAATAGAAGTTGGTTGTGAACTTCTAAGGGCTTCAAATAGCGGATTGGAGCGTAAAGGAAAAGAGCTAAGAATTGCTAAGGAGCGACTTTGAATCTTGGAATTTTTAAGGGCTTGTAAAGGTGTAAATCTTGTCATTTTAGCAATTAAAGTTTACTTATTGTTGTAGCTATGGATATTAGCAAGCATGAGGTATTTAGTATGAAGTTTGATAAGTGTATTGGCTATTGGAACCCTAATCCGAAAACTAGTATGTTTAGCCCTTAAGATTACAATTCAAGTTGATTATTAGTTTAAGTCGTCACATGTTATATAAAGAAGGAATTATAGTTGTTAAAGTTGCCTATGACTATATAACATGTTAAGACCTAAGGACTTGGATTGAAAAAGAATTTGGAAAGGACTTAGTGTTGTTATATATGTTGGCCGAGAATGGCTTGGTTATTAAACTACTTGGTATGAATTGTGGGGCGGAATTTTACACGTATTGTAAGGCGTGTAATCCCCTTTGATTGGTTGGTATGTTGAGCCTTAAATGTGGCATGTTTGGTTATTGAATTCGCCTTGAAAAGGTGGCAAAGTATGTAGAAACAAAGGAAGTCTTTGCCCGATTTTCCGTAGAATAAGAGGCGTATACTTAGTATTATTCTACGTTAGAAACTAGAAGTTGATAGTCATGTTGTGGCCATTATAGGTTGACACTTCTACGTGCGTATTCGACTTAGCTTGTGGATTGCCGAAAGGTATGTGAACTATCTCCTCTTCTAGCATGATTCCTTATGGGAAAGAAAGTATGTCCTACTCCTTAAATGATTCATTCCTTGGTTGTACTTGGATTGCCTAATATAGAATTTGTTCTATGTGCTTCCTTGATTGTACTTTGATGTTTAAATTGCAAGTTGTTATAATCCATTTCCTTAGTGAAGTTTGGATTCTTAAAAGTGAAAGTATTTTACTTAAAGTACATAGAGTCTTGAAAAGGAAGTGGTTTCCAAATCTCTTGGCTAGTGCCTTAGTTCCAAAACCTAAAGGTTGTTATGATGACTTTAGGGGAGTCAAATGAGTGATTTACTTAATTGATTTAAAAAGAGGAGAAATGACATGATTTCTAAAGATTAAGAGACTTGAAGTATTTTGAAAGTTAAGAAACTTGATTTCTGAATATTACGAGACTTGAAGTATTTTGAAAGTTAAGAAACTTGATTTGTAAGTATGTGATACTTGATTTCAAAAGTGTAAGTCTCTTGGATATAAAAAGGAACGAATTGGTCTAAAACCATAAAGGGTTATAACGGCTTTATGGGAAGTTGGTTATAACGGCTTTATGGAAGGTTAAGAAAGTTGTCTATTTTGATTAATGGACATAAGTTGCCTAGATTGTGAAAATTTGAAGTTACTTGGTTTCAAGCTTTGAAATGAGTTTCTAAAAGTATAGTAAATTACTTTGAAAAATAGACACGCCTTGATACTACGGGTGTTAGTATCTTGAGATTTTACATAAAAAGGAGTCTTTTGAAAAGAATGTACGTACGTAGTACTTTGGCTTGTTAAATGAGAATTATTCTATTTGTGCCTTGATAAGTACTTTGGCTTGTTAAATGAGAATTATTCTATTTGTGCCTTGATAAGTACTTTGGCTTGTTAAATGAGAATTATTCTATGTGTGCCTTGATAAGTACTTTGGCTTGCTTAAATAAGGATTTGTCTTGGTTTATGTAAAAAGAAGGCATGGTATTGTCTTGGTTTATGGCAAAAAGAAAGGCATGTTAATTGTCTTGATTTGTGTAAAGGCATGGTTTTGCCTTGTTTTGCTTGCCTATGGGTTGCTCATATAGACATTCGTGCAAGTGTCATATTTCCACATCTCCGCGTCCCTCCACAAAGGGCCGGCAACTTGTTTCAAGGATACCATGGGTTAGCTCCCCATGGGGGTGAGTGTACACTCGCGTGGTCGGTATTTGACTCGGGCGGGTTAAATTCCCGGGATTTATATAAGTCATGGATTAGCTATCCGTGATGCGAGTATCGTGTACCGATGACTCATTGCGGGTCCTCATGACCTAAGCGGGTGAAATAGTCTCTTGCGGGTGAAATAGTCCTATGATAGGTTGCATTATAACACAGAGGGTGGTTGACCACGGCAGCACGACGCCGTGTTTTGAAAGCGATGGTGATTTCATTAATGAAAGGGTGCAGTGTGTGTATGATTTAAAGTGGAACAGTAATTCTCATTGTTAAATACATAACTTAAAAGATAAAAAGGATTGCATTACTCTCATGATTGCAAGGTTCGGTGTGCTTACTGATGTTGTATTATATCATGGACTGTCGGCAGTGAGGAAAGATTCCACGGGCATGATTGATATTATGGGCGTGAGATCCATGGTTATATTTGAGTAATGACTTTGAGGGCATGCGTCCCTGACTTGATATGACTGCTTATGTATTGTGTACTGTAGGTTGGCTATCATACATGTCTCTGCTTTGTTTAGTTATGATTTCATTACGCATTTATTGTTTCACATACTTGGTACATTCTTCGTCGACCTCCTTCGGCGGGCGTTCATGTCGCATGTTTAGGTGCGATTTGGTGATCTGCGCAGTGTAGGACCGCCGTAGTTTTGGATAGCTCCATCTGTTCATGAGTTTATCTTTTTGGTATAGATACTTCAATACATGCCTTTGTACAGTTATGGGTACGACGGGGCCTTGTCCCGTCATGTTTCAGTAAAACTCTTAGAGGTCTGTATTCATATGTGGGATTGGACTCGTGTACAGTGTAGTGTCTTTTGATTATGTATATTATATGGCAGCCTTGTCGGCTTTGCCCTTGCACGTATGTTGGTTTTAAAAAAAATGAGGTGTTATTTAAATTCCGCAGTTTACTTGTGTCAGTTAGGTAGAAGGGTGCCCAGGTAGGGGCACCAGTCACGGGCCCGGGGTTCGGGGCGTGACACCTACCCCGTTAAGCCGTGCCCCGCCCTGCCCTATTTAAAAATGCCATTTTTTTTGTAAAATAAGACACAATCTTAAAACAGTCATAATTTCTTATCCGTAAGTCGGATTAACCCCCGTAAAGTATCAAACTATCGACAACAGAGAAATCTAGGACTCGTATTCAGCACAAACTTTCAGATTCTTTACCTATTTGTACAGTTTTTACATTATACATTCTGCCCTTCCATATTTCAGTTGATTCGAGGCAGAAACTTTAAACATTGATAACTCTCAAACCGTAAGTCGGATTTTATCCCCGTAAAGTCTCAAACTGTCGATAACAGAGTAATCTAGAACTTTTATTTAACACACACCTTCATATTCTTTACCTATTTGTTCCTTTTAGATTTCGATTTATCCGAGGCAGAAATTTTAAACTGTGATATCTCACAAACCGTATGTCAATTTTAGCCCCGCTTGGGCTCAATCTGATCGTGAAGGAGAGATGTACAACCCTGTAAATTTGCATTCAATTCTAACAAGTATAACTTAACAACAACAGTCCGCAATTACATGACTCAAATTTGTTACAATGTATGTGACAAAAAATATTATTATTATTATTATTATATTTATTTATATTATTATTATTTTTTATTCGGGACTTTACAATGTATGTGACAAAAAATTATGTGGTTCAGGCCTTCAGGGTGACTGTAATGCCGAACAAAGATTATTTTTTCAACCTATCTTTAAATTTGTACAAAGAAAGTTTTACTCTATTACTTGTCCTATTTAAAATTTTCTAAAAATGTGTTTTGATGTATTTGAATTCCTTTTGTATCCGCTTGTTGTTTTAAATTTTTAATTCAATAGCTTTTTTCATGCACAGCCCTGTCCGTTTAAGCACCCGCCCTGCCCCGCACCATTTCCACTTCCAATTGCACCAAAGCCAAAAATCAGTAACAAAATAACAATGGAAACTCGAAATGGCAACTCCCTTAGACTCCTTCTACAAGACCCAAATGACTTCCAATCTAACTTCAACAATCTCAACACTTCCCTTCTATCCACCCACAATAACACCAAATCAAGAACCCATCATTTCAGTCCCAAATTCAAGTTTTCTTCAACTTCCCTTTCAATTGAACCACAAATCAAGAACCCCATAACTAAAGACTCCCCAAAAATTCAAACTTTATTCAAGAATCTATCTGTTGTTGAAAGAGCACTTATTGGTGCAGGTGGTGGTGGCATTGCTGGTGCATTTACATATGTATGTCTTCATCCACTTGATACTATTAAAACCAAGCTTCAAACTAAAGGAGCATCTGAAATTTATAGTGGAACTATTGATGCTATTGTTAAGACATTTCAAAGTAAAGGGATTCTTGGATTTTATAGTGGTGTTTCTGCTGTAATTGTTGGGTCTACTGCTTCTTCTGCTGTGTATTTTGGGACTTGTGAGTTTGGTAAGTCGATTTTGTCGAAATTCCCACAATACCCTTCTGTGCTTATCCCACCTACAGCTGGTGCAATGGGGAATATTGTCTCATCTGCTATTATGGTGCCCAAGGAGTTGATTACTCAGAGAATGCAGGCTGGAGCTAAAGGTATATTTTTTTCCTTTATTCCTCTTGTCTAACTTACTGGTATGCTATTAATTTTGTTGATTTATGTATCCTCTTAAATAAATAGAAGTAGGCTTGTTTAATCCCGGGGAGATATTTCACATTGCTGAAATAGTTTGTTAGGACAGTGTCTAGCACGACTCAAGCCAATTCGTGTATTTACTCAAAAATATTAGTCCCTGCGTCTCAATTTACGTGTCTTACTTTTCTTTTTGGTCTGTCAAAAAAAGAGTTTCTCTTTCTATATTTAGTACTAATAAGTTGACAATTCAAACATTCTAGGTGGCAAGTGTATAAACACAAGATTCAAAGGACATTATACACATCTTTAATTTAGGATCACAAGATTCAAAACTCTCTTTATTTCTTAAACTTTGTGCTAGTCTAACTAAGACACTTAAATTGGAATGGAGGGAGCATCATAGTAATATTTTATATAATTGCATTATTATTATTATTATTTTTATTGTATTTTAAACCTTTGTTTCCCAACAAAAGGGAGGTCTTGGCAGGTGTTAATGAGAATCTTGGAAAAAGATGGAATTTTGGGGTTGTATGCTGGATATAGTGCTACATTGTTAAGGAATTTGCCTGCTGGGGTATTGAGTTATTCATCATTTGAGTACTTAAAAGCTGCGGTATTGAGTAACATGAAGAAGGAACGGTTGGAGCCATTTCAGAGTGTTTGTTGTGGGGCATTGGCTGGTGGAATAACAGCTTCATTAACAACCCCTTTGGATGTGGTGAAGACTAGATTGATGACTCAAGTTCATTCTGATGGAATCTCGACTATTGTTAAACAGATATTGAAAGAAGAAGGGTGGGTTGGTTTTATGCGGGGAATGGGTCCTAGAGTACTTCATAGTGCTTGTTTTTCAGCTCTAGGGTACTTCGCGTTTGAGACAGCTAGGCTTACAATTTTGGATCAGTATCTGAAGCATGAGCTAGAGAATTTAGTTCCTGCAGCAGATGATGCAGCCCAGGCCAATTAGAATGTATGTGTAATGGTTCATAAATACACTTCTGTAAGTACACTTCTTTCTTATTGTTTCCAATCATATTTCTATAGATTAATCTCTCTGGACTTTTTTGCTAATATTAGACAGATATGTGTAGTTGCTTCCCTCCTGCTTTTTGCTCTCTTATTCTGGCACTATATTACTACCTTATAGCATAAATAATTTGAAGTGTAGTTTAGTGAACTTCTGGTCGGAAACAGCAAAACTTTTACATATTGGATCTTGTATAATCCATTTATTTCAAAAATCAACTAACCAAAAACAAAGCAAGTGTTGTTTCCTAATTAGGTGCACCACATAGGTTAATAGTCGAGATCTGCTTACCTGACTGAAAATGTGAGAACATCAATCTGCTATTGAATAATTCATTTAAGTTTAATGAAGTTGTACAAGAGAATGCCTTATTTTGGAGCTTCACATTTATAGATTGAAAGACAAACAAAGATGAACCACGAAAATAATGGAATGGATAGTAGCAAGGTAAAATAATGAAAAAGATGGATACGAAATACTATTGGTTGATTTGCTAGTTGAGAGAATGATTGTGTCACATACTTCTTCATAGGAAATAAGAAAATTTCTCAGGTTGCAAGTTTTTCTCTTTATCTTTTTGTTTTTTTTTCATTGATGGAATGCAAAGTAGCCGCACTGTTGACTACAGTGACAGTGTTTTCTGGTGAGTTGTTGTAGCCAAGTCCTGCCTAGGAGGATTGTTTTCCTGGTTGACCTTTTTGGCTGAATAACTATTATGCTTAATCGTCTTTACATGCTCTATTGCCCTACTCTACTGTGTCTGATGCAGAGAATAATTTTATACCTTAGTCAAGTCGCCTGAATGACATTTGAATTTGTCTTTTTTCGGATCATCATCAGTCCTTAGAAGATGTCCTTTAACTCTGCTATTACGCTTTCCATGTGCTGGATTTATCCTGAATATCATACAGCATCTTCAATCATGACGCGGGATGCACAGAATTCCTCTAAAAGCAGCAGGTACTGAGCATCCCTTTAAGCAACCATCTAACGAACTTGTAAAGCTGATCAATAGAAAAAAAGGAAACAGAAAAAGAAGAAAGAACTGCTAATGCCAGCTGAGAAAAATATCTTGAAATCCGTTTAAGGATGTTATTCAGGGGATCTTCCTCCGTGTCATCTATTTGTTTCCGAGTTCCCTGCTTGCATATAATTTTATTTTCTCGGCCAGGGTTTTACTTTTTTTAATGCGATATTGTTTAATCCAGCTGCCGTGCACCTCGACTATCCATCAGGTACCTGTTGCCTCCCACCAACACATGGTTCTTCTCCCACTTCATTGACCACCCGACTGCACCTACTAAGCTCAAGGTTGTACTTTTATCCATTGTCAATTTATAGGTTCCCAATGGTTCGATGTGCTAGTTGGAAAGAGGATATTCTAACGGATATTTCCCCACCTGGGAAATCCCTCTTTGATCAATTTGATATATGCAATTGTTAAAGTGCCGACTTATTTTAGTTTTTGGTGGAGACTAGAAGATGTCAAGTTGACCTGTTATATCAAGTGTTTAGTCAAGTGGATGGAATGTTTAGTCAACTTGACTAAACACTTGATATAACAGGAGGATCAAGTGCCTGTTTAGCTTGGAAATCTTTACCAGATTAGGTTTCACTTTTGCATTATATAATTTTCGTGATCACAATCGCTATTTGGTTATTTAACCAAAACATTACCTGTTAGGTAATAACCTTCGTTATATGGTAGCTGATGTAGTCCTAATCATTCTTTAATAGTCACCAATCTAAATAATGTCAGATACTTGTATAATCCAAACCAGAGATGACAATCGGTTATTTAACAAAAAATTACCTTGACACAGTGAATGGAATGTTAGGCTTCCTTAGTTCCTACAGTAATGTAAAAGAAATGAGTTATGTAATTTGGCACAATCTTTGTGCTCTGTATATAAAAATCTTAACCTTCTCAAAATAAATAAGCCCCGACTTCAACCTTCTCTTGTTTCCACTTTTAGACATGAATGTTTTAATCAACATTCTCCTGTTTGTAACTTTATGAAAATGAAGGTTGCAACTGCACGACCTTTAGGGATCAGAAAGCCTCTATTAACATAGTCAAACTTATTACTCCATTAGTTATGATTTTTACTCTTGCTTTGTTTTGATTGCCCTGCTTGTGATTATGATTTGTCTTGAGCCGAGGTCTCCCGGAAACAACCGCTTTACCTACCAAGGTGGAGGTAAGGTCTGTGTACACTCTACCCTCCCCAGACCCACGGTGTGGGATTACACTGGGTATGTTGTTGTAGTTATGATTTTTTTCGATGAAGTCTTATGATAAGTTGTGAATTATGATAACTTGCTCATAAAACAAAATAATATCTCTAGTCTCTTGAAAAAAGTACCTTGATGATGCTCCTTGACATAAAAAATATAATCAAATGACTAGTTCCATGAAAGAGAATATCCAAACGAAACATAACCTTACATTAACAATCATCCATCAATCCTTAAACTGTGTTATGAGGGGGTACTGATGTCACCCTTTCCCATCTAACATGGTTAGTTCTCTCTTTGACCACTTCACCTTAGTGCTGTCTTTTGAATAAAATTTCATTTTACTGATTCAAAAAGAAAATACAAATGCAAAAGTGCATCTTTGCCCGTTTGTTGTTGGAATTCTGCATGTATTGTCTGTACTTGTATTTTATTTCCTTAACAGCTGGACTGGGCAGTTCAATTTAGTCCCTCAGACTGTCAAGAGAACATTATAATGTGGATTGCACGGTCTCATATTTCTCAACTTTGGAGTACATTTTCTGATAATGGGATAGTGAATATTTCTTCAAATTGTAAAGGATGAAGACCGAAATCTTTGTTCATTGTTGCAACCAAACAGGTCATTAATGGCTTAACCAGTTGCAATTTATTGCATCCACAACCTTTTGCTAAGTGTTACATCACTGGTCCAATTTTGGTATTGCATCTACTTGTATTAGAAGACAATGTCCCTTGACATTGAAGTTGATTGGGTCTGTGATCTGATATCATTTATTAGTAGAGTGTTTATCTTTTCCCCTGATTGTCTCAAAATTTTGTTAAGGAGGCAGAAAATCTGACCTGTTTTAGAAAGGAGGGAGTGGCGGGGGTAGCCTGATTAACTCTTATATAAGTTAAACCACTAAATGTAATGGTTAGGTTAACATTATAGTTCATATTGGTAGTATCTCGAGAAATGCTCTCTAGGGCATATACTCAATTTTCAGCTAATAAACTGATCAAATAACTTATCACAGTATACTAGGCAATGGTAATCAGAAAATAACCATGGAAAGATATGTTTAGCTACTTCGGGCCTATAAACTTCTCTATGTTTATAATTGTATTTACTGCTGAATAGTTTCAAGTAAACCAATATGATTAAGTATGCTGTGAGATTTTATGTCTAATCAAGGCCTACGTCATATTGATTATTCCGAGAATGGTGTACTAAGCCAAGAGAATTGGCCAAAAACTTGGATAGGAGCACCAGATTATTGTCCTGCCAAGCCACTTTCTTTTACTTGATCCCTCTTCTCCTCATCTAGACAGCCTTATAGTTAGAAATGCCACGTTATCGAGTTCGAGAAAATACTATCTTATTAAATTCATATCCATCTTATTAAATGCCACGTTATTGTTCACCCAAAAAATGTGAAGAGTCACATCTTAAACCAATAAAAGCTCTTAGTACTCTCTTTGATCTATTTTTCCCAGCCATTAATTTGGACTATGATCTCCAAAAGGCAATGCACATCTGTGATGATTATATGTGTTAAGTGCTCTGAAATTAGCAGAAAAGAAAGAAGCTATTTCCTTTGCAGCTACACCTTTTGTTTAGATATCTAATAATTTTAACAAGTTCTGCAATATGTTTTGGTTGGTTGGTTCGTTCTTATACTCGTCTGCTGATTCGTTGACCTTTTTGTTATTCTTTTTTAGATGCATTTAACGAAGCAGTAGCCCTGTTCGGGACTTCTCTCTTCAGATACTCCCATGCCTGCCAATTCTTATCTACTCATATGCAGCAAGGATCCTACCTTGTAACTAGTTCAGAGACTAAGATGTTTTAAGTCAATGAATAGGATACACTAAATAATTATTCGGAAAGAGTATCTCCTCCTAGGTACGGGCTAATAGATGTGCTCCTCAGCTTTTGAAAATTTTCATCTTTAGAAAAGCTTCCCGGCTGATTGTATTTGAGACTTAATAAAGGCTTGTTTGATGCTCCAAAATACCAACATTTTCATCAAGGAAGAATTTTTGTATATCACACCTGAATAAGTGAGTCCTATTAAATTCAGTTGTCACTCATTTGGTAACTGATGAGTAGCTCCAGCATTTGGTTTTGCTTCAGTAGTGCATTGTCTTTCTTATTTCAGATAAAGTATAAAACTATTCTGTTGGATTAGAAAATCTCCTTTACATTTGGTGCAATTATATTGAACTGTTTCACTCAGTTTACTAATTCATTAGCACAATATTTAACAAAGGACATGTCAAAACACGCGGACGGCAACTTTCCAATTCAATTTCACAACTATTTTAATCAACTATGGAGGATCTCTCTTCTAATCAGCGAGTATTGTTGGAAAAGATTGGAATCATTGGCCGCGATAAAATTAGTATTTCAAATTTCAGAAAAAATACTTTTAGCGTTAGACATTTATGTGAGGAACTTTAGGCAAAATTGGCTTTGACAGCTAAACTTCAGGTGAAAAGTTTGACGTTGGCAAGCCAAATTTGCAACTTTGATCGCGTATTGATTATGAATGTACTCCATAAAATTGGAAAAATCTTAAGCCACTCAGTGCATAGTATAATTTGATCTAAACACATTTTCACAAAAAACAGTATAACCATAACACATAAGATTATGAAAGTAATTTCCTAATTTCAAAACAGTAAGCATAAGTAACCAAAAATTTATTATTTAAAGCCCCAACCCAGTTGCCCACTAACAATCTCAACCCGACCCGGATGGACCCGAAACAATTTACTAACCGCTATCATCTCCCGCTCTGTGCTTGTGCAATTCTGTTAGCAAATACCATCAAACACTAAAACAAATCCTATCAGTAAACCAAAATCCATTAACTCTCTACAAAAACCCATTAACCAAACTCACAAAACATCCAAAATCCATCATCAAGATGCATTTTTCATTGAAAAATCTCATAAGGGTCGTCACTCTATTCATCATCTTAACCATCAATTCACTTTACCTTTCAGCTCCTTTCTTACCTCTAAACAATGTAACTCTCTATGGTGACGCTTCATTCACCTCAAAATCCATCAGCTTAACACAACAACACAACTGTTCATCATCATCATCATCAACATCTCCCTTTTCTGGTATTGGAAGAGCTTTTTACACATACCCTATTCGTTTTCTTGATTCTTTAACAAATAACACTGCTTCTTTTATGTGTACTTTCTCTTTTACTATACTACCAACCCCTTCTTGTCCTTTTGGTGATGGCTTTGCGTTCTTGATCACTTCTGATGTTGATTCTTTGAGCATTTCTGATGGATACATGGGCCTACCGAATCAAGATTCGGATATCGAAGATTTAGGTTCATATTTGGCTGTGATGTTTAATGCCAATGATAACCATATTGGTATTGGTAATAAAGAATCTAAGTCTTTGGTTTTTGCTGATGTTGATTTAAAAAGTGGGAAAGAAATGGCGGTTAGGATTGAGTATAAAGATTCTGAGAAAATGATTCGGGTTTGGATTGGTTATGAACTGCAAATTAGGCCACCTAGTCCTGTTCTTTCAACACATATTGATGTTTCTAACCAGTTGAAGGAGTTTATGAGGATTGGTTTTACTGCTAAAGGTTCTGCAGTTTATTCGATTAGTCGTTGGCGATTTAGAACGTTTGGATTGATTTCGTCTTCAATGTCGTGGGATCAATCCGATGAAGGAGATTGTTTGATGTGTTTCCCTGAGGATATTGGTGAGCATGTTTCTGGTTCTCATCATAGTAAAAGTTTACTGAAATTGACTTTTGTGTATGGGGGTTTAGCTGTAATTGTTACACTTCTTGGTTTTATTCTGGCTGTTGTGTTTGTTTATGTTTTAAGACGGAAAAAACACGATAAAGGGGAGGAGAGTGAAGGGAAAATGTGTAGATTACAAGGAAATAGAGTGCCCCAAAGATTGTCGCTGTCCGAAATAAAATCAGCCACAGAAGGTTTTAATCATGAAAGGATTATTGGTGAAGGAGCATCTGCTGTTGTGTATGAAGGAGATATTCCCTCTAAGGGAGCTGTGGCTATTAAAAGATTTGTCCAAGGGAATAGATTAGGTCCTTCACATATTCCTTTTAATACTGAATTTGCTTCAATGGTTGGCTGTTTAAGGCACAAGAATTTGATTCAGTTACAAGGTTGGTGTTGTGAGAGGAATGAATTGGTTTTAGTGTATGAATTCATGCCTAATGGTAGCCTTGACAAAATCCTCCATGAGCGATCGCATTTGACTAAGTTTTTAACATGGGAGAGAAGGTTGAACATAGTTCTTGGTGTTGCATCAGCTTTAGTGTATTTGCATGAAGAGTGTGAGGAACATATAATTCATAGAGATGTAAAGACTTGCAATATAATGCTTGATACTGAGTTCAATGCCAAGCTTGGTGATTTCGGTTTGGCAGAAGTGTTTGATAATTCTAGGACAAGGGATGCTACTGTGCCAGCTGGAACAATGGGATATTTTGCACCTGAGTATGTTTATTCTGGTGTTCCAACCATTAAAACTGATGTGTATAGCTTTGGTGTTGTGGTACTTGAAGTGGCATCGGGGAGAAAGCCTATCGATGAAGGTGGCGTTTTGATTACTGATTGGGTGTGGGATTTGTGGGAGAAAGGGAGGGTAACTGAGGCTGCTGATCCGAAATTGATGGGGCGTTTTCAGAAGAATGAGATGGATAGGATGCTCGTCGTGGGACTTTCTTGTGTGCACCCTAATGATGAGAAGAGGCCGAGAATGAGGGAAGTTGCACGTATGCTTAAAGATGAAGCTCCACTTCCTATTTTGCCTCCAAAGAAGCCAACTGTGAGGATTCAATCTGTTTTACCAGAGGGGTGTGAAGAAATCATGAATTGGGCTGGAAGAATGGAGGATACACCATGGTCTACTCCAAAAACTCATTTTAGCAAGAACTAGCTTTAAGGATTGTTTTTTTACATCTGATGAACTGCTTTAGTCACAAGGATTGATTAATTTTTTGTGCTATTCAAGATTTATGAATACTTACTATATTCAATTACACTACTTGACAATGCCTGATTTTTACTTATGTTTGCAACAAGTAGTGCAGATAATGCTAAATTTTGGTGCGAGTAGAATCTAGTATTTGAAGTTTACCTTGTTGAAACTCAAAAGCACTCAAGAATCAACAATTAGGAGACAAACCTCAGTGATAGACATGCTTCAAGCAATTTACTTATCTTCTCTTTCCTTTCTGACAGTATGTTTGTTGTTATTGTTTAACCAAGTTATGTGTACATAGCCAACATATGTTATGTTGAATGATGGGAACTTGCCACTTGCAGCTCATAAACTGTTACAATAATGATAGTTTGCAATTTTCATTTATTAGGATAGTCCATAAATACTTGTGTTTTATTATTCCTACCCCTTTTTCATTGAGCTTAACTACACGGTTAAAAACAAAATTAAACCAAACCAACACACACATTTTATGCTGATTTTGTATTTAAAGATATTGCGAATCGATATAATAAATTTTATATATTTTTTTTAAAAATTGACTATATATATATATATATATGAAATTAAGTGAGAGAATTAGAGGATTGACTCAAAGCTCACTAATAAAATTTCTAGCTTTAATTTTTACATGATCCTCCCATGGAGAAAGCAAGAGTATATTTTAAAAAAGAAAAGAAAAAGAAATGAGAAGGAATAAATAATTCAAAAAAGGGCAGTACATATACCGATGACCCTCAAACCCCCTTTCCCCAAACCCTAACTTCTTCAGAGTTTAGTCATTTGGGTTCACTGAGATTGACCATTAGCAAGAGTATAGTTGAAAATTAGAGACTTAGAACAAAGCTTTGTCTTGAAAAGCAGAGACCATTTTGAAATTAGTCATCTGCTCATTCATTAATATTAACAATCAGACACGGGATTGAAGAGGAGATGGTTGACGTCTGACGAAAGCTTGTTGAAGCGACAAAAGATAATCTTACAAATTGCCAAAAGATTAGTGCTTTCAGCTCACAATTGTGACATGGCTGCAAAACCAATTGCTGATACCATATGGAGGTACCTATTAATCCCTTCGTTTCAATTATTTTGCCACTTGACACAGAAGTCATCTTTGAATCTTAAATTAAAGGCTAAGCAGCCATGACATAAATTTTTATTTCAACACTTCAACTCATATTTGTTCCTATTAGACACTCCAACACCAACCACAGTCTATCAATTACCCAAAATACTTACGTGGGACAAGAGTAACTCTCATTTATATTCAAGTACGTGATCAACTTATATTATGCTGACATGGATAACATTTCAGCTTCAAAGAAATAATTGCTTGATTGTATATATACAAGTTACATATAGGAAACCTTTTCCTATTCTACATCTAAAACTCTATTCTATTTGGATATTATGGTAAGATTACAAGACTAATTAAGGTACAAGACTAATATATAATATATACCAAATATATCATGAACCCGAGATGGGCTACTGCCCAAACCCGAGATGGTCCTGCTACCTGTGATGCACATTCGTCCAATATACACAAGTATACATGTGTATACTTATTTATATTGAACACAGCTCTCTAGCTACATCTCCTTCCTCCTATCGTCACATCTTGATCATCATTCCTGTATATAACTTTTTTTCCTCCTCTTCTCTTTACTTTGTCCTTGAAATCATCTACACCAAAATCATCACCACCTCCAAAGACCACCATTCCACCGTTGATGGATAAAAAAACACCAAACATTGTAATGCTTGATTTGGAATAACCAACTGCGAAATAAAAATTCAATTTAAAAGAAAAACATTGTTTTCTCTCTTCTTTTTCCGGTAAATTCATCAAAACCTTATATGCAATCTCTTCCACTCATCAAAATCTTCAGTTTTCGCCCATTTCTTCATTACAGAAACCAACTCCGACCCAAATACTTCACAACTAGAAGAATCTATAAATAACCTGGAAGACTTGCAAATTAATTATTCTGAGATAAACCCATTTGACAACCCCGAACTACTCAGAGATGACATTTATATTGGATGGTTCAAATTTCTATGAAAAGTGTGACAAATTGCTCAGGGCTAAAAGGAACTTAACAAATAACTCAATTCCGGTCGAGTCTCTTCTAGATTGCTGATCTCCTTGGAGCATATTCTCTTCCTTGAAGTGAGTTCTTATGGGTCTGTGGAGTTTCTTTGGTTTCGACGATTAATTGTGGTGTTTTAAGGTAGATCATGGAATGGGGCTGGTGGATTTTCTGGTTTCTCTTGGTTTTGTGGCTATGTCGGAGACAGTGTGGAGATAAGGAGGGGTATAGTGGGTCAGATTGAAGAGCAAAGGAGTATTTTTTACTGACAAGGGTTCCCTTCATTCTTTACATTGCTAAGTGTGTTGCGTTTGAAATTCACACACTCATTTCTTTTTGGAACAGTTTTTTTTTGTGTTCATAGATACACTTTAATATTAGTTGGAGTGTCTAATAGGAACAAAGATGAGTTGAAGTGTTAAAATGGAAATTAGCATCAACTTTAAGGGGATGTACATGTATTAAGCCTAAATTTAAAATATGTATAATGTATCAAAATGTCCTTTAATCTTGTGGTCTTAAAACATGCCATGTTGGATGATGAAATTCAGAAGTTTCCAAATTAGGAAAGAAACATTCTTTTTGAAACACACTAAAAAGGAAAGTAAGACAAACAAATTGAAACAAAGGGAGTACTACTTCATCATTCTTTTTCCATCATAACTCTTACCTCTTTTGGAGGAGGCATGATGGAAGCTGAAACTATTTATTTTTCAGTTCTATGTATGAAATCTAGTTATTCTCATTTGACAGGGGTAGTTTCATGATCTCCCGTCCGGAGATGAGTTTGAATCTTAAAGCCCATCTATCAAGTAAAGCATGCGCAAAAGTATGGCTGGCAGCTAAAGATATGGCGGAGGTGCTCTATCCTGATTTGCTTCCTAAGCGTGATGTGTGGCCTAAGAGTTTTAAAACTTCTAAACTGATTGATGATAATATTGCGATCTATTTCTTTTCAGTTAAAGGCAGGTATGGTAACCAACTTAACATAACTCTTTGCTTCACCTGTTATACCATCTCTAATCTTGGTATAATTTGTTTCAGAGATGATCAGGTTTTCGAAAATCTGCTGTATAATTTAAAACACTACGACATTGCTTTAAGAGCCTTGGTTGGTGATTCTGAGCTCCTGATTTTTACTTCTGCCCATCTGCCAGAAAATCATCACAGTAATTCCTACCATCCCAAAGTCTTGAATGGACAAGCTTCTTCACATGTTTGTACTAACCACACTAAATTTGCAGGATTTGAGGGTAAATTATATTTATGGGGCGTCTTCAGTGGAAGACAAGCTGCTCCTCAACACTCACCCGATGATTGTTTCATTCATAATACCCAAGTCACACAAGCTTCAATCCCGAATTTAGCAAATGATGGGAAGGATAAAAGTTTCAAGGAATTTTCCAATAAGAAAGACCCTTGTAAGTCTTTGAGTAATTAAACTTGTTGGCTACTTTCTTATATACTCATCTGTGTAAGATGACAAATATCACCTTCATCAAGTATCAATTTAGCTATATTTGTTTGTTCTGTGCATGTACACTTGAAAAGAAAATATTTTTGAAGATGTTACCGGTTAAACTGAAGTTTGAAGATACATATTACTAAGGGAAATGTTGGGCACTATTGTACAGCAAGATGTTTTAATTGTTCATTTTATTACCTTTTTATTATCTTTTCTGATTTGATTTTCTCAGTTATCATAGCAAATCCATGGAATTATGGTCATTTTATAGTTTGCAAGATGTTTTAATTGTTCATTTTATTACCTTTTTATTATCTTTTCTGATTTGATTTTCTCAGTTATCATAGCAAATCCATGGAATTATGGTCATTTTATAGTTTGCAAAATCAGGGCCATCTTGAGGAGACATGTAGTTCTAGTCCTTCACGACGAGAAACGGTTGCAAATGTGTGCGAAGTAGTAAAACATGTGAAGAGAACACTTAGGAATAAGAGCTAGTGGAAATTGATAGTCGATGGAAAAGCAAAAAGGAAGATCTATGATTGGAGCTTCTCTGTGAGAAAATATCATATAGGATGTGTAAAGGTCAATGGAGCAGCGAGAGATCATTTAGCCTCAACGAGAGCTCACTAATCACTCAATACAGTTGTTACATAGCCAATTGAAAATGACATATCAGTAGTGTGATTTAGTGCACAAGAAATCAGGAGTCTGGTGCAGTGTTCCAATATTTAAGTTAGATCTTGATTGACCTTTCCCCTCTTTCTAAAAGGAATAAGTGCTGTTAGAAATAAATAAATAAGTTGCTTGTGGCCAGCAATGTTCTAAATACCACTAATTCAACCAACCATTCCACAAATAGAGGACTAATGGTAATGTCTCAGAAAAATGTGGCTTAAGAAATGCCCCAACTTTCTTGTCATTTTTCATTTCTATATGAATCTAAAATACTTCATTTATTGTCCATGTGAAGTTGAAAGAAGTCTCCATGAAACAATATTGATATTCTTGTCCTTCTCGTATTCTTGTGTTTCTTTATGGTCTTATTTTAGAGGGGAATATTGGAGTTTGTTTTAGGCACAGTGTTGAATGTGTGAGCGTTGTGATTTACTTGTGATTGTTCTAGTTATCACTAACCTTTTTCCTGATAAACAATTACTAACCTTTTAAATGCATTGACACCCTGTCATAAAATTGGTCTCCTACTTGAGGGAGTTGAAAATCCATGGTTCAAAGTCAAAATTTCCTTTTTATAGTGACCTGAATAGATGGTTTGATTTTATTTTCTTTTGGGATTTTATTGTACTATGAATATGTTGCATGATTGTTGTATATTATCACCTTTGGTGCAATATCGATAATACTAAAGATATTAAAAAAAAAAGGTAGCCCGGTGCACTAAGCTCTCTCTATGTGCGGGGTCTGATAAGGGCCGGACCAGAAGGGTCTATTGTACGCAATTTTACCCTGCATTCTTGCAAGAGGATGTTTCCACGACTTGAACCCGTGACCTCCCGGTCACATGGCAACAACTTTACCAATTACGCCAAGGTCCCCTTCAATACTAAACATATAATTAAGTAAATAAAAGTGTGCTCTTTTTAACAACTTAAGCTTTTAGATGAGATGATCACACACTTCAACAACATAGTAGATAGTAGAGAGAGGTCCTGAGTTCGAGTCTCCACGCCACCCATTATCAAAAAAGAACTTCCACGTGTTTGGCTCATGGAAAAGAATCACGTCCACACGGGAGGGGCATGTTGAAAATATAAAAGTGTGCTCTCTAACAACTTTAGCTTTTAGATGAGATGATCACACAATATAAATTTTTTAAAAGGAAAAAATTCACAACTATGGGTTACTTACCAATTTGTTAGTGTTTATATTAAACTTTAGTAGTTCTTCCATCATGCCCAATTACTAGTTCTCCGCTTTTGACACTTGCTTCTTGTACTTATTCAGTGCAAGGATGCCCTATGTTTTCGTTCCATTTTCTTTTTTATCCTTCCCTTCTAATCTGATTGAAGTAAGATCTTTTTCTTTGGACATGCTCCTCTTGCTTCTGTAAATAATCAGCACCTGCCTCAAAATCAGCTAGAAAGGGACGGCCACTCGATGATGCTTGGCAACATGCTACCCCAGTAGATGGAAAGAAGCAGAGGACAGTTTGCAAGTATTGTGGATTTATCTCTTCCTCTGGAGGCATTACTTATCTGAAGACACATCTAGGTGGAGGTGATCCAACGGGTTCACTAAAGGGCTGTCCAAATGTGCCACCAGAAGTCAAAAGGGTGATGACAGAATGGTTACAAGGAACTATAAGAGGGGGGAAGGCCCCACAGCTAGAGGAAATCAGGACTGACTTTGAAGGTATGTTTCTGACAACATGGGTGATTCTATGTATCCTTTAATGTGGAAAATTAGTAATAACTCAATTGGAGTCTTTTGCTCAATTTACTTCTATCAGAATGTGAGAAACAGAAGCGTTCTGAGGATTCTGTTTTTTTGCCTGTCTCGTAGCTTAATTTGGATGACTTGGAGCTGCACTTTTTTGGTTTGAACGTGGTGTGCAGTTGGTGAAGAGATTGTATAGATTAACCTCTTTTGGCTTGTCGAAGTTTTTTACTTGTTTCTAGATTGACCGGAGACCCTTCTATATTATTGTATATCCGCTGCTTCACACTTTTTGATAGCAACCACAACCTGTGGCTTCAGTAAATTGAAGGAGATCTGTCAACCCTTGAGAACATCCACAATTGGAAGAGCGAAATATATATGGGATGAAGAAATATGTGGAATTTCATTAATCGTTGAAGAATAGAACAAACCCAACATTATACATCTTGAACTCTTACTATGTTCAACCTAACAATCAAACCTAAGAGATTTAGAAGAATGGGAGATGGAATCAAGTAAGACTAGTCAACTCCTAACAAATAGGTAAAAGACCTAATAGTTAGCATTCCAACAAGAATTTAATCCATGCAAGAAAGAGAAATAGAAGGGAGAAAAGAGCTCTCATACTTAGGATCTTACCGTGAAGAATTCAAGCGGAATTTCAAAAGGAACACAAGAGAGCAAATTTGAAAGTGTATTTTTTTTCAGAGGAAGCTAACGTCCTTTAGGTTTCTCAATGGTATAGGTCTTCTTCTCAGGATCTTAGGCAATATCCTCAATACACCTATCAAACAACTATGTTCTCCCAAGAATAATGTGATAAGCATTCATTGACACCACTTCACATTCAAGATCATCCCATAAACACACAAAAAAGGGAAGATTTCACCATTATAGATACCTTAAGTTCATTTTCCTCTTTAAACATGTAATCTATTTGGTCTAGGATTCATGAAACAATGAAGCTTCAACTCATTCACTATGATACTGCTTGCGAAATTCACACTACTAGCAACATCCAGTCATCCACTACCGTAGTATAAGTTTTACCCTTAACTAGATATCTTTCGCGTACGATATTGTCCCTTTGTGTCTCAACACTAGGTCATCCAAAGGGCTAGTGCAGTATTCTTCTCACCATAAGTTCAAAGTCATTCCTCTTTTCGCTTTAACGCCATTAGAAACATAAGGAACAATTTCATCAACAACCTTATTAACCTCAAACTTGGATACTATCAACATTATGGTCCTTCTACTTTTGAGGTTTAGTATTATGGGATTCATAAATTGAGTTATATCATCTGTCGTATATAGGAATTCTTAATTTCAGGTATACTATGTTCAACAATACCATTTTCGACATTTATAGGGAGATCTCAACATAGATCCCTTTTGTACCAACAAGTTGAGTTATACCATCAACTCCACCATTAGAATAATCAACTTGACGTGCATCACGAATAACAACACTCTAATAATAATTCGATCCATATTAGGAGGGAAAAGAGACGTGGAACTTATACTTAGAATCTTACCTTGAAGCTATCTTAAATAATTATTAAAAAAAACTAAGTGAAACTACATAACGTAGGTAGGAAAGGTTCTAAGCTAATACAAGCCCAAAAGAGCAAAATAAAGAAGCTTGTCGAAAGCTGAGTTTTTGCGGTGCAATTATGATATACGATTGGCTTTCGGTTGTGCGCTAGCAAATCGTTCATGAAATCAACACTTCCTTGGTTTTAAACTGCTGTGCAGTTCATGGTGTAGTTGAGGGGTAGTGTCAGCACTATGCGCCACATTGAAAATGTGCTCCAAAATATGGTGTAATTCATATATTGTGCATGCGATTGAAGGACATGTTGTGGGACCGCACAACGCAAAGAAACTTGAACTATGGCCTATTTGTGCTGCTGTGCAATTGGTTGACTCTCATGAAGGCATTGGCGCACATGAGCAGTTCTGATGTATCCGAAAATCCTCCAACTCCGAGAGTTGAACCTATTTATGAATCTTCTAAGGTGGTTCTTCAAATTATATCTTCCGGCTTGAAATGGCTTTGATTTGTCTTACCAAGAATGTTATTATTTTTGTGGCAGAACTTCCTTGGTGCTGACATTTCGTCGTCAATCGAAATCTTTATATTTACCAAGTAAAAAAAAGATATATACCTTTTGGTTGAGAGAAAAGGAAGGATTGGGCACCCAAGGGTGTAGCCTAGTGGTAAATGAAGCGGGTTGAAAACTATGAGGTCCTGTGAAGGCAAAAACACTAGGTGATTTCATCCCATCTCCAAGCCTTGGTGGATAAAGTTACATGGTATTTGTGTGTGGGAGGTAACATGTATCTCGTTGAATTAGTCCAGGTGCTCGCAAGTTGGTCCTCACACCACAATTATTATCAAAAGAAAAAGGAAGGAATTGAAAAAATGTAGTATTGGGTCTATCCACTTTGTTGTAGATTAGTTAATGGAAGAGAAGCTCAGGCAATTAGATATCGGCTAAAGCAAGAAAGGATTTAACTCAATATTTTTCAGTTTCAAAAAATTTAACTCAATATTTTATTCAAGCAACTTGCAGTGCCGTTGCACATTTAATATTCTTCTGGATCACTTAGATTAGGATAGCACTATCCAGGTATGCCTATAACTTTATACTAAGTCTAAAAGCTATTGCAGATGAAAACTGGCCAACCTGATCTTTTGTTTTTTGTTCTAATGCTGTTGATCACCCAAAAAAAAGACGAGGGTTTACAGCACCTACTTCAGCGTCGAAGTTTGATAAGTACGTGTTGTTTTTCCCTCTTTCTTGAAGAAAAACGGTCAAAAGTAAGCAAACTAAATTGGCTTAGCACAATTTCTAAGTATCTTGTGGATAAAGTTCCATTTTTCAGCAAAGGGATTTAGTTTATTTAGGCTTTGGCTAATAAATATAATTATCTTGACTTGAAAGAGATGATGTAAATACTTCGGAAAGAGGGAAAAGGCAAGTATTGTCTCTGATAGTGAATTTTATTATTCAGATTTTGGCTATTGGAATGTTCTTGTTTATTTTATCATTTTGGAGCAAAATTTTGAGTCAACATTCATCTCGTAAGAGGTGAACTTTTTTGACATCATTAATATATGAACTTCATCAGGAAAAAAGAGAGTAATCAGAGGTGATAAGAAAATGCATCGGAAAGATTGCTATGGAAATTAGTAATCATCATATAAAGAGCAGCCTGTGCACTAAGCTCTCGCTATGCAAGGTCCACAAAGGGCCAAACCACATCGTGGCTGTTGTACACAATCTTATTTTGCATTTATCCAAGAGAATGTTTCCACGGCTTGAACTTGTAACCTCCTTTTAAATTCAGCGTAAAAGTAATTCATTGTCCTTGTAAAAGTTGGAAAGACTTATCCCATGAAAATGGACAAGTGCTGTCACTGATTTGTCTTTGCTATTACTTAATTTTAGTTAAATATATTCCTCTTCCTCAGAGGGGGAAGAGCAGTCCCTTTTACACAATCTACACGTGATTTCCACTCATGATTTTTGACCACCTTTAATTACACTGCATATGGAAATGGCATCCTTTCCTGCAACTAGCATCTTCATAATGCTAAAATTCTGAATTATGGGTTTGCAACAATTTGTTTTGTTGTGTTTTTAAATTTTAGTAGTGCTTCCATCACACACAAATCACAATTATCAATTTTCCTTAACATCCCCCAAAACGAAAAAATCTCTTACTGTAACAAAATTCTGTTAAAGTTATTGTGCAAGGAATGCTCCTGCTTCTCTTTTCTTTCTTTTAAATTTTTTTTCTAAAATACCCCCACTCAAAATTAAGATTTAATTTAGGATCCTGTTGTTTGTACCTTCTCCTCTAAATTAGCAGCACCTGCATCAAAAAAATCAGTTAGAAGGGGAAGGCCACTTGATGCTGCCTGGGAACATGCTACACCAGTTGATGCAAAAAGGCAGAGAGCTGTTTGCAAGTATTGCGGTTTCATATCTTCTTCTGGAGGAATTACGCATCTTAAGGCGCATTTGGCTGGAGGTGATCCAAAAGGCCCCTCAAAAGGTTGTCCTAATGTGCCGCCTGAAGTCAAAAGGGCAATGGCAGAATCACTCAACAGAACAGTGAAAGGGGTGAAGGCCATGCAGCCAGAGGAAATCAGGACGTACATGAAAGGTAAATTTATAGGGATATAACACATCCTGAAACTTGCTTTGATAAGTATGCAATATCTCCTCGAAGTTTTTTTCACCATATAGAAAGCTATAATTAGGGGTCGATAAATAAGCCCATGAAAACATGACTCATCCAACCCGCTCATTTATTAGCTCATCCCATTTCAGCCCATGAAAAATTGGGCTGATATGTAACTCAAATTGACCCATGAAAATCTTGTCAAAATATTTTCAAAAAGATATATTTTATTCGATATGGTTATATATAGCCATAATAAAAAAAGGTAGTTTTATTAGGTACTACAAAATTATAAAAGAACAAAGAAATTAAAATTTAGTAAAAGTTGGGCGGTTGGGTTATGACCCACTTTTTAGCCTATTTTAGCCCAACTCATTTCAGCCGTAGTAACTTTTGGGCGGGTCAATAACTGCCCATTTATTAACTCAACCCATTTTGACCCGTCCAAATTCAGCTCAACCCACCCATTTGACACCCCTAGCTATAATACATCTTTTGGTCTCCAAGAAAAAGAAGGGTATTGGAAAATTTTAGAATTAGTTAACTCTTTAGTTTACATAGAAGTTAGAATAGACAGGCTAGCAAGCAATTTGCACGTTTTGTTGCTGTACATCTTTACTTTTCCTTTCTGGATAAAGTAACTTCTTTTTTCAAATATTTCAGCGGAAAATGATTGGTCTCCTCCGAGATCAGATGACTATTCGTTGAATCAACATAGAATTGTCGAGAATGCTCAATATGGGGGAAATTCTGTAAATGCTATGACCATGTCAAAGCAATCAGAGACGGCACATGTCGATAGTTATATGGAGGTTATGAGTTCTCATAATGCTTGTAAGTCTAGCTTTTTAAGCAAACCTACGACTCGAGTAGGTTTTATTTAACATGTGCATCAGTAGGGCTAGGAAGACTGCTTAATCTAATTGTGAGAACATGCTCCATTAATTTATGACATGGCAAAACATACACGGGGACAGATGACGAAGTTGATTGTGCTGCTTTATCATCAAAAAGCTTGGTTCTTTTGATGTACAAATCTGTTATGAATCACTTTTTAACCCAAAACTTGACGACAACATGGTGACATTGCTTGTGATTATTGTGTCTATGTATTTGTTGCGATGTTCCTTCCAGTTTGGAGTGATTTTACAGATCTATTAAACAGGTTGAGAATGTCCCCTTTAGTACTTGCTGATAATGCCAAGTTGAAACTGAATTGAATCTGGAATTAGCAAACGCTCAGGTATTGACCACACATCAAGTACAAGGTTATGTTAAGATGCAAAAACTTATTACAAATCAGTTGGAGATGCAACTTACTTTAGATATGCATGTATAGGTTGCCAGTGTTTCATTTTGGTCATGAGTATTCCCCTTCTATTCTCTGGCTCTATCGTCACAGCTATGTGAAATACATAACATTCTCAAACCTTTTATCTTTACATTGCATTTCATATATATTTGTTTCTTGTATAACTTTTGAATGTCTAGTTCTGGAAATGCAAAAGACACGAATCATCAAGTCTGATGTACGTTTCATTTTCATTGATAAATGTATGAAGTTTTTTTTTTCTCATTTTGATGTTCCCAATTCTGTTCCAACTAGTGTTGTCACCTTCAATTACATCACAACATATCCGAGATATTTCCGTAAACAAAACAAAACTTGGTGACCATGGGATTTTCAATAGAGTTGTCAAAATGGACTTGTGGCCCCTGAGTGATCCAGTCCAACCTAAGTCGATATTTGAGTATTTCATTTTCAGCCTATTTAAGACTGATGTCTTTCAAGCACTTTTACTAGTCAATCCTTTGGCTTCATGGGTTTTGGATTAAGGTTAACACTGCAAAAATTGAAACCATAATTAAAGTTTTGTCAGTATTGAACAATTTTGAATTGTTCGCTGCTGCATTTGTTTTTCTAAATAGCAAAATCCGACATTAATAATAACAAAAGCATAACAATGAGTCTCAACATACGTTTCAGACTTACGTCTATGAGTTTTCAAAACTTCAGTTCTACGAGTTTGAAGTTGGAATTGCCAAAGCTTAACTTTAGTGTAAACGTGTAAATATAGGAAATAATATATTCCCTACCCATAATTAGAATATTTTCATATATTTTTGTATAGGCTTAGGATTTCTATTGTATAAGGGATGAACATTGTACTCTATATATACCTTGATATTAATGAAAGACTTCTCAAGGGAGATTAATATCATCTTATATGGTATCAAGAGCCTAGAAAGAAAAACCCTAGAATTTTTTTACCAAGCAGCCGCCGCCTCCCCCCCGGGCATCTCGCCGCGGCGCCTCCCTCTCTTTACCCAAATTCTTGGTTTTTCTTCTCCATTCCTCTATTCTCTAAATGGATACTCAGAATTCTTTCGTTGTCCTTGACGCATCTTCCTCCACAAATCCCACCACCAAGTCATCATCCTCTTTTCATCCCGCACTAACTGTTTCCAACATCAAGAATCATATTTCTATCCTTGATCAAGAAAACAGTCAGTATTCTCTCTGGGTTGAACTGTTTCGCAATCATGCATGTCTCTATAATGTGTTTGATCATATTGACGACAAAATTCCGCGCCCTCAGGAGGTTGATGATTCTACTTGGTGTCGTCTAGACGCTGACGTCAAACAGTGGATATATGGTAGTATCTCTCAGGATCTGCTCCTTACTATCATGAAATCTGACTCACACCTTTAACTCAGGAATCGTTTGGAGGAAATTTTTCAGGACAACAAGCACACTCGTGTCGTGTATTGGAAGAACAATTCAACAAAACACGTCTTGAAAAACTTCTCTAATGTTTCTGAGTACTGCAAGCAGCTTAAACTTCTAGCGGATCAACTCTCCAACGTCGGCACGCATGTTACTGACACTAAAATGGTGCTCCAAATGATTGCAGGCCTTACTAAGGGCGAATATGATACTTTGGCCACCATGATCCAACAGACAGATCCGCTACCAAGTTTTAACAAAGCTCGCTCACAATTGTTGCTCGAAGAAACCCGTCGTGCTAAGCAGGATGAGCACGCCCAGCAGGTGTTAACTGTCGACTCGCAACCCCAAGATCAGACGCCACCGGAAAACTCCCAACGGCGCGTGGCCGGCAGCGATAGTGGAAAAGGCGCGGCGATAGAGAGGTCGTGGTCATGGTGCGGTCGCGGCCAATGAACCAGCGGCAGCGGAATAAAGAATAGGATCGCAGAACAACTGGTCGCGGCTCGCCGGATTCGTCTACATGGCTTCCAAGATCTGAGGCCAGCGCGCAAGGTCTATTCCAGTACCATCAGCTATATAATTCGTATTCTTACCCCGGTTTGTTGGTGATGCGCGTAATATGCACACACTTTTAAACGCAAGTGCACGTTATCGTATCAAGTAGTATAGTCTTGGATAAGACCGAATATCGTCCTCTAGGATTAGGGTCCAAGTATCAGTTATCTATTTTCTAGTATCTATTTGGTGAATTAATGATTGATTGTTTGGTTTGTAACTAAGAGTTATGAAAACTAATTAAATATAAAGATTTAATTCAGATGTGATGAGAATAGGGCTTCTATGTATCCTTACTATCCGCTTATGTTACTTACTAATGCATTACTTATGGTATTCTTCTTTTCGAGAAAGCGGGTTTAAATCGCTTTATACTCCCGTTAGGGTTATATAAACACTCAACCCCGATTGTTCTTTACCTAACTTTCACCGATAAGGGTAACGCTATAGGAGGATTAAGCACAAAACCTAGTTGGCCACGCGCCAATGCGCAAAATTAGGGTTGTTAAGCCTCTCATCAACGCTTACAAATCTAATTGAGGTATTTTCATCCCCAATTCAAGATCGTTTATCCAACTTACAAGATATTCACAATCCCCTTTTAATCGATTAGAAATCATATAGTGATAACTAGTTGTCAATTAGCTACCAAGAATTCAACTCAATTATTGGATAGATCTCTAAATAAGAACAATGACCATAAGCGTCATTAATTTATAACATAAGGTTCAAGAAATTCAACATAGAAAGCCTATAAGAGAATTAGTTCCTAGCCATAAATATGACAAGAACTAATTCAAAGTTCATCATGCAAAACCGAATTAAAGAAAAGAAAAAGGAAAGAAATTACTAATGTTTAGGTCTCCAATCTCTAGGCAAGAAAACCTTGTGTTTGGCAAGAAAGGAACCCGAAAACCGCCTGGGTTCTCCTTTTATAGGTTTAAAACGTCTCCTCTTTTCCTGCAGCTGGCCCAAAAATCCGTCAAAGACCTAATTTTTCCGCGTCGGCGCCGCGGATAGAGCCGCGGCCGGAAGTTCTGTGATCCGTCAGTGTTTTGGCGCGCGCTTGATATCTGGCATGCGAGGCGCGGCGTATCTTCTGTAGCTCCTCTGATGTTTAGCGCCGCCTCGCTTCGTCTCCGAGGCGCCGCGCCTGAAGTCTTCTGCAGGTAGTGGCGCCATGCGCTTTCGCCAGCGGCGCTGGATCTCTGCACCTTCGAATGATAGCGCGCGGCCCTTCGATCGCAGGAGGCGCCGCGGCGCTTGTCTGGATTTTAGCCTGCTTCGCCACTTTTTTTCTGCTCGCATCTCCTTTTGCCCTCTTTTTGCTCCTTTTCCGCCATTTGGCCATTTTAACCACTTTGACTCAAAAGAAAGAAAAACTATCCTAATACGACACTTATATGTGCAAAATGGGACAAAAGACTAACTAAAACTGACTCAAAAGGTGTATATAAAATACACCGATCAAATACCCCCAAACTTAACCTTTGCTCGCCCTCGAGCAAAGATAGAAAGAAATAAAATAAAAGACTCAAAGAACGAAAAATAAAAGACTCCCTGTCATTAATCACTTTTGCTGCATAAATGTTAACTAGAAAAACATGAAGGTTAGCAGAATAATATGCAGGAACATATAGCATGAAATTTTCAGCACACCAAACACATGAAGCTAAATATTTCGCAAACTCGCATTCATCATGTTTAATGGAAGTCAATATACTAAATCATGCATATAAATTCAAGAATTCCTATGGCATGCTTACTTGTTATTCTCCACTAATTCTGGATATGCATAAAAGAGATCTTCAGGACTTTGAGGGTTGTAATGTAGGCTTAGGTAGGGGTTGGAAAAGATAGGCATTTAGGCTCATTTTTCTGTACCATAAACTCTTTGGCTTTTCAATTTTTCCCTTTTTCTTTTGATTCTTTCCTTCACTTCAATTCTATCATTCCCCTCTTTTGTTTTGGGAGAGTGAAGTGTATTATACTAATAGGCACCCCCAAACTTAGGCTTTTGCCTCTTTCTTATTACTTTTTATCAAATGACAAACTCATTCACTCTTTTTGTCTCTTTTTTAACACAATTGATTCCACTATTTCATATTTGCACTTATGGTACAACTTGTGGGAAAATAGGGTGTCAAAGAAGAAGTTTCAAATTTAGGCTCAATGGGGCTGACTAGAGATATTTTTAAAGTACAGGATAGAAAAGAATGGTAAGAATTGGCTATCAAAGAAATGCCTGAGTCATCTCCCTACATACATATCCTAACTATTTCGCCTCAAATAGCAAGCAATCATAACACATAAGCATTTATCATTTAGCATGCATAACTCAAGCAAGAAACTCCAAATAGACAGATTCTGTGAGTTTTTGGCATATCTAACCTAAGTGTTTAGATAGTTGCTTCAATTCCTTTACATTATTCCACCTTACTTCACTAGGTGTTTCTAGCAACTACAAAGATACATGATTTTTGTGACAATTATGACTCAAAAAGAAAAACTTTTGGTGACTCAAAATAAACATGAAACAAATAAAAAGACTTAAATAAAACATAACATGACGCCCAAATAAAACACCCCCAAACTTAAATCACACATTGTCCCCAATGTGTGCAAGACTCAAAGAAAATAAAAGAAAAAGACACTTACAGACTTTGGCTAAAATGGTGGTGGTGGCGGTGGATAATGCTTTGAATTCCGTTAGGGGAGGATTATTCTTGATGTTTTGACCTGGCGATAGGGCCGGATCGTGGTATCTCTCGCACTCATAGTTTCGTTGTGGCGCCGCGCCAGAATGGTGCGCGGCCTACTCATCTCGCTCGCCGGGATTTTCGCGCGCGCCCTGCTCAGCGTGGCGCTTAAACTTAGCAACTTTTCTGGAATTTTGTCACCGCGGCCCTGATCCTGGGCGCCGCGGCTCTTAACTTCCGAGCCTGTTCAGATCTTTTAGCGCATGCTCTCTTCAAGCGCTTGGCTTACCGCTTTTCCGAAATCCCGGCTTAATTTCTGTCCCGGGATTTCACTGCCACACAACACAAACACAAGAACCCAAGACCGTGAGATTGTTCTAGACAAAATAAAATAAACTAAAGACAGAAATTAAAATACATAATTGAAAACGTTGGGTTGCCTCCCAAGTAGCGCTGTCTTTAACGTCTTTTAGCCGGACGCAAGTTCCTTAGACTTAATAGCCCTGGGGTGGATTAAGTCCCCAACCAATCCATTTCCGCCACATTTGGCGTTTCCTTTTTCTTCTTTTCTTTTTAGCATTATCAGTAGTAGGGAGTTCCGGGACATTTACCTCATTTAGTGTCATTTCAGCAAACCATGCCTGCTTTCTTGGGCTCATCACTCTTTGGTTGCACTGTAAGGGCTCGCATGGGGGTTTGATGGTGTTGATTGCAAAACACCTACTCATGGGTGGTGGTTCGATGACATGTTTAAACACTTTAAACACCATTTCTTCATTCTCCACCTTTAATGTCAACTCCCCTCTTTCAACATCAATCAAAGCTCTCCCTGTTGCTAGGAATGGCCTCCCTAGTATGATAGGGATTTCTGCATCTTCTTCCATATCAAGAATTAGGAAATCTGCAGGGAAGAAAAAATTTCCTACCTTCACAATCACATCCTCAATCTTGCCTCGTGGATGAACTACTGTCCTGTCGGCTAGTTGCAGACTCACAGTGGTTGGTTTAGCCTCTCCCAACTCCAATCTTTTGAAAACCGATAGGCATCAAATTTATACTCGCCCTAAATCGCATGAAAGCTCATTGCACGCCACCCCGCCTGTGCATGGTAGTGTAAAGCTTCCAGATCCTTTAGCTTTGGTGGCGCTTCTTTTGTAAGATAGCACTACATTCTTCTGTTAGTGCTACTATCTCATATTCGGTCAGTTTCCTCTTTTTCCCAAGATTTCTTTCATGAACTTGAAATAAGACGGCATCTGCTCCAAAGCCTCTATAAAAGGTATGTTGATATGCAACTTCCTGAATACCTCCAAGAATTTGGAAAATTGTTTATCGACTGCCTTCCTTTGTAATCTCTGAGGAAAGGAATCTTTTCTGTATACTCCTTCTCTGAGTTTTCTATCATCAGGCTAGGTTCACCACCTTCTCCTTTTCTAACTCGCTTCCTTCTCAACTATTGGTGAGGTGGTGTTGCTCAATTGTCTTCCACTTCTCAACTGCACTGCTTTACATTGCTCCCTCGGATTCACCTCTGTATTGCTTGGCAGTGTCCCCTGTGGCCTGACGTTGACCTGCTTTGCCAGCTGTCCTACTTGTGTTTCCAAGTTTCTGAACGAGGATCTAGCTTCGCATAAAGCTGCGTCGGCGTTAGCGCGTCTTTGTCATGCCGCTAAGCTCATCTCGACTTTTCTTCGAGCAAGTGCATTGAATTGCTGGGGCTTTGACCGAAGCGGCTGCTGGTTCTCACGGATTCTGCCTGTATTGGTTCTCGACATTGCCGCCGCTTCGCCAGACTTGGTTCTGCGCCACGATATTGATTCTCTCGCCCGATTTCCTTTTCATGAGAAATTGGGTGATTCCTCCACCGGATTATAAGTGTTTGAGTAGGGTTGTTTTGTTGCCTCGTAATTACCCACCGCTGACATTCGCACCTCCATTGGTATATTATCGATCCAGAAGGACACCTATCAAATGTATGTAGGCCCACATATCTCACGCCTTTTAGGCATTTGTACCTGCGTCACCGACACCGTATGTTCTTTGCAATCGTTTTGCTAGAAGAGCTACTTGGGCATTCGGCGTGCAATAGCATCTATCTCGTGGACTCACGATTCTTCTCCCACTTGTCGCCTCTCTCTTGGTGACATGGTTGTTAGTGGCCATATCTTCTAATAAATCATGAGCATCGTGGCCTTTTCCTCATGAATGCTCCACTCTGCTGCATCTATGATGGTCACTGGTTGTCTTGCTCGGCCGTTGTAGAAGATGTGGACCAAGTTCCACAACTCAACGATGGTGTGGGCACTTTCTTTTCAGATCCTCGAACCTCTCCCACGCCTCATATAAAGATTCTCCATCACCTTGGTAGAAGTTGTTCAACTCCTCTCGGTTCTTTGCTTTACAAGCGGAAAGAACTTGGCTAGGAATTTCGTGCCCACTCGTGCCATGTGAATATCGAATCGGCTGGCAGGAATTTAACCATACTTTTGCTCTATCCCTGAGTGAGAAGGGAAAGAGCCTCAACCTGACGGCATCATCAGTAACGCCGTTATATCTGAAAGTGGCACATAGCTCCAAGAAATTAGCTATGTGCATGTGTGGATCCTCCGATGGCAGTCCTCCGAATTGCACAGTGTGCTGTACCATGCTCAAAATTGCTGGTTTTATCTCGAAGGTGTTGGCTCTGTGCGGGGAGCCTAATGCACGTCTGCCTCATTCACTCTTGGCAGCACATAATCTCCCAAACTTCTTTCTGGCTGGATTCGGACTCTATCCTCCACATCTAGTGGCACTTGATGAGGATTTTCTGGGTTAGGGTGATTTTCACCTAACCCTTCTCTCATCCTGTTATTGTTTAGATTACCGTCCATCTCTATCAACGTTGCAACCCGTTGATTCTTTCTGTTCTGTTTGCAGGTTTTCTCGATCTCTGGATTGAAGGGAACAAGAGTGTCTGCTCCTCTTCTCCTTCGCATAAACTGATTGCCTGAAATAGATCAAAAACAGAAAACAACTCACGGCAACCTGATTTTTCGAAAAATAGCGAAAAACGTAAAAATTAAAATAAAAATTAAAGACCAAATTAGAAATTAAAAATAGATAATTTGATATTGAACTATTGCCTAATCCCCGGCAACGGCGCCAAAAACTTGATGCGCGTAATATGCACACACTTTTAAACGCAAGTGCACGTTATCGTATCAAGTAGTATAGTCTTGGATAAGACCGAATATCGTCTCTGGATTAGGGTCCAAGTATCAGTTATCTATTTTCTAGTATCTATTTGGTGAATTAATGATTGATTGTTTGGTTTGTAACTAAGAGTTATGAAAACTAATTAAATATAAAGATTTAATTCAGATGTGATGAGAATAGGGCTTCTATGTATCCTTACTATCCGCTTATGTTACTTACTAATGCATTACTTATGGTATTCTTCTTTTGGAGAAAGCGGGTTTCTGAAATCGCTTTATACTCCCGTTAGGGTTATATAAACACTCAACCCAGATTGTTCCTTACCTAACTTTCACGATAAAGGGTAACGCTATAGGAGGATTAAACACAAAACCTAGTTGGCCGTCACGCACAATGCGCAAAATTAGGGTTGTTAAGCCTCTCATCAACGCTTACAAATCTAATTGAGGTATTTTCATCCCCAATTCAAGACTGCCTATCCAACTTACAAAGATATTCACAATCCCCTTTTGAATCGATTAGAAATCATATAGTGATAACTAGTTGTCAATTAGCTACCAAGAATTCAACTCAATTATTGGATAGATCTCTAAATAAGAACAATGACCATAAGCATGCATTAATTTATAACATAAGGTTCAAGAAATTCAACATAGAAAGCCCTATAAGAGAATTAGTTCCTAGCCATAAATATGACAAGAACTAATTCAAAGTTCATCATGCAAAAACTGAATTAAAGAAAAGAAAAAGGAAAGAAATTACTAATGTTTAGGTCTCCAATCTCCTAGGCAAGAAAACCTTGTGTTTGGCAAGAAAGGGAACCCTTGAAAACTGCCTAGGGTTCTCCTTTTATAGGTTTAAAACGTCTCATCTCTTTTCCCTGCAGGCCTGGTCCAAAAATCCGTCAAAAGACCTAATTTTTCCGCGTCGGCGCCGCGGCCCTGCAGATAGGCGCCGCGGCGCCGGAAGTTCTGTGATCCGTCAGTGTTTTGCGCCGCGCCCGATATCTGGCATGCGAGGCGCCGCGCTGTCTCTTCGGTAGCTCCTCGGATGTTTAGCGCCGCGCCTCGCTTCTCACGGCGCGCGCGCTGAGTCTTGTCTCTTTCGGTAGTGGCGCGCCACGCAGCCGCGGCGCTGGATCTTCTGCACCTTCTCTGAATGATAGGCGCCGCGGCCCTGCTATCTGACTGCAGGAGGCGCCGCGGCGCTTGTCTGGATTTTAGCCCTGTTCGCCACTTTTTTCTGTTTTCGGCTCTGGCATCTCCTCTTTTGCCCTCTTTTTGCTCCTTTTCCGCCATTTGGCCATTTTAACCACTTTGACTCAAAAGAAAGAAAAACTATCCTAATACGACACTTATATGTGCAAAATGGGACAAAAGACTAACTAAAACTGACTCAAAAGGTGTATATAAAATACACCGATCAGTTGGGCCCCGCTCCAGCCTCGCAGTAGGCCCACTTCATGCAGGGTCAGGTCCCGCAGCCCTCCTCCAACATGACACCCACTGAGTTGGGTCAGGCGTTCATCACCCTCTCTATGCAACAACCTGACAATACTTGGTACATGGACTCAGGCGCCACATCTCACGTCACCCAATCTGCAGGTACTATTCCTAAACTGTTTAGTTTAAAGCATCCTCAATACGTTACAGTTGGTAGTGGACAACGCATTCCAGTTAAAGGTTATGGTACCTCATACACACAACCTCCTCATCCACCCTTCTCCCTAAAAACACACTATATGCCCCACACATGATTAAGAACCTCATATCTGTCCGTCAATTTACTCGTAATAATTATGTCTCTATGGACTTTGACCCTTTTGGTTTTACTGTGAAGGTCTTCATACGGGGAAACCTCTTACGAGATGCAATAGCACGGGGGATCTTTATCCAATCACCTCCACCTTCGCTGTCAGATCTTGCTCTCCCGTCACTCTAGCGACTATTTCTTCTTCAACATGGCACAATAGGCTTGGTCATCCAGGAGTCCCAGTCTTTAATTTTCTTAGAGGCAACAATTTCATTACTTGTAATGGGAAGTTTGCCCAAAATTGTGTATTTTGTTCTTTAGGCAAACATATTCGTCTTCCGTTTAAATCATCTACTAGTGTTACTTTTGCTCCCTTTGATATTATACATGCCGATTTATAGACGTCTTCTATCTCTAGTTCTCTCGGTCATAAATACTATCTTGAAGTGTTTGCCAAATTTCTTGAGTTTCGCAAGTTCATTCAAACACAATTTGAAAAAGACATAAAATCACTTCAGTGCGATAATGGTCGTGAATTCAATAACTATATGTCCATCGTTTTTGTATCAATAATGGCATGGTTTTTCGTTTCTCCTGCCCTCACACCTCACCACAAAACGATAAAGCTGAAAGAATCATACACACCATTAATAACATGATTCGCACCCTATTGATTCATGCCTCCCTCCCTCCATCATTCTGAGTCTATGCTGCTAAAATGTTAGAATACGTTCTAAATACTCTCCCTACTAGCACTCTTCACAATATGACCCCTACCAAAATTTTCTACCATAGAGTCCCCTCCTATGATCATCTACGGATTTTCGGTTGTCTGTGCAATCCCAACTTTAGCTCTACCGCTCCTCACAAGCTCGCTCCTAGGTCCACTCCATGTGTCTTCCTAGGATTTTCGCCGAACCATAGGGGCTATATATGCTATGACTTGTCGACTCGTCCAATCCACATCTCTTGTCACGTCACATTCGACGAGACCACATTCCTGTTTTCGAATCTTCGAAAATTCCAAAAATCGGATTACTCATTCCTTGACGAGCTTGCCATCTCTCCCATCCTCATCGAACAACTCGTTTCTTCTGTCCCGTCCTCAGCGCCGCGGCCCTGCATTGAAGTACCGCGACGCCAAAATTCCTGCGAGTCAGCACCGCGGCCCTGCACAGAGGCGTCGCGACGCCAAATGTCCAGAGAAGACTGTCTGCCCAGCACCGCGGCTCCTACTCCCGACGTCGCGGCGCCTTCGACGGCTTCTCCCCCACCCTCTCCTTGTCCGACTTTACCCCCTGTCTCAGACCCCACTCAGCCACCCACTGTCCCTACTCATCCAATGGAAACTCGTTCAAAGCATGAAATCTTCAAACCCAAAATCCATTTCAACTTGTCTGCCCAAACCATCTCTCCGCTTTCAAAGAACACAAAATTGGCCAAACAAGACCCTAATTGGAATGCAGCTATGTATGAGGAATTCAATGCTTTGACTAAACAACACACGTGTGATCTAGTACCTATACCTGAGGGGGTGAATGTAATTCGTTGTATGTGGCTTTTTCGTCACAAGTTCAGCGACAATGGGGATCTTGAGAGGTATAAGATCCGTCTTGTGGCTAATGGCACAAATCAGCAGGATGACATTGATTGTGGAGAGACCTTCAGCCCGGTTGTCAAACCGGCTACCATTCGCACAGTTTTGAGCATTGTCATGGGCAAACACTGGTCGATCCATCAACTTGATGTGAAGAATGCATTCTTACATGGGGACCTGAGAGAAACAATGTACATGCATCAGCCGCCTGGGTTCACCCATTCAGTAGTTCCTCACTATGTGTGTCGTCTCCGTAAGTAACTATATGGCCTGAAACAGGCCCCCCGTGCGTGGTATGATCGCTTTGTCAGGTATATCTTGCAGATTGAGTTTGTATGCAGCAAGAATGATACATCACTCTTCATTTTTCATCGAGGTAGTAGCACTGCTTAATTATTACTATGCGTGGATGATATTGTTCTGACTGCCTCCTCAGATAGATTGAAAAATGAGATTATTGTCTTGCTTAAGTCCGAATTTGCAATGACTAATTTGGGAAAGCTGAGTTATTTCTTGGGGATATCAGTGACCAGGTCTGCCAATCACATATTCTTGTGTTAGCGTAAGTATGCAGAGGAGATAATGTACAGAGCTAAGATGACGAATTGCAAAATTATGCCTACTCCAGTCGATTCGAAATCTAAGCTCAGTGATATGGATGGTGCTCCAGTCTCTGATCCTACTCTGTATAGGAGCCTTGCAGGTATGGCTGCACAAAAATCGTCCAGACCGAAAAATTGGACCGGACCGAGAAATTCGGTCCGGTCTTCGGTCCTCATAATTTGAGTTTTCGGTTTTCGGTCCGGTCCGGTCCGGTCCGGACCGATTTTATTTTTATTTTTATAATATATATATAATATATAATTCCTAATATATATAATTTATAATATATATTGAATTATATAATTCCTAATATATATAATTTATAATATATATTAAATTATATAATTCATAATATATATAATTCATAATTTTCTAAATTTCTAATATATAATATTATATAATTCCGGATCGGGTCGGGTTTCGGGGCTCGTTTTTTGTTTTTTAAAATTAAATTTTCAATACTGAAATTGACATTCTCGGACGCGGTGCCACGAAATTTTTACGTTGAAATCTATTGTACATCGTGAAATATTTAGATTTGAAAAGGGAAAAAACGTAACGATTTGGGAAAAAAGTAAAATTGAGGGGGCAAGATGGACGTTTTTGGAGAAATCGGCGGAATCAAACCGCTTGAGCTGTTTGGCCACCCCGTATCGAAAAAATACGCAAAATCAAATTTTTTTTAGGTAAAAAGGACGTCCGAGCGCAAAGTTATAACCATATAAAGTTTGATCAATTTACAACCTATATTTGATATGTCAATACGTCCGGCCGACGGGAGTGGCTGGGGACTTGGGGTGGTGCATTCTGTCAGAAACCGGACGACCAAAAATGACTGGGCCGGGGCCGAGAAATTCGGTCGGTTTAACCTTGTGCACCCTACTGCAGTGCGCACTTCAAGATCTCACATTTACCGTGTCGCATCGCTTATGTTGTTCATCATATATGCTTATTCATCGCCCCAGAAGTCTCACTTCATCGCTCTTGGCGTATCATTCGATACATTAAGCACTCTTGATTATGGTTTGCACTCTACCGCCTGCGCCAAACAAAGTTGCTCTCATATACGGATGTAGATTGGGCGGGAGTGTCCGGACACGACGCCCACCTCGGGCTTTTGTGTTTTCTTGGGGATAATCGATTTCTTGATGTACGCGGCGGCGAGCTACTCTATCTAGATCCAAAGGTCTGAGGTGATACTGAGCGTTGCAAATGTAGTGGCGAGATTTGTTGGCTCAAAACTTCTTGTTAGAACTTGATTGTCGCTGCGTCGACATCTATCAGATATCTTGTGATAACATCTCTGTCATCTATTTGTCTCATAATCCGGTTCAGCATCAGCGAACCAAGCACATTGAGATAGACCTACACTTTGTTCGTGAGAAAGTTGCTTTAGGCCATGTCAGAGTGTTACATGTTCCATCATCCTATCAGTATGCAGACATATTTACCAAAGGACTTCCCAGACAGTTGTTTCTTGACTTCAGATCCAGTCTCAGCGTCCGGCCTCCTCCCGCTCCGACTGAGGGGGTGTGTAAACGTGTAAATATAGGAAACAATATATTCCCTACCCATAATTAGAATATTTTCATATATTGTGTAAATATAATTATGGTAAGACTAGAATTTTTCTTTTGTATAGGCTTAGGATTCCTATTGTATAAGGGATGAACATTGTACTCTATATATACCTTGATATTAATGAAAGACTTCCCAATATCATCTTACATTTAGATCTGTAGGACTGAAGTTCGAAATTGAATGACGTTTGAACATCAGACCTTTGGGCTTGAAGTTAGGTTCACGGTCTTGACTTCAAATATGTAGGACTGAAGTTTGAAACTTTAGACCTGTAATTTTCAATTTTAGTTTTGTAGGTCTAATTTGATTCTAAGACAGATTATACTTTAGATTTTTCAAATTATGCGTTGATTTCCTCATAATTATATATTTATGGTCTTACTAGAGATTTAATTGTGTCAAAGACTCTGCTGGGCTATCATTAAGAATATCTTAACATCTTTTATTGTGTGGATGTAAACACGAAACTAATCGAAGATATTGAGAACACAAAAATATTGATAAAAGTAATTTTGACAAATTCATTCTACAAACTTATTAAGTATAGATAAAATAATTTTTTATTTGCTTGTTTCAAAAATATTTTATGATCTAGATGTCGTAGAGAACAGAGAATTGAAAATTTTCTTAGTTCTTTGATTTGGAATGACATTTATTTCCAGGGAAAGAAGGTTAGATTTACCCCTCTACTTTTTGTAATTAACGAATCACTCAATTGGTTCACAAGCTAATTGCACCCGGCGAGGGTTTAGTTTGTGTTTAATAGTCCGTATATGCAGTATCATATTATGTCATTGAATCTTTAATATCTTGGTTGGTTTTTGTCTTTAGGCCAATGAAAACACCATTTTCTCGGTAGTGTTATCGCACAGCTGCCCACCTCTTTCGTAATTTTGTCACACAAGTTAAACACGCTGCCAGCTTGCTAGCCGGGCGAATCTGTCAACCCAGTGGGGTTACATTTTGTGTTTTTTCTTTCTTCTCATTTCTTAGGACTGTCTTAAATGCAAGATCAATGGACCAAAACTTTTGAGGTTTGACATACAACAGTTTTGGTAAATAAGATGCGTTTACTTCTAATCGAAGTCTAGTTTTGATCGTCCCGCCATAATGTTTTGATCTAATATTTCAGTTCTTCCTATTGTTAGTCATTAAGCATTGAATCAGTTTCCGTTTCAAACAATGCAGGAAAACTATTTGAGGACAGCATAGGAATCACGAGAGAAGATAAGTTGCGAACATAACTAAAAATAAAGTAACTAACCAACTTAATTATTGTGCATCTAGCGAATTAACATTGGACAGAAAAAGAAAAGAGTCGATACTTCGTGAAACAGTAAGCTGTGATATCATCTGGAACTGCAGCAGATCATTTAAGCTTTGAGTACACAAGAACGATATTCTCCCAATGCCCAAATTGGGAAAATGTTCCTATATGCAGAATAGGATATCATGCAATTCCTATTGAAGACCCCGCTGATCTCCTGAGAAATAAAAAGACAATCCATAAGTAAACAATATCCAACATATTAGAATGCCTGAATCAGTTTTCGAATTAAAAAGAAGAAAAAAAAGTTTTTAGAGACAAAAAGTACGAACGTGGGAATCTTAGTGACAATAATCGTGGGACATTTGATTATATTGGACCAATTGAGGTAAAAAAAAATAAGATTAAGTTCCCACATGCAACAAACATAACCATGTACCTATACAATTCGGATATGAAAACAGCTCTACTACAGTTTACTGAATTCTATTACCTCAAAAATGTAATTTACTTAGGATTTCAGCCATCAAATTTAGGTGCTCCAGTTTGAATACTTTATCCTCACTAAGACACTAAACACAAACTAAAGCAGGGTGTTTTGATTTAAGAAATTATAATAAACCAGATTCAAGTTTTAATCTGTATTTTAGGCCTCAATGCTAGGAGAATTTTTGTAGAAGGGACACCAAAGTTGCTACACAGTGAAAACAGTATAAAAGAGGAAAAGCATATTAAACCCCTAACATCATGAAACAATGAAACCCGTGTTTATTTAGAACTGTCGGTAATTCATTTGAAAGATTCTAAGGACATGTGATAGGTGTAAATATTATCCTACATTAACCAAACCATCTTTCTTACCGCAACCGTTGTACTTGAATAGAATTCTTGACTTTCAAACGAGACGATAAGCAATATGTAGATTTCGACCTTATTCGGAAACCAGCCTTCACCAATTTTTACATTACTCCCCCATGATAGATTGTAATCCCCAGTGCTCTTAATCTCTCTCTTCCTCCCCCCACCCTGAGGCAAAAAGATACCCAACACTTTCCAGATTCTCTTGAACAATTTAATTGATATTGACGTGCTTCCTTTCCCAAAATGGTATGCAACTCTTTTGATTCAATTTAAGCCCCAAACTCTATCCAAGCGGCACAGCCAAATTTCAAACCAAATTGAAACTCTAAAGCAAGAGCTTAGGCAACCTTTTTTAACGTGATAGTCAAAAAGTAAATCAGTTTCAAAAATAACAACCAGATACTGGTTCTTATACAGTACAAGCATTTTTAAACTAGAAAGCTTCGAGGCTGCAGAATTACCTGCTGAGGAAAATCTCCATTTTCTAGCTGAGCATTTATTAATACTTTTGCTGCAGAGTGTAATGGTGTAGGATTTCTCTCGGCCTGCAATTGTTTAAGGGGTAAAAAGTAAACTTCAGCCGGAAAAAATGGCCAATTTGCATATATCCACATCTCAATAATCTACAAGGATGTGAAAGAAGATACTTTATTTATGAACTCGATAAATCTTTGAAAGCTCTCTACAATCTCCACTATTCTTTACTATTCTGAAAATAGCTATCAGGGAAAATCTATTCCTACATAAATTTGACTATAAATCTTAACTAGACATGAATTAAAATACCAAATCCTAACCAATTGTGGTTTCTTACAACTTTGAATTATCTTTTTCAACAGGATGTGTTTTGCAAAAAGGGATGACGGTCCATCATTATCACAAAGCAGAAGACTTCAATAGTTACGACGTGTATGCAGATCCAAGAAGTTGGGATGTATTGATAACACGACTTTATGCCTGAACATTTCTACGTCTCAATATCTCAAATTAGGAATAACCATGTAAATCAACCTACTTGAATATGCAAATTCTTCATAAAGGTCTTTCATTAATATCTCACTAAAAAGAACTATTTAACACTACTACAACAACAACAACATACCCAGTGAAATCACACAACGTGAGATCCGGGGAGGGTAGAGTGTGAGCAGATCTTACCTCTACCTTGGTAGGTAGAGCGGCTGTTTCCGAAAGATCATTGGCTCAATACAAGTAAAAGCACCAGCAAAGAAAGAGAAATAGTCATACACGAACAAAAAATGTAAAGCAGTATGAAAATGATGATAACCAAAGCGAATAAGATTCTGTCTAACGCTGGCGGCATGCTTAACACATGCAAGTCGGACGGGAAATGAATAAGTCATGATAGCGCATTCTAAAAAAGAAGCAGTAACTAACGCATGTAAATAAGATAGACAAAGTACACTAAAGAACACATAGCAGCAGAAATCAAACGACATGAGACTGTAAAGCAATATTGCGCCTACTAGTATGATAGGCTAAGCATGCCTACAATAATAACACTACAACTACCACTTTGCAAGCGTAAATAGAACTACACTTAACTACCTATTACCCTAATCCGTATCCTCCACAACTTCCTAACTAATGTCATGTCCTCAGTAAATTACACATGCGTCATATCCCGTCTAATCACCTCTCCCCAGTACTTCTTCGGTCTACCCTACCCCTCCTGAACATATCAATAGTCAATCTCTCACACCTCCGTACTGGGGCATTTGTATCTCTCCTCTACACATGCCTGAACCATCTCAACCTCGCTTTTCGCATCTTATCCTCCACTGAGGTCACTCCCACTGTCCCGGATATCTTCATTACTAATCATATCCCTCCTTATATACCCACACATTCATCTCAGCATTCTCATCTCCACAACTTTCATCTTTTGCATATGCGAAAGTCTTGACTGACCAACACTCCGCCACATACAACATAGTCGGTCTAACCACCACCCTATAGAACTTGCCTTTAAGTTTTGGTGACACCATTTTATCGCACAAGACTCCAGATGCGAGCCTCTATTTCAGCCACCCTGCCTCAATACGATGTGTGACATCGTCATTAATCTCTATTCCCTTGAATACTAGACTCGATGTACTTGAAGCTTCCTTTCTTTGGAATGACCTGAGTACCAAGCCTCACCTCCATGCATGTCTCATGATCGCTCCTGTTACTGAACTTGTACTCCAAATATTCTGCCATGGTCCTACTCAGCCTGAACCCTTTAAGACTCCAGAGTCTGTCTCTAAACCTCCAACTTAGCGTTCACTCTACTGCGAGTCTCATCAATCATGACTGTCTCCTACAAATAACATACATCATGGCACCTCCCTTTGAATTCGTCGTATCAATCCATCCATCACCACCAAGACAAATAATAAAAGTCTAAGAGTTGATCCCTGGTGCTCTATCGAAAAGTGCTACGAGTGTCCTACTGTCTGCACCCTGGTCTTGGCTCCATCATACATATCCTTGATCGCCTTAGTGTACGCCACAGGTACACCTCTAACCTCCAAACACCTTCATAGAACCTCCTTATGAACTTTGTTCATATGCCTTTTGAGGTCGATGAAAACCATAAAACCATATGTAAGTCTCTCTTCCTCCCCCTATACTGCTCCATAACTTTTGTAGTCGAACGCCCCGACATGAATCCAAACTGGTTCTCGAAAATAGACACACCTCTTCTCACCTTCATTTTTATGACTCTTTCTCAAACTTTCATAGTGTGGCTTAGCAGTTTGATACCCCTATAATTGTTGCAACTCTGGATGTCACCTTTATTCTTGTACAAAGGAATCATTGTACTCCACCTCCATTCTTCGGGCATTCTCGCCGCCTCAATAATGACATTAAACAACTCAAGTCAGCCATTCAAAACCTGTCCTACCTGCGCTCTTCCAAAATTCAACTGGGATCTCATCAGGCCCGGTCGCTCTTCCCCTGCGCATCCTGCGAACAAAACCCTTAACCTCTTCAACATTAATGTTTCTACAATATCCAAAATCCCGATACCTTCCGGATTGCTCCAGATCTCTCAGCACAATGTCTTTATCTCATTTTTCGTTCAAGAGTTTAGGAAAGTAAGACGACCACCTCCATCTAATATGTGCGTCCTCCACCAGTGCTTTGCTGTCCTCATTCTTGATGCACCTCATGTGATCCAAGTCACGAGCCCTCCTCTCCCTCGCCTTGACTAATCTGTACAAATTCTTATCCCAGTTTTTTTCCTCTAATTCCACATACATGCGTTCAAAAGCCGTTGTTTTTGTCGTCGTAACCGCTAGCTTTACCTTCTCCCTCACCATCTTATACAATTCCCTATTTGTCCACCTCTTGAACTTTACCATTCCACCACCAGTTCTCTCGATGCTCACCACGTCTACCTGGCGAGACCCCTAACACTTCTCTAGCTACCTCCCGAATGCAATTGGTCGTCCTGTCCCACATACCAATCGCATCTCCACTACTCACCCAAGCCTCCTTGGCCAACAACCTCTCCCATATCTCCTTTGCACTAGCCATGGGTCAAACTCCCTATTTGATTATTAGTCTGTCCTCCACAAACCTCACCTTCTTCTCCATCTTGATCTCCAAATTCATCACCAAAAGCTTAAGTCGGATTGTAAGATACTCACTCGGAATAACCTTGCAATATTTACAAAGACCGTTGTCAACCTTCCTAAGGACCAAAAAATCTATCTGAGTCTTAGCCACCGAGCTACGAAAAGTCATCAAGTGCTCCTCCATGCACGTCGTCATAACCCCCGAAAGTGACCCGATATGTCCATTGAAATCCCCTTACAAATAGATTCTCATGGGTGGTATACCTCCCACCACCTCGTCCAAATCCTCCCAAAAAGCGCCTTTTCTCCTCCTCATCCAAGCCCACCTGCAGCGCGTAAACACTAATAATGTTCATAGTGGACCCTCCAACTACCAACTTAATCTCCATCATCGTATCATTGACCCTCCTAACCTCAACCGCTGAATCCCTAAGCTCGCTGTCTACCAAAATGCCTACCTCATTCATATACCTTGACCTACCAGAGAACCATAACTTATACCCGTCCACATCCTTAGCCTTAGGTCCTACCCATTTGATCTCCTAGACACAAGCTATATTAATCCTCCTCTTCTTAAGAATCTTATGGATTTCCAATGTTCCACGATCCTATTCTCAGTCTAGCATCTCCTTTACCCCACTTCCCCGTTAACTATTTAACACTAAAGAGACAAAATAAATGAAATTGGCAATCTATTACACAATTACCACCAAGAGATGGAATTAATGAAATTGGCTATCTATTACAAAATTACCCTTTAAAAAGCACCCATTAGAAGAATGAATCTCTCAGCATCACCGCCAGTTTAATCTCCCCACCCCACCTTCCCTTCAAAGAAAGAGAGGGAGAAGAGAGATGGGTAAACTATCAGCATAATTCAGAGGAATGCCAACTTTAGCAGTGGGGAAAGCATTTGAAAGAAAATTGACTGAACCAGACCCACAATTGTAGAGATCATTTGGGCTGGTTTGGTCTTAAAAATGGGAAACTGACAATTTTGGTATTAAACAATAAAATATCGTAGAACACAAAAACAAATGGATTATTGGTATATATGTTCCTACAAACTTTCTTAACTTCCTATAATTAGAGTATTTATATTTCAATTTCTTCTCTTACGTCTTTACTGTTGACAAAACATTAGACTGTAATAGGGGTTCTTTTTACCATAATGTTTTTCGTGGTTGAAGAATTTGTATCTTATAAAAGTCATAATTATCATATTTTGGTTTGATGCGTGGAATAATTGTTCGAACCTCTTCAATTAAATTTCTGCTCTTATTTGCATTAGTGTTGGTTTACTTGTTTCTACTTTTTTCTTTTTCTTTTATGTTCGAGCTTTTTCTTTAGTATTAGTACTAGTTTTCAAACAAAATTTTGTTTTAAAGGAGAAAATTCTCGAAAACTGATAAACTGAACAAAACCAGTATACCAAAAGTCCAACACTATTCATCTTCAATACTCTTGGTTGGTTTTTGTCATTAGTTTCTGAAAGACCGTTAGAAATGATTATTTGTTTCAATATAAAAGCTGGATGACCCAAAGTCCCAAACCATGCACTCCACTAATCAATATCTTGATAGCGTACGAAGTCTCAGTTACTATTGTCTCCAGCCATTTTTCAGAGGATATAAGTTAGTCAACAACAGATTTGTCCCTTCCATCTTTCAATTTTCATCCATGAAGGTACATAGCAATTGTCATGAGGTCTTCATCTCTCCAGAAAATTCTACAGGGTATTGGCAGAATAAAGCAACAAATTAAGGTTTCGAACTAGTCATTTGATTTTCCTATATAGATTTGAAACTTAAAAACATCTACTTTGTCCAATTAAAACAAATATATTATTTTAACTGTTCATTGTTAGTTAAAGTTCTGACAATCATGTTTGGGTCAAAATTTTATTAGTACCTGTCCAGCAGCAATTAGAGTCAGCATAGCCCATGCTGTATTTACAACATGAGATCTGTTGCCTTCAAGATTTGTATACACCTATAGAAGGAAGACAAGGAAAAGAGAAGACAAAAATTTAATGGCTGTACAAGAGAATAAAGGCAAAAATAACTCTCGCTACTGCATCTTATAGGAGATATGACAAGCACCTTGATTGTATGAGGAAATATGTAGCTATTTAAGTCATATTGGTTTGTATGTAAATGATTTCTCACTGCATTATAAATATGAAGTGACAATACTCCTAACCCTTGTCTTCATTCATGATTGTCTATGAATTTCTAACATACAGGTCCTAGATCTATGCACTCTGCCTGATTCTCTGTGCAGGCAGATGTCAGTACTGCTAAGTAAAAAGTAGAGTCCAGGGGACAATTTTTTTCATGTGGTAACAAAAGGTTTGGACTTAATAAATAACGACATTCATGGATTGTTTAGTTCTCTGGATAGGATAAGGTGGATGTCTTGTGAAGGATAATGGATGGGTTTGTAACACTCCTGTCAATATTTGGTTTAGTACGGAATAAAGGTGGGAATACGTTTTTGTGACTAAAACTTCACTTAAATAAATGAAATGACCCATAACAATTAACTAATATTATAATCAACGTATATCAACAAGCATAGACTGTTCTTCAAAAATATTTATGAAACTATGGAGTATAGGAAAACTTAGTCGTAAAATTCATTAATTCAGAAAAAGATTAGAGCAATATGAAAAAGAAACTATTTAACAGTACGTGTAAGAGGCAACGGTGAGGAGAGAGATATAAGAGCAAAAGGACCGGACACAACCCCTAATGCCATGTGGGGATGGGGTTTGGGGGGTCTCTGCTGCAATTGCTTCCCAAATGGCCAAGTCTACTCAGAACCAAAAAAATTGACATAATTTATCCCACATCAAAATTCACAAAGACTGCTTAGATGCTCTGAACTTGAAATTTGCTGAGGAGTTCAGTTTTTACTATGCACATTTTTTTGTTGGGGGGGGGGGGGGGGTGTAAAAACAACTTCGACGTTCTGAACTTAAATCTTGATCAGGGACAAGTTCAGTTTTACTATGCACAGAAAAAATAAGATGTGCAAGGAACCAGAATAAGGATTAAATAAAATGAAATGAGATGAAAGTACCTTGTTTTGACATGACAGATAACTCTCCCCCCAACCACCAGATGAGACTTGTTTGGACAACAAAAACTCACAAGCCTTGCGGATGCTTTTAGAATTATTGTAGTTCCTTCCTGCAGCTAGCAAGCCAAGCACCCCAAACCAAGTGCCATAGGTGAAGCAAACTGCCCAAGAGCCATACCTAAGAAGGAACCTCAGACGCTAAATACAATTCCGATGATTGCACAAGCAAACTATGGACGTGAACCAAGTATGGATAGTTTCATTGTATATGGATACTAGATGTCTTGGTAGTTCTACTGCATGTTCAGAAATCGGGGATAACAAGAACTAACCAGGAGCCATCTGCTTCTTGAATTTTTTCAATGAAGGCGGCAGCTTTAGCAATACAGCGCTCTACTTCTTCTTTACGATGACCAGGGTATAATTTCTTAAATGCTGTTAAAGCTTGAATTGCAGCTGAGGAACACTCTACATAACTGTAAAGTGACAAATCTGTGTGGTTAACGGGAATCTATGGATGTATTTTATACACATACATATACTGCAATACAAGAAACAAAGTTATACATAGGTGCAGATGACTTACGGGTAATCAATAACAATATCACCAAAAGTCTCAGCAGGGTTGATAATCTGAACAGAAAAAAAAATTCCAAATCAACAAAGACTTGAAAATTTTGCATAATGCACGTCAAATAAGCAGCAAACCACCAATACATTCATGTAGCGTCATGTCCAAGTATGGAATGAATGTTTTGTGCAAGATCAATTTAGATGATTTTCACACATTCTCTAGCACCTCAGCTCCAGAACTTCTTCAGAGAGGATGGAGAAAAGACAAGGACAAGAGGTTGTCATTGTGGGAAAACTAATCATTTTCCTTACTACCTTTTTATGCTACTCGTTAATTCGGACAATGTAAGTGTATTATGTCATATAAAGATTGATACATACTTTGTTGGGACAATTTACTTTTAAATAGCCATCGGATACTTCATCTAACATTTACATCATGACCCCAAGGTGCTAAAGGATATGAGCAAGAAATATAAATCTCTTGTTAAATGTATTACTTTCAACAAAACTGATTAGAGAGGTTAAATCCCAACATACAAGGTTTAAACTGCATGAACATAACCTTTTGATAAAGTTGAAATTAAATATTCCTAGCCAGGGGTGTATCTAAGTGGAAGGGTGTGGCTTCACTTGCACCCACGCTTCTCTCCCTATGTATAGTAATGTTACCTCTTCAAAACTACTCAGATATATATGTATGCACCCAAGCTCAAAGAGTTCTATGATGCAATGGTTGTTGGGTGCACCTCTACAAGTGGGGTTGAGGGTTTCCGATGTCCATCTTGTGGTTTAATTAAGTACTTTTTTTCTTTATCGTTCTTTCTTTATTTGGTTTATTCTTTCAAATCCCATTGAAATCCTTCCTTTTTATAACTGTGCGGTGCAGGCCAGCTTGCGCACACCTTGACTAGTTCCATGAGGCACTTGCTACCTCCAATCATCACATATACCAAGGCTTGGACAAATAGGAAGAAATCGCCTAGTGTTTTTTGCTACACCCTTGGATGCCATTGAAATCCATATTCTCCTTTTGTAATCGTAAACTTTTATGTAACTAAACCAATTTGCATATTATCAATGTGTTAAACTACATACATCATTTTTAACATGGAGTATAGATATATATGTAAAAACTCACTAAATGTTCAACAAAAAAGTTATTCTGAACCTATAATTTTAGAAGTATGGGTTCAATGGTAAAAACCTTAAGGTTGGACCCGTCAAATTCAAATCCTAGATCCCCCTATTCATAGTACTGCATCCATCTTAAAATCCAGGATCAGCCCATGTTCCTATAGCCCATAGATGCCAAAGTAGTCCATGTTTGGCAAGTTGAAAGAAAATTTATTGACAGCAATATTTCAAGACAAATACCCTTTAGAGAGTTAGCTGGCAGAGTTTCAAACATCATAAGGAGGGGGAGGGCGGGTATCTTCTTTTTTTTTTGTCAAGAGAGAGAAATGGTCTTCTTACACGACAAAGAAGTTATCATCAATATCTTTAAATAACCAAAGTATCCTTGGATTCTCAAAGAGTTCAAAATGTCTGACCCATGGAAGACAGCATTGAAGGAACCTCCTAATGTAGGCTAAGGAGTCAGAATTGACCAGACACCACTAAGTGTGCAAATAAGACTAGGGGAAAATGGTAGATACGTGTCATGACACAACGGGCATTATCTAAAGGAAACGGAAAGGTAGGTTAACAAGTAAGGAACAAGCACACAGTAAAATGTCCTACTGCAGTAATAGATGACCAATTGAGCCCAATTTTCCTGATTTCCCCGCGTGACCTAATGAAACCTGCTTGGTGAAATCACTCTTAACTTGTAGTCATAGAAGCGCTCTACCCTAGTCTTAACAGTAAAAGTTCTACATAGTTTTATTTTGTATCTTTTTATTGTTGAATAGCATGAAGATTAGCTCCAATAAATCGGACCAACTAGCACTCCACATACATTTATAAACTGGTGGTTCAACATTAACATTTCACCAGGTTTTTCAAACTAGACAGTGACTTGAGGGCAGAGTTTTATTATAGTTGTAAAATATCTTTAATAACGGGGACCATAATCTCTAGCAGATGTGTAACACGAGCCAACAAGAAAGAGCCACTAAGATTCTGAACTTCCCCAAAGCAAAATAAGAAGAAAAAATTAACTAGTTTTCTTTTTCTTTCATAGCAGGAAATAACTTCAAAAGTAAAAAAAGAATTTGCTATCCTACTAAGCATGAGCAGAAACACATCGAATAAAATGGTGTATTTAACTTAACCAACTTGACAAAAATGTTATACATGTAAAAGTAAAAAAGCAATGACATTGAAGATGAAATTTTCTAAAGGAAAACATGAAACTAATATTACTTTTGCAAATGAAATACCTCCAACCATGGATATGACCTTGAGAGTTCATATGTTGCAAAGCCACCGCCACTATTCTGCATATATACCAGGAAAAAGCTCTCTTAGTGATTCACAAGACTGCTCACTTCAGGAACCACTAGCAAGAAATTATCTCTAAAATTTCAGATAGGCATAGACTTTGTAGCTGGATTTAAGGAAAGGGCCTAGAGATGTGGCTATATTAAGCTCACTGTCAACTGGTAGAATAACTTCAAATTTAAATCTGCTCAGAGCAGGCAAGCTTCAATAAAGAAGTACTTTATGTTCTCTGGATTACGGGTACACAGGTAAACAATTACAATTCTAGCACATGAATCAGAACTGGTAATTGCAATGACATACAAAGGCCACAACTCACAAAAAGACCCAGATCATTCTCATATCCAAATCATGTTATTCCAGATATTGTGAATGCCTTTGAAAAAAACAGAAGATGCCTCAGTTCAGAATCTTCAGATTCTACTCCAAAGGAATCACCTTTTGTCCATCTATTTTGCATCTATAGAAGATTTTTCCATGGTCAACATTCAACAACTTGTAATACATCCCTAGTCCCTACAGTATCATTTTTCATTCCCAACCCCTACCGATCAAGAACTGCAGCCGTCTCGTATCAATAGAATGCAGAATATTTAACAAATAAGAAGATAAATACAATACGCCCCCCTCCCAAAAAGAAATATATAGCCGTGCAGGAAAGGGTGAGGAGGTAAGTAAAGACAAGAACAAAAACAGAGTTTCGGCAATGCGAAGGATGGTAGGGAGATCTACTTTATGTGAGACTACCTTTGGCAGGTGGGAACTAATAGAAGTTGTTTTACTTTTACATGCAGTTGATGTAATGTCTTAACGAACTAACTTTCAAATAACAGGAATTAAGAACAATGGTATCCAATTATCTACTGCATGAGTTTGGAATGCAATCCTGCTTCATGTCAAACAAGTTAGGTTGATTTAGCTTTTAAGAAACCAAATTAGGCCAGCTTGCAGTAACTAATCTGCAAGGGAGTTGACAGAAATCATAGCAGGTGCGCTTCCTGTGTTTTATTAGAATATGTACAGAAGCCAGGGGTTAAAACTCCAAATGCCTCCTATCCCTTTTCAGTGTCATAAAAATTTCAAAGGCTTCTATCCAGATCCAACCAAGCACAAGGTTACCTCCCAGTATATATTTGAAGATGCCAATTGTTTTGTTTTTTGGGAACAAGGTTGACAAAAATGTCATGGCTCAACATGAATTTAGCTTACTTAGTGTAATTATTGGCGCATTATAGGTTGTCACACTTATAGGCGCATTATTGCTCTTTAGTACTCTGTAGTTTGATTCTGCTATGTGTTCTTCAGTGTAATTTATTTATCTTATTTAGTTGTGTTAGCTACTGCTTCCTATTGTTAGAATGCGCTATCATTGCGTATTTGATTTTTACTAACTGCATGTCCACATTGCTTTAATTTCTCGTCTGACCGTTTCTCATACTTTGTTTTGCTTTGCCTGATTATGCTTTGTCTTGAGCCGAGAGTCTCTCGGAAACAGTCGCTCTACTTACCAAGGTGGAGGTGAGGTCTGTGTACATTCTACCCTCCCAGACCCCACATTGTGGGATTTCACTGGGTATGTTGTTGTTACAAAAGCCACTAAATGATAAATTAGCTTATTTTCCTGCCAGAACACACAATATCCCAAACTTAACATCCGGCAGGCCACATTGAGCATCTTGGGGATGCAATAAGAACCTAAAGAGCATCTAAGAATAAGATTGAAGCCACTCTTGGAATTGTCAGTTTGTTTACGCACAAAAATGCAGCCTTAACTAAAAATGACTGAAAGTGCAAGGCAAAGTAGAGATACAAAGAAGTATGGGAAATAATGTGCAATAAGTAGGGGAGAATGCTATTACCTGTAAAGAAAGCAAAACATTTACAGCATCATAAAAACGTTTTGCATCCAATGGATTACCGACCATCTCTGATGGTAGTTTTGATAATACAAGAGTTGCCTGGTAGACAGAAATAGGTTAGCAGAAATAAAAACATATCAATAGGTTGTGAATAGTTGTTACAAATACTAACTTTAAGTCCCTCTGCAGTACAATCTGAAATGGGCCACCCATGATCTGCAGTTGAAAAGGGCCAAGCACCTTTTGAAATATGACGATACCAGAAATCTAGATTGCCCGGGCAATCATCTTGCACCTTCAAAGTAAAGAAAGGATCTTGCAAATTAGATCAATATCAGAGGTAAAAATCAAGATAATATTGAAGGTTATGCCAGATAATATGACCCAGCAAAGGTTCTACTTGTGTATTTTTTATGAATGAGTGTGCTTTTCTCAATGTTGAACCATATTCTTCGCCAAGCCCTGTTGCAATGATTGCTTGAACTGCAAATGACGTATCCCAAGATTGACTTCCATTGTACCCCTGCAATATGGCAGCAGATATTCTATATATCAGACGTAAGGAAAACAGAACTTATAAATTGTTATCAATCTGTATTGCAAAAAATCAGTAAACAATAGTAACTGAAAATGAACAGAATCAGTGTTGGAAAAAATATTTTCCAGAATATAATCGAGCCACTTAGTTCAAAGTGTGTCCTTAAGGAAATTATTCCCCTCACAGTACTCGAGGTTGATGGAATATCCCCTCCCACGATAGAACGATTATCTTACCAGAATAGTAATACTCCAAATTCAGGTAGCGGCAAATGTGTATCACACAAAATTTATTTGCAGAAGAAGAAGTTTGTAGTTCAGAAAATTAGTAAGTAAAATTCTGAGGAATCAAACGAATATATAGCCATGGAAGTACTGTTTCTGAAGGTTTGCAACCCTTCTGAACAGTCACAAAAATGGTAGAAAATAAAATAAAATCAGGAATCACTAATTTAACTTCGGAACTGAAAATTTCCGCTTCGGCACCGCAGTGCCGAAAGATCTGCAACCTCTCAGTACTTATGGCACCGCGGTCCTGATGATTTTCTTTTAATTAATTAATTAATTAAATAATTAAAATTAAAGAAAATTTGGTCCAAAAAGATTATCAATCAATCAGATCATTTGACCAAATTCAAATTCAAATCCGAATCCGAAGCCGAGCGACAACGGCACGAGGGGTCCTTGCCACCTCAACCCTTTTAGTGACTAGAGAAGGTGTAATGTAATATATACACCTCTTTTCCTTTCTTTTTCTGATGTGGGACAATTGTTTCAACCAAAGCAAAAGGGACCTTTTACATTCCCTTCATTTTTCATCCCATCATTTTTCATTCACCAATATCAAAACCCAACAATCCCCACATGAATGGGGAATGACTATAAGATAAAAGAATGTGTGGACAAGTGTGATATACAAGCGAGGATTGACTGCATCTGGATAAGTAGGTTTTCCTTTGAACTTTCCGTAGTGAACTTATATCGGATATACTCGATCAATCGGTAGATTTGATATCTTTGAACCGTCGAACTTTGTTGTATACCTAGACAACATAAGTCACACAATCAACCCTCAACCGTTTATGGTTCTCACGGTTGTGTTTGTTTCAGTCATGAACGCCGCCTAATTTCATGAGTGCATAGAGAATGGGCATTCACTGTCATTCCCCTTTAAAGCGGCTTAAACTTAACACTCACATAGGTGATTTCTAAACATGTGGTCCTATAGCCACATTATCTGGTCATACACTGCCAGATTTAGACAATCATTAAAAATCTTAATGCTTTATTAACTCATTAACAAGCCATAAAGTTTTATCCTTATTTCTGAACATTGTCTTCATCCGAGAATGAGTTGAGTTATTTGACAATGTTGAACCGTCAGTCACAACTTTGTTTGATTTTATTGAACCTAACTCTTAGGATCTTCAGTTAGCTAGGTAGAGTTATCTCCGTGATGACTTATCCTCGGTCTTAACCCCATTCTCATTGATGATCTACTAACTCCCTCTCTAGATAAGCCTTTTGTAAGCGGATCCGCCACGTTATCTTTTGACTTTACATAGTTAATCGTGATAACGCCACTAGAGAGGAGTTGTCTAACGGTATTGTGTCTCCGTCGTATGTGACGAGATTTTCCGTTATACATTTCGCTCCCTACCCTACCTATTGCTGCTTGACTGTCACAATGTATACATATAGTAGCCAAAGGTTTGGGCCAGAAGGGAATATCTTCTAAGAAATTTCGGAGCCATTCAGCTTCTTCACCGGCCTTGTCTAAAGCTATAAATTCAGATTCCATTATAGAGCGGGAGATGCATGTCTGTTTTGATGATTTCCAAGACACAGCTCCTCCACCAACGGTGAAAACATATCCACTCGTGGATTTAACTTCAGATGATCCGGTGATCCAGTTTGCATCACTATATTCCTCAAGTACTGCGGGATATTTACTATAATGCAAAGCATACTTTTGGGTGTGTTTTAAGTACCCCAATACTCGTTTCATTGTCATCCAATGAGTTGATTGAGATTACTTGTGAATCGACTTTATAGCACATGCTATATCTGATCGTGTACAATTCATAATATACATCAAACTTTCCAAAACTCGTGCATAGTCCAATTGTGAGTCACTTTCACCTTCATTCTTTTGAAGTGCAAAACTTACATCAATTGGAGTCTTTGCAACATTGAAATTTAAATACTTGAACTTTTCAAGTACCTTTTCAATATAATGTGACTGTGATAATGCTAGACCTTGTGGAGTTTTATGGATCCTAATTCCTAAGATCAAATCAGCAACCCTAAGTCTTTCATGTCAAATTTGCTAGCGAGCATACGCTTCGTAGCATTTATATCGGCAATATCTCTACTCATTATCAACATGTCACCAACATATAAACAAACAATGACCTCATGATTTAGAGTATTTTTAATGTAAACACATTTGTCACACTCATTAATCTTAAATCCATTTGTCAACATTGTTTGGTCAAATTTCGCATGTCATTGTTTGGGTGCTTGTTTAAGTCCATAAAGTGACTTAACAAGTTTGCACACTTTCCTTTCTTTACCAGAAACCACAAACCCTCCGGTTGTTCCATGTAAATTTCTTCCTCCAATTCTCCATTTAAGAAAGTTGTCTTGACATCCATTTGATGGATTTCAAGACCATATACGGCCGTCAGTGCCACTAGCACCCGAATAGATGTTATTCTTGTTACCGACGAGTATGTGTCAAAGTAATCAAGACCTTCTTTTTGTTTATAACCTTTGACCATAAGTCTTGCCTTATATTTGTCAATAGTGCCATCAGCTTTCATTTTCCTTTTAAAAAATCATTTTGATCCTAAAGGTTTATTTCCAGGAGGAAGATCAACCAATTCCCATGTATGGTTGTTCAAAATTGATACAATCTCACTATTGACTGCCTCTTTTCAAAATGTTGAATCAGAAGATGACATTGCTGCTTTAAATGTTTGAGGCTCATTTTCAAGCAAGAATGTCACAAAATCTGGTCCAAAGGAAGTAGATGTACTTTGACGTTTGCTACGCCTTGGATCCTCTTTACTTGGTGTACTTTCCTTTGGTTCTTCCCGCAGTCGTTTAGATCTTTCACTTGACGACTCACATTCAGTTTTATACGGATAAATGTTTTTAAAGAATTCAGCATTATCTGATTAAATTACCGTATTAACATGAATTTCGGGATTGTCTGATTTGTGAACCAAAAACCGACAAGCTTTGTTGTTTGTAGCATAGCCAATAAAAACACAATCCACAATTTTTGGTCTGATTTTTACCCTTTTGGGTAAAGGAACTTATACCTTTGCTAAACACCCCCACACTTTAAATATTTCAAGTTGGGTTTTCTTCCTTTCCATAGTTCATATGAAATAGATTGTGTTTTGTTGTGGGGCACCCTATTGAGTATTCGATTAGCTGTAAGGATAGCTTCCCCCAACAAGCTTTGCGGTAAACCGGAACTTATTAATAAAGTATTCATCATTTCCTTTAATGTTCGTTTTTTCTTTCCGCAATTCCATTTGATTGTGGTGTGTAAGGGGCTGTAGTTTGATGAATAATTTCATATTCTAAACATATCTCTACAAAAGGAGATTCGTATTCTCCACCCCTATCACTTCTAATCATTTTTATCTTTTTATTTAATTGATTTTCCACTTCGTTCTTGTATTGCTTAAATGCATCGATTGCTTCATCCTTACTATTAAGCAAATACACATAACAGTATAGAGTGCAATCGTCAATAAAAGTTATAAAATACTTTTTCTCACCGCGAGATGGTATTGACGTCATATCACATATATATGTGTGAATTAAGTCTAAAGGATTTGAATTCCTATCAATAGACTTATGTGGATGTGTAACAAACTTAGATTCAACACAAATTTCACATTTTGATTTGTTACACTCGAATTTAGGCAATACCTCTAAATTAAGCAATTTACGCAAGGTTTTGTAGTTGACATGTCCTAAACGAACATGCCATAAATCATTTGACTCTAAGACGAAGCTGAATTTTCATTAATACTGTCAACAACCATTACATTGAGTTTGAAAAGGCCCTCGGTGAGGTAGCCCTTTCCTATGAACATATCATTCTTACTCATTACAATTTTTTCACTAACCAACACGCACTTAAACCCGTTTTTGACGAGTAGTCCGGCTGACACTAAATTCTTCCTAATTGTTGAGAGTCAGGACCTTTGGTTGTTGCAGTATTTCCCATAAACAGTACCTCTTCGGGTCCAGCGGGAGCGTAGGTTGCAAATGCTTCTTTTGTAGCGCAAACATGTCGAGTGGCACCAAAATCAAGCCACCACTCTTTTGGGTTTCCAACCAAATTGCACTCCGATAGCATTGCACACATCATTCATATCATCATTCATTTCCATCATATTGGCTTGTCCTTTTCCCTTGTCCTTTTTCGGGAGACGACAATCTGGGGTTTTGTGGCCAACTTTCCCACAATTATAGCAGCTGCCCTTGAACTTTTCTTATTAGAATCCTTCTCCTTTCCAGAAGGCCTCTTCCTTTTCTTGTTCTTTTTCGGAGCAGCATCTTCAACGATGTTTGTCCCTTCAATTGGTGAAGTCTTACGGTACCTCTTCTCAGCGGTTTTGTTATCTTCCTCAATCTTGAGACGAATCACAAGATCCTCTAACTTCATCTCTTTTCTTTTGTGCTTAAGATAATTCTTGAAATCTTTCCATGAGGGCGGCAACTTCTCAATCATTGCAACCACTTAGAACGCTTCATTCACTACCATACCTTCAGCAATAGGGTTAAGTTGAAGCTTTTGAACTTGGGTTCCAACAGGTTTTCCATCCACCATTTTGTAGTCTAGGAATTTGGCAACCACAAACTTCTTCAAGCAAGCATCTTCGGTTTTGTACTTCTTTTCGAGTGCACTCCATAGTTCTTTGGAAGTCTCTATTGCACTGTAGACGTTGTACAAGTCATCTTCTAAGGCACTCAAAATGTAGCCTTAGCACAAAAAATCAATATGTTTCCAAGCCTTAGTAACCATGAACTGTTGATTGTCAGGCATGTAGGCGGCAGGCACGGGAGGGTCCTCACTGGTGAACTTTTGCATACCAAGGGGTGGGAAGCCAAAAGAACATTCTTTACTGTCATCCTTTAAAGTTGGCACCGGTGAACTTCGCAGGTTTCTCAGTGATGTACGTGATGCAGGTTGTAGGAGTATCACGTGCAGTATTTGCAGAGGTAGTTCCAGTCTCAATTGTCATTATTCGTTTGTCACTGTCAAATCGACAAACCGTTTTAGTTAATAAAACCAGAATAGCAATAAAATCACAGACTTAAACGATGAAGATTTTATTACTTCAAATCGCAGTATAATTATGAAACTTTAGTATTTCAACGAAGTTTTTATATCTTCGAGTCAGAATACTAATATTCATATGGAGTAGAAAACTACACAAGTTTTTAATCTCCAAACCAGAATACAGCAACGATGGAGTTTTTATGTTCTTCAAATCGTTGTGCAAGTATGAACTTTAATATTCCAACGAAGTTTTTATGTGTTCAAGTCAGAATACTAATATTCATATGGAGTAGAAAACTACACAATTTTTTAATCTCCAAACCATAATACAGCAACGATGAAGTTTTTATGTTCTTCAAATCGTTGTACAAGTATGAACTTTAATATTCCAACAAAGTTTTTATGTCTTCAAGTCAGAATATGAAATTTCATACGGAGTAGAAAACCACACAGGTTTTAGTCTCCAATACAGAATACAGATTAATATACGAAATATAATTTCCTTAAGATTGTTATCAATCTGTATTGCAAAAAAAACAGTAAACAATAGTAACTGAAAATGAACAGAATCAGTGTTGGAAAAAATATTTTCCAGAATATAATCGAGCCCACTTAGTTCAAAGTGTATCCTTAAGGAAATTATTCCCCTCACAGTACTCGAGGTTGATGGAATATCCCCTCCCAGGATAGAACGATTATCTTACCAGAATAGTAGTACTCCAAATTCAGGTAGCGGCAAATCACTCAACGGCAGTGTATCACACAAAATTTATTTGCAGAAGAAAAGAAGTTTGTAGTTCAAAAAATTAGTAAGTAAAATTCTGAGGAATCAAACGAATATATAGCCATGGAAGTATTGTTTTTGAAGGTTTGCAACTCTTCTGAACAGTCACAAAAATGGTGGGAAATAAAATAAAACCGAAAATCACTAATTTAACTTCGGAACTGAAAATTTCCGCATCGGCGCATGATCTTTGCAGAATATGCGCATGATCCGAAAGATCTCGATCTCTCAAGATTTATGGCACCGCGGTCCTGCATTGTGGCACCGCGGTCCTGCATGATTTTCTTTTAATTAATTAAATAATTAAAATTAAAGAAAATTTGGTCCAAAAAGATTATCAATCAATCAGATCATTTGACCAAATCTGAAGCCGAGCGAGCGACGACGGCGGCACGGGGGTCCTTACCCCCTCAACCCTTTTAGTGACTAGAGAAGGTGTAATGTAATATATACACCTCTTTTTTCCTTTCTTTTTCCGATGTGGGACAATTGTTTCAAGCAAAGCAAAGGGGACCTTTTACATTCCCTTCACTTTTCATCCCATCATTTTCCATTCACCAATATCAAAACCCAACATAAATGACCAACACCAGTATAACTATGGTAGGGCATTTACGAAAACCATATTTCAAACATTAAAACTGGAAAGTGATATTTGTAGACCTTCATTTTCATGCCATCTTCAGCAACCCACATATAATCATCAATTCTTGGAAGATGCAACTTGAAAGCTTCTGAGTTAGGATCTTCAACCCAGCAGCAAAGCATATTTAGAACCTGCAAATGAAAGGTCAGTTTTTCAGCAAAAAAAAAGGAAAATTGTACCCATATTCGGCATGCCATCTATCAGGAATAATTGAAACATACAGGCAAACAGAAGAATAACAGAATTTCTAAATGGATTACTCATTTGCCTAAGATTGAACGCATTGAATTAAAGCTAAAGAAATGCTGGAGACAAAAAAAAAACATCTGCAAACTGTATTTTGCCACAATCTTGAAAAAGACCATCAGATCTTATAGCTAGGTAACTTTGAAAAACAAATCACTAGAGTATGGATTAACAAAGACCTCCAATAATGGAATTTAAGGACCAATACCTTGTTTACAGGTCCTATGCATATGTAACGAGTGTTTTCATCTTCATAATGAATGTGCTCCATCACGGTGCGCAGTGCTTTCTCCCTCAATCTTTTCCCCGGCCAATGCATCAAAATAGGTTCTATGACCTTGTGAAGAGATGCCCACAGGATATCTTGTACTAGAGGGTGTGGGTAGTAAAGGTCTTCCTGCAGAAAGTTTAGATAAGTAAACGAAGATATAATCCAGAAAAGAGAAAGCAGTATAAGTTGCAATCCACATGTCTAAGTGATGCAAACGGAGAAGACACATTGGATCTTGCTTCAAGTCATTAGCCAAGTTCAAGCGTGTGGACTTGCTTCAAGAATGGGACTTCTTATTTGTCGTTTATTTTCTTAGTTAGGTGTATTAGAGCCCCAGTATAACTCCAGATCTTTTAAGTCGAGAGGATGAATGTTTGCAAGTATGCATGGGCAAAAGATCTCTCAAAGACATTACCATCAATGGCTATCAGTCTGGTAGTACAAGCATTGTTATTGATACATTTTTACAAGAATATATGCTTTGATATTCGTGCATTTTTCTGGATAACAATGGTGTGCAGGCCAATGTACGTGCACCTCAACTATTTCACGAAGAACCTGCTACCCCACCAGCAGGGGCTAACTCTATCCACCATGGTTTAGACAGATAAGAAGAAATCACCTAACTTTATTTGTCTCTGCATGGATTTGAACCCTAGTCTTGCATAGAGCACACCCTTAATTCAGAGATACTTGGATTTGAGTTATTGAAAAACTTTTATTCCACTAACCCTCTTCATCATGTATATTTCTCAAATAGCAGCTGGATATGGAGATGATTAAGCTTCATGAAGTTTCAACTGCAATAACTTCACTTAACGTTTGAGAGTCACTTTAGAAGGATTCCTTGAAGAAAGCTTGGTACAAGGTCGAAACTTGGAAAACAAGATGTTGTTCAACCAAATGCCAAATTTGACTATACCATGAACAAGCTTTGTGACAATTTAAAAAATGCAATTTAGAGCTTGGTGAGTATGAGTTGTATCTAGTTTTTTATGTTCTAAGGAACCACCCAACCCTTGTTTCTGATCCTACCAAAAGCTATTTATGAAAACTTGTTGCATACTTGTTTACGTTCTAAAAGTTCTTGGGGCTAACATCAGATAAACAACAGCTCTTCATGAAGGTTTAGTGCTTGGTGAGATAGACTCAGAATAAAATATTATGGTTGATGCTGACATGCATTTCGTGGGCATCACAGAAAAGAAAATCGCCAGTGTTTGATGTCACAAGGATACATCCATAGTTACTTATGAATGAAAAGGTGTAGTAATGGTGTCTGTGAAGATTAAAGTAGAAACAGCAAAAATCCTACATGGTACATAACCAGGTTTCAATGTTGTCAAAGATTGACTTGACGCATGTCATAGCCCTGAAACTAAGTGTAGCGTAAGCCCCACACTTCACCTCGCTTAGCCGGCACTTTAGTTAACACTGAGGCACTAAGGTGTGCACCTAGCTCATACACTTCATCTTGAAGAGGGCGACACTAAATAATTAATATAGCAAAAGTGATGTATTAGATATTAAGAGATGAATGAGTATATTAGTGTTTCTAAAAATTTAAGTATTTAGCCTAGAGGACTAGTCCCTAAATACTGATTAGAAACTTAAAATTGCATCTTCGCATCAAAAGTTAAATTTTAAAATTAATCTTTAACTTAGTTCACATGATTTACACTATATATATTTGGCGCTGTAAAAAAGTATTTAATTTATATGTCATATAGCCGTTATTGTTTTCATAGTGTTTCTTGCATTACAACTACTTCCTTTTATATTTTCTCCTGGATTAATGCCTTTTTTCATCCCCCCCCCCCCCAAAAAAACACACACACTTTATTTGCACAATGCGCTTAATAACATAACTGACCTTGGTAATATCTTTGCTTTCACCTTTAACAACACTACTGTTTATTCTATTTAGATTTTTAATGGGTATGAGATGATGATTGGTCTCATAATGCATACTGGCTAGATATATGTTACAATGATTTTGTCAAAGTTGGATGTTTCTAAATCTCCTCAAGAAAAGAAAAAAGAAAAAAAGGGCAGCCCCCACTATGTGCGGAGTCGGTGGAAGGGCCAAAAAACAGGAGAAAACAGTAAATAAAGTTAGCCAAATTACTGCTCCTACGAACCTTTGCACACTCATTGCGAGCTTTATTCCAATCTACTTCATGATACGGGACTGTAAAGAGCTCCTTTCTCAAAGATAAAACCGTTGGCGTGATAGGGCCAACAAAGCGTTTACCATAAAGGTAACACATAGGAAGATAAACCATCCTGCAGTGGCACCACATTCTTCCTGAAACAATTGGATGAAACAAAAGTTTCCCATTTCTTAGAGAAGACAAGAAACATACATTTCTTGAGAAACAGAATCAGTAATGTATTGAAATGTCATAATACAGCCAATACCATAATTTGACTATTTAGCATTATTGCTTCAAAGGATCCAATAACCAATGTTATTAAAGGCGAAAAGAGCAAAAAAGATCTAAGGTCCATTGGGGCTTTAAGCACAAAGTGCAAAAAATGGGTGGGCTTTAATGAAGAAAGGTGCAAATGTAGGGGAAAAATATGTATGTTTAATCCAACACTAATAATTATAAGCATGAATACAAAATATATGGTCAAAGAAAATGAAAACAAATTACAATAAAGTGAAATATCAATTGTTAAGTGTCTGCTCTTCAGGATTACGCTCATTGGCAAGGAAAAGTATGTCTTAGAGCCTTGATGACGACACTGCAGTGCCTGCGAGGCGAAGCGAAGCGTTCAACATGTTTTGCGCCTCGCTTCAAGCCTTAAGTGCGCCTTTAACAACACTGCCAATAACTAACCCAAACGTAAGTAAGTAATGATACATTGACCTTACAAATATTTATCTGTGAAATATTAAATCTGCCAACATAATCGGTTTTCTTTCGTCCATTTGTTTTTATGAAGACATTAGCAATGAGCGTATGTTTCCAGTTTACCCACTTCGCACACACTGATAGATTGATTTTCCCATTATTCTATTACTGGCAATGATTTCCCAAAAGAAATAAATGGAAGAAGTTGAATAGTAATATATGAAATAAAGGTGAAACTAACCAGGATGGATTGGAAGGATATATGGAAGAAGCCATATTTCCGGAGGGAGTGGATTGTTCCCAGACCAGTCAAATGCTCCAAGCACCTTATATTAATTTAGAGGACAATAAAGTTTATTAAAATATACAATATATACTGATCTATCTAAAAGGCATGCTTTCAAACCCAAAAAATGAGATGTAGAAGTTACTGAACTGAGAGCCACATTTTCCCCCATGATGTAATGGCCGTGGCACTACCATGATCCAGAATCCATTTACGGCCCTTCTCCATGGCCCCTTCTCCGTCATTAGCTCCTTCCCCAAGCAACCTCAGAGTAACATAGCTCAAAACAGAACCAAACATGGTGCTGTGGCTCTCAATATGCAAACCCCACCCACCATCACTGTTCTGCAATTCAACATTATTACAATTAAATCTTTTTCGCCAAGCTCCAAAAGGTAAATAGCTAAGGAAGAAGTGTCAATGAAATAAACAGCAAATTAAAAACACAAGCAGAGATGCGAGTATAATCAGAAAGGACTTGCCTGATGGTTATAAAGATATCTAATCATCTCACGTTTATGTTCACTTGATAATACTGCATTGAGTGCCCCCGTAACAGATAGTACAATAACCTGTTAACGATATAAAAGAAATTGAAAAATAATCATTAAAATATCAGTTATGACCCAATTCTAGGGGGCATAAAACAATTAAAAGTATCTCTTAAAGTTAGACAGCTAGTAGAAGCAATAACATTTACCATGCCAGGCATTAGAAACATCGGGCCTCCATAATCTCCAGCCCAGTGACCATCATGAGTTTGTAGAGTGGAATAAAAACTTATCGCTCTTCTCAGCGTGGTAGCTACACTACCTTCTGTAATATCTTCATTGTCTTGTACTTTGACTTGGGGCAAGATACTAATTCCTTGATTCTCCTTTGACAACTGATATACAAAAACAAAAAAATATGATGATGTGAACTGGAGATTCGACATATACTCAAGATCTAATCACACAGTTTTTCGGGCATGTTTCCATCATATAGTCATTCTCCATTTATGTGAGAATTGTTGGGTATTTTTTGGTGTGAATGGGGAATGAAGGTTTTATTCCTCGCACCTATTCTTGTGAAGGCAATTATTTTCTGAAAAGGCACATGCCTTTTTAGAAAAAGACACCTAATTTTTCTAACAAACACCTATAGTTGGCTATAAATTCAGAGGTCTCACCTCAGACTTTATACACTGAAATTCATATTTTTCTTCCCCTCTTCTTCTGCATTGTTTTCGAAAATAAAAGTAAGTGTCAAGTGTGATTTGCAGCGCTCTTTTGAGTTCGCTAGAGTTGTTGTAATTTGAAGTGCCGCTATTACATAACATCTTTCGGGTTCTATACTGGGAGGAATTAATCCGAAACCTTGGGCAACAATACAACAACAACATACCCAGTGTAGTCCCACAAGTGGGGTATAGAGAGGATAGGATGTACGCAAACTGTACCCCTACTTTTGTGGGTTGGGTAGAGAGGTTGTTTCTGATAAGACCCTCGGCTCAAAAGAAAAGAAAAGGATTTGAAGCATGGTCTCAAGAAAATGACCACAAAATAGCAGATAAAAGCAAATGAAGGAACATATAGTAATACACGTTGAAGAACAGAAACTACGCGGTTACTAATACTACTAATAAGAAGAACATCCGGCTACCTACTAACCTTCTAGTCTAATCCTCATTGAGCAACAATGAGGGAATTAAATTCCACAATGACACAGTGTAATCTATGGGCTCAAAATTAGTTTAAGTTACTGTTAAGTACATATTAATGCTTTATCATGGCTTGATCGCTTTCGTTATTTTCATTTTCGTACTGCTTTTAATTTCTTGTCTTTATCTGACATTTTTTATGCTTTCTTTTGAGCCGAGGTTCTTTCGAAAACAACCTCTCTACCTCCCAGGATAGAGGTAAGGTTTGCGTACACTCTAACCTCCACAGAGCTCATGTTGTGGGATTTCACTGGGTATGTTATTGTACTGTTAATTTGGATTAAGATGCGCAATTAAGCAATTAGCAACAACTTAAACACAGCCCACACTATTCTTATCCTAATTACTTGCCTTTAAAATGTCACTAATAGACTTTTTATCTTTAGTCATGCAGTTCTGAACAAAGTTGAAAGCAAAGGAACCATAATTCCACACTAAAGTTGCACCTTTTATTTATTTATTTATTTATTTACTGTGATCAAGAGAACTCCACTTTCACACTAAAGTTGCACATCACTCTTCACAGTATCCAAAGCAAGAGAGCAACCAGTACAATGGTGTGCAATTTTTTTTTATTATTGTTACAATGGTGTGCAATTGAGGCCTCGCGGGAACAGAAACAGAGAGTAGGACATGCTCCTCTATCCTCTATAGAATCAATTATCAAGTTCAATAATTTTTCAACACCCCTTCCAAATATTGAAACATTATATGTTTAATATTGGAGAAAATGATTATAGATAAAGGTAAACTGTCAGCTGTTTGTGTTAAATTATTCTGTAATTTCCTTCTCAGTGTGATTTTCTTACAACTATATTGTTTACTGGTCAACCTATATAATAATACTGTGACATAAAAATCACAAACAAAAAAAAAACTAAAACAATAAAACTAAGATTTGTATAGTAAAGCACATAATTCTAGACAAATGTCCTAAGACCCACCCCTAAAGCGTGCAAACTACAACAACCACAACATCCACAGTGTCAGTGTAATCCCACAGGTTGGGTCCGGGGAGGGTAGTGTGTATGCAGACCTTACCTCTACCAAGGTAGTAGGTAGAGAGGTTATTTCTCATAGACCATCGGCTCAAAGAAAGCATATCAAAGTAGTCCGGAAAATATGGCAAATAGAATGAAAAGCATTGCAAATTAAAGGAAAGTAATAACAGCAAAAGAATACAACAACCGCAGTACAAGAAACACCGATAGTAACAGAATCGAAGAACAAAAGAGTAATACTACTACTACTAGTACTGGAAACTAAGCAAACAATAAATTAAGAGACAATGCTCAACTATCTCCTAATCTTTTACCCTAATCCGTGCAGACTAATACTAGTAACATTTTTTCTGCAGCAGTTTTTGAGTCAAAATGAATCTTCTTATACTGAAGAGTACTTTTGGTGAGAAACAATGTGTGTTTGGTTATTCAATTTGAAAAACACTTTTAAACCACAATTAGTGTTTAACCAAACTTTTAAAAAGTGTTTCTAAATGTAAAGTACTTTTGGCGGAGAAACTACTTTTTCACCTTCTCACAACTACTCAAAAACACTTATAACGAAACTTGGCCAAACAAGCTATTAATTCACGAGGAAATTGACATTTACTACCTGATAACGCATAATGAGATCAGCACTATGATTTTGCTCCAAACGATGTTTAGTGAAGTGCTGACGAAGCTTGTCGATCTCGGCCCGATCTTCAGGAGATCCAAGATTTGGATCAAACTCCCATACTTCCCTACCTACATGATTGTTGGTTGTTCGCAACCATGGATTCCCTCCTTCACCTATCTTCAACTTCCACATTCTTCTTCACTCCGATTACTACAATTTTTACTGTTATAAATTATTGGATTGTTAAAAACCTTGTAATTTGGACTACATTGAGGACTTACAAAAACCACAAACTATGTGAAAATAACAATCATGAGATAGATGGGCAAAATCGGAATTTAATTGAAATAATTAACAAGATAAGTAGGAGAATACAAGAGAAGCAGCAAACCTGTGTTGAGAAAGAGAGCTTGAAAGAAAAAGGATTTGGTATTGTGCAGTATTTATTTTTCCAATTATCCTTGGTATTGTAAAGTATTTACCAATTGAACTTTTGTTGTTGACGAATCCGCACTGCTACTGTTTCGAGTGCGGACGCGCTGACGCAACGTCAGCCCGATTAATCATATTTGTCAAGTCAATGTGTGACAGGTTCAACCAAGAAGGTTTATGCAGGAGATCGAACTCGTGACCTTACGATTCCGCGCTTTACCGCTACACCAACTTAACTACCTTGCGTGTCCAATTGAGCTGTCTATGAGAACTATTATGCAGTATTTATTGTTAACATTAATAACGAGAGTTTAGTGTACACGTCGGGCGAATAGTAATAAAATAAAAGACTATAGAGTGATTTTGAACCACGTGCAGTTGCAAATGACAACAAATCAATGGAAAATAAATGCGTATACAGAGTACAGACCCACCTGTCAAATAAAATTAAATATTATTAATACGGACGGCAGACCCACCATGCGGCTAGAAAGGGTAACAAGGAATTGTACTGGGTGTTTTTTATGGTAAATAGTTAACAGTGTTTACATCAAACAATGATTAAATTATTTAATAAAGTAAATATATATATATTAATTAAGTGATAATTATATATATATTCAAATATATATTATATATTTATTGATTTGATGTCGTAAATTTTTGTCACAAAGTTGTTGGTTGAAAATTTATTTATTTAAGATATAAAGTAGATGTGCGGTGGGGGAAAGATGCAAGAGAAGCGAGGAATCTATATATGAATTATGATGAGATGATTTCACCTTTTTAAAATTTTGGGGATGAATTACGAAAAGATAAAAAAGGGATTTTGTTTTATCACACCAAATACTAGTATATTGTATTTGCTCATTGAAGGAGTTACTGATAGAATATTTTTTGAATATTCTTTCATTAATTGTATATCTACTATTTTAGGTAGATTTATAATTCTTTTGTAATTATATTGATTAGTTACCTAGTTTATAACAAGGTAAATACTTTTATAATACTATATATATTGTAAACCATTCATCAGTAAAATATAACAACACAACAACATACCCAGTGAAATCTCACACTGTGAGGTCTGAGGAGGGTAGAGTGTACACAGATCTTACCTCCACCTAGGTAGAGCGATCAAGCGGAGACCTTCACACGCCCAACCTCAAGCCTGGGATCGTGCCCTACCCGGGCACCCTTCTACCTTAACAACTAAGTAAATCGAAATTAAATAACACCCCTTTTTTTTTAAACCAATCAGACGTGCAAGCGGCAAAGCCGATACGGCCGCCATATAATATACATAACAAAAGACACTACACCGCATACGAGTCCAATCCCACACATATTAATACTGCACTTAAGAGTTATATCAACTACGACGGACAAGGCCCCGCTGCATCCATAACTATACAAAAGCATGCATCGAAAGAACTTATACCAAAAAGATAAACTCCCGAATGTAACGAGCTATCCAAAACTCGAGCAGGTCCTACACCGCCGATCACCAAACAACGCACTAAACTCGCAGATGAACGCAAATTCGGCGAGGTCAAGACGGGAATGTATCAAGTATGAAGCGAGCAGCATCAGAATGAAATCATAATCTAAACAAAACAGAGATACGTATGATAGCCAACCTACAAGATACACAACACATAAGCGATATAATAAGTCGTGACGACGCCTCAAGTCATTTCTAAAATATAACCACTGTCCCACGCCCATAATATCAATCACGCCTGGAATCCTTCCTCACCGCTTCAGCCCATGATATAATATAACACCAATAGCATACATGAACACCAAGTCCCACCGTGTCCTAAAACTGACGCCAAGTAGAAACGAGCAGTGGTATAACGCCTCGGGTTTACCCTCATTTATACTCTTACCCTCGAGTAGGTGGTAAGCGGGGTATAATGTCTTGGGGTTTACCCTCATTTATACTCTTACTCGAGAAGGTGGTATAGCGCCTGGGGTTTACCTCACTTATACTCTTACCCTATCTCAACCTGGCCACAAACAACACATAAGCACTACCAATGGTAAAGCGGGTATAATGTCTTGGGGTTTACCCTCATTTATACTCTTACTGGAGAAGGTGGTATAGCATCTCGGGGGTTTACCTCACTTATACTCTTACCCTATCTCAACCTACCACAAACAACACATAAGCACTACCAGGTCTTTTATAAAAAATCCGGGAATTTAACCCAAGTACTACAAATCACGGAAGCATACCCGTGGAATCCCACATCACTGTCGGTACTGTTATACCCCGTATTTCCCGAGTATGTACGTAAGGACGTACGTAGAAAATTTGAACTTGAGAATTAGGCTTGGCCGAAATTTATTTGTTCACAACACTTGCTAGAGTCGTTTAAACGAAACGCTTTCACTTTCGTAGGGAAAATTCCGCTATGTCATTTTTAATTTTATGATTTTTCCGAGAGGCGAAACCTTTTGCCAACGAGAGGCGACACTTGTCACCCTCTCATCGCACACGTCATGCAAAAAGGGTGGACGAATTGGCCTTGTTTGCCGGCGGGTTGGTAGGATATTTTGGGGTAGATGGATAAGTGCACTGGCAAGATCTTCGCCCTACACTTGCCTTGCACTGCAAGATTCGCCATCGTCGCCTTGCTAGACCTATAAATACTCTTTGATGACTTCTTCATCCATTCCTAAAATATTTTCTAAGTGTTAAATCCTCCTCCCTCCTTAGTGTAGTTCGCCAAGAGCCTCCCTCCCCTCGTCGAGAGCCCTTCCTCTCGGGGTGCTAGCCGGGTACCCCTAGCCTAGTTGTTTTCATAATACCCCTCTTGGTAGAAATACTCTCAAAAGTATCATATAATGCCCAAATTACCTTAGCCAGATATCTTGTAGTATTCTAAGGTTATACTTATACTAAAAGCCCAAATACTATTATACTTCCTTTCCGTCACAAAACCGAGACCCTAAGGAAAATCTCCATGTTAGTTGAGTAATAAGTGTAAGTTGGTTAGAACTTCTGGCGGTTGTTGGAGCGGCCTGAGCGCACTGAGAGAGCTAAACCTTGCTCGTGATCGACATTTAAACTCTGATAATTACGGGCTTATCGAGGTAAATATCTTGTCCTCTATTGTAATTGGAAATTACATGTTGTATGAGTATATAGTTGAAGTATACTATATATAATCAACGCGTTATCGCAATGTCTTTTGACTTAAGCCCGAATAATAAGAAACCTTTTCAAAGAAGAGTATCGAATCAGATTTATATAGATCAGACATGAGATTGTGTAGCTTTTCATGAGTAGAATTGTACCTTCGTCGTTAGATGTATGACCCCCTGGTTGGCTTGATAGCCGCCCCGACAGAGAGAGAGAGATTTACGCTGCCATGGTGTCGCCGAATTTTCGTAGAATGTTCACGAAGAGATCTAAATGTTAATAAGTCACTGTGGCCTTATAGGTCAAGATTACGCGTGGCGCGATCTACTGGCTTAAAGGAGTAGCCGACAAATGGAAGTACTTGAGCGCTTTTATTAGTCGATACTCGTCGCGAGGTATGCGAACCTCTTCCTATCTCTTCTAGCGTGATACGCTGTGAACTATGTAAGTACGGTAGACGCATACGTGCTAAATGTATTTGATTGGTTTAAAACATAAAGTGTTATAACGCTTTATGGGAAGTTATATAACACTTTATGTTGGTAAGAAAATACTTGTGGTTTTTAAAAGGTAATCGATTTGAACTATAACCGGCTTGTTATGTTAATAAAGAACTCAAGTATTTCAAAAGGTTTTGAATCATTTTGAAAGAAGAGGTAATACTTGATTTGTTTTGAAAACTTAAGAGTTATACTAGCTTTATGGAAAGTTAGGTATAACGCCTTAAGAATGTTTTACCGATTTTGGAAATCGAACGTGTATCGACAAACCATCATAGCGTTAATAAAAGGAAATGTTTTTAATAATTAAGTATTATTAAAACCAAGAGAAACTTCCATCCGCATGTGCTAAGATGAGACAAAATGATATTTCCTAGATCATGGTCATTGAATAAGATTGTTATAAACAAGAATATCCTACTCACATATAAGGCTTATGTTTCTCGATTGTTTAAAGGAGAATTATATTCTTAAATGAATAAGACTATGAACTACTAAACCTTTCTAAAAAGGCAAACTTGAATACGGGAAATTAGGCAAACTTGAACATCGAAAAGAATGTTGCTACTTGATTTTACAAAGAGAAGTAATTGATTTACTTTAAAAAGATAATCACTCTATTTTCATATACTACGGGTATTGTGTGGTTTTGTGAAGTAACGATCTTTTAAAGATTTAATGTATGAAGTACTTTGGGGATAAAATTCAACTTGTTAGTAGAAAGTACTTGTGTGAATAACTTGATTGTATTGGTTTGTGATAGCCTTGTAATACTTTCTTGTTGATTTGATAAGTAAGCATAGGATGCTACGTGTGTTAGTATCTTGTGATTATTGTGTAAAGTGGTCACTCTTGTCAGGCTTACGTTGTCAAACGTTAAGCCCGCAGATCGTTATTGTATCACATACCCTCGACTTATTATACCGAGGCTTGCCACCTGACGCGTCTCTACGCCTATGCAAATCTCGTGACTACGCGAGCGCGCAGAGCTTCCGTGGATTGATCATTCCGGTGTTTAGCCCGACGCAGGGATTCCTATGCGGCTCGCTGAGACTACGCGGTCTTTTGAGACTACGCGGCCGCGGAGCCTAGCGGATACCGAGGTTAGCCGCTCGACGCGGTATACCTCAGCGATGGGACCATGATTCGAGGAATACCTCACGCGGGTCCGCGTGACCTATGCGAGTCGCGAGAGTTCCAGGATAGACGCGACATCGATATCATGCGCGAGCCGCCTTCGACATGCGTGCGCCTAGAAAGACCCTGGATACGCCAGGGTATTTTTGGCATCGCTGGTCTTAGTAGTCGGCTATGCCTTCGCATTTGCCCCGCACGGTTTTATTGTGATAACTTTGAGGCGCGAGTCCCCGACTTGATACATCGCTATTTATCAGGAATCGTAATTGCTATCATACATGCCTCCCGCTTTATATAGACTACTATGATTTCATTTACGATTTATTTTCGGGCCACATACTGTACTGTTAGATCGACCTCTTCGGGCCGCTCACGCCGCAGTAAAGGTACACCGCCGCTGATCCTCGCCTAGTGGTCACGATCAGTTGGGAAAGCTCCGCTTTCTCCGAGGCTTATCTTCGTATAGTCACCGTTGCCAGAGGTATTTACATTCGTGGTATGGCGGGCCCCGCCCGCCATCATTGTCGTATCATTTCTGCAGGTCCGTAGATCGCCAGCGCGGTTGTAAAAAGGATTAAACTGCTCATTTGTAGAGTTGTTATTTATATATACGCCGAAAGGCAAGTTTTCCTCGACATTATTTTCAGACTTCATTTGTTTCACGATGTGTTTTATGTTCTACGACACTGATGTTGTATCACTAGGGTGCCCGGTAAGGCACCAACACGCCCGCATTCGGTCGTGACAAAAGTGGTATCAGAGCGCTTAATCCTCTGGAAAGTTGTCTACGCATCGTATCCAGAAGTTTGATTATCGCTGTCGCGCACTACACCAATAATCGTGAGGCTATAGGATATTTAGGATTGGTTTCTATTCTTCTCACTCGAGATCGTGCCTTAGAGCGGTGTTGTAAGTCGGACCTCTAACGTATTTCTTTCCTTACCGCTATGCCTCCGCGCAGGCAACCGCCCGTGAGGGCAAGGCGCCGGCGAGTCGCGAGTAGTATGCAGGTTACGCTGGCACAGCCCAATCATCACCGCGGTGCTTCATTCGGGAGTTTTGCGACGCCACTAGCCACAGCAGTTTAGCACGCACGGCGCTTCCATCGCGCCATGATATTTGAACCTTCGCCCACGACCGAACAGAGAATATAGATTTCGCGAGGCGACCCGCATTAACTATGGATTTGACTACCGCAGAGTATACCGATGTATCGCGAGTCTTGATGAATATCAACGGTTGTCGCAAAGAGTAAGTTCTTCGCCAGTTTCGAGCATGGCTCGTACGGCTTACGCGCAGCAGCCGAGAAACGTAGAGATCGACGGTTAACCAGGCGACGCAGAAGAGGCCGAGTAGAAGGTCCTTCGTAACTCATGAGGCGAGTCGCCACCAAATAGATTAGATTATGCACATCCACCAGCGTAAAGGTCCTCCACAGGTTCGGGACGCTCGGTACGCAGGAGTTGGTCGAGCTCCGAGCTTCCGCTCACGCCTACACGTAGTTCCACCATCCGATTCGCTTTTTCGGTGTTCACACGCGGCAGCGCCATCCCCGGAATGTCGTCTTTTAGTTGGTACGTGTTGCATCGGCGACCGCCGTGGTCCGATGTCGAAAGAGTGTCCTCGGAGGACTTAGCCTTCGTGATCGGTGGGTAGTTTGTCATCTTCCTTAGCTGCGCGCTCTACGGGCAGTTTGATTAGAACGACTAAGGAGGAAGCAGAGATATAGATATATCCTTAACCTCTGTAGATCTCAGATGTGATAAGCGAGTATACCTTAAGTGCTATGTTCGATAGCAGGTGTTAGTTGTGATTAGAAATCATGGTGGTTAACCGAGTAAGATTTTGGGGGATGAAGGTGTGAGCCTTAGAGTTTTATACGCAGACCTTAGAGGTGCGCCTTCTCGAGTAAAAGATGTATTGTTTATGTTTGACTTTATGAGTGCATAGTGCACGCGAGTTATGTTGTGGATTAGTCCCCGAGTAGCGTGGAATGAAAGAGGTAGTTGAATCCAAGACCGCTAGGTTTTCGTAACGTGATTAGCGAGATTGTTCGCCGTTGAGCTAGTATAGCGCGCGCCGCCGGGTTGAGGCTACGCCGCGTCAACCCGCGCAGTGCTCAGCGCGGGTCAGGTGGTCCCGCTTTGGGTCAGTTACGAGGTGTTAGCCCAAGTTTAGTTAACCAGCATTTACGTGGACGATTCGACCAGAATGGCCGGCGAGGTCACCGCCTTGTTTTCTAGCAAAGACCTTTTACTCGCAGTTGTTGTTTTTCGTAAAGGTTGTAAGGCGCGTGGTGCCTACCTTCACCTTATGACGCATGGAGCCAGTGGCACGCTGCTTTTGTTTCGGAAGTTTTACCAAGCGGGTTAAGAACTCAGTGAGTCTCGACCGCATTCGCCCCGCCATCGTGTGGAATTCGCGGTAGTTGTGGGATTGTTGTCCCTGTGGAGGAGTGTTTAAGCTACCATTTCGCTTTTCGAATGTCGCCTTACGAGGCCTTGTAGGGGCGGAAGTGTAAGCCGGCCGATTGGTTCGATGTTGGCATACGATTCGGATAGTTGGTTCAGCTTGTCCCAGACCGTGGATAGGGTAAAGCTTTTGCAGAGGTTCGCGGCTCGGAGAAATCGTGCGGATAATCGGCGACGACGCTAGAGTTCAAAGGACGGTCGGTCTTCAAGATACCACCGGTTTGGGTGTGACGAGTTTTGGAACAGAGGAACTTAGCCCGAGTTACTTTGGGCCTTACGATCCGTGCGAGTAGGCCAGTTGCGCTATATGTTAGCTTTTGCCGTCCGACTTAGGAGGCAAGACGTCCGGCCTTCAGATTGTTATGATCGGGAAAGTATCGAGATCCATCCGTCAGTGTTCCCGCTAATGATGACCACGTTAGAGATAGTAACCGAGTTTTGGAACCGGGCGATTTAAATGTGGTAAGAGTTCGAGTGTACGACACCTCGTGGATCGTGACGTTGTCCGGCATCATTTGTTGGGTCGCGAGTGACACTAGAACCTCGCGCAAAGTGACAAAAGTGGTATCGGAAGAAGCGAGCATGTATGGCGAGCATAGATGTGATCATTTCTTTTGTAAGGAGAAGGCGCGAAGGAAGTATATTTTAGACCCCGAGAGAGGTGTTTCCTCGTGGACTTGGATGTAAGTATTTTCGCATTGTTTCGTGGCCATTGTGGCGAGGATTGTTTCGTAAGTACGGTAGTGAAGACTACATCGCGCACGCTTGTTTTTGAGATTCTTAGAAGGAACATTCGACGAATGTTTCTACGAGGAGAATGTTATACCGTATTTCCAGTATGTAAGCGACGACGTAGAAAATTTGAACTTGAGAATTAGGCTTGGCCGAAATTTATTTGTTCACAACACCCTGCTAGAGTCGCTTTTCGACGAAACGCTTTCACAATTTTCGTAGGAAAATTCCGCTATGTCATTTTTAATTTTGCGGATTTTTCGAGAGGCGAATTTTTTGGCCAACGAGAGGCGACACTTGTCACCCTCTCATCGCACACGTCAGCGTAAAGGGTGGACGAATTGGCCTTGTTTGGTCGGGGTTGGTAGGATATTTTCGGGTAGATGGATAAGGTGCACTTGGCAAGATCTCGCCCTACACTTGCCTTGACTGCAAGATTCGCCCTACACTTGCCTTGCACTTGGCAAGATCTTAGCCATCGTCGCCTTTGCTAGACCTATAAATACCCTCTTTGATAACTTCTTCATCCATTCCTAAAATATTTTCTAAGTGTTAAATCCTCCTCCCTCCCCTTAGTGTAGAGTTCGCCAAGAGCCTCCCTCCCCTCGCCGAGAGCCCTTCCCCTCCGGGTGCTAGCCATGGGTACCCCTAGCCTAGTTGTTTTCGTGATAATACCCCTCTTGGTAGAAATACTCTCAAAAGTATTGTTATAATGCCCAAATTACCTTAGCCATATACCTTGTAGTATTCTAAGGTTATACTTATACGAAAAGCCCAGAAATACTATTATACTTCATTTCCGTCACAAAACCGAGACCCTAAGGAAAATCTCCATGGTTAGTTGGAGTAATAAGTAGAAGTTGGTTAGAACTTCTGGGGTTGTTGGAGCGGCCTGAGCGCACTGAGTAAGAGAGCTAAACCTTGCTCGGGATCGACATTTAAACTCGGATAATTATGGGCTTATCGAGGTAAATATCTTGTCCTCTATTGTAATTGGAAATTACATGTTGTATGAGTATATAGTTGAAGTATACTATATATAGAATCAACGCGTTATCGGCAATGTCTTTTGACTTAAGCCCGAATAATAAGAAACCTTTTCGAAAGAAGAGTACCTTGAATCAGATTTACATGGGATTCAGACATGAGACTTGTGTAGTTTTTACGTGGAGTATAATTGTACCGCTCGGGTTAGATGTATGAACCCCCGGTTGGCTTGATAACGCCCCGATGAGGAGAGATTTACGTTGTCATGCGGGAGGCCGCCAATTTTCGGTAGAATGTTCTACGAAGAGATCTAAATGTTAATAAGCGCGCGTGGCCTTATAGGTTGAAGTACTACGTGTGGCGCGATCTACTCGCTTAAAGGAGTAATGACAACGGAAGTACTTGAGCGTTTGCTATTAGTCGATACTCGCCGAGGTATGTGAACCTCTTCCTATCTCTTCTAGCATGATATGTGAACTATGTAGTACGGAGACGCATACGTGTGCTAAATGTATTTGATTGGTTTAAAACATAAAGTGTTATAACGGCTTTATGGGAAGTTGGTTATAATGACTTTATGTTGGTAAGAAAATACTTGTGGTTTTTAAAAGGTAATCGATTTGAACTATAATCGGCATATGTGTTAATAAAGAACTTGAAGTATTTCAAAAGGTTTTGAATCATTTTGAAAGAAGAGGTAATACTTGATTTGTTTTGAAAACTTAAGAGTTATACTAGCTTTATGGAAAGTTAGGTATAACGTCTTAAGAATGTTTTACCGATTTTGGAAATCGAATGTGTATCGACAAACCATCGCGTTAATAAAGGAAATGTTTTTAATAATTAAGTATTATTAAAACCGAGAAACTTCCATCCGCATAAGCTAAGATGAGACAAAATGATATTTCCTAGATCACGGTCAGTAATAAGATTGTTATAAACAAGAATATCCTACTCACATATAAGGCTTATGTTTCTCAGATTGTTTAAAGGAGAATTATATTCTTAAATGAATAAGACTATGAACTACGAAACCTTTCTAAAAGGCAAACTTGAACATGGGAAATTAGGCAAACTTGAACATTGGAAAAGAATGTTGCTACTTGATTTTACAAAGAGAAGTAATTGATTTACTTTAAAAAGATAATCACTCTATTTTCATATACTACGTATTGTGTGGTTTTGTGAAGTAACGATCTTTAAAGATTTAATGTATGAAGTACTTTGGGGATAGGTATTGAACTTGTTAGTAGAAAGTACCTTGTGTGAATAACTTGATTGTATTGGTTTGTGATAGCCTTGTAATACTTTCTTGTTGATTTGATAAGTAAGCATGTTAGGATGCTACGTGTGTTAGTATCTTGTGATTATTGTGTAAAGTGGTCACTCTTGTTGTGCTTACGTTGTCAAACGTTAAGCCCGTTATCGTTATTGTATCACATACCCTCGACTTATTATACCGGTGGCTTGCCACCTTGATGCGGTCTCTACGCCATGCAATCCTTGTGACTACGCGGAGCGCAGAGCTTCGTGGATTGATCATTCCGTGTTTAGCCCGACGCGGGATTCCCTACGCGTCTGGCTGAGACTACGCGGTCTGAGACTACGCGGCCGCGGAGCCTCAGCGGATACCGAGGGTTAGCCGCCACGCGGTATACCTCAGCGATGCAGGACCATGATTCGAGGAATACCTCACGCGGTGCGGGTGACCTATGCGAGTCGCGAGAGTTCCGTGGATAGACGCGACATTGATATTGCGCGAAAGGCCGCCTTCGACATGTGCGGTCAGAAAGACCTGGATACGCTTTGTGGTATTTTTGGCATCGTGGTCTTAGTAGTCGGCTATGCCTTCGTACTTGCCCCGCACGGTTTTATTGTGATAACTTTGGCGTGAGTCCACGACTTGACATGATCGCTTATTTATTGTGAATTGTAATTTGGTTATCATACATGTCTCCCGCTTTATATAGACTACTATGATTTCATTTACGATTTATTTTCGCCACATACTGTACTGTTAGATCGACCTCGGCCGCGTTCATCGCCAGTAAAGGTACACCGCCGTTGATCCTCGCTCTTGGTCACAGTCAACGTTGGGAAAGCTCCGTTTCCGAGGCTTATCTTCGTATAGTCCGCCGTTGTAGGTATTTACATTCGTGGTATGGCGGCCCTCGCCCCGCCATTGTTGTCGTATCATTTCTTAGAGGTCTGTAGTACTGTTGTGGGCAGGGTTGTAAAAAGGATTAAACTGTTCATTTGTAGGAGTTGTTATTTATATATATGCCGAAAGGCAAGTTTTCCTCAGATTACTATTTTGTACTTCATTTGTTTCATGTATGTGTTTTATGTTCCGCTGATTACTCTGATGTTGTATCACTAGGGTGGCACCAGTCACGGGCCCAGATTCGGGTCGTGACAGGTACGTCCAAGTAACTTACAACAAGACAGCCGACCCTCCAACCGAGAGTCGCGGCAACGAAATAAAACATAATTCTTGCACTCAAAGGCTATCACCAGCACACATAGGCTAATTCTCAATTAACCAAGTCAAAGTACTTATCAAGGCACACATAGAATAATTCTCAATTTAACAAGCCAAAGTACTTATCAAGGCACACATAGAATAATTCTCAATTAAACAAGCCAAAGTACTTCGTACGTACATTCTTTTCAAAAGACTCATTTTTATGTAAAACCCCAAGATACTAACATCCGTAGTATCAAGGTGTGTCTATTTTTCAAAGTAAGTTACTACACTTTTAGAAAACTCATTTCAAAGCTTGAAATCAAGTAACTTCACATTTTCACAATCTAGGCAACTTATTCCCATTAATCAAAATAGACAACTTTCTTAACCTTCCATAAAGTCGTTATAACCAACTTCTCATAAAGCCGTTATAACCCTTTATGGTTTTAGACATATTCATTCCTTTTATAACCAAGAGACTTATACTAATTAAGACCAAGTATCACATACTTACAAATCAAGGTCTTAACTTTCAAAATACTTCAAGTCTCTTAATATATAGAAAACAAGTTTCTTCTCTTAAATCATGTCATTTCTCCTCTTTTAAATCAAATAAGTAAATCACTCCTTTGACTTCCCTAAAGTCATTATAATGACCCTTAGGTTTTGGAACTAAGGCACTAGCCAAAAGATTTGGAAACAACTTCCTTTTCAAGACTCTATGTACTTTAAGTAAAATACTTTCACTTTTAAGAATCCAAACTTCACTAAGGAAATGGATTATACAACTTACAATTTAAACATCAAAGTACAATCAAGGAAGTACATAGAACAAATTCTATTTTAGTCAATCCAAATACAACCAAGGAATGGATCATTTAAGGAGTAGGACATACTTTCTTTATCTTAAGGAATCATGCTGTAAGAGGAGATAGTTCACATACCTTTCTGGCTAAATCCACAAGCTGCCGAATACGCCATACGATGTTGTCAACCTATAATGGTCACAACAAGACTATCAACTTCTGTCTCTAACGTAGAATAATACTAAGTATACGGTCTCTAATTCTACGGAAAATCGGGCAGCACTTCCTTTGTTTCTACTCACTTTGCCACCTTTTTCAAGGAAGAATACAATAACAAACACGCCACATTTAAGGCTCAAAACAACAACCAATCAAAGGGGATTACACGCCTTACAATACGTGTAAAATTCCGCCCCACAATTCATATCAAGTAGTACAAAAAATCCAAGCCATTCTCGGGCAATCTTATAACCAACAACACTAAGTCTTTTCCAATCCTTTTCCAATTCCAAGTTCTAAGGTCTAACATGTTATATAGTCATAAACAACTTCAACAACTACAATTTCCTTTTTATACAACATGCGACGACTTAAACTAATAATCAACTTGAATTGTAATCTTAATGCTAACATTCTAGTTTTCGGATTATGGTTCCAATAGCCAATATAATTATCAAACTTCATACTATACATCTCATGCTTGCTAATAACCATAGCTACAACAACAAGTAATCTCAATTACTAAAACGGCAAGATTATACCTTTATAAGCCCTTAAAATTTCCAAGATTCAAAGTCGCGCCTTAGCAATTCTTAGCTCATTTCCTTATGTTCCAATCCGCTCCAAGCACTCCTTAGAAGCCTATGAAGAACCCATCTTCAAGTTCCAACTTCAAAGTTGAAGAACTCCTTAAGTTTCCGCCTTGCGACTAATATGAAAATGTCGTTTTCCCGAAATCTTTCTATTGAGATATCCTTACAATACCCTTAGGGACCTTGGGTTTAAGTCTTGTGAACAATGGATCAAAACTACAAAATTTTCTTGTGAACTTGACCTTGAACCCGAGAGCTATATGCTTGAAGAACAAAGTGTGAAATTTTTCTAAGTGTTGGGGAGCTTGTCTTGCACTAGAGTAGTGAATATATAACACAATGGAGGGCTTAGATAATAACACTTGTTAGGTTTTGGATGAAAGAGATCAAGCCAAATGGCTCTTGACTTGGTCAACAATGTCAAGCTCTTAATTAGCAAGACTTTGTCATCTACACATTGGTCAAATGACCATTTTAGCCTTGCAAAATTTCGACCAAGACCATGTGGTGGAGGTGTCACGTGTCGCCCTCTCATTCGTTCATAAAATTCTGTAACCCTCGTGGGCCCCACAAAACGTAAAATTCCTCGGGTGGGCCCCACGTGACCAAATCCGTAAAAATAAATTTCCATAAGGTTAAAAGTTCCATACTCCTCAAATAATACATTTTGAGAATCCAATTCTCATCAACGAACATTTTTCCTTTCCGACGTTCGGAAGATTTTCCGTCGGAAAAACAATTCTTCCTTTCGTACTAATTTCCAAGTCTTGTTTCCTTACGTACATTCTCTTATACATGTCCTGGGCTTACGGGGTGTAACATTCTTCCCCCCTTAGAAACATTCGTCCCCGAATGTTCTTAGTCGATTTTCAAGCTATACACACTCCGGCACAATCTGTATACTATGCCTATCAATCAAAACTGCACAAGACCAACGATGCCACACATGGCCACCACAACATACGTAAACATAACAATGGACCTTCCGTCCGTGGTCCCTTCTCACAAAACTCGAAGGTTACAGTCTTCTCAAACACAGGATCCTTAGAGGTTCCTTTCTTTCCTTACTTGTCATACTTTCTCGTGCTTTCAAACTTATCTAGTACACGTACAAAATCTCAAATATTGTTTCTATTCTCCAATCCTTGGAGTTACTAACCAAACTTGGCCATATTGTTACTTACTTTCCCGTTAAGGCTCTTCTCGGTCCTTACGACCTGATTCCGATGGAACGCGTCCACAAACTCGTACAACGATCAACTAGACTTGGGCCTTGCACCCTCATGACCCTATCACATAGCGGGACTATTTCTAACTGACATCACCCCATTCCATACTACCGGCTGACCCGAAATGAGTCCATAACCCGACTCATCGTCACACTTAACTTCTCATTCTTAGTCTGAAATAAATCTTTCTCTTATCTCAAGATACTTCTCACCCTATCCCCCTATTCACTAGAGGTTTGTCACATAGGTCGAAGTATTTCTACCGTACATTCCTCCCTATTGGTCTTACAATGTTATGGGGCAATTTCAACTTGTGAACTCTACACAACTATAGTCTCAGTTCACTTACCATTCTTGTCAACATTCTTAACTTTTCACTTTACTAATCAAAGTATCCCTACCTCTGGGGTACTATCACTTTACAACTCTAGCAATAAAGGGAAAACATATATGCTAGGGAAAAATCTGAATCTATCAACGCACGTATGATTCAAAAGAATCGAAATATACCAGAACCACGAGATGTCGCCCGATCCTCGCCCAGAGTCACGCCATCTATGCGGTTCAAGGACCGCCAGAACTATAAACTCCACTCGACCTCTACCACGGCTGGGTCGACATCCAACACCGCTCGGGAACGCACACCGCGAAAGGAATCAACCATCGCCTCATAGCCGAGCCACCTCACCTGCTCTTTCTAAAAGGACATACCTCCGAATATGGCCGGACGGCCACAACAAAACAAACACTTGTGCCATAACGGCATTTCCGAATGATGCTTACCACATCCGATACATCGAGGAATAGGTGGCTCGACCGAGAAAGTCCTCTCGCTTCGGTAACCTCGACCCTGGAGCTTGGACCGACTCCTAAATACCTCGTGGGGTCCAATCTCCCACCTGTGATTTGCGGGGGTATATACTGGGTAGGCTGGGACGAATATCTCACTTCTTGAGGCCGCCGCCCAAAACTCACCGATAACCAACCTGCTCAAATTCTCTTACGCCGATCTCCGCTGCCCTATACCCTCTGTACACTGCCTGCATCGCCGAATAACCTCGTCCGATGAAATCAGTAGCACCGCTTATCTTCGTCAATAACATAATCGCCGCTGATACCAATTTTGACCGTTTTGATATTTGTCGCAATTTCATCTGCTTTAGGACATCGCATTCTAATCATCATTTTTGCATTTTTATCTTTATATTTTAAAATTAAGCGTTATGTTATGTTTCTATTATTACTACACCGCTGCTTATTTTAATAATATTTGCTTTCTTTAAATAATTAATCGACATCCGCTTATTTTTAATTAGACATTAAACGCTTGTTAAATATCGATTTTTATTATTATCGCATCGGCATTTACATTTTTTATAATTTTGTATCTTGTTAAATAATTTTTCTTTTAAAAATTAAACCGCTTTACATTTTGTCAATCCAGTCCAGTACGGAACCCAATCTGAATCATTCCAATTCAACACCATTTCTATTTCATCCAAACACCCCTTTATTCCCCATTTTAAATTTCAAACACCCTTTATTTCCCATCTTTTAAATTTCAAATACCATTTTTCTCCCCCCCCCCAAACATTACCCCCCCTTTATTAAAAGGAGGGGGCACTTTTAGAGAACCAAATGGTATGGCAAAGAGAGACGGGCGATGGACAACGCTCATAAAAGGAAAAGAGGCATCACCATCCGGGATTTTGAAAAAAGAAGAAAAAGAAAAGAGAAATCATTCCTCCTCACCATCGTCGCCGCCACTCCCCTTCACGAGTTCTATCTTCTACGAACCCCTTTTAAATAGCCTCTCTCCTCTCCACTCATCTCCTCCACTCATCTCCTCACCCCATCGCTTCGCCGGGCCGACCACCGCCATCGCCGAACAACCGGCGACTACATAACTCCACCATCACCGGCGAACCATCACCTCATCCCATCGCCCACATCCTCAGAAGATCGCGTGGCGCTGCTCCGCGACTGCCGTGGAAGTGACGCCGCCGCCACGACCGCTTTTTATATCACAAATCGCCGCTTGCTTCTCTTTCGCTGCTATTATGTTATTGTTGTTGTGGATCGATTTGATAACTCGCCAAGTGTTGAAAACTTCGCGATCGTGTTTGGTTTCTTGTTGGGAGTTTCGCTGGTCACTGGCGGGGACCGATTGTTTTGGTTATTTCGATGTCTTGCCGAGTTCTAAAAAGAAAACTCCGCGATCGTTGGTTTTCCGACCGATTCGGTCGTCGGATTCCGCGAAACTACGTTGCTTTGTTCCTAATGTTTCATGGACCTCTCGTTGCTATACCATCGCCATCGCTTTCTATTGTTCTTGGTTGTTTTCCTGATCGGTTTCAGACAGCATCGTTACGCTATTTTTGGGTTGATTCTGGCAATTTTTGTCTTATTTTTGTTAAATGGACTGGAGCAGATTTTGTTCCAAATGAACGGATGCTATGCTTTTAATTTATTTACTGATTTTTGGACAAGTTACTACACTTGGTATTTTACTTATTTTTAAATATAATGCTACATTTGGTATTTACTGATTTTTGAACAAGTTACTACACTCGGTATTTACTGATTTTTGAACAAGTTACTACACTTGGTATTTTACTGATTTTGAATTTGATACTACACTGGCCTACGAAGGATTTATCCGTCGATCTGGAGGCTCCCGTGGTAAGCGAGACTAATATGTGGCGAGGAGGAAAGTGAAAAGATTAGACGAGAATGCATAGTATCGCTCACCGTGAGGCGAGTCGACCGCCACCGTAGCGATATCGCTTCTCATGTCTTAGTATCTTTGGCATAACACTAAACGAGCCCACACTATATAAAAATATATCTTTTACAATGTATTTTACATATATATCTATATATATATATATATATATACATATATTGTGTTTGTTTGATAATTTATTTATTATTTACTAACTCTTCTACTAAGTGTCTTTTATGCAATTTATATGCACCCCAAAGTTAAAATATTCGCATAAAATAAAATAAAAGCGAAGTGTCGCTAATTTCTTTTCATTACATTTTTTATGATTGTTTACTTTTATTACTATCTTGTTAAATATATATTTATTTTAAATATTTGCATGTCTAGTTTAAATATCTTTTGATTAGTTTAATAATTAGAACACTTTTAGAATTGTAAATTGCATGTTAGCACAATAATACTAACCTAAGTTTGAACGGACAACCGCAAGTTAGCGGATCCTTTAGGATGCCTAACCCCTTCCCTTTAGGATAATGAAGAACCCTTACCTAGAATCTCACATAGCTTTCACAGACCTTAAAAAATGGAGATCATTCGTAGTATTTTATGCTACATTTTCAGTGTCCTAATTCACTATAATAATTAGGTGGCGACTCCTTTAAAAATGCAAATTGAGGAATCTAACCATGTAGCAGTAATCCCGTTTCCGACTCCGGTTGAAATGGGGCGTTACAACTGCTTCCCTCATGAACCTATAGTATTCTCCTAACTGAGAAACTGGAGGCTCTGGTGTTGGGGTCTCAAAACCTGGCGCAGAAGAACTCGCCGACTGCGGAACAATATCCAGATACCACAGGCATACGCCTATCAACTCTTCGAGTCCGACTAGTAGCTCTCGCTACTCCTTTGCCCTTCTGGCGTGCGTTGCCCTCGAGGCATAATCAGAACACAAAATCACGTCGAGAGGAATTATCTTACTAACATGGCTATGGCACGATCTTAGAGTGAGAAGAATAGAAACCAACTCCTAAATGTCCTGTAGCCTCTTGTTTATGGGTGTGGCGCGCAACACACCGATAATCAAGACTCTACTAGACACGGTCTGTAGACATTCCGAGTACTGACTGCTCTAATACCACTCTGTCACGCCCCGAACCCCGGGCCCATGACTGGTGCCCTACCTTGTCACCCTTCTACCTTAACAACTAAGTAAATCATGGAAATTAAATAACACCTTTTTTTTTTAAAACCAATCAGTGCGTGCGGCAAAGCCGATACGCCGCCATATAATATACATAACAAAAGACACTACACCGCATACGAGTCCAATCCACACATATGAATACAGCCTCAAGAGTTATATCAACTATGACGGACAAGGCCCCGCTGTATCATAATCAGATAAAAGCACTGTCTTGAAAGAACTTATACCAAAAAGATAAACTCCGACAGAAGGAGCTATCCAAAACTCGAGCGGTCCTACACTGCCGATCACCAAACAAGCACCTAAACACGCGGCGTGAACGCGGCCGAAGGAGGTCAAGACGAAGAATGTACCAAGTATGTGAAGTAGTAAATCTTGTAATGAAATCATAACGATCTAAACAAAAGCAGAGACATGTATGATATCCAACCTACGATACAACACATAAGCAGTCATAACAAGTCAGGGACGCATGCCCTCAAGTCATTTCTAAAATATAACCACGGGTCTCACGCCCATAATATCAATCATGCCCGTGGAATCCTTCCTCACTGCCGGCAGTCCATGATATAATATAACACCAATAGGCATACATGAACACCAAGTCCCACCTGTGTCTTAAAAGCAGATGCGGGCGAGTAGGAAAACGAGCAGGTGGTATAACGTCTTGGGGTTTACCCCTCATTTATACTCTTACCCTGGAGAAGGTGGTAAAGCAGGGGGTATAATGTCTTGGGGGTTTACCCCTCATTTATACTCTTACCCTGGAGAAGGTGGTATAGCGTCTTGGGGGTTTACCCCTCACTTATACTCTTACCCTATCTCAACCGTAGTCAAACAACACATAAGCACTACTGTGTCTTTTATAAAAATCCGAATTTAACCTAAGTACTACAAATCACTAAGCATACCCGTGGAATCCCACATCACCGATGCGCCCAAGTAACTTACAACAAGACAAATGCCTCCAACCGAGTCAGAACGAAATAAAACATAATTCTTGCACTCAAAGGCTATCACCAGCACACATAGGCTAATTCTCAATTAACCAAGCCAGAGTACTAATCAAGGCACACATAGAATAATTCTCAATTTAACAAGCCAAAGTACTTATCAAGGCACACATAGAATAATTCTCAATTAAACAAGTCAAAGTACTTCGTACGTACATTCTTTTCAAAAGACTCATTTTTATGTAAAAACCCAAGATACTAACACCCGTAGTATCAAGGTGTGTCTATTTTTCAAAGTAAGTTACTACACTTTTAGAAAACTCATTTCAAAGCTTGAAATCAAGTAACTTCACATTTTCACAATCTAGGAAACTTATGCCCATTAATCAAAATAGACAACTTTCTTAACCTTCCATAAAGCCGTTATAACCAACTTCCCATAAAACCGTTATAACCCTTTATGGTTTTAGACATATTCATTCCTTTTATAACCAAGAGACTTATACTAATTAAGACCAAGTATCACATACTTACAAATCAAGGTCTTAACTTTCAAAATACTTCAAGTCTCTTAATATATAGAAAACAAGTTTCTTCTCTTAAATCATGTCATTTCTCCTCTTTTAAATCAAATAAGTAAATCACTCCTTTGACTTCCCTAAAGTCATTATAATGACCCTTAGGTTTTGGAACTAAGGCACTAGCCAAAAGATTTGGAAACCACTTCCTTTTCAAGACTCTATGTACTTTAAGTAAAATACTTTCACTTTTAAGAATCCAAACTTCACTAAGGAAATGGATTATACAACTTACAATTTAAACATCAAAGTACAATCAAGGAAGTACATAGAACAAATTCTATTTTAGTCAATCCAAATACAACCAAGGAATGGATCATTTAAGGAGTAGGACATACTTTCTTTATCTTAAGGAATCATGCTAGAAGAGGAGATAGTTCACATACCTTTTCGGCTAAATCCACAAGCTAAGCCGAATACGCCATACGTATAAGTGTCAACCTATAATGGTCACAACAAGACTATCAACTTCTATTCTCTAACGTAGAATAATACTAAGTATACGGTCTCTAATTCTACGGAAAATCGGGCAAAGACTTCCTTTGTTTCTACTCACTTTGCCACCTTTTTCAAGGCCGAATACAATAACCAACACGCCACATTTAAGGCTCAAAACAACAACCAATCAAAGGGGATTACACGCCTTACAATACGTGTAAAATTCCGCCCCACAATTCATATCAAGTAGTACAAAAAATCCAAGCCATTCTCGGCCAATCTTATAACCAACAACACTAAGTCTTTTCCAATCCTTTTCCAATTCCAAGTTCTAAGGTCTAACATGTTATATAGTCATAAACAACTTCAACAACTACAATTTCCTTTTTATACAACATGCGACGACTTAAACTAATAATCAACTTGAATTGTAATCTTAAGGCTAACATGCTAGTTTTCGGATTAGGGTTCCAATAGCCAATATAATTATCAAACTTCATACTATATATCTCATGCTTGCTAATAACCATAGCTACAACAACAAGTAATCTCAATTACTAAAACGACAAGATTATACCTTTATAAGCCCTTAAAATTTCCAAGATTCAAAGTCGCGCCTTAGCAATTCTTAGCTCATTTCCTTATGTTCCAATCCGCTCCAAGCACTCCTTAGAAGCCTATGAAGAACCCATCTTCAAGTTCCAACTTCAAAGTTGAAGAACTCCTTAAGTTTCCGCCTTGCGACTAATATGAAAATGTCGTTTTTCCAAAATATTTCTATTGAGATATCCTTACAATACCCTTAGGGACCTTGGGTTTAAGTCTTGTGAACAATGGATCAAAACTACAAAATTTTCTTGTGAATTTGACCTTGAACCCGAGAGCTATATGCTTGAAGAACAAAGTGTGAAATTTTTTTAAGTGTTGGGGAGCTTGTCTTGCACTAGAGTAGTGAATATATAACACAATGGAGGGCTTAGATAATAACACTTGTTAGGTTTTGGATGAAGGAGATCAAGCCAAATGGCTCTTGACTTGGTCAATAATGTCAAGCTCTTAATTAGCAAGACTTTGTCATCTACACATTGGTCAAATGACCATTTTAGCCTTGCAAAATTTCGACCAAGACCATGTGGTGGAGGTGCCACGTGTCGCCCTCTCATTCGTTCATAAAATTCTGTAACCCTCGTGGGCCCCACAAAACGTAAAATTCCTCGGGTGGGCCCCACGTGACCAAATCCGTAAAAATAAATTTCCATAAGGTTAAGAGTTTCATAATCCTCAAATAATACATTTTGAGAATCCAATTCTCATCAACGAACATATTTCCTTTCCGACATTCGGAAGATTTTCCGTCGGAAAAATAATTCTTCCTTTCGTACTAATTTCCAAGTCTTGTTTCCTTACGTACATTCTCTTATACATGTCCTGGGCTTACGGGGTGTAACACCCTCCGTTCAAGACAAAGCATAATAAAAAAACATATTCTTTTATGGTATCAATAGCCTAACCCTAAAGCTCCTACCCTAGCCACCGAATTCCTCTCTTAGACACTTCTTTCCCCCACGACGGAACCCTAGTTTTTCCGACCATTCCCCCTCTCTCTTTCTCCTAAATTTTATCTTTCATGACTGACAAAACCAAATTTCATCATGCACTTGCAGTCAATAATATCAAAAACTCCATCCCTGTCACCCTTGAGATGGAAAAGGGTCAATACTCCTCGTGGGCGGAGCTTTTTAAGATCCATTATCGTGTTTTTACGAAGTAATCGACAACATTATCCCTCCTACACCGAAGTCCACAGACCTTCCCTCGGTTTCGACTTCTAATTATGTACTATGGTCTCGTTTGGATGCACTCGTCCTCCAGTGGATATACGACTGTTGCGAAATTTCTATATGTTACGCAAGTGAATGTATCGCAATTTGTAATAATTTCGATAAGAACGAGTATCGTCCACAGAGATTCAATTATCAAGTACCAATTAACTCATCTTTCGTTTATTTTTGGCAAACGTTTATGAGTTTTGATTTCTAAACTAAGAACTAACAACTAAAGTAATAAGCAGAAATAAACTAAGAAAAAAATACTTGGAGTTTAATTCAGTAATGAAGGTAATTAGGATTTCCAATCTCATCAACTATCCCCTCTATTATTCGATAATGCAAGACTAGCAATCTTTCTTCTTATCAAAATAACAGGTTAACTGGTGTGTTCTATATTCCGGTTAAGACATATAAAAACTCAACCTAAGTGGAAATTTTCTATATTTCTATGATAAATTCTATCTCGTAGGAGGATTAAGATCAATAACCTACACGCTGCACAAGTAATCGTGATACTTTCGTTCAAGATTAAACCTATGTCTAATCAACTATAGCATATTCAAATCTCCTTTTTCAGATCTTGATTTGAAATCATATAAGTAATGAAAACTAATGGTCAGTCAATTCTCATTCAATAAACACAAGTTGATTAGATAATGATAGATGAAGAAGAAATACTAATAATGCATTAAGTCATCATAAAGGTTCAAGCGATTCGACAGAAAATCCTAACAAAGTAATTAGCTCCTACACATGCTAATAAAATTAATTAACTTAAAATCAAACATGAACTGAATTAAAGAAAGAAAAGGAAAATAACTTGAACAATCTGTGTCTTGCTCTCTTGTTTCTTGCCTCGAAAAGTATGATAATCCATAAAATCAGTCTCCCGGGGCTTATATCCCGAAAACCCCTTCTTGGACCTTTTTACCCTCGTAAAAATTAGGGTTTTCTCGCTAATTTCTACCGTTGGCGTCGCGTCGCTTCAGCTAAGCGTCACAACGCTAATTCCCGTGGGAACTTTCTGCCTTTCAAGCGTCGTGGCGCCACTGCTACCCGCTGCAGCACTTCAACAACGTGATTTTTCTCTAGTTTCTGCCTCTAGGGCGCTACAACACTTCCTCCTTGCGCAGCGGTTCTTCAGCGCCGCGACCCTTGCCTTCTTGCGCCGCAGCTCTTCCTCATTCTCTTTGAATTATCTAAAACCTTACTGAATCGCTTCAAACCTGAAAACACAACACAAAACGCATAATACTGTACAAAACAATTAAAAGACAATAAAAGACTCCCTAAAACACACTCTAAAATCATACTAAAAATAGACTTGACAACGACACGATCTCTAATGATCTGTTGCACATCATCATTGAGACCGATGTCATTGCCCGCCAAACGTGGAAACATTTTGGAAAGTATTTTTGTTATACCCCGTAGTTCTGACCCTACGTATGAGAGCGTACGAAAACATGTAAGACTTAAAATTTTCAAAGGATAGGTTGACGGATTATTCCGGACGGGTTTTAGTCAACTTCGGGGCGGGTTATGACCTGATTCATTGAGAGTTCCTAAGTATTTTAAAGGCTTAGGGCGTAGTTCGTTGAGTCTAGATTCCAACGCAACCAACCGTTCGTCGATAGGACGTCGGAGTAGAAAGTTATGAGAGTTACAAGTTCGTGCGATCGGTAAATGCGTTTGAGCAAAGCGGCAGCGCGGCGCGCTAAAATCGAGGGTCACTGAAGTTTCAGCGCCAGACAGCAGCGGCGCGAAAGTCGAGAGAGCCGTGAGGTTTCAGCCGCGGCCGAGGCGGGATTTTGGGCGGAAAAACTTAGGAAAGTCGATTTCTCTTTTAAAAGGCCATGGGAGGGTGACAAGTGTCCCCATCTGATTTTCTTGCATGGCTTATATTGACCAAGTCTTGTAGACTTGGTCATCTCTCAAACATCTTCTCTCTCTAAAAATCAGCTCATTCTCTCTAAAAACCCAAGAAAAATCTGAAAGTTAACCACAAGAAAAGGAAGCTTGTAGCTAGCTTGTTGGCATTATTGTGGTGGTGTTCTTGGCAAGAAAGCTAGCAATATTTGGGATAAGTTTTGGCTAAAACTTTAAGGTAACATTTCTTCCTTTAGATTTAGTTCTAGTGTTGCATGCTTAGAAGAAAGATCTTGTGGTAGTAAAATGATGCACTTAGAGTCATTGCATGCTAGAAAATGTGGTTTGGATATGAAGAATGGGTTAAGAAGAGATTATGAGCATGTTGTAGCCTAAAAACTACCTTAGAATTGTTAAGTGAATTGTTGTAAACTTATTGGGGAGAATTTTGAGTGTGAAATCCCCTTTGAATTGTTGGATTGATTGAGCCTTAAATGTGGTGTTTTGGATGATAAATTTGGCCTTGAGAAAGGTGGCAAAGTGAGTAGAAACAAAGGAAATGCTGCCCGATTTTCCTTAGAATTTAGTGACTTTGAACTTGGATTGTTCTACATTAAGATTAGAGGTTAATAAACGTATCATGACTATTATAGGTTGAAATATTACTTGCGGTAGTTTGGACTTGGCAAGTGGATTGACCAAAGAGGTATGTGAAGCTTTCCTATCTCTTGAGCATGAATAGATGAAACTATGTAGTACGGTAGACGTACAAGATTCGGTATTCTTACTTGTTTTAAGTATATAATGACTTGTTTCATTTTAAGAATGTATAATTCCCTTAGTTAGGAAAAAAAGTATGATTTTACTAAAGTATAGAGTTAATATAACAACTTTATGGGAAGTTGGTTTATTAGCTTCATAAAAGGTTAATGAGAAGAGATTTTCTCTAAATAAGATAAGTATGTGAAGAGGCAAATTGATTTTAAGGTATCAATTGTCCAAAGGTTTTATGTATAAAGAAGAGTCATTGTTGAAAGAGTTGAAGCATATAGTACTTGGGTTAAACTCCTTGTTCTTTTATTAAAGATATGATTAAGTGCCTTAAGTAAACTAAAATGAGAGAGTATATGAACAAGACTAAAAGAAGTTATAAGTTTCTTAACTTATTTATGATATGATGATTTGAGCTAGGGTAAGAGTATGTGCGAGGGCAAGCCCAGATCGTCATACCACATCCTTCATGTAAGAGTATGTGCGAGGGCGGCCCAGATCGCCATACCATCCGCGGTGTAAGAGTATATCGAGGGCAAATCAAGATCGTTATACCATCTCGCACGAGATAAGAGTATATCCGGCGGCAAGCCCAAGATCGTTATACCATCTGCTCCGTGTAGAGTATATCCGAGTCTGACCCCAAGATCGTTATACCATCCGCTGGGGTAAGAGTATATCGAGGAAAGTCCCAAGATCGTTATACCACCTTCGTGGATTTGCTACCCGTGATGCGAGAATACCTCACGCGAGTCCTTATGGGCTTATGCGGGTGAAATAGTCCACGCCGTGGCATGCGATGCGAGGAGTACCGTGCGGGTCCACGGGACCCGTGCGGGTGAAATAGTCCCGGGAGTAGGATGGTTTTATTGATACTACTGCGAGGTACCACTGTTTGATCATGAGCCTCCTATTTTATGCGAGATTATATATATATACTTGTCACTCATTGTTAGTAAGGCACAAGAAAAGGTATTTTATTGTCTTTCATGACTCGGCTTGCTTTTAGACTTGATATCGGTATTACGATTTTTCCAGCCTTTACATACTTGGTACATGTGTTATCGACCCCCTTCCGGGGCTGCGTTAAATGCCGCGGTAAGTAGCGATTGTGGATCCTCATTCTTAGGATCACTCTTCCGATGTCGGAAGCTCCATCCCTCGGACGCTTTGTTATTTTGGTACGGATTTCCACGATGCTATAGGTACTTTGTATATTCGGGGTATGGCGGGGCCCTGTCACGATTGTTATCTTTAAGTGCGTGGTCACATTTATGTTTTGGGCTATAAGAACCAGTTGTACTATTATACTCTTGTTAAGTATGTTTTATGGAAGGCGTTACCTACCGCCACGATGTTACCTTTTATACGATGTGTTATGTATGTTCACGCTATTCTCCGACGTATTCGATGCGGTACCCGGCAGGGTACCGCCGCGCCGGGTTGGGTCGTGACAAAAGTGGTATCGAGCGATTAGTCCTCTGAAAGTGTCCACGCAGCGTGTCTAGTAGAGTCTTGATTATTGGTGTGTCGCGCACTACATCTATAATCGTGAGGTCGCAGATATTTAGGATGGTTTCCATTCTTTCACTCTAAGATCGCACAGAGCCGAGTTATAGGTTGAATCTCCCGATGTTTTCCTTTATGTATCGCTTATGCCTCCACGCAAGGCAACCGCGGCCCGGCGGCAAGGCACCGAGGTGCCGCTAGTGGACGCGGAGAGTCACGCAGGCACAGCCCAATCCTTACCGAGATGATGTTTAGGCGGCGAGTTCCACGTTGTCGCCGGCCTCGCAGAGTTCGAGGCCGGACGCGCCATCGAGATCACGCAGACGAGCCTCCACCCACGCATGCAGCCCGAGTACAGAGATTACGGGAATGATTCTGCATCGACCAAGATAGCGGTGGCGGCACGACAGAGCGGCGCCAACCCAGAGCCGATAGCCACGGATTCGGGATTTCGGTTGTCACCCACCCGAAGTTCTATGGTTCGAGATTTGATGAGATCCGCAGGAGTTTGTCCGGCGATTCTGACCATGCAGTTCTTAGGGCATCGAGATCGAGTCCGTTATACTAGCTTTACCGGCATGCGATATTGCGTTGAACTGCTTGAGTCATGGGTATTGTCGAGGGTGAGGACGCTTCTTCCGGTGATTGGGAGGAGTTCACAGAGGCGTTCCTAGACCACTTCTTGCCTCCCGAGGTGAGAGAGCCCGCGTAGATAGGTTCTTGACTGAGACGGGACGGGAGGACTATCGTGAGTACATCTGAGTTTGACTCCTTGGCGGATATGCACACACCATCGCGTGAGCGCATACGGCGCATGTGGTTCATAGATACGTGATGGGGCTAGACCGTCACATGATTCTCGCCAGGAGTGGCTCTTCACCCGGGGATGGATATTGCCGAGATGCAGCATACGCACGAGGATTGAGGCCGAGAGGCGGGATCGCTAGATTTGGGCCACCAAGAGGCGTGACATCGGGTTCTCGTGGCGCTTTTAGAGGCGGCCTCGGCAGAACAGATCCACCTTCCGGCCAAAGACAGAGTGCTCCTTCACGCTTTTTCGGCGAGGTCGATCGGCCAGGTTATTCGAGAGCGGTCGTGGCTCGGGACGCCGTTTTCGCGAGGCAGACCAAGACTAATCGAGACCACCTACCTCCGTGCGTTCGACGCGGTAGGTCTCATCCGGCGAGTGCGTATGGGTTCGAGATCATGTTACTCTTGCGGCAGGCCATCCGAAGAAAGATTGCCGCCCCAGCGCGGCGGAGCATTACGGTCACCGACGGTTCATTGGCTGGATCTTCATCTTCGATGGTTAGACGCCGAGGCGTGGTACTTATGGCCAAAGAGCCGCGCAGAGGTCGTGGTAGGGTTCCAGTTCTAGCGGTCCTCGAATCGCGTATATGCTATGTCCCAATGACAGACCACGAGGCGTCGCGGATGTCGCTGTGTACATTATTGGTTTCTTCACGTGATGTATATGCTTTGATAGATCCAGTTCTACCTTGTCCTACATATCTCCTCATGCCGCAAGAATAGGGATAGAGCCCGAGTCCATAAGACCTTTTGAGGTGCTACGCCAAGAGTGATTCGGTGGTAGGCGGCGAGTGTATAAGGCTTGTCCTGTGACTATAGATACCGTCGGACTCAGCCGACTTGATAGAGTTGGATATGCCGGACTTTGATGTGATTATGGGTATGGATTGACTAGCATCTTGCTATGCTAACGTGACCTGTAGAGAGATTAGTTCGGTTCGGTTTCCGAGCCGATTATCGAGTGGAAGGAATATTGCATCGCCGGGGGTAAGTTTATTTCTTACCTCAAGGCTAGGAAGATGGTGCGGAAAGGGTACATCTATCATATGGTTCGGTATTCGACATCGAGTAGGTACCTGACCTTCATCCCGGCCGTTAGAGAGTTTCGGCGTATTCCCGGATGAGCTTCGTATCCTCCCGAGAGGAGATTGAGTTTGCATTGACTTGGCGCCAGATACTGACCGATATCTATTCCGCCATACAGGATGACACCCGCCGAGTCAGGAGTTGAAGGACCACCAAAGATTTCTTGGAGAAAGGCTTTATTAGGCCAAGTGTTTCTCCTCGGGAGCACCAGATTGTTTGTGAAGAAGAAGGATGGGGCCATTAAATTTGCATTCATCCGCCTCTACGTGCATCCTCACTTCGTGAAATTCCTTAAAAACAAATAGGAGTCATCCGCTTCAACTCTTTATTAGCATTCTTTCACATATAGCACCTTTTGCTTTTTAGACTTAGCAATAATTACTCCAGTTTCGCAGACAACCAAGTAGTTAGCGGATCTGTGAGCCCTTAACCCCCTCCCTCTAGATTAATAAGTAACCCTACCCTAATCTCACTAAGTTTGGCAGACCAACAGCAGTTAAGCGGATCTTGAGGGGTGCTAACCTTCCCCTCTGAATTAATAAAGACCCTTACGAGTCTCACTCAGTTTAGCCATTAAAATGAGCAGAGTTTAGAAAATAAAATGCATGGCCGAAAAAGGAAGACGTATGTGTATTGATTCTGGCATCGAACAAGGTAACTATCAAGAATAGATATCCCCTCCCCAGGATTGACGATTTGTTTGACCAGTTGCAGGGTGCAAAGTGTTTTTCCAAGATAGACCTGCGGTCTGGTTATCATCAGGTGCGAGTTAGAGAGATAGATATCCCAAGGACTGCATTCAGGACCCGGTATGGGCACTATGAGTTCAGGGTGATGTCTTTCGGGCTGACCAACGCCCCAGCAGTATTCATGGATTTGATGAATAGGGTGTTCATGCCATTCTTGGATATGTTCGTTATAGTTTTCATTGATGATATCTTGGTGTATTCGCGCAGGCGAGAGCATACATATCATTTGAGGCGGTATTGGGAGTCCTCCGAGGCCGGCGATTGTATGCCAAGTTCTCGAAGTTACGAGGTGGCCGTCGGTGGCTTTCTTAGGGCATGTTATCGGGTAGATGGTATTCGAGTTAATACAACAAGATTGAAGATCCAAGACATGGCGGACCCACTACACCGACGGAGTGCGCAGCTTTGGGCACTGCAGTTATTATCGGCGGTTTGTAGAAGTTTGCTTATTTCAAAGACTTTGACTAAGGCGACTCGAAGGCGCTATGTTCGATGGACGGATACTTGTGAGAAAGTTTTGATTGCTAAAGGAGAAGTTGGCGACCGCCAGATTCTTACTCTTCCGGAGGCTTAGATGGATATGTGGTTTATTGTGGCCAGCGTCGGTGTCGGGCTTGGAGTGCGTCTTGATGCGACGGCAGAGTTATAGCTTATCGTCTCGGCTTAGGAAGCATGAGAAGAACTATCCCACGCGTGACTGGAGTTAGCGGCGGTGATTCATGCCTTAAAGATCCGGAGACATTATTTATATGGAGTTCGTGGACATTTACGGACACAAGAGTCTCGATGCATCTTCGCCAGAGGAGCTGAACTTGCGGCGCAGACGGTGGTTGGAGCTAGTTTAGGATTACGTTGTTGATTGTCTATACCACCCCGGGAAGGCCAATGTGGTTGCCGATGCCGCCTTAGTCGCAGTCGATGGGTAGTCCGTCGATGTTCACCCGAGAAGAGGATATGGTTGAGAGTTACATCGCTTGAGCCTTGGGGTTCGTTTGGTTGATTACGATAGTGAGAATTCGGGTTCGAGAGGTTGCCGAGTCTTCATCGTCGAGGAGGTAAAGAGGCGGCGATGAGGATCCGATTTTGATGCGGCAGAGATGCCGCTGTTCGGAGAGAGAGTCTATTTGAGTAGCGCTGATGGGTGCTAAGATTCGAGGGCGGTTGTGTTCCCGATGACAGACTTCGTCAGATTTTGGGAGGCGCACGGTGCTCGTTATTCTATTCATCCGGGTCGAATAAGATGTACCGTGACCTCGGGATGCGTATATTGGTGGGATGGCACAAGAGGGCGTTGCGAGTTCGTGGCACAATGTCCGAATTGTCGCCAGTTAAGATTGAGCACCGAAGCCCGGTGGTCATTGCAGTTATTGATATTCGACTTGGAAGTGGGAGGTGATAAATATGGATTTTATTACGAGGCTACCTACCACTCGGAGGAAGCGTGATTCCATTTGGGTGATTGTCGACAGTGACGAAATCACCAATTTTCTTCCGGTCGACGACGCGTTCACCGGTGAGGACTATGCGATTATATATTAGAGATTGTGAGATCGCACGAGTCGGTGTCGATTATATCGATAGAGAGCGCTTCTCGGCTAACTCGGAGGTCTTTTCGGCGGATTAGGGACACAGTGAGTCTCGACGTCGTTTCACCCTCGTGATCGACGGACAGCCGAACGCACTATCCGCACACTGAGGATATGCCGGGCTTGTGTTATTGATTTCGTGGTAGTGGGAGGATCATTTGCCTCTTGGAGTTTGCTTACAACAATGCTACCATTCCGATTCGACGGCGCCATGAGGCCTTATACGGAGAAAGTGCAGGTCACCGATAAATTTTGGTTCGAGTGGGAGAAGTCCGATTAGTCGGGCGGACTTAGTTCACAGCGATGGATAAGGTGAAGCTTATCTAGAGCGATTGGCGGCAGTCGTAGCGTAAAGTCGTATGCAGATCATCGGGTCGACACTTGGAATTCGAGATAGATGATTGGGTTTTTCTAAAGTACGCCCATGAAGGCGTGATGAGATTTGGAAAGAAGGGAAGCTTAGCCCAAGGTACGTTGGTAGTATCGATTGTCCGTAGGGTAGGCAAGGTTGCACATGAGTTAGATCTTCCGTCCGATTTGGAGGCGGTGCATCGATTTTCATGTGTCTATGTTGCGGAAATGTATTGGAGATCCATCTGTGAGTGCACCCGGTTCGGGATGTCCAAGTGACGGAGGAGTTATCGTATGGAGAGTCCCATAGCGATACTCGATCGTCGGGTTAGCGACTTCAGCGAAAGATGTGGCTTCCGCTGAGTGCTATGGCGAACGAAAATAGGGAGGAAATGACATGGGAAGCAGAGGGCGATATGATGAAGAAGTATCCTCATTTATTCCCTATACCTCCGGGTAACCTACTTTCCCGCTTGTTAGTTTTGATTCGATAAGTTCGCTTAAGTCATTTGTGGCTCGTGGAGCTTCCTTATTTTTGCAAAAGAGTAGTTGAGAGGTCTATGTCGATAATATGATTTGAGTAAGTTTAGAAGGAACATTCGGGACGAATGTTTCTAAGGGAGAATTTTATACCCGTAGTTCTGACCCTACGTATGAGAGCGTCTGGCGTGTAAGACTTAAAATTTTCAAAGGATAGGTTGACGGATTATTCCGGACGGGTTTTAGTCAACTTCGGGGAGGGTTATGACCCGATTCATTGAGAGTTCCTAAGTATTTTAAAGGCCTAGGGCGTAGTTCGTTGAGTCTAGATTCCAACGCAACCAACCGTTCGTCGATAGGACGCCGAGTAGAAAGTTATGAGAATTACAAGTTCAGCAATGGATCGGCGTAAATGCGTTTCGAGCAAAGCGGCGCATGGCGAGGATCGCGGCGCCTAAAGCATCGAGGGGTCACTGAAGTTTCAGCGCCGCGCGCCAGACAGCAGGCTGGCGCGAAAGTCCGCAGAGCCGGGAGGTTTCAGCCGCGCGCCGAAGCGGATTTTTGGGCGGAAAAACTTAGGAAAGTCTGATTTCTCTTTTAAAAAGGCCATGGGAGGGTGACAAGTGTCCCCCCCATCTGATTTTGCTTGCATGGCTTATATTGACCAAGTCTTGTAGACTTGGTCATCTCTCAAACATCTTCCTCTCTCTAAAATTCTGCTCTTCCTTCTCTAAAAAAACCCAAGAAAAATCTGAAAGTTAAGAACAAGAAAAGGAAGCTTGTAGCTAGCTTGTTGGCATTATTGTGGTGGTGTTCTTGGCAAGAAAGCTAGCAATATTTGGGATAAGTTTTGGCTAAAACTTTAAGGTAACATTTCTTCCTTTAGATTTAGTTCTAGTGTTGCATGCTTAGAAGAAAGATCTTGTGGTAGTAAAATGATGCACTTAGAGTCATTGCATGCTAGAAAATGTGGTTTGGATATGAAGAATGGGTTAAGAAGAGATTATGAGCATGTTGTAGCCTAAAAACTACCTTAGAATTGTTAAGTGAATTGTTGTAAACTTATTGGGGAGAATTTTGAGTGTGAAATCCCCTTTGAATTGTTGGATTGATTGAGCCTTAAATGTGGTGTTTTGGATGATAAATTTGGCCTTGAGAAAGGTGGCAAAGTGAGTAGAAACAAAGGAAATGCTGCCCGATTTTCCTTAGAATTTAGTGACTTTGAACTTGGATTGTTCTACATTAAGATTAGAGGTTAATAAACGTATCATGACTATTATAGGTTGAAATATTACTATGTAGTTTGGACTTGGCAAGTGGATTGACCAAAGAGGTATGTGAAGCTTTCCTATCTCTTGAGCATGAATAGATGAAACTATGTAGTACGGTAGACGTACAAGATTTGGTATTCTTACTTGTTTTAAGTATATAATGACTTGTTTCATTTTAAGAATGTATAATTCCCTTAGTTAGGGAAAAAATATAATTTTACTAAAGTATAGAGTTAATATAACAACTTTATGGGAAGTTGGTTTATTAGCTTCATAAAAGGTTAATGAGAAGAGATTTTCTAAATAAGATAAGTATGTGAAGAGGCAAATTGATTTTAAGGTATCAATTGTCCAAAGGTTTTATGTATAAAGAAGAGTCATTGTTGAAAGAGTCAAGCATATAATACTTGGGTTAAACTCCCGGTGTTCTTTTATTAAAGATATGATTAAGTGCCTTAAGTAAACTAAAATGAGAGAGTATATGAACAAGACTAAAAGAAGTTATAAGTTTCTTAACTTATTTATGATATGATAGACTTTGAGCTAGGTAAGAGTATGTCCGGCGGGCAAGCCCCAAGATCGTCATACCACATCCTTCAGCAAGAGTATGTCCGGCGGGCCACCCCAAGATCGCCATACCATCCGCCTGTGTAAGAGTATATCCGGCGGGCGATCCAAGATCGTTATACCATCCGCACCAAGATAAGAGTATATCCGGCGGCAAGCCCCAAGATCGTTATACCATCTGCTCCAGCAAAGAGTATATCCGAGGTACCCAAGATCGTTATACCATCCGCTGTGGTAAGAGTATATCCGGCGGAAAGTCCCCAAGATCGTTATACCACCTGTTCGTGGATTTGCTACCCATGACGCGAGGAATACCTCATGCGAGTCCTTATGGGCTTATGCGGTGAAATAGTCCCACGGCGGCATACCGATGCGGCGAGTACCTCATGCGGATCCACGGGACCACGCGGTGAAATAGTCCCGGAGTAGGATGGTTTTATTGATACTACGCGAGGTACCCTGTTTTGATCACGAGCCTCCTATTTTACGCGATTATATATATATACTTGTCACTCTCATTGTTAGTAAGGCACAAGAAAAGGTATTTTATTGTCTTTCATGACTCAATTGCTTTTAGACTTGATATCGAGATACAAGATTTTTCCACTTTACATACTTGGTACATATCAGGTAATCGACCCTTCCTCGGCCGCGTTCACGCCAGTAAGGTAAGCGATGTGGATCCTCATTCTGGATCACTCTTCCGGTCGAAGCTCCATCCTCCGACGCTTGTTATTTTGGTACGGATTTCCGATGCTATAGGTACTTTGTATATTCGGGTGGCGGGCCCCGTCCCGCCACGATTGTTATCTTTAGGTCTGCGGGTCACATTTATGTTTTGGGCTATAAGAACCAGTTGTACTATTATACTCTTGTTAAGTATGTTTTATGGAGCGACCTACCGTGGCGGTGATGTTACCTTTTTATACGTATGTGTTATGTATGTTCCGCTGCTATTCTCTGACGTATACCTGACAGGGTACCCCGGTAGGGTACCAGTCGCGGCCCCGGGGTTGGGTCGTGACAATTTTCCACGACAATAAAACCAAACAGCGTTATACCTTGAAAATCAGTTTAAGAACGTTCATCAGGATGATTTCCCAAACGTGTCTACACATTGTCAAGAACTCAAGGATTTATTGACCAACTCTCCAAAGTTGACACACCCGTTACTAATCAACGACTGGTTATGCAACTTATTACAAGCTTGAACGAATCCTATGACGGTGTTGCCACCATCCTTCAGCAATGCACGCCGTTACCACCATTTTATGAGGCCCGTTCGAAGTTAATTCTTGAGGAAACTAGAAAATTAAGTGTGGCACACTTATGCCAACATTGCAGACACCGCCCTCACCACCAACGTTTAGTCCTCCGTTGATCCAGACAGTGGTAGCAGCCTCTACCGTGGGTTGCATACCCGTTATGGGCCGCTTGAGCCTCTTCTCATTGCACGTATCCGACATCCTCGTGGATTGCACCTCCGACCTGACAGGCCCAACCTGACATACTCGGTGCACGTCCACAACAGGCCTACACAGCACAGGCCCCACCACCCTCAACTTATGCACCGATTGATATTGAAGCAGCTATGAACACAATGTCACTCAACGCTCCAGACAAAAATTGGTATATGGACACATACGTCACATCTCACATGACGACATCATAAGATACTCTCTCGTCTTATTTCAATTTGAGTAATTTAAATAAGAATATTATTATTGATAGTGGATAAGGCATCCTATTCGCGATTTTGCTCATTCATACTTATCCCCATCACATCCACCATTAATCTTTAAAATATCCTCCATGCCCCTAAACTCATTAAGAATCTAATTTCTATGCGACGTTTCACAACTGATAATAATGTTTTCCTTGACTTTAATCCTTTTGATTTTTATTTGAAGGATTTTATGACAGGGAGACGAATAATGAGATTGACAGTACCATATATATCTACACTATTTCAAACGCCGTCAAGAATCCAACCTCAGTTCCATTATTATTTGTTGTTCTTTCGTCTTTCTTATGACATTCTAGATTATGACATTAGAGAGATTCTGTTTTACGCTCTCTTAGGAACAATAATTTTATCAATTGCAACTGTATTTCTAAGACTCCTATATGTGAATCATGTTGGGAAACATGTTAAATTACCATTTTATGCATCCACAAATTGTACTTTAATGTCTTTCGATATCATACATAACAAACTCACCATAACCTTAATTGCTTCTGGCTTCCAGCAGAGTCACATGGACTATTCCTTATTTACCAAACATGATGGTGTTGTATTGTGGTCATATTGGTATATGTAAATGATCTGTTAATCACTGGAGATAATATATCCCTTATCCAGTCTACAAAGGAGACACTGAAGTCTGTGTTTAAGATAAAAGATTTGGAAGAACTCATATATTTTCTTGGTATAGAATTTGCACGAAGCTCTCAAGGCATACTAATGCATCAGAGGAGATATGCCTTGGAACTCATTTCAGACATGGGGTTATCAGGGGCCAAACCTGTGTCTTCACCTATGTACATGAATGTAAAATTTACCACAGTTGAGTATGATCAGCATGACAATGTGGCATCAGCACATGATGATTCCAAGCTACAGACAAACCAATTGTTATCTGATCCTACCAGTTACACGAGGTTAATTGGAAGTGTGTGCATTGCGGCTTCAATGTCAATTTGTGTGGGTCATACTACCGAGAATGCTTGTGTGGATTGGAGCCTAAGAATTCCACCCTGCTGCCACGACCCAGTGTTGTATCGAAATTGCTGGGTAGTGGGCTGACTATTGGGCCTGGGAGGTGACGGTCTAGCCCATCGAAACCGCTTGACGGAAGGTGGCGCGACGCCCAGCCTCATTTCATCCACGAGCCCCATTATTACTGGGGCCAGTGGGTCAGGGCCCCACTATTTTGGCTATTGTTCCTGTTGTCGCCGCGTTTGCCCCCGCGATTTTTCTCATTGTTTTTATGATTATTTTTACCGCTACCATGGGTACGATTTTGGATCGAATGATCATCAAAATTTGGAGAATTTGGGGACGTCATCATGACGATGGGGCTAGTACCGGTAGTTTCCTTCTTAGCCAATCCGGGTTCTTCTAACGTTAGCATTGAGCGGGCTTGCTAGAATTCCGGAAGAGAGTTACTTTAACGAATGATTGGAGCAACACCATTATAGGCCTCGGACATGACTGCAACCATCTGTAGAACGAGATGACTATTGCGCACAGGAGCACTCACATTGCGAAGTTGATCCGCCAAGTCCTTGAGTCGTCTACAATAAGATGAAACGTTTGAAAAATTCTCCATAGCAACTTGAGAAAATTCATGTTCAATGGTGACAATACGTGAATGATTGTTATCCTGGAAGATATCACACAATCGATTCCAAGCAGTCATAGCTGGAGAGTTGGATTCCATAATCGTCTGTAATAGGTCAGTGAGATAGTGACATAAATTCATTGGAGAACTTTTGCATAAAACGTGACCCATAATTTTGGATCGTTTGCTTTGGTGGGCACAACCTCTGTAGTAGCCTCCGTGTTAGTAGCCGAAGGGATAATGTGGTGGAGAACGTGATGTGTCATTGCATGAATTTTGAATAATTCTGTCCATGTCTCATATTGAACGTTTTCTAGGTAAAAAACAATAGGAAGAACACTCTTGATGTTAGAAACTGTTAGGGCAGGATGAAACATATTTTTATCCGTCATAGTGAAGCGAACAAAATTTGGAGAAGAAAATTTTCAGGGAGGGGGGGGGGGGGGTCTCGGGTAAGCATAAAATCGAGAGAAAAAATTTCAAGGGGAGGGGGGTTCTCGGGTATGAAGAAACCGAGAGGGTAGGGGTAGGGATTTGCACGGAAATCAAGAAGCACATAAAATTTTGCGGAAGCAAGGAGAAGAACCTAGACTTTTGATACCATGAAAGAAATAATCCCTTGATTATTCTTATGATTGAAGGTGTATATATACAAGTTACAATAAAAAATCATTTTCCTATTCTACATCTAAATCCCTATTCTATTTGGAGACTAATCATACAATTATGGTAAGACTGCAAGACTAATTAATATACAAGTGCAATATACAAAATATACCATAACTAACATTACACGGCTTGGATGATATGGGCTGCCGGCTAGGACGATATGGGCTTCCTAAAGTCTCTCGGCTTTGGGCTTTTGACATATACTCAATATACATACAATATACATGTATATCATGTTTATATTGTATGTATATTTAACAATACTATATAGGAGAATATAACTCTTTTGGTATGAGGTATAAGAGATATTTAATTTTGGAATTAAATTTAAAATGAGTTTATCTCATATTTAATTGGAATAAAATCGCGGTATAATTAATCCCAAAATTAATTATTTCTGAATTATAGTATTATTTTTATCTCGACGAAATTCCGAAATAACTTGTTTCCAACCAATTGATGCCTCTGGAAAAGTCTTCCTTGTGGCAGGATGGTGACTCTTTTATTTTACTTCTACCTCTTTACTTTGTCCCACCAACTTATAATTTTTTTCTTACTCCAAAAATAATTTCAAAGGAAATCCAAAAAAGTTTAAAAATCAACTACAGGCATAGCCAAGTCCATATATGCTTTATATTATTTTACTTTCTTATTTGATGTTCAGTATTATTTTGAAGCTATGATAAATTTAAGTTCGCACGGCATAAGACACATTAAAATGAATAGTGTTTCCTATCAAGATTCATGCATCACTATTTAGTTTTGTAAATGGTGTATTTGGCATGAATGAAAATGTCTTCTATGAATTATTATTTTTTAAAAATAAGTGATTTTCGTACTTACTCTTTAGTCTTTGGTAAGTACGTAAAAAACTATTATCCCAAAAATATTTATATGTAATCTAGGAACTATAGGCGGTGGGGAGTGAGGGTGGTGGGGTGAAGTGGTCAAGGGGTGGAAAGGAGACAATGAAATGACATATCACTTATGAAACTTGTTTTCCTACTTCCGTTAGAAAAGTTACTTTCCTAATTTATTAAGGAACTTATTTTCTAGATAAAATGTTACCCAAATTAAATATTTTAACCAATCAAACATGAAAAAAATAAAATAAAAATAAAAATTCCTACGTACCAAATTAACACACCCAAAATATTGACCTATTTTCTTCTGAACAGATTTGAGTAGTAATACTTTTATATCCACTATTGTTAGATTACACATCCTTTGATAACTACTATGCTAAATTATGTTGACGTATATCTTTACTTTGTCCTTTTCATTGTTTCCATTTAATTTTAAACTAGAAGGGAAGATGACCATACCCACACCCGTAGGAATTTAGTAGCTTAGTTGATTAGCTATTTAAATTTTTACATTATTAATGAGAATTTGAATCTCTACGTTATAATTCCCTTTCCCTTACCCCTATGTAATAAAAAAAATGCCAACATCCCAGAATAGGGAGATCATAAATTTCAACAGAACATTTTTAATACATATGACAAGGTTATTGTAAAGAATGGATTTTGGGCATAACTCAACCCAAAAGCTAGCTCGTAGTGTGAGGATTGTCCAAGACCATATAAGGAGTCAATGTTCCCATTGCATTACCGATGTGAGACTCTTAACACTCACCCGCACGCCCAGACATGTTAACTGGAGCGTGAATAGTATAATTTGGGGGGTCAACATCAGTGAACAAAAAATTAAAATTGACCTGACTCTGATACAATGTAAATAATGGATCTTGGGTCTAACTCAAGCCGAAAAGTTAGATTTTGAGATTGAGTTAAGCCCAAGATCTATTCTTTACAATAACGTCAAAGTCAAATACAAGTACAATGATTTCAACTTTCAAGAAAATATATCTGAAATATAATATCTTATAAATACCTCAAGATCTCAAGCTTTCATTTCTTACCCACTAAATGTCTCTTTATCCATAGCTAAACCCACCGTAAATTAGTTTCGAAGCTAATAAGATCCCCACATTTGTTTAATGACTCCTATGCTAAATAGGTTCAGATTAACTGAATCCAATTATTAAATCCAATAACATATGAATCATAAAACACGTAAACGACTCAAAAGAGTAGCGGCTGCGGGTTCCTTCGTAAACAAAAAAAAAAACACGTAAACGTGTATTAGGTAGTGTGTTACATTTAGTATCCATTTAGGAGTATTAAATTTATTAACTTAACCTTTTCCCAAGTCCTCAGTCATGCCCAACAAGTAGATAACTTTTGGTGTCAATTTTAATTTACTATACTATCAATTGCATCTAAGTCAATTCCCTTTTATTATTATTATTTTTTCTTCAAAATATCGCCTAATGATTTTGTTTTTGACTATATATATTTCAGGTTCTATAAAAACGTGATATTGAACCCAGTCTGCCCATTTGATAGTGAAAGACAAGGTAACAAACATGTATAGAGAAGTCATAATTAACAAAGATATTGAGATTCATTTGACTTTAAATACTGCACTATATAGAGCCACATTATATAATAGAAATTAAGGTTCATAACATGTTTTTTAAATCGTTGCAAAGATTATATCTCTTTACATTGAAATTAAAGTTCAATATGTTGTATATCAACGACAACTAAATAACTATAAGTATTATCTTATTAAAAATTTAAGTTTTTAGATGCGACTTTTGTACATATTAAAATATTATCCAACTTAACCTAAATATATATCACAAAAGTCACTAAACTATTGCCTAAGCATCACATAAAATCATTAAGAGGAATCAAAAGAGATCTTTTGCGTGATATTAATTACGCAACATTGAGTAACCTTTTGATTATGAACAAAATACTCAGACGTAGTTTTTTTCACAAAAAATAATTTTATACTTTAGTATAATAAATTAATAATTGAGTGCTCAGTCATGAAATTATCCCTATAATACTTGGAATCCCTATACCCCTTGTAAAAAAAATTACTTATATATATATATATATATATATATATATATATATATATATATATATATATATATATGGGACTAATTTAGGAGGGGTAGAGGTAGATCGAAGAAATATTAGGGATAGGTGATTAGACGGGATATGGAGCATGTGCAACTTAATGAGGACATGACCTTAGATAGAGGGTTGTGGATGACACAAATTATGGTAGTAGGTAGTCGAGTGTAGTCCTACTTACACTTACAAAATGATAGTTGTGGTGTTATTACTGTAGGTAGGCTTAACATATCATACGAATAGACGTAGTATTGCTTTATAGTCTTCTTTAATTTTATTTCTTCTGCTATGGTTTTTTAATACACTTGATTTATCTCATTTATCTGTGTTAGTTACTGCTTTTCTTTCAGAATACAATATCATTTTTGATATATAACATTTTTGATAAACTTGATAACTCACATGAACCAATCATAACACAACCTACTCCCTATAACTATAATATGGGGTTTACATAACTTTCTAGGAGAATATGAAAAAGCATTTGGCAGCCGCATGTAGAGAGAACCAACATCAACTACATAATTCTTCAATAAGAAGGCTGGGAGTGGTCAACATATAGTTCTCTCCGGAGATCAATCTGAAGCAATGAAGTGCTTTCAGAAGTTTCTGGAGATTAAACACATCTCAAGGAGGTTCAAATTATTCTATATTCGAGAACACACTATTAATATCCCTCAAATTACATAGATATCTTAGGAGAAAAGAATCGATCAAGAGAACAAACAAAATTGTACTCACAAAGATTCATCAAAAAATTATTTTTCTTTTTGCAAAGAAATACTGCCCCTTATTGATTAAAGAGAAGAATGTTATTGTGCTTAAATATAGAAGCACTTCTAACTCTTAAAAGTTGAGAAGAACACAAGCTTCATGCTATCGTGCTTGCTCGCTCGACTTCGATTGGCTTTTGTTAAATAAACTGATTGATTGATAATCCTTTTGAATCAATAAAATCTCTTTAATTAACTTTATTTCGTGGAATATTAATTTGTCGCGATACGTTTTTCTGCCTTTGCGAATTTGATTTAAATTCGACGTCTTTTTTTATCCGATACTTAAAAGCACCGAATATTTGCACATATTTTCTCACAAATAAAATAGTCTTGCGTGGTTCGATACTGTCTTCAAGTTCGATGAATTTGTTAGTGTTTGAGGTACCGCTACTCCAACAAAAGTATATCGGTTCTATCCTAGAAGGAAGTAATTCACCACCTCCGATATGATGATGAGATTAAATTCCTTAATGGACACACAATAAATTTTATGAACTTGGATTTAATTAAAGTTTACTCCTATAATATTTTTTCTCAATTTATTTTGTATATTCTGATTTCTTGTTTTGAACACAAAATGCTAACAATTGTACAACATAAATTAATTTTATCAAGGTGAATTTGAAAAACGAAAAACGTCGTGTATGATATGAAACAATAATTGAAACTGTTGAAAGGAAAGATTATCAGAACTTTCACTCATTCAATTAGATATCCACTAATCACTAACATCTTGGGTAGTGTACGAAAGTCCAATCAAGTCATTAACTCGAGCAATCATCCCGAAACTAATCGAACACACCCACGCGCTTAATGCTCATTATCGAACAACATTTGTGGAGTAAATACAAAGAAAAACTTTTAATTTAAGGGTCCCATTAAAGTGTCAAGTAGATATGTATCTAACTCTTGCAGGTTCAGAAGTATCAAACCTCATTTATAGCTTGAGCTACCACTTAAAGAGAGAAATAAAGGCTGATCTTTCTTTTTTGCCAAAGCGCTAATATCACATTATTAATATCCGAAAGGGAATAACCGATATTATTCTTCCAAAATCTATTTTTCAAAAAATGCAAAAGCCCCCAAAATATACATAATTCAATAGATTAGTGATGTTATTGTGAGTATTTGTTGTAAATTTGTGGGTGTGAACGGGAACGGAAGAACTGAAAGAATGAACAAAAGAAAGTTAATTGTAATGTTGTCGAGTCGAGTGTTAGCACTCTTTCCTTAAGATAAAATTACCCACATATATAATGACTTACGGTAGATGGGTAATAGTCTCCCAAGATAAAATGACAGTACTTTCTCAACCACAAGCCAAATACTTGAGAACTCTTGCAGAAGAAACAGGAACAAAAGATTGCTAGAAATAGAAGAAAAGCTCTCAACAATTTTCAGATTTTTGTGTTGTCAATGGATGATCTAAATCTGAAGTAAGTAAAGGTAGCAGTACCTTGTACTATCATCTATGAAAGTCACAAAGTATTTATTCCCCCCTCTAGTTTGAACGAACTTTAAATCACAGATGTCCGTGTGTATAAGTTATAGAGGGGTGGTATCTCGTTCTACGGAACGGAAAGTCAACTTGGTATGTTTTGCCTCTACACATACCTCACATTTGGATTGAGGGTTTATAGAGTCAGATGGCAGTAACTCCAACTTTACCAATCGTTTAATTGACTGATAGTTTACATGTCTCAGTCAATGATGCCATAGATGTTGAGTCTATTTTATATACACTTTTGAGTCATTTTTAGTAAGTATTTTCCTCTTTTTGTTTGCGTTTAATATAATGTTAGGGTTATTTTTCTTTCTTTTGAGTCACAGCGGTCCTAAAGGAGAAAATATCGAATTGAGGATGAAATTGCATAAGCAAAACCCAAGTAATCAAACCAAAGGAGTCCCGAGAAGAATGGAAGAAATCTAGCGAAATCTGGATAAAACAGTGTTAAGAGTCGCAGCGCAAGGCAAGAAGAGTCGCGGCGCTTGTTGAGCCGCGGCCGAAGGACTTAGAGCCGAGGCGCTGAATTTCTAGTAGCTGAAGACATAATTTTACCGTCGTGAGCACCGCGGTGCTTGGCAGCAGCACCGCGATGCAGTATTTCCAGTAAGTCCAGTGATTTTCATGCTGATTTAGGGCCGCGACGCTTGGCAGCAGCGCGTGTTAGCGATATTTCGAATGCTCACGCAAGCGCACACATCGTTGACAAGTAATATAGTCTGATAAGACCGAATATCGTCCTCAGAGACTGGTTTCTAAGTACCGTTCATCTATTTTATGTTATCTATTTGGCGACCGAGAATTGAGTTTGGTTTTTGTTTAACTACTAGAGTAATTGCAAGAATTAACTAAACTATTTAAGTTTTAATCAATTATGAATGAATTAGGCCTTTCAAAATTCTTGACTATCCACTCTATTCAATCCTTAATGCAACTAGAATGACTTCTTCTTCTACGTTAAGATAACGGTTAACTAAACTGTCTTATATTCCGGTTAGGACGTAAAATCACTCAACCGCAGTGCAGAACCCTTCTATATTTCTATGATAGGATTTACCACATAGGAGGATTAAGAACATTAAGCTATAATGTTATACAAGTATCGGGGTACTGTCGTCCGCGATTTAACCTATGTCTAGTCAATTACAACATATCTAAATCTCTCCACTCGGTTCTTGATTCGAAATCATATATATTATGATAATTAGTGATCAATTAATTATCAAGCATTCATACCAATTATTGACTAAATCTTAACAAGTGAAGAAGAAATCAAACTACTCCATTAAGTCATGAAATAAAGTTTCAAGCGTCATAAGGAAAGTCCTAATAAAGTGTTTAGCTCATAGCCATAGTCACGCTAAGAACTAACACAAAATTCATACATAAACTGAATTAGAAAGAAAGAAAAAATTACGTAGAACTAAGTCTCCAATTGTAGCCTCAATCCTTGCCCTGAGTTGTATTGTGTGTTGGAATGAACCCTCCTCTCCAAGAATAATCCCTAGGGCTTTTGTATCTATCAATTTTCGTCCCCTATGGACCTGTCACGCCCCGAACCCCGAGCCCGTGACTGGTGCCCTACCTGGGCACCCTTCTACCTTAACAATACAAGTAAACTGCGGAACTTAAATAACACCTCATTTTTTTTAAAAACATACGTACGTGCTAGGGCAAGGCCGACAAGGCTGCCATATATACATAAACAAAAGACACTACACCGTACATGAGTCCAATCCCACATATGAATACGCACTTCTGGGAGTTAAATCGAACTATGACGGACAAGGCCCCGCCGCACCCATAATCGTACAAAAGCACATCGAAAGAACTTATACCAAAAGATAAACTCCCAATGTAGGAGCTATCCAAAAACTCGGCGGTCCTACACTGCCGATCACCAAATCAACCTAAACTGCGGCATGAACGCACTTCAAGGAGGTCGATTTAAAATGTACCAAGTATGTGAACAGTAAGTCTCGTAATAAAATCATAATCTAAATAAAACAGAGACATGTATGATATCCAACTCACATATAACACATAAGGCCATATCAAGTCGGGACGCAGCCCTCAAAGTCATTACTCAAATATAGCCCGGGTCTCACGCCCATAATATCAATCACGCGTGGAATCCTTCCTCACCGCCGATACCATGATGTAATAACACCAATAAGGATACATGAACACCTACCCCACCGTGTCCTAAATACCACGCGTGGTCATGCCTAATCCCACATCGTAAAGCATGACCATAGGGTAACACAAACAAATCGGGACATATATGATAATCAAATTACAACACATTGTGCCTTACTAACAATGAGAGTAAACGAGTATCCTTACAATATAAACTAGAAGCTCATGATCAAAAGCAGACCATCCGCGCAGATCATTTAGCCATCCTACTCGGGACTATTTCACCCGCGTAGGCGCGTGGACCGCGTGAGGTATTCCTCGCATAGGACTATTTCACGCGTAAGCCCTTACTGACTCGCATGGTATTCCTCGCATAGGTGGACCCGCCCGCACGGGACTATTTCACCCGCGTAAGCCCTACGGACTCGCACGAGGTATTCCTCGCGTCGTGGGTAGCAAATCCACTAATTACGCAAATGGCACCAACCCGGAACGACCAAACGACCGATATAACAATAGCACACAACCGCTATTTCCGCACATAGGCAAATCCTTAATTACAAGCCAAAGTCCTTACCAAGGCACACTTAGAATAATTCTCTTTAACAAGCCAAAGTACTTATCAAGGCACACTTAGACAAATTCTCAATTTATCAAGCCAAAGTACTAATCAAGGCATACATAGAATAATTCTCTTTTAACAAGTCAAAGTACTTATCAAGGCACACTTAGACAAATTCTCAATTTATCAAGCCAAAGTACTAATCAAGGCATACATAGAATAATTCTCTTTTAACAAGTCAAAGTACTTATCAAGGCACACTTAGACAAATTCTCAATTATCAAGCCAAAGTACTAATCAAAGCATACATAGAATAATTCTCTTTTAACAAGTCAAAGTACTTATCAAGGCACACTTAGACAAATTCTCAATTTATCAAGCCAAAGTACTAATCAAGGCATACATAGAATAATTCTCTTTTAACAAGTCAAAGTACTTATCAAGGCACACTTAGACAAATTCTCAATTTATCAAGCCAAAGTACTAATCAAGGCATACATAGAATAATTCTCTTTTAACAAGTCAAAGTACTTATCAAGGCACACTTAGACAAATTCTCAATTTATCAAGCCAAAGTACTACATACGTACATTCTTTTATAAAAGACTCCTTTCTATGTAAAGCCCCAAGATACTAACACCCGTAGTATCAAGGCTTGTCTATTTTTCAAAGCAAGTTACTAAACTTTTAGAAAACTCATTTCAAAGCTTGAAATCAAGTAACTCCAAATTTTCACAATCTAGGCAACTTATGCCGATTTAATCAAAATAGACAACTTTCTAAACCTTCCATAAAGCCGTTATAACCAACTTCCCATAAAGCCGTTATAACCCTTTATGGTTTTAGACGTATCCATTCCTTCAATAACCAAGAGACTTATACTATTAAAACCAAGTATCACATACTTACAAATCAAGTTCTTAACTTTCAAAATACTTCAAGTCTCTTAATAGTTAGAAAACAAGTTTTCTTCTACTTTTTAAACCTCAAGTAACTTCACCCTTAACGCAAGTTACTTCTCTTAAATCATGTCATTTCTCCTCTTTTAAAATCAAATAAGTAAATCACTCCTTTGACTCCCCTAAAGTCATTATAATGACCTTTAGGTTTTAGAACTAAGGCACTAGCCAAAAGATTTGGAAACCACTTCCTTTTCAAGTCTCTATGTACTTTAAGAAAAATACCTTCACTTTTAAGAATCCAAACTTCCCTAAGGAAATGGATTATACTACTTACAATTTAAACATCAAAGTACACTCAAGGAAGTACATAGAACAAATTCTATTTTAGGCAATCCAAATACAAGCAAGGAATGGATCATTCAAGGAGTAGAACTTACTTTCTTTATTCTAAGGAATCATGCTAGAAGAGGAGATAGTTCACATACCTTTCTGGGCCAAATCCTCAAGCTGCCGAATACGCGTCGTAGAAGTGTCAACCTAAAATGGTCACAACAAGACTATCAACTTCTAGTCTCTATGTAGAATAATACTAAGTATTTAGTCTCTAATTCTACGGAAAAACGGGCAGCACTTCCTTTGTTTCTACTCACTTTGCCACCTTTTTCAAGGCCGAATACAATAACCAACAAGCCACATTTAAGGCTCCAACAACAACCAAACAAAAGGGATTACACGCCTTACACCACGTGTAAAATTCCGCCCCACAATTCATACAAGGTAGTTCCATAATTAAAGCCATTCTCGGCCAACTTACAACCAACAACACTAAGTCTTTTCCAACCCTTTTCCAAATTCCAAGTTCTTAGGTCAACATGTTATTTAGTCATAGACAACATCAACAACTACAATTTCCTTCTTTATTCAACATGCGACGACTTAAACTAATAACCAACTTGAATTCCAATCTTAAAGCTAAACATGCTAGATTTCGGATTAGGGTTCCAATAGTCAAAATACTTATCAAACTTCATACTATATAACACATGCTTGCTAAAATCCATAGCTACAACAATAAGTAAGTCTTAACTACTAAAACGACAAAATTTATACCTTTCCAAGCCCTTAAAATTTCCAAGATCCAAAGTCGCGCCTTAGCAATTCTTAGCTCCTTTCCTTAAGTTCCAATCCGCTCCAAGAATTCCTTAGAGGCCTATGAAGAACCCTTCTTCAAGTTCCAACTTCAAAGTTGAAGAACTCCCTTAGTTTCCGCTGCGACTAACGTGAAAATACGCTTTTTCCAAATCTTTATATTGAGATATCCTTACAATACTCTTAGAACCTTGGTTTAAAGTCTTGTGGCTAATGGATCACAAACTAAATTTTTTGTGTGGGAATAATAGCAAACCCGGCAGGTCTCTTGTTTCGCACAAGTGTTCTCAAATTTTTCTAAGTGTTAAATGACAAGTCTTACACTAGTAGTATACTTATAACACAATGGAGGGTTTAGATATCCACAAATGTGAGGCTAGGATGAAAATCACATGGATCAAGCTTATGTGGCAAGTTGACAAGTCAACAATGTCAAGCTTAGCAAGACTTATCTTCCAAGATGTTCAATGACCATAATACCCCTCCCCTAATTCGACCAAGACCACTTACGGGTGCCACGTGTCGCCTCTCATTCGTCCATAAAATTGCAGAACCTCGTGGGCCCCACAAAACGTAAAATTCCTCGGGTGGGCCCCACGTGACCAAATCCGTAAAAACAAATTTCCATAATATTACTAAGTCCCATACTCTTCAAATAATGTATTTTGAGAATCCAATTCTGAACAACGAACATTTTTCCTTTCCGACATTCGGAAGATTTTCCGTCGGAAAAACAATTCTTCCTTTCGTACTAATTTCCAAGTCTTGTTTCCTTATGTACATTCTCTTATACATGTCCTGGACTTACGGGGTGTAACAGGACCACTTTGCCCTTAGCCAATTTAACTTGAATCGATTTTCCGTCGCGCGCTGACCTCGGCGCGCGAACGCCCAATCTTCTGTGGGTATTCTGCTTCGGCCGACCACGATGATCGTATCGCGCGCTTGGATTTCGTCCGGGTCTTCATTTTCTGTCCTTTCCTGCCTTAGACTCCTCATTTTTATGCCCCTTTTTCATTCACCATTTTGCCATTTTGGACCGCTGTGACTTCAAAGAAAGAAAAACAAGCCTAATACTATACTAAACATAATAAAAATGAGTAAAATACTAATTAAAAATAACTCAAAAAGGGTATATAAAATATGCCTAACAAACCCCCAAACATGAACTTTGCTCACCCTCGAGCAAAGAACAAAACAAAACAAAGAAACAAAAATAAAAAAACTCAAAGACTCAGGTCAAACAGCTGCACAATATCACTTAGAAACACATGAACGTTAGTTAGGATAATATGCATGAATAGATGTAGCATGCATTTAACAATCTAGAATTTCAAGTTAGATATTTCGCAGATTCATTTCAGTCAGAATAACTGGAATCATGAATATCTAACCTATGCATGTCAATTTCATTTCATTTTTTTCAAAGTAATATAGCCTTTTCACTTGTTATTCTCCACTAATCATGGACATACATACTAGGGATCATCAGAATTTTTCAGGGTTGTAATGTAGGCTTAGACAGGGGTAGGTAAGATTAGACATTTAGGCTCAATTACGTACCATAAACGCTTTTCATTCAATTCTTTTCTCCTTCTTTGCGGTATTCTTTTTAGTTCATACCCATTAATCCCCTTTCTCTTTTTGTTGTGATCATACCACACATTCACATCGGCACCCCCAAACTTAAGCTTTTCCATATTTTAATTGGAGTGCATAATTTTCGCTCTCTTTTTGTATTTCTTTTTCACTCATTTTTCATCCCTATCATCAATTATTGCTTATGGCACATAAGGGAATCTGGGGTGTCAAAGAAATATCTTTTTATTTTAGGCTCAACGGAGCTGACTAGGAATACATTTAAGTGCAAGGTGAGAAATGATTGGTAAGAAGGACTATCAAAAAAATGTCTGAATCCTCCCCCTAACATGTACATCCTAATTATTTCGCCTCAAATAACAAGCACGCAAGACATTTTTCGCAATTGACATACACAGGCTAAGCACAAAATATTCCAACTAATCAGATTTTCATGAATCTTTGGCATATTTAACTTAAGCACACAAATTTTTGCATATCATTCAATTACATTATCCTACTTAATTCACTAGGCGTTTCAAACAACTACAACATGCATGATTAAAAAAATTTGACTCATATAAACCACAAAAACAAACAAAAGACTGAAAAATAGACATAAATAGAATAAAAATCCCCCAAAACTTAAACTACACATTGTCCCAAATTTGTAAAAGACTAAAAAATTAAAAAGGGATGACTTACAAACATACAACAACTCAAATTGGTGGTGGTGGCGGCGGATACTGCATTGACCATTGGGTGAACATGAAACTCAAATTATCAACACACTGGGTTAGATGTTGATGGTCTTGCATCATTTGCTCTTAATTATTCAGCATCCTTTGTTGGTTCAAAAGCAACTACTCCATCATTGGCATTGGAGGTTCCAAGGCTAAAGGAGGTTGGTTGTTGCTTTGCCCTGACTCATAATGTGTGGCTGCCTCAGGCTCTGGCTCCTCTTGATCCATTGGAGCTGCGCCTGCTCCACCCTCTTCTCGACCTCGTGTCCTATCTCCTGAGTTCACAGGGTCTGGGTAAGCATGGACTAGACTGTATGTAATGAGCGACAGAGTCTTCTCAAGAATGTCTCTGGTGAATGTTGGGACTCTGTGCCTAGCACATAGTGCAGTGATGAAAGAATCATGTTCCAACCCGCCAGTGGTAGTCAATCTACTGATGTCCCCAATACTCTGCGCTATCTCCATTCCAATGTCTATAGTCAGGCCCCTCATGATGCCAAAGATGAGCTTGATTTTATCTGTCAGTACGTTAGTGAATGAGTCGATGGAATCAAGCGTGCACTTACGAAATATAGCCAAGCCTTGGCTACTCTATCAACCGCACTGCAAGTCCTTCCGCCTCGCCGGGAATAACAAAATCCGCACTGGATATCATAGGGCCACCGCAACTGTCTCCCAGTATATGTGGTTTGCATTCCTGCACCTGTTCAAATGGGCCTGATAGTTGCCCTGGTCTCCAATATCAGCTGTCCCAAACAAACATAACATTCACTGCTTCAGCACTAACTGGGACATGACGCCCCCTTACAAAGCATCTCCCATTGCTTTGTTCTGGGTAGTTGGCTGATGCGCGTTAAGATGCACACACTTTAAACGCAAGTGCACGTTATCGTGACAAGTAGTATAGTCTTGATAAGACCGAATATCGTGCTCTAGGATTAGGGTTCAAGTACCAACTATCTATTTTCTAGTATCTATTTGGTGAATTTATGATTGATTTGTTGTTTATAACTACGAATTATGCAAGCTATTTTAATATAAAGATTTACTTCAGTGATGATGAGAATAGGGCTTCCATGTATCCTTACTATCTGCTTATGCTACTTACTAATGCATTAACTTATGGTATTCTTCTTTAGGAGAAAACAAGTTTACGAAATCGTTTTATACTCCCGTTAGGGTTATATAAACACTCAACCCCAGTATCACACCTTACCTACCTTTCAGTGATAAGGATAACTTTATAGGAGGATTAAGAACAAAAACCTAGTTGACCGTCACGCATTAACGCAAAATTAGGCTTGTTAGCCTCATCAACGCTACATAAATAATTGAGGTATTTTCATCCCCAATCCAAGAATGTCTACCCAACTTACAAGATATTCACAATCCCCTTTCGTAACTGATTAGAAATCATATAGTGATAATTAGTTGTCAATTAATTACCAAGAATTCAACTCAACTATCGATAGATCTCACAATAAGAAAAATAACCATAAGCATGCATTAATTTATAACATAAGTTTCTAGTAATTCAACATGAAAGCCTTAAGTGAATTAGTTCCTAGCCATAAATATGACAAGAACTAATTCAAAGTTCATCATAAAAACCGGAATAAAGTAAAGAAAAGGAAAAGAAATTACTAAACTAATGGTATCCAATCTCCAAGCAAAAGTCTTGAGTTGTGCAAGAAGGGGAACCCTTAAAAACTGCCTAGGGTTCTCCTTTTATAGGCTGCAAACCGCCTCCCTCTTTTCCTTCGTTCGCCTGCATTTTTTCAAAGACCTAATTTTTCGCGTGGCGCCGCGTCGCAGACAGCGCCGCGCTGAAGTTCTCAATCCGTTGGTGTTTTGGCGCGCGCCCGATATCTCGCTGTTCGAGGCGCCGCGCCAGATCTTCTGTAGCTCTCTGATGTTTAGGCGCCGCAGCCCTGTTTTGCTCGAGGCGCCGCGCCGAAGTCTTCGACCTCTCGATAGTGGCGCGCCCTCGCTGATCGCAGGAGGCCATGCGCGCCGGTCTTGATTTTTCCTCGCTCGCCACTTTCTCGATTCCAGCCTCATCTCCTCTTTTGCCCTCGCTTTAGCTCTTTTTCCGCCATTTGGTCATTTTAACCACTTTGACTCAAAAGAAAGAAAAACTATCCTAATACGACACTTATATGTGCAAAATGGGACAAAAGACTAACTAAAACTGACTCAAAAGGTGTATATAAAATACACCGATCAAATACCCCCAAACTTAACCTTTGCTCGCCCTCGAGCAAAGATAGAAAGAAATAAAATAAAAGACTCAAAGAACAAAAATTAAAAAGACTCACTGTCATTGATCACTTTTGCTGCATTAGTGTTAACTAGAAAAACATGAAGGTTAGCAAAATAATATGCAGGAACATATAGCATGAAATTTCAGCACACTAAGCACATGAAGCTAGATATTTCGCAAACTCATATTCATCATGCTTAATGGAAGTCAATATACTAAATCATGCATGTAAATTCAAGAATTCCTATGGCATGCTTACTTGCTATTCTCCACTAATTCTGGATATGCATAAAAGAGATCTTCAGGACTTTAAGGGTTGTAATGTAGGCTTAGGTAGGGGTTGGTAAAAATAGGCATTTAGGCTCATTTTTGTGTACCATAAGCTCTTGACTTTTCAGATTTCCTTTTTTTGTTCTTTTCTTCATTTCGATTCTATCTTTCCCCTCTTTTGTTTTGGGAGAGTGAAGTATATAATGACAAGCACTTCAAACTTAGGCTTTTGCCTATTTCTTATTACTTTTGTATTGGGGTGCAGACTTATTCACTCTTTTTGTCTTTTTTTAACACAATGTATTCCACTATTTCATATTTTCACTTATGGTACGACTTGTGGAATATAGGGTGTAAGAAGAAATTTCAAATTTAGGCTCAATTGACTAGGGATACTTTTAAAGTACGGGATAGAAAAGAATGGTAAGAATTGACTATCAAAGAAATGTCTGAGTCATCTCCCTAACATGCATATCCTAACTATTTCGCCTCATATAGCAAGCAATCATAACACATAAGCATTTATCATTTAGTATGCGTAATTCAAGCAAGAAACTCCAAATAGACAGATTCTATGAGTTTTTGGCATATCTAACTTAAGTGTTTAGATAGTTGCTTCAATTCCGTTACATTATTTCACCTTACTTCACTAGGTGTTTCTAGTAACTACAACAATTATGATCTTTGACAGACAATTATGACTCAAAAAGAAAAAAAATTTGGTGACTCAAAATAAACATAAAAACAATAAAAAATAAAACAAAACACAAATAAAACACCCCCAAACTTAAATCACACATTGTCCCCAATGTGTGTAGACTCAAAGACAGTAAAAGAAATAAGACACTTACAAACTTTGGCTAAAATGGTGGTGGTGGCGGTGGATAATGCATCGACCATTGGTTGAACAAGGAACTCAGCTCGTTGATTTGTTGCCTTGTTTCTTGCTGTCCTTGTACTACTGTGTCCAAGGTCTGCATCATCCTCATCTGATTCTGATACAATTGCTCCATTGTGGGCATTGGAGGTTCTGCTCCTGTGGTTGGCCGGTGGCTAGGTCCTGCCTCATATTGAGCCCCTATTTCAGGCTCATCTTCGTCCATGGCGGCCTCTGCTGCTGCTGTTGGTACTCTTCGTCTGGCTGCTGGGGGGCTTGGGTCTGGGAAAGAGTGCACTATCCCATAGGACACGGGCAATTGGTTTCTTTCATGAGTGTCAGTGGGTAGGTTTGGAACCGCACTCGTGTGACATAGCTTGGTGATAATCGAGCCATGTCCCAATCCGCTGTTGCTACCAACCGCTGATTTCCTCAATGCTCGCACTATTTCTTTCCCACATCAATCGTCAACCCTCATAATTCCATATATTAGTTTAATCTCATCCTCCGCACTCTGGTGAAGTCGTGGATGGAATCACGCGCGCCGATGAAATATAGCCAACCTTTGGCTACTTTGTTGAATTGGCACTGCTCAAAGGTTTCTTGACCCATTTCTTCCAATATCAAAAACAGCATGGTAGCTCACTGTCTGCGACGGCATTCCAGTCGATGTGGTCAATGCTTCTAGACAATGTTCTAAAGTGATTCCAATCACTTATTTCTTCAACATCAACTGTTTTCAATTGTATATTTATATCCTCTGCTGTCACAGGCACATAGCGTCCCCTTACAAAGCATCCCCTTTCCACCTTCTCCGGAAAATTGGCATAAAATTCACGCACTATCATTGTTTATCGGTGCTATCTTCTCCGATTTACAAATTTCCTCCAATCCCTTAATCTCAATCATCGCGAACGGGCTCATAAACATCTTCTTCCCATATGACTCCTCTGGCAGTCTATTCCCTTCTCGTATTAAGTGCAGTATCGCTTTTGTATCTTTGTAGGCTTGGTAGCTCACAAACCTATTTTCATCCTATCGTGGGGTTCAGTGGATGCGAGCCTCTTATCTTCCTGGTGGCCATGGTTTAAAATAGTTTTATGGAGCTTTTCAATTTAGTGGCACAAATGTTTTCTACACGATTGACAACTAGCAGCGAACACAATACCCCCAAACTTCAACTTTTCTACCCAACACCCACACTCTTTTTCTACTCTCTTCTCCAAACTTCACAATCAACTTTTCAGTACCCAAACTACTTCAACTACAATACTCCTTCAAACTACTACCTCCTGTGACTTTAGTAAAGGAATCAAGAACAGAAAATGATTACCTTTTTATGAGAAGATTCAAGCTTGTCCTTGTTTCCATTGGTGGTTTGAGGCTATGGAATGGAGCTTTGTTGGTGGAGATGGCTAAGGGTTTTTGGGAATTTAAGAGTTTTTTATTGTGGTTGGGTTGGATTTATGGAGGATTTGTGGGCGATTTTTCGAAATTTCGTGGGTTTTGGAGAGGGGTTAGGTTTTGAAATTGGATTTGGGAAAATCTGATTTAGGCGCTTTAAAGTTCGATTCCCGCCGCTCCTTCGACTTTCGCGCGCTTCATATTTGGCGCCGCGACGCCTAAACTTGGCCAATTTTTCGAATTTTAGCCGCGCGCTTAAACTTCTGTCTGCTCGATTCTTTTGCGCCGCTGCCTCGCTTCTGGCCATGGCGCTTACCCGCTTTTCTGGAAATTCTGGCTTTTCTTCAGTTTTTCGCCTTCAGTTTGTTCCCCTGTACCTATCACTCACAGCACAAACACAAGACTCCAAGACCGTGAGATTGTTCTAGACAAAATAAAATAAACTAAAGACAGAAATTAAAGTAACATAATTGAAAACGTTGGGTTGCCTCCCAACTAGCGCTGTCTTTAACGTCTTTTAGCCGGACGCAAGTTCCTTAGCCTTAATAACCTTGGGGTGGATTAAGCCCCCAACCTATCCATTTCCTTCACATTTGGCGTTTTCTTTTTCATCTTTTCTTCTTAGCATTATCAGTAAGGGGGAGTTCAGGAATACTTACCTCCTTTAGTGGCATTTCAGCAAACCATGTCTGCTTTCTTGGGCTCATCGCTCTTTGGTTGACTTGTATTGGCTCGCATGGGGGTTTGATGGTGCTGATTTCAAAGCACCCACTCCTTGTTGGTGGCTCAATAACGTGTTTAAAAACTTTAAACACTATTTCTTCAGACTCCACCCTTAGTGTTAATTCTCCTCTTTCAACATCAATCAAAGCTCTCCCCGTTGCTAGGAATGGCCTCCCCAATATGATAGGGATTTCTGCGTCTTCTTCCATATCAAGAATGAGGAAGTCTGCAGGAAAGAAGAATTTTCCTACTTTCACAATCACGTCATCGATCTTGCCTCTTGGATGAACCACTGTCCTGTCGGCTAGTTGCAGGCTTACTGTGGTTGGTTTGGCTTCACACAACTCCAATCTTTTAAATACTGATAGGGGAATTAGATTTATACTTGCCCCTAAATCACATAGAGCTCTGTTGCAAGTTACCCTGCCCACTGTGCAAGGTAGTGTAAAGCTCCCTGTATCTTTTAGCTTTGGTGGCAACTTTTTCTGCAAGATAGCACTACATTCTTCTGTCAGTGCTACTATTTCGTATTCTGCCAGCTTCTTCTTTTTCCCCAAAATCTCCTTCATAAACTTGAAATAGGAGGGCATCTACTCTAATGCTTCTATGAAAGGTATGTTGATATGTAGCTTTCTGAATGTCTCCAAAAATTTGGAGAATTGTTTATCAACCGCCATTGTAGTCTCCGGGAAAGGATCTTCTCAGATACTCCTTTTTCCGAATTTTCTCTACTGTTGGGCTAGGCTCAATCGCCTTCTCTTTTTCTAACTCTGCTTTCTTCTCAACTCTGGCCGGAGGATCGCTCCACCGTTTTCTACTTCTCAACCGCATCGCTCGACATTGCTCCTCGGATTTACCTCTGTATTGCTTGACAATGTCCCCTGTGGCCTGCTGTTTGCCTGTTTTGCTAGCTGACCCACCTGTGTCTCCACTTTTCTGAACGAGGATCTAGCCTCCGTCATGAACTGCGTCTAGGCGTTGGCAAGTCTTTGTCACAAATGCTTTATTTCATCTGCTTTCTTCTTTAACCGGTGTCACGCCCGATTTTAGACCGCGACTTTATTCTAGCGAACCCTGCTTAATGAAATGTTAGAAAATAAATAACACAAAATGCTAATGTGTTTAAAAAAGGCTAAAAAATATTAAGAGATGCTAAAAGGTATTAAATGCTAGAAGGTTGCTAAAGGGTGCTAAAATGCTATGGTTCATGAGTCGCCACCTAATTAATCGTGAATTAGGACACCTAAATGTTAACTAGTTTAAAGTAAACATTAACTCCATTTAATGGTCCGCTAAACTTAATGAGATTCTGCAAGTGGTTCTTTATTAATCTAGGGGAAGGGTTAGGCACCCTCTAAGATCCGCTTAACTGCGGTTGTCCGCCAAACCTAGGTAATTATTATGTTTAAAAATGCGTGTTTTGAAAATGCTTCAAAGTATTTTATAAAAGCGGCATGTTGAATAAAGTTTATAAGACTAATGCTATAAAAATAAAACTTTAAAGTATGCATTTATATTGTTTATAGATATATGCAATGTTGATTTATGATCAAAGATATGCCTTTAAAATCAAACATATATGACGTAGTGCAAAAGGTGATTTTGTAATTTTATGATAAGAAGGCTATTCAACATAAATTATTTATATTGTGCTAATAAAAGTGCTTGTGAGAAATGCAATTTATTTTATCATGTTAGTTGCGAGTTAAATTGTTTAGTAAAGTTTAGACATGCATGACAAGTAACTTAAAAGTGCGTTTCCGATTTTAAAACTACCCGCCCAATTTATTTATTCCAAGGCTAATTGTTCTATGTCTCCTATTAATTACAAAGTTAAATAATTAGACAACAATTTAAACAAATAATATAAAAGGTGGATATGATCGCGGCTTTCAAGATGTGTGGCGACATCATCTTATCCTATTTTGTCTTAGGAATCTCTGAAGCGGGAATGCGAATGCGGGTGCACATAGACGCGGGTTGCCATTTGAAGTGGCTCGCGATGAGTCTCGCCGTGAGACTCTTTATTTTGCTCCGATGCGTGCCATGTAAAAATAAAGAAAGATAAGGATTAGTACACGCTCAAATTTATTTAACCAAAACAAGCACTTGGCACATAGTTTATTTTTTAAAGCACACACATACATAAAGACCAAACAAAGGATAATATCAGATAGGGATAAGCAAGCAGATGGAAAAGGAAATAAGAATGAGCATGTATGTGGACTGCATAACCAGCTGCTAGTATTATACGCAACCCCTAACAATTCCAAGTAAAGACAAGTAAACAATAGGCTTAAGTGATTCCCTATTCTTGAAGCCATCTTAGCAAGCAAACATATGAAGAGTAAGAAGCCACAAACAGATGAGTGAAAGGGGGCAGCAGACAGGCCCAGGTATTGGAGTATTTTAGAAATCCAAGTAAGACAAACGTGTACATCTTGGCAGGCAATTCAGGTAAGTAAAACATCTGGGTGTGAATGTCCTAAGTGCAAGCCTATATGAAGGTGATTAGTGTGGATCCAAGCCCCGTCGTACTAGAGTGAAGAAAACAACAAATATAATTAAACACGCGAGGAGACAAAAGACGACATGCAGTTTTATATTCGGTCCTGACTCTCTTTGAATATTAAGGCCGCAAAAACAGACCCAAGTTGCAAAGAACAGTCCAAAAGAGATCCATTCAGTACGGGCTTTGATAAGGCAGACAATACATAGATATAACAGGCCCCAAATAACTAGTATTTCATATCTAGAGATGGCAGACTCAGGTTCATTTTTTCAGGTATACATGTAGACAGGATAACGTACAGACAAGAAAAAATAGAGGCTCGTGACTTGGGAGTAAACACTTAAACAACACAACGGACAGATCCACACAGGTCTGCAAAACTAACAGATTCTTTATTTTTCAAGACAGAGAGAAACGTGATCCCGAAACAGACAGTAACCATTACTTGGCCCTATTCTTTTATTTGTAAGAAGGAGAGCAAAGGACAAATTCTCCAACAACACGTACACTTCGCTGTGTTTTATGAACAGTGGCAGTTTCGTATACCAAACAGAGGAGATTTCATTATCTAATATCACATTTTCATTTAGCAAGTAGTTGCAAACCCAGGTTAACTAAATCGATCAACACAGCGCAATACTTTGACATTAATAGCAGGACAGTAGCATGATAATCTTAACTAAGAATGATTAACCAAAACAGAATACGACAAACCATAAAACATGGAAATAAACTAGAATCGTGCGGAATTTGAAATTACCTTCTCCGGGCAGCGAACCAAGGCAGCGTATCAAGTCGTCGGTCCACTCGACGGGTTATTGCGATGCGATTTTCAAAGGGGCAGAGCTGGTGCTTGGAAAATGATTGCTGGTTTCTTAATGTGAGAGTTGATTAACTGGTTCAAGGTAGGTTTTTTTCGGATTTCCTATTGATTGATGCTAATTCTCTGGGTGCTGAGTCCCTAAATCCCCATGAAATTGATTATTGCTCTTCGACTCCTCTCCCAATTGAGCTCACGCGCGATGCTGGTTTGCCCTCCCACCGATTCGATCACGCTTTTTCGAATCAGAAAATGATGGCCCCGACCCCGCTCGCCTCAGGCTCGCCACGTGCTCGCTTTGCATGTGCTTTATATCCATGGTTTGGGTTCTAAGTTTGGGTAAGGTTTGTAGTGCTGATTTGGTGCGATTTCGTACTGATTTCGTGTTGATTTCGTTAAAGGTTCTTACCATAAAAGGAGCGATTTTGTGTGATTCGAATAATACTGGTAGGGAAAGGACGATCTGGTTGCGTGCATGGGTAAGGAAGGTCCCCGGATTCTCCGGCGAGAATCTCGGGACGTCTTTGTGTCTTGGCGATGGGGTGCGAGGGTGAGGAGGCGCGGTTGAAAGGCTTAGGGTTTCGTTAGGTTTTCTTTTTTAGCTCTTTCTTTTAGGGCTGCTGATGATTGGTAAGGTATTTAGGTATTAATTTAGGTTAGTTTTAATTGGGTATTAATTTGTGTAGTGTATTATTAATTAATTAGTGATAAATTAAATTAACAAATGTGATTAAATTATTTAGGTGCTTCATTAATCTAATTGTTATAATAAATGCGGGCGTGTTATTTAATTAGTGCTTAATATTTTAGAATGCGGCGCTATTATTTAAAAATCTTATTTATTGCATTATTTATCATTTTTAAAATAAGTTATGAAATTGCTTTGCGTATTTAATAAATGAGACTACGCTACTTGACACGACGTCATTGCTAAATTATTTATTCTATGTATTTATTTATTTTTATTAAGAATCATGACAGGGCTTAAAATTAATTAATGCGGGCGCGGGGCTCTAAGTACTTAATACTCTACGTAAAATGCGGTGTTATTATTAAATTGTTTATTTATGTCGTATTTATATTTTATCGCTGCATTTTATTATAAAAATCATAAAAAATTATTTTACGAAATTAGTCTAATTTTATAGCTAATGACTGGACAGGAGGGTCAAAATTGGGTGTCAACAGCTGTCCCTCTTTGTATGGAGATGATGGAAGAATCTTCTGAAAAGACGTTGACTCATAGCCAATTTTGTCTCGATCCTCGTGATTGCAAAAAGTTAGGCGGTGACAAGGCCGACGCAAAAATCAAAATCTGGCCCGGTGTCGAGTTATGACGACCGGGCTACCATGGTCAAATACCAAAGCCGCTAACGCGGACTAGTTGTCCCGGTCGAAGTTATGACGACACCGCTACCATGGTCAAAACACCGCGCGCTAACGCGGACTCAAATTTGTCCCGTTGTCGAGTTATGACGACACCGTTACCATGGTCGAAACACTGTATGCTAACGCGACTAAATTTGTCCCGATGTCGAGTTATGATGACACCGGGTTATGGTGCAAAAGTAAAAATAAAAATAAGCGCTTGAACTCAGGGTGTACCGCTACGGCTTATGGTCGGGTTCTACATGGTGATGTGAGCGAGTGGGACCGACGCTGAGGCCGATTCGCCATTCGTTGGGAAGGTTGGCCCCAACAAATTGCCCCGTCAGAAGAGAAAATCCACGCCAGGCTTCGCTTCCCGTACGCTAAGACTTAAACAAACGGTTAGTGCATAATCATAAGGCAAAATGATGATGATAATTTTAAAAGTAAAGTGACGTGAGTAGAAAATGTTATCTCGCAAAAATGCGATGCGATGTTGTTGATGCGATCGCAACGCTGTGGCTTTTCGCCCTGCACGCACGTGTTGCGATAGTGAACGCGGATATGTCGCCCTTGCGCAATCGTCCTAGACTAAAGCTCAAGAAAGAGTTAGTGCATAATCGCTAAGACGTAATAATAAAGCATGAGTAAGAAATGCAATTTCGGTATAGAAATCGCCTCGCGCGACGTGATATCGTGATGATGGCGCGTTTGGGGCTTGTTGTCTTTGATAAGCGTCGCCGCCGGACGATATTCTTTCCGGGCGTCGTTGCGTGGACTTCTTTGGCCGATAACGCCATTGCTCGGACGTATTGCCGCCGGCGCGCGTTGTGTGGACTTGTCGCCGATAACGCCATTGCTCGACGTGTTGCCGCCGGGCGCTATTCGTCAAGGGACTTGCTGGCCGATCACGCCGTTGCGCGGACGTAATCGCCGGGCGCCGCGTGGACATAACGCCGATCACGCCGCTGTCGGACGTATTCTTTGCCGGGCGCCGTTGCGTGTACTTGTTGTGCTGATAACGTCATTGCCTGGACGTATTGCTGCTGGCGTCTTTGCGTGGACTTGCTGATCACGTCGTTGTCTGGACGTATTGCTGCTGGCGTCGTTGCGTGGACTTGCGATCACGCCGTCGTTCGGACGATTGCCGCCGGGCGTCGTTGCGTGGACTTGCCGTGCCGATAACGCCGTTGTGCGGACGTATTCCGCCGGGCGCCGTTGCGTGGACATAATGCGATCACGCCGTTGTGGACGTAATCCGCCGGGCGTCGTTGCGTGGACATAATCGCCGATCACGCTGCCGCAGGACGTATTGCCTTGGCGCCGTTGCGTGTACTTGTTGTCGCGAGCAACGCCATTGCACGGACGTATTGCCGGGCGCCTTTGCGTGGACTTGCCGATCACGCCGTTATGCGGACGTATTCTTCCGGGCGCCGTTGCGTGGACTTCGATCACGCCGTTGTCCGACGTATTGCCGCCGTGCGCCGCGTGGACTTGTCGCCGATAACGTCGTTGTCTTGACGTATTGCTGCTGGCGTCGTTGCGTGGACATAATGCTGATCACGTCATTGTGTGGACGTAATGCTGCTGGCGTCGTTGCGTGGACATAATGCTGATCACGTCGTTGCCGGGACGTATTGCTGCTGGCGTCGTTGCGTGTACTTGTTGTGCTGATAACGTCATTGCTCGGACGATTCTGCCGGGCGTCTTTGCGTGGACTTCTTGATCACGCCGTTGTTCGGACGTATTCTTTGGCGTCGCTGCGTGGACTTCTTTGCGCGATAACGCCATTGCACGGACGTATTGGCCGGGCGTCGTTGCGTGGACTTCACGATCACGCCGCTGTTCGGACGTATTGCTTTGGCGCCGCTGCGTGGACTTGTTGTCGCCGATAACGCCGCTGTTCGGACGTATTCTTCGGGCGTCGTTGCGTGGACTTGCGGCCGATAACGCCACCGCTCGACGTATTGCCGCTCCTCGTAGAATAAATGCTCGCAAGCTAAGCGAAAAGCGTTAGTGTATACCGCTTTAAACGAAATGATAAATACATACGAAGTGCAATTTTATGGGTAGATGTCATCCCCGATCGCTGATGAATACCGAGATGTTGTCTTACACGAACATGCTAAACGCCAGAATCGACGCATTGCCGTGATGCCTTTGTTGTGTCGCGTCGTGGGTTACCAATTTGACTTTATGCCCGAAGTTGATGCGCTAGGTTTTGTTGCGGAACTTTGAACTTTGACCGCTGATTGTTGATGCCTCTTTCGCCTGCCGCGCTTTGCCGCGGACTTTGGATTGTTGTCATCCTTCGCTTTTGCTTTTGCTTCGCTAATACGAAGAAACTTTTTGCCGTATTTCCTGCTTCGGCTATTGCACTTTCTGCTTCTGTTAATATGAAAAGACCCGCGCTAAAAGAAAATTTGTGAGTTTTGGGGGGGTCGATTCGTATTTGACTTCGCCGCCTTGTGCCTTGATATCCGCGTGCCTGGCCTGTTTGGACTTGCAACCCCTGTCTGGTTTCCTACATTGTCCCAGTTTTAAAAAAGGGTGTTTGGCCTAAAGTGGTTCTCAAGGAAGTTGCTTGTGTATTTGTTATTTTCAGAACGAATGGAAAGTTTCCTAATGGTGTGACCGAAGCTGATTTAGGCCGCCTACGTATCCCCATGAGGGAATCAGGTCATGACGTAGTTCATTACAAGCAAATTTTGGGGCGAAATTAAAATTTCTAAATGTGGGACCGAGGCCGATGTGGCGCCACGATCCGCCATGAGGAATCGGTCGAACGTAGTTCATTACAAAGTAAACAAAAGAAAACATTATTAAAGCTTAAATATGAGTTTTAAATTATTCGCTAAACTAAATTGCTTTTTCTTATCCGGTCTGGCGGACCAAAACAAGGGTGCAAATCCAACCAATACGCCTTCGTGCTCTGCATCGTGGAGGGCCGGGTCTTCATGCTCGCTATCGATCTCCTTCTTTGGCTTCTCGCGTGGTTCATGCTTGGATAAATGGACCGATTCGAGGCGAAATGGCATAGGCGGAGTGTATTCTCATCTAAGGTTATCAGTGCACATCGGCGTGGCGGTGGTTTGGTGCGGTTATCATGCACATTTGGGGAAGGATCCTTTAGCTGAATTACCCCTTCTCTGATCAGCGCCTCGATTCTGTCCCTGAGGGAGTGGTAAACTTCAGTGTCATGTCCTGGGCTATCGGGGTGATACACGCAACACTTGTTCTCATCATACCATCTTGGGATAGGGTCAGGAATCCTTCCTGGAATCGGTTGGATTAGGCCTGCAGCTCGCAACCTTTCATATTTGAGGTATGGGTTCGGTAGCTGGTGTAACTTTGGGTGGTTTTCCTTCAAAATTTTATTTGGTCCGGGTGCATTGGGTGCTCTATTTTGTCGGGCTTGATGGGTGGGTACATGCGGCGGGATAAGCGGTGTTTGGGAGCGTTATGTATAGGCGTGTGTGGTAGTTGTGGTATGGGGTAGGTGTATAGTGAGGTGTGGAGTTCTCGTAGTATGATGGGTTTTGGTATGTTATGAATGCTTGGGTTTGCGTTCTTGTACACACACGGAAGGAATCGTCTCTTTCTTCCTCTCTGAAGTACTCGAGTGTCCCCGAATCGCCTTATTAGTTGCCTGTAATCTTTGCATTTGTAATCCTACCGGTTTAATACCTTCTTCTACGAAGTCGCCCATTCTAACAACTTCCGCAAATTCCGTCCACGACGCTTTATCATTCGCCATAGTAGGTTGCGCCCTTCAAAGATTGTACAAATAGTGGTCATCTCGCTTTCCACCTGGGTGGTTGTACTTTCGCCTCTGACGCCACCTCATGGCGTATTCTCCGAACGTTTCGTAGGCTTTTTCTCCAACTTCATTAAATAGAACACACCCAACGGTTTCTGCGTTGAACTCAATCGCTCGCACAAAGTCTTGGGCGATGTATTCGGTATGCCATTTCCGCGGATCTAGCCGGTATACCAATCTAGTGCCTCGCGGTCAAGCTCGAATGAACAACTTCATAATGATCGGGTTCTTCCCTACCCCGATTAGCTTGTCGCATATGACCTCAGTGTGCGGGGTTCCCTTTCCGTCAAATAGTTCAAACTTGCACGCACTTGTACCAGCGGCTCGCGTGCGGATGCATGCAAGGTCCTCGTAGTCTCAGTCCTTCGTGACCTTTATCCGATCGCGTACCCGAACCGCTTCTTTCAAACTATGAATTTCTTTGGCCACGTCTCGCCCATTTTGGCTCTGACTTCCTCTCCATTTCTTCGTAATGATCCACTTCTTGGTGAAGCACCCGGGACGGTAAAAATCGGGTTTCGCTGCGTATGCTTAGTATGCAGGTTGTTTCTTTGAACCGTAATGGGTATGGTGCGTGGGTATTGGTTGGCCCGGTGATTAGGGCTGATCGTGGTGAAGTAAGTAGGCGGTCAGTACATGGGTAGGAGGATCATTTTGAAGGTGGGGTTGAGGATTGGCTGGGCGAGGGACGGTTTGATCGGTGACTGGTAGCCTTTGTGGGGAGTTCTGGGAGATATGTGGTGGTGGAGGTCGATCTGGAATGGTTTGTGAGGTAGTGGCCCTTTGATCTGGCATAGGGGTATTCAAACTAATGGATAGGTTGGTCAGATTCCGCAGCCTCTCCATCTCAACATGCATATCAGCAATTTGTTGCAGCAGTTGTGCAATACATTCTTCCTGACTGGTGATATTCCTCCCTTCTGAAGGTTCTGTTTCGATGACAGGAATAATTCCCAAACCATTTGGCTCAGACGCCCCCGAGCCAGTCATATCATCATTTCTTGCCTTGGACCTGGTAAAGTGTGGATGCTCCGACATTGTTGAGTCAAATACGAACCGACCTTTGGGGAAGATGATAAATCTTTCTTCAAAAATGCAAAGAACGGTGTTAGCATAAAGCACGTAATTTGCGGTGTGTAGCAAATATATTGCACATAGTACATTCAAACGTTTTTAACATGCAGGACCTCTTTATGCCGTAGGTAAGCCTAAACCTCGCATATCTTGGTCATGATGGATTTGTCCGAGCCGTCCAACTGTAATGCTTTTGTTGGAAATGGCGACCAAATGACGGTGCACTTTTTCCAATTTCAGCATGACATGATTAGGTTTGGATTTGTCTATCATTGCCACGCTACACATAATATGCTGGTTGGTCGTTGGGTTGAGAAACCCGTCGACAAGTTTGGTGTCTTCCTAATTGTGGTGTCGATGCCAGGGACCGACCCACCTAAGGTAAATCGTGCATACCACTAAAATAAAGAGCGGTATAGCTCTATCTTAAGTTTCTAATATTTGGCTTTTCTAGACGCGAGGTTCCCGAGCGGACTACTCGAGTGAGAAGGCTGCGACCACCGGTTGGACCGGATTCTCCGCGCAAAACACCAACTCTCTTAAATTTGGGTGTTTGAAAGAAATTTGCAGGTGTGCGAAGCACACCCGCGTGTTGTGTGTGATTGTATGAATTTTCCAGAGTGGAAGAAATATGAGCGGAATGCCAGTTTAAGAAAGCGATAGCAGGTAGCAATTAAAATAAATAAAACAAAATACAACACACAAAAAATAAAATGCAAAAAATAACTGCCAAATAATAACCCTAGGTCTGTTGTGGTTAAGAACCTAAAATCCCCAGCAGATTCGCCATTCTGTCACGCCCGATTTTCGACCGCGACTTTATTCTAGCGAACCCTGCTTAATGAAATGTTAGAAAATAAATAACAAAAATGCTAATGTGTTTAAAAAGGCTAAAAATATTAAGAGATGCTAAAAGGTATTAAATGCTGAAGGTTGCTAAAAGGGTGCTAAATGCTAAGGAGTTTGAGTCGCCACCTAATTAATTGGGTGAATTAGGACACCTAAATGTTAACTAGTTTAAAGTAAACATTAACTCCATTTAATGGTCTGCTAAACTTAATGAGATTCTGGGTAAGAGTTCTTTATTAATCTAGGGGGAAGGGGTTAGGCACCCTCTAAGATCCGCTAACTTGCGGTTGTCCTGCCAAACCTAGGGTAATTATTATGTTTAAAAAATGCGTGTTTTGAAAATGCTTCAAAGTATTTTATAAAAGGAGGCATGTTGAATAAAGTTTATAAGACTAATGCTATAAAAATAAAACTTTAAAGTATGCATTTATATTGTTTATAGATATATGGAATGTTGATTTATGATCAAAGATATGCCTTTAAAATCAAACATATATGACGTAGTGCAAAAGGTGATTTTGTAATTTTATGATAAGAAGGCTATTCAACATAAATTATTTATATTGTGCTAATAAAAGTGCTTGTGAGAAATGCAATTTATTTTATCATGTTAGTTGCGAGTTAAATTGTTTAGTAAAGTTTAGACATGCATGACAAGTAACTTAAAAGTGCGTTTCCGATTTTAAAACTACCCGCCCAATTTATTTATTCCAAGGCTAATTGTTCTATGTCTCCTATTAGTTACAAAGTTAAATAATTAGGCAACAATTTAAACAAATAATATAAAAGGTGGATATGATCGCGACTTTCAAGATGTGTGGCGACATCATCTTATCCTATTTTGTCTTAGGAATCTGCGGCGGAATGCGAATGCGGGTGCACATAGACGCGGGTTGCCATTTGAAGTGGCTCGCGATGAGTCTCGCCGTGAGACTCTTTATTTTGCTCCGATGCGTGCCATGTAAAAATAAAGAAAGATAAGGATTAGTACACGCTCAAATTTATTTAACCAAAACAAGCACTTGGCACATAGTTTATTTTTTAAAGCACACACATACATAAAGACCAAACAAAGGATAATATCAGATAGGGATAAACAAGCAGATGGCAAAGGAAATAAGAATGAGCATGTATGTGGACTGCATAACCAGCTGCTAGTATTATACGCAACCCCTAACAATTCCAAGTAAAGACAAGTAAACAATAGGCTTAAGTGATTCCATATTCTTGAAGCCATCTTATCAAGCAAACATATGAAGAGTAAGCAGCCACAAACAGAGGAGCGAAAGGGGGAAGCAGACAGGCCCAGGTATTGGAGTATTTTAGAAATCCAAGTAAGACAAACGTGTACATCTTGGCAGGCAATTCAGGTAACTAAAACAGCTGGGTGTGAATGTCCTAAGTGCAAGCCTATATGAAGGTGATTAGTGTGGATCCAAGCCCCGTCGTACTAGAGTGAAGAAAACAACACATAAAATTAAACACGCGAGGAGACAAAAGACGACATACAGTTTTATATTTGGTCCTGACTCACTTTGAATATTAAGGCCGCAAAAACAAACCCAAGTTGCAAAGAACAGTCCAAAAGAGATCCATTCAGGCATGGGCTTTGATAAGGCAGACAATACATAGATATAACAGGCCCCAAATAACTAGTATTTCATATCTAGAGATGGCAGACTCGGGTTCATTTTTTCAGGTATACATGTAGACAGGATAACGTACAGACAAGAAAAAATAGAGGCTCGTGACTTGGGAGTAAACACTTAAACAACAAAGCGGACAGATCCACACAGGTCTGCAAAACTAACAGATTCTTTATTTTTCAAGACAGAGAGAAGTGTGACCCCGAAACAGACAGTAACCATTACTTGGTCCTATTCTTTTATTTGTAAGAAGGAGAGCAAAGGACAAATTCTCCAACAACACGTACACTTCGCTGTGTTTTATGAACAGTGGCAGTTTCGTATACCAAACAGAGGAGATTTCATTATCTAATATCACATTTTCATTTAGCAAGTAGTTGCAAACCCAGGTTAACTAAATCGATCAACACAGCGCAATACTTTGACATTAATAGCAGGACAGTAGCATGATAATCTTAACTAAGAATGATTAACCAAAACAGAATACGACAAACCATAAAACATGGAAATAAACTAGAATCGTGCGGAATTTGAAATTACCTTCTCCGGGCAGCGAACCGAGGCAGCATATCAAGTCGTCGGTCCACTCGACGGGTTATTGCGATGCGATTGAAAAGGGGCAGAGCTGGTGCTTGGAAAATGATTGCTGGTTTATTAATGTGAGAGTTGATTAACTAGTTCAAGGTAGGTTTTTTTCGGATTTCCTACTGATTGATGCTAATTCTCTGGGTGCTGAGTCCCTAAATCCCCATGAAATTGATTATTGCTCTTGACTCTCTCCCACCGATTGAGCTCTGGCGCGTCTTGGTTTGCCCTCCACCGATCGATCACGCTTTTTCGAATCAGAAAAAGCGATGGCCACGACCGCTCGCCCTCACCGTGCTCTGCCTTATGCTCTGCCTTTGCATGTGCTTTATAGCCATGGTTTGGGTTCTAAGTTTGGGTAAGGTTTGTAGTGCTGATTTGGTGCGATTTCGTGTTGATTTCGTGTTGATTTCGTTAAAGGTTCTTACCATAAAATGAGCGATTTTGTGTGATTCGAATAATACTGGTAGGGAAAGGACGATCCGTCATGCGTATGGGTAAGGAAGGTCCCCATTCTCCGTGAGAATCTCGGGATGTCTTTGTGTCTTAGCGCGATGGGTGCTAGGGTGAGGAGGTGCGGTTGAAAGGCTTAGGGTTTCGTTAGGTTTTCTTTTTTAGCTTTTTATTTTAGGGCTGCTGATGATTGGTAAGGTATTTAGGTATTAATTTAGGTTAGTTTTAATTGGGTATTAATTTGTGTAGTGTATTATTAATTAATTAGTGATAAATTAAATTAACAATTGTGATTAAATTATTTAGGTGCATCATTAATCTAATTGTTATAATAAATGTGGGCGTGATATTTAATTAGTGCTTAATATTTTAGAATGCGGCGCTATTATTTAAAAATCTTATTTATTGCATTATTTATCATTTTTAAAATAAGTTATGAAATTGCTTTGCGTATTTAATAAATGCGACTACACTACTTGACACGACGTCATTGCTAAATTATTTATTCTATGTATTTATTTATTTTTATTAAGAATCATGACAGGGCTTAAAATTAATTAATGCGGGCGCGGGGCTCTAAGTACTTAATACTCTACGTAAAATGTGGTGTTATTATTAAATTGTTTATTTATGTCTGTATTTATGTTTTATTGCTGCATTTTATTATAAAAAATCATAAAAAAATTATTTTACAAAATTAGTCTATTTTATAGCTAATGACTGGACGGGAGGGTCAAAATTGGGTGTCAACAACTTGTCCCTCTTTGTATGGAGATGATGGAAGAATCTTCGGACAAAGACGTTGACTCATAGCCAATTTTGTCTCGATCCTCAGGATTGCAAAAAGTTGGGCAGGTAGACAAGGCTGACGCAAAAAATCAAAATCTGTCCCAGTGTCGAGTTATGACGACACTGGGCTACCATGGTCAAATACCAAAGCTGGCTAACGCGGACTCAAAGTTGTCTCAGTGTCGAGTTATGACGACACTGGGCTACCATGGTCAAAACACCAAGGCGGGCTAACGCGGACTCAAAATTTGTCCCAGTGTCGAGTTATGATTATGATCGACATTATGGCCTGGTCTGCAGTTATAATGGTGGCAGCGAAGCTTTACATGGCTTTGGGTTATGGTGATGTGGAGCGAGTGGACCGGCTGAGGCGCTCGCCGTTCGTTGGGAAGGTTGGCCCCCCAACAAATTTCTCCGGTTCGCTGTAAGAGAAAATCCACGTTGTGCTCCTGCATGCTAAGACTTAAACAAACGGTTAGTGCATAACTGTTAAGGCAAAATGATGATGCATAATTTTAAAATTAAAGTGACTGTGAGTAGAAAATGTTATCCTGCAAAAATGCGATGCCTGTTGTGTTGATGCGATGCTGCAAACGTTGTGGCTTTCGTCCTTGCACAGACGTGTTGCGATAGTGAATGCGGATATGTCATCCTTGCTGCAACTGTCCCTGTAGACTAAAGCTCAAGAAAGAGTTAGATACATAACTGCTAAGACAGAATAATAAAGCATGAGTAAGAAATGCAATTTTGAGAGTATAGAAATCGTCCCTGCGTGGACGTGATATGCTGATGATGGCGTCGTTTTTGGGCTTGTTGTCTTTGATAAGCGTCGCCGCCGGACGTGTTCTTTCCGGGCGTCGTTGCGTGGACTTGCTGTGCTGATAACGTCATTGTTTGAACGTATTCTTCTGGGCGTCGTTGCGTGGACTTCTTTGTCTTGATAACGCCATTACTGGGCGTGTTCTTTGGCGTCATTGCGTGGACTTCGTGTCGATAACGTCATTACTGGGCGCATTCTTGCTGGCCGTTGCGTGGACTTGCCGATCACGTCGTTATGCGGGCGATGTTCTTCTTTGGCGTCGTTGCGTGGACTTGCTGTGGCCGATAACTTCATTGCGACGTATACTTCCGGGCGTCGTTGCGTGGACTTGTTGTCTTGTCGCGTCATTGCACGGACGTATTCTTTCCGGGCGTCGTTGCGTGGACTTCGATCACGCGTCGTTGTGCGGACGTATTCTTTGGCGCCGTTGCGTGGACTTCTTTGCCGATAACGCCGTTATGCGGACGTATTCTTGGGCGTCGTTGGGTCGACGTAATGCTGATCACGTCGTTGTATGGACGTATTGCTGCTGGCGTCGTTGCGTGGACATAATGCTGATCACGTCGTTGCCGGGACGTATTGCTGCTGGCGTCGTTGCCTGGACTTGTTGTCGATAACGCCATTGCGGACGTATTCGCCGGGCGTCGTTACGTGGACTTCTTGATCACGCGTCGTTGTCCGGCGTATTGGCTGGCGTCATTGCGTGGACTTCTTTGTCGATAACGCCATTGCCCGGACGTATTGCGGCGCCGCTGCGTGGACTTCTTTGATCACGCCGTTGTGCAGGCGTATTCTTGTTGGCGCCGTTGCGTGGACTTGTTATGCCGATAACGCCGTTATGCGGGCGTATTCTTCCGGGCGTCGTTGCGTGGACTTCTTTGTCCGATAACGCCACCGCTCGACGTATTCGCCGCTCTGTAGAATAAATGCTCCCGCAAGCTAAGCTTGAAAAGCGTTAGTGTATACATTTTAAACGAAATGATAAATACATATGAGAAGTGCAATTTTATGGGTAGAGATGTCATCCCTGATACGCCTGATGAATACTGAGATGTTGTCCTTGCACGGACATGCTAAAAGCTGCAACTAACGAATTGCCATGATGCCTTTGCTGTGTGCGATGCGTGGGTTGCCAATTTGACTTTATGCAGGTTGATCGCTAGGTTTTGTTGCGAACTTTGAACTTTGACCGCCGATTGTCGATGCCGCTTTTCTGCTTTGCTTTTGCGGACTTTGGATTGTTGTCATCCTCTCGCTTTTTCGCCGCTTTTATACGCTAATCTGAAGAAACTTTTGCCGTATTTCTGCTATTGCACTTTCTCACGAATATGAAAAAGACCGCGCTAAAGAAAATTTGTGTCGAAAGTTTTAGAGTCGATGAACGTGCCGCCACGCATCCCCACGAGGAATCGTGTCACGTAGTTCATTACAAGCAAATTTTGGGCGAAATTAAAATTTCTAAATGTGGGACCGAGGCCGATGTGGCCGCCACGTATCCGCCATGGAATCAGTCGAACGTGTAGTTCATTACAGCTATTAACAAAAGAAAACATTATTAAAGCTTAAATATGAGTTTTAAATTATTACGCTAAACTAAATTGCTTTTTCTTATCCGCTCTGGCGGACCAAAACAAGAGTGCAAATCCAACCAATACGCCTTCATGCTCTCCATCGTGGATGGATGGGTCTTCATGCTCTGCTATCAGTATCTACTTCTTTTGGCTTCTGCGTGGTGCATGCTTGGATAAATGACTGACTCGAGGGCGGAATGGGCATGGAGTGTATTCCTCATCTAAGGTTATCAGTGCACATCGACGTGGCGTGGTTTGGCGGGTTATCATGCACATTTGGGGCGTGATCCTTTAGCGAATTACCCTTCTCCGATCAGCGCCTCGATTGTCACGAGTGGCAAACTTGGTGTCATGTCCCGGGCTATCGGTGATCTACGCGCAACACTTGTTCTTATCATACCATCTTGGGATAGGTCGAATCCTTCCGGAATCGGTTGGATTAGGCTGCACTCAAACTTTCATATATTTGAGGTATGGATTCACTAGTGGTGCGAACTTTGGGTGGTTTTCCTTCAAAATTCTTATTTCGTCCGTGCATTGGGTGCTCTATTTTGTTGGCGGGCTTGATGGGTGGGTCTATACGGGGCAGATTAAACGGGTGTTTGGGAAGCGTTATATATAGGCTGTGTGTGGTAGTTGTGGTATGGAGTTCTGGTAGTATGATGGGTTTTGGTATGTTATGAATGCTTGGGTTTGCGTTCTTGTACAAACATGGAAGGAAGCGTCTCTTTCTTCCTCTGTGAAGTACTCCCAGTGTCCCCGATCAATCGCCTTATTAGTTGCTGTAATCTTGCGGTTGTAATCCTACCGCTTTAATACCTTCCTACGGTCGCCCATTCTAACAACTTCATAAAATTCCGTCGATGGCGCTTATCATTCGCTCATGTAGGTTGCGTCCTTCAAAGATTGTGCGAATAGTGTGGTCATCTCGCTTTCCACCATGGGTGGTTGTACTTCGCCTCTGAACGCCACCTCATGGCGTATTCTCCGAACGTTTCGTAGGCTTTTCTCCAACTTCATTAAATAGAACACATCGCAACGGTTTTACCGTTGAACCTGAATCGCTCCACAAAGTCTTGGGCCAATGTATTCCAGCTATGCCATTTCCGCGGATCCTGGCTGGTATACCAATCTAGTGCCTCACCGGTCAAGCTCCGAATGAACAACTTCATAATGACTGCTGGGTTCTTCCCTACCCCGATTAGCTTGTCGCAATATGACCTCAAGTGTGCACGGGGGTTCCCTTTCCCGTCAAATAGTTCAAACTTCGGCACCTTGTACCCAGCGGCTCGCGTCGGATGCATGCAAAGGTCCTCGTAGTCTAGTCCTTCGTGACCTTTATTCGATCGCATGCCCCGAACTGCTTCTTTCAAACTATGAATTTCTTTGGCCACGCCCTCGTCCATTTTGGCTCGGACTTCCCTCTCCATTTCTTCGTAATGATCCACTTCTTGGTGAAGCACGCGGACGGTAAAAGGCTGGGTTTCTGTTGCATAAGTTAGCTATGCAGGTTGTTTCTTTGAAATTGGTAATGGGTATGGTGCGTGGGTATTGGTTGGCCCAGCGATTAGGGATGATTGTGGTGAAGTAAGTAGGCGGGTCAGTACATGGGTAGTAGGAGGATCATTTTTAAGGTGGGGTTGAGGATTGGCTGGGCGAGGTGCAGTTTGCTCGGTGACTGGTAGCCTTTGTGGGGAGTTCTGGGAGATATGTGGTGGTGGAGGTCGATCTGGGATGGTTTGCGAGGTAGTGGCCCTTTGATCCGCATGGGGTATTCAAACTAATGGATAGGTTGAGTCGATTCGTAGCCTCTCCATCTCAACCTCGCATATCGCCAATTTGTTGTAGCGATTGTGCAATACATTCTTCTGCGGTGATATTCCTCCTTCGAAGGTTCTTTCATGACAGAATAATTCCCAAACCATTTGGCTCGAGCGCCCCGAGCGATCATATCATCATTTCGCCTTGGACTCGGTAAAGTGTGGATGCTCGACATTGTTGAGTCAAATCTGAACCGACCTTTGGGAAGATCGATAAATCTTTCTAAAAATGCGAGAAACGGTGTTAGCATAAAGCACGTAATTTGCGGTATGTAGCAAATATATTGCACATAGTACATTCAAACGTTTTCTAACATGCGGGGACCTCTTTATGCGCAGGTAAGCCTAAACGTCACATACGCGAGGTCATGATGGATTTGTCCGAAGCCGCCCAACGTAATGCTTTTTGGAAATGGCGACCAAATGACGGTGCACTTTTTCCAATTTCAGCATGACATGATTAGGTTTGGATTTGTCTATCAATGCCACGCTACACATAGTATGCTGGTTGGTCGTTGGGTTGAGAAACCCGTCGACAAGTTTGGTGTCTTCCTAATTGTGGTGTCGATGCCAGGGACCGACCCACCTAAGGTAAATGCATGCATGCCCTAAAATAAAGGGTGGTATAGCTCTATCTTAAGTTTCTAAGATTTGACTTTTCTAGACGCAAGGTTCCCGAGCGGACTACTCGAGTGAGAAGGCTACGCGACCAGGTTGGGCCGATTCTCCGCAAAACACCAACTCTCTTAAATTTGGGTGTTTGAAAGAAATTTGCAGTCTTGTAGCACACCCGCGTGTTGTGTGTGATTGTATGAATTTTCCAGAGTGGAAGAAATATGAGCGGAATGCCAGTTTAAGGAAAGCAGTAAAGCAGGTAGCAATTAAAATAAATAAAACAAAATACAACACACAAAAAATAAAATGCAAAAAATAACTGCCAAATAATAACCATAGGTCTGTTGTGGTTAAGAACCTAAAATCCCCAGCAGAGTCGCCATTCTGTCACGCCCGATTTTCGACCGCGACTTTATTATAGCGAACCCTGCTTAATGAAATGTTAGAAAATAAATAACAAAAATGCTAATGTGTTTAAAAAAGGCTAAAAAATATTAAGAGATGCTAAAAGGTATTAAATGCTAGAAGGTTGCTAAAGGGTGCTAAAATGCTAAGGGTTCGCGGAGTCGCCACCTAATTAATTGGGTGAATTAGGACACCTAAATGTTAACTAGTTTAAAGTAAACATTAACTCCATTTAATGGTCTGCTAAACTTAATGAGATTCTGGGTAAGGGTTCTTTATTAATCTAGGGGGAAGGGGTTAGGCACCCTCTAAGATCCGCTAACTTGCGGTTGTCCTGCCAAACCTAGGGTAATTATTATGTTTAAAAAATGCGTGTTTTGAAAATGCTTCAAAGTATTTTATAAAAGGCGGCATGTTGAATAAAGTTTATAAGACTAATGCTATAAAAATAAAACTTTAAAGTATGCATTTATATTGTTTATAGATATATGCAATGTTGATTTATGATCAAAGATATGCCTTTAAAATCAAACATATATGACGTAGTGCAAAAGGTGATTTTGTAATTTTATGATAAGAAGGCTATTCAACATAAATTATTTATATTGTGCTAATAAAAGTGCTTGTGAGAAATGCAATTTATTTTATCATGTTAGTTGCGAGTTAAATTGTTTAGTAAAGTTTAGACATGCATGACAAGTAACTTAAAAGTGCGTTTCCGATTTTAAAACTACCCGCCCAATTTATTTATTCCAAGGCTAATTGTTCTATGTCTCCTATTAATTACAAAGTTAAATAATTAGGCAACAATTTAAACAAATAATATAAAAGGTGGATATGATCGCGACTTTCAAGATGTGTGGCGATTAGTGTGGGTGTGGATCTAAAACAGCTGGGTGTGAATGTCCTAAGTGCAAGCCTATATGAAGGTGATTAGTGTGGATCCAAGCCCCGTCGTACTAGAGTGAAGAAAACAACACATATAATTAAACACGCGAGGAGACAAAAGACGACATGCAGTTTTATATTCGGTCCTGACTCTCTTTGAATATTAAGGCCGCAAAAACAGACCCAAGTTGCAAAGAACAGTCCAAAAGAGATCCATTCAGGCATGGGCTTTGATAAGGCAGACAATACATAGATATAACAGGCCCCAAATAACTAGTATTTCATATCTAGAGATGGCAGACTCAGGTTCATTTTTTCAGGTATACATGTAGACAGGATAACGTACAGACAAGAAAAAATAGAGGCTCGTGACTTGGGAGTAAACACTTAAACAACACAGCGGGCATATCCACACAGGTCTGCAAAACTAACAAATTCTTTATTTTTCAAGACAGAGAGAAGCGTGATCCCGAAACAGACAGTAACCATTACTTGGCCCTATTCTTTTATTTGTAAGAAGGAGAGCAAATGACAAATTCTCCAACAACACGTACACTTCGCTGTGTTTTATGAACAGTGGAAGTTTCGTATACCAAACAGAGGAGATTTCATTATCTAATATCACATTTTCATTTAGCAAGTAGTTGCAAACCCAGGTTAACTAAATCGATCAACACAGCGCAATACTTTGACATTAATAGCAGGACAGTAGCATGATAATCTTAACTAAGAATGATTAACCAAAATAGAATACGACAAACCATAAAACATGGAAATAAACTAGAATCGTGCGGAATTTGAAATTACCTTCTCCGGGCAGCGAACCGAGGCAGCGTATCAAGTCGTCGGTCCACTCGACGGGTTATTGCGATGCGATTGAAAAGGGGCAGAGCTGGTGCTTGGAAAATGATTGCTGGTTTCTTAATGTGAGAGTTGATTAACTGGTTCAAGGTAGGTTTTTTTCGGATTTCCTACTGATTGATGCTAATTCTCTGGGTGCTGAGTCCCTAAATCCCCATGAAATTGATTATTGCTCTTCGACTCCTCTCCCAATTGAGCTCACGCAGATGCATCGGTTTGCCCTCCCACCGATTGATCACGCTTTTTCGAATCAGTAAAAACGATGGCCCGACCCCGCTCGCCTCTCTACCGTGCTCTGCCTGTTTCGCTGCATGTGCTTTATAGCCATGGTTTGGGTTCTAAGTTTGGGTAAGGTTTGTAGTGCTGATTTGGTGCGATTTCGTACTGATTTCGTGTTGATTTCGTTAAAGGTTCTTACCATAAAAGGAGCGATTTTGTGTGATTCAAATAATACTGGTAGGGAAAGGACGATCTGGTTGCGTGCATGGGTAAGGAATGTCCCCGGATTCTCCGGCGAGAATCTCGGGATGTGCTGGTGTCTTGGCGGCGATGGGGTGCGAGGGTGAGGGAGGTGCGGCGGTTGAAAGGCTTAGGGTTTCGTTAGGTTTTCTTTTTTAGCTTTTTCTTTTAGGGCTGCTGATGATTGGTAAGGTATTTAGGTATTAATTTAGGTTAGTTTTAATTGGGTATTAATTTGTGTAGTGTATTATTAATTAATTAGTGATAAATTAAATTAACAAATGTGATTAAATTATTTAGGTGCTTCATTAATCTAATTGTTATAATAAATGAGGGCGTGTTATTTAATTAGTGCTTAATATTTTAGAATGCGGCGCTATTATTTAAAAATCTTATTTATTGCATTATTTATCATTTTTAAAATAAGTTATGAAATTGCTTTGCGTATTTAATAAATGCGACTACGCTACTTGACACGACGTCATTGCTAAATTATTTATTCTATGTATTTATTTATTTTTATTAAGAATCATGACAGGGCTTAAAATTAATTAATGCGGGCGCGGGGCTCTAAGTACTTAATACTCTACGTAAAATGCGGTGTTATTATTAAATTGTTTATTTATGTCTGTATTTATGTTTTATTGCTGCATTTTATTATAAAAAATCATAAAAAAATTATTTTACAAAATTAGTCTATTTTATAGCTAATGACCGACGGAGGGTCAAAATTGGGTGTCAACAACCGTTGGTATCGCTGAGTTGGGGCTTGAATGAGGTTCTTGATTCTCGCTCTGATTCGCATCGCCCCTATCGTTCTCGCTGCCATGGTGCCGATTCGCTGCCTTGGTATTGGTTCTGCTGGTTCTCGTGCTGGTTCTCGCCTGGTCTCTCTCTCCATGAGAAATTTGGGTGGTTCCTCCACCGATTATAAGTGTTGGAGTAGGGGTTGTTCTGTTGCCTCACGATAATTACCTATGGCTTGACACTCTGCTGCTCCATTGGTATGTTGTTGGGATCCGAAGGACACCTATCAAATGTATGTGGGCCACATATCTCACACTTTTAGGCATCTGTGCATTCACGTTCGACCGTATGTTCTTCGAATCGTTTAGCTAGGAGGCCACTGGGCATTCAAGGCGCAATAGCATCTATTTCATGGACTCCCATTTCTTCTCTCATTTGTCGACCTCTCTTTCGTGACATGGTTGTTAGTGGCCATGTCTTCTAATAACTCATGAGCGTCGTGGGCTGTTTTCTCATGAATGCTCCACCATTCGCATCTATGATAGTTACGGTTGTCTTTCGGCCGTTGTGAAGATGTGGACCAAGTTCCACAACTCAACGAATGGTGTGGGCACTTTCTCTGTAGATCTTTGAACCTTTCCCAAGCTTCATATAAGGACTCTCCATCCGCTTGGTAGAAGTTGTTCAACTCCTCTTAGTTTTCTTTGCTTTACGGAGGAAAGAACTTGGCTAAGAATTTACGCGGCTCGTGCCATGTGAAAATCGAATCGTGGCGGAATTCAACCATACTTTTGCTCTATCCTCGAGTGAAGGAAAGAGCCTCAATCTGACGCATCATCGCGAACGCCGTTATATCTAAAGTTGCACATAGCTCCAAGAAATTAGCTATGTGCATATGTGATCCTCCGATGGCGATCCTCGAATTGCATGTGTGTGCGTACTCATGCCTAATCGCCGGTTTTATCTCGAAGTTGTTGGCTCCTATTGCAGGGAGCCTAATGCATGTCTGTGCTCCATTCACTCTTGGTAGCACATAGTCTCCCAAACTCCTTTCTGGCTGGATTTGGACTCTCTCTTCCACGTCTATGGGTGCTTGCCTAGGTATTCCTGGGTGGGGTTGATTCTCTCCTAACCCTTCTCCCATCCCGTTGTTGTTCTGAACGCCGTTCATCTCTAACAAGGTTGCAATCCGCTGATTCTTTCGCTCGCTTGCGAGTTTTCTCAATTTACGGATTGAAGGGAACAAGAGTGTCGCTCCTCTTCTCCTTCACATAAACCGACTTCCGAAATAGATCAACAATGCACAACAAATCACGCGACTTCGAATTTTCAAAAGAAAAGCGTAAAATTAAAAATTAAAATAAAAACCAAATTAGAAATTAAAAATAGATAAAATTGATATTGAACTATGCCTAATCCCCGGCAACGGCGCCAAAAACTTGATGCGCGTTAAGATGCACACACTTTAAACGCAAGTGCACGTTATCGTGACAAGTAGTATAGTCTTGATAAGACCGAATATCGTCCTCTAGGATTAGGGTTCAAGTACCAACTATCTATTTTCTAGTATCTATTTGGTGAATTTATGATTGATTTGTTGTTTATAACTACGAATTACGCAGCTATTTTAATATAAAGATTTACTTCAGTGATGATGAGAATAGGGCTTTCATGTATCCTTACTATCCGCTTATGCTACTTACTAATGCATTAACTTATGGTATTCTTCTTTAGGAGAAAGCGGGTTCTGAAATCGCTTTATACTCCCGTTAGGTTATATAAACACTCAACCTCGATCGCGCCTTACCTACCTTTCTGTGATAAGGATAACTTTATAGGAGGATTAAGAACAAAACCTAGTTGGTATCGCATGATGCGCAAAATTAGGGTTGGTAAGCCTCATCAACGCTTACATAAATAATTGAGGTATTTTCATCCCCAATCCAAGAATGTCTACCCAACTTACAAAGATATTCACAATCCCCTTTTCGTAATCGATTAGAAATCATATAGTGATAATTAGTTGTCAATTAATTACCAAGAATTCAACTCAATTATTGGATAGATCTCACAATAAGAAAAATAACCATAAGCATGCATTAATTTATAACATAAGTTTCTAGTAATTCAACATGGAAAACCTATAAGAGAATTAGTTCCTAGCCCTGAATATGACAAGACCTAATTCAAAGTGCATCATAAAAAGCGAAATAAAGTAAAGAAAAGGAAAAGAAATTACTAAACTAATGGTATCCAATCTCCAAGCAAAGTCTTGAGTTGTGCAAGGGGAACCTTAAAAGCGCCTAGGGTTCTCCTTTTATAGGCGCAAACCGCCTCCTCTTTTCCTTCGCTGGCCCGATTTTCGACAAAGACCTAATTTTTCCGCGTCGGCGCCGCGGCCTGCGGCGCGCGGAGCTCTGCAATCCGTCGGGTGTTTTGCGCGCGGCCCGATATCTGCTGCTCGGCGCCGCGTGCCGAGTCTTCGACCTCTCGGATAGTGGCGCCGCGCCTCGCTGATCGCAGGCGCCGCGGCGCTGGTCTTGATTTTTCCCTCGTTCGCCACTTTCTCTGTTTCCAGCTTTGGCATCTCCTCTTTTGCCCTCTTTTTGCTCTTTTTCCGCCATTTGGCCATTTTAACCACTTTGACTCAAAAGAAAGAAAAACTATCCTAATACGACACTTATATGTGCAAAATGGGACAAAAGACTAACTAAAACTGACTCAAAAAGTGTATATAAAATACACCGATCATTGGCGTAGAATTCTCTCACCAAGCTGACATTCTGTTGTGGAATAGCTTCATTATCGACAAACCTCTCCCACCCATTAGCTTCATTCACAACTCTAATGGGCTCATAAACATCATCTCCATCGAGTGGTTTGGCTTGATAATCCATCCCTCGCTCCTGTATCAGTGCCCTACTACTTATTCTGTTGTATCGATCCTCCGCATTCCGGTTGGTGAATCAGGTAACATCATGATCTGGAACTGATAAAGATGAGGTAGTTCGGGCGATTCTTTTCCTTGAATGCATTATTGAAAGTTGTTGGGAAATTTTCAACAGTGTTTCTTTGTTTCTTTGAGATTTCCCAACAATTTTCACTCCATACCGAAACAATAACCAAGCAACACCAAACCACAACAGAAATAAACCACAAACCACACACTATACAACAACACACACAACAAAAACACACAGCCCACCAACACGTCGCAACCCACACTAAAGTTCACACCTAAATACCCACAAATCACAATCCCAAGTTGCTAGCAACAACCCAAGGGTAAGGTTCCAATTATTTACCTTTTGACGAATCTTGTCGAAATTTCCCTAGCCCAAGTGTGTTGAATGATTGTGGAGAATGTTGGAAGGTTTGGTGGTAATAGTGTGTTTGATTTGGAATAATTTAATGGAGTTGTGGAAAATTCTTGTGTGTGGGAGAGAGGATGTTTGATATTTTATTTAGAGAGGGGAAAGTTTATGTTTGATTGTGGGAGAAGATTGGGGATTTAAGGATTTATATTTTGAAAACCCGTCCGTGTAGTGGCATCAGAGCCGCGCGGCTAAACTCCTACACTCTCGATAAATCGCCAGGCCTGTATTTTGGTGCCGCAGCGCTGCAACTCCTGCACATGTCTGGACTTTCGACGTCATGGCCCTGCATCTGGGCGCCGCGGCGCTGCACCGATTTTCTTCCTTCCATATTTTTTCGTGCTCGTGTCCCATTCATTCACCTGTCATCACAACATCACAAAATTACCATAAGTGAGACTGTTCAAACAAAACTAAATTGCATAAATTAAACCTTGGGTTGCCTCCCAAGTAGCGCTGTCTTTAACGTCTTGTAGCCGGACGCAAGTTCCTTATCAAAAATCATTGGGGTAATTTAACCCCACAACCTATCCATTTCAAAATCCTCCTCCTCTTTCGTACTCTATTTTTCTTTTTCACAAGAGGGGGCTCAGTAAGACTTACCTGTTCGACGACTTCCATGGCATTAATTTTTGTTTCAGCATTCTTGCTGACCTGTAGGTTCACCGTTGTAGGAATGATCTCCTTAGCTTTGGCATGTGCTGGCTGAACTGCGGCGTCAGCTGTGCTGACTACGAAACACTTGTTGATGGCTTGGGATTCAATGGTGGATTTGAACACCTTGAAGACAATCTCCTCTTCCTGGACCCTTAGTCTCAGTTCTCCCTTTTCTACATCAATTAGGGATCTCCTGGTTGCAAGGAATGGTCACCCCAAAATGATGGGTATTTCATCATCTTCTTCCATGTCAAGGATGAGGAAGTCTGCTGGAAAGAAGAACTTTCCCACCTTGACAAGCACATCTTCAATTATGCCTCTGGGGTGCACCACGATTCGATCGGCCAACTCCAAATTTACTGTGGTTGGTTTGGCTTCCCCTAAACCCATTCTCTTAAATAGAGACAGAGGCATGAGATTGATACTATCCCCTAAGTCACACAGGGCCCTGTTGCATGTTACCTTGCCAATAGTGCAGAGCAAGGTGAAGCTTCATGGATACTTCAACTTAGAAGGCAGTTTCTTTTGCAGAATGACGCTGCACTCTTTTGTCAAAGATACTGTCTCATAATCCGCCAGCCTTCTCTTTTTTCCAAGTATCTCCTTTATGAATTTAAAATTTGCTGACATCTGTTCTAGTGCTTCAATGAATGGAATATTTATGTGAAGTTTCTTAAATACCTCCAAGAACTTGGAGAACTGTTTGTCTATTACCTTCTTTTGCAACATTTGATGGTAAGGGATTCTATCAACGTATTCCCTCAAAGGTGCTGATAGAGCTTTCTCCACTGTAGGACGATCCTCAGTGACCCCCTCATTCTCTACCTCAACTGCTTTCTCACACTCCTTCTCACCACTACGCCGAGAGCACCGCTCCAACGCTTCTCCACTCCTCAACAACACTGCCAGACATTGCTCTCTAAAATTTACCTCTATTTTGATTGGGAGAGTGCACTGCGGACTGTTGGTTACCATCTTTGTAAGTTGCCCAACCTGTGTTTCCAAGCTCCTGAGAGAGGACCTTGTTTCAGACATGAACTGATTCTGCGAATTGGTGAGTGTAAGAAATGCATCTCTCAGTTCATCAGGCTTCTCCTGTTGTATAGGTGGTCTAAACTGCTGGGATGAAGTGGCCTGATTTTGTACCTGCTGGTTCTGGTAACCACCTCGATATGGTTGCTGTTGGGGTTGATCGTTCTTTCACAAAAAGTTAGGGTGATTTCTCCACCCTGGGTTGTATGTGTTGGAGTTATACGGCTACTGAAAATTCCCAACTGCTTGCACCTGCTCCATTGACACATTATCGGGATCTACCGATGTGCATTTGTCAAAGGAGCGCGGCCCACCACAAATCTCACAATTAACCGGCATCTGGATTGTATTCACAGACATGGTGTTCTGTTGTAGTTGCTTCGTCAAAAGGGCCACCTGTGCATTCAGAGCAGTGATGACATCTAGTTCATGTATGCCCATATCCTTCCTGCCGTTCTTGACTGCGCCGCCCCTTGATGATTGTTAGCAGTCATATCTTCCAGTAACTCATGTGCCTCATTAGCACTTTTTCTCATGAAAGCACCACCTGCCGCCGCATCAGTGATGGTACGCGTAGTACCACTCAACCCATTATAAAAAATGTGGACCATCATCCACTTCTCTATGCCATGATGTGGGAATTTCCTTTGTAGATCCTTAAATCGCTCCCACGCATCATAGAGTGACTCACCATCCACCTGGTAATAATTGTTTAACTCTCCCCTTAACTTTGTAGCTTTTGAAGGAGGGAAGAACTTTGTAAGAAACTTTTGGGCTAGGTCATGCCAGGTGGTGACGGAGTTGGCAGACAATGAGTTCAACCAGCTCTTGGCCCTGTCCCTAAGTGAGAACGGGAAAAGTCTCAGTCTAATGACATCGTCTGTAACGCCATTGTACTTGAAAGTGGCACACAGCTCCAGAAAGTTGGCAATGTGCATGTGGGGGTCTTCAGATGGAAATCCCCCAAAATGTACTGTGTTCTGACCATGCTCAAGATGGCTGGCTTGATCTCAAAGTTGTTTGCCCCTATTGCTGGGAGCCTGATGCATCTCTGTGCACCACTAACCGTGGGCAAAACATAATATCTCAAGCTCATTTGTTCAGGTGGTGGGACTTGTCCCATGGCAGCCGGTACCTCATTATTCAACCCCTCGTCAGGTACCCCGTTGTTGTTCTGTTGATTTTCCATGGCTAGGAAATCAGCAATTCTTTTCTCATGCTTGTTTTGCTTGCACAATTTTTCGATTTCAGGGTTGAAGGGAACAAATGTATCTGCTCCTCTCCTTCTTCGCATACACTAGATCCCTGAAATAGACCAAAATCAACAAACAAGTCAAGGCAAGAGTGTTCTAACGCTAAGAAAAAAATAAAAATAAAGCCAAAGTAGAAATAAAAATAGATGGTTCGATATTAGATGTACGTCAGTCCCCGGCAACGGCGCCAAAAACTTATTAGCGATATTTCGAATGCTCACGCAAGCGCACACATCGTTGACAAGTAATATAGTCTGAAAAGACCGAATATCGTCTTCAGAGACTGGTTTCTAAGTACCGTTCATCTATTTTATGTTATCTATTTGGCGATCGAGAATTGAGTTTGGTTTTTGTTTAACTACTAGAGTAATTGCAAGAATTAACTAAACTATTTAAGTTGTAATCAGTTATGAATGAATTAGGGCTTCCAAAATCCTCGACTATCCACTCTATTCAATCTTTAATGCAACTAGAATGACTTCTTCTTCTACGTTAAGATAGCGGTTAACTAAACTGTCTTATATTCCGGTTAGGACGTAAAATCACTCAACCCCAGTGCAGAACCCTTCTATATTTCTATGATAGGATTTACCACATATGAGGATTAAGAACAATAACCTATAATGCTACACAAGTATCGGGGTACTGTCGTCCGTAATTTTAACCTATGTCTAGTCAATTACAACATATCTAAATCTCTCCTCTCGGTTCTTGATTCGAAATCATATATATTATGATAATTAGTGATCAATTAAATATCAAACATTCATACCAATTATTGACTAAATCTTAACAAGTGAAGAAGAAATCAAACTACTGTATTAAGTCATGAAATAAAATTTCAAGCGATTCATAAGGAAAGACCTAATAAAGTGTTTAGCTCCTAGCCATTGTCACGCTAAGAACTAACACAAAATCCATACATAAACTGAATTAAAATGAAAGAAAGAAAAAATTACGTAGAACTAAGTCTTCAATTGTAGCCTCAATCCTTGCCCTGAGTTGTATTGTGTGTTGGAATGAACCCCCCATCTCCAAGAATAATCCCTAGGGCTTTTGTATCTATCAATTTTCGTGCCCTATGGACCACTTTGCCCTTAGCTAATTTAACTTCGGATTTTAAATGCGGTGCCGCGACACTGTTATCGCGCGCGGCCAATCTTCGTGGGTATTCTCGTAGCCCGGCCATGCTTGATGATCTGCGCACACTGACTTCTGTCAGGGTCTTCAATTTCTGTCCTTTCCTGCCTCAGATTCCTCCTTTTATTCCCCTTTTTCATTCCTTTTCGCCATTTTGCCATTTTGGACCGCTGTGACTCCAAAGAAAGAAAAATAAGCCTAATACTATACTAAACATAACAAAAATGAGTAAAATACTAATTAAAAATGACTCAAAAAGGTATATAAAATATGCAGCGCGCTGACGTGTGTTTTTTCGAAAAGAAGTCGAATTTTAACAAGTGTAAAAGGGTCCGAAATGAGGTTTTGCTCAGATATAAAACCCTGAAACCCTTTCATATTTCATATCATACTTTGGGGAGGCAAGAAAGGAGACAAAGCTACACAATTGGATACTTTTGTTCAAGTTCTTTGTCTTCCCTTTATTTTATTGTAGTCTATGTCGGATATTAAATTAGGTCTTAGCATGACAATGTCTATGAGCTAATTTCTTTATTAGGGTTTTCCATCAAATCAACTTGAAACTATTTCATCAGTTAATGCATTGTTAGTGATTTCTTCTTCAGCTATATTAATGTCACGACCCGAACCCCGGGCCCGCGACCGGTGCCCTACCTGGGCACCCTCGCCTCAAACAACCCATAGATAATAATGGAATTAACAACTCATATAAATAAAACCGGCTAGCCGACGAGGCTGTCACTGTACATAAAAAGGTCCACAAGGGACTCCAGTTTATACAACACACACACCCGTCCCACATATGTATACAGACCTCTAGGAATAAAAGAAAATGTACAACATGACGGGACAAAGCCTCGCCATAGCCCAAAATAAACATAAGTCTAACATCAAAGACGGTACAAAATGATAAGCTCCGGAACAGGGGAGTTATCTCAAAAAGCTGGGCACGGACCCTAAGCTCGAGGATCTCCAAACTGAATACCTATACCTGCGGGCATGAACGCAGCCCCCCGAAGGGGGTCAGTACAACATGTACCAAGTATGTAAACAAGAAGTACAGTAAATCAGATCATAACTGTACAAAAGAATGATAGGGGCAAGTATGAAAACTAAATACCAGATCCTACCGTGTCATATAAAATAAGCCAACTGTACCTTTTTCAAAAGAGAGTTATTTTTAAAACCATGTATGTCTAGTCATGTAATCCTATACTCTATATACATCTCATGGGAATCTATCCCGCATCGTGAATACAAGTTCACGGACAGTACACATGCACGAATAGCTATATGAATAAACATATGCAAGTTAAAACAATCTTTGACTCTCATTAGAACAAATAAAATGTACTCTCTTTTTAGAAAACCCAAGACAATACCATGCCTTCCTTTTTAAATAACCCAAGACAATACCGTTTTCACAATAAGAGTTATGTCATAATCATGGACGTTCTCACATGATTTCCACAAGTGTATATAAGTCATAATCATGAACATACTCACATGATTTCCATATGTATATGTAGTTCATAATAATAGACATTCTCACATGATTTTTGTATAATATCTAAGTCATAATCATGGACATTCTCACATGATTCCCGTATAATATATATAAGTCATAATCATTGACATTCTCACATGATTCCCTTATAATCCTCGGGTATGTACATGCAACGTGTCCCGGCCCATGGGACTCGGTGTAACAATGCAATCATATGACATTTTAAACCATCTTCTGACTTCCCATAAAGTCATTATAACAAACTTTTATTTTAGAAAACTAAGGCACTACCACATCTTCTTTTTACACAAACCGAGGCACTATCACCTCTTTCTTTTTAATAAAACCAAGACACTATCATGTGATGTAACATTAGGGAGTTGGACTCCAAAAGTATTAAGTACATCCATCCCCTTTTTTAAAAAGAATCCTTTCATATAATAATCCTCAAGATACTAACACCCGTAGTATCAAGACACTTCTACTTTCAAAATCAAATAACCTATACTTTTAAGTCATTTCCACTTATAAAATAAATCAACTTATACTTTCGAAACCAAGTAACATATACTCTTAAAACCAAGTAACATATACTTTTTAAATTTAACTCGAGGCTTTAAAATCAAGTAACTTCTACTCTTTAAATCAAATCACTTATATCCTTTGAAACCAAGTCATTTATACTTCATATAACTCAAGTCTCTTACTTTCAAAATCAAATCATATACTCTTTCAAATTCAAGTCATATATACTCTCCAAAATCAAGTCTCATATCTTTCAAACTAATCAAGTCTCGTAACTTTCAAATTAAATCGAGCCTTATGACTTTCAAAATAAATCAAGTCTCATGACTTTCAAAACCAAGACAAGTATACTTTAATAATCAAGGCTAGTATACTTCAAGAATAAACATGCCAATAGAAGGAAGTTAGTTCACATACCTCTTAGTCGCACAACCAATGCAATACTAAGACACACCTCGTCTAGTATGTCAACCTATAATAATAATACGACCATTAATTCTAGGACTTCTAACGTAATTTATATTGAATAACGGCTTCCTATTTCTATAAAAATTTGGACAGCATCTCCTCTGTTTATGTGTGTATCCATAATTAACCAAACAAGCCAACCAAACCAAATAACCAAGTCATAACTTTATAATTTCTATAACACTTTTCTTGGTTCCTTAAAGAATCCAATTCATCTCGCATTACCTTGTATAACTAATTACAATTTTAAGTGCCAATACTTCTTTCAATCTTAAGGTGCAATTAGCGATGATAATAGTAATAACAATAATTAAATCCAAGGTATTCAATTTAGTCCAATTTTGGTATCAACAACATCACATTCGTCCAACCCAACTTCAACAATAACCACATGAAATTCTTATTCTCATTTTCCTCTTAATCTAAGTTCATCCCTTAATACCAATTCATTTCCTTAATTATAACAATATGCATTCCAATATATCATAGCAAGAATACCTTAACTTGAAGCCCGAAACAGACCCCAATTTCGGTACCACTGCTCTAGCATTTTTTGCTCACTGTTTTGTCAGCTGAACTTGTAACATCCATAATTCTCTACTCTGATGTCCTATCGATGAGCGGTTTATTGAGTTGGAAACTAGACTCGACGAACTTCATCGTAGGCTTTTGAAACATCTAAAAACTCCTAATATACTAGGAGATATACCCCTCCAAAGTTGACTGAAAAGCTGCCCGAAATTCTGCCAATTTTTCTTCTCAATTTTTCCACCTCTTCAACTACAAATCAACATGCATGTGTTCCATAATGTTAACCCATCATTTATACATTTTTTTCTTGCCAAAATTTTGTCTTAAAAATCTGGAAAATTGGAGCTCTAATTCGGTACAGCTGGGCCGAAATTGCCCACTGTTTTGGGTGTTGTTTTTGGCTCCTAATTTTGATAAATCATGTAGTCTAAGAAGAGGGAACAAAACTCAAAATTTTGGTAGGGGAGAGGGGTGAGTTCGGCCAAGCTCCTTAGAGAGAAAGGGAGTGAAAAATGTTGTTTGAAAATGGTGGAAATGTAAGGTCTCTAAATCTATATGGCACAAAACAAATCTAAAAATTGAAAGTTACACTTAGGTCCCTTAGATTTTACACTTGAGTCCCTCATTGTCTATTAAAATTAAATCATTCCCCCAAGTAATAAATCCTAATCCCACTTCTTTTAATCTTAACTCTTGTTTTTCCTTTAATTCCCGGGAATTTCATAAGGTCTCGTATTCTCCATGTCGTAATTCTTATAATATGTTACTAACCCATAACGGGAATATACAATTGTCATTTTCAATTTCCCTAGTCACGCTCGTTGTAACCAAATTTTTTCCCGGAATCACATCCTTAAGTATTTTAATTTCCTTAATGACGTTCTTAATTATCGTCCTAAAACCACGAGGTGTAACAATTAAGATCTATTCAATTTGTATTGATTGTTTGATAATTAACTGACAATTAATTGTCATAACTTATATGATTTCGAATCGAGATCTGAAAAGGGAGATTTAAATATGTTGTAGTTGTTTAGACATAGGTTAAAATCGTGGACGAAAGTACCCCGATACTTGTGTAGTGTTTAAGGTTATTGTTCTTAATCCTCCTGTGTGGTAAAACCTATCATAGAACTATAGAAGATTTCTGCATAAGGTTAAGTTTTATATGTTCTAACCGGAATATATAACATGTTCGTTAACCTGCTATCTTAATAAGAAGAAAAATCATTATTCTTGCATTAATTAGTGAAATAGTGGATAGTTGAGGAGATTAGAAACCCTAATTCCCTTCATAACTGTCTTAAACCCAAAGTATTATCATCATTAGTTTATTTTTTGCATTTTACTGTAATTGTAATTCTTAGTTAAAAATCCAAACAAAAGAACGTTAACCAAATAGAAACCATATATTAGATAAACGGTAATTGATAAACCAGTCTTTGTGGATGATACTTGGTCTTACCAAAATTATTACTAAATTACGATACATTCACTTGTGTAAGCATACAAATATCGCGAACAAGTTTTGGCACCGCTGCCGGGGACTGACGTACTATCAATATCGAATTATCTAGTCTTATTTCTATTTTTTTTTTTTATTTTTAGAACGTATTTTTGCCTTGATCCGTTGTATTGTTTTTGATCGATTTCAGAAAGCTTATTTATGCGAAGTAGGAGAGGAGCAGACACTCTTGTCCCTCTGAACCCTGAAATTGAAAAATTGTGCAAACAGAACAGGAAAGATAAAAGAATTGCTGATTCTTTAGTAATGGAAATTCAGCGAAACAATAATGAGGTGAATGATGAGTTACCGTCTGTCATGGGACAAGTCCCGCATCCTGCAGAGAGGAGCTTAAGGGACTATATATTACCGACATTTACAGGGGTGCAGACTTACTTCAGGATTCCAGCTGTGGAAGCCAATAATTTTGAAATAAAACCAGCCATCTTGCACATGGTTCAAAATTCAGTTCAGTGTGGGGGGTTACCGTCTGAAGATCCCCATATGCATTTGGCCAATTTCCTAGAACTGTGTGCAATATTTAAATACAATGGCGTTACTGATGATGCCATTCGATTGAGGCTTTTTCCTTTCTCACTCAGGGATCGAGCCAAGAGGTGGTTGAACTCCTTGCAGGCGAACTCCATTACCACATGGCAAGACTTGGCTCAAAATTTTCTTGTCAAATTCTTCCCTCAATCTAAGGCAGCAAAGCTTAGAGGAGAACTTAATAATTTCTATTAGCTGGAGGGAGAATCATTGTATGATGCATGGGAGCGGTTCAAAGACTTGCAGAGGAAGTGCCCGCATCATGGGATTGAAAAGTGGATGTTAGTCCAAATATAAACCATAGATTAGATAAACGGTAATTGATAAACCAGTCTTTGTGGACGATACTTGGTCTTACCAAGATTATTACCAGTCTCTGTCCCGTCGTGGCTCGATGCCGCGGTCTTGTCACGACACCACGACTCTTCCCCATTTTCCGTATTAAGAACATTTCTTCTTTTCTTATACCGTCATGGGAGACACATTAATTTGGCCAATTAATCGTCCATTCTTACCTAACTTAAGAACACTTTAACATGTGTACCAACATATCTTTCACTACGTGAAAATTAGCTAGACGTTGTACGACATATGCATGTGTATGGAAATCGTATTTCCAACATGCGGGGCCCCATGTGTTGAAGTCATTAAGAACGGGTCAAACTCATTCCCACTAGGTAAATTTTCCAACAGTATTGTGATTACAACAATTGCTACAAACGAAAAGTAAGTAACTATTACAAAGATTAGAAACTGGGAAACAAGAACAAATATGAGGTTTGCTGAGTTGAGTGATATTCACTCTGTCCTTAAGACAATATTGCCCCGTATGTATCATTTTACGGTAATGTACAACTGTCTCTCAAGATAAAACAACAACAAACAAATGAGTAAAGTAAACTCAAATGTTTACTAAAAGAAGAACATTTGAGTGTGTGAAGAAAGCTTAGAGAAGAAGAAAAATATCAGAAATCTGAATTTGGTGTGTTCTTCAATTAGGCAAAACTTCAATTTATTGTGTAAGGAAGATGACCTCCCAACTAGCCAAGTAATGAATTTCAATTGCCATGTAATGACACTTATTGAGGGGTTACAATTCAGCCAAATATTGGCTGAATTCAAATGCCAAGTAATGGAAGTTCATTGCTCCCAAACCAGCCCAACAGTCAGGAACTTTTCGCCTCCCATCGAACCATTCTGCCTCCGAAGCGCCGCGGCGCCTCAACTCCAATGACTGACCAACCAATTAGCGCCATGGAAGTTCAATGCTCCAAAACCAGCCCAAAAGGCAGGAACTTTTCACCTCCCGTCAAACCATTCTGCCTCCGAAGCGTCGCGGCGCCTCATCTCCAGTGACCGACCAACCAATTAGCGCCGCGGCGCCTCAACTCCAGTGACTGACCAACCAATTAGCGCCGCGACGCCTTGGCGCTGCCTGGGAGGCACCGCGGTCCTTCACGGCTTCGTGGCGATTTCCGACTTGTTTCATCTTACACTTCGCACACTTCTTCATTCGTTTACCAACGTGGAATACTTGTCATTTAGCCAATAACCTTCCATCATTCTATGTCTCAAATATTTTACTTACGTACCAATATCTCTTTCGTTAACAAAATTTACGATACTTGACACTACGTTTGCACGCGTGTGAAAATGACGTTTCCGACGTGCGGGGCCCCAAATTGTTCGAGTCATAAATAATGGGATAAACTTAATTCTACATTTAGTAAATTTTCAATAACCCCTTCTTGGAAGAGATTTTGGCGCACACATAAGGTGCATTTAGCAATCTTTCGGCGGACCGATGTTGCATCTGGATAGGTAGTCTTGGCTTTGAACCTTCCATAGTTGAATACCATCAGACTTACTTACTGCGCGGTGAACGTGATATCTTGAATCGTCAATGTTTAGTGTAAGCCAAGTCAACGGTACCAACACAACAACTTTCTTTACTATGTTCTTCTTTAATGTTTTGTTCGTTGTGGTCGTGGACACTTCTTGGACTCTTAAGTGCATTCATTTAAGGCGGCCTATCCTCGTACTTAAATAGGTGGTCTCCTAAAAGGTATCCTGCTATATCTCACTTCACACGTGTTAGGAACCATTAAAAGTTTCCCCAAACCTAACCTCAACTGGTGAGGACCACTAAATCTACCCACATTGCAGATAACACTTAATTTCTATAACGGGAACGACCTTGGATTCATGTTTCTTTACAGAAATCACCATCTGAAGTGCTCTTTATTCCACCGAAACACTCAACTGAACCTTTACGACTTAGTTTTCCCATTGAACCTAATTCTTGGGATCTCCAGTCAGTAAGGTTGGGTATCCACCGTATCAGTTATTATGGATTGGGTTTTAAGCCCATTCCCCTAGACAGACATAACATTTGATCTCTGGGTATGCCCTTAGTTAAAGGGTCTGCTGTTGACACCCAATTTTGACCCATCTTTTAGTAATTTCTTGCAATTTTAAGCATTTTAGGACACATCATTTTAATCACCATTTTTGGCATTTTTATATATTTTTTACCTAACATTCTATGTTGTTTTATTTTTTGTAAATTGGCATCATATTTTTACTTTAATTAGGTATTAAACATTTTCAAATATTATGTAATTATTGTTGCGCGATCATTTTATTTTACTAATTTTGCATCTCTTTAAATAGTTAACTGACATACCGTCTTTACTTTTAATCAGACATTAAATATTTGCTAAATATTGTATTTTATTATTATTGCATCGACATTTGCATTTTAATAATTTTGCATCTTTTTAAATAATTTTTATTTTTAATAATTAACCCATTTTGCATTTCATCAAACCAGTCCAGTCCAAGGCACAATCTGGACTAGTCCAATCCGCCAAAAACCGAAGCCCAAACTGAGGCCCAACGCACCTTTCATCTTTTCCCTCCAATACCCAATACCCAAAACCCTAAACCCTAAACCTAAATACCCCTATAAATAAAAACCTTAACCCCCCCCCCCCCCATTTAAAAATCAGCCCAGCCGCCCCTATTATTACCCAGCCGTCTACCCCCTCTCTATCATTATCTAACCCTCAGCAGCCACACCTCTCCCTCTCCTCCTCACCTTTTCCGCCGCCGCCGCCCTTCGCCGGAGTTCCATCTCCGGCACACTCCTACCCCCAGCCCTATTACCCCTCTCAGCCGCACAACATAGCACAACAGCACAACCCTAAAAAATCCTCCCCATTTTCAGATCACACCCTCAGCCGCCAACACTCCTTCATCCCTAACCCTCTCACCTTAGCCCAGCCGCACACTCCACCACGCCATTCCAGTCGCCAACAACCCTGTGTCCCCCTTTTCACCATCCGCCATAACTCCGGCGAAGTAACGTCGCCGGAGTTCGAACCAGTGCACCACCACCAATATCCCGTCTCTCACGAATCATTGTATCCCATCGACCACTACTGTTTCACCACCTCACTGCTCACTGTCGAACCTCACCACTGTGGTGGCGTTGCTCCGGCGACCTCATCGTGGAAGTGACATCGCTGCTCGCTGCCCGCTGTTTGTTTCTATTTTCGTTATTATTATGTATGTTCGTTTGGACTGATTCTTTTGGCTTTGGTTCGACTTTATGTTCGATCTGTTGCATATTGTTGTTGTGGACTGATTTGGTTCTGTTTTTTAGACAACTCGCCGGAGTGTTGAAAACTTCGGCGACTGCGGTTGGTTTCTTATTGAGAGTTTTTGTTGGCTGTCGCTGGTGGATGGTTTGATTTTTCTGATTTCTTGTCATTGTTGGTGTTGGTTGGATCGATTTTGCATTTTGTATATCACTGGAGTTCTAAAAAACTCCGGCGATCTGTGTTGGTCTTATTTTTGTGGTTATCTGAAGTCGTGATCTTTGTCGGACTGATTTCGCTGATTTTACATTCGCCCGGAGTTCTTGAAAGACTCCGGCGACGTTTGGAAGTTTCCGGCGAACAGTCTTGCCATGTTTCTGCTATTCTCGGCGAACTTGTCGTTGTTTTCGCTGGTTTCTGGACCATCTTTTATTGAATTATCACGATGCTGCTATTTGTTGCGCTGCGTCTGTTTTGTTGTTTCATATTGATTTTGGACGATTTTTGCCCCTTTTTGTTATTTTATTAAACTGATTTGGAACAGATACTACACTTGGTATTTTACTGATTTTTGAACATGATACTACACTTGGTATTTTACTGATTTTTTAACATGATACTACATTTGGTATTTTACTGATTTTTGAACATGATACTACATTTGGTATTTTACTGATTTTTGAACATGATACTACACTTTGGCCAATGAAAAAGTTATCCGTCGATTTTGAGGCCTCGCATTTACAAAGACGGAAAATAAAATAAATGAAGCTTTCTGGGCAATGATGATTTCTTCCACTTACACCGGATAACCAACATGCGCTGGCAAGGCGAATTCTCGCAGTCGCACTTGTTTAGGCTGTCTCACTTTATTTTTTATATATATATGAGCCCTCCGCGTTTAAAACTATTACTGTTTTGGCGCGGATTCGAAGGTTTTATTTGTTTTATTGTTTCTAGCAATATTGGCCGATGAAGGAATCTCCGTCTGATTTCCAAGGCCTTCCCTGTACAAAAGACGGATTTATTTTTTGGCTTTACTTATTAATTCTTGTTATTGTTTTTTTTTAAAAATTGTTTATTCTATTACTAACATGTTTATTTTATTACTAACACTTTTACTAAGTGTTTATGCAGTGCTGAGATCATCTTGCGTAAGGCCTAAAAAGGGCTACAGATGTCCCAGATTTTTATCTCATGTCGCATTTAATTTTAGTTTTACTATTTTGTATTGCATTTTATTGTAAATTATGTAAAAATACTTAGAGTATATAGAATAAAAGCCAATATATAACTAACCTAGGTTTGAACGGATAACCGCAAGTTAGCGGATCTTAAAGGATGCCTAACCCCTTCCCTTTAGGATAATAAAGAACCCTGATCCAGAATCTCATTAATTTCGTAGACCATTAAATGAAGATTAATTGCAGTATTTTTATTGCAATAAATCAAGTGTCCTAATTCACTTAAATAATTAGGTGGCGACTCCTTAAAATAAATTTAGGAATTATACCATACGTAGTACTCCCGTTTCGACTACGGTTAAAATGAGGTGTTACAGAATGTCGACTCCACTGGGGATAATCAGGTTCTTGACCATAGCAAACCTAGGTTTATGATTTCTTGTCTTTATTTTTATTTGTTTTAAATGCCTTTAAATAATTTGCTTTAATCTTGTATGCTTAGCTGTTTTAATTGCTATTTGCTTTTACTGCTTTCCTTAAACTGGCATTCCGCTCATATTTCTTCCGCTCTGAAAAATCCACACTATCACACACTACGTGCGAGGTGCGTTGGGTGCATCAGCAAAATTCTTTCTTCAAAACCCAAATTTAGGAGAGTTGGTAATATACGTGGAGTGTCCGGTCTAACCGGTGGCCGCGTAGCCTTCTCACTCGAGTTGTCCGCTCGGGAACCTTGCGTCTAGTAAGCCAAATCTTAGAAACCTTAGGTGGGTTAATCCTTGGTATTAAGTCATGCATGCATAAACCTTAGGTGGGTTAATCCTTGGTATTAACGCCACAATTAGAAGTCCACCAAACTTGTCAACGGGTTTCACAACCCAACGACCCATTAGCATACTATGTGTAGCGTGATGATGATAGACGGATCCAAGCCTGGTCATGACACACCGAAATTGGAAAAAGTGCACCGTCATTTGGTCACCATTTCCAACAAAACATTACAGTTTAACGGCTTGGATCTATTTATCATAATCTCGCATATTTGGCGTTTAGGTCTACCTCTGGCATAAGAGAAGTCCCATGCATATTAGGCGCGCGCTTGATTTGCATGCTTTTGTTTACTATTATTGTCACTAGCAATTCTGTACATATTATTTAATGCAATAATTAGCCTTTTAACCCCTGTACATATCATGCTTATAATTCCGGCCACGAGCATTTGCATTTTGCACTTTTTGTTGTCACATTGCAATCAAGACTTCTACTGCGTAAATCGCTCTCGAACAACGCGATTTGGACTTTGTGAAGCATCAACCACCAGTCCGGTGGAACCAAGCAGGGGAGTCTTTGACTATATTGCCACGCCCTTACATTTTATTATTTTTGTGGCTTGCCTACACTCACCCATTTGTTATATTTTTTTGCAGGAAAACCGTCCTCGCAAATAGTCGAGGGCGGACAACAACAAAAAAAAAAGGAAGAAAAGAAAAGAAAAAGTCATCACAAGAATGAGCTGGAGTTATGTTGACGGAAAGAAGTCAGCTTATACCAGATTCAACGAAGCATCGCTCTGGGTCTTATATTTTGCATTTTTATACATATTTGCAAGTTCAATTGATATGTCTAGTTTTGATTACATAATTCTCTAACATGCATTTTACAACATAATCATCCCGAACTACGCGTGTCTGATTCTCACCATATGGTGTGATACGTAGGCAACCCATCTAGGGTTCGACATCACCACATAAAAAGAAAAAAAAAGAAAAAAAAAGGGAGACATATTTGGTTCACCCATTCATTGCATTTATCCAATCACAGACATTCATTATTGCATTTCAATCATTCTATCACATTCATGCATTTCATTCATTCTATCACAGCCATTCATTTTTTCATTACATTCTTTTACTCTGCATTAGTCTTATAGTAAACAATCATTTATTTTGCACAACTTTTACTTTTGCATTTCTTTCATGAATAAATTCTTTTTAAATCATATGTTTTATAACATATCTGAACGAACTACGCACACCTGATTCTCGTCAAAGATGAGATACGTAGGCAGCCCTACTCGGGTTCGGTACCATTTATTCAAAAATACAAAAAATATTTTATTCAAAAAGCATAAAATATCTTTTAAAAAAAAAAACTCTTTTAAGTGTCATTATTTGATTTGGTTGATACCAACACAGTTAAGAGTGTGCATAGAAAGACCGAGTAATAATCAGTATGAGTTGACTTCGTGATAAACCATAGATTCTTTTGGTACCTCTCACGCACACCTGTAACGACATTGTCTTGCATGCTTTCAAGATAAGAACAAAACCAACCTCATCGTTTCCTGTGCATTGTCTGGTGAGTTTTAGAATAAGTTCAATTGCATTGCATTGTGATCTAGAACTTGGCCTGAATGTTTGTTGAGGCGAAATCCTGAGTAACACTTGGTGTAGGAAATGATCGTAGGCTTTCTTTGACCCGTTTGAGCCTTTTTCAGCCTACCAAATAACATTATCCGTAGTACACCCCTTTTGAGCCTAAAGCCTATTCTTTTGACAACCGCATATTACACCTATACCCTTTCTGAGTGCGTACGCACTATCCCTCTCTTGGCCCGACTTCCTTGAGCGCTTCGAAAATGTGCAAGTGGCTGACAAAATTCTGCGTCGAAGTTTGCAAAGACAAAAATTGGCAAAGTCCCAAAAGGGAAAAGAAAACACAAATGACGACTTCACAAAAGAAGAAATCAAAAGCCCCGACATTAAAAAAAATGAATGAAATGAAAGAATAACTTTGGAAAAAGCGGGCTCCAAACGAAAGATTCAAAAGGAAGTCAGTACAGAAAATTAGGACAAAAAAAAAAAGAGAAAGCAGATCAGCATTAAAGCACACAAATATCTAGCACAGACGTAGTCCAACGCTCGAGAAAGGATTAGTCACTTTTTACCCAAATGATATGCATCCCTTTCTCCAAGCCTAGATTACAAGCCCGTGACAAGCCCTACATGATCTTATACTGAGGGTTCTCACATTAGTGGATACTTACATGACGGCCAATCCTATGGTATCACAATTGCATGCATGAACGCCCTGAGCGCGAGCGCATTTCTAAACGCCCCAAAATTCAAAATCTTTGGAATATATGTGAGAAATGAGACTTTCTTTCGGTGAGGCATTTGAAGCGTGAGATTACGTGTAGTTCAAACCTGACCGCAAAGTGTGTCGATACTTAGGTGTCTGAGGTACCATTTGAAACTATAGGAATTACCCATAAGTCAGTCTTGGTTAGACTGAAAGTGAATAACGGAATTCTAAGCACAATACTAATTGTTGGTATCAATTGAAGTCAGAACGTGATGCTGTCTTTCAACTTTTCAAAAAAAAAATGCATATATAAAATTCTCATTTTTTGCATCACGAACTACGTCTTAACCTGATTCCCTCAGCGGGATACGTAGGCGGCCACATTGGCTTCAGTCTCATTTTTGAAAATTGTACAATCATTTTTGCATCATGAACTACGTCTTGACCTGATTCCCTCAACGGGATACGTGCCATATTGGCTTCGGTCCACATTGTTTGAAAAACCCATAAAAATCCTTATTCTTTGCATCACGAACTACGTCTTGCTTTGATTCCTCGGCGGGATCGTGGCGCCACATTGGCTTCGGTCTCATTTTTTGAAAATTGTACAATCATTTTTGCATCACGAACTACGTCTTGACACGATTCCTCGAGGATCGTGGCGGCCTAAATCGGCCAGTCACACCATTAGGAATCTTCTCATGGCTCGCGTCACAAATGCGTTTGATTATTACGAAAGAGATATGAGCAATTTCCGCCAGAGTTAAGTCTTGCCCATGCGCCCCGCATAACGAAAACTGGGACAATTTTGGAAAATGCACCATGAAGAGATCATAATAAGGATTCCAAAAGCAATCAGCATTCGCAGCGTTCGAGAAGTCCGCACAGATCGTGACTCGACATTCAAACAATCACACAACATTCAACACGTCCGTGCAAGGACAAAATCTCAGCATTTGCAGCATCACATCAATACAACCGCCATCACGTTTTACAGGATCTTCATATCAGCAAATGTGGGAGCACAACAAAGCCCATGCGGGTTACAAACGCACAACGTCTATGCAATGACGTTATCTCAACCCAGGCGAGTCACAAAACAGGTACGTCCATAAAATGACACCATTTCATTATAAGCCTATGCAACAGCTTCATCTATGTTTCGTCCATACAAGACGACAACGCCCATACAAGGCAACATTTGCATTTCGTCCATACAAGACGATAACGCCCAATGGCGTATTTGCATTTCGTCCATACAAGACGATAACGCCACACGCGAGTCATTTGCATTTCATCCATACAAGGCGATAACGCCCACGCGGCGTTTGCATTCGTCCATACAAGGCGATAACGCCCATCTGGCGTATTTGCATTTCGTCCATACAAGACGATAACGCCCATATAAGGCAATATTTGCATTTCGTCCATACAAGACGATAACGCCCATACAAGGCAACATTTGCATTTCATCCATACAAGACGATAACGCCCACACAAGGCGTCATTTGCATTTCGTCCATACAAGACGATAACGCCCACACAAGGCGTCATTTGCATTTCGTCCATACAAGACAATAACGCCCACACAAGGAGTCATTTGCATTTCGTCCATACAAGATGACAACGCCCATACAAGGCGTTATTTGCATTTCGTCCATACAAGACGATAACGCCCATCTGGCGTCGTTGCATTTCGTCCATACAAGACGATAACGCTCATACAAGGCGTCATTTGCATTTCGTCCATACAAGACGACAACGCCCATACAAGGCAACATTTGCATTTCGTCCATACAAGACGACAACGCCCATACAAGACGTCATTTGCATTTCGTCCATACAAGACGATAACGCCCATACAAGGCGTCATTTGCATTTCGTCCATACAAGACGATTCTGCCTATACAAGGCGTCATTAGCATTTCGTCCATACAAGATGACAACGCCCATACAAGGCGTTATTTGCATTTCGTCCATACAAGACGATAACGCCCATACAAGGCGTCATTTGCATTTCGTCCATACAAGACGATAACGCTCATACAAGGCGTCATTTGCATTTCGTCCATACAAGACGACAACGCCCATACAAGGCAACATTTGCATTTCGTCCATACAAGACGACAACGCCCATACAAGTCGTCATTTGCATTTCGTCCATACAAGACGATAACGCCCATACAAGGCGTCATTTGCATTTCGTCCATACAAGACGACAACGCCCACACAAAGCAACATTTGCATTTCGTTCATACAAGATGATAACGCCCACACAAGGCGTCATTTCCATTTCGTCCATACAAGACGAGAACACCCACACAAGGCGTCATTTGCATTTCGTCCATACAAGACGACAACGCCCACACAAGGCGTCATTTGCATTTCTTCCATACAAGACGAAAACGCCCACACAAGGCGACATTTGCATTTCGTCCATACAAGACGATAACGCCCACACAAGGCGTCATTTGCATTTCGTCCATACAAGACGACAACGCCCATACAAGGCGTCATTTGCATTTCGTCCATACAAGACGACAACACCCACACAAGGCGTCATTTGCATTTCGTCCATACAAGACGACAACGCCCATCAAGGCAACATTTGCATTTCGCCCATACAAGGACAACGCCCATACAAGGCAACATTTGCATTTCGTCCATCTGAGCGAACGCCAGCACAAGCGTATTTGCATTTCGTCCATTCAAGCATAACGCCCATAAGGTGTCATTTGCATTTCGTCCATACAGACATTAACGCCATACAAGGCGTCATTTGCATTTCGTCCATACAAGACGATAACACCCACACAAGACGTCATTTGCATTTCGTCCATACAAGACGACAACGCCCACACAAGGCGTCATATGCATCTCGCCTATACAAGACGACGTATCATCACACCACTTCATTACATCTACAAACACCATGTCTTTCCGGACTATCATCGCGACCCGGTCAATCGATCGTTCGACACTGGGATAAATTTTGAATTTGCGTCGGCATTGTCTTTAATTTTGCAGCATCACAGCAGCCTAGTGTCATCATGATTCGACACTGAGACAATTTTGAATCGGCGTCTGCCTGCTTTAATTTTCTAGCATCGCAGCAACCCAGTGTCATCATAATTCGACACTGGGACAAATATTTGAATTTGCATCAACTTTTGTCCATTCTTTTTCTTGACCTATGTTTAATTCTGACGATGGGAACGAAATTGGCTACAAGTCAACGTCTTTGTCCGAAAACTCTTTCATCGTCTTCGGTCAAAGAGGGACAACTGTTGACACCCAATTTTGACTCATCTTTTAGTCATTTCTTGCAATTTTAAGCATTTTAGGACACATCATTTTAATCACAATTTTTGGCATTTTTGTATATTTTTTACCTAACATTCTATGTTGTTTTATTTTTTGTAAATTGACATCATATTTTTACTTTAATTAGGTATTAAACATTTTCAAATATTATTTTATTATTGTTGCGCGATCATTTTATTTTACTAATTTTGCATCTCTTTAAATAATTAACTGACATCCCGTCTTTACTTTTAATCAGACATTAAATATTTGCTAAATATTGTATTTTATTATTATTGCATTGACATTTGCATTTTAATAATTTTGCATCTTTTTAAATACTTTTTCTTTTTAATAATTAATCCGTTTTGCATTTCATCAAACCAGTCCAGTCCAAGGCACAATCTGGACCAGTCCAATCCGCCAAAAACCGAAGCCCAAACTGAGGCCCAACGCACCATACCCAATACCCAAAACCCTAAACCCTAAACCTAAATACCCCTATAAATAAAAACCTTACCCCCATTTAAAAATCAAATGTAGCCTATTATTACCCAGCCGTCTACCCCCTCTCTATCATTATCTAACCTCAAGACTACACTTCTCCTCGCCTCACCTTTTCGCCGCGCCGCCGCCACTGAGTTCCATCTCCACACTCCTACCCCACCTATTACCCTCATGCACAAAATAGCACAACAGCACAACCCTAAAAAATCCTCCCCATTTTCAGATCACACCCTCAGCCGCCAACACTCCCTCATCCCTAACCCTCTCACCTTAGCCCAGCCGCACACTCCACCACGCCATTCCCATCGCCAACAACCCTCTGTCCCCCTTTTCACCATCCGCCATAACTCCGGTGAAGTCACATCGCCGGAGTTCGAACCAGTGCACCACCACCACTATCCCGTCTCTCACGAACCATTGTATCCCATCGACCACTACTGTTCCACCACCTCACTGCTCACTGTCGAACCTCACCACTGCGGTGGCGTTGCTCCGGCGACCTCGTCGTGGAAGTGACGCCGCTGCTCGCTGCCCGCTGTTTGTTTCTATTTTCGTTATTATTATGTATGTTCGTTTGGACTGATTCTTTTGGCTTTGGTTCGGCTTTATGTTCGATCTGTTGCATATTGTTGTTGTGGACTGATTTGGTTCTGTTTTTTAGATAACTCGCCGGAGTGTTGAAAACTTCGGCGACTGCGGTTGGTTTCTTATTGAGAGTTTTTGTTGGCTGTCGCTGGTGGATGGTTTGATTTTTCTGATTTCTTGGTCTGTTGTTGGTGTTGGTTGGACTGATTTTGCATTTTGTATATCACCGGAGTTCTAAAAAACTCCGGCGATCTGTGTTGGTCTTATTTTTGTGGTTATCTGAAGTCGTGATCTTTGTCGGACTGATTTCGCTGATTTTACATTCGCCCGGAGTTCTTGAAAGACTCCGACGTCGTTTGGAAGTTTCCGGCAAACTGTCTTGCCATGTTTCTGCTATTCTCTGCGAACTTGTCGTTGTTTCCGCTGGTTTCTGGACCATCTTTTATTGAATTATCACGTTGCTGCTATTTGTTGCGTTACGACTGTTTTGTTGTTCCATATTGATTTTGGACGATTTTTGCCCCTTTTTGTTATTTTATTAAACTGATTTGGAACAGATACTACACTTGGTATTTTACTGATTTTTGAACATGATACTACACTTGGTATTTTACTGATTTTTTAACATGATACTACATTTGGTATTTTACTGATTTTTGAACATGATACTACATTTGGTATTTTACTGATTTTTGAACATGATACTACACTTTGGCCAATGAAAAAGTTATCCGTCGATTTTTGAGGCCTCATGATTGCAAAGGCGAAAAATAAAATAAATGAAGCTTTCAGGCAATGATGATTTCTTCCACTTACAACGGATAACCAACATGCGCTGCAAGGCGAATTCATGATCGCACTTGTTTAGGCTGTCTCACTTTATTTTTTATATATATCTGAGCCCTCCGCGTTTAAAACTATTACTGTTTTGGCGCGGATTCGAAGATTTTATTTGTTTTATTGTTTCTAGCAATATTGGCCGATGAAGGAATCTCCGTCTGATTTCCAAGGCCTTCCCTGTACAAAAGACGGATTTATTTTTTGGCTTTACTTATTAATTCTTGTTATTGTTTTTTTTAAAAATTGTTTATTCTATTACTAACATGTTTATTTTATTACTAACACTTTTACTAAGTGTTTATGCAGGTACCCGGAGATCATCTTGTGCAGAAGACCTAAAAAGGGCTACAGATGTCCCGAATTTTTATCTCATGTCACATTTAATTTTAGTTTTACTATTTTGTATTGCATTTTATTGTAAATTATGTAAAAATGCTTAGAGTATATAGAATAAAAGCCAATATATAACTAACATAGGTTTGAACGGATAACCGCAAGTTAGCGGATCTTAAAGGATGTCTAACCTATTCCCTTTAGGATAATAAAGAACCCTGATCCAGAATCTCATTAATTTCGTAGACCATTAAATGAAGATTAATTGCAGTATTTTTATTGCAATAAATCAAGTGTCCTAATTCACTTAAATAATTAGGTGGCGACTCCTTAAAATAAATTTAGTCATTATACCATACGTAGTACTCCCGTTTCGACTACGGTTAAAATGGGGTGTTACATCTGCTATGTTTTCCTTGGATTTTACATAACCGATGGAAATAATACCCGTGGTGATCAGCTGCCTAACGGTCTTATGACGAGACTTGCCGTTGTACATAGAACTTCGTGCCCTTCCTAGAGCCGGCTGGCTGTCGCATTGGATCATTACAGAAGGTACAAGTTTATCCCAACAAGGGATATCCTCTAAGAAGTCATGAAGTCACTTAGCGTCTTCTCCTACTTTGTCTAAAGCAATAAACTCCGATTCCATCGTGGATCGGGCGATGCATGTTTGCTTAGAGGATTTCCAAGACACAGCCCCACCACCAATTGTAAATATATACCCACTGGTGGATTTGGTGTTCTCTATATCAGATATCCAGTTTGCATCCTGTACCCCTCTAGTACAACTGGATATCTCAAATACAATCCGTAATTTTGCGTGTATTTTAGGTACCGTAGTACCCGACTCAACGCTTTCCAATGATCATCACTTGGATTACGGGTAAACCTTGCCAACTTGGTGACATCATTTGCGATATCGGGTTGGGTGCAGTTTGTTATGTACATCAAACTGTTTTACCAACGGCCCTTCACGGCTCCGCGACGATTTCCGACTTGTTTCATCTTACACTTCACACATTTCTTCATGCGTTTACCAACGTGGAATACTTGTCATTTGATCAATAACCGTCCATCATTCTATGTAAACATTTTACTTACGTACCAATATCTCTTTCATTAATAAAATTTACGATACTTGAAACTACGTGTGCACGTGTGTGAAAATGACGTTTCCGAAGTGCGGGGCCCCAAACAGTTCGAGTCATAAATATTGGGATAAACTTAATTCCACATTTAAACTTAATTTTCAAATACAGAGGTGCAAAATAGTAAAAAACAAAGAACCTGCACTTATGAGAAACACCCTAACTGCTGTTTCCCCACCTTTACAAAACGTCGGAAATTCCATTTCTTCCCCTTTAGTTCCATCCTCAACATTGAAGAATTTTGAAGCACAAATTACAAGTCTCTCTTCTATGTTTCCTCTTTACAGGGTAATTAATTAAACGTCAAATAGATGGTTGAAAAGGTCTAAAGATGGAGTACCTGGCGATAAAAATAATCTTGGAGAAATGAAATTATTATTGGAAGGACTAGGCAAAAAACTAGGTTCAAAATAATTCTTGTTACTATGTAACGCGGGGCTTAAGTCATAGAAAAACCCTAGTGGATTTGGATCATGAGATGGTGGTGAGAAGAAATTTGGTGGTATAGGTGGAAGAGAAGATGGATTTGGTGATAATATACCAGGAAAAAATCCACTTCTTTCAATTTCTGTCCCAAATTCTATACCTTCATGTACCATGTCATATATTTGTTGTAATTTTTTCCCTTCCGGTGTCCTTGTTTTCTCTATGGACGCAAACCTAGCCGCGGGAGATATCTCCCCGGTGTTCATATTTTCTTGAAAAGGGAAGAAAGACGAGGACGAGGATGATGACATGGCAGTTTCTGAGGTGGAACACGTGGAATTATGATCCGGCCCCGTGAGTCTTTGTACTAACGTCATGAACTCGCTAGGGTTTGCATGGATTACCTTAGGGGACACGGTATATATAATAACCGGTGGTCGTGGTGGAGCTTGTGGTGGATGGTGGTGGTGTTGTGACGGCCCCATCGGTGGTTTTCTGATCTTGTGAGAATCTTTACGCACTTTTAGTGGGGCCGGCCGGGGTCCTTGGAGATCTCTTCTCGGTGACTTTCCGGCGGGGTTTTCCGATTGGTCCATAGGAAACATTAGAGAGTCAAAGGTTGGAAGGAAAGAATTAGGAGATGCAAATTTTGGAGATGGTGAGAAGGAGGAAATATGCATTTTCTAAAAGACAAATCTTGAAAAAATATGATGTGTACCAAAGAATATTTAAAGGGAGCAAGTTATTGGAGTAATAAAGTTGATAATAATAATACAAAGAGAAAAGTAAACAAACAATTGTATAGATAATTTATTTGTTATACAAATACTTGCACATAATTGGTTAGTTGTTTCTTGTTTAAAATAAGTACGTGGGTGTTTTAGGGTATAATTAATTAGGTTGTCCGGCTGTTTATGTAGTCATGTAAGACAAGTTTGAACATGTCCAAATAAAGAGAAGAAGATTGGTGGGAAAGAGTCAATTTTGGTGATGGTTTGATGACAATAGAAAAGAAGAAGAAGAGTAGCAGTATTATACTATTATTCAGTAGCCAAGTGGATGTGGAATGCATTTATATTACTCTATCAACTGGCAAGCAAATATTTAATGAATTAGGATGTATATCTTGGCATTCTTTTTTTTTTCTTCTGAAATGAATGGTTAAGTTCTTCTATTTGTCAGGAAGACAAAGCTGTAACCAACAATTTAGAGCACATTTCTGCTTGCATCTTGGCACACTACTAAAAAAAATAATGCATGAATTGACCACGGACAATAGCTAAACATCACAATATGTTGCTGATTTTATTTTGCGACGGATTAATGAAAGAGTATCGAAAAATTTTATTAGCTACGACCGATTTAGCGATAGATTAACATACAATTCATAACTAATTCCAATCTTTTTATAGTGCTGGGATCAAGGAAAATTATTGAGTACTATTTTTTTTGTTCTTTTAATTATCTCTTTTTCTTCTCGTTATTCTAAAACAAAGTGTTAGAATATTATTAATTACTATTAATAATATAATTATGTAGAATCTTTTGTAAATGGTAAGTAGTATTATGTATTAAATAGAATAGTATTAATATAGGGAATAAGAATATATTATGGGATAGGTAGGAGGATTTTAAGGAAGACTTAATCTTCCTATTAATTGCTACTTAGTGTATATATTGTAACCATTTGGGATGAATGAGATTAAGGAAGATTTTCCAATTCTAAATATTTCTTACATGGTATCAGAAGGTAATTCAAAGATCCTATTCTAAATAAAATTTTCCTTCCAAATTCGGTCATCTTCCCCATCCTTCCAACCGAATTTGTCTTCTCCATTGTTATACTTTATTTTTTCTCCATTATTGTTGTCAACCATGTCTGAATCAAAATCTTCGTTTCACTCAGCCCTTACTATTTCCAACATCAAAACACATATTTCTGTCAAACTAGAGATGGAAACTGTTCACTACGCAACATGGGCGGAGTTGTTCAAAATATGTTGTAGGGCTCACAAAGTTCTTCATCATATAATTCCACCAAAAATGGTACAACAACTAACAATCGTCAAGCGGACAAAGAATTGTGGATACCGATGCCACAGCTTGGTTGGATTTATGCAACAATATCCATAGACTTGTTGCATACAATAATGGAACAGTTCTCGCCATGGCGGCATGGGAACGCTTGAGAGACATTTTTCAAGATAATCAAAACTCTCGTGCCGTTGCGTTGGAACAAGAATTTTCAACCATTGTCATGGCAGACTTCCCTAACGTTTCAACCTACTGTCAACGTTTCAAAGTGGTGGCAGATCAATTGAGAACGTAGTTCACCCGCTTCGACAATGGTTAGTTTCTGATTAGTTCAGGTCTCACGGATGCTTATAGTGGCGTGGGGACACTAATCCGTCAAAGTAATCCCTTACCAAAGTTTTATCAAGCAAGATTCATGCTTGTTCTTGAAGAATCGGGTTTGATTACGAAGGTTTCAACAAATTCCGCCATGGTTGCCACGTATTCAAATGAAGGTAATTATTTTGACTATTCTTCACAAAATAAGAGTCAAAAAGGACGTGGTAATAATAATAAGAAGGGTGGAAATCGCGGAAATAATAAAGGTGGGGTCACCGGAATTCCGGTGGCGGCGAAAATGGCGGCAACACCAACTCCGGCGGAGGCTATGGCGGCAGCAGCAACTCCGGCGGCTCACGGCAACCACTGTGCGGCAGCCCCTAAGATGGCAAGCAAGACCAGCTGGCAGCTTGATGGTCCAGATGCCGGGCGAGCAAACCAACTGCCCAATGGCGATGGCGGCCAACCCGCCCAAAGAGAATCCGGCAAATGGCAAGAAAGCGGCCAGCGAGCCGAGCCCGGTTCGCGGTCATTCTTCACAGCGTAAATGATTCGGCGTGCCCGGTCGCGGAGTCTCTTCAGCGTAACAGCGATAGCAGCTTGGGCCTCCTCCGGCCCAATGGCAGGAGGCCCATTCAATCATGACCCATCCTACGGATATTGAGCAGGCTATGCACACTCTTGGACTCAATCCACCGGATTTTAATTGGTATATGGACTCCGGGGCTACGTCACATATGACGGCGTCCCAAGGTACACTCACCCTATTATAATTTGAGCAAAGAAAATGGTATTATTGTCGGAAATGGCCATACAATTCCAATAAAAAGTTATGGGTCGAACACACTGTCACCACACCCGCCACTAGTTTTAAAAATGTCCTCATGCTCCCAAATTAATAAAAATTGGTTTCGTTAGGAAGTTTACTAGTGATAATTGGATTTCTGTTAAATTTGACCCATTTGGTTTTTCCGTACATGACTTTCAGACGGGGAAGCTTCTCATGAGATGTGATAGCAAGGGGGAGCTCTATCCAATAAGTTTACCAAATCCACAGTCTAAAGTTCCTTCCACTTTTGCAGCCTTGGCTCCATCACTATGGCATGAACGATTGGGACATCCGGGAGTCTGATTGGCCTCTCTTAAACAAAACAATTTTATTTCTTGTACTCAAACTCATGTTTTGAATAAGTGTCGCTTGTGTTCTTGGTAAACATGTTAGGTTGCCATTTACTTCTTCTACTTCATGCAATACTATGCCATTTGATATTTTACATTGTGATATTTGGACATCACCGCTTTGAGTTCCTCGTGTCATAAATACTATTTCTTGTTTCTTGATGATTACTCTAATTATTTGTGGACATTCCTTTGTCGAAAAAATCACAAGTGTTTTCCACTTTCCTAAACTTTAGAGCATTTATCCGAACTCGGTTTGAACGGAGATTAAAAGTATTCAATGTGACAATGGGAGGAATTTGACAATAATCGATTTGGGATTTTTCAAAACAAATGGTTTACAATTTCGTTTATCTTGTCCTCACACATTTTCACAGAATGGGAAGGCGAACATAAAATTAGAACCATTAACAATATTGTGAGAACATCCATTGCTCATGCTTCTATACCCCATTTTGGCATCATGCACTTCAAATGGCAACCTACATGTTAAATATCCTTCCCCACAAAAACATGTCTTACCAAGCTCCACTAAAAATACTTTATTTACGAGAGCCCTCATATCATCATTTGAGAGTATTTGGATGTCTTTGCTACCCCCTATTTCCATCCACCACAATCACAAAACTTCAACCCCGGTCTACTCCATGTGTCTTCTTGGGATATCCTACGAATCACCGTGGTTACATGTGTTATGACATTTCTTCCAAACGTATGTTTATATGTCGTCATGTAATTTTTGATGAGTCACAATTTCCCTTTGCCAAGATACATGACACAGGGACAAATACTTATGATTTTTTGGATGATGATAGGCCCCCGTATCTAACTCATTTCCTCCACAGCCCGGGACCCACAAAAAATACTGATCCAAAGAATCGGGCCATCAGTTCCAAGGCCCAGTGAACGAGAACCCCCTACTTTAAACCAGCTGCCCCTTCAGTTGGGCCAATCTCCAACTCCAGGCCCAACTACACACAAAATACTCGGTCAGCCCAGTGCAACCAGTGGAGAAATTAGCAATAATCTGGGCAGTGGCGTTCAGCCCACTGTCTCACTCCCGGCCAGTGGCGTCCAATCCACTGGCCCACTAAACCGGCCGGTCACTCGTAGTCAACATGGAATTACAAAACCCAATGCCAAATACAGTCTCCACACTCAAGTCTCCAAATCACCTTTGCCTTGTAACCCTGTGTCTGCTCTAAAAGATCCTAATTGGAAAATGGCCATGGATGATGAATATCATGCTCTAATTAAAAATAGGACATGGGAGTTAGTACCTCGTCCATCTAATGCTAATATAATTCGTTCTATGTGGATTTTTAGCCATAAAGAAAAATCTGATGGTTCTTTTGAGCGGCATAAGACCCGACTTGTAGGTGATGGCAAGACTCAGCGGTGGGATTAGATTGCGGCGAGACATTCATCCGTGGTTAAACCAAAGAACCATCGAATTGTTCTCGCTTTAGCCCTCTCAAAAGGATGGTTACTTCATCAATGGATGTCAAGAATGCCTTCATACGGACATTTGAGTGAAATCAGATACATGCACCAACCATTGGGGTACAGAGATTCTCGTTATCCCAATCATGTGTGTTTACTTAAAAAATCATTATATGGACTCAAACAGGCTCCCAGGACTTGGTACAAGCGGTTTGCAGATTTTGTGTTCAACATGGGTTTCTCAAACAAATTGCTCGGATAATTCACTATTTATTTATCAACAGGGAAATCATACTGCTTATATTCTCTTATATGTAGATGATATTATCCTAACAGCCTCTTCAGACTCTCTTCGCAAGAATATCATGACCCAGCTGAGTTCCGAATTTGCTATGAAGGATCTTGGTCCACTTCACTACTTTCTAGGAATTGCGGTGACACGCCACGCAGTGGTTTATTTCTTTCCCGTAAGTATGCATCGTAAATCGTAGAACGGGCCGAAATGTCATCTTGCAAACCTTCGCAACTCCAAGAGATACCAAGTCAAAATTGAGTGCCACATCCAGAGTCCTTTGCCAATCCGACATCAGACGCGGCTTGGCGGGAGCTTTACAATATCTCACATTCACGGGCGGATATATGCGATAACAAGTGTGTTTGTTCACGCACAATCCAATGGAAGAACATACGTGCACTCAAACGTATTATACGATATATTCGTGGCACTCATTATGGATTGCATCTGCATTCGTCTTCCATGACCAAGCTTGTCACCTACACGTATGACATCGGGCAGATGTCGAAACCGCACGCCCACCTCTGGCTATCGCCTTCCTGATAATTTAATCTCATGGTCCTCCAAAAGGCAACCCACCGTATCACGTTCGGTCTTGAAGCCGAATCGTGCGGTAGCCAATGTCATGTCGACTACGCCGATTCGAATCTTTTACTTGAGCTTCATTGTCCTATTTCGACAGCCACCATGGTATACTGTGATAACATTAGTGCAATTTATCTCTCCGGAAATCCAATCCATCATCAACGCACTAAGCATATTGAGTTAAATATTCATTTTGTCCGTGAAAAGGTGGCTCACGGACAAAAGTCAGTGTTACATGTCCGACGCGACATCGATTGCGATATATTCACAAAAGGGCTTCACGATCTTATTTGAAGAATTTGAGACAGCTCAAGATTCGCCTCCTCCATTCGATCATGGAGTGTTAGAATATTATTAATTACTATTAATAATATAATTATGTAGAATCTTTTGTAAATGGTAAGTAGTATTATGTATTAAATAGAATAGTATTAATATAGGGAATAAGAATATATTATGGGATAGGTAGGAGGATTTTAAGGAAGACTTAATCTTCCTATTAATTGTTACTTAATGTATATATTGTAACCATTTGGGATGAATGAGATTAAGGAAGATTTTTCAATTCTAAATATTTCTTACACAAACAACAAAAGATGGTCAGTGTCAAATAGTCGACTCCAACTCGCTTATTGTTATTAATTATAATACAAATAAAAAAGAGATGCCTAATTAGATAAAATTATCCACCAGATCATGAAAGAGAGGAAGAAAGAGGAAAATTGGTTTTCTCTCTTCTCTTTAGGCTTATATTAATTTTTGCAAGTTAGAAGGATGGATAACTGGGTCCATATTTGAATAAAATAATTGAGCTTTAAAATGTAGGTTTGCTCTTTTTCTTTTAACTAGTCATATATGTAATAATTTGTCAATGTTAAGTTTTAGCTGAATGATTAACAAGTTAAATTGTGCATATATACCGGGGAGCAAATCTATAGCAGCATTATTTAGTTGGGTTTACTTCTATTGCTTCACTATTCATGCATGTTATAAATTTTTAGCTGTATTCACTATTCCTAATACACGCAGAAAAGAATGATTGTATTCACCTTAATTTTAGCTGATATAGTTCGTCCTTTCCAACTTTGTATGTTATTTCTAGGGATGTCAATGGAGCGGGGCGGGGGCGGGGAAAGGGTATCCCATATCCGTATCCGTCACTTAAAACCCACTCCATTCCCGTCCCACCACCCATCACGGGTAGTAATTTCTACACCTGCCCTGCCCCACTTACCCCGGCGGGTACCCACTTATCCGGCGGGTACCCATCACGGATAGTAAAAAAAATTATATAAGAAAAAAAGGAGGTTCAAGAAAATGGAAAAAATGAATTTTTTTCACTATGGTGTATCGAACATCAAATTCTGAAACTTTACCAAAATATTATGAATATTAAAAGGTTAAAATAAGCGTGATATAGAAGAAGACAAGAAATTTTCCAGTCCTTTCAAATGATCACAATTGAAGGGTACAATACACTTTATTTTAAATGATAATAACAATAATAATAATAATAATAATAATAATAACTTGACAAGAATCAAGGAGTCTTGACAAGAATAAGAGATTTCAAGTCCTTGTCTAGTTAAGAATACCAGAAAATTAGCATAATTAAAGAATCCAACATAAAAATGTGCGGGGCGGGTAGCGGGGTGGGGTGGGTAGCGGAGCGGGACGAGACTTATATGAAATCCACCCAGCCCCACTACCCATGGCGGGTAGCACTTTTGATACCCATACCCGCCCCACCACCCACCAAACCATCCTCATACCCCGCCCCAACTGAAGCGGGTGCGGGGCGGTACCCGCATTTACCCGCCCCATTGACATCCCTAGTTATTTATTTTGAGCAAGTACTTTACCATATTCTAATTAAGACAGTCCGTAAATATCTTTTCAATCAGTGATGGAATCAAAATTTTCATTAAGTGGATTTAAAATATAAAAAAACAGCCCCATGAAGAATTCAAAGGGATCTATTGAAGTGTGTGACTGTCTCATTTAAAAACTTAAGCTGTTAGAGAACACACTTTTTTTACTTAATTATATTCTCAACACACACCTTACGTGCAAGCCTGATTATTTTTTCATGAGCTAAGCACATGAATTTTTTTTGATAATAGGTGGCAGTGATATTCGATCACAGGACCTCTGCTTGCTCTGATACCATGTTGAAGTGTATGACTGTCCCATCTATAAAAACTTAAGTTGTTAGAGAACACACACTTAATATATACTCAACATATAATATATATACATAATTTCTTTTTACCTATTTAAACAGTGTAATTTTTTAGTGAAGGGATATCCGTTGACACCCGTTTGGACAAGGTGGCTCCGCTACTCCCTCCAACCTTAACCAAATGTATCTGGTTCGAATCCTGAAAATAGAGTTGTCTTTAATAGGAAGTATTTCATCTTCAAAAGTGGAACTTTTTATTGAGGTTACTCGAAGTTAATTAGTTAAGAAGAGTAAGTTATATTAGTTAGTTATTAAGTTTACTTGTTTTGTAATGTTGTCCTTGTAGTTTCATTTTGTACACTTTAGTCCTACACTCTCACTATATAAGTGGTGATATATTTTGTATTTGTCTTTAGAAGAAAATTGAAGAGATCCGATATTTTGAATTTCTTTACAATTTTATCTTGTTGCATGTTCGATCTATAGATCAGATCGAATTATTGTTTTTTTTTTCGAAATCGTCGTTTGTGAATCGTTTATGCAAATCTGTGCATACTTAGATATACAATTGAATGTGATGGAGATTAATTGTGTTGTGGTTGCTGAACATCGAAGAGCCTAATTCTCTCAGTTTTTTTGGATCTCTTTTCTCACTGGTTTTGGATCGGTTGATCTGGATCAATTATTGAACTGAATATTGAACTGTAATGGAGAATACGACACCGCAAACATGATCGAGTATGGAAGAGAGTTCAAGTGCAAATCTCAATATCGTCGATCATAATAATCCTCTTTTTTTGAGTGCTTCCGATACACCTGAATCTGTTCAAGTAGAGATTCAGCTATCCGGAATGGAAAATTACACATTATGGAGTCGCGCGATGAGGTTGACATTGCAAACCAAAAATAAGATTGGTTTTATCGATGGTTCTGTTAGGAGGGACACTTTTGGACCTAATCAGACGAAGCAATGGGACAAGTGTAAGGTGATGGTGATATTTTGGATTATGAAGAATGTAAGTAAGAGTCTGCTGAGTGGCATACTATACAGATCCACTTCCTTTGCTGTTTGGAAGGATTTAAAGGAGAGATTCGACAAAATTAACCTATCGAGAGTGTATCAGCTCAAGAAGGAACATGCAATGCTTAACCAGGAGACACTGCCTGTGTCCAGCTACTACTCCAGGATGAAGGATCTCTGGGATGAGATTGATTCGATAGTACCACCACTAACTTGTGACTGTGAAAGTCCTCGAGAGTATATACATCATTTATCAAACCAGAGGCTGCTCGAGTTTCTTATGGGACTCAATGATGTGTATAATCAAGCAAGGAGCCATATTCTATTGATGTCCCCCACACCAAGTGTTAATCAAACATATGCAATGGTAGCTCAAGATGAAAGCCAAAAGCTGATTTCAGGTGGTTCTCTGACTGGAGGTGAAGCTAGTGATCCAATGGCTTTAGTGAGTAGGTTTCATCAAAATAAACCAAAGAGCAAGTATATTCCAGGTGCTGTTTGTGACTATTGCAAAATGAAAGGTCATACCAAGGCAGGTTGCTATAAATTGGTGTTCTGTGACTATTGTAAGAATACGGGACATGCCCTGAGGATTGGAAAGGCAGGAAGAAAGTAAATATGGTGATCTCCTGCAATGCAGTGGCAGGAGATGGTACTTCAGGACAATAGATGATGCATACAGAGTACTTGACACCTTATCAGAATGAACATTTGAATTCGATCTTGACGTCTTGCACACCAACACAGTATGAAAAGGTGCTGGGAGCTTTAGCATCAACATCAGAGGCTGTTAATTCCCACACCAGTACCACAACAGTTTCAAAAGTGCACATGGCAGGTAAGATGAAGAACACTAGTGATAATGATAATGATACTAGTTGGATTGTGGACTCAGGAGTCACAAATCATATGGTGAGTAATACAAGAATGATTGAAAAGCATAACTTGATAGAAAATGCAGGTCAGGTTCAGTTGCCAACTGGGGATACTGCCTTAATCACCCAGACTGGGAACTGCAGGCTGACAGGAGGTGATGTTATACAAGATGTTCTGTGTGTACCTAGTTTTAAGTTCAATCTCTTATTAGTCTCCAAACTAACAAGAGAGTTGAACTGTTGTGCTAGGTTCTTTCCTGATTTCTTTGTCTTATATGATCTCTTCACTGGGAAGGTGAAGGAGATTGGTAGAGAGGTAGATGGGCTGTACATGCTGGATTCTGGGAGGAGTTATAGAGAGTCAGTTTTTGCACATGCTAACACAACCAAGGTGTCAGTTTCATCTGCAGAAGTACATGCAGGAGTATGGCACAGAAGAATGGATCATGTACCTATGAGTGTGCTAAGGAAAATAAGTGAATTTGGTAATAAAGATAGTTTTACAATAAGTCACTGTGAAGTATGTCCTAAAGCTAGGCAAGTGAGATTACCATTTCCTAGAAGTAATAGTAGGGCAGAATTACCTTTTGACTTGTTGCATGTGGATGTGTGGGGACTCTATAGAATTCCCACTTATAATGGAATGAGATATTTTTTTTACAATTGTTGATGATCATACTAGATGGACTTGGATCACTTTAATGAATATTAAATCAGATGTTTCTTCTATTTTGAAATATCTGTTTGCTGCTATTAGAACACAGTTTAATGCTAGAGTAAAGAAAGTTAGATGAGACAATGGGTCTGAGTTTTTCAATCACACTTGTGATGCATTGTTTAAGCAGTTGGGGATAATGCATCAGGCTTCCTGTCCATACACTCCATATCAGAATGGGTTTGTAGAGAGGAGACATAGACATATTTTTGAGATATCAAGGGCTATTAAATTCCAAAGTCATCTGCCTGGCAGGTTCTGGGGTGATTGTATTGAAGCTGTTGTGTACATCATTAACAGAGTGCCTTCTGTAGTTATTGGCAACATGTCATCATATGAGAAGTTGTTTAAGAAGAAACCTTCATTTTCTCACATGAGGGTTGTGGGGTGCTTGTGTTATGTAACAAATCTTGTCAAGAAGGACAAATTTGATATCAGGGCAATCAATTTAGTTTTGCTTGGGTATTCTGTGAGGCACAAGGGCTACAAACTGTTGGATTTGGTGAATAAGACCATTTTCATAAACAGAGATGTAGCATTTTATGAAGACATTTTTCCATTTGATAAAGCCAAACAGACTGAGATTCAGAATGACTATTTTTCCGATCTTACAGCAGGAGACCATGGGCTTCAGGATTATTGAGCAGCCAGTCTCATTCCACTCAACACTGAGTTGGAATGTGTATCGGCAGATCAATGTGTATAGGCAGAACAAGTTGGGTCAGAATGTAGACCAAGTAAAGTTGTGGTATAGGCAGAAGATCAGAATATGAGTACAGATTATGCAGGCTGAGCTAGAGAAACCTGATGAGCAGACAAGCAGACCAGTCAGAGAAAGGAGACCCCATACATGGTTGAAAGATTATATTCACAACACATGCACAACAGGTTCCAGAGCCATACAAGCCAAATATCCATTGGCAAGTACAATTGACTATACTGCTCTATCCAAACCTTATCATAGTTTTCTGGAAAACATTTCAGTAACTCATGAGCCAACTTCCTATGTGGAGGCAGCACAAGATGAAAGATGGGTATAAGCAATGAAGGCGGAGATCCAGGCTTTAGAAGATAATAAGACATGAAAGCTTGTGGATTTACCTGCTGATAAGAAGGCCATTGGTTGTAAGTGGGTATATAAAATTAAATATAAAGCCTCAAGAGAGATTGAGAGATTCAAGGCAAAGCTAGTAGCTAAAGGATACAACCAAAAGGAAGGGATTGATTACCAAAATACATTCTCATCAGTGGCCAAAATGGTCACTGTTAGATCAGTAATATCACTTGCTGCAGCAAGAGGGTGGGTCATTCACCAAATGAATGTCTTTAATGCTTTCTTACAAGGAGATCTCCAAGAGGATGTGTATATGCAGTTGCCACAGGGGTTCAATCACAGTCAGAAGAAGGTTTGCAGATTGCTTAAATCACTGTATGGGCTCAAACAAGCATCTAGGCAGTGGAATATCAAGTTGACAACTGCCTTGATGGCTTCTGGTTTCACTCAAAGTCACTATGACTACTCCATTCTCACAAAGACAGAGGGAGAGCATATAGTGATGATACTGATTTATGTTGATGACCTACTTATCACTGGGAATGACAAGTTGCTTATTGATTCAACTAAAGAGATTCTGCAGCAGCATTTCAAGATAAAAAACCTTGGTGAGTTAAGGTATTTCTTGGGATTCGAATTTGCTAGAAATGAGGATGACATTGTAATGCATCAGAGAAAGTATACATTGGAGTTGTTGGATGATTTGAAATTGGCAGAGGCCAAGCCCTCAGGCTCACCCATGGAACTCAAAGTCCAATTGACTTCTGTGGTTCTTGACAGATATCTGCAGCACTTGAATATGGCAAATGGAAATGAAGCTGCTTCCAGCATCCAGGATTCACTACTGGAGGATCCTTCACAGTTTCAGAGACTTATTGGTCGACTTTTGTATATCACTAATACTAAACCTGACATAGCCTTTGCTGTGTAGTGTCTCAGTCAGTTTATGCATGCCCCAAAGACTTCTCACATGGCAGCAGCTTGCAGGATTGTTAGATATCTGAAGATGGCCCCAGGGCTGGGTATTTTCATGCCCAAAGGAGACTGCAGAGATTTATCAGCATACTGTGATGCTGACTGGGGAGCTTGCCTTAACACTAGAAAGTAAGTGACAGGTTATGTTGCATTCTTTGGCAAGGCATTGATCTCTTGGAAGTCGAAGAAACAACCCATAATCTCCAGAAGTTCTGTTGAGGCCGAGTATAGAAGCTTGGCTTCAGTGGTGGAAGAGATTGTGTGGATTGCTGGATTATTTTCTGAACTGGGAATTTGCCTGAGGCTGCCTGTTCCTGTTTTCTGCGACAGTAAGTCAGCTAGATAGCTGCAAATCCAGTCTTTCATGAACGTACCAAACACATCGACATAGACTGCCACTTCATCCGAGAGAAGGTGCAGCAGGAGTTGGTGTCTCCTTTCCATATTGCCACTGCTGAGCAAACAATCGACTTGCTGACTAAGGCTCTTACACAGAAGCAATACTTGTATTTTTTGTCCAAGCTAGGCCTGAAAAACTTCTTTTCCGGACCTAGCTTGAGGGGGGCTATTGAGGTTACTCGAAGTTAATTAGTTAAGAAGAGTTAGTTATATTAGTTAGTTATTAAGTTTACTTGTTTTGTAATGTTGTCCTTGTAGTTTCATTTTGTACACTTTAGTCCTACACTCCCACTATATAAGTTGTGAGATATTTTGTATTTATCTTTAGAAGAAAATTGAAGAGAAAAGCTTCCGCAAGTTCTGTGTTCTTCTTCTCTGCATCAACAGATCAGTGATGCATGCAAAACTTATCACTTTTCGGCACAAAGCTAAATCAATCGAGTCCCAAAATAAATATCGGACATAGTATGAGAAACCCAGAAAAAAAATCTTCACCCAAGGTTCTTCCGGAAACCTAGGTGATGATTTCTTTTTTAAAGAAAGAAACTCTATGTCCAACTTAAATAAAGTTTTTCCTAACATATACTACTGGGTGCACTGTAGTTATTTCCACAGGATGGTAACACATTATTGTAAGTGTACTCACGTAGAGAGTTGAAGAAAGGGTGGAGTCGAGACAGGCCGAGCGGGGAATCGGGAGGGAAAGTCAGGGGCTCTCTCGGGGCCTCGACCGAATTTCGGAGTCTCCCGGTCGTCTCTTCTCGGGGTCGGCCCTCTTTGGGCCAGACCGGACGACCCCCCCCCGAGATCCCCCGCCGCGGCCGCCGGCCCCCCCCCGGCCCGGCCAGACCCCCCCACCCAGCCAGCCCCACCCCACCCACCCCCCCCCCCGACCACCCCGCCCGGCCCCCGGCCAGGCCCCCCCAAACGTAAATCGTATTGGCCTTATCAAATATTTCATGATTATTAGTAGCTAAATATCGATCGTAAGCGTTGGGACGTTCTTTGATTTAATTTTTTTGATTTGACGTTTTCGGATGATCCAATAATAAGTTTCTTTGTTTGTTTTCGCTTCAAAATTTCTCCCTTGCCTCGATTTTTCTCTTTCGATTCATCGTTCAATCCCCATCTTTTTTCCCATTTCACTGCCTAAATATCTCGCGATGTACGTAAGATTTCAACGTAAAAATTTCGTCTGTCCATCTCAAGAATTACAATTAAATTTAAAAAAAAAAAATGAAAAAAATGACAGGCAGGAATTATATATATATATATATATATTATTATAAAAAAATAGAAATTATATATATATATATTATATATATATATATATTATATATATATTATATAATATATTATATATATATTATATATATATTATAAAATAAAAAATAAAATTAAAAAAAAAAAAAAAAAAAATTTATAAAAAATTAGATGAATAGGTGGATGGGGGGTTGATGTTGACGGATGAGGCAGAAGGAATCGACCGAGAATTTACCAAACCGATTTTTCGAAATACGTCCGATGTTTTGACCGATTACTCTGGCAGTCACAGCAATTAAAAATGAGATGTTACTTTACTTTCTGTTGTACAACACAATGTTGTTTCTTCTTTAAATTTCCCATGGTTTGGTTTGTAGTCATTATCTTTATAAATTATTTACTATTTGATCCATCATCCTCCGTATTGGATTTGTACTTACCAAAATTGATAATCATTACGTACTCTCTTTGTCTCTTAGTAACAAAGATTGTTAAAATGGTTTCTAGAACCACATGCTGCTATGTGCTCTAAATTAATGGAAGTACTGTAATGGTGATTTTATCAAGGAATTTAAATATTCAATCCAAAATCTTAACGTAATTGGTGAAATAATCCATTTTTTAATTAAAATCCTTATACAATTAATAAGAGACAATTATCCTCTAACACTATCCCATATGTGTAACTGAGCCAGTTCTATTTTAATTTATACCTGAATTTTTAGAAAATCTTCTATTTTTGCTCCTTATTTGAAATATTGAATAGACCAGCTGGAGAAAAATTGGTGGCTCAATGGGGAGAAATAGAGAAATTGGGTTATGAAAATCGGTTTGTAAAAGTTTATTTCTAATATCATATGAAAGAAACTGAACAATCAACCCAAAGTTAACGGTAAGGCAACTAGTAGGACTAATTGTTAAATAGAGGCCCAACTATCCAGGGCTGGGCCCTTCGACGTAGACAGGTCCACGTTCCATATTGGACGTTTTGTAGGTCAAGAACAATAGAAAGGAGACTCTTGATGTTAGAAACTGTGAGAGTATGATGAAAATTGTTCTTATCAGTAATGGTGAATAAAACGAACTTTGGACAAGATTTTTAGGGTGAGAGGTCTTGGGTTTTGCAGAAACCGAGGGGGGGAGGGGATTTTAGTCACAAAATTTCAAGAGAAATTTGAGAAAGAAGTGAGTAGCTGAAGAAAGGAAAAAAAATTTGCTTTAATTTAACAAAAGCAATAACGTATATTGAAACTTCTATAACGAAATTATGAGGATCTAGGGTAGAAACTATCTAAAATTGACACATTCCCAAGTTAGAATTTGATTCTTCTAGATCGATATGTATTTCTATTGCTTCAAATTAGTCATAACTATTAACCACGAAGTGGTTGATTAACCATTCAAAGTTTACTTCGTCCAAGTTGTTGATTTGGTTCCTTCAACAGATGCTAAGTCCTATAATTTAAACAATTCCATACTGACATGTCATATATTGCATTTGTACTAATAGATCTCAAATTATTAACTTAATACTTAGTAAATTAATACATTTTCTCCTTTCTTTTTGCCAGTCATGTTATTTGCTTATTGTACGAACAAATCCGTTAGTTATAGTGTCAATTGATAAAACACTGAATGAATGAGATTTTATTTCTATAAAATATAGAAAGTGAACTTCTTTAGGAGGTAAATAAAGGATTTTATTACCTAGAGTTAGTTTAAGTAACCGCATGAATGGTTATTTAGGTTAATTCTTAACCATTTTTTCTTTATAAGTAACTAAACCTATCAACTTTTCGGAACTTAAATGACCCAAAAATTAAGGAAGTGAATCAAAATATCCATTTTTTTTTACAAAAATATATTTTGCACAATAATTTACTGCGCAATAGGACTTAACTGTAACGGTCCAGTTAGGTCCTATTACGCAATATGGGAATTATAAACCCTAGCATACTTCTCCAATTCATGTCACTCTTCACCTTCTCCATTTTCACTCTTTTACCATACTTTAGCCCCCCAAAAATCATGTCTCAAAGCTCCGAAACATCAAACTTTGTTATAGAACCCAACGTTTGTGGTTGCAGTTATTATTGTAAGCTCATAATATCAAGGACCCAAAATAATCCGGATCGTCGTTTTTGACGTTGTAAAGTTCCTGATGTAAGTATTTTTACAAGTTTTTAGGATTTTGAGGCTTTTCACATTATCTACATATTTTACTTTAAAAAATTGATTTTCTTGTATTTTTTATAGGATATGGATGGTTACAAATATTTTCGATGGGAAGATGAAATTCCCGTAGATAAAACATTGGCGGCAAAGTTTAAAAATCATCATGTTGATAGACATACCGCGACTTCACGAGATATCGTGAAGTTTGACTTGCAGTTTAAACTTATGGAAGCTCAAGAAAAAAATAATTTTTTGGAGGTCTTGCTAAAAGAATCCGAAGAAAACTATTTTTTTTTCAAGGATAACCTTAGAGACACTCAACACGAGAAAAATTCTTTGAAAGAGAAATCAAAATTTTGGAAGATGATTTGTGCTATCTTGTTGTTGTTTCTAATCTTGAAATGTGTTAGAATATTAGTATTAGAATATTCTAGAATAGTATCATTAATATAATATTGTGTAAATATCTTGTATTAATGTAATATCTCATCCTATATGGTAGGTAATTATTGTATAGAGAATATTCCTAGGATTATACTAAGGAAGACTTACTCTTCCTGGTCATGGTACTTGATGTATATATTCTTACCTAATAGAACAATGTAATTTAAGGAAAATAATCTCAAAGTTTTACATGGTATCAAGAGCTTAAGGAAATATCAATATTTTCTCCCATTTTTTCGACCAAGACTTCATCTTGGACGAATTGCCTTACTTTTTTTTTTAATTTTGTACTTTATCCCTCCATTGTTAAACAACCCTCATCTCAACCAAAAATATGTTTGAATCTAAATTATTTTTTTCATCTCGCTTTAGCCATTTCAAATATTAAGACACATATTTCTGTTAAACTGGAGATGGAAATCGTGCATTATGCTTCATGGGCAAAATTGTTTAAAATATGTTGTAGGACTCACAAAGTCCTTCATCATATAATTCCACCAAAAGATGGGAAGGGAAAGGAACCCACAGATGCAGACAAGGACTTGTGGGATACACTTGATGCCACAGTCCTCGGTTGGATTTATGCAACCATTTCCATGGACTTGTTGCACACCATAATGGAGCCGAATTCAACAGCCATGGCGGCGTGGGACCGATTGAGAGATATCTTTCAAGACAATCAATGTTACATCCCGTAATTCCATGGCTACTAAGTGAGAACGTAAGTTAGGTTATAAGATTTGAACGTTGGAAGGAAAGTATAGCTACATTTCTTAAGGAAATATTTCAAAAATGTGAAGACGACAATTTATTTACTTGGAGTTCAATTATCCTAATTGGAGTTACGAAATTAGTTTTGGATTTTGAAGTCTTGGATTTGGTCATGTGGGGCCCACCGGAAATTTCACAATTTTGTGGGGCCCACGAGATTTTGAGATATTTTGGCCAAGTTAGAATTTTTTGTGAATAATTATTTTTGGATCAATGGGAGGGAGACACGTGTCACCCCTCCACTTGTCTTGCAAAGATGATACACTTTAGATATTTTGAGACAAAGGGGACAAGTGGACATGTGGTCCACATGGGTCCCACTCCACTTGGCAAGACACTTAGATATATATCCAAATCTTGCAAGACTTGGATCATTATACACTTCATCCAAAAAGCTCTCATCTTCTCCCTTTATCTCTACATTTTCGAGAACACCATAGCCAAGAACAACAAGTGTTGATTAAGTTTATTTCCCCAAGATTAAGCTCCTAAACCAAGTGTTAAACCAAGTTAACTCTCCATGAACTTCAAACTTGTCTTGGCCGAGAACAAGCCTTGAAAACCCTAGCTTGTTTATCAACTTTTTGGAAGTAAAACGAGAAGGGAAGATGGTTATAAGCTTGTAGAGGATACATGTGTGTGATTGGAACTTGAAGAAGTGGTGTAAAAGAGGAGCAAATTGCCGTGAGATAGTGGACTGTTTTGGACAATTTTTGGGCTAAAAAAATAACGTAAGAGTTCTTCTTCTTTTAAAGTAATTGGATATTACATGTTATGTTTAAGGGATGAACTTGTGTTAAGAAAGAAATGGAAAATAAGAAGTGTAAATAATAGATGTTGTGTCTTGGCCGAGACTAGACATTTTCGGCGTCGTTGGATTCGTTGGTTATTATTGTTGTCATTTACACTTGTCGCATGTTAAAATAAAATAATTTTGTTATGGATATACGATATGGAGTATATATAAGTGTTGAAATGTGAATTGGATTATAAAGAATTATAGAAAAAAGGCTTTGGATTGTTGTAGTTGTGGCCGGGAAACTGCCCAAAACTGTTAGACGTTGTCGTGTCTTTTTATGGATTGTTTTGTATAGATTAAGGGGCCAAATTTTACACGTCAAGTAGGCGTGTAATCCCCTTTGGTTGCTGTTTTGATTGTGCCTTAAATGGGGCTTGATTGTTGTTGAATTTGGGCCTTGTAAAATGTGAAAAAGTACGTATAAACGGGGGAAGTGCTGCCCAATTTTTTGTAAAATAAGAGGACCATTACTTGGTATATGTCCTATACTAGTGAGTATGAAGTTGATAGAAGTTTTATTGTCATTATAGGTAGAAGTACTTTGAGACGTATCCTAGATTGTAGAGTTGGTTAGCTCGTCAATAAGGTATGTGAACTATCCCTTCTTCTTTGGCATGATTTGAGTTTATAAAGTGAGTGGATTTTAATCCTCATTGATACGTGATTTGATTTCATAAAGTGAGTGAATTTTAATCCTTATTGATACTTGATTGGATTTTGGAAAGTGAGTGGATCCTAATCCATAACGATACTTGACTCGATCTTTATAGAGTTCCATTGGAACCTAATCCTTAGTGATATATCCTATTGATAGTACTTTGAGTTCTAAAATGGAAGTTGTTTACCTATCCTATTGATAGTACTTTGAGTTTCTAAAATGGAAGTTGTTTACCTATCCTATTGATAGTACTTTGTGTTTCTAAAATGAAAGTTCATTATATGTGTATGGTACACGAGATGTTGGTACCTAGGTTTATCTAAAATGAAAGTTCATTATATCTGTATGGTGCACGAGATGTTGGTACCTAGGTTTATCTAAAATGAAAGTTCATTATATGTGTATGGTACACGAGATGTTGGTACCTAGGTTTATCTAAAATGAAAGATTTTATATGTGTTTGGTACATGATGTTTTGGTACCTTGACATAGCAAAATGGAAGATTTTATATGTGTTTGGTACATGATGTTTTGGTACCTTGGCATAGCTAAATGGAAGATTTTATATGTGTTTGGTACATGATGTTTTGGTACCTTGGCATAGCTAAATGGAAGATTTTATATGTGTTTGGTACATGATGTTCTGGTACCTTGGCATAACTAAATGAAAGATTTTATATGTGTTCGGTACATGATATGCTGGTACCTTGACTTAACTGAAATGAAAGTTTGTATGTGTGATTGATACATGAGATGTTGGTACCTTGGTTTTTCTAAAAGGGAAGTTTGTTTTAATGGTCGGTACATGAGATGTTGGTACCCTGGTTTTATTCCTTTGAGAGTCAAAAGATGAGTTAAATTACACAAGGTTGCTATGATGCGGGTATAGATACCCATAACAGTATATGATTATATGAAAAGGCATTCACGGTTTTAAAATGACTCTCATACTTGTGAAAGGTACAGTTGGCTCTATTTTAAATGGCAAGGTCGGATCTGGTATTTGATTTTCATACTTGTCCCTGTCATCTTTTGGCCAGTTATGATCTTATTTATTGTACTTTATGTTTACATACTTAGTACATTGTTGTACTGACCCCCTCTCCAGGGGGCTGCGTTCATGCCCGCATGTATAGGTACTCGGTTGGGTGATCCGCAAGCTTAGGATCTCCATTAAGCTTCTATTGAGACAACTCCACTATTCCGGAGTCTTGTCATTTTGGTACAGAGTTTGTATTATAGTCTTACGTATATTCAGAGGTACGGCGGGGCCTTGTCCCACCATAGTTACTGTCAAACTCTTAGAGGTCTGTATTCATATGTGGGTTGAACTCGTGTACAGTGTAGTTTCTTTTTGGTTTATATATATATAATGGCGGCCTTGCCGGCTTTGCCTTTGCCTGCTTTAAAAAAAAGAATTTTATTTAGCTTCCGCGGGTTACTTGTGATGTATGGGTAGAAGTGTGCCCAGGTAGGGCACCAATCGCGGGCCCGAGGTTCGGGTCTTGACAGAGTGGTATCAGAGCAGTTAGTCCTCGGAATGTCTATAGACCGTGTCTAGTAGAATCTTGGGTATGGGTATGTGTGCACCATACTTATACACAGGAGGCTACAAGATATTTATGATTGGTTTCCATTCTTCTTACTCTGAGATCGTGCAGTAGAGCTGTGTTATTTGGATGATCTCTCTCGGACGTATTATTGTGCTTACAGCTATGCCTCCACGGAAGGCAACAGCGCCTGCAGGTAAATCAAAGCAGGAGTCGCTAGTCGAATCGAGAGTTACTAGAGGCACGTGCCCGCCTATGCCCGTGGTGCATCACGGCTAGTTTACATTACCGCCATCACCAGAGGAGATTTAGAGCAACAACAACTCCAGGGGCTCCGACACCTGAGCCTCTAGTTCCTCAGCCAGGGCAGAAGATAGGGACTTGAGGGATACAGTCCAGTTGCTGGCTAGGATAGTAGCATGACAGACTTACAGACAGGGGCGGGTAGTTCACCCCAGAGCGGATAGTTTGAGGGTCAGAGACTTCTTGAGTTGTAGTCCGCCAGAGTTTTACGGGTCGAGGCCTAAGGATGGTCCTCAGGAGTTCATCCGCCAGATACAGCGGTGATCAGTGTATTTTATATACAGTTTTTGAGTCATTTTTAGTGAGTCTTTTGTCCCTTTTTGTACAAATACGTGTCGTCTTAGGATAAATTTTCTTTCTTTTGAGTCAAATTGGTTAAAATGGCTCTTTGGCGGAAAAAGGAGCGAAAAGATGGCAAAAATGGAGGTTCCAGAGCTCGAAATGCGAGAAAGTGGCGAACTGCATACGTAACTGTGTCAAGCATCATGCAGATCCTCGCGGGGCTGTGTGCCGGCCTAACATTCGTGAGGCTTGCGAAGTTCCAGTGGCCGCGCGCTAGACAAACAGCGAGTTGCAGCGCCGCGACGCCTAATCTCCAGAACAACGCAATCTCCGGCCATGGCTAGCAGGTAGGCCGCGCCACCCGAAAAATCAGGTTTTGGACGAGTTTATGGGCCAGGCCTGAAGGAAAACCTTAAGGTCGGTTTGGAGGCTATAAAAAGAGAACCCTAGGCAGTTTTTAAGGGTTCCCTTTCTTGCACATACACAACACATCTTGGAGTTCAAGATTGGAGACCATTCTATTGTAATTTCTTTCTTTTCTTTTACTTTACTTTCAGTTTCATGTTGGATATTGAATTAGTTCTTGTCATGTCTATGGCTAGGAACTAATTCTAATATAGGGCTTTCCATGTCAATTCACTTGAACCTTATTTTATGAATTAATGCATGTTTATGGTTGTTCTTCTTATTGTTGAGATTTATCTAATAGATGATTTGATTGCTTGGTAATTACTTGATCATTAATTATCATTATTTATATGATTTCTAATCAAACTCCGAAAGGAGGAGGTTGTGACTATGTTGTAGTTGGGTAGACATAGGTCGAATTGGAGATGAAAATACCTCAATTACTTGTGTAGCATTAATAGGGTTTTTGTTCTTAATCCTCCTATAGAGTCATCCTTATCACCGAAAGGTAGAAAGGAGCGCTACTGAGGTTGAGTGTTTATATAGCCTTAACGGGAGTATAAAACGGATTAGTAAACCTGCTATCTCCAAAAGAAGAAGGACCATAATTAATTGCATTAATAAATAATATAAGTGGATAGTTGAGGTGACTTGGAAGCCCTATTTCCATCATCACTGAAGTAAACACATAGTTAATTAGTCTTTATAATTATTAGTCATAATCAACAACTCAAATATCGGTCACCAAATAGATAACAAAGAATAGAAGTTGGTACTTGAACACTAATCCCTGAGGACGATAACTCGGTCTTCAAAGACTATATTACTTGACTCGACAACGTGCACTTGCGTTAAAGTGTGTGCATTAAATCGCGCATCAAGTTTTTGGCGCCGTTGCCGGGGATTGGCATAGTTCAATATCGATTTATCTATTCTTATGTCTAATTTGGTTGCTCCAAGAACAAGTTCTAACTTGTTCTGCGAGTAATTTTTTATCACCTTTTGTTGTTTTTCTTATTTTGCAGGTTAGATTTAAAAAAAAAAAAACCAGGACACATGGACTACTATTATCAGAGACAGTGAAGTCATCAACAGAAGCTTAACCCACAGGTTCCAGAGGAAGATCGAAATGAGTTGCGGGCAGACATACTTATGCTCACCAAGTGCCAGGCTCAGTTTATGGCTGAGACAAGGGAGACCCTAAAAAATTTGGAGACCCACATATGACAACTGATGGATGAGATGAGCAATACACCTCAAGTAAATCTGCCTAGCGACATCATTATGGGAGGTGGCCAGCAAATTGAGGAGCCTGAACCACACCCAGCTATTGAGGACTCTGGCGAGATAGTTGGTGTAGAGAAGAAAAAGATCGCTGAGATCCAATTATTCACTTTTTTGGATTCTGTGGAAATTCTTCTTCCTGCACCTGCTACCGAAGAAACATCACAAGCTATCACTGTTGATCCCCAAATAGGAAGTCCATACTATCAAGGGCACCCCCTAGAGTTGAGAGATGTAGGGAATTTCAATGATCCCTACATTATAGAGAGCCTAAAAGAAAAGCCTGGCTTGTGTACTTGGGGGATAATTTTATGTTTGAGGCCCTTGTTTGAACAGATGGTTGTAGGGAAAGTGAGACCTACAACAATAACTCTGCGGATTGCAAGCAGTTCGCAGAAGGATCCAATGGGCACTCGTAAAGGTTAATTGCGTCCGGCGAAAAGACGTTAAAGACAGCGCTTGTTGGGAGACAACCCAATGTTTTTAATTATGTTATTTTAATTTCTGTGTTTATTTTATTTTATTTTGTTTTGAACAGTCTCACGGTCTTGGGTTCTTGTTTATGTGTTGTGATGACAGGTACAGGGGCCAACAAATTTGGAGGGCGAAAACTGAAGATAAGAAAAAGGGATTTTCCAGAAAATCGAGTAAGCGCCGCGGCGCCAAAATAGCAGAAAGGAGCTGAAGTTTAAGCGCCGCGGCGCCCAGGAGCAGCGCCGCGGCGCCAAAAGTCTTGAAAAAAATCTGAAGTTTGAGGCCACACGCCAGCAGGCATGGCGCAGAAGTCCAGAGGAGCGCAAGAAATCAAGGGCGCCACATGGAAATCCAGAAATTTAAAGACGCCCAAATCCGATTTTTCCCCAATTCCAAATCAAAAACCTAAACCCTCTTCTCCACAAAACCCACAAAAATCCACACTTTACCTAAAAATCTTCCATAAACCAAACCCAAACACAACCAAATCTCTTAAATTCCCTAAACCCTTAACCATCTCAACCAACAAACCTCATCCCATTGCCTCAAATCACCATTAGAAGCAAGAAAACCTTGAAGAACACCGTCAAAAGGTAATCTTTATATTTTCTTGAAAGTTTTACTGTAGTCAGAGGAGGTAGTAGATTGGAGGATTGTTGCATCTGTGAAGTTGTTGGGGTGTTAAAAATTGGTTGTGAAATTTAAAGGAAGAGTATACAAGGTGAGTGTGGGTATTGTGCAGAAGCTTCTTAAGTGAAGTTTGGGGGTGATAGGTGTTGAAGCTGATAGTTGTTGGGTGATAGTGTTGGGTAACATTTGTGATACTAAGGAAACGCTGCAAAAAGTGATCTAAACATGTCTGCCAGAAAGAGAAGAGTCTCCACATCCACCTCAGCCCCTCAATATGATGATACTAGGTTTATTAGCCAACAAGCTTATGAAAGATACAAAAAGCTTAGTACTAGGCCCTTAATCCCGGAAAGAGGAATGAATTATCAAAGGGATTCGCTTAGGGAGGGGGATGTTTATGAGCCCATTCGGGCGATGATTGAGATGATGGGGTGGAGAAGATTTGATAACCCGGAAAAGATAGCACCAATGAACACAGTGATGGTGCGTGAATTCTATGCTAACTTTCCGGAGAAGGTGGACAATGAATGCTTTGTGAGGGGAAGATATGTGCCTGTGACGGCAGAAGCGGTAAATGTGCTATTGAAAACAGTAGATGTTGAAGAAAGAGGTGACGACCGAAGCTACTTCAGAACATGGTCTAGAAGCACCAACAGCATCGACTGGAATACCGTCGTAGGCACAGTGAGCTACCCTGGGGCTGCATTTGATATTGCCATTAATGGGTCAAGAGGACTGAGAAGGTGTCAGTTCAACAAGACAACCAAGGGTTGGTTGTATTTCGTCAGTGCCCGCATGATTCCATCAACGCACTTTACAAGAGTGCCATAAGACATGATCAAATTGATATATGGAATTATGTCGGGGAAGACGATTGATGTTGGAAAAGAGATAGTGAAAAGTATTGAAGAGACCAACAGGTTGGTAACAACAGGTGAGTTGGGACATGACTCACTTATTACAAATTTATGCGCATTAAATGGGGTCCCAACCCTACCCACTGATACTTATGAGAGAAACCAACTGCCTGTGTCATATGGGATAGTGCACTCCTTCCCAGACCCAAGTCCCCCAGCAGCAGCAAGAAGAAGAGCACCAAAGACGCACTCAAAGCAGCAGAGGTCGCATGGATGAAGATGAGCCTGAAACAGAGGCTCACTATGAGGCAGGAAACATCCATCAGCCACCCACGTAATCGTAACCTTCAAGGCCCATGATGGAAGCGCCATCTCGAATCAGATAAGGATGATGCAGAATTTCGACACGGTGATACAAGGACAACAAGAAATGAGGCAGCAAATTGACGAGCTGAGTTCCTTGTTCAACCAGTGGTCAATGCACTATCCACCGCCACCGCCATCATTTTAAACCAAGTGTGTAAGTGTCTTGTTTCTTTCATTTTCTTTAAGTCTTACACACATTGGGGACAATGTCTGATTTAAGTTTGGGGGGGCGTCTTATTTGTGTCTTATTGTTGTAGTATGTTTGAGTCTTTTTGATTGTTTTGTGTATTTTTGAGTCATAAAATTTCTTTTTTTTTTGAGTCATGTCAAAGATCATGCATGATGTAGTTACTAGAAACACCTAGTGAAGTAAGGTGGAATAATGTAATGGAATTAGAAGCAACTATCGAAACACTTAGGTTAGATATGCCAAAAACTCATGAAATCTGTCTATTTGGAGTTTCTACTTGAATTGTGCACTGTAAATGGTTAAAACCTATGTGTTATAATTGCTTGCTATTTGAGGCGAAATAGTTAGGATATGCATGTTAGGGAGATGACTCAGGCGTTTCTTTGTTAGCCAATTCTTACCACTCTTTTCTATCCTTGACATTAAAAATATCCCTAGTCAGCCCCGTTGAGCCTAAAAATGGAACTTTTTCTTTGACACCCTATATTCCCACACTTGTGCCATAAGTAAGAATGTGAAATAGTTGGAATAGAATGTGTTAAAAAAGAGACAAAAAGAGTGAACAAGTTTGATGCACCCCAATAAAAAAGTAATAAGAAATAGGCAAAAGCCTAAGTTTGGGGGTGCTTGTTATTATAATACACTTCACTCTCCCAAAACAAAAGAGGGGAAAGATAGATTTGAAGTGAAGAAAAGAAATCAAAAGAAAAGGGAAACATTGAAAAGCTAAAGAGCTTATGGTACACAAAATGAGCCTAAATGCCTATTTTTACCTACCCATGCCTAAGCCTACATTACAATCCTGAAAAGTCCTGAAGATCTCTTATATGCATATCCATGATTAGTGGAGAATAGCAAGTAAAAATGCCATAAGATTTTTGAAATTAACATGCATGATTAAGTATTTTGACTTCCATTAAGTATGATTAAAATGAGTTTGCAAAATATCTAGCTTAATGTGTTTAGAATGCTAAAATTTCATGCTATATGTTCCTGCATATTATTCTGCTAACCTTCATGTTTTTCTAAGTAACATCAATGCAGCAAAGTGATCAATGTCATTGAGTATTTCTATTTTCTTTTTCCTTGAGTCTTTATTTCTTTCTTTTGATCTTTGCTCGAGGGCGAACAAATGTTAAGTTTGGGGGTATTTGAGCAGTGTATTTTATATACACTTTTTGAGTCGTTTTTAGTGAGTCTTTTGTCCCTTTTTGTACAAATACGTGTCGTATTAGGATAGATTTTCTTTCTTTTGAGTCAAATTGGTTAAAATGGCTCTTTGGTGGAAAATGAGCGAAAAGAGGGCAAAAATGAAGGTTCCAGAGCTCGAAATGCGAGAAAGTGGCGAACTGCACACGTAACTGTGTCAAGCATCGCGGCCCAAACAATAGGCCAGCGCCAAGGCACCTAACATTCAGAGGCTTGCAGAAGTTCCAGCGCTGGCGCTAAACAAACAGAGTTGCAGCGCCGCGGCGCCTAATCTCCGCAATGAGAACTTGGCGCGCCGACGCGGGAAAAATCAGGTTTTGGACGAGTTTATGGGCCAGTCCTGAAGGAAAACCTTAAGGTCGGTTTGGAGGCTATAAAAAGAGAACCCTAGGCAGTTTTTAAGGGTTCCCTTTCTTGCACATGCACAACACTTCTTGGAGTTCAAGATTGGAGACCATTCTATTGTAATTTCTTTCTTTTCTTTTACTTTACTTTCAGTTTCATGTTGGATATTGAATTAGTTCTTGTCATGTCTATGGCTAGGAACTAATTCTAATATAGGGCTTTCCATGTCAATTCACTTGAACCTTATTTTATGAATTAATACATGTTTATGGTTGTTCTTCTTATTGTTGAGATTTATCCAATAGATGATTTGATTGCTTGGTAATTACTTGATCATTAATTATCATTATTTATATGATTTCTAATCAAACTCCGAAAGGAGGAGGTTGTGACTATGCTGTAGTTGGGTAGACATAGGTCGAATTGGGGATGAAAATACCTCAATTACTTGTGTAGCATTAATAGGGTTTTTGTTATACCCCGTATTTTCAGAGTATGTACGTGAGGGCGTACGTACAAAAGTTTAAGCCTTAAAGTAGGCTAAGGGGCGAAATTTTGTGCACAACTAGCGAAAAGAATCATTTTCCGACGAAACGTTTTCCGGACTTTGCGAAGGGAAAATTCCGGCTATATCATTTATAATTTTTGCGGATTTTTCCGAGTGACGAAATATTTTGGACCAATGAGAGGGCGACACTTGTCACCCTCAAGTTGGCGGACCCATGGACGATTCAATGGCACGTTTTTGCCTTCCATTTTGTCAAGGAGTTGGTAGGATATTTTGTGTGGTAGATTGATAAGGTGGGACCCACACACACATGTCCAAATCCTCACCCTCCACTTGCCCCCCACTTGGCTTCATCTTGGCCATTGATTGGCCTATAAATACCCCTCTAATGCAAGACATTTCTTCATCCACACTTGTGAAAATCCAAGGCAAAAATCCCTCTCCCTCCCTCTCAAAGCTCTCGTCCAAATCACCCTCCCCTACCTAGTTGTTCCGAAAATACCCCCTACCTAGTTGTTCTCGAAAATACTCCCCCTTGGTTGAGAAATACTTCCCCAAGTATTGTTATAATGCCAAAATACTCTAGCCCAAAACCTTTGTAGTATTTCCAAGTACCCTCTATACGAAAAGCCCGGAAAATACTACTATACTTTCTTTTAGCCACTAAACGAAACCCTATGGAAAAATCTCCATAATTGGTTGGAGTACTTTGTAGAAGTGTGTAGAACTTCTAAGGGTTTCTTGGAGCGAATTGGAGCGCACGGAGTAGGAGCTAAACCTTGCTCAGGATCGACATTAAACTTGGATAATTTTGGGCTTATCGAGGTAAATAAACTTGTCCCCCTATTGTAATTGGAAATTACATGTTGTAGTAATATATAGTTGAAGTATACTATATATTGAATGATTATTGAAAAGAATTGAACTATAATCACATCAGAAGAATATTAAAGAAAAAGATCGAATCAGATTTACATGATCGTATTTACTGATGAACTTGTGTAGTTTGGCGGGTAGGGAAGTGCTGCCCAATTTTCCGTGAATAAAGGGATCTGTATCTAGAATTATTTTACAGAGTAGTCTAGACGTTGATAGACTTATATGACCATTATAGGTTGAAGTACTGCGAGTAGCGTATTATACTCAGAGAAGTGGAAAAGGCTAGCAGGATTACAGTACTTTGGAGCTATTTGCTAATAGTCGATAATCGTCGCGAGGTATGTGATTCTTCCTATACTCTTGAGCATGATATTTTAAAAGAATATATATATAGTACGGTAGACGTACGTGTGTTAACTGAACGTAGTTTTACGGCAATGTCTTTTGACTTAAGCCTGAATAATAAGAATCTTGAAGTATTTCAAAAGAATTAAGAACCGTTTTCGAAAGAAGAGTAATACTTGGTTTTGAAAGCTTAAGTTATACTAGCTTTATGGGAAGTTAGGTGTAACGACTTAAGAGTGATAAAAGGAATGGTTGACTTAATTAAGTTAAGATGAACTTTGTTAAAGAAAGTGTGAAACCTCATTCATGAGAAATGAGTACTTGGTTTTTAAAAGAATAATGTTTTACTGATTTCGGAAATGAGAATAAGTATCGAACAAACCACATCAGCGCTAATAAAGGGAAGTGTATTGACTAATAAAGTATTATTAAAACCAGTAGAAACCTCCATCTGCATAGAAGCTAAGATGAGACAAAATGATATTACATTTCCTAGATCATGGCTGCTTTAATAAGGTTGATTATGAACAAGAATAACCTACTCACACATAAGGCATATGTTGCTCAAATTGTTTTAAAAGAGAATTACGTTATTAAATGATTAAGACTATGAACGATGAAATCTTTCGAAAATAAGACACGGAAATGTTGAAATTAGGCAAACTTGAACTTTGGAAAAGAATGGTGTAACTTGATTTTAAAAGGAGGAGTGTTTTGGTTTAATAAATGAAAGTATGGAAGTTGTTTTGGTTTACTTAAAAATGTTAGTCCCTCTATTTTTATAATACGGGCATCGGGTGACCTTTGTAAAAGAAATGGATCTTTTAAAAAGAATTTAACGTACGTAGTACTTTGGGGTTAAAACCTGGACTTTGGCATAAAATGAAAGTACCCTGAGTTGTGTGTAACTTGCATGTGTTTTCGTGTGATAGCCTTGTCGTGCTAGTATTGTATTTCTATACCACCGCGTCTCTCAATGGAGGGCCGGTCATGTTATTCTTGATTAATGGACATACTGACACGATGGGTGGCCCACGGGTATGTTTCCATTAGGAGTGTTATTTTGTTAATCGCTTTGGACATACTGACACGATGGGTGGCCCACGAGTATGCTTCCATTTTGATTGTTGTCTTGTTGTTTCCTTTTGGACCTACTGACACGATGGGTGGCCCACGGGTATGGTTCTATTAGGATTGTTGTTCCATGGACTAGCTCTCCATGAGATTTACTGATTCGGCCTTGGTATCTGGTGGTTGGCTTTGACTTGCCCCCGCCTCGTGGTCGATTCGCCTGGTATTCGGTAGTTAGCCTTCGCACTTGCCCCATTCGGTTTAGTGGCGAAGTCTCGTGATACTGACCTTGTATCCGTAGTTAGCCCTCAGATTGCCCCGGCCACGCGTGACACGACTTTGGTATCCGTAGTTGGCTTTCGACGCCCCATACGCCTTCGTGGTTTGGATGTTGAGTGGCGAAGTCTCGTGATACGACCTTGGTATCCGTAGTTAGCCCTCAGATTGCCCGCCACCACGTGACACGGCTTTGGTATCCGTAGTTGGCTTTCGACTTGCCCCGTGACGCCTTCGTGGTTTGGTTGTATAGTGTTGTTAGTACGGCCTGGTGTTATTATATCATAGATCGCCGGCAGGAAGGTATTCCACGGGCATGATTGATGTTGTGGGCGTGAGACCCATAGTTATATTTGAGTGATGACTTTGAGGGCGTGAGTCCCTGACTTGACATGACTGCTTATTTACTGTGGACTGTAGTTTGCTTATCATACATGTCTCCTACTTTATATAGACTGCTATGATTTCATTTACGATTTTCGGCCACATACTTGGTACTGTTATCGACTCTCCTTCGAGCCGTTCATGCCGCAGGTAGAGGTACACCAGTTGTTGATTGATCGGTGTATTCTATATACACCTTTTGAGTCAGTTTTAGTTAGTCTTTTGTCCCATTTTGCACATATAAGTGTCGTATTAGGATAGTTTTTCTTTCTTTTGAGTCAAAGTGGTTAAAATGGCCAAATGGCGGAAAAGGAGCAAAAAGAGGGCAAAAGAGGAGATGCCAGAGCCGAAAACAGAAAAAGTGGCGAACGAGGGCGAAATCCAGACGCGCGGCACCTCCTGCGCACAGCGGCGGGCGGCGCCACTATTCGAGAGGCGAAGACTCTGGCGCGCCATGCCGAGCAGAATCACGGCCGCGGCGCCTAAACATCCGATGAGCTACAGAAGATACAGTACGCGCGCCTCGCAACAGATATCGGGCCGCGCGCCAAAACACCCGACGGATCGCGAACTTCCGGCGCGCGCGCTATCTGCGCAGGGCGCGGCGCCGACGAAAAATTAGGTCTTTTGACGGATTTTTGGGCCAGCTGCAGGAAAAGAAGGAGGCGTTTTAAACCTATATAATGAGAACCCTAGGCGCTTTTGAGGTTCCCTTGCACAACTCAAGATTTTGGCTCGGAGATTGGATACCATTAACTTAGTACTTTCTTTTCCTTTTTCTTTTCTTTAATTCAGTTTTTGCATGATGAACTTTGAATTAGTTCTTGTCATATTCATGGCTAGGAACTAATTCTCTTATAGGACTTTCTATGTTGAATTTCTTGAAACTTATGTTATAAATTAATGCATGCTTATGGTTATTTTTCTTATTGAGAGATCTATCCAATAATTGAGTTGAATTCTTGGTAACTAATTGACAACTAGTTATCACAATATGATTTCTAATCAGATTCTGAAAAGGGGGGATTGTGAATATGTTGTAAGTTGGGTAGACAGGCTTGAATTGGGGATGAAAATACCTCAATTAGTTTTGTAGCGTTGATGAGAGGCTTAACAACCCTAATTTCGCGCATTGTGCGTGACGGTCAACTAGGTTTTTGTTCTTAATCCTCCTATAAAGTTACCCTTATCACCGAAAGGTAGGTAAGGAACGATACTGGGGTTGAGTGTTTATATAACCCTAACGGGAGTATAAAACGATTTCGTAAACCTGCTTTCTCCAAAAGAAGAATACCATAAGTAATGCATTAGTAAGTAGCATAAGCGGATAGTGAGGATACATAGAAGCCCTATTCTCATCACATCTGAAGTAATTCTTTATATTTACTTATCTTTAATAATTCTTAGTTATAAACCAAACAATCAATCATTAATTCACCAAATAGATACTAGAAAATAGATAGTTGGTACTTGAACCCTAATCCTAGAGGACGATATTCGGTCTTATCTAAGACTATACTACTTGATACGATAACGTGCACTTGCGTTTAAAAGTGTGTGCATATTACGCGCATCAAGTTTTTGGCGCCGTTGCCGGGGATTAGACATAGTTCAATATCAAATTCATCTATTTTTAATTTCTAATTTGGTAAGTTAATTTGTTATTTTTATTTTTATTTTTTACGAAAATTCGAGGTGCCGTGAATTTTTGTTGGCTTTGATTCATTTCAGGAACACTTTAGATATGGATTTTTACTGTCCATATGATAAAGAGCCAACCATAGAGGAACAGAGGGAGGAATTACGAGAAACTATACTCAGTCTCACGAGGTCCCAAGCTCAGTTCATGGACGAAATGATGTTGGGTATAAAGAAGTTGGAAACAGAAATAGCAGAACTCGCGGTCATATTCAACAGCGAATCGCAAGAAGAGAAATCTGCATCTGGGATAAGCAATAAGGAAACACAATCTCAGGCAATTGACCTGAAGGATGCCGAATCAGGGGAGAGAGAAAGTTTGCGGCCACGCCACGCGCTAATGATCGTGCCGCGGCCGAGGATTCAGAGATAGTACAGGAAGTTCTGGCATCCGAGACAAGCAGAAAGTGAGGCGCGGCGCCTAAGACTGGCCGCGCCGTAACCAATCGAAAAAACAGCACGGCGGTGGCAACGACACCCAGTGATGATACCATATCCCCGTGTTAAAAACATGCACTCTTGACAAGCAATTCTCCAGATTCGCGAGGTTCTCAAACAATTGCAACTCAATATCCCGCTTGTCAAGCACTAGAACAAATGCCGAGCTACGTCGAGTTCATGAAGGATGTGCTTAGCAAAAGAGAAGATAGAGGATTACGAAACGGTGATGTTAATCAAGAATGTAGCCATCCTACAGACAATCGTCTCGAAGTTACAAGACACAGAGCTTTACCATCCCATGCATTATTGGAAAGTTTGAATGTCAAAAGGCATCGCGACTGGGAGCAGCATAAATCGATGCCCTATCTAGTTTTCTCGCAAACTAGAAATGGGAGAAATCAAACCTACAAACATCACCGCAATAGCCGATCGCCAATTGTTCATCCGAGAGAGTCATCAAGATATATTAGTAAAAGTGGACAAGTTCATCTTCCTCACGATTTCGTTATCTTAGACATACAAGATAACGATGGAATCCCCATCATCTCAAGTGCATCTTCTAGCCACGTGACGTGCTCTCATTGATGTTCAAAAAGGGGAATTGAAGCTTCGAGTAGATGAAGAAGAGGTGATTTTTAATGTTCTTCAAACATCAAATTTTCCAGAGGCCAAAGATAACTGCTCAGCCATTGATCTTATCGAAGAGACAATGTCAAACAAAGAGTTCGAATATGATGATACGCTTGAAGAAGTACTGACCACATGGGATGATGATAGTAGAAACGATCCAGATCTGATGGAGTATGCAAATTGGATGAATGCTTATGAAAAATGGGATACAAGGACAAAGAAGTATGAAGAGTCGACAGTGCGAAAGATCATTACCATCCACAGAGAAGGCCCTAGAGTTAGAGTTAAAAATCCTACCCAATCATCTACAATACCAATACCTAGGTGAAGAGAAAACCCTACCAGTGATCATTTCATTCCACCTATCCACCGAAGAGATTGATAAACTGCTAAGAGTACTAAAGAATCACAAGCGGGCTATTGGATGGACATTAGCGTATAAAAGGGATAAGTCCATCAACGGTAATGCATAAGATCCGTCTAGATGAGGAGAGCAGACCATCCATCGAAGCCCAGAGGCGACTGAACCCAAATATGAAGGAGGTAGTAAGGAAAGAAATCCTAAAATGGCTCGATGCAGGAGTAATTTACCCCATATCTGATAGCACTTGGGTAAGCCCGCATAACCGTGCCGAAAAAGGGTGGGATAACAGTGGTGGCTAACGAAAGAAACGAACTCATTCCCTCGAGAACAGTCACCGGATGGAGAATCTGCATTGACTATCGCAAGTTGAATAAAGCAACTAGAAAAGACCACTTCCCGTTGCCATTCCTAGATCAAATGTTGGATGATCGCAGGCATAACTACTATTGCTTTTGATGGATACTCAGGGTATCACCAGATTGCAATAGCCCCAGAAGATCAGGAAAAGACAACATTTACTTGCCCTTTTGGCACATTTGCATTTAGAAGAATGCCATTTGGACTCTGCAATGCACCTGCTACTTTTCAAAGGTGTATGATGACAATTTTCTCAGATATGGTAGAGAGGACTATAGAGATCTTTATGGATGACTTTTCGGTCTTTGGAGTATCATTTGATGAATGTTTAAGGCATCTAGAAGCAGTGTTGAGCCGGTGCGAAGAATCTAACCTTGTGCTAAATTGGGAGAAGTGTCACTTCATGGTGACAGAAGGAATCGTCTTGGGGCATAAAATATCAAGCCAAGGTATTGAGGTAGACAAAGCAAAGATCTCAGTGATCGAAAATCTACCACCTCCAGTATCAACAAAAGGAGTCAGAAGTTTCCTTGGACATGCAGGCTTCTATAGAAGATTCATCAAGGATTTTTCAAAGGTCTCAAAGCCCCTCTCCACATTGCTAATGACGGGGGTAGCCTTCGACTTCAATAAAGAATGCTCATCCGCATTTCAAACGCTCAAGGAGAAGCTTACCTCAGCACCCATAGTCATTGCACCAAATTGGGAGCTCCCATTTGAACTCATGTGCGATGCAAGCGACTATGCAGTTGGAGCGGTACTTGGACAGAGAATCGACAAGGTATTTAGATCCATTTACTATGCTAGTAAAACTCTAAATGACGCACAATTAAATTATGCAACTACTGAAAAAGAATTACTAGCTATAGTATATGCGTTTGAGAAATTCAGGCCCTACTTGATTGGAAATAAAGTGATAGTATACACTGACCACTCTGCTATAAAGTACTTAATGACAAAGAAGGATGCTAAGCCTCGCCTCATTCGATGGGTCCTACTTCTACAAGAATTTGACGTAGAGATTCGTGATAAGAAAGGAACAGAGAATTCATTGCACCACTTGTCGGTGGAGAACACAGAGAGCCGTAACACCAAGGATGTGCAAATAAATGATCACTTTCCAGCCGAACACCGGTTGCGAGTCCGTATGAATGCTAATCTACCTTGGGACGCTGATTTTGTTAACTTTCTTGCAGCTAAAGTTCTACCTGCTTGTCAAGACAAAGAAGTGAAGAGGTTTTATTCAAGTAAAACATTACTATTAGGATGAACCAATGCTATACAAACACCGCCGACTAAGTCATCAAAGCGATGCATACCGAAGAAGAGATGCACGAGTTCTCACCCATTGCCACACCTTATCACGTGGTGGACACTTGGGGCATCAAGAACAGCGCAAAGGTATTGCAATGCGATTCTATCGCCAATGCTTCAAGGATGCCCATGCCTTTGTGCAGATATGTGATAATTGTCAAAGAACAGGGAACATCTCAAGACGAAACGAGATGCCTTCGCACGGGATATTGGAAGTAGAACTATTCGATGTGTGGGGAATTGATTTCATGGGACCATTCCCGCCATCCTTTGGAAATCAATACATCCTTATGGCAGTAGACTATGTGTCCAAATGGGTAGAAGCAGTGGCCACCAAAGAAAACGACAGTAAAACTGTTCAAAAATTCCTCCGTAAGAATATTTTCACAAGGTTCGGCATACCAAGAGCTCTCATCGTGATGGCGGAGTCATTTCGCAATAGGCAATGAATTCATTGCTTTCCCGATATGGAGTTTACCACCGCACTACAACTGCTTACCATCCTCAAGCTAATGGGCAAGCGGAAGTGTCAAATAGAGAAGTGAAGAGCATATTGGAAAAGATGGTGAACGGCTCAAGGAAAGACTGGTCTATCAAATTAGATGACGACGCTGGGCATACCGAGAACATTCAAAACACCAATGGTATGTCACCTTATAAATTAGTTTTTGTAAAGCATGTCATTTGCCGAGAGTTGGAACACAGAGCATCTTGCAATGAAGAAGTTAAACATGGATACCACGGCGGGACAGAGGAGGCTACTACGGTGGCGAATTAGATGAATTCCGACACAATGCCTATGAGAATGCAAAGATCTACAAGGAACGAACGAAAGCATGACACGATAAGAATTTGATACCAAAAGATTTTCAAGAAGGACAACAAGTGCTGCTATTCAACTCAAGGTTAAGATTGTTTCCAGGGAAGTTAAAATCACGTTGGACAGGACCATACACGGTAGTAAGAGTATTCCATGCAGACGGTGAAATAAAGGGAGAGATGGGAGCGCTTCAAAGTAAGCGGACAGAGGTTAAAACCTACGATCAATGAAATGGAATACATGAACTTGGTAACTTCTCAATCCTTAAAATAATAAGGACTTGCGTCCGGCTAAAAAAAGTAAAGACAACGCTAGTTGGGAGGCAACCCAATGTTTTAATTATGATTATTTCAACTTCTGTTTTTTAGTTTATTTTATTTTGTCTTGATCAGTCTCACGGTCTTGGGTTCGTGTGTCTGTGCTGTGTTGACAGGTGGAAGCCAAGGATATCCAGAAAAATCGCCAAATGATCAGAAGGCACCCAGAAGCTTGGGCGCCGCGACGCCCATTGCGGGCGCGGCGCAACGGAAACGATGAGTCTGGAGGATACCCTGATCCGAAGGCCCTATCGCCAAATCAAAACATCAAGAATACTCCTCCCCTCACGGAATTCAAAGCATTACCCACCGCCACCACCACCATTTTAACCAAAGTTTGTAAGTGTCGTTTTCTTTTACTGTCGTTGAGTCTTGCACACATTGGGGATAATGTGTGATTTAAGTTTGGGGGTGTTTTATTTGTGTGTCATGTTATGTTTTATTTAAGTCTTTTTATTTGTTTTATGTTTATTTTGAGTCATAATTGCCTGTCAAAAATCATGTATGCTGTAGTTGCTAGAAACACCTAGTGAAGTAAGGTGGAATAATGTAAATGAATTGAAGCAACTATCTAAACACTTAGGTTAGATATGCCAGAAACTCACAGAATCTGTCTATTTGGAGTTTCTTGCTTGAGTTATGCATGCTAAATGATAAATGCTTATGTGTTATGAGTGCTTGCTATTTGAGGCGAAAAAGTTAGGATATGCATGTTAGGGAGATGACTCAGGCATTTCTTTGATAGCCAATTCTTACCATTCTTTTCTATCCCGTACTTTAAAAATATCCCTAGTCAGCCCCATTGAGCCTAAATTTAAAACTTCTTCTTTGACACCCCATATTCCCACAAAATTGTGCCATAAGTGAAAATATGAAATAGTGGAGTACATTGTGTTAAAAAGAAGAAACAAAAAGAGTGAACAAGTTTGATGCACCCCAATGGAAAAGTAATAAGAAAGAGGCAAAAGCCTAAGTTTGGGGGTGCCTATTTGTATAATACACTTCACTCTCCCAAAACAAAAGAGGGGAAGGATATAATTGAAGTGAAGGAAAGAATCAAAAGAAAAAGGGAAAAATTGAAAAGCCAAAGAGCTTATGGTACAGAAAAATGAGCCTAAATGCCTATCTTTTCCAACCCCTACCTAAGCCTACATTACAACCCTCAAAGTCCTGAAGATCTCTTTTATGCATATCCAGAATTAGTGGAGAATAGCAAGTAAGCATGCCATAGGAATTCTTGAATTTATATGCATGATTTAGTATATTGACTTCCATTAAGCATGATGAATATGAGTTTGCGAAATATCTAGCTTCATGTGTTTAGTGTGCTGAAAATTCCATGCTATATGTTCCTGCATATTATTCTGCTAACCTTCATGTTTTTCTAGTTAACATTTATGCAGCAAAAGTGATTAATGACAGGGAGTCTTTTATTTTTCATTCTTTGAGTCTTTTATTTTATTTCTTTCTATCTTTGCTCGAGGGCGAGCAAAGGTTAAGTTTGAGGGTATTTGATCGGTGTATTCTATATACACCTTTTGAGTCAATTTTAGTTAGTCTTTTGTCCCATTTTGCACATATAAGTGTCGTATTAGGATAGTTTTTCTTTCTTTTGAGTCAAAGTGGTTAAAATGGCCAAATGGCGGAAAAGGAGCAAAAAGAGGGCAAAGGAGATGCAGAGCCAGCAGAGAAAGTGGCGAACGAGGCTAAAATCCGGACTGGCGCAAGCGCCTCCTGCGAAAGCGAGGCGCGGCGCCCACTATTCGAGGCGAAGACTGGTAGCCGCGGTGCCGACAGCGAATATCGAGCCACGGCGCCAAACACCCGACGGATCGCGAGAACTTCCGCGCGGGCTATCTGCGAACGCGGCGCCAATGGAAAAATTAGGTCTTTTGACGGATTTTTGGGCGAACTGCGAGGAAAAGAAGGAGGCATTTTTAAACCTATATAAGGAGAACCCTAGCAGTTTTGAGGTTCCCCTTCTGGTACAACTCAAGATTTTGGCTTGGAGATTGGATACCATTAACTTAGTACTTTCTTTTCCTTTTTCTTTTCTTTAATTCAGTTTTTGCATGATGAACTTTGAATTAGTTCTTGTCATATTCATGGCTAGGAACTAATTCTCTTATAGGGCTTTCTATGTTGAATTTCTTGAAACTTATGTTATAAATTAATGCATGCTTATGGTTATTTTTCTTATTGAGAGATCTATCCAATAATTGAGTTGAATTCTTGGTAACTAATTGACAACTAGTTATCACAATATGATTTCTAATCAGATTCTGAAAAGGGGGGATTGTGAATATGCTGTAAGTTGGGTAGACAAGCTTGAATTGGGGATGAAAATACCTCAATTAGTTTTGTAGCGTTGATGAGAGGCTTAACAACCCTAATTTCGCGCATTGTGCGTGACGGTCAACTAGGTTTTTGTTCTTAATCCTCCTATAAAGTTACCCTTATCACCGAAAGGTAGGTAAGGAACGATACTGGGGTTGAGTGTTTATATAACCCTAACGGGAGTATAAAACGATTTCGTAAACCTGCTTTCTCCAAAAGAAGAATACCATAAGTAATGCATTAGTAAGTAGCATAAGCGGATAGTGCGGATACATAGAAGCCCTATTCTCATCACATCTGAAGTAATTCTTTATATTTACTTATCTTTAATAATTCTTAGTTATAAACCAAACAATCAATCATTAATTCACCAAATAGATACTAGAAAATAGATAGTTGGTACTTGAACCCTAATCCTAGAGGACGATATTCGGTCTTATCTAAGACTATACTACTTGATACGATAACGTGCACTTGCGTTTAAAAGTGTGTGCATATTACGCGCATCATTGATCCTCGCTCATAGGATCACCGTTCAGCGTATTGGGAAGCTCCGTTTCTCTGGAAGCTTATCTTTTGGTATAGTCCCCTGTCACTGTAGGTACTTGTACATTCAGGGTTATGGCGGGGCCCTGTCCCGTCATGTTGTATAAAAACTCTTAGAGGTCTGTAGTACTGTAGTGGGCAGGGTTTGTAAGGATGTAACTGTTCTAACTTTGTAATTATATATATGCCGAAAGGCGACTTTCTCTCAGATAAAATGTGCCTCATTTTTACATTTGTTTCATGTATTGTGTTTATGTTCCGCTGATTACTCTGATGTATGACTACTTGGGTGCCCGGGTAAGGCACCAGTCACGGTCCCGGGTTCGGGTCGTGACAGTTTTTGTTCTTAATCCTCCTATAGAGTCATCCTTATCACCGAAAGGTAGAAATGAGCGCTACTGGGGTTGAGTGTTTATATAGCCTTAACGGGAGTATAAAACGGATTAGTAAACCTGCTATCTCCAAAAGAAGAAGGACCATAATTAATTGCATTAATAAATAATATAAGTGGATAGTTGAGGAGACTTGAAGCCCTATTTCCATCATCACTGAAGTAAACACATAGTTAATTAGTCTTTATAATTATTAGTCATAATCAACAACTCAAATATCGGTCACCAAATAGATAACAAAGAATAGAAGTTGGTACTTGAACACTAATCCCTGAGGACGATAACTCGATCTTCAAAGACTATATTACTTGACTCGACAACGTGCACTTGCGTTAAAGTGTGTGCATTAAATCGCGCATCAAGCGGACGATGAGGGTGATTAAGGCTTCGGAGACCGAGTCGATCGTATTGGCTTCATACCGGTTGCACGATGTAGCTGTTAACTGGTTTGAGTTATGGGAGCTGTCCAGGGGCGAGGGTGCTCCTCCAGCTGTGTGGGATGAACTCACGGAGGCCTTCCTTGACTATTTCTTACCTCATGAGATGAGGAGAGTCAGAGTTGATAGTTTCTTGAACTTGAGGAAGAGTGGGAGGACTATTAGAGAGTACAACCTGGAGTTTGACTCATTGGCTCGGTTCGCACCCACTATAGTAGCGGACATGGCAGAAAGGGTACACCGCTACGTGATGGGCTGGACCACTATCTGATTGATGGGTGCATGGCAATAGCTCTTCAGCCGGGCATGGATATTGCTCGTATCCAGGCGTATGCACAGGGAGTTGAAGAGCGACATAGAGAGCGACGACCATATAGAGGTCATGATAGGGATCAGCCTAAGAGGGCCAGGACGGCAGGGTTTTCGGGTGAGTTTCGAGGCGGGCAGCCTCAGCAACAGATTAGATATGCCACTCAGCCAGCACATAGTGTACCTCCACAGTATACAGACAGAGGGTTTGACCGCTCGGGGTATTCAGGAGCTGGTCATAGCTCCAAGGTTTCAGGTTCGCAGATATACGGGGGTTCTAGCCAATCGATGCCACCTTTGCCTCCATGTTCTTGGTGTGGTAAGTCTCATATTGGGGGATGTCGTTCTGGTACAGGTGCATGTTTTTCTTGCTGCCGTCAAGGCCATATGATGAGAGATTGTCCTTCCAGGGATGGTACAAGTGGTATGACTCAGCCTACTGGGTCAGTTGATGGCTCGTCGTCTACTATCGCTATGCACCCCGCAGGGCAGGGTGTTCTCATGCCAGCAGACCATAGTACAGGTCTGTAGTCACGACCATGAGGCGTTACCAGATTTTACCACAGGTAATTCCGATCCCTATTTGGCTATTGTGAATGATGAATGAGATTATGTGTTAAACGGTGGCCATGTGAGACATCTTTGTGTGTACTGAGTATAGAGTGATAGGTATAGTTAAGAAAGACTGTGCCGAAATATTTATAGTTCGAGACCTATTATGAACATTCGAGGACGAATGTTTCTAAGGGGGAAGGAATGTTACATCCCGTAATTCCATGGAACGTAAGTTAGGTTATAAGATTTGAACGTTGGAAGGAAAGTATAGCTACATTTTCTTAAGGAAATATTTCGAAAATGTGAAGACGATAATTTATTTACTTGGAGTTCAATTCTCCTAATTGGAGTTACGAAATTAGTTTTGGATTTTGAAGTCTTGGATTTGGTCATGTGGGGCCCACCGGAAATTTTACAATTTTGTGGGGCCCACGAGATTTTGAGATATTCTGGCCAAGTATAGAAATTTTTGTAAAGAATAATTTTTGGACCAATGGGAGGGCGACACGTGTCACCCCTCTACTTGTCTTGCAAAGATGATACACTTTAGATATTTTGAGACAAAGGGGACAAGTGGACATGTGGTCCCTCTCCACTTGGCAAGACACTTAGATATATATCCAAGTCTTGCAAGACTTGGATCATTATACACTTCATCCAAAAAGCTCTCATCTTCTCCCTTTAGCTCTAGATTTTCGAGAACACCATAGACAAGAACAACAAGTGTTGATTAAGTTTCTTTCCCCAAGATTAAGCTTCTAAACCAAGTGTTAAACCAAGTTAACTCTCCATGACCTTCAAACTTGTCTTGGCCGAGAACAAGCCTTGAAAATCCTAGCTTGTTTATCAACTTTTTGGAAGTAAAACAAGAAGGGAAGATGGTTATAAGCTTGTAGAGGATACATGTGTGTGATTAAGGAACTTGAAGAAGTGGTGTAAAAGAGGAGCAAATTGCCGTGAGATAGTGGACTGTTTTGGACAATTTTTGGGCTAAAAAAATAAGGTAAGAGTTCTTCATCTTTTAAAGTAATTGAATATTACATATTATGTTTAAGGGATGAACTTGTGTTAAGAAAGAAATGGAAAATAAGAAGTGTAAATGATAGATGTTGTGTCTTGGCCGAGACTAGACATTTTCGGCGTCGTTGGATTCGTTGGTTATTATTGTTGTCATTTACACTTGTCGCATGTTAAAATAAAATAATCTTGTTATGTATATACGATATGGAGTATATGAAATAATCTTGTTTAAATGAAATAATCTTGTTGGTACCTAGGTTTATCTAAAATGAAAGTTCATTATATGTGTATGGTACACGAGATGTTGGTACCTAGGTTTATCTAAAATGAAAGTTCATTATATGTGTAGGGTACACGAGATGTTGGTACCTAGGTTTATCTAAAATGAAATTTCATTATATGTGTATGGTACACGAGATGTTGGTACCTAGGTTTATCTAAAATGAAAGATTTTATATGTGTTTGGTACCTTGGCATAGCTAAATGGAAGATTTTATATGTGTTTGGTACATGATGTTTTGATACCTTGGCATAGCTAAATGGAAGATTTTATATGTGTTTGGTATATGATGTTTGGTACCTTGACATAGCTAAATGGAAGATTTTATATGTGTTTGGTACATGATGTTCTGGTACCTTGGCATAACTAAATGAAAGATTTTATATGTGTTCGGTACATGATATGTTGGTACCTTGGCATAACTCAAATGAAAGTTTGTATATGTGATTGGTACATGAGATGTTGGTACCTTGGTTTTTCTAAAAGGGAAGTTCGTTTTAATGGTCGGTACATGAGATGTTGGTACCCTGGTTTTATTCCTTTGAGAGTCAAAAGATGAGTTAAATTACACAAGGTTGCTATGATGCGCGTATAGATACCCATAACACTATATGATTATATGAAAAGGCATTCACGGTTTTAAAATGACTCTCATACTTGTGAAAGGTACAGTTGGCTCTATTTTATATGGCAAGGTCGGATCTGGTATTTGATTTTCATACTTATCCCTGTCATCTTTTGGACAGTTATGATCTTAGTTATTGTACTTTATGTTTACATACTTAGTACATTGTTGTACTGACTCCCTCTCTGGGGGGTTGCGTTCATGTCCGCAGGTATAGGTACTCGGTTGGGTGATCCGCGAGCATAGGATCTCCATTCAGCTTCTATTGAGACACCTCTACTATTCCGGAGTCTTGTCATTTTAGTACGGAGTTTGTATTACAATCTTATGTATATTCAGAGGTACGGCGGGGCCTTGTCCCACCATAGTTATGTCAAACTCTTAGAGGTCTGTATTCATATGTGGGTTGGACTCGTGTAAAATGTAGTTTCTTTTTGGTTTATATATATATATAATGGCGGCCTTGCCGGCTTTGCCTTTGCCTGCTTTAAAAAAAAGAGTTTTATTTAGTTTTCGCGGGTTACTTGTGATGTATGGGTAGTAAGGTGCCTAGGTAGGGCACCAGTCGCGGGCCCGGGGTTCGTGTTGTGACAATCAAAACTCTCCCGCTATTACACTGGAACAAGAATTCCCTACCATTGAAATGGCCGATTTTCCCATTGTTTCGGCATATTGTCAACGCCTCAAAGTGTTGGCAGATCACTTACGAAACGTCGGTTCATCGGTTTTGTCACGACCCATTCCGGGACCCGTGACTGGTGCCTTACCGGGGCACCCAAGTAGTCATACATCAGAGTAATCAGCGGAAATATAAAACAAGACATGAAACAGTTTATAAAATAAGACACAGTTTATGTGAGAAAAACGTCGCCTTTCGGCATATATATATAAACATGGTTTAGCAGTTACATCCGATACTGTACAACATGACTACAAACCTCTAAGGAAATATACAACTATGGCGGGACAGGGCCCCGCCATACCCTGACTGTACAAAACTATCTACAACAGGGAGATCATACCCAAAAGTAGAGCCTCCGGAAAAGATGGAGCTCAGCGCAACGTAGAGATCCTAAGGATGTGGATCTAGCACACCTTGCCACCTGCGGCATGAACGCAGCCCGAGGAGGTCGATAACAGTACTAAGTATATGAAATCGTAAAGTACTTAAATGAAAACATATCATTTAAAAATCAGTTTTGCAAGTATGTATGAAACAACCGAAACCGCATAGTGCCACATCACAAACAAGAGCAACAATAGGTAAAGCATAACGTGTCTTTTCTAGGCTGCGAATGATCGGCGGGGCCAATTGCGTAGTATCACCATGCAAGCCTAATCACGGACTCCGTAGTCCGCATAGGCCACTCTCATAGGCCCGCGTAGGTACATAACCCCGCGTCGGTAGCTACTCCTCGGCGTCGCCCCGACTCGTAGTCCGCATGGCCACATAGACCGCGTGAGGTATAACCCGCATCACTAACACGGAACTCCGTAGCTCGCATAGGTCCCTGGACCCATGAGGTATTCTCGAATCATGGTCCCGCATCGCCGAGTCTACCACGCGTCGGAGGCGACCTTAACCCCTGTAATATGTCAAGAGGTGAGTGATATTATACTAACACAACAGCTTATCGTTAAACAACATAAGCACAACAAGAATACCCTTTTATACAAACGTTACAAGACACTAACACACATAGCATCATATCATGTCTACTTATCAAACCTTCTTATTTATTCTTTTCACAAATCAATATAAGTCTGTTATAAACACATAGGCGAACTGTTTCTTTTATTATGCTTAAGTGGTTATACCTAACTTCCCATAAAGCTAGTATAACTCTTTAAGCTTCTGTTTTAAAAACCGATTAGTTCTCTTCTGTTAAAAATGATTCAGTATTCTTTTGAAATGCTTTCAGATCTTTATTATTCAGGCTTAAGCCGTGAGACATTCGTAAGTATTATTCGTGCTTAAGTCAAAGACATTGCGTAGTTATTATTCGATTAACACGTATGCGTCTACCGTACTACATATATATTGTAAAATATCATGCTTTAGGAAGAATCACATACCTTCTCATGAAAACCACGCGAGTTGAATATGTCGCGCGAGAGAAATCAACCTATAATAGTCGACACGCCTATCAACGTCTGAACTACTGCATGTGATTCTAAGCGAGAGGTTCTATATCCTACGGAAAATTGGGCGACTTCCCTGCGGTGAGCTACTCAAGTCTCTTTGTGAAAAGCAGTCTATGTAAGTACAATTTGATTATTCTTCTTTTAAACCCTTCTACTGTGATAATTCAATTCTATTACGTGATATTCTTCTAAGTATTTAATACTTATTCTTATACTACTACGATGTATTCTCTAATTCAAAAGAGGTTAGGATTGTTTACCTCGGTAAGCCCAATAATATCCTAGATAAAGTCACGCTGAGCAAGGTTTAACTCGTAAGTTGTATGCGCTCGTAGCTCGAGAAACCTTAGAAGTTCTTCACAACTTCTACTAAGGACTAAGGGATTTGGGCTAGGGTATTTTGGGCATTATAACAATACAAGAAGGCAACTTTTCTACCAAGGGAGGGGGGGGGTCGATTTCGGCTAGGCTAGGGGGGGGGTAGCCTCGGCTGGCTTCTCCAAGGGGAGGTGTTTGGACGAAAGAGGCTTAAGGAGAGAGGATTTTCAAGACTTGGAAAGGAATTTGTGGATGAAGAACTCTTCATCTTAAGGGGGGTATTTATAGGTCAAGACATGGCCAACCAATGGCCAAGATTTAGCCAAGTGCTAGGCAAGTGTAAGGTCAAGATTAGGGCAAGTGTACCTAGCCAACTTGCACACAAAATATCCTACCAACTACTTGACAAAATTGACCATCCATTCGGCCCTAAGAACGCCTCACATCCATCAATTGGAGGGTGACAAGTGTCGCCCTCCCGTTGGTCCAAAATGTTTCGTCTCTCGGAAAAATCCGCAAAAATTAGAAATGGCATAGCCGGAATTTACCCTACGAAAGCTGTGGAAACGTTTCGTCGGAAAACTATTCGTTTTGTGAGGTGTGCCCAAAAAAACGTCCAAGCCTAACTTTAAGGCCAAACTTTTTGTACGTATTCCCTTACGTACATACTCTGGAAATACGGGGTATAACAGGTTTCTAATAACCGGTTAGTATTGCAATTGGTCGCTGGTCTCACTGATGCATATAGCGGATTGGGAACTCTAATCCGTCAAAGTAACCCTTTACCACAATTCTATAAAGCAAGATCCATGCTTGTACTTGAAGAGTCGGACTTAATAAAAAAGGCCTCAACTACTTCAAATTTCGCCTTCATTGCCACTACTTCAAATTTCGCCTTCATTGCCACTCCTTCAAATGATGGTACTTCTTTTGATCCTTCTCACCAAAATAAGAAATAAAAAAGATGTAATAATAAAAATAAGGATAGAAATCGCGGAAATAACAAAGGTGGATGACACCGGAATTCCGGTGGCGGTAGAAATGACGGCACCACCAACTTCGGTGGTGGACAGTGGTAGCAGGGCGGTGGCGGGCGATGTGGCGGTGGTGGTGGTCGGTTGAATGCATGGCGATGGCCTTGGATCGCACCCACCAACAGAAGCGGGCGAGGAAGATCACGGCCCCGACTAGTCCCGGCATTAGCGTGGCGTCTGGCCCGGGCCTCAATTTAGGCCGGCCCAACAAGCCTATGTTGCTGCTCCAGTCTCGGCAGGCAGTGGTTTTGGGCCTCAGCCAACCCAGTGGCATGAGGCCCACTACACCATGGTCAACCCAACGGATATTGAGTCCACCATGCACACTCTTGGACTCAATCCACCGGATTTAAATTGGCACATGGACTCCGGGGCAACGTCACACATGACGTCCTCCCAAGGTAATCTCACATCCTATTTTAATTTGAGCAATGATAGTGGTATAGTTGTCGGAAATGGCCATTCAATTCCAATTAAAGGGTATGGTTCTACTATATTGTCACCACCTAACCCACCACTGTCTTTAAATAATGTCCTACATGTTCCAAAAATAATCAAAAAATTGGTATTTGTTAGGAAGTTTACAACTGATAATTGGGTATCTGTTAATTTTGACCCGTTTGGATTTTCAGTGAGTGATTTTCAGACGGGGAGGCTTCTCATGAGATGTGATAGCAAGGGGGAGCTCTATCCAATAAACTTACCTAATCATCAATCCAAGTTTCATTCTACTTTTGCAGCTTTGACACCATCTTTATGACACCAACGTTTGGGACATCCGGGGGAGGCTGTTTTAGCTTCTCTTAAACAAAATAAATATATTTCTTGTACCCAGACTCGGATTTTGAATAAGTATCATTCTTGTGCACTTGGTAAACATGTGAATTGCCATTTATTGCTTCTACTTCTTGCACTCTTATGCCTTTCGATATTTTGCATTGTGATATTTGGACTTCTCCCACTTTGAGTTCTTCTGGTCATAGATATTATTTGCTTATCCTTGATGATTATTCTAATTATCTGTGGACATTTCCCCTATCAAAGAAATCGCAAGTGTTTTCCACATTTCTCACCTTTAAGGCATTCATTAAAACTCAATTTGAACGGAGATTAAAAGTATTCAATGTAACAATGAGGGGAATTTGACAATAATCAGTTTTGAGATTTTTTCAAAACAAATGGTTTAAATTTTCGTCTATCTTGTCCTCACACTTCTTCACAAAATGGGAAGGCAGAACGCAAAAATTAGAACCATCAATAATATCGTTAGAACATCCCTTGCTCATGCATCCATACCCCCATCTTTTGGCATTATGCACTTCAATGACTACTTACATGTTGAATATTCTTCCTCATAAAAACATGTCTTACCAAGCTCCACTAAAAATGTTTTACTTACGATAGCCCTCATATCATCATCTAAGAGTGTTTGGTTGTCTTTGCTACCCTCTATTTCCATCCACCACAATCACAAAGCTCCAAGCCCGGTCCACTCCATGTGTTTTCTTGGTATACCCTACTAATCATCGTGGTTACCTATGTTATGATATTTCTTCAAAAAGAATGTTTGTAAGTCGCCACATCATTTTTTATGAAACAGATTTTCCCTTTGCTAAATACATGAAACCGAGACCCATACTTATGATTTTTTGGATGATGATAAGCTTTCGTATCTAACACATTTTCTTCACAGCCCGGGACCCGCAGGTACACAAACAGTGGCCCCACTAGACCGCGGACCAGCAGCCCAGCCACTGGATCAAACTGTCCAGCGAATTGGGCCTGCTGATTCTCGGCCCAGTGCACACAGTCCCTCCTCCAGTGGGACACTGCTCCAGCAGTTGGGCCACCGTCTTTCTCCTGTCCCAATACCCAATCCATAATTGTCTCGGCCCGGTCACACTCCCTGAAAGTACAGTGGCGTTCAGCCCACTGCTTCACTCTCGTCCAGTGGCGTCCAGTCCACTGGCCATGCCTCTCGTCCGATCACCCATAGTCAACATGGTATTGTTAAACTCAATACCAAATACAACCTTCACACACAGGTTTCCAAATCACCTTTGCCTCGTAACCCAGTGTCTGCTCTCAAAGACCCGAATTAGAAAATGGACATGGATGATGAATATCATGCTCTAATTAAAAATAGGACATGAGATTTAGTACCTCGTCCATCTAATGCTAATATTATTCGGTCTATGTGAATTTTTAGCCATAAAGAAAAATCTGATGGTTCTTTTGAGCGACATAAGGCCCGTCTTGTAGGTGATGGAAAGACCCAGCAGGTTGACATCGATTATGGGGAGACGTTCAGTCCAGTGGTCAAACCAGCTACCATCGTAAGCGATTCTAAGTCTGCACTCGGAAGGATGGTCACTTCATCAACTGGTTATCAAAAATGCTTTTCTTCATGGTCATCTGAATGAGACAGTTTACATGCACCAACCCTTGGGATACAGAGATCCTACATATCCCAATCATGTGTATTTGCTGAACAAATCATTATATGGCCTCAAACAAGCCCCTATGGCTTGGTATAAGCGGTTTGCAGATTTTGGGTCACACATGAGTTTTACTCACAGTCGTTCTGACAATTCTCTATATTTTTTATCGTCAGGGTAATAATATTACTTATCTTCTTTTATATGTGGATGATATCATTCTTACAACATCTTCAGACTCCCTACACAAGAGTATCATGTCTCTGCTTGGTTTCGAATTTGCTATGAAAGATCTTGGTCCACTTCACTATTTTCTAGGCATTGATGTGACACGACATACAAGTGGGTTATTTCTCTCCCAAAAGAAGTATGCATCTGAGATTGTGGAACGAACTGGTATGTCCTCATGCAAACCTTCGGCAACTCCGGTGGACACAAAGTCGAAGTTGAGTGCTATCTCTAGCAAACCCTTTGTTGATCCTACATTATACCGCAACCTGGCTGAAGCTTTGCAGTATCTCACATTCACCAGGCCAGATATTACCTATGCAGTACAACAAGTGTGTCTATTCATGCATAATCCGATGGAAGAACATATGCATGCCCTCAAACGCATTGTACGATATATTCAGGGCACTCTGGAGTATGGATTACATCTTTATCCTTCTTCCATCACCAAACTTGTCACTTATACAGATGCAGACTGGGCAGGTTTTTCGAACACCAGACGCCCCACCTTCTGTTATTGCGTCTTTCTTGGTGATAATTTGATCTCCTGGTCTTCTAAAAGGCAACCCACAGTATCACGCTAGAGTGCTGAAGCTGAGTATCATGCGGTTGCCAATGTGATATCTGACTCATGCTGGATTCAGAATCTTTTACTTGAGATTCATTGCCCTATTCCGATGGCTACTATGGTATACTGTGATAACATTAGTGCGATCTATCTATCAGGGAATCCAATCCATCATCAACGCACTAAACACATTGAGTTAGATATTAATTTTGTCCGTGAAAAAGTGACCCGCGGACAAGTGCGAGTGTTACATGTTCTGACGCGACATCAGATTGCTGATATCTTCACAAAAGGACTTCCGCTGATATTATTTGAAGAATTTCGGGACAGTCTCAACATTCACCGCCCTCCAGCTTCGCCTGCGGGGGAGTGTTAGAATATTAATATTAGAATATTCTAGAATAGTATCATTAATATAATATTGTGTAAATATCTTGTATTAATGAAATATCTCATCCTATATGGTAGGTAATTATTGTATAGGGAATATTCCTAGGATTATACTAAGGAAGACTTACTCTTCCTAGTCATGGTACTTGATGTATATATTCTTACCTATCGGTTAAGTTTATTATTTCTATGTATTTTATATTTACTAGTTGCACGTTTTCATGTATTATGTATTTTTTATGTTTTTACATGTATTATGTAATCAACACCTTTTATGTACTAATCTATTCATGTTTTAATTAAAAATTATGAATTATTGAACTTTTTTATGTATTATTAACTCTAAGATAAATAAATTAATAATAGACTATAACAATCAAAGAAAAATTAAACATATTAATTTTCTTCAAATTGATGACTTCATCATAAATTTAAAATATAAATAAAATCATAGTACCCCTAATCATCATCAGAATAGAAGTCCTCAATATCGTCCTCAGAATAATATTTTGAATTTCTTAAGACATATCTTTTTCTGTAGATTTAGTTCTCTACCCGTTGAGGATACTTGTTCTTCGGCCAACTTTAGCATGTAAAATCTACAACATTTTGTTAGCATACTGTTGTGTTCTTTTTTTAATCCTTCGTATGACAACCTCACAAGAATGTTGATTAGTTTGAGGCATGGTCATTGAGAACCTTGTTGTGATTTAAACATTGAGATTTTTCAAGTCAGGAACAAGATGTTCTGATTTGGCATACTGATATTCCCATTCTCGGCATAAACCACAATAATATTTTCGTGAATTTAAATATTTCACATTGCAAAAATCATCATTACACTCTATAAGAAGGTGGGGTTTCAAATCGTCTATCTTGAATTCATTGTTATCGCTTGACGAATCACTGGAATAGCTGCTATGATTTGAGCTATCATCACCATTGCTATTTCGATCCTTTGGAAGGAATAATGATCAATCTACATTTCTAATACTCGACATTGAATATATTGTAGTTTAATAATAAATGAAAGACTACTTATATAGTTGCAAACCCCAAGTACCTTTGGGGTCGTTTATGACCCTACCTACCTACTTTATTTAAAACAAATATTACTAGGATCATGGGAAATTATCTTCATCGAACATCTAACAGTTTGAATCCCACTTGGATCTGACATAACCACATTAACTATATTCTGCCCTAAGATAACATATTTTCATCCGATTGTTATCTTTGTGAAAACGGTTAAGAGCAAAATTGAACTCTTGTGGTGTACCACGAGGCATTGATGTAGCATGACTTTTTGGACGTTGTTCGAGTTCCCTCAAATTTTATTACAGCATTTCAAGCTCCCTAACATGCCAATTCCACTCAGCTGTCATTGTATTATTGTATTGTTGATTGTATCTTTGGTTCGGGTTATTTGAGTATTTAAAATTATCATCAAATTCCCATATCCTACTCATTACTTCGTATATATCTGTTGGGGTAAAAGATGTAATAAAACCAATATTTAAAATTAGTCCAGAATGATATAATAACTCATTTTAATGTGAATGCTAGTTGTTCATCATTTGATGTGCCTAGAAATTACGGCGCATTTGATACCATTTTTATGAATTATTGTTGTTCTTATTACATTTGTAGTTGTCTTTTCTTAAGTTATTTTAGTTTCTACGGGATTTTTATATTGGGACACCAAAAATGAGGAAATATGGTAAAAAATGTTGAAAAATGAAAGAAGTGATGAGAAGATCACTTTTGCGAACTGCAGAACCAGTCTGCGTACCGCAGAATCAGACTATGACGCAGAATCAAACAGTGAAAGAAAAATTCAGGAGTCCCAAAGTGCGACCCAAATTGATGTTCGCACTTTCGTTCTGCGGACCACGATCCAATCTGTGAGCCACTACTTCAACTCTAGTTCAACTTAAATTGCGAAGACTCAAGACGCTTATGCGACCTGTAGTTCAGTTCTGTGGACTGCACATCTAGCCACAGTTCAAGATAGTCTAAGAAAGGAACCACTCTACGAATTCTAGGTCCGTTTTTCGGATCACAGACTTGTTCTGCGGTCGCAAAGTGGTCAGGAGGTGATATTGTGTAGTCCGAAAATTAGTTTTCTATATATAGTACCTAGGATTTTTTGATAGAACATATGATTTGATACCTAGATTTCAACATATCATAGCCACTTTTGTATATTTCTTGTCCCATTTATTAATATTCATCTTTTAGTTAATTATTCCAAGAAAAGATTCTTAATCCATTGTGTAAAGATAAGTATTGCTCATCATTAATTATTGCAAACATCCTTTTATATTCATAATGTCTTGTTACATTTATTATTGTGTTGTGTATTTATTACTTGCAATGAGTGGCTAGATTTAGGTTGGGGTTATGATAAAATAATGTAATGTGGTAGTTGAGGTATTTGATAAATAATGAAAAAGGTGTATTCATGTGGGATTTAGCTACCCCTCATATTTAATGTTAAAGGGTTGATTGCAAACATCTCTTTCTTGCTTATTGTCTCTAGTCAAACTTGAGAAAGGAGACTAGAGTCTAGAAAAAGAGTACGTTGATTAGGACTTGGGGCTTTAAACCTAATTTAATGATTCCCAACTTTAGTTAGAAAGGAATCAACTAAGGGTACATAATGGGTATTCATAAATATCACATTTTAGAGCTTGAGAAAGCCTAAAGTGAAATTAGGTGGGTCAATTGAGAAATTCTCACCTAGACACAAGTTCTCATTACCCATACCACACTAATACACCTACTTAAGCCTAAGCTCAACACCACTTCCATGAATTGAGTCACAGCCCTAACATTCCAATTACTTGATAATTTAAACCTTATTGAAATTGATAATTTGAAGTAGATAAAACAAACAAACAAACAAATGAACAACTTGGTTACCATAGAAGTAAAGTATTTAGTAAAGTCATAATATGTGCACGGATAGACAAGTTTCTCATCGTATTTCTTATGGGATTCGACCCAAGCCTATGTTGGGTTACTATATTTGACATAGACGCGTTATAACATTAAAGATGTAATTTGGAAGATATCTAATTTTGGTTCCGTTGCCGGGGGATACAGTCTTGAAATTTTCTATTTATTATGTTATTAATTTGCTAAGAGCTTTACTTCTCAATTTACGTTTTCTTCTTATTATTTTGTGTTGTAGGTGTAATGGCGGATTTATCCGATGATGAGGCAAACATAGAGATGGCCACCTTTGCTAATGTCATCCGGCCACCCCAAATTCTGGGGAATGCGAATTTCCACATCACGTCTACCATGCTCCACATGCTGAACAACAAGGGCCTATTTATAGAATCAGCATCTGACGACCTGAATAGGCACTTGAGTAATTTCAATGAGGTGTGGCTTGCATTTCATCATCCCAACATGTTCGAATAACCCGTGAAGCTAAGGCTCTTTCCCTTCTCTCTAATGGGGGAGGTTACTATATGGTTGGATGACTTGTCTTCTGAGTATATCACTACATGGACTGAGTTGGTAGATGCATTCCTTGAGAGGTTCTCTATTCGGCTCACATGCTCCATCTCTGAGATGAAATCTTGACATTCCATCAAATGTCGGGTGAAGCCTTACATGAGGCATGGTTAAGATTTAAGAAGAAGCTCAATCAATGATACAATCATGGGTTGAGTGATGATGTCTTACTCCAAACATTCTCTCGGGCATTATATTTGGTCAACAAGTCAGTGGCATACAACATAGAGGAAGGTGCCTTGGTGGATAATTCATTTATGATAGTAAGTGAGCTTCTTGATAAGCTAACATAGACAAATCATACTTGGCATATGAGATCATCGGAAGTAGTTGGGGGTGGTCCCTCTAAGGTGTTATGTAGAGAAACCTTGAAGAAGAATGAAGAGATGGACGATACCATGACACAACTAATGACCAAAATGGTGGTCCTTACAAAACATGTGATGGAGTAAAGGACCAAGAAAGTGAATACAGTTATTAGCATGGGTCCTAATCAAAGTGCAATTGAGATGGTACCCTATGATCAATAGGGGTACAATGAGAGTAAAGAAGATGTGAACTTCGTGAATAATGTGCAGGGGGTTCCGCCCTAATTACCAATGATCGGGACAATTGTGGCGATCTAGTAATCAAGGCAGGAATCAAGGTTGGAGAAATTATTAAGACAACTCTAATTAGAGGGAGAGAAATAATCAAGGCAACTCTAATTGGAGGGAGAGAAATGAAGGGGGATGGAGAGAAAGAAACAACAATGGATACCAAAATCATAGCTCCAACCCTTATGTTCCACCAAGTGGGAAAGCTTACCAACAACCTACCCAACCTCCTCCTTACCACAATCGTGAGCCGACTAGCGATTCTGCTAGTTCAAAACTTGAAGAGATGATATATAGAGTGTTGAAAACCCAAGACAAGTCAGAGGAAAATATAAAAGAGCTCAACAACCTTGTATCTTCACATTCAACATCCATCAAGCAACTAGAATGCTAATTAGGGAAAATTGCTTCCACACTAAACCAAGACAAAAAAGGACCCTCCCTAGTGATATGATATTCAATCTAAGAAATGAAGGGGAGAGGTGTCACATTGTTTGGCCATTTCTACTAGAAGTGGGAGAGTGTTGGAGGAGCCGAAGATGTCGATGGATATGGTAGATGAAGGGTGTGTTGTGATTGAGAATCCAAAGAAGAGTGATGATAAGATGGTAAATGACTTTGTATTGATATAAGAGAAGAGTGATGAGAAAAAGAAGGTTGATGAAAAAGAGGAAATCCTTGAAAATAAAAATGGGAACGACATAGAAGAGGATGCTAAAAAAGCCTTAAAAGCCTACTCCAACACCTCCTCCTCCCTTTCCACAAAGATTTTCTAAGAGAATTGAAGATGATAAGTTCAATAGGTTTTTAGAGATGTTAAATCAATTGTCGGTCAATATTCCACTTGTTGAAGCCTTGGAGCAAATGTCGGGGTATGCCAAGTTTATGAAGGACTTGATTACAAAGAAGTGAAGAGCGATTTTTTGAGATGGTGGACGTTACTTACTAATATAGCGCCATCGTTTCTAGCTCTATTGTAAAGAAGCAAGAGGATCCCAGTGCTTTCACCATTTCATGCACTATTGGGGTGTTGATGCGCGGTAAGATGCACACACTTTAAACGCAAGTGCACGTTATCGTGACAAGTAGTATAGTCTTGATAAGACCGAATATCGTCCTCTAGGATTAGGGTTCAAGTACCAACTATCTATTTTCTAGTATCTATTTGAAGAATTGATAAATGATTGGTTGTTTATAACTAAGAATTATGAAAGCTATCTAAATATAAAGATTTACTTCAGGTGTGATGAGAATAGGGCTTCCATGTATCCTTACTATCCGCTTATGCTACGTACTAATGCATTAACTTATGGTATTCTTCTTTTGGAGAAAGCAGGTTTACGAAATCGTTTTATACTCCCGTTAGGGTTATATAAACACTCAACCCCAGTATCGCACATTACCTACCTTTCAGTGATAAGGATAACTTTATAGGAGGATTAAGAGCAAAAACCTAGTTGACCGTCACGCACAATGCGCAAAATTAGGGTTGTTAAGCCTCTCATCAACGCTACATAAATAATTGAGGTATTTTCATCCCCAATCCAAGAATGTCTACCCAACTTACAACATATTCACAATCCTCCTTTGAATCGATTAGAAATCATATAGTGATAATTAGTTGTCAATTAATTACCAAGAATTCAACTCAATTATTGGATAGATCTCACAATAAGAAAAATAACCATAAGCGTGCATTAATTTATAACATAAGTTTCTAGCAATTCAACAATGGAAAGTTCTATAAGAGAATTAGTTCTAGCCATTGACATGACAAGAACTAATTCCATGTTCATCATACAAAAGCGAAATAAAGAACAAGAAAGGAAAAGAAATTACTAAACTAATGGTATCCAATCTCAAGAAAAAGTCTTGAGTTGTGCGAAGAGGAACCCTTAAAAGCGCCTAGGGTTCTCCTTTTATAGCCGCAAACCGCCTCCTCTTTTCTTCAGCTGGCCTGCATTTCGTCAAAAGACCTAATTTTTCCGTGTCGGTGCCGCGGCCCTGAAGACAGGCGCCGCGGCGCCGGAAGTTCTGCAATCCGTCGGGTGTTTTGGCGCCGCGGCCCGGATATCTGCTGGCGTAGCTGGGACTCTGTAGCTTCTCGGATGTTTAGCGCCGCGCCTGCATCTTTGCTGCCGCGCCGCGCTGGATCTTCTGCAGCCTCTGCGAATAGTGGCGCGCGCGGCACCGCTTTGCGAGGCCATGCGCTGCGCGGTGGTTTTCAGCCTCGTTCGCCACTTTCTGCTTTCCGACTGCATCTCTTTTGCCCTTTTTGCTCCTTTTCCGCTATTTGGCCATTTTAATCACTTTGACTCAAAAGAAAGAAAAACTATCCTAATACGACACTTATATGTGCAAATGAGACAAAAGACTAACTAAAATCGACTCAAAGGTGTATATAAAATACACCGATCAAATACCCCAAACTTAACCTTTGCTCGCCTCGAGCAAAGATCAAAAAAGAAATACAGACTCAAGGAAAGCGAAAAGACTCAATGACATTGATCACTTTGCTGCATTGGTGCTACTTGGAAAAACATGAAGATTAACAGAATAATATGCAGGAACATATAGCATGAAATTTCAGCATTCTAAACACATTAAGCTAGATATTTCGCAAACTCATTTTTATCATGCTTAATGGAAGTCAAATACTGAATCATACATGTTAATTTCAAAATTCATATCGCATGTTTACTTGCTATTCTCCACTAATCATGGCTATGCATCTAAGAGATCTTCAGGACTTTTAAGGGTTGTAATGTAGGCTTAGGCACGGGTAGGTAAAAATAGGCATTTAGGCTCATTTTTGTGTACCATAATCTCTTTAGATTTTCAATTTTTCCCTTTTTCTTTTTGTTCTTTTCTTCATTTCGATTCTATCTTTCCCCTCTTTTGTTCTGGGAGAGTGAAGTATCTAATAATGACAAGCACCCCCAAACTTAGGCTTTTGCCTATTTCTTATTACTTTTTTATTGGGGTGCAACAGACTTATTCACTCTTTTTGTCTCTTTTTTAACACAATGTATTCCACTATTTCATATTTTCACTTATGGTACAATTTGTGGGAATATAGGGTGTCAAAGAAGAAGTTTCAAATTTAGGCTCAATGGGGCTGACTAGGGATATTTTTAAAGTACGGGATAGAAAAGAATGGTAAGAATTGACTATCAAAGAAATGCCTGAGTCATCTCCCTAACATGCATATCCTAACTATTTCGCCTCGAATAGCAAGCAATCATAACACATAAGTATTTATCATTTAGCATGCATAACTCAAGCAAGAAACTCCAAATAGACAGATTTTGTGAGTTTTTGGCATATCTAACCTAGGTGTTTAGATAGTTGCTTCTAATTCCATTATTATTCCACCTTCGTTCACTAGGTGTTTCTAGCAACTACATCATTCATGATCTTTGACAGACAATTATGACTCAAAAAGAAAAAAAATTGTGACTAAAAAATAAACATAAAAACAATCAAAAAGACTAAAATAAAACATAACATGACACAAATAGAACACCCCCAAACTTAAATCACACATTGTTCCCAATGTGTGTAGACTCAAAGACAATAAAAGAAATAAGACACTTACAAACTTTGGCTAAAATGGTGGTGGTGGCGGTGAATACTACTTTGAATTCTGTGAGGGGAGGAACATTCTTGGTGTTTTGATTTGGCGATGGGGCCTTCGGATCAGGGTGTCTTCCAGAATTCATATTTTCTTTTGTGGCGCCGCGGCCCTGCAAATTGGCGCCGCGACGCCCAAACTTCTGGGCGTCTTCTGATCATTTGGCGCCGCGGCCCTGTGTTGGGGAGCCGCGGCGCTATGGCGATTTTTCTGGGTAACCTTGGCTTCTCTTCATTTTTCGCCTTCCACATCCTTGGCTTTCACCTGTCAACATAACATAGACACAAGAACCCAAGACCGTGAGATTGATCAAGACGAAATAAAAACATAAATTGAGATAACATAATTAAAAACATTGGGTTGCCTCCCAACAAGCGCTGTCTTTAACGTCTTTTAGTCGGACGCAAGTTCCTTATTATTTTAAGGTATGAGAAGTTACCAAGTTCATGTATTCCATTTCATTGATCAGGTAGGGTTTTAACCTCTGTCCGTTTACCTTGAAAGCGCCTCCTCTCTCCTTTTATTTCAATCGCTCCATATGGGAATACTCTTTACCAGTGTATGGTCTGTCAGCGTGATTTTAACTTGCACGAAACAATCTCAACCTTGAGTTGAATAACAGCACTTGTTGTCCTTCTTGAAAGTCTTTCGGTATCAAATTCTTGTCGTGCCATGCTTTTGTTCGTTCCTTGTAGATCTTTGCATTCTCATAGGCATTGTGTCGGAATTCATCTAATTCGCTCAGCTGTAGCAGCCTCATATGTCCTGCTGCCGTGGTATCCATGTTTAACTTCTTTATTGCCCAGTATGCTCTGTGTTCCAACTCTACTGGCAAATGACATGCTTTACCAAAAACTAATTTATAAGGTGACATACCAATTGGTGTTTTGAATGCTGTCCGGTATGCCCACAATGCGTCATCCAATTTGATAGACCAGTCTTTCCTTGAGTCGTTCACCGTCTTTTCCAATATGCTCTTTACTTCTCTATTTGATACTTCCGCTTGCCCATTAGCTTGAGGGTGGTAAGCAGTTGTAGTGCGGTGGTAAACTCCATATAGCAATGAATTCACCGCTATTGCGAAATGGCTCTTCACGTCGATGAGAGCTCTTGGTGTGCCGAACCTTGTGAAAATATTCTTTTGGAGGAATTTTTGAACAGTCTTACTGTCGTTTTCTTTGGTGGCCACTGCTTCTACCCATTTGGACACATAGTCAACTGCCAGAAGGATATATTGATTTCCAAAGGAGGGCGAAAATGGCCCCATGAAATCAATTCCCCACACATCGAATAGTTCTACTTCCAATATCCTCAAAGACATTTCGTTTCTTGAGATGTTCCTGTTCTCGACAATTATCACATCTCCGCACAAAGGTATGGGCATCCTTAAAGAGTGTTGGCGATAGAATCCGCATTGCAATACCTTTGCCGCTGCTTGATGCCCCAAAGTGTCCACCACATGATAAGGTGTGGCAATGGGTGAGAACACGTGCATCTCTTCCTCCGTATACATCGCTGATGACTTGGTCAAGACATGTTTGTATAACATCGGTTCCTCCCAATAGTAATGCTTTACTTCTGAATAAAACCTCTTCACTTGCTGTCTTGACAAGCCTGGGGGTAGTATTTTAGCTGCAAGAAAGTTAACAAAATCAGCGTACCAAGGTAAATTAGAATTCATACTTACTCGAAACAGTTGTTCGTCTGGAAAGTGATCATTTATTTGCACATCCTCGTGTTACGGCTCTGTGTTTTCCAGTCTTGACAAGTGGTCCGCAACTGAATTCTCTGTTCCTTTCTTATCACGAATCTCTACGTCAAATTCTTGTAGAAGTAGGACCCATCGGATGAGGCGAGGATTCACATCCTTCTTTGTCATCAAGTACTTTGTAGCAGAGTGGTCAGTGTATACTATCACTTTATTCCCAATCAAGTATGGCCTGAATTTCTCAAACGCATATACTATAGCTAGTAGTTCTTTTTCAGTAGTTGCATAATTTAACTGTGCGTCATTTAGAGTTTTACTAGCATAGTAAATGGATCTAAATACCTTGTTGATTCTCTGTCCAAGCACCGCTCCAATCGCATAGTCGCCAGACGCACATTAGTTCGAATGGGAGCTCCCAGTTTGGTGCAATGACTATGGGTGCGGAAATGAGCTTCTCCTTGAGCGTTTGAAATGCGGTTAAGCATTCTTTATTGAAGTCGAAGGCAACCCCCGTCATTAGTAATGTGGAAAGAGGCTTTGAGACCTTTGAAAAATCCTTGATAAATCTTCTATAGAAACCTGCATGTCCAAGGAAACTTCTGACTCATTTTGTTGATACTGGAGGTGGTAGATTTTCGATCACAGAAATCTTTGCTTTGTCCACCTCAATACCTTGGTTTGATATTTTGTGTCCCAAGACGATTCCTTATGTTACCATGAAGTGACACTTCTCCCAATTTAGCACAAGGTTAGATTCTTCGCACCGGCTTAACACTGCTTCTAAATGCCTTAAACACTCATCGAATGATGCTCCAAAGACCGAAAAATCATCCATAAAGATCTCTATAGTTCTTTCTACCATATCTGAGAAAATTGCCATCATACACATCCGAAAGTTGCGCAGTGCATCGCAGTCCGAATGGCATCCTTCGAATGCAAATGTACCAAAGCGGCAAGTGAATGTTGTGTTTTCACGATCTTCGGGGCTATTTCAATCGTGATACCACGAGTATCCATCTAAAAGCGATAGTAGTTATGCCCGCAAGTCGCCCAACATTTGATCTAGGAATGGCAACGGAAGTGGTCTTTTCTCGTTACTTTATTCAACTTGCGATAGTCAATGCAAATTCTCCATCCGTGACCGTTCTCGAGGATGAGTTCGCTTTTCGTTAGTCACCACCGTTATTCCACCTTTTTCGCACCACTTGTATCGGGCTTACCCATGTCCGTCGGATATGGGGTAGATTACTCTGCGTCGAGCCATTTTAGGATTTCCTTTCACTACCTCTTTCATGTTTGGGTTTAGTCGCCTTTGGGCTTCGATGGATGGTCCGCTTCTCATTTAGACGGATCTTATGCATTCATCGTTGATGGACTTATCCTTTTATGTCCGCTAATGTCCATCCAATGGCCCGCCATGATTCTTTAGTACTCTTAGCGATTTGTCAATCTCTTCGGTGGATAGGTGGCATGAAATGATCACCGTAAGGTTTTTCTTCACCAGGTATTGGTATTGTAGATGATTGGGTAGGTTTTTAACTCTAACTCGAGCCTTCTCGTGGATGGTAATGATCTTTCCGTACTGGCCCAAGTTCTTCATACTTCCTTGTATCCCATTTTCATAAGCATTCATCCAATTTGCATACTCCTCAACCGATCGCTTTACTATCATCATCCCACGTGGTCGCGATTTCTTCAAGCGTATCATCATATCCGAACTCTTTGGTGACATCGCTTCTTCGCTAAGATCAATGGTGAGCGCTTATCCTTGGCCTCCGAAAAGTTGCTCGAAAAACATTGAAAATCACCTCTTCTTCGCTCACTGCTTCAATTCCCCTTTGTGAACATCAATGAGCTCCTGTCCTATGGCTAAGAAGGGTCTGCCAAGTATGATGGGGATTACATCGTTATCTTGTATGTCTAAGATAACGAAGTCGGCGGGGAAGATGAACTTGTCCACATTCACTAAAACATCTTCGATGACTCTCCGGATGAACAATTGAGCGGTCACTAACCGCAAGGTGATGTTTGTAGGTCTGATTTCTCCCATTTCTAGTTTGCGAAAACTAGATAGGCATCGATTTATGCTCGCTCCTAGTCGCATGCTGCCTTCCGACATTCAAACTCCCAATAGTACATGGGATGGTAAAGCTCTGTGGTCTTGTAACTTACGAGGCGCTTGTCTTTGTAATATGGCACTACATTCCTCGATCAACATCAACGCTTCGTAATCCTCTATCCTCCTTTTTTTGCTAAGCACATCCTTCATGAACTTGACGTAGCTCGGCATTTGTTCTAATGCTTCAGCAAACGGGATATTGAGTTGCAATTGTTTGAGGACCTCCACGAATCTGGAGAATTGCTTCGCTGGCGGTGCATGTTTTTAATTTCGAGGATATGGTATCATCACCGGGTGCGGTACACGGTGGTCTTGATTTCGTTCTGGTTCTGGCGCCGCGTTCGATCTTAGCCGCGGCGCTCACTTTCCTCAGACCGCCGATTCCGTAACCTTCGTGACCGCTCTCGCATTGTCTCAGAATCTTGGCGCGCCCACGCTTTCATCGGCCAGCTGCTGCGAACTCTCTATCTCCCCGATTCGCATCCTTCGTGTCAATTGCACGACATTGTGTTTCCTCATTGCCTACCCCAGGTGCAGATTGCTCTTCATGTGTTTCGCTGTTGAATATGATTGCGAGCTCTGCTATTTGCGTTTCCAACTTCTGCATGACCATTCTTGTTTCATCTATGAACTGATTTTGGTACCTCGTGAGACCAAGTATCGTTTCTCTTAATTCCTCCCTCTCTTCCTCTATGGTTGGTTCTCTGTCATATTGACAGTAAAAATCCATATCTAAAAATTTCCTGAGATAAATCAAAACCAACAAAGAATCACGGCACCTCGAACTTTTCGAAAATAAAACGTAAAAATTAAAAATTAAAAGAAAAGTTAAAAACCAAATTAGAAATTAAAAATAGACAAATTTGATATTGAACTATACCTAATCCCCGGCAACGGCGCCAAAAACTTGATGCGCGGTAAGATGCACACACTTTAAACGCAAGTGCACGTTATCGTGACAAGTAGTATAGTCTTGATAAGACCGAATATCGTCCTCTAGGATTAGGGTTCAAGTACCAACTATCTATTTTCTAGTATCTATTTGGCGAATTGATAAATGATTGGTTGTTTATAACTAAGAATTATGAAATCTATCTTAAGATAAAGATTTAATTGATGTGTGATGAGAATTGGGCTTCGATTTATCCTTTGTATCCGGTTATGCTAAGTACTAATGCTTTAACTTATGGTTTTCTTCTTTTGGAGAAAGCGGGTTCTGAAATCGCTTTATACTCCGTTAGGTTATATAAACACTCAACCCAGATGTCGCACCTTACCTACCTTTGGTGATAAGGATAACTTTATAGGAGGATTAAGAGCAAAACCTAGTTGGCCGTCACGCACAATGCGCAAAATTAGGGTTGTTAAGCCTCTCATCAAATCTACATAAAAAATAGAGGTAAATACATCCCCAATCCAAGAATGTCTACCCAACTTACAAAGATATTCACAATCCCCTTCTAATCGATTAGAAATCATATAGTGATAATTAGTTGTCAATTAATTACAAGAATTCAACTCAATTATTGGATAGATCTCACAATAAGAAAAATAATCATAAGCGTGCATTAATTTATAAGATAATTTTCTAGCAATTCAACAATGGAAAGCCCTATAATAGAATAACTCCTAGCCATTGACATTACAAGAACTAATTCCATATTCATCATACAAAAACTGAAATAAAGAACAAGAAAGGGAAAAGAAATTACTAAACTAATGGTATCCAATCTCAAGCAAAAGTCTTGAGTTGTGCAAGAAGGAACCTTAAAAGCGCCTGGTTCTCCTTTTATAGTACAAACCGTCTCCTCTTTTCCTTGCCTGGCCCGCATTTCGTCAAAAGACCTAATTTTTCAGCGTCGGCGCGCGGCCTGTGACAGCGCCATGGCCGGAAGTTTTGCAATCCGTCGGGTGTTTTGCGCGCGGCCCGATATCTGGCTGCGAGCGCGCGCTGGGACTCTGTAGCTTCCGGATGTTTAGGCGCGCGACCCTGCATCTGGTTGCGAGCGCCCGCGCGCTGGATCTTCTGCGACCTCTGCGAATAGTGGCGCGCGACCGCTGCTTTTAGCAGCGAGGCGCGGCTGTGCAGGTTTCAGCCTCGTTCGCCACTTTCTCTGTTTCCAGCTCTGGCATCTCCTCGTTTGCCCTCTTTTTGCTCCTTTTCCGCTATTTGGCCATTTTAACCACTTTGACTCAAAAGAAAGAAAAACTATCCTAATACGACACTTATATGTGCAAAATGGGACAAAAGACTAACTAAAACTGTCTCAAAAGGTGTATATAAAATACACCGATCAGGTGTACCAATTTGTAAAGGCCCTTTGTGACCTTAGAGTAAGCATTAATTTGATGCCGTTTGCTATTTTCAAGAAGTTAGGTTTGAGCGATCCCCGACATACAAGTATGAGATTGCTCATGATGTATAGTATAATGAAACTACTAATGGGGATCATTTATGATATTCTTGTGAAGGTTGATAAATTTATCTTCTCTATCAATTTTGTATATTGGATTGTGCGGTCGACTATGATATTCTCATAATCTTGGAACATCTATTCTTAGTGATGGAGAGAGTGGTATGTGATATGGAGAGTGGATAGTTGAAGTCTGAATGAATGACGAAGAGGTTACCTTTCATGTGTGCAAATTCATAAAACAATCTATGGATATAGGGGTTATTTCAGTTATTGATGTGATTGATGATGATGTAGAATTGAACATCGAGGTTGATGTTATCGAAGGGGCATTGATGGCGGTATTGATAAACCATGATGATGAGGTAGTTGAGGGGATGTAGAGACTATGCTTGCTCTTGAGGGCCAAGTCACTTTCAAGCCCCATTTAGAGTACAAGTTTCAAAAGCTGAATAATTCATTGTCGGTTATTATCTCATTCAAGCTTAATGAAAGCCAAGTGAAAGCTTTATTGTCAATCTTGAGAACCTATATAAGAGCAATTGGGTGGACTATAGCGGATATCTGAGGGATAAGTTCTGGTGTATGTTGTAACATTCCGGAATTTTCGGCAATGGTTTGAGCACCTTAACGTAGGCAAGTAAACTCGGACCCCGAGAAGTGTATGTTGTATTTACATATGCTAATAAGGAAATTAGTATATAAAAGGATGTGATCCCAAAATAATTTTGGACATAACAAGTGCGATGACGGGGATCGAGAATAATTTTGGTGTGCGTATAAAGAGGTTAATATGACATTGAGTATACGAAGGTTTTATAAGTTATGGAGATTTAAGTGAATTAAGATTAAGAATTAATTGTGTGATTAATTTTTAAGTGAGGACAATATTTGGTGGTGTGTTACATGTTGCAACATGGAAATACATTTATGCATGTCACATACTAAGTGACACCTATAGAAGATAACTCACACTAAGTCAACAACGAATTGATGAATCAGTAACTCATTCATTTCATTTGTTACTATTGTCTTCATACTATACTCATTAGTCATTAGTTACCTCTATCTCTCCCTTTACATATATAGGTCTAGAAGAATATTATTCATCGGCTAACGTATGCTGGTGTTTTTGTCTCTTCGACCAATATTACATGGTTATCATCTTTTGTTTCAGTTCTACCATCACCTTTTCCTGATTTTATTTAATGAGTTTTAATAATGTCTATTAAACGATAATCATAAGAGGATTCCAAACCTCGACTTGATGGCGGTTATTATGAAGATAAACATCGTCGGAGAGTGCCTTTTCTTAGAAGTGTTATTTTGGAAGTAGTGAATATGCGTAGAGTGCAACATTTTATGGAGCCACTGATTATCGAGTAGATTAAGGAAAAATAGGCTGGTTGTAGATTATTTATGATTAACGTGGGGTGAACGGGTTGTTCATGTTGAATTATTGAAGAATCTATCTCCAAGGTATGTTAAGGTCAATTATTTCTTTCTTTTGGCATGTTCCATGTAACGAAATATAACTGTGATATTATTCCATAAATTACTATACTCCTAGAGGTTAAAAATATTCATGTTATTGATTCCTATGTTAAAAACATGTCTAAATATGTTTCTAAGTCCTTGTTGAGTCATACAAAGAATATGTTGATATTCACAGTGTTAACCGAAGATATAATGATATTGTCACTCGGGATGTTTTATTGTCATTCATGCATTTTCATTTGTATTGTATTCATATAGTACCCTGAACCACTTGTGTTATGCACACTATTATATGATAAATATTATATATATGTACGGGATATGAGAAAAAGAGGAAAAGACGTTATATATGCACACCACCTGCAGCTGGTACAGACTATCACAAAAGAGCCCTAAGAGACCAAAATAATTCAATGACTGTGTGGCCAATATTAAGCCTGTATGGCTAGCCTATGTGACTCATATGATATAACCGCATGCATGTGTGACAGTTATGGGTAGGATGCATGTGTGACCATAGTATATCACATTTGCATCATGCATACATTCATTAACCATTATAAGGTATGATGCCCACAGAGGCTGTTATGAAAAGGAAGTTGCATGTGTGGTCAATATTATACCGCATTTGCTGTCACACCCCGAACCCCGGGCCCGCGACTGGTGCCCTATCTGGGCACCATTTTATTCATACAACACAATAAACTGCGGAAGACAAATAACACTTTTTTTTCTTAAACAAAGGCAAAGCCGATAAAGCTGCCATAATATAAGTCACCCGAAAGGGTCTACACTGTTCAACAATGTAAATACAACTCTAGCCAGTTCATCCCACAAATGAATACAGACCTCTAAGATTTTGGACAAATACTATGACGGGACAAGGCTCCGCCGTACCTCTGAATATACCTAGCAATAATGACAAGCTCCGGAACATTGGAGCTATCCCATAAAGCTGAACAATGATCCTAAGTTCGCGGATCCACAACTGAGTACCTAGACCTGCGGACATGAACGCAGCCTCCCGGAGAAAGGGGGGTCAGTACAACAATAATGTACCAAGTATGTGAACATAAGGTACTGTAAATAAACTCATAACACGACAAATATGACAGGGACAAGTATGAAAATCAAATACCAGATCCAACCGTGTCATGTAGCAGAAGAGTACCTTTTCAAAATGAGACTTATAACATAATCATGGACGCACTCACATGGTTTCAAATATACTTTTTTTTCTTCAAACAAGAGTCATGAAATAAGATCCCAACTATCCCACTTTCAAAATTAAGAAATTATGGACCTTCTCACATAATCTCAACTATCACATTTTCAAATTAGAAATTATGGACATTCTCACATAATCTCAACTATCACATTTTAAAATAATGAATTATGGACATTCTCACATAATCTTAACTATCACATTTTCAAACAATGAATTATGGACATTCTCACATAATCTCAACTATCACATTTTCAAACAATGAATTATGGACATTCTCACATAATCTCAACTATCACATTTTCAAATAATGAATTATGAACATTCTACGAAAAATAGAAAAAAGAAAAAGAAGCCCATTTTTTTCTCCCTACGGTCGAGCAGCTAAAGCTCCTTTCCTTTTAAAGTTCTTTTTAATCCTTTGTCTCTTCCAGATTGGTGACCCGGTTAGGTTCGCTATACACTCACGGAGCACTAACTTCAAACGTGAAGTAACCCTTCAGATGCTCTCTCCGCCCATGCCGAATACGTACTTTTTTCCTAACATAATATGTTAATGGTTTAAATTGGTGCAGCTCAGCTGGAAGAGATTCTAAGCGGGCGGCGCCCTGAATCAATCAAAAAGCTTATTGATTTCCGTATCGTATCTTGCTGGTAATGGATTGATTCTGGAATGTAGATCATATGGATGTAGAAAAAGCTTCACATTTGGATGAAATAGAAACATCTCTTTTCCATTTCTATGGAAGAGGATTTCTCCCCATTTTTAGGGCTTTTATTGGTCCGCCAGAACGGTTTATTCGAATATGAAATCCAATCTTGGAAATGCTACTGGTGCTTATTATGTTCCCAATCTATGAAAGAAGAGTTGGCCTCGGGACATGACATTCGTTCGGTTATTGAATGCCGACCCAAGCTTTTTATTATGCATTATGCAAAAAAAAAGCAAAAATGGGATTGGATTTGTCCTCTCACTACGCCACCTCAGCAGCTGGGACTCCCTGTATCTAATTCATGTTCATGCTAACAGAAGAGCGGATCCAATACCAAGACGACTTACGGGCCGGAGATAGAGCTAATCTTAACTATAATCACGATCATGGACTTATCTCACATGATCTAAATACAATCACAATCACAATCATGAACTTATCTCACACGATCTAAATACAATGATAATCATGGACTTATCTCACATGATCTCAATACAATCACAATCATGGACTTATCTCACATGATCTAAATACAATCACAATCATAGACTTATCTCACATGATCTCAATACAAGTCGTACGTATACGTATAATATCCTTGAGATTCAATCCCAAAAACACTATTAGGGAATTGCACCCAAAATCAACATTTACAACAACTTCCATTATTTCCTAACGAATCTTACCAACATCCACCATAAGACTTGGTAAGAACTTAGACATAATTAAGACAAGTATACCTTCATAATAAAGTTACGTATACTCCAATAACAAGGCAAGTATACTTCACATAATCAAGTCACATATGCTTCATATAATCAAGTCTTTTATACTCATGTATACTCCAATAACAAGGCAAATATACTTCACATAATCAAGCCATATATGCTTCATATAATCTAGTCTCTTATACTCACGTACAATCCAATAACAAGGCAAATATACTTCACATAATCAAGCCACATATGCTTCATATAATCTAGTCTCTTATACTTACATATACTCCAATAACAAGGCAAGTATACTTCACATAATCAAGTCACATAACTTGGAAAATAAAGTCTCATAATCTTTTAAAGAAATCAAGTCTCATAACTTTAAATCAAATCTATTAACTTTAGAAATCAAGTCCCATAACTTGAAAAATAAAGTCTCATAATCTTTTAAAGAAATTAAGTCTCATAACTTTAAATCACATCTCTTAACTTTAGAAATCAAGTCCCATAACTTGAAAAATAAAGTCTCATAATGTTTTAAAGAAATCAAGTCTCATAACTTTAACTCAATTCATTTACTTCAAATAAATCAAGTCACATAGACTCACCAAAATCAAGTCACATAGACTTTCCAAATAATCATGTCAAAAGAAGGAAGGATAGTTCACATACCTCGTTGGCGACTAACCCAAACGACAAGTAGCAATACGCTACAATGTACTTCAACCTTATTGACTATTCCACAAGCCAAGTAGAATGTGCTACACGTAGTACTTCAACCTATAATGACGATAACACTTCTATCAATATCATACTTACTAGTATAAGACTTATACCAAATAATGGCCCTCTAATTCTACGGAAATTTGGGTAGCACTTCCTTTGTTTTCACGTACTTTTCCATTTTTTCCAGGTCTGTATTCATCAACCAACAAGCGACATTTAAGGCACAACCAACAGTTAAACAAAGGGGTTACACACCTAACTTGACGTGTAAAATTCTGCCCCACAATCACATTAAAACACTCTATAAAACAGTCCATAATTCTCGGCACAAAACAATCCACAATTCTACAATATTAAGGGTACAATGTGAAGCCTTTAACACCATTTTTATACCCTTATTCTTTAGGACTTTCATTAGCCATTTTACCACATTAATCATGCATATTAGGGGCTGATTTTACAGGATATATGCACCCCAAAACAGTCCATAAAATGACATCTCAACGTCTAACAGTTTTGAGCAGTTTTTAGTCCAACAATAACTACAACAATCCAAAGTCCTTTTCCTTAATTCCTTTTATTCCAATTCAAGTTTCAACATGTTATACAAGTTATATAATCTATCAACTACAATATTACCTTCATTATATAACATGTACCAAGTGTAAATAACGACAATAACCAACGAAATCCGAAAACCTCAAAATTAGTCTAGCTCTCGGCCAAGCCTTAAAAAATTGTCCAAACACTTTTTAATCCTCATTATTTTTAGTAAAAGTTCATCCATACATTATAACAATAAGTTTACTTTAAAAGAAGAAGGACTTTTACCTCATTTTGTGCCCAAAACGCCCCAAAACAGTCCACTCGTCTTTGGCCCACAGTTTTTGTTTCGCTCCACTTCTTCAAGATCCAATCACATATATGTATCTCCTACAACCATAGGAACAACTCCCCTTCACGTTCCATCACCAAAAAGTCGACAGAAAACCCTAAAATCTCTAACCCTAGCCACGACCCAAATGAGATTTGAGGTTAATGGTGGTTTATTTTGGCTTAACACTTGGTTAGGGTTCTTAATCTTGTATTATGAACTAAGCTTGGAAGATTTAAGGATCTTAGTCTTCAATAATGGCCTTTGGCCCAAATCTTGAGAGAGGAGATAAAACCTGTGTAATGAAAATATTTTCTAAGTGTAGATAAGTCTTGCAAGCTCTCTTGATATATATAAATATCTACAAGTGTAGCAAGACAAGTGGAGTGGGACCCACTTGTCCACTTGTCTTCAAAATATCTAAAGTCCAAGTCCAAGTCAAAGTCAAGTGGAGGGGTGACACGTGTCTCCCTCCGATTGGTCCAAAATATTATAATTTTTCGAAGGTCCCCGCGAAATTGTGAAATCTTGTTGACAGAAAATTTAGTGGGTTAAAACCAATTCTCGGCGGACCCCATATTATCAATTCCAATACCTTATAATCCAATACCAAGTCATAAATTCAATTAGAAGTATTAAACTTCAAGTTAATAATTTTTTCGTCGTCACATTTTTCCGAAATTTTCCTTTAAGAAAATGTAATAATTTTTTCCTTCCAATATTCAAGTTTTCTTTCCTTAATCACGTCCTCAAATCAATGTCATGGAATTACGGGGTGTAACATCCTTTCCCCCTTAGAAACATTCGTCACGAATGTTCATACTAGGTGTCAAGCTGAAATTCCAAGTGTCAACTTAACCGCACTTGCACACAACCATCACATGCTCACGTTTTATCCATTCTCGGCTCCCACGACCTGGTTCTGGTGGAACGCGTCCACGTACTCGTACAACGATTAACTAGACTTGGGCTTTGCACCCTCGTGACCCTATCACATAGCGGGACCACCTCCAACTGACCTCACTCCATTTCATGCTACATGTTGACCCGAAATTGGCCCACAACCCGACCCATCGTCACACTTAACATTCATTCTTGGTCTGAAATAATCTTACTACCCGAGAAGGCCTTGTACATCTAAGGTCTCAGCGGTTATCAATATTCTATGGTTCACAATTATTCAATGTCCCAAGCTTACATTATCAGTCCCCACATACGGGTAAGGTAGCTTCTCATAATCTCAAAATCACGTTGTCTTAACCATAACAACCCTATTTACTCCATACCAATATTATTAACACATATCACTTAAGTATACAACACGGCTTAATCTATCAACATGGTATGTCCTTAAGTCAATTGAACCTGATCTTTCAAGAGTCTATCAAAATCTTAGTCAGTTCATTACCTCCTGACTATTCCAAATCAGTACATATATAAAGCCTAGGTGGGGATTCAATAAACAGTTCCACACCTTTCAAGTAATTATTAAGGCTTAACCAACTCATGGTAATTCATAATCATTTCAGGCAACACACAGGACCCCAAATAAATACGCTCGTACAGATACACATCATCATTATACCAACTATACAATAGTTTTACCAACCTGAATACGAAGTCCATATAATCCTTTCTAGGCCACTGTTGCCTTTCTCATAGATGCAACCACAATAATACGTTAGAGAGAGACTACCCTAACAACACAACTCTATCGCACGATCTCAGAGTGAGAAGAAGGGAAACCAATCCTAAATGTACTATAGCCTTCTGTTTATGGATGTGGTGCACAACACACCGATAAACAAGACTACTATACACGGTCTGTAGATATTCCAAAGACTAACTGCTCTGATACCACTCGGTCACGCCCCGAATCCCGGGCCCGCACTGGTGCCCTACCTGGGCACCCTTCTATTCATACAACACAATAAACCGCGGAAGACAAATAACACTTTTTGTTTTCTTAAACAAAGGCAAAGCCGATAAGGCAGCCATAATATAAGTCACCCGAAAGGGTCTACACTGTTCAACAATGTAAATACAACTCTAGCCAGTCCAGCCCACATATGAATACAAACCTCTAAGATTTTGGACAAATACTATGACGGGACAAGGCCCCGTCGTACCTCTGAATATACCTAGCAATAATGACAAGCTCCGGAACATTGGAGCTATCCCATAAATCTGAACAAGAATCCTAAGCTCGCGGATCCACAATTGAGTACTTAGACCTGCGGACATGAACGCAGCCCCCCGGAGAAAGGGGGGGGGGGGTCAGTAGAATAATAATGTACCAAGTATGTGAACATAAGGTATTGTAAAACTCATAACAGGACAAATATGACAGGGACAAGTATGAAAATCAAATACCAGATCCAACCGTGTCATGTAGCAGAAGAGTACCTTTTCAAAACGAGACTTATAACATAATCATGGACGCACTCACATGGTTTCAAATATACTTTTTTTTTCTTCAAACAAGAGTCATGAAATAAGATCCCAACTATCCCACTTTCAAAATTAAGAAATTATGGACCTTCTCACATAATCTCAACTATCACATTTTCAAATTAGAAATTATGGACATTCTCACATAATCTCAACTATCACATTTTCAAATAATGAATTATGGACATTCTCACATAATCTTAACTATCACATTTTCAAACAATGAATTATGGACATTCTCACATAATATCAACTATCACATTTTCAAATAATGAATTATGGACATTCTCACATAATCTTAACTATCACAATTTCAAACAATGAATTATGGACATTCTCACATAATCTCAACTATCACATTTTCAAATAATGAATTATGGACATTCTCACATAATCTTAACTATAATCACGATCATGGACTTATCTCACATGATCTAAATACAATCACAATCATGAACTTATCTCACATGATCTAAATACAATGACAATCATGGACTTATCTCACATGATCTCAATACAATCACAATCATGGACTTATCTCACATGATCTAAATACAATCACAATCATAGACTTATCTCACATGATCTAAATACAAGTCGTACGTATACGTATAATATCCATGGGATTCAATCCCAAAAGCACCATTAGGGAATTGCACCCAAAATCAACATTTACAACAACTTACATTACTTCCTAACGGCTCTTACCAACATCCCCCATAAGACTTGGTACGAACTTAGGTATAATTAAAACAAGTATACCTTCATAATAAAGTTACGTATACTTCACATAATCAAGTCACATATGCTTCAGATAATCTAGTCTTTTATACTCACGTATACTTCAATAACAAGACAAATATACTTCACATAATCAAGCCACATATGCTTCATATAATCTAGTCTCTTATACTCACGTATAATCCAATAACAAGGCAAATATACTTCACATAATCAAGCCACATATGTTTCATATAATCTAGTCTCTTATACTCACGTATACTCCAATAACAAGGCAAGTATACTTCACATAATCAAGTCATATAACATGGAAAATAAAGTCTTATAATCTTTTAAAGAATTCAAGTCTCATAACTTTAAATCAAATCTCTTAGCTTTAGAAATCAAGTACCATAACTTGAAAAATAAAGTCTCATAATCTTTTAAAGAAATCAAGTCTCATAACTTTAAATCAAATCTCTTAACTTTAGAAATCAAGTCCCATAACTTCAAAAATAAAGTCTCATAATCTTTTAAAGAAATCAAGTCTTATAACTTTAACTCAATTCATTTACTTCAAATAAATCAAGTCACATAGACTCACTAAAATCAAGTCACATGGGCTTTCCAAATAATTATGTCTAAAGAAGGAATGATAGTTCACATACCTCGTTGGCGACTAACTCAAACGACAAGTAGCAATACGCTACAATGTACTTCAACCTTATTGGCTATTCCACAAGCCCAGTAGAATGTGCTACACATAGTAATTCAACCTATAATGACGATAGCACTTCTATCAATATCATATTTACTAGTATAAGACTTATACCAAATAATGGCCCTCTAATTCTACGGAAATTTGGGCAGCACTTCCTTTGTTTCCACGTACTTTTCCATTTTTTCCAAGGTCCGTATTCATCAACCAACAAGCCACATTTAAGGCACAACCAACAATTAACCAAAGGGGATTACACGCCTAACTTGACGTGTAAAATTCTGCCCCACAATCACATTAAAACAGTCTATAAAACAGTCCATAATTCTCGGCACAAAACAATCCTCAATTCTACAATATTAAGGGTACAATGTGAAGCCTTTAACACCCTTTTTATACCCTTATTCTTTAGGACTTTCATTAGCCATTTTACCACATTAATCATGCATATTAGGGGCTGATTTTCCAGCATATATGCACCCCAAAACAGTCCATAAAATGACATCCCAACGTCTAACAGTTTTGGGTAGTTTTTCGTCCAACAATAACTACAACAATCCAAAGTCCTTTTTCTTAATTCATTTTATTTCAATTCAAGTTCCAACATGTTATACAAGTTATATAATCTATCAACTATAATATTTCCTTCATTATATAACATGTACCAAGTGTAAATAACGACAATAACCAACGAAATCTGAAAACCTCCAAATTAGTCTAGCTCTCGGCCAAGCCTTAAAAAATTGTCCAAACGCTTTTTAATCCTCATTATTTTTAGTACAATTTCATCAATACATTATAACAATAAGTAATATTCAATTACATTAAAAGAATAAGGACTTTTACCTCATTTTGTGCCAAAAAAACGCCCCAAAATAGTCCATTCGTCTTTGGCCCACAGTTTTCATTTAGCTCTACTTATTCAAGATCCAATCACATATATGCATCCACTACAACAGTAGAAGCAACTTCCCTTCACGTTCCATCACCAAAAAGTCGACGAAAAACCCTAGCCACGACCCAATTGGGATTTGAGGTTAATGGTGGTTTATCTTGGCTTAACACTTGGTTAGGGTTCTTAATATTGTATTATGAACTAAGCTTGGAAGATTTGAGGATCTTGGTCTTCAATAATGTCCCTTGGCCGAAATCTCGAGAGAGAAGAGATAGAACTTGTGTAATGAAAATATTTTCTAAGTGTAGATAAGTCTTGCAAGCTCTCTTGATATATATAAATATCTATAAGTGTAGCAAGACAAGTGGAGTGAGACCCACTTATCCACTTGTCTTCAAAATATTTAAAGTCGAAGTCAAAGTCAAGTGGAGGGGTGACACATGTCGCCCTCCGATTGGTCCAAAATATTATAATTTTTTGAATTTCCCCGCAAAATTGTGAAATTCTCGGCGGACTTCATATTGTCAATTCCAATACCTTATAATCCAATATCAAGTCCATAAATTCAATTAGAAGTATTAAACTTCAAGTTAATAATTTTTCTGTCGTCACATTTTTCTGAAATTTTCCTTTAAGAAAATGTAATAATTCTTTCCTTCCAATATTCAAATATTCTTTCCTTAATCACGTCCTCAAATCAATGTCATGAAATTACGGGGTGTAACATTTGCATTGCATAACATGTATGCATATGTATTAGAGTCTCAGAGGTATTTACTACTAGTCAGTTTTTTCTGTTTCAGATGTTGTTGTATGATACTATTCATGTCTGACATACTCAGTACATCAGTCGTACTAACATTCCTTTTGTCGGGGGACACTGCGTTTCATGCGGGTGTAGTAGACTTGTATGGCTTTGTCGGCCTTGGTATGAGTATATGTATGTGTGTGTGTGTATATATATATATATATATATATATATATATATATATATATAACTGAGTTTCCTAATTAAGAGTTTCTATAATCTTGTTCGGCTTAGTCCGTAAGTAATTATGATAGATGTTAAATGTACGAATGACGGTACCCGGTAGGTGGGATCCGGATGCTTGTCATGACCCTCCGGTTTGGGGTCGTGACATATGTACTCAACGAATCCATCTTGAAGAGAATAGTTCCCCAAGTGTTGAGCATCAATGGAGGTTAAACCCCTAAATGCAAGAGATTGTCAAGAAAGAAATTATAAAGTGGTTAGATGCCAGGGTAGTGTACCCTATTTCTGATAGTGTATGGGTAAGCCCCGTGCAATTGTGCCAAATAAAGGAGGGATCACAGTGGTCCCAAATGATAAAAATGAGTTGATATCAATGAGGACGGTAATCGGGTGGAGAGTTTGCACGGACTACCGGAAGTTGAATAGTGCTACAAGAAAAAATCACTTCCCCTTACCTTTCATTGACCAAATACTTGATAGGTTTGCGGGAAAGTCTTACTATTGTTTCTTGGACAGGTACTCGGGCTACAATAAAATCTAAATAGCCCCGGATGATTAAGAAAAGACCACATTCACTTGTCTATATAGTACATTCACCTTTCGAAGGATGTCTTTCGGTCTTTGCAATGCTTCTACCACCTTCCAACATTTTATGATGGCAATTTTTGATGATTTAGTGGAAGATGTTGTGGAGGTCTTCATGAATGACTTCTCCGTTGTTTGGGAGTCCTTTGAAGCTTGCTTGGAAAATGTCCCCCTTGTATTGAAAAGATGCGAAGAGACCAATTTGTTCTTAAATTGGGAGAAGTGTCACTTTATGGTTACGCAAGGCATAGTCATTGGTCATAAGATCTCCAAGGATGATATTGAAGTAGAAAAGGACAAGATTGAAGTGATTGCCAAGTTGCCTCCTCCCACAACCATCAAGGGTATCCGAAGTTTCTTAGGGCATGTCGGGTTTTGTAGAATATTTTTCAAAGATCACAAGCCCAATGTGCAAACTATTGGAAAAAGATGCAAAATTTGAGTTCAATGAAGCATGCCTCAAAGCTTTTGAGGATTTAAAAGAGAAATTGATTTCGGCTCCTATAATTGTGACTCCAAATTGGGATCTCCCCTTTGAATTGATATGTAATGCACGTTGGGTTGCTATTGGGGCTATGTTGGGTCAAAGACAAGGAAAAATCCTTCACCCAATCTACTATGCAAGTAGATCGCTTAATGAGGCTAAAAACAATTACATGGTGACAGAACAAGAGTTGCTTTCCATTGTCTTTGCTTTTGAAAATTTTTGGTCTTACCTATGGGGTTCTAAAGTGGTGGTGTATTCCAATCATGCAACCCTCTAATACTTAATGTCAAAGAAGGGCGTGAAGCCACACTTGATTAGATGGGTACTCCTTCTACAAGAGTTTGATTTTGAGATCAAATATCAGAAGGGTTGTGAGAACCAAATAGCAGACCATTTGTCAAGGATAGAAGAGGTCGGAAGGCCAAAGAATGAATTGGAGATCAATGATGAGTAAGTATTTGCTTCATCTCAAGAACTCATCCCTTGGTATGTCGATTTCGCAAATTACTTGGTGAGTGGAATCATGCCGGATCATCTAAACTCTTATCAAAAGAAGAAATTCTTGAGAGACTTCCAACATTATTATTGGGATGATCCTTATCACTTTCGGATTTGCACCAACAACATGATTCATAGATGTGTGCCCGAGGTTGAGACTTTGCCTATTATAGAAGCATGCCATACTTCACCCATTGGGGGTCACCATGCTAGTCAACACATGGCCCTCCAAAATTCTTTAAAGTGGCATAGATAGTGGTTTAATGCCAAGGCCGACGACGGAAGCTCGGGACGGAGCCGTGAATTTTATTGGCCAACAATCTATAAGGATTCTCATGAATTTGTGATGAATTATGACCAATGTTAAAGAGAAGGTAATATCTCTAGAAGGCATGAGTTGCATATATCTCATATTATTGAAGTGGAATTGTTTGATGTGTGGAGAATAGATTTCATGGGGCTATTTATGAGTTCGTTTGACAATAAATATATACTTGTGACGGTTGATTATGTGTCCAAGTGGGTTGAAATCGTCTCCCTTCCGAACAATGAAGGGAAGAGTATCACATTGTTCCTCAAGAAGAACATTTTTCACTCATTTTAGGACACCTAGAGCCATCATAAGTATGGAGGATCTCACTTTTGTAATAGAGTGTTTGCCTCCCTTCTTGAAAAGTATGGTGTAAAGAATAAGGTGACAACTCCTTACCACCCCCAAACAAGTGGTCAAGTGGAAGTATCCAACTGGGTTTCGATGAAGACGTTTTATCTCATGAGGACGGATTGGTCAAGAAAGCTTGATGATGTCTTATGACCGTACATGATGGCATACAAGTCTCCTATTGGGATGTCACCATACAAGTTAGTATTTGGTAAGGTATAAAGGTGCAATACAAGACATTATGGACATTGAAAAAGCTAAACATTGATTAGGAGAATGCATCGAAGTTAAGGAGGGATCAAATCAACGATATGGATGAGTTTCATCTCCAAGCATATGAAAATTCCATTTTCTACAAGGAGAGGATGAAGTTCCTCTATGATAAGAGGATTTTGAAGCGGGAATTTTCACCCAGGGACTTGGTCTTTCTCTACAATTCTAGACTCAAGTTGTTTTTCGAAAAGTTGAAGTCGAGATGGTCTGATCCTTTCAAAGTGATGAAGGTCTTCCCATATGGTGTCATTTAATTAGAGATCAAAGTTGATAACATTTTCAAGGTTAATGGACAATGAGTCAAGCATTACATGAAAAGTTTTGATGATCATAGGGTGAATGAAATCACCACCTTCTACGAACTTTGAAGAATTTGTGGTAACATTCATCGTGTTGTGACGTTAAATCAAGTACTAATGGGAGGCAACCCAATATTTTACTTTGTTTTCTTTATTTTTCTTTGTTCAATTGTGTGTTTGATAGTTTGTTAAGTATGTAGGATTTGAAAACACATGCAAAATGGGGAGGAAGTATGAAAAGATGAGCAAAACAAGTAAAAAGAGAAAGAGAGACCATTGTGTGGGTATGTGGACCGCACTTTGGTCTGCAGAATTACACAGTACACCTGGGAGTTTTTGAACAAAATTGCAGAGAAATAGCCCCTTTTTTGCGGACCACAGTTCGGTTCTGCTATCGCAAAAAAGAGACCACATCATCTAATTTAATAAATGGTAAGTAGGATGCAGTCCGATTCTGCATACATCATACTAGAACTGTGACCTGATCCCGACCGCAGAACGTCTCAAGTATAAAAGGGTTGAAAATCACTAACTTCTTCACTTCTCTCTTTCGTGCTCACTTTGAAAATCAAAATGCTCCCTATTTCACTAAATTGTTACCCCCTCACACGCACGTCTCTTGAACATTATCCACTTCATTCAATCACTTCATCTTCCCCGTCTACTTGTCAATCACAAGGTATGTTTCTTTTCTCATTTTTCTTCTTTTTCTCGCAAGAATAGGTAAAAAGGGGTGGTTATGATCATAAAATCAACTTATGGGGTTGAATGGTTTTTGTATGATGTGCATGTGTGACGTATGTAGCTATGAAAGTGTGTAATTGTTTGTAGTTACCTTGTTTTCCCATATAGTTTAGAAATCATAAATCTTGTGAATTTGAAATGGTTGAAATTTTGCAAAATTATTTGAATATAGGGGGTGGGCTCGGGTTAAATTGCATGAATATTGAATTTGGGTGCTTAATGTGTGCGAGAAGGTTGTCAAGTGAGAAAATTTGTGAAATATTGCCTAAACATGCCTATGTTTGTTGAATTTGATTTAATTGAAACTGTAGTGAAGTCTGAGTACCTATGAGCGTAAATTGCAAGCATGTTTTAGGTTAATAATGTGTGTATGGTGATAGTGTAGGTGTGGCAACACTGGGTTTTGAAAATTAAGGTGCAATCGTTGAATAATACTCAAAATGAGCTACGCCCTTTTGTGAGCCGTATATTAGTTTTGCAGACTGTAGAAGAGCACCCCAGTCCGCAAAATCACCTAGTAAGTTTGGTTAGTTGAAAGGCAAAACTGTGATGCCTTTTGCGGGCCGTATAATGGTTCTGCAGACTGCAAAGTAGGCCGCAGGTTTGCTTAGTGAATTTGAGATTTCTGGGCAAAAGTGTGATCTCAGTCTGTGGACTGCAGTTTAGGTTTGCGACATCACAAATGTCACGACCCGTTCCGGGCCCGTGACTGGTGCCTTACCCCGGGCACCCTAGTGATACAACATCAGAGAAAACCAGCGGAAATAAAAAAACCTTAAACATGAAATGAGAGACATGATAGATAAACAGGCCAACCAAAAGCGATTTGCCTTGGTATATATACATAAAAACCCGAGCGATTATCCTTTTACAAAACCCTTCCCACAACAAAGGCTGCACCTCTAAGATTTTTTCAAAGAATGACGGACAGGGGCCCATACCACGAATGTACAAGAGACTACAACTCGTGAAACTACCAAAGATAAGCCTCGAAGGAACGGAGCTTTCAACACGCGAAATGTGATCCTAAGAGCGAGGACCACGATCGATGTACCTCTACCTGCGGCGTGAACGGCCCGAAGGAGGTCGATAACAGTACCAAGTATGTGAAAGCGTAAAATCAGAAATGAAATCATAGCGATCTATATAAAGCGAGAGACATGTATGATAACCAAACTACAAGATACAACATATAAATATATTAAGTCGTGACTCACGCCTCCAAATCATCACTGTGCGTGGAATTCCTTCTCACCGCGGCGATCATGATATGATATCAACAAGACAGAATCCAAATGGGAGCATACCCTGCGCTACGATCGTGTCGGTATGTCCAAAGGAAACAATAAGACAAAGATTCCAAATGGAAACATACCCGTGCGCTACGCATCGTGTCGATATGCCCGAGGAAACAATAAAGCGAGATTCCAAATGGAAACATACGTGCGCTACGCGTCGTGTCGAGATGCCCAAAGGAAACAATAAAGCGAGATCAAAATGGAAGCATACGTGCGCTACATCGCCGTGTCGGTATGTCAAAGCGATTAGCAAAGTAACACAATCAGCGAGGCGTGCGTGGAATTTCTCGTCGCTGCCGCGCGTCCAAGTAAGTTCTCAACAAGTCAACCGAATCCTCCAGAGGCGCGGTAGTATAGAAACACAATTCTTGCACAACAAAGGCTATCACGACAAGCGTAGGCAAGTTTCACAACAACAAGCATAGACAAGTTTCACAACAACAAGCATAGGCGGGTTTCACAACAACAAGCAGGCGGGTTTCACAACAACTCAAAGTACTTTCATTTTATGCCAAGGTCCGGTTTTAACCTAAAGTACTACGTCACGTTAAATTCCTTTTAAGAGATTCATTATTTTTATAAAAGTCACCCGATACGTAGTATAAAATAGAGTGACTTACATCTTTTAAGTAAACCAAAACAACTTCCATACTTTATGTTTTAAACCATTTTAAGACAACACAATGCCTTTCTTTTCCTAAAGTTCCAGGTTGCCTAATTTCAATTACACAAGTCTCTTTTAGAAAAGTTTCATAGTTCAATGTCTTAATCTCTTTTAAAACAATTGAGTAACATATGCCATAAAGTAGTAGGTTATTCTTGTTCATAATCAACCTTATTAAGCGGCCATGATCTAGAAAATGTAATATCATTTTGTCTCATCTTAGCTTCTACATGCGGATGGAGGTTTCTCTTGGTTTTAATAATACTTAATTATTCAATACATTTTCCTTTATTAACGCTGCGATGGTTTGTCGATACACGTTCGATTTCCAAATCGGTAAAACATTATTCCTTTCAAAAACCAAGTACTCATTACTCACGAATGAGGTTTCACACATCTTACAACATTCAAATCAATTTAATTAAGTTAAGTCCCTTATCTTATAAGATCACGTCTCTTAACTTCTAAGATCAAATAGCCATTCCTTTTTTTTTTATCTCTTTTAGACGTTATACCTAACTTTCCATAAAGCTAGTATAACTCTTAAGTTCTCAAAGCAGTATTACTCTTCTTTCAAAAAGGGTTTCTTAATGAAAGACTTCAAGTTCTTTATCATCACACATCAAGTCAGTTATAACTCAAATCAGTTACCTTTTAACAATCACCAGGCTTTTCTTATCTACATAAAGCTGTTATAACCAACTTCCCATAAAGCCGTTATAACCCTTTATGTTTTAAACCAATCAAATACTTTTAACACGTATGCGTCTCACCGTACATACATATCATGCTAGAAAGATAGGAAGAGGTTCACATACCTCGCGACGAGTATCGACTAATAGCAAAACGCTCAAGTACTTCAAACCGCTGCTACTCCTTAAGCCACGTAGATCGCACCACACGTATTACTTCCACCTATAAGGCCACAAGGCGCTTATTAACATCTATATCTCCTTGTTCCATATGCTACACAAAATTCGGCGACCTCCCCCAACATGCAGCGTAAATCTCCTCCTCTATCGGTAGCTACCAAGCCAACCAGGGGTTTGCACGCCTAACCGGACGTGTACAATTCTACCACGTAATACTACACAAGTCTCATGTCTGATCTATGTAATTACTGATTCACCACCTTTAAATTCGGGCTTAAGTCGCAAGACATTGCCGTAAGTATTATTCGAGCTTAAGTCAAAAGACATTGCACAATTATAATGTTCGATAATATATATAGTATACTTCAACTATATATTCCTACAACATGTAATTCCCAATTACAATAGAAGGTCAAGAGTGTTTACCTCGATAAGCCCAAAATTATCCGAGTATATATGTCGATCCCTGAGCAAGGTTTAGCTCCTACTCAGGCGCTCAATCCGCTCCAAACAACCCTTAGAAGTTCTAACCAACTTCTACTTAAATACTTCAACCAACTATGAAGATTTCCTTAGGGTTTGGTTTGAGACTAAAAGGACAAAAGGTAGTATTTTCGGGCTCTACGTATAGAGGTAACTTTGGGAATACTACAAGGTATTTGGGCTAAAGTATTTTGGGCATTAAAACAATACTAGGAGAGTATTTCTATACCACAAAGGGGGGGGGTATTTATACGAGACAACTAGGTTAGGGGGGGTACCCCTCGGCGAGCTTCACAGGGGAGGTGTGGTGGCTCGGCCAAGCTCAACTAGGAGGGAGAGGGACGAAAAGCTCAAGCTAAGAGGGAGTAGTTTGAGACTTAGATAGATTGCTCAATTTTTGGATGAAGAAAGTTCATCAACTAAGGGGTATTTATAGGTCAAGTGAAGGCCAACCAATGGCGAAGATGGTGCCAAGTGCAAGGCAAGTGTAAGGCGAGATTAAGCCATGCAACCTTATCCATCTACACAAAATATCCTACCTAACCCTTGACCACAAATTCAACACCAAAAGCGTGCAAGCTTAGCCCATTTGCCGTCAACCACTTCCAATGTGAGGGTGACACATGTCACCCTCCCGTTGGTCCAAAATGTTACGTATCTCGGAAAAATCCGCAAAAATTATAAATGACATAGCCGGAATTTTCCCTACGAAAGCTGTGGAAACGTTTCGTCGAAAAACGACTCTAACCGGGTGTTGTGTACAAATTTCGAATCTTGCCTATCTTAAGGCTCAAATTTTATACGTACGTCCTTACGTACATACTCTGGAAATACGGGGTATAACATTCTCCCCTCCTTAGAAACATTCGTCCCGAATGTTCCTTCTCAAGACGGATAACGATAGAGTTCTTCTAATAAGTTGCCAACGCCACAACCGCCACGAAACACCCGTAAATACTTACATCCAAGTCCACGAGAAACAACTCTAACATCACAAACTTTTGTCACTTTGCGCGAGGTTCTAGTGTCACTCCGACCCAACAAATTATGCCGGTGCGCATGCGATTCACGAGGTCTAAAATATACATCCTTCGCACCTTCTCCCTTCACAAGAAATGATCATATCTATGCTCGCAATACATGCTCGCCTCTGCCCTTACTCGTCGTACTCTTCTCGAACACTTGAACTCTTCTAGTATCGTACCACACTTTAGTCAACGCTCGTTTCCAACCTCGAGTCACTACCTCCAAACTTGGTCATCTTACTAGCCTCGATCTTCCTTAAGGCCATCCCAGACCTTCACGATCCGCTTCGGTCGAACACACCCACGAACTCATACGATGGTCAACTAAACTTGGGCCTAGCACCTCGTGACCCTACCACTGGCGGGACCACCCGAGCTGACCTACCTCAATCCGGCTCACGGGTTGATACGCAACACGCCCTCAACCCGAGCATCCATCACGCCGACTCTCGTTTCTCGATCCGAACAATCTTACCTCTACAGTCATGAAAGCTACCACTTCCATTTCACACTACCCAGGACTTATCACACAATACATTCTAGGCATAAAATGCACTCAAACAAGGATCACTTGCAAAAACTTGTACTCAAGGCGGCCTTATATCTAAGGTCTCAACTGTAATATTCTAGGGTTCATCATTTCCTCACCTCAAGCTTACCCTTCTCACTAACCGGGTTCTACATCACATTTTAGCACAAAGCTATCCGAACATAACACTAATCACAACATCAATACATACAAAACTCTAGAGGTTAAGGATATACACGAAAGTAGGCGGTTCGAGGACCGCTAAAGCTGAAACTTCCACCGCGACCTCTACAGTGGCCCGGTGTATGAACATCTGCTGGCTATGGAAGGTGAAGAACCCACAACCGATCTCGTATTACATGCTATCTACGGTCTACCCACAGTGGACAGTTCCTCCCAAAATGGCCTGGCTGGCATGTAAAACAAACTCCGGACTAGCACGACACTCCTGCGTGGAGTCTACCACAGTCACAACGAGGTAGGGTGGCTTGGTGGCTAACACCCTGCTCTCCCGAAAATCAACCCTTGGAGCCACGACCTGCTCCGAATACTCTGGATGCTCAAGATTGTGGAGGACCACTCAGATTGGCGGAGCGCATAACTAGTCTGCTGAGGCGGTCCACCTCGAAAGTCACCAAAGGACCTGCTGTTCGCCTCTTCTGCGACCTTGATCATTTCGTCGATTTCTCCGCCTCACCTCCAGTGCATAAGCTGTATGCGGGCAATGTCCGTGCCGTGAAGAGCTACCGAACAACTCTGCTAGGTAATCATCGAGCCACCTGTAACATATCGGTGCACTCGATCCTCCATACTAGCCACTAATGCGGGGGCGTCTGGGCAATGAGTCGAACTCACATTGTACTCGAACCGTCGCGCTGCGCGCAACACCAAAAATGTCGGCGAGCCTCTCATCTGTGGAGGCGAAGTGTCTGAAATGCCTTTGAGAACTCGTCCATAAAGTGGAAGTGCATTCTCTCCCGGGGCGGCTCCGCGAATCAAACCAATCGGCTGCGGTATCACGCGGCCGTGCGAACCTAGGACCACCGACTCGGTCTCCGATGCCTTGATCACTCTCGCGATCAGAATCGCCGGATGAACTCCTGCGGATCATCCTCGGCCTCGACCCATAAAACTCGGAGGTTACATCTCGAAAATCCGTAATCTCAAATGCGCTCGGGGTGAACTACGGGTGCTCACGGCTGGAATCTGCTGCGTCGATCTATCTCATGTTCGCCACGATCACGGCGATGGCGCCATCTCTGTAACCCGTCTCCTGCTGCTCGGTGTGGGGTGGAGGCTCAGTCTTGTGGTCTCTGTAGAGCTGCCACGCTCTACTCACGACTCCTCTGCGCCTTGCCGCTTCGGGCCGGGTTGCCTTACGCGGAGGCATAATCGGTAAAGGAAAGGAATACGTCGGAGGGTCCAACTTATCACACGACTAAGGCACGATCTCGAATGAGAAGAATGAAACCAATCTAAATGTCCTATAGCCTCACGATTATAGATGTGGTGCACAACACACCGATAATCAAGACTCTACTGAACACGATGCGTAGACACTTTCCGAGGACTAATCGCTCGATACCACTTTTGTCACGACCGTTCGGGCGTGGTAGTGCCTTACCGGGCACCCTAGTGATACAACATCAGAGAAAACCAGCGGAAATAAAAAACCTTAAACATGAAATGAGAGACATGATAGATAAACAGGCCAACCAAAGCGATTTGCCTTCGGTATATATACATAAAAACCGAGCAGTTATCCTTTTTACAAAACCCTTCCCACAAGCGGTGCTCTGCACTCTAAGATTTTTCAATAAAGAATGACGGGACGGGGCCGCCATACCACTGAATGTACAAGAGACTACAACTCGTGGAAACTACAAAGATAAGCCTCCAAGGAACGGAGCTTTCCAACACGCCGAAATGTGATCCTAAGAGCGAGGACCCACGATCGATGTACTCTACTGCGGCGTGACGCGGCCCCGGAGGTCGATCTGGTACCAAGTATGTGAAGCGTAAAATCAGTAAATGAAATCATAGCGATCTATATAAAGCGGGAGACATGTATGATAACCAAACTACGATATCTGACATATAACAATCGTATTAAGTCGGGGACTCGCCCTCAAATCATCACGCTCGTGCGTGGAATTCCTTCACCGCCATGGCGTGATCATGATATGATATCAACAAGACAGCAATCCAAATGGGAGCATACCCGTGCGCTACGCATCGTGTCAGTATGTCCAAAGGGAAACAATAACACAACATTCCAAATGGAAACATACCCGCAGCGCATCGTGTCGCGATGCCCAAAGGGAAACAATAAAGCAGTATTCCAAATGGAAACATACCCGTGCGCTACGCATCGTGTCAGTATGCCCAAAGGGAAACAATAAAGCAGTATCAAAATGGAAGCATACCCGTGCGCTACGCATCGTGTCAGTATGTCCAAAGCGATTAGCAAAAGTAACACAATCAACAGGAACGTACCCGTGGAATTTCTCCGTCATTCACGCGTCGAGTAAGTTCTCAACAAGTCAACCGAATTCTCCATCGAGGCGCGGTAGTATAGAAACACAATTCTTGCACAACAAAGGCTATCACGACAAGCATAGGCAAGTTTCACATCAACAAGCATAGGCAAGTTTCACAACAACAAACATAGGCAGGTTTCACAACAACAAGCACAAAGTGTTTCACAACAACTCAAAGTACTTTCATTTTATGCCAAGGTCGGTTTTAACCTAAAGTACTACGTCGTTAAATTCCTTTTAAGAGATTCATTCTTTTTATAAAAGTGACCCGATACCCGTATTATAAAATAGAGTTACTTACATCTTTTAAGTAAACCAAAACAACTTCCATACTTTATGTTTTAAACCATTTTAAGACAACACAATGCCTTTCTTTTCCCTAAAGTTCCAGTTTGCCTAATTTCAATTACACAAGTCTCTTTTTTGAAAAGTTTCATAGTTCAATGTCTTAATCTCTTTTAAAACAATTGAGTAACATATGCCATGGCGAGTAGGTTATTCTTGTTCATAATCAACCTTATTAAGCGGCCATGATCTAGAAAATGTAATATCATTTTGTCTCATCTTAGCTTCTATGCGGATGGAGGTTTCTAGGTTTTAATAATACTTAATTATTCAATACATTTTCCTTTATTAACGCTGCAGTTGGTTTGTACACATTCGATTTCAAATCGGAAACATTATTCCTTTCAAAACCAAGTACTCATTACTCACGAATGAGGTTTCACACATCTTACAACATTCAAATCAATTTAATTAAGTTAAGTCCCTTATCTTATAAGATCACGTCTCTTAACTTCTAAGATCAAATAGCCATTCCTTTTTTTTATCTCTTTTAGACGTTATACCTAACTTTCCATAAAGCTAGTATAACTCTTAAGTTCTCAAAGCAGTATTACTCTTCTTTCAAAAAGGGTTTCTTAATGAAAGACTTCAAGTTCTTTATCATCACACATCAAGTCAGTTATAACTCAAATCAGTTACCTTTTAACAATCACCAGGCTTTTTCTTATCTACATAAAGCTGTTATAACCAACTTCCCATAAAGCCGTTATAACCCTTTATGTTTTAAACCAATCAAATACTTTTAACACGTATGCGTCTACCGTACTACATAGTTACACACATATCATGCTAGAAAGATAGGAAGAGGTTCACATACCTCGCGGCAGTATCGACTAATAGCAAAAGCGCTCCAAGTACTTCAAACCGTCGGCTACTCCTTAAGCCACGTAGATCGCACCACACGTAGTACTTCAACCTATAAGGCCACGGCGCTTATTAACATCTAGATCTCATTGTTCCATATTCTACGTAAAATTCGGCAAAGACTCTCCCGCAACAAACGTAAATCTCCTCCTCTATCGAGGCCGCTACCAAGCCAACCGGGGGTTTGCACGCCTAACCGGACGTGTACAATTCTACCCACAGAATACTACAAGTCTCATCTGATACACTATGTAATTACAGCCACCACCTTTAAATTCAGCTTAAGTCGCGAGACATTGCTGTAAGTATTATTCAGCTTAAGTCAAAAGACATTGCGCACAATTATAATGTTCGAATATATATAGTATACTTCAACTATATATTCCTACAACATGTAATTCCCAATTACAATAGAAGGTCAAGAGTGTTTACCTCGATAAGCCCAAAATTATCCGAGTATATATGTCGATCCCGAGCAAGGTTTAGCTCCTACTCCGGCGCTCAATCCGCTCCAACAACCCTTAGAAGTTCTAACCAACTTCTACTTAAATACTTCAACCAACTATGAAGATTTCCTTAGGGTTTCGGTTTGAGACTAAAATGACAAAAGGTAGTATTTTCTGCCTACGTATAGAGGTAACTTTGGGAATACTACAAGGTATTTGGGCTAAAGTATTTTGGGCATTAAAACAATACTAGAGAGTATTTCTATACCACAAAGGGGTATTTATACGAGACAACTAGGCTAGTGGGTACCCTCGGCCAAGGCTTCACAAGGGAGGTGTGGTGGCTCGCCAAGCTCAACTAGGAGGGGAGAGGGACGAAAAGCTCAAGCTAAGAGGAGTAGTTTGAGACTTAGATAGATTGCTCAATTTTTGATGAAGAAAGTTCATCAACTAAGGGGTATTTATAGGTCAAGTGAAGGCCAACCAATGGCCAAGATGGTGCCAAGTGCAAGGCAAGTGTAAGGCCAAGATTAAGCCACGTGCAACCTTATCCATCTACACAAAATATCCTACCTAACCCTTGACCACAAATTCAACACCAAAACGCAAGCTTAGCCCATTTGCCGTCAACCTCTTCCAATGTGAGGGTGACACATGTCACCCTCCCGTTGGTCCAAAATGTTACGTCTCTCGGAAAAATCCGCAAAAATTATAAATGACATAGCCGGAATTTTCCCTACGAAAGCTGTGGAAACGTTTCGTCGAAAAACGACTCTAACCGGGTGTTGTGTACAAATTTCGAATCTTGCCTATCTTAAGGCTCAAATTTTATACGTCGCCCTACGCATATACTGAAATACGGTATAACAACAAACTCGACTACGACTGCACTGTGTCCGCAATCACCAAGTTGTTTCCAGTCTTGTATTTTCATTCTTTATTTTTCACTTTGTATTATAACTTCTTGTTTGTTTTACGTGTTTTATTCTTGCAATTACTTTCGAAAAATACAAAATTATTTTATTTTGTTTTCGTACCATAGTACAAGACTTATCATGTCTAATGTTTGCAGAAATGACTCCTAAAAAGACACAAACACAGAAGGGTATCACCATAAATGAATCGTAAACCCAACTAGATTATTGAGGCCTACTCATGTACGGTTGATACCCCAAAGCTAGTGGAAGCTCATAGTCCATACTCACAAAGCAACCACCGGGCTGGACAATAAAAGAAAGCTCCTCAACATAGTTGTATCTAATGATGAGAAGTCACAAACCTCCAACCCTACAACACATTCATCTTCCCAGTCTGAACATGAAGATATTGCGGTGAAAGAGGCCCAGACGACCGAGTTGAGATAAAAGAGGGCTCAAGAGGTCAAGAAGTTTGGTGTTAAGGGTTCCAGAGAGCAATATCAGAAAAGCAAAGATCAGACCTTCATCGAAGAGAAGCGGATTTCCATAAACGGATTGCAGGATCAGTTCTGAAGAGTGTGGGATTTGCTTGTGTTTCATGGGTGACAATGCTTCCTCAAGCCATTGATCCAATACAATGAAGAATTTGTCCGCGAGTTTTACGCTTCCTATGTCTCATATGTTCCCAAGAAAACAAAGGGGCAAGCAAAATCTTTGCAAGATGAGGTAGAGGTTCGGGGAGTCAAAGTGCAATATGAAAGCATAGCAATTAGTAAAGCACTTGATCCCAACCTATCATGTGACCACATTGAGTATGCTATAAAGATCTCGGGATGTATGGATGATGAGCGTGTGTGGGCAGCTGCAATTGTGACTAATGCAACCCAATAGTAGATTCTCGCGGGTACAAATATCTACAAGAACACCTTAAGTATAGAAGCCAAGTTTTGGCTGAGCTTTGTGAGTAGCCGATTGCAGCCGTCGTACAATGAAACGAACATTCAACTAGAAAAGATTTGTTGATTACGTGCATTATGAGCTGAATTCATGTGAATGTCGACATTATATTTATAAGGAGCTCGGCAAGAGAGCTCAACAAGATGACCTCATTCCCTTTTCCCTTCCTGATTATAGAGTTGTGTCGTAGGACCAAGGTTTCCGAGTTGCCTCATATGGATAATGCAGTTGACGCTTTGTTGACGTGTGATATTTTGAGGGTTTAAGACGAGGAGAGACAATGTAGAAAGAAGAGAAAGACCATCATTGCCTCGGTAGACACTGCACTGGTTCATTTGGTTGACTTGGAAGGATCCTCATCTGAGTGAACAAAGACACATGCCACCACATCGGCCAACCACACTTCGTCTATTACTCCCACAACTAAGACATCTACTCTAACAGGCACCCCAGCTTTAGCAGCACCTATTATTTCCACACCTCCAGCTGCTACTAGATTACAACCTGTCTTATTGAGGGCTGGTATAGTAAGGATAGGCCAAATTGCTGCCATTGATGATGCTCGATCAAGCCGACTTGATTTGAGTATTCCAGACTACCTTAGCCCTGATTAGAGATTCCTTGAGTGCAGTGTAACAGAGGCAGATAGAGCACGAGAATGCACTTGTCCTCTTGACGGGCCGGATACACAGACTTGAGGTCGGTAGAAGCGGTGATATCTTTTCACTTTAGGCACATATAGACATCTTAAAGAAGGAAGTTGAGAGTTTAAAGACTGTCAAGATTGGTGACCTCTTAGGTATCCCGCTTCAGCCTTCGAGGGTTGAGCCACAACATGTGAGTGGCCTCATGGTGGATGGCTGGAGAGAGAGTGTGTTTGTGAGATTCTTGATGACTCAGAGAGGCAGACACATGGTGAGGATGATGATGATGACATAGATGCTGAGGGTCTTAATAAGCCCCACACAATTGAGAGAGTTGTTGTTGATGAGGACTAACTATTGATAAAGGAGGTAATGTTTGATGCGGTGGTGGCAAGGTCTCATGAGGAGACCTCGAAGATCGGTTCGAGTGGAGTGGCCCGGGAGCCACAAATAGAAATTAATATTGGAGGTCCTACTCCTCCACCAGTTGTGGGCATCACTCCACCAGCCACTGAGACCACACCACCACCACAGGTGGGGGATACAAAGTTACATATTCCCACTCCACAATCGCAGGGGGCACTAATGCCCCGGTAGAGGCCACGTCCATGAGCCAAACTCACGAGGGTGCTTAGTGCACCTCAGAGAGACCCTAACTTTTGGTCCTTGCTCTTTATTTTCTTTTATGCATTGAGGAAAACACATGTTTTTAAAAGTTGGGGGTGGGGTACTTTGTATCTTTTTGAGAAAAATGACAAATAGCTACCATCGTATTTTGTAATGTTTTGTATTCTGTTATATTTCGTATTTTGTTATTTTTTATATTGTCTTTTATGTTTTATTCTCGGTTTTTCTTCGCCTGGTCCTTTTCCAAGGATGTATGTTCAGTAACCATGGCCTAGTGATAGAATAGTTCTGACTTGGTTGGTACTTGTATATAGTTTCTAGCATGTGTAGCTCTTTTTGGTTTTAATGAAACCCCCCGAAGATTTGATTTTTGAAAATAAGAGTAGATGATCCTTCAAATGATTGTTCTATGAAAGCATGTCTCATTTTGTGACTCTATGTCGACTTATGTTTGAATCTCATGAGATGATAGCCTTGTGTTCAATAGAAAGTATAAAATATAGTGGTTCTTGTAGTTCATGTACATAGAGTGGTAATGACTTGATTTCTATCTTGTGTTTGCTTTTGTCATCTAGAATTTGCCTCGTTGGTTTGTCATCACGAAACTAGAGTTGCTTGGTTGAGGAAATAATCTTATGCTTTCACAGGAGAGTGAACCTTCTTTATTAACAACTTCTTTGACTACCCGTGAGTGGAAAGAACTAGTTTTCCCCTTTGAGATTTTTTATTTTTCTTTGGCTACCACATTATAAACCAAAACCCTTTTTGAAATAAACAATCTTTCAAACCAAATCCCTCCTTGAATGCATGAAAAGTGATGAATGAGGCCAAAAACCTAAGTTGGGGATGGAATGTGCAAAGAAAAGAAGGGAAGAAGATTGTGATGTGAGTGATTCTAAAAAAGAGAAAATAAGAAAATGAAATGCAAAACCAATAAAAAAGGAAAGAGTTAATGAACCACAAAAAGAATGAAATAAAGTGGGAAAATTCTTGAATAAAGGGGGGTAAAGAAGGAAGTTTGAAAATAAAAGGAGTTGAGATATGAAATGAGAAACATGTAGTTCAAAGGAATACCATATATATCCCCAAGTCTACATTACAAGCTTGATAAAGTCCTTAGATATCTAAAATCGAGCACTCTTTGAGTAATAGTGACTTAAAATAAAGGCAAGTCTATGGTGTGACACTTGACATTCTTTGTGAGTGTGAGTGATCTTGTTTGTCCCTTGTTTTGAAAAGAAAATCTTTGAGTGAGTTTGAGAATTCTTTATTGTTAGAGCACACTGAATTGCATGAACCTTGTGAAATAAAAGCACATCTAGTTGAATATCTTGACGCATCTAGTCACTAGTAGCATCTAGACATCTCTTGAGGCTTGATGTTCTTGGGCTCATTGATAGTAGATATGCATTCTTGTACCTTTATCTTGGAAAATATGAGGGGTTGTCAATTTTGTGAAACACATGCTTGTAGACTTGTAGGTATAACCAACCATAGTCATCTTTGTTTTGTCATTAGTCGTACCTTAGTGATATATAGGTTGCTTGAGAACAAATAATCGTTTAAGTTGGGGGCGTTGATGTGACTAGAAATTACGACGCATTTGATACCATTTTCATGGATTATTGCTGTCCTTATTACATTTGTAATAGTCTTTTTAAGACGTTATTGTTATACCCCGTAGTTCCAGGGTATGTATGTGGGGATGTACGTACGAGAATACGACAGAAATTTTGGAAAGAAAGAAAGATGTGAATTTTTCGACGGAAAAGTTCCGGTTTTTGTGAAGAAAAAGGTTCGTTAGTGGGAATTGGATTCCCAGATTTGGTATTCGGACTTCTTGGATTATATTAGAATTTTGAGATTTTATTTTCGGAAATGGTCACGTGGGGCCCACGGGAGAATTTACTGGTTTTGTAGGAGCTTTGTTTTGAGGTTTAGGCATTTTGGATATTTTCGAAGACGAAATATTTTGGGCGAATCGGGCGACACGTGTCACCCTCTGTGTGGCCGTGTGGCGAAATGGTGTGACAAGTGGCTAGCCACTGTCACCTACTCACTGGATTTTGGCCTTGACACTGTAGCCTATTTCGTTGGCCATGTGTTGTGGTGGGACCCACACACACATGGCCCAATCTTGACCACCCACCTTGCATTGATTTTGGCCCGACTCTTCTATATACCCCTTAGCTTCAAGAGTATTTCATCAACACTCAAAGCCTTTCAAGGCAAAATACTCCCTCCTTTTTGTGGTTTCGTCCCACCCTCCCCTCTTGTGTAGAATACCTTGTGTATTGTGGTATAATTCCAAATACACTAGCCTAGTATCCCTAGTAGTATTCAAGGTTGTTTTAATACTTGGGCAGGAAATACTACTTTATCCGCTAGTCATGAAATGAAACCCTAGAAAATCTTCGGTTGAAGTATTTAGAAGTTGTTTAGAAACTTCTAAGGGTTGCTTGGAGCGGGTTGGGCGTAAGGAATTGGAGCTAAGCGTTGCTCGGGATCGACATATAATCTTGGATAATTTTGGGCTTATCGAGGTAATGATCTATGTCCCTATTGTAATTGGATATTACATATTGTAGTAATATATAGTTGAGCATACTATATATAGAATGAGTATTGAATCGTATTTACATAGTGTATTTACTGATGAACTATTGTATTATTGTGGAGTAGAATTGAACACGTCAGGTTAGGCGTATAATCCACAGGAGTTGTTGGCACAGTAGCGGGCCCGGATAGGAGGAGATTTATGTGATAGCGGGGAGGTCTTTGCGAATTTTACGTAGAATCGAGGCTGTTTACTTAAGTATTCTACGAAGAGAACTAGAGATTGATAGATATATTGTGGCCTTTATAGGTGGATCTTCTACGCGACATACTTGACTTGGCTTGTGGCTTAAGCTAAAAGGTATGTGATTCTTCCTATACTCTTGAGCATGATTGTTGTAAACTATATAGTGCGGTAGGCGTGCGTGTGTGAAATGGATTTTGTTTTGTTTAAAACATAAAGTGTTATAATGGCTTTATGGGAAGTTAGTTATAACGACTTTATGAAAATAAAAGAAAGATTTGGTTTTGACTGTAAAACGACTTGATTTTGAAAGTTAAGAGACTTGATCTTGAAAGACAAGAGACTTGACTTATAACGACTTGTTTTTTTGGAAAAAGAGAAGTAACTTGATTTAAGTATAGGTTACTTGTTTTGAAAAGAGTAAAGTTATTTGGGTTTTAAAAGAACACTTGTTGTTGTTTTAAAAGAAAAGCACTTGGTTTTAAAAAGGTATAGAGTACTTGATTTTAAAAATCTGATAAAGATTTTCTGAAGGTGTAGTAATTTGGTTTAAAAAGGGAAACGTGTTTTAATACTACGAGTATTAGTATCATGTGGCTTTTACGAAAACAGAGGTCTTTTTGAAAGAATGAAAGTATGTAGTATTTTGGGTTTGAAACCCGGATTGTTGACAAAAATGTATGTATGATGAACTTGCCTATGCTTGTCGTGATAGTATTTGATGTGCAAATGTTTTGTTGATGTGCTGTCGTGACTCTGCAGGAGGCGGTTATCGATTGATTGTTGGACATCTTGTGGCGTTGGATTTTCCACAGTATCGTCCACTTTGAGTATCATCTTGTTATTCCTTTAGACATGCTGACGTGATGGATGTTCCACGGGCATGCGTCCAGTAGGATGGTTTCATGGCCATGACTTCCGAGGTGAGATGCCGGGGCATGCGGTCATTGTGAGGTTCAGATTGTTAGTCCATGGACCGCTAATCCATGAAGCTTACGCAGATGACGGCGATCACGGGCTTGATTTATGCGTGTGGTTCGTGCACACTTTAGATACTTGTTACGGTCATTTCGTGTATCGGTAGCCTGCGGTAGATAGCTTGAGATACTTGCCTCGGCCATATCTCGTGAGACGGTTGGCTAGAATGCGTTAGCTTTGGTACTTGCCTCGGCGATTGCGTGGCTAGCTTTTGGATCAGTAATTAGCTTCCGTACCTTGCGTGAAGTTTTATGACTAGCTTTTGGATCCGTATAGGCGATTCTACTTGGCGTCGGTTTGATGGCCAGCGAGGATCTAGTGTTCGAGTTCACATATGGATGTTGTTTTACATCATGCTTTGCCGCGATGAGAATGAGTTTCACGGGCGTGAGTGATATTATGGGCGTGAGACCCATAGTTATGTTTGAGTGATTATTCGGGATGTCGTCCCTTACTTGCATAATTGTTTACTTATCGCAAAGGTTTTATAAAATGATGAAATGTGATTTCATTACTGATTTTTCGTTTCACATACTTGGTACATGTTGCATCGACCTCGCCCGAAGTGCGTTCATCCGCGGTAGAGTACATCGGTTGTGGATCCTCGCTCATAGGATCTCGATTCGTATTAGGAAGCTCCGTTTCTCGAGGCTTATCTTTTGGTATGTTTCCACTGAGTTGTAGGTTCTTGTACATTCGTGGTATGGCGGCCCTGTCCATCATAGTTGTTATTACATTCTTAGAGGTGCATGAAATGCTGTTGTAGGCGGTGTTGTAAAGATTATCGCTCGGTTTTATATATACGCACGAAAGCGGCCGTTTTGGTTGCCTATTTTCTTATGATGTATCTTGTTTCTGTTTAAGTTTTATTTCGCTGATTTTCTCGATGTTATATCACTAGGGTGCGGTAAGGCACGATCACGGGCAGGTCGGTCGTGACAAAAGTGGTATCGAGCGATTAATCCTCGGAAGGTGTCTCTGCATCGTGTCTAGTAGAGTCTTGATTATCGGTGTGTTGTGCACCATCTATAATCGTGAGGCTGCAGGACATTTAGGATTGGTTTCCATTCTTCTCATTCGAGATCGTGCCTTAGAAATGTTGTAAGTTGGACTCCTTCCGACGTATTCTTTTACGCGATTATGCCTCACGTAAGGCAACGGATCCCGAAGAAGGCAAAGCGGCGAGGCGCTAGTAGGATCTGAGGAGGAAATGCGAGCGCGAGCGGTCATTGCGTGAGATAGTTCTTCAGACGGCGAAGTTTTGTAGCGCCGCCACCCAGCGAGTTTAGGGCGCAGCGGTGGCTGCAGAGACCGGTACACGAGCCTCGGTCCACGGCTGGAGCAGGGAGATGGGTTACAAGGAGATGGCGATTACTGCGGGATCGCGGCGAGCATGAGATAGTGGATCACGGCGATTCGATTCGATAGCCCGTAGTTCACCCGGTCGAGATAGTTTGAGGCTACGGATTTTTACGAGTTGTAGCCCGCGAGTTACGGGTCGAGGCACGAGGATGATCCGCGAGAGTTCATCCGCCGATTCTGAGAGGATCATGCGCGTGATCAAGGCTTCGAGACCGAGTGTGATCTTGATTCCACATCGGTGCGTGATACCGCACGATCGGCCCGTTTGATTCGTGGGAACCGTCGGGGAGCATGCGCCTCCAGCTGGTTGGGACGAGTTCTCGGAAGCATTTCTCAGCCATTTCTTGCCTCCGCGGATGAGGAGAGCGGGCGAGGTTTTGATCTTTGAGACGGGGAGGACGCCTGATTCGGGAGTACAACGTGAAGTTCGACTCGTTGGCGATATGTCCCTGCGTTAGTAGCTAATATGGAGGACCGAGTGCACCGCCACGTCACGAGGCTTGATGACTACTTGGAAGAGACTTGTTGGTGTATCGCTTAGGGCATGGACATTGCCGCACGCGAGCTCATGCACTGGTGTGAGGCGGAGAGACCGACGGATTGACCAATACCGAGAAGAAGGCCGGGGCGGCAGTCCTTGCAACTTTCAAAGCGGACGCGCGAAGAAACTAGTTATGCACCTCCGCCCGATGCAGTGGTCCTCTGCGATCTTGAGAGCGGTCGTGGCTCCGTGGTTCGAGTTTTCGAGGCGGGAGTGTTGGCCGGATGAAGCCACCCCAACCTCGGTGTGGCCAGTGTGGTAAAACCCATGCGGGGAGTGTCGCGATATTCAGAGAGTTTGTTTTACATGCGGCCAGCAGGGCCATTTAGCGAAGAATTGTCCGACCAGAGGTAGCGCGGATGTTGAGACTCGGCCTTCGGGATCTGTTGCGGGTTCTTCACCTTCGATAGCTAGGCAGGGTGTTCATACACGTGAGCGAGCGAGGTCGTGGTGGAAGCTCGATTCTAGCGGTCCTTGGAACCGCCTATTTGATTTCAGGTATATCCTTTACACTCTAGAGACTAGTATGCATTGATGATGTGATGTTGTGCTAAGTATTATGTTAATTGTGATTTAGAGGCCCGGTTAGTAAAGGGGAAGTTGGGTACATAGAGATTGTGAGCCCTAGAATATTATACGTGGAGACCTTAGAGGCGAGGCCGTCTTGGGTAAAAGATTTTGTTTGCGATTCGACCTTTGTTGGAGTGCATAGTATACGTGGGGTATAATTGCGTGATAAGTCCCTGAGGGGTGTGAATTATAAGAGGGTAGTTGAGCTAAGAAGACCACTAGGTTTTATTGACTTGATTAGTGAGATTGTTAGGATCGGGAACAAGGATTGGCCGAAATGGGTCGGGTTGAGGCGGATGGCGGGTCAACCCGCAACCCGAATAAGGTGGGTCGATTTGTGGTGGTCACTGTGTGATGGGGTCACGAGGGTGCTAGGCCCAAGTTTAGGTAACCATCGTACGATTTCGAGGATGCGTTCGACCGATGGTCGGTGATGAGGTCACCTATCTTGTCTTCGATCGGGGTGTTTACTCGCGGAGGATTATGCGAGATGTTATGTATCGGGAGGTTGTAAGGCTGCCAGGTTCCTACTTTCTATGGCGACGGTGGAGCCCGATTTCGGCTATTTCTTTTGTGTGGAGGTTTTACGAGCGGGGATAGGAACTCGAGTGAGTCTCGATGTGCATTTACCCTCGGGCCGGTGTTGTGATTTCAGGGGTAGCTGTAAGGATTATGTGCCTCTTGTTGAGTGTGTATTATTATAATATCTACCATTTCAGTATTCGGATATCGCATTATGAAGGCTTGTATAGGCGGAAGTGTTGATTGCCAATCGATTGGTTCGATGTTGGCAAGGTTCAGATAGTGGGTACATACTTGTTTGTGAGAATGTGGATAGGGAGAAGCTTATCGGATGGGGTTGTTCTGACTCGGTCGTGGCCGTCACGGATAATCAGATCAACACTTGGAGTTCAGTTGACGGTGGGTCTTCAAGGTACCACCGGAAGGGTGTGACGAGTTTTGAAGCGAGCAACTTAGCGAAGTACTTTTGGGCCTTTCGGCGTTGGTTGTACAATAGAAGTAGGGTTGCTTATAAGATAGCACCGCCGTCCGACTTAGGAGCGATACGTCCAGACTCCATGTTACTAGGTTTCAAGAGTATCCTTTGGACCGAGTGAGAGTTAGTGTTGTTTTACATGTTAGAGGTGATTCCTCGTGGTTTGGATTTGTATGTTATGCTATGACCACTGATGGCATGATTGGTTTCGTAAGTGTAGTAGTGAAGACTATCCCGGAGCATGTGTGTTTGGAATCTTAGAAGGAACATTCGGGACGAATGTTTCTAAGGGGGGAAGAATGTTATACCCCGTAGTTCCAGGGTATGTATGTGGGGATGTGCGTGCGAGAATACTGACGTAAATTTTGGAAAGAAAGAAAGATGTGAATTTTTCGACGGAAAAGTTCGGTTTTGTGAAGAAAAAGGTTCGTTAGTAGAATTGGATTCCCAGTTTGGTATTCGGTCTTGGATTATATTAGAATTTTGAGATTTTATTTTGGAAATGGTCACGTGGGGCCACGGGAGAATTCTGGTTTTGTGGGGCCCGCTTTGTTTTGAGGTTTCCGCATTTTGGATATTTTGGAAGACGAAATATTTTGGGCGAATCGGGGCGACACGTGTCACCCCTGTGTGGCCATGTGGTAGAAATGGTGTGACAAGTGGCTAGCCACTCGCTACTCACTGGCCGATTTTGGCCTTGACACTTGGTAGCCTATTTCGTTGGCCATGTGTTGTGGTGGGACCCACACACACATGGCCCAATCTTGACCACCCACCTTGCATTGATCTTGGCCCGACTCTTCTATATATACCCTTAGCTTGAAGAGTATTTCATCAACACTGAAAGCCTTTCAAGGCAAAATACTCCTCCCTTTTTGTGGTTTCGTCCCACCCTCCTCTTGTGTAGAATACCTTGTGTATTGTGGTATAATTCCAAATACACTAGCCTAGTATCCTAGTAGTATTCCAAGGTTGTTTTAATACTTGGGCAGGAAATACTACTTTATCCATTAGTCATGAAATGAAACCCTAGAAAATCTTCATAAGCTTGGTTGAAGTATTTAGACGTTGTTTAGAAACTTCTAAGGGTTGCTTGGAGCGGGTTGGAGCGTAAGGAATTGGAGCTAAGCGTTTCTCAGGATCGACATATAATCTTGGATAATTTTGGGCTTATCGAGGTAATGATCTATGTCCCCTATGTAATTGGATATTACATATTGTAGTAATATATAGTTGAGCATACTATATATAGAATGAGTATTAATGTATTTACATAGAAATTTGTATTCTGATGGTCGCTGTATTATTGTGGAGTAGAATTGAACACGTCCGGTTAGACGTATAATCCCCTGGAGTTGTTGGCCTGGTAGCGGGCCTGGATCGGGGAGGAGATTTATGTGATAGCGGGGGAGTCTTTGCCGAATTTTACGTAGAATCGAAATGTTTACTTAAGTATTCTCTGAAGAGAACTAGAGATTGATAGATATATTGTGGCCTTTATAGGTGGATCTTCTACGCGACATACTTGACTTGGCTTGTGGCTTAAGCTAAAAGGTATGTGATTCTTCCTATACTCTTGAGCATGATTGTTGTAAACTATATAGTACGATGAGACGTGCGTGTGTGAAATGGATTTTGTTTTGTTTAAAACATAAAGTGTTATAATGGCTTTATGGGAAGTTAGTTATAACGACTTTATGAAAATAAAAGAAAGATTTGGTTTTGATCAGAAAGCGACTTGATTTTGAAAGTTAAGAGACTTGATCTTGAAAGACAAGAGACTTGACTTATAACGACTTGTTTTTTTGGAAAAGAGAAGTAACTTGATTTAAGTATAGGTTACTTGTTTTGAAAGAGTAAAGTTATTTGGGTTTTAAAAGAACACTTGTTGTTGTTTTAAAAGAAAAGCACTTAGTTTTAAAAGGTATAGAGTACTTGATTTTAAAAATCGATAAAGATTTTACGAAGGTGTAGTAATTTGGTTTAAAAGGAAACGTGTTTTAATACTACGAGTATTAGTATCACGTGGCTTTTTACGAAAGCAGTCTTTTGAAAGAATGAAAGTATGTAGTATTTTGGGTTTGAAACCCGGATTGTTGACAAAAATGTATGTATGATGAACTTGCCTATGCTTGTCGTGATAGTATTTGATGTGCAAATGTTTTGTTGATGTGCTGTCGTGACTCTCTGGGAGGGCCGGTTATCTGATTGATTGTTGGACATACTGACGCGTTGGATTTTCCACGGTATCGTCCACTTTGAGTATCATCTTGTTATTCCTTTGGGCGACATGGCGTGATGGATGTTCCACGGGCGTCGTCGATGGGATGGTTTCATGGCCATGACTTAGAGGTGAGATCTTGGGGCATGCGGTCATTGTGAGGTTCATTGTTAGTCCATGGACGCTAATCCATGAAGCTTGCAGCGACGGCGATCACGGGCTTGATTTATGCGTGTGGTTGTGCACACTTTAGATACTTGTTCGGTCATTTCGTGTATCGGTAGCCTCGGTAGATAGCTTGAGATACTTGCCTCGGTCATATCTCGTGAGACGGTTGGCTAGAATGCGTTAGCTTTGGTACTTGCCTCGGCGATTGCGTGGCTAGCTTTTGGATCCGTAATTAGCTTCCGTACCTTGCGTGAAGTTTTATGACTAGCTTTTGGATCCGTATGGCGATTCTACTTGGCGTCGGTTTGATAGCCGCGAGGATCTAGTGTTCGAGTTCACATATGGATGTTGTTTTACATCATGTCTGCAGCGATGAGAATGAGTTTCACGGGCGTAGTGATATTATGGGCGTGAGACCCATAGTTATGTGTGAGTGATTATTCGGGATGTGCGTCCTTACTTGGCATAATTGTTTACTTATCGCAAAGGTTTTATAAAATGATGAAATGTGATTTCATTACGATATTTTCGATTTCACATACTTGTTGTCTTGACCTCGCCCGGAGCTGCGTTCATCTGCGCAGTAGAGTACATCGGTTGTGGATCCTCGCCATAGGATCTCGATTGACGTATTAGGAAGCTCCGTTTCTCGAGGCTTATCTTTTGGTATGTTTCCACGAGTTGTAGGTTCTTGTACATTCGGGGTATGGCGGGCCCTGTCATCATAGTTTTGTTACATTCTTAGAGGTATGTAATCTTGTTGTGTGGCGATGTTGTAAAGGATTATGCTATTCGGTTTATATATACGCATGAAGGCGACCGTTTTGGTTGACCTATTTTCTTATGATGTATCTTGTTTCCTGTTTAAGTTTTTATTTCCGCTGATTTTCTCTGATGTTATATCACTAGGGTGCCCGGGGTAAGGCACCAGTCACGGGCCCGAGGTCGGGTCGTGACAGTTATTTTAGTTTTATAGAATTTTTACATTGGGACATCAAGAATGAGGAAATGTGCTGAAACATGATAAAAAATGCTGAAAAATTAAAGAAGTGTTGAGAAGGTCACTTATGCGGACCGTAGAATCAGAATGCGGACCGCAGAATGGTAGCTATGCCGCATAATCAAACAGTGAAAGAAGAATTCCGAAGCTCCGAAGTGCGACCCAAACTGCAGTCTGCGCTTCCATTATGCCGACCGCAATCCGATCGGCGAACTACTACTTCAACTCGAGTTCAACACAAAGTGTAAAGACTTAAAACACTTATGTGGGCCGCAGTTCAGTTCTGCGGACCGCACTTCCAGTCGCAGTTCAAGACAGTCCAATAAAAGAACCACTCTATGAACCCTAGGTCCATTATGCGGACCGCAAACCTGTCCTGCAGTCTTGTTCTGTGGTCGTAGAGTGTTCAGGCGGTGACATTTTTGTAATATTATGTAGTCGGACAATTGGGTCCCTATATATAGTACTTAAGATTTTGTGCTAGAACATATGATTTGATACCTAGATTCCAACATATCATAACCACTTTTGAATAATCATAGTCCCATTTTCACTATTCATCTTTTAGTTGATCATTCAAAGAAAAGATTCTTAATCCATTGTGTAAAGACAAGTATTGCTCATTATTAATCATCATAAGCTTCCTTTTATATTCATTATGTCTTGCTACATTTATTATTGTATTGTGTATTTATTACTTGCAATGAGCGACTAGATTTAGGTTGAGTTTGTGATAAAATAATAGAATGTGATAGTTGGGGTATTTGATAAATAATGAAAAAAGTATATTCATGTGGGATTCAACTACCCTTCATATTTAATATTAAAGGGTTGGTTGCAAACATTTATTTCTTGCCTATTGTCTCTAGTCAAACTTGAGAATGGAGACTAGAGTCTAGAAAATGAGTATGTTAATTAGGACTTGTGGCTTTAAACCTAATTTAATGATTTCTAACTTTAGTTAGAAGATAATCAACTAAGGAGATATAATGGGTGTTCATAAATGTCACTTTAGAGCTTGAGAAAGCCTAAAGTGAAATTAGGTGGGTAAATTGAGAAATCCCCACCTAGACAAAAGTCCCATTACCCATACCATACTAATACATCTACTTAAGCCTAAAGCCAATACCACTTTCATGAATTGAGTCACAATCCTAACATTCTAATTACTTGATAATTTAAAATTTTAAGTTGATAATTTGAAGTAGATAAAACAAACAAACGAAAAAACAACTTGGTTACCATAGAAGTAAAGTAATTAGTAAAGTCATAATACATGCACAATAGACTAGTTCAACGTATTCCTTGTGTGATTCGACCCCAATATTTGCTGGGTTACTATATCTGACAATGGCCACGTTATATTATTAAAGATGTAATTTTGGAGATATTATCATTCATGTTATATACTAATCCTTGATTTGACAACACAATACTTGCTTTTGACGGCTTTATATACACACTTACATTACACAACTTTAAAGGCGTAAAATATGATGTTTCTAAATGACATTCTTGATTTGACAATAAAATGCTCGTTTTTGACCGTTTTATATGATACACTTATATTACACAACTTTTAAATGCGTAAAATATGATGTTTCTGAATGACATCCTTGATTTAACAATACAATGTTCACTTTTGACGGCTTTATATGATACACTTATATTACATAACTTTTAAATGCATAAAATATGATGTATGGTGTTTTTGAATGACATTCTTGATTTGACAACACAATGCCCGCTTTTGACCGTTTTATATGACACACTTATGTAACTTATTCGGTTAAAAAACTCACATTTTAAAAATACTAGAAATATTACATTCAATAGTTGGTTAAAAAATAAATAAAAAAGCGAGGGTAGCTTAAGAAGGCCTCATGGTAGGATAGAAACAAACACAATAGAATCATATTTTGAAAAAGAGATACTAGGATGTTACACAAATTTATCTAATGAAAAATGATATGGTGTTCTTTATCCCTTTAACATCAACCAATTTATATTAATGTTGATTTAAAAGTTACTAGACACATAATTGAGGGTGACACACACTCCTCAAAATTTAAAGGAGCTATAATTTGGGGTGAAAAACTTCAATGGGTTCAATTATATTCGAAAGGTGTGATTATGATGTATTATGTCGGTGACATAGTTTAGTTGTGCTACAAGCTTTGTTTGCTACATTTCAGACCTCCAAATTCAAGGATGAACCACTGGTTATTCACACTTGATGAAAGAAATTTTAGAAATACAGAAAATACTAGACATGTATCATGCTTTGGACGATTTTAATTTTTGAGGAGAGGATGAAGAAGATCATTGTGAACTGTTAGAAAATAAAAATCTTCATCGAGACACTTCTTATTTAGTTTATCCACTAATTCAAGAATGGATAGGTCTTCCAAAATAATTACCACAAATATTAGATTGTGGAGTGTCATATTGTTGTGTCAACAAGTAAGTGCTCCTAATGATGATAATTGGGATCTAGACTACAACGAGGATGATGGAGAAAGAAATGAAGGAGAAGAAGATGAAGAAGAGAATGCAAGTAAGGAGGATGATGAAAATGACGACGACGACGGTATGGTCCTAGAAAGCAACGAAGATTAAATTACTTTTTTAATTTTTGTATTTTATAAAAAAAATCAATAGAATTTTCTTGATGATAAAAAAGATTAATTCAGGATGCTTCATTAAAAAATACATCATTCAGGACAAGAAGAAAAATAATTAAAATTCACAATTGAAGACAATTCGAATACATCAAGGAGAATTAAAATATATTCATAAAATCATGAGTTTCTTCCACCACGAGAGGTTCTTGCACCACCAAATGTACTTGCACCACGATTGGTACCTCCATCACATTCCCGTAGGGGACACAAATGCTTATCATGGCCAAAATCCTTACAAATAGAGCACTTTTGAGAGTATGTCCTATCTAGAACATCCATTTGATTGTGAATTCGAGTTTGCGCGTTAACATGCAATTTACAAATATATTGTTTGTTAGCAGTCATAGAAAATGGCTCTTTTGGCTAATAAGCCTCATCACTAAGTGGGTAAAAATGACCGACATACGCTTTAAGATAACTTTGCACGTTGTATTCAATGCCACATAATTTGATGCCCTATTTTCAATTGCCTCAAAATACTTGAAGACATGAAAACACGGCTTGTGGTATGATTTTCACTTACCACAAGTGCACATTTTCGTAATCTCATAAATTCTATGAAATGTTGCCTCCCCACCCTTGGTAATAACTTTTCTTGATTTCAAATACAAGTTCAGCATGGTCATACTCTACCATCGTGTGTTGCTCACATTTTTTCTATGATGCTCGAATAATTTTATAGGATTTGGCATGCATTTTCCACTATCTTCTATTATGGCTTTGGTCTATTTTTTTGTAGCGATAAATCTCTCCACAACTTGCTTGAAAGTCATTCTTACCATTACAGTAACAGACAACCCCCGTGCAAATTTTAGCAAACCATTGAATGACTCTGAACCGTTTGTTGTTAGCTTCCCCCATCTTCTGCCTCCGTCCGCATGTAATGTCAGAGATTGCCTTAAACCATTCACATGCTTCCACCTTCGCTGTCTTGATCATCTCCATTCGCATAAGAAATTTTATTTTTGATGCTCAGTTGCAGCAATCCACATGCTTTAGTGTGCTGTTTCTAAAGGCCTTTTGAAAATTTGTCTTTATATGCCTTAAACAATAACGATGATAAGCAAAGGGAGGCTGTCACCCCTCCAAATATAACATACTGTTCAATATGCCGTAATGTCGGTCAGATATCACACATATGCCCATTCGATATTTAATAATGTAATGCCCTAAATATGTCAAAAACATCCCCCATACCTCATTGCTCTCGTTAGTGGCAATGGTGAAAGCAAGAGGGAATATCGATCTATTGGTATCCATTCCTACTGCAATCAGTAGGTTTATGTCTTATATCCCGTACACATTCCTGCCATCTATGGATATTACTGACCGGCAATGAGCAAAATTATCAATGCATGATTTAAATATTCAAAACAGAAAATTGAAAATATTACTGGGCAAATCATGTTGGGTATTAAGCGTCCACTCTACACCAGTACCAGGATTGAAGTGTTGTAGAGCTGTCATATACCTCTGTGACTTCTGGAAAGAGCCCTCCCAAGTACCATAAATCATTTCAAACTCACCTACGCTCGAGATATCCCTTTCTCATGTTATCATTTTGTGATATACTATCAAAATTATTCTAATGCATTCTTTGATGGAAAATCTGGACAAGTTAAAACAAATAATATTTATCAATAATAATTTAATTGATGTCAAAATTAAAATGAACTTGATCGAATAGCACACCTTGGGGTTTCGGCAATGTCAACAACTAACACTTGAGCAATCATATTTGTATCTAAATTAAAATGATATGCTCGACAGTCATTCATATCATAAGTGTGACGTGAACAAAATTTTGAGATAGTCCACATACTATCATGAGTCTCCTTACCCCAAAGCATCCGTTAACAACTTTGATACTCACGTCTGTAAACCAATCGCCACAGCTTTTGGGTTGAATCATCAACTCTAAACTCTCTCATTTCTTTGATGCTGTAAATTTTAACGGTCTTTTACAATGCCTTTTTGGAGGAGAAACATGCCTTATGCAAGTTTAACATTATCTTTTACAAGATCGTTCGATTCTTTCCACATTGCTTGACGAATATGATCATCTCTAGTAACGACAAAGGCATCAGGACGATCTTGAAGATTATCAAGATATGAAATCACGTCAGAATGCCACCGAATTTGGAATACTTGCGGTACTGATTCGTGTTGGTGAATTGAGCTTTCTGCCACGGTTCTTGGTGGTGTGGCCGACTTTGAATAATCCTCACTATCCATTAAAGGCTCTTTCCAACACAAAAAATTGGTAACATATTTTAAATATCAATATCATAATATATATGAATTATTTAATATCAAGATGATGAACATACCGATAATAATCAATATTTTATGGGTTTGAAGAAAGATCAACTACACCAAAATTAATATTTGATACCTCTGACGCATTTTGTAAGTAATTTTTACTACAGAGTCAATTCAAGTATTGTAAATACTAAAAATCAAATCACTTATATTATTTAATTATTAAAAAGTATACATATCGATAATAATCAACTGCACCGAACTTGATGTTGGGGATGTTCCGGCATGATTTCTCCATCCGGACGGAGATGATTGCCCAATATTACTCATATCAGGTGTATAACCCCTAAAAGGATACAAAAAATATTATTATTACCATGTGTATAATAAACATGTGCTACTACATAAAATAATAATAAAAGATTTAGTTATTACAATTTCCCCCGTAATTTTGATTAAATTGCTGGCTTAATATTTCTAGCGACTTTTGACCAGTCAAAATATCTCCATAAGAACTCATGTCCGGATACGTATTACCATGAGTAGGTTGGACTTGAGGGATTTGAGGACGAGACACAGTCGGTAATTTTGGGACTTCCTGACGAGTCCTGGACAAGACTTCACTACGACTGATAGGTATTTTTTCAACATACATTTCAAGAACAATCAGGGTGATTAAGCCCCTATATTCTTCTGGCACCCTCAAATAATTACTCAAAGACTCATCATCAATGATATTCTACTCGTCATAAAGCACTAAACCTTGTGGTGAAATGGATATTGGATATCTGTCTATTACAGATAATGCAAACTCACGCCTACTAACTTTCATTCTTTTGTATATGGCAGTGAGTAATGTTGAGTAAAATTCAAGTTAATTGAAAACTTAATATGATATTTAGGTGGAATACTATTACGAACAATATTATGATCATGAAGAATCTCTCATTCCCAAAATAAAAAAAACCCTTAATAGTTGAAGGAGGAGACACCATTTTTATGAACTTTGAAATTATTCAAGAACTTGAAATTTTGATGACTTAAACTTTGAAAATGGATTAGTCCTATACCTTATCCAAAATTCACGTTAAATAGAAAAACGGATGGATTCTTGCAATTATTGTCATATAGTGTCATGTCAAATAAAAAATAAATAGGTAGATGAATAATTAATTGTAAAACGTAATAATTTATTGTGTAATTGAACTAAAAGTGAACTTTTAAAAAACGTGGGCTATTAGAGTTTATAATACCCCTATTGCATGCACAGTAATTTACTGCGCAAAAGATACTTTTATAACATTTTTTTAGATATTTCGGTTAACTTTATTAGTTTTTGGATCCCGTACTGATTTGAATTCCTAAATAGAAGCCTCCTTCATTTCCTTTTTCATGTAGGTTTTCATACTTAAAACTTGAAAAAATTAATAATCAAGATTCTTATTTTGTTAGGGCTAGTACAAAAAAATATGTTATATCCAATAAACAGTTTCTATGATTTGCTTTACGACCCGCTTTTTATTCTTGAAATTATATATGTTTTTTTATGTGAATGAAAATGAAGGTCTCTTTTCATAAAGGTAATTGTTTTCCAAAAAGATATATGTATTTTTCAGAAAAAATACACCTAATTCTATAGTAGCAATAATTAATTATAAACTTTGACAACAGTAAGGGAATTTCAAACAATTTCAAACAATTTCAAAAATTTCAGACATATATATTACACGAGGAAGTGTTATACTAATATGCATATATATGACATTCTGATGACGACTTGGTAAAAACAAAATAAAATGAATTTCAAACAATTTCAAAAAATGCAGACCCTTGTAATCCGGGCATCCGGTCCTTTTCTGAATCCCGTCACAGCGAGAGCTTAGGCATCGGACTACCTTTTTTTCATTTATTTATTTAATCACAAATGTATACTTTTACTCTCTTTTATGTGGCACATGTTATATTACAAAAGGATAGCACTACGGATATATTTATTATGCAAATACAAAACAGTAGGGCAGCTGGTATAATTTAAGACTAGACGGGGAATGCCCCGTGCTGTGCACGGCCCAACATTTACATTTTTAACTCTTGATATTACATTTAAAAAATTTATTCTACTAAAACTATACTAACAAATTCAATATCATTCAAAGTTTCTTATCAGGGTACTACGCCAATCTTACTGATGAAAAATTTAAAACAAATAACAAAATGAAGGAAAATTAGAAGCTAGAAGATACCAGTGAAGCAATAAGTTTTCGCCTCGATTGGAAAATTCACCAAGGGATGTCCGAAGTTCGCTACGCTAAAACAACCTTGAAGAGAACTTCAAATGGTGTTAAAGGAGAGCTCGCATAGACCGCTTGTATATAAAAAAGGTCTTATCTCGGCAGGAAATCTCACATATAAGGTGAATATCTAGGCTTACAATAGGATAGATCTTCGAAATCTTAATTTTTTAACAGAAAGGGATTACCCTAATCCTTACAGGAGACTAGTACACATTTATACCTACATACAACAGTTCTTAGAAGTTATATTCCTAGGTGATTGTTTTTTTTTATATTAACCTGATAAAGATATATGAGTTAATATATAACGCCAATTATTTGCTTCAAATAAATCTTTATTCCAGTTGCAATTTGCAACATCTTATGCCTCTCTCGAGCTACTTACTGTAGGAATTTGTTGGGTGTAAAACACACAAATAAGGCATAGCGAAAGTTTAAAATTTTGAGTAAACTTACTTGCTCCAACAAACGTTTCTGGTATGATTATGCGATAATTATAATCTGCAAAGACAGGAAGAAAACTTACAGTTTAAGCTTTGTTAGTCTTTACTAAAGGGAGCGCACGCGATTGTCAATCCAGATGCAAGCCTTGCTTCGGTATATTCTTTTGCCCAAGAAAGCTAGAAAATCTTGGCAGAGGTTTGAGAGAATTTTATTTCCTGAACTCTGAGTTCAGAAAGTGGAAAGTGAGTGCATCTCAAATTATGGGTTAAGTGCCAAATATATAGTGGAGGAAACCCTAAACCAAATCAAATTTGGATCGAGCTTGAACGACCCAAATCAAATGCGATGGGCGATCGAATGGGACCATCATGTTATCGACTCTCTATTTATTTTCTGCACGTTTTAGTTCTAATTAAATCCAAGATTTAATTTTAACTTAATTATATAATTTTCATCAAATGAAAATTATCCCATAATTTATCATTAAATAAAATATCTTGATTCTAAATCCGATATTTTACATTCTCTCAATATACCCTTAGATCGAAAAAGACAATCGACTTAGTGTGACCCTTTAGGCCTTCACACATCGGCATTTGATCAAATCAAGGTTCACACGGAACTCCTAGACGGCGCCGGTGACAGACCCAATATGTGAAGTACGTTTACAAAACTCAAGTAAACAGACCTCTATGTGAGATGATAAATTTCTTTCATTCGCGACACACTCGATCAAGCTTAAGATTTTCCAAGTGTCTATCCAAATGGCTTGATCACTTTATCTCATCTATATTAGTCGACAACTAGACCATATCCTAGATATGTCTATTGCATTGGCCAATGACTTGATCGACCTAACATCTCTGAGAAGCTGAGTGTTCTCTCGAAATTCCAATCGAGGAATGAATCCTATTCTTGGCTCAACTACCACCTTCAATCTACTTCGTAATGCACCCAACACAAGCCGCGTCTCAACCTATAAGACATTTGAGCTTAGGACAGGATCAAAGTGCATTGCTCCGTAAACAAGGCGATATTGACCTCAAGTCTAAGGACCTCTATCTGCCACATGTTGATAATACTCTAGACATGTATAACAAATAGTTTATCAGCAGGGTATGTCAATACTCCTCTAAGAGTATTCATGTGTCCATCACTAGCAACTATTGCTAGTAGTAAGTGAGATATACTACATTCTCTAAGAATGTGATGCAGACCACATGTCGACTTACAACATATCATTGATATCCCATTCTCAATGATCATCAGTCTAGGCTATTTTAAGAATTACATTCTATCATTACTATCTCACACTATCAATGACAATGTAAGTTCAAGAGATGCACATTAATGAATAATATAAACAATCAAATAATAATTCAATAATTGCAAAAGCCAAATATATTAATCTCATTAATAATATGAATGTGTTCAAGAACATTTGCTCCTAAAATGATTGTTTCTAGGACATATATACTTTCAATCTCCCACTTGGCCTAGAGCTAATCACCAATGTATCTAATGCCTATATTTTCGAAATGACCATTATGCTTGACTAAGCTTAATGGTTTAGTAAATGGGTCTGCTAGATTATTATCGGTGGGAATGTAGTCTATCTTTATTTCTTCTGTCTCTACTACCACTCTAAGTATGTGGTATTCCCTTGGTACATGCTTGTTTCTGTTTGTTGATCTTGGTTCCTTAGCTTGTGCAATCGCACCATTGTTGTCACAATAAATCGTTATTGCACATCTGGCACTTGGAACAACCCTTAGTTCCTTTAAGAACTCAGATATCGTAACAGCTTCTTTATAAGCTTTTGATTAAGCAATGTACTCGGTTTAAGTTGTCGAATTAACAGTGTTGTTATACTAAGTGCACAGGCCTCATCTGGCCTTATACATGCCATGACATACATGATTTATCCTATAGCTGAGGCATATGGGATTCTTTTCATGAGTTCAAGTTCTGCAACTGTAGAAAGACTATCTTTCTTTGATAACTTGATGCCTTGATCTATAGGAAGATCTCCCTTCTTGGATTTCTCCATAGAGAGATGTCTTAGCACTTTGTCTATGTATATAGATTGTGACAGCCCCAACAATCTACTAAGTCTATCTCTTGTAGATCTTAATTCCAAGAATTTAGCAGGCTTCACTTAAGTCCTTCATCATGAAGGTACTGGATAACAATTCCTTGACTGATTGCATGAGAGTATTATTATCTCTCATTATCAATATGTCATCTATATATATGACAATAAAGACAATACTCTCATCTGTGCGTTTACTATAAACACATGAATCATCTTCGATTCTAACAATGTCAAACGATTTGATTACTTTGTCAAAACAAATATTCCAACTCTTTGAGGCTTGCTTAAGTCCATAAATGGACTTTTGTAGTTTGCATACTGCTTTGGGTTGAGTCTTGGATGTAAAACCCTCTGGTTGTATCATATACACCTCCTCAATTAGATTACCATTGAGGAAGACAGTTTTAACATCCATTTGCCAAATATCATAATCTTAGTATGCAGCAATTGCAAGCAAAATTCGAATTGACTTAATCTTTGCAATAGGCGAAAAGGTTTCATCATAATCAACCCCAGGCCGTTGATTATAACATTTAGTCACCAATCTTGCTTTATAAGTCTGTATTTTGTCATATACATCAATCTTCTTCTTGAAGATCCATTTGCATCATATGGGTCTAACCCCTGTTGGAAAGTCAACCAAGTTCCATACTTGGTTTATGTACATAGACTCCATTTCGGATTTCATGGCTTCTTGTCATCTCTGTGAATCAATGTCTAACATTGCTTCGCTGTAGGTAGTAGGCTCATCATCATCAGGAATATCTATCTCATTATATGTTTCAACAAGGAGATTAAGTCTTTCAGGTGCACGATGAGTCCTAGTGGTCCTACGGAGTTGAACATTTTGCGTTTCAGTGTTTGCTGTTTTTTGATTTTGAGAAGATGTTTGTGTGTTAGACAATCCACCACCTTGAGAACTTTCAGGAATATCATTTTGAATAGGATGATGCACAACTATTGTGTCATCTACCATTGGTTGTGCATGAGGGTCTTGCATTTCTGCAGTATCCCTCACAACACTCCCACTGGTTGAAGGGCGTACTCTAAGTACCCAATCATCATCAAATACTCCCACTGAATCCTTGTCTAGGTCATTTGAAAAGGGGTCAATCTCTACATTATTTTGTACTTCTTGAATTTCTTCAAGTTCTATCTTGCTGCAACTCTGTTCCTTGTAGACATAGTCTTCTTCAAGGAAAGTTGCATTTCTGGAAACAATTACTTTATGTTCCTCAGGAAGATAGAAATAGTACCCTCTTGTTTCCTTAGGATACCCTACAAAATAATACTTCTCACTTTTAGATTCCAATTTGTCAGCGAGCAACTTCTTTACATATGCAGGGCACCCCAGGGTCGCATGTGTCTAAGTGCTGGTTTCTTGCCATTTCATATCTCATATGGAGTTTTCTCTACCGACTTTGATGGAACTTTATTCAAAATATAGATTGAGCTTTGCAATGCATATCCCCATAGGTATGTTGGTAGAGTTGAGAAGCTCATCATGGATCTAATCATATCTAATAAGGTACGATTTCTCCTCTCAGCAACACCATTCATTTGTGGCGTTCCGGGAGGTGTCCATTCTGAATGAACTCCATGAAGCTTCAAGTAATCTAGAAATTCTTTACTTAAGTATTCACCTCCTCGATCTAATCGAAGAGTTTTAATACTTGTTTCAAGTTGCTTCTCTACTTCTGACTTGTACTCCATGAATTTCTCAAAAGCTTCAGACTTATGTTTCATAAGATACACATGCCCAAACCTTGAAATCGTGCGTAAAGTGATGAAATAAAGAAAGCCTCCCTTAGCTTGAGTTGGAAAAGGCCCACATACATCGGTATGGACTAACTCAAGCACCTCTTTGGCACGTACTCCTTTCCCAGAAAGTGATTTGGTTGTCATCTTTCCTCTTAAGCAAGATTCACAATCACCATATGACTCTAAGTCAAATGGTTCTAAGTAATCTAATTTCCTCAATCTTGCTATCCTTGATTCATTGATGTGACCAAGTCTGCAATGCCATAAGTAGGTGAGATTTATTTGATTACTTATTTTAGCTCTTTTATTTTGTATATTGAAAATTTCATGGCTACAGTTTAGAACATACAATCCATCCACAAGCGGAACATTTCCACAAATAAAACCATCATAAGATAAAACATAATTTCTATTGGTAATATGTGAGGAAAACCCCTCAATGTCTAACATAGGGATATAAATAATATTTCTCGTCAAAGACGGAACAAAATAACAATTATTAAGTTCTAAACAAAAGCCTGAAGGTAAATCTAGTCTATAAGTCCCCACGCGTTCCGCATCAACTCTAGCTCCATTGCCAACGCGTAGATCTACTTCCCAAGGTCCAACCTTTCTGCTGTCAATTAGCCCCTGCACATTATTACAAATGTGTGAGCCACAAGCTGTATCCAATACCCAACAATGAGAATTAGTTATAGACATATTTATTTCAATAACAAACATACCTTGTCCAGCAGGGCCAGCACCTTGTGCCTTGTCTCCCCCTGGGGCTGTACAATCCTTCTTCCAATGTCACTTTCTCTTACAATTGAGGCAAATATCAGCAGCTATCTTGGCCTTCTTTCAAACAACTCCTTTAGGTTTCATAGATGTGGGTTTGGCGGCAACCGCCTTACCCTTCTTCTTCTGCATATTCTTACCCTTAGGTTTGAACTTGCTAGATGAGCCCACCATGAGCACAGCTTTACCTTTGGAGGTGGACGACTCGAAGGTCTTCAACATATTATGAAGTTCTGGAGACTTGCTTTCGTTCCATTCATGTTGTAATTCACAATGAAGTTCTCAAAGAAACCAGGAAGCGAGTTCAAGATTAGATTAACAGAAACATTTGCAGGCAACTTCGTTCCAATCGAAGCCAACCTCTCAATTAATCCAATCATCTTCAAAACATGTTGTGACACCTGACCCCCTTCGTTATAATTACACTTAAAGAGATCTCTCAACAGTTCATACTCCATTGTCTGAGACTGTGAGTCATATAGACTCTTCAAGTGTTCTAGCATCTCGTTGGGGCCCATATTTTCATGCTGTCTTTGTAACTTTGGAGTCATAAAAGATAGCATAACACATTGTGCTGCAACATCATCATCAAGATATTTCTGATAGGTTGCTTTGTCAAACAGAGCACACTATTCAGAATCTTCAGCAGGGACTGTAGGGAGTGATGTATCCAATACATACTCAGTCTTTTCTAATCGCAGTACCAAACGCAGGTTTCTTAACCAGTCAGGAAAATTGGCTCCATTCAACTTGTTCGTTTCAACCAATATTTTAAGTGACAGATTCGACATTGTAACTGAATAAAGATAGACTTGAAATTAATACTTTAATATAATTTCTATTGAACACATTCATTAATTAACTAACATGGTCTTTAGTTTAATTAGCTCCCACTATTTTAACATACTCTTTTACCCCATAAAGAATACGGACTCATATCAAATACGGTCATAATGAGCCAAGATCCAAACTCATGTTGTCTCCGCATTTTCTGAGGCTGATAACTTCAACAACACGATCTGGTAGGTCTCTAAACCAATTGCAAACAATTTGCAACTCTTGGTTGACCGAATGTTCTAAACAATTCGATTTGCGTCCCTCGGTTGTCCGACACTGGGGCGCCAAGACAGCTAGCAAGTCAACCCCGTTATGCGACTGCAATTATGCATCTAAGCGGGCTTAGCCTTCATCAAGCAAACACTGGGGTGTAAATACTTACGAAGGTTTATCACCTACTACAACATTTATATGCATCTATGAAAGGGTCTGAGTCCTCGTAGACTTAGAGCAAATGCTGGGGCATAAATACTCATCTCGCCGAAAAGGATTTTGCACCACAATCAATTATAACGGACGACGCGTTCATTTTAAATGAGACTTGTATTAAATTTGGGGAGTATTTTAATTCAGGGTTATGACCAAGATCAACTATTATATCATACATCATATGACATCCTATCATGCAATTTCTAAACACATTTAGATGAGAAACCATCAAACCCAATATGCATGATATAAGATGGTTTTAATCACATACTGGGCGCCGTCTACCCAGACAATTATAGCGGTCATTGAAAGTAAACAATTACTGGGCGCCGCCTACCCAGACATATATTTGCGGATTCTATTCTAATTATTTAAATGACAATCAATTAAACAATTAAGAGAAACAATTAATTTGTGCACACATTATCAAATAATATGCCAAATAACAATAATTGCGGGTTAATTAATTTGTTTCAATTTAGAAAAATATTTAAATTCAAATTTAAACTCAATTTTCAATTTTTGGAATTTTCTGCTCATCCAAACAGTCCCTTAATAATTCAGAAATTAAAATTTAATTTTCAGGGGTATTTCTGCAATTTTCAGAACCTTAAAATATTTACAGATTGACCCAGGGACCAAATCTGCTTTTTTGAAATTTACAGATTGACACAGGGACTGAATCTGCTGATTTTAAAAACTTTTAAATTTCCAGAAAATATCTCAGGGACTAATTTGTAATTTTCAGAACTTAAAATATTTTCAGATTTGTTTAAGGACCAATCATCAATTTTAAAACCTTAATTTTAATTGTAAAAAGGTCCTCAAACTATTTTAAATTTTCAAAAGCAATTCCAACCCCAAATTAAATTTGGGATTCGAATTTCGGGGCGAAATTGACGGAATTAAAACCCACCAAACGATGGCACACATCGGGACGAACTCACCGGTGGTTTTCACCACCGATTTGGTGGCCCACGGTGGCCGGAATAGGTGGCGCCGCCGGCGGTTTCTAAAACCGTCGGTGGTGCTTCTTTTCCGGTCATCGTTGCCGAGCAACAATACCACCATTAGATTCCTCTCGTCGAGACGAACACGATGGTATTATTACTTAATGATTTAAATCGCGTGGTGGAATAGCGATCCGTCGGCGGTTTCCGACGACTTTTTCCGGCGTCTTCATCGCGTTCCGCCACCTCTCAACACCTTTATCGACCATCTTAAGAAGTGGATTTCTCGATAATCGTGGAGACGGTGTTAGAACACATTGAATCACCGAAAAATAAAATTGAAAAATTGTTCACGTCGTGAACAAGAATCGCATGATCGCTCCGTGAGCGATGTCTTACATCGTCATCGCCAATTTTTTTCTTCCGAAAATCAGTTTTCAAAAATTAAAACAATTAATTATCCCACGTATCGTTATTAAGGATTATCATATAATCATTAAACCAGTATGGGCTCTAATACCACTTTAGGAATTTGTTGGGTGTAAAACACACAAGAAAGGCACAGCGGAAGTTTAAAATTTTGAGTAAACTTACTTTCTCCGACAAACGTTTCTGGTATGATTATGCGATAATTATATACTTCAAAGACAGAAAGAAAACTTACAGTTTAAGCTTTGTTAGTCTTTAATAAAGAGGAGCGCACGCGATTGTCAATCCGGGTGCAAGCCTTGCTTCGGTATATTCCTTTGCCCAAGAAAGCTAGGAAATCTTGGCAGAGGTTTGAGAGAATTTTATTTCCTGAACTCTGAGTTCAGAAAGTGGAAAGTGAGTGCATCTGAAATTATGGGTTAAGTGTCAAATATATAGTGGAGGAAACCCTAAACCAAATCAAATTTGGATCAGACTTCAAGACCTGACCCAAATCCAAATTGCAGTGGGCGATTAACCGGGCCCATCACATGCTCCTCTATTTATTTTCTGCACGTTTTAGTTCTAATTAAATCCAAAATTTAATTTTAACTTAATTATATAATTTTCATCAAATGAAAATTATCCCATAATTTATCATTAAATAAAATATCTTGATTCTAAATCCGATATTTTACATTCTCTCAATATACCCTTAGACCGAAAAAGACAATCGACTTAGTGTGACCCTTTAGGCCTTCACACATCGGCACTTGATCAAATCAAGGTTCACACGAACTTCTAGACGGCGCCGGTGACGGACCCAATATGTGAAGTACGTTTACAAGACTCAAGTAAACAGACCTCTATGTGAGATGATAAATTCCTTTCATTCGCGACACACTCGATCAAGCTTAAGATTTGCCAAGTGTCTATCCAAATGGCTTGATCACTTTATCTCATCTATATTAGTCGACAACTAGACCATATCCTTGATATGTCTCTTGCATTAGCCAATGACTTGGTCAACCTAACATCTCTGAGAAGCTGAGTGTTCTCTCGAAATTCCAATCGAGGAATGAATCCTATTCTTGGCTCAACTACCACCTTCAATCTACTTCGTAATGCACCCAACACAAGCCGCGTCTCAACCTATAATACATTTGAGCTTAGGACTGGATCAAAGTGCATTGCTCCGTAAACAAGGCGATATTGACCTCAAGTCTAAGGACCTCTATCTCCCACATGCTGATAATACTCTAGACATGTATAATAAATAGTTTATCAGCAGGGTATGCCAATACTCCTCTAAGAGTATTCATGTGTCCATCACTAGCAACTATTGCTAGTAGTAAGTGAGATATACTACATTCTCTAAGAATGTGATGCAGACCACATGTCGACTTACAACATATCATTGATATCTCATTCTCAATGATCATCAGTCTAGGCTATTTTAAGAACTACATTCTATCATTAATATCTCACACTATCAATGACAATGTAAGTTCAAGGGATGCACATTAATGAATAATATAAACAATCAAATAATAATTCAATAATTGCAAAAGCCAAATATATTAATCTCATTAATAATATGAATGTGTTCAAGTACATTTGCTCCTAAAATGATTATTTCTAGGACATATATACTTTCACTTACCTTACTCCATATCCCATTTTTATTTTATTTCTAATGAACTTATTCAAAGCCTCTCACGGAGAAAATTGCTTAGTAGAAAAACAAAACACAAAAGCAAGTTACACTTACAAATTTCAGAAAGGCATGCTTTTATCTCATGTAGATAGTTTTTTGTACAATAAATAGTGGTACAATGGCATAAACTTCGCTACTATTACAGAAAGCTCCACTCAAATTTCAGAACTATGAATTCTTCAATGGCATATATAACTTCACGAAGAAATCAAATATAGATAAAAATAAAAAAGTATATGCAGTCTATTCTACAGAAACTACTACTAAATTGAATTGCGACTTCTTTCAATGGAAATGAAGCTAAAAGTTCTTATCTTATCAACTATTAATGAGAGGGATGATCAGCCTTCAACACATGGCATTGTCTGACAACTGATTGAATATGTTAATCCAGGGGTGGCCAGTGGGCCAGGCCGGACCGCGTCAGGGCGGGGTGGGCGGAATGGGGAAGGGGGCGGGGCTGGCGGGCCGGGTCTGAGCGGGACAAGACCGAGTCCCGTTCCGATCCTGTTGGCTAGGGGGTCAGGGCAGGATTGGTCTGGGGCGGGGCGGGGCGGGATTTTTTAATTTTTTTGCACTTAATTAAAAAAAATATATATATATAAACAACTCAATAATTGAACAAGAGTGTAATAAAAACATCTCAAGACTGTTTTTGTACCTCTTATATTATTTAATAGAAATATGATTTTTTTTTCTAATACATTATACATATACAATTGTTAAAATTTACAACTTTGTAGTGTCGTTCAAAAGTTGCAAATGACATAGTAAAGTTACAATTAAAGAAATCACATTTTCAAAAAAAACATGTTCTATTTTCCTTATAATTTCATGTGATTCTTCGGTTGGAATTGATATTTCTTGATCAAATTGCTCCACGTCGCTACTCCTACCTTCAGATAAGATGTCGTTGTAATTTTCGTCTTCTTCATTCATCTCCGGTTGACCGCGCCTTCTCCACTCTGCTCGTATCTAATCTCTAAATTATACTGTAATCTTCAAACTGTCTCCGGATAATGAGTGTCTCCGCTCCTATTTGATATCTACAGGCAGAAAAAACGTTTTCAGACGCCGTTGATGACACTTGAATGTTCAAAACATCTCGGGCCATCATTGAAAGTGTCGAAAATGTCTTCTCATTCTCCCTCCAGTATTTCAGCAAGTCTTCATGTCCTTTTTCATTGACAACTGCTTGATACGGTAAAGCACCCTACAAAACAAAAACATCAAACTCGCTAATTTGGTTAGTAGTGTTAGCACCACACATTTTATTTTTGAGGCTTTCAGGACTAGTCGCAGAAACAACATGTCTTTTTTGAGGTTGTGTTGAAGAAGAAGAAGAAGAAGATGGTACGAAAGCCGGTTGATTGCTAGCACTTTCTTGTTGGTAATACTTATATACTTTTTTTGCATTTATCTTGTATGCTAGACAATACTTCTTCTTTGGTTTGTTCAATAGGTGGTAGATCATTTGGATTTTTGGGAGTTGGAGGTGGTAGTACTGTTATACAATCATAAATAGTTTCAATAAGTGATTTACATCCGTCTATTTTAATAGTCGGATTTAATATATCACCAATAATATAAATAGTGGGAATAGGAATAAAATATTTTTTTTATTTTGATAAACATTTTTTTAATAGCTGCCTTATAAGTTGGTTTAGTCATATATTCATTAAGTAATAAAAATATGAGAGCTATAAAACAACATAGTTGAAATAGTAGGATAATATATACCGGAAAATTCTTTTGTTGCTTGAAAAATTTTATCTAAAAATACAATAAGTTCTTTAATTTTGTCTCAATCGCTATCTACAAGCATATAAGCTAAATTTTGATTATGGGCATTAAAAATAAAGTTATAGGTCTTCTATAGTCATAAGCAACAAGTAGTTGCTGGTACAAAGAATTTCACCTAGTGGGTACTTCTTCGGGATTTTTTCTATTAGGTAGTTGGCAATCGTGACAAGTTTTTTATATTCATTTTTTCGTTGTATTCTATTATTTTTAAAAATATAGATAATAGAAAATTGTATTTTATCAAGAATGTCTGTAAAAAGTGATATATCATCCTTTACAACTAAATTATATATATGGCACGCACATCTTATATGAAAATGATCTGAAAAAGATGGAGTTAAACTATTTTTAAAATATTAATAGCATAATTATTAGAAGAAGTGTTATCTAATGTAATAGTCACAATTTGATCAGTTATGCCATAATAATGACAAACATAATAAATATTTTCTGCAATAAATTACCAGTGTGACTATCATCTATATATCTATACGCTAAAATATGTTTTCGCATAGACCATTTATAATCTATCCAATGACAGGTTACCGTTAAATAATCATGACCGTTAGTACTACGATATATATCAGTCGTAATAGATACTTTGCCAGGAAAATGATATAATAAATAACGTAAATATTATTGATATTCGTGTGTAAATTTAAATACATCTCTTTTAACAGTTGATTTAGGAAAACTTTTATAAGCAGGATTATACATTTCTCTAATGTAATGAATAAAACCAGGAGTTTCAGGAAATGAAAAAGGTAAACCCTCCACAACAACTAATTTTGCTAGTGCTTCTCTATCTCTATATTTATCGTATTTAGGGCCTACAATTCCCCCTGTCAGAGGGTTAATTTGACCATGTACTTGGTCCGAAACAGTATGTGAACCTTGTCCCGATAGAGATGGCGCTTGTGCACCCTTTTTTTAGCATTGTATTGAGCATACCTAGTTGAGTGTTTTTTTTATGTGTGTCTCATTAACCCCCGTTCTACCATGACCTTGTCCAGTTTTAAAACTATAAACCCTTTACAAATTTTTCATACAGCTACTTGATTCGCTACGTCCCTAAAAAAAAATTGTCATGCATCTGATTTTAATGGTCGTTTTGCTGGACCTCGTCTCATACTAGGGGGAATATGAGACATTTCAGTTGAAGGCGCATTAATGGGTGTGTCATCTACATTTGTAGGTGTGTCATCATCTAGATCATCTTCTAAATTAAAGTCTTCTTGAGTTCCAGAAAATATCTTATCGTCTAAATCATATGGTATTTCAGGAAAATTCTCAGTATCAACAAAATCATTCGGTCTAGGAATAGGATCCTGTCTAGGAATAGAATGACTAGAACTAGAAGAAGCACTCTTACCCTTATTATCCCTACTAGTAGAAGTACCCTTACCCGTAATCATACGTTTAAATCCTTCCATTATAATTATGCAAATAAATAATTAAAGATAATGAAATTAAGTGCGCTAAATAAAATGAAGAAACAATAATAATTTAATGAAGGAACAAATGTACCAAACGACGATGTGTAATCGAGAGGTTGAAAATTAAAACTTTGCTCGATGGATTATTCTCAAGCTAGTTGCCAACTTCACTCCCAAATGAATAAATAAAATTGAATATTTATTAGACAATGTAGACTTGTAGAGAGATTGATTAAGAGAGAAGATTTGTGAGAAAGATATAGAGAAAATGAGATATTTATATTTGAAAAATTGGGTTAAAGTGTAAATATAATAACTTAGGAGTTAAAATAAATATAAATGGGGTAGGGGGGAGGCCGAAAATGGTCGTTGCACAACGACCAAAATGTAAATAGTCGTTGTGCAACGACTATTTTTGCAGGGGGAGGGGCGGGATGGGGCGGGCGGGACCGGGGACGGATCGGGCCTGGGGTGGGACGTGCCTGGCGGGACGAGGCCATGTCTCATCCTGGGTTCGAGTTCCGGTACCGAAATTAATTTTTTTAAAAAAAGGAGTCGGTGCAGGACCGGGTCATCCCGGCCCACCAAAAACCATTGAAAGAAGAAATCTAAAATAATAAATTCACACTTTCTAATTATTCCGGCCCACTGGCCAGCCATTTGTTAATCTATTTAATTTTATCCCTACGAATTAAGGGAAATATAGAATCAGTAATTTGAACTTTTACTGATAAAAATAAACTAAAAAAAATGAGAAAATGGTCTTGTGGTTAAAATCAAGAAGGAACGAAAATTTAAAGAGAAGAAAAATAATGGGAGAATTATTTTCTTGCTTTTCATTCATCACAATGACTTCCTTATATAGAGGTAAGTTCTTCCTTTTCCTAATCTAATAAGAAAATCCTATTATAATAAAACTACCATAATTATAATTTACCAAATATACTTATACAAGGATTCTACTATAAAATTATTAGAGTTGGACTAGGTTTACAATTCGGGTCCGGACTAGGTTCATCCGTCAATACCCTCCCACAAGTTGTATCATGGGGATCTCGAATACCCAACTTGCCAAGTAGATATTCATGTTGTGATTTTCCCAAAGCCTTTGTAAACACGTTGGACAATCGCTCATTGGTTGACACATAACTCGGAAGTATTATACCATATTGCAGTGCATCCGGGATATAATGACAGTAAACTTCAATATGTTTAGTCCATTAGTGAAACACCGAATTTCATACAATATATAATGCTGCTTGACTATCACAATATATTTTTATCGGAAATTTATGTTCGACACTCAAGCTATGTAGGATTCCCTTCAACCATTTCAATTCACAAACCGTCAATTTTATTGAACAGTATTCTGCCTCTGCTGACGAACAAGAGACAATGTGTTATTTCTTGGTTTTCCATGATATCGATGAATGTTTGAGGGAGATAAACTATCTGGTGAGTGATTTTCGGGTCAATGAACATCCAGCCCAGTCCGTATCACACAACCCATATAACCGGAGATCACAATCCTTCCTTAACATAATTTCTTGCCCAAGGTTCTTCTTCAAGTATCTTACCAATCGGAGAGTGACTCTCTACTGCGCTTTCTTCGGTTGGTGCATGAATTGAGACAAAACATGCACACAACAGGACAACTCCGGTAGCGTAAAATTGAGGTATATCAATTTACCGATCAAACATCGGTATGGCTCCAGATCTTCTAAATTAGCTCATTTGGTCAATGCCAAATTGTGATTCTGTTCTATGAGAATATTAATCGGTTTTGCTTCCAGTAGTCTGGACTCAGAGATTATATTCAAGATATATTTCTGTTGACAAAGAAATAACATGGTTGGTCCACGTGCAACTTCAACCCCAGAAAATACTTCAGGGGGTCCGAAATCTTCATGTGAAAACAGACTCAGAGATAATCTTTGAACTGTGTAATGGCACAATGGTCATTTCCGAATATAATCAAGTCATCCACATAAATTAAGACGTTAAGTTGTATATATTTTTCCAGTGCATCGTGAAAAAAATAATAATCGGAGTATGATTGTTTGAACTCTTATTTCATCAAGACACTTGATAATTTGACAAACCAGCACTGTAGGGCTTGTTTCAACCCATACAAAGATTTTTGAGTTGACATACTTGCCTCGGACTAGACACACGGAATCCCAATGATAATTTCATATAAACTTCTTCCGCCAGTTTATCGTGTAAAAAGACGTTATGAACAAATATCTGATGCAACTCCCAATTATGAATGGCTGCTACTGCCAAAAAGGTCCGAACAGTCACTACCTTCGCAACCGGAGCAAATGTTTCATTGTAGTCAATACCTTCCTCCTACTTATTATCGAAGATGACCAACCGAGCTTTATATCGTTCAATTGTGTCGTCCGACTTGTATTTGATCTTGTACATCCATCTACATCTGAGTGTTTTCTTACTTGACGACAATGTTTCCAATGTCCATGTGCCAAAGTCCTCCGATCCTTGAATTTCTTATTGCATGGATTTTCTCCAACATTCTTTTTTCATGACCTCCGAGAAGGATTTTGGTTCAATTCTTGTGGTAATTGCTGCAAGAAAGTTTTGGTGTTGCAAGGAAAAATTATCACATAATATATAGTGAGCTAAAGGATAATGTGTTGAGTCTATTTTTAGTATTGTTTTAAAGTGTGTTTTAGGAAGTCTTTTATGTGTTTTTAGTTATTTTGTACAATATTATGCGTGTTATGCTGTGTTTTAAGGATTTAAGCGATTCATAAGGTTCAAGGCGAATTCAAAGGAAATAGACGGTTATTGAGGATAAAAATGCATATCTGATCACAAGAGATAAGTCAAAGAAGCCCTGATAAGCAATTCAAATAAAAATTGCACTGTCAACAACACGGTGGGATTTGAAACCTCTACTTCCAATGTGTAAGACAAGACTGCTCACAAACTAAGCTAACCCTCAAATCTCAAGATGACCTTATCCCGGAGTACAATATTTACAATTTACTTTTAACAACGAATGTCGTATGTGATGGGAGTAAGTAGCAAACAGGGGTGGAGCCAGTATTTGTGGCTATAAGTTCGGCAGAATTCAGTAGTTTAGGCTCAAATTTGTATTTGTGTTTAAGGAAACTCATTTAATATGTAAATATTAAGAATCCGGTAAGAAAAAAATTGTAATGCAAAATCCATAAATTAAAAATTGTAGCTCCGCTTCTATAGTAAGCTCAAAATTAAACTCAGTATTGACTGGTGCAAGGCCAGTCTTGTCATTGTTGATTTTATGACATCACAAGCTGGTGAAATGTTAACTTTTGGTGCTGCTTTAATGAAACATAGACTTAAAAAAGCTTATCAAGTTGTAACTGAAGATGGTTTTGGAACCTACGAATGACATAATCAAGGCCTTTTAACTGTTGTAATAGATGGTGATGAGTTATTACAATGTGCATTAGAAAGATTATACCTTATAACTACGCAAATAACAGTTAGAGGGAAATGCTGCCACAACAGTAAAAAATTAAAGACGGCGAGTGCATATTTAGCCATTAATGGTAGGGAAAATGGTCAAATTTGCCCTCCAACTATGCTTTATAGTTTAAAATTATTCTTCATCAAACTTTGAGATGGAAATTGTCCTTCCTGTTAGCATACTTATTACATTTGCCCTTACATGGATGGAAGTCTAACTTGGACTCCGCAACACAAAAAACATTGCCACGTCAGATCCACATAGACGTCATGTAGGCTCTCAATTCTTTTAACCTGTAACCCGTACCCGTTACCGATCGTTTCTATGATGGCCCAAGAACACGCTCATTAGAATAGACACTTCCAAGGATAGTCTACACACACAAACCCAATCTAGTGGCTAAGTATGGTTCAGTTCACGAAGGAACAGAATCAGCTTATAGAGGGCGGCAGACTTTGACGGTTTATGGATTCAGTCAGCTAAACTCCTCAATAAATATCAACAAACAACATGTCGCAAGAAACTCCAGTAAATAAAAGAAAGACAATAGGAGTCCTCTCAATAGCCGAGTAAATGGATGCAGCAAGAAAACGGATGCAGCAAGAAAATTGTCCCCAAGGCAACCACTTGTGTCTTTCTTGATCTCTAGGCTGTAGAGAAAGGGCCTATGATTCCATCATTGAATCTCTCGCGCCGTTCCGTATATGAGCCTCTTCAAACCGGGCTTATTGCTATTGATTCGATGATCCCTATAGGGCGTGGTCAGCGAGAATTAATTATTGGGATTTAAATTGTTTCAACCCGATCTATTTTAGAAGAATATGCAATAGTTTTCCTGGTCGGGGAGAAAGAAAAAAGGGGCGACTTGGAGAAAAAATACCTTAGTTCATCGATCTCTTGGTAATCGGCCTAAGGGGTACGGAATTTTCCCTTTTCCTTGTTAATTGATAGTGTTATGTTGTTGTGTTCTATCTGTTGTGTTACTTATTTAGTGATTAGGATTTTATCGATTTAAAGATTAGCATTTAGGATTTCTCATTTGTGTTTTTATTAATTTTTATATGATTTGAGTAAAAATAAAGTTATTTTTTCCCCATCTATTTGAGTCTAAAATAGGCATGTGCAAAGATGCAGAAAATAAGGATAAAATTGTTTAAAGTTGATGAAACTATATGCCATCTTTCACATACAAATGATTGGGAAAACTATATGTCATCACCAAATTTATGTTTGTACTAGGTTTGTTTTAAGCATCACAAGTACAAGATTTTCTTTACATTAGTAGTAACACTATTTAGTGATTTTTATTGTTGAACTATATATAGGTAGTTTAGGGTTGGGAAAAGTGGTATTAAGTTTGGTTGTTGAAATAAATGTGCATTTTGATTGTTTTTTATGTTGAAATAAACACCTTGGATGTATAAAATCTGAATTGAATATACAGCTAATCTCTTTTAGTGGGACACTCACTGTTATTAAAGTTATTTTTCTTTTTTTTTGTCTTGAAAATTTATTTTGTGCATTTTATTATGTGGTCTCCCATTTGAAAAAGTTATTGTTTGTTTGTTTCTTCTTTTACATTCTTTGTTGACTCATTTATTTATTCATTTAATATTTATTTTCCGTACTCAAGTGTTGTTACCTTCTTGTCATATATTGTAATTATTGTATATGTACTTAACTTTAATTAAATCATTAGTGTTTATGTACTTAAATATAATTATCCTTAAATGGTTTACTGAATGTTTACTGTTTATTGTCTGTTTTGCAGATCATAGTGATGGTAAGACTTTTGGTGAATTTTCACTATGGTTGAGATTAAATTAAACATTCAATGTTGGTCTATTCAAGAAAATTTCTGCACACATGGTAAGGGTATGACTCTGACCTTCTATGCTTTTCAGACTTGGTAGATCAGTTTAAGAATTTAGGGTTCTATGGGGTTCAACAACGTGTAATGACTGGTCCATCAGGGAAATATTATGAGAAGAAATTTGATACAGGGATTAGGACATTGTTATATCTTGTTAGTGATGATTTGTTTGTGATCAATCTGTAGATGAATATGAATTAGGGATAGATGTGACTAACATTGTACACCATTCTGAGTCTTATTCTATTGATGTTGAGGCTAGCACAGACAGTGACAGTGACAATGAAGCATTAAAATCTTTTTCTGATGATTCTAATGATTATGAATTTGATCGTGAAGAATTAGAGCTTATTAGGCTTCAAAATAAAAGGGAGATTACACTTAAGTTAGGGCAGTTCAAAACAATTTATCTTGTAATGTCTTTCACAGATACCCTTGAAGCTAAAGGTTTATGAACATTTATGTCTTGACTGAAAATAAAGGGGTTGTACTGTTGAAAAGTGACAAATCTAGGATTAGATACAAGTGTGTTGAGGGTCGTCCATTTATATGTTCCATCTCAAAATGTAAGAAAGGACTTGGGGTTTCAGTTGAAAAATTAGTCACTGAGCACAACTGTCAACCATCCTTTGAATGCAAAAGAGCAGATTTTAATACAATAGCTTATTACTTCCAAAACAAGCTACAAAATGATCTAAAAGTGAAGGCAAAAGAGATGAGGACATAATTGAAAGTAGCCTTTAATGTTAATGTTAGTCGTCAAAAGTGTAAGAGGGTCAAGAGGATTATTTTGGAAGAACTAGGTGGTAGTTACAATGATGAGTATAATAAGATAGAGAGTTATGTCAATGAATTGAGGAATAGCAATTCTGAAAGTGATGTTGTAATTAATCTATCTAGGGATGCACTGGAAAAAGGGATAAGAAAGTTCCTAAGGATGTATATCTGCTTTAATGCAATGAAGAATGGATTTAGTAGTGGGCTAAGACCTTTCATAGGATTGGAGGACACATTCTTGAAAGGAAAGACTAAAGGAAAACTGTTGGTGGTTGTTGGTCAGGATTCCATGAATCATTTTTATCCATTAGGCTGGGCAGTACTTTAAAAAAAAAACAAAGTCACTTGGAATTGGTTTCTAGGATTACTCAAGAAGTCACTGAACCTGCAGCAAGACCAATGATTCACCTTCATATCTGACATGCAAAAGGTAAAATATTATTGTCTTTTTCACTTTGATGTTTGTTTAACTGTTTTAGTTCAGATTTCAGTTTACTGATTGTTTGCTTGTAGGGGTTAATTGATGCAATTAAGACAACTTTCCCAGAAGCAAAGTACATGTATTGTGCTAAAAAATAAAGCACAACTGGTTGAAGAGATGGGTGGTTCTGATGCATTGAAGAAGAAGAAGATGTGGCGTTGTGCATGGAGCTCTTATCATAAAGATTTTTGTGACCATTTGAAGGTTATAGGTGAGATGGATCAGTCTGCTGTTGAGAACTTGTTAACATACCCAATTGAGACTTGGGTTAAAGCCTACTTAGACACCATTTGCAAGAATTAAAATGTGAAAAACAACATCAGAGAGTCATTTAACAAGTGAATTTTAGAGGCAAGACACAAGTCAATTATCAAGATGCTTGAAGATATCATGCTAAAGGTAACACTTGCTCATTTCAAGTTTTCAATTTCGTTTTAACACAATATAATACTTTAATATTATGTAGGTAATGAACATGTTGGTAGATAATGAAAGTCAGGTGCATAAATGGGCTACTAACTACAGTCCTACAACATTAGAAATTTACCAGGACTATGTTGTTATTGCTGAAAATTGTGAGGTCCATTTCAATGGTGATGATGGGTATGAAGTGTGTGAGGGAATTGACACACATGTTGTGGATTTAATCTTGAAGAAATGCAGATGTAGGACATGGGACCTTAGTGGAATCTCATGTCCTCATGCTATAAGAGCATACAAGTATAAAAATAAGGATCCCATTTCTGAGGGAGTCTTTCACCCCATTATAATAAGGAAACCTACTTATACAAACTTCAACAAGTTAGAGTATCAAAATTTTGAAAATATGAACAGAGTCATGATATGGAATCACTAGAAATATGTAAGATGTTAGGTCGACCCAAAGTTAAGAGATGAATGGTGGGGAATGAAAACTTGAAAAGACAAGGTGAACAGTCTTCTTCAAGGAAAGGAAAACCTATGTCATGTTCTACATGCCATCAAACTTGACACAATGCTAGGGAATGTGTTAAGGTAAAACTTTAAACACATGCCATCAACTTGTTTCTTATTTTTACAACAAGTACAATTAACTAATTTCACATTTTTGTGTAATGACAGAAAAGTAAAGGGAAACAAGTTGTTGCATAGTCAAGGTTGGTGGATGAGCCAATTGTGAAGAGGTTTAAGGGTAGAAACATAAGCAACACCACAACAGTGCTAGAACCTAGCGTTGATGAACCAGGCCCATCACTAAGGCCAAGGTCATTTTCTGAAGACTAATACTAGAATACTTGAAAGGATGAAGCAACCATTAACTACACCAACAAGAAGAATCTCATTTGTTGGTGATTCTACTGGAATGAGTCAGCCAATCAACGTGCCTTATCAACGACCAAAGCTAACTTGGCAAAACAAGGTTGTTGTTACAGGGAATAAGTTGAGGGTGACAAAAGAGAAGATGAAGACAAGGAAGTAGAATGGAAAGTCCCAAACCTGATAAAGACTTATGATTAGTGAAGGCTATTTTTTTTGTGAAGATGAATTTACTGATGTAACAATATAATTAACAACTTTAATTTGTCTTTTGATAAACATTTAGTTGAGTGGTGATAATAGATGTCATGTTAGAATTTACGACTATTTTTGTGGTTATGTGACATCTCAAACTTTATATTTATGTGAATCTCACACTCAAGTATTGGTGTTTCTATTTGTTGACACTTTGAACCTCTTAATGAATCTGTCCAGTTTTTTTTTTTTTTTTTTTTTTTTTTTTGCTTTTTATACTAGTTTGGTGTCTTGGTTTTTGTGATTTAGTTTCAAGTGTGAATCTGTCCAGGTTGTTTTAGTGCATTTTATACTAATTTAGTGGCCTTGTTTTGGTGTTTTGGTGTGATTTATCAAGCAAGAATATGTTTATCAGATTGCACAGGTGTTACTTGAATTGATTTTTGATAATTAGATTGCACAGGTATCCTTTTCTATTGGAGTATATATTTATCAAAGTGGATATGAAAGCCACTGACTAGACAAATCTAGATTTGCAGGGTAAAATACTCGTAAAGTAGGAAAATCTAGTTTACTTGCCAAAAAACATAAAATCAATAGTATGTAGTAATATACAGCATTTTAAGAAATGGCCAAAGTTAAATCCAACAGAAATATCGTAAGCGGCAACTCAAATATAAGGCATCTTAGGACTCATCCATCCACATCAAAGAGACCATCCTTGGGACAAAATCATATTCCCTGAGACAAGAACGTAAATGAACTAGCACAAAATAAGGCAAGAATGGTAAACAAAATGTCACCAACTAGACTTAGTTCATAACATAGCACAATACATCATAAATGGTGAGCTAACCACCGTATGTAATGGCACAATAGGGTACTAACATGAATTTAGTTCATAGCTACTAGTACTTAATCATAAACAACACATTAAACTTCATCCCGAAGCTACAAATATATATTCATTTCATAATCGACGCTGTAACAAATCCAACAACTAACGCCCATGAAATCATCATAAACATGTGCATCTTCAAAACTTTATTCATTTCAGCTTGATTTATACCTTGCAACGCAACTATTTCTTCCTTCAATTTATCTCTTCCATTCTTAAGATATGTTATTTCATTCTTAAACGCATCCAATGACGACATTAATTCACCGATGAAACTTTCGGAGTATTCTTCATCCCCTCATTGCCAATACCCACAAGAACTTCTCTGTAAACAAAAAATGAAGCATGAATCAACAACAAAATCAGTTCAAGAAATGACCCAAAACGCAGTAAGAGTCATCAAAGTAAATTGAAGAATTACATAAACATTAATTACCTTAGGCTTGTGTCATTTGAAGAATTTCCTTCCAGGATTAGAAGAAGTCGTCGAGGTAAATTGATTCTCAATCATACCTCAATTGCATCTCCTTTGTGAAGAACAACTCACTTGAGACATTTTTTTTTAGAGGAAATAACAAAATTTAGGTTGAAGAGAAAGGCTGGTAGGAGAAGAAAATGAGGGTTGAAGTTAAGAACCCTAAGATAAAATCATGAACACATATAGATCTAAAATATATGAAATTCTTCGACAAACAAACTTGTGTTATTAAAGAAACCTGAAGACAAAGCGAAATTGAAACAAAAAACACAAAAAAATGGAACACATACGAAACCCTAATCGCTAAATCGGCAAAATCGGCAAAAATTGAACAAATACGAACACAATAGATAGAACACAACAACCTAACACTATCGAGTAGCAAAGAAAAGGGAAAAATTTCATACCCCTTAGGCCGATTACCAAGAGATCGATGAATTAGGATATTTTTCTCCAAGTCACCTTTTTTTCTCTCCTCGACCAGGAAATTAAGCGATTGCCTCTTCTTCTAAAATGGACCGGGTTAAAAAAATTTAAATGATGGGGTAACAGATACAAGTTACGAGTTAAAAGAATTGGGTGAGATCCTACATGACGTCTATGTGGATCTGACATTTGCAAATTTTTTTGTGTTGTGGAGTCCAAGTCAGACTTCAATCCATGTAAAGGAAAATGTAATAAGTATGCTAACGGGAAGGGCAATTTTGATCCCGAAGTTTGACGAAGGAGAATTTTAAACTATGAAACATACTTGGAGGGCAAATTTGACCCTTTTCCCTTAATTGTAACCTGCAGATTACTGCACTGTCTCGATGAAAAAGGTTGAGCCATAAATACCCTCCAAAATAGTGAAGGGTGTTTGATAATATTTCATTCCTTGAAAGCTTGTGAATATTAGAGCCAGTGAAACGGTAGCTACTAAAGTGTAAACGGCTCGTTTTCTCTTGCCCGCGAGTCAAGACGAAAACATCATGCTATTCTGGATCCCACCCTCGATCTCCAAATAAAGAATCCTAGTAAGAATGAGACTTGCAAAAACGCGGGAGATGACTTGGTTAATCGCCCTTTGCTGTTTAAACTGAATTGATTTGAAGAAGAGCAAATGAGGAAGAACATGTTACAAAAATATGATGTTGAAAGATATAACTGGATTCTTGATGTTCACGGGAAAAGATTTGGTCCGCTCAAAGCGCTTCCTACCAAGGGCTTCTCCGTTCCCAGAGCACGAATTCGAATCTTGTTAAAGGTGGAGGATCCATCTATTCCACCACATCCGTTGGTGGTTACGGGAAAATACATGTGAGGCAGGCATATCTTGGGGGCCAATAATTTTAATAAGTTACTCCATTTAATTTCAAGAACTATAGTTCCTTCTGTTTTCAAACACCATATTATGTTGTCATTGTTGTGTTGTGTAAATGGCTATAAGTATTCTGTTCAACTTTATGCTGGAAGGGTAGATGAAGATTTCCCAATTTTAAAGACTAGGAGCAAATTGCAGACATCTCATGAAGCAAATATTGAAATTTGTAATGAAGTATGCAGTTTGCTTTCATCATTATCTTTTTTTCTGGTTTCTCAAAGTTTCATCAAACTCATGTTCAACTTGTTTAATAGCAAGTAAACCAGATTTTTGTGTTCATCATTCTCTGGAAAACTTACATATACTACCAGAAGAAAGTAGAGATAAAAAAAAGAAGATAATAAAACACAACCACGAAATAAGCATCTTCTAAGTAAAATAGTTGAAGTGTGCGCAAACTAACACAGACACGCCCCTTATCTAAAGAAAGAAACAAAGAGAGAGCAATTAGAAATGTTTTAGTGCATGTAAAGTGAAGTAGTTCAGGAACTTTTACTGAGTAACTTGAAATTCTGCAATTCTTGTAACTCTGAGGTTGAAGGTTTCTATACAAAAACCTTAAATTGTGAGTGAAGGCCAAGGAAACATGTAAACTTTCCCTTGTCTTGGTGATGAAAATGGCTTACAAAGAGTTACGGTTACGTATGTCCTTTGTGTGTCAACTGGAACACCACAAGGTATGCTCTTTGATAAGTCAATTTCCAATGCTTTAAAGCAGATTTAACATCCCTTCATGACCATGTGTGTGTGATGAACATGGTCACATGGACATAGTTCTTTCTGTCATGATGGTTTATGAAAACCAACTTTTTCTTGTGATGGTGCCATCTTTATTTATTTTTTTGGTTTCATGTACTACCGTTTTTCGATTTTAAAGAAAGTGAATCACTTTGAGAGGCTAGATGAAGATAACAAGGTAGTTGCTGGACATTAACTTCAGAAAATCTTGTGAATGGTCGATTTATGTGAACTTGAATCCTTCTACAATGTAAATATCTAGACATTGTGGAGCATTCTCTCCACCAACTCCAAATTGAATGACAGGACTAATTTGTACTAACAAAGTAGACTATGATCCTCAATTAAGATCAGCAAAACCGAAATCAGATGAGTTTGACGTCAAGTGAATGTTACATACAACAAAAACTATGCCTCAATTCCAAGCAAGTTAGGGTCCGCTATTATACATAAATCCTTATTTCCGTTTGACATCAAGTGAACATTACACACAACAGCAACAACTGCGACTCAATTCTAAGTAAGTTAGGGTCGGATATATTAGTCCTTAACTCCTTATTGCCCATGTTGCTCTATTTAAACTCGTCGATGTTTGTCCAATATGAACGTTACATAGGCCACTCAAATTAGAAATATTGATCAAGACTTGGTTTTACAGGAAAATGTGTTCATGTGGGACTCTCATCTCATTTATTTGAGGACAGTTATATGATCAAAAGGTGTGGCATAATTTAAAACAAGTAGTAACAACTAGGTAACAGTAAACAAAAAACAAAAACTATGAAATCCTAGTAAACAGGAAGTACAGATCCGGACAGATAGCTACTGCTTCCTGAAATGAAAGCAATATATCGAAAACGTGAAAATGTACCGTTCCTATCCTAGTAATATAGGCATGCTCTAATTACCCAAAACACTGTGAAAATGTACCATTCCTAACTGGCTTTTTCTTTGCCCTAGCTCAAAGGGCACCGGCCATGGCCTCACCCCCTTGTGACTCTCTTCATATCTTATTAATTGTAGATGTTGTACAATTGAAATAACCAGTAACTTCCAACTCAAACACCAAACTTATATAGAAAATTTTCCTAGTGATAAATCAGTCTCAGAGTACTGGTATAAGTGAAACAAACAAACAAACAAACAAAGTAGCAATTTAAAGTTTTTTCTATGGTTGAGGAGGATTACAAGAGTTGTCTACTCCAAACCATTGCATAAAGTTATTCTCGATTATTTTCACCATTAGATAGTAGATTATCTTTTATATGCTAATCCTGGTGCCAATAAGTCAAAGGACTGCTTCCCCAACCGTTAGAATATCAGCTTAGGTTTGAAAAGGATTCGAAAATTTATAATGAGTGGCAGTGAACTCAACCCAAAAGATAGCTCATGAGGTGAGGATCTCCAAAACCATATAAAGAGACCAAGTATCTCTTTACCCACCGATGTGGTGGGACTCCAACACTCACCACACGCCTGTGTGACCATCTTGTCTAAAAGCTTAAGTTGTTAGAGAGAGCACACTTTTATTTACTTAATAATTATATCCTCAACACTATCTACTGACGGTAAAGAAGAAGATTTTTGGTGCAATGGAAAAGTTACTGTCGTGTGCAGGAGATCATGGATTCAAGCCGTAAAAAACAACCTCTTGCGAAGGTTTAAGGTAAGGCTACTTACAGTACACTCAATGTGGTCCAGCAAGTTAAGGTAAAGCTGGGGATAATAGACCAAATGTGGTCCAGCACGTTAAGGTAAAGCTGGGGATAATAGACCAAATGTGGTCCAGTTCTTCGTCAGGCGAAGTTTTCTTCCATCGGACTGTCCTCTTTTATATACTAACAGTAAAAAAAGTTCCACTATGCTGTCAATGTATATGATTCAAATATGAAGTTAAATAAGTACTAACGCGTAAGAAAAGTTCTCTGCATCAAGAGTTGGGTTATACGGTGTCCCATAAACCAACAGACATGTCCCATGATGGACCATGTGTGATTATAACATCAACTGGAGTTTAACATTACTCGAAAACTGTGTTTCTTTCTTTCCAGTAAGGGCAAGGATAGTGCATCAACAGTTATTCAACTTGGTTAGGGAAATTGTAATGCAATACGAAACTTATTTTGGGAAAAATTTCATGTCATCATAATTCAGTTAAAAATTGACATGACAAAAATTCTAATTGTATGGTGATTTTGTATGGCAGTACTGTTGGATTACTTTAGCTATAGGGAATTCCAAATGCAGCCAACTGAGTCTCAGCAAGCAAATGGAAGAACCAATCAAAATGTACATTCTAGACACTGAGAGGAAATAAACATCAATTGATGTACTGAAAAGTTCCAACACTTCTGACATTTTAATTGAGGTAGCCATATGATATCCCAATGTTGTCATCTCAAAAAAGGTCTATATAAACTTATAACAAGAAAACTCAATGCAGTGTAAACTTTCTAATTGCATCAATCTTTCTCAGGTTTGCTGTCTTCTTTGATTCTTTTTTTTCCTACATTGTCTTTGACATATCTTGAGCAGAGATTTTTGGTTTTAACAAATTCTTTTCACTTTTGTTGTAAATGTTGCAGTGGAAGATTTTTAAGTTTTTAAATAGCTCTGCATTATATGTTTAATAAACTGACATATCGAGTTCACAGTTTGAAGGCTAACCAACCACAAGATATGGAGCAACAACTAGATCTCTCCAAGAGCTTTGACAACAAAGAAGCTGTCATCGTGCAGAATATCGACGAGGATGAGATTTTCCCACCTGAAAAAAACAGCAATATGTTTTGCACAAATAAAATAGAAGGCCATAAAAAGACTAAGAAGGGCTTAATAAAGATGCGAAGCCTGGACTTTGCAAAGGAATCACCAATACATGGAAAATCCTTGCGTCATGCAAGATCAGTTAGTTCTCATTTTCTAATAAACATAGATGAGATGGTGAGTGATGGCGATAATGAAAAAGGTGCACTTATGAACAAGACTTCAAGTGGAAAAATGGGAATTTTCTCATACGATCGATCCTCCATTACCTCATCAAGCATCTCTGATGACGTGACATTAGAAAATTCACAAAAAGGTAAGAAAATCCTAAGGCATAAAATTAGCAGCCACAATTATGGCAATGAGCACATATACAGTAGCAGCTAGGTTTTTTTTGTGTATGTGAACGTGATTTTTTGAAAGAAGTCCCAATATTTTTGTTGTTCAGAGAACAATATGTTGGAATTGAAGGATCAAGATTCATGCAGCTGGAGAAGAATTCAAATTGAGCCTACCTTCCGTATACGTCTCAAGGTGGTTAATGCATGGATCTCTTATGAACATTCTACTTCTTATATATTAATTAAGAACACTTCACATTTTTCTAATTGTTTTGCAGTTTCAAGATGTGAAGTACACAGTGGCACAAAAGGGAGTGGAGAATTCTGATGCAGAAAAGTGCATACTTCAAGGAGTGAGTGGTTCAGCCTTTCCGGGAGAAATTCTTGCTTTAATGGGACCTTCCGGTGGTGGTAAAACAACCCTACTCAAACTACTAAGCGGAAAGGTGAAAAATGATAGCGGCATGATAACTTACAATGACCAGCCATATAACAAGTCATTGAAAAAAAGGTAAGTCCCAAGTCCTGATCATACAAATCCCATCAATATAGTTCAAATGGAAATTTATTGATAATCACTCAACAGCATCGGGTTTGTGCTGCAAGACGACGTTGTTTTTCCCCATCTCACTGTGAAAGAAACCTTAATATATGCTGCTTTGCTTCGTCTCCCCAATACATTATCTAAAGAGCAGAAGAAAGAGAGAGCTATTAGAGTTATAAATGAGCTTGGCCTAGAAAGGTAACTTCTTCATTTTCTATTACCATATGTTAGAAACTCTATGATGATTCTTCTTTCCATTTTTAAGGGTGAATTCTATCTTATCCAAGAAAAAGCTCTTGTCATTAAGATGTTTATGATTACACCACATAAAAATAACAAAATATTATCGGTCACATGCTAGAACTCCCACATGCTAAAAACATCAGAAAGAACGGAATAGGGGACACTAGCTTAACTTTCTTGATGCTTCTAAGATTGTACTGCCTTATAAAGTTGGACACTGAAATGTGATTTCAGGTGCCAAGACACAATAATTGGAGGGGCATTTGTTAGAGGAATTTCAGGAGGTGAAAGAAAACGATTATGCATTGGAAATGAAATTCTTCTGAATCCATCACTTTTGTTCCTAGATGAACCAACATCTGGCTTGGATTCAACCACAGCACTTCGAATCGTGCAGATGTTACACTACATTGCCAGGGTATTCATTGTCAAAGGGTCTCATCAATTCATACTAGATTTTAAAAGTCCAATTGAATAAACCATCTTTGTTTTGATAGGCTGGAATGACAGTGGTAACGACAATACATCAGCCATCGAGTAGATTATTCAGCAGATTCGATAAGTTGATTCTATTGGGACAAGGAAACTCACTGTATTTTGGCAAAGCCTCTGAGGCAATGCTATATTTCTCTTCAGTTGGTTGTTCTCCCCTTATAGCCATGAATCCAGCAGAGTTTCTAATTGATCTTGCAAATGGAAATATAACGGACAAGTCTATTCCTTCAGATCTAGACAACAAGTTTTTACCAGGACCTTCCCCAGCTGATGTTCATGAGGTATAAGAGATCACCCTTCATTTATTCTTGACTCATATTTAATCATATTATGGTATATTTAAAAACCAAAAATTTCAGTATTTCGTCGGGGCTTATGAGTCAAGGGTTACCAACATAGACAAAATAAAGCTCCTGAATCATTGCCTAATAGAGGAGGATCCCGAAGTGCAGAGTTGGCCTAATTCAAGAGATTCTGGTGCAACCTGGTGCCAACAGTTTTCAATACTCTTCACAAGAGGTCTTAAGGAGCGATGCCATGAGTATTTCAGCAGTCTTCGGATAACTCAGGTCATAGCAACAGCTATTATTGTTGGCTTACTATGGTGGCATTCAGATACTTCCTCCCCTGAAAGAGTTGCAGATCAGGCAAGTAATGTATTCGTTACAACAAGGATCATTTTTTCTTTGGATTTATTCATATTTGGCCCGTCAGCCGAATTAATAACGGGCGCTAGCCAAAATATACAAAACATATACATTGATTACGCATATTATATGTATATTGATATATATATATATATATATACAACAACATACCCAGTGAACGATTGTTTCCGGAAGACCCTCGGCTCAAGACAAAGTATAGTCACAAGCAAATCAAGCAAGGCAAAGCAAGAGAAACGATCAGACTCAGACAATAAATTAAAGCAGTATGAACATGCTGATAACAAAATTGAATACGCCATGGTAGCGCATTCTGGCAAAAGGATATATATATATATATATATATATATATATATATATATATATATATGTATATTTATAATTAATATACAAAACTGTAGGGTTTTGTCGGGTTCGTGTACGCAAGAGGAATTTAAAAATTTGTGATTCAAAACCGACAGACGGACGAACTGCAGGATGATTATGTAAACAAACATGTTGTTAATCGTAATACTTCGAACGAAACTTACAGTTTGTATAATCTGGAATCTTCAAGTGTGTACCGAGAGTGAGCACGCAATTGTTCCTCGATTGCAAGTCCAAGACTCCGATGTAATTACTCTTTCGGAAAGCTAGGAAATCCGGCAGAGTTTTAGCAGAGAATAATTCTTATGAATTGGGTGTATTGAATAATGAATAGAAGCCCTCTATTTATAGTTGCGTTTTAGGTCAAAAACGCAGCTACGGTTTCCCGTGGGCCAGGCCCAGAAAACAAGACGAAGTGGGCCAGTCGGGCAGAGCCGCGGCGCCGGGTCCCATGCGCGCGGCCCTAGTCCAATTTTGCCTCGTCTTCGATTTTAATTAAATTTGAAATTCAATCTCGACTTAATTAAATAATCATTATTCATTTAAATGTCTCGATTATAAATCGAACATTTATATTCTCTCACATTACATCCTTAGATCAACGGAACAATTGACTTAGTGTTACCCTACAGGCCTTCACATATCGACACTAATTACATTAGGGTCTACACGGAACTCTTAGACGGTGCCGGAAAACGAATTCAATATGTGAAGTATAGTTACACGAATCCTGTAAATTGAACCTCTATGTGGGAAGATAAAATCCTTTCATTCAAGACACACTCGATCAAGCTTAGAATCTGTCAAGTGTCTATCCAAATGGCTTGATCATTATATCTCATCTATATTAGCTGACAACAAGACCATATCATAGATATGTCTACTGCGTTGTCCAACGACTTAGTCAACCTAATACCATATGAGAATCTGAGTGTTCTCGAAGATACATTCGAGGAATGAATCCTAATCTTGGCTTAACTACCACCTTTAATCCACTTCGTAATATACCCTACAAGCCGCGTCTCAACCTATAAGGCATTTGAGCTTAGGACATGATCAAAGTACATTACTCTCTAGACAAAGTGCGTATCGACCTCAAGTCTAAGGACTTCTATCTCCCACACGCTGATCATACTTTAGACATTGTATAACAAACAGTATATACATCCCGAGTATCCACGTGTCCATCATGAGTTACCATAACTCGTAGCAGGTCAGACATACTACATCGTCTAAGGATATGATGCAGACCACATGTCGACTTATCACATATCATCGATATCCCTATAGCGATGATCATTAGTCGAGGTTGTTTTAAGAGTTACGCTATAATATTAATATGTCACATTATTAATAACTACGTAACCTCTAGGGATGCATTTATAAAATATTATAAACAATCAACTAATAATTAAATAATTGCAAATGTCATAACATTAATCTCCATTAATATAAATACGAATGTGTATAAAGTACATTTGTCCTAATATAGATTGTCTCTAGGACATAAATATACTTTCAAAAACCAGTGCATTTGTTGGCTACTATTTTTTTGAGCCGTCCAAAAATGTAATTATCCCTTATTTTCTTTAAACCAGTTTGTCTCTATCTTCCTAATTTGGTGTGAAAAAAATTGCAGGCAGGGCTGTTGTTCTTTATTTCAGTATTTTGGGCTTTCTTTCCCCTATTTACAGCAATATTCACATTCCCACAAGAAAGGGCAATGTTGATTAAAGAGAGATCAGTCAACATGTACAAGCTTAGTGCCTATTTCATAGCAAGAATAACTACTGATCTGCTTCTGGACCTAGTGTTGCCTGTAACATTCATGGTGATTGTCTATTTTATGGTTGGATTGAAGCTGATGTTCCCTGCATTTTCTTTAACTTTGCTCACAATTTTACTCAGCATAATTTCTGCTCAGGTTAGAAGTTAAGAGTTTTTTTGTTTGGGCAATTATCATATCTAAGCAGTTGAAGCTTCTTGATATGACATTTGGGGTTCACTATGTTCAGGGCTTAGGATTGGCTATAGGTGCAGGATTCATGGATGTGAAGAAAGCAACAACTTTTGCTTCTGTTATTCTCATGACATTCATGTTGTCTGGAGGATTCTTTGTCCAGGTAATTAATAATGTCTTACTCAGCACATGAATCACTCCTCACAAGAGGATAATGTAAACCCAATATTGATGTTAGTTTTATGATAACTATCATAATAATTCAAATAAGGCAACAGTAGAACTCTAATAAGGGGATTAAGAGAAATGCAAGTAGTCCACACCTGGGACAGTGGCATAGATACATAGACCGAAGGATGGTCAGTTGAGCACTATTCATCGGAAAATTATTATGTGTATATAGAAAATAATACTGCGTATGTAGGTCAACTTTTTTTTTTTAGATAAATATCAAATCTTGAACATTCTTAGCAAAAATTTCTAACTTCGCTACTGATATGAGATTCAAACTTGTGACTTAAAGAACAGTTTATAAACACCTTTACCACTACACTGAGTGGGCTTAGGTAAAGGAATTCAACAATATATCTTTATACAAAAACGTTGTTTTTTTAATCATATTTGCACATACAATTTTCAACGGACGGGATTCTATTGAACCCCTTTGTACCATGTAGCTCAGCCCCTGATGCCTAGCTGCAAGTACTACTTATTAGGTACAATTTGTGACACCTAGTCCCAATTTAATTTGAATGGCAAAGAACCCCGAGTTGTCGGGAACAGTAAATGGACTAGGACAAGAAAAAGTTTGTCAATATCAGCTGCAATATGTTACCTTTCAAACAATGTGATTTATTTTGATTGTTCCTAAATTGATTTTTGTGAATGTAGGAAGTTCCAGCATTCATATCGTGGGTTCGCTATATCTCCATTAACTATCACACATACAGGCTTCTCTTAAAGATTCAGTACAACTCCTTGACAAGTTCAAAGCATGGAAAGGGGATTGAGTCTAGTGGAGTTGAAGTAGGAGCAATGTTGGTGATGGTTGTTGGATATAGAATGATAGCCTACTTCCTCCTAAGAAAAATGAAACTAAGAACAACTACATAATTGATTATTTTAATATTTGTTGTTCATGTTCCAATTCCTATCAATAAGTTGTAACTACAACATTATGTACTATGTTCTTTCTTAATTTGTTTAATATGTTTCCTTCCTCGTATTTCTTTGTTGTGGAGATTGGAGTTTTCAGACAACATATTTTGAACAATTTCTATAATTTGCAACTAAGCTCAATCTTTGTTTTTCCTTGTTATATAATGTTCTAAAAGGCATAGGGATAACTTGAGGTGTTTTACCTAATATAAGATATATTGAAAATAAAATTTAAAGATTATAGAAATGAAAAGGCGAAAAAATCCAATGAACTATCTAGGCATATACATATATGAAAATAATAATATAACGCGACACCAAATTCATGATAGAAATCAAAAATAAAAAAATTCTAACGGTTAAAAGTCTCACATCGAATATGGAATGGAAACATGGACTCCTTATATGGATTTGGACAATCTTCACCCTACAAGCTAGCTTTTGGGGTTGAGTTAGGCCCAAGATTCATTCTTTACATTAAGGTGTAAGGCGGATATGTAAAGAATGCAAGGAACTAACATATTACCTATTCAAGTGTTAGCCTATGAGACATTAACCCTCGTAATTCCCATTTTTTCCTCCCAAAGCATTGCTTATTCTATATATCAATGGTTTGTCTTTGCTGTGGTTGTGCTAGAAATTGAAGTGTTGGTTAAAAGGGTTGACAACTGCCCTGATATGATCCGAAATACAAATGGCAGTGGAATATTAAATATTAATAATAATAATTAAAAATATAGATCCAATTAAAAGTAATAAAAAATAGTCTGAATAGTCAACAGACAAATCTGGAATCGAAAATGAACATTTCAGGTAACAATCGACATACGAACTCTATCTCCTCCGAAGAAAAGTAGAATAGAAACCAAATATAATAAGAAAGGAAAGAAAACTACCTTTAAGAATCCTAATTATATTTTCAAAACATGCAAGGAGTCAATCTTGAACCAAGAGGTCCAATTCTCTTAAAAAAGGACTGTTCTCATCTATGGACATGCAAAATTAAGCCAGTCACTCAACTATATCATGTAATACAAAAGTCACTTAACTTTATTTTGTAACTTAAAAGTCACTCAACTTTCATCTTTTTAACACAAAAGTCGTTCAACTCGTTTTAATCAACTTTTGGACATTGGCGTGACATTTTAAAAAAAGTTAAATCTTTATTTAAAAAACTCACTCATTTTTACCATTTAGTGATCCGTCCCACTAAATAGACCCGCTATCCAATTTTTTATAACAATTACTAAGGACTGAAATTTTATTAGTATTTTTTACTGGCAACGTGGCTAGATTCTCCTCCCTACTCAGGCCTTAAAATTTTGCCTCAAGTTCATCTGGTTACTATGACACTACTGCAAAGCTATTTGCAAGTAGTAACAGTTCTTCAAGAAAATTTATACATTATATTCACAAAATATTACCTTTATTACGCAAATTAACTGAATCTAGTTGTACCTTTATTTTTTTTCCATCTATGATGTATTCAAAATACAAATCCCTTGAGCAAACAACTTGAATTTTACACAGAATATCGTTAGAAGTTGGTAATGATTACAAAGAAAGTAAATGACACATCGATAATCAATGTTTCAATTCACTTAATTAATGCAGGAGCTAAAAAGTAGTGATTTTGTTCAAAATTACTATATAAATCCTCTGCTCTATAAAATTTACACTACTGATCAGTTCTCAGACATCATCATCAAGTCCTACACTAAATTCACTGGATAGCGGGTCAGGTTAGTGGGACGGTCACTAAGTGATAAAAATGAGTGAGTTTATGTTAATTAAGAATTAAAGATTAAAATTGAGTGACTTTTCAATTACAAAATAAAATTAAGTGACTTTTGTGTTACAAATATGAAAGTTGAGTGATTTTTCGGTTACAAAACAAAATTAAGTGATTTTTGTGTTATAATAAAGATAGTTGAATGACCTTATGAGAAATCAACTCAAAATTAAGCTACTCATAAAAATAAGCCCTAACTCTATTTACACTTAATAATAAAAATCTTATAGAAAAAAAAATTATCCCTAAGATTATCTTGCACTCGCCGAACTTAGGTCATTGATCTGGAGTCTTTCATTTGTCACTCTCAGATCAATGACTTTAATTGGAATCAGTCATTGTTCTAATTAGCTATTGTCACGCTGACTCATATTCTTCAATAATGTGCTCTTTAGCTTGTTTGTCGCAATCTCAAAGCCTCTAAACATTGATATTATTTGCTTAAATATTTAAAATGACTCTCCAAACACCTTTTTACCACTTCTTGAAAATCATACATCTCCTTAATGTGCAATCTTTGAACACTCTTTGAACTTGTTACGAGTTAGCGTTCACACATGACTACCTGTGATCATATCATTTCATTCTACATCTTAAAAAGATCACATCACACCCATTTGTTAAAATCCTCATTAAGATCTCATAGACGTATTACCTTATCCGAATTAACCTTAATTTTGCACAAGTCCACGATGAAACATGTGTTACATGAAGACATGGACTTAGGAGCTGAGTGATAATTTTGTATTAGTTAGTTAGAAAGACGGTTAGTGAAAATTAGTTGATAATTGCACAAGTTAGGTGTTAAATATTTGTAATGTTACATTGTAATAAGCTTAATTCATTTTCTTCCCAACTAAATAAAAATATCTCTTTCTACTCCATGAGATCTCTACTCGTATCAATGGAGTTTTAGGGTTGAGAGATTATGAAATTTATCATGGTATCAGAGCATAACAACCACGATTGTGTGTTTTGTTGATTGATCCAATTAGATAATTGCAATCAATTAGTGAATATTGCTTGGGTGAATAGAAATGGCGACCACGAAGATCGACCATTACCATGCATTGTTCCTTCATCATTGAGACACAATTGGATGTCCGATTATCTCTATATAGCTAACATGATATGAGAACTACTCGATTTGGAGCAGGGTCATGTGACTTCAACTACTTGGAAATAATAAGTTAGAGATTGTCGGTGGTACATCAAAAAAAGGATTTCTCATCAGATTTAGCACATCAGTAGGATAGATATAATGCGATTGTGTTAGGATGGATAATGGGTTCAGTGATAACTGAATTACATACATAAATTGTCTATGCAGAATATGTGAAGATTGTTTGAGATGACTTTAAAGAGAGATTTGACAAGGTGAATACCTCTCGAGTGTATCAACTGTAGGTGTTTACGTCGGGTTCGTACACGCAGCGAAAATTGAAAATTTATGTTTCAAACCCGACGACGGTCGAACTGCAATATGATAAGTAATGAAAAATACAAACACAAAGTAAATGTAAAACTTCAAGCGAAGACTTACATTTTGGAAGTAGTCTGCCAAGCAGTTGAATCTTCAAACTTTGTGTAGTCCGAGGGTGCACACGTACACGTCCATCGATTTGTAAGTTCTGGAGAACTGTGATGTAATTTGCTAAGTCATGAATGCTAGGAATTCTGACAGAACTTTAGAAGAGATTTACCTCTCTTAGGTTTTGGTGTATTGAAATGAGAAGAGGAGTCTCCTATTTATAGGATAAAATAAGAGCTCAAGGTTTTGATGGGCGGGCCCGGCAAAAGAAACTAGGCGAGTGGTGCGGGCCACGTCCTGGCACCACGGTCCTCAGTAAGAGGCACCGCGGTGCTAGCACGTGTTCCTGACACAACGGTCCTGAATCAAGGCACCTCGGTTACGTCCTATTTTCTGCCCACTTTCCCATTTAGTGTTTGGTCATCAATCGAACATTTAGGTATCTCCTTCTAATTACATCCTTCAATCGACGAAACATTTGACTTAGTGTTACCCTTCAGGCCTTTACATAACGTCACTAATTACATTAGGATCTCACGGAACTCCTAGACTGCGCCGGAAGACGAACCCAATATGTAAAGTTTAGCTACACAAAATATGTGAACTGAACCTATATATGAGAAGATAAAATCCCTTCATTCATGACACACTCAATCAAGCTTAGGATTTGTCAAGTGTCTATCCAAATGGCTTGATTATTATAATTCATCTATATTAGTTGACAACATGACCATGTCACAGACATGTCCATTGCATTGGCCAATGACTTAGTCAACCTAATACCATATGAGTACATGAGTGTTCACTCGAATATAAATTCAAGGAATGAATCCTTTCTTGGCTCACATACCACCTTTAATCTACTTCGTAATGCACCCAAAACAAGTCGCGTCTCAACCTATAAGGCATTTGAGCTTAAGACATGATCCAAGTACATTACTCCGTAAACAAGATGATATTGACCTCAAGTCTAAGGACTTTTATTTTCCATACGGCGATGACATTATAGGCATATAACAAAACAGTACATCAGCAGGGCGTACCAATACTTCAACAAGTATCCATGTATCCATCACGAGTTGTCATAACTCGTAGCAAGTGAGACATACTACATCCCTTAAGGATATGATGCAGACCACATGTCGACGTATCGCATATCATAGATATCCCAATTTCGATGATCATTAGTCGAGGTAATTTAAGAGTTACGTTATAACATTAATTCTCACATCATTAATAAACATGTAACCTCTAGGGATGCATTTATATAATATTATAAATAATCAACTAATAATTCAACAAATGCAAATTGTCATAATATTAATCATCATTAATATAAATACGAATGTGTATAAAGTACATTGTGTCCTAATACAGATTATCTCTAGGACATACATATACTTTCAATCTCCCACTTGGCCTAGAACCAATCGCCAACATATCTAATACTCATGTTCTCAGAATGACCATTATGCTTCACCAATCTTAATGGTTTAGTAAACGGGTCTGCTAGATTATTGTCTATGGGAATATAGTCTATATTGATATCTTCAGCTTCCACCATCTCTCTCAGGATGTGGTACTTCCTTAGTACTTGCTTGTTTCTGTTTGTTGATCTTGGTTCCTTTACTTGTGCAATCGCACCAGTGTTGTCACAATAAATAGTTATTGGACAACTAGCACTCGGAATAACCCCTAGTTCCTTCAGGAACTCAGAAATCGCGACAGCTTCCTTAGCAGCTTTCGATCCAGCAATATACTCCGCTTCAGTAATCGAGTCTGCAGTAGTAGCTTGTTTGGAACGTTTCCAGCTCACTGCTCCTCCGTTGAAAATGAACGTGTAACCAGACTGAGATTTGAAATCATCAATATCTGTCTGGAAAATAGCATCGGTATACCCAGTGGAAATCATCTCATCAACTCCACCATAGACTAAGAAGTAATCTTTAGTACGCCTGAGGTACTTGAGAATACTATTGACTATTTTTCAGTGTTCCTCGCCAGGATTCTGCTGAAACTTGCAAGTCATACTAAGTGTAAATGACACATCTGCCCTAGTACAGGTCATGACATACATGATTGATCCTATAGTTGAAGCATATGTAATCCTCTTCATGCGCTCAAGTTCAATAGCATTAGAAGGGCAGCCCTTCTTCGATAACTTGATGCCTTAACCCATCGGAAGACCGCCTTTCTTGGAATTCTCCATTGAAAAGCGTCTAAGCACTTTGTCTATGTAGTATTGTAATGACCCCAACAATCTATTAGGTCTATCTCTGTAGATCATAATTCCCAGAATGTAGCAGGCTTCACCTAAATCTTTCATCATGAAGGTCTTGGACAACCAATTCTTGACTGACTGCATGAGGATCTTATTATCTCATATTATCAATATGTCATCAACATATATAATAATGAAGACAATACCCTCATCCTTGAGTTTGGAATAAACACAAGGATCCTCTTTGCTTCTGACGAAATGACAAGATTTGATAGCATTGTCAAAGCAAATATTTCAACTCCTAGAGGCTTGCTTAAGCCCATAAATGGACTTCTGTAGCCTGCACACAGAATTTGGTCTGGACTCACATGAAAAACCCTCGGGTTGTTTCATATACACTTCCTCAATTAGATTACCATTTAGGAATGCAGTTTTGACGTCCATCTGCCAAATGTCATAATCATAATGTGCAGCTATTGCAAGCAAAATCCGAATAGACTTTATCTTAGCCACCGGTGAAAAGGTTTCATCATAATCCACACCAGGACGCTGAGTAAAACCTTTAGCCACTAGTCTAGTTTTATAAGTCTGAACCTTGCCACATGCATCAATCTTCTTCTTGAAGACTCATTTACATCATATGGGTTTAACCCCATTTGGTAAATCAACCAAGTTTTACACCTGATTGATATACATAGATTCCATTTCGGATTTCATGGCTTCTTGTCATCTCTTCGAATCAATGTCTAGAATTGCTTCGTTATAGGTTCTAGGCTCGTCATCATCTGGAATATCTAGCTCATTTTGTGTTTCCACAAGTAGATTTAGTCTTTCCGGAGGACGATGAGATCTAGTAGACCTACGAAGTTGATTGTCTTGCAGTTCAGTTACAGGTATGTTCTGACTGTGAGTAGGTTCTTGTGCGTTGATTGATCCACCAACATTAGAGCTTTCAGGAATATCATTTTCATGTCTTTCCTGAATGGGAGGAAATGCAATTGGTGCACTTTCTCTCAAGGTCTGTGCCAGAAGATCTTGCATTTCTGCGTTACTCCTAGTAGCACTCCCATTGGCCGAAAGGGTTACCCTAAATACCCAATCTTCGCCAGAAGCTCCCACTTAATTCTTGCCTTCATTATTGGGCAAGGATTCAACCTCTTTTGTTCTTGAATTTCTTCAAGTTCTATCTTCGTGCAACTCTCATCCTTGTAGACATATTCATCTTCGAGGAAAGTTGTGTTCCTAAAAACAAATATCTTATGTTCTCCAGGAAGATAGAAATAGTATCCCTTAGTTTCCTTCGGATACCCAACAAAGTAACATTTCTCACTTTTAGATTACAATTTATCAGTGATCAACTTCTTGACATATGCAGGACACCCTCAGGGCCTCATGTGTCTAAGTGATGGCTTCTTGCCACATCATACCTCATATGGTGTCTTTTCGACTGATTTAGATGGAACTCTATTCAGAACATATATTGAGGGCGAAATAACGTATCCCCAAAAGTATGTAGGAAGAGCTGAAAAGCTCATCATGGAACGAACCATGTCAAGCAAGGTTCGGTTTCTCCTCTCGGAAACATCATTCATCTGTGGTGTTCCAGGAAGTGTCCATTCGAAATAAACTCCATGAAGCTTTATGTAGTCAAGAAATTCTTTACTTAAGTATTCACTCCCATGATCAGATCGGGGAGTCTTGGTACTCTTTGAGAGTTGTTTCTCAACTTCACACTTAAACTCCTTAAACTTCTCAAAAGCCTCGAATTTGTGTCTCATAAGATACACATATCCAAACCTTGATAAGTCGTCTGTGAAAGTGATGAAGTAAGAGAAACCCTCTCTAGCTTGAGTCGAAAATGGTCCACATACGTCCGTATGTACCAACTCAAGCACCTCATTGGCACGGATCCCCTTTCCAGAAAGAGGTTTAATGGTCATCTTAAATTTCAAACAGGATTCACAGTTACCATAAGATTGTAAGTCAAATGGTTCGAGGTAATTTAATTTCCTCAACCGTTCTATCCTTGTTTGATTGATATGACCAAGTCTGCAATGCCATAAGTAGGTAGAATTTCTTTCATTTAACTTAGCCCTTTTATTTTGTACATTGAAAATTTCCCTGTGGCAGTTTAATGTATACAATCCATTCACAAGAGGCGCAATTCCATAAACAACATTATCTAAAGTCAAAACCATATTGTCATTAGACGTGTTTGAGGAAAAACCCTCTGAATCAAGTACATGAATGGAAATAATATTCCTTGTCAAAGAAGGAACATAAAAACAATTGTTCAACATTAAAACTTTGCTAAAAGGTAAATTTATCCTATAAGTTCCCACACGCTAAGCAACAATTCGTGCTCCATTTCCGACGCGCAGGTCCACCTCGCGAGGCCCGACCTTCCTGCTATCAGTTAGCCCCTGCACATTTGTATAAATGTGAGCCACTGTGGTATCAAGTACCGGGAATGAGAATGATTTATAGATATATTAATTTCAATTACAAACTTACCTTGCACTTTAGCTTTGGTGCCACTTCTCTTCTGAGCGGTCAATACTTTCTCAATGCCGCCGCATTGCAATTCATGCAAACATCCGATGCCGGCAGTTTCTTCTTCTTCGCCCCTCTCTTGGGCTTCATTGCTGCTGCCGGAGCAACAACTTTGCCCTTCCCCTTATGTTGTCCCTTACCTTTTGGTTTGAGGCGACTAAAGGAGCCAACCATCAGAATAGGCTTGGTCTTAGAGGTCGAAGATTCAAAAGTTTTCAACATATTATATAACTCCGGAAATGTCGCTTTAGTTCCATTCATATTGTAATTGACAATGAAACTCTCAAACGATCTAGGAAGTGAGTGCAGGATAAGGGTGGTAGATATTCTGTCATGAAACTTTATGTCAATGGCGGTCAACCTCTCAATCAACTCAATCATCCTCAACACATGAGGTGAAACTTGGCCCCCTTCATTTAGCATACACTTGAAGAGTTCTATGAGCAGGTCATACTCCATTGTCTGACTCTGCGAATCATAAAGACTCTTCAAATGGGCTAACATTTCGTTGGGCCCCATAGTTTCATGCTGTCTTTGCAATGGCTGTGACATATAAGACAACATTAGACATTGAACTGAAGTGACATCCTTATAATGTTTCTGGTAAGCAACTTTGTCGAAGGTTGCATACTCTGCAGAATCCTCCGCTGGAGCGGTGGGGAATACTTTGTCCAAAGTATATTCAATTTCTTCTTGTCTTAGGACAATTTTGACATTTCTGAGCCAGTCAATGAAGTTGGGTCTAGTAAGTTTGTTGGACTCCATAAGCATTTTCAACGAAAAATTTGACATTTCTGAAGATCTGAAGATAATAGATAGAACAGGAATATGCAATCAAAATTCATTCTCCTACATTATACACATTCATAATTTGCTAATTTTAACATGGACTTTTGTTTTAAATTAGCTCCCACTATTTTGCATATTTCTGCGACCCCAAGGTAGAATACAGACCTAAATTAATATAAAGGTCATAATGGGCCAATATCTAAACATATGCTATATCCGCATTTGCTTTGGCTGATAACTTCAATAGCACACTTTGGTAGGTCCTCAACCAATTGTAAACCAACTCTACAACTCTTGGTTTGATTAAATATCTTTCATTTTAATCTTACGTCTTTAGACTAGTCCGACACTTTGGCGCCAAAATTCATCTAAACAAGTCAACCCCATCACACGACTGCATTTAAATGCCTAAGTAAATTTAGTCTTTGCAAGCAAACACTTTGGTGTAAATACCTACAAAAGTTTATTATCCACTTTCATTTTAACACATCTATGAAAGGGCCTTGGTCGTCTTAGACTTAGAACAAATATTTTGGCATAAATATCTTTATCGCCGAAAATGACTTAGCACCCTAACAATTATAATGGACGACGCGTTATAATTAGGCTTGTATTTAATGTTTGGGAAACATTTTTAGTTTTCGGGGATTCATTCAAGATCAACAATCAAGTCATACATCATATGACATCCTATCATGCAATATCTAAACACAATTAGATGGAAAATCATCAAACTCAATAGGCATGATAAAAGTTGGTTTTAATCACATAGTGAGCGCCGTCTACCCAGACAGTTATAGCGGTCATTTCAAATTAAACAATTACTGGGCGCCGCCTACCCAGACAATAATTATATACAAATATGCTAATAATTTAAATGCATCACATTAATCAATTAGCATATTTGTATATTATACAATAATATACTGTTAATGATAATCATGGGTCTATTTGTCTAAACTCTACAATCTATGTCAATGTCAAACAGTCCCTAAACATTTTTTATTATGAAATTCTGACTTTCAGGATTTCTACGAACCTTTTAAAATTTATAGTTTAGTCCTTTAAGAATTTAAAAGTTCAATTTTGAACCCCTATAAATTCAGAAAATACAATTTCAAAACTCAGAAAATATTTTTAAGTTTCTGGGACCTGTTTGCAATTTTCAGAACCTAAAATCAACTTTCAAAACCCCCCTTTTAATTACATATTTGTCCAAAAGGACCAAATCTGTTCGATTCAAAACTTTATTTTCAGAAACTGAAACTTTTAAACTTCAGATTCAAAATCTGAAACCTTTAAGTTTCTGTTTCTAATTTTCGATTTTTTTTATAAAACTGTCATCGGCACCGCGGTTCCAACTGGTGGCACCGCGGTGCCTTCGAGGCAGTGTGTCACCGGATTCTGCAAACCAATTTGTATCGCGGTTCCGTAATCACCGTCAGAGGCACTGTGGTCCTAACAGGTGGCACCGCGGTGCCTCGAAGGCAAAATGTCCGAAAATTAATTTTAAGCTTCTAGATGAACAACACCGCGGTGCCTCTGGCTTCATCTGGGCAGCATTGCGGTGCTCCTTCATGGAACCGCGGTGCCGCCGCCAAAACCCTAGCAGGCACCGCGGTGCTACATCGTGGAACTGCGGTGCCTTATCCACAGAAACATAAAACTGAAATTTCCGAACCCCTAAAACTGGTTTAGGGCCAGATCTTTCAGATATATCTCTTGTATAACCATCACCATTAAAACAACATGTTCATCGACCATCAAATCCAAATTTTTTCTCGTTCTTCGTTTCAATGCACCATGTTTTAAGCTGGATAACGCATTTCAACTTAGAAGAGTTATATATTGGATTGACTTGTTCGAATACATAATTGCATTAACAGATCTGGTCACAAGGACTATGTGTTCTAAATGTTTAGGGTTTAATGTTTTTAACAACATAAAATATAGATCTAAACAAATCCTAACCCATATTATCATTAATATCATTACAAATCACACGAAACAGCTCAGGCTTTGATACCACTGTAGGTGTTTACGTCGGATTCGTACATGCAGCGGAATTTAAAAATTTATGTTTCAAACCCGACGACGGTCGAACTGTAGTATGATAAGTAATGAAAAATACAAACACAAAGTAAATGTAAAACTTCGAGCGAAGACTTACATTTTGGAAGTAGTCTGTCAAGCAGTTGAATCTTCAATCTTTGTGTAGTCCGAGGGTGAACACGCAAACGTCCCTCGATTTGTAAGTTCTGGAGAACTGTGATGTAATTTGCTAAGCCAGGAATGCTAGGGATCCTGACAGAACTTTAGAAGAGATTTACCTCTCTTAGGTTTTGGTGTATTGAAATGAGAAGAGGAGCCTCCTATTTATAGGATAAAATAAGAGCTCAAGGTTTGATAGGTCAGGCCAGCCAAAGCAGGCGGCGGAAATTTGGATGCCAGGCCGTCCGGCACGCGGTCCTCGATGAAGGCACCGCGGTCCTGAGTCAAGGCACCGCGGTTCCGTACTATTTTCTACCCACTTTCCCATTTTAATGTCCCGGTCATCAACCGAACATTTAGGTATCTCCTTCTAATTACATCCTTCAATCGACGAAATATTTTACTTAGTGTTACCCTTCATGCCTTTACATATCGTCACTAATTACATTAGGATCTTCACAGAACTCCTAGACTGCGCCGGAAGACGAACCCAATATGTAAAGTTTAGCTACACAAAATATGTGAACTGAACATATATGTGAGAAGATAAAATCCCTTCATTCAAGACACACTCAATCAAGCTTAGGATTTGTCAAGTGTCTATCCAAATGACTTGATTATTATAACTCATCTATATTAGTTGACAACAGGATCATGTCACAGACATGTCCATTGCATTGACATCAATGACTTAGTCAACCTAATACCATATGAGTACCTGAGTGTTCACTCGAATATAAATTCAAGGAATGAATCCTTTCTTGGCTCACACACCACTTTTAATCTACTTCGTAATGCACCCAAAAACAAGACGCAACCTATAAGGCATTTGAGCTTAGGACATGATCAAAGTACATTACTCCGTAAACAATATGATATTGACCTCAAGTCTAAGCATTTTTATCTCCCACACGCCGATGACATTATAGACATATAACAAAACAGTATATCAGCAGGGCGTACCAATACTTCAACAAGTATCCATGTGTGCATCACGAGTTTTCATAACTCATAGCAAGTGAGACATACTACATCCCTTAAGGATATGATGCAGACCACATGTCGACGTATCGCATATCATCAATATCCCAATTTCGATGATCATTAGTCGAGGTATTTAAAAGTTACGTTATAACATAAATTCTCACATCACTAATAAACACGTAACCTCTAGGAATGCATTTATAGAATATTATAAACAATCAACTAATAATTCAACAAATACAAATTGCCATAATATTAATCATCATTAATATAAATACGAATATGTATAAAGTACATTGTGTCCTAATACAGATTGTCTCTTGGACATACATATACTTTCATCAACTGCACAAGGCTATTGTGACACTAGTTCAAGAAACTGATAGTAAATCAGCCTATTTTTCTAAAACTTAGGAATTATACGGTAGAATTTGACAATATGATACCAACTCCTTTTAATTTTCTTAGATCTAATGAGTTCATACAATATATGCAGAAAATGAAAGTAATGTAGTTTTTAATGAGGCTATATGAGAGCTACAAATAAGACAGAAGACATATATTGATGACCAGTCCAACACTTGATATTAACAAAGCTTACTCATTGTTAATGGAAATGGAAAGTTAGAGATCCTTGCTAGATCATCTACTATGGGAGAAAGGACTGAGATGACAACATTGATGGCAGGAAAATGAATCAACCTGGATCCAAAGTCCATTGGTAGTTCATCTACTATGGAAGAAATGATTGAGTTAGCAACATTGTTGGCTAGAAGAGGAAACAACTATCAGAAACCAAAGAAAAATTAGGAACTAACTTGTGACTATTGCAAGCTCAAAGGCCACACTAAAGAGGGTTGTTACAGATTAATTGGTTATCCACCAAATTTCAACGGAAAGTAAAAGGAGAATATCAATACATATAATGTACATACTGAAAATTGCAATCCAAATGTATGGGAAGCAACATTAGGACTGGACATATGCTTGATAAAGTAAAACTACCTAGAGCACCTCAGCTCAATAATGCACAACATATTATGATGATGCTTGACAAGGATGCATCTGATCTAAGGAGAACATAGCCAATGTTAATATGGAAGGTATTGATCTAAATTCCTTAAATATAGTAGAACAGGTGAAGTGAATAATAGACACAGGGGCAACAAATTATATGACTGCTAGAATGGACAGAGTGACTGATAATGAAGAAGATACAATGGTGTCACATACAGAAAAATACAGGATTACAGATGTAGGGGAAATTCAGAATGTGCTGTTTTTTCATGATTTTAAATTTAACCTTCCTCTCAAAGGTCACTGATCGGTGTATTTTATATACACTTTTTGAGTCAATTTTAGTTAGTATTTTACTCATTTTATTTATGTTTAGTATAGTATTAGGGTCATTTTCCTTTCTTTTGTGTCACAGTGGTCAGAAATGGAGAAATGACGAAAAGGAGATGAAATGAGCATAAATGAGATGGAATTGCACACAAAAAGGGCCAAGAAATGAAGTCTAAGTTTCGAATTATAGAGAGATCAGCGAAGTCCGGACGGAAAAATGACGACAAACAGAATCCGCAAAACGTCAGGGCGCGGCGCTGGAAAGCGGCCATGGCTGAAATCTTTGAAAGAACCGAGAGTTGCTGAATTTGGCGCCCATGGCTGATCAGTCTGCGTGGCGCGACGCGAGATTTATGAAGTCAGGCGGGTGACATGTTTTCAGAATCCTAAAGGGATTACTTTTCCTACCTAAAGGGATAACTTTTCCTACCTTAAAAAACCCTTACCTAAAAGGATTCTAATAACTTTTCCTTTCCTACAAATCCCTAACCCTTCACCAAAAGGATTCTTTGGCTATAAATACTCTACATCATTAGAAGAATTATTCATTCTCCATTCCACCATTCACCATTCTACATCCATCCTTCCACCAATCCATCTTGTAAATATTCCACAACACAACCCTTGGATGCTTGGCTTGGAGACTCGTTCTTAAGTATTTTCTTTTCTTTTTCTTTTCTTTATTTCAGTTTTTGCATGATGAACTTTGAATTAGTTCTTGTCAATGGCTAGGAACTAATTCCTCTATAGGGCTTTCCATGTTGAATCTCTAGAAACTTATGTTATGATTTAATGCATGCTTATGGTTATTCTTCTTCTTGTAGAGATCTATCCAATATTTGAGTTGAATTCTTGGTAATTAATTGACAACTAATTATCACTATATGATTTCTAATCAGATTCCGAAAGGAGGGGATTGTGAATATGTTGTAAGTTGGGTAGACATTCTTGGATTGGGGATGGAAATACCTCAATTATTTATGTAGCGTTAATGAGAGGCTTAACAACCCTAATTTTGTGCATTGTGCGTGACGGTTAACTAGGTTCTTGTTCTTAATCCTCCTATAGAGTTATCCTTATCACCGAAAGGTAGGTAAGGTGCAATACTGGGGTTGAGTGTTTATATAACCCTAACGGGAGTATAAACCGATTTAGTGAACCTGCTTTCTCCAAAAGAAAAAGACCATAAGTTATTGCATTAATAAGTAACATAAGCGGATTGTGAGGAGACGTGGAAGCCCTATTCTCATCACAACTGAAGTAAACCTTTATAGTTAAAATAGCTTTTATAATTCTTAGTTATAAACAACAAATCCACATATCAATTTACCAAATAGATACCAAAAAATAGATAGTTGGTAATTTAACCCTAATCCTTGAGGACGATATTCGGTCTTATCAAGACTATACTACTTGTCACGATAACGTGCACTTGCGTTTAAAGTGTGTGCATCTTACCGCGCATCAAGTTTTTGGCGCGTTCTTAGGGGATTAGGCATAGTTCAATATCAAATTTATCTATTTTTAATTTCTAATTTGGTTTTTATTTTTGTTTCTTTAAATTTTTTATTTTATTTTCTTTTGGAAAAAAAAACAAGTGTCTTAGTGATTCGTTGTTGGTTTTGATTCATCTCGGGGATCCTTAAGACATGGATTTCTCATCAATATGATCGAGCTCCAACCATAGAGGAAGAGAGGAGGAATTACGGAAGCTATACTCGGTCTCACGAGGTACCAAAATCGATTCATAGGCAAACGAGAATGGCCATGAAGAAGTTGGAAATGCAAATAGCAGAGCTCGCGATCATATTCAACAGCGAAACACAAGAAGAGCAATCTGCACCTGGGGTAGGCAATGAGGAAACACGATGTCAGGCAATTGACCTGAAGGATGCCGAATCAGGGGAGATAGAGAGTTCGCAGCAGCAGCAGCGCCGCGGCGCCGAAGATTCTGAGACAGTGCAGGAGAGTGAGCGCCGCGGCGCCAAAGAGCAGGGCCGCGGCGCCCATAACCCAGAAATCAAGGTGATTTTGAACAACGAACAGCAAATTGAGGAGCCTGAACCACACCCAACTATTGAGGAATCTGGTGAGATAGTTGGTGTAGAGAAGGAAAAGATTGCAGAGATCCAATTATTTACCTTCTTGGATTCTGTGGAAATTCTTTTTCTTGCACCTATTACAGAAGAAACACCACTAGCTATCACGGCTGATTCCAATTAGGAAGCCCATACCATCAAGGGTACCCCCTAGAGTTGAGATATGTAGAGAAGTTCACGGATTCCTACATTATAGAAAGCATAAAAGACAAGTCTACTTGGGGGATAATTGTATATGTAAGGCTCTTGGTTGAACAAATGGTCGTAGGGAAATTGAGACCTACAAGAATAACTCTGCGGATTGCCAGCAGTTCGCAGAAGGATCCAATGGGCACTCGAAAAGGTTAATTGCGTCCGGCTAAAAGACGTTAAAGACAGCGCTTGTTGGGAGGCAACCCAATATTTTTAATTATGTTATTTTAATTTCTGCCTTTATTTTATTTTGTCTTGAACAGTCTCACGGTCTAGGGTTCTTGTTTTGTGTTGTTGGATGAGGTGGGTGAAAAGTCAAAGCAGGAAAAAGGAGCAAAAACGCTAAAAAAGCGATCGTCGCGCCCATGGCTGAGTCAGGCAGGCGGAACTCAGAGGCCAAGATACTAGCGGCCGCGGCTAAATCTCGAGTCATGGCCGGAACTTCAGAGCTATATTTCCGCAAATTCGAATTTTCCTCCTAGACCTCCGTTATGACCGCTGTGTTGTGTCAGTAAGTTGTCCTTTTTCTTTTATTTTCTTTGCGTCTTGCACACATTGGGGACAATGTGTGATTTAAGTTTGGGGGGATGTTTTATTGTTTTTGAGTCTTGTTGAATTGTTTTGTGTATTTTTGAGTCATTTTTGAGTCATAATTTTTTTTTCTTTTGAGTCATAATTGCCTGTCAAAAGATCATGTATGCTGTAGTTACTAGAAACACCTAATGAAGTAAGGTGAAATAATGTAATGGAATTAGAAGCAACTATCTAAACACCTAGGTTAGATATGCCAAAAACTCACATAATCTGTCTATTTGGAGTTTCTTGCTTGAATTGTGCATGCTAAATGACTTAAACCTATGTGTTATGATTGTTTGCTATTTGAGGCGAAATAATTAGAATATGCATGTTAGGGAGATGACTCAGGCATTTCTTTGATAGTCAATTCTTACCACTTTTTTATATCCCTGACTTTAAAAGTATCCCTAGTCAGCCCCATTGAGCCTAAACATTGAAACTCCTTCTTTGACACCCTATATTCCCACAAATTGTGCCATAAGTAAAAATGTGAAAAAGTGGAATAAATTGTGTTAAAAAAAGAGACAAAAAGAGTGAACAAATTTGATGCACCCCAATAAAAAGAATAATAAGAAATAAGCAAAAGCCTAAGTTTGGGGGTGTCTGTTATTATGATACACTTCACTCTCCCAAAACAAAAGAGGGGAAATATAGATTTGAAGTGAAGGAAAAAATCAAAAGAAAAGGAAAAAATTGGAAAAGCTAAAGAGCTTATGGTACACGAAATGAGCCTAAATGCCTATTTTTACCTACCTATACCTAAGCCTACATTACAACCCTTAAAAGTCCTGAAGATCTCTTTTATGCATATCCAGGATTAGTGGAGAATAGCAAGTAAACATGCCATATGGTTTTTTTTGAATTTTACAAGCATGATTCAGTATGTTGACTTCCATTAAGCATGATAAAAATGAGTTTGCGAAATATCTAGCTTAATGTGTTTAGTGTGCTAAAAATCTCATGCTATATGTTCCTGCATATTATTCTGCTAACCTTCATGTTTTTCTAGATAACATCAATGCAGCAAAAGTGATCAATGTCAGTGAGTCTTTTATTTGTCGTTTTCTTGAGTCCTTTATTTCTTTCTTTCTTTCTATCTTTGCTCGAGGGCGAGCAAAGGTTAAGTTTGGGGGTATTTGATCGGTGTATTTTATATACACTTTTTGAGTCAATTTTAGTTAATATTTTACTCATTTTATTTATGTTTAGTATAGTATTAGGGTCGTTTTCCTTTCTTTTGTGTCACAGTGGTCAGAAATGGAGAAATGACGAAAAGGAGATGAAATGAGCATAAATGAGATGGAATTGCACACAAAAAGGGCCAAGAAATGAAGTCTAAGTTAGAATTATAGAGGAGATCCGAAGCGAAGTCGGACGAAAAAATGACGACGAACGAATCCGCTCGGCGTCACCGGGCCGCGGCGCTGGAAGCGGCGCGGCTGAAATCTTTGAAAGAACCGAGAGTTGCTGAATTTGGTAGCGCATGGCTGATCTGCGAACGCGGCGCGGGATTTATGAAATGCAGGCGGGTGACATGTTTTCAGAATCCTAAAGGGATTACTTTTCCTACCTAAAGGGATAACTTTTCCTACCTAAAGGGATAACTTTTCCTACCTTAAAAAACCCTTACCTAAAAGGATTCTAATAACTTTTCCTTTCCTACAAATCCTTAACCCTTCACCAAAAGGATTCTTTGGCTATAAATACTCTACATCATTAGAAGAATTATTCATTCTCCATTCCACCATTCACCATTCTACATCCATCCTTCCACCAATCCATCTTGTAAATATTCCACAACACAACCTGGATGCTTGGCTCGAGACTCGTTCTTAAGTATTTTCTTTTCTTTTTCTTTTCTTTATTTCAGTTTTTGCATGATGAACTTTGAATTAGTTCTTGTCAATGGCTAGGAACTAATTCCTCTATAGGGCTTTCCATGTTGAATCTCTAGAAACTTATGTTATGATTTAATGCATGCTTATGGTTATTCTTCTTCTTGTTGAGATCTATCCAATATTTGAGTTGAATTCTTGGTAATTAATTGACAACTAATTATCACTATATGATTTCTAATCAGATTCCGAAAGGAGGGGATTGTGAATATGCTGTAAGTTGGGTAGACATTCTTGGATTGGGGATGAAAATACCTCAATTATTTATGTAGCGTTAATGAGAGGCTTAACAACCCTAATTTTGCGCATTGTGCGTGACGGTTAACTAGGTTCTTGTTCTTAATCCTCCTATAGAGTTATCCTTATCACCGAAAGGTAGGTAAGGTGCAATACTGGGGTTGAGTGTTTATATAACCCTAACGGGAGTATAAAACGATTTAGTGAACCTGCTTTCTCCAAAAGAAAAAGACCATAAGTTATTGCATTAATAAGTAACATAAGCGGATAGTGAGGAGACGTGGAAGCCCTATTCTCATCACAACTGAAGTAAACCTTTATAGTTAAAATAGCTTTTATAATTCTTAGTTATAAACAACAAATCCACATATCAATTTACCAAATAGATACCAAAAAATAGATAGTTGGTAATTTAACCCTAATCCTTGAGGACGATATTCGGTCTTATCAAGACTATACTACTTGTCACGATAACGTGCACTTGCGTTTAAAGTGTGTGCATCTTACCGCGCATCAGTCACTAGGGCACTTAAGTGTTTTGTCACTTTCTATCCTGATTTCTGTTTATTCCAGGACCTTACATGGTATTGGACCTATTGGTAGAGAAATTGATGAATTATACCTCTTGATTCCCAAAGTATCTACTAAGATAAATAATAAGCACTTAGAACCTATAAGCGCTAATATTGTTCAGAAGATGAAAGAAGATATCATGTTGTGACATAAGAGACTAACTCATGCATCCACTGCTTTATGGAGAACTTGTTTGGATTAAAAATAGAGGATAGTAAAACTGTGTTAGCTCATTGTGATATATGTCCACTTGCTAGATTGTAGATTTTCATTTCCTGCTAATAATAGCAAATCCAACAAAGCATTTCATTCATTGTATTTAGATATATGGGGTACTTTTGATGGAAACATATATTTTTACAGTAGTTGATGACATTTCTCATATTACCTAGATTTTCTTACTTGAGCACAAGAACGATATGTTGGTTGTTCTTAGGCCTTTTTTCAAAATGTTATAGACTCAATTTCAAGTAGTTACACAAGTTTACTGTCAATTTAGACCTTTCAATAAATAATCACAATAATCTAATAATGATTCAAATGTAATTGAAAGTAATAACAGTGAAAAACAAGGAATTGTAAACACACACTAACTTGTGTCGGTAGAGGCCTGCAATGCAGTGACCTAAGACAGAAATTCACCCCCACTCATGTTGTAGTTTCACGGACGTCTATCTTGAGGATACAACTATGTGGTTCAGGTTCTTGCACGAGAACTTGATCCCTGACGAATTTACTTTAAGTGTTTTTTCAAAAATCTCTTTTGAGGAAGAAGAAGAACAAGAGCAACAATCTTAGATCATTAAGTGTGTTTAATGATTGATTGTTATGTAATGTGTATTCTATGTTAAACAAGTGATCAACATGCTTTATATAGCATATAATTCGACCATTTTGGACATTCTGGAAATATTACCGTTGCCCAAGCGCCACGGCTCTTGCCATTAGTGTCGCAGTCCTAATTCATTTTCGAAGCGATGGCTCATCGCCACTCGGCGCCGCGACCTTCGCCCGTCACTTGGCGCGCCTAAATCACCGTCAATTCGGTAAGCTCTGGAAATCCTGTAGCTACCGCCGACGGTGATTTTCCTTAGCTTATTGGATGTGAGGCGCCGCGGCCCTTTGGTCAAAATTCCACAGATTAATTTAATCACTTATTTCTTCTTCATTCCATACAAGTTTCAACAATACCCCACATTTTTTATTCACACATCTAACAATTAGAACATATAATGAGGGTGAATTTGTCAATTTTATGATGAAGACTTTCTTATAGGATCTAGGTATTGTACTTCAAAGAACCTGTGCCTATATACCTTAGCAAAATGGTGTGGCTGAGAGAAAGTACATAAATTCATTTGAGGTGGCCAGGGCATTAAAATTCCAAGGGCATATACCCTCCAAGTTTACCTTATGTGGTTATAGGAGGTAAATCTCCTTATGAGCTGTTGTTTGGTAAGCAACCTAGTTTGGATCATCTCAAAACTTTAGGTTGCTTACATTATGGATTATGCTAGTGTTCCTTAACAGGATAAACATGCCCTTAGAGTTATACCATCAGTTTTCATGGGTTATTCTAGTGTCACAAAAGGGATATGTACTGTTTGATTTAGATAAGCAAAGATTCTTTGTCAACCGAGATGTTAGCTTTAGGGAACACATTTTTCCCTTTTATAATGCCTTCACATCTTCTAATTCTTTAGCACACAACTCATTTCCTACATCTATTGATATAGATGATTCATTAGAGTTTGATCTTCATGTTAATTCCCTAGCATACATGCTCCTTGTTCTGCTTCTAATCATGCCTCACCTAGTCCAATGAACTTGAGGTTCCTTCTATTATGCATCCTCCTGCAGCTACTCCCATTTCACACTCCACATCTCCTGTTGCACCCATATCTGTACTATTAAGAAGATCTCATAGACATATCAAAGAACCCATCTGACACTCAGATTATGTGACCAGACAGTCTACCAACAATGTCTTATAACCCATCACTGATTCAATTTCCTATGATCACTTGTCTCCTTCCTATAAATCATATTTGTGTCCATTTTATATTGTCCAAGAACCTATATCCTATCAAGAGGCTTCTCAGGATGCTAGATGGATTGAGGCCATGCAGGCTGAATTGCAAACACTCAAGGACGATCATATATGGGATTTGATTCCTCTATCCAAAGACAAGGTTGCTATTGAATGTAAGTGGGTTTATAAGGTGAAGCTCAAGGCTAATGGTGATATTGAGAGATGCAAGATTAACAAGGGTTATAACCAACAAGAGGTCTTGACTACCGTGAGACCTTCTCACCTATAGTCAAGATTATACTGTAGGGACTGTTTTGTCTCTAGCTGCTCAGTACAACTGGCCTATCTACCCGTTGAATGTATATAATGATTTCCTGCATGGTGATTTATATAATGAGGTCTATATGGCTCTTCCTCGGGGTTTAATAAGTCAGTGGGATTGACAGTTAATTTTGATCCGTTTTTCGTATATTTGTTGCAATTTTATGTGTTTTAGGACACCGCATTTTAATCATCATTTTTTGCATTTTTATCTTTTTATTTTTAAATTAAGCATTATGTCTTTGTTAATATTATGTTATATTATTATTACACCGTCGTTTATTTTAATAATATTTGCATCTCTTTAAATAATTAATTGACATCCCGTTTTAATTTTTAATTAGACATTAAATATTTGCTAAAATATTGTATTTTATTATTATTGCATCGGCATTTGCATTTTAATAATTTTGCATCTTTTTAAATAATTTTTCTTTTAAATAATTAACCCGTTTTGCATTTCATTAAATCAGTCCCAATTCGAGGCTTAATTCGGATCAGTCCAATCCAACACCCTTTTTATTTTATATTTTTATCCAACACCCTTTTATTATCCCATCTAAAAATCAAATACATCTTTCCATTTTCCCCCCAAAACCAAACCCAAACTCTAAACCTAAATACCCCTATAAATAAAATATTACCCCCTCCTTTAAAGGAGACACCACTATCAGCCGCATATCATAAGCCCTTCCCCTCTTTATTTTTGCTTCACTCAACATCAACATCATCCCATTCCCCTTTCTCACCTCTCTCCCTCGTCTCTCACGCCCACACACTCCCCCGTACCCCCATCGACCTAACATCGACCTCACCCCACTGTCCCGCCGGAGGTGATGACCGGCGGAGGTTACAAAAAATACCCACCAACCAACACATCCCGAATCCGTCGACGACTGCCGCCATTAACTCGCCGACCACCCCATCGCGCTCATCGCTGCGTCGCTCGGCGCTGCACTCGTCGTGACGTCGCCCTCTTTTCACTTGCTTTGAATCGCGGTGATGTATATAGTCGTTGGTGGGCTGATTTCATTTTTCTGTTCTTGGGTACTTCGCCAGAGTTCTTGAAACTCCGATGACTCTTTTGTTCGGCTTTATTTTTTTATTTTATTAGGAATGTTGGTGGTTATGGACTGATTCAGTTTTCTGTGTTGGGTAACTTGCCGGAGTCTTCAAAACTCCGGCGACCTATATTCTGCATTATTTTAGTTGTTGTGAGCTTTTGGGACTGATTTTCAGATTTTGGTTAGTTGGTCTGAGTTTATAAAACTTCGGCGACCTCAATTAAGGGTATTTTTGGGATCTGTCGGCTGATATGTCTAATTTGATTCAGACTTTTGATTCGGGTCGGGTCACTGAACTGGGTCGGATCTTGATCCGGTGAACTTTGTTTCATTACTGCTTGATGTTTCACACTTTCATTCGATTCTTTGTTTGATGATGTTCGACGCTGGTTTTATTGTTGGTAGACTAATTTTGATTGGGTCTGTACTTATTTCGGATGACTCTACCCCCTCTAATTCATGTATTTAACTGATTTGGACAAGATACTACACTTATTTGGCCAATGAAAAAGTTATCCGTCGATTTTTGAGGCCTCCACAGTTGGAAAGACGAAAAATAAAATAAATGAAGTTTTCTGGGGTTGATGATTTCTTCTACTTACACAGGATAACCAACATGCGCTGACAGGGCGAATTCTCGCAGCCGCACTTGTTTAGGATGTCCCACTTTATATATATATGAGCCCTCCGTGTTTAAAACTATTACTGTTTTGGCGCGGATCTGAAGGTTTTATTTATTTTATTGTTTTTAACAATATTGGCCGATGAAGGAATCTCCGTCTGATTTTCAAGGCCTCCCCTGTACAAAAGACAGATTTATTTTTGACTTTACTTATTAACTCTTGTCATTGCTTTAAAATTATTTATTATATTACTAACACTTTTACTAAGTGTTTATGCAGGTACCCGGAGATCATCTTGTGCAGAAGGCCTAAAAAGACGTCCCGGAGTTTTATTCGATTTTAGCTTTATTATTCTGTATTGCATTTCATTGTAATTGTAAATTATGAAAACTACTTAGAATATGTAGAATAAAAAGGCAATAAATAATTAGTCTAGGTTTGGACGAATAACCGCAAGTTAGCGGATCTTAAAGGATGTCTAACTCCTTCTCTTTAGGATAATAAAGAACTCTGATCCAGAATCTCATTAATTTCGCAGACCATTAAATGGAGATTAATTGCAGTATTTTTATTGCAATAAATCAAGTGTCCTAATTCACTTAACTAATTAGGTGGCGACTCCTCAAAATCAGCATTATTGCTCCATCCAGGGAACCGTGCCAAAGAGCAGCGTTACAGATACCGTTCAGACCCCGAGGTCAAAAATGGGCGCGACAGTGATTTTGTTTGCAGACTTGTTAAATCCTTTTATAGTTTAAAATAGACTAGCAAGCAAAGGAATTTAAAATAATCAAAATCACTGGTTCAATCAGGCTTCATCCAAAGCAGTCTAGATCATTCTTTGGTCACAAGAAAGCAAGATGACATCACAGTAATTCTGGTATATGTAGATGACATGTTGGTGCCAAGAAGAAGTATGCAGCTTATTGAAGATACCAAAGCATCTTTTCATTAGGCTTTTAAGATCAAAGATCTTGGTACTTTGAAATTCTTTCTTGGGATGGAATTCAGCAGATCATTTAAGAGAATATTGATGAATCAGAGAAAATATGCACTAGAAATTATATCAGAACTAGGACTAGGCTCAGCTAAACCAGCTAGGATATCATTAGAACCCAATGTAAAGCTTACCACTCAAGAACTTGATTCATTAACACGAGATACAGATACAGTTTTGGAGGACAATGGACAGAACCAACGATTGATTGGATAGATATTGTATTTAACCTTGACCAGGCCTGACATAACTTACTTAATACATACTCTTAGTCAGTTTCTACAACAACCTAAGAGGTCACAATGGAATGCATCAATCAGGTTGATGAGGTATATCAAAAGAGAACCAGCATTCAGCATTGGGGATCTTATTAAGAAGTATAGTGTCAAACACATTAAATATGTATTGTGATACAAACTGGGCTTCATGCCCCAATACCAGAAAATCACTCTCAGGTTTTCTCATTAAGCATGATAATTCATTATTAGTGTCCTGGAATTCTAAGAAGCAAAATGTGGTTTCAAGGAGTTCAGCTGAAGCAGAGTATAGAAGCATGGCAAATGTTGTGTCTGAGGTAGTCTTGTTAACAACCTTATTACAGGAAATAAAGTAGCACAACCAATTTTAATATATAGTGATAGTAAGATTGCACTATTGGTTTTGGTTTGATTTGGTTTGATATTGAGAAAAAAGCCGATCATAATAGTTTGATTTTAACTAAAAAAGTCAAATCAAAGCCAAATCGATCTGATTATATGTATGTAATTAATTTTTAAATTATTTTAAACATATATAATAAATGAATATTTTAGTTCCATAATATTTAACATCAAGTTTAGCTAATATTTTTGGCTCATATTATTTATAGATGTCCAACAAATTACAAAAAGCTCAAACCAAAACTAAATTTGCACCCCTACAATTGTACTTCCTCAATTTTAATTTACATGATGTAGTTTGACTGAACACGGAATTTAAGAAATAAAGATGATTTTTAAATTTTGTGGTTTAAAATAATCCAAAGATATTTATGTGGATATAGATCATCTCGTTAAGCGTAAAAGATAAAGTTTAAAATTAAATTATTGTAAAATAAAGAAATGTGTCATTCTTTTTTAACTGATTAAAATGAAAAGTTTGTCATCTAAATTGGGATACAGACAATAATAATTTAGATGATTTAGAGTATTACCCTATGAATTCTAAGATGGATTCTTGGCATTTACATTTTAGTATTGTATAAATGTATATGCATATTTGACTTGAGAAAAGATTTTTTTTGTTAATGACCAACAAGAGATTAAGAAAAAAATGGGTAATCAACCCACTGGAACCTAGAACACATGTGGCACTATTCAATTCAAGGGACAACCAACTGAGCAGAAGAGCAACGGTTGTGCTAATTGCTGATGTTGTATTGTTGAATCCCTCTGTTTCAATTGCAAAATGTCGAACAAATTATAACTAAAAAAAAGAAAAACTGGACGGGATAAAAAGGGTAAAAACTTATTTTTTATCAAACAAATGCTATTGTAAAATACTTCGCATTGAACAAAAAAAAAATGATAAACCCGAAAAATTCGAGAAAAATCGAGATTGAAAAATCCGACTTTTGTTGATTTGATTTGGTGTATGAATTTAAAAACCTAACGTCATTAATTTGGTGTGGTGTTTAAAAAATCTGAACATACTCGATCCAGGTACACCCTTACATAGCAATCTGGAGAAGAAACTCACAATATTATAAAGAAAAGTAATTATGAGGTAAATTATTATAAGAAAATGATACAGTTTATTGAAATGCTCACAATATATTATAAAGAAAAATAGGTACGAGGTAAAATTGTTATAAAAAGTAGGATAAAGGATAAAATAAGATTATTAAAGAGTTAAGGGCAAAACAAATACTTAGTGTCACTTTTTTTTAGTTTCCTACTTGAACTATCAGGTGTGAGAGTTTTCTACCTAAACTATCACCAACTAGTTAGCAAAACACACATCAATTATCATTTGCTCACTTTTCCTACATGATCGTTAAAAAAGGTAGAAGAAAGAATAAAATTGTTATACATATTACTTATTATTGTGAATGCCAATCTCTAAAAGGAAAGTTAGGGTTAGTAACTTTGGGGTCTGTTCTCGTCCCGGTTTCTGTTCTCTGTCGTTGTATCGGCTAACCGAATCGGGAGACAAATTGATTCCTTAACTTAAGCGATTTGGCTGGAACGGAACTCTAATTTCCAGCAATGGGTTCTCCAGCTACTCCAGAAAGCGTTAGGACGGTGTTTCGAGTGAACTAAGAGGTAAGAAACATGAATGCAGCTGAGTACAGTAAGGAAAAAGTAAAGGTAAAGATAGATAAAATTTGAGTTGTTTGATTGATTGGCTGTGTTTTTATATACAAAGAATGTTCTTATTTATAATACAAAAGGGGAAAAATAGTACAAAAAAAGAGAAAAACTATACAATCGTGCCCCCCTCATGTCAGCCATCAAGTAACAATCTACTCCTCCTGCTCGGATAATGACCCTTTCTTTCAGTTGTTGTTGGTCGTTACCGCTTTTAGGGGTCTAGAAACCCTTTTGCTTGATCGTTGAGGTGTCTGCATCTGAGTGGGTCACAGTCGTACCTCTAACTAACAACTTTGGCTAAAATGCCTTAGTAGCTGATGAATTTCCTGTAGTCAAGGGCTAGGAGTACATTCAGCTCCGGAATAGTCCGGTTGTCACTGAATTTCGGCTAAACACTTAAATTATTTTTGTGTGTTAACAATTGCCCCATACATTAACTCGAGTGTGACTGTTCCGTCGTTTTAGTCTGACAGTCGCGCATGCCACTTCAATCGTCTAATCTCCAGTGCATGCAATGATAATTTCTTCTGAATTGGGTTTTCCCTTCAACTGAGGCGTCTTTATGACCACAAATCGGTTCTAATATTTTCTAACCGTGCATTCAGAGATTTATCCCCAATTTCGGTTGCGCATCAAAATCTATTTAAAGAGAGACATATTTCCGAGAAATTTTTCAATTGCTCTTAAATTCATCTCCGATTTCTTTCCTTCTGCAAAAAGAAAAAACCCTAATCTCGCATTTTTCTTCCTCTTCTCAGAAGGTATACGGGACCACTTTATCCGATAAAGACCTAACCGATGTATCGGTACTTGTTGATGAACAGTTGGTTCTGGCTCCATATGGTAGGCCGAAACAAGGCGACGTTCTTTTATCTCAACACCTCAGTCCAGTGACCTATGACTTTCCCCTCACCCGCGACTGGTTCACTGTCGACCGCTGTTCGGCTAACCTACATACCAAGCTGACCAATTCGGCTTCTTAATTATATCGACCGCAAATTGTAGGGTCTGTTATTGTGACCAAGCAGTCGGTCTGTGGATGTCATTTTGCCCGTACTTTTCCCCAAATCGAAGGGAAATCAGTTTCTTTTGTGACCAGGCAGCCGGTCTGTGGCTGTCGATTACTTATGCATGCCCTAGAACTGATGGGTAATATTTCAAAAGTTTCTACCTTTTAACTTTCTTCTACATGCATATTTATCGCTTGATTCGTATTGCCGGCAACTCGTGAGTTCGCTACGAAGGGTCCTTCTCAATTTGGTGACCATTTGCCGAATTTACGATCTTTCATCCCAATCAGTAAAATGGTTTTCCAAATTAAGTCTCCTTCAGAAAACCTCTTAGGCTTGACATGTTTGTTGTATGCTTTCGCCATTTTATGTTTACCGGGTTTGACTTTTTCTATGATTGTCAGTCGATTTTCATCCAACTGACCCAACCCCATTAGCATGGCCTGTTGATATTTTTCCAAACTTAGCAAATTTAGGTTGACCATCCTTAATGATATTAACTCCTGATGAAAACACTGCATCTTGGCCATAGATTTGACCGATAGAATGTCGCCCTCGTAGCTGTGGTTTTGGAATTTCTAATTGGCCATTTCATTTAAGATCTGTCTTTGTAAAATGAGTTTATTCAAACTTTACACAAAACATACACAACACGGGGTATTAAATAACACTCGAGTTTTATACAAATGTAGAACAAAAACAAATAAAGCTAGGCGTAAAATCCCTATAGGCAGCTCAAAATGTTGTTGGCCGCCTGATCTGGTTTTCTGTCGTGGTTCTCCAACTACGATGTCTCGTCTATCCTTACCTCAAAACTTAAGGCGGTCATCTGATGCCACATGTCACATATGATTTGGGTTTTTTAAATCCTCCAAGGTAAGCCGTTGTTCGGCTAATTGTTTTATTTCAAAACCTTGTGAGGTAAGATTACAAGATTTCCAAGATCCTTCTTCATACTACTCTGTGACGGCAATGGGTGCCACATATGGTGAATAGAGGATATCCTCTATGTTTTGTACACCTGGTTGGAACGGGTTATCATCCGCTGTGACGATTTCTATCTTGTCTCCTTCCCAAAAGATGAGTTTTTGATGCATGGTAGAAGGAAGGCATTGGCTAGTGTGAATCCAGTCCATGCCCAACAGAATGGTGTAGGACGGCTTGCCATCTATTACAAAGAAGGAAGACATGACCGTCTTAGAACCTAAAGTGATTTCTGCTACTAGAATCCCCAATGCTTCAGAGGCTTCTCCCATAAAGCTAGCTATTTTCATGTTAGTTGGGATGAGATCCTCCTGTGTCTTATTAAGATCTTTCAAGGTAAGAAGAGACATCACATTCAACACAGCCCCATTATCGACAAACACCCGACTAATAACTTTGTCGTTAATGTAAGCCTTGACGTAAAGGGGCTTAATGTGTTTAACTATATCTTCTGTATGTGCACCAAATATGGTGCTCAAAGTGTCCTTAGTCGGGGTATAGGCTATTGCTGCCCATTATGCATCTTCCACGCAAACATCACATTCTAGGCTATCCAGCGTGGAGCGGCTGGCCCAGAACTCACATGGAATTAGGCTGACCATTTCTATGTCCGCCCATGTCTCATCAACCATATCATGGCTAAAAATCGAGGATAGAGTCTCCTCCTTCATCCAATTCGGCTGGCCAGAAGTTCATATCTTCCATTTCCTAGAGATAAATGGGGATCGGTTGAGGATCCTCTGACTGAATCCTCCGTATGATCTGTGGGATCGCCTCGGTTAGAGGTCCATCCGGGACCACGTCCTCTTTCCAGGGTTCCTCCGTCGGGTTGTCGGTAGGTTGTTCATCCAGTTTTGGTTGACCCAACGTTTCTCATTCAGGTGTAATTTCCCCTGAAGCGACTGAGTTGAATGCCCGCTCAATAGCTTCGGCTATGGCAGACTCAAGAATCTCCCGATTTTTGGCTGCCTTAGTGTTGGAAATTAGATGCAATGTCTGTTGCATCTTACGAAAGGTCTTGACACGTTGAATCCTTCTTTTCTGAATTCTAGATGCGACTCTCGGTGGTGCCTCTTTCTTTCCGGGGGCCTGATTGACAAACTACTTTCCTTCTTCTGTGTTGGCGGTCGGTTTAATCATTCTCTAGGGTCTCATCAGGTCCTCATTTCTCGTTGTGATACGTAAGGATGAAACACCCTTGTTTACATTAAACTCGACCACCCTCTGTTTGGTTTTGGGGAGCTATTCTTCATCTACAAGGCATTCTCAGCTGGCAGTTAGTTGATATTCGTACTTTCCCCCCAGACCTACTCCTAGCATCAATATGGACCCTTATGAACCTCATAGTTTGTTCCTGAAGTTCTCGTTCAATGTCCCTCGAGTATTTAAGGCGGCCAAGAAAATTGCTCCTAGCTGGCTGCCTGTCATCATGAACGTCATGTAGGTCGTCTAACCGGTTGAACACATAGGTCTGTGTGGTCTTCTCCCTTTTGGTAGGTTTATTTGGGACCCATACCCTTCTCATACCTTCATCTGACACTATATGAACAAGGAAAGCCACTGAATTCAACCAAAACTCACACTTGGAGAGCTTCACATTGATGTGCAATTTATACACACGCTAAACGCAAGTGCATGTATCGTTACAAGTAATATAGTCTAGTTAAGACCGAATATCGTCTTCAGGGACTGGTTTTCAAGTACCGATTATCTATGCTTTAATTTCTATTTGGTTAACGTTAATTGAGTTGGAATTCTAAACTAATAATGCAGGAAATAAACTAATTATGAAAATACTTTGATTTAAATCAGTTATGATGGAGAATTAGGGCTTCCAAGATCATCAAATATTCACTCTATTCAATCCTTAATACAATTAGACTAACTTCTTCTTCTACATTAAGATAGCAGGTTAACTAGACCGTTTTATACTCCTGTTAAGGTAATATAAACACTCAACCCCATTGGAGAAACCTTTTATCTTTCGATGACAAGATTGACTACAAAGGAGGATTAAGAGCAATAACCTATTAAGCTACACAAGTATCGGGGTACTTTTGTCCACGATTTAAACTTATGTTTATTCAACTATAGCATATTCACAATCTCCCCTTTCGGATTTCGATTAGAACTCATATAAGTGATGATAACTAGTGATCAATTAATTATCAAGCAATCAAAGCAACTATTGAATAAATCTTAAACAAGTGAAGAAGAAATCAACTAATGTATTACTTCATGAATAAGAGTTTCAAGAGAATCACAAGGAAATCCCTAAATAAGTAATTAGCTCCTAGCCATAGTCACGCTAAGAACTAATACAATCTCCATACATGAACAAATAAACAAAGCAAAAGAAAGAAAAGAAAATACTTGAAAAGCCTCCAATCTTAGCCTCCTAAGTTGTGTTATGCGTCTGATGGATGGAATGAATCCTCTGCAGAATGATGTAGAGAATATATATAGCCCCAGAATCCTTTAGGTCAAGGGTTAGGGATTATGTAGGTAGAAAAAGTTATCCCTTTTGGACTCTGAAAACGTGTCAAATTCGGTCCAAAACTCAGAAATTCCGCGTCGGCGCGTGCCTAGATCGGCGCCACTACCGAAAATCGAGTTTCGCACAACTTCGATGGTCGGCGCCGCGCGCCGCCTTTTCGGCGGTTCTTCGCCGTCGTCCGATTTTCATCCGGCCGTCTCGATCTTTTCTATACTTCCCGGGACTTCTTAGACTTCATTTATTGGCCCCTTTAAGTGTGCAATTTCATCTCAATTAAGCTCATTTCATCTTCATTTCGTCATTTCTCCATTTCTGACCGATGTGACACACAATAAAGGAAAATGACCCTAATGCTATACTAAACATAAATGAAATGAGTAAAATACTAACTAAAAATGACTCAAAATGTATATATAAAATACACCGATCAAACACCCCCAAACTTAAACTTTGCTCGTCCTCGAGTAAAGCTCAAAAAGATAGAAATACATACACGAAAGAAAATAAAATAAAATGACTCAAAGACACTGATCAATTTGCTGCACAATTGTCACTTAGAAAAGCATGAAGGTTAGTAGGATAATATGCAGGAACATATAGCATGGATTTTTAGCATTCTAAACACTCAAGTCAGATATTTCGCAAATTCAATCCAATCATGCTCAATGGATGTAAAAATACCTAACTATGCCTGTCAATTTCAAAATTCTATGGCATGTTCATTTGCTATTCACTACTAATCATGAATACACATACTAGAGATCTTCAGGACTTTTCAAGGTTGTAATAAAGGCTTAGGCATGGGTAGGTAAAAATAGGCTTGTAGGCTCAATCTTACGTACCATAAGCTCTTTTGCTTTTCAATTCTTCCCTTTTCTTTTTGATTCTCTTTTCAACCTCATACCTATCTTTCCCTTCTTTTGTTTTGAGAGAATGAGGTGTATGATGAATAGCAGGCACCCCCAAATATAGGCTTTTGCCTATTTATTATTATTTATTTATTTTTCACTGGGGTGCTTCAAAATTGTTCAATCTCTTTTGTCTCTTTTTCAACACTTTATATTCCAATCATCTCAATTTTTCACTTATGACACAAATATGGAATTATAGGGTGTCAAAGAAAGATCTTATTTTTTTGGCTCAAAGGGGCTGACTAGGGATACAATTATAATGTCAGGGATAGACAATGAATGGTAAGAAATGGCTAACAAAGAAATGTCTGAATCATCTCCCTAACATGCATATCATAACTATTTCGCCTCAAATAGCAAACAAGCAGACACATAGGTTTAATCACTAACAATGCATAAATCAAGCAAGATACCCCAAATAGTTCGATTTCATGAATTTTTGGCATATCTATCCTAAGTGTTCAGATTTTCTGCTTCTAATTCCATTAAATTATTCCACTTTACTTCATTAGGCGTTTCAAGTAACTACAACAGACATGATCTTAAAAATAAATTATGACTCAAAAATACTCAAAAACACACAAAACGAATCACAAAGACTCAAAACAATAAAACAAAATATAAGACACCCCCCAAACTTAATAGACACATTGTCCCCAATGTGTGAAGACTAAAAATAGGGACAACTTACTGACACAACACAACATTCATCATGGAGGTCTGGGAGGAAAAATTCTGAAATTTGCATGGAATCTGAGTTTCTGAACCTTCGGCACCACGGCCCTGAGATTCGGCGTCGTGGCGCCAAAGGTATCTGGCTCTTCGAACTCTTAGCCACTGGCACGACGACTTTTCCTTTTTTCATTTTTGCTCTTTTTCGAGAGTTAGCTTTCACCCACTGTCATCCAACAACACAAAACAAGAACCCAAGACCGTGAGATCGTTTCAAGACAAAATAAAACAAACTAAAGACAAAAATCAAACTAACATAATTAAAAACATTGTTGCCTCCCAACAAGCGATGTCTTTAACGCCTTTTTAGCCGGACGCAGATTAACCTTTACGAGTGCCCATTGGATCCTTCCGAATCGCTACAATCCGCATAGTTATTGTCGCAGTCTCACTTTTCCTACAACAATCTTTTCAACTAAGGGCTTCAAATATAAGATTATCTCCAGTACATAAGACATGCTTGTCTTCTGGCTCTCTATAATGTAGGGATCAGTGAGATTCCCAACATCTCTCAACTCTAGGGGGTGCCCTTGATGGTATGGAATTCCTATTTGGGGATCAACAGTGACCGCTGGTGGTATTTCTTTTGCAATAGGTACATGAAAAAGAATTTCCAAAGAATCCAAAAAGGTGAATAATTGGATTTCAGTAATCTTTTCCTTCTCTACACCAACTATCTCGCCAGATTCCTCAACAGCTGGGTGTGGTTCAAGTTCCTCAATTTGCTTATCACTTCCCACAACGGTGTTGCTAGGCAGACTTTCTTGAAGTGTATTGATCATCTTATCAATCAGTTGCCCTATGTGGGTTTCCAAATTTTTTAGGCTCCCTTGTCTCAGCCATAAACTGAGTCTGGCACTTGGTGAGCCTGATTATGCCTGCCTGCAACTCATCTAGATCTTCCTCTAGAACCTGTGATTTAGGTTGTTGCTGATGAATCTGCTGCCCTTGATAGAAGTAGTAGTCCATGAGCCCTGTATATATTCCTTCTTCTTTTCCCTTTTTTTCATTTTTTTTTCGAACATTACCTGCAAACTAAGAAAAACAACAAAAGGTGATAAAAAGATGCTCGCAGAACAAGTTAGAAACTTATTCTTGGAACAACCAAATTAGAAATAAGAATAGATAAATCGATATTGAAAGTACGCCAGTCCCCGACAACGGCGCCAAAAACTTGATGTGCTATTTATACACACGCTAAACGCAAGTGCACGTATCGTTACAAGTAATATAGTCTAGGTAAGACCGAATATCGTCCTCAGGGACTGGTTTTCAAGTACTGATTATCTATGTTTTAGTTTCTATTTGGTTAACGTTAATTGAGTTGGAATTCTAAACTAATAATGCAGGAAATAAACTAATTATGAAAATACTTTGAATTAAATCAGTTATGATGGAGAATTAGGGCTTCTAAGATCATCAACTATCCACTCTATTCAATCCTTAATACAATTAGCCTAACTTCTTCTTCTACGTTAAGATAGCAGGTTAACTAGACCGTTTTATACTCATGTTAAGGTAATATAAACACTCAACCCCAATGGAGAACCATACATCTTTCGATGACAAGATTGACTACAAAGGAGGATTAAGAGCAATAACCTATTAAGCTACACAAGTATCGGGTACTTCGTCACGATTTAAACCTATGTTTATTCAACTATAGCATATTCACAATCTCCCCTTTCGGATTTCGATTAGAACTCATATAAGTGATGATAACTAGTGATCAATTAATTATCAAACAATCAAAGCAACTATTGAATAAATCTTAAACAAGTGAAGAAGAAATCAACTAATGTATTACTTCATGAATAAGAGTTTCAAGAGAATCACAAGAAAATCCCTAAATAAGTAATTAGCTCCTAGCCATAGTCACGCTAAGAACTAATACAATCTCCATACATGAACTGAAATAAACAAAGCAAAAAGAAAGAAAAGAAAATACTTGAAAAGCCTCCAATCTTAGCCTCCTAAGTTGTGTTGTACGTACAATGGATGGACTGAATCCCCTCTATAGAGAATGATGTAGAGAATGTATATAGCCCCAGAATCCTTTAGGTCAAGGGTTAGGGATTATGTAGGTAGGAAAAGTTATCCCTTTTGGACTCTGAAAACGTGTCAAATTCGGCCCAAAACTCAGAAATTCCGCGTCGGCGTCGTGGCCCTGCAGACTGGCGCCACGGCGCCAGAAAATCAGAGAGTTTTAGACAACTTCAGTGGTCGGCGCCGCTGGTGTTTTTTCGGCGGTTCTTCGCTTCGTCGTCCAGTTTTCATCCGGGCTTCGTCTGATCTTTTCTATACTTCCCGGGACTTCTTAGACTTCATTTATTGGCCCCTTTAAGTGTGCAATTCCATCTCAATTAAGCTCATTTCATCTTCTTTTCGCCATTTCTCCATTTCTGACCGTTGTGACACAAAAGAAAGGAAAACGACCCTAATGCTATACTAAACATAAATGAAATGAGTAAAATACTAACTAAAAATGACTCAAAAGGTGTATATAAAATACACCGAACACACATACAACTTACGATCCTGGTGCGTCTATAGTACTACCCGTAAGTGATCCGCATGCTCCGCCTCCGAGTGAGAATAAACCAGAATATCATCTATAAATACTATCACAAATACATCCAAAATGGGTTAAACACGATGTTCATTAGATCCATAAAATTTGTTGACGCGTTTGTGAGCCCGAATGATCTTAAAAATAAATTATGACTCAAAAATACTCAAAAACACACAAAACGAATCACAAAGACTCAAAACAATAAAACAAAATATAAGACACCCCCCAAACTTAATAGACACATTGTCCCCAATGTGTGAAGACTAAAAATAGGGACAACTTACTGACACAACACAACATTCATCATGGAGGTGCAGGAGGAAAATTCAAATTTGCATGGAATTGAAGTTTCAACCTTCGCACTACGCCTCGAGATTCGGCGTCGTGGCGCCAAAGGTACTGCGGGCTCTCTGAACTCTTGGCGCCACGGCGCTGACGACGACTTTTCCTTTTTTTCAGCGTTTTTGCTCTTTTTTTCTGAGAGTTAGCTTTCAGTCCACCTGTCATCCAACAACACAAAACAAGAACCCAAGACCGTGAGACTGTTCAAGACAAAATAAAACAAACTAAAGACAAAAATCAAACTAACATAATTAAAAACATTGGGTTGCCTCCCAACAAGCGATGTCTTTAACGTCTTTTAGCCGGACGCAGTTAACCTTTACGAGTGCCCATTGGATCCTTCGGCGAACTGTTTACAATCCGCATAGTTATTGTCGCAGGTCTCACTTTTCCTACAACAATCTTTTCAACTAAGGGCTTCAAATATAAGATTATCTCCCAAGTACATAAGACATGCTTGTCTTCTAGGCTCTCTATAATGTAGGGATCAGTGAGATTCCCAACATCCCTCAACTCTAGGGGGTGCCCTTGATGGTATGGAATTCCTATTTGGGGATCAACAGTGACCGCTGGTGGTATTTCTTTTGCAATAGGTACATGAAAAAGAATTTCCAAAGAATCCAAAAAGGTGAATAATTGGATTTCAGTAATCTTTTCCTTCTCTACACCAACTATCTCGCCAGATTCCTCAACAGCTGGGTGTGGTTCAAGTTCCTCAATTTGCTTATCACTTCCCACAACGGTGTTGCTAGGCAGACTTTCTTGAAGTGTATTGATCATCTTATCAATCAGTTGCCCTATGTGGGTTTCCAAATTTTTTAGGCTCCCTTGTCTCAGTCATAAACTGAGTCTGGCACTTGGTGAGCCTGATTATGCCTGCCTGCAACTCATCTAGATCTTCCTCTAGAACCTGTGATTTAGGTTGTTGCTGATGAATCTGCTGCCCTTGATAGAAGTAGTAGTCCATGAGCCCTGTATATATTCCTTCTTCTTTTCCCTTTTTTTCATTTTTTTTTCGAACATTACCTGCAAACTAAGAAAAACAACAAAAGGTGATAAAAAGATGCTCGCAGAACAAGTTAGAAACTTATTCTTGGAACAACCAAATTAGAAATAAGAATAGATAAATCGATATTGAAAGTACGCCAGTCCCCGACAACGGCGCCAAAAACTTGATGTGCTATTTATACACACGCTAAACGCAAGTGCACGTATCGTTACAAGTAATATAGTCTAGGTAAGACCGAATATCGTCCTCAGGGACTGGTTTTCAAGTACTGATTATCTATGTTTTAGTTTCTATTTGGTTAACGTTAATTGAGTTGGAATTCTAAACTAATAATGCAGGAAATAAACTAATTATGAAAATACTTTGAATTAAATCAGTTATGATGGAGAATTAGGGCTTCTAAGATCATCAACTATCCACTCTATTCAATCCTTAATACAATTAGCCTAACTTCTTCTTCTACGTTAAGATAGCAGGTTAACTAGACCGTTTTATACTCATGTTAAGGTAATATAAACACTCAACCCCAATGGAGAACCCTTCTATCTTTCGATGACAAGATTGACTACAAAGGAGGATTAAGAGCAATAACCTATTAAGCTACACAAGTATCGGGGTACTTCTGTCCACGATTTAAACCTATGTTTATTCAACTATAGCATATTCACAATCTCCCCTTTCGGATTTCGATTAGAACTCATATAAGTGATGATAACTAGTGATCAATTAATTATCAAACAATCAAAGCAACTATTGAATAAATCTTAAACAAGTGAAGAAGAAATCAACTAATGTATTACTTCATGAATAAGAGTTTCAAGAGAATCACAAGGAAATCCCTAAATAAGTAATTAGCTCCTAGCCATAGTCACGCTAAGAACTAATACAATCTCCATACATGAACTGAAATAAACAAAGCAAAAAGAAAGAAAAGAAAATACTTGAAAAGCCTCCAATCTTAGCCTCCTAAGTTGTGTTGTGCGTCTGATGGATGGATCGAATCCCTATAGAGAATGATGTAGAGAATGTATATAGCCCCGTAATCCTTTAGGTCAAGGGTTGGGATTATGTAGGTAGGAAAAGTTATCCCTTTGGACTCAAACGTGTCAAACCCGCCCAAAACTCGTAAATTCCGCGTCGTGCCAGGTTGTGATGGCGCCACGGCGCCTGAAAATCAGAGAGTTTCAGACAACTTCAGTGGTCGGCGCCGGTGGCGTTTTTTCGGCGGTTCTTCGCTTCGTCGTCCAGTTTTCATCCGGGCTTCGTCTGATCTTTTCTATACTTCCCGGGACTTCTTAGACTTCATTTATTGGCCCCTTTAAGTGTGCAATTCCATCTCAATTAAGCTCATTTCATCTTCTTTTCGCCATTTCTCCATTTCTGACCGTTGTGACACAAAAGAAAGGAAAACGACCCTAATGCTATACTAAACATAAATGAAATGAGTAAAATACTAACTAAAAATGACTCAAAAGGTGTATATAAAATACACCGAACACACATACAACTTATGATCCTGGTGCGTCTATAGTACTACCCGCAAGTGATCCGCATGCTCCGCATCCGAGTGATAATAAACCAGAATATCATCTATAAATACTATCACAAATACATCCAAAAATGGGTGAAACACGATGTTCATTAGATCCATAAAAGTTGTTGACGCGTTTGTGAGCCCGAATGATATTACTAAGTACGAAGTGCCTATACCTTATTTTGAAAGTCGTTTCCGGAATGTCATTCTCCTTGACCTTTAGCTGATGGTACCCTAACCTTAGGTCAATCTTTGAGAAACATTTTGCACCTTGTAACTGATCAAACAAGTCATCAATCCTGGGAAGAGGGTACTTGTTCTTAATAGTGACTTTATTAAGCTGTCGATAGTCAACAAACATTCATAACGAGCCATCTTTCTTTAGTACAAACAATACCGGTGCACCCTAAGGGGATATGTTGGTCCTAATGAAGCCTTTCTCAATCAGATCCTTTAATTACTCCTTTAATTCTTTCAATTCAGCTGGAGCCATTCTATAAGGAGGAATAGATTTCGGCTGAATGTCTAGAAATACATCTGTACCGAACTCAATCTCCCTTTCGGGTGGAAGGCCTAGAAGTTCGTCTAGAAATATATCAAGAAACTCTTTAACCACCGAAATTGATTGAAGAGCAAGTGGTTCAGCATCGACATCTCTGGCCCAAACAAGATGGTATATACAACCTCTGGAAATCATCTTTCTTGCCTTAAGGTATGAAATAAACCTACCCTTTGGCGTCGCAGTATTACCCTTCCATTCAAGGATTGACTCGCTTGGAAACTAAAATCTGACAATCTTTGCTCGGCAATCAACATTAGCGTAGCACGATGACAGCCAATCCATGCCCATAATAATATCAAAATTAAATATTTCTAACTCTACTAGATCTGCTAGGGTCTGATGGTTACAAATTAACACTGCACAATTCTGATAGACCCATCTAGCAATTATTGACTCACCTACTGGTGTAGATACCACAAATGGATTTCTTATCAACTCAGGCTCTATACCAAACTTACTGGTAATGAAAAGGGTGACATATTATAGATTGGAGCCTGGATCTAATAATACATATACATTATGTGAACATACTGATAAAATACCTGTAATAACATCAGGTTAAGACTCCTGATCCTAGTGACCCATCAATGCATAAATGAGGTTCTGGCCACCACTGAAGCTAGTTGATCCACCCCTACCGCTGCCTCGAATGGCTGACGTTTGATGACCTTATCTTGACGAGTGTGCTAAAGATGATGAAGCTTCTACAGATCCGGTCGGCTGGGCCCTTGTTGAGTCTATTTTATATACACTTTTGAGTCCTTTTTAGTGAGTATTTTCCTCTTTTCATTTGTGTTTAGTATAGTGTTAGGGTTGGTTTTCTTTCTTTTGAGTCACAACGGTCCTAAAGGAGAAAATACCGAATTGAGGATGAAACGAGTTGAATTGAGGATGAAATTGCACAAGCAAAGCCCAAGAAATCAAACCAAATGAGTCCCGGAAAGAATGGAAGGAATCAGGCAAAATCCGGACGAAAAGTAGAGGAGAGCCACGCTATGAGCAAGAAGAGCGCGGCTTGTTGAGCCATGGTGAAGGAATTAGTCTTGCGCGAAATTTCCGCAGGTGAAACATATTTTACCGTGGAAGCGCGCATGCAAGATTCTGATGAGTCCGGTGATTTTGGTGAGTTAGAGTCGCTTGGCGTGGCATAGCGCGCAGCGTGCCTTTCAAAAAATAAGCCGAAATTTCATGAGGGCAAAGTGGTCTGAAATGAGGTTTTGCTCAGATATAAAACTCTGAAACCCTCTCATATCTCATATCAAACTTTATTGACTCAGTATCGGTGGAATCCATTAACGCAATGTACGCAAATCTGATCCAAAAATTCTACGGGTCGACATTCAGGTCTGATCCCGTGAATATCGGAGGGTCCAGGTTGATAAAATCCCAATCTTTCTCACTAACTAGTCTATCAGAAGGATCGGTAGTCTGACGTTGGGCCTGGGCGGCGACCAATCAAGTCAATAATTATACATCACTTCGCATATCAAGATTCTCATTCAGATTATCAGGCGGGGGAAGTAGGTGTACTGCAGCCCCACTAAGCTCCTCTGGATGTGGTGGAGTCAGAGAATCATACGGAGGAGTCACATTGTGGGCCTCACTCTGGCTCTCATTAGTGGGTGGAACTCGGCTGGTACCATTGTCCGCAACTGTATTCAACGCCCTCTTACTCTGGGACCGTTTCCTTGCTATAAGCATTTGCTAAAATCATAAACACGAGATTTATTAGGAGTGAAATGCTTATAACTCAGATCTACTGCACGATATAGAACAACAAATAAAGGTAACAATCCTAAATGCCTCATAACCTTCCTGTTTATAAGTGTGGTGCACAACACACCCATAAACAAGACTCTATTAGGCACGACTTGTAGACTCTCTAGGATAAACCTACTCTGATACCATGTTTGTCACGACCCAAACCGGAGGGCCATGACAGGCATCCAGACCTTACTCGCCGAGCACCACTAGACATATATTCACCACATATTCATAAATAAGAATGGGCCACGAGTGCCGTCATGAGGTAACATGCTGGCTCATAGAAATAATAAGCTGAAAAGGTGCAAGACCATCAGGGCATATATGTACATACATAGATGCTAGACATGACCGTATGAGCCGAGAAGGCTACCATAGATGACTATATAACAAAAACATATACCGAGAAGGCCACATAACGTCTGACTGCATCATAACTGTCTACAAGCCTCTATTGGAGTAGGTGACATCATAAGGTCGGGACAGGGAAATGCAATACTCATATGCATATTAAAAATATCATTCTAATACTAGACTGAAACTCTAGAACACGTACAGTGGTCCAATATGAGCTTTATAGGCAACTTACTGGTGTGGTACGTCGCCCTGTCTACCTGAACCTGTGAGTATGAAACGTTGCATCCCCATACAAAAGGGGCATTTGTATGAATAATGTACCGAGTATGTAAGGCATGAAAATAGCACAATAAAGACCTGAGCAACATGAGACAAGAGAGAATCAACCTGCACAAAATGCCTCTGAGGGCCATAATATGCATAAGTATCATATATATGCATATATGACGCCTTGTCATACATATATATGCGTATATAATTCAATCAAGCCTCTGTGGGCATCCCATCATATCATATCGGCCTCTGTAGGCAGAATCATCATCATATATCGGCTGATCAGGTGGTGGTGCGTATATAATGCCATAACATTTCCCATACCCCATATATATATATATAATAAGCATTTATAACGCCTATAAGGTCATGGTATATCCATGTATATAATGCATGAATGATACTAAGACACTTGAGTCTATCGGAGTGACATAAGGTTGTTGCACCTCCGATTAACATTTGTTGCACCCCGTAATACCAGGGCTACTAATTGAGAACGTGATTAAGGATTTAAGATTTGAATTTTGGAAGGAAAGAATAATTACATTTTCTTAAGGAAAATTTCGGAAAAAATGTGACGACGGAAAAATTATTAACTTGGAGTATAATACTTCTAATTGGATTTATGTACTTAGTATTGAATTATAAGGTGTTGGAATTGATAATATGGGGTCCGCCGAGAATTTCATAATTTCGCGGGGACCTTCGAAAAATTATAATATTTTGGACCAATCGGAGGGCGACACGTGGCACCCCTCCACTTATCTTGCTAAGATGACAACAAATTAGATATTTTGAGAGGGGACAAGTGGACATGGGCCCCACTCCACTTGGCTATACATATCCAAGTCTTGCAAGACTTGGATCACTTTACACTTAGACCAAAAAATAAGCTCTCATCTTCTCCCCTTTAGCTCCATAATTTCGAGAGCCCCTTGGCTAAGAACAACCATTGTTGATCAATTTATTTCTCCAAGATTATGCCCTTAAACCAAGTGCTAAGCCTAGATTAATATTCTACACGTTTTTACTTGTCTTGGCCGAAAGTTGATGCCAAAACCCTAGGGGTTCCGTCGACTTTTTGGAAGTGAGATTCAAAGAGAAGTTGCTCCTAAGGTTGTAGGGGGTACATATATGTGATTGGGACTTGAAGAAGTGGAGCGAAATGAAAACCGTGCACCAATAAAGACCGGACTGTTTTGGGGCGTTTTTGGGCAAAAAATGAGGTAAAAGTCCTTCTTCTTTTAAAGTAATTGGATATTACTTATTATTATTATGTATGGATGAACTTGTGTTAGAAAAGAATGAAGAATAAAAAGCGTTTGAGCCATTTTTGGGGCTAAAACCGATTTGGGACAGATTTGGTGCAAATGGAATTCGTTGGTTATTGTCGTTGTTATCTTCACCTATTGCATGTTATAATGGATTAATATTATTGTTAATAAGTTGTTATAACTTATGTAGAAGTTTTGGAACTCGAATTGGAATAAAATGAATTAAGAAACGAGTTATCGGGTTGTAGTTGTTGTGGCGGCGCCCAAGCGTAGGCGTTGTTGTGTCGTTTAGTGGACTGTTTTGAGGTATTAAATGCTGGAAATTTAGTTGTTGTTATGCATGTTTAAGTGTAGTAGTTGCTAATGAAAGTCCTAAGGGAATAAGGGTGTGGAAAGACGTTAAAAGGCCTCACATTTTACCCTCGTTATGGTTGGATTGCGATCGTTTTTATGGGCTGATTTGTGGATCGCTTTTGTATAATCGTGGGGCAGAATTTTACACGCCCGTTAGGCGTGTAATCCCCTTTGGCTAACTGTTGGTTGTGCCTTAAATGTGGCTTGTTGGTTGATGAATACGGGCCTTGGAAAAGGTGGAAAAGTACGTAGAAACAAAGGAAGTGCTGCCCAATTTTCCGTAGAATTAGAGGGCCATTATTTTGTATAAGTCCTACACTTGATAGCTTGTAGTTGATAGAAGTGCTATTGTCATTTTAGGTTGAAGTACTACGTATAATGTATTCTACTTAAAGGATGGAATAGCTATCAAAGTTAAGGTACTTTGGAGCATTTTGCTACTTGTCGATAATCGTCGCGAGGTATGTGAACCTCTTCCTTCTTTTGGCATGATTCTATGTATGAAATATACATGTGGTGTTATTTCATGATCCCTTCTACTCTTAGAAGTTAAGAGGTATGTATGTTGATTTACTTTATGTAAAAGCTACGTCTAAGTTATCCTAAGTTCTTACCAAGTCTTATGAGGGATGTTGGTAAGAGTCGTTAGGAAGTATTCGAGTCGAGTTGACTTTGCTAAGTTCTTGCATCGAATAAGAATAAGTATCGAACAAGCCATTGCAGCGTTAATAAAAGAAAATGTATCGACAATCAATTAAATTAAAATGAGTATAATTCTCCATCTGCATAGAAGCTAAGATAAGACAAAATTGTATTACATTTTCTAGATCATGGCTGCTTTAATAAGATCGTTATAAACAAGTATAACCTAGTCACAACGCACAAACGTATATGTTACTTAATTTAAAGAGTTTACGTTATGAATTTGTAAGACTATGAACCTTAAATTCATAAAAGGTTAAGAGACTTTATTTTTCAAGTTCTGGGACTTGATTCTTAAAGGAAAGAATGACTTGATTTAAAAGTATAGAATACTTGATTTGGAAAGTATTGATTTCTTGATATTCTAAAGATAAGAGACTTGATTTCTAAAGTTAAGAAACTTGATTTCTTAAAAGTTAAGAGACTTGAAGTATTTTTTTGAAAGCTATGTAACTTGAGTTTTTAAAAGAAGAAGTTTATGGATTTAAGAAGGGAAGGAGTTTTATGATTCCTTTTAAGTATGTATGTGTCACGCCCTTTTTTCGACCGCGACATTTTTAAAATAACTCCTGCTTAATAAAAAGGTTAGAAAATAAAATGCTAAAATGTTAAGAGGGTGCTTAAAAGGTGCTAGAATAAAAAGTGCTAAAAGGTGCTAAAATGCTAAGGGTTCGCGGAGTCGCCACCTAATTAATTGGGTGAATTAGGACACCTAAATGTTAACTAGTTTAAAGTAAACATTAACTCCATTTTAATGGTCTGCTAAACTTAATGAGATTCTGGGTAAGGGTTCTTTATTAATCTAGAGGGAAGGGGTTAGGCACCCTCTAAGATCCGCTAACTTGCGGTTGTCCTGCCAAACCTAGGGTAATTATTATGTTTAAAAATGCGTGTTTTGAAAATATAAAGATGCTTCAAAATATTTTATAAAGGAGGCATGTTGATAAAAGTTTATAAGACTAAGGCCAAAATGTAAATGATGCAAAGGTTATTTATGGACTAATTATGTGTACATGCAAAGGTTATTTATGGACTAATTATGTGTACTGCTAGCTAAATTAATCTTGCTTAACCTGCGTATAATATTATATATAAAAAGTACTTAAGATGATTCTTAAGAGTTTAGGAGAAAATTTGTTATGGATTTAATAAGAAACAAAATGTTGGTTTATGATGCAGGTTAAATTATTTAGATTACTTTGGTAAAACTTAGACATGCATGACAATCCTAAAAGACACATAAAGTAGAAGTGCATTTCTAATTTTAAATTACCTTCCCCCTTATGTGTTCAAAGGCTAATTGCTCTTGGTTTCCTATTAATTACAAAGTCATATAATAAAATTACAATAACAAATAAAATGAGATAAGGAGGTTAAGAGAGTAAGGGATTGAAGCGGATGACTCCGTCCTATTTGTTTTTCTAGGAATTGCCGAAGAGGGAACTCGATAGATGTAGATGCGGGTTGCCATTTGAATGAGTCTCGCCGTGAGACTCTTTATTTTGCTCCGGTGCGCGCCATGTAAAAAAAAGATAAGGAAAGAAAAGGATTAGTATATATCCAAGCCTCGTCGTACTAGAGTGAAGTAAACAACACATATAATTTAACACGCGAGGAGACAAAAGACGACATGCAGTTTTATATTCGGTCCTGACTCCCTTTAAATATTAAGGCCGCAAAAACAGACCCAAGTTGCAAAGAAACGGTCAAAGAGATCCATTCGAGCATGGGCTTTGATAAAGCGATGATACATAGATATAAGAGGCCCCAAATAACTAGTATTTCATATCTAGAGATGGCAGACTCAGGTTCATTCTTTCAGGTATACATGTAGACAGTATAATGCACAGACAAGAAAAAATAGAGGCTCATGAACTTGGGAGTAAACACTTAAACAACACAGCGGACAGATCCACACAGTGCGCAAAAACTACAATTCTTTATTTTTCAAGACAGAGAAGTGCGACCCCAAAACAGACAGTAACCATTACTTGGTCCTATTCTTTTATTCGTAAGAAGGAGAGCAAAGGACAAGCTCTCCAATAACACATACACTTCGCTGTGTTTTGTAAACAGTGGCCAGTTTCGTATACCAAACAGAGGAGATTTCAAATAAGTGCAGGATGTTGAAACAAATATCATTTAGGTTGCGCAATAGATTGACATGACACAACACATAGCTCGAAAGGTATTATAAATTGTCATGGATACATTTTAACACTTCGATATATAAAGGCAAACATATAGTCATTTAGTAAATGTGACGATCTAGAGATGAGCGACGGACCGGTCCTCAAACGAAGACTAACATCATGAGGGTATTTCATTATCTAATATCACATTCCATTTAACAAGTAATTACAGTGGGCATAAATCCATTTCGTGGTTTTAAATAAGTAATTGCAAACCCATGTTAACTAAATCGATCAACACAGCGCAATACTTTGACATCAACAGCAGGACAGTAGCGTGATAATCTTAACTAAGAATGATTAACCAAAATAGAATACGACAAGCCATAAAACATGGAAATAAACTAGAATCGTGCAGAATTTGAATTTACCTTCTCCGGGCAGCGAACCGAGGCAGCGTATCAAGTCGTCGAAGCCACTCGGAGGGTTTGTGCTATGCGATAAAGAAGGGTGAGGCCTTAATTGCTACTGACTGATATATTTATGGATATTGGTGGATGGTGTGCGAAACTAATGCTCGAGAATGTTCGTGCTTGCGTGCGGCCATTCACTGGTTGTTACACGACTGCTTCCTCATTTTTGCTCTCTGTTTTTCTCCTCCGTCTGCCCCCCCCCCCCGGATCCTTTTACATGCAACTAATGCTTGGTTTATATAGTCCTAATTGCGCTCCAATTTAGGTAAAGTTTAGGACGACTCGTACTGATTCTGTGCGATTCGGGTATTTCCTACCATAATAGGTGCTGATTTTGATGTAAGATTTCGTGTAATTTGGAGACGATTTTTGGTAAGTTTGGGTATGATTTTATTGCGATTTTTGGACGAGATTTGTGCTTGATCCTGGGTGCGATTTGGTTAAAGGTTCTTACCATAAAGGGGCGATTTTGTGTGATCCGAATGGTACTGGTAGGGGAAAGGAATCCAGATTTCTTGGCGAGAATCGTGGGATTTGGCGTGTTGATTTGGGAGGGGTGTGCGGCGACTGTTTGCTTCTCTTAGGGTTCTACTAGGTTTTCTTTAGCTTAGTGTTTGCTGCGCTTCAGGGTTGTTGATGATGGGGGAGATAAGGGCTGAAGTTGGCTGAGCTGCGGGTAGTGATAGGTATAAGGGGCCTGGGGCGAGTTGGGCTTGCGGGTAGTTGGGCTGGGCAATGGGCTGGGCGAGTGGGCTGGTTTTAGGTTGGGTAGAGTTAAGATGTTAGGTGTATTATTTAATTAGTGTTAAATTATTATTTAAATTGCGATTAAATTATTTAGGTGTTTTGTTAGTCTGAGTTTGAGATACAAAAATAAAGACGGACGTGCTATTTAATTAGTGCTTAATATTCTATAATGCGATGTTGTTATTAAAATCTTATTTATTATGCGTATTGCGATGTTATATTATAAAATGGAGTTTAGATCAAATTATTTAAATGCTAAATGCATGTATGATATTTAATGATTGCTTAATGCTTTTACTTAAACTGCGGTGCTATTATTTAAAATCTTATTTATTAATTTATGCTTTAAATTATTACAATAATTATGATGTTGCTTTGCGTATTAATAAATGCGGCTATGCTATTTGGCGCGACGTCGTTATTAAATTATTTATTTTATGTATTTATTTATTTATTTATTTATCATTAAGAATTGTTTGAGTTTAATTAAAATACCGAGTGCGGACGTGAGACTCAAGGTGTGCCCAATAATCTACGTGAAAGGCGGTGCCATTGTTAAATTGTTTATTTATGCATGTATTAATGTTTTATTGCTGCATTTTATTACTTAAAAATTATTAAAATTGTTGTTGGAAATTAGGGTAATTTTATGGTTAATGTCTGGGCGAGAGGGTCAAAATTGGGTGTCAACGGTATGTACGTAGTACTTTTGGGTTTAATTTTCCCTAATGTAAAAAGAAATAAAAGTGCCTTAAGTTCTCTAAAGTGAAAGGTTGTTATAATAGTTTTATGGGGAGTTGTTATAACGACTAAAGAAGAAGTGAAAAGATGATTTAAAATGTTATGTAAAGAGACATTATCGCATCCGAGAACGGGCCGGCAAAGATATACCTTATGGGCGATTTGGCCAAGATATGACATTATCGCGCCCCGTGAATGGGCGGCAAGATACCTTACGGGCAAACTATATGACATTATCGCGCCCTAGGAATAAAGCCGCAAGATACCTTACGGGCGTACTATATGATATTATCGCCCCGTGAATGGGTCGCAAGATACCTTTATGGGCGCACTATATGACATTATCGCGTCCCGTGAATGGGCCGGCAAGATACCTTTATGGGCAGACTATATGACCTTATCGCGTCCCAGAATGGGCCGGGCAGTATACTTTCGTGCGAAAACTTTTGTATGACTTCGCCGTGTCCCGCAAATGGGTCGGGTTACGTTATCACGTATGGGTAATCAAAGTAAGCTCCCAAATAAGAAGTCCCTCCATAAAGGGCCGAATTATGTTATGTAAGATATGTAAGTTATGTGGAAAAACTTGATCGAATTCTTAAGTATGTATGTAAGAATGTGATGTTAATTCTTATTGAAAGAAGGAAAAGAATGATTAATGTACGATTGATTTCATGAGTTAAAATGGCACGGTAGGATCTGGTATTTTAATTTTTATACTTGCCCCTATCATTCTTTTGTACAGTTATGATCTTGTTTAATGTACTTTATTTTCGTTTCATACTTAGTACTTGTTATCGAATTCTTGCGGGGGCTGCTCATGTCCGCAGTTCAGGTACACAGTTGTGGATCCGCGAGCTTAGGATCCTTGTTCAACATTTTGAGATGGCTCCAAGTTCCGGAGTTTGTCATTATGGCTAGGTATATTCAGAGGTACGGCGGGGCCTTGTCCCGTCATAGTTGTTGTCACCTTCTTAGAGGTCTGTATTCATATGTGGGCTGGACTGGTGTAAGTTGTATTTACATTGTTGTACAGCGTAGAGCCTTTCGGGTGATTTATATTTATACGGAAGTCTTTCCGGCTTTGCCTCTGTTTAAAAAAAAAGTGATATTTATCTTCCGCGGTTTATTTATGTTGTATGGGTAGAAAGGTGCCCAGGTAGGGGCACCAGTCACGGGCCCGAGATTTGGGGCGTGACAGAGTGGTATCGTGAGCGATTAGTCCTGCACGCCTCTGCACCGTGTATAGTAGAGTCTTGTTTATCGACGTGTTGTGCACTACATCTATAAACGTGAGGCTATAGTACATTTAGGATTGGTTTCTCTTCTCACTCCGAGATCGCGCGATAGAAATGTGTTGTAAGGGAAGTCTCTCCCTAACGTGTAATTTTTAATCCAGATATGAGAAAGGCAACAGTGACCCAGAAAGGATTATATGGACTTCGTATCCAAGTTGGTAAAACTATTGTACAGTTGGTATAATGATGATGTGTATCTGTACGAGCGTATTTATTTGGGGTCATATGTGTGTTGCCTAGAATGATTATGAGTTACCATGAGTTAGTTAAGCCTTAATAATTACTTGGAAGGTGTGAAACAGTTTATGGAATCCACACCTAGGCTTTATATATGTACTTATTTGGAATAGTCAAGAGGTAATGAACTGACTAATATTGTGATAGACTCTTGAAAGATCAGGTTTAATTGACTTATGGACATACCATGTTATTAGATTAAGTTATGTTGTATGCTTAAGTGAGATGCACGAATAATATTTTTAAGGAGTAAATATGGTTGTTGTGATTAGGACAACATGATATTGAGATTATGAGAAACTATGATATTGAGATTATGAGAAACTATCTTACCCGTATGAGGGGAGAGATAATGTAAGATTGGGACATGGAATAATCGAGAATCGTGGAATACTAGCTAACTATTGAGACCTTAGATGAGCATTCGAGGATGAATGTTTCTAAGGGGGGAAGGATGTTACACCCCGTAATACCAGGGCTACTAATTGAGAACGTGATTAAGGATTTAAGATTTGAATTTTGGAAGGAAAGAATAATTACATTTTCTTAAGGAAAATTTCGGAAAAAATGTGACGACGGAAAAATTATTAACTTGGAGTATAATACTTCTAATTCGATTTATGGACTTAGTATTGGATTATAAGGTGTTGGAATTGATAATATGGGGTCCGCCGAGAATTTCACAATTTCGCGGGGACCTTCGAAAAATTATAATATTTGGACCAATCGGAGGGCGACACGTGGCACCCCTCCACTTGTCTTGCTAAGATGACAACAAATTAGATATATTGAGAGGGGACAAGTGGACATGGGCCCCACTCCACTTGGCTATACATATCCAAGTCTTGCAAGATTTGGATCACTTTACACTTAGACCAAAAAATAAGCTCTCATCTTGTCCCCTTTAGCTCCATAATTTCGAGAGCCCCTTGGCTAAGAACAACCATTGTTGATCAATTTATTTCTCCAAGATTATGCCCTTAAACCAAGTTCTAAGCCTAGATTAATATTCTACACGTTTTTACTTGTCTTGGCCGAAAGTTGATGCCAAAACCCTAGGGGTTCCGTCAACTTTTTGGAACTGAAATTCAAATAGAAGTTGCTCCTAAAGTTTTAGGGGGTACATATATGTGATTGGAACTTGAAGAAGTGGAGCGAAACGAAAACTGCGCACCAATAAAGACCGGACTGTTTTGGAGCGTTTTTGGGCAAAAAATGAGGTAAAAGTCCTTCTTCTTTTAAAGTAATTGGATATTACTTATTGTTATTATGTATGGATGAACTTGTGTTAGAAAATAATGAAGAATAAAAAGCGTTTGAGCCATTTTTGGGGCTAAAACCGATTTGGGACAGATTTGGTGCAAATGGAATTCGTTGGTTATTGTCGTTGTTATCTTCACCTATTGCATGTTATAATGGATTAATATTATTGTTAATAAGTTGTTATAACTTATGTAGAAGTTTTGGAACTCGAATTGGAATAAAATGGATTAAGGAACGAGTTATCGGGTTGTAGTTGTTGTGGAAACCGCCCAAAACGTTAGACGTTGTTGTGTCGTTTAGTGGACTGTTTTGAGGTATTAAATGCTGGAAATTTAGTTGTTTTTATGAATGTTTAAGTGTAGTAGTTGTTAATGAAAGTACTAAGGGATTTAGGGTGTGGAAAGGCGTTAAAAGGCATCACATTTTACCCTCGTTATGGTTGGATTGCGATCGTTTTTATGGGCTGATTTGTGGACTGCTTTTGTATAATCGTGGGCAAAATTTTACACGCCCAGTTAGGCGTGTAATCCCTTTGGCTAACTGTTGGTTGTGCCTTAAATGTGGCTTGTTGGTTGATGAATACGCCTTGGAAAAGGTGAAAAAGTACGAGAAACAAAAGAAGTCTTCAATTTTCCGTAGAATTAGAGGGCCATTATTTGGTATAAGTCCTACACTTGATAGCTTATAGTTGATAGAAGTGCTATTGTCATTTTAGGTTGAAGTACTATGTATAGCGTATTCTACTTAAAGGATGGAATAGCTATCAAAGTTAAGGTACTTTGGAGCATTTTGCTACTTGTCGATAATCGTCGCGAGGTATGTGAACCTCTTCCTTCTTTTGGCATGATTCTATGTATGAAATATACATGTGGTGTTATTTCATGATCCCTTCTACTCTTAGAAGTTAAGAGGTATGTATGTTGATTTACTTTATGTAAAAGCTACGTCTAAGTTATCCTAAGTTCTTACAAGTCTTATGGGGACGTTGGTAGAGTCGTTAGGAAGTATTTGGAGTCGAGTTGACTTTGCTAAGTTACTGCACGAATAAGAATAAGTATCGAACAAGCCATTGCAGCATTAATAAAAGAAAATGTATCGACAATCAATTAAATTAAAATGAGTAGAATTCTCCATCGGCATAGAAGCTAAGATAAGACAAAATTGTATTACATTTTCTAGATCATGGCTGCTTTAATAAGATCGTTATAAACAAGTATAACCTAGTCAGAACTCTCAAAAGTATATGTTACTTAATTTAAAGAGTTTACGTTATGAATTTTTAAGACTATGAACCTTAAATTCTTAAAAGGTTAAGAGACCTTATTTTTCAAGTTATGGGACTTGATTCTTAAAGGAAGGAATGACTTTATTTAAAAGTATAGAATACTTGATTTGGAAAGTATTGATTTCTTGATATTCTAAAGATAAGAGACTTGATTTCTAAAGTTAAGAAACTTGATTTCTTAAAAGTTAAGAGACTTGAAGTATTTTTTTGAAAGCTATGTAACTTGAGTTTTTAAAAGAAGAAGTTTATGGATTTAAGAAGAGAAGGAGTTTTATGATTCCTTTTAAGTATGTATGTGCGTAGTACTTTTGGGTTTAATTTTTCCTAATGTAAAAAGAAATAAAAGTGTCTTAAGTTCTCTAAAGTGAAAGGTTGTTATAATAGCTTTATGGGGAGTTGTTATAACGACTAAAGAAGAAGTGAAAAGATGATTTAAAATGTTATGTAAAGAGACATTATCGCATCCAGAATGGGTGGGCAAGATACCTTTATGGGCATACTATATGAGATTATCTCGTTCGTGAATGGGCCGCAAGATACCTTTATGGGCGAACTATATGACATTATCGCGTCCAGAATGGGTCGGGCAAGATACCTTATGGGCGAACTATATTACATTATCGCGTCCAGAATGGGCCAGCAAGATACCTTTATGGGCGTACTATATTACATTATCGCGTCGTGAATGGGCCGCAAGATACCTTTACGGGCGACTATATGACATTATCGCGTCCAGAATGGCCGACGATACCTTATGGACGGACTATATGACCTTATCGCGTCCCGTAATGGGCCGGCAAGATACTTCGTGGGAAGACTTTTGTATGACTTCGCGTGTCCCGCAAATGGGTGGGTACGTTATCCCGCATGGGTAATCAAAGTAAGCTCCCAAATGAAGTCCTCCATAAAGGGCGAATTATGTTATGTAAGATATGTAAGTTATGTGGAAAAACTTGATCGAATTCTTAAGTATGTATGTAAGAATATGATGTTAATTCTTATTGAAAGAAGGAAAATAATGATTAATGTACGATTGATTTCATGAGTTAAAATGGCACAGTAGATCCGTATTTTAATTTTTATACTTGCCCCGTCATTCTTTTATGCAGTTATGATCTTGTTTAATGTATTTTATTTTCGCTCCATACTTAGTACTTGTTGTATCGACCCTTGGGGCCGTTCATGTCCGCAGTCTAGGTACCGATTGTGGATCCGCGAGCTTAGGATCCTTGTTCAAGATTTTGAGATGGCTCCAAGTTTCTGAGTTTGTCATTATGGCTAGGTATATTCGGAGTACGCGGGCCTTGTCCGTCATAGTTGTTGTCACCTTCTTAGAGGTCCGTATTCATACGTGGGCTGGATCGTGTAAATTTGTATTTACATTGTTGTACAGCGTAGACCCTTTCGGGTGATTTATATTTATACGGAAGTCTTTCCGGCTTTGCCTCTGTTTAAAAAAAAAGTGTTATTTATCTTCCGCGGTTTATTTATGTTGTATGGGTAGAAGGGTGCCCAGGTAGGGGCACCAGTCACGGGCCCGAGATTTGGGGCGTGACAACATTATGGAACTAACATCATCAACATAACATACTTTAAAGAATCAACAAGCCATAATAAATATCATTATCATTAATTAGAAGTCAAGAACATCAACCTCTAACATATCTAAGAGTAGAGATTGTTCATTTACGTTTGTTTCATTCTACTCATGCTAAAAGAAGGAAGAGTAGCCTTAACATACCTTTGTTGTTTACTTAACCACACGACGTCGATTCAGCCCGTTAGGAATTCAATCTACAAAAAAAATGATAAGGGGCCATTACTAAGCTTACGAAAGCTAGAATTCAACACAAATGAGCGACTAGCTTGTCTACAAAAATTTGAAAAGCACCTCCCCTTATTCTTTTTACTTTCCTCAAATCAAACAACAAGACCAACACGTCGATAATGTCAGCAAATATATTAAATCAATATTCAACCTTATATCCATCACAATACATCACCAAAATAGTCCACACCGTCTCCCACAACAACCAAGTGCTAATTTGCACTATTCCATCTATAGAACTTAGCTAGAACTTGAATACACTTCAATAATTACAACCACGATATACGCAGGTTATACATACTGATTTTAATCCATAACAAACTATCAAAATGACCTCATAACAGTCCAACAATTTGCAGCAACGTAGAACTCATTTCAGGCCATTTCTTCACAAGTTCTTATTTTCACAACTTAGCTAAGACTCCAATAAACTCAAACACATGAAGAAGAGAAGATTTTTTACCTTATACAGAAAGAATAAACCCTAGAAGTCTCCTTTAACTTGAGAGTACTCACAACCTAGCAATAACGTCAAACAAATGACCTCTACCACTTCTACAATATTTTTAATGAAGAGAATGTGGTTTAACATTGGAGGAGATGGGTTGCCTTGGGATTTTTGTATAGACAACATTTGAGAGCTTAGGAGAAAAGATAAAACACCTGAAAATCATGTCATATCATGGGAAAGGAATGAAACTTAAAGCCTTTTTTCCACTTAGAACCCCAATAGAAAAAAGGATGGGTTGTTTGGGGTGAACGAGAGAGAGAGAGAGTTGCTGAACTTTCTTTGGATGAAGATGAGTGAGAATGGACATATTTTTGGCCTTATCTTACCCCTATAGTCGACCACACTCTTTCCCAAATGGTCATCTCTTTATCTTTTAATTTGGGCCACAAAATAACCCTTTAATTTGGGCCACCCATTGCCTTTTAATTTGGGCCTCTCATTTCAAGTAGGTGGATCACCTACTTGTCACTTGCTAGCTTCATTAGTACATGATACATCATGTTCCTTTCCTCTTGACAAATGTTACATCCTTACATAATAATCACAACGAGTGTTAAGTAGCTCAAGCTAGTAGGATGTGTAATCAAGTAGCTCAAGCAAGTAGGACGGGTACGCAAGTCGATCAATTTTATTTTCCTGAAATCTCATTCATCACATTTAAGTGCATTCGTCAACCTCAACTTAGTCGTGTATATGTTGAATGGAAGTACGAGATGTAACAATAGGCATGTCTAATATTGTATAACCTCGAAGATAATCCTGATGTCCAAGACTAGAAGGACTAACGTACGACAAATCTCAATGTAAAAAACTACGAAGTGTAACACAAAGGATATAAATGTTATTTTGTGGTATGAAGGTCATTGCTACACGTAACTGTTGTACGTCAAATCATATTGGATACTCTTTTTATGTATCATTCTAACCCAAAAAGATACATATTTTATAGAATACTTTCTACTATAACCACATTAATATACTATGTTTACTTAATGATTTTTCAGAAGAAAATGACAATTCATCTAAAACATTTATGAAGAAAGAAATAACTATGTGGTTGCTGCTTTGATACAAAATATTCAGATGTTAATGGATATTCTCCCTGAAGGAGATATTTACCATATAAGCAGAAATGCAAAGATTTTGTCCCACATGATTTTTCTTGCAAGATTTTTAATGAGGCAGTCAAAATCTGTATTATTAGAAATGTGTACTCATTTTTCTTCAGTAGAATTTTTTACACTGAGTTTTTTCTAGTAATATTTTAATGAGACACATTATCTACCAAATAGACATTCAAGGGGGAGTGTTATAAATATTATTTATTATTGTGAATGTCTATCTCTATAAGGAAAGTTAGGGTTAATAAATTTGGGACTAAGTTAGGTTTCCCCTATATATAGAGGGGTTCTCTCTATTGAATAGACACCCCTCAACAGAAATAATAACCCTCATCTCTTTCTCTACAATATTCTTAGTCTAGTTTAATTATTTCATAACAAAAATAAGATTATTAAAGAGTTAAAGGTCAAAAACACATCTCAAGCATCATTTCTTTAGTTTCCTACCTAAACTATCATCAACTAGTTAATAAAATACACATCAAATATCATTTATTCACTTTTCCTACCTGATAGCTATAAAAAGTAGGATAAAATATAAAATAAGATTATTAAAGAGTTAAAGGTAAAAAACTATTAAGTCTATTTTTAGTACTGTTTTAGATTGTGTTTTAGGGAGTCTTTTGTTGTCTTTTAATTATTTTGTACAGTACTATGCGTTTTATATTGTGTTTTTTCAGGTTCTTAGCGATTCAGTAAGGTTTTAGGCAATTCAAATAGAATAGGCGTTCATGGAGGCCTAAAAGTGCACATCGAGTCCCAAGCAACCAATCAAATGAGGCCCGGGAAGCTCAGAAAGCAGTTACAACGCAATCCTGTCAGAAAATAAGGAGGAATCGCGACGCTCGGAGGAGGCGTCTCAGCGCTTTACGGGCAGTAAATGGATGAAAATTCCATCGATGAAGCGCCACAGCGCTTGGCAGAGGCACCGCAGCGCCTGAAAGGCAGTGACTCCCGAAGGAATTAGAGTCACAGCGCCTTGCTGAAGCGCCACGGCGCCGATGGCGGAAATAAGTGAAAAAATCTGATTTTTAACAAGGGTAAAAAGGTCCAAAAAGGGTTCTTCGGTATATAAGTTGTGGGAGGCTGATTTTAAGGATTATCACAGTTTGGAGCAAAGGAATTTGACTAGGAAGAAATTGGAGACCAGTTTTGTTCAATTTCTTTCTTTTCTCTTTTCTTTAATTCAGTTTATGTTAGTATTAAAGACAATTAGCGTTCTTAGTATGTCTATGAGATAATTACTCTATTAGGATTTTCTGTCGATTCGCTTGAACCTCTATTATGAATTAATGCATTGTTAGTATTTCTTTTTCATCTATCATTATCTAATCAACTTGCGTTTATTGAATGAGAATTGATTGGCGATAGTTTTCATTATTTATATGATTTCAAATCAAGATCTGAAAAGGGAGATTTGAATATGCTATAGTTGATTAGACATAGGTTTAATTTTGAACAAAAGTATCACGATTGCATGTATAGCGTTTAGGCTATTGATCTTAATCCTTCTATGCGATAGAATTTATCATAGAAATATATAAAATTATCGCTTATGTTGAGTTTTTATATGTCCTAACCGGAGTATAAAACACCTCAGTTAACCTGTTATTTTGATAAGAAGAAGAATAGTTAGTCTTGCATTACTGAATTATAGAAGGAATAGTTGATGAGATTGGGAATCTTAATTACCTCCATTACTGAATTAAAACTCCAAGTATTTTCATTCTTATTTTATTCATGCTTATTACTTTAGTTGTTTGATTCTTAGTTTAGAAATCAACACCCATAAACGTTTGCCAAATAGAAATGAAGGGTTCGTCAATTGGTACTTGATAATTCAGTCTCTGTGGATGATATTCGGTCTTATCGAGATTATTACTAATTGCGATATGTACACTTGCGTAGCATATAGAAAAACCGCAACAAGTTTTTGTCGCCGTTGCCGGGGACTGAAGTATTATCAATATCGAAGTAAATAATCTTATTTCTAATTTGATTGTTTCTATAACATTTTTTTTTCTTGATCTGTTTGTATTGTGTTTGCTCAATTTTACGTAGCTTTGTTTATGTGAAGCAAATAAATGTGTCCCTCTGAATCCGAAGATTGAGAAAGTGTGCAAGCAGAACAGGATAAACAAAAGACTAGTTGATTCAACCGCGATGGAAAATCAACGTACCAATAACGGGTTGAATGGAGGAGCACCAGCAGACCTGATAGAACGAGTCCAGTATCCTACCGAGAGGAGCTTAAGGGACTATATCCTACCAACGGTTACAGGGGTGCAGACATGCATCAGGCTACCAGCTGTGGAAGCCAACAATTTTTAGATCAAGCCAGCAATTTTGCACATGGTTCATAGCACAGTCCAGTTTGGGGGTTTACCTTCATAAGATCCGCACATACATCTAGCAAACTTCCTTGAGTTATGTGCTACTTTCAAATAAGTGGTGTTACTGATGATGTCATTAGATTGAGGCTCTTCCCATTCTCACTCAGGGATCGAGCCAAGAGCTGGTTGAACTCCCTTCAGGCGAACTCTATTACTACTTGGCAAGACTTAGCTCAGTAATTTCTTGCCAAGTGCTTTCCTCCATCAAAGGCCGCAAAGCTCAGAGGAGATTTAAATATTTTTTATCAGCTTGATGGAGAGTCTTTGTATTATTCATGAGAGAGGTTCAAGGAGCTGCAAAGGAAGTGTCCGCATCACAGACTTGAGCAGTGAATGTTGGTCCACAACTTCTATAATGGTTTGTGTGGTACTACTCGTACTATTATTGATGCTGCTGCTGGAGGAACATCCATGAGAAAGAGTGATAATGAGACACATGAGTTGTTGGAAGACATGGCCATAAATAACCATCAGTGGTCCGATGAGAGATCTGCTAACAACAGGAAAGTGGCTGGGGTACATGAATTGGACGCTATCACTGCACTTACTGCTCAAGTTGCTTCGTTGACAAAGCAATTGCAGCATAACACTATGACAACTAATGTTGTTCAGACACCAGTGGGATGTGAAATTTGTGGGGGACCACATACATTCGATGATTGCACAGCCGTGGATCCCAATATATCCCCATGGATCAAGCTCAGGTTCAAGCTGTTGGGAATTTTTAGTATCCGTACAACAACTCATTCTCCAATACTTACAATGCATGGTGGAGGAATCACCCAAAATTTTCATGGAGAAACAGCCAGAATCAACAGCCGCAATTTCAGGGACAATATCAACAGAACAATCAGCAGCAGCTGACCAGTCAAGCTACATCTTCTTAGCAGCCCAGACCACCAGTTCAACAAGCAGAGCCAAATTAATTGCAAGTAGCCTTGTTGACTCTCACAAATTCTCAGACCCAGTTCATGACATAAACTAGATCATCTATCAGGAACTTGGAGACACAGGAAGTCCAACTAGCAAATATGTTGAACAACAGATCGCAGGGGAATATCCCTAGCAATAATGTTGTAAATCTAAAGGAGCAGTGTCAGGCCAGTTTGAGAAGTGGTAAATTAGTTGAGCAATCTGCAGCTCAACCACATGTGGATACGACTGACGGGTTGGGAGAGACACATGGTTCAGAGAAAGAGGGGGTTACTGAAGACCACTCTATTATAGAAAAGTCACCACCAGCAGTTGTTAATGGAACCTCAAGTAAAAATTTCATACCTTTAGAGGCTTAGAAAAAATTCTCTTGACAAACAATTTTCTAAGTTTTTGGAGGTTTTCAAGAAACTGCACATTAACATCCCTTTTGTTGAAGCTCTAGAACAGATGCCCAGTTATGTCAAGTTTATGAAGGAAATCCTTTTTAAAAAGATAAAGCTAGAAGAATATGAGATAATGACATTAACTGAAGAATGCAGTGCTATTTTGCAAATGAAGCTGCCCTAAAAGTTGAGGGATCCATAAAGCTTCACCATCCCATGCACTATAGGGAATGTTAAATGAAAGCAAGCCTTGTGTGATTTGGAGGTCAGTATAAATTTGATGTCTCTCTCTCTGTTTCGTAGGTTGGGTGTGGATGAAACTAAGCCTACCATAGTGATTTTACAGCTGACAGATCATACTTTGAAGCATCCACATGGTATTATTGAAGATGTGCTAGTTAAAGTGGACAAATTCATCTTTCTGACTGACTTTATTATTCTTGATATGGAAGAGAATGTTGAGGTGCCAATAATCCTTGGGAGACCATTTTTAGCTACCGGGCGAGCAGTGATAGAAGTTGAGAAGGGTGAGCTAAAACTCCGAGTAGAGGGCGAAGACATGATCTTTAATATTTTTAGGGCGACAACCGAGACAAAAAAATAAGTGATGACTATTTTTCCATTAATGTGGTTGAAAAACCCATTTCTGAGAAGCATTTTAAGAGCACTGAGGCTCCGAAAGTGCCATTAACACAATGTGAAAAGGGTGACATTACAAACATTGAGCGTGTGGAATACTCCAAGTGTGTTAACCCATCTGAACCCCTCTACGGGAGAAGAAAAAGGAAAAAGAAAAAGAAAGAGATCCTGAAATGGCTATGTTGCAGGGATAATTTACCCCCTTGAATGAAGAAGAAATTTGTGTCCGGCTAAATGATGTTAACGATAATGCTATTGGGAGGTAACTCAACAATTTAATTATGTTATTTTATTTTGTTTTGTTTTATTTTGAACAATCTCACGGTCTTGTTGTTTCTTGGTCTATTTTTGTTATAGGAAAAATGTGAACTAACGCTGGAGTTGAAAAAGGGTCACGAGATGCTGAAATCATAAGCAGAAAGCAGAACTCTCGAAATTGAAGAAGAGTCGCGGCGCACAGAAGCTAAGCCGCGGCGCCTTGAAGGCAATGGCTACAGTGAAAAAATCGAAGAATTAGCGTCGCGACGCCCTTGAAAAGAGTCACGGCGCCTGGAAGGCAGCGAGTAAGAAATTTTTCGACGATGAAGCAGGGCAGCGCCCAGTATTAGAGTCGCGGCATTTGAGAGACATAATGCCTGAAATTTTTCGTCGGTTGAAAGAGTCGCGACACTCTATCTCACAGCCGGTTCTTAGCGATTCAGTAAGATTATAGGCAATTCAAAGAGAATAGGCATTCATGGAGGCCCAAAAGTGCACATCGAGTCCCAAGCAATCAATCAAATGAGGCCCGGAAAGCTCAGAAAGCAGTTAAAACGCAATCTGGTCAGAAAATGAGGAAGAGCCGCGGCGCTGGGAGGAGGCGCCGCAGCGCTTGACGAGCAATAACTGGATGAAAATTCCATCGACTAAGCGCCGCAGCGCCTGAAAGGCAGTGACTCCCGAAGGAATTAGAGTCGCAACACCGACGGCGAAAATAAGCGATTTTTTTTATTTTTAACAAGGGTAAAAAGGTCCAAGAAGGGTTCTTTCGATATATAAGTTGTGGGAGGCTGATTTTAGGGATTATCACACTTTGGAGCAAAGGAATTGGAGGCGAGGAAGCAATTGGAGACCATTTTTGTTCAAGTTCTTTCTTTTCTTTTCTTTTTTTAATTCAATTTATGTTGGTATTAAAGACAATTAGCGTTCTTAGCATGTCTATGAACTAATTACTCTATTAGGATTTTCCGTCGATTCGCTTGAACCTCTATGATGAATGAATGCATTGTTAGTATTTCTTTTTCATCTATCATTATCTAATCAATTTGCGTTTATTGAATGAGAATTGATTGACCAATAGTTTTCATTATTTATATAATTTTAAATCAAGATCTGAAAAGGGAGATTTGAATATGCTATAGTTGATTAGACATAGGTTTAATTTTGAACAAAAGTATCACGATTGCCTGTGTAGCGTTTAGATTATTGATCTTAATCCTCCTATGCGATAGAATTTATCATAGAAATATAGAAAATTCTCGCTTATGACGAGTTTTATATGTCCTAACCGGAATATAAAACACCTCAGTTAACCTGTTATTTTGATAAGAAGAAGAACAACCAGTCTTGCATTATGAATGATAGAGGGGATAGTTGATGAGATTGAAAATCCTAATTACCTCCATTACTGAATTAAAACTCAAAAGTATTTTCATTCTTAGTTTATTCCTGGTTATAATTACTTTAGTTGTTAGATTCTTAATTTAGAAATCAACACCCATAAACGTTTTTCAAATAGAAACAAAGGGTTAGTTAATTGGTACTTGATAAATCAGTCTCTGTGGACGATATTCGGTCTTACCAAGATTATTACTAATTGCAATACGTACACTTGCGTAGCATATAGAAAAATGGCAACAAAAACACACCCCAATTATCATTTTTTTAGTGTCCTACCTGAACTATCAAATGTGAGAGTTTTGTACTTAAACTATCACTAACTAGTTAGCAAACCACACATCAACTATCATTTTTTACTTTTCCTACCTGATAGTTGAGCTAGAAAAAGTGAATAAATAATAGTTGAGGTGTGTTTTGCTAACTAGTTAGTGATAATTTAAATAGAAAACTCTTACACCTGATAGTTCAGGTGGTAACTAAAAATAATAATACTTTTTACCCTTATCTCAATATTAAATACTCCATTTGTCTCAATTTATATGATGTAGTTTGACTGGGCACGAAGTTTAAGAAATAAAAAAAACTTTTGAATCTTTTGGTCTAAATCAAGTCAAAGATATTTTGGTATAAATTATCTCGTTAAACGTAAAAGATAAAATTTAAAGTTAAATTGTTGTCAAATAAGTAAATTTGTCATTTTTTTTGGACTGACTAAAAAAGAAGATATGTCATACAAATTGGGATAGAGGGAGTAATAAACAAAGATAAATGGAAAACACATAATTAAGATAATGATGCGACCACACCAAATTAATCGTTGTAAAATAAAACTTTTTAACGTTACATAATAATGGATTTAACGATAAGATACAATAAAATTTAAATAGAAATCAAAACAATTATTATATATAAAATAACATTACAACACAATAGGTAAAACCAGAACATTTGAGGATGTTTTCAATTAAGATTTTTTTTTATAGAAATTGAGACTTGCGTAAGGAGTACTTCTCATATAACTCAAATCATAGGTTCATCTTTAGTGTTCATATAGCTTAATTTAGACAAGCACAAAATTTGATGTATCATTATTACTTGTCAAATTTTAGCAATGTTAGTTGGTTTACATTGGTCATAAGTAATAGTTTTTTTTCGCTCTTGGAAGATGATGAATTAAGGGGGCATGGGATATATGGGGGGCTATATTCAGCTGGTTTTCAATTAAGTTTTGACATTAAGAGGAAAATTTTAATGTGGAGTGAAGCATAAACCGTTATGTTGTGATATCTTGATGGACATTAGACATCAGCAAATTTGAGACGTAAAGGCTATTGATAATGTTTTTTTTTTTTTTACGGCGAACTCCATACCGCTACTCTTCGAATGCGCTCAGGTAAAGCCCTGACCGACGCGCAATAGTCCGCAAACCACGCCACCGCTTAACCACACTTGATAAGCCGCTGATAATTTCAACCAAGAAGGTTTATGCAGGATAACTCGCGACTGCGCCCCGCGCCATCAAGCACTAACTTGGCATACCCTCGCGGTAAAGGCTATTGACAATGTGACTGATAAAGCATGAGTTTAATTAGTGAATTTAATCAAATTCAAAATTATATACAAGAAAAATACATACGTATATAATTATATACGTAAAAACATTACTAGAATTTCAATAAATATTTAATTTTGAATTCATATTATAAAAATGTAACAACTTTAATTCTAATAACTAGGGGTGAGTACGGATACAGGGTACCCAAATACCCGACTGGAACCGACACTAACGGGTAGGTTCCGGGTAGATATATTAGAATAACGGGTAGGTTCCGGGTAGTAAAATTAGGAACCGATAAATGTCGATTCCGGTTCCGGAAAATAGAGACCGAGTACCCGAAATCGATACCCGAACCCTACCCGACAACCTCAGCTGCCTGAACTGCAAGCATGTCCTTCTTTTCGCGTTTCTTCAGTTCTTTATAACTTATGGAGATTGAAAGGAACACGAGGTCAAGGCTTAATGTGCGTCATACCAACGTAGAATTTGAAGCCAACCATGTGGGTGACATTGCCAAGCCTGGAATTTGCTTATTTCTTTCCATTACATTTTGCTTCATTCTTACTGAGTTAGAGCCTTAGTGTTTCCAGGATGCCGCGCAGCAGAATGATTCTGAGTTTGAGGAGCGAATTATGCGACATTTTGCTGCTGCAACAAGTAGAGTCCGTCTTGTCAACAGAAGGAGAAGACAGGCATCTTCAGGAATTGGTCCTACACAGGTTGTTCCTTCTGTTCCGGTAGGAGTTAGTTCAAAGCGGATATCCCTGGGTGAGCACGGGTACCCGGAACCGCACGGTCCGGGTAGGTTCCGGATAGTAAATTTAGAAACCGATCTTTTACAGGGTAGGGTCCAGGTAGTTAAAAAATGGTACGTTACCCGGACCTGCGCACCCCTACTAATAACTTTAAATTTAAATTATCAAATTTGAATATTAAATCTGCCTCTAACCGTCTAATGTTATTGTCATCTTTTCCAGTCACATAATTTCATGAAAATGATGTAAAACACACCTCGTGAATTTATTTTCCTTTCCAACAGAAGACTATAACGAGTAACCGAGTGACCGACCCATAACTATGAACTTCTTTTGTCTAGTTTTATTTGTATTTATTTTTATGGTTACATCACATCAACAGCAAGTTTAATATTGGATGGGAACAATATAACAGGTTAGTAAAAAGGAACATGATAAACATTGTTTCGGCGGGGTAAAACTTCTATCAACCAAATGCCAATTAGAAAAAAATATTTTTTCCAAAAACAAAAAAACTACTCCAAATTTTGTTCTAGTGATGTTTAGTTGAAAGAAGTTTCGAAAATATTCTTCGAGACTTGTCGAAAACAAACGTCAATCTTCCTCAATGTCTCTTTCCAACATGCTTTGGTAACAACCCGTCAAATTTTTTTTAGCTAAAGACACTTATTTGCTTATTTGACCCTTTCCGTATTCTCCATGTTGGGTTTGTGACGTGCGATGATGGGTGGCACGGATCCCGATGTCCATTTTTCATGAGTTTCGGATGAAATAGCCAAGTCAGGAAGCTTAGAGTTGGTTAGTTTACTTAAAGTTGACTTTTGACTAGATGAGTTAGTTTTTCGATTCCATCGTGCGGAAGCTTAGAGGGTCATTTATGACTTAGTTGATTCATTGGTTTGCTTCATGAGGCAATCAGATGTATTTTGTGGCCTTATATGTGAAATTTGGATATTTGGTTTTTCCGGGTGATTCTTTAGAAAAGTATGCCTTAGCTCGGTTATTTGTGGATTCTGAGAGTAAGAGCAAGTTCGTAGCATTGTTTACCTTAGAAGAGCAAATATGATTTGTGTTCGGGGGATTTCGGGTGTTTGATGGAGGTATTGGCTAAATTTCCTTTGCTGGTGTCTGGTGTCTGCCGCGGCGGCACCAACAATTGCTCCAGAGGGTCCGCCTTAGTGAGAGATCGGCTTGCCGAAGCGAAATTTGAGAGTTGGGAGGTGTCCGCGTAGCGAAGTCGTGTTTGTCGCGGTGAGGTATGAGGTGTCAAGTAACCTCCACTCTGACGAAGGCTTTTCCGACACAGTGAGTCTGCTCCGGCGGAGTCAATTTCGCTGGGACGGAACACTGTTTAGGTGTTCTAAAAATATTCTTAGGTCAGAAAGTTTTTCCCCAAAATAGTCTATCTCGATACCAGCGTCGTTTGGGAGTATAATCAGAACCTTAGGAGGAATTCCAACCTTGAGGTAATGAACTCTTCCCTTTTATTTACTTAAGTTATGTTTCTAAGATCTCTAATGGTGGTTTAGCATGTTATCTAAGATGGGAAAAATGAGTTACTCATTTTGTGAGATTAAGAGAGCTATGTGGGTGATTTTAATGGAGGTTTATGGTTAAAAGGTATTATTATTGTGAAATAGGATTGGGTGGTGATAGATAATCGCGCGTTTAAGCTCAATTTGATTATGGAAGCTTATTTTAATTGGGGGTAATTTCTAGGGTTTTAATTAGAGATTTTTTATTATTGTTAAATTGGGGGACTAAATGTGTATAGTTTTTCAATTAATTTAAGGATTTGACTACCTAGTATGTAATCTTAGTTATTGTGTATTAAAGTTCGAGTCTTGATAGCATGAGCTCGGGATAAGTATTTAAAGTATTGTTTTTATTGTGTTAGCTTTATATTAATGATGTAATATGCGTGAATAGACTTCGATCATCACGAGGTGCAAAGGAAGGGCAAGGAGATCACCGAGGCTTGATTTTATAGCGCACCTGCTCGGCTTTGAGGTAGGCTACATTTTAGCTTTTCGAGACTTCGATAAAAGTAAGTAAATGGTTATAAATATGAAGGGTATTTGGCGTGTTTGGGGGTCCCACTCTGCCGATTGTGATGAATGTCGGAGTGAGTACCGGTGTTGAACTATGAGGATGGAGTTTGGAAAATCAGTCGTGTGCTGGTTTCGACTATTGTTTGGGCTTGTCGCCATATGTGGGCTTGTCTCCGTAGTTTCTTGATATGTTTACTCATCACACATGCTTTCGATATGGTATCTTGAATTGTATTTAGAGTGTATATGTATATTGAATTCTTGGAAGCATGTGATATTTCATCTCTTTACTTGACTGCATCTCATTATATCATGATGTCTTGCCTTATATTTTCATTGATACACTCATGATTCGTGACATTATTATGAGAGTGGTATGGATATGTTGTGGTCCAAGAGACCGGAAATGTAAGAATACTATGAGATTATGGTACTTGAGATGATATTGATACGCGGGAAGCGGAGTTGCATGCCTGCAACATGATTGAGACTCGACAAATGAGTCATGAGATCTAGTCAGATTGGTGTGTGAAATTCTGACTGGCTAGGAGCGGTATATGGATTTTGTGGGTCCCTCATGGGTGTACATATCATAACTAAACCTTGACGTACTGTATATCAGGTTGAGAAAGGTACCTTGCATATGAATTGCATTCATATAATACATATTTATGTCATTTCACTGATGAATTGTGAGGAACTGTGTATTGAGTGATTATGAACACCATGGTTGGATTCTGAATTTGGAAGGTTTACTTATTGCTATTGATATCTAATATACTGTTGAATTTTGTGAACAACATGTTGATTATGTGACGTACTTGGGTTATTGAACTGTTAGCATATGATTATTTGGTGTCAACTTGGTATTTATATCTGATTATGTATCTTCTGTTATTGTCGGCCTATGATGTCTACGGGGTACATTGTGTACTCATGCTACACTTGTTGCATTCTTTTTTACAAGAGGTCTTAGGTGTCATCCAGTGGCGGATCCAGAATTTTCACTCAGGGTGTTCGAAAAAACAACAAAAGCTAAACATAAAAAAAAAATATTATCTCTCAGAATCAAACCTAGAATGTTGGAGACAATTTTGAACACCCTGTACCACTTGAGCTAACATTTTGCATTTATTCAAAGTGTTCAAAAGTTAATATATGTACATAAACATAAAAATTCTACCTTATATATACAATGTAATTTTTATCGAGGGTGTTCCGAACACCGTCACTACAACCTAAATCCAGCCCCTGGTGCCATCACTAGGTGTTTTAAGGCTAGGGTTCATGGAAAGGATGACATTGGTAGATTTTTGAAGTTTAGGGACCAGTAGAAGATCGATGTATAATCTTAGGGTGGGGCTACTACATTTTTGAATAGTTACATATTTCCTAGTAGACAGTATATAAATCCTTTTCATTTTTTTCAATAAAATCTTCCTTTTCCATACCAATAAACGATTATTATGACACCGTAAATCAAGAACCTCTTCTTTTCTTTATTGATCCTAACTCACAAATTATTATGAGGATAATGAAAAATAAATGGTCATGTTGGGATCTCAAAACTTTAGAAAGAAAAAGAGATAATTTCTCGGTTTCATAATAAGTTATTCTTTTAGTATGTACGCATTCTTAAAAAAATGCTTATTCCTAAATAATTATGAATATTTTTATTAATTTATCCTTAATAAATATTAATTATTTAAATAAGGACAATTTTGGAACAAACTACTAATCAGATCCACCACGTGCAATGCAACATGCTTTCATCTGCATTAATTCTTCGTTGATGATCCTATGTTGAAAAGTGCACTGCATTTAGCGGCACTTCATATGTGCCGACGATGTTCCATTTTGCCCCTATGTTAATCATCAAAATCTTTTTCCTTTTTAAAAAAAAATATTTTCATAATCATCAAAGATTACTAGTTCCGACGTTTCACTTTATGTGAAGATGTTTAACTAAAAATGAAAGTAAAAATAAATAAAGTTTTTTGAAACGTGTGGTCTAAATTAATTACACATATTTATTTATAAATCATCTCGTTAAGAATAAAATAAAAAGTTTAAATTTAAATTATTACTGAATATAAAAATATATTTTAATTGACTAAAATATATTGTGTCACATAAATAGAGACAGAGGAAGTAGTATAATTTTACCCAAGATGATGTACTAAAAATAAAAATAACAATATAGGATGATCACATATACACACGCTAGCTAATCTTGGACCAATTACATTTTTCAATTTTGGTTGTTACCGTAAAGATCTTGGGCCTAAGTCAACCCAAAAGTTAACTTGTAAGGTGAGGATTGTCCATGTTTATATAAGAAATTCATATTCTCATTCCACATCCGATGTGAGACTCTTAATACTCTCTCGTACGCCTTGACCTTGTTAACTGGAGTGTGAATAATATAATTTGGGGACCAACATCGGTGAACGAAGAATTGGAATGGGTCTGGCAAAGAAGGGATTTTGGGTCTAACTCAACCCCAAAAACTAGCTTATAGGGTGAGAATTGTCCAAATTCATATTCTCATTTCATATGCAATATGAGACTCTTAACAGTTACGTACCTACTAAAATTTGCGGGTTAAATGATGAATGATAGGAGTAATTAAAAAGTGTCGAACTAATTAGGTTAAGTCATCAATCTTCTAATCATGAATAATGAATTAAAAAGCAGTAAATTAACATACAAGTTTTAAAGTATACAGGGCAATAGTGGCTCATAAACATAATGTTATCATGATATACGATGAAATTTAAGTTATTCTAATACTTTCAAAAGAGCTATCATATACTAGTCTTCAAGGCTAGGTCATTTTCAATGCCAATTAATTAGTGTCATTGACGTTTGAAGAGCTTAAACAAGCAAAGTATTAGGTTATCTTATGCCAATGACTATAAGGTTATCTTAGGAAACCCTTTCCAATATTTATACTATTAATTACTAGTTGAAGGAGAGTAGGAAAGCTCGACAACTATTTTGGTAGAAGGCTTATTAATTTATTCACTAACCCTATAACTTAATTTTGTAGGCCTTAAGGGAGGGTGAAACTTTGAATTACATCAATGACTATAAGGACCTTAATTCTTTAGGCTAAATTAAACAGTAGAAGTAAAATTCACTTAAATTACTATCAGGGATACAAAAGAATAAGGAATATTTATATAGATATCATACGCAAATTATGCATGATATATATATATATTACTTTTTTGGTAATTCATATTGAGGTATTACAAAAGATAAGGAATATTTATATAGAAATCATACGCAAATTATGCATGATACACCAAAGGGCAGCTCATCCGAGGTGTTTGGCCAAGTGGTCATTACACTAAGGGTATTGCTGCCTTGGGTCTCGAGTTCGATTCTCATGACCAGCGAGACTAGAACCAAGCCTCATAAAAAATTCCTTCACTGTTCGCCTGCAAGCCTTGCGGTACCCACTCCGTAGGGCCAGGATGGAGGTGGGGTTTCTTGTGTGTGGAGCCGTAGTGATGCGGTGGGGATGGCTAGTATAAAAAGTTTACCCTCAAAGTTTTGACCTATAAATTCGAGGAGTTAGAGAGAAGTTTCTCTCACTAAGTGAAAACGCTCTCAACGTTTTCCTTGGTTGCTCCTTTCGGTTCGTCCCTCTCCTTCTAAAATTCACCACTGTTTCTTCACTAATCGAAGCTTAGTGTTCATGACATGAAAAAGACAAAGTGTTATACTCGCTCTAGCAATGATTCCGGGGGTTCCGGAGGATCTATGAAGTCTAAATCCAAGAAAAAGAAAAAGAACGGTGGAAGCCCAACCATTGTTAAGGAAAACTTAATGCCGACAATTTCGGATCCCACGGTGTTAGTGCACGTTCCGCTTGATATGCGCATTCCACTTGAACATGTGGTAGATAATATTACGCTGCAAAGGATACATGAATGGGGAAAAAGTATAGAAGTCGATAGCTTGGATAAAAGTAAGTTTGAAGGTGGAGAGTTTCATGTCCCCTTAGACATCAATCCGGGAATGACTACTCCAAATACTACTCCAGAAGTGGAAACGAATGATGCACATAACACTGTCCGCAAGCCTATTGGAAAAGCCTCTTCCGAATCCCCCGGCAATGCTATGGAAATGCGGATAGCCAAAGACACTTCATTCTCTCCTAGAGATGGCGAATCTAACACGGGTCAATTGGTAAGCTCCGGGGCCACAACGGAAGAACATGGCAATCACGGAACTAAGACAATCTCTTCACATCCAGGTAACTTGCTCAGGCAAACCGGAAATGTTAGAGATTCTGGGCCAGGAATTGTAAACGACAAAACAATGCATGATGGTATCCTCGGGTCAAAACCGAGTCAGGTTACGGGTCAAACAGCTAAGGCGGGCCATGAGGGAGTCCATGGGTCTAAGAGTATTACCGATACTCGTGGTACAATGCAAGTTGGGAGAACCGAAGGGTCATCTACTCCCAAGGAGCCTAGTACTCGTGGTACATTGCAGGTTGGGAGAACCGAAGGGTCATCTACTCCTAAGGAGCCTAGTAACTCTCCTAACTTTATTAGTGCGGGAGCCAAAGGGTCACTTCACTTAATGGGGCAAAATTCTTCGAATTCATTGAGAGTTACTAATGAGACATTCCCCACTTTAACCAGCTTACTTAGCGGACTTCAACAAAAGAATCTCAATAGCTCATTTTCCTTTACTTCTTCCTTGGGTATTGAAAACGTTAATAACAACTCACCTCTCTCCTCTTCTACTTCTTCAATACTCCCCGGAATCCAAGATGACCCACCCCCACCTCCCTCCAAATCATCACTACCACCCGGAATGCATGAAAATGTCCCTACTCTTCCAAATGGCACACGTATCCTATCTCCAGATGCGGGTCCGAGCTCTATCCCCTCTAATCCTATCCCTCAGTCAACTCTACACGGGAGGCTAGCTGACAATATGCCCACAAAGGAATCTAGAGATCATCATGTGAATCCACCCGTTGATGCAACAAATAACGAATTACCCTCTTATCAACGCAAATGTTCCATTCCGGCAAAGAAGACCTATGCGGGAGTCTTTGCGGGTACCAGACTTGAAGCAAAGGGAATGAAGTTACAATTTATTGAACAACAAGGAGAAGATGTGGAACTTGAAGCTACGGATGAAGTCCCCTTCATTGAAACCTGGGTATATTGTCTAATTGGGTGCTTCACGGACGGGTCCTTTCCCGGGAAGAGAGGCATTGAATTCTATTGTTAAGGGATGGGGAGTGAAGTGTCGTATCATCCCGTATGGCAAATGATGGACAATCTTCAAATTCATGACGGAGGAAGAACGCACAAATGTACTTCATGGAGGCCCATATATGGTCTTTGGCAAAAATATGATGTTAAAACATATTGATAAAAGAGTATTACTAACGGATGACTTATTCATGGACATCCCTATCTGGGTCACTTTCCATGACATCCCCCTCTCGGTTTGGAGTGCAACAGGCCTTAGCAAGATTGTTTCGTGTGTGGGGAAGCCTCTATACACGGATCAGTTTACTAAGGAGAGGTCTAAAATGAACTATGCAAGAGTCTTGGTGGAAGTGGATGTTAGCAAAGAACCGGTTATGGAGTTTGGAGTTAAACTTTCCGACAATAAAAGGTATATCCAAAAGGTGAAATATGAGAATTACCCAGATTTTTGCTATCATTGTGCATCTTTTGGCCACAACCATTTGAAGTGTAAGAAATTGATGCAAGACACCAACGCTCAAGAAGCCCAGAAAACCCATAATCCATTGGTACCACCTAGCAATGGTGACGTTTCTACAAGCTCGAGTGTTGCTACTGTTGCGGGTCAAACCGGTCACTCTTGCCCTGATCCACCACCTCTTCAGCATCCCGTGGGTAGTGAAAACTTGATGGATATAGAGAATAGTGTGCAAACACTACCCCATATTCCCGAAAGTGTGGGAGAAACTCTGAATTTTGGAATTCCTCCTGTTGCGGGTCAACTTGACTCATCGAGCTTGCGGGAAGCACAAGAGGGGCCCTATAACCACCACCCCTTTGCTGGTCTTGCGCATCATGATAGGCTGAGAATTGAGACAAGACAAACTGTTGCTAGCACACCAATAGACCCGCAATCTCTACTAGATGAGGAAACTTGTAAGGGTATTACGGTTGAGTTTAATTATGCAATTCGTTGCGTAAACTTTGAACGCGGGGAACATAGCCTGGTTGAGACCTCTGCCTTAACTTCTAACAATAATGAAGAGGGATGGAAAGAAGTTTCTTCATGGAAGAGTACGCCAAAGGGGAATAGTATGGTGAAGAACGCGAAGCGCGGAGGTGCTACTAAAACCTCCTTTGTTTCCCAATGAAAGTTCTTTGTTGGAACGTCAGAGGTCTTTGCGGACAAAGGGACAGGGCAGCCACACAAACTCTTGTGTGTAGGCTCGCAAAACAACATGATGTTTCATTGGTTTGTCTAATAGAAACTAAGTTCTTTCGTGCACGGATGGACTCTTTTACATCTCAAATATTCCTTGCTTGGAAATTTTGCTCTAACATAGATTTCATTGATGGCGGAAGAATGTTAGTAATTTGGGACCCCTCCAGAGTTAGTTGTGATGTGCTTGGAATGGACTCTCAACATATTCATGTCCAAGCACGTTGTAATATAACTCAAGTGTCCTTTCTTACTACATTTGTGTATCCGGTCTATAGTATTCCGGAAAGAAGAAAGTTTTGGCACCATCTTACCCACTTGGGCACTAGCATTGTCAAGCCTTGGTTGATTATTGGAGATTTTAACACTTATTGCTACCCTCATGATAAGGCCGGTGGCCCCCCTCTCACGCCTTATGCACTTAGGGACCTTGGGGAATTCAGAATAGCTCATGGACTTGATGACACTCATTCTTCCGGTTCCTTCTACACTTGGACGAATGGGTCGATATGGTCCAATCTAGATAGAGTGTTGATGAATCAACATTGGAGTGATTTGAATCTAGAATGCTTGGCCAACTACTTTCCTATGGAGCTAGTCTCGGACCATTGTCCCGTGATAGCTTCGGTAATTGCATCTTCTAATATTGGAAAACGACTTTTCAAGTTTATGAACATGTGGCTCTCACATCCCGCCTTTGAGAACATCCTGACCTCATGCTGGAGGCAGTGTGTATTAGGATCTGCCCAATTTATATTGGTCACAAAATTGAAGTCTTTGAAGAAGCCATTGCGAGAATTGAACACTAGTGAATTCGGGAGCATCACACAAAGAGCAAATGCGGCAAACCTGGAATTTAAGGAGGCTATAAATGCGCATATGGATGATCCCTTTGATGAAGAATTAAAAGCTAATGTCAAGTCCCTAAGAGCTAGAGCAAACCACCTTCTTGAATCCGAGAGGCACTTCATAAGGCAAAAATCGAGACAAAAACACTTGATTGGGAGTGATAGGTGCTCCAAATACTTTCACAGCTTGATCAAGAGGAGTAATGTTAAGAACTCAATTAACTATCTTGTGAAGGATAACGGAACTACCACAACATCTCCCGGGGAAGTAATAGAGATGTTTGTTGAGTTTTATAAAGAACTTTTAGGCTCATCTCGGCCCGCAACCAACATTGATCCCGCGGTACTTGATTGTGGTCCGAAGCTAGGGGAGGATGATGGCCTATTCCTTTTGCATCCTATCTCCCCGAATGAGGTTTGGGATGTTCTTTCCGATATTGGCAATGATAAAGCACCTGGCCCGGATGGATTTTCAGCCGCCTTCTTCAAGAAAAGATGGAGGGATGTGGGACATGATGTAGTGAGGAGTATACAAGAATTCTTCTCATCCGGAGTTCTATTGAAGCAAGTGAACCATACCATACTTACCCTCCTGCCCAAAACTGATTGAGACCCCAATGTAAGTGACTTTAGGCCCATCGGATTGACCAATGTGGTCTACAAGATCATAATAAAGATCTTAGCTAACCGGATGGCAATGTTTCTTCCTACACTTGTCGATAAATGCCAATGAGCTTTTGTGAAATAAAGGAACATGGTGGATAATGTCTTTATTGCCCAAGAACTTGTGAGAGGTTTTAATAGAGCTAGAGTCTCACCGAGGTGTATGCTTATGGTGGATCTACGAAAAGCATTTGATACGGTCTCTTGGAATTTCCTTGAGTCAGTGCTAAGAGGTCTCAAGTTTCCGGACAGATTTGTTAGATGGGTTATGGAGTGTGTTAGCTCAACCTCTTTCTCTCTTTCCATCAATGGAGAGTTACATGGTTATTTTGTGGGTAAACGCGGCTTAAGGCAAGGTGATCCTATGTCTCCTATGCTCTTTATCTTGTGCATTGAATACCTTTCAAAGATGCTAAAGCTAAAGACTTCGGACAAAGCTTTTTCTTATCACCCTAAGTGCAAGAGGCTAGACATTACTCACCTTGCCTTTGCGGATGACCTCATGCTCTTTGCCAAAGGGGGTGTATCTTCGGTTGGTGTTCTTATGGAATGTCTTGAAGAATTGGAGGCGGCTTCTAGGCTTACGCTTAACCCGTCTAAATCTTCCATCTACATAGCAGGAGTGGTAACCCATCCATACTGACTGGAGATCCCAAGAATTTGGTTCAATGGAAAAACTAAGCTGTAAAGGTCCAGTTGAGCGCTTATAGAAAAGCAAAATCACTTCGGATATTGGTTCCTTATGGAAACATTAATCCAAAGCCTTCCCGTGATAGACATTAAAGTGCTACCTGAATTATGGGTACAAGGTTAAGTATCGGGGTCTTAACACAATACTCGAGAGTCTAGGTTAAAGACGAAGATACTTTTAATGACTCCTGGTGGGAGGTCACCTATTTAAGTGCGATGACAGACCGCCTCAGTTGTACGCACTTAAGAATCCAAGTGTGTCCACGGCCACAACGGACAAAATATAAGAAAAAACAATTATTTGTGTCTCTATCATTGTCTTGACATATATTAAACACTGATGGTTCAAGACATCACATTCACCGCTCAGTAAATATATCTGATTGCAGTTGACTAGGAAAGGTTCAAAGTTGTGTGCTACATATTCCGACGCAATACACTTCCGCTACTAGATTGCTAATGGTTGGCACTCCGCGTGCACCAACACATCTTTCAAGAGGGGATTGTTGGAAATGTTATCTAATGGGATCGAGTTTATTCCGTCTTTAATGACTTGAACACAAGGAGCCCCGCATGTCGGAAATACGATTTCCACACACATGCATACGTCGTACAACGTCTAGCTAAATTTCACGTAGTGAAAGAGATGTTGGTACACATGTTAAAGTGTTCTCAAGTTAGGTAAGGATGGACGATTTATTGAGCAAATTAATGTATCTCCCACGACGGTATAAAAAAGAAGAAATGTGCAAAATACGAAAAATGGGGAAGAGTCGCGGAGCCTCGAAGGAAAAGGATCGCGGCACCGAGCCAAGATGGGAAGGAACCGCAGTGCCACTTGGCCAAGGGTCGCGGTGCTCCAAGCACCGCGGTGCCTCTGGCAGGGACCGCGGTGCCTCTTGTCCAGTAGCTCGAAGTTCGTTTCGGTCGATTTTGGGCCGCGGTGCCTTCCGAGAAACCGCGGTGCCGACGGTACAAAATCGAAAAATGTCCAGAATCTTCTGATTCATGGACAGGTTTTGAAGGGCCAAGGATCATCCAACTCTTAGCATGATCAAGGTGCCTTTTGGTAAGATCAAGATGTCTTTTGGCAAGATCTATGCACCCCATTTAAGTCATTCACATGTCTTGTGAATCACAACTTTGCACCTATAAATAGAGGCTTCAAAAATCAAATTTGAATACACTTACTACAACTACAAAATCTGAAATTGTTGAGAGCTCTTCTTCTATTACTATCAATCTATTGTTCTTGTTTCTTCTATAAGGACTCTTAAGTATTTGGATTGTGCTTGAGAGAGTATTGTCGTTTTATCTTCGGAGACTACTATCCAACTACCGTAAGTCATTATATACGGGGATAATTTTGTCTTAAGGAGAGATTGTCAAACAATCGACTCGACAAACATTACACTAAACCTTTTTGTGTCTAACCTTTCAATTCTTCTGTTCCCGTTCGTACCCAAAAATTTTACTAACACTTATAGCAGCACCTGCAGGTTTGATAAGTCTAGCATTCAAGGAACCAATGATATGGGCAGGGGGATAGAACAGAGAAAGGTATCAAAATTCAACCTTGATGGTCCTAACAACCTTGGCTACAAAATTCAAAGAATGCTGAAACTTGGTATAAGCTTTAAGGAGAACATCCTCATGATTAGCTTCATTGGCAAACTTGAAGAACACGAATGTTATAATATCCTTTCTGCTGCTATCAACAAGTTCCTTGCACTAAAAGTTCAGATTGCATGCATGAAATTTTATCTTATTTTTGCCTTGGTTTTTCTTCTCATTTCTTAGCCGTAGCTTTATCTTCTTCTTTGCAATTTCAATATTGTATCACATACAAGTTGTTAAAGCACATGTATATAGCTATTCACCCCAGCCTCGGTCAATCCCCACAGATCATAATTATTGTTTAGATTAGTACTCTAAATCACCCTAACACCCATGACATAGGATCATCATGCAAGTTATACAACTCTACTCAATCAAACAATAGACTTCTAATCTCTCAATCTTAAGGATAGACTTCGATTCAACAAATATACGCTCGCTCACCTACTCTATCAAAGAAATTTAATAACTTCACTTATCTATCATGAAACAAATGCATTCACAAAAAATAATCCACACAAATTTAAGAATTGAATGTAATTTAAGGACATCGCACCAAAGATTACTCCCTCACATGCTTGACCAAAGAATCATAGGCTTGCCCATTATGTAAATCTACTAATATAAGTATGCGTAAATATAATCAAATAGAACTTTTAACAGATTGTAATGTAGGCAACTATTGACTTACACTTCCGTAAGCACTTTCAGACTTTCAATTAATTCTTTGTTCACTTTATTGTTAGCCCTCTATCAATAAATTATTCTTCCAATTATCTCTCTTTATTTTGTTTCCTCGTATCAAGAACGTTTCTTTTTCTTTGAATATATATGTTTTTCATGTTACTTTCTTTCCAAGAGTACATTTTCATCACAAATACCTCATCATAGTCACATTTACACTCAACCGTCTATATATATATATATATATATTACCTCATTCTATGAGAAATACTTGAGGAAGCATAATGCAAGAACTAGAAATTCAAATAAAATATCATAGCTACCAAATGAAAAGGTACAGACTCGAAGGGGGCGACAAGGGGTACACAATATCTTAACATGCTAAATTTTTTCAAATTTAATTAAAGAAATCCTATCATTATTTTTTAAACCGAGCAAGACTTATAATTTCACTTCAAGAACATACAAGACAAGTTCTAGACTAAGATACAACTACACATGAAATATATACAAGAATAAAAGTCTCACATGTCATGGCACAAGTCTCACTCAAGTCGGTTCCATTTTACTCAAAGACAGATAAGATCATCGCGAACTACAAAATAAAAAAAGAGCTATGTACAAAGTTACTACGATGAACCTAGGTGTCAGAAGAACTGCTATTTTTTCACATGAAGGTTGTTTTTCTCAAACTTAGGTCTAAATGTGTTAGATATCAAACAGGTCAAAAGACCCTTAGGATTGCAATTCCCTTATTTATTCTTTTTAGTTACTACTACAAAAAGTTAAACTAACCTAAAAAGATAATTACCTGATTCAAATTAAATCCCTTGAATGCACAAAGAAAAATTGAAGGTAATTATGTATTAAAGGTAAGAAATATAAAAACTAGTACTAAGATAGATGGAGACTCCATTACGATAAACATGCAATCTGTAACTGAATTTTGACAGTTTTTATCGGTGAAAGTTTGTGGTTATTCAAAGAGAGATTGCTACTTGTCATAGTTGAAATATATGGCTAAAAATATTAAAACAAGATTTGGAAACGTTAGAAAAAACAGAGAATTAATTACTCTCAATTATTTACATGATATATTGACTCTGGTGGATGTAATAGTTAAAGACTAGTGTAGAAAACTATAAACTTTTTTTTTGTGCGGATTTCCCTTCAAAAGTACTGGTTTTTAATTTTTGCTTCTTAAATTGCTGGTCTTTAAATTTTGTCATTTACTTACAAATATTTTGTGGTTTCAGATTCGAACCACGCTCAATCAAAAATTAAAAAAAAAAATCTTAAGATAAAGTTTGGATTCACAAATGAAGATAAACTTTGTCTTAAGGTAGAGTTTGCATGCCTTAAGATAGAATTTGCTATCTTAAGACAAATTCTGCCTTATAAGGCATAATGTGCAGACAAACTCTGTCTTAAGGTATAGTGTGCAGACAAACTCTACCTTGGGGCATAGTATGCAGACAAACTCTACCTTAAGATAGAGTTTGAAACTCTGTGTTAAGACATAGTTTGTAGACAGTCTCCACCTTGAGAATTCAAACTTGAGTACGTGCAGAAAAAAGGCCATGCCTTTTAATTTCTGTTTCTTTTTTTTTGCGGGGATTTCTCTTCAAAAGCACTGGTCTTTAATTTTTGCCCCCTCAAATTTGAAATCTTTAAATTTTATCCTCCGCCTAAAAATTTATGGTTTTCGAGTTCGAACTCCCGTTCAAGCAAAAATAAAAATAAAAATAAAAAATTCGCAAGGCTAAGTTGACCTTATGCTTGAAGGCAAACTCCTCTTTAAAGAAAGTTTGCAGACAAACTATGTCTGATGGGGCAGCATTTCCTGCATACTATATGTCTTATCAGGTAGAGTTTGCTAAGACATATTTTGCCTCACGCAAATTATGTCCGATGTGGTAGAATTTGCAAGCAATCTCTGCTTAGCGTATTTTTTTTAATTTGCACCTGAACATAAATTCAAACCCGAATCCTGAATTTTAGACGAAGAATAAAATTAAATACTTTCATTTTAATGGACAAAAATTAAAGCACACCCCAAAATAATGGCATTACTGCGAATTGCCCTTTCTGTTTTCTTGGGAAGGTTAACGAATGGGGGCTCAATGAATGGGCTTTTTTCACTTTGTTGAGGCTGGTTACTCTAGTTGTCCCTTGACAGGGCAACTTTATAAGAAAAAGAAAGTTGATTTTGAGAGCTTCTTACCATTATTAAATACAATATCTATCTCAATTCAAATGTCTTACTTTTTTTTTATCGGTTACCATAAGATTCAAAAGTCTCATTTTATTTCTTAAAATTCGTGCAAGTCAAACTAAAACATTTAAATTGGGACAGAAGGTTAATATATTTAAAACATATTTTAATTAACTAATATTATAATCAGTATACAATAAGTATATATATTTTTTGACGATTATTTTAATATACGATTATACAATATAAAAATTGATTTTATGCATTTAACCACCCGATAAAAAATAACTACAACGGCTAGTCAATATACCAATTATACATTGTTTTAACTCAATAATGGTATGCCCTAAAATGCACCTCATCACGGTGGTGACTTGTCCTTCTCATTAGTTTTTATAATTAGACACTTCAACTCAAGATAAAATCTTGATTTTTGGCTTTTCAACCCCTTAATGAAGGATTAGTTGTGCTAAGCACTTGTCTCACCAAAGTGGGGGCCTTAAGGAAAAAGACACAAAAAATGAAAGAATCAAATTATTTTCTAGACTTTGTGACCTTCGATTTTGACAAATACGTCTTGCAGTAGATATGATCTCTCTTTTATCGTAATACTTAAGATTATTATGCAATTTCCCGTAAATTGAGCATGAGATCTTCACTGCTGCTTGCTTAATACTCCCATTAATTGAAATAGTAACGATACGATAAATGTATCTCAATCTCAAACAAGTTGAAATCGGTTCACTTCAACTCATCTCATGCCAATAGAAGTAAATAGTAGTAGTTCTTTATATTTTGTACTAATGTATAAATATTTGAAAGGTTAAATAATTCCTAGAAAAGCATAGGATGTAAAGTAGAAATACTAACACGGCAAACAAGTTCTTAACTAATAGATCTTATTCTTCTATTGTGTCTTTCTTTTGCCAAGTCTTGATGTATCCCAAGAAGTTGTATGCCTTCCGAAATAATTTCCTTCCAAGTGATTTTAGGTATACCTCAACGTCTTTTAACACCTTGACTCCCATGATTTCACATCTTTGATTGGTGCATCGGGCTATCGATGATCATATCATCTCAAGCAATCTTATCTCATTTCCTCGATGTGTGCTACTTGGTTCTCGTGAATGTGGTCATTTCTAATCTAGTCTAATCTTTTACTATAACAAATCCATCTTAGCATTCGCATCATCTCTGCGACACTCATCTTGTGAATGTGTTAGACCTTTAGCGGCTCACCATTCATTCTCAGATAACATTATTGGCCTCATAATTAGTCTATATATAGAACTTATAACCTTTCATTTTGTTAACCTTCCTTCTATCACTAAACACTTGGGTACCACATTTCTATTTCAACCGTCAGATTTTAATTCTTTAAGTAACATCTTAATCTATTTTTCTAAACCTCAAATATTTCAAAACAACTTCAGTTCAAGTAGTTCCCATTTCCCACCATTAGGCTTTATAAGGAGATAAGATATTATTAGGGTGGAGAGAAGGTAGGGTGGGGGGCAACAAAAATGAAGAAATGAAGGGTGTAATAGCAAAAGTAGCTATGTTTGGAGATAAGCGCACTAGCGCGAAAGCTATGCTAAACCTTTTCTCGATCCTCCATTCCTTGCATCTATTTGATGCATCATCACATGGCCGTCGTGTAACTCCTCGAGAATCATGTCATTCGCCTGTCACGTGTTGCCACCAGAGTCATAAATACTCGAAGTAAGCTCCTGGGTACTTATCACATTACATATTGATATTAGACATAACCAGCCAAAAGGTATATCTGTACAAACAAAATCTTCCAAACCATCACTGCAAGTCTGCAATAATACCCCCTCTGGCCAACCCTGTCCTACACTTACACTGTCAAGTGTCAATCTTGACAATGAATTTAGTTGAAGACAGGTATATTTGCAGGAAAATTAAGATTTCTGAAAAATTCCATTTGTTTTTTCCTTCTTCTACATAAAATTCTGCAAGCAACTGTGCTGCCTTTCCCAACACCAGTAACCATGATAAACAAATCATTGCAGATAGAACTGAATTATAAGTACAACAGAACAGAATCTCAGCATCATCATTATCATGTCAAGCAAACTAACAATTACCTTATTTTTCTTGTTTCTGAACATATCTTTTTTATTTCCTACTTCCATTTCTGGTTTAAATCAAGAAGGGCTTTCTTTACTGTCACGGCTTTCCACTTTTAACTCTTCTGCTTCTTTTACATCCTTCTCTTCATGGAATCCAAGTCATGAAAGTCCATGCAAATGGGATTATATCCAATGCACCAGTAATGGATTTGTTTCAGACATCAAGATCAGGTCCATTAATCTTCCCACAATATTCCCAACTCAAATTCTTTCTTTACCCTTCCTCGAAACGCTAGTCCTCTCGAATTGTAACCTCACTTGTGAAATTCCAACTTCTATTGGAAACTTGTCATCGTCTCTGAGAATTCTGGATCTCATTTTCAATGCTCTAATAGGAAGTATTCCACCTGAAATAGGAAGATTATCAGAACTGAAGCAACTTTCGTTGAGTTCAAATTTGTTTCAAGGTCAGATACCAAAGGAGATAGGAAATCGTTCTGAATTAGAGCAGCTTGAGCTCTTTGACAACCAACTTTCTGGAAAGATACCTGAAGAAATCGGAAAGTTAACGAGCCTTGAAATCTTTCGTGCTGGTGGGAACGTGGGAATTCGAGGAGAAATTCCAATGCAGATATCAAACTGCAAAGAATTAGTCATTTTGGGCCTTGCGGATACTGGTGTTTCGGGTCAGACTCCACATAGTATAGGTGAACTCAAGAAGCTGCAGAATCTTGCAGTTTACATGGCTAATTGAACCGGCGAAATCCCTCCAGAAATCGGAAACTGTACTGCTTTAGAGGAATTGTTTGTCTATGAGAATCAAATCTCAGGAGAAATTCCTAGTGAACTTGGTCTCTTGAGGAATCTTAAGAAAGTTTTGCTTTGGCAGAACAATCTGAGAGGGGAAATTCCAGGAGATCTTAGAAACTGTTCCAAGTTTGAAAGTGATTGATTTCTCTTTGAACTATCTATCTGGAGAAATCTCTCCGTCTTTCGAAAATTTAGGCACATTGGAGGAGCTTTTATTATCAGATAACAGCATTTCTGGTGAAATCCCATACTATATTGGAAACTTTTCCAGCTTGAAGCAACTTGAATTGGACAACAACAACTTTTCAGGTGTGATTCCACCTACCATTGGGAAACTAAAAGAGCTATATCTGTTTTTCGCTTGGCAGAATCAACTGCATGGGAGCATACCGAACGAGCTGGCAGATTGTTGGAAACTTCAGTCTTTAGATCTTTCTCACAATTTCCTTACGGGGTCCATCCCGAAAACTTTATTCAATCTCAGGAACTTGACTAAGCTGCTGCTGATATCGAACATTCTGTCTGGTGGAATTCCGCCTGATATTGGCAATTGCACCAGCTTATCCAGATTACGCCTAGGATCAAACGGTTAGACGGCCAAATTCCTCCAAAAATTGGGCGTTTACCGAGTTTGAGTTTTCTTGAATTGTCAGAAAATAGATTCACCGGATCAATCCCTCCAGCTATTGGCAACTGTGCACAGCTAGAAATGGTTGATCTTCATGGAAACAACCTTCAAGGAACAATTCCTTCCACTTTTGTGTCCCTCACTGGTCTTTGTATTAAGACCTTTCCATGAACAGAATATCTGGGAACATTCCAGAAGATGTAGGGAAACTCACATCACTAAACAAGCTCATACTGTATGGAAACAACATAGACGGAACAGTTCCTAAATCACTCGGATTCTGCCAGGATTTGCAGCTGTTGGATTTGAGCAGCAACAGACTCGCGGGCTTAATCCCCGCGGAGATCGGACACCTACAAGGACTAGATATTCTGTTCAATTTAAGTCGTAATTTTTTGACCGGACCGATTCCTGAAAGTTTCTCTTAACTTTTCCAAGCTGGCCAACATAGATATCTCTCACAACATGCTGACTGGAAGTCTTAGAGTACTTAGTAACCTTGATAACCTTGTTTCTTTATGTTTCATACAATAACTTTTCTGGAATTCTTCCTAACACCAAATTCTTTCAGGGTCTCCCTACCAGTGTTTTTAATGGTAATCTAGAGCTCTGCACTAACACAACTGCATACCACTTAAGTGGTGATCATGATCACCATGGATTAAAATCCATAAGAAAAATCACTATTGCTATTGTACTCAGCATTTTCATGGCCATGCTAATTTTGATAGCTTCAATTGCCATCTTTATCCGAGCACAGGGAGAGATATGCCAGAAAGACGACGAAGAAAATGGCTTGGAGTGGGAATTCACCCCATTCCGAAAGCTTAGCTTCTCAGTAAATGATGTAGTGCCAAGACTTAGTGAATCTAACATTATTGGAAATGGTTGCTCCAGTTTTGTTTATCGTGTTGAGACTCCGTCAGGACAGGTGATCACGGTGAAGAAACTGTTGTCTAAGAAAATCAGTGAGGTTCCACAGAGGGACTTTTTTTCTGCCAAAGTTAGAACACTGGGATCGATCAGGCATAAAAACATAGTGAGGCTTCTGGGATGTTGCAATAACGGGAAAACAAGATTGTTGTTGTTTGATTACATTAGTAACGGGAGTTTATCAGGACTGCTACATGAGAAGAGGGTATTTCTGGATTGGGATGCTAGGTTTAATATCATATTAGGAGCAGCTCAGGGTTTAGCTTATCTTCACCATGACTGTATTCCTCCTATAATCCATCGCGATATCAAAGACAATAACATTTTGGTTGGTCCACAGTTTGAAGCTTTTCTTGCTGACTTTGGACTTGCAAAGCTGTTAAACACATCATCAGATACTTCAAGAGCTTCCACCGTAATAACTGGTTCCTATGGCTATATAGCTCCTGGTGGGTAAAATTTTCTCAAATTTTCACACAAAAAACTTCATTAGTCTCTTAAAAAGGCTAAATATTTGAATAGCTCAATATAACACGATGCAAAAAATACTAGAATTAGCTACGAACTTTGTCACTAACCCGTCGCTAAATTGCTTGTAGATAACAATTTTTTTATGAAAATCCATCGCTAATCTCGCTAAATAGGATTAGCGATAAATTTTGTTGTTTAGCTACGGAATTTGTCCATCGCTAATTCCTGTCTTTTTAGTAGTGATATTATAATAGAAACTTTACTAAGTGGTCAACATTTTGGATAACATTATGCTAGTACTCTTGAATATTAGCTTTGAAAAACACTTCAAGCTCACTATATTAGTCTTGTACCCCGTGAAATTCGCTGTGCAGACATATTTGGGGTATAAATTGGGTATATTTACTAATATTGGACAGCATTCTAAATATTTTTTGGTCCTACATTGCAGAATATGGATATAGTCTAAGAATAACTGAGAAGAGTGATGTCTATAGCTAAGGAATTGTGCTTCTTGAGGTCCTAATGGGGATGGAACCAACCGATTCCCGGATACCAGAAGGGGCCCACATTGTTACTTGGGTCAATCAAGAGCTAAGAGTAAAACATAAGGAATTCACAACAATTCTTGCTCAGAAATTACTTTTAAGGTCTGGTACACAAACTCAGGAGATGCTTCATGTTCTTGGGGTGGCACTAGTTTGTGTTAACCCAAGCGCGGATGAAAGACCAACAATGAAGGATGTAGCAGCAATGCTAACGGAAATTAGGCACGAAAATGAAGATTTCGAGAAGCCTAATCGAGGTCCTAAAGAAGCAGTTAATTGTCCTAGTTCCTCTGGTTCATCTCAACCTCTCATCAGATCACCTGATCCTCAGTAACACTAGTTAACTCAGCCTTTGTCTAGTTCCAACTAGTTCATTCTTTCAAGTAACTAAAAAGGATGTATAGATTAATAATGTGTATCAATATTCATTTCAAAAATAAAAACATTACTTTATTTATTCCCATTGCAACCTTATACACAACAAACTTTCTTGTGTTTTAGTTTATAGGTTCCCTAGTGTAAATGAACAAGGAATATTTATTTTCCTTTCAAGTTTTGCAACTACTTTAGAAGAAATCTTAAAAAGTAGTCCCTGCTACTATCAAGTAAACAAACGCTAGAAAAGAGGGCAACATATCCAGAAGAGTATTTGACTTTCATCATTTTGATTTCGTTCTTTTTAATGTGAGTAGTGTGACTAATAGTAAACAGATTTCATTACCATAAGACGTATCAATAGTTTTCTTTTCTAAATAGACATATCCTTAGATCTAACTATGTCTGAAGGCTAATTTAGCTTATAATGATTTAAGTGAAAATTGAGAGAGTAAAAGTACAGCAACAATCTTCCTGTGCAATTACTAATCCTTGGGGATCCTTATTGAAATGAAATGAAATTGAACCAATATTAATTAATGCGTGACGATTGATTAGATGAGGCACCAAGTGTGTCGCCTACCATCACTGAAATGTGTGAAACTAGTGGGAAATCGGTGTTCAAATCCCAGCGAAGGCAAAAAAAAACACTAGGTGATTCCTTCCCGTTTCCCGTTTCCTTAGGACTTGATAATCAGAATACCCGGTACCATTGCTAGTGGGAGGTAGCTCGTACTTGATGGAATAACCAAGGTCATAAGCTGGATCGAACGTCATCATTAATATTATTAAAAAAAGATTGATTAACTGAGAAGCATAAATATGTGATGATTAAAGATTAGGAACCAGATATCAACCATGGAAGGTACTAAGGTAGCAGCAACTGCAGTTACATTTCCAAACTGGGGCCCTGCATAAGCTGGTAACTCTGAATTCCGTTTGTAGTTTGTGGGGTGATGATAAAAAGGCAAGGTTGTGACAATATCTTTGTTGGCACTATGTAACTGAAACATGCAATTATGGGTAAAGAAGGGACCATCAGTCTCTACCAAAAACAATAGTATAAGTCATTTTCACAAAAAAATGAAGTAGCATTCAGCTCACCATGTTCTTGAAAGGTACATTTCTTTTTAGGCCATATCAAACCTTTGTAGGCCCACAAGTAAGTTACAGTAATACATCAAGCTTCAAAGCATACATTATGTATCAACTTTCTATAATCTCTATGAGAACATAGGGTATTGATCAGAAAATGTTATGTTAAAATCAGGATTCTACTTATTCCAAGCATTTGATTAATAAGTCATTGCTAAAATGATAATAATTCTTTTGAATCATTTTCTATTATCACTTTCGAATAACAGTTGCTAATAATCCGACTTAATAGATGTTATTGAGTACTGATGGAGAAAATGACAAAAATGGTCTCTTATCCTTGGTAGTAGGTTCAAAATAGTCCTTTTAAGTATCACTTGACTAGTTTTAGTTCTTTAAGTTTGTCAAAATTAAGCACTTTTGATCTCCGTCAAATATTTACCAAACTCTGATTAAACTTTAATCAGAATGGATACTAATAGGTAGGAAAGAATCTTGTATATTGATAAACATCTAAAACAGAACACCACTCTTGCGCAGATACCCGCAGTGTTGTCAAAGGCGCGCTTAAAGCGCACTTAAGCCATGAAGCGAGACTCAAAATATGTTGAGCGATTCTCCTCGCTTTATGTTCGCTTCAGTGCCATCATCAAGGCCCTAAGATGTACTTTTCCTTGCCAATGAGCCTCTCTTGGAGAGGTGACACTAGATAACTGATATTTCACTTTATCGTAATGTTTTTACAATTTCTTTGTCCATATATTTGTTATTCATGCTTAATATTAGTAGTCTTAGACTAAACATACATATATTTGTATATTTGCACCATTGCGCCTTTTTTCATTAAAGCCCACACTTTATTTGCGCTCAAAGCCCCAACTGACCTTAGAGCTTTTTGCGCTTTTCGCTTTTGATAACACTGGATACCCGTGAGTGAGGCTTATTTGGATCGTGTTGTAAATGTCCGGAAAGAGGACTCAATCTAATGAAAACAAGTACCATATGAGTACTAGTCAAGATAAAAGGTATATCCCCATAAAATAAAATTTGTGGATGATTGTAATGGCAAGTTTCGAAGATATGTAAACATGACAATCAGCATAAAGAACTAAAGCAATATTTAGGTTTGTGCTTTGATGCATTAACATAGAATGTAAATTTTGATGACATAAACCATTAACTTTAGAAAATCCACTTTCTATCAGTATAAAGTATTAAAGCTATATTTCATACTTTGTGGTTTCTTTTGTCTATAATCAGTAAAGCATCATCTCCCTTATTTTGTTATCCATCTTATCATAGTAAATTTTGGAGGGAGTTGATTAAAAAAAGCATGGCTTTCGATCCTTGGAAAAGTAACCAAATGGTAAAAACTTACCCCAGCACCTGGTTACAACAAGTCAATAAATGCATGACATGTATTTGCACAAAGACTTTTAGCACTAAATCATGGTTAATTAAGATGCATTTTCACCTCATTAAATTACTTAATTATAGTAAATTTACATGATTTGCTATAAACAACCCGTGCGGATAAGTATTTACCGTAATCAAACCGTACGCCACTAGCTTTCAAGCCCAGATCTGGCACATACAAGGCAAGATAGACACAACGTACATGTGCACAAAGAGGAAAGGACAAAGGTTGGCAGATACAAGGATCTGTAGTGATCACTAAAAAACAAGTGTTAGATGTAGAGGAGGTGCAAAGAATGAAGGAATGGAAAAAGAATAATTTAGAAATCATCAACACGAGCAATTATCAGTCAGGTGACTGTTCGAGTTAGGCTTAGAGTTAAGTCTTAGTAGGTAAGAAATTTGTATATTCATAAGGATCTAAAACAGAACACCACTCTATCCTATGAAAACAAGTACCATATGAGTACTTAGTCAAGATAAAGGTACATAACTATAAAACGAAACTTGTGAATGATTGTAGTGACAAGTTTTGAAGATATGTAAACATGACAATCAGCATAAAGTACTAAAGCAACATTTAGGTTTGTGCTTTATGCATGATACTACTGCATCAGCATAGAATGTAAATTTGGATGATATAAACCATAACTTTAGAAAATTCACTTTAAACATGACTTATGAGCAAAAAGTATTAAAGCTAATTTCATACTGTGGTTTCTAGCATCTCCCCTAGTATGTTATCCATCTTTTCATACTAAAAATTGAACGGTGGTTGATCCAAAAACTTGGTTTTCATTCTCTAGAAAAGTAATCAACCGTACACCATTTGCTTTCAATCCCAGACAGGTACTTACAAGGCAAGATAGACACAAGTCACACAACCGACATGTGCTCAAAGAGGGAAGGACAAAGGAGTGCAGATGCAAGGATCTTTATTAATCACTAAAAGCCAAGTATGTTAGATGTAAAGGTAGTGCAAAAAGTAAACCCACAATACAGATTGAATGGCAATAAGATAAGTCAATGTTCAGTTTAAGAGCAATCATAAGGGGTATAAGTGATAGGCACAGAAGGTATAAGTAAACCTGGTAATTTTGTTAAATAAGGTTTCAACAATAATTGGTGTTTGGTTACTCTGCAGAAGTAAAAAAGAAAAGGTGAATTTGATGGAGTAGTAACTAGTAACTGCTCCAACAGAAGTGACTGTTTACATATGTCATCACTTTCCTATGATCACTCATTTTAATATCCCAAGAAAACATTGTCTTAATTCGGTAGCTCATATTGCCTACATTTGGATAAGATGGTGTAATACGAATATTTAGTTACCTAATATAAAATGGAACTCCTTGTGACCTATATGTTCGAGCCGTGGAGTCAGATGCTTGTGCCAGAGCCCTTCCCTGGACCTTGCGTGAACGTGTGATGCTTCATGCACCGGGCTGCCCCATTTTTTTAACATAAAATAGAACTCACTTCGCAAGAAGATCTGCTTCAAACATAACAAATAGCATAAAATATGTTGTGAAAGTTACAGGCTTTGTGCTAGAAGTCTAATACCCTGGCATCAAATAATGGAAAATGGATGATAGAAACCACAGTTTTGACGTTCTACTTTAAACATGACAATCAGCAAGTATCAAAGCAATATTTAACACTTCCGTGGTCTCTGTTGAGTTTCAATGACAGATTGCTAACAACCAAGTGTCCCTTTATATCGTGTTAAAAGTTGAAGGAAAGTTGACCACACACTTGGCTTCAACACAACAGAAAGAAGAAAAGAAAAGTTACACAGAAGTAATCACTCCAGACAAGTGCACAGAGAGCTAGGCACAGACAAATATGCACAAATAATGAAGGATAAAGGCGTGAAGAAACAAGCATATACATTAATTACCAGAAAAACTAGAGCATTACAAGTAGAGAAAGTAAAAAGGGTGAAAGAATGAAATACAATGATTTACAAATCACTAGGAGGAACAGAACTCTATATTACAGTATCAAAGAGCACCAAAATTAGTAATTGGCTCATATTTTTTTCCAATCGACTACCAGCGTGCGGTAGCATATTTGCCCCATTTGGCAAAATTTTCTTTTATTTTTAGCTCCTTGGAACATATTCCACGATCCGGCATTAAATCTTACAAAATTAGTATTTCAGCCCTTGCACAAGTAAGGACAGCACATACAATGTAAAAAGCTGGGCTTTGCTAGGAAATACAAAGGAAGTACTATCTACATGAAGTGTGATAATTGGCATATCAAAGAATCTCAGTTTTCCTAATTATAGCTTTGAGCTCGAAGCTCAACTCACAATGCTAGAATAGGCATAGCAAAAATAACGCAAATGTTCCAGTACTCCAACGCCGATCAGCCGCTATGTGGATAATCTGATGCACCGAAATATGTTGCTGAAGAAAACCTCATAGACAGCGGAGATGGTGCTTACTGCTTCCCCACTGGGTTCCATTTTATACTGCAACCAATGCTAGCAGAAAGTACAAAAATAAATTTAGTACACAACCTAAAAACATGAATCCCTACCCACCCATTTCCATTACGCTTTTAGAGGGAAGAAAACCAGAAATAATTTTCAAACCAGAAAAAGAAACAGACAACAAAGGGGATTTCAAATGGAAACAAGAATACCTGGGTTTTTGAGTTGATGAAACTGGCTGGCCACTAAGTACACAATCTATCGCTAGGCTTAAGTCCCTATAGGATGTCATATCAACGACGTTAGGAATTCACAACACAATAGATTCTTGAGGGAAGATTGAAAAGACAATGTAACTAACCTTCCTGTGACAGGCACATTGTTACTTGGCCTTGAATCATCAAATTGTCCATGATACACTAGCTCAAAGGGCCTTCTGCCATCCTGACACAAAATGAAATTCTTCAAACTGTAAATAGTTCCCCAAAAAAGAAAGGCAAGATTGCTTACAACTCTTTTGAGAATACTTTTATAGAGGCTTCTTAGAATTTGTTAGTATTATTAACTTGGGATGAAAGAAATAAGAGGAAACACTAAAACACTCAATAAGAAGAGGGATAGAAAGCCACAAATTATGGTTGACCGGATTTCAAACAAGGGGGAAAATACATCCATAAGGGGTATAATGCATATTTAGGGAAAGAAGCAAGGGGCAGAAAATCATGCAAATATCAAAGCAGGTGTGCAGTGTATCATGCTGACCTTGAAGCTTTCAGATATTACTCGGGTAGTCATTACCTTTTTGAACAGGAAAAATTCTGGTGTACAAACCGCCCCGAAATCTCTTGCAACTTCTTGCGACTACAAGAAAAATATCAAGCTGAAGAAGTTCGAACAAGTTCGACACAAAACAGATTCCACAATATTTCAAATAAAAACATAAGAAACAGACAATATAATTATTGCATACATGTCATGTGGTGCATTGCACACCTCATCTTTGTACAACAGTTCATGAGTATAAAATAGATTGCAATTTGGAAGATTTCTTGATAACCATAACAACTCCACAATTGTACTTCCACAGCATAGTTTACATAATTGCAACCTCAATGGAGAACAAGTAGTCCGAAGAGGAAGAGTCAGAGGCGCATGTAACATACAATCACTTGGTTCAACTGAATCCAACATTTTCCCATGGAGCATAGATATATATGTAAGAAAATCACTACATTTCAACAAATATTAAATTTTGATAATTTTAAAAGTGTAAGTGTTCAATTTTAAGAACCTAAAGGTTGAAACCATCAAATAAACCCCAAATACACCTTTGGGTATGATTACTTTTCTTACTTCAATCACTGACTTATTAGTCATTATACTTCACAATAGTTTTCTAACGAAAACCTCTCGACTAGATTCAAGTTCAACTAATTATACGTCTCATGGTTACTTGAAAATGGAAATCTAGTACATACTAGAGTCTCAAGTATGAGTGCTTCAAATGTTAAAATTAACTAGTTAAACAAGTAGAAAATATAATCTTTTTTTTAATTTGAAGAACCAGAAACTATATGTTTTACTTTCATAAACATATCCTGAGCGTTGAACAATCTGATGTTAAGCTCGTACAAATTACTCTTAAAGTTCCTTGCAATCTGTCCAAAGAAGACAATCTCCCTCATTTCTGAGGCTTAAGTAGTTGAGTTAGATGTTTTTCCTTCTACCAATCCTCAAGAGACAACAGCAAGTCTAGAGCTGAATTAAACCGGACTTCTGCAAATGGGCATGGCAGTTTTGTCTTGAGAGCCTACTTTTTCATTTGTAAAAATTTAAAAAGTTAATTTTTTTTTTAACATATGCATTATCAGAATTAAATTTTCCACCACCATTAAAAGCTTTTTTCTTAACCCAAGAGCAGAAATTCAGTGGCCCCCAACAAGGTGACAAGCAATCAACTAGAACTCCTGTTCTTATCATGGTTAACCAAACTAAACTTCGGAATGTGTAGTTAAAGCGGCAGTAGATTAAGAGGCTCAAAGTGAGATATACCTCAACAGCAGCTTCATTCATACTTATTTTTATTACTCAATCCTAAAGAGTTGTTCCCTCCGTCCCAATTTATGTGATATAGTTTGACTCCCTCCGTCCCAATTTATGTGATAAACAATTTTCAAACTGCTTTAAATTTCTTGTCCAGGTCTGACCGTTTCTCTTGATTTGCTTGTGCTTGTGCTTTGTCTTGAGCCGAGGGCCTCTCGGAATCTACCTACCAAGGTAGAGGTAAGATCAACGTACATTCTACCCTCCCCAGACCCCACGTTGTGGGATTTTCACTGGCTATGTTTGACTCTGCACGGAGTTTAAGAAATAAAGGAAGACTTTTGAATCTTGTGGTCTAAAACAAGTCAAATATATTTGTGTGGTTATAGATCATCTCGTTAAGCGTAAAAGGTAAAGGTTAAAGTTAAATTGTTGCAAAATAAGGAAATGTATCATTCTTTTTGGGACGGACTAAAAAAGAAAGTGTATCACATAAATTGGGATAGAGAGATTATATAAATTTGGCATCGCCCTAAGCTAAGTTGCTCGGACTCGGGTGCGGGTATCCGATACGGGTACGTATCCGAGGGTCGGATTCGGTAAAATCTAAATTTTAAGATTCGGGGTTGCGTATCCATGGATGCGGGGATTCGGCTAAGAAAATTCAAAATTATAAAAAATAGAGCTATAGGGATATATCGATGCTACTGTCTACCATCCAAACTCATTACACGACCTTGAATTCTTGGTTTCTTTGAAACACGAAGCAGCAAAAATGAGACAAGAATACTATAATATTGAAGGTATGCCATTTCCCTTATCTTAAATCCGTTTTATCTTTAATTTTGAGAAATCAAATCTCAATTTTCCCCCCAAATTTTCGATGTACTCCGGTCAAAGTATCCGAAGTTGGTTGACCGTATTCGGGATGTATCCCGCACCTGCACCCGTATCCCCCCCCCCCTCCGGACGGGTACGGCACCTAAAACGGAGAGTTCACGCAACTTAGCCCCTATCTCACCAGGGCTCCTCATCAACATAGGAAACAGTAAGCTTCCAAACATGATAATTCCCAACAAGCAATTTGGGCAGTGGGAGTAAACCAGTAAGAAATTTAGCTAGAATTGTCAATATTCTCAATGGAACTGGACCAGTCTTGTAGAAAGATATAGTGAGAAATAGGGGTAATAGCGGACTGGTGACCATTTGAGTCTAGCCAGACACTGATATAGAGCAACCAAAATATTCATGGAAAATGAAAAAGGAAACAGAAAGAAAAGTGAATGTGATATACAAAGAATAAGATTAAGAGAGAACAATCAAATACAATAAAAAAAAACTACCATAGGCAACAACATAGTGCAAGAGCAAATCGGACAGTAATATACAACAGAAGCAATTAATTGAAAACTATCATCAAGAACTCGTTATAGAAGCACACCTCATCATAAAGATAAGGGAAAGGATATTTGAAGAGCTTAGCATCTTCAGCCATGAGTTCAGGTCCGTCCTGTGAAAGATGGAAAAACTCACAACAAAATCGCATAATCGTTTCACAGAATCAAGAGATCACAAGTTATAAAGTATCTGAACCTGTGGATGTGTAACTACAGAGTTTGAAGATATTGCTACCATCGCAAGCCCTTTCTGCATTAAAGATGAACTTCTTGATGTTATTCTGTTCTTTTCAACAACTGAGCTGACAGAAAGCAGAGAGAGCATGTAATACGTGAAATTAGAAAATAAGGGAAATGGAATCAGCTTTCTACCTACCTTCATGTAAAAAATTGAGAGTTTAACAATATCCTTCTTCAAATGTATGACAAATGGGCAATGGTTGCAGATGAACATAACCTACAAACTGAATTATTAGAGATGAATCACAGTAAACACAAGTTAATAAAGAAGAGGGAAAGGAAATTCACGATGCTCTTAATTCTTTTTTTCAACCTTTGTCTCTTACACAACAAAGCTTCTAATTTTCAGTTAAAACCTCGTACATTCATAAGTTTATATTTTATCTCTAACAGAAATATTCATTTAGTTGAGGACAAATAAGAACGGATTTTATGGCCAACAGCATTATTTTCATTGTACATATTGACAACTATTAAAAATACAACCACAAGAAATTAATGACGGCTTGAACAAAGGTAGGGGCGGATCCAGGATCTGAAATGAGTTTGGCATTCTAGCCCTTTTGAGTTTTACTTATGGGTTTTAAATTAATAATTTGTACATTTAAGACAAATAGAGGGTTGTCAAAGCTACTGGGTTTGGCCAATCCCGTAGCCGGAACTGTATATCCACTCATGGACAAAGGTCAAGAGACAAGCTCGCCCAAGTAGACATTAATGGTAACGTCAATAATTCGAGAACACTCAATAAATGCATCACACTAAAGTCAATGGAGTAGCCATCAGTAAATGTGTAACACGTATATCCCACAGTAAACCTGGATGAAGCTCAAAAAGCTTCTCTTGTATGGACAGTGAATGAGGATGGAAAGTACTATGTGAAGTCAGGCCGTCACTACTCATTGAGAGAAGGGGCAAGGAGAGACTGTAGATTGGCAACGGAAGATGATCTTGAGAATAAAATTCCCAACTACATGAGGGATGCTTGACAAAGGAAAACTTACAAAAGCAGAGATTTATACGTAGCATGCACTATTTATTTTTCCTTAAAGGAAGATGCAGAATCAGTTAAGACACATTACTACACTAAAAATTCATTTGGTTGACATGGTGCTTTTGAGCATGGATGATATGCATTAGGAAAATCATGGGAACCTGAAGCAAGTTGTGCCTAATTGGCAGGGCAGGAACTAAGGAATACAGAAACAAGTCTTTGTATATTTGGATAATATGAATAGAAGGAAATGATAGGTGTTTTGGAGGGAAAGCATAGGAGAAATGTCTACTGATAATTTTAATTGCTTTGTGATTGATAGATATACAGTCGGACCTTTTTTTGGATAATGGTAATTAGTATATTGAAAAAAACAGATCCAACTAAGAAATCCTAACAGTTACAAAGCACCTATCAGATCTACTAAGGATACTGCCACCTCCACAAAGCATTCTTTACACCAAAATGAAGAAGAAGAAAGCACTTCATCTTAAAATTATGTAAAGAGCTACTTCTTCCTTAAAAATTTCTTAAATTTCTTTCTTTCCAAACTGTCCACCATATACAAGCAGGAACTCCATATCAGTCATCCATTATAACAACATTTCATATAATGGCCAAGTTTTCTATGACACATTTCGTTATAGCAGCCACAAAATGTCCGGACAAACGACACCGTTATAAAGAGATTTGACTGTATTTGGATTTCTTGAACTCATCTCATACATACCTAAGGAACCTAAGAATATCAAATTCTTTCGTACACACACATCACCTCCTTGGTGCTGCAGTTTTTCTGAATAAAATAGTCCCTTTATGTATCAAAATGAAATTCTTTCACATGGCAAATTTAATTCAAAATTCAAAATCGAATACATTCTTCCAATTTCTATAAAAATAACTACAGGAAACAAAAGACACTCATTTACGCAGACCATTCTAAACATGAGAAGAATCGGACAAAGCATAATAACAATACTTATTGTCTCCCGATTTTACTCTCATGATTAATTACGTCCAATTTTGAATTAGAAAATTGAATTATTACTTATTAATCATCTTAGCCTTTTGGATTTAATTATATAAGTTTCTCCATCCTAGTTTAGCAAACACTATCAAAATATTTCTTGGTCTCGGAAGAATTGAGGCCAAAATCACTTTAGAAATTTCAAAGTTTATCAGAAAAGTCAAATTAATCCACTTAAAGTGGCACAAAGGAGTAGGGATAGATGGCGATTTAGTTCTGCACAGTGGGCTTAACTGAACCTGCTTCTTTCTACTCGCACCATGTAAATTTCTGAAAAATTATAGACTATGTATGTAAACAATAGACTGCACTAATAGCTTGTTTGGCCAAGCTTCCAGAATTTAAATATTTTGGAAAGTATATTTTGCCAGAAGTACCTTTGGAAAAGTACTTTCGGAGAGTTTGACTAATCAATTTGAAAAATACTTTTTTTAATGTTAGAGCTGTATTAATTTGTGGTAGTTACGACTCCTTTTTTTCAAATTGCTCTACCATGCTTTTTATAAGGGTGTCCAGTGGCCGGGTCGGCCCGATCTCGATCCCAACCCGCCCCGACCCCCCTTAAAAACGGATGGAAAAATACAGTGTCGGGGATCGAACTCGGGACGGGAATAGGGCTCGTCCCGTCTGTCCCGATCCCGCCCGCCCTGTCCCCCTCCCCTTTGTAGAAATAACCGTTGCACAACAACCCAATTTCAATTTTAGCCGTTGGCAACGGCCATCCCCCCTCCCACACACACACCATAAACCCCCCTACCCTCTTAATATTTATTTTTAACCCCTAAGTTAGTATATTTACACTTTAACCCTATTTCTTAACTATAAATACCTCATTTTCCTCTTCATTTTTCTCACAAATCTTCCTACCATCTCTCTAATCTCTCTATCTCTCTCTCTACAAGTCTACATTCCCTACTAAATATTATATTTTATTTGTTAATTTCTATCAAAGTTCAAAAATTGGGAGTGAAGTTGGAAACTAACTTGAGGATCATCGAGCAAAGTTTCAATTTTCAACCTCGATTACACGTCGATGTTACGTCGGCGTTTGGTACATTCGTTCCTTCTTTAAATTATTATTGTTACTTAATTTTAATTATCGTACTTAATTTCATTATCTTTAATTATTTATTTGCATAATTATAATGAAACGAAGTGGACGTTTTTCTGATAGAAGTACTAGAGATAACAGGGTAAGGGTGCATCTTCTAGTAATCCTAATTACGATGATTTTACCCATATAGATGAAACTGATTTTTTTAATGTTAATATTAATATATCATTAGATCATGAGGTATATTATACATCTGAACCAGACTTTAATTTAGAAAATGAATTAGAAGATAATTTAGATAACACACTCACTAGTGCACCTCCACCTAGGGGTGCACAATAATCGGTCCGGACCGAAAAAATGGACCGGACCGAAAAAATGGACCGGACCGGACCGAACCTCTTTGGACCAGACCGAACCGGACCGAGGTTATCGGTCCGGTCTTCGGTCCTTTAAAATTTATGTTTCGATTTTCGGTCCGGTCCGGTCCGGATCGATTTTTAATTTTATTTTATAATATATTATATATATACTGTATACACCTAATTTTTATACTAATACTAACCCCCCCCCCCTCCCCCGACTTCCCGTCTGCTCCCGACCCCCTCTCTCTCCCTCATTTCTAAATTCTAAATCCCTAAATCCCATTCCAATCCCAATCTCAGCTCAAAGATCGCAGCGACTCGCCAAGATCAAGACTCACCTCGCTGCCGACGACTCGCCGATCTTCACTCGTCCAGTCGTCCGTCAACGTCGGTTACGTCGCTTCTCACTTCTCTCAAGTTCCAGACTCCAGTCCACTCGAACTCGAGACTCCAGACTCAGTCGCCTCTCTCACTCTCTCGAGCCGCCTCTCTCACTCTCTCGCCTCAGTCTCTCAATCTATCGACAAGGTATAGTTCATTAGTTTGTCATTTGAAGTTGTGCAACAAAAAGTTTGTATTCATTTGTATTTTTAAATGATATTAAATGTTTGTATTCACATGCAGATGATGTCTAGTACCTCTGAATCTAATATCCAATCCAAAAGGAAAAGAGACGATGAAATGACTCGACTCACCGATCGTACTGCATTTTGAAGGCGGGTCGTCTCGACCACGAGTTTGTATTGCCTTCTCAAACACCAACAAATACACTCCATACAGAGACAACTCAGACAAGTATTATGCCAACGGAGGAACGACAGTATATTACTTGCAACAAACAAAGGGCTGAATATTGAAAGGAATACAAGCTTTATTTGACTAATGGCGAGGCGTTCGAAATGAATGTAAGTATTGCCATAAAACTTTTGCGTGATCGCTATTAATGGTAACAAAAATGTGAAAAATCATGCAACTCAATGCCTACTAAACCCGGAGAATGTGATTAAACAAAATCAAAGTAAATTGACTTTGGAGGCTGTTGCGGATAAAAAAGGAGAAGGAAAGTTGAGAATTTGGGTTTTAAATGTAAATGAAGTTAGGGAAGCGTTGTGCTATATGGTGATAGTTGACGAACTTCCTTTTCGTTGTGTTGAAAAACCCGGTTTTAAGCATTTCATATCTGTTGCTTGCCCTGAGTTTATAGTACCCTCCCGTATGACTGTGGCGCGTGATTGCTTTCAACTTTATTTGAAGGAAAAAAAAAGTTGAAAGAATTTCTCACATTTTCATGTCAACGAGTATGTGTGACAACTGATTCATGGACATCTAATCAAAGAATCAACTATATGTGTCTTACCGCTCATTTTATAGACAATGATTGGAATTTGCAAAAACGAATTCTAAACTTTTGACCAATTACAAGTCATAGGGGTGAGTCAATTGCAAAAGCTATAGAATCTTGTTTAGAGAGTTGGGATTTACATATGAAACTTTTTACCGTGACTGTTGATAATGCCTCTTCAAATGATGTTGCTTGTAGTCACTTGATGAGAATAGTTCAAAGCAATGGTAGTGCAATAAGTAAGGGAAAGTATTTGCATATGAGATGTGTCGCTCATATTGTTAATCTTATTGTTTGGGATGGTTTGAAAATAAAAGATTCTCTTAAAGCAATTGAAAGAATTTGAGCTATTGTGAAATTTGTGAGGAATTCTCCTGCTAGGCTTCTTAAATTTAAAGAAATTGCAACAGTCTTGAAAATAGAGAGCAAATCTTTGTTGTCACTTGATGTGCCCACTCGTTGGAACTCAACTTATACTATGTTGATGGCAGCTATAAAATTTGAGCGAGTTTTTGGTATGTTTGAACTTCATAAAGAACAAGATCTTAAAGAGCCTAATAATGTAGGGCCTCCTAATGAGAATGATTGGTTGTTGGCCAAGAGGCTTGTTATCTTTCTAGAAAAGTTTTATATTTTAACTAATAATGTTTCTGCTTCTTTGAGTGTCACGTGCAATAGTGCATTGTTTGATATTGGTACAGCTCTTGGAACATTAAAAGATCTAGAAAGTACTTGTGATGTAGAATTGCGTGCAATGGCTGGTAAGATGAAAGAAAAGTTTGATAAGTATTGGGGTAGTTTAGAAAAGTTTAACATGTTGATTTATGTGGCTGTCATTCTTGATCCTTCGATGAAAAAGGTTGGTTTACAATTGACTCTACATGAGATGTATGGGGAAGTGAAGGGTGATAGTTTGCTTGAGAATGTTCAACAAGTCCTAAATGATTTGTTTGATGAATATAAGACTATGTATTTCCCTACTGTTGCTTTGAGTGGGACAAGTGATGTATCTAAATCAAGTGACATGGGATTAGATCTCAAGACTAAAGTTAGGAAGCTCAAATCATCGTTAGAAGCAAAGGGTAAATATAGTACGAGGCCGGAGCTTGATCGATATTTGAATGAAGAGGCGGATGAAGAAGATATTGAAATCTTAACTTGGTGGAAGCTCAATTCACTAAGATTTCCCGTTGTTTCACGCATGGCTCGTGATATATTAGCTATTCCAGTATCTACAGTTGCTTCGAGGTCGATTTAGTACCTGAGGGCTAACACTGATCGATCAGAGTTCTTTGACACCTAAGGTAATACATTTTCTTTTGTATTTTTTGTAAAGCAAATTTAATTTTTATTATATTAATTGGTAAGTTCTGTTTCTTAACTTTTATTTTATGTTAAAGATGGTGCAAGGACTCATTTGTGGTCAAGATTGGCTTCGTTCAACTTTGACGACGAAATCCAAACTAATTAATATGGAAGAATCATTAGAAGAGTTGCAAGATTTGGAGAATGGTATGATATATTGATATGAATATGATGATATCTCATTGCAAGCATTAGAAGAGTTACAATTCTTATTACTAACTTTATTATTTTCTTTCATACAGATTTTCAAAAGTGTGGAATTGATGAATCTACCATCTGTGTTTGATGGTTTGAGTGTTTGTATATGTATAATGTATGTCATTCTCTTCCCTACTGTTGTTTACTTGTTTTTAGTTTTGGCATTTTCAAGAATAAATTTTGTGGACTATGCCTATTGCCTAATGTGGACACTGGACAGCAGGACAGGGCAGTGAGACTGAGGACACTGGTCTGTGGACTGTGGAATGTGGATCAAGGGCAAGGAAATGAAGGAATGCAGATTGCTGCAAGCAGCAGGCAGCAGGCTGCAGGCAGGGCAGCAGCAGGCAGCAGCAGCAGCCAGCAAGCAGCCAAGCACCACTGCTGCACGACTGCACCTGCGCTGCATCTGCACCAGTTGGTTTTTTTAGTTATTAATTAAAGCTTACTTTGTGTAATAATAATAAATCATGTAAAAAATTTATTGCAATTTGGATTTGGGGTGTGGACTGTGGAGTGTGGACAGTGGACACAGGACACTATGGATGGAGTACTGGAGTGGAATTGGATTTATTGCAATTTGGATTTCTGCATATCTCGATTCGGTCCAAATGACCGGACCGGACCGGACCGAACCTGGACCGGACCGAGAAGTTCGGTCCGGTGTTCGGTCCGGACAATCTGACTGTTCGGTCCTCGGTCCGGTCCGGTTCGATCCGGTCCGGTCCGGTCCGGTTTTAACCTTTTGTGCACCACTACCTCCACCCAAGGCTTAGACCGAGTCTGTTAAGTGTATTTTGTATACACTTTTGAGTCCTTTTTAGTTAGTATTTTACTCTTTTATTTCGCGTTTAGTATAGTGTTAGGTGTGTTTTTCTTTCATTTTGTGTCACAGCGGTTATACAGGAGGAAGTACATAATCAAGGATGAAATGAGCTTAATTGAGATGGAATTGCACACTAAAAAGGTCAAAAAATGAAGCCAAAGAAGTCCCGGGTAGCATAGAAGAAATCTGACGAAGTCCACATCACTGTGCCCATCGCTATTACAGAACCGTACGTGAGATTTTCACCTCATACGGCTCCTCAGAGCTCACAAATAAATCTAAGGGCCCTTTACTATTCTTTATCTTGATATGTTTGTCAGATAGAGTCAAAATCTATCCTAAGGTCCCAAATTAGACCAATGGAATTCTGTCTGCTATATTTAAAACTAATAAATAAGTGCTTCTGAAATGATCTCATCTTTTAAGAATTTTCATTTTTCTTTGTACGAAAAATGGACACAAAACTGAAAAACCAGAAAAAGACGTCGGCATCGCCTGGCAGCAGCACCGCGGCGCCAAAACACCTGCATGGTCTGATTTTCCCCCAGTATTTTCGGTGTTGTGGCGCCAGCCTGCAGGGCCACGGCGCCGACGCGGAAAATCTGATTTTCTGGGCCGAATTTAACACGGATTTGAGGGTCCAAAAGACAACTTTTCCCAGCTAAAAAATCCCTAAACCCTGACCTTATGGAGATATCTTTTTTACTGAAAATCATACTTTTGGGAGGCAAGAAGGAGGCTACAATTGGAGACTCTTGTTCAAGTTATTTTCTTTCCTTTATTCTATTTCAGTTTATGTTGGATTGTAATTTAGTTCTTGACATGACAATGTTTATGAGCTAATTACTTTAGTAGGGTTTTCCATCGAATCTTCTTGAAACTCTTTCATATAGTTAATGCATAGTTATTGATTCCTTCTTCAGCATATTAAGATCTATTCAATATTGTTATGATTGTTTGATAATTAACTAGCTATTAATTGTCATAACCTATATGATTTCGAATCAAAAGTCTGAAAGGTGAGATTTGAATATGCTGTAATTGTCTGGACATAGGTTAAAATCGTGGACGAAAGTACCCCGATACTTGTGTAGTATTTAAGGTTATTGTTCTTAATCCTCCTGTGTGGTAAAACTTATCATAGAAATATAGAAGGTTTCTGCACTAGGTTGAGCTCTTGTATGTCCTAACCGGAATATAATGACAGATTAGTTAACCTGCTATCTTAATAAGAAGAATTATTAGCATTGCATTAACACGTGAAAGAGTGAATAGTTGAGGAGATTGAAAACCCTATTTCCATCATAAATGTTATAAACTCAAAGTATTATAATCTTTAGTTTATTTCCTGCACTTAGTCATAATTCTTAGTTATAATTCTCAAACTAAAAAACGTCAACCAAATAGATACCATAGGATAGATAACCGGTACTTAATAAACCAGTCTCTGTGGACGATAAACTTGGTCTTACAGATCTTTATTACTTGAACAATATGTACACTTGCATAAGCATCTAGAAATATCGCAATACGTTTTTGGCGCCGTTGTCGGGGACTGGCGTACTGTTAATATCGAATTATCTATTCTTATTTCTAATTTGGTTTTTATTTTCTGTCTTTTTAGTATTTTTATTTTAGAACATTCTGCCGTGATCTGTTTGTTGTTTTTTATTAGTCTCGGGAACTTAGTTTATGCGAAGTAGGAGAGGAGCTGACATTCCTATCCTGAACCCTAAGATTGAAAGATTGTGTAGACAAAACAGGAAATAAAAGAGAATTGCTAATTCATTAGCGATGGCAGTAAAACAACAATTTGGTGAATGATGAGTTACCGCCTGTCTTAAGACAAGTCCCTGCAGAAAGAAGTTTGGGGGACTATGTGATATAATTTTGAAATCAAAGGGATTATGCATGGAAGAGGTTTAAAAATTTGCATGTAGAGAGCAATGAACGGTAGGAAAGTGGCTGGAATTCATGAGTTGGATGCTATCACTGCATTGACTGCGCAGGTAGCCACTTTGACAAAGCAGTCTGCATGATACCATGTGATTAAAGAAGTTCAGACACCAGTGAGATGCGAAATTTGTGGGGGTCCCCATACTTTTGATAGGTATACAGCAGTGGACCCAATTAATGTGCCCATGGAGCAGGTTCAGACAGTGGGGAATTTTCAGAGGCCCTACAACAATGCATTCTCCAACACATAATCCAGGGTGGAGAAATCACCCAAATTTTTCATGGAAGAATGAACAAGGGCAACAACCACAATTTCAGGCATCATCCTCACAAGAGTTCACCTGCACCGAGAGAAGTCGGATGAAATAAGAGAAATAAGAGCAACCGATGACTTTGGCTAAATTCGCATGAATCCAACAACTCGGTTCAATTCATGAAGGAGATCACCCAATTCATGACCGAGACTAGGTCATCCATCAGGAGTTTGGAACACAGGTGGGACAGCTGGCGAATACGTTGAATAATAGAGAGCAAGGTAACCTTCCAAGCAACACAATGATGAACCCCAGGGAGCAATGCCAGGCAATTAGCTGGAGATGTGGGAAGTAGTTAGAGCAGAGGGCACCCCAACCAGTTGTTGAAAAGGAGAAGGATGTGGGAAAGAGCGGTTGAGGGTTCACGATGGCCTCTATTTTAGAAGGATCCACCCACGAATGTGAGAGTACAGACAAAATGCCTTACCCTCAAAGGCCTTGGATAAGCAGTTTTCAAAAAATTTGGAGGTATTCAAAAAATTGCATATCAATCTTTCATTCATTGAGGCCTTGGAGCAAATGTCAGTTTATGTGAAGTTCATAAAAGACATCCTGTTTAAGAAGAGAAAGCTGGCAGATTATGAGACAGTGGTGCTGACAGACGTGTTATATTGCAGAAGAAACTTCCCCCTAAGTTGAGAGACCCAGGGAGTTTCACCTTACCTTGCACCATAGGGAGTGTTACATGCAAAAGGGTTTTGTGTGACTTGGGGGCAAGTATCAATCTTATGCCTCTCTCTGTGTTCAAAACACTAGGTTTGGGGGAAGCAAGGCCAACCACAGTCACCTTGCAGCTAGCTGATCGGTGTATTTTATATACACCTTTTGAGTCAGTTTTAGTTAGTCTTTTGTCCCATTTTGCACATATAAGTGTCGTATTAGGATAGTTTTTCTTTCTTTTGAGTCAAAGTGGTTAAAATGGCCAAATGGCGGAAAAAGAGCAAAAAGAAGGCAAAAGAGGAGATGCCAGAGCTGGAAACAGAGAAAGTGGCGAACGAGGGAAAAATCAAGACCAGACCAGCACGGCGCGCCCCTGCAATGTGTGGCCGCGCGCCACTATCCGTAGAGGTCGAAGACTGCACGCGTGGCGCCTCGCATGAAAAGCAGGTCGCGGCGCTAAACATCCGAGGAGCTACAGAAGATACAGTGCGCTCGCATGCCAGATATCGGCCGCGGCGCCAAAACACCCGAAGGATCACTTCCGCCGCGCTACTGCAGGGCCGCGGCGCCGACGCGGAAAAATTAGGTTTTTTGACGAAAATCGGGCCAGCTCGAAGGAAAGAGGAGGCGGTTTCGGCTATAAAAGGAGAACCCAGGCGGTTTTGGGGTTCCTTCGCACAACACAAGACTTTGGCTCGAGATGGATACCATTAGTTTAGTAATTTTTTTCCTTTTCTTTACTTTATTTCGCTTTTATGATGAACTTTGAATTAGTTCTTGTCTTATTTATGGCTAGGAACTAATTCTCTTATAGGGTTTTCCATGTTGAATTGCTAGAAACTTATGTTATAAATTAATGCATGCTTATGGTTATTTTTCTTATTGTGAGATCTATCCAATAATTGAGTTGAATTCTTGGTAATTAATTGACAACTAATTATCACTATATGATTTCTAATCGATTCAAAAAGGGGATTGTGAATATCTTGTAAGTTGGGTAGACATTCTTGGATGGGGATGAAAATACCTCAATTATTTATGAAGCGTTGATGAGGCTTAACAACCCTAATTTTGCGCATCGCGATTGGCCAACTAGGTTTTTGTTCTTAATCCTCCTATAAAGTTATCCTTATCACCGAAAGGTAGGTAAGGCGCGATCATCAGTTGAGTGTTTATATAACCCTAGCGGAGTATAAAACGATTTTCAGAACCCGCTTTCTCCTAAAGAAGAATACCATAAGTTAATGCATTAGTAAGTAGCATAAGCGGATAGTAAGGATACATGGAAGCCCTATTCTCATCACCATCAAGTAAATCTTTATATTAAAATAGCTTGCATAATTCGTAGTTATAAACAACAAATCAATCATAAATTCACCAAATAGATACTAGAAAATAGATAGTTGGTAATTGAACCCTAATCCTGTGGACAATATTCGGTCTACTAAGACTATATTACTTGTCACGATAACGCACTTGCGTTTAAAGTGTGCATCTTACCGCGCATCAAGTTTTTGGCGCCGCCGGAATTAGGCATTAGTTCAATATCAAATTTGTCTATTTTTAATTTCTAATTTGGTTTTTATTTTAATTTTTAATTTTACGTTTTCTTTTGAAAATTCGAGGTGCCGTGATTTGTTGTCTGCTTTTGATCTATTTCAGAAGTCGGTTTATGCGAAGGAGAAGAGGAGCGACACTCTTGTTCCTTCAATCCGTAAATTGAGAAAACCCGCAAATGTAATGAAAGAATCAGGATTGCAACCTTGTTAGAGATGAGCGGCGTTGAGAACAACAACGGATGGGAGAAGGGTTAGGAGAGAATCAACCCCACCCAGAATACCTAGGCAAGCACCCGTAGGCGTGGAAGAGAGTCCAAATCCACCGAGAAGGAGTTTGGGAGACTATGTGCTACCAAGAGTGAATGGAGCACAGACGTCATTAGGCTCCCCGCACAGAGCCAACAACTTCGAGATAAAACCGACGATTCTCGAGCATGGTACAAAGATACGGTGCAATTCGAGGATCGCATCTGAGGATCACATATGCACATAGCTAATTTCTTGGAGCTATGTGCAACTTTTAGATATAACTGCATCGATGATGCCGTCAGATTGAGGCTCTTTCCCTTCTCACTCAGGGATAGAGCAAAAGTATGGTTGAATTCCTGCCAGCCGATTCGATTTTCACATGGCACGAGCTGGCACAGAAATTCTTAGCCAAGTTCTTTCCTCCGTAAAGCAAAGAAACTAAGAGGAGTTGAACAACTTCTACCAAGCGGATGGGAGTCCTTATATGAAGCTTGGGAAAGGTTCAAAGATCTACAGAAAGTGCCCACGCCATCAGAGTTGTGGAACTTGGTCCACATCTTCTATAACGAGTTTGAAGCGATCTGGCCCTCCTAGCGAAACAATTCAAAGAACATACGGTCGATGAACGCGTACACATGCCTAAAAGTCATGAGATATGTGGTGGCCCACATACATTTGATAGGTGTCCTTCAATGGATCCCAATAATATACCAATGGAGCAGCAGAGTGTCAAGCCATAGGTAATTATCGAGGCAATGAACAACCCCTATTCCAACACTTATAATCCGGTGGAGGAACACCCAAATTTCTGGAGAGGAACCGAGGGCGCGAGAATCGGCACTGTAACCAGCAGAACCAATACCAAGCGGCAAGAACGAGATCGTGGCGCAGATGTCGAAGTGGCGTGGCGCAGAGGCGATGCAGGCTGCATCAGAGCGCAGAGCTGCAACCGCCCTTCATTCAAGCCCCACACCTCAGCGATTCAATGCACCGTCAAAGAAAAGCGGATGAGCGAAGTGGCAGGATAAAGACTTGCCAACGCCTGACGCAGCTTCATGAAGCTAGATCCTCGCTCGTAAACTTGAGACACATGTGGTCAACTAGCAAACAGCAAAGAAAGCCACAGGACATTGCTAAGCAATACAGAGGTAAATCCAGGAAGCGATGTCGAGCGATGCGGTTGAGAAGTGGAAGACATTGAGCGGCGATACCTCACCGAGTTGAGAAGAAAGCGAGTTAGAAAAAGAGAAGGTGATTGAGCCTAGCCCAACAAGAGAGAAAACTCAGGAAGCGATACGAGAAGATCCCTTTCCCCAGAGACTAATGAAAGTCATTGATAAACAATTCTCCAAATTTTTGGAGACATTGAAAAGTGCATATCAACATACCTTTCATAGAAGCATTAGAGCGATGCCCTCCTATTTCAAGTTTATGAAGGAGATTTTGGGAAGAAGAAAAGTGGCAGAGTATGAAATAGTAGCACTAATGTAAGAGTGTAGTGCTATCTTGCGAAAAAGTTGCCACCAAAGCTAAAGGATCCCGAAAGCTTTACACTACCTCGCACAGCAAGGTGGTGACTTGCAACAGTAGTCTTGTGTGATTTAGGGCAGTATAAATGCCACTTATCGCTTTTAAAAGATTAGAGTTGGGTGAGGCCAAACCAACCACAGTAAGCCTACAGCTGGCCGACAGGACAGTGGTTCATCCACGAGGCAAGATTGAAGACGTGATTGTGAAAGTAGGAAAATTTTTCTTTCCTGCAGATTTCCTCATTCTTGATATGGAAGAAGATGCGGAAATACCTATCATATTGGGGAGGCCATTCCTAGCAACGGGGAGAGTTTTGATTGATGTTGAAAGGGGAGAATTAACACTAAGGGTGGAGTCTGAAGAAATGGTGTTTAAAGTTTTTAAACACGTCATTGAGCCACCAACAAGGAGTGGGTGCTTTGCAATCGACCATCAAACCCCACGCGAGCCAATACAAGTCAACCAAAGAGCGATGAGCCCAAGCGAGCATGGTTCTTTGAAATGCCACTAAAGGAGGTAAGTATTCCTGAACTCCCCCTTACTGATAATGCTAAGAAGAAAAGAAGAAAAGAAGAAAAAGAAAACGCCAAATGTGGAGGAAATGGATAGGTTGGGGGCTTAATCCACCCCAGGGTTATTAAGGCTAAGGAACTTGCGTCCGGCTAAAAGACGTTAAAGACAGCGCTACTTGGGAAGCAACCCAACGTTTTCAATTATATTATTTTAATTTCTGTCTTTAGTTTATTTTATTTTGTCTAGAACAATCTCACGGTCTTGGGTTCTTGTGTTTGTGCTGTGATTGATAGGTACAGGGAAATAAACTGAAGGCGAAAAACTAAAGAAAAGCCGTAATTTCGAGCAGGTAGCCATGGCTATGTGAGCAGGCATACGCCAAAAGAATCGAACAGCGCAGTTTAGCGCCGCGCTGAAGCAGGCGCGCTCCAAAAATTCCGTAAAATTTGCCAAATTTAGCCGCGCTTCTGCAATGTGGTCATACAGAAAGTCCCGGCGAGCAGAAGATCAGCCGCGCTAAAAGCAGGCCGCAAGGCGGAAATCCGAAACTTAAAAACGCCTAAAAATCGATTTTCCCAATTCCAAATTCAAAAACCTAACCTTCCCTCTCCAAAAACCCACGAAATTCTAGAAATTTGCCCACAAATCCTCCACAAATCCAACCCAACCACAACCTAAACTCTCAAATTCCCAAAAAAACCCTTAGCCATCTCAACCAACAAAGCTCCATTCCATAGCCTCAAACCACCAATTGAAACAAGGACAAGCTTGAATCTTCTCATAAAAAGGTAATCCTTTTCTGTTTCTTGAGTCCTTTACTAAAGTCACGTGAGGTAGTAGTTTGAAGGAGTATTGTAGTGAAGTAGTTTAGATCTTGAAAAGTTGATTGTGAAGTTTGGAGAAGAGAGAAAAGAGTGTGGGTATTGAGTAGAAAAGTCAAGTTTGGGGGTATTGTGTTCACGCTAGTTGTCAATTGTGTAGGATACATTTGTGCCACTAAATCGAAAAGCTCCATAAAACTATTTTAAACCATGGCCACCAGGAAGAGAAGAGGCTCCACATCCACCCCAACCCCACAATACGATGAAAATAGGTTTGTGAGCTACGAAGCTTTCCAACGATACAAAAAGCGATACTGCACTCCATAATACCGAAGGGAATGGACTACGGAGGAGTCATATGGGGAAGAAGATGTTTATGAGCCCATTCGGGCGATGATTGAGTTAAGGAGTGGGAAAATTTGTGAACCAGAGAAGATAGCACCGCAAATACAACAATGGTGCGTGAATTTTATGCCAATTTTAGGAGAAGGTGGAAAGGGGATGCTTTGTAAGGGACGCTATGCGTGATGCAGTAAGATATCAATATACAATTGAAAGCAGTTGATGTTGAAGGAGGAATTGGTGATCGGAGCCATTTTAGAACATGGTCTAGAGCACCGGCAACATAAATCGGGATATCATCGCAAACACCGCGAGCTACCAGTGAGCCGCTTTTGATATTGGAAGAAATGGGTCAAGAGCATCAGCAGTGTCATTCAACAAAGTAGCCAAAGGTTGGCTATATTTCATCGGCCGCGTGATTCCATCCACGCACTTCACCAGAGTGCCGAGGATGTGATTAAACCGATATATGGAATTATGGGGTTGGCGATTGATGTGGGAAAGAAATAGTGCAGAGCATCGAGGAAATCGCAGTTGGTAACAACAAAGTGATTAGGACATGGCTCAGTTATCACCAAGCTATGTCACATGAGTGCGGTCCCACAACTACCCACTGACACTCATGAGAGAAACCAACTGCCGGTGTCCTATGAGATAGTGCACTCTTTCCCAGACCCAAGCCCCCCAGCAGCCAGACGGAGAGTACAACCACCAGCAGCAGCAGCAGCAGAGGCCGCCATGGACGAAGATGAGCCTGAAATAGGGGCTCAATATGAGGCAGGACCTAGCCACCGACCAACTACAGGAGCAGAACCTCCAACGCCCACAATGGAGCAATTGTATCAAAATCAGATGAGGATGACGCACTGGACACGATAGTACAAGGACGAAGAAACAAGGCAACAAATCAACGAGTTGAGTTCCTTGTTCAACCAATGGTCGATCCATTATCCACCGCCACCGCCACCATTTTAGCCAAAGTTTGTAAGTGTCTTAATTCTTTTAGTGTCTTTGAGTCTACACACATTGGGGACAATGTGTGATTTAAGTTTGGGGGTGTTTTATTTGTGTTTTATTTTCTTTATGTGTCATGTTATGTTTTACTTAAGTCTTTTTGATTGTTTTTATGTTTATTTTGAGTCACCAAATTTTTTTCTTTTTTGAGTCATAATTGTCTGTCAAAGATCATAATTGTTGTAGTTGCTAGAAACACCTAGTGAAGTAAGGTGAAATAATGTAACGGAATTGAAGCAACTATCTAAACACTTAGGTTAGATATGCCAAAAACTCATAGAACTGCCTATTCGAGTTTCTTGCTTGAATTACGCATACTAAATGATAAATGTTTATGTGTTATGACTGCTTGCTATTTGAGGCGAAATAGTTAGGATATGCATGTTAGGGAGATGACTCAGGCATTTCTTTGATAGTCAATTCTTACCATTCTTTTCTATCCCGTACTTTAAAAATATCCCTAGTCAGCCCCATTGAGCCTAAATTTGAAACTTCTTCTTTGACACCCTATATTCCCACAAATTGTACCATAAGTGAAAATATGAAATAGTGGAATACATTGTGTTAAAAAAAAAAAAAACAAAAAGAGTGAATAAGTCTGTTGCACCCCAATACAAAAATAATAAGAAATAGGCAAAAGCCTAAGTTTGGGGGTGCTTGTCATTATTATATATTTCACTCTCCCAAAACAAAAGAGGGGAAAGATAGAATCGAAATGAAGAAAAGAAAAAAAGGGAATACTGAAAAGCTGAAGAGCTTATGGTACACGAAATGAGCCTAAATTGCCTATTTTTACCTACCTATACCTAAGCCTACATTACAACCCTTAAAAGTCCTGAAGATCTCTTTTATGCATATCCAGAATTAGTGGAGAATAGCAAGTAAGCATGTCATAAGGAATTCTTGAATTTATATGCATGGTTTAGTATATTGACTTCCATTAAGCATGATAAATATGAGTTTGCGAAATATTTAGCTTCATGTGTTTAGTGTGCTGAAATTTCATGCTATATGTTCCTGCATATTATTTTGCTAACCTTCATGTTTTTCTAGTTAACACTAATGCAGCAAAAGTGATCAATGGCAGTGGGTTTTTTTTTTTTTTTTTTATTTTTATTTTTTTTTTTTACTTTGAGTCTTTTATTTTATTTCTTTCTATCTTTGCTCGAGGGCGATCAAAGGTTAAGTTTGGGGGTATTTGATCGGTGTATTTTATATACACCTTTTGAGTCAGTTTTAGTTAGTCTTTTGTCCCATTTTGCACATATAAGTGTCGTATTAGGATAGTTTTTCTTTCTTTTGAGTCAAAGTGGTTAAAATGGTCAAATGGCGGAAAAAGAGCAAAAAGAGGGCAAAAGAGGAGATGTCAGAGCTGGAAACAGAGAAAGTGGCGAACGAGGGAAAAATCAAGACCAGTACGGCCTCCTGCCGATCAGCGGGGCGCGGCACCCACTATCCGTAGAGGTCGAAGACTGGCAGCGCCACGCCGAGCAAAAGCAGGGCCGCGGCGCCTAAACATCCGAGGAGCTACAGAAGATACAGTACGCGGCTCGCACAACGAATATCGGCGCGCGCAAAACACCAAGGATCGCAGAACTTCCGGCCATGGCGCGTCAGGTCGCGCCGACGCGGAAAAATTAGGTCTTTTGACGAAAATCTGGGCCAGGCCTGAAGGAAAAGAGGGAGGCGGTTTTCAGCCTATAGTTCTTGTCTTATTTATGGCTAGGAACTAATTCTCTTATAGGGCTTTCCATGTTGAATTGCTAGAAACTTATGTTATAAATTAATGCATGCTTATGGTTATTTTTTTATTGTGAGATCTATCCAATAATTGAGTTGAATTCTTGGTAATTAATTGACAACTAATTATCACTATATGATTTCTAATCAGATTCTGAAAAGGGGGGATTGTGAATATGCTGTAAGTTGGGTAGACATTCTTGGATTGGGGATGAAAATACCTCAATTATTTATGTAGCGTTGATGAGAGGCTTAACAACCCTAATTTTGCGCATTATGCGTGACGGTCAACTAGGTTTTTGTTCTTAATCCTCCTATAAAGTTATCCTTATCACCGAAAGGTAGGTAAGGTGCGACATCGGGTTGAGTGTTTATATAACCCTAGCGGAGTATAAAACGATTTCAGAACTCCGCTTTCTCCTAAAGAAGAATACCATAAGTTAATGCATTAGTAAGTAGCATAAGCAGATAGTAAGGATACATGGAAGCCCTATTCTCATCACCACTGAAGTAAATCTTTATATTAAAATAGCTTGCATAATTCGTAGTTATAAACAACAAATCAATCATAAATTCACCAAATAGATACTAGAAAATAGATAGTTGGTAATTGAACCCTAATCCTTGTGGACGATATTCGGTCTTACTAAGACTATATTACTTGTCACGATAACGTGCACTTGCGTTTAAAGTGTGTGCATCTTACCGCGCATCACTAGCTGATCGCTCAATTGTGCATCCCCAAGGAATTATTGAAGATGTGTTGGTACAAGTAGGTAAATTCATCCTTCCTGCTGATTTCCTAATTTTAGACATGGATGAAGATGAAAATATGCCCATGATCCTTGGGAGACCATTCCTAGCCACAGTGAGAGCCCTCATTGACGTTGAAAAGGAGGAGTTAAAACTCAGAGTCCAAGGTGAGAAAATGGTATTCAAAGTCTTCAAGCAACCCACTGAACCTCAAGTCGATGGTAGATGTTTTGCTATTGGGGTAGTTGACAAGGTCGTGCCTGAGAAAAGCCTCACAAGTACTGATGCTCGTGGGGTACCACCAAAGCAGCATGAAGAACCTGATGGTAAGACTCCTGAACTAGCTCTTGATGAAAAAGAATTGAACTCCTCTGAAATCATAACTGTGAAAAAGAGGAGAAAGAGAATAATGCTAAAATGAATATGCGGAGGGGACACTCTACCCCTTGATTTGGTAAGTAATCTGCGTCCGGCTAAAAGACGTTAAAGACAGCGCTACTTGGGAGGCAACCCAACGTTTTTAATTAAGTTATTTCAATTTTTGTTTGTGTTTTATTTTATCTTGAACAGTCTCACGGTCTTGGATTTTGTCTTATGTTTTGATAGCAGGTGGACTAGGGACTGACCCTGAGTGGAAAAGGATCAAAAACGCAGCAACTTCAGAGAGCTCAGAAGCTTGTGCAAACTCAAGAATCTCATCCCAGACCTCTGTTATGACCGTTGTGTTGTGTCAGTAAGTTGTTCCTTTATTTTTAGTCTTCACACATTGGGGACAATGTGTCGATTAAGTTTGGGGGTGTCTTATTTTATTTTTTTGTTTTTGTTTGATTTTTGAGTCTTTTTTATTTGTCTTTGTGTTATTTAATGTGTTTTTGAGTCGTAATTTTTTTTTATGGATCATGCATGTTGTAGTTGCTAAAGATATTGAGTGGATAAAGTCGGATAATGTAATGTAATTGAAAGCAAAAATTTGTGTGCTTAAATTAGATATGCCAAAAAATCATAAACATCTAATTATTTTGGATGTTTGTGCTTAGCCTATGTGTGTCATTTTGGGAAAGAAAGGTTGAAAAATGTCTAGAAAATCTGTTTGTTTGTTATTTGAGGCAAAATAGTTAAGATATACATGTTTAGGAAGATGATTCAGGCATTCCTTTGATAGCCCTTCTGACCATTCATTACCTATCCTGACATAAATTGTATCACTAGTCAGCCCCTTTGAGCCTAAAATAAGATCTCTCTTTGACACCATATGATTCTCTGTTTGTGCCATAAGTAATAATTGAAAGTTAGTGGGATGAAAAGTGTTGAAAAAGAAACAAGAAGAGAGTGAAAATTTGATGCACCCCAATGAAAAATATGCAAAAGCCTAAGTTTGGGGGTGCTTGTTATTTATAATGTATTTCATTCTCTCAAAAGAAAAGAGAGAGAAAATAGGAACGAGACTAAAAAGAAAGTCAAAAAGAAGGAAAAAGAGTTGAATGAAAATGCTTGTGGTACGTAATTTGAGCCTAAATGCCTACTTTTACCTATCTCAGCCTAAGCCTACATTACAACCCTTGAAAGTCCTGATGACCTCTAATATGTATGTCTATGATTAGTGGAGAATAACAAGTAAACAAGTCTATAGCGTTTTGGAAAAGATGGAATGAAATTGACATGCATAGGTTATGTGTTTCTATTCTCAGTGATTATGATACAATTGAATTTGTGAAATATCTAACTTGAAATTCTAGATTGTTAATAATTCATGCTCTGTATGTTCTAACATATTATTCAAACTTTCATCCATAATTTTGAAGAAGCATTACTATAACTATTTGATCCATTTCATAGAGTCTTTATTTTTATTTTTGTTTTTGTTTAGTGTTTTACTCGAGGGCGAGTAAAGTGTAAGTTTGGGGGTGTTTGTGTTTAGCCTATGTGTGTCAGTTATGGAAAGAAAGGTTGAAAAATGTCTAAAAAATTTGTTTGTTTGTTATTTGAGGCGAAATAGTTAAGATGTACATGTTTAGGGAGATGATTCAGACATTTCTTTGATAGCCCTTCTTACCGTTCATTACATACCCTGACAAAAATCGTATCACTAGTCGCCCCCTTTGAGCCTAATATAATATCTTTTCTTTGACACTTTATGATTCCCTATTTGTACCATAAGTTATAATTGAAAACTCTTGGGATGGAAAGTGTTGAAAAAGAATTAAAAGAGAGTGAAAATTTGATGCACCCCAATGTAAAATATGCAAAGGCCTAAGTTTGGGGGTGCTTGTTATTTATAATGTGTCTTGTTCTCTCAAAAGAAAACAGGGGAGAAAATAGGTATGAGATTAAAAAGAAAGCCAAAAAGAGGAAAAAGGAGTTGAATGAAAAATGCTTATGGTACGTAATTTGAGCTTAAATGTCTACTTTTATCTACCCCTGCCTAAGCATACATTACAACCCTTGAAAATCCTAATGATATTTAATGTGTATGTCTATGATTAGTGGAGAATAGCAAGTAAACAGATCTATAGCGTTTTGGGAAAGATGAAACGAAATTGACATGCATAGGTTAGGTGTTTGTATTTACATTGATCATGATCTAAGTGAATTTGTGAAATATCTAACTTGGAATTCTAGATTGCTAAATATTCATGCTATGTATGTTCTAACATATTATCCATGAGTTGAAAAAGAATTAAAAGAGAGTGAAAATTTGATGCACCCCAATGTAAAATATGCAAAAGCCTAAGTTTGGGAGTGCTTGTTATTTATAATGTGTCTTGTTATCTCAAAAGAAAAGAGGGGAGAAAATAGGTATGAGATTAAAAAGAAAGCCAAAAAGAGGAAAAAGGAGTTGAATGAAAAATGTTTATGGTACGTAATTTGAGCCTAAATGTCTACTTTTATCTACCCCTGCCTAAGCATACATTACAACCCTTGAAAGTCCTAATGATATTTAATATGTATGTCTATGATTAGTGGAGAATAGCAAGTAAACAGATCTATAGCGTTTTGGGAAAGATGGAACGAAATTGACATGCATAGGTTAGGTGTTTGTATTTACATTGATCATGATCTAAGTGAATTTGCGAAATATCTAACTTTCATCCATGATTTTGACGAAGCATTGCTATAACTACTTGATCCATTTCATCGAATCTTTATTTGATTTTGTTTTTGTTTAATGTTTTAGTCGAGGGCGAGTAAAGTGTAAGTTTGGGGGTGTTTGTTGAGTGTATTTTATACACTCTTTTGAGTCCTTTTTAGTTAGTATTTTACTCTTTTATTTTGCGTTTAGTATAGTGTTAGGTGTGTTTTTTGTTCGTTTGTGTCACAGCGGTTATAAAGGAGAAGAAACTACTTTTGAGGATGAAAGTGCACAAGAAATGAAGTCTAAGAAGTCCCGGGAAGTATAGAAGAAATCAGACGAAGTCTGGACGAAAAAAGGACACAAAATTGGAAATTAGCGCCGGGAGTGCCGCGGCGCCGAAACACGAGCCTGATTTTTCTCGACCGAGGGCAGCGCCGCGGCACCGAGGCGTAAATTTGACGTTTCTGGGCTGAATTTTGACACGTTTTTTAGGGTCCGTAATGCAATTTTTCTCAACTATAAAATCCCTAAACCCTGACCTTATGGAGATATCTTTTTTACTGAAAATCATACTTTTGGGAGGCAAGAAGGAGGCTACAATTGGAGACTCTTGTTCAAGTTATTTTCTTTCCTTTATTCTATTTCAGTTTATGTTGGATTGTAATTTAGTTCTTGACATGACAATGTTTAGGAGCTAATTACTTTAGTAGGATTTTCCATCGAATCTTCTTGAAACTCTTTCATATAGTTAATGCATAGTTATTGATTCATTCTCCAGCATATTAAGATCTATTCAATATTGTTATGATTGCTTGATAATTAACTAGCTATTAATTGTCATAACTTATATGATTTCAAATCAAAGTCTGAAAGGTAAGATTTGAATATGCTGTAATTGTCTAGACATAGGTGAAAATCGTGGACGAAAGTACCCCGATACTTGTGTAGTATTTAAGGTTATTGTTCTTAATCCTCCTGTGTGATAAAACTTATCATAAAAATATAGAAGGTTTCTGCACTAGGTTGAGCTTTTGTATGTCCTAACCGGAATATAATGACAGATTAGTTAACCTGCTATCTTAATAAGAAGAATCATTAGCATTGCATTAACAGGTGAAAGAGCGGATAGTTGAGGAGATTGAAAGTCCTATTTCCTTCATAACTGTTATAAACCCAAAGTATTATAATCTTTAGTTTATTTCCTGCACTTAGTCATAATTCTTAGTTATAATTTTCAAACTAAAGAACGTCAACCAAATAGATACCATAGGATAGATAACCGGTACTTAATAAACCAATCTCTGTGGACGATAAACTCGGTCTTACAGATCTTTATTAATTGAACGATACGTACACTTGCGTAAGCATCTAGAAATATCGCAACAGAGTCTCAAACTGAAACTGGAATGTCCTCTATTCCCCCTAGTATGAGTCGAGGCAAAAAACAACGAAAATTAAAATCACCTGCGTGGATTTTTTTGATAGGGACATTGATAATCAACTAGCTATATATAAAATTTGTCGTGAAGTTTATAAATTTAAAACTGGAAAAGGTCAAGGTGAGACAGGTGGTTTAATGAGACATGTAGAAAACTCTCACAAAGCAAGGTATAACCAATACCTGGCTGAAAAATTGGGTGTGCAAATGCCTTCTGAGTCGGGACAAGGTTCACATAATGTTCCCGACCAAGTACAGGGTTGAATTAACCCGATTACGGGGGAATTATAGGTCCTAAATATGATAAACGCATAGATAGGGAAAATTAGCAAAATTAGTTGTTGTGGAGGGTTTGCCTTTTTCATTTTCTTCCTCTCCTGGTTTTATTCATTACATTAGAGAAACATATAATCCTGCTTTTAACGATTTTTCTAGATCAATTGTTGGAAGAGATGTTTTTAAATTTGCCCATGAATATCAACAGTATTTACCTTATGCATTGTATCTTTCAATGGAAAAGTGGCTATCACTTCTGATATAGGTCGTAGTACTAACGGTAATGATTATTTAACTGTCACATGTCATTGGATAGATCAAAATTGATCTATGTAAAAACATAGCTTTTATTTCAAGAAATATTCATGAAATTTGTGAATATTATGGAATTACTAATAAAATTATGACTATTACATTAGATAATGCGTCTTCTAATGATTATGTTGTAAACATTTTAAAAACTCGATTTACTCCATCTTTTTCTGATATTTTTCATGTTAGATGTGCATGTCATATTTATAACTTAGTTGTAAAGGATGATCTAATTTTTTTTTAAAACATCCTTGATAAAGAACAATATGCTATAAACTTTATTTTTAAAGGTAATAAAATACAAAGACGCAAAGAGTATAAAAAAATTTGTCATGATTGTGGATTACCTTATAAAATTCCAGAAGAAGTATCGACTAGGTGAAATTCTTTGTATGAGCAACTATTTGTTGCTCACGAGTATAGAAGACTTAACACCCATAATCAAAATCCAACGGATATGCTTGTAGATGATGATTGGGATAAAATTTTAGAACTTATCACATTTTTAGAGAAATTTTTTCTAGCTACCAAGGAATTTTCTGGGATTTATTATCCTACTATTTCATCTATGTTATTTTATATATCTCTAATATTTTTGTTACTTAATGAATATATGCAAAAACCATCTTACGCTCCAGTTATTAAGAAAATGTTTATAAAATTAAAAAAAAAAAATTGTTCCCACTATTTATTTTATTGGTGTTGTATTAAATCATACTATTAAAGTAGACGGCCGTAAAACACTTGTTGAAACGATTTATGAAAGCTTAGAAATACTTCCAACATACTCAACTGAAAAACCAACTGACGAACCAACTAAAGAGGATGTTGTGTAACATACACACTGAATGCAGAAATATATCTATGTATTACCAAGAACAAAGTGCAAATAATCAACCAGCTTCTGTATCATCTTTTTCTACTTCACTGCAACCCTATTAAAGACATATTGTTTCTGCCTCAAGTATTCAAGGTCTTAGAAATAGAATGTATAGTGGTTCAAGTTCTTCACAAATTAGTGAGTTTGATATTTATGTTTTGCAGGGTGGTGTACCGTACGAATCAATTGTCAATGAAGATTGACATGAAGACTTGCTGAAATACTGGAGGGAGAATGAGAAGACATTTCCGACACTATCAAAGATGGCCCGGGAAGTGTTGAATATTCAAGCGCCATCAACAGCTTCTGAAAGCGTTTTTTCTATTGGAAGGTTTCAAATAGGAGAGCACAGACACTCATTGGCGGGAGACAGCTTGTAGATTGTTGTTTTATTCAAAGATTGGATTAGAGCGGAGCATAGAAGGTGCAGTCAACCAGATATCAACGAAGAAGACGACTACAACTACAAGGAAATCTTATCCGAGGGAGCAGGAAACGACGTCGAACAATTTGACCAACAACTTCCAATTCGATAGAGATTGTGAGGAAATTAAAAAAAATATGATTGAATATGTAATTTTTTTAATAGCAATTTTACTATGTGATGTGCAATTTTTGAACTACGAAACAAAGTTGTAATTTTGAAATTGTATTACAAAATAAATCATATTTCTATTAAATAATATAAGAGACACAAAAATAGCTTTGAGATGTTTTTATTCACTATCTTGTTCAATTATTTAAGTGTTTAAATATTTATTTATTTTAAATAAGTGTCTAAAAAAATTAAAATCCCCTTACCCAACTCGTCCCGTCTCCCCAAATCGCGTCCCCTATTCCGGCGGGATGTGGGACGGGACGTGACCTCTTCCCGTCCTGCCTATCCCGGCCCGCCAAGATCCGGTCCCGACCCGTCACCCCAAATCCCGTCCCGCACCGACTCGGCCCACTGGTCACCCCTAGCTTTTATAGTATTTTGCTATGGCTTATTCGCTCTCGTTAATTTTTTCTTAACCGCTTTAATATTTTTCTTCATATTCATGAGTTCAAGCCGTGGAAACAGCCGCAAAAATGCAGTTGCGTACAACAGACCCTTGTGGTCTGGCCCTTCCCCGGACCCCTTGTATAACGGAAGCTTAGTGCACCAGGCTGCCCCTTTGCTTTAAATTGTATGTCCTTGTGCCTAGGGTATACTGAAACAGCCTCTTTACCTTTCAAAATAGGGGTAAAGTTTGTTATTTCCGTAGTGTTACTGCTCAAAAGCACTTATCTTTCCAATCAAATACCTCAACTTTCTATAATAAGCACTTTTGACTTCCCAAAAGCTTGATCAAACAGGCTATAAATCCTTAATCCGTCTCACAGTAATGATAATAACAGTACAAATTGAATCATTTCAGGAAAATCGTAGGAATAAATTATTACTAATAATATTGTTCTTTTTACCAGCAATGCAGGATATGGTTCAAAATCATCAAGCTTCCAAACTTTACCACTGAGCGGCTCCGTAAGCTGAAACATTATTAAAAAAAAAATACTAAAATTCTTTGTTTTCAAACATTAATTAAGAAGGCAACATTACTTAAAATTAAAAAAGGACCTCAAAATTGGGAGCTCTGAAACCAAGAGAGACGCCTTTGGACTCTGTTCTTGCAGCTCGTATCACAAGCTTCCTCACCGATAGAATAATACTCCGGCGTTGCACAGGATAATAGCTCTTCTTCAAGTAGCAAAGCGAGTACAGATAAGAAGAAGAAGAAGCTCTAGCAGATGTGGCTAACGTGCGCGGGACGGATAGTAAGCGTGCGCCGGTTGGAATAACCGCCATGGAAACCGTTATCCAGAGGTCCAATATTGGTTGTTGGACATTCTTTAGGGCCACGAGACTTAATTAGGCTTCTAGAACTTAATTTGGGCCTCAGATTGGAGCTCAACAGGAGAGGGAAGGTTTGCACAAATAGGATAAAAGATTTAACGGTTCATTTACACTTTTGTTCCTATTTTGTGGAGGTTTTTAATTTTGTCCGTCATAACAAAGAAAGAGTAGTAATTTATTTGCGGGATATAAATTTCTATTTTTACATTATAATATTTTATAAGTTATGAAGACTAGTTCATTTGAAGGGAAAATCGTGCAAGACCATGCACTGTGTCTCTCACCTAATGCGCCGCTCCTCCACCAATCTCTGTCGGACCGGGGGTGGAAACCCTATGAACGGGGATTTCGCCTTTTCCCCCAAACATACACCACAAGGCAAGATTCTTAACTCCTCCTAAAAGATCAACACTCTAAGATTTGACATTCTTGCAATTTACTTTTTCAAAAGAAATTCTTTTTAAGTAGTTGGAGTATTATTTATTTTTTCAACATATTTTAATTAGTGATCAAACATAAGCATGATGTGCATTATGATGTAGAGCTAACTAGATTTTTTTTATTAGGTCATAGTAGGTTCTTCTACAAAGTTAAAATTTTGAAGTAACTTACTATTTGTAGTGTACATTTTGATAGGTGAAAGGGATAAGAAGAGATTCTCCAAGTGTATTCATAATAAACTATATTATCTAATGATTCAGGATCGTCTTTGAAACCGTGTGAGGTGTGCTACCGCACAGGGTCCCCCGAAAAACGAAAAAATTTATGGCCTCTTTTTTCATTTTTTAATTAAGTAGTATTAGCCAGAATTTACTGTAAAGGCTCATAATTCGCAGGTTTTAGCCCAATTAAGAATCCATTTTTACGAATTAGAACAGAGCCCCAAAATGTTTGAGACGGTCTTGTGATTTAATATTACTAAAATGCATTGAGAGCGTAGAATTATTTTGAAGAAAATCCTAAACCTTAATTGTAATTAGTTAGCATAAGACTATTTCTTTTGGTTTCATGTTAGTATGAAATCATCTTGATTCTTAAGAATCTTTATTATTCACACCATGTGCCACTCTTAATTATATTGTGTGTAATCTGTTTTTGCTTCTATTTTGTTTGAACTTGTTATACGTAATAAATAAATAAAGTATTGTGCGTAGGCAACTGAAGATAGAGATGATGGGAGGTGAATTAAATTTTAATTTCCTAGAGGAGGAGGAAGTAGGGATGTCAGTGGGGCGGGTAAATGCGGATACCGCTCCGCACTCGTTCCAGTTGGAACGGGTATGAGGATGATTTAATGGGTGGTGGGGCGGGTATGAGTATCAAAAGTGCTACCCGCCATGGGTAGTGAAGCGGAGGTGAATTTCATATAAGACTCGCTACTCGCACCGTACCTTTACCACTCGTACCCGACCACCCATATCCATACCGCCTATTAGTTTAATTAGGTTATTTACGAATTTATTTGATCATTTTTTGATTTAAAATGTGATTTGGGTCAACCCGCACCGTTTCATGCTTGTTAAACACAAGGTACCGCATTTCTTTTTTCCATTCTCTTTGTTCTCTTTTTTTTATTAAATATTTTCAATATTTTGATAAGGTTTCAGATTTTGATATTCGATACACTATAGTGAAAAATGTTCTTTTTTTCCTTTTTCTTGGACCTTTTTTTTATATATAACTTTCATTTTGGTGACTAAAAATTGCTAAATATTATTTGAGCATTTTATTATTAATGGGTACTCGCCAGATAAGTGAGGCGAAAACGGATGGAGAAATTACTATTCGTGATGGGTGGTGGGGCGGGTAAGGGTGAATTTTAGGTATCGAATATGGATATGGGGTACCCTTCCCCCGCCCCGCCTCGGCCCATTGACATCCCTGGGAGGAAGTGAGGATAAGATTTTAAATAGAGTCATAATTATTAAAGCTAAGGTAGACGTGGACGAATTATGTATGCAACATAAATTTAAAATATTACCAAGTTATATCCTGTTAAATAGTTGATATGTTGACAGCTGGCCCAACATTTCTGGATCTCAATTTATTTTCCATGTCTATAATTTTTATATTTCAAACAAGTACTACTATAAAACTAATATATTAGTAGTACCTTACCTTTGGGATTGCGTGCCATACACGGTAGGAAGGTCAATCTTTGGAAGAATTTGACAAGAAACTAAGGGTGTATTTAATTAAGATTTTAAAAGATTTTTTTGAAATAAAAAATTCATGTGGTATTCAATTAAGATTTTTAAATAATCTAAAAAAGTTTTGTGGTATTCAATCAAGACTAATAGGATTTTTGAAACGGAATGTTCAAATCTAGTGGTATTCAATTAGGATTTTAAAAGACTAATAAAAAGTTTTTTGATATTCAAAATTTAGAGATTTCGAAAGATTTTTTAAAAATATGGATTTTGAAGGACTTTTTAGTGAAATGTATAAATAATAAATCCTATAAACAATCTCAATCTAACCTATCAGACTTTTTCTCGTTCTCAGATTTCTATTTCATTTTTTTTTACTTTTATAAAAATATGAATTTTTTCTTACATCCCCCTACCGCTCTAACCCTACCTACCCCCGACCCCCCACCCCATCCTCAAATTTCTATTTCATTTTTTTTTACTTTTATAAAAATATATATATATATATATATAAATTTATCTTACTTCCCCCTACCCCGCCCTACCCCAATCTCAATTTTTTATTTTTTTTACTTTTATAAATAATTTATAAAAATATGAATTTTTTTCTTACCTCATACCCACACCTACCCCTACCCCCTCCACCCTACCCACACTTACCCCCTCCACCCCCACCCTATTCTCAAATTTTTATTTCATATTTTTTTACTTTTAAAAAATATGAATTTTTTTCTTACCTCTCATACCGCTCTAACCCCCCCCCCTATCCCCACCCATCCTCACATTTATATTTCATATTTTTTGTTACTTTTATAAAAAATATTATTAAAAATATGAAATTTTATCTTACCTCCCCCGACCCCCGAACCCGCCCTACCCCAATCTTAATTTTTTATTATTATTTTTATAAATATTTTATAAAAATATGAATTTTTTTCTTACCCCATACTTACACCTACCCCCTCCACCCTACCCACACTTACCCCCTCCACCCTCACCCCATCATTTAGCCATCTTGATCCGTCCATCTTAGCCCATGTAAGTTATGAGTGGATTGGGCATTGACACATCTACAACCTCAACATATCTTGACCCGCCCAACTTCCGCCCAAACGGCTTATCTGCCACCCCTAGTTGTAGCCCTCAAGTCATGTGAACAATTCAACTGTAATAGGAGAAAGCAGGAGATTCTTATATTTGTTTGTGCTATTTTATTTTACTTTGGTTGAACTATTTGGTACTTTGGTTAAACTATTTGGGTTATAATTTTGTTGAACTATTGTTATTGCAATTTGGTCAAATTTTTTATTGTTATTTATAGAATTAAGTAATATTTTAGACAATTAATGAGAAAGAATAGTTAATGAAACTTGAAATACTATATATTATTATTTTAGAAGTACAATAACGGGTTTTGATATATTTTACATTGAAAACTAGTGATGAAAAATTATAATAAAGTAGTGATGATAAAAGCAAAAGGATTGGAGAAAAAAATCATGTGGTCCTTTTAAATCTTTATAAATCTTATGATAAATCTTTTAAAATCCAAACATAAGAAATCTTGATTGTCAAAATAGTCTTTTAAAATCATAACAATCCTAAATAGTCTTTTAAAATTCATAAGACTTATTTATCCCAAAAAAATCTTTTAAAATTCTAATTGAATACACCCCCCTAAGCCCATTACTTGACGATAGTTTGCATCTATTTGTTCAGATCTAAACTAAGTGGATTTAATAGGTAGTATTATTTATTCAGATAGGGTACATAATTTTGATGTCTTTAAGAATATATTATGCATTTAATTAACAATTAATGTAAATATGACACTTTACTCAGGACGGAGCTACACTCACCTAAGGCTGATCAGATAAACATCCTTCGTGGGAAACCTTTTTGAATATATAGGTTAAATATAGATATTAACGGTTGAACATACTTGACAAAGAAGAAAGAGACATTCCAGTAGTTAAGGGTGTGCTAATTATCCTTAAAGGCACGAGTTCGAGCCTCAATTCCTACACTTTACTTACTTTCCCCGTTTTTTCCCTCAACCTTCCCCTGGTTTAAAAGTATGAACACTCTTGACGAAAATTCTGACTCTGTTATTGATTTGACTATTACAGTATCCTTTACCGTGGTAGAACCACCCTTATTCGCCTCTGGCGAAAGAGCACTACTGTTAATCACCTTTAATGTCAGCCATCTTTATCACCAACTAATTATTGTAGTTTCTACCAATAATCACAATCGTCAATCATTTCACTGCCAACCGCACCACCAACCAACAACTACCTCACCATCGTCAGTCACGTCACTATGTAACATTCACTGCTACTATCTCCATCACCATTTTTCATTATCATCAACCATCTCTATATATAGCTAGTGATCACCGTATAACTTTCATCCATTATATATTTTCTCCGTCTCAAAAAGATTAATATTTTTCGCTTTTTAAAAATCAAACGAGTTATTCTTCAAATATTTTTTAAATATTATAAATTATTAATTATGGTGACTTATAATACTTCTTACGTAGCTTTCAAATATGTAATTTTTTTTTTTAAAATTAAAGATTCTATATTTTAATACACGGTCAAAATTAAAAAGTTTAATCCTTGAAAAACAAAAAATAATGTCAATCTTTTTTAGACGAATAGTATCTACCGTTGCGCCGACAATCATCACTATTCCTATCTGTTAACATTGTAATCCCACATCGGACAAGAGTCCATGTGGATGTAGTTGCTTTTCTTATATATAAGGGATGTAGTTGCTTTTCTTTAACTTACCAATTCACTATCAATAATATTCTTATTCTCTTTTCTTTACTCTTGTTATTGCCTTATAAGGGTTCATAAATTATATGAATTCTAACATGGTATCAGAGAAAATAAAATAATATTAATTTTAAAGTAATATTATTTTAAATTATTGACCGGTTCTACCGCCTATTATATAAATTTCCGCATTATGATATTGGTCGGTTTTACCGCCGATTATATAAATTATTGCATTATAATATTGGTCGGTTCTACCGCCTATCTTGTTTTCGCTATTTGTGTTCGTTCTTGTTAAATTTGGGTTCTTGTTCTGATCGATTCTATCACTTCCACATTTTTTATTGGTGAGATTGAGATTGTTGCTTGTTATTTGGGTTTTTCTGTTTAAATTATTTTCGATGGCTGGAGGTGACGATTCATTACAATCTATTGGTGTTCGTTTAGATGGAAACAATTATTCATATTGGAGTTATGTAATGATAATTTTTTTGAAGGATAAGGGACTTTGGGACTATGTTTCTGAAAAAGTCAAATTTCCTAAAATTGAAGATGAAAAAATTGATGAATTATTTCGTATTTGGGAGAACAATAATTCAAAAATTATTACTTTGATCAATAACTCTGTTGAACAAAGAATTGGTGTCCAATTGGCTAAGTTCAAAAGTGTTAAAGAGATTTGGGATTATTTGTCAAGACTGTTTGTGGAGAATAATTTTGCTGTTAAATATCAATTACAATATGAAATTCGTGCACTAGTACAGAATGATTTGAGTATTCAAGATTTTTTTTATGCAATGACTAATCTTTGGGATCAATTAGCTTTGACGGAATCTATTGAATTACAAGCATGTGGTGCTTATATTAAATATAGAGATGAAGACCGTCTTGTTCAGCAATTGATGGGTCTTCGCCCAGAAGTTGAAAATTGTCGTTCAGGCCTTTTGCACCGCAAGCCCTTACCATTTGTTGAAGATGTGGTAAATGAACTCATGGCCGAAGAAACTTGTTTGAAGACTCTAAAGGGGTGCATACTGCTTCTCCATCTACATCAATCTCTGTAGCTCCTACACATCATTATAAAACATCTTTCATAGGTAATTGTAATTATTGCAAGGAACCAGGACACTGGAAAAATCAATGTCCTGAGCTACGAAAGGTGTTAGGTTGGAAGCCCCAAGGTTGGAAGCATCCACAGTCAAGGTCACAAGGACGGAAGCCTCCACAATAATATCATAGCGGGCAACAAAAGTCATACTCTGGGGGTCAATCCTATAACTCATATCCACATATTCAGGCTGCCTTTGTGCCATCTATTGATCACTCAGCTTTAGAAACTCATGTGAGTCTCAATACTTATTCTGTAGCTGATCAATTTAAGAAATTCCTCGCCTTCCATCAGTTTCAAAGTAATCCACAGTCTTATGCTATTTCTGCTCCTTCTGGTTTATCACCATCTATTGATTCAGGTATCAATTCATCTTCTTGGATTTTGGACTCCGGAGCTGGAAATCATATGTCTCCTGATTCTTCTACTTTTATATCTATGTCTTGTGACCCCTCATCCACTTCTGTTGTGACTGCTGATGCACACCTATGTCATTGACAGGCATTGGTACCATCCATACATCCACTATATCTTTACCTGATGTTTATTGTATTCCCAAATTACATATGAATCTTGCTTCTGCTTGTCAAATATGTGACTCTGGCTGTTTTATTTGGCTTTTTCCCAATTATTGTTATATGCAGGATCTAAAATCCAAGAGAGTGATTGGGGCAAGACGTAGGAAGATGTCTATATGTTTTGGATGAGTTGCATCTTCCTACTCATTCAGCGGCTATGCCTGTTAATTTATATTCTTTCCATTTGACGCCTTCTTCTTCAAAATTTTATTTGTGGCACTCTAGACTCGGTCATATATCAGGCTCTCGCACCAAATTTTATGTGTACTTTTGGTATTCTTGGTGATTTACAATCCGATGATATTTCTGACTGTAATGGATGTAAACTTGGAAAAAAATTCGTTTTGCCTTTTAATCTCATTACTTCTACTTCTTCTGCACCATTTGATCTAGTTCATTCTGATGTTTGGGGGCCGACACCTATCCCTACTAAGGGGGCTCCAGATATTATGTTTCTTTTATTGATGATTATACTCGTTATTGTTGGGTTTATTTACTAAAACGACGTTCTGATCTTGTTCATATTTATACTGAGTTTCAAGCCTATGTGAAAACTCAACATTATGTCATTATTAAATATTTTTTAGCTGATTTAGGGGGTGAATATACTAGTGAGATCTTTCTGATATTTTCAAAGCTGATGGTACAATACATCAATCTTCTTGTACGGATACCCCACAACAAAATGGGATAGCCGAGAGAAAGCATATGCATATTATTGAGATCGCTCAATCTATGCTTTTGTTCGCTAGTGTTCCTAGCGAATTTTGGGGAGAAGCTGTCCTAACATCTGTTTATCTTATTAATAGGATTCCTACCTCTCATAATTCTGGGATTTCTCCGTATGCTAGACTATTTGGTCACACCCCACTGTATTCCCATTTGAGAGTTTTTGGCTCAACATATTTTGTTCTGTGTCCACATGCAGAACGTACTAAGTTATCATCTCGTGTCGCTATTTGTGTTTTTCTTAGATATGGGGTTGGGCAAAAAAGTTGTCGTTGTCATGATACAATTTCTGGAAAATTGTATATTTCTCGTAATGTTTCCTTTATTGAGTATGTTCCTTTCTTCTCCATCTCATCTACTTCACATGATCAAAATTTGACATTGTTGACTGATTGTACATCTATATCGTCTATTCCTTCTCAGTCTTCTGGCATGTCCCATGATATTGATAGTCACTCCACTCTTACGATTGTTCCAGAACCTCTTGTGATTGCAGATCCAGATCCACCTCGCTATCCTAAACGCACTACTCGATCTACCCAGGTATCCGATTATGATTATTCTTGCTATTCTCCATCATTCGCCTCTTTTTTAGTTTCTATTAATTCTCTTTGTGAGCCTACCTCTTACTCTGAGGCAGCTCGTGATCCTCTTTGGAAAAAGGCTATGAGTGAAGAATTGTCTGCTTTGGACAGAACTGGTACTTGGGATTTGATTTCTCTACCATCTAGTAAGAAAACTATTGGTTCTCGATGGGTGTACAAGATTAAAACCAAGTCTGATTGTTCTATTGAACGATATAAAGCTTGTTTGGTTGCAAAGGGGTTTGCTCAAGAGTATGATATGAATTATGAGGAGACTTTTGCACCTGTTGCAAAGATGACATCTGTCCGGGTTTTTATTGCAGTAGTCTCTGTTCGTCATTGGCATATTTCATAAATGGATGTTAAAAATGTCTTTTTGAATAGGGATCTTCAAGAGGAAGTCTACATGGTCCCTCCACCTGGTGTGTCACATAATCCATGACAGGTATGCAGGCTTAAAAAGGCTTTGTATGGTCTCAAACAAGCCCCAAGATCTTGTTTTGATAAGTTTTCCACTGTAGTATCTTCTCTTGGGTTTATTTCCAGCTTTCATTATTCGTCGTTACTTGTTAGATCATCCCCGGCAGGCCATATTTTACTTTTGTTGTATGTCGATGATATGATCATTACATGTGATGATATTGATGGTATCACAAACCTAAAATCCACTTTGTCTCGTCGCTTTGAGATGAAAGATTTAGGTCATCTACGTTACTTTCTAGGCATTGATGTAGCTTATTCTAAGAAGTGGTATCTTCTCTCTCAATCTAAGTACGCTGCAGATATTTTTGAGCGGGCTTGTCTCACAGATACTCGTATTGTTGACTCTTCTCTTGAGGTCAATGTTCGTTATACCCCTACTGACGGAGATCCTCTTCCTGATCCCACTTTATATCATTCAGTTGTGGGTAGCCTGGTGTACCTTACCATTACTCGCCCTGACATTGCTTATGTTGTTCACATTATCAGTCAGTTTGTTTGTTCTCCTACATCTGTACATTGGGCAGCGGTTATGTGTATTCTTTGTTATCTCCGAGGAACGATTTATCAAAGTCTCTTGTTTCCATCAACCTCATAATTAGAGCTTCGTGCATTTTCTGATGCAGATTGGGCTAGTAACCCGATTGATCGGAAATCCACTACTGATTTTGTATATTTTTAGGAGATTCACTCATTTCATGAAAAAGTAAGAAACAAGATGTTGTTTCTCGCTCTTCAACTGAGGCAGAGTATCGTGCTATGGCTTCTACTACATGTGAGATTGTATGGTTACATTGGTTATTGGCTGATATGGGTGTCTCTATTTTCTCACCGACACCGATGTACTGTGATAATAAGAGTTCTATTCAGATTGCACACAACACAGTCTTTCATGAACGTACCAATCATATTGAGATTGATTGTCATATTATTCGATATCATCTTCAACAAGGCACTCTATCCTTGCCATTTGTCTCATCTTCGATGCAACTTGCAGATTTCTTCACAAAAACACATACCTTACAGCGTCACCGGTTCTTTCTTGACAAACTCTCGATGTTTCTCTCTACACCATCGCGAGCTTGAGAGGGTATGTTAACATTGTAATCCCACATCGGACAAGAGTCCATGTGGATGTAGTTGTTTTTCTTATATTTAAGAAATGTAATTGTTTTTCTTTAAATTACCAATTCACTATTAATAATATTTTTATTCTCTTTTCTTTACGCTTGTTATTGGAGATTCATAAATTCTAACACTATCCACCTTCACCTATCACGATCACCATTAATTAGCTACTACTTCACAATTACCTCTGCCATTCACCATTATCGTTAGAATGCACTTTATCAAACAAATAGTTTTTATAACGTAACATGTAAGTTAAAAAATCTTAATATGCTGTTGACACAATATATAATACTCCCTCCGTCTCAAAAAGATTTATCTAATTTGACTTAATACAAAATTTAAGAAGTAAAAGAAATCTTTTGAAATATGTGGTTTAAAATAAATCTTAAATGTGTGTGTGGTTGCAAATGATTTCATAAATTAAATTATTTCTAAATATAAAAAATATTCAATCTTTTTGGGATAAACTAATAAGGAAAGTTGGTCAATTTTATAAAAAAATAAAATTGGCCTCGTTTGTTTTTTATTTAAAAAAAATGAATATGAATATGAATTTAATTACTAAAATATTATCATTAAATAATATTCTTTCCATTCTAAAAAAATTGACCAACTTTCCTTATTAGTTTATCCCAAAAAGATTGAATATTTTTTATATTTAGAAATAATTTAATTTATGAAATCATTTGCAACCACACACACATTTAAGATTTATTTTAAGCCACATATTTCAAAAGATTAGACTACAATACTAATTACAATACAAGTCTAATATACAAATATACATTAACACCCCAGTCATGCATGAGTGTCTTCAGACGAGATTGTCTCTAAAATCTTCAAAAATGACCGAGGGAAGACCCTTTGTAAAGTTGTCTGCAATTTGATATCTGGAAGGGACATGACAGACGCGTACTTTTCCTCTAGATACCTTCTCTCGAACAAAGTGAATATCCATCTTTATGTGTTTAGTGCGCTGGTGCTGAATTGAATTACCAGAAAGGTAGATGACACTTAATATTATCACAATACACTAAGGTAGCCTTCTGAATAGGACAATGAAGCTCTAAAAGTAGAATACGTAACCAACATGACTCAAAAACCACTTTGGCTACCCCTCGATACTCGACCTCCGCACTTGAGCGTGATAGCGTGGACTGACGCTTGACAGACCATGAGACCAAGTTATTACCTAAAAACATACAATAGCCAGACGTAGACCGTATAGTATCCGGACAACCACCCCAATCAACATCTGTATAGGAGACAAGTGTAGACGTCGACGAAGGATACAAATGCAAGCCATAATCAAGTGTTCCCTGAATGTACCGAAAAATGCGTTTGAGCGCATTCATATTTTCAATCCTGGGATCATGCATAAACAAACACACCTGCTGTACGACATATGAAATATCAGGTCGCGTGAATGTAAGATACTGAAGGGCTCCTGCAAGACTACGATAGCGGGTCGGATCCTCATAGGGAGAGCCAGCTGCAACACCCAACTTGAGTTTAGTATCAACTGAAGTAGAAGTGGACTTACAAGATGACATCCCAGTGCTTTCAATGATATTTGTTACATACTTCCTCTGTGATAGGAACAATCCATCTGCATGACGAGTGACAGCAATCCCCAAAAAATAACTCAATGGGCACAAGTCTTTCATGGCAAGCTCAGAACTGAGCATTGTCATGATAGACTTCCGCAAAGCATCAGAAGAGACAATCAAGATAATATCATCCACATATAATAGTTTATAAGCCATGGAAGAACCCTGACGATATATGAATAATAAATTATCAGACCTGCTGTGAGTGAACTCAATAGTCGAAAAATAGTCAGCAAACCTCTTATACCAAGTCTGTGGAGACTACTTAAGCCCATACAATGACTTCTTTAACAAACAGACATGATTAGGATATCTAGTATCCCTAAACCCCAAGGGCTGATGCATATACACTGTCTCCTTGAGATCACCATGTAGGAAAACATTCTTCATATCTAGCTGATGAATGAGCCACGATTTTGAAAGAGCCAAGTTGAGCACATTGCGAATGGTAGCCGGCTTGATCACCGGGCTAAATGTCTCACCACAATCCACACCAACATGTTGAGTCTTACCACCACCTACAAGACGAGCCTTATGTCTTGCAAACGAACCGTCAGAATTTTCCTTATGAGCAAAAATCCACATAGACCGAATAATATTAACACCAGATGAATGTGGTACCAACTCCCACGTCTTATTATTAATAAGAGCATTATATTAATCGGTCATGATAATTTTTCAATTAGGGTCATTTAAGACTGACACAGGATTACGGGGTAAGAGTGATTTAAGAACATTAAATTAAAATTAAAATGTCTTTTTGGTTTAAAAATACCCCGTTGACTGCGGGTGACTGGACCATGACTCGGGGCTGAATTGGGTGAATTTTGGGAATTTTCGCAGGCAGTGGTGGTGTCTGGACCGTCGGAGGCACCGCAGCACTGACGATGATGGCAAAGTACTTTGATTACTGGATGGTAGGCACCGCGGCGCCTCACCTAAGGGCCGCGACGCTGACGACGATGGCAAAGTATTTTGGTTACTGGATGGTAGGCGTCGCGGCGTCTCTCCTAAAGGTCGTGGCGCTGGCGACGGGTTGATGGACATATCCGAAAAATGATAGATAATATAGGGTGAGATATCATCATCCAAAAAATTATACGAACTAGGCAAGAGATTTTCTACTTTAGAAAATGGAAATTGGGATTTGTCACGAACCGAACCCGGGCATGATCGGTGCCTACACAGGCACCATACCTTCTGACACAAGTAACCCGCGTAAGCTAAATAACACTCATCATTTTTTTTCATTTTTTGCAAAGGCAAAGCCGACAAGGCTGTCATAATATATAACACCCGAATGGAACTACAACTGTACAAAAATATAAATACAACTCACGCAAGTCCAACCCACATATGAATACAGACCTCTAAGAGTTTGGACAGTAAATTATGACGGGACAAGGCCCCGCCGTACCCCTGAATATACCTAGCCGTAATGGAAGACCTGTGCCAAAATGACAAGCTCTGGAACATTGGAGCTATCCCACAACGCTGAACAAGGATCCTAAGCTCGCGGATCACCCAACTGAGTACCTAATACCTGCGGGCATGAACGCAGCTCCCCGAAGGGGTCAGTACAACAAGGTACCAAGTATGTAAACATGAAGTACAATAAACAAGATCAAAACTGTACAAAAGAATGACAGGGACAAATATGAAAATCAAATACTAGATACTACCGTGCCAAAAATAAGAGTCAACTGTACCTTGTATCATTGTACCCCTGTACCACTGTACCATCGTATTGATGTATCACTGTATCACTGTACCACTGTACTACTGTATCGATGTACCATTGTAATAATGTATCACTATATCGATGTACCACTGTACTAGTGTATCACTGTACTTTATAAAAATGATTCAACTGTATCCTTTTAAAAATAAAATTCAACCGTGCCCACGGTACTTCCTTTTAAAAATGAGTCATGTCAAAATTAAGAACGTCTGTCCAAATAAACAAATCGTAAATGCGAGGTACGACGTATCCGACCCGTTCGGGACTCGGTGTAACGCTATAAGTCATGCAGTACGACATGTCGACCCGTTCACGGGGCTCGATGTAACGCTCTATAAGTCATGCAAGGTACGACATGTCCCGACCCATTCTAGGACTCGGTGTAATGCTCTATAAGTCATGCAAGGTACGACATATCCCGGCCCATTCTGGGATTCGGTGTAACGCTCTATAAGTCATGCAAGGTACGACATGTCCCGGCCCATTCTGGGACTCGGTGTAACGCTCTATAAGTCATGCAAGGTACGACATGTCCCGACCCATTCTGGGACTCGGTGTAATGCTCTATAAGTCATGCAAGGTACGACATGTCCCGGCCCATTCTGGGACTCGGTGTAACGTGCTATAAGTCAAATAAGGTACGACATGTTCCGCATTTTGGGACTCGATGTGAATATAAAAGACTGTACACCGATAGCTATCACAAGCAACTATGTACAATTTAAATCATCTTTGACTCTCATTAGCATAATTAGAATGAACTATCTTTTTAGAAAAACTCAAGGCATATAAAACGAATAGGTAAACAACTTTCCTTTATAAAACCCAAAGTACTATCAAGGAAAAATATCACTAAGGATTAGGAGCCGCTCAGTTTATAAAGATCAAGTCAAGTATAGGATCCACTCGTCGTTTGTACCAACTCGGTAATCTAATTCGTCTCGCTCCTCTGGCTAACATTATGGAAACATTTGCATGGTGATAACTGATCCGAATTGGCAAATTAATCCATTTTATGAGCCATTAGTAGGTTATATATTAATAATGATCTTATCTAATCAGCTGTGAACCTAGAAAGTGTAAAACGAACTGGTTATATCTTAGCTTCTATGCAGATGGAAAATTCTACTCATTTCAATATAATAGATTGTCGATTCCTTTTTCATTAACGTTGCAATGACTTGTTCGATACATTTTCTCATTAGTGATGTAACTAGCAAGATCAACTCGACTCCAATGTTTACTAAAAGCTCTTACCAACATCTCCCATAAGACTTGGTAAGGACTTAGGAATAATTTAGACATGCCTTTAGCATAGAATCAATAACAAGAATACTCCTTAACTTCTGAGAGTAGAATAACTTTCGAAACAATACCACAGTTATGGTTCACACGAAGAACATGCCAAAAGAGAGAGGGAAGAGGTTCACATACCTCATTGATGACTAACCAACACGACAAGTAGAATACGTCCCGATTAGGTTCTTCAACCTATAAATACAATAACACTTCTATCAACTTCAAGGTTACTAGAGTAGGTTAATACTAAGTAAAAGTCCTCTTATTCTACGAAAATTTGGGCAACACTTCCCCCGTTTATACGTACTTTTCCACCTTTTCCAAGGCCCAAATTCAACAACAAACAAGCCACAATTAAGGGCACAACCAACAGTTAACCAAAAGGGATTACACGCCTACTTGACGTGTAAAATTCAGTCCCTTAATCCATGTAAAACAATCCACAAAATCAGACAACAACAATGGTAAAATGTGAAGCCTTTTAACACATTTTTATACCCTTAATCTCTTAGGACTTTCATTAGAAATTTACCACATTAAACATACATAATTTCCACTTAAATTCCAGGTTAATAACGCCACAAAACAGTCCATAAAAACTGCACGACAATATCCAACAGTTTTATAGATTCCACGACCAACAACTACAATCCGATAACTCTTTCCTTAATCCATTTTATTCCAATTCAAGTTTCAACACCTCTATATATGACATATCAACTTATCAACAACCATATTAATCCATTTTAACATATAATAGGTGAAGATAACAACAACAATAACCAACGAAATCCAAAGGGACTAAAACTGTCCATTCTCGGCCCAACACCCAAAAATGGTTCAAACATTTTTAATTATCATTATTTTTAGCACAAGCTCATCTATACATTACTACAACATGTAATATCTAATTACATCAAGAGGAGGACGAAATCTTATCTCAAAGTCGTCCAAAACAGTCCGCGCAAAAGTCGGTCCTTAGGTTAGTCTTAGCTCATATTATTCTAGTTACAATCACTTCCATGCATCCACTACAACCTTATAACCAACTTCCCTTCACGTTTTACCTCCAAAAAGTCGATGAACAAGCTAGGGTTTCCATCACCATTTTCGACCAACCCAAGGTTTTTGGTTCTTGGAGAGTTAACTTGGTTTAAGACTTGATTAAGGTTCTTAATCTTGGATAATAATCACTTCTTGTTCTTGGAATTTTAGAAATTTATAGCTAAGGGGAGAGAGAAGAGAAAAGTTTGGAAGATGAAAATGTGAAAAATGGCTAAGTCTTTCATCTCTTTCTCTATATAGATATTTTCCCCTTTCCAGACAAGTGGACAAGTGGATGAGGGACACATGTTACCCTCCCATTGGTCAAAATTTCCTTTTTAATAAATATCTAGATATTTGTCCAAAATATCTTAAAATCGAAGGGCCCCGCAAAATTGTAAAATTTTCGGCGGGCCCCATATTATTAATTCCGATACTTCACAATCCAATACTAATCCCATAAATTAAATTAGAAGTATTAAACTCCAAGTTAATAATTTTTCCGTCGTCACATTTTTTTTCGAATTTTCCTTAAGAAAATGTAATAATTTTTTTCTTCCAAAATTCAAATTAAATCCTTAATCACGTTCTCAATTAGTTGCTCTGGTATTACGGGGTGTAACAGGATTCATCAAAGATAACATGACGATAAATAATGATTCATTTAGATGACAAATCAAAGTATTTATAACCACAGTGATTTGACAGATAACTCAAAAACACACAAGGGGTAGAACGTGTTTGAAGTTTGTTAATTGTGGTGGATGGAAATAGTGGATAACATAAGCACCCAAAGACCCTAAGATGTGAATACGAATGCGTCTTATTATATAAAATCTGAAGAGGGGACGCATAAGTCAAATCTTTGGAAGGAAGAATGTTAAGAATATCGGTAGTCATTTGAAGAGCGTGATGCCAAAAAAATGGGGGTACGGAAGCATGAACCAAGAAAGTTCGGATAATGTATTAATGGTACAAATTTTGCGTTCGGCTTTCCCATTTTGTGAAGACGTATAAGGACAAGAAAAATGAAAATTGATCCCATTTTGAGCACAAAATTCCCGAAACTCCCCATTGTCATATTCTTTGCTATTATCACATTGAATTTTTTTTATTTCTCGTTCGAATTGAGTTTTAATGAAAGCTCTAAATTTTAGGAAGATGGAAAAACCTTGAGATTTCTTTGCTATCGAAAACATCCATAAAAAATTTAGAGTAATATCACATTGGATGACCCAATGAACTTAGAACAAGAGATGTCCATAAATCACTATGAATAATATTAAATGACCTTACAAATAATTAGAAAAGAAAACTACTTAAGTTGCAAAAAATAGTAATTGGATTTGGTGTCCACAATAACTGTAGTTGATAACTACAATTAAAACTTAGATATAAAAATGATAAAAGAGAAACAACACTGGTGAATTCAAAATTTGAAAATATTGGGTGTACAACAACAACATACCCAGTAAAATTAATTTATTTTATTATATATAAGTTATTGAATTCCTTTGATAAAAATTGAAGGGGGCTATGGAACAATAAAAACAAAAGTAAATAAATTTGAATGTCAATTCTGTTTCCGAATGTCGAAAATTATATCGTCCGTCATCAGTAACAACACTTTAGCAAATCAAAACACTTTGAATAGTAAATGCATCGAAAATTTAAAGAACACAAAGATTTTAAATTATCATAAGTTATATATATAATATAACTTATGATGGTCAATGACAAAATGTATTATATATATATGATATACAAATATACAAATTTAGAAGATAAAACGGAAAGGAATTAAAAGTTGAAGTCGGATGACTTCTGCCTGAAAAATCTAACTAAGTAGACGTAGACAACCTCTCATTACAATCGCTCCATACAAAGCTAATCTAGAATCTAAACAACAATTGTAATGTTGGACAGAATATTGTCAACACACTCAGGCAACACTGGTGATCCAGATTTCTGAGATGAAATCCCAAGAGATCTCTTGGTATTTTTACTTTCTGGTTTTGGATGTTGATTCTCTATAGTAGCCTCTCTATTTATAGTAGAAAGTCTTCTTTGAATTGCTCATCGATCGGTTGTGGAAGTTGAGGGAAAGGTGGACTGCTGGTGGGATTGGTTGGAGAAGAACAGAGAGTAATAATCTCAAGAGCTTTGACTTGATCCTCACGAAAAGCAACAACTTTTGACTTAGTCCTCACTCGTTTTTTACTAGCTCCTTTTTACATTGCCAAGTCGTTTTTACCTATAGTAATATTCACACAAATATTACTACATCGCGTGAAGTAAGGCAAAATATGTTCAGAAAATATTGGTCCGAATGTTGTGCAATATTTGTCCCAACATACTTACACATTCATATCAATACTTGAGGAGCTATATTTGGTCAAATGTCACAACACCAAATTCAACATTAACAATCTCCACCTTTTTGTCTTTCTTCATAAAACTCCTTAAAATGTAAAGTTGACTTAGGATGTTGTCACAAATGTTGTCCGACATATGTGATCAACAATTTCAAGGTCATGCTCTCTTTTAACCTGTGATGGCATACAAACAAACATGTGTATACCGATTCATAGGATTAGAAAAGAAAATATATGAGCACCCATATCACATATCATCTAATATATACAAACCACAAATAGAAATATTCATTGTCAACAAATAGAAATATCAATTCACTAAATATCCTTATACAACATCGACAACAGCAACAACTCCCTCTCTGCTCATCATATAACAACAACAACTTCCAGCAACTTTCTACTCCTGCATAACAACTTTAACTTCCTCTGCACAATAACCTTTAGCTTCTTTCAACCTTTATCTTCCTCCCCCTGTATCAGCATCATCTCCCCCTTTTTGTGAAGAAAGTAGCATTATGAAATGGTCTCTAACTTATATCAGAGCATTTCTTGCAGCATCAACCTCAGAAATCTATTGGTTGGTTTTTCCAATTTTATCCACAAGCCATTCTGTAGACAGTGTAGACTTTCCTGGACCAGTGTTTCCTAGAATGTTGGTGACATTTCTGGCAACATTGTCACTTTTAGCTTCCTTCTTCCAGAGCAAGTCGATGACTCTGTCCTTGCTCTTCAAAATTGCTTTGTTTGAAGTGTAAATCTCAGGAGTCTTCCCTAAAGTATCTTATCTCTTAGGCTCAAAGCCTTGATTGGTTAATACTTTGTAGATCAGAGAGGAAAAATGAAGGATTGAAGTTGATTCTTTATCAGCCAAGTTGATAATTTAATAAAATATCATTTTTTCCAAATCAACTTTCAAACTTTTCTCAATTTTATACAACAGGTGGCTTGTTCAGATGTCACAATTGACTCATTAATTGAAGGAAGCCAATCGTGAATAATAATTTTATGGAGGGTTGAAAACAGGGTTGTTAGTTTGGAGGCTGGACATCCAGGGATCCACTTTTTCATCATACCTCCAGTGAGATATTCAATCATTGCATCCTTATTGTCTATGACCTGTTCTGCTTCTCTAACATTATCTCCAACATCTAGTCACATACATTGATTTATAATACAAGGTGTAAACAGATAGACCTTGTTGTAGAGATATACCTTCCCAAATTTCTTTGAGGATGTCTTCTCTATAACAGGGCTTAGATTAGCGTAAACCATCTTTAATATTAAATCAACATAAGGTTCATTTCTGTGAATGTTTTAAGAAGTTGTCCATCCTTAAAGAATTCTACCAAATCATATTCAGCAAAGGAAGCAATATCTAATACTTTCTCAAGTCTAATCACTATATTCTTATAACAGTCTCATATATCATAGTTAATTTTAGAATATAATTTATATGAGTAAGTAGATACCTCAAAGTCTGAATCAGTGGATTTGGTACTGCTGGAGGATGTTGTAGCTTATGCTTTTTCCGATGTTGGCTGAAATGTAGCCTGAGATGTTGTGGCATCAGTGGCAACATTTGGAGCAGCACTCGATTTTGCAGGTCTGGGGTCTCCCTTTGTAAACAATTATTTTAAAGGAGTGTCGTCTCGGATTTCCCTTTCTTGAGGCACATTTGGCTGTACTGAAGCAGATGATTCTTCTTCACTCTCCTCTATTGAAAGCACATAGTTCGTATCTTCACTTGCACCGCTCGAGTAAGAGGGTATAGATGTTTCATATCTATACCTTTTGTTACTCGGTCCTTCTTGGATTTTTTTCTCAACAACTCTACTCGATCGACGAGTAGAGAAGGTAGAGGACCTTGGCCTTTTACCCGAAGATGGAAAATCAACAGTTTCATCAACATCTATAGGGTTAATATCATCTCCAGGATATCTAATAGCTAAAGTTTCATCAAAACTTTTAAACACTATTGTTGTACATGGGTTTATGAGAGATTGGAGGAAGAGGGTGGATGTTCTATTTGCTGGGGACCATTGTAATCGGAAGCCTCCGTATTCATTGAAGGGTTTGTATTCATTGGAGTGTTGGAGTGGATGTTGGATGACATTGGTGATATTTCAATTGGTGAAAATTAGGGAGAGGATTTTGAGAAGTTAGGATTTCTGATAGAGATTGGAGTTTGGTTTAGTGATTCCATCGGTTAGGTAGGTAGATGTATATCCGATGTGATTTTTCCTCCCTTTTTTATTTTTATGGGAAAATCGGAAATGATAAAATAATAGTAAATGAAAAGAATATTTATATACATGACAAATTTTTTCTTAGCAACAAAAATTTCTTATTTTTAGGTGTTTCAATTTCACACAATAACTTACACCTAAAATATTGGGATAAAAAATAAACATCACGGTAGGAATAAAATTTTATGTTATCATTTTGAATTATGAAATTCCATTAAACAAGGCATATAATAGGGAGTAAATCTGATATTTCAAAATCAGATTAGAATAAAATCTCAACACATATCACATTATGAAAATTTCAACAGCAATGATAACAACTTTTTAGACAACGCATGTATTTTGATCCCACAAGATTTTCAGATTTGACAACAAACCAGGACACATTTTATATGAACTTTATGAGTTTGACCACTGGATCAATGTAACGTTTTCTCATCATGTCCTCGGTCTAATCATATAACACATATAAAAGATTTTTTTGTGAAAAAATAAGAATACTTTTATGGTATTTTCAAATCTCTTTTGAAGCACTCGATACTCCTATATAATAGGAATGGTATCTTTTCACGGGCTTTGCCCATTTTTCACAGTTTCCAAACATTTATAAAGGATTTACCCTATTTTGATACTCTCTTTTTATGATATATATATCAACGCAGAAAACAATATCACTTTCATAACATATTCTTATTGAAGGATCATGCTTATGTGACCAAAAGTTATGCATCATACAACAACAATAATCAGTCAGTGATATAATATAGGTAAATGTCACCCAAAATGTTAGACAACATTTCAGCCGAAATTCACCAAAAATGCCTTTTTAGAGATTACAAAGGCTAATAGATTTATTCAAACTAGAAAATCTCTTATGATCCAAAGCTTTTGTAAAAATATCAGCTAGTTGATGAAGAGTGTCAACATGTTCAATTTGAACTAGCTGTTTTCAACTAAATCTATTAAAAAATGATGTCTAATATCAATATGTTTTGTACGTGAGTGCTGAACTGAAAGTGAGACACAATTTTGTTTACGACTATACAATGAAACAAGGTTATTGACAAGATAAAAACATTCCCCACTTGTACTTTTTTTTATCATCCATATCTCCAGTCCAATTCGAGTCACTAAATCCTATTAAGTTAGGATTAGTGTCTTTGAAATACCAGATTTCCAACTCACATGTGCCAGCAACATATCAAATAATATGTTTCATAACATTTAAGTGGGATATTTTAGGATAGGCTAGAAAACGTGCACAAACAAAAACACTAAACATAATATCTGGGCGACTAGCAGTAAGATAAAGAAGGCTACTTATCATAGATCGATATAATACTTGGTCGACATTTTCACCAACATTATCCTTACATACCTTCTGCGATGAACCCATTGGCATTTTCATATGTTTAGCGTTCTCCAAACTAAATCTTTTAACTAGATTCTTAGCATATTTACTCTGTGAGATGAAAATTCCATCTTCATTTTGCTTTATCTGCAAGCCTAAGAAAAAAAGTTAATTCCTCAATCATGCTCATTTTAAATGTCGATGACATAGCTTCAACAAATGAATTTAGGTACGACTGTGAAGTCGATCCAAAGACTATGTCATCCACGTAGATTTGAGCAATTATAATATCTACACCATGTCGTTTAATAAATAAAGTACGATCAGCTTCGCCACAGTTAAAACTAAATTCAAGAAGAAAGTTAGTTAAACGACTATACCATGCACGAGGGACTTGTTTCAACCCATACAAAGCCTTTTACGCTTGTACACATAGGGTGGATGGTAAGGATCTTCAAATCCTTTTGGTTATTCAACATATACCTCATTGTCTAGATAACCATTTAAGAAGACACCTTTTACATCCATTTGGTGTAAAGTAATATTCAGATAATTTTAATTGTCCAGAGACCACAAAATTTTAATTTTAAGTTTTCGGGATGAACAGTGCAGCGGCGCCTCATCAAACCCTAGGTGGCGCCGTAACACTCCACGTGGAGCCACGATGCCGCCTCTAAAACCCTAGGCGGCTCGGCGACGCTCCACCATGGAGCCGCGGTGCCTCCGTCTCTGAAACACAAAATTTACATTTCCGAAACCCTAAAACTGCTTCAAGGTCAGATTTGCAGATTCATCCTCGTTACCCTTCACTATCAAACAACACATTCATCGACCATCATCCAATCCCTTCTCGTTCTTCACTTCAGTGCACCATGTTCGTAATGAACCGGTTACGCACATCGACTTAAAAGAGTTAGATTGGAATGACTTCCTTGATTACATCATTGTTTAATAGTTCGAGAGACAAGGATTATGCATTCTTAAGATATTAGGTTTTCAAGCTTCAACGACATAAAATTCAGATTTAAACAAATTCTAACCCATATTATTATTAACGATTACTACATAATCACACAAACACAACCCTGACTCTGATACAACTGTAGGTGTTTTGTTGGGTTCGTGTACGCAATAGAATTTGAAAATTTATGTTTCAAACCCAACGAGCAACGAATTATAGGATGATTATGCAGTAATGTAAAAATATGTAAATCATAACATGTATGTATAACCGTAACGCATTGATAGAAGACTTACGATTTGATAAATATGGAGTCTTTTAGTAATCCGAGGGTGCGCACGTAATCCTCGATAGCAAGTTCCTAGAACTCCGATGTATACCTCCTTCGAACAGTTAGGAAATTTGGCAGAGGTTCGAGAGAATTTTGATTCTAGGTCTCGAAGACATAGAATAATATAAAATGAATTGTATATTGAATAATGAATAAAACCTCTTATTTATAGATGCATTTTAGATTCAAAATGCAGCTAGGGTTTCTTGTGGGTCAGGCCCAGAAAATGAGGCGCAGTGGATCAGTCAGACTGGCCCACTGCCACCGCGACCCTCGTCCAGTGTGGGATGTCGTCTCATTTTCATTTTAATTAAATCCGAAATCTAATTTTGACTTAACTAAATAATCATTATTCATTCAAATGTCTCGATCATAAATCGAACATTTATATTCTCTCATTACATCCTTAGATCGAATGAACAATTGACATAGTGTTACCCTACAAGCCTTCACATATCGACACTAATTATATTAGGGTCTACACGAATTCCTAGACGACTCCGGAAGACGAACTCAATATGTGAAGTGTATTTACACGAATCCGGTAAACTGAACCTCTATGTGGGAAGATAAAATTCTTTCATTCACGACGCACTCGATCAAGCTTAGGATTTGTAAAGTGTCTATCCAAATGACTTGATCATTATATCTCATCTATATTGGTTGACAACAAGACCATATCATAGATATGTCTATTGCGTTGGCCAACGACTTAGTTAACCTAATATCACTGAGAAATTGAGTGCTCTTTCGAATATACGTTCGAGGAATGAATCTTAATCTTGACTCAACTACCACATTTAATCCACATCGTAATGTACCCAATACAAACCATATCTCAACCTATAAGGCATTTGAGCTTAGGACAAGATCAAAGTATATTACTCTGTAGACAAGGTGCGTATCGACCTCAAGTCTAAGGATTTCTATCTCTCACATGTTGATCATACTTTAGACATATACAATAAACATTATATCAACAGGGTATACCAATACTTCTAAAATATCTATGTGTCCATCACGAGTATCCGTAACTCATAGCAGGTGAGACATACTACATCCTATAAGGATGTGATGCATACCACATGTCGACTTATCACATATCATCGATATTCCATTCTCGATGACTATTAGTCGAGGCTATTTTAAGAGTTACATTATAACATTAATATCTCACACTATTAATAATAACGTAACCTCTAGGGATGCATATTATAGAATATCATAAACAATCAACTAATAATTCAATAATTACAAATGCCAAAATATTAATCTCCATTAATAATAATACAGATATGTATAAAGTACATTTGTCCTAATACAAATTGTCTCTAGGACATAAATATACTTTCAATATGTACCTGTATTCGTTATCAACACAGTCATATTAATTTTTTATGGTGAAGTTATAAAGTAAGATTAATATATAAGTTAGTTAACTCTAATTTAGTGATAGAGTATATGTTAAGGCAAAAATCATGAACTTATAGAGTTTGTATACAACACCTATACATGATGTGAATAAGTTTTTTATCCATTACCACCATACCATTAACATCTAGGACATGTTTTGTACGTTGTATTACAAACTGCACTAGACAAAAAAATAATACAGCGTTTGGTGGGCGTTTTCGGTCGGACTGGATTGTACTATTTCTAAAAGTAGTACCCTCCAACTGCTATTTTTGAGACTCATCTAGTAAATGGGTCTCCCCTGGACTGTACTAAACCTAAAAAATAAAAAAAATACAATCCATTATATATTAATACTCTAATACCGTCCATTATATATTAATTGTAAAATCCGAAAAACAAATAGATTAAGAGATTATTTTAACGTGGAGCTTCAAGTACATTAGCCTAATAAAAAAATGTAATCAATTCTTTAGTGAAAAGGTCAATTAATTTGTCTATTTAGAGGCTAGATATAAAAGAAAACTACAAGTCAAATTAATTATGTTATCAAAGAAAAAAAAGATACGGACGTTCCAACTTTGAGGATTAGAAAGATGACATACACACCAAAAATAATATGGGACAAAACTGAATTAAAAGATGCACATGCATCTTCCTCCTCCTTCTTTTCATCTCCCTCAATCTCTTGCCCTTCCCCCTCCCATAGGTTATACAACCATTTCTACTTATACATTGTACTCATACACAAATAAAGTATATAGCATAAAGATTAGAAAATCAGGAAAAAACAAGTGAACAAGAAGAGGAAAAATTTGGAAAAAACAAGAGGGCAAGAGAACAACAATAAAAGAAATACTAGGGAACAAGGGTCCCTTGTAGCAACCGAACAACAATCATTTCACACGTACAAGGTGAGTTTTCTCACTCAGAAATTCTTGGTAACATCCTTTATTTTAAGTTCAATACATGTTAGAATAAGAATTGAGTGTTGAAAAGAAATAATGAACTTTTGATTGTTTAGACAACTAGTTGCGTCATGAACTTTACCAACTGGTTTCACTGAGTTATAATTGTTAGAATTTGATGAAATTAGAAAGTATGGTACAACTATCTATTATGATCATATAGAACCAAAAATGAGGTAGAATGGACATACGGTTTAAAAGTTATCATAGTTCAAAGTTCCTGCCTTAGATTTGGCCGAAATTCGGAAAGGCATAATTACAGACTATTTTTATTGCGTTTTACTAATTAGAATTATATAAAACATTACATGGTTGTAAATATCTCTGTTACGGACAGATATAGCTAAATAGGGGTTAAAACGGACTTACGAGTTGAGAGTTATTGTAGTTTGAAGTTGCTGCCTCGGATTCATCGGAATCCAGAAGGGCAGGACGTTGAAACGTAAAACTGTACAAATCCGTGAGAAATATGAAAATTGGTGTTAAATTAAAGTTCTATATCTATCTGTTTTGGACATTTTTAGACCTTACGAAGGTCTATCCGACTTACGGATTGAGAGTTATCGCTGTTTAAAGTTTCTGCCTCGGATCTATCGAGATCCAGGAAGGGCAGCGAATAAAAGTGTAAAACTGTACCAAATGGTACAGAATATGAAAGGATGCTTCACATGGAGACGTGTATCTCTCTGTTCTCGTCGTTTTGAGATTTTATGGGGCTTGAACGAGTTTACAGATTAGGAGTTATGACTATTCTAAGATTTGGTTCTGTTTAATAAAAATTCTGCCGAAACAAATTTCATGTGGCTGTTTGAGGATAAGTTTGTGTTAGTTACCCAAAGTAGTTTTAAATGAAATTTGATACAGTGAAATATCCCCGTCTTACCTTAGTTTCAGCTTGAGAAACACCTTAGTTTGAGTTATGGTTGAAAAGTTATAATCATTACACGTATGAATGGCGGAATGTTGGGAAAGAGAATATTATTTATTTGACCCTCTGAAAAATATGAAAAGTGAATACGTGTTCACATAAATATATAAATATATAATGGATTGGGTTGCACGCCGCAACAAAACGTAAAGTGAATACGCGTTCACAAATACGTAAACATAATGGATCGGGTTGCACGCCGCAACAAAACGTAAAGTGAATACACGTTCACAAATACGTAAACATAATGGATCGGGTTGCACGCCGCAAAAAAATGTAAAGTGAATACGTGTTCACAAATACTTAAATAGAATGGATCGGGTTGCACGCCGCGATAAATATGAAAGATGAATATGTGTTCACCTATATATAAATACTTTGGATCGGGTTGCACGCCGCGACAAATATGAAAAGTGAATACGCGTTCACAAATATATAAATGCAATAAATATATGGAAATGCAAGTGAATGTCTTAACGTATAATACGAGATAAAATAAGGTGTTAGTTAAACTAAGAATTTCCTATGAGGAGTTGCTGCATATTTAAAAGTGTCGTAACCTAATATGTTTTTGCAATTTGCTTATTACGTTATAATGTGAATGCACTTGGAATATTGTAGTGTTACTTTGAATTGCAGGGTAAGGTTCTCACTCAGCCCCGGATGGTAGGGATGACTCTTTATTTAACATGTTTCAGGAAAGCGTGATAGAGGAAAGACTCCACGTCAAGGCTAGCGATCGTCCCGCAACCTCTTGTTGTACCAAATCCATTGCTTCGGGCTTGGTACTCGTCAGGTTTAGAATGTCAGTTACAGTGTCTCGGGAAATGCCCGTGTGGGATGGTCTCCTTTCCAACTTAGAATAATATTTGTTAGTATGTCTATGTAGAAACAATATTTGCACAAGCATGAGCTCGCGTTATGTTTTCAATAAAGTCATAAACAAATTTCTTTATTGTTATTTTTATTAATAGCTCCGTATTTGAATATAAGTTTAAATTTCTAAATAAAGAGAATTAAATGGTGCTCCTGGTGGGAAATAATTATCTAGGTGCCATCACGCCCTAAGTAAAGGCTTAGGAAAAGTCGGGACGTGACAAGTTGGTATCAAAGCTAAACCAGGTTAGGAGATTCTAGAAAGTTTCTTCGAGTTGGGTGTTTGAACGGTTACTTATTGCGACGGTGTGCGCGCCACCTTTGTAATAAGTGAACGGAATAACATCCTAAAGTTTCCCTTCTTTCATACTCTTCTCGTGCCTATCTTGAGTCTTTTTCAAGACTTGATTCTTATACTACCTCTTTCACGCGGGTTAGAAAGAAGATTGTACAACGTTATACTGACCAATAATTGTTGTGTAGATGGTGATTATAAGGAGAGTTCCAACAAAGAGGGAATTACTCGAGGAACAGGCAAAGGAAATGCAAGCTTAGAAGGAATTCATGCGTCGTAAGATGAACTCGGGAGATGATTTTAACGAGTATATGGGCGATACAATCGTACTTTGTGTGTATTTGCTTAGGAGTAGACAGAAGAGGCGTTCCTACGACCCGACTTTCTTCAACTTTCTGATTGGAGTCATATTACAGATAATATTCAACTCTGTCTCGGAAAAATTCCAATCCTCATTCAGAGGGGCAAAGATGCTAAGAGGAGATGTTACAGAAGATTCCTTGACCAAATTTCTATTTCAGGTAATAGTAGTAAGGGAAAGAATGAGCGAAATGGAAAGGGAAGCAAGGAAGAAGGTTCACAGAGAGTTGAATGCTAATCAGCAGAATAGGCGAATTATGCGGTTAAGCCCTTTAGAACGTGTTATAGTAGGTGCATGTTCGAGTAAGAGAGCTATAGGGAATGGCATAGAATGACATGCTATGATGTATTGTAATGTCATGAAATATTTTCAAATATGAGGAATGAAGCATTATTAATGCAAGTTATGAGTCGTCATTATTGTCTAGTTAATCTGCGTTTTCTTGTGGTGTTGCATGCTTATGAACTATAAGAAAATTTTAAAAGCTAGAGTAGACATTCCGTCTTCTAAAATATGAGTGTGTTTGTCTTCACAGAAAATGGTGAATTCATAAATCTCGGGGGCTCAAGAGGAGGTTCATCACGAAGCTCATGTACCTCCAGTTGACGTAGTGGTGTCTAAAGGAAGCGGAGAAAATGTTGGAGAAAATATTGGAGAGAACGAGAGTCAAATAGCCCAAGAAACGGTGGGACAAAAACTAGATAGACTCATAGAGTTAATGACAGCTGTAGTTCCACACATGGCTCCGCCCGCACCTAGTGTCTCTGTCATAGCCCCAAACCAGAACCAGACGGCCCAGGGACCGATTGCGACTGCCCCACGGACCAAGAGTGTAGAAGCTAAAGCAGTACCTGATAGGCTATGTGAAAATTTTATGAGGAGAAGGAAACCACTTTACTCAGGGAAGGACCCTAAGGCCGACCCGATAGTATTCCTCGATGAAGTCGAGGACTTAATGTTCACATTGGGATGCGTGGAGACGCAGGGCGTCAACTTGGTAGGCGCACGACTAGTGGATGATGCAGGGGTGTGGTGGAGAAATTTTAGGAAAAATCGTCCCCCGATGTCACCACCAATGACTTGGGGAGGGTTCAAAGCGGCATTCATTGAGAAATTCATGCCTAATACGCACAAGGATGCGCTCAGATGGGAGTTTGAACAGTTGAAGCAAGGTGACCGCAGTGTACAAGAATATGATACACAATTCGTGAGGTTATCGGCATACAACACACATGTCGTCCCTACAGAAAGAGAGAGAGTCAAGCGATTTATTAAGGGTTTAAACCTGAACATAGCAGAGAAGGTGGTGGCGTTAGCCAACGATCCAACTTATCTTCAGATTGTCGATATGGCTTTGAGGGTAGAAGGTTTCGCTAAAGCAAAAAGAGAATATTTGAAGAAGAGATTTCGGACGTCAGGATCATTTAATCAGAGACAAAATCAGAAACAGAAGTTTAGTAAGGGATCTTCAGGACCGAACCAATCTGTGGGCCAGTCTTATTTCAAGCCTAAGAGACACAGTTGGTTTAATTACCAAGGTAGCAAGGACAAGGTCACCAACCCTAACACAGGAGGTGACAAACCGATTTGTAAGATTTGTCAAAGGAAACACACTGGAGAATGTCAGATCTTAACGAAGGCATGTTATAACTGTGGAGAGTCAGGCCACTATGCCAGGGATTGCAAAAAGAGGACCCAAACTCAATCTATTAAGGGGAAGTCAGAAGCAACCACAGCTGCCTACAGGGGAAATCAGGGAAACCAACCCCGCCAGAGTCAGAGAGGTCAACAACCTAACAATTCTAATCGGCTCTACGCTTTGCCCCAGAGGAATGAGGCATAAGCATCTAATGCGGTGGTCACAGGTATTTTGTTGGTCTCGAGTATTCATGCATTTGTATTATATGATCCCGACTCTACATTTTCATATGTGTCAATGGGTTTTGCTAAGAATTTACACGTAGAACCTTCTTATTTAAGTGAACCTTTTGAGGTTATAACACCAGTAGGGCCCTCAATTTGGGCCTCTCGGGTGGTAAATAATTTTCCATTAGAAGTGAATGACAGGAGAACAATGATAAACCTAGTACTACTTGATATGGTATACTTCGACGTCATTTTGGGTATGGATTGGTCGTCGGCATGTTATGCCATGTTAGATTGTCGGCGAAAGATAAGTGAGATTAACTTTTTCCGGAGAACCAGAAGTTATTATAAGGGGTAGGATTGGAATATTCTCAGGTCAGTTTATTTCCTGGCTCAAAGGTTATTGAGAAGTCACAGGCGAATGCAGCATATCCGCTAATATAGTGGATACCCAAAAGAATCCCAGTGATGAATGATGTTCCTATTGTTCGGAATTTTACGGAGGTTTTTCCTGAAGATCTTCCAGGCCTTCCTCCGGATAGAGAGGTAGAGTTTACTATAGAGTTAATTCCGGGTACATGACCAATTTCTATTCCTCCATATCGAAGGGCCCCAGCTGAATTGAGGGAGTTAAAAGAACAATTGAAGGATCTTCTGGATAAAGGCTTTATAAGGACTAGTGTTTCCCCTTGGGGTGCAGTCCTGTTTGTGAAGAAGAAAGACGAATTGCTCCGAATGTGTATCGATTATCGGCAGCTCAATAAGGCCACGATTAAGAACCGATACCCATTACCAAGAATCGATGATCTTTTTGACCAACTTCAGGGAGCTAGCTATTTTTCCAAGATTGATCTCCGTTCGAGATATCATCAGCTGAAAATAAATCCAGATGATATATCCAAAACAACCTTTAGAACCCGATACGACCATTATGAGTTCTTGGTCATGTCTTTTGGGTTAACCAATGCCCTAACAACTTTTATGGATTTAATAAACAGAATCTTCAAACCATTCTTAGATTTGTTCGTGATTGTGTTCATAGATGATATCCTAATTTACAGTAAGAGTGTTGAAGAACATGAAGAGCATCTGAGGTAGTCTTGAGTCTTGAAACAGGAGAAACTATATGCTAAATTTTCAAAGTGTGAATTTTGGTTGGAAAAGGTAGCCTTTTTTGGCCATGTTGTGTCAAGGATGGAATTATGGTAGACCAGGAAGATAGAAGCGATGAAGAAGCGGCCAAAGCAGACCACTCAAGCGGAGGTTAGAAGTTTCTTGGGTTTGGTGGGTATTGTAGAAGATTCGTAAAGGTTTTCTAGTCTTGCTTCCTTTGACCGGTTGACTCAAAAGCGGTTAAGTACCGATGGTCGAAGCATGTGAAGCAAGTTTTGAAACTAAAAGAATTGTTGACTCTGCGCGATCCCCTAACCTTACCATCGGGACAAGAAGGGTTCACGATCTATTGTGATGCCTCTAGAGTTGGGTTAGGATGTGTCTTGATGCATTTGGAAAGGTTATTGCGTATGCATCTAGGCGATTGAAGATACATGAGAAGAATTACCCAACTCATGACTTGGAATTAGTCATGCGGTGGTGTTTGCCTTACGAATATGGAGACATTATTTGTATGGTGTGCGTGTGGACATATTTACAGATCATAAGAGTTTGCGATACATAACCACGCAAGGATTTGAATCTCAGACAAAGAAGATGGTTAGAGTTGCTTAAGGATTATGACCTTAGTATTCTTTACCATCCCAGGAAAGCCAACGTGGTGGTGACGCTCGATCTGAGATCAATGGGCAGCTTGGCCCATTTGGCAATACAAAAGAGGGGTATTGTTCGTGAGGTACAAAGATTGGGAAACCTCGGGGTTAACTTAACTGAGATCGGTGAAGGTAGGGTGGTGGTACATGATACCTCGCAGTCTGCCTTAGCTTCAGAAATAAAAGAAAGTCAGTTTGAGGATACGGAGTTTGTTGGATTTCGGGAGAGGATCCAACAGGGAAAACCTTCACAGTTTACATTGGGAGATAATGACGGAACCATTCGGTATAAGGGTAGGTTATGTGTTCCTAAGGTAAAAGATCTAAGGAGGAAGATCTTAGATGAGGGTCACAACACAAGATATTCCATTCATCGTGGTCAACAAAAATGTATCGGGACCTCAAGGCAAATTCGGTGGGACGGGATGAAGAAAGCGTTGCGGAGTTTGTCGGAGATGTCTTATATGTCGCCAGTGAAAAGTGAACATCAAAAACCCGGATTACTTCAGACATTGGAGTCCCCATGTGGAAATGGGAGGCGATTCATATGGATTTTGTAATGGCCCACGAAAACTCGAGAAGGGTATGATTCTATTTGGGTGGTTGTTGATCGGCACAAAGTCAGCCCATTCTTCTGGTCAAGACTACGTATCGCGCACCACAAGATGCATGATTTATTTGAAGGAGATTGTGCGGTTACAGGATTCCTTTACAAATTATTTCAGATAGGGGTTCCCGATTCACCTCACACTTTTGGCAAAGTTTCCAGCAGGTCTCGGGACAAAAGTTAAGTTAAGCGACTTTCCACCCATGAACAGATGGGCAAGCCGAGCGAACAATCCAAACACGAGGACATGTTGCGATCTTGTGTGTTAGATTTTAAGGAAAGTGGTTGGACCATCTATGTCTAATTGAGTTACTTTACAACAATAGTTTTCACTCTAGCATACAAATGGCCGTTTGAAGCATTATATGGGCGAAAATGTAGGTCTCCACTTAGATGGTTCGAGGTGGGTGACGCAATCGTTCGGACACGAAGTCATTCAAGAAACAAATGATAAGGTGCAGATGATTCGGGAGCGGGTCAAAACAGCTCATAGCCGTCATAAGTCTTATGCGGATCATCGGAAAGAGATCTTGAATTCAAGAGGAGAAAGTATTTTTAAAAGTGTCCCCAATGAAGGGAGTGATGTGTTTTGGTAAGAAAGGGAAATTGAGCCCAAGGTTTATTGGGCCATATGAGATCTTGCGAAGAGTGGGGAATGTGGCTTATGAATTATCACTTCCACAAGAAGTAGGCGATGCATCCGGTATTTCATGTGTCAATGTTACGAAAATACTTGCACGATCCAAGTCACGTCATCCTTCCCCAGGAGATAGTTCTTAATGAAGGGCTTCAATATGAAGAGATTCCGGTGGAAATACTTGATAGGAAGGTTAAGCGCCTTAGGAATAAAGATATTACTTCCGTGAAGGTCCTATGGAGGAATCACTCCACAGAGGAAGCCACCTGGGAAGCTGAAGATGCGATGAAAGTCAAATATCCATTTCTATTTGACTAAGGTAATAAATAAAAAAATAAAAATGGTGTTACATAGTACTTCATGTGTGTGCCATTTGCGTGTCTATATGCATGTGTTACAACCTTATTCTCATTCGAGGACGAATGCTTCTTAAGGAAGGGAGAATGTGAAGCCCCAAATTAGTGTTACAATAACGAATAAACATTATTGTGTCTATGTGATTATGTTACGACCTTATTCACATTCGAGGACGAATGTTGCTTAAGGAGGAGAGAATGTAAAATCCGAAAAAAATAATAATAATACATAGTTGTGGTTGGGTTAATAAAAATACATATATATAAGAAAACAAAGAATACATTGCATGGGATGGAGTTAGTGTTAAAGTTGGATAAATAGATGGATAAAAATGAAAATAAGAAAAAAAAACAAAAGAGAAACAAAAACAAAAACAAAAACAAAAACAAAAACAAAAAAGAAGAAGAAAAGAAACATGCAGCACGTCCATCTCCTCTTTACCCCTTTCCCCCCTTTTTCATTTCCCCTCCAACTCTTGTCATTCCACCTCTCATAGGTTATAGAAAACTCTCCACTTATACATTGTATTTACACACAAACAAAGTACATAACATAAAGGTTAGAAAATCAGAAAAAAACAAGTGAACAAGAAGAGGAAAATTCTGGAAAAAAAACAAGAAAGTAAGAAGAACAACAATAAAAGAAATACTAGGGAGCAAGGGTCCCTTGTAGCAACCGAATAACAATCATTTCACACATACAAGATGAGTTTTCTCACTCAGAAATTCTTGGTAACATCCTTTATTTTTAGTTCAATACATGTTAGAATAAGAATTGAGTGTTGAAAAGAAATATTGAACTTTTGATTATTTAGATAACTAGTTACGTCATGAACTTTACAAACTGTTCTCACTGAGTTATAATTGTTAGAATTTGATGAAATTCGGAAGAGTGGTACACCTCTATAATATGATCATATAGAACCAAAAATGAGGTAAAATGGACATACGGTTTGAAAGTTATCATAGTTCAAAGTTCCTGCCTTAGATTTGGTCGAAATTCGGAAAGGCATAATTACGGACTGTTTTTATTGAGTTTTACTTATTAGAATTATATGAAAATTTACATGGTTGTAAATCTCTCTGTTACGGACAGATATAGATAAAGATTTATTAAAACGGACTTACGAGTTGAGAGTTATTGTAGTTTGAAGTTGCTGCCTCGGATTCATCGGAATCCAGAAGGGCAGGACGTTGAAACGTAAAACTGTACTAATCCGTGGGGAATATGAAAATTGTTATTAAATGAAAGTTCTATATATCTCTGTTGTGGACATTTTGAGACCTTAAGGGGGTCTATCCGACTTACGGATTGATAGTTATCGCTGTTTAAAGTTTCTGCCTCGGATCTATCGAGATACAGGAAGGGCAGCGAATAAAAGTGTAAAACTGTACCAAACGGTACAGAATATGAAAGGATGGTTCACACGGAGACGTGTAGCTCTCTGTTCTCGTAGTTTTGAGAATTTATGGGGCTTGAACGGGTTTACAGATTAGGAGTTATGACTATTCTAAGATTGGGTGTTGTTTAATAAAAATTCTGCCGTAACAAATTTTATGTGGCTGTTTTGAGGATAAATTTGTGTTAGTTACCCAAAATAGTTTTAAATGAAATTTGGTACAGTGAAAGATCTCCGTCTTACCTTAGTTTCCGCTTCAGAAACACCTTAGTTGGAGTTATGGTTAAAAAGTTATAATCGTTACAAGTATGAATGACAGAATGTTGGGAAAGAGAATATTATTTATTCGATCTTCTGAAAAATATGAAAAGTGAATACGTGTTCACATAAATATATAAATATATAATGGATCGGGTTGCACGCCGCAACAAAACGTAAAGTGAATACGCGTTCACAAATACGTAAACATAATGGATCGGGTTGCACGCCGCAACAAAACGTAAAGTGAATACGTGTTCACAAATACGTAAATATAATGGATCGGGTTGCACGCCGCAACAAAACGTAAAGTGAATACGCGTTCACAAATACGTAAACATAATGGATCGGGTTGCACGCCGCAACAAAACGTAAAGTGAATACGTGTTCACAAATACGTAAATATAATGGGCCTGCCGCACGCCGCAACAAAACGTAAAGTGAATACGCGTTCACAAATACGTAAACATAATGGATCGGGTTGCACGCCGCAACAAAACGTAAAGTGAATACGTGTTCACAAATACGTAAATATAATGGGTCGGGTTGCACGCCGCAACAAAACGTAAAGTGAATACGCGTTCACAAATACGTAAATATAATGGGCCTGCCGCACGCAACAAAAACGTAAAGTGAATACGGGGTTCACGAATACGTAAACATAATGGATCGGGTTGCACGCCGCAACAAAACGTAAAGTGAATAAGTGTTCACAAATACGTAAATATAATGGATCGGGTTGCACGCCGCAACAAATATGAAAGATGAATACATGTTCGCCTTTATATAAATATGAAAAGTGAATACGCGTTCACAAATATATAAATGTAACAAACATATGGAAATGTAGGGGAATGTCCTAACGTATAATACGAGATAAACTGAAGTGTTAGTTAAACCGAGAATTTCCTATGAGGAGTTGTTGCATATTTAAAAATGTTGTAACCTGATATGTTTTTTGCAATATGCTTATTACGTTATAATGTGATTGCGCTTGGAATATTGTGGTGTTACTTTGAATTGCAGGGTAAGGTTCTCACTCAGCCCCATATGGTAGGGCTGACTCTTTATTTAACATGTTTCAGGAAAGCGTGATAGAGGAAAGGCTCCACGCCAAGGCTAGCGATCGTCCCGCAGCCTCTTGTCATACCAAGTCCATTGTTTCGGGCTTGGTACTCGTCAGGTTCAGAATGTCAGTTCCAATATCTCGGGAAATGCCCGTGTGGAATGGTATCCCTTCCAACTTAGAATAATATTTGTCAGTATGTCTATGTAGGAACAATATTTGCACGAGCATGGGCTCGCGTTATATTTTCAATAAAGTCATAAACAAATTTCTTTATTGTTATTTTTATTAATAGCTCCGTATTTGAATATAAGTTTAAATTTCTAAATAAAGGGAATTAAATGGTGCTCCTGGTGGAAAATAATTGTCCAGGTGCCATCACGCCCTAAGTAAAGACTTAGGAAAAGTCGGGGTGTGACAAACGGGTTTACAGATTAGGAGTTATGACTATTCTAAGATTTGGTTTTGTTTAATAAAAATTCTGCCGAAACAAATTTCATGTGGCTGTTTTGAGGATAAGTTTGTGTTAGTTACCCAAAGTAGTTTTAAATGAAATTTGGTACAGTGAAAGATCACCGTCTTACCTTAGTTTCAGCTTGAGAAACACCTTAGTTTGAGTTATGGTTGAAAAGTTATAATCATTACAAGTATGAATGACGGAATGTTTGGAAAGAAAATATTATTTATTTGACCATCTGAAAAATATGAAAAGTGAATACGTGTTCACATAAATATATAAATATATAATGGATCGGGTTGCACGCCGCAACAAAACGTAAAGTGAATACACGTTCACAAATACGTAAACATAATGGATCGGGTTGCACGCCGCAACAAAACGTAAAGTGAATACACGTTCACAAATACGTAAACATAATGGATCGGGTTGCACGCCGCAACAAAACGTAAAGTGAATACGTGTTCACAAATACGTAAATAGAATGGACCGGGTTGCACGCCGCAACAAATATGAAAGATGAATACGTGTTCACCTATATATAAATACTTTGGATCGGGTTGCACGCCGCGACAAATATGAAAAGTGAATACGCGTTCACAAATATATAAATGCAACAAATATATGAAAATGCAAGGGAATGTCTTAACGTATAATACGAGATAAAATAAGGTGTTAGTTAAACTAAGAATTTCCTATGAGAAGTTGCTGCATATTTAAAAGTGTTGTAACCTAATATGTTTTTGCAATATGCTTATTACGTTATAATGTGAATGCACTTGAAATATTGTGGTGTTACTTTGAATTGCAGGGTAAGGTCCTCACTCAGTTCTGGATGGTAGGGCTGACTCTTTATTTAACATGTTTCAGGAAAGCGTGATAGAGGAAAGACTCCACGTCAAGGCTAGCGATCGTCCTGCAGCCTCTTGTCGTACCAAATCCATTGCTTCGGGCTTGGTACTCGTCAGGTTTAGAATGTCAGTTACAGTGTCTCGGAAAATGCCCGTGTGGGATGGTCTCCTTTCCAACTTAGAATAATCTTTGTCAGTATGTCTATGTAGAAACAGTATTTGCACGAGCATGTGCTCGCGTTATGTTTTCAATAAAGTCATAAACAGATTTCTTTATTATTATTTTTATTAATAGCTCCGTAGTTGAATATAAGTTTAAATTTCTAAATAAAGAGAATTAAATGGCGCTCCTGCTGGGAAATAATTATCCAGGTGCCATCACGCCCTAAGTAAAGGCTTAGGAAAAGTCGGGGCGTGACATTAATACAGTCCAGTCCATTACAATACAGTACAATCCAATATAAAAATATACAATCCAGTGTGACGTACCAAACGAGCCTTAGGTGTTAGCCATCTAGTCCATTTCTTATTCGAGGAAGTTTGTATTTGAGTGTGGGGCCCACTTGTCTTTTTACTAATCCAAACATAACAACTTCACTAAGTGCCCGTTTGGTTGGCTTTTCCAAAGGCCAGAAGTGCTTTTGAAAAGCCAAAAGCATTTTTGGCCTTTAAATAGAGTGTTTGGTTGACAAATGAATATGTGTTTTTGGGTTCCAAAAACACTTTTGGAAGAAGCTCAAAATTTGGGCTTCTTGAGTAGAGTTTATTTTGGCTTTCTACTTTTTTTTTTATTTTTTATATAAAAGTACTTTTTTTATTGACAATCAAACGCCTAACAATTTTTTCATAAAAGCTCTACTTGAAAAAGCTCTACTCCTAAAAGTTTGACTCCTATAAGCTCTTTTTAATAAGATGTATCAAACGGTCCCTAATTACTCAGCCTGTACTGTCCAGTGTACTAAAGTCATAAAATTTGTTCCCTTTTATTTGCTGCTTAAACAATTACTAGTAGCATTAATCAAAAGGATTATTTCATTAAATTACTCTTTTGTTTCTTCTTAATTTTTTCCAGAAGATTATAACTGGTAAAATTGGTAAGACTTCTTAGAAAATTGTATAAATAATTTATTTGAACAAGGTAGAATTGACCAAAATATATCTTCTTAATTTCCTAAAATAATAATTATTAAACCAAATTTATGATTAAATTGACAAATAAAAAGTGGCTCAACTAGTCAACAGTTTAAAACTTTGTTCCATCGACTTCTTTAATTTTGCAGTAAACACAACTTGTTTGTGTAGATGGCGTGCACATTTGTAACATAAAATTCTAAATATTTAAGTCAGCTATATATTTAAATATGTTTTAAGTCATTGCATGTCTAGTTCCTTGTCTTGCTCTTCTTTAGTATCAAATGCCTGTACTAAATGCCTGCTAAGAATTATTAGCAAACTAATTATAACAATAACTTCACTTACCCTAAGGTTCCCCGGTGTTTTGAGAAGTGTTTTATGAGAGTAAATATTTATGTTCCACCAATCAATTATTGGGAAGTCCTTTTGTTAAATGTTAGAGAATCAGTATATATGTGTTGATCAATATTTAATAAAAATACTTTAGCACCAAATTATGAAAATTAACATATGTAAAGATTCACTTTACAATTACCTCTATTTAAATAGATTATTTATTATTTTAATAAATATATATTTTAATTAAAATCAAAGTAATAATAGTGATATATATAATTGTTTTTACATCATCACGTCATCTAAATGATATATATATATTTAAAGTGTGAAATTTCATATCTTGAAAATAAGATAACGTTAACAATAAGAGTACTTACGCTAATGATGTATATGAATTAAACTCCTAATTTAAATGCCTAAAATAGTAAGTTTGTGATTAATAAAGACTTATTTGTCATAATTATTATTGTTATGTATTGATAAGTAGATGCTAATTTTGCATAGGTCAACCCCAATATTTAGTGTTAGATCACTAGCTTAAGCACATATAAACAATACATTAAACAGCAATTATTATGAATAGTTTAAATAACAAATTAAATAGTCAAAAAATAAACAAAGATATTCTTTGGATTCATGAATCCAAGCAAAGAAATAGGAATATGTTTTATTTTCCATCTGAAATATACAGCAAAGCGTATCGAGAATCTTAGTTTTGGGCGGTGGGGTTCATTAGCTTATGAGTACTATACTAGTTTATAATTATATAATCTTTAAACTTGAAATGCAAAGCTCAATTAAATGTCCTGCATTTTACGAGCACTATTTCAAAAAATAGTTATTACTCCTCTGTTTCAAATTATTTGTCACATTTTTAATTTATACGATCCTTAAAAAATATTAATTAAGAGTGGTATTTGATCTGTTTTACCCTTATTTATGTCTAAGTTATAATTTATGTTCATTAAATGTTTACTCTATTTATGTGTCATCTTCGTTAATGACAAAGGGTAAAATGGAAAAAAAAAATTAATTATGTCTTGAACTTCTAAAATGATAAATAATTTAGATAACTATTTTTAGTAATCACTACAAATAATTTGAAATCGGAGGGAGTATTGAATAAAAATCCACTTCATTTGTTGTAGTTGTTTTGTGGAATTTGTCGTTATTAGAATTGGAAAAGAACCGAACATTTACATTTCATTGTTCGAAACATATGACCTACCTTTTTAAAATAGATAATAATGTCGTTTTATTATTTTTATTAACTGTATTCCCTCCATTCACATTTAATTATCCTATCAAGGACTGCAAAGTACTGATGGAGAACGTGCATATTAAGCGGAGGGGACAATCTTACTTCCATAAACTCTCGAACGAAAAAGAAGATAGAGACATAGTGCTGGGAGATCTGGTAGGTACTAGAATAATTGGGTATTGTGAAAGCATTAAGGTTGAGGAGGTTCAGGGTGTTGTTCGCAGGATTCGCAGGGGACGAGCGACCGGGCCTGATGAGATCCTAATTGAATTGTGAAAGAGCGCAAGCAGGACAGATTTAGAGGGACTGACAGAGTTGTTTAACGTCATTTTTAAGACGGCGAGAATACCCGAAAAATGGAGGTGGAGTAAAATGATTCCTTTGTACAAGAACAAATGTGATATCCAAAGTTGCAACAACTATAGGGGTATCAAGTTGTTAAGCCACACTATGAAAGTTTGGAAAAGAGTCGTGGAGATGAGGGTGAGAAGAGGCGTGTCTATCTCCGAGAACCAATTTGAATTAATGTCGGGACGTTCGACTACAGAAGTCATTCATCTTATTAGGAGGTTGGTGGAGCAGTATAGGGAGAGGAAGATAGACTTACATATGGGTTTCATCGACCTCGAGAAGGCATACGACAAAGTCCCTAGGGAGGTTCTATGTAGATGTTTGGAGGTTAGAGGTGTACATGTGGCATACACTAGGAAAATCAAGGATATGTATGATGGAGCCAAGACTAGGGTACGGACAATAGGAGGAGACTCGGAGGGCTTTTCAGTGATGATGGGGCTGCACTAGGGATCAACTCTTAGCTTATTCTTATTTACCTTGGTGATGTATGGACTGACGTGATAAATTCAAGGGGAGGTGCCATGGTGTATGTTATTCGCAGACGATGTAGTCCTGATTGATGAGACTCGCAGCGGAGTAAACGCTAAGCTGGAGGTTTGGAGACATACTCTAGAGTTTAAAGCGTTCAGGTTGAGTAGGACCAAGACAGAATACTTAGAGTGCATGTTCAGTAATGGAAGAGACCTTGAGACATGCGTGGATGTGAGGCTTGGTACTAAGGTCATTCCAAAGAAAGAAAGCTTCAAGTACCTCGGGTCTATTATCCAAGGAAATGGATAGATTTATGATGATGTCACACATCATATTGGGGAAGGGTGGATGAAATGAAGGCTCACATCTGGAGGTGCCACCAAAAATTAAAATCAAGTTCTATAGGGTGGTCATTAGACCGATTATGTTGTATGGGGCGGAGTGTTGGCCGTTCAAGACTTCGCACACCTAAAAGATGAAAGTTGCAGAGATGAGGATGCTAAGATGGATGTGTGAGCATACAAGGAGTGATATAATTAGAAATGATGATATTCAGGATAGATTGGGAGTGACCTCGGTGGAGGATAAGATGCGAGAAGCGAGGTTGAGATAGTTTGGGCACGTGCAAAGGAGACACACAGATGCCCCAGTGCGGAGGTGTGAAAGGTTGGCTATGAACGGGTACAAGAGGGGCAGAGGTAGGCCGAAGAAGTATTGAGGAGAGGTGATTAGATGAGATGTGGCGCAGGTGCAACTCACTCAGGACATGACCTAAAATAGTGGGTTATTGAGGACAAGAATTAGGGTAGAAGGGTAGTAGGTAGTCCAATGTAATCCTACCTACGCTTACACACGGATAGTTATAGTGTTATTATTGTAGGCTCGCTTAGCTTATCATACTAGTAGGCACATTATTTCTGTATACTCCACTGTCGTTTGATTTATGTTGCTATGTGGTTGTTGTTGTATTTACTAAAAAATAATTATTTCAAAATTTTGATCTTTTTTAAATAGCTGGATTTTTTTATTTTCAATTTTATCCTTAGCATTAAATTTTCTAGAAATTAAAGCAAATTGATCACTTAATTACTATGGAAATGGAGGAAATACTGTAAAATGAGTAGTTTTATTGAAAAAACAAAAACAAAATAAGAAATTCACATGATGCTTCCTGCAATAATAGAAGTATTGTTAATTGCTCATATGACATATCCTATGAATAAGGACAGTAAAGTGCCGAATTCTCGCTGACGTTCTTCATTCTTGAATGTATATATTATTTTAATTCCTTAATTATCAAATAATATCTTTAATTATTGCACTTTAAATAATTCAAATAATCAAGTTGCACTTATTATACTTTATATATAGTATTCATTAAATTTTACTGTAGAAAATATTTTTTGTCTCATTATATTTACTGATTTACATTTGTGTTATTTTATATTTACTGATTTACATTTGTGTTATTTTATATTTACTATATGTATATATAAGAATTGAGATGTAAACAAATTGCATAAGCTATATTAAGAATTGACATACCGCAAATATACGAAAATTATCACCAGTATTTTCTGAACTTGTTTAAGATGTCATTCTCTTCGTAATTGAAACCTTGTTCTGTTTTATTATTACTTTGATAAGTGAATTTATGGAAAACTTACATAGTTAATTCTTTAGGTAATCCGGAGGAACCGAGCAATAATCAAGAAATTCCTAAGTGTCCGGTTGGTCTTCCGGACGAAAGTAGCTCGGTGTCTACAAAAGAAGAAATAATCATGATATGATATGATATGATTGAAGAATGTTCTTTATGTTACGGATTTGACATGCAATTTAATTTATGTATCACAACTAGTTGATTATTTAGATTGTGATGTGACATTTAATAAAATTATGTGTGCTATACTGGATTCCACCACGAGGAAGTTGATTGGAAAGAGTGAGCGTCGAGGTGGACTTTACTATTTTCGGAATGTGATGCTGATACGGGCTATGAAGGCAGAGACAATTGATTGGTTCGATCTTTGGCACAAACGGTTTGGTCATCCTTTAGCACAAGTAACGAAGTCTATTACAATATTAGGTTTAAAGAAAAGTGGTGATAGATTTGATAGATAATGTCAACGAGCAAAGCAAACGAGAAGTATTTTTCCTCTAAGTAATAATATTTCTTCGGATACTTTTGAGATGATCCATTGTGATTTATGGGGACCATATATAACCCCTTCCTCTTATGGTGCTTTATATTTTTTACTATTGTGGATGATCGTTCACGAGCCGTGTGGATCTTTCTCTTAGTTGATAAGAAAGAAGTGTCTCAAACCTTGAAGAATTTCTTTGCTCTTGTGGAGAGGCAGTTCGAAAAAAGGGTAAAGATAGTTAGAAGTGATAACAAAACTGAGTTCACGTGTATGAAGACTTACTTTTTCGAACATGGAATTCTGTTTCAAACATCTTGCTCAGGGACACCTCAACATAATGGAACAGTAATGGAAGTTCGAAAGAAAACACCGTCACATTCTTAATGTGGCATAATCATAGAGATTTCAGGACCATTTTTCGATTAAATTTTAGGGAGAATGTGTTTTGACAGCTGGGTATTTGATCAATAGAACACCGTCTTAGATTTTGAATGAAAAAACCCCCTATAAAATTTTATACGGGAATGCACCCTAGTGATCACTTAAGGGTGATAGGGTCATTATGTTACGCACACACAAAAGAAAGAACGAAGGATAAATTTGAGAGTCGAAGTCGTATGTGTGTCTTCTTGGGATACCCCTATGAAAAGAAGGGTTGGAGCTTGTATGACTTAGAGAACGACAAATATTTGATCTCAAGAAATGTAAATTTCTACGAGAGTAAGTTCCCCTTCGCAAAGATCAAGCAACTTAACCGACATCATAGAAGTAATACCGAACGGAGGAGAATTTTTGGAATAAAGATGTGTTAACGTGGACGAAACGGAGGGAGAAATAAACTAACACAACTTCAAAGAAGACATGACTAATAATATAAGTACAAATGAAATTCAGATAGATGGAGTGCAGACACCGAATGTCAAATCTACGGATCATCAGGATTTAGACCGGACAAAGACCGAAATAGAAAGAGATAACATGGAGGAAGTACAGTCGCAATGCATCCGTACCAACAAAATATACCCAAAAAAAATCTAGGTCGAGGTAAATGTCAAAAGCACAAATCAATCCGGCTACGCAACTACGTCACTGAACCTTTCTGGAAATAAAGTCCATCAACTCATCCACTCGATTCTCAGCAATCCTCCGGTGCACCTTATCCTTTAGCTAACTATATATTCTGTGATAATTTTTTTTTTTTGCAACACCAAAGGTTCCTTGCAACAATTACAACAGAAAACCGAATCAAAAACCTTTTTTGGAGGTAATGAAAAAATATATATTGGAAACTAGTTATGCGGCAAGAGATCCAAATGTTGGAGGATAATGGAACATGGACACTAGAAACTTTGCCACCAGATAAGAAAGCACTCAAATGTAGATGGGTGTACAAAATTAAGTACAACTTTAACGGAACAATCGAGAGATATAAAGCTCATTTGGTCATATTCGAAAATAAACAGGAGGAAGGAATTGACTATAATGAAACTTTTGCTCTGGTTGCTAAGATAGTAATTGTTCGGACCTTTTTGACTGTTACAGCTGCACAAAACTGGACGTTGCATCAGATGGATGTGCATATGCTTTCTTACACGGAGAGCTTACGGAATAACTTTATATGAAATTACCACCGGGATTTCGTGTTCCTAATCAGGGCAAGTATGTCGACTCCGAAAATTTCAAAGTAAGCTTCAAAGTGTTGGTTTGCGAAATTGTCAAGTGCTTTGATAAAATATGAGTTCAAACAGTCATACTCTGATTATTCTCTATTCACTATGCACCGGGGAGATATGCAACTTAACGTTTTAGTCTATGCTATGACTTGATTATTTTAAAAAACGACCATAGTACCATTGAACGATTCAAAAATTATATCCACACATGTTTTCACATGAATGGGTTGAGCCCTCCGAAGTAGTTTCTGGGAGTTGAAGTTGAACGTGGATCAACTGAGTTATTTCTTTCTCAATAAAAATATACCTTGAAAATAATCTCTGAATCTGATTTATTGGGAGCTAAACCAATCAATACTCCTATGGAATAAATCATGATTTGACATTGGTCAAATGAGCTACTTTAGAATATCTGGAACAATACTATAGCCTGATCGGTAGACTAATATAGCTCAATTTCAGGAGACCTGAGTTGTAGTATTTTGTGCATGTTCTGTCCCGATTCACGCAGCAATCAAAGGAAGCACACTGGAATGTGGCTCTTCATATACATATATATATTTTCTTTTATTTTTTATGTAATTTTACCTATTTAAAAATATTTAGTATAATAACATTATTTTATGAAATACTAAAAACCAAATATCAATGGGCTTACGCCTCGTCGAGGCATATGTAAAATGTTTCATCTTACCCAGCCTTTTGATACACTGACCACTAAATGCCATGCAGTTTTATTGGAGAACTGTCCATCTTCAGAAATATTCCAAATTGCATAGTCCTTTATTGATCTTCATTTCCCACCTTGACTGAGCTAATATGAAGTGCAATTTGGTCTGGTACTGTGTTGTATAGTTTATGCGTATCCCAAGCATTGTTGATCAAGAAGTCCTTCAGCTTTGGATTTCTGTTTATCATTTGATTTGGACATATTTGTGCTAAAGGAACATTTTCCATCCAAGTATCCCACCAAAAATCAATGTTCCCCTTGTTGATTCTCCATGAGATGTGCCTTTCACTCTGATCTCTAGCTTGCCCAAAGAAGGTGCTTCCAAGCTTGAGAGTTACCAGATATCCATTTCTTTTCAACTGGATAAGATCTTGAGCAGTACTTTGCCTTGAGAAAATCAGCCCATAAGAATTCTTTTGATCTAAACTGCCATCATCTTTTAATAGAAAGGGCATTCGATATATTTCTCATGCTTCTTATCCCAATACCAACTTCATCCTTAGGAAAATATAGATTTTCCCATTTGCTCCAGTGGTATTTGTTTCCTCCTTCGTTTGTTGCCCCCAAAAATTTGTCATATGTTTCTCCATTAGCTCAATAGTTCCTGCAGGGGGTTAATTACTAGCAGACATAATATATGTAGGTAAAGATTGAATAATATTTTTGAAAGAGAATAATATCCTCCTTATTTTCATTAATGAGATGGTGTATATACATGCTATACAATTTTTAATTATGAAAATTAAATCTACATTTTCCTAATATAAAATTACTATTTTTTTCTAATACAAGACTACTACCATAATTATACATGTACAAGAACTCTAATAATTATGATAAGGAATATACATCATATATACACGATATTGACCGTGTATACCGTGGTAGTCTTTCACACCCCCGAAAGAGAATAATCCCCTCATTATTTTCATTAATGAGAATGTATATATAAATGATACACAATTTCTAATTATGGAAATTAAATCTACCTTTTACTAATACAAGACTACTACATTTTTCTAATACAAGACTACTACCATAATTATACATGTACAAGAACTCTAATAGTTATGGTAAGGAATATACAAAATATACACACCATATACACTGTTTTGACAGTGTATACCATGGTAGTCTTTCACACTCCTGCAGTCATAGCGGGCGGTTGTCATACACTGAGACTGTCCCTAAAATCTTCAAATAGAACTAAGGGAAGACACTTGGTAAACATGTCATAAATTTGGTACCGTGAAGGGACATGCAAGACACATACTTGTCCACGAGCTACCTTTTCACGAACAAAGTGAATATCCATCTCGATATGTTGGACCGGATTTCCAAAGAGATAGACTACACTAACATTATCGCAGTAGACCAAGGTAGCTTTCTGAATAGGAAAGTGAAGCTATAATAGGAGATTACGCAGCCAACATGACTCAAACACCACATTGACTACCTCTCGATACTCGGCCTTCGCACTGAATCGAGATAAAGTAGCCTAGTATTTATCCGACCGAGAGACCAAGGTATCACCAAACAATAACCAGATGTCGAACATCTGATATCTGGACATCCACCCCAATCAACATCTGTATAAGACACAAGAGTAGATACGGAGGATAGATATAAGTGCAAACCATAATCAAGAGCGCCCTGAATGTAACACACAATGCGTTTGAGAGCATGTATGTACTCGTCCCTCGGATCATGCATAACTAAACACACCTGTTGCACTGCATATATAATATCAGGCCTCGTGAAAGTAAGGTACTGAAGAGCCTCTGCAAGACCTTAATAGTGGGAGGGATCCTCGTAAGGTGTGCTAGAATTAGAACTCAGATTCGGTTTGGTGTCAACCGGAAAAGGAGAGGACTTACATGATGACATGTCAGCCCGTTCAATAATATTAGATGCATACTTACTCTGGGATAGAAAAAGACCACTTGCATAATGAGTAACAATTATCCCCAAAAAATAACTCAAGGGCCCCAAGTATTTCATAGCAAATTCTGAACTGAGAAGAGACATGATAGACTTGTGCAGGTTATCAGAAGAGGCAGTCAATGTAATATCATCTACATATAACATAATGTATGTTAGAAAACCATGTATATGGTGTGTATAATCCTTACCATAATTATTAGAGTTCTTGTACATGTATAATTATGGTAGTAGTCTTGTATTACGAAAATGTAGTAGTCTTGTATTGGAAAAGGTATATTTAATTTCCATAATTAGAAATTATATATCATGTATATATATACCTTCTCATTAATGAAAAAAAGAGGGGATTATTCTCTTACATGTAATCAGCAGTCTAGGACAATATTTCCTTCTCCAAAACCTAGCTTCCGCCGCCCTAACTCGGCAACCTCTCGGCCACCACCGGTCGACGACCCCTCCACTCCCTTCAATTTTTTTCAAATCCCTAATTCTTCTCTTATTTTTCCATCATGTCTACCACAAAGAACACATTTCATCTTACCCTTACAATCTCCAATATCAAAAACAACATTTATGTTCTTCTTGAGATAGAAAATGTCAAATACATGACATGGGCAGAACTGTTTAAATTTCACGTCCGGTCTAATAGAGTCCTCCATCACATCGTCCCATCGGAGACATGCAAGGAGAAGGTGCCTTCTACGGATGATGAAATTGATATGTGGGCAACTATTGATTCTACGGTCCTTCAATGGATCTATTCCACCATCTCTACGGACCTCTTACAGTCAATCATCGAACCCGACGCTGCGACAATGGGAGCTTAGAATAAGATGCGTGAGATATTCCAAGACAATAAAAATTCACATGTCATGACCCTTGAGAAAAAAATTCTCCGACATTAATATGAATGATTTTCCGACTGCCTCAGGCTATTATTAGCGACTTAAGGAGTTGTCGGATCAACTCAAAAAAGTTAATGCGTCTGTCACTAATGATCATCTTATTCTTCAGATGGTTGTGGGCCTCTTCGATGCGTATAATGACATTGGGATTCTACTTCGTCAAAACAATCTTCTCCCGTCATTCTATCAAGCACGTTCTATTCTCACCTTAGAACAAGCAGGATTGGCTAAAAAGGCATCTATCTGAGCCCATTCTGCCTTGATGGTGGCCATATCCCATGAAACTTATGACACCTAATCATTTTCCGAAAAGTATGGTCAAAACTGTAACAACGGGGATGACAAAAAGGGTCAAAGCCGTGGGAAAAATTGCGGTGGTGAATGTGGCAGCGGCCGAGTGGCGATGGCGTGGCGGTGGTGAGACCAAGCGAGGATGGCGGCGATAGGGGACTAGGCCACTGAACATATGTCGTGAGCTTGGGCCGCGCGTGTACACAGGCGTGCCGTGGGCGGCGAGCGATGTCGTACCACGCCCCATTTCCTTCAACTAATTGGGCGGGCCCAACGGCGACAAAGGTAGAAAACAACTAGGCGATGCGGTTCACGGAAGCAAGCCGCCTATTTGGGTCTTGGCCTCAACAGGCCTTCGCTGCTGCCAGCCCAATAGCGGAGACACTGACACCCACGGGTATTGACATAGTGATGCATACACATAGATTAAATACTCCGGATGTAAATTGGTACATGGACACCGGTGCTACTTCTCACATAACCTTCGCACCAGGTAATCTCTCGTCTTATTTAAAATTGAGCAAAAATTGAGACATAATTATTGGTAATGGTCATTTATGATCATACAAATTTATATCCCCCGAACCCACCTCTCTCCTTGCAAAATCTCCTTCATGCTCCTTACTTAATTAAAAATTTGGTGTCTGTTAGAAAATTTACAACTGATAATTGAGTTCTGTAAACTTTGATCTTTTTTGATTTTCTGTGAAGGAATTTTCGACGGGGATACCTCTAATAAGATGTGATAGTCGGGGCAAGCTATATCCCATCACCACTTTCACCATCACTACCACTAACCAAGTCATACCATCAACGTTTGCCGCCTTAGCACCTTCCTTATGGCATGCACATTTGGGTCATTAGGAGGCGTCTGTTATTTCTTCTCTTAAAAATAATAATTTTATTGAGTGTAATAGTATACATAGTACTAATGTTTGTCCGTCTTGTCCACTTGGGAAACATGTTAAATTACCATTTGTTGCTTTCAATTTTAGTACTTTGATGTCATTTGATATTACATAGTGATTTGTGGACATCTCTTGTTTTGAGCTCTTTGGGCCATCATTACTATGTGTTATTTTTGGATGATTATTCTAATTTTTTGTGGACTTTTCCATTGTCTAAAAAGTCTCAAGTTTATTTCACTTTTCTATCGTTTAGAGCATTCATTCGTACCCAATTTGAACGAAAAATTAAAAACATTCAATGTGATAATGGAAGGGAATTTGATAATGAGTCGTTTCGGGATTTTTGTAATAATAATGACATATCTTTTCGGTTTTCTTGTCCTTATATGTCCTCACAAAATGGAAAAGCCGAAAGAAAAATTCGTACCATTAATAATATTGTTCGTACTTTACTAATGCTTCATTACCATCTTCTTTTTGGCATCATGCATTACAAAAGGCTACTTAACTCCTTAACATACTCTCGAGCAAAGAACTAGCATACCAATCTCCATTATAAATTCTTTATTATAAGGATCCTTCGTATTCTCATCTTAGGTATTTGGGTGTTTATGTTATCCTCTCTTCTCATCCACTACAATTGACAAACTTCAAGCCCGTTAATACTGCTTGTGTTTTTTTTTTTGTTTATCCATCTAATCATCGTGGTTATAAATATTTGATTTATCCTATAATAAAATCATAATTAGTCGGCATGTAATTTTTTATGAGACCTAATTTCTGTTTGCTAAATTGTATCATTTAGTGTCTAGTTCTTATAATTTTTTGGATGATGGACTATCACCATATATCATCCACCATTGGGCCCAGCATAGCCGTGACCCAATTCTGCCAGCAGACCCACAACCTACTGGCCCAAATATTCCCTGTCCATATCCAGTTTCTCGGTTAGCGCCCACCGGTAGCCCACTGGTCTCGGTCTCGATGCGGTTTCTCGGCGAAGAGCCAGCTGCTGTTGTGTTTCTTTGTTCCGCTTTCTACATCTTCCATCAGTCCAGTCCATGACATCCCTACACCGACCCAGGTTCGGCCCACTTTTATTTCAAGTCAAGGTCCCGTTACACATATCTAATGTGGTAGTTTTAAACTAAAATGACATTTTAATCTCAATTCTAATATTACTAAATTACCCATACCATGTAACCCCGTGTCTGCCCTTCATGACCCGAATTCGAAACTGACCATGGATGATGAATATAATTCTCTTATTGAAAATAAGACATGAGAGTTAGTGCCCCGTCCACCTGGTGTCAATGTTATTCATTCTATGTAGATTTTTACTCATAAGGAAAATTGATGGTTGTTTTGAGAGGCATAAGATCCGTCTTGTAAGAGATGACAAAACTCAACATGTTGGTGTGAATTGTAGAGAGACATTTAGTCTGGTAGTCAAACTGAAAACCATTCACACTGTTCTTAGCCTAGCTCTCTCTAAAGCATGACTCATTCATCAACTGGAAGTGAAAAATGTTTTCTTACACGGTGATCTCAAGAAAATAGTATATATGCATTAGCCCTTGGGTTTCAGGGACACCGATCATCCTAACCACGTCTGTTTGCTGAAGAAGTCCTTATATGGGCTAAAACAGGCCCCTCAGACTTGGTATAAAAGGTATGCAGATTATGTGTCTACTATTGGGTTTTCTCACAACAGGTCCGATCATTCTCTATTCATCTATCGTCGTGGTACTTCTCTGGCATACATTCTGTTATATGTGGATGATCATATATTGACTGCCTCTTCTGATAATCTGCGCAAGTCTATCATGTCTCTTCTCAGTTCAGAATTTGCTATGAAATACTTGCGGCTCTTGAGTTATTTTTTGGGATAGTTGTTACTCGTCATGCATGTTGTCTTTTTATATCCCAGAGGAAGTATGCATCTAAGATTATTGAACGGGATGACATGTCATCATATAAGTCCTCTCCTACTTCGGTTGACATCAAACTGAAGCTGCGTGCTAATTCTAGCACACCTTATGAGAATCCTTCCCACTATTTCAGTCCTGCAAGGGCTTTTCAGTACCTTACTTTCACGTGGCCCGATATTACATATGTAGTGCAGCATATGTGTTTATTTATGCATGATCTGAGGGACGAACACATGTATGATCTCAAACGCATTGTGCATTACATTCAGGGAACTCTTTATTATGGTTTGCACTTATATCCATCCTTCGTATCTACTCTCGTTTCTTCTACAAATGCTGATTAGGGTGGATGTCTAGATACTAGACATTCGACATCTGGTTATTGTGTGTTTCTTGGTAATAACTTAGTCTCTTCGTCGGCTAAACACTTGACTACTTTATCGCTATCCAGTGTGGAGGCCGGGTATCGAGGGGTAGCCAATGTGGTGTCTGAGTCCTGTTGGCTGCATAATCTCCTATTAGAGCTTCAGTTTTCTATTCAAAAAGCTACCTTTGTCTACTGCGATAATGTTAGTGTTGTCTATCTCTCTAGAAATCTGGTCCAACATCAGTGCACTAAACATATTGAGATGGATATTAACTTTGTTCGCGAAAAGGTAGCTCGTGGACATGTACGTGTTGCATGTCCATTGTCACGCCCCAAACTCCGGGTACGTGACTGGTGCCCTACCTGGGCACCCTTCTACCCATACAACATAAGTAACTCGCGGAAGGTAAATAATACTCATTTTTTTTCTAAACAAAGGCAAAGCCGGAAAGGCTGCCATAATATATAACACCCCAAATGGAATTACAATGTACAACCATGTAAACACAACTCACGCCAGTCCAGCCCACATATGAATACAGACCTCTAAGAATTTGGACAATAAACTATGACGGGACAAGGCCCCGCCGTACCCCTGAATATATCAAGCCATAATGACAAGCTCCGGAACATTGTAGCCATCTCAAAATGCTGAACCAGGATCCTAAGCTCACGGATCCACAACTGAGTACCTAATTCCTGCGGGGATGAACGCAGCCCCCCGAAGGGGGTCAGTACAATAGGTACCAAGTATGTAAACATGAAGTACAGTAGACATGATCATAACTGTACAAAAAATGACAGGGGCGAGTATGAAAATCAAATACCAGATCCTACCGTGTCATATAAAACAAGAATACCTGTCTGTACATATCTATCATGTAATGTGACCATCTGAGTATCTAGCTTCGCACCATGGACTTTGTCCATGAACCAACTATCAAGTATTCTGCCCGCCCCTTCTGAGACGCGATAAAGTCATGTAATCTATGTTGCCCTGCCCATTAAGGTATACTGCCCGGTCCATTCTGGGACTCGATGTAATTATCAATATGTGTGACGTAACCCGGCCCATTTGCGGGACTCGGTGTATTCTTCGACATGTGACGTAACCCGACCCATTTGTGGGATGCGGTGTGATGATGCAATATGATGTAACCCGACCCATCTGCGGGACGCGGTGTGATCTTTTGTATAACGTAACCCGTCCCATCTGTGGGACGCGGTGTATGCATGTCTATATCGTAACCCGACCTATTTGCGGGACTCAGTGAATTGCATCTATAACATAACCAGGCCCGTTGTGGGACTCGGTGTATCAATGCAACCATATAACATTTTTAAACCATCTTTTGACTTCCCATTAAGCCGTTATAACTACTTCCCATAAAATTATTATAACAACCTTTCATTTTAGAAAACTAAGGCACTATCACATCTTTCCCTTTTTAATAAAACCAAGGCATTATCATGTCATGTAACTTTAGGGAAATGAACCCAAAGTACTACGTACATCTATTCTTTAAAAAGAATCATCATACAAATAACCCCCAAGATACTAACACTCGTAGTACCAAAACACTTCTACTATTCAAATCAAGTTACTACACCTTTTTAAATTCAACTCAAGGTTTTGAAATCAAGTAACTTCTACTTTCAACATTAAGGCAATTATTCCTTTAAAACAAGTAACCTATACTTCATCTAATCAAGTCACTTACACTTTTAAAATAAATCCAGTCTCATGACTTTCAAATAAATCTAGTCTCATGACTTTCAAATAAATCAAGTCTCATAACTTTCAAATAAATCCAGTCTCATGACTTACTAAAAACTCTTACCAACATCTCCCATAAGATTTGGTAAGGACTTAGGAATAATTTAGACATGCCTTTAACATAGAATCAATAACATGAATACTTCCTAACTTCAAAGAGTAGAATGAATCATGAAACAATACCACATGTATATTTCATACGTAGAGCATGCCAAAAGAAGGAAGAGGTTCACATACGCCGTTGGCTAACACGACAAGTAGCAATACGCTTCAATGTACTTCAACCTTATCGGCTATTCCTCAAGCCAAATAGAATATGCTACACGTAGTACTTCAACCTATAATGACGATAGCACTTCTATCAATATCATACTTTCTAGTATAAGACTTATACCACATAATGGCCCTCTAATTCTACGGAAATTTGGGCAGCACTTCCTTTGTTTCTACGTACTTTTCCACCTTTTCCAAGGCCCGTATTCATCAATCAACACGCCACATTTAAGGCACAACCAACAGTTAACCAAAGGGGATTACACGCCTAACATGTCGTGTACAATTCTGCCCCGCAATCTATATAAAAACAGTCCATAATTCTACAACAACGAGGGTACAATGTGAAGCCTTTAACACCCTTATTCCTTAGGACTTTCATTAGCCATTTACTACATTAACCATGCATGTTAGAGACTGATTTTCCAGCATAACAACACCCCAAACAGTCCATAAAAACGATATCACAACGTCTAACAGTTTTAGGCAGTTTTTCGGCCAACAACAACTATAACAATCCGATAATTCTTTCCTTAATCCATTTTATTCCAATTCAAGTTCCAACACTTCTATATATGATGTACCAACTTATCAACAACCATATTACCTCATTTTAATATGCGACAAGTGTGGATAACGACAACAATATAACCAACGGAACCAATGGCACAAAATTGCCTCAACTCGGCCAACAACATATCTATCACATACACATCTTATTTTCTATTTCTTCCTTAACATAAATTCATCCCTTAAACACAAAAATAAGTAATATCCAATTACTGCAAATTAAGAAGAATCATACCTCATTTTTAGCCTTAAAAACGTCCAAACAGTCCGGGGGTATATGGTCCGCAATTTTCGTTTCGCTCCACTTCTTCAAGTTCCAATCACATATATGTGACCCCTATGAACTTATACACAACTTCAATTTGTATTTCACTTCAAAAAGTTGATAAAACTTAGGGTTTCACACCCTCTATTCTCGGCCAACACCTTGTTCTTGGGGTTTAAGGGGTTATCTTTACTTAGCACTTCATTAGGGAGCTTAGTCTTGAGTTTGAGGATTTATCAACAAGGATTGAAGAATTTTAGTCTCCCATTTGTGCTCTTGGCCGAGAGCTCTCAAAGGAGAAAGCAAATTATTTCATGAAATTTGGCTAAGTGTTAAGTCTTGCAAGCCTTTGCTTGTATAAGTAATGTATCACAATGGGTAGGATCTTGACAAGTGTATGGCCTAAGTGTAGCAAGACAAGTGGAGTGGAACCCACAAGGCCCACTTGTCACAAAATATATAAGTCAAGTCTTCAAGACCAAGTGGGGGGGGGGGGGGGGGTTGGTGTGCCACGTGTTACTCTCACATTGGTCTAAAAATATTTTATAACCCAAAATATTAATAATTGGCCAAAATATAGAAAAATATTGTGGGCCCAGAAAATAAAATTTTCCGTTATTTGCGTGACCAAATCCGAACTTAAAAATCCATAAATCCAATATATTCCAAAAGACTCAAATACCAAATTTGAGAACTAAATTTCAATTAATAAACCTTTTCCTTCACAAATTTCCGATATTTTTCCTTAAGAAAAGTAATCTTTCTTTCTTTCCAAAATTCAAATCTTATTTCCATACGTACGTTCTCATCTCAATCTCTTGGAAATACGGGGTGTAACATCCATTCACGGTACTAAATTGCTGAAATCTTTACTAAGGATATTCCCTTAGTTCTGTTTGAATATTTTAGGGACAGTCTCAGCGTACGACAACCGCCCGCTATGACTGCAGGGGTGTGAAAGACTACCACGATATACACGGTCAAAACCATGTATATTGTGTATATATTTTTTATATTGCTTACCATAATTATTTGAGTTCTTGTACATGTATAATTGTGGTAGTAGTCTTGTATTAGAAAAAATGTAGTATTCCTGTATTAGGAAAAGATAGATTTAATTTCTATAATTAGAAATTATATATCATGAATATATACCTTCTCATTAATGAAAATAAGGAGGGGATTATTTTTATCACGACCCGACCAAGGCATGTGGTGCCCTACACAGGCACCCTTCAGTATACATCGAGAGATAACCATGAATATAAATAAAGCTCATAGGCATGCGATGTGTGAAATAAGAACCAGGCTAGCCGATAAGGCCACCTTTATGTATATATATATATATATATATATATATACATAAACAAAAGAGCTACATCTATTACAAGTCCATCCCACATACATGACTACATACCTCTAAGATTTTGGACCCTATCTATGGCGGGATAGGGCCCCGCCATACCCCTGAATGTACATAAATCTACAACAACAGGGATTCGTACCAAAAGATAAGCCTCCAGAGTAATTGAGCTTCCCAAAAGCTGAACAGTGATCGTAAGAGTGAGGATCGAGAACTGTTTACCCTACTGCGGCATGACGCAGCCCCAGAAAGGGTCGATACAAAATATGTACCAAGTATGTGAAACTGAAGGTACTGTAATGAAGTCATATAGTCTAAAATAAAGCTGGAGACATGTATGATAACCAAATTAACAGTACACTGTGCCTTATTAATAACGAAGGTAAATAAGAGTAAACTTTACCGTTTTAAAAAAAAATAGGAAGCTTATGATCAAATTAGGGCCACCCGCCCGTAGTATCATTATGCAATCCTACTCCTGGGACTATTTCATCCGCATAGGTCTTATGGACCCGCATAGGAAAATTTGCCCCGCATGGGACTATTTCACCAACATGGACTCTGTGGGCCCGCAATGAGTATATACTTCATACTCGCATCGTGGGGAGCAAATCCACGGAAATATATAATATCCCGGGGATTTACCCCGTAATAAATAATCTAACACTAGCACTAAAGGCTATCCTGAATAACATATACAAGTTAAGTAACCCTTAACTTCTTATTAGAATAAGTAGGATGTACACTTATTTTTATTAAACTCAAGGCACTATCATGTCATGTGAAATCCAGGAATTAACCCAAAGTACTATGTACATCTATTCCTATAAAAGGAATCACATCATGCAATATAGGGGAGTTGAACCCCATAGCACCATGTACGTCCACCGTACATTCTTTCCTTTTGTAATATCCCAAGATACTAACACCCGTAGTATCAAGACACATCTACTTTTAAAATCAAATCAAGTGTACCTATCTCATTCAAGTAACTTAGTCTTTAAACATCAAGTTACTTATACTATCTAGGGTCGATACCGTGGCACGAAAACACCACCCCGCCCCCTAACTAATCCTCAGCACCCTTCAACAGGGGCAGCGTCACGACCATGCACTATGGCACCGCGGCGTCGGAACTTCTGTGGCCTTATGAGGTTTCGGAGCCACAGCCCTGCAACTTGGCGTCGCGGCCCCGAACCCGAATTTTGCAGTTTCACATTTTCTAAGTCTCATTTCAATCAAGTAACCTCCCTTATATACTACCAGGAATCCGAGTTCATTTAAAACATGTACGTTCACCGTACACTCGTTTTTATAAAGTCATGCTCAAAGGAGATAGAAGAAGTTCCACATACCTCTTCGGTTAATCCACGCGCTACGTAGAACATGTCACAAGTATTACTTCAACCTATAATGCCAATTAACACTTTCATCAACTTCTAGCTTTTTAAGGTAGAATAATACTAAGTATAAGGTTTCTTATTCTACGGAAAATTGAGCAGCACTTCCCCTGTTTCTATGTACTTTTCCACCTTTTTTAAGGCCCGAAATCAATAACCAACACGCCACATTTATGTCACGACCCGTTCCGGGGCCCGTGACTGGTGCCTTACCCCGGACACCCCAGTGATACAACATCAGAGTAATCAGCGGAATATAAAACAATACATGATACAATGTAAAGAAGACACATGTTTAAAAAGTTGCCTTTCGGCAAATATATAAATAACAACTCTTTCAAAATGAACAGTTTAATCCTTTTTACAAACCACGCCTGCAGCGATACTCTGCACCTCTACGAATGATATGACAACGACGGGGCGGGCCGTCATACCACGAATATGGCACCTACAACTACGGGGACTATACGAATAAGCCTCGGAGAAAGCGGAGCTTTCCCAAACGAACTGTGACCTAGAACGAGGATCAACGGCGGTGTACCTTTACATGCGGCATGAACGCGGCCGAAGGAGGTCGATCTGAGTACCAAGTATGTGAATCGAAAATAAATCGTAAATGAAATCATAGTAGTCTATACAAGCGGGAGACATGTATGATAACGAACTACGATTCCTGATAAATAAGCGATCGTATGTCAGTCGGGGACTCACGCCTCAGTCATCACTCAAATATAACTATGGGTCTCACGCCCACAACATCAATCATGCGTGGAATACCTTCATTCCGCCGATCTATGATATAAAAGCATCCAGAATACACATGAACACGAGTCCCACTGTGTCCTAATAAAACCGTGCGAGGGTAAGTCGAAGGCATAGCCGACTACTAAAACCCACGGTACCAATAAGGTCATAAAGCGTATCATGAGATCTGTCTGGCCGTCGTATGATCAAAGGCGGCCACTCGCCGCGATATCATGTGCGCGTCTAGCCACCGAACTTTCCGCGACTCGCGTAAGCCACTCAGATGGCCCGCATGAGGTATTCCCGCGTCGGGTAGCTACTCCCGGCGGCGTCACGGACTCGCGATCCGCGTAGCCACATAGACCGCGTGACCATAAAGGTCGCACTAACTGGAACTCTCGTAGCTCGCGTGGGTCACACGCAGACCGCGTAGGTATTCTCGAATCATAGGTCACCGGACACTTTGAGTCTACCGCGTGGAGGCGGCAACCCGGAATCATGAGTGATATGATACTAACATAACAACTTATTGTTAAACAACATAAGCACAACAAGAAACCCTTTACACAAACATCACAAGACACTAACACACGTAGCATCCTAACATGTCTAATTATCAAATCAACGAAGTATTACAAGGCTATCACAAACCAACACAATCAAGTTATTCACACAAGGTACTTTCTACTATGATTAACAAGATCGGGTTTTATCCCCAAAGTACTTCATACATTAACTCTTTAAAAGATACGTTACTTTCACAAAAGTCACACAATACCCGTAGTATATGAAAATAGAGTGATTATCTTTTGAAGTAAATCAAAACACTTACCTTTGTAAAATCAAGTAACAACATTATTTTCCAAACGTTCAAGTTTGCCTAATTTCAAATGTTCACGTTTCTTATTTTAGAAAGGTTTCGTGGTTCATAGTCTTATTCATTTAAGAATATAATTCTCTTTTAAACAATCTGAGAAACATATGCCTTATATGTGAGTAGGTTATTCTTGTTCATAATCAATCTTATTAAGCAGCCATGATCTAGGAAATGTCATTTTGTCTCATCTTAGCTTCTATGCAGATGGAGTTTCTACTGGTTTTAATAATACTTAATTATTCAATACATTTTCCTTTATTAACGCTGCAATGGTTTGTCGATACACTTTCTGTTTTCCGAAATCAGTAAAACATTAACCCTTTTAAAAACCAAGTACTCATTACTCACGAATGAGGTTTCACACAAAAATTCATATAATTCATTTACGTTAAGTCTCTTAACTTCTAAAATAAATAAATCATTCATTTTATCTCTCTTAAGCCATTATACCTAACTTCCCATAAAGCTAGTATAACTCTTAAGATTTTAAAACCAAGTATTACTCTTCTTTTAAAAACAGTTCTTAATTCTCTTGAACTACTTCAAGATTATCATTATTCGGGCTTAAGTCAAAAGACATTGCCGTACAACTACGTTCAATTAACACACGTACGTCTACCGTACTACATAGTTATACACATATCATGCTAGAAGAGATAGGAAGAGGTTCACATACCTCGCGACGATTATCGACTATTAGCAAATCGCTCATGGTATAACGGCTAGCACGGTCCACCTTCTCAAGTAGCGCGTCTTTCTCGCGAACATTCAACCTATACAGGTTATACAAGTCTATCAAAGTCTAGACTACTCGAGAGAATAAATCTAGCTACAAGCTCCTACGGGAAATTGGGCAGCCGCCACTGCGACAAACTTACCAAGTCTCAGTAATACGATCCTGCGTAATTCTGATTCGATTCTCTTCTTTAAATTGGGCTTAAGTCCAAAGACATTGCCCACAAAACTATGTTGATTCTATATATAGTATCTTGACTATATATTCCTCTGACATGTAATCTCCAATTCTGATAGAACAAGATAATTACCTCGATAAGCCCATAATTATCCAAGTAGAGATGTCGATCTGGGCAACGTTTAGCTCGACTCAGTGCGCTCGACCGCTCCAAACCACCGCCAGAAGTTTTAACCAACTTCACATAATACTCCAACTAACTATGGAGATTTTCCTTGGAGTTCGGTTTGTATTGTGACGGGAAGTATAATAGTATTACGGGGCTTTCGTATAGGTATAACCTTAGAATACTACAAGGTATACGGCTAAGGTAATTTGGGTATAATGTAATACTTTTGAGAGTACTTCTACCAAGAGGGGGGGTATATTTATACGAGACAACACCACAAGGGGGGGGTGTATACCCCTCGGCCAACCCACTAGGGGGGGGGTACTCTCGGCCAAGGGAAAACTCGGCCACAAGGCCTCACAAAGGAGGGTGGGGACGAAACCAACAAGGAGGGAGGGAGGATTTCAAGACTTGGAATTTGTAGAATGGATGAAAAAGTCTTCAAAGGGGGTATTTATAGGTCTAGCAAAGGCAACCAATGGACAAGATCATGCAAGTGCAAGGCAAGTGTAGGGCGAGATCATGCCAAGTGCACCTTATCCATCTACCACAAAAATATCCTACCTACTACTTGACAAAAACCAACCCATTTCGTCCACCCCTTTACCGCCCAATCGTCCCCAATGAGAGGGTGACAAGTGTCGCCTCGTTGATCCCAAAATGTTTCGTCTCTCGGAAAAATCCGCCAAAAATTAGAAATGGCATAGCGGAATTTTCCTTCGCAATTCTAGTAAAGCGTTTCGTCGAAAACGACTCTGTCGGGTGTTGTGCACAAAAATAAATCGGCGAAGCCTTTTAAAGCCCAAACTTTCTCGTGCGTCCTTACGTGCATACTCTGAAATACGGTATAACATTCTCCTCGCCAGAAACATTCGTCCGAATGTTCCTCTAAGTCTCAAAACAAGCGCGCCAAGATAGTCCTCTACTATACTTACGAAAACAATCTGCCACGCTGGCCATAGAAAACACCGCAAAAACTTCCATCCAAGTCGAGGAAACACCTCTAACATCACCACAAATACCTTTTTCGAGTCTAAAATATACTTCTTTCGCCTTTCTTTACAAAAGAAATGATCACCTCAATGCTCGCCATACATGCTCGCTTCTTCCACTTACGTGTCGTACCGCTTCTCGTACCTCGAACCGCTTACCACATTTAAATCTTTGCCGATTTCCAAAACTCGGGGTTACTATCTCTAACGTGGTCATCACTAGCGGGAACACTGGATGGATCTCGATACTTTCCGAACATAACAATACGAAAGGCCGGACGTCTTGCCTCTAAGTCGGACGGCAAATGCTATCATATAGCGCGGCCTATTCTTTACATGAACTCAAAAAGGCCCAAAGTAACTCGGGCTAAGTTCACTCTGTTTTTCCAAAACTCGTTACACCCCTCCGAGGTGGTCCCTTCAAGAATTCCGGCCGTCGGCACGAACTTTAAGTGTCGGCGTCGATTATTATACGACTTACATTGATTACGAGTGTCGATAACCTCTCTGGATAGGCTTCACCTATCCCGTCCTGATGAGACAAGTATGACCCATTATCCGAACTTTGCCAACATCGAACCGATCGGCCGTGTCTACACTTCCGCCCCTACGAGGCTTCGTGGCGATATCCGAATCTTGAAATGGTAGCTTAAACACTCCTCCACGAGACAACAATCCTCACGGCTACCCACGAAATCGAAACAACGGCCGAGGCGAATCCGCTCTGAGACTGCTGAGTTCCTAACCTGCTGGTAAAACTTCGAGAAAAAGCAGTAGTACCACAGGCTCCATGCGTCATAAGGTGAAGGTAGGCACCGTGCAACCTTACCACCTACGATATACCAACACGGCCGAGTAAGCGGTTCGACCAGAAGAACACGATGGGCTGCCCCATCGGCCCGACCATCGGTTGAGCAACGTCCACGGACTCGTCTGTTGGTTAACTAAACTTGGGCCTAATACCGCGTGACCTATCACAAGGCGGGACCACCAAACTGACCCGCACCAAACAAGCCGCGGGTTGACGCAACGTGGCCTCAACCCGACGACCAGCGCGAAGACACTAGCTCCCGATCCGAAAAACTCTCACTAATCACGTTACGAAAACCTGGCGGTCTTCTTAGCTCAACTACCCTCTTTCATTCCACACTACTCGGGGACCTATCCACATACATAGCTCGCGCGCAATGCACTCGATAAGGGTTAAACACAAATGAAATCTTTTACTCAAGATTGCCTCGCCTCTAAGGTCTCACGTATAAAGCTCTAAGGCTTACACTTCCTATCCCCAATCTTTCCGGTTACTAACCATGATTTCTAATCACAACTTACATCGCTATCGAGAACATAGCACTTATGATATACCCATCTTATCACACATCCGATCTCAGAGGGTTAAAGATATGCACGAATCTGCTTTCACCTATGTCGTTTTAGTCAAACGCCTGTAGGCGTAGCTAAGGAAGGTGACGAACTACCCATCGATCTGAAGGCTAAGTCTTCCTACTTACCCTCTTACTAGGTCACCCTTTCGACACTGTACGATGGCGCAGTACAACAAGTACCAACCAAAGACGACATTCCGGGATGGCGCTGTCACGTGTGAGCGGAAGCCACGGAGCTCGACGACTCCTACTGCCCGAGCGTCACGAACCCGTGGAGGACCTCTGCTGCGGTGGATGTGCATAATCTAATCATTGGTGAGGTGACTCGCCTCGAAAGTTACCAAAGGACGCTGCATTACGGCCTCTTCTGCGTCCTTGGTTAACCCATCGATCTCTACGTTTCTCGGCTGCTGCGCATAAGCCCGTACGAGCCATGCTCGAAGCTGGCGAAGAACTACTCTTGCACAACCTGCCGTTGATATTCATCAAGACTCGCGGTACATCGGTATACTCTCGGTAGCCAAATCCATAGCTAATGTGGTCGCCTCCTTGCAATCTATATTCTCCCGGTCGTGGGCGAAGGTTCAAACATCATGGCGCGATGAGGCTCGCCGCCGTGATAAACTCTGCTGGGGCTTAGTGGCGTCGCGAACTCCCGAATGAAGCACTACCTAGGTAAAGATTGGGCTGTGCCTCGTAACCCTACGAACTCTACTCGCGGCTCCGCCTTGCGCCGCCTCACGGGCGGGTTTACCTGCGCGGAGCATAGCGGTGAGGAAAGAAATACGTTTAGAGGGTCCAACTTACAACACTCTAAGGCACGATCTCGAGTGAGAAGAATAGAAACCAATCCTAAATATCCTATAGCCTCACGATTATTGGTGTGGTGCACAACACCGATAATCAAGACTTCCTGCGGATCTGATGCGTAGACACTTTCAGAGATTAAGCGCTCGATACCACTTTTGTCGCGACCGTTCGGGCGTGGTAGTGCCTTACCGGGCACCCGGTGATCTGACATCGTAGTAATCAGCGGAATATAAAACAATACATGATACAATGTAAAGAAGACACATGTTTAAAAAGTTGCCTTTGGCAAATATATAAATAACAACTCTTTCAAAATGAGCAGTTTAATCCTTTTTACAAACCACCTTGCAAGATTACTACGGACCTCTACGAATGATATGACAACGACGGGACGGGGCCGTCATACCACGAATGTAGCACCTACAACTACGAGGACTATACGAATAAGCCTCGGAGAAAGCGGAGCTTTCCCAACGACGTGACCACAGAACGAGGATCAACGGCGGTGTACCTTTACTGCGGCATGAGCGGCCCGAAGAGTCGATCTGGTACCAAGTATGTGGCGAAAATAAATCAGTAAATGAAATCATAGTAGTCTATACAAAGCGGGAGACATGTATGATAACCAAACTACGATTCCACAATAAATAGCGATCGTATGTCAAGTCGGGGACTCGCGCCTCAGTCGTCACTCAAATATAACTATGGGTCTCACGCCCACAACATCAATCATGCGTGGAATACCTTCCATTCTGGCGATCATGATATAAAGCATCGAGAATACACATGAACACGGGTCCACTGTGTCCTAATAAAATCGTGCAGGTAAAATGCGAAGGCATAGCCGACTACTAAAACCCACGGTACAATAAGGTCATAAAGCGTATCATGAGATCTGTCTAGGCGTCGTATGATCAAAGCGGCCTTCGCGCGATGTCATGTGCGCGTCTAGCCTGGAACTTCCGCGACTCGCATAAGCCACTCGATGGCGCGTGAGGTATTCCCGCGTCGGTAGCTACTCCCGTGGCGTCACGGACTCGCGATCGCGTAGCCACATGACCGCGTGACCATAAAGGCGCGCACTAACACGGAACTCTCGTAGCTCGCGTGGGTCACGCGGACCGCGTGAGGTATTCTCGAATCATAGGTCACCGCAGACCGCTGAGTCTACCCCGCGTGGAGGCGACAACCGGAATCATGGTGATATGATACTAACATAACGACTTATCGTTAAACAACATAAGCACAACAGGAACCCCTTTACACAAACATCACAAGACACTAACACACGTAGCATCCTAACATGTCTAATTATCAAATCAACAAGGAAGTATTACAAGGCTATCACAAACCAACACAATCAAGTTATTCACACAAGGTACTTTCTACTATGATTAACAAGTTCGAATTTTTATCCCCAAAGTACTTCATACATTAACTCTTTAAAAGATACGTTACTTTCACAAAAGTCATACAATACCCGTAGTATATGAAAATAGAGTGATTATCTTTTGAAGTAAATCAAAACACTTACCTTTGTAAAATCAAGTAACAACATTATTTTCCAAACGTTCAAGTTTGCCTAATTTCAAATGTTCACGTTTCTTATTTTAGAAAGGTTTCGTGGTTCATAGTCTTATTCATTTAAGAATATAATTCTCTTTTAAACAATCTGAGAAACATATGCCTTATATGTGAGTAGGTTATTCTTGTTCATAATCAATCTTATTAAGCAGCCATGATCTAGGAAATGTCATTTTGTCTCATCTTAGCTTCTATGCAGATGGAGTTTCTACTGGTTTTAATAATACTTAATTATTCAATACATTTTCCTTTATTAACGCTTTGATGGTTTGTCGATACACTTTACATTTTCGAAATCAAGAAACATTAACCCTTTTAAAAACCAAGTACTCATTACTCACGAATGAGGTTTCACACAAAAATTCATATAATTCATTTACGTTAAGTCTCTTAACTTCTAAAATAAATAAATCATTCATTTTATCTCTCTTAAGCCATTATACCTAACTTCCCATAAAGCTAGTATAACTCTTAAGATTTTAAAACCAAGTATTACTCTTCTTTTAAAAACAGTTCTTAATTCTCTTGAACTACTTCAAGATTATCATTATTCGGGCTTAAGTCAAAAGACATTGCCGTACAACTACGTTCAATTAACACACGTCGTCTGGTACTACATAGTTATACACATATCATGCTAGAAGAGATAGGAAGAGGTTCACATACCTCGCGGCGATTATCGACTATTAGCAAATCGCTCATGGCTATAACCCTGCTTTGGTCCACCTTCCGAAGTAGCACGCTACTTTCATGAACATTCAACCTATACGGGTTATACAAGTCTATCAAAGTCTAGACTACTCGGTAGAATAAATCTAGATACAAGATCCTACGGGAAATTGGGCGACCGCTGCGACAAACTTACCCGAGTCTCATGTCTGATCTGCGTAATTACTGATTCGATTCTCTTCTTTAAATTCGGGCTTAAGTCCAAAGACATTGCCACAAAACTATGTTGATTACATATATAGTATACTTCAACTATATATTCCTACAACATGTAATCTCGATTACAATAGAACAAGATAATTACCTCGATAAGCCCGTAATTATCCAAGTAGAGATGTCGATCACGGGCAACGTTTAGCTCGACTCCGTGCGCTCGACCCGGCTCCAAACCACCTTAGAAGTTCTAACCAACTTCTACATAATACTCCGACTAACAATGGAGATTTTCCTTAGGGTTGGTTTTGTATTGACGGGAAGTATAATAGTATTACGGGGCTTTTCGTATAGGTATAACCTTAGAATACTACAAGGTATCGACTAAGGTAATTTGGGTATAATGTAACAATACTTTTGAGAGTATTTCTACCAAGAGGGGGTATTTATACGAGACAACACCACGAGGGGTGTATACCTCGCCAACCCACTGGGGGTACTCTCGACGAGGGGAAGAACTACCGACCTGAGGCCTCATGAAGGGGAGGGTGGGGCCAGAAACCAGCAAGGAGGAGGAGGATTTCAAGACTTGGAATTTGTAGAATGGATGAAGAAGTCTTGAAGGGGGTATTTATAAGTCTAGCAAAGGCCAACCAATGGCGAGATCATGCCAAGTGCAAGGCAAGTGTAGGGCGAGATCATGCCAAGTGCACTTATCCATTTACCACAAAAATATCCTACCTACTACTTGACAAAAACCAACCCATTTCGTCCCACCCTTTCTGTAATCGTCCCCAATGAGAGGGTGACAAGTGTCGCCTCTCGTTGGTCCAAAATGTTTCGTCTCTCGGAAAAATCCATAAAATTAGAAATGGCATAGCGAATTTTCCGCCGCAATTCTAGTAAAACGTTTCGTCGAAAAACGACTCTAATCGGGTGTTGTGCACAAAAATAAATCGGCCAAGCCTACTTTAAAGCCCAAACTTTTCTACGTACGTCCTTACGTACATACTCTGGAAATACGGGGTATAACAATTTAAGGCACAACCAATCAGCTAACCAAAGGGGATTACACGCCTAGCTGGACGTGTAAAATTCTGCCCCACAATTCATATATTTACCAGTCCATTAATTAGTCCATTTTTAATCAACACACTTAGGTGTTCTCGGCCACAATCAATAATCAATACAACATATAGTCTTTTTTCAATTCTTTAATCCAAGTCGTTACTCCAACATGTTATTTACGTCATAACAATTATAACAACTATATTCCCTTTCTTGTATAACATGTAACGACTAACAACTAAATTGATTAACAACTTCAATGGCTAACATGCCATGTCTCGGTTTTGACCCTCCAAATATCCTAACACTTATTAATCTTCATTCCTTATATCACAAGTTCATTTATACACGACTATAACATGTAATCTTCAATTACATTTGGAAGACAAAGATCTTTACCTCAATAAGCCCAAATTATTTCAAGATTAAAAGTCGATCCGTAGCAACTTTAGCTCCTTGTCTTTACGTTCCAATCCACTCCAATCAACCCTTAGAAGTTCATAACCAACTTCTCTTTAAGTTTCAACATCAAAGTTGAAGAACACCTTAGGTTTTCATAATGCGACTATCGGATCCATGTACTATTTCCGGGGTTTAAGGGGTTGTTTATGCTTAGTATACTACTAGGGACCTTAGGTTTGAATATAGGGATTTATCAACAACAATTGAAGAATTTTTTTGTTCAAAGGTACACCTTGGACGAGAGCCTCTAGGCTTTGGATAATATTTTCTTCAATTTTTCATTAAGTGTTGAAGTCTTGCTACTAGTAGGTGAATACATAGTGAAACCAAGGGTTAAGATTAAAATAAATGTGTGGCCAAGATTAAAATCAACAAATATCTAGAGTCAACTTGGCCATGGTCAAATTCGCCCAACATGGGCCATGTGGGGGGGGGGGGGGGTGACACATGTCACCCTCCTATTGGTCCAAAATATTTTATCTCTCTAAAATTTTAATAAATTCTATAAGTCTCAAATACCAAATTCCAATTATTAAACTTTTTTCCTTCACGAGGTTCGGAATATTTTCCGTAGGAAAAAATAATCTTTCTTTTGTTTCAAACTTAAAGTCGTATTTCCTCACGTATGTCCTTATATACATGTCCTGAAATTACGGGGTGTAACAATTTTCTTTCAATTTTTAATAAGTACATATTTGTCTCCGTAAGATAGTATGTTTCCTTGCCATCCATTTAGTCTTTTTATGATCTTAGCCAACATCCTGAAATATGAAAGTATGTATGTCCTAGAAACAATTAGTTGAGGGACAAATGTACTTGACACATTCATATTATTAATGAGATTAATATATTTTGGCATTTGCAATTATTGAATTATGATTTTGATTGCTTGTGACTATATTTCATTAATGTGCATCCCTTGATCTTACGTTGTCATTGATAAAGTGAGATATTAATGATAGAGCGTAACCCTCAAAATAGCCTCGACTGATGATCATTGAGAATGAGATATCAATGATATGCTATAAGTCGATATGTGGTCTGCATCACATTCTTAGAGAATGTAGTATGTCTCATTTTTACTACTAGTAATTGCTACTAGTGATGGACACATGGATACTCTTAGATGGTATTGGTATGCCCTGCTGATAAACTATTTATTATACATGTCTAGAGTATTATCAGCATGTGGGAGATAGAGATCCTTTGACTTGAGGTCAATACACACCTAATTTGTAGAGTAATGTACTTTTATCCTGTCCTAAGCTTAAATTCCTTATAGGATAAGACATGTCTTGTATTGGTACATTGCGATCCAAACTAAGGTGGTAGTTGAGCCAAGAATAAGATTCATTCCTCGATTGGATATTCGAGAGGGAACACTCAACTTCTCAGTGATATTAGGTTGATCAAGTCATTGGCCAATACAAGAGACATATTTAGGATATGATCTGGTTGTCGACTAATATAGATGAGATAAAGTGATCAAGCCATTTGGATAGAGCCGCAGCGCCTGTACGGCAGTGGGCCCAGTCCAACTGGCTCATTGCATCTCGAAATTTTGGTCAGGTTTTAAGTCTAATCCTAATATGATTTGTAACCTAACCTCCCATATATATTCAACACTTAACCCTATTATTTGGTAACTGAATTTGTAACTCAATTCTTACTTTCTGAACTCAGAGTTCAGAGAATAAAATCATCTCAAATATCTGTCAAGATTTCCTAGCTTTCCTGACATAGGAATATACCACAGCAAGGCTTGCGGTCAAAAGGACACTCGCGTGCGCTCCCTTTAGTAAAGACTCCACAAAATATCAATTGTAAGTTTATGTTTCTGTCTTTGCAGATTTCAATTGTAACGTAATCATACCAGACGAAATTGTTGGGGTAAGTAAGTTGAACAAAATTTTAAACTTCCGTTATGCCTTACTTACGTATTTTAGACCCAACAAAACCCTACAAAATATTCTCATCTTTCCCGTAACGATAGAGCAACCAAGGTAATTGAAATGAATTTTTTTTATCTAAGGAACCTGTACACTCTCTTATTCTATTGATTCTGTAAGCTTCTGTCTTGGCACCTGTTAGGAAGAAGCTTTTTCTTGATTTGTTTCATGATGAGCCTAATGGATCTTGTGTTGCCACTGCTGAATATCTCTATATCATCAGCATAGACGTAACATGAACTTGGACTGTGCCAAGTATGCGGTGATTGTAATCAATCTCAGTAGCGAGGCGGATGTAAAGTGGTGATACTGGATTCATCTTAATCCAATATTTTTTACGCGAATTATAAATTTATGTGTTAAAATTTACTAAAATTATAAAATTAAGTAATTATGAACCCATAATTTTAAACATATAATAAATTCACTGCTAAAAATCTTAATATTAATTGCATAGAGATAAAATTCTGAATCCGCTTCTGATAGGTAGTAAATCAACTATAGGAAAAAGTTTGAAACATAATCATGTGTTAAGAGGTGACAATACCCTCGTCCTCCTCATTAACAAATTACCGAAGTTGGGTGAAAGAGACACAAAAAAAAAACAAATTACCAACGTATTAAGTTTCGACAACCATTTTATTTTAAATACCATAAAACCGATCCCTAGGGCTTTAATTAGGTTAGCACCCCTCCCCACAACCCCCATCGTCTCCCTCTTCATTTACTCTTTTCATTTGACAGCATTAATAGAATGATACTTAAATAAAAAAAGATCTTTGACAAAAAACTAAAAAGTACTCCATATATGCATCACAAATACTGTTCTCATTAATGGTCTTTTTATGTACAGTGATTATTCATATAATAACATGTCATTAAGGACTTTCAAAATTATTTCATATTTTAAGGAGACTCATTTATAACATATTTTTTATATATGTGATTTGAGGTAAAAATTTCTTACATTATCGACAATGTTTATAACTTTAACGATAGTCATATTCAGAATTTAAAATTTATGAGTACTTTAAATTAATATATAAATCCAGGATATAATAAGTCATAACCCAAACATTTTCCACTTTTCAACAGATGGTTCTTCCCTAGATTCTTGTGCCATTATCGTTAAATTAAAGAAGTTTAATAAATGAATATTATTTGGACGCTTTCGCTCAATTAGTTCTTACCCAATACTCAAAGGGGTGAACAAAACAATATAATTGATTATATTATACTAACAAAAATCTTTTTTTATAACAAAAATCAATATAGAAAAATTTCGCCCGATATTCTGTACCCATTTTGAATTCCGACTAATTCAAATTCATATAGAAAAATCTCACTTTAAAGACAAAATGTTCTTTAACAAAAATGATTTCCGTCTCCTTGAATAGAAACTAAGACACTTCTGTTTAAAGATAAAGGAATAGATATCATCACATCGCGACCTACCACGGTTATATATATATATATATATAATACTTAGGAGAGAAGCTCCCAGCAGCTTTCATACCCTTGGAAAGAATATTTCTTAGAGCAGAAATATTGTTTGTTACTATATTTTAGTCATGTGACGATAACAATGACCAAAACAGCTGGTGAACTTTTAATTTTTGCAATATTTTACAAGTTTTGGCACTATCTTACAAGTTTTGAGATCAACTGGTCAGACACGTATAAATATACCTGGTTAGATTACAAGGATTTGCAAGTATTGAAATGAAGAGAAGAAGAGATATGGAAGTAGAATCAACTGAAATAAGAAGTGCTATTGATGAACTATCTATGATGCAGCTCCTCAAAGTCAAAGTTAAACCTGAAGAAACTGTTGATGATGATGATAATACCACTAAGTCTTTCCATATTCCTACCATGCCTTTTCTCTCTATCTCCAATTTGGTCCTTCAAGTTCTTGGTTAGTATATACTATCCTCTTTTCTTTTCTTTTTTTATGGTTGTATTGTTGGATTTTGTTTGTTACTTATTATTGTTGTTTTGTTGTGAAATGATTTGCAGATAAGATAGGGCCGACAATGGCAGTGTTGAGACAAGACATATATCAAAATATCCAGGTACAATCATACATTAGAGTAATATGCGATCGATGATAATGTCTGTTGCGCAATTCTTTTTTGTTTTTTACTGTGTGGATAAAGTTGTAAGCTCGGTCATTTTCATGTGGTATGTGTAAAACACACGATTTAGATTTTATTTTTTGCCCCCCACATACACTATTACTGATAGGTCTGATGCTAGCTTCGTCAAGCTACTAATTCATTTTGACTTTTTGGGGATAAATTGGGGTTTTCGAACTTAGCTTTCGTCCTCCTTACCTATTTTACTTATCCCTACATTTTAAAATGTTTCTCTTATTTCTTTTTTAATTCGTTTCAAATTGAAATGTCTTTACTTCTTTGACAAATCTTTAATTTCAACTTTCTACGTGACATGTTTAAGACTACAAGATTAAAAGATATTTTGGTAATGAAAAATTAATCCATTGATTATTCTTATTGATTAAAGACATATATATACAAGTTACAATAGGAAAATCTGTTTTCTATTCTACAACTAAATCTCTATTCTATATGGAGACTAACTATACACTTATGATAATATTACAATATTAATTAAGGTATAAGACTAAGTTCAAATATACAAAGGAAATATAAAATGTAACACACAGACTGATATGTTGGGCCAGTGGGCTTCCGTGAAAGTATATTGTATGTATATTTAACACACAATCCCCCCGGTTAGTTGACATGAATAGTTAAAGGGAAATATCCAAATCCATGTCATCGTCAGTCACTTATCTCACTCAGGAAGAAATAGAATTTGACGATCACGGAAGCCGCGATCATGCGAGCGGTATTCGTAAATCTGTTGAGGCTATCTAAAATCTTCGAAAAGGACCGAGGAAAGACCCTTTGTAAAGATTTCTGCAATTTGATATCTGGAAGGGACATGACAGACGCGTATTTGTCCTCGAGCTACCTTTTCTCGAACAAAGTGAATATCCATCTCTATGTGTTTAGTGCGCTGGTGCTGAACTGGATTACCAGAAAGGTAGATGACATTTATATTATCACAATATATCAATGTAGCTTTCTGAATAGGACAATGGAGCTCTAGAAGAAGATTACGTAACCAACTCAGAAACCACATTGGCTACCCCTCGATACTCGACCTCTGCACTTGAACGTGATAGCGTAGATTGACGCTTGGCAGACCATGAGACCAAGTAATTACCTAAAAACATACAATAGCCAGATGTAGACCGTCTGGTATCTGGACAACCACCCCAATCAGCATCTGTATAAGAGACAAGTGTAGACGTTGACGAAGGATACAAATGCAAATCATAATCAAGTGTTCCCTGAATGTACCTAAGAATGCATTTGAGTGCATTTATATATCCTGTGAGCATGCATAAACAAACACACCTGCTGTACGACATATGTAATATCAGATCGCGTGAACGTAAGATACTGAAGGCGTGCGAAGACTATGATAGCGAATTCGGACCTGCATGGGAGCATTCTGACGCTGACTTGGGTTTAGTATCAACTGGAGTAGAAGTAGACTTACAGGATGACATCTCAGCCCTCTAAATGATCTCTGTTGCATACTTCCTCTATGATAAGAACATTCCACCTGCATGACGAGTGACAACAATCCCTAAAAAATAACCCAATGGCCCCAAGTCTTTCATGGCAAACTCAGAACTGAACATTGTCATGATAGACTTTCGCAAAGTGTCAGAAGAGGCAATCAAGATAATATTATCCACATATAATAGTATATAATCCATGGAAGACCCCCGACGATATATGAATAATGAATTATCAGACCTGCTGTGAGAGAATCCAATAGTCGAAACGTAGTCAGCAAACCTCTTATACCAAGCTCGTGGAGACTGCTTAAGCCCATACAAAAAAAATTTCAACAAACATACATTATTAGGATATCTAGTATCTCTAAACACAAGGGTTGATGCATATAGACCGTCTCCTTGAAATCACCATGTAGGAATGCATTCTTCACGTCTAGCTGATGAATGAGCCATGATTTCGACAGAGCCAAGTTGAGCACCGTGTGAATGGTAGCCGGCTTGACCATCGGGCTAAATGTCTCACTACAAGCAACACCAACCTGCTGAGTTTTACCATCACCTACAAGACGATCCTTATTGCCTCACAAATGAACTGTCAGAATTATCCTTATGAGCAAAAATCCACATAGACCGAATAATATCAACACCAGATGGACGGGACACCAACTCCCACGTCTTATTATCAATAAGAGCATTATATTCATCAGTCGTAGCAATTTTCCAACCCGGGTAATTTAAAACAGACACAGGATTACAGGGTAGTGGTGATTTAAGAATATTTAAATTTAAATTAAAATGTCTTTTTGGTTTAAAAATATCCCGTTGACTTCGGGTGACTGGACCATGACTCAGGGCAGTAGTAGGTGTAGTTTGGGAATTTTCGGGATACGAAATATGCCGCCAGGCATTGGGCTGTTGGCCCTAATCGAAGCAGGACCGTCGGCTGGGTTGGAAGCGATGCAGTGAAGTGGAGAGAAATGCAGGCCGAACTAGTGGAGAGAAGGCCCGATTCTTGGACCCGAGCGATGGTGCGATGGGGATATTATGACCAGCAGGCAGTGGGCCCACTGATGGATTCGGGGAGCGGGATATATCCGAAAAATGGTGAATTAAATACGGGGAAATACCATCGTCCAAAAATCATATGAACTAGGCACGGGACTTTCTACCTTAGAAAATGGAAATTGGAATTCATCAAAGATAACATGACGACTAATAATGATTTGATTAGAGGACAAATCAAAACATTTATAACCACAGTGATTTGACGGATAACCCAAAAACACACAAGGGGTAGAACGTACCTGAAGTTTGTTAATTGTGGTGGACGAAAAAAATGGATAACATAAGCACCCAAAGACCCTAAGATGTGAATACGTATGACTCTTATTATAGAAGATATGAAGGAGGGGGGGGGGGGTATTTCAAACCTTTGGAAGGAAGAATGTTAAGAATATATGTAGCCATTTGTAGAGCATGATGCCAAAACGTTGGGGGTACGGAAGCATGAATTAATAAAGTTCGGATAATATTATTAATGGTACGAATTTTGCGTTCGGTTTTCCCATTTTGGGAGGACGTATGGGGACAAGAAAAATAAAAATTGATCCCATTTTTATCACACAACTCCCGAAACTCCCTATTGTCATATTCTTTGCCATTATCACATTTTTTTATTTTCCGTTCGAATTGGGTTCTAATGAAAGCTCTAATTTTTTAGAAGATGGAAAAACTTGGGACTTTTTCGCTATTGGAAACGTCTATAAAAATTTAGACTAATCATCCAAGAATAAAATATAATAACGATGACCCATAGAACTGAGAATGGGAGATGTCCATAAATCGCTATGAATAGTATCAAATGACATTGAAGTATGAGAATTCGAATTTACAAATGGCAATTTAATAATTTTCCCAAGATTGACAATGTGGAGTACTGCGCGTACCCTTACATGAAATAAACTTATTTCTATCTAAAGCAGATAAAATAGACCCCGGATGACCTAGACGAGCATGCCACAAGGAAGGAGCAAGAGCTGCAAAAGTGGATGACATGGCTTGACGCTAGGAACCAAAATTTGGTGTGATTGGATAAAGATCTCCCCTACTTTCACACCTCATGAGAGGACTCCCCGTCTTGAAATCCTTCACAGAAAATCTAAAATGATCAAAATCAATAGAAACCTAATTATCAGTGGTGAATTTATGGACAAACACCTAATTTTTAATTAACTTTGGGGCATGAAGGGTATTTTTCAAGACAAGTGGTGGATGAGGAGGAGACAATGTTTTATGACCATAACCCTGAATTAGAATTGAATTACCATTACCAATAATTATACCACGATTACTTCTCAAATTGGAATAAGACGAGAGAGTACCTTGGTCGGATGTCATGTAGGTAGTGGTGCATGTGTTCATGTACCAATTTGGGTCTGGTTGAGTCAATCTAAGCGTGTGCATCGCGGCTTTAACATCTGTCGGAGACGGGAGCAAGTGGGCCCCTTAGCTGAAAAAAGCATGATGTGGACGAGGCAGCCCTGGGCACAGCTGTCGAGAGGCCCAGGCGGGATTCTGGCGGCCGCCCATCACCGACCGTAACACTTGGACCGTTGTTGGGGCTGGATGGATCGGGCCGCGCCGCATTTCAGCTGAATGGCGGCGGTTGTTGGGCCCATCGTAATTGGCGATGCGAGCCCAGGCCGCCACGTGGTCCACCGACGGGACCCAGTGGCTTGTCCGCCGCCGCTGCTATTGCCGCCACGTCCACCACCTTTATTTTTATTCTTGCGATTTTGACCTTTTTTTCCGCCACCATTGTTACGATTTTGGTTTGAATTGTCATAAAATGTCGAAGAACCATTCGTTGTGGCCATTATGACAGTATTAGCGCTAAGAGCCAATTTTTTAGCTAAATCGTCTTCTTCCAACGTAAGCATGAAGCGGGCTTGATAGAATTCCGGGAGCGGGTTACTCTGACGAAGAATTGAAGCAACACCATTATACGCCTCGGACAGGTCTGGAACCATTTGTAGAATGAGACGACTATTGCTAACCGGAGCACCCACGTTGCGAAGTTGATCCGCCAAGTCCTTGAGTCGTTTACAATAAGATGAAACGTTAGGAAAATTCGCCATAACAACTTGAGAAAATTCATGTTCAAGGGTAACAATGCGAGAATGACGTTTTCTGGGAAGATATCACGCAATCGATTCCAAGCCTCCATAGCTGTGGAGTTGGGTTCCATAATCGTCTGTAAAAGGTCCATGAATATTGTGGCATAAATCCATTAGAGAACCTTTGCGTCAAGCGTGACTCATAATTTTGGATCGTCTTCTTTGGTGGGCACAACCTCTGTAGTCTCCGTATCACCCTCCTTAGGAGTAGGCAGAGAGATGATGTGGTGAAGAACTTGATATGTCATAGCATGAATCTTGAATAATTCCGCCCACGTCCCATATTGAACGTTTTCGAGATCAAGAACAATAGGAAGAACGCTCTTGATGTTGGAAACGGTGAGGGCAGGATGAAACGTGTTCTTATCAGTCATGTTGAATAGAACTACGAGATTCAGAGAAGGGATTTGTTGGAGAATTTAAGAAAGAATCGAGAAGTGTCTCGGTGTTTGGGAAGGGAATGTTTCTGTTTTTGTAAGAACCGAGGGGGGGACACTGTTTTCAAGAGGAAATTGAGAAAGAAGTGAGTAAGGAAGCAAGGAAAATAACCTAGACTCTTGATACCATGAAAGAATTAATCCCTTGATTATTCTTATTGATGAAAGACATATATATACAAGTTACAATAGGAAAATCATTTTCATATTCTACATCTAAATCTCTATTCTATATGGAGACTAACTATATAATTATGGTAATATTACTATACTAATTAAGGTATAAAACTAAGTCCAAATATACAAAGGAAATATACAATGGCACAATGACGCAATTATTAGGGGCGCGCTCTACCACTGAGCTAATAGCCCGTCGTGCGAGCCTCCCACTGGGGGCCCGCTATGCCAAAAGCGAGAGAAACTCCATCCCTCTCTTTCCTTTTTTCGCCCCCATGTCGCCACACGGGGAACAAAGACCTTCGAGAACAAATATTGGACCGGAAAAGAAAAAGGGGAAAAAAGTAAAGTCTAAGCGCATATGGCACGAAAAGGAAATCCTATTTCGGTAAGACTTGATCTGAATCGTAGTTCAGATTCAAGTTGGTTTAGTGAGGGCGACCGTTAACACACGGACTGATATGTTGGGCATTGGGCTTCCGTGACACACACGGACTGATATGTTGGGCCAGTGGGCTTCTGTGACAACGTGACAATATATACATAAGTATATTTAACAGGTAAATTTTATATATTTTTAGTTAACAACCACAAATTTGAATTTCTTCTTTATTTTTTTAAACTCTTTATCAAGTCAAAACAAGACAAACATTATAGAAGAAATAATATCTTTTTCGAGTAGAAGTATCCGATAGCTCAACTGACTAAAGTTTAGACATATGATATGGGAACAATATATAATCAAACAGTAACCATTTTAGTTTCTTACGGTAAGAATATGAATCTTAAGACTTTTATAACTTTTATCCACTTTATTGATGGTTACATTACAACCATTACGTGCATAATTTCACCCTTCTTTGTTTGTTTTTAGTACGTCATTGCACAGTATTCTTTTAGCAACGCCATATTCTTTTAGAAGGATTATCTCTTGTGCAAGTACCTTTGTTCTGTATAGGGAGCTGAATGAATAAAAGTTTTTAAGTCCTTGTCTACTTCTAACATCAATGGGGATTACTCAAGTTAATCTCCCATCAAGTTTACAGTATTTAGGCAAACGATTCTATTTTCTTAAATGAAAGAAACTGTAAGTTGATTTTTGATACCACGTTTGTTTATTTTCTCTATAGTTGATTTTCTTTCCGTAATAAGATAGCCAACTTTTGGCAAATTAACATCTGGTTATACATCGATCTTAAGGGAAAAAGTAGAAGTAAAAAATAAAAAGTTAAAATAATTTTTTACTTGATAATATATAATGCATGCTTTCCTCATATGCTTTCGTTGTACACTTGATCTTTCTTTTATCAGACCAATTTTAATTTCTTGTTTTCACCATATAGTTGGTGTGCTAAATAAAGTTTATAAATGTATAGAGATTGGAAAAGGTGCATGATTCAGACCCTTCCCTCTACTCAAATATGGTTGACATATTGAAGCAAGATATTAGTGAAGGCAAAGAAAGAAAAGGTTCTAGCTGTAGCAAAGGTCTTCTTTGGCTCACCAGGTAATTAACGTTTGGCTATTTCACTCTCTTTTTATTTTCCAAGTATTTAGGGAATGGTACGTTCTTATAATTAAGGATGTTGGGTCACGGGGAGCTATGAAACAATAAATAAAATATAAATAAACTAAATCAAACTTGAATGTCAATTATGTTTTCAAATGTCAGAAATAATGTCGTCTGACAACGGTAACGACGCAGTAGTAAAACAGAAAAACTTTGAAGAGTAAAAAGCGCGGAAATTTAAAGTACACAAATGTTTTAAATTTTCATAAGTTATATTTTGATATAACTTATGATGGTCAATGACCAAAAAGTATTGTATATATTATATACAATTGAATAAATTTCTTTCTTTACAATTTTACAAGATAAACAAAAAGGAATTAAAAAATGATGAAGTCGCAGATGACTTCTGCCTAAAAAATCTAACTAGGTAGACATAGACAACCCCTCATTACAATCGCTCCATACAAAACTTATCTAGAATCTAAAGAGTAATTGTAATGTTGGACAGAATGTTGTCGACACGCTCAGACAACACTTGTGATCCAGTTTTCTGAGATGAATTCGCGAGAGCTCTCTTAGTATTTTTTTGATTTCTGATTCTGGATATTGACTCACTTCAACATCCTCTCTATTTATAGTAGATAGTCTTCTTTGAAAAGCTCATCGATTTATTGTGAATGTTGAGGAAAAGGTGGACAGCTGGTGTGTTTGTTGGAGAAGATCATGAAGCAAAATCCTCTAACTTCTTGGACTTGTTCCTCAATCATAGCAACTGATTTGACTTGTTCTTCCCACGTTTTTCATCAACTCCTATTTACCATGTCAAGTCACTTAACCTCTTCAGCGGCACTCTCTTTCCAATATTTTATTCTCTCTGCATAGTAGCAGCAACAACTTCTTCTACAGCAGCAGCAACAACAACAACAACAACAACATCTATAGTGCTACTTCCAACTTCAGGCCCAATTCTTTCAGAACTTTCAGCCCTTTGCTCCCCCTGCATATAATCATCTCCCCCTTTTTGGGAAGAAATCAATAGTAATAATTTGTCCCTGGCCGGAACCAATGCATCCCTGGCAACATCAACCTCTGAAATTTATTGGTTGATTTTGGAAATTTGATGAACTAATCGTTCTGTTGTCAGATGTGACTGTCCAGAACTAGTGTTGCCCTGAATGTGTGTAACATTTCTGACAACATTCTCATTGTCAGCTTCCTTTTTTCAAGGAAGGTCAATGACTCTTTATTTGCTTTTGATAATTTCCTTGTTCACTGAATATACCTCAGGAGCTTTTCCTAAAATATCCCATCTTCTAGGCTCAAAGCCTTGAGTAGTTAGAATTTGGTAGATCAGAGAGGGAAAGGGAAGGTTTAAAGTTGACTCTTTCTCTGCTAAATTGGCTACTTGATAAAACTAGAGGAAAAGAACCACTCAATTACAGAGATATGATAAGGTATGTATGTCTACTTACATTGCTTGAATCCAACAGTTATCCTCGAATGCTTCTGAAACATTCTTAGGTTCTAAAGTAGATATAAAGTACGAAAGACTAACCTTTTGGTATATGGTAGACATACACACATACCTTATCATATCTCTGTAATTGAGTGGTTCTTTCCCTCTCGTTCTAATTCCCTAAAAAAATTCCCATATCACTTGGCTCGTCGGATGATTCTTCCTAATCCTTGATGAGGGATCCCTTCGTACTTGATCAAGTACTTCAGCATTTGATTCCTCATCCACGACCTCTATATTCTCTGTTTCAGGTTCAAATGTTGTTTCAGGTGCGGCAACATTTGGGGAAACATCTGATTCTTCTGCAGTTGCTTATTTTCCACTAAAATTATAATGTTATTTTCAGTTGTATTTCCTGAAAGATAAGAAAAATCATCAAAAATAACATTAACAGACTTGTACGATTTTTTATCTCAGATTGTAAACTTGATAAACATGACTATTTTGAGAATAGCCAACAAAAATCCCTTTATCACTCTTAGAGTCAAACTTTGCCAAATGATCTCTATCATTTAAAATGTAACAGATACACAAAAAAATATGAAAGTAATGCAAGTTAGTTTCTTTCCATTTATTAATTCATAGAGAGTTATCTTTGCACCTGTCCTTAAGTAGACTCTATTAGTGATGTGACATGCAGTGTTCAAGGCTTCAGCCCAAAAACGTTTTGATAAATTTTTAGAACCAAACATAACTCTAATTTTCTTGTAATGTTCTATTCTTCCTTTCTGCTAAACCATTCTGTTGAGGAGTTTTGGGGGAAGAAAATTCATGAAAAATACCCCTTTTCTCACAAAATTTTGTAAATAAGCTATTTTCAAATTCTTTTCCATGATCGGATCTAATCCAAAAAATAGGAGAGTGAAATAAATTCATTATTCTAGAGTGCAAGATGTTAAACATGTCAAAAGTTTGTGATTTTTCTTTCAAAAAATATATCCAAAAATATCTAGAAAAATCATCTACAATTACATAGGAATACCCATGCCTCTTAAAATGTCTATCTCAATTGGACCCATAAAATCCATGTTAAAAAGTGAGACGTACCTGAATATTGTCAATCATTATGAACAACATTATGAGAAACACATGTTTGCTTACCTCTCATTAAATCTTCATAAATTGTTTTACCTTTAGGACACAGTTTTGGAATGCCTCTTACCGCCTCATATGAAATCAATCTTTCTAAATTACGATAGTTGACATGTCCTAACATTTGATGCCACAGTGTCGTGTCATCAATCTTCACATTATTGCAAGTTTCTTGCCTTCCAACAAGATATCAATTGCCACATGTTCTTGTACCTATCACGACACACATGTTAGCTTCATTCGTAACTTCACAGACATTCTTATTAAACTTTACCTCAAGATTGTCATCATACAGTTGACTTATACTAATCAGATTTGTCATTAAGCCTTCAACATGTAAGACATTTCTTAGGGCAGAAAATTCAGAAACATTCAAAATCCCTTTTCTAATTATTTTTGCTTTTACTGTCACCTCCATAAGTCACGCTACCTTCATTGTATGACTCATAGTCCCTTAGAAACTCCTTTGTACCTGTCATGTGGCGAGAACATCCACTATCAAAGTATCAATAATCTGAAATGTTAGTTCTTAATGCTGTTATGGAAACTTTACAAGCAATATCTTCTTTAGGAACCCAGACTCTTTTAAAATATTTCCTAACTACTTTTTATTTAAGAAATATTTCCTTGATTGTTATCAGGTATGTTAGACAACTTTTTGGGCAATATTTTACTCATTGAATTTTGAAGTTTGAAACAGTATGGTCTTAAGTGTTCAGAGGAGTTACAGTAATGACACACAAACTTCATTTTCTTTGACATATATGACATACTTTTTATCCCTTTTTCTTTTACAAAACACATTTTCTCATTTTTATCAAAGGTACTTGAGCTTGTTGTTTTAAGAGAGTTTTCGTATCTAATACCTGCATGTGAAGGTTTACTAAGATTGAGTATCCCATTCAATTTCAAAGTCCCTGTATTGAGCCTACAGAAGGTTGCTTCGGCTAGATCCAATTTTGCACTGATCTTACCAAATTCAATGTCCTTTTTGGTAAGTGCAACCTCTAAACAGGTTATCGTGCCTTTTAAATCTGCATTCTCAAGAGTTAAAGATTTTACATTTGTGTCACGTTTCTTGGATTCTATGATTAAGTCTTTACAAAGTTTTTGTAATTCCTTAATCATGTCATCTTTAGTGTCAACTTGATCCTTACAATTAGTCTCACTAATAGAAATAAAACTACTAAAACAATTAACATCACAATAGTTAAAGAATTTGTACCTCTCGGATGTTGCTGGGAGTGTAGATGTCGTTGCTGATGTTGACGCAAATATTGTGACAATTGGGACAACACAGTCAATGACATTTTCTTCGTCCGATAAGGACTTTTCGAGAACAGTAGCCTGCATTGCTTGTGATTCTACCTCTTGATCTTCTTCCTCTCCTCCTTCGTCGTCACTGAGAGAAACCCATAGACTCTTACCAAATTTTATCAAGGTACTTGCACATTCATTAGCATAATGACCCCAGCCCGAACATGCATGACATTGCACTGATTCAAGTTGTTTGAGATCAAATTTGGTACGATCTGAGTTTGTTCTCTTTAGCTGATTTCCTCTTTGTACTATTGGAAGGGATTTGATGGACTTTTGATTGAAGCCTTGATTTTGATGCTCTTTGGATTTGAACTTATTTCTGTTATTGTTGAACTTCCTCACCATCGAATTGAATTTACGAGTGAGGAGGCAACATTTGTATCGTCACCAACTTCTTCAAGATTTTCATCCTCTTCTTCGATTTGACTCTCCAAGGAATTGACTTGAAGTGCTACATTATTGTTTTTGTACAATTCTCTTTGATTTTAAATGTTCATCTCATAGGTTTTGAGAATGCTCATTAAGGTATGAAGGTCCATTGTAGCAAGATTGTGAGCTTCTTCAATCACACAAATATTTATGTTGAACTTTTCAGGAAGAGAACAAAGTATTTTTTTTCCACAAGTTGAGTGTTGGTTGAAGGAGCACCAAACACTTGACATTCATTAGAGATGTCAATCAACTTTTTAAAATAAGTTTTAATGTCCTCTGTTTCTTCTATCCTTTAACATTCGTATCTACTCAAGAGCATGTGAAGCTTCGTCCGACGAACACTTGAGCTACCTTCACAATGAGTTTGTAAAGTATCACATGCGTCTTTAGTTGTAGAGCAGTTTTGTATGAGTTTGAACATGTAAAGATCAACTCATCTAAAAATTGCAATTTAAGGTTTTCTAGTTGAAGCTTGCATTGTTGGTTTCTTCCGCAGTCCATATGGATTCAGGTTTAGTAAGTATGTCGCCTTCCTCATCCGGTGGTAGTATAGGAATACCATATTCATTTGTTATAGATCGACATGCTCTAACATCAATTGATTTGATATGAGAAGATAGGTGGATCTTCCAATATGCATAGTTTGAACCATCTAAAATAGGAATCCTATCAATTATTGGATTAGCCGGATCCATAGATGTAAATAACAGGACCAAACACTTATTGTGTTAAGTGTTGACTTTAATACCACTTGTTGGGTCTCGGGGATCTATGTAACAGTAAATAAAATACAAATAAACTAAATCAAACTTGAATGTCAATTATGTTTCCACATGTCAGGAATAATGTCATCTGATAACGGTAACGACACAGTAGTAAAACAGAAAAACTTTTGAAGAGTAAAAAGCAACAGAAATTTAAAGTACACAGATGTTTTAAATTTTCATAAGTTATATGTTGATATAACTTATGATGGTCAATGACCAAAAGTATTGTATATATTATATACAATTGAATAAATTCCTTTCTTTATAATTTACAAGATACAACAAAAAGGAATTAAAAATGATGAAGTCGCAGATGACTTCTGCCTGAAAAATCTAACCAAGTAGACAGACATAGAAAACCTCTCATTACAATCGCTCCATACAAAACTTATCTAGAATCTAAACAACAATTGTAATGTTGGACAGAATATTGTCGACACGCTCATGCAACACTTGTGATCTAGTTTTATGAGATGAATTCGCGAGAGATCTCTTGGTATTTTTTTATTTCCGATTCTGGATATCGATTCACTTCAGTATCCTCTCTATTTATAGTAGATAGTTTTCCTTGAAAAGCTCATCGATTTGTTGTGAAGGTTGAGGAAAGGTGGGAAGCTGGTGTGTTTGTTGGAGAAGATCATGGAGCAAAATACTCTAACTTATTGGACTTGTTCCTCAAGCATATCAACGACTTTGACTTGTTCTTCCCACGTTTTTCATCAGCTCCTATTTACCATGCCAAGTCACTTTTACTTCGTAGTAATATTTCCACGAATATTGCTTCATTCCGTGAAGTAAGGCAAAACTGTTTTTCATAAAATGTTAGTCTGAATGTTGTGACATTTGTTCCAACATTTCCTAAACTCAAATTAGTACTAAAAATAATATGTTGGATAAAATTTCACAACACCAAACCCAACATTAACAAAGGAGAATCAATTGTTTTTTACCTCACAAAGAAGAAAAATAAAGTGCTTAGCTTTTTACCCCTAAAAGTATAAAATACAGCAAATTAGATGGCATCCCTATCAAGGCTGGCAGATGGAACTTGTTCAATGGGTTTAATTTAATGAATATTTTCTACACAATATAATATACTTGTGGAAATTAGTAGTAAAATTTAGATAACTATAGTATCATATTTTGAGCCTATAAATTCTAAAGTGCATGCAATGAAATCATTTGTACGAACTTAAAGGTTTGAACGCATCAACTTTAAAATTCTTAATCCGTCTCTGATTCATATTTATGTGAGTACTGTATGTGTATCTATAAATTACGATGGAATAGTGCCAGTGTTAGTTCATGTAGATCATAATAGTGTCTCAAGGGTATAAGCCTAACTGAAACAAGATAATTCTTTTTTATTATTTTCATTAATGAATGAATATATATACAATTACAAAATTCATAATATGGAAAATTTTATTCCTACTCTACTCCCAAAATATTATTCTACTTGTACAATAATTATACAATTATGATAAGTGTACAATGTTAATTAAATACAATAAAAACATCTCCTAAATTCTTCCAACAATCATTGATATACACGACATGTATACTGTGTATATCACGGGTATAACGTGTATATTTATGACACCCCCGCAGTCATAGTGGGCGGTCTTCGTACACTGAGACTGTTCCTAAAATCTTCAAATAGAACTGATGGAAGACCCTTAGTAATGATGTCTGCAATTTGATACCTGGAGGGACATGTAAGACGCGTACTTATCAGACAAATAGACTGCACTAACATTATCACAATAAACCAATGTAGCTTTGTGAATGGGAAAGTGAAGTTCTAAGAGAAGATTACGTAATCAATATGATTCAGACACCACATTGGCTACCTCTCGATACTCGGCCTCTGCACTAGATCGTGATAATGTAGCTTGTCTCTTTGCAGACCATGCGACCAAATTATCACCAAGAAACATACAGTAACCAGACGTAGAGCATCTGATGTCACACCCCAATCAACATTCATGTGCTCAATCTAAGGATCGTGCATAAATAAACATACCTGTTGCACAACATACGTAATATCCAGTTTTGTGAATGTGAGATATTGAAGTGTCCCTGCAAGATTACGATAATGTGTGAGATCCTCATATGGTGAGCCAGACGCATCATCCAGTTTGAGTTTAGTATCAACTGGAGTAGAAGTAGACTTGCACGAGGACATACCAGCCCTCTCAATTATCTCAGCAGCATACTTCCGTTGTGATAAGAATAACCCACTTGTATGATCAGTGACAACAATTTCAAAGAAATAACTCAAGGGCCCCAAGTCTTTCATAACAAACTCAAAATCGAGTAGTATTATGATCGACCGACGTAAATCATCAGACGAAGCAATCAATATAATATCATCCACATACAATAGAATATATGTCAGGGAATCCCCACGATGATAGATGAATAGAGAATTATCAAACATGATGTGTGAGAACCCAATAGTAGATACATAATCCGCAAACCGTTTATATCAAGCCCGTGCGGCCTGCTTAAGTACATATAAAGACTTCTTCAATAAACAGACATGATGAGGATAATTGGGGTCTCGAAAACCCACTGGCTGATGCATGTAGACTATATCCTTAAGATCATCATGCAAGAATTCATTCTTCACATCTAACTAATGAATTAGCCAAGATTTTGAGAGAGCCAAACTGAGAACAGTGAAAATGGTAGTCGATTTAACAACCGGATTGAACGTCTCCCCACAGTCCACGCCAACCTGCTGGTTTTCCTATCAGCTACAAGACGAGTCTTATGCCTCACAAATGAACCGTCAGAATTATCTTTATGAGTAAAAATCTACACACCAGAAGGATAGGACACCAACTCCCACGTATTATTTTTAATAAGATTATTATATTCGTCGATCATAGCCAATTTCCAATTTGGATCATTAAGGGCAGAGACTGGGTTACGTGGTAGGGGGATTTATTAACATTAGAATTAAGATTAAAATGACATTTGAGTGTAAAGATACCCCACTGACTACGAGTAACTGACCCTAGATTTGGAATGGAATTGGACGGGATTTCAGTGGGTGACGGGTCAACAGTGGATTGGCCAAGAAACAAGATGGCTCTTTGGCCCAATATCGACGATGGGCAACAGCGGCGAGGAGGCTAGTATTGGGCCAAAGCGTTGAACTGCGGCGAGTTAAAATATTTGTAACCACGATGATTAAACGTATAATCCAAAAATACACAGCAGTAGATCAGACTTGAAGTTTGTTAATAGCAGTGGATGTGAAAAACTGATAGCACAAAGACCCAAACATGAGAATATGAGGAATCTTTATTATAAAGAGATGTAAGAGGTGAGTGATAAGAAACATGGATCGATTCGAGTATTACTTTAAATTGGGTTTCAACTTAATATTAAAAATGGATATTTATACTTGCAGATCGTTGGATTTCACCTTAGCATTGTTACAATTACTGTCTGAAGATTTAGAGAGGAACATGGAGCAAGCTGTTCGAGAATCTTACAATAACACCCTTAAGCTATGGCATGGATGGATCTCTTCTGCTGCCTTCAAGGTCATTTTTTTTTTCATCATCACAATAATTCTTCCAAAGAATTTCTATATTCAACTTTTATTCTTCACACGAATTAATAAAATGGTGTCATCTTTAATATTTTATGCAATTATATCTTAAAATTAAAGCAAAATTTAATCTGCAGGTAGCTCTAAAGCTAGTGCCAGATAGCAAGGGCTTTATCACAATTCTCATGGGCAAAGATAAAAATAACGATGACTTTAAGAAGGAACTGCGCACCTTCATTTCACTATTGGCACCTCTGTTAAAAGAAATTCACGACGTTTTGGTGAGATCTGAATATAATTTATTTCTCGTTTACTAGCTTAATTTTTTCTATTAATAATCAATTTTGCCTTCCTTTGTAGGATACATATGGTCTTGATAGGTTAAAATCTACATGAAGATGAAGTGCCCAAGAAAGTGTGACAAGCTGTATATAACTTTTTAAGTTTTCTGACCATTATCCTTTTTTTGCTTGTTATGTAAATATACATCTCAAGTTGTTGTATGACAAGAACACTTCCTTTGGTACGTAAGCACCAAGGTGTACTTTTGATTCTAATTTCTGATTTTTATGGTTAGATTTGAGTGATTTGAGGTAAACATCAGTGTTTAATTACATCAAGAAAAGGGAAGGGCAAGAGTAAAAAGAGAGTAAGTAGGGCGAGCAAGAAGCGTCTTGTCTCTCGTGAAAAGCTAGGCTAGGCCTCAAGTTAGCAGATCTATAAATGGCATCCTCCCCAATCCCAGGAGATTAAGCATTAGGGCGATGAGTGGTCTACTTCTTAGCTAGCACCTTTCGCATTGAAAACCCGTCTAATTTATTGTAAACACGAGTGTAAAAAAATTTCACGGTGTAGGAGGGGTTTGAGTTCATGCAAGAATCCCGCAGTTTCACTGCCTACATTACATTATACAAGAGTAGGAAAAAGTCTCGAATGCTTAAGTTTGTGCAAACTAATTACAGAGGAAAAACTATTGATAATTTAAATGTGCAACCAATAATTCATGCCAAATTTAGGTATTCTGCCTTTTCCTGTAGAATGGTATATAGTTTTTCAGTCAGTACCACTGTCTTGGTGTTTGCCATTTCAAAATATTACTAAAGGTTGATGTTTAGAAAATGAGGTGATGTTCAATTATGTTAGGCCCAAGATTCAATTTCCTTAAGAAACTATACTGTCCACGCTCCAGTTAACGAGGTCTGGGCGTGCGGGGAGTGTTAAGAGTCCACATCAGATATGAAATGAGAACATGAAATCCTTATATGGTTTTGGACAAATTCCCATTTGGGAAGAGAAAGCAAAGAAAGTAGGTAAAAATGGGAAAATTATCATAAACTTAGAAAAAGAACTAAGAATCATGATATGATATCTTTGATAGAGCTGAAGTAACTATTTGTGCTTATGAACCTTAATTATCTAAACAATGTCATGAAAATGGTAACTAGTTACTGCCTTCTACACCTTATTATATTTTAGTTTTTTCCAAGAAGCTCAAGACACTTCTTTTACATTTCCAAATATACCATTCTTGTCAATTCCTAAATTGCCTCCAATTGAACCAGAAGATCCAGTGGGAGGATCATGAAGTGCAATCAGTGCTGCTACTAGACCAGCATTACTTGCAATACTTGGCTCTGTGAACCATGGTTTACTTCTTTCGTCCGAAAAAACGTCATCCTTATTTGGTCCTGCTACCATTGCTCCCAAGATGGTATTTGGATTTGGCCTTTTCGAATTGAGCCATTGATTCCCGTCTGAGCATGTACGTCGTTTTCCATCCCAAGGGATCGATGCAGCTCGATGGTGAACTTGAACCGGATAGGTATCACCATATCCAACCACATAACTCATCTTCAAAGAATTATCTCCTAGTATGTAATTCACCTGTGAAAAATGTAATTAAGACAAACAAAATCAGGCCTTTTTTCATAAAGTAACTATCATATTGAATTGCATATGCAATATGTAGAGTATGGAAGAATTTGTAGATTTGTTCTGCCCAAAATGGGAAATGAGTTAAAAATTATAACATGATGATCGAGTCAATTCCATGATTATAAATTCGATCATTCCACACTAGACTGGGCTTATATGCATTCTAACTATAAGGTGTAGCCATAGAAAGATACACGAAAAATTGGCAATTTTGTAGGGTCATTAAGAAAAATTATCACCTGTGATTGTGAGAATTTTTGTAAACTTTGCGAAGAAAAGACAGAATTAGAGCAGCTTCTGCGTGTTGTACGCAAAAGCTGGAGATAGTCACTATACAATTTGCTAAGAAAAGAAGCTGTCACAGCATACTGGAGTAGTGCTGCATCAATACTTGGCTTTATAAGGATTAGTCCGCCTGAAAATGCAGAATATTTTATGTCAAGTTATGATCAGAAAAAATAATGGACAGTTAAAGATACGTGTAATTCAGTAAGAAATCGATCACCTTCTGTTTTGATGTACTTTGGATCAGATGTATATGAGCACATGAGCAAATCAATCTTGTTCGTCGATGATATAAACGAAGACTCGTATGGATAACCAAGATCCCGGAAGTACCTAATCCTTGTTAGCAGAATCTACATTACATAACAGTAGCAAGTTCCAGTCTTAGATGAAATGCATAAAATAAAAACATTATTTCTCATCAAGATTTCGTGTCCATTACCGATATGGCAGTGATTTTGTTGTTCCAATCGAAGACACCTTCATCCGAAGCTACCTGTTCCTTTACAGCTGAGGGGAAGTTCTCTGTTGCATACTTAAGGTAAGTTTTATTACCTGTTGCAAAAAACAACCAAATTCCACCCCAAACCAATTCATCTTTGTAATTTGTTGAGTTATAAAATTGCTTAGCTTGTCCTCCACATTCATAATTTGTCGTGTACGTTCCTTTCTTCTTTGTGCTATTTGCAAGAATGAATAATTCTTCTGCTGCTTTCACCAATTTCTCTGAAATGTCCTTATCTTCTTTTAGTACTAATGATGCAGCTGACATTGCTGCTACCATTTCCCCTACTAAATCTGAAGCAGTACTAATGTCACAAAACGAAACACGCCTTATATAATTCATATCTTCTGGCCTTTGCCAACAAGTTAGATCATTCTCAGCATTTGAATTATTCCCTGCAACCTGATCAACAAAAGTTTGAAACTTTTATCCAAAAATATTATACAAACTAATAGTCTTGAAGTTAAATTCTTGATTAGTACCTGAGAGTAGATTCTGGCTGAAGCACTAGAAGATTTATTTGTAGGAACAATGAGTTTAAGCAAATATAAACTACCCCATTTGATAATATCTTCAACATGATCAAGTTCTCCAATATCTTCATATTTATCATGATATTCAATCATTGTCCAGCTTAAGAGAGTAACAGTATAAGCTGTAGTGAAACTAAACTTTATATTATTCCCTGCATCATAAAAACCACCAACTAGATCTGGATGCTTCTCAGTGCTATTCCCATCATTCATTCCTGAATTTCCTCTAAACCTTATCAAACTATTCTCCCCAAAAGGCCCCGCTGCACGAAAAAAACAACACAGAAAGATCATTAAATTAAGGTCTTTTCTTATTTGTGTCCCGTCGGCTGAAATTAATAACGGGCACTAGCCAAAATATACAAAACATATAATTATGTATAATAGATGTATAATATATGTATATTCATATATACAATATATATATTTATACTTAATATACAAAACATATGCATTTACCGGCTTTCTTTTCAAAGGAAACCGGGGAAGGATGTTATAAACATAAAAGAAACAGTAAATAATTGAATGTACTATACATTTCTGAGCATCAAAGAAGAGAAGAGCTTTGTTAAGAGCAAGAGTGATATTATGGGAAGGGCCATGGTGGTGATTTCTTGGAGGATAAAAATGCTTGAGAAGAATAAGAGCAGGTATAATGAGGATTATGAGGGTTGCTATAACGACAAAGTGTTTGAAATGGATTTTATCTTTAACAAACATGTTAAAATCAACAGATTTTGAAAATCTTGAAGGTAAAGACTCAAAAATTTCATTTAAAGAAGATTTAGGAAGGAGATTGAAATCCAATTCTATGGAGTTCCAACGACTGGAAGAAGGAAGAAGGCGACCCGTCCCAGAAATTGTATGAACATATGGGACAGAATTGAACTTTTCTGAGTGTGACATGGTCTATTTTTTGTTTGGTTTGTGAAAGATGATGTTGCATTTGAGTAGATAAAGTTGATATGTTCATGATGATTTTGTGTCTTAAGGAGATCGATATTCCTTATGCATGATGTAACTGAAAAGTTGTTGTAAATTACAACCTTAATTCTGTGTTTGTATTTTTGCATATAATATTCTTATCATCTTGGTGCTAACTTTGGCATCTAATTAGTTAGTTTGGGCATACAGAAATGGGTAAGACGGCTAAAAACAGAAGCAAATGTTATGCCATAATTATGCTTTTGTCTCTTCTGCCTGCACTCTGCAGGCTACGGGAAGAAGAAAAACAAATTAGAGTAAATCATGAACATATATAGTCCTTAATCTGTTGGACTTGATTCATTTTGATCCTCAATATATACGTTTTGGAATAAATGGTAATTTGTTTACACTTATTGATGTCTTGATCTGAATAATTCCGTTGGTATATGTGATGAAAGTGGGGTAAATATTGTGTTCATCAAGTTAGACATTATGAAACATTTTTATCTCCCATGTTTTCACAAGTTTAATTTGCACTGGCTCTTTCAATGACCATAAAGGCCAATCCATTTAACATAACAAAAAGAGATCATTCATTTATTTCCAACGTGAACAAATGTATGCCAAAGTCCGATTAATAAATGCATTTTCAGATAAAAAAATATTCATCAAGGGTGTGTTTGGTATGGATAGAAAATGTTTTTCATATTTTGCATGTTTGGTTGGTCAAAACATTTTCTCTTGAAGACAAAGTCCTTAAAATTAAAGAAAATGACTTTCCTAATAGAAGTAGGTAAAATAAGTTTCATACCTGACATTCTAACTTATTGTCTCCTCCCAACCCACCCAATTCCCCAAACCCCAACCCCAACCTGTGGCCACCCGCGTAATAACGAGCGAAGATATTTTATTGCGTTATATTTTTACTGTGTATTAGCTTCAGTTGTTTTTTTCTGTTTCTAGACTTAGATTTATTTCAACCACTTCCATTCATTTAGTTTTTTTTAATTGTTTTTCTTTATCATATTTTATCTCCAATAGTTATCATGTATAAACTTTGTTGCTAAGAGTTCCACATCGGATATGAAAAGAAAATATGGACTCTTTATATGGATTTGGACAATACTTAATCTATAAGCTAGCTTTTATGGTGGAGTTAGGCCCAATATCCATCTTTACATGATATCAGAGCAAGACTTCTTCCAATTCTTTATTCACCGATGTTGGACCCCCAAATTATATTGTCTACGCTCCGATTAACGAGGTCTGAGCATGCGGAGGAGTGTTAAAAGTCTCACTGATGATATGGATTTAAATCACTTTTTATATTATATAACAATTATTACCCTATACCCTATAAGATAGCTTTTAGGGTTGAGTTAGGTCTAAGATCCATTCTTTACATTTGAATATATCAGGTGTATATGCATCAGATGGGTACAACCCTTTATATACAGTAGATTATAATAATAAAATCATTTATTCATTCTTCATATCGCTTAACTCTTTATGGTATCAACGCCTCTCTAACTCTCATGAGTCCCTTCTCTAATAACGTATGCCTTCATCAACTGCAATGGCCCCCAATGTTTCTGTAGTCAATTCTGATGCTAACAATAACATCATGATCATTCAATTTAATTCTGTCACGTAGTTTCCCATCAAGTTAGCTGGCAGCCACAACTTCTCTCTGGAAAGATCAAATGTCAATGCTTATGCGTGGTCACAATCTCTATGGCCATCTTGATGGATCTATTCATGCCCCCGCATGCACGCTATCTCAACCTGCTCATGATGAGGCTAGGAAACCAAAGCCACCTACAATCAACGTTGACATTATGCAAAGAACATCTACAACTCCTTGTTAAGTCCATTTTAGTACTATTTTTTAGTCTGTTTTAGGGTGTTTTTTTAATTGTTTTGTACCGTATTATGCGTTTTGTTTAGTATTTTCAGGTCTTAAGTGACTCAGAATGGATATGGCGAATTCAAGAGGAATTTGGCTTATTTGGAGGCTAAAAGTGCGTAACCAAGTGTTGACACTCAATTTTGACCCTCCCGTCCAGTCATTAACTATAAAATTACTCTAATTTTCCAAAAAAATATCTTAGCAATTTTATAATAATAAAATGCGACAATAAAACATTAATACATGCATAAATAAGCAATTTAATAATGGCACCGCATTTTACGTAAAGTTAAGTATTTATTGAGCCTCACGTCCGCATTCGTCATTTTAATAACAAACAACTTCATGAATATTATTCATAATTTAAGCCCTATTCTCCATTAATTAAAACTCGAACAATTCTTAATAATTAATAAATAAATACAAAAAATAAATAATTTAACAATAGCGTCGAATCAAGCATTTCTTAAATTATAACTACATTTATTAATACCCAAAAGAAATTTCATAAACAATCTAAACCCCATTCAATTTAATTTAACATCGCAAAATACGCATAATAAATAAGATTTTAATAACGACATCGCATCATAAAACATTAAACACTAATTAAATAGCACGCCCGCATTTATTATTGTAATAATAAAAATCCAAGCTAAAACTAATAAAACACCTAGGGTTGTATTTAAATAATTTAATTTACCACTAATTAAATAATACACCTAATACCTAAACTCTACCCAATCCAAATCTAATACCCAATTAATAACACACTACCCCAAATTAAAATTAATACCTAGTAACTACCAGCCCAAACGCACAGCCCACAACTATCAGCTGACCCGGCTCAAACCCTCATATATTAAGCCCACATCGCCAGCAGCCCACAAATTTCACCCTGACTTCATCTTCTAAAAACGAAAAGGATACCTAAACCTAAAAAAAAAGATCTGCCGCGCCTACCCCGCACTCCATCGCGCCGCTGCCGAGATTCTCTCCTGAGAATCCGACGACCTTTCCTTACCCATGCACCCAGCCAGATCACTGAGATCCCTACCTAAAAATCGCACTAAATCATTCCAAATCTCGCCCGAATCTCTCAAAAATCAAACCAAATAACCCATCGATTTCTCGCCCTATTTATGCATCCCGAAAGGGGTATAAATGGGGGAACTTTCATAAGACAAGGGGCATGGGTCGATAGCAATCGAGACTCCCCCTATCACCGTAAAAAACCAATCAATATGCACATGCATGTGTATGGAACAGCGAAGAACCCGTCCAGAAATTTGACTACGAGATCAGCAGAGGGAGAACAAACGAAAAACCTGGGAAGAAAAGCAATCTCTTCTCACAGTAAAAAAACCAAGAAAAACAAATCAATTACGAGAGCATAAAAAATTGCAATTTTAAAAGCAAAATCGTCCAAAGCTTCCCTCAAATCGCATCGCAACTCCGAGTGGATCGACGACTTGATACGCTGCCTCGGTTCGCTATCTGGAGAAGGTAAAATCAGCCCCCTTTAAATCTAATGTGTTTTCCGTATCTGATGCATTCTCATGAATTTTCTGGGTGTCGAAATGGTTTATTAATGCTTCCTGATATTATCGACTGTTGTATTCAAACTATGTCGCATGAATTTCGTGTCTTGGGATTATGTGATAAATTCGAAGCATTGTTCTGTCGTAGAAGCTAGGATTTGTGATAGTCGAAGCTTATATGTGATTATAAGTGTATCCTCTGCTCATTCGAAATTATGTCGGTAGTAATGATGCAGTTTCATATCTGTAAACATGTTTGATAACTTGTTTGTGTAAGTGGTGTGGGGTAGGTTTAATCTTAGACATTTATTGATATGTTTATAAAATCGTGGGACGAATCTGGGAGCAGCAAAATGTAAAGGCGATAGTTTATATATTGTATGTGTCCTGCCTGCCTAGGATCTTGTTTAGTATTAATTGGTTCACTATGTTCTTGATTAGTCAAACTGGATCATGCCCAAGTTAGTATAGAATAGACTCATGAATTTGGATTGACATTGTTTGAACACATCCCTGATTTAGCCAGATTTGTAATCCTGCATCGGCTCTGGAATTGTTTATCTGAATCAGCAATGGTCAGTAGAACATCACTGAATCTGCAATTGCTTACCATAACAGCCTATGTGGGCAACATACCATATAATGGTTAATGAATGTATGCATGATGCAAATGCGTCAGGTTATATCGGCCATATATGGGCATCGATTCATGTTGGCCTCTTCGGGCTCTTTTGTGATAGTTTGTACCAGCTGCAGGTGGTGTGAGTATATAACATCTTTCTCTTTTCCCACTTCCCATATATAGATATATATATATATATATATATATATATATATATATATATATATAGTAAAGTATATAACTCCTTCGGTAAAATATGAAAATGCATGAATGATAACACAATACTCTGATCTCAACGGGTGACATAATACCTTTATATATTTGGTTAACATTGGGAACATCAACATATTTTTCTGTATGCCTCAATAAGGACTTAGAAACATACTTAGACATGCTTTTAGCATAGGAATCAATAATGTGATCGTTCTTAACTACTTAGAGTAGAGTACTTATGGAGCATTAGGATAGTTATCTCTTGCACATAGAATTATGCCAAAAGGAATAAATTGCCTGTACATACCTTATTGTCGAAATTATCTAAGTTCTCACGGTTCCTTGTAAGCTCTACGAATGGTTATCTACACCATATGAACGATTTAGATCACAATCAGTCAATATACTAATAACAGATTTCATTAAGGCATTCTATCGAATATCTTATACGCGTAGAATCTATATTTGTTCTATAGCGAAACCTATGCATGTAGCGAAACACCGAGCCCTATCAATCCTTCTTTTTATTGTTGCAATACCCAAAATAGTCCAGCAATTACACATACAATTTCCACTTTCATATTAACAATCCCACGATACCCAACGACCCAACGTTTCCGATAATTCTTCTCGAACTTAGTAAGAATCATGTTCTACAATTCTTGTAAGCTTAGAGGATAAGAAAATTACCTCTGTTGAAAGTAGCAACGAAAATCATCGGAAAACCCTTCGCCGGTACCGAACTTCGACGAGCAGAAAACAGTACCCAAAAATCGATTTCCAACACCTTTTCAAAATCCAAGGTCTCGGTTTAGTTTCTGAGTTTTTAAGCTTGCTTCTAGGTTTCGATTGTTGCTGAAATTGAAGCCCCAAAGTGCCATGAATTCCTCTCCTTTCGGGGTGCAGAAGCTCACAGGATTACCCCAATTTCGGTCGACAATTTCGACGGGTCCTTTACTGGAATATGATTGAAATGCATATTACATTTGTGTTCTGGGTGTTCCGAGGTCTATAACCAAAATTTGAGGACTTGGAAAATTTCTAGTTTAGCTTGTGTCTGGTGTGTGCGCACCTACGCAAAAGGAAGCGCACCTATGGAGCCGTGCATGCGCGAAGTGGGCCGCAGGTGCGAGTTTTGGTGAGTTGGTGGGGCTGCGCAATTGTGGAAGATTCACCGAATCTGCGATGCTAGTTTTGGTAAAAGGAAGCCATGATGTAGAGCTAACTAGATTTTCTTTGATTAGGTTATAGTAGATTCTTCTAAGGATAAACTTTTGAATTAGATTGCTTATAGACGCATTTCGATAGGTGAAAGGGAGAGGAAGACACTGACTACTGAGTAGTTTTTTTAAAAGATGTTTTATTTCTATGATGCTTTTAGTAAGAAGTTTCATTAAAACGATTGTTGAAATAAGAACTTGGTCACGGTGGTATGGTGTTGATGGTAACAATGGTGGTTGAGGGGAGGAGGTCCTAGTGATGAAAAAAGAAATGGAGATAGGTCGGGGTAATGACTTATCATGTCACGTTGTATTCACCTAACCTAATACAACGTTAGATAACAAAGTTTGGTGAATACAATGTGGCACGACACGTCATTACGTGATCATCTTTTACGAGATCTCTTGACGGATATATTCTCCAGACTGGGTGCCAAACAACTTTGTCAGCTCAAATGCCTCTCAAAAGAACTTCATACAATTTCAAGTCCCCATTTCAAGAAATAACATCGCGATCAATCGAAGAAAAGGCCAACTCTATCTCTTATCAGCTCTTCAAGAAGAGATACTTTGTTCAGGTCCCAACTCCTTCATCTTTCCTTGAACCGGGCTATAGCCTATAATGTGTGCAGTTCTGGGCTAGACTTGTTAAGCTTTTACCAAACTGGCTATGAGGGAAAATATGGATTTGCAATCCCAGTACCAAAAAGACTCTAGCTTTGCTCATACTCTCCCATTTCGCTGGTCATACTTGTTTAGGCTATGTCTCTTCAACAAATATGTACAAAATTGTAGTATCATTTGAGAGGATAGTCGAAGATCCTGATGATTGGGAGTTCTATGCTGGTTCTGAAAAGATTTTGTACTTCAATATCCTAACCCTTAAAAAACAAGAGGAAAAATCAAGTGTAGTAGGATCATGGAGACTTGTTGAGTTGCACACATTATTCTGGAACATGTGGTCAATCTATCCACATCAATGGGTTCATTTATTGACTAGCCTTTGCAAAAGATAACACCTTTGGCAGTGAACATGTTAGAATTCTTGAAATTAACTTGGAAAATGAAGAAATAAAGACCATGGGTTGTCCAAAAGGGTATAGCTTTAGGTTTTCACATTTGACTGACATAAATGGACAGATATGTTTGGTTCAGAATGAAATAGATGGTCATATGTTAAATATTTGGATGTTGAAGGGCCGTGAGAGTGGAGCATTGTATCTAGAGTTTCGTATTGAGTTTCATGAGTGTGCTTATAACTTCACTATTGTTGGGTATTTACCAAGACAAAAATAGATTGTTACATCCCGTAAGTTCAGGACATGTATAAGTGAAGGTACGTAAGGAACACAAGACTTGGAAATTTGTACGAAAGGAAGAATTGTTTTTCCGACGGGAAATGTTCCGAACGTCGGAAAGGAAAAATGTTCGTTGTTGAGAATTGGATTCTCAAAATGCATTATTTGAAGAGTATGGAACTTATTATATTTATGGAAATTTATTTTTACGGATTTTGGTCACGTGGGGCCCACCCGAGGAATTTTACGTTTTGTGGGAGCCACGAGGATTACGGAATTTTTATGGACGAATGAGAATGCGACACGTGGCACCCCCACATGGCTTGGTCGAAATTTATGCAAGGGTAAAATGGCCATTGACCATGGTAGAAGATAAGTCTTCCAAAGCTTGATATTGTTGTGAGTCAACTTGTCCACCTAGGCTTGATCCAGTGAAACTCATCCTAACCTCACATTTGTTTAAGTCTTAGCCATCCATCAGTGTTATAAGTATACTACTAGTAGCAAGACAAGGTCTTGAAGACTTAGAAAAATTTCACAACACTTTGTGCACACACATAAGCTCTCGCTTTGTCAAATCTCACAAGAAATTTTGTAGTTTTGATCCATTAGCCAATACTTTAACCCAATGTCCTAGGGTATTGTAAGGATATCTCAATAGAAAAATTTGGAAAAACGTATTTTTACGTTAGTCGCAGCGGAAACTAAGGGAGTTCTTCAACTTTGAAGTTGGAACTTGAAGATGGGTTCTTCATAGGCCTCTAAAGTGCTTGGAGCGGATTGGAACCTAAGGAAAGAGCTAAGAATTGCTAAGGCGACTTTGGAATCTTGGAAATTTTAAGGGCTTTAAAGGTATATTCTCATCGTTGTAGCAATTAAGTTTACTTATTGTTGTAGCTATGGTTATTAGCAAGCATGAGATGTATATTATGTAGTTGGATTAGTGTATTGGCTATTGGAACCCTAAATCAGAAAACTAGCATGTTAGCCTTAAGACTATAATTCAAGTTGATTATTTGTTTAAGTCGCGTATTTGTGTAGGAAGGAAATTGTAGTTGTTGAAGTGGTTTATAACTATATAACATGTTAGACCTAAGAACTTGAAATTGGAAAAGGATTGGAAAAGAAGTAATGTGATTGGTTATATGTTGGTAGAATGGCTAGTGAAGTATTATACTATTTCGTATGAATTGTGGGCGGAATTTTACGTAGTGTAAGGCGTGTAATCCCTTTGTTTGGATGTTGTTTGGAGCCTTAAATGTGGCTTGTTGGTTATTGTATTCGGCTTGAAAAAGGTGGCAAAGTGAGTAGAAACAAAGGAAGTCTTTGCCCGATTTTCCGTAGAATTAGAGACTAAATACTTAGTATTATTCTACATAGAGACTAGAAGTTGATAGCCTTGTTGTGACCATTATAGGTTGACAACACTTCGTGCGGTGTATTCGGCTTAGCTTGTGGATTTAGCCAGAAAGGTATGTGAACTATCTCCTTCTAGCATGATTCCTTAGAATAAAGAAAGTAAGTTCTACTCCTTGAATGATCCATTCCTTGCTTGTATTTGGATTGCCTAAAATAGAATTTGTTCTATGTACTTCCTTGAGTGTACTTTGATGTTTAAATTGTAAGTAGTATAATCCATTTCCTTAGGGAAGTTTGGATTCTTAAAAGTGAAGGTATTTTTCTTAAAGTACATAGAGACTTGAAAAGGAAGAGGTTTCCAAATCTTTGGCTAGTGCCTTAGTTCTAAAACCTAAAGGTCATTATAATGACTTTAGAGTCAAAGAGTGATTTACTTATTTGATTTAAAAGAGGAGAAATGACATGATTTAAGAGAAGTAACTTGCGTTAAGGGTGAAGTTACTTGAGGTTTAAAAAGTAGAAGAAAACTTGTTTTCTAACTATTAAGAGACTTGAAGTATTTTGAAAGTTAAGAACTTGATTTATAAGTATGTGATACTTGGTTTTAATAGTATAAGTCTCTTGGTTATCAAGGAATGGATATCTAAAACCGTAAAGGGTTATAACGGCTTTATGGGAAGTTGGTTATAACGGCTTTATGGAAGGTTTAGAAAGTTGTCTATTTTGATTAAATCGGCATAAGTTGCCTAGATTGTGAAAATTTGGAGTTACTTGATTTCAAGCTTTGAAATGAGTTTTCTAAAGTGTAGTAACTTACTTTGAAAAATAGACACGTCTTGATACTACGGGTGTTAGTATCTTGGGGCTTTACATAGAAAGGAGTCTTTTATAAAAGAATGTACGTATGTAGTACTTTGGCTTGATAAATTGAGAATTTGTCTAAGTGTGCCTTGATAAGTACTTTGACTTGTTAAAAGAGAATTATTCTATGTATGCCTTGATTTGTACTTTGGCTTGATAAATTGAGAATTTGTCTAAGTGTGCCTTGATAAGTACTTTGACTTGTTAAAAGAGAATTATTCTATGTATGTCTTGATTTGTACTTTGGCTTGATAAATTGAGAATTTGTCTAAGTGTGCCTTGATAAGTACTTTGACTTATTAAAAGAGAATTATTCTATGTATGCCTTGATTAGTACTTTGGCTTGATAAATTGAGAATTTGTCTAAGTGTGCCTTGATAAGTACTTTGACTTGTTAAAAGAGAATTATTCTATGTATGCCTTGATTAGTACTTTGGCTTGATAAATTGAGAATTTGTCTAAGTGTGCCTTGATAAGTACTTTGGCTTGTTAAAGAGAATTATTCTAAGTGTGCCTTGGTAAGGACTTTGGCTTGTAATTAAGGATTTGCCTATGTGTGCGGGAAATAGCCGGTTGTGTGCTATTGTTATATCAGTCGTTTCGGGGTCATTCCCCGGGTTGGTGGCATTTGTATAATTCCGTGGATTTGCTACCCACGATGCGAGGAATACCTCATGCGAGTCCGTAGGGCTTATGCGGGTGAAATAGTCCCACGCGCGGGTCCACCTACGCGAGGAATACCTCATGCGAGTCCGTAAGAGCTTACGCGGGTGAAATAGTCCTATGCGAGGAATACCTCATGCGGGTCCGAAAGGGCTTATGCGGGTGAAATAGTCCCACGCGGGCGGTCCACCTATGCGAGAATACCTCACGCGGGTCCACGCGACCTACGCGTAAAATAGTCCCGTGAATAGGATTGCTAAATGATATCGCGGGCGGATGGTCCCGCTGATCACGAGCTTCCTAGTTTATATTGTAAGGATACTCTGCTTACTCTCATTGTTAGTAAGGCACAATGTGTTGTATTTTGATTATCATATATGTCCCGGATTTGTTTGTGTTACCCTATGGTCATGCTTTTACGAGGTGGGATTCCGGCATGGGACCACGGTGTATCAAGACAGGTGGGACTTGGTGTTCATGTATCCTTATTGGTGTTATTACATCATGGATCGCCAGCGGTGAGGGCGATTCCACGCATGATTGATATTACGGGTGTGAGACCCACGGTTATATTGAGTAATGACTTTGAGGGCTGCGCCCCCGACTTGATATGACCGCATGTGTTATGATCGTAGGTTGGATATCATACATGTCTCCTGTTATTTAGATCGCTATGATTTTATTACGCATTTCATCGCTCACATACTTGGTACATTCTTCGCATCGACCTCCTTCGGGGCCGCGTCACGCCGCAGTTTAGGTACGCATTCGGTGATCGGCAGTGTAGGATCCTCGCCGTGGTTTTGGATAAGCTCCTTCTATTCCGAGTTTATCTTTGGTATATGTCCTTCGATGTGCTTTGTATAGTTTTGGGTACGGCGGCCTTGTCCGTCATAGTTCGATTTAACTCCTGCAGGTCCGTATTCATACGTGGATCGACTGTATGCGGTGTAGTGTCTTTTGTTTATGTATATACGGCGGCCTTTCGGCTTTGCCTCGTATACGCTTGTTTAAAAAAAAAAATGAGGTGTTATTTCGCCCGCAGCCTTACTTGTATTGTTAAGGTAGGCGGTGCGGGTAGGGCACTACCACGCCCGGGTTCGGCCGTGACAGAGTGGTATCGAGCGATCGATCCTCTGAATGTCTACTGACCGTGTCTAGTAGAGTCTTGATTATCGGTGTGTTGCGCGCCACACCCATAAACAGGAGGCTACAGGACATTTAGGAGTTGGTTTCATTCTTTTCACTCTAAGATCGTGCCATGTAGCCGTGTTAGTAAGAAAATTCCTCTCGACGTATTGTTGTGTTACAAGATGCCTCCGCGAGGGCAACAATACCAGAAAGGCAAAGGAGTAGCAGGAGCTACTAGTCAGACTCAGAAAGTTACGTATTTAACCCCGTCCACTGGTACTAGTACATTTATCTCCTTTTCTAAGTTTATCTCATTCTCAGTACTTCCGCATTACCCATTTTTTGAAACTTTTAGATATATATAGCTCAAACTTATAAAATAATAAAATTGGAAAAATATTTTCATGTAAAACTATTGTTAAAAAGGAGATGGCGAAGAACTATAGTGTTAGGTTAACGAGAAATTGAGTCTTATTTTGAAAAAAAATAAGGAATTTGATTATAGAATCAATTCCGTGTACACAAATATGACATAGAATGGTTAAATTATTAGAAAAGAAACTTCGATATTGAAAATTACTTAAGAAGTCACAATAATTAACAATTCAAAATTTTTAAGAAGCATATAAAAAATCACGCTAAAAAAAATTATTTGATTCTCGAAATTTGAAAGGTATAGCGTAAATTGAGATCATAGAGTAATAATTAGTTAGGGCCAGAGTTTCTTGAATAAATATATTGGAAAATTTATCTCTTTTATATTAAAAAAAATAAATAATGAAATCTTTCCATCCCACCCACACCTAACAACTTCCCAATACTCTCATGCCTTTCTATGGGCAACATTATATAGCTAAAACAGTGTGATTATGTTAAATTGACATCTTGTTTTTCACCCTATCCCCTAGATATCATTAGAGATGATAGTGGATCCTGGACTCAGTCCAGATCCGTTTTATAGAATATGGATTTTTAAAATTTGGGCACGACGAATTCGGAAGATCTGTTTATGATTGCTTGGATCTGGATCTGGATCTTATATTTGAGATTCGTATCAGGTCCAGATCCGACCCGTGTATCCATTTTTATTAAATATATCATACATAACTAGGGATGACAACGGGTAGGATCTGGACAGGATCCTACTAGATCCAGATCCAGATCTGTTTTACATACATGTATTCATATCCAGATCCAGATCCATAGGGTCCATAAAATCATATCCAAATCCAGATCCATCGGATCCACCGGATCCACGGATCGGATCTGGATCCAAATCAAAGTGACTAATTATTAAGTTATACCTTCTAATCAGTCCAAATTTTCTAAAAAAATAGTCAATTTAATTTAACGGAATCATGGGAATGCATCCGTAAATTAGGACTAAATGACATTGTTGACAATTGTTATGCCTATTGGCTATTGTTGTAGTGAGAAACAATCCTCTCAATACCTAAGCTACTACATAAGTACCACATAAATGATTAACATAATGATTAAAGAATAACACGCGAAATGTGTCTCAATTAAAATAATAATGGCCTTCGGCCCTTTGAATATAAAATAAAATTAAGATTACAAAGGATTCGGTGCCATGATGTATAAATAATAAATGTATAATTAATTTAATAAAAAACGGATTCACGGGTCGAATCTGGATCGGATACGGATCTCAAAGACAAGATCCAGATCCAGATCTGATCCATCATAAACGGATCCGGGTCTGATCCAGATCCGTCGGGTCCAAACTTTGAATATTCATATCCTATAAAACGGATCTGAATCCACCGAATACGAATTGGGTCCAGAATCCATTGTCATCTCTAACATAACCTAGAATGAATTTGGGTCTTCCTTTTGTTTTCTCGGCCAGGCCCAAGTCCATAAAGGACCGAAGCCCAGCCCATCTGCGTGTTTAAGAAGCCAAGGAAAGGGGGCAAGAGTCTCGACTCATTTCGTTTAACATACATGCTTTGCCTAAGCTCTAGCCTCTAAACCAAGACTCAAACCCTAGCCGCCGTCGTGTCTGTTGGCTCTCTCTCAGACCTCAGTCTATTTCGAACTTTTATCCGACAACCGTCTACTTGGCAATTCGGTCAAGCCTCAATTTTCTTCACTTTCATCTTTTTCATCTCCTTCAACATACACAAACACACACAAAAAAAGGGTAAAGTCCCACCTTTATTTTTCTGTTTTGAGAGCCCATTTTGCAAATTTTATTTCAAATATTTCTCCAAGAATCAATTTTTTTGTTTATTTATATCAATCAATTAAGGAATTTCAGGTGTGTAATTTCATTTTCTACCAACCCCAGATCTTGTTTTTTTGTTCATTGTGCTATATGTGTATTTGGTTTATTTATTTTATGTGTATTTTGATTCTTGAAGGGATTTGAAAATCTGGTTGTTTATAGTTTTTGTTTGATCTAGTGTCACTTGCTTAGTTTAGTAATGTCTTGTTGATACATGATCAATTGGTTTGTTTTTAGTTTGCTCTGCATGCTGCTGTTAGTCTGTCAGGATGCTGAAATGTCATGCTTCTTCTAGCCCACCTTCATCTGTGCAGTGAATGATTTAGAAGGGTATTCGGAAGGTTTTATTGAGTTTGGAGTAAAAGAAAAAAATTAATCAAGTAAATTAACAAGCAAGAAACTCACTTCCAAGGCATGGAAATGTTTTAATAAGGTAGTAGTGAAAGGTGTTACAAGAGCAAAGTGTAAATATTTTCTTGTGATGTTAAAACTTAGGTTGATTGAATGAACTCAAATCATTTTTTTCAATTAGATTGGGTTTCATTTTGTCAAAAAGATTCAACAAGTGGGAACATTATTCAAAGCAAAAAAATCCGATCTGTGGACTCGGTGGAACCGATGGATCCGGATTTGGATCTGATTTTTATGGATTCGATGGATATGGATCTAGTAGGATTCGGTCCAGATCATATCCGTTGTCATTCCTAGATATCATACTCTTTTTCAGAAAAAAGAAATTATCAAATACTCTATGTTATTCCGTCCGATTCAAAAAGAGTATTCACTTAGCTCGTTTTTCTTGATTCAAAAGAGTATTCACATATTAAATAAAAACAATAATCTTATTTTTTAAAATTTGTCTTTATTAACTGTCAAGTGATCAAATCTCAATGCATATTTAATACTATTTATTTTTTTCTAAGCATATTTTAAGGAGTGTCCAAATAGCTAAATGTACACTATTTTTTAACCGGATGGAGTAATACTTAATAGTTGCATCAAATCTATTAACAACATAAACCTTTGCTAAAATGACAAATTTGCCTTTACTTTGAGGAATAGTATTTGTTTCAGCAACAACACGTGTCTTTTTCAATACTCAAAATTGTGAGTACAACAATTGGATGAACGGAAAGTAAGTATTACAACGATTACAATCTGGAAACTAAAATAAAATAAGAGGTTTGCTGAGTTGAGTTGTATTCACTATGTCCTTAAGACAATATTGTTCCGTATATATTCTTTTTACGATAATTGACAACTTGTCTTTCAAGATAAAACAACAACAAACAAGTGAGCAAAGGAAATTCAAATGTTTACTAAGAGAAGAATCATTCAGTGTGTGAGAAATTGCTTAGAGAAGAAGTGTTTAGAAATTTCTGATTGCAAGTGTGAAACAATTGAGTCAAAAGCTTCAATTTATAGTAGTGTAAAGAGGACCTCTTCAAGAGGCAAATAACGGTCATTTAAATGTTATGTAATGGTCATTCAATCCACCAACTAATGCAGTCAAGTAATGCTGATTTATGGAGGAAAAATTGACAACTTAATGCCTCACAACATCTCCAAAATCAGCCCAACTGTTGGAATTTCGTCGCAGTTACTACATCGGAAGTGTCGTGGCGCGGCACATCAACTCCAATAGCTGGAACGTGAATTAGAGTCGCGGTTCTGGCTCTTGGGCGTCGCGGCACCCCGACTCCGCGGAGATGCCGCGGTCCTTTTTCGTCTCGTTTCAATAATTACACTTCTTCCTTCATTTACCAATGTGAAACACTCGTCATTTGGCCAATAATCGTCTATCATTTTATGTCTCAAACATTTTGTTTACGTATCAATATCTCTTTCACTAAGAAAAAATACGATCTTTGGTACAACGTGTGCACGTGTGTGGAAACGACATTTTCGACGTGCAGGGCCCCAATTGTTCGAGTCATAAATAATAGGATAACTTTATTTCACGATAATAAATTTTCAACAAAAATTTCTAACATTCAGATTCTCCGACGGGCAATAGTCTATATTAGGCATTGTGCGCACATAAGATGCACAATTGAATACTTAAAAAATGTAAAATCTCACAAGTCGAGCCTTTTACGACTACCTTAGAAAGTTCTCCAATGCCCAAGTCGTTTGACTGTAATTTGAATCATGTATAATTTAATACATCAATTGATGTATTATTTTATATCACCAATAACATGAAAGAACTAATTTATGTATAATTTATACTTAAAGTAGCAAAAGGACAAAACTACCATTATTATTTTCTTAGAAATCAATGAAGATCAAGCATCCAAGATAAAATTATAAATTCATTACTTTTTAGTATAAAAATAAATAAATATTATAAATGATATCTTGCATATCCAATTTTAGTGCAAGGAACTAAAACACCCAACAAAAAATAATTCATATATTACTAATCCCTATATAACTAATCTCTTATTTCTGCATAACTAATACATACATTATAATCCCTATATAACTATACATCATACCAAACGATCCTTAAAAGTTGCTTTCTACAAACCCTTTAAAACCTTTATCACAAGTCACGTGAAGTAGTGGCAAACCAAATAATATAGATCTCACGTAACGAATGAATTCGTTTATTGCTACTCTACGGGGTTTATGTATTGTTAAAAGCCACATCGGATATGGAATGAGAACATATAATTCCTTATATGAATTTGGACAATCCTCACCCTACAAGCTAGATTTTGGAATTGAGTTAGGCCCAAGATTCATTCTTTACATGATATCAGAGTCATGCCCATTTCAATTCTTTGTTCACCGATGTTTGGCCCCCAAATTATATCATTCACGCTCTAGTTAACAAGGTCTGGGCGTGCGGATGAGTGTTAAGAGTCTCACATCGGATATGGAATGGGAACATGGACTTGGACAATCCTCACCTTACAAGTTAGCTTTTGGGGTTGAGTTAGGCCCAAGATCCATTCTTTACATGTACAATAAAGAGTAGAATCAGACATCACTAAACAATTAAAGTGCTAGATGACTCGTGTAATCGTGTATCTCGTCAATACATATATGAGATCTCACTACTGGTTTACACGTATATTCTCAAATGTGACTGTAAATGGTATGGAACACCTAGATTGACCAAATGCGTTCATATTCATCCATAATCAGATTACAAGTAGATCGTCTTTTACAAAACAAGAACTAAGTGGAGAAACGTTGACAACAACAACAACATACCCAGTGAAATCCCACAACATGAGGTCTGGGGAGGGTAAAGTGTACGCAGACCTTACCTCTACCTTAGTAGGTAGAGCAGTTGTTTCCGAGAGACCCTCGGTTCAAGACAAAGCATAAACACAAGCAAAAGTAAAGCCAGAGAAACGGTCAGACACGGTCAAAAAATGTAAAGCAATATGAAAATGTTAATATCAAAAGCGAATAAGTCATGATAGTACATAATGAAAAAGTAAGCAATAACTAGCGCATGTAAAATAAGCTAAACAAAGTACACTAAAGGACACATAGTATCAGAAATCAAACTACATGAGACTATAAAGCAATGTTGCGTCTATTAGTATGATAGGTTAAACATGCCTACAATAATAACACTACAACTACCAGTTTGCAAACGTAAGTAGGACTACGCTCGACTACCTACTACCCTTCTACCATAATCAGTGTCCTCCACAACCCCCTATCTAAGGTCATGTCCTCAGTAAGTTGCGCATGCACCATATCTCATCTAATCACCTCTCCCCAATACTTCTTCAGCATACATCTACCCCTCCTGAATTCGTCCATAGCCAACCTCTCACACCTCCGCACTGGGGAATTTGTGTTTCTCCTCTTCACATGCTCAAACTATCTCAACCTCGCTTCCCGCATCTTATCCTCCACCGATACTACTCACTTTATCTCGGATATCATCATTTCTAATCATATCCCTCCTTATATGCCCACACATCCATCTTAGCATCCTTATTTCCGCAATTTTTATCTTCTGGATGTGTGAAGTCTTGACTGACCAACACTCCGCCTCATACAACATAGTCGATCTCACCACTGCCCTATAGAACTTGCCTTTAAGTTTTGGCGGCACCTTTTTATCGCATAAGACTCTAGATGCGAGCCTCCATTTCATCCATCCTGCCCCAATACAATGTATGTCATCATCATCAATCTCTCCAACCCCTTGAATAATAGACTCGAGGTACTTGAAGTTTTTTTTCTTTAGAATGAACTGAGTACCAAGTATCACCTCCACGCATGTCTCAAAATCGCTCCCGTTACTGAACTTGCACTCCAAGTATTATGTCTTGGTCCTACTCAGCCTTATATTTGTCTACCGGTTCGGGTTAATCGGTAACCGGACCAGTCGATCAGGTAAGGGACCCAGTCTGGTTCGGATCGATAAGCCTTAACGGGTTGGGGGTTGGTTTGGCCCAACCCCAACCTGCACGGGTGATGAAAAAATCCGGTAAGACAATCCAGTTCGGATCGGAAACGAAAACCGGTAACATTATCGGTTAACCGGACCGGTAATGTTTTAATTTTAAAAAAAAAGGTTGTTGCCCAAATCCAGAATGTTATCACAAAGGGTGGTAGGCTGGGGCTAACGGTCCATCGATCTGGTCTTTTTTTTTTATTTATTAATTATTATTTATTATTTATTAATTACATTTTTACCCTTAAAAAATCTATAAATACTCTATATTCTTCTCATTTTTATTACACAATTATTTCTACAATTCTCATACTCTCTTAATTCTCTCTATTATCAATTCTCAAGTTATTATTATTATTATTATTAATTTCAAAATAGCGAGACGGAAGATTTCGAGCTTCGAGTTTCAATTGAATTCTGAATCCCGAAGTTTGGTACACTTGTTTCAATCTCTAATTATTTTATTAAATTGTCATATTTATTTGTTGATTATTTAAATTAAATTTTAAATTAAATATTTTATAATGGATTTGGTAAACCGATCACAAAGGTAAATGCTTTCAACTTCAAGGGGTAAAAAATCTAGAGGTTCCCGTTCTTCATCATCTAATCAAAATATAGATTATGATCAAATGCAAGAAGATTTTGGAATAGAAGATAATGAATATGATAATGTTGAAACTAAAACTCCTACACCTACTAGTGTGCGTCCTGTCAATGTTAGTACTACTAGTAGAGGTAGACCTCATTTACCAGAAGCGGAAGTAGCAATTAGGAGAAAAATGAGTAAAGTGTGAAAGTTTTATGATAGAATTGGGGACATTGATAGAATTAGATGTAATATTTGTTTGAAAACTTATAAACATAAATAGGGGTGGTGACGGGGGGATCATGTCACACCAACTCGCCCGTGATCGTGCCCTACCTCGCACTTTCTACCTTAACAACACAAATAAACTGCGGAATTTAAATAACACCTCATTATTTTATTTTATTTTAAACCAACGTACGTGCAAGGGCAAAGCCGACAAGGCTGCCATATAATATACATAAACAAAAGACACTACACCGTACATGAGTCCAATCCCACATATGAATACGCACTCTAAGAGTTATATGAAAAATGACGGACAGGCCCCGCTGCACCCATAACCGCACAAAAGCCTGCATCAAGGAACTATACCAAAAGATAAACTCACGAGCAGGAGCTATCCAAAACTCGAGCGGTCCTACACTGCAGATCACCAAATCACAGACCTAAACTCATGCAGATGAACGCAGCCTCAAGGAGGTCGACGAAGAATGTACCAAGTATGTGAAGCGATGAAGTATCGTAATGAAATCATAACATCTAAACAAACCAGAGACATGTATGATAGCCAACCTACGTAACACAACACATAAGGCCATATCAAGTCGTGGACGCACGCCAAAGTCATTACTAAAATATAACCATGGGTCTCACGCCATAATATCAATCATGCCCGTGGAATCGCTTCCTCACCGCGATCCATGATATAATATAACACCAATAGGCATACATGAACACCAAGTCCCACCTGTGTCCTAAAATCATGCGGGCAGTAGGAAAACGAACCACCGGATCCAACTCAGATTATAAAAAACGGGGCAAGTACGAAAGCCAACTACTGATCACCGGCTATCAATCGACGGGGCAAGTACGAAAGCTAACTACCAGATCCATCCTGTCGTCACGAGATATGACCGGGGCAAGTGCGCAAGCTATCTACCGGAGCCTATCGTACCAAACTGTGCAATAGCACTGACGGGGGCAAGTACGAAAGCTAACTACCAGATCCATCCTACGTCACTAAATCTCATGGAGGGTTAATCCATGGAATAACAATATCCCTCATGGTCGCATGCCCCGGAATCCCACATCGTATTAGCATGACCATGGGGTAATACAAACAAATCCGGAAATCTAACCCGCCTCCTGGTCACATGCCCCGGAATCTCACATCGTATAAGCATGTCCAAGGAGTATCCCTCGTGGTCGCATGCCTCGGAATCCCACATCGTATAAGCATGACCATGAGGTAATACAAACAAATCCGGAAATCTAACCCGCCCCGGTCACATGCCCTAATCCCACATCGATAAAGATGTCCAAGAGTATCCTCGCGTCGCGTGCCTAATCCCACATCGTATAAGCATGACCACTGGGTAATACAAATAATGGAAGCATACCCGTGGAATCCCACATCACCGCTTGCACGCCCAAGTAAACTTACAACAAGACAAATGACCTCCAACCGAGAGTCGCAATGCATAAATATAATACTTGCACTCAAAGGCTATCACCAACACACATAGGCAAGTTCATAAAATCTTTAGACTTTCATTTTATAAACTCAAGGCACTTATAGAATACTCCTCAATTAAACAAGCCAAAGTACTTATCAAGGCACACATAGAATAATTCTTAATTAAACAAGCCAAAGTACTTATCAAGGCACACATAGAATAATTCTCAATTAAACAAGCCAAAGTACTACATACGTACATTCTTTTCAAAAGACTCTTTTTTATGTAAAACCCCAAGATACTAACACCCGTAGTATCAAGGTGTGTCTATTTTCAAAGTAAGTTACTACACTTTTAGAAAACTCATTTCAAAGTTTGAAATCAAGTAACTTCAAATTTTCACAATCTAGGCAACTTATGCCTAATAATCAAAATAGACAACTTTCTTAACCTTCCATACAGCCGTTATAACCAACTTCCCATAAAGCCGTTATAACCCTTTATGGTTTTAGACATATTCATTCCTTTTATAACCAAGAGACTTATACTTTTAAAACCAAGTATCACATACTTACAAATCAAGTTTCTTATCTTTCAAAATACTTCAAGTCTCTTAATCTTTAGAAATCAAGTTTCTTCTCTTAAATCATGTCATTTCTCCTCTTTTAAACCAATTAAGTACATCAGTCCTTTAACTCCCCTAAAGTCATTATAACAACCCTTAGGTTTTGAAACTAAGGCACTAGCCAAAAGATTTGGAAACCACTTCCTTTTCAAGACTCTATGTACTTTAAGTAAAATACTTTCACTCTTAAGAATCCAACTTCACTAAGGCAATGGATTATACAACTTACAATTTAAACATCAAAGTACAATCAAGGAAGTACATAGAACAAATTCTATTTTAGGCAATCCAAATATAACCAAGGAATGGATCATTTAAGGAGTAGGACATACTTTCTTTATCTTAAGGAATCATGCTAAAAGAGGAGATAGTTCACATACCTTTTCGGCTAAATTCACAAGCTAAGCCGAATACGCCGCACGTAGAAGTGTCAACCTATAATGGTCACAACATGACTATCAATTTCTAGTTTCTAACGTAGAATAATACTAAGTATACGGTCTCTTATTCTACGGAAAATCTAAAAGACTTCCTTTGTTTCTACATACTTTGCCACCTTTTTCAAGGCCGAATACAATAACCAACACGCCACATTTAAGGCTCAAAACAACAACCAAACAAAGGGGATTACACACCTTACAATACGTGTAAAATTCCGCCCCACAATTAATATGAAGTAGTTCCATATTCAAGCCATTCTCGGCCAACTTATAACCAACAACTCAAAGTCTTTTCCAATTCTTTTCCAATTCCAAGTTCTTAGGTCAAACATGTTATATAGTCATAAACAACTTCAACAACTACAATTTCCTTCTTTATACAACATGCGACGACTTAAACTAATAATCAACTTGAATTGTAATCTTAAGGCTAAACATGCTAGTTTTCGGATTAGGGTTCCAATAGCCAATATACTTGTCAAACTACATACTATATACCTCATGCTTGCTAATATCCATAGCTACAACAACAAGTAATCTTAATTACTAAAACGACAAGAATTATAACTTTATAAGCCCTTAAAATTTCCAAGATTCAAAGTCGCTCCTTAGAAATTCTTAGCTCCTTTCCTTATGTTCCAATCCGCTCCAAGCACTCCTTAGAAGCCTATGAAGAACCCATCTTCAAGTTCCAACTTCAAAGTTGAAGAACTCCTTAAGTTTCCGCCTTGCGACTAACGTGAAAACGCCGTTTTTCCGAAATCTTTCTATTGAGATATCCTTACAAAACCCTTAGGGACCTTGGGTTTAAGTCTTGTGAACAATGGATCAAAACTACAATTTTTTTGTGTGGAACTAGACACCAACCCGTGAGCTCCTTGAAGAACAAGAATGAGTGAAGTAATTCTAAGTGTTGGAAGACCTTGTCTTGCTACTAGTGTGGTATATAAAACACATTGGAGGGCTTAGATAAAAACACTTGTTAGGTTTTGGATGAAGGAGATCAAGCCAAGTGGCTCTTGACTTGGTCAACAATGGCAAGCTCTTAATTAGCAAGACTTTGTCATCTACACATTGGTCAAATGACCATTATACCCTTGCATAATTTCGTCCAAGACCAAGTGGGGGAGGTGCCACGTGTCGCCCTCTCATTCGTCCATAAAATTCTGTAACCCTCGTGGGCCCCGCAAAACGTAAAATTCCTCGGGTGGGCCCCACGTGACCAAATCCGTAAAAATAAGTTCCATAATGGTAATAAATTCCATATCCTTTAAATAATGCATTTTGAGAATCTAATTCTCCTCAACGAACATTTTTCCTTTCCGACGTTCGGAAGATTTTCCGTCGGAAAAACAATTCTTCCTTTCGTACCAATTTTCAAGTCTTGATTCCTTACGTACATTCTCTTATACATGTCCTGGACTTACGGGGTGTAACATTCTTCCCCCCTTAGAAACATTCGTCCCCGAATGTTCTTAGTCGGTTTTCAAGCTATACAAACTCCGGCATAAACTCTATACTATGCCTAACAATCAAAACTGCACAAGACCAACGATGCCACACATGGCCACCACATAACAAACGTAGACATAACAATGGACCTTCCGTCCGCGACCCCTTCTCACAAAACTCGAAGGTTACAGTCTTCTAAAACACGGGATCCTTAGAGGTTCCTTTATTTCCTTACTTGTCATACTTAACTTCTCATTCTTAGTCTGAAATAAATCTTTCTCTTATCTCAAGGTACTTCTCACCCTATCCCCCTATTCACTAGAGGTTCGTCACATAGGCCAAAGTATTTCTATTGTACATCCTTCCCTATTGGTCTTTACACTTATTATGGGGTAACTACAACTTGTGAACTCTACACAACTATAGTCTCAGTTCACTTTATCATTCTTGTCAACATTCTTAACTTTTCACTTTACTAATCAAAGTATTCCTACCTCTGGGGGGGGTACTATCACTTACAACTGCTAGCAACAAAGGGAAAACATATATGCTAGGGCGAAATCTGAATCTATCAATGCACGTATGATTCAAAAGAATCGAGATATATTTGTAACCCCATGCGATGTCGCCTCCTGATCCTGTTCCGTAGTCACGTCAGTTATGCGGTTCGAAGGACCGCCAGAGCTATTGTCACGACCCGACCCCGGGCCCGCGACTGGTGCCCTACCTGGGCACCCTTACAGGTATACATCAGAGATATACAGCGGAACATACATAACTTAAACAATGAAATAAATTATAGGTCAGCCGATAAGGCTACCTCCCTGGATATAAACAAAACCAACAGCAGTTACCTCTAAAAAAATTTTTATTATAAAGTGACCCACAAGATATGACTACAGACCTCTAAGAGTTTACATAACAACTGTGACGGGACAGGGCCCCGCCATACCCCTGAATGTACAAAAGTCAACGACTTCAGGGAACCATACCAAAAACAAAGCCTCCGGAGAAATGGAGCTTTCAGGCCGAATGTGATCCTACGAGTGCGGATCGCCAGCTATGTACCTCAACTCGCGGCATGAACGCACTTCAAGGAGGTCAAGACAAAATATGTACCAAGTATGCAAATCAAAGTAAATCAGTAATTTAAATCATAATAGTCAAAAGTACAGGTGAAGACATCTATGATAACCAAATTAACAAGACTTCGTGCCTCATCAAGTGGAAGTAATGAAAGTCAGTTTTACCTTATACAGCTTGTCTCAACATATGAACCATAGTCACACCAGGGCTATGAACCCCAGCCCTCAAACATCCAAGCGCGCCCGTGGAATTCCCCCTCACTGCCGACCGCTAGGTGTAGAATCTAACTCTGTGACGCGCCCGTGGCATCCTTCCTCACTGTCGGCGTACACACAAATCTAACCATGTATATACCTATACCCTCTGCCCGTGGAATCCCCCGTCACTGCCGACAGCCATAAAAGTAAATACCACCATGTGACGCGCCCGTGGCATCCCACCTCACTGTCGGTGTACACATACATATATACATATATCATGCCCGTGGAATCCCTCATCTCGGGTACATGACTTCATGAGGTGTTCCTCGCATCGTGGGTAGCAAATCCACTAACCGGTGGTATAACGATCTTGGGGTGTACTTCATTTATACTCTTACCCCTCAAACTACATGCCTCGGAATCCCTCATCGCAAGCATGTCCCCGATGCATACCCGTGGAATCCCACATCACTGACGGTATGTCCCGGTAAACTCATACTAAGACCATGGAAACATACCCGTGGAATCCCACATCACTGTCGGTACATCCAAGTAAACTCATATTATGACCAGGGGAGCATACCCGTGGAATCCTCCATCACTGACGGTACGTCCAAGTAAGCTCCTAACTTCTTTAGACTTTCATTAACATACAAAATGGATCTCATTTTACGACCTTAGGCACTTTCCATATCACTTAACAAGTCCTGGGAAAATTCAACCCAAAGTACTATGTATTTCTATTCTTTCCAAGATCCCTTTTCCACATAAGACCCCAAGATACTAACACCCGTAGTATCAAGACTTATCTACATTTCAAACAAGTCACTATACTATTAGAAATATGCTTCGGCTTCTAACTCAAGAACCCTCATTTTTAAACTTTAAGCAGTTGATGCCTTTAAATCGAATTGCCTTTCTTAGTATCCATTCTTTTATCTAGGCTTACCTTATTCGAGAAAACCATTTCTTTAAGCTTCCATAAAGTTATTATAACCAACTTCCCATAAAGCCGTTATACTAACTTTATGCTTTAGAACCAAGACATCCTTATCCTCCCATAAAGCCGTCATAACTAACTTCCCATAAAGCCGTTATAACTCTTTATGTCTTAGACCACTTTTCTCTCTCTATAACCAAGAGGCTTGTACTTCAATTCAAGTTACACTACCTTCAAAATACTTCAAAAATCTTAACTTAGAAAACAAGTTTCTTAACTTAGGAATCAGGTCTCTTATCTTTAGAATAGTTTAAGAATCAATACTTCCCGAATCTAGTATTCTATACTTGATCATGTCAAGAAATCCTTGTCTACCTTATTAGGATAAACCATTCTTATAACTCTTCCTTAAGGACACGTGAGTTAATTCTCTAACTCAACCAACTAGGCATCCTTAAAACAAGTCAAATATGTCAAATGACTTCACTTCATTTAAAATCACGTACGTCTACCGTACCATACAGTTATAACTACTCATGCTCAAGAGATAGGGAGAGTTCTACATACCTCTTTTGCTTAATCCACCTGCCAAGTCCAATATACCGTCCGTAGGTGTCAACCTATAATGACCATAATACGTCTATTAGCTTCTAGCTTCAACGTAATATATTCTAATGAAAAGTCCCTTGTTCTATGGGAAATTTGGACAACACTTCCTTTGATTCTACTTACTATGCCGCCTTTTTCAAGGCCGAAATTCAATAATCAACGCCACATTTAAGGCTCACTTCATTCAGCAATTACAAGGGGATTACACGCCTACTAATACGTGTAAACTTCCGCCCCGCAACAACGCAAAATAAACCAATAATTTCCATGCCATTCTTGGCCAACAATAACCAATACTAAACCCCTTTCAACTCTTTCCAATCCAAGTTCTTAAGTCTAACATGATATCTAGCCCTAGACATCTTCAACAATTACAATCTCCCTTTACAACATGCGACGACCCAAATCTATTCAAATAAAACAGCCTCAGGCTCAACTCTATACTACTACAATAAAACAGCCTTAGGCTCACATCTATACTACTAAAATATAACAGCCTTAGGCTCATAACCAAGAGAAAGGGGAAACTTTTACCTTAAGGAATAGCCCACAAAAGCCCCTTTTTCTTCCACCTCCTTCCGTCAAAATCGCCCACCAGCGCTTCCCACAAGTTTACCCACACTTTTCCTTCTTGCCGCCGCTCCAACAATTTCCTCTTAGGCTAGGTTTTCTTCAAAAATCAAGAGAGAAGGGAGAGGATCTTTCTTGGGAGGGTTTGAAATGAAATGGCCAAGTCTTCCAAGACTTGGCCCTAAAATAGGACCACTTTCAGATAAAAAGGATGGGAGGGACACTTGTCACCCTCCCATAGGTTTAAAATAAAAATATCCCCTGTTTTTCGCCACATCGCGTAAAAATCCGCCCGGCGCCGCTGCGCCACAGGCCGGCGCTGCCACTTCCGAGAAAAGTTCCTGCATTCCGGCGCCTCGCATTCGGCCACGCGCTGCAACCCACGCTGCCCGAACAACCGTGTGCCGCACTGCACTGAACCGAAAACCGCTTTGCTCGATCAAGCACCAAACTTGAAACTTCCATAACTTTTGACTCCGATGTCCTATCGACGAACGGTTTGTTGCGTTGGAAACTAGATTCAACGAACTTCATACTAATCTTTTAAAACTCTCCAAAACTCCTAAAGAACTAGGAGATATACCACTCCAAAGTTGACTGAAAGTCTGCCCACAACCTTTTGCCAACCCAACTTTCCAAATTCAAATCTTATTTCCTTTCGTAAGTTCTTAACTTAACCTCTTGAATTTACGGGGTGTAACATTCTTCCCCCCTTAGAAACATTCGTCCCCGAATGTTCTTTTGGAGTCAATCTAATACTCCTCGTACTTACAATTAATGGAACTTTATTTGTCGCTCATGATCCTAAGATATCGCACTTCCCACCTACTTCCAGCATACATACATAGTCTCAATGTAATTCGTTCATGACACTAAAACATACAACAACTTTATCATGCATACAAGTCTCTAAAGGATCAAAAATATACCTGAAGTCGCATAGACGGGTAAAAGGACCGCTAAAACTGGGAACTGCTACCACGACCTCTGCCGCGGCCTGCCGGTGCATGAACATCCTGCCTAGCCATTGAAGGCGAAGAACCCGCAACTGACCCAATAGACTGTGCTATCCCACCAGTACCACCTCTGGTCGGACAGTCTCTCGCCAAATGGCCCTGTTGGCCGCAAGCATAACAAGCTGTCGACCTAGTCCGACATTCCCCAAAATGAGCTCTACCACAGTAACCACACCGAGGCAAAGGTGGCCTCCCCTGGCTACTATCCCCAGACATCTGTGAACCAGCAGCCCCGGAGCCCTGACCCGCTCCCGAATATCCCTGGCGGTCAAACCACTCGCCAGAAGGCCGAGAAGGAGCACTCTGCGTCGGCTGAAATGTAGTCTAGCTCATTCTTTGAGGCTGTCCGCCTCGAAAACTATCCTGAAACTCTGCCGTCCTGGCCCTCTTGGGCTGGACTGAATCTGGCTGGCTCTCTCTCTCCCTATCCTCAATCCCCTGTGCATAAGCCTGCATCCTGGCAATATCCATCCTCGGTGAAGAGCTACTCCCGCATACGGTAACCATATATCGATCTAGTCCCATCACATAGCGGTGAACTCTGTCCGCCATATCCGCCACAATAGTGGGTGCATACCTGGCCAATGAGTCAAATTCCAGGTTGTACTCTCTGATGGTTCTCCCATTCTGTCTTAACGCTAAGAACCTATCCAAGCGGGCTCTCCTCGTCTCAGGAGGCAAAAAGTGATCCAGGAAGGATCCCGTGAACTCACCCCAAACAGCTGGAGGAGCACCCATACCTCTAGACAACACCCACGACTCGAACGATTCAACGCAATATCGCAGAATCGTAAGAAGCTAACACTACGGACTCCGTCTCCGAGGCCCTAAGCACCTGCATAGTCCGCTGCACCTGCCGAATGAATTCCTGAGGGTCCTCCTCAGACTTCGAACCATAGAACTCGGGTGGATTGCAACTCAGAAAGTCCCGAATCCTCAAACTATCGGCTCACAGGTTAGCTACGGCCTCGCTGCGCCGCTCGCCACAATGCTAGTCAATAATCGGATCCGCTCTCCGTAATCTCGATATTCAGCCGCCGTGGAACTGAGGCTCGTACCGAACTTCGTGTTATCGCCGCCTCGCCTTCTAATATCGCTTGGCGTGGTGATCTCGCCGATCCCCATAACCTCGTGCATAGTCCGGGCTCGATTCCTAGAAATCCTCTGTGTACTACTAACAACTCTTGCCGCTTTGCCCTGGGCCTCCGTCGCTTCCGCGAGGCATAACTGATACATAAGAATAGGTCGAGAGGATTCACCTAGTAGAGACTCTCATCGCACGATTTGAGAGAGAAGAATGGAAACAAATCCTAAATGTCCTGCAGCCTCCTGATTATAGATGTGGTGCACAACACATCAATAATCAAGACTCTACTAGACACGGTCTGTAGACACTTTCCGAGGACTAACTGCTCTGATACCACTTTTGTCACGACCCGACTCAAGCTCGCATCGTGCCCTACACAGGCACCCTTTACAGTATACATCGAGATATACAATGAACATACATAACTTAAACAATGAAATAAATTATAGGTCAGCCGATAAGGCTACCTCCCTGGATATAAACAAAACCAACAGCAGTTACCTCTAAATTTTTTTTTATTATAAAGTGACCCACAAGATATGACTACAGACCTCTAAGAGTTTACATAACAACCGTGTGATTGACAGGCCCCGCCATACCCCTGAATGTACAAAAGTCAACGACTTCAGGGAACCATACCAAAAACAAAGCCTCCGGAGAAATGGAGCTTTCCAGAACCGAACAGTGATCCTACGAGTGCGGATCATCAAGCTATGTACCTCAACTCGGCATTTAACGCAAATTTCAAGGCGAGGTCAAGATAAAATATGTACCAAGTATGCAAAACTGAAAGTACTGTAATTTAAATCATAATAGTCAAAAGTACAAGTGAAGACATATATGATAACCAAATTAACAGTACCCTGTGCCTCACTGAAGTGGAAGTAATGAAAGTCAGTTTTACCTTATACAGCTTGTCTCAACATATGAACCATAGTCACACCAGGGCTATGAACCCCAGCCCTCAAACATCCAAGCGCGCCCGTGGAATTCCCCCTCACTGCCGACCGCTAGGTGTAGAATCTAACTCTGTGACGCGCCCGTGGCATCCTTCCTCACTGTCGGCGTACACACAAATCTAACCATGTATATACCTATACCCTCTGCCCGTGGAATCCCCCGTCACTGCCGACAGCCATAAAAGTAAATACCACCATGTGACGCGCCCGTGGCATCCCACCTCACTGTCGGCGTACACATACATAATACATACATATATACATATATCATGCCCGTGGAATCCCTCATCTCGGGTACATGACTTCATGAGGTGTTCCTCGCATCGTGGGTAGCAAATCCACGGAACCAGGTGGTATAACGATCTTGGGGGTGTACCCCTCATTTATACTCTTACCCCTCAAACTACATGCCTCGGAATCCCTCATCGCAAGCATGTCCCCGATGCATACCCGTGGAATCCCACATCACTGACGGTATGTCCCGGTAAACTCATACTAAGACCATGGAAACATACCCGTGGAATCTCACATCACTGTCGGTACATCCAAGTAAACTCATATTATGACCAGGGGAGCATACCCGTGGAATCCTCCATCACTGACGGTACGTCCAAGTAAGCTCCTAACTTCTTTAGACTTTCATTAACATACAAAATGGATCTCATTTTACGACCTTAGGCACTTTCCATATCACTTAACAAGTCCTGGGAAAATTCAACCCAAAGTACTATGTATTTCTATTCTTTCCAAGATCCCTTTTCCACATAAGACCCCAAGATACTAACACCCGTAGTATCAAGACTTATCTACATTTCAAACAAGTCACTATACTATTAGAAATATGCTTCGGCTTCTAACTCAAGAACCCTCATTTTTAAACTTTAAGCAGTTGATGCCTTTAAATCGAATTGCCTTTCTTAGTATCCATTCTTTTATCTAGGCTTACCTTATTCGAGAAAACCATTTATTTAAGCTTCCATAAAGTTATTATAACCAACTTCCCATAAAGCCGTTATACTAACTTTATGCTTGTAACCAAGACATCCTTATCCTCCCATAAAGCCGTCATAACTAACTTCCCATAAAGCCGTTATAACTCTTTATGTCTTAGACCACTTTGCTCTCTCTATAACCAAGAGGCTTGTACTTCAATTCAAGTTACACTACCTTCAAAATACTTCAAAAATCTTAACTTAGAAAACAAGTTTCTTAACTTAGGAATCAGGTCTCTTATCTTTAGAATAGTTCAAGAATCAATACTTCCCGAATCTAGTATTCTATACTTGATCATGTCAAGAAATCCTTGTCTACCTTATTAGGATAAACCATTCTTATAACTCTTCCTTAAGGACACGTGAGTTAATTCTCTAACTCAACCAACTAGGCATCCTTAAAACAAGTCAAATGACTTCACTTCATTTAAAATCACGTACGTCTACCGTACCATACAGTTATAACTACTCATGCTCAAGAGATAGGGAGAGTTCTACATACCTCTTTTGCTGAATCCACCTGCCAAGTCCAATATACCGTCCGTAGGTGTCAACCTATAATGACCATAATACGTCTATTAGCTTCTAGCTTCAACGTAATATATTCTAATGAAAAGTCTCTTGTTCTATGGGAAATTTGGACAGCACTTCCTTTGATTCTACTTACTATGCCGCCTTTTTCAAGGCCGAAATTCAATAACCAACGCCACATTTAAGGCTCACTTCATTCAACAATTACAAGGGGATTACACGCCTACTAATACGTGTAAACTTCCGCCCCGCAACAACGCAAAATAAACCAATAATTTCCATGCCATTCTTGGCCAACAATAACCAATACTAAACCCCTTTCAACTCTTTCCAATCCAAGTTCTTAAGTCTAACATGATATCTAGCCCTAGACATCTTCAACAATTACAATCTCCCTTTACAACATGCGACGACCCAAATCTATTCAAATAAAACAAATTTCTGCTCAACTCTATACTACTACAATAAAACAAACCTTAGGCTCAATTCTAAATCACTAAAATATAATGACCTCGTGCTCACATCTATACTACTAAAATATAATGACCTTTAGCTCATAACCAAGAGAAAGGAAACTTTTACCTTAAGGAATAGCCCACAAAAGCCCCTTTTTCTTCCACCTCCTTCCACAAAATCGCCTCCAACCGCTCCCACAAGTTTACCCACACTTTTCCTTCTTGCCGCTCCAACAATTTCCTCTTAGGCTAGGTTTTCTTCAAAAATCAAGAGAGAAGGAGAGGATCTTTCTTGGGAGGGTTTGAAATGAAATGGCCAAGTCTTCCAAGACTTGGCCCTAAAATAGGACCACTTTCAGATAAAGGATGGGAGGGACACTTGTCACCCTCCCATAGGTTTAAAATAAAAATATCCCCTGCTTTCGCTCACTGTAAAATCCCGCTGGCCGCCGCTGCCGCCGCCACGGCGCCGCACTTCCGAAAAGTTCTCGCATTCCGCGCGACCTCGCATTCGGCGCGCTGCAACCCCGCGAACCCCAGAACAACTGCACGCGCCCTCAGATTCCGTGCCGCGCTGCACTGAACCAAATCGCCGCTTGCTCGATCACGCACCAAACTTGAAACTTCCATAACTTTTGACTCCGATGTCCTATCGACGAACGGTTTGTTGCGTTGGAAACTAGATTCAACGAACTTCATACTAATCTTTTAAAACTCTCCAAAACTCCTAAAGAACTAGGAGATATACCACTCCAAAGTTGACTGAAAGTCTGCCCACAACCTTTTGCCAACCCAACTTTCCAAATTCAAATCTTATTTCCTTTCGTAAGTTCTTAATTTAACCTCTTGAATTTACGGGGTGTAACAGCTATAAACTCCCCCCTGACCTCTACCACGATCGGTGACATCCAACACCCCGCTCGGGACGACACCGGAGGAAAGGGAACCAACTACCGGCTCCTAGCCGAGCCACTTATCGTGCTCTTTCTAACAGACATTCCCATCGCCAGGGTCTTGACGGTCATAATAATAACAAACACTGTGCTATGACGACATTTCCCAAATGACGCTTACTACATTGGAAACACCGAGGAATATGTGGCTCGATCGAGAAAATCCGCCGCTTCCTCGAGAACTTCAACTCGAGCTCGGACCACTCTTAAATACCTTGTGGTCAAACCTCCCACCGTGATCTGCGGGGTATGTACCGGGTAGCCGACGAATATCTCACTTCGCCGAGGCCGCTCGCCCAAAACTCACCGGATAACCAACCGGTCTAGCCTCTTACGCAGATCTCCGCTACCGCCTCTACTCTGTAGACACCGCTTGCATCGCCGAATAACCTCCTCGCGATGAAACCAGAGCACCGCTTATCTTGGTCAATAACATAATCGCTTCCTCATGACTCCTATAGTCTTCTCCTAATCGAGAAATCGAGGCTCGTGCTGGGCCTCAAAACTCGCGCAGGTTAACACGCCGATCGCGACAACATCCAGATACCCCAGGCATAAGCCCTATCAACTCTCTCGAGTCCGACTAGTAGCTCGCTACTCCTTTGCCCTTCGGGCGATCGTTGCCTCCTCGAGGCATAATCAGAACACAAAAATACGCCGAGAGGAATTATCTTACTAACGCAGCCTCTACGGCACGATCTTAGAGTGAGAAGAATAGAAACTAACTCCTAAATGTCTTGTAGCCTCGCTTATGGGTGTGGCGCGCAACACACCGATAATCAAGACTCTACTAGAGACGGCTCAGACATTCCGAGGACCGATCGCTTCGATACCACTCACACCCCAACCTCAAGCGGATCGTGCCCTACCCGGGCACCTTCTACCTTAGCAACACAAATAAATCATGGAATTTAAATAACACCTCATTATTTTTATTTTTTAAAACCAACGACGCGTAAGGGCAAAGCCGAAGCGCCGCCATATAATATACATAAACAAAAGACACTACACCGCATACGAGTCCAATCCCACATATGAATACGCACTTCTAAGAGTTATATCAAAATGACGGATGTGGCCTGCCAGCACCTATAACCGCATAAAAGTCAGATCAAGGAACTATACTAAAAGATAAACTCATGAACAGAGGAGCTATCCAAAACTCGAGCGGTCCTACACTGCAGATCACCAAATCAAGACCTAAACTCGCGCAGATGAACGCAGCTTCGGCGAGGTCAATGCGAAGAATGTACCAAGTATGTGAAATGTTAGCATCAGAATGAAATCATAACATCTAAACAAACCAGAGACATGTATGATAGCCAACCTACGACACAACACATAAGCCATATCAAGTCGAGACGCGTGCCTCAAAGTCATTACTAAAATATAACCATGGGTCTCACGCCATAATATCAATCATGCCCGTGGAATCCTTCTCACCGCCATCCATGATATAATATAACACCAATAGGCATACATGAACACCAAGTCCCACTGTGTCCTAAAATCAGACGCCAAATAGGAAAACGAACCACCGATCCAACTCAGATCATAAAATCGACGGCAAGTACGAAGCCAACTACTGATTCACCGGCTATCAATCGACGGGGCAAGTACGAAAGCTAACTACGGATCCATCCTCGTCGCCACGAGATATGGCCGGCAAGCGCAAGCTATCTACCGAGCCTATCGTACCAAATCGTAATAGCACCGACGGGGCAAGTACGAAGCTAACTACCGATCCATCCTACGTCACTAAATCTCACGGAGGGTTAATCCATGGAATAACAATATCCTCACGGTCGCGTGCCGGAATCCCACATCGTATTAGCATGACCACGGGTAATACAAACAACCGGAATCTAACCCGCCCCGGTCACACGCCTAATCTCACATCGATAAGATGTCCATGAGTATCCTCGTGGTCGCATGCCTCTAATCCCACATCGTATAAGCATGACCACGAGGTAATACAAACAAATCCGAATCTAACCCGCCCCGGTCACATGCCCTAATCCCACATCGTGATAAGCGTGTCCAGAGTATCCTCGTGGTCGCACGCCGGAATCCCACATCGTATAAGCATGACCGTAGGGTAATACAAATAATGGAAGCATACCCGTGGAATCCCACATCACCGCTTCGACGCGTCAAGTAAACTTACAACAAGACAGCCGGCCCTCCAACCGAGAGTCGCGGCAGCGTACAAATATAATACTTGCACTCAAAGGCTATCACCAACACACATAGGCAAGTTCATAAAATCTTTAGACTTTCATTTTATAAACTCAAGGCACTTATAGAATACTCCTCAATTAAACAAGCCAAAGTACTTATCAAGGCACACATAGAATAATTCTTAATTAAACAAGCCAAAGTACTTATCAAGGCACATATAGAATAATTCTCAATTAAACAAGCCAAAGTACTACGTACGTACATTCTTTTCAAAAGACTCCTTTTTATGTAAAACCCCAAGATACTAACACCCGTAGTATCAAGGTGTGTCTATTTTTCAAAGTAAGTTACTACACTTTTAGAAAACTCATTTCAAAGCTTGAAATCAAGTAACTTCAAATTTTCACAATCTAGGCAACTTATGCCTAATAATCAAAATAGACAACTTTCTTAACCTTCCATAAAGCCGTTATAACCAACTTCCCATAAAGCCGTTATAACCCTTTATGGTTTTAGACATATTCATTCCTTTTATAACCAAGAGACTTATACTTTTAAAACCAAGTATCACATACTTACAAATCAAGTTTCTTATCTTTCAAAATACTTCAAGTCTCTTAATCTTTAGAAATCAAGTTTCTTCTCTTAAATCATGTCATTTCTCCTCTTTTAAACCAATTAAGTACATCACTCCTTTAACTCCCCTAAAGTCATTATAACAACCCTTAGGTTTTGAAACTAAGGCACTAGCCAAAAGATTTGGAAACCACTTCCTTTTCAAGACTCTATGTACTTTAAGTAAAATACTTTCACTCTTAAGAATCCAACTTCACTAAGGCAATGGATTATACAACTTACAATTTAAACATCAAAGTACAATCAAGGAAGTACATAGAACAAATTCTATTTTAGGCAATCCAAATATAACCAAGGAATGGATCATTTAAGGAGTAGGACATACTTTCTTTATCTTAAAGAATCATGCTAGAAGAGGAGATAGTTCACATACCTTTTCGGCTAAATTCACAAGCTAAGCCGAATACGCCGCACGTAGAAGTGTCAACCTATAATGGTCACAACATGACTATCAATTTCTAGTTTCTAACGTAGAATAATACTAAGTATACGGTCTCTTATTCTACGGAAAATCGGGCAGCACTTCCTTTGTTTCTACATACTTTGCCACCTTTTTCAAGGCCGAATACAATAACCAACACGCCACATTTAAGGCTCAAAACAACAACCAAACAAAGGGGATTACACGCCTTACAATACGTGTAAAATTCCGCCCCACAATTAATACGAAGTAGTTCCATATTCAAGCCATTCTCGGCCAACTTATAACCAACAACTCAAGTCTTTTCCAATTCTTTTCCAATTCCAAGTTCTTAGGTCAAACATGTTATATAGCCATAAACAACTTCAACAACTACAATTTCCTTCTTTATACAACATGTGACGACTTAAACTAATAATCAACTTGAATTGTAATCTTAAGGCTAAACATGCTAGTTTTCGGATTAGGGTTCCAATAGCCAATATACTTGTCAAACTACATACTATATACCTCATACTTGCTAATATCCATAGCTACAACAACAAGTAATCTTAATTACTAAAACGACAAGAATTATAACTTTATAAGCCCTTAAAATTTCCAAGATTCAAAGTCGCTCCTTAGCAATTCTTAGCTCCTTTCCTTATGTTCCAATCCGCTCCAAGCACTCCTTAGAAGCCTATGAAGAACCCATCTTCAAGTTCCAACTTCAAAGTTGAAGAACTCCTTAAGTTTCCGCCTTGCGACTAACGTGAAAACGCCGTTTTTCCGAAATCTTTCTATTGAGATATCCTTACAATACCCTTAGGGACCTTGGGTTTAAGTCTTGTGAATAATGGATCAAAACTACAATTTTTTTGTGTGGAACTAGACACCAACCCGTGAGCTCCTTGAAGAACAAGAATGAGTGAAATAATTCTAAGTGTTGGAAGACCTTGTCTTGCTACTAGTGTGGTATATAAAACACATTGGAGGGCTTAGATAATAACACTTGTTAGGTTTTGGATGAAGGAGATCAAGCCAAGTGGCTCTTGACTTGGTCAACAATGTCAAGCTCTTAATTAGCAAGACTTTGTCATCTACACATTGGTCAAATGACCATTATACCCTTGCATAATTTCGTCCAAGACCAAGTGGGGGAGGTGCCACGTGTCGCCCTCTCATTCGTCCATAAAATTCCGTAACCCTCGTGGGCCCCGCAAAACGAAAAATTCCTCGGATGGGCCCCACGTGACCAAATCCGTAAAAATAAGTTCCATAATGTTAATAAATTCCATATCCTTTAAATAATGCATTTTGAGAATCTAATTCTCCTCAACGAACATTTTTCCTTTCCGACGTTCGGAAGATTTTCCGTCGGAAAAATAATTCTTCCTTTCGTACCAATTTTCAAGTCTTGATTCCTTACGTACATTCTCTTATACATGTCCTGGACTTACGGGGTGTAATAGATCAAATGCAAGAAGATTTTGGAATAGTAGATAATGAATATGATAATGTTGAAACTAAAACTCCTACACCTACTAGTGTGCGTCCTGTCAATGTTAGTACTACTAGTAGAGGTAGACCTCATTTACCAGAAGCGGAAGTAGCAATTAGGAGAAAAAGGAGTAAAGTGTGAAAGTTTTATGATAGAATTGGGGACACTGATAGAATTAGATGTAATATTTGTTTGAAAACTTATAAACATAAATAGGGGTGGTGACGGGGGGACGGGCACTATAGGTAAGTATTTATTAAGAGATCATCTGATACAGTGGGGTTCTGTCCCTGATGTAGATCCCGGTCAACGACAAATTAATCCATTAACGGGGGGGCCCGTTAACTACGATTCAAAGAAGGATCGCAGTGAATTAGCAAAAATGGTTGTCGCAGGTTGTTTACCTTTTTCTTTTGCTTCTTCTTCATATTTAATTACATATATTCAAAGAGTATATAATCATTTATTTAAAGGTGCTCCTCGTACTACTTGTAGAGCTGATATTTTTAGAATTTATATTGAGTATGTTATTTATTTGCAACATTTGTTCGCTAACCTTCCATGCCTAGTTAGTTTTACTTCAGACATTGGATATGCTTTAAACGGTAGAGATTATTTAACAATTACTTGTCATTGGATTGATGAAAATTTTAGAATGGAAAAACGTATTATTTCTTTTCTGTATGACGAGGATCAAAGTCATACTGGAAAATATATAAGCGAATATATTTGTGCTGTTGCAAAATGTATGAATCTTTTTCAAAAGGTACTTACTATATCATTCGATAATGCATCTAATAATACTGTTGTTGTAGATTGTTTAAAAGCGGAATTACAACCGTCACTTCCTGATATATTTCATGTTCGTTGTGATTGTCATATTTATAATTTAATTGTTCAAAGTGGTCTTGATTTATTTGAAACTGAATTAGCTCTTGTCCGAAGAGCTGTTGGAGTTATTCAGGGTAATAATAGAAAAAGTAGAATAATACAATTTAAAGAAAAATGTAAACAATTTAATTTGAGACCAAAATTCATGCCATGTGAGGTTGTTACACGGTGAAATTATACTTATTTATTTTTAAAAGAATGTTACAAGTATAAAGACCTCATAACACATGTTTCAAATGCTCATTGTAAGAACGTGATTCATATGTTAACCGACAAACATTGGAAGAACTTTTAAAAACATTACGTAAATTTTACACTGCTACTGTTGAATTTTCAGGATCTTATTACTCAACAGTTTGTAATGGTTTAGTTTATATAGCTGAAATTTCATATTTACTTTATGGTTTAAAATCAAATATAAAATATAAAGCTGATGTTACAGTTATGTTTGAAAAGTTTTTTTTTTTTTTATTCCTGATATTTATTGTATTGGTGCAGTCTTAAATCCTTCTATTAAAAAAGTATATTGTCATAATTTAATATTTAGTTTATATAATTATATAGAAGTAGGTGCAACAGAAATTTCATCTTCAATTGATTGCATAGGTAAACTTGATACTAATTTAACTAAATTATATGAATATTATGTTACATTACATGATAACAACAACTCTGCTACTAATCTTTCTTATAGTTATGCTTCTATGTTTACATCTACAGGATTCAATGAAAATGATGATGATCACATTTGCAGCACTTTTACAACAACGCAACCAACCACAAGTCTAAATTGTGATGAGATGCAATTTTATTTACAAAAGCCAACGGAGTCGAAGAAGAACTTTCAACCTTTACAATGGTGGCAGGATAACAAAAGGCAATTTCCGGTACTTAGAGCTATGGCACGGGATGTTCTTAATGTGTCTATCTCAACAGTGGCTTCTGAAAGTGCATTCAGCCAAGCACGAGACCAAATAGGAGACACATGTTACTCATTGAGCGGAGAAACATTAGAAGTCTTAGTCTTCTTAAGGGATTGGATCAGATCAGAGAGAAGAAATCAAGGATACGTAGACGTTGACGATCCGGAAGATGAAGAAATCGACAATATTTTGGAAAGCGGGAGCACAAGTTACGACGGAAGCGGGACTGGAATGAATACTCCAGATTTTGCGATTATGGGTCCACAACAATTCAATGAACCTATAAATTACGAAGAACTTGTTAAAAAGATACATATTATATAAATAAAATTATTATTATTTCATTATGTACTCTTTTTAACATTATGAATAATGAAAGTTCGAAAGTTTACATCTTATCATTAGTTTTTATTTTATTATTTCTTTAGTTGTTAACTTATGTCTACTAATTTAATAAATTAATAAAAGTATAACTACAATATAAAGTTATAAATTATAAAATACAAAGTTAACTTTAAATTTTAAAATATAAAATATAAAACTATATTATATTACTCATTTAATTTGAATTTAGTTTACATTTTCGACTGGAAATTTGGTAATGAACCGGTCCGGTAGACCCGGTAAGTCGGACCAGTAACCGATCCGGACCGGATCGACCCGGTAGACACCTAGTCAGCCTGAACCCTTTAGACTCCAAATTCTGTCTCTAAACCTCCAGCTTCGCGTTCGCTGCGAGTTTCATCAATTAGGACTATATCGTCTGCGAGTAGCATATCCCATCGAAAGGATTAAAAATCTCAACATGTTCAAGTTAGCAACCAGTATCAACAAATTTGACTTCCAAAAGTGTGCGGAAATTCTGCAAGAATCATGCCTCCACACTCATGCTACAAATTCATCAAAGAATGACATGCAAGTTCTACAAATCCTCGATATCTCGTGATGAAAATGTGGACTCCAGATTGAAAGCATACAATGTAAAAAGACATAAACGCAATGTTGGAGGCTATTTAATCGAAAACACACCTTTTGTATATAGAGAATTGAGTCAAACTGGACAACAAATTAAACCCAAAGGTGTAATGAAGAAGTAAACACATGTCAGCATGCGGAAATACTTTATAAGTTGACGAAATCCAGAAGACCAGAACTAAGTAGAAACAACATGAAACAACTCCACAAGTATATACATTTGGAAGACTATGTAGTGTGGTGCAAAAGTTCATTCACAGGTGACAGTTAACAGTCATACATCTTTCTGAAGTCGGTCAATACTTAGTAGCTGATAATTTGTCTGCCCTACTGCTACAAACTATTTAATCAGTTTACTTCAACCATGTCATTATCTGAATTTTCCTCCAACTTCATATATGAAAATCATCAGCTATTCAAGTCTTTCCAGTACATCAACCCTGACAGGTGTCTTCTCAGTAACCATGTGCACTCCTAATATAGGTTGCCTACCATATTATCTCAATGTGGAAATACCTCCACAGTGGTTACTGAATGAACAGTATGGTTAGAATATGAAATCCACACTCTGCTTCTAGGTTAGATTAAATGGTCTACTATCTCAGTAGGGATGACATCCCTTTGGATTGATTATGTGGTCTCTTGCCATGCATTCCACTGTCGCTCATACTCCCTTCAGCAAGATCATCATGTACTTCAGAGAACTCATTTGTCCATGAGTTCAGCGGAACAACATAACTGTCATCCTTTGAGTTCCTCCTCTCTTCAAACCGTTTTACATTTTCTGATATCTGATGGAAAGTCCTATTTATTTTAGCAATTCCCCTTTCAACTGGTTCCGCAACATGAGATACTGTGAACCTCATATCATCAATTATCTAAAAGATGTGATAACAGAAAACACATTAGTCAGACAGTAGGAGGAAAACAAGAATACCTAAAATAATAAGATATCCAGAAATGAAAATCTTACTATTTCACCACTTCCAACAACTACATCACGAACACTCTGGTGAAACTTTAGACGCTTCTCTCTCTCTTCAGGCCGAGAAATGCGTACACTGGTAGACCTTTCACAGTCCTGAACTTCCTCTGGGTCTGGTGGGGTGTCCAGAGCTGCATAATCTGACAGCACAGCGACATTCCTGACACATCTTTCCCCACGCCTGTAAGGCTTTGCTGGGAAAGCATAAAGATGCACCACAGCGGCAATGCCCATCTGTTTTTACAAGAAAACATTATACAACTATAATAAACAATTTCCTAACATCTGCTCAGCAGACAATTCAAAACATCACAAAGAGGATCATATGCAGCAACTGTTATTGAGCAAAGGGTTTTTCCCTAATTTGAAATAACAGGTTAAAAGCAAATCTGGCAAAATCTTGCACCTTCTTAGGTCTCTGTATTCTCACCCACCCGAGTAAATCCTAAGTACATTCCTATCAGAAAAAGGAGATAAATTATGATGCGCATGAAGAGTATGTTCCCCCCATAGTGATACTCCACATTGCATACTAACCAGTCTTTTCTACTCAATTCTGAGAAGAACTTGGCTGCAGCTTTTCGCACAATTTGTGGCTTAATGGGGGTCAAATCCTATGGAATTTAATAAAATAATGAACTTTTTTCTATTAATATTTTCTATCAGAAACCCGAGCTTAAGTATCCGAATGTGGCAAACACAACCATAGACAGATCAGGGCTGCAAAATTCCACTTTGAGCTTAACAAATATACTGAACATGTTTTTTGATGTGTAGCGACACAAAGAAGACACTATGTAGAAGTCAATTTTTATTCTCCCATATCATCACATCACCCGGTCTTTACTCACATCAACATCACTCTTCACTTCATCTGTTAATTCGCAAAACCTAAACTTCAACCAGCACATCAAGTGATGACAACTGGAAAAAACAAATGCATAAATGCACTAACCATTACTATAGGCAGATACTTTCCAATTTTTTGCACTCCAATTTGTAATCTTATGCTTCACAAGATTATAAATTACTTTTTAGCTAGCCTTTCAAAAGGCATTTCAATGTTGTAATCTTATACGTTTACCCTGCTGCTGTTCAATCCCTTACATTTCAACTATTTATTCTTATCTTTATCTTTCACTGCATTGTCTCTGCCTATCATTGTTTCTTTCTGCCCATTACTATATCATTCATTAACTCTAGCATTTTCAGCTCCTTGACTTCTGCAACATTTCATTTTTCCTGTCCAATCTTCTGGTTTGATCTTCCACATAGTACAAGTGCCTCATAGAAGCTCTCAAATTGGCCACATATTATCTACCCATGTAAGGACATTTTCCTTACCAATGCCAAAGCACTATCCAACCAAGATGAGTATCCGGGGCCGCACATCTTGTTTCACCACTACCACCAGTATAGACACTTTATGATTGTTCTGATACATATCACTCATGATAATTCTTTAAGCTCTGACTTTCAAAGGAATAACTTGTTATTTATCTCTTTTTTCCAGCAGAAACCCTCCAGATTCCCTGCACGGTCTTCTTTTGTAAAAGTCAACCTCTCTTCTTTGATGTCTACCCAAGCCAGTAGACAGAGTTGCAAGTACTCTTTCCTAGGTTTGAATAAAGCTTCTTCGCCAACAATTATCATCTGACATCAATAGAAACTTTAAATTCAATGTTATTTCCTGGCAAAGGATTCGACGCCACCACTTGCCTATGTTTCTTAACTTGTTATCTTAATTCAAGAATATTTTTATCATCCATATGCAGATTTTTTCCGCTTCTTCAGACACCAGATACATGATGCTGGTCATCTATAGCAAAATGTTGTAGCTATTACTGATTCGACTGTCGAAGTTTCTTCTTATTTCTACCCATGTATATCAAGACAAATTTTCTAATCAATTGTCAAGGATTTCCTTCACAACAAAACAGCAAGTTTCTTTCACGATCCTAATCGAAAGAATTAGCTATTTGATTTGGTGACTGAGGACATGACCGTAGATAGGAAATTATGGAGATCGAGGATTAGGATAGAAGGAAGTTGGGTTTTGTATGTGAGAGAGGTGGGGGCTAGCCTTTTCATCTCCTCCTTTTCTTAGTAGTAGTATTTAGGTATCGCGTAGCTCATTATTTCTATGTGGATATTACTTCATTTGTTCTATATCTAGATATTTTCTGTTGTCTAATTTTCTTTCATTGTTACATTGACTATGTTTCTTTAGCCGAGGGTCTATCAGAAACAACCTCGCTGCCCCACAAAGGTAGAGGTAAGGTCTGTACATCCTACCCTCCCCAGACCCCACTTTGTGTGATTACACTGGGTATGTTGTTGTTGTTGTAACTGTATCCCAAGATTACACAAGAGATTGCTATACCAATATCTTAATCTTTAGGGATATTAGCAATTTTAGTCCCTGTTATATTAAAAGAAATTCACATTATGGTCCTTGCAACATCTGTTTGAGCACATTTAACATTCGATTAATTAAAATTTGCATCTTTTATCCTTCTGCATGTGGATCTTCACAAATTTAATGAATTATTGAATGTTAAACCATTTAATCGCACATGTGTTATTTGAATTTGTAATATTATTCTACATTTAACGGTGCAATAGTTCTAAACACAACTTAAATATAACACATTTCCAATGTAAAGGGACCAAAAGCTCACAATTCAACTAATTTAAGGTTATATATGCTTAGTGAAATATCATGAGGTAAGAATTTACTAATAATTGAGGGATCCAAAGTGCAATTATAGCTAATTTTTATTTATCTTTTCCTTAAGAGTTAAAAGTTAAGTAGAAATACCCTTTTCTTTTAGTTAGATACAAGGTTTATATTAATTATTATTTTTAACTGTGGTGTCCGGGACAGCTTGCACGCACCTCGACTAATTCCACGTGATAGCTACCTGATGTTCACAAAGGCTAGTATAGATGGAAAGAATCACCTAGTATTTTGTCTCTGCTGGGATTTTGAACCTGAGACTCCATGATTCTCAACCCACTTCATTGACCACTAGTCATACCGTTGGATGCGATATAGGGTTTATTTATTAGAGATAATATTATCTTTTTGTCAGAAATAACAGTTTTAACTTTTAGTTTGGAGATGAAATTCGACTAGTTTTAAGAGTTCTAACTTGTTTAGAATTCAATATCCTACAAATGGGACACTCTATGTACTTTGTTTAGAAGACTTGAGTGATACTTTCTCTCTCTTTATAGCTTTTCTTCTTCCTATCTTTATTTCACTAGCTTTTTTGGTACTACATCACAAACAAGTTATTGTTTCAAATGTCAACTTCAGCAGTCAAGTACCACCTATGAGTGCAACTCAAAGCATATCATGTGGACAACTGCTCCATGAAACAACTAATGTACAAGCCCAACATTTAGGGATGTTTTGTGATCCAGGATTCAATGTCCTCAATTTAGTTTTGTCACTCCCCTCCCCCCACCCTTCACTAGTTCTAGAACAACTCAATTTTAAGAATTGTAGAGGCATAAAGAGCTAGAATGCTCGAGAGCACTATGTCTTCACTTCAATACAAAAAAGTTCATAGGTTACTCCAGTAGCTCGTCGATGCAAGCCAAAAAGCACGTCCCACAGAAAAAATGAATCATTTATATTCATGAACCTCTGTTGGCACACGAAATAGTGATCAAGCAATGATCAGTATACAAAACTAATTAAATAAACACAACTGACCTCAATACAGATGATATAGTCTTGGATCCGTGTCTTCAACAGCTGTGCCAAAGAACCTTTGAATGTTCCAAATGACAAAAGAAAGGCGACAGCTATACCTTGCCACCACGTCAGGAATACAATTGACTTGAATACCAGAAACTTTGCCAACGGCCTAATCGGTGCTAATTTATTCTTGGTGACTGAATAAAACTGCACAAGGCAATATAAGGCCCAGGTCTGGCTAAAATTAAGAACAACTGCCAAGTATGGGTAGCTGCAAGAATTAACAATCAGATCAACGTCGTGGAGAGCTTGTGCTTTCATGACATATATAGTATGGCATAAATTCAATTAATCCAGAGCTAGGATAGAGCTCTGCAGTAGAAGAGTCACAAAACAGGTAACAAAAAATACTATCATCTTTGAAGCATGAAGGAAAACCCTGGTTGACTTACGCATATCTCCACTCAAATTTGCCTTCACCATAGATGCCAAAAAGTTGAAAAACCATAGCTAGTAAAGCACATATCATCTTAAGTATCATCTGGAAGGGGAATCCTCAAATTCAGTACATAGAAACTTGATGAAACTGTGAAAATCCAGAGCAAATTACTAGAGGGGCACATACATATTGTACTATTCCAATTTTTACTGCTTGATAAAAGTCAGAACCAAGATACCACTCCCTGATAAAGCAATTCAATGGAAAAGGATGTTCAACAACTCCATATGCATAGGCATCATCCAGTAGAGGCAAGCTGGAACTTACAACACTTTGACTTTCCATAAATTCGATGGTGTTTTTCTCTCCACCTGTGTCATGTAGCTTATATGAGAGTCATCTTTAGAAAATGAAACCTATATAAAACAAGCTAGCATAATTTATCCCAGTAGAGAAGTACTGAGAATTGAGAAAGCTATACAACTCCATTGTGACATAAGATGCAAAAGCAATATGGATGGAGCAACATTTGTGAAAGATTATGTGAATAATAAACACAAATATCGCTACACTATCGGACTCCAAGTTGGTAACTGAGGCACATAAACTTTTCAAGGTGGACTTTCCCAAGGTAGGCTTTTTCCACGGGACAACTTAAATAGGAGAAAACGGTAACAACCTATGCCCAAAGACATACCTAAGCAGGCTATCAGATACCTCTCGAAGCAATACAGTGCAAAAGCCTCATAACAATCACGCATGATCTCGCAGTTGAATGCGGCATTTGAGTCCAGTAGAGATAAGAACTGCAGTAAAAGCAAGAACTGGTAAAAAAATTAAACAACAATTCTCACTGAATCATAAACATAAAGAAGACAAAAGGATAGTTTTTAAATTTAGGGTAATGGACATACCGTAAAATTAAACATGTATGTCGTTGAAGAAGGTCCCAAGTCAATTTTAACTTAAAGTACCAACTCTTTACCCTTTTCATCCATCCCTTTTTATTAGCAAGGAAAATTATCAAAATACAGACCACCCTTTTCATCCATTCTTTTAAGACGCTATGCTAGAGTATCTGCACTACATCTGTACATCATATACTTCATCTGTTTCCCTTTATCTAAGAATTCCCCTGTTTAATCGACGGTTTGACCATTTGTTAAGGACTTCATTAGTATTCAGCTGAATAAGGAGTACATGTTTCATTCATCAGTTCTTTTTCATGAGAGATGGATTATAAGGCAATAACTCAGAAATTGTGGACCAAGAAACAATATGAACCAACACCAGAATGAACAGGAGGCCATGAATTCTGTTCCAGAGGCAAATCAATAAATCCAACCTCACCCGCAAACATATCAAGTATTCTCCGGAGGATTAGAGGAAATGTTATGCAGAGACATCATCAAAGGCATAGCAAGTTAGCAACTGATTTTTTATTTTATAAAAAGAAATCTAAATGCAGAACTGACAAAACCTAAAATGACTTGCATTTTCTTATCTTAGCCCTACTTTTAATGTCATTGTAAGCATAAGTGGTCCTTTTGGTAGGTCGTGTTTTCTCTGCTTGTCCATAGAGAAATTTAAATAATAATAATAATAATAATCGACAACGTCTCAAATTGTTTATAACAAACTTAAAGATCATTTCCAAATAAACTAGAGAAAAATCTAGCAGACACGCTATAGGTTCTCTTACCGATTCCAGTGCATAAACAGGAACCATCAAGATCAGTCCAATCAAAAACTTCTGCTCCTGTGATCAAAGATAATTCAGTCTTATCAGTTTTCTGAGACAATTAAACTAGGCAATGCCACAAAGACCAAGTGTCTGTACAAAAATAACAATACAAGCATGTATGCAATCAAGCACCACAAAGTGATCCAAAAAGAAAAGATCAGCATCCCATAGGTTTAAATGATGTATGCAAGTAAAAAATAACTGCAAGAAGATTAAACAGGTGTAAGCAAAAACCTCAGGCTGATTGTATGCAGCTAGATGCTCAACAATTAGATACATAGACAGGACAACAGCCACCAGTACGAAAAAACCAGCACTGTACACAGCCCAGCTATAAAGTGGAGATGATCCTGAAACTATGTTCAGCGACCACATTTTTCTACAATTGCTAGACGATTCAGCCAAAGTGATGGAAAATAGTAATGAAACAAAAATTCCCCTCCATCCCATTTCAAGATACTGCGTCCCAGGATCTCTAGGAAATATGCCCCACAGTCAGGATGATTCAAACCTCAACCACAGCTTTCATGTTACCGGAGATAGAATTAATTACTTCAGCTTCTTTCCTGAACGAACTTTTCATACTTTCATAAAGCAGGTTGCCTCAGTCTCAATTAGTTCTCTCCAACAGAACCATGTAGCAGAAACCTGGGCATCAGAAGGATCCTGCATAGTACATCATATCCATAAAAAACTGATGCGGGATGGGAAGGATCAAATTCTCAATATCCTGCCTCCAGGAACCCTGCCACAAACATTTGAATGTAAGACAGAGATCTTATGCATGACTGCTAGAATATTATAAATAAGCTGATACGGGGGAAAGAAAAGTAGAAAAGAAGATAGGATAACATCCTCAATCACAATGTTAATATTTCGAGCATGACATGTACTAAAAAGACTGGGACTGCTTTTTCTAATTTTTCTGCTTGCTAGATATTGTAACCAGCTTCCAGATTCCAGAAGATCCTCTCTCATAGAGACGCGACCAATAAAATGTGTAACCCAAGATCCACTGTTTAAGATCAATATTTTAGCAGATAATAAAAATGCATCTAGAATTCACTTTTCCTAATATAACAAGTAACAACTACCAGTATTAGCCATATGTTGGCATATCAATAAGCAAAAAGGGCAGCCCAGTGCACTAAGCTCCAACTATGCTCGGGTTCCGGGGAAGGGCCGAACGACAAGGGTCTATTGTACGCAGCCTTACCTCAGTTGTTTCCATATCAATAAGCAAAGTCAAATTTAAATATTTTTAGCATGACATGTTCTAGAAAATACAGTACTGTGCTCTTTTTATGTTTCTTCTTGCTAGGATCATGACCAGACTTGGATTTCGGAAAATATTTTAATTTATAAAGACATGACAAACAAAAAGGAGTAACCCTAAATCCCTTGTTTGAGGCTACTATTTAAGAAGATACAAGAGATGCTGCAGAGATCAACTATACTAAATATACCAATGGGCATTGTTAAACCAAATATCGGCACATCAATAAGCAAAGTGAAATGAGCACTTAGGAACTGTCAATACTCCAACGTTTCACCCAACTTGTCACAAATTAGATTATTTGTCCATGGATAAAAGTCTCCTAAAGTTCATTGAAGAGCAAAAGCGAAAGATATGAACGGTGTATAAATACTCAAGGCTGCCTATACTAGATTTTATGATGCTTCAGGAAGCAGCATGTCCAATTTTCTCAATTTAAATCCCAAGCTCCTTAAGCAGTTAAGCTGCACGCACATAGTTGCTCTTATTTCCTCTCCTGCAGACGTTTTCCATGATAGTACAATACACTGGAAAAGAAGTTCCTGTTTCTAACTCACGAAAATTATACTTGAGTCATCCATGATATGTGAAAATCAAATCTAGCTAGATGTGCAACTCCACCACAATGATCTTCAATGATTTAAAACTCAGCACTTCTCACATTAACGACTTCATAAAAGCATAATACCCAGAATCAAGCAAAACTCGAGTTCCTAAATGCTTTCCGACCCAGAATCCAACCCTACCCATTATGACTGGTTAAAATGAAACCGATAAGACCCTCTTATGATCCAAAACAGGTCCAACGCATGAGTTTAAGAGAAATAGAATTTTTTTTTTGCAACCAAGCGAGCTACTCCACCTAATGCCAATAAAGTTATAGCATGAATTATAGAACATATCGAGTCACAACAGACAGTCACACACGAACCCTTTAAATAACTACGCATTTAGTTCCCAGTAAAGCAGTTCAAGAACTCAATAGACACTTAACTATGTTAAAAACAGTCTTTACTAATAAAAAAGAATGTATAACATAGTCCAAACGATCCTAAATCACCATAAGAGCCAGATAACCCCCCACAACATAAAATAAGGAACATTTTTTTCTACAAAGCAGCAACAGATTAAAAACCCAAACTGCATACATATTAAACTCATTACTCCCTCCGTCTCAATTTATGTGATACAGTTCGATTAGGCACGGCGTTTAAGAAAGAAAGACAAACTTTTGAAACTTGTGGTCTAAAACAAGTCATATAGATATCCGTGTGACCGTAAATCATTTCGATAAAACAAGAAATTTTAAGTTAAATTATTTCTAAATTATAAAAATGTATCATTTTTTCTAGAATAGACTAAAAAGAAAAGTGTATCATATAAATTGGAACAGACGGAGTATCTCTTTTGATTTGTCTCACATAAATTAAACCTAAAAAGCAACCACTCCAACAATTAACAAACCAGCATACATGTAAAACTCCACCTCTTCTAATTTCAATTACATAAAACTAAACTTTAAAAGGGAAAAGCAAGCACCTCAATACACTAATTATATTTTCTACTAATAAGCATTAATAATAATCACAAAATATCATACAACCACCTGCTTCGAATTTCTTGCAAAAAGGACAAAAGTGCAAAAAGAAGGGATAAAAGAGGGGAAAGTTAACGAACCCTAGAAAGTGAAGGACGAGTGATGCAAAAGGCTGTATTACAATTGATGCTTTAATTAATAATAATAATAACAGGGTGCTTTGAAAGTTCCCAAATGGAGATGGAAACAACAACACAAATAATAATGTTGTAAGATAAGTCGACAAATTGATCTAACAAACTTTTTTCAACAAACTCTGAATTGCACGGCAGGTGTTTGTGAAAATGTTACGTATTGCATTTGCATTTGATTTTTCATTTTTTATTTGCTTTGCTATGACAGTTGGGTTGAGGAAAATTGAAATTCTAGAATACAATAATACCATATCCTGTGAAATGACACAACTTGAAAGTAAGGATAGCACCTTACCTCTACATTATTAGCTAGATAGGTTGTTTCGGAAAGACAGTTTACAAAAGAACATCTGCTCAAGTCAAGCATAAGCATCAGCAAAGCAAGAGAAATTGTACATGAAATTTAAAACAATATGAAAATGAGTTTAAAAGTGACAACTCCGTGTATATGTTTTTGTACCACAGACTGAAGATTTAATTTATGGTGGCAAAAAAGTCTCATAATTAGAAATAGAACTTGTCTTAAAAAATGTAATTAACTAAAATTGGGACTGAATTATAATTTTTTAAACTTATAATCTTTTACAAAATACACAAAAGCCCATACACATTATACAAAAACTTTTTCCAACCCACACACATTATACAAAAAACTCCTTCCAACCCACTTCCCCCCACGACCCCAACTACTTGTTCATTTTATTTTAAAAAAAAAAAAAACAGTTCCCAGTTCCCTCGTCTCTGTCTCTCTCCGTTGCTGCTGCAAAAAACCGATGACCGGGGACCACCATTGTTGCTGCTCGTTCCTCCCTCTCCGTTGCTATTACTTCTCTATTCATTCTCAGGTAATTTTTTCCACTTGGTTCAAAAGTTAGGGTTTTGAAATCAGATTGGTTAGAGAAGATGAAGATCATGGATTTTTCTTGAATGTTGTTTAAGCCATTCCTCACCTCAGGCATCAAGTCAAGGAATACTCCGAAGAAGTTACCTATCCAAGAATTCTTAGATGGCTCACTGCCAAGAACAACACAAAATTGAGTGTTGACCTTTTCAACCCCCTAAGAAAACTATAAGCATTAGAACACAACAGATGACTAGGTGTTGCAACAAGTTGACAATCTGTTGGACAATTTCCAACAAGTACCACAGCTGTTGCAACATATCACTTTATTTGCTAATTTGATAACTTCTGAATCTGTTACAGTAATTTTTTACAACAAGTACAATAATCTGTTGCAACAAATTACTAATTTGTTGTACAATATCCAACAGATGAGCAACCTGCTGCAACGAGTTACCTATCTGTTGGAAAATTTCCAACAGATAGAGATACCTGCTGCAACAAGTTACCTATCTGTTGGACATTGCCCAACAGATGTGTAACTTTTGCAACAACCTGATAACTTGTTTTAAGTAGGTTTTGCTTTTTATGATTTAGCACCATTATGATATATTTACTTTTTTGTTGTAGGTTGTGAACCCATGTCTTGTCCCAACAATAAGAGAGTTGGAGATGTCATGCCTTGGGTGGTCACATTTTTTTCTTTCTTGAGCAACAATGACGGACGAAGAAGAAGAAGAAGAAGAAAGCAGAACAATAGAATGAGTTATGAAGTAATTTCCAGTGCTACACGAATGAAATCCAGTCAAAAAGTTGCAAAATCAGGTGGTCTTGTTTTTTTCTTTCTTGAGCAAAATCTAATCAAGACGAAGAAGAAGAAACGAGCAGTAAAATAAGAAGAAGAAGCAGCAACGAAGCAAAAAAGAAGAGCAAAAAATGATGGAAAAGCGCAGGCATCGGGTTTATATGGGTTGGGTCAAAGTGTTAAAAATAAAACTTGGGGGTAAAGTGTAAAAAATAAAGCTTGGGGTCAAAGTGTTAAAAATATAACTTTGGGGTGAGTCAAAACTCTCTAATCACTAATCAAAAGTTTATCACCCCTACTCAATTAAAAAAACTAGAGTTACCTCAACTCAATTTTAAAACTTATTTGTCACCTATAATTAAAAGGCCCACAGTGTTCATCGTTAAAATATTGTGGGGTCCATTGATCTGACGATTGTATAGGGAATAGGGTGTGTGGTTTTAGCTTCACGTTGTTTTTATGGGGAAAAGTGATCATTAGCATGCTAGCGTAGCGGTTAGATAGTTTTGAGGTTACACGTCATGTTTATATCGTGTGAGATTGAAGGGAGTGTGACTTATTTGTTTGATGGCTTAATTAGGAAGGATTATGACACATCAAATTTGGAACAACCAATTAAATAAATAAAACATTTATTAGTACATAAAACTAGCTTTTACAATCTTGATGAATTATCGATAATATTGTCATTTAATTTCCTCACGTTTGAGCAATACACAATTTTTACCTCGAGCTGATTTCTGAATGATTCATTGAGCTTATACGTAGGGATGTCAGTGGGGCGGGTAAATACGGGTACCGTCCCGCACCCGCTCCAGTTGGGGCGGGTATGGGGATGGTTTGGTGGGTGATGGGGCGGGTATGAGTATCAAAAGTGCTACCCGCCATGGGTAGTGAGGCGGGGTGGATTTTATATAAGACAGCCACATTCCGCTACTCCGCACTGCCATCGCACCGCCCATATCCGTATCGTCTATTAGTTAAATTAGGCTATTTATGAATTTATTTGGCCCTTTGATTTAAAATATGACTTGAGTCAACCCGCACCGTGTCCTGAAAATCATGAAAGTACATCTTTCCATTTTTTTACATAAACGTGATGCATCGATCCTGAATGTACCTCGTCCCTTTGTTTATAAAATGACTGTACTAATCATGAAAGTACCTCTTCCATTTACTTGTTGTTTAGTTTTCCCTTTGTCCACAAATGAGTTTCATGCTCCTAATTATGAAAATCCTGAAAATAATATTAGTAGGCTAATCTACTTTTATTGTCCATTTGCATTTCTGGTATATGAAAATAGTAAGTTTAATAGGATGTATGCTTAGGTTAGGCTTGCATGTGTGGATGAAACAACTCTAACCTTGGAATGCCCATCATTTGTGTTTTAATGTTGGCCAACTTTTCAGCGAGCATTTATGCTAAGTTAAAACCTTGATCTTGCAATGGAAAGATGGTTAACTGAGAGATTCAAAAGTCAACCTGGAGAGCTCTGTGTATAGTTGGGTTCGTCTTTTTGACAAGGCAAATCCTGAAAACTAGTTAATCATTTTTCGGGACCGTCAGAAAAAGAGAATGAGATTAATGGGTACCCGCCGGGTAAGTGGGTACCCGCGCCGAGTAAGTGGGGCGAGGACGGGTGGAGGAATTACTACCCGTGATGGGTGGTGGGGCGAGGGTGGGGGTGTGTTTTAGGTGGTGGGTACGGGTACGGGTACCCTTCCCCCGCTCCCGCCCCGCCCCATTGACATCCCTACTTATACGTATTACCTATTTATTAGTAGATGTTTTTAAGAATTGTATTTTTTTTTTAAATGTTATTTTCTTGATGAGCCTGATTTTTGCCAAGATGACTTATGTTGGAATGAAGGGAGTAATTAATAGATGATTCAAAATAAATGTAATATTCTAATTAGATCATCCACCGAAGGATTGCTCGGTTGTTAAAGTACATTTACCCATGCCGGTAGGTTCGGAATTCGAGTCACGCCGGAGGAAAAATATAAACACACTATTCATCCACCGAGTCTCAAGCAAATCCAAACGCAAATGCAAGAATTTATTAATATTGAGTTGGGAAAATTAATATCGCTTACACATCACTAACCAATCGTGCGTCCACTAATGCAAAAGCTGGAAACTTTGATCATTTTGAATAAGGGTAAATTTTACCCTTTTCTTTTGTAATAAAAGCCCTTCTATTGGGCAAATTCGCGATATATTTTGAAAATTTTGCGCAAATTTTTATGATTATTCGCACAAAAATTTTGATTTTTTTGTAAGTATACACGAAAATCATCAAATTTTGTGCTAAAGTTTGGTGATTTCAATTTCCTGTCACTTTAATCTTATTTCAGAATATTTGACAAGTTTCTTCCTTTTTCATCCTGAAGTAGCCTTAGCATAAAAAATCGACTCCTTTAACATAATCGCTTGAATTCATATGAATTACTTTAGTTGGTTCAACTGATCTCAGGAATATGTGAATACTATATGTATACAACAAATCTAGATTACATGAAAAGAGGTTCATAGATGAGCAGGTCTCAGAACCATCTCACTCATGCAGGACGCGGAAGCTATGAAAGAAAATTATTACAAAGGCTACACAATGCATTTATGGGACTTTCATCAGTAAACTCAGCTCTTTATGTACTTCTGCAGACACCAAATATCCCCCTTTAGACTAGACAAGAAATATAGTGTCATCGTCAATTACTGCTGAAACGATGTTAACTATTACAGTAACAGTAAGCTGAATGTAGAGTTAACCTGTGTGTATATTTTCAAATTTTCACAAGGTACTATGAGTCCAAATTCAAAGCATATTGGTGCTTATACGAGCCATTCGCTGAGCTTCTTCAAGGTCCTTCAAGAATCTACATTTTCACCAGACACATTACAAGAAGATTTCAGCTGACTGAATGCATAAGACTAAACAAACCTTCTGCAGAGTTTAATGTAACTGGGAGACGATGAGGAATAACCACCAAAAAGCATGTTTTGAAGTTGATGGAAACAAGGAGCTTCAGGACCCGAATGTGTGAGAGTTAAGCCAAAATGCCAAATATATAAGTTTTTCAAACTAAATCAAGGAGGCTGTACCATAAATACATTGTCCTTAACTTTCTGAAATACCTACCAGACTAAAATGATGTTTGGAGTACAAAGGAGAGCATACCTCTTGGAATTTAGAAGGGCAGAACCACCAAGTATAAAACGGATCCCAGAGTTCGTAGAATTCTGCAGAGCGACTGAACGTGACTCTTCATATGTTGTCCCACCAACAATGAAAATCACCACTTCCTGTGGCCTGTATAATACAAACAATAAAGGTTGTTTTATCCACATGAATTGTTTAAGCACCATGATAATTTTGTCCAGGTTCCACCTCATCTTGAACCCTAAAATGTGACTTGGAAATTTAGTTGAACTCATTTCAAATCCAAAGTTTGGAGAACTACAAAGAGAACAAAAAAAAGATTGTATGATGAAGCAGGAGCTGGAGTTGCTTTGGGTATACATTTTAAAGGTTGCAACCATTCTGAAGAAATGTTGATTCCTAAGAAACATTCCACAGGCTTTTCTTTTGCCTTGGGTGGAGGAGGAACACATAATGCATCTGCATCAAACAGATCTTCAAGGGGTGCAGGTGTCAGATTCAGAGAAACAGAAGGGAGAAAGCAAGGAAAGAAGTGGAAGGAAGACGGGAAAAGGAGGAAAGGGATAAGGAAATTAGAGGAAAAAAATTAGAGGTTCATGTTAACTATGTGGATAACAGAGGACGAGGCAAGGGCATAAAAAACTGAAAAGGATAACCAAGGTGAAATTAATTAGCTGGCATTCCAGGGGGTTGAATAGCGGGAATAAACAAAAATTCTAAGAATGCTGGTCAACAAAGGGAAAGCAAATGGTTTCTGTTTACAGTAGACTAAAATTGGAAGAACAGGGATCGGTAAGACAAGGGCAAATAAATATGTGAATTATGCAGCCATAAATATAGGAGATAATGCGAAGAAGCAGTATATGAGTACACTCTGTAGACAGTGCAATTGTATACTCTAACTGAGTTCACTTGTCAATCTCAATGAATATATGGGCCAGGTATAAGGGAAGGAAGGTTTGAACGGTGGCCTGATTCACTACCTTCAAAAGATGGGATGAAGGACCACGGGTGAGATTTCAATGTAATCAGCCATGCGGAGGAGAGAAGTCTTGAAGTAAAACTTAATGCAGCCATGCGGCACTTCTCAGATTTTATAGAAGACACAGAGGTAATTAACTCTCCTGTGTGGTGGAAATTTTTGTGGATGAGGCACAGGAGCAAGATTCAGGGTAAAGTCAAGAATAGACAAGTTCTTCTCCATCTAATGGGATGACAAGTTTTTTAGCTACTTAAAACTGTGTGCCTTACCTAGGGTCTGCTCAGATCATAATGCACTTATACTACAATGTGAACAGTGGAAAAAGGAGCTCATACTTCAAATTCAAAATATGTAGATGAAAGAGAAGGATTTGCGGAGCTAGTGCAGAAGAGGTGGAGCTCATATAAAGTAGAGGGTGACTAGATTATTTGTTTGGCAAATACTAACACTAATTAAGAAGAACCCAAGGAATGGAACATCTAATTGCTTGGCTCATAGGGAAAAGGAAGACTGAAATCCTAGATAACTTGATCGGATTGGACGGATTGGCAAAAGAGAGAACTACCTGAATTTGAAGTTATTCCATGAGTCTAGTTTAGAGTCTGAGTTAGAGAAATCTCTAAGAAGAAATTTCATAGACGGGGAAAATCAAGATGCTTGTGGTCAGAATAGTGGGAAAAAGCATACGGTTTTCCACAAATTACCAAAGTGCATTGAAAATGTAATTTTTTTCCATGGAAAAAAATTACATTTTCAATTCACATAGCAAGGCTGGTTGCTAAAAGGAAACACTGCTAAACTTTGAGGAAAACAAAATAGGATCCTAGGTTTTTATTTTTAATAATGAATAGGATAGGCTGCTATATGAATCTTCTTAGAGTGTACCACATTGATTGAAGGAATGAGTTGTGGTCCTCTTATTTGGTTTTAGGCAATCCTCACCTCATGAGCAAACTCTTTTGGGGCAGAGTTAGGCCCATGGTCCATTTTCTTAATGTGGTATCAGAGTCACATATTCTTGGATCTAAGAGTAATGTCACAAACTGAGTTTTTTGTAACCACCTTATTCTAGCACTATTTTAGTGCTTTTTAATTGATAAAATCTTGCTTATCAGAATAGAACAACAATTGTAAAATTCCTGTATCAAATATCCACAATAAATGGTTCTACTCCTGGACTGCCTTTCTATAATAAAAAAAGGTCATCCCGGTGCACTAAGCTTTCGCTATGCGCGGGGTCTGGGGAAGGGCCAGACCACGGGTCTATTATAAGCAGCCTTACCTCACATTTATTCAAGAGGTTGTTTCCACGGCTTGAACCATGACCTCCTAGTCACATGGAGGCAACTTTACCAGAGTCCTCCCCTTCTATAATATATTTCTATAATAGTACAATTGTAATTCAAATGTAACATCTGCTTAACTTGATGATTTGCTTGACTTTGAAATCAACCAAGAATTCATAAATAGTTGCCTGATCATAGTAGGCAAGCCTAACATACGACATCCGACTTGAAGAAATCCTATGGCAAGAGCAAGTTGTCAAAAGCATGCTATAGTGAAGGTTAATACTCTAACAGAGAGAGATCAAGAGCCATGTGTTCAGTGTTTGGCTTCATAGAGATCCTAAAGGAAGCCCCTGTTTCCATATGGTGCCTCTTTTTTCTTTTCAGAGCTTCTACCCAACCCATGTTAACAAGAGAAATTGACTTGTGAGGTCAAAAAGACGATGGTACTAGTTGTTGATTTACAAAATTAACATTATTCAAAGCATTTGCATAACCACAAATGAAATCTACTGACCCCTATTTAAAACGTATATAGTCAAGATAGTAGCACCTGAAAAAGCGGCACCAAGCTGTCGATTGCTACAATAGCTAGGTTACACTTACTATGCAAATTTCATGAACGCCAGAATTATTTATACAAAGTAATTGCACTTCTTGCGTCAAACTGCTAAGGTCTTGCAAATAAAAACAAGTCAACTGGCCATAGTACTTCTTACTCATTCTCTTGGGGCGCACAAAACTAGAGAAAAGGCTGAAAATTGTATCGAAATAGTAAAAATTGGATTATCATTGCAGCTCAACTGACTGACCTGGCTTGTTGAAAGTGATTTCCTACATAAGGGTAGTCCACATCTCTCAACCGTCCCCTGGTGATGTTCTCCATGGTTTGGAATAAAAGAGGTTGATGCTGGGTATACACATTCTCAACCCCCTGTGGAAAAAGACAATTGTAAACTGCCAACATCTAAATCTAGAAGGTATTGGAAAAGATAATAACAATCACTTAAGGGGGAGGGGGGACATTATAACTCTGGGAAAGGAAAGTATCAAAAAGGACATTCGTATTCAAAATTTGAAAATTTTCTAGTTAAGAAGTAGCTTAACTTTTTAGTTTTCATTTCAAGCAATATGGAAGTCTTACATGCTCTATTTGGGAACATATTTTAGATAAATAAAGAAGGACTAGGCAGATATTAATGCTACAAGCAGAGAAAACCAATTGCACAAGTCAATTGAAGAAGGTAGAGAAATATAAGCTTCTGGTTTCCATTAATATTAGAGAAGAAGAAAAAGAAAGTATTCTACTTCCTAGACACACCTTGAGTCCACGAGCCATGTTACGTGCAATGTTCAGGAGATCTCTATTCCCGTACAGATCCCCAGTTCTCTTATCAACTCCCGCTTGCTTTAGAAGGAATTGCACTAGCTTCAAAGTTCAAACCATAACAAATAAAAATTATTTTATGTTGGCAGATAAAATTGTCAATGTAACATTAAGTGCAGATTAACAATCTACTCAACAATAGAAGAAAGCCTATTTTGATGCCAATACCTACATAAAAACTATAACCAACAAGAAACATGAACTAAACAAGACTACCGACTTTTTATCTAAATAACCAAGCTTTTAAATAATGCTACTGCTCTCCCTCTTTTTATCCCTTTTTGTACAAACTTAAAAGCATAAACAGAGAAGTAGAATCTTTAAGACCGGGCCATCAAAAAATCTTTGAAGACCATCAGAAGCAATAAATTTTTAGCATCCACAAACAGATCAGATCAATCAACAAAGAGAATAAAGCACATTAACTGTTAGCTAAAAGAGAAATGGCCTTTACAGAAGGCACTGAGTGAGGTCCTAAATATCTTCTCTTCACTCATTTCACAGGGAGAAAAACTTTGATCAAAGGCAGAACAATTTGTAAGATGCAGGTAATAAAAGCAAACAGCACACAGATAGCAGGACTAACACAAAAAAGAAACTGAAAAAGGCAACAATCATAGTAATCCTCCTTACTCCAGGCTTATACTTGGGCGACCGAGACGCTAATTTGTTGAATAGCTGCATGAGTTGAACAGGACTCTCCTTCTCATAGCGCAAGGCATACAGCATGACGAGGCGCAGGCGGTCAACATCAGAGATATTATCATTATTTAATAGATTTGTTACAGCCTGTAGACATAGCAGAATTTAGAAGAGATTATACCCAAAATGTTTTTCGTCTTCCACCGTTTTTCAAAACTTTAGTCACTAGTATAAGTACAAGTAAGTCAAACTGTAGAATTGCATATTAATATTACTAATATTTGTGGCTCAAGATCAGACAAGTCAATATATTTAACATTATGAGCATCTGGCATGGGAATCAACTCAGCTTCGGAGTCGTTGTCCCACTGTATTTGTTCACTTGCCAGATATTCTGAATGGAGTTTACGTTCAAGGATTTAAAGCTTGCTTTAACAGTCTCTCCAACCAGGGTACCAATAGCATACGTATATATAGTCAAGATTTAAGCTAAGAACTCACCAGAAAAAAAGAGTTATGTTACCACTGCAGTGAACTTATCAGAAAACATTACCACCAAACATATAAATGATGCAAGTGAATCATTTTAGTACTGAAAGGCAGAATTTTTTTTATTAAAAAGCTTCTTATTTAATTGAACTAAATTTGTCACCTCTTCTTTTCTTTTAGGAGATACAAAAACTTGTATCATTTCCAGAATCAACAATATTGCTCATGGCCAGAGAACTCATAGACATATTAATAATTTCAAAAGCAGATTTCGAAAACAACCTATACGTGCTGTATCTTGAATGGGCACTTTATAGATGGAAATCACAAATTATATGCAAATACAACTCTCTATTTATGACACCATCTAGGTTTAGCATAAAAAAACATGGATAGGGACACAGTTGAAACAGAGACACAAAATTGTTGAAATTGGAGTTCAATTCACCAAGGGGGAAGGTAGATAAACCAGTATTGACCTATGAGACAAGGGGTTTGGGATGGGATTTACCCCAAAAATGTTAAAACTCAAAAAAGAAGACACAACACGGATTGGACAATACGTTATAATTTATGTATAGTTTTTAAGTATCATTTTTTCTAAGAACTTCCACATAGCCTAAACAACAAAAAACATGGTAAATAAACCAAGAGCATCTTCCCTAAAATCCCTAGATCATTTAAAAGAATCCCTAACAGATGAACAAAAATTTTACAGGAGACATAAACTGTTATAACGACAAAATAGTTCTTCCCATTTGTCAATGCTTTCTAAAATACAACTAAAGCTTTCTTTACAATTTCTATTTATGCCTAATTGGTCCCAAAACATAACACTAGCAAAACTGGAGAACAGGCGACTCCAGAAAATTTAAAGGAAATAAAATACTCTAGAGAAGAATAAAAGAGCTGTTGGACACGTCCCCATGCACACTGCTAGCTGACTCATTACCCACACGAGTATGTGGCCTTAAAGTTGAAGTCCATGCTTCCTAGTTTAGCGTATTCATTTACCAAGCGGGTGGAGGATACTGGGTTAATCCCTTTTTTCTCTTTTTTTGTATCAGTAAAAATTGGAGCCACGAGGATCAGGAGGATTGGTGACAGTAAATACCCTTTACCACAACAAGCACAATATGAACTCAGAAGTCTACATTCCTTGGTTGATGAATGCATATGCTCACGACAAAATCAAACTGCATTATAGTCCATGCTTATCTTTCTAGGATGCAACACTACTTGATACACTAAGCTCTTGTCGTCCAGGACTTGTCTATACACAATTGTGTGTATCATGTGCAATAATGGTTTCGAAAGTACTTGCAACAGTAAGTCTTTCTTCCCCTCATCACTCCTCCCCTCCCATAAACAACTCATTTACTTTCAGTTTACATTAAAGTATTTGTTCGTTAAAACAATAATTTCAAATACAGTTCCAAAGGAGAAGGTAAAGAAAATCGGTGTTGCTTAGACGCAGAGTTACTTGGTTTAGTTACACCTTCAATGCAATTAAAGGAAATTTAGAATGTAAACTAGTTTATTGGAAAGAATAGGAATTTACCAACACCGATTTTCCAAACCACCAGAAGTAGAAAACAAAGAACAGACTAAACCAAAATTTTCCTTATTTTATACTTAGGTTTCCCACATTTATTTTTCCATAACTAATAAGAAAGTTATGCTTCAATCCTGAAGAAACAAACTACCTCGAATGCTGCCCCTTGTCCACCATTGCAAGCCAGTTCTTGTTCTGTCTGTGAAACCAACATGAGTTTTCGCTCTTCAACTATTTTGCTCATTTCTGTAACCAGTGTCACGTGCTTAGAAACATTGCCTTGCATTTTTCGGTATTCTGGGTAGTTGTCTACAAATTTAGCCATGTCCTCTGCAAATACGCAAGCCTTATAAATAGAAGCTTCTTTTTAGCAGAAAAATACCATGTCTGAGTTGCACCAGAAACACTTGCTCTACAACCCAAGCTAAGCTACAAGCTCGCAAAGACAAACCTATCGTCTGGATATTCTGGTTACTTTTTGCCACTTGTTGGAAGTCGTCCACCATTTTCTTAATATTCATTCCAATATCTCCGAAGTTCTCGTACATATTTGCTTTGAAAAATGCATCTTGCTCAGATGACAGTACAACCTCCTGAAAGCACAAAGAATCAACAGCAAATGAATCATTGTGGAAAAGATAACAAGGTAGTATTTAGATACAAGAGGAAAGAATTTTTGACCTGTTGATCTTTAGGCAACTTGCTGACGTTTTTCAGGTTGACCTTATTATCCTGAATTCCTATTAACTCATGAACCATTGCCTGTAGAAGTACATGGTACAACGAGAAGCATTATGTGACACTCTGAGGTTACTTGAAGAAGAAGATGAGGAGGCACAATTTGATGGAAATAACAAAGATACAGAAGAGGCACAATTTGTTAGAAATAACAAAGGCAGAGAACTTACAGACCACCCATACCTGAAAAGTCCACTGATTAAGCAGCGGAGTCACGGGATCATCCCTCCTATCAATTATTAGAAACAATGGAGAAACTTCTGTTCTCCTGAAATCAAAAAGGCCACTCTCCTGCTGGTACATCAGCTTCTGCAATATGAATGAAAGAAAAATGTGTTCAACTTTTCCTTTTCCAATCTCAAAATATCCAAAATCAACTATACCTTCAACCCTAAGCAGGGGAAAGGCAATAAACCTAATAAAACTCGTGAGGTTACAAAGTATGAACAATTAAAGTTGAGGGAAAAGAAAAAAAACAGTTGGCATGTTTACAGAAGCTTCATGTGCTATTCTTTTCGCAATATCAGATGTCTTTGAATATCGAATAATAGGTCTTCGCTTTAACGCCAAGAAAACTGCAGAAATTCCATCAACAACTCGATCACAGAACTGCTGCAATCCTGATGGATCTACAACTGCTGGGAGCATATACATGTGGTTTGAGGCCATGTTCAGCGTGAAATGGTAAGGGTCCAACGCAACAAAATCTGCATAAAATTCCTGCAAATCACGTCAATAATCATGTAACATAGCGAATTTCTTGTTTCAACGACAAATTTAAACAACAGGCTACATCAAATTTTTAGAGCTCCAATAGAAAGATGTATCAGCAACCATTTTTTAAATTTTTCCATACTATGCAACATCCTTTTTGATTGCAAATGACTTTCCCTTTTTTGGAAGGAACATATTCCAGTATATTATACGAATATTCAGCAGAAAAATTGTGCTGGAAACCAAAAGATGTTTACAACAAAAACCAAACTACAATCCTTGCTCTTCTCACAAGGAATCTAAAATCTGTAAATAGTAGAAAATACTAAGTCTACACATACCTGCAACTGCTGGACAACTTCATGCTCATCTGAATCGGCTAACATATGAAGTTGGGTATCTTTCAAAATATTGGAGAAAACTGTGCAACAAAAAGAATATATGAAGTGTGTCATTCTTGAGAAACTCGGGCAACAGCATTGAAACTAAAAAAATCTTCTGAAAAATATCAGTTCACAGCCTGAGAGTATATTGGCAGATTTTCCATGCCATCCAATAAAAGAGGACATACTTACAAAGATGATATTCTCCAAATCGAGGCTTAGCCAGTTGACGCCGCATATGCTGGATATTCTCTGATGTTGGCCTCAGAAAATAAACTGCTTTAAGATGTGACATGGATTCCTTGGACATGGAAATAGAATCTACCAGCTCCACCAGGAACACCTCCTTCTTCAGAATCTCTGACTGAGAGTACACAACACTAACAGAACTAACCTGCTCATCCAGAGCAAAAAGTAAACACCACTCTGTATTGCACTTCTCAGAAGTAGTGAGATGTGAGACTCAACAATAACAGAATTGACCTCAGGTTGATAAAATTTTACTCGACGAGAAGACATTTTGCAGATATAATAAACCTTAACTTACACCTAACATCTTAAGAATCCAACAAAATTAATTATTATTCTGGTCAAGCTTCTACTTGATAGTAAAACAGAATTACACCATTTGTGGCCATATTTTACCAACTTAACTACCAAATTTACAAATAACCAATTAACTACTCCAAAAGTAGTCTTTTTCAGATTGTGCCTGACGCTCTCTTCCTGCCAGCTCGACATTAGACTCTTGGCATCCGTTGGCATCACGTACTGCACCCCCAAAAAAAACATATAAAAATAATGTCTAAACTTGTTGGGTTGAGTCAAAACGCAGCAGAAGATGATTAGTGGTTCCCCTGCTATTTCACAAACAAGGCATCTGCTACACGATGAAATTCTACTCCTTTGTAAGTGCCCTATGTTAGGCAAGCATCCTTTGTAGCCACCCAACCAAAACAAGCCCCCTTTGGAGGAGCTTTTGTTTTCCAAATCACTTTCCATGGCTACTCGGCTTCCCAATTTTCAGCTTGCTTCTGCAGCACATAGTAGCAACTTGCACAGAGAATACACCACTATTATCTTCTTCTTTTCTGAGAAGGTACCCTTACCCGGACCCGCGCATAGCGGGAGCTTAGTGCACCGGGCTGCCCTAAGGTAAGGTAAAAATTACACCATAATTACCAGCCAACCAAAACCATCTATCTATGTTTTTCTCATCCCATTTGATTGGCTTCAATAAATTCAATGATTCACAAGTTTCATCCACCTCCCGATCATTAAAAATTCTTCTAAAAGAGCAAATACCATCCAGTATCTTCATAACAATCCGCCACCATGCAATCTTTGTTCACTGCAAGTGAACGTAAAACAGGAAAAGAATCCTTTAATTTGGTATCTCCCACCCATGAATCAGACCAGTTTTTTTGTACTCTTACCATTTCCTATTTTAACTCCACATACAGTTGAAATTCTTCTCAAAGCTGACAAATACTTTTCCAAATTGTATTCTTGTATGGGGCTGCCACAGGGCTAGGCTTCCAGAAGTCCACTTGTTCACATTTAGTGATTATCATATCCTTCTAAGTCCTCTTTCTCTTTAATTAGTCTCCAACTCTCCATAACCTACATAACAAAGCAAATTTTATTCCTCTTCTTATGGACTAAGGCCATTAAAAAGTTGGTTGCATAAAATCTTCAGGAACAAGTAGCTTTTCCTAGAAAAGAAGCCAACATGGTAGGCAACACATGAGACAAAGCTATCAAACCGAAAAGAAACCCCATTGGAAAAGAATTTATAGGGTTCCCATCTATTAGGCAATTGCCAGTTTTGTAACAGTCCGGCTCACTAGTAATATTGTCCTCTTTGGGTCTAAACCCGCACGGCTTTAAAGTGTGTCAGTAGGATCTCTAAGGCTTGTTTCCTTATACGCAGCATATCTCCTGTGTTTTGCCGATGCGGGATTTGCCTAGGGTATGACAAGTTTCCTGTTGCCTCTTACTTTACCAGTTACTGTAGAGAGCACTCACTACTAGTGCATCATAAAAGTTCTAAATTGTACTAGTTCTCCGCTAAAAGTTCAGTTATGGTCATGTCACTCAAAACAATGTTCGTCGAAGACACACTCAAAACACAAGAGTAAGTAGGACCAAATGGGTGTTGAATCTATAGAAAGTACAACCATCTACTCACACCCCCAACCTATGTAGAGAAATAACAATATATATATATATATCATTTAGAGCCTCAGATTACACCAAAACACAAACTATAAGCATTGGAACTTCAAACTCTGAAAGGTCTCTCTTCTTCCTATAAAGCATCTATCATTTCTCCCTCCATCCTTCCAAAATGTAAATTATGACTATTTGATAAGCTCCTGATATGTCTTTCCAGCTATATAGAGTCTCTTGATGCCTTAGGCATCATTCAAAACTTCCAAGTTCAAAATCATGCCGGAATCTACTCCAGTTAGAAAGAAGATTTTGATCCTCTATCTTCAAAATTCATAAACAACAGCTTACATCTCTTTGAAAGTATAATGGCTGATCCAATATCAAATTTATAAACAACAGCTTATCTAACACAAACTAATACGGTAAAGTGCACAAATATTTCCTAGAGTCTAATAAGCTCATCCAACCACATCACTTCACCTACAAGAAAGGGTTTCACATCTTTTCTTTACTACAATCACTTCAATGACATCTCCATGTCACTACCACAGCCGATGATAACATTATTCATTCTTTCTTCTCCTTTTTCAGACGTATTCAGAAAATATCTAACGAGTTAGGAATTACTAAGTCTGCATCTCAAAATTTACCCCCATAACCTCAACAATGAGCAATACCTTTTTCCTTTAGTGTTTCATTGACCATGTCGCTAACATTTCTTGTTAGATCACTAAGCTTGGTTTCCCAGTCCAACATTTCCTGATTAAAGTCTCCTGAGATGATTTAAGGTATTAAAAGGGAGACAACATAGACCTGTAATCATATTGAGGATAGGTTCTCAGAAGACTTACAATCTCTTGGAATCAATTGGGACTTGCTAAGGGAAAACACAATGGAAGCAAGGGATCCATATAAGCAATACCAGCTAATTGTATTAGATCATGTGTTTGGAAGGAGTCTTTTCATTTTGGTTAGACTTATATATCTTTGTAGAGATAATAAGTATGATATTCAGAGAATATCTAGTTGTAGAGAACACTTAAGTTGGTTTTGAGGACAAAGTATTTAGGGTGTGTTTGGTTCGCGCAGGGTAAATGGAATGGAATCCAAGGAAATGGAATGAAAAGGAATTACCTGATTGTCCCTTGATTGTCCCTACATATTTGGTTCCGGTGGTCAGGTCGGGTCGGGTCGGGTCGGGTCGAAGTCGGGTCGGGTCGGGGTCCGGAAAGGGAATTCGGGTTGAATGAAAGTGGAAAAGGGTAAAGAAAATGAAAAAATAAGGTGAAACAAACAACAAATCATTCTCTTTCCCTTTCCTGTTTATCCGAACCAAATGCACCCTTAGTATTCACAAACAGATCAGGTAACAACTCTTATTAACCTTCTCAATGAAATATTCACAAATACCAAAAAAAAAAAAAAAATTGGAAAGAAAAGAACAAACCGTAGAGGAATCAAGAATTATGGCTTTCATTCCAGAAATGCCTTGCAACATTCGATTGATATAGTCTCTCACCGCTGCTACAACCACCATCTTTGGAGGGAATTATTTCAAGAATTACTATATGATTTCTCAAACACTAAAATTAATGTAAAATTGAAGGGCACTCAAAATTGGTGACATGTGTTCAGGGATGAGTTAAAGCCGTGCAAAGGCTTCTTGCATAAATGTAGTTAAGGCTGTGTATAATATACCAATGTGATTTAAGGGTGGTCGGCCCTTTACCAGACCTGCACATAGCGATAATTTAGTGCACGGGGCATTTTTTTTTTTTTAAATAATGTATAAAATGGTAGAGGGAGTAATAGGTGTTGGAAATTTAATAATGTGGAATTAAGATTATCCCATTATTTATGACTCAAATAATTGGGATTCCGCACATCGGAAACGTCGTTTTCACACACGTGCACACATAGTGTCAAGTATCGTAAAAATTCATTAGTGAAAGAGATATCGGTACGTGAATAAACGTTTGAGACATGAAATGATGGACAGTCGTTAGTTAAATGACACGTGTTCCACGTTGGTAAATGAAGAAAGAAGTGTACGGAGTGTAAGATCGAAACGAGTCGAAAAAGGGCCGCGACGCAACCACCTCAAGGGATGCGGTGCCCAAGGCGTGAGCGACGGCTGGCCTTCGCCACCTGAGCCGCAGCCGCTAACGAGGCGATGTCGTGCGAACTAAGTCAGTTTGGCTGATTGTGGGGATTGGGGCATTAAGATGTCAGTTTCTCCTCCATAAATCAGCCATTATTTGGCTGCATTACTTGGTGAATTAAGTGGTCATTACATGGGCATTTGAAGAGGCATTCTTACACAACTATAAATTGAGTTTTTGGCTCAATTGAAGAATAGACTTCACACTTGTATAATTCAGAATTTCTGAATTCTTCCTCTCTAAGCATTCTTTCACATACTCAAAGGTTTTTCTTGAGAAACACTTGAATTTCATTAGCTCATTTGTTAGTTTTTGTTTTATCTTGGGAGACAGTTACCTATATCGTAAAAGGATATATACGGGGCAATAATGTCTTAAGGATAGAGTGAATATCACTCGACTCAGCAGCTAAATTATAACGCTATCAGATTTAGTGTCTCTTGGTTTCAGACCAAGATCTAGGAGCTTGTTGCAATTGGAACGAAGACTCAAGACAGACTCATGAATCATTCAAGAACGGAGTTCAAGAACCCACAAGTTTACTGTAGCCACAACTCTTCTTGGCTACAAGATTGTTAACTGTTGTAATTCATTATTGTTTATCATTTCGAAGCACTTATAATAGTTGTATACTATTCTCGTACATCCATTGTAACTCACAATCTTAAGACATTATATGTACTAATGCTAGAAAGATGTTTGTCAGTCGATGTGATCTCAAATCTAGCGTGGTTTCGTCTGAAACCGATTATCTTGACAGATTCATTACGCTCTAACATCATTTATGTCAACAATATCACTTTCAGATTTGGTCCTAGTTATGGCTCTCTTTTACGACAGTTATAAATCTGTCTCAGTCAAAGGTGGGATCTCTGGATCTGATGCTGAACTTGAATGTACTGCTGATAGTCATTCTAGCAAGGTTAAGAATCAAGGAAGAGTTGTTGTCACTTCTCCCGAGAGTGGTGGAAGCAACGGCCCACGAGAGGTGGAGGATGTCAACTGGGACAAGAGGAGAAGGTTGAAGATGTGGTTTTATCTTGCAGCAGAATATTTGTCCCAATTATGGTAAGGAGAATTTGGACACGCAATCTAACAAAGGGACTGACGTGGGTCAGAATTCAAGAGGTATGAGTTAACTATTCTTCCTTGTCAATAATGAATTAAAAGATGTCTGATTAAAAAGAATAAAATAAGACTATAAATATGAAAGTGATTTCCATATATTCCTTACGCCTTAAAATCAGAAGTTTAATCTCGCTTTTCTTCCCGTTTAACGATTGGACTATGATAAACAACAGTTTAAAAAGATATGGACTTATGTTGTAATAAATAGGATTTATGGACAATCCTAAGTAAACGCCAGGAATTTCCCTGGGCACCAATCATAAGGGAAGAGGACTAAAGACAAGGACTAAGAGACAAATCTGTCACCGTTTCCGACAGAAGATCCTTCATTTGACAGGATAGTATTGAGCACTCAGTCATACAAAGCCTACGGGTGACTGGAGTGGGCCAAAGTTTCCATATCTCAAATGATGGCCAAAAGAAAAGCAGAAAAGAAATTAGACACTTAGTCTGCCAAGGCAACTGGAGTGGGCCAGAGTACCTAGATCACTTATGATCCGGTTACACCCTAATTACGGGCAAGAGGTTGTTCATGTGAAGCAACGTGACCTCCAAAGTAAAAGGAGTTGAAGAGGTTGTCCTCAAAGGACTTAAGGGAATGGAATCACCCTAACAAGAGGTGATACATGTCTCAAACTTGGTTTTAAGGACGTTGTTGGTCAAACTGGCTTGAGTCTAGTCCAACAGGTCTATAATAACTAAGAATGGTATAGTACGTCTGTAGCCAAATGGATGATATATTTGTAATCTATGCCTTCATAGATTAAGACACGTTAAATAGAAAGTCATTCAAAATCTAACCAAGTTGAGATTGTTACGTCTGTCGACATAAACTCTCAAATTGAATGAGAGGTAGGCGAAGCGGCAAAAGAACCTTTCCATTCCATCAAATGAATAGTGAAAGAAGCACCGCTCCTCTATAACTTAGTCACACCTACGTGGGTGATTTGAAGCTTGTACAAATAGATAGAGATACAAGTACGTTGTGATCTTCATCGATGATGGTATAACATATTGCATCATTTGTTGAAGAATAAAGATGAATCTGTTGAAGCGGATAAGCACTACAAAGCAGAATATTAAGCTTACGGATTGAGGAATTCGTAGGGATAGAGGGGGAGAATGTGAAGCATCGTTCATCAAACGACTGCTACTTACTCACCTCAGTCTAACGGTGTTAGCCAAGTGCAAAGACGTACGCCCAAAATATGTGGGGCAAGGCGATCCTTACCGCTAATGTAATTCTCAATAGAACTCCGCATAAGGATAAGGATAACCCTCCATGTGAAACATGAAAAGAACCTCATATACATATGTTGTGATATGAGGTGGCTTGGTAGAGGTTGGAATACCGAAATAGGTCAAGATTAGACCTTAGACTGTAGATTGTATATCCACTGGATATGCAAATAACAATAGTATGTATCACATCTTGGTATCAAAGAATTCTGAATTCTTTGAAGATAACTTTCCTTAAGAAGGAAAAAGTAGTATTTGCTCGAGGTTAACAAGAACCCACGAGTGTGGAACTAGTCATTTTATATCTACATGACTCGAAAGTTGCTGAATATCCGGAACTTAAGGTTCCAGATCTACAGAACTCAGGAATTTTAGATGTTGAACCAAACCGGAGCAAAAGAGGGGACAAAGACTTGTGTCAGGCCTCTAGCTTGTATGGTTGAGAATGAACCATGGACAGTTAAATAATTGTCATCTCCAGAAGCGCTGCTTTGGAAAGAAGCTACAAATAGGGAAATAGATTCCATCAGATAGAACCATGTTTGTGTGATGGTTGATCTTCCTCCGGGAAAAGAACCTTTGGTTGTAAAAGAGGATACTCAAATTGAGTATTAAGTATATGGATCTATTGACGAGTATAAGACATCGGCTACTTGGACATGTGGTCCTGTGTAAATAGCTTAACATCCAGGGCCACCGCAGTCTTGCGTGACATAGATGTTAAGACAGTCTTCCTAACCGGAGAGTTGGTTTTGTGGACTGTTGGGCTTCTTCCCGAACTTCCTTTTTGGTCCTTGAAATGTTTACATTTTGGTCCTGGAAGTTTCAGATAAAACAAAAATAATGAATCTGACGACAGAAACATTGACTCTGAAGCTAGAAAGCCAACAATTGAAAAACCAAAAGTCTGAAAATGGAAGAAGAAAGTAATACAGAACAACCCGAGGGGTATGGGGTTTCAGGGAAGAGAAGAAAGCATGTCGACTTGTCAAATATCTATGCAGTCTGAAATAGGCCCCGAAGCATTGGCATGAAACATTTTATAGTGTTCTACTATCAAAGGGTTACTCCACAAATATGTGTGATAAATGTGTCTACATGAAAGGTAATTCTGACTCGTTCAAGATGTACCTTAACATAGATAATTTGTTGATCATAGGGGATAGTCGTAGTTTGATCCTACAGACTAAGAGTATGTTGAAACGATGTTTCGATATGAATGATATGGGTATTGTAGATGACATCTTAGGAATTGGGATTTCAAAGACATCTAACGAACATGTCTAAATCCAAACTCATTTGTGAGGTATTTTGACAGTCTCGTTGAAGTCACAAATAGATAAAAATCATTAAGAAGTGATTGGAATTATAGTGCACACATATACAATGAGCGATATGCGCAAGTCACATGTAGTTAAATGTATTTTACACACTACAACTAACTCGGTATCAGCTCATAAAGTAGATCAGTTGAACTAAGGTTCACTAGTAATTCTGGAAAATGATCAATAGAAAGCGTTAAATCGGATGTGACGATATCTGAACTATTCTCTTATCTATGTATTATGGTATTCTAGATGTCCAATATTTATGGGAGAACACAGTGATGCAAACTGGACATCAGATCTGGAGAACACCAAAGCCTCACGTGGTTGTGTATGGTGTGTCTTTGGAAAATCCTCTAAGCAAATTTGCATCGGCCGATTCGTGATGGAATCGGAGTTTATCGCTTTGTACAAAGCATGATGAGAAGTTGAGTAACTTCACGATCTCTTAGAAGATGTCCCTTATTGGGAGAAACTCGTGTCTTTGTCAGTTATACACTGAGAGGACACAGATGACGGCGTCTGGACATATCTGTCGGAGACATAAGACCGTATGGCAGTTGATCATCATGGGCGACACTTCCTTGATTACTAATCAAATGATATAGTGGACCCTTTAACTAAAGGGTTACCTGAAGATCAAGAGTTCTGTCGGTAATGGGAATTGTCATAAAACCCAAACTATAAGAACTGATATAGTGGAAACCCAACCATACTGACTAGAGATCCCAAAAATTTGGTTCAATGGGAAAATTAAATTGTAAAGGTTCAGTTGAGCGCTTCGGTGGAAGCAAGAGCATTTAGGATGACGATTTCTGTAAAAGAAACATGAATCCAAAGTCGTTTCCGCGATAGACCTTAAAGTGCTACCTGCATGGTGCGTAGAGGTTAAGTTTTCAAAACCTTTCATGATCTTCACCGGTTGAGGTTAGGTTTGGGGAAACTTCTAATGGTGCCTAACACTTGTAAAGTGGAGTATAACAGGATACCTTATCAGAGACCGCCTATTTAAGTGCGAGGACTGGTGTTACACCCCGTAATTCCATAGCTACTAAGTGAGAACATGATTATGGAAATTAGATTTGAATGTTGGTAGGAAATGATTTTTTATATTTTCTTATATGGAAAATTTTCGAGATTAATGTGATGACAAGAATTAATTCTAGTAATTGAATTATTTCCAATAGAATTATGGACTAAGTGTTAAATTAATTAAGTCTTGGTATATGGTAAGTGAAGTCATCGAAAATATAGAGATATATGGTTAAGTGTAGAAGATATTTTATGAGAAGGAAAGACAGGTGGAGCTTCAAGGGTCCCCCTCTACTTGTGCTATGTATACACTTATATATTGTACAAGGATTTACAAGTCTTGCAAGACTTAGAACATATTATCTTCATCCTTTCAACCCTCACCTCTCCTTCTCTTCCAAGAGTCTCAAAAATCCCTAGATAAAGTAAAGAACAAGTGTAACTTATTTTACAATATTAAGCACCTTAACTAAGTTCTAAGCCAAGTTAGCCTTGCAAGATTGTGGATCACGGTTTTGACAAGAAAGTTGTCTTGAAACCCTAAGCTTGTTGATGAACTTATTGGAAGAAAATATGAAAGCAAGATGGATACAAGCTTGTAGAGGATACATGTGTGTTATTGTAACTTGAAGAAGTGGTGCAAAACAGTGTGGTGTTGCCGTGACTTTGGGACGGTTTTGGGCTAAGATTGAGGTAAGATTTCTTCTTACTCTTGAATTAAATTAGAAGTTACATGAAGTTATAATTGATAGATGAACTTGTGTTAAGATAAAAGGAGAATAAGAAATGCATGTCACAGTTTTGGGCAGGATAGCCGAAACTGGACAATTTTGATAATATTGGATTCGTTGGTTATTGTTGTTATTTAACGTCACTAATCGCATGTTGAAATAAAGGAAATCTTGTTATTACAAGTTGTTATGGTTCATATAAACATGTTGAAATGTAAATTGGATTATAAGAAGTTATGGAAATGGCTTTGGTTGTAGTAGTTGGCCGAAAAACAGCATGAAACTGTGAGATGTTGTTGTGTTGTTTTAGGGACTGTTTTGTGGCGTTGGAATGCTGGAAATTCAGCCACCAATATGCATGTTTAAATGTAGTAATTGCTAATGAAAGTCCTAAGGGAATAAGGGTGTGGAAAAGTGTTGAAAGACCTCACATTTACCCTTGTTGTTGTTGGATTGTGGACTGATTTTAGTGGATTGTTTTACGTGAATAAGAGGTTGTTTTTACGTGAGAAATAGATGTGTGAATCACCTTGGTTAACTGTTAGTTGTGCCCTTAAGTGGTGCCTTGGTTGTTGATGAAATTGGCCTTCTTGAAAGGTGGAAAAGTACGTATAAATAGAGGAAGTGCTGCCCAAATTTTTATAAGAAAGGAGATTCATTATGTGGTATAAGTATATACTAGTATCATGAAGTTGATAGACGTGTTATTGTCATTATAGGTTGAAGTACTACTTGAGACGTATTCTAGTTGTCAAGTTGGTAGAGCCTATAAGGTATGTGAACTCTTCATTTCTTCTTTTGGCATGAACTTTATAAAATGAGTGTACGGTGGAAGTACGTATTTTAAATGAACCTAGATTTCATGTGGTACATGAGGTGGAAGTAACTTGATTTTAAAAGTGTAAGTAACTTGATTTTAAAAGTGAAAGTGCATTGATGCTACAAGTGCTAGTATCTTGGGGTTTTATAAATGAAAGGATGTACGGCGGACGTACATGGTGCTATTGGGTTCAAGTCCCTAATATTACATGATATGATTCTTTTTATAAAAAAGATGTACGGCGGACGTACATGGTGTTATTGGGTTCAAGTCCCTAATATTACATGGCATGGTAATGTCATGGGTTTTTCTAAAATGATAGTTCATACTATTTGTTCTAATGAGAGTCAAAGATGATTTAACTTGCATATGGTTGCTCATGATAGCTATTCGTGCAAGTGTTATATTCCCACATCACCGCGTCCCTCACTAGAGGGCCGACAACATTCTTATATTATTCCATGGACTTGCGATCCATGATGCGAGTAGTGTTGCGCGTTAAAATGCACACACTTAAACGCAAGTGCACGTTATCGTATCAAGTAGTATAGTCTTAGATAAGACCGAATATCGTCCTCTAGGATTAGGGTTCAAGTACCAATTATCTATTTTCTAGTATCTATTTGGTGGATTAATGATTGATTGGTTGTTTATGACTAAGAATTATAAAAGCTATTTAACTATAAAGATTTACTTCAGGAGTGATGAGAATAGGGCTTCTATGTATCCTCACTATCCGCTTATGCTACTTATTAATGCATTACTTATGGTATTCTTCTTTTGGAGAAAGCAGGTTTACGAAATCGTTTTATACTCCCGTTAGGGTTATATAAACACTCAACCCCAGTATCGTTCCTTACCTACCTTTCGGTGATAAGGGTAACTTTATAGGAAGATTAAGAATAAAAACCTAGTTGACCGTCACGCACAATGCGCAAAATTAGGGTTGTTAAGCCTCTCATCAACGCTACATAAATAATTGAGGTATTTTCATCCCCAATCCAAGAATGTCTACCCAACTTACAGCATATTCACAATCCCCCTTTTCGTAATCGATTAGAAATCATATAGTGATAATTAGTTGTCAATTAATTACCAAGAATTCAACTCAATTATTGGATAGATCTCACAATAAGAACAATAACCATAAACATGCATTAATTTATAACATAAGTTTCAAGCAATTCAACATAGAAAGCCCTATAAGAGAATTAGTTCCTAGCCATAGAGATGACAAGAACTAATTTCATGTTCATCATGCAAAACTGAAATAAAGAACAAGAAAGGAAAAGAAATTACTAAACTAATGGTGTCGATCTCAAGCAAAAGTCTTGTGTTGTGCAAGAAGGAACCCCAAAGCGCCTAGGGTTCTCCTTTTATAGGCTGCAAACCGCCTCCATCTTTTCCTTCAGGCCTGGCCCAGAAATTCGTCAAAAACCTAATTTTTTCGCGTCGGCGCCGCTGCCTATGACGGCGCCACGGAAGTTCTGCAATCCGTCGGGTGTTTTGGCGCCGCCACCTGGCATGCGAGGGTGTCGCGGCTGTCTGCTGTAGCTCGCCGGATGTTTAGGCGTCGCGGCCTGCGTCTCTGTCGAGGCGCCGTGTGCCAGTCTTCTGCTCTCGAATCTGGGCACCGCGGCCTTTTAGGCTGCAGGAGGCGCCTGGTCTGAATTTCGCCCTCTTTCGCCACTTTCTGTTTCGGCTCTGGCATCTCCTCTTTTGCCCTCTTTTGCTCCTTTTCCGCCATTTGGCCATTTTAACCACTTTGACTCAAAGAAAGAAAAACTATCCTAATACGACACTTATATGTGCAAAGCGGGACAAAAGACTAACTAAAAGCGACTCAAAGGTGTATATTAAATACCAGATCAAATACCCCAAACTTAACCTTTGCTCGCCTCGAGCAAAGATAGAAAAAATAAAATAAAAGACTCAAAGAAACGAAAAATAAAAGACTCACTGTCATTAATCACTTTTCTTTGCATAAATGTTAACTAGAAAAACATGAAGGTTAGCGAGAATAATATCTGAGGAACATATAGCATAAAATTTTCAGACACTAAACACATGAAGCTAAATATTTACAAACTCATATTCATCATGCTTAATGGAGGTCAATATACTAAATCATGCATATAAATTCAAGAATTCCTATGACATGCTTACTTGTTATTCTCCACTAATGCGGATATGCATAAAGAGATCTTGAGGACTTTAAGGGTTGTAATGTAGGCTTAGGTGGGGGTTGGTAAAGATAGGCATTTAGGCTCATTTTTCTGTACCATAAGCTCTTTGGCTTTTCAATTTTTTTTTCTTTTTCTTTTGATTCTTTCCTTCACTTCAATTCTATCCTTCCCCTCTTTTGTTTTGGGAGAGTGAAGTGTATTATACTAATAAGCACCCAAACTTAGGCTTTTGCCTCTTTCTTATTACTTTTTCATTGGGGTGCATCAAACTTGTTCACTCTTTTTTGTTTCTTCTTTTTAACACAATGTACTCCACTATTTCATATTTTCACTTATGGTACAATTTGTGGGAATATAAGGTGTCAAAGAAGAAGTTTCAATTTTTGGCTCGATAGGGTGGTAGGGATATTTTTAAAGTACGGGATAGAAAAGAATGGTAAGAATTGGCTATCAAAGAAATGTCGAGTCATCTCACTAACATATCCTAACTATTTAGCCTCAAATAGCAAGCAATCAAAACACATAAGCCTTTATCATTTAGCATGCATAATTCAAGCAAGAAACTCCGAATAGGCAGTTACGTGAGTTTTGGCATATCTAACCTAAGTGTTTAGATAGTTGCTTCAATTCCTTTACATTATTCCACCTTACTTCACTAGGTGTTTCTAGCAACTACAGCATACATGATCTTTGACAGGCAATTATGACTCAAAAAATAAAAATTTTGGTGACTCAAAATAAACATAAAACAAATAAAACGATTTAAATAAACATAACATGACACACAAATAACACACCCCCAAACTTAAATCACACATTGTCCTCAATGTGTGCAAGACTCAAAGAAAATAAAAGAAAAAGACACTTACAGACTTTGGCTAGAATGGTGGTGGTGGCGGTGGATAATGCATCGACCATTGGTTGAACAAGGCACTCAGCTCGTCGATTTTTTGCCTTGTTTCTTGCTGTCCTCGTACTACTGTTTGCAAGGTCTGCATCATCTCCCTCTGATGTTGGTACAATTGCCCCATTGTGGGCTCTGAAGGTTCTGCTCCTGTGGTTGGCCGGTGGCTGGGTCCTGCCTCATATTGAGCTCCTATTTCAGGCTCATCTTCATCCATGGCGGCCTCTGCTGCTGCTGGTGGTGGTGGTTGTACTCTCCGTCTGGCTGCTGGGGGGCTAGGGTCTGGAAAGGAGTGCACTATCCCATAGGACACCGGCAGTTGGTTTCTTTCATGCGTATCAGTGGGTAGTTGTGGGACCGCACTCATGTGACATAGCTTGGTGATAACTGAGCCATGTCCCAATCCGTCTGTCGTCGCCAACCTGCTGATTTCTTCAATGCTCTGCACTATTTCTTTCCCCACATCAATTGTCAGTCCCCTCATAATTCCATAAATCAACTTAATCCTCTCTTCTGGCACTCTGGTGAAGTGCGTGGATGGAATCATGCGAATCGACAAAATCTGACAAGCCTTGGCTACGCTTGAATTGGCTTTGCTCGGTGCTCTCGATCCATTTCTTCCAATCTCAGCGGCTCGCGGTAGCTCGCGGTGCTGCAGCGGTATTCGGTCGATGTGGTCAATGCTTAGACCGTGTTCTAAAGTGATTCCAATCACTTCTTTCTTCAACATCAAGTTTTCAATTGTATATTAATATTTTCTGTCACAGCACATAGCTTCCTTTACAAAGCATCCCTTTCCACCTTCTCCGGAAAGTTGGCATAAAATTCTCGCACCGTTGTTGTGTTTCTTTGGTGTTATCTTCTAGGGTTCACAAATTTTCTCCACTCCCTTAACTCAATCATCGCGAATGGGCTCATAAAAATCTCCTTCTCCAAATGGCGCCTGCGGTAGTCCATTCCCTTCGGTATTAAAGTGCAGTATCAAAGCTTTTGTATCTTTGAGAGGCTTCGTAGCTTACAAACCTACTTTCGTCATATTGTGGGGTTGGGGTGGATGTGAAGCCTCTTCTTTTCAGTGGCCATGGTTAAAGCAGTTTACGGAGCTTTGATTTAGTGGCACAAATGTCTCCTACACACTCAACACTAGCGTGAATACAACACCCCCAAACTTGACCTTTACTCAATACCCACGCTTCACAATCACTTTTCGCACCCAAACTACTCGACTACAATACTCCTCCAAACTACTACTTCCTATGGCTTGAAAAGGATTCAAGAACAAAGAAAGGGATTACCTTTTTATGAGAGCTTAGCTGTTCTTGTTTTGATTGGTTGGCTTGAGGGTATGGAATGGAGCTTTGTTGTTTGGGATAGTTGAGGTTTTTAGGAATTTAAGAGTTTAAGTTGTGGTTGGGTTGGATTTGTGGAGGATTTGTGGGCAAAGTTACGGAATTTCGTGGGTTTTGGAGAGGAAAGTTAGGTTTTGATATTGGAATTGGGAAAATCGATTTTTGGGCATTTTTAAGTTTAATTCATTTGGCTTTGGCGCCCTGGCTTTAGCGGCTGATCTCTGCGCTCGCCCGGGACTTTTAGCCAGCTGACCATTCTGGCGTATGGCTAGCAACAAATTTTGGCTCTTTTAGCCTTGCATGGCCTGCTCTGCGCTGTTCGATTCTTTTAGCGCCTTGCAGCCTGCTCTGGCGTATGGCCTGCTTTACGGAACTTCGCTTTTCTTGATTTATTTCCACATGTCAATCACAGCAAACACAAAACCCCAAGACCGTGAGACGTTCTTAGACAAAATAAAATTAACTAAAGAGAAATTAAAATAACAAAATTTAAAGCGTTGGGTTGCCTCACGTGCCTTTGTCTTTAACGTCTTTTAGCGGACGCAAGTTCTTAGCCTTAATAACCACAGGGTGGATTAAGCCCCAACCTATCCATTTCCTCCACATTTGGCGTTTCTTTTCTTCTTTTCTTCTTGGCATTATCGGTAATAGGGAGTTCGGAAAACTTACCTCCTTAGTGGCATTTCGACAAACCATGCACCTTTCTTGGGCTCATCGCTCTTTGGTTGACTTGTATCGGCTCGCGTGGTTTGATGGTGCTGATTGCAAACACCCACTCATTGTTGATGGCTCGATGGCGTGTTTAAAAACTTTAAACACCATTTCTTGGACTCCACCCAGTGTTAATTCTCCTCTTTCAACATCAATCAAAGCTCTTCCCGTTGCTAGGAATGGCCTCCCGATATGATAGGGATTTCGCGTCTTCTTCCATGTCAAGAATGAGGAAGTCTGCGGGAAAGAAGAATTTTCCTACTTTCACAATCACGTCCTCAATATTTCCTCGTGGATGAACCAGCATCTGTCGGTAGTTGCGGACTCACGGTGGTTGGTTTGGCCTCTCCCAACTCGATCTTTTAAAAGCGATAAGGGCATCGGGTTTATACTTGCCCCTAAATCGCATGAGCTCTGTTGCAAGTCACCGCCCATGTGCAAGGTAGTGTAAAGCTGCCGGGATCCTTTAGCTTGGGTGGCAACTTTGCGGATAGCACTACACTCTTACATTAGTGCTACTATCTCATATTCCGAACTTCTTCTTTTTCCCAAGATTTCTTTCATGAACTTGAAATAGGAAGACATCTGCTCCAAAGCCTCTATAAAAGGTATGTTGATATGCGAACTTCTGAATACTTCCAAAAATTTGGAAAATTGTTTATCGACCGCCTTATACTGTAATCTCTGGGGAAAGGGATCTTTTACGTATACTCATCTCTGGAGTTTTCTATCACCGGGCTAGGCTCAATCACCTTCTTTTTCTAACTCGATTTCTTCTCAACTCTTGGTGAAGTGGCTGCTTGCTCCATTGTTTGCGACACCGATTATCTTGCGACCTGCTCCTGGATTTACCTCTGTGTTACTTAGCAATGCCCGCGTGGTCGATGTTTGCTTGCTTTGCGGTGACCCACGAGTTTCGAGTTCTGAATGAGGATCTACACATGCGTAGGCGGAGTGCAGGCGTTGGCAAGTCTTTATCCTGGCTACTTCGTCGGCTTTTCTTTCTGAACTGGTGCATTGAACTGTTGATGATGTGGGGCTTGAGTGAAGGGCTGTTGATTCTGCACTGCTGGATTCGATACTAGCCCTATCACGATTCTGCGCCCACGATATTGGTTACTGCGCCCACAGTGCGGATTCTGCTGCCCCTGGTCTCCTTTCCATGAGAAATTTGGGTGATTCCTCCACCCTGGATTATAGTGTTGGAGTAGGGGTTGTTCTGTTGCCTTTGATAGTTACCTACTGCTTGACACTCTGCCTGCTCCATTGGTATATTGTTGGGATCCGCTGAAGGACACCTATCAAATGTATGTGGGCCACCACATATCTCACAGCTTTTAGGCATCATGCGGCATTCTGACCTTTGTATGTTCTGCTGCATTTGTTTATTAGAAGAGCAGCCACTGGGCATTCAAGGCGAGAATATCATCTATCTCGTGGACTCACGGTTCTTCTCCACTAGTGGCCCTCTCTTGATGACATGGTTGTTAGTGGACATATCTTCTAATAACTCATGGCGTGGGCTGTTTTCCTCATGAATGCTCCACTGCTTTGCATCTATGATGGTTACGGTTGTCTTTGCTCGGCCAGTTGTAGAAGATGTGGACCAAGTTCCACAACTTCAATGCAATGGTGTGGACACTTCCTTTGTAGATCTTGAACATTTCCCAAGCTTCGTATAAGGACTCTCCATCAGCTTGGTAGAAGTTGTTCAACTCCCCTCGCAATTTTGCTGCTTTACATGGGGGAAAGAACTTGGCTAGGAATTTCTGTGCCAGCTCGTGCCATGTGAATATCGAATCGGCTGGCAGGGAATTCAACCATACTTTTGCTCTATCCCTGAGTGAGAAGGGAAAGAGCCTCAATCTGACGGAATCATCAGTAACGCCGTTATATCTGAAAGTGGCACATAGCTCGAAATTAGCTATGTGCATATGTGGATCCTCAGATGGCGATCCTCCGAATTGCACGTGTCTTTGTACCATGCTCAGAATCGCCGGTTTTATTTCGAAATTGTTGGCTCCTATTGTAGGGAGCCTAATGCAAGTCTGTGCTCCATTCACTCTTGGCAGCACATAATCTCCCAAACTTCTTTCTGGCTGGATTTGGACTCTCTCTTCCACGTCTATTGGCGCTTGCCTAGGTATTCCTGGATGGGGTTGATTCTCACCTAACCCTTCTCCCACCCCGTTGTTGTTTTGAACGCCGTTCATCTCTAACAAGGTTGCAATCCGCTGATTCTTTCTGTTCTGTTTGTAGGTTTTCTCAATTTCTGGATTGAAGGGAACGAGAGTGTCTGCTCCTCTTCTCCTTCGCATAAACTGAATTCCTGAAATAGATCAAAAACAGACAACAAATCACGGCACCTCGAATTTTCAAAAGAAAAATGTAAAAATTAAAAATTAAAAGAAAAGTTAAAAACCAAATTAGAAATTAAAAATAGACAACTTTGATATTGAACTATGCCTAATCCCCGGCAACGGCGCCAAAAACTTTTTGCGCGTTAAAATGCACACACTTAAACGCAAGTGCACGTTATCGTATCAAGTAGTATAGTCTTAGATAAGACCGAATATCGTCCTCTAGGATTAGGGTTCAAGTACCAATTATCTATTTTCTAGTATCTATTTGGTGGATTAATGATTGATTGGTTGTTTATGACTAAGAATTATAAAAGCTATTTAACTATAAAGATTTACTTCAGGAGTGATGAGAATAGGGCTTCTATGTATCCTCACTATCCGCTTATGCTACTTATTAATGCATTACTTATGGTATTCTTCTTTTGGAGAAAGCAGGTTTACGAAATCGTTTTATACTCCCGTTAGGGTTATATAAACACTCAACCCCAGTATCGTTCCTTACCTACCTTTCGGTGATAAGGGTAACTTTATAGGAGGATTAAGAATAAAAACCTAGTTGACCGTCACGCACAATGCGCAAAATTAGGGTTGTTAAGCCTCTCATCAACGCTACATAAATAATTGAGGTATTTTCATCCCCAATCCAAGAATGTCTACCCAACTTACGATATTCACAATCCCCCCTTTTCAGAATCTGATTAGAAATCATATAGTGATAATTAGTTGTCAATTAATTACCAAGAATTCAACTCAATTATTGGATAGATCTCACAATAAGAACAATAACCATAAACATGCATTAATTTATAACATAAGTTTCAAGCAATTCAACATAGAAAGCCTATAAGAGAATTAGTTCTAGCCATGTAGAGATGAGAACTAATTTCATGTTCATCATGCAAAGCGAAATAAAGAACAAGAAAGGAAAAGAAATTACTAAACTAATGGTGTCGATCTCAAGCAAAAAGTCTTGTGTTGTGCAAGAAGGGAACCCCAAAAGCGCCTAGGGTTCTCCTTTTATAGAGCAAACCGCCTCCTTTTTCCTTGAGCTGGCCCGAATTCGTCAAAAACCTAATTTTTGCGCGTCGGCGCGCGCCTGTGACAGCGCCGCGGCCGGAAGTTCTCTGTCCGTCGGGTGTTTTAGCGCGCGCCCACTCTATCTGTCACGAGGTGTCGCGTGTATGTATCTGTAGCTCACCGGATGTTTAGCGTCGCGGCCTGCGTCTGGCATGCACGGCGCCCGTGCAGGTCTTCTGCCTCTGAATCTGGGCACGCGGCCTGCTTTTAGGCTGCGGGCGCGCGCTGATGCAGATTCGCCCTCTTTCGCCACTTTCTCTGTTTTCGGCTCTGGCATCTCCTCTTTTGCCCTCTTTTTGCTCCTTTTCCGCCATTTGGCCATTTTAACCACTTTGACTCAAAAGAAAGAAAAACTATCCTAATATGACACTTATATGTGCAAAACGGGACAAAAGACTAACTAAAACTGACTCAAAAGGTGTATATTAAATACACCGATCAAATACCCCCAAACTTAACCTTTGCTCGCCCTCGAGCAAAGATAGAAAAAAATAAAATAAAAGACTCAAAGAAACGAAAAATAAAAGACTCCCTGTCATTAATCACTTTTGCTGCATAAATGTTAACTAGAAAAACATGAAGGTTAGCAGAATAATATGCAGGAACATATAGCATAAAATTTTCAGCACACTAAACACATGAAGCTAAATATTTCGCAAACTCATATTCATCATGCTTAATGGAGGTCAATATACTAAATCATGCATATAAATTCAAGAATTCCTATGACATGCTTACTTGTTATTCTCCACTAATTCTGGATATGCATAAAAGAGATCTTCAGGACTTTAAGGGTTGTAATGTAGGCTTAGGTGGGGGTTGGTAAAGATAGGCATTTAGGCTCATTTTTCTGTACCATAAGCTCTTTGGCTTTTCAATTTTTTTTCTTTTTCTTTTGATTCTTTCCTTCACTTCAATTCTATCCTTCCCCTCTTTTGTTTTGGGAGAGTGAAGTGTATTATACTAATAGGCACCCCCAAACTTAGGCTTTTGCCTCTTTCTTATTACTTTTTCATTGGGGTGCATCAAACTTGTTCACTCTTTTTTGTTTCTTCTTTTTAACACAATGTACTCCACTATTTCATATTTTCACTTATGGTACAATTTGTGGGAATATAAGGTGTCAAAGAAGAAGTTTCAATTTTTGGCTCAATGGGGCTGACTAGGGATATTTTTAAAGTACAGGATAGAAAAGAATGGTAAGAATTGGCTATCAAAGAAATGTCTGAGTCATCTCCCTAACATGCATATCCTAACTATTTCGCCTCAAATAGCAAGCAATCAAAACACATAAGCCTTTATCATTTAGCATGCATAATTCAAGCAAGAAACTCGAATAGGCAGTTACGTGAGTTTTGGCATATCTAACCTAAGTGTTTAGATAGTTGCTTGATTCCTTTACATTATTCCACCTTACTTCACTAGGTGTTTCTAGCAACTACAAAGATACATGATCTTTGTGACGATTATGACTAAAAATAAAAATTTTGGTGACTCAAAATAAACATAAAACAAATAAAACGATTTAAATAAACATAACATGACACACAAATAACACACCCCCAAACTTAAATCACACATTGTCCTCAATGTGTGCAAGACTCAAAGAAAATAAAAGAAAAAGACACTTACAGACTTTGGCTAGAATGGTGGTGGTGGCGGTGGATAATGCATCGACCATTGGTTGAACAAGGCACTCAGCTCGTCGATTTTTTGCCTTGTTTCTTCTTTGTCCTCGTACTCTTTTGTTTGCAAGGTCTGCATCATCTCCCTCGATGTTGGTACAATTGCCCGTTGTGGGCTCTGAAGGTTCTGCTCACGTGGTTGGCGGTGGTGGGTCTGCCTCATATTGAGCTCTATTTGTGCTCATCTTCATCCCGTCGTGGCGGCCTCTGCTGCTGCTGGTGGTGGTGGTTGTACTCTCCGTCTGGCTGCTGGGGGGCTAGGGTCTGGAAAGGAGTGCACTATCCCATAGGACACCGGCAGTTGGTTTCTTTCATGCGTATCAGTGGGTAGTTGTGGGACCGCACTCATGTGACATAGCTTGGTGATAACTGAGCCATGTCCCAATCCGTCTGTCGTCGCCAACCTGCCGATTTCTTCAATGCTCTACACTATTTCTTTCCCCACATCAATTGTCAGTCCCCTCATAATTCCATAAATCAACTTAATCCTCTCTTCTGGCACTCTGGTGAAGTGCGTGGATGGAATCATGCGGGCACTGACAAAAATCTGACCAAGCCTTGGCTACGCTGTTGAATTGCTTTGCTCGGTGCTCTCGATGCATTACTTATGGTATTCTTCTTTTGGAGAAAGCGGGTTTCTGAAATCGTTTTATACTCGTTAAGTTATATAAACACTCAACCCGATGTCGTTCCTTACCTACCTTTCGGTTATAAGGGTAACTTTATAGGAGGATTAAGAATAAAAACCTAGTTGACCGTCACGCACAATGCGCAAAATTAGGGTTGTTAAGCCTCTCATCAACGCTACATAAATAATTGAGGTATTTTCATCCCCAATCAAGAATGTCTACCAACTTACAAAGTATTCACAATCCCCTTTTCGTAATCGATTAGAAATCATATAGTGATAATTAGTTGTCAATTAATTACCAAGAATTCAACTCAATTATTGGATAGATCTCACAATAAGAACAATAACCATAAACATGCATTAATTTATAACATAAGTTTCAAGCAATTCAACATAGAAAGCCTATAAGAGAATTAGTTCTAGCCATAGAGATGACAGAACTAATTCCATGTTCATCATGCAAAAGCGAAATAAAGAACAAGAAAGGAAAAGAAATTACTAAACTAATGGTGTCCAATCTCCAAGCAAAAAGTCTTGTGTTGTGCGAAGGGAACCCCAAAAGCGCCTAGGGTTCTCCTTTTATAGGCTGCAAACCGCCTGCCTTTTTTCCTTGAGTTGGCCAGAATTCGTCCAAAAACCTAATTTTTCCGCGTCGGCGTCGCTGCCACGAGACAGCGCGTGGCCGGATCTGCAATCCGTCGGGTGTTTTGGCGCGCCACCCTGTATCTGTCATGCGAGGCGCGTGGCTGTATCTTCAGAGCTCTCGGATGTTTAGGCGCCGCGGCCCTGCATCTGTCGAGCGCCGCGCAGGTCTTCTGCCTCTCTGAATCTTTGGGCGCGACCACGCTTTGGCTGCAGGAGGCCTTGCTAGTGCAGATTTCGCCCTCTTTCGCTACTTTCTCTGTTTTCGGCTCTGGCATCTCCTCTTTTGCCCTCTTTTTGCTCCTTTTCCGTCATTTGGCCATTTTAACCACTTTGACTTAAAAGAAAGAAAAACTATCCTAATACGACACTTATATGTGCAAAACGGGACAAAAGACTAACTAAAACTGACTCAAAAGGTGTATATAAAATACACCGATCAAGTAGGTATACTCATGCGTGTCTAAGGACTTATGCAGGTGAAACACTCCCATGAATATTTCATGGACTAGCTCTCCATGATGCGGGTATATATACTCATTGCGGGTCTACAAGATCCATGCGGGTTCGAGTCTCATGCGGGTGAAATAGTCCCATGAATAGGATATGCATAATGATCCTGAGGGCAGACGTCCCTGATTTTGACATGACTTTCATATTTTGAAATGGTACGGTTGATTTCATATTTTGAAATGGTACGGTTGATTTCATATTTTGAACTGGTACGGTTGCTCTCTATTTGTTATAAGGCACAGTGGACTCCCTATCCTTTACAAGGTACAGTTGGCTCTTATTTTATATGGCACAGTTGGATCTGGTATTTGATTCTCATACTTGTCTCTGCTATCTTTTGGCCATTTATGACCTTATTTTACTGTGTTTTATGTTTACATACTTAGTACATTATTGTACTGACCCCCCTTCTCCGGGGGGGCTGCGTTCATCCCCGCAGGTATTAGGTACTCAGTTGGGTGATCCGCGAGCTTAGGATCTTCACTCAGCTTTGATTGAGATAACTCCACTATTCCGGAGTCTAGTCATTTTGGTACAGGTTTTCCATTATGGCTTATGTATATTCAGGGGTACGGCGGGGCCTTGTCCCGTCATAGTTGTTGTCAAACTCTTAGAGGTCTATATTCATATGTGGGCTGGACTTGCGGGAGTTGTATTATTGTTGGTCAGTTGTACTACTGTATTGTCGGGATGTTCCCGTTTATATATATAGCGGCAGCCTCGTCGGCTTGCCTTGTTGCTACATATACAGTTTTCCATATGTTATCTGGCTTATGTGTTATATGAGATGTGAGGGTACAAGAGGGGGGTGCCCAGGTAGGGCACCAGTCGCGGGCCCGGGGTTCGGGTCGTGACAACTGATCATCTCAAATGAACGCACTTAAGAATCCAAGTATGTCCACGGCCACAACGGACAAAACATTAAGAAGAACATCGTAAGGAAAGTTATTGTATTGGTACCGTTGTCTTGGCTTACACTAAACACTGACGATTCAAGAAATTACGTTCATCGTGCAGTAAGTAAGTCCGATTGTATTCAACTATGGAAGGTTCAAAGTTATGGTTACCTATTCAGATGCAACATCGATCCACCGAAAGATTTCTAGAAAGACATCTTGTGAGTGCGCCAAAATCTCTTTCAAGAGGGGATTGTTGGAAATTTACTAATGTGTAATTAAGATTATCTCATTATTTATGACTCGAACAATTGGGATCCTATTACAAGTGCTTTGAAAGGATAAACAATAATGAATTACAACAATTAACAATCTTGTAGCCAAGAAGAGTTGTGGCTACAGTAAACTTGTAGGTTATTGAACTCCGTTCTTGAATGATTCTTGAGTCTGTCTTGAGTCTTCATTCCAATTGCAACAAGCTCATAAATCTTAATATCCTGAAACCAAGAGACACTAAATCTGATAGCGTTACAATTTCGCTGCTGAGTCGAGTGATATATTATTGGAAATTTACTAATGTGGAATTAAGATTATCTCATTATTTATGACTCGAACAATTGGAATCCCGTACGTCGAAAACGTCGTTTCCACACACGTAGAGCCAAATATCGTAAATTTTTATTACTGAAAGAGATATAGGTACATGAATAAACATTTGAGACATGAAATGATGGACGCGTTGGTAAATGAAGAAGAAATGTACGAAGTATAAGATCGAAACGAGTCGGAAAAGGGTCGCGGCGTCACCGCGGAGCCGGGGCGCCGCGGTGCCACAACCTCAAGGGTCGTGGTACTGGTTGGTCTTCTAGCCACTGGAGCTGCGGCGCTAACGAGGCAGTGTATGTGCAAACGAAAGTCCAAAAATTTGGCTGATTATGGGGACGTTTTGGGGCATTAAGAGAACAGTTTCTCCTCCATAAATCTGTCATTATTTGGCTGCATTACTTGGTGAATTAAGTGGAAATTACATGGTCACTTGAAGAGGCATTCTTACACAATTATAAATTGAGGCTTTGTCTCAATTGGAGAATAGACTTCACACTTGTATAATTCAGATTTTCTGAATTCTTTATCTCTAAGCATTCTTTCACACACTCAAAGGTTCTTCTTGAGAAACTCTTGAGTTTACTTTGCTCATTTGTTAGTTGTTGTTCTATCTTGGGAGACAGTTGCCCATATCGTAAAAGGATATATACGGGGCAATAATGTATTAAGGACAGAGTGAATATCACTCGACTCAGCAACGAAATTGTAATGCTACCAGATTTAGTTTCTCTTGGTTTCAGAATATCAAGATGTAGGAGCTTGTTGCAATTGGAACGAAGACTCAAGACAGACTCAAGAATCATTCAAGAACGGAGCTCAAGAACCCACAAGTTTACTGTAGCCACAACTCTTCTTGACTACAAGATTGTTAACTGTTGTAATTCATTATTGTTTATCCTTTCGAAGCACTTGTAATAGTTGTATAATATTCTCGTACATCTATTGTAACTCACAATAGGTTGTTCCATTTACTGGCTCGTTATACACCGATTATATTATAGAGAATATATGAATGATTAATAATGATATGGGAATGGAATGGAATGGAATTAGACATTATAATGCCTAAGTCAAGAACTAGCTTAATTTTATTTTTCTTTTAATGGAATGGAATTAGACATTAATAATTTTATTTATGAAAGAAAACAGTACATTTCTTTTTGTATAAGTTATATGTGGAGTTTTATACAAGAAATGTACTAATAATGCAGGCTTTTATCTCTTATTATTATTATTGGATTTTATGCTTCATTTTTTTTCAATTCAGCAAACCAGACGAGGTTTAAATGTTTAATTAGTCAGACTATGTGTGCTATATTTGATTCTTTTTCCCTTTTGTTTTGTTTGCTTATTGGTCAGGGTAAACATTACCAAATTTGTTGTTTCTGAAGGTTTAAACTTAACTATAGAATTTTCACGTTTCAAAAGCATTTGAAAATATATGAAGAGCTAACCTATATGTGTTATCAACAACACACTGAACATTGTTTTATGAAAATCCAAGATGCTTGTTAGCGGTAAAACGTGAAAAGAAATTCATAATTCATATTTGCAAACAAAATCCAGTTATAAAGAGCCCATGAAATTTGATTGGAGATGGAGAAATTTCAGAGTTTATGAGACTAATGATTGATGTGTCTCTAAGATTGTATTAATCTCTCTTAGTGAACCTTTCTCATAAATACAAATATATATAGATATACAATGTTGAATCCTTCTATAATAAGGATCTCAATCCTACCATAATTATACAATACAAAATATGGTAAATATGTAATCTAGTACACTTAAAGTACACGTGCTAATACACCCCCTCAGTCGGAGTGGGAGGAGACCGGATGCTAAGACTGGATCTGAAGTCGATGAAGAGTTGTCTAGGAAGGCCGGTTGTGAATATGTCTGTATACTGATATGAAGAAGGCACGTGCAATACCCTGATATGACCAAGAGCGACATTCTCATGAACAAAGTGTATGTCCATCTCAATGTTCTTGGTTCGCTGATGATGAACCAGATTATGAGACAGATATACGACGGATATATTATCACAATAAACCAAAGAAGTCTTACGTAATGGACACTGAAGCTCCAAAAGAAGGTTTCGGAGCCAACAAATCTCAGCAACAACATTAGCAACGCCTCTGTATTCTTCTTCGGCACTTGAACGGGATAGTGTGGGTTGCCTCTTAGCAGACCAAGAAATAAGATTGCCCCCTAAGAACACACAGTAGTCTGAGGTGGAGCGTCGCGTCTCCGGACAACCTGCCCAATCAACATCTGTATATGACAACAACTTGGTCGTAGCTGATGGGTATAGATGCAAACCATAGTCAATTGTGCCCTTAACATATCGAATGATACGTTTGAGAGCAGTAAAATGAGGCTCCCCGGGGGCATGCATAAATATGCATATCTGCTGAACAACATAAGCAATATTAGGCCTGGTGAAAGTGAGGTACTGGAGTGCACATGCGAGACTCCTATTGTAAAGTCCTGGGAAAAAAGGGTTAATAAATTTTAAAAAAATGGAATGAACCAAACTCATTCCCCTTCCCCTTTTCATCACCCTCAACCCTTCTCCTTCCACCTCCCATAAGTTACATACACACACCTCAATATATATATATATATATATATATATATATATATATATATATATATATATATATATATTATACTTGGCACAAAACAAAGACTTAGCAAAAAAAATACGGCAAATCATAAAAGTTACAAAGAATAAATTTAGAAAACACCAAGAGAAGCAAATCAGAAACATACAAGGGAGCAATGATCACCTTTAGCAACCAAACTGCAATCCTTTTCGTGCTTACGAAGAAAAAAAAGTGAGTTTTCTCACTCAAATACTTAGTGAAATTTTTTATTTTAAGTTCGATACATGTTAGAATATAATTCGGGTGTTGAAAAAAATCATGAACTTCTGATTATTTAAATAACTAGTTTGAGTCACGAACATTCAAAATATTTTAGACTGAGTTGTACTAGTTAGAATTAAATGAAATTCGAAAGTGTTTTACAAATCTCTATTATGATCAGATCGAGCCAAAGAGGGGATGAAACGAACTTACGGTTTAAGATTTATCGTAGTTTAAAGTTTCTGCTTCTGCTTGACTGAAACTCGGAAAGGCATAACTTTACGAACTGTTTTCACTAAGTTATACTTGTTAGAATTTGGTGGAATTTGGAAGTTCTGTACATCTGTATGTGAAGGTCATACTGGGACAAAGCGGGGATAAAACGGACTTACAGATTGAGAGTTATTGTAGTTTAAAGTTTCTGCTATGGATTGATCGAAATCCGGAAAGGCAGAACACAAAAACGTAAAAATATACCAACTGGTACAAAATATGATGGGTTGGTTCACGCGGAGTCATATAATTCTTTGTTCTCATCGTTCCGAGATTTTACGGGGCTTGATCGGACTTACATCTAAGAAGTTATGACCATTTTAAGATTTGGCCATGTTTTAATAAAAATTCTGGCGAGACTAGTTACATGTGGCAGTTATGTGGAGGAATTTGTACTAGTTACCTAAAGTGTTTTCAAATAAAATTTGGTGTAGTGAAAGGTCCCCGTGTTATCTTCGTTTCTGCGTAAGAAACACCTTAGTTGAAGTTACAGTTGAAGAGTTATAACCATTACAAGTATGAAAGACAAAATGTTGAAAAAAGGAATATTATTTAGTTGACCTTCTGAGAATATAAAGTGAATATATGTTGATAAATATGTAAATGCATTGGATCGGGTTGCACACTGCAACAAATATGTAAATGCATCGGATCGGGTTGTATGCTGCAATAAATATGTAAATGCATTGGATCGGGTTACAAGCCGCAGGAAATATGAAAATGCATTGGATCGGGTTGCACGCCGCAACAAATATGTAAATGCATTGGATCGGGTTGCACGCCGCAACAAATATGTAAATGCATTGGATCGGGTTGCACTCCGCAACAAATATGTAAATGCATTGGATCGGGTTGCACGCCGCAACAAATATGTAAATACATTGGATCTGGTTGCACGCCGCAATAAATATGTAAATGCATTGGATCGGGTTGCACGCTGCAACAAATATGTAAATGCATTGGATCGGGTTGCACACCACAACAAATGTATAAATGCAAAGGAATAACATAATATGTGATATGGGATAAATCAGAGTATTGGTTAAATTAAGAATTTCCTATAAGAAGTTAGGAATAGATGTTGCACATAAATACTTACAGACTTGTATGTTAAAAAGTGTTGTAACCTAATATGTTTTACAACATGCTTATTATGTTATAATGTGATTGTGCTTAAACTATTGTGAGGATACTTTGGATTGTAAGGCGAGGTTTTCACTCAGTCCTGATGGTAGGGCTGACTCTTTTATTTAACATGTTTCAGGAAAGCGTGATAGAGGAAAAGTTTCACAGCAAGGCTAGCGATCGTCCCGCAGTCTCATTGTCGTACTAAATCCATTGCTTCAGACTTGGTGCTTATCGTGTTTAATATGTAGTTGAGAGGTTTAGTTTCAGTATCTCAGAAAATGCCCGTATGAGATTGTCTCCTTTCAAACTTGACATATACACTCTCATAAGTCTAGATAGAAATAAAGTTTGTACGAGCATGGGCTCGCACTATGATAAATGAAATTCATAGAAAAAATTCTCTACTTCTATTATTGTTACTATTTCTGCATTTTAATACACGTCTGAACTTAGAAAGAGAGAGAGAGTTAAATGGTTTGCCTGGAGAGGGATAGTTGTCCAGGTGTCATCACGCCCTAAGGGAAGACTTGAGAAAAGTCGGGGCGTGATAAGTTGGTATTAGAGCTAAACCAGGTTAGGAGATTCTAGGAATTTTCTTTGAGTTGGGTGTTTGAACGGTTAGTTAGTACGACGGTGTGCGCGTCACCTTAGTAATAAGTGAACGGAATAACATCCTAAATAGTTTCACTTCTTTCATACTCTTCTCGTGTCTATCTTGAGTCTTTTCAAAGACTTGGTTCTCTCACTACCTCATTCAAAGAATTGTGGAAGGGGATGTGCAACGATAAACTATGGCCGACGCAGGGGTGAGGTGGAGAAATTTTAGAAGAAATTGTTCCCTGATGTCACCACCGATAACGTGGGGGGAGTTCAGAGCCACGTTTATTGAAAAGTATATGCCTAACACCTGAAAAGATGTGCTCAGACATGAGTTTGAACAGTTGAAACAAGGGGACCGCAGTGTGCAAGAATACGATACTCAATTCATAAGATTGTCGGCATACAATGCACACTTGTTCCTACATAAAGGGAGAATGTCAAACGGTTCGTTGAGGGTTAAACCCAAACTTGGCAGAGAAGGTTATAGCATTAGCCCATGATCGGACTTACCTTCAGATAGTCGACATGGCAATGGGGGTAGAAGGTTTTGCAAAAGAAAAAAGAGAGTATTGGCAGAAAAGGTTTCGATTATCGGGATCCTTTAATCAAAATCCAAACCAGAGGCAAGAAGGTAGTTGGGGTTCTTCAAAATTGAGCCAGACAGTAGTCCAGTCTTATTACAGGCCCCAAGAGCATAAATGGTTCAATCATCAAAGTAGCAACGCCAAGGCCACCAACCCCAACACATGGAGTGACAAACCTGTCTGTAAGGTTTGTAAAAAGAGACATTATGAATAGTGCTGGCTCTCACAACAAGGTTGTTATAAATGTGTAGAACTAGGTCACTATGTTAGAGATTGCAAGAAGAGAACCCAAACTCAGTTTTCTCATGGGAGGTCAAAAGTAACCACAGCTGCCCATAAGGGAAATCAAGGCAACCAGTCCCGACAAAATCAGGGAGGTCAACAGTCCAACAATCCTAATCGGCTCTACGCTTTACCCCAGAGGAATGAGGCGAAGGCATCTAATGCGGTGGTCACATGTATTTTGCTGGTCTCGAATATTCATGCATTTGTATTATACGATCCCGGCTCTACATTGTCACATGTATCAATGAGTTTTGCTAAAAATTTACACGTAGAATATTTCTGTTTAAGTGAACCTCATGACACTAGTATGGGCCTCAGTTTGGGCCTCTCGAGTAGTTAAAAATTTCCCATTAGAAGTGAATGGCAGAGGAACAATAGTAAACCTGGTACTACTTGATATGGTAGACTTTGACATCATTTTGGGTATGTATTGATTGTCAACATGTTATGCCATATTAGATTGCAGGAGAAAAATAGTAAAATTCTCTTTTCCTGTGGAACCAGAAGTTGTTATAAAGGGTAGGAGTGGTGTTACACCCCGTATTTCCAAGAGAATGAGAGGAGAACGTACATGAGAAAATAAGATTTGAATTTTAGAACGAAAGGAAAATCACTTTTTCCTAAGGAGAAATTTCGGAACCTTGTGAAGGAAAAAAATTTATAATTTGGAATTTGATTCTCAAATTTGGTATATGGAATTATATAATATATTGGAGTTTTGGATTTTTAAGTTTCGAATTTGGTCATGTGGGGCCCACCGGAGAATGTTACGATTTTGTGGGGCCCACAAATTTTTGAGATATTTTGGCCAAATATAGATATTTTTGGGGAAGAAATAATTTTGACCAATAGGAGGGTGACACATGTCACCCCCACTTGTCATTGACATTGGACTTTAGATATTTTGAAGACAAGTGGACAAGTGGGTCCCACTCCACTTGTCCATACACTTGTCAAGAATCCAACCATTGAGATATATTATATATACATAGAGGCATTGCAAGACCTAACACTTAGAAACATTTCATGAAAAATTCTATATCTCCCTCTCATAGAAGCTCTCGGCCTTAGGCCCTTTTTAAGACCAAAAAATCCTTAAATCTTCCAAGCTTAGATTTATTAATACATGATTAAGGCCCCTAACCAAGTATTAACCAAGATTAATCACCTTTAACCCCAAAATCTTCATTGGGTCGTGACTAGGGTTTTGAAACCCTAGGGTGTTCCTCAACTTTTGGTATTGAAACTTGAAGAGAAGTTTATTATAAGCTTATATAGGTTACATATGGGTGATTGGAACTTGAAAAATAGGAGCTAAGACTATTCTAAGGACCGACTTTAACTTGGACTATTTTGGGCATATTTGAGGTAAGGATCATTTTCCTCTTGAAGTAATTGAAGACTACATGTTGTAGTAATATATAAATGAGCTCGTTCTAAAAAGAATGAAGATCAAAAATGGTTTGGACAATATGGGATGTTGGGGCCGAGACATGACCCATTTCGGGTGTTGGATTCATTAGCCATTATTGTCGTTAGGTACACTTGTTACATGTTATATAATGAAGGAAATATTGTTGTTGATAGTTAATATAACTTATATAACATGTTGGAATGAGAATTGGATTAAAAGGAATTAAGAAAAAGGGCTTTGGATATGTTGTTGCCCGAGAATGGCCTTAAATTGTTGGATATTTTATGGACTGTTTATTGGACTGTTTTTATGTGAATTGTGGGGCATAATTTCACACGTCAAGTTGACGTGTAATCCCCTTTGGTTGTTGCTTTGTTGTGCCCTTAAATGTGGCTTGTTGGTTGTTGAAATTCGGGTCTTGGAAAAGGTGGAAAAGTACGTAGAAACCGGGGAAGTGCTGCCCAATTTTCCGTAGAATAAGAGACCCTTTACTTGGTATTATTCTACCTTAGAAAGCTTGAAGTTGATAGAAATGCTATTGTCATTTTAGGTTGAAGTACTACGTGCGGCATATTCTACTTGGCGTGTGGATTAAGCCGAAGAGGTATGTGGAACTCTTCATATCTTTCTTTGAGCATGGACCTTATAAAATGTATAGTACGGTGGACGTACATGTTTTAAACGAAATCGGATTCACTGTAGCATAGGAAAGGAATTACTTGATGTTAAAAGTTTACTTGATTTGAAAGGTATATGTTTACTTGATTTAAAGAGATAGGTTACTTGGTTTTAAAGAGAAGGAGTAACTTGATTTAAAAGTATAGGTTGCTTGATTTTTAAAGAAGAAGTACCTTGATACTACAAGTGTTAGTATCTTGGGGTTTATTACATGAAATGATTCTTTTATAAAGAATAAATGTACATAGTACTTTGGGTTCATTTCCCTAATGTTACATGACATGATAATGCCTTGGTTTATTTAAAAAGAAAAAGATGTGATAGTGCCTTAGTTTTCTAAAATGAAAGTTTATTATAATGGCTTTATGAGAAGTCAAAAGATGATTTAAAATGTCATAGGGTTGCATTGTTACACCGAGTCCCAGAATGGGCCGGAACATGTAGTACTTTACATGACTATAGCACCTTACACCGAGTCCCAGAATGGGCCGGAACATGTCGTACTTTACATGACTCTAGCACCTTACACCGAGTTCCAGAATGGGTCGGAACATGTCGTACTTTACATGACTATAGCACCTTACACCGAGTCCCAGAATGGGCCGGAACATGTCGTACTTTATATGACTTATAACACGTTACATCGAGTCCCCGAATGGGCCGGGACATGTCATACCTTATTTGACTTTACACCGAGACACAGAATAGGTCGGGACATGTTATACCTTGCATTATATTAGTTCATGGACAAGGTCCATAGTGTGAATTTAGATACTCATATGGTCACATTATATTATAGATATATATGTGGATTGTACAGACAGGCATTCTTGATTTTGACACGGATTTCATAATTAAAATGGTAATAAGTTCATAATCTGAAATGGTGTAGTTGATTCAGGTTTTAAAAAGGTAAAGAAATTGATTCTCATTTCTACCATTTTTACCAGGCACAGTTGTACTGTTATTTTGGTTATCATACATATCTCCTGCTTTATTTTAGACTGTTATGATTTCATTACAGTACTTTCAGTTTCACATACTTGGTACATCTTTCGTACTGACCCCCTTTCCTCTGGGGTTGCGTTTCATGCCACATATATAGATACATAGGTTGGTGATCCTCGCTCTTAGGATCCTGTTCAGTTTTTGAGGAATTTCCATTATTTCGGAGGCTTGTCTTTTGGTACGGTGTTTACAGTCTTATGTACATTCAGAGGTACGGCGGGGCCCTGTCCCGTCACAGTTATGTGTCCAAACTCTTAGAGGTTTGTATTCATATGTGGGCTGGACTTGCGGAAGTTGTATTTATTTTGGGTCAAATTGTATAACTGTATTATCGAGATGTTCCCGTATATATATATATATAGCGACAGCCTCACCGACTTGCCTTGTTGCTACTTATACAATTTCCATATTTTTATTGGCCTATGTCTTATATGGGATGTAAGGGTATAAGAGGGGGTGCCCAGGTAGGGCACCAGTCGCGGGCCCGGGGTCGGGTCGTGACAAGTGGAATATCATCACGTCAGCTTATTTCCTACCGTAGGGCTCAAAGGTTATTAAGGAGTCACGAAGTGGAGTACCCATATCTGGCTAATATAGTGGTTACCCACAAAGAGTCCCTAGCGGTGCATGATCTCCCTATTGTTCGTAATTTTCCAGAGGTTTTCCTGAAGATCTTCCAGGCCTACCTCCGGACAGAGAGGTGAAGTTCGCTATAAAATAAATTCCGGGTACAAGACTCATTTTCATTCCTCCATATCAAATGGCTTCATACGAATTAAGAGAGTTAAAAGAACAATTGAATGATCTTCTAGATAAAGACTTTATAAGGCCTAGTGTTTCCCCTTGGGGTGCACCAGTCCTTTTTCTGAAGAAAAAATACGGATCGCTCTGGATGTGCATCGATTATCGACAACTCAATAAGGTCACGATCAAGAACAGATACCTGTTACCAAGAATCGATGATCTTTTTGGCCAACTTCAAGAAGCTAGCTATTTTTCCAAGATTGACCTCCGTTCGGGATATCATCAGTTGAAAATAAATTCGGATGATATATCCAAAACAACCTTTAGAACCCAATATGGCCTTTATGAGTTCTTGGTCATGTCTTTCGGGTTAACCAATGCCCCAACAGCTTTTATGGATCTCATGAACAGAATCTTTAAACCATTTTTAAATTTGTTCGTGATTGTATTCATCGATGATAGTCTAATTTACAGCAAGAGTGTTGAAGAACATGAGGAGCATCTTAGAGTAGTGCTTCAAGTCTTAAAACAGGAGAAATTATATGCTAAATTTTCAAGGTGTGAATTTTGGTTGGGAAATGTAGCCTTCTTGGGCCATGTTGTGTCAAGGGATGGAATTATGGTAGATCCCCAAAAGATAGAAGCAGTGAAGAACTAGCCAAGACCTACACTCCGACAGAAGTTAGAAGTTTCTTGGGTTTAGCTGGGTATTATAGAAGATTGGTAGAAGGTTTCTCTAGTCTTGCTGCTCCCTTGACCCGATTGACTCAAAACAGGCTAAGTACCAGTGGCCAGAAGCATGTGAAGCAAGTTTTTAAAAAAAACTGAAGAAGTTATTGACTACACCAGTCCTAACCTTACCATTGGGACAAAAAGGGTTCACAGTCTATTGTGATGCCTCTAAGGTTGGGTTAGGATGTATCTTGATGCAGTTTGGAAAAGTGATTGTGTATGCATCTTGACAATTGAAGATACATGAGAAGAATTATTCAACTCATGACTTGGAATTGGTCGCGGTAGTGTTCGCATTACGAATATGGAGACACTATTTGTATGGGGTGCATGTAGATATATTTACAGATTACAAAAGTTTACAGTACATAACCACACAAAAGGATTTGAATCTCCGACAAAGAAGATGGTTAAAGTTGGTTAATGATTATTACATTAGCATTCTTTACCATCCTGGAATAGATAACGCGGTGGCTGACGCACTCAGTATGAGATCAATGGGAAACTTGGCCCACTTGACAATACAAAAGAGAGGTATTGTTCGTAAGGTACAAAAATTAGGAAACCTCAGGGTTAGTTTAACTGAGGTCGGTGAAGGTAAGGTGGTGGTGCATGATACCTCTCAGTCTACCTTAGCTTCGAAAATAAAAGAAATTCAGTTTGAGGATGCGTAGTTTGTTAAGTTTCAGGAGAGGATTCAATAGGGAAAACCTTCACAGTTTACATTAGGAGAAAATGATGGTACCCTTCGGTATAAGGGTAGGTTATGTGTTCCTAAGGTAAGGGATCTAAGAAGGAAGATCTTAAATGAGGGTCATAACATAAGATATTCCATTCATCCAGGGTCAACAAAAAAAAGTATCAGGAACTCAAGGCAAATTACTGGTGGGACGGAATGAAGAAAGATGTTGTACAGTTTGTCGGAAGGTGTCTTACATGTCAATAGGTGAAGGCTGAACATCAAAAACATGGCGGACTACTTCACGACATTGGTGTCCCCATGCGGAAATAGGAGGCGATTCATATAGATTTTGTGACTGATCTACCGAAAACTCGAGAAGGGTATGATTCTATTTGGGTGATTGTAGATCGGCTTATAAAGTCAACCCATTTCCTACCGGTCAAGACTACATATCGGGCACCGCAGTTGCATAAATTTATTTGAAAGAAATAGTGAGGTTACACGGAGTTCCATTACAAATTATTTCGAATTTCCCAGTTCACCTCACACTGTTGGCAAGGTGTTCAACATGGCCTCAGGATAAATGTTAAGTTGAGCACGACTTTCTATCCGCAAACAGATGTACAAGCTGAACGAACAATTCAAATATTGAAGGACATGTTGCGGTCTTGTGTGATAGACTTTCGGGGCAACTGATTGGACCATCTATGTCTAATTGAGTTCGCCTACAACAACAGTTTCCATTCGAGCATACAGATGACTCCGTTCGAAGCCTTGTATAGACAAAAATGTAGATTTACATTGGGATGGTTTGAAGTGGGTGAGACGCAACTGTTCCCAGAGCCATTCAAGAAATAAACGACAAAGTGCAGATAATTTGAGAGTGAATCAAAACAGCTCATAGCCGCCATAAATCTTATGCGGACCATCACAAAAGGGATCTCGAATTTCAAGAAGGGGGGGGGGGGGAAGTATTTTTAAAAGTCTCTCCAATGAAGGGAGTGATGCAATTTGGCAAGAACGGAAAGTTGAGCCCAAGATTTATTGAACCATATATGATCTTACTGTCACGACCCGACCCCGGGCCCGTGACTGGTGCCCTACCTGGGCACCCTTACAGGTATACATCAGAGAAAATCAGCGGAACATACATGAAACTCATAACGTACATTAACAGGAAAATAAACAACAGGCTAGCCGATAAGGCTACCTCCCTGGATATATATATATATATATATATATATATATATATATATATACAAAGCCAAAAGCAGTTACATCCTTTTTCTTTTTACAAGCTGACCCACAAGATATGACTACAGACCTCTAAGAGTATTGACATAACAACTGTGACGGGACAGGGTCCCGCCATACCCCTAAATATACAATAATTGACAAATACCAGGGATCTGAACCAAAGATAAGCCTCCGGAGTAATGGAGCTTTTTCCCAAAAACTGAACAGAGATCCTAAGAGCAAGGATCACCAACCTGTGTACCTAATACATGCGGGCATTTGACGCAGCCCAGAAGAAATGATCTAACAGTGCAAGTATGGAACGAAAATAAGGTACAGTAAACAAATCATAATTGTACAAAAGAATGACAGCGGCAAGTATAAAAATTAAAATACCAGATCTTACCGTGCCATTTTAACTCATGAAATCAATCGTACATTAATCATTATTTTCCTTCTTTCAATAAGAATTAACATCATATTCTTACACACATACTTAAGAATTAGATCAAGTTTTTCCACATAACTTACATATCTTACATAAAATAATCCGGCCCTTTATGGAGGGACTTCTTATTTGAGAGCTTACTTTGATTATACATACGTGATAACGTAACCCGACCCATTTGTGGGACACGGTGTACTGATGAATCATGTGGCATAATCCGGCCTGCCTGTGGGGCTCGGTGTACTGTGGAATCATGTAGCATAATCCGGCCCGCCTGTGGGGCTCGGTGTACTGTGAAATCATGTAGCATAATTCGGCCCGCCTGTGGGGCTCGGTGTACTGTGGAATCATGTAGCATAATTCGGCCCGCCTGTGGGGATCGGTGTACTGTGGAATCATGTAGCATAATCCGGCCCGCCTGTGGGGCTCGGTGTACTGTGGAATCATGTAGCATAATCCGGCCCGCCTCTGGGGCTCGGTGTACTGTGGAATCATGTAGCATAATCCGGCCCGCCTGTGGGGCTCGATGTATTGTGGAATCATGTAGCATAATCCGGCCCGTCTGTGGGGCTCGGTGTACTGTGGAATCATGTAGCATAATTCGGCCCGCCTGTGGGGCACGGTGTACTGTGTAATCATGTAGCATAATTCAGCCCGCCTGTGGGGCTCGGTGTACTTTTCCTTACGTAACATTTTAAACCACCCTTTCACTTCTTCTTAAGTAGTTATAACAACTTCCCATAAAGATATTATAACAACCTTTCATTTTAGAGAACTTAAGGTACTTTTATTTCTTATCACATTGGGGAAACTAAACCCAAAAGTACTACGTACATACATACTTAAAAAAGAATCATAAAACTCCTTTCTTTTTAAAACTCAAGTTACATACTCTTTTGAAATCAATCTTCTTAACTTTTGAAATAAATTAAGATGTCATGCTTTTTAAATCAAGTCATTTCCACTTATAAAATCAAGGCTTATAGTCTTAAAACCTCGTATCATATACTCTTTAAAATCATATAAACTTCACTTATAAAAACAAGTCCCTTTTCAATTATAAATTCAACTCATTTTTAAATATAAAATCAACTTACTTACTTCATATAAATCAAGGCACATAGCTTTAAATCAAACCTCATAACTTCCTAACGATTCTTACCAACATCTCACATAAGACTTGGTAAGGACTTAGGATAATTTAGACATACCTTTAACTTAGAATCAACAACGTGGATACTTCTTAACTTCTAAGAGTAGAAGGAATCATGAAATAATATCACATGTCTATTTCATACGTAGGATCATGCCAAAAGGGAGAAGATGTTCACATACCTCGCGACGACTATCGACAAGTAGCAAAATGCTCCCAAGTACTTCAACCTTGATAGTTATTCCACCCTTCAAGTAGGATACACTATACGTAGTGCTTCATCCTATATTAACCATAACATGTCTATCAACTCCTAGCCTATCAATGTGGAATAATACTAAGTGCTAGGTCTCTTATTCTACAAAAATTTGGACAACACTTCCTTTGTTTCTACGTACTTTTTCACCTTTTTCAAGGCCCGAAATGAATAACCAACATGCCACATTTAAGGCTCAACAATTCAGCTAACCAAAGGGGATTACACGCCTTAACAGGACGTGTAAAATTCTGCCCCACAATTTAATATAAAACAATCCATAATATTTAGGCAATTCTCGGCAATATCAAGGACAACAACAACATCTATTTCTTTTCAATTCCTTTCAAATCCAAGTCGTTATTCCAACATGTAATATAAGTCATGATCAATTATAACGACTATATTCCTTTCCTTAAATAACATGCGACGATTATAACTATCGACCAAATTGATTTCCAATTTTAATGGCTAACATGCCAATCTCGGATTTAAGCTTCCAAATTCCATAACACTTATCAATTTTCATAATATATATCACATGATCATCTATCAACTACTACAACATGAAATCTTGAATTACAATAGCAAGACGGAGATTATTACCTCAATAAGCCCAAATCTAATCCAAGATTCAAAGTCGATCCTTAGAAATTTTAGCTCCTTTTCTTGACATTCCAATCCACTCCAAGCAACCCTTAGAAGCTTATGAAGAACTCCTCTTCAAGTTCCAACTTCAAAGTTGAAGAACACCTTAGGTTTTCATCTTGCGACTAACGTAAAAACGTAGTTTTTCCGGGATTTTTGTATTGAGATATCCTTAGAATACCCTTAGGGACCTTGGGTTTGAATATTGAGATTTATGAAGCAAGATTGCAAAAAAAAATCCTTTTCTTCCTTGCTTGGCCGAGAGCCCTCCTTTTGCACTCTAAGTTTTCTTGAAATTTTTCTAAGTATAGAATCCTAGTCTTGCACTAGTAGTGGTATGTATATATAATGAGATCAAAGGCTAGGATTGGACCAAATGTGTGGTCAAGATTTGGATGACTAACGCTTGCAACTTGACCCTAAAACTTGGTCAATATTATCAAGCTCAACTTGGCTACTTGAGTTAGTCAATTCCCCTTCTTCATCCAACATAAGCATGTGGAGGGTGACACGTGTCTCCTTCCCATTGGTCCATAATATTTCGTTTCCCGAAATTTCCATAATTCGTCAAAATATCGAAAACCTCGTGAGCCCCACAAAACGTAAAATTTTCCGGGTGGGCCCTACGTGACCAAATTCGTAAATAAGTTTCTACAATGTTAATAAATTCCATACATCTCAAATAACGCATTTTGAGAATCTAATTCTCATCAACGAACATTTTTCCTCTCCGAAGTTCGGGAGATTTTCCCTCGGAAAAACAATTCTTCCTTTCGTACAAATTTTAAAGTCCTGAATCCTTATGTACCTTCTCTTAAACATATCATGGAATTACGGGGTGTAACACTTACGAAGAGTGGAGAATATGGCTTACGAACTAGCCCTTCAACAAGAATTAGAAGTGGTGCATCCGGTGTTTCATGTGTCAATGTTACGGAAATACTTGCACGATTCAGGTCACGTCATCTGACCCCAGGAGATAGTAATGAACGAAGAGCTTCAATATGAATAAGTTCCAATAGAAATACTGGATAGACAGATTAAGTGTCTTAGGAATAAAAATATTATTTCCGTGAAAGTCCTATGGAGAAATTACTCCACAAAAGAAGCAACCTGGAAAGCCGAAGACGCGCTGAAAGTCAAATATTCATTCTTGTTTGAGTAAGGTAATAAAATATGTTATGTTGTGCTTCATGTGTATGCAGTTTGCATGTCTATGTGCATGTGTTACGACCTTATTTATATTCGAGGACAAATGTTGTTTAAGGAGGGAAGAATGTAAAGTCTTGGAAATTTAAAAATGTGTTATGTTGTGCTTTATATGTGTGAAGTTTGTGTGTCTATGTGATTGTGTTATGATATTATTCACATTCGAGGATGAATGTTGTTTAAGGATGGGAGAATGATCTTATTCACATTCGAGGATGAATGTTGTTTAAGGAGGGGAGAATGTAAAGTCATGGAAAAAAATGGTTAATAAAAAAAAATGGAATGAACCAAACTCATTCCCCTTCCCCTTTTCATCTCCCTCAATCGTTCTCCTTCCACCTCCCATAACTTACATACACACACCTAAATATATATATATATATATATATATATATTATACTTGGCACAAAATAAAGACTTAGCAAAAAAATAGAGCAAATCAGAAAAGTTACAAAGAATAAATTTAGAAAACACCAAGAGAAGCAAATCAGAAAAATACAAGGAAGCAAGGATCACCTTTAGCAACCAAACTGCAATCCTTTTCGTGCTTACGAAGAAAACAAGGTGAGTTTTATCACTCAAAATACTTAGTGAAATTCTTTATTTTAAGTTCGATACATGTTAGAATATAATTCGGGTGTTGAAATCATGAACTTTTGATTATTTAAACAACTAGTTTGAGTCATAACATTCAAACTGTTTTTCACTGAGTTGTACTAGTTATAATTGAATTAAATTCGTAAGTGTTGTACACCTCTTTATTACGATCATATCGAGCCAAAGAGGGGATAAAATGGACTTACGGTTTAAGAGTTATCATAGTTTAAGTTTCTGCCTCGGCTTGACCGAAACTCGGAAAGGCAGAACTTTACGAATTGTTTTCACTAAGTTATACTTGTTAAAATTTGGTAGAATTTGGAAGTGTTGTACATATGTATGTGAAGGTCAGAGTGGGATAAATTGGGAATAAAACGGATTTACGGGTTGAGAGTTATTATAGTTTAAAGTTTCTGCCTCGGATTGATCGAAATCCGGAAAGGCAGAACAAAAATTGTACCAATTGGTACAGAATCTGAAGGGTTGGTTCACGTGGAGTCATATAATTCTCTGTTCCCTTCGTTTTGAGATTTTACGGGGCTTGATCGGGCTTACATCTAAGAAGTTATGACCATTTTAAGATTTGGCCCTGTTTTAATAAAAATTCTGGCGAGACTAGTTACATGTGGTTGTTTTGTGGAGGAATTTGTACTAGTTATCTGTCACGCCCATTTTCGACCGCGACATTTAAATAAACTCTCCTGCTTAGAAAAAGTGTTAGAAAATAAAATAAAGTGCTAAATACTAAAAGGGTGCTAAAATGTAAAAGGATGCTAAAAGTGCAAAAGTTTAAAGAGGTGCTAAATGCTAAGGTTTAAAGATGCTAAAAAAAGTGTTTAAAATATTAAAAGTGCTAAAAAGGTGCTTAAAAGTGCTAAAACGCTAAAGGTGCAAAAGGGTTGCTAGAATGCTAAGGGTTCGCGGAGTCGCCACCTAATTAATTGGGTGAATTAGGACACCTAAATATTTAACTAGTTTAAAGTAAAACATTAACTCCATTTTAATGGTCTGCTAAACTTAGTGAGATTCTGGGTAAGGGTTCTTTATTAATCTAGAGGGAAGGGATTAGGCACCCTCTAAGATCCGCTAACTTGCGGTTGTCCTGCCAAACCTAGGGTAATTACTATGTAAAAATGCTTGTTTTGAAAATATAAAAGATGATCCCAAAATATTTTTATAAAAGGAGACATGTTGAATAAAATTTATAATGCTAAAAAATATATAAAAGTTTTAAAGTGTGCATTTATATTGTTTATGGTGCAAAGTCGATTATAGATATGCATTCATCTGCGAAATCAAATGCATTAGTTTTAGATATGCAATTTTACTAATTTAGGTGAAGGATTAAGTATGAAAGGACAAGCCTAAGATAGATAAATTAGCAGTGTGTTTCAAGTTTTAAAGCTAACCACCCCATTTCATGTATTCCAGGATTAATTGTTCTAGACAACCTATTAATTACAAAGTTAAATAATTGGGCAACAATTTAAACAAATAATATAAAAGGTGGATATGATCGCGGCTTCCAAGATGTGTGGCGACATCGTCTTATCCTATTTTGTCTTAGGAATCTCTGAAGCGGGAATGCGAATGCGGGTGCACATAGACGCGGATTGCCATTTGAAACGGCTCGCGATGAGTCTCGCCGTGAGACTCTTTATTTTGCTCCGGTGCGTTTCATGTAAAAATAAAGAAAGATAAGGATTAGTATCTGTTCAATTGTATCAAAGGCAGCAATAAACAAATGATCGTGTGATCTACTGATTGTAACGTACACTGTTGGCCCAGGGGAACAGAGAACAGTAAGGCAAACAATATGCAGCAATAGAGGAAACAACTATGCTGGCCCACAACTATAAATTCGAATTAAACATGGAACCATTCTTTTGCAAAGCCCACATTTATATCTTCGGAATTCAATGGAAAGTAACATTTAGTCTTTCTAATAGGAAGCCCAATCAAATATGTATCAACCAATAGGCATCAAATTTACCACGCACCACGTTAATCCATGGTTTCCTAATTCAACTAATGTTAACTGCAGCTATAGAATAGCAGGGGCGATCAACCATAGTCTCAAGGGGTCAGCATGTTTCTTAGACTACCACAAAAGGCCTTTAATCTCGTTATCTAATTAGACCGACCTCAAACCAGTATCACATGAACTAAATGGCAGAAATATAGTTAAGACGCGCTGGAATTAGCATGCTGATCATTTAAAATTGCTCACGAAAATCCCAGGGAGACATAGTAAATTTCGTCCTAGCCTATTGGGTATATGTGGGCCTAATTATACACAAACAGCCATCAAACACCAACCTTAAATCAGTATGGTAAAGAATGGGATCATTTCAGACGTTCTATAGGCTTAACTATTTACAAAGAGCATACGTGGTGACATCTTAGGATTTCAAAATTCATGAATTTTTAACTTGCTGTTTAACTATCTAGCATTTAATTACTACTCTTAGAATCAATTCGACACAAACTTATAATCCTGTCAAACATATCAGATCTAGATTTGTCTCAAACTAAACACAAAAGTAGGTGCCAAATATGGATTTCCATTCTTAACGACACCCATACTCAAATATGTATCATAAATGAAAACACTTCTTCTCCACCTATCTTCGAACATGGTTAAATGCACACTATATTTTACAGATCACCAAACATGGTTTATGAGTGTATTAAGCAGGTCTTATAACTACCTATTAATCAAATAAAACGCACAGAGTTAAGTCGTCATGCTGGTTTGAATTTGTTTAAACTAATTAGGGACAGTTTATGACACTTGGTCGAAGCGATCCAAGAATGTTAACATTCGTTTAACATATCTGATAGCAGTACTAAGATTCCGTGAAAGGGAGTAAATAGCACACCAGTAAACATGATTAGGACTGTTCCCCCACATCAATTTAACACACATAGATAACAACATTATGCAGGCAACAAACATCGTACAAAAACCATAAAAATACAGATTTAAACAGAGTTTGGAAAAAAGTGATGAGTTTACCTTCTCCGGACAGCGACCCGGGGCAGCGTATCAAGTCGTCGGGGCCACTCGGAGAGTTGTTTTGCGATGCGAATAAAGGGGTAAAGTTGCTTGCTGATTTTTTGGCTAGAATTGAGAGAAGGGTTCGAACTACTATTTCGTGCTATGCTAGTGGTCCGTCTTGAGCCCTGCTTCTTTCCCCGATTACGCTAAGCTCGTTGTTGATCGCTAGGGGGTCCCGTCGATTGCTACCCGACTTCCCCCAACTGAGCTCTACTGTGCTCTGGACGATCAATGACTGCTGCTAGGGGATGCACATCAATGCCTATCGGTTTTGGGTGCTCCCCAATCTCTGAATCTCTCAGTTCGACTGATCCCCCTCTTTCTGCCCTATTGTCCTCTGCCTTTGCATGTTCTTATATAGCCTAACCCTAGGTTCTAATATTGGTAAGTAAATAAAGGCTGATTCTTGCTTGATTCGACGAGATTTCGTATTGATTGACTAGGATTGTGAAGGATGATTTGTGCAGGTTATGGTAAGGTATCGTTGGAGAAGGTAAAAGCCGAAGCGGGTGCGTGGATAAAGGGAAACCCCGGATTCTCCGGCGAGAAATCCGGGTATGGCGATGGGAGTGAGGTGCGGTGGTTACTTAGGTTTTTAGGGTTCGTCGTTGAAGGTTCTATTGTGGTTAAGAATATGGGTAAAAAAAAAATGAGGGCTGCTGGCGTGGGCTTTGGCCTGATAATAGAGAAGGCTTGCGGGTGGGCCTTGCGGATCGCGGATGGGTCGATGGACTGGGCGAGTGGGCTGGGTTATTTAGGTATTGGGTATTAAGTTAGTGGATTATTAGTGTTTAATTATTTAATAGTAAATTAAAACAATAAATTGCTTAGATTATTTAGGTGCTTTATTAAAATTATTACAAGAATAAAATGGGCGTGCTATTTAATTAGTGCTTAATATTTTAGAATGCGGCGCTATTATTTAAAATCTTATTATTATGCATTATTTTAGATTAAATTATTTAAATGCTAACTGCAAGTACGATATTTAAGAATTGTTTAAAGCTTTTATAAATGCGACGCTATTAAAATGCATGTATTAGATTAAAATTGATTTTAAATTACAAATGATTATGAAATTCTCTTGCGTATTAATAAATGCGGCTATGCTATTTGACACGACGTCATTGCTAAATTATTTATTTTATGTATTTATTAATTATTTAAGAATTGCGACAGAGCTTGAAATTAATTAATGCGGGCGCGAGACTCTAATGCTTAATACTCTACGTAGAAAATGCGAAGTTATTATTAAATAATCTATTTATGCATGTATTAATATTTTATTGTTGCATTTTATTATAAGAAATCATAAAAAATTATTTTGCAAAATTAGTGTAATTTTATAGCTACTGTCTGGACGAGAGGGTCAAAATTGGGTGTCAACATTATCCAAAGTGTTTTCAAATGAAATTTGATATAGTTAAATTTCCCCGTGTTACCTTCGTTTCAGCATAGGAACACCTTAGTTGAAGTTACGGTTGAAGAGTTATAACCATTACAAGTATGAAAGGAAGAATGTTGAAAAAAAGGAATATTATTTAGTTGAAAAAAAAGAATATCGTTTCAGCATCGGATCGGGTTGCATGCCGCAATAAATAAATAAATGCATTGGATCGGGTTGCACGCCGCAGGATATATGAAAATGCATTGGATCGGGTTGAACGCCACAACAAAAATGTAAATGCATTGGATCGAGTTGAACGCCGCAATAAATATGTAAATGCATTCGATCGGTTGCACGTCGCAACAAATATGTAAATGTATTGGATCGGGTTGCACGCCACAACAAATATGTAAATGTATTGGATCAAGTTGCACGCCGCAACAAATGTATAAATGCAAAGGAATAACATAATATGTGATATTGGATAAAGCAGAGTATTTGTTAAATTAAGAATTTCCTATTAGAGTCAACTGGAGTAGCCATGATCTTGCAATTCGCCAGTTTAGCCCGGTAAACAATATCCTCGACATACTTACGTTGACAGAGAAACATAGTGTTGACAGAGTGAGTCACTAAAATTCCCAAAACTTAGCTCATTATCCCCAAGTGAGTCATAGCAAATTCTGATTTGAGCAATGTAATGATCTCAGTTTTCAATAACTCAGAGGAGGTAGTAAGCGCAATATCATCAACATACAATAATAAATATGCAATGCTACTACCACGATGAAGAATAAATAGTGAAGTATCGCATTTGCTACATAGAAACCCAAGCCGCATGATATACTTAGAAAAGCGATCATCCCACGCTCTAGGGGTCTGTTTCAAGCCACTGAGTGAATTACGGAGACGACATACATACTGAGGGGCTGCACGATGGACAAAATCAGGCGGTTGATGCATATAAACTATTTCTTTCAAATCCCCATTTAGAAACGCATTTTCACATCAAGTTGATGAATAGGTCAGTGCTTACCCATATCAATGCTGAGAACTACACGAATAGTGGCTGATTTTGACAACTGGACTGAATGTCTCACCACAATCTATACCCTTCTGCTGATTATTGTCATTAGCCACAAGGCGTGTGCCTTACACCTCTCTAGATCACCAATGTTTATGTATTTATGGCTAAAAAGCCACATGCATCGGGTCACATTCACCCCCTCCGGTCTAGGATCCAAATTCCAAGTGTTTTGTTTCGTTAAAGCATCAAATTTCTCACACATGGCTGCATTCCACTTTGGGTCTAGTTTGGCTACTTTCAGGTTTTTGGGTATAGGTGACACGGTTTGAGTGGATAAATTGAACTGTACTTTGGGTTTGAAAATAGCGTGTTGGGCACGGGTTTCCATACGGTGTGTAGGAGCAAGGACAATTTCGATATTTGGTGGCAGTAGCTGGGTTTGAGTGTTGGGTGAAGAAATTGGATGTGTTTCGGACCTGGGTATGGTGACGGGTAGGGGAGTCTGGATGACGAAACCGGGGTCTGACAGTGGTGGTGGTTTTGGCATCAATCTGGGTATGTCGATGTGGGTTAGGTTAAGAGTTATGAGGTACGATGTCGGTGGTAGAGAGGTGAGGGGTTGCAGTTGTGGTGGTGTAGTGGCGTTCTGGGTTCCAGGAACCGGGGGGGTTAAGGGTGTCGGGATTGTATTTGGACGGTGAGAAGATGGGCTGAGGTTCATTGGGAATAGGTTGGGTAGGGGTACTAGAACAGTGGTGTGACAGCGGCACGAGAGACGGTGGTAGATGGGGCCGACAGGAGGATTGTTCGATTGTACGAGTAACTGGAGACACTATGTGGTGGTTACCGGTGGTGGAAGTGGGTACAGACGTGTGTCGTGGTAGGGCTAAGGCACTGCCGGAGATGACAGTGACGGGCGCCAGGTGGGTCAGCGGTGGACCAGTGGCAGTGGGACGATGCAGATTTTCTAGGACGACAAGTAATGTGTCAGCCTCGAGGAAATTGTAGTCCAGGTTGCAAAATTTTTGGACATTTGCGAAGGGAAAAATTATTTCGTCAAACGTAACATGACGAAAGTCTTAAATTTGACGAGTGGACACATCATAGCACAAGTAACCCCTATGATTAGACATAAATCTGACGAAGACACGCAGAGTGAATCTGAGTGTTAATTTATGAGGGGTAGTAGATGCGAGATTGGGGTAGCATAGGCAACCGAAGATCCGAAGGTGATTATAGGTGGGAATCTGACGGTATAATATTTCAGTTGGGGTCATGTTGTGAAGTGTGTTGATTGGTAAAATATTGAGGACGTATTCTACCATTTTTACTGCATAGACCCAGAAGGAGGGGGGAAGTGAGACATGAAGCATGAGGGTACGAACCATGTTATTTATGGTGCAGATGATTCGTTCTGCTTTTCCATTTTGAGGTGAGGTATGGGAACACGAAAATCGAAAAATCATGTCATTATTTATACAAAATCGATAAAACATGGAATTATTGAATTCACGACCATTATCGCATTGAAATGATTTTATATTTTTCTCAAATTGTGGTTTGATAAAGGTAATAAACTCTAGAAATTTTGCAAACATTTCTGATTTAAAATTTAGTGGGTATATCCAAATATAATGGGAAAATCATCTAAGAGAACCAAGTACAATTTGTGACCCAGTGAACTAGAAATCGGAGATGTCCATAAGTCAGCATGAATAATGTCAAAAGGAGAAAATGTAACACTTGTAGATGATTTAAATGGAAGACGAACATATTTGCCTAAAAAACAAGAAACACAGTTTTGGGAAAGTTTCCCATTATTACATGTAATAAAACTATTGTCTCTAAGAAAAATTAAAAATTGGGACTCTGGGGTGTCCAAGCCTATTGGACCAAGTTTCCGGAGAGATGGCAGAAAGAGATGTGGGAGAACTTGAACAGGCAACAGATGTAAAAGGGAATGGATAGAGGTCCCCCGTGCTATTTCATCTCATAAGAGGTATCTCCGTATGAATATCCTTCACAGTAAAACCAAACGGGTCAAAGTCAACAGAGACATAATTAGTATGAGTAAATTGGCGGACATAAATAAGATTTTTAATGATATTTGGTGCATGCAGAACGTTGTTAAGACAGAAGGGTGGGTGGGTGAGGCGGTCAGGTGTAGGTTGTACCATACCCCTGAATTGGAATGCGATGGTCATTACCCATAGTTATATATTGAGGATACTTTAACGGAGACAAATTGGAAAGATTACCTGCAGTGCGGGTGAGGTGAGATGTAGCCCCCGGGTCCATGTATCAATTATTATCTGGCTGCTGCAAATTCATACTGCTAAAGGCCTTGCCCAATTCATATGGGGCCATGGTGTTGGGTTGTGACGTGAATGGCTGCTGAGGGAAGTGGGCCTTAGAAATGGGCATGAGGCTGCTACATAGGGCCAGTGAAGTAACCTGGATCAGGGCCCAATAAGCCCGAACTTTGGAGGGGGAACTGAGCTTGCTGGACTCCCGGGTATGCAGCCCAGTTCCTATCTTATGATATTCTCGCTGAGCCGGCCCATGAGGTTGGTAGGGTGGGCTGATGTGACTGATGTCCGGCTTGCTGCCCTTTGCCACCTCTCCCTCGACCTTTCCCGTTACGCCCACTGTCGCGGCCTCTGCCTCCCCTACCATTGTGGTTCTGCTGCGGCTGACTGTTTTCTGGCAGTGGCGGCTGGCTGGCGGCGATATTTGGTTATGTGGTCGTATCTATGGGTGAGCGAGTATGGGTACCCTATATTTTTTAAACTACCCGAACCCTACCAAGTAAACGATCGGTTCCTAAATCTACTACCCAGAACCTACCCATAACAATCATTATCTGGACCCTGCGGTTCCAGGTAGATTCTCAGGTACCTTGTAAACTATTTATATGTCATAAATACTACTATGCATAATTCAAAAAGTTTACATAATCTGGAAATTTGGATCTGCTTTTGACCGTAAAATGGAGGAAATCAGTGACGGAAAATCGGAAACGTGTCTTTCGTGACTGAAATGGAGGAACAAGATACAACACAATCACTAAATGAAGAATACATTACAAAACAACTCTGCATAATCCAAAAAGTTAGCATAATCTGAAAATTTAGATATTTTTTAGCTTTAAATAGAGGAAACAGAGACTGAAAATCTAAAATGGGTCTCCAGTGACTGAAATGGAGGAACATGATACACCACATGACGGGGCCAGCCGAGGTAGTTTTCTATGGGTCAGTTCCTCTTTAAACCCCTGGATGTAAGTTCATATGTACATCCTTTCTGTAAGCTATTTGAATATTTTAGAATTCATAAATTTGCTTCAAATATGTGCCAACTTTGCTGGAAAATGAAAGGAAAGCAGAACAGATCTTGGATAAACCAGATTACTTTCATTATTGCCTCAAATTGAACTTTTTCTTCTTTCTATATTCTTTTGATGTGATTCACACACAAGACCAGATCTATCTCATGCAGTTTTGATATTAAGTCAATACATGCAAAAACCTAATGTTTTTCACTATGCAACAAATTTAAGGGTTATTCGTTACCTTTAACAAGACCGAGAGGAATGAGGAACAATGACAACAAGAGAAAGGAGGTGTGGAGCAGCGGAGTCGATTTGCTTTGGGCGTAATGGAAAATGGCTACTGGTTATGCTAGGGCTTTTACTGGCTGCTGCGATGTGGATTGTGGGTAATGGAAAATTGGAAAGTAGAAAATGTATGAAGATGTTAGGGTGTCTGTGGCTTTTAAGTAAGAGAAGTGGCCTTAGGGCTTGTCGGGTCAACTGGACTTGGCCAACAAATAATAAAAGCCCAAAGCCCAAACTTAATAATTAAAACTTAAAACTTAAAAGGGGTGTTGGTTTATAGGGTTCGGGTATCGATTCCGGGTCTGGATACCCTGTCTCTATTTTTCGGACCAGACATTGATCGGTTCCTAATTTTAATATCCGGAACCTACCCGTTATTATCATATATCTACCCAGAACCTACCCGTAGTGTCAGTTCTGGTCGGGTATCTGGGTACCTTGTACCTATGCTCACCCCTAGCCGTATCAACTGCTAACGCCTTTTGGTTCTGCTTATCTTGCTTGGCACATCGTGTTTCTTCCAACAATAACTGCGAACGAGCTTTGTTGAAGCTAGGTAGAGGGTCAGCCTGATGTATCATTGTGGCTAATGTGTCATATTCACCCTTGGTAGGTTTGCTACTAACTGTAACACTATCTTTGTTTCAGATACGGGTGTTCCTACGTTGGACAATTGGTCAGCCACTATTTTTAACTGTCTGCAATACTCAGACATATTGTAAAAAAATTCAAGACGAGTGTTGTTGAACTGTTCTTCCAGGTACAATGCGCGAGTGTTCTTGTTGTCCTGAAATATTTCTTCCAACCGTGTCCATAAGTCACAGGCGAAGGCACCCGTTTTCATGATAGTATAGAGTAAATCCTTGGATATAGTGTCATATATCCACTGTTTGACCACGACATCGAGGCGACGCCATATGGTGTCATCCACATCGGGAGGACGAGAAATAGAGTCATCTATATAGTCAAGTATGTGGTAAATGCATGCATGAATCCGAAATAGTTCCACCCATGACCAATATTGTCCGTCTTCCTGATCAAGAATTAAAGAAATGAAATTCTTGATGTTAGTGACAGTGAGATCCGAATGGAAAGACGGTGAGGAGAGGGTTATGGGTGGTGCTTGAATGATGACTGGGAAGAAGCGGAAGCATCGGGAGAAGAGGGAGGAGTCGAAGGACCCATTGTTGTGGTTGAGAAGAGAAAAATAACCGTAGAGGGAAGAGAACTATAGCTGGCGGCAGGAAAAAATTGAGGGGGGGGGGGGGGTACGACGGCGACAGTAGTTTAGAATAGGTTTAGGTGTTTTAGGATTTTGGCTTCTGATACCATATAAGTTGTATTAATCTCCCTTAGGGAGCCTTTTTCATTAATACAAATATATATAGGTGTACAATGTTGAATCCTTCTATAATAAAGATCACAATCCTACCATAATTATACAATACAAAATATGGTAAATATGTAACCTAGTACACTTAGAGTACACGGGCTAATAGTCTGTCGTATTAAACGATTAAATTTACTGAAAAACTAACAGCTTCAAGTAATTAATTACGCAAAAAATTCCACTGACACTTATCTTGCATTAAATTCAAGAAGCGGTGACATTTACAAGTAGTAAAAATAAGGTAGATGTGCTTATTGAAGGTCCAAGTAATATTCATGATAAAGAAAATTAAAGCTTCTATTTGAGGCTATTACAAATAAGATAGGTGCTCGGCTATTGAATGATTGATATATTCTCTCGAGAATTGTGATGGAATAGATGGAATCCTCCATTTGTGTTTAAGCTCTATAAATGGAAAATTCTTAGCATGAAGCGCTTACCTCTTTTGGTGAGTCTTTTGTGATGTGAGTTTGGATTATTTAAGATTAAGTCAGATTTCCGCAAACATGGTGTGGCGCGTATTCATAATATGGCTCTTAGACAATTCTCAACAACTTGAACCTGTTGGCACTAAATCAAACCTCAGTAAATGTGGATTTTAGCCGTCATTAGGAAACTGCAATTCAACCGGGAAGGAGATCAAAATCACCTTCAACAGGCAATCCAAGTTGAACAAGAACTTTCCAGCTTCCTTCTTCATTAAGCACATTGTTTAAGCCTATCTCAGCTCTTTCAATCTTATGCTTAGTTTTTTTGGTGCAACTCTCAATGTTTGAGGGAAGCTTCCACTGAATAATACTGATTTATCTCTATTTTACCAAAACCATGTTTTCCTCTCTTTTTCTCTTGATATTATACTTATATTATTTTAGGGAAAAGAAATGACAATTTTTTTCCAACGACATTTCTTTTCAAAAGACAATCTAACCAACATAATTTTTCTTCAAAATTGTTCTTCAAAGCTTTTCAAAATAAATAAAACTAAGACAAACTCAATCACTTAAGCATTTGTTGGACTAAAACATGTACTATGTGCCTCCAACTAAGTAAGCCAAGAGGGTGCTTCCATGGTACCAAAGGTTATTGAATCGATTTCTCATTGAACAGTCTGACCAAAAAGTCACAACGATGAAATGTAACACTCGAGCAAGAATTTAGAAGTGTAAACCAAGTAATAGTAGTATATCCGCGTTTCTTGTAGATAATTGCACTATTTTATAAATTTATCCCAATCACTGCAACTCCTCACTCACTATTCAAGTCTTCTATAATTCTCTCCAGTTTATGAAATTGCTTGTGTTTTCACTCGTACAATGTCTTAAGAAGTGATTATGTTGTCATTATCTCAGTTTACTTGTTTTGTGTACTTATCATACATTTTCTAGATAACACAACATACTCATAAACAATAAGAACGATGGGAAGGGAAATGATTATTCACAACAATAAGAAAAAAGAGAACATGAAAAGGCAAGAACAAATAACCAAACAAGTAAAAAGGAAGTGGGAAAGCCCTTATTAATTGGAAAGATAACTTGGATAATATATTATCTCATTTATGTAGGAGAAGGTACAACACAAATGACTCAAGAAGAGAAAACACGTGAGAGGAACTGCAAAACACTGCAGTCAGAAAATCTCAAGCTCTGCTGATGACCTAACTATTTCCCAAACGAAAGAAAACAAAATGGAGGAATTGAGGTATATTGCGCTTGTGGAAATATTTCCAGGGAAGCTGCCGTATGAATCATTGAATATGCTTTTCTACTATGTTTACAACAGACAGTTGCACATTACCAAGAACAGAAGAAAAACCCGCTACACATATATAGGGAGAAAAAGCACTCAGCCTGCACGACTCTATTCAAAAACTCGCCATCTACTAGCTGTTAGAAACACTGGACACTATGTTATCACCTTCTGTTTCCACTGGAGCTGCTATAGGACTGCCACTTGCTAATGGGGATATTTTATCCGGAATGGATCCACCGACCTGTTTGACCAAATCAACATCAGCCAAAGCAGTTGCGGAACCGAGGTTAGGGGTACTGGTACCAGAGACACGATCATCAAGTTGCTTAGGCCTATTCAGGGCATGGCAATGAGGGCAATAGTAGGTTATGTAAGGGAAGTCCTCTTTCCTGGCCAGCCCTGCAAATGATAGTAATGACATTACTTACTCACCATTCTCTAAGTGAATTTGCTCAACTACTTGGGCGTAATAACCATTGAGGTCTTTAGTTCTTACCGTTGTGCATATGGCAATTGCCACAGATGAGTGCATAAGACTGGGCTGGATCCTCTCCAACAAGCAACGCTGCAATTCGTGCAAGCCATCCTCCATCTTGTGAACTGGAACCTGTCGGATTGTAATGCGAAACAACTGTTTGCTGAGGCTGCATCGTACCAGAACCTTCAAGCTGTGCCTGTTGAAGCATTTCCGCTCCAGGATGATCCATTACAGCACTCTCAGGACTACTAGATCTTGCCTGCTTCCTATTTCTCAGCCCATTAGATGGCACAACTTCAACATCGTTGCTCTTTCCAGTAGGGACATTATGCTTAGAGTCATCTCCCACATACACTTTCAAGCCAGTATCTGTACCAAGCTTGGATGCAAGCACAGTGGCTGCAGCTGCCTTAGCTGCTGGGTCGGGGTCATATCTCTGCATAAAAGATTAAACAATGAGAGGTCATGCAGCTCGTTCATGCTTGGAATTTGTCAGAGAAAGGTTTTTGGGAAAATCATGATGACAGAGGCAAGGACAAAAGAGTGAATATTAATAACAAGTATTTTTTTAAAACACAAGAAAAAAGCCTTTTGAGTACAGTATCATCATGGTTAATAATATGTGAAGAACTTGGATAGGCCCAAAAACTTGCAAATAGCTATCACCTGAATGAGCTGTTGTGTTATATAGTAATTTGTCTTCTCTTTGAGTTCCTCAATCTTGGCTTGCCTTTCAGCTCGAAGCTTTTCCAGAGTTTTCTGGTCCTTGCGTTCACCTGCACGGACACACATAAAGGATAAGCTATAAAATGGAAGACAAGAAACATTATTCTTCTAAGGCCCTCATGGCCAAGGACGACGTGTCAAATTCAATGAAAGACACAAGATTGAATAGACAAATGGGAAGATTCTAAAAAACAAAAGGAAATTTCAAAGGCATAATGTAAGATTTTAATTTTTATACAATATTTCCAATAACATCGTACAAGGTGATCTAAAAATATGGGTCATAGTCTCATAGACCTTTTCATGCTGTTTGAAATCCTGACATTAATCAGAAAGCCAAATCAAGTATACTCTCAACCATTTGAATATGTGTGAATCAATATGTCCTTGAGATCAAAAGAGAGGAAGATAAACTATGAGCTCTGATATGTCGATATAGCTTCAGCAAAATAATCAGGTTTTCATTTAAATTCTGCACAAGTTTTTCTTGATGGTTGAAAGTAACTTAAAAATCAGAGTTTCATCTGCTTCTACAGCCACTAGCTTTCTACTACAGTCCAGTTACCAATCAATTCAGTATCTTCACGGTTCCTTTTCATCTTCATAATTTCCCTCACTACAATGCCTGCTTCAACTATAGTAGTCCATACCCCCAAAGTAAATGTCTAATCAGAGAATTTCTCTGTAGGCTAGAAATTAGGGTTAGCACATAACTGCAATATCAGATACCGCACAAGCTTAAGCCAAAAATATAGGAAATGCCAGCATGCATTCTACGTGTATCACAACATAGGTGCGAGTATTCGATATGCGTATGGATCTAGAGATCGGATTTGTCATCTCTTAAATTCTTTGATTTGGAGATACCGATATCTTGGGAAAAAACAATAAGAATATAAGTGCAGGTGCGGTAGTAGGGCTGCTGCAAATGAATGTTAAATACCTATAACTACTTATAATTATTTAAATATTTTTTGTTGGTTAACAATGTGGCTACTATATATTTATTTAATTACTTTAAGTGGTGTTCAATTCTTTTAAGTTGTGTTAAGTGATCAAGGTTAGTCCAATTCATTTTATTCTTCTTCGCTTTGTCAATAAGTAAAAGATAAACCTTATTGTAGCAGAAATAAATTAATTTGGCCCAAATAAGAAAATACACTTGTTCTAATTAAGTCAGTGTATTTTATTGGTTTGCCTTGACCTTGGACAACTTAATACTACTAAAAAATCAGCTTTGAAAAAGATACTCTAGCTTCCGCCTTATTCTCGGATTGTAGCCTGACAGCAGCAGCTGCAGTAGAGCTGCTTCTCTCTTCTCAATTTCACAATATGCTTTTTTCCCCTTTTCTTTCCTTTTCCATCTTTTTATATTGTTTGCTTCCTTCTCCCATCTCACCCTTTTTCTATTTTGGAAAAATACATAAAGCCCCCCTAAACTAATCACAGATGTCCAAAAGACACTTAACTTTGCAGGGACCTATGACCCCCCGAACAACTTCGAACTGGTATTATTACCCTCTTTTATGGTCAATCCAGTTTCAGGGGGGTCCTATCTTCTTTCATATTGTTCTTGAGTCAACAAACTCTCCTTGGACTGGTCGAATCCGACAGGCATCCTACACCCGCTCTAGTTTTGTGTTGCCATAGGTTGACTACAGTAAGTGGAAGATCCATGTATCATAACATACACAACATAGATATACTATAATAATGTTTTTTTGTGTATGTGCATGTGTATTTGTCAATGACAGAGAGAGAGGGACTCCTTTTGCGACCACTCATGAAGCTACAAGCTAGGAGTTCTGTTTCTGTTGTTTTTAACACGTTCTGACATATTGTTTACAATTTCCAAATTCCTTGGCCTTCTGATGAAATTTCTTTTCCCCGAATTATGTTACTTAGTCAAGGCATTGACATGTTAGCAACAGGGAATTAATTTTCCAAGCTTAACTTGTTACTTGAACGATACTGGCTCTAGCATATACCACATCTATTTAGTATTTACCCAAGCTTAAGCACCCACAGAATCTCAGACTATAGACCTATCAGCTTGATAAGTAGTTTTTATAAGATCCTTTCCAAAGCCCTGGCGAATAGGCTCAAAAGTGTGCTACCCAGTCTTGTTAGCCTCTCTTAAATGGAATTCCTCAGTGATAGAAACATCACAGATGCAGCCTTGATTGCTAATGAATGTTTGGATTCAAGGTTGAAGTCTGGAAAACCGGGAATCATTTGTAAGGTGGACATTGAAAAAGTGTTTGATCATGTAAACTGGGAGTTTCTCTTGAACCTAATGAGTCAGCTGGGCTTCAGCATCAAATGGATCAATTGGATGAGATTCTGTTTATCAACAGTAACGTTCTCTGTTCTCATTACCAGCACCCCCAAGGTTTCTTTTCTTCACACAGAGGTCTCAGACAAGGAGATCCTCTTACCCTTTCTTTTCATCCGTCATGGAGGGGCATAGCAAAATGATATACAGCGTAAAATGGATTTCGGGTTTTCAAGCGGATTGTAGTGGTACCGGGAATCTCAATATTTCCCAAATCCTATACGCAGATGATACATTGATCATGTGTGAAGCAGAAGAACAACAGGTCCTGGTTTTGAGGATGATGTTATCTATGTTTGAAGCGGTTTCTGGACTGCACATAAATTACTCAAAGAGTTCTCTATTTCCATTCAACAATGTTTCTAACATCAGCCAGTTAGCCAACAATTTGCAGTGCAACATTGGGTCACTTCCCACAAAGTATCTGGGCTTATCATTGGGGGATAAATACAAGTCACTATCAATTTGGAATGAGGTGCTTGAAAAGATGGAGAAAAAGTTGACGAATTGGAAGCGGCAATACCTCTCTCTCGGCGGTAGAGTCACTATGATCAACAGTGTTCTTAGTGCAATACCTACCTACACTATGTCTCTTTTCCCAGCACCGTCCTTTGTCTTGAAGCATATGGACAAGCTAAGGAGAGACTTTCTCTAGAATGGTACCAAACAAGATCACTCCTTCAATCTTGTAAAATGGCAAACAGTTATTAAAGACAAGAGAATTGGGGGTTTGGGAATCAAGAACTTGAGGCGTCACAATGAAAGTTTATTGTTGAAATGGCACTGGAGATTCAATAAGCAAGATAAAGCACTCTAGAGGAGAATAAAGGGCAGCCCGGTGCACTAAGCTCCCGCTATGCGCGGGATCCGGGGAAGGGCCGGAAAATTCTCTATGGAGAATCAATGGTGCACAAAAAAGTAGCCACAACACCTTATGGAACGGGAGTATGGAAGCATATTAGAGGTTGCTGGAACAATTTCGAGGTAAACATAGGCTTCATTATTGGTAACAGAAGGAAGATAAGTTTTGGGAAGATGCATGGTTGGGCCACACTCCCCTTAAAGAGCAATTCTCGGATATTTATAGAATATCAACTCGGCAGAATGTAGTAGTTGCAGAATTTTATTCAACACAAGGCTGGACTCTCTTTCTTAGGAGTGTAAATGATTGGGAAGTAGAACGTGTATGCCTTTTGCTTCAGCTGCTAAGAAACATAGCTTTGAATTAAAACAAAGCAGATTCTATTAGTTGGAAGGGGCATTCCAAAGGTCTCTTTACGGTCAGAAGCTGCTACAGGAAACTGGTATCAAGTAACAACAGGGGTTTTTGGCCTTGGCAAAAAAATTGGATTAGCAAGGCACCTTTGAAGGTCTCTTACTTCTCTTGGATTGTGGCTAGAGAGGCTTGTCTCACTCATTCCAACCTTCAAAAGAGGAAAATTCAGCTTTGCAGTAGGTTCCCCATGTGTGAATAGCACTATGAAGATGTTGGCCACCTCTTTTTGCACTGTAGAGTTACTACTCAGCTATGGAGCATGTTTTTGACAATCTTACGCATGTCCTGGTCCATGCCAAAATCCACTAGGGAGCTACTGCAATATTGGAACAAAGAAGGGATGTGCAAGAAATCTCAAAAGACTTGGAATATCATCCCTCAAGCCATTTGGTGGACAGTCTGGCTTGAAACAAATGACAGGAGAGAAATTTACACAGCCTTAAATAAAGATGTCTTATTTTGCTAGCTTTTTGGTGCAACCTGATTATTGTACAGGACGTTGATGCAATTTTAGATACAATACAGGATCTGCACAACCTGTAGTTATGTTTTTTTTCATTCGCACTGGCTTAGTGCAAGCATTTATAAAATCTCTGATTACTTACCAAAAACAAAAACACCCACAAATGCTAGAGAAAGATACCAAGGCATCTAAAACAAGTTACGGACTATAGCCTCTACTTAGACAACACAAAATAACCTGGTCATCTCTCGGGAAATACCATTTTGCCACAAAAATCAGAGTCCTATTTCACAGTCAGCTCTAGAAAGCAAAGGAAGTATGGAAAAGGGAAAATGAGTATGTCAGATAATATGACTGAAATGAGTAGTATGAGAGCTTTGGTTAGCTAATAACCATTAATTACTTACACATTCTTGTGAAACTTCCAACCGCTGTATATGTAATGAAGGATAATCCAGGCAACAGAAACATTGGTAAAACTCGCAATGCCCTCATTTTCCAGTTTAGCTCAAGGGATCTTCTTGTCATGATAGCATAACCCACTGCAATAACCTGAAAATTTGAAATAGCCGCAATATGACCCCATAAGATATGTAAACATATGATGTAACATGTGATGATATAATAAGCAACTCCAGCAGTCGGACACACATATACATAAAGGATACACACTGATTATGTCAAATTCACCTTTGAAATTCAAAAGGGAAGTATCCTAACAAAGTAAAAGATGTATGCTTTAACTTCTTTAGATCATGTCAGATTCATCTAATGATTGCAAGGGGAATTTGAAAACCAGGAAATCTGGAACTGTGTCAAACTATGTGCTGGAGACAAAGCTCCTGGTCCAGATGGGTATACAATGGCTTTCTCTGTTCAATGCTGGGAAGTGGTAAGTGAGGAGGTGATTGCTGCAGTAAAAAACTTTCATGATAGATGTTTCTTTGAGAAAAGTTTCAATGCTACTTATGTGGCTTTGATTCCAAAAAAGGTGGGAGCCAGGGAGTTGACAGATTTCAGAATTATCAGAATGATAGGTAGCATCTACAAAATCATCTCCAAATTATTGACGGAAAGACTTAAGAAGGTGTAATGCACAAATTGGTGGGTAACCATCAACTAGCCTTCATTAAAGGATGATAGATAATTGATGTTATTTTTATGACAAATTAGTGTGTTGACTCGAGACTGAGAAGTAATGAGCAAGATATTCTATGCAAGCTGGATATACAAAAAGCCTATGATCACCTCAATTGGAATTTCCTTTTAAAAACTTTGGCTAAGAGAGGCTTTAGTTATGGATGGATCAGGTGGATAAAATTTTGCATTAGGTCAGTGAAGTTTTCTATCCTCATTAATGGAACTCCAACAGGTTTCTTCCCTATTTCAGAGAGGTTTAAGACAAGTGACCCTCTGTCTCCTTTCCTATTTATCATTGCTATGGAAGGCCTCAATGACATGCTAAGAACTGCTCAAGAAAATTTGTGGATTAAGGGTTTCAAAGTTTCTAATATACTCATCTCCAATATGATGATGATGATACTCTGATCTTTTGTGATGCTGACAGGGAGCAACTAAAGATTCTTAGGATGATCTTTATTCTTTTTGAAGCAGTATCAGGTTTACATATTAACTGGAATAAAAGTTTCTTATATCCAGTAAATGAGGTAACTAATTTGCCCTCCTTGATTGAGGTCTTGGGTGGAAGATCTGGGGAAATGCCAACTGTTTATTTGGGCATGCCTCTTGGTGCTAAAAGCAGGTCCATAGAAATATGGAATGGGGTGGTTGAGAAGTATGAAAAAAGGTTGGTTAACTGGAAGAGCCAATATATATCTTTAGGGGGGAGATTAACACTGATCAACAGTGTTCTGGATGACATGCCTACATACATGATGTCCCTTTCCCTATTCCTAAGAGTGCTATTGAGAGATTGGATCTCTTGAGGAGGAACTTCCTTTGGGAGGGTAACAATGAAAGTAAGAAGATCCATCTGGTTAAATGGGAGGCTCTAATAGGAAGCAAAAAGGCAGGGGGACTGGGAATAAGGAATTTGAAAGCGCAGAATCAAAGCCTTCTGATGAAATGGCTTTGAAGATTTGCTTCCAATGAACAATCCATGTGGAAAGAGGTGATAAGCTTGAAATATGAAAGGAAAAAGAACTGGACAACTAAGCCTGTAACTAGTACTTATGGAACAAGTTTATGGAGAGCTATCAGGAATCAATGGCTAAAGCTCAAAGGAAATTGCAGACTAAAGGCAGGAAATGGTATATAAAGATATCCTTCTGGGAAGACAATTGATTAAAACAAGAAAATTTGAAACTCTTATTTCCAGATATTTACATCCTCAACCAGCAACAAAATGCCTCTGTGGCAGAACTATGGTCTAATCAGGGTGGAGTTTGAATTTTAGAAGACTACTATATGACTGGGAGATTCAGAGACTAGCTGATTTCTACAAGACCTTGGAGCAATTTAAGAAACCATCCAATGTTGAAGACTGCCTAATCTGGAAGAATCACAAACTAGGCAAGTTTTCTGTAAAGGAGGAATACAATACTCTTAACATTTTCAGAAGACGGATTGATCACTGGCCATGGAAATTGATATGGAAAGCTAAGATCGCTTACAAAGCTTCTTGTTTTGTCTGGCTGCTAGCTAAGCAGTCTGTACTGACTCAGGAAAATCACATGAAAGGGGGTTTTAAGTTTTGTCCAAGGTGTTTCTTTTGTGGAGAAGAATCAGAGACTGTTAGTCACCTCTTTATTCATTGCAAGATTACATTCCAGATATGGAGGTTATCCATCAATTTGAAAGGGATATCATGGATAATGCCTGAGAAAATTGTACAAGTCCTGGAGATATGGAATAGCTATGGCAGCTTTCTGGCCACAAAAAGAGATGGAAAATTATACCAGCTTGCATCTGTTGGTCTGTGTGGAGTGAAGCCTTAGGTGTTTTGAGAATAAATGTAATTCTTTACTGAAGATGAAAATGAACTGTCTTGCTTTATTCTACTTTTGGTGTAAACAGTATATGGAAGATCTAGAATCATTTATGGAGGTCTTAGGTTCTATGTAAGTTTTTGTTATAGGATTGATGATCTTCTGAATACTCCTCTGTAACTATGGGGACCTGCAACTGTTTGAGGCAGGTCTGATTTTTGGATGAATATACAAGTGTTACCTTTCAAAAAAAAATCAAATGGAAATTACCCTGTTCAGCTAAAAAGCTGTATGCATTAGCTCGTTTCAATTTATACAGTAACCTAGATCTATAGTTCTACATTATCCCCTGAACCCCCTTCCCGGGAGTCAACAATGACCCTTCCCCACTTTTTTCTCCTTTGACTCTAATCTCCCTCCAGGTTGGAGGTCAAGGGTGCTGTCAACTAGAGCTGCCCTGTCTTCTCAGTGTGTTTTAACTACTTAAAACAAATTTCTAGCTCAAAAAAGCATTGTAATATCCACTAACCATTTACAGCTGTCAGTTACACATCAAATAGTTAAAAAGTTGAAAAACATTCAATCCAATTGTAATGGCAGCTTTCTAATGCTTTATCAGATGTAGTTACTGTATAATCGTGGCATACATGATTATCAAATAGCTCATCAGATAGCTAAATTGTTGCTCAATATGATTAGAAAAAAATTAAATTGATTAAGGAAAGACCATCAACTAGATTTCTGCACTTAGAACATATTTTATTTCTTCACAACTGCCATTATGTACCCCGCATCACCAACATAAAATTAGACTGCAGCATAAAACCGCAAAGTTATGTTCTCAGACACTTTTCACAAAAATCTCAAATAGTCAAACAACCTTGCTCTTATTTTAAACCCTCATAAGCCCAGTATTTTCTGCATTATTTCAGCAACAAGGCACGCCAAAAATCAGCTCTAGTCTCTAGGATGTCATTGTGTCCACTGCCAATTCTAAGAGAGGATGACCTCCTTGTCTCAAATCTAGTCTTTTGTTTGAAAGGAAAATTTCCATTTTACTGAAAGGAGAAGTCGACAAGCTTAACCAATAAAAGAATAAACCAAAATAAAACTCCACAAATATGTCAGAAGAGCAATTACATCACATTATAGATTAGATGAACTATTCAGAGGTCACATATTACCCTCCCCCAACCTGGCCCCCAAGATAATATATTTTCAAAAAGTTAGAGAAATTTTCTTTAGACCAACTCTATGCATTACATTCTTTTAATATTTTGTTACTAGTCGATGGAACGATGTTTTTTTATTTTTTTTACTAACAGTGGTGTTTGGACCAACTTGCACACACATTGACTATTCCATCGGGTACCTACTACCTCCCATCAGCTCAACTCAGTTGCTGGTAACCAGATGGAAAGAAATCACCAAGCGTTTTTTGCCTCATATTCAACCCCCAATTCATTGACCACTAGGCCACACCTTTGGGTGAAGCAGTCTACAACTTCTACTATTTCTAGTGTAATTCCTAAAATTCTAGCTACTTATCAAAAATAAAACGCCAAAATTTCTAGCTAAAATTCTGAAAACAAAAAATAAACAATGTTCTATCTCACTCCAAATATTGGTCAAATTGACCCTCGGAAAAATATAAAGAGATTAATAACATACTAAGACAGTAGATTTTTTTATTTGAGAAGGTAAATAATAGGGCAGAAGGAGTAGACATAAGGAATGTGACCATGTTGTGGCAATAATACTAGAAGTGAGATATTGTAGTTTCTTCCTTAATGCCCACAAACTGCCACTTAGGGATATCCATAAACTAGAAATTGTCATGGCTCTCCACGCAATCACTTCACTTGCGTTCAAACAAACTTAATATGTCAAAAGCCAAATGACCATTAACATACAGATAAAGACAACCAATTCAAAAGCTTAGAAAAGGTAAATCTATTTCAAGGATAAAAGATCTATGCTCAAATTTTCTACATCACAACATACATTAGAAATATGTACATTACCTCAAAAAGTACAGAAAGTATAATGAGATGTCTTGTCATCCTTCTCCAATTTTGGGATCGCTTATTTATTCTGGCAATAACAGCAGCCTCCTCCTTGGAAATATGCTGCAATCTCTTCTCAAAATCATCTTTTTTGGACCTAAATAAACTATTCCACAATCTTGAAAAAAATCCCTTATTTTCCTTCTTTTTTGTCTTTTCTTCATCACCAGTGGATGTTGTCACAGGTTCTGTGTCAACAACATCAGCATGTTCTTTCGTAGGCTCTGCTGCCATTTCCTACAAATTAAATCGAAGATATATTCAAATGATTGAAGGAGAAAGGCAGTGAGGGAGGGGAGAGAGTAATATCCCTGTAGAAGCATTTAGGTTAATGATACAATATCCATTTAGCATCCATACTGTTCACATTAAACACCATCAGTAAAATTCCAATTATGCCTTATCTTAAGTATATGCACTTTCTAATTGACTTTACAGATAAAAGAATGAATTTTAAGCATCGTCCCATCACACTATTACTTCTCTTCCCTCAATTGATACTTTTTGTCCTGCCACATAATGACTTCTATTACAAATTACGCACCTGAGTACAGTTTTCAAGACTGTATAATGCATAAATTGCCAAAATAACATTATCATTTTTTATAACCGTGATATCCGGACCAGCTTGCGTGCACCTCGACTAATTCCACATTATACATGTCACTTCCCACCAGCAACATATAACAACACGTACCAGGTAACTCTGTCCACCAAGGCTAGGACATCCCTCTATCTCAATTTATATGATACACTTTCCTTTTTAGTAAGTCCCAAAAAGAATGACACATTTCCTTATTGACAACAATTTAACCTTTTACGCTTAATGTGCCACACAAATATCTCAAATTTATTTTGGACCACAAAATTCAAAAGTCTTTCATTATTTCATTATTTCTTAAACTCTATATCCAATCAAAGTAAATCATATAAACTGGCACACCCTTAGGTGCCAAAATAACATTATTTCCTACCAAATATCTTGCTTATTCAAAATTTATATGCAGAACAACTCTAGAAGCAATAAGCAGACTAGCACTTTAGTTTACTGTAATTCCAATAATACTAGTATCTAACAACTCCCTGAGATCAACTAGCACTTGCGCATTTCAAATTCATCAAACAATAAATGAATTAATTAATCAAAAATCAAAGGATCGGGAAAACAAATACAAGATCAAACGTATTCGATCGGAACACCATGTCCAAGCCAAAATCAATACAAATTATCACTTCAACGACAAATTACCTAATTCAAATAACAAAACAAAAAGACGATACCTGGATTAGAGCCGATCGATTGCTAAATGCACCAAAGCAAATCGATTGGCGATGAGAGAGAAGAGAAAATAGAAGTTTCTCGAAATGATGAAGGATTTCTTTTGGCCCCCCGAGAACAAGGAAGAATTGAATTTAAAGACTGTGTACGTTCCCAACGTGGGGTGTGTTAGGGACCTAGGGTTCATCTTTATGGAAATTAGTATGAACCCATTTTCCACACCAAAACATATTTCCTCCCTTTCACGAACAAACAAGGGTATTCAATATTCTATTCCCGCCCCGGTCCGGTCACGTCGGATAAATTACGAGATGGGGATTGTCGGTAATCGAGTTCGAAATCGGGACGGAACTAGGGTTGGTCCTGCCCATTTCGGTTTCATCCCGCCCAGACCTGACCCGTCTCACCCTGTCCCGCTCCGCCTGCAGAATCTAGTCGTTGCACAATCGGTCATTTTCAATTTTAGCCGTTGTCAACGGCTAGAAACGGTCATCCCCCAACCATCACCACCCCATAAATCTCCTACCCCCTTAATATTTATTTTTAACTCTTAAGTTAGTATATTTACATATTAACTCTATTCCTCAACTATAAATATCTCATTTTTCTCTTCATTTTTCTCACAAATTTTCCTATCATCTCTCTCTGCAAGTTTAAATTGCACACTAAATATTATATTATATTTTATTTGGTAATTTCTATCAAAGTTCAAAAATTGGGAATGAAGTTGGCAAAGGATCATCGAGCAAAGTTTCAATTTTCAACTTTGATTACACATCGACGTTACATCGGCGTTTGGTACACTCGTTCTTTCTTTTATTTAAATTATTATTGTTTAATTTTAATTATCGTACTTAATTTTTTTTAACTTTAATTATTTGTTTGCATAATTATAATAGAACGATTTGGACGTTTTTCGGTTAAGGTAGTAGGGGTAACAAGGGTAAATGTGCATCTTCTAGTAATCCTAATTATGAAAATTTCACTCATGTAGATAAAACTGAACTTTTTAATGTTAATATTAATATACCATTAGATCATGAGGTATATTATGCATCTGAACAAGACTATGATTTAGAAAATGAATTAGAAGATAATTTAGATAACACACCAACTAGTGCAACTCCACTTCAGGCTGAAACTGGAACATGAATCCCTCTTATTTCCTCTAGTATGAGAAGAGGCCAAAAACAACGAAAACTAAAATCACATGCATGTGATTTTTTTGAAAGGGACATTCCTAATCAACTAGCTTGTCACGACCCGCCCCCGGGCACGCGACTGGTGCCCTACCTGGACACCCCTTACCGGTATACATCAGAGAATAGTAGCGGAACATACATATAACTCAACAGAAATAAATAACAGGCTAGCCGATAAAGCCACCTTCCAAAAGTATACACGTAACTCAAAAGCAGTTTCCTCTTTTATTTTTATTTTTTTAACACAATCTACAAGATATGACTACAGACCTCTAAGAATTTATGACATAACAACTGTGACGGGACAAGGCCCCGCCATACCCCTGAAAGTACATAAAACTACAACCTCGGGGAACTGTACCAAAATGCAAAGCCTTCGAAATAATGGAGCTTTCCAACCAGCTGAACAGTGATCCTAAAAATGAGGATCCACAACCTGTATAACTCTACCTGCAGCATGAACGCAGCCCCCCGAAGGAGGTCAGTACAACATATACCAAGTATGTGAAAACTGAAAGTATTGTAATGTAATCATAAAGTCTAAAATAAAGCTGGAGGCATGTATGATAACTCAAATAACAATACAATGTGTCTTACTAACAATGAGAGTAAACAAGAATATACTTTACTGCATAAAAATAGGAGGCTCATGATCAAAGTAGGGTCACCCGCCCGTAGTATCATTAAGCAATCCTACTCCTGGGACTATTTCACCCGCATATGTCCTGCGGACCCGCAATGGAGCGATGCGCTCCGCACGGGACTATTTCACCCGCACAGGACTATTTCACCCGCTTAGGCCCGGTGGGCCTGCAATGAGTACAAACGCCGCACTCGCATCATGGGTAGCAAATCCATGGAATTAGTAGTAACCCGGGGCTTTACCCCGTAAGAATAACATAAACTAACCTGACCAATATATCATAACATAAGCACTCAGAACATCATACATAACATAAAGCGCTACAGAACATCATAACATAAGCAAGTTAAGAAATCTCCTAACTTCTTATTAACTTTGTTCATATACACTCTCATTTTAGTTTACTTAAGGCACTAACATGTCATTATAAAAATCCGGGAATTTAACCCAAAGTACTACGTACTTCTACTCTTTTAAAATGACTCTTTTTCATATAAAACTTTCAAGATACTAATAACCGTAGTATCAAGTCATAGCTACTTTTCAGGACAAGTCACAATACATTTTAGGAATACATTTATAGGCTTCTAAATCAAGTGACTTCTTTCTTTTAAAACCTTAAGCAATTGATGCCTTCAAATCAAATTGCCTTTCATTATTTCAAGTCATTTATCATTATTTACATTACCAGAGTAAACCACTCTTTCACCTTTCCATAAAGCTATTATAACCAACTTTCCATAAAGTTGTTATACTAACTTTAGGCTTTAGACGCCTCCATTCTTTTTATAACCAAGAGACTTATACTTTCAAAACCAAGTATCATATACTTTTAAAACACTTCAAGTCTCTTAACTTTAGTAACAAGTTTCTTAACTTTAGAATAGTTCAAGGAATCAATACCTTCCAAATCAAGTATTCTATACATTTTCAAGTCAAGAAATCTTTGTTTACCTTTATTAGAATAAACCATTCTTTTTACTTTCCATAAAGTTATTAACCAACTTTATGCTTTTGAAACCAAGACATTTCTATCCTTTAAAAACAAGTGAGTTAATTCTCTAACTCAACCAACTTGGACATCCTTAAAATAAGTCAAGGATATCAAATGAAACTAAATTCATTTAAATCTCGTACGTCTACCGTACTATACGTTTACAACTATTCATGCTCAAGAGATAAGAAAGTTTCACATACCTCTTCGGTTTAATATACTTGCTAAGTCCAATATGTCGTACGTAGTATGTCAACCTATAATGATCATAATACGTCTATTAACTTCTAACTTCAAACGTAGAATATTCTAAGTGCAAAGTCACTAAATTCTACGGAAAATCGGATAGCACTTCCTTTGTTTCTACATACTTTTCCACCTTTTTCAAGGCCCGAATTCAATAACCAAACACGCCACATTTAAGGCTCAACAATGTAGTTAACAATAGGGGATTACACGCCTACAAGACGTGTAAAATTCCGCCCCACAATTGATATCAAACTAGTCCAAAAAGGCAATGCTATTCTCGGCCAAAAGGTGTAACAACCTATCATCCTTTCCAATTCCTTTTCAATTCAAGTTGTTAAGTATAACATGTTATAAAGCCGCAATCGATTATAACAACTAAAATCTTCAAGTAGATAACATGCGACGATTCTAATTATCGACCAAATTGTATTTCAATTTCAAATGGCTCACAATGTCATTTCAGCTATAGGATTTGTAATACCCCGTATTTCCAGAGTATGTACGTAAGGGAATACGTACAAAAAGTTTGGCCTTAGTTAGCCTTGGACGTTTTCTTTTGTACACAACTCGCTAAAAGAATCGTTTCCACGAAAGCGTTTCCCTGACTTTCGTAGAGTAAATTCCGCTATGCCATTTCTTATTTTGCGGATTTTTCAGAGGCGAAACATTTTGGACCAACGGGAGGGTGACATGTGTCACCTCACATTGAAACAAGTGGGGTGGCTTTGGGCGATTGGGCGTCGAAGAGGGTGTTGGCCTTGGCGATTGGTTCTGCTTAGGCCTTGTTTTGTGCCATGTTTTGTGGAGTGTTTTGTGGAGTGTTTTGTGGAGTAGGGGTTAGGGTGCACTTGGCTTGATCTTGGCCTTACACTTGCCTTGCACTTGTCTTCATCTTGGCCATTGGTTGGCAAGGCTTGAGCTATAAATACCCCTAGAGATGAAGAGTTATTCATCCACAAAGTTATCTTCCAAGTCTAAAATCCTCTCCTCTCCCTTAAGCTTTTTGTCAACACCTCTTCCCTCCCTGTAGTGTGGTAGAGCCTACCCCAGCCTGGCCGAAATCTACCCTCCCTGGTAGAAAAGTTGTCTTCTAGTATCGTTATAATGCCCAAAATACCACAGCCCAAATACCTTAGTACTTAGTAGAAGTTGTGAAGAACTTCTAAGGTTTCTGGAGCATACAACTTAGGAGCAAAACCTTGCTCAGTGCGACTTTTCTAGGATATTATTGGGCTTACCGAGGTAACTAATCCTAACCCTCTTTTGAATTAGAGAATACTTTGTTGTAGTATTAGAATAAGTATTAGATACTTAGAAGAATATCACGAATAATATTGATTTGTACTCATGTGAATTTGTTTTCTGATGAACTTACATAGCTCACTTTGGTAGGGTTGTCTTTGCCCGACTTTCCGTAGAATTATGAACCCACTGTTTAGAATGACCTTGAGTAGTCTTTAATAGATATACGTGACTATTATGGTGACTCTGCTGTGTGACATATTGACTTGGCGGTGGTTTTATTTGAGAAGGTATGTGATTCTTCTAAAGCATGATATTTTACAATATAACTACGGCAATGTCTTTGACTTAAGCTGAATAATACTTACAGCAATGCCTCGGCTTAAGCTGAATAATAAAGAATGAAAACATTTCAAAAGACTCTTGAATCATATTATGAAGAGAACTAATTGGTTTTAAAATGAAGCTTAAGAGTTATACTAGCTTTATGGGAAGTAAGTATAACCACTTAAGATTTATAAAAGAAACAAGTTTGCCTATGTGTTTATGCAGACTTGTATTGTGAAAAGAATAATAAAGATGGTTTGATAAGTAGACATGATATGATCTATGTGTGTTAGTATCTTATAACGTTTGTATAGGTGAGTATCCTTGTTGTGCTTATGTTGTTTAAAGATAAGTTGTTATGTTAGTATACTATCACTCACCTCTTGAGATGATCACGGGTTAAGGCCCTCCGTCTGCGGGGACTTCGGTGATGCAGGACCGTGATTCGAGAATACCTCATGCGGGTCGGGGGCCTATCTGCGAGCTACGAGAGTTCGAGTTAGTATGCGGGGTTATACCTCATGCGGTCTATGTGGCCGTGCGGACAACGAGTCGGGGCGATGCGGAGTAGCTACCCTCGATGCGGGGTTATACCTCATGCGGGCCCGTGAGTGGCCTATGCGGACTCGGAGTCGAGTTAGGCTTGCGAGAATGATGATATGGCGAGTGGCCTGTTTGATCATTCGCGGCCTAGACAAGACCTATTACGATTACTATTGTTGCTCTTGTTTGTGATGTGGCACTACGTGCGGTTTTCCTTGGTTGTTTCACACATATTTATGGCGGTTTTAAAATGATATGTTTTCATTTAAGTATTTCTGATTTCGCATACTTAGTACTGTTATCTTGACCTCGCCCGAAGCTGCGTTAAATCTGCATGGTAAGAGCGGCAGTGCTAGATCCACATCCTTAGGATCTTTGCGTTGGTGTCGGGAGCTCCATCTTCTCGGAGGCTCTACTTTTAGGTATGATCTCCTGTATTGTAGATAGTTTTTATGCGATCGGTATGGCGGGCCCTGTCGCCATAGTTGTTTACTTCCTTAAGTGCAGTAGTACTATTATGCGATTGGGATGTATAGCTAAAACTTGAGTTATTTATATTATCTTGAAAGGCAAGCTTTTCATCGAGATAAAGCGTATCTTATTTTATAAAGCTGTTTCTGTCTTGTTTTATATTCGAGGTTACTCGATGTATGACTACTTGGGTGCCCGGTAAGGCACGATCCGGGCCGGGCAGTCGTGACAAAAGTGGTATCGAAGCGATTAATCCTCGGAAAGTGTCTGAGCCAGTATCTAGTAAAGTCTTGATTATCGGTGTGTTGTGCACCACCAATAATCGAGGCTATAGGATATTTAGGATTGGTTTCCATTCTTCTCATTACGAGATCGTGCTTTAGAGGCATGTTATAGGTTGGACCCTACAACGTATTCCTTTCACATATGCTGATTATGCCTCGCGTAAGCAACCGGGCGAAGGCAAGCGGCCAGGAGGCGCTAGCGAGACACCCAGTCACGAGGCTCGGGCCGGTCTATACGAGGCAGCGAGTTCTATGGCCGCCCGGCCAGCCGAGACCACGATGCCACTCGCATCCCGCGGCTGGGCGGAGGTTAGGAAGTCTGAGGAGATGGCCCGACTTTTGGCCAAAGTTGTGGCCCGTCTGAGAAGGCTGGATCTGGCGGTTCGGCTCGGCTCGATCGTACCGTTGTTCACTTAGGCGAGAGTTTGAGGCTCTGAGACTTCTTGAGTTGTAGCCGCGGAGTTTTATGGGTGGCGGGAGGATGATCCGCGAGTTCATCCGTCGGTCGGAAGGATTTTGAGAGTGATCGGGCGTCGGAGACCGGTCGTGATCTTTGGTTCGCATAAATTTGCGTGATCTGCGATCGATTGGTTTGATTCATGGGAGTTATCGGGAAACCGCGGAGCTACTTAGGATGAGTTCTCGGAGGCTTTCCTCGCTCACTTCTTGCCTCGCGGATGAGAGGCGCGGGGTGATAGATTTTCTTCTTTGAGGCGAGAGGGCCATGTCGGGAGTACAATGTCGAGTTTGATTCTTTGGCTCGATATGTCCCAGCGTTAGTAGCGAGATATGGAGGATAGGGTGCACCGCTATGTCACCGGGCTGAAACGACTATATGGCGAGTCATGCGGGGTTTCTCTCGGCCGGGTATGGACATTACCGCGTGCGAGCTCGCGCCGCAGGTGCGAGGCGCGAAGGTCGCGAGTGGGCGACGGCGAGAAGAAGGCCGGGGCGGGAGGGTCTTACGGTGGTTATCGTGGTGGCGGCCTCGGCGGCGATCTGGGTCGCACCACGGCCGGCTCGAGCACTCTGCCGTCGCCGGCCTGACGAGTTTTGGCGGCCAGGGCCAGGGCTTGGGCGTCGAGTAGCGAGAGTGCGGCGTCGGGACCACCCACGGTGTGGCCGTCACGGGGATCCCATTCACGGGAAGTGTGGTACTACTTTTGGAGCTTATTACGATTGTGGCGGCAGTCACTGCGAGGCTGTCAGGCCGGCGTGGCGGTGGTAGGGCTCGGCGCCGAGTTCATTGCTTCATCATCTCCTACGATTTACTCGCCGGGCGAAGGTGCTCGTGGGTCGGCCAGTCGCGGCGGTCGTGGCTCGGGTCGATTCTAGCGGTCCTCGAGCGCGTATATGCTTTGTCCGGTAAGCGGGATCGAGGCCTCGCGATGTCGTCACGGGTACCTTATCGATTCTGGGTTTGATGTGTATGCTTTGATAGATCGGGTTCTACTGTCTATATATCTCCCTTGTTGCTAGTAGGATAGGGATAGAGCACGAGTCCATAGACCGCTTTCGAGGTAGCTACGCCGATGGGTGATTCGGTGGTAGCTCGGCGGGTATATAGAGCTTGTCTGTGACCATTCTGATCGTCGGACCTGGCGACTTGATAGAGTTGGAGATGATTGACTTCGGCGTGATTATGGGGATGGATTGGCTAGCTTCTTGCTACGCCAATGTAGGCTGAGAGAGAGAGTAATGCGGTTCCGATTTCAGGAGGCGGTTGTTGAGTGGGAGGAGCACGGTATCGCCGATGGTAGGTTTATTTCCTACCTCGAGGCTAGGAAGATGGTGCGAGAAGGGTATATCTACCATCTCGTTCGGGTGTTTGATCGAAGGCTGCGGTACAGATTTTGATCGATTCCGATGATCGTGAGTTCCCAGACGTGTTTCGGATGACCTCCGGGTATCCTCCCGAGAGGAGATTGAGTTTTGTATTGACATATTGCGGACACTCGGCCTATTTCCATTCCGCCATACGAATGGCACTGCGAGTTGAGAAGTGAAGGACCAGTGAGGATTTCTTTGGAGAAGGGCTTCATTAGGCCCAGTGTTTCCCAGAAGCGCCGGTATTGTTCGTGAAGAAGAAGGACGGGGCAGCTGCGTGTGTTGATTACAGGCGGTGAACAAGGTGACCATTAAACGAATACCCCTTCCCGGGATTGATGATTTGTTCGACGATTGCGAGCGCGAGATGTTTCTCAAGATTGATCTGCGTTCGGGCTATCATCGAGTTCGTGTCGGAGAGGTGGATGTCCCTAGATCGCATTAGGACCGTGCGGGCATTATGAGTTCGTGGTCATGTCTTTTGGGTTGACGATGCTCGTGGTATTCATGGATTTGATGACCGAGTGTTCAAACCATTTTGACACGTTTGTGATAGTGTTCATTGATGATATCTTGGTTTATTCGCTCGAGCGAGGCATGCGGAGCATTTGAGGCGATCTTGTGATTCTCGAGATCAGCGATTATGCGCCAAGTTTTCCAAATGTGAGTTTTGGTTGACTTGATGGCGTTTCTTGGGCATATTATCGGTGATGGCATTCAGTGATATCTGGCCAAGATCGGCGATCGAGGACTTGGCCTGACCTCTTACTCAGCGAGAGGTTCGCGATTTTAGGCCTTGCGAGATATTATCGGCGGTTCGTGGAGAAGTTTGCTTCTATCTGCACCATTGACTAGGTGACTCGGAAAGCGGCCAAGTTCGATGGTGATGCTTGTGGCGGGGTTTCGATTCTTGAAGGAGAGATTGACGATCGCCCGTTCTTACTCTTCCAGGTCGACGGTTATATGCGTGTATTGTGATCGTCGGGCATCGGGTTGGGATGTGTGTTGATGCGGCATGGCGGGGTTATAGCATATCGTCCCGGTGAAGAAACACGAACTACCCACCCGTGATTTGGAGTTGGCGTGTGATTCACGCTTTGAAGATCTGGAGGCACTATTTGTATGGGGTTCACGTGGATATTTATACAGACCACAAGAGCCTCGGTATATCTTGACAGAGGGAGTGAACTTACGGCGAGGCGGTGGTTAGAGTTGCTTAAGGATTACGATGTTGATATCTGTACCACCCGGAAGGCGATGTTGTGGCGGATGCTCTTAGTCGTAGGTCGATGGGAGCCTATCGGATGTCGACTAGAGAGGAGGACATGGTTCGTGATTTGCATCGATTAGCGAGCCTTGGTGTCCGTTTGATTGATTACGATAGCGATGGGGTTAGAGTTCGTGAGGTTGCGAGTCTTCCATCGTCGAGAGGTGAAGAGCAGCGATTCGAGATCGGCTTTGATTCGATATCGTGATCTGACTCTTCGTGAGGCAAGGGTCCTTTTGAGGTAGCACCTGATGGGTGCTAAGGTTTGAAGCGGTATGTGTTCGGATGTTTGAGGACTTGGCGAGTTCTTGGAAGCACGGGCGCGTTACTCTATCCATCAAAGTCGACCAAGATGTACCACGACCTTAGATCGTGTATTGGTGGGATGGCTTGAAGAGAGGCGTTGCGAGTTCGTAGCTCGGTGCGTGTTGTCGGTGAAGGTAGAGCACGAGGCACAGTGGTTTGTTCTGACGATTGAGATCCCGACACGGAAGTGGGAGGTAATCAACATGGACTTCATCACGAGATTACCTCGCACTCGGAGGAGACATGATTCTATATGGGTTATCGTCGGCGGTGCGAAATCAGCCCACTTTCTTCCCGTCGGACGACTTTTCTGAGGATTATGCGAACTTTACATCCAGAGATCGTCGGTGCATGGAGTCCCTACTTGATCATATCGAGACGGAGCCCGGTTCGGCTAACTTACAGAGGTCCTTCGAGGGTTTAGGGGCGAGTGAGCACAGTCTGCATTTCATCCACAGAGCAGACGGACGTGCGGGCGCACTATCGGACTCTTGAGGATATCTTTGCGAGCTGTGTTATTGACTTGATGGTAGTTGGGAGGATCATTTGCCTCTAGTTGAGTTTGCGTATAATAATAGCTACCACTCCAGTATTCAGATGGCGCCTTATGAGGCCTTGTATGGGAGGAAGTGCAGGTCGCCTCTAGGTTGGTTCGATGTGGGCGAGGTGCGGCTAGTAGGACCAGATTTGGTGCAGTGACGATGGATAAGGTGAAGCTTATCAAGGCGGCTATTAATATTTCGAGTCGGCCAGTCGTATGCAGATCATCGTCGTCGGCATCTTGAGTTCGAGGTTCATGATTGGGTTTTCCTAAATTGTCGCCATGAAGGTGTGATGAGATTCGGAAGAAGGGAAACTGGCCCTAGGTACATTGGGCGTTTGATTGTCGCGAGGTAGGCGAGGTTACCTATGAGTTGAATCTGCCGTCCGTCTGGAAGCGGTGCATCCGGTTTTCACGTATCTATCTTGAGAGATGTATCGAGGATCCATCTAGGTACACCCGATTGGCGATGTCGGTGGCCAGGGGTTATCGTATGAGGAGATTCCATAGCGATAGTCGATCGTCGGAGTTAGGCGTCTGCGGACGAAGGGCGTGGCTTCCGTCAAAGTCTTGTGGCGGAACGAGCTCGAGAGGAGATGGCGTGGGAAGCCGGGAGGACATGAGGCGAAGTATCCTCACCTATTCCCACACCTCTCGGGTAATTCACTTTCCTACTTGTAAATTTTCGTTATCGTTTATGCCTAAGTGTTGTTTGTGGCGCGTGTGGCATTTGCAAGCTGTTTAAGTTATGAAGAATCTTATCGTTAAGCGTCTTGAGAAGGAACATTCGGGACGAATGTTTCTAAGGAGAATGTAATACCCGTATTTCCGGAGTATGCGTGGGAATACGTACAAAAAGTTTGGCCTTAGTTAGCCTTGGGCGTTTTCTTTTGTACACAACTCGCTAAAGAATCGTTTCGACGAAAGCGTTTCCACGACTTTCGTAGAGTAAATTCCGGCTATGCCATTTCTTATTTTGCGGATTTTTAGAGGCGAAACATTTTGGACCAGCGGGAGGGTGGCATGTGTCACCCTCGCATTGAAACAAGTGGGGTGGCTTTGGGCGATTGGGCGTCAAGAGGGTGTTGGCCTTGGCGATTGGTTCCTTGCTTAGGCCTTGTTTTGTGCCATGTTTTGTGGAGTGTTTTGTGGAGTGTTTTGTGGAGTAGGGGTTAGGGTGCACTTGGCTTGATCTTGGCCTTACACTTGCCTTGCACTTGTCTTCATCTTGCCATTGGTTGCCAAGGCTTGAGCTATAAATACCCCTTAGAGATGAAGAGTTATTCATCCACAAAGTTATCTTCCAAGTCTAAAATCCTCTCATCTCCCTTAAGCTTTTTGTCAACACCTCTTCCTCCCCTTGTGTAGTGTGGTAGAGCCTACCCCCTGCCTGGCCTAAATCTACCCCCTCCCTTGGTAGAAAAGTTGTCTTCTAGTATCGTTATAATGCCCAAAATACCCCAGCCCAAATACCTTAGTACTTAGTAGAAGTTGTGAAGAACTTCTAAGGTTTCTGGAGCATACAACTTAGGAGCAAAACCTTGCTCAGCGCGACTTTTCTAGGATATTATTGGGCTTACCGAGGTAACTAATCCTAACCCTCTTTTGAATTAGAGAATACTTATCGTTGTAGTATTAGAATAAGTATTAGATACTTAGAAGAATATCACGTAATAATATTGAATCAGACTACATAGATTTGTTTTCACATGAACTTACATAGCTCACTGTAGGGTTGTCACGCCCGACTTTCAGTAGAATTATGAACCCCTGTTTAGAATGACCTTGAGTAGTCTTTAATAGATATCTGTGACTATTATAGTGACTCTCTGCGACATATTCAACTTGGCGGTGGTTTTTGAGAAGGTATGTGATTCTTCCTAAAGCATGATATTTTACAATATAACTACTGGCAATGTCTTTGACTTAAGCTGAATAATACTTACGGCAATGCCTCACGCTTAAGCCCTGAATAATAAAGAATCAAAACATTTCAAAAGACTACTGAATCATATTAATGTAAGAGAACTAATTGGTTTTAAATGCAAGCTTAAGAGTTATACTAGCTTTATGGGAAGTAAGTATAACCACTTAAGATTTATAAAAGAAACAAGTTTGCCTATGTGTTTATGTGCACTTGTATTGTGAAAAGAATAATAAAGATGGTTTGATAAGTAGACATGATATGATGCTACGTGTGTGTTAGTATCTTGTAACGTTTGTATAGGTGAGTATCCTTGTTGTGCTTATGTTGTTTAAAGATAAGTTGTTATGTTAGTATACTATCACTCACCTCGAGATGATCACGGGTTGTCGCCTCCGTCGCGGTAGACTCGGCGATGCAGGACCATGATTCGAGAATACCTCATGCGGGTCCGGGGGCCTATGCGAGCTACGAGAGTTCCGTGTTAGTATGCGGGGTTATACCTCACGCGGCATGTGGCCACGCGACAACGAGTCCGGGGCGATGCCGAGGAGTAGCTACCCTCGACGCGGGTTATACCTCACGCGCCCACGTGAGTGGCCTATCGCGGACTCGAGTCGAGATTAGGCTTGCGGAATGATGATATGGGCGAGTGGCCCTGCTTTCGATCATTCGCACTAGACAAGACCTATTACGATTACCTATTGTTGCTCTTGTTTGTGATGTACTACGCGGTTTCCTTGGTTGTTTCACACATATTTGTAAACCGGTTTTAAAATGATATGTTTTCATTTAAGTATTTTACGCTTCGCATACTTAGTACTGTTGATCGACCTTCTGGCCGTTCATGCCGCAGCAGTGGCAAGCAGTGCTAGATCCACATCCTTAGGATCTTTGCGTTGGTGTCGAGCTCCATCTTCTCCGAGGCTCTACTTTTGGGTATGATCTCCTGTATTGTAGATAGTTTTATGTTGCAGGTATGGCGAGAGCCCCGCCATAGTTGTTTACTTCCCAGAGGTGCAGTAGTACTATTATGCGGTTGGGATGTAATCGCAAAACTTGAGTTATTTATATTATGCCGAAAGGCAAGCTTTTCATCAGATAAACTGTGTCTTATTTTATAAACTGTTTCCTGTCTTGTTTTATATTCCGCTGGTTACTCTGATGTATGACTACTTGGGTGCCCCGGTAAGGCACCAGTCACGGGCCCCGGAACGGGTCGTGACAGGATTCCACTACCCATATCACTTATCAATCTTTAATACACATACCTCATGCTAGTAAAAATGCAAGGCTACAACAATATGTAATCTTATAACACTTAAGAGAACAAGATTGTTATCTTAACGATCCTTAATCTAACTTCAAGATCCGAAGTCGCCCCCTAGCAACTTAGAGCCTCTCCTTGACACTCCAATCCGCCACTTGAAGCCCTTAGAAGATCACAAACAACTTTCCTTCAATTTCCAATCCAACCCTAGGAAAGTGACTTAGGTTTTCACCTTGCGACTAATACAAAAACGACACTTTTCCGGGATCTTTCTATTGAGATACCCTTACAATACTCTTAGGAACCTTGGTTTAAAATGTGAAGATTATTGAACAACAAACAAAAACAATTCTCCTTGAAACCCTCTCAAACCCGAGAGCAATGTTGTGAATAACTAACTTTCTTGAAAATTTTACTAAGTATGGAAGCCTTGTCTTGCTACTAGTATACTTAAATAACATAATGGAGGGTCAAGATTAGCACATATGGGTGGCTTGGATGCATTCTACTAAAAGATCAAGCCAAGTGGCTCTTGACTAAGTCAACAATATCAAGCTCTAAGCCTAGCAAGACTTGGTCATCTTAACCTTGGCCAAATGACCATTTAATCCATGTCCATTTCGTCCAAGACCAACTAAGGGGGTGACACGTGTCGCCCTCCCATTCGTCGCAATATTTCATTTTCCGACATTTTCATAATTCCGATAAATTTTTACTAGTCTCAAATCTTAACATTTTTGAGTCCTTACGTACGTCCTTATAAACATGTCTTGGAATTACGGGGTGTAACATAGCTATTTGTAAAATTTGTCGTGAAGAGGTGGGACGGGAGGTTTAATGAGACTTGTGGAAAAGGATCACAAAGCAAGGTATAATCAATACTTGGCTGAAAAAACGGGTGTGCAAATATCTTTTGAGTCAGGACAAGGTTCACATAGTGTCTCCGACTAACTACAGAGTCGAATTAACCCGATGACGGGGGGAGTTATAGGTCCGAAATATGATAAATACAAAGATCGAAAAAAATTAGCAAAATTAATTGTTGTGGAAGGTTTGCCTTTTTTCATTTCCTTCCTCTCCTGATTTTATTCATTACCTTCGAGAAACATATAATCTTGTTTTTAACGGTTTTCATAGATCAACTATTAGAAGAGATGTTTTTAAATTTGCACATGAATATCAATAATATTTACGTTATGCATTGTATCATTTTAAGGGAAAAGTGGCTATCACTTCTGACATAGGTTGTAGTACTAATGGTAATGATTATTTAACGGTTACATGTCATTAGATAGATCACAATTGGTCTATGCAAAAACGTATATTAGCATATAGATATATTGATGAAAGACCCAATGAAATTTTTATTTCAAGAATATTCATGAAATTAGTGATAAAATTATGACTATTACATTAGATAATGCTTCTTCTAATAATTATGATGTAAACATTTTAAAAACTCGATGTACTCTATCTTTTCCCGATATTTTTCATGTTAGATGTGCATGTCATATTTATAATTTAGTTGTAGAGGATGACCTAAAAAATTTTAAAAACATCATTGATAAAGTACAATTTGCTATCAACTTTATTTTTAAAGATAATAAAATACAAAGACGCAAAGAGTTTAAAAAATATGGCACGATTGTGGATTACATTATAGAAAAATTCCAGAAGAAGTTGCAACTATGTGAATTCTTTGTATGAACAATTAGTTGTTGCTCACGAGTATAGAAGACCTATAACTTTATTATTTAACGCACATAATCAAAATCCTTCGGATATGCATGTAAATGATGTTGGGATACAATTTTGGAACTTATTGTATTCTTAGAGATATTTTTTGTAGCTACTAAGGAATTTTTTGGTATTTATTATCCTATTATTTCATCTATGTTATTTTATATAGCTCTAATATTTTTGTTATTCAATGAATACATGAAAAAATTAACTTACGTTTCAGCTATTACAAAAATGTTTGTATTTTTTTTCCTATTCCCCCTATTTATTTTATTGGTGTTGTATTAAATTCTACTATTAAAGTAGACTGTTGTAATGCCCTTATTGAAACGATTTATGAATGCCTAGAAATACTTCCAACTGAAGAACCAACTAAAGAAGATGTTATCTCTAGCATACAATCACAATGCAAAATTATGTATATGTATTACCAATAGCAAAGTGCAAATAATCAATCAGCTTCTATACCATATTCTTCTACTTCACTTCAGCCTTATAAAAACATGCGATATATGCTTCAAGTATTCAAGGCCTTCAAAATAGAATGTATAGTGGTTCAAGTGCTTCACAAATTAGCGAGTTTGATGTTTATGTTTTGCAGGGTGTTGTATCATTAGAATCAACTGCTAATGAAAATAGACGTGAAGACTTGCTGAAATACTAGAGGGAGAATGAAAATATATTTTCGACTCTATCAAAAATGACCCGATATGTGTTGAATATTCAAGCGTCATCTACAACTTCTGAAAGCGTTTTTTCTACTGAAAGATTTTAAATAGTAGAGCACTGACACTCGTTGGAGGGAGAGAGTTTGGAGATTGCAGTTTTATTTAGAGACTGAATTAGAGCGGAGCGGAGAAGGTGTGGTCAACCACAAATCAATGAAGAAGACGACTACAACTACAATAAAATTTTATCTGATGGAGCAGGAAGCGACGTTGAACAATTTGACCAACAAATTCCAATTCCAACAAAAGATCCTCAAGAGATTGTCAGAAAATTAGAAAAAGTATGGTGCATATGTAATTTTTTAATGTCAATTTTACTATGTGATTTGCAACTTTTGAACTACGAAATAAAGTTGCAATTTTGAAATTGTATTACAAAAAAATCATATTCCTATTAACTAATATAAGAGACAATTAGCCTTGAGATTTTTTTTCACTATCTTATTCAATTATTTAAGTGTTTAAATATATATATATATATATATTTATAAAAAAAAAGTTTTTAAAAGTCTCCCAAAATCCCTGTCCCGTCCCGTCCCCCCAAATCTCGTCCCCTCTGATAGCGGGATGTGGGACGGGGCGGGATCACTTCGTCCCCCCGTCCCGCCTATCCCGCTCCCGATCCACTTCCGTCCCCCAAATTCCGTCTCATCCCATCCCACTTGCCACCCTTAATTCGAAATAAATGTTGTTTATGATTTTGATACATCTATTAATAAAAATGAATTGATCAAAATTGTTAACATTATTTTAGAAGGTACACTAAAAAAGTCCAAACCCTTTTTAGCTGATTACATGTATCAACTATCATCTTCTACATGAATTATCTTTAATACTTTTAATTCCTACAATAAATTTAAGTTGTGAATATCATAGTAAATATTACTCTTATGTTTTAAGAACTATTCAAAGTTAAAATAATATATTTTTTAAATTCTCATCATCCAGTTATCTCAATTTTTTATCATTAAATAAGAAATCAAAAATATTTTCATAAATTTGAAATTTTCAAATCCATATTGAAACGAAAGCATGACTTGATCCATGTATAGAAAAAATCAACTCAAAACGATCCTTTTAATAATTTTCTTGTTTAATTTCAAATTGCTTAATTTTGTCTTATTAGTAGTTGGCGCAAATAGTTGAAAATTTGAAATACCCAGTGTTATCAATAGGTATAGTTCTGCTTTGTTTTAATTCATGTGACCTAATAAAATTAAATATATAATTTTGAAAAATATAAAGAAATATATTCTTTTTTTTTGTTGACGAAGGAACCCGCAGCCGCTACTCTTTCGAGTGCGCACAGGGTAAACCCCGGGCTGACGCAATAGCCTGCAAACCACGTCAGCCGATTAACCACACTTGACAAGCCATGTGTGACAGGCTCAACCAAGAAGGTTTATGCAGGGGATCGAACTCGTGACCTTGCGGTCCCGCGCTCTACTGCTACACCAACTTGGCTACCCTTGCGGGTAAAAACTTTGAGGGTAAACTTTTTATACTAGCCATCCCCACCGCATCACTGCGGCTCCACACACAAGAAATCCCACCTCCATCCTGGCCCTACGGAGTGGGTACCGCAAGGCTTGCAGGCGAACAATGGAGGGATTTTTTATGAGGCTTGGTTCTAGTCTCGCTGGTCATGGGAATCGAACTCGAGACCCAAGACAGCAATACCCTTAGTGTAATGACCACTTGGCCAAACACCTCGGATAAAGAAATATGTTCCTTGATTTTATTGATGAATGGTTTACAATATATATAAGGTTATAAGAATATTTACTTTGATGCAAACTAGATAACTAATTAACCTAATTACAAAAGAATTATAATTCTACCTAAAATAGGAGATATATAATTAATACATAGCGGGAGCTTAGTGCACCAGGATATCCTTTTTTTATACAATTAATGAAATAATATTGGAAAATATTCTATTACACACCCGCAGTCGAAGCGGGAAGTTCTCGAGCACTGAGACTTACTCAAAAATCATCAAATAGTATGCGTGGAAGTCATTTGGTGAAGATGTCGGCAATCTGAGATCTAGAAGGAACATAAAGGACACGAACTTGACCACGAGCCATTTTTTTATGAACGAAATGAATGTCCATCTCAATGTGTTTAGTGCAATGATGTTGGATGGGATTGCCGGAAAGATATATCGCACTAATATTATCGCAGTAGACCAGTGTTGCCTTTTGAATCCGGTAGTGAAGCTCAAGTAGAAGGTTATGGATCCAACAAGACTCAGAGACGACGTTGGCAAAAATTATGTATTCTGCTTCTACACTGGATCAGGATAATGTAGGTTGCCCTTTGAAAGACCAAAATAATAGGTTATCTCCAAGAAAAATGCAATAACCAGACGTGGAGCGTCGGGTATCAGGACATCCACCACAGTCAGCATCAGAATAGGCAGTGAGACCAGTGAGCGAAGACCTTTATAGATGTAATACAAAGTGTAGTGTATCTTGGACGTATCGTAAAATACGTTTGAGGGCATGCATGTGTGCTTCCGCCGGACTGTGCATATGTAAGCATATTTTTTGCACGACATAAAATATGTCTGGTCTCGTGAATGTGAGGTACTGTAGGGCCCATCCAAGCTACGATAGCGAGTCAAGTCTGAATATGAAGGGTCAGAATCAACGTTGAGCTTAAAATTGGTGTATATATGCGTGTGAGATGGTTTGCAAGATGTTATACCTGCACAGTCAATGATCTCTTCGGCGTACTTCTTTTGACATAGAAATACGCCTCAAGAATGTCGAGTGATAGAGATGCCCAAGAAATAACTTAGAAAGCCCAGATCTTTCATAGCAAACTTAGAGAAAATGAGAGACATAATGGACCGGCGGAGAGCATCAGATAATGTAGTGAGGATAATGTCATCAACATATAATAATAGGTAAGCCATGTATGTACCCTTGTTGTAGATGAACAAAGAATGATCAGATCTGTTGTGTGTAAACTGATAGAGGAAACATAATCGTTGAACTGTTGGTACCATGCTCGAGGAGCCTGTTTCAGTCCATAGAGCGATTTCTGCAACAGACACACATAATCCGGATGAATATGATCCCTAAAACCCATAGGCTGATGCATATATATTGTTTCATGAAGATCCTCATGCAAGAAGATATTCTTGACATCAAGTCAGGGGCGAAGCCAGGATTTCGGGCTAGGGAGAGCCTATTTTGGTATAGGGGAGTCTATTTTGGTCTAGGGGGAGCGAAAAAAGGCAATTCTATTGTAATATCATGAATATTTCTAGTAGTATACTAGAAAAATTTAAATTTGAGGGGGAGCCTGGGCCCCCCTGATTACACACTAGCTCTGCCCTTGGATCAAGCTGATGAATGAGCCAAGACTTGGATATGACAATACTAAGGACGGTCCGGATGGTTGCGGACTTTACGACCGGGCTAAATGTTTCATCATAGTCTGTTCGCACCTGTTGAGACATGTCATCACCTACAAGACGAGTCTTGTACCTCTCAAAAGAACCACCGATTTCTTTTTATATCTAAAATCCACATAGAACGAATAATGTTAGCATCAGGTGGACGGGGTACTAGGTCTCATATCTTATTATCAATAAGAGCATTATATTCGTCAATTATTGTGGATTTTCAATTAGGATCGGACAAGGCATCCTTCGGGTTACGAGGGACAAGGTAAAGGATAATTGAAATGGAAAGGTTAAACAACTGTTTAGTCTTATGAATTCCATGCATGGCACGAGTTTCCATGGTCCGAGAGTTTGTCTCAAGATGCAGGACGGGAGGGGGGTTTTGCCGCGGGACTTTCGGGAATAGGAGGAATGACAGGAGTGACAGTACTGGATGGCCAAACCTCAGTTTGCCGAGAGGTGGCTGCGTAATCACCCTGAATCGGGATGTTTCGGGCTACCGCCAGCAAAACCGGGTGGGCAAGTAGTACCGGACTGGCTGAGGTGGTGGCGGGTGTCAGCATCTGGAACATCGGACTATGTAAATGATGAATTAGAAGAGGGTTTAGGTCATCATCTAGGAAGTCGTAGGAATGCCGATGTGGCGAGTGTAGAGAGCCAAATGGGAATTGAGACTCATCAAATAGGACATGATGTGAAATAATAATTTTACGGCTTGATAAGTCATAGCACGAGTAACCACGATAATTGTCACGGTAACCGAGAAACACACACGAGGAAAACCGAGGTTGGAGTTTGTGAGTGGTCAGATGGAGAGGGTAACAAATACATCAAAAAATACACAAGTGTTGGTAGGAGGGGTTCCTACGAAACAGAACGTGGGTGTCGACCGTTGAGTTAGAGACTTATTTGAGATTATGTTTAGGAGATAGGTGATCATGAAGCGTGTGTAATGCTAGAATTGAGGAGGAATTGAGGCGTGATCAAGTAGGACACGAATGAGGTTGTTTATGGTTCAAAATTTTCATTCGGCTTTACCTTTGGGGGGATGTGTGAGGGCAGGAAAAACAAAGGTAAGACCATTTTTTGAGCAAAACTGTTTGAATTGGTTATTATCGAATTCTCTGCCATTGTCAAAATGAAAACATTTAATGCTCTTTTAAAATTGTGTTTTTACTAAAGCACTAAATGAAAAAAAATGGGGTAGACCTAGATTTATTTCCAATTAGAAAAGTCCATAGAAACTTGGAATAATCGTCTAAAAATAACACATAATATCGAAGGCTAGACGTACTCAAAATTGGGGATGTCCAAAAATCACTATGTATGATATCAAAAGGCATTAAAGTACAATTTGTAGATGCAGAAAATGGTAATTTGACATGTTTCCCAAAAATACAAGATTCACATATATGAATCCTAGAAATACGATTGCAATTAAGAAAATTATTTTTCCTAAGGGAGCCTAAAACAGAGTCTCTCAGATGTCCTAATCTAGAATGTCATAAGGAAGACGAAAGAGCAACAAAGGTTGAGGGAATGAGGCTGGATTATTGATGACATTTGAAATAAGGTAAAGATCTCCGGTGCTGTCACATCTCATTATTCGTCTCTATGTCGTAAAATCTTTTACAGTAAAACCAAAAGGATCAAAGTCAAGGGAAACCCAATTGTTAGTTGTGAAAATCACACATAGATTAGATTCTTAATGAGTTTAAAAGCATAAATGATATTTTTAAGATTAGTGGTAGATGTGGTGGGGATAGGGAGGAATGACTATAACCACATATGGGATTGCCTTGTCCACTACCAATAATAATATTTCGATTTAAATTACTCAAATTGGAATAAGACGAGAGAGTACCTTGTGATGTCGTCATGTGAGATGTGGAGTTTGTGTCCATATACCAATTTTCATCTGGAGTTTTGAGTGACATTGTTCTCATAGCTTATTCATTGTCAGTCGGTGTATAAGTCGATGACGGGGGGCTGTGTTGTGGACGTGGGCCAAGTATGTCAGGTTGGGCCTTCATGTTCTGAGGTAGAGTCCACGAGGATGTCGTATATGGGAAAGGAGGGAAGGCCCATGATGGTGGGGCCCAAGCGACCCACAACGGGTAGGCAACCCACGGCAGAGGCTGCTGCCACTACTGCGGAAGCTGCTGTCGGCCGGTGGGGACTACCCCTTCACGACACCATTATTACTTGAATTTCTTCTCCCGCGTCCCTTGCTGGACTGCCTGCTTCGGCGGTTATTAAGAGATGAAGTGGATTGTTGCTGCTCCTCTGGCCGACGGTTCTGGTTGCTGGACTGGGAGGCCCTTCCATCGACGGAGGGGTCGACGGTGGTGGTTAGGGCGGTATCGGGATTGCTGGCCCGAGTGATGTTGCGCTTGATTTTCTGGGTTTACTTAAGGATGAGCTTCGAACGGGCTTCATAAAATAGAGGTAACGGCGTGCATTGCTGAAATATGGAGACAACACCGTCATAGGATTCGTTCAAACCTACAATGAGTTGCATGACCAATCGCTGATTAGTAACTGGTGTGTCGACGTTGGAGAGTTGGTCGACAAACATCTTGAGTTCTTGACAATAGGCAGACACGTTTGAGAAATCGTCCTGATGAACGTCCTTGAACTAATTTTCAAGGTATAACTCTCATTGAGTTTTGTTGTCGTGGAAATACTGTCCAAACGTTCCCACGTTTGGTGGGCAGTGGCATCGGTCTCAATGATGGTGTGCAACAGATCATTAGATATCGTGTCGTATATCCACTGGAGGACGGCTGCGTCCAAATGGGACAAAAGTGCTTCATCAGAAGTCGAAGCCGATAGTACGTCTATGAACTTCGACGTGGGAGGAATGATGTGGTTGATAACTCATAAACACGATAATGGATCTTAAAAAGCTATGCCCACGAGGAGTATTGACCCTTTTCCATCTCAAGAGTCACAGGGATGAAGTTTTTTTATATTGTTTACGGCAAATGTCAGATGAAATTTGATTTGTCAGCTATGAAAGAGGAAATTTAGGAGGAAGATGGAGGAAGAATGGCAGGAAAAACTAGGGTTCCATCATGGAGAAAGAGGGGGGCGAGAGAGATCGGTTGATAGGGTTCTGACGTGGGCTAGGTGCCGACGTGGAAAAAAAAGTTGCGGCCGAGAGGATGTATCGGCGGCTAGGGTAGGATTTGTAATTTTAGGCTACTGATACCATAAAGGAAAATGTTCCTTGATTTTATTGATGAATGATTTACAATAAATATAAGGTTATAAGAATATTTACTTTGATACAAACTAGGTAACTAATTAACCTAATTACAAAAGGATTATAATCCAGATAAAATAGGAGATATACAATTAATGAAATAATATTAGAAAATATTCTATTAAAATATGCTATAATATTTATGTGGCTATAAGAATTTTGGAATTGTGACTTAAATATGTCATTATATTTGTGTGAGAAGTTTATAGTTAAATTATTTTTAAATATATATGGAATGTGTTTCTATAAACGGACCAAGGAGAAAACAATTCACATAATTTAGAACGAAGTGAGTAATACTTATTTAAATTTAATATTATATTTATTATTAGAAGTAAATTTTGAGACCTCATATTTTTTAAGCCTAAAACAAATTCTTGACACCCATGCAAAATTACATTGTGTGTCTTCTTAAATTAAGTGTCACTATCTCTATTGAGACGTTTTCAATCAAAGTAGCGGCTGAGGATTTCTCAGTAAAAAAAATCATTTCAAGTAGAGAAAAATGTACTACAACGTTATTTGACCTCCTAAATCCTAATAGTTGCGTAGACACCTAGGGGCTGGGGCTGGGGCTGGGGCTAGGGGTTAAATGCCATATTAATTAGCCCCTCTATACTTCGTTAACCAAATAATTTCGTCGCCATATTGGACGAGTGAATAACTTATAAGGTCACTCAACTATAATATATTCTCATGACTCAGATATTGAGTTATCTAAATATGCTCCAATTTGTTTCAATTCAAACTTACAGAGTTCACTTTTGACTAGCATTATATATTTTTATATTAATAATAATTAGATTAAAAGAATTATTGCAAAGAAAATTAAATTATTCCTTTAGTTTTTTTTGGCTATAGTGAGAAAACAAATTTAAGTTGAATTACTTTATTGATATAAAATTCATCACTGATTGGTTAATTCAAAATTAGATCTTGAAACCTTGAGACAGTTGGTTTTATGTTTTCAATGATTTAGTATATTCTCTATTTCTTAATTTCTTCAAACTAAATCTGTTAATTTAGTTTCTCAATGAAAGTTAAGGAAAGAACTGAAATATTTTAAGGAACCATGATAATGTACTATTAACGAGACGCGAGGTAGAGTTAACGATAGGTTAGAAGTTTGAAAACATGTTTTAGAGTTTAAGGGTTTCAGGTTAATTAAGCATTATTAAAACAAAGTACTTATGTCACACCCCATCTTCAGGGGATGTGTATAACACCTCGTACCTTTAAACTAAGTCATGTTTATGATTCAAAGGTGTAAGAAATCAATACGGGGAGTTTAAAGTTGAAAACCAGTTTCAATTCTGCAAACACGATTCTACGCCGTATTATACAGTAGAATTATTTACGATCCGTTAAAATAACCGTCGATTTCATTTTTGAAATTGACGGCACTCTGTAAATTTTACGGATCGTATAAATTTATACAACCCGTCGAATACGGTCGTCAAATCCCTCTGACAGCAAAGTATAAATACGCAACTTAGTCTTGAAAAGTCAGTTTTCAGTCCCCAAGCCCTAGAATGAAGTCTCTCTCTTCCCAACTTTCTCCTACATCGAGGTAAGCCTATTCAATTTATTTCAAGTGAATTCTAACGTACATACAGAATTCTAAGTAGAAATACATTGTTCAAACCTAGGGTTTTCAAGTTAAACCCAATTCAAGATTTCAAGTTCAATCTTTGGAGTTCTTCTTCAAATTTTGGATATTTTTATTTCAAGTCTTGACGTGAATAAGGTCTGTAGAGCTTCTATCCATGTGGGGAAATTATTATTTTCCCCACGCCACATGTAATCCATGAACCAAGAATCCTTCAAACCTAACCTCATACATGTTAAACTATATATATATATATATATATATATATATATATATATATATATATATATATATATATATATATATATATATATATATATATATATATATCATGTTGTCGTTTATTATATTCATGATATGTCAATTGTGATTGTCATGAACCTGTCCGTAATCCATAAACTCATGCCTTGATTTCCACGAGTTCTTAAACACAAGTTATGATCATTATCACTCAGTTCCATGAAGTCCTACATGTTTCTCATGATTAATACAAGTTATATTACGTAATCTTCACATGCTAAATTATAATTTTACAAATTTTGTTTATAAGTTATTTCATGAAATTCATGAGCTTTCAAGCCAACTATTTTCAAGTACTTATTTTAGGAGTTGTACAAATTATCGAGAAGACTCAGACAAACTAAACTACGTATGCCAACGTAGGATAAGGGTCGCTCGCCAGATGACGATACCTTCTTATTAGACCTTGTGGGATTATTGGATCCATCATGTTCATGTTCCGTACTCCAGAAAGGTACGAGATGGCTAAGCTGATCGGGCAGATATCAGACTCAATGGTGACACGTAGTAGTTCATGTCAGTTTTACTAATGCTCTTCCTACAGATATACAGATATACAATTTATAGATTTTTCACATGTTATTATACTCATGTTCATGTTTCAGTTTCATGTTCCTATTATATCATATGTTTGCTTATTGTTTCAGTTTATTTACATACAGTACAATTCAAATGTACTAACGTCATTTGCATGAGGCATGTACTTCACGGTGCATGTGTTGAGTTTCTGGGAAATGGATCTTCTCAATAGGATTACTTCGGTATCAAATGTTTGATGGACCTCATTGCATTGGGGTGTCAGTCTATTATTTTACATCATGATTATTAGTATAGGTATGTCAAGGCCTTGTCTTGATAAACAGTTTTGCATACTCTTGAGTTAGAAGTTTCATATATTATACTAGTTTAGCATGCCAATCATGTCAGTATTATTATTTTCATACTTATCATGTTATTTTCATATATTTCCGCTATTATATTTCAGGCTATGTTTTCAGCATATGTTTTACAAGAATTACTTTAGCATGTTTTGATGCCCATGATGATCAACTAGCCTTGTGGTTCTCTCGGTCACATGCAGTCAGGCACCGAGTGTCGTTATAACACCTCATACCTCCCAAAGTCATATTTATGATTAAAGATTTTAGGAAACCAAGATGAAGTGTTATGAAAACTAATCAAGAGCCTTTGAGCAAAGCATAGTCGGAAGTTACTCTACGGGCCATGTTTTCAAGTGAGTTTCCACAAGGCCTAACTTCAAGCGAGTATTCAAAAAATTCTATACATAGTTTAGGAAACCTTCCTCCATGAAAGTTGTATCCCTTTGAAATACGTTTTCATCCATATATAGTGGAGCTCCAACAAAGCTCCGTGCTAGAAGTTATGGTAATTTTACTGAGATGCTATTAGTATCATAGAAAAATATGAAAATTCGTCTAAGTGTAAAATGGACAAGGGAGCTCGCCCGGCGAAGCCCAGAGTGAGACAACATCTCGATATAGACCTCGTCCAGCGATGTAGTACGTCCAAAAAATATATTTTTTGTCAAAAATTCATCTAAGTGTAATATGGACAAGGGAGCTCGACCGGCGAAGCCCAAGGTGAGACATTACCTCGGTATGGACCTCGCTCAGGGAGATAGAGGGTCCAAAATGCCCATCATTTAAATACAATACTTAGTCTAAAAATCATTCACCAACCCATCCAACCTCGTAGAAAACTCTATCAAAAGCATTGTTCTCTCCTCCCGACCTCCCACAACAAGGTAAGTTCTCTTCTATTGATATATTAGTAATTCTATCATTAAATTATGATTAGTAATATGTTTCTTCAACCAAAAATATAGAATTAAAAATATAATCCTTCACAAGTGATTCAAGCTAAATTTTGAACTTCCTTCGTAAAAAAGCTACTTAGTTCGTTGGGTTGAAGCAACACCAGGTATGTAGAGCTTCTATCTACGTGTGAAAACATCATTGTTCTTTTTCACGCCACAGTTATCCATGAAACTATGAATTTCCATAACCTAGGATTCTTACTCAAGTTCATGATGATCATATATGCTTGTATAGTTATATCTCATGTTATATCTTGACTTCATCAATTACATTCATGACATACTATGTGACTGTCATAAACCTATCCGAAATCCATGAACACATGTTTGAATTTCATGAGTTTTTAATTACAAGTTATGATCATTATTCCTCAGTTCCATAAGTTTATACATGGTTTTCATTATTTATACAAGTTATATAATATGTCTATTTCACATGCTAAATTATGATTTCAAACCATGTTTTATAAGTTGCTTTCATGAAACTCATGGGCTTACAAACCACTATTTTCAAGTACATATTTTTTGGAGTTGCATAGTTTACCGAGAAGACTCAAATAGCCTGAAACTGCATATGTCACCATAGGATAAGGGTCACTCTGCTAGAGAATAATGCCTTCAGATTGTATATTGGATTCTTTCATGGCATGTATATGTCACGACCCGACCTCGGGCCCGCGACTGGTGTCTTACCCCGGGCACCCTAGTGATAAAACATCAGAGAAAAATCACCGAAAAATAAAACTCATGAGAAATAAACAGTGATACAAAAACGGGCTGACCCAAAAGTCGCCTTACTGCATAAAAATATAAATGAAAACTTGAACAGTATCCTTTACAACCCTGCCCACAACAAGATTTTCTGCACCTCTAAGAATGTAATAACAACTATGACGGACGTGGCCCGCCATACCCCTGAATGTACAAGTACCTACAATAACAGGGGACTATACCAAAAGATAAGCCTCCGGAGAAACGGGGCTTCCCAAATGCAGAACTGTGATCCTATGAGCGAAGATCAACAACAGGTGTACCTCAACCTGCGGCATGAACGCAGCCTCCCGAAGAAGGTCAGTACAACAGGTACCAAGTATGTGAAACTGAAAAATACTAAAATAAAATCATAACAGTCTATATAAAACAGGAGACATGTATGATAACCAAAATATAGTACACAAAGCCTGGTCAACAACAAGAATAATGAAAGTCAACATCGTCTTTTAAAAAGACCATTTCACAATCTATAAACAATCATGTCAAGTCAGGGACGCATGCCCTCAAAGTCATTACTCAAATATAACCACGGATCTCATGCCCAACAATATCAAACGTGCCCGTGGAATTCCTTCCTCACTGCCGGCAGTCTATGATATAACAACACCAAGGAGTACACATGAACACCAGGTCCCACCTGCGCCATAAGAACCGTGACGGCAAGTACGGGCCGACTACGGATACCTCCGCCACCCCGCCACCGGGGTAAGTACGAAATCCAACTACCAGATACCTATCGTACCAATAATACTGTATAACTGTACCACAAAGCTGACCGGGGTAAGTACGAAAGACACTACCAGATACCACCTGCATCACGTCGCTGACCGGGGCAAGTACGAAAGCTAACTACCAGATACCGCCTGCATCACGAGACTTCCTAAAGCTATAACACATCTCACGGCCGACCGGCAAGTACGGCGCCGACTACCGATACCTCTGCGTCACATCGGCCGGGCAAGTACGAAAGCCAACTACCAGATACCTCCTGCATCACGAGACTTCGCCATAATACTGACCGGGGCAAGTACGAAAGTCAACTACCAGATACCGCCTGCATCAGCTACGACCGGGGCAAGTACGAGGTTTAACTACCAGATACCGCCTGCATCAGCTACCCTCATGGGGAGCTAGTCCATGGAATACCACTATCAAGAGGGAACGAACCCTCATCGTGGCCGCATACCCGTGGACCCTCCATCGAGTCAGTATGCCCAACATGATCGAGAATAACATGACCGACCCTCCATCGAGAGACGCGGTAGCATAAGGATACAATACTGGTACTCCAAGACTAACACAAGCAAACATAGGCAAGTTATTCACACTCAAGGTACTTTCATTTTATGCCAAAAATCTGGGTTTTAACCCCAAGGTACTACTACTTTATCTCTTCAAAAAGTCCATTTCTTTTCATAAAAGTCACATGATACTAACACCCGTAGTATCAAAATAGAGTAACTATTATTTTAAGTAAACCAAAACAATTTCCATACTTCCTTTTCAAATAAACCAAGACAATACCATGTCTTTCTTTTTAAAATAAAAACACTTCTCCCTTTTAAAGTCAAGTCAACAATATACTTTTCAAAATAGTTTAGGCTTCCTAATTTCAAATTCCCAAGTCTCATATCTTTTAGAAATCAAGTTTCTTACTTTGGAAGTTCAAGAAACCAGTACTTGTTTATAATGATCTTATTAAAGCAGCCATGATCTAGAAAATGTAATACAATTTTGTCTTATCTTAGCTTCTATGCAGATGGAGGAATTCTACTCATTTTAATTTAATTGGTTGTCGATACATTTTCATTTATTAACGTTGCAATGGCTTGTTCGTTATTTATTCTCACTCGTGTCGTAAATTAGCAAAATCAACTCTACTCCAAAATATACAACTAACGACCCTTACCAACATCCCCCATAAGACTGGGTAAGATCTAGGATAACTTTATTCTTTTTAAAGACCAAGTACTCATTGCTCACGTATGAGGTTTCACAACCTTTTTACACAATTCAAGTCCTTAACATTTCATATCAAGACACTTAACTCTAGAACCAAGTCAAGGACACAAAAAGGAAATCCAACTCCTTTAACACACGTGCGTCAACCGCACTATATATTTCACAAATAATCATGCTTAAGAGAATAGGAAGAATCACATACCTCGCGGCGATTATCGACAAGTAGCAAAAATGCTCCAAAGTACTATAACTTTGCTAGCCCTTTCCACCCTTCAAGTAGAATACGCTACTCGTAGTACTTCACCCTATAATGACCATAATACGTCTATTAGCTTCTAGCTTTAACGTAGAATATTCTAATTGTAACGTCCCTTATTCTACGAAAATTTGGACAACACTTCCTTTGTTTCTACGTACTTTACCACCTTTTTCAAGGCTCGAATTCAATATCCAAACGCCACTTTTAAGGCCCAACAATCCAACAATACAAAGGGGATTACACGCCTAATCTTGGACGTGTAAAATTTAGCCCCACAATTCATATTAAAACAATCCAACTAGTTCAAGGCAACTCTTTGGCTATAACATGCTCACATATCAACCTTTTCAAATCCTTTCAATTCAACTCGTTAATTCAACATGATATATAAGTCTTAACCAATTATAACAACGATATACCCTTCTATAAACAACATGCAACGATTTTTGCTAACAACCGAATTGATTACCACACTAGTGACTAACATGCCCATTTTTGGTTTTCAACAAGTCGACATGATCCAAATGGTTTCAAACTTTAATACTTAAACCACATGCTCATTTCTCAAATACTATAACTTGAAATTTTCAATTACATGAGAAGGTGAAGGTTTTACCTCAATAAGCCCTCTTTCCGAAATCTTTTTCAAACTAAAATCACCAACACGAACCCTCTACAAGCTGCCAACATAATTCCTTCTTGTCGTCTTTCCAAAATTTTACTAGGCCTTGGTTTTCCCTTGAAATTTCTAGAGAGAAGGGAGAGGAAATTTTTAGAGAGAAGGGAGAGGAAATTTTTAGAGAGAAGGGTTCTTTGAAAAATGACCAAGTCTTCAAGACTTGGTCAATAAATAAGACTTCCTCTTAGTCAAACAGATGGGAGGGACACTTGTCACCCTTCCCCAGGCTTTTAACAAAATATCTTCTGATTTTTCCCCTGTTTTCGCGAAATTTCCCGCCTCGGCGCCGCGGCGCTGAAACTTCTGAACACCACAGCACTTATGGCGTCGCGGCCCTGCATCCGGCGCTGCGGCGCTGTGGCACCTGGCTGAACACACTTTCCTGTTCGTCTGCCCACTGAATTTGTAACTTCCATATCTTTCTACTCCGATGTCCTATCGACGAGCGGTTTGTTGCGTTGGAAACTAGACTCAACGAACTTCATACTGGGCTATTGAAACACCTAAAAACTCCTAATGAACTAGGAGATATACCGCTCCAAAGTTGACTTAAAACTGTCCAAAATATTCTGTCAACTTATCTTTCCAATTCAATTCTTATTTCCCTTCGTACGTTCCCAATACATTACCCGAAATTCCAGGGTGTAACAGTATATGTCTCATACCCCAACAAGGTATGAGATTGCTCTTCTAATCGGGTTAGGTACCAGACTCAACATACCCATGTTGTATTTCATGTTGTCGGTTATACTATCGCTCCTTCCACAGATATACAATTATATTAATATATAGATATATAGATACACAACTTTTTGATTATACACTTATTTTATACTCATGTCATATTATGGTCATGCTCATGATACAATTTCAGTTTCATGTCCTATTATTCCATGTGCCTGCTTATTTCTTCAGTTGATTTACATACATTACAATTTAAATGTACTAATGTCCCTTTGCATGGGGCCTGTACTTCACGGTGCAGGTGCTGAGTTTCAGGGAGACATATTTGCTCAGTATAAGCAATTTTGGTGAGCCCCATCTCATTCGGGTGTCATTTCAGTTATTTTATGATTATGCATTATTAGTAGAGGTATGTAAAGGCCTTGTCCTGATAAATAGTTTTGCAAACTCATGTTGTCACATATGTCATAGACTAGTCTAGTTATCATGTCATGCCAGTTTTCAATTATCAGACTTATAATGCTTTCAGATTATTTCTGCTATGATCATTTCAGACTTTAAATATAGTACTATATTTTACATGTTTTAAATTAGTACTATATCATGTTTTGATGTTTATGTAAATTAGCAAGCCATGTGGTTCGCTCGGTCACATGCAGACAAACATCAAGTGTCGTGTTTTGCCTAGGTCATAGTTTAGGGCATGATAAAGCTTGATATTAGAGCACGAGGTTCAGGTGTCTTAGGGATTCTATGAAACTGTGTTTAGTGAGGTCACTTTTATGTATGTGAGGACGCCACACATATAAACAGTTGACCACCAAGACATCTAGGATTGTCTCACTTCTTTCATACTCTAGATCATGCAGTTAGAGTTATACCTTCAGGACATTCTTCTAAATCGTGCATATTATGTATTTCAGAACGTACATGCGAAAAGGAAATCGTCTACAAGCAAGAGAGTTGCTACCAATGCTGCTCGTGAGGGAAATGCTTAGGCTTAAGGAGTCAATTCGGGTACATCACCCCCACCCGATGCCACATGGCCTGTAGAGATTCTAGTTCTGCCGACTCAAACGTTAGGGGAGTTATTCAGCTGTTCACACAACTTGTGGCTACTCAAGCTCAACGACAAGGAATGACTCCAAGAACAAATCTAATGGAGAGTCATCCAGTTTTAGGACTCGTGAATTTCTACGTATGGACCCTCCGGTATTCATTGGGTCAAGCAAGACAGAAGATTCACAGAATTTTATTGACAGTCTTTAGAAAATCTTTCGTATTATACATGCTAATGAGATAGATATAGCAGAGTTGGGAGCTTCTCAATTGCACAATATTGCCAACATCTGGTAGGAGTTGTGGGAGTAGTCCCGTGGGGAAGATGCATCTCCAGCAACTTGGGATGATTTTGCTGATGCTTTTACTGACCATTTTCTGCCAATTGAGGTATGGGAGGAAAAGGCTATAGAATTTGAGAAGCTCAAATAGAATGGTAGAAGTGTTTAGGAATATTATCTTCAATTTGTCTTTTTGGAAAAGTATGATCCACATATGGTCCCCGACTTGAGGGCCAGAGTTAGGCGTTTCGTGTATGGTCTAGACCTTATTTGTATGATGCAATCGATATTACAGCCCAGAACAAAGAGATGACTATTATAAAGATGGCTACTTTTGTACAGGGTAATGAGAGCAGGTTAAAGAAAGATGAAGCCTTGTAGAAAGAGAAGGACATGGAGTTTAATAAGAGGGCTAAGACTACATGTCACATCAGTCATGGGGGAGGTGGAGGCAAACAGTACTTCAAGAACATGTCATTAGGACCTGCTCCATCTTCAGCCAGTGCCTCAACCCCAAATTCCAGGAATGATAACAAGAGGCAGAACTTCGGAGCATCATGCACCTAGTCACATGCCAGTGTGGGTCAAGGTACTTTTAGTAATCCAGTGTGTAGAATGTGTGGTAAGAGGCACCCAAGAGAATGTCTCTTGAGAATGAATGTCTGTTTTAGGTGTGGACAACGAGGTCACTTCAGCGAGACTGCCCATCAGCGAGGTAGGGTACATGAGGTAATGTGACTCAGTCCACAAATTCGGTAGTTCTTCATGATTCTCAGGCCTAGTCAGGGTGTGGTCGCCAAGTCCTATAACATAAGCGGAGGTCTAAATTTCTTGTATGCACTATCAAGTCGTCATGTTACAAAGGCCCGTACAAATGTGGTCACAAGTATATTAACCATTTTCACACTTGACATTTATGCCCTTATGGATCCTAGATCCATCCTATCATATGTAACCTCATTCATTGCTAAGAAATTTATGATGGAACCCAAAAAGTTGCATGAACCCTTTAAAGTATCCACTTCAATTTGTGAGTCAGTTATAGCCAGGTGGATTAATATGGGTTGTCCAGTTAATGTTACACCCATAGTTTGGTATGCGAATGAGAGCATGGTTATACGTTGTGAAGTGATTCGAAATACTTTATGAGGATCCCTTATGACTTAGATGGATTTTGTGAGAGTGTATCGAATGTTGGAAGTTATTGGTATTGAATGAACCATCCCTCGATGATGTTTGACTAATTTAGAGTGATACTCGAAGCGTTTCACATCGCGGATGGGATCCGCCTCGCAGATAGGGCCGTATATCATAAGCCAAAAGTTGAAGAAAATTCTAGAAGGAAGTGTGTCCGCATATGGCTATATGCGGGCGGCGCATATGCCATCGTGGATCCGAGGCAGTGGCTAACCAACTATGCCTATTTAGGCGGTGAAAGCCTCACTTCATCTCATTTTAGACAAAAATTATTCCCATTACTCTCTATGAGGTCCCTTAACATATTACTAATATCCAAGAGCCATTACAAAGTAAATCAACCTAATTTTAGCATGAAGATGTTGGAAATTACAAGAAAAAGATTGTGTGAGGTCCATATGAAGTTAATGATTATTGTGAGCTAGGTGGATCTTGGAGTTCAAGTTGAACCTGCTAAGTAAGGTATGTGTAACACCCTTTTGGTTATGCTTGAGGTTGATCTTAAGTTAGATGAGTTATTTAGATGAAGAATCATGAACTAGAACTTAAAGAAAAGAAGATGAAGTTGTCTCGTGTTGGGCTGTTTTGTAGCAATAGATATAACTTGTAGATGGGTATGATGTTTATGTTGTTATTGTGTTGTCTAAGTGTTGATATTGAAGGTGGAGAATCTCCTCCCAAGCTAAAGGAAAAAGTAACTAGAAAAGATGTAAAAGTTGAGTTTTATGTTATTAGAATTATGAGTTATTTTGGAGTTATTCCTTGGTTTTTATGGCTGGAAATCATGGTGAATAAGTTTTGTATGTTTTTGTTGTTTGTATGTTTTTCTTGATATGGAAAAAGTAAGGAGATATGGGAGATGTTGTTCGATTTTCCGTAAAGCGAGCTTGTCGCTCGATAGTTAGCTAGTATGCCCTTCTTGTTGACATGAGTGTTATTTGTTGTTATAGATGGGTGATGAAGAGGCGGACTGCAGTGTAATCATTAAATATATCCTTCCAATGTATGTAAGGGCTATCTTTTTTTCTTTCTGGCATGAATCCATAGATATGTCCCTTTTTGTAGAAGTCAAAGGGGGCTAGATTGCCTCTATGTTTCTTAGTGACGGATTAAGACCGTCTAAGAGTTAAGGAGTCAATTGTGAGTAGAGCTCCCATATAAGTCCTAATAAACAGAAGTTCTAGCGCCTATAAGACATCCATAAGTTATCTACATATAAGTTAAGAGTCCGAATAGAAAGAGATTTAAAGAAATGAGTTAATAAACAAGTAGCAGAACATACGTAAGAGAAGATAAAATTGTACTAGCTAGAAAATCAGGTTGTAATAGCCTAGCAAGAGGAATGTTTGCGTATATTTGAATAGGATTAAGAGACTCCCTAAGGTCAAGAGAAATAGAGTACGAAGTATGATAGAATAAGTCATTTAGAAGAGTATAACACATGAGTATATAAGATACTCCCCATACCTAAGAAAGAAAGAGATATGCAAGTTATGGAAGTAATGAATTGAGCAGCATAAGGAGATTGTTGGAAGAGACCTAGGATAGTAAGAGACTCCATAAATCCAACCGAGTAGCTCACAAGATAGTAAGTACGAACTGTGAATTACAGAAAAGACTAGATGAGTTATGAGTTATGCACGCAAGTACTTAGTTTACAAATGATTACTTGTTGTTGTATGTATGCACTCACCTTCGAGGCTATTTCCACTGCCTTCGGGGCTATAATACAGATTAACTTCGGTGCTATACAGATATATGTATTGCCTTCAGGGCTATCCAGATACAGATTGCCTTCGGGGATATACAGACATGCGCTTGCCTTTGGGGCTATACAAATATAGATTGTATTCGGGGCCATTTAGATACATTTGTCTTCGGGGTCATGCACTTACATGTCAGATCCTTTATGATGCCGGAATATTTTGTTCAGATTATATTCTAGATAGTAATGTAATAAAGATCAGAAATCAGAAATAGTAAGGATAATACATAAAGACAAGACAAAATTGACTGTATAGATAAACATAGGGGCCAAGAGGTCCAAGCGACAACGACTAAAAGTTCATCGATAGGTTGTGGTCATTCCACTCCCGTCCCTTCCTTTCAGTAGAGACTTCCAAAATATTTACTCATGTTCTTCAACTTTAGAGTATATATATATTCAAATTATTTTCTACCTTACATTCTTGGTATATTTCTTTATACTGACATCCCATTGCTGGGGCGCTGCATTTCATGCCTGCAGATATAGGTAATCAGTTCGATTAGTTCTCCTAGTAGAGCAGACCTAGTGAAAGATCAGTAAGACTCCATCTCTTCCAGAGTGCAAGCGAGTCTAGAGATCAGGTAACATATATTCTGTACAAAATATGGGTAGGCCAGGGCACTGTCCCGACTATATTTTATGTTAGTTAAATTTAGAGGCTTTGTAGATACAGGTTCAGTATGTTCAGTATATCAGTGGCCTTGTCGACCTTTGTTTTATATTTATTTGAATTTAAGCACCATGAGAAGTTTACAGAGGCCTCATTAGCCCTTATTAGCTTTTAGTAAGAACAAGTTTGGCCTGGCCGACCTAAGTTAAGATTGCTTTTACAGTATGGCCTCAAGGTCCTAGCTTGCCTATAGGACTTAGACTTCGAGTTCTGTTTAGTATGCTCTAACCTAGAAAGGTACTGAGTGTTAGTCACCCTCTTAGGTTAGGGTGTGATAGTTAAAGTCTATCACCGCTTTACCATAGACAATTTGGTAGAGTTAGAAATGGTAGACTTCGATGTAATCATGGGTATAAATTGATTGTCTTCATGTTATGTCACAGTAGATTGTAGAACCAAAATTGTAAAATTCGAATTTCCTGGTGAAACAGTAATAGAATGGAAAAGTGATTTAGTAGCACCCGTAGGGAGGTCATTTCCTATCTTAAATCCAGAAAGATAATATCTAAGGGGTATGTTTACTATCTAATTCAGGTCGGGGATGCAGGTACCCAAACCCCAACTCTTCAATCAGTACCAATTGTTAATGAGTTTTCAGAAGATTTTCCCGGAGTTTTTCCCGATAGGGAGATCGAGTTAGGAATTGATATACTTCCATACACTAAGCCGATATATTCCCCTATACACGATGGCTCCAATAGAGTTAAGAGAACTAAAAACTCAGCTAAAAGATCTCCTTGATAAGAGATTTATTAGACCAAGTGTCTCATCATGGGGTGCACCAATCTTGTTCGTTCGAAAGAAAAATGGATCTTTGCGTATGTGCATTGACTACCAAAAGTTGAACAATATCACCATTAAGAACAAATACACTCTTCCTAGAATCTATGATTTATTTGACCAACTTTAGGGTGCTTAGTATTATTCAAAGATTGACCTCAGATCGGGGTACCATTAGCTTAAGGTTAAGATAGTTGATATTCCAAAAACTACTTTCATAACCCATTATGGTCATTTCAAATTTTGTGTTATGTCATTCGGATTGACAAATACCCTAACTGCTTTCATGGATCTTATGAACAGGGTCTTTAAGCCATATCTAGACTTTTTTGTCATTGTCTTCATTAATGATATCTTAGTCTATTCCCGTAGTGAGGTTGATTATGCAGAACATATCTGAATTGTATTGCAGATACTTCAAGACCGCGAGCTTTATGCTAAGTTTTCCAAGTGTGATTTTGGGCTTAAGTCAGTGGCAATCTTAGGCCATGTGTGTCGCACCCGTTTTTGACCTCGGGGTCTGAACGGTATCCGCAACGTTGCTCTTTAGCGCGGTTCCCTGGATGGAGCAATAATGCTGATTTTGAAGAGTCGCCACCTAATTAGTTAAGTGAATTAGGACACTTGATTTATTGCAATAAAAATACTGCAATTAATCTCCATTTAATGATCTGCGAAATTAGTGAGATTCTGGATCAGGGTTCTTTATTATTCTAAAGGGAAGGGGTTAGGCATCCTTTAAGATCCGCTAACTTGCGGTTATCCGTTCAAACCTAGGTTAATTATTTATTGCCTTTTTATTCTACATATTCTAGACAGTTTTCATAATTTACAATTACAATGGAATGCAATACATAATAATAAAGCTAAAATCAAATAAAAAACTCCGGGACATCTTTTAGCCCTTTTAGGCCTTCTGCACAAGATGATCTCGGGGTACCTGCATAAGACACTTAGTAAAAGAATTAGTAAATAATAAAAATAAATTATCAAATAAACACAACGTATGTATATATATATATAAAAGATATATTTTTTTATAGTGTGGGCTCAGCTAGTGTTATGCCAAGGATACTAAGACATGAGAAGTCAATATCGTTTCGGCTGCGGTAGACTCACCTCCCGGTGAACGATACTATGCATTCTCGTCTAATCTTTTCACTTTCCTCCTCGCCCACATATTCCGTCTCGCTTACCATGGAGGCCTCTAGATCGACGGATAAATCCTTCGTAGGCCAAAGTGTAGTATCATATTCAAAATCAGTAAATACCAATAAGTGTAGCAACATGTTCAAAATTAGTTTAATAAAATAAAGGGGCGAAAATCGTCGTAATCACCCAAAAGATACCAAAAATAATAAGCGGATTCAACAACAATGCGGAAAAACTGTAACAAGGCAAACTCCAGCCAAGTACCCAAACAAAATAAAAAATTAGCCCATTGGACAACAGAACAGATACCCACCAAAATAAAAGCAAACAAAGGTCACCGGAGATATAACTTCCGACATATATCAAAACCACAAAATGCAACGGGACTGAAATAGAATCGAACTGTGTCACGAGTTTCGTAACTCCATGAGATTCAAAACAAAAAATCAGTCCAACAACAAAAGAAACAACCGATAGCCGCAAGAGAAGCAGATAAAAAGGCATCACCGGAGTTAAACTCCAGGAGGTTTCACAAAAGAAGCGGCAACGCTACTTCCACGATTTAACGCCAGAGCGACGCCACCATAACACTGGTATGGGTGTTACGGGCAATGGCGAGATGTTACAATGGGTGACGAACAGAGACGGGTGTAGGTTTCACTGGTGGTGGTTCGCCGGAGTCAGGTCGACGGGAATAATGGCGTGGTGGCAGTGAAAGCAGTGGGTGGCGGTGACTGACGTTGTAACAAGAATGAGGAGGGTCGATGTGGGCTGAGGGAGAAGGGGAGAGTTTTACAAAATAAGAAGGGCTGCTGAGTGTTTATGTGTGTGTGGGGGGGTTGTCTAAACTCCGGCGGCGTGAGGTCGCCTGAGAAGATGAAGGGTGCAGAGGGGTTCCTGTCGAGAGAAAATGAGAGAGAGAGTGAATGAAAAAATCAATAAAATGAGGTGCGGCTGCTCTGAAGTTGTTCTCTCAAATGAAAAAAAGGGGGAGGAGTTTTATTTATAGTGGGTATTTAGGTTTAGGGTTTGTGTTTTTAGGTTTGGTTTTGGGGGGGGGGGGGTGTTGACACCCAATTTTGACCCTCCCGTCCAGTTATTAACTATAAAATTGCACTAATTTTGTAAAATAATTTTTAGGGATTTTTATAATAAAATGCAGCGAATAAAACATAAATACAGGCATAAATAAATAATTTAATAATGGCATCGCATCTTACGTAGAGTTTCAAGCACTTAGAGTCCCGCGTCCGCGTTAATTGATTTCAAGCTCTGTCGTAATTCTTAAATAATTAATAAATACATAAAATAAATAATTTAGCAATAACGTCATGTCAGGTAGCATAACCGCATTTATTAATACGCAAGAAAATTTCATAATCATTTGTAATTTAAAATCAATTTTAATCTAATACACGCTTTTAATAGCGTCGCATTTATAAAGCTTTAAACAATTCTTAAATATCATACTTGCATTTAGCATTTAACTAATTTAATCTAAACTCAATTCAATTTTAATTTAACGTCGCAATAATGCATAATAATAAGATTTTAAATAAAAGCGCCGCATTAAGCATTAATTAAATAGTACGTCCGTCTTTATTTCTTTATAATAATAATTTAAACTCAAGCACCAATTAAATAGCACGCCCATTTTATTCTTGTAATAATTTTAATAAAGCACTTAAATAATTTGAGCACAATTTATTAATTTAATTAACTAATTAAATACCTAAAACTAATACCTAGAATTAACACTTAACTAAACTCCTAATTCTACCCAGCCTTCATACTACCCTCTTAGCCCAATCTACCCGCAGCCCACACCCGCAGCCCAATCACACCCGCAGCCCAACGCCCTTTCCCTTATTTCCCTTCTCACGCAGCCCATCAGCTTTTGCTTTCCTTTCCTCGTCTTCCCCTCTTCAAAGCCTAAGAAACGACAGAACCCTAAACACCTAGCAATCGCCGCCAGCACCTCACCCCTTACCCTAGTCCGGATTTCTCGCCTGAAAATCCGGCTCCCTTTCCTTACCCATGCACGAAGCCAGCCCTTCTTACCATAGATAAACCGAATCCCTACACAAATCCTTCAGATCGCACCTTATCGAATCACACGAAATCAGGAGGGATTTTCTGTTCGTATCAAGCCCAGAATCAGCCCTAATTGCCTACCTAACTTGGAACCCAAATGGGGCTATATAAGCACATGCAGAGAGCACAGTAGAGGGGGGGTAAAAACACAGACAGAGAGTAGAGATAGAGCAGAAACGGGAGAGGAACCACATAGCAATTTAGAGTAAGGGGGGGCATCGACACAGAGCAGTCGGGTAGTCAGGGGGGACACCCCTAGCAGCTAGGGGTGCACAAAGGGTCAGGACCGGACCGGACCGGACCGGACCGGACCGGACCGAGGACCGAACGCCGGGATTATCCGGACCGAAGACCGGACCGAATTTCTCGGTCCGGTCCGGCCCGTCAATTTCGTCCGGTCCGGGTTAGCGGACCGATTGGACCGAATTTGATTTTCCCCAGCCCCAGCCAGCCCCCACCAGCCTCCACCCCAGCAGCTCCTCCCGCCACTTTCGGACGTATTGACATATGAAATATAGGTTGTAAATTGATCAAACTTTATACGGTCATAACTTTGCGCTCGGACGTCCGCTTTACCTAATTTTTTTTTGATTTCGCGATTTTTTTCGATACGGGGTGGCCAAACTGAGTAAGCAGTTTGATTCGTCCGATTTCTCCAAAAACGTCCATCTTGCCCCTCAATTTCTCTTTTTCCTCAAATCGTTACGTTTTTTCCATTTTCAAATCAAAATATTTCACGATGTACAATTGATTTCAACGTAAAAATTGTGTGGCACCGTCCGAGAATGTCAATTTCAGTATTGGTAATTCAATTTTAAAAATAAAATGGGCCCTAACCCAGGAATTATATAATGTTATATATTAGAAATTTATAAAATTAGGAATTATATATATTAGGAATTTAGAAAATTATAAATTATATATATTATATATATTAGGAATTATATAATTCAATATATATATTATATATATATATATATATTATAAAAAAAAAAATCGTCCGGACGGATCAACTCGACTGACCGACCGACCAAACCGAATTATTAAAAACACGGACAAGACCGGACCGAATTTCGATCGGTTCGGTCCGGCCCAAGTGGTTTGGCCCGGCCCGATTTTTCTGGCCCGACCAAATTGTGCAAATTTCTACTAGCGATCAACAATCCGAGAACCTTCCTCTCACATAGGCGTAAACAGAGTCGGAAGTCGAAGCCATCCTCGCCTTTATTCGCATCGCAAAACCAAACCTCCGAATAATCCGACGACTTGATACGCTGGTTCGCCGCTTTCGAGAAGGTAATTTATCATCCCTTTCGTATTTGATTTCCTTTGGCGTGAAATGTGTGTTATTGTGACAAATCATGTCTAAGTTTAGTTGGTGTCGACGATCGCCCACATACGCGTGTAGTGTTGTTTCTGATGGTTTACGTCATAGTCGCTTTCAACTGCTTTTTAACCGATATTATTCGCTATAAATGTCGCGATCAGATTTGTCTGTGTTAACAACTAATCGAATGTCGTCTATGGTATTCCCGCATGTCTTCCAGTAACTGGTTATATGCGTATCGGATATAGGTCTGGAATGATATGAAAAGAACCCCCTAGTTCATTTTGCTGTGTCTGTTGGTGTGTTTTGCTACTGATTTAGTGGTATGTAGTGTTTAATGTTTAAGCAGGCTAATTATGTTAGTTTATTTATGTTTAGAACTATCTTCGTGTATGATTATGTTTTCATATATCGATATGCCTGTGTTATGATCAGGCATCAAAGTTCGCTGGGTTTAGTTGAAATGACTTGAATAAGCTTTATATGTATGGGATGTTGCACACATATGTCTAATTTGTCTACTATAAACATGTGTTCATTGTATCTTGGTTACTAAATTGTCCATGTTAAGCATTTTCCTTTCAATTGTTAGTCGATATTATCCGCATTTCTTGGACAAAGATTATTAGTATTGTTAGCTTGATCGAAGTTCTTGCCGTTGTTTACCGCTTATCCATCCGTTACAAGTTTTTTGTGTGTGTTTATGTTTGTTAGCTTGCCGATATGAACATCCCGAGCCTTGCATTTTGAACAACTAAAAGTGCTTTCATGTTAAGTTGGCAACCGCTTAATCACACGATATCGAATCGCTTATTATGACTCTAAATTATGGTTTAAGTCAACGTAATCACTATCTACAATCTCTGATATTTGTTGGACGAATGTCCGCTTTGTTTGCCTAAAAGTGTTCATCGTATGTTGTTTTGACTATCTGCATTTCATCCGCCAGAACACATGCTTAAAAGGGAATTATGATTCTCGCCATATGCATTTGGACTGTTAATGATTCCAAATCTGAGTGTGAGTCTGTCCCCTGCTCCTATTTTGTCGTGTTCTGGACTGATTTGTGTGCCTTAAGTCTGTATCTTACCTTTTATATTCTGGACTGATTTGCGTGACATGGGAATTGTCCTTTGCTGCTTTGCGTTTGTTGGCATACTCATTGCGTAAAACTCGTTATTTTTAATCGAGGTAATACAATAACAATCGGACTTAACCGCTGAACGGCCTATTTGTGCTTTGACTTGAGCATTCAAAGATACGTGGTAATGGGTGTTGACCTAGGTCCGCCATAGCATCCCTTTCTCTCCTCTCGCTTGTCTGCATCGCCCTCGCCATCCCTATTACTTTTACCACCCGCTGGCTGCCTATTCCATCTCCTATTGTCACATGTTGGTCTTCATGTGCATACTTGCTCAAATACACTATATGTCAAGTGCTTGTTTATTATTTAATTTTCTTGGGACATATACTAACCCTTATCTTCTTTATCTACATGAAATGCATCGGAGCAAAAGGAGGAGTCTCATAGCGAGACTCATTGTGCCTTCCATCAATTGAAGATTTGCATTCACCCGCATCTATGTGCATCCGCCTTCACATTCCTCGGCCTAACTCCTAAAACAAAAATAGGACAAGATGACATCACATCCATCTCAACTCCTTTTACTCGTTAATCTCCCGCCCTATTTTTGTGTCTATTATTTGCTATTGTAATTTCAAGTTATTTAACTTTGTAATTAATAGGAGACGTAGAGCATTTAGCCTTTGAACATATGAGACTGAAGTAATTACATTTAGGAATACACTTCTACTTTATTTGTCTTTAGGATTGTTAGGCATGTCTAAATTCTCGACAAAATAATCTAAACAATTTAACTTGCATCATAAAATCAAACATTTTGTTTTCTTATTAGAATTCATAACAGATTTCTTCATAAATTCTCAAGAGTCACTTCAAAGCATCCTTTATATCATAAGATTAATTTAGCGGGTAATATACATAAATAGTCCGTAAATAACCTTTGCATGAGCATATAATTAGTCCATAAAGCACCTTCCTAGCATTCTTTAGCATTTCTAGGCCTTTTAACATTTTTAATCACCCTTTAGTATTTAGCACCCCTTTACTTTTAAAATTTCTTTAACATTTTAGCACTTTTAGCACTTTTAATATTCTAGCAATCCTTTAAGCATCTTTAAATATCGCCTTTGGCGATTTTGTCCTTAACATTTTAGCACCTCCTAGCATTCTTTTTGTATTTTAAGCATATTAGCATTACTTTCAGCACTTTAGCATTTAACACTTTTAAGGGCCTCTTAGCACCTTTAGCACCCTTCTATCATTTAAAACCTTTTAGCAACCTTTAGTATTTTAAGCACTTTTTAAACATTTAGCATTTGGCTCTTTTATTTATTTATAACAATGTTTTGCCCTGTTTTTTTACTTAAAGCACCTTTAAAACATTTTAACATTTTTAGCATTTTATTAAGCAGAAGGAGCTTTTATTTTTGCATTTTTTAAACATAATAATTACCCTAGGTTTGGCAGGACAACCGCAAGCTAGCGGATCTTAGAGGGTGCCTAACCCCTTCCCTCTAGATTAATAAAGAACCCTTACCCAGAATCTCATTAAGTTTAGCAGACCATTAAAACGGAGTTAATGTTTTACTTTAAACTAGTTAAACATTTATGTGTCCTAATTCACCCAATTAATTAGGTGGCGACTCCCGCGAACCCCTTAGCATTCTAGCAACCCCTTTGCACTTTTAGCATCTTTTTAGCATTTTTATATTCTAGCACCCTTTTATACCTTTTAGCACCTTTATTTATTTTCTAACACCATTTTCTAAGCAGATTTTTATTAAAAAATGCCGCGGTCGGAAAAGGGCGCGACAGAAATGGCGACTCCGCTGGAGATTTTAGGTTCTTAATCATAACAGACCTAGGGTTATTATTTGGCATTACTTTTGCATTTAAATTTTGTGTGTTGTATTTTGTTTTTTTATTTTATTTTTGCTACCTGCTTTACTGTTTTCCTTAAACTGGCATTCCGCTCATATTTCTTCCACTCTGGAAAATTCACACAATCACACACTGCATGCGAGGTGCGCTTGGTGCATCAGCAAAATTCTTTCTTCAAAACCCAAATTTAGGAGAGTTGGTAACATACGTGGAGTGCCCGGTCTAACCGGTGGCCGCGTAGCCTTCTCACTCGAGTTGTCCGCTCGGGAACTCAAGGTCTAGAAAAGCCAAATCTTAGAAACTTAAGATAGAGCTATACCACCCTTATTTTAGGGCATGCATGCATTTACCTTAGGTGGGTTGATCCTTGGCATCGACACCACAATTAGGAAGACACCAAACTTGTCGACGGGTTTCTCAACCCAACGGCCAACCAGCATATTATGTGTAGCGTGGCAATGACAAACAGATCCAAGCCCAATCATAACATGCTAAAATTGGGAAAAGTGCACCGTCATTTGGTCGCCATTTCCAACAAAGGCATTATAGTTGGACGACTTGGACAAATCCGTCATAATCTCGCATGAGTGGCGTTTAGGCCTACCTCTTGCATAAAGAGGTCCCCATGCATGCTAGGACTCGCTTGCAATGTGGCAATTTATGTGCAATATGTACTTGCTAAATGTTTTTACACTTCTGCAAAATCACGTGCTTTACACTAACACAGTTTGCTACATGTTGTCTAAAGGATTTATCATCTTCCCCAAAGGTCGGTTCGTATTTGACTCAACAATGTCGGAGCATCCACACTTTACCAGGTCCAAGGCAAGAAATGATGATATGACTGCTGGCGCTCGAGCCAAATGGTTTGGGAATTATTCCGTCACAAATGTAACCTTCGTAGGAGGAATATCACCATCAGAAGAATGTATTGCACACCGCCGAACAAATTGTCGATATGCAGTTGAGATGGAGAGGCTACGAATCGACCAACCTATCCATTAGCCCAATACCCCTATGCCGCATCAAAGGGCCACTACCTCACAAACCATCCTGCATCGACCTCCACCACCACATATCTCCCGTAACTCTCCACAAAGGCCACCACCACCGATCAAACCGCCTCGCCCACCAACCTCAACCCCACCTTCAAAACGACCTCCTACTACCCATATACCTCACCCCCGCCATTTCACCATAATCAGCCCTAATCGCCAGCCAACCAATACCCACGCACCACACCCATTACCACTCAAAGAAACAACCTGCATACCTAACTTATGCAATGTAAGCCCACTTTTACCGTCCCCCGTGCTTCACCAAGAAGGATCATTACGAAGAAACGGAGAGGAAGTCCGAGCCAAAATGGACGAGGACGTGGCCAAAGAAATTCATAGTCCGAAGAAGCGGTTCGGCATGCGATCGGACAAAGGTCACGGGCGACTAGACTACGAGGATCTTTGCACGCATCCGCACGCGAGCCGCCATGGGTACAAGGTGCCAAGTTTGAACTATTTGATGGGAAAGAAACCCCGCACATTCGAGGTCATATCATGGCTGTTAATCGGTAGGAAGAACCCAGCAGCCATTATGAAGTTGTTCATTCGAGCTTGACCGCGAGGCACTAGATTGGTATACCACCAAGATCCGCGAAATGGCATGGCCGGAATGCATCGCCCAAGATTTTGTGGAGAAATTCAGTTCAACACGTAAACCGCCGCGACGATTCTATTTAATGAAGTCGAGAAAAAGCCTACGTAAACGTTCGCAGAATACGCCATGAGGTGGCGTCAGAGGCAATGAAGTACAACCACCCACGCGAGAGTGAGATGACCACACTGCTCGCACAATCTTTGAAGGATGCAACCTACTATGAGCGGATGATAAGCGCCATCGCGGAATTTTGCATAAGTTATTAGAATGGGCGACTTCAGGTTAAGGTATTAAACCGGTAGGATTACAACCGCAAAGATTACAGTAACTAATAAGGCGATTCAGTCAGGGACACTCGGGAGTACTTCACAAAGGAAGAAAGAGACAGTTTCCCCTTTTATGTTTGTACAAGAACGCAAACCCGAAGCATTCATAACCTACCAAAATCCATCATACTACCACAACTACCACACACAAATTTATATATAACACTTCACAAGCACCCGCTTATCCAAATTTCGCATAGATCCACCCATCAAGCCCGCCAACAAAACAGAGCACCCAATGCACCTGCAGAGCAAATAAGAATTTTGAAGGAAAACCACCCAAAGTTCGCACCCCACTACCGAACCCATACCTCAAATATATGAAAGGTCATGAGTCAGCCTAATCCAACCTGCCTGTGAAGTATTCCTCGACCCTATCCCAAGATGGTATGACGAACAAGCCACGCGCAGATCACCCGATAGCCCAGACATGACATCGGCGTTGCCACTCCTCGTGACGTAATCGAGGCGCCGATCGCAGGCGGGTAATTCACCAAAGGATCCCGCCCCAAATGTACGACAACCCCTTGCCAAACCACGCCACGCCAATGTGCACTGATAACCTTAGACGAGGAATACACTTCGCTTATGCCCATTCCGCCTCGACCGCCATTTATCCGAGCACGCACCACGCAGAAGCCAAAAGAGGAGATACCGACAGCAGAGTACGAAGACCACCATCCACGCGCAGTACGGGCGCGTATTGCCGACTTGCACCCTTGTTTTGGTTCGCCAGAGTCTGATTAGAAAAACAATTTAGTTTGGCGTAATAATTTAAAACTCATATTTAAGTTTTAATAATGTTTTCTTTTGTTTTGCTTGTAATGAACTACGTCGACCGATTCCTCAAGTGATACGCAGCGCCACCTACTCGGTCCCACATTTAGAAATTTTAATTTCACCCCAAAATTTGCTTGTAATGAACTACGCCATGATTCCTCTCACGGGATACGTAGCGCCTAAATCGCCTGGTCACACCATTAGGAAACCTTCCTTCGCTCGAAAATAACAAGAATACAAGCAACCCCATCGAGACCCATTTTAGCCGCATAACTTTTCAAAATCGATCATGAGGAAACCGACCGGTCAGTAAGTCCAAAAGCTGCACGCAGATATCAAGGAACAAGGCTAAGTCGATACGAATCGACTTCAAAACTCACAAATTTTTCTTTCGAGCGCAGTCTTTTCATATTCGTAGCGTAAAGTGCAATAGCCAAAACGTAAAAATGCGCGAAAGGTTCCTTCAGATAATGTAAAGAAAAAGCAAAGCAAAGCGCAGGATGACAACAAACCAAAGTCCGCAGCAAAAGCAGCAGCAACAGAAAGGGGCATCAACCAACAAGAGTCAAAGTTCGTAGTTCCGCAACAAAAGCTAGCGATCAACTCGCATAAAGTCAAATTGGCAACCCACGCATCGCACACAACAAAGGCATCATGACAATTCGTCAGTTGCAGCGTTTAGCATGTCCGTGCAAGGACAACATCTCAGTATTCATCAGACATCTCAGGGATGACATCTCTACCCATAAAATTGCACTTCTCATATGTATTTGTCATTTCGTTTAAACAGGTATACACTAACGTTTCTCAAGCTTAGCTTGCATGAGCATTTATTCTACGCGAGCAAGAAGAACATCGCCCGCATAACGACGGAATGAAGTCCACGCAACGACGCCAAAGAAGAATACGCCCGTGCAATGACGTTATCAAGACAAAGAAGTCCACGCAACGACGCCAAGAAGAACACGCCCGCATAACGATGTTATCAAGACAAAGAAGTCCACGCAACGACGCCAAAGAAGAACACGCCCGCATAACGACGTGATCGCGAAGTCCACGTAACGACGCCAAAGAAGAATACGCCCGTGCAATGACGCGTTATCAAGACAAAGAAGTCCATGCAACGACGCCAGCAGCAATACGTCCACACAACGACGTTATCAGCACATCAAGTCCACGCAACGACGCCAACAGCAACACGCCCGCATAACGACGCGGAATAAAGAACTCCACGCAACGACGCCAAAGAAGAACACGCCCGCATAACGACGCGTGATCGCAAGTCCACGCAACGACACCAAAGAATACGCCCGCATAACGACGTTATCAAGACAAAGAAGTCCACGCAACGACGCCAAGAAGAACACGCCCGCATAACGACGCGTGATCAAGAAGTCCACGCAACGACGCCAAAGAAGAATACGCCCGCATAACGACGCGTTATCAAGACAAAGAAGTCCACGCAACGACGCCAAGAAAGAATACGCCCAGTAATGACGCGTTATCAAGACAAAGAAGTCTACGCAACGACGCCAAAGAAGAACATCGCCTGCAATGACGCTATCAAAGATAACAAGCCCAAAACGACGCCATCATCGCGATATCACATCCACGCAGGACGATTTCAGACTCCAAATTGCATTTCTTACGCTTGCTTTATTATTCGCCTTAGCGCATGCACTAACTCTTTCGAGCTTTTGTCTACAGGATTGCGCAAAGAAGGACAACATATCCGCATTCACAATCGCAACACGTCCGTGCAAGGGCGAAATCACAACATTTGCAGCATCGCATCAACACAGCAGGCATCACATTTTGCAGGATAACCTTTTCTACTCACAGTTGCATTACTTTTAAAAATTATACATCATCATTTTTTGCCGTAACAGTTATGCACTAACCGTTTGTTCAAGTCTTAGCATGCAGGAGCAGGAGCACAACGTGGATTTTCTCTTACAGCGAACCGGGGCAATTTGTTGGGGGGCCAACCTTCCCAATGAACGGCGTAGCGCCTCGCCGCTTGGCCCACTCGCCCACATCACCATGTAACCCAAAGACCATAAGCCATAGCAGACACCCTGTGTTCAAGCCAGTTATTTTTATTTTTACTTTTTGCACCATAGCCCAGTGTCATCATAACTCGACACTGGGACAGCTTTGAGTCCGCGTTAGCCCGCCTTGGTGCTTTGACCATGGTAGCCCAGTGTCGTCATAACTCGACACTGGGACAGATTTTGATTTTTCAGGTCACCTTGTCTACCGCCCAAAGATTTTTGCACTCAAGATCGAGACAAAATTGGCTATGAGTCAACGCCTTTGTCCAAGATTCTTCCATCATCTCCATACAAAGAGGATACCGCTGACACCCAATTTTGACCCTCCCGCCCAACCATTAACTATAAAATTGCACTAATTTTGTAAAATAATTTTTAGGATTTTTATAATAAAATGCAAATAATAAAACATAAATACAGCATAAATAAATAATTTAATAATGGCATCGCATCTTACGTAGTTTCAAGCACTTAGAGTCCCGCGTCCGCGTTAATTGATTTCAAGCTCACGTAATTCTTAAATAATTAATAAATACATAAAATAAATAATTTAGCAATAACGCCGTGTCGTAGCATAGCCGCATTTATTAATACGCAAGAGAATTTCATAATCATTTGTAATTTAAAATTAATTTTAATCTAATACACGCTTTTAATAGCGCATTTATAAAACTTTAAACAATTCTTAAATATCATACTTGCATTTAGCATTTAACTAATTTAATCTAAACTCAATTCAATTTTAATTTAACGTCGCAATAATGCATAATAATAAGATTTTAAATAAAAGCGCCGCATTAAGCATTAATTAAATAGTACGTCCGTCTTTATTTCTTTATAATAATAATTTAAACTCAAGCACCAATTAAATAGCACGCCCATTTTATTCTTGTAATAATTTTAATAAAGCACTTAAATAATTTGAGCACAATTTATTAATTTAATTAACTAATTAAATACCTAAAACTAATACCTAGAATTAACACTTAATTAAACTCCTAATTCTACCCAGCCTTCATACTACCCTCTTAGCCCAATCTACCCGCAGCCCACACCCGCAGCCCAATCACACCCGCAGCCCAACGCCCTTTCCCTTATTTCCCTTCTCACGCAGCCCATCAGCTTTTGCTTTCCTTTCCTCGCCTTCCTCTTCAAAGCCTAAGAAACGATGTAACCCTAAACACCTAGCAATCGCCAAAGACTCACCCCTTACCCTAGTCCTGATTTCACCAAAATCCGCCCCTTTCCTTACCCATGCACGAAGCCAACCCTTCTTACCATAGATAAACCGAATCCCTACACAAATCCTTCAGATCGCACCTTATCGAATCATACGAAATCAGGAGGGATTTTCTGTCAGATTAAGCCCGTAATCACCCTAATTGCCTACCTAACTTGGAACCCAAACGGGTTATATAAGCACATGCAGAGAGCACAGTAGAGGGGGGGGGGGGGTAAAAACACAGACCGAGAGTAGAGATAGAGCGGAACCGGGAGAGGAACCACATAGCAATTTAGAGTAAGTGGCATCGACACGCAATCGGGTAGTCGTGGGACACCCTCAGCAGCCAACAATCCGAGAACCTTCCTCTCACATAGGCGTAAATGTAGTCGGGAAGTCGCCAGCTATCCTCGCCTTTATTCGCATCGCGAAACCAAACCTCCGAAATAATCCGACGACTTGATACGCTCGTTCGCCGCTTCGAGAAGGTAATTTATCATCCCTTTCGTATTTGATTTCCTTTGGCGTGAAATGTGTGTTATTGTGACAAATCATGTCTAAGTTTAGTTGGTGTCGACGATCGCCCACATATGCGCAGTAGTGTTGTTTCGCAATGGTTTACGTCATAGTCGCTTTCAACTGCTTTTTAACCGATATTATCTCGCTATAAATGTCGCGATCAGATTTGTTCTGTGTTAACAACTAATCGAATGTCGTCTATGGTATTCCTGCGTGTCTTCCATTAACTGGTTATATGCGTATCGGATATAGGTCTGGAATGATATGAAAAGAATCCCCTTAGTTCATTTTTGTTGCTCACAGTGTGTTTTGCTACTGATTTAGTGGTATGTAGTGTTTAATGTTTAAGCAGGCTAATTATGTTAGTTTATTTATGTTTAGAACTATCTTGGTGTATGATTATGTTTTCATATATCGATATGCCTAGGTTATGATTGGGCATCAAAGCTGTCAAGGGGGTTTAGTTGAAATGACTTGAATAAGCTTTATATGTATGGGATGTTGCACACATATGTCTAATTTGTCTACTATAAACATGTGTTCATTGTATCTTGGTTACTAAATTGTCCATGTTAAGCATTTTCCTTTCAATTGTTAGTTGGGATATTATCTGTATTTCTTGGACAAAGATTATTAGTATTGTTAGCTCGCGAAGTTGTCGTTTGTTTACCGCCATCCATCCGCAAGTTTTTTTTTTTGTGTTTATGTTTGTTAGCTTAAGCCGATATGAACATCCTGAGCCTTGCATTTTGAACAACTAAAAAGTGTTTTCATGTTAAGTTGGCAACCTGTTTAATCACATGTATATCGAATCGCTTATTATGACTCTAAATTATGGTTTAAGTCAACGTAATCACCATCTACAATCTCAGATATTTGTTGGATGAATGTCCGCTTTGTTTGCCTAAAAGTGTCTCATCGATGTTGTTTTGACTATCCGCATTTCACCGCCAGAACACATGCTTAAAAGGGAATTATGATTCGCCATATGCATTTGGATCGTAATGATTCCAAATCGAGCGAGTCCGCCCCTCGCCTCCTATTTTGTCGTGTTCGACTGATTGTGTGCCTTAAGTCTCAGATCTTACCTTTTATATTCGACTGACGGCGTGATACGGGAATTGTCCTTTGGCTTTTGCGTTTTGTTGGCATACTCATTGCGTAAACTCGTTATTTTTAATCGAGGTAATACAATAACAATCGACCTTTAACCGCTGAACGCCTATTTGTGCTTTGACTTGAGCATTCAGCATATGTGGTAATGGGTGTTGACCTAGGTCTGTCATAGCATCCCTTTCATCTCCTCTGCTTGTCGCTGTGTACTGCCCTGCTCATCCCTATTACTTTTACCACCCGCTGGCTGCCTATTCCATCTCCTATTGTCACATGTTGGTCTTCATGTGCATACTTGCTCAAATACACTATATGTCAAGTGCTTGTTTATTATTTAATTTTCTTGGGACATATACTAACCCTTATCTTCTTTATCTACATGAAATGCATCAGAGCAAAAGGAGGAGTCTCATAGCGAGACTCATTGTGCCTTCCATCAATTGAAGATTTGCATTCACCCGCATCTACGCATGCATCCGCCTTCACATTCCCGCCTCGCACTCCTAAAACAAAATAGGACAAGATGACATCGCCATCCATCTCAACTCCTTTTACTCTAATCTCCCGCCTATTTTTGTGTCTATTATTTGCTATTGTAATTTCGTTATTTAACTTTGTAATTAATAGACGTAGAGCATTTAGCCTTGAACATACGAGACGGAAGTAATTACATTTAGGAATACACTTCTACTTTATTTGTCTTTTAGGATTGTTAGGCATGTCTAAATTCTGACAAAAATAATCTAAACAATTTAACTTGCATCATAAAATCAAACATTTTGTTTTCTTATTAGAATTCATAACAGATTTCTTCATAAATTCTCAAGAGTCACTTCAAAGCATCCTTTATATCATAAGATTAATTTAGCGGGTAATATACATAAATAGTCCGTAAATAACCTTTGCATGAGCATATAATTAGTCCATAAAGCACCTTCCTAGCATTCTTTAGCATTTCTAGCCCTTTTAACATTTTTAATCACCCTTTAGTATTTAGCACCCCTTTACTTTTAAAATTTCTTTAACATTTTAGCACTTTTAGCACTTTTAATATTCTAGCAATCCTTTAAGCATCTTTAAATATACCTTTGGCGCATTTTGTCCTTAACATTTTAGCACCTCCTAGCATTCTTTTGTATTTTAAGCATATTAGCATTACTTTCAGCACTTTAGCATTTAACACTTTTAAGGGCCTCTTAGCACCTTTAGCACCCTTCTATCATTTAAAACCTTTTAGCAACCTTTAGTATTTTAAGCACTTTTTAAACATTTAGCATTTGGCTCTTTTATTTATTTATAACAATGTTTTGCCCTGTTTTTTTACTTAAAGCACCTTTAAAACATTTTAACATTTTTAGCATTTTATTAAGCAGAAGGAGCTTTTATTTTTGCATTTTTTAAACATAATAATTACCCTAGGTTTGGCAGGACAACCGCAAGTTATCGGATCTTAGAGGGTGCCTAACCCCTTCCCTCTAGATTAATAAAGAACCCTTACACAGAATCTCATTAAGTTTAGCAGACCATTAAAATGGAGTTAATGTTTTACTTTAAACTAGTTAAACATTTATGTGTCCTAATTCACCCAATTAATTAGGTGGCGACTCCCGCGAACCCCTTAGCATTCTAGCAACCCCTTTGCACTTTTAGCATCTTTTTAGCATTTTTATATTCTAGCACCCTTTTTATACCTTTTAGCACCTTTATTTATTTTCTAACACCATTTTCTAAGCAGATTTTTATTAAAAAATGTCGCGGTCGGAAAAGGGCGGGACAGGGGGGAATAAATGGGTGTTTGAAATTTAAAAATGGACGGTTGGGCTTATGAAATGGTGGACTGTACTGATCCGGATTGTGCCTCGGATTGGACTGATTTGATAAAAATGCAAAACAGGTTAATTATTTAAAAGAAAAATTATTTAGAATGATGCAAGATTATTAAAATGCAAATGCCGATACAATAATAATAAATACAATATTTAACAAATGTTTAATGTCTAATTAAAAATTAAAACGGGATGTCAATTAATTATTTAAAGAGATGCAAATATTATTAAAATAAACGATTGTGTAATAATAATAGAAACATAATATTAACTAAGGCATAATGATTAAATTAAAATAAAAAGATAAAAATGCAAAAAATGATGATTAAAATGCGGTATCCTAAAACACATAAAATTGCAACAAATATATGAAAAACGGGTCAAAATTGACTGTCAACAACATGTCCCTCTTTGTACGGAGATGATGGAAGAGTCTTCGGACAAAGATGTTGACTTGTAGCCAATTTTGTCATGTTTTATAAACTAGAACTCAAAAGTGGGGCTGATGCAGACTCAAAATTGTCCCAGTGTCGAATTATGATGACACTGGGTCATTGTGATGCGAAAATAAATAGCAAAGCTGACGCAGATTTAAAAATGTTCCTGTGTCGAATTATGAGGACAATGGGTTGCTGCGATGCTAAAATTATGGCCGGACGAATACCGATTCAAAAATATGTCCCAGTGTCGAATTATGATGACATTGGGTTGTTGTGATGCTGGAAAATTAAGACAGGGCGGATGCGGATTCAAAATTTTGTCCCAGTGTCGAATTATGATGACACCGGTTACGTGGTCATGATGCCGAGGAGAGCGGATCAACGTTCGAGGTACAAATTGCTTCAGTTCGCCGAGATAGTTCCACGTTGTGCTCCTGCACCTGTAAATTAAGGCTCCTGCAGGATAAAACTTAAAAAAATTAGTGCATAACTGTTAAGACAGAAAAATAATAAAGCATGAATATATGAGAAATACGATCATGTGAGTAGGAGTGTCGTCCTGTGTAGACGTAAAATGTTGAAGGTGACGTAGTTGCAGATGAATGATTAAGATGTTGGTGACGTCATTGTGTTGACACGTTGCAGGTTTAGCTCATGCACGATAGATGTGACGTGAGTGACGCCGGTGCTCAGACGTTATTGTGCATATGACGCTGCTGCTTATGCGTTGACTTAGATGATGCTGGTGCTCAGGCATTGATGCAGATGATGCCGGTGCTCAGGCATTGATGCAGATGATGCCGGTGCTCAGGCATTGATGCAGATGATGCCGGTGCTCAGGCATTAATGCAGATGATGTCGGTGCTCAGACATTAATGCAGATGATCGCTCGTGCATCACGCAGATGACGCCTGCTCAAACATCACGATATGATGCCGGTGCTCATGCATTGATGTAGATGACGCCGGTGCTCAGGCGTTGACTTAAATAGCGCCGGTGCTCAAGCATTGATGCAGATGATGCCGGTGCTCAGGCATTGATGCAGATGATGCCGGTGCTCAGGAGTGATGCAGATAACGCCGGTGCTCAGGCGTGATGCAGATGCTGAGATGTCGTCCTTGCACGAACATGCTGAAACTGATCTTGTAAATTGAGGAACCTGTAGGCTAAAACTTAAAAAGTTAGTGCATAGTTGTTAAGACGATAGAACATGATAAAGCATTAATATAAGAAATGTGATCATGATAGTAGGAATATTATCTTTGCGCAGGCGTAATTAGTTGTAGTTGTTCGTCGTTTCCAGACGCAATGCATATGTTCGTCTTTCTGGATGAAGATGACATCGTTTCCGGACGCAATGTAGATGTTCGTCTTTCTGGACGAAGTTGGCGTCGTTTCCGGACGCAATGCAGATGTTCGTTTTTCTGGATGAAGATGAAGTCATTTTCGGACGCAATGCAGATGTTCGTCTTTCTGGACGAAGATGGCGTTGTTTCTGGACGTGATGCAGAGGTCGTCGTTGCATAAACGAAATGTAGATATAGTCATTGCACAGGCGTAATAAGATGGCGTCATTGAGTGGACGCGATATAGAGGTCGTCGTTGCATAGGCGAAATGTAGATAAGGCTGTTGCACAGGCGTAATAAGATGACGTCGTTGAGTGGACGCGATATAGGGGTCGTCGTTGCATAGACAAAATGTAGATAAGGCCATTGCATAGACGTAATAAGATGGCGTCGTTGAGTGGATGCGATATATGGGTCGTCGTTGCATAGACGAAATGTAGATAAGGTCATTGCATAGGCGTAATAAGATGGCGTCGTTGAGTGGACGCGATATAGGAGTCGTCGTTGCATAGACGAAATATAGATAAGGCCGTTGCATAGGCGTAATAAGATGGCGTCGTTGAGTGGACACGATATATGGGTCGTCGTTGCATAGACGAAATGTATATAAGGTCATTGCATAGGCGTAATAAGATGGCGTCGTTGAGTGGACGCGATATATGGGTCGTCGTTGCATAGACGAAATGTAGATAAGACCATTGCATAGGCGTAATAAGATGGCGTCGTTGAGTGAACGCGATATAGGGGTCATCGTTGCATAGACGAAATGTAGATAAGGTCGTTGCATAGGCGTAATAAGATAGCGTCGTTGAGTGGACGCGATATATGAGTCATCATTGCATAGACGAAATGTAGATAAGGTCATTGTATAGGCGTAATAAGATGGCGTCGTTGTGTAGACGCGATATAGGGGTCGTCGTTGTATAGACGAAATGTAGAGAAGCGCCATTGATAGACATAATAGGAGGACGTCGTTGTGTGGATGTAATAACGTCGTTGGATAGACGTAATAAAGTGATTTCGACCTGGTGGGCCAGGCTACTATGATGAAATTACCTGCAGAATATAAACCGAAAATAATTAGAGTTGTAAAGTAATTGAGAAATGAGGATGAGAGTGGCCCTGTGAGCCAAATGACACCTTGATAGACGCGTGCGATTATGGCTTTGCGGGCTGAGCTGCTATGTGAAACTTCCTACAAAATCAAAGATAGATGTAATAATTAGTGTTATAGATATGTAAAAACGAATGAATGAGGATAAGAATGTGGCCCTGTGAGCCGAGCTGCTATGCGAAAATCCCTTTCAACGTTGCCAACTTTCTAGCCCCTGTTATCTGTACTCAAAAGAAAATTTGTGAGATTTGAAAGGGGCTGCTGATTTTTCGGACTTTGTAGCTTTAACTCTCACCATTCGCATGCCCGATCTGTTCGGACTTGTAACCGTTGTCTGGCTTTAAGTATTTGGTTGCGAGAGTGAAGTCGATAATATTCTATTCTGATCGATCGCTTCTTCAGAGTGAAGCTTTTTTAAAGCGATTTCGCTTTGGCATAAGCGGATGTCGAATGGACGAGACCGAATTTGATATGGAATACCTTACTATCCTATCGCGGAGATTGGATGGAGTGTGCTTTGTAACCGGTAGAGTAAAGGCAACAGATTTTAAAAAGAGTTGGACTGAGACCGATGTGGCCACCTACGTATCTCGCCATAGAGATCAAGTAGATACATAGTCCAGGAGCATAGCCCCAGTTAAAGTTGGGTTCGTCGATTAGACTTCGAGTGTTTTTTGTTTTTTTTTAAAAAAGATGGGACGAAAGCTGATATGGCCGCCTATGCATTTTTCCAAAGGAACCAGTTTAAACCATAGTTCGCCGGTGACGGAGAATAAAGAGATTCTTAAGAGATGGAAAATTAGGATTTTTCTAAAAGGTGGGACCGAGGCCGAAATGATCGCCTACGTATCCCGCCGCGGGAATCAGGTCACACGTAGTTCCGTGGTGTGACAAAATTTTGAGAAAATTGTTGTTTGGGATATGGACTTTCCGCGTATTAACACAAGGAATGACGCAGCCCCAGAAAACAAAGCTAGTATAGCTCGAAATTAATACTAAGCGAATGCACAAAGTTGGAGTAGCAAAATACTGTACTAGAGTGCACATAGCTGAAAGCAACAAACATTACAATAGCAAGCAGACTATATAGATATCAAACGCGCGTCCTAGCATGTTTGAGACCTCTTTTAATTCCAGAGGTGGGCCTAAACGCCAAATATGCGATATTATGATAGATAGGTCCAAGCTGTTAAATTGCAATGTTTTGTTGGAAATGACGACCAAATGACGATGCACTTTTTCCAATTTCGGCATGTCATGTTTAGGCTTGGATTTGTCTATCATTGCCACGCTACACATAGTATGCTAATGGGTCGTTGGGTTGTGAAACCCGTCGACAAGTTGGTGAATTTCTAATTGTGGCGTTAATACCAAAGATTAACCCACCTAAGGTTTATGCATGCATGACTTAATATAAAAGGGTGGTCTAGCTCTATCTTAAGTTTTCTAAGATTTTGACTTACTGGACGCAAGGTTCCCGAGTGGACTACTCGAGCGAGAAGGCTACGTGGCCACCGGTTGGACCGGATTCTCCGCGTAAAATGTCAACTCTTCTAAATTTGGGTATTTGAAAGAAATTTGAGGGTGTGCAAAGCGCACCTCGTGTGTAGTGTGTGATAGTGTTAATTTTCCGTAAGGGAGGAAATATGAGCGGAATGTCAGTTTAAGGAAAGCGGTAACAAATAGCAGTTAAGACAATATACAAATATTTATATGTAAAGTAGAATAATTTAGACAAAACATAAAAGCAATGAATGTAAAACACAGAAGAAGCAATTTTAAGCAGATAAGAAAAATAAAGCACAATAATTAACCTATGTTTGTTATGGTTAAGAACCTAAATATCCCCAGCGGAGTCTCCATGCTGTCGCGCCCGTTTTTGACCTCGGGGTCTGAACGGTATCCGCAACATTGCTCTTTGGCGCGGTTCCCTGGATGGAGCAATAATGCTGATTTTGAAGAGTCGCCACCTAATTAGTTAAGTGAATTAGGACACTTGATTTATTGCAATAAAAATACTGCAATTAATCTTCATTTAATGATCTGCGAAATTAGTGAGATTCTGGATCAGAGTTCTTTATTATCCGAAAGGGAAGGGGTTAGGCATCCTTTAAGATCCGCTAACTTGCGGTTATCCATTCAAACCTAGGTTAATTATTTATTGCCTTTTTATTCTACATATTCTAGACGGTTTTCATAATTTACAATTACAATGGAATGCAATACAGAATAATAAAGCTAAAATCAAATAAAAAACTCCGGGACATCTTTTAGCCCTTTTAGGCCTTCTGCACAAGATGATCTCCGGGTACCTGCATAAGACACTTAGTAAAAGAATTAGTAAATAATAAAAATAAATTATCAAATAAACACAACGTATGTATATATATATATATATATATATATATAGTGTGGGCTCACCTAGTGTTATGCCAAGGATACTAAGACATGAGAAGCCGATATCGTTTCGGCTGCGGTAGACTCACCTCCCGGTGAACGATACTATGCATTCTCGTCTAATCTTTTCACTTTCCTCCTCGCACACATATTCTGTCTCGCTTACCATGGAGGCCTCTAGATCGACGGATAGATCCTTCGTAGGCCAAAGTGTAGTATCATATTCAAAATCAGTAAATAGCAATAAGTGTAGCAACATGTTCAAAATTAGTTTAATAAAATAAAGGGGCGAAAATCGTCCAGAATCAGTCCGAAAGACAGCCAAAAACAATAAGCAGTATCCAACAAAAGTCGCCGAAAAACCAGAACAAGGCAAACTCCAGCCAAGTACCCAAACAAAATCAAAAATTAGTCCATTGGACAACAGAACAGATACCCACCAAAATAAAAGAAAACAAAGGTCACCGGAGATATAACTTCCGACATATATCAAAACCACAATATGCAACGGGACCGAAATAGAATCGAACCCAGGTCGCCGGAGTTCTGAAACTCCGGCGAGATTCAAAACAAAAAGTCAGTCCAACAACAAAAGAAACAACCGATATCCGCAAGAGAAGCAGATAAAAAGGCATCACCGGAGTTCAACTCCAGTAGGTTTCACACAGCGAGAAAAGGGCAACGTCACTTCCACGGCGAACGCCAGAGCGACGCCACCATAACACTGGTATGGGTGTTGCGGGCAGTGGCGAGATGTTACAGTGGGCGACGAACAGAGACGGGTGTGGGTTTCACTGATGGTTGTTCGCCGGAGTCAGGTCGACGGGAATAATGGCGTGGTGGCAGTGAAAGCAGTGGGTGGCGCGATCGACGCGAATAAGAATGAGGCGGTTCGATGTGGGCTGAGGGAGAAGGGGAGAGTTTTACAAAATAAGAAGGGTTGCTGAGTGTTTGTGTGTGGGGGGGTTGCCTAAACTCCGGCGGCGTGAGTTCGCCGGAGAAGATGGCGTGCGAGGGTTCTCGCGAGAGAAAATGAGAGAGAGAGTGAATGAAAAAATCAATAAAATGAGGTGCGGTTGCTCTGAAGTTGTTCTCTCAAATGAAAAAAAATGGGGGGGGGGGGAGAGTTTTATTTATAGTGCGTATTTAGGTTTAGGGTTTGTGTTTTTAGGTTTAGGGTTTGTGTTTTTAGGTTTGGTTTTGGGGGGGAAATAAATGGGTGTTTGAAATTTATAAATGGGCGGTTAGACTTATGGAATTGTGGACTGGACTGATCCGGATTGTGCCTCGGACTGGACTGGACTGATCCAAATTGTGCCTCGGACTGGATTGGTTTGACAAAAATGCAAAACGGGTTAATTATTTAAAATAAAAATTATTTAGAAAGATGCAAGATTATTAAAATGCAAATGCCGATGCAATAATAATAAAATACAATATTTAATAAATGTTTAATGTCTAATTAAAAATTAAAACGGGATGTCAATTAATTATTTAAAGAGATGCAACTATTATTAAATAAACGACTATGTAATAATAATAGAAACATAATATTAACTAAGACATAATGATTAATTTAAAATAAAAAGATAAAAATGCAAAAAATGATGATTAAAATGCGGTATCCTAAAACACATAAAATTGCAACAAATATATGAAAAACGGGTCAAAATTGACTGTCAACAATGTGATTTTAGACAAAGGCATTCAAGTTGATTTTAAGAAGATAAACGTTGTTAAGAATTGGCCCATACCCACTTCTACTTCAGACATACGGAGTTTCTTGGGTCTGTCATGCTATTTCAGATGATTCGTAGAAGGTTTTTCTTCCATCTCATCTCAATTGACCAAATTGACTCATAACAAAGTCAAATTTCAGTGGTCATATGTCTGTGAGTGTAGTTTCAAGGAAGTGAAAATGAGGCTGGCTTCTGCTCTAGTGTTAACATTGCCAACGGAAACTAAGGGGTTCGAAGTATATTGTGATACTTCTGGAATTGGTATTAGGTGTGTTTTAATGCAGTATGGTAACGTTATAGCTTATGCATCCAAACAACTTAAACCTTATGAAAAGAATTATCCAACTCATGACTTAGAACTGGCAGCTATGATTTTTGCACTCAAGATATAGCATTATTATTTGTATGGAGTTCACGTTGACATTTTCACATATCACAAGTTCCTTTAATATATTTCAAACAGTGGGAATTGAATCTTAGGTAGAAGAGATTGCTCAAATTAATAAAGGACTATGATGTGGATGTTCTCTACTATTTAGGAAAAGTGAATATGGTAGTCGATGTTCTTAGTCAGTGATCTATGGGAATCTTAGTTAACATTGAAGAAGATAAGAGAATCATGATGAAGGAGATTCATCGACTAATTAGTCTAGGAATTCGACTCATGGACTCCGAATATGGTGGTGTTGTTGTCCAGAACAAGTCTGAATCCTCCTTAGTAGCCAAGATGAAGGAAAAGCAGTTTAGTGATCCCTACTTGTTGCAGCTGAAAAAGAGGATTCACAAGCATAAGACTACAATTTTTGAACAAGAGGGAGATGACAATACATTGAGGTACCAAGGCAGATTGTGTGTTCCAAATATAGATGGGCTCAGAGAGCAAATCATGGCTGAATGACACAATTCTAGGTATACTATCCACCCAGGTTATACCAAGATGTATCATAATTTTAAAGAGATTTATTGGTGGAATGATATGAAGTGGAACGTGGAAAATTTTGTAGCCAAGTATCCGAATTGTAAACAGAAGAAAGTCAAGCACCAGAGGCATGGTGGGTTGTCTCAGAAAATTGATATTCATATTTGGAAATGGGAGAATATAAACATGGATCGATTTGGGTGATTGTGGACCAACTTACTAAATCAGCCAACTTTTTGTCAGTCAATAACCACAGATTCAGTAGAGGATTATGTTAATTTATATATTCGAGAAATTATATGCTTTATGGGACCCTAGTGTCCATTATTTCAGATCGTGGTGCTCCGTTCATGAAATATTTTTGGAAGTCATTTTAGAAAGTATTGGGTACCAAGGTAAATCTCATCATAATTTTTTTATCCTTAGATAGATGTCCAGGCAGAGCGTACTATTTAGACCTTTGAGGATATGTTGAGGGCATGTGTTCTCGATTTTAAAGGTAATTGGGATGATCATTTGCCTCTCATTGAGTTTGCTTATAATAATAGTTATTATGCTAGTATCCAGATGTCACAGTTTGAAGCTCTGCATGGGCGACGGTGTAGATCACCAATTGGTTCAAAGTTGGTGAAGCAAAGTTATTAGGACCACACTTGGTCCACCAGGTTATGGAGAAGGTTGAGTTGATTCAAGAGCGTTTGAAAATAACTTAAAGTCGCAAAAGTACTATTCGGGTGTGAGGCATAGAGACTTGGAGTTTTAAGTTGATAATTGGGTATTCCTGAAAGTTTCACATATGAAAGATGTCATGAGGATTGGAAACAAAGGGAAGCTCAGTCCCAGATATATCGGACCATACATTTTGAAGAGAGTTGGCCAAGTGGCTTATGAACTTGATTTGCCACACGATTTAGTTGATGTGCATCCAGTATCCATATTGAGAAAGTGTGTGGAGACCCGTCGTTGGTTGTCCCTACTGATTCTATTACAGTGAAGGATGGTTTGACCAATGAAGAGATTCCTTTGGCTATTTTGGATCGTCAGATTCGAAAGTTGAGAACTAACGAAGTTGCTGATCGGTGTATTTTATATACACCTTTTGAGTCATTTTTAGTTAGTCTTTTGCCCATTTTTGTACAAATATGTGTCGTGTTAGGATATATTTTCTTTCTTTTGAGTCACAATGGTTTAAAGTGGCACATTGGCGAGAAGGAGCGAAAAGAGGGCAGAAACAGAGGTTCCAGAGCTCAAAAAGCTGAAAAGTTGGCAACCCGGGCGAGAAACAGGGCGGCGCCGCGGCGCCACCAACCAGCAGCAGCAGAGCGCCACGACGCCCAAAGAACAGAGAGCCGCAGAAGTTTCGGCGCCGCGGCGCCAAGCCGGGAAAATTGTCAAATCCGAATAAGAATGGGCCAAGGCCAAGAAGGAAAAGGTTTGGGACGTTTTTGGTGATATAAAAAGGACCTTCAAGTCAGATTTTGAGGAGTTCCACACTTGACAATTCATCACAACTTGGAGATCAAGATTGGAGACTTACTTTTAAGTAATTTCTTGTTCTTTATTTTATTTCTTTTTGTGTATTTTGGATATTAGTTTAGTTCTTGGCATGTTTATGGCTAGGGACTAACTTAATTTAGGGCTTTCCATGTCGAATCGCTTGAACCTCGTTCTTATGAATTAATGCATGTTTTGGTTTCTTCTTATTATTGTTGAGATTTATTCAATATTTGTTTTGATTGCTTGGTAATTAATTGATCACTAATTATCATAACTTATATGATTTCTAATCGAAATTCGAAAGGGGAGATTGTGAATATGCTATAGTTGAATAAAAATAGGTTTAAATCGTGGACGAAAGTACCTCGATACTTGTGTAACTTAATAGGTTATTGCTCTTAATCCTCATTTGTAGTCAATCTTGTCATCGAAAGATATAAGGGTTCTACATTGGGGTTGAGTGTTTATATTACCTTAACAGGAGTATAAAACGACTTAATTAACCTGCTATCTCAAAATAGAAGAAGAACCATAATTATTTGCATTAACGAGTAAAGCGAGCGGATAGTTGAGGAGATTTGGAAGCCCTATTTCCACCATATCTGAAGTAAAGTAAAGTAAATTAGTTAGCATTTATAATCATAGCTATAAGCAATTCATCGAATTATCGGTTACCAAATAGATACTACAGAATAGAGGTTGATAATTGGACAATAATCCCTGAGGACGATAACTCGATCTTCTAGACTATAGTACTTGTCACGACATGTGCACTTGCGTTTAGTGTGTGCATAAATCGCGCATCAAGTTTTTGGCGCCGTTGCCGGGGATTGGCGTAGTTCAATATCATTCTTTCTATTCCTAATTTCTAATTTGGTTTTTATTTTTCTTTTCTTTTTTTATTGGTGAAACCGTGCGCCGTGATCCGTTTGTTGATTTTGATCTGTTGCAGGCATCTAGTTTATGCGAAGGAGAAGAGGAGCAGATACACTTGTTCCCTTCAACCCGGAGATTGAAAAGACTTGCAAGCAGAACAGGAGAAATAAACGAATCTTGGCCTTAATAGCAGTGGGAGGCTTGCAGAATAACAATGAGATGAACGAAGGGTTAGGTGATCATCAACCTAACCAGAGGATTCCCCGGAGGTTACTCATGGATGTGGAAGAAAGGGTCCAGGTCCAAGCTGAGCGAAGCTTGGGAGATTATGTGCTGTCAAGGGTGAATGGAGCACAAACTTGCATCAGACTCCCAGCAATAGGAGCAAATAATTTCGAAATCAAGCCTACGATCCTGAGTATGGTGCAGAATACAATTCAATTCAGAGGGTTGCCATCTGAAGATCCTCATATGCACATAGCAAATTTCTTGGAGCTATGCGCAACTTTCAAGTATAATGACGTTACTGACGACGCCATCCGATTGAGGCTCTTTCCCTTCTCACTCAGGGATAGAGCAAAAGTTTGGTTGAATTCCCTGCCTGCAGATTCTATATTCACATGGCAGGAGTTGGCACAGAAGTTCTTGGCAAAGTTCTTTCCACCGTCCAAAGCCGCTAAGCTGAGAGGAGAGCTGGACAATTTTTACCAGGCTGAGGGAGAGTCACTCTATGAGGCTTGGGAGAGATTTAAAGATCTGCAAAGAAAGTTCCACATCATAGCATTGAGCTGTGGAATTTGGTCCATATTTTCTACAATGGGCTAAGCGGGACCACAAGATCCATCATTGACGCAGCTGCAGGTGGTACCTTCATGAAGAAGAAAGCACATAAGGCCCATGATTTGCTAGAAGACATGGCCACCAATAACCATGTGACAAATGATAGAGGGGTAAGTGGAAGGAGAGCGATAGGAGTTCATGAGATTGATGCCATCACAACGTTAAATGCACAGGTTGCTCTCTTGACCAAGCAACTGCAGCAGAACACAGTGTCAGTGAATGCAGTTCAGATGTCATTGAGTTGTGAGATGTGTGGGGGTCCTCATACCTTTGATAGGTGCCCATCAGCAGACCCCAACAACATCCCTATTGAGCGCGAGAATATCGTGCGGTGGGAATTACGAGGCCCCGAACAACCCCTCAAATACCTACAATCCAGTGGAGGAATTACCTAACTTTTCATGGAGGGTGGGTGATCAAGGCAACAGAACTGCCTCGAGGCAATACCAAAATCAGCAACCATTTAACCAGGCCTCACCTTCCCAACAGTTCAGTACACCTGCTCTACAAGAAAAGCCAGACGAATTGTGAGCATCTTTATTGACACTTACGAATTCACAAACCCAGTTCATGGCAGAGACAAGATCTTCTATCAGGAATTTGAAGACGCATGTGGGACAACTAGCAAATATGGCAAATAACAGGCCATATGGCACTCTTCCTAGTAATACAGAGATGAATTTCAGAGAGCAGTGTCAGGCGGTGCAGCTGAGAAGTGGGAAGCAGTTAGAACAACTTACACCTCAACCCGTGGTAGAACAGAGAGTTGAGAAGAGAGTAGATGCATAGAAGGAGAGGGTTACTGAGGACCGCCTTATTTTAGAGAAGGCTCCAACAGTTCCAGTGAGGGAATACACAGAGAAGATTCCTTACCCTCAGAGGTTGCAAAGAAAAGCAGTTGATAAGCAATTCTCCAAGTTCTTGGAGGTATTTAGAAAGCTGCACATCATCATCCCTTTCATTGAGGCGTTGGAGAAAATGCCTACTTATTTCAAATTTATGAAGGAAATTCTTGGGAAGAAGAATAAGCTAGCTGAGTATGAGACAGTGACATTGACAGAGGAATGTAGTGTCATATTGCAGAAGAAACTGCCCCCAAGCTTAAGGATCCAGGGAGCTTCACATTGCCTTGCACAATTGGCAGAGTGACATGTAACAGGGCCCTGTGTGATTTGGGGGCCAGCATAAATCTCATGCCCTTGTCCGTTTTCAAGAGGTTGGGTTTGGGTGAAGCCAAACCAACCACTGTGAGCTTGCAGTTGGCGGATATGACAAAGGTGCATCCTGTGGAATAATTGAAGATGTATTGGTTAAGGTGGGAAATTTTTTCTTTCCTGCAGACTTCCTCATCCTTGATATGGAGGAAGATGATGAAATCTCTATCATCTTGGGAAGACCATTCTTAGCAACTGGAAGAGCCTTGATTGATGTGGAAAAAGGCGAGCTGAAACTCAGAGTTGAAGAAGAAGAGATGGTGTTAAAAGTGTTTAAACACACCGTTGAACCCCCAGTCATAAGCAAATGTTTTGCAGTCAGCACCGTTAACACACCAGTTGAGCCAACACAGGCCAAAGCAAGGGAAATCAGTCCGCCAGTACAGGTGAACAACGCTAAACTTTCTCTTGAGAAAAAGAAGAAAAAGAAAAACAGAAGGCGGAAGCGAAAAATGATTATGAAATGGGTAGGTTGTAGGGTTAATTTACCCCATGCCTCTTGATAAGGAACCTTCGTCCGGCTAAAAGACGTTAAATACAGCTCTACTTGGGAGGCAACCCAAGGTTTTTAAAAATTTATGCAATTTAGTTTTAGTTAGAACAGTCTTACGGAAGGTATTGTTTACATGTTGTGATGACAGGTACAGGGCTAAAAAGTGGAGGACGAAAAGCGTAAAGAGATGAGGAAATCGGTTCGGCACCATGGCGCCCAGCAGAGGGCCATGGCGTCGAGAATGCAGAAAGGCGCAGGAAATTGGGTGCCATGGCGCCGGTTGCAGGGCCGCAGCATCGAAAGTCCAGAAGGTCTCTGAAGTTTGGGCGCCGTGGCGCCAAATCAGAGCGCCACGGCGCCGGAAGTTCAGAGAGTCGCAGATGTTTGGGCGTCGCGGTGCCTATATCAGGGCCGTGGTGCCGCGACGGTAAAACTGAAATTTAAAGAAGCTCTAATCCGATTTCCCTTCTCCAAATCAAAAACCCAAAACCCTTCCTCTCTCCAAACCCACGAAATCAACCTCCCTTACTCAAAATCTTCCACAAACTAAACTCAATCACAACCAAAGTACTTAAATTCCTTGCACCCTTAACCATCTCAGACAACAACCCTCATTCTATTGCCTCAATCCATCACTAGGAACAAGAAAATCTTGAAGAACACCGTCCAAGGTAACTTTCATCACTTTTCTTGAAATTTTCAAAACAATCAGGGGAGGTAATTCATAAGCTTGGGGATGTGCGTTATTGGTGGATAGTGTGGGGTGTGTTGAAGTTTGGTGTGAAAATTTCGCGGTAAGATTATACGTAGTGATCGTGGGGTGTTGTACCGGTGCTTTGAGTGAAGTTTGGGGGTTGAATGGTTTGTAGTTTGCTGATTACACTGTGTATTGATTGGTGTGATTGAAAGTTGCTGGGTAATATCACTGAAACAGAGGAAACACTGCCGAAAGTTTTTCAAAATGTCTGCCAGAAAAAAAAAGCTTTCACATCCGCCTCCGTTCCACAATATGATGCTACTAGGTTTGTTAGTCAAAAAGCAGAAGACAAATATTACAAACTTAGTACTAGACCCTTGATCCCTGAGCGAGGAATGGAGTACCAAAGGGAGTCATTTGAGGATGAAGATGTCTATGAGCCTATTCGGGCAATGATAGAGGCCATGGGGTGGAAGAGATTTGTTAATCAGGAAAGAATAGTACCACAGAACACCGTAATGGTGAAAGAATTCTATGCTAACTTTCCGCAAAAGGTAAATGGTAGATGCTTTGTGAGAGGACAATATGTGCCTATGACGGCTGAGGTGGTGAATGAGCTATTAAGAACAGCCGATGTTGAAGAAAGAGGCGATGATCGAAGCTTTTTCAGAACATGGTCTAGAGATGCCAACAACATCGATTGGGATATCGTCGCAAGCACATTATGCTACCCTGGGGCTGAGTATGATATTACACGAAATGGATCAAGAGGACTGAGCAGATGTCAGTTCAACACAACAGCCAATGGTGATATTACACGAAATGGAAGTTGTTAAAATCCATTATCTTGATAGTATTTGAGTTTATAAAATGGAGATTTTTATATCTATTTTCCTTGTAGTACTTTGGGCTTTAAAAGTGAAAGTGGTTCTACTTATAGTACTTAGAGTCTTAAAAATGAAGTTGTTCCTAATCTCTTAAATAGTACTTGAGTTTAAAAGTGTAGTAACTTGATTTTAACGGATACAAGTGCCTTAGTTTTCCAAAACCTAAAGTTTGTTATAATGGCTTTATGGGAAGTTAGTTATAACTGCTTTATGTGAAGTCAAAAGAGTGGTTTACTTGATTGATTTAAAAGAGGATAAATGACTTGATTTAAAGAGAAGTAACTTGATTTAAAGGTGTGGGTTACTTGAGATTTGAAAGTAGAAGTTACTTGATTTCAAACCTTGAATTGAAAATCTAAAGGGTGTAGTAACTTGATTTTAAAAGTATACTTGTCTTGTTATTAAAAAGTGTAGAGTCACTTGGTTTTAAAAGTAGAAGTCACTTGGTTTAAAAAGTGTAAAATACTTTATTTAAAAGTGAAAGTGCCTTGATGCTACCAGTGCTAGTATCTTTGGGTTTATAAAAATGGAAGTTATTTTACTCTTAGAAGTTAAGGGTATTCATGTTGTGGTTTCGGTGTTTAAAGCATGTCTGAATGGTTCCTAAAAGTCCTTACCAAGTCTTATGGGAGATGTTGGTAAGAGTTTTAGGAAGTAGTTCTATCTATTTCATTAATAGTACTTGAGTTTCTAAATAGAAGTTGTTCTATCTATTCTCTTGATAACACCTTGGGTTGTTTAATTGAAAGGTATAAATTACTTGGTGTTAAAAGTATACTTGACTTGATTTGAAAGGTATAACTTACCTGAGTTTAAAATGTGTAGTAACTTGATTGTTAAAAATGGAAGTGTCTTGATACTACGGGTGTTAGTGTCTTGATTATTTTAAAAGAAAGACATGGTATTGTCTTGGTTTGTTTAAAAGGAAGACATGGTATTGTCTTGGTTTGTTTAAAAGGAAAGTATGGTATTGTCTTGGTTTGGTTAAAATGAAGGCATGGTAATTGTCTTGGTTTGGTGAAAAGGAAGGCATGGTAATTGTCTTGGTTTAAAGGAAAGACATGGTATTGTCTTGGTTTGCTAAAATGATGGTTTATTCATTTTATGATAATGAGAGTCAAAGATTATTTTAACTTGCATATGTTTGCTCATATAGTCATTCGTGCAAGAGTTATATTTCCACATCACCGCGTCCCTCATTAAAGGGCCGACAATATTATATTATTCAGTGCGGGTTCAACTCCCGGGGCACTATATATATCATGGAGTAGCTCCCATGACGTGAGATGGTACACACTCACTGCGGGTCTGAAGGACTCATGCGGGTTCAAATCCCAGGATTTATTCCATGGACTAGCTCTCCGTGATGCGAGTATCGTGTACTGATGCTCATGCGAGGACGCATACCTCATGCGGGTGAAATAGTCCCATGCGGGTAAAATAGTCCCATGGCTAGGATTGCATAATGATTCTGAGGGCGGATGATCCTGACATGGCTTTCATATTTTGAAATGGTATTGATTTCATTAATGAAATAGTACAGTGGCTTCAGGACTTGAAATGAAGCGGTTAATCTCATTGTTAAAAAGCATATTTTTAAAAGACTCAGTTGACTCTCATTTGTTTATATAAAGTACAGTAGTACAGTGGTACAATGATACAGTGATACAGTGATGCAAGGTACGATTGGCTTTTATTTTACATGACACGGTTGGATCTGGTATTTGATTATTTTACTTGTCTCTGTCATTTCTTGGCCAACCATGATTTTAATATCAGATTTATTTCTGCTCCATACTTAGTACTTGTTATCGACTTCTTCGAAGTGCGTTCATGCCCGCAGGTTTAGGTTCGCAGTTGGGTGATCCGCGTGTACAGGGTCTGGTTCAGCTGTTGAGGTAGCTTTCTTGCTCCGGAGCTTACCATTGGTACGGTTGGTAGACCGTGGTGTATTTCAGGGTACGGCGGGGCCTTATCCCATCACTGTTTACTGTCAAGAAATCTTAGAGGTATGTATTCATATGTGGGCTGGACTGACGTGAGTTGTATTTACATTGTTGTACAGTTGTAGTCACATTCGGGCGTTATATACTATGACAGCCTTCTCGGCTTTGCCTTTGTTTGTTGAAAAAAAATGAGTGTTATTTATCTTCCGCAGTTTACTTGTGTTGTATGAATAGAAGGGTGCCCAGGTAGGGCACCAATCGCGGGCCCGGGGTTCGGAGCGTGACATCAGGGTAGCATTATCTAGTTGTTTCTGATAAGCCGCCTCGTCAAACAGGGCATACTCAGCGGAATCATTAGCAGGGACTGTTGGGAATGTTGTGTCTAACACATACTCAATTCTTTCTAGTTTTAACACCAATCACAGATTTATTAACTAGTCAGGAAAGTTTGCTCCAGTCAACTTGTTCGTTTCAACCAACATTTTAAGTGACAGATTCGACACTGTAACTGAAGAAAAGATAGACTTGAAATTAACACTCTAATATAATTTCTATTGAACACATTCGTTAACTAATTAACATGGTCTTTAGTTTAATTAGCTCCCACTATTTTAACATATCCTTTTACCCCATGAAAGAATACGGACTCATATCAAATACGGTCATAATGGGCCAAGATCCAGACTCATGTTGTCTCCGCGTTTGCTGAGGCTGATAACTCCAATAACATGATCTGGTAGGTCTCTAAACCAATTGCAAATAATTTGCAACTCTTGGTTGACCGAATGTTCTAAACAAACGATCTGCGTCCCTCGGCTGTCCGACACTGGGGCGCCAAGACAGCCTAGCAATTCAACCCCATTATGCGACTGCAATTATGTATCTAAGTGGGCTTAACCTTCATCGAGAAAATACTGGGGTGTAAATACTCACGAAGGTTTATCACCTACTACAACATTTATATGCATCTATGAAAGGGTCTGAGTCCTTGTAGACTTAGAGCAAATGCTGGGGCATAAATACTCATCTCGCCGAAAAGGATTTTGCACCACAATCAATTATAACGGACGACGCGTTCATTTTAAATGAGACTTGTATTAAATTTAGGGAAAATTTTATTCAGGGTTATGACCAAGATCAACTATTACATGTTTCAACCATTACTCAAAGCATTTAAACATGTATTTGGGCGTCACCTACCCAAGCATGATTGCGGACTCTAAACTAATTTTGGACACCGCCTATCCAAGCATGATTGCGGACTCTAAACTAGTTTTGGACGACATCTATCCAAGCATGATTGTGGACTCTAAACTTAGTAAGGTAAATGACGATCATTTAGCACGTAAACAGTACACCCACATAATGTGTAATAATAATCATGGATTAAACTTCGAAAATTGGGATTTTAACATTCTGGAAATCCGGCGCCTTGGCGCTCCTCCAAGGAACCGCGACGCTGATCAAGCAGAAACTTTGGTTTCTGTTTATGTGAAATAGGGATGCGGCGTTCCACTATGGGGCCGCAACGCTTCAATTCCAGAGAGTTCCGAATTTTAAATGAAGGTTTTTAATCACGACCCTGAAATTACCAAGAACCGCGCCGCGGCGCCGCCGTGAAACCATAACTGGCGCCGCGGCGCCAACTTTTTTTAGAGCGATTTCGCGCTTGATTTTCTAAAAATCATCCAACCCCTAAATCTAATTTAGGGTTCAGATTACAAGTCCTTTACAACCACCCACCATTATTAATAATGCACATATCGACTATCATCCATTCCTAAAAGTTCTTCGTCGTACACCATGTTCGTAATAAACCGGTTTTTGCACAAGGCTTAGTTCGTGCTAGAAAAGAGTGACATCATCGGTTTAGCGTAGTTGATAATTTAGGGTGATTTCAAAAATGTTAATCACTCAGTCAAAGTTTGTTAGATTTCAATAGCCTTGTATTAATTCAGATTAAAATCAATTTATGTTTAAACCATATTATTATATCTTTCTATTGTTACGTAACCATTGAACCAGCCTGGGCTCTGATACCACGGTAGGGTTTTGTTGGGTCTAAAACACACAAGTAAGGCACATCGGAAGTTTAAAATTTTATGAACTTACTTGCCCCAACAAAGTTGTCTGGTATGATTACGTTACAATTGAAATCTGCAAAGACAAAAGAAAACTTGCAGTTTACGTTATCTTAAGTCTCTACTAAAAGATGCGCACGCGATTGTCCCCTCGTGTGCAATCCTTCACTATGGTATACTCCTCTGACAGGAAAGCCAGGAAATCTTGGCAGAGGTTTGAGAGGATTTTAATCTCTGAACTCTTAGTTCAGAAAGTAAGAAAGTGTTACTAAAAACTCTAACATAAATTTTGAGGTTAAGTGCTAAATATATAGGGAGAAGGGAAGCCAAGTCAGACTTGGATCAGGCTTTAAAACTTGTCCAGAATCCGAAATTCAGTGGGCCAGTCGGACTGGGCCCACTGCCGCATCAACACGGTGCCGCCTCCCTTGTTTTTTTAAATATTTCTACAAATTTCAGTTTTAATTAAATCCAAAATCCAATTTTGACTTAATTAAATAATTTCCATCAAATTGAAATTATCCCATAATTTATTATTGTTTAAATATCTCAATTCTAAATTGAATATTTAATCATCTCTCAATATACCCTTAGACCGAAAAGACAATCGACTTAGTGTGACCCTTTAGGCCTTCTCACATCGATACTTAATCAAATTAAGGTTCACACGAAACTCCTAGATATTTCATTGTCTGAGACTGTGAGTCATAGATATTCTTCAAATGTTCCAGCAGCTCGTTGGGACCCATTTTTTCATGTTGCCTCTGTAACTCTACAGTCATGGAGGACACTATTATACATTGTGTCAGGGTAGCATTATCTAGATGTTTCTGATAAGCCGCCTCGTCAAACAGGGCATACTCAGCGGAATCATTAGCAGAGACTGTTGGGAATGTTGTGTCTAACACATACTCAATTCTTTCTAGTTTTAACATCAATCGCAAATTTATTAACTAGTCAGGAAAGTTTGCTCCAGTCAACTTGTTCGTTTCAACCAACATTTTAAGTGACAGATTCGACACTGTAACTGAAGAAAAGATAGACTTAAAATTAACACTCTAATATAATTTCTATTGAACACATTCGTTAACTAATTAACATGGTCTTTAATTTAATTAGCTCCCACTATTTTAACATATCCTTTTACCCCATGAAAGAATACGAACTCATATCAAATACGGTCATAATGGGCCAAGATACAGACTCATGTTGTCTCCGCGTTTGCTGAGGCTGATAACTCCAATAACATGATCTGGTAGGTCTCTAAAACAATTGCAAATAATTTGCAACTCTTGGTTGACTGAATGTTCTAAACAAACGATCAAGGCCCCTACCGTCCGACATCAGCGCCAAAACAGCCTAGCAAGTCAACCCCATTATGTGACTGCAATTATGTATCTAAGTGGGCTTAACCTTCATCGAGAAAACACTGGGGTGTAAATACTCACGAAGGTTTATCACCTACTACAACATTTATATGCATCTATGAAATGGTCTGAGTCCTCGTAGACTTAGAGCAAATGCTGGGGCATAAATACTCATCTCGCCGAAAAGGATTTTGCACCACAATCAATTATAACGGACGACGCGTTCATTTTAAATGAGACTTGTATTAAATTTAGGGAAAATTTTATTCAGGGTTATGACCAAGATCAACTATTACATGTTTCAACCATTACTCAAAGCATTTAAACATGTATTTGGGCGTCACCAATCCAAGCATGATTGCGGACTCTAAACTAATTTTGGACACCGCCTATCCAAACATGATTGGGACTCTAAACTAGTTTTGGACGTCGTCTATCCAAGCATGATTGCGGACTCTAAACTTATTAAGGTAAATGAGGATCATTTAGCACCTAAACAGTACACCCACATAATGTGTAATAATAATCATGGATTAAACTTCGAAAATTGAGATTTTAACATTCTGGAAATCCGACGCCTCGGTGCTCCACCATGGAGCCGCGGCGCGCCACCAAGGAGCCGCGACACTGATCAAGCAGAATCTTTGGTTTCTATTTCTGTGAATTTGGGTCGCGGCGCTCCACTATGGGGCGGCGACGCTTCAGTTCCAGACAGTTCTGAATTTTGAACGAAGGTTTTTAATCACAAGCCTGAAATTATCGTCACCGACGTCGCGAAGCTCCGACATGGGGCCGCGGCATCGCCGTGAAACCCTAACTGGAGCCGCGGCGCCGACGTCCTTTTCAGAGCGATTCCGCGCTTGATTTTCTAAAAATCGTCCAACCCCTAAATCTAATTCAGGGTTCAGATTACGGGTCCTTTACAACCACCCACCATTATCAATAACGCACATATCGACCATAATCCATTCCTAAACGTTCTTCATCGTGCAATGTTCGTAATGAACGGTTTTTGCACAAGGCTTTGTTCGTGCTAGAATAGAGTGAATTCCTCAATTTAGTGTAATTGATAATTTAGGGTTATTTCAAAAAGGTTAATCACTCAGTCAAAATTTGTTAGATTTCAATAGCCTTGTTTTAATTCAGATTAAAATCAATTTACGTTTAAACCATATTATTATATATTTCTATTGTTACGTAACCATTGAACCAGCCTGGGCTCTGATACCATTGTAGGGTTTTGTTGGGTCTAAAACACACAAGTAAGGCACAACGGAGGTTTAAAATTTTATGAACTTACTTGCCCCAACAAAGTTGTCTGGTATGATTACGTTACAATTAAAATATGCAAAGACAGAAAAAAACTTACAGTTTACGTTATCTTAAGTCTCTACTAAAAGGTGCGCACACGATTATCCCATCTGGTGCAAGCCTTCGCTATGGTATACTCATATGTCAGGAAATCTTGGCAGAGGTTTGAGAGAATTTTAATCTCTGAACTCTGAGTTCAGAAAGTAAGAAAGTGTTACTAAAAACTCTAACATAAATTATGAGGTTAAGTGCTAAATATATAGGGAGAAGGGAAACCAAATCAGACTTGGATCAGGCTTTAAAACCTGTCCAAAATTTAAAATTCAGTGGGCCAGTCGGACTTGGCCCATTTTCGCATCAGCTCCGCGACTCTGCCTCCTAGGCGCCGCGGCGCCTCCTTTGTTTTTTAAATATTTTTGCACGTTTTAGTTTTAATTAAATTTAAAATCCAATTTTAACTTAATTAAATAATTCTCATCAAATAGAAATTATCCCACAATTTATTATTGTTTAAATATCTCAATTCTAAATTGAATATTTAATCCTCTCTCAATATACCCTTAGACCGAAAAGACAATCGACATAGTGTGATCCTTTAGGCCTTCTCACATCGATACTTAATCAAATTAAGGTTCACACGGAACTCCTAGACTGCGCCGGTGACGAACTCAATGTGCGTAGTACGTTTACAAGACTCTTAGTAAACATAACCTCTATGCGGAATGATAGATTCTTTTCATTCTCAACACACTCGATCAAGCTTAGAATTTGCCAAGTGTCTATCCAAATGACTTGATCACTTTATCTCATCTATATTAGTCGACAACTAGTCTTGCATTGGCCAATGACTTGGTCGACCTAATATCACTGAGAAGCTGAGTGTTATCTCGAATATCTAATCGAGGAATGAATTTTATTCTTGGCTCAACTACCACCTTAGTATGTATCACAATATACCCAATACAAGTCATGTCTTATCCTATAAGACATTTAAGCTTAGGACAGATCAAAGTACATCACTCTACAAACCAGGTGCGTATTGACCTCAAGTCAAATGACCTATATCTCTCACATGCTGATAATACTCTAGACATGTATACAAACAGTTTATCAGCAGGGCATGGCAATACCCTCTAAGAGTATCATGTGTCCATCACTAGTAATTAACTATTACTAGTAGTAAGTGAGACATAATGTATTCTCTAAGAATATGATGCAGACCACATGTTGATTTATAATATATCATTGATATCTCATTCTCAATGATCATCAGTCTAGGCTACTTTAAGAACTATGTTTTATCATTAATATCTCACATTATCAATGACAACGTTTAGTTCAAGGGATGCACATTAGTGAATAACACAAACAATCAAATAATAATTCAGTAATTATAATTACCATAAATATATTAATCTCATTAATAATACGAATATATTCAAATACATCTGTCTCTAAAATGATGGTTTGGTTTGTAGTACATATATACTTTCGGATTTGTCATCCATGTTTGAGGATTCAGATATATATATGGATGCCAGTTGCAAGCAGCGCTTATAACTCTGTCATAGTTATATTTGTGAAAAGTCTGCAAAAGGAATATTGTCTTCCAACAAATTAATTAACATACTAACAGCATGTTTGATCAAGTTATGAAATCTGCTAATTTTGAAAAGAGATTTTTGTCTGAAGTATTTTAAAATTTATTTTTGGAGAGTTATAATATAATTTTTATTTGATTAATCAATTTGAAAATATTTTTATCAATATTAAAGTAAATAATACTTTATGTTTGGTCAATGTTTAAAAAGTGCGAAAAAAGTGTACTTTAATATTATGTTATATTATATGTTCTTCTATGACAACATCTCGCTATGACCCAAAAAATAACCGAGCAAGTGACAACGGTACAAAGAGGTTTGATTATACCACTATTTTAATCTCGGAGTTAATGTTTTGGCATTATACTTTTAATAGGAAATTTATCCGCGCTTCGCGCGGTTATAAAAAATCTCATATTTGTGAAAAACTTTTTTTGATGTATTCAAATATATTTTTAAAGATCCTTTTGAGACCTTGAATTATCAATAATATTGACAGTTATTTTGTTCTGAAAATTTAAAAAAAACTTTATGCATTTTAATGACAAAGTCTATATATATATATATATATCATTAAAGGATCTCTCTTCACTATACAAAGTGTGATTAAGCTTAGAATTTGACAATTAAAAATAAAAAATTAGATTTTATGCATTTTTTGCTTATAATAGCGAAATATTATTTAACTTCAATGATGTTATAGATGTATAACAGTCATTCGCTATAGCAGTAAAAAAAAATGTTTGACTGAATTTGGTTTCCTTAGACAAAACTGAAAGAGTTATGGAATGTTTTCCTTAATCATTCTTTATTCCATAAGGGAGAATATATACAAATGATCATCCTAATTAATTACACATCTAGAATATTCTAACATAATATTCTAACCATAACTCTTGGTACTACCTACCATATATATTAGGATTGTACATAAATATAATATCACTAATTAATTACACATCTAGAACATAATATTCTAACACTTCGCACATGATCGGAGGCGGCGAATCTTGAGGCGTCGAAATTCTTCAAATAAAATCAGCAGAAGCCCTTTTGTGAAAATATCTGCGATCTGATGTCGCGTCGGGACATGTAACACTCGCACTTGTCCGCGAGCCACCTTTTCACGGACAAAATGAATATCTAACTCAATATGCTTAGTGCGTTGATGATGGATTGGATTTCCGGAGAGATAAATTGCACTAATGTTATCACAGTATACCATAGTGGTTGTCGGAATAGGACAGTGAAGCTCAAGTAAAAGATTCTGAATCCAGCATGAGTCAGAAACAACATTGGCTACCGCGATTATTCGACCTTTGGGCGTGATCGTGGGTTGCCTTTTGGAGGACCATGATATTAAATTATCACCGAGGAAGACGCAATAACCGGAGGTGGAGCGTCTGGTGTCTGGACATCCTGCCCAGTCTGCATATGTGTAGGTGACAAGCTTGGACATGGAAGAAGGATACAGATGCAATCCATAATTCAGAGTGCCCTGAATATATCGTACAATGCGTTTGAGTGCATGCATATGTTCTTCCATTGGATTGTGCATGAACAGACACACTTGTTGTACTGCATAGGTAATATCTGGCCTGGTGAATGTGAGATACTGCAAAGCTCCTGCCAAGATGCGATACAATGTCGGATTGGCAAATGGGTTGCTGGATATGGCACTCAATTTTGACTTGGTATCTACTGGAGTTGCAGAAGGTTTGCAAGATGACATTCCAGCTCGTTCTACGATCTCTGATGCATACTTCTTTTGTGAAAGAAATAAACCACTTGCATGGCGTGTCACCGCAATTCCTAGAAAGTAGTGAAGTGGACCAAGATCCTTCATAGCAAATTCGGAACTCAGCTGGGTCATGATATTCCTGCGAAGAGAGTCTGAAGAGGTTGTTAGGATAATATCATCTACATATAAGAGAATATAAGCAGTATGATTACCCTGGTGATAAATAAAAAGTGAATTATCCGACCGGCTGTTTGAGAAACCCATGTTGAACACAAAATCTGCAAACCGCTTGTACCAAGTCCTGTGAGCCTGTTTTAGGCCATATAATATTTTTTTTAAGTAAACACACATGATTGGGATATTGAGAATCTCTGTACCCCAATGGTTGGTGCATGTATACAGTCTCACTCAAGTGTCCATGTAAGAAGACATTCTTGACATCCAATTGATGAAGTAACCATCCTTTTGAGAGGGCTAGACTGAAAACAATTCTGATAGTTGTTGGTTTAACCACTGGACTGAATGTCTCGCCGCAATCTAATCCCACCTGTTGAGTTTTGCCATCACATACAAGTCGGGCCTTATGCCGCTCAAAAGAACCATCAGATTTTTCTTTATGACTAAAAATCCACATAGAACGAATTATATTAGCATTAGATGGACGAGGTACTAACTTCCATGTCCTATTTTTAATTAGAGCATGATATTCATCATCCATGGCCATTTTCCAATTAGGATCTTTTAGGGCAGACACAGGGTTACAAGACAAAGGTGATTTCGAGACTTGAGTGTGTAGATTGTATTTGGCATTGGGTTTTGTAATTCCGTGTTGACTACGGGTGACTGGCCGGTTTAGTGGGCCAGTGGACTGGACGCCACTTGTCACGCCCCGACTTTTCCTAAGTCTTTACCTAGGGCGTGATGGCACCTGGACAATTATTTTCCACCAGGAGCACCATTTAATTCTCTTTATTTAGAAATTTAAACTTATATTCAAATACGGAGCTATTAATAAAAATAACAATAAAGAAATCTGTTTATGACTTTATTGAAAACATAACGCGAGCCTATGCTCGTGCAAATATTGTTTCTACATAGATATACTGACAAATATTATTCTAAGTTGGAAGGGAGACCATTCCACACGGGCATTTCCCGAGACATTGGAACTGACATTCTGAACCTGACGAGTACCAAGCCCGAAACAATGGACTTGGTATGACAAGAGGTTGCGGGACAATCGCTAGCCTTGGCGTGGAGTCTTTCCTCTATCACGCTTTCCTGAAACATGTTAAATAAAGAGTCAGCCCTACCATCTGGGGCTGAGTGAGAACCTTACCCTGCAATTCAAAGTAACACCACAATATTCCAAACGCAATCACATTATAACGTAATAAGCATATTGCAGAAACATATCATGTTACAACATTTTTTTAAATATGCTGCAACAACTCCTCATAGGAAATTCTCGGTTTAACTAACACTTCAGTTTATCTCGTATTATACGTTAGGACATTCCCCTGCATTTCCATATGTTTGTTATATTTATATATTTGTGAACGCGTATTCACTTTTCATATTTATATAAAGGTGAACATGTATTCATCTTTCATATTTGTTGCGGCGTGCAACCCGATCCATTATATTTACGTATTTGTGAACACGTATTCACTTTACGTTTTGTTGCGGCGTGCAACCCGATCCATTATGTTTACGTATTTGTGAATGTGTATTCACTTTACGTTTTGTTGCGGCGTGCAACCCGATCCATTATATTTACGTATTTGTGAACATATATTCACTTTACGTTTTGTTGCGGCGTGCAACCCGATCCATTATGTTTACGTATTTGTGAACGCGTATTCACTTTACGTTTTGTTGCGGCGTGCAACCCGATCCATTATATATTTATATATTTATGTGAACACGTATTCACTTTTCATATTTTTCAGAAGATCAAATAAATACTATTCTCTTTTCTAACATTCTGTCATTCATACTTGTAACGATTATAACTTTTTAACCATAACTCCAACTAAGGTGTTTCTCAAGCGGAAACTAAGGTAAGACGGGGATCTTTCACTGTACCAAATTTCATTTAAAACTACTTTGGGTAACTAACACAAATTTATCCTCAAAACAGCCACATGAAATTTATTTCGGCAGAATATTTATTAAACAACACCCAATCTTAGAATAGTCATAACTCCTAATCTGTAAACCCGTTCAAGCCCCATAAAATCTCAAAACGACGAGAACAGAGAGATACACGTCTCCATGTGAACCATCCTTTCATATTCTGTACCATTTGGTACAGTTTTACACTTTTATTCGCTGCCCTTCCTGGATCTCGATAGATCCGAGGCAGACACTTTAAACAGCGATAACTATCAATACGTAAGTCGGATAGACCCCCGTAAGGTCTCAAAATGTCCACAACAAAGAGATCTAGAACTTTCATTTAGCAACAATTTTCATATTCCCCACAGATTAGTACAGTTTTACGTTTCAACGTCCTGCCCTTCTGGATTCCGACGAATCCGAGGCAGCAACTTCAAACTACAATAACTCTCAACTCGTAAGTCCGTTTTAATAAATCTTTATATATATCTGTCCGTAACAGAGAGATTTACAACCATGTAAATTTTCATATAATTCTAATAAGTAAAACTCAATAAAAACAGTCCGTAATTATGCCTTTCCGAATTTCGACCAAATCTAAGGCAGAAACTTTGAACTATGATAACTTTCAAACCGTACGTCCATTTTACCTCATTTTTGGTTCTATATGATCATATTAGAGAGGTGTACAATTCCTCCGAATTTCATCAAATTCTAACAATTATAACTCAGTGAGAACAGTTCGTAAAGTTCATGACGCAACTAGTTGTCTAAACAATCAAAAGTTCAATATTTCTTTTCAACACTAAATTCTTATTGTAACATGTATTGAACTAAAAATAAAGGATGTTACCAAGAATTTCTGAGTGAGAAAACTCACATTGTAAGCGTAAAAATGATTGTTGTCCGGTTGCTAAACATGACCCTTGCTCCCTAGTATTGTTTTTATTATTCTTCTTGCCCTCTTGAAAACTTTCAGATTTGTTTTATTCTTGTTCACTTATTTTTTCTGATTTTCTATTCTTTGTGCTAGTCCTTTGTTTGTGTCAAATATAATGTATAAGTAGAGGTGTTTGTAGGAGGTGGAAGGACAAGGGATTGAAGGAAAATTAAAGGGAGGGAAAGGGGAAAAACGTGAGTGAGGGGAGAGGGAAGGAAAGATGTGCAGATTTTTTTTCCATTTAGTGTTAAGATGAAATTTAACACAATCATTAATATAAGAGGTCATCATCTTTTATTTAATAGGATAGTGTAAATGAAAAATTCATAATATGTTAATAATGTATAACTTAAATTCTTAATTTTCTAATGCCCCCCACTATTATTATTATTATTATTATTATTATTGTAACAAAAATTTGGGACTTCACATTCTCCCTTCCTTAAGCAACATTCGTCCTCGAATGTGAATAAGGTCGTAACATAATCACCTAGACACACAACAAATTTCGGAATTTTATATTCTCCCCTCCTTAAACAACATTCGTCCTCGAATGTGAATAAGGTAAATAACACATGCATATAGACAAACAAAAATATAGTACACATGAAGTACTATTTGACACATTTTTATTACCTCATTCAAAGATAAATAGATATTTTACTTTCATCGCGTCTTGACTTCCTGTAGCTTCTTATGTGGAGTGATTCCTCCATGGACCTTCACTAAGCAATATCTTTATTTCTAAGGCGTTGGACCTTTCTATCAAGTTTTCTCACGAGCCTCTTCATATTGAATCTCTTTATTAAGAACTATCTCACGGGAAGGATGACGTGACTTGGATCGTGCAAGTATTTTCGTAACATTGACACATGAAATACCGGATGCACTACTTCCAGCTCTTGTGGAAGTGCTAATTCGTAAGCCACATTCTCCACTCTTCGCAAGATCTCATATGGCCCAATAAACATTGGGCTCAATTTACCTTTCTTACCAAAGCGCATCACTCCCTTCATTGGGGACACTTTTAAAAATACTTTATCCCCCTCTTGGAATTCAAGATCTCTTTTCCGATGATCCGCATAGGACTTATGACGGCTATGAGCTGTTTTGATCCGCTCCCGAATTATCTGTACCTTATCATTTGTTTCTTGAATGACATCAGTCCGAACGATTCGTCTCGCCCACCGAACCATCCAAGTGGAGACCTACATTTTCGTCCATATAATGCTTCAAACGGGGCCATTTGTATGCTAGAGTGAAAACTATTGTTGTAGGTGAACTCAATTAGACATAGATGGTCCAACCAGCTTCCCTGAAAATCTAACACACAAGATCGCAATATGTCCTCAAGTGTTTGAATTGTTCGCTCAGCTTGCCTATCTGTTTGCGGGTGGAAAGCCGTGCTTAACTTAACTTTTGTCCCGAGACCCTGCTGGAAACTTTGCCAAAAGTGTGAGGTGAACTGGGAACCCCTATCTGAAATAATTTGTAAGGGAATCCCGTGTAACCGCACAATCTCCTTCAAATAAATCTGTGTGTACTGTGGTGCGCGTCGTAGTCTTGATCGTAAGAAATGGGCTGACTTTGTAAGTCGATCAACAATCACCCAAATAGAATCATACCCTTCTCGAGTTTTCGGTAGACCAGTTATGAAATCCATATGAATCGCCTCCCATTTCCACATGGGGACTCCAATGTCCTGACGTAATCCGCCGTGTTTTGATGTTCGGCTTTCACTGGACATATAAGACACCTCGACAAACTCCATGGCGTCATCCCGTCCGTCCACGATAATTTACCTTGAGGTCCTGATACATTTTTGTTGACCCTGGATGAATGGAATAAGTTGTGTTGTGACCCTCATCTAAGATCTTCCTCCTTAGATCCTTTACCTAGGAACACATAACCTACCCTTATACCGAAGGGTTCCGTCATTATCTCCCAATGTAAACTGTGAAGGTTTTCCCTGTTGGATCCTCTCCCGAAATCCAACAAACTTCGTATCCTCAAACTGACTTTCTTTTATTTATGAAGCTAAGGCAGACTGCGAGGTATCATGTACCACCACCCTACCTTCACCGATCTCAGTTAAGCTAACCCCGAGGTTTCCCAATCTTTGTACCTCACGAACAATACCCCTCTTTTGTATTGCCAAATGGGATAAGCTGCTCATTGATCTCCTACTGAGTGCGTCAGCCACCACGTTGGCTTTCCCAGGATGGTAAAGAATACTAAGGTCATAATCCTTAAGCAACTCTAACCATCTTCTTTGTCGGAGATTCAAATCCTTCTGCGTGGTTATGTACTGCAAACTCTTATGATCTGTAAATATGTCCACATGCACACCATACAAATAATGTCTCCATATTCGTAAGGCAAACACCACCACAGTTAATTCCAAGTCATGAGTTGGGTAATTCTTCTCATGTATCTTCAATTGTCTAGATGCATACGCAATAACCTTTCCAAACTGCATCAAGACACATCCTAACCCAACTCTAGAGGCATCGCAATAGACTGTGAACCATTCTTGTCCCGATGGTAAGGTTAGGACTGGTGCGATGATCAACAATTCCTTTAGTTTCTGAAAACTGGCTTCACATGCTTCTGACCACTGGTACTTAACCATGTTTTGAGTCAACCGGGTCAAAGGAGCAGCAAGACTAGAAAAACCTTTTACGAATCTTCTATAATACCCAGCCAAACCCAAGAAACTTCTAACCTCTGTCGGAGTGGTCGGTTTTGGCCAGTTCTTCACTGCTTCTATCTTCTGGGGGTCTACCATAATTTCATCCCTTGACACAACATGGACCAAAAAGGCTACCTTTTCCAATCAAAATTCACACTTTGAAAATTTAGCATATAGTTTCTCCTGTTTCAAGACTTGAAGCACTACCCTCAAAAGCTCTTCATGTTCTTCAACACTCTTACTGTAGATTAGGATATCATCTATGAACACAATCACGAATAAATCTAGGAATGGTTTGAAGATTTTGTTCATTAAATCCATAAAAGTTGTTGGGGCATTGGTTAACCCAAAAGACATGACCAAGAACTCATAATGGCCGTATCGGGTTCTAAAGGTTGTTTTGGATATATCATCTGGATTTATTTTCAGCTGATGATATCCCGAACGGAGATCAATCTTGGAAAAATAGCTAGCTCCCTGAAGTTGGTCAAAAAAATCATCGATTCTTGGTAATGGGTATCGGTTCTTGATCGTGACCTTATTGAGCTGCCGATAATCGATGCACATTCGGAGCGATCCGTCTTTCTTTTTCACAAACAGGACTGGTGCACCCCAAGGGGAAACACTAGGCCTTATAAAGCCTTTATCCAGAAGATCTTTCAATTGTTCTTTTAACTCCCTCAATTCAGCTGGGGCCATTCGATATGGAGGAATAGAAATGGGTCTTGTACCCGGAATTAACTCTATAGCAAACTCCACTTCTCGATCCGGAGGAAGACCTGGAAGATCTTCAGGAAAAACCTCCGGAAAATTTCGGACAATAGGGACATCATTCACTGCTGGGGAATCTTTTTGGGTATCCACTATATTAGCCAGATATGCGTAATCCACTCTGTGACTTCTCAATAACTTTTGAGCCCCAAGGTAGGAAATAAACTGACCTGAGGATATTCCAATCCTACCCCTTATAACAACTTCTGGTTCTCCGGAAAAAGTTAATCTCACTATCTTTCGCCGACAATCTAACATGGCATAACATGCCGACAACCAATCCATACCCAAAATGACGTCGAAGTCTACCATATCATGTAGTACTAGGTTCACCATTGTTCCCCTGCCATTCACTTCTAATGGAAAATTATTTACCACCCGAGAGGCCCAAATTGAGGCCCCTACTGGTGTCATAACCTCAAAAGGTTCACTTAAATAAGAAGGTTCTACGTGTAAATTCTTAGCAAAGCCCATTGACACATATGAAAATGTAGAGCCGGGATCGTACAATACAAATGCAGGAATACTCGAGACTAGCAAAATACCTGTGACCACCGCATTAGATGCTTCTGCCTCATTCCTCGGGGCAAGCGTAGAGCCAATTAAATTGTTGGGTTGTTGACCTCACGACTCTGGCGGGGTTGGTTTCCCGATTTCCCACAGCAAGCGTGGTTGCTTCGATCTCCCGAATAGATTGAGTTTGGGTCCTCTTCTTGCAATCCACGGCATAGTGGGTGACTCTCCTGATTATAACATGTCTTCGTTAGAGCCGACATTCTCGGTGTGTTTTCTTTGACAAATCTTACAAATCGGTTTGTCACCTCCTGTGTTAGGGTTGGTGGCCTTGTCCTTGCTACCTTGGTAATTAGACCAACTGTGCCCCTTAGGCTTGAAATAAGACTGGCCCACAGATTGGTTCGGTCTTGAAGATCCCTTACTAAACTCCTGCTTCTGATTTTGACTCTGATTAAATGATCCTGACGTCTGAAATCTCTTCTGCGAATATTCTCTTTTTGCTTTAGCGAAACCTTCTACCCTCAAATCCATATCGACAATCTGAAGATAAGTTCGATCGTTGGCTAACGCCACCACCTTCTCTACTATGTTCGAGTTTAAACCCTCTACAAATCGCTTGACTCTATCCCTTTCTGTAGGGACGACATGTGTGTTGAAAGAGGTAGTACAAGAATCAAGTCTTGAAAAGACTCAAGATAGGCACGAAAAGAGTATGAAAGAAGGGAAACTTTAGAATGTTATTCCGTTTACTTATTACTAAGGTGGCGCGCACACCGTCGCAATAAGTAACCGTTCAAACACCCAACTCGAAGAAACTTCCTAGAATCTCCTAACCTGGTTTAGCTTTGATACCAACTTGTCACGCCCCGACTTTTCCTAAGTCTTTACCTAGGGCGTGATGGCACCTGGATAATTATTTTCCACCAGGAGCACCATTTAATTCTCTTTATTTAGAAATTTAAACTTATATTCAAATACGGAGCTATTAATAAAAATAACAATAAAGAAATCTGTTTATGACTTTATTGAAAACATAACGCGAGCCTATGCTCGTGCAAATATTGTTTCTACATAGATATACTGACAAATATTATTCTAAGTTGGAAGGGAGACCATTCCACACGGGCATTTCCCGAGACATTGGGCGACATTACGAACTGACGAGTACCAAGCCCGAAACAATGGACTTGGTATGACAAGAGGTTGCGGGACAATCGCTAGCCTTGGCGTGGAGTCTTTCCTCTATCACGCTTTCCTGAAACATGTTAAATAAAGAGTCAGCCCTACCATCTGGGGCTGAGTGAGAACCTTACCCTGCAATTCAAAGTAACACCACAATATTCCAAACGCAATCACATTATAACGTAATAAGCATATTGCAGAAACATATCATGTTACAACATTTTTTTAAATATGCTGCAACAACTCCTCATAGGAAATTCTCGGTTTAACTAACACTTCAGTTTATCTCGTATTATACGTTAGGACATTCCCCTGCATTTCCATATGTTTGTTATATTTATATATTTGTGAACGCGTATTCACTTTTCATATTTATATAAAGGTGAACATGTATTCATCTTTCATATTTGTTGCGGCGTGCAACCCGATCCATTATATTTACGTATTTGTGAACACGTATTCACTTTACGTTTTGTTGCGGCGTGCAACCCGATCCATTATGTTTACGTATTTGTGAATGTGTATTCACTTTACGTTTTGTTGCGGCGTGCAACCCGATCCATTATATTTACGTATTTGTGAACATATATTCACTTTACGTTTTGTTGCGGCGTGCAACCCGATCCATTATGTTTACGTATTTGTGAACGCGTATTCACTTTACGTTTTGTTGCGGCGTGCAACCCGATCCATTATATATTTATATATTTATGTGAACACGTATTCACTTTTCATATTTTTCAAAAGATCCAATAAATACTATTCTCTTTTCTAACATTCTGTCATTCATACTTGTAACGGTTATAACTTTTTAACCATAACTCCAACTAAGGTGTTTCTCAAGCGGAAACTAAGGTAAGACGGGGATCTTTCACTGTACCAAATTTCATTTAAAACTACTTTGGGTAACTAACACAAATTTATCCTCAAAACAGCCACATGAAATTTATTTCGGCAGAATATTTATTAAACAACACCCAATCTTAGAATAGTCATAACTCCTAATCTGTAAACCCGTTCAAGCCCCATAAAATCTCAAAACGACGAGAACAGAGAGATACACGTCTCCATGTGAACCATCCTTTCATATTCTGTACCATTTGGTACAGTTTTACACTTTTATTCGCTGCCCTTCCTGGATCTCGATAGATCCGAGGCAGAAACTTTAAACAGCGATAACTATCAATACGTAAGTCGGATAGACCCCCGTAAGGTCTCAAAATGTCCACAACAAAGAGATCGAGAACTTTCATTTAGCAACAATTTTCATATTCCCCACAGATTAGTACAGTTTTACGTTTCAACGTCCTGCCCTTCTGGATTCCGACGAATCCGAGGCAGCAACTTCAAACTACAATAACTCTCAACTCGTAAGTCCGTTTTAATAAATATTTATATATATCTGTCCGTAACAGAGAGATTTACAACCATGTAAATTTTCATATAATTCTAATAAGTAAAACTCAATAAAAACAGTCCGTAATTATGCCTTTCCGAATTTCGACCAAATCTAAGGCAGGAACTTTGAACTATGATAACTTTCAAACCGTACGTCCATTTTACCTCATTTTTGGTTCTATATGATCATATTAGAGAGGTGTACAATTCCTCCGAATTTCATCAAATTCTAACAATTATAACTCAGTGAGAACAGTTCGTAAAGTTCATGACGCAACTAGTTGTCTAAACAATCAAAAGTTCAATATTTCTTTTCAACACTAAATTCTTATTCTAACATGTATTGAACTAAAAATAAAGGATGTTACCAAGAATTTCTGAGTGAGAAAACTCACATTGTAAGCGTAAAAATGATTGTTGTCCGGTTGCTAAACATGACCCTTGCTCCCTAGTATTGTTTTTATTATTCTTCTTGCCCTCTTGAAAACTTTCAGATTTGTTTTCTTCTTGTTCACTTATTTTTTCTGATTTTCTATTCTTTGTGCTAGTCCTTTGTTTGTGTCAAGTATAATGTATAAGTAGAGGTGTTTGTAGGAGGTGGAAGGACAAGGGATTGAAGGAAAATTAAAGGGAGGGGAAGGGGAAAAACGTGAGTGAGGGGAGAGGGAAGGAAAGATGTGCAGATTTTTTTTCCATTTAGTGTTAAGATGAAATTTAACACAATCATTAATATAAGAGGTCATCATCTTTTATTTAATAGGATAGTGTAAATGAAAAATTCATAATATGTTAATAATGTATAACTTAAATTCTTAATTTTCTAATGCCCCCCACTATTATTATTATTATTATTATTATTATTGTAACAAAAATTTGGGACTTCACATTCTCCCTTCCTTAAGCAACATTCGTCCTCGAATGTGAATAAGGTCGTAACATAATCACCTAGACACACAACAAATTTCGGAATTTTACACCACTGGCCGAGAGTGAGGCAGTGGACTGAACGCCACTGCCCAGGCTATTTTCCACGCCACTGGTTGCGCTGGGCTGGACGAACATTTTCTGTGGAGTTGGGCCTGGATTTGCAGATTGGCCCAACTGAAGGGGCAGCTGGTGTGAAGGAGGAGAAGGGTCTCTTACATTGGGCCTTGGAACTGATGGCCCAGTTCGTTGGACTGTAATTTCCAGTGGCTGGACCATCGGTCCTTGGTCCAGTGGGCCCAGCTGCGTAGATCCAACATTATTTGTGAGTCCCGGGCTGTGGAAAAAATGAGTTAGATACGGGAGCATATCATCATCCAAAACATCATAAGTATTTGTCCCGGTGGCATGTATCTTGGCAAAAGGAAATTGTGATTCATAAAAAATTACACGACGACATATAATCATACGTTTGGAAGAAATGTCATAACACATGTAACCCCGGTGATTCGTAGGGTATCCCAAGAAGACTCATGGAGTATACCGGGGTTGAAGTTTTGTGATTGTGGTGGATGGAAATAGAGGGTAGCAAAGACAACCAAATACTCTCAAATGATGATATGAGGGCTCTCGTAAGTAAAATATTTTTAGTGGAGCTTGTTAAGACATGTTTTTATGGGGAAGGATATTCAACATGTAGGTTGTCATCTGAAGCGCATGATGCCAAAAAATGGGGGGTATAGAAGCATGAGCAAGGGATGTTCTCACAATATTGTTTATGGTTCTAATTTTGCGTTCCGCCTTCCCATTCTGTGAAGAGGTGTGAGGACAGGATAAATGAAATTGTAAACCATTTGTTTTGAAAAAATCCCAAAACTGATTATTGTCAAATTCCCTCCCATTGTCACATTGAATACTTTTAATCTCCCGTTCAAACTGAGTTCGGATAAATGCTCTAAAGTTTAGGAAAGCGGAAAACACTTGTGATTTTTTCGACAAAGGGAATGTCCACAAATAATTAGAGTAGTCATCAAGAAACAATAAATAATATCTATGATCTGAGGAACTCAAAACAGGTGATGTCCAAATATCACAATGTAAAATATCAAATGGCATAGTAGTACATGAAGTAGAAGAAGTAAATGACAACTTAACATGTTTACCAAGGGCACAAGCATGACACTTATTCAACACACGAGTATGAGTACATGAAATAAAATTGTTTTGTTTAAGGGAGGCCAAAATGGACTCCCCCGGATGTCCCAATCGTCCATGTCATAGTGATGGTGTCAAGGCTGCAAAAGTGGAAGAAACTTTAGACTGTGGATTTGGTAAACTTATTGGATAGAGCTCCCCTTTGCTATCACATCTCATGAGAAACTTCCCCGTCTGAAAGTCATGTACGAAAAAACCAAACGGGTCAAATCTAACAGAAACTCAATTATCAATAGTAAACTTCCTAACAGATACCAAATTTTTTACTAATTTGGGAGCATGCAAGACATTATTTAAAACCAGTGACGGGTGTGGTGGTGACAGTGTGTTTGACCCATAACCTTTTATTGGAATTGAATGGTCATTTCCGACAATAATACCATTTTCTTTGCTCAAATTAAAATAGGGTGAAAGTGTACCTTGGGATGCCGTCATATGGGACGTTGCCCCGGAGTCCATATACCAATTAGAATCCGGTGGATTGAGTCCAAGAGTGTGCATAGCCAGCTCAATATCTGTAGGATGGGTCGTTGTTGAATGGGCCTCCTGCCATTGGGCCGGAGGAGGCCCAAAATCGCCGTTCCGAGATCGACCCGGTAATTGGGCTCGCCGGCCACATTGTCTTGTTGCCCAAATCGCTGAGACGGTTGGCGCCATCGCCATTGGGCTCGCTGGCTTGCTCGCCCAATTCACATCTCGCCGCCGCTCGCTCTCCATCGCCGCCGCTGCCACTGGCCGCCGCTGGTTGTTGGGCCTTCCGCTGGCCGCTTCGATGGCACAGTGGTTCTTTGTCGCAACCACCGCCGAGGTGTTGCCGCCATTTCCGCCGCCACCGGAATTCCGGTGACCCCCACCTTTATTATTTCCGCGATTTCCACCCTTATTATTATTATTACCACGTCCTTTTTGACTCTTATTATGTGAAGAATAGTCAAAATAATTACCTTCATTTGAAGACATGGCAACCATGGCGGAATTTGTAGTCGTTGAAACCTTCTTAATCAAACCCGACTCTTCAAGAACAAGCATGGATCTTGCTTGATAAAACTTTGGTAAGGGATTACTTTGGCGGATTAGTGTCCCCACGCCACTATAAGCATCCGTGAGACCGGCAACTAGTTGTAAAACTAACCGGTTGTCGATGAATCGAACCCACGCTTTCAATTGATGCGCCAACACTTTGAGACGTTGACAATAGGTTGAAACGTTAGGAAGTCCGCCATGACAATGGTTGAAAATTCTTGTTCCAACGCAATAAAGACGAATTTTGATTATCTTGAAAAATGTCTCTCAGCGTTCCCATGCCGCCATGGCGAGATAATCTGTTCCATTATTGTATGCAACAAATCGTGGATATTGTTGCATAAATCCAACCATGAACCGTGGCATCGCGGTATCCCACAATTCTTTGTCTGCTTCAGATGATTGTTCCGTTGTTGTACCATTTTTCGGTGGAATTATATGATGAAGAACTTTGTGAGCCCTACAACATATTTTGAACAACTCTGCCCATGTTGCATAGTGAACAGTTTCCATCTCTAGTTTGACAGAAATATGTGTTTTGATGTTGGAGATAGTAAGGCTGAGTGAAACGAAGTTTTTAATTCAGACATGGTTGTGAGTAAGAACAATAATGGAGAAGCGAAAAAAATATGAAAATTTTCGGTCAAGGTAAAACCAGGGAAGAAGATGACCGAATTTTTGGAAGGAAAACAAGAAAAATATTTGAAGATCTTTTTCTTCCTTATGCTTCTGATACCATGAAAGAGTTATGGAATGTTTTCCTTAATCATTCTTTATCCCATAAGGGAGAATATATACAAATGATCATCCTAATTAATTACACATCTAGAATATTCTAACATAATATTCTAACCATAACTCTTGGTACTACCTACCATATATATTAGGATTGTACATAAATATAATATCACTAATTAATTACACATCTAGAACATAATATTCTAACAAAAACTCTTCAATATTCATCCCAAGTGTAATTACGTATCATATATTTACATACATAATGTTCTTTGGTATAATATGTATATTGTATATAGCTTTTCTTGAAAAGTTAAAATTCTCTCCTTATATAACCTTCTCATATTTTTATAGTCAATTCTACTTGTCAAACTAGTATCATTTTTGGGTTATGACTTGAAAGCGTCACCTAATAAAAAAGAACTAATTTAATTAAGTCACCTAACAAATTACATTTAACTTTTTATCAATTAAATACAAGAAAAAGAAACAAATTTTCCTTACACGAATCAACAATCTAATTCATATGGTATAACCATTCAAAGATACACTTATTTTAAGCATTCATTCATCACAATTCACAAGTAAGATACTGCAAATGCATAAATTTATATTTGCTCTATTAATTATCACATGTAACAACACTAACACTAAGAGCTTACACAAATATCACGGAAGAAAATACCACGACCTCTGCCATTTTAATAGCCACACTTGATGTTTTGGTCATTTTGAGATCCCGCAATTGTCAGGCTCTCCTCAAGTCTCCAGATATTATTCATCTGGATTGTGAGATAGCTTTTGTTTTTCTAAAAATATAACACTTCTTGATGAGAACATAATTATGTAAACTTATTCACAATGCACATTGTTTCTTCTTAATTGTCATTCATTCTTGAATTAATGGCTATCATAAAAGCATATTCTAATGTTTTTTGTTTTTGATAAAATATCTTCTAATATTAAAAGTTAGAAATAAAATTTTATTTCACAATTAAAAGTTGGAAATATTTTTCTTCCACTAATAAGTGGACATTAAAATTTCACTATTAAAAGTTGGAAATAATTTTTTTTTCACTAATAAATAGAAATTAAAGTTTTTTCACTAACTATTTAAATTATTTCACGAAATGCAGGATGATTATACAATGATAAAACACATGAACATACATATAATGTAACCGTAATACTTTGAACGAAAACTTACGATTTGAATAATCTGGAATCTTTTCGTATATCCGTCCGAGGGTGCGCACACAATTGATCCCCGATTGCAAGTTTCAAGAACTCCGATGTAATTCCTCCTTCAGACATCTAGAAAATCCGGCAGAGGTTCGAGAGAATATTGTAAGACTAAATCTTAAAGACTTAGAATGATTTTGGAATCAAGTATTAGTGTAAATGAATAATGAAATGAAGCCCCTATTTATAGTTGCGTTTTAGGGTTAAAACGCAGCCTAGGGTTTCCCGTGGGCCAGGCCCAGAAATCGAGGTGAAATGGGTCAGTCGGACTGCCCACTGGACTAGCGGTGGCGCGACTCCAAATGGGTGACGCCGCGACCCTAGTCCAATTTTGCCTTGTTTCCATTTTAATTAAATCTGAAATCCAATCTCGACTTAATTTAGATAATTGTCGCGCCCGTTTTTGACCTCGGGGTCTGAACGGTATCCGCAACATTGCTCTTTGGCGTGGTTCCCTGGATGGAGCAATAATGCTGATTTTAAGGAGTCGCCACCTAATTATTTAAGTGAATTAAGACACTTGATTTATTGCAATAAAAATACTGCAATTAATCTCCATTTAATGGTCTATGAAATTAATGAGATTCTGGATCAGGGTTCTTTATTATCCAAAAGGGAAGGGGTTAGGCATCCTTTAAGATCCGCTAAATTGCGGTTATCCGGTGTAAGTGGAAGAAATCATCATTGCCCAGAAAGCTTCATTTATTTTTTATTTTTCGTCTTTGCAACTGTGGAGGCCTAAAAAATCGACGGATAACTTTTTCATTGGTCATTCAAGTGTAGTATCTTTGTTCAAATCAGAAAATACCAAATATTCAAGTGTAGCAATATGTTCTTTCAATTTAATAAAATAGATCAAAGGGACAGAATTATAAAAATCAGTCTGAAATCCAACGGGAAACAGTGACGGCAACAACGCAAAACGCTGGAAATTTTTAGAACATCGCCGGAATCATAAAGGGATTAAATTAGTTCAACCAGAAACCATATAATAGCAAAAGCAGAAGAACCAAATAGCAGCGCCGCAGGATTTCAAAATTCCGGGCATGTCCGACAACGATGAACACCATAACCACAAAAAAATGAAAACAACAATAGCATCGCTGGAAATGGCAGAGCTCAAAGGAAATTTCAGAACGTCGTTGGAGCAAAACTATGATGCGCTACCAAAACAGAAAATCCAACCAGTCCAGAACCAACAAAACGAAATCAACACAGTCGCCGAAGTTTTTTAGAACTCCGGCGAGATATCAAAAATCAGAAAAATCAGCCCACCAACTAAATCAACAAACAAATTCCAAACATAAAGCCAACCGAGGTCGCCGGAGTTTAATGAACGCCGACCAAAAAGCCCAAAATATCAGTCCAAACAAACCGCAACATACATAATAGCAACGAAAGAGAAACAGATCAGTGTCGTCGCCGGAGTTCAAACTCCGGCAAGTTTCAACAACACAAAGAGATAGCAGGCAGCGGCGGCGTCACTTTAACGGTATAACAGCGGAGCGACGCCGCCAATGGTTGTCCGACAAACACAAAATATAGCAATAAAGATGAAGAAACAAATAATAATCTCGTCGAGGTGCAAATGCGGTGGATTGGGATGGCGGCGTCACTTCCACGGCAATCGCCGGAGCGACGCCGCCATGGGTTGACGGGAGCAGTGGCGAGAGCAGTGGTGGTGGTTTCACCGGTGGTAGGCGACGGGAGAAGTGGTGGTGTAGGTTCGCTAGGGTGACGGGACAATGGTGTGGAGCAGTGGGTTGGTTTCGCCGGTGGTGGGCGACGGGAGGTGTGGAAGGGAGTTGAGGCGACGGGAGAGTAAAAAATCTGCAGGGGGGATGTTAGGGTTGTGCGGCTGATGTAGTAGGGGCGACTGAGGGGTATGAGAGTTCGCCGGAGTTCTAAAAAACTCCGGCGAAGGGCGGCGAAGGGAACAGGTGAAAAGGGGGGTTTCGGCTGTTGATGGGAAGTGTTGAAGTGTGTGTGTTTTCTTTGAAAATGAAGAAGAGGGAGATGATAAAATAAGAGAGGTGAGAGAGGGTTTATGCTGCGTCTGGTCTTTTTTTTTAGTGGTAGGGGTGTGCGGCTAGGGGGATTTTTGATGGGGGGTAAGGTTTTTATTTATAGGGGTATTTAGGTTTAGGGTTTTGGGTATTGAGTATTGGGTATTGGAGGGAAAAGATGAAAGGTGTACTGAGCTTCATTTTTGGGCCTCAGTTTGGGCTTCGGTTTTCGGCGAATTGGACTGATTCGGATTGTGTCTCGGACTGGACTGGTTTGACAAAAATGCAAAACAAATTTATTATTTAAAAGAAAAAAATTTATTTAAAAGATGCAAAATTATTAAAATGCAAATGTCGATGCAATAATAATAAAAATACAATATTTAACAAATATTTAATGCCTAATTAAAAGTAAAGACGGGATGTCAATTAATTATTTAAAGAGATGCAAAATTAGTAAAATATAATGATCGTGCAACAATAATAACATAATATTTGAAAATGTTTAATACCTAATTAAAGTAAAAACATGATGCCAATTTACAAAAATAAAACAACATAGAATGTTAGGTAAAAAATATATAAAAATGTCAAAAAATGGTGATTAAAATGCGGTGTCCTAAAATGCATAAAATTGCAAGAAACGACTAAAAGATGGGTCAAAATTGGGTGTCAACAATAATCATTATTCATTCAAATGTCTTGATCATAAATCGAACATTTATATTCTCTCGTTACATCCTTAGATCGATGGAACAATTGACTTAGTGTTACCCTACATGCCTTCACATATCGACACTAATCATATTAGGGTCTACACGAAACTCCTAGACGGCGCCGGAAGACGAACTCAATATGTGAATTATAGTCACTCCAATCTGTTAAAATGAACCTCTAAATGGTAAGATAAAATCATTTTATTCACGACACACTTGATCAAGCTTAGGATCTGTCAAGTGTCTATCCAAATGGCTTGATCACTATATCTCATCTATATTAGTTGATAACAAGACCATATCATAGATATGTCTACTGTGTTGGCCAACGACTTAGTCAACCTAATATCAGTGAGAAGTTGAGTGCTCTCTCGAATATACATTCGAGGAATGAATCTTAATCTTAGCTCAACTACCACCTTTAATCCACATCGCAATGTACCCAATACAAGTTGTATCTTAACATATAAGCCATATGAGCTTAGGACACGATCAAAGTACATTACTCTGTAGACAAGGTGTGTATCGACCACAAGTCTAAGGACTTCTATCTCTCACACACTGATCATACTTTAGACATGTATAACAAACAGTATATCAGCAGGGTATACCAATACTTCCAAAGTATTCATGTGTCCATCACGAGTTACCATACCTCGTAGCAGGTGAGACATACTACATCCGTTAAGGATATGATGCAGACCACATGTCGACTTATCACATATCATCGATTTCCCATTTTCGATGATCATTAGTCGAGCCCGTTTTAAGAGTTATGTTATGATATTAATATCTCACACTATTAATAACCACGTAATCTCGAGGAATGCATATTATAGAATATTATAAACAATCAAACAATAATTTAATAATTGCAAATGCCATAATATTAATCTCCATTAATAATAAATAAGAATGTGTATAAAGTACATTTGTCCTAATACAGATTGTCTCTAGGACATAAATATACTTTCAATTTTGGTGGAGCTTTGGACTCAATATATTGTCCAGAGTTCGTTGAGTAGTACGACGTTGTCTGTTGGATCCTGAAAAGGATAAGTCAGAAAGATTATTGTTGGACCGGTAAAGATTTGATGTAGTGGACTTGAATCTCCTTAAAGAGAGCGGGATATCCGTGCCTCGGCCTGAAGATGTTATTTTCTTCATTTGTATTTTTCAATTGTAATTGTATTTCAGTTATAATTTCAACAACAATTTTAAGGAGATTCAATGGATACAATAAAAGCCATTTCGGTTCAACAGTACTCATTTCAAGAGATGGAAGGGTAAAATGCTTTTCTACTTAAGTCTTCTCAATGTTTCTTATGTATTAACTGAGAAGAATCCAAACAAAACAAACAACTCTTCCATGAATGATGAAGAACTTATTTCTCTTCAAGAAAAAGTTGAAAAGTACGATGAAGATTTTTACAAGTGTCGGTATTACTTACTTAATTGTCTATCTGATAATTTTTATGATTATTATGATAGAACTTACTCTAGTGCAAATAAAATTTGAAAAACATTGTAGAGTAAATATGATACCGAATATGCTGGAGCGAAAAATATATGTTGCTAGTAGATTTTTTCATTTCCAAATGGTGGACAACAAATCAGTGGTAGACCAAGCTCAAGATTTTATAATAATTGTTGGAGAATTCAGATCCAAGAAAATCAAAATTGGAGATAACCTTATTTTTTATGGCATAACAGACAAACTTTCACCTTCTTGGAAGGAATTTCAATAAACTATGCGCCACAAACAAAAAGAAACCTCTCTTGAGAAATTGATTATGCGAATTCGGACCAAGATGCACTTATGCAACCGGAAGAGAGCAATTTACAATGGGTCACAAACAAGGTAGATTTAATTACTTCAGCTAATGTTGCTCTTAATTCTCACAAAAATACTTCTATGAAACCTAAAAAGAAAATATTCATGAAAAATAATGGCAAACCTCCCATGAAAAATAATTGTGTCAATAACAGAGCATAATATCAACATAATCAAGATTCAGGACAATGCTTTGTTTGTGGCAAGAGTGGGCATATTGCTCGATTTTGCAAGTTTCGAAAACGTGATCTTGTACCTCAGGCGAACGTTACCGAAGAGCCACTGGTGGTGGTGATAACAGACATAAACATGGTGAGAATGTTGATGGATGGTGGGTTGATTCTGGTAAAAACCGTCATGTCTGTTATGACAAAGATTGGTTCAAAGGTATTAACGTGTATATACAAGTATCCCATAATTATAATATATTCCATATATTGTGTAATAAATTAGTGATGTATAATTATGATAGATTTAGGATCCTTATTGTAATAGGGTTCCACATTGTACACTATATATATTTGTATTAATGAGAAAGACTCCCCAAGGAGAGATTAATACAATCTTACATGGTATCAAGAGCCAAAATCTAAACTCTATTTATTTCTTTCACACACTGGTCGACGACTGTCCCTCATGTCAGGATTTTTTTCTCTGCTCTCTGCTTACTTTACCCGAGGAGCACAACACTTTGCTGCCTAATTTCCTTTACCCGAACTGTATTCTCTTTCAACCACAGTGTGAGAAGTACAATACTTCTTCTCTTACTGGCTAATTGCCTCTTATTTCTCTTCTTTCAAGAAGATACCTGTGCGGCCAGACAATCATTTTCTCTTTCCAGCTAATTATGCGGCTAATTGCCTGCATCTCTAAGATTTTGTTCCTTTTTTTTTTCTCTTTCCAGAAAATCCTTTTCAGTATCCACTATAATGACTCCTCCCACATCTCAGACAGTCTACCAATCCGCCACAGGCTAATTATTGGGCACATCGATCCAACCTTATTTCCTGGAGCTCATTAGTCCGCTCCAGGCCTCTCCCAATTCAATTGGGCCCAATTTTTGTCACATTGACTCCTCGACAGCTCGATAATGCGTGGTATATAGATATGGGCATCACGTCTCACCTCACTAATAATTTTGGTAATCTTTCTCAAGTGTGGAGTTTAAATACTCCGTAATCCATTATGGATTGGAAGCGGTCATCACATTCCAATTCAAGGGTTTGGCCACACACTAACCTCACCACCACATCCCCACTTCTCCCTAAATAACGTCCTATATGCCCCGAATATTATCAAGAATCTAATCTTCATTAGAAAATTTACCACGGATAATTCTGTATCAATTAACTTTGACCCTTTGGAGTTTCCGTAAAGAACCTACGTACCGGGAAACTTCTTACGAGATGCAATAGTGAGGGGCACCTATATCCTTTCCTATCCATGCCAGCTGCTAGTGTCAGCCCTCCCACATCTCTAACTGCCCATGTCTTTCCTCCCACTGCTTTAGCAACAATCTCTCCGTCAACCTGACACAATAGACTTGGACACTTATGAGCGCATGTTTTCATTTTCTTCGAAACAATAATTTAATTCATTGCGATAATGGGAAACTTGCCCAACAGTGCTTTTCTTGTCCGTTAGGCAAACATGTTCCTTTTCAGTCTTCTTTAAGTGTGAAGTTTTCTCCCTTTGAAATTATTCATGCCGATTTATGGACATCTCCCATTACTAGCTCTTTGGGTCATAAGTTTTATCTAGTTTTATTAGATGATTTTTCTCACTTTATTTGGGTTTACCCACTTAAATTTAAGTCTGAAATTTTTGTCAATTTTCTTGAATTTTGTGTCTAAATCAAAGCACAAGTTGAAAAAGCCATAAAATCATTTTAATGTTATAATGGACGTGAATTTAATAATTCTGCTTTTCAAACATTTTGCACTGATAATGGCATAATTTTTCATTTTTCTTGTCCCCACCCCACCCCTCAAAATGGCAAAGCTGAGCGAATCATCCGCACCATAAATAACATGGTTCGTACTATTCTCTTTCACACATCTCTTCCCCCCTTTTTTGGGTCTATGCTGTCAAAATGGCTGAATATATTATTAATATTTTACCTACCCACACCTTACAACATAGGACACCCACCGAAATACTATTTCATCGAATCCCCTCGTATGATCATCCATGGATTTCCGGCTGCCTCTGTTATCCGAATCTAGCCTCCACATCCCCTCATAAACTGGCACCTCACACCATCCCATGTGTCTTTTTAGGTTTCCCGCCCAATCATAGGGGATATTTTTGCTATGTCTTGTCTTCCCGTAAAATCATCGTGTCTTGTCAGGTCACATTTAATGAAGCAATCTTTTCGTTTGTGATCGGTGTATTTTATATACACTTTTTGAGTCGTTTTTAGTTAGTCTTTTGTCCTTTTTTGTACAAATATGTGTCGTATTAGGATAGATTTTCTTTCTTTTGAGTCAAAGTGGTTAAAATGGCCCAATGGCAGAAAATGAACGAAAAAAGGGCAAAAGTGGAGGTTCCAGAGCTTAAAAGCAGAGAAAGTGGCGAACAAGGCACGGACACGGGCCAGCGCGCGCTCCCGCAATCGGAACTGGCCGCGCGCCAATATCCAGAAGGCCGCAGAAGTTGCAGCGCCGCGACACCTCTATACAAAGAGTGTCACGGCGCCAAATCATCCAAACATCGCAGAGTTCCCGGCCGCGCGCCGATAGCGTGGCGGCGCCGACGCGGGAAAATCAGGTTTTTAGATGAATTTCTGGGCCAGGCCTGAAGGAAAAGTTTGAGGCGGTTTTGAGCCTATAAAAGGAGAACCCTAGGTAGTTTTCAAGGGTTCCCTTTCTTGCACAAACACAAAATTCTTGAAGTTGAAGATTGGAGACCCTAACTTAGTAATTTTCTTTTCTTTCTTTCTTTATTTCAGTTTTCATGTTGGATATTGAATTAGTTCTTGTCATGTCAATGGCTAGGAACTAATTCCTATATAGGGCTTTCCATGTTAAATCACTAGAACCTTATATTATGAATTGATGCATGTTTATGGTTATTCTTCTTATTGTTGAGATTTACCCAATAATTGCTTTGAATGCTTGGTAATTAATTGATCACTAATTATCATTATTTATATGATTTCTAATCAAACTTCGAAAGGAGGAGGTTGTGAATATGCTGTAAGTTGGGTAGACATATTTTGGATTGGGGATGAAAATACCTCAATTACTTATGTAGCGTTAATGAGAGGTTTAAACACTGACGGTTAACTAGGTTTTTGGTCTTAATCCTCCTATAGAGTCATCCTTATCACCGAAAGGTAGAAAGGAGCGATACTGGGGTTGAGTGTTTATATAGCCTTAACGGGAGTATAAAACGATTTAGTAAACCTGCTAGCTCCAAAAGAAGAGGAACCATAATTCATGGCATTAATAAGTAATATAAACGGATAGTTGAGGAGACGTGGAAGCCCTATTTCCATCACTACTGAAGTAAACACATTAGTTAAATTAGTATTTATAATTGTTAGTTATAAACAACAAAATCAAATATTGATTACCAAATAGATACCAAAAGATAGATAATTGATACTTGAACACTAATCCTTGTGGACGATATTCGGTCTTACCAAGACTATATTACTTATCACGATAACGTGCACTTGCGTTAAAGTGTGTGCATCTTTTCGCGCATCAAGTTTTTGGCGCCGTTGCCGGGGATTAGGCATAGTTCAATATCAATTTTATCTATTTTTAATTTCTAATTTGGTTTTTAATTTTTTTTAATTTTTACGTTTTTTTTATTTTTCGGTAAAAATCAGGGTGCCGTGATCTGTTTGTCTGTTTTTGATCTTTTTCAGGAAATCAGTTTATGCGAAGGAGAATAGGGGCAGACACTCTTGTTCCCTTCAATCCAGAGATTGAGAAAACTCAGAATCGAGCAGAAAGAACCGGATTGCGGCCTTAGTTGAGATGGGCGGTCCGAACAACAATATGATGAGAAGGGTTAGGTGAAAATCAACCTAACCGGGAATGCCTCGGCGAGTACCTATGGACGTCGAGAGAGAGTTCAAGTCCGTGCAGTTAAGCTTGGGAGACTACGTATACCGAGAGTGAACGAGCACGACATGTATTAGGCTCCCAACAATGTGAGCAAACAACTTTGAGATCAAACCAGAATTCTAAGCATGTGCGACACAGTACAATTTGGAGGACTGCCATCAGAGGATCCACATATGCACATAGCTAATTTCTTGGAGCTATGTGCAACTTTCAGATATAACGGCGTTACTGATGACGCTGTCAGACTGAGGCTTTTTCCCTTCTCACTCAGGGATAGAGCAAAAGTATGGTTAAATTCCTAGCACGATTCGATTTTTACATGGCAAAGTGGCACATAAATTTTTGGCCAAATTCTTTCCCCCGTGCAAAGCAGCGAAATTGAGAGGGGAGCTGAATAACTTCTACCAAGCAGATGGAGAGTCATTGTACGAAGCTTGGGAGAGGTTTAAGGATTTGCAGAGAAAATTCCCACACCACTGTATTGAGTTGTGGAACTTGGTCCACATCTTCTATAACGGGCTGAGCGGTACAACCAGAACAATCATAGATGCAGCAGCAGGTGGGACATTTATGAGAAAAACAGCCCACGAAGCTCACGAATTATTAGAAGATATGGCCACCAACAACCATGTCACAGAGGATAGACAAATGAATGGTAGGAAAACAATGGGAGTCCACGAGATAGATGTCATCGCTGCCTTGAATGCCCAAGTGGCCCTTTGATTTAAACAAACCGCAAAGAACATACTGATGTCGAAATGCGATGCAGATGATGCCAAGGTCTTGTCAGAAATATGTGGTGGTCCACAAACATTCGATAGGTGTCCTTCAGCTGATCCTAATAATGTGCTAATCGAGAAGACAGAGTGTCAGGCCGTGGGTAACTATCAGAGGCCCCAAAACAATCCATACTCAAACACATATAATCCAGGGTGGAGGAATCACCCAAATTTCTCATGGAAAGGAGACCAGGGGCAGCAGAATCAATATAGAGGCCAGTACCAAAGCCAACAGCACCACAATCAGCAGCCATTTACTCAGGCCTCACCTTCTCAACAATTTAATACACATGTTCAGCCAGAAAAGCCAGACGAGCTGAGAGCAGCTTTGTTGGCACTCACCAACGCCTGCACTCCGTAGGATGTGGCTAAATCCTCGTTCAGAAACTTGGAAACACAAGTGGGTCAGCTAGCAAAGCAATCGAACAGCAGGCAACAGGGTACACTTCCAAGCTACACAGAGATGAATCTGAAAGAACAATGCCAGCAAGATAATGAGAAGTGGTAAACGATTGGAGAAGAATACCTCAGCCAGTAGTTGAACAACGGGCAGGGATAGAAAAAGAGAAGGTGGTTGAATCTCGCCCAGTAGTAGAGAAAACTCCAGAGAAGGAGTATACAGAGAATATCTCATTCCCCTAGAGATTACAGCGGAAGGCAGTTGATAAACAATTTTCCAAATTCTTGGAGACATTCAGAAAGCTGCATATCAACATACCTTTTATAGAGGCGTTGGAGCAAATGCCCTCCTATTTCAAATTCATGAAGGAGATCTTGGGGAAGAAGAAGAAACTGGCGGAGTATGAGATGGTAGCACTAACGGATGAGTGCAGTGCTATCTTGCAGAAGAAGTTGCCCCCTAAACTAAAAGACCCAGAGAGCTTTACACTACCTTGCACAGTTGGCAGGGTGACATGCAACATGGCTCTGTGCGATTTAGGGGCAAGTATAAATCTGATGCCTTTATCGGTATTTAAACGGTTGGAGTTGGGTGAGGCCAAACCAACCACGGTGAGCCCGCACCGGCCGACAGATGCTGGTTCATCCAAGAGGGAAGATTGAGGACGTGATTGTTAAAGTAGGAAAATTCTTTTTTCCTGCGGACTTTCTCATTCTTGACATGGAAGAGGATGCAGAAATCCCTATCATATTGGGGAGACCATTCCTGGCGACAGGAAGAGCCTTGATCGATGTAGAAAGAGGAGAGCTGACATTGAGGGTGGAGAAGGAAGAAATGGTGTTTAAAGTATTTAAACATATCATTGAGCCACCAACCATGAGCAGGTGCTTTGCAATCAGCACCATCAAACCCCCCTGTGAGCCAGTACAAGTCAAACCAAGGGAGATGAGCCCACAAAAGGTGTATGTGATGCGAACCTCCACAAAAGCGGTATGTGTTCTGAACCTTCCTTGACGATAATGCTAAGAGAAGAAGAAGAAAACGAAAAATGTGGAGAAAATGGATTGGTTGTGGGGTTAATCCACCCCACATTTATTGAGTTAAGAAACTTGCGTCCGGCTATAAGACGTTAAAGACAACGCTACTTGGGAGGCAACCCAAAGTATTTTGATTTATTTTACTTTAATATAGTAGTTTTTATTAAGAACGGACTCACGGAGGTAGTGTTTGTGTTGTGATTGACAGGTGTAGGCCAATAAATTGAAGGGCGAAAAAATGAAGAACATCCAGGATTTCCAGAGGAGTAGCGCCAGAGCCAGAGCGTGGCGCCAACAGAGAAGAAAGGGGCTGAAGTATAGGCCATACGCCAAAAACCCAAAAAAATTGCCAAGTCTAGCCACATGCAGAAATTCCCAAGTAGTGCAGAAATCAGCCATGCACTGGCTTAAATCAGTAATAAAACGCCAAAAAATCCGATTTTCCCCAATTTAAAACCAAAACCTAACCTTTCTTCTCCAATAAAACCCACGAAAATTCAAACCTCACCCACAAATCTTCCATAAATCAAACCCAAACACAACCAAAAACTCTTAAAGTCCTTAAACCCTTAACCATTTCAACCAACAAAACCTCATCAAAGTGCCTCAAATCACCATTAGAAGCAAGAAAACCTTGAAGAACACCGTCAAAAAGGTAATCTTCATCTTTTCTTGAAAGCTCTCGAGTCAAGGAGGTAGTAGTTTGAAGAAGTGTTGCATTGTCAAGTTGGAGTCTTTGAAAAATGGGTTGTGAAGTTTAGAGGAGGAGTATACAAGGAGGGTGTGGGTATTGTGTAGTACAGGAGTTGGAGTTTGGGGGTGTTAGTGTTGTAGATGCTAATTATTGATTGTGTTGGGGAACATTTGTGATACTAAGTTTGTAGTCGCAAAGTGATTTAACCATGTCCGCCGAAAGAGAAGAGCTCCACATCCACCTCATTGCAATACGATGATATTAGGTTCGTGAGCCACCAAGCTTATGAAAGATACAAAAGCTTAGTACTGCACTTAATCCTCGAAAGGGAAATGGACTATCGGAGGAGTCGCCGGGAGGAGGATGTCTATGAGCCCATTCGCAATGATTGAGATGATGGGGTGGAGGAGATTTGTAAACCCTAAAAGATAGCACCAATGAACACAAATGATGGTACGTGAATTCTATGCTAACTTTCCGAGAGGTCGGAAAATAAATGCTTTGTGGGAAGATATATGCCTGTGACGGCAGGAGTGATAAATATGTCTCTAAAAACAGCAGATGTTGCAGAAAAGGGTGACGACCGAAGCTATTTCAGACCATGGTCGAGAAGCACCACCAAAGATCAATCGACGCCGTTGCAGACACAGTGAGCTACCATGGGGCTGCATTTGATATTGGAAGAAATGCGTCAAGAGGATCGAGCAGTGCGCCAACAAAGCGACGAGGTTGGCTATATTTCATCAGTGCCCGTCTGATCCCATCAACGCACTTCACCAGAGTGCCAGAAGATAGGATTAAATTGATATATGGAATCATGACGGGGAAAACGATTGATGTGGGGAAAGAGATAGTGCAAAGTATTGAAGAAATCAGCAGGTTGGTAACAACAGGTGGATTGGGACATGGCTCACTTATCACTAATTTATGCCACATGAATGGGGTCCCAGTCCTACCCACTGACACTAATGAGAGAAACCAACTGCCTGTGTCATATAGGATAGTGCACTATTTCCCAAACTCAAGCCCCCCAGCAGCAAGAAGAAGAGCACAACCACCACCACCACCAGCAGCAGAGGCCGCAATGAACGAAGATGAGCATGAAATAGAGGCTCAATATGCGGCAGGGCCTAGCCACCAGCCAACCACGTAATCGTAACTCCAGTGCCTATGATGGAGCAGTTGCTCCAGAACCAGAGGATGATGATGCAACATTTCGACACAGTTATACAAGGACAACATGAGTTGAGGCAAGGGCAACAAGAATTGAGGCAGGAGCAACAACAGTTGCACAGCCGATTTGGAGATGAGTTCCCTGTTCAACCAATGGTCGATGCATTATCCACCGCCACCGCCACCATTTTAAACCAAGTCTGTAAGTGTCTTGTTTTCTTTTATTATCTTTGAGTCTACACACATTGGGGACAATGTGTGATTTAAGTTTGGGGGGGGTGTCTTATTTGTGTTTTATTGTTATAGTATGTTTAAGTCTTTTTGTTGTTTTTGTGTATTTTTGAGTCACAATTTTTTTTCTTTTGAGTCATAATTGTCTGTCAAAGATCATGCATGATGTAGTTACTAGAAACACCTAGTGAAGTAAGGTGGAATAATGTAATGGAAGTAAAAGCAACTATCTAAACACTTAGGTTAAATATGCCAAAAACTCAAAAAAAATATGTCTATTTGGAGTTTCTTGCTTGGATTGTGCATGATAAATGATTAAAACCTATGTGTTATGATTGATTGCTATTTGAGGCGAAATAGTTAGGATATGCATGTTTAGGGAGATGACTCAGACGTTTCTTTGTTAGCCAATTCTTATCACTCTTTTCTATCCCTGACTTTAAAAATATCCCTAGTCAGCCCCATTGAGCCTTAAAAATTGAACCTTTTCTTTGACACCCTATATTCCCACAATTGTGCCATAAGTAGAAATGTGAAATAGTTGGAATAAAGTGTGTTAAAAAAGAGACAAAAAGAGTAAACAAAAGTGATGCACCCCAATAAAAAAGTAATAAGAAATAGGCAAAAGCCTAAGTTTGGGGGTGCTTGTTATTATAATATACTTCACTCTCCCAAAACAAAAGAGGGGAAAGATAGATTTGAAGTGAAGAAAAAGGGAAAAATTGAAAAGCTAAAGAGCTTATGGTACACAAAAATGAGCCTAAATGTCTATTTTTACCTACCCATGTCTAAGCCTACATTACAACCCTTAAAAGTCCTGAAGATCTCTTAGATGCATATCCATGATTAGTGGAGAATAGCAAGTGAAAATGCCATAGGATTTTTGAATTTTACAAGCATGATTCAGTATGTGATTTCCATTAAGCATGATAAAAATGAGTTTGCGAAATATCTAGCTTAATGTATTTAGTATGCTAACATTTCATGCTATATGTTCCTGCATATTATTCTGCAAATCTTCATGTTTTTCTAAAGTAACACCAATGCAGCAAAAGTGATCAATGTCATTGAGTCTGTTTATTTTTCTTTTTCTTGAGTTTTTATTTCTTTCTTTTTATCTTTGCTCGAGGGCGAGCAAAGGTTAAGTTTGGGGGTATTTGATCGGTGTATTTTATATACACTTTTTGAGTCGTTTTTAGTTAGTCTTTTGTCCCTTTTTGTACAAATACGTGTCGTATTAGGATATATTTTCTTTCTTTTGAGTCAAAGTGGTTAAAATGGCCCAATGGCGGAAAAGGAGCGAAAAAAGGGCAAAACTGGAGGTTCCAGAGCTTAAAAGCAGAGAAAGTGGCGAACAAGGCACGGACACGGGCCAGCGCGCGCGCCCTCGCAATCGGAACTGGCGCGCGCCAATATCCGTGGTCGCAGAAGTTGCAGCGCCGCGGCGCCTCTATACAGCAGAGTGCAGGGCCGCGGCGCCAAATCATCTGAAACATCGCAGAAGTTCCGGCGCCGCGGCGCCGATAGCAGGGCCGCGGCGCCGACGCGGGAAAATCAGGTTTTTAGACGAATTTCTGGGCCAGGCCTGAAGGAAAAGTTTGAAGCGGTTTTGAGCCTATAAAAGGAGAACCCTAGGTAGTTTTCAAGGGTTCCCTTTCTTGCACAAACACAAGATTCTTGAAGTTGAAGATTGGAGACCCTAACTTAGTAATTTTCTTTTCTTTCTTTCTTTATTTCAGTTTTCATGTTGGATATTGAATTAGTTCTTGTCATGTCAATGGCTAGGAACTAATTCCTTTATAGGGTTTTCCATGTTAAATCACTAGAACCTTATATTATGAATTGATGCATGTTTATGGTTATTCTTCTTATTGTTGAGATTTACCCAATAATTGCTTTGAATGCTTGGTAATTAATTGATCACTAATTATCATTATTTATATGATTTCTAATCAAACTTCGAAAGGAGGAGGTTGTGAATATGTTGTAAGTTGGTAGACATATTTTGGATTGGGGATGAAAATACCTCAATTACTTATGTAGCGTTAATGAAAGGTTTAAACACCTAATTTTACGCATGGCGCGTGACGGTTAACTAGATTTTTGGTCTTAATCCCCCTATAGAGTCATCCTTATCACCGAAAGATAGAAAGGAGCGATACTGGGGTTGAGTGTTTATATAGCCTTAACGGGAGTATAAAACGATTTAGTAAACCTGCTAGCTCCAAAAGAAGAGGAACCATAATTCATGGCATTAATAAGTAATATAAGCGGATAGTTGAGGAGACGTGGAAGCCCTATTTCCATCACTACTGAAGTAAACACATTAGTTAAATTAGTATTTATAATTGTTAGTTATAAACAACAAAATCAAATATCGGTTACCAAATAGATACCAAAAGATAGATAATTGGTACTTGAACACTAATCCTTGTGGACGATATTCGGTCTTACCAAGACTATATTACTTGTCACGATAACGTGCACTTGCGTTAAAGTGTGTGCATCTTTTCGCGCATCAGTTTGCAAATATCCAAAAAATTTGAAACACATATTATACGTTTCTAGATGATTTCACAGTCTCCCCTATCTATAGGGCATTACTTCGTCGTGACACCTCTATTCTGTCACGGCCGGAACCCACTGTTCTGGCACTGCCAATTTCCGCAGCAGCCACCCCTGCCCCATTGAGTCTTCCATTATCGACGTCCTACCAGTCTATTGCTGCCTCCTAAATTCTGGCAGCCACCGACACAACTCCTCTCTTCCACCTAATCGCGTACACATCGCTACTATTTCTAAGTAGTAACCCTCCTTGATGACCTATCGTGACATCGGGCATGAGTCCGCCCAAGCTCTGTCATCGCCGATTGCCAACCCCTACTCCGACAATAGGCCCGAAGCCTCTCTGTCATATTCGGCCACCATCTCCACCACCCACCGATAAATACAATCGCCGATCAGTGTGTCACCGCCAGTCGCCGGTATCATTCCAAACACACAAGACCACCCCACGTCGTTTCCGATTCCCGAAACCCATCCCGATACCAGCACCCGGACCCACCCAAACCCACCTTCATATTCTCTTTTGAGGACCAAAACCATCACGCTTAGTGATTCTCACACCACTCAAGTGCTTGAAAATGGAGATATCGAGTTGAGCTTCACTTCAAGAAGAATATTAACTTTAAAAGATGTATTGTTTACTCCTTTCATGAGAAAAAAATTGATGTCTAATTTTCTTCTTAATAAAGCAGGCTTCAAATAAATTATTGAGTCTTAGCAATATATAATATTAAAAAAGTATTTTTGTGGGAAAGGGGTATGCATGTGATGGGATGTTCAAGTTGAATGTTGAGATGAATAAAATTGCTAATTATGTTTACATGTTTTCTTCTACTAAATTTTGGCATTCTCATTTGTGTCATATTCATAATCGTTATGTAGGAATCACGAGTAGTTTAGGATTAATCCCAATTAATAAAAAGAATTTAGAAAAATGGTAGGTTTGTAGTAAAGTCAAAATCACTAAAAGGCCTCATTTTCAAGTTGAAAGAAAAATCGAATAGTTAGAGTTAGTTCATACCGATATTTGTGAACTTGGAGGAATTTTAACTCGTGGAGGAAATATATATTTTATCACTTTTATGGATAATTTTTATAAGTATACATGAAAAATAAAAGTGATGCTTTTAAATTTTTTAAATTTATGAAACTACTCCACCTTATTCTCCTTCATCTAATGGTGTAGCGGAAAGAAAAAATAAAAATTTGGTTGAGTTAACAAATGTCATGCTTATTGAGTCAAGTGCACCTCTAAATTTTTAGGGTGTTTGTTATGTGTTGACTTGTGTGCCTCATAAAAAGATCAAATTAACACTGTTTGAGTTGTGGAAATGTCATAAATCAAATTTGGGATATCTAAGAGTTTGGTGATTATCTATTTTTTATGTTTTTAACGTTGAAGATGACCCTCTAGATATACAAAAGCTTTATATTCATATGGTAATATTTTTTTGCAAAGAGACTGTAAATGATGACATAGAATCACTAGTTTCTAATAAAACTTGAAAATTAGTTGATTTATCACTGGGTTGTAAAATAATTGAGTATAAATGGGTCCTAATAAAAAAAGTTGAAATCAGATGGATCAGTTGATAAATATAAAGCTAGACTAGTTGCTAAGAGTTTTAAGCAATTAGAAGGACTAAAAATTTTTGATAGTTTTTCTCCGATAACAAGAATTACATCCATTAGACTTTTAATTGCTATTGCTACAATTTTTGATTTACATATTCATCAAATGGATGTAAAAACTTCTTTTTTTAAATGGGACCTAAATGCGGAAATTTAAACAATCTGAAGATTTTGTAAAGTGTGTAAACTTACTAAATCCCTATATGATTTGAAATGAGCACCAAAGCAATGGCATGCGAATTTTGATTTCTGCATGATTGAAAATGATTTAAAAATAAACGAGTGTGATAAGTGCATCTATCATAAGTCTTGGAATAATTAACATGTTATTATTTTCCTCTATATTGATGATTTATCGATCTTTGGCTCTAATATGCATGTTATTGGTGAAATTAAAATATTTTTAGAAGCCATTTTGATATGAAAGATCTTGGTGAGACAAATTTTATTCTTGGAATTAAAAGTTACTAAAATATGTGATGATATTTTTCTTGACCAGTCAAATGTTGAGAACATTTTGGAAAAATATTGCAAGCATGTTGTAACTCCTTTTGATTCTATTGTTCACTTATTTCCTGTTCAAAGTGAAAATAATGTGACAAATCAAAAGAAATATACTAGCTTAATTGAAAGTTTGAGATATGTGACTGATTGCACTAGGCCTGATATTGCATATGCAATTGGAGTACTTAATAGATTTACAAGCAATCTAGGTAATGAACATTGACATGCCATAACGAGAGTTATGAAATATTTAGTTGGTACAAAATATTATGACTTGTTTTATAAAAAATATCCTGCTGTACTTGAAGACTTTTCTGATGCAGATTGAAACACTTTATCTGGTGATTCATGTTCTACCACTGGCTATATTTTTACTTTGGGGGTTGGTGCTATTTGTTGGAAGTCAAAAAAGCAAACTATTATTGCTAACTCTACCATAGAGGCTGAACTAATTGTGTTAGCTTCAGCTAGTGAAGAAGCAAATTGATTGAGAGATTTATTATTTCAAATACCTTATTTTGAAAAATAAATTTCTCCTATTTTAATTTATTGTGATAGCACCGCTGCAATTGGTAGAGTTCAAAATCTTTATTACAACGGTAAATTCAGACATATAATGAGAAAATACAGTACTGTGAGATCATATTTGACAAGTGATATCATTAACGTTGATTATGTCAAGCTTGTGATAATCTTGCAGATCCACTAACCAAGGCCTTGGCAAGAGAAAATGTCTGGAGCACATCGAGGTGGATGAGATTGAAGCTCATAAATTCATGAGTTGTATATGAGGCAACCTAACATGGGGACTAGAGATTCTATAACCACGTTCAGTGGGAAAAACGAATCATATGATGACTTCTGAAAATGCACTAATATTTTTTTATTCCCTCCCTATTGTGTGAGTGCATTATTCTGTAACGATTTGTGGGGGTTGAGTCTATGAACTCTTAATGAAATTTTGTAGCTCGTATGAGTGGGATGTTACAGAAGCATCCTTGACATATTTCACATATGTGAATGTGGAAGTAGACCGCTTCCTATGAGAATGAGCTTGTTCTCAAAAGCACTCATGAAATTTGGATAGCATAATGTCGTAATATGCTGACTGTTAAAGTTCATGTCAACGCCTTGATTATTATATGTAAGCAGTGATACTTTATTTCACTTATGCAGTCATAGTTCAAGTCTAAGACCACTACGGCTATGGAGTAAAGATTAATATTTTACTAAGTGGAAGTTCAATGCAAAGCACACCTTCATTATGCATAATAATATATCTTCAACTGATATACTCTCTAATTTTAATATTAAAATGAGTGGAGCATTGTTGTATATTTTTTTTGAAGCATTTTAATGATAAAATGTCTTATACTATTAAAAGTTGGAAATAAATTTTTCTTCCACTATTAAAAGTTGAAAATATTTTTTCTTCCACTAATAAGTGGTTTTTTTTTCCCAATTATTATTTAAATTATTTTCCCACTTTATTTTATTATTATTCAAGAATGATTTCTCTCCTATAAATTGATTGTCATCCTTACATTGTGAATAAGTGAAAAATATAGAGTGTATGAAAAATTGAGATAAAAGAGAGTTTTATTTTGTTGAAGGAATATATTATTTTGGTTGAGCGTTGAACTCAACATCTTGTTCAGAGTTCGTTGAGTAGTACGACGTTGTCGTACTGTTGTATCTTGATGGGGACAAGCCAGAAAAATTATTGATGGACAGGTAAAGATTTACTTCAGTGGACTTGAATTTCCTTACAGAGAGCGAGTTATCCGCGTCTCAGCCTGAATATATTATTTTTTTCATTTATAATTGTATTTCAGTTATAATTTCAACAATATGTACTAAATATTAGTAGTAGAGCTCTTGAATGTTAGAAACTTTTGAGCTTCTTCAATTGAAATTTTGGATTTTTATAATTAATAAGTTAAATTAAAAAATAAGAGAAAACATAAAAAAAAAAAAAAGAAGATAAATATTAATGGAAGCCATAGAGAGGTGCCACATATGATTATCTATTTCTAACTTTATATTATATATTAATTTTACGTGTTTAGCTTAACAATTTGCTACAGTATTAAATTCGACGGCAAATTATTGTTCCCTAATAAATGCTGACCAACCTATAATAAATTGCTATGATCATCACTCAGACATACGGGTGGCCAACGGATCGGGACATGGTCTCGTCCCGCCAGGCCCGTCCCGACCTAGGCCCGCCAAGACCCACCTCGGTCTGTCCCCTGTCTCGCCCGTCCAAATAGTCGTTGCACCAACGACCATTTTATATTTTGGTCGTTGTGCAACATTTATTTTTGGCTCCCCCCCCCCCCCCTTCCCCCAACCCTCTACCCCTTAATATTTATTTTTAACCCCTAAGTTATTATATTTACACTTTAACCCAATTTCCCAATTATAAATACCTCATTTTATCTTCATCTTTTTCACAAATCTTCCTACAGTCTCTCAATCTATCTTCTACAAATCTACATTGTCTACTAAATATTCAATTTTATTTATTTATATAGGAGTGAAGTTCGGAACTAGCTTGCGGATCTTTCATCGAGCAAAGTTTCAATTTTCAACCTTTCGATTACACGTCGACGTTACGTCGGTGTTTGATACATTCATTATTTCATTAAATTATTATTGTGTCTTTTTTTATTTAGCGCACTTAATTTCATTATCTTTAAGTCTTTAACTATTTATTAGCATAATTAAAATGAAAGGATTTAGAGATATGTTTAAGGGTAAGGGTCAGACTTCTTCTAGTAAGGGTAACAAGGGCAGGGGTACTTCTTCTAGTATTCCTAGTCCTAGTCCTAGACAGGATGATTTTGTTGATACTGAACATTTTTCTGAAATACCATATGATGTAGACGAAAATATATTTTCTGAAACTGAACAAGACTTTAATTTAGAAGATGCTCTAGATGACACACCCACTAATGTAAATGAAATACCCACTAGTGAACATTCAACTTGAACGCCTCCTATTCCCCCTAGTATGAGACAAGGTCCAACAAAACGATCATTAAAATCAGATGCATGGAATTTTTTGATAGGGACATACCGAATCAAGTAGCCATATGTAAAATTTGTAAAGAGGTTTATACTTTTAAAACTGGAAAAGGTCATGGTGGGATGGGGGGTTTAGTGAGACACATTTCAAAGGCTCACAAAGCTAGGTATTTCCAATACATTGCTCAAAAAAGATGGTGCGCAAGCGCCCTCTCCATCGGGACAAGGTTCACATACTGTCCCGGACCAAGTACAGAGTCAAATTAACCCTATGACGGGGAGAATTGTAGGCCCTAAATACGATAAACATAAAGATAGAGAAGCATTATCAAAATTAGTTGTTGTGGAGGGTTTGCCTTTTTCATTTTCTTCATCTCCTGGTTTTATTCATTATATTATAGAAATGTATAATCCTGCTTTTAAAGGTTTTCCTAGATCAACTGTTAAGAGAGATGTATTTAAATTTGCACATGAATATCAACAATATTTACGTTATTCATTATATCATTTTAATGGCAAAGTGGCTCTCACTTCTGATATAGGTCGTAGTACTAACGACCATGATTATTTAACGGTAACCTGTCAGTGGATAGATTATAAATGATCTATGCAAAAACATATTTTAGCGTATAGATATATAGATAGTAGGCACAATGGTGATTTTATTTCAGAAAATATTTATTTAGTTTGCGATTATTACGGAATAACTGATAAAATTATGAGTATTACATTAGATAACACATCTTCTAATAATTATGCTATTACAGTTTTAAAAGATGCTTTAACTCCATCTTTCCAAATAATTTTCATATAAAATGTGTGTGCCATATTTATAACTTAGTTGCAAAGGATGACCTATTATATTCTTGAAAAAAATACAATTTGCAATAAACTCTATTTTTAAAAATAATAGAATACAATAAAAAAAAATTATAAAAAAACTTGTCACGATTGTCAACTACCTTATAGAAAAATTTTCGAAGAAGTACCACTGAGTGAAATTCTTTATATGAACAACTACTTGTCCATAATCAAAATCCAACTGATATGATTGTAGATAACGATTGGGGAAAAAATCATGAACTTATTGTATTTCTAGAGAATTTTTTCAAGCAACAAAAGAATTTTCCAGTATATATTATCCTAATATTTCAACTATATTGTTTTATATAGATATAATATTTTTATTGCTTAGAGAATATATGAAAAAAACAGCTTATAACATAGCTATTAAAAATATTTATCAAAATAAAAAAATATTTTATTCCTATTCCCCTATTTATATTATTGGTTTTTGTATTAAATCCGACTATTAAAATAGACGGTTGTAAATCACTTATTGAGACTATTTATGAATGTATAGGAGTACTACCACCTCCAACTCCCAAAAATTCAAATGCCCACCACCTATTGAACAAACGAAAGAAGAAGTGTTGTCTAGCATAGAAGACGAATGCAAAAAAAGTATATAGGTATTACCAACAAGAAAGTGCTAGCAACCAACCGGCTTCAATACCATCATCTTCTTTTTCTTCTTCAACACATCCTAAAAAAAGACATGTTGTTTCTGCGGCTAGTATTGAAAGCCTTAGAAATAAAATGTGCGGTGGTAACACTACTAATTAGCGAGTTTGATATTTTTGTTTTGCAGGGTGCTTTACTGTACCAAGCAGTTGTCAATAAAGAAGGAAATGAAGACTTGTTGAAATACTGGAGGGGGGATGAGAAGACATTTTCGACACTTTCAATGATGGCCCGAGATGTTTTGAACATTCAAGCGTCATCAACGGCGTTTGAAAGCGCTTTTTATGCCGGCAGATTTTCAATATGAGAGCACAGACACTCATTAGCCGGAGACAGCTTGGAGATTGCAGTATTATTGAGAGATTGGAAACGAGCGGAGCTGAGCAGGTGCGGTCAACCGGAGATCAACAAAGAAGAAGACGAAAACTACAACGACATTTTATCTGAAGGTATGAGTAGCGACGTAGAGCAATTTGACCAACAAATACCAATTCCAACCGAAGAACCACAAGACATTGTGAAGAAACTAGAAAAAGATTTTTCAAATTGGTAATTTAGTTAATTGCAATTTTACAATGTCATTTGCAACTTTTGAACAACACCACAAAGTTATAATTTTGACAATTGTATATGTATTACCAAAAAACCACATTTCTATTAAATAATATAAGAGGCATAAAAGCAGTTTTGAGATGTTTTTATTACATTATCTTGTTCAATTATTGAGTTGTTCATATATATGTTATTTTTTTAAATTAAGTGAAAAAAAAATATCCCGACCCGATCCCGTCCCGCTCCGGCCCGATACCTTTTCCCGACGGGACCGGTACCGGGACATCGGCCAAGCCCGATAGTCCCGGCCCGCCAATCGCGCCCAAATCCCCCCCCCCCCCACCCCATCTCGCCCCGAGTCAGACATAATATGACCTATTATAGGAAGGCCATAAAACTGTTTTAAAAATATCCTTGAGGTTGTTCAAGAAATGGATTATTACAAATAATGTGCTATAGTAGGAAATTACATTGACACTATAGCAAGAGTCTCTTTTTGTTGTACTCATCTATTTAACAGAATTTCACAAATTTGGAAAGAGCTTTAATTATACTTACCATACAAGAATTGGTAACAATTTTTGGTAATAAAATAAAAGGAAAAGAAAAAAAACAAGTCTTAAGGACTCGTTTGACCATGAAAATTTTACATATTTTTTTCAATTTATTTGAAAATGGGCTTTTACGGAGCTTGGCAAATTTGAAAAACACCTAGTTTTTTTTTTCCAGTTTTACTGTATTCAAACAATCAAATATTTTTTAGAAAAATTATAATCAAATACAATTTCATCTTCTGAGTCGAGCTTCAAAATTTTACAAAAACTGAAAAATATTTGATTTTCCTAGAAAACACCTACTTAAAGAAATTAGTCAATAAGTGTTGTTTATTGTTAGTTTGTTACACAAATACGCCTCAAATGCACTGCTATTTCTATCTGTCAAGTGAATCAAGAAGTGATTTTTAGATGGTGTTTTGTTCCAAGTGAGATGTTGCCTTCCTTAAGCTGATATTATTAAAGTCAAAATGAGAGGAAGCTTAGCTGGTGCCGCACCTACTCCTATTGAACCTAGACAGAGGCTCTCTGTGTCCACGTAACTATGATCCTAATTTGTTTTCTTATAGGCACTCATTTGCTTACTTACATATCTGGATTTGCTTATTTTGCTGTTTGATTTGTGTTTTTTTAAGATTTTGCTGAAGTTTAAGTGGAATAAAGTTCTTTTTTTGCTTAGTTCTTTTATCTTCATGATTTACTTCTGAGCATAATTTGGGGGAAAGTGAAGAGGGCAGGTTGGGTGCTGTTGTGCTAGTTTATAGATTTCTTGTTTGAGAAAATATGCACATAAGTTTGGCTTGCTGGGTATAAGTTCATTTATTAGGGATGATATTGGTATAAGGGGCAGCCCAGTGCACTAAGATCCCGCTATATGCGGGGTTCAGGGAAGGGCCGGACCACATGGGTCTATTGTACGCAGCCTTACCTGCATTCTACAAGAGGCATCCCGTTAATTCTTGTGCCAATTGGCATTGGTAGATCTTGAAGCGCCGAATGTTATCCAAGTTTAGTTGTAGAAATTCTATATCCTAAGTGTGAAATGAAGAGACAAAAATGAGCTTTTCATTCTTGTTTGTTGAAAATTGAAATATCTTGAAGAGAATACTTCTATGTAACACTGGTTCTTTATTATCTTTGTTGCACCTAATGTGTGTCTGATGAGAGTGTAGTCGTAATAGATCACACCTTTTAGTCGTTTCGAGAGCAATTCGTGATGTGAGGTAGCTGTGCAACTGATTTGTTTTTGTGAGAAAATATGGGAGAATATTATTATTGAATTGTTGTTATATCTACATGATTACATTGAGTCCTATTTATAGACACTACATTACAATCTTTTTCCTAGTAGGAACTATATATGAAATTATATTCCTATTCTAACATGAAATCCTATTCATATTCTAACACTTTCCCTCAAGCTGGTGCATATAAGTCATATGTACCGAGCTTGTTACAGATGTAATTAAGAGTGACTTGGTGAAAATATCTGCAAGCTAATCACTCGACTTTACAAATTTAGTAACAATATCTTCGGAGAGTATTTTTTTCTTGACAAAGTGACAGTCAATCTCAATGTGCTTAGTCCTCTCATGAAATACCGGATCTGATGCGATATGAAGGGCCACTTTGTTATCACACAAATTCCATTTGACTTATTTCTCCAAATTTTAGTTCTCTAAGCAAATGCTTAATCTAAACTAGCTCACAAGTTGCTACAACCATTGCTCGATATTCTGATTCAGCACTAGATCGACCAACGACACTCTGTTTCTTACTCTTCCAGGACACCAAATTACCAACTATTAACCCACAATATCTGAATGTAGAACGTCTATCAGTGGGTGATCCTGCATAATCAGCGTCTCTGTATATCCAATGATCCCCTCATGACCTCGATCTTCAAAAAACAGTCCTTTACCTGGGGCTGACTTAATATATCGCAGAATGCGGATAACTGCATTTGCATTCCAATGACTATCACAGGGAGAATCCATAAACTGACTTAAAACACTCACATGAAATGAAATGTCAGGTCTAGTCACTGTGAGATAATTCAACTTACCAACCAATCACATATATCTTCCAGGATCACTGAGTGTCTCCCACTGTCCTGACAAGAGTTTAGCATTCGGATCCATAGGAGTGTCAATGGGTTTACATTCCATCATTCATGTCTGCTCAAGAATGTCTAAGGCATACGTGCGTTGTGAAATAACAATACCTGACGTGGATTGGGCAACCTCAATACCTAGAAAATACTTCAGTCTGCCGAGATCCTTAGTCTGGAAATGCTGAAGATATGTTGCTTTAAATTAGTGATACCATCTTGATCATTGTCAGTTATAACGATATCGTCAACATAAACCACAAAATAAATACTCATATCTGGAGTAGAATGTCGATAAAACACAAAATGATCTGCTTCACTGCGAGTCATACCAAACTCCTGAATTACTGTGTTGAATTTATCAAACCAGGCTCGAGGAGACTGTTTCAGACCATAAAGTGACCGACGCTATCGACACACCAGATTAGACTCCTCCTGAGCAATAAACCGAGTGATTGCTCCATTTAAACTTCCTCCTCAAGATTACCATGGAGAAAAACATTCTTAATGTCCAACTGATAAAAAGGTCAATGGCGGACAACAGCCATGGATAGAAAAAGACGAACATATGCTATTTTAGCCACGAGAGAGAAAGTATCACTGTAATCAAGCCCAAATATCTATGTATACACCTTCGCAACAAGGCGGGCCTTAAGCAGGTCAACTTGGCCGTGTGTAAACCAATAGTAGATTTACGTGAAGGGAGAGGAACAAACTCCCAAGTACCACTCGTGTGTTACACATCTCGTCAATCATAGCCTGTCGCCATTCGGGATAGGAAAGAGCTTCAATTGTAGACTTAGGAATAGGGACAGAGGACAATGATGATACAAAGGCATAATGTGATGATGATAACTTAAAAGGGTATAATGTGGATTAGTGTTATGAGTGGATCGTTTACCTTTCCTAAGTGTAATCGACTAATCACAAGAAGACAAGTTCACAGTCGGTGCAGGGTCCAATGCAGGACATGAATCATCTGGGCCTGATGTTGGGTTTGATGTTGGATGCGCTCAATGATGATAAGTCAGAAATGGTGGCACTGTGACTGGAGATGTAGAAGTAATTGTAGATTTCTCAAAGGTTGGTGTAGGTAAAATATGATGTACAGGTAAGACCTCAGAGATATCAGGATGATCAGAAGGAGACCTAAAGTAAGGTTGAGACTAAAAAAATATGACATCGGCAGACATATCGACGGAGATTAGGTGAGAAGCAACGATACCCCTTTTGAACTTGAGAATAACTAAGAAAGACACATTTAAGAGAGTGAGGGGCTAATTTATCTATCCCCGAAGCTAGGTTATGCACAAAACATGTGCTCCCAAAAACACGTGGAGGAAGAGAGTATAAAGATGACTGAGGATATACTGTGGAATATGGAATCTGATTTTGAATAGAAGATGAGGGCATTCGATTAATTAAATGACAAGCTGTGAGGACTGCATCGCCCAAAAAACGCAGCAGAACATGGGATTCAATGAGAAGAGTGTGAGTAGTCTTAATGAGATTTATATTCTTCCTTTCTGCTACCCCGTTCTGCTGAGGGATGTACGAACAAGATGTTTGATGAATAATTCCTTGGTGAGTTATAAACTGCTGAAACTGGGAGGATTTGTATTCTAAGGCATTATCACTATGAAAAGTACGAATAGAAACACCAAATTGATTTTGTATTTCAGCACAAAAACTCTTGAATATAGAGAATAACTCAGAACGATCTTTCATTAAGAATAACCAAGTGCATATGAAAAAATCGTCAATGAAACTAACAAAATAACGAAATTCTAAAGGTGAACTTACTCTACTAGGACCCCAAATATCAGAATGAACTATTGAAAAAATAGACTTTGCATGATTCTCAGCACTATGTGGAAAGATAGTGCGAGTGTGTTTCCCAAGTTGACACGACTCACAATCTAATTTGGACAGACTAGACAAACTAGGCACAATCTAATTTGGACAGACTAGACAAACTAGGCACAATCTTTTGTAGCTTGGACAGACTCGGGTGTCCCAATCGTTTTTGGATTAAGTCTGGAGGATCTGTAACTAGACCTGCTATGGAGGATTTAGGAGTAGAGGTAAGGTAGTAGGGGCCTTGTGATTCATATCCTACGCCAATCGTCTGTTCCGTACTGTGGTCCTGCATAATAAAAGAATCATCAAGAAATAGTATGACACAATTTAAGGCACGAGTCAAATGACTGACCGATGCAAGATTAAAAGGACAACCAGGGACATAGAGAACAAAATTTAGAGTGACCGAAGATATGGGTTTAGCTTGTCCAACTCCTTTTGCTTTTGTTTGGATCCCATTGGCTAAAGTAATAGCGGGAAGAGATGATGAATAATTAATATTCGAAAAAAGTGATTTATCACTAGAAATATGATCAGAAGCGCCAGAGTCTATAACCCACTATCCGACGGTATTAGATTGTGCGACTGAGGCGGCTTGTCGAGATGTCTGTTACTTGCTCGATGTACTCATTATATTCTTCTTCGGATAAATAAACACGTTGGTAGTGGAAGTCTGAGCAATATGAGTATTCTTGGGTGGTCGACCATGCAGAGAATGACATACTTCACGAGCATGTCCATACATATTACAATAACTACACTTAGGTCGAGATCGACATACTTCACGAGTGTGTCCAAGCCTTTTACAATAACTACACTTATGTCTACATCTTCCAAAACAACCTTTTTTTTGTCGAATTTTTGACTGTGATGTTTGATTTCCTGACCTCCTTATTAAGGGTTGTGAATTAATCATAGGACTTGAATTTCCAATTCTCGTGTTTTTGGAATTAAAAACATCAAATATGAGAGATATTATTCAAAACTTTAAGAAATCTAAAGAGGGTGATAATGCTTAGAAACCGTGATCCAGGTGCTGCAGAAAACAGTCACCAGAAAAGTCGCCGGAAAATATTCCCGGTGATCGAAATCCACAAAAAATGCAACAGCTTCGGCAATACTGAGAAATATCGGCTTCAAAAGGTGCCGGAAAACTTGCTCACGCGCCGGCGCGTGACTCAGATCTCACCGTAAAAGTCGCACCTCTGATCAGCGTGTGGGGCACGTGAGGTGTTGTTTTCCGGTATGTCCGGCTAGGGTTTTGTCTTCGGTGGGTGGGGGGGACCCACGGTGGTGTTGGTTTTCGCACAACACTGACAGAAAGTGAAAAGACACAAATCAGATTTGAAACGTCGCCGGAATTTGACGCACGACGATTGTCTTGACAGACTTTGTCCGGATATTTCTCACCAATGCTCTGATACCATGTGAGAAAATATGAGAGAAAATATTATTATTGAATTGTTGTTATATCTACACGAATACACTGAGCCCTATTTATAGACACTACATTACAATCTTTTTCCTAGTATGATACTATATATGAAATCCTATTCCTATTCTTGAAATCCTATTCCTATTCTAACAATTGTATTGGATCTTATTAAGTAGGCACCAAAAAACTGATATTTTCAGCTGAGTTCATTTCTTTCATGTTATAGGCTGTATTTAATCATCTGAATGATTGTTCTTTCTGTTTTACCAACATTTCCTGTATGCTTGCTGACTTAATGGAAAATTTGGTGATGAAGACCTGCTTATCCAAGGAAAATTATTTAAATTGGGGTCTTGTTGAGTGCTTGTATTCAAGGTGAAAGCAATAATATGTTGCAGACTAGAAATGTTTGTATGATGTGTTTTTGAACCCTACTCTTCTCGTTTATCAATCCAGGCCACTTTCTTTTGTTTCCTAAACCAAAATCGTATTCCTTCTGAGTTTTACCTCACCTTAGATGACTTCCGATAACACATGGTATGTGTTCGGATAAAGAGGAAGAGGATGTAATGGAAGGGAATCCTTTGTTGGGCAGAAAAGAACAAGGATTTTTCTTTTCATTCTGGCATAAAGTTCTCTGAGTAGAGAAAGGACATTTGCCACAGTTAACCTTCATAAACTTTTTTATTTGGAATAGTGGGAGATTTTTTAATCTCAGAACAAGTGGTTTCTTCCTCTCCGTTACATTGTTAAGTTTTCTTGATAAATAAGTGGTTTCTTTCCTCTCCATCTTTATCCATGTCAGGTTGGAAATAGAAGCCTTTAAATTGTCAGGTTTACCTCCCCTGTGTCCTTTTCTTTATCTCTGTGAAATTGCACAACGTCCATTTTTGTTTTTACTCTTACAGGTTCTGAGTTTGTCATCCTTGAAGGATAAAAAAATTCAGAAATTATCCAACATGATAGTTCTTTTGTCATGTTTAAGATGATGTTTCCTGCTTTTCATATGCTAACCTCTGTTCTTTGTTTCAGCGAGGAAACAAGCAAAAGAAGGTTCTTGAGAAGTAAAGTTTTCAGAGATGGGGAGAGAGGCCTTCATAGTCCCATCAAAAACAGGAATTTTAGCTGCAAATTCCCAACTATAAAGCTCATCTTGGGTGTTTTTGCTCTGGTTGCAATTTGGACACTCTGGCATTCTCCAACAATTTATAACACGGAATACATATCTGGTTCAGGCTCTCGGTAAGTATAGGGTGTTTTGTCTTTGTTAGTATTTCCTTATGTTAAAGATAATACCATCAAATCTATGTTGCTCGGACTCTCCAAAAATATTGTCGCACCTGTGTGGATCCTCCAAAGTGCACTACTTTTGGAGGATCCGACACGCATCCATCGACATTTCTAAAGAGTCCGAGTAACATAGCATCAAATAAACTTTCTCATACATTCTTATATTGGGTGCCCTTCTGGGACCTTCAGATAGATTATTTATTGACGTTTGTGTAAGAACTAGTTTTAGCCCTGATTTGAGAAACTTTTATCAGTTGGACAGATTATTTTCTGATATTCTAATTCTTTTTCTGTCTCAATGGTGAAAATCCTGATTCTAGTGCTGCTTTGGTTCAGAGAGAGTTAAGTAGTCATTCTTCAGCTGATCAAAGTTATACATCACTTTTAGATATTGACTGGGACCAAATTTCCCGAGTTATGGAGAAGCTAGTCGATAGACATGAGTATCTGGGCGTAGGGATATTGAACTTCAATGACAGTGAAATTGATCAGTGGAAGGAGTTATTACCTTATGCTGAGCATGTAATATTGAACCTAGATCATGTCCCGAATAATATAACATGGGAAACATTATATCCTGAATGGATAGATGAAGAAGAAGAATTTGAGGTCCCCACTTGTCCTTCTTTACCCAAAATTCAGTTCCCCAGTAAACCAAGGATTGATCTCATAGTTGTAAAGCTTCCATGCAAGAAGTCTAAGGACTGGTATAGAGATATAGCTCGTTTTCACTTGCAGCTAGCAGCAGCAAGGCTAGCTGCCAGTAATAAAGGGTATCATCCGATGCATGTGCTTCTGGTTACTGAGCATTTCCCAACTCCCAATCTGCTCACCTGTAAAGAGTTAGTTGTACGTGAAGGCAATGCATGGCTATATGAACCTAATCTGAACACTTTAAGAGAGAAGCTCCACCTCCCTGTTGGGTCATGTGAACTTGCAGTTCCTGTCAAGGCTAAAGGTTAGTTTTTGATGGTTACGTTTATGTCACAATACTATAACTCTTATTCACTGCCCCTTGCAAGACATTGCTGTCAAATTGAGCTAGGTGACATTGCTCCATCCCCCTTTTTTTGTTTGAAAACATATCATACAGATGTTTATCTCCGCTGCTATCCATCATCCTATTTTGTTGTGTTTTCTTTCATTTTCTTTGAGGCAGTGAGGAATGGAATAAGTAGAACACCAATTTATTATTCCACCTAAAATAAAAACAATGAGAGGATTAACGTCCAAGTTCAACTTAATTTCTGAAGAAATGATAATTAGAATCTAACATCATAAGTTTGTGCAGCAAATTGGCACTCTGGAAATGTAAGAAGAGAAGCCTATGCAACTATTCTCCACTCAGCAAATTTTTATGTATGTGGAGCCATAGCTGCAGCTCAGAGTATCCGTTTGGCAGGTTCAACACGAGATCTTGTGATACTTGTTGATGAGACTATCAGTGACTACCACAGGGGTGGTTTGGAGGCTGCCGGATGGAAGATCCACACGATAAAGAGAATAAGGAATCCTAAAGCTGAACAGGATGCGTACAATGAGTGGAACTATAGCAAATTTCGTCTCTGGCAGCTGACGGATTATGACAAAATCATCTTCATTGATGCAGATTTGTTAATACTGAGAAATATTGATTTTCTCTTTGAGATGCCTGAAATAACCGCAATAGGAAATAATGCAACCCTTTTTAATTCAGGTGTGATGGTTGTTGAACCATCGAATTGCACATTTCAGTTGTTAATGGATCATATCAACGAGATTGAATCGTACAATGGTGGGGATCAGGGGTATCTGAATGAAATCTTCACCTGGTGGCATAGGATCCCAAAACACATGAACTTTTTGAAACATTATTGGGAAGGTGATGAGGAGGAGAAGAAGCAAATGAAAACACGTCTTTTTGGTGCTGATCCTCCAGTTCTCTATGTCATACACTACTTAGGTCTGAAACCTTGGTTATGCTTCAGGGACTATGATTGTAACTGGAATGTGGGGAAGTTGCAGGAGTTTGCAAGTGATGTGGCGCATAGGACATGGTGGAAGGTCCACGATGCTATGCCGGATAACTTACATAAATATTGCTTGCTTAGATCTAAACAGAAGGCCTCACTGGAGTGGGATCGAAGAGAAGCTGAGAAAGCTAACTATTCAGATAGTCATTGGAAGATCAAAATAAAGGACCCACGTTTGCAGACTTGTTTTGAAGATTTTTGCTTCTGGGAAAGCATGTTATGGCACTGGGGCGAAACGAACTGGACAGATAATGCTACCTCTTCTCCGCCACCTCCCAAGGTCAATACTGCTTCACTTTCTTCTTTGTAACTAGGAGGTTATGTTGCTATACCTTGCTACGTTTGTAAGTACTACAGAGTCACAACTTGAATGTCAACCAATGCCTAGTATACATGGTATTAACACTTGTGCCGCCCTCAATTATAGTCTGCTCTGCAGCTTTGTTACTTAATTGTTTGCCATCTTGTCTTGTTACCTATACGACTGTTTTCTCTTGGCCAAATGGTGGTGGCTTCAGGAGTTGGTTTTTCTCAACTTTCCTGTTACTTAAGTTAGAAGGGGAGCCTTGAAGATACAATAAAGTTTTCTCCGTGTGACCTATCTATAGGCCACAGAGTGAAATGCACAACTGATGTTTGCGTCAGGGTAAGCTGTCTACATTACACCTCCTCGGGTTGCAGTCCTTCTCCGGACCTTGCCTGGACGGGGATGCGTCGTGCACCTAGCTGCCATTTTTTTATTGGTAAATGATATTGTATTGAAATGCTGCAAAGAGGAGTCACAATCTCATTGAGAATCTATCTGTTTTGAGGCACCATATTATTGTTGTATGAGAGTAGAAACGAAGTAAATTTACACTGTATGAAGTTTGTTGATTGTAGAAAGCCCAGTAGAAAGCCCAATGTTTCATTTCTCTTTACTACTCCCCTTTGCATTATTTATGAATCTCTAGTGTACTTTGTTCATATTATTTACTTGCGTTACCTACTGCTTTCTTTTGACAGAATGTGGTACCATGACGTATTCGATTTTTGTTACCATCATGTTCCTATAGCTTTAATTTTTTTTCTGTGATCGTTTATCTTGCTATGCAACGTTTGCTTTGACTGTGATTACGCAGGTCTTGAGCCGAGGGTCTCCCGGAAGCAGCCGCTCTACCTACCAAGGTAGAGGTAAGTGTAAGATGATATTAATCTCCCTTGGGGAGTCTTTCATTAATATCAAGATATATATAAAGTACAATGTTCATCCCTTATACAATAGGAATCCTAAGCCTATACAAAAGAGGAATTCTAGTCTTACCATAATTATATTTACACAATATATGAAAATATTCTAATTATGGGTAGAGAATATATTGTTTCCTATATTTACACGTTTACACACCCCCTCAATCGGAGCGGGAGGAGGCCGGACGCTGAGACTGGATCTGAAGTCAAGAAACAACTGTCCGGGAAGTCCTTTGGTAAATATGTCTGCATACTGATAGGATGATGGAACATGTAACACTCTGACATGACCTAAAACAACTTTCTCACGAACAAAGTGTAGGTCTATCTCAATGTGTTTGGTTTGCTGATGCTGAATCGGATTATGAGACAAATAGATGGTTTGGGCAGACAAGTTGAAATGGACTTTGGTCAACAAAGTGTAGGTCTATTCCAATTAGGGTCTTGTTTGGCCAATTTTGGGTTCTTTGGAAGTGGAGAGATGGTTTGGGCAGACAAGTTGAAATGGACTTTGGGTTTGAAGATTTCATGCTTTGAACGAGTTTTCATTGGATGAGTAGGGACAGTGGGTGGCTGAGTGGGGTCTAAGACGGGGGGTAAAGTCGACAAGGAGAGGGTGGGGGAGAAGCCGTCGAAGGCGCCGCGGCCAGGGAGCTTGAGCCGCGTGGTGATCTTCTACGGACATTTAGCGCCGCCTGCGCAGAAACTCGCGGCGTCGCGGTGCCTCGTCAACGCAGGCCGACGAAGAAGCGGTTGTTCGAGGAGGATGGGAGAGATGGCAGGCTCGTCAAGGAATGAGTAATCCGGTTTTTGGAATTTTTGAAGATTTCAAAATGGGAATGTGGTCTCGTCGAATGTGACGTGACGAGAGATGTGGATTTGACGAGTCGACAAGTCATATCATATATAGCCCCTATGGTTCGACGGGAATCCTAGGAAGACACATGGAGTGGACCTAGGAGTGAGCTTGTGATGAGAGGTAAAGCTAAGGTTGGGATAGCACAGACAACCGAAAATCCGTAGATGATCATAGGAGGGGACTCTATGGTAGAGGATTTCGGTAGGGGTCATATTGTGAAGAGTGCTAGTAGGGAGAATATTTAGAACGTATTCTGACATTTTAGCAGCATAGACCCAATATGATGGACGGAGGGAGGCATGAATCAATAGGGTGCGAATCATGTTGTTAATGATGCGTATGATTCTTTCAGCTTTACCATTTTGTGGTGAGGTGTGAGGGCAGGAGAAACGAAAAACCATGTCATTATTGATACAAAAAAGGTGAAACATAGAGTTATTGAATTCACAACCATTATCGCACTGAAATTATTTTATGTCTTTTTCAAATTGTGTTTGAATGAACTTGCGAAACTCAAGAAATTTGGCAAACACTTCCGATTTAAATTTAAGAGGGTATAACCAAACATAGTGTGAAAATTCATCAAGCAACACAAGATATTATTTATGATCGAGAGAACTAGAGATATGAGACGTCCATAAATTGGCATGTATAATATCAAAGGGAGCAAAGGTAACACTAGTAGATGATTTAACTGGAAGACGAATATATTTGCCTAAAGAACAAGAAACACAATTTTGGACAAGCTTTCCATTACAAGTAATGAAATTATTGTCTCTAAGAAAATTAAAGACTGAGATTCCTGGATGACCAAGCCTATTGTGCCATGTTGAAGAACAAATAACCGCTAGAGTGACGGGAGAGCAAGATCTGGCAGCGGAGGTGAGGTGAACGGATAAAGATCCCCCGTGCTATTGCATCTCGTAAGAGGTGTCCCCATATGAAGATCCTTCACAGTAAAACCAAAAGGGTCAAAGTCCACAGAGACAGAATTATTACGAGTAAATTGACGGACATATATGAGGTTCTTAATCATGTGTGGGGCATATAGGGTTTTTTGAGAGAGAAGAGTGGATGATGAGGTTGTGTGTATGAGTACCATAATATTTAACTGGATGCGTTGTCCACTACCAATTGTAACATATTGAGAATGTTAAACTAAACATTTAGGAATAGTACCTGCAGATTGGGTGACGTGAGATGTGACGCCTGAGTTCGTATGCAGTATTGTCGGCATAGAGAGGTCTTTGAGCACGACCAACTCGGTGGTGTCGTGGGAGGAGGCTGCGGGACGACCTGCGTGAAGTGGGCTCTTTGCGAGTGGGCGGGGCCCAGCAAACCGGTAAGAATACGGATTGTAGGTCTTTGATGCTGGAATGGACCGCTGCGTCGCGGCTCTGGGGCCCGAGGTGTCGCGGTCCTGTACTAGGACGTCGTGGCGGTCTTGCGGAGCCTTGTAAACGAAGCTGGCGAGCGCGGCCCGGTTGTTCTGCGATCCTGTTGATATTCTTTGGTTACATTGGCCGCGACCGCGCCCGACCACGACCTCCTCTACCGCCGCGATCTTTTTCACCTTTGCTGCTGCGGCCCTGCCGCTGTTGGGAGTTTTCCGGTGGCGTCTGATCTTGGGGTTGCGAAACAGTTCTAGGATTTTTCCTTCTAGTCTCTTGATACCATGTAAGATGATATTAATCTCCCTTGGGGAGTCTTTCATTAATATCAAGGTATATATAGAGTACAATGTTCATCCCTTATACAATAGGAATCCTAAGCCTATACAAAAGAGGAATCCTAGTCTTACCATAATTATATTTACACGATATATGGAAATATTCTAATCATGGATAGGAAATATATTGTTTTCTATATTTACACGTTTACAGTAAGGTCTGTGTACACTCTACCTTCCCCAGACCCCACGTGATGGGATTTTACTGGGTATGTTGTTGTATTTTTCCCGCATGGGTTGGGTGTATTGCATTTATGGTCCCTTTTAAATATTGTTTAAGTAGTGTATTACGACAATATTAAGTTCAATCTTAATATATTCTCACCCAATGATAATTGTAAAGAAGATAAGATATATAATTACTTAAACAAATTAAAGTCTGTTCACCTAAGTAGGCAAGAAATACATTAATTTCAACATAAAAAAAAAGTTATTCATAAATGGTGTTATCTTGGGTGACAATAATTTTTGCAGCATAGTGCATTGTAATGTTATGTAATTAGAGTTATGTAGATCATCTTCATGTTGGAAATGAATTTATGTACGGGAATATTGGGCGAAGAATATCGCAAGTGTTTGATAAATTTATTTGAGAACAAAATATATCATTTTGTTGTATACTATGTATATAATTAGTGAGTGTATTGATTAATTCGGAAATGAAAGAAGTCTACCGAAAGCCCTTGGTACTTGTCTGATCAATCACACTGATAGCTTCAATAGTTCACTGAAATTTATGTGAATGATCGTGACAACTCTTCAAATCCTATTCAGTCTGATTAGATATGTCACTGAAACAAAGTGATTCCGTTCTCTCTCTCTTTTCTTTTCGGATTCCGAGGATGATACATTTAATTTGCATTTATTATATACAAATTATACAACAATGATATACTTTCTATACATATACTGTAGGGATGCATATTCTATACAACAATGATTCATGTTTTATATGTATGATACATTTTCTATACATATACATTAGTGATACATATTTTATACAACAATAATACAATTTTTATACACATATTATAGAGATACATATTATATACATCAATAATACAGTTTATATGCATATACAATATTGATACATATTCTATACAACAATGATTCCATTTATATACACATACTGTAGGGATGCATATTTTATACATCAATGATACATTATATATATATATATATATGATACATATTCTATACTACAACGATACAATTTCTATACATACGCTGGAAAAAATTGAAATATTGTCATTGACAAAAAAGGAAAAAGAAAAAAGTATTACAAAAGAAAAAACATTGGGAAGTCTTGAAACTAACCAAAAAACAATAAAAACAAGAAAAGAAAGAAGATATCAAAACCTAATTATATGAAGAAAAAATATGAAAAGAATTAGAAAAAATTGAAGCTTTCACATTCATAGATCTGCAAGTACAATAAAGACAGCCAAACAAATATAATAAAGTAAAAAAAAAAAACGAGACAAAACCCAAAAATATTATTAACAAATCACATTGCACTTAAAATGGGTCCTAAATATTTGGTAGTATCTTCTATAACCCTATGAATTAAAGAAGTAAAATGCAAGTCCAAAATAAATAAATAAAAAACTCATTTTTATAATAATTTTTCTAATATTTCTGAGACACAAATGCCCCAGTGCAGAGGTGTGAGAAGTTGGCTATGTACGGGTTCAGGAGGGGTATAGATAGGCCGAAGAAGTATTGAGAAAATGTGATTAGACGAGATATGACACATGTGTAACTTACTGAGCACATGACCTTAGATAGGGGGTTGTGGAGGATACAGATTAGGGTAGAAGGGTAGTAGGTAGTCGAGCGTAGTCCTACTTACGCTTATAAACTGGTAGTTGTAGTGTTATTATTGTAGACCCGTTTAGCCTATCACACTAGTAGACGCAGTATTGTTTTATAGTATCGTTTGATTTCTGCTGATATGTGTTCTTTAGTATGCTTTGTCTGAGTTATAATTGTGGTTACAAGGAAATGAGAATGAAAGCAACAACGACAATGGTTACAATCTGGAAATAAGAACAAGAAACAACTACTACAAAGATTTGATGAGTCGGGTGTTAGCACCCTGTCCTTAAGATAATATTGCCCCGTATAATTCCTTTAACGATGTTTTGAACTTGTCTCCCAAGATAAAACAACAACAAATAATTGAGTAAAGAAAACTCAAATGTTTACTAAAAAGAAGAGCCTTTGAGTGTGTGAAAAACTGCTAGAGAATAAGAACTTAGAAAAATCTTAAGTTTTGTGTGTTCTTTAAATGAGCCAAAAGCTTCAATTTATAGTACAAGAAGATGACTTCTCATCTAGCCAAGTAATGACACTTAATATGAGGTTACAATTCAGCCAAATAATGGCTGAATTCATGAGCTAATTCGTGGGAATCAATGCCCCAAACCAGCCCAAAAGTCATAAACTCTTGACTCGTCGAACATTACGCCATCGGTGTCGCGACCACGGGCGCCATTGCGCGACGACCGATGGATTCGGTGGTTTCTTCCCAATTAGCGGCGATCTTGGCTGGGCGCGCGGCTCCGACGGTGTTGCGATCGACCGCCACGACTCATGACGATTTCCGACTCGTTTCATCTTTTACACATTGTACACTTCTTCCTTCATTTACAAACGTGAAACACTTGTCATTTGGCCAATAATCGTCTATCATTTCATGTCTCAAACATTTTGACGTATCAATATCTCTTTCACTAAGGAAATTTACGATCTTTGGTACTATGTGTGCACGTGTGTGGAAACGACGTTTCCGACGTGCGGGGCCCCAGTTGTTCGAGTCATACATAATAGGATTAACTTTATTTCACGTTAATAAATTTCCAACACTTTGTTTATCCTATTTACCCGCGTTAGTTACTGCTTCTTTTCTCATAATGCGCTAGCATTGCTTATGCGTTAATAAATTTCTTTCCCGGGTCTGACCGTTTCTCTTGCTTTGCTTGTGCTTAGGCTTTGTCTTGAGCCGATGGTCTCTCGGAAACATATGCTCTACTTATCAAGGTAGAGGTAAGGTGTGCGTACACTCTACCCTCTTCAGGCCCTATATTGTGAGATTTCACTTGAGTATGTTGTTGTATTACCAAAATTAAACCAAGCTAAAAATAATGTTAAGCTAAAAAATGGGTACTAAACAACTGTCATCTTTGTTTTGAATTTTTACGATGGTGAATTTAAGCATGTTTTGCTTTAGACGGTTTTGAGAAGTTGATTATTGTCATGTGCTTTGTATTGGTATTGATCTTTTGATATTAAGAATTTGATGATTGTTATGGGCTTTGTATTGTTATTGATTTTTTTATATTCATTGTTTGAGTCTGCATCAATCTATGGGTAATTGATTTTAATTCGTAGATTCATTGCATGGAAGTTCTATTTTTATTGGACAGACTTTGAAAGCAGCAACATTGCAAGGATTTAGTAATAATAGACCAGCAACTCAATAAATGTTGTTTTGAAGTTTCTGCAGTTATGGCTAGCGATTGAGATTAGTTTAGGGCTACAAAATAGATTTAACAAAATTTGGGTCATCCGTTGTCAATAATTTGGGCCGAATAGTTAATTTTGTCCTTTATCCCTTTGAAAATAAGTAAAATACTAAAAGACCCTTGTGCTTAAATTGTATAATTCTTACCATCTAAAATTCGAAGGAAAGCGAGAAGGAAATCGATATGTCAAATCTACGACATCTCTTGCGATCGTCAAGATTTTTTATTTAGATATCTCAATTAAAGCATATTTTATTTAGACTGTCATTTAAACATTTTTCGCTAACTTGACAAATTGCGTGATTTTCACACAAAACATGTGCGTAAGAAAGCTAAAAAATAGATTTTTTTTATTTTTTTAATTCTTTTGATTTCCTCCTCCTTTTTCATCTTTATTCTTTTTTAATTTGTTCTCCACTTAATACTCTACCATTAACAAATCTTCCACCATTGGTGGAAAGAATGAAGATGGTCACCATTCTCTAAAAATATTGTATAAAATCAAATAAAAAATGAATTTTAGATTAAAAAAATCACTCACCCCGTGTTCGTCTTCTTCTCCGGCAACCCCCACCTCATCTTCTTCCCCACTGACCCCTCTCCCTTTTTAAAAATTCAGCCTAAAAAGAAAAATAAATCTATTTTTTTAAAAAAGTTTACCAGAAATTTTTACCGGCAAAATATGTGGAGTTTGTTTAGAAAGCATTTTTTTTGTAATTCATTTTTAACTATTATTTCGGACTCAAATGCTACATGTAATCCATTTATTGGTTACTTTGTCACGTTATCAACAAGCGTGTTTCACACTCTTTACATATTCAATTAAGTCAGCGAAAAAGTATCTAAATGGCACAGTCGAACCCTACCTCAGGTGTCTAAATGAAGCAAGGTTTAGTTGAGGTATTCAAATGAAAAATCTTGACGACCACAAGGGGATGTCATTGAGACGCTTCTTCTCCCTCTGTCTCCGCCGGCCACCACGAAAAAACTCACCGACATAACTTTTAGTCGTCGTTGCAACCGCCGTTCTTCTCATCGACTTCGACTTGCAGCTCGTCAACATCAACGACTCGTAAGCCACTACATTGACCAGTTTCTACTCTGTCACCGTCGCCATTAATTGTCGTCGGAGCTCAGCGAAACCCACTGATCCCTCTAGTCCAACTAGTCTCTCTCCACATTCTGTTGTTCGCCGCTGCTGGAGTTGATCACGGACGGTGTATTTTCTCAGATTTAAGTATATTTTATTTCTTTTATCTCAGATTTGACTGTATTTTCTCATATCTAAGCGTATTTTATTTCTTGCATCTCAGATATGAGTGTATTTTGTTTTTTATATCTCATATCTAAGTGTATTAATTATTTTTAGTGTAAAATAGAGTGTTTTTAATGTATTTTTTGCCTGTATTTCGAAGGAGAATTTTTAATTATATACAAATGAATACAATGAATTTTGAATACAACTGAATATCGATGTATTTTTTTTGCATTTATGTTGTTTGAATAAAATCGAATTTAAATACAATAAGTTGGATACAGTGTAAAAATAATTACGAATTGAATACAAAAGAAATACAACCGAATTGAAATATAACCAAATTTGAATACATGTTACTATAGCTATGAAATGTAATTAGCAAAAGTGTAGCTACGCTTAAAAAACAAAAATATAGTCATTTATGAAATTTTCCTTCAAATATTTTATAAGTAGTGTACTACGATAATATTAAGTTAAATCTTAATTATATTCTCACTGAATGATAATTGTAAAGAAGAAAAGATATAATATGATTACTGAAACAAAATTAAAATCTATTCACCTAAGTAATGTCCGCATGAACAGCTCAATTGGTTCTCAAGGGGGATAATTGGAAAAATGGCCAAGATCGAATCCCGCCAGCGACATAGTGGGGGTTACTTCTTGAAATAAAGGAGGACCCCTTGTGCGCAGCGTGGTAGTGGTCTAACCTTTGAAACCAGTTGAGTTATCATGATTAACTCCTTCACAATCTTATCGAACCGGGGTATGGAGGCTCCTGGGGTGGGAGATCCACCTTTTGAAAAAACCTAAGTAAGCAAGAAATACATTAATGTCAACAGTCAACATCACAAGAAACTATTCAATGAATTTTTTTCAAACCCCTTGTTCTTAAATTTGTATAATAATTACCATCTAAAATATCAACAAAAAAAAAAGGAAAAGGAACTGATACTTTTACAAGAATATAAATATTTAATGAAGTTTTCACAAAGTGGAACTGGATATATAATTTATTGTATTTAAGGTTTAAATGCACTGTTTTGATTCTAATCACCTTGATGTACTAATTTATCAAGGCTTCCTTACATGTAGAAGTACTATATTACGGCGTTTATGTACCTACCAGGGTCGTCTTTGGTCTCGTGCGAGGTGTGCTACCGCACAGGGGCTTCCTAAAAATTTAGGATTCATTTTTTTATTTTTTATTAAGTAGTATTAGCCAGAATTTACTGTTAAAACCCATAATTCGCAAATCTTAACCCAATTAAGAGTCCATTTTTACGAATTAAAACAGGACCCCAAAATGTTTGAGACGGCTCTGGTACCTACACTCAACAAATTTAACTTCAACAATTAAAAGTTAAAAGTAACAATACATATCACTGAACAATAATTAAGCAGTAAATGTGTGTATAAATAAAAAATAGATGTTTATGTATTCATTAATTCCTTATCTTTGGTAGTAGGCTCGAAATAGTCCAGTATCATTTGAATAGTTTGATTCTTTAAGTTTGTAAAAAATTGATATTTTTAGTCTTCGTCAAATATTTATCAAATTCTTGTTATTAAATATAATTGGAGATGTAACAAAAAAACTTAACCAAAAACAATTCCGTCAAAAATTCAAAAAAATTGAAACCTAGAAAACTACATAAAAATAAAAAATAAGTAACATAAATTGCATCTCAAAAAATTCCACCTTACTCTTGAAATAGATTTTAAAATGACATAAATTACACAAATTTTATACTTTCAATGTGATTTTCCGTTAAATGTTTTCTATCTTCACAGTTTCAATCAAATTTAGCAATTAGAGTTACTAAATATCTAAGGAAGATAAAAAAAAAAAGCTCAATTTTGACAAACTTAAAGAATCAAAACCGCTCAAAAAATAATTAAGAGACTATTTTGAACATACTACTAAAGATACAACACTATTTTTGTCATTTTCTATGCAATAGTTCAAGTAAAATGTCATTTATGTTGAAAATTTACTAAATGTGGAAATAAGTTTAATTCATTATTTATGACTCGAACAATTGAGGCCTCGCACGTCAGAAACATCATTTCCACGCACACGTGCACACATAGTGCCAAGTATCATAAATTTCATTAGTGAAAGAGATATTGATACGTAAGTGAAACGTTTGAGACATAGAATGATGGACGGTTATTGACCAAATGACATGTGTTCCACGTTGGTAAATGAAGGAAGACGTGTAAGATCGAACCGGGTCAGAAAAAGGGCCGCGGCGTGACGACGTCACCGCGGAGCCAAGGCGCCACCACCACCAGGGTCGCGGCGCCCCAGTGGTAGGGCCGCAGCGCTTGAGACCTCTTTGGTCACTGGAACTTTGGCGCCGCGGCACTAACGAGGCAGAAAGTTCGACGGGAGCTGAAAGGATTTCTGACTTTTGGGCTGGTTTGGGGCATTGATTCCCCACGAATTGGCTAATGAATTCAACCATTATTTGGCTGAATAACACCTCTCCATAAGTGTCATTACATGACCATTGATTGCCATTAGTTGGCTAGATGCGATGTCATCTTACACACACTATAAATTGAGGTCATTGACTCAATTGTAGAAGACACTCCATACTTGTATGATTTCAGATTTTCTGAAATCTCTTCATCTCTTGCAATCTTCCACACACTCAAAGATCCTTCTTTTCTAGCGACACTTGAGTCTCCTTTGCTCACTTGTTTGATTGCTTTTTTATCTTGATATGTTGCCAACACACCGTTAAAGGATTATACGAGACAATATTATCTTAAGGAAAGATTTAAAATCAATCGACTCAGCAAACCATTTTCCTTGTTATGTTTTCAGATTCCTAAACAATTTGTTGTTGCTATCAAGGTCAAGAAGCTTGTTACAATTGAGCAAACACTGAAGACGGACTCAAAAACGCAGATTCAAGACGGATCAAGAACCAAACTTTGTTCTGGTTGTCACAACTCTTGTTAGGCTTCAAGCTTATTGTATTGTAATTCATTTTATTTATCCTTTCTAAGTACTAGTTGTACACTATTCCCGTACATCTATTGTATAACTAACAATCTTAAGATAATATTGGTACTAGTGCTAGAAAGATGTTTGCGAGCGGATATGATCTTGAACCTGGCTGTGATTTTCTTGTTGAAACCAGTCATGTTGACAGTCCTTTAAACAGTTCAAATACTGTCTTTGTCAACATATCTGGTCCTAGTTCTTGGTCTCTCTTTGACGATAGTTACAAATATGTGTTTGTCAAAAGTGAGATCTCGATTGATGATCCTGAACTTGAAGATACCGCTAATGCAATTGTCAACGGAATTCCGCATAAGGATAAGGGTAATCCTCCATGTGAAACATGGAAAGAGTCCCATATACAGATGTTGTGATATGGGGTAGTGTGGCAAGGGTTGAAGTACCAAAGCCAAAACAGGTCAAGTTGGACCTAGGACTGTAGATTGCATATCCACTAGATCTGCAAATAACATTAGTGCCTATCGCATCCTTGTGCCAAAGAAATCTGAATTATTTGAAGGTAACTTTCCTTAAGAAGGAAAAATAGTAATTGCTCAAGGTTAATAAGAAACCGCGAGTGCCTGATAGTACGGAACTAGATGTTTCAGATCTATAGGACTCGAAAGTTGCTGACTATCCGGAACTTAATATTCCAGATCTACAGAACTCAGAAATTCTAGATGTTGAACCGAGACAGAGCAAAAAGAGGGGACAAAGACTTATTCCAGGCCTCCTAGCTTATATGGTTGAGAATGAACCATAGATAAATTGAGAATTGTCATCTCCAGAAGCACTACTTTGGAAATAAGCTAGAAATAGACTCCATCAGATAGAACCACACTTGGGTGATGGTTGATCTTCCTCCGGGAAAAGAACCTCTGGGTTATAAAAGTATATACTCAAATTGAGTACAAAGTAGATAGATCTACTGACAAGTATAAGGCCTCGGATATTTGGACATGTGCTCCACTGTAAAATAGCTTAACATCCAGGGCCACTGCAGTCTTGCATGACATGGATGTTGAGACAGACTTCCTAACCGGAATGTTGGTTTGATGAACTGTTGGGCTTCTTCCTTAACTTCCATTATGGTCCCTGAAATGTTTACATTTTGGTTCTGGAAGTTTTAGATAAAACAGAAATAATAAATCTGACTAAAGAAACATTGACTCTGAAGTTAGAAAGCCAACAGTTGGGAAAAACCAAAAGTCTGAAAGTGGAAGAAGAAAGTAATACGGAACAACCCGAGAGGTATGGGGTTCCAGGGAAGAGAAGAAAGTCTGTCGACTTGTCAAATCTCTGTCTTGGACTGGCTGTCACGACCGACCCGGGCGTGGCGGTGCCTCAAGGGCACCCGTTCAGTGTACATCGAGAGAATAGCGTGAACATACATAACACATAAACACCGTAGATAGTAAACATTCTTGCAAGCCGAAGCGCGCCATTAGAATATACTTACTCAAACGTAAAACAGTACAACTTGTTCTTACAACCCAAACCACAAACGTGACTACAGACCTCTAGGAATAACAACAGTGGCGGGACAGAGCCCCGCCATACCCCTGAATGTACACAATATCTACAACTTCAGGGAAAACCGTACCAAAAGGAATAAGTCTCCGGAGAAATGGAGCTTCTGACGCCTGATCAGTGATCCTAAGAATGAGGATCCACCACCTGCTTACCCCTACCTGCGGCATGAACGCAGCCCCCGAGGAAGGGGGTCAGTACACAATATGTACCAAGTATGTAAAACTGGAAGAAAATACTGTAGTTTAATCAAAGTCTAAATAAAGTTGGAGTCATAGATGATAGTCAAATTACCGTTCACTGTGCCTTACTAACAATGAGAGTAAATAAGAGCATACTTACAACATAAAAGAAAATATGAGGCTCACGATCAAAGCAGGACCATCCGCCTGCAATATCGTTAAGCAATCTTATTCCTGAGACTATTTCACCCGCATGGGTCGTGTGAACCCGCATGAGGTATTCCTCGCATCATGGGTAGCAATTCCATGGAGTGGTATAATGTCTTGGGGGTTTTCCCCGCAATCATACTCAGAAGGTGGTATAACGTCTTGGGGATTTACCCCTCATTTATACTCTTACCCTGGAGAATGTGGTATAACGTCTTGGGGATTTACCCCTCATTTATACTCTTACCCTAGCTCAACCGGCCATCATACATAACATAAATAAGTTAAGAAAGACCCTAATTTCTTATTAGTCTTGTTCATATACCCTCTCATTTTAGTTTACTTAAGGCACTAACATATCTTAATAAAAGAAATCCGGGAATTTAACCCAAAGTACTACATACTTCTACTCTTTTAAAACTGACTCCTTTTCATATAAAACTTTTAGGCAATTGATGCCTTAAAATCAATTTGCCTTTCATAAATCAAGTCATTTGTCCTTACTTATCTTACTTAGAGTAAATCTCTCCTTTTAACTTTCCATAAAGCTAATATAACCAACTTCCCATAAAGTCGTTATATTAACCTTATACCTTAGTCAATTTCATTCCCTTATATCCAAGGGACTTATACTTGAAAACGAAACAAGTATCATAAACTTAAAACAAGTAAAGGGTATCAAATCTTGTACGTCTACCGTACCATATAAGTACAACTACTCATGCTCAAGAGATAGGAAAGTTCCACATACCTCTTCGGGTCAATCCACTTGCTAAGTCCAATATACCGCACGTAGTACGTCAACCTATAATGACCATAATACGTTTATTAACCTCTAGCTTTAACGTAGAATATTCCAAGTGCAAAGTCATTAAATCCTACGGAGAATCGGACAACATTTCCTTTGTTTCTACATACTTTGCCACCTTTTCAAGGTCCGAATTCGACATCCAAACGCCACTTTGAAGGCCCAACAATCCAAATAATTCAAAGGGGATTACACGCCTAAACTTGGACGTGTAAAATTCTTCCCCACTATGTATAACAACTAATTTAATAAGTTTAAGGTAGTATTTTGACTACAACATGTTCACATACTAACCTTATTCAATCCTTTCAAATCCAAATCATATTTCTTACATGCAATTTATCTAAGAGCAATATTTACAACTACAAGTCCTTTCTTCTTCACATGCAACACAATAAACTAGAAAAAAGAGAAAGGATTGTTACCTTAGAGCTTAGCCAAATTAATCCAACAAATTCACTAGCCTCCTTTCCACAATCACCACCACAAAAACTCCTACAATCTTGCCAACAAGTTTCCTTCTTGACACATTTTTTAATTTTTTCTCAAGCCTTGATTTCCTCTTGATTTTCTAGAGAGAAGGGAGAGCTTTTAATTTTTAGAGAGAGAGGAGAGCTTGAAGAATGACCAAGTCTTCAAGACTTGGTCAATAAATAAGACATGCAAAATTAGATGGGGGGGGGGGGACACTTGTCACCCTCACATGACATTTTTTAAAACAAAACAGTTCTGATTTTTCCCCCAGCCTCGCAGAACCCGCCTCGGCGCCGCGGCCCTGCAGCCGGCGCCGCGGCGCTGAAACATCCGAGACTCTTCAGAACTTCCGGCGCCGCGGCCCTGCTTTCCGGCGCCGCGGCGCTGAAACTTCAGCGAACATTCAGAACATCTGGCGCCGCGGCCCTGCATCCGGCGCCGCGGCCCTGTGGCTCCTGACCGAAATATTTTCTGTCCGACTGCGCACTGAACTTGTAACTTCCATAACTTTCTACTCCGATGTCCTATCGACGAACGGTTGGTTGCGTTGGGAACTAGACTCAACGAACTACGTACTAGGACTTTGAAACACCTAGGAACTCTCAATGTAACTGGACATACACCGCCTCAAAGTTGACTAAAAACCCGTCCGAAACATTCCGTCAAAAATTTAAATCTTAACTCCTTTCGTACGTCCCCATAAGCAGGACCTGAACTACGGGGTGTAACAGAAACAAGCCCCGAAACAATGACACGAATACCTTGATAGTACTATACTATCGAAGGGCTTCGCCATTAAAGAGTGACAAATGTGTGTACACAAAATGTAGCTCTAAATATGCCTTTGTGTAGACGACATGTTGATCACAAGTAGTAATCCTAGTTTGATCCTAGAAGTATGTTGAAATAATATTTCGACATGAAGTGATATGGGTATTTTACGGATGACATCTTAGGAAATTGTGGTTTCTAAGACATCTAACGGACTGGTCTAATTCCAAACTCATCTGTGAGTTGGTTTGACAGTGTCGTTGAAGTCAACAATGGATATGAATCAAGTGATTGAAATCGTGGTGCACTCATATACCAGGAGCGATATGAGCAGGTCACATGTAGTTCAATGTGTTTTATACACCACAAATGACTTGGCATCGACTCACAAAGTGGATCAGTTGAACTAAGGTTCACTGGAGATAATAAATAGAAGGCGTTAAATCGGATGTGATGACATCTGAATTATTCGCTTATCTATGGAGTATGGTATTCTGGATGTCCAGTAGTTCTGGGAGAACACAGTGATGCAAATTGGACATCACTGAAGAACACCAAAGGCACAAGTGGATGTGCATGGCGAGTCTTAAGGAAATCCTCTAAACTTGCATCGGCTGATTCGTGATGGAATCGGAGTTTATCGCTTTGTACAAAGCATGATGAGAAGTTGAGTAACTTCACGACCTCTTAGAGGATATCCCTTATCGGGAGTAACTCGTGCCTTCGTTAGTTATACATTGAAGGGCACAAATGGTTACATCTCGTAAGATAAGACGATAATTAAGAACGTCACTAAGGAAATTAATATACTTAAGGATGTGATTCCGGAATTTTTTTTGGTTAAAACGGGCGTGATAATGGAAATCGAAAATGAGTGTTGTATATCCCCGTTATGGGTTAGTAACATATTATAAGAATTACGACATGGAGAATACGAGACCTTATGAAATTCCCGGGAATTAAAAGAAACATGAGTTAAGATTAAAAGAAGTGAGATTAAGATTTAATTATTTGGGGGATTGATTTATATAGACAATTAGGGGACCAAAGTGTATTATTAAAATCTAAAAATCTTAATTATAAACCTAACAAAACTCATTTTCCCCATTTAATATTTCAAAACACCTCACCCTCTCTTTCCCCTCCCCTTAGTCGAAACCCCTCCCCTTCCCCCATTACCATAGCTATTGCTTTTCCTTGTTGTGTTCTCCCTTCCTAGACCAAACTCCAAAAAAAAATCAAGCCAAATCTTACATGCAAAGCAGTGGCAAAAACGCCACTGCTGGGCCGAATTGTAGCCCAGTTTTTTTTCGAGTTTTGGGCAGATTTTTAGTCAACTTTGGAGGGGTATAACTCCTAGTATATTAGGAGTTTTTAGGTGTTTCAAAAGCCTAAGATGAAGTTCGTCGAGTCTATCTTTCAACCCAATAAATCGTTCGTTGATAGGACATTGGAGTAGAGAATTATGGACGTTACAAGTTCAGCTGACAAAACAGTGACCCATTTCGCTGGGAATGTTGGACCGAAATTGGGCAGTGATTCTTTCAAGTTTTGGACGAATTTTTGGAAGAGAAAATGTGTAAGGATGATGGGTTAACATCATAGATTGTATGCATGTCAATTTGGAGTTGAAGAAGTGTGAAAAATTGTGAAGAAATTTGATGAAACAGTGGGTAATTCGGCAGTGGGCAGTGAGTTCGAATTAGGGATTGTTTTGGCTTCGTTTGAGGTATAAAATTCTTCCTTTTATGATATAATTGGAATGCATGTTGTTAGGATTGAGGAAATGAAATTGTGATTAAGGGAAGATTGGAATTTAAACATGCATGTGATTGTTGTAATGTTGTTGGATCGATTTTTGGAACTAGTTTTACCAATTTTGAAATTGTTGGATTTAATTGTTGTTGTTCTTATTATCGTCGCTAATGGCACGTTGATATTGAAGGAAGTCTTGAAAGAAATCTTGACATTTAGATTATAATGATTCATAATAAATTATTGAAACATGAATTGGATTCTAGGGAATTAAGAAAAGAATTGGTTTATGGAGATTGACCGGAAACTTGCTTGAAATTGTTGGATTTTGTTGCGTCAAGTTAGGGGCTGATATAATGAAGTTAAAATGTTGGAAAATTGATTATGAGCATGTATATACATTATAGTAATTACCAATACATGTCTTGAAGGAATTAAGGTATGAAAAGATATAGAAAAGCTCCACACTTCACCCTTGTTGTTGGTTGGATTATGGATTGTTATAATGGGATGTTTTAACATGATTTATGTTATACCCCGTAGTTCCAGGGTATGTATGCGAGGACGTACGTACGAGAATACGACATTAAAATTGGAAAGGAAGAAGATGTGACTTTTCGACGGAAAAGTTTCCGGATTTCGTGAAGGAAAAAGGTTCGTTAATGGGAATTAGATTCCCAGATTTGGTATTCGGACTTCTTGGAATATTTGAGAATTATGGAATTTTATTTCCGGAATTGGTCACGTGGGGCCCACGGGAGAAATTTACGGTTTTGTGGGGCCCACTTTGTTTTCGAGATTTTGGCCATTATGGATATTTTCGGAAGATGAAATATTTTGGACGAATAGGAGGGCGACACGTGTCACCCCTAGGTGGCTCTTGGCCGAAATTACTTGACAAGTGGCAAGACAAGTGGCCTTGTCTTGCAAGATATTTTAGTATGGACAAGTGGCTTGTGGGACCCACACACACTTGTCCCCAATCTCAACCACACACTTGCCTTCATCCTAGCCCTTGGTTGTCCTATATATGCACCCTTAGTTGATGAAATCTTCCACACTTAACCATTTCAAGACTTGAACAAATACTCTCTCCCTTGCGCTCATGGTTTGGCCATGACCTAATTCCTTGACCTAAATTTGTCCAACAATTCTTAAACTCTCAAGTGTTCTTCCCTAAGGTGTTAGGAAGAATGTGTACCAAGAGTTGGAAAAGATTTCACACCCCTAGCCTATTTTTCATGCCTTGGCCGAAAGTTGCTAGTTGGAAACCCTAAGTGTTCTTCACTTTTTGGAGTTGAATCTTGAAGAGAAGTTGGTTAGGAGCTTACATGGGTTGCGTGTAGCGGATTGGCGCGTACAGAGTTGGAGCTAAGACTTGCGTGGAGCGACTTTAAGAACTTGGATATTTTTGGGCTATTTGAGGTAGTGAACCTTAACCTCTTTGTGAATTGGTTATTATACATATATTATAAGTATATTATGGATTATATAATATATGGAGTAAAGTTTGGAAGGACTTGGATCTTGTTAAGTTGCTAAAATGAAAATTGGCAAGAAAGCCACAAAATGGTAAAAACGTATCTTACTTGCTAAGAAGCTAATAACAAAGTAACTATAACTTATATTAAGATGGAATATAAGTTGGTTGACTAATGAAGTAATTGGATAAGTAAAATGGACAAAGTTGGCCAAGGACCCCAACTTAAGGACTGTATTTACTTTGGACCGTATTTACTTTGGACTGTATTTACATTTCTGTTAAGGGGAAGATTGTTCAATCGCATTCCGTTTGGGCGTGTGATCCCCTTTTTAATTATTGTATTGTATCGTAAAGGGGAAGATTGTTAAATCGCGTTCCGTTTGGGCGTGTGATCCCCTTCTTTATGTTGTTTAATTATTACGCCTTACATATGGCATATAAATTACGGTTATTCGGGCCTTGGAGAAAGATGGAAAAGTGAGTAAAAACGGGGGAAGTGCTGCCGAATTTTCCGTAGAATTAGAGGGCTTTTTATTGGTATAAGTCTTCAATGGTAAGTAAGGTTTGATAGAAGTACTATGACCATTTTAGGAGTGAAGTACTACGTGTGGCGTGATCTACTTGGCTTAAGGAGTAGCCGACGGGTTGAAGTACTTGGAGCGTTTTGCTATTTGTCGATAATCGTCGCGAGGTATGTGAACCTCTTCCTATCTTTTCTAGCATGATTGTTGTGAACTATGTAGTACGGTAGACATACGTGTGCTAAGCGAGTTTTGGTTGGTTTAAAACATAAGGTGTTATAATAACTTATGGGAAGTTAGTTATAACGACTTTATGTAGGTAAAAGAATGGTTTATTGATTTTAGAAGTTAAGAGACTTGATCTTAAAAGATAAGAGACTTAACTTATAAATGACGTTTTATGAAATGTTAAGGACTATGAATTTTATTAAAAAGTTGTGAAACCTCATTCGTGAGTAATGAGTACTTGGCTTTTAAAGAATAATGTTTTACTGATTTCGGAAATGAGAATAAGTATCGAACAAACCACTGCAACGTTAATAAAGGAAAATGTATTGACTAATTAACTATATTAACTAGTAGAAACCTCCATCTGCATAGAAGCTAAGATAAGACAAAATTGTATTACATTTTCTAGATCATGGCTGTTTTAATAAGATTGTTATAAACAAGAAAAACTATTCACACATAAGGTATATGTTACTCAATGGTTTTAAAAAGAGATTACGTTATTTGATTAAGACTATGAACTATGAAATCTTTCGAAAATAAGAGACTTGAGTATTTGAAATTAGGCAACTTGAACTTTTGGAAAAGAATGTTGTTACTTGACTTTAAAAGGGGAAAAAGTGTTGGTTTAAAATGAAGACATGGTATTGCCTTCATCTGTCTTAAAAGAGGGTTTAAATGTTATGGACGATTCTTTAACGAGTCCACGGATGGCCGACATTAATTCCATACGATTCTTTACCGAGTCCCATGGGATGGGCCGGGACATGTATTCCATACGATTCTCTACCGAGTCCCATGGGATGGGCCGGGACATATATTCCATACGATTCTCTACCGAGTCCCACGGGATGGGCCGGGACATGTATTCCATACGATTCTCTACCGAGTCCCACGGGATGCGCCGGGACATGTATTCCATACGATTCTCTACCGAGTTCCATGGACGGGGACATGTATACCACACGATTCCACCTCGTGTCCCATGGGATGGGCCGAGACATGTTATATGTATCATACGATTTATACCTAGATCGGCGGTGAGGAAGGAGTTCCACGCGTGAGGATGACTTTGAGGTCGTAAGTCCACGACTTGACATGACTACTTTTATGTTGTAAAGCGTAGTTTGGTTATCATACATGTCTCTTGTTTTATATAGTATCGTGATTTCATTTACGATATTTTTAGTTTCACATACTTGGTACTGTTATCGACCTCCTTCGAAGTGCGTTCTGCCGCAGTAGAGGTACATCGGTCGTCGATCCTCGCCATGTAGGATCACAACTCGGCGTTTTGGGAAGCTCCGTTTCTCGGAGGCTTATCTTTCGTATAGTCCCCTGTCATTGTAGTACTTACATTCGTGGTATGACGGCCCCGTCCGTCATAGTTGTTGTTACATTCTTAGAGGTCCGTAGTAATGCTGTTGTGGCGAGTTGTAAATGGGATGAATGTTCGTTCGTGTTTTATGTATATACATGAAGGTAACCGCTTTTGGTTAGCTGGTTTATTATGTTGTCTCTTGTTTCTGTTTAAACTTTATTTCCGCTGATTTTCTCTCGATGTTGTTATCACTAGGGTGCCAGGGTAAGGCACGATCCACGCCCGAGATCGGGTCGTGACAAAAGTGGTATCGAGCGCGATTAATCCTCGGAAAGTGTCTACGCAGTGTCTAGTAGAGTCTTGATTATCGGTGTGTTGTGCACACACCTATAATCGTGAGGCTGCAGGATATTTAGGATTGGTTTCTATTCTTCTCACTCTGAGATCGTGCCTTAGAGTCATGTTGTAAGTTGGACTCCTCCGACGTATTCTTATGTGCGATTATGCCTCTACGCAGCGCCGGGGCCCGGGAGGCGCAAGGCCAGGCGAGAGGCTGCGAGTAAGTAGCGACGGTCTCATCGAGGCCACGATACGAGACGCCGAGACCGCGGCAAGGAAGAGGAGATGGGTTACAAGCGAGATGGCCCGATTATTGGCGGTGATAGTGGCAAGGCACGAGGATAGCCGAATTCTGATCACGTAGTACCCGTAGTTCACCCGCGATCGGATAGTTTGAGATCGGGACTTTACGAGTTGCGACGCGAGTTTTATGGGTCGAGGCACGAGGATGATCCGCAGGAGTTCATCAAGCGATTCTGATCATGAGAGTGATCAAGGCTTCGGAGACCGAGTCAGTGGTCTTAGGTTCGCATCGGCTGCGTGATACTGCAATCGACTGGTTTGATTCATGGGAGCTGTCCTGGGAGGAGCATGCGCCTCCAGCTATTTGGGACGAGTTCTCGGAGGCATTTCTCAGCCACTTCTTGCCTCCGCAGATGAGGAGGGCGGTAAACAATTTACGATCTTTGAGACGAGAGGCGTACGGTTCGAGAATACAACGTGGAGTTCGACTCATTGACTCGGTATGTCCCTGCGTTAGTAGCTGATATGTTGGACAGAGTACACCGCTACGTCACCGGGCTCGATGACTACTTGGAAGAGGCTTGTTCGGGCGCATCTTTTCAGCCGGGCATGGACATTGCCCACATGCAGGCTTATGCACTTGGATGTGAGGAGCGGATGGGTCGACGGAATGACCGAGATCAGCAGAAGAGGGCCAGAACAGCAGGGTCCTTTGGTAACTTTCGAGGCGGACCGCCTCAACAGCAGGTTAGTTATGCACCTCCGCCAAGATGCAGTGGTCCTCCGCGATGCCGGGGCGTTCGGGGTATTCGTGAGCTGGTCGAGCTCGAGGCTTAGTTCACGGTATACATGGGTTCTAGCCAGTCGGGTTCATGTTTCCCTCAGTGTGCACGATGTGGCAAGCGTCATCCCGGGGAATGTCGTCTTTTATCGGTGCTTGTTTTGCTGCGCCGGCCGTGTGTGACGAGAACCGCCCTAATAGGAAGGATGCGACAGAATGACTCGGCCTCGGTCGATGGCGAGTTCATCGCCTTCTATAGCGCCTGCGCAGGCGTGATTATGATTAGAGCGACGAAGGAAAATGGCGGTTGATACAGTATATTCTTACCCCTCTAGAGACTAGTATGTGTTGATGATATGATGATGTGCTAAGTATTATGTTCAGATAGCATTATGTTAAAATATGATTTAGAAGCCTGGTTAGAAAAAGGGTAAGTCTGGGGACGAGACAATTGTGAGCCTTAGAATTTATATGATTAGGACCTTGGATGCAGCGCCGTCTTGAGTGGGTGATTTTACGGTTGGTCTTTGTCGAAGTACTTGGTATGCGTGAAAAATATTGTGGGATAATTACATGGGTAGTGTGAGATGGAAGTGGTAGCTTTCATGACGTGAATTAGTAAGATTGTTCCGGATCGGGGAGCAAGAGTTTGGCGCGATTAGGGGTCGGGTTGAGGACCATTCGCGGGTCAAACCACAGCCCGGATTGAGGTGGGGTCAGTTCGAGGTGGTCCCTCCAGGTGGTAGGGTCACGAGGGCGCTAGGCCCAAGTTTAGGTAACCATCGTATGAGTTCGTGGATGTGTTCGACCAGAATCGGATCGTGAAGGCCGGGAATGGCCTTAAAGGAATTTGAGGCTAGTAAGATGACCAAGTTTGGAGGTAGTGACTCCAAGGTTTTGGAAACTGCAGCGAGGACGGAAATATGGTACGTGTACTAGAAAGAGTTCGGGTGTACGAGAAAGGTACGACGAGTATGAAAGGAAGCGAACATGTGTTAAGAGGATGGAAGTGATCATTTTTGTGAAGTGAAGGTGCAAAGAGAGTATCCTTTGGACCAGTAGCGAGAGTCGGTGTTGTTTTACATCTTCGAGGTGATTCCTCGTTGGCTTGGATTTGAGTTTTGCGCGCATATTATATTCTGGCCATTGGTGGCATGATCGGTTTTGTAAGTGTAGTAGTGGAGACTATACCGGCGCAAGTACGTTTGGAGACTTAGAAGGAACATTCGGGACGAATGTTTCTAAGGGGGGAAGAATGTTATACCCCGTAGTTCCAGGGTATGTATGCGTGGACGTACGTACGAGAATACGGCATTAAAATTGGAAAGGAAGAAGATGTGACTTTTCGACGGAAAAGTTTCCGGATTTCGTGAAGGAAAAAGGTTCGTTAATGGGAAATAGATTCCCAGATTTGGTATTCGGACTTCTTGGAATATTTGAGAATTATGGAATTTTATTTCCGAAATTGGTCACGTGGGGCCCACGGGAGAAATTTACGGTTTTGTGGGGCCCACTTTGTTTTCGAGATTTTGGCCATTATGGATATTTTCGGAAGATGAAATATTTTGGACGAATAGGAGGGCGACACGTGTCACCCCTAGGTGGCTCTTGGCGAAATTACTTGATGATGGCGAGCAAGTGGCCTTGTCTTGCAAGATATTTTAGTAGGGACAAGTGGCTTGTGGGACCCACACACACTTGTCCCCAATCTCAACCACACACTTGCCTTCATCCTAGCCCTTGGTTGTCCTATATATGCACCCTTAGTTGATGAAATCTTCCACACTTAACCATTTCAAGACTTGAACAAATACTCTCTCCACTTGCATGGTTTCGGCCATGACCTAATTCCTTGACCTAAATTTGTCCAACAATTCTTAAACTCTCAAGTGTTCTTCCCTAAGGTGTTAGGAAGATTGTGTACCAAGAGTTGGAAAAGATTTCACACCCCTAGCCTATTTTTCATGCCTTGGCCGAAAGTTGCTAGTTGGAAACCCTAAGTGTTATTCACTTTTTGGAGTTGAATCTTGAAGAGAAGTTGGTTAGGAGCTTCTATGGGTTGCTTGTAGCGGATTGAAACGTAAAGATTTGGAGCTAAGACTTGCTTGGAGCGACTTTAAGAACTTGGATATTTTTTTGGGCTATTTGAGGTAGTGAACCTTAACCTCTTTGTGAATTGGTTATTATACATATATTATAAGTATATTATGGATTATATAATATATGGAGTAAAGTTTGGAAGGACTTGGATCTTGTTAAGTTGCTAAAATGAAAATTGGCAAGAAAGCCACAAAATGGTAAAAACGTATCTTACTTGCTAAGAAGCTAATAACAAAGTAACTATAACTTATATTAAGATGGAATATAAGTTGGTTGACTAATGAAGTAATTGGATAAGTAAAATGGACAAAGTTGGCCAAGGACCCCAACTTAAGGACTGTATTTACTTTGGACCGTATTTACTTTGGACTGTATTTACATTTCTGTTAAGGGGAAGATTGTTCAATCGCGTTCCGTTTGGGCGTGTGATCCCCTTTTTAATTATTGTATTGTATCGTAAAGGGGAAGATTGTTAAATCGCGTTCCGTTTGGGCGTGTGATCCCCTTCTTTATGTTGTTTAATTATTACGCCTTACATATGGCATATAAATTACGGTTATTCGGGCCTTGGAGAAAGATGGAAAAGTGAGTAAAAACGGGGGAAGTGCTGCCGAATTTTCCGTAGAATTAGAGGGCTTTTTATTGGTATAAGTCTTCAATGGTAAGTAAGGTTTGATAGAAGTACTATGACCATTTTAGGAGTGAAGTACTACGTGTGGCGTGATCTACTTGGCTTAAGGATTAGCCGACGGGTTGAAGTACTTGGAGCGTTTTGCTATTTGTCGATAATCGTCGCGAGGTATGTGAACCTCTTCCTATCTTTTATAGCATGATTGTTGTGAACTATGTACGGTGAGCGTCACGTGTGCTAAACGAGTTTTGGTTGGTTTAAAACATAAGGTGTTATAATAGCTTTATGGGAAGTTAGTTATAACGACTTTATGTAGGTAAAAGAATGGTTTATTGATTTTAGAAGTTAAGAGACTTGATCTTAAAAGATAAGAGACTTAAATTATAAATGACGTTTTATGAAATGTTAAGGACTATGAATTTTATTAAAAAGTTGTGAAACCTCATTCGTGAGTAATGAGTACTTGGCTTTTAAAGAATAATGTTTACTGATTTCGGAAATGAGAATAAGTATCGAACAAACCACTGCAGCTTTAATAAAGGAAAATGTATTGACTAATTAACTATATTAAACAGTAGAAACCTCCATCTGCATAGAAGCTAAGATAAGACAAAATTGTATTACATTTTCTAGATCATGGCTGCTTTAATAAGATTGTTATAAACAAGAAAAACTACTCACACATAAGGTATATGTTACTCAATGGTTTTAAAAAGAGATTACGTTATTTGATTAAGACTATGAACTATGAAATCTTTCGAAAATAAGAGACTTGAGTATTTGAAATTAGGCAACTTGAACTTTTGGAAAAGAATGTTGTTACTTGACTTTAAAAGGGGGAAAAGTGTTGGTTTAAAATGAAGACATGGTATTGCCTTCATCTGTCTTAAAAGAGGGTTTAAATGTTATGGACGATTCTTTACCGAGTCCCATGGGATGGGCCGGGACATGTATTCCATACTATTCTTTACCGAGTCCCACGTAGGATGGGTCGACATGTATTCCATACGATTCTATACCGAGTCCCTGGGATGGGTCGACACGTATTCCATACGATTCTCACCGAGTCCCACGGATGGGTCGACATGTATTCCATACGATTCTCTCACCGAGTCCCACAGATGGGCCGACACGTATTCCATACGATTCTCTACCGAGTCCCACTGAATGGGCCGACACGATACCACACGATTCCACCTCGTGTCCCATGGGACGGGCCGAGACATATTATACGTATCATCTGATTTATACCTAGGCTGCCGGTGAGAAGAGTTCCACAAGGCGTGAGGATGACTTTGAGGCGTAAGTCCACGACTTGACATGACTACTTTTATGTTGTAAATCGTAGTTTGGTTATCATACATGTCTCTTGTTTTATATGTATCATGATTTCATTTACTGATATTTTTGATTTCACATACTTGGTACTGTTATCTTGACCTCTTGGGGGCTGCGTTAAATCGCGGTGAGGTACATCGGCCGTCGATCCTCGCTCATGATCACAACTCGGCGTTTTGGGAAGCTCCGTTTCTCGAGGCTTATCTTTGGTATAGTCCCCGTCATTGTAGTACTACATTCGTGGTATGGCGGGGCCACCCGTCGTCATAGTTGTTACATTCTTAGAAGTGCATGTAATCTTGTTGTGGCGAGTTGTAAATGGGATGAATCGTCGTTCGAGTTTTATGTATATACATGAAGGTAACCGTTTTGGTTAGCCTGGTTTATTATGTTGTCTCTTGTTTCCTGTTTAAACTTTATTTCCGATGATTTTCTCTGATGTTGTTATCACTAGGGTGCCCGGGGTAAGGCACCAGTCGCGGTCCCGAGATCGGGTCGTGACAATTTAAAGGCTGGATTAGCATAAGAAATAAATGCGTAATTTCCCCTGATTGTTGTAATAGTTGTCCTTCGTGAATAGAAAGAGAAAGAAGGTATTTTGGTAGCGTATATGGAATATCTGAGATTATTTTGACTACATTCTTAAGTTATGACTTGCTGTTGGTATTGTTGGCTTGGTTGAGATGTTGTGGATATACATATAAACAGAGGAAGTGCTGCTCGAATTTTCCTATAATAAGGAGCCGTCGTTCGTCATAACGTATGCTAGTAATCGTAAGGTTAATGGGCATGTTGCTATGATTATAGGTGGAAGTACTAGATGAGACGCATCTTGATATTGAGTTGGCTAGTTCGACTAAAAGGTATGTTAAGACAACTCCTTCTTTCTTTTGGCATGTTCTGCGTATGAACTATAGTTGTGGTATTGTTCCTTAAGTTATTCTACTCTTAGAAGTTAAGGAATATTCGTGCTATTGATTCTAAGGTAAAAACATGCAAAGTTGTTCCTAAGTCCTTATTAAGGCATATGAGTAAGATGTTGGTATCCATGAGAATTTGTAGTAAGCACTGAAGCCAATTTGACTCTGCAAATCCAAAGTAACTAATAAGTATTAAACGCTGAAACTGGTTTAATAAATAAGAATGTATATTTTTAAATAAACATGTTAAAATAAGCCATTGCAGCATTACGTAAATAAAGTATCGACAAACAATTATACTAAAAATGATTAGAATTCCATCTGCATAGAAACTAAGATAGAACCAATTTGTTTTACATTTTCTAGTTCACAGCTGATTAGATAAGATCACTATAAAAATTTAACATACTAACGGTGCGTATAATGAATTAATTAAGCAATTAGGATCTGTTATCACCAATCAGATAATTCCATAATGTTAACCAGAAAAGCAAGGACCTTACTATCATCCAATAAATTTCGGAAATGTTTATTGTCATTCATGCATTCACATTTTACCCAGGACGATATGATATGAGTTTATACAGACGACAAACTGTATGTGAAACTCTTCCTTCTTTTGTTTTGATATGATTTATATGAAGTGAACGTACGACGGACATACACGATTTCTATACAGTAATTTAAAATGATATATGATATGATAGTGCCTTTCATTTATTCCACTGAGAGCCAAGTGATGATTTAAGTTATATATGGTTACTCATGATATTCTATTCGTGCCTAATATGATATGATAATTTCACCAAGTCCCTCAGTAAAGGGTTGACAATGTATATAGATATGATGATTTCACCGAGTCCCTCAGTAAAGGGCCGGCAATGTATATAGATATGATAATTTCACCGAGTCCCTCAGTAAAGGACCGACAATGTATATAGATATGATAATTTCACCGAGTCCCTCAGTAAAGGGTCGGCAATGTATATAGATATGATAATTTCACCGAGTCCCTCAGTAAAGGGCCGACAATGTATACAGAGATGATGATTCCACTGAGTCCCTCAGTAAAGGGCCGACAATGTATATAGATATGATGACTTCACCGAGTCCCTCACTAAAGGGCCGACAATGTATATAGACAAGAGGATTCCATGGGCAGGCATCTCTGATTTTGATATGACTCTCACCATTTTTAATAAGGCACAGTTGACTCTCATTTTGGTAAGGCACAGTTGATCCTCTATTTTCTATGGTACAGTTGGGATTGGTATTTGATAATCTTACATGTCTCATGCTATCTGTTGGACAGTTATATCTTTCTTACATCACTACATGTTTTACATACTCAGTACATTATTTCGTACTGACCCGCCTTTCCTCGGGGGGCTGCGTTTCATGCCCGCAGGTACATGTACTCAGTTTGGTGATCCGCCAGTCTAGAGTTTCCACTCAGCGGTTTGGGAGGGCTTCATTGATTCGGAGCTTAGTCAGTTTGGTACAAATCTTTAATCTTGGACCTACGTTCATTCATATGTCATTATTATACTCTTAGAGATCTGTAGACAGTTGTGAGTTGTACGTATCGAGAGTTGAGAATCTTTTTTTTTATGTGTTGTTGTACTCTGTTTTGAGGAGATTTCCGTATATAGTGGCAGTCTTGTCGGCTCGCCTATTTGATATATTGGCTAGTTGTGACTCCCTTGGGAGACAGGTTCATCGCGTGTAAAAGCAGCCTTGTCGGCTTGCCTACGTGGACATGAGTTGTCGGATTTTATGTTATTTTGGTATAAGTTGGATTACGTGGCAGGTTAGTATAATGGCGTCATTAGGGCGTCGGGTCGTGACACAGATGACGGCGTCTGGACATATCTGTCGCAGACATAAGACCGTATGGAAGTTGATCGAGTGACACATCCTTGATTACAAAATCAAAGGATATAACGAACCCTTTAAATTAAGGGACTACCCGAAGATCAAGAGTTCTACCTGTCTAGGGGAATGGGCATAAAACCCAAATCTATAAAAACTGATACGGTGGATATCCAACCTTACAGACTGGAGATCCCAGGAATAAGGTTCAATGGGAAAACTAAGTCGTTAAAGTTTAGTTAAGAGCTTCGATGAAAGAAAGAGAACATCGATTTCTTCTTAGAAACATGAATCCAAGGTCGTTCCCGATATAGACATTAAGTGCTACCTGTGGAGGGGTAAAGGCTAAGTTTTCTAACCTTTAATGATCCTCAATAATTGAGGTTAAGTTGGGGAAACTTTTAATGGTTCCTAACGCTTGTGTAGCGGGGTATTGCAGGATACCTTGTAGGAGACCACCTATTTAAGTGCGAGGACATGACTTAAGAATCCAAGAGTGTCCACGACCCACGACGGACAAACCTTAAGAAGGATAGAGTAAGGAAACATATTGTGTTGGTACCGTTGTCTTGACTTACACTAAACACTGACGGTTCAAGACATCACATTCACCGCGCAGTAAGTAAGTCCGATGATATTATACTATGGAAGGTTCAAAGCTACGACTACCTATCCAGATGCAACATCGATCCGTCGAATGATTGCTAGAAATGCACCTTGTGGGTGCGCCAAAATCTCTTTCAAGAGGGGATTGTTGGAAATTTACTAAATGTGGAAATAAGTTTAACCTATTATTTATGACTCGAACAATTGAGGCCTCGCACGTCGGTAACATCGTGTCCACGCACACGTGCAAGCATAGTGCCAAGTATCGTAAATTTCATTAGTGAAAGAGATATTGGTACATAAGTGAAACGTTTGAGACATAGAATGATGAAGGGTTATTGGCCAAATGACACGTGTTCCACGTTGGTAAATGAAGGAAGAATTGTAAGATAGAACCGGGTCAGAAAAAGGGTCACGCCACCACCACCACCAGGGACGTGGTGCCCCAGTGGTAGGGTCGCGACGCTTGAGACTTCTTTAGTCACTGGAACTTCGGCGTCGCATCGCTAACGAGACAGAAAGTTCGACCGAAGCTGAAAAGTTTTCTGACTTTTGGGCTGGTTTGGGGCATTGATTCCCCACGAATTGGCTTATGAATTCAGCCATTATTTGGCTGAATAACACCTCTCCATAAGTGCCATTACATGACCATTGATTGCCATTAGTTGGGTAGATGCGAGGTCATCTTACACACACTATAAATTGAGGTCATTGACTCAATTGTAGAAGACACTCCATACTTGTATGATTTCAGATTTTCTGAAATCTCTTCATCTCTTCCACACACTCAAAGATCCTTCTTTTTTGGTGAACACTTGAGTCTTCTTTGCTTACTTGTTTGATTGCTGTTTTATCTTGGGAGATAAGTTTTCAACACACCGTTAAAGGATTATACGGGACAATATTATCTTAAGGAAAGATTGAAAATCAATCGACTCAGCAAGCCATTTTCCTTGTTCTGTTTCCGGATTCCTAAACAATTTGTTGTTGCTATCAAGGTCAAGAAGCTTGTTACAATTGGAGCAAACACTGAAGATGGACTCAAGAACTACTCAAGAACGCAAATTCAAGACTGATCAAGAACCAAACTTTGTTGTGGTTGTCACAACTCTTGTTAGGCTTCAAGCCTATTGTATTATAATTCATTTTGTTTATCCTTTTTCTTTTTAGTCAGTAAAAAAAAGAATGATATATTTCATTATTTGACAATAATTTAACATAAAACTTTATCTTTTATGTTTAACAAGATTTATAATTACACAAATATTTTTGGTTTGTATTAGACTATAAGATTCAATTTTTTTTTTTATTTCTTAAACTTTGTGACAATTAAACTACGCAGTAAATGATAGATTTTGAAATTAAAAAAATAAAAATTTCATGATAGATTTAACTTGTGAAAGAAACAACCACTAACATGACATCATTGTGCAAGTCTCGTATTATTAGACCCTATTGTAGTTATATATTCTTCTACAATTACACTGAATAATTCCACACGCTCTCGAGAAAAAAATTCGAACAAAGGAAAACGAGCTCAATCTTCCTCTCTCTGTCAAAGGTCACTACCCTTTCGTATTTTCAAATTAGGGCTTTTTGTTGATCTATTACTATATACGTATTAGAGCAACATATTTTGTTTCTTTATGCTACACATTTTTTGCCTTTTAGTTTATGGGTTTTTGACAGTACGAGCTTGTGTATGTGAATTTAGCTGTTTTAGTTCGAATCTCGAAAAGGGTTAGCTTCTGTATGTGAATTTAGCTGTTTTAGTTCGAATCTTGTAAAGGGGTAGCTTGTGTATATGAATTTAGCTGTTTTAGTTCGAATCTCGTAAAGGGTCAGCTTGTGTATGTGAATTTAGCTGTTTGAGTTCGAATCTCGTAAAGAGATTGAGCGAACATTGATTCGTCGTTCCTGATATGTAAGTTCACTTTCTTTTATAAGCATATTAATGCTTGAAGAATGAGTTATACTAGACTTGTCAGCAAGTTGGTGAACAAATGATAAATAGGGCAACAAATTAGAATTTGTTGAATAGTGGAAAGAAACAGATTCCCCACGTTGTGGGATTTCACAGGGTATGTTGTTGTTGTTGTAGTGGAAAGAAACAGATTCTAATAGAGTGAAGTGGGTATAGATATAGCCGACCCCAGCTAGTTTAAGATTGATTTGTATGTGAATTAAGCTGTTTCAGTTCAAATCTCGTAAATGGTTAGCTTGTGTATGTGAATTTATATGTTTAGTTCAAATCTCGTAAAAGGGTTGAGGAAAATTTGATTGCTCGTTCCTGATATGCAAGTTCACTTTATTTTATAAGCATAAATATGCATGAAGAATGTTGAAATTATGCTAGACCTGTAAGCAAGTGGGAGAACAAAATGATAAATATGGCAAAGAATTCTAATTAAAGAGAGTAATTATTGAATAGTGGAAAAAATGGGTCCAAATAGAGTGAAGTAGATATAGGTATAGCTGATTCCAACTAGTTTTTAGATTGTTTTGTCCTTGTTGGTCGAATTTGCAGTGTGGTTGGGACTTGGACAAGTTAATCTATTGGACAGTATTCCGGGGATTATGCTTAGAAGCTAGATCTGAAGCTCGATTACTGGGTTGTACTTGTAATTAGCTTTGACAATTGCTCCTAAATTGTTTGCCTGAAGCGATGAGCAATTGCTTTTGCTCTTAAGTTGTTTGCCTGAAGCATTAAATTCATCCATTAATATAATGAGTTTACCATCCTTCTCATATACTTTTAGACGAAGCGTGGCTAGTATTAAAAAGGAGATAGGAGGTATTGACTAAGAGCACTCTGTCAATACTCTAAACTATAACATGTCCTTATTTCTCAAAGGCTGATAAAGTTACAAAGGATATCCTATGCGATACACCAAGGCGGACATAAAGAAGTACCATATTTCTGATTGGGGAACATTAACATCCCTTGAAGATGGTAGGGAGGAGCTAAGGACTGGAGGGTATTCAATAGAATCTTACTACTAAAATGGATTTGAAGTTAGTATGTAGAGTAACGGATGTTGTGGAGGAGGATCATGTCGTAGCACTATTGAGTCAATCATGCAGCCTTATATAGCAACTCTACAAAGGAGCGTAATGAAAGGGTTAGAAGATTTGACATAGATATCAGATTTAAGTAGCAAAATATAGCCATACCTTTTTTGATTAGTAGATAAATTCTAATGATAGCAAAAACTAGTCAAGCACTAAGCTGGTGCTGAACTTTGCAAAGTGAGAGGCCATCCTGTACAAAAAAGGATAGGTTTACTTTGGAAATAAAGCTAGAAATTGTGAACTTCTCTAAATGGTGCAACAATACCCCTTTTTTTTGTGTAACTTGTCTCTTCGTCGTCAATATCTTGCCTACAAACAGTAGTATTCACTCTTGTATGCCAGCATCATAGGGATCAAATTTTATTTGGACCTGAATTTCAAAAGGAATTTGCAGTGCTAGGTGATGGAAGAGATCAACAAGGTGCTCGAATGATTCTACAAGCAAAAAACATCACTTATTGATAATAACTGCCACAAATGAGGACGAGAGATGATCTTTTCTCAATTAAGTCTTTCTATAATTTACTACTTGAGAGAGAACAAGAACTTTCCTTACACTTCAATTGGGTTCCCGGAGCTTCAAGGGAATGCCTTTCTCAACTTGGAAAACAACATGGAAATCCATCCTCACAGCAGATTTGTGGAGTACGATTTATATAAATTGGTGTTTCATATGCAAGACTATGGTAGAGAATGTTAATTATTATTCCTTCATGATTCGAGGCAAGCATGTTATGGCACATAGTCTGAAAGATGTTTGAAACTGAATGGGTGGCGTCAAGAATGGTTAGAGAGATACTGCTAGGATGGAAGTTAGAAGGAAGCGGCTGAGAATGAGATTGTTGAAATTAGCTCCTTTGTTTCATGTGGATAATATATAAAAAAAAATAGAAGAGCATTTGAAGGAGTTGAAAGACCCTTGTAAATAGTTTCAGGCGGGTATTTATTGGTGCATCAGCAAGTTCAGTCTTCCCTCATGGAATTTGATGGAAGACTTACCATATAATTTGTGTCTGTAAAAGGTTCATTAATATTATTGTTAATCATCCTTAATTAGGCAAGGCTCAAGTGATATCATCGGACATTTGCGCTTCACTAATGCGCATTTGGATGGTTAAATCAGTGCTGCTGTCTTTCAACGTGATGCCATGGCTGTTCACCATGAGCAGTAGCAGTATCAAAATGTATAAAGTCAAAGGTGGTAAAAGTTGGAGAGTCAGGATAACAACAGAGATAGGAGAGAAGAATAGAATAAGTAGAAGAAGAAAGGGCTATTATTCAACGCCACAGAATTGGTCAAAAAATATTTGGGTACGACTTTATTACCAAGAATTACTTGGGGATGTTTTCACTGTATGCATTGGAGATTATTGAAAGCAAAATTAATAGACCTGTCATAACTTGATTAATCAAGTGCAGTAATTGACCTAAATAAAATTTATTTCAGCTGCTATTGAAAAGTCAAAAGCACCCGTTTAATATATAAGCATATCTACTGAATGATGCAAGGTTTAATGGAAGTTTTTTGGTCAAATTGTCTTTGGACATGAGTGCTGGAGTTAGGCTCGCAAGCATTAGCTGGCAGCATCAGATGTACATTTTAAGTAATGTCCCTAGAATGCCGCATTATCAGAGCTTGTTAGTAAGAGAGAAGTCTGATTTCCAGTATCAGTCTATTTGGATTCCTAGGGCACCTAGGAAGTTGTATTTCTTCACGTGGTTGGCAGCTAGGGAGCGATCCTGACAGCAAGGAATTTGAGGAAGAGGAGGATTACCTATGTTAGTTGGTGTTATATGTTCTCCTGAGAAGATGTAGATCACCTTTTGTTGCATTGCAATGTGGCCACGCGGTTATGGGCGTTTCTTCTTAATTGGTTTGGGATATCATGGGTGATGGCGGGTTCAGTAAAGGAGGCTTTTGTATAGTTGGGCCTTCAGAAGGAACAGGGCTTGGGATGTTGCTCCACTAGCCATTATATGGATTCTGCGGAGAAAGAAGAACATGAGAGCTTTTGAAGTAGCAGTTAGTGATGTTGTTAAGTTGCAACATAGGCTTTTCTCTTGTATTTTCTTCTGGTGCACCTGTGAGGTGCCACCAAGTATAGAGGATTGGTGTTTTACGCGGTTATGGGCGTTTCTTCTTAATTGGTTTGGGATATCATGGGTGATGGCGGGTTCAGTAAAGGAGGCTTTTGTATAGTTGGGCCTTCAGAAGGAACAGGGCTTGGGATGTTGCTCCACTAGCCATTATATGGATTCTGTGGAGAAAGAAGAACATGAGAGCTTTTGAAGTAGCAGTTAGTGATGTTGTTAAGTTGCAACATAGGCTTTTCTCTTGTATTTTCTTCTGGTGCACCTGTGAGGTGCCACCAAGTATAGAGGATTGGTGTTTTGTAGGGAGCCATATTTTGTTGCAGGTTCTCTACCTTTTGGTATCCGTCTTGTATACGGGATTTTCCCATCATTTATAAAATTGTTTACCTTATAAAAAAAAATCTCTCACCAGTGTTCCATTCAGCTGCATCGAGTATTCTAGCCACTAAAATGTTTGTGACTAGCAGTGGTGTGAAGTCTGTCAATAAAATTTAGAGGATTCATTATCTCCATTGATGCTTCATTCTACTCAAAGTACTTGCTGCTTCCATTTTGTGAAAGGCCAGACATTAGAAATTTACGTGGCTGGCCATCAGAACTTGTAGAAGAACCAAGTGAAGTCAGACCGTTGGTTGGTACTGATGGTTTGATGCGATTTTAGTTTCCAAGTCTCTGGAAGCCTAACCAAACTGAATTTAGTTAGGATAAGGAATCTTTCCAGTAGTCAGAAGTGCTTGACTATATAATGATCTGGATATATGAACGGAGTTGCCGTTATCTTTAAATGCTATAACATGAATATTTTTTCTGGTTCTTATCTTGTTTGCGGCCGTAGTTGCTACTTTTGTTTGTTCCATTCTTGGATCACAAGTTCATGTAGCTACTTCAGTTGATATTCTTTCTTCTCTTGAAGTTATAGGGAATTTGTTTTCCTGTCACTTATCGTGTATCTCTTGTATTTTCATTTGGAAGGGGATCTTGGGGAAACATTTATTATCATACTTTCTTTTACTAATCGAAGAAAAGAAATATAGGTACTTTATTTTGGTCCTCGTATATGTGTGTTTAGATAATATTGTATTGCTGCTACCTCCAGAGCTTGGGTCTAGAGGTAAGAGCGCAACGCCTGATGTGTTAGGCGCACGGGTTTGAAATCCTGCTGTAGACAAACACCTGAAATGTAAGTGGAGAAGGGTAGAGGGGCGAGCTGAGTATCGAACTGTTCGCCATTAGCTCTCGGGTTTTTTCTCGGTTATTAAAAAACTGCTGAGTCCAGGTTTAAAAACATACCGTTTTTTTGAAATACTCCTAGCAACTAGACTCCAAAACTAATATGATCTACTTACTCTGAGGGCAATATCTGATTCTTAGGGCAGACTTGTCTTGGTCAAGAGAAAAATCAAGAGGTCGATACTGCATCAGACTGACTGTCTCGTCCCATTTCTCTCTGCTCCGCTTGTTTGCTTTATCCCAATAAATCAATCAATTGATCAATATCGGCTGTATGAATCATCTATATCAATTGCGCTCTATTAGGGCCCATTTGATTCTAGGACTCAATAATTGGTATAAAAATAAAATGAGAAGGATCTGTAAATTTACATTCATGACACCAGCGTAAAGATCTCTAACCAAAGTAAAGCTCCTGATAGACATTAGATCCAATGTATGTGTGGTAACAACAAGTCTTAATTCTGACTAATTGATATTGCCTTTATGTAACTTCGCTTTTATTATGTTGCGAGAGATTATAGGTCTTTGGGATAAATTTTCTCTATGTGATTTTAAGTCTGCATGTCCCCTTTAGCACATTATATTATCGCACCTATTGACGGGCGTACTTGGAAGTCTACATACGACATGACAAACTATTTCGTGGGATCTTCTTTCATTTTATCATCTAACTTTGCTACTTGCATAACCTATCTTGAGATTCATAGTTCTACAACACATCTTGTGGATATTTTGTGTTTTAGAGGTCAAACATTCACTCTTTTCCGGAACTTATATTTATTTTGTAGTTTTTCCATTTATGGATTACGGAAGTCAATGTTCTATGAGAGTAACCCAGAAAGGGTACATGATAGGAGCTTATTTGTTCCTACTTTGAGGCTGCTTGATTCACTAATATAGTAAAATCATGTCTATACTTTTCAGGTCTTCAGATATGCTTCATGATAGAAATTAAATATTGCTGATATTTGCTATCAAGGACCACTATGGGTGAAAGTGCAAAAAGGCGAAAGTCTTTGTGGGATGAAGAAGACACTCGAAATAGTCCGGATTATGAGGAATGGGGAGCTCCAAAAGCCGACAATTCATGGCAGTCCAAAAATAAATCTGGTTGGTCGTCGGGGGACAATGTTACAGGAGCAGAAGAGCTGAGGAAGGAGAACTACCATTATAAGAGCATGTCTCCAGCTTTTGATAGGCGGGCAAGGCGAAGCAATAGCCATTCTCCGGATAATGGTCGGGCCCAGTCTCGCAGGTCTGTTTACAATATTTGGTTTAATGATTATCAAAGGATAACTGACCACTTAACTGTAAAACCTATTAGCTCTCAAGTAAGGTTTGAGTTTCTGATGCATTTCATGTATCACAATGTGCAAAAAAAGAACCTCTGGCTGGTGGGAAGCCACTACTTTTAGATTCTTTATGTTTCAGTTTTACTTGCTCCAAAGTGTGTACGAGTTTATTTGATTTTCCATCATTCTTTTGGTGTTCTCTCTCCCTTTTGCCTGATCTTTCCTTTGGGTTGAGGGGAAGGGGAAGGGGGAGTTGGGCTAGAAGATATGGTTGATCATATTTCTACTGATATGTTGTGGTTTGTTTTTCATTTGATAGATACCCGGGAAGATCCAGGAGCAGGAGCCGGGGAAGGGGAGAAGGTAGAAGCAGGAGTCGCAGCAGGGGAAGGGACAGGCTTAGGACCAGGAGCAGAAGCAGGAGCAGGGATAGGGACAGGGGTAGTATGAGAGTTCAGAATAGGAGTGGTAGTCCTCTCCATAGTTCTAAACGTGATCCATATGCATCAGGTGATAGAAGAACCGGCCCTCGTATGCCTTCCCAGGTATGCAGAGATTTTGCAGCGGGGAATTGTAGGAGAGGCAGTGACTGCAGGTTCTTTCATCCAGATGCTGCCAATCATAGGGATGGAGGTCATTCAGAGGACAACTTGGCAGAAAGATTGGGTAGTCGACCAGAGCGTGGGCATATCTCAAGGTATGCTGACAGTGAAGGTCCTCGGTACCAATCAAGGGATAGGCTTCCTGACATGCATCATTTGGAGGATGAGCTGCACAGAAACCGGAGTAGAGGTCCAATTACTTGCAGGGGTTTTGTGAAAGGCAACTGTCGCTGGGGTGCATCATGCAGATTTTCTCATGATGCTGCCTCAGGTGATAACTACGACAAAGGCACTCGGAGTGCATCCTTTGATCATGGTCAGGATAATCAAGCAAGCAGAACCGAAAGATCACTTTGCAAGTACTTCGCAGCGGGGAAGTGCTATCAGGTTGATTGCAAATTCCTTCATGATGCCACATCAAAAAATCATGAAATTAGGCCCTCAGATGACATTGGTGGCCATAGGTTTGATGACAAGAATAACAGGTCAAATGGTCCAAAGTGGGATGATGAAGGAAAGCCCTCGGACCTTGTAAAGGCTAGTGGGTGGGATGAAAGTGTTGTGAGAAAAGATACTGCTGCCACAGTTCTTACGGATAGGACCAATGAACGACCGGGCCATAGTTTTGAAAATGAGAACAGACCCTGGGGAAGCACAGAACCACAATTTATGAATTCTGACAGAGAGAGAGGTGTTTCTCCTCACAGGGGGAGTGCTGGTAATCTTAATACTTTGAACATTTCAGAATCTTCGGTTATACAGAACTTCACAGGTGCTCAAGATATTCATCTCACTTCCCAAGCTTCTGATCTAAATATGGAGAGAACTTCGGCACACGTCCTTGGACATAATTCAAATCAAGAAGCTTCAGGCATCATTCTATCTGCCACAGCCACTCAGCTTTATGGATCTGTTGGATCTTTTGTACAGCCACAGGGACTGACAGAAGATAGCATTGCCAGAACACTTGGCTCTAATGCAGGAAATGAATTTATGAATACTAGAGACAGTGTTCATCACGTCCTTTTGCCTGGACAGAGCTTCAGTGGAACAGGTATTGGTATGAGCTCTGAACATTCTGCAGTTCTGAATGGAACACACCAAGAACCGAATGTGTTCTTACCTATCCCATCAACTGGCCACAATAAGAGAGAAGCACCCGGTACACCAGAGATGCTGGAATTTAAAGTCCCTCAAAATCTTCCCGGTACTGTTACTGGTGAGCAAGTACACCAAAGGGAAACCTCTCCAGCATCTATGATAAAGAAACTTGAGGAAGGATTGCGAGAAGCCCAACTACAAAGAGTCTTAAATCCCTCTGGGCCTTCGGGAATGCTACCTTCACATCCAATTTCTTCACTTGTTCATGCTGTATATGGTCAGACCAATCGCGAGATGAGGGCTCCAGATAACTACCATCCCCCAGATGGCTTAGAGCTGAATACACCTGGCAACTTTAAGTTGCCCCCTGACAATTCGTCCTATTTGGATAGAGATAGCAATAAGGTTCCCATGGAGCAAATGAATCAATCATCTACTTTTGATCCTGAACTTGGAAATAATTATCAAATTGATGAAGTGAAGCAGCAAGAGAATAAATTAGTTGAAGTCAATGGAAAAGATAAATTAGCTCCCGAGGAGTCCAAGGATGGGCAAGCAAATGATCATCCAGGAGCTATGAATATGCATGGGAAGGTTGAGGAGGGGGGCGGTAACAAAGATGAAAAAGTGATGCGATTATTCAAAAATGCTCTAATAGAGTTTGTTAAGGAGATTGTAAAACCCATTTGGAAAGAAGGTAAGATGAGCAGAGAAGTTCATAAAACAGTTGTTAAGAAGGTGGTTGATAAGGTGACTAGTACAATTCAAGGAGAACATGTCCCTAAGACGCAAGAGAAAATAGAGCAATATCTGTCCTATTCAAAGCCTAAAATTACCAAACTTGTACAGGTGAGTTGCCTATTACACAGTTCATTCCTCCAATAATGAAGTTTGATTAGGCCTTCCTATCTATACTACCAGAATCTACTCTATCTTACATTGGACTAAAAATGTTGTTTTTTCGCAAAAAATGAAATTTATGTTACCCATAAGGATGGATGTCTATGTTTCCGTCTTTCTCTTGCTTTTGCTCTAGCCCAGGAGAGTGTGGGGAAGGGCGTGCATATACAGTACTGAAGTTGTCACATGAGCATTGAACTCAGTACATACGGGGAAGGGTGTGCATAATATGTATATTGGTTTTTGATTTTACGTCTGGAGTTCTGGTGTCAATAGACATTTTGTAAGGCTTGTTCATCCTTCATTTTCTTGAGATGTTGATTACATGTTAACTTCCACTTATTATTCTCTTGACAGGCATATGTGGAGCGACTTGTGAAGAATGAAGCTTGAGATGTCGTGTTTATATTTGGTCTCCCTTTTTCTCTTCTGGAAAAATCAAATCCTTATGTACTTGAAGGCTTAGCTATGTTAGATGTCTGTCTTTGTTTTGGTGAAGTCACATCTGCTCATACTTTCCGCTAGTTTGATAGATTTGGTTTTGCAAGAAATTACCTGTTATTCCTAAAAGTATATTTATGTCCTAGACAATCTGTATTAGGACAAATGTACTTTATACATATTCTTATTTATATTAATGGAGATTAATATTATGACATTTGCAATTATTGAATTATTAGTTGATTGTTTATAATATTCTATAATATCATCCCTAGAGATTACGTGGTTATTAATAGTGAGATATTAATATTATAACGTAACTCTTAAAATAGCTTCGACTAATGATCATCGAGATTGGATATCGATGATATGTGATAAGTCGACATGTGGCCTGCATCACATCCTCAGAAGTTGTAGTATGTCTCACCTGCTACGAGTAATGGTTACTCCTAATGGACACATGTATACTTTAGAAGTATTGATGTACCCTGCTGATATACTGTTTGTTATACAATGTCTAAAGTATGATCAACGTGTGGGAGATAGAAGTCCTTAGACTTGAGGTCGATACACACCTTGTCTGCAGAGTAATATACTTTGATCATGTCTTAAACTCAAATGCCTTATAGGTTGAGATACGACTTGTATTGAGTATATTACGAAGTGATTAAAAGTGGTAGTTGAGTCAAGATTAAGATGCATTCCTCGAATGTATATTCGAGAGAACACTCAGATTCTCATAGACTAAGTCATTGGCCAACGCAGTAGACATATCTAGGATATGGTCTTGTTGTCAACTAATATATATGAGATATAATGATCAAGCCATTTGGATAGGCACTTGGCAGATCCAAAGCTTGATCGAGTGTGTCGTGAATGAAAGAATATCTTCCCACATAGAGGTTCAGTTTATCAGATTCGTGTAACTATACTTCACATATTGAGTTCGTCTTCCGGCGCCGTCTAGGAGTTTTGTGTAGACCCTAATGTGATTAGTGTCGATATGTGAAGACCTGTAGGGTAACACTAAGTCAATTGTTCTGTCGATCTAAGGATGTAATGAGAGAGTATATCGATCTAAGGATGTAATGAGAGAATATAAATGTTCGATTTATGATCGATACATTTGAATGAATAATGATTATTTAATTAAGTCAAAATTGAATTTCATATTTAATTAAAATTAAAACGAGGCAAAATTGGACTAGGGCACGCGTGGGACTGGGGCGCAGATGCTACCCATTTAGCGTCAGCCATGAAGCGATGGGGCAATCGACCCATTGCGCCTCGTTTTCTGGGCCAGGCCCACGTGTAACCTTATTGATGCGCGAAAAGATGCACACACTTTAACGCAAGTGCACGTTATCGTGACAAGTAATATAGTCTAGGTAAGACCGAATATCGTCCACAAGGATTAGCGTTCAAGTACCAATTATCTATCTTTTGGTATCTATTTCGTAACCGATGTTTGATTTTGTTGTTTATAACTAACAATTATAAATACTAATTAACTATGTGTTTACTTCAGTAGTGATGGAAATAGAGCTTCCAAGTCTCCTCAACTATCCTCTTATGTTACTTATTAATGCAATGAATTATGGTTCTTCTTCTTTTGGAGCTAGCAGGTTTACTAAATCGTTTTATACTCCCGTTAAGGCTATATAAACACTCAACCCCAATAGCGCTCCTTTCTACCTTTCGGTGATAAGGATGACTCTATAGGAGGATTAAGACCAAAAACCTAGTTAATCGTCACGCGCCATGTGTAAAATTAGGTGTTTAGACCTCTCATTAACGCTACACAAGTAATTGAGGTATTTTCATCCCCAATCCAAAATATGTCTACCCAACTTACAACATATTCACAACCTCCTCCTTTCGAAGTTTGATTAGAAATCATATAAATAATGATAATTAGTGATCAATTAATTACTAAGCATTCAAAGCAATTATTGGGTAAATCTCAATAATAAGAAGAATAACCATAAACATGCATTAACTCATAACATAAGTTTCAAGTGATTTAACATGGAAAACCCTATAATAGAATTAGTTCCTAGCCATTGACATGACAAGAACTAATTCAATGTCCAACATAAACTGAAAGTAAAGTAAAGAAAAGAAAAGAAAATTACTAAGTTAAGGTCTCCAATCTTCAACTTCAAGAATCTTGTGTTTGTGCAAGAAAGGGAACCCTTGAAAACCTGCAGGTTCTCCTTTTATAGGCTCAAACCGCTCAAACTTTTCCGCCAGTGCCCGGCCCAAACACGTCAAAACTCATTTACGCGTCGGCGGCGTACGCTATCGGCGCGCGGCGGGAACCGTGTTGTTACGGTGATTTGGCGCGACCTGCGCTCTGGTGTCAGAGGCGCGCCGCAACTCTGCGCTTACGGATATTGGGCGCCGCGGCCCTGCAGCTGTTGGTAGGAGGCGCGGCCGTCCGCTGTCCGTGCACAGTTCGCCACTTTCTCTGCTTTTAAGCTCTGGAACCTCCACTTTTGCCCTCTTTTCGCTCCTTTTCCGCCATTGGACCATTTTAACCACTTTGACTCAAAAGAAAGAAAATCTATCCTAATACGACACGTATTTGTACAAAAAGGGACAAAAGACTAACTAAAAACGACTCAAAAAGTGTATATAAAATACACCGATCAAATACCCCCAAACTTAACCTTTGCTCGCTCTCGAGCAAAGATAAAAAGAAAGAAATAAAGACTCAAGAAAAAGAAAAATAAACAGACTCAAAGAATCCACTTTTCCCGTACCTTTGCCGATGTTCTTGATGCCCCAAAGTGTCCACCACATGATAGGGTGTGACAATGAGTGAGAACCTGGTGCATCTCCTCCTCTGGTATACATCGCCTGATGACTTGATCGGCACAGTGTTTGTATAACATAGGCTCCTCCCAATAGTAGTGCTTTACTTCGGAGTAAAACCTCTTCACTTGCTGTCTTGTCAATCCTGGGGGTATTACCTTAGCTGCAAGAAAGTTAACAAAATCAGTACTGAGTAAATTAAAATTCGCACTTACTTGAAACAGTTGTTTGTGCGGAAAATGATCATTTATTTGCACATCCTCGTGTTCGGCTTTCGTGTTCTCCGTCTTGACAAGTGGTGCAAACCGAATTCTCGTCCCTTTCTTGTCACGAATTTTCACGCCGAATTCTTGTAGTAGCAAGACCCATCGAATGAGGCGAGGTTTTGCATCCTTCTTGTCATCAAGTACTTTATGGCGTAATGGTCGATGTATACTATCACCTTATTTTCAATCAAGTATGGCTCGAATTTCTCAAATCGTATACTATTGCTAGTAGTTCCTTTTCTAGTCGCGTAATTTAACTGTGCGTCATTTAGAGTTTTACTAGCATAGTAAATGGATCTAAATACCTTGTCGATTCTCTGTCCAAGCACTGCTCCCAATGCATAATCGCTCGCATCGCACATCAGTTCAAATGGGAGCTCCCAATTTGGTGCAATGACTATGGGTGCTGAAATAAGCTTCTCTCGAAGGCGAAAAGCGGATAGGCATTCCTTATTGAAGTCGAAGGCAACCCCCGTCATTAGCAATGTGGAAAGAGGTTTTGAAACCTTTGAAAAATCCTTGATGAATCTTCTATAGAAACCTGCATGCCTAAGGAAACTTCTGACCCCTTTTGTTGATACTGGAGGTGAGAGATTTTCGATTACTGAAATTTTTGCTTTGTCTACCTCAATGCCTTGGTTTGATATTTTGTGTCCCAGAACAATCCCTTCTGTTACCATGAAATGACACTTCTCCCAGTTTAGCACAAGGTTAGATTCTTCACACCGGCTTAACACTGCTTCTAAGTGCCTCAAATATTCATCGAATGATGCTCCAAAGACCGAAAAATCATCCATAAAGATCTCTATGGTCCTCTCTACCATGTCTGAGAAAATTGCCATCATACACCTCTGAAAGGTTGCAGTGCATCAGCAAAGTCCAAATGGCATCCTTCCGAATGCAAATGTACCAAAGGACAAGTGAATGTTGTCTTTTCACGATCTTCTCGCGCTATTGCAATCGGTGATACCACGAGTACCCATCCAAAAGCGATAGTAGTTGTGCCTCGCAAGTCTATCCAACATTTGATCTAGAAATGGCAACGGAAGTGGTCTTTTCTCGTTGCCTTGTTCAACTGCGATAGTCAACGCAGATTCTCCATCCAAATGATCGTCTGAAGGAATGAGTTCGTTCTTTCGTTGGTCACCACCGTTATTCCACCCTTTAGGCACCCTTTGATCGACTCACCCATGTCGCCGATATAGGTAAATTACTCCTGCATCGAGCCATTTCAGGATTTCCTTTCTGACTACCTCTTTCATGTTTGGGTTTAGTCGTCTTTGGGCTTCGATTGATGGTCTACTCTCTTCATCTAGACGGATCTTATGCATTACCGTTGACGGACTTATCCCTTTTATGTCTGCTAATGTCCATCCAATGGCACGCTGATCCTCGATTCTTAGTAGTTTATCAATCTCTTCAGTGGATAAGTGGCGTGAAATGATCACTGGTAAGGTTTTCTCTTCACCTAGGTATTGGTATTGTAAATGATTGGGTAGGATTTTTAACTCTAACTCTGGAGCCTTCTCTGTGGATGGTAATGATCTTTCTGGCATCTGCCCAAGCTCTTCATACTTCCTCTTATCCCATTTCTCATAAACATTCATCCAATTTGCATACTCCATCAGACCTGGATCGTTTCTACTATCATCATCCCATTTGGTCAGTACTTCTTCAAGCGTATCATCATGTCCGAACTCCTTGGCTGACACTGCATCTTCGATAAGATCAATGGCTGAGCAGTTATCATTGGCATCTGGAAAAGTTGCTGCCCGAAAAACATTGAAAATAACATCTTCTTCATCTACTCGAAGCTTCAACTCCCCTTTGTGAACATCAATGAGAGCCTGTCCTGTGGCTAAGAAGGGTCTGCCAAGTATGATGGGGATTCCGTCGTTATCTTTTATGTCTAAGATAACGAAGTCAGCGGGAAAGATGAACTTGTCCACCTTCACTAATATATCTTCGATGACTCCTCTAGGATGAACTATGGAGCGGTCAGCTAACTGCAAAGTGATGTTTGTAGATTTAACTTCTTCTATTCCCAGTTTGCAGAAAATTAGATAAGGCATCAGATTTATGCCTGCCCCCAAATCGCACAATGCTTTCTGACATTCGAACTTCCCAATGGTGCATGAGATGGTGAAGCTCCCTGGATCTTGTAATTTCTGAGGTAGTTTTCTCTGTAGGATGGCGCTACATTCCTCAGTCAACACCACTGTTTCGTTGTCCTCTATCCTCCTCTTTTTGCTAAGAATATCCTTCATGAACTTTACGTAGCTTGGCATCTGTTCTAACGCTTCAGCAAACGGAATATTGAGTTGCAATTGTTTGAGAATTTCCACAAATTTAGAGAATTGCTTGTCAAGAGCACATGTTTTTAACCTCTGAGGATATGGTATCTTCGCCTGGGGTGCGTTCAATACAGCTTCTACCATTTTTTCGACTTCTGGGCTCTGGGCGCCGTGGCCCTCCTCCTGGCCGCCGCGACGCTCAAACTCCCGCCTGCCTCGAATCTTGCCGCGGCCACGCTCATCGCACTGGCCGCTGCTGCGAACTTTCTATCTCTCCTGATTCGGCATTCTTCAGGTCGATCGCCTGACATTGTGCTTTCATATTGCCTTCCCCAGGTGCAGATTCTTCAGGTCGATCGCCTGATTTGTTGTGTTTGAAATATAAAATTTTCAAATTCTGTTGCGTACACGAACCCAACTAAACCCTACAGTGGTATCATAGCCTGAGCTGTTTTGTGTGATTATGTAATTATAATTAATAATAATATGGGTTATGCTTTGTTTAAATCTAAATTTTATGCCGTTTAGAAGCTTTAAAACCTAATGTCTTTAGTACAGATAAATTGTCTCTTAAATTGATTAAACAATGATGTAATCGAGGAAGTCATTTCGATCTAACTCTCTAAGTTAGTGTGCGTAACCGGTTCGCTACGAACATGATGCACTGAGACGAAGAACGAGAAGGGATTGGATGATGGTCGATGAACGTGTTGTTTGATGGTGAAGGGGTATGAAGATGAATCTGCAAATCCGACCCTGAACCAATTTTAGGGTTTCAGAAATGTAGATTTTGTGTTTTTGGGACATATGCGCCGCGACTTCACGATGGAAGATGGAGCGCCGCGGCGCTACCTAGGGTTTGTCAGAAGCGTCGCAACACTGTTCATCCTGAAAGCTTAAAGTTTATTTTTCTGACACACTGCCTCAAAGGCACCGCAGATCCACCCAATTAGGGTCGCGACGCCGAGGCTCCATTTTTTTTAAATCGAAAACAGAAACAACAGTTTTACAGATTTCAGATTCTGATTCTGAAGTTTAAAAGTTTCAGAATCTGAAATTAAAACCTTTTAAATAAGCAGATTTGGTCCTTTTGGGCAATTCTGTAATTAAATAAAGTTTATGAAAATTAATTTTTTAAAATTTTGGAAATTGCAGACATGTCCCTGAAAATATTTTCTAAAATTAAAATTGAATTTTCTGAATTTAAAGGGGTTCAAATTGAAATTTTAAATTCTTGATGGACTAAACTGTAAATTCTGAAAGTTTTGAATTTACAGAAATATCCTGCAAATCATTTTTTTAAATCAGAAAATGTTTAAGAGACTGTTTGGCATAGACTTAGATTTTTAGAGTTTAGACAAATTAATTCATGATTATTAATAATTGTATATTATTGAATAATATACCAAATATATGCTAAGTATTTTAAATGCGTGCATTTATTATTAGCATAATGTTCGCTGTAACTGTCTGGGTAGGCGGCGCCCAATTCATCAAAACTATCTTATATCATGCCTATTGGGTTGATGGTTCCCAACTAAATGTGATTTAGAAATTGCATGATTAGACGTCATATTGAATATGATGAATGTTGATCTTGGTTAAAATTCCCGAAATTAAAATGTTCCCAAATTTTAAATATAAGTCTAAATAAGAACGCGTCGTCTATTATAATTGTTAGAGTGCAAAATCCTTTTCGACGATTGCTCTAAGTCTACGAGGACCCAGGCTATTTCATAGATGTGTTTAAATGTAAAAGTAGATGATAAACTTTTGTGGGTATTACACCAAAGTGTTTGCTCACAAAGGCCAAGTTTACTTAGATACATAAATGCAGTCGTGTAATGAGGTTGACTCGCGTAGACAAATCTTGGCGTCAAAGTGTCGGACTAATCTAAGGACGCAAGATTAAAATGAAATATTTAATCAACCAATAGTTGCAAATAAGTTTTGCAATTGGTTTAAAACCTACCAAAATGTGCTATTGAAGTTATCAGCTAAAGCAAATGCGGAGATACCATAGGATTGGATCTTGACCCGTTATGACTTTAAATAAATCTAGATCTGTATTCTACCATGGGGTCGTAGAAGTATGCTAAAGTACTGAGAGCTAATTAAACAAAAGGCCATGTTGATTAGCCTAAATGAATGTGTATAATAGGAAATAACTTTGATTGTAGTTTCCTATCTATCTAACTCTTCAAATCATCAGGATGTCGAGCCTATAACTTAAGATGCTAATGGAAATGAACAAACTCACCAGACCGAACTATCTGGACTGGCTTAGGAATTTAAGGATTGTCCTAAGGCAAGAAAGAATTGAATATGTGGTGGACAAAGTATTCCCCGTAGTGCCTGTCGAAGACACTGTTGAATATGCCTCATTTGATAAGGCAGCCTATCAGAAACATCTAGATGACGCCACTTCTGCTTAATGTGTCATGTTGTTACACCCCGTATTTACAGGACATGTTTTAAGGACGTACGTAAGAACTCACAAGTGTTAAGATTTGAGACTTGTAAAAATTTATCGGAATTATGAAATTGTCGGAAAACGTATTATTATGACGAATGGGAGGGCGACACGTGTCACCCCCCTTTAAGATGCCTTGGACGATTTGTGGCAAGGGCTAAAGGGTCATTGGACCATTGTTTGCAAGACAAGTCTTGCAACTTGTAGATTGAGAGTATTGACTTGGTCAATGGGACCACCACACTTGATATTTAATAAGACTACATCCAAGCCTCACATTTGTTTATATCTTGACCCTCCATTGCACTATATAATACTAGTAGTGCTAGACAAGCTTAAACACTTAGCCAAAATTTCACTAAAATTGGAAGAACAAGAGCATTGCTCTCGGGTTCCCTCTAGAGAAAAAGAAAAATCTTTGTTTCTTGTCCATTTAGCTCCACACTTTAAACCAAGGTTCTTGTGTGTATTGTAAACATATCTCAATAGAAAAATCTTGGAAAAAGATAGTTTACGGGTTAGTCGCAAAGCGAAAACCTAGTTGTCTTTCTAGGTTTTGTTTGGAGATTTGAAGGAGATTTGTTGGTGTTGTTCTAAGGGTCTCAACTAGCGGATTGAAGCGTCTTGAAGAGGCTCTAAGTTGCTAAGGAGCGACTTCGGATTTGGAGTTGGATAAGATTCGTTAAGGTATAATCTTGTCCCTTAAAAAGTGTTACACGATTATTTATATTGTTGTTAGCTTTACTTGTTGCTAGCATGAAGTATATGAGTTGAAGTTTATAAGTATTATGGATTTCTTGTAGCTTAAATCCGAAATGTTATACAAGCCACTTGAAGTTGGATTACTAATTGGTCGTTTATTAGAAATCGTCGCATGTTACTTACTTGAAGATTATAGTAGTTATAATCAATTGCAACTTGATATCATGTTATGCTAACAACTTGGATTGAAATGGAAATTGGATAAGAATTGATGTTGTAGTACTTCAAGTTAGCCGAATTGGCCTAGTAAGTTGTATCAATTTGATATCTTTTGTGGGGAGTAATTTTACACGTCTAGTAGGCGTGTAATCCCCTATTGTTGATTGCATTGATTGGGCCTTAAATGTGGCGTGTTTGGTTATTGTATTCGGCCTTGAAAAAGGTGGCAAAGTAGTAGAAACAAAGGAGGTCATCCGATTTTCCGTAGAATTTAGCGACTTGACACTTATAATATTCTACGTTTGAAGTAAGGCTTTAATAGACGATTGTGAATATTATAGGTTGACATACTACGCGGGACTTTGTACTTGGCAAGTGGTTTGACCCGCGAGGTATGTAGAACTTTTCCTATCTTTTGAGCAGAGGCTAGTTAGACGATATAGTACTCAGAGACGTCAAGACCTTGATATCCTTTACTAGTTTTATGAATAGCCAAGTTGGGTGAGTTAGGAGATTAACTCACTTCTTTGAAAGTATTAAGGATGTCTAATGTTTTATTAAAATTAAGGGACTTGAAGAGTTTTAAAGTATGTGATACTTGTTCCGTTTTAAACGTATAAGTCCCTTGGATAGGAAATTGTATATGGCTAAGGTATAAAGCGAATGTAACGACTTTATGGGGAGTTGGTTATAATTGCTTTATGGAAAGATGAATGACTTGTTTTTAATGAAAAGGCAATTTGATTTTAAGGCATCGATTGCCTAAGGTTTTATAATAAAATGAGTCACTTGATTTAAAAACCTAACTTTATTTCTAAAGGTATTGTGACTTGTCTTGAAAAGTAATTTTGACTTGATACTACGGTTTATAGTATCTTGGAAGTTTTATATGAAAATGAGTCATTTTAAAAAGGTTAGAAGTACGTAGTACTTTGAGTTAAACTCCCGGATTTATTATAACATATTAGTGCCTTAAGTGAACTAAAATGAGAGTGTAGATGAATAAGACTAATAAGAAGTTAGGGGGATTTCTAACTTGCTTATTTATTGTATGACGGCCGGTTGAGATAGAGTAAGAGTATAAGTGAGGGGTAAACCCCCAAGACGCTATACCACCTTCTCCAGGATAAGAGTATAAATGAGGGGTACACCCCCAAGACGTTATACCACCTGCTTTATTACCTTCTCCAGGATAAGAGTATAAATGAGGGGTACACCCCCAAGACGTTATACCACCTGCTTATTACCTTCTCCGTGGTAAGAGTATAAATGGCGGTAAACCCCAAGACGTTATACCACCGCCTGTGGTAAGAGTATAAATGAGGTAAAAACCCCAAGACGTTATACCACCGCTTCTATGGGTTCGCTACCCATGATATGATCGGGAGTCTCCTATTGTGATGTTGTACGTATTCCCTTGATTTACTCTCATTGTTAGTAAGGCACTGTGTACTGTAATTTTGTTATCATACATGTCTCCGGCTTTGATTTAAACTTATGATGTAGTTACGATTTTCCGCTTTACATACTTAGTACATATCACAGATCGAATTCTTCCTGGCCGCTCACGCCGCAGAGTAGTAGCAGGTGGTGAATCCGCATTCTTAGGATCACTTATCAGACGTCAGAAGCCCCATTTCTCCGGAGGCTTGTCTCTTTTGGTACAGTCTTTCCCTGATGTTGTAGATTTATGTACATTCAGGGGTATGGCGGGGCCCTGTCCCGCCACGGTTGTTATTCCTAGAGGTCTGTATTCACATATGTGGTTGGGCTGTAAGAACTGAGTTGTACAGTTGTACTTTTGATTATGTTTATATTATGGAAGGCGGCCTTATCGGCTAGCCTGTGATGTTTTTTGTTTACACATGTTTTTATGTTGTGTATGTTCCGCTGCTATTCTCTGATGTATACCTGAACGGGGTGCCCAGGTAGGGCACCAGTCGCGGCCCCGGGGTCGGGTCGTGACAAAAGTGGTATCAAAGCAGTTAGTCCTCGGAAAGTGTCTACAGACCGTGTCTAGTAGATTTTTGATTATCGGTGTGTTGTGCACTACATCTATAATCGTGAGGTCAGCAGGACATTTAGGATTGGTTTCATTCTTCTCTCTAAAGATCGTGCAATGAGTCGCCTTATTAGGTTGAATCCTCTCCGACCTCTTCTTATGAAATGATTATGCCTCCACGGAAGGCGACTGTGGCCCGAGGCAAGGCGCAAAGCAGGTCGCTAGCGGTACTCGAAGGTTACACTGACCGAGCACGGACTATGCCCGAGGTAAGAGGCGGTCGGCGAAGTTCACCACGCCGCGACAGATGAGCCGAGAGCGGCAGAGCTCCAGAGGTTCCTGCAGAGCCTCCGCCCGCAATGGGTCGAGTATAGAGACTACGGGGAGCAGATTCGGTTATTGACCAGTATAGTAGCCTGGCAAATACGATGACAGAGCAGCACCCACCCAGAGCCGATGCAGATTAGGGATTTTCTGGGTTGTCATCCACCTGAGTTTTATGGTTCGAGGTCTGAGGAGGATCCGCAGGAGTTCATTCGGCAGCTACAGCGGACCATGCAGGTTCTTAGGGCTTCAGAGACAGAGTCTGTTACGCTAGCTTCTTACCGGTTACGCGATATTGCGTTGAACTGGTTTGAGTCGTGGTTGCTTTCGAGAGGGGAGGATGCTCTTCCAGCCGTTTGGGAGGAGTTTACAGAGGCCTTCATGGATCACTTTTTGCCTCCTGAGATGAGGAGAGCCCGGGTAGATAGATTCTTGACCTTGAGGCAGAACGGGAGGACTATCAGGGAGTATAGCCTGGAGTTTGACTCGCATACGCGCACACTATTGTAAATGGCATGGCGGATAGGGTTCATCGTTATGTGATGGGGCTAGACCGCCATATGATTATCGTGATGCTTGGGTGTGGCTCTTCACCCGATGGACATTGCCGATGACGCAGCCTATGCGCAGGGATTGAGGATAGAGAGAGGAGGACCAGATTGACTGTGCCACCAAGAGGCTGTGACATGGGTCTCAGGCGCTGAGGCGACAAATTTCGGCAGCAGACTAGGTCCACTTTCCATCCAGCACAGAGTGCTCCCTCACGGTTTTCTGCGCGAGGTCCGATCACCAGTCATTCGGGAGCGGTCGTGGCTCGGGACTTCTGGATTTCGCGAGGCAGAACCGCCACCGACGGACCACCCAATACTCAGTGTGCTAGATGCGGTAGGTTTCACCTGGGCGAGTGTCGCAGGGATTAGGGATCTTGTTACAGTTGTGGCCTTCAGGTCCATTTGAGGATAGATTGTCCGTCTAGAGGTGGCATGAGTGGTACGGTGCAGCCGACAGGATTTGTTGCTGGGTCTTCTTCTCCTTCTGTGGTTATGCGCCCGGGCGTGGTACTCACGATCGGGCCGCGGTAGAGGTCGTGGTGGTTCAGCCTAGCGGTCCACGAATCGCATATATTCTCTAGCCAGCCGCCAGGATCAGGAGGCTTCCCCTGACGTCGTCACAGGTACATTATTGATTTCAGACTGTGATGTTTATGCTTTGATAGATCCAGGTTCTACCTTGTCCTATGTGTCCTCTCTTATCATGTAGAATCGGATAGAGCCGAGTCGATAGAGCCTTTTGAGGTAGCTACGCCTGGTGATTCGGTGTTAGCCGGGTGTACAGAGGTTGTCCCAGATTCATTTACATCGTCAAACCTCGCAGACTTGATAGAGTTGGAGATGACAGATTTTGATGTCATTATGGGTATGGACTGGTTGACTTCTTGTTATGCCAACGTTGACTGTAGGGACAGGTTGGTTCGGTTCCAATTTCCTGGCGAGCCAGTTATCGAGTGGAAAGGCAACACAATGCCGCCGGCGGTAGGTTTATTTCTTACCTCAAGGCTGGGAAGATGGTGCGCAGCGGTACATCTATCATCCGTTCGCGTATTTGATACCAGGCCGAGTGCCGCTTCTTCGATCCAGTGGTTAGGAGTTTCGGATGTGTTCCCGCATGATCTTCCGGTATCCTCCCGAGAGGAGATTGAGTTTTGTATTGACACGCCGCGGACACTCGACCTATTTCCATTCCGCCATACAGATGGCACCGCCGAGCCGAGGAGTCAAGGACCACCAAAGATTTGCCGGAGAAAAGCTTTATCAGGCCTAGTGTAACTCCCTGGCAGCGACGGTTTTGTTTTTGAAGAAGAAGGATGGGACGCTGCGTATGTGTTGATTACGGTGCAATGAATAAGGAAACCATTAAGAATAGGTACACACTCCCCAGGATTGATGATTTGTTTGACCAGTTTCAGCGTGCGAGGTGTTTCTCAAAGATAGACCGCGTCCAGTTATCATCAGTACGAGTTCGAGAGGCGTACATCCCAAAGATCGCGTTCAGACCAGTATGGGCACTATGAGTTCAGGGTTCTGTCTTTCGGTTTGACCAACGCTCCAGCGGGATTGATGGATATGATGCACCGGGTGTTCAAGTCATGCTTGGATACATGTGGGATTGTCTTCAGTGATGACATCCTGGTGTATTCGCGGACAGAGCATGAGCATGCAGATCACTCGGCGACAGATTGGGTTCTCCGAGCCGGCGCTATTCGCCAAGTTCTCCAAGTGTGAGTTTTGGTTGGCCTCGGTGGCATTCCCGGGCATATTATCGGGCCGATGGTGTTCGCGTGATACGGCAAAGATTGAGGCGCCAAGTCTTGGCCGAGACCTACTACTCCGACCGAGTGCGCAGCTTCTGGGATCGGGTTATTATCGTAGGTTTGTGGAGCGCTTGATTCGATTTCAAGACCGCTGACTAGGTCGACTCGCAGCCCAAGTTCCAATGGACGAGGCTTGCGAGAAGGGTTTCCGCTTTGAAGGAAAGGTTGACTACAACTCGCCTTACTCTTCCCGGCGGGTTAGGCACGTGATCTATCGTGATGCCTCGTATCGGATAGGGTGTGTTTGATGCAACACGGCAGGTTATAGCCTATGCTTCCTGGCTACAAGCATGAGAGGAATTACCCTACCCATGACTTAGAGTTGGCGCAGCTTATTCATGCCTTCAAGATTTGGAGACATTATTTGTATGGGGTTCATGTGGATATTTATACGCACTACAAGAGCCTCCAAGATATCTTCAGCAGAGAGCCGAACTTGGCGGCAGACGGTGGTTAGAGTTGCTGAAAGATTATGATGTTGATATTCTATACCATCCGGGGAAGGCCAACATAGTTGCTGATGCCTTGAGTCGTAGATCGATGGGAGCCCGCTGAGGTACAGAGAGATCGGATACGGTCCGTCGATCCACCGATTAGCGAGCCTCGTTCGATTGATTGATACCGACGATAGTGGGTACGGTTCGCGAGGTTGCCGAGTCTTCCATCGTTGATGAGGTGAAGAGGCGATTTGAGGACCCAGTGTTGGTACGCAGATCGAGACGCTCTTCGGGAGGAGAAGAGTCTATTCGAGGTAGCGCTGATGGGTGCCGAGATTTGAGGGGTTATGTGTTCCCGATGTGTCGACTTCATCGCCAGATTTCGGGAGGCACACAAGTGCTCGTTATTCTATTCATCCGGTCGACCAAGATGTACCATGACCTCGATGTTTGTATTGGTGGGATGGCTCAAGAGGACGTGGCGTTTTGTCGCATGTCCTATTTGCCAGCAGGTCAAGGTCGAGCACCAGAGGCCCAATGGATTATTGCAGTCTATTGAGATTCCGACTTGGAAGTGGGAGGTGATCAACATGGACTTTGTTACAGGGTTACCTCGTACTCAGAGGAAGTACAACTCCATTTGGGTTATTGTTGACAGGCTGACGAAATCAGCCCATTTCCTTCCAGTCAGGACGACGTTTTCGGCTGAGGACTATGCCAGGTTGTACATCATAGAGATTGTGAGGTTGCACGGTGTCCCGGTGTCGATTATATCTGATAGGGGAGCCCAGTTTACGGCTAACTTCTGGAGGTCTTTCCAGAAGGGCTTAGGGACACAGGTGAGTCTTAGTACAACATTTCATCCTCAGACTGACGGGCAAGCAGAGCGTACTATCTAGACACTTGAGGATATGCTGCGAGCCTGCGTGATTGATTTTAAGGGTAGCTGGGAGGATCATTTGCCTCTTGTAGAGTTTACTTATAACAACAGCTACCATTCCAGTATACAGATGGCGCCATACGAGGCTTTATATGGGCGGAAATGCAGGTCGCCGATTGGTTGGTTCGACGTGGGCGAGGTGCAGTTAGTTGGCCCAGACTTGGTTCAGCAGGCTGTGGATAAGGTGAAGCTTATCCAGGAGATCATAGCGACTCGTAGTCGGCAGAAATCATACGCGGATAATCGGCGCCAAGATTTGGAGTTTCGTGACGATTGAGTCTTCTTGAAGGTGCCACCCATGGCGGTGTGATGAGATTCGTAAGAAGGGGAAACTCAACCCAAGGTACATCGGGCCCTACCAGATCGTCGTCGAGTAGGCAAGGTTGCCTATGAGTTGGATCTGCCATCGAGTTAGGCGGTGCATCCCGGCCTTCCATGTTTTTATGTTGGAAGTGTATCGGAGATCCAGGTGAGTTTTCCTACTAGTGAGGTCCAGTGACAGGGGGTTATCGTATGAGAGAGTCCCATAACGATACTGATCGCCAGTCAGCGATCATGACCAAGGATGTGGCTTCCGTCAAAGTCTTGTGGAGAAATGATAACCGGGAGGAGATGACTTGGGAAGCGGAGGAGGAAATGTTGAGAAAGTATCCTCACTTATTTTCTATACCTTCAGGTAATTCATCTTCCCTTACTTGTCAAGTTTTAATTGAAGTATTTCTTTTGCTTAAATGCTATTGTGGCCATGTGTGGCATTAATGGTATGTCGGGGTTGTGAAAGGAAACTATGTCGCAAATTTTAAAGTTTGACTCCGAAAGAACATTCGGGGACGAATGTTTCTAAGGGGGGAAGAATGTTACACCCCGTATTTACAGGACATGTTTTAAGGACGTACGTAAGAACTCACAAGTGTTAAGATTTGGGACTTGTAAAAATTTATCGGAATTATGAAATTGTCGGAAAACGATATTATGATTTAATGGGAGGGAGACACGTGTCACCCCCCTTTAAGATGCCTTGGACGATTTGTGGCAAGGGCTAAAGGGTCATTGGACCTTTGTTTGCAAGACAAGTCTTGCAACTTGTAGCTTGAGAGTATTGACTTGGTCAATGGGACCACCACACTTGATATTTAATAAGACTACATCCAAGCCTCACATTTGTTTATATCTTGACCCTCCTTTGCACTATATAATACTAGTAGTGCTAGACAAGCTTAAACACTTAGCCAAAATTTCACTAAAATTGGAAGAACAAGAGCATTGCTCTCGGGTTCCCTCTAGAGAAAAAGAAAAATCTTTGTTTCTTGTCCATTTAGCTCCACACTTTAAACCAAGGTTCTTGTGTGTATTGTAAACATATCTCAATAGAAAAATCTTGGAAAAAGATAGTTTACGGGTTAGTCGCAAAGCGAAAACCTAGTTGTCTTTCTAGGTTTTGTTTGGAGATTTGAAGGAGATTGTTGGTGTTGTTCTAAGGGTCTCAACTAGCGGATTGAAGCGTCTTGAAGAGGCTCTAAGTTGCTAAGGAGCGACTTCAGATTTGGAGTTGGATAAGATTCGTTAAGGTATAATCTTGTCCCTTAAAAAGTGTTACAAGATTATTTATATTGTTGTTAGCTTTACTTGTTGCTAGCATGAAGTATATGAGTGGAAGTTTATAAGTATTATGGATTGCTTGTAGCTTAAATCCGAAATGTTATACAAGCCACTTGAAGTTGGATTACTAATTGGTCATTTATTAGAAATCGTCGCATGTTACTTACTTGAAGATTATAGTAGTTATAATCAATTGCGACTTGATATCATGTTATGCTAACAACTTGGATTGAAATGGAAATTGGATAAGAATTGATGTTGTAGTACTTCAAGTTAGCCGAATTGGCCTAGTAAGTTGTATCAATTTGATATCTTTTGTGGGGCGTAATTTTACACGTCTAGTAGGCGTGTAATCCCCTATTGTTGATTGCATTGATTGGGCCTTAAATGTGGCGTGTTTGGTTATTGTATTCGGCCTTGAAAAATGTGGCAAAGTAGTAGAAACAAAGGAGGTGTTGTCCGATTTTCCGTAGAATTTAGCGACTTGACACTTATAATATTCTACGTTTGAAGTAAGGCTTTAATAGACGTATTGTGAATATTATAGGTTGAGATACTACGGGCGGGACTTTGTACTTGGCAAGTGGTTTGACCCGGCGAGGTATGTAGAACTTTTTCTATCTTTTGAGCATGACTAGTTGTACGTATATAGTACGGTAGACGTACAAGACCTTGATATCCTTTACTAGTTTTATGAATAGCCAAGTTGGGTGAGTTAGGAGATTAACTCACTTCTTTGAAAGTATTAAGGATGTCTAATGTTTTATTAAAATTAAGGGACTTGAAGAGTTTTAAAGTATGTGATACTTGTTCCGTTTTAAACGATAAGTCCTCGATAGGAAATTGTATATGGCTAAGGTATAAAGCGAATGTAACGACTTTATGGGGAGTTGGTTATAATTGCTTTATGAAAAGATGAATGACTTGTTTTTAATGAAAAGGCAATTTGATTTTAAGGCATCGATTGCCTAAGGTTTTATAATAAAAGGAGTCACTTTATTTAGAAACCTAACTTTATTTCTAAAGGTATTGTGACTTGTCTTGAAAAGTAATTTTGACTTGATACTACGGTTTATAGTATCTTGGAAGTTTTATATGAAAATGAGTCATTTTAAAAAGGTTAAAAGTACGTAGTACTTTGGGTTAAACTCCCGGATTTATTATAACATATTAGTGCCTTAAGTGAACTAAAATGAGAGTGTAGATGAATAAGACTAATAAGAAGTTGTGGATTTCTAACTTGCTTATTTATTGTAGATTTACGGCCGTTGAGATAGGGTAAGAGTATAAGTGAGGGTAAACCCCAAGACGCTATACCACCTTCTCCGTGATAAGAGTATAAATGGAAGTACACCCCAAGACGTTATACCACCGCTTTATTACCTTCTCCAGATAAGAGTATAAATGGCGTGGTACACCCCAAGACGTTATACCACTGCTTTATTACCTTCTCCGTAAGAGTATAAATGAGGGTAAACCCCAAGACGTTATACCACCGCCGTGGTAAGAGTATAAATGAGGTAAAACCCCAAGACGTTATACCACCTGCTTCTATGGGTTCGCTACCCATGATATGATCGAGTCTCCTATCGTGATGTTAGACGTATTCCCTTGATTTACTCTCATTGTTAGTAAGGCAATCGTAATCGTAATTTTGTTATCATACATGTCTCCCGCTTTGATTTAAACTTATGATGTAGTTCTGATGCTTTCCAGCTTTACATACTTAGTACATATCAGATCGACCCTTCCCTGGCCGCGTCACGCCGCAGAAAGGGTAAGGTGGTGGATCCGCATTCTGGATCACTTATCGACGCCGTAAGCCCCATTTCTCCGAGGCTTGTCTCTTTGGTACGCTCTTCCCCGATGTTGTAGATTTATGTACATTCGTGGTATGGCGGCCCCGCCCGCCACGCTTGTTATTCCTGCAGGTCCGTATTCACATACGTGGTCACCAGTAAGAACCGAGTTGTAGCTTGTACTTTTGATTATGTTTATATTATGGAAGGCGACCTTATCGGCTAGTCTGTGATGTTTTTTGTTTACACATGTGTTTATGTTGTGTATGTTCCGTTGCTATTCTCTGATGTATACCTGAACGGGGTGCCCAGGTAGGGCACCAGTCGCGGCCCCGGGGTCGGGTCGTGACACATGTTGTCTTCCATGTCAGTGGAACTACAGAGGCAACATGAGAACATGGGCCCCAACGAGATGCTAGAACATTTGAAGAGTCTCTATGACTCTCAGTCCCAGACAATGAAATATGAGCTGTTAATAAGGCTCTTCAAATGTAAGCTGATCGAAGGGGGCCTAGTGTCTCAACATGTGCTGAAGATGATAGGGCTGATAGAAAGGTTGACCTCAATTGGTGTAAAGTTGCAAAGTAACGTCTGTCACGACCCGGCCGGATACGCACATAAACAAAGAAAATGCTGCACAAATTTTTATAGGAATAAGAGAGCCATTATTCATATAACTTACATTAGAAATCATAGAGTTGACGAGCGTATTATTATAAGTTGAAGTACTAGACGAGGCATACCTTAATATTGAGTTGAGTAGTTCGCCTAAGAGGTATGTAAAACTCTTCCTTCCTTCTTTTTGACATGATTTTAATAAAAGTACGGCAGACGTACGTAATTCCTATAAGTTCAGTTTTAAAGGATAAATGTTGATTAGTGTCTATGATTTTCAGTAAAAGAGTTTATTATGATGATATTATCGAGAGTCAAAGATGATTTTTAATTTCATATGGTTGCTTATGATATCTAATTGTGCTTAAGTATTATTGTTTCACTCCACCGAGTCCCGGGCCGGATAATGTTCGTGCGCAGCTTTATAGAATTCATCGAGTCCCTCCATAGAGGGGCGAGACATGATATGCGCACATATACAGACTTCCATCGAGTCCCTCACTAGAGGGCCGAGACATGTTATACAGATTGATATACATACATAGACATAGTGACAGTATGAGTAAACATTCATGATTTCTAATATGACTCTCATTCTTGTTAAGCTTGATGACTCTCTATCTTTACTTGACACAGTTGTGATTTCATTTTCAGTATTTCATGTTTTATATACTCAGTACATTATTTCGATCGACCCTTTCCTCGGGGCTGCGTTCATGTCCGCAGTTCAGTGTTCAGATAGTGACCCTCCGCTTTAGGACCTCTATTCAAAGAATTGAGAGCTCCATTGTTCCGGAGCCGGCTATTTAGTACAGAACCTCTTTATTTTGATTATATGTATTTCATGGGCACGACGGGGTCCTGTCCCGTCTTATGTCGTGGTCGTACTCTTAGTGATCTATAGACAGTTGTGGGCGGTAGGTGTGTTTTGGTTTGGTGAAGATTGTTATGTGTTTTAGTCAACTGTATTGCTCTACTTTGTTTTGGGATGTTCTCAGATATACAAAGAGCCTTGCCGGCGTGCCTATTATGATTGTTTCTTTGTTTATTTGATGCTATTCGGTGGCAGCCTAGTCGGCTAGCTTGTTGTGATTGTTGGTTAGTTGTGTAAGGCAGCCTTGTCGGCTCGCCTATTTTGGGGATATGTTATAAATGCACACAGGTCTTTGCAAATTTCTATAGATCTCGTGATTAAATGGATTAAGAGTGGCAGTCGAATGACGCCCAATTAAGACGCTTAGTCGCGCCCGCCGGGTCGCCGCGACAGATGTCCTAGTTCTAGCGTCCTTCAACCGCATTTATGTTCGCCGAGACGCCACTGCGAGGCGCCACCGATGTTGTCATAAATACATTATCGGTCTTTTTCTATGATGTGTATGCTTTGATTGATCCAGGTTCCATATTGTCCTATATATCCCCTCTTGTTGCTAGTAGAATAGGGATAGAACCTGAGCCGATAGGACTATTCGAGGTAGCTACACCGGTAGGAGATTCGGTTATAGCTAAATGTGTGTACAAGAATTGCTCGGTGGTGATATATAGTCGTCATACCTTAGCAGATCTGATAGAGTTGGATATGACCGACTTCGACGTTATTATGGGTATGGATTGGTTGGCTTCTTATTTTTCCAGCGTTGATTGTCGACAGAAGTTGGTTCGATTCCAGTTTCCAGACGAGCCGGTTATAGAATGGAAGGAGAATACCGCATCGCCGAGGGGTAAGTTTATTTCATACCTCAAGGCAAGAAAGATGGTTTGAAAAGGGTATATTTATCACTTAGTTCGAGTGCATGATACGGAGGCCGATGTACCGGCTCTTCAGTCAGTTCCGATAGTCAGTGAGTTTCCGGATGTGTTCCCAGATGATCTTCCAGGTCTTCCTCCAGAGCGGGAGATAGATTTCAGTATAGATGTATTGCCAGGTACCCAGCCTATATCCATTCCTCCTTATAGAATGGCACCTGCAGAACTGAAGGAGTTGAAAGAGCAGTTGATGGACCTATTAGAGAAAGGCTTCATTAGGCCTAGTGCATCTCCATGGGGTGCACCGGTGTTATTTGTGAAGAAGAAGGATGGGTCGCGGTGAATGTGTATCGACTATAGGCAGCTGAACAAGGTAACCATCAAGAATAGATATCCCCTTCCCAGGATTGATGACTTGTTTGATCAGTTGCAGGGTGCTAAGTATTTCTCGAAGATAGACATGCGATCCGGTTATCATCAGGTACGGGTAAGAGAGGCAGATATCCCGAAGATGGCGTTCAGGACCCGGTACGGACATTATGAGTTCAGGGTGATGTCATTTGGGTTGACTAATGCTCCATCAGTGTTCATGGATCTAATGAACCGGATGTTCAAGCCATTTTTGGATACATTTGTTATAGTATTCAACGATGACATCCTGGTGTATTCTCGCTCAGAGCAGGAGCACGCAGATCATTTGAGGACAGTACTTGGAGTCTCCAGCACCGACAGTTGTATGCCAAGTTTTCGAAATGTGAGTTCTGGTTGGCCTCAGTGGCATTCTTGGGGCATATCGTCGGGGCAGATGGTATTCGGGTGGATACTCAAAAGATTGAGGCGGTGAAGACATGGCCCAGACCCACTACACCTACTGAGGTACGCAATTTTCTGGGACTAGCGGGGTATTATAGAAGGTTTGTGGAGAATTTTGCCTCGATCTCAGTGCCTTTGACTAGGCTAACCCAGAAGGCAGCTAAGTTCCAGTGGACCGATGCTTGTGATCACAGTTTTCAGTTATTGAAGGATAAGTTGACTACGACTCCAGTTTTGACTCTTCCTGAGGGGCTACATGGGTATGTGATTTATTGTGACGCTTCAGGTGTCGGGTTAGGTTGTGTGTTGATGCAGCATGACAAAGTTATAGATTATGCCTCCCGACAGCTCAGAAAACATGAAAAGAATTATCCCACTCATGATTTAGAGCTAGCAGCGGTGATTCATGCTTTGAAAATATGGAGACATTACTTGTATGGTGTTCATACTGATATTTACACGGATCATAAGAGCCTCCAGTACATCTTTAAACAGAAGGAGTTGAATCTACGACAGCGACGATGGCTAGAGTTGTTGAAAGACTATGATGTTGATATCTTGTACCACCCAGGGAAGGCCAATGTTGTGGCAGATGCTCTTAGCCAAAAATCTATGGGTAGCTTGTCAGATGTGCAGCCGGACAGAAAAGAGATGGTCTGAGAGATTCACAGGCTAGCTAGTCTTGGAGTCCGATTGACGGATTCTGAAGATAGTGGTATTCTTGTTCGAGGAGTTGCTGAGTCCTCTATAATAGAAGAGGTAAAGAGATGTCAATATGAGGACCTTATTCTGGCATGATATAGAGATGTAGCTCTCCGAAAGGAGAAGGCTTTATTTGAGGTGGCCTCTGATGGTGTGCTACGGTATAAGGGTAGATTATGTGTACCGGATGTTGCAGGACTGCGGCAGCAGGTTATGGGTGAAGCACACAATGCCCGTTATTCCATCCATCCAGGGTCGACGAAAATGTATCATGCCCTTAGATGCTTGTATTGGTGGGATGACATGAAGAGAGGCATAACAGAGTTTGTTGCTCAGTGCCCGAATTGTCAGCAGGTCAAGGTAGAGCACCAGAAGCCTAGTGGGCTATTACAGGCGATAGAGATCCCGACTTGGAAGTGGGAGGTGATTAATATGGATTTTATTACAGGGTTGCCTCGCACTCAACGAAAGTGTGATTCCATATGGGTTATTGTGGATAGATTGACGAAATCAACCTATTTTCTTCCAGTCAGGACTACCTACTCGGCAGAGGATTACGCCAGATTGTATATCAGAGAGATTGTGAGATTGCATGGGGTTCCTACATCTATCATATCAGACAGAGGAGCTCAGTTTATGGATAACTTCTGGAGATCCTTTCAGAAAGGATTGGGAACACAGGTGAGTCTCAGCACATCATTTCACCCTCGCATGACGTGCAGCAGAGCGCATCATACGCATAATCGGAGGATATGTTGAGGGCTTGTATTATTGATTTTAGAGGTAGTTGGGATGATCACTTGCCACTTATTGAGTCCGCACAATAATGCTACCACTCCAAAGATTCGGATGGCCCCGTATGAGGCTTTGTATGGGAGGAAGTGCAGGTCGCCCATTGGTTGGTTTGACGTAGGTGAGACTCAGTTGATTGGTCCAGACATGGTTCAGCAAGAAGTCAACAAGGTGAAACTCATACAGGAGAGATTACTAGCGGCTCAAAGTCGACAAAAGTCATATGTTGATAATCGGCGTCGACACTTAGAGTTTCAGATCGATGACTGGGTATTCTTGAAGGTGTCACCCATGAAGGGTGTGATGAGATTTGGAAAGATAGGGAAGCTTAGCCCGAGGTATATTGGACCCTACCAGATCATTCACAGAGTAGGCCAGGTCGCCTATGAGTTGGACTTACCCTCAGACTTGGAAGCAGTACATCCAGTTTTTCATGTGTCTATGCTACGGAAGTGTATTGGCGATCCTTCTAGAGTCTTCCCAGTGGAAGATGTCCAGGTGACTGAGGGGTTGTCCTATGAGGAGAGTCCCGTAGCCATATTGGATCGCCAAGTCAGGAAATTACGGACTAAGGATATTGCGTCCGTCAAGGTGTTATGACGGAATAACAATAGAGAGGAAATGACTTGGGTTGCAGAAGAGGAGATGAATAAGAAGTATCCTCATTTGTTCCCTGTGCCTTCAGGTAATTCAATCTAACTCCCTTAGTTGATTATAGTATTGGCGAATCAGATGTGTGTTTATTTGTGGCCCTGGGTGGGGAAATTGTTGGTTGATGATTATGGAGGGATAGACATAGTTATAAAGGAGACTCTGCCGAAATTTCTAGAACATAAGACTTGTTATGAACATTCAAGGACGAATGTTTCTAAGGGGGAAGAATGTTACACCTCGTAAGTTAAGACAAGAATTAAGAACGTCATTAAGGTTAAGATTCAGATAAGGGGTATGAGATATAATTATACAAGCTACGAACACGTCAATGAGTATTTAAAATGACAAGTTATTTATATTTCTCTTTTGAGGAATTTTACATATTGTAGGAATTACGACATGGAGAATACGAGACCTTATGGAATTTTCAGGAATTAAAGGAAACAAAAATCAAGATTTAAGGGAATAGATTAAGGTTACTACTTGGGGGATTAATTTATATTGATAAGCACTTAGAGGGTTAAAGGGTAAAAAGAAGAGGGACCTAAATGCATTTTTTTTTTTAAAAAAAGAAAATCTGAAAATTGAAACCTTAAATGCCTAAACAAGTTGATTTCTTTTCCCTTCAGCACAAAAAATGAATCTTCCCTTCCCTTCCCCTAGCTTAGGTCGAAAACCCTCCCCTTTTTGCAAGAAAAATTCAAGTTTTGTTGTTCATCTTCTTGGAATAAATTCCCCTACCCAATTAAGCCAAAAGTTTGAGAATATTTGGACCCAAAACAGTGGGATTTCATGTCGCAAAGCAGATTTTTAGATCAGAATTCGAATTTTGATGCAATTATTGGGAAGGAAAAACATGTGTAGATGTTGGGTAACATGGTATAAGGATTGCATGTCATTGTGGGTTGAAAGAAGAGAAGAATTTGGGAGAAAAATCGACAAAAAGGGGGCAGAAAATCGCTGGGGCAACGGGCTGTCGAAGGGACTGGTTTGAGCTCAAAAATTGGTAAAAACTTTTATCCCTTTTATTTGATATTGGATAGATTAATTGATGTTATAGTTAGGAGAATTATCTATGTTAAAGAAGAAATAGAAAGAGGACAATGAATGCGATTATCAGAGGTCAAAACCGAATTAGAACCCATTCTTGGCATACATTGAAATTGATTAAGTGTGTTGGTATGTTATGACTAATTGCATGTGAAAATTTGGATGGAACCTTGATGATTAAAATTATAGTTGTTATAAGAAGTATTGGAAGCTTAATTGAAAAGTAAGGAATTTTGGAAAAAGCTTTGAAATTGAAATAGGTGTTGGCCGAAAAGTGTTAATGGCGTATTCTAGAATTGGCAGATGTTGTTAGAGGATTGGATTGCTCCCATGAATAATTCTAACGTAACTAAATGATTGATTACTATGAGAAATAAATGTAGTAGTTGCCTTGGTTGTTGAAGTTGTTAAATGGAATACTTACGAAGCGAAGGTATGCGCACTAACAACGTAAATGGAATGTTGAGATAATTTTGACTACATGTTGAAATGATAGTGGTTATTGGTTTGATTTGGATTATTGGTTGGATTTTGAATTATTGGTTTGATTTGGATTATTGGTTGGATTTGAATTATTGGTTTGATTTGGATTATTGGTTGGATTTGAATTGTTGGTTGATTTGGATTATTGATAAAATTGTGGATACACACATAAATAAAGGAAATGCTGCCCAAATTTTTATAGGAATAAGGGAGCCATTATTCATATAACTTACATTAGAAATCATAGAGTTAACGAGCGTATTATTCCTTATTATAGGTTGAAGTAATAGACGAGGCATACCTTAATATTGAGTTGAGTAGTTCGCCTAAGAGGTATGTAAAACTCTTCCTTCCTTTTTTTTGGCATGATTTTAATGAAAGTACGACGGACGTACGTAATTCCTATAAGTTCAGTTTTAAAGGATAATTGTTGATTAGTGTCTATGATTTTCAGTAAAAGAGTTTATTATGATGATATTATCGAGAGTCAAAGATGATTTTTAATTACATATGGTTGCTCATGATATCTAATCGTGCTAAGTATTATTGTTTCACTCCACCGAGTCCCGGGCCGGATCATGTTCGTGCGCAGCTTTACAGAATTCATCGAGTCCCTCACTAGAGGGCCGAAACACGTTATATACATATATACAGATTTTATCGAGTCCCTCCATAGAGGGCCGATACATGATATGCGCACATATACAGACTTCCATCGAGTCCCTCACTAGAGGGCCGAGACATGTTATACAGATTGATATACAGACATAGACATAGTGACAGTATGAGTAAGCATTCATGATTTCTGATATGACTCTCATTCTTGTTAAGCTTGATGATTTTCTATCTTTACTTGACACATTTGTGATTTCATTTTCAGTATTTCATGTTTTATATACTCAGTACATTATTTCGTAATGACCCCCATTTCTGGTCGCTCACGCCCGCAGTTCAGTGTTCGGAGGTGACCTCCGCTTAGGACCTCTATTCAGCAGTTGGAGAACTCCATTGTTCTGGAGCCGACTATTTGGTACAGAACCTCTTTATTTCGATTATATGTATTTCATGGGCACGACGGGGTCCTGTCCCGTCTTATGTCATGGTCGTACTCTTAGAGGTCTGTAGACAGTTGTGGGCGGTAGGTGTGTTTTGGTTTGGTGAAGATTGTTATGCGTTTTAGTCAACTGTATTGCTCTACTTTGTTTTGGGATGTTCCCGTATATAGTGTGGCAGCCTTGCCGACGTGCCTATTATGACTGTTTCTTTGTTTATTTGATGCTATTCGGTGGCAAACTTAGTCGGCCAATGCTCAGTGATTGTTGGTTAGTTGTGTAAGGCACCTTGTCGCTCGCCTATTTTGGGGATATGTTATAAATGCAAGGCGGTCACCAAATTTCTATAGATCTCGTATTAAATGGATTAAGAGTGACAAGTCGCATGACGCCCATTAGGACGCTTAGTCGCGCCCGCTTGCCGGGTCGTGATAACGTCGCTTCCACACTAATCCTGAACTCACTTTCCCGTTCGTCCGAGAACTTCATTGTTAACTACAACATGAACGGAACAAAGGTGAGTCTGTCGGAGCTGCATAATATGCTAAAGACCTTTGAATCTTCAACTTCCAAGAGCAAAGCTGTGCTCATGGTGAACTTCTCTAGCCGGCCCAAGCCGAAAGGTAAGGAATGACAGAAAAAGAAGGGCAAAGCAATCGCCGCGCCCTCAGCTGTGAAGCCCAAGGGAGGTGTGAAGAAGAAGGTGATCCCGACCAAGTATGTATGCCTCAACTATAATAGAAATGGGATATTGTAAGGGAGACTGCACTGCTCCAGGAGGAAGGAAGGCACCATGTGCTCCTACCTCTAATGGATAAGATATGTATGTCATTAAAATAAATTTATCTATAAACAACTCTCATTCCTGGGTATTGGATACCGCTTGTGGCTCACACATTTGTACGAATGTGCAGAGACTAACTGACAACAGGAAGGTTGGACCAAGAGAGGTGGACCTATGCATTGGAAATAGAGCACAAGTAGATGCTGAGCGCGTAGGAACTTATAGATTAAATTTGCCTTCTGGCCATTGTTTAGTGTTGAATGATTGTTTTTATGTACCCTCGTTAATGAGGAACATCATTTCTATTCCAATTTTAGACATAGAGGGGTTTTCCTCATATATATTTAATGGCAGTCAAGTACTGTCTTTTGATAATGTTATATATGGAACTGCGCCTCTTGTGGATGGATTATATACACTAAACTGTAGTCGAGAAATATTTAATGTACAAAACAAACGAGCTAAAATAAGTAATAGAAACTCAACCTACCTTTGGCATTGTAGACTTGGTCATATCAATCAAACAGGATAGCAAGGTTAAGGAAACTTGACTAACTCGAACCATTTGACTTGGAGTCTTATGGTAACTGCGAATCCTGTTTGAAAGGTAAGATGACCAACAAACCCCTTTCTGAGAAAGGTGTGCGAGCCAAGGAGGTGTTTGAGTGGTACATAATGACGTATGTGGATATACTGACGTATGGGAAGAGTTGTTCAAGATTTATGCAATGGCACATCAAGTTCTCCACCACATAATCCCTCAGGCTCCTGATACGGAGGGTGTGCCCACCAAAGAGGACGATCCTAAATTATGGATTAATCTTGATGCAAAAGTTCTCCAGTGTATTTATGCTATTATCTCCCTTGACTTATGGAACCTAAGTCTTCAGCTATGGCTGCTTGGAAAAGATTGCGTGATATATTCTAGGATAACAGTCATTCCCGCATCGTCACCCTTGAACATGAATTTTCTTAAGACGTGATGGAGAATTTTCCAAACGTTTCATCTTTGTCACGACCCGACCCGACGTGCCGCGACCCGACGCCCTACTAGACAGTAAGTGCAATAGAAATTCCGACAGCATAACACTGCAACTATAACATATGCCCGAATAGGCGAGGCGACAAGGCTGCCTTTAAATAAGGATGTACCTGCCTCCTGAGGAGTCACAACTAACCAACATAATAAAACAGGCTAGCCGACAAGGCTACCACTAAACAAGGAAACATCCCAAAAGAGAAATACAAAAGTACCGCTGAAAAAAACATATCTAAACCAACCCGAACATATACAACCCACAATTGTCTACAAAACTCTATAGAAGGACAATGAAATATGGCGGGACAGGGCACTACTGTACCCCTAAATAAGCACAAGTATAAGTAATAAGGTTCTGTACCAAAGTGACTGGCTCCGGAACAATGGAGCTCTCCAACAACTGAATAGATGTCCTAAACTGGGGGGTCACCTAGCTGAACACCAACTCGTGGCATTTAACGCAGCCCCGAGAAAGCGGGCCGATTTACATAATGCATCGAGTATATAAAACATAAAGTACTGTAAAGAAGATCATAGCTGGCCAGAAGGTAACTTGAGACATGTATGAAAAATCAGAGATATCAATGCAACTGTACCATATGAAAAGAAAGTCATGTATGTCTAAAAATCATCGTAATCAAGGACACCTCCGTACATATAACTACCCGGCCCATTCTGGGACTCGGTCCTCAATACTCCGTGAATATAGCTACCCGGCCCATGCTGGGACTCGATCCTCATACTTCGTACATATAACTACCCGACCCATTATGAGTCTCAGTGAAAGAAGTCATATTCATATACATACCGTACCCGGCCCCCTAGTGAGGGTCTCGGTGAAGTCATATAATGTGCATATACTGTACCCGACCTATTCTGGGACTCGGTGAATGAAGTCATCTCTATGTATATATACCGTACCCGGCCCCCTAGTGAGGGTCTCGATGAAATCCTCTTATATGTACATACCCGACCAGTCATGGGACTCGGTAACATAATCATCTCATATTAGGAACGAATAGAATATCATGAGTAACCATATATAACTTAAATTACCATTTGACTCTCAATGGAATAAGAAAAAGGCAATATCATATCACATATCCTTTAAATCATCTTTTAAAAAATCAAGGCGCTTAGCATATCATGAATCATTATTTTATTAAAACTAGACTATGAATGAATCACGTACGTCCGCCGTACTTCCATTAAAATCATGCCAAAAGAAAAAAGAAAGATTTTCGCAAAATCATGCCAAAGAAAAAAAGGATAGTCTCACATACCGCTTGTCGTCTGTACCAACTCATATCATATCGTCTTGGGTAAAATACGAATTGCAATGTAAACACAAATGTAATTGCATAAATGACCATAAACATTCTCTGAATTTATTGGCTGACAATAATGTCCTAATTTCCTAATTAATTCATTATATGAGCCGTTAGTAGGTTATATTTTTATAGTGATCTTATCTAATCAGTCGTGAACTAGAAAATATAAAACAAATTGGTTCTATCTTAGTTTATATGCAGATGGAATTCTAATCATTTATATATAATTGTTTGTCGATACCTTATTCACTTAATGCTGCAATGACTTATTTTAACATGTTTATTAAAAATATACCTTCTTGTTTATTAAACCAGTTCTAGCATTTAATACTTATTAGTTACTTTGGATTTGCAGAGTCAAATTGGCTTCAGTGCTTACTACAAACTTTCATGGATACCAACAGCTTACCCATATGCCTTAATAAGGACTTAGGAACAACTTATACATGTTTTTAGCATAGAATCAATAACACGAATATTCCTTAACTTCTAAGAGTAGAATAACTTATGGAACAATACCACAACTATAGTTCATACGCAGAACATGCTAAAAGAAAGAAGGAGTTGTCTTAACATACCTTTTAGTCGAACTAGCCAACTCAATATCAGAATACGCCCCCGTCTTAGAACTTCAACCTATTATAATGGTAATATGATTGTCAATTTCTAGGATTACTAGTATACTTTATATCATATGACAACTTTCTATTCCACAAAAATTCGGGCAGCACTTCCCCTGTTTATATATACATCTACAATTACCAAACAAGCCAGCAATACCAATAACCATATACAACTTACAGATATAAACATAACAATCTCAATTACTTCATAACTTCATCATAATACGTTCCTTTCCTCTTCGTTCATGGGAGATAACAATTACAACAACCAAGGGAACTTAACATACCTATTTCCCTTATAATTTCAGCCCCTTAAGTCATATTAGAACAAATTTTTCAAAATAAATTGCACCTAGCAACAACGAGAGTCCAAGTCTTCTAGTTTGCAACGTAACACCTTTTTATACATTACTTCTTTTTAGACATGTAGTGGTAGTTACCATAACATATATTTATGTTCATAACTTATATTTACATCGTCATAATTCCCCAAAACAGTCCCTTAAGATTACAACATAACATGTCCAGTAATATCCATGGAATTTTGCCCAACAACAATACCAAACTCTTTCATAATTCCTTAAAATCCAATTGGAGTCCTTTAAATCTAATTTTTATTTCAAGAATTTCATACAACCATTACAACTTAAGTATTAATGTTTTCTTTAACTCAACATGCGATTAGTGACAATAATAATAGCAACAATTAAACTCAAGGTATAAAATAGCCCAAATTTGATCCTAGTAACAATATGTCATAACTCTATAACTCTTTTCTTAACTCTTAACCCAACTCACCTTCCAATAATCACATGCATTAACTTAAATTCTAATTTCCTCCTTAATATGAATTCATCTCTCGAATCACAACAACATGAAATTCCAATTATTCAATGAAAAGAGGAATTTTACCTTAAAAATGAGGCCCAAAAATTGCTCACTGTTCTCGGTTTTTAGCCCCTATTTTGCACCATTATTCTCAATTCTTCAACTCCAAAACGACATGCATGAGTCCCACAATGTTAACCCATCATTCTAACATATTTTTCTTGTCAAAAACTTGTCCAAAAATTCTGAAAATTGAGGCTCAAGTCGCGACAGCAGTGGCGAAATGCCCACTGTTTTTGGGCTATGTTTTGGCTTCAAATTTGGTGGATGAACAATGTAATCTAGGGAGAGAAAATAAGCTCCAATTTTTGTAGAGGAATGAGTGGGTTCTCGGCTGGGGTGGGTGAGGAGGAAGAGAGGGGAGGAGTTTGGAAAACCTTGGATTTTGGATGAAAGTAGTGGAGAAATGTAGGTTTTTCTAAAAATCTAAAAATTAAGTTTTAATATTACACATTGGTCCCCAAGTTCTTTAATTAATAAATCTTAAACCCACTTCTTTAAAATCTTAACTACCGCTTCCTTTAGTTCCCGAAAATTCCAATAAGCCTTGTATTCTCGTCGTAGTAACTTATATATATTACTAATCCATAACGGAAATATACAACAATCATTTTCAATTCCCTTGTCACGCTCGTTGTAACAAAAAAATTTCCAGAATCACTTCCTTAAGTATTTTAATTTCCTTAATGACGTTCTTAATTATCGCCTTAAACTTACGAGGTGTAACATCCTTCCCCCCTTAGAAACATTCGTCTTCAAATGTTCATAATAAGTCTTATGCTAGAAAAATTTCGCCAGAGTCTCCTTTATAACTATGCTGATCCACCTATATTCAGCAAACCAACAGATGCCACACAAGGGCAAAATATAACACACATATACAATTCACCTATTATAAGTACTGCCTTTTAAATCCCAAGTCAGTTACCTCACAATTTTGCATGCAAGCTCTAAAATCTTGAACTTCATTAATTGTGACTGATACCTCACATATTTTTCTAAATCTGTCACAATAGTGTTAAAACCACCTCCTATTAACCATGAAGGTTGTATTGAATTATCCATATCCTCAAAGATTCCCACAATTCCCTCTAAGAATATTTGGCATACACTAAAGTAACTACCATCTCTTTCTAAGTTCCCCTAATCTTCAGGCTAATGCTCAGTTGTTGTATATGATCTATCAAAACTTGTATTTCAAACATGTGATCCACACATGCACATATCTTCCCTGAGCAGTTTCCTACCTTCACATAGTCCAGCAACATGATATACCATAAAAAAATCACAAATTCTAACAATTAGAGCTCAAAATTTAATTAGAGGTATGAAAGAGAAAAAAGTAGGTAAGTTCATTTTCTATCTTTGGAAGAAGAAGTTCAATCTCTATAACTATAAAGCAGATAACGTAGCATAACGGAGTACCAATTCGTAAGATAGAGACTACTGCAATTCATTTCACAAGTCGATACCTCATTCATGGTCTGAAAGAGATCTCTTCACTACTCGTAATTATAAACGACTTTATTTCTTTTAACACTTGTTCACTCATTTATTACTTGTCGTACTTTTCATAATTCCAACATATTCTAGTATACATGCGTAATCTCGGACATTGCATCCTGGTTCCAATCCCTGATGATACCATCGCTTAAGTGATAATTATTAACTTATTCTCTTAGTAGGTACGTAAAAGATTCTGAAGAGTTACCTTACCTGAAGTTGACCTAGTATCTCCAAACCTGGTCATCGTACTTCTATTCAAACTCTTTCACTTCGCTTATGGCTTGACGTACCAAGTCAAGTCCGAATAACTCTGATTTTCCCTTCCGAGCCAGTGTCACTATCTTTCGAGATATAGCTGCAACCACAATAATTATTAGGAAGATGGGAGAATTATCCTAATGACATAGCTCTATTGTACGATTTACGAGATGAAATAGTAGAAACCAATCCTAAATGTCCGGAAGCCTCCTGCGTATAAGTATGGTGCACAACATACTCATACACAAGACTCTACTAGACACGGTCTGTAGACACTCTGAGGACTAACTGCTCTGATACCACTTCTGTCACGACCCGACCCGACGGGCCACGACCCGACGCCCTACTATAGCCATTACACAAACCTATCGCATATAAACCAACTGACACTAAGGGCAATAGAAATTCCGGCAGCATAACGCTGCAACTATAACATATGCCCGAATAGGAGAGGCGACAATACTGTCTTTAAATAAGGATGTACCTGCCTCCTGAGGAGTCACAACTAACCAACATAATAAAACAAAGCAGCCGGCAAGGTCGCCACTAAATAAGTGGAACATCCCAAAAGAGAAATACAAAAGTATCAATGAACAAAACATATCTAAACCAACCCAACATATACAACCCACAATCGCTTCATGCACTTATAGAAGGACAATGAAATATGGCGGGACAGGGCCCCATTGTACCCTTAAATAAGCACAAGTCTAAGTAATAAGGGTCTGTACCAAAGTGACTGGTTCCGGAACAATGGAGCTCTCCAACAGCTGAATAGATGCCCTAAACTGGGGGGTCACCTAGCTGAGCACTGCATTTCATGCATGAACGCAGCCTCTCGAGAAAGGGAGGTCGATTTAAATAATGTCGAGTATATAAAACATAAAGTATCAGAAAGAGATCATAATCGCCGTAAGGTAACTCCGAGACATGTATGAAAAATCAGAGATACCAATGAAACTGTACCATATGAAAAGAAAGTCATGTATGTCTAACAAACATCGTAATCAAAGACACCTCCGTACATATAACTACCCGGCCTATTCTGGGACTCGGTCCTCATACTCCGTGCATATAGCTACCCGACCCATGCTGGAACTCGGTCCTCATACTTCGTACATATAACTACCCGACCCATTATGGGTCTCGGTGAAAGAAGTCATATTTATATACATACCATACCCGGCCTCTTAGTGAGGGTCTCGTTGAAGTCATATAATGTGCATATACCGTGCCCGGCCCATTCTGGGACTCGCTGAATGAAGTCAACTCTATGTATGTATACCGTACCCGACCTCCTAGTGAGGGTCTCGGTGAAATACTCTTATATGTACATACCCGATCCTTCATGAGACTCGGTAACATAATCATCTCATATTAGGCACGAATAGAATATCATGATTAACCATATATAACTTAAATTACCATTTGACTCTCAATGGAATAAGAAAAAGGCAATATCATATCACATATCCTTTAAATCATCTTTTAGAAAATCAAGGCGCTTAGCATATCATGAATCATTATTTTATTAAAACTAGAATCTGAAGAAATCACGTACGTCCGCAGTACTTCCATTAAAATCATGTCAAAAGAAAGAAGAAAGATTTCGCAAAATCATGCCAAAGAAAGAAATGATAGTCTCACATAACGTTTGTCGTCTGTACCAACTCATATCATATCGTCTTGGGTAAAATACGAATTGCAATGTAAACGCAAATGTAATTGCATAAATGACCATAAACATTCTCTGAATTTATTGGCTGACAATAATGTCCTAATTGCCTAATTAATTCATTATATGAGCCGTTAGTAGGTTATATTTTTATAGCGATCTTATCTAATCAGCTGTGAACTAGAAAATGTAAAACAAATTGGTTCTATCTTAGTTTCTATGCAGATGTAATTCTAATCATTTATAAATAATTGTTTGTCGATACCTTATTCACTTAATGCTGCAATGGCTTATTTTAACATGTTTATTAAAAATATACCTTCTTATTTATTAAACAAGTTCCAGCATTTAATACTTATTAGTTACTTTGGATTTGCAGAGTCAAATTGGCTTCAGTGCTTACTACAAACTCTCATGGATACCAACATCTTACCCATATGCCTTAATAAGGACTTAGGCACAACTTAGACATGTTTTTAGCATAGAATCAATAACACGAATATTCCTTAACTTCTAAGAGTAGAATAACTTATGGAACAATACCACAACTATAGTTCATACGCAGAACATGCCAAAAGAAAGAAGGAGTTGTCTTAACATACCTTTTAGTCGAACTAGCCAACTCAATATCAGAATACGCCCCCGTCTTAGAACTTCAACCTATTATAATGGTAATATGACTGTCAATTTCTAGGATTACTAGTATACTTTATATCATATGACAACTTCCTATTCCACAAAAATTCGGGCAGCACTTCCCCTGTTTATATGTACATCCACAATTAGCAAATAAGCTAGCAATATCATTAACCATATGCAACTTACAGATATAAACATAACAATCTCAATTACTCCATAACTTCATCATAAAACGTTCCTTTCCTCTTCGTTCATGGGAGATAACAATTACAACAACCAAGGGAACTTAACATACATATTTCCCTTATAATCTCAGCCCCTTAAGTCATATTAGAACAACTTTCAAAAACAGTCCAGGCACCTAGCAACAACGAGATTCCAAGTCTTCTAGTTTGCAACGTAACACCTTTTTATACATTACTTCTTTTTAGACATGTAGTGGTAGTTACCATAACATATATGTATGTCCATAACTTATATTTCCATCATCATAATTTCCCAAAACAATCCCTTAAGATTACAACATAACATGTCCAATAATTTCCATGAAATTTCGGCTAACAACAATACCAAACTCTTTCATAATTCCTTAAAATCCAATTGGAGTCCTTTAAATCTAATTCGTATTTCAAGAATTCCATACAACCATTACAACTTAAGTATTAATGTTTCCTTTAACTCAACATGCCATTAGTGACAATAATAATAGCAACAATTAAACCCAAGGTATAAAATAGCCCAAATTTGATCCTAGTAACAATATGTCATAATTTTATAACTCTTTTCTTAACTCTTAACCCAACTCACCTTCCAATAATCACATGCATTAACTTAAATTCCAATTTTCTCCTTAATATGAATTCAACTCTCGAATCACAACAACATGCAATTCCAATTATTCAATGAAAAGAGGAATTTTACCTTAAAAATGAGGCCCAAAAACTGCTCACTTTTTTCAGTTTTTAGCCCCTATTTTGCACAATTTTTCTCAATTCGTCAACTCCAAAACGACATGCATGAATCCCACAATGTTAACCCATCATTCTAACATATTTTTCTTGTCAAAAACTTGTCCAAAATTTTTAAAAATTGAGGCTCAAGTCGCGGCAGCAGTGGCGAAATGCCCATTATTTTTGGGCTATGTTTTGGCTTCAAATTTGGTGGATGAACAATGTAATCTAGGGAGAGAAAATAAGCTCCAATTTTGTAGAGGAGGTTCTCGGTTGGGGTGGGTGAGGAGGAAGAGAGGGGTGGAATTTGGAAAACTTTGGATGTTGGATGAAAGTAGTGGAGAAATGTAGGGTTTTCTATAAATCTAAAAATTAAGTTTTAATATTACACATTGGTCCCAAGTTCTTTAATTAATAAATCTTAAACCCACTACTTTAAAATCTTAACTCCTGTTTCCTTTAGTTCCCGAGAATTCCAATAAGCCTTGTATTCTCGTCGTAGTAACTTATATACATTACTAATCCATAACGGGAATATACAATAATCATTTTCAATTCCCTTGTCACGCTCGTTGTAACAAAAAAAATTCCAGAATCACATCCTTAAGTATTTTAATTTTCTTAATGACGTTCTTAATTATTGCCTTAAACTTACGAGGTGTAACAATCTTATTGCGAACGACTCAAGGAATTGGCGGATCAACTTGGCAACGTGGGTGTTCCTGTTAGCAATAGTCGTCTCGTTCTACAGATGGTTGTAGGCCTGTCCGAGGCCTATAACGGTGTTGCTTCAATTCTTCGTCAAAGCAAGCCTCTATCGGAATTTTATCAAGCCCGCTCCATGCTTACATTGGAAGAAACAATTTTGGCTAAGAAGACGGCTACCAATACTAGCCCCTTAGTCATGATAACGTCCTCCACAAATTCTTCAAGTTTCTTTTATAATCCGGGTCAAAATCGTGCTCTCGGTGGCGGCAAAAATAATCGTAAAAACAACGTGAAAAATCATGGCAGCAACCGAGGTGGACACAATGGGGGTGGAAATGAGCCTCGGGGCAGTGGGCCGCTAACCCACTGACCACAGCCCTGGGGCTCATGGCCGACGAACTGGACCAGTGGGGCAGGGCCCAACAACCCCTATTTCTACTAGCCCACTGCCCATCCGCAGTGGGCCCAATTACAGCAGCCCATGAGGCCCAATTACGACCAGCAGTCACGACTAGAAATGACCAGTGAATAGGACGAGGAACTAAGCCGGCGTGCTTGGGCCTCGACCCCACCAGGCCCACCAAGCAGCGGCCCCAACTCACACCGACATTGAAGCTACAATGCACACACTTGTATTAACTCAACCAGACCCGAATTGGTACATGAACACCGGAGCCACTACCCACATGACCTTCGATCAAGGTACTCTCTCGTCTTATTCAATTTTAAGAAATCTCATGGTATAATTGTCGGTAATGTTAGTTCTATTCCAATTCACGGTTATGGTCATAAAACTTTGTCACCCCCCATCCACCCCTTGTCTTAAAAATGCTCTTCATGCCCCTAAATTGATTAAAAATTTGGTGTCTGTTCGTAAATTCACCACTGATAATTGGCTTTCTGTTAATTTTGATCCTTTTGGGTTTTCTGTGAAGGATTTCAAGACGGGGATTCGTCTCATGAGATGTGATAGTAGGTAAGATCTTTATCCTATCACACCTACATCCAGTTTTTTTGCGTCAAATATTGCCATTTATTTTTGCAGTTATTGCTCGTCCCATGTGGTATGCACGTCTCGGTCATCCAGGGTCATCTGTTTTGTCTTCTTTAGCTAAAAATAATTTTATTTCTTGTAAGGGTCGCGTAGTACTCTGAATTGTCAAGCTTGCTCTTTAGGAAAAAATTGTTAAGTTGCTATTTGTAGACTCTAATAATCATACTTCAGTGTCATTTGATATTATTCATAGTGATATATGGACGTATCCTGTTCTTAGTTCTTTGGGACATCGATATTACGTTCTTTTTTTGGATGATTATTCTAATTTTTTATGGACATTTTCAATAGCGAAAAAATCTCAAGTTTTTTCCATCTTCCTAAAATTTAGAGCATTTATTCGAACCCAATTTAAACGGTAAATAAAAAATATTCAATGTGATAATGACAAGGAATATGATAATGGAGTGTTTCGAAAATTTTGTGCTAATAATGGATCAATTTTTTGTTTTTTTTGTCCTCATACCTCTTTACAAAATGGGAAAGTTGAACGCAAATTCGTACCATTAATAATATTGTCAACACTTTATTAATTCATGCTTCAGTACCCCCGTCCTTTTGGCATCATGCTCTATAAATTGCTACATATCTTCTTAACATTCTTTTTTCTAATGGTTTGACATATTCTTCCCCTCTTCAAATTTTATATAATAAGACTCCTTCGTATTCACATCTTAGGGTCTTTAGGTGCTTATGTTATCCGTTGTTTCCATCAACCACAATTAACAAACTTGAGGCTCGTTCTACTCCTTGTGTGTTTTTGGGTTATCCGTCCAATGATCGTGGTTACAAGTTTTTTGATTTATCCTCTAATAAAATCGTCGCCATGTTTTGTTTGATGAGTCCCAATTTTCATTCGCTAAAGTTAGTAATCACGTGCCTAGTTCGTATAATTTTTTGGATTATGGTATATCCCCGTATATTATTCACCATTTTTCGGACATATCCCGCACCCCGAATCCACCAGTGAGCCCACTGCCCGCTGGCCCCACTACCACGACACACCCTTACCATCGTTTCCGGTGACGATCGGGCCAAGATCGGAATCGGGCCGATTGCCCACCAAGATCGAGATCGGTCCAGCCTAGCCGATCAAAATGCTCCAGCTTACGGTTGGGCTAGACTCACCGTCACGCCACCCATCACGTGTCCCAGTCCTTCACAAAATTCACCTAATTCTCCCGGAGTCATAGACTAGTCACTCATAGTCAATGGGGGTATTTCTAAACCAAAAAGACATTTTAATTTAAATTCTAATGTTCTTAAATCATACTTACCCCGTAATCATATGTCTGCTTTAAATGACCCGAATTAGAAAACTGCTATGACCGATGAATATAATGCTCTTATTGATAATAAGAAGTGGGAGTTGGTGCCCCGTCTATCTGTGTTAATATTATTCGGTCAATAGGAATTTTTGCTCATAAGGATAATTGTGACGGTTCTTTTGCGAGGGATAAGACTCGTCTTGTAGGTGATGGTAAGACTCATCAGGTTGGTATTAATTGTGGGGAGACATTTAGTCTGGTGGTCAAGCCAGCTACCATCCGCACAGTGCTCAGCTTGGCTCTATTGAAAGCATGGCTCATTCATCAGTTGGATGTGAACTCCTATCACCAACTGAACTCCTAGCACCAACAGTTTATATGCATCAACCCTTGGGATTTAGGGATCCCAAATATCCTCATCACGTCTGTTTGTTAAAAAAGTCCTTGTATGGGCTTAAGCAGTCTCCACGGGTGTGGTATAAAAGGGTTGCAGACTATGTGTCGACTATTGAGTTCTCTCACAACAGGTCTAATAATTCGTTATTCATATATCATCGTAGTTCGTCCTTGGCCTATATACTCTTATATGTGGATGATATTGTCTTGACTGCTTCATCTGATGTATTACGCCAGTCTATCATGACAATGCTCAGTTCTGAGTTTGCTGTGAAAGACTTGAGGCCCTTGATTATTTTTTGGGGATTGCTGTCACTCGTCATGCAGGTGGATTGTTCTTATCTCAGAGGAAGTATGGAGCTAAGATCATTTATAGGGTTGGGATGTCATCCTGTAAGTCCACTTCCACACCGGGCCTGATACTCAACCTGTTAGGTCATACCGCTCCCATACGAGATCCGACCCGCTATCGCAGTCTGACAGGGGCCCTTCAGTACCTTACGTTCACGCGACCTGATATTACTTATGTCGTACAACAAGTGTATTTGTTTATGCATGATCCCAGGATTTAGCACATGAATGCGCTCAAACGCATTATTAGGTACATCCAGAGGACACTTAATTATGGATTGCATTTATATTCTTCGTCGATGTCTACACTTATTTCGTATACAGATACTGATTGAGGTGGTTGTCCTGACACCAGACGGTCTACGCCTGTCTATTGTATGTTTTTTGGTAATAACTTAGTCTCGTGGTCTACAAAACGTCAGTCAACGTTGTCCCATTCTAGTGTAGAGGCCGAGTATCGAGGGGTAGCCAATGTGGTCTCCGAGTCATGTTGGTTACATAATCTTCTATTAGAGCTTCATTGTCATATTGAGAAATCTACATTGGTTTATTGTGATAATGTTAGTGTCATCTACCTTTCTGGGAATCCGGTTCAGCACCAGCGCACTAAACATATTGAGATGAACATTTTTTCGCGAAAAGGTAGCTCGTGGACGAGTACGCGTCTGTCATGTCCCTTCCAGATATCAAATTGCAGACATCTTTACAAAGGGTCTTCCCTCGGTTCTTTTGAAGATTTTATAGACAGTCTTAGCGTACGAAGACCGTCCGCTATCACTGCGGGGGTGTGTTATATATACATCCTATATACATAATATACATGTATATAGAATGTATATTTAATATACACGGACTGAAGCAGTCCATCCCATATCGGGCGTAGCAGCCCATCTCGGGTGTACAAGTTATTTATGGTATATATATTGTATATTACTCTTGTGTATTAACTAGTCTTGTAGTCTTACCATAATTGTATAATTAGTCTTCAAATAGAATAAGGTTTTAGATGTAGAATAGGAAAATGATATTCCTATATGTAACTTGTATATATATCCCTTTCATTAATAAGAATAATCAAGAGATTAATTCTTTCAATATGTAATTCTCTTCCCTTCTTAGAGATTCAACTACATGGTAGTTTCCTTGTTTGTGCTGATTTCTCGCTAACTACATGCTTATTATCTTGTCACTTTTCTTGTTGAGTTGATCATTGTTTAATTTCTCTATTTTTATTGAGCAACTTGTTTGGCTGATACAATATTCTGATGTGTTCCAAGGCCTTTTCTAGTTGGAGTATACGGTTCATCTTGTTTACCTACTTTAAAAATTACTTGAAAAAGAAAATCATCAGACTTTTATTTTCCCTATTTTTTCGCCTTTTTATTGAGTGGAGTAATCTTTGGAGAAATTCATCTTGTAATTTTTATGCATTGATAGCTGAGATAGTGACCAGGGACTTAGATCTTCCTTTCTTCAAGGATGGGAAGAAAATGAGTTTGAAGTAGCCGTCAGGGCTGTGGTTCACTGTTAAAGTACTACGATGCGGGATGTTTGGTAGACACATCATGAGTTTGAATCTTGTTGTGAACCAAGTCTGATGTTTAAGTGAGAAAGATAGAGGGATGAAACTAGCAACACCTGACATGATATGCGGGATGCAGGGTCGTCTCAACACGGGGCCAGCCAAACTTTAGTGAGGGATCCTAAAAAATTTCTATTTAAAAAAGGAAAGATCGAAGTAGTTATGAAATAACAATATCAATAACGACAAATTTTTAATGAAAAATATAAAATAAAGTTAGAATAATAAAATCCAGACTCAAGAATTTGATTAGTTGATATAATGATATCGAAAATGTGTTGTGCTGCTTTAATTTTATATTGCTTGGCAAATGCAATGCTTGAAATTTTGAAGAAGACACCAAAAAGTACTTTTTATTTTTGGTTTCCAACCCGATGTTTGGTATTCGCATTGGAGCCCGACTATATCCGGATTCGCGCCGGATAAAGCCTTTGGGGGAAGCACTTCCTACCAAAGGATTTTACCGCACTGCGATCGAACTGGCACTTCCTACATGAGGAAAGAACCTCATCCATCAGACAACATCTTACAAATTTTGATCTTTTATAACTCGTAAGCATCAATAATTTTGTAGCAGTTTGAGAATTCATAATATTGAGTCAAATCAGTTATTTTTTGCTTGAGCTATGTATACAGTATACATAAGAAAAAAAAATATACATATAACCTATGCTAAACCAACCAACTCATGATCCTGAAATTTTCTCAACTCTACTCCTCAAATGTCATCCACAAAAGGAGAAAAAGAAAAGGGCTACTTTTTTAGAACAAAAGGAAGCTAAAAGAGGTCTCCTCGAGAAGCATGCGATGCGATGAACATATCGTAAGAAACTAAGAAAGCATTAATCAAGTGGGCACTGCGCATGGTGTAAAATAGTACTACTAGTTAACAAAAAATGTGGACCAGCTGGTATATAATAATCCAAAAAATATGTCAAAAGCAATTTGTCCAAACTTGAACAAGTATATGTTAAGCTTGACATGTTTTTCACCATTCACTTTCTCCTGGTGGAGATGTTCATATGTTCCACCACACTCTTTATTCCTTCTCTAGATGGAAAATATTCAAAGTATGATTATGAACTAGTTGAGATTACTCTAGTATTCATAATCTTGCTTGGGTCTCTAAATTGGTGTCTAGGAAAAAAAATATACTCCTATTGTCTAACTAATTAGAAGGTGAGCCTGGGAGTAATTGAAAAGTTGATGTCATGTGATCAGGTTACGAGTTTAAGCAGTGGAAACAGTTTCTTATAGAAATACAAGGTAAGACCGCATATAATAAACTTATGTGATTCAACTCTTCCTTAAACTACACACATAACGGAAACTTAATGTACTGGGATGTCTTTTGTATAACTATTTAATATAATAGTAACTTATTCTCTATAGCATTTACATTTCCCTTTTTTACCAACTTGAGATCATAGTTTCACTCAAGGTAACTTGACAAATTGTTCATTGTTAAAATGATGGGTTATGATACTCAAGATCCACATTATCCTCCAATCATTTTCCTCTTTCCTTTTTCTTCACGGGCAATAATTCTAGTGCTTTGCCCCCTTCGTCCTTTACCGGCCGGACCACCTAAGTGTCTTTCAATCAACCAAACTTAATAGTGACCTCTTCTAAATACTCTTGTTGTGGTTTAATTCTTTAATTTTGGTGGTTTTAGCGACCGCAATAATAAGTTTCAATCATAGTACTATTCTCACCGATTCTAGATCGCCGCAAATTGTGTACATGGTGTTGCAAATTATCGGTAATCACCAAAATTCTTGTAGCTTGAGGCGTGTCAATGTAGGTGTTTACGTCGAGTTCTTACACGCAACGAAATTTGAAAATTTATGTTTCAAATCTGACGACGGTTGAACTGCAGTATGATATGTAATGAAAATACAAAGCACATAGTAAATGTAAAACTTCGACAGAAGACTTACATTTTTAATTAATCAGCCAAGCAGTTCATCTTCGTCGCTTTGTATAGTCCGAGGCTGCACACGCAAACGTCCCTCGATTTGTAAGTTCTGAAATTATGATGTAATTTGCTAAATCAGGAATGCTAGGGATTCTGACAGAGCTTTAGAAGAGATTTACCTCTCTTAGATTTTGTGTATATTTGGAATGGGAGGTAAGCCCTCTGTTTATAACTATAAACAGAGGCTTAGGATTTTCGGTCGGGCCCAAGCAGAAAATCGGTCGACAAAAATTCGGATCGCCAGATCCGACAGCACCATGCCCCACTAAAGAGGCATGGCTTTGCCGCAGTTGTTGGCACCGCGGTCCCAAAACAGGGCATCGTGATCCTGTCATATTTTTCAGTCTTTTTCCATTTTAATGTCCCGGTCATCAACCGAACATATAGGTATAATCTCCTTCTAATTATATCCTTCAACCGACGAAATATTTGACTTAGTGTTACCCTTCAGGCCTTTACATATCGTCACTAATGTTACACCTCGTGATTTTAAGACGATAATTAGAAAACGTAATTAAGGAAGTAAGATTCGAATATTGGAAATAAAGTATAATTACATATGTTAATACAAAATTAGTATACAGAAGGATGTGAGTTCGGAATTTTTTTGGTTACAACGAGTGTGACGTTGGGAACTTATAATGATAGTTGTATATTTCCGTTATGGATTAGTGTCGTATTATAAGAATTACGACATGAAGCACACGGGACCTTATGAAATTCTCGAGAATTAAAAGAAGTGGAAGTTAAGATTTAAAAGAAGTGGGATTAAGATTTATTAATTGGGGGACTTGGGACCAAATGTGCAAATAAAGAAATTAAGATTTTTGCCTTTAACTTTTCAAACTCTTACATTTTCATTTAAAAAAAAAGCTCTTCTCTCCTTCTCCTCTCAATTGAAAAACACACCCACTCCATAGCAATTTGAGACTCAATTCACTCCATTTTCGAGATTTAAGGTTCCTCCATAATTTATAAAGCCAAGGAAACAAAAAAAAAAGAGAAAAATCGAGAAAAGCAGTGGGCAGAGGCGGACTGCCTGGACCGAAAATTGGGCACAAATTCCAGATTTTGGTGGAGTTTTTTGGGAAGAAAAACATGTAAGAATAATGGGTTAACATTGTAGAATGTGTGCATGTCGATTTGGAGTTGAAGAAGAGTGAAAATTGGGGCAAAACTCGATGAAATAGTGACGACTTTGTTAGGGACTGTTTTGAGCATTTGAGGTAAGAATTTCTTCTTCTTATGATGTAATTGGAGTTGCATATTGTTATAGTTTAAGAATTGAAGTTGTGATTGAGAAAGAAATTGGAATTTAAGACAATGCATGTGATTGTTGTAGCAGATTTTAAGACTAATTTTATTGATTGTGGAGTTGTTGTGTGGTTAACATCGTCACTAATTGCATGAGAAGAATGAAGGAATATTGACATTTAAAGAGTAGATGTTTATATTAAAGTGTCAAAATATGAATTGAATTTTTAAGGAATTAAGAGAAGAGTTATAGAATTATATTGTGAGGGCCGAAACTTTATCCAAATCGTGGGTATTGTTGTTGCCGAAGTTACGGGTTGTTTTGATTGCATTAAAATGTTGGAAATTTGGTTAAGAACATGTATATACGATATGGTAAATTCTGCTAAATGTCTTAAAGGAATTTAAGTGTAAAAAAAATGGTGTTATGTTGCAAATTATAGAACTCGAACTCTTATTGTTGTCGCTAGAGTTGATGGACTGCTTTAAGGTTGTTCTAATATGGATTAACATGAGAAATAGGTGTAGTAATCAACTTGATTGTTGTAGTTGTTATTGCATAAATGTAAAAGAGAAGGAATATATATTGATGGCGTTTATGAAGTATTTTAGATAGTGTTGATTATATCTTGAAGTTGTATCGTCATGTTGGTATTGATGGCTTGTTTGGAAGTTATGGATGTGCACATATATAGGGAAAATGCTGTCCAATTTTTTATAGAAAAGAAAACGAGTTACCATTCAACTATTACGAATGCTAGTAATCATAAGGTTAATGGATATGTTACTACTATTATAGGTTGAAGTGCTAGTCAAGGCGTATTTAGATCCTTGAGTTGGTTAGTTCGTCAATAAGGTATGTGAAACTCTTCTTTCTTTCTTTTGGCATGATTTTTCATAAAGTAAACGTGCGACGAACGTACATGGTTCCTATACAGTCTAATTCCTAGTAATGTGAGTTATGAGAAGTATGATTGATTCTCTAGCAAAAAGTTCATTTTTATGATTTTATCGAGTTTCCAAATGATGTCTAAAAATGATACTTAATATGATAGAGCCATTTTTCTATTCCATTGAGAGACGAGTGATGATTGTATCATGCACGCAGGTACAGGTTCTCAGTTTGGTGATCCTCAGGCCTAGAACTCCTACTCAGCTGGTTGGAAAGCTTCTTTGATCCAGAGCTTTGTCCTTTGGTACAAAACCTATTTTTAGACTTATGTATATATTTAGGGGCACGACGGGGCCCTGTCCTGTCATGTGTAGTTATCCTTCTCTTAGAGGTCTGTAGACAGTTGTGGATTGTATGCGAATAGGTTGTATTATGTTTGGTCAGTTGTATCGCTATACTTCCTTTTATTTTGTGGGGATGCTTCTGTATATAGTGGCAGCCTTGTCGGCTCGCCTGTTTGATATATTGACAGGTTGTGACTCCATTGGGAGACAGGTTCATCCGCGTGTAAAAGCAGCCTTGTCGGCTTGCCTACGTGGACAGGGGTTGTCATTGAAGCATTATGCTGTCGGATTTTATATTATTTTGGTGTCAGTTGGATTACGTGGCATACTTAGTATAATGGCGCCATTAGGGCATTTAGTCGGGGCCCCTCGTGTTATACCCCGTAGTTCTGACCCTACGTATGAGAGCGTACGAAAGCATGTAAGACTTAAAAAATTTCAAAGGATAGGTTGACGGATTATTCCGGACGGGTTTTAGTCAACTTTGTGGCGGGTTATGACCCGATTAATTGAGAGTTCCTAAGTATTTTAAAGGCCTAGGGCGTAGTTCGTTGAGTCTGGATTCCAACGCAACCAACCGTTCGTCGATAGGACGTCGGAGTAGAACGTTATGAGTTACAAGTTCGGCGCAATGACAGAAATGTGTTTCGCAAAGCGGCGTGGCCGCGCGCCGATACGCGGCGCGCTAAAGTTCGGAGGGTCACTGAAGTTGCAGCGCGCCGGATAGCCGCGCGCCGAAAGTCCGCAGAGCTCATGAGGTTTCAGTACAAGCGCGAGGCGGATTTTTGGGCGGAAAAACTTAGGAAAGTCCGATTTCTTTTAAAAGGCCATGGGAGGTGACAAGTGTCCCCCATCTGATTTTGCTTGCATGGCTTATATTGACCAAGTCTTGTAGACTTGGTCATCTCTCAAACATCTTCATCTCTCTAAAAATCACTCCTCCTTCTCTCTAAAAACCCAAGAAAATCGAAAGTTAAGAACAAGAAAAAGGAAGCTTGTAGCTAGCTTGTTGGCATTATTGTGGTGGTGTTCTTGGCAAGGAAGCTAGCAATATTTGGGATAAGTTTTGGCTAAAACTTTAAGGTAACATTTCTTCCTTTAGATTTAGTTCTAGTGTTGCATGCTTAGAAGAAAGATCTTGTGGTAGTAAAATAATGCACTTAGAGTCATCAGATGCTAGAAAATGTGGTTTGGATATGAAGAATGGGTTAAGAAGAGATTATGAGCATGTTGTAGCCTAAAAACTACCTTAGAATTGTTAAGTGAATTGTTGTAAACTTATTGGGCAGAATTTTGGGTGTGGAATCCCCTTTGAATTGTTGGATTGATTGAGCCTTAAATGTGGTGTTTTGGATGATAAATTTGACCTTGAGAAAGGTGGCAAAGTGAGTAGAAACAAAGGAAATGCTGCCCAATTTTCCTTAGAATTTAGTGACTTTGAACTTGGATTGTTCTACATTAAGATTAGAGGTTAATAAACGTATCATGACTATTATAGGTTGAAATATTACTCATGTAGTTTGGACTTGGCAAGTGGATTGACCAAAGAGGTATGTGAAGCTTTCCTATCTCTTGAGCATGAATAGATGAAACTATGTAGTACGGTAGACGTACAAGATTTGACATTCTTACTTGTTTTAAGTATATAATGACTTGTTTCATTTTAAGAATGTATAATTCCCTTAGTTAAGGAAAAAGTATGATTTTACTAAAGTATAGAGTTAATATAACAACTTTATGGGAAGTTGGTTTATTAGCTTCATAAAAGGTTAATGAGAACAAATTTTCTCTAAATAAGATAAGTATGTGAAGAGGCAAATTGATTTTAAGGTATCAATTGTCCAAAGGTTTTTATGTATAAAGAAGAATCATTTTTGAAAGAGTCAAGCATATAGTACTTGGGTTAAACTCCTGTGTTCTTTTATTAAAGATATGATTAAGTGCCTTAAGTAAACTAAAATGAGAGTATATGAACAAGACTAAAAGAAGTTATAAGTTTTCTTAACTTATTTATGATATGATGATTTGAGATAGGGTAAGAGTATGTCCGGCGGGCAAGCCCCAAGATCGCCATACCACCTCCTTCAGCAAAGAAGATGTCCGGCGGGCCACCAAGATCGCCATACCATCCGCTTGAGCAAAGAGTATATCCGGCGGGCGCATCCAAGATCGTTATACCATCCGCACTAAGATAAGAGTATATCCGGCGGGCAAGCCCCAAGATCGTTATACCATCCGCTCCAGGTGTAAGAGTATATCCGAGGTACAATTTCAAGATCGTTATACCATCCGCCGTGGTAAGAGTATATCCGGCGGAAAGTCCCCAAGATCGTTATACCACCGCCCGTGGATTTGCTACCCATGACGCGAGGAATACCTCACGCGAGTCCTTATGGGCTTACGCGGGTGAAATAGTCCCACGCGTGCATGTACCGATGCGGTGAGTACCTCACGCGGTCCACGGACCCACGCGGTGAAATAGTCCCGTGAGTAGGATGGTTTTATTGATACTACAAAGTAGGTACTGCTTTGATCACGAGCCTCCTATTTTACGCAGATTATATATATATACTTGTCACTCTCATTGTTAGTAAGGCACGAAAAGGTATTTTATTGTCTTTCATGACTCACTTGCTTTTAGACTTGATATCGTGATACAAGATTTGTTTTCCACTTTACATACTTGGTACATATCAGGTAATCGACCCTTCCTGGGCCGCTCATGCCGCAGGTGGTAAGCGTATCAGGATCCTCATTCTGGATCACTCTTCCAAAGGTCGAAGCTCCATCCTCCGGACGCTTGTTATTTAGGTACGGATTTCCCTGAAGCAATAGGTACTTTGGATATTCACGGGGAATGTCGGGGCCCTGTACAGCCACAGATGTTATCTTTATAGGTCTGTGGTCACATATATGTTTTGGGCTCTAAGAACCAGTTGTACTATTATACTTTTGTTAAGTATGTTTTATGGGCGGCCTTACCACCGCCGGTGATGTTACCTTTTATACGTATGTGTTATGTATGTTCCACGCTATTCTCTCGACATATACCGACAGGTACCGCAGGTACCGCCGCGCCCCGGGTTGGGTCGTGACAAAAGTGGTATCAGAGCAGTTAGTCCTCGGAAAGTGTCCACAGACCGTGTCTAGTAGAGTCTTGATTATCGCGTGTCGCGCACCACATCTATAATCGTGAGGTCGCAGGATATTTAGGATTGGTTTCCATTCTTTCACTCTAAGATCGTGCAATGAGCCGAGTTATAGGTTGAATCTCCCGATGTTTTCCTTTATGTATCGCTTATGCCTCCACGCAAGGCAACCGCGCCCGGCGGCAAGGCACCGGCGGTGCCGCTAGTGGACGCGGAGAGTCACGAGGCACGCACTCCAATCCTTACCAGATGATGTTTAGGCGGCGAAGTTCCACGCCGCCGCCACCAGCAGAGTTCGAGGCGCGGACGCGCCATCGAGATCATGCAGACGAGCCTCCAAACGCATGCATGGCCCGAGTACGAGATTACGGGGAATGATTCTACATCGACCAAAGATAGCGCGTGGCAAGCCGACAGAGTGAGCAGCGCCAACCCTAGAGCCGACAGTTTACGGATTCGGGATTTCCTGGGTTGTCACCCACCCGAGTTCTATGGTTCGAGATTTGATGAGGATCCGCAGTTTGTCCGATAGCTACGGACCATGCAGTTCTTAGGGCATCGAGATCGAGTCGTTATACTAGCTTCTACCGGTTACGCGATATTGCGTTGAATCGTTTGAGTCATGGGTATTGTCGAGGGGTGAGGACGCTCTTCCAGCTGATTGGGAGGAGTTCACAGAGGCGTTCCTAGACCACTTCTTGCCTCCTGAGGTGAGGAGAGCCCGCGTAGATAGGTTCTTGACCTTGAGACAGGACGGAAGGACTATCGTGAGTACACCGAGTTTGACTCGGCCGGATATGCACACACCATTGTAGCCGATATGGCGCATGTGGTTCATAGATACGTGATGGACCGACCGTCACATGATTATCGACGCTTGGGGTGGCTCTTCACCGTGGATGGATATTGCCGGATGCAGCGCACGCACGTGGATCGAGGACAGAGAGGCAGATCGCCTAGATTTGGGCCACCAAGAGGCCGTGACATCGGGTTCTCGTGGCGCTTTTAGAGGCGGCCTCGCAGAACTAGATCCACCTTCCACCAAAGACAGAGTGCTCCTTCACGCTTTTCCGCAGAGGTCCGATCGCAGGTTATTCGTGAGCAGTCGTGGCTCCGGACGCCGTTTTCGCGAGGCAGACCAAAGACTAATCGAGACCACCTACCTCTGCGTGCTCCACGCGGTAGGTCTTATCCGCGAGTGCCGTATGGGTTCGAGATCATGTTACTCTTGTGGCGCAGGCCATCGAAGCGATTGTCCGCCCCAGCGGCGGAGCATTACGGTTCACCGACGGGTGCATTCTTTGGATCTTCATCTTCGATAGTTAGACGCCGAGGCGTGGTACTTATGGGCCAGCAGGCCGCGGCAGAGGTCGTGGTAGGAGTTCCAGTTCTAGCGGTCCTCAGAATCGCATATATGCTATGTCCAGCCGACAGGACCAGTAGGCGTCGCCAGATGTCGTCACAGGTACATTATTGGTTTCTTGTTGTGATGTATATGCTTTGATAGATCCAGGTTCTACCTTGTCCTATATATCTCCTCATATTTCCAGAGAATAGGGATAGATCCCAGTCCATAAGACCTTTTGAGGTGGCTACGCCAAGAGTGATTCGATGGTAGCCGAATGGCGAGTGTATAAGGCTTGTCTGTGACTATAGATACCGCGACTCAGCCGACTTGATAGAGTTGGGTATGACGGACTTTGATGTGATTATGGGTATGGATTGGCTAGCATCCTGCTATGCTAACGTGACCGTAGAGAGAGATTAGTTCGGTTCGCTTTCCGAGCCGCCATCGAGTGGAAGGGAATATCGCATCGGAGGGTAAGTTTATTTCTTACCTCAAGGCTAGGAAGATGGTGCGGAAAGGGTACATCTATCATATGGTTCGGTATTCGACATCGAGGTCGAGGTACCGACCTTGATCGGTCCGGCCGTTAGAGAGTTTTCGACGTATTCCCGGATGAGCTCGTATCCTCCCGAGAGGAGATTGAGTTTTGCATTGACTTGGCGCCGATACTGACCGATATCTATTCCGCCATACAGGATGGCACCCGCCGAAATGAAGGAGTTGAAGGACCGGTGAAAGATTTCTTTGGAGAAAGGCTTTATTAGGCCAAGTGTTTCTCCTGGGAGCACCAGATTGTTTGTGAAGAAGAAGGATGGACGCCGCTGCGTATGTATTGATTCTGCAAACGGTGAACAAGGTGACTATCAAGAACAGATATCCTCCCGTGATTGACGATTTGTTTGACCATTGCGTGGTGCAAAGTGTTTTTCAAGATAGACTGCGGTCCGTTATCATCAGTGCGATTTAGAGAGATAGATATCCCAAAGATCGCATTCAGACCCGGTATGGGCACTATGAGTTCGGGTGATGTCTTTCGGGTTGACCAACGCCCCAAGATTCATGGATTTGATGAATAGGGTGTTCAGGCCATTCTTGGATATGTTCGTTATAGTTTTCATTGATGATATCTTGGTGTATTCGCGCAGAGAGCAGGAGCATACATATCATTTGAAGACGGTATTGGGAGTCCTCCGGGACCGGCAGTTGTATGCCAAGTTCTCGGCGCGAAGTTCGCCGCGTCGCTGGCTTTCTTAGGGCATGTTATCGGGCCGATGGTATTCGGGTTGATACAAAGAAAGATTGAATCACCAAGACATGGCCTGCACTCCACTACACCGACGGAGTGCGCGGCTTTTGGGCCTTGCAGTTATTATCACGGTTTGTAGAAGTTTGTTTATTTCAAAGACTTTGACTAAGCCGACTCGAAAGCGGCTATGTTCGCGACGGATACTTGTGAGGAAAGTTTTCATTGCTAAAGGAGAAGTTGACGACCGCCCAGCTTCTTACTCTTCCGCAGGGCTTAGATGGATATGTGGTTTATTGTGACGCCGCCGTGTCGGGCTTGAGTGCGTCTTTGATGCGGCAGAAGTTATAGCTTATGCGTCTCGGCTTAGGAAACATGAGAAGAACTATCCCACGCATGACTTGGAGTCGCAGCAGTGATTCATGCCTTAAATATCTGTAGAAATTATTTATATTGATTTCATGTTGATATTTACACAGACCACAAGAGTCTCCAAGACATCTTCACCGCAGGAGCCGAACGCGTGCGCAGACGGTGGTTGGAGCTACTTAAGGATTACGATGTTGATATTCTATACCACCCAGGGAAGGCCAATGTGGTTGCGGATGCCCTTAGTCGCAGGTCGATGGGTAGTCTGTCTGATGTTCAGCCAGAAAAGAGGGATATGGTCCGAGAGCTACATCAGCTAGCGAGCCTTGGGGTTCGTTTGGTTGATTCTGATAGTGAGGGAATTCGGGTTCGAGAGGTTGCCGAGTCTTCTATCGTCGAGGAGGTAAAGAGGCGACAGTATGAGGATCCGATTTTGCACGTGCAGAGATGCGCTGCTCGAAAGAGAGGAGTCTATTTGAGGTAGAGCGATGGGGTGCTAAGATTTGAGGGCCGTTGTGTGTTCCCGATGTGTGACAGACTTCGCCAGATTTTGGGGAGGCACACGGTGCTCGTTATTCTATTCATCCGGTCGACTAAGATGTACCATGACCTCGAATCGTATATTGGTGGGATGGCCTAAAGAGGACGCCATGAGTTCGTGGCACGCCCGAATTGTCGAGTTAAGATTGAGCACCGAAGCCCGGTGGTCATTGCGAGTTATTGATATTCCGACTTGGAAGTGGGAGGTGATAAATATGGATTTTATTACAGGGCTACCTACCACTCAGAGGAAGCATGATTCCATTTGGGTGATTGTCGACAGGCTGACGAAATCAGCCCATTTTCTTCCGGTCAGAACGACGTTCTCAGCTGAGGACTATGCCAGATTATATATTAGAGAGATTGTGAGACTACACGTAGTCCCGGTGTCGATTATATCGATAGAGGAGCCCGGTTCGCCTAACTTCCTGAGGTCTTTTGAAGGGATTAGGGACACAGTGAGTCTCAAGACGGCGTTCACCTCGTGATCGACGGACAGGCCGAGCGCACTATACAGACACTTGAGGATATGCTGCGGGCTTGTGTTATTGATTTCAGGGGTAGCTGGGAGGATCATTTGCCTCTGGTGGAGTTTGCTTACAACAACAGCTACCATTCCGGGATTCGGATGACGCCTTATGAGGCCTTATACGGGAGAAAGTGCAGGTCACCGATAGGCTGGTTCGAGGTGGGAGAAGTCCAGTTAGTCGGGCCAGACTTAGTTCAGCAGGCAGTGGATAAGGTGAAGCTTATCCAGGAGCGATTGTTGGCAGCTCAGAGTCGGCAAAAGTCGTATGCAGATCATCGGCGTCGACACTTGGAATTCGAGATAGATGATTGGGTTTTTCTAAAAGTATCGCCCATGAAGGGCGTGATGAGATTTGGAAAGAAGGGGAAGCTTAGCCCAAGGTACATTGGGCCGTATCAGATTGTCCGTAGGGTAGGAAGGTTGCCTATGAGTTAGATCTTCCGTCCGATTTGGAGGCGGTGCATCCAGTTTTTCATGTGTCTACGTTGCGGAAATGTATCGGAGATCCATCTAGAGTGCACCTGGTTCAGGATGTCCAAGTGACAGAGGAGTTATCGTATGAGGAGAGTCCCATAGCGATACTCGATCGTCAAGTTAGGCGACTTCGAACGAAAGATGTGGCTTCCGTCAAGGTGCTATGGCGGAACGAAAACAGGGAGGAAATGACATGGGAAGCAGAGGACGATATGATGAAGAAGTATCCTCACTTATTCCCTATACCTCCAGGTAACCTACTTTCCTGCTTGTTAGTTTTGATTCGCATTTCGCTTAAGTGCTTGTGGCTCGTGGAGCTTCCTTTATTTTTGCAAAAGAGTAGTTGAGAGGTCTATGTCGATAATATGATTTGAGTAAGCCTAGAAGGAACATTCGAGACGAATGTTTCTAAGGGGAGAATGTTATACCGTAGTTCTGACCTACGTGAGAGCGCATTTAAAGCATGTAAGACTTAAAAATTTTCAAAGGATAGGTTGACGGATTATTCCGGACGGGTTTTAGTCAACTTTGGGGCGGGTTATAACCCGATTCATTGAGAGTTCCTAAGTATTTTAAAGGCCTAGGGCGTAGTTCGTTGAGTCTGGATTCCAACGCAACCAACCGCTAAATCGATAGGGCGTCGGAGTAGAATGTTATGAGAGTTACAAGTTCGGCGCAATCGGACGAAATGTGTTTCGGGCAAAGCGCGTGGCCGCGCGCCGATCTGAGGCAGCGCGCCTAAAGTTCTGGAGGGTCACTGAAGTTGCAGCCGCCGGCGCCGGATAGCGTGCGCGGCGAAAGTCCGAGAGCTGCGGAGGTTTCAGTGCCAGGCGCCGAGGCGGATTTTGGGCGGAAAAACTTAGGAAAGTCTGATTTCTCTTTTAAAAAGGCCATGGGAGGGTGACACGTCTCCCCCCCCCCATCTGATTTTGCTTGCATGGCTTATATTGACCAAGTCTTGTAGACTTGGTCATCTCTCAAACATCTTCATCTCTCTAAAAATCAGCTCCTCCTTCTCTCTAAAAACCCAAGAAAAATCTGAAAGTTAAGAACAAGAAAATGAAGCTTGTAGCTAGCTTGTTGGCATTATTGTGGTGGTGTTCTTGGCAAGGAAGCTAGCAATATTTGGGATAAGTTTTGGCTAAAACTTTAAGGTAACATTTCTTCCTTTAGATTTAGTTCTAGTGTTGCATGCTTAGAAGAAAGATCTTGTGGTAGTAAAATAATGCACTTAGAGTCATTGCATGCTAGAAAATGTGGTTTGGATATGAAGAATGGGTTAAGAAGAGATTATGAGCATGTTGTAGCCTAAAAACTACCTTAGAATTGTTAAGTGAATTGTTGTAAACTTATTGGGCAGAATTTTGGGTGTGGAATCCCCTTTGAATTGTTGGATTGATTGAGCCTTAAATGTGGTGTTTTGGATGATAAATTTGGCCTTGAGAAAGGTGGCAAAGTGAGTAGAAACAAAGGAAATGCTGCCCAATTTTCCTTAGAATTTAGTGACTTTGAACTTGGATTGTTCTACATTAAGATTAGAGGTTAATAAACGTATCATGACTATTATAGGTTGAAATATTACTTGCGGTAGTTTGGACTTGGCAAGTGGATTGACCAAAGAGGTATGTGAAGCTTTCCTATCTCTTGAGCATGAATAGATGAAACTATGTAGTACGGTAGACGTACAAGATTTGGTATTCTTACTTGTTTTAAGTATATAATGACTTGTTTCATTTTAAGAATGTATAATTCCCTTAGTTAAGGAAAAAGTATGATTTTACTAAAGTATAGAGTTAATATAACAACTTTATGGGAAGTTGGTTTATTAGCTTCATAAAAGGTTAATGAGAACAGATTTTCTCTAAATAAGATAAGTATGTGAAGAGGCAAATTGATTTTAAGGTATCAATTGTCCAAAGGTTTTTATGTATAAAGAAGAATCATTTTTGAAAGAGTTGAAGCATATAGTACTTGGGTTAAACTCCCGGTGTTCTTTTATTAAAGATATGATTAAGTGCCTTAAGTAAACTAAAATGAGAGAGTATATGAACAAGACTAAAAGAAGTTATAAGTTTTCTTAACTTATTTATGATATGATGACAGTTTGAGATAGGGTAAGAGTATGTCTGAGGGGCAAGCCCCAAGATCGTCATACCACCTCCTTCAGTGTAAGAGTATGTCTGAGGGGCCAGCCCCAAGATCGTCATACCATCTGCTTGATGTAAGAGTATATCCGAGGCGATCCAAGATCGTTATACCATCCGCACAGATAAGAGTATATCCGGCGGCAAGCCCCAAGATAGTTATACCATCCGCTCAAAGTAAGAGTATATCCGAGGTACATCCTCAAGATCGTTATACCATCCGCTTGGGTAAGAGTATATCGAGGAAAGTCCCAAGATCGTTATACCAATTCTGTGGATTTGCTACCCATGATGCGAGGAATACCTCATGCGAGTCCTTATGGGCTTATGCGGGTGAAATAGTCTCTCTTGCGGGTACAATGCGGGTCGAGTACCTCATGCGGTCCACGGGACCCGTGCGGGTGAAATAGTCCCAGAGTAGGATGGTTTTATTGATACTACTGCGAGGCACTGCTTTGATCACGAGCCTCCTATTTTATGCAGTATTATATATATATACTTGTCACTCTCATTGTTAGTAAGACACAATAAAAGGTATTTTATTGTCTTTCATGACTCCAGCTTGCTTTTAGACTTGATATCGATATACAAAGATTTTTTCCGCATTTACATACTTGGTACATATTGTGTACTGACCCCCTTCCTCGGGCGCTGCGTTCATGCCGCAGGTAAGGGTAAGCACATTGTGGATCCTCATTCTTAGGATCACTCTTCCAGTGTCAGAAGCTCCATCCCTCCGGACGCTTGTTATTTTGGTACGGATTTCCCTGATGCTATAGGTACTTTGTATATTCAGGGGGTATGGCGGGGCCCTGTCCCACCACAGTTGTTATCTTTAGAGGTCTGTGGTCACATTTATGTTTTGGGCTATAAGAACCAGTTGTACCATTATACTTTTGTTAAGTATGTTTTATGGAAGGCAGCCTTACCGGCTGGCCAGTGATGTTACCTTTTTATACGTATGTGTTATGTATGTTCCGCTGCTATTCTCTGACATATACCTGACAGGGTACCCCGGTAGGGTACCAGTCGCGGCCCCGGGGTTGGGTCGTGACACCTCGGGTCGTGACAAAGTGATATCAGAGCAGTTAGTCCTCAGAATGTCTACAGACCGTGTCTAGTAGAGTCTTGTGTATGGGTATGTTGTGCACCATACTTATACGCAGGAGGCTGCCGGACATTTAGGATTGGTTTCTATTCTTTCATCTCTTAGATCGTGCAATGGAGCTATGTTATTAGGATAATCCCCTTTCTGACGACTTACTAAGTTTACAACTATGCCTCCGAAGAAGGCGACATCGGCCCAGAAGGGGAAATCTACAGCGGGGGATACTAGTCAGATTCAGAGAGTTACTAGGTCCTGTACTCAGTCTACGCCGAAGACTGTGTCCCCGTCGATGAGCTCTGCTTCGTCGCCACCCCCATAGGCTCCAGTTGAGGGGGCAACATCACCAGTTTTCGAGGCCCCAACACCTGAGCCAGCCTCTCCTCACCGGCAGGCGAGGATGATCCATGAGAGATGCGGTGCAGCTGCTGACTAGGCTTGTGGTAGGGAAGACTTATATACAGGGACCAGGAGTTGACCCCAGAGCAGATAGTTTGAGGGTCCGTGATTTCTTGAGATGCAGTCCACCAAAGTTTTCTGGGTCAACGCCCGAGGATGATCCACAAGAGTTCATCCGACAGATATAGCGGACGTTGAGGTTGATAAAGGCCTCTGAGACTGAGTCGGTTGTATTGGCTTCATATCGGTTGCATGACGTAGCTGTCAACTGGTATGAGTCATAGGAGTTGTCTAGGGGCGAGCGTGCTCCACAAGCCGTATGGGACGAGTTCGCAAAGGCTTTCCTTGACCATTTCCTACCCCAGAGATGAGGAGGACTAGATTTGATAGGTTTCTATACTTGAGGCAGGGCGGTAGGAGTATTAGAGAGTACAACCTTGAGTTTGATTCATTGGCCAGATATGTACCCACTATTGTAGCAGATATGACAGAAAGGGTGCATCGCTATGTGATGGGGTTGGACCCCTTTTTGATTGATGATTGTATGGCAGTGGCTCTTCAGCCGGCTATGGATATTACTCGTATCCAGGCATATGCATAGGGGTTGAGGACCGACATGAGCGGCACGACCGCATGCAGGTTACGAGGACTAGCATAAGAGGGTTAGGTCGGCGGTTATTCTCAGTGAGTCTTGAGGCGGCAAATTTCAGCAGGATATGTATTCATCCCAGGTAGCACAAAGTGCTCCCTACGATCTGAGCGGGAGGTTTAGCCATCCAGGTATTCGTGGCCGGTCGAGCTCCGAGGCTTTACCGGAGGAACAGGGGTTCTAGTCAGGCGAGGCCTCCTTTGCCTCAGTGCTCTCAGTATGGTAGGTCCCATCTTGCGGAATGTCGTCTTACTACTGGTGCTTGTTTTGTTTGCGGACGTGAGGAGGGTGTGTCCTTATAGGAGCAGTGCAGGGGGTATGGCTCAGCCTACGGGGTCGGTTGCTGACTTATCTTCATCCATAGCTATGCGCCCCACCGGGCAGGGTATTCAGATGCCAGCAGGCTGGGGTAGAGGTCATGGCGGAATTTCTAGTTCTGGCGGTCCTTCGAACCACATATATGCCTTGGCCAGTAGACGTGATCAGGAGGCGTCACCAGATGTTGTTACAGGTATATTTTTGATCTTTTCGAGACGTATATACATTGATAGATCCAGATCCCACCCGAACGTATATATTCCCCCTTGTTGCTAGTAGAATCAAAATAGAATCTAAGTTGAAAGAACCATCTGAAATAGGAAACTGCAAAAGAATATTGTTCCCATATAAGAATAAGAAGAGACTATTACTTTTTGAATAATAAGATTGATATAAATAAATAAAAGTGTCTTGCTATTTTTGGACCGAGTTCTGGGAAGTATTGGACATAGAGATTATTTGAGTTTGTTTCGCAAATGACTTATAACCTGGGAATGATGAGCGTCCTATTGGAGTATAGTTGTGTCCAACATTTAAAATATCATAAGGAGTAGTGTTCAGACGATCAACGAACCTCTGGAGTGCATATTTTCAATTAAGTAGTTATATAAAGGATTGGTAACCAAGGTTTGTATTCATGCACAATTTCAATGCATTAGTTCACGCGGAAGGCTAAGATGAGGCTATTTGGTCTCTTGGAATCAAAGGTTAAAAAGGGAAGAAGCTCATAATACCTCTCTTAACTTGTGTAGTGGGTGACCTTTTAGTACTAATCTTACCGAGCATCCAAATGGAGGAATATGGTTATTGTGGAAGCCTCATCCCTATGAGGTAGATATTAAAATATACAGAATAATTGATATACTGTGGGGTGACACATAGGAGTATAAAGAAAAATTTACATTTGACCTTGGTATATGCGTTCAATGATGTGACTCTTAAAAGGGAACTGTGGATAAATATTGAAAGGTTACATGGCCAAGTACAAAGTCCATAGTCAATAACGAGTGATTTCAACTGGGTATTAAGGAGAAATGAAAGAGTAAAGTGTTATGTTGCTATGACTGGATAAGGGATTTTAAACAGTATTTAGTAGAATGTAATTTGACAGAACTAAGATTATCAAGGGCATACTATGCATGGTAGTGTGCTAAAAAGGGTTTATAGTAGTACTTACTACTCAGAAATGGGTTGAAGATATACATGTTTCTAAAGTGCCTTACATAAAACCAGACCTATATGAACATTCTTTTGGGTTAATTAAGTGGGAAGTAGGCATTAAGAATCAATACAGGTTCAGATACTTTAATAGGTAAAAGTTGGATCCTGAATTTCTATAGACAATAATAGAAGGGTGGAAAACAGATAAGAGAGGTACAAAGATATAGATGAATTCGACGAAGGGATAATAAATATTCAGAGTGATGTAGCCAAAGTGACAAATGTTGATGTAGCCAAAGATACAACTGGGTTAGTAAGCCCGATAAGAGGATAGAACAAGTGCCACTTGAGGAGACAAATGGTAATAAATAGAATAAGGAATACATCAATGGAATGATGGTTCTCAGGTCCTGGAAATAATTCTTGAAGTAAATAACATTAAACAAGAAATATGGTGGGAAACAAAGAGTGAGACTGCTAACATTTGATTTGATAATCGTATCAAATTGGAAACGTTACACTATGTACTATTATCAGAGTTTCTTATTGATGAAAGGGTGGAAGATGACAAAGAACAACTATGTGGGCATTGATGGGATTTGTCAAAGCTAGGGTAGTATCTTTCGGATGAAATTATCTCACATCTCACTACATACTTGATATATACCATGTGGGATAATCCTTGGTGGATAATGACAAGTTCTAGTAAATTTATTGTGTCATGTGCATGGGGTTTATTGAGATAAAGATAATATCCTTCTGATGTATATAGGTAAATGTGGGTTAACAGAGTGTCATTCCAGATATATTTCTTCCTGTGGGCGATGTGGAAATTTAAATTCCAGTGGATAAAGTTTTGCAAAGTATCAGAAATAATATATTATCAAGATGCTGCTGATATAATGTTTTACATCAAGAAATGACATATCACTTGTTCTTACAAAGGAGTTGCAAATTTATATGAAGCTATTTTAACACTACATCAGTTATACACACGAATTGTCGTCATGTTAAGCATACAATACAGAGATGGTAGAACACTATATGCCATTACAAATTGAAGTAAGTGTACAAGGTTGTACCAGCTGGAATATTGTGGCAAAGTTGAAAATGAAGGAATATAGCACCGCATGAAGGCTCTTTAACTTTGTTCAAGGTGTTACATAAGATTCAGTTGAATATCCCCAGGTAATTTGATTCCTTACCTAACTATTATTTGGTGAATGATATATGTGGTGTATATTGTGGTCATGTGAGGCATCTGTTGGTTGGCTGAATATAGGTGGATAGACATAGTTATAAAGGAGACTCTGCCGAAATTTTTATTACATAAGACATATTATGAACATTCGAGGACGAATGTTTCTAAGGGGAGAAGGATGTTACACCTCGTGGTTTTAAGACGATAATTAGAAAACGTAATTAAGGAAGTAAGATTCAAATATTAAAAATAAAGTATAATTATATATGTTAATACGAAAATTAGTATACAGAAGGATGTGAGTTCGGAATTTTTTTGGTTACAACGAGTGTGACGTTGGGAACTTATAATGATAGCTGTATATTCTCGTTATTGATTAGTGTCGTATTATAAGAATTACGACATGAAGCACACAAGACCTTCTGAAATTCTCGAGAATTAAAAGAAATGGGAGTTAAGATTTAAAAGAAGTGGGATTAAGATTTGTTAATTGGGGGACTTGGGACCAAATGAAATTCAGATTTTTGCCTTTTACTTTTCAAACTCTTACATTTTCATTTCAAAAAAAAAAAAAAGATTTTCTCTTTTCTCCTTCTCCTCTCAACTGAAAAACACACCCACTCCATAGCAATTTGAGACTCAATTCACTCCATTTTAGATATTTAAGGTTCCTCCACAATTTATAAAGCCAAGAAAAGAAAAAAATAAGAAACATCGAGAAAAGCAGTGGGGAGAGGCGGACTGCCTGGGCCGAAAATTGGGCACAAATTCCAGATTTGGTGGAGTTTTTGGGAAGAAAAACGTGTAAGAATAATGAGTTAACATTGTAGAATGCGTGCATGTCGATTTGGAGTTGAAGAAGAGTGAAAATTGGGGCAAAACTCGATGAAACAGTGACGACTTTGTTAGGGACTGTTTTGGGCATTTTGAGGTAAGAATTTCTTCTTCTTATGATGTAATTGGAGTTGCATGTTGTTTTAGTTTAAGAACTGAACTTGTGATTGAGAAAGAAATTAGAATTTAAGACAATGCATGTGATTGTTGGATGTTGTAGCGGATTTTAGGACTAATTTTATTGATTGTGGAGTTGTTGTGTTCGTTGGTTGTGTGGTTAACATAGTCACTAATTGCATGAGAAGAATAAAGGAATCTTGACATTTAAAGAGTAGATGTTTATATGAAAGTGTCAAAATATGAATTGAATTTTTAAGAAATTAAGAGAAGAGTTATGGAATTATGTTGTGATGGCCGAAACGTTCCCCAAATCGTGGGTATTGTTGTTGCCGAAGTTACGGGCTGTTTTGATTGCATTAAATGTTGGAAATTTGGTTATGATTCTACTAAATGTCTTAAAGGAATTTAAGTGTAAAAAAAATGGTGTTATGTTGCAAATTATAGAACTCGAACTCTTATTGTTGTCGCTAGAGTTGATGGACTGCTTTAAGGTTGTTCTAATATGGATTAACATGATAAATAGGTGTAGTAATCGCTTTGGTTGTTGTAGTTGTTATATTGCATAAATGTAAAAGAGAAGGAATATGTTTTGATGGCGTTTATGAAGTATTTTAGATTGTGTTGATTATATCTTGAAGTTGTATCGTCTTGTTGGTATTGATGGCTTGTTTGGAAGTTATGGATGTGCACATATATAGGGGAAGTGCTGCCCAAATTTTTATAGAAAAGAAAGCGAGTTACCATTCAAATATTACGAATGCTAGTAATCATAAGGTTAATGGATATGTTACTACTATTATAGGTTGAGGTGCTAGTCAAGGCGTATTTAGATCCTTGACTTGGTTAGTTCGTCAATAAGGTATGTGAAACTCTTCCTTCTTTCTTTTGGCATGATTTTTCATAAAGTAAATGTGCGACGGACGTACATGGTTCCTATACAATATAATTCCTAGTAATGTGAGTTATGAGAAATATCCTTGATTCTCTAGCAAAAAGTTTATTTTTATGATTTTATCGAGTTTCCAAATGATGTCTAAAAATGATACTTAATATGATAGCGTCCTTTTTCTATTCGATTGAGAGACGAGTGAGATTTAATATGTGTAAAGCTACTCAGGATATTCTATTGGTGCTAATGTGATTATATGATTTTACCGCATCCCAGAATGGGTCGGGCAGTATACCTTAACATTAGAGCTGCACAAAAGTCGATCCGGACCGAACCTGTTCGGACCGGACCGAACCGGACCTAGAAATTCGATCCGGTCTTCGGTCCTAGTGATCTGTGTTTTCGGTTTTCGGTCCGGTCCGGTCCGGACCGAATTTTAAATATATATATATTTTTTATAATATATATAATTCTTAATATATATTGAATTATATAATTCCTAATTTGATATAATATATATAATTTCTAATATATATTGAATTATATAATTCCTAATATATATAATATATATAATTCATAATTTTCTAAATTCCTAATATATAATATATATATATATATAATTCCGGGTCGGGTACCGGGGCACGATTTTTAAAACAAAATTGAATTTCCAATACTGAAATTGACATTCTCGGACACATTACCACGAAATTTGTACGTTGAAATCTATTATATATCGCGAGATATTTAGATTTGAAAAGGGGGGAAACGTAACGATTTGGGGGAAAAGTGAAATTGAGGGGCAAGATGGAAGTTTTTGGAGAAGTCGACTGAATCAAACTGCTTTGGCAGTTTGCCCACCCCGTATCGAAAAAATACGCGAAATGAAAAAAAAGGTAAAACGGCCGTCCGAGCGCAAAGTTATGACGATATAAAGTTTGATCAATTTATAACCTATATTTGATATGTCAATACGTCCGGGCTGGCTGGGGGGGCTGGGGGGGGGGAATGCATTTAGTCCAACAAACCGGACCGGACCGAAAATGACCTGGACCGGACCGGACCGAGAAATTCAGTCCTAGTGTTCTGAGTTTTCGGTCTTCGGTCCGGTCCGATCCGATCCGGTTTTAACCTTTTGTGCACCCTACCTTTCATGACAGTGGATATGATTCGATAGACATGTATCCATGATGCGGGTATAGATACCCATGACAGTAGATATGATTCCATGAACATGTATCCATGATGCGGGTATAGATACCCATGACAGTAGATATGATTCCATGAACATGTATTCATGATGCGGGTATAGATACCCATGACAGTAGATATGATTCCATGGACATGTATCCATGATACAGGTATAGATACCCATGACAGTAGATACGATTTAATGGACATGTATCTATGATGCGGGTATAGGTACCCATGACAGTAGATATGATTCCATGGACATGCATTCATGATGCGGGTACAGATACCCATGACAGTAGATACATGTATATAGGATGCTTATATGGGTAAGTATTCATGATCACTGATATGATCCTCTATTTTCCAGAACACTGTTAAATTGGTAATTGATAATCTTACATGTCTCCCGTTACCTATTGGCCACTTATGATCTTTCTTACAATATTATATGTTTTACATACTCAGTACATTATTTCGTACTGACCCCCATTTTCTCGGGGGACTGCGCTCATGCCCGCAGGTACAAGTTCTCAGTTTGGTGATCCTCAGGTCTAGGACTCCTACTCAGCTGGTTGGAAAGCTCATTGATCCAGAGCTTTGTCCTTTGGTACATAACCTCTTTTTTAGACTTATGTATATATTTAGGGGCACGACGGGGCCCTGTTTCGTCATATGTTGTTATCCTTCTCATAGATGTCTATAGACAGTTGTGGGTTGTATGTGAATAGGTTGTATTATGTTTGGTCAGTTGTATCGCTATACTTCATTTTATTTTGTGTGGATGCTTCTGTATATAGTGGCAGCCTTGTCGGCTCGCCTGTTTGATATATTGACTGGTTGTGATTCCCTTGGGAGACAAGTTCATCTGCGTGTAAAAGCAGCCTTGTCGGCTTGCCTACCTGGACAGGGGTTATCATTGCAGTGTTATGCTGCCGGATTTTATATTATTTTGGTGTCAGTTGGATTACGTGGCAGACTTAGTATAATGGCGTCATTAGGGCGTTTAGTTGCGGCCCGTCGGGTCGTGACAAAGTGGTATCAGAGAAATTAGTCCTCGGAATGTCTACAGACCGTGTCTAGTAGAGTCTTGTGTATGAGTATGTTGTTCACCATACTTATACGCAGGAGGCTGCCGGACATTTAGGATTGGTTTCTATTCTTTCATCTCTAAGATCGTGCAATAGAGCTATATTATGAGGATAATCCCCTTTCTGACGACTTACTATGTTTTTAGCTATGCCTCCGAAGAAGGCGACAGCGGCCCAGAAGGGTAAATCTACAGCGGGGGATACTAGTCGGATTCAGAGATCTACTAGGTCCCGTACTCAGTCTACGCCGAAGACTGTGTCCCCGTCGATGAGCTCTGCTTCGTCGCCACCCCCAGAGGCTCCAGTTGAGGGGGCAACATCACCAGTTTCCGAGGCCCCAACACCTGAGCCTCCAGCTCCTCAGCCAGGGGCAGAGGACAGAACCATGAGAGATGCGGTGCAGCTGCTGACTAGGTTAGTGGTAGGGAAGACTTATAGACAGGGACCAGGAGTTGACCCCAAAGTAAATAGTTTGAGGGTCTGTGATTTCTTGAGCTGCAGTTCACCAGAGGTTTCTGGGTCAAGGCCCGAGGATGATACACAGGAGTTCATCCGACAGATACATCGGACGTTGAGGGTGATAAAGGCCTCAGAGACTGAGTCGGTTGTATTGGATTTATATCGGTTGCGTGATGTAGTTGTCAACTGGTATGAGTCATGGGAGCTGTCTAGGGGCGAGGGTGCTCCTCCAACCGTGTGGGATGAGTTCGCAGAGGCTTTCCTTGACCATTTCCTACCCCCAGATATGAGGAGGGTCAGAGTTGATAGGTTCCTAAACTTGAGGCAGGGCGATAGTAGCATTAGAGAGTACAACCTTGAGTTTGATTCATTGGCCAGATATGCACCCACTATTGTAGCAGATATGGCTGACAGGGTGCATCCCTATGTGATGGGGTTGGACCCCTATTTGATTGATGATTGTATGGCAGTGGCTCTTCAACCGGGTATGAATATTGCTCGTATCCAGGCATATGCATTGGGGGTTGAGGACCGACATAGAGGGCGACGACCAGACAGAGGTTATGACAGGGACTAGCATAAGAGGGCTGGGTCGGCAATATATTCTGGTGAGTCTTGAGGCAGGCAGCCTCAGCAGCAAGATATGTATTCATCCCAGCCAGCACAGAGTGCTCCCCTACAGTCTACATGTAGGAGGTTCAACCATCCAGGGTATTCATGAGCCGATCAGAGCTCCAGGGCTTTGGTTTCTCAGAGGAACATGGGTTCTAGTCAGGCGAGGCCACCTTTGCCTCAGTGCTCTCAGTGTGGTAGGTCCCATCTTGGGGAATGTCGTATTACTACTGGTGTTTGTTTTGTTTGCGGCCGTCAAGGCCATATGAGGAGGGAATTTCCTTATAGGAGCATTGCCGGGGGTATGGGTCATCCTACGGGATCAGTTGCTGGCTCATCGTCATCCATAGCTATGGGCTCCACCGGGCAGGGTATTCAGACGCCAGCAGGCCGGGGTAGAGGTCGTGGTGGAATTTCTAGTTCTAGCGGTCCTTCGAACCACTTATATGCCTTGGCCAGTAGACATGATCAGGAGGCGTCACCAGATGTTGTTACAGGTATATATTTTATCTTTTCGAGACGTATATACATTGATAGATTCAGATCTCACCCGAACGTATATATTCCCCCTTGTTGCTAGTAGAATCGAAATAGAATCTAAGTTGAAAGAACCATATGAAATAGGAAACTGCAAAAGAATATTGTTCCCATATAAGAATAAGAAGAGACTATTACTTCTTGAATAATAAGATTGATATAAATAAATGAAAGTGTCTTGCTACTTTTGGATCGAGTTCTATGAAGTATTGGACATAGAGATTATTTGAGTTTGTTTCGCAAATGACTTAGAACCTGGGAATGATGAGCGCCCTATTGGCGTATAGTTGTGTCCAACATTTAAATATCGTAAGGAGTAGTGTTCAGACGAGCAGCGAACCTCTGGAGTGCATATTTGCAGTTAACGAGTGATTTCAACAAGGTATTAAGGAGAAATGAAAGAGTAAAGTGTTATGTTGCTATAACTGGGATAAGGGATTTTAAACTGTATATAGTAGAATGTAATTTGATAGAACTAAGATTATTAGGGGCATACTATACATGGTAGTGTGCTAAAAAAGGTTTATAGTAGTACTTACTACTCAGAAATGGGTTGAAGATATACATGCTTCTAAAGTGCCTTTCATGAAATCAGGCCTATATGAACATTCTCTTGGGTTAATTAGGTGGGAAGTAGGCATTAAGAATCAGTACAGGTTCAGATACTTTAATAGGTAAATGTTGGATCCTGAATTTCTACAGACAATATAGAAGGGTGGAAAACAGATAAGACAGGTACAATGATATAGATGAATTCGACGAAGGGATAATAGATATTCAGAGTGATGTAGCTGAAGTGAAAAATGTTGATACATCCAAAGATACAACAGGGTTAGTAAGCCCGACAAGAGGATAGAACAAGTGCCACTTGAGGAGACAAATGGTAATAAATATAATAAGGAAGACAACAATAGAAGGATGGTTCTCAGGTCTTGAAAATGATTCTTGAAGTAAGGGATAACATTAAACAAGAAATATGGTGGGAAACAAAGAGTGAGACTGCTAACATTTGATTTGATAATCGTATCAAACTGGAAACGTTACATTATGTACTATTATCAGAGTTTCTTATTGATGAAAAGGTGGAAGATGACAAAGAACTACTACGTGGGGATTGATGGGATTTGTAAAAGCTAGGGCAGTATCTATCAGATGACATTATCTCACATGTCACTACATACTTGATATATACCATGTGGGATAATCCTTGGTGGATAATGACAAGTTCTAGTAAATTTACCGTGTCATGTGCATGGGGTTTGTTGAGATAAAGATCATATCATTCAGATGTGTATAGGTAAATGTGGGTTAACAGAGTTTCATTCCAGATATATTTCTTCCTATGTGCGATGTGGAAATTTAAAATTCCAGTGGATAAAGTGTTGCAATGTATCAGAAATAATATAGTATCAAGATGCTGCTGATATAATGTTTTACATCAAGAAATGATATATCACTTGTTCATACAAAGGAGTTGCCAAATTTATATGGAGCTATTTTAACACTACATCAGTTATACACATGAATTGTCGTCATGTTAAGCATACAGTACAGAGATGGTAGAACACTATATGTCATTACAAATTGAAGTAAGTGTACAAGGTTGTACCAGCTGGAATATTGTGACAAAGTTGAAAATGGTGGAATATAGCACCGCATGGAGGCTCTTTAACTTTGTTCAAGGTGTTACATAAGATTAGGTTGAATATCCCCAGGTAATTTGATTCCTTACCTAACTGTTATTTGGTGAATGATATATGTGGTGTATATTGTGGTCATGTGAGGCATTTGTTGGTTGTCTGAATATAGGTGAATAGACATAGTTATAAAGGAGACTCTTGCGAAATTTTTATTACATAAGACATATTATGAACATTCGAGGACGAATGTTTCTAAGGGGAGAATGATGTTACACCTCGTGGTTTTAAGACGATAATTAGAAAACGTAATTAAGGATGTAAGATTCGAATATTGAAAATAAAGTATTAATTACATATGTTAATACAGAAATTAGTATACAGAAGGATGTGAGTTCAAAAAAATTTTGGTTACAACGAGTGTGACGTTGAGAACTTATAATGATAGTTGTATATTCCCGTTATGGATTAGTATCGTATTATAAGAATTACGACATGAAGTACACGAGACATTATAAAATTCTCGGGAATTAAAAGAAGTGGGAGTTAAGATTTAAAAGAAGTGGGATTAAGATTTGTTAATTGGGGGACTTGGGACCATATGTGCAAATAAAGAAATTCAGATTTTTGCCTTTAACTTTTCAAACTCTTACATTTTCATTTCAAAAAAAAAAAAAATTCTCTTCTCTCCTTCTCCTCTCAACTGAAAAACACACCCACTCCATAGCAATTTGAGACTCAATTCACTCCATTTCCGAGATTTAAGATTCCTCCACAATTTATAAAGCCAAGGAAACAAAAAAAAAATCGAGAAAAGCAGTGGGCAGAGGTGGACTGCCTTGGGCACAAATTTCGGATTTTGGTGGAGTTTTTTGGGAAGTAAAACGTGTAAGAATAATGGGTTAACTCGATGAAACAGTGACGACTTTGTTAGGGAATGTTTTGGGCATTTTGAGGTAAGAATTTCTTCTTCTTATCATATAATTGGAGTTGCATGTTGTTGTAGTTTAAGAATTGAACTTGTGATTGAAAAAGAAATTGGAATTTAAGACAATGCATGTGATTGTTGGATGTTGTAGCCGATTTTAGGACTAATTTTATTGATTGTGGAGTTGTTGTGTTCGTTGGTTGTGTGGTTAACATCGTCACTAATTGCATGAGAATAATGAAGGAATCTTGACATTTAAAGAGTAGATGTTTATATGAAAGTGTCAAAATATGAACTGATTTTTTAAGGAATTAAGAGAAGAGTTATGGAATTATGTTGTGATGGCCGAAACTTTCCCTAAATCGTGGGTATTGTTGTTGCCGAAGTTACGGGCTGTTTTGTTGCATTAAAATATTGGAAATTTGGTTATGAACATGTATATACGATATGGTAAATTCTACTAAATGTCTTAAAGGAATTTAAGTGTAAAAAAAAGGTGTTATGTTGCAAATTATAGAACTCAAACTCTTATTGTTGTCGCTAGAGTTGATGGACAGCTTTAAGGTTGTTCTAATATGGATCAACATGAGAAATAGGTGTAGTAATCGCCTTGGTTGTTGTAGTTTTTATATTGCATAAATGTAAAAGAGAAGGAATATGTATTGATGGCGTTTATGAAGTATTTTAGATTGTGTTGATTATAACTTGAAGTTGTATCGTCTTGTTGGTATTGATGACTTGTTTGGAAGTTATGGATGTGCACATATATAGGGGAAGTGCTGCCCAAATTTTTATAGAAAAGAAAGTGAGTTACCATTCAACTATTACGAATGCTAGTAATCATAAGGTTAATGGATATGTTACTACTATTATAGGTTGAAGTGCTAGTCAAGACGTATTTAGATCCTTGAGTTGGTTAGTTCGTCAATAAGGTATGTGAAACTCGTCATTCTTTCTTTTGGCATGATTTTTCATTAAGTAAACGTGCGACAGACGTACATGGTTCCTATATAATTCCTAGTAATGTGAGTTATGAGAAGTATCCTTGATTCTCTAGCAAAAAGTTCATTTTTATGATTTTATCGTGTTTCCAAATGATGTCTAAAAATGATACTTAATATGATAGCGCCATTTTTCTATTCCATTGAGAGACGAGTGGTGATTTAATATGTGTAAAGCTACTCAGGATATTGTATTGGTGCTAATGTGATTATATGACTTTACCGCCTCCCAGAATGGGTCGGGCATTATACCTTACATGACAGTAGATATGATTCCATGGACATGTATCTATGATGCGGGTATAGATAACCATGACAGTAGATATGATTCCATAGACATGTATCCATGATGCTGGTATAGATACCCATGACAGTAGATATGATTCCATGGACATGTATCCATGATGCGGGTATAGGTACCAATGACAGTAGATATGATTCCACGGACATGCATCCATGATGCGGGTACAGATACCCATGACAGTAGATACATGTATATAGGATGCTTATATCGGTAAGTATTCATGATCACTGATATGATCCTCTATTTTCCATGGAACTGTTAAATTGGTAATTGATAATCTTACATGTCTCCCGTTACCTATTGGCCACTTATGATCTTTCTTACAGTATTACATGTTTTACATACTCAGTACATTATTTCGTACTGACCCTCTTTTCTCGGGGGGATGCGTTCATGCACGCAGGTACAAGCTCTCAGTTTGGGGATCCTCAGGCCTAGGACTCCTACTCAGCTGGTTGGAAAGCTCCTTTGATCCAGAGCTTTGTCCTTTGGTAAAAAACCTCTTTTTAGACTTATGTGTATATTTAGGTGCACGACGGGGCCCTGTCCCGTCATATGTTGTTATCCTTATCATAGAGGTCTGTAGACAGTTGTGGGTTGTATGTGAATATGTTGTATTATGTTTGGTCAGTTGTATCACTATACTTCCTTTTATTTGTGGGGATGCTTCTGTATATAGTGGTAGCCTTGTCGGCTTGCCTGTTTGATATATTGACTGGTTGTGACTCCCTTGGGAGACAGGTTCATTCGTGTGTAAAAACAGCCTTGTCGTCTTGCCTACATGGACAGGGGTTGTCATTGCAGCGTTATGCTGCCGGATTTTATATTATTTTGGTGTAAGTTGGATTACGTGGTAGACTTAGTATAATGGCGTCATTAGGGCGTTTAGTCGCGGCCCGTGGGGTCGGGTCGTGACAACTAATTACATTAGGATCTTCATGAAACTCCTAGACTGCGCATGAAGACGAACCCAATATGTAAAGTTTAGCTACACAAAATATGTGAACTGAACCTATATGTGGAAAGATAAAATCCCTTCATTAATGACACACTCAATCAAGCTTAGGATTTATCAAGTGTCTATCCAAATGGTTTGATTATTATAACTCATCTATATTAGTTGACAACAGGACCATGTCACAGACATGTCCATTGCATTGGTCAATGACTTAGTCAACCTAATACCATATGAGTACCTGAGTGTTCACTCGAATATAAATTCAAGGAATGAATCTGTTACACCTCGTAATTCTCTAGCTACTAAGTGAGAATATGATTATAGAAATAAGATTGGCATGTCGGAAGGAAAGGATTTTTACATTTCCTTATACGGATTTTTTTTGAGATTAATGTGATGACGAGAATTAATACTAGTAATGGAATTATTTTTCATTAGAATTATGGACTTAGTGAAATTATTAAGTCTTGGTATATATTGGTACATGTCCATCGAAAATTACATGAAATAAATAGCTAAATGTGGAAATAATTTTTGTGAAGAGAAATACTTGGCCAATTGGAGGAGGAAAGTGCCCTCTCCACTTGTCTTGCAAAGACTCCACATTAGTATATATAGATAAGTCTTGAAGACTTAGAACAAAAGATCTGCATCTATTTTCATCTATACAAACCCTCATCTCTCCTTAACCTAGATATTTTCGAAAATTCCATCTCCAAATACAAGAACAAGATCAAAGTATTTTCTTTCCAAGATTAAGCACTTAGACAAAGTTCTAAGCCAAGTTAACCTTACAATAGTGTAAGTCACGGTTTTGGCAAGAAAGAGGTGTTGGAACCCTAAGCTTGTGGATGGTCTTTTGGAAGTAAAACATGAAGGCAAGATGGTGTTGACACCCAATTTTGACCCATCTTTTAGTCATTTCTTGCAATTTTAAGCATTTTAGGAGACCACATTTTAATCACCATTTTTTGGCATTTTTGTATATTTTTTACCTAACATTCTATGTTGTTTTATTGTAAATTGGCATCATGTTTTTACTTTAATTAGGTATTAAACATTTTCAAATATTATGTTATTATTGTTGTGCGATCATTTTATTTTACTAATTTTGCATCTCTTTAAATAATTAATTGGCATCCCGTCTTTACCTTTAATTAGGCAATAAATATTTGTTAAATATTGTATTTTTATTATTATTGCATCGGCATTTGCATTTTAATAATTTTGCATCTTTTAAATAATTTTTTCTTTTAAATAATGAACCCGTTTTGCATTTTTGTCAAATCAGTCCAGTCCGAGGCACAATCTGGATCAGTCCAGTCCGCCAAAAACAGAAGCCCAAACCAAGACCCAAAAAAAAAAAGAAGCTCAATACACTTTAATCTTTTTTCCCCCCCCCCCCCCCCCCAAACTCAAACCCTAAACCTAAATACCCCCTATAAATAAAAAATCTACCTTCCCCTCCCTTAAAAAAGGGCAGCCGCCCAACACAACGATCAGCCGCACAAGCCCTTATCAGACCAGGCCTTTCATTTTTTTTAAACCCCTCACTTTCCCAACATCACCGACCACTGCCCCCACTCCGGCGAAGTCACGCCGCCGGAGTTCGAGTACCATCACCACATGTCGAACCTCCACCGGCGAACCCCCCCACCATCACCTCGCCTTTTCCACTCCTCAAAACCAGATCCGATGAACCACCCATCAGTCACCAGTGAGCCTCACGAACACTGACCCATCACCACCACTGCCCACGCATCCCCCTACTACTGTTACGGTGGTGTCGCTCCGGCAACCTCGCCGTGGAAGTGATGTCGCCACCGTTCTCCCTTTTGGTATTGTTGTTGGTTTTTATCTTGTTGGTTTCGGTATGGTTTGATTTTCGCATTTCGTATCTCGCCGGAGTCTTTAAAACTCCGGCGATCTTGGTTGTCTCCGCCGTTACTGTTCCGGCGAACTATGGTTGTTAGGGTTATTGTTCTATTTTGCTATTCTTTTACTACTGTTGCTAACTATCTCACCCCGTTTTTTTTTGTGTTGCCGCTTTCTTTTTCCTCTACTGGTTTGGCTGTTCTTCAGGATACATTATGGACCATTTCGCTGCTAAGTTGTTCGTTCCACTGTTGATAAGTTGTTCGTTTCATTGCTTCGCGGACTAGTGTTGGTTCACTGTTTCCTATTATTGCTACTGTTCCGTTAGATTTTGGACTGATTTCTGGACAACTCTGCCCTTTATTTTAATAAATTGATTTTGAACGGATAATACACTGTTGGTACTGACTGATTTGAACAAGATACTACACTTGCTGGCCAATGAAAAAGTTATCCGTCGATTTTTGAGGCCTCCACAGTTGCAAAGACGGAAAATAAAATAAAATGAAGCTTTCTGGGCGTTGATGATTTCTTCTATTTTCACAGGATAACCAACATGCGCTGGCGGGGCGAAATTTCGCAGCCGGACTTGTTTAGGATGTCCCACTTTATTTTTATATATCTGAGCCCTCCGTGTTTAAAACTATTACTGTTTTGGCGCGAATTTGAAGGTTTTATTTATTTTATTGTTTCTAACAATATTGGCCGATGAAGGAATCTCCGTCTGATTTCCAAGGTCTTCCCTGTACAAAGACGGATTTATTTTTGGCTTTACTTATTAATTCTTGTTATTACTTTTAAAATTATTTATTCTTACTAACACTTTTACTAAGTATTTATGCAGGTATCCGGAGATGCATTTCAAAAGAATGTCTCGGAGTTTTATTTTATGTCGCATTTAATTTTAGTTTTATTATTCTGTATTGCATTTTATTTTAATTGTAAATTATGAGAAATGCTTAGAGTATGTAGAATAAAAAGCCAATATATAATTAACCTAGGTTTGAACGGATAACCGCAAGTTAGCGGATCTTAAAGGATGCCTTACCCCTTCCCTTTAGGATAATAAAGAACCCTGATCCAGAATCTCATTAATTTCGCAGACCATTAAATGTAGATTAATTGCAGTATTTTTATTGCAATAAATCAAGTGTCCTAATTCACTTAAATAATTAGGTGACGACTCCTCAAAATCAGCATTATTGCTCCATCCAGGGAACCGCGCCAAAGAGCAACGTTGCGGATACCGTTCAGACCCCGAGGTAAAAAACGGGCGCGACAGCATGGCGACTCTTCTGGGGAAAATCAGGTTCTTGACCATAGCAAACCTAGGTTTATTATTGCTTGGCCTTATTTGCTTTTATTTATTTTAAATGCCTTAAAATTGCTTGCTTTAATTTTTGTATGCTTAACTGTTTTAATTGCTATTTGATTTTACTGCTTTCCTTAAATTGGCATTCCGCTCATATTTCTTCCACTCTGGAAAAATTCACATTGTCACACACTACACGCGTTGGTGTGCTTCGCGCACCCGCGAATTTCTTTCAAAATACCCAAAATTTAGGAGAGTTGGCGCCTGCGTGGAGTTAGATCGGTTCGTAAAAGCTTCTCACTCGAGTTGTCCGCTCGGGAACCTTGCGTCTAGTAAGTCAAATCTTAGAAAACTTAAGATAGAGCTATACCACCCTTTTTTATTAAGTCATGCATGCATAAACCTTAGGTGAGTTAATCCTTAGTATTAACGCCACAATTAGAAATCCACTAAACTTGTCGACGGGTTTCACAACCCAACGACCCATAAGCATATATGTGTAGCGTGACAATGATAGATGGATCCAAGCCTGGTCATGACACACCGAAATCGGAAAAAGTACACCGTCATTTGGTCGCCATTTCCAACAAAACATTGCAGTTTAACGGCTTGGACCTATTTATCATAATCTCGCATATTTGACGTTTAGGCCTACCTTTGGCATAAGAGAGGTCTCATGCATATTAGGGCGCGCGCTTGATTTGCATGTTTTTGTTTACTATTATTGTCGCTAGCAATTCTGTACATATTATTTAATGCAATAATTATCCTTTTAACCCCTGTACATATCATGCTATGTGCTTATAACTCCGGCCACGGACATTTGCATTTTTGCACTTTTTGTTGTCACATTGCAATCAGGGCTTCTATTGCGTAAATCACTCTTGAACAGCGCAATTTGGACTTTGTGAAGCATCAACCACCAGTCCGGTCGAACCCATCAGGGGAGTCTTTGACTGTATTGTCAAACCCCTTCATTTTATCATTTAGTCACTTTCCTACTCTCACATATTTCTCATATTTTTGCTGGAAGACCGTCCTCGCAAATAGTCGAGTACGACCGAAAAAAAAGGGAAAAAAAATCATCACAAGAATGAGCTGGAGTTATGTTGACGGAAAGAAGTCAGCTTATACCAGATTCAACGAAGCATCGCTCTGGGTCCTATATTTTGCATCCTTATTACATATTTGCAAATTCAATTGATGTGTCTAGTGTTGATTACGTAATTTTTTATCATGCATTTTTCAACATAATCATCCCGAACTACGCGTGTCTGATTCTCACCATACGGTGTGATACGTAGGCAACTCATCTTGGGTTCGACACCACCACATAAAAAAAAAAAAAAAGGGGACATATTTGGTTCACCCATTCATTGCATTTATCCAATCACGGACATTCATTATTGCATTTCAATCATTCTATCACATACATTCATTCATGCATTTCATTCATTCTATCACAGTCATTCATTTTTTCATTACATTCCTTTTACTTTGCATTAGTCTTATATTGAACAATAATTTATTTTGCACAACTTTTACTTTTGCGATTTCTTCCATGAATGAATTCTTTTTAAATCATACGTTTTATAACATATCTGAACGAACTACGCACACCTGATTCTCGTCAAAGATGAGATACGTAGGCAGCCCTACTCGGGTTCGGTACCATTTATTCAAAAAAATACAAAAATATTTTATTCAAAAAGCATTAAAAAATAAAAATAAAAAAATAAATAAAAAGAAAACTCTTTTAAGTATCATTGTTTGATTTGGTTGATACCAACACAGTTAAGAGTGTGCATAAGAAAAAACGAGTAATAATCAATATGAATGGACTTCATGGTAAACCATAGATTCTTTTGGTACCTCTCACGCACACCTGTAATGGCATTGCCTTACATGCTTTCAAGATAAGAACGAAACCAACCTCATCGTTTCATGTGCATTGTGTGGTGAGTTTTAGAATAAGTTCAATTGCATTGCATTGTGATCTAGAACTTGGCCTGAATGTTTGTTGAGGCGAAATCCGGAGTAAATACTCGGTGTAGGAAATGATCGTAGGCTTTCTTTGACCCGTTTGAGCTTTTTCAGCCTACCAAATAACATTATCTGTAGTACACCCCTTTGAGCCTAAAGCCTATTCTTTTGAAAACCGCATATTACACATATACCCTTTCTGAGTGCGTACGCACTATCACTCTCTTGGCCCGACCTCCTTGAGCGCTTTGGAAATGTGCAAGTGGCTGACAAAATTCTGCGTCGAAGTTTGCAAAGACAATAATTGTCAAAGTCCCAAAAGGGAAAAGAAAAACACAAAGGGCGACTTCACAAAAAGAAAGAAATCAAAAGCCCCGACATTAAAAAAAAGAATAAAAATGAGAGAATAACTTTGGAAAAAGCGGGCTCCAAACGAAAGATTCAAAAGGAAGTCAGTACAGAAAAACTGGGACAAAAAGAAAGCAGGTCAGCATTAAAGCACACAAATGTCAAGCACAAACGTAGTCCAACGCTCGAGGAAGGATTAGTCACTTTTTACCTAAATGATATCCATCCCTTCCCCCAAACCTACATTACAAGCCCGTGACAAGCCCTACATGATCTTATACTGAGGGTTCTCACATTAGTGGATACTTACATGACGGTCAAGCCTATGATATCACAATTGCATGCATTGAACATCCTTTTGAGTGTGAGCGCACTTCTCTAAACGTCCCAAAATTCAAAATACTGAAATATATGTGAGAAATGAGACTTTCTTTCAGTGAGGGCATTTGAAACGTGAGATTACGTGTAGTTCGAAACCTTGGCTGCAAGCAAGTATGTCGATACTTAGGTGTCTGAGGTACCATTTGAAACTATAGGAATTACCCAGAAGTCAGTCTTGTTTAGACTGGAAGTGAATAACGGAATTCCTAAGCACAATACTAATTGTTGGTATCAACTGAAGTCAGAACGTGATGCTGTCTTTTCACTTTTCAAAAAAGAAATGCATATATAAAATTTTATCATTTTTTGCATCATGAACTACGTTTTGACCTGATTCCCTCGACGGGATACGTAGGCGACCACATTGGCTTCGGTCCACATTGTTTGAAAACCCATAAAAATCCTTATTCTTTGCATCACGAACTACGTCTTGACCTGATTCCCTCTGCGGGATACATAGGCGACCACATTGGCTTCGGTCTCATTTTTTGTACATTATACAATTATTTTTGTATCATGAACTACGTCTTGACCTGATTCCCTCAGCGGGATACGTAGGCGGCCACATTGGCTTCGGTCTCATTTTTAAAAAATTATACAATCATTTTTTTGTATCACGAACTACGTCATGACCTGATTCCCTCAGCGGGATACGTAGACGGCCTAAGTCGGCTTTGATCACACCATTAGAAATCTTTCCATTGGCTCGTGTGCGACAAAATGCATGTGATTATTCCAAAAAGAGATATGAGCAATTTCCACCAGAGTTAAGTCTGTGCAGAGACTACATCAACATCAACAACATTCAGCAAGCATTCGCAGCATCCAGTAAGTCCGTGCAGAGACTACATCATCAATCGCAGCATTCAGCAAACATTCACAACTTCCAACAAGTCCGTGCAGAGACTACATCGGCAATCACAAAGTTCGGCCAAGATCCAAAGAAGCTCGCGCGAGCATTGAGAAGCATTCAAGCATCCAAAGAAGTCCACACAGTGCATCGTGACTTCGCGGCGATTCAGCAAGCATTCACAACATTCAACACGTCCGTGCAAGGAGGAAATCTCAGCATCTGCATCATCACATCAATACAACCGCCATCACGTTTTACAGGATAACATTTCTACTCATACAATTACATTACTTATAAATTCATGCGTTATCATTTTTTCCTTAACAGTTATGCACTAACCTTTTGCTTAAGTCTGAGCATGCAAGCGTCAAGAGCCAAAGCTACAAAGTCGACGCGAATCAACCACTCCTTTCCTAAAACTCACAAGTTTTCTTCGAGTGCAGGATCTTCATATCAGCAAAGGCGGGAGCACAATAATAAGCCCATGCGGGTTACAAACGTACAACGTCTATGCAATGCCGTTATCTCAATCCAGGTGATTCACAAAGCAGATACGTCCATAAAACAACACCATTTCATTGTAAGCCTATGCAACGACTTTATCTATGCTTCGTCTATACAACGACGAGTATATGCATCACGTCCATGCAACGACGTCATATCTTCTAAGCCTATGCAACGGCTTCATCATATTTCGTCTATACAATGACGAGCATCTGCATCGCGTCTATGCAACGACGTCATTTCATGTAACCCTATGCAACGACTTCATCCATGTTTCGTCTATGCAACGACGAGCATCTGCATTGTGTCTATGCAACGACGCATTTCATGTAAGCCTATGCAACAGCTTCATCTATGTTTTGTCTATGCAACGACGCATTTCATAAAAGCCTATGCAACGGCTTCATCCATGTTTCGTCTATGCAACGACGAGCATATACATCGCGTCTATGCAACAACGTCATCTCATGTAAGCATATGCAACGGCTTCATCTATGTTTTGTCTATGAAACGACGAACATCTGCATCGCGTCTATGCAACACATTTCATCTAAGCCCATGCAACGGCTTCATCTATGTTCCGTCTATGCAACGACGAACATCTGCATCGCATCTATGCAACCACGTCATTCCATGTAAGCCCATATAATGGCTTCATCTGTGTTTCGTCTATGCAACGACGATAATTTGCATCACGTCTATGCAACGACGTCATTTCATGTAAGCCCATGCAACGACTTCATCTATATTTCGTCTATGCAACGACGAACATCTGCATCACGTCCATGCAATGACGCCATCAACATCTACAAACACCATGTCTTTTCCAGCACCACATCACCTGCAACCCATTGTCAATCATACTTCACACTGGGATAAATTTTGAATTTGCGTCGGCATTGTCTTTAATTTTGCAGCATCACAGCAGCCCAGTGTCATCATGATTTGACATTTGGACAATTTTGAATCGGCGTCTACCTGCTTTAATTTTCTAGCATCGCAGCAATCCAGTGTCATCATAATTCGACACTGGGACAAAATTTTGAATTTGCATCAGCTTTTGTCCATTCTTTTTCTTGATCTTTGTTTTAATTCTGACGATGGAAACAAAATTGGCTACAAGTCAACGCCTTTGTCCGAAAACTCTTTTATCGTCTTCGGTCAAAGAGGGACAAGTTGTTGACACCCAATTTTGACCCATCTTTTAGTCATTTCTTGCAATTTTAAGCATTTTAGGACACCGCATTTTAATCACCATTTTTTGGCATTTTTTTAATATTTTTTACCTAACATTCTATGTTGTTTTATTGTAAATTGACATTATGTTTTTACTTTAATTAGGTATTAAACATTTTCAAATATTATGTTATTATTGTTGCGCGATCATTTTATTTTACTAATTTTGCATCTCTTTAAATAATTAATTGACATCCCGTCTTTACCTTTAATTAGACATTAAATATTTGTTAAATATTGTATTTTTATTATTATTGTATCGGCATTTGCATTTTAATAATTTTGCATCTTTTAAATAATTTTTTCTTTTAAATAATGAACCCGTTTTGCATTTTTGTCAAATCAGTCCAGTCCAAGGCATAATCTGGATCAGTCTAGTCCGCCAAAAGCAGAAGCCCAAACCAAGACCCAAAAAATAAAGCCCAAATAAATTTAAACTTTTGCCCCCCCCCCCCCCCAAACTCAAACCCTAAACCTAAATACCCCCTATAAATAAAAAACCTATCTTTCCCTCCCTTAAAAAAAGGCAGCCGCCCAACACAACGATCAGCCGCACAAGCCCTTATCAGACCAGCCCTTTCATTTTTTTTAAACCCCTCACTTTCCCAACATCACCGACCACTACCCCCACTCCGGCGAAGTCACGCCGCCGGAGTTCGAGTACCATCACCACATGTCGAACCTCCACCGGAGAACCCCCCCACCATCACCTTGCCTTTCCCACTCCCCAAAACCAGATCCGATGAACCACCCATCAGTCACTAGTGAGCCTCACGAACACTGACCCATCACCACCACTGCCCACGCATCCCCCTACTACTGTTACGGTGGTGTCGCTCCGACAACCTCGCAGTGGAAGTGACGCCGCCACCGTTCTCCCCTTTGTTATTGTTGTTGGTTTGTATCTTGTTGGTTTCGGTATGGTTTGATTTTTGCATTTCGTATCTCGCCGGAGTCTTTAAAACTCCGGCGATCTTGGTTATCTCCGCCGTTACTGTTCCGGCGAACTATGGTTGTTAGGGTCATTGTTCTATTTTGCTATTATTTTACTACTGTTGCTAACTATCCCACCCCGTTTTTTTTGTGTTGCTGCTTTCTTTTACCTCTACTGGTTTGGTTGTTCTTCAGGATAGATTATGGACCATTTCGCTGCTAAGTTGTTTGTTCCACTGTTGCTAAGTTATTCGTTTCATTGCTTCGCGGACTAGTGTTGGTTCACTGTTTTCCTATTATTGCTACTGTTCCGTTAGATTTCGGATTGATTTCTGGACAACTCTGCCCTTTATTTTAATAAATTGATTTTGAACGGATAATACATTATTGGTATTGACTGATTTGAACAAGATACTACACTTGCTGGCCAATGAAAAAGTTATCCGTCGATTTTTGAGGCCTCCACAGTTGCAAAGACGGAAAATGAAATAAAATGAAGCTTTCTGGGCGTTGATGATTTCTTCTACTTGCACAGGATAACCAACATGCACCGGCGGGGCGAATTTTCGCAGCCGGACTTGATTAGGATGTCCCACTTTATTTTTATATATCTGAGCCCTCCGTGTTTAAAACTATTACTGTTTTGGCGCGGATTTGAAGGTTTTATTTATTTTATTGTTTCTAACAATATTGACCGATGAAGGAATCTCCGTCTGATTTCCAAGGCCTTCCCTGTACAAAGACAGATTTATTTTTGGCTTTACTTATTAATTCTTGTTATTGCTTTTAAAATTATTTATTCTTACTAACACTTTTACTAAGTATTTATACAGGTATCCGGAGATGCATTTCAAAAGAATGTCCCGAAGTTTTATTTTATGTCGCATTTAATTTTAGTTTTATTATTCTGTATTGTATTTTATCTTAATTGTAAATTATGAGAAATGCTTAGAGTATGTAGAATAAAAGGCCAATATATAATTAACCTAGGTTTGAGCGGATAACCGCAAGTTAACGGATCTTAAAGGATGCCTAACCCCTTCCCTTTAGGATAATAAAGAACCCTGATCCAGAATCTCATTAATTTCGCAGACCATTAAATGGAGATTAATTGCAGTATTTTTATTACAATAAATCAAGTGTCCTAATTCACTTAAATAATTAGGTGGCGACTCCTCAAAATCAGCATTATTGCTCCATCCAGGGAACCGCGCCAAAGAGCAACGTTGCGGATACCTTTCAGACCCGAGGTCAAAAACGGGCGCGACAGATGGGTACAAGCTAGTAGAGATTACATGTGTGCGATTGGAACGTGAAGAAGAGGTGCAAAATCCTGAAAATTGCCACGGTTTGGCCGTGACTTTGAGATTGTTTTAGCTAAGATTTTGGTAAGTTTCCTTCTTCCTCTTGAAGTAATTATATATTACAGTTGTGGTAGATAGGGGAAGAACTTGTAACAAGAAAAATGGAGTATAAGAAACCTATGTGACATGTTGGGTGTTTTATCGATTTTCTGGACAATTTTGGTCAATGAAGGATTCGTTGGTTATTGTTGTTGTTTAACGTTTCTAATCACATGCTAAAATGAAGAAAATATTGTGGGTACAAGTTGATGTTGTTTTTATATAAATGTTGGAATACGAATTGGATTATAAGGAGTTATAAAGAGGACTTTGGTCGTAGTAGTTGGCCGGAAAACTGCATGAAACTGTGAGGCGTTGTTGTGCAGTTTTATGGACTATTTTAGACATGTTGTTATGCTGGAAAATCAGCCCTTATATTTCATGTTTAATGTAGTAGATTGCTAATAAAATTCCCGAAGGAATAAGGGTGTGGAAAGGCGTTGAAAGGCCTCACATTCCACCCTCGTTAGATTATGGACTGTTTTAAGGGATGTTTTGTGGACTGTTTTAGTATGATTATGGGGCAACATTTTACACGTCAAGTTGGCGTGTAATCCCCTTTGGTTGTTGTTTTGGTTGTGTACCTAATTGGTACTTGGTTATTGATGAAATTGTCCTTATTTATAAGGTAGAAAAGTACGTATAAGTAGGGGAAGTGCTGCCCAAATTTTTATAAGAAATGAGATTCATTATGTGGTATAAGTGTATACTAGTATCATAGAATTGATAGACGTGTTCTTGTCAATATAGGTTGAGGTACTACTTGAGACGTATTCTAGTTGTCAAGTCGGTATAGCCTATAAGGTATGTGAAACTCTCTTTTTCTTCTTTGGCATGATTGTTATGTGAAATGAGTGTATGGTATACGTACATAGCTTCTTTGGATTCTAATCCTACATGATGTATGATATGTAGTACCTTGGTTTCCAAATAATGTTTTAAAAGCGTTCATGATATATGACACTTTGATTTTCTAAAAGATGTTTTAGAAGTAGTACATGATAACTAGTGCCTTGATTTTCCAAACCATGTTTTTAATAGATACTTGATATGATAAGTGTCTTGATTTTCCAAATGATGATTTCAAAATGATACATGTATTGGATCCTAACTCTTAGTGATACATGTAGTACTTTGGGTCTTTCTAAAATGGAAATTGAGTTTATAAAGTGAATGTACGGCGGACGTACATTGTAGCAATTGATCTTAATCCTTAATGAAATATGTGATAGTGCCTTGGTGTTATAAAATGAAAGACTTGTTAGTGTCTTGGTTTCTTTAAAATGAAAGTTCATTTGAAAGATAATGTTGTTGAGAGTCAAAAGATGTTTTAAATTGTGCAAGGTTGCCATGATAGTTAAATATATAATTATATTGGGACAAGTTGCACGATCCGCAACACTTGTATACATTTAGTGGGACGGGTTGCACGATCCGCAACACTTATATATTTTTTGGGACGGGTTGCACGATCCGCAACACTATTTTATATTGGGACGGGTTGCACGATCCGCAACACTGATTTATATACATGTGCACGTGATAATTATATGGGCCGGCGTCCCATGATGTTGACTTGACTCTCGGTTAAAAGAAAAGAATGTACAGTTGGCTTTATCTTTATATGGCACGGTTGGAACTAGTATTTGATTTTTATACTTGCCCCTGTCATTCTTTCGGCTAGTTATGTGTTTAATTATTGTACCTTATGTTTTCATACTTAGTAACTGTTGTACTGACCCCCTTCGGGGGGCTGCGTTCATGTCCGCATGTGTAGGTACTCAGTTTGCTGATCCGCGTACTTAGGATCTTTGCTCAGCTGTTGATATAGCTCCCTTATTCCGGAGTCTAGTCATTTTGGTACATTTTTGTTATTACAGACTTATGTACATTCAGGGTACGGCGGGGCCTTATCCCGTCATAGATATTGTTATACTCTTAGAGGTCTGTAGTCATGTGTGGGTTGGACGTATGTACTGTTGTAGCTCATTTTGGGCTTATGTATATAATGGCAGCCTCGTCGGCTTGCCGGTTTTATCACATGAGTTGTTTTAATTATGTGAGTTTTATTTGCTTTCATTGGTTATATGGGATGTACGGGTATAAGGGTGTCCAGGTAGGGCACCAGTCGCGGGCCCGGGGTTCGGGTAATTTAATAGTTACGTTATAACATTAATTCTCACATCATTAATAAATACGTAACCTCTAGGAATGCATTTATAGAATATTATAAACAATCAACTAATAATTTAATAAATGCAAATTGCCATAATATTAATCATCATTAATATAAATATGAGTGTGTATAAAGTACATTGTGTCCTAATACAGATTGTCTCTAGGACATACATATACTTTCAATCTCTCACTTGACCTAGAGCCAGTCGCCAACATATCTAATACCTATGTTCTCAAAATGACCATTATGTTTCACCAAGCTTAATGATTTAATAAATGGGTCTGCTAGATTATTGTCTGTGGGAATATAGTCTATCTTGATATCTTCAGCTTCTACCATCTCTCTTAGGATGTGGTACTTTCTTGGTACATGCTTGTTTCTGTTTGTTGATCTTGGTTTCTTTGCTTGTGCAATCGCACCAGTGTTGTCACAATAAATAGTTATTGGACAACTAGCATCGGTACAACCTCTAGTTCCTTCAGGAACTCAGAAATCGCGACAGCTTCCTTAGCAGCTTTCGATCCAGCAATGTACTCCGCTTCAATAGTCGAGTCTGCAGTAGTAGCCTGTTTGGAAATTTTCCAGCTCGCTGCTCCTCCATTGAAAATGAATGTGTAACCAGACTGAGATTTGAAATCATCAACATCTATCTGGAAACTAGCATCGGTATACCCAGTGGCAACCATCTCATCAACTCCACCATAGACTAAAAAGTAATCTTTAGTACGCCTGAGGTACTTGAGAATACTCTTGACTGCTTTCCAGTGTTCCTCGCCAGGATTCTGCTGGAACTTGCAGGTCATACTAAGTTTAAATGCCACATCTGTCCTTGTACAGGTCATGACATACATGATTGATCCTATAGTCGAAGCATATGGGATCCTCTTTATGCGCTCAAGTTCAATAGCATTAGAAGGGCAGCCATTCTTTGATAATTTGATGCCTTGACATATCAGAAGACCGTCTTTCTTAGAATTCTCCGTTAAAAAGCGTCTAAGTACTTTGTCTATGTAGACTGACTGTGACAGCCCCAACAATCTATTAGGTCTATCTCTATAGATCCTAATTCCCAGAATGTAGCAGACTTCACCTAAATTTTTCATCATGAAGGTCTTGGACAACCAATTCTTAACTGACTGCATGAGGGTCTTATTATCTCCCATTATCAATATGTTATCAACATATATAATAATGAAGACAATACCCTCATCCTTGCGTTTAAAATAAACACAAGGATCCTCTTTGCTTCTGACAAAATCAAAAGATTTGATAGCATTGTCAAAGCAAATATTCCAACTCCTAGAGGCTTGCTTAAGTCCATAAATGGACTTCTGTAGCCTGCACACAACATTTGGTCTGGACTCACATGAAAAACCCTCGGGTTATTTCATATACACTTCCTCAATTATATTACCATTAAGGAATGCAGTTTTGACGTCCATCTACCAAATGTCATAATCATAATGTGCAGCTATCGCAAGCAAAATCCGAATAGACTTTATCTTGGTCACCGGTGAAAAAGTTTCATCACAATCCACACCAGGACGCTGTGTAAAACCTTTAGCCACTACTCTAGCTTTATAAGTCTAAACCTTTCCAGATGCATCAATCTTCTTTTTGAAGACCCATTTGCATCCTATGTGTTTAACCCCATTCAGCAAATCAACCAAGTTCCACACTTGATTGATATACATAGATCTCATTTCGGATTTCATGGTTTCTTACCATCTCTTTGAATAAATGTCTAGCATTGCTTCGCTGTAGGTTCTAGGCTCGTCACCATCTGGAATATCTAGCTCATTTTGTATTTCCACAAGCAGATTTAGTCTTTTCGGAGGACGATGAGATCTAGTAGACCTACAGAGTTGATTGTCTTGCAGTTCAGTTACAGGTATGTTCTGACTTTGAGTAGGTTCTTGTGCGCTGGTCGATCCACTAACATTAGAGCTTTCAGGAATATAATTTTCATGTCTTTACTGAATGGGAGGAAATGCAACTGGTGCACTTTCTCCCAAGGTATGTGTCGGAAGATCTTGCATTTCTGCATTACTCCTAGTAGCACTCCCACTGGCCGAAGCGGTTACCCTAAATACCCAATCTTCGCCAGAAGCTCCCACTGAATTCTTGCCTTCATTATTGGGCAAGGATTCAACCTCTTTGTTACCTTGTTCTTGAATTTCTTCAAGTTCTATCTCCGTGCAACTCTCATCCTTGTGGACATATTCATCTTCGAGGAAAGTTGTGTTCCTAGAAACAAATATCTTATGTTCTCCAGGAAGATAGAAATAGTATCCCTTAGTTTCCTTCGGATACCCAACAAAGTAACATTTCTCACTTTTAGATTCCAACTTATCAGTGATCAACTTTTTGACACATGCAGGACACCCCAGGGTCTCATGTGTCTAAGTGATATCTTCTTGCCACACCATACCTCATATGGTGTCTTTTCGACTGATTTAGATGGAACTCTGTTTAGAACATATATTGAGGTCAAAATAGTGTATCTCCAAAGGTATGTATGAAGAGCTGAAAAGTTCATCATGGAACGAACCATGTCAAGCAAGGTTCGGTTTCTCCTATCGGCAACACCATTCATCTGTGGTACTCCAGGAGGTGTCCATTCGGAATGAACTCCATGAAGCTTTAAGTAGTCAAGAAATCTTAAGTATTCACCCCCATGATCAGATCAGAGAGTCTTGATACTCTTTGAGAGTTGTTTCTCAACTTCACACTTAAACTCCTTAAACTTCTCAAAAGCCTCGGATTTGTGTCTAATAAGATACACATTTTCAAACCTTGATAAGTCGTCTGTGAAAGTGATGAAGTACAAGAAACCTTCTCTAGCTTAGGTTGAAAATGGTCTACATACGTCCGTATGTACCAACTCAAGCACCTCATTGGCACAGATCCCCTTTCCAGAAAGAGGTTTAATGGTCATCTTACCCTTCAAACAGGATTCACAGTTACCATAAAATTGTAACTCAAATGGTTCGAGGTAATTTAATTTTCTCAACCGTTCTATCATTGTTTGATTGATATGACCAAGTTTGCAATGCCACAAGTAGGTAGAATTTCTTTCATTTAACTTAGCCCTTTTTATTTTGTACATTGAAATTTTTTCTGTGGAAGTTTAATGTATACAATCCATTCACAAGAGGCGCAATTCCATACACAACATTATCTAAAGAAGGAACATAAAAACAATTGTTCAACATTAAAACTTTGTCAAAAGGTAAATCTATCCTATAAGTTCCCACACGCTCAGCAGCAACTCGTGCTCCATTTCCGACGCGCAGGTCCACCTCGCGAGGCCCGACCTTCCTGCTATCAGTCAGCCCCTGCACATTTGTACAAATATGTGAGCCACAAGCGGTATCAAGTACCCAGGAATGAGAATCATTTATATATAGATTAATTTCAATTACAAACATACCTTGCACATTAGCACCTGGTGTCATTCCTCCGCCTAGAGCAGTGCAATCCTTTCTCCAATGCCCCTTCCTGTTGCAATTCATGCAAACATCTGATGCCGGCAGTTTCTTCTTCTTCTTCTTCGCCCCTCCCTTGGGCTTCATCGCTGCTTCCGGAGCAACAACTTTGTCCTTCCCCTTCTGTTGTCCCTTACCTTTCTGTTTGGGGTGACTAGAGGAGCTAACCATCAGAATAGACTTGGTCTTTGAGGTCAATCATTCAAAAAATTTCAACATATTATGTAACTCCGACAATGTCGCTTTAGTTCCATTCATATTGTAATTGACAATGAAACTCTCAAACAATCTAGGAAGTGAGTGCAGGATCATGGTGGTGGAGATTCTGTCATGAAACTTTATGTCAATGGCGGCCAACCTCTCAATCAACTCAATCATCCTCAACACATGAGGTGAAACTTGGCCCCCTTCATTTAGCCTACACTTGAAGAGTTCTATGAGCAGGTCATACTCCATTGTCTGACTCTGCGAATCATAAAGACTCTTCAATTGGGCTAACATTTCATTAGGCCCCATAATTTCATATTGTCTTTGTAATATAGGAGACATACAAGACAACATCAAGCATTGAGCAGAGGTTACATCTTTATAATGTTTCTTGTAAGCAACCTGGTCAAAAGTTGCATACTCTGGAGAGTCCTCCGCTGGAGCGGTTGGGAATATCTTGTCTAATGTATACTCAATTTCTTCTTGTCTTAGAATAATTCTAACATTTCTTAGCCAGTCAATGAAGTTGGGTCCGGTGAGTCTGTTTGACTCCATGAGCATTTTCAACGAAAAGTTTGACAATTCTGAAGATAATAGACAAAACAGAAAAATGCAATCAAAATCCACTCTCCTAAATTATACACATTCATAATAAACTAATTTAACATGGCCTTTTGTTTAATTAGCTCCTACTATTTTGCATACTTCTACGACCCCAAGGTAGAATACGGACCTAAATCTACATAAAAGTCATAGTGGGCCAAGATCCAAACATATGATATATCCGCGTTTACTTTGGCTGATAACTTCAATAGCACACTTTGGTAGGTCCTCAACCAATTGTAAAGTAACTCTACAACTCTTGGTTTGATTAAATATCTTTCATTTTCATCTTACGTCATTAGACTAGTCCGACACTTTGGCGCCAAAATTCATCTAAACAAGCCAACCCCATTACACGATTGTGTTTAAATGCCTAAGTAAATTTAGCATTTGCAAGCAAACACTTTGGTGTAAATACTTACAAAAGTTTATTATCTACTTTCATTTTAACACATCTATGAAAGGGTCTTGATCCTCTTAGACTTAGAGCAAATGCTTTGGCATAAATACCTTTATCGCCGAAAAGGACTTAACACCCTAACAATTATAATGGACGACGCGTTATAATTAGACTTGTATTTAATATTTAGGGAACATTTTTAGTTTTCGGGGATTCATTCAAGATCAACAATTAAGTCATACATCATATGACATCCTATCATGCAATTTCTAAACACAATTAGATGGGAAATCATCAAACCCAATAGACATGATAAAAGATGGTTTTAATCACATATTGGGCGTCGTCTACCTAAACAGTTATAGCGGTCATTTGAATTTAAATAATTACTGGGCGGCGCCTACCCAGACAATAATTGCGGATGCTATGCTAATAATTTAAATGCATCATATTCAATCACTTAGCACATTTTTATATTATACAATAATATACTATTAATGATAACTATGAGTCAATTTGTCTAAACTTTACAATTTATGTAAATGCCAAACAGTCCCCAAACATTTCTGAAATTCTGATTTTCAGGATTTCTGTCAACTTTTAAAATTTACAGTTTAGTCCTTTAAGAATTTAAAAGAAATTTTGAATCCCTATAAATTCAAAAAATACAATTTCAAAACTCAGAAAATATTTTTAAGTTTCCGGGACCTGTTTGTAATTTCCAAAACCTAAAATCAACTTTCAAAAAACTTTCTTTAATTACAGATTTGCCCGAAAGGACCAACTCTGTTCGATTTTAAAACTTTATTTTCAGAAACTGAAACTTCTAAAACTTCAGATTCATAATCTGAAATTTTTAAGTCTCTGTTTCTGATTCTCGATTTTTTTTTAAATTCGTCGTCGGCACCGCGGTTCCAACAGGTGGCACCACAGTGCCTCTGAGGCAGTAAGCCACTGTAATATGCAAATTAATTAGTACCGCGGTCCTAACAAGTGGCACCGCAGTGCCTCATAATTATCGTCACAGGAACCACGGTCCCAACAGGTGGAACCGCGGTGCCTTGAAGGCAGATTGTTCGAAAAATTAATTTCAAGCTTCTGGAAGAATAGCATCGCGACTCCCATGAATAGGACCGAGGTGCCTCTGGCATCATCTGGGCAGCACCGCGGTGCTCCATCATGGAACTGCGGTGCCTCTCCTCCAGAATCACAAAATCCAAAATTTCTGAACCCCTAAAACTGGTTTAGGACCAGATCTTTCAGATATATCACTTGTATTACCATCACCATTAAAACAACATGTTCATCGACCATCAAATCTAATTTTCTTCTCGTTCTTCGTTTCAATGCACCATGCTTTAAGCCGGATAACGCATTTCAACTTAGAAGAGTTATATATTAGATTGACTTGTTCGAATACATAATTGCATTAACAGATCTGGTCACAAGGACTATGTGTTCTAAAGGTTTAGGATTTAAAGCTTTTAACAACATAAAATATAGATCTAAACAAATCCTAACCCATATTATCATTAATATCATTACAAATGACACGAAAAAGCCCTAGCTCTGATACCAGTTTACGTTGGGTTCGTACACGCAGCGGAATTTGAAAATTTATGTTCCAAACCCGACGACGGTCGAACTGCAGTATGATATGTAATGAAAATACAAAGCACATAGTAAATGTAAAACTACGACAGAAGACTTACATTTTTAATTAATCAGTCAAGAAATTGATCTTCATCGCTTTGTGTAGTCCGAGGGTGCACACGCAAACGTCCCTCGATTTGTAAGTTCTGAAACTTTGATATAATTTGCTAAGTCAGGAATGCTAGGGATTCTAACAGAGCTTTAGAAGAGATTTACCTCTCTTAGGTTTTGTGTGTGTTTGGAATGGGAGGTAAGCCCTCTATTTATAGTTGTAAACAGAGGCTTAGGGTTTCCGTGGACTGGACCCAGCAGAAAATCAGACTGGCAAAAATTTGGACTGCCAGAATCCGTACAGGCACCGCGGTCCCACTAAAGAGGCACCGCGGTGCTGCCCAGTGTTCTTGGCACCGCGGTTCTGTCCTATTTTTCAGTCTTTTCCCATTTTAATATCCCGATCATCAACCGAACATATATGTATAATCTCCTTCTAATTACATCTTTCAATCGACGGAACATTTGACTTAGTGTTACCCTTCAGGCCTTTACATATCGTCACTAATTACATTAGGATCATCACGGAACTCCTAGACTGCGCCGAAAGACGAACCCAATATGTAAAGTTTAGCTACACAAAATATGTGAACTGAACCTATATGTGAAAAGATAAAATCCCTTCATTCATGACACACTCAATAAAGCTTAGGATTTGTCAAGTGTCTATCCAAATGACTTGATTATTATAACTCATCTATATTAGTTGACAATGTGACCGTGTCACGTACATGTCCATCAGATGACCAATGACTTAGTCAACCTAATACCATATGAGTACCTGAGTGTTCACTCGAATATAAATTCAAGGAATGAATCCTTTCTTGGCTCACATACCATTTTTAATCTACTTCGTAATGCACCCAAAACAAGTCGCGTCTCAACCTATAAGGCATTTGAGCTTAGGACAGGATCAAAGTACATTACTCCATAAACAAGATGATATTGACCTCAAGTCTAAGAATTTTTATTTCCCACACGCCGATGACATTATAGACATATAACAAAATAATACATCAGCAGTGCATACCAATACTTCAACAAGTATCCATGTGTCCATCACGAGTTGTCATAACTCGTAGCAAGTGAGACATACTACATCCTTAAGGATATGATGCAGACCACATGTCGATGTATCGCATATCATCGATATCCTAATATCGATGATCATTAGTCGAGGTAATTTAAGAGTTACGTTATAATATTAATTCTCACATCATTAATAAACATGTAACCTTTAGGGATACATTTATAGAATATTATAAACAATCAACTAATAATTCAACAAATGCAAATTACTATAATATTAATCATCATTGGTGTATACATACTTTACATTGGTAATCCCACACCGTAGTATCTAGGAAATGTAGAGTGTACACATACTTTACATTCACATTGGTAGATAGAGCGACTGTTTCCGAGAGACCCTCGGTTCATTCATATAAACTAAATATAAGTACAAATTCATGAGTTCTTAGATGGGAATTGAGTTTCAATTTATTGATAGAGCTACTAATTATTTAACTTGTGTCCAATTTTGATGAGCATTTGTTTTCCTTCCTCATAAAATAAAAAAGGATGCAGTTCATCTTTACTAAAATAAGTTGAAACCTTCAAAAAGATGATAATACCTAAATTGACAATAATACATAAAAAAGACTTCACATTATTATGGCAAGGTTGATAAAATGCCAATTAAACGTCACAAAGCCCCAATGGCAAAGAAGTAGTGTTCACATACTAACTAGGGTGTATAATTGTTAGACGTGAGATTCAAAAGTGGTCGCTAGTTTAAGGATGAGAATTATTGGAAATGGATATAGTTAATGTTGGAAATTTGGACTTGGGTCACTCATGTGGGTCAACCCAGATCCATATCAAAATAAGTAAATATATATAATATATATAAAAAGGCTGCAAAAAAAAAAACTTTTTCCCAACAAAATAGAATACTCTTTTCTTCTCTGTGGTGAAAGATTCCATGGACACGTAAGCAGTCTCTATGATGTTGTTGGAGCAATCTCTATAACTAAGGTACGATGTGAATATTCATCGTGTAGTTCGTGTTCTTAACATTTGATTACACTATCGATTAGTAAAATAAATATTAAAAAATTATGGGAGAATTATGTTCGAGATTGATTATATTTTCCTTAATTGACATCAGAACTTAGGATTTTATTTGTTTCCTAGTCATATCTTTCATTGTTAAAAATATTGTTGCAGAGTAGTCGTTGTTTGCTGGTTGCAACTGTTAGAATAATTATGGGACAATTCCATAATTATCTTTATTCTCCATTAATCATGATATGATTGATATTGTAATCAATTAGTTAGGATGATTGTAAGTAATTAACATCTTATATTTTAGGTAACTTAGATTAGTATTACATCTTATGATTGTATATATTCTATCATTGAAATGAAATACTCAAGGAATCAATTTCCTACATGGTATCAAGAGTCAAAGATCTTTTGCCCTAAACTCTACCTTTCTCTTAGTCGATTTTCTTCTCTTCCCCTTGTTTTTTTTCCGACCACCTTAGGGTTTCTTCCTATCATAAACCCTAAACCTAAAACCACTTATACAACCTAGCCGACACCAACCCCACCCCCCTCGGCTACCTCTAACTCCTATCCTAAAACCCTAGCCAACACTTAGGGTTATTCACTCCACATCCATCAAAACACTAAAAATATTTCTCTTCTTCTCTAGTTTTGATTCTTGTGGAACCTATGGCCGAAAATAAATTTTTCATCCCGCTCTTACTGTCAATAACGTCAAGAACTTTATAACCATAACACTTGAAATGGAGAAAGGGCAATATATCTCTTGGGCAGAATTGTTCAAAATTCGTTATCGCGCTTATGAGGTAATCGACCATATCATACCTTCCGAGTCATCATCGGACACCATTACGGTGGAAAAAAAAAGATATGATCCCGTTTGGATGATATAGTCCTTCAATGGATTTATGACACTATATCAAACGATCTTTTACATACCATTTTGAAGTCGAACTCTACGACTCAACTGGCTTGGGAACATTTACAAAATATATTTCAGGATAACAAATTTTCTCGGGCCGTATATCTTGAATACCAATATACTAATATTAAATTGGATGATTTTTTCAACGTTTCCGTTTATTATCAGGAATTGAAGGTTCTTGCGGACCAACTTTCCAACGTTGGTTCGCTCGTAATAAATCAAAAGTTGGTCCTTCAATTGATTGCAGGGCTAAATGAACAATATGATGGAGTTGATACCTTCATTCAGCAAAGCAATCCGTTGCCTCCTTTATAGGATGCCCATTCGAGATTGATTCTCGAAGAAACATGGAAAGAAAAACAAGTATCGTCTGGGGCAGCCAATACCAGAACGACCCTCATATCCACCAATTCATTTCCGTAGATTCTCACCACAAAATTCTGGTCAGGGTGGCAGTGGCAACCGAAACAATAATGGTCAGAAATGGGGGTCAACCCGTAAGAATAACAAAGGAAGAAATAATAGTGGAAAAGGACGAATCATAAGCGACGAGCAGCAGGTCGGCGGCAACAATAACCAACTGGCGGCGGCCCAACGGTGGCACCACTACCCCGCCGAAAATCGAGGGCGGTCCACCGTGGGCTTGAGCCCAACAGTGGGCTGCCCCGCCATGTCTATATCCAAATTCGACATGGGCCATGCCTCCATCTTCAAATCGACAACCCAAAATTCTAGGTTCGCGTCCACAATATGCATTTGCAGCGCAGACACCATCTTATATTGGCTATGCACCCATAGACATTGAACAAGCCATGAACAATATGAATCTAAATGTTTTAGATGAGTCATGGTATATGGACACAGGGGCTACGTCTCACATGACGACATCTCAAGGTAATCTCTCGTCTTATTTTAATTTGAGCAAAAATAAAAATATTGTTGTCGGTAGTTGACAGAAAATTCCAATTCAGGGTATTGATCAGGTAAAATTACCCCCTCCACACCCACCTCTATCCTTGAAAAATGTTTTACATGCACCAAAACTGATTAAAAATTTGATATATGTTAGACGTTTTATAATTGAAAATAATATTTCTATGAATTGTAATCCTTTTGGCTTTTTTGTGAAGGATTTTCAGACGGGGATGCCACTAATGAGATGTAATATCACGTGGGACTTGTATCCCATCAACTGTTTCCAACAATCGCATAAACAAACCATCAATCTTTGCCGCAATTTCTCCTATTATATGGCATAATCGGTTAGGACACCCAGGATCGCCAGTTTTTAATAATATTAGGAAGAATAAATTATTTTCTTGTAACAAACTTTTGGACTCTTCTGTTTCCCAAACTTGTGTGTTTGAAAAATACATTAAGCTTCCGTTTGCATCATCTACTTCACATGCCCTTATGCCTTTTGATCTTTTGCATTGTGATTTGTGGACATCACCAGTTTTAAGTTCTGCAGGTCATAAATATTATATGCTCATTTTAGATGATTATTCGGATTTTTCTGTGGAAATTTCCCTTGGGAAATAAATTCATAGCCTATACCATTTTCAAACAATTTAGTGTTTTTACCAAAACTCAATTTGACAAATCCATTAAATATTATCAATGGGAGAATTTCATAAATGCCCAATTTAATGAGTTTTGTCACCAAAATGGAATGTCTTTACGTCTTTCATGTCCACATACATCACCACAAAATGGGAAGACCGGAAGAAAAATTAGAACAATCAATAATATGGTTCGCACTCTCCTTGTGCATTCGTACACACCACCAAAATTTTGGCACCATGCACTCCAAATGGCAACATACATTTTAAATACTCTTCCTAGTAATCTGCTCTCAAATGTGTCACCTACACAAATGTTGTACCACCGTCTCCCATCTTTTACACATTTGAGGGTTTTGAGTGTTTGTGTTATCCTTTATTTTCGTCCATAACTATTAACAAACTTTAGGCCCGTTCTACTCCTTGTGTATTTTTGGGATACCCACAAAATCATAGGGGATATAAGTGTTTTGATATGACAAATGGAAAGATCATTATTTCTCGTCACGTTATTTTTTATGGGTCTACATTCTCGTTTGCTAAATCTCACGTGGTATCCTCACCTTCATATGATTTTATGAACAATGGAATTCATCAGCTTTTGACTCACCATTTAAACACCCAAAATAATGCGGGACTCGCCCAAACACAACATCCCAGCCCAACTACCAAATGTGATTGGGCAGGTCCAAGAAGCGGCGGTCACTGCCTCTCTTCCGTTGGTCTCAGCCCAGTCTACATCTAATGGTGGGAAAGCCCAACCAAGGACAACAACTACCCCATTGCCCCTACACCAGCCCACTATTTTGGCCCAATCTCGGACGGCTAACCAACCTGACAACCCAAATCGTACTATTGAAACTCATGCAATGCACATATTCTTTCGCTCTAAGCGTCATTTTAACCTAATAGCCTCAGTCCAACCATCACCACTTCTTAAAAATTTCAAAGCAGCCTTATCAGACCCGAATTAGAAAGCTGCCATATTAGACAAATTTAATACTCTTATTAAAAATAAGACGTGGGACTTAGTGCCACGTCCAACTAATGCAAACATAATTCGGTCTATGTGGGTCTTTATCATAAAAAGAATTATGATGGTGTTATACCCCGTAGTTCTGACCCTACGTATGGAAACGTACGAAAGTATGTAAGACTTAAAATTTCTGAAGGACAGGTTGACGGGTCGTTCCGGACGGTTTTTAGTCAACTTTGAGGCGGGTTATGACCCGATTCGTTGGGAGTTCCTAAGTATTTTAAAGGCCTAGGACGTAGTTCGTTGAGTCTTGATTCCAACGCAACCAACCGCTCAATCGATAGGCGTCGAGTAGAAAGTTATGAGAGTTACAAGTTCAGCGCAATGGGCGTAAATACGTTCGAGCAAAGCGCGAGGCGCGGCGCAGTATGCAGGCCGTGGCGCCTAAAGTACCGAGGTCGCAGATTGCAGCGCGGCGCCAGCCAGATGCGCGCGCCAAAGTTCGAGAGCTGCGGAGGTTTGGCGCCGGCTGGCCATGGCGCGAGGCGGGGAATTTGGGCGGAAAAACCTAGAAAATCTGATTTTTGTTTTAAAAGAGACCATGGGAGGGTGACAAGTGTCCCCTCCCATCTGATTTTCTGTTGCATGCAATATATTGACCAAGACTTGGTCATTGTCTATCTTTCATCTTCTCTCTCTCTCTCTCAAATTGCTCCCCCTTCTCTCTAAAAACCCTTAGAAAAATCTGAAAGTTAAGAACAAGAAAAGGAAGCTTGTAGCTAGCTTGTTGGCATTATTGTGGTAGTGTTCTTGGCAAGGAAGCTAGCAATATTTGGAATAAGTTTTGGCTAAAACTTTAAGGTAACATTTCTTCTTTTAAACTTAGTTCTAGTGTTGCATGCTTAGAAAGCAAGATCTTGTGGTAGTAAAATAATGCACTTGGAGTCTTTGCATGCAAGTAAATGTGGTTTGGATATGAAGAATGGGTTAAGAAGAACAAATGAGCTTGTTGTAGCCTAAAAACTACCTTAGAATTGTTAAGTGATTTGTTGTAAACTTATGAGGCGTAAATTTTGGGTGAAATCCCTTTGAATTGTTGGATTGATTGAGCCTAAAATGTGGTGTTTTGATGATAATTTCGCCTTGAGAAAGGTGGCAAAGTGAGTAGAAACAAAGGAAATGCGCCCGATTTTTCTTAGAATTTAGTGACTTTGAACTTGGATTGTTCTACATTAAGATTAGAGGTTAATAAACGTATCATGACTATTATAGGTTGAAATATTACTTGCGGTAGTTTGGACTTGGCAAGTGGATTGACCAAAGAGGTATGTGAAGCTTTCCTATCTCTTGAGCATGAATAGATGAAACTATGTAGTACGGTAGACGTACAAGATTTGGTGTTCTTACTTGTTTTGAGTATAAAATGACTTTTCGCTTTAAGAACGTAGAAGTCCCAGCGTTAAGGGAAAAGTATGATTTTTACTAAAGTATAGAGTTAATATAACAACTTTATGGGAAGTTGGTCTATTAGCTTCATAAAAGGTTAATGAGAAGGGATTTACTCTAAGTAAGATAATTATATGAAGAGGCAAATTGATTTAAAGGCATCAATTGCCCAAAGGCTTTTATGTATAAAGAAGAGTCACTTTTGAAAGAGTTGAAGTATGTAGTACGTGGGTTAAATTCCCGGTGTTCTTTTATTAAAGATATGGTTAAGTGCCTTAAGTAAACTAAAATGAGAGAGTATGTGAACAAGACTAAAAAGAAGTTATAAGTTTTCTTAACTTATTATTATTATGATATGATGACAGTTTGTGATAGGGTAAGAGTATGTCTGAGGGGCAAGCCCCAAGATCGTCATACCACCTCCTTCAGTGTAAGAGTATGTCTGAGGGGCCAGCCCCAAGATCGTCATACCATCTGCTTCAGTGTAAGAGTATATCTGAGGGGCAGATCCAAGATCGTTATACCATCTGCACCAGTATAAGAGTATATCTGAGGGGCAAGCCCCAAGATCGTTATACCATCTGCTCCAGTGTAAGAGTATATCTGAGGCACAGCCCCAAGATCGTTATACCATCTGTTTCAGGGTAAGAGTATATCTGAGGGGAAAGTCCCCAAGATCGTTATACCACCTGTTCCGTGGATTTGCTACCCATGATGCGAGGAATACCTCATGCGAGTCCTTATGGGCTTATGCGGGTGAAATAGTCCCACGCCAGCAGTAATGACGCGAGGAGTACCTCATGCGGGTCCACGGGACCCACGCGGTGAAATAGTCCCGGGAGTAGGATGGTTTCTTTTGATACTACTACGAGTACACTGTTTTGATCATGAGCCTCCTATTTTATGCGATTATATATGTATATATACTTGTCACTCTATGTTAGTAAGGCACAAGAAAAGGTATTTTATTGTCTTCCATGACTCAGCTTGCTTTTAGACTTATGATATCATATTACATATTTTCCCGACTTTACATACTTGGTACATATCAGTGTATCGACCCCTTCCCTGGCTGCGTTACGCCGCAGGCAGTAAGTGCATTGAGGATCCTCGTTCTTAGGATCACTATTCCTGTCGAAGCTCCATTCCTCGGAAGCTTATTTATTAGTATGGATATTCACGATGCTATAGGTATTTTGTACATCCAGGGTATGGCGGGGCCTGTCCCGCCACGATTGTTATCTTTAAGTGTGGCCACCTATATATTTTGGGCTATAAGAACCGGTTGTATTATAAATACTTTGTTTAAGTATGTTTATGGAAGGCGACTTTATCGGTGGCGATTATGTTTTACCCTTTTATGAAGTTATGTGTTGTGTTATGTTCACGCTATTCTCTCGACATATACCGACAGGTACCCCAAAGAGGGTACTAGTCGCGGCCGGTCGGGTCGTGACAAAAGTGGTATCGTGAGCGATTAGTCCTCGGAAAGAGTCCACGTAACGTGTCTAGTAGAGTCTTGATTATCGGTGTGTGCACCACATCTATAATCGTGAGGCGCAGGATATTTAGGGTTGGTTTCCATTCTTTCACTCTAAGATCGCAATAGAGCCGAGTTATAGGTTGAATCTCCCGATGTTTTCCTTTATGTATCGATTATGCCTCCACGCAAGGCAACCGCGCCCGAGCGGCAAGGCGGTGAGAGTCTTTGCTAGTGGACGCGGAGAATCACGAGGCACAGCCCAATCCTTACCAGAGATGATGTTTAGGCGGCGAGTTCCACGCCGCCGCCACGCAGAGTTCGAGGCGGACGCGCCATCGAGATCATGCAGACGAGCCTCCACAAATCGTGGCCCGAGTACGTAGAGATTATGGGGAACAGATTCGGCCATCGACCAAAGATAGCGGTGGCAAGCCGACAGAGCAGCGCCAACCCTAGAGCCGATAGCCACTTGATTCGGATTTCTGGTTGTCACCCACCCGAAGTTCTATGGTTCGAGATTCGATGAGGATCCGCAGGAGTTTGTCCGACGATTACAGGACCATGCAGTTCTTAGGGCATCGAATCGAGTCATACACTAGCTTACCGTTACGCGATATTGCGTTGAACTGTTTGAGTCATGGGTATTGTCGAGGTGATGATGCTCTTCCGGTGATTGGGAGGAGTTCACAGAGGCGTTCTAGACCACTTCTTGCCTCCCGAGGTGAGGAGAGCCCGCGTGAGATAGGTTCTTGACCTTGAGACAAGACGGAGGACTATCGGGAGTCTGACTGAGTTTGACTCTGGCGGATATGCACACACCATTGTAGGCGATATGGCGAGCGGGGTTCATAGATGCGTGATGGGGCTGGCCGTCACATGATTCGCTTGCTTAGGAGTGGCACTTCAGCGAGGATGGATATTGCCGAGATGCGAGCATACGCGCGAGGATCGAGGCGAGAGCGGGATCGGCTAGATTTGGGCGGCCAGAGGCGGAGACATCGGGTTCTCAGGCGATTTTGGCGGCGGCCTCGGCGAACTAGGTCCACCTTCCGGCCGGCTCGAGTGCTCCTTCACGGATTTTGGCGGAGGTCGTCAGCGAGGTTATCGAGGCGGTCGGGCTCCGGGGCGTCGAGTTTCGGGAGGCGAGACCGGCGCTGTCGAGACCACCTACCTCTCGGTGTGTTCGATGCGGTAGGTCTCATCCGGGCGAGTGCCGTATGGGTTCGAGATCATGTTACTCTTGTGGCGGCAGGCCATCCGGAAGAGATTGTCCGTCGCTTGGCGGCGGGAGCGTGCAGTTCAGCCAGCGGGTGCATTCTTTGGATCTTCATCTTGATGGTTAGACGCCCGGAGGCGAGTACTTATGGGCGGCGCGCGGCGGTCGTGGTAGGGGTTCGATTCTAGCGGTCCTCGAGCGCATCTATGCTATGTCGGTCAGCGGGACCGGGGCGTCGCGGATGTAAATCCGCAGTACATTATTGGTTTCTTCTTTGTGATGTATATGCTTTGATAAATCCGAGTTCTACCTTGTCCTACATATCTCCTCATATTGCGGTAGAATAGGGATGAGCAGGAGTCCATAAGACCTTTTGAGGTGGCTACGCGATGGGTGATTCGATGGTAGCGGCGAGTGTATAAGGCTTGTCTGTGACTATAGATAGCCGTCGGACTCTGGCGACTTGATAGAGTTGGATATGCGGACTTTGATGTGATTATGGGTATGGATTGGCTAGCATCTTGCTATGCCAACGTGGGTAGGAGAGATTAGTTCGGTTCGGTTTCGTGGCGATTATCGAGTGGAAGGGAATCTTTGCGTCGCCCAGGGGTAAGTTTATTTCTTACCTCAAGGCTAGGAAGATGGTGCGGAAAGGGTATATCTACCATATGGTTGGGTATTCGACCGAGGTGAGGTACCGGACCTTGATCGATTCGGTCGTTAGAGAGTTTCGGACGTATTCGGATGAGCTTAGGGTATCCTCCGAAAGGAGATTGAGTTTTGCATTGATTTGGCGCGGATACTCGGCGATATCTATTCGCCATACAGGATGGCACTTGAAAGTGAAGAGTTGAAGGACCGGTGAAAGATTTCTTTGGAGAAAGGCTTTATTAGGCCAAGTGTTTCTCCTTGGGAGCACCGGTGTTATTTGTAAAGAAAGAAGGATGGGGCAGCTGCGTATGTGTATTGATTACGAGCGGTGAACAAGATAACTATCAAGAATAGATATCCTCCCGGGATTGACGATTTGTTTGACCGATTCACGAGTGCAAAGTGTTTTCAAGATAGACCTACGGTGCAGTTATCATCAGTGCGAGTTAGAGAGGTAGATATCCCAAAGCGCATTCGGGACCGGTATGGGCACTATGAGTTCGAGGTGATGTCTTTCGGGTTGACAACGCCTTGGCGATATTCATGGATTTGATGAACAGTGTGTTCAAGCCATTCTTGGATATGTTCGTTATAGTATTTATTGATGATATCTTGGTGTATTCGCGCACAGAGCAGGAGCATACAGATCATTTGAGGGCGGTATTGGGAGTCCTCAGGGACCGGCAGTTGTATGCCAAGTTCTCGAAGTGCGAGTTAGTGGCGTCGGTGGCTTTCTTAGGGCATGTTATTATCGGGTAGATGGTATTCGGGTTGTCTGACAAAGATTGAAGCGATCGAGACTTGGCCTAGACCAGCTACTGCAAGCAGTGCGCGGCTTTGGGCACTTGCGAGTTATTATCGGAGGTTTGTGGAGAAGTTTGCTTCTATTTCAGCACCTTTGACTAAGGCGGACTCGAGCGGCTATGTTCGGTGGGCGGATACTTGTGAGAAAGTTTTGGTTGCTAAAGGAGAAGTTGACAACCGCCCGATTCTTACTCTTCAGAGGGCTTAGATGGATATGTGGTTTTATTGTGACGCGTCAGTGTCGGGCTTGGAGTGCGTCTGATGCGGCCGCGGCAAGGTTATAGCTTATGCGTCCCGGCGGCTTAGGAAACATGAGAAGAACTATCCCACACATGACTTGGAGGCGGCGATGATTCGTACCTTAAAGATGCGGAGACATTATTTATATGGAGTTCATGTGGACATTTACGGACCACAAGAGTCTCGGTATATCTTCGGCCGGAGGAGTGAACTTGCGGCGAGGCGGTGGTTGGAACTACTTAAGGATTACGATGTTGATATTCTATACCACCCGGGGAAGGCCAATGTAGTGGCGGATGCCCAGTCGCGGTCGATGGGTAGTGCATGCGATGTTCACCGGAGAAGAGGATATGGTCAGAGTTACATCGATTAGCGAGCCTTGGGGTTCGTTTGGTTGATTCGATAGTGAGAATTCGGGTTGAGAGGTTGCGAGTCTTCTATCATCGAGGAGGTAAGGAGGCGACGATGAGGATCCGATTTTGATGCAGATGCGAGATGCGGCTCTCGAAGGAGAAGAGTCTATTTGAGTAGCGCTGATGGGGTGCTAAGATTCGAGGCGGTTGTGTGTTCCGATGTAGCGAGACTTCGTCGGATTGCAGGAGGCACACGCGGTGCTCGTTATTCTATTCATCCGGTCGACTAAGATGTACCATGACCTCGGTCGTGTATTGGTGGGATGGCCTAAAGAGGGGCGTTGCGGAGTTCGTGGCACGATGCGGGTGTCGTGAGTTAAGATTGAGCACGAAGCGGAGGCTGTTGCGAGCCATTGATATTCCGACTTGGAAGTGGGAGGTGATAAATATGGATTTTATTACGGGCTACCTACCACTCGGAGGAAGCATGATTCCATTTGGGCGATTGTCGGCGGTGGCGAAATCAGCCCATTTTCTTCCGATCGAGCGGCGTTTTGGTGAGGACTATGCGATTATATATTAGAGATTGTGAGGCGCGAGTCGGTGTCGATTATATCAGATAGAGAGCCCGATTCTCGGCTAACTTAGAGGTCCTTTCGAAGGATTAGGGACACATGTGAGTCTCGATGCGGCGTTTCACCTCGGACGGGACGGGCGGTAGCGCACTATCCGAACTCGAGGATATCTGCGGGCTTGTGTTATTGATTTCGAGGTAGTGGGAGGATCATTTACCTCTCGTGGAGTTTGCTTATAACAATAGCTACCATTCCGGTATTCGGATGGCGCGCCATGAGGCCTTATACGGGAGGAAGTGCAGTCACCGATAGGCTGGTTCGAGTGGGAGAAGTTCGATTAGTCGGGCGGACTTAGTCAGTGACGATGGATAAGGTGAAGCTTATCCGGGAGGCGGTTGTTGGCGGCTCAGTCGGCAAAAGTCGTATCACGGATCATCGGCGTCGACACTTGGAATTTGAGATAGATGATTGGGTTTTCCTAAAGGTATCGCCCGTGAAGGCGTGATGAGATTTGGAAAGAAAGGAAGCTTAGCCCAAGTACATTGGGCGTATCGATTGTCCGTAGGGTAGGCAAGGTTGCTATGAGTTAGATCTTCCGTCCGATTTGGGGCGGTGCATCGATTTTCATGTGTCCGTATTTGCGGAAATGTATTGGAGATCCATCTAGAGTGCACCGGTTCGGGATGTCCAAATGTGAAGGAGTTATCGTATGAGGAGAGTCCCATAGCGATACTCGATCGTCGAGTTAGGCGACTTGGACGAAAGGCGTGGCTTAAGTCGAGGTCACATGGCGGAGCAACAGGAGGAAATGGCGTGGGAAGCGAGAGGATGACATGATGAAGAAGTATCCTCACTTATTCCCTATACCTCGGGTAACCTACTTTCTGCTTGTTAGTTTTGATTTAGCATTTACGCTTACGTATGTTGTGGCTCGTGGAGCTTCTTTATTACGAATGAATAGTTAAGAGGGTCTATGTCGATGTTGTGATTTGAGTAAGCCTAGAAGGAACATTCGGGACGAATGTTTCTAAGGGAGAATGTTATACCCGTAGTTCGACCTACGTATGGAAGCGTCACGAAAGTATGTAAGACTTAAAATTTCCGAAGGGCGAGGTTGTGAGTCGTTCGGACGGTTTTAGTCAACTTTGAGGCGGTTATGACCCGATTCGTTGGGAGTTCCTAAGTATTTTAAAGGCCTGGGGCGTAGTTCGTTGAGTCTTGATTCAGCGCAACCAACCGTTAAATCGATAGGCGTCGGAGTAGAAAGTTATGAGAGTTACAAGTTCGTAGCGATCGGGCGAAATACGTTCGAGCAAAGCGGCGAGGCGCGGCGCCGTATGCGACGCGGCGCCTAAAAATCTTGAGGTCGCGAAGTTGCAGCGCCAGCTGAGACAGCGAGGCGCGGCGCGAAAGTTCGAAACTGCGGAGGTTTTGTGCCCAGCGGCCATGGCGCCGGCGAGAATTTGGGCGGAAAAACCTAGAAAATCTGATTTTTGTTTTAAAAGAGACCATGGGAGGGTGACAAGTGTCCCCTCCCATCTGATTTTCTGTTGCATGCAATATATTGACCAAGACTTGGTCATTGTCTATCTTTCATCTTCTCTCTCTCTCTCAAATTGCTCCCTTCTCTAAAAACCCTTAGAAAAATCGAAAGTTAAGAACAAGAAAAGGAAGCTTGTAGCTAGCTTGTTGGCATTGTTGTGGTAGTGTTCTTGGCAAGGAAGCTAGCAATATTTGGAATAAGTTTTGGCTAAAACTTTAAGGTAACATTTCTTCCTTTAAACTTAGTTCTAGTGTTGCATGCTTAGAAAGCAAGATCTTGTGGTAGTAAAATAATGCACTTGGAGTCTTTGCATGCAAGTAAATGTGGTTTGGATATGAAGAATGGGTTAAGAAGAACAAATGAGCTTGTTGTAGCCTAAAAACTACCTTAGAATTGTTAAGTGATTTGTTGTAAACTTATGAGGCAGAAATTTTGGGTGTGAAATCCCTTTGAATTGTTGGATTGATTGAGCCTAAAATGTGGTGTTTTGATGATAATTTCGGCCTTGAGAAAGGTGGCAAAGTGAGTAGAAACAAAGGAAATGCTGCGATTTTTCTTAGAATTTAGTGACTTTGAACTTGGATTGTTCTACATTAAGATTAGAGGTTAATAAGCGTATCATGACTATTATAGGTTGAAATATTACTTGCGGTAGTTTGGACTTGGCAAGTGGATTGACCAAAGAGGTATGTGAAGCTTTCCTATCTCTTGAGCATGAATAGATGAAACTATGTAGTACGGTAGGCGTCTGAATTTGGTGTTCTTACTTGTTTTGAGTATAAAATGACTTTTCATTTTAGAGCGTATAAGTCCCTTGGTTAAGGAAAAGTATGATTTTTACTAAAGTATAGAGTTAATATAACAACTTTATGGGAAGTTGGTCTATTAGCTTCATAAAAGGTTAATGAGAAGGGATTTACTCTAAGTAAGATAATTATATGAAGAGGCAAATTGATTTAAAGGCATCAATTGCCCAAAGGCTTTATGTATAAAGAAGAGTCACTTTTGAAAGAGTTGAAGTATGTAGTACTTGGGTTAAATTCAGTGTTCTTTTATTAAAGATATGGTTAAGTGCCTTAAGTAAACTAAAATGAGAGAGTATGTGAACAAGACTAAAAAGAAGTTATAAGTTTTCTTAACTTATTATTATTATGATATGATGTGATTTGTGATAGGGTAAGAGTATATGCGAGGCAAGCCCCAGATCGTCATACCACCTCCTTCGATGTAGAGTATATGCGAGGGCGGCCCAGATCGTCATACCATACGCCGGTGTAAGAGTATATCGAGGCGGATCGAGATCGTTATACCATCTGCACGATATAAGAGTATATCGAGGCAAGCCCCAGATCGTTATACCATCTGCTCGGTGTAAGAGTATATCGAGTGCGACCCAGATCGTTATACCATCTGTTTGAGGTAAGAGTATATCCGAGGAAAGTCCCCAGATCGTTATACCACATTAGTGGATTTGCTACCCGTGATCGAGGAATACCTCATGCGAGTCTTATGGGCTTATGCGGGTGAAATAGTCCCGTGCGGCGGTGCAGTGATCACGAGTACCTCATGCGGGTCCACGGGACCCGTGCGGGTGAAATAGTCCCGGGAGTAGGATGGTTTCTTTTTGATACTACGGGCGAGTACCTGTTTTGATCATGAGCCTCTATTTTATGCGATATTATATATGTATATATACTTGTCACTCTCATTGTTAGTAAGGCACGATAAAGGTATTTTATTGTCTTCCATGACTCGGCTTGCTTTTAGACTTATGATATCATATTCTGATATTTTCCAGCTTTACATACTTGGTACATATTGTGTCTTGACCTTCCCGAAGTGCGTTAAATCTTTGCGGTAAGGTAGCAATTGAGATCCTCGTTCTTAGGATCACTATTAGGTGTCGAAGCTCCATTCCTCGGAAGCTTATTTATTGGTATGGATATTCCACGATGCTATAGGTATTTTGTACATCCGGGGTATGGCGGGCCTGTCATACGATTATTATCTTTAAGTGCAGCGGCCACCTATATATTTTGGGCTATAAGAACGGTTGTATTATAAATACTTTGTTTAAGTATGTTTATGGAAAGCGACCTTATCGGTGGCGATTATATTTACCCTTTTATGAAGTTATGTGTTGTGTTATGTTCATTGCTATTCTCGACATATACGGCGTAAAGTGAGGGTACTAGTCGCGGCCGGTCGGGTCGTGACAAAAGTGGTATCGAGCGATTAGTCCTCGGAAAGTGTCCATGAGCGTGTCTAGTAAGTCTTGATTATCGGTGTGTCGTGCACCACATCTATAATCGGGAGGCTGCGAGATATTTAGGGTTGGTTTCCATTCTTTCACTCTAAGATCGTGCAATAGAGTGAGTTATAGGTTGAATCTCCCCGATGTTTTCCTTTATGTATCGATTATGCCTCGCGCAGGCAACCGCGGCCCGAGAAGGGCAAAGCGGTGAGAGTCTTTGCTAGTGGGGCGCGGAGAATCACGAGGCAGGCCCAATCCTTACGAGAGATGATGTTTAGGCGGCGAGTTCCACGTCGTCGCCGGCCTCAGAGTTCGAGCGTGGCGGGCGGCTCACGAGACCGCGATGCAGGAGCCTCAGCTCGCGATCGAGAACTGGTCACGAGAGATTATAGGGAGCAGTTGATTCTTGGCCAGCGATAGTGGCGGCGGCCGGCGAAGCGGCGGCGACCACTGGCCAAACGGTTCTGGTTCGGGATTTCTGAGTTGTCACCCACCGAGTTCTATGGTTCGAGATTCGATGAGATCGCGGGAGTTTGTCAGCGATTCTGACGGACCATGCGAGTTCTTAGGGCATCGGAATCGAGTGCATTACACTGAAACTGCTTACGTTCTGCGATATTGCGTTGGCTAGTTTGAGTCATGGGTATTGTCGAGGGTGATGATGCTCTTCCGGTGATTGGGAGGAGTTCACTGAGGCGTTCCTAGACCACTTCTTGCCTCACGAGGTGAGAGAGCCAGCGTAGATAGGTTCTTGACCTTGAGGCAAGGCGGGAGGACTATCGGGAGTCTGACACAGAGTTTGACTCCTTGGCGGATATGCACACCATTGTAGGCGATATGGCGGACGGGGTTCATAGATACGTGATGGGGCTGGGCCGTCACGCATGATTCTGCTTGCCGAGTGGCACTTCAGCCGAGATGGATATTGCGGGGATGCGAGCATCTGCGAGGATCGAGGCGAGAGAGCGAGATCGGCTAGATTTGGGCGGCCAAGAGGCGAGACATCGGGTTCTCGAGAGCGATTTTGGCGGGCGGCCTCGGCAGGAACTAGGTCCACCTTCCGGCCGGCTCGAGTGCTCCTTCACGCTTTTACGGCGGGAGTCGATCAGCGAGGTTATCGGGAGGCGGTCGGGCTCGGGGCGTCGAGTTTCGAGGGAGGCGAGCCGGCTGTCGAGACCACCTACCTCGGTGTGTTCGATCACGGTAGGTCTCATCCGGCGAAGTGCGTATGGGTTCGAGATCATGTTACTCTTGTAGCGCAGGCCATCCAAGAAGGATTGTCCGCCCCAGCGGCGGAGCATTACGGTTCAGCCGACGGTCATTCTTTGGATCTTCATCTTCGATGGTTAGACGCCCGAGGCGAGGTACTTATGGCCAGCGGCCGCGGCAGGTCGTGGTAGGGGTTCGATTCTAGCGGTCCTCGTAACCGCATCTATGCTATGTCCAATGACAGACCGAGGCGTCGCGGATGTCGCCACAGTACATTATTGGTTTCTTGCTGTGATGTATATTCTTTGATAGATCCAGGTTCTACCTTGTCCTACATATCTCCTCATATTGCCAGTAGAATAGGGATAGAGCCCGAGTCCATAAGACCTTTTGAGGTGGCTACGCGATGAGTGATTCGATGGTAGCGGCGAGTGTATAAGGCTTGTCCTGTGACTATAGATAGCCGTCAGACTCTAGCCGACTTGATAGAGTTGGATATGACAGACTTTGATGTGATTATGGGTATGGATTGGCTAGCATCTTGCTATGCCAACGTGGACTGTAGAGAGAGATTAGTTCGGTTCCAGTTTCCCGGCGAGCCGGTTATCGAGTGGAAGGGGAATACTGCATCGCCGAGGGGTAAGTTTATTTCTTACCTCAAGGCTAGGAAGATGGTGCGGAAAGGGTATATCTACCATATGGTTCGGGTATTCGACACTGAGGCTGAGGTACGGCACCTTGATCGATTCGGTCGTTAGAGAGTTTCCAGACGTATTCCCAGATGAGCTTCCGGGTATCCCTCCCGAAAGGGAGATTGAGTTTTGCATTGATTTGGCGCCAGATACTCGGCCGATATCTATTCCGCCATACAGGATGGCACCTGCCGAGCTGAAGGAGTTGAAGGACCAGCTGAAAGATTTGCTGGAGAAAGGCTTTATTAGGCCAAGTGTTTCTCCTTGGGGAGCACCAGTGTTATTTGTAAAGAAGAAGGATGGGACGCTGCGTATGTGTATTGATTACAGGCAGCTGAACAAGGTAACTATCAAGAATAGATATCCTCCCGAGATTGACGATTTGTTTGACCGATTCACGGTGCAAAGTGTTTTTCAAGATAGACCTACGATGCAGTTATCATCAGTGCGAGTTAGAGGTAGATATCCCAAAGATCGCATTCAGACCGGTATGGGCACTATGAGTTCGAGGTGATGTCTTTCGGTTGACCAACGCCCCAAAGTATTCATGGATTTGATGAATAGGGTGTTCGTGCCATTCTTGGATATGTTCGTTATAGTGTTTATTGATGATATCTTGGTGTATTCGCGCACAGGCGGGAGCATCTGATCATTTGGAGGCGGTATTGAGTCCTCCGAGGCCGCGATTGTATGCCAAGTTCTCGGTCACGAGTTAGGCTGGCGTCGATGGCTTTCTTAGGGCATGTTATCGGGGCCGATGGTATTCGGGTTGATACAAAGAAAGATTGAAGCGATCCAAGACTTGGCCTAGACCCACTACACCGGCAGAGTGCGCGGCTTTGGGCCTTGCGAGTTATTATCGGAGGTTTGTGGAGAAGTTTGCTTATTTCGACCTTTGACTAAGGCGACTCGGAAAGCGGCTATGTTCGATGGACGGATAATTATGAGTAAAGTTTTCAGTTGCTAAAGGAGAAGTTGACAACCGCCCCAGTTCTTACTCTTCCGGAGGGCTTAGATGGATCTGTGGTTTATTGTGTCGCGTCAGGTGTCGGGCTTGGGTGCGTGCTGATGCAAAGACGGCAAGGTTATAACTTATGCGTCCCGGCTTAGGAAACATGAGAAGAACTATCCCACACATGACTTGGAGCCGGCGCGATGATTCATGCCTTAAAGATGCGGAGACATTATTTATATGGAGTTCATGTGGACATTTACACGGACCACAAGAGTCTCGGATATCTTCGGCAGGAGCTGAACTGCGGCGAGACGGTGGTTGGAACTACTTAAGGATTACGATGTTGATATTCTATACCACCCGGGGAAGGCCAATGTAGTGGCGGATGCCCAATCGCGGTCGATGGGTAGTCCATGCGATGTTCACCGCAGAAGAGGATATGGTCCGAGAGTTACATCGATTAGCGAGCCTTGGGGTTCGTTTGGTTGATTTCGATAGTGAGGAATTCGGGTTCGAGAGGTTGCCGAGTCTTCTATCATCGGCGAGGTAAGGAGGCGGCATATGAGGATCCGATTTTGGTGCGATGCGAGATGCAGCTCTCGGAGGAGAAGAGTCTATTTGAGGTAGCGCTGATGGGGTGCTAAGATTCGAGGCCGGTGTGTTCCCGATGTAGACAGACTTCGCCGCAGATTTCGGGAGGCACACGGTGCTCGTTATTCTATTCATCCGGGTCGACTAAGATGTACCATGACCTCGGTCGTGTATTGGTGGGATGGCCTAAAGAGGGGCGTTGCGGAGTTCGTGGCACGATGCGTCCGAATTGTCGAGTTAAGATTGAGCACGGCTTGGAGGGTGTTGCGAGCCATTGATATTCGACTTGGAAGTGGGAGGTGATAAATATGGATTTTATTACGGGCTACCTACCACTCGGAGGAAGCATGATTCCATTTGGGCGATTGTCGGACGAAATCAGCCCATTTTCTTCCCGATCGAGCAGCGTTTTGGTGAGACTATGCCCGATTATATATTAGAGAGATTGTGAGGCACGAGTCCCTGTCGATTATATCGAGATAGAGCCCGATTCTCGGCTAACTGGAGGTCCTTTCGGGATTAGGGACACATGTGAGTCTCGACGGCGTTTCACCCTCGACGGACGGGCCAGCCGGCGCACTATCCGACACTCGAGGATATCTTTGCGGGCTTGTGTTATTGATTTCGAGGTAGTGGAGGATCATTTACCTCTCGTGGAGTTTGCTTATAACAATAGCTACCATTCCGATTCGGATGGCGCCTTATGAGGCCTTATACGGGAGGAAGTGCAGGTCACCGATAGGCTGGTTCGAGGTGGGAGAAGTTCAGTTAGTCGGGCCAGACTTAGTTCAGCAGGCAGTGGATAAGGTGAAGCTTATCCAGGAGCGTGTGTTGGCAGCTCAGAGTCGGCAAAAGTCGTATGCAGATCATCGGCGTCGACACTTGGAATTTGAGATAGATGATTGGGTTTTCCTAAAGGTATCGCCCATGAAGGGCGTGATGAGATTTGGAAAGAAAGGGAAGCTTAGCCCAAGGTACATTGGGCCGTATCAGATTGTCCGTAGGGTAGGCAAGGTTGCCTATGAGTTAGATCTTCCGTCCGATTTGGAGGCGGTGCATCCAGTTTTTCATGTGTCCATGTTGCGGAAATGTATTGGAGATCCATCTAGAGTGCACCCGGTTCAGGATGTCCAAGTAACAGAGGAGTTATCGTATGAGGAGAGTCCCATAGCGATACTCGATCGTCAGGTTAGACGACTTCGGACGAAAGACGTGGCTTCCGTCAAGGTCCTATGGCGGAACGAAAACAGGGAGGAAATGACGTGGGAAGCAGAGGATGACATGATGAAGAAGTATCCTCACTTATTCCCTATACCTCCAGGTAACCTACTTTCCTGCTTGTTAGTTTTGATTTAGCATTTACGCTTCTGTATGTTGTGGCTCGTGGAGCTTCTTTATTACGAATGAATAGTTAAGAGGGTCTATGTCGATGTTGTGATTTGAGTAAGCCTAGAAGGAACATTCGGGACGAATGTTTCTAAGGGGGGGAGAATGTTATACCCCGTAGTTCTGACCTACGTATGGAAACGCATTGAAAGTATGTAAGACTTAAAATTTCCAGAAGGACGAGGTTGTGGTTCGGACGGTTTTAGTCAACTTTGAGGCGGGTTATGACCCGATTCGTTGGGAGTTCCTAAGTATTTTAAAGGCCTAGCGCGTAGTTCGTCGAGTCCGGAGGCCAACGCAACCAACCGTTAAATCGATAGGGCGTCGAGTAGAAAGTTATGAGAGTTACAAGTTCGTATGATCGGGCGAAATACGTTCGAGCAAAGCGGCAGGCCGCGGCCAGTATGCGAACGGCGCCTAAAGCATCGAGGTCGCGAAGTTGCAGCGCCAGCTGGACAGGCGCGGCGCGAAAGTTGAGAGCTGCGGAGGTTTCAGCCATGGCCTGGCACGCGTGGCCGGCGTGAATTTGGGCGGAAAAACCTAGAAAATCTGATTTTTGTTTTAAAGAGACCATGGGAGGGTGACAAGTGTCCTCCCATCTGATTTTCTGTTGCATGCAATATATTGACCAAGACTTGGTCATTGTCTATCTTTCATCTTCTCTCTCTCTCTCAAATTGCTCCCCCTTCTCTCTAAAAACCCTTAGAAAAATCTGAAAGTTAAGAACAAGAAAAGGAAGCTTGTAGCTAGCTTGTTGGCATTGTTGTGGTAGTGTTCTTGGCAGGAAGCTAGCAATATTTGGAATAAGTTTTGGCTAAAACTTTAAGGTAACATTTCTTCTTTTAAACTTAGTTCTAGTGTTGCATGCTTAGAAAGCAAGATCTTGTGGTAGTAAAATAATGCACTTGGAGTCTTTGCATGCAAGTAAATGTGGTTTGGATATGAAGAATGGGTTAAGAAGAACAAATGAGCTTGTTGTAGCCTAAAAACTACCTTAGAATTGTTAAGTGATTTGTTGTAAACTTATGAGGCAGAAATTTTGGGTGTGAAATCCCCTTTGAATTGTTGGATTGATTGAGCCTAAAATGTGGTGTTTTGATGATAATTTCGGCCTTGAGAAAGGTGGCAAAGTGAGTAGAAACAAAGGAAATGCTGCCCGATTTTTCTTAGAATTTAGTGACTTTGAACTTGGATTGTTCTACATTAAGATTAGAGGTTAATAAGCGTATCATGACTATTATAGGTTGAAATATTACTTGCGGTAGTTTGGACTTGGCAAGTGGATTGACCAAAGAGGTATGTGAAGCTTTCCTATCTCTTGAGCATGAATAGATGAAACTATGTAGTGCAGTGAGACGTCAAGATTTGGTGTTCTTACTTGTTTTGAGTATAAAATGACTTTTCATTTTAAGAACGTATAAGTCCCTTGGTTAAGGGAAAAGTATGATTTTTACTAAAGTATAGAGTTAATATAACAACTTTATGGGAAGTTGGTCTATTAGCTTCATAAAAGGTTAATAAGAAGGATTTACTCTAAGTAAGATAATTATATGAAGAGGCAAATTGATTTAAAGGCATCAATTGCCCAAAGGCTTTATGTATAAAGAAGAGTCACTTTTGAAAGAGTTGAAGTATGTAGTACTTGGGTTAAATTCAGTGTTCTTTTATTAAAGATATGGTTAAGTGCCTTAAGTAAACTAAAATGAGAGAGTATGTGAACAAGACTAAAAAGAAGTTATAAGTTTTCTTAACTTATTATTATTATGATATGTTGATTTGTGATAGGGTAAGAGTATGTCCGGCGGCAAGCCCCAAGATCGTCATACCACCTCCTTGATGTAAGAGTATGTCCGGCGGGCCAGCCCAAGATCGTCATACCATCCGCTTGATGTAAGAGTATATCCGAGGGGCGATCCAAGATCGTTATACCATCTGCACTGATAAGAGTATATCCGGCGGGCAAGCCCAAGATCGTTATACCATCTGCTCAGGTAAGAGTATATCCGAGGTGCACCCAAGATCGTTATACCATCTGTTTGGGGTAAGAGTATATCCGAGGAAAGTCCCCAAGATCGTTATACCACCTGCTCCGTGGATTTGCTACCCGTGATGCGAGAATACCTCATGCGAGTCCCATGGGCTTATGCGGGTGAAATAGTCCCACGCCGAGTACATCCGATCGAGGAGTACCTCATGCGGGTCCACAGACCCACGCGGGTGAAATAGTCCCGAGAGTAGGATGGTTTCTTTTTGATACTACAGGCGAGGTACCTGTTTGATCATGAGCCTCCTATTTTATGCAGTATTATATATGTATATATACTTGTCACTCTCATTGTTAGTAAGGCACAGTAAAAGGTATTTTATTGTCTTCCATGACTCCAGCTTGCTTTTAGACTTATGATATCATATTACAGTATTTTCCAGCTTTACATACTTGGTACATATTGTGTCGACCCTTCCTGGGCCGTTCACCGCAGGTAAGTAAGCATTGAGGATCCTCGTTCTTAGGATCACTATTCCGGTGTCAGAAGCTTCATTCCTCCGGAAGCTTATTTATTGGTATGGATATTCCCTGATGCTATAGGGATTTTGTACATCCAGGGGTATGGCGGGGCCTGTCCGCCACGATTGTTATCTTTAAGTGCAGGCCACCTATATATTTTGGGCTATAAGAACCAGTTGTATTATAAATACTTTGTTTAAGTATGTTTATGGAAGGCAGCCTTATCGGCTGGCCAGTTATGTTTTACCCTTTTTATGAAGTTATGTGTTGTGTTATGTTCCGCTGCTATTCTCTGACATATACCTGACAGGGTACCCCAGTAGGGTACTAGTCGCGGCCCCGGGGTCGGGTCGTGACAGATGGCTCTTTTGTGAGATACAAAACTCGTCTTGTTGGTGATGGCATGTCTCATCAGGTTGGCGTGGATTGTGGTGAAACATTTAGTCCGGTAGTTAAGCCAGCAACAATCAAGACTGTTCTCAGCCTAACACTTTTCAAATCTTGATCCATTCATCAGTTGGATGTCAAAAATATATTCTTACATGGCCACTTACAGAAAATAATGTACATGTATCATCCGTTGGATTTCCGAGATTATACCCGTCAAGATCATGTTTGCCTGTTGAAGAAATACTTATATAATTTGAAACAAACTCCTCAAGCATGGTATAACAAGTTTTCAGGATTTGTTTCCAAATTGAGTTTCTATCACAGCAAGTCTGATCAGTCGTTGTTCATTTATCGAAAGGGCGCAGACATGGCATATATACTTTTGTATGTTGATGACATTATTCTCACGGCATCATCGACTTCACTTCGCCAATCTATTATGTCCCTTCTTGAGGCTGAATTTGCAATGAAGGATTTGGGTTAGTTGAATTATATTCTTGGCATTGTTGTAACTCAATATGCAGGTGGTCTGTCTCTCATTCAAAAGAAATATGCCGAAGAAATCATTGACAAAGCAGAGATGTCTTCCGGCAAACCATCACATACTCCGGTTGACACAAAGGCGAAATTGAGTAACGCTGCCGGTACTTCATACTATCCTACACATTACAGTAGCCTATCAGGAGCCTTGCAGTATCTGACTTTTACGAGACCCGATATTTTCTATGCGGTTCAACAAATTTGTTTACACATGCATGATCTGAATGAAGAACATATGGGGGCTCTCAAAAGAATTATGTGGTATGTTAAGGGTACTTTTCATTTTGGTTTGCATCTATATAAGTCCTCCATCTCGAGTCTCTTATCTTACACAGATGCGGATTGAGGTGGCTTTCCGGACATATGTCGTTCCACTTTCGGTTATTGTGTGTTCTTGAGGGATAATCTCATTTCATGGTTGTCAAAACTACAATCCACACTGTCTCGGTCAAGTGCTGAAGCAGAATACCGGGGGGTAGCCAATGTGGTTGTTGAATCATGTTGGCTTCGTAATCTACTGTTAGAGTTACATTGCCCGATTGAAAAGGAAATAGTGGTCTATTGTGACAATGTGAGTGCGATATACTTATTCAGAAATCCTGTTCAGCATCAGCGCACAAAACACATTGAAATTGATATCTTATTTGTCCGAGAAAAGGTTGTCCGTGTTCTCTATGTACCGTTCCGCTATCAAATTGCAGATATCTTCACAAAAGGTCTTCCGCACGTATTTTTTAATGATTTCAGGGACAGACTCATCATACGTGAATCTCTCACTAAGACTGCGGGAACTGTTAGAATAATTATGGGGCAATCCCATAATTATCTTTATTCTCCATTAATCATGATATGATTGATATTGTAATTAGTATTGTAATCAATTAGTTAGAATGATTGTAAATAATTATCATCTTATATTTTAGGTAACTTAAATTAGTACTACATCTTATGATGGTATATATTCTTTCATTGGAATGAAATAGTCAAGGAATCAATTTGGTACCGCAACTTTTTTGTGGTGGCGTGAAAGCCAATAATATGAAAAAGATGAAAATTTTGCTCTCTGACTGTAATCTTCCTTCTTGTAATTAGGACTAAAAGGAGAATGAATTTAAAGGATACCGTTGTTAAATAGAAGATGTCATTTTCTTTTAAGCAAAAAGTCATCATTATGCCGTGAGACAAGTTTGTTTATTTGTTTTTCATAAACTTGTTAAAGTCCTTTATACATGTGTCACGTATAAAAAGGTTGTGGCAAGCAAATCTGTCATATAAAAAGTTTTTGTAAAACTTCATTTGTCACAAATTTTGTATGTGAATTAGTTCATATATAATAAACATATATACATGTGTATATATATAGTTGCGGTTGGTTCCTATTTTTTTCTGTGTGTTATAGAAAATTCATGGTATATTCAATTAGTGCAATTGTCTGTATATGTGATTTTTTTTATTGAAGTATGTCTACTGCATGTATGTCATTGTCCTTATTGAGAATCTCTATATTTGTTATAGATTTCTGCTTATTTAGTCTTGAATTAAGTAATTTAAGACAAGTAATCCTTCAATAATTGATTATGTTAGATTTATAAAAATGTACATAAATGTCTCAAATAGTTTATACTTTGTTATCAATATGTTAACTGCTACGAGAATATTAGTCTCAATGCTTAACATAAGTGAAAAGTTGAACGGTGGCGTAATATTCAGTATGTCCTAGAATAGAGCAAAAGGTTCTGAAGGCTTTAGATATGTCTTTGATGCCTCATAATGTATCTTGTTTATATTTTGTCACATATGAGATATGGTAAAAGTTAATGCGCCAATGCTCCATTGTAATTTATTCCATCTGACATCAATGATTCAAACAAATGCAATTTTATTTAAGTTATTGTTATTCCATGTGAGTTGTGGCAAGCAAAAACCTTATTTGAATTTGTGCAACTTTTATTCATAATCCATTTTCCCCACATGAAAATAGTTTCAAGGGGAAGGAAGTTTATCTTTGTATGATACTCTAAATAGTTCAAGGATTATGATGTTCATATGTGAACACAAGTGGCATTATAACTGAATTTGAATCTCACGATGTTGCATTTTTAGAGAATGTGTTTTACTAAGTAGGGTGGGATAGGTCGTGACTTATCTCTTTATGAAATTACAGACCGAATTGTTTCCGCTGTATATACTCGAATGGATTTGGGTGAATTCAGTTGATGAAAATGGACATGTTTCTATCACACCAATATATCATCAAATGTAAATTAATTTAATATTATCGGTCATAGTGGGAGTAACTACTTAATTGATAATCAGTTTGTCAATCTCAATCTCGACGCACAAGGCGTCCCTTGTATTCCCCGTAATCGATTTGAGATTGAAGGGGAATCATATATAGTTACTCCACATGAAGAAAAGAGCCGCATAGTGTAAAGTAATGCTCTTATATACCATACTAAGGATAAATAGTTATAACAATAAAAATTGGAATGGAGTTCAAGATATCAAACCAAGTGAGGGTTGATTGAGATTTTAGATCTTAAAGCTATAGGAACAAAGGGTTCTCAAACTCAAGTATAAGGCTTGAAAGTCATGTATTCTTGATCCATAAATACTTCTATTTCTAGAGGCGGATTTTTAAGGGAGAGAATGTGTCCTCTGACTTCACCAGACAATAATACTGGAAAACAGTTAAGATGATACAAAGGTATCTTAAAGACACAATAGAATGTTCCTTGTCTTGTCAAGGAATTGAGAAGGAGATTTAGATGAGAGAAAATTTAAATGTAAGTATATTCTTCTTGCTATTGAGAATACAACAATATATTGATATTAAGTGTATTTTTGTGTCAGAGACATAATTATACATAGATAAGTGAACATGAAGTACATCTCTACTCATCACTTGATAGTTAAACTATTAACAAAACTCATAGCATTTGTTGCTTATGAAAGATATGATATTATTGGGTTTGCGTAGTGCTGATGAATTTATATTTTCTTATACTTCATGCTCATGTTCAAGTAAAACGGCAATTTGAAATAAATGTTAATTAATGCCTACATGATTCATTTTGTATTATTTCATATACATAAGTTGGGTGTTTATGTTTAGAACATAAATTTCAATTGTAAGTATGTTAGACAGACAAAAAGATTGACCTATTCACACGGACAATCGCCTATATTATCTATGTGACAGATAGAGATGAGACAATTATAAACTATTTTTTATCAGAAGTGATGATAAAAAAGAGTTTGAAGTTTATAATAAAGATGTCGTTTGTTTTGTGTTTAATCATATGTGATTAAAATAAATTAGTATGTTTTAATGTCAGATGAGAGTTTTGTTGGTTAAAATGTATGAGTAGATTTGTGAAATAAAAGTTAGACATGAGTGTAGGGGTTTTGTCGGATTCGTACACGCAGCGAAATTTGAAAATTTATGTTTCAACCCCGACTTCGGCAGAACTGTAGGATTATTACAACAATGTAAAACATATAAGAACTGTAATGCGTCGATGAGAACACTTACAGTTAGAGCAGCTTCCAAATATTCTATCTTGGATTGTATATTCTGAGGGTGCGCACGCAATCGTCCCTCGATTCGCAAGTCAGAGACTGTGATATAACTCTCTTTCGGAAAGCTAGGAAATCTTGCAGAGTTTCAGTAGAGTTTAATCTTATGAAAAGATGGTGTGTAAAATATGAGGCTAAACCCTGTATATATAGCTGAATAAATCAACAAGGGTTTCCCTCGTGGGCCAGACCCAGAAAACGAGGCAGATTTGGGTCACCTCGGACCCACTGGACGTGAGGCGCTGCGACCCTTAAGTAAGTGGCGCCGCGGCCCTGGCTCACTTGGGTCGCGGCCCTTGCTCCATTTCTGCTTCGTTTCTATTTTATTTTAATGTCTCGATCATCAACCGAACATTAATCAACTAACTCTCTGATTACATCATTTGAATTGACGGAACAATTGACTTAGTGTTACCCTTCAGGCCTTCACATACTGACACTAATATCATTAGGGTCTACACGAAACTCCTAGACTGCGCCAGAAGACAAACTCAATATGTGAAATCTAGCTATACGAAACCTGTGAACTGAACCTTTATGCAGGAAGATAAAATTCTTTCATTCATGACACACTCAATCAAGTTTAGGATCTGTCAAGTTTCTATCCAAATGGCTTAATTATCATAACTCATCTATATTAGCTGACAACAAGACCATATCACAGACATGTCAATTGCATTGGCAAATGACTTAGTCAACCTAATACCATATGAGTACCTGAGTGTTCACTCGAATATAAATTCAAGGAATGAATCCTTTGTTGGCTCACATATCACATTTAATCTACTTCGTAATGCACTCAAAACAAGCTGCGTCTCAACCTATAAGACACTTGAGCTTAGGACAGGATCAAAGTACATTACTCCGTAAACAAGATGGTATTGACCTCAAGTCTAAGGACTTTTATCTCCCACACGCCGATGACATTATAGAATATAACAAAACAATACATCAGCAGGGCATACCAATACTTCAACAATTATCCATGTGTCCATCACGAGTTGCAATAACTCGTAGCAAGTGAGACACACTACATCCCCTAAGGATATGATGCAAAACACATGTCGACATATCGCATATCATCGATATCTCAATTTCGATGATCATTAGTTGATGTAATTAAAGAGTTACGATATAACATTAATTATAACATCATTAATAAACACGTAACCTCTAGAGATACATTTATAGAATATTATAAACAATCAACTAATAATTCAACAAATGCAAAATTACCATAATATTAATCATCATTGATATAAATACGAATGTGTATAAAGTACGGTGTATCCTAATACAGATTATCTCAAGGACATACATATAATTTCAATCTCCCACTTGACCTAGAGCCAATCACCAACATATCTAATACCCATGTTCTCAAAATGACCATTATGCTTCACCAAGTTTAATGGTTTAGTAAATGGGTCTGCTAGATTATTGTCTGTGGGAACATAGTCTATCTTGATATCTTCAGCCTCCACCATAGCTGTCACGGCCCGACCCCGGGGCCGCGACTGGTACCCTACCGGGGTACCCTGTCAGGTGTACATCAGAGAATAGCAGCGGAACATACATAACACATAACTTATAAAAAGGTAAACATCACTGGCCAGCCGATAAGGCTGCCTTCCATAAAACATACTTAATCAAAAGTATAGCGGTACAACTTGTTCTTACAGCCCAAAACACATACGTGACCACAAACCTCTAAGGATAACAACTGTGGCGGGACAGGGCCCGCCATACCCCTGAATATACACAATGCTTGTAACATCAGGAAAAAAAACCGTACCAACAAAACAAGATTCCGGAGGAATGGAGCTTCTGACACCGGAACAGTGATCCTAAGAACGAGGATCCACCACCTGCTTACCCTTACCTGCGGCATGAACGCAGCCCCCGGGGAAGGGGGTCAGTACACAATATGTACCAAGTATGTAAAACTGGAAAATACTGTAATAATGATATCATAAGTCTAAAAGTAATCTGGAGTCATGGAAGAGAATCAAAATACAGTACATTGTGCCTTACTAACAATGAAAGTAACAAGTATATACTTTACTGCATAAAAATAGGAGGCTCGTGATCAAAACAGGGTCCCTCGCCCGTAGTATCAATAAACAATCCTACTCCTGGGACTATTTCACCCGCATGGGTCTTGTGGACCCGCATGAGGTATTCCTCGCATAGGCTGTACCCGCCCGCATGAGACTATTTCACCCGCATAAGCCCATAGGACTCGCATGAGGTATTCCTCACATCGTGGGTAGCAAATCCACGGAACAGGTGGTATAACGATCTTGGGGATTTACCCCTCAGATATACTCTTACCCTGAAGCAGATGGTATAACGATCTTGGGGATGTTCCCCTCAGATATACTCTTACCCTGAAGAATGTGGTATAACGATCTTGGGGATGTACCCCTCAGATATACTCTTACCCTGAAGAAGGTGGTATAACGATCTTGGGGATGTACCCCTCAGATATACTCTTACCTTGAAGAAGGTGGTATAACGATCTTGGGGATGTTCCCCTCAGATATACTCTTACCCTGAAGAAGGTGGTATGACGATCTTGGGGCTTACCCCTCATTCATACTCTTACCCTGGAGAAGGTGGTATAACGATCTTGGGGCTTGCCCCTCATTTATACTCTTACCCTAGCTCAATCGGTCATCATATCATAATCATAAATAAGTTAAGAAAGCTTATAACTTATTATTAGTCTTGTTCATATACCCTCTCATTTTAGTTTACTTGAGGCACTAACATTCTTAATAAAAGAGAGTCCGAGAATTTAAATCAAAGTACTACCTACGTCTATTCTTGTGAAAATGACTCCTTTTTCATGTAAAACCTTTGGGAAATTGATGCCTTAAAATCAATTTGCCTTTCATAAATCAAGTCATTTGTCCTTACTTATCTTACTTAGAGTAAATCTCTTCTTATTAACCTTTTATAAAGCTAATAAACCAACTTCCCATAAAGTTGTTATATTAACCCTATACTTTAGTAAAATTATACTTTTTCCCTAACCAAGAGACTTATACTTCTTAAAACGAAACAAGTCTTTATATACTTAAAACAAGTAAGAATACCAAATCTTGTACGTCTACCGTACTACATAGATACAACTACTCATGCTCAAGAGATAGGAAAGCTCCACATACCTCTTCGGTCAATCCACTTGTTAAGTCCAAAAATACCGCACGTAATATGTCAACCTATAATGACCATAATATGCTTATTAACCTCTAGTTCAATATAGAAATAATCCAAGTTCAAAGTTACTAATTTCTATGGAAAATTGGGCAGCATTTCCTTTGTTTCTACATACTTTGCCACCTTTCTCAAGGCCGAATCCAACATCCAAACGCCACATTTAAGGTCCAACAATCCAAACATTTCAAAGGGGATTACACACCTAAACTTGGGTGTGTAAAATTCTGCCCCATAAGGTACAACAATTAACTTAATCAAGTTTAAGGTAGTTCTTAGGCCACAACATGCTCACATAACCTTTTTAACCAATTCTTTCATATCCAAACCACATTTCTTACATGCAATGAATCTAAGAGCATTATTTACTACAACAAGTTCCTTCTTCTTCACATGCAACACAAATAACTAGCTACAAGAGAAGAATTGTTACCTTAAAGCTTTAGCCAAAATTATTCCAACAACTTTGCTAGCCTCTTTTCCAAGAACACCACCACAATAACTCCTACAAGCTAGCCACAAGATTCCTTCTTGTCCTTAACTTTTCAGATTTTCCTTAGGCTTTGAATTCCTCTTGGAATTTTAGAGAGAGAGAGAGATTTGAAAGATGACCAAGTCTTCAAGACTTGGTCAATATAAGAGACATGCAAAATCAGATGGGGGGACACTTGTCACCCACCCATGACCTCTTTTAAAACAAAACAGTGCATAAATCTCCACTCAACTTCGCAGAACTCGCCTGCCGCGACTGCGGCCCGCGGCGCGCTGAAACTTCGCCTCTCAGACTTTCGGCGCCGCGCTCGCTTCCGGCGCGCTGCAACTTCAGCGACCCCTCAGAATATCCGGCGTCGCGGACTGCACCGGCGCCATGCCCTGCCGCTTCGTCAAACGCATTTCGTCCGTCACAAGACCGAACTTGTAACTCCCATAACTTCCTACTCAGATATCCTATCGACGAACGGTTGGTTGCGTTGGAAACTAGCCTCAACGAACTACACACTAGGCCTTTGAACCACCTAGGAATTCTTAATTTACCGGGTCATAACCTGCCCCAAAGTTGACTAAAACCTGACCGAAGTAATCCGTCAACCTATCTTTCGAAAAATTTAAGCCCTACTCCCTTTCGTACGCTCTCACACGTAAGGCCGGAACTACGGGGTATAACATTCTCCCCCCCTTAGAAACATTCATCCCGAATGTTCCTTCTAGGCTTACTCAAATCACGATATCGACATAGACCCTCTTAACTATTCTTTTTGCAATTAAAGACGCTCCACGAGCCACAACATTACTCAAGCATAATTGCCAAATAAAAACTAACAAGCAAGAAAGTAGGTTACCTGGAGGTATAGGAAATAAGTGAGGATACTTCTTTATCATGTCATCCTCAGCTTCCCACGTCATCTCCTCTCTGTTCTTGTTCCGCCATAATACTTTGACGGAAGCCACGTCCTTTGTCCGAAGTCGCCTAACCTGACGATCGAGTATCGCTATGGGACTCTCCTCATACGATAACTCCTCTGTCACCTGGACATCATGGATCGGGTGCACTCTAGATGGATCTCCAATACATTTCCGCAACATAGACACATGGAAAACTGGATGTACCGCCTCCAAATCGGACGGCAGATCTAACTCATAGGCAACCTTGCCTACCCTACGGACAATCTGATAAGGCCCAATGTACCTTGGGCTAAGTTTCCCCTTCTTTCCAAATCTCATTACGCCCTTCATGGGCGATACCTTTAGGAAAACCCAATCATCTATCTCAAATTCCAAGTGTCGACGCCGATGATCTGCGTACGACTTCTGTCGACTCTGAGCCGCCAACAACCGCTCATGGATAAGCTTCACCTTATCTACTGCCTGCTGAACCAAGTCTGGCCCGACTAACCGAACTTCTCCCACCTCGAACCAGTCTATCGGTGACCTGCACTTCCTTCCGTATAAGGCCTCATAAGGCGTCATCGGAATACTAGAATGGTAGCTGTTGTTATAAGAAAACTCCACAAGAGGCAGATGATCCTCGGCTACCCACGAATCAATAACACAAGCCCGCAGATATCCTCGAGTGTGCGGATAGTGCGCTCGGCTTGTCCGTCGATCGAGGATGAAACGTCGTCTTGAGACTCACTGGGTCCCTAATCCTTCTCGGAAAGACCTCCGAGTTAGCCGAACCGGCTCCTGCGTCGAAATAATCGATCTGCACTCGCGCAGCCTCACAATCTCCCGATATACGCCTAGCATAATCCTCGTAGAAAAAGTCGTCCTGACTGGAAGAAAATGGGCTGATTTCGTCAGCCTGTCGACGATAACCCAAATGGAATCACGCTTCCTCTGAGTGGAGGGTAACCCTGTAATAAAATCCATATTTACCACCTCCCACTTCCAAGTCGGAATATCAATAGCTGCGCACCACCGGCTTCGTGCTTAACTTTGACCTGTTGACAATTCGGGCACTGCGCTACGAACTTCACAACGTCCCTCTTCAGGCCATCCCACCAATATACGCATCTGAGGTCATGATACATCTTAGTCGACCCCGGATGAATAGAATAACGGGAACTGTGTGCCTCCCCCAGAATCTGCTGACGAAGTCCTGTTACATCGGGAACACACAACCGGCCCTCAAATCTTAGCACCCCATCCGGCGCTACCTCAAATAGACTCTTCTCTTTCTGAAAAGCGGCATCTCGATACCGTACCATAATCGGATCCTCATACTGTCGCCTCTTCACCTCCTCGACGATGGAAGACTCGGCAACCTCTCGAACCCGAACTCCATCACTATCAGAATCAACCAAACGAACCCCAAGGCTCGCTAGCTGATGTAACTCTCGGACCATATCCCTTTTTTCTGGCTGTACATCAGACAGACTACCCATCGATCTGCGACTAAGGGCATCTGCAACTACATTGGCCTTCCCTGGGTGGTATAGAATATCAACATCGTAATCCTTAAGCAGCTCCAACCACCGTCTCTGTCGCAAGTTCAGCTCCCTCTGGCTGAAGATATACTGGAGACTCTTGTGGTCTGTGTAAATATCCACATGAACTCCATATAAATAATGTCTCCAGATCTTCAAGGCATGAATCACTGCTGCCAACTCCAAGTCATGTGTGAGATAGTTCTTCTCATGCTTCCTAAGTTGTCGAGATGCGTAAGCTATAACCTTGCCGTCGCATCAAGACGCACCCAAGCCCGACACCTGACGCGTCACAATAAACCATATATCCATCTAAACCCTCTGGAAGAGTAAGAACTGGGGCGGTCGTCAACTTCTCCTTTAGCAACTGGAAACTTTCCTCACAAGTATCCGTCCACCGGAACATAGCTGCCTTCTGAGTCAGCTTAGTCAAAGGTGCTGAAATAGAAGCAAACTTCTCCACAAACCTCCGATAATAACCTGCAAGGCCCAAAAAGCTGCGCACCTCCATTGGTGTAGTGGGTCTAGGCCAAGTCTGATCGCTCAATCTTTCAGATCAACCCGAATACTATCGGCCCCGATAACATGCCCTAAGAAAGCCACTGTAGCTAACCAAAACTCGCATTTTGAGAACTTGGCATACAACTGCCGGTCCCGGAGGACTCCCAATACCGTCCTCAAATGATCTGCATGTTCCCGCTCTGTGCGCGAATAAACCAAGATATCATCAATGAAAACTATAACGAACATATCCAAGAATGGCTTGAACACCCTGTTCATCAAATCCATGAATACTGCTGGGGCGTTGGTCAACCCGAAAGACATCACCCTGAACTCATAGTGCCCATACCGGGTCCTGAATGCAGTCTTTGGGATATCTGTCTCTCTAACTCGCACCTGATGATAACCAGACCGTAGGTCTATCTTGGAAAAACACCTTGCACCCTGCAACTGGTCAAACAAATCGTCAATCCTGGGGAGGGGATATCTGTTCTTGATAGTTACCTTGTTCAGCTGCCTGTAATCAATACACATGCGCAGCGTCCCATGCTTCTTCTTTACAAACAACACTGGCGCTCCCCAGGGAGAAACACTTGGCCTGATAAAGCCCTTATCCAGCAAGTCCTTCAGCTGGTCTTTTAATTCCTTCAACTCGGCAGGTGCCATCCTGTATGGCGGAATAGATATCGGTCGAGTATCTGGCGCCAAATCAATGCAAAACTCAACCTCCCTCTCAGGAGGGATACCCGGAAGCTCGTCTGGGAATACGTCTGGAAACTCTCTAACGACCGAATCGATCAAGGTCCAGGTATCTCACCTCGATGTCGAATACCCAAACATATGGTAGATATACCCTTTCCGCACCATCTTCCTAGCCTTGAGGTAAGAAATAAACTTACCTCGCGATGCAAGATTCCCTTCCACTCGATAACCGGCCACCAGAAACCGAAGCGAACTAATCTCTCTCATACCACATTGGCATAGCAAGACACTAGCCAATCCATACCCATAATCACATCAAAGTCCGTCATATCCAACTCTATCAAGTCGGCTAGAGTCTGACGACTGTCTACAGTCACTGGGCAAGCTCTATATATCCGCTCGGCTACCACCGAATCACCTACTGGCGTAGCCACCTCAAAAGGTCTTATGGACTCGCTCTATCCCTATTCTATCGAATATGAGGAGATATATAGGACAAGGTAGAACCTGGATCTATCAAAACATATACATCACAGTAAGAAACCAACAATGTACCTGTGACGACATCTGGTGACGCCTCCTGGTCCTGACGGCTGGACATAGCATAGATGCGGTTCTGAGGACCGCTAGAACTGGGACCCGCGCCACGACCTCTGCCGCGCCGCCCGTGAGTACCCTCGTCTCCGGTGTCGACCATCAAGACGAAAATCCAAAGATCGACTTCGCCGGTGAACCATAACGCCCCGCCGCCTGGGACGGACAATCCTTCGGTGGCCCCGCTGCTACAAGGGTAACACGCCTCAACCCATACGGCACTCGCCGGATGAGACCTACCGCGTCGAACGCACCGAGATGTGGGTGGTCTCGATTAAGCGGCTTACTTCCTCGAACCCGAAGTCACGAGCACGACCGCTTCAACGAATGACCGGTGATCGGACCTCCCGCGAAATCGAGAAGGAGCACTCGGCCGGGCTGAAATGTGGACCTAGTTCGCTGCCGAGGCCGCCCGCCAAAATCGCCACGAGACCTGCTGTCACCGCCTCTTGGCCGCCTAAATCTAGCCGATCTCGCTTCTCGCTCAATCCTCGCGCATACGCTGCGTCTCGCAATATCCATCCCTGGCTGAAGAGACACCCCCAAGCATGCAGTAATCATATGACGGTCTAACCCCATCACATATCGATGAACCCTGTCTGCCATGTCAGCTACAATGGTGTGCGCATACCTGTCCAAGGAGTCAAACTCCAGGCTGTACTCCCTGATAGTCCTCTCGTCCTGCCTCAAGGTCAAGAATCTATCTACACGGGCTCTCCTCACCTCAGAAGGTAAGAAGTGATCCAGGAAAGCCTCTGTGAACTCCTCCCAAACAGCTGGAAGAGCATCTTCACCTCTCGACAACACCCATGACTCAAACCAGTTCAACGCAATATCACGTAACCGGTAAGAAGCTAGTGTAACAGACTCAGTCTCCGAGGCCATAAGCACCTGCATGGTCCGCTGTAACTACCGAACAAACTCCTGCGGATCCTTCTCGAATCTCGAACCATATAACTCGGGTGGATGACAACCTAGGAAATCCTGAATTAAATCGGCTCTGGGTTGGTATGCTGCTCTGTCGCTGCCACCTCACTATCTTGGTCAATAAGCGGATCTGTTCCCCGTAATCTCTATACTCACCGATTGTGGGATGGAGGCTCGTCTGCGTGGTCTCGATGGCCGCTCACGCCTCGAACTCCGCTGAGGCTGGCGACGTCGTGGAACTCGCCGCTCGAAACATCATCTCTGGTAGAGACTGGGACTGTGCCCTCGTGACCCTCCGCGTCCCACTAGCAGCACCCTCAGCTGCCTTGCCCTTCTGGGCCGCGGTTGCCTTGCGTGGAGGCATAACTGATACATAAGGGAAAACATCAGAGGAGGTTCAACCTATAACACGACTCTTGCACGATCTTAGAGTGAAAGAATGGAAACCAATCCTAAATATCCACGATGCCTCCGATTATAGATGTGGTGCAACACACCGATAATCAAGACTACTACTAGATACGGTGCGTAGACACTTTCCGAGGACTAAGCGCTCGATACCACTTTTGTCACGCGACGAGCCGGGCGCGGTAGTACCTGCCAAGGTACCCGGTCAGTGTACATCGAGAGAATAGCGGCGGAACATACATAACACATAACTTATAAAAGGTAAACATCATCGGTAGATAAAGTGCCTTCCATAAAAACATACTTAATCAAAAGTATAGCGGTACAACTTGTTCTTACAGCCCAAAACACATACGTGACCACAGACCTCTAAGGATAACAACTGTGGCGGGACAGGGCCCCGCCATACCCCTGAATATACACAATGCCTGTAACATCAGGAAAAAAAAACCGTACCAACAAAACAAGCTTCCAGAGGAATGGAGCTTCTGACACCGGAACAGTGATCCTAAGAACGAGGATCCACCACCGCTCTTTACCCTGCGGCGTGAGCAGGCCCAGAGGAAGGGGTCGATTACAATATGTACCAAGTATGTAAAACTGGAAAATACTGTAATAATGATATCATAAGTCTAAAAGTAAGCTGGAGTCATGGAAGAGAATCAAAATACAGTACACTGTGCCTTACTAACAATGAGAGTAACAAGTATATACTTTACTGCATAAAAATAGGAGGCTCGTGATCAAAGCGAGGTCCTCGCGTAGTATCAATAAGCAATCCTACTCACGGGACTATTTCACCGCATGGGTCTTGTGGACCGCGTGAGGTATTCCTCGCATAGTGTACCGCCGCGTGGGACTATTTCACCGCGTAAGCCCATAGGACTCGCGTGAGGTATTCGCCGCGTCGTGGGTAGCAAATCCACCGGAGCAATTGGTATAACGATCTTGGGGATTTACCGCCGGATATACTCTTACCACAGGCGGTGGTATAACGATCTTGGGGATGTTCCTCCGGATATACTCTTACCACGAAGAAGGTGGTATAACGATCTTGGGGATGTTCCCCTCAGATATACTCTTACCCTGAAGAAGGTGGTATAACGATCTTGGGGATTTACCCCTCAGATATACTCTTACCCTGAAGCAGGTGGTATAACGATCTTGGGGATGTTCCCCTCAGATATACTCTTACCCTGAAGAAGGTGGTATGACGATCTTGGGGCTTACCCCTCATTCATACTCTTACCCTGGAGAAGGTGGTATAACGATCTTGGGGCTTGCCCCTCATTTATACTCTTACCCTAGCTCAATCGGTCATCATATCATAATCATAAATAAGTTAAGAAAGCTTATAACTTATTATTAGTCTTGTTCATATACCCTCTCATTTTAGTTTACTTGAGGCACTAACATTCTTAATAAAAGAGAGTCCGGGAATTTAAATCAAAGTACTACCTACGTCTATTCTTGTGAAAATGACTCCTTTTTCATGTAAAACCTTTGGGAAATTGATGTCTTAAAATCAATTTGCCTTTCATAAATCAAGTCATTTGTCCTTACTTATCTTACTTAGTGTAAATCTCTTCTTATTAACCTTTTATAAAGCTAATAAACCAACTTCCCATAAAGTTGTTATATTAACCCTATACTTTAGTAAAATTATACTTTTCCCCTAACCAAGGGATTTATACTTCTTAAAACGAAACAAGTCTTTATATACTTAAAACAAGTAAGAATACCAAATCTTGTACGTCTACCGTACTACATAGATACAACTACTCATGCTCAAGAGATAGGAAAGCTCCACATACCTCTTCGGTCAATCCACTTGTTAAGTCCAAAAATACCGCACGTAATATGTCAACCTATAATGACCATAATATGCTTATTAACCTCTAGTTCAATGTAGAAATAATCCAAGTTCAAAGTTACTAATTTCTATGGAAAATTGGGCAACATTTCCTTTGTTTCTACATACTTTGCCACATTTCTCAAGGCTGAATCCAACATCCAAACGCCACATTTAAGGCCCAACAATCCAAACATTTCAAAGGGGATTACACACCTAAACTTGGGTGTGTAAAATTCTGTCCCATAAGGTACAACAATTAACTTAATCAAGTTTAAGGTAGTTCTTAGGCCACAACATGCTCACATAACCTTTTTAACCAATTCTTTCATATCCAAACCACATTTCTTACATGCAATGAATCTAAGAGCATTATTTACTGGTGATAAGGATGACTCTATAGGAGGATTAATACCAAAAACCTAGTTAACCGTCACGCGCCATGCGTAAAATTAGGGTTGTTAAGCCTCTCATTAACGCTACATAAGTAATTGAGATATTTTCATCCCCAATCCAAAATATGTCTACCCAACTTACAGCATATTCACAATCTCCTCCTTTCGAAGTTTGATTAGAGATCATATAAGTAATGATAATTAGTGATCAATTAATTACCAAGCATTCAAAGCAATTATTGGATAAATCTCAACAAGAATAAGAATAACCATAACATGCATCAATTCATAACATAAGTTTCTAGTGATTTAACATGGGAAGCCCTATAAAGGAATTAGTTCCTAGCCATTGACATGACAAGAACTAATTCAAGGTTCATCATAAAAACTGAAATAAAGGAAAGAAAAGAAAAGAAAATTACTAAGTTAAGGTCTCCAATCTTCAATCCAAGAATCCTTGTGTTGTGCAAGAAAGGGAACCCTTAAAAACTGCCTAGGGTTCTCCTTTTATAGGCTCAAAACCGCCTCTAACTTTTCCGCCCGAGCTGGCGGAAAATCGTCATTAAACTCGATTTTCCCGCGTTGGCGCCGCGGCGCCGGAAGTTCTGCGATCCTTCAGATGATTTGGCGCGCGGCCACGCTCTGGCATGCAGGCGCGCGCTGCAACTGCGCGCCACGGATATTAGGCGCCGCGGCCCTGAACCTATCTGCAGTAGGCGCCGCAGGGCTGGTTCGTGCTTCTGCCTCGTTCGCCACTTTCTCGTTGTTTAAGCTCTGGAACCTCCACTTTTGCCCTCTTTTAGCTCATTTTCCGCCATTGGGCCATTTTAACCAACTTGACTCAAAAGAAAGAAAATCTATCCTAATATGACACTTATTTGTATAACTGAAAACGACTCAAAAAGTGTATATAAAATACACCGATCAGTTACACCCCGTAATTCCAGGACATGAATAAGAGAATAGACGCGAGAACACAAGACTTGAAAATTGGTACGAAAGAAAGAATTGTTTTTCCGAAGGAAAATCTTCCGAACGTCGGAAAGGAAAAATGTTCGTTGATGAGAATTAGATTCTCAAAATGCATTATTTGAGGAGTATAGAATTTATTATTATTGTGGAAATGTATTTTACGGATTTGGTCACGTAGGGCCCACCCGAGAAATTTTACGTTTTGTGGGGCCCACGAGGGTTACAAAATTCTATGGACGAATGGGAGGGCGACACGTGTCACCCCTACTTAGGCTTGTTTGAATTATGCCAAGGGCAAAATGGTCATTTGACCATCGTAAAGATGAGCAAGTCTTGCTAGGCTTGAGCTTGATATTATTGACTAAGTCAAAAGGCCACTTGGCTTGAGATTTTAATGAACCACATCCAAGCCACCCATTTGTTCTCATCTTGACCCTCCATGTTGTTATATAATAACACTAGTAGCAAGACAAGGCTTTCTACACTTAGAAATATTTGGAAAACTTTGAAGACCTCAAATGGTGCTCTCGGCGTTGTCCTTATTTCCACACAAAAAATATTTCAATTGTTGTCCATAATTCACAAGACTTTAACCCAAGGTTCCTAGGGGTATTGTAAGGATATCTCAATAAAAAGATCCCGGAAAAACGACGTTTTTACGTTAGTCGCAAGGCGAAAACCTAAGGTGTTCTTCAACTTTGAAGATGGAACTTGAAGAGGAGTTCTTCATGAGCTTCTAAGGAGTTCTTGGAGCGTATTGGAACATAAGAAGAGGAGTTAAAAGTTGCTAAGGATCGACTTTTACTCTTGGACATTATTAGGGCTTATTGAGGTAAAATCTTCATCTTCTTAATGTAATTAAAGCTTACATGTTATAGTAGTTAAGAAATGAGAATGTGGTATATAGAATGAAGTTTGAAAAGATTTGGATCATGTCGACATGTTAAAACCGAAAAATGGACAAGTTAGCCATTAATGTTGTAATTAATTTAGACAGTAGTTACAATCGTCACATGTTAAGGAAGAAATGATTTATAGTTGTTGTAATTGTTATTATGTATATAACATGTTGGAATAACAACTTGGATTGAAAAAGGAATTGAAAGGAAATTGATAATTGTTGTGACATTGTAGCCGCATAGGGCTTGGAATTATTGGACAGTTTTATATTGATTGTGGGGCAGAATTTTACACGTCCTATTAGGCGTGTAATCCCCTTTGTATTTGCTGAATTGTTGGGCCTTAAATGTGGCGTTTGGTTATTGATTTTCGGGCCTTGAAAAAGGTGGAAAGTACGTAGAAACAAAAGAAGTGCTGCCCGATTTTTCATAGAATAAGAGACCTAGCACTTAGTATGATTCTACGTTAAAAAGTGAGGAGTTGATAGACATGTTATGATTAATATAGGTTGAAGTACTACGAGTAGCGTATTCTACTTAAAGGATGGAATAGATATCAAGGTTGAAGTACTTTGGAGCATTTTGCTACTTGTCGATAATCGTCGCGAGGTATGTGAACTTCTTCCTCCTTTTAGCATGATTCTATGTATGAAATATACATGTGGTGTTATTTCATGATTTCTTCTACTCTTAGAAGTTAAGAGGTATGTATGTTGATTTACTCTATGTGAAAGTTATGTCTAAGTTATCCTAAGTTCTTACCAAGTCTTATGAGGGATGTTGGTAAGAGTCGTTAGGAAGTATTTGGAGTCGAGTTGACTTTGCTAATTCACTGCACGAATGAGAATAAGTATCGAACAAGCCATTGCAGCGTTAATAAAAGAAAATGTATCGACAATCAATTATATTAAAAATGAGTAGAATTCTCCATCTGCATAGAAACTAAGATAAGACAAAATTGTATTACATTTTCTAGATCATGGCTGCTTTAATAAGATCGTTATAAATAAGTATAACCTATTCACAACGCATAAAAGTATATGTTACTTAATAGTAAAGAGTTTACGTTATGAAGTTTTAAGATCATGAACCTTGAATTCTTAAAAGGTTAAGAGACTTGATTTTTAAAGTTAAGAGACTTGAAATTCTAAGTTAAAGAGACTTGATATTCTAAGTTAAGAAACTTGATTTCTAAAGTTAAGAGACTTGAAGTATTTTGGAAAGTTATGTAACTTGATTTGAAAGTATAAGTCTCTTGGTTATAAAAAAAAAAATGTAAGTATCTAAAGCATAAAGTTAGTATAACGACTTTATGGGAAGTTGGTTATAATAGTTTTATGGAAAGATGAAAGAACGGTTTACTCTAGTGATGTAAATAAGGATATATGACTTGAAATAAAGAAAGACAAATTGATTTGAAGGCATCAATTGCTTAAAGTTTTAAAGAAAGAAGTCACTTGATTTAGAAGCCTATAAATGTATTTCTAAAAAGTATTGTGACTTGTCTTGAAAAGTAGATATGACTTGATACTACGGTTATTAGTATCTTGGGGTTTTATATGAAAAGGAGTCTTTTGAAAAGAATGGAAGTACGTAGTACTTTAGGTTAAATTCCCGGATTTTTATGTGAAACGAAAAGTGCCTTGAGTATATAAAATGAAAGTCTAAAGATTTAATGAACTTGCCTATGCTTGCTTGTGATAGCCTTGAGTGCAAGTATTATATGTTTACGCTGCCGTGACTCTCAGTTAGAGGGCCGACTGTCTTGTTGTAAATTTACTTGGACGTCACAAGCGGTGACAGAGGCTTCCACGGGTATGCTTCCATTGTGATTGATCCTTGGACATGCTTATACGATGTGGGATTCCGGGGCATGCGACCAGGATGCGGGTTAGATTCCCGGATTGTTTTTATTACTCCTTGGACATGCTTATACGATGTGGGATTCCGGGGCATGCAACCATGAGGCGGGTTAGATTCCCGAATTTATTTTATTACCCCATGGCCATGCTTATACGATGAGGGATTCCGGGGCATGCGACCATGTTATGTACGATTATTACTCCATGGACTAGCTCCCCATGAAGACATGTACCCGAGATGAGGGATTCCACGGGCATGTTATATATGATTATTACCCCATGGCCATGCTTATACGATGAGGGATTAGGGCACGCGACCATGTTATGTACTATTACTCCATGGATTAGCTCTCGTGAACATGTACCGAGATGAGGATTCCACGGGCATGTTATATACGATTATTACCCCATGGATTAGCCCTCCATGAAGTCATGTACCGAGATGAGGATTCCGGGCATGAGATATATATATATATATATATATATATATATATATATATATGTATTATATATGTATGCAAACGGTGAGGTGGGATGCCACGAGCGAGTCACATGGTTATATGTTACACTTACGATCGGCGATGATGGGGATTCCACAGGCGGAGATATATATATGTATTGTATATGTATGCGACGGTGAGGTGGGATGCCACGGGCGCGTCACATGGTTATATTTTATACTTATGGCTGTCGGCCGTGATGGGGGATTCGACGGGCACGCTTTGATATTTGTGGGACTTTCATTACTATCACTTTGGCAAGACACAGTGTACTGTTATTTTGGTTATCATACATGCCTCCAGCTTTATATAGACTGTTATGATTTCATTACAGTATTTTCAGTTTCACATACTTGGTACATATTTCGTACTGACCTCGCCCGGGCTGCGTTCATCTGCGAGTTGAGGTAGCTTGCTGATCCTCATTCTTAGGATCAATGTTCAACTGGTTGGAAAGCTCCATTATTTCGGAGGCTTTGTATTTTGGTACAGTTCCCTGAGGTTGTAGATTTATGTACATTCGTGGTATGGCGAACCTGTCGTCCACAGTTGTTATGTCAGAAATTCTTAGAGGTCTGTAGTCATATTTTGTGGATTGGGTTGTGTAAAGAAAAAAAAGAGGTAACTGCTTTTGGGTTACGTGTATATTTTGGAAGGTGGACTTATCAGCTAGCCTGTTATTTATTTCCTGTTAAGTTTATGTATGTTCCGCTAATTATATCTGATGTATACCTGTAAGGGTGCCCAGGTAGGGCACCAGTCGCGGGCCCGGGGTCGGGTCGTGACAGGTTGTCCAAGACCTTCATGATGAAGGATTTAGGTGTAGCCTGCTACATTCTGGGAATTAGGATCTATAGATATAAACCTAATAGATTGTTGGGGCTGTTACAGTCAGTCTACATAGACAAAGTGCTTAGACATTTTTCAATGGAGAATTCCAAGAAAGGCAGTCTTCCGATGGGTCAAGGCGTCAAGTTATCAAAGAAGGGCCGCCCTTCTAATGCTATTGAACTTGAAAGCATGAAGAGGATCTCATATGATTCGGCTATAGGATCGATCATGTATGTCATGACCTGTACTAGGCCAGATGTGGCATTTGCGCTGAGTATGTGATGCGCGATTTATGCACACACTAACGCAAGTGCACTTGTCGTGACAAGTAATATAGTCTAGAAGACCGATGTTACGACCCGACCCCGGGCCCGCGACTGATGCCCTACCTGGGCACCCTGTTCAGGTATACATCAGAGAATAGCAGCGGAACATACATGTAACTTATAACATAAATAACGAGAAATTAAACCACAGGCTTAGCCGATAAGGCTACCTTCCTGGACACATATACATATACATAACAACAGCAGTTACATCCCTTTCTTTTTACAAACTGACCCACAATATGAGACTACAGACCTCTAAGAATTACAACTGCGGCGGGACAGGGCCCCGCCATACCCCTGAATGTACATAAGTCTACCACATCAGAGAAACCGTACCAAAAGATAAGCCTCCGGTGTGAAAGAGCTTCTTTCCAAAAAGCGAGCAGAGATCCTAAAAGCAAGGATCACCAACTCGTGTACCTATCACTGCGGGCATGAACGCGGCCAAGAAGTCGATTAACAGTGCAAGTATGGAATGTAAATAAAATGCAATAACCAAATCATATATGTATAAAAGAATGTCCTTTTAACTCGAAATCAATCATATATTAACCATTCCTTTCCTCCTTTCAATAAGATTTAACAACATATTCTTACCTACATACTTAAGAGTTTAATCCTTTTTCACATAACTTACATATCTTACATAACATAATCCGCCCATTTGCGGGACACGGTGTCTTGATGAATCATGTGACATAACTTCGCCCGCTGTGGGGCTCGATTATCTTGTGGAATCATGTAGCATAATCAGGCCGCTGTGGGGCTCGGTGTAAGATGACGTAACGGCCTATGTGTAGGCTCGGGGTAATATGGCGTAATCCGCCTATGGGTAGGCTCGGTGTGATTTCATAACGTGTCCGCCTATTTGTAGGCTCGGTGTATCTCATAACGTAATCCGGCCTATTTGTAGGCTCGGTGTGATTTTCCTTACGTAACATTTTAAACCGTCTTATTACTTCTTCTTAAGTCGTCATAACGACTTCCCATAAAGCTGTTATAACAACCTTTCATTTTAGAGAACTTAAGACACTTTTATTCTTACAACATTTAGGAAAACGGGATCCAAAGATACTGTTACACCCCGAAATTTCAGGATATGTTTATAAGAACGTACGTAAGAACTCAAAGGTTAAGGTTTGAGACGAGTAAAAATTTATCGGAATTTTGGAATTTATCGGATAACGAAATATTGCGACGAGCGGGAGGGCGACACGTGTCACCCCCCCCCCCCCCTTAAAGGACTTGGACGAAAATGTGATGGAGAAAATGGTCATTTGACCATAATTTAAATGACCAAGTCTTGCTAGTCTTGAAGCTTGACAAAGTTGACTAAGTCAAAGGCCACCTAGACTTGATCCATGTGAAACCCATCTAGGCCAACCATTTGTGTGGATCTTAACCCTCCATGTCCCTTTATTAAACTACTAGTAGCAAGAGAGCCAACACTTAGCCATTTTTTCACAAAATCTTGAAGAGCTCAAGTAGTGCTCTCGGCTTTGAGGGTTCAAAGAAGAAAAAAATTTCAATTGTTGTCCAATAATTCCCCCACTTTAAACCAAGGTACCTAAGGGTATTGTAAGTGTTCCTCAATAGAAAAATCTCGAAAAAGATAGTTTTGGGTTAGTCAAGGCGAAAACCTAAGGGGTTATTCAACTTTGAAGTTGGAATTTGAAGATGAGTTATTCTTAAGCTTCTAAGGGTTGCTTGGAGTGGATTGGAATGTCGAAAGGAGGAGCTAGAGTGCTAAGGATCGACTTGTAGTCTTGGATCATATTTGGGCTAAAATGAGGTATAATCTTCGTCTTACTTTTGTAATTGAAGATTCAATGTTATTATAAGTTATAAACGATCATGTGATATGTGTTATGAAGTTTGATAAGTGTTATGGAATTTTAAGAGCTCAAACCGAAAGGCATGTTTAGCCCTTTGAAATTGAAATACAATTTTAGTCGTTATGTAGAATCGTCGCATGTTTACCTACTTGAGGATTGTAGTAGTTGTAATCTATTGCGGCTTGATTTCATGTTATACTAAACCACTTGGATTGAAAAAGGATTGGAAACGATTTGTATTGTTGCCCCTATGTTTAGCCGAATGGACATTGTGGTTTAGACTAGTTTGTTATTCATTTGAATTAGACTACCTTCTATATTGTGGTGAGCCAATTGGGGCTGTATGGTTATTTATTTGTATTGGACTACCTTATAGATTGTGGTGAGCCAATTGGGGCTGTTTGGTTATTGTATTCGGCCTTGAAAAGGTGGCAAAGTTAGTAAAAACAAAGGAGGTCTTTGTCCGATTTTCCGTAGAATTTAGAGACTTAACACTTAGAATATTCTACGTGTGAAATAAGAGGTTAATGGACGTATGGTGACCATTATAGGTTGAAGTACTAAGTATAGTGTATCCTACTTGAAGAATGGAATAGCTCAAGGTTGAAGTACTTTGGAGCATTTTGCTACTTGTCGACAATCGTCGCGAGGTATGTGAACCTCTTCCTTCCTTTGGCATGATTCTATGTATGGAATATACGTGGTATCATTTCATGTTTCTGTTACTCTTAGAAGTTAAGAGGTAGTTGTGTGATCTACTCTATGTAGAATTTTTCCTATCTTTGAGCATGACTAGTTGCATTATGTAGTGCAGTGAGCGTCTGACACCTTGATATCCTTTACTAGTTTGTGAATAGCCAAGTCGGGTGAGTTGGGAGATTAACTCACTTCTTTGAAAATATAAAGGATGTCTTAAGTTTTATTAAAGTTAAGGGACTTGAAGAGTTTTAAAGTATGTGATACTTGTTCCGTTTTAAACATATAAGTCCCTTGGATAGGAAATTGTTTTGGCTAAGGTATAAAGTGAATATAACGGCTTTATGGGAAGTTAGTTATATTTGCTTTATGGAAAGATAAATGACTTGATTTTAGTGAAAAGGCAACTTGTTTTTAAGGCATTAATTGCCTAAGGTTTTATAATAAAAGGAGTCACTTGTTTTCTAAAGGTTAAGAGACTAATTGTATTTTTGAAAGTTATGAGAATTGATTGGAAAGTATTTAATACTTGGTTTCAAAAAGTAGAAGTCTCTTGGTTATAAAAGGCGTGTTGGTCTAAACCATAAAGGGTTATAACGGCTTTATGGGAAGTTGGTTATAACGGCTTTATGGAAGGTTAAGAGAATGGTTTTCTCTAATAAAGAAATCAAAGAAATAACTTGTATTAAGGAAGGGCAAATTGTTTTAAAGGTACCAATTGCTTAGGGTTTTTAATAAAGAAGTCACTTGATTTAGAAGCTGTAATTGTATTTCTAAAAGGTATTGTGACTTCTCTTGAAAGGTGGATAGGACTTGATACTACAATTTGTTAGTATCGGGAAGTTTTATTTGGAAAGAGTCTTTTGAAAGAGAATGCGTCACGTAGTACTTTGGCCTATTTAATTGAGGATAATTCTATTTGTGCCTTGATTAGTACTTTGGCTTGATTAATTGAGAATTAGTCTAAGTATGCCTTGATAAGTATTTTGGCTTGTTAAATGAGAATTATTCTATTTGTGCCTTGATTAGTACTTTGGCTTGAGTAATTGAGAATTAGCCTATGTGTGCTGGTGATAGCCTTTGAGTGCAAAGTATTATGTTTTATTACGTTGCCGCGACTCTCGGTTGGAGGCCTATTGTCTTGTTGTAAGTACTTGGACATACAAGCGGTGATGTGGGATTCCACGGGTATGCTTCGTTAATTGTAGTACTTAGGTTAAATTCGGATTTTATAGAAGACATGGTAGTGCTTCGCTTTGTATAATGGTCGGTTGAAATAGGGTAAGAGTATAAATGAGGCAAGCCCCAAGACGTTGTACCATTCTCGGGGTAAGAGTATAAGTGAGGGTAAACCCCAAGATGACGTACCACCGCTTTATGTGTTGATTGTCGGCCGGTTGAGATAGGGTAAGAGTATAAATGAGAGGCAAGCCCCAAGACGTTATACCACCTTCTCCGAGGTAGAGTATAAGTGAGGGTAGACCCCAAGATGCTATACCACCGCTTTACCACCTCCTCCCGTGGTAAGAGTATAAATGAGGCAAGCCCCAGGCTATACCACTGTTTTGATTGGTATTATGGCGTGAGACCCATGGTTATGTTTTACACTTATAGGTATCGGCGGTGATGTGGGATTCCACGCGGGAGATATATGTATGTATTGTGTATGTATGCGCAGCGGTGAGGTGGGATGCCACGCGCGTCACATGGTTATATTTTACACTTATAGTGTTGACGATGATGTGGGATTCCACGGACACGCTTGATATTAGTGTGACTTGATCGCGTCTAGATTGGTAGGGTAGTAAATGTGCCCTCCTTTAAGGGCGGATTATGCTTATGAAAGATAAGTAGGTTATATAGAAATGAACTTAATGATTTTCCTAATCGTATGCGTAAGAATGTGGCTATAACCTTTATTGAAAATGGGAAAAGATATTGATGTGAAATTAAGTTCATAAGTGGTAATGACACGGCGGGATCAGTATGTACTTTTATACTTGTCCTTGTCATTCTTTTGTGCGATTATGATTTGTTTCTCAGACGTTATTTCTGTTCCATATTCAAATTTTTGTTATCGACCCCGCCGGGTGCGTTAAATGCCGCAGTTTTAGGTACCAGTGGTGATCCTTGCTCTTAGGATCTCGGTTGATCTTTGAGAGAAAGCTCCATTTGCTTGGAGGCTTAGCTCTTGGTACAGTTTTCCTCGAGGTAGTAGATTCATGTATATTCGGGGTATGGCGGGGCCACTGTCCGCCACGATCGTTATGTTAAAACTCTTAGAGTGCAGTAGTCACATATGTGGTTGGGCTTTAGAACCGAGTTGTAAAGTTGTACTTTTGACTTTGTTTATATTATGGAGCGGCCTATCGGCCAGCTGTGTTGTTATGTTGTTTACACTGTGTTTATGTTGTGTATGTTCATTGCTATTCTCGATGTATACCGAGCAGGTGCCCGGGTAGGGCACCGATCGCGGCCGGGTCGAGTCGTGACAAAAGTGGTATCAAAGCGATTAGTCCTCGGAAAATGTCTACTGACCGTGTCTAGTAAGTCTTGATTATCGGTGTCTTGTGCACCACATCTATAATCGTGAGGCTGCAGGACATTTAGGATTGGTTTCCATTTTCTCACTCGAGATCGTGCGATAGAGGCCGTGTTGTTAGGTCGTCTCTCCCTAACGAGTTATGTTGATTGCATTACGAGAAAGCGTGATGACCGGGAAGGACTAAGTGGATTACGTATCGAGTTGGTATTGATTGTAGTATAGTTGGTATTGTGACATACATCTATACGGAGTTTTGTATGAAGTCGACGCGTGTTGCCTAGAATGATTTTTTTTGATTACCGTGAATTGGTAAAGACTAACTAGATCTGGGAAGGTATGGAATAGTTAATGAATTTTCGCCAGTTTTGTGTTTTATTTCGAGGTAATTGGGAAGGATGAGGTATGCGATAGGGTAGTGAACCCTTAGAAGCCATGTTAAGGAACTAACTAATGCCATGTTAATAGATTAAGCTGCGTAGTAGGCTTAAGAAAATTGTACGGATGAGGTCCGTATAGAGTAAGTAATGGTTCTTGTGATCAACGACACGATATGGTATTAGGAGAAGTTTTTGTACCGTTTACGGGGAGACTGATAAGATAGGCTTGGAGCATGGAAATTGCGAGCCTAAGAATGATTGAAGACCGCTGAGACCTTAGATGTACAAGGTCTTCGCGGGTAGAAAGAGTTATTATAGACCAAGAATAAGAGTTAAGTGCGACGGCGGGTCGGGGTGAGGACCTGTTACGGGTCTCCTCATGGCCTGGAATGGAGTGGGATCAGTTGGTAGTAGTTCCGCTACGTGACAGGGTCACGCGGGTGCAAGGCCCAAGTCTAGTTAATTGTTTTACGGGTTCGTGGACGTGTTCCACCGGAACCAGGTCGTGGGAGTCGGAAATGGCCTTATGATTGTTTAAAAGAGTGACTCCAAAAGATGGGAGGCCAGCATCGGTAGGGGAGGCATACAGTGCTTATTGCTCGCACTGTTCGAGGTCGACTAAGTTGTGTCGTGACCTCGGTTATGTATGGGTAAGATGACCAGGAAAAAGGGCGTGCGAGTTGTTGCTTAATATCCGAATTAGTCGCGTCATGGTTGAACATCGAGTCGATGGGCTATTACAGCGATTTAGACCCGACTTAGGCATGGCGGTATTTAAAATGGATCTTGTTCTGAGGTGGCATCGTACTCGGAGGAAGTGCGACTCCCTGGGGGTCATGGTAAATGGGCTGGCGAAACCAGCCGTGTTCTTCCTGTTGGGACCACTTACTCGGCTGAGGTTTATACTAGCTTGTATAGCAGAGAGATTGTGAGACTGCACAGGGTCCCTACGTTTATGATGACGCAGATGAGCTCGGTTCTGGATAACTTCGAGGCTTTTCGAAGGATTAGGGACACGTGAGTCTCGGTGATGCATTACACCCTCGGCCGATGGTCGAGGCGAGCGTACTATCCGAACGCGAGGATAGGTTGCGGGCTGTGTTTTTGATTCGTGAATAGCGGGAAGGTTGATTGCCTCTTGTCGTGTTACGTGCGATATGAATACCGCTTCCGTTTCGGATGGCCCTGTATGAGGCCTTGTTTGTAAGGAGGTGTAGCTCGCCGGTTGGATGGTTCGACATAGGCGAGGTTCAGTTATTTGGTCCAGACTTGTTTCAGCGGGCTGTGGATAAGGCAAAGCTTATCCGGGAAAGATTATTAGTAAGCTTAGAGTCAGCCGAAGCTTTATGCAAATAACCGATGTTGACACGTGGGGTTCGGTTTGACATTTTGGTATGAGTATTGTTATGTGGCCACGTGTGGCATTATTGGTACGTTGGGGTTGTAAGAAGACTATGTCGCTAATTATAAGTTTGACTCCGAAAGAACATTCGAGGACGAATGTTTCTAAGGGGGGAAGAATGTTACACCCCGAAATTTCAGGATATGTTTATAAGAACGTACGTAAGAACTCAAAGGTTAAGGTTTGAGACGAGTAAAAATTTATCGGAATTTTGGAATTTATCGGATAACGAAATATTGCGACGAGCGGGAGGGCGACACGTGTCACCCCCCCTTAAAGGTCTTGGACGAAAATGTGATGGAGAAAATGGTCATTTGACCATAATTTAAATGACCAAGTCTTGCTAGTCTTGAAGCTTGACAAAGTTGACTAAGTCAAAGGCCACCTAGACTTGATCCATGTGAAACCCATCTAGGCCAACCATTTGTGTGGATCTTAACCCTCCATGTCCCTTTATTAAACTACTAGTAGCAAGAGAGAGCCAACACTTAGCCATTTTTTTCACAAAAATCTTGAAGAGCTCAAGTAGTGCTCTCGGCTTTGAGGGTTCAAAGAAGAAAAAAATTTCAATTGTTGTCCAATAATTCCCCCACTTTAAACCAAGGTACCTAAGGGTATTGTAAGTGTTCCTCAATAGAAAAATCTCGAAAAAAGATAGTTTTCGGGTTAGTCATGGCGAAAACCTAAGGGGTTATTCAACTTTGAAGTTGGAATTTGAAGATGAGTTATTCTTAAGCTTCTAAGGGTTGCTTGGAGTGGATTGGAATGTCGAAAGGAGGAGCTAAAGTGCTAAGGATCGACTTGTAGTCTTGGATCATATTTGGGCTAAAATGAGGTATAATCTTCGTCTTACTTTTGTAATTGAAGATTCAATGTTATTATAAGTTATAAATGATCATGTGATATGTGTTATGAAGTTTGATAAGTGTTATGGAATTTTAAGAGCTCAAAACCGAAAAGGCATGTTTAGCCCTTTGAAATTGAAATACAATTTTAGTCGTTATGTAGAATCGTCGCATGTTTACCTACTTGAGGATTGTAGTAGTTGTAATCTATTGCGGCTTGATTTCATGTTATACTAAACCACTTGGATTGAAAAAGGATTGGAAACGATTTGTATTGTTGCCCCTATGTTTAGCCGAATGGACATTGTGGTTTAGACTAGTTTGTTATTCATTTGAATTAGACTACCTTCTATATTGTGGTGAGCCAATTGGGGCTGTATGGTTATTTATTTGTATTGGACTACCTTATAGATTGTGGTGAGCCAATTGGGGCTGTTTGGTTATTGTATTCGGCCTTGAAAAAGGTGGCAAAGTTAGTAAAAACAAAGGAGGTGCTGTCCGATTTTCCGTAGAATTTAGAGACTTAACACTTAGAATATTCTACGTGTGAAATAAGAGGTTAATGGACGTATGGTGACCATTATAGGTTGAAGTACTAAGTATAGTGTATCCTACTTGAAGAATGGAATAGCTCAAGGTTGAAGTACTTTGGAGCATTTTGCTACTTGTCGACAATCGTCGCGAGGTATGTGAACCTCTTCCTTCCTTTGGCATGATTCTATGTATGGAATATACCGTGGTATCATTTCATGTTTCTGTTACTCTTAGAAGTTAAGAGGTAGTTGTGTGATCTACTCTATGTAGAATTTTCCTATCTTTGAGCATGACTAGTTGCACGTATGTAGTGCGGTGACGTCTGACACCTTGATATCCTTTACTAGTTTGTGAATAGCCAAGTCGGGTGAGTTGGGAGATTAACTCACTTCTTTGAAAATATAAAGGATGTCTTAAGTTTTATTAAAGTTAAGGGACTTGAAGAGTTTTAAAGTATGTGATACTTGTTCCGTTTTAAACATATAAGTCCCTTGGATAGGAAATTGTTTTGGCTAAGGTATAAAGTGAATATAACGGCTTTATGGGAAGTTAGTTATATTTGCTTTATGGAAAGATAAATGACTTGATTTTAGTGAAAAGGCAACTTGTTTTTAAGGCATTAATTGCCTAAGGTTTTATAATAAAAGGAGTCACTTGTTTTCTAAAGGTTAAGAGACTAATTGTATTTTTGAAAGTTATGAGAATTGATTGGAAAGTATTTAATACTTGGTTTCAAAAAGTAGAAGTCTCTTGGTTATAAAAGGAACGTGTTGGTCTAAACCATAAAGGGTTATAACGGCTTTATGGGAAGTTGGTTATAACGGCTTTATGGAAGGTTAAGAGAATGGTTTTCTCTAATAAAGAAATCAAAGAAATAACTTGTATTAAGGAAGGGCAAATTGTTTTAAAGGTACCAATTGCTTAGGGTTTTTAATAAAGAAGTCACTTGATTTAGAAGCCGGTAATTGTATTTCTAAAAAGGTATTGTGACTTCTCTTGAAAGGTGGATAGGACTTGATACTACGGCTGTTAGTATCGGGGAAGTTTTATTTGGAAAGGAGTCTTTTGAAAGAGATGTGCGTGCGTAGTACTTTGGCCTATTTAATTGAGGATAATTCTATTTGTGCCTTGATTAGTACTTTGGCTTGATTAATTGAGAATTAGTCTAAGTATGCCTTGATAAGTATTTTGGCTTGTTAAATGAGAATTATTCTATTTGTGCCTTGATTAGTACTTTGGCTTGAGTAATTGAGAATTAGCCTATGTGTGCTGGTGATAGCCTTTGAGTGCAAAGTATTATGTTTTATTACGTTGCCGCGACTCTCGGTTGGAGGGCCGGCTGTCTTGTTGTAAGTACTTGGACATACCGACAGTGATGTGGGATTCCACGGGTATGCTTCCGTTAATTGTAGTACTTGGGTTAAATTCCCGGATTTTTATAGAAGACATGGTAGTGCTTCTGTTTTGTATAATGGTCGGTTGAAATAGGGTAAGAGTATAAATGAGGGGCAAGCCCCAAGACGTTGTACCATACTCCAGGTAAGAGTATAAGTGAGGGTAAACCCCCGAGGCATACCACCTGCTTTATGTGTTGATTGTCGGCCGGTTGAGATAGGGTAAGAGTATAAATGAGGGGCAAGCCCCAAGACGTTATACCACCTTCTCCAGGGTAAGAGTATAAGTGAGGGGTAGACCCCCAAGATGCTATACCACCTGCTTTACCACCTCCTCCAGGGTAAGAGTATAAATGAGGGGCAAGCCCCAAGACGCTATACCACCTGTTTTGATTGGTATTATGGGCGTGAGACCCATGGTTATGTTTTACACTTATAGCTGTCGACAGTGATGTGGGATTCCACGGGCAGGAGATATATGTATGTATTGTGTATGTGTACGCCGACAGTGAGGTGGGATGCCACGGGCGCGTCACATGGTTATATTTTACACTTATAGCTGTTGACAGTGATGTGGGATTCCACGGACACGCTTGATATTAGTGTGACTTGATCGCGTCCTAGATTGGGCCGGGTAGTAAATGTGCCCTCCTTTAAGGGCCGGATTATGCTTATGAAAGATAAGTAGGTTATATAGAAATGAACTTAATGATTTTTCCTAATCATGTGCGTAAGAATGTGGCTATAACCTTTATTGAAAATGGGAAAAGATATTGATGTGAAATTAAGTTCATAAGTGGTAATGACACGGCGAGGATCAGTATGTACTTTTATACTTGTCCTTGTCATTCTTTTGTACGATTATGATCACATTTCAGACGTTATTTCATTCCATATTCGCAATTGTTGTTATCTTGACCCGCCGGGCTACGTTCATGCCCGCAGTTTTAGGTACCAGTGGTGATCCTTGCTCTTAGGATCTCGGTTGATCTTTGAGAAAGCTCCATTTGCTTGGAGGCTTAGCTCTTGTACGGTTTTCCACGAGGTAGTAGATTCATGTATATTCAGGTATGGCGGGGCCTGTCCGCCCACGATCGTTATGTTAAAACTCTTAGAGGTCTGTAGTCACATATGTGGTTGGGCTTTAAGAACTGAGTTGTAAAGTTGTGCTTTTGACTTTGTTTATATTATGGAAGGCGGCCCTATCGGCTAGCCTGTGTTGTTATGTTGTTTACACCTGTGTTTATGTTGTGTATGTTCCGCTGCTATTCTCTGATGTATACCTGAACAGGGTGCCCAGGTAGGGCACCAGTCGCGGCCCGGGGTCGGGTCGTGACAGATACTACGCACATACATACTTAAAAAGAATCATATCGCTTAAAACTTCATAATCCTTAAAAGACAATCAAGGTTCTTAGTCTTCAAACTTCATAGCATACTTCCTTTAAAGCCCAATTACTTATACAAAAACATATAAAGTTCCATACCTTCCAAAACCAAGTAATTTATTCCCTTAAAATCATATAACTTCCACTTTTAAAATCAATCCCCTTTTCACATATAAATTCAAGTCATTTTCGAACATAAAATCCACTTACTTACTTTAAACAAATCAAGACACATAGCCTTTAAATCAAATCTCATAACTTCCTAACCATTCTTACCAACGTCTCCCATAAGACCTAGTAAGGACTTAGGACAATTTAAACATACTCTTAACTTAGATTCAACAATGTAAATACTTCTTAACTTCTAAGAGTAGAAGGAATCTTGAAATACTATCACATGGAGATTTCATACGTAGGATCATGCCAAAGAAAGAAGAGGTTCACATACCTCGCGACGACTAGCGACAAGTTGCAAAAAGGCTCCAAAGTACTTCAACCTATAATGGCCACAATACGTCCATTAACCTCTTAATTCAAACGTAGAATATTCTAAGTGCTAAGTCACTAAATTCTACGGAAAATCGGACAGCACCTCCTTTGTTTCTACTTACTTTGCCACCTTTTTCAAGGCCGAAATACAATAACCAAACAGCCCCAATTGGCTCACAACAATATAGAAGGTAGTCCAATACAAATGAATAATTAAACAGCCCCAATTGGCTCACAATTTAGAAAGTAGTCCAATACAAATGAATAACAAACTAAAAGTCCAAATTCGGCCACCTTGAGTTCAACCATACCAATTCTTATCAAATTTCCATTTCAATCCAAATTGTTAACATAACATGATATCAAGTCGCATTTGATTAAAACTACCACAATCTTCAAATCAATAACATGCGACGATTCTAATAACGACTAAATTGAAATCCAACTTAACATGACTTACATTACATTCCAGATTTCCAAGGCTACAATCAATCCACAATCCTTATAAACTTCTACATATCAACTTCATGCTAGCAACACGTAAAGCTAACAACAACAATATAAATATATAATCTTGTAACACATTAAAGGACAAGATTATACCTCAACGACTCTTAATCCAATTCCAATCCGAAGTCGCTCCTTAGTAGTTTAGAACCTCTCCAAGACACTTCAATCCGCTTGTTGAGACCCTTAGAACCATACCAACAACTTTCCTTCAACTTCCAATCCAAAACCTAGAAAGCCACTAGGTTTTCACTTTGCGACTAATACGAAAACTCTATTTTTTCGGGATTTTTCTATTGAGATATGCTTACACTACCCTCAAGAACCTTGGTTTAAAGTGTGGAGTTGAATGAACAAGAAACGAAAATGTTTCCTTCTTCCTATAGGTGAACCCGAGAGCTTATGCCTATGTTCATCCAATTTTTTGTAAATTTTTGCTAAGTGTTGGGCTCTCTCACACTACTAGTAGTATTATAAGGGACATGGAGGGTCAAGGTGTGGACAAATGGGTGATTTGGATGAAATCTTATAAAATATCAAGACTTTGGACCCTTTGACTTAGTCAACTTTCTCAAGCTTGACTACTAGCAAGACTTGTCTTCCTAACAAGGGTCAAATGACCATTGTGTCCATGCTTCAATTCGTCAAGACAACATAAGGGGGTGACACGTGTCGCCTCCCATTCAATCACAACATTACGTTTTCCCGACAATTCCATAATTCCGCTAATTTTTACAAGTCTCAAATCTTAACACTTGTGAGCTCTTACGTACTACCTTAAAACATGTCTTGTAAATACGGGGTGTAACATTCTTCCCCCCTTAGAAACATTCGTCCCCGAATGTTCTTTCGGAGCTCAATCTATCATTCCTTGGCATAGTCTCATAAACTTGCACTTAGCAAAACCTAATTATGCCACATATGGCCCTAATATACCGCACTTGCATATTTATCCATCACAAACCAAACGAGGAACAAACCATAGTGTGCATCATCACTATATACTCACATTCAAGGCCTAAAAAGATTATCTTTTCGTACTTCCAACTTACTTCTAGCATACTTACATAATTTCAATATTATCCGTTCTTGATACTTAAACATATAATAACCTTATCATGCATACAAATCTGTAAAGGGCCGAAGATATACCTGAATTCATATAGGCGGTTCAAAGGACCGCTAAAACTGGGAACTTCCACCACGACCTCTGCCACGGCCTGCCGGTGTGTGAACATCCTGCCTAGCTACTGAAGGAGAAGAACCCATGACGATCCAGGTGGTGTGCTATCCCCACGTAACTCTCTGCTAGGACAATCCCTCAACATATGGCCTCAAGGCCACGGGTAAAACAGCACCGATGTGGCACGACATTCCCATGGTGATGCCGCCACTGCTGTGAGCGAGGAAGAGTGGCCCGGCGCCTAGAACTCATGTGCGTATACGAATCCAAGCCTCGAGCTCGACCGGCTCCGGATTACGGTGATCTAACCTCCCGCCAAAATCGGGAAGGAGCACTGTCTGTGCGGTGAGCGTAGACCTAACTGCTTCGAGGCTCTCGCCTCGAAAATCACCACGAACCCTGCGTCTTGGCCTCTTGGTGGCCTTGGTCTGGTCGGTCCTCTCTCTCACGCCCTCAATCCACTGTGCATATGTCGCATCACCGCAATATCCATTCTGGATGAAGGGCTACTCTGTGAACAGCGGTGATCATATAACGGTCTAGTCCCATAACATAGCGATGAACTCTATCGGCCATGTTAGCCACAATAGTATGCGCGTATGCGGCAAGAGTCAAACTCAAGCTATACTCTGCGATAGTCCTCCTGCTCGCCTCAAGGTCAAGAATCTGTCTACCCGGCTCTCCTCATCTCGGGAGGCAAAAGTGATCCATGAAGGCCTCTGTAAACTCCTCCCAAACAGTGGAAGAGCATCATCACCTCTCGAAAGCAACCACGACTCAAACCGGTTCAACGCGATATCGCGTAACGGTAGGAGGCTAGCGTAATGCACTCTGTCTCTGAAGCCCTAAGAACTGCGTGGTCAGAGCTGCCGAATGAACTCCTGCGGATCCTCATCGACCTCGAACCATAAAACTCGTGGATGACATCCTAAAAATCCCTAATCCGCAAACCCATCGGCTCAGGGTGGGTGCTGCTCTGTCACGTTGCCCAGACTACTATCTTGGTCAATAATCGGATCTGCTCCCGTAGTCTCTATACTCGGCGCAGTGCGGAATCGAGGCTCGTGCAGGAACCTCTGGAGCTCTTGCCGCTCTCGGCTCCTCTAATCTTGGCGTGGTGAACTCGCCGACCGCCTACTACCTCGTGCATAGTGCGTGCCCGACTCACGGTAACTCTGCGCCTGCTGGCGCCTCGCTGCGCCTTGCCTTCCTGGGCCTCGGTCGCCTTCCGTGGAGGCATAGGCGATTCACATACATAAGAATACGTCGAGACGGATCAACCTATTCTGACTCTCTTGCACGATCTCGAGTGAGAAGAATGGAAACCAATCCTAAATGTCCTGCGGCCTCACGATTATAGATGTGGTGCACAACACGATAATCAAGACTCTACTGACACGATGCGTAGACACTTTCGAGGACTAAGCGCTCGATACCACTTTTGTCACGACTCGACCCGGGCGCGCGATGCCCTACTGGGCACCCTGCTCTGTATACATCGAGAATAGCAATGAACATACATGTAACTTATAACATAAATAACGAGAAATTAAACCACAGGCTTAGCCGATAAGGCTACCTTCCTGGACACATATACATATACATAACAACAGCGATTACATCCTTTATTTTTACAAACCGACCCACAACATGAGACTACGGACCTCTAAGAATTACAAGCTGCGGCGGGACGGGGCCCATACCCTGAATGTACATAAGTCTACCACGTGAAACCGTACTAAAAGATAAGCCTCAGGTGTGAAAGGAGCTTCTTTCCAAAAATCGAGCAGAGATCCTAAAAGCAAGGATCACCAACTGTACCTATCACTGCGGGCATGAACGCGGCCGAAGAAGTCGATAACAACAGTGCAAGTATGGAACATAAATAAAATGCAATAACCAAATCATATATGTATAAAAGAATGTCCTTTTAACTCCTGAAATCAATCATATATTAACCATTCCTTTCCTCCTTTCAATAAGATTTAACAACATATTCTTACCTACATACTTAAGAGTTTAATCCGATCTTTTCACATAACTTACATATCTTACATAACATAATCCGCCCATTTGCGGGACACGGTGTCTTGATGAATCATGTGACATAACGGCCGCTGTGGGGCTCGGTATCTTGTGGAATCATGTAGCATAATCTGCCCGCTGTGGAGCTCGGTGTAAGATGACGTAACGACTATGTGTAGGCTCGGGTAATATGGCGTGTCCGCCTATGGGTAGGCTCGGTGTGATTTCATAACGTAATCCGCCTATTTATAGGCTCGGTGTATCTCATAACGTGTCCGCCTATTTGTAGGCTCGGTGTGATTTTCCTTACGTAACATTTTAAACCGCCTTATTACTTCTTAAGTCGTCATAACGACTTCCCATAAAACTGTTATAACAACCTTTCATTTTAGAGAACTTAAGACACTTTTATTCTTACAACATTTAGGAAAGCGGGATCAAAGATACTACGTGCATACATACTTAAAAAGAATCATATCGCTTAAAACTTCATAATCCTTAAAAGACAATCAAGGTTCTTAGTCTTCAAACTTCATAACATACTTCCTTTAAAGCCCAATTACTTATACAAAAACATATAAAGTTCCATACCTTCCAAAACCAAGTAATTTATTCCTTAAAATCATATAACTTCCACTTTTAAAATCAATCCCCTTTTCACATATAAATTCAAGTCATTTCGAACATAAAATCCACTTACTTACTTTAAACAAATCAAGACACATAGCCTTTAAATCAAATCTCATAACTTCCTAACCATTCTTACCAACGTCTCCCATAAGACCTAGTAAGGACTTAGAACAATTTAAACATACTCTTAACTTAGATTCAACAATGTAAATACTTCTTAACTTCTAAGAGTGAAGGAATCTTGAAATACTATCACATGGAGATTTCATACGTAGGATCATGCCAAAGAAAGAAGAGGTTCACATACCTCGCGACGACTAGCGACAAGTTGCAAAAGGCTCCAAAGTACTTCAACCTATAATGGCCACAATCGTCCATTAACCTCTTAATTCAAACGTAGAATATTCTAAGTGCTAAGTCACTAAATTCTACGGAAAATCGGACAACACCTCCTTTGTTTCTACTTACTTTGCCACCTTTTCAAGGCGAAATACAATAACCAAACAGCCCAATTGGCTCACAATTTAGAAAGTAGTCAATACAAATGAATAACAAACTAAAAGTCCAAATTCGGCCACCTTGAGTTCAACCATACCAATTCTTATCAAATTTCCATTTCAATCCAAATTGTTAACATAACATGATATCAAGTCGCATTTGATTAAAACTACCACAATCTTCAAATCAATAACATGCGACGATTCTAATAACGACTAAATTGAAATCCAACTTAACATGGCTTACATTACATTCCGGATTTCCAAGGCTACAATCAATCCACAATCTTATAAACTTCTACATATCAACTTCATGCTAGCAACACGTAAAGCTAACAACAACAATATAAATATATAATCTTGTAACACATTAAAGGACAAGATTATACCTCAACGAATCTTAATCCAATTCCAATCCGAAGTCGCTCCTTAGTAGTTTAGAACCTCTCCAAGACACTTCAATCCGCTTGTTGAGACCCTTAGAACCATACCAACAACTTTCCTTGACTTCAATCCAAAACCTAGAAAGCCACTAGGTTTTCACTTTGCGATAATCTGAAAACTCTCTTTTTCCGGAATTTTCTATTGAGATATGCTTACACTACCCTCAAGAACCTTGGTTTAAAGTGTGGAGTTGAATGAACAAGAAAGCGAAAATTTTCCTTCTTCCTATAGGTGAACCGAGAGCTTATGCCTATGTTCATCCAATTTTTTGTAAATTTTTGCTAAGTGTTGGGCTCTCTCACACTACTAGTAGTATTATAAGGGACATGGAGGGTCAAGGTGTGGACAAATGGGTGATTTGGATGAAATCTTATAAAATATCAAGACTTTGGACCCTTTGACTTAGTCAACTTTCTCAAGCTTGACTACTAGCAAGACTTGTCTTCCTAACAAGGGTCAAATGACCATTGTGTCCATGCTTCAATTCGTCAAGACAACATAAGGGGTGACACGTGTCGCCTCCCATTAAATCACAACATTACGTTTTTCCGACAATTCCATAATTCCGCTAATTTTTTTACAAGTCTCAAATCTTAACACTTGTGAGCTCTTACGTACTACCTTAAAACATGTCTTGTAAATACGAGGTGTAACATTCTTCCCCCCTTAGAAACATTCGTCCTCGAATGTTCTTTCGGAGCTCAATCTATCATTCCTTGGCATAGTCTCATAAACTTGCACTTAGCAAAACCTAATTATGCCACATATGGCCCTAATATACCGCACTTGCATATTTATCCATCACAAACCAAACGAGGAACAAACCATAGTGTGCATCATCACTATATACTCACATTCAAGGCCTAAAAAGATTATCTTTTCGTACTTCCAACTTACTTCTAGCATACTTACATAATTTCAATATTATCCGTTCTTGATACTTAAACATATAATAACCTTATCATGCATACAAATCTGTAAAGGGCCGAAGATATACCTGAATTCATATAGGCGGTTCAAAGGACGCTAAAGCGGGAACTTCCACGACCTGCCGCTGCCGGTGTGTGAACATCCTGCCTAGCTACTGAAGGAGAAGAACCCGCAACTGATCCGGTAGGCTGTGCTATCCCCCCTGTAACTCTCCTGCTAGGACAATCCCTCAACATATGGCCCTGACGCGAGTAAACAGGCACTGATGTGCGACGACATTCCCATGGTGATCACAGCTCTGGCTGTGAGCACTGAGGGAAGAGTGGCCCCGACTGCCTAGAACCCATGTGCGTATCACGAATCAAAGCCACGAGCTCGACTGGCTCCGGATTACGGTGATCTAACCTCCCGCCAAAATCGGGAAGGAGCACTGCGTGCGGTGAGCAGACCTAGCCTGCTGCTGAGGCTCTCCGCCTCGAAAATCACCTAAACCCTACCGTCTTGGCCTCTTGGGTGGCCTTGCAGTCGGTCCTCTCTCTCCCTGTCCTCAATCCCCTGTGCATATGTCTGCATCCTGGCAATATCCATTCCTGGATGAAGGGCTACTCCCAGGCAAGCAGTGATCATATAACGGTCTAGTCCCATAACATAGCGATGAACTCTATCAGCCATGTTAGCCACAATAGTATGCGTATGCGGCCAGGAGTCAAACTCAAGCTATACTCTCGATAGTCCTCCGTTCGCCTCAAGGTCAAGAATCATCTGCGGGCTCTCCTCATTTCGGGAGGCAAAAAGTGATCCATGAAGGCCTCAGTAAACTCCTCCCAAACACCGGAAGAGCATCATCACCTCTCGAAAGCAACGCGACTCAAACCGGTTCAACGCGATATCGCGTAACGGTAGGAGGCTAGCGTAACAGACTCTGTCTCTGAAGCCCTAAGAACTGCGTGGTCATTGTAGGCTGCCGAATGAACTCCTGCGGATCCTCATCAGACCTCGAACCATAAAATTCAGGTGGATGACATCCTAGAAAATCCCTAATCCGCAAACTGTCGGCTCTGGGGTGGGCTGCCTGCTCCTGTCGGCGCTGCCCGACTACTATACTGGTCAATAATCGGATCTGCTCCCCGTAGTATTATAAGGGACATGGAGGGTCAAGGTGTGGACAAATGGGTGATTTGGATGAAATCTTATAAAATATCAAGACTTTGGACCCTTTGACTTAGTCAACTTTCTCAAGCTTGACTACTAGCAAGACTTGTCTTCCTAACAAGGGTCAAATGACCATTGTGTCCATGCTTCAATTCGTCCAAGACAACATAAGGGGGGGTGACACGTGTCGCCCTCCCATTCGTCACAACATTACGTTTTTCCGACAATTCCATAATTCCGCTAATTTTTTTACAAGTCTCAAATCTTAACACTTGCGAGCTCTTACGTACTACCTTAAAACATGTCTTGTAAATACGGGGTTTAACAACCGAGTTATCATCCTCAGGAATTAGTGTCCAATTCTCAAAGTCTATTCTATGGTATCTATTTGGTAACCGATGATTGATGAATTGTTTATAACTATAATTATGAATGCTAACTAAATTACGTTGTTTTACTTCAGATATGGTGGAAATAGGGCTTCCAAATCTCCTCAACTATCCGCTCATCTTACTTGTTAATGCAATTAATTATGATTCTTCTTCTATTTTGAGATAGCAGGTTAACTAAGTCGTTTTATACTCCTGTTAAGGTAATATAAACACTCAATCCCAATATAGAACCCTTCTACCTTTCGGTGATAAGATTGACTATAAAGGAGGATTAAGAGCAATAACCTATTAAACTACACAAGTATCGGGGTACTTTCGTCCATGATTTAACCTATGTTTATTCAACTATAGCATATTCACAATCTCCCCTTTCGGCTTTCGATTAGAAATCATATAGATTATGATTATTAGTAATCAATTAATTACCAAACATTCAAGACAAATATTGAATAAATCTCAACAATGATAAGAAGAAACCAAAACATGCATTAATTCATAAGAATGAGTTTCAAGTGATTTGATATGGAAAGCCCTAAATTAAGTTAGTTCCTAGCCATAGACATGTCAAGAACTAAACTAATATCCAACATAAACTACAAAGAAATAAAACAAAGAATAAAGAAATTACACAAAGTAGTCTCAATCTTGATCTCAAGGTTGTGATGAATTGACAAGGTTTTGGAACCTTAATTTGACCTAAAAACTCCTTTTATAGCCTCAAGTCGTTCTCCCGCTTTTCCTTCTAGGCCTTGCCCATTCCATTCGAATTTGTGAAATTCCGCCTCGGCGCCATGGCCTGAAACTCTGCGATTCTAGTAATTTGGCGCGCGGCACTGAAATCTTGCTGGTTGGAAGCGCCATGGCTACATTTCTTGCCCGGTTCGCCAACTTTCTAGCTTTTTGAGCTCTGGGATCTCTGTTTCTGCCCTCTTTTTGCTCCTTTTCGCCAATGAGCCACTTTAAACCATTATGACTCAAAAGAAAGAAAATATATCCTAAGACGACACGTATTTGTACAAAAATAGGCAAAAGACTAACTAAAAATGACTCAAAAGGTGTATATAAAATACACCGATCAAACACCTCCAAACTTAACCTTTGCTCGCCCTCGAGCAAAGATCAAAAATATAAACAAAGACACGAAAGAAAGTAAAATAAAATGACTCAAAGACATTGATCAAGTTTCTGCATCATTGTTACTTAGAAAAACATGAAGGTTAGCAGAATAATATGCAGGAACATATAACATGAATTTTTAGCATTCTAAACACATCAAGTTAGATATTTCGCAAATTCCATTTAATCATGCTCAATGGAAGTAAGAATACCTAACTGTGAATGTCAATTTCAAAATCATATGACATGCTTACTTGCTATTCTCCACTAATCATGGATACACATGTAAGAGATCTTCAGGGCTTTTCAGGGTTTTAATGTAGGCTTAGGCATGCGTAGGTAAAAATAAGCATTTAGGCTCAATTTATGTACCATAAGCTCTTTTGCTTTAAATCCTTTCATTTTCTTTTGATTCTCGTTTTCACTTCATACCTATTTTTCCCTTCTTTTGTTTTGAAAGAATGAGGTGAATGATGAATAACAGGCACCCCCAAACTTAGGCTTTTGCCTATTTATTACTTTTTTCATTGGGGTGCATCAAAATTGTTCACTCTTTTTGTCTCTTTTTTAACACTTTATATTCCATTCACCTCAATTTTTCACTTATGGCACAAGTGTGGAATCATAGGGTGTCAAAGAAAAGTCTTATTTTTAGGCTCAAAAGGGCTGACTAGGGATATAATTTGAATGTCAGGGATAGGCAAAAATGGTAGGAAAATGGCTAACAAAGAAATGTCTGAGTCATCTCCCTAATATGCATATCCTAACTATTTTGCCTCAAATAGCAAGCAATCATACACATATGTTTAATCATAAACAATGCACAAGTCAAACAAGATACCCCAAATAATTTGATTTCATGAATTTTTGGCATATCTAACCTAAGTGTTTAGATGGTTTCTTCTAATTCAATTACATTATTCAACCTTACTTCACTAGGAAATTCCAGTAACTACAGCATGCATGATCTTAAAAATATTATGACTCAAAAATACACAAAACAAATCAAAAAGACTCAAAAACAATAAGACACCCCCCCAAACTTAAATCACACATTGTCCCCAATGTGTGCAGGACTAAAAAAAATAAAAGAAAACAGGACAACTTACAAACTTGGTTTAAAGTGGTGGCGGTGGCGGCGGATAATGCATGGACCACTGGTTGAACAAGGAACTCATCTCATCAAATCGTTGGTGCAACTGTTGTTGCTCCTGCCTTAATTCTTGTTGTCCTTACCTCAGGTCCTGTTGACCTTGTATCATTATGTCAAAGCTCTGCAGCATCCTCCTCTGGTTCATGAGCAGCTGCTCCATTAAAGGCACCGAGGTTCTAGTGCATGGGTTCTTCTTTGGCTTCACGCCTCATCTTTGAGCCTCTGTCTCAGGCTCATCTTCATCCATGGCAGCCTCTGCTGCTGCTGCTGGTGCTGTTGGTGGTGCTGGTCTCCTTCGTGCTGCTGCGGAGGGATTGGGTCTGGGAAGGAATGCACTATCCCATATGACACGGGAGGTTGGCCTTTCTCATATGTATCAGTGGGTAGGGTTGGGACCCCATGTCTGGAGCATAAGCTGCTAATAAGTGAGCCATGTCCCAACCCACCTGTCGTTACCAACCTACTGGTTTCTCCAATGTTTTGCAATATTTCCTTCCCAACGTCAATCGTCTTCCATAACATGATTCCATATATCATTTTTATTCTATCTGCTGACACTCTGGTGAAGTGCATCGATGGAATTAAGCGGGCACTGACGAAATATAACCAACCCTTGACTGTTTTGTTGAACTGACATCTGCTCAGTCCTCTTGATCCATTTCTTGCAATATCATACTCAGCCCCAGGGTAGCATAATGTTCTTGCGACGACATCCCAGTCGATGTTGTTGGTGTCTCTAGACCAAGTTCTGAAATAGCTCCGATCGTCATCTCTTTCTTCAACATCGGCTGTTTTTAATAGCACATTCACCACTTCGGCCGTCACAGGCACATATCGTCCCCTCACAAAGCATCTACCATCCACCCTCTCTGGAAAGTTAGCATAAAATTCTTTCACCATTACAGTGTTCTGCGGTGCTATTCTTTCTGGGTTAACAAATCTCTTCCACCCCATGACCTCTATCATCGCCCGAATAGGCTCATAGGCATCTCCCTCCTCAAATGACTCCCTTTGGTACTCCATTCCTCTCTCAGGGATCAAGGGTCTAGTACTAAGTTTTTGATATCTATCTTCAGCTTTTTGACTGACAAACCTAGTAGTATCATATTGAGGGACGGATGTGGATGTGGAAGCTCTCATCTTCTTGGCAGACATTTTTAGATAAATTCGGCAGCGTTTCCTTTATTTCAGTGATATTACCCAACACTATCAATCAAACCAATCAACACACAGTGTACTCAAGGCCTCTGACACTCTTCAACCCCACACTTCACTCAAAGCTCCTGACAACACCCCACTTCGCCGTATAATCTTGGTGAAATCTCACACCCAACTTTAACACACCACACACCTTCCACCAATAAAGCACCTACCCACCTATTACCTCCCCTGATTGTATTGAAGATTTCAAGAAAAGTGATAAAGCTTACCTTGGACGGTGTTCTTCAAGATTTTCTTGTTCCTAATGATGTATTGAGGCAATGGAATGAGGGTTGTTGTTTAGGATGGTTAAGGGTGTAAGGATTTTAAGTACATTGGTTGTTATTGAGTTTAGTTTGTGGAAGATTTTTAGGTAAAAGGTTTAATTTCGTGGGTTTTGGAGAGAGGAAAGGTTTGAGTTTTGATTTGGAGAGAGGAAAATCGGATTAGGGCTTCTTTAAAATTCAGCATTTTCGCGCGTGGCATGGCTAAACTCTGCGACCCTTCGAACTTCGGCTCGTGGCGCTCTGATTTGGTGCCGCGGTGCCCAAACTTCAGAGCTCTTCTGGACTTTTGGCGTCGCGGCCCTGCAACTGGCGCCACGACGCTGGGCCGATTTTTCTTTTCTTTTGATTTTTTTTTCCAGTTTTCGTCCTCCAAATTTTTGGCCCTGTACCTGTCATCACAACATGTAAACAATACCCTCCGTGAGACTGTTCTAAGTAAAAACTAATTGCATTAAATTAAATAAAATAAAATAACCTTGGGTTGCCTCCCAAGTAGCGCTGTCTTTAACGTCTTTTAGCCGGACGCAAGTTCTTTACTCAAGAGGCATGGGGTAGATTAACCCCACATCCTATCCATTTCATCAACATTTTTCGCTTCCTCCTTCTGTTTTTTTTTTTTCAAGAGGAGGTTTAGCATTACTTACCTGTTTTGGCGGACTTATTTCCCTTGCTTTTGCTTGTGCTGGCTCAACCGATGTGCTGACAGTGCTAACTGCAAAGCACTTGCTCATGACTGGGGGTTCAATGATGTGTTTGAACACCTTGAACACCATCTCTTCATTTTCCACTCTAAGTGTCAGCTCACCCTTCTCCACATCAATTAGGGCTCTCCCGGTTGCCAAGAATGGTCTTCCCAATATGATGGGGATCTCATCATCTTCCTCCATATCAAGGATGAGGAAGTCCGCAGGAAAGAAGAATTTTCCCACCTTAACTAAGACATCTTCAATCGTTCCCCTGGGATGCACCACTGTCCTATCTGCTAACTGCAAGCTCACAGTGGTTGGTTTGGCTTCACCTAACCCCAACCTCTTAAAAACAGACAAGGGCATAAGATTTATGCTAGCCCCCAAATCACAAAGGGCCCTATTACATGTCACCCTGCCAACTGTGCAAGGCAATGTGAAGCTCTCTGGATCCTTGAGTTTGGGGGGCAATTTCTTCTGCAAGATGGCACTGCATTCCTCTGTCAGTGCCACCGTCTCATACTCCGCCAACTTCTTCTTCTTCCCAAGAATTTCCTTCTTGAATTTAAAATAAGTAGGCATTTGCTCCAATGCCTCAATGAATGGAATGTTAATGTGTAGCTTTCTGAATATCTCCAAGAACTTGGAGAATTGCTTATCAACCACTTTCTTTTGCAACCTCTGCGGGTAAGGAATCCTCTCAGTGTATTCCTTCACTGGGACTGTTGGAGCTTTCTCTAACATCGGGCGATCATCAGTAACCCTCTCCATCTCTGCATCTACTCTCTGTTCAACCACAGGCTAGGGTGTAAGCTGTTCTAACTATTTTCCATTCCTCAGCTGCACTGCTTGGCACTATTCTCTGAGGTTCATCTCTGTATTGCTAGGTAAAGTGCCCTGTGGCCTGTTGTTTGCCATCTTCGCTAGTTGTCCCACCTGCGTCTCCAAATTCCTGATAGAGGATCTAGTCTCTGCCATGAACTGGGTATGTGAGTTGGTGAGTGTCAACAGGGCTGCTCTCAACTCATCTGGTTTCTCTTGTTGAGCAGGTGCACTGAATTGTTGTGAAGATGAGGCCTGAGTGAATGGTTGCTGATTTTGATATTGGCCTCGAAATTGGTTCTGCTGCCCTTGATCACCCCTCCATGAAAAGTTAGGGTGATTTCTCCACCCTGGATTGTAGGTATTTGAATAGGGGTTTTCTGGGGCCTTTGATAATTCCCTACTGCTTGGCATTCTTCTTGCTCGATCGAGATGTTGTTAGGATTTGCTGATGGGCACCTATCAAAGGTATGTGGACCTCCACACATCTCACAACTCAATGACATTTGAACTGCATTCACTGACACTGTGTTTTGTTGCAGTTGCTTGGTCAAGAGAGCAACTTGTGTGTTTAATGCTGTGATGGCACCAATCTCATGAACTCCTATTGCTCTTCTTCCACTCACCCCTCTGTACTATGTTACATGATTATTGGTGGCCATGTCTTCCAATAAATCATGGGCTTCGTGTGCTGTCTTTCTCATGAAAGTTCCACATGCGGCTGCGTCAATGATAGTTCTGGTGGTCCCGCTTAGCCCATTGTAAAAAATATGGACCAAATTCCACAACTCAATGCTATGATGTGGACACTTCCTTTGCAAATCTTTAAATCTCTCCCAAGCCTCATAGATTGACTCTCCATCAACTTGATAAAAATTGTTCAACTCCCCTCTCAGCTTAGCGGCTTTGGACGGTGGAAAAAACTTTGCTAAAAACTTCTGTGACAGCTCCTGCCATGTGAATATCGAATCTGTGGGCAAGGAATTCAACCAAACTTTCGCTCTATCCCTGAGTGAGAAGGGGAAAAGTCTTAATCGTATGGCGTCGTCAGTAACGCCATTATACTTGAAATTTGCACACAAGTCCAAGAAGTTAGCTATGTGCATGTGAGGATCTTCCGATGGCAACCCTCAGAACTGAACAATATTCTGCACCATACTCAGGATCGCAGGCTTGATTTCAAAATTATTTGCTCCTATCACTGGGAGCCTGATGCAAGTTTGTGCTCCATTCACCCTTGGCAGCACATAATCTCCCAAACTTCTCTTATCTTGGACCTGGACCCTCTCTTCCACATCCATTGGCAGTCTCCGGGGCATCCTTTGGTTAGGTTGATGATCACCTAGCCCTTCGTTCATCTCATTGTTGTTCTGCAAGCCCCCTATTGCTATTAAGGCCAAACTTCGTTGGTTTCTCCTGTTCTGTTTGCACGTCTTTTCAATCTCCGGGTTGAAGGGAACAAGTGTATCTGCTCCTCTTCTCATTCGCATAAACTAGATGTCTGCAACAGATCAAAATCAACAAACGGATCACGGCGCACTGGTTTCACGAATAAAAGAGAAAAATATAGTAATAAATAAAAAATAAAAACCAAATTAGAAATTAAGAATAGATAAAATGATATTGAACTATGCCAATCCCCGGCAACGGCGCCAAAAATTTGATGCGCGATTTATGCACACACTAACGCAAGTGCACGTGTCGTGACAAGTAATATAGTCTAGAAGACCGAGTTATCGTCCTCAGGGATTAGTGTCCGATTCTCAAAGTCTATTCTATGGTATCTATTTGGTAACCGATGATTGATGAATTGTTTATAACTATAATTATGAATGCTAAATAAAATACGTTGTTTTACTTCAGATATGGTGAAAATAGGACTTCCAAATCTCCTCAACTATCCGCTCATCTTACTTGTTAATGCAATTAATTATGATTCTTCTTCTATTTTGAGATAGCAGGTTAACTAAGCCGTTTTATACTCCTGTTAAGGTAATATAAACACTCAACCCCAATATAGAACCCTTCTACCTTTCGGTGATAAGATTGACTATAAAGGAGGATTAAGAGCAATAATCTATTAAACTACACAAGTATCGGGGTACTTTCATCCACGATTTAACCTATGTTTATTCAACTATAGCATATTCACAATCTCCCATTTCGGCTTTCGATTAGAAATCATATAGATTATGATAATTAGTGATCAATTAATTACCAAACATTCAAGACAAATATTGAATAAATCTCAACAATGATAAGAAGAAACCAAAACATGCATTAATTCATAAGAATGAGTTTCAAGTGATTTGATATGGAAAGCCCTAAATTAAGTTAGTTCCTAGCCATAGACATGCCAAGAACTAAACTAATATCCAACATAAACTACAAAGAAATAAAACAAAGAATAAATAAATTACACAAAAATAGTCTCCAATATTGATCTCCAAGGTTGTGATGAATTGACAATGGTTTTGGAACCCTTAATCTGACCTAAAAACTCCTTTTTATAGCCTCCAAGTCGTTCTCCCAGTTTTCCTTTTAGGCCTTTCCCCATTCCCATTTGAATTTGACAGAATTTCCGCCTCGGAGCCCCGACCCTGCAACTGGCGCCGCGGCGCCGCCCTGTTTCTTGCTCGGTTCGCCAACTTTCTAGCTTTTTGAGCTTTGGGACCTCTGTTTCTTCCCTCTTTTTGCTCCTTTTCGCCAATGAGCCAATTTAAACCATTATGACTCAAAAGAAAGAATATTTATTCTAAGACGACACGTATTTGTACAAAAATGGACAAAAGACTAACTAAAAATGACTCAAAAGGTGTATATAAAATATACCGATCAGTATGACCTGCAAGTTCTAACAGAATCCTGGCGAGGAGCACTGAAAAGCAGTCAAGAGTATTCTCAAGTACCTCAGGCGTACTAAATATTACTTCTTAGTCTATGGTTTAGTTGATGAGTTGGTTGCCACTGGGTATACCGACGCTAGTTTCCAGACAGATGTTGATGATTTCAAATCTCAGTCTGGTTACACGTTCATTTTCAACGGAGGAGCAGTGAGCTGGAAGAGTTCCAAACAGGCTACTACTGCAGACTCGACTACTGAAGCGGAGTACATTGCTGGATCGGAAGCTGCTAAAGAAGTTGTCGCGATTTCTGAGTTCCTGAAGGAACTGGGGGTTGTTCCGAGTGTTAGTTGTCCAATAACCATTTATTGTGACAACACTGGTGCTATTGCACAGGCAAAGGAACGAAGATCAACAAATAGAAACAAACATGTACCAAGAAAGTATCACATCCTGAGAGCTATTGTTATACCTCGTAGTTCCGGCCTTACGTGTGAGAGCGTACGAAAGGGAGTAGGGCTTAAAATTTTCGAAAGATAGGTTGACGGATTACTTCGGTCGGGTTTTAGTCAACTTTGGGGTGGGTTATGACCCGGTACATTGAGAATTCCTAGGTGATTCAAAGGCCTAGTGCGTAGTTCGTTGAGGCTAGTTTCCAACGCAACCAACCGTTCGTCGACAGGACATCGGAGTAGGAAGTTATGGGAGTTACAAGTTCAGTGCGCAGACGGACAGAAATGCGTTTGACGAAGCAGCGAGGGCGCGGCTGGCTGCGAGGCGGCGTCGGATATTCTGAGGGGTCGCTGAAGTTGCAGCGTGTGGCCGGAGAAAGTCTGAGCGGCGAAGTTTCAGCGCCGCGGCGCCGAGGCAGGTTCTGCGAAGTTGAGTGGAGATTTATGCACTGTTTTGTTTTAAAAGAGGTCATGGGTGGGTGACAAGTGTCCCCCCATCTGATTTTGCATGTCTCTTATATTGACCAAGTCTTGAAGACTTGGTCATCTTTCAAATCTCTCTCTCTCTCTAAAATTCCAAGATGAATTCAAAGCCTAAGGAAAATCTGAAAAGTTAAGGACAAGAAGGAAGCTTGTGGCTAGCTTGTAGGAGTTATTGTGGTGGTGTTCTTGGAAAAGAGGCTAACAAAGTTGTTGGAATAATTTTGGCTAAAGCTTTAAGGTAACAATTCTTCTCTTGTAGCTAGTTATTTGTGTTGCATGTGAAGAAGAAAAAGGTAGAAAGGAGCAATACTGGGGTTGAGTGTTTATATAGCCTTAACGGGAGTATAAAACGATTTAGTAAACCTGCTAGCTCCAAGAGAAGAAAACCATAACTCATTGCATTAATAAGTAACATAAGCGGATAGTTGAGGAGACGTGGAAGCCCTATTCCCATCACTACTGAAGTAAACATATAGTTAATTAGCTTTTATAATTGTTAGTTATAAACAACAAAATCAATATCGTTTACCAAATAGATACCAAAAGATAGATAGTTGGTACTTGAACACTAATCCTTGTGGACGATATTCGGTCTTACCAAGACTATATTACTTGTCACGATAATGTTCACTTGCGTTAAAGTGTGTGCATCTTTTCGCGCATCAAGTTTTTGGCGCCGTTGCCGGGGATTAGGCATAGTTCAACATCAAGTTATCTATTTTTAATTTCTAATTTGGTTTTTAATTTTTAATTTTATTTTTACGTTTTTTTGTTATTTTCGGTAAAAATCAAGGTGTCGTGATCTGTTTGTCTGTTTTTGATCTGTTTCAGGAAATCAGTTTATGCGAAGGAGAAGAGGGGCAGACACTTTTGTTCCCTTCAATCCAAAGATTGAGAAGACATGTAAACTGAACAGAAAGAACCAGCGGATTGCAGCCTTAGTTGAGATGGACGGTGTCCAGAACAATAATATGATGAGAGAATGGTTAGGTGAAAATCAACCTAACCCAGGAATGCCTCGGCAAGTACCTGTGGATGTCGAGGAAAGAGTTCAAGTCCAGGCAGAAAGAAGCTTGGGAGACTACGTGCTACCGAGGGTGAATGGAGCACAGACATGTATTAGGCTCCCTGCAATAGGAGCAAACAACTTTGAGATAAAACCGGCGATTCTGAGCATGGTGCAGAACACAGTGCAATTTGGAGGACTGCCATCAGAGGATCCACATATGCACATAGCTAATTTCTTGGAGCTATGTGCAACTTTCAGATATAACGGTGTTACTGATGATGCCGTCAGATTGAGGCTCTTTCCCTTCTCACTCAGGGATAGAGCAAAAGTATGGTTAAATTCCCTGCCAGCTGATTCGATTTTTACATGGCAAGAGCTGGCACAAAAATTTCTAGCCAAATTCTTTCCCCCATGCAAAGCAGCAAAATTGAGAGGGGAGTTGAATAACTTCTACCAAGCAGATGGAGAGTCCTTGTACGAAGCGTGGGAAAGGTTCAAAGATTTGCAGAGAAAATGCCTTCACCATTGCATTGAGTTGTGAAACTTGGTCCACATCTTCTATAACGGGCTCAGCGGAACAACCAGAACCATTATAGATGCAGCAGCAGGTGGAACATTCATGAGGAAAATAGCCCACGACGCTCACGAATTATTAGAAGATATGGCCACCAACAACCATATCTCAGAAGAGAGATCAACGAGTGGGAGGAGAACATTGAGAGTCCACGAAATAGATGTCATTGCTGCCTTGAATTCCCAAGTGGCCTTGTTGATGAAACAGTTGCAGCAACATACAGTATCAGTGAATGCAGTGCAGATGCCTAAAAGCTGTGAAATATGTGGTGGCCCACATAGATTCGATAGGTGTCTTTCAGTTGATCCTAATAATATGCCAATTGAGAAGGCAGAGTGTCAGGCCGTGGGTAATTATCAGAGGCCACAGAACAACCCATACTCCAACACATATAATCCAGGGTGGAAGAATCACCCAAATTTCTCATGGAGAGGAGACCAGGGGCAGCAGAATCAATATAGGGCGATGCAAAACCAGCAGAACCAAAATCAGCAGCCCTTTACTCAGGCCTCACCTTCTCAACAATTTAATACACCTGTCCAGCCAGAAAAGCCAGACGAGCTGAGAGCAGCCTTGTTGGCACTCACCAACGCCCAGACCCAGTTCGTGACAGAAGCTAGATCCTCGTTCAGGAACTTGGAAACACAAGTGGGTCAGCTAGCGAAGCAAGCAAACAGCAGGCCACAGGGTACACTGCCAAGCAACACAGAGGTGAATCCGAGGGAGCAATGCCAGGCAGTACAGTTGAGAAGTGGCAAACAGTTGGAGCAGCAGTCACCTCAGCCAGTAGTTGAGCAAAGGGCAGAGATAGAAAAAGAGAAGGTGGTTGAATCTCGCCCAGTAGTAGAGAAAACTCCAGAGAAGGAGTATACAGAGAAGATCCCATTCCCCCAGAGATTACAGCGGAAGGCAGTTGATAAACAATTCTCCAAATTTTTGGAGACATTCAGAAAGCTGCATATCAACATACCATTTATAGAAGCATTGGAGCAGATGCCCTCCTATTTCAAATTCATGAAGGAGATCTTGGGGAAGAAGAAGAAACTGGCAGAGTACGAGATGGTAGCACTAACGGAGGAGTGCAGTGCTATCTTACAGAAGAAGTTGCCCCCTAAACTAAAAGACTCAGGGAGCTTTACACTACCTTGCACAGTTGGCAGGGTGACATGCAACAGGGCTCTGTGCGATTTAGGGGCAAGTATAAATCTGATGCCGTTATCGGTATTTAAACGGTTGGAGTTGGGTGAAGTCAAACCAACCACGGTGAGCCTGCAGCTGGCTGATAGGACAGTAGTTCATCCAAGAGGGAAGATTGAGGACGTGATTGTTAAAGTAGGAAAAATCTTTTTTCATGCGGACTTCCTCATTGTTGACATGGAAGAGGATGCAGAAATCCCTATCATATTGGGGAGACCATTCCTGGCGACAGGGAGAGCATTGATCGATGTAGAAAGTGGAGAGCTGACATTGAGGGTGGAGAAGGAAGAAATGGTGTTTAAAGTATTTAAACACATCATTGAGCCACTAACCATGAGCAGGTGCTTTGCAATCAGCACCATCAAACCCCCCTGTGAGCCAGTACAAGTCAAACCAAGGGAGATGAGCCCACGAAAGCATGTATGGATTGCCGAACCTCCACAAAAGCAGGTATGTGTTCCTGAACTTTCCCTTAACGATAATGCTAAGAGGAGAAGAAGAAAAAGAAAATGAAAAATGTGGAGAAAATGGATTAGTTGTGGGGTTAATCCACCCCACATTTATTGAGTTAAGGAACTTGCGTCCGGCTAAAAGACGTTAAAGACATCGCTACTTGGGAGGCAACCCAAAGTATTTTGATTTATTTTCACTTTAAATATAGTAGTTTTTATTAAGAACGGTCTCACGGAGGTAGTGTCTGTGTTGTGATTGGCAGTGCAGCCAATAAATTGAAGGCGGCGAAGAACAACCAGATTTCGAAAAAGCGGGTAGCGTCGCGGCGCCGGGAAGCGGCTGCGGCGCCGAAAAGCGGCGCGAAGTTTAAGCGACGCGCGCCAGAAGCGGCGCGCCAAAAATCAAGAAAAATTGCCAAGTCTAGCGCGCGGCTGCCAGGTCGCGGCGCGTATGTGGCCGCGCGCGAAATTCGGCGAAGCGAGAACATTGGGCGCGCGGCGGAAATCCAGAAAGTGATAAAACGCCCAGAAATCAGATTTTCCCAATTTCAAAACCAAAACCTAACCCCCCTTCTCCACAAAACCCACGAAAATCCACAATTTACCCACAAATCCTCCACAAATCAAACCCAACCACAACCAAAACGCTTAAATCCCTAAAACCCTTAGCCATCTCAACCAACAAAACTCCATCTCATTGCCTCAAATCACCATTAGAAGCAAGAACACTGTTACACCCCGTAATTACAGGACATGTTTTAAGAACGTACGAAAGAACTCACGAGTGTTAAGATTTGAGACTTGTAAATTTATCGGAAATATTGGAATTTGTCGGAAAACGTATTATTGTGACGAATGGGAGGACGACACGTGTCACCCCCCCTTATAGATGCCTTGGACGAAATTGGCATGGCCAATATGGTCATTGACCATAGTCCTAGATGTCAAGTCTTGCAAGTTGTTTAGCTTGAGAAGTTTGACTAAGTCAAGGTCCCACAAGTCTTGATATTTGTTAAGAGATCATCCAAACCACCCATGTGTTTATATCATAACCCTCCAAGGTGCTATTTAATACTAGTAGTAGTAGACAAGCTTAACACTTAGCCATATTTGCACAAAAATTGGATGAGCAACAAATGGAGCTCTCGGCTTCATGACCATGAAAAGAAAAAAAAATTGTGTTTCTTGTCCTATAAGCCCCACACTTTAAACCAAGGTTCATGAGTGTTATGTAAGTGTATCTCAATAGAAAAATCCCGGAAAAAAGAGAGTTTTCGTATTAGTCGCAAAGTGAAAACCTAGTGGCTTTTCTAGGTTTTGGACTGTAAGTTGAAGGAAAGTTGTTGGTGTGGTTCTAAGGGTCTCAACAAGCGGATTGAAGTGTCTTGGAGAGGTTCTAAACTACTAAGGAGTGACTTCGGATTGGAGTTGGATTAAGAGTCGTTGAGGTATAATCTTGTCTTTTAAAGTGTTACAAGGTTATATATTTATTTTGTGTTGTTAGCTTTTCCTATTGCTAGCATGAAGTTGATATGTAGAAGTTTATAAGGATTATGGATTGATTGTAGCCTTGGAAATTCGAAATGAAATGTAAGCCATGTTAAGTTGGATTACTAGTTGGTCGGTTATTAGAAATCGTCGCATGTTACTTACTTAAAGATTATGGTTGTTATAATCAAATGCGACTTGATATCATGTTATGCTACCAATTTGGATTGAAATGGAAATTGGATAAGAATTAGTATTGTTGAACTCAAGGTGGCCGAATTTGTACTTCTAGTTTGTAATAGTTGGTTTTCATTTGTTTTGGACTACCTTCTATATTGTGGTGAGCCAATTGGGGCTGTATGGTTATTTATTTATATTGGACTACCTTATAGATTGTGGTGAGCCAATTGGGGCTGTATTGGTTATTGTATTCGACCTTGAAAAGGTGGCAAAGTAAGTAAAAACAAAGGAGGTCTTTGTCCGATTTTCCGTAGAATTTAGCGACTTAGAACCTAGAATATTCTACGCTTGAAATAAGAGGTTAATGGACGATGGTGACCATTATAGGTTGAAGTACTAAGTATAGCGTATCCTACTTGAAGAATGGAATAGCTCAAGGTTGAAGTACTTTGGAGCATTTTGCTACTTGTCGACAATCGTCGCGAGGTATGTGAACCTCTTCCTTCCTTTGGCATGATTCTATGTATGGAATATACCTGTGGTATCATTTCATGTTTCTGTTACTCTTAGAAGGTAAGAGGTAGTTGTGTGATCTACTCTATGAAGAACTTTTCCTATCTTTGAGCATGACTAGTTGCATTATGTAGTACGGTGAGCGTCTGACACCTTGATATCCTTTACTAGTTTGTGAATAGCCAAGTCGGGTGAGTTGGGAGATTAACTCACTTCTTTGAAAGTATAAAGGATGTCTTAAGTTCTATTAAAGTTAAGGGACTTGAAGAGTTTTAAAGTATGTGATACTTGTTCCGTTTTAAACGTATAAGTCCCTTGGATAGGAAATTGTTTTTGGCTAAGGTATAAAGTGAATATAACGGCTTTATGGGAAGTTAGTTATATTTGCTTTATGGAAAGATAAGTGATTTGATTTTAGTGAAAAGGCCACTTGTTTTAAGGCATTAATTGCCTAAGGTTTTATAATAAAAGGAGTCACTTGTTTTCTAAAGGTTAAGAGACTAATTGTATTTTTGAAAGTTATGAGAATTGATTTGAAAGTATTTAATACTCGGTTTCAAAAAGTAGAAGTCTCTTGGTTATAAAAAGGCGTGTTGGTCTAAACCATAAAGGGTTATAACGGCTTTATGGGAAGTTGGTTATAACGGCTTTATGGAAGGTTAAGAGAATGATTTTCCCTAATAAAGTAATCAAAGAAATAACTTGTGTTAAGGAAGGGCAAATTGTTTTAAAGGTACCAATTGCTTAAGGTTTTAATAAAGAAGTCACTTGATTTAGAAGCGGTAATTGTATTTCTAAAAAGGTATTGTGACTTGTCTTGAAAGGGGATAGGACTTGATACTACGGTTGTTAGTATCGGGAAGTTTTATTTGGAAAGAGTCTTTTGAAAAGAATGTACGTCGTAGTACTTTGCTGCTTAATTGAGAATAATTCTATGTGATGCCTTGATTAGTACTTTGGCTTGATTAATTGAGAATTAGTCTAAGTGTGCCTTGATAAGTACTTTGGCTTGTTAAATGAGAATTATTCTATTTGTGCCGATAAGTACTTTGGCTTGTTAAATGAGAATTATTCTATTTGTGTCGATAAGTACTTTGGCTTGTTAAATGAGAATTATTCTATTTGTGCCCGATAAGTACTTTGGCTTGTTAAATGAGAATTATTCTATTTGTGCCCGATAAGTACTTTGGCTTGTTAAATGAGAATTATTCTATTTGTGCTCGATAAGTACTTTGGCTTGATTAATTGAGAATTAGTCTAAATGTGCCTTGATAAGTACTTTGGCTTGTTAATCGAGAATAATTCTATGTGATGCCTTGATTAGTACTTTGGCTTGATTAATTGAGAATTAGCCTATGTGTCGGGTGATAGCCTTTGAGTGCAAGTATTATGTTTTATTACGATGCCGCGACTCTCGGTTGGAGAAGTTGTCTTGTTGTAAGTACTTGGACGTCTGCAAGCGGTGATGTGGGATTCCACGTATGCTTAGCTATTTGTAGTACTTGGGTTAAATTCTGATTCTTATAGAAGACATGGTAGTGCTTCATTTGTTTGACGGGTCGAGATAGGGTAAGAGTATAAGTGAGGGTAAACCCCAAGATGCTATACCACCTTCTCGGTAAGAGTATAAGTGAGGGTAAACCCAGACATTATACCCCTACTTGTTTTGTATAATGGTCGGTTGAGATAGGGTAAGAGTATAAATGAGGCAAGCCCCAGACGTTATACCACCTTCTCCGGGGTAAGAGTATAAGTGAGGGTAGACCCAAGATGCTATACCACCGCTTTACCAACTTCTCCAGGTAAGAGTATAAGTGAGGGTAGACCCCAAGACGCTATACCACCGGTGGGACTTGGTGTTCATGTACGCCTATTGGCGTATTATTATATCTGGGTATCGGCGGTGATGTGGGATTCCACGCGGGAGATATATATATGTGTTGTGTATGTGTACGCCCGATGAGGTGGGATGCCACGCGCGACACATGATTATATTTTACACTTGTAGTCGGCGATGATGGGGATTCCACGGACACGCTTGATATTAGTGTTACTTGATCGCGTCCCAGATTGGGCCGGGTAGTAAATGTGCCCTTCTTAAAGGGGCCGGATTATACTTATGAAAGATAAGTTAAGTTATATAGTAATGAACTTAATGATTTTTCCTAATCATGTGTGTAAGAATGTGGATATAATTTTTATTGAAAAATGGGAAAAGATAATAAGGTGCGATTAAGTTCATAAGTGGTAATGACACGGCAGGATCTGGTATGTATTTTTATACTTGTCCTTGTCATTCTTTGGTACAGTTATGATCTGTTTCATGCGTTATTTACATTCCATATTAAATTTTTGTTATCGACCCGCCGAGTGCGTTCATGCCGCAGTTTTAGGTACTGTTGGTGATCCTTGCTCTTAGGATCTCGGTTGATTTTGAGAAAGCTTCATTTGCTCGGAGGCTTAGCTCTTGGTACGGTCTTCCCTGATGTAGTAGATTCACGTATATTCAGGGGTATGGCGGCCTGTCCGCCACGCTTGTTATGTTAAAACTCTTAAGTGCAGAGTCACACGTGGGTCGGTTTGTAAAGAAATGAGGCAACCGCTTGCCAGTTGTATATATTTATGTCCAGGAAGGTAGCCCTAACGGCTAACCTGTTGTTTTACGTCTGTTGTGTTATTTATAAGTTTCTTTTATGTTTCGCTGATTATCTATGATCTTTACCTGTAAGGGTGCCCAGTAGGGCACGATGCCAGCAGGGTCGTCGTGACAAACACCTCAAACACCATAAAAAGGTAATCTTCATCTTTGCTTGAAAGCTTTCAGTAGTCAAAGGAGGTAGTAGTTGGAAGAGTGTTGTATTGTTCAAGAAGTTGGGGTGTCGAAAAAAATTGGTTGTGAAAAAGTGAGGAAGAGTATACAAAGAGGGTTGGGTATTGTGTAGTACGGGAGTTGAAGTTTGGAGGTGTGGGAGTTGTGCAGAAATTGAAGTTTTTGAGGGTGATAGTGTTGGGTAGTGTTGTGGATACGAAGGATAAGCTGCAAAAAGTGATTTAACCATGTCTGCCAGAAAGAGAAGAGCCTCCACATCCACCTCAGCCCCGCAATACGATGATACTAGGTTCGTTAGCCATGAAGCTTATACAAGATACAAAAAGCTTAGTACTAGGCCTTTAATCTCTGAAAGGGGAATGGACTATCAGAGGGAGTCGCTTGGGGAAGAGGATGTCTATGAGCCCATTCGGGCAATGATTGAGATGATGGGGTGGAGGAGATTTGTAAACCCGGACAAGATAGCACCTATGAACACAGCAATGGTGCGTGAATTCTATGCTAACTTTCCAGAGAGGGTGGACAACAAATGCTTTGTCAGGGGAAGATATATGCCTGTGACGGCAGGAGTGATAAATATATCTCTAAAAACAGCAGATGTTGAAGAAAGGGGTGACGACCGAAGCTATTTCAGACCATGGTCGAAGCACCACCAAAGATCAATCGGGACGCCGTTGCGAACCACGATGAGCTACCACAGGGCTGCATTTGATATTGCAAGAAATGGGTCAAGAGGATCGAGCGGTGCGGTTGACAAAGCGACAAGGTTTGGCTATATTTCATCGATGCGTCGATCCATCAACGCACTTCACGAGTGCGTAAGATAGGATTAAATTGATATATGGAATCATGACGGGGAAAACGATTGATGTGGGAAAAGAGATAGTGCAGAGCATTGAAGAAATCAGCAGGTTGGTAACAACAGGTGGATTGGGACATGGCTCACTTATCACTGATTTATGCCACATGAATGGGGTCCCAATCCTACCCACTGACACTAATGAGAGAAACCAACTGCATATGTCATATGGGATAGTGCACTCCTTCCCAAACCCAAGCCCCCCATCAGCAAGAAGAAGAGCACAACCACCACCACCAGCAGCAGCAGAGGCCGCAATGAACGAAGATGAGCCTGAAATAGAGGCTCAATATGCGGCGGGGCCTAGCCACCAGCCAACCACAGAATCAGAACCTCCAGTGCCTATGATGGAGCAGTTACTCCAAAATCAGATGAGGATGATGCAGAGTTTGGACACGGTGATACAAGGACAACAAGAAACGAGACAGCAAATTAACGAGATGAGTTCCTTATTCAACCAGTGGTCCATGCACTATCCAATGCCACCGCCACCACCACCATTTTAGCCAAGTCTGTAAGTGTCTTGTTTTCCTTTATTGTCTTTGAGTCTACACACATTGGGGACAATGTGTGATTTATGTTTGGGGGGGTGTTTTATTTGTGTTTTATTTGTGTCTTATTGTTATAGTATGTTTAAGTCTTTTTGTTGTTTTGTGTATTTTTGAGTCACAATTTTTTTTTCTTTTGAGTCATAATTGTCTGTCAAAAGATCATGTATGTTGTAGTTACTAGAAACACCTAGTGAAGTAAGGTGGAATAATGTAACGGAATTAGAGCAACTATCTAAATACTTAGGTTTGATATGCCAAAAACTCACAAAATCTGTCTATTTGGAGTTCTTGCTTGAATTGTGCATGATAAATGATTTAAACCTATGTGTTATGATTGCTTGCTATTTGAGGCGAAATAGTTATGATATGCATGTTTAGGGAGATGACTCAGACGTTTCTTTGTTAGCCAATTCTTACCACTCTTTTCTATCCCTGACATTAAAAGTATCCCTAGTCAGCCCCATTGAGCCTTAAAAATTGAAATTTTTCTTTGACACCTTATATTCCCATACCTGTGCCATAAGCAAACATGTGAAATAGTTGGAATAAAAGTGTGTTAAAAAAGAGACAAAAAGAGCAAGAAAAATTGATGCACCCCACTTAAAAGGTAATGAGAAATAGGCAAAAGCCTAAGTTTGGGGGTGCTTGCTATTATGATACACTTCACACTCTCAAAACAAAAGAGGGGAAAGATAGATTTGAAGTGAAAGAAAAGGGAAAAATTGAAAAGCTACAAGAGCTTATGGTACACAAAAATGAGCCTAAATGCCTATTTTTACCTACCCGTGCCTAAGCCTACATTACAACTCTTAAAAGTCCTGAAGATCTCTTAAATGCATAGCCATGATTAGTGGAGAATAGCAAATAAACATGCCATAGGAATTTTGAAATTAACATGCATGATTCAGTATTTGACTTCCATTAAGCATGATAAAAATGAGTTTGCGAAATATCTAGCTTAATGTATTTGGAATGCTGAAATTTCAGGCTATATGTTCTTGCATATTATTCTACTAATCTTCATGTTTTTCTAAGTAACATCAATGCAGCAAAAGTGATCAATGTCATTGAGTCTATCTATTTTCCTTTTTCTTGAGTCTTTTATTTCTTTCTTTTTATCTTTGCTCGAGGGCGAGCAAAGGTTAAGTTTGGGGGTATTTGATCGGTGTATTTTATATACACTTTTTGAGTCGTTTTCAGTTAGTCTTTTGTCCCTTTTTGTACAAATAAGTGTCATATTAGGATAGATTTTCTTTCTTTTGAGTCAAGTTGGTTAAAATGACTCAATGGCGGAAAAGGAGCTAAAAGAGGGCAAAAGTGGAGGTTCCAGAGCTTAAACGACGAGAAAGTGGCGAGGCGAGAAGACGAACCAGCGCGCGCCATCGCAGATAGGTTCGGGTCGCGGCGCTAATATCCGTGGCGCGAAGTTGCAGCGCCGCGCCACGAACGATGAGAGCGAGTCCGCGGCGCCAAATCATCCGAAGGATCGCAGAACTTTCGGCGCCGCGGCGCCAAATCATCCGAAGGATCGCAGAACTTTCGGCGCCGGCTGGCACGCGAAAATCGAGTTTAATGACGATTTTACGGGCCAACTGAAGGGGAAAAGTTAGAGGCGGTTTGAGCCTATAAAGGAGAACCCTAAGCGCTTTTAAGGGTTCCTTTCTTTACAACACAAGGATTCTTGGATTGAAGATTGGAGACCTTAACTTAGTAATTTTCTTTTCTTTTCTTTCCTTTATTTCAGTTTTTATGATGAACCTTGAATTAGTTCTTGTCATGTCAATGGCTAGGAACGAATTCCTTTATAGGGCTTCCCATGTTAAATCACTAGAAACTTATGTTATGAATTGATGCATGTTATGGTTATTCTTCTTCTTGTTGAGATTTATCCAATAATTGCTTTGAATGCTTGGTAATTAATTGATCACTAATTATCATTACTTATATGATTTCTAATCAAACTTCGAAAGGAGGAGGTTGTGAATATGCTGTAAGTTGGGTAGACATATTTTGGATTGGGGGTGAAAATACCTCAATTACTTGTGTAGCGTTAACGAGAGGTCTAAACACCTAATTTTATGCATGACGCGTGACGGTTAACTAGGTTTTTGGTCTTAATCCTCCTATAGAGTCATCCTTATCACCGAAAGGTAGAAAGGAGCGATATTGGGGTTGAGTGTTTATATAGCCTTAACGGGAGTATAAAACGATTTAGTAAACCTGCTAGCTCCAAAAGAAGAGGAACCATAATTCATTGCATTAATAAGTAACATAAGCGGATAGTTGAGGAGACTTGGAAGCCCTATTCCCATCACTACTGAAGTAAACACATAGTTAATTAGTCTTTATAATTGTTAGTTATAAACAACAAAATCAAATATCGGTTACCAAATAGATACCAAAAGATAGACAATTGGTACTTGAACACTAATCCTTGTGGACGATATTCGGTCTTACCAAGACTATATTACTTATCACGATAACGTGCACTTGCGTTAAAGTGTGTGCATCTTTTCGCGCATCAGTAACACAACCAATCCTTAACTGACTGCATGAGGGTCTTATTATCTCTCATTATCAATATGTCATCAACATATATTATAATGAAGACAATACTCTCATCATTGCATTTGGAATAAACACAAGGATCCTCTTTGCTTCTGACAAAATCAAAAGATTTGATAGTATTGTCAAAATAAATGTTCCAACTCCTAGAGGCTTACTTAAGTCCATAAATGGACTTCTGTAGTTTGCACACTGCATTTGGTTTGGACTCACATGAAAAACCCTCGGGTTGTTTCATATATACTTCCTCAATTAGATTACTATTGAGGAATGCAGTTTTGACGTCCATCTACCAAATGTCATAATTATAATGTGCAGCTATCGCAAACAAAATCCGAATAGACTTTATATTAGCCATCGGTGAAAAAATTTCATCATAATCCACACCAGGATGATGAGTGAAACCTTTAACTATTAGTCTAGCTTTATAAGTTTGAACCTTGCCAGATGCATCAATCTTCTTCTTGAAGACCCATTTGCATCTTATGGGTTTAACCCCATTTGGCAAATCAATCAAGTTTCACACCTGATTGATATACATAGATTACATTTCAGATTTCATGGCTTCTTGCCATCTCTTCGAATCAATGTCTAGCATTGCTTCGCTGTAAGTTCTAGGTTCGTCATCATCTAGAATATCTAGCTCATTTTGTGTTTCCACAAGTAGATTTAGTCTTTCCAGAGGACGATGAGATCTAGTAGACCTACGGAGTTGATTGTCTTGTAGTTCAGTTACAGGTATGTTCTGACTGTGAGTGGGTTCTTATGCGCTGGTCGAACCACCAACATTTGAGCTTTCAGGAATATCATTTTCATGTCTTTCCTGAATGGGAGGAAATGCAACTGGTGCACTTGCACCCAAGGTCTGTGCCGGAAGATCTTGCATTAATGCACTATTCCTTGTAGCACTCCCACTGGCCGAAGGGGGTACTCTAAATACCCAATATTCTCCAAAAGCTCCCACTGAATTCTTGCCTTCATCATCGGGCAAGGATTCAACCTCTTTGTCACCTTGTTCTTGAATTTCTTCAAGTTCTATCTCCGTGCAACTCTCATCCTTGTAGACATATTCATCTTCAAGGAAAGTTGCGTTCCTAGAAACAAATATCTTATGTTCTACAAGAAGATAGAAATAGTATCTCTTAGTTTCCTTCGGATACCCAACAAAGTAACATTTCTCACTTTTAGATTCCAACTTATCAGTGATCAACTTATTGACATATGCAGGACACCCCCAGGGCCTCATGTGTTTTAGTGATGGCTTCTTGCCACACCATACCTCATATGTCGTCTTTTCGACTGATTTAGATGGAACTCTATTTAGAACATATATTGAGGTCAAAATTGCGTATCCCCAAAGGTATGTAGGAAGAGCTGAAAAGCTCATCATGGAACAAACCATGTCAAGCAAGGTTCAGTTTCTCCTCTCGGCAACACCATTCATCTGTAGTGCTCCAGGAGGTGTCCATTCAGAATGAACTTCATGTAGCTTTAAGTAGTCAAGAAATTTTTTACTTAAGTATTCACCCACACGATCAGATCGGAGAGTCTTGATACTCTTTGAGAGCTATTTCTCAACTTTACACTTAAACTCCTTAAACTTCTCAAAAGCCTCAGATTTGTGTCTCATAAGATACACATATCTAAACCTTGATAAGTCGTCTGTGAAAGTGATGAAGTAAGAGAAACCCTCTCTAGCTTGAGTCAAAAATGGTCCACATACGTCCGTATATACCAACTCAAGCACCTCTTTGGCACAGATCCCCTTTCCAGAAAGAGGTTTAATGGTCATCTTACCTTTCAAACCGGATTCATAGTTACCATAAGATTGTAAGTCAAATGATTCGAGGTAATTTAATTTCCTCAACCGTTCTATCCTTGTTTGATTGATATGACCAAGTCTGCAATGCCATAGGTAGGTAGAATTTCTTTCATTTAACATAGCTCTTTTATTTTGTACTTTAATTTCAATGATGTACATACCTTATCCACTAGATGTAGAAGAATCTTGTGCTCTTCCTCCTAGTGCAGTGCAATCCTTTCTTCCAATGCCCTTCCTATTACAGTTAGGCATACATCCTTGGCCGGAATCACCTTTTCTTCTTCACACCTCCCTTAGGCTTCATAGCTGAGGGCGTAGTGACTGCATTGCACTTCTTCTTCTACCATTCCTTACCTTTCGGCTTGGTCCGGCTAGAGGAGCTCATCATGAGCACAACTTTGCTCTTGGAAATTGAATATTCAAAGGTTTTTAACATGTCATGCAGTTCCGGCAGAAGATGGAAGCGACGTTAATCCGCAACGTTATGCCAATCGAGGTCAGCCTTTCTATCAGCCTTATCATCTTCAACACATGCTGAGACACTTGGCTCCCTTCACTTAGCTTATACTTGAAGAGTTCTATTAACACCTCAATTTCAAAGTTTGGAACTGAGAGTCATAGAGATTCTTCAAATGTTCGAGCATCTCTTTAGGGACCATGTTCTCATGTTGTCTCTGTAGTTCCACTGACATGGAAGACAACATGACGCATCGTACAGAAGTGGCGTCATCTAGGTTCTTATGGTAGGCTACTTTATCAAATGTGGCATATTTTACAGAATCATCAACGGGCATTGTGGGGAATACTTTGTCCAATACGTATTTTATCTTTTCTTGCTTTTAGGACAATTCTTAAATTTCCATAGGCAATCTAGATAGTTCAGTCTGGTGAGTTTGTTCATTTCAATGATAGGTTCGACATTTTGAAGTTTTGAAGATATAGATAGACTCAGGAAAATGCAATCAACATTCATTCTCCTAATTTATACACATTCATTATAGACTAATTTAATATGGTCTTTTGTTTAATTAGCTCCCACTATTTTTCATACTTCTACGACCCCAAGGTAGAATTCGGACCTAATTTAATATAAAGGTCATAATGGGCCAAGATCCAAACATATGATATATTCGCGTTTGCTTTGGTTGATAACTTCAATAGCACACTTTGGTAGGTCCTCAACCAATTATAAAGAAACTCTATCTCTTGGTTTGATTAAATATCTTTCATTTTAATCTTACGTCTTTAGACTAGTCCGACACTTTGGCGCCAACATTCATCTAAACAAGCCAAACCCATTACACGATTGTGTTTAAATGCCTAAGTAAATTGAGCATTTGCAAGCAAACACTTTGGTGTAAATACCTATAAAAGTTTATTATCTACTTTCATTTTAACACATCTATGAAAGGGCATTGGTCCTCTTAGACTTAGAGCAAATGCTTTGGCATAAATACTTTTATCGCCGAAAAGGACTTAGCACCCTAACAATTATAATGGACGACGCGTTATAACTAGACTTGTATTTAATGTTTGGTGAACATTTTTAGTTTTTGGAGATTCATTCAAGATCAACGATCAAGTCATACATCGTATGACATCCTATCATGCAATTTCTAAAAACAATTAGATGGAAAACCATCAAACCCAATAGGCATGGTAAAAGATGGTTTTAATCACATACTGGGCGCCGTCTATCCAGACAGTTATAGCGGTCATTTGAAATTAAACAATTACTGGGCGCCGCCTACCCATACAATAATTGCGGACGCTATGCTAATAATTTAAATGCATCACATTCAATCACTTAACACATTTGTATATTATAGAATAATATACCATTAATGATAATCATGAGTCTATTTGTCTAAACTCTAAATTCTATGTCAAACAGTCCCTAAATAATTTATGATTTAAAAATTCTGATTTTATGAAATTCTGTAAACTTTTCAAAATTTACAGTTTCGTCCCTCAAAATTTAAAGTTTCAATTTTGAGCCCTAAAAATTCAGAAAATACAATTTTAACTCTCAGAAAAGATTTTCAAGTTTAGGAACCCGTTTGTAATTTCTAGATTTCAAAATTTCATTTTTTCAAAACTTTACTTAATTACAAAATTGCCCGAAAGGACCAAATCTGTCTAATTAAAAATTCCAATCTTCCTGTTTCTGAATATTTAAAAATATTAGGATCAGAATCTAAATATTTAAAACTTCAGTTTCTGATCCCATAATTTAAATTTGTTTTTAAATTACACGTATGCTACATCTGGCTAAATGCGCGACTCTGACGGCGATGGTCGAATCGAACAAGAATTGAATTAGAGCCGCGGCGCCGCCGTCAAACCCTAGGAGGCACCGCGGCGCTCCATCGTGGAACCGCGGTGCCTCAACCCCAGAAACGCCAAATCCAAATTTCTGAAGCCCTAAAACTAGTTCAGGGTCAGATCTTCATATCCATTCTTGTTCCCTTTCATTATCAAACAAGACATTCATCGACCATTATCCAATCCCTTATCGTTCTTCGTCTCGGTGCACCATGTTCGAAATCGAATCGGTTTCGCACGTCGACTCAGTAGAGTTAGATTGGAATAACTTCCTCTATTACATCATTGTTCAACAGTTCCATAGACAAAGATTATGCTTTCTTGAGATTTTAAGGTTTTTGAAACTTTTAAAAGACAAAATTTAGATCTATACAAATCCTAACCCATATTATCATTAATATTCATTGTTATAATCACACAAAATAGCCCATACTCTGATACCACTGTAGGGGTTTTGTCGGGTTCATACACGCAGCGGAATTTGAAAATTTATGTTTCAAGCCCGACTTCGGCAGAACTGTACGATGATTACAACAATGTAAAACATATAAGAATTGTAATGCGTCGATGATAACACTTACAGTTAGAGCAGCTTCCAAATCTTCAATCTTGGATTGTATATTCTGAGGGTGCGCACACAATCGTCCCTCGATTCGCAAGTCAGAGACTGTGATGCAACTCTTTTTTGGGAAGCTAGGAAATTCGACAGAGTTTCAGTAGAGTTTAATCTTATGAAAAGATGGTGTGTAAAATATGAGGCTAAACCCTGTATACATAGCTGAATAAATCAGGAGTTTCCTCGTGGGCGTGCCCGAACGAGGAAGATTTGGGTCAACTCGGACCCATGGGCGTGGTGTCGCGGCCCCAAGTGAAGTGGCCACGCTGAGGCGCCACGGCCCCGCTCACTGGGCCGCGCCCGCTCCATTTACGCCGTTTCTATTTTATTTTAATGTCTCGATCATCAAACGGACATTAATTAATTAACTCTCTGATTACATCCTTTGAATCGACGAAACAATTGACTTAGTGTTACCCTTCAGGCCTTCACATACTGACACTAATATCATTAGAGTCTACACGGAACTCCTAGACTGCGCTGGAAGATGAATTCAATATGTGAAGTCAAGCTACACGAAACCTGTGAACTGAACTTTTATGCGGGAAGATAAAATCCTTTCATTCATGACACACTCAATCAAGCTTAGGATCTGTCAAGTGTCTATCCAAATGGCTTAATTATCATAACTCATCTATATTAGCTGACAACAGGACCATATCACAGACATGTTCATTGCATTGACCAATGACTTAGTCAACCTAATACCATATGAGTAACTGAGTGTTCACTCGAATATAAATTCAAGGAATGAATCCTTTCTTGGCTCACATATCACATTTAATCTACTTCGTAATGCACCCAAAACAAGCCACGTCTCAACATATAAGACATTTGAGCTTAGGACAAGATCAAAGTACATTACTCCGTAAACAAGATGGTATTGACCTCAAGTCTAAGGACTTTTATCTCCCACACGTCGATGATATTATAGACATATAACAAAACAGTACATCAGCAGGGCATACCAATACTTCAATAAGTATCCATGTGTCCATCACGAGTTGTCATAACTCGTAGCAAGTGAGACATACTACATCCCCTAAGGATATGATGCATACCACATGTCGACGTATCGCATATCATCGATATCCCAATTTCGATGATCATTAGTCGAGGTAATTTAAGAGTTATGTTATAACATTAATTCTCACATCATTAATAAACATGTAACCTCTAGGGATCCATTTATAGAATATTATAAACAATCAACTAATAATTCAACAAATGCAAAATTACCATAATATTAATCTTGATATAAATACGAATGCGTATAAAGTACACTGTGTTCTAATACAGATTTTCTCTAGGACATATATATACTTTCAATGAGTTGACTGAACTATCATCTGCATAATATTTTGATTTTCCAAAAGACATGCTCCACGAAAGAAGTAAATAATGTGGTACATGATTCATACCATGTATGCATTAGTGACCTATACGGACAATACGAGTTTAATCTCTTCTTGTTATCATGTGAAGCCCTAAACCTAAACCATATTTCTTTTTTTTCTCGGAAATAGTCTGTTTTCTTCTCTGTATTGGCGGCTGTCAATTCTCGATAGCAACAATTGTTCTCTTTTGCGCCTGGGGTAGAAGCAAATAGCATGTGTTGTCTCTTTATTTGTTGTGTTGTCAGTACTTGTCACACTATTTGCTTTCTTTCTTTTCCTTTCCCTATTTGTCAAAAGACAACTCTTTGACAGTCTTTCCTTATTTGTTTCTTCCGAGAACAATTTCTCTTATGCCTCCAAACTCTTCTCTTTATTAGCTTTCAGCCTGTGTCATGTGTCATGTGTCATGTGTCCTGTGTCCTGTGTCCTTTAGTGCCCTGTGTCCTTTGGTTGTCCTTTTATCTTCTCTTATTGGCTAATTGCCTTCTCTTTTCCGGAAGATATCCAGAAAATTATTTTCTTTTGTTCTAACTTACGGTGGTCCTCTTGTTCTAATTCACTACAATGACTTTTTCCACTTCCTCTGTGAATTTGTGTCCGGCTTTTGCTACATTTATGAACCAAGATAAAGACCACGTAACGCGGTTCCAATACGGCAACCCTGGCGGTTCTCCTACCACGGGTTATTGGGCCTGCTCGGCCACGGCAAGCCCACTTCATGCGGTTGAATTCTGGCGCCCATCGTCGAGATGACACCCATCGAGTTAGGTCGGGCCTTCAGCCTCAATTCAGCACCTCGTCGGCATGACACCCATCGAGTTGGGTCGGGCCTTGATGGTCGAATATGTAACAACCTGACAATAACTGGTACATGGACTCCGGAGCCACATCTCACCTCACCCGGTCTGCAGGTAATATTCCTAAACGGTTTGGTTTAAAGCATCCTCAATTTGTGACAGTTGGTAGTGGCCACCGCATTTCAGTAAAGGGTTATGACATCCTACACACCACCTCCTAATCCATTCCCCCTTAAAAATACCCTATAAGCCCCACATGTGATTAAGAATCTAATCTTTATCCGCAAATTTACTCGTAGTAATTCTGTCTCTGTTGATTTTGACCCTTTTGGTTTCACTGTAAAAGATCTTCATACGGGGACACCTCTTACGAGATGCAATAGCACAAGGGATCTCTATTCATTCACTCCCACCTCCGCTGCCAGATCTTGCTCTCCCGTCTCTCTAGCGGTCATTTCTTCTTCAACATGGCATAATAGGCTTGGTCATCCAGGAGCCCCAGTTTTTAATTTTCTTAAAGACAATAATTTCATTACTTGTAATGGGAAGCTTCCCCAACACTGTGTTTCTTGTTCTTTAGACAAACATACTCGTCTTCCGTTTAAATCATCTATTAGTGTTACTTTTGCACCTTTTGATATTATACATGCCGATTTATGGACATCACCTGTTGCTAGTTCTCTCGGTCATAAATACTATCTTATCTTACTAGATGATTTTTCTCACTTTGTTTGGTTGTATCCTCTCAAATTTAAATCGGAAGTGTTTGTCAAATTTCTTGAGTTTCGAACATTCATTCAAACACAATTTGACAAAGGTATAAAATCTTTTCAGTGCGATAATGGTCGTGAATTCAACAACTCTATATTTCACCGGTTTTGTTCTAATATGGCATGGTCTTTCGCTTCTCCTTCCCCCACACATCTTCTCAAAATGGTAAAGCTGAAAGAATCATCTGCACCGTTAATAATATGATTCATACTCTATTGATTCATGCCTCCCTACCTCCGTCCTTCTGGGTCTATGCTGCTAAAATGTTAGAATACATTCTCAATATTCTCCCAACTAGTACTCTTCACAATATGACCCCTACCGAAATCCTCTATCATAGAGTCTCATCTTATGATCATCTCCGGATATTCGGTTGTCTATGCTATCCTAACCTTGCCTCTACTGTCCCTCACAAACTAGCCCCCCGGTCCACTTCATGTGTCTACCTAGGCTTCCCGCCAAACCATAGGGGCTATCTATGTTATGACTTGTCCACTCGTCAGATCCACATCTCTTGTTACGTCACATTCGACGAGACCACATTCCCATTTTCGAATCTTAAAAAGTTCCAAAAACCGGATTACTCTTTTCTTGACGAGCCTGTCATATCTTCCATCATTCTCAGTCAACTAAATCATATCATCGCCCGCGAATCACCTTCTGCGCGGTAGTCCTTCTTGTCGTGCGCGGCCGAGGTTGGCGTCGCGGAGCTAAAACTCCTGCGAGCAGATTCCTCCAGCGACGCATCCCCTGACCACGGAGCTGCAGCGCCTCTAATGGCGTCACCTCCTCCTTCTCCCTATCCAACCAATCCCTCAGTATCGGCTCTTCCCACTCAGACGACACAGTCTCCCACTGTCTCCACTCACCAAATGAAAACTCATGCCAAGCATGGAATCTTCAAACCCAAAGTCCAATTTAACCTGTCTACCCAAACCATTTCTCCAATTCCCAAGAACCCTATATTGGCTAAACAAGACCCTAATTGGAATGCGACTATGTCTGAGGAATTCAATGTTTTAACTAAACAGCACACATGAGATCTAGTACCTAGACCTGATGGGGTGAATGTGACTCGTTGTATGTGGCTATTTCATCACAAATTCAGAGACATTGGAGATCTTGAGAGGTATAAGGCACGACTTGTGGCTAATGACATAAATCAGCATGAGGGCATTGATTGTGGTGAGACCTTCAGTCCGGTTGTCAAACCGGCTACCATTCGCACAGTTTTGAGCATTGCCATGGGCAAACACTGGTCGATTCATCAGCTTGATGTAAAGAATGTATTTTTATATGGGGATCTGAGAGAGACAATCTACATGCATCAGCCGTCATGGTTCACCCATCCAGCAGTTTCTCATTATGTGTGTCGTCTCCGTAAGTCACTATATGGCCTGAAACAGGCTCCCCGTGCGTGGTATGATCGTTTTGCCAGGTATATCTTGCAGATTGGGTTTTTATGCAGCAAGAGTGACCATTTTTCATCGAGGTAGCAGCACTGCTTACTTATTACTATACATGGATGATATTGTCCTTATTGCTTCCTCCGACGAGTTAAAAATGAGATTATTGTCTTGCTCAAGTCCGAATTTGCAATGACTGATTTGAGAAAGTTGAGTTATTTTTTGGGGATATCAGTGACCAGGTCTGCCGACCACATGTTCTTGTGTCAGCGTAAGTGTTACACCTCGTAATTTAGGGGCGCTAATTTGAGGGCGTAATTAAGGAAATAAGAGTTAAGTATTGGGAATTAGTATACATACGATTGTGATTCCGAAATAAATTTTGGATACGACGAGTATGACGACGGGAATTTATATCAATAGTTATATGTTTCCAATGGGGTTACAGATTAGCGTCGTATTATATAAATTTCGACGTCATGAAAATGAGACTCATGGAATTTTCCGAATTTAAGTTAAGTGGGATTAATTTTAGTGGAGAGGATGATAAATGAAAAACAATTATGGAGACATGGGCATCAAAAAATGTGTGAAGCATGCCACACTTTTCATATTTTTGCTTATCCCACATTTCTCCCATTATTTCATTTACTTCAATTTGAACTCACTTCTCTCATCTCTCTCATATCTCTCATCTTCTCCACAGATTTTTCTTCTTCATCTCCACCATTTCTTAGCTAAATTAAAGACTAATTAACTCCCTCTTTCAAGATAAAGTTCCCCTACTAAATTTAAAACCAAGGTAACACCAAAACAGTGGGCATTTTCGGCCACTGTCCAATTTGTTTTTTGCCAAGAAATTCAAGGCTTGGAGATGATTAATTCGGAAGAAAAACATACAAGGAAGATAGATTTAAACTAGTAGATTACATGCATGTCAATTGGAGTGGGAAAATTTGTGATAATAGTGCAAAAATGATGGCGAATATTGGAGCAGTGGTGCATTTTTTGGGACTGTTTTTGGGACAAAAATTAAGGTAAGAATTCTCCATCTTATAGTTTAAATGAAGTTGCATGATGTTGTAAATTAAGAAATGAAATTGTGTTAAGAGAAAACTTGGTATTAAGGCAATGCATGTGACTATTTGGGTGATTTGGCCGAATTTGGGACTGATTTTAGTACATTGGATTTAATTGTTGTTGTTGTTATTGTTGTCACTAATTGCATGTTGATATTAAAGAAAATCTTGATATTGAAGTTGTAATTGATTATGAAAATGTTGAAATATGAATTGGATGTTGTGGAGTGGAAAGAAGAGCTAAGGTAGTGTGTTCTTGGACCATAACATCTAAGAAATTGTTGGACATTGTCGCGTTGTAGTTAAGGGTTGTTTTCGTTGGAAAATTTATGGCTTTAGAGGCTGATTTTGTTAAGTTAAAATGCTGGAAATTTCATTAAGAAGATGCATGAACAATGTGGTAATTGCTAGCGTATGTCCTAAAGGAATAAAGGTATAAAAAGATGTAGAAAATCTCCACACTTCACTCTTGAGATGATTATGATTATATCCTTACGTTGTGATTGTTATTTGGTATTGCTGGCTTGATTCGTAAGTTGTGGATATACACATAAGTAGGGGAAGTGCTGCCCAATTTTTTATAGAAAAGAAAACGAGTTTCCATTCAATTATTACGAATGCTAGTAATCATAAGATTAATGGATATGTTACTACTATAATAGGTTGAAGTTCTAGTCAAGGCGTATTTAGATTCTTGAGTTGGTTAGTTCGTCAATAAGGTATGTGAAACGCTTCCTTCTTTTTTTTGGCATGATTTAATGAATGTATGGCGGACGTACATGATTTTTGCACAGTTTAATTCCTAAAGATATGTGTCATGAGATGTACCTTTAATTTCTAGTAAAAAGTTCATCTAATGATTTTATTGAGTTTCCAAATGATGTTTTTAAATGATTCATGATATTCTATTCGGGCTAATGTGATTTATATCATTTCACCGCATCCCGGGCCGGGCAAATACGCGCGCAGATTTCTTATATGATTTTACCGCGTCCCAGAATGGGTCAGGTAATATACCTTATATGACTTTACCGCATATCAGAATGGACCGGACAGTATACCTTACACGACTTTATCGTGTCCCAGAATGGATCGGGAAGTACACCTTATATGTTCACCGCGTCCTTCCCTGGAGGGCCGGACAGTTTATGTATATATGATGATTTTATATGGACATACATGACTCTCACTTTATAAGGAACAGTTGACTCTCATTCGTATATGACACAGTTTAAATGATAATTTGATTATTATACTTGTCTCATGATATCCTTTGGCCAGTTATGATTTTTCTTACAGTGTTTCATGTTTTACATACTCAGTACATTATTTCGTACTGACCCCCTTTCCTAGGGGGTCTGCGTTCATGCCCACAGGTACAGATATTCAGTTCGGCGATCCTCCTGCTTAGGATTCCTGCTCAGCTGTTTTCTTGAGAGCTCCATTATTTCGGAGTTAGTCATTTTGGTACAGATTCGTTATTATAGACTTATGCATATTTAGGGGTACGACGGGGCCCTGTTCCGTCATATTTCATTATCGTATTATTAGAGGTCTGTAGACATTTGTGGGTGGTAGATGTGTTTTTTGTTGTGTTTTAGCCAGTTGTACGGTTGTGACGTGTTTTTGTTATCCCTATGTATAGTGGCGGCATTGTCGGCTTGCCTAACTTGATATGTTGATTAGTTGTGACTCCTCAGGAGGTAGGTTAATTACAGATTTCTATAGTTCCCTCAGTATGAGTCTGATTATATGTGACAGAATAGTATAATGGTGTATAATTAGGGCACCGGGTCGCGGCCCATCGGGTCGGGTCGTGACAAAAGTGGTCAGAGCAGTTAGTCCTCGAAATGTCTACAGACCGTGTCTAGTAGAGTCTTGTGTATGGGTATGTTGTGCACCATACTTATATGCACGAGGCTGCCAGACATTTAAGATTGGTTTATATTTTTTCATCTCATAGATCGTGCACTAGAACTATGTTATTAGGAGTATCCCTCTCTGACGACTTAATATGTTTACAGATATGCCTCAGAAAAAGGCGACAGTGGCCCAGAAGGGAAAGTCTATAGCGGGGGATACTAGTCGGATTCAGAGAGTTACCAGGTCCCGTACTCAGTCTATGCGGGAGACTGTACCCCAGTCGACGAGTTCTGCTATGTCGCCACCTCCAGAGGCTCCAGTTCAGGGGGCAGCATCACCAGTTTCTGAGACCCCAACACCTTAGCCTCCAGCTCCTCAGCTAGAGGCAGAGGACAGAGCCATGAGAGATGTGGTTCAGCTGCTGACTAGATTAGTGGCAGGTCAGACTTACAGATGGGGACCAGGGGTTGACCCCAGATCAGATAGTTTGAGGGTTCGTGATTTCTTGAGATGTAGTCCTCCAGAGTTTTTTGGATCAAGGCCCGGGGATGATCCACAGAAGTTCATCCGACAGATACAGCGTATGTTGAGGGTGATAAAGGCTTCAGAGACTTGAGTCTATTGTGTTGGCTTCATATCGGTTGCATGATGTAGCTATTAACTGGTATGAGTCGTGGGAGTTATCTAGGGGCGAGAGTGCTCCTCCAGCGGTGTGAGATGAGTTTGCGGAGGCCTTCCTTGATCACTTCCTACCTCCAGAGATGAGGAGAGCCAGAGTTGACAGGTTCTTACACTTGAGGCAGAGCGGTAGGAGCGTTAGAGAGTACAACCTTGAGTTTGATTCATTGGCCAGATATGCACCCACTATTGTAGCAGATATGGCAGGCAGGGTGCATCGCTACGTGATAGGGTTGGAACACTATTTGATCAATGGGTGTATGGCAGTGGCTCTCTAGCCGGGTATGGATATTGCTCGGATCCAGGCATATGCACAGGGAGTTGAAGACCGACACAGAGGGCGACAGCCAGACAGAGATCATGACAGGGACCAGCATAAGAGGGCTAGGTCGGCAGGTTATTCTGGTAAGTCACGAGGCAGGAAACCTCAGTAATAGGTCAGATATGCATCCCAGCCAGCACAGAGTATCCCCTACAGTTCGCAGGTAGGAGATTTGACCGTCCAGGGTATTCAGGAGGCGGTCAGAGCTCCAGGGCTTCAGGTTCTCAAAGGAACAGGGGTTCTACTCAGTCGGGGCCACATTTGCCTCAATGTTCTCAGTGTGGTAGGTCCTATTTTGGGATATGTCGTTCTGGTACAAGTGCTTGTTTTCTTGCGGCCGTTAAGGCTATAAGATGAGAAAGTGTCTGTATAGAAGTGGTGCGGGTGGTATGGTTCAACCTACTGGATCGGTTTCTGGTTCATCTCCTTCTGTAGCTATGTGCCCCGTAGAGCAGGGTGTTCATATGCCAGCAGACTGTGGTAGAGGTCGTGGTGGAGCTTCTAGTTCTAGCGGTCCCTCGCACCGTATATATGTTTTGGCCAGTAGGCATGATCAGGAGGCGTCACCAGATGTTGATACAGGTATATTATCAACCTTTTTTCTGTGACGTATATGCATTAATAGATCCAGGTTCCACATTTTCATATATATCTCCCCTTGTTGCTAGTAGATCGGGATAGAACCTGAGTCGATAGAACTATTTGAGGTAGCTACACCGGTAGGAGATTCGATCATAGCTAAACGGGTATATAAAAATTGTTCGGTGGTCATATATAGACGTCTTACCATAGCAGATTTGATAGAGTTAGATATGACTGACTTTGATGTTATTATGGGTATGGGTTGGTTGGCTTATTGTTTTGCTAACGTCGATTGTAGAGAGAAGTTAGTTCGATATCAGTTTCCAGACGAGTCAATTATAGAGTGGAAGGGGAATACAGCAGCACCGATGGGTAAGTTTATTTCATACTTCAGACAAGGACAAGGAAAGAGGATTACAATAATTTGCTAAAGAAGGTGAGAAATAAATTATAAGTATGGAAAATGATGTTGGAAGCTAGAGGTGGCATAGAACATGAGATGTGGTAGGAGCTAAGGAGTGGAACTGCTAATTACGGGTTTGACAAAAAAACTAGGAGATTTGTATTATATTGTTCATGCAAAAATACACGGTGGATAAGAGTATTCAATATGTGAAGGAACCTATGATAGATGGGAGATGGGATTTGTAGAATTTGTAATAGCTATGTTCTAGGGATATAGTGGATCATATCACACAATAATTAGAGTTGCATAAATTAACAGAAGGATGAGAAATGTCATGGTAGATAATGACAACTTCAGGTAAATTTACAGTAGAAAGTGCATGGGAGTTGTTAAGAAGAAAATCACACAAATCTGATGTTTTTTTAATATATGGATACCAGGATTACCTTTTAGGATTTTATTCTTCTTCTAGAGATTATGGAGTTTAAAATACAAGTGAGGATTTTCTAAAAAGAGTTGGAAAAGAGATTGAGGCTAGATGATATTGTTGTGATAATAGACAATATGAGACCGTGGATTACTTGTTTGTTTTGGAGATATGGTAACGCTGATGTAGGTATTACAACTCAGTTTCTGTATGTGACACAAGTATTGCAAGTGTGGTGAATGGTTATTGCCCCTTCAAGTTTAAAGTAGTATTCAGAGTTGTACCACTTATCACTATGTGGTAGATATGGGAATGGGGAAATATTGTGTTGCATGAAGGCAGATGACTATCCACAGGGTGATATAGGAGGTCAATATGACTATCTATAAGATATGCAGACTCATATTTTCATGGCAAGAAAATATGCTAAAGTACCTTCCTCAGATAATGCAGATGTTTGAAGGTTACAGGCTAAGACTAGTAGGTAAGATAGTTAAATGAGAAGTGATTAATATGGACCTCATTACAGGCTTACCTCGTACTCAGAAGAAGTATCCTCAATTGTTCCCTGTGCCTCCAGGTAATTCAATTCAACTCCTTATTTGACTATAGTAATTGATGAATTACATGTGTGTTATATTGTGGCCCTGTGAGGCATCTGTTGGTTTGCTGAATATAGGTGGATAGACATAGTTATAGAGGAGACTATGCCGAAATTTCTATAGCCTAAGATCTATTATGAACATTCGGGAATGAATATTTCTAAGGAGGGAAGGATATTACACCTCGTAATTTAAGGGCGTTAATTTGAGTGCGTAATTAAGGAAATAAGATTTAAGTATTGGGAATTAGTATACATACGAATGTGATCCCGAAATAAATTTTGGATACGATGAGTATGACGACGGGAATTTATATCAATAGTTATACGTTTCCAATGGGGTTACGGATTAGCGTCGTATTATATAAATTTCGACGTCATGAAAATGAGACTCATGGAATTTTCCGAATTTAAGTTAAGTGGGATTAATTTTAGTGGAGAGGATGATAAATGGACAAACATTATGGAGACATGGGCATCAAAAAATGTGTGAAGCATGCCACACTTTTCAGATTTTTGCTTATACCCACATTTCTCCCATTATTTCATTTACTTCAATTTGAACTCACTTCTCTCATCTCTATCATATCTCTCATCTTCTCCACAAGTTTTCTTCTTCATCTCCACCATTTCTTATCTAAGTTAAAGACTAATTAACTCCCTCTTCCAAGATAAAGTTTCCCTACTAAATTTAAAACCAAGGTAACCCCAAAACAGTGGGCATTTTCGGCCACTGCCCAGTTATTTTTTGCCAAGAAATTCAAGGCTTGGAGATGATTAATTCAGAAGAAAAAAATATAAGGAAGATAGATTTAAACTAGTAGATTACATGCATGTCAATTGGAGTGGGAAAATTGGTGATAATAGTGCAAAACTGATGGCGAAAATGGGAGCAGTGGTGCATTTTTGGGGACTGTTTTTGGGGCAAAAATTAAGGTAAGTTCTTCTTATAGTTTAAATGAAGTTGCATGATGTTGTAAATTAAGGAATGAAATTGTGTTATGAGAAAACTTGGAATTAAGGCAATGCATGTGACTATTTGGGTGATTTGGTCGAATTTGGGACTGATTTTAGTACATTGGATTTAATTGTTGTTGTTGTTGTTATAGTTGTTACTAATTGCATGTTGATATTAAAGGAAATCTTGATATTGAAAGTTGTAATTGATTATGAAAATGTTGAAGTATGAATTGGATGTTAAGTAGTGGAAAGAAGAGCTAAGGTAATGTGTTCTTGGACCATAACATCTAAGAAATTGTTGGACATTGTCGCGTTGTAGTTAAGGGCTATTTTCATTGGAAAATTTATGGCTTTAGAGGCTGATTTTGTTAAGTTAAAATGCTGGAAATTTCATTAAGAAGATGCATGAACAATGTGGTAATTGCTAGCGTATGTCCTAAAGGAATAAATGTATAAAAAGATGTAGAAAAACTCCACACTTCACTCTTGAGATGATTATGATTATATCCTTACGTTGTTATTGTTATCTGGTATTGTTGGCTTGATTCGTAAGTTGTGGATATGCACATAAGTAGGGAAAGTGCTGCCCAATTTTTTATAGAAAAGAAAGCGAGTTACCATTCAATTATTACGAATGCTAGTAATCATACGGTTAATGGATATGTTACTACTATTATAGGTTGAAGTGATAGTCAAGGCGTATTTAGATTCTTGAGTTGGTTAGTTCGTCAATAAGGTATGTGAAACTCTTTCTTCTTTCTTTTTGACATGATTTAATAAATGTACGGCAGACGTACATGATTTCTGCACAGTTTAATTCCTAAATATATATGTCATGAGAAGTACCTTGACTTTATAGTAAAAAGTTCATCTAATGATTTTATTGAGTTTCCAAATGATGTTTTAAAATGATTCATGATATTCTATTCGGACTAATGTGATTATATCATTTCACTGCATCCCGGGCCGGCAGTTATGCGCACAGATTTCTTATATGATTTTATCGCGTCCCAGAATGGGCCGGACAGTATACCTTATATGACTTTACCGCGTCCCAGAATGGGTCGGGCAGTATACCTTACACGATTTTACCGCGTCCCAGAATGGGCCGGGCAGTACACCTTATATGTTCACCGCGTCCTTCCCTGGAGGGCCGGACAGTTTATGTATATATGATGATTTTATATGGACATACATGACTCACTTTATAAGTCACAGTTGACTCTCATTCGTATATGACACAGTTGAAATGATAATTTGATTATTATACTTGTCTCATGATATCCTTTGTCCAGTTATGATTTTTCTTACAGTGCTTCATGTTTTACATACTCAGTACATTATTTCGTACTGACCCCACTTTTCTCGGGGGGCTGTGTTCATGCCCGCAGGTACATATATTCAGTTCGGAAATCCTCCAGCTTAGGATTCCTGCTCAGCTGTTTTCTTGGGAGCTCCATTGTTCTGGAGTTAGTCATTCTGGTACATATTCACTATTATAGACTTATACATATTTAGGGGTACGACGGGGCCCTGTCCCGTCATATTTCACTATCGTATTCTTAGAGGTCTGTAGACAGTTGTGGGTGGTAGATGTGTTTTTTGTATATGTGTTTTAGTCAGTTGTACGGTTGTGACGTGTTTTTGTTATCCCTATGTATAGTGGCGGCCTTGTCGGCTTTTCTAGCTTGATATGTTGATTAGTTGTGACTCCTCAGGAGGCAGGTTTATTACTGATTTCTATAGTTCCCTCAGTATGAGTCTGATTATATGTGACAGGATAGTATAAGGGTTTCCAATTAGGACACTGGGTCGCGGCCCGTCGGAACGGGTCGTGACAGTAAGTATGCAGAGGAGATTGTGTGCAGGGCTAAGATGGCGAATTGCAAAGTTTCATCTACTCCAGTTGATTCGAAATCCAAGCTCAGTGTTATGGATGGTGCTCCAGTCTCCGATCCTACTCTGTATAGGAGCCCTACAGGTGCACTTCAGTACCTCATATTTACAAGGCCAGACATTGCTTATGATGTTCAACAGATATGCTTATTAATGCATGCCTCCAGGGAGTCTCATTTCACTGCTTTTAAGTGTATCATCTGATATATTAAGGGTACACTTGATTATGGTTTGCACCTATACCTCTCTGCACCAAACAAATTGCTCTTTTATACGGATACAGATTGGGCAGGGAATCCGAACACGCGACACTCTACCTCCGGCTTTTGTGTATTTTTAGGGGATAATTTGATTTCTTGGTCTGCCAAGCGACAGGCTACCCTATCTCGTTCCAATGCCGAGGTTGAGTACAGAGGTGTTGCAAATGTGGTAGCTGAGATTTGTTGGCTCAGAAATTTATTGTTAGAACTTCAGTGTCCTATGCGTCAGGCATCTATTGTGTACTGTGATAACATTTTTGCCATCTATCTTTCTCATAATTCGGTTCAACATCAGCGAACCAAGAACATTGAGATAGACTTGCAGTTCGCTCGTGAGAAAGTTGCGCTAGGTCATGTCAGAGTGTTACATGTTTTATCATCCTATCAGTATGCCGTCATATTTATCAAAGGACTTCCTGCATGCTTATTTCTTGACTTCGATCCAGCCTCGGTGTCCGCCTCCCGCCCGATCGAGGGGCGTGTAAACGTGTATAGTTGTCATTATTGTATCCCTACTCATAATTAGAATATATTTCATATATTGTGTAAATATAATTATGGTAAGACTAGAATTCCTCTTGTGATTAGGTTTAGGATTCCTATTGTATAAGAGATGAATATTGTACACTATATATATTTGATATTAATGAGAAGACTCCTCAAGGGAGATTAATACAATTCTACAATAAGAAATAAAATGACCAATAGAAAAACAAGGAGAGAAAAAAGATGGGAACCAGACACAGCCGTCTCAATAAGATTGGGGCCTAAAGCCAAATTTCAGAAAGAAGCCCCAAATAAGAATATCAATGTTACACCCCGTAACTCCAAGGCAATAAGATGAGAACGTGCGTAAGAAATTGAGATTTGAATTTTGAAAAGAAAGAAGAATTACTTTTTCTTAAGGAAAAATCTCGAAAATTTGTGAAGAAAAACGTTTATAAATTGGAATATGGTTCTCAAATTTGATATTTGAGACTTTTGGAATTTATTGGATTTATGAATTTTTAAGTTTGGATTTGGTCACGTGGGGCCCACGGGAAAATTTTACGATTTTGTGGGGCCCACAATATTTTGAGATATTTCGGCCAATTATGAATATTTTGGGAGATGAAATATTTTTAGACCAATGAGAGGGTGACACGTAGAACCCCCCCACCCCCACTTGGTCTTGAAGACTTGACTTAGACATTTTGTGACAAGTGGGCCTTGTGGGTCCCACTTCACTTATCTTGCTACACTTAGGCCATACACTTGTCAAGCATCCACACATAGAGATACATTATATATGGATTGGTCTTGCAAGACTTCAACACTTAGCCAAATTTCAAGAAATATTTTGCCTTCTCCTTTGAGAGCTCTCGGCCAAGAGCAAAAATGGAGGACCAAAATTCTTTAATCTTTGATGATAAATCCTCAAACTCAAGCCTAGGCTCCCTAATGAAGTGCTAAGCAAAGATAACCCCCTAAACCCCTAGAACAAGGTGTTGGCCGAGAATAGAGGGTGTGAAACCCTAAGTTTTATCAACTTTTTGGAAGCAAAATACAAAGTAAAGTTGTGTATAAGTTTATAGGGGTCACATATGTGTGATTGGAACTTGAAGAAGTGGAGCGAAACGAAAATTGCGGACCAATATAGTAACGGCTATTTTGGACGATTTTTTGTTCAAAAATAAGGTAATGATTCTTCTTCCTTGGCAGTAATTATTACTCATTGTTATGGTTAGTAGATGAACTTATATTAAGGAAGATATGGAAAATAAGGTGTGCATGTCCTACTTTGGATGATAAGGCCGAGACTAGCCTTTTTGGCCATTGAAATTGTTGATCGTTTTTATCGTGTTATTTTCACGTGTTGCATGTTATATAATGAAGGAAATATTGTTGTTGATAGTTTATATAACTTATATAACATGTTGGAATATGAATTGGATTAAAAGGAATTAAGGAAATGGACTTTGGATTGTTGTAGTTGTTGTTGGTCGAAAACTGCCTAAAATTGTTAGACGTCGTTGTGTCATTTTTATGGACTGTTTTGGGGTGTTGTAATGCTGGAAAATCAGCCCCTAACATGCATGATTAATGTAGTAAAATGGCTAATGAAAGTCCTAAGGAATAAGGGTGTTAAAGGCTTCACATTGTACCCTTAATGTTGGATAAATTATGGACTATTTTGTATAGATTGTGGGGCAGAATTTTACACGTCCAGTTAGGCGTGTAATCCCCTTTGGTTAACTTTTGGTTGTGCCTTAAATGTGGCGTGTGGTTGATGAATACGGGCCTTGGAAAATGTAGAAAAATACGTAGAAACAAAGGAAGTGCTGCCCAAATTCTCATAGAATAAGAGGGTCATTATTTGGTATAAGTCTTACAATAGTAAGCTTGATATTGATAGACGTGCTATCGTCATTATAGGTTGAAGTACTACGTGTAGCATGTTATACTTGGCTTGTGGAATAGCCGATAAAGTTGAGGTACATTGGAGCGTATTGCTACTTGTCGTATGGGTTAGTCGCCAATGAGGTATGTGAACTTCTTCTTTCTATGGGCATGATTGATTATTGGAGTAGACATGACTTGTTTCTTGAAGTATACTTGCCTCGTTATTAGAGTATTCATATTATTGATTCTATGCTAAAGGCATGTTTAAATTATTCCTAAGTTCTTACCAAGTCTTATGAGAGATGTTGGTAAGAGTGTTTAGTAAGCATTGAAGTCGAGTTGATTTTGCTAAGTTACAACACTAATGAGAAAGTCATGAGACTAGATTTATTTGAAAGTTATGAGACTTGAATTTGAAAGAGTATATGATTTGAGTTTGAAAGTAAGAGACTTGATTTATATGAAGTATAAATGACTTGGTTTCAAAAGGTATAGGTTGCTTGATTTTAAAGAAGTAGACGTGCCTTGATACTACGGGTGTTAGTGTCTTGGGGTTTTATAAAGGAAAGAATGCATGGTGAACGTACGTAGTACTTTTGGTTTCAACTCCCTTATATGGCATGATATGATTCTTTTCATAAGAATAGATGTACGTAGTACTTTGGGTTCATTTCCCTAATGTTACATGACATGATAATGCCTTGGTTTTATTAGAAAGGAAAGATGTGATAGTGTCTTAGTTTTCTAAAATGAAAGGTTGTTATAATAGCTTTATGAGAAGTTGTTATAACGGCTTAATGGGAAGTCAAAAGATGGTTTAAAAATGTTATATGGTTGCATTGATACACCGCGTCCCACAACGGGTCAGGTTATATTATAGATGCAATACATCGAGCCCCAAAATGGGCCGGGTTACGTTATACAAAAGATTACACCGCGTCCCACAGATGGGCCGGGTTACGTCATATTGCATTATCACACCGCGTCCCACAGATGGGCCGGATTATGTCACATATTGTATCATCACACCGCGTCCCACAGATGGGTCAGGTTACATCATATTGCATCATCACACCGCGTCCCACAGATGGGCCGGGTTACGTCATATTGCATCATCACACCTCGTCCCACAGATGGGCCGGGTTACGTCACATATTTCATCATTACACCGAGTCCCGCAAATGGGCCAGGTTACGTCACACATATGGATAGGTACATCGAGCCCCAAAATGGGTCGGGTTACGTTATGTTAATGATTCCACCGAGTCCCTCACTAAAGGGTCGGGATATGTTATAGACATATAGACATGACAGTTACACGACCGAGTTCCAGAAGGGGTCGGGATACATTATATGGTACGGTAATACAGTGGGACAGTGATACAAGGTACAGTGGGCTCTTATTTTACATGGCACGGTAGGATCTGGTATTTGATTTGCATACTTTCCCCTGTCATCCTTTTGTACAGTTATGATCTTGTTTACTGTACTTTATTTTATGTTCCATACTTAGTACCTATTGTACTGACCCCCTTCGGGAGGCTGCGTTCATGTCCGCAGGTCTAGGTACTCAGTTGTGGATCCGCGAGCTTAGGATCCTTGTTCAGCATTTTGAGATGGCTCCAATATTCCGGAGTTCGTCATTATGGCTAGGTATATTCAGGGGTACGGCGGGGCCTTGTCCCGTCATAGTTTACTGTCCAAATTCTTAGAGGTCTGTATTCATATGTGGGTTGGACTGGTGTAGGTTATATTATTGTATAGTGTAGACCCTTTCGGGTGTTATATATATTGTGGCAGCCTTTCCGGCTTTGCCTTTGTTTAAAGAAAAAAATAAGTGTTGTTTATCTTCCGCGAGTTAATTATGTTGTTTGGGTAGAAGGGTGCCCATGTAGGGCACCAGTCACGGGTCCGGAAATTCGGGTCGTGAAAATCAACAATGACAAATTTTCAATGAAAAAGTATAAAATTAAGGTAGAATAATAAAACTGGCTCAAGAATTTGATAAGTTGATATACAACAACATACCCGTGAAAAACCACAAAGTGGGATCTGGGGAGGGTAGAGTGTACGCAGACCTTACTTCTACCTTGGAGGTAGAGATGTTGTTTCCGGAGGCCCTCGACTCAAGCATGGCAAAAACAAGGTCAGATAAGGACAATTAATTCAATGCAATATGAAAATAAAAATAACGAAAGTGAACAAGGCATGATAAAGCAGTCTAAAAAATAGCAGTAGCTATCACATATAAATAAGATAATCGATGTACAAGAAACAATAGATAGTAGCAGAAATTAAATAGTAAGAAACTATAGAGCAAGATAAGTTGATATAATGATATCGAAAAGTGTTGCATTACTTCATTACTTGTTGTAATGCTTGATATTTTGAAGAGGACAACTTGTAAGTCATGTTAAGTTGCCGATTGAGAGACTTTTCAATATTGAGAATAAGAATAATAAAAGAGAATGAAAAAGGTAAATATATAAATAATAATGTGGGCCCGTATTTGTTGTTAGGATATAAATGAGCCAAAAAAATAGATACTCTACCCATGTAATGAAATAATTCATTAAAAGTTATTCTATTCTCTAATTATTACGACGATCCTCACATTAAAGTTATTTTACTTTCGCTCCAAAAATAATTTTCAAATTTAACTGTACACACATTTTTTTTAGTAATGCATATATCATATATCTTTAAAGAAAAAATGAGGCCCCAAAAAGTAACTGGCCTTATAGTCGAGTCACCATAGAACCAGAGGTGTTATATCACTTATATAGATTGTTATTTTAGCTCTCTATATATTTTCCTTCTATTTGTTTAATTTAATGAACGAATTTCAAGAATTTGCTCGATTCCTTAAATTCCCTTTGATTCATTTGAATTTCAGTACACATTTAATTTGTTCATGCGAAATGTGAAATGTACGGATTTAAACTTATATGTATGTATATAGTATTAGTGAGACTTTAAACTTATATGTGTGTATATAGTATTAGTGAGACTTTAAACTTATATGTGTGTATATAGTATTAGTGAGACTTTAAACTTATATGTGTGTATATAGTATTAGTGAGACTTTAAACTTATATGTATGTATATAGTATTAGTGAGACCTTAAACTTATATGTGTGTATATAGTATTAGTGAGACTTTAAACTTATATGTATGTATATAGTATTAGTGAGACTTTAAACTTATATGTGTGTATATAGTATTAGTGAGACTTTAAACTTATATGTATGTATATAGTATTAGTGAGACTTTAAACTTATATGTATGTATATAGTATTAGTGAGACCTTAAACTTTTCATATGAAATGTATGAAATTCAGTTAATTGTATAACTTTTTATTTTATTTTATTAATGACAGCTCTAAATGACTACAAGAAATGTTGAATTTTTTTCATCACTGAAAACTAGGGCTACACAAAATTCTCGGATCGGACCGGATCGAGGACTGAAATTTCAGAAAAGACGGACCGAAGACCGGATCGACCTTTTCGATCCGGTCTGAAAACCAAAAATATACATTAAAAACCGGAAAAAAAAAACCCCGGATCGAACCAGACCGAGGACCGAATTTTCATAAACGTAAGACCGAAGACCGCATCAAAATTCAATCCGATCCGTTCGGTCGTGGTTTTTTCGGATCCGATCCGTTTTTGTGCGAAATTTCATGAAAACTTATGGAGATGAGAATGAAAAGAAAAATATGCTTCAATAACACATTTTTCCATTCACCTTGGAAAAAATAACATATTTTTCAATTCATGATTAATAATTTAACTATCAAATGAAATATTTTTTTAAGCTAACCAGCAAGATTATAAGTTATGAAACAAATGGTCAACTATAATACATTAAAAGTAATGAAAAAGAGTAAATAGGAGGAAAATGTTAATTATGTAAAAATACTAAAATACAAAAATCTTTACTACGTGACTGCAAGGTGTAAGTTAGGAAATTAATGTTGGAAATATTTATTAAGCGTGAAATAAAGTTAATCCTATTAAATTATGACTCGAATAATTGTGGTCCATACGTAGGAAATCTTGTTTCCATACACGTGCACACGTAGTGCCAAGAATCGTAATTTCCTTAATGGAAGAGATATTGGTACGTATACGAATTGTTTTGAGACGTAAGGTAATAGACGGTTATTGGTCAAATGACGTAGGTTTCACGTTGGTAAATGAAGGAAGAAGTGTGCAATGTGTTAAAAGATGAAACGAGTCATGAATCAGGTCGCGCAGTTAGCGATCGTAGGCCGAGGCCGCGCGCCACTCTGCAGGTCGCGCGCCTCCTGCAGGTCGCGCGCAGGATGCTTTTCATCAGTTGGAGAAGAATAAAAACTGACGTTTGAGCTGACTTTGGAGGATTAACTCTTCATTATTTTGCTCTTGAATTCAGCCATTACTTGGTTGAATTATAACTCCATATTAATGGCCATTACATGGTCATTCAAAGCCATAAATTGGCTAGTTTGAGGGTCTTCTTCTCAACACTATAAAATGAGGCCTTTGGCTCATTTGCAAAACACTTGACACTTGATATTTTTACTTAATAATTCTCTGAAATTGTCTTCCTCTCTTGCAATTCAAATACACTCAAAGATCTTTCTTATCAAGCGAACACTTGAGTTTCTTTGCTCACTTGTTTGATTGTTGTTTTATCTTGGGAGAAAAGTTGCTAACACCACCGTTGAAAGGACATACGGGGGCAATATTATCTTAAGGAAAGATTGAAACTTCAATCGACTCAGCAAGACCATTTACTTGTTTAATTTCCAGATTTATTATTTACTTGTTGTTGTTGTTGCTTTCTCATTTCCTTGTAATTTTATATTTATAATAAACAGTTAAAACATTACTTAGTTCTTAAGTTGAGAAATTTAGAACGTAAAACATATTTTCCAAAATAAAAAATTAATAGTGAAATCTACCGGTATTTGAAGTGCACACATGTGGTCTTACATGTATGTAAATGTGGATAAGTGATTGTACTAGAATATTTTTTTATTATATAGTAAGTACTTACATTATGGCCTTGTGGGGATTTCTGGGAAGAAAGTGTTGAAGATAGTAGAAACATAGGCAATTAGTAGAAGGGTAAAACTGTACTTTTATCATTTTCAGAAATGTATTTAAAGTAGTTAGTGATAAATAAGGTATATTGAACAGTGATATACACTTACCAAATGTTTAGTGTAAATATTGTATTAATTAGTATTATACACTTACCATAATTATAAGGGTCTTATACTACTAGAATAGAGTTTTGAGATTAGAATATGAATAATATTCTCTTATTATGGACATTGTAATTGAAAATATTATCTTTCATTAATGAAAATAATCAAGAGATTATTTCTTTCTTGATATCAGAAAACTAGGTTGGATTTTCTCTCTCCAAACTTTCAACCAAGCTCTCCTCGAAATCCGAGTCCCACCTCCCTCGATTTCCGTGTAGCTTTTCTCTCCCAAATTCTTTCCTCCAAATCCATCAATCACCCATTGTTTTTTTGTTCGTTATGTAGACATCAAAAAACACGTTTCACCCTGCCCTTGTTGTTTCAAACATCAAGAATCATATCCCTCTTATTCTTGAAATAGAAAACGTCCAATATGCAACGTGGGCCGAACTGTTTAAAATTCACGCACGCTCGCATCAAGTCATCCATCACATAATCCTCGCTGCTCCTGAGGACACGGAGGTGCCTAAATGCGAGGATGGTCATAAGTTGTGGACGACTCTTGATGCCACCGTCCTCCATTGGATTTACTTCACTATCTCTACCGACCTGTTGCAGACGATTATTGAATCGAACGCAACGACAATGACTGCTTGGAATAGATTCCATGACATATTCCAAGATAATCAAAATTCCAGAGTTGTTACTCTTGAGCAGGAATTTTCCCACATCACCATGGAAAATTTTCCGAACATTTCATCTTATTGTAAAAAGGTTGAAAGAATTGGCGGACCAACTCTGCAATGTTGGTGCACCCGTTAGTGAAGATTGTCTCGTTCTATAGATGGTTGCTGGCATATCCAAGGCCTATAGTGGCGTTAGAACTCTCCGTCGTCAAACTAAGGGCCTGGTGGGGCCTAAACATGCCATCATACGGACTGCTACTGGGACGTTGGGATGGAAATGGAGCATTACTGTTGGGCCTGTAATGTGGCTGATAATGTGCCCAATTGGAATCGGGCGCAATATCGCATGGGGTTGTTGGGCCACGGACACCGCCCAGCCCCAGGACGGGCTCCACCATCGACTAGGCTACCCGGGCCCATCGTTGCTGGTCAGCCCATCGCTCGGATTCTATCCACCGCCACTATTTGTGGAACCACCGTGTTTGCCCCCTCGATTTTTGCCATTATTTTTCTGACTGTTCTTGCCACTACCGTGACCACGGTGTTGACCCAAATTTTCAACAAACCCCAAAAATATTGTGGAGGACGTCATCATGACTATGAGAATAGCACTGGTAGCCACCTTCTTAGCCAAACCGACTTCTTCCAAAGTAAGCATGGATCGTGCTGGATAGAACTTTGGGAGAGGACATCGGGCCCCGCTCATACCGACATTGAGGCCGCGATGCTGATCGGTGTATTTTATATACACTTTTTGAGTCATTTTTAGTTAGTATTTTACTCATTTTGTTGATGTTTAGTATAGTATTAGAGTCGTTTTTCTTTCTTTTGTGTCACAGCGGTCAGAAATGAAGAAATGACGAAAAGAAGAGAAAATGAGCTTAATTGAGATGGAATTGCACACAAAATGGGCCAATAAATGAAGTCTCGGGAAATATAGAAGAGATCAGACGAAGTCCAGACGAAAAAAGGACGTCGAAGAAAAAAATCAGGAAAACAACGCCTCAAGCGCCGTGGCGCCTGGAAGAAGCGCCGACCTCTGAAATTTCTGAAAACTCTCTGATTTTCAGGCGCCGTGGCGCCGGACTGCAGGGCCACGGCGCCGACGCGGGATTTTTGAGTTCTGGGCCGAATTTGACACGTTTTCAGAGTCCAAAAGGGATAACTTTTCCTACCTACAAAACCTAAAAAATCCCTAAAACTCTGCTCATTATATATACCTAGTTAGCCACAATTCTCCGTTCATTCATTCCATTCTCCATACATCATTCTACCACATTCCATCATTGTAAATATTCCACAACATCATTCAAGGCTAGAAGGCTTGGAGACTTGTTCTTGAGTATTTTCTTTCTCTTTTCTTTTGCTTTGTTTATATAAGTTCATGTATGGAGATTGTATTAGTTCTTAGCGTGACTATGGCTAGGAGCTAATTACTTATTTAGGAATTTCCTTGTGATTCTCTTGAAACTCTTATTCATGAATTAATACATTAGTTGATTTCTTCTTCACTTGCTTAAGATTTATTCAATAATTGGTTTGATTGTTTGGTAATTAATTGATCACTAGTTATCATCACATATATGATTCGAATCGAAATCCGAAAGGGGAGATTCTGAATATGCTATAGTTGAATAAACATAGGTTAAAATCGTGGACGAAAGTACCCCGATACTTGTGTAGCATAATAGGTTATTGTTCTTAATCCTCCTTTGTGGTAAATCCTATCATCGAAAGATAGAAGGGTTCTGCATCGGGGTTGAGTGTTTATATATCCTAACCAGAATATAAAATGGTCTAGTTAACCTGCTATCTTAACGTGGAAGAAGAAGTCAATCTTGTTGTTAAGGATTGAATTAAGTAGATAGTTGATGATCTCGGAAACCCTAATTCTCCATCATAACTGATTTAATTCAAAGTATTTTCGTAATTAGTTTATTTCCTGCATTAGTTTTAATTATTAGTCTAAAAAACTCTAACAAATTAACGTTCACCAAATAGATACCATAGAATAGATAACTGGTACTTGAAAACCAGTCTCTGAGGACGATATTCGGTCTTACCTAGACTATATTACTTGTAACGATCTGTGCACTTGCGTTAAGCGTTTGGATAAATTGCACATCAGATGCACACACTTAAAATAAATCCCTCGAACCCAAATTGGTACATGGACACCGGCGCCACTACTCACATGACGTCTGAGTCAGGTACTCTCTCGTCTTATTCCAATTTGAGCAACAATCGTGGTGTAATTGTTGGTAATGGTAATTCAATTCCAATTTGTGGTTACGATCATAAAACGTTGTCTCCCCCACATACACCCCTTATTTTGAAAAATACCCTTCACGCTCCTAAATTGATTAAATTTTTTTGTGTATGTCCGTAAATTCACCATTGATAATTCTGTTTCTGTCAATTTTGATCCATTTGGGTTTTCTGTAAAGGATTTCAAAACGGGGTGTCCTCTCATAAGATCTGATAGTAGGGGAGATCTTTATCCTATCACGTCAAATTCGGGATTATCGAGTCACGCAATGCCATCAACTTTTGCAGCTTTGGCTCCTTCCTTGTGGCATGCTCGTCTAGGTCATCCAGGGTCGTCTATTATGTCTTCCTTAAATAAATAAAAAATTTCTTGTAAGGGTACGAGTAGTACTCCGAATTGTCAATCTTGTTCTTTAGGAAAAATAGTTAAGTTTCCAGTTGTAGGCTCTAATTCTCATACTTTAATGCCATTTGATATAATTCATAGCGATTTATGGACATCTCCTGTTCTCAGTTCTTTGGGTCATCGTTATTATGATCTATTTTTGGATGATTACTCTAATTTTTATGGACTTTTCCAATAGCAAAAAAAATTCAAGTTTTTTCTACTTTCTTACAATTTAGAGCATTTATTAGAACTGAATTCGAACGGAAAATAAAAAATATTCAATGTGATAACGGAAAAGAATATGATAATGGGGTGTTTCGGAAATTTTGTGCTAGTAATGGGCTCATTTTCGTTTTTCTTGCTCTCATATCTTCACAAAATGAAAAAGCTGAATGCAAAATTCACATCATTAATAACATTGTCCGAACATTATTGATTCATGCTTTCGTACCTCCTTCCTTTGGCATCATGCCCTACAAATGACCACCTATATTTTTAACATTCTTCCTATCAAAAGTTTAACGTATTCGTCCCATCTTCAAATTTTATATAATAAGACTCATTCGTTTTCACATCTTAGGGTCTTTGGGTGCTTATGCTATCCGTTGTTTTCATCCACCACAATTAACAAACTTCAGGCTCGTTCTACTCCTTGTGTATTTTTGGGATATCCGTCTAATCATTGTGGTTACAAATATTTTGATTTATCGTCTAATAAAATCATCATTAGTCGTCATGTTATTTTTTATGAGTCCCAATTTCCGTTTGCTAAAGTATGTAGTCACGTATGTAGTTCGTATAATTTTTTGGATGATGGTATCTCCCCATATATTATTCACCATTTATGGAACATGTCCCGCGCCCAAAATCTGACAGCAGGCCCACTACCCGCTGATCCTCCCTCCCATCACAACGTTACCTCTAATTTTGGGTCCAACAACTGGGCCATCGATTCTACCCAGTTCTGTCCCAGTTTCAATTTCAGTTGACGGGTCTAGTACATGTCCGATTCTTGTTTCCAGTGACAGTTTCGTTACAATGTAGGGCCAACAAGCCCACTGCCTGCTGGCCAGTCCTTCATGTGGTTCAAAAATATCCAAAATTCACCCAATTCTCCACCGAGTTATAGACCAGTCACTCATAGTCAACGGGGTATTTTCAAACCAAAAAATCATGTATCTTCTTTGAATGACCCGAATTGAAAAATTGTTATGACCGACGAATATAATGCTCTTATTGATAATAAGACGTGGGAGTTGGTGCCTCGTCTACCTGGTGTTAATATTATTCGATCTATGTGGATTTTTGCTCATATTCTGGTGGTTCTTTTGCAAGGTATAAGGCTCGACTTGTAGGTGATGGTAAGTCTCAACAGGTTGGAGTGGATTATGGAGAGACATTTAGTCTGGTGGTCAAACCGGCTACCATTCGTACTGTGCTCAGCTTGACTCTTTTGAAAGTATGGCCCATTCATCAGTTAGATCTGAAGAATACTTTCATACATGGTGATCTCAAGGAGACAGTCTATATGCATCAACCCTTGGGGTTTACGGATCCCAAATATCCTCATCATGTCTGTTTGCAGAAGAAGTCTATGGGCTTGATATAAGAGGTTTGCAGACTGTGTTTCCACTATTGGGTTCTCTCACAACAGGTCTGATAATTCATTGTTCATATATCATCGTGGATCTTCCTTGGCATATATACTATTATATGTGGATGATATTATCTTGACTGCCTCTTCTGATGAATTGTGCAAGTCTATCATATCAATGCTCAGTTTTGAGTTTGCTATGAAAGACTTAGGGCCCTTGAGTTATTTTTTGGGGATTGTTGTCACTCGTCATGCAGGTGAGTTATTCTTATCGCAAAGTAAGTATGCAACTGAGATCATTGAGAGAGTTGGGATGTCATCCTATAAGTCCACTTTCACTCCGGTTGATACTAAACCCAAGTTGGGTGTTGCGGCTGGCTCACCTTATGAGGATCCGACCTGCTATCGCAACCTTGCAGGGGCCCTTCAGTATCTTACTTTCACAGACCAGATATTACATATGTCGTTCAACAGGTGTGTTTGTTCATGCATGATCCCATGGTTGAGCACATGAATGCACTCAAACGCATTATTCGGTACATCCAGGGGACACTTGACTATGACTTATATTTATATCTGTCGTCGACATCAACACTTCTCTCGTATACAGATGTTGATTGGGGAGGATGTTCGGACACCAGACGGTCTATGTCTGGCTATTGTATGTTTCTTGATAACAACTTGGTCTCTTAGTCTGCAAGCGTTATGTTGGTTACGTAATCTTCTTTTAGAGCTTCATTGTCCTATTCAGAAAACAACATACGAAGACCGCCCGCTATGACTGTGGGGTGTGTTAAATAAGGTTAATATACTGTGATATGCAATTAATGTATATCATGGTTTGGTCACGGTGTGGTCCCGAGATTGGGCAGTTTTTGTATAATTATGAAATGTTGTATTTTAGTATAATTAGTCTTGTACACTTACCATAATTGTATAGTTAGTCTCCAAATAAAATAAGATTTTAGAATTTATGTAACTTGTATATATACCTCTTTCATTAATAAAAATAATCAATGAATTATTTCTTTCAATTTCAACAAATGAACAACCTGCAGATTTGTTCACAAAAGGTCTCAACAAGGTTCACCATCATTATTTGAGCTCCAATCTAGGAGTTTGAAACATCTTCCCTCTTCCTAGTTTGAGGGGAGTGTTGAAGGCAGTAGAAATATAGGCAATTAGTAGAAGAGTAAAACAGTACTTTTATCATTTTCAGAAAAATAGTTACTTAGTTATAACCACCAATAAGGTGGTTAGTTAGGACCTTAATTTAGTTTGAGTAGATGTTAATCTCTCTATATATAGAGGTATATGTAGTGTACATATTACAAGATTCAATACATATTAATGAATTATTTTCACTGCATTTCTCTCCTCTCTCATCTGATACAATTCTTCTCTCTTAGGGTTCTTCATTCTTCTTCGTCAATGTTAATTCATCCATTAAATCTGTAGATAAGTTCAAGAAGTATCCCGAGGAAGAAACCTTGTGCTTTTCCCCAACTATTCTAAATATTTCCTTTCAATTATTTTTCTGGCAATTTATTAATACTACTACTCTTTATTTACCCAATTCAGTGCATCAATTTTAAGGCAAATCTCCTATCCTTAGAAAAAATAATTTATTTTTGTTAGGTCCAGGGGTATACTATGGAACAGTAAAATAATAAACTGAAAGTAAAATAGATTGAATGCTAATACAGTTTGCAAATGTCACTGATACTGTCGGCTGACACAAGTGACAACACTTCAATAAAATAGAAAACTTTAAGAGTAAATGCAGCGGCAAAATAAAGAACACAAAAGTTTAATATTTACATAGGTTATATTGATTATATAACCTATGACGGTAAGTGACCGAATGTATTGTATATATTTATGTACAATTGAATAAATTCCTTCTTTTACAATATTACAAGATAATACAAAAGGAATTAGAAAGTTGAAGTCGCAGATGACTTCTGCCTGAAGAATCTACCTAAATAGACATAGACAACATCTCATTATAATTGCTTCAATAAAGAACAAATCTAGAATCTGAGCATCAATTAGAATGTTGTCGACACGCTCAGGCAACATTTGTGATCCAGATTTCTGAGATGAAATCCCGAGAGCTCTCTTGGTATTTTTACATTTTGTTTCTGGATATTGATTCACTGATGAAGCCTCTTTATTTATAGTAGAGAGTCTTCCTTGAAAAGCTCATTGAATCGTTGTAGAGGTTGAGGGAAAGGTGGACAACCGATAAGGTTTGTTGGAGAAGATTGTGGAACAAGATCCTCTAACTTCTTGGAATTGTTCCCCAAGCTTAGAAAAAACTTTGACTTGGTATTCCCACCTTTTTTTTATCAGCTCCAAAACTCATTGCCAAGTCACTTTACCATCGTGGTGAAAATCCGATAAGATTTGTTTCAGTTCCGCGAAGTAAGGCAAAACTGTTTCACAGAATGTTGGTTCGAATGTCGTGACATTTGTTTCAACATTTCCAATTTTAACTTAGTATTAAAAATGATATGTTGGGCAAAATGTCATAACACCAAACTCAATATTAACATTCTCCTCTTTTTTGTCTTTCTTCACAAAATCTAATATATTATGTGCAAGTGACTTATGTCAATGTCATATATGTTGTGCCAACATCTATGATTATAATGATGTTCCCCCTTAACCTGTGATGACATATAAACACAACATATACAAACAACTTATATATATACCATACATGTAGGATTAGAAATACTAAAACATAACCTTTTTACTACATCATCAAAAACAAAACAATTGTCAGATCATTGTTTTACATCCCAAATTTTCAAAATAAACAGTAACCAGCATTCCACATATTAACAACTACAAATCCTCCCTTGCATGTCATGCATAGTAGTAGCTTCCAACCACTTTCTACTTTTGCATGACTTCATCTCTACATCAACAAAAGTCTATATCCTTCTTCCTCGGCTCTCCTTATATCAACATTTTCTCTGTCTCCCTCAGCTTCACGAACAACAACATCATTTTCACCAACAACAGTAGTAGTATTATCTCCCCCTTTTTGTGAAGAAAGCAGTAGCCGGAGATGTTCTCATGATTGAACCAGGGCCTCCCTCATAGTATCAACATCAGAAATTTAGTGATTGATTTTTGTAATTTGATCCACAAGTCATTCAGTGGTCATTGGAGATTGTCCTAATTTAGTGTAGCCAGAAATGTTGGTGAGATTTATTTCAACATTTATACTAATTCTTTCCAGTTTTCAGGGTAGATCAATGACTTTTTCTTTGTTTTTCAAAACTGCTTTATTTACTGTGTACAGCTCTGGATTTCCCCCCAATATGTCATCTTTCTTAAGCTGAAAGTTTTGTGTAGTTAGGACTTTATATATCAAAGAGGGAAAATATAGGATTGGAGTTGATTCTTTTTTTAGCTAAGGACGATTTTCGAGAACAGTGAGGGACTAGTGCTCATTAGTGTGTTGTTAGTGGTGTTGCTGGACAATGGGGTTGACATTGGTGATGTATCCATGAGTGAGATTGGAGAATAGAGTATTGAAGGTTTAGGATTTTTGGGGTTTTTGGATGAAGAATGATGTGATGAATTCATCGGTTTTGGTTGATTTAATCGAGAGTGATGTGATCGTTTCCTTTTTTTTATTACAAAAAAGACAAAAGCTAAAAAGAAGAACCAATGAAGAAAATTTTATACTCTTGGCAAACAAAATATCCTAGGTTTTAGGTGTTTGAATTGTATTCAAATGCTTGCAACTAAAATTATGGAATAAAAGATAGACATCAAAATATGGAATTTGATATAATCATTTAAAGGTTTGAATTCCAATTTTAAAAAATATGGCATAAAGAAAGATAGGGAAGATAAAACTAATTTTTTGAAAGTTAGTTACGAACAACATCCCAACAAATATCATTATCTAATAATGTCAACAACAATGTTGGCAATATTTTGGACAAGACAAGTATTTTTAAGAGTTTAACCACTGGACCAATGTAACATTTTCCCATTGTCCTTGATCTAATCATAAAACACATACAAAATTAGTTTTTTGTGTAAAACAAAATAAGAGTACTTATTTAGTATCCTCGTAATTTCAGTTTAAGCATTTAATACTCCTATAGAATAGGAACGGTATCATTTCAAGAGTTTTGCCCGTATTGCACAGTTGCCAAAAGTTAGTAAAAGGTTTTGCCTTATTTTGATACTCCATTTTTATGATATCTAATATCATCGCAGAGAATGGTATCACAATCGAATCATATGTTCAATTTGAACTAGCTATTTTTCAACCAAATCTCTTAAAAAGTGATGTATGATATCAATATGTTTTGTACGAGAGTGCTGAACTGGATTTTTGAAAATATTTAGCACTCAAATTATCATAGTACAAAACTAAGATATTACTTGAAAAACTGTAGTCGTCTAACATGTGTCTTAGCCATATTAATTGAGAGCAACAACTTCCAGCTGCTACATACTCAGATTCAGAAATTGAAAGTGAGACACAATTTTGTTTACGACTATACTAAGAAACAAGATTATTGCCAAGATAAAAATATCCTCCACTTGTACACTTTCTATCATCCACATCACCAGCCCAATACGAGTCACGATATCCTATTAAATTAGGATTAGTGTCTTTGGAATATCAAATTTCCAACTCACATGTGCCGACAACATGTCTAATGACACGTTTTACGACATTTAAGTGGGAGATTTTGGGACAGGCTTGGAATCAAGCACATACACAAAAACTAAACATTATATCAGGACGACTAGCAGTGAGATATAGAAGACTACCTATCATAGATCAATAGTGTTGGGTCGACATTTTCTCCAACATCATCTTTGCATATCTTCTGCGACGATCCCATTGGAGTTCTCATTTGTTTAGCATTTTTCAATCCAAATATCATAACTAGATTCTTGGCATATTTACTTTGGGAAATGAAGATTTCATCTTCAATTTGCTTTATCTGCAAGCCTAAGAAAAAAGTTACATTGCTTCAACAAATGTTTTAAGATAGGACTGTGAGGTCGAACAAAAAACTATGTCATCTACATAGATTTGAGAAATAACAATATCTACACCATGATGTTTGCTGAATAAAGTACAATCAGCTTTACCACGTTTAAAACCATAATCAAGAAGAAAGTGAGTTAGACGACCATACCATGCACGAAGATCTTGTTTCAATCCATACAAGGCCTTTTTTAGCTTGTATACAAATTGTGGATGGTGAGGATCTTCAAATCCTTTAGGTTATTCAATATAGATTTTCTTATCAAGATAGTCATTCAAGAAAGCACTTTTAACATCCATTTGATGAAGAGTAATTTTTAGACAGCAAACAATGACAAGTAATAATCTAATTGACTCAATTCTAGCTACAGGAGCAAAAGTTTCATCATAGTCAATCCCTTCGACCTGAGTATATCCTTGAGCAACTAGGCGAGCTTTGTTTCTCATAACAGTTCCTGATTCATCTGACTTGTTTTTAAAGATCTATTTAGTTCAAATTACATTGGTATTATTTGAGTGTGGAACTAAATCTCATACTTCATTTTAAGAGAATTGTTCAAGTTCTTCTTGCATTGCTTGAATCCAACAATTATCCTGGAGTGGTTCTGAAACATTCTTAGGTTCTAAAGTAGATACAGAACAAGAAAGACTAACATTTTGGTACAGGGTAGACATACACAACATACCTTATCATATCTCTGTAATTGAGTGGTTCCTTCCCTCTTGTTCTTACTCCTTCAAACACTCCCCCTATCACCTGACTTGTTGGATGATTCTTCCTAATTCTTGATGAGGGGTCCCTTCATACTTTATCTAGCAACTAAGCATTTGACTCCTCATCTGCACCTTCTTTGATCTCTGGTTCATGTTCAGATGTTGCTTCAACTGTGGTAACATTTGGGGCGATATCTGGTTCTTCAGCAGTCAGCACATTTTCCACTAAAATTATAGTGTTATTTTCAGATGCATTCCCTGTAAAATCAGAAAGTCATCAAAAACAACATTTACAGAGTATTGTACAGTTTTGGTCCTAAAATTGTACACTCGATAAGTATGACTATTTTGAGAATAACCAATAAAAATTCTTTTGTCACTCTTAGAGTCAAACTTTGCCAAATGGTCTCTATCATTTAAAATATAACAAACACACCCAAAAACATGAAAGTAATGCAAGTTGGATTTCCATTTATTAGCTCATAAGACGTCATTTTTGTTCCAGGCCTAAGATAGACTCTATTTGTGATGTGACTTGCAGTATTCAAGGCTTCAGCCCAAAATGTTTTGACATTTTCTTAGAATTAAGCATAACTCTCGCCATTTCTTGTAGTGTTCTTTTTTCCACTCTGCTACACCATTCGGTTGAGGTGTTTTGGGAGAAGAAAATTCATGGAAAATATCATTTTTCTCAAAAAAATTTGAGAATAAGTTATTTTTAAATTCTTTTCCATGATCAGACCTAATCCGAAAAATAGGAAAATGAAACAAAATTCTTATCCTAGAATGCAAGACTTTAAACATGTCAAAAGTTTGAGATTTTTTTTTAAAAAAAATATATCCATAAATATCTAGAAAAATCATCTACAATCACATAAGAATACCTCATGCCTCCTAAACTGTCTACTTCAATTGGACCCATAAGATCCATGTGCAGTAATTGAAAACAGTGAGATGTACCTGAATGTCGTCCGTCATTCTGGACAACATTATGGAAAACACGGGTTTGCTTATGTTTTAGACAATCTTCACAGACCAATGTTTTATCTTTAGGACTCATTTTAGGAATTTCTATTACCGCCTCATAAGAGAGAAATCTTTCTAAGTTATGGTAGTTTACATGTACCAACTTTTGATGCCATAATGTTGTGTCATCTGTCCTAACATTATTGCATATTTCTTGTCTTCCAACAAGATAACAATTGTCACATGTTCCTGTACCTGTCATCACACACATGTTAGCTTCATTTGTAACTTCACAAGCATTCTTATTAAACTTTACCTCAAGATTTTCATCACATAGTTGACTTATACTGGCCAAATTAGCCATTAACCCTTCAACATGTAAAACATTCTTTAAGGCAGGAAAACCAGGAACATTAAAGATCCCTTTTTAAATTATATTGCTTTTACTGCCACCTCCATAAGTTACGTTCCTCCGCTGAATGACTCGTAGTTCTTTAGAAACTCCTTTGTACATGTCATGTGGCGTGAACATCCACTATCAAAGTACCAATAACTTGCAATGTTAGTCCTTAAAGCAGTTATCGCAACATTACAAATTACATCCATTTTGGGAACCCAAACTCTTTTAAAATATTTTTTAATTTTAGGCTCAGAATGTTGCTTCGAATGTTGTCTAAGATGTTGGACAACCTTTTAAGTAACATTTTGCTTACAGAGTTCTGAAGTTTGAAACAGTATAGTTTTAAATGACCAGAGGAGTTACAGTGATATCACACAAACTTCATATCCTTTTATATATATGAGAACCTATTATTTAATCCTTTTTCCTTTACAAAACATATTTTTTCATTTTTGTCAAACAAACTAGAGCATATTGTTTTAATAGAGTTTTTATTCTCAATACCTGCATGTGTAGGTTTACTAAAGCTGAGTATCTCATTCAGTTTAGAAGTCTCTGAATTGAGCTTACAGAAGGTTGCTTTAGCTCGATCCAACTTTGCACTTATCTTATCAAATTCAATGTCATTTTTGGTAAGTACAACCTCTAAACAGGTTATCGTGTCTTTTAAATATGCATTTTCAAAAGTTAAAGATTTTAACTTTGTGTCAAGTTACTTGAATTCTATGATTAAGTCTTTACAAAGTTTTTATAATCTCTTAATCATGTCGTCATTGGAGTCAACTTGATTTTCAAAGTTAGTCTCATTACTAGAAACAAAACCACTAAAGCAATTAACTCAGGATAGTTAAAGTATTCATACCTCTCGGATATTGCTGGAAATGTAGATGGTGTCTCTGATGTTGACGCAAATGTTGTGACATTTGGGATAAAACTGTCAATGATATTTTCCTCGTCTGATGAGGACTGTTCAAAAACAGTAGTCATCATTGCTTATGACTCTATCTCTTGATCTCCTTCCTCTTCTCATTCATCGTCACTAAGGGAAACTCACAGACCTTTACCAAATTTTCTCAAGGTATTTGCATATTCATTAGCATAATGACCCCATCCCGAGCATGCATGACATTACACGGTTTTCAGTTGTTTAGGATCAAATTTTGTATGATCTGAGTTAGTTCTATTTAGTTGATTTCCTCTTTGAACTATAAGAAGGGTTTAGTGGACTTTAGATTGAAATGTTGGTTTTGGTGTTCTTTGTATTTGAACTTATTTCCATCATTGTTAAACTTCCTTACCATCGAATTGATTTTTCGAGTAAGGAGGGCAACATTTACACCATCACCAATTTCTTCAAAATTCTCATCCTCTTCTTCGATTTGACTCTACAAGGATTTGACTTGAGGTGCTACATCATTACTCTTATACAATGTCCTTTGATTCTCAATATTAATCTCGTAGCTTTTGAGAATACACATTAAGGTATGAAGGTCAATTGTAGCAATATTATGAGCTTCTTCAATCGCACAAATCTTTATATTGAACTTTTCAAGAAGAGAACAGAGTGCTTTTTCCACAAGTTGAGTGTTGGTCAAAGGGGCACCAAGCACTTGATATTCATTAGAGATGTCAATAAACTTTTCAAAATAGGTTTTAATGTCCTCTGTTTCCTCTAACCTTAAACGTTTATATTTACTCATGAGCCTACGAAGCTTTGTTCGACCAACACTAGAGTTACCTTCACAATGAGTTTGTAAAGTATCTCATGCGTCTTTGCCCGTGGAACAGTTTTGTATGAGTGTTAACATGTAAAGATCAACCTATTCAAAAATAGCATTTAAGGCCTTTTCGTTGAAGCTTGCATTGTTGGTTTCTTCCGCAGTCCATCCAGATTCAGGTTTAGCAAGTATGTGACCTTCCTCAATCCGGTGGTAGCATTGGAAAAACATATCCATTGGTGATAGATCTCCATGCCCTGACATAAATTGATTTGATATGAGAACGTAGACGAATCTTCCAATAGACATATTTGAACCATCTAAAATAGGAACTCTACCAATTGTTTGATTAGCCGAATCAATAGTTGTAAATAACATGACCAAGATGATGCGATATTTCTAAGTGCTTATGCAAATGTACGTATCGTTCAAGTAATAAAGATCTGTAAGACCGAGTTTATCGTCCACAGAGACTGGTTTATTAAGTACCAATTATCTATCATATGGTATCTATTTGGTTGACGTTCTTTAGTTTGAGACTTATTACTAAGAATTATGACTACGTGCAGAAAATAAACTAAAGATTATAATACTTTGAGTTTATAACAGTTATGAAGGAAATATGGCTTCCAATCTCCTCAATTATCCACTCTTTCACGTGTTAATGTAATGCTAATGATTCTTCTTCTTATTAAGATATCAGGTTAACTAATCTGTCATTATATTCCGGTTAGGACATACAAGAGCTCAACCTAGTGCAGAAACCTTCTATATTTCTATGATAAGTTTTACCGCACAGGGGGATTAAGAACAATAACCTTAAATACAATACAAGTATCGGGGTACTTACGTCCACAGTTTTAACCTATATCTAGAAAATTACAGCATATTCAAATCTCACCTTTCAGACTTTTGATTCAAAATCATATAAGTTATGACAATTAATAGCTAGTTAATTATCAAGCAATCATAAAAATACTGAATAGATCTTAATATGATGAAGAAGGAATCAATAACTATGCATAAACTATATGAAAGAGTTTCAAGAAGATTCGATGAAAAACCCTACTAAAGTAATTAGCTCCTAAATATTGTCATGTCAAGAACTAATTTACAATCCAACATAAACTGAAATAAAATACGGAAAAGAAAAAGAACTTGAACAAGAGTCTCCAATTGTAGCCCCCTTCTTGCCTCCCAAAAGTATGATTTGTAATATGGTATAAGGTATGTTATAATGAGCAGGGTTTTATACTTGAGAAAACTTGCGCTTCAGACCCTTTTAACCCTCTGAAATTTGGCCGAAAAATCAAATTGTCCTCCTCGGCGTCGTGGCCCTGCAGGCTGGTGCCACGGCGCCGAAAATACTGCGACAAAAACAGAGCTCTCAGGAGAATTAACGTCGCGGCTCCAGTGACGCTGATTTCCGGAATTTTGCGATTTTGGCCCTTTTTCATTCGGACTTCGTCTGACCTCCTCTATACTTTCTGGGACTTCTTAAACTTCATTTCTTGGCATTTTCTTGTGCAATTTCATCCTCAAAAGTAGTATATTCTCCTTTATAACCGATGTGCCACAAATGAACGAAAACACACCTAACACTATACTAAACGCATAATAAAAGAGTAAAATACTAACTAAAAAAGACTCAAGAGTGTATACAAAATACACTTAACAAACACCCCCAAACTTACACTTTACTCGCCCTCGAGTAAAACACTAAATAATAACAAAAATAAAAACAAAGGCTCTATAAAATTGATCAAGTAGCTATAGCAACGCTTCTTCAAAATCATAGATGAAAGTTGGGATAATATGTTAGACATACATAGCATGGATATTTAGCAATCTAGAATTTCAAGTTAGATATTTCGCAAATTCACTTAGATAATAATTAATGGAAATACAAACACCTAACTTATGCATGTTAATTTCATTACATCTTTTCCAAAATGCTATAGACCTGTTTACTTGGTATTATCCACTAATCATAAATATACATATTAAAGATCATCAGAAATTTCAAGGGTTGTAATGTAGGCTTAGACTGGGTAGGTAAAAGTAGACATTTAGGCTCACATTACGTACCATAAACATTTTTCATTCAACTCCTTTTTCCTTCTTTTTAACTTTCTTTTTAATTTCATACCTATTTTCTCCCCTCTTTTCTTTTGAGAGAATGAGATACATTATAAATAACAAGCACCCCCAAACTTAGGCTTTTGCATATTTTTCATTGGGGTGCATCAAATTTTCACTCTCTTCTTGTTTCTTTTTCAACACTTTTCATCCCAATATTTTCAATTATTACTTATGGCACAAACCGGGAATCATAGGGTGTCAAAGAAAGATCTTATTTTAGGATTAAAGGGGTTGACTAGTGATACAATTTATGTCAGGATAAGTAATGAATGGTCAGAATGGCTATCAAAGAAATGTCTGAATCATCTCCCTAAACATGTATATCTTAATTATTTCACCTCAAATAACAAGCAAACAGATTTTCTAGACATTTTTCAACCTTTCTTTCCATAACTGACACACATAGGCTAAGCACAAATATCCCAAAGAACTAGATGTCGTGAATTTTTGGCATATCTAACTTAAGCACATATATTTTCGCTTTCAATTCCATTACATTATCCCACTTTATCCACTAAATATCTTTAGCACTACAACAAACATGATCCATAAAAATAATAATTTATGACTCAAAAACACACAAAACAACACAAAGACAAATAAAAAAGACTAAAAAACAAAGCAATGAAACAAAATAAGACACCCCTCAAACTTAATTGACACATTGTCCCCAATGTGTGAAGATTAAAAATAGGGACAACTTACTGACACAACACAGCGGTCATAACGGAGGTCTGGGATGAGATTCTTGAGTTTGCACAAGCTTCTGGGCTCTCTGAAGTTGCAGCGCTTTTGATCCTTTTTTACTCAGGGTCAATCCCTAGTCCACCTGCCATCAAAACATAAGACAAAACCCAAGACCGTGAGACTGTTCAAGATAAAATAAAACTACTAAAAACAAGAATTGAAATAACATAATTAAAACAATTGGGTTGCCTCCCAAGTAGCGCTGTATTTAACGTCTTTTAGCCGGACGCATGTTACTTACTAAATCAAGGGGGGTAGAGTGTCCCCTCCGCATATCTATTTTAGCACCATTCTCTTCCTCCTTCTCCTCTTTTTTTTCACAGAGTTCATTTCAGGAGGGTTCATTCTCTTTTCAACATTCGCCGTTTCCTTGGGCCTTACTCTCAGGTTCCACACTTTTCTTTAATGATACCCCACGAACATCAGTACTAGTAAGGTTGTTCTGCAACCCGACCTTGTCAATTACCCTAATAGCATAACATCTATCAATGACTTGAGGTTAAGGGGGTGGATTGAACACTTTGAAGGTCATCTCTTCATCTTGCACTCTGAGCTTCAACTCTCTCTTCTCAACATCAATAAGTGCCCTCGCTGTGGCTAGAAATGGTCTCCCAAGGATGAGGGGCATATCTTTATCTTCTTCCATGTCTAGGATGATGAAATCAGCAGGAAAGATGAACTTACCCACTTTAACTAGCACATCTTCGATTATACCATGTGGATGCTTTACTAAACGATATGCAAGCTGCAAGATTACTGTTGTAGGCTTAGCTTCACCTACTCCAAGCCTTCTAAACACAGAGAGGGGCATTAGGTTGACACTTGCCACCAAGTCACACAGGGCTTTCTTGCATGTCACATTCCCTATGGTGCAAGGTAGGGTGAAACTCCCTGGATCATTCAACTTAGGGGGAAGTCTTTTCTTCAAGATAGCACTGCACTCCTCTGTCAGCGCAATTGTCTCATAGTCTGTCAGCTTCCTCTTCTTAAAAAGGATGTCTTTCATGAACTTCACATAAGCTAGCATCTGCTCCAAAGCTTTAATGAATGTGAGATTGATATGAAGCTTTTTGAAGACCTCTAAAAATTTGGAAAATTGCTTGTCTAAGGACTTCTTCAGCAGCCTTTGAAGGAATGAAATTTTGTCTACATATTCCCTCATGACTGCCGATGGAGCTTTCTCTAAATTAGGGCGGTCCTCAGTAACCCCCTCTTTTTCTGCATCAACTGCTTTCTCCAACTCACTCTCTTTTTCAATCACTGGCTGAGGTGCAACTTGCTCTAACTGCTTCCCACTTCTCAAGCTTATTGCCTGACACTGTTCTCTCTGGTTCACCACATTATTGTTGGGAGGATTCCCCTGAGGTCTGTCATGCACTTTCTCTGCCAACTACCCTATTTGAGTATCCAAGTGACTAATTGATGACCTGATTTCTGCCATAAATTGAGTCTGGGAGTTGGTCAAGGATGAAAGTAAGGATGCCAAAGATAAAAATAAGGACTCCAAGTTGCTAATGGATGACCTGGTCTTTGTTATGAATTTTGTCTGAACCTGATTTCCTCCATGAATTGAGCGGTCTCTTTCATAGACTGTCTCTGGGATTTGGCTAGAGTCAATAGTGCTGCTTGTATTTCTTTTATTTCGTTTGACTTCTCTTGTGAGACTGGTGGTCTGGGTTGCTACTGTTGGATTTGTCCCTGAGGCTGTTGTCCTTGGTCATTTCTCCATGAAAAATTTGGGTGATTTCTCCACCCCTGATTATATGTATTGGAGAATGCATTGTTGTGTGGCCTCTAAAAGTTCCCTATGGCCTGACACTGAGCTTGCTTTATAGATAGATTATTGGGGTATGTGGTTGGGCATCTATCGAATGTATGGGGATCCCCACAAATCTCACAACTTACTGGTGTCTGGACAACCTTAACGGACGTGGTGCTCTGCTGCAAATGTTTCGCTAAAGAAGCCACCTGAGCAGTAAACGCGGTGATAGCATCCATCTCATGTATCCCAGCCACTTTCCTGTTATTCGTTGCTCTCTCATCTGCCCCCTGGTGGTTGTTTGTGGCCATGTTTTCTATCAAATCATATGCCTCATTGGTACTCTTTCTCACGAATTTTCCTCCTGTTGCAGCATCAATAATGGTACGAATTGTACCACACAACCCATTATAAAATATGTGGACTAGCATCCACTTCTCAATCCCATGATGCGGACACTTCCTCTGCAAGTCTTTGAACCGCTCCCATGCATCATATAGTGACTCTCCCTCCATCTGATAAAAATTATTTAGCTCTCCTCTAAGCTTTGCTGTCTTCGCTGGAGGAAAGAATTTGGCAAGGAACTTCTGGGCTAAGTCCTGCCATGTAGTAATTAAGTTCGCTTGCAATGAATTCAACCAACTCTTTGTTCTATCTCTGAGTGAGAATGGAAAGAGTCTCAACCGAATGACGTCATCAGTAACACCATTGTACTGAAAAATTACACACAGCTCCAGAAAATTTGCTAGATGCAAATGGGGATCTTTGGATGGTAACCCCCCCAAACTGAACTGAGCCTTGAACCATGTGCAAGATTGCTGGTTTGATTTCAAAGCTATTAGCTTCAACCGCTGGAAGACTGATGCAAGTCTGCACCCCTGTAATTGTAGGCATCACATAATCCCCCAAACTCCTTTCTGCAGGGACTTGTCTTAAAACAGGCGGCAACTCATCATTCACCAAATTTTCATTTTGTTGATCTCCCATCGCTAACAAATCAGCTGCTCTTTTCTCTTTTATGTTTTGTCTGCATAATCTTTCAATATCAGGGTTCAGAGGGATAGGAATGTCAGCTCCTCTCCTACTTCACATAAACTAAGTTCCTGAGACTAATAAAAAACAACAAACAGATCACGGCAGAATGTTTTAAAATAAAAAGACAGAAAATAAAAACCAAATAAGAAATAAGAATAGATAAATCGATATTAACAGTACGCCAGTCCCCAGCTACGGCGCCAAAAACTTGATGCGATATTTCTAAGTGCTGACGCAACTGTACGTATCGTTCAAGTAATAAAGATCTGTAAGACCGAGTTTATCGTCCACAGAGACTGGTTTATTAAGTACCGATTATCTATCATATGGTATCTATTTGGTTGACGTTCTTTAGTTTAAGACTTATTACTAAGAATTATGACTACGTGCAGAAAATAAACTAAAGATTATAATACTTTGAGTTTATAACAGTTATGAAGGAAATAGAGATTCCAATCTCCTCAACTATCCACTCTTTCACGTGTTAATGTAATGCTAATGATTCTTCTTCTTATTAAGATATCAGGTTAACTAATCTGTCATTATATTCTGGTTAGGACATACAAGAGCTCAACCTAGTGCAGAAACCTTCTATATTTCTATGATAAGTTTTACCACACAGGGGGATTAAGAACAATAACCTTAAATACTACACAAGTATCGGGGTACTTTCATCCACAATTTTAACCTATGTCTAGACAATTACAACATATTCAAATCTCACCTTTCAGACTTTTGATTCGAAATCATATAAGTTATGACAATTAATAGCTAGTTAATTATCAATCATTCATAACAATATTGAATAGATCTTAATATGATGAAGAAGGAATCAATAATTATGCATTAACTATATGAAAGAGTTTCAAAAAGATTCGATGGAAAACCCTACTAAAGTAATTAGCTCCTAAACATTGTCATGTCAAGAACTAATTTACAATCCAACATAAACTGAAATAAAATAAGGGAAAGAAAAAGAACTTGAACAAGAGTCTCCAATTGTAGCCTCCTTCTTGCCTCCCAAAAGTATGATTTGTAATATGATATAAGGTATGTTATAATGAGCAGGGTTTTAGGGTTTTATACTTGAGAAAAACTTGCGCTCGCACTTTTAACCCTCAAATTCGCCAAAAATTAGATTTTCCGACTGCGCCGTGTGGCCTCGCAGATCGATGCCACGACGCCAAAAATACTGCGACAAAAACAAAGCTCTCAGGATAATTAGCGCCGCGGCGCCAGTGACGTTGATTTCCAGAATTTCGCGATTTTGGTCCTTTTTTCATCTGGACTTCGTCTGACTTCCTCTATACTTCTCGGGACTTCTTAAACTTCATTTCTTGACATTTGATTGTGTAATTTCATCCTCAAAAGTAGTATCTTCTCCTTTATAACCGTTGTGACACAAATGAACGAAAAACACACCTAACACTATACTTAACGCAGAATAAAAGAGTAAAATACTAACTAAAAAGGACTCAAAAGTGTATACAAAATACACTTAACACAAGCACTTATTGTATTAAGTGTTGACTCTGATACCACTTGTTAGGTCCCGGGGGTATACTATGAAACAGTAAAATAGATTGAATGTTAATACAGTTTGCAAATGTCAGTGATAATGTCGTATGACACAAGTGACAACACTTCAATAAAACAGAAAACTTTAAGAGTAAATGCAACAGAAAAATAAAGAACACAAATGTTTAATATTTACATAGGTTATATTGATTATATAACCTATGTCGGTCAGTGACCGAAAGTATTGTATATATTTAAATACAATTGAATAAATTCCTTCTTTTACAATATTACAAGATAATACAAAAGGAATTAGAAAGTTGAAGTCGCAGATGACTTCTGCCTGAAAAATCTACCTAAATAGACATAGACAACACCTCATTACAATTTCTTCAATAAAGAACAAATCTAGAATATAGACAGCAATTATAATGTTGGACAAAATGTTGTCGACACGCTCAGACAATATTTGTGATCCAGATTTCTGAGATGAAATCCCGAGAGCTCTCTTGGTATTTTTACATTTTGTTTCTGGATATTGATTCAGTGATGTAGCCTCTCTATTTATAGTAGAGGGTCTTCCTTGAAAAACTCATTGAATCGTTGTAGAGGTTGAGGGAAAGATGGGCAACCGATAATGTTTGTTGGAGAAGATTGTGGAGCAAGATCCTCTAACTTCTTGGACTTGTTCCCCAAGATTAGAAACAACTTTGACTTCGTCTTTCCATGTTTTTTATCAGCTCCAAAACTCCTTGCCAAGTCACTTTTCCATCGTGGTGAAAATCCCACAAGATTTGCTTCAGTTTTGTGAAGTAAGGCAAAACTGTTTCAGTTGGTCCGAATGTCGTGACATTTGTTCCAACATTTCTGATTTTAACTTAGTACTAAAAATGATATGTTGGACAAAATGTCACAATACCTAATCCAACATTAACCGTTTTGATGTATTGTACCTTGTTATTCTTAGAACTTGAATATTACTTTTTACAGTAGTATTAAACTTAGCTCATACCACGTTTATATGCTTTTGTAATTATATGATCCTTGCAAATCTTTTATATTTGCAAGGTATTAAATAAGAGACGGAGCCAAAAATTTATAAGACGTATAAAAATGATCTTTTAATTTGGTATTGAGTGATAACGTTTTGATAGATTGTATTTTGTTCTTTCTACTCTTGTATGCTGCGTTTATAAACTAGGTAAAAGTGTCGTTATTATTCACAAAATCAAAATGAGTATTTCCTTTGTAAAGTTGGTCAAATTTGTCTTCATTTATATTGTGAATATAGAGTAGTTGATTTCATACCCAAATAATTTATTGATAAACCAAAAAGATGTCTCTTTTAGTTGCCTTTAATTCAAACATGAACCGTGGGGAAATTATTGGCTTCACTTTTTATTGCTTGGGTTTGAATTATTTATAGCAATTAGCATATATATGAATAAAAAACACCTTTTCTTCGGGGCTCGAACCTGTCAACTTGAAGCATATGTTGATTCATTCTTAACTTTGATGTATTAAAGTGTTTTAAAGTGTAATTATATGTTAGAGTTTTTAAAATTTAATTGAATGATCAAACATCTAATTTATACATATCAATTCCCTTTCCATCCAGATCTTATCTTCCCTTTTTCCTACTCCCACCCTATATGAAGACTACTTTAACAAAGAAAAAGGGCCCGTCCAATCTGGAACAAAAAACTCAACGTTCAAAAATATGAAAAAGTAAAAAAAAATCAATATCTACCATATATAACTTTATATAAACAATATAATTTTCCTCCGGAAGGAATTCACATCCACCTAGCTCCGCCCGTGCGTCCAATGTTAAACTACCATAAAGTGGAGTAAAAGAATTATGGAAATTGAAAGTCCTATTTTTTTAAAAAAAATAATTCACAACACCGCATGCAATCGCATAAATCATTTTAGAGTATACATATATAATTATGGTGTAAAGTATATTAATATTAATATTAAAGAAGGAGTCAAAATTTGAAGTTTATGAGTTTTGAACTTGTCATCGAAGTCATAACTTGTTTTAGTTATTGAATTCGTAATTAAATATTTACTCATATATAATAAGTTTTCTAATATAAATATATGATCTAAAAGTCATTGAATTTGTAGGAATCCTTAAGTAATATTGTACCTCCCCTGATCAATATAATTTATTTTTCTTAATAAGTTTAATTTATTTTGTAAGTTATTATCTCTACGGTGTCTACAAACTCAGTACATTTGTACTTATCTTTTCACCAATAATATAAAGAATTTTTTGATATTCTGATATTTATCTTGAGCCGATAGTCTATTAGAAATAACTTTTATATTGAATGTTTCGAGATAAGAATAAAGTCCATATATATACTATTCTTTTTTCAATCTCACATGTGGGTATGTTGTTGATGTTTAGTATTCTGACCCCACCGCACCATTTTAGCACTGTTTGTGATTCAATGCAAGTGGTTATATGCATTTTTTGCTTATTCAATTCTGGGAAAGCAAAGTACTCCTAGAAATTACGATAACATAGCTATTAAAATCTAGTAACGTGAGATCTGAGTAATATAAATTGTACACATATCACAGCGGAAAGTAATCCTAAAAAACAAAACAAAAATTATGAGCTATCCATCCTTAGATGACTTTTTGACAATCTTGAAAAAAGTGCCAAATAGATGAATCTGATTCTGACCAACCCAATTCACAATTCTCTTATGGTCATAGTCATACCCTCCCCCTCTCCTGGTCCCTACTCACCTGGGGTGGGTGGGGGTAGTACTCATCCACTGGTCTGCAAGTTCCTAACGTCTATTTCTTCATCTCTCTATAACAAACACACTATAAAGTTAGTGCAAAGAAAAACAAGAAAATGCCAGCAAATCTGTTAAAAGCTTTTAAGCCTATCATAACACCACCGCACTTACTCACCAACCCCATCACAATCCCTGCAAACTCTCATTCTTTTTACCTATTTTCTTGATAATTTTCTTTTTATATATCTATATATAGCAAATTGCTTTCTGTTTTAAAGTATCCACAATTCACGTGCCCTTATCCCATCAATCTCTTTCTGTTATAAAGATTTGTTTTTTATAAGAGAGCAAGTACTAAATGAGCCTAATTTGAAGTGTTTTAGAGAAAAAAAGGCTAAAGACTGAAGCTTTTTGAGGTTTAGTGAGATGGGTATGTGGTGGTTTTGTGGATTGGTAATTCTTGATTTGGTAATTGGAGGAAAAGGTTATCCAGAAGAGGATTTAGTGAAGGCATTGCCTGGACAACCTAAGGTTAGTTTTAGGCAATATGCAGGGTATGTTGATGTGGATAGGAAATCTGGGAGGAGCTTGTTTTACTATTTTGTTGAAGCTGAGGTGAACCCTGATCATAAACCTCTCACTCTCTGGCTTAATGGAGGTGTGTTTCTTGATCCATTATAAACAAATGTGACTAGGAATTTGTGTACTTTGATATAGTTTTGTGGTACTACTTGCTTGGGGTTTGAGCTTTTGTTTTTGTTTGTTTGTTGTGTGTCATGTTTTTTAAGCTTTCTGTATTCTTTTCAGTGTTTGAGAAAAAGAAACAGCTTGTTACTCATTTTTGTCTTTTTCAAAAAACTGTTTGTCCCCCACTCTAAGCTCTCTATATTAAGACTTACATATGTGTGTGTACTCAATCTGAGTTTTGAAAACCGATGTTGCTCGGACTCTCCAAAAATGTTGCCGCGCACCTGTGTCGGATTCTTCAAAAATACACTACTTTTAAAGTATCCGACATGCACCCGTTGACATTTTTGAAGAGTCCGAGCAACATAGTTGAAAGCACATGTTAATTAGTCTGCAGTTACCCAAGTGTCTCAAGCTTATTACAAGAGATTAAATAGGCGTTGGCCATAAAATTCAAATATTTTTCTAGATTTCAAATATTTTTCACTTTATTTGGAATATACGAATTTGTAGTTGAAAATGGAGTTGTGCTTGGTTATACTTTTTGCAAATGAGAGAAGAGGGCAATTTATGAAGATGGAGTTGGAAAACAGGTATGGAGCACTTTTCCAAATTTTATAACCAAACACTCATTTTGAAATAAAGTGAAAAATTATTCCAGAAAGAAGTGAATAATTCTCATGGCCAAATGGCTCTAAAGAGTGAATAAAACAATCTCTATGTTGAAAACATATGTTAAAATTGATAGTGAGATGGAACTTAAAACAGTAGTTGTACTGAACCAATTTAGAACTTCAAAAGTAAGAGTAAACTTAACTGAGATGGAATTCTCAATCTTGTTGAATTACTGAGGAATTCACTCAATTGAGTGAAAGTTTACATCTTCATTAGATTAGTGAAAAAAGGTACAATATTGCAGAATTATAGGCGTGTACTTCCTTTGCCAGATGAGATTTCTTAAATTAAAATGCTATGAACTTGGTGAATTATGTCAAGGCAGAGTCGAGAACAATAAAAGGTCTCGTCTTTATGTTTCAGGCCCAGGTTGCTCATCGGTTGGCGGGGGTGCTTTTACAGAGTTGGGACCATTCTTTCCCACAGGTGACGGTCGAGGTCTTCGAAGAAATTCAAAATCATGGAATAAAGGTATGCTCAGTAGGGTGGGGAATAGCTGATTTTAATATGTTATAGGAGAACAACATAAGTAAAAAGAATGAACTTACCACTTCATGTCTTTTGTCTACTGTAGCATCAAATCTCCTCTTTGTTGAATCTCCAGCTGGAGTAGGCTGGTCATACTCAAATACAAGTTCAGACTACAACACTGGTGATGCAAAAACTGGTAAAAGACGTTGTGATCAAGCATTAACTAACTGTATTTAGATATCAGATTTAAGAATTTAATACTACCAAATACTGAAGCTTGTCCTTCTTGTTTCTCTTGCAGCAATGGATATGCATATATTCATGATGGAATGGGTGAAGAAATTCCCGGAATTCAAATTAAGGGAACTATATCTCACAGGAGAAAGTTATGCAGGTTAGAGACATTTAAGATGTGCGGTTATGTTATGGCAATGTTCAAAACAATTCAAAAAAAAATCTTGAAGAATGAATTTCTTCAAATTGGTCCGGCCCTTCCCCGGACCCCGCGCATAACGGGAGCTTAGTGCACCGGGCTGCCCCTTTTTTAGACAATTTTGGTGACTTGGAACTTGAACTTCTTATTATCTTGACAAAAGTACTTACTAGTTACTAATATTCTTCTTTTCTTTATCTTTTGTTTTAAAAGTTGGAAAAGAGAACCGAGAAATTGTCCCACACCCCTTCCTCTGTATAGGACTGTATTAAGTGGTATAGTGGAGAGTCCTATACACAAATAGCCGGCTAGAATTTACTGTTTACTTTCGTAGCCAGTATACATAGATTATACACAATTATACATATAGTGTACTTGAATTATAGATATTATATACATATCGGCCGGCTATTTTTAGTTGAAGAGGGTGGGTAGACGTCTATTTAGGTTAATTCTTCAATGAAACTCGTGATTCTGTTATGTTCTTTCTCTTCTGCTTGTAATATTCCCCCGGGTTGACATAGTTTTACCTTTTTATGTTCAGGACATTACATTCCACAGTTAGCTGTTGCTCTTCTAGACCACAATGAACACTCACCAGAATACAAGTTCAACATTAAAGGAGTTGCAGTAAGCAAACTTTATCCCTCTTATGCATCCCTTTATTGAAGCAATTTTTCTGTGTGTATATGCTCGTTAAACTCTTTCATTTCCTTTGTCAGATCGGGAATCCACTTCTCAGGCTTGATCGTGATGTTCCTGCAACCTATGAATACTTTTGGTCTCATGGGATGATTTCTGATGAAGTAGGCCTAGCAATTATGAATCAGTGTGACTTTGATGATTATACCTTTGGCAGTCCGCACAATGTTTCACAAGCATGCAATAAGGCCATATCTGAAGCAAACACCATTGTTAGTGAATATATAAATAATTATGACGTGATTCTTGATGTGTGCTATCCGTCCATTGTGGAGCAAGAGCTGCGATTAAGGAAAATGGTATTTCTGGTTCTCTTCATTCACTCAACTTCTTTATATATCTGTTTGTGCTGGAACTTAATAGTGCTTTCCCCTTTGCAGGCTACTAAAATGAGTGTAGGTGTTGATGTGTGCATGAGCTATGAAAGGCGCTTCTATTTTAACCTTCCGGAGGTTCAGAAAGCCCTCCATGCAAATAGGACCAACTTGCCTGATAGCTGGTCGATGTGCAGCCAGTGAGTATAAAATATCAAATCCACATTGAACCATAAACAGATACACACACAATAACTGGTTACATCTATGATGTTACCATTTCACTAGCAATTTAGAACCTTTGACTTTTATGCCTTACAGTTAAATGGATTATTACTTCTACTGCAGTATTTTGAAGTACAGTGACACAGACGGAAACATCAATATTCTTCCATTGCTCAAAAGAATAGTCGAAAACCATATTCCTGTTTGGATTTTCAGGTAAAGATTCCAAATTAGACAAAAGTGCCATAATCTTGTTCCATTTTCCTAGTACCAAAATCAATAGAGCTTGATTCTGAATTACTCGCTTGCAGCGGAGACCAAGATTCCGTTGTGCCATTGCTTGGATCCAGGACCCTTGTACGCGAGCTAGCTCATGACATGGGGTTCAAGATTACAGTCCCATATGGAGCTTGGTTTCACAAACAGCAGGTAACATTCTCCTCTGCTATCGAACTCTTCTTTCCAATGCTGATGAGAAGAGACACAAGTATAATCAATTGGGATAATTACATTTTTGGACCGTTCTAAAAACATAATAGCCAGTAAATGTATATGTTTTGTATATTAAGTAAAAATATACATATAATATACATAAATATACATAATTAGTGTATAGGTATTGTATATTTTGGCCGACGGGTCAAAAATGAAAACAGCCTATAATCAATTCTTTGTTTTCTTAATCAGGTGGGAGGTTGGCAAACAGAGTATGGCAACTTGTTAACCTTTGCCACTGTAAGAGGTGCTGCACATATGGTACCATATGCACAGCCTTCAAGGGCTTTGCATCTGTTTAGTTCGTTTATACGTGGCCAGAGGCTCCCAAACAACACACGTCCCTCCATCGACGACTGAAAAATAATCCACTAATGAGCACTTTAAAGTTGGTTATAGTTACTTGAGTGAGGATGACTATTAGGGACTTCCTGTAGGAAATATAAACAGGAAGAAGCAAAATCATTGCATTGGTAATTGGCTTTGAAGTAGCTGAATGTTTCCTAGAGTGATAGATATAAGGGGGAATATATGTAGAGTTCTCTATCTTAAATTTCTTTGTATGAAATAAGAATTGGATACCTATCTTATAGTATATGCTACTTTCTATTTTCAGATTACCTTAACTTTAAGAAAAGATTTCATAAAAGAATAAATAGCCTTTTTTTGTCTCCAAATCCAAATACAATGTGCTATATAGAGCAAATTAAATCAATCTGACAAACTGCAGGTGGAGAAGAAACAGTGTTATTGTTGACTTGGTAGAAAACTCGGACCAATTTATCGCAAAAAATATAATTATATTTGGTAGCGTCCTGGAAACAACTGTTCTACCTATCAATGTAGAGGTAAGGTCTGTGTACGTTCTACCTCTCCAGACTCCACGGTGTGAGATTTCATTGAGTATGTTGTTGGTAGCGTCCAATAATAAGATCTTTTTTGTACTATACACAATATCTCCACAAAATACAAGTTGTGGCCACAACTTTTAGTGCAGCCAAATCAAAGCATGACGAATTTTAAAAATACCGATAGCATTGAACGGAGGTTGCTGCACTTGTATTGTAAAATAATACTGGATTTTAATGCCATTTGCAATTCTGGGACTAAAATCACTAAGAGGAAATGGGGACAATTTTTTATATTACTTTTTGGTATGTGAAGTAGACGTTTGCAACATTAAAAGGGAAATTAGTTTATACCTGATTGAGTGATTGGTATTATTTGGTCAGGAATGAGCAGATAAATTTTCTAGAAAACAGATGCTCTACCTACCAAGGTAGAAATAACGTCTGCGTACATTCTACTTTTCTAGATACCACGTTGTGGGATTTCACTGGATATGTTGTTGTTGTGAATTAACAGGTAAATTTCTACACACCATGTTACCATGGATCAATTATTAAGATTTGATAAGAAATTTCGATGATCATCATAACTTACTATTCAGGTAGTCTCCTGACGACTCATTCCACCTACCTCGAATTTCGTCTGCTATTAAGCTCAATTTCTACTTCCTAGCACAAGCACAACAAAATAACTAAAAAAGACCTTTTAGAGTACCCACTTTGTAGTTTGACGACCCGGTCTGTCTCTCTTCGAGAGTACAGCTAAAATCCACACGAAAAGAGGAAATATAAATAACGGATTCTCTTGAATGTGTAAACACAAGCAAGAATTGAAAAGCAACTAACTCGGGTAGAATGTGAAACACAAATGACTTTTCAAGAAGTCTTCCGATCCCATGCCAATGGGTGTGCTTAAGAGCTGGTTGTTGGATTACCTTCCTTTGTGTGACCAGGCTCAGAATCTTGCTCCTGATTTGGAGAAATGTTATTTTTTAATGAGGTTAAAAAAATTCTACATAATAAGTTATAGTGATCATAAGAATATTGACTGCAAATCCTGACATCATCAGAGTTTCAACCGCAAATGCTGAAAAAATTCTGACGATCCGTCAGGTTTTGAGCCAGAATTCTCGTAAATAATTATAACTTGATGTTAAAACAGTCTGACGACTCGCTAAGATATTGCTCCCGATTTTAACAAGAAATTTGCACATTTTTTAATGAGGTTAAAATTTAAATGATGGAACTGAAAGATCATATTTGTATAAATCACCTCTAATAAAATAGATAAAAGAATGTTCTATTAGCTGTTACTGATAAATAATAAAATTATCTTTATAATGGATTTAAATAAGCTGTTAATCTAGTTAATTCTTCATTTAGATAAGCATAAACATAAATAAAACAAAACTTGTAACAATAGAGTAATAGAGATCCTTTTTTTTTTATCTTACCATTGATCGTAATAAAGACGAATACTTTCAATTTTCAAATGCTTACAAATATGAACGTTAATTTTTCTGGTGGTCATTTAACTAACTGTTAATTTGATAAAAGACACTCAACTTTCATATATCATTTTAAATAATTCAATTATATAGAAATTAACTTTAAAATAATCTGATCGTTGCCTCAATATATATCTATCGAAAATCTGACATTGTAACATAAAATTCAATATTTAGATTTTAAAATGCTTACAGTATTTGTCAAAGAATAAAACTTAAATTCAATTATAATATAGGGGGAACTTCATTTACTTGAAGAGAATTTAACAAGATACCCGCATGGGCGTAGCTCAATTGGTCCCAGAGTGATAGATTATATAGGCAAGTTCGATCCACGACAATCGCAATATGAGAGTGTCATTCCTCGATGATTCCTTGTGGGCACCAAACACTGTGACTCCCACCTAGTTGAACTGTTGAGTCACCATGATTTAGCTCCTACACTTATCTCTGTCGGATCGGAGGGTAGAGCCATATGGAGGAGGATTTCGCCTTTTTGAACCCCAAGAATTTAAAAGGATGAGTTTTAACTTTTTATATATTAGCAGTAAAAGTAATTACAGTGACCTGGTAATTATCTTAGTACAAGTTTCTTTTATGCATATCAACGGGCCAATTGAATTTGTGTCCGATGCGTCACAGAGCTGCCTCTCTCACACAACATTCTCTATTTCTCCATCACCCTCGCAAATTCTCAGTAACACAGCCCCTAATCGAACACCCACAATCTCTATCAGCTCCAACTACTCTCCTTTACAACAATCTTCTTAAAATATGCCTACAAGAATGTAAACACCTTCAGTCCCGCAAGGTGTTCGACGAAATGCCTCAAAGAGCTGCAAGTGCTATAAAATCTTGCAAAACTATCCATCTGCGGAGTTTGAAACTTGGGTTTGCATCACAGGGGCATTTGGGGAATGCCATTGTGGATTTATACGCCAAATGTGGCGACATGGTTTCAGCTGAGAAAGCATTTTTCTGGCTTGAGAACAAGGATAGTATGTCTTGGAATTCAATTATATTGATGTATTCGAGACACGGGTTGTTAGATAATGTTGTAGAAGCTTTTGGGTCAATGTGGAATTCTGGTGTTTGGCCGAATCAGTTTAGTTATGCTATTGTTTTATCTGCTTGTGCTAGGCTAGTCGATGTTGAGGTCGGGAAACAAGTGCATTGTAGTGTGCTGAAAACAGGGTTTGGATTTGATTCCTTCACTGAAGGTTCTCTTATTGATATGTATGCAAAATGTGGTTATTTGATCGATGCTCAGAGGATCTTTGATGGGGCGGTGGAGCCGGATAATGTTTCATGGACAGCAATGATTTCTGCTTATATTCAAGTAGGTCAACCTCAAAAAGCGATGGCAGTTTTTGAGGAGATGCAGGAACGAGGGTGTGTGCCGGATCAAGTAGCATCCGTGACCATCATAAATGCATGTGTAGGATTAGGAAGGCTTGAAGACGCTCGTCAGTTGTTTACACAGATGACTAGTCCAAATGTTGTAGCATGGAATGTGATGATTTCTGGTCATGCCAAGGGAGGGAAAGAGGTGGAAGCTATAAAGTTTTTTCAAGACATGATTAAAGCTAGCGTTCGACCCACACGTTCGACCTTGGGAAGTGTTTTGAGTGCAATTGCAAGCATTGCAAATTTATCCTTCGGCTTGCAGGTCCATGCTTTGGCAGTTAAGCAGGGATTAGAATCCAACGTCTACGTTGGGAGTTCTTTGATAAATATGTATGCCAAATGTCAAAAGATGGAAGCTGCAAGTGAAGTATTTAACAGCTTGGGAGAGAAAAATGAGGTGTTGTGGAATGCATTGCTTGCAGGTTATTCACAGAATGGCAGTGCTTGGGAAGTTGTCAAGTTATTCAGGAATATGAGACTTTCTAGTTTTGAAACCGATGAATATACTTACACTAGCATACTGAGTGCATGTGCCTGTTTGGAAGATATGGAAATGGGGCAGCAACTGCATTCTATTATCATTAAGAATAAATTTGCATCTAATTTATTTGTTGGAAATGCATTAATAGACATGTATGCCAAATGTGGGGCTCTAGGTGATGCTAGGCGGCAGTTTGAGAAAATGATAATTCGAGACCATATTTCCTGGAATGCAATAATAGTTGGATATGTTCAGGTCGAAGAAGAAGAAGAGGCTTTTATGATGTTCCGAAAAATGATATTGGAGAGGATTGTTCCTGATGAGGCATGTTTGGCTAGCGTACTCAGTGCTTGTGCCAATAGACAAGATCCCAATAAAGGGAAACAAGTTCATTCCCTGCTGGTTAAATATGGTCTAGAAAGTGCCCTTTTTGCTGGAAGCTCCCTTGTTGACATGTATTGCAAGTGTGGTAACGTTACTTCTGCCAGTGAGGTTTTCTTTTGCCTTCCTGATCGAAGTGTGGTGTCTACTAATGCTCTAATTTCTGGTTATGCTCATTCAAACATCAGTTACGCGGTGCATTTATTCCAGAATATGCTTGTTGAAGGACTAAGACCTTCAGAGGTGACATTTTCTAGCATTCTAGATGCATGTAGTGAACAGGCTTACATGCTTGGGAGGCAACTCCACACTTTCATTTTAAAGCTTGGGTTTTCATACGATGATGAATTCTTGGCAATCTCTTTGATAGGCATGTATTATAACTCCGGAAGATTAGAAGACGCGAGGTTGCTTTTCTCGGAGTTTACCAAGCTAAAGAGCCCAGTTTTATGGACAGCTATGATATCCGGCTATATTCAAAATGACTGCTGTGAGGAAGCTTTGCTTGGTTATCAGGAAATGCGCAAGTTTAACGTCATGTCAGATCAGGCAACTTTTGCTAGTGCCCTAAAAGCTTGTTCGACCTTGGCTTCTATGCAGGATGGCAGGAAAATCCACTCTCTAATTTTCCATACTGGTTTTGACACAGATGAATTGACCAGTAGCTCCCTAATAGATATGTATGCTAAATGTGGGGATGTTAAATGTTCAATGCAAGTGTTTAGTGAAATGTCTAGCAAGAAAGATGTTATCTCATGGAACTCTACAATAGTTGGCTTTGCAAAAAATGGTTTTGCTGAAGATGCACTGAAAATCTTTGAAGAAATGAAGAGAGCATCTGTGAAGCCTGATGATATCACGTTCCTTGGGGTTCTGACTGCTTGTAGCCATGCAGGAATGGTATCTGAAGGTCGTCAAATCTTCAAGGATATGACTAGCCTCTATGATGTTCGGCCACGAGTGGATCACTGTGCCTGTATGGTTGATCTACTTGGTCGTTGGGGCAATCTCAAAGAGGCAGATGAATTTATTGAAAAATTAAATTTTGAACCAGATGCTATGATATGGTCTGCATACCTTGGTGCTTGCAAAATCCATGGGGATGATATAAGGGGACAGAAGGCTGCTGAAAAGCTTATTGAGTTGGAACCCCAAAATTCTTCTTCATACGTACTGCTATCCAATATGTATGCTGCATCAGGCAATTGGGGTGGAGTTAACTTTTTAAGGAAGGAAATGAAAGAGAGAGGAGTGAGGAAGCCCCCTGGCTGCAGTTGGATTATAGTGGGGCAGAAAACAAATATGTTTGTTGCAGGGGATAAATCTCATCCTAGTACTGGTGAAATTCACGCACTTTTGAAAGATTTGACTGCATTAATGAAAGATGAGGGCTATTTTGCTGATATAGGATCTGTAATGGATGGTGAAGAGCGTGAGTCTGTCTTATCTTTATCTCGAGAGTAATTGAATACCCAAGAATGTATGCATGGTAAACCCAAGCAGAGGTATCCTAGTGGTACTCTTGGCGGAACTGGATGTTTTCTCCTCCTGGTGGAACTGGATGCTTTCTTATGCTTCATTTGAAATGTCACCATCCCTCACTTAGACCCGTGAAATGTGCACTAGACAAGCTCTGATACCTAGAATCTATAATGAAGTTGTCCCATTGAATTGTTGAAGACCTGTCCTGAAGGATAATTCCTTGAGTGTAGGCTTTAAGAGGGTTTCAACTATTAGCTTTATTCAACACAATTTCCTGATGCATGACAAAAGAACAATGCGGCTTGCAAGGTACCAAATCTTATGCTAATCTTTAACAGACAAGTCATGGACACATATATATGGCGTCAAAATCCTGCTCGAAGTGATGAACCACTCTAACTGATTATCTTGAAGAATTGCGAACTTTTGCATTGCCAAAGCCAAGTGTCCTTGCTTAACTTTCTGTAAGTTACAGTTTTACCTGATAACAAGTGGTCTTATTTTCTGTTCTAATGATACGTTCTCCCGAATAAATTTGTCACCGTAGTCAGTAAGGCTGTAGTGTTATCTTCATGAGTGGAATTTCACTAAAAGTATCTTTTCTTGTTTCATATGTACTTTTGGTGTGAAAAGAAGATTCATTTTTCAAAAAAAACAACTGGAACTAATACTCCCTCATTCTGCATCCCTTGACACCATCTAGACGTAAAATAAATTAAATCATTTAATTCAACCAAAAAGGATGCGGGTATTCCTCTATTAAAGTATCCCCTCTATCTTTTTCTGTTATAAAGAGTTGTTCGTTTTATTGGAGAGCAAGTGAATGAGCCTAATTTGAAGTGTTTTAGAGAAAGAAAAGGCTAAAATTTGAGTCTTTTTGAGGTTTAGTGAGATGGGTGTTTGGTGGTTTTGTGGATTGGTGATTTTGGTTTTGGTAATTGGAGGAAAAGGGTATCCAGAGGAGGATTTAGTGAAGGCATTGCCTGGACAACCTAAGGCTGGTTTTAGGAAATATGCAGGGTATGTTGATGTGGATAGGAAAGCAGCTGGGAGGAGTTTGTTTTACTACTTTGTTGAAGCTGAGGTGAATCCTGATCATAAACCTCTCACTCTTTGGCTCAATGGAGGTGTTTTTTTGTTTTTCTTCTTGCTTTTTAACTTTTCTTGTTCTATTTTAAACAAATGTGACTAGGAATTTATGTGTAACTTTCATATAGTTTTGTGGTACTACATGCTTGGAGTTCGAGCTTGTCTTTTGTTTGTTTGCTGTGTCATGTTTTTAGGCTTCTGTATTCTTTTCGATGTTTGAAAAAAGGAAACAGATTGCTTGTTCATTTATGTACTTAAAACAGTAGTTTTGCGCCCCTCTAAACCCTCTATCCTAAGACATACATATGTGTGTGTGTGTGTTTTCAATCTGAGTGTTGAAAGCACATATTGATTAGCTATGTTGCTCGGACTCTTTGAAAATGTTGATGGAGTGTGTCGGATCCTCCAAAAGTAGTGCTTTTTTGGAGAATCTGACATGGGTCCGAGAACGTTTTTGGAGAGTTCGAGCAACATTGTTAATTATTCTAGAGCTAACAAGTGTCACAAACTTACAAGATGTTAAACTTGATAGTGAGATGGAACTTAAAACAGTAGTTAGACTGAACTAATTTACAACTTCAAAAGTAAGAGTGAATTTAAACTGAGATGGAATTCTCAATCTTGTTGAATTACTTCGGATTTCACTCAATTGAGTGAAAGCTTTACATCTCTAATGAGTAAGCCTGATTAAACTAGTGGTATGATATAATATTGCGGAGTTGTATTTCTTTTTCCTGGATAAGATTTCTTAAAATTAAATGCTATGAATTTGATGAATTATGTCTAAGGCAGAGTCAAGAACAACTAAAAGGTCTCATCTTTATTTAGGCCCAGTTGCTCATCAGTTGGCGGAGGTGCTTTTACTGAGTTGGGACCATTCTTTCCCATAGGTGACGGTCGAGGTCTTCGAAGAAATTTAAAATCTTGGAATAAAGGTATGCTAAGTAGGGCAGGGAAGAGCTGATTATAACATGTTTAGAACAATATGAGTAAAGAGAATGAGCTTACCACTTCATGTTGTTTGTCTACTGTAGCATCAAATCTCCTTTTTGTTGAATCTCCAGCTGGAGTAGGCTGGTCATACTCAAATATAAGTTCAGACTACGACACTGGTGATGCAAAAACTGGTAAAAGAAAGCAGAAGATATGTTGTGATCAAGCATTTATTGTATTTAAATATTTGATTCAAGAATTTAGCTTTTCCTTCTTGTTTCTCTTGCAGCAATGGATATGCATATATTCATGATGGAATGGGTGAAGAAATTTCCAGCATACAAATCAAGGGAGCTGTATCTCACAGGAGTGCAGGTCAGAAATATTTAAGATATGCGGTTATGTTATGGTAATGTTCGAAACAATTCAAGAAAGTAATAAATATTGAACAACGAATTTCTTCAAATAGAAAATTGGTGACTTAGAACTTTGAACTTCTTATTATCTTGACAAAAGTACAACAACAACAACATACCCAGTGAAATCCCACAACGTGGGGTCTGAGGAGGGTAGAGTACTCAGACTTTACTTCAATTTTGGTAGGTTGAGCGGCTGTTTCCGAGAGACCCTCGGTTCAATACAAAGCATAAGCACAAGAAGCAAAAGCAAAGCAAGAAAATGGTCAGACCCGGTCAAAAAAAATTAAAGCAGTATGAATACTGGTATCAAAAGCGAATAAGTAAATGATAGCGCATTCTGAAAAAGCGAATAAGTAATGATAACGCATTCTGAAAAAGTAAGCAGTAACTAGCGCACGTAAATAAGCTAAACAAAGCACACTAAATGACACATATCAACAGAAATCAAACTACAGGGGATTAAAAAGCAATACTGCGACTATTAGTATAATAGACTAGGTGGACCTACAATAATAACACTATAACTACCCGTTTTTAAGCGTAAGTAGGGCTATGCTCGACTACCTACTACCCTTCTACCCTAATTCGTGTCCTCCATAACCCCCTATCTAAAGTCATGTCTTCAGTAAGTTGCACCTGCGTCATATCCCGTCTAATCACTTCTCCCCAATACTTCTTCGACCTACCTCTACCCCTCCTGAACCCGTCCATAGCTAACCTCTCACATCTCCGCACTGGAATTTGTCTCTCTTTTGCATATGCCTAAACCATCTCAATCTCGCTTCTCGCATCTTATCCTCCACCGAGGTCACTCCCACTCTGTCTCAGATATCATCATTTTTAATCATATCTCTCCTTGTATGCCCGCACATTCATCTCAGCATCCTCATCTCTGCAACTTTCGTCTTTTAGATGTGCGAAGTCTTGACTGGTTAACACTCCACTCCATACAACATAGTCGGTCTAACCACCGCCCTATAGAACTTGCTTTTAAGTTTTGGTGACACCTTTTTGTTGCATAAGACTCCAGATGCAAGCCTTTATTTCATCCACCCTGTCCCAATACGATGTTTGACATCGTCAATCTCTCCATCCCCTTAGATAACAGACCCGAGGTACTTGAAGCTTTCTTTTTTTGGAATGACTTGAGTACCAAGCTTCACCTCCATGTCTGTCTCAAAGTCGCTCCCGTTACTGAACTTGCACTTCAAGTATTCTGTCTTGGTCCTACTCATCCTGAACCGTTTAGATTCCAGAGTCTGTCTCCAAATCTCCAACTTAGCGTTCACTTCGCTGCGAGTCTCATCAATCAGTCGTTTGCGAATAACATACACTATGGCACCTCCCCTTGGATTTGTCGCGTCAGTCCATCCATCACCAAGACAATTAAGAATGGGCTAAGAGTTGATCCTTGGTGCAGCCCCTCACCGCTTGAAAGTGCTCCGAGTTTCCTTCTACTGTCTGTATCCTGATCTTGGCTCCATCATACATGTCCTTGATCGCCCTAATGTATGTCATAAGTACACCTCTAACCTCCAATCATCTCCATAGAACCTCCTTAGGAACTTTATCGTATGCCTTCTCGAGTTCGATGAAAACCATATGTAAGTCTCTTCCTCTCCCTATACTTATCCACCAACCTCCTAATAAGATGAATGACTTATGTGGTCGAATGCCCCGTCATGAATCCAAACTGGTTCTCGAAAATAGACATTCCTCTTCTCACCCTCATCTCCACGACTCTTTTCCAAACTTTCATAGTGTGACTTAACAGCTTGATACCCCTATAGTTGTTGCAACTGTGGATATCACCTTTGTTCTTGTACAAAGGGATCATTGTACTCCACCTCCATTCATCAGGCATTCTCACCGTCATTTTAATGATGTTAAATAACTCAGTCAGTCACTCCAAACCTGCCCGCCTGCGTTCTTCCAAAATTCAATTAGGATCTCATCAAGCCCGGTAGCTCGTCCCCTGCGAACAACACCCTTAACCTCATCAACCTTAATACTTCTACAATACCCAAAATCCCGGTACCTACCAGATTACTCCAGATCTCCTAGCACAATGTCTCTATCTCCTTTTTTGTTCAAGAGTTTATGAAAGTAAGACTGCCACCTCCACCTAATATGCGCGTCCTCCACCATCCACCAGTATTTTTGCCGTCCTCTTCCTTGATGCACCTCACGTGATCCAAGTCATGAGCCTTCCTCTCCCTCGCCTTGGCTAGTCTCTACAACTTCCTATCCCTGTCTTTTTTCTCTAATTCCACATACAAGCGTTCAAAAACTGTCGTTTTAGCCGCCGTAACAACAAGTTTTGCCTCCTTGCTCGCCATCTTATACAGTTCTCTATTCGTCCACTTCTCCACTTCATCCTTGCTTTCAACCAATTTTGCATACGCTGTTTTTTTCGTTTTCACCTTCTCTTGAACTTTATCATTCCACCACTAGTCCCATCGTTGCCCACCACGGCTACCCCTCGAGACCCCAAACACTTCTGTAGCTACCTCTTGAATACAACAAGTAGTCATGTTCCACATACCGGTCGCATCTCCACTACTCTCCAAGCTCCCTTGGCCATCAACCTCTCCCCCATCTTTTTTGCACTAGGCATGGTCAAATTTTTCCATTTGATTCTTAATTTGTCATCCGCAACCCTCCTCTTCTTCTCCATCTTGATCTCCAAATCCATCACCAAAAGCTTATATCGGGTTGTAAGATACTCCCTCAGAATAACCTTGCAGTCTTTACAAAGACCGTTGTCAACCTTCCTAAGGAGCAAAAGTCTATCTGAGTCTTAGCCACCGAACTACGGAAAGTCACCAAATGTTCCTCCTTCAGGAACCTCGAATTGGCTATCACCATCCCAAAAGCTCTAGCGAACTCCAGAAGTGAGACGCCTCCCCCATTTCTGTCCCCGAGGTCAAAGCCTCCATGCACGTCATCATAACCCCCCGGAAGTGAGATGATATATCCATTGACATCCCCTCCCACAAATAACTTCTCAGTGTGTGGTATACCACCCATCACCTCGTCCAAATCCTCTCAAAAACGCCTCTTCTCCTACTCGTACAAGCCAGTTTGCGGTGCGTAAGCCCTAATAATGTAATAGTGAACCCTCCAACTACCAACTTAATTGATATCATTCTGTCATTGACCCTCCTAACCTCTACCACCTGATCCCTTAGCTCGCTGTCTACTAAAATGCCTACCTCACCTCAACCTACCCGAGAATCATAACTTATACCCGTCCATATCCCCGTATTCTTAGCCTTAGGTCCTGCCCATTTGGTCTCCTGGACACAGACTATATTAATTCTCTTCTTCTTAAGAATCTTAACTAGCTCTATGGAATTCTCCATTAAAAGTCCCAATGTTCCAAGACCATATTCTCAGCCTAGCATCTCCCTTACCCCGTTTACCCCCCCAACCCTCGCCCCCGACTGAGAACATGACCCTAGTCTACCATCAATTACCAAAGCCACTAAAGCAAATATAAAAGGGAAAAGGGTCATATTTGCCCTTAAAGTTTAGGAAAAGGTTTGTATTTACCCTCCGTTAACGTTTGGGGTCAAATATGCCCTCCGTTAGTTTAAACTTGTTGTATTTGCCCTATTTAACAGATCCGCCACGTGTACGCCATGGAGGACACTTGGCAAAGTGGGACCCACTAAATCATTTAAAATTAAGTGAACACTTTTTTGATTTGATAAGTGGACACTTTTTTGACTTAGTTTCAAAAAGCATGGATCACTTATTAATCAAAGCACAACGACCACCGAAGTACTTTTATGAATTAACTAGCTTGTATTTTGGAGAATAATATTGTCTGAAAGCAAGTTATAATAAATTGCATTACTCTATTTTCATTCGTGGAATTACACTAGTTATGTTGTTGTTGTAGTGCATTACTTTTCAAGCTCAAGTCAAACTATATTTTAAGTATTTATGTCATGCAATTTTCTATTTTAATTTGAGAAGAACAAATGAATGTAATATAGATCTTGAGCAGGATCATATGATATAACACATGATCATGATTGACGTTAACAATTTTCACTTGCAATTCTTTCAGCACAAAATACGTTTCAAAATATTTTGACCACCCCACCTTCAGTCACCCTCGACCCTGCACTCCCCCACCCCACCTCCACCCTTATGGTGTTTTTCAAATTACATATAAATACTTTTGGATAAAAAAATCTTTATTTTTTATTAAACACAAGAAAATTAGTAGAAATTTACACTTATTTTTCAATAAAATAATTTTCAGGATTTCCATGAAAATTAAACACACCCTTATTTTTGACTCACTGGTTGTAGGCCAATTATTAGAGCAGAATAAAGATGTAAAATTGTTTTTATTTAAGTTTGATATAGAGGGAGCCTGATGATATTTAACCTAAATTTGAAAGGAGATTAGAATCAGAGGCTTACTTTAAGCAGTATAATAATTAAACAAGGAATTTATGTATGCAATAGTTTTTGACATATGATGGCATCTTAGGAGTTAGGGCTTAAAATAACACTATTGATTGTGATAGTGGTAATAGCATCCTTGATGTTTCTGGATAATTTTTATTCAAAATCTTTTCATTTTTTTGTGGAGCTAAAAGAAAATGCACAAATCTACCCTATAGAATCTCAAAACCTTAGCTTTCAAATCAATTATCCGTGTGTTTTGGTGTAGGATATTATTAGATCACTTATGCTTGTTTGGTACGTGACACTGAACTGTATATTTTTATATTGGATTATATTATATTGTAATGGATTGAACGGTATTAATATATAATGGACGGTATTAGAGTATTAATATATAATAGACTGTATTTTTTTTTAGTACAGTCCAGGGGAGACCCAACAATTATTGTTTATAACATCATGTTTGGAAGCCTTAGATGCAATCATGCAACCATGAAGGCACAATCCGCTAAAGGAAAATGTAATATGGGTCCTTGTTAAACCAGAAGATCTCCTTGGGTCGAGGATGATGATGGTGATATGGGATCAGTGTCGTATAGTGGATCATCCCATAATTTTGTCTCTGCAAAAATTGTTGAAGAATTACAGTTGCATGTTCAATTGTGCCCTTTTTTGGAGTTCAAATAGGCAATTGAGATATCATACGCTGCAACCTTCACCGCCGAAATTATACTAACTATTTATAGTAGGGCTTAGCTTAGTTAAATTATACCAAGTAGCTAGCTAACTAGTTTGACTCCTAAGTTGATTAATTAAACTAGCTGATGGCTAAACAGGTAAAGACCAAAATACTCCTCATATCAAGTAACCCCTTTCTTAACACGAATTCATTGGATATGGAAAAATAAGTATAAAGCAGCAAGCTTTATTGTTTTAGCCTTCAAGACATAACTTTCATATAAAAATTTGGAGGGAAATAAAGCAAATATTTTTTATGCTAATGGTTACTGGAGATGATGATTATTGGACATTGAAGTTCGTTCATCAGAGGTTGCAAAGATTCTTGCTACTTCCTGTGAAGAATGGATCATGGCCTAACTCAACCCATCCAAGACTTTTGGTATTTTTAACATTACGCGCACACTCAGACCTTGTTAATTGAAACATGAATAATATAATTTGGGGGCCCAACGAAGAATTGGAAATGGTGTGAAGAATGGATCATGGGTCTAACTCAACTACAAAAGCTAGTTTGTAGGGTAAGGATCGTCCAAGTTAAATCTATGTTCTCATTTCATATTCGATGTGAGACTCTTAACACTGACAACATACGTAAGCATGCATACGTAACCGCCGTAATTACTTCCTTTTTGTAGTGAGTCGAGAAATTATAACAAAGTGAAAAGATCAGGTATATTATCCCACAGAGACTTGTTTATTAGCTATTATCTAAGCTAAATTAGTACTAATAATTTATTCAAGCGATTTCTTAAAATTTTGTGATTAATTTTACTACTACAAAAATATAAAAATAAGCTATTAGAATCGAACAGTCGATAAAACACAAGTAGGCAAGCTTAGGTTGAAGGAATTAATGAGAGGAACCGGGCAATGGGTTAGCTAACGATTCTGTTGAGTTATCCTATTAAATTGACTAATTGATTTATCTAATTTACTAATCTAATGCCTTTGTTCCTATGAAAATATAAGTAACAAGAACACATTAATATATAAATTTCCATGTCTTGTACTGTAGGACACTCACTAATCAAGAGTAAGCAAAATAATAAGGAGAAAAGAAGTAGAACAAAGAAAAAGTGTTTTCTACTGCAATCAGATTATCAAGATAAAATCTTCCTAGTCTTTACATGAGAGCCAAGCCTCTTCTTACTTGAAAGCATACCCTAAAAAAGAGAATTTCTTAATTATTTTTTTTAAAAAAACACACAAGAGAGACACAACAACAGGGTAAATAACCTTACTAATCTACACATAAATAAGCAGCCAAGACCTCTTTTTCTCTAGACCACAACATCAAAAAGTTTCAAGAACTTGCACCAAAAAAATCTTATCAGCTTCCCAAGATCTTAACTATATGGCTAACTATTTGAATAACTTCCCATTCCCATATTTCCCTACCCCACCACCCCCTCCTCCTCATCCCATCTCTCCACCACCCTCTCCTTCTCATTCTACCTCTCCACCACCAAAACCCCACCCTCCTCTTCCACCTCATCCTCCACCACCTTCGCCATTTGTTCCACCACCACCATCTCCATCTCCCCCTCACAATTATATCATACTAATATTTGTTTTCACGACGTTCGGTTGGATTTTACTTGGCCTAGCTATTCTTTCTTTCTGCTTCTTCTTGAAGAAAAAGAAGAAGAGCACAATAATAGTTGAAGAGAAAGAAGTGAAGCACATTGATGATCATCTTAAAATCAAGGAAGCCATTGTTGAAGGACCTCATGGGAAACTTGAGATTGTGGTACTCTCTGTAGAAGAAGAGTTGCATAAAGAAGATTGACATTGTAAGGACAAAGAAAGAGTTAGAAAAAGCTCATCGTCATAACTTATTGCATGCTAATAATAAATCTTCAGAAATTACACCTTCTGGTCTTGAAGCTGGCCATGGACAATCTTCAACATCTTCTTCTAGTCATGGTCATACATAAACTTGATCATCAACTCATGATTTTTATTTAAAATTACTATGTAAATGCAAAGTATGGGAGTATCTATTGCATAAAGTAACTACTATTCTTCTTTTAATGTTTCAATATCCTCAAAGTTCTTATAGACTCATGAGCATAAGAGTTTAATGTAAATTGACTGTAAGATGATATTAATCTCTCTTAGGGAGTCTTCTCATTAATATCAAAGTATATATAGAGTACAATATTCATCTCTTATACAATATGAATCTTAAGCCTATACAAAAGAGGAATCATAATCTTACCATAATTATATTTACACAATATATGAAAATATTCTAATTATGGGTAGGGATACAATTGTTTCTATAATATATATGTTTACACACCCCCTCAGTCGGAGCGGGAGGAAGCCGGACGAGGCCGAATCAAGTCAAGAAATAAGCATGCAGGAAGTCCTTTGGTAAATATGTCTGTATACTGATAGGATGATGAAACATGTAACACTCTGACATGGCCTAGCGCAACTTTCTCACGAACGAAGTGTAGGTCTATCTCAATATGTTTGGTTCGTTGATGTTGAACCGGATTATGAGAAAGATAGATGGCAGAGATGTTATCACAATACACAATAGATGTCTGACGCAAAGGACACTGAAGTTCTAACAGTAAATTTCTGAGCCAACAAATCTAAGCTACCACATTTACAACGCCTCTGTACTCAGCCTCGGCACTGGATCGAGATAGGATAGTCTGTCGCTAGGTAGACCAAGAAATCAGATTATCCCTTAAAAAAACACAAAAACCGGAGGTAGAGCGTCGCGTGTCCGGACACCCTGCCCAATCTGCATCTGTATATGAAAGCAACTTGTTTGGTGCAGAGAGGTATATGTGCAAACCATAATCAAGAGTGTCCTTAATGTATCGAATGATACGCTTAAGAGCAGTGAAACGAGACTCACTGGGGCATGCATGAATAAGCACACCTGCTGAACAACATAAGCTATGTCTGGCCTGGTGAAGGTAAAGTGCACCTGCAAGGTTCCTATACAGAGTAGGATCAGAGACTGGAGCACCATCCATGACACTGAACTTAGATTTAGAATCAACTGGAGTAGGAACCTCTTTGTAGTTCGCCATCTTAGCCCTGTACACAATCTCCTCTGCATACTTACGCTGACACAAGAACATATGATTGGCAGACCTGGTCACTGATATCCCCAAAAAGTAATTCAGCTTCCCCAAATCAGTCATTGCAAATTCGGACTTAAGCAAGACAATAATCTCATTTTTCAATCCGTCGGAGGAGGCAATAAGAACAATATCATCCACGTAAAGTAATAAGTAAGTAGTGCTACTACCTCGATGAAAAATGAATAGTGATGTATCACTCTTGCTGCATACAAACTCAATCTGCAAGATATACCTGGAAAAACGATCATACCACGCACGGGGACGACACACATAGTGAGGAACTGCTGGATGAGTGAACCATGGCGGCTGATGCATGTAGACTGTTTCTCTTAGATCCTCATGTAAGAATGCATTCTTCACATCAAGCTGATGGATCGGCCAGTGTTTGCCCATGACAATGCTCAAAACTGTGCGAATTGTAGCCGGTTTGACAACCGGGCTGAAGGTATTACCACAATCAATGCCCTCCTACTGATTTGTGCCATTAGCCACAAGTCGTGCCTTATACCTCTCAAGATCTCCACTGTCTCTGAATTTGTGACGAAAAAGCCACAGACAACGAATCACATTCACTCCCTCAGGTCTAGGTACTAGATCTCATGTGTGATGTTTAGTTAAAGCATTGAATTCCTCAGATATAGCCGCATTCCAATTAGGGTCTTGTTTAGCCAATATAGGGTTTTTGAGAATTGGAGAAATGATTTGGGCAGACAAGTTAAATTGGACTTTGGATTTGAAGATTCCATATTTGGCACGAGTTTCCATTTGGTGAGTGAGGACAGTGGGAGGCGGTGTTGGCTGAGTAGAGAGGGCTGAGACTGATGGTAGGGTCGGAAAAGGAGAAGGTGGGGCGGCCGTCGGCACCTTCTGGCGCTGGATCTAGCACCGCGTCATTGTCCGAGTGTGCCTGCGGAAATCTGCGCTGCGTGCCTCATCAACTGAGTTCTGTGTGGCGATGGGTTGGGAGAACATATCGCCGCGGCGCCTCAACATTGGGTCGCGGCGCTGTCGACGAGTCAGAAGAGATAAGTTGATCAAGGATGATGGGAGAGATAACAGACTCGTCAAGAAATGAGTAATCTGGTTTTTAGAATTTCTGAAGATTCGAAAACGGGAATGTGGTCTCGTTGAATGTGACGTGACGTGAGATGTGGATTTGACGAGTGGACAGGTCGTAGAATAGATAGCCCCTATGGTTCGGTGGGAAGCCTAGGAAGACACATGGAATGGACCTAGGAGCGAGCTTGTGAGGGGCGGTAGAGCTAAGATTGGCATAGCACAGACAATCGAAAATCCGTAGATGATCATAGGAGGGGACTCTATGGTAGAGGATTTCGGTAGGGGTCATGTTGTGAAGAGTGCTAGTAGGGAGAATATTGAGAATGTATTATGACATTTTAGCATCATATACCCAGAAGGATGGAGGGAGGGAGACATGAATCAATAGGGTGTGAATCATATTGTTAATGGTGCGGATGATTCTTTCAGCTTTACCGTTTTGTGGTAAGGTGTGAGGTCAGGAGAAGCGAAAAACCATGCAATTATTGATACAAAAATGGTGAAACATAGAGTTATTGAATTTACGATCATTATCGCACTGAAATGATTTGATACCTTTTTAAAATTGTGTTTGGATGAATTGTCGAAACTCAAGAAATTTGGTAAACACTTCTGATTTATATTTGAGAGGGTACAATCAGATATAGTGAGAAAAACCATCTAGCAAGACAAGATAATATTTATGACTGAGAGAACTAGCAACATGTGATGTCCATAAATCGGCATGTATTATATCAATTGGTGCAAAGGTAACACTAGTAGATGATTTAAACGGAAGACGAGTATGTTTACCTAAAGAACAAGAAATACAATTTTGGCAAGCTTCCCATTACAAGTAATGAAATTATTTCCTCTAAGAAAATTAAAGGCGGGGAGTCTTGGGTGATCAAGCCTATTATGCCATGTCGAAGAAGAAATAGCCGCTAGAGAGACGGGAGAGCAAGATCTGGCAGCGTTGGTGGATGTGAATGGATAGAGATCCCCGTACTATTGCATCTCGTAGGAGGTATCCCCGTACGAAGATCCTTTACAGTGAAACCAAAAGGGTCAAAGTCAACAGAGACAGAATTATTACGAGTAAATTGGCGGACATAGATTAGGTTCTTAATCATATGTGGGGCATATAAGGTATTTTTAAGGGAGAATGGTGGATGGGGAGGTTGTGTGTATGATGTACCATAACCCTTTACTGGAATGTGTTGTCCACTACCAACTGTAAAATATTGAGGATGCTTTAAACTGCACAATTTGGGAATAGTACCTGCAACTGGGTGATGTGAGATGTGGCTCCGGAGTCCATGTACCAATTGTTGTCATGCATGTTGAAGTCTTTGGCGACCCAACTCGGTGGGTGTCATGCGGAGGAGGGTTCTTTGGGCGTCCTGCGTGAAGTGGGCTTCTTTGTGGTCTTTGGAGCTAGACCTAACAAAACGTAGTGGGAATAAGTGTTGAAGGATTGCTGGTACTAGAATGGGGCAGGCGACTCGGCTCTGCGGCTGCATTTATCGATCTTTGAGGAGCCATGGCTGATCTTTGCCGCTTAGCACGGCGGGTTTCTTCGAGCAGCAACTATGAGCGAGCTTTGTTAAAGTTGGGTAACGGATTCGCCTGTTGAATCATGGTGGCTAATGTATCATATTCGCCTTTAGGGAGGCCAACAATCAATTGTAACACCATTTTGATGTCAGTAACAGGCGAGTCGACATCAGCAAGTTGATCCGTCATGAGCTTTAACTGTTTGCAGTACTCGGTCACATTGGAAAAGTTTCAAGATGTGTATTGTTAAATTGCTCCTCTAAATACACAACACGGGTGTGCTTGTTGTCCTGAAATTTTTTCTCCAAACGATTCCACAAGTCACTGGCTGTGGATTCAGATTTCATGATAGTAAGAAGTAGATCTTGAGAAATACTACCATATATCCATTGTTTGACGCCGGCGTTTAGACAACGCCAAGTAGAATCATCAACCTCCGAAGGGCGCGGAATGGTGTCATCAATATGATCAAGCACGTTATAGAGACATGCATGATTGCGAAACAGTTCAACACAAGCATAATACTGACTGCTTTCTTGATCAAGACAAATGGGGATATGGTTCTTGATGTTGGAAACAGTGAGAGCGGAATGAAAAGAGGGTGGCGACTTGGTGGTGGGATTTGTGGAGGTAGAAGTGTCAACAACAGTGGGAGAATTCTGAGTATCCATTTAGAGAAGAGAGGAAGAAAAGAAAAATCAAGAAATTTCTTGAAGAGAAGAAGGGAGTCGCGGTGCCGTGGGAGGGGGTGGTGCCGACGGCTGGGGAAGAAAATTTCTAGCGTTTTTGGAGTTTAGACTCTGATACCATGTAAGATGATATTAATCTCCCTTAGGGAGTCTTCTCATTAATATCAAAGTATATATAGAGTACAATATTCATCCCTTATACAATAGGAATCTTAAGCCTATACAAAAGAGGAATCCTAGTCTTACCATAATTATATTTACACAATATATGGAATATTTTAATTATGAGTAGGAATACAATTATTTTTATAATATACAATTGCCTTATCAGAGGCTTATCACAAATACTCAGTAGATGCAACACATATACTTTCTTTGTCAAGCCAATTGAACTGTCTTATATTTTTTCTTTTCTACGTGGAACATTTAATTACGGTAAGATAGGTGTATGTTAGTCCGACTTTTCCATGATAAAACTTCAGTTACTTCAAATTAAACTACAAGATGAGTTGAAGATGGCTTACAGTAAGAGAGAACTGTAAGTCTTTCTTATTGAGATTACATGATAGACATGTTAGAAAGGAATTGAATAGTATATCAAAAAAGACATGTTAGAAAGGAATTGAATAGTATCTCAAAAAGAAGTGTCCTGGAACTTGGAAGGAAGTGAGTGGTTTCGAATTTTTTACCCCAATTTCATGCTCCATGACCGGTAAAAGTTCAAGTTTTGTCTCATGGACAACTATTTGACTTTTCACATTAAAGATTTGTCTATGGAACAGGAGGTGTCAAAATTCAAAACCACCCATAACCAATGAAATCGGGTATAATTTCTGTTAAATATACACATAATATACAATTGTGTATTGTATATTATGTGTATATTGAGAATATGAAGTCACTGCCCAGTCCACATTCGACCGTCACACGGAACCAGTGGCCCAGGCCCATCACGGACAGATTATGATTTGTATATTTGATATTTATTAGAATTAGTCATGTATCATAATTAGTATTGTAATATTACCGTAATTGTATAGTTTATCTCCATATAAAATATGGATTTAGATGTAGAATAGGAAAAAGATTTTCTTATTGTAACTTGTATATATGTCTTTCATCAATAAGAATAATCAAGGGATTAATTCTTTCATGGTATCAAGAGTCTAGGTTATTTTCCTTGCTTCCGCTTCTCACTTCTTTCTCAAATTTTCTTGAAAACCGTGACCAAAAATCCACCCCCCCGGTTTCTGCAAACCCGAGCCCCTCTCCCTAAAATATTGTCTTGTCCAAAAGTTTGTTCTATTCACCATGACTGATAAGAACATTTTTCATCCTGCCCTCACAGATTCTAATATCAAGAGCGTTCTTACTATTGTTCGTGACCTAGAAAACGTCCACTATGGGACGTGAGCAGAATTATTTAAGATTCATGCGATGGAACATCAAGTCCTCCACCACATAATCCCACCGGCTACTCCTACGGCAGGTGATATTGTGACTACGGAGGTTGTGCCCACAAAAGCAGATGATCCAAAATTATGGGTCACGCTTGATGCAAAGATTCTTCAATGGATTTATGCCACAATATCCATGAACCTTTTACAGACGATTATGGAACCCAACTCCACAGCTATGGAGGCTTGGAATCGATTGTGTGATATTTTCCAAGATAACAGTTATTCCCGGATTGTTACCCTTGAACAGGAATTTTCTCAAGTTACTATGGCGAATTTTCCTAACGTTTCATCTTATTGTAAATGACTCAAGGACTTGGTGGATCAACTTCGCAACGTGGGTGCTCCACTTACTAATAGTCGTCTCGTTCTACAAATGGTTGTAGGCTTATCTGAGGCCTATAATGGTGTTGCTTCGATCCTTCGTCAAAGTAACCCCTTCCGAAATTCTATCAAGCCCGCTCCATGCTCACATTCGAAGAAGCGAATTTGGCTAAAAATGCGACTATATGGGCTAGTCCCGTTGTCATGTTGACTGAGTCCAATTTTTCGTCTTTCGGCTCCACCAACTCAAGCCAAAATAACAACGGTGATGGTAAAAATGGTCAAAATCGAAAAAATAATGGCAAAAATCGCGGCGGAAACCGGAACAGTGGCGGTGGCGATCCTCAGCCCAGTCAACAGTGGCATCAGTCCTGGGGCCCACAGTGGGCCCCAATGCAATGGTAGTGGGCCTGTTTACCTGAGAAACTGGTCCTAGTTTCCTGCCCGATTACGCGATTTATCGGGTCCAGAATGGTTTCCACCAAAGATGGTTCGGGCGTGTCAAAGGTGCTTGGGCCCTGTTAAGTCTAATTTAGTATTATTTTAGAGTGTGTTTTAGGGAGTCTTTTGTTGTCCTTTAATTTTTTTTTGTACAGTATTATGCGTGTTATATTATGTTTTCAGGTTTTAAGCGATTCATAAGGTTCGAGGCGAATTCAAAGGAAATAGGCAGTTATTAAGGACAAAAATGCATATCTGATCACAAGAGATAGGTCAAAGAAGCCCTGAGAAGCTCGAGAAGCAATTTAAACAAAATTATACTATCAACCGATCGGGTTGCACGCCGCAACAAAGATGTAAATGCATCAGATTAGGTTGTACGTCGCAATAAATGTAAAAAATGCAAAGGATTACCTTAATGTGTGGTATGGATTGAAACAGGATATTACGACGCGACCAATATGTAAATGCATTTATAAATGCATCGGATCGGGTTGTACATCGCAACAAATATGTAAATGCATCGGATCAGGTTGTACGTTGCAACAAATGTAAAAAAAATGCAAAGGAATACCTTAATGTGTGGTATGGATTGAAACAGGATATTACGTCGCAACCAATATGTAAATGCATTTGTAAATGCATCGGATCGGGTTGTACACCGCAACAAATATGTAAATGCATCGAATCGGGTTGCACGCCGCAACAAAGATGTAAATGCATTGGATCAGGTTGTACGTCGCAAAAAATGTAAAAAAAATGCTAAGGAATACCTTAATGTGTGGTATGAATTGAAACATGATATTAGTTAAATTAAGAATTTCCTATAAGGAATTGAGAGGAGATGCTGCATACTTGTATGATAAAGGTGTTATAACCTAATATGTTTTTTGCAACATGCTTATTATGTTATAATGTGATTGTACTTAGAATATTGTGAGGTTACTTTGAATTACAGGGCGAGGTTCTCAATCAGCCCCCGATGGTAGGGCTGACTCTTTATTTAACATGTTTCAGGAAAGCGTGATAGAGGAAAGGCTAGCGATCGTCTCACAGCCTCTTTGTCGTACCATATCCATTATTTCGGACTTGATACCTGTCACTTTTAGTATGTAGTTGAAAGGTTTAGTTTCAGCATCTCGGGAAATGTCTGTGTGAAATTGTCTCCTTTCAAACTTGGAATAATCACTCTCATTATGTCTAGGTAAAAACAGTATTTGCACGAGTATGGGCTCGCGTTATGTTTTAATGAAATTCATAAAAAGATTTCTCTGTTTCCGTTGCTATTACTAGTTCCGCATTTAAATACACATCTGAATTTAGAAATAAAGAGAGTTAGATGGTGCTCCTGGAAAGGGACAATTATCCAGGTGTCATCACGCCCTAGGTAAAGACTTGAGAAAAGTCGGGGCGTGACACCTGGCTGAAGAATCGCGACGCCGACGGCGGAAATTAGCGACAAAAATCAATTTTTAAAGAGGGTAAAAAGGTCCAAGAAGGTATTTTCTCAGTAGATAAAACCCTGAGAACAGATTATTATCATTATCATACTTGGGAGGCAGAGAACACAATTAGAGACGTCTATTATTCAAGTTCTTTTTTTTTCTTTACTTTAATTCAGTTTATGTTGGATTTGTTGATTAGTTCTTAACGTGTCTATGAGCTAATTACTTTATTAGAATTTTCCTTCGAATCATTTGAAACTCTTTCATAACTTTTAGCATACTTGGGAGGCAGAGAACACAATTAGAGACGTCTATTATTCAAGTTCTTTTTCTTTTCTTTACTTTAATTCAGTTTATGTTGGATTTGTTGATTAGTTCTTAGCGTGTCTATGAGCTTATTATTTTTTGTGCTAACAATGGGATAATTTTTTGTTTTTCTTGTCTTCATACGTCGTTACAAAATGGGAAAGCTGAATGTAAAATTCATACCATAAATAACATTATCCGCACCTTATTGGTTTATTCTTCTGTCCCTCCGTTGTTTTGGCATCATGATCTACAAATGACTACATATCTGCTTAGTATTCTTCCTTCTAAAGGTTTGACATATTTGTCCCCTCTTCATATTTTATATAATAAGACTCCATCGTATTCACATCTTAGGGTCTTTGGGTGCTTGTGTCATCCACTTTTTCCGTCCACCACTATTAACAAACATCGGTCCCGATCTACCCCTTGTGTATTTTTGGGATATCCGTCTAATCACCGTGGTTATACATACTTTGATTTATCATCTAATCGAATCATTATTAGCCGTCATGTAATATTTGATGAGTCCCAATTTCCATTTAATAAGGTCAATAGTCCTGTGCCTAGTTCGTATAATTTTTTAGATGATAATATATCACCATATTTAATTCACCATTTTTTGGACACATCCCGAGCCCCTAATACACAAGCGGGCCCATTGCCCGCTGGCCCAAATGTCAATGCCTCAGCTGCCGAGATGGGTCCAGCAACTGGGCCTTCCATTCGGCCATTACGGCCCGATAATTCTTGCCGTTCGATTCTTTCTCCGCCCAACGATGGCGGGTTCAGCGTTAGAACTGTGGCTAGTCCGTCACGTCCCCCGATAATTTCCAAAATTCACCCAATCCATCCCCGAGTCATGGCCCGGTCACCCAAAGTCAACGGGATATTTTTAAACCAAAAAAACATTTTAATTGAAATTCTAATGTTCTTAAATCACTCTTATCCCGTAATCCTGTGTCTGCCTTAAATGACCCAAATTGGAAGATTGTCATGACCGATGAATATAATGCTCTTATTGATAATAAGACGTGAGAGTTGGTACCCTGTCCATCTGGTGTTAATATTATTCGGTCTATGTGAAATTTTTCTCATAAGGATAATTCTGACGGTTCGTTTGCAAGACATAAGACCCGACTTGTAGGTGATGGTAAGACTCAGCAGGTTGGTGTAGATTGTGGTGAGACATTTAGACCGGTGGTCAAGCCGACTACCATTCGCACTGTGCTCAGCTTGGCTCTGTAGAAATCATGGTCCATTCATCAGCTAGACGTGAAGAATGCATTCCTACATGGTATCTCAAGGAGACAGTCTATATGCATCAGCCCTTGGGATTTAGAGATACTCGATATCCTCATCATGTCTGTTTGTTGAAGAAGTATTTGTATGAGCTTAAGCAATCTCCACGATCTTGGTATAAGAGGTTTGTTGACTATGTTTCGACTATTGGGTTCTCTCACAGCAGGTCTGATAATTCATATACCGTAGGGGTTTTTCCATGGCTTATATACTGTTATATGTGGATGATATTATCTTGACTGCCTCCTCTGATGTTTTGCGAAAGTCTATTATGACAATGCTCAGTTCTGAGTTTGCCATGAAAGACTTGGGACCATTGAGTTATTTTTTGGGGATAGCTGTCACTCGTCATGCAGGTGGACTGTTCTTATCAGAGGAAATATGCAGCTGAGATCATTGAGAGGGCTGAGATGTCATCATGTAAGTCCACTTCTACTCCAGTTGATACTAAACCCAAGTTGGGTGCTGCAGCTGGCTCTCCCTATGAAGATCCGACCCGATATCGTAGTCTTACAGGCTCCCTTCAGTATCTTATATTCATGCGACCTGATATTACATATGCAGTATAACAGGTGTGTTTGTTTATGTATGATCCCAATATTGAACATATGAATGCGCTCAAACGCATTCTTAGGTACATTCATGGAACTCTTGATAATGACTTGCATTTGTATCCTTCGTCGATGTCTACACTTGTCTTCTATACAAATGTTGATTGGGGTTGTTGTCTAGATACCATATGGCATACGTCTGGCTATTAGCACGTGTGTACGAGTATTGTATTTACCATATTTAGGGTTATGTAATTATGGTATAATTATGATCTTTGTTGTATATGGATTTTACATTGTACACCTATATATGTTTTGTATTAATGAGAAAGGATCCCCAAGATAGATTAATACAATCTTACATGGTATCAGATCCAGACTCATTACAAATCTATGTTCACCGATGTTGGGTCCCCAAATTATGTCATTCACGCTCCAGTTAACGGGGTCTGAGCGTGCGGGAGAGTGTTAAGAATCCCACATCGGAAATGGAATGAGAATTTGACTCCTTATATGGACTTGGACAATCCTCCCCTCATAAGATAGCTTTTGGGGTTGAGTTAGACCCATGATCCATTTCTTTACATGTTATCAGAGCTAGATCCATTTCAATTCTTTGTTCACGGATGTTGGGCCCCTAAATTATATTATTCACGCTCCAGTTAACAAGGTTTGAGCGTGCGGGGAGTGTTAAGAGTCCCACATCAGATATAGAATCGTAACATGGACTCCTTATATGAACTTGGACAATCCTCACCCTACAAGCTAGTTTTTGAGGTTGAGTTAGATCTAAGATTCATTCTTTACATGGTATCAGAGTCTCATATTTAGGGTTATGTAATAATGGTAGAACTAGGATCCCTGTTGTATAGAGATTCCACATTGTACACCTATATATATTTTGTATTAATGAGAAAGGCTTCCCAAGGGAGATTAATACAATTTTACATGGTATCATAAGCCCAAAATTGAACCCTATTTTCTTTCCTCTACAGCCGTGGCTCCTCGGTTACTGCACCTCCTTCATGAGAAAACAAAACTCTTTTGTGTGCAGTCACCAAGACCCACGAAAATCACACAGCATGGTTAACCTTTCATTGCACGAATCTCACTACCCAAGACACAATCTCACACTACACGAATTCTTTTTTCTCTTTTTCCTTAACCTCTGTTTTCCCTGCAGTGCTCTCTACCCGAGACTGCTTGGCCAACCTTTACTACTTTTCTGTTCTCTGCTTTCTGATTCATCACCCGAAAAAAATTAAAGTTTTATTTTTTTTCAAATCCACTATAATGACTTTTCTCACACCGTTCAAATTTGGAGATCAATTTTGGGCTCCATTTTCGGGAGCCTACTAGTACACTCCAGGCCCTTCCCAAACCTATTTGGGCCCGACTTTCGTAACATTGACTCCACGACAGCCCAATAATGCATGGTATATAGATACGGGCGCCACGTCTTACCTCACGAATAATTTTGGTAATCTTCCTCAATTACTGAGTTAAATACTCCACAATTTACTATGGTTGGAAGAAGTCATAGCATTTCAATTCAAGAGTTTGGCCACACACTAACCCTACCACCGCATCCCTATTTCTCTCTAAATAACGTCTTGACCCGTTTGGATTTTCCGTAATGAACCTACGTACCGGGAATCTCCTTACGAGATGCAACACTGAGAGGACCTCTATCCTTTTCTATCCACGTCTGCCATCAATGTCACCCCTCCCACATTTCTAAATGCCCAAGTCTCTCCTCTCACCACTTTAGCAACTATCTCTCTGTCAACCTGACATAATAGACTTGGACATCCAGGGGATCCTGTTTTTAATTTTCTTCAGAATAATAATTTAATTCGCTGTCTTAGTGGAAAATCTGCACAACCATGTTTTTCTTGCCCTTTAGGCAAACACGATTTTTAGGGATTTCTGTGACTGAATCTACAGATACTATGTTTCTTTGTCAGCGTAAGTATGTAGAGGAGATTGTATACAGGGCTAAAATGATGAATTGCAAGATCATGGCTACTCCAGTTGACTTTAGATCAAAGCTTAGTGCTTTGGATGGTGATCCTGTGTCAGATCTCACTCTTTACAGGAGTCTTGCAGGTGCACTATAGTACCTCAGTTTCACCAGGCCTGATATTGCTTATGTTTTGTTCAGCAAGTATGCTTATTTATGCATGCCCCAGGGATCCTCATTTTACTGTTCTCAAACGTATCATTCGATATGTTATAGGAACACTTGATTATAGTTTGCATCTATACCCCTACGCACCGAACAAGTTGTTGTCATATACGGATGTTGATTGGACAGGTTGTCCGGACACGCGATGCTCCACCTCAGGTTATTGTGTGTTTTTAGGAGATAATCTTATTTTTTGGTCCGCCAAGAGGCAACCCACATTATCCCGTTCGAGTGCATAAGCAGAATACAGAGGCGTTGCTAATGTTGTTGCTGAGATTTGTTGGATCTGAAACCTTCTTTTAGAGCTTCAGTGTCAATTACGTAAGACTTCTTTGGTTTATTGTGATAATATATCCGCCATATATCTGTCTCATAATCTGATTCAGCATCAGCGAACCAAGCACATTGAGATGGACATCCACTTTGTTCGTGAGAAGGTTGACCTCGGTCATGTTAGGGTATCACATGTGCCTTCTTCATGTCAGGGTATTGCGGGGGAGTATTAAGAGTCTCATTTCCTTTTTTCTTTATCTATGTTGGAAATACGTTTAGGGCATCCATGTGGATCAGCCTAAAAGGAAATAAATAAAGTAAAAGGAGAAGAGACACAATCATTCCTAAAAGATGTGTCACTTATAAAATATTCTTTTTCTTCTCCAGAAAAGTAAATTTTATTTTCTTCATATGAGCAATAGAATTATTTCCTTTCTAAAAGATAGAAAACAAAACTCCCTTCTTCTTCGTGAAAAACTACGGTGGTAGATTCCTACGAAGATGAAAGTGATCTCCACCGAATATCGAAATAATTTTCTGTAATATGTACGATCATGCACTGTGAATCTTTTTTATAGCGTAGGTCGTGTTAAGAACATGTGATTACGTTATAGACTAGAGAAATAAATATTGAAGAATTCTGGAGAATTACGTGCTTTGTAGATTATTTATTTTCCTTCATTGGCATTAGAGCATTGGCATTAGAGCATGTGTTATTTGTTTCCTAGTCTGGATCTTCCTTGAAAAATATTGTTGTGAGTCTCTGCTTATTTTTAGTAATTTCTTTTGGAGTTCCAGTGTGAAAGTCGAAGAAAAAAAAGTGAAAAGTTTGCTTCTGAAATTTCCATCGGTACTTTACTGTTTTTTCTTTAATGACTTTTTGTTTTGTTTTTAATGGCGGAAATAAATAAACATGATAGACTATGTTTATATTACGAAATAGTCAAGCATATTTAGCAAATGTATAATTAGCGTAATCTCTTCCTTATGTACAACTAATCAGTTCCTATAGTTTAGCCTTAGATTATGCTAGTTGTTATGTACATACCTTTGTATATATTGACTCCTAAACATCAATAATAACCGATGACGATTTCCTATATGGTATCAAGTTAAGTTTCCTTCTCTGCCTTTTATATTTTAACCTAGCCGTCGCCTTCTCCTCTTCACCTCTCTTCTCTTCTCTCAACCGTCTTTCCATGGCTGACAAAACACCCTTCCACTCTGCCCTCGCAGTCACCAACGTGAAGTCTCTAATCTCCATCACCTTGGACTTGGAAACGGGTCAATACCATAAATGGGCAACCCTCTTTAAGGTTCATGCAAGGGTACACAGTGTCCTTGAACACATAATCCCCCCCCCCCCACGAGGCTGCTGAACTGGCCGCATACAAAGCCTCGATGGAGGCTGATCTCCCTCTATGGAAAAGGCTCGACGCCGTCGTGCTACAATGGATTTACGCCACAGTCTCCCATGACATCCTCACCTCTATTCTCGTCATTGATGATGTGGCCGAGAAAGCTTGGAATCGGGTTGCTCAAATATTTTAAGATAATAAAAACTCGAGGGCAGCGTATCTTGAAACGGAATTCACCACAACAAAGCTGGTCGAATTCTCCTCTGTGGTGGCATATTACAATCGGCTCCAATCCCTTGCAACTCAACTAGCTAATGTGGGATCGCCGATCTCCGATCAACGATTGGTTATGCGTTTACTTGTCGGATTGTCTGAAGCCTATTCCACCTTCGTCACCAACATCCAGCAGAAGGATGTTTTACCTCTATTCTCTGAGGTTTGCTCACGCCTTAAACTTGAAGACACCACCGCGAAAGAAAGAGCTCGTGACTCTAGCTCCACTGCTCTACTTGTCGATGATGACACATCATCCCAGCCACCAGCGCACCATCACGGAGGTAATAATAATTCTCATGGTCGTAATTCTTATCGTGATAATCGTGGCAGGAACAATAAAAATCATGGTCGAGGCAACAATAATAACCACAACCGTGGCAAAAACAGCCGCGGTGGTGGCCAGCAGCAACCCAGCCAGCCGGCGGTGGTCCACCACCAAGGCCCACCATGGTCGTACACCGCCTGGCCCCCTGGCCGCCTCAGCAGTGGGCTCTCCCACCGTGCCCGTATCCTACCACCTCCTGGCAGCAGCGCGCACCAAGGACCAACAGTAATGGGGTGCTTGGGCCTGGTCCACGTCCACACCATGCATACACCATGTAGGCTCCATCTTATGGTTATTCCATGCAGGCCCCAAATTCATCCGGATATGCACCGACTGACATCGATGCCGCCATGCACACTTTCTTTGTTCACCAACCGGATGGCAATTGGTATATGGATACAGGCGCCACTTCTCACATGACTGCCAATACAGGTACTCTCACGTCTTATTTTAATTTGAGCAAAAATATTGGTATTGTTATTGGTGATGGTAACACTATTCCAATTCATGGCTATGGTCATACTTCACTCACCCCGCCTAACCCCCCTTTGCACCTAAAAAATGTCTTACATGCTCCTAAACTTATCAAAAACCTTATTTCCGTTCGCAAATTCACTAACGATAATAATGTTCTGTTGAGTTTGATCCTCTTGGGTTTTCTGTGAAGGATTTACAGACGGGGAGCCACCTACTGAGATGTGAGAGCATCGGGGAATTTTATCCCATCACTGGAAAAAATAGGACCACATCACCATCTACTTTCCTTGCCGCATCACCCAATCTATGACACTCTCGCTTAGGGCATCCGGGCCATGCTATTCTTAGTTCTCTTCGTAATGATGAATTGATTAAATGTAATAAGGGCCAAACTTCTTTTTGTACCTCTTGTCCCTTGGGGAAACACATTAAGTTGTTATTTCATGATTCTATGTCTTTTACCGCTATGCCTTTTGATATTATTCACAGTGACGTATGGACCCATTTTGAGTTCTAATGGGCATCGCTATTATGTCTTTTTCCTTGATGATTATAGTAATTTTCTGTGGACTTTTCCAATTTCAAACAAGTCACAAGTTTATTCTATTTTCCTCTCGTTTAAGGCATTAATCCGAACTCAATTTGAAAGAGAAATAAAAAATATTCAATGTGATAATGGGCGGGAATTTGATAATAGACCCTTTCAATCCTTTTGCACGGCCAACGGTTTACAATTTAGATTTTCTTGCCCCCATACCTCCCCTCAAAACGGTAAGACGGAAAGAAAAATCAAGTCAATTAACAACATAGTGCGCACTCTCCTTGCTCACTCCTCTATGCCCCTATCTTTTTGGCATCATGCACTCCAAATGGCAACATATCTCCTCCCCTCAAAGGTCTTAAAGTACAAATCCCCAACTCAAGTTCTTTTTCAAAGAACGCCGTCTTATTCTCATCTCCGGGTTTTTGGGTGTCTATGTTATCCACTCTTCCCCTCCGCAACCATAAATAAGTTGCAAGCTCGTTCCACACCTTGTGTTTTCTTGGGATATCCTTCAAATCATAAGGGGTACAAGTGTTATGATTTATCGAGTAAGAAAATAATCATTTCAAGGCATGTCATTTTTGATGAAAATCAATTCCCATTTTCTAACTTGCATAAACCAACGCCAAACTCATATAATTTTTTGGATCATGAATTTTCTCCCTACCTTATGCACTTTCTAACTCCCTCAAGTCAGCCCCATCCCACACCACAAACACAAGCCCAAAACGTGAACCAGCCCCTCCTTCCCTCTACAGACCAGCCCACGGCCCAGACTCCAATCGTGGCTGATCCTGCTCCTATAACGCTGGCCCAACCACGCCAGCCCAGTCCAGCGCTCACTCCTTCCACACATGCCACCCCACTTCAAGCCGACCCAATTCCACATGTTGCAACCTCTAGCCAGCAGCCCACCAAAATGGCAACAAGAAGCCAACATGAAATTTACAAGCCAAAAAGGCCATTAAATTTAAGCACTTCCACTACCACCTCCATTTCGCCAATTCCACGAAATCCCGTAAATGCTTTAAATGACCCGAATTGGAAAGCTGCCATGGTTGATGAATATGATGCTCTAATTAAAAATAAGACGTGAGAGTTGGTACCCGTCCTAAAGATGTGAATCTTATTCATTCTATGTGGAGTTTCGCCATAAAAAGAAATCTGATGGTTCTTTTGAGCGGCATAAAGTCCGTTTTGTAGGTGATGACAGGTCTCAACAGGTTGGAGTGGACTGCGACGAGACATTTAACCCGGTTGTCAAATCGGCTACTATCAGGACTGTATTGAGTATTGCACTATCACGTTCTTGGACTATTCATCAGTGATGTAAATGCATACAACGTCGGGTTGATCCAAATCGGACCGTTGACCCGATGAAAATCGGTCGGGCCGGACCGTTAAGAACTTCTGGGTTGGGGTTGGGTTGGCCCCAACCCCAACCCGCAGGTTATATTAAAACCAGTAAGGCGGGCCAGTTAGACCCGTGCGAAACGGTTACATTCTGCAAGATGCCATCCGGACCAGACCGGTAACACAAAAATTAAAAAAACAATTGCACATTTTTTGGACCCAAACGGTAATGTTACCATTGGGAGGGGTTGGGGTGGGGGGTGCCAACGGTCATTTCGACCGTTTTTTTTTTTTTTGTTTATTATTTTTTTTAATTACATTTTTACCCTTTAAAAAATCTATAAATTCTCTACATTTTTTTCAAACAATTCTCTCAATTCTCTTATTCTCAATTTCTCATACTCTCTTAATTATCTTTATTATCAATTTTCAAGTTATTATTATTATTAGTTTTCAAATTCAAAGTAGCAAGACGCAAGACTTCGAGCTTCGAGTTTCAATTGAATTCTGAATCCCGAAGTTTGGTATACTCGTTTCATTCTCTAATTATTTTATTAAATTGTCATATTTATTTGTTGATTATTTAAATATTTTATAACGTCTTCGCTAAGGGCAAATTTGTCGGGACTACGCCGTAAATCTGGTTCAAGGGGTAAAAAATCTATAGGTTCTTCATCATCTAATCAAAATATAGATTATGATCAAATGCAAGAAGATTTTGGAATAGAAGATAATGAATATGATAGCGTTCAATTAGATAATATTGTTGAACTTGAAGAAAATGAACCTCCTACACCTACTAGTATTCCTTTTGTCAATGTTGGTATTGCTAGTGGTAGTCGTAGACCTCCTTTACCAGAATCAGAAGTAAGGAAAAAAAGAAGTAAAGTGTGGCTCTTTTATGATAAAGTTGTGGGCACTGATAGAGTTAGATGTAATATTTGTGGGAGAACTTATAAACATAAGACAGGGGTGGTGACGGGCACTATAGGTAGACATATAAAAACTATCATACGGCACAATGGAATGTTGTCTCTGATTTAGAACCCGGTCAACAACAACTTAATCCATTAACTGGGGGTGGCTAAGTACGATCCAAAAAAGGATCGCATTGAATTAACAAAAATGATTGTCGGAGGTTGTTTACCTTTTTCTTTTGCTTCTTCTTCATATTTAATTACATATATTCAAAGAGTATATAATCTTTTTTTAAAGGTGTTCCTCGTAGTACTACTAGAGCCAATATTTTTAGACTTCATAATGATTATGTTATTTTTTTGCAATATTTGTTTGCTAACCTTCTATGCCTAGTTAGTTTTGCTTCAGACATTGGACATGCTTTAAATGGTTATGATTATTTAACAATTACTTGTCATTGGATTGATGAAAATTTTAAAATGGAAAAACGTATTATTGCTTTTGCGTATGACGAGGATCAAAGTTATACTGGAAAATATAAAAGCGAAACTATTTGTTCTTATGCCCAAAAATATAGTCTTTATAATAAAATAATTTGTGTATCATTCGATAATGCATCTAATAATACAGTTGTTGTAGATCTTTTAAAAGCGGAAGTACAACCATCACTTCCTCATATATTTCATGTTCGTTGTGCTTGTCATATTTATAATTTAATTATTAAAAGTGGTCTTGATTTATTTGCACCTGAAATAAAACTTGTCAAAAGAGTTGTTGGAGTTATTCAGGGTAATGATAGGAAAAATAGAATTATAGAATTTAAAGAAAAATGTAAACAATTTAATTTGAGACCTAAATTCATGCCAGAGGAGATTATTACACGGTGGAATTATACTTATTTATTGTTAAAAGAATGTTATAAGTATAAAGACCCCATAACACATGTTGCAAATGCGCATTGTAAGAACATGATATATATGTTAACCGACGAATATTGGAAATCAATTGGTGAACTTTTAAAAAATTTACGTAAATTTTACACTGCTACTGTTGAATTTTCAGGATCTTATTACCCAACAGTTTGTAATGTTTTAGCTCATATAGCTGAAATTTCATATTTACTTTATGGTTTAAAATCAAATGTGAAATATAAAGATGCAGTTACACTTATGTTTGAAAAAATTTAAAAATATTTTTTTCCTATTCCTGATATTTATTGTATTGGTGCAGTCTTAAATCTTTCTATTAAAAAAGTAGATTGTCACAATTTAATATGTAGTTTATATACTTATATGGAAGTAGGTGCAACAGAAAATCCGTCTTCATTTGATTGCATAAGTAAACTTGATACTAATTTAACTACATTATATGAATCTTATGCTACATTACATGATAACAACAACTCTGCTACTAATATTCCTTCTAGTTCTGCTTCTGTGTCTACACCTTCAGGATTCAATGAAGATGACGATGAAGAACCTTTAGACATATGGAACACTTTTACAACACAAGAAACCACAAGTCGATCTTGCGATGAGATGCAATTTTATTTGCAAAAGCCAGCGGAGCCGAACAAAAGTTTTGACCCTTTACAATGGTGGCAGGATAACAAAAGGTAATTCCCAGTACTTGCAGCGATGACACGAGATGTTTTTAATGTGTCGATCTCAACAGTGGCTTCTGAAAGTGCATTTAGCCAAGCACGAGATCAAATATGAGACACACATCACTCATTGGGTAGAAGCACATTAGAAGTGTTAGTCTGCTTAAGAGATTGAATCAGATCAGAGAGAAGAAATCAAGGATGTGTAGACGTTAATTCTCCGGAAGATAAAGAAATAGACAATATTTTGAAAGGCGGGAGCGGAGGCGGGACTGAAATTAATACTCCAGATTTAGAGGCTATAGAGCATAATCAATTCAATCAACCTATAGATTACGAAGAACTTGCAAGAAGGATGCATAATATGTAAATAAAATTATTATTACTTCATTATGTACTCTTATTAACATTATGAAAGTTCAAAAGTTTACATCTTATCATTAGTTTTAATTTTACTATCTATTTAGTTGTTAATTTGTTATTACTTATTTGTTAAATTATATCTACTAATCTAATAAATTAATAAAAGTATAATTACAATATAAAGTTATAAACTATAAAGTATAACTATAACAGTACTATAAAGTATAAAGTATAAAATAAAGATAAAGTGTAAACTATAAAGTATAAAGTATAAAGTTATAAACTATAAAATAGAAAGTTAACTTTAAAGTTTCAATTTTAATATATAAAACTATATTATATATTATATTATTATATTGCATATTTAAATTGAATTTAGTTTACATTGTAGAAAATAAATACTAGAAATTTAAAAAAAAAACGGTCCGGTAGGCCCCGTTCAGACCCGGACCCGCACGGGCCGACCTGAAATCTGGTAATGAACCGGACCGGTTGGCCCGGTACTCAAGTAAATCGGACCGTGCAGAATCGGCGAATTAAACTTCGGTGAAACTACCGGTTCGGCCCGTTAGACAGGTTTAGTTGGATGTCAAGAATGTTTTTCTTCATGGTAATCTCAATGAGACAGTTTATATGCATCAGCCCATGTGTTTCAGGGATCTGAATCACCCAAATCATGTTTGTCTCTTGAATAAGTCATTGTATGGGCTTAAGCAAGCACCTCGTGCCTGGTACCAGCGATTCACGGACCATGTTACCACCATTGGCTTCTCCCATAGCCGATCTGATCACTCACTTTTTATTTATTATCATGGTTCTGACATTGCTTATATTTTGCTCTATGTTGATGATATCATTCTCACAGCTTCTTCAGATGCTCTCAGAAAATCCATCATATCTCTCCTCTGTGCAGAATTTGCAATGAAGGATTTAGGTCCTTTGAGCTATTTTTTGGGTATTGCTGTTACCCACACTCCAGATAGCATGTTTCTCTCTCAGAAGAATTATGCAACAGACATTATTGAGCGTGCAGACATGACTTCTTGCAAGCCTAGTCACACCCAGTTTACACAAAGGCCAAACTTGGGGCCTCGGCTGGGGAATCTTATGCGGACCCTACACATTATAGACAGCTTGTCGGTGCATTACAATACCTCACATTCACCAGTCCAGACATATCTTATGATGTTCAACAGGTGTGTTTATACATGCATGATCCGAAAGTTGAGTATATGAATGCTCTCAAGCGCATTGTGCGCTACATTCAAGGTACTATTGATTTTGGTCTCCATCTGTATAAGTCTTTCATTGCCTCTCTTGTCTCTTATACAGATGCAGATTGGGGTGGGTGTCCGGACACTCGCCGATCCACATGTGTTTTTCTTGGTGATAATTTGCTCTCTTGGTCCTCCAAACGACAACCTACTATGTCTAAGTCGAGTGTCGAGGCCGAATACCGCGGTGTGGCTAATGTAGTTTTTGAGTCTTGTTGGCTTCGAAACCTACTTTTGGAGCTTCGTTGTCTCATCCGGAAAGCTACATTGGTTTGTGATAATGTTAGTGTCATATACCTATCAGGTAAACCATTTCAGCACCAACGCACTAAATATATTGAGATGGACATACACTTCGTACATGAAAAAGTTGTCTGTGGAGAAGTTCGTGTTCTTCACGTACCGTCCCCCTACCAGATTGCAGACATCTTCACTAAAGGTCTTCCGCGCGTACTTTTTAATGATTTCAGGGACAATCTAAGCGTACGACAACCTCCCGCTTTGACTGCGGGGGTGTGATAGACTATGTTTATATTACGAAATAGTCAAACATATTTAGCAAATGTATAATTAGCGTAATCTCTTCCTTATGTACATCTAATCAGTTCCTATAGTTTAACCTTAGATTATGCTAGATGTTATGTACATACCTTTGTATATATTGACTCCTAAACATCAATAATAACCGAGGACGATTTCCTACAAAACAGAATCCTTCGAAATTTTTTCCCGTTACTAAGCACAGTCCCATGCTTAGTAAACTCGGATGCTAATTGATTGGTGATTCCCACGACACCAACAAATTTCTTTTTAAAGTAGTTTATCACTTTAAAAAATGGGCAAGAATTCTCAACATTTCAAATAGCAAAAGTGTTCATATCGTAAAAGGTGTCTCTCTGACATGTAAAAGTATGTGTACTTGCATGAATTAATTATTGGATGTTGTGTGTCACCATTTTTATTGAAATTCTCTATAGTTGTTATAGAATTTCTGCTTAATCAATCTTGAATTTCAGTAATTTAAGACACGTGTTCCTTAAATAATTGATTATATTAGATTTATTGAACATTAGAATTTGGATGATGATTGGAAACATAGTGAACTTTCGATTATGAATCTAATGTGAAATAAATTTTAATATAATTACTTATTGTAAGGATAGTATGTATATGAATTTTAGGTTCTAAAAATGTACATAGATGTCTCAAATAGTTTATATTTTGTTATCTGTCAACTGCTACGAGAATATTAGTCTCCGAGCTTAACGTAATATCTAGTATGTCCTAGAAGAGAAGAAAGCTCTTAAGGCTTTAGATGAGTTTATGAAGTCTCATAATCATAATGTATCTTGTTTATATTTTGGACATACGAAATATGGTGCTGGTAATTCTTATGATGGTGTTTTAGTATACTGGATATTATTTATAATTCTAGTAAGAGTATTTATTTGTGCTTATTTGCGTCAAGTGTTAATGCAAATATACTGCATGCTAGACACGATCTTAGTGGTTAACAACGAATAGATGGTTTAGCCAAGCAAGGTTTACTTTACGGATAAAGTAGATTTATCTACTTATTACTATTGTCTAGCTAGAAAATAAATAAGAAACTGTTTGAAAAAGTTGAAGTGTCGATGCTCCATTGCGATTAATCTAATCTAACATAAATCGAAAAATATTACTTTCAAGGGGAAGGAATTGTATTTATTCATGATACTCTTCACTGTCCAAATTGCAGTATGTTCGTAAGTGAACATCTACAATATTGTAACTGAAATTGGATCACGTGATGAATTATTTCTCTAAGTAGCATGAGATAGGTCATGACTTATATCTTTATGAAACTACGAATCGAATTGCTTTCACTGTATATACTCGAATGGATCTAGGTGGATTCAGTATTTAACATTGTTAGTCCTAGTAGGAGTAACTAATTAATTGATAATCAGTTTATCAATCTCAATCTCAACGCATTAGTCGTCTTTGTGTTCTCCCTCATCGATTTGAGATTGAAAGGGAAGCATATATAGTTACTCCACTTAATGAAAAGAGCTACATAGTATAATGTAAGCTCTTACATACCCTACTAAGGATAAATAGTTATAACAATGGAAATTGAAATGGAATCCGTGAAATCAAACCAAGTGGGAGCTGATTGAGATTTTAGATCTTAAAGTTTTTAGGAATAAAAGGTTCTCAAACTCAAGCATAAGTGCAGCGTCGTGTATTCTTTATCCATATATACTTCTATTTTTAGAGACAAAATTTTAAGTGCAAGGATGTATCATCATACTCCACTAGACAATAATACTGGAAAGCAGTTAAGATGATACAAAGATATTTTAAAGGCGCAATAGAATATTCCTCGTCTTGTCAAGGAAGTGGGAAAAATTAGATGAGATAAAATCTAAATTTGAGTAGGTTCTTCTAGCTATTGAGAATATAAAATATATTGATATTAAGTGTAATTTTGTATCAGAGACATAATTATATGTAGAGAAGTGAACATATAGTACATCTATACGCATCACTTGGTAGAAGACCTATTACCGAAACATAGAATTTGTTGTCTATGAAAGATATGATATCATTGGGTTGCGTAGTGATGATGTATTTATAAATCCTAATTTATGTAGATCATGTTCATGTAAGAACTGCATTTTGAGATAAATATTAGTTGATGCCTAAATTATCATTATTGTTGTTTCATTTATATAAGATGGTTTTTATATATAGAATATAAATTTCAAGTGTAGGTATGTCGGACTATTAAAAAAATTGGCATATTCACGCAAGCAACCACCTCTATTATCTAGGTGACTAATAATAGATATGAGATGATTAAAAACTTCTTATTGTCAGAAGTGATAAATATAATAGAGAGCTCATAGTTTGTAATACGAATGTCATTCATTTTATGGTTAATTATGTCTGATTAAATGTGACAGTCTGTCTTAATGCCATATGTGAGTTTGATGGATAAAAAGTATGAGTAGATTTCTGAATTCAAAGTTAGACATGGATTGTCTGAACTATCATTTGCGTTAGTATTTTAATTTACCAAAAGACATACGCTCTATGATGAAGGAGTAAATATTGTGATACATGATTCATACCATGTATGCATTGTAACCCATAAGGGTGATACAAGTTTAATCTCTACTTGCTATCATGTGAAACCATGAAAATTATTAGTAATTTTCTCTTTGTACCCTCATGCTTTGACCAGTTTCTTGAGATTCAATTTGGTGTTTGCTATCTTAGGGTGTTGTGTCAAGAGATCATGAATGATTCGGTAGGTCTGGCGAAACATTTATAGAAAAGCATATCATATTGAGATTGAGAGATTCATGAGATGAGGAAAACCATTGAGTATTATCACATTAATTGTGTTCATTGGTCGACCATTTATGTTTGTCTTCGTGACAAGAACATATTGATGAAATCAACTTATGATAAAAGAGATGTTGAGATGTGAATATGACAAATGATCTAGGGAACTGCATACTTTAATCTACTCCAAATTCCGTAAATTGAGATGTTATATATTTCTAATATATGTCTAATAATTGAGCTTAGTCGTTATGTATGAATGTTACATATTAAGAATGAGAGTTGACCTATCATGTGAGTGAGAGATGTTGGAATACGTTTCAGACATTGTTGACACATAATTTTACCCTCATATATTTTATTTAATTACTCAAAAATCATGAGTCATGAACAGAGTAAAACATGTACCTTACAAAGGCGAAAATGAGTTTACAAAATTATTTCGGTGTCATCTTGTCATTTTATTTGGCAAAATATCATAAAATATATTATTATATATCAGTTGCATATATTTACATATTTTTAAGAAATATTTACCAATTTTATAAATTAAGAAAGACAATTGTTTAGTCAATTGTCTAAACTAATTTTCATAAATTGATCATATTTTACTTCGTGAAATTAAAAAAAATGATTTTAATTAAATAAGAGTGTTTAGATTCGGGCTTATAGAGACGACTCCGATATTAGAAGAAATTCAAGATTGCATAGACAGTAATGAAATTTGTCTAAGTTAGAAGAGAGAAACCCAATCACAATCTCCTGACTCCAAACAAACCCACTCTAGCCGAAATCATTTAAATGGTATCCCTAGCCCAAGCCTATTAGATTTCTGGAGATTCAGTAGCCTTCCAAGATTTATACCAATGTTTCAAGAAAAAAAGAGGAATTTATAAACCATTCTCTAGAATTTCACACCTTCAAAGACAGTACTTGTGTTATATGATATTGAATGTCGATTAAATTTAGTGTTTGAGAGGACTATCAGTGACTTGATTGATTGTCATGATTACTTGTGCAATGTGTGAGGGTAAGGGTAATATGGACGAAGTTAGTATGCGTGCTCATGTTCTTCCTTGATAATTGTTGGTATTATTTAGCAAGTGTCTAGTAAGACTTGTTGTAGGATCATTGTGGTGTGTGTTGACTTACTGCTAAGTGCGTGAATGCCTATTTTCTATTAAATGGTTGTGTAAGACATGTATTATGACTAGTGTTGGATGAAGAACCTATAGGAGTATTATCAAATAGTGTCGTAATGAAACTAGAAGACTATGACTAACAACTAGTTAACGAGGTCGTGGTAAACTTACTTACCTAACGGGTTTGGTCGAGAAGTGTACAAAACAAGAATATGACCTAGTTAGGGTGTTAGGTCACAGGGTGTCCAAGTAAGAGTCCCTATGTGCTAATTATGTTAAATGTATTTGACTGTAAATGATGTTTTGTGTGTTAAGTGAATTGTATGCTCATAGATCATGACTTACGTGCATAAAGTGAATTAAATAACTCATATGTTATCTAGAATATGACCTATTTGTATAGTCAACTAGGTACTTATATTTATTATGTGACTTTCGTCGTTATCGACCTATGATGCCTACAGAGGTACGTTGTGTACTCATGCTACACTTGCTGCATCTTTTACGTGGATGCAGATACTCGATTTATTCAGGTTGCAACATGGAGCATGGGGGAGTGAGGTAGACCATTCATTTTCGATAGATTTAGTCTCCATCTTGTCAGGTTGTCCATTCTCATTTAGAGCGGCGTTGTGACACCAAATTTTGGGTAGTAACAGCTGTATTTGATGAATTATGTATCTTTCAAAAGAATTTCATTTATATAATCGTAAATTAGTATAGGTTCCTGAAAGAAATAATCACTTGATTATTCTTATTGATGAAAGGTATATATATACAAGTTACAATAGGAAAATTATTTTCCTAATCTACATCTAAATCCCTATTCTATTTGGAGACTAATCATACAATTATGGTAAGACTACAAGACTAATTAATATACAAGTGTAATATACAAACTATACCATAAATTAAGTCTTTTTAGTATAAAAATACCTCGTTGACTTCGGGTGACTGGACCATGACTCGGGGCAGGATTGAGTGAATTGTGGGAATTTTCGGGACCTGGGACAGGCTGACCAGCGGGCAGTGGGCCTGCTGGCCCAAATCTGGAAACAGAACCCGTCACTGTTGGGCCAGAAAGGCCACTGGATTCGGCAGAGGGAACTGGGCTGGAGAGAAGGCCCAGTTGCTGGACCCAGAATGAGAGTAGGAGCAGTAATGTTAGGACCAGCAGGCGGTGGGCCCGCTGGTGGATTCGGGGCACGAGATATGTCCAAAAATGATGAATTAAATATGAGGATACATCATCATTCAAAACATTATATGAACTAGGCACATTACTATTGACCTTATAAATGGAAATTGGGACTCATCAAATATTATATGACGACTAATAATGATTCGATTAGATGATAAATCAAAACATTTATAACCACAGTGATTTGATGGATATTCCAAAAACACACAAGGGGTAGAACGAGCATGAAGTTTGTTAATTGTGATGGACGGAAAAAGTGGATAACACAAGCACCCAAAGACCCTAAGATGTGAATACGAATGAGTCTTATTATATAAAATTTGAAGAGGACGAATATGTCAAACCTTTAGAAGGAAGAATGTTAAGAATATCTGTAGTGATCGGTGTATTTTATATACACTTTTTGAGTCGTTTTTAGTTAGTCTTTTGTCCCTTTTTGTACAAATACGTGTCGTATTAGGATAGATTTTCTTTCTTTTGAGTCAAAGTGGTTAAAATGGCCAAATGGCGGAAAAGGAGCAAAAAGAGGGCAAAAGTAGAGGTTCCAGAGCTTAAAAGCAGAGAAAGTGGCGAACGAGGCACGGACACGGGCCCGGCGCGCCTCGCCAGCAGTCCGAGCGCCCGGCGCTAATCATCGGAGGGTCGCGAAGTTTCAGCGCGCGCTCCTCGAACGATAGAGTTGCGGGCCGCGGCGCTAATCATCCGAAGTGCGAAGTTCCGCACTGCGGCCGATATCGAGCATGGCGCCGATGCGGGAAAATCAGGTTTTTAGATGAATTTCTGGGCCAGGTCTGAAGGGAAAAGTTAGAGGTGGTTTTGAGCCTATAAAAGGAGAACCCTAGGCAGTTTTCAAGGGTTCCCTTTCTTGCACAACACAAGGCTTCTTGGATTGAAGATTGGAGACCATAATTTAGTAACTTTCTTTTCTTTTCTTTTCTTTTCTTTATTTCAGTTTTATGATGAACATTGAATTAGTTCTTGTCATGTCAATGGCTAGGAACTAATTCCATTATAGGGTTTTCCATGTTAAATCACTAGAAACTTATGTTATGAATTGATGCATGGTTATGGTTATTCTTCTTCTTGTTGAGATTTATCCAATAATTGCCTTGAATGCTTGGTAATTAATTGATCACTAATTATCATTATTTATATGATTTCTAATCAAACTTCGAAAGGAGGAGGTTGTGAATATGTTGTAAGTTGGGTAGACATATTTTGGATTGGGGATGAAAATACCTCAATTACTTGTGTAGCGTTAACGAGAGGTCTAAACACCTAATTTTACGCATGGCGTGGCGGTTAACTAGGTTTTGGTCTTAATCCTCCTATAGAGTCATCCTTATCACCGAAAGGTAGAAAGGAGCGTCTGGGTTGAGTGTTTATATAGCCTTAACGGGAGTATAAAACGATTTAGTAAACCTGCTAGCTCCAAAAGAAGAGGAACCATAATTCATTGCATTAATAAGTAACATAAGCGGATAGTTGAGGAGACTTGGAAGCTCTATTCCCATTACTTAAGTAAACACATAGTTAATTAGTTTTTATAATTGTTAGTTATAAACAACAAAATCAAATATCGGTTACCAAATAGATACCAAAAGATAGACAATTGGTACTTGAACACTAATCTTTGTGGACGATATTCGGTCTTACCAAGACTATATTACTTGTCACGATAACGTGCACTTGCGTTAAAGTGTGTGCATCTTTTCGCGCATTAAGTTTTTGGCGCCGTTGCCGGGGATTAGGCATAGTTCAATATCAAGTTATCTATTTTTAATTTCTAATTTGGTTTTTATTTCTGTTTCTTTAAATTATTTATTTTATTTTATTTTCTTTTGTAAAAACAAGTGTCGTGATTCGTTGTTGGTTTTGATTCATCTCAGGGATCCTTAAGACATGGATTTCTACTGTCAATATGATAGAGCTCCAACCATAGAGGAAGAGAGGGAGGAATTACGAGAAGCCATACTCAGTTTCACTAGGTATCAAAATCAGTTCATGGATGAAACGAGAATGGCCATGAAGAAGTTGGAAACGCAAATAGGAGAACTCGCGATCATGTTGAACAGCGAAACGCAAGAAGAGCAATCTGCACCTGGGGTAGGCAATATGGAAGCACAATGTCAGGCAATTGACCTGAAGGATGCCGAATCAGGGGAGATAGAAAGTTCGCAGCAGCAGCAGCGCCGCGGCGCCGATGAGCAGGGCCGCGACGCCGAAGATTCTGAGACAGGGCAGGAGTTTGAGCGCCGCGGCGGCAAGGAACAGGGCCGCGGCGCCCAGAAGCCGAAAAGTCGGTAGAAGCTGTAGCAAACGCACCCCAGGTGAAGGTACCATATCCCCAGAAGTTAAAAACATGTACTCTTGACAAGCAATTCTCTAGATTCGTGGAGATTCTCAAACAATTGCAACTCAATATCCCGTTTGCTGAAGCATTAGAGCAGATGCCGAGCTACGTAAAGTTCATGAAGGATGTGCTTAGCAAAAAGAGGAGGATAGAGGACTACGAAACAGTGGTGTTGACTGAGGAATGTAGTGCCATCCTACAGAGGAAACTACCTCAGAAGTTACAAGATCCAGGGAGCTTCACCATCCCATGCACCATTGGAAAGTTTGAATGTCAGAAAGCATTGTGCGACTTGGGAGCAGGCATAAATCTGATGCCTTATCTAGTTTTCTGCAAACTGGGAATGGGAGAAGTCAAACCTACAAACATCACTTTGCAGTTAGCTGACCTCTCCATAGTTCATCCTAGAGGAGTCATCGAAGATGTATTAGTGAAGGTGGACAAGTTCATCTTTCCCGCTGACTTCGTTATCTTAGACATAAAAGATAACGATGGAATCCCCATCATACTTGGCAGACCCTTCTTAGCCACAGGACAGGCTCTCATTGATGTTCACAAAGGGGAGTTGAAGCTTCGGGTAGATGAAGAAGAGGTGATTTTCAATGTTTTTCGAGCGAACTTTTCCAGATGCCAAGGATAACTGCTCAGCCATTGATATTATCGAATAAGCATTGTCATCTAAGGAGTTCGGACATGATGATACGCTAAGAAATCGACCAAATGGGATGATGATAGTAAACGATCCAGTGTCCGATGGAGTATGCAAATTGGATGAATGTTTATGAGAAATGGGATAAGAGGAAGTATGAAGAGCTTGGGCAGATGCCAGAAATATCATTACCATCCACAGAGAAGGCTCCAGAGTTAGAGTTAAAAATCCTACCCAATCATTTACAATACCAATACCTAGGTGAAGAAAACCTTACCGGTGATCATTTCACGCCACCTATCCACCAAGAGATTGATAAAGCGCTAAGAGTAATCGGAGGATCACAAGTGGGCCATTGGATGGACATTAGCGGACATAAAAGGGATAAGTCCACAACGGTAATGCATAAGATCCGCTAGATGAGGAGAGCGGACCATCCATCGAAGCCCAAAGCGCGATCGAACCCAAACATGAAAGAGGTAGTCGAAGGAAATCCTGAAATGGCTCGATGCAGGAGTAATATACCCTATATCTTACAGCACATGGGTGCGTCCAGAACCAGTGGTGCCTAAAAAGGGTGGAATAACATGGTGACCAACGAAAGGAACGAACTCATTCCTTCTGTAATACGATCATTTGGATGGAGAATCTGCATTGACTATCGCAAGTTGAACAAGGCAACCGTAAAAGACCACTTCCTTTGCCATTTCTAGATCAAATGTTGGATGACTTGCAGGCACAACTACTCTCGCTTTTGGATGGGTACTCAGGGTATCACCAGATTGCAATAGCGCCAGAAGATCAGGAAAAGACAACATTCACTTGTCCTTTTGGTACATTTGCATTCAGAAGGATGTCATTTGGACTATGCAATGCACCAGCAACCTTTCAGAGGTGTATGATGGCAATTTTCTCAGACATGGTAGAGAGGACCATAGAGATCTTTATGGATGATTTTTCGGTCTTTGGAGCATCATTCGATGAATGTTTGAGGCACTTAGAAGCAGTGTTAAGCCGGTGTGAAGAATCTAACCTTGTGCTAAACTGGGAGAAGTGTCATTTCATGGTAACAGAAGGGATTGTTCTGGGACACAAAATATCAAACCAAGGCATTGAGGTAGACAAAGCAAAGATTTCAGTAATCGAAAATCTCCCACCTCCATGATCAAAAAGGGTCAAGTTTCCTTGGGCATACAGTTTCTATGTAAGATTCATCAAAGATTTTTCAAAGGTCTCAAAACCTCTTTCCACATTGCTAATGACGGGGGTTGCCTTCGACTTCAATAAGGAATGCTTATCCGCGTTCGCACGCCTTCGAGAAGCTTATTTCAAAGACTCATAGTCATTGCACCAAACCGAGCTCCCATTTGAACTAATGTGCGTCTGGCGATTATCAAGAGAGCGGTGCTTGGACAGAGAATCGACAAGGTATTTAGATCCATTTACTATGCTAGTAAAACTCTAAATGACGCACAGTTAAATTACGCGACTACCGAAAAGGAACTACTAGCAATAGTATATGCATTTGAGAAATTCAGGCCATACTTGATTGGGAATAAGGTGATAGTATACACTGACCACTCTGCTATAAAGTACTTGATGACAAAGAAGGATGCAAAACTTTGCCTCATTCGATGGGTCCTGCTACTACAAGAATTCGACGTGGAGATTCGTGACAAGAAAGTGTCACGACCCGAACCCGGGCCCGTGACTGGTGTCTTACCCCGGGCACCCTAGTGATACAACATCAGAGAAAAACCAGCGGAAATAAAAAAAACTTAAACATACAATTAGATATGGATCAAGATAGAAGAAAATAGGCCAACCAAAACGGTTGCCTTTTCAAAGATATATAAATATATCGACATTTGAGCGATTCATAATCCTTACAACCCCGCCTACAATCGTGCATGCACCTCTAAGATTTTTACAACAACTATGACGACAGGGGCCCCGCCATACCCCGAATGTACAAGAACTCTGCACTGTGGTAACATACCAAAAGATAAGCCTCCAAGGAACGGAGCTTCCCAATACTGAAATGTGATCCTAAAAGCGGGGATCGACGGTAGATGTACCTCTACTGCAGATGAACGCAGCCGAGGAGGTCAAGATAACAGATACAGTATGTGAAATCAGAATATCAGAAATGAAATCATAATAGTCTATATAAAGCAGAGACATGTATGATAACCAAACTACGACACACAAATACGATTATATCAAGTCGTGACTCACGCCTCCAAGTCATTACTCAAATATAATGATGGGTCTCACGCCCATAACATCAATCATGCCCGTGGAATACCTTCCTCACCGGCGATGCATGATATGATAACACGAAGTACACCTGAACACCAAGTCCTACCTGAGGCCACAGTCGTACTAACAATACAATACAACCAAACCACGGCGACACGGCAAGTACGAAGCCGACTACGGATACCAAGGCCGCCACGTGGCCGGCAAGTACGAGGGCTAACTACCGGTACCAAGGTCAGATCACGAGACTTCGTCACTACATCGAACGGGCAAGTGCGAGGGCTAACTACCGTGTACTAAGGTCGAATCACCACGAGACGGCAAGTAAAAGCCGACCACCGGTACCAAGGCCGAAACGAAGAAACCTCGTGGAGAGCTAGTCCATGGAATAACACTATCAGCGAGCGTGCATCTGGAATTCTCCGTCACCCAGACGTCCAAGTAAGTTCTCAACAAGTCAACCGCCTCCATCGAGAGACGCGGTAGTATAGAAACACAATTCTTGCACAACAAAGGCTATCACAACAAGCATAGGCAAGTTTCACAACAACAAGCATAGGCAAGTTATACACAACTCAAGGTACTTTCATTTTACGTCAAAATCCGGGTTTTAACCCTAAAGTACTACATACGTTAAATTCCTTTTAAGAGATCCATTCCTTTTATAAAAGTCACCCGATACCCTTAGTATAAAAAAATAGAGTGACTTACATCTTTTTAAGTAAACCAAAACAACTTCCATACTTTCCTTTTTAAAACCAAATTAAGGCAATACCATGCCTTCTTTTTGGACCAAAACACTTCTCTTTTTAAAGTCAAGTTACCACATTAAAACCAATGATAAAACCCTTCTTTTGTTTTCATAAAGTCGTTATAACTAACTTCCCATAAAGCTGTTATAACACTTTATGTTTTAAACCCATTTAAGACAAAACAATGCCTTTCTTTTCCCTAAAGTTCCAGTTTGCCTAATTTCAAATACTCAAGTCTCTTTATTTTAGAAAAGTTTCATAGTTCAATGTCTTAATCCCTTTTGAAACAATTGAGTAACATATGCCATAGGTGTGAGCAGTTTATACTTGTTTATAACCATTTATTAAAGCAGCCATGATCTAGAAAATGTAATATCATTTTGTCTCATCTTAGCTTCTATGCTGATGGAGGTTTCTACTGGTTTTAATAATACTTCATTATTCAATACATTTTCTTTTATTAGCGCTGCAGTGGTTTGTTCGATACTTATTCTGATTTTTGAAATCAGTAAAACATTATTCCTTTTAAAACCAAGTACTCATTACTCGCGAATGAGGTTTCACACTAACATCCATATTAAGTCAAGTCTCTTATCTTTTAAGATTAAGTCTCTTAACTTCTAAAAATCAGTAAACCATTCTCTTTATCTCTCTTAAGACGTTATACCTAACTTTCCATAAAGCTAGTATAACTCTTATGTTTTCAAAACCAAGTATTACTCTTCTTTCAAAAAGGTTTCTTAATTCTTTTGAAATACTTCAAGATTCTTATTATTCAGGCTTAAGTCAAAAGACATTGCCGTACAACTACGTTCAATTAGCACACGTCGCTCACCGTACTATATATATATATTTTATTCAGGCTTAAGTCAAAAGACATTGTCGTACAACTACGTTCAGTTAGCACACGTACGTCTACCGTACTATATATATATATATCTTTAATATATCATGCTCAAGAGTATAGGAAGAATCACATACCTCGCGACGATTATCGACTATAAGCAAAACGCTCCACGGCTATAACCCGGCTAGCCTTGTCCACCTTCCAAGTAGTATATGCTACTCGCAGAACATTCAACCAATAAAGGTTATCAGTCTACTGTAAATACAGTCCTATGTAAGTACAGTTTAATCTTCTACTTATATATTCTTCTGATGCGATTTCAGTTCAAGTCTTTTCTGTAATATCCTTCTATTACAGTTCAATTCTCTTCTATGAATCTTATATTCATTTCTATACTACTACAGCATGAAATTCCCAATTACAATAGAAGGACAGTAGTATTTACCTCGATGAGCCCAAAATTATCCAAGTTTAATGTCGCTCCTGAGCAACGTTAAGCTCCTACTCCGTGCGCTCCAACCCGCTCCAAACAACCCTTAGAAGTCCTACGCAACTTCTTCTTAACACTTCAACCGACTATGAAGGTTTTCCTTAGGGTTTCGTTTTTGTATCGAGGAAGTATAATAGTATTTCTGGGCTTTTCGTATAGGGGTAACTTTTGGAATACTACAAGGTATTTGGGCTAGAGTATTTAGGGCATTATAACAATACTTGGAGAAGTATTTCTCAACCAAGGGGGAGGGGGGTAGGCTCGGCTAGAACCACTAGGCAATGGGGGGGGGTGCTCGGCCGAGGGACTTTCTCAAAGGGGAGGGGGGACTTTGGACGAGAACTCTCACTAAGAGGGGAGGGATTTTTGCCTTAGAAATTCAAGTGAGGATGAAGAAAGTCTTCAACTTAGAGGGGTATTCATAGGTCAAGCAAGGGCCAACCAATGGCCAAGATCAATCCAAGTGTTAGGCAAGTGTAGGGCTAGGATTTAACCATGTATACCTTATCCATCTACCACACCAACTTGCACAAAAATATCCTACCAACTCCCTTGACCCCAAATCGTCCAAGCCGCCCACAATTTCTTCCAATGTGAGGGTGACACATGTCACCCTCCCGTTGGTCCAAAATGTTTCGTCTCTCGGAAAAATCCGCAAAAATTATAAATGACATAGCCGGAATTTTCCCTTCGCAAGTCTAGTAAAACATTTCGTCGAAAAACGATTCTTTTTGGTACTTGTGCCTAAATTTCGATCCTAGCCTAACTTTAAGGCTCAAACTTTTCTACGTACGTCCTCACGTACATACTCTGGAAATACGGGGTATAACAGAAAGGGACAGAGAATTCAGTTGCAGACCACTTGTCAAGACTGGAGAACACAGAGAGCCAGAACACCAAGGATGTGCAAATAAATGATCACTTTCCAGACGAACAACTGTTTCAAATAAGTATGAATTCTAATTTACCTTGGTACGCTGATATTGTTAACTTTCTTGCAGCTAAGGTACTACCCCCAGAATTGACAAGACATCAAGTAAAGAGGTTTTACTCCGAAGTAAGGCACTACTATTGGGAGGAACCTATGTTATACAAACATTGTGCCGACCAATTCATCAGGCGATGTATACCAGAGGAGGAGATGCATCAGGTTCTCACCCATTGCCACACCCTATCATGTGGTGGACACTTTGGGGCATCAAGAACAGCGGCAAAGGTACTGCAATGCGGATTCTATTGGCCAACACTTTTTAAGGATGCCCATGCCTTTGTGAAGAGATGTGATAGTTGTCAGAGAACAGGGAACATCTCAAGACGAAATGAAATGCCTTCGCAAGGGATATTGGAAGTGGAACTATTTGATGTGTGGGGAATCGATTTCATGGGACCATTCCCGCCATCCTTTGGAAATTAATATATCCTTTTGGCAGTGGACTATGTGTCCAAATGGGTAGAAGCAGTGGCCACAAAAGAAAACGACAGTAAGACTGTTCAAAAATTCCTTCAAAAGAATATTTTCACAAGGTTCGGCACTCCGAGAGCCATCATCGACGGCGAAGTCACTTTTGCAACAAGTGAATTCATTGCTTTCCGATATGGAGTCTACCATCAAGATAACAACCGCTACCACCTCGCCGAATGGGCAAGCAGACGTGTCGAAAAGGGAAGTGAAAAGCATATTAGAAAAGACGGTGAACGGCTCAAGGAAGGACTGGTCTATCAAACTGGATGACGATTGTGGGCATACCGACAGATTCAAAACACCAATTGGTATGTCACCTTATAAGTTAGTTTTTGGTAAAGCATGTCATTTGCCGGAGAGTTGGAACACAGGCGATTGGGCAATGAAAAAGTTAAACATGGACGCCAAGCGCGGGAGAGGAGGTTACTACAAAGCGAGTTGGATGAATTCGAAACAATGCCATGAGAATGCAAAGATCTACAAGGAACGAGCGAAAGTATGGCACGACAAGAGGTTGATCTTGAAAGACTTCCAAGAAGGACAACAAGTGCTTTTATTCAACTCGAGGTTGAAATTATTTCGAGCAAGTTAAAATCACGTTGGACAGACCATACACGGTGGTAAAGAGTATTCCCATATGGTGCAATTGAAATAAAAGGAGAGAGGAGCTTCCTTCAAGGTAAACGGACAGAGGTTAAAACCCTATCTGATCAATGAAATGGAATACATGAACTTAGTAACCTCTCACACCCTAGAATAATAAGGAACTTGCGTCCGACTAAAAGACGTTAAAGACAGCGCTAATTGGGAGGCAACCCAAGGTATTTCAGTTATTTAGTTTAAATGCAATTAGTCTTTATTTAGAACAGTCTCACTGAGTAGTAAGTCATGTTGTTGTGACAGTGAAAGCCAAGAACTTGGGGGCGAAATCAAGCAGGCCAAGATTTCAGAAATCGCGAGGCCTTGCAGAAGATTCAGAAGAACGCAGGAATTTGGGCGCCGCGGCGCCAATTTGAAGAGCCACGGCGCCACAACGGAAAACTCTGAATTTTTCTTAAGACGCCCCGATCCGAAGGCCCTGTCGCCAAATCAAAAATCCAGAGCCCTTCTCCCCTCACGGAATTCAAAGTACTATCCACCGCCACTGCCACCATTTTAACCAAGTCTGTAAGTGTCTTGTTTTCTTTTATTGTCTTTGAGTCTACACACACTGGGGACAATGTGTGATTTAAGTTTGGGGGGGGGTGTCTTATTGATGTTTTATTGTTATAGTATGTTTAAGTCTTTTTGTTGTTTCTTTTTGTTGTTTTTGTGTATTTTTTAGTCACAAATTTTTTCTTTTTGAGTCATAATTGTCTGTCAAAAGATCATGTACGCTGTAGTTACTAGAAACACCTAGTGAAGTAAGGTGGAATAATGTAACGGAATTAAAAGCGACTATCTAAACACTGAGGTTAGATATGCCAAAAACTCACAAAATCTGTCTATTTGGAGTTTCTTGCTTGAATTGTGCATGCTAAATGATTAAGACCTATTTGTTATGATTGCTTGCTATTTGAGGCGAAATAGTTAGGATATGCATGTTAGGGAGATGACGCAGGCGTTTTTTTGTTAGTCAATTCTTACCACTCTTTTCTATCCCTGACATTAAAAGTATCCCTAGTCAGCCCCATTGAGCCTACAAATTGAACTTTTCTTTGACACCCTCTATTCCCATACTTGTGCCATAAGTAAACATGTGAAATAGTTGGAATAAATTGTGTTAAAAAAAGAGACAAAAAGAGTGAACAAAAGTGATGCACCCCAATAAAAAAGTAATGAGAAATAGGCAAAAGCCTAAGTTTGGGGGTGCTTGTTATTATAATACACTTCAGTCTCCCAAAACAAAAGAGGGGAAAGATAGATTTGAAGTGGAGAAAAGAATCAAAAGAAAAGGGAAACACTGAAAAGCTAAAGAGCTTATGGTACACAAAAATGAGCCTAAATGCCTATTTTTACCCACCCATACCTAAGCCTACATCAAAACCCTTAATAGTCCTGAAGATCTCTTAGATGCATAACCATGATTAGTGGAGAATAGCAAGAACACATGTCATAGGAATTTTGAAATTAACATGCATGATTCAGTATGTGACTTCAATTAAGCATGATAAAGATGAGTTTGCGAAATATCTAGCTTAATGTGTTTAGTGTGCTAAAATTTCATGCTATATGTTCCTGCATATTATTTTGCCAATCTTCATGTTTTTATAAGTAATACCAATGCAGCAAAGTGATCAATGTCATTGAGTCTGTTTATCTTCCTTTTTATTGAGTCTTTATTTCTTTCTTCTTATCTTTGCTCGAGGGCGAGCAAAGGTTAAGTTTGGGGGTATTTGATCGGTGTATTTTATATACACTTTTTGAGTCGTTTTTAGTTAGTCTTTTGTCCCTTTTTGTACAAATATGTATCGTATTAGGATAGATTTTCTTTCTTTTGAGTCAAAGTGGTTAAAATGGCCAAATGGCGGAAAAGAAGCAAAAAGAAGGCAAAAGTAGAGGTTCCAGATCTTAAAAGCAGAGAAAGTGGCGAACGAGGCACGGACACGGACCAGCGCCGCGGCGCCTCCTGCCAACAGGTCCAGGCGCCCCGGCGCCTAATCATCAGAGGGGTCGCAGACGTTTCAGCGCCGCGGCGCCTCCAGACAGTAGAGTTGCGGAGCCGCGACGCCTAATCATCCGAGGGGTCGCAGAAGTTCCGGCGCCGCGGCGCCGATATCAGGGTCGCGGCGCCGACGCGGGAAAATCAGGTTTTTAGACGAATTTTTGGGTCAGGCCTGAAGGGAAAAGTTAGAGGCGGTTTTGAGCCTATAAAAGGAGAACCCTAGGCAGTTTTCAAGGGTTCCATTTCTTGCACAACACAAGGCTTCTTGGATTGAAGATTGGAGACCATAATTTAGTAACTTTCTTTTCTTTTCTTTTCTTTATTTCAGTTTTATGATAAACATTGAATTAGTTCTTGTCATGTCAATGGCTAGGAACTAATTCCATTATAGGGCTTTCCATGTTAAATCACTAGAAACTTATGTTATGAATTGATGCATGGTTATGATTATTCTTCTTCTTGTTGAGATTTATCCAATAATTGCTTTGAATTCTTGGTAATTAATTGATCACTAATTATCATTATTTATATGATTTCTAATCAAACTTCGAAAGGAGGAGGTTGTGAATATGCTGTAAGTTGGGTAGACATATTTTGGATTGGGGATGAAAATACATCAATTACTTGTGTAGCGTTAACGAGAGGTCTAAACACCTAATTTTACGCATGACGCGTGACGGTTAACTAGGTTTTTGGTCTTAATCCCCTTATAGAGTCATCCTTATCACCGAAAGGTAGAAAGGAGCGATATTGGGGTTGAGTGTTTATATAGCCTTAACGGGAGTATAAAACGATTTAGTAAACCTGCTAGCTCCAAAAGAAGAGGAACCATAATTCATTGCATTAATAAGTAACATAAGCGGATAGTTGAGGAGACTTGGAAGCCCTATTCCCATCACTACTGAAGTAAACACATAGTTAATTAGTCTTTATAATTGTTAGTTATAAACAACAAAATCAAATATCGGTTACCAAATAGATACCAAAAGATAGACAATTGGTACTTGAACACTAATCCTTGTGGACGATATTCGGTCTTACCAAGACTATATTACTTGTCACGATAACGTGCACTTGCGTTAAAGTGTGTGCATCTTTTCGCGCATCATGTAGCCATTTGTAGAGCATGATGACAAAAAATGGGAGTAGGGAAGCATGAATCAATAAAGTGCGGATAATGTTATTAATGGTACGAATTTTACGTTCGGCTTTTTCATTTTGTGAAGATGTATGAGGACAAGAAAAATGAAAATTGATCTCATTTTTAGCATAAAATTCCCGAAACTCCCCATTGTCATATTCTTTGCCATTATCACATTGAATATTTTTTATTTTCCGTTCGAATTGAGTTCTAGTGTAAGCTCTAAATTTTAAGAAGATGGAAAAAAAATTGAGATTTTTTCGCTATTAGAAAAGTCCATAAAAATTTAGAATAATCATCCAAAAATAGAAAATATCAACGATGACCCAATGAACTAAGAACTGGAGATTTTCATAAATCGATATGAATAATATCAAATGGCATTGAAGTAGAAGAATTAGAGTCCATAAATGACAACTTAACAATTTTCCTTAAAAAACAAGATTGATAATTTGGAGTACTACACGTACCCTTACAAGAAATAAGACTATTTTTATTTATGACAGATAAAATAAACGATCCCGAATGACCTAGACGAGCATGTCACAAGGAAGGAGCAAGAGCTGCAAAAGTGGAAGACATGGCTTGACTCGAGAAACTGAGACTTGGTGTGATTGGATAAAGATCTTCCCTACTATCACACCTCATGAGAGGAATCCCCGTCTTGAATCCTTCACAGAAAAACTAAAAGGATCAAAATTAACAGAAACCCAATTAACAGTTGTAAATTTACGAACATACACCAAATTTTTTAGGACAAGTAGTGGATGAGAGGAGACAAAGTTGTATGACAATAACCACAAATTAGAATTGAATTACCATTACCAACAATTATACCACGATTACTGCTCAAATTGGAATAAGACGAGAGTGTACCTTGGTCGGATTCATTTGGGTATGGTTAAGATAATCCAAGTGTATGCATCACAACTTCAATGTCAGTGTGAGTCGGGGCCGATTCATGGTGGTCCTGGTGGGGCCGGGACCCAAGCACGCCGGCTTGGTCTCCCGACCCAGTCGCTGGTCTCGGACTACTGGTCCACTACTGCCTGTAAGTGGGCCTGATGGGCTACTGGAATTGCTGGAACTGCTCGGACTGGGCAGTGGGCTGCTGGAAATAATAGGGGTTGTTGGGCCTAGACCCACTTCTCCAGTGCGTCGGCCATGGCCCCCAAGGTTGTGGTTAGTGGGCTTGCGGCCCACTGCCCCGAAAGCCATTGTCACCCACATTGTTTCTGCCGCGGTTCTTGCCATTATTATTGCGATTTTGACCCTTTTTGCCGCCACCTTGGTCGCAGTTTTGGCCTGAATTGTTAAAAAAAACATGAGAATTATCGGAAGATGCCATCATGATCACGAAACTAGCAGTAGTAGCCGCCTTTTTAGCCAAATCGACTTCTTCCAATGTAAGCATGGAGCGTGCTTGATAGAATTCCGGTCGAGGGTTACTTTGACGAAGAATTGAATCAACGTAATTATAGGCCTCGGATAGGCCTGCAACTATCTGTAGAACGAGACGACTATTACTAACAGGAGCACCCACGTAGCGAAGTTGATCCGCCAAGTCCTTGAGTCATTTGTAATAAGATGAAACATTCGAAAAATTCTCCATCTTGACTTGAGAAAATTCTTGTTCAAGGGTAACAATATGGGAATGACTGTTATCTTGGAATATGACACAATCTATTCCAGGCAAGCATAGCTTTCGAGTTAGGTTCCAGAATCGTCTGTAAAAAAGGTCCATGGAGATAGTGACATAAATCCACTGGAGAAACTTTGCGTCAAGCGTGACCCATAATTTTGAATTGTCCACTTTGGTGGGTACATCATCATCTTCGGTGGTCTCATCCCCGTTATATGAGTCAGAGGGATTATGTGGTGAAGAACTTGATGTCTCATTGCATGAATCTTGAATAACTCTGCCCACTTCCCATATTGGACGTTTTCTAGGTCAAGAACAATAGGAAGAACATTCTTGATGTTAGAAACTGTGAGGGCAGGATGAAACGTGTTCTTATCAGTCATGGTGAAGAGCACAAAATTTAGACAAGATTGTTTTTTAGGTTAGGAGAAGGTCTCGGGTTGAATAAACCGAGAAGGGGGGATTTTTGTCACTGAAATCAAGAAGAAATCGAGAAAGAAGTGAGTAGCGGAAGAAAGGAAAATAACATAGAGCTTTGATACCATGAAAGAAATAATCTCTTGATTATTCTTATTGATGAAAGGTATATATATATATATATATATATATATATATATATATATATATATATATATATATATATAAGTTACAATAGGAAAATCAATCCCTATTATATTTGAAGACTAATCATACAATTATGGTAAGACTACAAGACTAATTAATATACAAGTGTAATATACAAAATATACCATAAATTAAACCTAAACTAACTATGGGCCACAGACTGTTTAGGCTGGCAGCCTATCAGCTTTGCTTCATCTACTAAATATATTGTCACGCCCCAAATTTTCCTAAGTCTTTACTTAGGGCGTGATGGCACCTGGACAATTATTTTCCACCAGGGGCACCATTTAATTCTCTTTATTTAGGAATTTAAACTTATATTCAAATACGGAGCTATTAATAAAAATAACAATAAAGAAATTTGTTTATGACTTTATTGAAAATATAACGCGAGCCCATGCTCGTGCAAATATTGTTTCTACATAGACATACTGACAAATATTATTCTAAGTTGGAAGGGAGACCATTCCACACGCATTTCCGAGACACCGAACCGACATTCAACTCGACGAGTACCAAGCCCAAGCAATGGACTTGGTATGACAAGAGGTCATGGACGATCGCTAGCCTTGGCGTGGAGCCTTTCCTCTATCACGCTTTCCTGAAACATGTTAAATAAAGAGTCAGCCCTACCATCTGGGGCTGAGTGAGAACCTTACCCTGCAATTCAAAGTAACACCACAATATTCCAAGTGCAATCATTTTATAACGTAATAAGCATATTGCAAAAATTACAACATTTTTAAATATGCAACAACTCCTCATAGGAAATTCTCGGTTTAACTAACACTTCATTTTATCTCGTATTATACGTTAAGACATTCCCCTGCATTTCCACATGTTTATTACATTTATATATTTGTGAATGCGTATTCACTTTTCATATTTATATATAGGTGAACATGTATTCATCTTTCATATTTGTTGCGGCGTGCAACCCGATGCATTATATTTACGTATTTGTGAACACGTATTCACTTTACGTTTTATTGCGGCGTGCAACCCGATCCATTATGTTTACGTATTTGTGAACGCGTATTCACTTTACGTTTTGTTGCGGCGTGCAACCCGATCCATTATATTTACGTATTTGTGAACGCGTATTCACTTTACGTTTTGTTGCGGCGTGCAACCCGATCCATTATATTTACGTATTTGTGAACACGTATTCACTTTACGTTTTGTTGCGGTATGCAACCCGATCCATTATATTTACGTATTTGTGAACACGTATTCAGTTTACATTTTGTTGCGGGGTGCAACCCGATCCATTATATTTACGTATTTGTGAACGCGTATTCACTTTACGTTTTGTTGCGGCGTGCAACCCGATCCATTATTTTTACGTATTTGTGAACACGTATTCACTTTACGTTTTGTTGCGGCGTGCAACCCGATCTATTATATTTACGTATTTGTGAACGCGTATTCACTTTACGTTTTGTTGCGGCGTGCAACCCGATCCATTATATTTACGTATTTGTGAACGCGTATTCACTTTATGTTTTGTTGCGGCGTGCAACCCGATCCATTATATTTACGTATTTGTGAACACGTATTCACTTTACGTTTTGTTGCAGCGTGCAACCCGATCCATTATATTTACGTATTTGTGAACACGTATTCACTTTACGTTTTGTTGCGGCGTGCAACCCGATCCATTATATTTACGTATTTGTGAACGCGTATTCACTTTACGTTTTGTTGCGGCGTGCAACTCGATCCATTATATTTACGTATTTGTGAACACGTATTCACTTTACGTTTTGTTGCGGCGTGCAACCCGATCCATTATATTTACGTATTTGTGAACACGTATTCACTTTACATTTTGTTGCGGCGTGCAACCTGATCCATTATGTTTATATTTATATATTTATGTGAACACATATTCACTTTTCATATTTTTCAGAAGATTGAGTAAATAATATTCTCTTTCCCAACATTCTGTCATTCATACTTGTAACGATTATAACTTTTTAACCATAACTCCAACTAAGGTGTTTCTCAAGCGGAAACTAAGGTAAGGCGGGGATCTTTCACTGTAACAAATTTCATTTAAAACTACTTTGGTTAACAAACACAAATTTATCCTCAAAACAGCCATATGAGATTTGTTTCGGCAGAATTTTTATTAAACAGAACTCAATCTTAGAATAGTCATAACTCCTAATCTGTAAACCCGTTCAAGCCCCATAAAATCTCAAAACGACGAGAACAGAGAGATACACGTCTTTATGTGAACCAAATTTTCATATTCCCCACAGATTAGTACAGTTTTACGTTTCAACGTCCTGCCCTTCTGGATTCCGACGAATCCGAGGCTGCAACTTCAAACTACAATAACTCTCAACTCGTAAGTCCGTTTTAATAACTCTTTATCTATATCTGTCCATAACAGAGAGATTTACAACCATGTAAATTTTCATATAATTCTAATAAGTAAAACACAATAAAAACAGTCCGTAATTATGCCTTTCCGGATTTCAGCCAAATCTAAGGCAGGAACTTTGAACTATGATAACTTTCAAATCGTATGTCCATTTTACCTCATTTTTGGTTCTATATGATCATAATAGAGAGGTTTACCACTCTTCCAAATTTCATCAAATTCTAACAATTATAACTCAGTGAGAACAGTTCGTAAAGTTCATGACGCAACTAGTTATCTAAACAATCAAAAGTTCAATATTTCTTTTCAACACTCAATTCTTATTCTAACATGTATTGAACTTAAAATAAAGGATATTACCAAGAATTTCTGAGTGAGAAAACTCACCTTGTAAGTGTGAAGATTATTGTTGTGTGGTTGCTAAAATTATCCTTACTCTTTAGTATTTTGATTCTTGTTCTTCTTGCCCTCTTGGTATTTTTTCCAGATTTTTTCCTCTTCTTTTCACTTGTTTTTTCCTGATTTTCTAACCTTTATGCTATGTACTTTGTTTGTGTGTAAATACAATGTATAAGTGGAGAGTTTTCTATAACCTATGGGAGGTGGAATGACAAGAGTTGGAGGGGAAATGAAAAGGGGAAGGGAAGAAAGACGCAAAGAATGCTGCATGTTTGTTTGTTTTCTTTTTTCTTTTTTTTTTGTTTTTTTGTTTTCTTATTTTCATTTTATCTATCTATTTATCCAACTTTAACACTAACTCTATCCCATGCAATTTATTCATTGTTTTCTTATATATATTTTTTTTTATTAACTCAACCATAACTATATATTATTATTTTTTTTCCGGATTTTACATTCTCTCATCCTTAAGCAACATTCGTCCTCGAATGTGAATAAGGTCGTAACATAATCACATAGACACAATAATGTTTATTGTTATTGTAACAATTTTGGGGCTTCACATATATATACAATATACATGTATATCATGTGTATAATGTATGTATATTTAACAGTTCCCTCACGGCACAAATGAGATTCTGGATCGTGACACCAGAAAAGTGAGTTTTCTTAATTATTTCCTTTCCAAAAAGATAGAAAACAAACTCCCTTCTTCTTCGTGAAAAGCTACAGTGGTAGATTTTTACGAAGATGAAATTGATCTTCACCGAATATCGGAATAATCTTCTGTAATAGGTACAATCATAAACTGTGAATCTTATAGTGTAGTTCATGTTAATAACATGTGGTTACGATATCGACTAGTGAAACAAATATTGCAGAATCCTGGGAGAACTATGTGTTGTATAGATTGTGTATTTTCCTTCAATCTATATACATATATCATTTTCCTTCGGGAGATACCAAAAATTATTCTTCCTCATTCTTATTTTAAACTACTGAATTTTCTTCTCTAGAAATATATTTTGTTGTTCATTGGCTTGTTAAATTTGGGGGTACATACTTACACCAACTAAACTCGTCGAGGAAAGTTATAGTAACGATTTTTTAGAAAAAATATGATGTTGGTAGAAGTAACTATTGAAGGCGTTTACGTCGAGTTCGTACACGCAAAGAAATTTAAAAATTTATGTTTCAAACCCGACGACAGTCAAACTGAAGTATGATATGTAATGTAAAAATTAAACACAAAGTAAATGTAATACTTCGAACGAAGACTTACATTTTGAAGCAATCAGTCAAGCAGTTGAAACTTGTTACTTTGTGTAGTCCGGAGTGCACACTCAAAAGTCTCTTGATTTGCAAGTTCTAAGTTCTTAGAACTTTGATGTAATTTCTATCTTTAGAAATGCTAGGGATTGCTGCAGAGTTTTAGAAGAGATAATCTCTCTTAGATGTGGTGTAGTGAAATGGGAAGAGAGGCCTCCTATTTATAGGACAAAATAAGATCCTTAGGGTTTCCGTGGGCCAGGCCCAGCAAAATTCGGACTGGATCGAAATTCGGACTGCCAGAACACACATCGGCACCGTGGTTCCATGAGGTGGCACCGCGGTGCCTCCACGTGCTTCTGGCACAGCGGTCCTAAATCAAGGCACTGCGGTCCTGTCCAATTTTCAACACCCTCTTCCCATTTCTAATGTCCCGGTTATCAACCGAACATATATATATATATATATATATTATCTCTTCAATTACATCTTTCAATCAACAAAACATTTACTTAGTGTTTACCCTTCAGGCCCCTACATATTGACACTAATATCATTAGGATCTTCACGGAACTCCTAGACTGCGCCGGAAGACGAACTTCAATATGTAAAATTTAGCTACACGAAACACGTGAACTGAACCTCTATGTGGGAAGATAAAATCCTTTCATTCACGACACACTCAATCAAGCTTAGGATTTGTCAAGTGTCTATCCAAATGGCTTGATCATAATAACTCATCTATATTAGTTGACAACAGGACCATATCAAAAAACATGTCCATTGCGTTGGCCAATGACTTAGTCAACCTAATATCTTATAAGAATTTGAGTGCTCTCTTAAAGATGCATTCGAGGAATGAATTCTAATCTTGGCTCAATACCCACATTTAATTCACTTCGTAACGTACCCAAAACAAGCCGCGTCTCAACCTATAAGGTATTTGAGCTTAGGACAGGATCAAAGTACATTACTCCGTGAATAAGGTGATATTGACCTCAAGTCTAAGGACTATTATCTCCCACACACCGATGACATTATAGACATATAACAAAACAGTACATCAGCATGGTATACCAATACTCCAACAAGTATCCATGTGTCCATCACGTGTTGTCATAACTCGTAGCAAGTGATACATACTACATCCCAAAGGATATGATGCAGACTACATGTCGGCGCACAACATATCACTAACAAACGTAGCGACTTCCGCTCCAAAGAATGTACTCGCCTCGATGAAGTCCGCAGATGTAGCTTTGTTTGGAACTCTTCCAGCTCACTGCTCCTCCGTTGAAAATGAACGTGTAACCAGACTGAGATTTAAAATCATCAATATCTGTCTGGAAACTAGCAACGGTATACCCAATGGCAACCAGCTCATCAACTCCACCATAGACTAAGAAGTAATCTTTAGTACGCCTGAGATACTTGAGAATACACTTGACTGCCTTCCAGTGTTCCTCACCAGGATTCTGTTGGAACTTGCAAGTCATTCTAAGTGTAAAGGCCACATCTGGTCTAGTACAGGTCATGGCATACATGATCTATCCTATAGCTGAAGCATATGGAATCCTCTTCATGCGCTCAAATTCTACATCTTTAGAAGGGCAGCCCTTCTTAGATAACTTGATGCCTTGACCCATCGGAAGACCATCTTTCTTGAAATTATCCATTGAAAAACATCTAAGTACTTTGTCTATGTAGAATAGTTGTGACAGCCCAAAAAATCTATTAGGTCTATCTCTGTAGATCCTAATTCCCAGAATGTAGCAGGTTTCACCTAAATCCTTCATCATGAAGGTCTTGGACAACCAATCCTTAACTGACTTCATAAGGGCCCTATTGTCTCTCATTATCAATATGTCATCAACATATATAATAATGAAACAATGCCCTCATCTTTGCGTTTGAAATAAATACAATGATCATTTTTGCTTCTGACGAAATCAAATGACTTGATAGCCTTGTCAACGCAAATGTTCCAACTCCTAGAGGCTTGCTTAAGTCCATAAATGGACTTATGTAACCTGCACACAACATTTGGTCTGGACTCACATGAAACACCCTCGGGTTATTTCATATACACTTCCTCAATTAGATCAACATTGAGGAATGCAGTCTTGACGTCCATCTGCCGAATGTCATAGTCATAATGTGCAGCTATCGCATGCAAAATCCGAATAGACTTAATCTTAGCAACTGGTGAAAAGGTCTCATCTTAATCCACTACGAGACGCTGAGTGAAACCTTTAGCCACTAGTCTAGCTTTATAAGTCTGAATCTTACCAGATACACCAATCTTCTTCTTGAAGACTCATTTGTATCATATGGGTTTAACCCCACTCGGAAAATCAACCAAGTTCCACACTTGATTGATATACATAGATTCTATTTCGGATTTCATGGCTTCTTGACATCTCTTCGAATCAATGTCTAGCAATGCTTCGTTATAGGTTGTAGATTCATTGTCATCTGGAATATCTAACTCATTTTATGTTTCCACAAGTAGATTTAGTCTTTTCGGAGGATGATGAGTTCTAACAGACCTACGGAGTTGAGTGTCTTGCAGTCCAGTTTCAGGTATGTTCTGACTGTGAGAAGGTTCATGTGTGTTGGTTGATCCACCAACATTAGAGCTTTCAGGAATATCATTTTCATGTCTTTCCTGAATGGGAGGAGGTGCAGTCCCTGCACTTGCTCCTAAGGTCTGTTCTGTAAGATCTTGTATTTCTGCATCATTCCTCGTAGCACTCCCACTGGCCTAAGGGCATATCTGAAATACCCAATCTTCGCTGTAAGCTCCCACTGAATCATTACCTTGTTCACTCGGCAAGTTTTCAACCTCTATGTTACTTTGTTCTTGAATTTCTTCAAGTTCTATCTCTGTGCAATCCTCTTCCTTGTAGACATATTCTTCTTCAAGGAAAGTTGCATTCCTGAAAACAATTATCTTATGTTCTCCAGGAAGATAGAAGTAGTATCCCTTAGTTTCCTTTGGATACCCAACGAAGTAACATTTCTCACTTCTAGACTCCAACTTATCAGTGATCAACTTCTTGACATATGCAGGACACCCCCAGGGCCTCATGTGTCTAAGTGATGACATATTGCCACACCATACTTCATATGGTGTCTTTTCGACTGATTTAGATGAAACATTCAGAACATATATCGAGGTTTGTATAGCGTATCCCCAAATGTATGTAGGAAGAGCTGAAAAGCTCATCATGGAACGAACCATATCAAGTAAGGTTCGGTTTCTCTTCTCGGCAACACCATTCATCTGTGGTGTTCCAGGAGGTGTCCATTCGGAATGAACTCCATGAAGCTTTAAGTAGTCAAGAAATTCTTTACTCAAGTATTCACCCCATCGATCAGATCGGAGAGTCTTGATACTCTTTGAGAGTTGTTTCTCAACTTCACACTTAAACTCCCTAAACTTCTCGAAGGCCTCGGATTTATGTCTCATAAGATCACATATCCATATCTTGATAAGTCGTCTGTGAAAGTGATGAAGTACAAGAAACCTTCTCTAGCTTGGGTTGAAAATGGTCTACATACGTCCGTATGTACCAACTCAAGCACCTCCTTGGCACAGATCCCCTTTCCAGAAAGAGGTTTAATGGTCATCTTACCCTTCAAACAGGATTCACAGTTACCATAAAATTGTAAGTCAAATGGTTTGAGGTAATCTAATTTTCCCAACTGTTCTATCCTTGTTTGATTGATATGACCAAGTATGCAATGCCACAAGTAGGTACAATTTCTTTCATTTAACTTAGCTCTTTTATTTTGTACATTGAAAAATTTCCTGCGGCAGTTTAATGTATACAATCCATTCACAAAAGGCGCAATTCCATAAACAACATTAGCCAAAGTCAAAACCATATTGTCATTAGACGTGTTTGAGGAAAAAACCTCTGAGTCAAGTACAGAAATGGAAATAATGTTCCTTGTCAAATAAGAAACATAATAACAATTGTTTAACATCAAAATTCTGCCAGAAGGTAAATCTATCCTATAAGTTCCCACGCGCTCAGAAGTAACTCGTGCTCTGTTTCCGACGCACAGGTCCACTTCTCGAGGCCCGGCCTTCCTGCTATCAGTTAGCCCCTGCACATTTGTACAAATATGTGAACCACAAGCGGTATCAAGTACCAGGAGTGAGAATCATTAATAGATAGATTAATTTCAATTACAAACATACCTTGTCCGCCAGGTGCCGGAGCACCAAGTGCTATGCCTCCTCCCGGAGCAGTGCACTCAAACTTCAAATGCCTCTTCTGCACACATCCTTTGCCGGAAGCACCTTCTTCTTCTTCGCCCCTCCCTGGGGCTTCATTGATGTGGGTGCAGCGACAACTTTTTCCTTCTTCTTCTTTTGACCCTTACCTTTCGGTTTGGGCTAAGAAGAAGACCCTACCATGAGGACAACTTTACCCTTGGAGATTGAAGATTCAAAGGTCTTCAGCATATTGTGCAATTCTGACAATGTCGTCGTAGTTCCATTCATGTTGTAGTTGATAATGAAACTCTCGAACGACCGTGGAAGGGAGTTGAGAATGAGGGTGGTGGAGACTATGTCTTGAAACTTTATATCTATAGAGGTCAACCTCTCAATCAACTAAATCATCCTCAACACATGAGGTGAAACTTGACCCCCTTCATTTAGCCTACACTTGAAGAATTCTATGAGGAGGTCATACTCCATTGTCTGACTCTGCGCATCATAAAGACTCTTCAAATGGGCTAACATTTTGTTGGGCCCCATAGTTTCATGTTGCCTTTGCGGTGGTGACATAGAAGACAACATTAGACATTGAGCTGAGGTGGCATCTTTATAATGTTTTTCGTAATCAGCCTTGTCGAAGGTCGCATACTCAGCAGAGTCCTCCGCCGGAGCGGTGGGAATACTTTATCCAATGTATACTCAATTTGTTCCCGTCTCAGGACAATTCTGACATTTCTAAGTCAGTTAATGAAGTTGGGTTCAGTAAGCCTGTTGGACTCCATAAGCATTTTCAACGAAAAACTTGACATTTCTGAAGATCTGAAGATATAGATAAAATAGGAAAAAATGCAATCAACAATTCATTCTTTCCAATAATACACATTCACTATAGACTAATTAAACTTGGACTTTTATTTAATTAGCTCCCACTATTTTGCATACTTCTACGACCCCATGGTAGAATACGAACCTAAACATTTTAAGGTCATAGTGGGCCAAGATCCAAACATATGGTATCCGCATTTGCTTTTGCTGATAACTTCAATAGCTCACTTCGGTAGGTTATCAACCAATTACAAAACTAAATTTGCTACTCTTGATTTGATTAAATATCTTTCATTTTAATCATGCGTCTTTAGATTAGTCCGACACTTTGGCGTCAAGATTCATCTAAACAAGTCAACCCCATTACACGACTGCGTTTAAATGCCTAAGTAAACTTAGCATTTGCAAGAAAACACTTTGGTGTAAATACCTACAAAAGTTTATTATCTACTTTCATTTTAACACATCTATGAAAGGGCATCGGTCCTCTTAGACTTAGAGCAAATGCTTTGGCATAAATACTTTTATCGCCGAAAAGAATTTTAGCACCCTAACAATTATAATGGACGACGCGTTATAATTAGACTTGTATTTAATGTTTGGGGAACATTTTTCAGTTTTTGGGGATTTCAATCAAGATCAATATGTCATATATCATATGACATCCTATCATGCAATTTCTAAACACATTTAGATGGAAACCCATCAAACCCAATAGACATGATATAAGATGGTTTTAATCAAGTACTGGATGCCGTCTATCCAGACAGTTATCATGGTCATTAAAATTTAAACAATTACTGGGCGCCGCCTACCCAGACAATAATTGTGGACGATATGCTAATAATTTAAATGCATCACATTTAACACATAGCGCATTTGTATATTCTATATAATAATATACTATTAATGATAATCATGGGTCAAACTCTATAATCTATGTCAATGTCAAACAGTCCCTAAACATTTTCTGATTTTAAAATTTTGATTTTCGGGAATTCTGTAAATTTTCAGAATTTACACTTTAGTCCCTTAAGAATTTAAAATTCAATTCTGAACCCCTATAAATTCATAAAATCCAATTCTAAACTTTAAAAAATATTTTCAAACTTCTGGAGCCTGTTTGCAATTTTCCAGAACTTAAACCAATTTTCAAAAACCTTTCTTTAATTATAGATTTGCCCGAAAGGACCAAAATTGTTCAACTTTAAAATTTATTTTCAGAAACTGTAAACTTTAAAACTTCAGATTCAGAATCTGAAACTTTCAAGTTTTTGTTTCTGATTTCAATTTTTTTTTATAATTTTGTCGTCGGTACTGCGGTTCCAACTGGTGGCACCGCAGTGCCTTAACGGCAGTGAGTCACTGGATCTGCAAAAATAATTTGCACCGCGGTCCTAACAGGTGGCACCACAGTTTCGTAAATTACCGTCACAGGCACTGCGGTCCTAACAGGTTGCACCGCGGTGCCTCGAAGGCAGTATGTCCGAAAAATTAATTTTAAGCTTCTGGATGAACAGCACCGCGACTCCCATGAACAGGACCGCGGTGCCTATGGCTTCATCTGGGAAGCACCGCAGTGCTCCATCATGGAACCGCGGTGCCTTACCCCCCAGAAACATAAATCCCGAAAATCCAAATTCCTAAAACTGGTTTAGGGTCAGATTTTCAGATGAATCACTTTATATCTCCATCACCATTAATACAATCATGTTCATCGATCATCTAATCCAATGTTCTTCTCGTTTTCCTTTCAATGCACCATGCTTTAAGTCGGATAACGCATATCAACTTAGAACAGTTATTTATTGGATTGACTTCCTCGATTACATCATTGTATTAACATATTTGGGTACAAGGACCACGTGTTCTAAAGATTTAGGATTTAAAGCTTCTAACAACACAAAATATAGATCTAAATAAATCCTAATTCATATTATCATTAATATTCATTATATATCACACTAAACAACCCAGACTCTGATACCACTGAAGGCGTTTACGTCGGGTTCGTACACGCAACGGAGTTTGAAAATTTATGTTTCAAACCCGACGACAGTCAAACTGAAGTATGATATGTAATGTAAAAATTAAACACAAAGTAAATGTAATACTTCAAACGAAGACTTACATTTTGAAACAATCAGCCAAACAGTTGAAACTTGTTACTTTGTGCAGTCAGGGGTGCACACTCAAAAGTCTCTTGATTTGCAAGTTCTAAGTTCTTAGAACTATGATGTAATTTCTATCTTTAGAAATGCTAGGAATTTCTGCAGAGTTTTAGAAGAGATAATCTCTCTTAGATGTGGTGTAGTGAAATGGGAAGAGAGGCCTCCTATTTATAGGACAAAATAAAAGACTTAGGGTTTTCGTGGGCCAGGCCCAGTAAAATTCGGACTGGATCAAAATTCGGACTTCCAGAACATGTGTCAGCACCGCGATTCCATAAAGTGGCACCGCGGTGCCTCCACGTGCTTCTGGCACAACGGTCCTAAATCAAGGCACCGCGGTCCTGTCCAATTTTCTACACCCTCTTCCCATTTCTAATGTCCCGGTTATCAACCGAACATATATATATATATATATATATATATATATTATCTCTTCAATTACATCTTTCAATCAACAAAACATTTACTTAGTGTTTACCCTTCAGGCCCCTACATATTGACACTAATATCATTAGGATCTTCACGGAACTCCTAGACTGCGCCGGAAGACGAACCTCAATATGTAAAGTTTAGCTACACGAAGCACGTGAACTGAACCTCTATGTGGGAAGATAAAATCCTTTCATTTACGACACACTCAATCAAGCTTAGAATTTGTTAAGTGTCTATCCAAATGGCTTGATCATAATAACTCATCTATATTAGTTGACAACAGGACCATATCAAAAAACATGTCCACTGCGTTGGCCAACAACTTAGTCAACCTAATATCTTATGAGAATCTGAGTGCTCTCTCGAAGATGCATTCGAGGAATGGATTCTAATCTTGGCTCAATACCCACCTTTAATCCACTTCGTAACGTACCCAAAACAAGTCGTGTCTCAACCTATAAGGTATTTGAGCTTAGGACAACATCAAAGTACATTACTCCCTGAATAAGGTGAGATCGACCTCAAGTCTAAGGACTACTATCTCCCACACACCGATGACATTATAGACATATAACAAAACAATACATCAGTAGGGTATACCAATACTCCAACAAGTATCCATGTATCCATCACGAGTTGTCATAACTCGTAGCAAGTGAGACATACTACATCCCAAAGGATATGATGCAGACCACATGTCGACGTATAACATATCACCGATAACCCAATCTCGATGATCATTAGTCGAGGCGGTTTAAGAGCGTCACGCTATGATATTAATTCTCACTCCAATAATAACCACGTAATCTCTAGGAATGCATTTATAGAATATTATAAACAATCAACTAATAATTCAACAAATGTAAATACCATAATATTAATCATCATCAATATATAAATATGAATATGTATAAAATATATGTGTTCTAATATTGATTGTCTCTAGGACATACATATACTTTGAAGTGTATCATTTGAAATGTTGACATATCGTTTACCAAAAAATTGCCTACATCACTGATTTTGGAAGCACACTTTCATCCTTTCAATCTTATGAGATTCTCTAAAGGCAACAATAAGGTTCGTTCCTAACTAGATTTTTAAATTAAACATTGCTACCCTATGCTCCTAATCTACCAGCAGAATTTGCGCTAATCAGTAATAGAGTAATAACAGAGCTTTTATTATTATTATTATTTGCACGGAGGTGTTAAATATATAGTCAAAATCAAAGGAAATGAACTTTACTGTGCCCCCTAAGCCAAGTCTTTTAACATCTAGTTGTGTGCCTAAAAAAATCTTAGCTAACTTTCCTTTTTCTTCTTGGCATGTACTTCAAAGATATTTACACAGCTCCATGTTTGTCTATACTCATGATTACGATCATCTTTGGATCCGTGCGAGATGTGATATCGCACATGGCCTTAGAAAAATAAAAAAATTTAGAAGCCGTTTTTTATCAAACAGTATTAGCTAAAATTTACTGTAAATAACTAAATACTCATAATTCGCAGGTCTTAGCCTAATTAAGGATCCACTTTTACGAATTAGAACAGGGCCTCCAAAATATTTGAGACGGCCCTGCACACGATGATTGATGATATAAAACCAAGTCTCAAATTGACAGATTTGACCTTAAATTTTGCAATAAAGAAAGGAACTATTCAAGAGTATTTTGGATAATTTTCCACACATTTGTATGTAGGCACATTTGTTTGGACTTGAGAGAGCAATAACGTCCTCATTTTCCTCACCATCAAATCTTCCAATTGATCACTCATAAATAACCTTTCTTTCTCTAAATTTTCTCATTACTCAATTGGTGTTTTCTTCTCTTTTAATCGAAAAAACTCCAAATAGCATTCATATATTTATTTCTTACAACAAAATATCAACATCTTGTACAAGCTTCAGCTTTCTGCCACGTTATTTTCAAGCAATTTAATGTCTAATTATCTTTTTTTTTTTTCTTTCAAGTAACAAATGCTTGATAATGGTGAATACTGAATAGTGTGTACTTCTTCGGTTCTTCCCATCATGATATGTGATATTCGAGGTACTACTCTGATTGTGTAATGCACAACATATGTACCGAAACTCTTCGCCTTTTGAATCAAGTTGTTTTTTTTCCGTCTTTCTTTATGATCATATTATCTTGAAGAGCATATTTGGAGCAACGATAAAATTGTATTTATGTGAAAAATAGATTCATTGGGTCGAGCAGTAAAAACTAAACTATCATTTTTTTCGCAAAAGAAAAAATAGATGAATACTTTTGTGTAATTTCACATGTTTCTTCACGTGTGTCTTGTTGATTCATAGTATTTCCAAGAAACTAGAGTATTCCACATATTTTAGTACAATTTTATAGTTGTAATCAGTCAACTACGTATGTTTCTTTCATAATTAGGGTAAAGAATGAAGATTGAGTTTAACTCAACCTCAAAACTTAGTTTATAGGGTAAAGATTGTTCAAGTTCATATAAGGAGTCCATATTTTCATTCTATTTACGATGTGTGACTCTTAACTATTAAATTAATTATTGTGAACCCTATTTAATTCTTTGCTATAAACTATGCTCACCGCCCACTAGTAGTACCATGACCCATCATTTTTTGAGATGCCCGTCTCTTTTAAGTTGGATCAAGTTTAGAAATTTGAGTGTTTTTGCTTATCTTTGTCTTCATTATATGTATATATATTGTCTATGATCTTGGAAGTTATCTTGATAACAATACTAAAGAACTTGCAGTTTTTATTTTCATCTTGGAGGTATGTGATTCTATTCTATTTACTTTGGTATTCTAGTGAATTGAACTTTGGAACATTATATATTTCTTGTACAGAACCTTGGTATAATGGTTAGCAAAAGATATTGCATTGAATACTACTGTAAACAGTTACTCTAACTACTAATGTAGAGATGAGTTGTGTGTACAATCTAATAGGGCTGGCCAGTGGGTCGGGCTGGGCCCAGTGGGATCGGGATGGGCGGGGTCGGAACGGAGAGGATAGGCGGGCCAGGCGGGACCGGTACGAGCGGGACGATACCGTGTCCCGTCCCGGTATCGATCCCGGTGGGCAGTGGGTCGGGACGGGCGGGACATTTTTTAAAAAAAAAAATTACACTAAATTAAAAATACTAACAAAGTAACATATAATGATAGTCATATACTCATATTATACTCATATATATTTATAAACTAAATACTTGAACAAAGACAAGAAGAGTGTAAAAAAACATTCTAAGGCTGTTTTTGTGTCTCTTCTATTATTAATTATTTCATTGAAATATACAAAATTCAGAATTACAACATTGTAGTATACTGTTGTTGAAAAAAATTGCAAAAGACATAGAAAAAAATATTAAAATTGCAATGAAATAAATTACCAATTTGAAAATACTTTTTCTAGTTTCTTTATAATTTCGTGTGGTTCTTCAGTTGAAATTGGTATATCTTGGTCAAATTATTTCACGTCGCTACTCATGCCTTCAGATAAGATGTCGTTGTAGTTTTCGTCTTCTAGAGTGATATCTAAATCAAAGGCTTCTTCATTTTGAGAAAATACACGGTCTTCTAGATCATATGGTATTTCAGGAAACTGTTCAGGATCAATAAAATCATCTTGTCTAGGAGTAGGACTAGGAATACTAGAAGAAGTATTCTTGCCCTGGTTACCCGCCCTACTAGAAGAAGCCTGAGTCTTACCCTTATCTATGCCCAAAACACCTTTTGCTCTTTTCATTTTAATTATGGTAATAAATAGTTAAAGACTTAAAGATAATGAAATTAAATGTGCTAAATGAAATAAAGACAAAATAATAATTTAATGAGAGAACGAATTTATCAAACGCCGACGTAGAGTCGACGTGTAATCGAGAGGTTGAAAATTGAAACTTTGCTCGATAGATAATCCTCAACCTAGTTGTCAACTTAACTCTCAATTCCCAAATTAATAAATAGATTGAATATGTAGTAAACAATGTTGTATAGAGAATATAGATTGATTGATTGAGAGATTAGAGATTGTAGGAAGATTTGTGAAAATAATAAGAAGAGAAAATGAGATATTTATAGTTGAAAAATTTGGTTAAAGTGTAAATATACTAACTTAGGGGTTAAAAACAAATATAAAGGAGTAGGGGGGAGTGGGGGAGGCCAAAAATGGTTGTTGTCAAATGGCCAAAATGTAAAATGACCGTTATTGCAACGGTTATTTTTGCAATTGGTTGGGTTTTGGGCGGGACCGGGACGAGACGGGTCGGGTCATAGCGGGACCATACCATGTCCCGTCCCGATTCGAGCCCCGATCCCGCTAATTTTTTATTTTTTTTAATAATTCAGGGCCGGGACTGGGTCGGGACCGGACCGGCCCACTGGTTAGCCCTGCAATCTACTCTCACATCCCCACGTTGGTGTTATTTTACTCGGTATGTTGTCCACTTATAATTAGTAATCTTTCTTCTTCATCTTCCGGTTCTTTCCACCCAAAAAACAAAGAACATAATTACCAAAAAAATGGGTGGAGTTAAAGCGAGTGAAAAGGGGTAAGCTTTGAGATTTACGTGGCTAATGTTAAAATATTAACGGGTATTTTCAAGAAACGTGGCACGGGTAAGTATAAAAGGATCTTAGATTTTTGGTATGCAATGTTATTTGATGAATTGTTTCTATTGACATTTACAAATGAATAAATAAATAAATGAATGTGAAGATTAGTTATACTATAGACCTCTGGTAGTTTTGATATTCAGTTCACACCACCAAAGGCTGTGGTGAAGTGGAAAGTCTCGGGTTCGAATCCTTGGTAGGGAGTGTTTCTTTGCGGCACGAATCCGGATTTAGTCGGGCTCCAATGCATCTGGACACCGGATGGGAAACCAAAAAAAATGATATTCATTTCACAGAAACATATGGTGCAAAAGGTCTGCTTAGGCTTCTGTATTGGATGGTTTGAGACCATTGAAACATTCAGAAATATTCAAGCTTCAAAAAATTTGCTCTACAGTGTGTTGCAGTAAAATATTAAAAAATGTCTATTATAGAGATAAGGGTAATCAATTAGGGATGGTTTAGGTGTAAAGTGTTGCCCTTTATGATGGAAATATGTCATTTATGGTGGATGGTATAAGTATTTCATAACTTTATATTCTTCTCTTTGAGTTATGCAACTTATAGAAGTTTGACTGTTATTATCAGTTCACCAATTTGAAAGTTTTAAACTTTTCCTTTTCAGATTACTCTTAAGATCCCTCAGTTAGTCTTTCCATTGCAGAGTGTTATGGTCTAACTGGAGATCTTGTTATTTCAATTTTTTTTCGATGCTTATTATTACGTTGTCCACCTTAAATGGAGCTACATGGTGAATGAGGATTCATATAGCCGACCCCAACTTGCTTGGGATTGAAGCGCAACATTTTTATTGTAGTATTACGTACTCCCTCCATGTAAAAAAGAATGAATGGGTTCTGAGTTTGAGGGTTGAACCATCTGCTTTTCCGTCTCAATTTGGACGTTGATTTCTTTATCTTTTTAATGTAAAATGTACTATATAATTAAAAAAAATAGATAAAAGGTACTCCTATTAAAAGTTACAACCTTTTATAATTAAGAACGTTCACAAAATATACTACTAGTTTCAAAAAAAAAAAAAGAACGTTCACAAAATATATGAGACAGTCTTTTATCGAAGAAAAAGTTGTTTGATTCCCCATATAGTAATAATGTCATATATGGAATGGAGGGAGTAATTTCTAGTGCTTGTTCTCAGCCATTATTTCTACTAGAAGCATTATTTCCATATTTGTGAGTTGTGTGTGAGGTTATGGAATATTAGTTTGTCTCAGTGGCGGACCCAGGATTTAAGGATCGCGGTGCCTCATTAAAATTAATGAAAATAAAATCCTAAGTGGAGGTTCAAACCCAGGTTCCCCAACCACCCAAATATTTAAAGTTCAACTGTGTTTTTGGTTTCTATGGTGTTTTTTGAGTTGTTATACTAAATTTTCTTATATTTTCTATATAACTATACCTATTCTGCGCCAGATTTAACGAGTGCTGGAGCACCACAAAAATGGACATAGGTCCGCCCCTGGTTTGTCTCCATAATTGAGTTAGACTTAGCTTAAAATGGTTACAAGTTTTCTTCCGAGTAAGATGACACCCACATACCTTCCTCTTTCCCCAGTTGCATCACGTTCTTTGTGTGCTTCAGACTTGGTTTGTGGTAATGTATTAAGGATTGTTTAACTTGCTCGGGTCATGGATTTTGAAGTCAATTTATAGCCAAATGTTCAGGACATTGATCCGAGACACAGTTAGTTAGATTGATAACAACTAAATAAGTTTGTTATGTTCCAGTATCTCTGATTTCGCTGTTTCTTATTATATCTAAAAGGATTGAAGTATGTTGGGCTAGTTAGCTTACTGTCCTAATTTGTTAATTTTTGGGGTAATTCATACATTCTGCTTTTGCTGCAGATTTAGTACAGGCTGAACATTGTGCTGGACTTACCATAAATTGCCTTTGCATTTTAGTAGAGAACCATTAGAAGTTGGATCAGCTGCCTCTTTGGGAGTTACCTTTATAGCAATTACGATCGACCTCTTTTGATAAAAATATCTTCTTAAGCTGGTGATGAATACAAACTTTTAGTTCCTTCATTTTTTGATATCTTGAATGGCTGGATCTTTGTTGCCAGGGGGTAAGGCAGTTCTACGTTCTCGCCAAACCTCCAACTGTTATATCTTCAATGCTAATCTCCAGCATCCGAAGTCAATTCCAGATCTCCTTCCATCCAAGAAAAGATCCAAACAGAACAATACTTTGAAAAAGTCTGTGCTCTTAAGCCCATTAGTTTGCCAATATCGGTTAAAACCAGTTTCTGCACTTGATTCAGATGTTCCCCGTCCTATTGGTCAGGTACTTTTCCCCTTCTGTACGTTTCCAATAATGGTTGTTGGGATCATTTTTTAAAGTAAGCTATGAAATGTGGCCTAACAGTGATGTTAAATGTAGAGATCAGAAGATTTAAAGAGTAGCGAGAGCTTTAAGCAATGGGATTCATTGACTGCAAAATTTGCAGGAGCTGCAAATATTCCGTTTCTCATATTACAACTGCCTCAAATAATTCTCAATGCTCGTAACCTTCTAGCAGGAAATCAAGCTGCATTATATGCTGTTCCATGGCTGGTATGGCCTTCTATTGTAGCGACTTATAACTTTGGTCTTATTAATGTTGAGAGATTAATACTCTGAGCTGAACATAATATAGGGGATGTTCACTGGATTGCTTGGTAATTTGTCTTTGCTATCATACTTTATAAAAAAGAGGGAGACGGAGGTGGTTGTTGTGCAAACTTTGGGTGTCGTGACCATTTATATTGTGATATCACAACTAGCCATGGCTGGATCTATGCCGTTACCTCATTATGCAGTCACTTCTGTTGTTATTGCTTGTGGTCTTGTTGTGAACTTCATGAACTACTTCTACTTGCTCAATCCTGTAATCTGGCGTTATTGGGAAGATTTCATTACTATTGCTGGGCTATCTGCACTTCCCCAAGTAATCACCCTCTCTTTTCTTTATTTTTCTGCTGATCCAAACAGAGAATTTGGTGGTTAGATTCTTATATTTGTTCTGGTGTTTTGCACCATGCATTATACAGGTCATGTGGTCAACTTTCATCCCGTATGTTCCAAATACCATCTTGCCTGGTGCTGTAGCTTTTGTTCTGGCTATCCTAGCTGTTATTATGGTAAGCTCTGACATTTGCAGCTTGTATATGTGGTTACTTTTTCGAGGATAATGTTGAAATGTCCATACCTGTTATTCTGCCTTGAAGTGAACAAGCTGAAAGAAGAAGAATGCAATGCCAAAGAAGAGATATATATATTTTTGCTTGACTTTATAAATAGAAAGGCAATGTTGAAAATCATTCTAATAAGAGGGCTGTATTTTCTGACGAGTGCTAGAAGAACACAACTCAACATATTTACTAGAGAATGCTCAACTGTATGTTCAAATTGGTGTTTTTCTGAATTAATGTGGCTACACAAGAAGCGAAGAAGGTTTTTTTTTATTCATGACTGAAGGAGAGAGATGACAGCTTCTCTGGCATTGCGTGGGATAACTAGCTATCAGTCGATTTATTCTTTTCATATTTCTTCCTTAATATTAGTGAAAAGGTCCAGTTTTCTGATACAAACTGGAACGGCAAAGTCTTAAGTGGTGGCTCAGCTGGGCGATTGAGCGCTTGTATCCTGGATTCGATTAGTGTTTTCGCTTTGTGTCCTTATTGAATAAGGTATTTCCTTGAAAGGTACAAAAATGGACTGCTCATGGAAGCTTGAAATTCTGCAGGGAGATTGTCACATCTGTCTGATGTGCCTGGAAGTACGAGAAGCTTCTATAGTGGCTTACTATTTATTTTTTGGTCATTTTGCTCTATGGTGACCATAACTGGAACTTGATATAGATACACGTTTGAGAAAGCTACTTCCCAACTTTGAGGTTATATCACAAAAGCAGTAGTTTACATGGAGTCTTCTTTACTTTGATATTGTTAGATTACACACACTAAGTCGATTTTGATGGACAATTACTATGTGTTCAGTGGCCTCGAGATCTAGAGCAAGCTAAACTTTGTTTATGCACTTTACGTGGGAAGATAATTATGTTAAGCTTCAGTGAGTGACAACATGGATCTAAGACTATTCTAAATTTCAAGCTGCTGTTCTTTATTTATAGTCTCGGACTGGGAAACTTCCAGAGAAGGGCATCAAATTTGTAGGATCACTGTCTGGATGGACTGCCACTCTTCTTTTCATGTGGATGCCAGTTTCACAAATGGTAGTTTCTATATTACTATTATTTTTTATTTTTGGGTAAAATTGTCAAATCATAATTTTTCACAAGTTTGAGGTTCCTCATCTTGACTGATACCTCTGTCTAGTGGACAAACCTTCTAAATCCAGATAATATAAAAGGTTTATCAGCTCTTTCAATGTTGCTTGCGATGGTCGGGAATGGACTAATGATTCCACGAGCACTCTTTACTCGGGATTTGATGTGGTATGGCATCTCATTATTGTTTTCCCTTGCATTGCGAACTTTCTTTTTCTTCTTTAGCTATCAAATTAGATCTAGAATTCTTCACATCACCTATTTATTTTTGCTAACCCTTTTACAAGCATCTATGTCCAATTTTTCTGAATCTTCTTTTGTATAAGGTTCTTCTTGTTTTCTTTTTCTGATTCTTGTGAAGTCCAGTGATTTAGCAGGATTATTACAGACTAATTATCTATGCCTTACGAACTAAATTTGCGCACATTTGGAGCAATTCAAGTTGTCTTTGCGCAAATTTCTTCATTAAATGTCACCTACCTGTAAAAGTAAATTGAAAACATGATATGTATCTGCTGATGTCTATGCAAAAATACACCACCTGGATCTGCTGTATTAGTCCAGTTATGCAGAGTATTTCTTTTATGTTTTCTTTATAGTGTTTTAATTTCCCCCCTTCTGTCTCTTCTTGATTACAAACAGGTTCACTGGTTCAACTTGGGCATGCATTTGCTATGGATGGGGAAACCTTGTCTGCTTATATTGGTAAGTTGCGCAAAAGTGCTGTGCTCATAGTTTCCAAAAAATATTATTCAAGAAACAACCATTGCTCTACTTACTAATTCCCTTTCGTTCTGCATTCAGCTGCAAAGTTATCAGCAGGGAATTTTTCTTAGCTTCAACAGTTGGCTTTGTGGCATGGCTAGGTAAATCCTGACTTCATTTGTTTTCTTTTAACTTGAATGTTCTGGCTCTCTCGTGCTTAACTACTGTTGTGCAACAACTCCATGCATTGTTCATTGATGGCCCGGCCAGTCCCCCCTCGGGGTCTCCCACCTTCCCTCTCGTATTTAAATTTTGCATTTGGCCGTGGCGATATGACTCTTTTCTTTTCTTCTATATTTTTTTGGTTGAGAACAGTGTTCAGCTTCTGGAGAGACACCAAAGTATATGGTTATAATTCTCCATTGAAATCGTTGAAGGAATTGATTTTTGGTTCATAACTGATCCCTTTCTGCTAAATCAAGTGCTCTTCTTTAGAAGATTTGGTGAAAGTGCTTATGGCAAATGTTTTAGGGTGCATCAGGCCAGATCTAGTTGTATTCAAATTATTCAGCATATGGTAGTGAAGAAGGTTCCTGTGGTTTGTTTTTTACATGTAATGTCAATTAATAATAAAGCTACAAATGCAATGTAGAGCAAGTATATTTGTTGTATTTCATTTTGGGATCATCTTAATAATGAATTAAAAGTTAACCAGTTTTGCAAGAAAACAACGCAGTTTAGGGTTATCCAGTTATTTTATAGGCATAACAAAAGATTACTATATGTTTGTGTATATTGGATTGGATTATTAGTTAAAATATGATGTGGAATAACAAAAATGAAGTAAGAATTTTGAACATTTGTACATTGATATAGAGTTTTACTGCCTATGCACTTTAGTAACAAGGACGTGATTAAGCATTCGTCATGAAAATACTTAAATTGTTACTGAAGAAATAAAGAAACTTTGCCACTTTCTTGAGGATTTTATGTACTATTAATGTGGGTAATGTTTTGTACTCTTAATTTGGTTGTTAAATCTCTTAATACAGGTTACTTCAGTTGAATTCTTAATAAATTGGAATAATCGGAATATAATGATAACTTACTATCATTCTGAAGGTGTTTTAATGATCTATTGTGTGAAATTACAGTAACATAACTATGTCTCGGTCTCAAACAAAATGAAATCCATTATATTCGGATTACCACACAAGATAAAAAGGTTAGAAGAGAGAGCTGATGATTGTGTCAAGTAGTTTAGCTGAATTTTCAACAAAAAGGTGAGTGTATAACAAGGGTGTTATTTTGTGAAAATGTGTAATAGCCCCACAAAGGCAAGTATTCTTAAAGTTATGCCTAGAAACGGAAGTAGAGAAGAGATTATTGTAACTGTTTGCCTTCAGGCTCTACCTTACATCGTTAACCCAATAAAACAATGTTGAAAAGGAGATTGGTGCATCTATAACCTGTTTGAGAACAAATAGAGGGGGTGAATACAACTCCAATGAATTTGAAAATTTTTGCAAGTCTCAGGGTGTAGTAGGCAGTTAACAACAGCTTACACTCCACAGCAGAATGTCGTCGCTGAACGGAAGAACAGAACCATCATGAACACAGTACGCTCAATGTTAGCAGAGAAAAAAGTTCCAAAAGTTTCTGGCCCGAAGCTGTAAAGTGGTGTGTGTGCATTCAAAACAGAAGTCTAACTGCAGCAGTGAAATCAAAAAACTCCAAAAGAAGCATGGAGTGGTGTGAAGCCAAGGGTGGATTACTTTCGGATCTTCGGGTGTACATCTTATGCTCACATTCCAGACCAAAAGAGGAGTAATTGGATTTCAAAAGTATAAAGTGTGTGTTCTTGGGTGTTAGCGATGAATCCAAGGCCTATAGATTGTATGATCCAGTCACTAAGAAGATTATCATCAGCAAAGATGTTGTATTCGAAAAAGATGAGAGCTAGGATTGGGGCGGAACTGAAGAAGAATTGAATGTAGATGTCCTAGATGATGATAAAGAAAGTAATGTAGAGCATACTGACGAGGAAGATATTCAGAATGTCTCAGGCAGTAGCAGTTCAAGTAGCTCAATTCCAAATGAAGTAAACTTGCAAGACGTTGCAGTTGAAGGGAGAGATGAACAAATCAGAAGAGAACCAGTTTGGATGGCAGATTATGAAACGGGTGAAGGGCTTTCAGAAGAGAAAGATATGCTTGCAATGATGATGGTAACCGATGATGAACCATTTTTATTTGAAGAGGCGGTAAAAAGCAAGAAGTGGAGAGAGGCGATGACAGCAGAAATTCAAGCTATAGAGAAGAATAAGACTTGGGGATTGACGGATCTGCCTAAGGGTGCTAAATCCATTGGAGTTAAGTGGGTTTTCAAGACCAAACTTAATGAAAATGGTGATATTGAAAAATACAAGACATGGTTGGTAGCTAAGGGGTATGCACAACGTTATAGTGTAGATTTTACTGAAGTATTTGCACCAGTTGCAAGACTCGACACCATTCGAGTAATTCTTGCAGTAGCAGCACAAGTAGCAGCACAGTATGGTTGATAAGTTTTTCAGCTTGACGTGAATAGTGTTTTCTTCATGGTGAGCTCAAGGAGGAAGTGTTTGTGCAACAGCCTGATGGGTTACTAAGAAAGGAGAAGAAGGAAGGGTTTACAAATTAAACAAAGCTCTATATGGCCTCAAGCAAGCACCAAAGACATGGTACATCAAAATTGAGGCTTATTTTCCGCGTGAAGGCTTCGAGAAATGTTCAAGTGAGCATACTTTGTTCACTAAATCAGTTGGAGGTAAAATTCTGATAGTAAATCTATATTTAGATGATTTAATTTTTATTGAAAATGATATGAGAATGTGTAATGAGTTTAAGAACTCAATGACGCTGGAGTTTAATATGTCTGATCTAGGAAGAATGAAGCATTTTCTTAGAGTAGAAGTGTTGCAGAATTGAAATGATATCTTCATTTGTCATAGAAGGTATGCAAGAGAGGTATTAACAAGTTTCGAAATGGCAAGTAGTAATGTAGTGAAAAATCCAATTATTCCCGGTACAAAGCTGTCAAAGGATGAAGGATGAGCTAATACAACTTTGTTCAAACAAGTAGTTGGAAGTTTTATGTACTTAATTGTGACTCGTCCTGACTTAATGTATGGTATAAGTCATTAGCAGGTACATGTACTTAACTGTGACTCGTCCTGACTTAATGTATGGTATAGGTCATTAGCAGGTACATGTTAGGCCAAGCATGTCACACTGATTGGCAGCCAAGAGGATTCTAAGGTATTTGAAAGGGACAACTGAGCTAGGCATTCTTTACAAGAAGGGGGAAGGCAGTTCAAAACTCTTGACGTTCACGGATAGCGGATATGCTGGTGATCTTGACGATAGGAGGAGTACTTCTGGATATGTGTTCAAGATAGGATATGGAGTTGTGTCATGGTCTTCAAAAAACAACCAGTGGTGACTTTGTCTACAACCGAAGCTGAATATATTGCAGCAACTCTTTGCGCGTGTCAGTGTATATGGCTCAAAAGAATTATGGAAATGATTGGAATGGAGGAGAATGAAGGTACTATAATTCAATGTGATAATAGTTTTGTCATTCAATTGTCTAAGAATCCAGTTTTTAATGAAAAAAGTAAGTATATTGATGTGTGATTTCATTTCTTGAGAGACTTGGTGAATGATGGTGTTGTGGAATTGAAGTATTGTAGTTCTCAAGAACAAATTGCAGACCTGATGACAAAGTCACTTAAGCTTGAGCAGTTTGAGAAACTTCGTAGCATGCTTGGAATGGTGAATGCATCAGAAGTAAGCTAAATACATATATTTAGCTTAAGGGAGGGAATGTTAGCTATAGGTTCGTTGTTTTTGGTTGAGTTTACTCTTTCAACTAGGTAGTTGCAATAAGACATATTCTTTAGGAAGATAGAGTTTGTTTTTCATTCACTACGCTATAGGCTTGTGAAGCGTAGATTTGATTATTTTTTTCTGTGTAAAGGCTATAAATAGCTATTGATCTTGTTGAATAGAACCACATTTCCTCAATTCAGTATCTAAGTTTTCTAAGTTCTGATTTCCAACAGTATTGTTGTTTCTAATAATATAATTCATAATAGATGACATTTTAAACTTTATACTGTAAAATATAAATTATCTTGTCTTGTGGATTCGTTCACTAGCGTTAAGTTAGTTTTTTAGTTAACTTGAACCACTCTTTCTTTCTTCTAATTTATCTATGTCTGGTTTACTTTTTTTCTTATAAATTCATCTATTACATTATCATTCAAAATTGTATTCAAGTTTTCATGAAATGGAATTCATTTGAAACCATACGATAAACGTTTGTTCCTTAAAAATCAAGCAATTAATATCTGATGTTTAATATTTTGAAAAAGTAATGTTTTCGCCCACCCAAAATTTTCACCAATTTGAAGAAATAAAACATTAAACAGTTTAAAACTTTAACACTTTGAGCACAAAACAAAATGGTATCACTAAAAATAACATGACAACTGTGAAACAAAAAATTTAAAAACTACAATGTTGAGAGTGGGATTTGAACCCACGCCCTTTCGGACCAGAACCTTAATCTGGCGCCTTAGACCAACTCGGCCATCTCAACAAGTGATGACAATTCATTGTCACTGTAGTTTATATATATTATTAAAATGAGAAAAGCGAAACCAAAGCAAGAGAACAGAATAATTTGTAATAATTCATTAAATCTTGCTAATAATTGCAGTGTTGTAGTACAATCTTTTCTTTCTAAAGTTGCATCTTTAATATATTTCTTACACGGTCTTGTTAGTTTACTTTTTTCACTTATTTGGTGTTTATGTATCATAATTTAATTTGATAGTATGGAAATTCTACTTAATAACCCAACTTTCAATACTCTTCTTTAAACTAAGATAATTTTTTTTGTAAAATTATCCTAAGTCAATCTACTTTCACACTCACCGGTTACTGTGACTCTGATACCATTCGATTTGAAAAGTGTATTAGAAAAAATTGAAGCAAAAAAATCATACGTGAGACGTGACTATACAAGATCTAAATGGTGAAATAAAATTCTTAAAAGAAGAAATAAAATAAAAAGTCAATGGCCTAGAACTAGAGTCTCTAGCCATTAAATTAATAAAAGAAAGGGGAAATGACATAAAGAAAGTGACATTGTAGAGATATCAAAGTTAAATGAGATGAATAAAGAGTTAGAAATAAGTGGAATAAATGCTCTCTATAATAGTAAGTCAAAAATGCTACGTACCCAAACAATTATCATATATGATAATTTTTCACTACAAACAGTAGCATTATTAGATACATGAACATATGAAAATTGTACGAGGAGAACTAATTCCTACTAAACCGGTCGACTCGGTAACGAACCCGATCCGGTCCGGACCGGTAAGCTTTAACGGGTTAGGGGTTGGTTTTGGCCCCCAACCCCAACCCGCACGGGTTATGGTAAAATCTGGTAAGGTCCGAACCGGTAACGAAAATTGGTAACGTTACCGATTAACCGAATCGGACCGCTAACAAAAAAAATAAAAAATAAAAAAAAGGTTGCTCTCTAACGATATTGTTACCGTTTTGAGGGGGTCAGGGGCTGGGGGGGTTGCCAACAGTCATTTAGACCGATTGACCTTTATTTTTTTTTGTTTATTATTCTTTATTAATTACATTTTTACCCTTTAAAAAATTTATAAATACTCTATATTCTTCTCATTTTTATCACACAATTATTTCTACAATTTTCTCAATTCTCATACTCTCTTAATTCTCTCTATTATCAATTCTCAAGTTATTATTATTAATTTTCAAAGTAGCAAGACTTTGAGCTTCGACTTTCAATTGAATTCTGAATCTTGAAGTTTGGTACATTCGTTTCATTCTCTAATTATTTTATTAAATTGTCATATTTATTTGTTGACTATTTAAATTAAATTTTAAATTAAATATTTTATAATGGATAGGCTAAAGAGAATGGGTAAATCTATTTCAAGGGTAAAAAATCTAAAGGTTCTACTTCATCATCTAATCAAAATATTGATTATGATCAAATGCAAGAAGATTTTGAAATAGGAGAAAAATGAGTAAATTGTGGAACTTTTATAGAATTGAGGGCACTGATAGAGTTAGATGTAATATTTGTGGGAAAACTTATAAACATAAGAGAGGGGTGGTGACGGGGAGACAGCTTGTCCGAAGAGTTGTTGGAGTTATTCAAGCTAATAATAGAAAAAATAGAATTATAGATTTTAAAGAAAAATGTAAACAATTTAATTTGAAACCAAAATTCATGTCAGGTGAAATTGTTACACGGTGAAATTATACTTATTTATTTTTAAAAGAATGTTATAAGTATAGAGACTCCATAACATATGTTTCAAATGTTCATTGTAAGAACATGATTCATATGTTAACTGACAAACATTGGACATCAATTTATGAACTTTTAAAAAATTTACGTAAATTTTACACTGCTACTGTTGAATTTTTAGGATCTTATTACCCAACAGTTTGTAATAGTTTAGCTCATATAGCTGAAATTTCATATTTACTTTGGGGTTTAAAATCAAATATAAAATATAAAGCTGCAGTTACAGTTATATTTGAAAAGTTTTAAAAAAAAATCCTATTCCCGATATTTATTGTATTGGTGCAGTCTTAAATCCTTCTATTAAAAAAGTAGTTTGTCATAATTTAATATTTAGTTTATATAGTTATATGAACGTAGGTTCAGAAGAAACTCCATCTTCCATTGATTGCATAAGTAAACTTGATAGTAATTTAACTAACATTATATGAATATAATGCTACATTGTTTGATAATAACAAATTTGCTACTAATATTCCTTCTAGTTCTGTTTCTGTGTCTATATCTGCAGGATTCGATGAAGACGATGATAATGAATCTTTAGATATTTGGAACACTTTTACAACAGCACAAGCAACCACAAATTAAAATTGTGATGAGGTGCAATTTTATTTACAAAAGTCAATGGAGTCGAAGAAGAACTTTCAACTTTTACAATGGTGACAGGATAACAAAAAATAATTTCCAGTACTTGCAACTATGGCACGCGATGTTCTTAATGTGCTTATCTCAACAGTGGCTTCTGAAAGTGCATTCAGCGAAGCACGAGACCAAATAGGAGACACACATCACTCATTGGGTGGAATCACATTAGAAGTGTTAGTCGTCTTAAGGGATTGGATCAGATTAGAGAGAAGAAATCAAGGATTGGAAGACGTTGAATCTACGGAAGATGAAGAATCGACAATATTTTGGAAAGCGGGAGCACAAGTTGCGGCGGAAGAGGGACTGTAATTAATACTCCAGATTTAGAGGCTATGGAACAACAACAATCAATCAACATATAAATTACGAAGAACTTGTTAAAATGATGCATAATATATAAATAAAATCATTATTACTTCATTATGTACTCTTTTTAGCATTATGAATAATGAAAGTTCGAAAGTTTACATCTTATCATTAGTTTTTATTTTATTATTTTTTTAGTTATTAACTTATGTCTTCTAATTTAATAAATAACTATAATATAAACTATAAAATACAAAGTTAACTTTAAATTTTAAAATATAAAACATAAAACATAAAACTATATTATATTAAATATTTAATTTGAATTTAGTTTACATTTTCGCAATTTAAAAAAAAATCTGGCCCGGTCCGACCGGTTCAACCCGGAATCGCACGAATCTATCGAAAATCGGTAAGGAACCGGTCCAAGAGTCTTGTAGTCCGAATCCAGATCGTAACGGACCAAACCGTTCAATCCAGACGGCCAATCGATCCGACCGGATCAACCTAGACACCTATAATTCCTACCCAATATTATGAAAAAGCTTCAAAATGCATTACTGGATATCAACTCAGTAGACGAAATTAAAGTCAGCAAAATAACAGAGTTATTAGATGCAAAATCATCAACTACATTAGGCCCAGAAAATGGAGATATGGAAGATCATCAAAGGATGGCCCAAACTTATCATCTTACATGATATCAAAAGCCTAAACTTCAAAAACCCTAGAAATTTTCTTCCCCTGCCGCCGGCACCACCCCCCCCCCCTCCCACGGCGCCGCGGCTCCCTTCTTCCCTTCAAGAAATTTCTTGGTTTTTCTTTTCTTTCTTCTCTAAATTGATACTCATGATTCTCCCACTGTTGACGCTTCTACCTCCACAAATCTCACCACCAAGTCGTCACCCTCTTTTCATCCCGCTCTCACTGTTTCTAACATCAAGAACCATATCCCTATCCGTCTTGATCAAGAAAGCAGTCAGTATTATCCTTGGGTTGAACTGTTTCGCAATCATGCATGTCTCTATAATGTGCTTGATCATATTGATGACACTATTCTGCGCCCTTCGGAGGTTGATGATTCTACTTGGTGTCGTCTAGACGCCGGTGTCAAACAATGGATATATGGTAGTAATTCTCAGAATCTACTTCTTACTATCATAAAATCTGACTCCACAGCCCGTGAATTGTGAAATCGTTTGGAGGAATTTTTTTAGGAAAACAAGCACACTCATGCTGTGTATTTAGAGGAGCAATTTAACAATACACGTCTTGAAAACTTTTCCAATGTGACTGAGTACTGCAAACAGTTAAAGCTCATAAACGATCAACTTGTTGTTGTCGACTCGCCTGTTACTGACACCAAAATGGTGTTACAATTGATTGATGGCCTCCCTAAACGCGAATATGATACATTGGCCAACATGATTCAACAGGCGGATCCGTTACCCAGCTTTAACAAAGCTCTCTCACGCTTGTCGCCAAAAACCCGCTAAGCAAAGAATGGATCACACGCATGGCTCCCATCATCAAGACAGCGGCCAAGCCTCAAGACTGAGCCGCGACGCCTTCCCCATTCCAGTACCAGCAGTACTTCAACCCTTATTCCCACTACGGGTTGTTAGGTCCAGCTCCAGCACCACAACAAGTCCACTTCATGCAGGGACAGTTCCAGCAGCCCTCCTCCGCCATTACACCCACTGAGTTGGGTCAGGCTTTCAGCACCCTCAACATGCAACAGCCTGACAACAATTGGTACATGGACTCCGGAGCCACATCTCACATCACTCAGTCTGCAGGTACTATTCCAAAACTGTGCAGTTTAAAGCATCTTCAATATGTTACAGTTGGTAGTGGACAACGCATTCCAGTAAAGGGTTATGGTACATCATACACACAACCTCCCCATCCACCATTCTCCCTTAAAAATACTTTATATTCTCCATACATGATTAATAACCTAATCTGTGTCCGTCAATTTACTCGTAATAATTCTGTCTCTGTTGACTTTGACCCTTTTAGTTTCACTGTAAAAAAGATATTCGTACGGGAACACCTCTTACGAGATGCAATAGCACGGGGGATCTCTATCCATTCACATCCACCTCCGCTGCCAGATCTTGCTCTCCCGTTTCTCTAGCGGCTATTTCTTCTTCGACATGGCATAATAGGCTTGGTCACCCATGACTTCCAGTCTTTAATTTTCTTAGAGGCAATAATTTTATTACTTGTAATGGGAAGCTTGCCCAAAATTGTGTTTCTTGTTCTTTAGGCAAACATACTCGTCTTCCGTTTAAATCATCTACTAGTGTTACATTTGCATCATTTGATACAATATATGTCGATTTATGGACATCACATGTTGCTAGTTCTCTCGGTCATAAATATTATGTTGTCTTGCTAGATGATTTTTTTCACTATATCTGGTTGCACCCTCTCAAATATAAATCGGAATTGTTTATCAAATTTCTTGAGTTTTGACAATTTATCCAAACACAATTTAAAAAAGGTATCAAATCATTTCAGTGCGATAATGGTCGTGAATTCAATAACTCTATGTTTCACCGTTTTTGTACCAATAATGACATGATTTTTCGCTTCTCATGCCCTCACACCTCACTACAAAACGGTAAAGCTAAAAGAATCATCTGCACCATTAACAATATGATTCACACCCTATTGATTTATGTCTCCCTCCCTCCATCCTTCTGGGTATATGCTGCTAAAATGTCAGAATACATTCTCAATATTCTCCCTACTAACACTCTTCACAACATGTGTTATACCCCGTATTTCCATAGCTACTAAGTGAGAACATGATTATAGAATTAATATTGGAATGTCGAAAGGAAAGGATTTTTACATTTCCTTATACGGAAAATTTTCGAGATTAATGTGATGACAAGAATTAATTATAGTAATTGAATTCTTTCCAATAAAAGTATGGACTAAGTGTTAAATTATTAAGTCTTGGTGTTGTATGGTATAGGGCCATCGAAATTGTTGAGAAAAGTTGGCTAAGGGTGGGATATTATTTTTGTGAAGAGAATTCTTGACCAATAGGAGGAGAGCAAGTGCCCTCTCCACTTGTCTTGCAAAGACTCCACCTTAGTATATATAGATAAGTCTTGAAGACTTGGAACATAAGACCTTCATCCATACAAACCCTCATCTCTCCTTAACCTAGATATTTCGAAATCACCATAGCCAACAAGAACAAGATCAAAGTATTTTCTTTCCAAGATTAAGCACTCTTAACCCCTAAATTTAGGTTGGGCCGAAAATAGAATGAAACCCTAGGGGTTTTTCGTCGAATTTTTGGAAGCGAAACGTGAAGAGAAGTTGCTCCTAAGGTTGTAGGGGATACATATATGTGATTGTAACTTGAAGAAGTGGAGCGAAACGAAAACTGTGGACCAATAAAGACCGGACTGTTTTGGGGCATTGTTGGGCAAAAAATGGGGTAAAAGTCCTTTTTTTTAAAGTAATTGGATATTACTTATTGTTATAATGTATGGATGAACTTGTGTTAAAAATAATGAAGAACAAAAAGCGTTTGAGCCATTTTTGGGGCTAAAACCGATTTGGGACATATTTGGTGTAAATGGAATTCGTTGGTTATTGTCGTTGTTATCTTCACCTATTGCATGTTATAATGGATTAATATTGTTGTTAATAAGTTGTTATAACTTATGTAGAAGTTTTGGAACTCGAATTGGAATAAAAATGATTAAAGAAAGAGTTATCGGATTTTAGTTGTCGGCCGTAGAATCTATAAAACTGTTGGATATTGTCGTACAATTTTTATGGACTGTTTTAGGCGTGTTGTATTGCTGGAAAATCATCCCCTAACATGCATGATTAATGTGGTAAAATGGCTAATGAAAGTCCTAAAGAATAGGGGTATAAAAAGGGTATTAAAGGCTTCACATTGTACCCTTAATATTGTAGAATTGTGGACTGTTTTGTGCCGAGGATTGTGGACTGTTTTGTATAGATTGTGGGGAATAATTCTACTCGTCAAGTTAGGCGTGTAATCCCCTTTGGTTAACTGTTGGTTGTGCCTTAAATGTGTCTTGTTGGTTGACGAATATGGGCCTTGAAAAAAGTGGAAAAGTACGTAGAAACAAAGGAAGTACTGCCCAATTTTCCGTAGAATTAGAGGGCATTATTTGGTATAAGTCTTACAATAGTAAGCTTGAAATTGATAGAAGTGTTATCGTTATTATAGGTTGAAGTACTACATGTAGCATATTCTACTTGGAATTTGGAATAGACGATTTATGTCAAGAAGAACACGTATTGCTACTTGTCGTGTTGGTTAGTCGTCACGAGGTATGTGAACTTCTTCCTTCTTTTGACATGATTATTGAAAAAGTCTATGTGACTTGATTTTGGTGAGTCTATGTGACTTGATTTTGGCGAGTCTATGTGACTTGATTTATTGAAATAAGTAAATTGATTTTGAAAGTATACGAGTCTTGATTATGAAAGTATGAGTGACTTGGTTTGAAATGTATAAGTTACTAGATTTCTTTAAATGATTATGAGACTTCATTTTCAAGTTATGAGACTTGATTTTGAAAGTTAAGAGACTTGATTATTTTGAAAGTTATGAGACTTGATTTGAAAGTTAAGAGACTTGATTATTTTGAAAGCAATGAGACTTGATTTTGAAAGTTATGAGACTTGATTGGTTTTAATAGTGAAAGCGCCTTGGTGCAAAAGTATAAACTTGATTTCGAAAGAGTATGAAATCTTGAGTTTTAAAAGTAGAAGTTTATTGCTTCAAAAAGAATAAATGACTTGATTTAAAGTGAAGTAACTTGATTTAAAGGTATGAGTTACTTGAGATTTGAAAGTAGAAGTTACTTGATTTCAAAACCTTGAATTGAATTTCTAAAGGTGTAGTAACTTGATTTGGAAAGTATAGATTACTTGATTTGAAAAGTATGGATTACTCGATTTAAGGAGAATAAATGACTTGAGGTTGAAAGAAGAGGTTCTTGGTTTTAAAAGTATAAGTTACTTAAGTTTAAAAGTGTAAGTAACTTGATTTTGATAGCAAAAGTATTTTGGGATTCATTCTCCCTAAATATTGCATGAAACGATTCTTTTATAAATAATAGACGTACATAATACTTTGGGTTCAAATCCCGTACATGATATGGTAGTGCTTTAGTTTTCTAAAATGAAAGTGTTATAACGGCTTTATGGGAAGTTTGTTATAACAAGGTTTGTGGAAAGTCAAGAGATGGTTTAAAATGTTGTAAGGAAATCATGGGAGAATGTCCATGATTAAGTCCTTCATAAAGTACATGATATGTGGCACTTTGATTCTCAAAGATGTTTTAAAGTAATACGTGATGTCTATTGCCCTGATTTGCCAAACCATGTCTTAGAAAGATACTTGGTATGATAAGTGTCTTGATGATGGTTTCAAAATGATACATGTATTGGATTCTACTTCCTAGTGATACATGTAGTACTTGGGCTTTTCTAAAAATGGAAATTTAATTTATAAAGTGAATGTACGACTCACGTACATTGTTGTAATGGACTTTAATCCTTAGTGATGCAAGGTGTGATAGTGCCTTGGTGTTATAAAATGAAAGACTTGTTAGTGTCTTGTTTATTTTAGAAAGGAAGGCATGGTATTGTCTTGGTTATTTTAGAAAGGAAGACATGGTATTGTCTTGTTTGTTTTAAAAGGAAGACATGATATTGTATTGTTTGTTTTAAAAGGAAGACATGGTATTGTCTTGGTTATTTCAGAAAGGAAGGCATGGTATTGTCTTGTTGTTTTAAAAGGAAGACATGGTATTGCATTGTTTGTTCAAAAAGATGGTGCCTTCATTTTGTCTAATGAGAGTTACAGATTACTTAACTTGTATATGTTGTTCATCATAGTCATTAGTGCTAGTGTTATAAGTATAATCGCGGGGTAAACCCCCAAGACATTATACATCTCCTGAGTATAATTGCGGGGTAAACCCCTAAGACATTATACATATTCCGTGGATTTGCTCCCCACGATGCGAGTATGGCGTATATGCTCATGCGAGTCCGTTGGTCTCATGCGGGTGAAATACTGCTATGCGGGTGAATAGTCCTATGCGAGGAAATTACCTCATGCGGGTCCACATGACCTATGCAGGTGAAATAGTCTCATGAGTATGATTACATAATGATACGACGGGTGGGTGGCCCTAGATTGATCATAAGCTTCCCAGTTTAAAGCGGTAAAGTTTACTCTACTTTTTAAAAAGACACAGTGTACTGATATTTGAGTATTATACTTTTTACATGCCGATGGTGATGTTGTAATTCCACGGGCATGATTATCTGATGATGGTTGTATATTATACTTGTTACATGCTGACAGTGATATTGTATTCCACTAGCATGCTTCTGTGATATTATATGTTGAGGGCAGGTGTCCCTGATTTTGACATGGCTTTCATATGTGAAAGTGCGATTATTCTGATGGTACGGTGATACAAGGTACAATTAGCTCTGATTGTTAAATGACACGGAAGGATCTGGTATCTGATATTCATACTTACCCCGCTGCTTACATTTGTGCGATTATGATCTTGTTTATCAGATCGTATTTTCTTTCCATATTTGGTACATGTTATCGACTTTTCTGGGACTGCGTTCATGTTTGCAGGTCTAGGTACTCAGTTGTGGATCCGCGAGCTTAGGATCTTGGTTCAGCATTTTGAGATGGCTCCAATGTTTCGGAGCTTGTCATTATGGCTAGGTATATTCAGAGGTACGGCGGGGCCTTGTCCCGTCATAGTTGTCAACAAAATCTGAGAGGTATGTATTCATATGTGTGCTGGACTGGCTAGAGTTGTATTTACATTGTTGAACAATGTAGACCTTTTCGGGTGATTTATATTATGGCAGCCTTATCGGCTTTTGATGCGCGAAAAGATGCACACACTTAAACGCAAGTGCACGTTATCGTGACAAGTAATATAGTCTTAGCAAGACCGAATATCGTCCACAAGGATTAGAATTCAAATACCAAATATCTATCTTTTGGTATCTATTTAGTAAATTGATATTTGATTTTGTGGTTTATAACTACGAATTATAAAGGCTAATTTAACTAATGAATTTACTTCAGTTGTGATGAGAATAGGGCTTCCACGTCTCCTCACTTTCCGCTTATGTTACTTATTAATGCAATAACTTATGGTCTTCTTCTTTTGGAGAAAGCAGGTTCACTAAATCGTTTTATACTCCCGTTAGGGTTATATAAACACTCAACCCCAGTATTGCTCCTTTCTACCTTTCGGTGATAAGGATGACTCTATAGGAGGATTAAGACTAAGAACCTAGTTAACCGTCACGCACAATGCGTAAAATTAGGGTTGTTAGCCACTCGTTAAACGCTACATAAATAATTGAGGTATTTTCATCCTCAATCCAAGAATGTCTACCCAACTTACATCATATTCACAATCCCCTCCTTTCGGAGTCTGATTAGAAATCATATAGTGATAATTAGTTGTCAATTAACTACCAAGCATTCAATTTAATTATTGGATAGATCTCAACAAGAAGAAGAATAACCATAAGCATGCATTAAATCATAACATAAGTTTCTAGAGATTCAACATGAAAGTTTTATAGAGGAATTAGTTCCTAGCCATTGACATGACAAGAACTAATTCCATGTTCTTCATAAAACTGAAATAAAAACAAGAAAAGGAAAGGAAATTTACTAAACTATGGTCTCCAATCTCCAAGCAAGAAAGTCTTGTGTTGTGCAAGAAAGGGAACCCTTAAAAACTGCCTAGGGTTCTCCTTTTATAGGCTCCTAACCGCCTCAACTTTTCCTCGCAGCTCGCCCAAAATCCCTCAAAACATTATTTTTCCGCGCGCCGCTGCTCACAGATTAGCGCACGGCGAAATTTCGCAATACTTCGGTGATTTGGCCGCTGCCCCGATCTTCGATGTCGTAGCCATGGCGCAGAACTCTCAGAGCCTTTCGAATGTTGCCAGCCACGGCTGTCTGGTTTCACTGCTCGCCACTTTCTCTGTTTTTAGCTCTGGAATCTCCTCTTTTAGCTCATTTTCCGTCATTTGGCCATTTTAACCACTTTGACTTAAAAGAAAGGAAAACTATCCTAATACGACACTTATTTGTACAAAAAGGAACAAAAAACTAACTAAAACTGACTCAAAAAATGTATATAAAATACCCCGATCAAATACCCCCAAACTTAACCTTTGCTCGCCCTCGAGCAAAGATAGAAAGAAAGAAATAAAAGACTCAAGAAACGAAAATAAAGGACTCACTGACATTGATCACTTTTCCTGCATTAGTGTTATCTAGAAAAACATGAAGGTTAGCAGAATAATATGCAGGAACATATAGCATGAAATTTCAGCACACTAAACACATTAAGCTAGATATTTCGCAAACTCTTTTTTTATCATGCTTAAAGGAAGTCAACATACTGAATCATGCATGAAAATTCAAAAATCCTATGGCATGCTTACTTGCTATTCTCCACTAATCCTGGATATGCATAAAAGAGATCTTCAGGACTTTTAAGGGTTGTAATGTAGGCTTAGGCACGGGTATGTAAAAATAGGCATTTAGGCTCATTTTTGTGTACCATAAGCTCTTTAGCTTTTCAATTTTTCCCTTTTCTTTTGATTCTTTCCTTCACTTCAATTCTATCTTTCCCCTCTTTTGTTTTGGGAGAGTGAAGTGTATTATAATAACAAGCACCCCCAAACTTAGGCTTTTGCCTCTTTCTTATTACTTTTATCAAAGCAACAAGCTCATTCACTCTTTTTGTCTCTTTTTTTAACACACTTGATTCCACTATTTCATATTTTTACTTATGGCACACTTTGTGGGAATATAGGGTGTCAAAGAAGAAGTTTCACTTTTTAGGCTCAATGGGGCTGACTAGGGATACTTTTTAAAGTCCGGGATAGAAAAGAATGGTAAGAATTGGTTATCAAAGAAATGCCTGAGTCATCTCCCTAACATGCATATCCTAACTATTTCGCCTCAAATAGCAAGCAATCATAACACATAAGTATTTATCATTTAGCATGCATAATTTAAGCAAGAAACTCCAAATAGACAGATTCTGTGAGTTTTTGGCATATCTAACCTAAGTGTTTAGATAGTTGCTTGTATTCCATTACATTATTCCACCTTACTTCACTAGGTGTTTCTAGTAACTACAACATACATGATCTTTTGACAGACAATTATGACTCAAAAAAAAGAAAAAAATTTGTGACTCAAAAATACATAAAACAATAAAAAGATTTAAATAAAACATAACAAGACACAAATAAAACACCCCCAAACTTAAATCACACATTGTCCCCAATGTGTGTAGACTCAAAGACAGTAAAAGAAATAAGACACTTACAAACTTCGGCTAAAATGGTGGTGGTGGCGGTGGATAATGCATCGACTATCGATTGAACAGGAACTCATCTCGTCATATCCACTGGTGCAACCGTTGTTGCTCCCGCCAATTCTTGTTGCCGCTTGTCGCAACTCATGTTGTCCCCTGTCTCAACTCATTTTGTCCTTGTATCATTGTGTCGAAATGTTGCATCATCATTCTCGTTCTCGAGCACTTGCTCCATCATAGGCACCGGAGGTTCTCGCTGTGGTTGGTGGTGGCTAGGTCTCGCCTCATATCGAGCCCCTATTTCGTGCTCATTCGCTCATTGCGGCCTCTGCCGCTGATGTCGCTGGTTGTACTCTTCGCCCGTCACGGGGCTTGGGTCCGGGAAAGAGTGCACTATCCCATGACACAAAGTGGCTGGTTTCTCTCATTAGTAGATGGGTAGGCTTGGGACCCCACTCATGTGACATAGCTGTGATAATCGAGCCATGTCCCAATCCACCTTGTTACCAACCTGATTTCTCAATGCTCGCACTATTTCTTTCCCCACATCAATTGTTTTTCCCGCCATGATCCCATATATCAATTTGATCCTATCTTCCGCACTGGTGAAGTGTGTTGATGGGATCAGACGGGCACTGATGAAATATAGCCAACCCTTGGCTGTTTTGTTGAACTGGCACCTGCTCAGTCCTCTTGACCCATTTCTTGCAAGATCAAATGCAGCCCCAGGGTAGCTCACTGTGTCTGCAATGTTATTCCAGTCGATGTTGGAAGTGCTTCTAGACCATGTTCTAAAGAGGTTCCAATCATCACTTTCTTCAACATCAACCGTCTTTAGTTGTATATTTATATCTTCTGCCGTCACAGGCACATATTTTCCCCTTACAAAGCATCCCCTTTCCACCCTCTCCGGAAAGTTAGCATAGAACTCACACACCATTGTTGTGTTCATTGGTGCTATTTTCTCCGGATTGACAAATCTCCTCCACCCCCTTAACTCAATCATTGCCCGAATGGGCTCATAAACATCTTTCTCCCCAAATGACTCCCTCTGATAGTTCATTCCTCTTCGAGGATTAAGTGGTCCGTATCGCTTTTTGTATCTCTGGAAGGCTTGGTAGCTCACAAACCTAGTATTATCGTATTGTGGGGCTGGGGTGGATGTGGAGGCTCTTCTTTTTTTGGTGGACATTTTTAAAACAGTTTTGCAGCTTACAATTTAGTGGCACAAATGTTTCCTATACAATCAACAACTAGCAGCGAACACAACACCCCCAAACCTCAACTCTTCTACCCAATACCCAACCTCCTTTTCTACTCTTTCTCCAAACTTCACAATCAACTTTTTAGCACCCAAACTACTTCACAGCTACAATACTCCTTCAAACTACTACCTCATGTGACTTCAGTAAAGAACTCAAGAACAGAAAAAGATTACCTTTTTATGAGAGGATTCAAGCTGTTCTTGTTTCAAATGGTGGTTTGAGGCTATGGAATGGAGCTTTGTTGTTTGAGATAGCTAAGGGTTTTTAGGAATTTAAGAGTTTTGGTTGTGGTTGGGTTGGATTTGTGGGCAAATTTTTGGATTTTCGTGTGTTTTTGGAGAAGAAGGGTTAGGTTTTTGAAATTAGGATTGGGGAAAATCTGATTTCTGGGCGTTTTAAGTTTCTGGATTTCCGCTTTGGCGCCGCGGCGCCCAATCTTCTGCACTCCTTCGGGACTTTCTGCGCCGCGGCCCTGTTACGGGGCGCCGCGGCGCCTAAACTTGGCAAATTTTCTGGAATTCTGCCGCCGCGGCCCTGCTCCTGGGCGCCGCGGCGCTTAAACTTCAGCACCTCTACAGTTCTTTTGGCGCCGCGGCGCGCTGCACTCGCTTTTTCTCGAAATCTGGCGCTTTTTCGCCCTTCAGTTTATTTGTCTATCCCTGTCAATCACAACACAAACGCTACAACCCAAGACCATGATACTGTTCTAGATAAAATAAAATAAACTAAAAGACAGGAATTAAAATAACATAATTGAAAACGTTGGGTTGCCTCCCACTTAGCGCTGTCTTTAACGTCTTTTAGCCGGACGCAAGTTCCTTAGTTTAATAAATGTGAGGTGTATTAACCCCACAACAAATCCATTTTTTCCACATTGTTCATTTTCTTTTTCTTCTTCTTCTTCTCTTCTTAGCATTATCATCAAGCGAAGTTTCAGGAACACATACCTCCTTTAGTGGAATTTCGGCAAACCATGCCTGCTTTCTTGGGCTCATCTCTCTTTGGTTGACTTGTATTGGCTCACAGGGGGATTTGATGGTGCTGATTGCAAAGCACCCACTCATGGTTGGTGGCTCAATGACGTGTTTAAAAACTCTAAACACCATTTCTTCATTCTCCACCCTTAATGTTAACTCTCCTCTTTCAACATCAATCAAAGCTCTTCCCGTTGCTAGGAATGGTCTCCCCAATATGATAGGGATTTCCGCATCTTCTTCCATATCAAGAATGAGGAAGTCTGCAGGAAAGAAGAATTTTCCTACTTTCACAATCACGTCCTCAATTTTCCCTCTTGGATGAACCATCGCCCGGCCAACAGAAGCTTATCGTGGTTGGTTTGGCCTCACCCAACTCCAATTTTTTAAATACTGATAAGGGCATCAGATTTATACTTGCCCCTAAATCACACAGAGCTCTGTTGCATGTCACCCTGCCCACTGTGCAAGGTAGTGTAAAGCTCCCTGGATCTTTTAGCTTTGGTGGCAACTTTTTCTGCAAGATAGCACTACACTCTTCTGTCAGTGCTACTATTTCGTATTCTGCCAGCTTCTTCTTCTTCCCCAAGATCTCCTTCATGAACTTGAAATAGGAAGGCATCTGCTCCAAAGCTTCTATAAAAGGTATGTTGATATGCAGCTTCCTGAATGTCTCCAAAAATTTGGAAATTGTTTATCAACCGCCTTCCGCTGTAATCTCTGGGGAAAAAGGATTTTCTCTGTATATTCTTTCTCTGGAGTTTTCTCTACTACTGGGCTAGGCTCAATCACCTTCTCTTTTTCTATTTCTGCCTTCTTCTCACTTACATCGCCGAGGTGATCGCCGCTTCCAACTGCCTTCCACTTTCAATCGCATCGCTCGACATCGCTTCCTGGATTTACCTCAGTATTGCTGGCGGTACCGCGCTCTTTGCCTGCTTTGCTAGCTGACCCACTTGTGTTTCCAAGTTCCTGAACGAGGATCTAGCTTCGCGAATCGCGTCTGGCGTTGGCAAGTGTTGTCGCACTGCCGCTCGTCGCTTTTCACTGAACGGTATCAATCGCTGAGGCCGCGGGCTTGAATGAAGGCGGTCGATTCGTTCTCGCTGCTCGCATCGCCTCGTATTGATTCTGCTGCCCGGTATTGATTCTCACGCTTCGGTCTCATCTCCATGAGAAATTTGGGTGATTCCTCCACCGGATTATAAGTGTTGAGTAGGGTTGTTCTTGCATCCGATAATTACCTACCGCCGACACTCGCCGCTTCCATTGGTATATTGTTGGGATCACCAAGGACACCTATCGAATGTATGTGGGCCACCACATATCTCATGCCTTTAGGCATCTGCACCGCATTCATCGACATCAGATGTTGCCGCAATCGCCAAAAGGGTCACTTGGGCATTCAAGGCAGCAATAACATCTATTTCGTGGACTCCCACTGTTCTCCTCCCACTTGTCGACCTCTCTTCTGTGACATGGCTGTTAGTGGCCATATCTTCTAATAACTCATGAGCGTCGTGGGCTGTTTTCCTCATGAATGCTACACCTGCTGCTGCATCTATAATGGTTATGGTTGTACTGCTCAGCCTGTTGTAGAAGATGTGGACCAAGTTCCACAACTCAATGCAATGGTGTGGGCACTTTCTCTGTAGATCTTTGAACCTTTCCCAAGCTTCATATAAGGACTCTCCATCTGCTTGGTAGAAGTTGTTCAACTCCCCTCTCAGTTTTGCTGCTTTACACGGGGGAAAGAACTTGGCTAGGAATTTCTGTGCCAGCTCTTGCCATGTAAAAATCGAATCGGCGAGTAATTCAACCATACTTTGATCTATCCCAGTGAGAAGGAAAGAGCCTCAACTGACGACATCATCGCGAACGCCGTTATATTCGAAAGTTGCACATAGCTCCAAGAAATTAGCTATGTGCATACGTGGATCCTCCATGGCGATCCTCCGAATTGCACTGCGTGTGATGTACCATGCTCGTAATCACCGGTTTTATCTCGGTTGTTAGCTCTTTGCGCAGGAGCCTAATGCATGTCTGTGCTCCATTCACTCTTGGCAGCACATAGTCTCCCAAACTTCTTTCTGGCTGGATTTGGACTCTCTCCTCCGCGTCAATTGGCACTTGTCGAGGGGTTAGGTTGATTTTCACCTAACCCTTCTCTCATCATGTTATTATTTTGAGCACCGTCCATCTCTATCAAAGTTGCAATCCGTTGATTCTTTCTCGCTCGCATGTTTTCTCAATTTCGGATTGAAGGGAACAAGAGTGTCCGCTTCTTCTTCTCCTTCGCATAAACTGATTTCTGAAATAGATCAAAACAAACAAACAATCGATCACTTGTTTTTTTTTTTTGAAAATAAAAAAAACGTAAAAATTTAAAATAAAAATAAAAATAAAAACCAAATTAGAAATTAAAAATAGACAAATTTGATATTGAACAATGCCTAATCCCCGGCAACGGCGCCAAAAACTTGATGCGCGAAAAGATGCACATACTTAAACGCAAGTGCACGTTATCGTGACAAGTAATATAGTCTTAGCAAGACCGAATATCGTCCACAAGGATTAGGGTTCAAATACCAAATATCTATCTTTTGGTATCTATTTGGTAAATTGATATTTGATTTTGTGGTTTATAACTACGAATTATAAAGGCTAATTTAACTAATGAATTTACTTCAGTTGTGATGAGAATAGAGCTTCCACGTCTCCTCACTATCCGCTTATGTTACTTATTAATGCAATAACTTATGGTCTTCTTCTTTTGGAGAAAGCAGGTTCACTAAATCGTTTTATACTCCCGTTAGGGTTATATAAACACTCAACCCCAGATTGCTCCTTTCTACCTTTCGGTGATAAGGATGACTCTATAGGAGGATTAAGACTAAGAACCTAGTTAACCGTCACGCACAATGCGTAAAATTAGGGTTGTTAAGCCTCTCGTTAACGCTACATAAATAATTGAGGTATTTTCATCCTCAATCCAAGAATGTCTACCCAACTTACAGCATATTCACAATCTCCTCCTTTCGGAGTCTGATTAGAAATCATATAGTGATAATTAGTTGTCAATTAACTACCAAGCATTCAATTTAATTATTGGATAGATCTCAACAAGAAGAAGAATAACCATAAGCATGCATTAAATCATAACATAAGTTTCTAGAGATTCAACATGGAAAGCCCTATAGAGGAATTAGTTCCTAGCCATTGACATGACAAGAACTAATTCCATGTTCTTCGTAAAACTGAAATAAAAACAAGAAAAGGAAAGGAAATTTACTAAATGGTCTCCAATCTCCAAGCAAGAAAGCTTTGCGTTGTGCAAGAAAGGGAACCCTTAAAAACTGCCTAGGGTTCTCCTTTTATAGGCTCCTAACCGCCTCAACTTTTCCCTGCAGGCCTGGCCCAAAATCCGTCTGAAAACCTTATTGTTCCGCGTCGGCGTCGCGGCTCTGCAGACAGGCGCCGTGGCGCCGGAAATTCTGCAATCCTTCGGGTGATTTGGCGCCGCGGCCCTGATCTCTGCGCGTGGCGCGCGCCCCGATCTCTCGCATGCGTAGGCGCGCTGCAACTTCTGTAGCCTTTCTGAATGTTGGGCGTCGCGGCGCTTCGATCGCAGGAGGCGCCGTCCTGGTTTCACTGCGTTCGCCACTTTCTCTGTTTTTAGCTCTAGAATCTCCTCTTTTGCCCTCTTTTAGCTCCTTTTCCGTCATTTGGCCATTTTAACCACTTTAACTCAAAAGAAAGGAAAACTATCCTAATACGACACTTATTTGTACAAAAAGGAACAAAAGACTAACTAAAACTGACTCAAAAAGTGTATATAAAATACCCCGATCAGCTTTGCCTTGGTTATTTGGAAAAAAAAAGTGAGTGTTATTTATCTTTCGCGGTTTATTGTGTTGTATGAATACAAGGGTGCCCAGATATGGCACCAGTCACGGACACGGGGTTCGGGGCGTGACGACATGACCCCTACCGAAATTCTCTACCATAGAATCCCCTCCTATGATCATCTACGGATTTTCGGTTGTCTGTGTTATCTCAATCTTAGCTCTACCGCCCCTCACAAGCTCGCTCCTAAGTCCACTCCATGTGTCTTCATAGGCTTCCCACCGAACCATATGGGCTATCTATGCTACGACTTGTCCACTCGTCAAATCCACATCTCTCGTCACGTCACATTCGACGAGACCACATTCCCGTTTTCGAATCTTCAGAAATTCCAAAAATCGGATTACTCATTCATTGACGAGCCTGCTATCTCTCCCATCATCCTTGATCAGCTTATCTCTTCTGACTCGTCGACAGCGCAGCGACCCAGTGTTGAGGTGCCGCGACACCAACTTTTCAGAGAGGTCTGTTCTCCCAACCCGTCGACAACGCCGCGACACAGTGATGAGGCGCCGCGGTGCCATATTTCCATAGAGGCCTGTCATTCAGACAGAGCCGCGACGCTAGATCCAGGCGTCGTGGCACCTCCGACGGCTTCTCCCCCACCTTCTCCTTTTCCGACCCTACCATCAGTCTCAGCCCTCCCTACTCAGCCAGCACCACCTCTCACTGTCCCCACTCACCAAATGGAAACTCGTGCCAAGCACTTCAAACCCAAAGTCCAATTTAACTTGTCTTCCCAAACCATTTCTCCACTTCTCAAAAACCCTATATTGGTCAAACAAGACCCTAATTGGAATGCGGCTATGTCTGAGGAATTCAATGCTTTAATTAAACAGCACACATGGGATCTAGTACCTAGACATGAGGGGTGAATGTGATTCGTTGTCTGTGGCTTTTTCGTCACAAATTCAGAGACAGTGGAGATCTTGAGAGGTATAAGCCACGACTTGTGGCTAATAGCACAAATTAGCAGAAGGGCATTGATTGTGGTAATACCTTCAGCCCGGTTGTCAAACGGGCTACTATTCGCACAGTTTTGAGCATTGCCATGGGCAAACACTGTCCGATCCATCAGCTTGATGTGAAGAATGCATTCTTACATGGGGATCTGAGAGAAACAGTCTACATGCATCAGCCGTCAGGGTTCACCCATCCAACAGTTCCTCACTATGTGTGTCGTCTCCGTAAGTCACTATATGGCCTGAAACAGGTCCCCCGTGTGTGGTATGATCATTTTGTCAAGTATATCTTGCAGATTGGGTTTTTATGAAGCAAGAGTGATACATCACTATTCATTTTTCATCGAGGTAGTAGCACTGCTTACTTATTACTTTACGTGGATGATATTATTCTTACTGTCTCCTCCGACGGATTGAAAAATGAGATTATTGTCTTGCTTAAGTCCGAATTTGCAATGACTGATTTGGAGAAGTTGAGTTACTTTTTGGGGATATCAGTGACCATGTCTGTCAATCATATGTTTTTGTGTCAACGTAAGTATGCAGAGGAGAATGTGTACAGGGTTAAGATGGCGAACTGCAAAGAGATGCATACTCCAGTTGATTCTAAATCTAAGCGCAGTGTCATGGATGGTGCTCCAGTCTCTGATCCTACTCTGTATAGGAGTCTTGCAGATGCACTTCAGTATCTCACTTTCACCAGGCCAGACATAGCTTATGTTGTTCAGCAGGTGTGCTTATTCATGCATGCTCTCAGGGAGTCTCATTTCACTGCTCTTAAGTGTATCATTCGATACATTAAGGGCACTCTTGATTATGATTTGCACTTATACACCTCTGCACCAAACTAGTTACTTTCATATACGGATGCAGATTGGGCAGGGTGTCCGGACACGCGACGCTCCACCTCCGGTTTTTGTCTTTTTTAGAGGATAATCTTATTTCTTGGTCTGCCAAGCGACAATCTACCCTATCTCGATCCAGTGCCGAGGCTGAGTACATAGGTGTTGCAACTGTGGTAGCTGAGATTTGTTGGCTCAGAAATTTACTGTTTGAACTTCAGTGTCATTTGCGTCAGACATCTATTGTGTATTGTGATAACATCTCTGTCATCTATATTTCTCATAATCCGGTTCAACATCAGCGAACCAAGCATATTGAGATAGACCTACACTTCGTTCGTGAGAAAGTTGCGCTAAGTCATGTCAGAGTGTTACATGTTTCATCATCCTATCAGTATGCAGACATATTTATCAAAGGACTTTCCAGATAGTTATTTCTTGACTTCAGATCCAGTCTCAGCGTCCGGCCTCCTCCCGTTCCGACTGAGGGGTGTGTAAACATGTATATTATAGAAATAATTGTATCCCTACCCATAATTAGAATGTTTTCATATATTGTGTAAATATAATTATGGTAAGACTAGGATTCCTTTTTGTATAGTCTTAGGATTCCTATTGTATAAGGGATAAATATTGTACTCTATATATACTTTGATATTAATGAGAAGATTCCTAAGTTAATATCATATAACATTCAAATCCCACTCTTAACATTGAATTTCTCTATACCACACTGTGAGATTACAATGATATGTTGTGTGGGGTATGTTAGTTGTATTCTCATCATTATAAAATTTTCTTCTGTTGTTAAATATACCAAAAAAAACTTGTGCTGTTTTGAGATATCAATAAGAAAATCATCATTATCAGTAAGTTATTTTCTTTCACTGCTTTAAATTACTTATGTTATCAATCTTCTTATTATTAATAATAATTTTATGACTATACTTTTATTTAAAGATTCAATCCTAATTATCAGCAGTAGCTAAATCTTTCATTATACTATGTCATTGTTGAAATTCTGTCACTGTGTTCCTACTATTTGTTCTGTCTTTTCTGTTATCTTGTTTGATCTTACTTAGGTCTAGGTAACCGAGTAATTTTTTATTTAGACGTTGAAAAGTCCGATCTTTCATTGAATTAGCTTCAGTGTTTGCTAGATACGGATGGACTCTGATGAGTGTTCCCGTCCCCAAAATCCTAAGTTTAAGTAAGAATATGCTTAAGTAGCTGTTAGAGAATGGGCCAAAGCCGTGCAGCCCATTCCGTGAAGAGTCCCACTTCCCACTTTGTATCTATTTGATATATATTAGAATTAGTATTGTACCTTAATTATTATTGTAATATTATCATAATTGTATAGTTAGTCTCCTAATAGAATAGGAATTTAGATGTAAAGTAGGAATAAGATTCTTCTATTGTAATTGTATATATATGACTTTCATCAATAAGAATAATCAATGGATTAATTATTTCATGGTATCAAGAGTCTATGTTCTTTTTCTTGCTTCCGCTTCTCACTTTTTTTCTTGAAAACCGTGACCCTCCCTCGGATTTCCAACCAAAATTCGAGCCTCTCTTCTTCCAAAAACATCCTTCTTCACAAATTCTCTTCTTCGAATCTTCGTATTTTATTCACCATGACTGATAAAAACACATTTCATCATGCCCTCACAGTTTCTAACATCAAGAGCGTTCTTCCTATTGTTCTTGATCTAGAGAACGTCCGATATGGGACGAGGGCGGAATTATTCAAGATTCATGTCATGACACATCAAATTCTTCACCACATCATCCCTCCAGCTCCTCCTACGGAGGGTGATACAGCGACTACAACGGTCATGCTTGATGCAAAGGTTCTCCAGTGAATTTATGTCACTATATCCATGGACCTTTTACAGACGATTATAGAATCCAATTCTACAACTATGACAACGTTGAATCGATTGCGTGATATCTTCCAAGATAACAGTCATTCTCGCATTGTTATCCTTGAGCAGGAATTTTCTCAGGTTGTTATGGAGAATTTTCCTAACGTTTCTTCTTATTGTCAACGACTCAAGGACTTGGCGGATCAACTTCGCAACATGGGTGCTCCTGTTACCAATAGTCGTCTCGTTCTACAGATGGTTCAGTCCTGTCTGAGGCCTATAACGGTGTTGCGTCGATCCTTCGTCAAAAGAATCCCATTTCGGAGTTCTACCAAGCCCGCTCTATGCTCACATTGGAAGAAACAGGTTTGGCTAAAAAGGCGACCATTGGGGCTAGTCCTATCGTCATGATGACTGAGTCCACTTTTCCCCCTTCTAGTTCCACCAACTCGAGCAAAAATCGCAACAAAGGTGGTGGTAAAAAGGGCCAAAATCGAAAAAATAATGGTAAAAATCACGGCAGCAACAATGGAGGCAATCATCAGCAACAGTTCTGGGGCCCACAGTGGCAGTGGATCCCAACCCAGTACATCTCCGCAGCGCAGCAGTCTCAGCCCCTTCCAGCGCCGCGGCCCAGCTTCTTCTCGGGTCAGGCTCCGGGTTTCAGACCAGCTTATGGGCAGATCCAACAGTTCGACATACTTGGGCCTCACCCCCTCAGGCCCATCACGCAATGGGACCCACACATACCGACAATGAAGCAACAATACACACCCTTGGGTTGACTCAGCCAGATCTGAATTGGTACATGGACACCGGTGTCATTACCCAGATGACATCCGACCAATGTACTCTCTCGTCTTATTCCAATTTGAGCAGTAATCGTGGTATAATTGTTGGGAATGATAATTCAATTTCAATTCAGGGTTATGGTCATAAAACTTTGTCTCCTCCTCATCCACCACTCGTCTTGAAAAATTCATGCTCCGAAATTGATTAAAAATTTGGTGTATGTCTGTAAATTCACCACTGATAATTGTGTTTCTATTGATTTTGATCCATTCGAGTTTTCTGTGAAAGATTTCAAGACGGGGAGTCATCTCATGAGGTGTGACAGTAGGGGGGATCTTTATCCAATCACACCAAGTATCGATTCCTCGCGTCTAGCCATGTCTTCCACTTTTGCAGCTCTTGCTCCTTCCTTGTGGTATGCTCGTCTAGGTCATCCAGGACCGTCTATTTTGTTTGTCTTAGATAAAAATAAACTTATTTCGTGTAAGGTTACGCATAGTACTCCGAATTGTCAATCTTGTTCCTTGGGAAAAATTGTTAAGTTGTCATTTGTCGCCTCTACTTCTACTACTTCAATGTCATTTGATATTATTCATAGCGATTTATGGACATCTCTTGTTCTTATTTCTTTGGGTCACCGTTATTATGTTCTATTTTTAGATGATTATTCTAAATTTTTATGGACGTTTCCAATAACAAAGAAATCTCAAGTTTTTTCCATCTTCCAAAAATTTAGAGCTTTCATTAAAACTCAATTTGAACGAGAAATCAAGAATATCCAATGTGATAATGGCAAAGAATATGACAATGGGGAGTTTCGGGAATTTTGTGCTACTAATGGAATCAATTTTTATTTTTCTTGTCCTCATACATCTTTATAAAATGGGAAAGCCGAACGCAAAATTTGTACCATTAATAATATTATCCAAACTTTCTTGGTTCATGCTTTCGTACCCTCATATTTTTGGCATCATGCTCTACAAATGGCTACCTATATTCTTAGCATTCTTTGTTCTAAAGGTTTGACATATTCTACCCCTCTTCAAGTTTTATACAATAAGACTCATTCGTATTCGCATCTTAGGGTCTTCGAATGTTTATGTTATCCATTGTTTTCATCCACTACAATTAACAAACTTCAGGCACGTTCTACCCCTTGTGTGTTTTTGGGTTATCCGTCAAATCACCGTGGTTATAAATGCTTTGATTTGTCTTCTAAAAGAATCATAATTAGTCGTCATGTTATCTTTGATGAGTCTCAATTCCCAGTTTGTAAAGTAAAAAAACTTGTGCCTAGTTCGTATGCTATCTCCCCCTATGTTCTCATTTATTTTTCAAATTTGTCACAAAATACGTCGTCAGCGCCGCGTCCCTTAGGGGAGGCGCCGCGGCGCCTGCCTTCTATTGAACAGTCCAATTTACCTCCGTTGTCAGCGTCGCGGCGTCAGTCGTCCAGTAGCCAGGATACTTTAATTTCGTCGTCAGCGTCGCGGCGCCTAAATTCCAGAGAACACGGTTCATCAAGCGTCGCGGCTCCTTCGACGGAAATTTCTGAAAATTCTGAAAATTTCCAAAATTCACCTAATCCAGTCCAGAGTCATGGTTCAATCACTAGCAGTCAACGGGGTATTTTTAAACCAAAAAGACATTTTAATTTGAATTCTAATATTCTTAAATCACCCTTACCCAGTAATCCTGTGTCTGCCTTAAATGATCCTAATTGGAAAATTGTCATGACCGATGAATATAATGCTCTTATTGATAATAAGACGTGGGAGTTGGTACCCCATCCGTCTAGTGTTAATATTATTCCGTGGATTTTTACTCATAAGGAAAATTCTGATGGTTCATTTGCGAGGCATAAGGCTCGTCTTATTGGTGATGGTAAGACTCAGCAGGTTGGTGTGGATTTTGGTGAAACATTTAGCCCAGTGGTCAAGCCAGCTACCATTCGCACTGTGCTTAACTTGGCTCTTTCAAAATCATGGCTTAGATGTGAAGAATATTTTCCTACATGGTGATCTCAAGAAAACAGTGTATATGCATCAGCCCTTGGGGTTTAGGGATACTAGATATCATAATCATGTTTGTTTGTTGAAGAAGTCCTTGTATGAGCTTAAGCAGTCTCCACGAGCTTGGTATAAGAGGTTTGCCGATTATGTTTCGACTATGAATTTTTCTCACAACAGGTCTAATAATTCATTATTTATATATCGTCGTTGTTCTTCGATGGCTTATACTATTATATATGGATGATATTATCTTGACTGCCTCTTCTGATGCTTTGCGAAAGTCTATCATATGCTCAGTTCTGAGTTTGCTATGAAAGACTTGGGTACATTGAGTTATTTCTTGGGAGTTGTTGTTACTCGTCATGCAGGTGGATTATTCTTATTACAGAGGAAGTATGCAATAGAGATCATTGAGAGGGCTGAGATGTCATCCTGTAAGTCCACTTCTACTCCAGTTGATACTAAACCCAAGTTGGGTGTTGCAACTGGCTCTTTCTATGAGAAACCGACCCGTTATCGTAGTCTTGCAGGCGTCCTCCAGTATATTACGTTCACGCGACCTGATATTACATATGTCGTACAACAAGTGTGTTTGTTTATGCATGATCCCAAAGTTGAACATATGAATGCGCTCAAACACATTCTTAGGTACATTCAGGGAACACTTAAGTATGGTTTACATTTGTATTCTTTGTCGACGTCTACACTGGTCTCCTATACAGATGCTGATTGGGGTGGTTGTCCTGACACCAAATGGTCTACGTCTGGTTATTGCATATTTTTAGGTAATAACTTGGTCTCATGATTTGTCATGCGTCAAGCCACGCTTTCACGTTCAAGTGCAGAGGCCGATTATCGAGGGGTAACCAATGTGATTTCTGAGTCATGTTGGTTACAAAATCTACTTTTAGAGCTTCATTGTCCTATTGAGAAAGCTACCTTAGTGTATTGTGACAATATAAATGTCATCTACCTTTCTGGTAATCCAGTTCAGCACCAGCATACTAAACACATAGAGATGGATATTCACTTTGTTCGAGAGAAGGTAGCTAAAGGACAAGTACGTGTCTGCCATGCCCCTTCCAGATATCAAATTGCAGACATTTTTACAAAGGTTCTTCCCTCAGTCCTTTTTAAAAAAATTAGAGATAGTCTCAGCGTACGAAGACCGTCCGCTATGACTGCGGGTGTGTGTTAGAGAATGGGCCAAAGCCGTGCAACCCATTCCGTGAAGAGTCTCATTTCCCACTTTGTATCTATTTTGGTATATATTAGAATTAGTCTTGTACCTTAATTACTGTTGTAATATTACCATAATTGTATAGTTAGTATTCTTATAAAATATGGATTTAGATGTAAAGTAGGAATATGATTCTCCTATTGTAATTGTATAGATATGCATTTCATCAATAAGAATAATAAAGAGATTAATTCTTTCATTAGCAAACAAAACATATAATATGCGGAGAGACATGAACACATTTTGCTTTCTCAAGGTCTATTTAAGTCTTGTGTATACCTTCTCTTTTATGAGACTGTTGTATCTTTCATTTTTAGTTAAATTTTGAGTAATTGTTTAGAGTTATGCATGTGTTAGTAATATATGGATTAGTTATGAGAAATTTATGTATTATTTTATGCAGGATTTAGTTATTTATTTAAGTTCAGTTATTGTATCTTTTATCATGCATAAATTAATATATTAATTTCATCGTAATTTATACATGTATTTGTTAAGATTTCCACATCAGATATGAAATGAAAACATGAACTCCTTATATGGAATTGAACAATCATCACCCTATAAGCTAACTTTTGGGGTTGAGTTAGGCCCAAGATCCATTCTTTACATGATATCAGAACCATACATATTTTAATTCTTTGTTCACCGATGTTGGACCCTCAAATTATATTATCCACGCTCCAATTAACAAGGTCTGAGCGTGCAGGGGGATTTCTCCTTATATGGATTTGGACAATACCCACTCTATAAGCTAGCTTTTGGGTTCATGAGTTAGGCCCAAGATCTATTTTTAACAGTATCAATTATGTTGGTTTTAAAAAAAATAGAAAACACGTATTAAGAGTGTTGAATTTCATACATAGCAAAAGAATGAACCCATAATATTACTTATGCAGAAATTAATACATGACTTAACTCCTGACCAGCTACCAAACGATCCCTAACTTTATTTTGCCACCCATATAACAAAACCCTAATGAAAACAATAATATATCATCTTGAAAAAAATGTTGAACCATGTAAATCAAATGGAAAAAAATGTTGAACCCCACTAGCTGCTGCTTGCGGGTTCCCTTGTCACAAGAAATAAAAATGTTGAGCCATGTAAATCAAATGGGTGCTGGTAGAATATTAAGCTTGAACCCATAAAATTCAAATTTTGATTCCGCTCTACGTGTGAAGTATATATTTTATTTTCCTGATTAACTTGTTGCTTTGCTACTTTTAGCGACAATCTTATCAAGAGTTTAGTGTCGACAAGTTAACAGGGGGGAAATTCAATTCTGTAAGAGATTATTTTATTTATCTTTGGTAATAAACTAGAATAAAAAAACCTTATCAAAAGAATAAGTGAAGTCTTTGAAAGAATTAGGAGTTTGTGATCAATTGATTGAGGCTTTCAATTGAAGGAAATACCACGATTACTGCTCAAATTGGAATAAGACGAGAGAGTACCTTGATCGGATGTCATGTGGATAGTGGCGTCGGTGTCCATGTACCAATTCGGGTCTGGTTGATTTAATCCAAGTGTGTGCATATCGCGCCTTCGATGTCTGTGTGAGTTGGGGTCGCTGCTTAGTGGGCCTGGTGGGGCCGAGGCCCAAGCATGCCGACTTGGTGCCCCGGCCCAATCGCTGGTCATTGTGGGCCGGAACTGTTGGGCCTGATGGGCTGCTGAAAATGGGCCCATTACGGCTAGGTAGTGGGCTGATAGTAATAGGGGTTGCTGGGCCCAGGCCCACTGGTCTAGTTGGACGGCCATGGGCCCAGGGCTGTGTCCAGTGGGCTTGCGGCCCACTGGCCTGTGGCCCATTGCCCCCGTTATATCCTCCTCGGTTACCGCCTTGATTTTTGCCATTATTTTTGCGATTCTGACCCTTTTTGTAACCACCTTAGTTGCGGTTTTGACCCGAATTATCAACATATCTCGGAGAGATTGTCGAGGATGTCATCATGATGACATGGCTAGTACCGGTAGCTGGTTTCTTCCAACATAAGCATGGATTAGGCTTGATAGAATCAGTAGAGGGTTACTTTGATGAAATATCGAAACAACGCCATTATAGGCCTCAAACAAGTCTGCAACCATCTGTAAAACAAGACGACTATTGCTAACAAGAGCACCCACGTTGCGAAGTTGGTCATCCAATTCCTTGAGTCGTTTGCAATAGGATGAAACGTTCGGAAAATCCACCATAACGACTTGGGAAAATTCATGTTCAAGGGTGACAATGAGGGAATGACTGTTATCCTGGAATATATCATGCAATCTATTCCAAGTAGTCATAACTGACGAGTTAGGTTCCATTATCGTCTGTAAGAAGTCGAGAGAGACAGTGGTATAAATCAACTGTCATCATAATAAAATAGATGAAACAAAAACAAACTTGAACTTAATAAAAGGACATCATATCAGCTTGAAAATTTTATGTTAGACGAGAGACGAGTCTCAACTAAATTAGCTAAGAGGCAATATAAAACTCATGTCACCTACTGGTGTTTCACTAGAACCACCTCCAAAAAATGGCATCTAATATAGCAATGAACTGTCTGGTAACTTACATTTGATTATAAATATTCTCTCCACACAGAGACAAAAACAATCAAATTGCCTCTTCTGACTATCATTTAGTTCATGCAGAAATATTATAAGACACTTTCACAACAAGTGAGTTAGGATATTGAAATTTCAGCCACTAAATTTACTATCACCTATTTTATAAATTGGACACACACACCTAAATTGTACAAAACTTCTCACAACAACAATTTAACTGTATCACAGATTCAAAAATTTGTCATGCCCTCGGCAAAGATTTTTTTGATTTTCCTTTTGGTTGTATTAGTTGTAACCCCGGTTGCAGTAGCCCAAGGAGGACTCCTGAGTGGCCTTCTCAGCCTAATACATTGCATTATAATATCCTTTTAACTTTGCAGATGCATGAGTGCTTGGATTGAAAAAAAAACTTCCCGAACCAGAACATAGTAACAATTAAGAACTGAACCATAACATAGCAATACAATATAAGTTACATAATAAAAAAGGAACGAATAAAAGAAAATCTTACAATCAATCTTGCATCTTTTTCATTGACAATTGAACCATCTTTACGAGTATGCGTATCAATGTAAATTTCTTTACGTGTGGGCGATACTCCTTGGCTCTCTTTTTCTAATACCAAACAAACAAGATATAAGTAATTTTTTATAAATACAATTTACTCAATTAAAAGTTCAAATATAAACAAACTTTTTCATCAATCAATTTTGGGAGACTTTTTGTACCCATACAATGAATATCTTCAAATTTAGCACGATTTTATCTGTTAATTTTACTTACTTTCTACAATTGATACAATATAATATTAGTCGAAACAAGAAACCAAAGTTCAAATATTTTCATAATATGAAAGAATTTATTTTCAATTTGACTTACTTGTGCTTTTTCAGAAAACCGATGATGAACCAATTCACGATATTGAGTTGGGTCAACCCGACGATCTGGTACAACAGATGCAACTTCTTCTTTCGTTTTACTTGGTCATATGCCTTTACTTTTTAAATCGCAACTTCCATTGTTTCCACTTATCGTTCATCTCAAATTTCAACATTTGTCTTGTTGTGTCATTTATAGAAGGAACAAACTCAAATTTGGACTAAACAAATTGAGATGTGTTAAATAAATACAACATAAGTGATAAAAGTTCAATTATAAACAAAATTGTATCATACCTCTATTACTCTCAACATTTCATCTTTTTCCTTATCATGCATTTCTTTTCAAGATTTGTATTTAATGGAAGCATATTGTTTCCTTCGAACCATACTCCCTATGAAACGAGTAAGAGTTGTCTCTTCCTCACCAATGAGTCGACCATACTTATTCAAATTAACAATTATGCAACTGCCACTGTCCATTTTCCATACATCTAACATTCTTGTTGGGCCTCTCAAATTTTTAGGTTCAACATCTACAAATAAAACAGAAGACATTCAAACATAAAATATTATGTTTACATAAAATAAATTAAAAAATAAAAATTATATATAATTCAAACCTTTTTCAATTTGTACTTCTGCTTCTGCTTCTATATCAGAAGGAATAGAGTGGGAATCTTCAGACTCATGTATGTCAACTTCCATATGACTAGGATTTGGCCTAGTTTCTTCAACATTACTTCCTTGGACATGAGTTGAGATTGTATGAGTTTCTTTAGCATTACTTCCTTGGGCATGAGTTGAGGTTGTATGAGTTTCTTCAGCATTACTTAATTGGGCATGAGTTGAGGTAAAACTTAACATTTTCTCCTACTTATGGATTCCTTTCACCTTCACCAGAAATTGTCTCTTCTAAATGAGGCATCCGTATTAACCCGTCCATGTCATGCCCCATTTCAAAATGTTGTTCAATTGTGCAACTTGAAGTTGTGGGTCTCTCACCATGAAATATCCATTCCGTATAACCTCTAAGAAATTCACGTCGCTGATCAGTTAAGTGTTCATAAACATTTGAGCGACAATGTGACTGACTTTTGGCACATTTTGTACAAGGATACAATATTTTTTCGTTTTGACAAACTTTCTTTTATCGAATCACGAACCCATCTCTACACTCCATTTGACAAACTTAACTGAAACATTTTAACGAATTAACTAAAATAAATGAAAGGGGCAAAAAGTATATATAAGTACTAAAATTAATATAGAAAAAACAATATGCAGGTTTATTCACATACATGAAAGCTAATTCCAAGGATCTCCAGTAGCACAATTCAAATCCGAAAAATTTATTTTCAGTAACTATAGAGAATCCATAGGCATCAAATGGAAATTGAACCATACCAAAATTCAATAAATACATCTCAAATAAATTTAGCAAACCCCTCAAGAAATCAACACATGAAAACCAATGATAATACATTTTAAAAAATACTACAGTGAGAAATTATAGTACTTAAGCTTACCTTGTGTTAATGGAGAAACTCAAATTTTTTATTTCTAACACTTAAAACTATAATAATTACACGATATCAACAAGGACATAACAATTGATTTTTTCAAAAAAATGTAGTATTAATTTTCGGATAAAGAGTTGACAAAATAAAACCCTAGTCTACATTTTATCATAAATAGTGAAAAACTAACCTTCACTCGAAGAAGAAGGTGCAAACTGCAGGGATGAACTATTGCTGATGAAGATTGAAGAACTTTTGGGGTGAAAAAAATGGGAGTCGGCGTCGGCGAGTTGCTCTTTTGGGTTAGAGATTTAGGGACCGGAGAGAAGACGATTTGGGGTTTAGGTCGTAGGAGTAGGATTGGGGATTTTGGGGTAATTAAAAATGAGATTTCAGATTTAAGAAAAAGGGACATATTTGCCCTCAAACATAAGGAAAATGGGCATATTTGCCTTCCGTCAAAGTTTGGGGACAAATATACCCCTCTCGTTAATAAACTTGTACAATTTGTCCAATTTTAACTGAGCTGCCCAGGTGGACGCCACATGGATGCCACCTGTGCACCACCTGGATGAAGCCCCATTTGTTCGACCCAACCCGTGACCCGAAACCCGGGTCAATTTATATCAGCGATTTCAGTCCTCTTTAAAAGATGAGATTTTGATGGGTTTTAATTACTGTAATATGTATATTTGCAAGTTAAATCTTCTGGGTTTCTTCAAAAGATGAGATTTTTATATCTGTAATATGTACATTGGCAAGTAAAAATCCCTATCCACTAAATTTCTCATAAAAGACAATTTTTTTTGTAGTTTTATGTTTATTTGCGAGTTAAATTTTCTGGGTTTCTTGAAAAGATGAGATTTTTTACTGGTTTTAACTGTAATATGTACATTACAAGATAAAATTTCTGGATTTCTTTAAAGGGAAAAGGGGCATATTTGCCCTCCAACTTTGAGAAAAGGGGCATATTTGCCCTCTGTCAAAGTTGGGGGACAAATATACCCCTTCCGTTAATAAACTTCCACCATTTTCCCATATTTAACTTCGACGCACATGTGGATTCTACGTGGACGCCATCTATGCGTCATGTGGATGACCCGACCCGACATATGGATTACCCGACCCGTTCTCTAAAAAACCCAAAACGCAACAATGTAAAAGGAGAACACCCAACATTTGTTCTTCAATTTTGTACCCTAAAATTCATCATCTTCAGCTATCTTCATTCTCCAGCAACAGTCCCACGGATTCCATTCTTCCAAAATCAATATTTCAAGCTTTTTCCTCGAATTCAATCAGTAATCGTCCAGTTCATCGAGCTCTTCTTCCCCAAAAGCGAAAATCGAAGCTGTCAATCCTCGAAATTTCATCAACTTCCGTCTTAACATTCAGGCGAATACAACCTACTAATCGCGTATAAGAAGGTTAGAAATTCTTGAACTTTATGTGTTAATCGATACTTATATGGTTCTAAGTCTTTCGTCGACATATAAATGTCTAATCGACAGTTGAATTTCTGCAAATTTTTATTGTTGGAAGATTGAAATCCAGCGTCTTATATATATGGTTATAATGTTTGGTTCATCTGGTCGCTAAGAAAACAATGAACTCAATCGTCGACATAGGCATATTTTTCGGACTTGAGAACTCAATGTCGACTGGTTTTAAATCGGTAGTTGATTTTATTAGATTTGGTTGTAGAATTTCTGTGATTCTGATATGTTGTAGATTGAAAACCTGTCTAGATTGAAAACCAGTCGAGATAAATTATGTTCGACAATGTTTATTACTCGAGATAAACCAGTCTATGCTTCTTATTCTACTTTCGAAAGTGTAAATTTGGTTCGTCGATGAGTTTTGACAGTCTTTGTTTCGATTAAGTTATAGTCGATAGTGTTTGTTTAAGTTTATTAGTTAATACAATTGTGTTTATGTTCAGCAAGTAAGAAATGTCTCAAGTTAGTTGTTCTTCACAAAGGATGTGTCATTGTGGTATAACTGCGAATCAATTTATTTCGAGGACTACTTCAAATCCCGGAAGGAAATTCTTCAAATGCCCCAAACCTAAGGTAAGTAATTTTAATGTAATACTTTGACGACATTTTTTGTTTGTTTGATTTTGTTTTTTTTTCTTTCTTCATTTTTTGCTTATAGAGAAGTTCTTGTGGATATTGGCAATGGGAGGATGAGGAACATATTGAAAGTTTCTCTGGCGAATTAATGTCGTCATTGGATGTGTTTAAGAATGTAATAGCAGATTTGAAGAGTGGAAGAGATATGTTGAAAGCAGAAATCGTTGTGTTGAATGGTATAAATCAAGCTGAAATGAACAAAGTTTTGAAGATTCACGTGTTTATGATGATTTCATGGGCGTTATTTGTTGGATTTGTTGCGGCATCGATTATGAAATGATTATGTATTTGTAGATGTGTAAGAACGTTTAATGTAATGTTATAAATCTTCTTTTATGCAATTTCAGTTGAATGTATCTAAGTCTTTTATATCACTGTTAGAAAACTAATTCCTTAGCAGCCATATGAAGAAATTGTGTACACATTCCATTTTCAATTCGGTTGTTAGCTTTCCACACCAAACACTTTTCAATATCTCATTGCCAGTTAATAGTGCCAATGTTTAAGTACTTATAAGCAGGACCATGGACACCGTTTACATCTACTCGTTTAGCTCTAGTTTTAATTGAACCAACATGCATAATGGCTCGAAGGACTGAGGACCATATTGTCCTGTCACTACATATATGTATCTTCCATCAGTAGCCACCCCTAACTGTACACATCAACATGAGAATGCACCTATACAAGCTATGATGATAAAAGCTACAAATCCATTCACTGTAAAGAACATGGCCAAGGCATCAGTAAAGAACATTACACAAAAAACATCTCTTCATTATCTCAAAAAAAGCTGATACATTGCACAAAAAAACATTACACTGTAAAGAACATTACACAAAAAAAATTGATGGACTATGAAGACAAACACAAAAAAAGTTTGACAATGGCCAAGGCATCAGTAATTCATGTCTTCGTCATGTGTCGGACTGCCTATTTCTATTCCATGTCTTCAATTTCTCTCTTACAACAAGAGTCTTGTTTGGTGGTTGATAAGGCAAGTTGGTTGGCTCACTCATTGAAGTAGAATCACCAACGATGGAGATTTTTCTTGTTGGTGTAGCTAATCTTTGTTTCATCCTTTCAAGTATTATAGTATTTGCCTCAGAAAATGACATTGGCCTTAATGATGGTTCTGCTTCTATCATAGTGGCGGTGCTGCTGCATTGAGTTAGACATTCTTCTGGTTCTGCTGCTACAAAACTTTCTTCTGGTTCTCGCTTACTGTAGGGAGTAAATATGTCTTCTTCTTCTTTCTTTTATTCCTTGCAAGTTGTTTCCCTTTACTAGCCTACTGTTTAAAAAATAACACTACGTCAAGACAAGGAAAAAAACACCACAGCAGCAACTAAAAATAGAAAAAATAGGACAGCAGTAGCAACTAAAAATTGAAAAAAAAAGGACACCAGCAGCAGCTAAAAAGGGCATATTTTCAACTAAAAACACCACAAAGAAGAATAACTAAAATTGAAAAAGCAGACACCAAAGAACAACTAAAAAGAAACATCAGCAATGTTACCATATGTGTAGAGTGTTACCTTATCACATCCCCTTGCATTGTGTCCACTGTGATGGCATGTAGAACATGTCATAGGTTTTCCTTTCCTTGAAGCGGACCATTCACCTTGTCTTTTCAAGTTTTCATTCCTCACTCTTCCTCTCTTAACTTTGGGTCGACCCACCATCTTACACACTTCTGGTGGTTCCATATCATGACTCTTTTCATATTTCCAGAATTTAGACCCTCTAATTGGTTGAAGTTTGTGTGAATAGATTGACAAGTAGGTTGACTTATTATAATATGGGTTAAAGGCTCCCTCGGCAATAGGATCCTTGTTTCTATGCTTGTATGCTCTTATAGCATGAGGACATGGGATACCACTAAGTTCCCATGTCCTACAACTACATTTCTTTGTCATTAGATCGATAATGTGTGTATCGGTTCCCTCAGACACTTCAAACCCATCATCACCACTGAAATGTACCTCACAATTTTCAGCAATAACCACAAAGTCCTTGTAAATCTCTAATGTTGTAGGACTGTATTCTGTAGCCCATTTATACCCTTGACTTTCATTCGCTACCAACATGTCCATTACCTACACAATGTTAAGGTGTTAATTCCGTGTCTTAAAACTAAATTGAAAGGGTCAAGTGTTACCTTTAATCTAATATCTTCAAGCATCTTGATAATTGGCTTGTGCCTTGCCTCCAGAATCCACTTGTTAAACGACTCTTTGATGTTGTTCTCCACATTTTGATTCTTGCAAGTTGTGTCGAAGTAGGCTTTAACTCAAGTCACAACTGGGTATGTCAATAAATTCTCAGCAGCTGACTGATCCATCTCACCGATAACCTTCAAATGGTAACAAAACTCTTCATGATAAGAGCTCCATGCACAATACCACATCTTCTTCTTCAATGCTTCAGAACCACCCCATCTTTTCAACCAATTATGCTCTATGTTTAGCACAAAGCCTATACTTAGCTTCAGGTAGCTTTGTCTGGATTGCATCAATTAAACCCTGCATATATACATCAAAGTTTTAGTTTTTCAGAATTTTCAAGATTCCTGCATTTTCAGTTTTCACAATTTTCAGATTTTCAGTTTTCACAATTTTCAAATTTTCAGTTTTAGCCATGGTGCTTAAATCAGAAATATTTTACCTTTTGCATATCATGATGGTGACCCCTTGGCCTTGCTGCAGGTTTAGTGAATTCTTTAGTAGTCCTAAAAACCAATTCCAAGTGACCCTGTTCTCTTTAGAGACTACTGCCCAGGCTAGTGGATAAATATGGTTCATTGAATCTTGACCAACAGCTACCAACAGTTGCCCTTTAGTCTTTCCTTTCAAGAATGTGTCATCCAATCATATGAAAGGTCTTAACCCACCACTAAATTCATTCTTCATTGCATTAAAACATATATACATTCTTAGGAACTTTCGTACTCCCGTTTCAAGTGCATCCCTAGATATGTTGATTACAACATCATCACTTCCACGGTTGCTATTCCTCAATTCATTAGCATAACTCTCTAACTTATTATACTCATCATTGTAACTACCACTAAGTTCTCCCAAAATTATTCTCTTGGCCCTCTTACACTTATGAAGACTAACATTGACATTAAAGGCGACTTTCAGTTCTACCCTTATCTGTTTGACCTTCACTTTTGGATCATTTTGTAGCTTGTTTTGGAAATAATGAGCTATTGTGTCACAATCTACTCTTCTGCATTCAAATGCTGGTGGACAATTGTGTTCATTAACCACTGTTTTAACTGAAACCCCGATCCCGTTCTTTCATTTACTGATGGAACATTTAAAAGGACAGCCCTCAACACACTTGTACGTAACCCTAGAATTGTCATTTTTCAACAATATCAACCCTTTATTTTGCGACAAGGCATAAAGCTTCATAAACATTCTAGCCTCAATGATATCTTTGAAAGACATTCTAGGATATATAGTTTTGAAATGCTCTAACTTTTGTGTAATCTCTCTTTTATTCTGAAATCTAATAAGATCTAATTATTCAGCATCAAAATCATCATCACTAGACTCATTACCAGAAGAGTTTATGATTCATCGCACCGATCACGATGCGTCACTCAACATCAATACAATATGACTCGGAATGTTGTGCAATGTTAGTCGCATCAAAATCATCAACATCTAATTCACATTCAGCTACGACATCAACATCTAATTCACATTCTACAGGTCTTTCCATGACAATGATCTGCAAAAAAAAATACAACACTCGCATCAAAAAAAATTGCTGGTTTACTGTCGATTAGAGATTTCAATCGTCGTCGGCATCGTCGAAATATAATATCGAACAAATACAACAAACAACAACTAAAAACAAAACAAAGTCGTCAAAGTCTAATAACGTCACAGTCTACAAGTCGATTTCAGAATTATTTTTTTTGCAGAAATTCGAATTTCACAGAGAGAGATTAGAACCATATAACTATCGTTTAACACATAAAGATAAGAAATTTTTAACCTTGAACGTGATTTATATGTCGACGAATGACTTAGAACCATATAAGTATCGATTAACACATAAAGTTCAAGAATTTCTAACCTTCTTGTATGCGATTAGTAGGTTGGATTCGCCTGAATGTTAAGACGAAAGTTGATGAAATTTCGAGGGTTGACTACTTCGATTTTCGCTTTTGGGGAAGAAGCGTTCGCTGAACTGGACGATTACTGATTGAATTCGAGGAAAAAGCTTGAAATATTGATTTTGGAAGAATGGAATCAGTGTATTTATTCTTTGGAGAATGAAGATAGCTGAAGATGATGAATTTTAGGGTACAAAATTGAAGAACAAATGCTGGGTGTTCTCCTTTTAAATTGCTGCATTTTGGGTTTTTTTAGGGAACGGGTCGGGTAATTCATGTGTCGGGTCGGGTAATTCATATGTCGGGTCGGGTCATCCACATGGCGCACAGATGGCGTCCACGTGGAATCCACATGTGCGTCGAAGTTAAATATGGACAAATGGTGGAAGTTTATTAACGGAAGGGGTGTATTTGTCCCCCAACTTTGACGGAGGGCAAATATGCCCCTTTTCTCAAAGTTGGAGGGCAAATATGCCCATTTTCCCTTCTTTAAAAGATGTGATTTTTGATGGGTTTTTACTGTAATATGTATATTTGCAAGTAAAAATTAAAGGGTTTCTTCAAAAGGTGAGATTTTTGACTGGTTTTTACTGTAATATGTACATATGCAAGTTAAATTTTCTGGGTTTCTTTAAAAGAATATTTTTTTTATGGGGGCAAGAGTTAAAACCTATCCACAAAACACTTTATGAACTTACTTTTATCTGCGTTTACCTAGTGAAATGTTGTGGGTTTGTTTAAAATCGCTGATATAAATTGATTCGGGTCACGGGTCGGGTCGAACAAATGAGGCTTCATCCAGGTGGCGCACAAGTGGCGTCCATGTGGCGTCCACCTGGGCAGCTCAGTTAATATTGGGCAAATTATACAAATTTATTAACGGGAGGGATATAGTTGTCCCCAAACTTTGACGGAGGACAAATATGTCCCTTTTCGAGGACAAATATGCCCCTTTTCCCTAAGAAAAAATATTATTTGTTGAGAAGACTTGTTCGAAGAGAGAGAGAAAATGGGATGTCTTTAGTTTTCTGTAGAAGTTAAAGGAACTTGATTTCTTTTTTTTAGTATTTTTAAATACTCCACTTATGAATGAGGGAAAATAAAAATTAAGGGAGAGAAGATGAAAATTCTAAAAATAATATCGAAATAATGTTAAAAAATTGAGGCTCACTGAATCCTATACCAACGGAACTCATGTCAATAAGCATAGGTATCCACATAACCTTATACCAACGAAATCGGTATATTATTGTATGATTTATCTATACCAACGACCAAAAATTTCAGTAGGTACATGCTATCTATACCAATGGTTTTGTTGGCAATCACTAAAAGTGTCCGTTGGTATATGGTAAATTTCTTGTTGGGTATACTTGATATACACAGTGATATACTATCTGAAATATATTTCAACGAGGAATCTTCGAGGTTAACCACTAATTATTATTTTTTCCACGAGAACCATTGCATGTCACGGTAGTCCATTGGTTTTGGTGAAAAGCAAAGTTCTTAATTTACTAAAAGGACCAATTATAAGAATACCACTTAAGGTTTTATGAAAGGGACGGGAAGAAACCATCAAATAACAAAATACAACTGCTTAAAGGACCAATTACAAGTCCTGCCACTTTAATTAATTTCCAAAAAAAGACTAAAAATGAAACAGAGATATTATATTATAGGTAAAAAGAAGTTTATGAGGAAACTACAGTCTTCAAAGTAAAATATCTTACTGCGTTTCAATTTTTATAATATAGTTTGACTGAGCACGAAATTTAAAAAATAAAAGAACACTTTTAATTTTATGATTTAAAACAAGTCAAAAATATTTATATTGTTATAAATTATTTCGTTAAACATAAAAGTTAAAATTTAAAGTTAAATTGTTGCTAAATAAGGAAATGCGACATTTTTTTTTAGACTGACTAAAAAGAAAAATATGTCATATAAATTCAATTTATTCCCAATTTCATTTTAAAAATAGATATGTTTTCAGCAAAAACAATAAAAAAAATTAGAAAAATCAATGATAGGCAAAATTAACATAATATTGATTATTAATTCGGTACTTAGTACAGTTAGACCTTTTTATAAACAATCACCAAGTTCACTATAATAACTAAGTTTTCTTTGGAATCACATATCGTGTTATGTTATATATTATGTTCTCTATAACAATATTTCACTATAACAATAAAAAAAATATAGGAACAAATGATGTCATTATAGAGAGGTGTGATTGTACATAACAAATACATTAAGGTTAATTATGAAAAAAAACTAGGGTCATCATATCATTTGGCTTAATTATCAAAGTCACCTTTACATTTGTTTCTGTACCACCTTTTACTGATGACAAAGAATAAAGTAAAACAAGTTCCCCTTGCACAGTTTAATGGCAAAGATGGGCCTAAGATGCTCTAGATACTTGTGCGTGTGATAGATTCTCGGTGGATCATTGTGCTCTCTTCTGGGGTTGATCTTTGTATGTGTTATGAGTTGTTCGTTCTCAAACACTGGTTATTGAAGCACATCCCGCGATTTACTGGTAGTAATGTTGAGCGACTGATAATACAACCTCCCCGGACTAGTCTGGAACAAGACAGAAACCTGAATATCAATAATAATAAAAAAAAAGAATAAAGCAAAACAAACAAAGAGATCCAAAAACCGGATGCAAAATTCTAAGGACTGCAAACCTGTGAAATGGTGGTGTGGTTTTCCCATGGCCTACTGTATTAGAAAAAACATTTTCCAAGTGTTACTTCTCACTGTTTATTTCTCTGTAACTTTGCAAGTATAAATACCCCAAGAATGAGCAGTGTTGTTGCATCACACATCACTACATCAAGAAACTCAAACTCAATATATATATATATATATTCCAGTTATTAGTAAAGCAAAGGAAATCAATTTAAGATCATGTCAACCACTGCTGGACAAGTCATTCGTTGCAAAGGTACACATTAATTTCTTCATCCCATATTCTGTAAAATATGTGCACTTTTTATTTGGTTGTCAATAGTGAAAATTTGTGGTCTTTGTAGCTGCTGTGGCATGGGAGGCAGGGAAGCCATTGGTGATTGAGGAAGTGGACGTGGCGCCACCTCAGAAAATGGAAGTTCGTCTCAAAATCCTCTACACTTCTCTCTGTCACACTGATGTCTACTTTTGGGAAGCCAAGGTATATATATATATATACATAAAATCATGCATGATGCAACATAATATTGATGTTTCTTAATGTCATCAACAAAGTCTTAATCTTTCATCTATTGCAGGCCCAAAATTCAGTTTTTCCTCGTATTCTTGGACATGAGGCATCAGGGTATGTCAGGACATCTCAATTATTTTTTTCAAGAACCAAAAGGGTGTTGAATGTTGATATAACTTTGCTTTCATTTGAATATATTGGTGTTTAGGATTGTGGAGAGTGTGGGGGAGGGAGTGACAGAACTTGTACCAGGAGATCATGTACTTCCAGTGTTCACTGGTGAATGCAAAAACTGTGCACACTGCAAATCAGAAGAGAGCAATATGTGTAGCCTTTTGAGGATTAACACAGACAGAGGAGTGATGATTCATGATGAACAATCAAGATTCTCCATCAACGGAAAGCCTATTTACCATTTTGTAGGGACTTCTACTTTTAGCGAGTACACTGTGGTTCATGTTGGTTGTGTTGCAAAAATCAACCCTCTTGCTCCTCTTGACAAAGTCTGTGTCCTTAGCTGTGGAATTTCAACTGGTAAATAAAAGTCATTTTTCAAGTCATTCTTATCTTGGTCTATTCATATGTTAATTGATCAAATTTTATATGCTTATAGGCCTTGGTGCAACTTTGAATGTTGCCAAACCAACAAAGGGCTCAAGTGTGGCTGTGTTTGGATTGGGTGCTGTAGGCCTTGCTGTGAGTCTTCCTATTGTTAATGACAATATCCTCCTGTCTTTATTAGTAATATGTTTTCTCCAAAATAAGTATTGAAGTGACTAAATTGATTGTCCCATACTAACAGGCTGCAGAAGGAGCAAGGATTGCAGGGGCTTCAAGAATTATCGGTGTTGATCTGAATGCAAGCAGATTTGAGCTAGGTAAATTATCCAAATTTGTATGCTAGTACTTGAACATTTGAATTTTCAATTTTTCTATCTATTGACCTTTGTTTCTATCATTACTCATCCTTCTGTCTAAAAAAGAAATTTACGCGTACTCTTCTGCAGCAAAGAAATTTGGTGTGACAGAATTTGTGAATCCAAAGGACTATAACAAACCAGTTCAAGAGGTACTCTCATACATGCCCCTGTCTCCTAATATATCAGTTTATATTAGCAAAATCTTTAATAAAAGTCTATCATCCCCCTTCTTGAATTTACATTTCTTGAATGTTTGATAGGTAATTGCTGAGATGACTGATGGTGGAGTCGATAGAAGTGTAGAGTGCACGGGCCACATTGATGCTATGATTTCTGCATTTGAGTGTGTCCATGATGTATGGTTTCTTCTACTGTTCATTTCTCATGTTCATAAAAAGGAACTAATAAAGATGCTGAATTATGACAGGGTTGGGGAGTGGCTGTTCTTGTAGGAGTACCCCATAAAGAAGCTGTGTTCAAAACACATCCTATGAACTTGTTGAATGAAAGGACTCTAAAGGGAACATTCTTTGGAAACTACAAGCCACGATCGGATCTTCCATCTGTTGTGGAGAAATACATGAACAAAGAACTAGAATTGGAGAAGTTCATAACTCATCAACTCCCATTTTCTGATATCAATAAGGCTTTTGATCTCATGCTCAAAGGTGAAGGACTTCGGTGCATCATCTACATGGACCATTAAACTTAATATGACATGGAGCTGCTGCCTGCTTATTACTGTCTTTTTTCCCATTTTCTTGCTTTAGTATGTGTTTCTGCTTTTCCTTTCAAAAGTCCTTGTAATTTGTCTCCCCTTGTATAAACGATCATTTCATTGTTACTCTGTATGTTTTGGCCTTGGATATATTCTCCAGTTAAATGCAAATTATATATTTACGACCTTGTAAAAAATATGAAGTAAAATGAAACCATTAGTTTTAACTTTTCCTTCTAATTTAACAAGAATCAGATCTCACACACTTGACAAGAAACAAAAATTAATCTGTTCACCTTTTCCTCTTTGATTTCCATAAATACTATGATCTTGACCCTTCTGGCCCGGGCCGGTCCTGAGATTTGGGATGTCCTAAGCCATCACAAATTTTTTTGTCCCCCACCAAAAATAAAATAGTTAACAAGTTAGCTAGACTTACTTAACACATGAATAAAAAAAAATAACATGATTATTAACCTAATATAATAAAAAATAGAGGTTGCAACCTTATTCAAAATTGTGTAACTAAGTAACAAGAATATCCTTCCCGCTTTTTTGCTAGCAAAATCATTTATCAAGCTTTCGAAATTGAAATTTACTAGCATTTCCCCTGCTAACATCTCAATCAACTCATTCTGAATTGTGGCTAAGAAAATGATATTGAGATTTTTTCTTACGGAAGCGTTCAATATGTTGTTTCATAACTGGATCAAACTCAGCTATCATCTCAATTATGCCCGTTAAGTTTCCATTGTTTCCATCACCAATCTTCTCATTATCTCCACGAAAAGCCAAATCATTTTTAGCTAGAGTCTTGACCACTAGAATTATCCTAAACAACACTTGTCTCCAATAATCTCTCTGAATCAATTTGTTTCTGAAGTTCTTTATCAATGATTTTTTTTTCCGCAATCTCATTTTCAATTCTTTTCAATCCCGCATGCACTTCATGATTGGAGGCCCATTCTCAACATTCTCATCATTGGTGTCAACATGATCCTCTACTGCTTCAATGATTTCATTCTCAACATCCTCATCATTGGTGTCAACATGAGTCATTATTTCAACCTCTTCTGGTAACTTTTCAAGGTATATATTTGTGTCTTGCCCCTCAGTATTTTCTCCGCCCTCAACATTATTAATTGGATTCACAAACCTATAAAGACCACCGCCTTTAACATATTCTTTTGCGAATTCATCCCTATCTGTTTTCTTCTGTCTATTTTGAGTACCGGACGGTTATTTTCTCATAATTACAGTCATAATTGAACAACAAAAAATTTAAATCATTGTGGTTCTGACTGAACAACAAAAAACCTATAAAAAATTCCCTATTATTATTAAACAATAAAAAACTTAGTAATCTAGTTACATACTGCTCATAAACCTTCAATAAATCCAACAACAAAAATTTAAATTAAATAGAGAACAAAAACAAAACAAACAGATAATTTAGATTTAGAGTTATACCTGACATGGAAACTTTAAAGTGCTAGGGACCTAGGGTTTTGAATTCTTGATTTTGTTTGACTTCCTATCGGCGCAGAAGTTTAGGTTGACATAAGAGAGTTAGTAGAGGCTCTTAGCTCATCTACAAAGGCGATGGAAACGAAACAGAAAGTTTAATTTCTGAACTAGCTAGGGTGAGTGTTGAGAGAAAGCTTTTGTAAACCTAGTAAATAATGATTTGTAATTTGAGTTTATATGAGGGGTTTAATTAGAGATTCTTTAGAGTTCAAAAAGATGTGATGAATGTGTATTTTGACCCTTAAAGTTTTGATTATTGTTGTATTTAATAGTGATTTTTTTTCCCAAAATAATATGCCCTAATTTTTTTCAAAAAAATGAAGCCCTAAGCCATCTTTGGCTCACGGCCACCACGTTTGACAATGCTTTATTATACATAGGTCGATGAAAATTATGAATTAGGTGTTGGGACTGGCTTGTTGAAGCACTATAAGCATCTTAATAAGGCGTCCAGTCAGCTCCAAAAATTCAATATAAAAAATCCGACCTGATGCGAGGTTATGATTGCATTTTACAAAATCCGAAATCCAAAATTATAATCCTAAACTCTATCCGATCCAACGGATGAACCGACCTAGTTGTGTGTGGTGCTAGAAAATTATCCAGCTGGTTCATTCCCATTTCCAAGTTTTTGTGCGACATCATCATACAGCCGTCTAACAATGGAGAATGGACTATGATGAAAATGTAAAAACTCGGGGGGAAGTTTTACCTCACTGGTTCATTCTGTAACTGTAGAATATAGAATAAAATGCCGACACACTGATATGTCAAATATTTCATATAAAATGCGCATTAAATCTCAGAGATATTGTTCTACTTTTAAAGGTATAGCTTAGCCTAAGCTCATGCACATGAAAAATGTGATAATTGGATAAATATTGCCCACGCTTGAGATGTTTCGAGTTTCCCCAATCCACAGTGCGGTCAAGCTATGATATTAAGATTTATTCATCCCCGTCATAAACTATTGGTCCTCTTTTTATCAAATGCCAGAGTAGCAATAATTAAACAAATTCTACAGAGGACCACTAAAGAGCACATCAGATAAGATATGCACGATGGCCTCTTGCGTCTACTTAACTACAAGAAAACATGGGCTGGCTTATATAACGTCCTTTTAAACATTTTTTTGAAAATGCATTTACATAGTCCTTTCATACATAACGGAGCAAAGTAAACAAACAGAAGGACCGTAAACGTGAAGGAAAGATTACACAAAAAGATGGAGCCTTGAACTCATGATAACCATCACATGAAATATAATACAAATGCAAACTATTAAACATGCTCACTAACTAGAATTCTAATCACCACGCATGCGCTAACTTCGCCAAAAGTACCATGTCTAATATTTTAACATCAAGGGTATCATCAACCTTTACAATCCCATCAGTGCCATCAACACCAATAAGCTTTCCGGTTGCACCACGTTGTGGACCACCCATAATCTTGATTTTATCCGACTTCTTTGGTACAACTATCTCAATTTCAGTTGGGTGCGCAATGATAGTGTCACCATTGCCGCTTGATCCAAGAGCAACACTACAGGAACCATCCTGCTCCAGAAGCAAGTTAAAGAACATTCGGTTAATTTTCCAAGGAAAAATAACAAACTATCCCCTTGAAAAGGAGGTTTTAACTGTTCTCAGAAACCTATGATCAAAGCAACCAACTTTTCAGAAATATGTATAGCAGGTACACAAGCATGTTGGTCAGGTGCAGAAGATGCATAAATAATTTAGCATAGTTTTATATATGTTAAAATATATACACTTTATTGGCTTGTAGATATATTACTGATGTTGGAAGAGAATATTACCAAAAAAGTGGTTTAAAAAAAAGAAAACATTGCATCGAAGTTAAGAGTGAATAGTTTAATGAATTTAAATGCTTGCAAATTGTGAAAAATGTAGAAGTTAGAAAGAGATCAATCATTTTGGAACGTCCCAGAATAGAGCGTCTCACACAAATTGGAACGAATGGGGTAAATATTGTTACTTTGATAAAGTATAAATAGAATTACAAAGATAAATATCTAATCCAGAAATATTAGATAAAAAAATTCATTCTTCTAAACATAAAAATCAAATGAATCAGAAATCTAAAAGTACGAAAACACAATATAAATTAATAAGCTCGTCATTTTCACTACCATTGCCTAGGATACCTTGAATAAATATTTAATAATACAACAACATACCCAGTACAATCCCACGATGTGGGGTCTGGGGAGGGTATAGTGTACACAGACCTTGCATCTACCTTGATAGGTAGAGCGGCTGTTTTCGAGAGACCCCCGGCTCGGGACAAGCAAAAACAAAAACAGAAAAAGGTCAGACCAGATATAAAGCAGTAAAGCAATGCTAATAGCAAACTCGAACACGCCATGGTGGCGCATCCTGAAACGTAATCAGTAATACGCAGATAAATGAAATAAATCAAGTATGTAAGGAGCGTATGGCTGGAGAAATAAGGCTACAGAAGATTATTAAAGCAAAACTACGTCTATTCGTATGATATGTTAGGCATGTCTATCGTAACAACCCTACCCCTATCAGATTGTGGGCGTAAGCATGATTACGCTCAACTACCCGGGAATAAATATTTAATAATCACTTTCAAAATTAGTATTTACATGTGCAATGCATCTTCCCGGGAAGTGATTAAGAGGTTTCTATCATTCTATGCACTTCCCAAAAATAGCACCATCCAAGTGTTATACTCATATTTATCACATGCACACCCAGGCCATAGTATGTGTAGCAAATTCCATCTAAAGGGAAGACAAACCAGTGCAGAATATACATACCGCTAGCACCTCATGGACAACTCCAACAACAGTATCATCATTGGGCTTCCGTACATTGACCAAGATATCAGGCAAGAGCCAAGGACCTTCTGTATCCCCACCTGCAATTACAGAGGTGTCAACAATTACTGAGTGGAAAATAGCATTACCTACCACTCTTCCCGTTTCTAGATTGAATAATAAGAAGATGAATTTGCAATAATGAACAGCATTAAAGGTCATTGTCCTCTATGCCTAAATCATCAAGTTGTAAAGACACAACTGTTGTTCGGACTTCTTTGCATTCCCCACATTGTGATTTTGACTAACATTAGAGCAATTTTGACCTTAATAATCAACAAAAACCACTGAGAATGTGCAAAAATTGAACACATTAAGCTAACGACAAAATTTCAATCTAATACTGCAATGATCTACAAATCTATATATATTTAAAAGCACGAAGGTCCTTAGCGGAATGCCGTTAGACTTTTTTACCCTTTAAAAACAGATTTTGTGCTGGGCAAAATTGTCATTTAATTGATTTCCTAATATTTAGGACTTCGAAAACACTAAAAAGACATTCTTATTAAATATTCCTTATTTAAACTAGGTAGGAAGTCCTAAGCATTAAAAAACTAATTAAGTGAAAAATTTATCTAATTTTTAATTGAATGCAAATAAAAATGTCATATTTACTCTCCGATATTTTCTGATATTTGATCAATTTATGGAAACATTATGGTACACGTTAGAATGAATATAGTGATAAATTTCTTCTTTTTAAGTTCTGTTAAGATGTCTAACCTTTTAAACTAAATAATTACGAGATGCGTCCATCTCCTTATACGATGACTTTACTAAATACGGTAGAAGTGCAGTGAGAAAGCTTCTTCTTTTCAAATTTTTGTCCATTTTTTATTCCGTTAAGAGTAATTAATAATCATTTTAGACTAAATATTAATAAATATATATACAGTAATAAACAATAAATATATTAGCATCATAGACATACATTACATGTTGGTTTAATTGTAAACAATAAAGATATTTACCGCGATTAGTTCTATGGAGTAGTCTTAAAGTCCTATGCACCTAAATGTGAGCCCTTATTCCTAATCATGCAAAAACTAATAAGCATTATACTTTAGTTGGAAAAGCATATCTCTAAAAAGACTTCTTCGCGCAAAGTTTCTCTTAATCAAAGCACCTCTACACAGTTCTCAATTGTCTCTCTTAATCAAAGCACCTCTACACAGTTCTCAATTGTCTTCATTAACGACAAACTTTTGTTTTGATTAAGTTTGTGTATTACTTAATTAGCTGACAACAATTATCTCTAAGAAGCCATGCTAGAAAGAAAATTTCAACGAAAGGGAATCTTAAATTGTGATGGTAAGTTTAAACCATTATTTTAGACCTGGGAGCTGTTTTTTGGTATGCCAGGTTCTCAGGCCACATTTTTCATGAAGCTTCTTCTAAAGCTAATACTTGAAAACATACTTTTGGTAAGTTTATTTCATCAAATTTGATTTGTGATTCTAGAATTAAAATTATACTCATTGAGGGTGCGTGTTGCTGCGCGTACCAAAAGACTAGATTATATTGGATTAAAATGGTCATTTACTTATCTTCCTAATTTTAGGACTTTTGAATCAACTAAAATTTTGGTTATTAAATCTTTCATTTTTTAAGATTACGCAGCTATTAAAATCAATTAAATAAATCATTTTATTATTTTAACCATAACAACTTATCCAGTGAAATCTCACAATGTGGGATCTGGGGAGGGTAGAGTGTACGCAGACCTTACCTCTACCTTGGTAGGTAGAAATGTTGTTTTCGGAAGACCATCGACTCAAGACAAAGCATAAGCACAAGCAAAGCAAAAGAAACGGTCAGACCCAAACAAGAAATTCAAAGCAGTATGAAAATGATGATAACAAAAACGAATAAGTCATAATAAAACATTCTGAAAAAAGAAGCAGTAACTAACGCATGTAAGTAAAATAAACAAAGTACACGAAAGAACATACATCAGCAAAAATCAAACGACAGGGGCCTATATAAAGCAATATTTCGTTTACTAGTATGATAAGTTAAGCAGGGCTATAATAATAACACTACAACTACCGGTCGTAAGTAGGACTACGTTAAACTACCTACTACCCTTCTACCCTAATTTGTATCCTCCACAACCCCCTATCGAAGGTCATGTCATCAGTAAGATGTATCTACGTCATATCCCGTCTAATCAACTCTCCCCAATACTTTTTCGGCCTACCTCTACCCCTCCTACATATACCCCTCCTGAATCCGTCTATACTCTCTCACACCTCCGCACTGGAGCATTTGTGTCTCTCCTCTGCACATGCCCGAATCATTTCAACCTCGCTTCCGCATCTTATCCTCCATCGACGCCACTCCTTCCCACTGTATCCCGGATATCATCATTTCTAATCATATCCCTCCTTGTACGCCCCGCACATTCATCTCAGCATCCTCATCTCCACAACTTTCATCTTTTGGATGTGCAAAGTCTTGGATGTGCAAAGTCTTAACTGACCAACACTCTGCCCCATATAACATAGTCGGTCTAACCACCACCCTATATAACTTGTCTTTAAATTTTGGACACTTTTATCGCACAATACTCCAGATATGAGCCTTTATTTCATCCACCCTGCAGCAATACGATGTGTGACGTCGTCATCAATCTCTATAGTTCCTTGGATAATAGACCCGAGATACTCGAAGCTTTATTTTTTTGAAATGACCTAAGTACCAAGCCTCACCTCCACGCTTGTCTCATGGTCGCTCCCGTTACTGAACTTGCACTCCAAGTATTTTGTCTCGGTCCTACTCAACCTGAATTCTTTAGACTCCACAGTCTGTCACCAAACCTACAGCTTAGCGTTGCTACGAGTCTCATCCAATGTTCTAAAAAACGCTAGACGGGACCAAGCCGGGGAGTGGGCGCCTTTCTATTTCTAACCATCGGGGAGATTCATCCTAGATTATTCCAGCAAATAGCAGAATCGTGGCTAGGGAACTATACTAGTGATCTAATAAGATCCCAACAAGCTGGATGGCGAGCCACTAGCGAAAAGTCGCTTGCAACAAGCGGGATGAGCGCACTAATACGCTAGGTGAGAATACGATTTCCGACATTGAACTTCAAAAGAGAGGCGCGCTTCATCTTTTCGAAAGCCCAGACCATTCTTCTGGAGTGTCGGAAAGGGGGGGCTTAAAAGCATCGAAAATTGGGTGTTACCTTTCGAGGTGTTTTCAAGGGAAGACGGACTCCGCAGCTGCGGACCGGGCACTATCACTATACTATGTGATGCTTTTAACCAAAAAAATGGAAAATGAAACGTCTTAGTGTTGTTCCTAGTTTTCGGGGCATTGGATTCTCACCAATGTTTGCGTTACTCAAGCTCTGGCCGAAAAGATTGAATTACTTCAAAGGGAGGGAAGAAAGACTAGACTTCAATCCCAGGTCACTATTATGCTGAGACTCTCCGGTGGCTTTCCCGACGCACTCCCCATCGCATCATTAACCGGTGTAGGATTAAAGATCAGGTCCAGGATTCGAGTCAAATCAACCTTCCCTCTCAGGCCGTTTTTTAGAACATTGGTCTCATCAATCAAAACTATGTCGTCTACGAATAGCATACACCATGGCACCTCCCTTTGAATTTGTCGCGTCGATCCTTCCATCACCAAGGCAAATAAGAATGGGCTAAGAGTTGATCTCTGGTGCAGCCTCATCATCACTGAAAAGTGTTTTGAATCTCCTACTGTTCGTACCCTGGTCTTGGTTCCATCATACATATCCTTGATCGCCCTAGTGTATGCCACAGGTACACCACTAACCTCCAAATATTTCTATAGAACCTCCCTAGGAACATTATCGTATGCCTTCTCGAGGTCGATGAAAACATATGTAAGTCTATTTTCCTCTCCATATACTGCTCCACTAACCTCCTAACAAGATGAATGACTTATGTAGTCGAATTTCACGGTATGAATCCAAACTAGTTCTCAGAAATAGACACGCCTCTTCTCATCCTCCTCTCCACGACCCTTTCTCAAATTTCCATTCCATCACATATCCTTGGTCGCCCTAGTGTACGCCACAAGTACACCTCTAACCTCCAAATATTTCTATAGAACCTCCCTAGGAACATTATCGTATGCCTTCTCGAGGTCGATGAAAACATATGCAAGTCTATTTTCCTCTCCATATACTGCTCCACTAACCTCCTAACAAGATGAATGACTTATGTAGTCGAATGTCACGGTATGAATCCAAACTAGTTCTCAGAAATAGACACGCCTCTTCTCACCCTCCTCTCCACGACCCTTTCTCAAATTTCCATAGTGTGGCTTAGCAGCTTGATACATCTATAGTTATTGCAACTCTGGATGTCACATTTGTTCTTGTACAAATGAATCATTGTACTCCACCTCGATTCTTCGAGCATTCTTGTCGTCTTAAAAATGACATTAAACAACCCGGTCAGCCACTCCAAACCTGTCCTGCTTGCGTTCTTCCAAAATTCAACTGGGATTTCATTAAGCATGGTCGCTCGTGCCTTGCCTGCGCTCTTCCAAAATTCAACTGGGATCTCATCAGGCCCGATCGCTCGTCCCCTGTGCATCCTGCGAACATCACCTTTAACCTCCTCAACCTTAATACTTCTACAATATCCAAAATCTCTATACCTTCCTGATTGCTCCAGATCTCCAAGCACAATGTCTCTATCTCCTTCGTTCAAGAATTTATGAAAGTAAGACTGCCACATCTGTCTAATACGCGCGTCCTCCATCAACATATTTTGTTGTCCTTGATGCACCTCACGTGATACAAGTCACGGGTACTCTCTCTGTACAACTTCTTATCCCCGCCTTTTTCCTATAATTTCACATATAGGCGTTCAAAAGCCACCGTTTTCGCCGTCATAACTGCTAGTTTTTCCTCCTTCCTCGCCATCTTATACAATTTTTATTTTACAACTCAAATATATTATTTAATAATATTTATTTATTTTCTTAATTATACTCGTTGGTATAAGTACATGCACAAACCACGTACACTAAAACTAGTACCACTAGTTCATTTGCAAAGCGGAAACAAGAGATCATCTGATCTTAACAAACTATTTTACTTCCGCTTGAATGCAAGAGATTATGGGTAAAATATCTTAAATCTGCAGTGATCACAAGTTTACCAGCTCAATAGAGTAAAATGTTTCTCATTTGAAATTTCGGCAAGAGTTACTTAAATGATTTGTCATCTAAAAGACACACAAACTATTGTGTCGAACAAGGGACGCACCTCCTATAGGTGACATCATATCCAGACCACCACTTCCCGGAGTCATTGGCTGCCCGCCAGGAGTACCAGGTATATATGCAGAACTCGGTGTCATTGGTGGTTGTCCACCAGGAGTTGATGGCAAGTATGGACTTGGAGCATTAGCTGCATGGAACAAAAAATGGCATTATATTCTCCATACAAGAACCCGAAGAACAAAATGCAACTCTTTTTTTCACTCCTGTAAATGTAACTTTGGTTTACCATATGCAGAACCATTGTCTCTTGGGGTCCCGGCATCACTGTAATTACCACTAGGAGTGTTAGTCCAACCAGAACCAGGAGTAGGTGCTTCATACGCCCTTGAACGGGGGCTGGATGGCTGAAAAATGAAGAAAGCATGATAATCACATTAAAAGAGAGAACTCCATTTTATATAAAAATAAGGTGGAAATCGTGCAAACCTGATATTGCGGACTTGACCCCCAGGAAGCAGGGTTTCCATCTTCCCAATTGTCCCTGGCAGTTTGCCGTTGCATTGCAACCATTTAATATAAAAAGAAAATGGAATTGCAACTCACTAAATCTATGAGTAAAAGGAAAAAAACTAAAATAGCAAGATTAATATAAAGCAAGAGCATGTCACTTAAAGTGTCACATCACGAACACAAATGAAGACCAAAATTCAGCACTCACTGTATCAAGCAAACGCACAAAAGCTTTCAAAAGTTCAAGAACATAATTTTAAAACTCAGCCATACAAAGGGGATAAATTCACACCAATAGCACACGCATAGATCCATATTTCCTTGATCTTAAACCATAAAAGGCATGTATTTCATGTTTCAAGTAAAGACAACGCTTTTTTCAATTTCTTCAAACCTTTGATTAATTAGTTTCAGGTCAAATAAGAACTAGGCAGAGTACATGGCCTTCATTCTATTTTCAAAACCTTAGGCTATTTGGTTTATTTTTCCTATGGATACAACATACCTAGGTGGACTCATTGGATTCCATGCTCTGTCACGCATTGGCGTCCTCATGCCATCATGTATAGGTGTTGCTATAGAGGAAGATGACGAAAAGAGCTAAAGTCAAACAGCTGGGGGAAAAAGTGAATGAAAAACACTATTGGAACAGGGCAGCAGAAAAATGGACCTCCAGGATCCCTCATAGGTGTCATAAATGGGTGGAGAGGAGTCCTTGAAGGATGTGACGGTGTTTCACTTCCCAAACCATATCTAGATGGTTCCCTGCAAACAGAAAAAATAATTAGACAATGAACACTAAATACCCAAAGTTTAGAACGAAAATATACTCACCTGAATGGCGTTGACACATTAACATTATCCGAAATATGGGTGCGATCAACTGCAGGAAACATTGACATCAGCAATGAATGTAAGCAATCAAAAGTACGATAAACAGAAACTTAAACGGAATTCCTGCCCAAATCTGGATGACTGTCCAAAAGGCGGATCAACAAAGCCTCCGTCCACGAAAATTGCAAAAGAGGGCCCTTATCGTTTAACAATCACTTTTGGTCCCAACCCACACGCCAAAAAAATGAGGGTCATTCCTGACATTGAAGAAACACTTGCCTGTAACAACTTTCATCTGGGCTTCCAGTTCAACTCGGACTGAAGTTCCTTTGATATCAACGACACGCCCTTTACAACCTTTGAATGGGCCAAGGCGAATTTTCACATCAGCTCCAATTAAAGCATCACGCCCTCTTCCACCTCTATGTCTTCCTCCATCTAGAGCACACCAAGCATAAAAGTTAAGAGACTATGATTAAATGAAAAACAGCAAAAAAAAGATAGAAAATGTGATAAATACTATTTTTAGTAATAAACATCAGATGATCAGAAGGACTCCTCCACAGGTGAATAAAACTTTAAAAAAAATAACTTACAACATCAAGATATCACCATTATCAGAAACTTACAACTCATAGGTGGGCCACCTCTAGACGATCTCATTGGAGATTGAGGAGCACGTGGTGGAGGTCTCATATGCGCTAATCTTGATGACAAGGGGTTACCCTGGAGGAGTTCCATCGTAGAGCAATATTGAGCCAGCAAGAAAATTATTAAGATAGAATTGCAAAAGCAAGAGCGAGCTCAAACTTCCAGGAGCAAGAAAATAGTAGACATACACTTCTATCACCATTTGCCCGTGATCCACCAACCAACACACAGGATTGGGTTTTGGCACAAATAAAACCAGCATGCTCAAGGTGATGACGATCATAAATAAAGACAACTCCTCTGAAGATGTGTTCTACAGGACCTTGTTTCCCCTATAAGTGTCAAGAATAGTTATAACGACAACATACAAAATGTATGAACAATGTTAGTACTCGGTAACAAGGAAGTCTTTAGAAAAGCCAATACTCACTTTGCAAGGACCCTCAAGAACTTTCACCACGTCTTTCACCGCTAAGTGGTTCTTATACCGATCTTGGGCATTCCCTTTCCTTTCAACTTTCGCTTTGATCTCTCTAAGTCTAACAAGTGCTACCTCAGGTCTATCAGGCACACCCTTAAGAACCTGTAACATCACGCAAATGTGAGCAACACAATTAACAGAATAATTGCAAGCTAAAATTACAGTGCTCACCTGGAAGGCTTCACTCTCTACACGTATAATCACACCAAAGCTCTTATTGCTGCAGAAGTGCAATCAATTAAGAAATTTAGCTGTTGGTTTGAAAAGGACTAAACTGCTTCATGTCCCCTTTACTCTCATAAGAAGCTAAATGCTTACTCTAGTATTACAAGGTCATGGAGCTCATATTCCCCAATACGAGTGAGACCAGATGTTACTTCAGAACTCTCAACAACATTATCAGCAAATACACGGAGCTACAATATCAGAAAAAATAATTCGGGTCACCATTGTTCTAAAGGCTTCAGATTAGACACCTCAAATTACCATGTATGCTCAACTTACAAGTTCCTTAGTTGTATCTGATACCAAGTTAACCACATGGCCCTGAACAGAAACAACCATACCGGTTGCACCTTCAGATGAACCAGATACTACTTTCACGTGATTTCCAGGATCAAAGTACTTGCATAGCTCTTTGTCACTAAAAGCCAAAGTCTGCAGCCAAATTCAGGGAAACATGTTAATAGAAAATACAGTACTGACTCCTTCTGAGGCACTTGATGCATGAACAATATGTATTTAAAGAAGGGGAATCCTACCAAAGGAAGGTCTTTCTGATTTGGTCTGATATGAACAGTATCTTCTTCGACTTTCTCAACATGGCCTTTCAAGTTCCTGAGATCCCCCTTCACCACAATAACGCGGTCACCCTTCATAAAATGACCTTTTTTTCTATTTGCAAACAAAGTAGATAGACTAGCCATATCTCCATCACCACCCTCACCAGGTTGGCGAAATTTCTCAAGTTCATCAAAAGTTGGTTGTATGCTCAGGGTGCTGATTGATTTCATTGACACAGTCTTATATAAGAAACCATCTTTGAACATCATACCTCCGATATTCTCAAAATAGTCACCTGACATCGGGTCTCGCCTACGTTCCACGCGTAGATTCATCTCTCTGCAAACGATGAGAAACAGATTTAACAATTCTATATAGACAATTATTTGTGCTCTTATTGCAACTAGAGACACAAAGGAACAATTACCTAGCTTCATCAATATTCATGAAGCGTGGCGGAGGAATAAATGCCTTTTTCTTTGGAGCTTCCCTCCCTTCCTACAAAATCAGTGTCAACTGTTTCTTACGACAACAAACATTTATTTTGGATAGGTGAGCACAAAATTTAGTAATTGCCAGAAAACAGCTCTATATAATGTTGTTAATCTACCAAGGTGTATAAGTCACTCAGGTCCCAAGAATCCCGGTAATGAGATAAGGAATTCAAAAAGTTGTTAAAAATAACATTTAACACTCATGTATTTCAAGAATGCAGAACGACTCTAGTAAGAGTCAAAATACAATGATCAACCAAATAAACATACCAGCTTGTTTGCAAGAGCCTGTAAATCAATCCTTGGAATTAATTTTACGACGACTCTCTGTCTCACATTATCTACATCCACAACCTACATAGCAGAAAGATCGAATATCAGAAGAGAACATCTAATTTACTCGTCGCAACATAAAATGCAGAATACTTGACGACCTTTCCAAGGTCTCCCTTGTAAGTTCCCATCTTCATTCTGATCCAAGTATCCCTGGCAAGATCAACCGCTTTGCTTTCAACTGAAAGGACATCAGTCATCTCTTTTATGGGAACCAGCATTATTTTAGCGGAGGCATATATATTGCGCATACCCTTGCATGCCTGTAGCATATAGGTGGCATACAAATAATAAGGTAATTGGAAGATTACTTGATCGACACATTATTTTAACGAGTGATACTATGCTTAATATGAGTCAAAATAGAGCATACTGTATCATCTATAACATACCTCCCTCACGTGGGCTTCTTTGTCCGCTTCTATGTATATATAGTTCTTAAGATGATCAAGGGCTACAACTGATCGAATTTGCAACTCAGGTCCTCTATCAATTGCCTTTTGCATTAGGCAAACCACGACCTCTCTCTCACGTCCAATCTACAAAACATGATGTAGCAATAAATCACAGGATAAAATGTGAAGGTTATAAGAAAAATACATAGAAATATAAAATGCTTAAGCACACAAGGGAGTGTTCCAGCCCAGTGATCAATAAAGTGGGACAAGAACCATGAGGTCACGGGTTCAAATCCTTTGCGGAGCATAAAAACACTAGGTGATTTATTCCTTCTACCTAAGCCTTGTTGGTTGAGTTACTCAGTACCCATGCTAGTGGGAGCTACCAGGTACCCAATGAATAGTTGAGGCGCATAAGATGCCCCGGATACCACAGTAATAAAAAATGATAAAATGCTGAACTTCATGGCAGCGCACCAACACCATACCGCACATTTCACCATCCAGAGCTTTGGATCCCTGACAGATGGCAACAGAGCTTGCTGTTCAACATCTGTTGCTTCCTCATCATACTCTACATGAGGCGACCTCGCATATCTTTGCTTAATGCTTCTCGTAAGCTCCTCAAGGTCTTCTTCTTGGTCCTCATGTGGCAACAGTCGGTGACGATATTCACGTCTGGCACCATCCTCATCGGGTATATCAGCTCCATTATCTACTATGAAATCTGCAAATAAAAATCCAACAATCAACACCAACAGATAAAAGACCATGCAGGGAGAAAGATACAAGAACATAAAAAACTCAAAAGTCAATAACATTTATCAACTAAGTTTCCCTTAAATTTATACTAGACAGAAACAAGCTCAGGTCACACCAGCTTCAAACTCATAGACTGAAAAACAAATTCCAGCAAGCACAAAGTAGACTGCAAATAGACTGTAGATAGTATCTCGAACTAAATATTTCCCCAAAGCTAATATCACAACCTACGACAGTTAACCCAGAAAGTACCTATGTCCATTGTTAAATAATTCCCTCCTTTTGGGGGGTGAAGTAAGAAAAGTTTCATTAAGAAGCATCAAGAATATGGAGCAAAAAGTTGCAGGATAAGACAGAGAGTGAGTTTGCTCATGTAAGCAAAAACTAGTCTAGTCTAATACCAAGGAGCAAACACATTCCAAAAAAAGGCACAACTAGTTACAGGAGCCTGATTGAGCCAGCTAAATAAGTTAAGTGAGCACTTTGCTTTTAGAGCATAATTTGGAGTTGAGATCCCACCAAAATATCTACAATTTCTCTCATTCCAGATGCATCATTAAACCAGCTCTCATATGTTTTCTTGATACTACAAGGCATGACCTAGGCTAGTCAAAAAATGGAGAAGAACATGCTTCTACAGTATAATGCAGGAATAGTGTGTAACACTTTCTAACTCTATATGGCACATATAACATCTGTTCGATGTCTGAATGTTCCTCCTGCTAAGGTTGTTTTGATGTAAGGCAGATTTCATATAATGTTACCCAGCTAACGAAAATCACTCACTGGGTAGTTTTGTACTCCAAATGAGTTTCCAACGCCATTTGTCGATAGCCTTGTTCGAGCAGAGTTGTAGATAGACTCTCTTCACAATGTGTCCCATCTTTTGAGTCCCCCAATAGTAACTTATCCTCCACCTGGGAGTTTGAAGCAAATGCCTGCTAGTTTAGCAAGCAATTCCAATAGCTCTTTCATCATCCAGTCCTGAATGTTCCTCCTAAGTCGTAGGTCACTATTGTTGTGCTGCCAATTTTGTTCCACATTAGCCTCATGGTACCCGTGCTTTGTTTTGATTTCCTTACTTGTGATTATGCTTTGTCTTGAGCCGAGGGTCTCCCGGAAACAGCCGCTCTACCTATCAAGGTGGAGGTAAGGTCTGTGTACACTCTACTCTCCCCGGTCTCCCCGGAAACAGTCGCTCTACCTATCAAGGTGGAGGTAAGGTCTGTGTACACTCTACTCTCCCCGGTCTTCCGGAAACAGTCGCTCTACCTACCAAGGTGGAGGTAAGGTCTGTGTACACTCTACTCTCCTCAGACCCCACGGTGTGGGTTTTCACTGGGTATGTTGTTGTTGTATTAGCCTCATGGTTGCTTGTCAGCGTATATAAATTAGGAAACTCATTTTTCAATGCCACTTTTATCTTTCCAGAATGATAGGTGTGATCCATCTATTGCCTAACTTGAATGTTGAATTGAAGGGAACTCCTCTCACAGTTTAGAGATATGCTTCCAAGGACATGTGTCATGAGGTGAGGTGCTCTGACGTGTGAATCATTTGCTCAATTCACCATATTTTGCTTTAATTACAGCTTTCCACATATTTCTTCTTATTATACCTCCAATGTCATTTCATTAGCATACTCTTATTGTGTAGTGCAAGGTCTTTTATGCCCAGTCAAATGCCGAATGATTTCCTTTTAGCCAAAGGTGTTAAATAAATATAACCAAACCGTTTAGATAGACTAATGGAAAACACAGATTGACAGAAGCTGAATTAAGAAAAGGCCAACACCCAACTGCAGATGAAAGAGATAGTAAAACAAGAGGAGATATCTTGGAGAAATCACAAATAGTGGCTAAAACAGAGAGATAGGAATACCAAAGCTTTTTTATAAAAAAAATGGTCAATGGTATCAAAATGAATAATCATATGATGTGATAGTAGTGGAGGGAACAACATTAGAGGATTCAGTGGAGATTTAAATGAATTTTTGGGTTCTTATGAAAAGCTCAATTCGGGGACTTGGTGACCTACAATCAATTTAGGACTAGCTCCTAAGATAAGAGATGAAAAGCATATTTGGCTAAAAAAAATCATTTGAAGGGGAGCTCCTTGAAGTAATAAAGAAATACGCTAATCACAAAGCTCCATTGCCGCATGGGTAGACCATGGGCTTCTTTCAAAAGTGTTGAAATTGCTTGAAAGAGGATATTATGGAGGCCTTTATATATTTTCACGAGGAAGAGAAATTTGAGAAGAGCTTTAATGTTACCTTAATAGTTCTTATCCCTAAAAAGAGTGCTGCTAGAGAATTGAGAGGTTATAGACCTATTGGTCTAATTGGTAGTTTCTACAATGTTGTGGCAAAAAAAATCACTTAGAGGTTGAAGGGGTGATGGCTAAATTAGTGTCCAATTTCAAATGGGATTGTTTAAAGGGAGGCAAATCATGAATGCAGCTTTAATCGTCAATTACTGTCTCAACACTAGACTGGGCGAGAAGATACCAGGTATAATGTGCAAACTTGATATTGCGAAGGCACGCAATCATGTGAATAGGGAATTCTTGTTGAAGGTTCTCATATGTTTAGCCTTTGAAAAGAAATGGATGAATTGGATTTGACATTATATCACCACTTTTCAGGTTTTTGAGTCCTTGTACTTATGGACCGCCACAGGGTATCTTTGCTTCCCAACAAGGCCTTAGACAATGAGATCTCATTTCTCCTTTCTTATTCTTATTGGCAATGGAAGGACTTAGTAATGTGATCAAATTTACAGGTCTTGAACGCTGGATTAGTGGTTTCAGAGTCAAACGCGGACAGGATAATGACCTTTCTATTTCACATCTTCTCTATACCGCTGATTCTCTTATTTTTTGTGAATCAGAAGTGAATCAATTAAGATATTTAAGGCTAATATGTGTGCTTGAAGGGTTTTCAGGACTTCATGTGAACAGGACCAAGAGCAGAATAATTCCATTGAACACAATTCAAGAGTTGCAGAATGTTGTTGCAATTTTAGGATGTCAAACAAAGTTCTCTTCCTACTAGCTACCTGGGATTGCTTCTGGGGGCAAAAGCAAAATCTGAATTTATTTGGCAAGTAGTAGTAGATAGATGTGAAATATGATTGGCTAATTGGAAGAAACAATATCTTTCAATTGGGAAAGATTAATATTAATGATATGCAATCCCCACATACACAATGTCCCTATTTCGCATGCCATCCAAAGTAGCTAAGAAAATAGACAAGCTAAAAAGGGGGTTTTATGGCAAGGCAATAAAGAAAACAAAGGTATTAATCTTGTCACATGTAGCATTGTCATTGCAACGAAGGAGTAAGGAGGTCGCATTAAGAGCGTAAGGATATAAAACAGAAGCCTTTTAATGAAGTGGCTTGAGATTCAGTGGAAAGCTAACACCTTGTGAAGGAGAGCAATAGCAAAGATATTCGGGTTTTTTAATGTATGGTGCACCAACAGAGTCCACAAGGAATTAGTATCTGGAGGAACACATGCTCCTTGTGGCTTGTTTTCTCACAGCATATTGACTTCAAGATAGGTAATGGAAGGAAGATTTCCTTTTCGCAAGATAAATGGTTGGGATATCTACCCCATAGAGAGTAATATTAATATTGGTACTTGACAAAGAATTCAAGTAGCACAATGTTGGGCAGGCAACAGTAGGAATATAAAATTCAGAAGAAACATAAATGATTGGAGCTGAATTTGTCAGTATACTGCCGACATTTGTAAGCCTAACTACTAATGAAGATCATTTGATATGGAGAGGACACAACAAAGGGATTTATACTGTCAAGACATGTTTCAACGTATTCATAAAAGAAGTAAATCATGTTCTTTTTGGTCTGGAAACAAATCTAGAAATATAGAGGCTCCTACAAAATTCAGTTGTTTCGAATGGTTAGTGGCTAACAAGGCTTGTTTGACTCGGTATAGTTTACAACGAAAGGATTCCAAATAGTTAAGTGTAATGTGTGTAAAGAGGAGGCAGAAACTGTTAAATCATCTAGTGTTACACTACAAAGTTGTTGCACAATTACGGAAATTATTCTTAAGCATCTTGGGAATTAAATGGATGATGTCAAGTTCTACCACATAGTTACTATCATGCTGGAAACAGAGGAATAGGAGATGCTTTGAAGGACAAGAGAATCCATCCTTGAAGATCAAATTAGACTATATTTTCTTGATATCTTTTTTGCGTAAACATGATTGATAGATGATACTGATACCCTGCTACAATTCATGGAATCTTTTGAATAGACACACAGGATTTGCTTTATTTCTTTTCATTAATTACATTACTTTTGGGATGTAACCACAACACTCTCTTAGTACTGACTTTTTTATATAAATACTACCTTGGCATTCAAAAAGGAAAGCCATTTGGGTGATGCCCAAAGCTAACGCCGGTGTGTCTAATAATTTCCCCAAATTGATATCACTGTCTATGACAGTTAAGCCAGAGAGGATCTGTGTCAAATAATTTCCTTTCAACCAATGGTATTAAACATAACCAATCCATTCAATACCAAACTTAGACCTCATTTGTTTTCATTAAGATTATGATGTCTGAATCTGAATACACATCTGAAATATTAACAATGAATAATTAAGATTGTTTGTTTTTTCAATATTTGAATGAGCATAATTTATACACATCTGAACATGATAAATATATAATAATAATGATAATAATGATAATAATAATAATAACAATAATTTTAGGACGCTCTAACAAATCTAAAACCTATTCTCAACTAGTAGGTATCACATATATGAATCTTTTTCTTCAGCATCCATTTTTATTCTACTGCAAGTAGACAAGAAGTGATACTACAAAATCCTTGTACCAACTACAGAAAAGCTGAATTTCTTTCTCGGGTTACAGCTGCAGTCACAAAATAGCTCTGGATTCCACAATCCACACATTTACTCCATATTCCACTAGTTCAAATCCTCGGGGACCTATTGATTAGTGCTCAGACAAAACTATAAGCCCAATCTATTTTGCCGCATCCAAATCCCAATACTAGGCAAGTTTTTTTATAAGGTAATCCCAATACTAGGCAAGTGAAACCTCTTCACTTGGCTACCTCAACTCTGTCATATATTTCTTAGAAAAGCATCATTAGTTCTCTCTATTTCCACATCGTTTTTAGGTTACACTGGATATCGTTGTCTCGCGCCTATGATAATTCCACATGCACTAGCCTATGGTATATCTAAGTGCTCCACGCTTTCATATGAGCAAAACAATATGAATGTAAACTATTAAGGAGGTTCAAGCTTTGTGGACCCAAGAACATAAATTTGAACTCTGAACTTGATAATTTTGTTTTCAACTTAAAAGTTGTGCAGAAGTTTTTCAAATCATCAGTCACAAAGCTTCATCTTACATGAAAAAAAAAACTATCCAAACATAACTTTAACTTCAACCAACTTTTTTCCGGACTTCAATTTCAAATTGGCAGAAGTTCTCCAAATCATCAGTCACAAAGCTTTATGTTTCATGAAAAAGTATAACTATCCAAACACAACTTTAATTTCAACCAACTTTTATCCGGACTTCAATTTCAAATATTTTTTCTAAACTTCACCTTCAAACATATATGTTCAAACGGTCCCTAAAGATCTGACTAACCATGTTATTAGAAATAACACTCTCCACATATTCCCGATCCTACTTCATCTGCTTATCCCCAAATCCCAATAAAAAACAATGCAGTCAGACCTCTATATAACAATCATCCCCTATAACAGCATTTCACTATAGTAGTCAAACTATATCGGAACAAACTACGCTGTTATTAAGAGGTTTGACAGTATTTTCAATACATTTTTATGATCAGTTCTTCATTCTTCGATGCAGGCAAGTAAAGTAAACAAATTAAACTAATCAACCAAATTAACAAATTCGATACAAAACAGAACAGAATATATAGCAAGTATAAGTCTAATTACCGTCTTCGCCTTCTTCTTCCTCCTCATCCTCATCACTATCAACAGCAGCTTCTAGGTCAAAGAATTCCGAACCAGTCCTTCGTTTAGGTCTTCGTCTACCACCACCTCCACCGCCATAATCCTCATCATCATCATCTTCATCTTCCTCATCTTCATCTTCCTCTGCCGCATCATCAATGAAATCTGATCTACGCCGTTTCCGTCCGGATTTTCCTCTATCGTCATCTTCTTCTTCTTCCTCTATGTCTTCATCTTCGTACACGTCTCCCTCTTCCTCCTCCGATTCTTCGTTTTCGTCGTCGTAGTCACGTTGCCGCGGCATAGTTGGAATTGGTTCGGATTTGGAGTGTTTTGATTGGGAGAATTCGGAATTGTGTATAGGGTGAATGGAACCCTAGGTGAGAGAAGAGAAGATTTGGGGAGTGCCGTGGCGGTGAGAGAGGGAAAATGACTTTGGGCCTCTTAGGCGTATTGGGCTCTATCCTCACCGCCGTGGAGTCATATTGACCAACATATGTGTTTAAAGTTAAGGCTTGGCTTGTCAAGGTCTAATTTCATACATGTGTCTTTTTAGAAATATAAGTTCAAAATCGAAAGCAGTTTTACTAAAGTTTTAAATATAAATCTTTATTACTGACAATGTTTTCAAGTTTTTCAATACACACACGATTTAAATCACTTTTTATATTGGAAATTTAAGACTCATTTCACCTAATTCGAAAAATACATGATTATACATTAACTAATATCAATTTTTTCTAAAGTTTGCTTATAATGGTTATAGATACAAATAAATAAAAAAGTGATTTTGCCTTAAAACGACGTAGTAAAAAGTAACTTCCGCACGAAATCAATGCTAATTAGTGATTCTTATATAAATTGGATGGACTAACCACTTTTAAATGTCCACTCCACCCATGTATGACACCTACGAGAGATTATGGAGATTCTTACCTTTTCTATAATTTCTTGGTGTTGTATCGCTATGCGATACCAAGTCATGGGCTTCTCGCTCTTTTATTGTCAAGTGAAACATATGTTGTTCGATCTCCTGCATAAACCTTTTGAGGTTGCACACACGCTGTTGTGGTTAATTGACCGACGTGGTTTGCGTGCTATCATACACCGATTTACCCTGTGCGCATTCGAAGAATAGCGGCTATTGGTTCCTTCGTCAACAAAAAAAAAAGTGAAACATATGTTTAACCCTAGTATTACGTTGGACAAGGAAGTACATATTTAATGTGAACAAGGTTTCAAGGACATCAAACATATATGACTGAACAATAAATATTTTTGCTTGAAATTTAGATATATGTGACTAAGCTTTGTGCATATATGACCGAATTTCATGTCTTTATACGTTTCGAGGACTTTGATATCTTGTTTCAAATATGATAGATGGCTTCAAGATTTAATATTTGAACATATAAGTATCTTAATATCCTCATTTGATCTCTTCTTTTTATACTTTTGGTTTGAACTGATGACAATAAATTTTAGGATGGATTAATTGTGTTGCGGAAATTTGGATAACACCTCATAAACCTTTTCGACATGTGAGTAATGTCGAATTACACTTTTCTTATTCTTATTTTGTATTTCAATTTAATTGCATTATGAACCTAATATTCTTGTAAAGTTTTTAGTTTTGTTTGTATTAGTTGTTAAAATCATATTATCATATAATATGACATTATATAAACTCTCACTTTGATTGGTTGCTCTTATAGTTAAGAGCACTTGTGTTTAACCAATTCTAACTGCACTCTTTTTGAAGAGATTTTTTATTGTTGAGAAGAAAAATGCAATGTTTTTATCTGAAGTTTGTCAATATTTAGTTACAAGTTAAATAATTACAAAAATTGATATAACTTAAATAGCAAAATTAGTCGCTTCATTAAATTAACACAAACGTGCATGTAGAAGTAGAAGTTCAAACTCTAATACAGTGTGTTGAAGTTTAAACTTATTAAAGTGAAACTCCAAGATCTCAGTATTACTAACCATATGCACAATGTGCTTGTAGAAGTTCAAATTTCAATACAATATCCTAGAATTCAAAAATATAAAAGTGGAACTCCAGATTCTAGTACTGAAGTTGTAGAAAAAAAGTTCAAACTCTAGAATTCTGGTACTCGAATTTTCGGAGTATGAAATGAAAAAGGTTCAAACTTTATGAATTTTTATTGTAGTTTTGAAATTCTAGGATTTGGGAATTCCAACATCGTGTTGCTGGGTTGTCTGAAATTCAAACACACTGTACTGAAGTTTTTATGTGATTAGCTAGGAATAGTGTTCTCGCAATATTGCTTTTGCATTAAAAAGTGGCTAAACATTGATTAATTTTGAAAGCTAGAAAGTGGCTATTTATTAATTTTATGTGTGATATATTTAGTTGATGGGAAGGGAAATTTGCTCAAATAACATGTTAGTTACGTCTACGAAAATATGGCTATAAATTAAAAATTAGTACAACTTTAGTTAATTATTCTCATAACAAATTCACCCTCTTCCCATCTTTTGGTAACGAATGCCTCATTTGTTTGCATTTAATGGTCTGAATCTAAATAGTTCAGACCTTAGGTCATTAAGAACTTGTTTGGTACGTCGTACTGGACTGTACTAACTTCATTGGATTGTACTGTACTGTATTAATATATAATGAATGGTATTAAAGTATTAATATATAATGAATTGTATTTTTTTATTTTTAGTACAGTTCAGGGGACACCCACTTGTTAGATGGGTCTAAAAAATGGCAGTTGGACTGTACTATTTCTAAAAATAGTACAGTCCAGTACGGCTGAAAACGCTCACTAAACGCTATATTATTTTTTTGTCCAGTACAGTCCAGTTTAATACAGCGTACCAAACGTGTCCTAAGTGCATTTGTTTATATTAAGATCTAGCAACTTATTTGTATGACTAGGTCTTAATATCATTAATAGATATTTTTATTACCATGCTTACAACCACTAGCTCAACCCCCAACCCCACCACCATCCCCACTACCCACCACCTCTCTCTCGCCTCACCTATCACCAATCACCCTACTCCTACCACCACTAACCACATCTGTCATCACAAAACCACTGTTACCAGCCATCACCACAAACTACCTATGTGATCACAACCACCGCCGCCGATGTCACTATCACCATTGTAGTAAATCCTAACTACAAAATATCTCTACCATCATAACTAGCACTATCGCTAACTACCACCAACGCCATCGTCAACCACCACACATTCCTTCATCCACCAACACTGTAAATTTCTAACATCAAGCAACTCCACCATCACAATCACCACCATCACTGTAACGATTTGTCTGGTTATTTTTAGCTAAAGATCATTATTTGACTATTTTACCCTTTTTCGCAGACTCTACGTGGGATTTTTTATATGTGAGAATGGGTAGCACGGACCCGAAAGTTCATTTGTGTAAGTTATAGAAGAAGAATCTTAGAGTTGATTAGTTTGACTCAAAGTTGAGTTTCAGGTATATGGGTTCTTTTTCAGGTTTCATCGCTTCTGGTAGTTTCGAAGGGTCATTTATGACTTAATCGAGTCATTAGTTTGCTTCCCAAGATATAAGTGTTTGGATTGGCTTATTTTAAGTGGTTTTTGGCTTTTAAGATCTTTTTTACTTTTGGAGATGTTTATATAAAGATAAAAAGTGATTTTAAACATTTATTTTTACTAAAAAGGTACAAAATTCAAAAGTTGGGTAGGACTAACTTATGACTTTTAGCTTTTGGCTTATAAACCACATTTAAAAATCCAATCCAAACACTCTCATAATCGGAAGAACTGTGTGGCCTTATTTGTAAATTTTGAATATTTAGTTTATCTCATTTTATTTGCCCCCAATTTTGCATTTTGTTATCTTCAGATCTACAGATCTTTATACTCTTCTATTTTTAGTTGACTTTCGCTGGAAGAGCTTTTCGGTGGCCATTTTCTCTCGCAAAGAGGGAAGGCTATGTTAGTTGTTGCAAGCTGACAAACATAGACATCATTTTGTTGGGTTTTCAGTGAGCTTAGTAGTTTGGTTAGTTGCTGCCAAATGGGTAAATGCAAGGTTTTTGTTGGGTGGATGCTTCAGTTTATTTCATGATTTTACTTTTATAGAATATTTACTGAACCTTTACTGAACTTAAGTTATAGCCGAGCAACCAAATGGTAACATCCCCAGCCCTCACCCACCTACCCTACATCGACACACCACCACCACTGACTGCCAATGATGTGCCATATGCCGAACACCGGTGACCAGGTACGCTACACTGGCACTGTTGTCCTCTGTTTTCTCTCTTTCTCTTTCTTTTCCTTGCTACCATTTCTCTATCTTCCCATCACCACCGGTGGCCGGAGTTGTATCATCTCCGGTGACTACCACTAACTGCCGACGATGCGACATCCGCTGACCACAGGCAACCAGGTACACTGCATGTTTCTCTCTCGTTCTCTCTCTCTCTCTTTCTTCCCCATTTCTAATATTTCTCTATCTTTTCGCCATTACCGGCTGCTGGAGTTGTAGCATTGCCGGTGACTATCAACCATAACTCATCACTTGGCACCACTGATGAACATATCTGGTTAGTAAGGACCTTCAGAGACCACCACATCCGACGGCCGCCTCTGACGAAGAAGATCAGGTTTCTCTGGGTTCTCAAGCTCAAAACAGAAACCCTATAGTGGGTTTCGGGCAAGTTTACATAGTTACACAAATTTCCGGTGGTGAACAATGATTTTTGGCGGCGAGCAGGTTAGATTGACCTGGAGTTTGTACCTCCAGGTGCCCATATTCATTCTTTGTCTTTACCTCCGTAGTTAAATTTTGCTTGCTTTGATGTATAGTATATTACCTTTACATTCTTGCCATTACTAATCTTCTACTTAGCTATATCATTCTTATCGTAGTGGCTAGACTTGCATCTAGATTATTGTTAATTTGTGTTTTATGCATTGATTTGTGTTTTTCACATTTATTTCTGCTTGTTTTAGGGTAAATAGCTGATTAATCTATAGCCTCTATAGTGGCTTTGGCGACTGATGGTAGACTAGGGTCATATTCTTAATTGAGTATTGGGGTGAGGGTTAGGGGGTAAGCGGGGTAAGGGAGATGCCAGGATGAGAATAGGGTCTTGGAACATTGGACTTTAATAGGGAAGTGCATAGAGCTAGTTAAGATTCTTAAGAAAATGAGAATTAATATAGCTTGTTTCTAGGAGACCAAATGGGTAAGACCTAAGGCTAAGGAGGTGGACGGGTATAAGTTATGGTTCTTGGGTAGGTCGGGGTATAGGAATGAGGTAGGCATTTTAGTAGACATCGAACTAATGGACCAGGTGGTAGAGGTTAGGAGGGTCAACAATAGGATGATGACGATTAAGTTGATAGTTAGAGGGTCCACTATGAACATTATCAGTGCTTATGTGTTACAGGCGGGCTTGGACGAGAAGAAGAAAATGTGTTGTTGGGAGGATTTTGATGAGGTGGTGTTAGGTGTACCACCCACTGAGAAGTTATTTATATGAGGGGATTTCAATAGACATATCATGTCACTTCCGGAGGGCTACAATGATGTGCATGAAGGCTTTGGCCTCGGTGACAAGAATAGGGAGATGTCTCACTTTTGGAGTTCTTTAGAGCTTTTGGGTAGGTGATAGTCAATTCGAGGTTCCTAAAGAATGATGTATGTGGTAAAGGATGACCAGTTGTATCCGATAGGTGTCTAGAGAAGTGTTAGAGGTATCGGGTAGCTATGGTGGCCATCGAGAGGACTGATGGTGGAATGGTAAAGTTCAAGAGAATGTGGATGTTAAGAAAGTGACGTATGAAAAATTGGTAGAAAGCAAGGATAAGGTGGAGAATTGGACGAATAGGTAACTGTATAAGATGGCGAGGAAGGAGGCAAAGCTAGCGGTCACGGCAGCGAAAACGACAGCTTTTAAACGCCTATATATAGAATTAGAAGGAAAAGGCGGGGATAAGAAGTTGTACAAACTAGCCAAGGAGAGGAGGGCCCGTGACTTAGATCATGTGAGGTGCATCAAGGACGAGGATGACAAAGTACTGGTGGATGACGTTCATAGGCGGACATGTCAGTCTTACTTCCATAAACTCTTAAACGAAAAAAGAGATAGAGATATTGTGCTGGAAGATCTGGAGCAATCTGGTAGGTAACGAGATTTTGGATATTGTAGAAGTATTAAGATTTATAAGGTTAAGGGTGTTGTTCGTAGGATGCGCATGAGACGAGCGACTGGGCTTGATGAGATCCAGTTAAATTATGGATGAGCGCATGCAGAGCATGCTTAGAGTGGTTGACTGAGTTGTTTAACGTTATTTTTAAGACGGCGAGAATGCCCGAATAATGGAGGTGGAGTACAATTATTCTGTCACGACCCGACCCGATGGGCCGCGATTGGTGCCCTATATGGGCACCTTTATACCCACATGTCACATGTAATCACACAAATATCAAGGATAATGTAGAAATCGGTAAACCATATCAAAATAGGCAAGCCGATAAGGCTGCCACTATATACGGGAACATCCCAAATGGAGTACAACCGTACAGCTGACCAACACATATACAATCCACACAAGTCCAAAACACATCTACCACTCACACCTGTCTACAGACCTCTAAGAGTATGATAGTGAAACATGACGGGACAGGGCCCCGCCGTACCCCTGAATATACATAAGTCTATAACAAAAGCGTTTGTACCAAAATGACTTGGCTCCGGATCAATGGAGCTCTCCAAATAACTGAACAGGAATCCTAGACTGGAGGATCACCAAACTGAGTACCTGTACCTGCGGGCATGAACGCAACCCCCCGAAGAAAGGGGGTCAGTACGAAATAATGTACTGAGTATGTAAAACATGAAGTACGGTAAAGAATATCATAACTGGTCAAAGGATAACAATAGACATGTATAATAATCAAAATATCAATACAACTGTGCCATATAAAAATAAGAGTCAACTGTGCCTTATAAAAATAAGAGTCATATCAAAATCATGAATGTCTGTAACGTGTCTCGGCCCTCTAGTGAGGGACTCGGTGAAATCATCATAATCATGGATACATGTCCATATAACGTATCACGACCCATTCTGGGACTCGGTGAGCTCATCATTATCATGGATGTCTGTCCATGGAATCATCATATATATACATATAACGTATCTCGGTCTTCTAGTGAGGGACTCGATAGAACAATGCAAGGTTGTGCACGAACATAGACCAGTCCGGAACTCGGTGAAATGATATAATCACATCAAGCACGAATAGAATATCATGAGAAATCATATGCAATTTAAATCACCATTTGACTCTCAATAGAATAAATAAAAGGCAATATCATATCATGTATCATTTTAAATCATCATTTGAAAAATCAAATGCACTATCATATCATGTATCATTAGAAATTAAGATTCAATAGGATTATGTACGTTCGTCGTACACTCATTTTGTATAAATAATGCCAAAAAAATAAATGATAGTTTCACATACCTTATTGTCGAACTAACTAACTCAATATTTAATATTCGTCTCGATTAGTGCCTCTACCTATAACAATAGTAATTCGTTCGTCAACTCTATGATTTCTAGCGTAAGTTATATCGAATGACGACTCTCTTTTCTATAAAAATTCGGGCAGCACTTCCCCTATTTATATGCACATCCACAACTTACAAACAAAGCCAACAATACCAAATAACAACAAAAAAAAAAGATGCAACTCAAAACAATCTCAAATACTCCATATACGTCATCATAATACATTCATTCTCTTTACGTTCATGGAAGACAACAACCAAAGTGATTAATACACTTATTTCTCATGTTAATTCAGCCATTTTAACAATACAACAATTCCCAACAACCTCATGAACATCTAATCCCCAAGAACATAGTACCATAACTCTCCTCATAATTCCACAAAATTCAATTCATATTTCAACAATTTCATATAAACAACTACAATTCAGCCCAATTACAACACCAATACAATCATATGCATTTTCTTACTTCTAATTTCGCTTAATACGAGTTAATCTCTCAATTACAACACAAGGATGAAAAGAAGGTTTATGCTAAAAGAAAGAAAAATTTGTCTTAACATACCTTGTTTCACTAAACGGGAAGGAAAACATTGTGAAGCACTCTTTACAATCTTGGTTTCTACGAACGGTACGAAAGCAGTTACTTTGCTAGTACTTGAAATGACAACGTAAGCAACTAATATCAGTAACCTAAGAACGACTGTCAGCTAAAGTAATTTTAAGTATGGCAGTTGTTATCCAAGGGATTCTAGAAGAGATTTTTCCACATAAGAACACTTAATAAGCTCCCATGAGTTTTCCCCAAAATGCCACTTCTTTCATTTCGTGTCCAACATCACTTACAATATCCTTTAGACATATGTAGAATATTCTTTATCTAACTAAGATATGGTCTCTTAATGTGCCACATTTTTCCTATGTAATGCCACCTTGCACAATTGTCTGTAGATAAATTACTTAATTTCTCCTCATATGTGATTACATGTGGGCGTCTTGTCTCCTATTTCAATTAAATTTATCTCATAATTAATCAATTACACACATAATTAATCCTTGATCTCAACTCACTTAAATTCATATGACTTATAAAACTTTCTTATACTCGATGTCATAATTTGTGTGCTATGATATTAGTCCATAACCTCCTTGTGCACGCACCAAATTTATTCTCGTTCTCCTTCGGCATACTCGTCACGTCCAAAATTATCTCGGAATCGCATTCCTTGTATACTAATTTCCTTATTAGTATACGTAAATATAATAAAATTTTCCCAACACTCAGATTATTTTCTTCATTTACATGCTCAAATTGTTGTTCAAAATTACGAGTCGTTACAATCTTCCCCCCTTAGAAACATTCGTCCTCGAATGTTTTGGTGACATATAACATACATTTCTACATCGGAACTCTCATAGTCAACAAGCATTAATGATATAATGATTATTTCATCTCATCTTCAATTTCCCACGTCATCTCTTCCACATTCTCATTTCGTCATAACGCTTTCACAGAAGCTATTTCCTTAGTCCTCAAATCGGAAACTCTTCGTATAACAAGTCCTCTATAACCTGCACATCTTCAATCGGTACAATCCGAGAAGGATCTCCAATACATACTCTCAACATGGAACATAGAAAACCGAATGAACAAACTCCAATTCTGAAGGTAAGTCCAATTCATAAGCTACTTTACAAATACGTCGAATTATGTGATATGGTCCAATATATCTTGGACTGAGCTTTCTTTTTTTTTTTCCAAACCTCATTACTCCCTTCATAGGTGAAATTTTCTGGAACACCCAATCGTCTACCTGGAATTCTAAGTCTCGCTGTCGTACATCGGAATATGACCTCTGACGACTCTGAGCTGTTAGAAATCGTCCCTGGATAAGCTTTACTTTATCTATGGCTTGATGTACTAAGTCGGGTCCAAATAACTATGATTCGCCCACCTCGAACCATCCAATATGAGATATACACTTTCATCCATATAAAGCCTCATATGGGGTCATTTTAATACCGGCGTGATAGCTGTTATTGTTCCCAAACTCAATAAAGGGTAAGTGATCATCCCAACTTCACTTGAACTCCAACAAGCTCGTAATATGTCCTCGAGCGTCTGAATCATTCGCTTGACCGTCTGTCTGTGGATGGAAAGTCATACTTAGATTAACTCAGGTGCTAACCCTTTCTGAAATGACTTCCAGAAGTTAGCTGTAAACTGAACACCTCGGTCAGATATAATAGAAACGGACACACCATGAAGTCGAACAATCTCCTTAATATATAACTTCGCGTAGTCTTTGGCTGTGTAAGTAACTTTCACTGGCGAGAAATGAGCTGATTTAGTCAGCCTGTCAACAATTACCCAAATAGAATCAAACTTACGGAAAGAACGAGGTAATCCGTAATGAAATCCATATTAATTATTTTCCATTTTCATGTCGGAATCTCAATGTTCTGAGCCAAGCCACCAGGCTTCTGATGTTCTATTTTTACATGCTAACAGTTGGGACATTGAGCCACCATCTCCGCAATGTTCCTCTTCATGTCGTCCTACCAATACATACATTTTTTTTTTATCATAATACATCTTAGTAGATTCATGGTGAATGGAATATTGTGAATAATAGACCTCCGTCGTAATCTTGTCTCGTAATCCTGCTATATTCAGAATACACAAATGGACCTTCCATCTGAGGGTCCCTCAAGGTTGCAGTTTTTTTTTTGTTAAAGAACTTTCCCAATCTTTTCTTAAATTGGGATCTTCATCATGACGTTCCTTTTTCTCTTCCCGTATGAGGGATGACCCTGTTGTACTTTAAGTCATAGGCTATCACAATCTGAATCCTTCAATCGGACTCCCACTTAACTAACTTATGTGTTCCTTTATGTCAATTTTTCTCCTTAGTCCTTACATTAGTCAGGTTGTTTCTGGGTGAATGATATCGTTGTCAACTTAACTTTGTTAACTAACTGGTGTGCTGAAAACTCTATATTTGTAGTATCTTAATCGTGAATACTTTATGGACAATGTCATCGAATGTGAAGTGTGTGTATCATCACAGTTAACTCTCATTTTCTTCTTGTCGTACTCTTCATAATTCCAAAATATTCTGGTATACATACGTAATTTCAATCGTTGCTCTTGGTTCCAATCCTTAGCATTACTACCCCTGAAAAGATGAGTTGTTAACTCATTCTCGTATTCCATATGAGGAAGATTTTGAAGAATTGCATTACATGACGTTAACCTACTATCTCCAAACCTGGTCATTATACTTAGATTGGAATTCCTTCACTTGCCTCATGGCTAAGACCTTCTGTCAATGGCGTTTTGGGAAAATATTTTCTTGCTCTCATTAAGCTGTAAACCCATTACTTCACCTATCTCGTAGAACTTTTGGTCAGTTCCAAAAAATGCTCATAGACATCTGCATTTGCCTGACAATTTATCTATATTATAATGTCATTATCTCTTGACATATATCTTTAATGTCTACCTTATATTCATAGGCATAATTGGCCTTTTTTTTCCACTTGTTTAGGTGCTAATCGCGAGCTTTACTCACTGTTACTTCCGTTTACATATTTTCTGAAAGTTATGTCTATATAAGTTGTGGAACTGATGCTTCATATATTTAGACCCAATTCACGGTGTTACATGATCCAATGACTTGTCAAGCTTTCTAGTCTCAAAGTGTTTCTCATCCTATTTTCCTGAACATCAGGTTCGTCACCTTTGGCGTAAAAGTTCTTATTGTCCTTTCTCTATTGTTGGTCATTACGTTGTTGTAGAGTAATCATACCCTTGTAAAATTTGCATTTCATTCACCTTTATCATTCCATTCCTCCTTATTCATTGTCTTCATATTTCTTACAGTCATTCTTCGATTGTTCCATAGTTCTCGTTCTCAATTACACCCAACAAACTATTGTTATCCAGAGGTTATGTGGAATTGTAACATGATGCACAATGAAGCTGAAGACCTTACCAGTCCAATACCTATAACATTTCTTAGCTTACTAACCTTGATACACGAAATTCTCAATAATACCCAGTATAGCCCTTACGCAAAGACGAGGGCTTATCTCCTCTCCATAATCTTCGTTCTAGCATTATTCTCTGTTCCTCATTGATCATTGCTCCTTATCTTACTATGTTACTGCTTACATGATCCCTTCCGAAGCTTTTTGTTGGCAGTAAGTTAACGTAGAATTCCACAAAAGCTTGAGTAATCTCTGACCTATCATTTAGAGCATCACCCTTTTAGTCCTTTATATTGAATATCCTATTCGCACTTCTCTTTGCTTTTATCAAGTTGTGGATTACTTTTGTATTCATATCTCCACATATTAGCCATTGAAACTTTTTTTTTTGCACTTCTGTTGAAAGAATTTTGTCCTTGCCTCATTCCACATCTGATAGTCCTTAGCATATTGTACTTCTTCCGTCATCAAAGCCACATTCATAGAATCGTGTTTCAATTTCCTTGGGAATTCTAATCAGTAAGAGTCACCGTAAAACGTATAGATTTTCATAACCTATTAAATCTTTCAATGATGTCTTATGTGTTTTTTTTTCATTTGTATCCCTTATACCCATCTTATCCTTACATTTGCGCATCCACTTGGGACACTTTGAAATGTTGTGGTCATGGCTTTCCCGTGTACCTTTGCGGCATAATCTGTCATACGCTTGTCCACACCAACTACAGGATGATCGGGCGGTCACACTTAACCTTTACAACTTTGACCCCGAGACGGTGGCATCTTAGAACCCTTTACTTATCGGCGATCCTTAGTTAATAAAATCTCTGACCCTTCAAGGGCCTATCTCTATCCGATGCTCTAGGCTGAAGTCGTTCTTGAGAGGTAACCAATTTATTCGATACCTGCACCGGTCTCTCTATATCCTAATCAGACAGAGCCGGTAATAGGACTAATGGTACATGATATTCTCTTAACTCCTCTGGTGCTACTGGGTTCATCGACACTTGAGAAAATAACTTACTCACATCCTCTGATGGATCTGTCCCAATAGAAAACATACTACTCAGAATTACACTTGATCCAACTTCAATCTCCTTACTAATCATGATCCTACTGAAAGAAAGCATTGCTATACTTGCAAACACAATAAGGTTTACAAGGCGAATCCTTACAAACTCATGTGTTCCAGTGTGTAATACCTTCTTTATTTTACTTCTTCCTACAACAAATGTTTCGTTTCTCATGCTTGCATTATCTCTTTCGTGTGTGCGTGAGAGAACTTCTCATATTCCCTAAACCTTTTAACATATGACTGCCCTTCTGGCGTATCAACCGTCTTGATAGAAAATCACTCATTTACTGGTTACGAGTATAAACTAACCGAAGTCTTTTTGGAAATCGACATTACCGAAACGGTATAAGGAATGCGTTAAATTCGAATTCTTAAAACTCAGCTCTACTGCACGATTTACGAGATGAAAGAATAGAAACCATTCCTAAATGTCACGCCGCCTCCTGCGTATAAGTACGGTGCACAAAGGTTGCTTATCAAAAGAATTTTGATGATGCCACATCTGCACAATGCGTTATGCTATCTTCCATGTCTATGAAGCTGCAAAGGCAACATGAGAATATGAGTCCTAACGAGATGCTAGGACATTTGAAGAGCCTCTATGACTCTCAGTCTCAGACATTGGAGTATGAGTTGCTTATAGAGCTTTTTCAAATGTAAGTTGATCGAAGGGGGCTAAGTATCTCAACACGTGCTGAAGATGATAGGGTTAATCGAAAGGTTGGCCTCAATTGATATTGATCTGCAGAGTAGAGTTCTTCCACGCTGATTCTAAATTCACTTCCTCGTTCGTTTGAGAGTTTCATCATTAACTACAATATGAATGGAACTAAAGCGAATCTGCGGAACTGCATAATATGCTAAAGACTTTTGAATCTTCAATCTCTAAGGGTAAAGTTGTGCTCATGGTAAGCTCCTCTAGTCATCCCAAACCGAAAGGTAAGGAATGACAGAAGGAGAAGGGAAAAGTTGTCGTTGCACCTGCAGAAATGAAGCCTAAGAGAGGGACGAAGAAGAAAGTAATTCCGGCTAAGGATGTGTGCATGAATTGCAATAAGAAGGAGCATTGGAAGAAAGATTGCACTGCTCCAGGAGGAGGGAAGGCACCTGGTGCTTCAGCCTCTAATGAACAAGGTATGTTTGTAATTGAAATAAATCTCTATAAATAATTCTCATTCCTGGGTACTAGATACCGCTTGTGGCTCACACATTTGTACAAATGTGCAGGGGCTAACTGACATCAGGAAGGTCGGACCCATAGAGGTGGACATGCGCATTGGAAATGTTACATCTCGTAAGTCCAGGACATGTATAAGAGAATGTACGTAAGGAATCAAGACTTGGAAATTGGTACGAAAGGAAGAATTATTTTTCCGACGGAAAATCTTCCGAGCGTCGGAAAGGAAAAATGTTCGTTGTTGAGAATTGGATTCTCAAAATGCATTATTTGAAGAGTATGAAACTTATTAACATTATGGAAATTTGTTTTTACGGATTTGGTCATGTGGGGCCCACCCGAGGAATTTTACATTTTGTGGGGCCCACGAGGGTTACGGAATTTTATGGACGAATGAGATGGCGACACGTGGCACCCCCCACATATGGTATTGGTCGAATTGGAGTAAGGATAAAATGGTCATTGACCATGGTAGAAGATAAGTCTTCAAAGCTTGATATTATTGACCAAAGTCAACTTGCCACTTGGGCTTGATCCTAGTGAAACTCATCTTAGCCACCCATTTGTTTAAGTCTTGGCCCTCCAATGTGTTATATAAGCTTACTACTAGTGCAAGACAATGTCTTCAACACTTAGAATTTATCACAACATTTCTTGTCCCTTTAGAAGCTCTCGGGTTCACCTTTTATCCCACACAAAAATTTTGTAATTTTGTTCCATTGTCCACAAGACTTAAACCCAATGTCCCTAAGAGTATTGTAAGGATATCTCAATAGAAAGATTTCGGAAATGACATTTTCGTATTAGTCTCAAGGCGGAAACTTAAGGAGTTCTTCAACTTTGAAGTTGGAACTTGAAGATGGGTTCTTCATAGGCTTCTAAGGAGTGCTTGGAGCGAATTGGAGCATAAGGAAATGAGCTAAGAATTTGCTAAGGCGCGACTTTGAATCTTGGAAATTTTAAGGGCTTATAAAGGTATAATCTTGTCGTTTTAGTAATTAAGTTTACTTATCATTGTAGTTATGGATATTAGCAAGCATGAGGTATTTAGTATGAGGTTTGATAAGTTTCTTTGGCTATTGGAACCCTAATCCGAAAACTAGCATGTTAGCCTTAAGATTACAATTCAAGTCGATTATTAGTTTAAGTAAATCGCGTGTTGTATAAAGAAGAAGGAAATTGTAGTTGTTGAAGTTGTTTATGGCTATATAACATGTTAGACCTTAGAACTTGGAATTGGAAAAGGATTTGGAAAAGACTTTGAATTGTTGGTTATGTAGTTAAGCAGAGATGGCTTATGGAGTATTAAACTACTTGGTATGAATTGTGGGGCGGAATTTTACGTATTGTAAGGCGTGTAATCCCTTTGTTTGGTTGTTGTTTTGAGCCTTAAATGTGGCGTGTTGGTTATTGTATTCGGCCTTGAAAAGGTGGCAAAGTGAGTAGAAATAAAGGAAGTCTTTGCGATTTTCCGTAGAATTAGAGACATATACTTAGTATTATTCTACGTTAGAGACTAGAAGTTGATAGTCTTGTTGTGACCATTATAGGTTGACACTTCTACGTACGGCGTATTCGGCTTAGCTTGTGGATTTAGCCGAAAAGGTATGTGAACTATCTCCTCTTCTAGCATGATTCCTTAAGATAAAGAAAGTATGTCCTACTCCTTAAATGATCCATTCCTTGGTTGTATTTGGATTGCCTAAAATAGAATTTGTTCTATGTACTTACTTGATTGTACTTTGATGTTTAAATTGTAAGTTGTATAATCCATTTCCTTAGTGAAGTTGGATTCTTAAAAGTGAAAGTATTTTACTTAAAGTACATAGAGTCTTGAAAAGGAAGTGGTTTCCAAACCTTTTGGCTAGTGCCTTAGTTCCAAAACCTAAGGGTTGTTGTAATGACTTTAGGGGAGTTAAATGAGTGATTTACTTAATTGTTTTAAGAGAGGAGAAATGACATAATTTAAGAGAAGTAACTTGTTTTAAAGGTGTGAGTTACTTGAGGTTTAAAAGTAGAAGAAACTTGTTTTCTAAATATTAAGAGACTTGAAGTATTTTGAAAGTTAAGAAACTTGATTTGAAAGTTTGTGATACTTGGTTTTAAGTATAAGTCTCTTGGTTATAAAAAGAATGAAATTGTCTAAAAACCATAAAGGGTTATAACGGCTTTATGGGAAGTTGGTTATAACGGCTTTATGGAAGGTTTAGAAAGTTGTCTATTTTGATTAATGGGCATAAGTTGCCTTGATTGTGAAAATTTGAAGTTACTTGATTTCAAGCTTTGAAATGAGTTCTCTAAAATTGTAGTAACTTACTTTGAAAAATAGACACACCTTGATACTACGGGTGTTAGTATCTTGGAATTTTACATAGAAAAGAGTATTTTGAAAAGAATGTACGTACGTAGTACTTTGGCTTGTTTAATTGAGAATTATTCTATGTGTGCCTTGATAAGTACTTTGGCTTGTTTAATTGAGAATTTTTCTATGTGTGCCTTGATAAGTACTTTGGCTTGTTTAATTGAGAATTGCCAATGTGTGTTGGTGATAGCATTTGAGTACAAGTATTATGTTTTATTACGTTGCCGCGACTCTCGGTTGGAGAGGTGTTTGCGCTGTTGTAAGTTTTCTTGGGCGTCGCAAGCGGTGAGGTGGGATTCCACGGGTATGCTTCCATTATTTGTGTTACCCCATGGTCATGCTTATACGATGTGAGATTTCGGGGCATGCGACCACGAGGGATACTCCTTGGACATGCTTATACGATGTGGGATTCCGGCGTGTGACGAGGCGGGTTAGATTCGGATTTGTTTGTGTTACCCACGGTCATGCTTATACGATGTGGGATTCCGGCACGCGACCACGAGGATACTCGCCGGACATGCTTATACGATGTGGGATTCCGGCATGTGACCGGAGGCGGGTTAGATTCGGTTGTTTGTGTTACCCGTGGTCATGCTTATACGATGTGGGATTCCGGCATGCGACCACGAGGATACTCGCTGGACATGCTTATACGATGTGGGATTAGGCGTGTGACGGAGGCGGGTTAGATTCGGTTGTTTGTGTTACCCATGGTCATGCTTATACGATGTGGGATTCCGGCACGCGACCACGAGGATACTCATGGACATGCTTATCGATGTGGGATTCCGGCGTGTGACCGGAGGCGGGTTTGATTCGGTTGTTTGTATTACCCGTGGTCATGCTTATACGATGTGGGATTAGGGCACGCGACCGTGAGGATACTCATGGATATGCTTATTGGTGTTATATTGTTATATCATGGATCAAAGCGATGAAAAGGATTCCACGGGCATGGTTGATATTATGGGCGTGAGACCCATAGTTATATTTGAGTAGTGACTTTGAGGCATGCGTCCACGACTTGATATGACCGCTTATGTATTGTATCGTAGGTTGGCTATCATACATGTCTCTGCTTTGTTTAGATCGTTATGATTTCATTCAGATTTCATCGCTTCACATACTGCGATTCTTCGTCTTGACCTCGCCGAGCTGCGTTCATACCCGAGTTTAGGTAGCGATTTGGTGATCTGCAGTGTAGGACCACCGTTCGAGTTTTGGATAGCTCCTTCATTGGGAGTTTATCTTTTTGGTATAAGTTCTTTCGATCTGAGCTTTGTATGCGATTATGGATGCAGCGGGGCCTTGTCCGTCACGATTGATAAAACTCTTAAGTGCGTATTCATATGTGGGATTGGACTCACATGCGGTGTAGTGTCTTTTTTATGTATATTATATGGCGACCTTGTCGTCTTTGTGATCGGTGTATTTTATATACACGCTTTTTCGATTTTAGTTAGTCTTTTGTCCCATTTGCACATATAAGTGTCGTATTAGGATAGTTTTTCTTTCTCTTGAGTCAAAGTGGTTAAAATGGCCAAATGGCGGAAAAATGAGCAAAAAGAGGGCAAGAGGAAAACACCCGACGGATCGCGAACTCCGCGCCTTCGGCTTCTGCGCTCGCCGCAGTGAGCGAAAAAAAAGGGTCTTTTGACGGATATTTGGGCCAGGAAAAGAAGGAGGCGTTTTAAACCTATATAAGGAGAACCCCAGGCGCTTTTTTCCTCTTCGACCTAGGATAACACAAGATTTTCTTGCTAGGAGATTGGAGACCTAAACTTAGTAATTTCTTTCCTTTTTCTTTTCTTTAATTCAGTTTTGCATGATGAACTTGGAATTAGTTCTTGTCATCTTTATGGCTAGGAACTAATTCTCCTATGTTGAACTTCTTGAAACTTATGTTATAAATTAATGCATGCTTATGGTTATTTTTCTTATTGAGAGATCTATCAATAATTGAGTTGAATTCTTGGTAGCTAATTGACAACTAGTTATCACTATATGATTTCTAATCGGTTACGAAAAGGGATTGTGAATATCTTTGTAAGTTGGGTAGACAGACTTGAATTGGGGATGAAAATACCTCAATTAGTTTTGTAAGCGTTGATGAGAGGCTTATGACCTAATTTTTGGCATTGTGTGCGTGACAACTAGGTTTTGTTCTTAATCCTCCTATAGAGTTACCCTTATCGAAAGTTAGGTAAGGAACAATCTTTGGTTGAGTGTTTATATAACCCTAGCGGGAGTATAAAGCGATTTTTCTCCAAAGAAGAACACCATAAGTAATGCATTAGTAAGTAGCATGCGGATAGTGAGGATACATAGAAGCACTATTCTCATCACATCAGTAATTTTTATATTTACTTGTCTTTAATAATTCTTAGTTATAAACAAAACAATCAATCATTAATTCACCAAATAGATACTAGAAAATAGATAGTTGATACTTGAACCCTAATCTGAGGGCGATATTCGGTCTTATCTAAGACTATACTACTTGATACGATAACGTGCACTTGCGTTTAAAAGTGTGTGCATATTATAGCGTCAAGTTTTTGGGGATTAGGGATATTTCTATATAAATATTATATTTTTTTAATTTCTAATTTGGTCTTTAATTTTTATTTTAAATTTTTTAGTTTTTCGCTATTTTTCGGATAATCATGTTTCCGTTATTTATTTTATGTTTTTGATCTATTTGAGCAATCGGTTTATGCGAAGGAGAAGAGATCGAAAACTGGCAAGCAGCTTGAAAGAATCAGTTGCAACTTTGATAGAGATGAGAGAAGGGTTAGGTGAAAATCAACCTAACCCGAAGATCCTCATCAAGTGCAATAGATGTGGAGGATAGAGTCAGAATCGGCCGAGAAAGAAGTTGGGAGATTATGTCTTTGCGAGTGAATGGGACGCAGACATGCATTAGGCTAAAACTTGAGATAAAACCAGCAATTTTGAGCATGGTACATCACACTTGTGCAATTCGTGGAGGATCACCACATGTACATAGCTAATTTCCTCTTTCCTTTCTCTCACCATGAGCAAAAGTATGGTTGAATTCATTCGATATTCACATAGTTCTTTCCGCCAGAAAAGCAAAGCAAGAGAGAGTTGAACAATTTCTGGTGAATGGAGAGTCTTTATGAGCGTGGGAAAGGTTCAAGGATCTACAAAGAAAGTGCCGTTGCATTGAGTTGTGGAACTTGGTCCACATCTTCTACAACTAGCCGAGCAACCACAACCCGTGTAGATGCGGCGGCGGGGAAACAGGCGAAAAAAAGCGTCCGATGATGCTCATACATGAGTTATTAGAAGATATGGCCACTATGAACGTGTCCAAGAGAGAGGCGACAAGTGGGAGAACCGTGAGTCGAGATAGATGCTATTCTTGCCTTGAATGCCCAGTGGCCGCCACAGCGAAGCGGTGCGACGGCGATCGATGTCGGTGCGGCAGTGCGGATGCCTAAAAGAGATATGTGGTGGCCCGACATTTGATAGATGCCAAATGGGATCCCAACAATATACCAACGAAATGTAGAAGAGGTCGAAAAGAGGCAATTACCGTGAGGCAACAGAACAACCCCACGAATGAGCGGGCGAGTGTGCGATAGCGATTACGATACTTACGGAGAAGCGGCCACTCAACACTTAAAATCCGGTGGAGAATCACCCAAATTTCTCATGGATCGTACACAGAGAGACCGCACCAGGCGAGTAATCGAATCAAAGATCAGATAACCAATACACATGCCGGGCATTCGTACTAATCTTTATTCAAGCCCCATACCAGCAGCAAATGCACCAGTTCAGCAAGAAAAACCAGATGAGCTTAAAGGGCTATGGCGGCGCGCCAGCGCCGCCGCGGTTTATGGAAACACAGTAGAATGACTAGCAGCAGAAGTGGAAGGCGGTGAGCAACAACCACCTCACCAATAGTTGAGAAGAGCGAGTTAGAAAAAGAAGGTGGTGAACCTAACCCGATGATAGAAAACTCTGAGAAGAGTATACGAAAGATTCCTTTCCCGGAGATTACAAAGGAGGCGTCAAAGGATAAACAATTTTCCAAATTCTTGGAGGTATTCGAGAGTTGCACATCAACATACCGCTTATAGAGGCTTTGGAGCAGATCTTATTTCAAGTTCATGAAAGAAATCTTGGGAAAAAGGAAACTAGCCGAATATGAGATAGTAGCGAGAAGAGTGTAGTGCTATCTTACAAAAGAAATTGCCACCAAAGCTAAAGGACCTGGAAGCTTTACACTACCATGCACAAATGGCAGTGGCGTGCAACATAGCTCTATGCGATTTAGGGGCAAGTATAAATCGATGCCATATCGGTTTTCAAAAGATTGGAGTTGGAGAGGCTAAACCAAGTTCATCCACGAGGCAAGATTGAGGGCGTGATTGTGAAGGTAGGAAATTTTTTCTTTCTGCAGATTTCCTCATTCTTGATATGGAAGAAGATAAATCCCTATCATATTAGAAGAGCTTTGATTGATGTTGAAAAATGGGAGTTGACATTAAGGGTGGAGAGTGAAGAAATGGTGTTTAAAGTGTTTAAACATGTCATCGAACCACCACTGATGAATAGGTGCTTTGCAATCAAGCGCGAGCCATTACAAGTCAACCAAAGAGTGATGAGCCCGAAAGCGGCATGGTTTCAAATGCCACTAAAGGAGGTAAGTGTTCTGAACTCCTATTACCGATAATGCAAAAAGAAAAGGAGAAAAAGGAAGCCTAAATGTGGAGGAAGTGGATAGGTTGGGGCTTAATCCACCCCAGGTTATTAAGACTAAGGAACTTGCGTCAGGCTAAAAACGTTAAAGACGTTAAAGAACGGGAGGCAACCCAGGCAACGCTTTCAATTATGTTATTTTAATTTACATCATTAGTTTATTTTATTTTGCCTAAACGGTTGTGTGATCGGGGATTTCAGTTTGCAGAATTTAGCGACGCCGCCCCTACCAGCGGGCAAAGTCCGATGTTTGGGCGCCCGGCTAAAAAAAGAGGCGGGAATCGAGAAATTTAAAACGCCCAATCAGATTTTCCCCAATTCCAACTTCAAAACCTAACCTTCCTCTCCAAAACCCACGAATTTTCGAAACTCTCCACAAATCCTCCAAATCCAACCAACCACAACCTAAACTCTTAAATTCCCAAAACCCCCAACTATCTCAAACAACAAAGCTTCATTTCATAGCCTCAACCCACCAATTGAAACAAGAACAAGCTTGAATCTTCTCATCAAAGGTAATCCCTATCTTTGTTCTTGAATCCTTTCAAGTCATAGGAGGTAGGAGTTGGGAAGAGTATTGTAGTTGGAGTAGTTTGAGTCTTGAAAGTTGGTTGTGAAGTTGGAGAAAAGAGTAGAAAAAGAGGTTGTGGGCATTGTTGAAGTTTAGTTGTTGAGTGTGTAGGAGACATTGTGCCACAAAAATTAAGCGCAAATTTTGTTTAAAAATGGCCACGAGAAGAAGAGGATCCACATCCACCCCAACCCCACGATGAAAATAGATTTGTGAGTTACGGGCCTTCCAAAGATACAAAGGCTTGATACAATTCCAGAAAGGGAATGGATTACCAAAGGGGATCATATGGGGAGGAAGACATTTATGAGCCCATCCGGCCAGCTATGATAGAGCTAAGGGGTGGAAGAGATTTGTCAATCCGAGAAGATAAAACCGGTGAATACAACAACGGGCGCGAATTTTATGCAAACTTTCCGAGAGACCAGGTGCTTTGTAAGGGAAATTATATGCTGTGGCAGTGATAAACGCGACTCTAAAAGCGATGGATGTTGAAGGAGGAATTGGTGATTGGAGCCATTTTAGAACATGGTCTGGTGAGCACCGAACATCAGCCTGGAAGAAATAGATCTGGTAGGTGCCGCGTGATTCCATCTACGCACTTCACGAGTGCGTAAGACAAGATTAAGTTGATTTATGGAATTATGAGGGGACAATTGATGTGGGGAAAGAGATAGTGCGAGCATAGAAGAAATCGGCGAGGTTGGTGACAACGTGTGGATTGGGACACCGCTTATTACGATCTATGCCACGTGAGTGCGGTCCACAACTACGCGGATACTCGTGAAAGAAACCAATCGGTGTCCTATGGGATAGTGCACTCTTTCCCGCACCGAGAGCACCGCCATGGATGAAGATGAGCACGAAATAGGGGCTCAATATGGCGAGACCAACCAGGCCAACCACAAGCGAGAACCTTGAGCCCTGATGGGGCAATTGTACCAACACCGAAGGAGATGATGCGGACGCGCAAGCGATAGTACAAGGGCGAGAAACAAGGCAACAAATCGATGCCTTGTTCAACCATAGTCGATCGTTATCCACCGCCACCACCATTTTAACCAAAGTTTGTAAGTGTCTTATTTTCTTTCTTGTCTTTGAGTCTACACACATTGGGGACAATGTTTGATTTAAGTTTGGGGTGTATTTTTGTGTTTTAGTTGTTATTTGTGTCGTGTTATGTTTTATTTAATTTTTTTATTTGTCTTATGTTTATTTTGAGTCACCAAAATTTTTTCTTTCTTGAGTCATAATTGCTGTCAAAGATCATGTATCAGTAGTTGCTAGAAACACCTAGTGAAGTAAGGTGGAATAATGTAAAGGAATTGAAGCAACTATCTAAACACTTAGGTTAGATATGCCAAAAGCTCACGTTGGAGTTTCTTGCTTGAGTTATGCATGCTAAATGATAAATGCTTATGTGTTATGAGTGCTTGCTATTTGGCGAAATAGTTAGGATATGCATGTTAGGAGATGACTCGCATTTCTTTGATAGCCAATTCTTACCATTCTTTTCTATCCGCACTTTAAAAATATCCTAAGCCTAAATTTGAAACTTGACACCCCATATTCCCACAAAATTGTGCCATAAGTGAAAATATGAAATAGTGGAGTACATTGTGTTAAAAGAAGAAACAAAAGAGTGAACAAGTTTGATGCCCCTAATGGAAAAGTAATAAGAAAGAGGCAAAGCCTAAGTTTGGGGGTATTTGTATAATACACTTCACTCTCCCAAAACAAAAGAGGAAGGATAGAATTGAAGTGAAGGAAAGAATCAAAAGAAAAGGAAAAATTGAAAAGCCAAAGAGCTTACGGAAAAATGAGCCTAAATGCCTATCTTTACCAACCCCTACCTAAGCCTACATTACAACCTCAAAGTCTGAAGATCTCTTTTATGCATATCGAATTAGTGGAGAATAGCAAGTAAGCATGCCATAGGAATTCTTGAATTTATATGCATGATTTAGTATATTGACTTCCATTAAGCATGATGAATATGAGTTTGCGAAATATTTAGCTTCATGTGTTTAGTGTCTTTGAAAATTTCATGCTATATGTTCCTGCGTATTATTACGCTAACCTTCATGTTTTTCTAGTTAACATTTATGCGAGAAAAGTGATTAATGACAGAGTCTTTTATTTTTCATTCTTTGAGTCTTTTATTTTATTTCTTTCAATCTTTGCTCGGCGAGCAAATGTTAAGTTGGGGTATTTGAGCGGTGTATTTTATATACACCTTTTGAGTCAGTTTTAGTTAGTCTTTTGTCCCATTTTGCACATATAAGTGTCGTATTAGGATAGTTTTTCTTTCACTTGAGTCAAAGTTGTTAAAATGGCCAAATGGCGGAAAAAGGAGCAAAAAGAGGGCAAAGAGGAGATGCGAGATGGCGAGAAAGTGGCGAACAAGGCAAAAATCGGACCGGGCCGCGGCCTCCCTCGCAAATGAGCGCGGGGGGCGCCATCATTGAGAGAGCGCGAATATCGGACAGCGCCACTATCGAAGACGCGGCGCCTAAACATCCGAGGCTACAGAAGATTCACGCCAGCGAATATCGGGCGCGGCGCAAAACACCCGACGGATCGCGAGAACCGCAGCGCCGCTATCTGCAGGCGGCGCGCCGGACGCCGAAAAATTAGGTCTTTTGATTTTTGGGCGAACTTGTAGGGAAAAGAAGGAGGCATTTTTAAACCTATATAAGGAGAACCCTAGGCAGTTTTTGAGGTTCCCTTTCTTGACAACACAAGATTTTCTTGCTAGGAGATTGGAGACCTAAACTTAGTAATTTCTTTCCTTTTTCTTTTCTTTAATTCGGTTTTGCATGATGAACTTGGAATTAGTTCTTGTCATCTTTATGGCTAGGAACTAATTCTCCTATAGGCTTTCTATGTTGAACTTCTTGAAACTTATGTTATAAATTAATGCATGCTTATGGTTATTTTTCTTATTGAGAGATCTATCCAATAATTGAGTTGAATTCTTGGTAGCTAATTGACAACTAGTTATCACTATATGATTTCTAATCAGTTACGAAAAGGGGATTGTGAATATCTTTGTAAGTTGGGTAGGCCAGGCGAATTGGGGATGAAAATACCTCAATTAGTTTTGTAGCGTTGATGAGAGGCTTAACAACCTAATTTTGCGCATTGTGCGTGGCCGCAAACTAGGTTTTGTTCTTAATCCTCCTATAGAGTTACCCTTATCGTGAAAGTTAGGTAAGGAACAATCTTGGGTTGAGTGTTTATATAACCCTAACGGGAGTATAAAGCGATTTCGTAAACTGCTTTCTCCAAAGAAGAACACCATAAGTAATGCATTAGTAAGTAGCATAGCGGATAGTGAGGATACATAAGCTCTATTCTCATCACATCAGTAATTCTTTATATTTACTTGTCTTTAATAATTCTTAGTTATAAACAAAACAATCAATCATTAATTCACCAAATAGATACTAGAAAATAGATAGTTGGTACTTGAACCCTAATCCTAGAGGACGATATTCGGTCTTATCTAAGACTATACTACTTGATACGATAACGTGCACTTGCGTTTAAAAGTGTGTGCATATTACGCGCATCACTTTGCCCTTGCACGTACGATTGGTTTTTTAAAAAAAAAGGTGTTATTTAATTTCCGCAGTTTACTTAGTTGTTAAGGTAGAAGGGTGCCCAGGTAGGGCACGATCCGCACGCGAGGTTGGGCGTGACGAAAGCGAACGAGTTGATGCTAAGCGTGTGGGAACTTATAGATTAGATTTACCTTCTGACAAATGTTTAGTGTTGAACAATTGTTTTTATGTTCCCTCATTAACGAGGAACATAATTTCCATTCTTGTTTTAGACGAAGAGGGTTTTTCCTCAAACATATTTAATGGCTGTATGATTTTGTCTTTTAATGATGTTGTACTTAGAATTGCGCCTCTTGTGAATGAATTGTATACACTAAACTGTTGTCGAGAAATTTTCAATATACAAAACAAACGAGCTAAAATAAGTAAAAGAAATTCTACCTACCTGTGGCATTATAGACTTGGTCATATCAATCAAACAAGGATAGAACGATTGAGGAAACTTAACTACCTTGAACCACTTGACTTAGAATCTTATGGTAACTGTGAATCCTGTTTGAAAGGTAAGATGGCCAATAAGCCTCTTTTCTGGAAAGGGGATACGAGACAAGGAGGTGCTTGAGTTGGTACATACTGACATATGTGGATCATTTTCGACTCAGACTAGAGGAGGTTTCCCTTACTTCATCACTTTTATAGATGACTTGACAAGGTATGGATATATGTATCTTATGAAACACAAGTCTGAGGCCTTCGAAAAGTTTAGGGAGTACAAGTGTGAAGTGGAGAAACAACTCGCAAAGAGTATCAAGACTCTTCGATCTGATCGAGGAGGTGAATTCTTAAGTAAATAATTTCTAGATTACTTGTAGCTAAATTGAGTTCATTCCGAATGGACGCCTTCTGGAATACCACAAATGAATGGTGTTGCCGAGAGGAGAAACCGAACCCTACTTGATATGGTTCAATCCATGATGACCTTTTCAACTTTGCCAACATACCTTTGGGGATATGTTATACAGACCTCAATTTATGTTCTAAACAGAGTTCCTTCTAAATCAGTTGAAAAAATGCCGTATGAGATATGGTGTGGCAAGAAGTCAACTTTTAGATATGCGAGGCCCTGAGGGTGCCGTGCATATGTCAAGAAGATGCTCACCGATAAATTGGAATCCAAGAGTGAGAAATGTTACTTTGTAGGGTATCCAAAGGAAACTAGGGGATACTATTTCTATCTTCCTAGCGAACATAAGATCATTGTTTCTAGGAACACAACTTTCTTGAAGAAGAATATGTCTACATGGAATAAAGTTGCACAGAGATAGAACTTGAAGAAATTCAAGAACAAAAAAGTAACATAGAATCCTTGCCAAATGCAAGGCAGTGATTCAGTGGGAGCTTTTGGCGAAGATTGGGTACTTAGGATACGTCCTTCGGCCAGTGAGAGTGTTGCGAGGAATGATATAGAAATGCAAAACCCTCCTGTCATGACCCAACCCGGCGGGCCGCGACTAACGTCCTAATTGGACGTCATTACTGACCTGTCACTCTTAATCCATCTAATACAGAGATCTATAGAAATTTCGGCAGCACAACGCTGCTTTTACAATATTTCCCTAAAATGGGCTAGCCGACAAGGTGCCAAAACAACAACAAAACAACAGTCATAATAGGCTAGCCGACTAGGCTGCTACCAACCAACATCACGTGCACAAAGGCATAATCAAAATAAGCAAGCGTGGCTGCGAGATAGTAACATCAAAACCCAAAACAAGGTACAAACGCCCAACCTACAATCGTCTGCAGACCTAAGAGTGTAATCTCGACATATGACGGACAGACTCGTCGTGCCCAAAATATGCATAAGTCTGAAAGATAAAGGTTGCATACCAAAATAGCGCCGGAACAAAGGAGCTCTCAATGTTGTACAAAAATCCTAGGCGGAGGTCACCTATCTCAACACCGAACTGCGGGCATGAACGGCCAGAAGGAAAGTCGATGCTGAAATAATGTCCTGAGTATGTAAAACATAAAATACTGAAAACTGAATAACAACTGTACCAAGTAAAACAGAGAGTCATCAAATTTTATAAAGCGAGAAAATTGTCTGAAAATCATATCATGTATGCTGAATCATAAATCATCATGCTCATGTCTGTATATAAAACTGTATAACATGTCTCGGCCCTCTGTGGAAGGACTCGATGGAATATGTATCTGCGCGCGTAATGTGTCTCGGCCCTCTAAGGAGGGACTCGATGTAATCTGCATATATATATATAACGTGTCTCGGCCTGCAGTGAGGACTCGATGAATGATGCGTTCTTTGCGAACATGATCTGGCCCGGGACTCAGTGGAGTGAAATAGTAACACTTAACACGAGTAGATATCATGAGCAACTGTATGCAATTAAAATCATTATGTGACTCTCAATAAAATTATCACCATAAACTCACATTCAAATCATAATCACTAGTAAACAATCATTTTAAAAGCGAATCGGTAGGAGTTAAAGTCACGCCGTACTTTCATAAAAATCATGCCAAAAGAAAGAAGGAAAGGACTCACATACCTCTTAGGCGAACTAATCAACTCGATATTAAGGTATGCCTCGTCTAGTACTTCAACCTATAATAAGGAATAACACGCTCGTCAATTTTAATTTTTTAATGTAAGTTATATGAATAACGGCTCCCTTATTTCTATAAAAATTTGGGCAGCATTTCCTTTGTTTATGTGCGTATCCACAATTTTCCAACAATCCAAATCAGCCAACAATTCAACTCCAACCAACAATCCAATTCAACCTACAATCCAATTCAACCAACAATCCAAGTCATTACTTAAGAGTATGACCATAATAGCCCATATACTTGGCACATACCATCTATACAACCTTTTTTTCCCACCTTTATGGAATTTAATCCCAACCACAATTTAGGTGATTAAACCACCTATCTATCATATTCCACCAACTCTTAATTCATAATAAGAAAATAGTCCATTAAAGCAATCCACCAAGTCTAACAATTAGTAACAAGAGCTCAAGTCTTCTAGTATTCAATATATTACTTTTAACCTCTTTTAAGATATGTATTGACGATCATCGCAACGTATTTATAATTTCATAACTTATATTATAATCTAACAAGAATGACCTTTAAATCGGGACAATCATGCTCAACAATTTCATAAAAGTTGGCCCTAACATGTTACAATTCTCTAATTCTTTTTCTTACTTCTTAATCCAACTTCTCTATCAACAATTTCATATCACAAGTGCATTAACATTAAGCTTTCCTTCCAATTCCCAACATGCAATTATCGACCATAACCCAATACTTCAACTACAACAACATGCAACTTCAATTATAGCATAGATTGAAGAATTTTCATACCTTAATTAAATCTCCAAAACAGTCCCGATTTTTAGTAATTGCTTCGTCATCTGAACTTGTAACGTCCATAACTCTCTACTCCGATGTCCTATCGACGAGTGATTTGTTTCTTTGAAAACTATACTCGACGAACTTAATTTACGCTTTTGAAACACCCAAAAACTCCTAATATACGAGGAGATATATCCCTCCAAAGTTGACTAAAATTCTGCCCCAAAATCTCGATTTTTGTCCCAACTTCCATCAAATTCTTGTCCAATTTTTCACTTCTTCAACTCCAATCCAACATGCAAGCATTCTACAATGTTAGACCAACATCCTTACATGTTTTTCTTCTAAAAAACCTGTCCGAAACTTGACGAAATAGTGCTCAACTTTCGGTCCAGGCAGTCCCGATTTGGGCACTGTTTTGGTTCCAATTTTCTCCTCTAATTTGTGGTGAAAACGTAGCCTACGAAGAGGAGAAAGAAAAGAATAAAACCTTGAACTATGTTAGGCAATGGGGTGGGGATTCTCGGCTGGTCTAGAGAAGGAGAAGGGAGCAATTTTTCTTTCTTTGTGTTCTTGTAAGTTTGAATGAACAAATGAGGGTCTTTTAGGCTACTAAAGAAAAAAAAAACTGATTTGGGGTATTTACAATTTTGTCCCCAAGTTCCCCAATTGATAAATCTTGAATCCATTTAATTTAAATCTTAACTCCCGCATCCTTTAATTCCCGAAAATTCCAATACGCCTCGTATTCTCGTTATCGTAACTTATATACATATACTACTATTATTAAGGAAATTTTCGACGTCACACACGTCGTTGCCAAAATTATTCCGTATTAACATGTAAGAATATACTTAATTTCCAAAATTTGAATCTTTATTCTTAATGACGTTCTTAATTATCGTCTTAAAACCACGTGGTGTAACATTCTTCCCCCCTTAGAAACATTCGTCTTCGAATGTTCATAACAAGTATTATGCTAGAAAATTTTCTGGAGAGTCTCCTTTATAACTACGTCTATCCCTCCATATCAGCAACCAACAAATGCCACACAGGGTCACAATATAACACACATGCAATTCACCAATTTAAAATAGTTAAGGAACCAAATTATCTTTGAATATTCAACTGAATTTTATGTAATACCTTGAACAAAGTTAAAGCGTCTCTATACGGTGCTATATTCCTCTATTTTCGAATTTGCCACAATATTCCGGCTTGTACTACCTTGTACATCTGCTTCAATTTATAATGGTATGTAATGTTTCCCCAAATCTGTATTGCATGCTTAACATAACGACAATTCATGTGTATACCCGTTGCATTGTTAACATAGCTCCATATAGATTTGACAACTCCCTTGTACGAAACAAGTGATCTATCATTCTTTGATGTAAAAAGATATTTTATCAGCAGCATCTTGATACTATATTAAGTCCAATCTTTTGCAACACTTTATCCACTTGAAATTTTAAATTTTCACTTCGTCCATAGGAAGAATTATATCTTGTATGACACTCTTTTAACCCATAATTACTTATATACACCAGAAGAATATGATCTTTATCTTAACAAATCTCATACACTTGACACAGTAAATTTACTAGAACTTATCCTTATCCACCAAGAATTATCTACCTGGTATATATCAAGTATGTAGTGACACGTGAGACAATGTCATCTGGTAGATACTACCCTAGTCTTGACAAACCTCATCAATCTCCACGTAGCAGTTCTTTGACCTCTTCCACTCTTTCTTGAAAACTCTGATAGTCTTACATCGTATAATGTTACCAATTTGGTACGATTATTAATTCAACCACTCTTTGTTTTCCCACCAAATTCCTTGTTTAATGTTATCCTTTACCTACACACCCATCTCCAAGTCATGAGAATCATATTCCCGTTGCACATATTGAGGGTAATGCTTCAAAGTACATGTTCCCTAGAAAGTTAACCCAGAGAGAGTTGGTGGTCTTAGATTTCCATCATAGCTTTTTACACAATGCATTTAATATATCCAAAATGAGGTCTGAATCCCAATCCACTATCATCCTTAGGCAAGTACATTTTAACCATGTAAACCGATCTTAGCCTTAACATCATCCTTACTATACACCAGAAGAAAATTACAACTATTTGTATGTATATCTTTGATCACACATTTTGCAAGTCTTATAGCAGGCAGTATGTGTATAGGCACCCTTTGTAACACACTAGAAATCAACACTGTTTTACCTCATGGTGACAATAATTTTCTTCCCAAGCCTGTAACTTGTCTTTAATCTTCTTAATTAATTCAGCATAGTCTATCTTCCTCTTTCTAACATGTAATACTGAACATCCTAAATACATAAATGGAAATGTTCCCCTTGTGAAACCAGTAATACCTTTTATTTGCTGAATCAAGTTACTAGGAGTCTTAGCATGCATATAAACAGAACTCTCTTTATTGATCAAATGGCCAGAAACTTCTTCATACTCTTTCGAAGTTTGCCTTAACTCTTTGTAAAATCATTCTATTTGCTTCTGTTGGAAATTCTTCAAAACTCCTCTTTAAATCTAACAATATCCTCCCTAAAACTTAGTTTCTTAAAAAAAAAAATCTCCAAAAGTTTCCTTACTCCATAATAATAGGGCAGTCTTGACATTCTTGATTTAGGTATAAGAAAGCGAAATCATCTCAATCAACAACAGTGTCTCAATTTTGATTTAGTGCTTAAAAGAATGCTTCATATTCTGTCCAAAACTTAAGGAATCTAAATGGTGTACTCACGTCATAGATTGACCACTAAGTTAACAACTAAGGGCATGGTCTAAACTTGTTCTTATTACGTGTTCCACTTCCACTTGTCCATACCAAGCTAAAATAAATGTTTGCCAACATTCTATCGAACCTCTTAAAAGTACAGTCATTAGCGGCTCTTTCATTCCATTACTTAAAAAGACTCCCTTTAAATTCAATTTCAACGGATATATATGAAGACCGCCTATTGTCTCTTCCATTTATAACAACATTGAAATCCCCACTAACTAGTCAAGGATCCTCATATAAATCGACAATATAGTATAAACTATCCCGAGACAACCTTCCCACGATCATCACTCTTTGCATATACCATAGTATATCTACCTAGTTCATGTAACTTCTTCACCAGTGAGTCCTTAAGTTTGTCATGTTAATCATCCCTCATATTATCTCTGATTAAGTTTCTCTGTTGATCAATATATTTAGGATAGACATAGCCGTTTCCACTGTCATATTCTGCTCCACATTGGACATCATTATCCCATCTTCCTTTAATATTACCGCGTTACTATTATTAGAGTTGTTATCATTGGTACACACCTCCTGACTCTTGTCAACATTCCGCTCTTGATAACTTTTCTTTGCTACAAAAGCTCCTTCAACCTGTTCTTTAGTAGTAAGAGTTGCTTTTGATTCTTCTATCAATTGTGGGTCCTTAATGAGATGTTTTACTTCTACCACCTTACCATCATCATCTTTCTTGTTCTATTTATTACAATATTCTTTCCCAGTATCTCTTTGTTCCTTCTTATTTGCATTATTACCGTTTGTCTCATCAAGTGACATTTGTTTTATCCTCTCGTTGGTCTTACTAACTCAGTGGTGTCTTTGGCTGCGTCAACATTTGTCACTTTGGCTACATCACACTGAATATCTATTATCACTTCGTTGAATTCATCTATATCTTTGTACCTCTCTTATCTGTTTTCCATCCTTCTATTATGGTCTGTAGAAATTCAGGATTCAACCTTTACCTATTAAAGTATCTGAACTTATACTAAGTCTTTATGCATACTTCTCATATAATTAACCCAAGAGAATGTTCATATAGACCTGGTTTCTTGAAAACACCTTAGAAGCATGTAGGTTATCAACTCATTCTTGATTAGTAAGTGATGCTATACACCTTGCATGCCACTCATTTCACCATAATCTGCTACATACTGCTTAAAACCCCTTATCTCAGTCTTAGCGACATGACACTTCACTCTTCTATTCCATTTTAATGCCCAGTTGAATTCACTCATTATTATCTATGGTCCTTGTATCTCGCCATGTAACCTTACAATATCTATCCACAATTCCTTTTTAAGAGCCACATCATTAAACGCATTCACCAAGGTCATATGAGAACTTATATTTATACCCATATGTGTCATCCCGCAGTGTTCCAACTATTCTGTATAGCTTTTAATAGCTACCTCGTCGAGATGAGGCTTCCAAGAGATCAAATAACATCATCTTAGCATTCTGCGTGAACGATGCATTGGCGTGCACAAATACATACTTCGGTTACCAATCCTTCAAATAACTTCTTAACCGAAAATATGAACTCCAAAGGTTACAATATTTAAAATGCTTGACACAACTATACACTAATAGGATGTTCATCATTCCCAAGTTCTAAGTCATTTGCGAAAGAAACTCAATTAATCCTATGTCAATACTTTGACATTCGATCCAAAGTAAGAAAAATGCTTTCATCCTTATATATCAATCTTATTATTCCAGAAGTAATAGCCCCTTCTCATTCTTACATGGGAACAATATTCTTTTGCAGTTCCCTACCTTCACATAGTCAAACAACATGGTATACCATAAAACAGTCACAAATTCTAACAATTAGCGCTCAAAATTTAATTAGAGGTATGAAGGAGAAAAGAATAGGTAAACTTCATTTTCTATATTTGGAAGGAAAAGTTCAATCTCTGCAACTATAGAGCAGATAACGTAGCATAACAGAGTACCAATTCGTAAGATAGAGGCTACTGCAATTTATTTCACAAGTCAAAACCTCATTCATGGTCTGAAAGGGATCTCTTCACTATTCGTAATTATAAACAATTCATTTCTTACTTGTCGTACTTTTCATAATTTCAACATATTCTAGTATACATACGTAACCTCGGACACTGCTCAACCCTGATGATACCATCCCTTAAATGATGAATTGTTAACTTATTCTCTTATTTGGTACGTAAAAGATTCTGAATAGTTACCTTACCTGACGTTGACCTAGTATCTCCAAACCTGGTCATCATACTTCTACTCAAACTCTTTCACTTACCTTATGGCTTGACGTACCAAGTCAAGTCCGATTTACTCTGATTTTTCCCATCCGAGCCACTGTCGCTGTCTTTTGGAACATAACTGCAACCACAATAATTATTAGGAAGAGGGGGGGTTATCCTAATGACATAACTCTATTGCACGATCTACGAGATGAAAGAGTAGAAACCAATCCTAAATGTCTGGCAGCCTCCTGCGTATAAGTATGGTGCACAACATACTCATACACAAGACTCTACTAGACACGGTCTGTAGACATTCCGAGGACTAACTGCTCTGATACCACTTTTGTCACGACCCAACCCGGCGGGCCGCGACTAACGTCCTAATTGGACGTCATTCGCGACTGTCACTCTTAATCCATCTAATACAGATCTATAGAAATTTCGGCAAAGACCTGTGCTGCTTTTACAACATTTCCCTAAAATGGGCTAGCCGACAAGGCTGCCAAAACAACAACAAAACAACAGTCATAATAGGCTAGCCGACTAGGCTGCCACCAACCAACATCACGTGCACAAAGGCATAATCAAAATAAGCAAGCCGGCAAGGCTGCCACGAGATAATAACATCAAAACCCAAAACAAGGTACAAACGCCCAACACACAACTGTCTACAGACCTCTAAGAGTGTAATACTGACATATGACAGGACAAGACCCCGTCGTGCCCAAAATATGCATAAGTCTGAAAGATAAAGGTTTGTACCAAAATAGCTGGCCCCGGAACAAAGGAGCTCTCCAGTGTTGTCTGAAATCCTAGGCGGAGGTCACCTATCGAACACTGAACTGCGGGCATGAACGCACCCAGAAAGGAAAGTCGATCTGAAATAATGTCTTGAGTATGTAAAACATAAAATCTTGAAAATCAATAACAATCGTACCAGTAAACCAGAGAGTCATCAAATTTCATAAAACTGAGAATCTTGTCTGAAAATCATATCATGTATGCTGAATCATAAATCATCATGCTCATGTCTGTATATAAAACTGTATAACATGTCTCGGCCCTCTATGGAGGGACTCGATGGAATTTGTATCTGCGCGCGTAACGTGTCTCGGCCCTCTAACGAGGGACTCGATGTAATCTGCATATATATATATATATAACGTGTCTCGGCCCTCTAGTGAGGGACTCGATGAATGATGCATGACTGCGCACGAACATGATCTGGCCCGGGACTCAGTGGAGTGAAATAGTAACACTTAACACGAGTAGATATCATGAGCAACTGTATGAAATTAAAATCATTATGTGACTCTCAATAAAATTATTACCATAAACTCTGTTACTGAAATCATAATCACTAGTAAACAATCATTTTTAAAAGCGAGCGGTAGGAGTTAAATCGTCATGATACTTTCATAAAAATCATGCCAAAAGAAAGAAGGAAAGGTCTCACATACTTCTTAGGCGAACTAATCAACTCGATATTAAGGTATGCCTCGTCTAGTACTTCAACCTATAATAAGGAATAACACGCTCGTCAATTTTGATTTTTTAATGTAAGTTATATGAATAACGGCTCCCTTATTTCTATAAAAATTTGGGCAGCATTTCCTTTGTTTATGTGCGTATCCACAATTTTCCAACAATCCAAATCAGCCAACAATTCAACTCCAACCAACAATCCAATTCGACCAACAATCCAACCAACCAATCAATAAGTCATTACTTAAGAGTATGACCATAATAGCCCATATACTTGGCACATACCATCTATACAACCTTTTTTCCCCCACCTTTATGGAATTTAATCCCAACCACAATTTAGGTGATTAAACCACCTATCTATCATATTCCACCAACTCTTAATTAATAATAAGAAAATAGTCCATTAAGGCAATCCACCAAGTCTAACAATTAGTAACAAGAGCTCAAGTCTTCTAGTATTCAATATATTACTTTTAGCCTCTTTTAAGATATGTATTGACGATCATCGCAACGTATTTATAATTTCATAACTTATATTATAATCTAACAAGAACGACCTTTAAATCGGGACAATCATGCTCAACAATTTCATAAAAGTTAGCCCTAACATGTTACAATTCTCTAATTCTTTTTCTTACTTCTTAATCCAACTTCTCTATCAACAATTTCATATCACAAGTGCATTAACATTAAGCTTTCCTTCCAATTCCCAACATGCAATTATCGACCATAACTCAATACTTCAACTACAACAACATGCAACTTCAATTATTGCATAGATTGAAGAATTTCCATACCTTAATTAAATCCCCAAAACAGTCCCGATTTTTAGTCACTGCTTCGTCATCTGAACTTGTAACGTCCATAACTCTCTACTACGATGTCTTATCGACGAGTGGTTTGTTTATTTGGAAACTAGACTCGACGAACTTAATTTTAGGCTTTTGAAACACCTAAAAACTCCTAATATACGAGGAGATATATCCCTCCAAAGTTGACTAAAATTCTGCCCCAAAATCACGATTTTTGTCCCAACTTCCATCAAATTCTTGTCCAATTTTTCACTTCTTCAACTCCAATCCAACATGCAAGCATTCTACGATGTTAGACCAACATCCTTACATGTTTTTCTTCTAAAAAACTTATCCGAAACTTGAAGAAAAATTGCTCAACTTTCGGTCCAGGCAGTCCCGATTTGGGCACTGTTTTGGTTCCAATTTTCGCCTCTAATTTGTGGTGAAAACGTAGCCTACGAAGAGGAGAAAGAAAAGAATAAAACCTTGAACTATGTTAGGCAATGGGGTGGGGATTCTCGGCTGGTCTAGAGAAGGAGAAGGGAGAAATTTTTCTTTCTTTGTGTTCTTGGAAGTTTGAATGAACAAATGAGGGTCTTTTAGGCTACTAAAGAAAAAAAAATCTGATTTGGGGTATTTACACTTTTGTCCCCAAGTTCCCCAATTGATAAATCTTCAATCCATTTAATTTAAATCTTAACTCCCGCATCCTTTAATTCCCGAAAATTCCAATACGCCTCGTATTCTCGTTATCGTAACTTATATACATATACTACTATTATTAAGGAAATTTTCGACGTCACACTCGTCGTTGCCAAAATTATTCTGTATTTTCAAAATTTGAATCTTTATTCTTAATGACGTTCTTAATTATCGTCTTAAAACCACGAGGTGTAACACCTCCTACATAGACCTTGGGAGCAAGTACAGTGACTGCACCTCCTCCCATTCAGGGAAGACATGAAAATGATATTCCTGAAAGCTCTCATATTGGTGGATCAGCCAACATACCAGAACCTTCTCACAGTTAGAACATACCTAGAACTGAATTGTAAGACAATCAACTCCGTAGGTCTGTAAGAACTCATCATCCTCTAGAAAGACTAAATCTACTTGTGGGAACACATAGTGATATCGATATTCCAGATGATGATAGCCTACAACCTACAACGAAGCAATGGTGGACATTGATTCGAAGAGATGGCAAGAAGCCATGAAATCCGAAATGGAATCTATGTATGTCAATCAAGTGTGGAACTTGGTTGATTTGCCAAATGTGGTTAAATCCATAGGATGCAAATGGGGCTTCAAGAAGAAGATTGATGCATTTGACAAGGTTCAGACTTATAAAGCTAGACTGATGGCTAAATCTTATAATCAGCGTCCTGGTGTGGATTATGATGAAACCTTTTCGCCAGTTGCTAAGATAAAGTCTATTCAGATTTTGCTTGCTATAGCTGCACATTATGACTATGACATTTGGCATATGGACTTCAAAACTGCATTTCTCAATGGTAATCTAATTGAGGAAGTGTATATGAAACAATCCGAGGATTTTTCATTCGAGTCCAAACCAAATGCTGTGTGCAAGCTATAGAAGTCTATTTATGGACTTAAGCAAGCCTCTAGGAGTTGGAATATTTGCTTTGACAAGGCTATCAAGTCATTTGATTTTGTCAGAAGCAAAGAAGATCCTTGTGTTTATATCAAACGCAAGGATGGGGTATTGTCTTCATTGTTATATATGTTGATGACATATTGATAATGGAAGACAATAAGAATCTCATGCAGTCAGTTAAGGAATGGTTGTCCAATACCTTCATGATGAAGTACTTAGGTGAAGGTTGCTACATTCTGGGAATTAGGATCTATAGAGATAGACCTAATAGATTGTTGGGGCTGTCACAGTTGGTCTACATAGACAAAGTGCTTAGACGTTTTTCTATGAAGAATTCTAAGAAATGCGGTCTTCCAATGGGTCATGGAATCAAGTTATCTAAGAATGATTTCCCTTCTAGCGATGTAGAACTTGAGCGCATGAAAATGGTCCCATATGCTTCGGCTATAGGATCAATCATGTATGCCATGACTTGTACTAGGCCAGATGTGGCTTTTTCACTTAGTATGACATGCAAGTTCCAACAGAATCCTGGTGATGAACACTGGAAGACAGTCAAAAGTATTCTTAAGTATCTCAGACGTACTAAAAATTATTTCTTGGTCTATGGTGGTGATGAGAATCTAGTTGCTACTGGTTACACTGATGCTAGCTTCCAGACATATGTTGATGACTTCAAATCTCAGTCTGATTACACGTTCATTTTCAATGGTGGAGCAGTGAGTTGGAGGAGTTCCAAACAAGCTACAACTGCTGATACGACTATTGAAGCAGAGTACATTGCTGGATCAAAAGCTACTAAAGAAGCTGTCGTGATTTTTGAGTTCCTGAAGAAGCTAGGGGATGTTACGAGTGCTAGTTGTACAATAACCATTTATTGTGACAACACTGGTGCAATTTCATAGGCAAAGGAACCAAGATCAACTAACGAAAATAAACATGTACCAAGAAAGTACCACATTCTCAGAGAGATGGTGGAGACTGAAGATATTAGATTAGATTATGTTCCCACAGACAATAATCTAGCAGACCCATTTACCAAACCATTGTGCTTAGTTAAGCATAATGGTCATTTTGAGAACATGAGTATTAGATATGTTGGTGATTGACTCTAGGCCAAGTGAGAGATTGAAAGTATATGTATATCCTAGAGACAATCTGTATTATGATAAATGTATTTTATACACATTCATATTTGTATTAATGGAGATTAATATTATGACATTTACAGTTATTCAATTATTAGTTGATTATTTATAATATTCTATAAATGCATCCCTAAGAGGTTACGTGGTTATTAATATTGTGAAAAATTAATATTATAACGTAACTCTTAAAATTGCCTGGACTAATGATCATCGAGAATGGGATATCGATGATATATGATACGTCGACATATGGTCTGCATCATATCCTTAGGTATGTAGTATGTCTCACCTGCTACGAGTTATGGCAACTCGTGATGGACACATGGGTACTTATAGAAGTATTGGTATACCCTGTTGATGTACTGTTTGTTATATATGTATAAAGTGTCATCAGTGTGTGAGAGATATAAGTCCTTAGACTTGAGGTCAATACGCGCCTTGTTTATAGAGTAATGTATTTTGATCCTGTCCTAAGCTCAAATGTCTTATAGGTTGAGACGCAACTTGTATTGGGTATATTGCGATGTAGATTAAATGTGGTAGTTGAGCCAAGATTAGGATTCATTCCTCGAATGTATCTTCGAGAGAACACTCAGATTCTCATATAGTATTAGGTTGACTAAGTCATTGGCCAATGCAGTAGACATATCTTTGATATGGTCTTATTGTCAGCTAATATAGATGAGATATAATGATCAAGCCATTTTGATAGACACTTGGCAGATCCTAAGCTTGATCAAGTGTGTCGTGAATGAAAGGATTTTATCTACCCACATAGAGGTTCAGTTCACAGGTTTCGTGTAACATACTTCACATATTGAGTTCGTCTTCCGGCGCCGTCTAGGAGTTCCGTGTAGACCCTAATATTATTAGTGTCGATATGTGAAGGCCTGTAGGGTAACACTAAGTCAATTGTTCCATCGATTTAAGGATGTAATCATAGAGAATATAAATGTTCGGTTTTTAATCGAGACATTAGAATAAATAATGATTGTTTAATTAAATCGAGATAATATTTCACATTTATTTAAAATAGAATCGAGGGCAAAATTAAACCAAGGCCGCGACTCAAGGGACCAGGGCCGCGGCGCCACCCATTGAGCGTCGCGGCGCTATGTGTCCAGTGGGTCCGAGTGACCCACTCTGTCTCGGTTTCTGGGCCTGACCCACTTGGAAAACCCTAGCTGATTTTACAGCTATAAATAGAGAGTTCCATCATTATTTTAATACACCTAATTCACTTGAATTATTCTCTGCTAAAACTCTGTCGGATTTCCTAAATTTCCGAAAGAATAATTACATTGGAGTCTTGACTTGCAAATCGAGGAACGATTGTGTGCTCACTCTCGGCGTACACTTGAAGAAGATGATTCCAGATTTGCTATTTTGTAAGTGTTCTATCGACACATTACAATTTCTGTGTGTTTTATATTATATAATCATCCATCAATTTGACCGTCCGTCGAGTTTGAAACATAAATTTTTAAATTCTGCTGCGTGTACGAATTCAAAAAAATCCTACAAATACATCTTATCTAACCATGGTTAAATGTGTAAGTTTAAATGTATAAAAGATACATATTTTACATTCATTGAATCATTCCTTATTATGATTTTATTACTCATGGTTAAATGTATAAGTTTAAATATATAAAAGATACATTTTTTACATGAAAGTATATGTATGTCCTAGAGACAATCTGTATTAGGACAAATGTACTTTATACACATTCATTTATATTAATGGAGATTAATATTATGATATTTGCATTTGTTGAATTATTAGTTGATTCTTTATAATATTCTATAAATGCATCCCTAGAGGTTTGGTTATTAATAATGTGAGAGATTAATATTATAGCGTAAACTCTTAAACTGCCTCGACTAATGATCATCGAGAATGAGATATCGATGATATGTGATACGTCGACATGTGGTCTGCATCATATCCTTAGGGATGTAGTGTGTCTCACCTGCTACGAGTTACGACAACTCGTTATGGACACATGAATACTTGTTGAAGTATTGGTATACCTTGCTGATGCACTGTTTGTTATATATGTCTAAAGTGTCATCGGCGTGTGGGAAATAAAAGTCCTTAGACTTGAGGTCGATACCACATTGTTTATAGAGTAATGTACTTTGATCCTGTCCTAAGCTCAAATTCCTTATAGGTTGAGACACGACCTATTTTGGGTACATTGCGAAGTGGATTAAAGGTTGTAGTTGAGCCAAGATTAGGATTCATTCCTTGAATGTATCTTCGAGATAACACTCAGATTCTCATATGGTATTAGGTTGACTAAGTCTTTGGCCAACGCAGTAGACATATCTATGATATGGTCTTGTTGTCAGCTAAAATAGATGAGATATAATGATCAAGCCATTTGAATATACACTTGGCAGATCCTAAGCTTGATCGAGTGTGTCGTGAATGAAAGGATTTTATTTACCCACATAGAGGTTCAGTTCACATGTTTCGTGTAACTATACTTCACATATTGAGTTCGTCTTCCGGCGCCGTCTAGGAGTTTCGTGTAGACTCTAATGATATTAGTGTCGATATGTGAAGGCCTGTAGGGTAACACTAAGTCAATTGTTCCGTCGATGTAAGGATGTAATCAGAGAGAATATATATGCTCGGTTTATAATCGAGACATTAGAATATAATAGAAACGAGGCAGAATTGGACCAGGGCCGCGACGCCTAAGACCCAGGGCCGTGGCGCCACTTATGCAGAGCCGCGGTACCATTTGTCCAGTGGGTCCGAGACTCCGAGTGACCCAATCAGTTTCAGTTTCTGGGCCTGGCCCACTTGGGGAACCCTAGCTGATCCTGCAGCTATAAATAGAGGACTCAACCAAGAATTTTATACACTGAATTCACTTGAATTAAAACTCTGCTGAATCTCTGCTGGATTTCCTAGCTTTCCAAAGGAGAAATTACATCGAAGTCTTGAACTTGCAAATCGAGGGACGGTTGCGTGCTCACCCTCGGCTACACACTTGAAGATTCAAGAAGAAGATTCTAGATTGCAAAACTGTAAGTGTTCTATCGAAGCATTACAGTTTCTATGTGTTTTTACATTATATAATCATCCTACAGTTTGACCGCCATGTCGGGTTTGAAACATAAATTTTCAAATTCCGCTGCGTGTACGAGCCCAACAAAACCCTACATTACATTCATTAAATCATTCTTTATTATGATTTTATTAATGAAACTAAAGTATACATACCAACTCTATTACATTGTCGTAGTAAGTATTTACAGGTTTTTTTTAACTTAGATTTTACACATAAAGTTGCCATGAGCAAAGTTTTTTATTTTTTTATTTTTTTGAGCGAGTGTTGGATATGATTCTTTTATTGTCACATGGTTTAGAGACACCAGATATCGCAAGCAAGAAAATAAAAATATATTGCAAGCACAATAAGAAAACACAGTACCCATCAGGTGATGCAGTATCAAATTGTCATCATGTCAAATTGTGAATCCTGAAGATTATGTTTGTGCATATGTTTTTTCTCTTAAGTACTTTCTCCACTATATGAGTTTTAGTTTCACTAATGTTATAATACCATATCCATGCTTTAATTCTCATACAGTGTTTCCTACAAGGATAGCACCCTTTTCTTTTTTTTGGTTTCATTTTTCCGTTCAAAGTCATAAAAAAATGTAAAGTAAATGTCTTAGTGGGATTCTCTGTCATAAATCACAGTACAGATTTTCAAATATTACAATAAGCTGACGACGTCGTGTATAAATGTTCCAGTTCATTCTTTTTATTGTTAATCTAGTCAATTTACGGTGTAAGATAAACACTGATCTATTTTTCTATAAGGGTTAAATAGTAAACAGAATATTAGAGAATTAACAAATTCAACAAAAAAATAAATAGAGAACAACATTTAAATTGGGACCAAAAGGGTTTTCGAACAAATGTATGATATGGACAAAAATATGAGAGACATCCTTGGATGGACTGACGCGACAAATTTAAAGAGAGGTGTCATGGTGTATATTATTTGCAGATGACATAGTCCTGATTGATGAGACTCGCAGCGGAGTAAACGCTAAGCTGAAGGTTTGGAGATAGACTCTGGAGCTAAAGGGTTTAGGCTGAGTAGGACCAAGACAAAATACTTAAAGTGCAAGTTCAGTAAAGGGAGCGACCTTGAGACATGTATGGAGGTTAGGCTTGGTACTCAGGATCATTCCAAAGAAAGGGAGCTTCAAGTACCTCAGGTCTATTATCCAAGGGAATGGAGAGATTGATGACGATGTCACACGTCGTATTGGGGCAGGGTGGATGAAATGGAGGCTCGCATCTGGAGTCTTGTGCGATAAAAATGTGCCACCAAAACTTAAAGTCAAGTTCTATAGGGTGGTGGTTAGACCGATTATGTTGTATGGGGCAGAGTGATGGTCGGTAAAGACTTTGCACACCCAAAAGATAAAAAGTTGTGGATATGAGGATGTTAAGATGGATGTGTGGGCATACAAGGAGGGATATAATTAGAAATGATGATATCCGGGACATAGTGGGGGTGGTCTCGGTGGAGGATAAGATGCGGAAAACGAGATTTAGCTAGTTCGGTCATGCGGAGGAGACACAAATGCCCCAATGCGGAGGTGTGAGAGGTTGGCTATTGACGGGCACATGAGGGGTAGAGGTAGGCCGAGGAAGTATTGGGGAGATGTTATTAGACGAGACATGACGCAAGTGCAACTCAATGAGGACATGACCTTAGATAAGGGGTTATGGAGGACACATATTAGAGTAGTAGGTAGTCCAGCGTAGGCATGCCTACGCTTACAAACTGGTAGTTATAATATTGGTATTGTAGGCTCGCTTGGCCTATCATACTAGTAGATACATTATTGCCTTATAGTCTCTTGTCGTTTGATTTATGATGCTATGTTTATTTTGTTTGTCTTATTTACTTGCATTATTTATTGCTTCTTTTTCTCTTTCAGAATTCGCTATCATGACTTACTAACTTTGTTTGTCTTACTTTGCTTAGTCTTGTGTTTTATCTTGAGCCGAGGTCTCTCGGAAATAACCGCTCTATCTACCAAGGTAGAGGTAAGGTCTGCGTACACTCTAACCTCCCCAGACCCCACATTGTGGGATTTCATTGGGTATATTTTTTTTTGTGTATATCACACGGTAGATCGTGTATATCGGTTTCCTCCATTGTATATATTTTACCATAATTAGTAGAATTCTTGTATATATATAATTATGGTAGTAGTCTAGTATTGAGAAAAACTAGTAGTCTTGTATTAGAAAAAGGTAGATTTAATTTCCTTAATTAGATATTGTATATCAGGTATATATACCTTTTCATTAATGAAAATAATCAAGAAACTATTCTCATTCGCTTAGCTCTTTATAAAAAGAGTCACTTTAAAATTATTTTGCACTTTAAATTAAGTTAATTTATAGAAAGTATGAGTTTCGTCTTTTTAGTATCAACGTAATAATTCCTTGTCAGATTTGCTTACTCATATATAATCTTTTTTAAAAATGATCCAATAATGTAATTATAATAGTGAAAGAACAACACGATGGATAAGCCACTGTTTTAAAAGAGGAAGGTGAAAGTCCACAAATTATTTCTTAGTCTAGCGTCAGGAAGTTCCACCTTGAGGTAAAACGCTTTCTAATAAAGACAGTTTCGTATCAATAGGATTTAAATCTGATACATCTGATTAAGAATGAAAGAATATTTCCCACATCACTACCATCTCTGTTGGTAGAGGCATTGTCGATTAGTATTGATTATAATGTGATCGTTTAAGTAAGAATAAGATTTTCGTGGCTGCAACTTATAGCCCCGCTTAGAGCATAGCTGACATCTTTTTTCCTATTTCTCCCTAATTAAGTGGAGTTAGTAGGCCTGGACTACACTGTGCTGAATGAGCAAGCAAAAGGTAGTGGATCATTCATCAGCAAATCAACAACATTAAGATGTAAATATATACCCAAGAAACTACTCATGCTAATTGCCTCCACTATTTTGCTTCATATTCTATTCTCGTACTTTAAGAATTCTCTGCCATGGGTCATGTACATCTTATCAGAATTATCCACACAACCTTCGGAATTTTTGGTTGGATTTTAATTTCATTATCCAAGTTTCATGTGAATTTAATACTATATTTGAATTTGATATATGATAGATATTTATTTTCTTTGAATAGGAAATGTTTTTGGCATATTACTCTTCTTGGCGCCTATGTAAGTCTTCTTCAAGTTTAACTTCTCATTTTCTTTTATAAGTGTATGCATGTACATTTGCTCTTTTTATTGTTTTATTCACGATTATCAAAATTTGGCACTATAGGATAACATTCAAAAGAATTATCATGAAGAGATCAACACAGAAATTTTCAGGAGTGCCATATCTAATGAGTCTGTTCAACTGCTTGTTCTCAGCTTGGTAAGCTTCTTTCACTCGAACTCCTGATTATAAAAAGAACAAAAGAAAAATTACATACCATATGTTGGTGCCTACATGTAGAAATTCATAATAAGGAGTCTACCACATACCATATATTGGTGCAACTCCTAGGACTAGTATTTTCAGTAAAATTACAGTTCGATGTCTTTGGGTTATCTAGTTTTTAAATTATGACCAAATGAATAGATTTGTATATTTATACGTATAGTATACATATAATATACATAAAATGTAATGTACATACCTACACATATAATATACTAATCAATGTATAGGTTTTGTATATTTCGGTCATATTTGTAAATAACTTTGGCCGAACTGTACACATTGGTAAGTTTCCCAATTTTTTCCTTTAAACAAACAAATACTGAGTTCAACTTGGGATTAAATTTACTTTTGATGATTTAAACAGGTATGGTCTGCCTTTTGTGTCACCAAACAACAAGTTGTTAACAGTCCTGGCTTCAGTCGGTGGTGCATTGGAGACAATTTATGTGTTGATTTTCCTCATATTTGCACCCAAAAAGGAGAAATTTAAGATTTCTGGAATTCTATTTGTGGTGCTTTCCATCTTCTCAATCGTGGCTTTAGTCTCTGTGTTAACACTTCATGGCAATAAAAGAAAGCTCCTTTGTGGTTTAGCTTTTGCTATTACTTGTATAATGATGTTTGGTGCTCCTCTTACTGTAATGGTAAGTGTCTTTCAATCTTATTTATTTATATTAAATCACCCTAAGTAATGGATTTGATTTTGTTGGGTGTGCGAACAAAATTTTATATTGATATTTAAAAGAAAAAGGAAGTTACTTATAAGGTATTGGATACTCTTAATGGTATAAGGTTTTTGGGGGAAAATGTGTTGACTTGCCAAAACAGAATATATCACACCATGTTAAAAGTATCTTTGAGTTGTTTAACCCAACAACTAATATAAAAAACAATGGTTCTGCGAGACAAGTAAAAAGATGACAGAGTGATGGTGTAGGGCCCAACTTAGCGCATTTGCCCGTCTATAGCCCAGTTTTCTATTTTTTCTCGTAGCTTCAAAGACGCTACACAAAAAAAAAAAAAAAGGAAGCCACTTGGGTTTGGTGGCCATAAATACTTGCTTAATGTGAGTGACACATAGTTCATCTTTAAATTAGTCCAGGAACAGTTATAGGTCATGTGAAACTTAGTTTAAGGGAAGATTGTTGGGGAGTGTGAACAAAGTTCCACATTGATAGTCATTAGATACTATTAGTGGTATATTGATAGTCACTGGATGCTCTTAATAGTGAGAGACATTTTGGAGAAACATGTGAGGTTGACTTAAAATATTCAGTATCAAGTTTAAGAATATCTTTAGGCTATTTTATACCAACAAACTTATACACAATCAGTATATCTCAATTAATTACAGAAGATTGGTTATCATATCGTTAATGATTATTATAGAAAGCTCCTTTATTATGTATATAACTTATATTGGTAGATAAGAGTTATAATTTATTTGTATACAGAGGCTGGTGATCAAATCTAGAAGTGTGGAATATATGCCCTTCTTCTTGTCGCTATCTATTTTCAACTCGAGTACCTCATGGGCAATCTACGGCTTGCTTGGAAAGGACCCTTTCATTATTGTGAGTAGCTTTAATTTGAAACATCAATTCAGTAACTTTTATTTTCATCTTTTCAAAACTACACTTTCACATAGTATTTTGTAGAGGCTCACAATAACAGTTCTAATTAGGGATAATTATATTTTCGGGACACCTTAAAATAATAGCAGATACATCTCGCGCCTATGGGTCGCTATAACTATCCAAGAAGACACTCGAAACTGGAAGGAGACTTGGGATCTAAAAAGCCAAGTCTACCTAAAAAGCCAAGGTCATGGGTGGCCAAGAGGGCCCACTTGGAGACTTGGGATCTTAGCAGGAAATGCGAAGGTTGCAACAAGCCGACTAAAAAGAAAAAGAAGAGATCAAGGAGAGGGAGCTAGACGAGCACTTGCAAGAGAGCGAGCCGTTGCGCGTTAGCGCATCCGTTTTCTTGCTGCATCCATTTTTTTGCTGTAATGCGCATCCGTTTTTTTGCTGCATCCGTTTTCTTGCTCTGTCTTCGACTTGCGTGTGTTAAGCATATATATAATGTATATATATCGTATACATAGTATACATATGATATACATTGTTGACTAAATTTAGTGTTGTTTGGTAGGTACCAAATGCAATTGGATCTTTTTTAGCATGTGTCCAACTGATTTTGTATGCAATATATCGCGATAGCACAAAGAAATTAGACGTCAAAACGGAGGGTTCAATAGAAACAGGTGTTGGAAAACCGCAAAATGAGACACAGAAAAATATGGAAGCAAGTCAGCTTGATTATGAACTATAGTTGAAGGGCAAAGGATATTCGAAATTGATTTGGTCTGTTTCAAATGAAATGAAGGAAGATGTCGACACATTATTTCGCGATTTAATGCTTCCTACTTTGGCACCAGTAGAAAATGTGTATGCAGTTACTTGCAGTTGTTAGATTTATTAACGCAGTTAATTTGCAAGGTGTTTGTTATAATTGCAATTACAAGTATTTTAATTATTGATAAACGAATATATTCCTCGATTGTATATTTGTATTCATCAATAATGTACACTATATATAGTAGTACAAGAATATTTAAACTAGATAACTAATCAATCTAATTACAATAAGAAATATAAGTCTACCTAAAATAGAAGACCTAATTACAATATGAATATAATTCTACATAAAATAAGAGATATACAATTAATGAAATAATATTCGAGAAATATTCTATTACACTCCCGCAGTCGAAGCGGAAGATTCACAAACACTAAGACTGGCTCGAAAATCATCAAATAGTATGTGCGGAAGTCCTTTGGTGAAGATGTCGACAATCTGATCTGGAGAAACATGAAGGACACAAACTTGACCACGGACCACTTTTTCGTGAACGAAATGAATGTCTATCTCAATGTGTTTAGTGCGCTGATATTAGACGGGATTGTCGGAAATATATATCGCACTAATATTATCGCAGTAGACTAGTGTTGCCTTTTGAATCGGGCAATGAAGTTCAAGTAGAAGGTTACGGATCCAACAAGACGACGTTGACGACACCTCTGTACTCTGCTTCGACACTGGATCAGGATAGTGTAGGTTGCCTTTCGGAAGACCAAGACAATAGGTTATATCCGAGGAAAATGCAGTAACCAGACGTGGAGCGTCGGGTGTCAGAACATCCACCCCAGTCAGCATCAGAATAAGTAGTGAGACCAGTGAGCGAAGACATGTATAGATGTAATCCAAAGTGAAGTGTATCTTGGACGTATCGTAAAATACATTTGAGGGCATGCATGTGTGCTTCCATCGGATTGTGCATGTGTAGGTAGATTTATTACACATCATATGATATGTCTGGTCTCGTGAATGTGAGGTACTGTATGGCCCTAGCCAAGCTACGATAGTGAGTCAGGTCTGAATATGAGGGCCAGAATCAGCGCTGAGCTTGGAATTAGTGTCTACTGGCGTGTGGGATGGTTTGCAAGATCTCATGCCTGCACGATCAAGGATCTCTTCGGCATACTTCTTCTGACACAGAAATAGGCCGCCAGAATGTTAAGTGATAGAGATGCCCAACAAATAACTTAGGGGGCTCAGATCCTTCATAGCAAACTCAGAAGAAATGTGAGACATAATGGACTGGCGGAGAGCATAAGATGATGTGGTGAAGATGATGTCATCAACATATATTAATAGGTAAGCCATGTTTGTACCCTTTTTGTAGATGAATAGGGAATGATCAGATATGCCGTGTGAAAAACCAATAGAGGAAATATAATCGGCGAACCGCCGGTATCATGCTCGAGGAGCTTATTTCAGTCCATAGAGCTATTTCCACAACAAACACACATAATCCGGATGAATAGGATCCCAACCCATAGGTTGATGCATATATATCGTTTCATGAAGATCCACATGTAAGAAAACATTCTTGCTATCAAACTGATGAATGTGCCAAGACTTGGATAGAGCAATGTTGAGGATAGTTCGGATGGTTGCGGGCTTTACGAGCGGGCTGAACGTTTCATCACAATCCACTCCCACCTGTTGATAGTTGATACCTGCCATCACCTACAAGACGAGTCTTGTACCTCTCAAAAGAACCATCAGATTTCTTTTTATGTCTAAAAATCTACATAGAACGAATAATGTTAGCATCATGTGGACGGGGTACTAGGTCTCATGTCTTATTATCAATAAGAGCATTATATTCGTTAATCATTGTGGCTTTCCAATTAGAGTCGGACAAGGCATCCTTCGGATTTTGAGGGACAAAAGAATGGACAACTAAAATGGATAGGTTAGGAGCAAAACTGTTTGAATTGATTATTATTGAATTCTCAGTCATTGTCACATTAAAAACATTTAATGTTGTTTTCAAATTGTGTTTTTACGAGAGCACTAAATGAGAAAACAAAGGGGTAGACCTGGAATTTATAATCCTAGAAATATGATTGCAATTAATAAAATTATTTTCCTAAGGAAACATAAAACAGAATCTCCCGGATGTCCTAATCTAGAGTATCATAAGGAAGACGAAAGAGCGACAAAGGTTGATGAAACTGGGGTTGGATTGTTGACGGCGTTTGAAATAAGGTAGAGATCTCTGGTGCTGTTACATCTCATTATTCGTCTCTCTGTCGTAAAATCACTCACAAAATAACCAAAAGGATCAAAGTCAAGGAAAACATTATTATCAGTTGTGAAACGTCACACATATATTAGATTCTTAATGAGTTTAGGGGCATGAGGGATATTTTTAAGATTCGTGGTGGATGTAGTGGGGATAAAGATGAATGACCAAAATTGCGAATGAAAATGCCTTGTTCACTACCAATAATAATATTTCGATTTAAATTACTCAAATTAGAATAAGACGAGAGAGTATCTTGTAATGCCGTCACGTGAGATGTGGCGTGTGTGTCCATATAACAATTTTCGTCTGGAGCGTTGAGTGACATTGTGTTTATAGCTGCCTCAATGTTAGCGGTGCATAAGTTGAGAGCTGGGGGGCCTATGCTGTGTAGGCCTGTTGGGGACGTGGGCCGAGTATGCCAGGGTGAGCCTGTCGTTCTAAGGTGGAGTCCACGAGGATGTCGGATACGGGCTAGGAAGAAAGGTCCATGACAGTAGGTCCCACGCGGCTCACGACGGGTAGGCAGCCCACAACGGAGGCCTAATTACAATAGTAGTACAATTTTATTTAAAATAAGAAATATACGATTAATGAAAGAATATTCGAGAAATATGCTATTAAGTAGAGTGAAACATTTGAGCCAATTAATGATGTATAAATTATAGGAGTATCCTTAATCAGTCAAAGATCATCCGATCAGTTTGCAATTTTAGCTTCCTTTTTTCTCTTGGTTTCAACTTTCAACCACTAACTATGTAGTTTCTTTCCTCAGAGGCTTAATTTTCCCTGTGTAGATCCACCTTTCTCGATTTGAATTTTTTAACTTCTATTTTTTGGTATCAAATAGTAATACGTAATGAAGTTCTTACCGAGTTTATGGGCCTGATTGGTGTAAAATTTGAAGCAATATAGAGTAGAGAAACAGAGTCGAGGATGACCAAAATTTAAAGCACTACTACATTTTTTTTAGCTTCAGAATATTAATTAGCAGACATAATCGATTGCTAAAGTTGTATCACGTCACTTCCAGAAGTTCAATCTTTTTTTTTTTGATATCTAGGTTCCCGGCTTGCGCCAGACTAGTCTTGAAAGTAATAGTATCGATCCCTCAATACTACTACCAGTAAATCGCAGGATATACTTCAATAACAGAGTTTAAGAACGAACAACTATAACACCTATCAAACTTTGACTCAAAATAATTATATCCCTCAAACTTTGACTCAAAACAAGTTGTACCATTAGCAACTCACTTAACCCCTCTACTTGTAGAGAATATTATTGAACATTTCAAGCGTCAAATTTTTCTGTGAGATTTGAACAAGATAGAATTTTCCCTTTGAAGTTAGGCTTAATAACATTGCATGTTTGAAGTTTCTTTTGATATAGGTCAGATTTGTAAATTCTTACGCACTGCGGATATAATTTGAATGGGGACTCCAAAATCGGATATCTGCGCACTTATCTGGGCTGTGTTTGCCCCCTTTTCCCACCAAAACCTGGTCCCAGTCCGACCCATTAATGGCAGCTCGGTACCAAAGACTGGTACAGCCCACCATTATGGGCCGGATTAGTATGGCCCAACCCGGATGACACTAGTTTCTTTCAAGTAAAGTACTAGGGGGAACATATGGGCAAAAATTAGACAGATGTAAGTTTTTTTTTAAAATAATTTAAAAGAATTACAATTACTTTAATCATTGTAACACCCCATTTTAACCGGAGTCGAAACGGGAGTACTACGTATGGTTGATTCCTAAATGTATTTAAGGAGTCGCCACCTAATTATTATAGTGAACTAGGACACTTGATTTATTGCAATAAAATACTGCAATTAATGATCTCCATTTAAAGGTCTGCGAAAGCTATGTGAGATTCTGGATCAGAGTTCTTTATTATCCTAAAGGGAAGGGGTTAGACATCCTTTAAGATCCGCTAACTTGCGGTTATCCGTTCAAACCTAGGTTAATTATGTATTGGCTTCTATTCTACCTATTCTAAACATTTTTACATAACTTACAATTAAAATAAAATGCAATACAAAAATAGTAAAACTGAAATTTAAATGCGACATAAGATAAAACTCCGGGATATCTTTAACCCTTTTGTGCCTTCGAACAAAGGCGATCTCCTGTACTGCATAAACACTTAGTAAAAACGTTAGTAATAAAAATAAACAATTTTAACGTAATAGCAATAATTAATAAATAAAGCCAAAAATAAATCCGTCTTTTGCACAGGGGAGGCCTTGGAAATCAGACGGAGATTCTTTCATCGTCCAGGGTGTAGTATCTGTTCAAAATCAGTAAAAATACCAAGTATAGTATCTTGTTCAAATCAGTAAATACCAACAGTGTAATTTTGTTCTAAATCAGTTTAATACCAAGTGTAGTATGGTTCGATCAGTTTAATAAAACAAAGAGCACAATGGTCAAAACAGTCCACAAACACAGCAAAATCTGTCCCCAAGAAACCAGAAAACATCAAAACAGTCCAAACGAAAATTCAACAAAATAAGGCCAGAAATTTCAGCGAGTCCAAAATATCAAAAATCAGTCCAGGAATAGCCAAAGCAGTAGGAGCAGTTCGCCGGAAAACCAGAGACCCGCCAGAGTTTAAAAACCCCCTGCAAAACACAAGAAATCATTCTAATCAAACCAACAATAGGAACAGTAACCAACGACCGCCGAAATTCCTCAAACTCCGGCGAGATTCAAAAAATAAAGGAAATCAGTCCAAATAACAAATATGCCAATAAATCAAAAATGGAACCAAACTCAGGCAGCGATGGTGGTGGTCGACGGGTTCTCCGCGAACAAATGGTGTGCGTGGTGGTGGTCGATGGGAGATGGAGACGGGTGACTACCGTGAGAATTTGGCAATGGTGGTGTTGAGAGAGGTGCGGCTAGGTAAAATAACGTGGTCAGTGAAGAGGTTTTAGAGAGGGTGTGCACGGTAGGTGTAGTAGGTTCTATTTCGCGTGAAGGGTCGATGCGAATGGGGTGAGGGTGAGGCGACGCGCGGTGGTGTGGTGGTTCGCCAGGAGATCGCGCGACGGACTGGGAAAGAGGTGACGGAGAGAGGTGAGGAGGTGAGACGTGCGGTCGCCGATCAGGGTGTTCGCCGAGCTCAAGCTCCGCCGGCGGAGCGCGACGACAGATGTTTTAATGGAGAAAGTGAGGGCTGAGGGGGATGATACTTAGGGGGAAAGGAGAGGGAGTGAAGAAGGGGTGAGGGTATGACGGCTGACCAGAGAGTAGGGTAGATGTAGGGTAGGTTTTATAGGGTGAGATTAGGTTTAGGGTTTAGGGGTATTGGGCTTTGAGTATTGGGTATTGGGTATTGGGTATTGGTTATTGGGTATTGGGTTTGGGTATTGGATGAAAGTGTATTGGGCTTCATTTTTGGTTTCGATTTACGCGGATTGATCGATTCAGATTATGCCCTGGACTGGACTGGTTTGACAAAAATGCAAAATAGATTAATTATTTAAAAGGAAAATTATTTAAAGATACAAATTATTAAAATGTCAATGCCTGATGCAATAATAATAAAATACAATATTCAGCAAATATTTAATGCCTGATTAAAAGTAAAGACGGAGTGTCAGTTAATTATTCAAAGAGATGCTAAAAAAAATGTTTAATACCTAATTAAAGGTAAACAACAAAACATGATGTCAATTTACAAGAATAAACAACATAGAATGTTATGTAAAAATATACAAAATGTCAAAAATGATGATAAAATGCGGTGTCCTAAAATGCTTAAAATTGCAAGAAATGCCTAAAAGATGGGTCAAAATTGGGTGTCAACAGTTGCCCCTCTTTGACCGGAGACGATGAAAGAGTTTTCGGACAAAGACGTTGACTTGTGGCCAATTTTGTCCCATCGTCAGAATTAAAACAAGAATTAAGCAAAGAATGGGCAAAAGCCGACACTGGGTCGCTGTGATGCCAAGGTAAAAGACAAAGCTGTTTAAAATTTGTCCCAGTGTCGAATTATGAGACACTGGGTTGCTGCAATGCTAGAAAATAAAACAGTGCACGCAAACTCAAATTTGTCCCAGTGTCGAAGTATGATTGACACTGGGTTGCAGGTGATGCGGTGCTGGAAAAGACATGGTGTTTGTAGATGTAATGAAGTGATGTGATGATACGCCGTCTTGTAGTGGCGATATGCAGATGACGCCTTGTGTAGACGAAATGCAAATGTTCGTCGTTGTATAGACGAAATGCAGATGACGCCTTGTATGGGCGTAATGCATTTGACGCCTTGTATGGGCGTAATGCAGATGTTCGTCGTTGTATGGACGAAATGCAGACGTTCGTCGTTGTATGGACGAAATGCAGATGTTCGTCGTTGTATAGACGAGATGCAAATGTTCGTCGTTGTATGGACGAAATGCAGATGTTCGTCGTTGTATGGACGAGATGCAGATGTTCGTCGTTGTATGGACGAAATGCAGATGTTCGTCGTTGTATGGACGAGATGCAGATGTTAAATCGTTGTATGGACGAAATGCGATGTTCGTCGTTGTATGGACGAGATACGATGTTCGTCGTTGTATGGACGAAACGCAGATGTTACGTCGTCAGATGCACGACGCAGATGTTCGTCGTTGTATGGACGAAATACGATGTTAAATGCGTTGTATGGACGAGACGCAGATGTTAACGTTGTATGGACGAAAACGCAGATGTTCGCCGTTGTATAGACGAGACGCAGATGTTCGCCGTTGTATAGACGCAATGCGATGTTAAATGCGTCAGTATGGACGAAATGCGAGATGTTATCGTTGTATGGACGAGACGCAGATGTTCGTTGTTGTATGGACGAAACGCAGATGTTCGTCGTCAGATAAACGAGATGCAGATGTTCGTCGTTGTATGGACGAAATGCAGATGTTCGTCGTTGTATAGACGAGATGCAGATGTTCGTCGTTGTATGGACGAAATGCAGATGACGCCTTGTATGGGCGTTGTCGTCTTGTATGGACGAAATGCAGATGTTCGTCGTTGTATAGACGAGATGCAGATGTTCGTCGTTGTATAGACGAAATGCAAATGTTCGTCGTTGTATAGACGAAGCATAGGCTTGCAATGAAATGATGTCATTTTATGGACGTACCTGCCTTGTGACTCGCCTGGGTTGAGACAACGTCATTGCATAGACGTTGTGCGTTTGTAACCCGCATGGGCTTATTGTTGTGCTCCCGCCTTTGCTGATATGAAGATCTGAAAGCTGCGAGTGCTGATGCAGTCTCTGTGCGGACTTCCTTATTACTATCTCTTCATGGTGCATTTCCCAAAAATTGTCCCAGTTTTGTTATGCGGGGCGCATGGGCAAGACTTTAACTCGCGAACCGCCATATCTCTTTTCAGAATAATCAAACGCATTCCGTCGCACACGAGCCAATGGGAAGATTTCTAATGGTGTGACCGAAGTCGACTTAGGCCGCCTACGTATCTTTATGAGGGAATCAGGTCAAGACGTAGTTCGTGATGCAAAGAATAAAGATTTTTATGGGTTTTCAAACAATGTGGACCGAAGCCAATGTGGCTGCCTACGTATCCCGCCGAGGGAATCAGGTCAAGACGTAGTTCATGATGCAAAGAATAAGGATTTTTATGTATTTTCAAACAATGTGGACCGAAGCCAATGTGGCTGCCTACGTATCCCGCCGAGGGAATCAGGTCATGACGTAGTTCCTGATGCAAAAAATAAGGATTTTTATGTTTTTTTTTTTTTTTTTAACAATGTGGACCGAAGCCAATGTGGCCGCCTACGTATCCCGCTGAGGGAATCAGGTCAAGACGTAGTTCGTGATGCAAAGAAAAAATGATTTTTAAGGGTTTTTCAAACAATGTGGACCGAAGCCAATGTGGCCGCCTACGTATCCCGTCGAGGGAATCAGGTCAAGACGTAGTTCATGATGCAAAAATGATTGTTTTATATGCATTTTTTTTTTGAAAAAGTGGAAAGACAGCATCACGTTCTGACTTCAGTTGATACCAACAATTAGTATTGTGCTTAGGAAATTTCGTTATTCACTTCCAGTCTATCCAAGACTGACTTCTGGGTAATTCCTATAGTTTCAAATGTTACCTCAGACACCTAAGTATCGACACACTTGCTTGCGGCCAAGGTTTCGAACTACACGTAATCTCATGTTTCAAATGCCCTCACTGAAAGAAAGTCCCATTTTTCACATATATTCCTGTATTTTGAATTTCGGGACGTTTAGAGAAGTACGCTCACACTCAAAAGGATGTTCAATGCATGCAATTGTGATACCATAGGCCACATGTAAGTATCCACTAATGTGAGAACTCTCGAGATAAGATCATGTAGGGCTTGTCATGGGCTTGTAATGTAGGCTTGGGAAAGGGATGAATATCATTTGGGTAAAAGTGACTAATCCCTCCTCGAGCGTTGGAATACGTCCGTGGTTGATTTTTTTTTGCTTTAATGCTGACCTGCTTTCTTTTTTCTTTCCTCTTTTTTTTTTTTTTTTTTTTTTTTTTGTCCCAGTTTTTCTGTACTGACTTCTATTGAATCTTTCGTTTAGAGCCCGCTTTTTCCAAATTTATTCTTGCATTCTTTTCTTCGGGGCTTTTGATTTCTTCTTTTGTGAGTCATCATTTGTGTTTTCTTTTTCCTTTTGGGACTTTGACAATTTTTGTCTTTGCAACCTTTGACGCAGAATTTTGTCAGCCACTTGCACATTTACAAAGCGCTCAAGGAGGTCGGGCCAAAAGAGGATAGTGCGTACGCACTCAGAAAGGGTATAGGTGTAATATACGGTTGTCAAAAGAATAGGCTTTAGGCTCAAAAGAGGTGTACTACGGATAATGTTATTTGGTAGGCTGAAAAAGGCTCAAACGGGTCAAAGAAAGCCTACGATCATTTCCACACCGAGTGTTACTCAGATTTCGCCAACAAACATTCGGGCCAAGTTCTAGATCACAATGCAATGCAATTGAACTGATTCTAAAAACTCACCACACAATGCACATGAAACGATGAGGTTGGTTTCGTTCTTATCTTAGAAGCATGTAAGGCAATGTCATTTACGGGTGAATAAGAGGTACCAAAAGAATCTATGGTTTACCACGAAGTCAGCCCATATTGATTATCACACATTCTTTCCTATGCACACTCCCAACTGTGTTGGTATCAACCAAGTCAAACAATGATACTAAAATTTTTTTTTTTTTTTTTTTTTTTTGTATTTTTGGATAACATTTTTTGTATTTATGAACAAGATATATTTTTTGTATTTTTTGAATAAATGGTACCGAACCCGAGTAGGGCTGCCTACGTATCTCATCTTTGACGAGAATCAGGTGTGCGTAGTTCGTTCAGATATGTTACAAAAACGTATGATTTAAAAGAATTTATTCATGAAAGAAATGCAAAGTAAAGCTGTACAAAACAAATGATTGTTCTCTATAAGACTAATGCAAAGTAAAAGAATGTAATGAAAAAGTGAATGGCTGTGATAAAATGAATGAAATGCATGAATGCATGTGATAGAGTGATTGAAATGCAATAATGAATGTCCGTGATTGGATAAATGCAATGAATGGGTGAATCAAATATGTCCCCTTTTTATTATTATTTTTTATTTTTTATGTGGCGGTGTCGAACCCTAGATGGGTTGCCTACGTATCACACCGTATGGTGAGAATCAGACACGCGTAGTTCGGAATAATTATGTTGTAAAATGCATGATAAAGAATTATGTAATTAATACTAGACATATCAATTGAATTTGTATAAAAATGCAAAATATAAGACCCAGAGCAATGCTTTGTTGAATCTGGTATAAACTGACTTCTTTCCGTCAACATAACTCAACTCATTCTTGGGATGATTTTTTTTTTCTTTTCTTTTTCTTCCTCTTTTTGTTGTTGTCCGCCCTCGACTATTTGCGAGGACGGTCTTCCTGCAAAAATATGACAAATGAGTGAGAGTAGGCAAGTCACAAAAATAGTAAAATGTAAGGGCGTGACAATATAGTCAAAGACTCCCCTGCTTGGTTCGACCGGACTGGTGGTTGATGCTTCACAAAGTCCAAATCGTGTTGTTCAAGAGCGATTTACGCAGTAGAAGTCCTGATTGCAATGTGACAACAAGAGTGCAAAAATGCAAATACTTGTGGCCGGAATTATGAGCATGATATGTACAGGGGTTAAAAGGGTAATAATATGTACAGAATTGCTAGCGACAACAATAGTAAACAAAAAAAAATGCAAATCAAGTGCGCGCCTAATATGCATGGGACCTCTCTTATGCCAGAGGTCGGCCTAAACGCCAAATATGCAGGATTATGATAAATAGGTCCAAGCCGTTAAACTGCAATGTTTTGCTGGAAATGGCGACCAAATAACGGTGCACTTTCTTCAATTTCAGTGTGTCATGACCAGGCTTGTGTCACGACCCATTCCGGGGCCTGTGACTGGTGCCTTACCGGGGCACCCAAGTAGTCATACATCAGAGTAATCAGCGGAAATATAAAACAAGACATGAAACAATTTATAAAATAAGACACAGTTTATGTGAGAAAACATCGCCTTTCGGCATATATATATAAACATGGTTTAGCTACATCCGACATCGCATAAATGACTACAAACCTCTAAGGAAATATACAACTATGGCGGGACAGGGCCGCCATACCTCGATCAGACAAAACTATCTACAACAGGAGATCATACCCAAAAAGTAGAGCCTCCTAAAAGATGGAGCTCCCGACACCAACGTAGAGATCCTAAGAATGTGGATCTAGCACTGCCGCCCTTACTCGGCATGAACGCACTTCAAGGAGGTCAAGACAATGTACTAAGTATATGAAATCAGAAATACTTAAATGAAAACATATCATTTTAAAATCAGTTTTGCAAGTATGTATGAAACAACGAGGGACCGCACATAGTGCCACATCATAAACAAGAGCAACAATAGGTAAATCAGAATGTGTCTTTTCTAGGTCGCGAATGATCAAGCAGGCCAATTGCCCGTAGTATCACCATGCAAGCCTAATCACGACTTCAGTCCGCATAGGCCACTCACATAGGCCCGCATAGTACATAACCCCGCGTCGAGGGTAGCTACTCCTCGGCATCGCCCCGACTCGTAGTCCGCACGGCCACATAGACCGCGTGAGGTATAACCCCGCATCACTAACCTGGAACTCCCGTAGCTCCGCATAGGTCCCCTGGACCCGCATGAGGTATTCTTGAATCATGGTCCTGCATCACCTGAGTCTACCCCGTCGGAGGCGACAACCCACGGTAATATGTCAAGAGGTGAGTGATAGTACACTAACATAACAGCTTATCTTTAAATAACATAGGCATAACAAGAATACTTTCTTATACAAACGTTACAAGACACTAACACACATAGCATCATGTCATGTCTACTTATCAAACCATCTTATTATTCTTTTCACAAATCAATATAAGTCTGTTATAAACACATAGGTAAACTGTTTCTTTTATCATCTTAAGTGGTTATACTTAACTTCCCATAAAGCTAGTATAACTCTTAAGCTTCTGTTTTAAAAACCAATTAGTTCTCTTCTGTTAAAAATGATTCAGTATTCTTTTGAAATGCTTTCAGTTCTTTATTATTCAAAGCTTAAGCCGAGGCATCAGTAAGTATTATTCGAGCTTAAGCGAGGCATTGCCGTAAGTATTATTCAGGCTTAAGTCAAAGACATTGCCGTAGTTATTATTCAGTTAACACATGTACGTCTACCGTACTACATATATATTGTAAAATATCATGCTTTAGGAAGAATCACATACCTTCTCAGCGAAAACCACCTGCCAAGTTGAATATGTCGCGCGCAGAGAATCAGCCTATAATAGTCAGACACGTCTATCAACGTTCAGACTTCTTTGTAAACAGTTCTAAACAGAGGGTTCTATATCCTACGGAAAATTGGGCGACTTCCTACCCGTGAGCTACTCAAGTTCATCAGTGAAAACAAATTCATGTAAATACAGTTTGATTATTCTTCTTTAAACCCTTCATCGTGATAATACCAATTCTATTCTGCAATATTCTTCTAAGTATCTAATACTTATTCTTATACTACTACGAAGTATTCTCTAATTCAAAAGAGGGTTAGGATTAGTTACCTCGGTAAGCCCAATAATATCCTAGATAAAGTCGCGCCTGAGCAAGGTTTTGCTCCTAAGTTGTATGCTCCAAGGAAACCTTAAAAGTTCTTCACAACTTCTACTAAGTACTAAGGGATTTGGGCTAGGGTATTTTGGGCATTATAACAATACAAGAAGACAACTTTTCTACCAAGGGAGGGGGGGGTAGATTTTGGCTAGGCTAGTGGGGTAGCCTCGGCTAGCTTCTCCAAAGGGAGGTGTTTGGACGAAACGAGGCTTAAGGGAGAGGAGAGGATTTTCAAGACTAGGAAAGGAATTTGTGGATGAAGAACTCTTCATCTTAAGGGGGGTATTTATAGGTCAAGACATGGCCAAGATTTAGCCAAGTGCTAGGCAAGTGTAAGGTCAAGATTAGGGCAAGTGTACCTAGCCAACTTGCACACAAAATATCCTACCAACTACTTGACAAAATTGACCATCCATTCGGCCCTAAGAACGCCTCACATCCATCAATTGGAGGGTGACAAGTGTCGCCCTCCCGTTGGTCCAAAATGTTTCGTCTCTCGGAAAAATCCGCAAAAATTAGAAATGGCATAGCCGGAATTTACCCTACGAAAGCTGTGGAAACGTTTCGTCGGAAAACTATTCGCTTTGTGAGTTGTGCCCAAAAAAACGTCCAAGCCTAAACTTTAAGGCTAAACTTTTTTTGTACGTATTCCCTTACGTACATACTCTGGAAATACGGGGTATAACAGCTTGGATCCGTCTATCATCATCACGCTACACATAGTATGCTAATGGGTCGTTGGGTTGTGAAACCCGTCGACAAGTTTGGTGGATTTCTAATTGTGGCGTTAATACCAAGGACTAACCCACCTAAGGTTTATGCATGCATGACTTAATAAAAAGTGGTATAGCTTTATCTTAAGTTTTCTAAGATTTGACTTACTAGACGCAAGGTTCCCGAGCGGACAACTCGAGCGAGAAGGCTACGCGGCCACCGGTTAGACCGGACACTCCACGTATATTACCAACTCTCCTAAATCTGGGTTTTGAAGAAAAGAATTCTGCTGATGCACCCAGCGCACCTCGCATGTAGTGTGTGATAGTGTGAATTTTCCAGAGTGGAAGAAATATGAACGGAATGTCAGTTTAAGGAAAGCAGTAAAAGCAAATAGCAATTAAAACAGTTAAGCATACAAAATTAAAGTAAGCAATTTTAAGGCATTTAAAACAAATAAAAGCAAATAAAGCCAAGCAATAATAAACCTAAGTTTGCTATGGTTAAGAACCTGATTATCCCCAGCGGAGTCGCCATCTGTAACACCCCATTTTAACCGGAGTCGAAACGGGAGTACTACGTATGGTTGATTCCTAAATGTATTTAAGGAGTCACCACCTAATTATTATAGTGAACTAGGACACTTGATTTATTGCAATAAAATACTGCAATTAATGATCTCCATTTAAAGGTCTGCGAAAGCTATGTGAGATTCTGGATCAGGGTTCTTTATTATCCTAAAGGGAAGGGGTTAGGCATCCTTTAAGATCCGCTAACTTGCGGTTATCCGTTCAAACCTAGGTTAATTATGTATTGGCTTCTATTCTACCTATTCTAAACATTTTTACATAACTTACAATTAAAATAAAATGCAATACAAAAATAGTAAAACTGAAATTTAAATGCGACATAAGATAAAACTCCGGGATATCTTTAACCCTTTTTAGGCCTTCTGAACAAGACGATCTCCGGGTACCTGCATAAACACTTAGTAAAAACGTTAGTAATAAAAATAAACAATTTTAACGTAATAGCAATAATTAATAAATAAAGCCAAAAATAAATCCGTCTTTTGCACAGGGGAGGCCTTGGAAATCAGACGGAGATTCCTTCATCGGTCAGGGTGTAGTATCTGTTCAAAATCAGTAAAAATACCAAGTATAGTATCTTGTTCAAATCAGTAAATACCAACAGTGTAATTTTGTTCTAAATCAGTTTAATACCAAGTGTAGTATGGTTCGATCAGTTTAATAAAACAAAGAACACAATGGTCAAAACAGTCCACAAACACAGCAAAATCTGTCCCCAAGAAACCAGAAAAACATCAAAACAGTCCAAACGAAAATTCAACAGAATAAGGCCAGAAATTTCAGCGAGTCCAAAATATCAAAAATCAGTCCAGGAATAGCCAAAGCAGTAGGAGCAGTTCGCCGGAAAACCAGAGACCCGCCGGAGTTTAAAAACTCCGGCAAAACACAAGAAATCATTCTAATCAAACCAACAATAGGAACAGTAACCAACGACCGCCGGAGTTCCTCAAACTCCGGCGAGATTCAAAAAATAAAGGAAATCAGTCCAAATAACAAATATGCCAATAAATCAAAAATGGAACCAAACTCAGGCAGCGATGGTGGTGGTCGACGGGTTCTCTGGCGAACAATGGGTGTGTAGTGGTGGTTCGCGTGGTGGTGGTCGACGGGAGATGGGTGTTCGACGGCTGGTGAGGAATTTGGGCAGTGGTGGTGTTGAGGCTGAGAGGCGCGGCTAGGGTAAAATAACAGGGCTGGGTGAAGAGGTTTTAGAGAGGGGTGTGCCACATGGTAGGTGTAGTAGGGTTCTATTTTGTGGGCTGAAGGGTCGACAGGAATGGGGTGAGGAGGGTGAGACGTGCGGTGGTGGTGTGGTGGTTCGCCGGTGAGGCCCAGTGGCGACGGATCGTGGAAGAGGGGTGAGAGAGGTGAGGAGGGTGAGACGTGCGGCTGCTGACTGTGAGGGTGTTCGCCGGAGCTTGGAGCTCCGGCGAAGGGAGGCGGCGACGACGGATGTGTTAATGGAGAAAGTGAGGGCTGAGGGGGATGATGCTTAGGGGGAAAGGAGAGGGAGTGAAGAAGGGGTGAGGGTATGACAGCTGACCAGAGTGTAGGGTAGATGTAGGGTAGGTTTTATAGGGTGAGATTAGGTTTAGGGTTTAGGGGTATTGGGCTTTGAGTATTGGGTATTGGGTATTGGTTATTGGGTATTGGGTTTGGGTATTGGATGAAAGTGTATTGGGCTTCATTTTTGGTTTCGATTTCTGGCGGATTGGACTGATTCAGATTATGCCCTGGACTGGACTGGTTTGACAAAAATGCAAAATGGATTAATTATTTAAAAGGAAAATTATTTAAAGATACAAATTATTAAAATGTCAATGCCTGATGCAATAATAATAAAATACAATATTCAGCAAATATTTAATGCCTGATTAAAAGTAAAGACGGGGTGTCAGTTAATTATTCAAAGAGATGCTAAAAAAAATGTTTAATACCTAATTAAAGGTAAACAACAAAACATGATGTCAATTTACAAGAATAAACAACATAGAATGTTATGTAAAAATATACAAAATGTCAAAAATGATGATAAAATGCGGTGTCCTAAAATGCTTAAAATTGCAAGAAATGCCTAAAAGATGGGTCAAAATTGGGTGTCAACAATCATGTTACACAAATATAAATTATTTTAATTTATTTACATAGTTTGTAATATTCAAAAAAACAAAACAAAATCAGCTTCAAACCTCTAAGGCTAATCCCCGCTCTAACTCTATTTAAGTAATTGGAGTAGAATCTTGTGTTGACAGTTAGCTATCGATGAGCGATGAAACCACATCAGTGTGGAGCTGAATATGCAACAACAATCCAAGGTCGCATACCTAGACGGAAGGCAATCTAGTAATCCAGTCGATGGTACTCATTCCGATTTATTGGAAATCTCATATTTCATATAATATTTTTAAAAGCATTTTTTCTTTCGTTTCTTTCTCTTTACTTTATTTTTATTTTCACTTGATGGCTGATGATTTTTTTTTATGACTCGTAAATTATTTGAAAATTCTAATGACTTTAATAATATTAATAATTTTATGATTTTACGTGTGAAGTTCAAAGGACAAATGTGCAAAACTTTAATATAAAATATTCCAAACATAGCTAAGCCAACCAATTGTCTGTTTGTCCCACTACTTAAGATGTTTGTCTAAATATTTGCTTAAGCTTAGAGTACTGTTGAAAAAGATTAAAACATTTTACATATCCGATACCAAATGACCTTTATTTCTCTGTCATTTCTCTGTTTCATATTAACTTTTTTAACGATTGTTCGAACACATTATGAATATTATATTTCCAATTGGCAGCTTGGCGTTGTTGGGGGAAAATAGATAGTATTTCGCACATCACTTAATTGATGCTTATTATAAAAGAGAATAATCCTTCAATTATTTTTATTAATGTAACTAATTTATATGTACGAAAATTAAATATATATTTTTCTAATACAAAAAATTACTATCATAATTACAAATATACAAGATCTCTAATAATATCACAGGAATATACGGTGTATATTCTATTACACTCCCGAAGTCGTAGCGGGTGATCTTTGGACGCTGAGACTGTCCCTAAAATCTTCAAATAACTAAGGGAAGACCCTTAATAAATATGTGTGCAATTTGATACCGTGAAAGGACATCATGCAAGACACGTACTTGTCCACGAGCTACCTTTTCGCGAACAAAGTGAATATCCATCTCGATATGTTTAGTGCGCTGATGTTGGACAGGAATCCTAGAGAGAGATATCGCACTTACATTATCACAGTAGACCAAGGTAGCTTTCCGAATAAGAAAATGAAGCTGTAATAGGAGGTTATGCAACCAACGAGACTCAGACACCACATTGGCTACCCCTCGATATTCGACCTCCGCGCTGGAACGCGACAAAGTAGCCTGGTATTTAGCCAACCAAGAGACTAAGTTATCACCAATAAACATACGATAACCAGATGTCGAACGCCTGATATCTGGACATTCACCCCAATCAATATCTATAAGACATGAGAGTAGATACCAATGATGGATATAAGTGTAAACCATAATCAAGAGTGCCCTGAATGTAACACACAATGCATTTGAGAGCGTGCATGTGTTCTTCCCTCGGATCATGCATAAATAAACACACCTTCTGCACTACATAAGTAATATCGGGCCTCGTAAATGTAAGTTACTGAAGAGCCCCCGCAAGACTTCGATGGTGGAAGGTATCTTTGTAAGGTGTGCTAGAAGTAGCACTCAGCTTCAGTTTAGTATCGATTAGAGTAAGAGATGACTTACAGGATGATATGACAGCCTGTTCAATAATCTTTGTTGGATACTTTCTCTGGGACAAAAATAGACCACTTGTATGACGAGTCACAACTATACCTAAAAAATAACTCAAAGCCCCCTAATTTTTCATAGCAAATTCGGAGCTGAGAAGCGATATGATAGACTTGCGTAGTTTATCATAAGAAGTAGTCAATATAATATCATATACATACAATAGAATGTATGCCATAGAAGAACCGTGACGATAGATGAACAGAGAATGATGAGACCTACTATGAGAAAATTCAAGAGTAGACACATAATCTACAAACCTTTTGTACTAGGTTGGATGAGCTTGTTTGAGCCCATATAAGGACTTCCTCAGCAAGCACACATGGTTTGGATGATTGGGATCCCTGAAATCCAAGGGTTGATGCATGTATACAATTTCCTTGAGTTCGTCGTGTAAGAACACATTTTTTACGTCTATCTAATGAATGAGCCATGGTTTGAATGTCTAACCACAGTACATGCCAACCTGTTGAGTTTTGCCATCACATACAAGACGGCTGATGCCTCTCAAAACAACCATCAGATTTTTCTTTATGAGTAAAAATCCATATCGAACAAATTCACCAGGCGGACGAGGCACCAACTCCCATGTCTTATTTTCAAGAAGAGCATTATATTCATCATCCATGATCATTTTCCAATTCAAGTCATGAAAGTCAGACACGGGGTTACGTGGTAGGGGTGATTTAGTACCATTCGAGTTGAGATTAAATCTCCATTTTGGTCTAAAAATATCCCATTGGCTACGAGTATGCGACCTTGATCTAGAATAGAATTGGGGTTGAGCTGGGTCATTGTGGTATTCTCAGTGTCGTTCTGGGTTGGAAAGAATTGGGCCGGCTGAAGGGTGGACGTGTTCGGGCCAGCAGGCAGTGGGCTTGCTGGCAGAGTTGGAAACGAGTGTGTTGCATTTGGGCCTGCAGACAGTGAGCCTGCTGGCAGGTTTTGAGGATGGGTAGTGCTTGGGCAGGAAAGCAGTGGGCCTGTCGGTATCTGCTGGTCCAAAAGTCGAGGTGTGGGCCGAACCAAATGGTAGACCACAAACAATGAGAGCCTATCATCAAAAAATTATAAGAATTCGACACAGGATTATCCAACTTAGCAAACGGAAATTAAGTTTCATAAAAAATAACATGGTGACTAATTATGATTTTATTAGAGGATAAAACATAACATTTGTAACAACAATAACTAGACGGGTAACTAAAAAAAACACGCGATAGAGCGGGCTTGAAATTTGTTGATGATAGAGGAGAGGAATAAAGGATAACATAAACACCCAAACACCCTAAGATGAGAATACGAATGGTCTTTTTGATAAAGAATTTTGAGTGGGGATTGATATGCTAATCCTTTGATAGAGAGTATGTTAAGGAGGTACGGTGTCATTTGTAATGCATGATGCCAACATGAAATATGGTAACGATGCATGGACTAGTAGTGTACGAACAATATTATTAATGGTGCGGATTTTTCTTTCAGCTTTTTCATTTTGTGATGACGTATGTGGACATGAAAAATGAAAAGATATACCATTAATCTTACAAAATTCTCTAAATGGCCCATTATCAAATTCCCTTCCATTATCACATTGAATATTCTTAATTTTCCGTTCAAATTATGTATAGATGAATGCTCTAAATTATAGGAATAAGGATAAAAATTGAGACTTTTTAGATAACGGAAACGTTCACAAACAATTAGAATAATCATCTAAAAATAACACATAATAACGGTGACCGGTAGAGCTTAAATGGGAGATGTCCAAAGATCGCTTTAAATAATATCAAATGACAACAAAGTACTAGAATTGTAAGCCACAAACGGTAATTTAACATGTTTCTCAAGCGGACAAGAAGAACAAACATTAGTTCAACGATCACTATTACACTCAATAAATTTATTATTTTTAAGGGAGGAAACACATACACTCTCGGATGACCCAAACGCGCATGCCATAAGGAAGGTGCTAAAGCAGAAAACATTGACTTTAGTGGTGGTGGTGGTGGTAATGGGATAGATCTCGCCCCAGCTATCACATATCATTAGAGGTATCCCCATCTAGAAATCCTTCACAAAAAAATTAAAAGGGTCAAAGTCAACAGAAACCGAGTTATCAGTTGTAAATTTTCGAACAAACACCAAATTTTTAATTAAGTGAGGAGCATGAAGGACATTTTTCAGGGCTAAGCCGGGTTTGGGGGAGACAATATTGTGTGACCATAGCGATTAATTAGAATTGAATTAACATTATCAACAATTATTCCACAATTTTTGCTCAAATTAAAATAAGACCAGAGATTACCTGGTGCAGACGTCATGTGAGAAGTAGCACTGGTGTCCTTATACAATTTGCATCTGGAGGATTTAGTCGAAGTGTATGCATCGCTGACTCGATATCTGTATGTGTCGGGGCTGCTTCTGGGCCTACAACAGTGAAAGCCTGTTGAGGCTGAGGCCCAAATAGGCCAGGTTACTGCCACACCAAATTATTTCGAGGCCTAGTCTGGCCTTGTTGTTGCCTCTACTATCCACTGGGCCTAGCCTAGTTTGATCTTGGAAAGGGGAAGGGCGACATGGGCCACTGCCCATTAGCCCAAGGCAGGCCACTACCTCGCGGTCCAAGCCTGCTGTCAGGGGTTTAGTGGTCCGGTCCCCTACTGACCGCCACTGCCAGCTCCTCGTCCGCCACTGTCGCCACCGTTTCCGCCACGTACATCACCGCGATTATTTCCACGATTTTGACCCTTTTTGCCACCCCTATTGTTACGTTTGACCATAATTTTCGGAGAATGATTGAGAGTCATCAGTTTCGTGGGATGTGTCCACCATCATGGCGGAATTGGCTCCGCTAGCCGCCTTTTTAGACAATTCTGCTTCTTCTAAGTTGAGCATGGACCGTTCTTGGTAGAACGGTGGAAGAGTATTACTTTAAAGAAGAAGAGTTACAACCCCATTATATGCCTCGGAGAGGCCTACAACCATCTGAAGAACGAGACGATCATTCGTGATGGGTGCGCCAACGTTCTTGAGTTGATCCGGCAACTCCTTGAGCCTTTGACAATAGGCTGAGGGATTCGAAAAATCCTTCATATATTATGTGAGAGAATTCTTGCTCAAGAGTCACGACACGAGAATTGTTGTTATCTTAGAATATATTACGCAACCTATTCTAAGCTTCCATTGTCGTGGCATCGGGTTCGATGATTGTCTGTAAGAGGTCCATACAGATAGTGGAATAATTCCATTGGAGCACCGTAGCATTAAGAGTTTCCCACAACTCTATTTATCATCGGTGAAAGGCACCTTCTCTTTGCCTTTTTCCGGTTTGACGATGTGTGGAGGACTCTATGAGACCTTGCGTGAATTTTAAAAACTTTTGTCCACGTAGCGTACTAGACGTTCTCCATTTCAAGACAATATGAATGTTATTTTTGATGTTGGAGATTGCAAGGGCGGGATGCAATGTATTCTTTGTGTTAGACATGATTGAGGAACAAGAGGAGAATCAGGGTTATAGAAAAAAAAGAATGAAGGGAGGCGGCGGCCGAAGTCTGACTGCTGAAGGAGTAGGACGGCAGAAGGGTTTGTGGAGAAGGAAAGGTTTGCCCTAGACTGATGATACCATGAAAGAGAATAATCTCTTGATTATTTTCTTAAATGTAATTGGTTCATATACATGTTATATAATAGTAAACTTAGCCTATAATTACGGAAATCAAATATATATTTTTCTAATACAAAAGATTACTACCATAATTACAGATGTACAAGATCTCTAATAATATCACAGGAAAATACAATGTATATTTATTAATCTTAAAGTATTATTTTAACTTGTAACTAATAAGATTAAATTGGTTGTTTTGTTAAGTGTTCTTTTTATATAAATGCACATATTCCTTAGCTACAAATACTTAAAAGTATTTCTTTTATTGATTCGTGTATCGGCTAAAATTAGGGCCGTTCATTTCGGATTATCCGATCCGAAATTTCGGATATCCGAAAATTTCAAATCGGTAAAATTATGATCCGAATCCGATTCGAAAAAAATTAAATACCCGAAAATCGAATATTCGAAATTTTCGGATCGGATAACCGGATATTCGAAATTTATAGGTGCAATGTAAAACTCCAAGTGGTAAGTCCTTTCCATTGTTAGCAAGGTAGTTTGCAGTTTGTCGCTGTGCAGTAAATGTTATATATTTTCTAATATGTTAGGGCAAAAGCCTCGTCACTAATCATTCCCTATTCGTTTTCTTACTGTTTCTTTCTCTGTAAATGCGTAGATGATACACGCTTGATGAATTTTCCAGGGTTGAGGCTCGATATACCACTTAGAGCTTTGCTGGATCTTCTTCCAGTTTGTTATTTTTCAAATTTTTAGCCAACTCACTTGTTTGCTTGTAAAAAAATTGGCCAAATTTTTGTATTTTTATTATGTACAGAATGGCTAACTGCCATCATATACTTGTAAGATAATGTTATAAACCTATGGATATTCTTTGGCTTATTCCATGTTATGATTTTTTATTATGTTCGATTGGGAGAACAAATGCAGTGTCCTATAGCATCGGTCAATCTCAGTCTCTAATCATTGCAGTACTGTGTAAAATTCTCCCTCTATCATGGTAATAGATGAATGTGTAATTGAATCTCATCATTTGGTCTTCTTATTCCTTCTATATCTGATGCATGCCTCAAAGATATCATTTCATCATGCATTAGACCATACCTTAAAAAGATAACAGTGATAGAGGGGTAGAACGACAGACCATTATCTATCGAGTTTCGAATCATGCGTTATTAGCCATCAGGGATTTCTCAGTTATATAAAAAAACAGCGATAGAAGGAAAGATGGAAAAGACCATAGAAAGCAAGTGTTGCTAAAGGAAAAGACACATGATCGCAACATAAAATTACTGTATGTATTATCCACAGTCGTGATCTAAGATGAACTGTTGGGCAACCAATTTTGAACTAGAAAACCAGAATAAATAATAAGAGCCAGCACGAACATAACTTCACCAAATGAAATCGGCCATCAATCATATAAGTTGTCCCCACCATAGACATAAACAATTCATCTATTTGTGCAAAGATGGAAGAAGATAGTGTTTAACCAGAGGTAATATCATTATGGAGATTTTGCAGTGTAGTGATTCGCATTTGTTTCTGAAGGGGGAACTTTTGAGCTTGGTTTCTTTAGTCCAGGCAGTTCCACGGATCGATACTTCGGATAAGAAGCAGTGAGCAGTCAACCCAATAAAAAGTAACTGATTTTTTGGATATCCGAAATTAAAGAAATTATGATCCGTATCCGATTCGAAATATCCGAAACTCAAAAAAGCGGATAAAATATCCGATTTTTCGGATCGAATTGATCGGATTATTATGAACAACCCTAGCTAAAATGGCTAAATTCCAAATGCATTTACTCCTTTCTCAAAGTGCCTTCAAATTCCAACAGAATTCAGATAGATATTTTTGGTTGGCTTGCAATATCCAACTCTAAACATTAATGGAAAAGTCATAACTGATGATCAGACAAGAGGGGTGTTGGAGTGTGGTGGGGACCTCAGACATGTCATTTTTTTGTTATCTTCTGCCATACATTCAGTCTGTAATACTTTTTTTCATATTTGGTTCAGTGAATCTAATGATACAGAAAATAATTTTATGACTTTACTGATATCAATAATAATTATATGATTTTACGTGTGAAGTTCAAAGGACAAATGTGCAAAACTTTAATATAAAATATTTCAAACATAGCTAAGCCAACCAATTGTCTGTTTGTCCCACTACTTAAGATGTTTGTCTAAATATTTGCTTAAGCTTAGAGTACTGTTGAAAAAGATTAAACATTTTACATCTCCGACACCAAATGACCTTTATTTCTCTGTTTCATATTAACTTTTTTAACGATTGTTTGAAAACAATATGAATATTATATTTCCAACCGCTACAAGAAAAATGACCTACAGTGACGGTTAAAAACTGTCATCGGAGGGGTGGATGACGGTTATTTTAAGTGTCATTGTATCCAGTGTCACGAATAGATGACGGTTTAAATAACTGTCACATAATATGTGATGGGCATAAACCATCACAGATTTGCTCGTTGATTTTGACTATTTCCTAGCAATTGCTCGTTGACTTTGACTAATTCCCGTTTTTTTTATTTTTTTCCCGGGTATTTATAAATTTTGGCGGTAAAATATTTGAATTTTATTAATTTAATATATTTTTTTGAGGTAAATTTGAATTTGAATTAATTTAATTTAAATATAAAACAATTGCGAAAAAATTGATTTTGGCGCAGTTTTTATTTAATAATTAATGTAATTTTTTTTTTTCAATACTAGTTAAATTGGTGGGAAAATAGTATATTGTAACTAAAATGTAACTAATTAATCAAATCAATTTAATACATAATATTGAAACATTTATGAATTGTTTTACAAAACAAAATGTTCTCCGAATGTATCCAAAACAATGTATTAAGAGAGTAGCTTTGTTAAGCAAAGACTACTTTCGACTAGAACATAAAGATAACAGCTTCATCAAGAGCTAGAGCTGTCTCACTAAAAAATTCAGCCTGTCCACTGTCTTTTGAAGATCTTCTTTAAGGGTATGCACTGCACCCTTAAGATCCACCACACTCAACTTCAAAATTTTCAAACTCTCCATTCTAGCAGTGATTTCAACATCAAATTGACCTCTTAACCACTTAGGAAAACTGCATTTGGAGTTATAGTGCTACAAAATTAACGAAATATCAGTTTAACAAGACAAAGCAGAGACTACAGCCAAATATAACAGACGTGAAAGGGTAAAGAAATGGAGTTTAGCATATATTATTTCTGGTAGAAGTTGTAAAAAGTATATAAGCAACAAAGTACTGTGTGAATGTAAAAACTGCCATACTGTGTGAATGTACTATTTTCACAAGGACATGAAGTAGAAATACACGAAATGCGTGAAACATCCTACTCTAAAAGCCAAGATTTATAACTGCAGACACAGAAAAAGTACACGTCTGTACCCAATCTTCCAATTGCTTTTGATAAATGACAGATTTGATCTCTGATACGAAATATCATAATCCTCTGCATACTGAACACATATATGATGACACAAATATGAATAGTATACTATGTTTTTACCCCGATTCAATTCTTAGCTGCATCGTTTAGGCATATATATCAAAGCAAACATACATGCACTGTGATAAGTGCATATTGATACACAAAATCCTGAAATTTGCTTGTTTCCCAGATCATTATGGGGAAAATAGGACATCAATAACCTGTCACGACCCGACCCCGAGCCCGCGACTGGTGCCCTAACTGGCACCCCTACAGGTATACATCAGAGATAACCAGCGGAATATAAATAAAGCTCATAGACATGCAGTACTGTGAAATAAGAAACAAACTAGCCGATAAGGCCACCTTTCTGTACATATACATAACATAAGAGACACATCTTTTACAAGTCCAACCCACAAAACATGACTACAGACCTCTAAGAGTTTTTGACATAACAACTGTGATGGAACAGGGCCCCACCATACCCCTGAATACACATGAATCTACAACAACAGAGATCCATACCAAAAGATGAACCTCCGGAGTAATGAAGCTTCTCAAAAAGCTAAACTATGATCCTAAGAGCGGGGATCAGAAAACTGTGTACCTCTACCTGCGGCATGAACGCAGCCCCCGAGGAAAGGGAGTCAGTACAAAATATGTACCAAGTATGCGAAACTGAAAGTACTGTAATGAAATCATATAGTCTAAAATAAAGCTGGAGACATGTATGATAACCAAATTAACGATAACAACGTGGCCTTATTAATAATGAGAGTAAATAAGAGTAAACTTTACCGTTTAAAAATATGAAGCTTATGATCAAATTAGGGCCACCCGCCCGTAGTATCATTAAGCCAATCTAACCATGGGTCTTAAGCCCACAATATCAAAGCGTGCCCGTGGAATCCTTCATCACTGTCGGCATGCACAAAGTATAATTTATATATATAACATGCTCGTGGAATCCTGCATCTCGGGTACATGTCTTCATGGAGAGCTAGTCCATGGATAATAGCATCATCCGGAGATCGAACCCGCATTATGGCCGCATGCCCACGAAATCCTTCATCGTGTAAGCATGTCCATGGAGCAATATAGTGGAAGCATACCCGTGGAATCCTTCATCACTGTCGGTATGTCCAAATAAAATACACAACAAGATGACCGGCCCTCCAATGAGAGGCACGACAACGTAGAAATGTAACACTTGCACCAAAAAGGCTATCATAAGCAAACATATGCAAGTTAACAATCTTTAACTCTCAGTAATTAAACTTAAGGAACCAACATGTAAAAATCCGGGAATTTAACCCAAAGTACTACGTACTTCTATTCTTTTAAAAAGAACCATTTACATGTAATAATCCCAAGATACTAACACCCGTAGTATCAAGACATGTCCATTTTTCAAACCAAGATACTTTTCCTGAAATCAAGTCGTTTATACTCTTTTTAAATCAATAAAGTAAACCACTATTTTAACTTCCCATAAAGTCGTTATAACAAACTTCCCATAAAGTCATTATAACACTTTATGTCTTTTGAAAACTAAGGCATTTACATCCTTTAAAATCAAGTGAGTTTAACTCTCCAACTCAACTAAACTTGGACATTTTTACTCAAGTCAATGATACCAAAATGAAACTGAATTCATTAAAACATGTACGTCAACCGTACTATATATGTATAAAACTCATGCTCAAGAAGATAGGGAAAGTTCCACATACCTTTTCGGCTTAATCCACTTGCTAAGTCGAATACGCCACACGTAGAATGTCAACCTATAATGACCATAATACGTCTATCAACTTCTAGCTTTTTAAGGTAGAATAATACTAAGTATAAGGTCTCTTATTCTACGGAAATTGGGCAGCATTTCCCCTGTTTCTATGTACTTTTCCACCTTTTCAAGGCCCGAAATCAATAACTAATATGCCACATTTAAGGCACAACAAATCAGCTAACCAAAGGGGATTAATTCTGCCCCACAATTCATAAAACAGTCCAATATTCCTTAGGCCATTCTCGACCACAATGTGTGACAACAACATATATTCCTTTTTCAATTCTTTTTCAATCCAGGTCGTTATTCCAACATGTTATATAAGTCATAATCAATTATAACAACCATATTTCCTTTCTTATATAACATTTAACGATTATAAATAACAACCAAATTGATTTCCAATTTCAATGGCTAACATGCCATATTTCGGTTTTAAGGTCTCAACATGGTCCAAATCTTTTCAATCTTCATTCTATATAGCACATGCGCATTTATAAACTAATCATAACATGTAATCTTCAATTACATTAGGGGGACAAGATTATTACCTCAAAAAGCCCAAATATAATCCAAGTATTAAAGTCGATCCTTAGCAACTTTAGCTCATCTTATTTACGTTTCAATCCACTCCAAGCAACCCTTAGAAGTTCATAAACAACTTCTCCTCAATTTCCAACATCAAAGTTGAAGAACAATTTAGGGTTTCATGTTGCGACTAACGAATTAACGTAGTATTTCCGGGGTTTAAGTGTTTGGTTATGCTTATAATACCACTAGGGACCTTTGGTTTGAATATTGGGATTTATGAACAACAATTTAAAAAAATTCTTGTTCTTTAGAGGGCAAACCCGAGAGCCTCTTGTTCTTGCTCAAAGTTTTCTAGATTTTTCTCTGAGTGTTGGAACTTGTCTTGCTACTAGTATGAATATATATAATACAATTAAGGGCCAAGATTAAAACACATGAATGGCTAGGGTTGTAGTCAACAATAGTTATCTTGACTCACTTGACCACTTGGCCTTGACCTTTCTCGCCCAACATGGGCATGTGGAGGGTGACCCGTGTCGCCCTCCGATTGGTCCAAAATATTTTATCTTCCAAAATTCCAATAAATTCTATAAGTCTCAAATACCAAATTTGGGAACTCAATTCCCATTAATAAACATTTTCCCTTCACGAGGTTCAGAATATTTTCCTTAGGAAAAACAAATCTTTCTTTCTTTTAAATTTTAAAGTCTTGTTTTCTTACGCACGTTCTCATACACGTGTCCTGGAACTACGGGGTGTAACATTTTCCCCTCCTTAGAAACATTCGTCCCGAATGTTCTTTCTGAGTTCAATCTAATCAGATGTCGGCATAGTCCATTTTAACTATACCCAAAACAATCAAATATGCCACACATGACCACATAACAACACTTATGCATATACGTCAATCAAAATCGACAAGTAAGGAAATGAATTACCTGTAGGTGTAGGAACAAGTGAGGATACTTCGTCATCATGTCCTCCTCCGCTTCCCAAGTCATCTCCTCTCTATTATCATTCCGCCACAAAACCTTGATGGAAGCCACGTACTTAGTCCGTAATCGTCTGACCTGTCGGTCAAGTATCGCTATAGGACTCTCCTCATACGATAACTCATCTGTCACCTGGACATCACTAACCGGGAAAACTCTGGATGCATCTCCGATGCACTTCCGTAACATAGAAATATGGAAGACCGGATGTACTGCTTCCAAATCGGATGGCAGATCTAACTCATAGGCAACCTTGCCTACTCTGCGAACAATCTGGTAAGGCCCAATGTACCTCGGGCTAAGTTTCCCCTTCTTCCCAACCCTCATCACACCCTTCATGGGTGACACCTTCAAAAATACCCAATCGTCAACCTGGAACTCCAAGTGTCGACGTCGATTATCTGCAAAAGACTTCTGTCGACTCTGAGCTGCTAATAACCTCTCCTGAATAAGCTTCACCTTATCCATAGCCTGCTGTATCAAGTCTGGACCAACTAATTGAACCTCGCCAACATCGAACCAACCGATCGGCGACCTACACTTCCTTCCATATAAGGCCTCATAAGGCGCCATCTGAATACTGGAATGGTAGCTGTTATTATACGCAAACTCAAAAAGAGGCAAATGATCCTCCGGCTACCACGCGAAGTCAATAATACAGCCTCGCCGGCTTATCCTCGAGTGTCGGATAAGACGCTCGCCCGTCCGCTTGGCGAGGGTGAAATGCGATCTTGAGACTCATCTGCGTCCTAACCCTTCCGGAAGGACCTCCGTTAGCCGTAAATCAGGCCCTCTGCATGCGATATAATAGATGTAGGAACTCCGTGTAGTCTCACAATCTCTCGGATATACAGTCTAGCATAATCCTCAGCCGAATAGGTAGTCCTGACTGGAAGAAAATGGGCTGATTTCGTCAGCCTGTCTACTATAACCCAGATGGAATCACACTTCCTCTGAGTACGAGGTAACCCTGTAACAAAATCCATGTTGATCACCTCCCACTTCCACGTCGGAATCTTAATCGCCTGTAATAGCCCACCAGACTTCTGGTTCTCAACCTTGACCTACTGACAATTCGGATGTTGACAGTCAATGTTGACCCGTTTTTTGTATATTTCGTGCAATTTTAAAGTATTTTAGCACACCGCATTTTAATCGTTATTTTGCATATTTTTACATTATATTCTATGTTTATTTCTTTACAAAATGACATTGCATCTTTTATTTTTAAATTAAGCATTATGTCGTTGTTAATATTATGTTTTTATTATTGTTACACCGTGTTGACACCCAATTTTGACCCTCCCGTCCAGCCATTAACTATAAAATTACACTAATTTTGTAAAAATAATTTTTTAGGATTTCTATAATAAAATACAACAATAAAACATTAAATACAGGCATAAATAATTAATTTAATAATGGCATCGCGTCTTACGTAAAGTCTTAAGCATTTAGAGTTCCGCACCCGCATTAATTAACTTTAAGCTTTGTCGTAATTCTTAAATAATTAATAAATGCATAATTTAGCGATAACGTCGTATCAGGTAGCATAGCCGCATTTATTGGTAATCATTTGTAACTTTAAAATCAATTTTAATCTAATACATGCATGTAATAGCGTCGCATTTATAAAAGCTTTAAACAATTCTTAAAATCATATTTTGCATTTAGCATTTAAATAATTCAATCTAAGCATTTTGATTTTAATTTAACTCCGCAATAATGCATAACAATAAGATTTTAAATAATAGCGTCGCATTCTAAAGCATTAAGCATTAATTAAACAACACGCCGCATTTGTTATCGTAATAGTTTTATAACTCGAAATTAGACTAATTTAGCACCTAAATAATTAGACTAATTTAGCATCTAAATAATTAGACTAATTTAGCACCTAGATAATTTTAAAGCACCTAAATATTTTAATCACAATTAATTAATTACTTTGTCACTAATTAAAAGCCTAAAACTATTAATTAATTACTAATTAATAACTAACTAATACCTAATTCTACCCATTCCCAATACCCGTTCATGAGGCCCAACCCGCACTTCAACTCACCCTTTATCTTTTGTACGCAGCCAGCAGGCCCTCACTTTAACGACTTCGTCTCCCACACGAAAAACAAAACGCACTCTTCTCTTCCAAACCCTAGAAACCTAAAGCAACCGCCAAAGACTCCACGCCCCAGCCGCGATTCTCGCGAAATACCGCACCCCACCTTCCTTTCCCTTCACCGCACACACGCTCTTGATTTCTTACCATAACCGAACCAAATCCTTCAAATCGAATCACTTCAAAACCAGCAAGTATCCTTCAAATCCTCGGGCAATTTCTTACCTTACCGTTACATCGCGCAAAATCATAGCAAATCAATCCAAATAAGCTCAATATCGCCACGTAATCTCGCCGATTCAAGCACGAATTAGCCTTTATTACTTACCTAACTTAGAACCCCAAATTAGGCTATTTAAACGACATGCAATAAGCATCGAAAGGAATTCAGAGCAGAGTCGGCCATCAAACCATCACAGTATCCAGTCTAGAAATCCTTTTCGCTTCTATCAAAGTCACTATTATCTGTTCTTGCAAACAGTCTTTTGTAACTTTCCTTCGACGATTCGGAAAACTATTGTCGTCGCCTCGCTACCCATAAAAGGTCCTAAACCCTTCTCTTTCATTTACTTAATTATCTGATTGATACTATGTGATGGTGTCTGTATCATTTTGCTCAAACTTGTTCGATTTGGTTTGGCCACTGTGTCCAGACAAGTCTATCGGCAGTAGCCTTCGATATTTGTAGCATGATTATGTCTCGAGCATGTGCGTCGATAGTATTTTCTGAGGGTATGATTAAGTGTACAACGATTGTATAAAGGTCGTAGATCTATTTTGTTGGTCAGATGTGATGGTCAGGAAACACCGACTTGGATTGTTTGAACATGTTAGTACGCAACTAGATATTTAGTAGGAACGCATTGATATGTTAAATCCAAAGAAAAATCAGTATTAATCATGATGAATTGTTAAACCGAAATTCACTACATATGTCGTTTCTTGCGACTTTCTCTAAATAAATATTTCTCCTAACAAATAGTTAGCGGGAAGTAAAAGGGATTACGAGGCCTAATCCCGAATTTTAAAATCAAACCAACATATAACAACAACCAATATTTAAAAGGTTTATGTGTTTATGTGCATGTATAATTGTGTGCCTGCATTCAAGATCCAAACCTCTTGCTCATTTCCTAATATGGTAAGAAGGATTATATGTCTACCTATATGTCATAACAACCCGAATTTCATAAGGTGATTATGTGTTTGTATGTCTATGTTCAAAAGATTCGGATCTGTACTTACCTGCTAAACACTACTATCATGCTATAATAACTTAAAACGCCTCCAAATAAAAATGTTACTAGAATCAAGGATATACGATTTACAATGTCGTATTATCCTCCCGAGAAAAGTAACAAACATTTTAATTGTAAAATAAACCCTACGTTCATCTCTTAACAATGGTAATGCATTTTACCTTAAGCTAATTCATGCAAGTACAACACCTATCATAACATATTTGCTTTTACTTTGTTTCCATTATTTCGGGTATAGTTAAAGTTTACGTTATGTGGGAATTGTAAATAAAATCATTGTGAAGCGGGTTGTATACTTAACGATGAATAGGAATGTCTTATACCGTATTCTTTGGTCGATCGCATATACGTGACTAAAATTGCCTATGTGAAGTATGTATGCATCATCCTCGATCTCACCCCATAATAAATAGCTATGTAGCCATTTGTGTGTTATATTCAACCATGTTTGTACTTTGAGAGATAGCCCAATATCACATGCAATCATGTCGATCCGTATGGATTTAGGCCTAATCAAGTAGTCTCGTTGGCATTTTAAGTCGAAGTTAAACACATGTGAAGTCTTCCTGAATCTTATAGGAGCTCTCATGACATGAGATGTTCTCAAAAGTCATCCAACATGCGTGTGATTAATATGAAATGTTGCTGTAATCCCGTAGGATTGTTGGAATTGATTTTGATCATTTTAGGCCACTGTTTGGGCTAATTTTAGACCAATTTTAGCATGTGTCAGTCTGATTTTCAGCCTTGCTTAGACTGATTTTCTATCCCTTTGTTAGATCGCTTAGTTATTCTGCACACTACGGATTACCCTCCTGCCTGGATGATTTTACCCTCTGTTTGATCGCCTTCCAGCCACTTTGTCGTTGATCTTGGATTACTTTTGTGGTCTGCATTTCATCTCAGAATGTGCTCTAATGCTCTCGTTGTCATTTGTCCATCTATAAACTCAATTCCTTTCAAGTTTGTCCATTTAATCTGCAGTTGTGTGGTCTATATGATCAAAATCATGTGCTAGTTAACTAGTTCATCTCAACCCAGTTATTACTTAGACCTGTTGATTGGTTTAGGATATTTTTTAACAAATGTTAATCACATCAAAGCATACTAGAGGATTATCGTGTATTAAGCTATGTCATGTTTTCAATCCTTAAAAGTACTTATAGAATTGTTGTTTAGAGTGACGTATGTCTCAAAGCTTGTTTAGACTTCCCATAGGCCTGATTTGTATTCTTGGCTATTCAAGATTTAGTTCCAATACAACGATAAGCGTAAGGGTGAATTATACAAGTCCAAATTTGATTGGTTTGGCCTCGATAACTGGAATATATGTCCTCGCTATAGAATATACGTTACACTTAATACGCCCGCATGTTAATGTTACGGTAATATACTCGACACGTGCCCTATGTTCAAATTTCTAAATTGGTATAATTCTTTCCCTAATACTGTTTTAGCCTTTTCGTCATAACTCCATGCTTATCTAAGTTTATTATCTATTTGTGTCATTACAATTTCGAGACACTCTAACCATTTTCCTTCTTATTTTTACACGATGCGCATCGGGGAATAATCAAGAGTCTCGATATGAGACTCAACATGACTTTCACATCGCCAACTATACTTCCGCGAGGTTTCCAAACATATAGGATGGATGGTGTCACCATCCATTCCGTATGTCATGTCAACTATGATCTCATCCTTACCTTGGCTTATTTGTGTATTTATTCGCTTTGCTTATTTATTATTGTTACATTTGTTAATCCCGTAATTAATAGGATAATTAACTCTAGTATTCCTTGAATATATCGAAGGGTAGCTTAAGGATAAGTTTATTCTAGGTTCATCACGCAAGTCTAAATTTAAAAACAATCAATACTAGTTATGTCTTAGCCACGCAGACTAATATATTTCTCCTTATTTAGTCCTCGAGAAATAAACTTTATCATAAATTTTTCATAAATTTTATAGGAAATGACTTTTGCATATACGTATGAAATAATAATCTCATAATTTTACAAGAATTTTAATCCTACGCACACTGTTAGGAGTAATCACTTTCTTACTTTGTCAAGAATAAAATAATCTCCTGTCCCATAACTTCATAATCAACCCTGGGTATATTTTATGAATCTCATAAAGCCCCTTTTATTATTATCAATATATATATTCTTTAAATATGTGTCACAACCCCTTTTACTTAAATAATCTTTGTCTAAAACGCATATCCCTTTAGCAGAATAAATTAACCTATGTTTGAACGGACAACCGCAATTTAGCGGATCCTTTAGGGTGCCTTACACCTTCCCTTTAGGATAATAAAGAATCCTTACCTAATCTAATCTATGTTTCACGCACTCATTAAATGGAGTTAATGCTGACTTTAATCAGTTAGTATTTAGGTGTCCTAATTCACCCAATTAATTAGGTGGCGACTCCCTTAACTTTTTGCATTATTTATCTTACATTTTTTGGGGAGGATAACCATTCCGTCGCGCATTTAAGCCTGAGAGTTCAAAATCGCGACAGAAATGGCGACTCCACTGGGGATAGACAGGTTCTTAACCATAACAAACATAGGTTAATTATTGTGCTTCTTTTTTCCTTTCTTTATTTATTTATTTGTTTATTTATTTGATTAACTTCCTTAATTTGCTTATTTTGTGTTTCACACTTATTTGCTTCATATTTTTGCCTAAACTATTTTGCTTTATATATGAATATTTGCATATTGTTTTAATTGCTATTTGTTACCGCTTTCCTTAAACTAGCATTCCGCTCATACTTCCTCCCTTATGGAAAATTCACACCATCACACACGACACGCGGTGTGCTTTAAGACCGCAAAATTCTTTCAAACACCCAAATTTAAGAGAGTTGGTATTTTGCGGAGAATCCGGTCCAACCGGTGGTCGCGTAGCCTTCTCACTCGAGTAGTCCGCTCGGGAACTCAAGGCCTAGTAAGCCAAATCTTAGCAAACTTAAGATGAGCTATACCACCCTTTATTTTAAGGCATGCACGATTTACCTTAGGCTGGTCGGTCCGTATCGACACCACTATTAGGAAGACACCAAACTTCTCGATGGGTTTCTCAACCCAACGACAAACCAGCATATTATGTGTTGCACAGACATGATGGATTTATCCAAGCCAAAAGACATGCCCCAAATTCGAAATGTAAGTTTATTTTATTGTTTTTCAAAGATTTGTAGCATGGATTATATAAGAATGGTTAGCGGAGTTCCTAATAAGCTAAGAGTATGGTGGGAGGATTTCGACATCAGCAGTCAGACAATGATTAGGAAGAAGTTGGGGTGTCTCATCTCACTATTTGGTATTTCGCCAGATCCGCATTTGATCCGAGCTTTAATCCAATTTTGGGATCCGCATCAGTCATTTTCAAATTCAAGGATTTTGAGATAACTCCTACATCGAAGAAGTGCATTATTTCACCAAATTTAGTTTACTAAGGTAGAAGATGATTATTCCAACACCAATCGTGGAAGAAATTCCTCCGCTACATGGGTCTTAAGAATACTAAGGAGTTGCGTTGCTTCGAGAACAACTGGGTGTCTCTTGACTATCTTTACGAGAGGTATGGACATAATAACGCTTACAAGACATGCAAAATGTAATTCTCATGCACTCTACGCCATTGGCAAACAGACGCCCTATTGCATTCACCGCCGCCTACTTGGCACCTTGATTTTTCCTTCCGAGTATGGCAAGATAAGTACTTGCATATGTTCCGTGGCCGATCACTTTTCGAGGGAATCGACGCATACAACCCACTTTCGTTCCTATGATTTTGGCGTAAATATTCCGAGCTCTTGGGAAATGCAAAAGAGATGACAAACTTCTTTGAGGTTGCAATCTTATCTTACAAATGTGGCCATGGAGCATTTTTACCGACGGTCGATATGACAGACGTTTGTTTCAGCGCATCCTACAAGATCGACAGCTTCTATGATAGAACGAAACGGTTTGTGTCACCGGTCGGCATCAAAGATTGGTGCAAGTTTTTGACATCCCGCACCCAGGATCAGATCCAATGGAAATATCCTTTACTCCCTCACAAAAATGGAGCCTTTGTACGTGGTAAAGAATTGTACTATATTGAGCTTATCGGTCTAAAAGGTCCGCAACCATACGCCTCCCTACGCACACCCGGCAATTTGGCCAAGAATGATAATCCCACTTCGACGGACACGGAGTTTCGGAAGTTACATTTGGACCAGACTTTATTGTGCCTCGGGCTAGACAAATTTTGAAAGAATGGGACGACATTAACAAAATAGACATCGGAGATGAACAAGCAGGGCACACACCTGAGTATCAGACATGGCTGCAAGAGGATCACATCAACACAACCTACAGCCCAAGAGGAGAGCAAGGTTTCGAGGACATGGACACAAGCAATAGAGTGAAGAATAATCAACTCAAGGAGAGGGTCATCACCCCGCATACGCGGCCCTAATGCACGACGCGCACAATACTTGGAACAGCAGGCTATACCAAAGAAGATCTAAGCTTCACTATCACAACAACAACAGAGTTATTTAGTTTGAGATTTTCATTTCTTATAAAGTGTCATTTCAATTAACTTTATTTCCAATAAAGGCATTTCTATACAATGGCTTGGGTGCATCTAACATGACTTCGCATATATGACGTTTAGGCCTACCTCGCACAAAGAGGTCCCCTTGCATATTAGGAAACGCTTGATGTGCTGTGCAATATATCCGCTACATACTTGCAAATTATGTTCTTATGCTAACACCGCTTGTTGCATCTTTTAGAAAGATTTATCATCTTCCCAAAGGGTCGGTTCAGATTTGACTCAACAATGTCCGAGCATCCACACTTCACCGCATCCAAGGCAAGAAATGATGATATGATCGGTTCGTGGCGCCCGAGCCGAATGGTTTGGGAATTGTTCTGTCAAATAAACAAACTTCGTAAGGAGGAATATCACCACGAAGAATGTATTGCTCACCGCTGCAACAGATTGCCGATATGCAGTCGGAGATGGAGAGGCTACGAATCTGACCAACCTATCCATCAGTTTGAATACCCCTATGCCAGAGCAAAGGGCCACTATCCCGCAGACCACCCCAGATCGACCTCCACCACCACATATCCCCCAAAACTCCCCACAAAGGCCACCAGTTACCGACCCAATCGCCCCTCGCCCGGCCAATCATCAACCTCACCTTCAAAACGATCCTCCTACTGCCCATGTACCTCCGCCTCCGCCTACTCACTTCACCATAATCAGCCCTAATCGCCAAGCCAACCAATGCCCACGCATCATACCCACTACCAGCCCCAGCAAACCACCCAGACAGCTAACTTACCCAACAGAAACCCAACCTTTTACCATCCCCGCGCTTCACCAAGAAGTGGATCATTACGAAGAAATGGAAAGGGAAGTCCGAGCCAAAATGGACGATGACGTAGCCCGAGAGATTCACACCGAAGAAGCAGTTCGTGGCATGCGATCGGATAAAGGTCACGAAGGACTAGATTATGAAGATCTTTGCATGCATCCAGATGTGGAACTGCCAGTGGGATATAAGGTGCCGAAGTTCGATTTATTTGATGGGAAGGGAAATCCTCGTGCACACTTGAGATCATATTGCGACAAGTTAATCGGGGTAGGGAAGAACCCAGCGGTCATCATGAAGTTGTTCATTCGAAGCTTAACCGGCGAGGCAATAGATTGGTACACTAGCCAGGATCCGCGTAAATGGCATAGTTGGAATGCATTGGCCCAAGACTTTGTGGAACGGTTCGGATTCAACACAGAAACCGGTGTGGACAGGTTCTATCTAATGAAGTTGGAAAAGAAATCTACGGAGACTTTCAGAGAGTACGCCATGAGGTGGCGTTCAGAGGCAGCAAAGGTACAACCACCCATGGTGGAGAGTGAGATGACCACACTATTTGTACAATCTTTGAAGGATGCAACCTATTATGAGCGGATGATAAGCGTCATCGCGAAATTTTGCAGAGGTCGCCGAATGGGTGACTTCGTAGAAGAAGGTATTAAACCGCAGATTACGAATCCGCGGCATTGCAGTAACCAATAAGGCGATTCATCGTGGACGATCGGGGTACTTCGGAAGAAGGAGACGCTTCCTTCCATGTTTGTACAAGAACGCAAACCCAAGCATCTATAACATACCGTAACCCACCCTATCAAACCCCATACTACCACACCAAAGCCAAAACTTTACACCTCACTATACACCGCCCACACCCCGCCTACCACACACCCATATATAACGCTTCCTAAGCACCCATTTATCCAAATTTCGCCAACCCGCCCATCAAGCCCGCCAACAACATAGAGCACCCAATGCGCCTGCACTAAATGCGAATTTTGAAGGAAAACCATCCGTAACCCGCACTCCCATCGGCCGAACCCATACCCAGATATACGAAAGATCGCGAGCAGTGTTTGATCCAACCACCTGTGAGGATTCTCCTATCCCAAGATGGTATGACGAGAATAAGCTGCACAGATCACTGATAGCCCAGGCATGACACCGGAAGTTGCTACACCTCGTGGACAAAATCGAAGAGTTGATCAAAGAAGGAGTAATTCACCAAGGATCACGCAAACGTGCATGATAATCCTTGCCAAACCACGGCAACGCCAATGTGCACTTGATAGCCCTTGATGAGGAATACAACTTGGAGGGAACCATCCGATCATTTCGAAGTGAGGGAAGAGTTGAACCTTCGCTACGCCTCGCCACCCATCCTCCAAAGAAAGCACTATTTGAAATGGAAAGGGCACCGCCGAGACATAAAGGGTCAATCACGCTTATTCAGCGCCGAAGGGCCACCGATCAAGACGGATCGCGAGAAAGTGGAAGCGGTCATGAAGTCACCATTGCAGTATAACTGTGTCGGAGGTATTACACACCCATAGAGGCAGCCAAGGAGGCACCGCAAGTTAAGCCCGTGATGGAGGTCAAGTCGAGGAATTTTGGAGGAAGATGCCCACTAAAGAGTATTCCGTCAGAGCGCTTAAAGAAAACCTCGTAGCATATTTCTCATTTTCATTGTTAATGCATTCGCCTCACACAGATCGCATTGATGGAGGTATTGAAGGATGCATACATTCCGGAGGGTACAACAGACGGGAACTTGGCAGCTTTGGTCGGACAGGTACTAGAGGCCCGCAGAATCACCTTTCACGATGAGGAGTTACCCGCCGAGGCGCCGACACAACCTCGCATTGAATATCACCATCCAAGTCGCATAAGATTGTTTCAACAAGGTTGATTGATGGAGGCTCACCACAACATTTGTCCCACGACGACATCGTTGAAATTGGAGGCGCATCGTAAGAAAATTCGTGAAAGTCATATCGTAGTCAAAGGTTTCACGAGTCCATAGGGTCGGCGTAATGACCTCACACCGCGGATCGGACTGCAGAATTCGTTGTGGAATTTCAAATATTGGATATTGCTACATGTTACAACCTCGCTGATAGGAAGGCCGTGGATCCACGAGGTCGTGCGCCCCGCCCACCTTGCATCGCTTAAAGTTTATATGGAATCACGGTGAAGTGGTAGTATTTGGAGATAAAAGGAGCATCAACACCGATTATGCAATCCTCGTCATAGAAAGACGTGAAACAGTCGGATGGTTCGGTTTTTCACATTAATGAGATCAAAAGAGCAAGCAGGGTCCGGCCATTGCAACTGCCACGTTCTCTCAAAATGGTGGCCAAGGAAATGTTAAGAAACGGATACGAGCCCGGCAGAGGTCTTGGAGTCGATGAAGCGGGATCACAGAGCCTATCCAGCTATTTGGGAAGAGAGACACTTTTGGTTTGGGGTACCACCACCAAGGATTTGGTGACCACGAACCTCCTAAGAAGGATACATTCCTCGCTGCGCCCATTCCGCCTCGAGTCACTATTCGTCAAAGCCCACACCATCCAGACGCCGAGAAGATGACCCGGATGATCTTGCGGTAGGTTCCGAAATCTGCTCATAGGTGATGATGAGGCAGATTGTTGCATGATCGCAGAGATCACAAGGAGGAGCTCACCATTCGGGATGCAGAGCATGGATACACTGAATAATCGACTTGCACTCGCCCCGACCGTCAGAAGCTTGGTAGAATTTATGTTTAGTTCTAGCAGCGCGACCTTTTTATCTAGAAAGAAAACAGACATGCATTTATGATTCTTAATATGTTTTTAATCTCGCAATTTTACTTTCATCATAAATTCCAGGACATTTTTGCAGCTTTTTAAAAGATTTTGTTTGTGTTAAAATTAAATTCTTTAAGCATTTTTCTTTCAGCGATCATATTAATAAACCTGTTGATAACGCGAATATGACATGTAATGAGACCAACGAACAAAGTTCAAATGACGAGCATAACCCCGGCGAGCAAGAGGAATGTCCGCAATGTAACTTAGCCAAGAGTCGAAAACTTCGAGAATAGGCCTAAACCAAATTTGGAAGAAACAGAGCTAATAAACTTAGGCGATGAGGGAACCGTGAAAGAGACTAGAGTCAGCGCCCACCTAAACGTCACACAGAAAGAAGAATTAATTGAGCTCCTAAAACAGTACACCGATGTGTTTGCTTGGTCATATGAGGACATGCCAGGTTTGAGTACAGACATCGTCGCACACAGGCTACCTATTGAACCATCTTGTTTCAGAAACAAAGGTAGAAAGATCAAACCGCATACGAGTTTGAAGGTCAAAGAAGAGGTGTCTAAACAGCTGAGGCAAAGGTGATTCGAGTTGCAAAGTATCCTACTTGGTTAGCAAATGTCGCCAGAAAGAAGAAAGATGGAAAGGTCCGAGTCCGCGGATTACAGAGACCTCAACAGAGCCAGCCGAAGGATGACTTCCTCTTCCAAACATCCATATACTCATCGATAATTGTGCGAAGCATGAACTACGCTGCTCGCCGATCGCTTTGGCTATCATCGATCCTATGGCGTAAGAGACGCAGAAAGACAAAGATTCACTACCCCGCGTGTACTATTATCGAAGTTATGCCGCTCGGTCTCAAGAACGCAGCGCCACCTACATGAGAGCCATGACCACCATCTTCCACGGCATGATTCATAAAGAAATTGAGGTCTATGGACGACGCCATCATCAAATCGCCAAGCGGAGGACCATTGGCAAACTTCAAGAAATTTTTCCAAATACTAAGACAAGATAACTTGAAGTGAATCGCAAATGCGATTTGGCGCCAGCAGGAAGTCATTGGGTTTTATAGTGAGCAGGAGAGGGATTGAGCTAGACCCCTCGAAAATAAAAGCCATCCAAGAGTTACCTCCTCCGAAAAGCAAAAAGGACGTGATGAGTTTCCTTGGTCGCCTCAACTACATCAGCAGGTTCATAGCCCAGTCTACCGTGATATGCGAGCCGATATTCAAATTATTGAAAAAGGATGCAGCTACCAAGTGGACAACAGATTGCCAACAGGCTTTTGACAGAATCAAAGAATACCTTTCTAATCCGCCAGTTCTAGTACCACCAGAACCGGGGAGACCTTTGCTACTCTATTTGTCTGTGTTAGAAAATGCTTTCGGATGCGTGTTGGGGCAACACGATGAAACGGGGAAAAAGGAACAGGCCATATACTATTTGAGTAAGAAGTTCACGGCATATGAAGCTCGTTATACTCGCCGAACGCATTTGTTGCACATTAACTGGTCGCCAAGTTCGCACACTATCTATCCAAGATACACTACTTATCTCATTTCGAGGATGGATCCGCTTAAGTATATCCTTCAGAAGCCCATGCCCACCGGAAAACTAGCGAAATGGCAAATTATGTTGAGCGAGTTTGACATCGTCTACGTCACGCAGAGAGCCGTAAAGGGACAGGCATTAGCTGATCATCTTGCTGAGAACCCAGTCGATGAGGAGTACGAGCCCCTTCGAACCTATTTTCCTGATGAAGAGGTATTGTTTGTCGGAGAGGATATCTCAGAGGATTACCCGGGTTGGAGGATGTTTTTTGATGGAGCGGCAAATTTCAAAGGAGTCGGCATTGGAGCAGTATTGGTTTCAGAAACAGGTCAGCATTATCCGATTTCCGCGAAGCTCAGATTTCCATGCACCAACAATATGGCGGAATATGAAGCTTGCATATTGGGGCTCAGAATGGCCGTAGATATGGACATACAAGAGCTGCTGGTCATAGGTGATTCAGACTTACTAATCCATCAGGTACAGGGTGAATGGGCAACCAAGAATATGAAGATACTTCCCTACCTATTTTACGTGAAGGAATTACAGAAGAGGTTCATCCACATAGAATTTAGGCATGTTCCGTGATCCGCAACGAATTCACGATGCATTGGCAACCTTATCCTCCATGATCCAGCATCCGGACAAGAATTACATCGATCCAATCACAGTGAGTGTGCTGGAGCAGCCGGCTTATTGCTCCCATGTAGACGAGGAAACAGACGGCAACCCATGGTACCATGACATCAAAAGGTACCTCAAAGCAGGAGAATATCCAGAAGGCATAACCAACATCCAGAAGAAGACACTTCGAAGGCTAGCAAATCATTTCTTTTTGAATGGGGAAATTGTGTACCGAAGGACTCCAGATCTGGGCTTATTGAGATGTGTCGATGCTCAAGAGGCAGGCAAGCTAGTAGAAGAGATACACGGAGGGACGTGTGGACCTCATATGAACGGCTTCACTTTGGCGAAAAAGATTCTGCATGAAAGGTTATTTTTGGATGACGATGGAAACAGATTGTATCCGCTTTGTGCAGAAATGTCGGCAATGCCAGATTCATGGAGATTTGATTCGAGTGCCTCCAAGTGAGCTTAATGTGGCAAGTTCGCCTTGGCCATTCGCAGCTTGGGGCATGGATGTCATCGGCCCCATCGAACCCGTTGCTTCAAATGGGCACAGATTCATCCTCGTAGCAATTGACTATTTCACTAAATGGGTAGAAGCGTCATCACACAGATCAGTGACGAAAAAGGTGGTGGTTGACTTCGTTCGCAACAACATCATTTGCCGATTTGGGGTTCCCGAATCAATTGTAACCGATAACGGAACCAATCTCAACAGTAATTTGATGCGTGAGATATGTGGAAATTTCAAGATCACTCACCGTAATTCCACTCCGTACCGACCTCAGATGAATGGAGCAGTAGAAGCAGCCAACAAGAACATCAAGAGGATATTGCGCAAGATGATCAGCAACTACAAACATTGGCACGAAAATTTGCCTTTTGCGCTTTTGGGTTATCGCACCACAATCCGAACTTCTACCGGGGCAACGCCGTATCTTTTAGTGCATGGAACAGAAGCCGTGCTACCAGCAGAGGTGGAAATACCATCGTTGAGAATCATCCAAGAAGCCGAGTTGAGCGAAGCCGAGTGGATACAAGATCGTTATGAGCAGTTGATGTTGATTGACGAAAAAAGGTTGAATGCAATCTGTCATGGGCAGCTATATCAAAACAGAATGGCTAGAGCTTTTAACAAGAGAGTAAGGCCAAGGTTATTCAAACCGGGACAATTGGTTTTGAAACGCATATTTCCGAATCAAAGTGAAGCTAAAGGAAAGTTCGCCCCTAATTGGCAAGGACCCTACATGGTTCATCGAGTTTTAAATGGAGGGGCTCTAATCTTAGCTGAGATGGATGGCGAGGTATGGCCCAAGGCTATCAACGCAGATGCAGTGAAGAGATATTACGTCTAGGGGTATTTGTTTTCCGTGTAATCCCCTTTATATTGTAAAAGCTGCATTCCCTCGGTGGGGTATGCATAGAGCCCATATAGGGTCTCGCCGCTGCAAATTAGAAAGCCCTTTACTTGTAATCTGAACTACGTTATGACCTGATTCCTCATGGATACGTAGGCGCCATATCGGCCGGTCCCACTTTTAGAATGTTACCCAATTTCGCTTGTAATGAACTCGCCATGACCCGATTCTCTCGCGGGGATACGTGGCGCCTAAATCGGCTTCGGTCACACCGTTAGGAATCTTCCCATTTGTCTACAGGCAACAAAGGGGTTTGGGTTATTCCAAAAACGATATGAGCAATTCATCACGAAGTTTAAGTTCCGCCCACGCGACACACATTGAAATTGAGACGATTTTATGACCGTGAGGAAGGCAATAACAAGGATTCCAAAGGATGTTCGTTTGGTCGAAATACATGTCATATTCTGCAAATTAGACGAGTCTTTTACATTTTTTACGCATGTCATACAAATGTTTATGTCTAAAGATGTTTTGTTCATACTTCATGAAAACATTTCATTTTTTGGAAAATGCTTTGGGCACTACTAAACATCTCAAAGAGGTCGAGCGTGGTTGCAGTCCCAAACAAGCTGTGCACGCAGATATCAAGGAACAAGGCAAATGAGGTCAAATATGAATCGACTTCCCAAAACTCACAAATTTTCTTTGAGCGCAGTCTTTAATATTAATGGTAAAGTGCAACACCAAGCGTAAAATACGACGAAAGATCTCTTCGCAGAAGCAGGAAAAGCAGCAAAGGCAGAGGATGACAACAATCCAAAGTCCGCAGCAAGAGCAGCAGCAGCAGAAAGGGGCATCAACAATCGGAAATCAAAGTTCAGAGTTCCGCAAGTAAAGGGATCATAACAATGCGTCATTTGCAGTGCAAGGGCAACATCCCAGTATTCGTCAGGCCTATCAGGGACGACATCTCTATCCATAAAAATGCACCTATCCTATATGCTTATCATCTTGTTTAAACGGGTATGCACTAACGTTTTCTCAAGCTCAGCTTGCAGGAGCATTTATTCTACGCCAGCAGCAACACGTCCAGGCAACGACGTCATCAGCATTGTGTCAAGGCAACGACATCCTCAGCATTGCGTCTACGCAACGACGCCAGCAGCAATACGTCCAGGCAACGACGTTACCAGCATTGTGTCCAAGCAACGACACCATCAACATTGCGTCTACGCAACGACGCCAAAGAAGAACACGCCCGTGCAACGACGCATCGCGATTATGTCAAGGCAACGACATCATCGCGATTGCGTTTCACGCAACGACGCCAAAGAAGAACACGCCCAGTAACGACGTCATCGCGATTGGCCTACACAACGACGCCAACAACATTATGTCCAGGCAACGACATCATCAGCATTGCGTCTACGCAACGACGCCAGCAGCAACACGTCCAGGCAACGACGCCATCAAGATTGGCGTACACAACGACGCCAAAGAACATTATGTCCAGCAACGACATCATCGCGATTGTGTCCAGTAACGACACCATCGTCGCGTCTACGCAACGACGCCAAAGAAGAACACGTCCAGTAACGACGTTATCAACATCAGGTCCGTAACGACACCATCAGCATTGCGTATACGCAACGACGCCAAGAAGAAGACGTCCAGTAACGACGTTATCAAGACAAAGAAGTCCAAAACGACGCCATCATCAAGATATCACGCAGGACGATTTCTATACTCCGAAATTGCATTTCTTACGCATGCTTTATTATTATGTCTTAGCGCATGCACTAACTCTTTCGAGCTTTAGTACACGGGGACAATTGCGGCGAGGACAACGATCCGCATTCACGATCGCGAACACGCCCGCGTGCGGCGAAATCACAAAGATTTGCAAGATCGCATCAACACAGCAGACATCCTATTTTTGCAGGATAACCTTTCCTACTCACAGTTGCATTACTTTTAAAATTATACATCATCATTTTTGCCTTAACAGTTATGCACTAACCGTTTGTTTAAGTCTTAGCATGCGGGAGCAGAGCACAACGTGGATTTTCTCTTACAATAACCGGCAATCTGGGGGCCAACCTTCCCAACGATTGGCGAGCGCCTCAGCGTCAGTCCACTCGCTTCCATCGTAGAACCCAAAGACCACAAGCCATAGCAAGACACCCTGTGTTCGCCGCTTATATTCTTTACTTTTTAGACCATAACCCGGTGTCATCATAACTCGACATCGACATTTTTAAGCCCGCATTAGCCCGCTTGGTGTTTTGACCATGGTAGCAAAGGTCGCCATAACTCGACACTGAGACAGCTTTGAGTCCGCGTTAGCCAGCCTTGGTGTTTCGACCATAGTAACCCAGTGTCGTCATAACTCGACACTGGGACAGTTTTGATTTTGTGTCACGCCTACCCGCCCAAAGATTTCGCATTCGAAGATCGAGACAAAATTGGCTATGAGTCAACGCTTTGTCCAAGATTCTTCCATCATCTCCATACAAAGAGGACATCTGCTGACACCCAATTTTGACCTCCCGTCGACCATTAACTATAAAATTACACTAATTTTGTAAAAATAATTTTTTAGGATTTCTATAATAAAATACAACAATAAAACATTAAATACAGGCATAAATAATTAATTTAATAATGGCATCGCGTCTTACGTAAAGTCTTAAGCATTTAGAGTTCCGCACTTTAGCATTAATTAACTTTAAGCTTTGTCGTAATTCTTAAATAATTAATAAATGCATAATTTAGCGATAACGTCGTATCAGGTAGCATAGCCGCATTTAGTGGTAATCATTTGTAACTTTAAAATCAATTTTAATCTAATACATGATGTAATAGCGCATTTATAAAAGCTTTAAACAATTCTTAAAATCATATTTTGCATTTAGCATTTAAATAATTCAATCTAAGCATTTTGATTTTAATTTAACTCCATAATAGTGCATAACAATAAGATTTTAAATAATAGCGTCGCATTCTAAAGCATTAAGCATTAATTAAACAACACGCCGCATTTGTTATCGTAATAGTTTTATAACTCGAAATTAGACTAATTTAGCACCTAAATAATTAGACTAATTTAGCATCTAAATAATTAGACTAATTTAGCACCTAGATAATTTTAAAGCACCTAAATATTTTAATCACAATTAATTAATTGCTTTGTCACTAATTAAAAGCCTAAAACTATTAATTAATTACTAATTAATAACTAACTAATACCTAATTCTACCCATTCCCAATACCCGGTTCGCGAGGCCCAACCCGCAGCCCAACTCACCCCTTTATCTTTTGTACGCAGCCCAGAGGCCCTCAGCCTTTAACCTGACTTCGTCTCTCCCACACGAAAAACAAAACGCAGCCCTTCTCTTCCAAACCCTAGAAACCTAAAGCAGCGCGCCACAAGACTCCACGCCCAAATCGCGATTCTCGCCGGAAATACCGCACCCCACCTTCCTTTCCCTTCACCTGCACACACGTCTTCAGTGATTTCTTACCATAACCGAACCAAATCCCTTCAAATCGAATCACTTCAAAACCAGCAAGTATCCTTCAAATCCCTGGGCAATTTCCTTACCTTACCTGTTACATCGCGCAAAATCATAGCAAATCAATCCAAATAAGCAGCCAATATCAGCACAGAATCTCGTCGATTCAAGCACGAATTAGCCTTTATTACTTACCTAACTTGGAACCCCAAATTAGGCTATTTAAACGACATGCAATAAGCATCGAAAGGGATTCAGAGCAGAGTCGGCCATCAAACCATCACAGTATCCAGTCTAGAAATCCTTTTCGCTTCTATCAAAGTCACTATTATCTGTTCTTGCAAACAGTCTTTTGTAACTTTCCTTCGACGATTCGGGAAAACTATTGTCGTCGCCTCAGTTCGCTACCCATAAAAGGTCCGGAAACCCCTTCTCTTTCATTTACTTAATTATCTGATTGATACTATGTGATGGTGTCTGTATCATTTTGCTCAAACTTGTTCGATTTGGTTTGGCCACTGTGTCCAGACAAGTCTATCGGCAGTAGCCTTCGATATTTGTAGCATGATTATGTCTCGGGCATGTGCGTCGATAGTATTTTCTGAGGGTATGATTAAGTGTACAACGATTGTATAAAGGTCGTAGATCTATTTTGTTGGTTGTATGCTGATGGTTGTGGAAACACTGACTTGGATTTCTGTTTGAACATGTTAGTACGCAACTAGATATTTAGTAGGAACGCATTGATATGTTAAATCCAAAGAAAAATCAGTATTAATCATGATGAATTGTTAAACCGAAATTCACTACATATGTCGTTTCTTGTGACTTTCTCTAAATAAATATTTCTCCTAACAAATAGTTAGCGGGAAGTAAAAGGGATTACGAGGCCTAATCCCGAATTTTAAAATCAAACCAACATATAACAACAACCAATATTTAAAAGGTTTATGTGTTTATGTTCATGTATAATTTTGTGCATGCATTCAAGATCCAAACCTCTTGCTCATTTCCCGAATATGGTAAGAAGGATTATATGTCTACCTATATGTCATAACAACCCGAATTTCATAAGGTGATTATGTGTTTGTATGTCTATGTTCAAAAGATTCGGATCTGTACTTACCTGCTAAACACTACTATCATGCTATAATAACTTAAAACTGGCCTCCAAATAAAAATGTTACTAGAATCAAGGATATACGATTTACAATGTCGTATTATCCTCCCGAAAAAGTAACAAACATTTTAATTGTAAAATAAACCCTACGTTCTCATCTCTTAACAATGGTAATGCATTTTACCTTAAGCTAACTATGCAAGTACAACACCTATCATAACATATTTGCTTTTACTTTGTTTCCATTATTTTGGGTATAGTTAAAGTTTACGTTATGTAGAATTGTAAATAAAATCATTGTGAAGCGGGGTTGTATACTTAACGATGAATAGGAATGTCTTATACCTGTATTCTTTGGCTGACTGCACATATACGTGACTAAAATTGCCTATGTGAAGTATGTATGCATCATCCTCAGATCTCAGTCCCATAATAAATAGCTATGTAGCCATTTGTGTGTTATATTCAACCATGTTTGTACTTTGAGTGAGATAGCCCAATATCACATGCAATCATGTCGTATCCGTATGGATTTAGGCCTAATCAAGTAGTCTCGTTGGCATTTTAAGTCGAAGTTAAACACATGTGAAGTCTTCCTGAATCTTATAGGAGCTCTCATGACATGAGATGTTCTCAAAAGTCATCCAACATGCGTGTGATTAATATGAAATGTTCTTTGTAATCCGTAGGATTGTTGGAATTGATTTTGATCATTTTAGGCCTTGTTTGGGCTAATTTTAGACCAATTTAGCATGTGTCGATCGATTTTCAGCCTTGCTTAGACCGATTTTCTATCCCTTTGTTAGGGGCTTTCTAGTTATTCTGCGCTAGTGCGGATTACCCCTCCCTGCCTAGGATGGTTTTACCCTCTGTTTGGACTGTCTTCCAGCCACTTTGCTATTGATCTTGGATTACTGTTGTGGCTGCATTTCATCTGTAAATGTGCTCTAATGCTCCTGTTGTCATTCGTCCATCTATAAACTCAATTCCTTTCAAGTTTGTCCATTTAATCTGCAGTTGTGTGGTCTATATGATCAAAATCATGTGCTAGTTAACTAGTTCATCTCAACCCAGTTATTACTTAGACCTGTTGATTGGTTTAGGATATTTTTTAACAAATGTTAACTGTCATCAAAGCATACTAGAGGATTATCGTGTATTAAGCTATGTCATGATGTTTCTGAATCCTTAAAAGTACTTATAGAATTGTTGTTTAGAGTGACGTATGTCTCAAAGCTTGTTTAGACTTCCCATAGGCCTGATTTGTATTCTTGGCTATTCAAGATTTAGTTCCAATACAACGATAAGCGTAAGGGTGAATTATACAAGTCCGAAATTTGATTGGTTTGGCCTTGATAATCTGGAATATATGTCCTCGCTATAGAATATCGTTACACTTAATACGTCTGCATGTTAATGTTACGGTAATATCTTGACATGTACTTACATGTTCAACTCTAAATTGGTATAACTCTTTCCCTGTCTTTGTTTTAGCCTTTTCGTCATAACTCCATGCTTATCTAAGTTTATTATCTATTTGTGTCATTACAATTTGAGACACTCTAACCATTTTCCTTCTTATTTTTTGCGCATCGGGGAATAATCAAGAGTCTCGATATGAGACTCAACATGACTTTCACATCGCCAACTATACTTCCGCCGCAGGGTTTCCAAACAGCTATAGGATGGATGGTGTCACCATCCATTCCAGATGTCATGTCAACTATGATCTCATCCTTACCTTGGCTTATTTGTGTATTTATTCGTTTTGCTTATTTATTATTGTTACATTTGTTAATCCTGTAATTAATAGGATAATTAACTCTAGTATTCCTTGAATATATTGGAAGGGTAGCTTAAGGATAAGTTTATTCTAGGTTCATCACGCAAGTCTAAATTTAAAAACAATCAATACTAGTTATGTCTTAGCCATGACTAATATATTTCTCCTTATTTAGTCCTTGAGAAATAAACTTTATCATAAATTTTTCATAAATTTTATAGGAAATGACTTTTGCATATACGTATGAAATAATAATCTCATAATTTTACAAGAATTTTAATCCTACGCACACTGTTAGGAGTAATCACTTTCTTACTTTGTCAAGAATAAAATAATCTCCTGTCCCATAACTTCATAATCAACCCTGTGTATATTTTATGAATCTCATAAACCCCTTTTATTATTATCAATATATATATTCTTTAAATATGTGTCACAACCCCTTTTACTTAAATAATCTTTGTCTAAAACGCATATCCCTTAGCAGAATAAATTAACCTATGTTTGAGCGGACAACCATGAGTTAGCGGATCCTTTAGTGCCTTACCCCTTCCCTTTAGGATAATAAAGAATCCTTACCCAGAATCTAATCTATGTTTCACAGACCATTAAATGGAGTTAATGCTGACTTTAATCAGTTAGTATTTAGGTGTCCTAATTCACCCAATTAATTAGGTGGCGACTCCCTTAACTTTTTGCATTATTTATCTTACATTTTTTGGGGAGGATAACCATTCCGTCGCGCATTTAAGCCTGAGAGTTCAAAATCGGGTGCGACACACCGTCGTTTTATTTTAATAACATTTGCATCTCTTTAAATAATTAATTGGCATCCAGCATTTTTACTTTTAATAAGGCATTAAACATTTGTCTAAATATTGTATTTTATTATTATCGCATCGGCATTTGCATTTTTAATTTTGCATCTTTTTAAATAATTTTTTCTTTTAAATAATTAACCCGCTTTGCATTTTGTCAAACCAGATGCGGAACCAATCGAATCATTTCAATTCAACATCATTTCTATTTCATCCAAACACCCCCTTTTATTCCCCCCCCCCCCATTTTTAAATTTCAAACCCCACTTTTCATTTCCCCCCTAAAATACCAAACCCTAATTCTACCCCCTATTTATTAAACCTTACCCCCCCTTTATTAAAAAGGGGGGCAGCCCACGTTCAGCCAGTTAACAAAAGGAAGGGCATGAGCCCATTTTCCCATTTGAGAGAGAGAGAACCCATCTCCCTTCTCCTCTTCTCCTCGGCCCACCCTTCCGCGCCTCGCGCCGGAGCTCCAAGCTCCGGCGAACCCTCTATTTAAAACACCCAGCCCCCCACGATAACATTCAGCAGCCCACATAATATCAGCCAACTCTCATTTTTTCAAAGAGGAAAAGAACCATCTTCCTCTCCTCCCTTCGCCTGTTCCCGTCGCCGCCACTGCCCGCCGCCGTTGCTCTTCGTCGGCGACCCTAACACCCGTCGACCACCACCATGCGAACCAAACCTCCGCCACAACCTTGTATCCCTTCTTGTCGTCTCTGCCTCGCCGGAGTCCCACCGGCGGCAGCGGACGCTGTTGGTTTCTTTTTGTTATGATTATGTGTTGTGATTCGGGTTAATTGATTTTCTGATTTTTTTGCGTCGCGTCTTACCGGAGTTCTGAAAACTCCGGCGACGTTGCTCTTGACTGCATTTCGGGCATCGGTTGTTATCTTGGTTAATGGGCTGGTCTTATGTTTTTTGGGGCATCTGCCGGAGTTTTAAGACTCCGGCGACGTTGGTTGTTTCCACTGTTCCGGCGAGCCACAACTGCTGTGGTTTTGCTACTGTTCCTACCGTTCTGCTGCACTCCGGTGACCACTGTTTCGCTCATGGTTGTCCATTTTATACTGCTTTTTGCTATTGTTCGTTTGGGTATTATTGTTGGCTTCAGTCGACATTTCAGGCGACCTTGTTGGCTTCATTTTGTATCTTTCGACTGCTGTTGTCGGACTGATTTTCCAGCGATGTTGTTATTTTTTGTTTGTGCTGGATTGATTTTCGCAGGCTTTGCTATTGGTGGACTGTTTGTGGGTATGAAGCCGCTGGACTGGTTTTTGTGGGTTTTATCACTGTTATGATATTCTGATTTTCGGGATTAATTCTGGACAGTTTTGCCCCTTTATTTTTATTAAACTGATTTTTAAAGAACATATGCTACACTTGGTAGTTTACTGATTTTGAACTTGATACTACACTGGCCAAAGAAGGATTTATCCGTCGATCTGGAGGCCTCCGTGGTAAGCGAGACGGAATATGTGGGCGAGGAGGAAAGTGAAAAAGATTAGACGAGAATGCATAGTATCGTTCACCAGGAGGCGAGTCGACCGCCGCCGTAGCGATATTGGCTTCTCATGTCTTAGTATCCTTGGCATAACACTAGCTGAGCCCACACTATATAAAAATATATCTTTTACAATATCTTTTACATATATATCTATATATATATATATATACATACATTGTGTTTGTTTGGTAATTTATTTATTATTTACTAACTCTTCTACTAAGTGTCTTTTACTTTGCAGAGGCGCAAAGTTAAAACATTCGCATAAAATAAAATAAAAGCGAAATGTTGCTAATTTCTCTTCATTACATCTTTTTATGATTATTTGTTTTTATTACTATCTTGTTAAATATATATCTATTTTTAAATATTTGCATGCCTAGTTTAAATAACTCTTGATTAGTTTAATAATTAGAACACTTTTAGAATTATAGATTGCATGTTAGCACAATAATATTAAACCTAAGTTTGAACGGACAACCGCAAGTTAGCGGATCCTTTAGGATGCCTAACCCCTTCCCTTTAGGATAATAAAGAACCCTTACCTAGAATCTCACATAGTTTCACAGACCTTTAAAATGGAGATCATTCGTAGTATTTTATGCTACATTTTCAGTGTCCTAATTCACTATAATAATTAGGTGGCGACTCCTTAAAATGCATTCAGGAATCATACCATGTAGCAGTAATCCCGTTTCCGACTCCGGTTTAAATGGGGTGTTACAAAGATATATTTTTATATAGTGTGGGCTCACATGGTCGGAAACGGTGTATTTTATATACACTTTTTGAGTCATTTTTAGTTAGTATTTTACTCATTTCATTTATGTTTAGTATAGTATTAGGGTCGTTTTCCTTTCTTTTGTGTCACAACGGTCAAAAATGGAGAAATGGCGAAAAGGAGATGAAATGAGCATAAATGAGATGGAATTGCACACAAAAAGGGCCAAGAAATGAAGTCTAAGAAGTTCCGGAAATTATAGAGGAGATCGGGCAAGTCGGACGAAAAAAGGGCGGCGAAACGGAATCCGTGAAACGTCACCGGGCGCGGCGCTGGCAGCAGCCGCCGCTCAATGTCTTTGAAAGTCCCGAGTTGCTGATTTTGAGCGCCGCTGATCTGCGAGCTGCGGCACGCGGGATTTATGAAGTCAGGCGGGTGACATGTTTTCAGAATCCTAAAGGGATTATTTTTCCTACCTAAAGGGATAACTTTTCCTACCTTAAAACCCTTACCTAAAAGGATTCTAATAACTTTTCCTACCTACATAAATCCTTAACCCTTCACCAAAAGGATTCTTGGTCTATAAATAGTCTCTACATCATTAGAAGAATTCATTCTCCATTCCACCATTCACCATTCTACATCCTTCCATCCACCAATCCATCTTGTAAATATTTCACAACACAACCCTTGGATGCTAGAAGGCTTGGAGACTCATTCTTAAATATTTTCTTTTCTTTCTTTTACTTTATTTCAGTTTTTATGTTGGATATTAAATTAGTTCTTGTCATGTCTACGGCTATGAACTAATTCTAATATAGGGCTTTCCATGTTAAATCACTTGAACCTTATATTATGAATTGATGCATGTTTATGGCTGTTCTTCTTATTGTTGAGATTTACCCAATAATTGCTTTGCATGCTTGGTAATTAATTGATCACTAATTATCATTATTTATATGATTTCTAATCAAACTTCGAAAGGAGGAGGTTGTGAATATGCTGTAAGTTGGGTAGACATATTTTGAATTGGGGATGAAAATACCTCAATTACTTGTGTAGCGTTAATGAGAGGTTTAAACACCTAATTTAACGCATGGTGCGTGACGGTTAACTAGGTTTTTGGTCTAAATCCTCCTATAGAGTCATCCTTATCACCGAAAGGTAGAAAGGAGCGCTACTGGGGTTGAGTGTTTATATAGCCTTAACGGGAGTATAAAACGATTTAGTAAACCTGCTAGCTCCAAGAGAAGAAGAACCATGATTCATTGTATTAATAAGTAATATAAGCGGATAGTTGAGGAGACTTGGAAGCCCTGTTTCCATCACTACTGAAGTAAACACATAGTTAATTAGCATTTATAATTGTTAGTTATAATCAACAAATTCAATTTACGTTAACCAAATAGATACCATAGGATAGATAATCGGTACTTGAAAACCAATCCTTGAGGACGATATTCGGTCTTACCTAGACTATATTACTTGAGTCGACAACGTGCACTTGCGTTAAAGTGTGTGCATCTTTTCGCGCATCAAGTTTTTGGCGCCGTTGCCGGGGATTGGCTTACTTTCAATATCGATTTATCTATTCTTATTTCTAATTTGGTTGCTCCAAGAACAAGTTCTGCGAGCATTTTTTATCACTTTTTTTTGTTTTTCTTATTTTGTAGGTTAAATTCGAAAAAAAAAACGAAAAAAAATAATAAATAAATCAGGACACATGGACTACTACTATCAGAGACAGTGGAGTCATCAACAGCAGCTTAACCCACAGGTTCCAGAGAAAGATCGAAATGAGTTGCGGGAAGGCATACTTATGTTCGCGAAGCGAACTCGGTTTATGGTGAGACAGAGAGTCCTCGTAAAGTTGGAGACACAAATAGGGCAACTGATGGATGAGATGAGCAATACAATTCAAGAAAATCTGCCTAGCGACATCATTATGGGAGGTGGTAAGCAAATAGAAGAGCCTGAACCACACCTAGCCGTTGAGGAATCTGGCGGGATAATTGGTGTAGAGAAGAAAAAGGGTACTGAGATCCAATCATTCATCTTTTTGAATTCCTTGGAAAATCTTTTTCTTGTACCTATTGCAGAAGAAACACCACCAGCTGTCAATGTTGACCCCTAAACAGAAAGTTCATACCATCAAGGGCACCCCTAGATTTGAGAGATGTTGGGAATCTCACTGATCCCTACATTAGAGAGAGCCTAAAAGACAAGCATGTCTTGTGTACTTGGGGGATAATCGTATATTTGAGGCCCTTGTTTGAAACAATTGTTGTAGTTGAAGTGAGACCTGCAACAATAACTCTGCGAATTGCAAGCAGTTCGCAGAAGGATCCAATGGGCACTCGTAAAGGTTAATTGCGTCCGGCTAAAAGACGTTAAAGACAACGCTTGTTGGGAGGCAACCCAATGTTTTTAATTATGTTATTTTAATTTCTGTCTTTAGTTTATTTTATTTTGTCTTGAACAGTCTCACGGTCTTGGGTTCTTGTTTTGTGTTGTTGGATGACAGGTGGACTGAAAGCTAAAACCAAGGAAAAATGAGCAAAAACGCTGAAAAAAAGGAAAGCGATCGTCGTATGACGCGGCTGAATCGAGGCAGCGCGTAACTTGAGCCACGTATCTTAGCGGCCAGCGGCTAGAACTTCGAGCCGTATTTCCGCAAATTTGAATTTTTCCTCCTAGACCTCAGTTATGACCCGTGTTGTGTCAGTAAGTTGTCATTTTTCTTTTATTTTCTTTGAGTCTTGCACACATTGGGGACAATGTGTGATTTAAGTTTGGGGGGATGTTTTATTATTTTTGAGTCTTTTTGAATTGTTTTGTGTATTTTTGAGTAATATTTGAGTCACTTTTGAGTCATAATTTTTTTTTAAAGATCATACATGCTGAAGTTACTTGAAACGCCTAGTGAAGTAAAGTGGAATAATGTAGTGGAATTAGAAGCAACCATCTGAACACTTAGGATAGATATGCCAAAAATTCATGAAATCGAACTATTTGGGGTATCTTGCTTGATTTATGCATTGTTAGTGATTAAACCTATGTGTCTGCTTGCTTGCTATTTGAGGCAAAATAGTTAGGATATGCATGTTAGGGAGATGACTCAGGCATTTCTTTGTTAGCCAATTCTTACCACTTTTTCCTATCCCTGACATTAAAAATATCCCTAGTCTGCCCCGTTGAGCCTAAACATTAAACTCTTTCTTTGACATCCTATAATTCCATACTTGTGCCATAAGTGAAAAATTTAGATGTTTGGAATATAAAGTGTTGAAAAAGAGACAAAAGAGAGTAAACAATTTGATGCACCCTAATGAAAAAGAAATAATAAATAGGCAAAAGCCTAAGTTTGGGGGTGCCGGCTATTCATAATACACTTCATTCTCTCAAAACAAAAGAAGAGGGGAAAGATAGGTATGAAGTGAAAAAGAGAATCAAAAGAAAAGGGAAAAGTTGAAAGAAAAAGAGCTTATGGTACGTAAATTGAGCCTAAATGCCTATTTTTACCTACCCCTGCCTAAGCCTACATTACAACCCTGAAAAGCCCTGAAGATCTCTAATATGTGTATCCATGATTAGTGGAGAATAACAAGTAAACATGCCATAGGATTTTGAAATTAACATGCATAGTTAGGTATTCTTACTTCCATTGAGTATGATTAAATTGAATTTGCGAAATATCTGACTTGAGTGTTTAGAATGCTAAAAATCCATGCTATATGTTCCTACATATTATCCTACTAACCTTCATGCTTTTCTAAGTGACAATTATACAACAATTTGATCAATGTCTTTGAGTCATTTTATTTTCTTTTCTTTCACGTCTTTGTTTATATTTTTTATCTTTGCTCGAGGGCGAGCAAATGTTAAGTTTGGGGGTATTTGATCGGTGTATTTTATATACACTTTTTGAGTCATTTTTAGTTAGTATTTTACTCATTTCATTTATGTTTAGTATAGTATTAGGGTCGTTTTCCTTTCTTTTGTGTCACAGCGGTCAAAAATGGAGAAATGACGAAAAAGAGATGAAATGAGCATAAATGAGATGGAATTGCACACAAAAAGGGCCAAGAAATGAAGTTTAAGAAGTTCCGGAAATTATAGAGGAGATCAGACGAAGTCCAGACGAAAAAGGGCGACAGCGGAATCCGCGGAAAAGCGTCACCGGGCGCGGCGCTGGCGGCAGCCGCGGCGCTCGATGTCTTGAAAGTCCGAGTTGCTGATTTTTCAGCGCCTGGCTGATCTGCAAGGGCCAGCCAGCGAGATTTATGAAGTCTGAGCCGAATTTGACATGTTTTCAGAATCCTAAAGGGATTATTTTTCCTACCTAAAGAGATAACTTTTCCTACCTAAAGGGATAACTTTTCCTACCTTAAAACCCTTACCTAAAAGGATTCTAATAACTTTTCCTACCTACATAAATCCTTAACCCTTCACCAAAAGGATTCTTGGTCTATAAATAGTCTCTACATTCAGAGATAACCAGCAGAATATAAATAAAGCTCATAGACATGCAGTACTGTGAAATAAGAAACAGGCTACCCGATAAGACCACATTTATGTACATATACCTAACATAAGAGACACATCTTTTACAAGTCCAACCCACAAAACATGACTACAAACCTCTAAGAGTTTTTGACATAACAACTGTGACGGGACAGGGCCCCGCCATACCCCTGAATACACATGAATCTACAACAACAGAGATCCATACCAAAAGATGAACCTCCGGAGTAATGGAGCTTCTCAAAAAGCTGAACTATGATCCTAAGAGCGGGGATCAGCAAACTGTGTACCTCTACCTGCGGCATGAATGCAGCCCCCGAGGAAAGGGGGTCAGTACAAAATATGTACCAAGTATCTGGCCCGAAATCTTGTAATAAAATCATATAGTCTAAAATAAAGCTGGAGACATGTATGATAACCAGATTAACAGTACACTGTGCCTTATTAATAATGAGAGTAAATAAGAGTAAACTTTACCGTTTAAAAATATGAAGCTTATGATCAAATTAGGATCACCCGCCCGTAGTATCATTAAGCCAATCTAACCATGGGTCTTAAGCCCACAATATCAAAGCGTGCCCGTGGAATCCTTCATCACTGTCGGCATGCACAAAGTATAATTTATATATATAACATGCCCGTGGAATCCTGCATCTCGGGTACATGTCTTCATGGAGAGCTAGTCCATGGATAATAGCATCATCCGGAGATCGAACCCGCATCATGGCCGCACGCCCACGAAATCCTTCATCGTGTAAGCATGTCCATGGAGTAATATAGTGGAAGCATACCCGTGGAATCCTTCATCATTGTCGGTATGTCCAACTAAAATACACAACAAGATGACCGACCCTCCAATGAGAGGCACGACAGCATAGAAATATAACACTTGCACCAAAGAGGCTATCATAAGCAAATATATGCAAATTAACAATCTTTAACTCTCATTAATTAAACTTAAGGCACCATCATGTAAAAATCCGAAAATTTAACCCAAAGTACTACGTACTTCTATTCTTTTAAAAAGAACCATTTTCATGTAATAACCCCAAGATACTAACACCCGTAGTATCAAGGCATGTCCACTTTTCAAATCAAGATACTTTTCTTGAAATCAAGTCGTTTATCCTTTTTTTTAAATCAATCAATCAAGTAAACCACTATTTTAACTTCCCATAAAGTCGTTATAACGAACTTCCCATAAAGTCATTATAACACTTTATGTCTTTTGAAAACTAAGACATTTACATCCTTTAAAATCAAATGAGTTTAACTCTCCAACTCAACTAAACTTGGCCATTTTTACTCAAGTTAATGATACCAAAATGAAACCGAATTCATTTAAAACATGTACGTCAACTGTACTATACATTCATAAAACTCATGCTCAAGAAGTTAGGGAAAGTTCCACATACCTTTTCGGCTTAATCCACTTGCTAAGTCGAATACGCCACACGTAGAATGTCAACCTATAATGACCATAATACGTCTATCAACTTCTAGCTTTTTAAGGTAGAATAACACTAAGTATAAGGTCTCTTATTCTACGGAAAATTGGGCAGCATTTCCCCTGTTTCTATGTACTTTTCCACCTTTTCAAGGCCCGAAATCAATAACCAATATTCCATATTTAAGGCACAACAAATCAGCTAACCAAAGGGGATTAATTCTGCCGCACAATTCATAAAACAATCCCATATTCCTTAGGCCATTCTCGGTCACAATGTGTGACAACAACATATATTCCCTTTTCAATTCCTTTTCAATCCAAGTCGTTATTTCAACATGTTATATAAGTCATAATCAATTATAACAACCATATTTCCTTTCTTATATAGCATGTAACGATTATAACTAACAACCAAATTGATTTCCAATTTCAATGGCTAACATGCCATATTTCGGTTTTAAGGTCTCAACATGGTCCAAATCTTTTCAATCTTCATTCTATATAGCACATGCGCATTTATAAACTAATCATAACATGTAATCTTCAATTACATTAGGGGGACAAGATTATTACCTCAAAAAACCCAAATATAATCCAAGTATTAAAATCGATCCTTAGCAACTTTAGCTCATCTTCTTTACGTTTCAATCCACTCCAAGCAACCCTTAGAAGTTCATAAACAACTTCTCCTCAATTTCCAACATCAAAGTTGAAGAACACTTTAGGGTTTCATGTTGCGACTAACGGATTAACGTAGTATTTCCGGGGTTTAAGTGTTTGGTTATGCTTATAATACCACTAGGGACCTTTGGTTTGAATATTGAGATTTATGAACAACAATTGAAAAAAATTCTTGTTCTTTAGAGGGCAAACCCGAGAGCCTCTTGTTCTTGCTTAAAGTTTTCTTGATTTTTCTCTAAGTGTTGGAACTTGTCTTGCTACTAGTATGAATATATAATACAATTAAGGGTCAAGATTAAAACACATGAATGACTAGGATTGTAGTCAACAATAGTTATCTTGACTCACTTGGCCACTTGGCCTTGACCTTTCTCGCCCAACATGGGCATGTGGAGGGTGACACATGTCACCCTCCGATTGGTCCAAAATATTTTATCTTTCAAAATTTCAATAAATTCTATAAGTCTCAAATATCAAATTTGGGAACTCAATTCCTATTAATAAACATTTTCCCTTTACGAGGTTCGGAATATTTTTCTTAGGAAAAACAAATCTTTCTTTCTTTTAAATTTTAAAGTCTTGTTTTCTTACGCACGTTCTCATACACGTGTCCTGAAACTACGCGGTCTAACATAACCCACTCTCAGACAGTAAATCCACATTTTGTGGTAGCAAAGCAAGTCATCTATATCTAAAACTTTATGTTTGACTTAGCCTACTACGACAAACAAGAAGAGAGGAAAGTAGTAGTTTGGGTGAAATAGATAAATACCAGTAGGTTGCTCCAATAGCACCAAGGAGCAAAGAAATTTACAACCAAAATTGGGTATTTGCAAGAAGAGTGGCGATAAGAATAAAGAGACGAACATTACTGAATTGAAAACAGATGACTATGAACTCACTGGTGAGAAACTCTATCAAAATTGTGTCCATTTAAGGAAACAGACCCTTCGCCATATTCCTTATCATGTTTGAGTTCTCTTGTAGTTGACCCGGAATGAAACTCAGAACCAGTAGGTCTCAAGTGTTTGTCAATGGAATGCTTGTATACTAATTTTGTTATGTTCAGCCTATTCTGAGATTAATATATACAAATATGTTAAACAATAACTTTAGGAAGAAACAAAACGCTAATGGCTACTTACATCAAACTGCATGATGTTTTGACATACATGCACAACTAGAATCATATGGACAATCCAGCCCAATAGACATCTTTGCTAACAATAACAAAATATATCCTAGACCAACAATTCTTAGCTATATTCAAAATACAAATTGACGACATGGAGTATACATATGGTTGTTTGGGCACATGTATATCACAATCAATTCTAGAAAATACAGGCAGGCTCTGAACCAAAAGAGTTATGAAGCTCTTTGAACAATATTTAGAAAAAGTATTCTAGAAAAAAAAAGTTTGTGGATATTGAAAATGTGTCTGGATAGTTGCGACTTTTTTGTGTGGAAGATTTGTCAGTAGAAGAGTTTTCAATGAAAAACACAATTTAAGCACTTCTTCAATGAAACCTTTTTAGAAAAAGAAAATTGAACAAACATCTAAAAGTTGGTTATAGTTGTTTCACATATACCCGTATCCAATACTCATACCCAACACTGTGATATGAAAGTAGATTAACATTGTTAAAACAAATAGTACAATAAAAAATAAAGTAAGATAATCCATTTACCCCAAGGAAATCCTCTCGAGGGATGTATAATGGAATAATAGAGATAGCAGAAGTAGCCTTGGTAAGTGCTGAAATACGTAGCACAAAATAACCTGCAGACGAAAACATTCATATTGCTCACATATCACTGCTATACAAAATCTCCTAGTCATTTAACACAGACTATAATATGTAAAAATAAGATGAAATTGAGCAAAAATAACAACAAAGGTAAAGAGCAAAATGAACATGAGCAGCAGATCTAAGCCCACCAACGTACATCTCATGTAAGAAACAACCAATTTCAACATCAACAACAAATCCAGCTAATAGTAGTGAATTTGAACATACAAAGAAGATCGAAGTAAACATAAACAAAATGACTAGATGCGATAATAAAATCGTAATCAAAGATAAAAGGAGAACTAAATACCTCAAATTCATGATGAAATCAAACGGAGGATTAGTTGCAGTAGCTCTGGCGATGGCATGGACGACATCAACAAAAATGATATAGGGCCACTTAGACACACAATCTTAATCGCCCATTAATGCTCATTCCTCATCTAGCCATACAAGAACACGTGGAGGATGAGTAGTACACTACGCCATGTCCATTTTTGCAAGGAAACAATGACATAAAGAGAGAAGTTAAGAGCGGAGAGAGACAGCGACATTAGAGTTTCTCTAACCTAGATGAACTTGAACGAAATGAGGGTACTTACCCCCTTCTTCGTTGGTTTATACTAAAAGATCCAAAAATTATTCAATCCACCAATGGACCGAATTTATGAGTTGGGTCGGGTATGGGCCTTTGTTCCAATTAAAAAAAATCGGATATTTATGGTCAACTCCAAAAAAATGGGTCAACGCAAAACAACTATCACACAACATGTAACAGTGCAAATAACTATTATATGCGTGACATAAATTTATATAAATGTCACACTTATGTCATAAGTGTTTGTTGACTAAGAAGTCAAGGGAAAAACTGTCATACTATGTGATAGTTGCAAGCAATCACACTGATCGCGTAGTCATTTTTCTGCGATGCGATGACTTGTCATTGTTGGAGGAAAATAGATAGTATTTCACACTATAGTTCTACATGTTTGAATCTATTTACATGAATTGAGTAGGAAAAATTTAATTAGAAATTGGATAATATTTTGTTTGGTAATTGGAATGAAATTTGAATTTGGCTTCTTGGAGCAACAGTAAAGTTGTCTCTTTGTGACCTATAACGCACGGGTTCGAGCCGTGGAAGCAGCCACTAATGTTTGCATTAGGTTAGACTGTCTACATCGCAGCCCTTGGGGTGCGACCCTTCCCCGGAACCTGCTAACGCGAGATGCTTTGTGTACCAGACTGCCTTTTTGTTCTTTTGATCCGAGGGTCAATCAGAAACAACATCTCTACCCTACAAAGATAGAGCTAATGTCTGCGTACATCTTACTCTTTCCAAACCCCACTGTGTGAAATTACACTGGGCATGTTGTTGTTATTGTAATTGGAAGGAAATATGAAGAAGCTAATACAAAATAGTAGGAGGACGTACTTTTCATGGATATATTGTTAATTAAAATAGAATAGAACCACCACATTTTTTTTTAATTTTAAGTTATTTGAGAAAAATTATTAGAAATGGAGAAAATTTTGTTCCCAACAACTAAAAATTAAAAAGAAATTGATAAGTATTTATGTAGTATTAGTGGATGTATTTGTTAAGGGTCATTTATGTAATTATATATGTATAATCCCTTGTATAAAAACCTCCTTATAATTAATGAAATATACGTTAGTTGCTCAGTTACATAGTATCAGAGCCATAACAAAAGAAAAAAAAACCTACCAGCCGTAAGTAAGTATGTCAGGAACTACCACCACTAATGTCATTGTGGTTGTTGCTTCAGCATGACCCTTGCCATCACCAGCATTTAACCCCATCCACCAAACTCCCAATCAAGCTGACCTCAACGAACTTTTTACTCTGGCGAACCCAGTTTATGCCTATGATTTATGGTTGTGGATTAGAGTGTCATCTTGATGGGTCGCAACCAACTCCGACAAAACTTCTTGGTGAAAATCAATTGAATCCTGTATATTATAATTGGGTATGACATGATCAGATCATTTTAAGTTAGATTGTGGCCTCTGTTTCAGAGAGTGTTTTACCACAATTAGTAGGTGCCGAGACGGATCGTGCGGCCTGGGAAAACTTGACTTCGGTGTACGCTACGACATCGAAGTCAAAGATTTGTGAATTGAAAAATCAGTTGTATACTCTTCATCATGGATCTAATTCGATTGAGACGTATGTTCAGAAAGCCAAGAGTATATCGGATCAACTTGTAGCCTTACAATATCATGTTAATGATGGTGATCTTGTTAAGCATGTTAAAGGTGGCTTGGGTATGTCTTATCTCCCTTGTACAAGATCTCTTGACGCGACGCAAATTGATGTATCTTTTGACACATTGTATGACCTACTTTTGACGAAAGAAAGAAAATTGCAGCATGGAGAATTCGCTAAAATTGCACCAACAATTGTACCAACAGATCACTACGAAATGACTCAACCTCAACGTGGGCGAGGTCGAGGACATGGTAACCGAGCACATGACAATGTGGCTTCTTTACTTCTCCAGCATTTGCCCCGAATAACGAATTTCACATTCCATCCACTTAGGGAGCACCAATGGATACTTCTACCATCAATTATTATAATTGTGGAGGCCTGTGACATGTGTCTCGTGTTTTCCCTTCACTGAAGACTGAGAATGCTAATCGTCGTGTCACTAAGCCATCCTCTAACCTTGCTAGCACCTATTCATAATCTACTCAATCATGGCTTGTGGATAGTGGCACCACACACCATCTAACTGCTAATCTTGACAACCTTGCTATTCACTTTGAATATTAAGGTCCTGAAGAAGTTGTGATAGGTAACAGTTCTAAATTACCGATCTCTCATGTTGGTTCTTCTTGTTTACGTGTTCCAGGTGCTTCTTTTAATTTAAATGATATTTTGTGTGTTCCTACTGCTACACAAAATTTATTTTCTGTCAGTTCCTTTGTTAAGGCTAACAATGTTTCCATGGATTTTTTTCCTGACTATTTTCTTGTGAAGGATTTGGTAACGAGGGATCTAATGTTTGAAGGCCTGAATAAAGATGGTCTATATCACTTTTCAGTGGTGATGTTGCAGTCTCCTATCTAGTCATACTCTGCAAATTTGAGCATGTGACATGCTCGTCTTGGACACGCATCTCCTTCAACAGTTCGTCGTTTAGTATCTAGTAATAGTTTAGGTTCTGATAGTACTAGTAGTCGTAGTTCATTGTGTCTGGCTTGTGTAATGAGTAAAGGTTCATCCCCTAAAATATCAAACAATGGTTTTCGCTATTATGTTATATTTTTTGATCACTTTAGAAAATACTCGTGAATTATGTGTTTGATATTTTTCATCAATTTCGTCTATTGGTCGAGAAATTGTTTGGTTGCTCCATCAAACAATTTCAAGCATATTGGGGTAGTGAGTTTCAAGCATTGAGTTCTGCGCACACATGGAATAACATAACATGTTTCCTACCTATATACTCCTAAACAAATGGGTGTGCCGAAAAAAAGCATATGCGTGTCATTAAAACTGGTCATGCACTTCTCTTTCACTCTCATGTTCCTTCTAAATTTTGGACAAATGCATTTGAAACAATCGACTTTGTTATTAATCATCTACCCACTCCTCGGTTGAATCACAAAAGTCTATATGAATTTTTGTTTTGTGACAAGCCTGATTACAATCACTGTGAGTTTTTGGTTGCTTATGCTACCATTGGCTTCGTCCTTATACACACAATAAATTAAGTCATCGGGCCACTCCATGTGTCTTTCTTGGCTATAGTCGAAATCACAAAGGTTATAAATATTATGATCGTGTCTCTAATAAATTCTTTGTCTCAGGTCATGTGTCGTTTAATGAACAAATGTTTCCTTTTCAAGCAGTGGATGGTGTGTGTGCTACTTCTACTAAGTCTATCATAAATCCATCTCTTATTATCACTACTCCTCATACCATTCTAGATACAAATATGCCTTCGCCAATGCCACCATAATAATGATCAGTCAACGAAGAATCCACCCTGTCTCACCAACCATCTTCTCCATGTCGCTCTCTATCACAGGTTTCTCTAGTATTGGCTCACATAGTACATGAGTCCAAGGCCTTGGCATTTTTATTGATGGTGATGTTTCTGATCCTCTATGTGACTCTAATTCTATTGGTGATACTTCATTGGATTTAGTGACACCCACTAGAAATCATCCAATGGTTACACATGCGCAAATGGGAAATTGGAAGCCCAAACATATCCAATCATTCTCTGCCTCCTCTAGCCCTGTTATTGAGCCCACAAGTTATACTCAGGCCTATTAAATGTTACACCTCATAATTTTAAGGCGATAACTAAGAACGTCAGATAAAAGAATACGTTCTTGCATCGCTTTTTCGTATTGCCCGAAGGGGACATGCTGCAAGAGCATAGGTGAGTGATAAGCATAGAAGGCGTGCCCGGCCTGCTGGGCTTGCTTCTCATGAGATTGGGTGAGGGAATCAGAAAGGGTGTCAAAAATCGGGCGGGTGGGCTTTTGGGCACACAGAAAAAAGGAAGTGGAGTCTACGAAAATGGAAGAGCTGTCTGTTAAGGTCGGCTTCATGAAAGCAAGAAAGGAAGCAAGTTTAGCGAACATACCTTATCTCTTCATCTTCCTATTTATAAGCCACAGCTTACTTCGACGTTTTCAATTTCCCATAGAATCGATACGCTAGCTGGTGGTCCTCTCCAATTTATAGTCAAGTAAGTGAAAATGGCTTTCCACTCCGAGGAGCTACTGCCTTCATTCTAATCGGTTCGAAGAGAAAAGGAGTCGACTTCGATTTCTCTTCTGCTGACAATGAACCCGAGTAGCTTACCTGACGAAGCAGGCGCAATAGAAAGAAATGTTGTAACCGGGGTGGGTGAACCCTCTCCTTAACAGGAGAATGGCTAAAACTCCTTGACAGTCAGTCGGAAGATGCGGGCTTAGAGCTTTCATCCCGCTTTCCCTATTTCAATGGAAAGGTACGTAGTGCATCTAGATGTCTTTTTTACATCAATGACATCAGCTGGAGGGTCGACTAGAGGTACTGGTTCAGCCTGTAAGGGATTTTGGATGGGAGTGGGGGCACAAGTCTCATTCTAGTTGGGATTCTTTATTTGGAGATCGAGAGCGGGTAAAGTATATTTATATACGCTAATCCGGAAATTAGTATACAAAAAGATGCGATTTCAGAATAATTTTGGCTACGACAAGTGTGACATTGGAAATTAATAATGATAATTGTATATTCTCGTTATGGATTAGTAATGTATTATATAAGTTATGACAACGAGGATACAAGGTCTTATGGGATTTTCAAGATTTAAAAGAAGTGAGACATAATGTTGATTAATTGTGAGATGTGGACTAAATTTGCAAATTACATTTTCAGATTTACACTTAAAACCTTATTAACTCTTCATCTTCCTACATTTTATTTCAAGTTACAATCCCTCTCTTCTCTCTTCTCCTCTTCAAATCGAAACCACACCCCATTGCCATACCAAATTGAAGCTTTTTAATTCCTCTTCCAAGATTAAATCATTCCACAAATTTCTAAGCCAAAGAACACACCCAAATCAATGGGCAATTCTCGGACTACTGGACTGAAAGTTAAGCCAAGAAATTTCAATTTTTAGATGAAGTTTTTGGAAGAAAAACATGTGAGAATGATGGATTAAATTTATAGAACACATGCATGTCATTTTGGAGAGAAGTGATAAAAATGGGCAAGAAAGACTGGGCAGTGGACCGCATATTAGGGACTGTTTTGGCACAAATTTAAGGTAAGAAATTCTTCTTCTTATGACATAATTGGAGTTGCATATTGTTGTGAATTAAGAATTAAACTTGTGTTAAGAGTTGAACTTAGATTAAGAGGAAATGGGAGTGAGACAATGCATGTGGTTGTTGGAGTGTGTGGTTACCGATTTTTGGGACTATTTTTGTGTACTTTGGCTTTGATTGTTGTGTTGTTATTATTATCACTAATTGCATGTTAAGAATAGATGAAATCTTGATGTTTAAGTTGTAGTTATTCGTAAAGAATTATTGGAACATGAATTGGATTTTTAAGAGCTAAGGAAAGAACTTTGGTATTAAGGGTATTGACCGAAACTTACATGAAATCATTGGATATGTTGTGTTGTATTTTAGGGGCTATTTTGTTAAGGTATTATGCCGGAAATATACATTATGAGCATGTATATACTTTGTGGTAATTACTAATACATGATTTTAAAGGAATTAAGGTATATAAAAGTGTAGAAAAGCTTCACATTTCACTCTCGTTGTTGCTAGACATATAGACTGTTTTAATAGGTTGTTTTAACATGATTAAGGGGTTGGATGAACATGCTAAATAGGTGTATTAATCACCTTGGTTGTTGTTTTGGTTATATTACATGAATGTAAAAAGAAATGATGTATAATGATGGTATATGTCGAGTATATGGAACTGTTTTAGTATACCCTTAATTCGTGGTTGTTATTTGGTATTGTTGGCTTGGTTTGTAAGTTGTGGATGTGCACGTAAATTGGGGAAGTGCTGCCCAAATTTTTATAAAATGGAGAGTCGTCATTCGTTAGATAACTATGCTAGAAATCATAGAGTTGACGGGCGTGCTATTACTGTTATAGGTTGACGTACTAGTTGAGACGAATCCTAATTATTGAGTCGGTATAGACGATAAGGTATGTGAAACTATCCTTTCTTCTTTTGGCATGATTTTTATAAAGTGAGTGTACGGCGGACGTACATAGTTCTATTGAATCTTAATTCTTAATGATACATAATATAACAGTGCCTTGATTTTCTAAGTGAAAGTTATTTTATTATTCCAATGAGAGTCAAATGATGATTTAAATTGTGTAAAGTTGCTCATGGTACTTTATTCGTGCTTGATGTGATTATATCATTTCACCGAGTCCCATGATGGGCCGGGATACGTTATATGTATATATACGATGATGATGAGCTCACCGAGTCCCATAATAGACCGGGATATGTTATATGGATAGGTATTCATGATTATGATGATTCCATCGAGCCCCTCACTAGAAGGTCGGGATACGTTATATGTAAATAGATACGATGACTCTCATTTGTGTATGACAACGTTGAAATGGTAATTTGATTATTATAGTTGTCTCATGTTATCTTTTGGCCAGTTATGATCTTCCTTACAGTACTTCATGTTTTATATACTCAGTACATTATTTCGTACTGACCTTCTTTCCTCGGGGGGCTGCGTTCATGCCCGCAGGTACAGGTACTCAGTTTGGTGATCTTTCGGTCTAGGATTCCTGTTCAGCTGGTTGGATAGCTCCATTGATTCAGAGCTTAGTCATTTTGGTACAGAACTTTATTTTCGGACATATGCGTATTTAGGGGCACGACGGGGCCCTGTCCTATCAGATTTCATTATCGTATTCTTAGAGGCCTGTAGACAGTTGTGGGTGGTAGATGTGTTTTTGTATATGTGTTTGGCCAGCTATACTGTTGTACTCGTTTTGGGATGTTCCCGTATATAGTGGCAGCCTTGCCGGCTTGCCTATTTTGTTATATGAATTAGTTGTGACTCCTCGGGAGACAGGTTTGTTCTGATATACATGAAATTATATGTCAGCAACTTATTTTCACGAGATTTTTATATTGTTTGGTATCAGTCAGATTATACTTGACAGGTCAGTCTAAGGGTGTCCAATTAGGGCACCGGGTCGCGGCCCGTCGGGTTGGGTCGTGACAAAGTGATATCAGAGCAGTTAGTCCTTGGAATGTCTACAGACCGTGTCTAGTAGAGTCTTGTGTATGAATATGTTGTGCACCATACTTATACGCAGAAAGCTGCCAGACATTTAGGATTGGTTTCTATTCTTTCATCTCATAGATCGTGCAATAGAGCTATGTTATTAGGATAATCCATCTCTGACGTCTTATTATGTTTACAGTTATGCCTCCGAAGAAGGTGACAACGGCCTAGAAGGACAAATCAGTAGCAGGAGCTACTAGCCGGATTCAGAGAGTTACGAGTCCGTCCCGATCTATGCGGATCATGTACCGATCGGCGAGCTCTGCTACATCGCCACCTCCAGAGGCTCCAGTTCCTGAGGCCCCAGCATCGAGCCTTTCACCGGCCGGCGATGATGGCGATCATGAGAGATGCGACCAATGCGGCGATTAGTAGCGAGCGAGCTCACGAGCAGATTAGAGTTGACCCGGTCGAGATAGTTTGAGGATTCGGGATTTCTTGAGCTGTAGTCCTCCAGAGTTTTTTGGGTCAAAGCCCGAGGATGATCTACATGAGTTTGTCCGACAGATACATCGTACGTTGAGGGTAATAAAGGCTTCAGATACCGAGTCTGTTGAGTTGGCTTCATATCGGTTGCGTGACGTAGCTATTAACTGGTATGAGTCGTGAGAGCTATCTAGAGGCGAGGGTGCTCCTCCAGCCGTGTGGGATGAGTTTGCGGAGGCCTTCCTTGACCACTTCCTACCTCCAGAGATGAGGAGAGCCAGAGTTGATAGGTTCTTACACTTGAGGCAGAGCGGCAGGAGCATTAAAGAGTACAACCTTGAGTTTGATTCATTGGCCAGATATGCACCTACTATTGTAGCGGATATGGCAGACAGGGTGCATCGCTATGTGATGTGGCTGGATCACTACTTGATCGATGGGTGTATGGCAGTGGTCTTCAGCCGGGTATGGATATTGCTAGGATCCAGGCATATACACGAGGTTGAGGATCACACGGCGGCGGCGAGCGAGAGATCATGCGAGGACGGCGTAAGAGGGCTAGGTCGGCAGGTTATTCTGGTGAGTCTCGAGGCAGGCAGCCTCATTAGCAGGTTAGATATTCATCCCAGCTAGCACAAAGTGCTCCCCTACAGTTCGCAGGTAGGATATTTGACCATCCAGGGTATTCATGAGCCAGTCAGAGCTTTCGGGCTTCAGGTTCACAGATGAACAGGGGTTCTAGTCAGTCGAGGCCACTTTTCCCTTGGTGTTCAGAGTGTGGCAGACATCATCCTGGGGAATGCCATCTTGCTATTGGTGCTTGTTTTTCCTGCGGCCGTCAAGGCCATGTGAAGAGAGAATGTCCTTATGTAAGGGGTGCAGGTGGTATGGCTCGGCCTACTGGGTCGGTTGCTGGTTCGTCTTCTTCCATAGCTATGCGCCCTACAGGGCAGGGTGTTCATATGCCAGCAGGTCGTGGCAGAGGTTGTGGTGGAGTTTCCAGTTCTAGAGGTCCCTCGCACAGCATATATGCCTTGGCTGGTAAGCATGATCAGAAGGCATCACCGGATGTGGTTACAGGTATATTATCGATCTTTTTCCGGGATGTATATGCATTGATAGATCCAGGTTCTACTTTATCATATATATCCCCCTTTGTTGCTAGTAGTATCGGAATAGAACCTGAGTCGATAGAACCATTTGAGGTGGCTACACCGGTAGGAGATTCGGTCATAGCTAAGCGGGTGTATAGAAATTGTTCGGTGGTGGTATATAGTCGTCATACCATGGCAGACTTGATAGAGTTAGACATGATTGAGTTTGATGTTATTATAGGTATGGATTCGTTGGTTTCTTGTTATGCTAACATTGATTGTAGAGATAAGATGGTTCAATTTCAGTTTCCAGGCGAACCAGTTATAGAATGGAGATGTAATACAACATCGCCGAGGGGTAAGTTTATTTCATACCTCAAGGCAAGGAAGATGGTCAGAAAGGGTTGTATTTATCATCTGGTTCTGGTACATGATATGGAAGATGAGGTACCGACTTTTCAGTCAGTTCCGATAGTTAGTGAATTCCCAGACGTGTTCCCAGATGATCTTCCAGGTCTTCCTCCAAAGTGGAAGATAGAGTTCATTATTGATGTACTGCCAGGTACCCACCCTATATCTATTCCTCCCTATAGAACGGCACCTGCAGAGTTGAAGGAGCAACTGAGAGACTTATTGGGAAAAGGCTTCATTAGGCCTAGTACATCACCGTGGGGAGTGCCAGTATTGTTTGTGAGAAAGAAAGATGGATCACTGCGGATGTGTATTGATTACAGGAAACTGAACAAGGTCACCATAAAGAATATGTATCCCCTCCCCAGGATTGATGATTTATTTGACCAGTTGTAGGGTGCTAAGTGATTTTCCAAGATAGACTTGCGGTCAGGTTATCATCAGGTGTGGGTAATGGAGGTGGATATTCCGACAGGACCCGATACAGACATTATGAGTTTAGAGTGATGTCTTTTGGGCTGACCAATGCCCCAGCGGTATTTATGGATCTGATGAACTGGGTATTCAAGTCATTCTTGGATATGTTTGTCATTGTATTCATTGATGATATCATGGTTTATTCGCGTTCAGAAGAGGAGCATGCAGACCATTTGAGGACGGTACTTAGGGTACTCCAGCACCAGCAGTTGTATGCCAAGTTTTCTAAGTATGAGTTCTGGTTGGCTTCAGTGACATTCTTGGGGCATATTATCAGAGCCGATGGTATTCGGGTGGATACATAGAAGATTGAGGCAGTTAAGACTTAGCCAAGACCTACGACACCTACTTAGGTACGCAGTTTTCTGGGGCTAGCAGGGTATTACAGGAGGTTTGTGGAGAAGTTTGCCTCGATTTCAGTGCCTTTGACTAGGCTAACCCAGAAGGCAACTAAGTTCCAGTGGACGGATTTTTGTGAACACAACTTCCAGTTGTTGAAAGATAAGTTGACTACGACACCAGTTCTGACTCTTCCTGAGGGACCGGATGGTTATGTCATTTATTGTGATGTCTCCTCATGTATTGGGTTGTGTTGTGTGTTGATGCAGCATGGCAGAGTTATAGCTGATGCCTCCCGACAACTCAGAAATCACGAGAAGAATTATCCCACTCATGATTTGGAGCTAGCAACGGTGATTCATGCCTCGAAGATATGGAGACATTACTTATATGGTGTTCATGTTGACATTTATATAGATCATAAGAGTCTCTAATATATCTTTAAGCAGAAGGAGTTGAACCTACGGCAGAGACGGTGGCTTGAGTTACTAAAGGACTATGATGTTGATATCTTGTACCATCCAGAGAAAGCAAATGTTATGGCAGATGCTCTTAGCCGTAGATCTATGGGTAGCTTGATGGATGTGCAACCAAAAATAAAGGGAATGGTTCGGGAGATACACAGGCTAGCTAGTCTTGGAGTTCGATTGGCGGATTCGGGAGATAGTGGGGTTTTTGTTCGAGAAATTGCTGAGTCCTCTATCGTAGAAGGGTAAAGAGACATCAGTACGAGGATCCTGTTCTGGCACGGTATAGGGGTGAAGCTCTCCGAAAGGAGAAAACTCTATTTGAGGTTGCACCTGATGGCGTGCTAAGGTATGAATGTAGGCTATATGTACCGTATGTTGCGGGGCTATGACAAAAGATTATGGGTGAGGCACACAACGCCCATTATTCTATTCATCCAGGGTCAACGAAGATGTACCATGACCTTAGATACTTGTATTGGTGGGATGACATGAAAAGAGACATAGCAGAGTTTGTTGCCCAGTGCCTGAATTGTCAGCAGGTTAAGGTCGAGCATCAGAAGCCTGGTGGATTATTGCAGAAAATAGAGATCCCGACTTGAAAGTGGGAAGTGATCAATATGGACTTCATTACAGGCTTATCTCGCACTCAGCGGAAGTGTGATTCCATATGGGTTATTGTGGACATGCTGACAAAATCAGCCCATTTTCTTCCAGTCAGGACTACTTACTCAGTTGAGGACTATGCTAGGATATACATCAGGGAGATAGTGAGACTGCACGGGGTTCCCACATCTATTATATCGGACCGAGGAGCTCAGTTTACTGCTAACTTTTGGAGATCATTCCGAAAGGGATTGGGGACACATGTGAGTCTCAGCACAACATTTCATCCCCAGACGGTTACACCCCGTAAGTCCAGGGCATATAAGTGAGAACGTAAGTAAGGAACTAAGATTTGAATGTTGGAAGGAAAGTATATTTACATTTTCTATATGGAATAATTTTGGATACAACAAATGTGACGACGAGAATTAATATTGGTGGTTGAATTCTTTCCAAATGGAGTTATAGACTTAGTATTGTATGATTAAGTCTTGACATTGTTAATATGAGGCCCATTAAAAATTTCACAATTTGGGGGGGGGGGGGGTGGTTCCACCGAAATTTGAGAATAAAATGGCTAAGTGGGAGATATTTTGTGAAGGGAAGACACACTTGTGCTACATACACTTGATATATACAAGTCTTGCAAGACTTAGGCTCATAATATCTTCTTCATCCAAACTCTCTTATCTCTTCCTTAAGCTTCACATTTTCGAAATCCAAGGCCAAGTGAAGAACAAAGTTAACTTATTTTCCATGATTAAGCTCCTTAACCAAGTTATAAGCCAAGTTACCCTTTCCAAAACTATTGGTCACACTTTGGCCAAGAAACTTCTTGAAGCCCTAAGCTTGAAAATGAACTTTTTGGAAGAAAAACAACAAAGTAAGATGGTTACAAGCTAGTAGGAGATACATGTGTGTTGTTGTAACTTGAAGAAGTGGTGCAAAAGGAAATGGTGGTGGCCGAAACTAGTGGACTGTTTTGGCTAAAAACTAAGGTAAGATTTCTTCTTCCTCTTAAGGTAATTGGAAATTACATGTTGTTATAGTTAAGAGATGAACTTGTGTTAAGTAAAATGGAGAATAAAAAGTGCATGTGACATTTGACATGTTAGCCGATTTAATGGACTGTTTTGTTGGTATTGGATTCATTGGTTGTTATTGTTATTATCGTCACTAAGTGCATGTTAGATTGAAGGAAATCTTGTTATTAAAAGTTGAAATGGTTTATATTAAAGTGTTGAGACTTGAATTGGATTGTAAGGAATTATGAAAAGGGTTATGGAATTATGGTTTGGCCGAGACTTGTATAAAACTGTTGGATATTGTGGTGCGGTTTTAGGGACTGTTTCGTGGAGTTATAATGTTGTAAATTCAGTTATCATTATGCATATTTAAATGTGGTATTACTAACGTATGTCCTAAAGGAACGAGGGTGTAGAAAGGTGTAGAAAGACTTCATATCTTACCCTCATTGTTGTTGGAATATAGTCTGTTTTCATGGACTGTTTTAGTAAGGATTAATGGGCTATTTTACGTGAGAAATAGGTGTGTGAATCACCTTGATTAACTGTTTAGTTGTGCCCTTAATTGGTGCTCGATTATTGGTGTATTTGGTCGTGTTTGTAAGTTCTGGATGAGAGCATTTATAGGGGAAGTGCTGCCCAAATTTTTAATTGAAAAGAGAACCCTTACTTGGCATATGTCTTATACTAGTAAGCATGAAGTTGATAGACATATTATTGTTGTTATAGGTTGAAGTACACGTATTCTACTTGTCGTGTTGGTATAGCCGATAATGTATGTGAACTATCATTTCTTCTTTTGGCATGTTCTACGTACGAAATATACCTGTGGTATTGTTTCATAATTCATTCTACTCTTAGAAGTTAAGGGGTATTCATGTTATTGATTCTATGCTAAAAGCATGTCTAAGTTGTTCCTAAGTCCTTATTAAGGCATATGAGGAGAGATGTTAGTATTCATAAGAGTTCTTAGTAAGCGCTGGAGTCGGTTCGACCTTGCTAATTTAAAGTAACTGATAAGTATCAAGCGCTGAGACTGTTTTAATAATAATTGGATATGTTCTAATAGACGTGTTGAAATAAGTCATGGCAGCGTTAAATGAAAAAGGTATCGACAAGCAATTATATTAAAATGATTAGAACGTCATATGCATAGAAACTAAGATATAACCAATTTGTTTTATATTTTCTAGTTCACAGCTGATTAGATAAGGTTTCATCATATAATTATTCATGACCCATATAGAATAAATTAGGCAGATTCGAATCCGTTATCACCAATCAAATACAGGATTATTGGAAATATTCGAGGTATGTGAAACTCTACCTTCTTTCTGGGGCGTGATTTATATGAAGTGAGTGTACGGCGGACGTACATGGTTCTATTGGATTCTAATTCCAAAGGGTACATGATATGATAAGTTCCATGATTTTCCAAAGGATGTTTTAAAAGGATATATGATATGATTGGTACATAATAAGTTGGTACGTTAGTTTTTCTAAAATGAAGGGTTCATTTTAATGATTGGTACATGATATGTTGGTTCCTTAGTTTTTCTAAAATGAAGAGTTCATTTTAATGAATGGTACATGATATGTTGGTACCTTAGTTTTTCTAAAATGAAGAGTTCATTTTAATGAATGGTACATGATATGTTGGTACCTTAGTTTTTCTAAAATGAGAGTTCATTTTAATGAATGGTACATGATATGTTGGTACCTTAGTTTTTCTAAAATGAGAGTTCTTTTTAATGATTGGTACATGATATGTTGGTACCTTGGTTTTATTCCCTTGAGAGTCAAAAATGATTTTATCATGTCCCAGAAATGGCCGGGCAACATATGATTTTATTGAGAAGCTATGTTGTATGCTTAAGTGATATGTGGGGATAATAATTGTATGGAGTAAATAGGTTTGTTATGGTTAATACAACATGATTTTGAGATTATGAGAAGCTATCTTACCTGTATGCGGGGATAGATGATGTAAGCTTGGGACATGAAATGTTTGAGAATCTTAGAATATTGGATAATCGTTGAGACCTTAGTTATACAAGGCCTTCTAGAGTAAAATATTTTATGTGTGATCTTGGTTAAGGTACATAGTATATGTGAAGTATATTAGTTGTGATGATTCATTGGGTTGAGTATAAACCCCTTGTAATTGTTGTTGATGTTATTGAGTTGATTGGAAATGGTATTACCAATTTTAAAGGAACTGCAATAGGACCTTATGAATGTGGCTTTGACTACAAAGAGAGTACAATGTGCTAAGAACTATCAGAGGTAGAATGATACTATGTGTTATATTGTGGCCATGTGAGACATCTTTGTGTTGTTTAGTATAAGTGGATAGGTATAGTTAAAGGAGACTATGCCGAAATGTTTATAGCTTTAGATCTATTATGAACATTCTAGGACGAATGTTTCTAAGGGGGAAGAATATTACACCCCGTAAGTCCAGGGCATATAAGTGAGAACGTAAGTAAGGAACTAAGATTTAAATGTTGGAAGGAAAGTATATTTACATTTTCTATATGGAATAATTTTGGATACAACAAATGTGACGACGAGAATTAATATTGGTGGTTGAATTCTTTTCAAATGGAGTTATGGACTTAGTATTGTATGATTAAGTCTTGGCATTGTTAATATAGGGCCCATAAAAAATTTCACAATTTGGGGGGGGGGGGGGTGGGGTTCCATCGAAATTTTGAGAAAAAATGGCTAAGTGTGGGAGATATTTTGTGAAGGGAAGACAAGTGGGAGTCCATGGGTCCCCCATACACTTGTGCTACATACACTTGATATATACAAGTCTTGCAAGACTTAGGCTCATAATATCTTCATCATCCAAACTCTCTTATCTCTTCTTTAAGCTTCACATTTTCGAAATTCATGGCCAAGTGAAGAACAAAGTTAACTCATTTTCTATGATTAAGCTCCTTAACCAAGTTCTAAGTCAAGTTAACCTTCCAAAACTATTGGTCACGGTTTGGCCAAGAAACTTCTTGAAACCCTAAGCTTGGAAATGAACTTTTTGGAAGAAAAACAAGAAAGTAAGATGGTTACAAGCTAGTAGGGAATACATGTGTGTTGTGTAACTTGAAGAAGTGGTGCAAAAGGAAGTGGTTGTGGCCGAAACTAGTGGACTGTTTTGGCTAAAAACTAAGGTAAGATTTCTTCTTCCTCTTAAGGTAATTGGAAATTACATGTTGTTATAGTTAAGAGATGAACTTGTGTTAAGTAAAATGGAGAATAAGAAGTGCATGTGACATTTGGCATGTTAGCCGATTTAATGGACTGTTTTGTTGGTATTGGATTCGTTGGTTGTTATTGTTATTATCGTCACTAAGTGCATGTTAGATTGAAGGAAATCTTGTTATTAAAAGTTGAAATGGTTTATATTAAAGTGTTGAGACTTGAATTGGATTGTAAGGAATTATGAAAAGGGTTATGAAATTATGGTTTGGCCGAGACTTGTATAAAACTGTTGGATATTGTGGTGCGGTTTTAGGGACTGTTTTGTGGAGTTATAATGCAGAAAATTCAGTTATCATTATACATGTTTAAATGTGGTATTTCTAACGTATGTCCTAAAGGAACGAGGGTGTAGAAAGACTTCATATCTTACTCTCATTGTTGTTGGAATATGGACTGTTTTCGTGGACTGTTTTAGTAATGATTAATGGGCTATTTTTACGTGAGAAATAGGTGTGTGAATCACCTTGGTTAACTGTTTAGTTGTGCCCTTAATTGCTGCTCGGTTATTGCTGTATTTGGTCGTGTTTGTAATTTGTGGATGGGAGCATTTATAGGGGAAGTGCAGCCCAAATTTTTATATGAAAATAGAACCCTTACTTGGTATATGTCTTATACTAGTAAGCATGAAGTTGATAAACGTATTATTGTTGTTATAGGTTGAAGTACACGTATTCTACTTGTCATGTTGGTATAGCCGATAAGGTATGTGAACTATCTTTTCTTCTTTTGACATGTTCTACGTACGAAATAAACCTGTGGTATTATTTCATAATTCATTATACTCTTAGAAGTTAAGGGGTATTCATGTTATTGATTCTATGCTAAAATCATGTCTAAGTTGTTCCTAAGTCCTTATTAAGGCATATGAGAAGAGATGTTAATATTCATAAGAGTTCTTAGTAAGCGCTGGAGTCGGTTCGACCTTGCTAATTTAAAGTAACTGATAAGTATCAAGTGTTGAGACTGTTTTAATAATAATTGGGTATGTTCTAATAGACGTGTTGAAATAAGCCATTGCAGCGTTAAATGTAAAAGGTATCAACAAACAATTATATTAAAATGATTAGAACGTCATATGCATAGAAACTAAGATATAACCAATTTGTTTTATATTTTCTAGTTCACAGCTGATTAGATACGGTTTCATCATATAATTATTCACGACCCATATAGAATTAATTAGGCAAATTCGGATCCGTTTTCACCAATCAAATACAGGATTATTGGAAATATTCGAGGTTTGTGAAACTCTTCCTTCTTTCTGTGGCGTGATTTATATGAAGTGAGTGTACGACGGACGTACATGGTTCTATTGGATTCTAATTCCAAAGGGTACATGATATGATAAGTGCCATGATTTTCCAAAGGATGTTTTAAAAGGATATATGATATGATTGATACATGATATGTTGGTACCTTAGTTTTTCTAAAATGAAGAGTTCATTTTAATGATTGGTACATGATATGTTGGTACCTTAGTTTTCTAAAATGAAGAGTTCATTTTAATGATTGGTACATGATATGTTGGTACCTTAGTTTTTCTAAAATGAAGAGTTCATTTTAATGAATGGTACATGATATGTTGGTACCTTAGTTTTTCTAAAATGAGAGTTCATTTTAATGAATGGTACATGATATGTTGGTACCTTAGTTTTTCTAAAATGAGAGTTCATTTTAATGATTGGTACATGATATGTTGGTACCTTGGTTTTATTCCCTTGAGAGTCAAAAATGATTTTACCGTGTCCCAGAAATTGTCGGGCAACATATGATTTTATTGAGAGTCAAAAGATGAGTTAAATTGCACAAGGTTGCTCATGATAGATATTCGTGCAAGTGTTATTATTCCATCCACCGAGTCCCTCACTAAAGGGACGACAACGTTTATATGTATATGGTTTCATGGACATGCTTCCAGGAGGCGGGTATAGATACGGTTCCATGGACATTCTTCCAGGAGGCGGGTATAGATACCCATGACAGTATATGACTCTCACTTTTTAAAAGGCACAGTTGACCCTCATTTTTATAAAAAATGCGATGAGTACGATGACACGATGGTACGATGATGAGTACGATGTCTGATGATCTGATGGTACAGTAGTGTAGTAGTACAGTGGTACAATGGTACAGTGATACAAGGTACATTTAGCTCTTATTTTAAATGGCACGGTTGGATCTGATATTTGATTTTCATACTTGTCCCTGTCATCTTTTGGCCAGTTATGATCTTATTTACTGTACTTTATGTTTACATACTTGATACCTTGTTGTACTGACCCCCTTCGGGGGGATGCGTTCATGCCCGCAAGTATAGGTACACAATTTGGTGATCCTCGAGTTTAGGATCATTGCTCAGCATTTTGGGATAGTTTCATTGTTCCGGAGCCTAGTCATTTTGATACAGGTCTTCTATTATTACTTATGTATATTCATGGGTACGGCGGGGCCTTATCCCGTCATAGTTACTGTATACTCTTAGAGGTCTGTAGTCATGTGTGAGTTGGACATGTACAGTTGTAGTTCATTTCGGATTTGTGTATATAATGGCAGCCTTGTCGGCTTGCCTATTTTATTATATGACCGTTCTGGGGACATGATCCCTTTGTTTGAGATTATGAGTTTTCATTAACTTCTGTTGATTATATGTGATGTGAGGGTAGAAGGGTGCCCAGGTAGGGCACCAGTCGCGGCCTGTCGGTTTGGGTCGTGACCAAGGTGGTATCAGAGCAGTTAGTCCTCGGAATGTCTACAGACCGTGTGCAGTAGAGCCTTGGTTATCGGTGTGTTATGCACCACACCCATAAACATGAGGCTACAGTACATTTAGGATTGGTTTCTATTTTCCTTACTCTAAGATTGTGCGATAGAGGTATGTCGTTAGGGTAGTCCCTTTCTAACGTATTATTTTGGTTGCAAATATGCCTCCAAAGAAAGCGACAGCGGCCCAGAAGGGGAAAATATGGACTTTGTATACAGGTTGGTAAAATGGTAGTATAGTTGGTGTGATAATGATATACATCTATACGAACATATTTATTAGGGCCATATGGGTGCTGCCTGAAATGATTATGGCTTATCATGAGTTGGTTAAGCTTTAATAATTGCTTGGAAGGTATGAAATCGTGTAATGAATCCACATCAAGGCATACTGGGTGTGCTAATTTGGAATATTTGAGAGGTGATGAGCTGTCTGAGATGGTGATGAACTCTTAGAAGATCATGTTTAATTGACTTAATGGCATACCGTGTTGTTAGATGAAGCTATGTTGTATGCTTAAGTGATATGTGGGGATAATAATTGTATGGAGTAAATAGGTTTGTTATGATTAAGACAACATGATTTTGAGATTATGAGAAGCTATCTTACCCGTATGCGGGGATAGATGATGTAAGCTTGGGACATGAAATGTTTGAGAATCTTAGAATATTGTATAATCGTTGAGACCTTAGTTATACAAGACCTTCTTGAGTAAAATATTTTATGTGTGATCTTGGTTAAGGTACATAGTATATGTGAAGTATATTAGTTGTGATGATTAATTGGGTTGAGTATAAACCCCTTGTAATTGTTGTTGATGTTATTGAGCTGATTGGAAATGGTATTACCAATTTTTAAGGAACTGCAATAGGACCTTATGAATGTGGCTTTGACTACAAAGGAAGTACAATGTGCTAAGAACTATCAGAGGTAGAATGATACTATGTGTTATATTGTGGCCATGTGAGGCATCTTTGTGTTGTTTAGTATAAGTGGATATGTATAGTTAAAGGAGACTATGCCGAAATGTTTATAGCTTTAGATCTATTATGAACATTCTAGGACGAATGTTTCTAAGGGGGAAGAATGTTACACCCCGTAAGTCCAGGGCATATAAGTGAGAACGTAAGTAAGGAACTAAGATTTGAATGTTGGAAGGAAAGTATATTTACATTTTCTATATGAAATAATTTTGGATACAACAAATGTGACGACGAGAATTAATATTGGTGGTTGAATTCTTTTCAAATGGAGTTATGGACTTAGTATTGTATGATTAAGTCTTGGCATTGTTAATATAGGGCCCATAAAAAATTTCACAATTTAGGGGGGGGGGGGGGGTTCCATCGAAAATTTGAGAAAAAATTGGCTAAGTGTGGGAGATATTTTGTGAAGGGAAGACAAGTAGGAGTCCATGGGTCCCCCATACACTTGTGCTACATACACTTGATATATACAAGTCTTGCAAGACTTAGGCTCATAATATCTTCATCATCCAAACTCTCTTATCTCTTCTTTAAGCTTCACATTTTCGAAATTCATGGCCAAGTGAAGAACAAAGTTAACTTATTTTCTATGATTAAGCTCCTTAACCAAGTTCTAAGCCAAGTTAACCTTCCAAAACTATTGGTCACGGTTTGGACAAGAAACTTCTTGAAACCCTAAGCTTGGAAATGAACTTTTTGGAAGAAAAACAAGAAAGTAAGATGGTTACAAGCTAGTAGGGAATACATGTGTGTTGTTGTAACTTGAAGAAGTGGTGCAAAAGGAAGTGGTTGTGGCCGAAACTAGTGGACTATTTTGGCTAAAAACTAAGGTAAGATTTCTTCTTCCTCTTAAGGTAATTGGAAATTACATGTTGTTATAGTTAAGAGATGAACTTGTGTTAAGTAAAATGGAGAATAAGAAGAGCATGTGACATGTGGCATGTTAGCCGATTTAATGGACTGTTTTGTTGGTATTGGATTCGTTGGTTGTTATTATCTTCACTAAGTGCATGTTAGATTGAAGGAAATCTTGTTATTAAAAGTTGAAATGGTTTATATTAAAGTGTTGAGACTTGAATTGGATTGTAAGGAATTATGAAAAGGGTTATGAAATTATGGTTTGGCCGAGACTTGTATAAAACTGTTGGATATTGTGGTGCGGTTTTAGGGACTGTTTTGTGGAGTTATAATTATACCTGTCTACCGGTCCGGGTTGACCCGGAACCGGACCGGTTGACCCGGTAGCCAAACCGGATCGGCCCGGACCGGTAAGGGCATACCGGGTTGGGGGTTGGATTGGCCCCCAACCCCAACCCGCACGGGTTATGAAAAAACCCGGTAAGGCCCGGACCGGTTAGGCGATGCGAAAACCGGTTCCATTCTGGTTAACCGTCCCAGAAAAAAAAAATTCGCCCAAACGGTATTGTTACCGTTGGACCCTTGGACTTGGGAGGGGGGGGGGGGGGCTTGCCAACGGTCATTCCGACCGTTGGCCTATTTTTTTTTGTTTTTGTTTTGTTTATTTATTTATTTTAATTACATTTTTACCCTTTAAAAAATCTATAAATTCTCTATATTTTCTTCATTTTTATCACACAACATTTCTGTCAATTCTCTTATTCTCAATTTCTCATACTCTTAATCATCTTTATTATCAATTTTCAAGTTATTATTATTATTAGTTTTCAAATTCAAAGTAGCAAGACGCAAGACTTCGAGCTTCGAGTTTCAATTGAATTCTGAATCCCGAAGTTTGGTACACTCGTTTCATTCTCTAATTATTTTATTAAATTATCATATTTATTTGTTGATTATTTAAATATTTTATAATGTCTTTACTAAGGGGAATTGCATCGGATCATAGTAAATCTAGTTCAAGGGTAAAAATCAGAGGTTCTTCATCATCTAATCAAAATATAGATTATGATCAAATGCAAGAAGATTTTGGAATAGAAGATAATGAATATGATAACGTTCAATTAGATGATATTGATGAACTTGAAGAACAAGAACAAGAACCTCCTACACCTACTAGTGTTCCTTCTGTCAATGTTGGTACTGCTAGTGGTAGTCGTAGTCGTAGTCGTAGACCTCCTTTACCAGGACCAGTAGCAAGAAAAAAAAGGAGTAAAGTGTGGCTCTTTTATGATAAAGTTGTAGGTACTGATAGAGTTAAATGTAATATTTGTGGGAGAACTTATAAACATAAGACAGGGGGTGGTGACGGGGGGACGGACACTATAGGTAGACATATAAAACACGATCATACGACACAATGAGATGCTGTCTCTGATTTAGAACCCGGTCAACAACAACTTAATCTATTAACTGGGGGGTTGACTAAGTACGATCCAAAAAAAGATCGCATTGAATTAGCAAAAATGATTGTCGGAGGTTGTTTACCTTTTTCTTTTGCTTCTTCTTCATATTTAATTACATATATTCAAAGAGTATATAATCTTTTTTTAAAGGTGTTCCTCGTAGTACTACTAGAGCCGATATTTTTAGACTTCATAATGATTATGTTATTTTCTTGCAATATTTGTTTGCTAACCTTCCATGCCATGTTAGTTTTACTTGGACATTGGACATCGTTGAGCGGTTATGATTATTTAACAATTACTTGTCATTGGATTGATGAAAATTTTAGAATGGAAAAAGCGTATTATTGCTTTTTGCGTATGCGAGGATCAAAGTCATCTTGGAAAATATATAAATGAAACTATTTGTTTTTATGCCCAAAAATATAATCTTTATAATAAAATACTTTGTGTATCATTCGATAATGCATCTAATAATCTTCTTTGTTGTAGATCTTTTAAAGCGAAAGTACAACCACCACTTCCTGATATATTTCATGTTCGTTGTGCTTGTCATATTTATAATTTAATTGTTAAAAGTGGTCTTGATTTATTTTCACCTGAAAAAAAAACTTGTCAAAAGAGTCATTGGAGTTATTCAGTAATAATAGGAAAAATAGAATTATAGAATTTAAAGAAAAATGTAAACAATTTACTTTGAGACCTAAATTCATGCCGAAGAGATTATTACAGTGGAATTATACTTATTTATTTTTAAAAGAATGTTATAAGTATAAAGACCCCATAACACATGTTGCAAATGCGCATTGTAAGAACATGATGTATATGTTAACCACGAACATTGAAATCAATTGGTGAACTTTTAAAAATTTTACGTAAATTTTACATCGCAATCGTTGAATTTTCGTGATCTTATTACCAACAGTTTGTAATGCTTTAGCTCATATAGCTGAAATTTCATATTTACTTTATGGTTTAAAATCAAATGTGAAATATAAAGATGCGATTCTGATTATGTTTGAAAAGTTTAAAAATATTTTTTCCTATTCCCGATGTTTATTGTATTGGTGCAAGATTAAATCCTTCTATTAAAAAGTAGATTGTCATAATCTAATATTTAGTTTATATACTTATATGGAAATAGGTGAAACGAAACTCCATCTTCATTTGATTGCATAAGTAAACTTGATACTAATTTAACTACATTATATGAATATTATGCTACATTACATGATAACACCAACTCTGCTACTAATATTCCTTCTAGTTCGTTGTGTCTACACATGCAGATTCAATCGCGATGATGAATAAGAATCTTTAGACATATGGAGCACTTTTACAACACAACCAACCATGCCGATCTTGCGATGAGATGCAATTTTATTTGCAAAAGCCGTGAGTCAAGAAAATTTTGACCCTTTACAATGGTGGCGGGATAACAAAGGCAATTCCGGTACTTGCAGCGATGGCGGGATGTTCTTAATGTGTCGATCTCAACGGTGGCTTCGAAGTGCATTTAGCCAAGCGAGATCAAATAGGAGACACGCGTCACTCATTGGGTGGAAGCACATTAGAAGTGTTAGTCTGCTTAAGGGATTGGATCAGATCAGAGAGAAGAAATCAAGGATGTGGAGACGTTAATTCTCCGGAAGATGAAGAAATAGGAAATATTTTGGGAGGCAGGACTGGAATTAATACTCCAGATTTAGAGGCTATGGAGCATAACCAATTCAATCAACCTATAGATTACGAAGAACTTGCAAGAAGGATGCATAATATGTAAATAAAATTATTATTACTTCATTATGTACTCTTATTAACGTTATGAAAGTTCAAAAGTTTACATCTTATCATTAATTTTAATTTTACTATCTATTTAGTTGTTAATCTGTTATTACTTATTTGTTAACTTATATCTACTAATCTAATAAATTAATAAAAGTATAATTACAAATTTACAATATAAAGTTATAAACTATAAAATAAAAAGTTAACTTTAAAGTTTCAATTTTAATAAATACAACTAAATTATATATTATATTATTATATTACATATTTAAATTGAATTTAGTTTATATTATAGAAAATAATTACTATAAATAAAAAATAAAAATAAAATAAAGCAGGATCGGCCAGTTCGACCTTAACCATGCGGGCGACACAGAATCGATGTGGCTTAGGACCGGTTGGCGAACCGATGAACCGCCGATAACGATCGGAGCAGTTAAACCTTGAAGGCTATCGGTCGGACAGGTTCGGCGACACCTATAGTTATAATGCTGAAAATTCAGTTATCATTATGCATGTTTAAATGTGGTATTTCTAACGTATGTCCTAAAGGAACGAGGGTGTAGAAAGGCTTCATATCTTACTCTCATTGTTGTTGGAATATGGACTCCTTTCGTGGACTGTTTTAGTAAGGATTAATGGGCTATTTTTACGTGAGAAATAGGTGTGTGAATCACCTTGGTTAACTGTTTAGTTGTGCCCTTAATTGGTGCTCGGTTATTGCTGTATTTGGTCGTGTTTGTAAGTTCTGGATGGGAGCATTTATAGGGGAAGTGCTGCCCAAATTTTTATATGAAAAAAGAACCCTTACTTGGTATATGTATTATACTAGTAAGCATGAAGTTGATAAACATATTATTGTTGTTATAGGTTGAAGTACACGTATTCTACTTGTCATCTTGGTATAGCCGATAAGGTATGTGAACCATCCTTTCTTCTTTTGACATGTTCTACGTACGAAATAAACCTGTGGTATTATTTCATAATTCATTCTACTCTTAAAAGTTAAGGGGTATTCATGTTATTGATTCTATGCTAAAAGCATGTCTAAGTTGTTCCTAAGTCCTTATTAAGGCATATGAGAAGAAATGTTAATATTCATAAGAGTTCTTAGTAAGCGCTGGAGTCGGTTCGACCTTGCTAATTTAAAGTAACTGATAAGTATCAAGCGCTGAGACTGTTTTAATAATAATTGGGTATGTTCTAATAGACGTGTTGAAATAAGTCATTGCAGCGTTAAATGAAAAAGGTATTGACAAGAAATTATATTAAAATGATTAGAACGTCATCTGCATAGAAACTAAGATATAACCAATTTGTTTTACATTTTCTAGTTCACAACTGATTAGATAAGGTTTCATCATATAATTACTCACGACCCATATAAGAATTAATTAGGCAAATTCGGATCCGTTTTCACCAATCAAATACAGGATTATTGGAAATATTCGAGGTTTGTGAAACTCTTCCTTCTTTCTGTGGCGTGATTTATATGAAGTGAGTGTACGGCGGACGTACATGGTTCTATTGGATTCTAATTCCAAAGGGTACATGATATGATAAGTGCCATGATTTTCCAAAGGATGTTTTAAAAGGATATATGATATGATTGATACATGATATGTTGGTACCTTAGTTTTTCTAAAATGAAGAGTTCATTTTAATGATTGGTACATGATATGTTGGTACCTTAGTTTTTCTAAAATGAAGAGTTCATTTTAATGAATGGTACATGATATGTTGGTACCTTAGTTTTTCTAAAATGAAGAGTCCATTTTAATGAATGGTACATGATATGTTGGTACCTTAGTTTTTCTAAAATGAGAGTTCATTTTAATGAATGGTACATGATATGTTGGTACCTTAGTTTTTCTAAAATGAGAGTTCATTTTAATTATTGGTACATGATATGTTGGTACCTTGGTTTTATTCCCTTGAGAGTCAAAAATGATTTTACCGTGTCCCAGAAATGGCCGGGCAGCATATGATTTTATTGAGAGTCAAAAGATGAGTTAAATTGCACAAGGTTGTTCATGATAGATATTCGTGAAAGTGTTATTATTCCATCCACCGAGTCCCTCACTAAAGGGCCGACAATGTTTATATGTATATGGTTTCATGGACATGCTTCCACGAGGCGGGTATAGATATAGTTCCATGGACATTCTTCCAGTAGGCGGGTATAGATACCCATGACAGTATATGCCTCTCACTTTTTAAAAGCACAGTTGACCCTCATTTTTATAAAGTACAGTGGTACAGTCTGATACGATGCGATGTACGGTGATACGGTGGTACAGATGGTACAAGAGATGAAATACGATAGTGCGATGACACGATGGTACAATAATGCGATGATACAAGGTACAGTTGACTCTTATTTTACATGGCACGGTTAGATCTGGTATTTGATTTTCATACTTGTTCCTGTCATCTTTTAGCCAGTTATGATCTTATTTACTGTACTTTATGTTTACATACTTGGTACCTTGTTGTACTGACCTCCTTCGGGGGGCTGCGTTCATGCCCATATGTATATGTACACAGTTTGGTGATCCTCGAGCTTAGGATCCTTGCTCAGCATTTTGGGATAGCTCCATTATTCCGGAGCCTAGTCATTTTGGTACAGGTCTTCCATTATGACTTATGTATATTCAGGGGTACGACGGAGCCTTGTCCCGTCATAGTTACTGTATACTCTTAGAAGTCTGTAGTCATGTGTGAGTTGGACATGTACAATTGTAGTTCATTTCGGATTTGTGTATATAATGACAGCCTTGTCGGCTTGCCTATTTTATTATATGACCGTTCTGGGGACAGGATCCCTTTGTTTGAGATTATGAGTTTTCATTAGCTTCCACTGATTATATGTGATGTGAGGGTAGAAGGGTGGCCAGGCAGGGCACCAGTCGCGACTCATTGGTTTGGGTCGTGACACATACGGATGGGCAGGCAGAGCATACTATTCAGACACTAGAGGATATGCTGAGAGCCTGTATTATTGACTTCAAAGTTAGTTGGGATGATCATTTACCACTCATTGAATTTGCCTATAACAACAGCTACCATTCTAGTATCTAGATGACCCCGTATGAGGCCTTATATGGGAGGAAGTGCAGGTTACCTATTGGTTGGTTTGATGTAGGTAAGACTAAGTTGATCGGCCCAGACATGGTTCATCAAGATGTTTATAAAGTGAAGCTTATTCAGGAAAGATTATTAGCAGCCCAGAGTCGACAAAAGTCATATGCAGATAATCGACGTCGACACTTGGAGTTTCAGGTTGATGATTGGGTGTTCTTGAAGGTATCACCCATGAAGGGTGTGATGAGGTTCGGTAAGAAATGGAAGCTTAGCCCAAGATACATTGGGCCTTACCAGATCATTCGTAGGATAGGCAAGGTTACCTATGAGTTGGACCCACCATCTGAATTAGAAGTAGTACACCCAGTCTTTCACGTATCGATGCTACGTAAGTGTATTGGTGATCCTTCTAGAGTATTTCCTGCTGATGATGTCCAGGTGACCGAGGAGTTGTCTTTTGAGGAGAGTCCCATAGCCATATTTGATCGTCACGTTAGAAGATTACAGACTAAGGATATGACATCCGTCAAAGTATTGTGGCGGAACAACAATAGGGAGGAGATGACTTGGGAAGTAGAAGATGATATGAAGAAGAAATATCCTCACTTGTTCCCGATGCCTGCAGGTAATTCAATTCAACTCCTTATTTGATTATAGTAATCGGTGAATAATGTGTGTAATATATTGTGGCCCTGTGTGGCATCTGTTGGGTTGCTGAATATAGGTGGATAGACATAATTATAAAGGAGACTCTTGCCGAAATTTTTATAGCATGAGACCTATTATGAACATTCGAGGACGAATATTTCTAAGAGGGGAATGATGTTACACCTCGTAAGTTTAAGGCGATAACTAAGAACGCCATTAAGGAAATAAGATTTGAATATTGGATATAAAGTATATTTATATACACTAATCCGGAAATTAGTATACAAAAGGATGCGATTCCGGAATAATTTTGGCTACGACAAGTGTGACATTGGAAATTAATAATGATAATTGTATATTCTCGTTATGGATTAGTAACGTATTATATAAGTTATGACAACGAAAATACAAGGTCTTATGGGATTTTTAAGATTTAAAAGAAGTGGACATAAAGTTGATTAATTGTGAGATGTGGACCAAATTTGCAAATTAAATTTTCAGATTTTACACTTAAAACCTTATTAACTCTTCATCTTCCTACATTTTATTTCAAGTTACAATCCCTCTCTTCTCTCTTCTCATCTTCAAACCGAAACCACACCCCATTGCCATACCAAATTTAAGCTTTTTAATTTCTCTTCCAAGATTAAATCATTCCACAAATTTCTAAGCCAAAGAACACACCCAAATCAGTGGACAATTCTCGGACTGCTGGACCAAAAGTTAAGCCAAGAAATTACAATTTTTAGATGAAGTTTTTGGAAGAAAAACATGTGAGAATGATGGATTAAATTTATAGAACACGTGCATGTCATTTTGGAGTTGAAGAAGTGATAAAAATGGGCAAGAAAGACTGGGCAGTCTACATACTAGGGACTGTTTTGGTACAAATTTAAGGTAAGAAATTCTTCTTATGACATAATTGGAGTTGCATTTTGTTGTAAATTAAGAATTGAACTAGTGTTAAGAGTTGAATTTAGATTAAGAGAAAATGGGAGTGAGACAATGCATGTGGTTGTTGGAGTGTGTGGTTACCAATTTTTGGGACTATTTTTGTGTACTTTGGCTTTGATTGTTGTGTTGTTACTATTATCACTAATTGCATGTTAAGAATGGAGGAAAACTTGATGTTTAAGTTGTAGTTGTTTGTAAGGAATTATTGTAACATGAATTGGATTTTTAAGAGCTAAGGAAAGAACTTTGGTATTAAGGGTATTGGCCGAAACTTGCATGAATCGTTGGATATGTTGTGTTGTATTTTAGGGGCTGTTTTGTTAAGGTATTATGCCGAAAATATACGTTATGAACATGTATATACGTTGTGATAATTACTAATACATGACTTAAAGGAATTAAGGTATAGAAAGGTGTAGAAAAGCTTCACATTTCACTCTCGTTGTTGCTAGACGTATGGACTGTTTTAATAGGTTGTTTTAACATGATTAAGGGGTTGGATGAACATGATAAATAGGTGTATTAATCACCTTGATTGCTGTTTTGGTTATATTCCATGAATGTAAGAAGAAAGGATGTATAATGATGATATATGTCGAGTATATGGAGCTGTTTTAGTATACCCTTAATTCGTGGCAGTTATTTGGTATTGTTGGCTTGGTTTGTAAGTTGTGAATGTGCACGTAAATAGGGGAAGTGCTGCCCGAATTGTTATAAAATGGAGAGCCGTCATTCGTTAGATAATTATGCTAGAAATCATAAAGTTGACGGGCGTGCTATTATTGTTATAGGTTGACGTACTGGTTGAGACGAATCCTAATTATTAAGTTGGTATAGCCGATAAGGTATGTGAAACTATCATTTCTAATTTTGGCATGATTTTTATAAAGTGAGTGTACGGCGGACGTACATAGTCCTATTGAATCATAATTCTTAATGATACATAATATAACAGTGCCTTGATTTTCTAAGTGAAAGTTATTTTATTCTTCCAATGAGAGTCAAATGATGATTTAAATTGTATAAAGTTGCTCATGATACTCTATTCGTGCTTGATGTGATTATATCATTTCACCGAGTCCCATGATGGGCCGGGATACGTTATATGTATATATACGATGATGATGAGCTCACCGAGTCCCAGAATGGGTCGGGATATGTTATATGGACAGATATTCATGATTATGATGATTCCACCGAGCCCCTCACTAGAGGGTCGGGATACGTTATATGTAAATAGATACGGTGACTCTCATTTGTGTATGACACCGTTGAAATGGTACTTTGATTATTATACTTGTCTCATATTATCTTTTGGTCAGTTATGATCTTCCTTACAGTACTTCATGTTTTATATACTCAGTACATTATTTACATCGATCCCTTTCTCGGTCGCGTTCATGCCGCGTATACATGTACTCAGTTTGGTGATCCTCCGGTCTAGGATTTCTGTTCAGCTGGTTGGAGAGCTCCATTGATTCAGAGCTTAGTCATTTTGGTACATAACCTTATTTTCGGACTTATGCGTATTTAGGGGCATGACGGGGCCCTGTCCCGTTAGATTTTATTATCGTATTCTTAGAGGTTTGTAGACAGTTGTGGGTGGTAGATGTGTTTTTGTATATGTGTTTGGCCAGCTATAACTGTTGTACTCGTTTTGGGATGTTCCCGTATATAGTGGCAGCCTTGTCGGCTTGCCTATTTTGTTATATGAATTAGCTGTGACTCCTCGGGAGACAGGTTTGTTTTGATATACATGAAATTACGAGTCAGCAGCTTATTTTTATGAGATTTTTATATTGTTTGGTATCATTCAGATTATACGTGACAGGTGTCCAATTAGGGCACCGGGTAGCGGCCCGTCAGGTCGGGTCGTGACATTAAATTTCCTGAATAGAGATCTGCTATGTCGGCAGAATATAATGCACTAATTGCAAATGGTATATGGAAGTTGGTTCCTCCTAATCAAGATTCAAATGTAATTGATTGTAAATGGGGTTTCAAGACAAAAAATAAAGGTAGATGGCTTTATTGAATGACTTAAGGCCAAATTAGTTGCTAAGGGAATTCATCAATGCCTTAGAATTGACTTTGATGATACCTTTAGTCATGTTGTCAAACCTACAACTATTCGCTTCTTGCTCTCTATTGTCGTGTCACAAGGATGGATTTTATCAGCTTGATATCTCCAATGCTTTTTTGCATGGTAAGCTAGAGAAGGATGTACACATGGTTCAACCACCAGGGTTTGTTGATTCTAACCATCCAAATTTTATCTGCAAGTTAGAGAAGTCTATTTATGATCTTAAATAGACTCCTTGAGTTTGGAATCAATGTTTGACTGATGCTCTACGTGATCTTGGTTTTCAAGGCTTCAAAACAGATTCCTCACTTTTTATCGAAGCATAGGCATAAAAACTATTTTGTTTGATCTATGTCGACGACATTATTATCTTGGGCACATTCATGAATCTAGTTACTTCATTGCTTCAACAGTTGAAAAAATGCTTCTCTTTGCGTGACTTGGGAAAACTTAACTACTTTTTGGTTATTGAAGAAACTTGGCGGTCTGATGGGTTGTTGTTACACCAGTCTAAGTACACTCATGATCTCTTGGAACAGACTAGCATGTTAACTTGCAATGATATTTCTACTCCCATTGCCTGAGTAATAAGTTGTATGCATGCGACAACACTCAATTCCTTGATGATAGTCTTTATCAAAGTATAGTTGGTGGTTTACAATATCTTACCTTCACTAGACCTGACATTTCTTTCTTTGTTAATAATGTCTCTTAGTTCATGCATAGTCCCACAGAGAATCATTGGGCAGCAGTTATACGCATATTGCGATATTTGAAATCCACTTTCTCTTATGGTATTCTTTTTCACAATCAGAACTCTCTCTAGTTACAAGGATAGTGTGATGCTAATTGGGGAGGAAGTATAGATGATCAAAATTCTACTACTAGTTTTGCAATTTTCTTAGATTCGGCGCTTGTTTCTCGGTGTTCACGCAAACAGCGATTTGTGTCACACTCCTCTGCGGAGGTTTAATATCGTTAACTTGCTGCTGCCACCAGTGAACTTCTATGGATTCGTCTATTGCTGAAAGAAGTTGGTCTTTCTGCTGGTTCAATTATACCTCTCTTGTGGTGTGACAACTTAAGTGCGAGTTATCTTACAACTAACCCTGTGTTTCACTCTCGCACTAAACATAGAAAAATTGATTTTCACTTTGTTCGAGATCTTGTGCACAAGAAGGAACTCTGAGTTCAATATATTTGTTCTCATGATCAGCTTGGTAATATTCTTACAAAACCTCTCTTGAAGAATCGTTTTTGTGATTTGCGTGGCAAGTTGAACCTTCTACCAGTTCAACTTGAGGGGAGCGATAAGTATTTATGTAGTATTAGTTAATGTATTTGTTAAGGGTCATTTATGTAATTGTATATGTATAAGCACTTGTATAAATACCTCCTTATGATTAATGAAATACACGTTAGTTGCCCAGTTACAAAAATTAAGGAGATTTTATTTGGTTAAACATCAATTTTGTTAAAATGTTGTTAATACTTTACACTAGTAAATTTTCTTGTTCGGTACATTCACGTAGCAATAGAAGGGTTTTCTTCTTCCTTTTTCTTTTTCCTTTTTACCATTTGAAGGGTAAAAAGCTAATGAATAATTAGTTAAGATGTCATTTCACAATTGGATTAACCAGCTAGGCGCAAAGTTGATCGCGCAAACATCAATAGTATTGATTAATGATAAATTGCACTTTTTGTTCCTTAATTATCTACTTACTCAATTTGTCTTCTGAAATGTCTTGGCTCATTTTGTCTAATGAACATCCAAAAAGCTAATCCGTTTCACTGAGCAAATATTACATATGTTTAGTAAAAAACAGATGCTTCAGGTATACATTTTTTTTTGAGTATCCCATATGCGCTGGGACCGATTCAATTCAAATTCACGCAGAAAAAATTCACATTGGGCGTAAAACATTTCCTAATAAAGACAATTATGTACCTATATCTGCATGAGTAGATTAGTGCGATGAAGCGGGGCCATGGTCGCGAGTTCGATCCTGCATAAACCTTCTTGGTTGAGCGCATTACATGACTTGCCAAGTGTGGTTAATCGGTGGCGTGGTTTGCGGTATTGCGTCGGCCGGGATTTACCTGCGCTTTTCGAAAGTAGCTGCGAGTTCGCCGTCAACAAAATTATGTACCTATAAGGCTCGTTCGGTACGTCGCACTGGACTGTATAATTTTGCATAGACTGAACTATATTAATATATAATTGACGGTATTAGAGTATTAATATATAATGGACTGTATTTTTTCAATATTTTTTTAGTACAGTTTCAAAAATGGCAGTTGGAGTGTTACTATTTTTAGAAATAATACAGTTCAGTCCGGCTGAAAACGCCCACCAAACACTATATTATTTTTTTGTTTAGTACAGTACAGCATAATACAGCTTACCAAATGTGTCCAGGTCCAATGTGTTACCTCTGTACTGGCGGAGCTTATTGGTTCATAAGTAATCAAATGAATTCCTTTTGTAAGAAAATTACGTTGCACAATGGGGAAAATTACATTCATGAATTTACTTGTCTTCAATAATTTTTGAATATATCCCATTTGTGTGTGTAAATTATATATAGACAAAAGAACAAGGGATTTAGTGAAAATGGAGAGGAGAGAGCACAGGATAAGGACCTCATCTCATACTAGTACTACTATCAATACAACACGTATGCTAGCATGTTGGAGAAACAAGAAAGCTAAAAAAGATTGTTTCTTTTTGCCAACCTGTTTGTTTTTGGCCGTATTTAGTGCTCGTTTGATTGGGCTTATGGGAAGCTCATAGGTGTTTATTTTTTAAAATAAGTAGTTATGAAAAGTTTTATAAGTGTTTGGTTGAAAAAGGTAGCAGAGCTTATGGGTGTCATAAGCATTTATTCCATAAGCGCAAATTTGAGAACATGGGAGTAGAGTTTCTTTTTGGCTCTGATTTTTTTGTTTTTATATAAAAATATTTTTTTATTAATGATTAAACCATTAACTTTTTGATAAAAACTTTACTCGTAAAAACTCTACTCTTATAAATTTATTAAAATAAGGTGTACCAAACGGCCCTTATACAGATAATATACCTCTTCCCTATAAACCTCCAAATTTTCTACATATACAGCACCATTTTTCTACTCAACACAAACTTTTGCCTCCTTTTTTTCAACTTTCTTGAAGAAATAACTAAAACATCTGATATGGCAATCATCAAAATTCTCCACATTTTGTTTGGGATTTTTGGTACGACTTCTCATTTCCATTTTTCCCTTTAGATTTCTTTGAATTTTCATTATGGTTTCTTTTTCATGGTTACTTTTGTTCTTCTTATTGTTTCTTGGAATAGGCAATATTACTGGCTTGTTTCTCTTCTTGGCCCCCATGTAAGCCTTTTTGAAATTTTCTTTGGTTAATTACATTTCATTATTTTCTTAAATGATACCGGATCAAAAAGGTTGGACTGGTTGGTGGTGGACATAGGTATCAATACTTGTGTTTGCTATTAGGTAGCACGTACTCGATAAAATAGTATGTGATGATGAGTACCGGAATACTACCATTGTTAAATTAAAATTAAGTTTAATAAACTCTTTTTTTTTTTCTTGATTGTATAGGATTACATTCAAGAGGGTAATTATGAATAGATCAACAGAGCAATTCTCAGGCATACCATATGTAATGACTCTACTCAACTGCTTGCTCTCTACTTGGTAAGTTTCTTGAATTAAGCTAACACACATATATATGTTCTTTCCTTTTAGGAAATTTGACTTTCTAGTAAAATCTTTTACTTTCTTTTCCTCGTACTTGTAAGTCCATTTTATTGAAACAATTTCCCCTGTTGAATAGTCAAAAGCAAGAATTCTAGATAAGGTATGGGTATTAATTTGTAAAGTAGCTAAGGTTTTAAAAGCTCTCTACTTTTAGTTTTAAGTGACCTTCATCCATACTCTTTGGGGAAAACATTAAGACAAAATCTATTAACTACAATGACTAAGTCAGGATTTAAAAGTTTATGAATTCAGAATTCTAAGTTATTGAATCGTAAATTAATAATTAATACATATTAAATGAATTTCTTAAGATAAATATAACAATATTTGAACCAAGATTATTGAGTTCAGTTACATTGGTCTCTAAGCTCCGCCCTCTTTAAAAAGATAAAAAAAAATGTATAGAGTATACTATTTTACTCAAAAATTTGATCAATTCCAACATTGTGCTCTGAAATTTCTTATTATATTATGGTTGTGGAGAATTTGTGATTAATTAAAAATTTGATGAATTATTATAATAGGTATGGTCTGCCATTTGTGTCACCAAACAATATGTTGGTATCAATTATCAATGGCACAGGTGCAGGACTTGAGGCATTCTATGTGTTGGTTTTCCTCATATTTGCACCCAAGAAGGAGAAGGGAAAAATCTCTGTAATTCTATTTGTGGTCATTTCAATTTTCTCAACTGTGGCATTAGTCTCAATGTTAGCCCTCCATGGCAATAAAAGGAAGGTCTTTTCTGGCTTTGCTGCTGCAATTTTCTCTATCATTATGTATGGTTCACCTTTATCAATTATGGTATGTATTTTTTCTCTCTCCTTAAATATAGTGTCGAAGTGACAATAAATAAACAAATGACTAAGGTGTAGCTAGTGATATTGTGTATAAATAGAATAGGATAAGAGTGCAAGTATGGAATTTCAGATTGGTTAGGGTGACAATTCTCTCAAAATGCGAGTTCGAGCATCGTGCATGATGTGGGAGTTCATTTCTTCTTTGTGAGGGATGATTCATTGTGAGCACCAGACACTGTGCCTCTCACATAGTAGGCAGCTGAGTACCATGATTTACCTTTCTCCACTAATCTCTGTCGGGTCGGAGGGGTGGGGACCCTGTGGGCGAGGGATTTCGCATTTCTGCTCCCAAGAATAGGATAAGAGGTGTAGTGAGAGAATTGAAATCTAGAATAATAGAGAATCTTTTGACACGGCGTGCGTCACTCCGTTAGTGGGCTTAATTGGCACAATTAGACTAATAAATATCGGTAGAGAGAGCGTCCGCTAACCATTTTTCGGCCTTATTTTTGAGAACTAAACACTATCATACACTTTAAAATTTTACAAGTAAAAATTCCATTGCAGTGTCCAAAAGTTTTACCTGTGGAATTGGAACTCTTATGACAATAGTTATTTTTTAATTACATGAATTAATAAATTGCTATTAGCAAATTTTTACCCTAAATTTCAAATTTCTTTTTTGCATTTAACCTAGATCTTGAGTTTGTTGAACCTCTTGATATGGATCGGTTTACCGCTTTAATGGACTTACCTAGGGATGACAATAGGGCAGAACAATCTTTGACCTATTCAGATTTTGACATGTCATGTCTTGTCCCGTTTGTATTTTTTTATTCCTTTTAAATCTGAACGGTCCAACTACGGTGTGTATTTTAATTTTTAAATTAAAAGAGACAATCTGAATTATATCTCTACATTATACTTTATTATATATTTAAAATTTATATCATGACAAAATGATAAAAATAATAGATTTAATAATATTATAATATAAATTGGTGGCAATAATGAATTATGGTTCTAAAGTAAGGAGACAAAAATGAATTATGGTGCTAAAGTAGGGAGAATATTGTCAATAATGAGACAAGTGAGCAGCAAAATAAAGTGAGGCAGGTCCCATCACTGGAACCAACTAACATTATTTACTTCATTTTAATTTATGTGAGATAATAGATTTAAAGTTGATTCATCATTAGAATTTTGAATCTTTATGAGGAAATGTGATGTTTTAGTTCTTCAGATGAAATTAACAATTAAGCATGAGTTTTACACAGTTTATCCTTTAATATTAACAATTTTAAAAAATAATAGACCTTACTCATATTCTAACATTTAAAAAGCTTTTCATACTTAAAAAAATTATTGTTCATTAGATTTTTTTGAAAATAAAATTTGTAAGAATAACCCACGGGCCCTATTAATAAAAGACACCAGTTGGAATGGTCATATTAGTGGGGTTTCATGAGAAATAAACCACTGCTTTTGTGGGTTTCGACTTGATTTTTTTCAAAATCCACCACTTGTCCTGCCTTATTTTAATTTTTAACAAAATTAGTTTTGTCCTGCCCCGTTTACTCTTCCCTATCGTGTCCCATTAAGAGCTTGTCCCGCCCTGTTCCGCCTCAATTGTCATCCCCTAGACTTACCGGGTGTGAATAGGATTAGTCGGCCTGGTAGGTTTCGGCTGACGAATGCCTATGGAAAAAGAAGTGAAAAACAATACTTATCTTGAACAGTTGTGCTTTTTAATTGAATAGACTACACATTCTCCTAAATCATTCCAATCTACTTCTGTTGGCAATGCTTATCTTTTTGGTTGGTTAAATATCTTGTCAAGTTATTTTCATGGAATTTGTTGTTATTGATCTATTACCTTTTCTGGCAGAGGCTAGTGATCAAGACTAAAAGCGTGGAATACATGCCATTCTTCTTGTCATTGTTTGTGTTTTTATGTGGTACTTCATGGTTCGTCTATGGATTGCTTGGAAGGGACCCTTTCATTGCAGTAAGCACTCTAAATCTTACATTTCCTTAAAAATATTGCCACATCCACATTGGATTATGCAAAAATGTGACTGACAAATAAATATTTTCGAAGTGTCCGAGTAACGTAGCACCCAACATTTACATCGTGTATAATTTTTTTATAAGTTAACCTTGTTTAATTGATATATATATATTCATTTAATTTATTTGATATGCTATAAATATTGGGGTCGGATAAGTATTTTATGAAGTAAATCTTATTATGCTACGAATTTTTGCAGGTACCAAATGGAGTAGGGAGTTTACTAGGAACAGCTCAACTGATATTGTACGCAATTTATCGAGACAACAAGGGAAAAGGTGAGGAAGATGGAAGAGTAGAGATGGAATTAGAGAAGCCTAAAGAAAAGGAAGTACCTAACACCCAAAATGGGGATGCAAAAGTATGATTTTAGTTCAATCAAAAATATGTAGCCAAACTTTGTGCTCATTTTTTCCTAATCCTCAACAAATCTTTAAGAAATGGAAGTCTTTTTTAATTGTTCTCTTTTACTATTTCAGATTTATTTATGTTTTTCTACGTGAAATTAGCTACGAACTTCGTTGTTGATTCATCATTAAATTATTTGTAGCTAATAAAATTTTATGAAAATTTGTAGCTAAATAAAATTAACTAAAATTTTCAAGTAAATAAATAGGATACAACCACCAGAATATTAGTAAAAGTTGAAATACAAATATATATTATTTAATGAAGTGGGAATATGTTTATCAGTGTTATAAGTTCGAATTTAATAGCCTTTGTCCAATTAAGTTTTTCTTCTTTCCAATTTAACTGTGTAACAAGAAAATAATGATTTCTGCATGCATGGTTGAGTGCATCGCGTGGGCATCGAGTGTAGTTAATCGGTGATGTGATTTGCGGTATTACGTCAGGGGTTTCTGCTGTCTTGTACTCGAAAGAGTAGCGGTGCCTTCATCGTCAAAAAAATAAAAATAATGATTTCGTAATTTTCTATCCACAACGTGATGTCGTTGCACTTATGGAAACGGCAGGTCGTTTCAAAATAAGTCTAAATGAATGCAGTGTATCCAAACAGTCACAAAATGCCAAATCATTTGATATATTCTTGGAACTTTAAACCCTTTTCTCTCTCGGAATTTTCCTCCAAATGGTGAAATAGATCACATGATTTTGTGACGAGTGAAACATTATCTGATTTCCTTTCATCAAAGACCAACTGAGTATCTGACGCACTAAACTGATTCAAAAATATTGTACTATACCACAGATCTTGGAATCTGAGCTTGATCTTATAAGAGACTCACCCCATCTTTATATAAGCAATTTCTTGAACCGAAAAAATAGATGCTTTTATGGACTACTTTGATTTTAGGAATTTGCTTCATCATTAGCTAAAGAAGAGAGATAGGGAGAAGCTTAGTTTAATTGTCCGAAGTGATTCTTTCTTAATTGGATGCCAGCTTTCTCTTAATTCCTATCGTGCACTTACATACAAATCTATAGGTAGTTCATCTCCTTCTAAGAAAAATATTCAAAGTTTTCATTTTTGATTGAATTATGTGCGTTCGGGAATAAATAGAAAGTTTCTAAATGTATAGAAGACTCTCGATTGATTGGTTGTAATGTTCACGAGTGAAAAAGAGTTTGCTATCGTATTGGCGGGCTACTGCTTCATTGAATTATCTTGCTTCATTAGATGACAGGAAAAAAAAAGTAAGTTTGTGAAATGTCTCCTTAGATATCAAGAAGAGAAAATGATCAAAATGGTCCTTAATGTAGGGTGATTGAACTATTTTAATCCTTTATATATATCACGTAATTCAAATAGTCTTTACTGTATGAGAATGATCATTTTAGTCCTTCATATATATACCACGTAATTGAAATAATCCTTAATATATGAAAAAATGATCATTCTAGTCCTAAACCTTAAAAGTGTAAGTCAAAATATCTATTAAATTGAACCAACAACGTAACTCATATTGTGAGTGAAAGAAATAATCTCTGTATTATTCTTATTAATGAATGAGGTATATATACAAGTTATATATAGGAAAATACTTTTCCTACTATACATCTAAATCTCTATTTTATTTGGATACTAACTATACAATTATGAAAAGACTACAAGACTAATTCTACTATAATACATAATTGTAATACACATAATCTGATTCTCGGATATGTATATTTAACACACCTGGTGCGCGAAAAGATGCACACACTTAACGCAAGTGCACGTTATCGTGACAAGTAATATAGTCTTGGTAAGACCGAATATCGTCCACAAGGATTAGTGTTCAAGTACCGATTATCTATCTTTTGGTATCTATTTGGTAACCGATATTTGATTTTGTTGTTTATAACTAACAATTATAAATACTAATTTAACTAATGTATTTACTTCAGTAGTGATGAAAATAGGGCTTCCACGTCTCCTCAACTATCCACTTATATTACTTATTAATGCAATGAATTATGGTTCCTCTTCTTTTGGAGCTAGCAGATTTACTAAATCGTTTTATACTCCCGTTAAGGCTATATAAACACTCAACCCCAGTATCGCTCATTTCTACCTTTCGGTGATAATGATGACTCTATAGGAGGATTAAGACCAAAAACCTAGTTAGCGATCACGCCCGTGCGTAAAATTAGGTGTTTAAACCTCTCATTAACGCTACATAAGTAATTGAGGTATTTTCATCCCCGATCCAAAATATGTCTACCCAACTTACAACATATTCACAACCTCATCCTTCGAAGTTTGATTAGAAATCATATAAATAATGATAATTAGTGATCAATTAATTACCAAGCATTGAAAACAATTATTGGGTAAATCTCGACAATAAGAAGAATAACCATAAACGTCGTCAATTCATAATATAAGGTTCTAGTGATTTAACATGGAAAGCCACATAAAGGAATTAGTTCTAGCCATTGACATGAGAACTAATTCAATATCAACATGAAAGCGAAATAAAGAAAGAAAGAAAAGAAAATACTTAGAGCGAGTCTCGAGCCTTAGCGTCGAGGTTGTGTTGTGGAATATTTACAAGATGGACTGGTGGGTGGATGGATGTAGAATGGTGAATGGTAGAATGGAGAATGAATTATTCTAATGACGTAGAGACTATTTATAGACCAAGAATCCTTTAGGTGAAGGGTTAAGGATTTGTAAGTAGGAAAAGTTATTAGAATCCTTTTAGGTAAGGGTTTTAAGGTAGAAAAAGTTATCCCTTTAGGTAGGAAAGGTTATCCTTTTAGGTAGGAAAAATAATCCCTTTAGGATTCTGAAAACATGTCAAATTCGGCCCAGACTTCATAAATCCCGCGTCGGCCGCGCGCCTGCGCAGCGCGCTGATGGCGCCGCGGCACCTGAAAATCAGCAACTCTCGGGACTTTCAGCACTTTGGGCGCCGCGGCGCTGCTGCCAGGCGCCGCGGCTCCGGTGACGTTTTTCTAGCGGATTCCGTTTCGTCGTCCTTTTTTCGTCCGGACTTCGTCTGATCTCCTCTATAATTTCCGGAACTTCTTACACTTCATTTCTTGGCCCTTTTAGTGTGCAATTCCATCTCATTTATGCTCATTTCATCTCCTTTTCGTCATTTCTCCATTTTTGACCGCTGATCGGTGTATTTTATATACACTTTTCGAGTCATTTTTAGTTAGTCTTTTGTCCCTTTTTGTACAAATAAGTGTCGTATTAGGATATATTTTCTTTCTTTTGAGTTAAAGTGGTTAAAATGACCAAATGGCGGAAAAGGAGCTAAAAGAGGGCAAAAATGGAGGTTTCAGAGCGTAAGCGAGAAAGTGGCGAGCGAGCGGCAGTCGGCGCGGCGCCGTACCAACGATAGCGAGACGCGGCGCCCAATATCGAGGCTGCGAGAGGTTCCGGTGCGCGGCGCCACGACAGCGAAGATCGGTAGCGGCGCCAAATCACCCAAATCTGCGAGATTCCGGCGCGGCCTGGAAAATCATGTTTTTAGACGAAGTGCAGGCGAACGAAGGAAAAGTTTGGCGGTTTCGGCTATAAAAGAGAACCTAGCGATTAAAGGGTTCCCTTTCTTGCACAACACAAGGTTTTCTTGGATTGAAGATTGGAGACCCTAAACTTAGTAATTTTCTTTTCTTTTCTTTTCTTTCTTTTATTTCAGTTTTGTATGATGAATCTTTAATTAGTTCTTGTCATGTCAATGGCTAGAAACTAATTCTTTTTTAGGGCTTTCCATGTTGATTCACTAGAAACTTATGTTATGAATTAATGCATGTCTATGGTTATTCTTCTTCTTGTTGAGATTTATCCAATAATTGCTTTGAATGCTTGGTAATTAATTGATCACTAATTATCATTATTTATATGATTTCTAATCAAACTTCGAAAGGAGGAGGTTGTGAATATGATGTAAGCTGGGTAGACATATTTTGGATTGGGGATGAAAATACCTCTTATGTATTAATGAGGCTTAACAACCAATTTTAACTAGATTTTTGTTCTTAATCCTCCTATAGAGTTATCCTTATCAGAAAAAAAAGAAAGAAGCTTGGAGTTGAGTGTTTATATATCATTATATATATAATAATAAAAATAAGAAAACTTTTCTGAGAGAGGAGAGGATTCATTGCATTAATCATTAATAAATAACATAAAAACAGGAGATGAGGAGACATGCCCAAGCCTAGATAAACACGCCCGTAGTACAATAGTAAATTTATTTATAATTAGTATTTATAATAAAACAAATCAAATAATCAATCAAGATACGAAAAGATAGATAGTTGGTACTTGAACAATCCTTGTGGGCGATATTCGGTCTTACCAAGACTATATTACTTGTCACGATAACGTGCACTTGCGTTAAAGTGTGTGCATCTTTTCGCGCATCAAGTTTTAGCGCCGTTCACGTGATTAGGCATAGTTCAATATCAATTTTATCTATTTTTAATTTCTAATTTGGTTTTTATTCTTTGTTATTTTTTTTCTTTTCTATTTTAGTTTTTCTTTTCGTTTTATGTATTTATTGTGTGAAAACAAGGGTGTCGTGATCCGTTGTTTGTTTTGATGCATCTCAGGGATCCTGGAGACATGGATTACTACTGTCAATATGATGAAGCTCCAACCCTACGAGAAGAGAGAGAGAGAGGAGTTACGAGAAGCCATACTCAGTTTCGCTAGGTATCAAACTCAGTTCATGGACGAAACGAGATTGGCCATGAAGAAGTTGAAACTGCAAATAGGAGAACTCGCAGTCATTTTGAACAGCGAACAGCAAATTGAGGAGCACGAACCACGCTGACTATTGAGGAATGCGGTGAGATAGTTGGTGTAGAAAAGGAAAAGATTGCGAGAGATCGATTATTTACCTTCTTGGATTACGTGGAAATTCTTTTTTGCACCTATTACAGAAGAAACACCGCTAGCTATCATGGCTGATCCCCAATTAGGAAGCCCATACCATCAAGGGTGCCCCCCTAGAGTTGAGAGATGTAGAGAATTTCACGGATTCCAACATTATAGAAAGCATAAAAGACTGCACTTGTGTACTTGGGGATAATTGTATGTTTAAGGCTCTTGTTTGAACAAATGGTCGTAGGAAATTGAGACCTACAATAATAAATCGTGGATTGCAAGCGATTCGCGAAGGATCAATGGGAACTCGTCTTGCGGTTAATTGCGTCCGGCTAAAAAGGCGTTAAAAACGCTTGTTGAGAAAGCAACCAGCGTTTTCAATTATGTTATTTTAATTTACGTCTTTAGTTTATTTTATTTTGTCTAGAACAATCTCACGGTCTTGGGTTCTTGTGTATGTGTTGTGATGGACAGTCTGAGGCCAATAAATTGAAGGCGAAAAATTGAAGAACATCGAGGATTCCCGAGAAAAAGCGGGTAGCGCGCGCTGAAGCAGTCGCGCGAAAAGCTGAAAAGGCGAAGTTTAAGCGTCGCGGCGTCGAGCGGGAGCGCGGCGCGGCGTGAAATTCGAAAAAGTCGCAGAACATTGGCGTGGCTAGCGAACAGCGGCGCGGCGAAATCGAAATTAAAATTAAAGCGCCCGAATCAGATTTTCCCCAATTTAAAAACTAAAACCTAATCCCCTTCTCCACAAAACACACGAAAATCCAAAATTTACCCACAAATCCTCCACAAATCAAACCCAACCACAACCAAAACTCTTAAATTCCTAAAACCCTTAGCTATCTCAACCAACAAAACTCCATCCCATTGCCTCAAATCACTATCAAAAACAAGAACACTGAAGAACACCATAAAAAGGTAATCTTCATCTTTTCTTGAAAGCTTTAAGTAGTTAAAAGAAGGTAGTGGTTTGGAGAAGTGTTGCATTGTGAAGTAGTTGGGGTGCTGAAAAATTGGTTGTGAAGTTTAGAGAAGGAGTAGACAAGGAGGGTGTGGGTATTGCGTAGTAGAGTTGAAGTTTGGGGGTGTTTGTGTTTTAGCTGCTAAATTGTTGATTGTGTTGGGGAACATTTGTGCCACTAAGTTGTAAGCTGCAAAAAGTGTTTTAACCATGTCCGCCAGAAAGAGAAGAGCCTCGCCTCACCCATTGTCTGATGATACTAGGTTTGTGAGCTACAAGCCTTCCAAATATACAAAAGCTTAGTCTTAGGCCCTTAATCCACTGAAGAGGAATGGTATCGAGAGAGTCGCAGGAGGAGGATGCCTATGAGCCCATTCGGGCAATGATTGAGATGATGGGGTGAAGGAGATTTGTAAACCCAGACAAGATAGCACCTATGAACACAGCAATGGTACGTGAATTCTATGCTAACTTTCCAGAGAGGGTGGACAATGAATGCTTTGTAAGGGGAAAATATATGCCTGTAATGGCAGAAGTGATAAATATATCTCTAAAGACACCAGATGTTGAAGAAAGAGGTGGCGGCAAAGCTCACTTGACCGTGGTCGAAGCACCACCAATATCAAGCGGGGCCGTTGCGAACCACGATAAGCTACCGCAGGCTGCATTTGATATTGCGAAATGGGTCGAAGGGTGGCGAGTGCGGTTCAACCAGCGACCAAGGGTTGGCTATATTTCATCGATGCCGTCTGATCCCATCCGCGCTTCACCCGAGTGCGAGAAGATAGAATCAAATTGATATATGGGATCATGGCGGGGAAAACAATTGATGTGGGAAAAAGATAGTGCGAGCATTGAAGAAATAGCGAGTTGGTGACAGCGGTGGATTGGGACATGGCTAACTTATCACGATTTATGTCACGTGAATGGGGTCCCGATCCTACCAGCGATACTAATGAGAGAAACCAATGCGTGCATGACATATGGGATAGTGCACTCTTTCCCGGACCAAGTCCCGCGAAGAAGAAGGCACAACCACGGCGGCGGCCAGCGAGGCCGCAATGAACGAAGATGAGCCTGAAATAGGGGCTCAATATGCGTCAGGGCCTAGCCACCAGCCTACCACAGATTCAGAACCCTCAGTGCCCATGATGGAGCAATTGCTTCAAAATCAGATGATGATGATGCAGAGTTTGGACACAGTGATACAAGGACAGCAAGAAACGCGGCAGCAAATTAATGAGATGAGCTCCTTGTTCAACCAGTGGTCCATGCACTATCCCATGCCACCGCCGCCACCACCATTTTAGCCAAGTCTGTAAGTGTCTTATTTCTTTTATTGTCTTTGAGTCTACACACATTGGGGACAATGTGTGATTTAAGTTTGGGGGGGTGTTTTATTTGTGTTTTATTTTATTTTATTTAAGTCCTTTTTATTGTTTTGTGTATATTTTGAGTCACAATTTTTTTTCTTTTGAGTCATAATTGCCTGTCAAAGATCATGTATGCTGTAGTTGCTAGAAACACCTAGTGAAGTAAGGTGGAATAATGTAATGGAATTAGAAGCAACTATCTAAACACTTAGGTTAGATATGCCAAAAACTCACAAAATCTGTCTATTTGGAGTTTCTTGCTTGAATTGTGCATGCTGAATACCTATGTGTTATGATTGCTTGCTATTTGAGGCGAAATAGTTAGGATATGCATGTTAGGGAGATGACTCAGGCATTTCTTTGATAGCCAATTCTTACCACTCTTTTCTATCCCGGACTTTAAAAGTATCCCTAGTCAGCCCCATTGAGCCTAAAAATTGAAACTTCTTCTTTGACACCCTATATTCCCACAAATTGTGCCATAATTAAAATATGAAATAGTGGAATAAATTGTGTTAAAAAAGAGACAAAAAGAGTGAACAACTTTGATGCACCCCAATAAAAGAGTAATAAGAAATAGGCAAAAACCTAAGTTTGGGGGTGCTTGTCATTATTATACACTTCACTCTCCCAAAACAAAAGAGGGGAAAGATTGAATTGAAGTGAAGGAAAGAACCAAAAGAAAAGGGAAACAATGAAAAACTAAAGAGTTTATGGTACACGAAATGAGCCTAAATGCCTATTTTTACCTACCTATACCTAAGCCTACATTACAACCCTTAAAAGTCCTGAAGATTTCTTAGATGCATAACCATGATTAGTGGAGAATGACAAGTAAACATGCCATAGAATTTTTCTATTTTACAAGCATGATTCAGTATGTTGACTTCCATTAAGCATGATAAAAATGAGTTTGCGAAATATCTAGCTTAATGTGTTTAGTGTGCTAAAAATTTCATGCTATATGTTCCTGCATATTATTCTGCTAACCTTTATGTTTTTCTAGATAACATCAATGCAGCAAAAGTGATCAATATCAGTGAGTCTTTTATTTTTCATTTTCTTGAGTCCTTTATTTCTTTCTTTCTATCTTTGCTCGAGGGCGAGCAAAGGTTAAGTTTGGGGGTATTTGATCGGTGTATTTTATATACACTTTTCGAGTCATTTTTAGTTAGTCTTTTGTCCCTTTTTGTACAAATAAGTGTCGTATTAGGATAGATTTTCTTTCTTTTGAGTTAAAGTGGTTAAAATGGCCAAATGACGGAAAATGAGCTAAAAGACGGCAAAAATGGAGGTTCAGGCGTAAGCGAAAGTGGCGAGCGAGGCGGGCAGTCGCGGCGCTACCATGCAACGATAGCAGGGCGCGGCGCCAATATCGAAGAGGCTGCAGAGGTTCCAGCGCCGCGCCGCACACGAAGATCGGGCGCGGCGCCAAATCACCCGTCTGCAGAGTTCGCGCGCGCCACGCGGAAAATCGAGTTTTTAGACAAAATTACAGGCCATGCACGAAGGAAAAGTTTGAGCGGTTTTCAGACTATAAAAGGAGAACCCTCGGCAGTTCTAAAGGGTTTCCTTTCTTGCACAACACAACGTGTTCTTGAATTGAAGATTGGAGACCCTAAACTTAGTAATTTTCTTTTCTTTTCTTTCTTTTATTTGATTTTGTATGATGAACCTTGAATTAGTTCTTGTCATGTCAATGGCTAGGAACTAATTCTTTTATAAGACTTTCATGTTGATTCACTAGAAACTTATGTTATGAATTAATGCGTATACATGGTTATTCTTCTTCTTGTTGAGATTTATCCGATAATTGTTTTGAATGCTTGGTAATTAATTGATCACTAATTATCATTATTTATATGATTTCTAATCAAACTTGAAAGGAGGAGGTTGTGAATATCTTTGTAAGTTGGGTAGACATATTTTAGATTGGAGATGAAAATACCTCAATTATTTATGTAAGCGTTAATGAGAGGCTTAACAACCCTAATTTTACGCGTAGTGCGTGACGGTTAACTAAGTTTTGTTCTTAATCCTCCTATAGAGTTATCCTTATCAGAAAGGTAGAAAGAGCAATATTGGGGTTGAGTGTTTATATATCCTTAATGGGAATATAAAGCGATTTCATAAACACTGCTAGCTCAGAGAGAGGAAGACCGTAATTCATTGCATTAATAAATAACATAAGACGATTGAGGAGACATGGAAGCCCTATTCTCATCCTGTTGAAGTAAACACTATAGTTAATTAGCTTTTATAATTGTTAGTTATAAACCACAAAATCAAATATCAATTACCAAATAGATACCAAAAGATAGATAGTTGGTACTTGAACCCTAATCCTTATGGACGATATTCGGTCTTACCAAGACTATATTACTTGTCACGATAACGTGCACTTGCGTTAAAGTGTGTGCATCTTTTCGCGCATCAACCGCTGTGACACAAAAGAAAGGAAAACGACCCTAATAATGTACTAAACATAAATGAAATGAGTAAAATACTAACTAAAAATGACTCAAAAAGTGTATATAAAATACACCGATCAACACCCCTGTCACGACCTAACCCCGGGGCCACGGCGGTACCTCAAAGGTACCACAATCGGTATATGTCAGAGAATGGCAGCGGAACATACATAACACATAACTTAGAGAAAAAGGTAAACATCACTGGCCAACCGATAAGGCTGCCTTCCATAAAACATACTTAAACAAAAGTATAGTAATACAACTGGTTCTTATAGCCCAAAACATATATGTGACCACAGGACTTAAACATAACACAAGCGTGGCGGACGGGGCCCCGCCATACCCTGAATGTACAAAATACCTATAGCGTCGGGAATATCCGTACCGATAGACAAGCTTAGGAGAAATGGAGCTTCGACAGGAATAGTGATCCTAAGAACGAGGATCCTCAATCACCTTACCACCTGCGGCGTGAGCGCACCCCAGAAGGGGGTCAGTACACAATATGTACCAAGTATGTAAAGCTAGAAAATACTATAATAATGATATCATAAGTCTAAAAGTAATTTGAGTCATGGAAGACAATAAAATACCTTTTCTTGTGCCTTACTAACAATGAGAGTGACAAGTATATATATACAATCTGCGTAAAATAGGGGCCTTAGGATCAAAGCAGGTGCCTCGCAGTAGTATCAATAAGCACCCTACTCGCAGGACTATTTCACCATGTAGGTCTGTGGACGCGTAGAGGTATTCCTCGCATAATGTACCACCGCGTGGGACTATTTCACCGCGTAAGCCCATGGGACTCGCGTGAGGTATTCCTCGCGTCATGGGTAGCAAATCCACGGAGCAGGTGGTATAACGATCTTGAGGACTTACCGCCGGATATACTCTTACCACGGCGGATGGTATAACGATCTTGGGACTTTCCTCGGATATACTCTTTGCTGAAGTGGTGGTATAGCGATCTTGGGGCTTGCCGCCGGATATCTCTTGCTGAAGAAGGTGGTATGGCGATCTTGGGGCTAGCCCGCCGGATATACTCTTACCTGGAGAAGGTGGTATAGCGATCTTGGGGCTTGCCCGCCGGATATACTCTTACCTAGCTCAGCTGTCATCGTATCATAATCATAAATAAGTTAAGAAAACTTATAACTTATTATTAGTCTTGTTCATATACCCTCTCATTTTAGTTTACTTAAGGCACTTAATCATATCTTTAATAAAAGAACACCGGGAGTTTAACCCAAGTACTACATCTTGACTCTTTTGAAAATGACTTTATACATAAAACTCTTGGGCAATTGATGTCTTAAAACCAATTTGCCTCGCCATATACTTATCTTACTTAGAGTAAATCTCTTCTCATTAACCTTTTATGAAGCTAATAAATCAACTTCCCATAAAGTTGTTATATTAACTCTACACTTTAGTAAAATCATACTTTTCCCCTAACTAAGGGACTTATACATTCTTAAAACAAAACAAGTCATTATATACTTAAAACAAGTAAGAATACCAAATCTTGTCGTCTGCAGTACTACGTAGTTTCATCTATTCATGCTCGAGAGATAGGAAAGCTTCACATACCTCTTTGGTCAATCCACTTGCTAAGTCCAAATTACCGCAAGTAATATGTCAACTTAAAATAACCATGATACATTTATTAACTTCTAATCTTAATGTAGAACAATCCAAGTTCAAAGTCACTAATTTCTATGAAAAATTGGGCAGCATTTCCTTTGTTTCTATATACTTTGCCACCTTTCACAAGGCCGAATTTATCATCCAAACGCCACATTTAAGGCTCAACAATCCAACATTTCAAAGGGGATTACACACCTAAACTTGGGTGTGTAAAATTTTGCCCCAAAAAGGTACAACAATTCACTTAGCAATTCTAAGGTAGTTTTTAGGCTACAATATGCTCATAATATCTTCTTAACCAATTCCTTCACATTCAAACCATAGTTCTTACATGCAATGAGTCTAAGAGCATTATTTACTACCACAAGTTCTTCATTAACATGCGACACTAAAAACTACTTCTAAAGGAAGAAATGTTATCTTAAAGTTTTAGCCAAACTTATTCCAAATCTTTTGCTAGCTTCCTTGCCAAGAACACCACCACAACAACACCAACAAGCTAGCCACAAGCTTCCTTCTTTCTTTTACTTTTGATTTTCTTTAGGCTTGAATTTCTCTTGGAAATTTAGAGAGAAGTGGGAGCTTATGCTTTAGAGAGAGAAATTGGAAGATGACCAAGTCTTCAAGACTTGGTCAATATATTACATGCAAGAAATCAGATGGGGACAGCTTGTCACCTCCAAGTCTTTTAAAAGAAAAATGATTTTTCTAAGTTTTTCACCAAAAATCCGCGCCTTGGCGCGGCCTGAAACCCCAGCCTCTGCGAACTTTCGTGCGCGGCCACTGCTGTCCCGGCGCTGCAACTTCAGCGACCTCTCGGTACTTCGGCGCGGTCTGCATCCGGCCTTGCCTGTCGCGCTGTCAGAAACACCTTTACGTCCATTGCGCCGCGAACTTGTAATTCTCATAACTCTACTCGGCGTCTATCGGCGAGCGGTTGGTTGCGTTGGAATCTAGACTCGATGAACTACGCCCTAGGCCTTGAAACACTTAGGACTCTTAATGTATCGGGTCATAACCCGCCTCGATGTTGACTAAAACTTCTTGGAATAATCCGTCAACCTATCCTTTGAAAATTTTAAGTCTTACATGCTTTAAATGCGCTCTCATCGTGAGGTCAGAACTACGGTATAACATTCTCCCCTCTTAGAAACATTCGTCCGAATGTTCCTTCTAAACTTACTCGAACCACAACATCGACATAGACCTCTTAACTATTCTTTTGCAAATAAAGAAGCTCCGCGAGCCATGACATCTTGAGCGTAAATGCTAAATCAAAACTAACAAGCGGAAAGTGGGTTACACGGAGGTATAGGAAATAGGTGAGGTACTTCTTCATCATGTCATCCTCTGCTTCCCGTCATTTCCTCCTGTTCTCGTTCAGCCATGGGACCTTGTGGAAGCACGTCTTTCGTCGAAGTCGTCTAACGGCGATCGAGTGTCGTATGGGACTCTCCTCATCGATAACTCCTCTCTGTCACTTGGACATCGTGGGCCGGGTGCACTCTAGATGGATCTCTAATACATTTCCAACATGGACACATGGAAAAGCTGGATGTCTGCCTCCAAATCGGACGGCGGATCTAACTCATGTGCAACCACTGCCACCTGCGGACAATCCGATCGACCCGATGTACCTTGGGCTAAGCTTCCCTGCTTTCCAAATCTCATCACGCCGCGCCGTAGGCGTACCTAGAAAAACCCAATCATCTACCTCAAATTCCAAGTGTCGCGGATGATCTGCATCTGACCTGCCGACTACGAGTGCCAACAACCGCTCTGGATAAGCTTCACCTTATCCTTTGCTGTGAACTAAGTGCGGCCCGACTAAGCGAACTTCTCACCTCGAACCGACTATCGGTGACTGCACTTCCTCGTATAAGGCCTCGTAAAGGCGCCGTCGAATCTTTGGAATGGTAGTGTTGTTGTAAGCAAACTCCAAGAGGCAAATGATCCTCTCGGCTACCCACGAAATCAATAACACAAGCCGCGACATATCCTCGAGTGTGCGGATAGTGCGCTCGGCTGTCCGTCGATGCGAGGATGAAATGTCGTCTTGAGACTCACTGTGTCCCTAATCCCCGAAAAGACCTCGAAGTTAGCGAAGCTGGGCCCTCTATCTGATATGATTGACAGGGACTCGTGCGATCTCACAATCTCTCTAATATATAATCGGCATAGTCCTCGGTGAAGCGTCGTTACGGCCAGGAAGAAAATGGGCTGATTTACGTCGACTATCGACAATCACCCAAATGGAATCATGCTTCCCTCGAGTGGTAGGTAGCCACGTAATAAAATCCATATTTATCACCTCCCACTTCCAGTTGGAATATCGATAACTGCAATGACCAGCGGGCTTACGGTGCTCAATCTTAACCTGGCGACAATTCGGGCGTGCCACGAACTCCGCGGCGTCCTCTTTAGGCCATCCGCCAATACACGCATCGAGGTCATGATACATCTTAGTCGATCCGGATGAATAGAATAACGAGCATTGTGTGCCTCACGAATCTGGCGGCGAAGTCTGTCCGCATCGGGAACACCTGGCCCTCGAATCTTAGCACCCCGTGCGCTACCTCAAATAGACTCTCTCTTTACGAGCAGGCGTCTCGATGCCGTACCAAAATCGGATCCTCATCATCGCCTCTTCGCCTCGGCGATGGAAGACTCGGCAACCTCTCGAACCAATTCGTCACTATCAGAATCAACCAAAGCGAATCCCGAGGCTCGCTAGGCGATGTAACTCTCGGACCGTATCCTCTTCTGCGGTGAACATCAGACGGACTACCCGTCGATCTGCGACTAAGGGCATCTGCAACTACATTGGCCTTCCGGGTGGTATAGAATGTCAACATCGTAATCCTTAAGTAGCTCGACCACGTCTGCAGCCATGAGTTCGACTCCTGCGGTGAAGATATCTTGGAGACTCTTGTGGTGCAATGTAAATGTTCCACATGAACTCCGTATAAATAATGTCTCGGACGCTTGAGGCATGAATCACGGTGCAACTCCAGTCATGTGTGGGATAGTTCTTCTCATGCTTCCTAAGTTGTCGAGATCATAAGTTATAACTCTGTAGTCTTTGCATCAGCGCTGGCCCAGCTGCGACACGCGTCCTGATATACCACGTATCCATCTAAGCCCTCGGAAGAGTAAGAAGCGGGGCGGTCGTCTTCTCCTTTAGCAGCTGGAAACTTTCCTCACAGTATCCGTCCACGAACATGGCGCCAAGTCGGCTTAGTCAAAGAGTGAAATAGAAGCAAACTTCTCTGAAACCTCAGATAGTAACTGAGGCCCAGTGCGCGCCTCAGTCGGTGTAGTGGAGTGCAGGCCAAGTCTTGGCTGCTTCAATCTTATTTGTATCAACCGAATCTGTCGGCCCAGATAACATGCCCTAAGAAAGCCAGCGAAGCCAACGAACTTCGCGCCGAGAACTTGACATCTGTTGCGGTCTCGGAGGACTCGTCACCGTCGCCGAATGATCGTATGCTCTGCTTGTGCGCGAATATACCAAGATATCATCAATGAACACTATAACGAACATATCCAGAATGGCACGAACACCACTATTCATCAAATCCATGAATCTGTGGGGCGTTGGTCAACGAAAGACATCACCACGAACTCATGGTGCCCATCAGGGTCTGAATGCGATCTTTGGGATATCTATCTCTCTAACTTTCACTTTGATGATAACCAAACCGCGAGTCTATCTTGGAAAAACACTTTGCACCACTGGTGGTCAAACAAATCGTCAATCACGGGGAGGATATACATTCTTGATAGTTACCTTGTTTGCATTGTAATCAATACGCATCGCGGCGTCCGTCCTTCTTCTTTACAAACAACGGTGCTCCCGGGGAGAAAAATTTGGCCTAATAAAGCCGCTTCTCGACAAATCTTTGGTGGTTCTTCAATTCCTTCAACTCGGCGGTGCCGTCTGTATGGCGGAATAGATATCGGTCAGTGTGGCGCGAATCAATATAAAACTCAATCTCCTGCCGGGAGGATGCGGAAGCTTCGTGCGGGAATACGTGCGAAACTCTCTAACAGCGGGTGTTGAAGGTCGGTACATCGGCCTCGATGTCGAATACCGAACCGGATGGTAGATATACCCGCCGCACCATCTTCCAGCCTTGAGGTAAGAAATAAACTTACCCGCCGGCGTCGATATTCCCTTCCACTCGATAAGGCTCGCGAAGCTGGAACCGAACTAATCTCTCTCTACGGTCCGCGTTGGCATAGCAAGATGCTAGCCAATCCGTACCATATAATCACGTCAAAGTGCATCATATCGACTCTATCAGTTGGCTGAAGTCGGCGGTATCTATAGTCATAGGGCAAGCCTTATACACAGCTCATTCGGCTACGGCTGAATCACCTCTTTGGCGTAGCGCCTCAAGGTCTTATGGACTCGGGCTCTATCCACTATTCTCTTTGCAATATGAGGAGATATGTAGGACAAGGTAGAACACGGATCTATCAAAGCATATCGTCATGCAAGAAACCAATAATGTACAGTGGCGACATGGCGGCGCCTCGCAGTCTGTCATTGGGCATAGCATATATGCGGTTACGAGGACCGCTAGGCCAGAACCCTACCACGACCTCTGCGGTGGCTGCGGCCATAAGTACTACGCCTCCGGCGTCTAACCATCGAAGATGAAGACCCGACAACGGACCCGTCGGTTGAGCAATGCGCTCCGCCGCTAAGGATGGACAATCCTTCTTGAGATGGCCACTGGCCCACAAGAGTAACATGCTCGAACCCATCGGCACTCGCCGGATGAGACCTCTGCGCATCGAACACAGAGGTAGGTGGTCTCGATTAGTCTTTGGTCTCTGCCTCGCACGAAAACACGAAGTCTGGAGCCACGACTGCTCACGAATAACCTGGCGATCGGACCTCTGCGGAAAGCGAGAAGGAGCACTGCTGTCTTTGGTGGAATGTGGACTGATCTGCTGAAATTTGCCCGCCTCGAAGAAGCGCCACGAGCCTGCGTCACGGCCTCTTGGGCTGGCCCAAATCTAGGCGATCTGCCTCTCTGCATCCTCGATCCACAATGCGTCGCTGCGTCTGGCGATATCCATCCACAGCTAAGAGCCACCCCCAAGCGTCGATAATCATATGACGGTCTAACCATCACATGCTCGATGAACCACATGCGCCATGTATTACTATGGTGTCGCATATCGGCCAGAGTCAAACTCGGTGTACTCTGATAGTACTCGATCTGTCTGAGTCAGAACCTATCTACGGGCTCTCACTGCTTTCGGGAGGCGAAGTGGTCTAGGAATGCCTCCGTGAAGTGGTCTAGGAATGCCTCTCTCTGTCCTCAATCCCCTGTGCGTCGCTGCGTCACGGCAATATCCGTCCACTGGTGAAGAGCCACCCCCAAACATCACGATAATCATATGACGGTCCCAACCATCACATATCGATGAACCACATGCGCCATGTAAATTTACTATGGTGTGCGCATATCTGGCGAAGTCGAACTCGGTGTACTCACGATAGTCCTCGTCTGTCTCGAGGTCAGAACCTATCTGCGGGCTCTCCTCGCCTTAGGAGGCAAGAAGTGGTCTAGGAATGCCTCAGTGAACTCCTCCCGATCAGGTGGAAGAGCATCCTGCCCCTCGACATACCGGAAAACTCGGAGGTTCAACGCTGATATCGGCTACATTGCACGATCTTGAGTGAAAGAATGGAAACCAATCCTAAATATCCTGCGGCCTCACGATTATAGATGTGGTGCGACACGCGATAATCAGACTACTACTGAACACGATGCGTGGACACTTTCAGAGGACTAAGCGCTCACGATACCACTTTTGTCACGACGACCACCGGGGGGACCGGCCACGGCGGTACCCTGCAGGTACCACATCGGTATATGTCGAGAGAATAGCGGCGGAACATACATAACACGTAACTTAGAGAAAAGGTAAACATCATTTGGTCGGTAGATAAAGTACCTTCCATAAAACATATTTAAACAAAAGTATAGTAATCTGGTGGTTCTTATAGCCCAAAACATATATGTGACCACATCTCAAAGATAACAATTGTGGTGGGACGAGGGCCCGTACCTGAATGTACAAAATACCTATAGCGTGGGGAATATCATTACGATAGACAACTAGGAGAAATGGAGCTTACGACACGGAATAGTGATCCTAGAGCGAGGATCCTCAATCCTTACCGCTTACTGCGGCATGAGCGGCCCAGATGAAGGGTCGATTACCTGATATGTACCAAGTATGTAAAGGTGGAAAATACTATAATAATGATATCGTAAGTCTAAAAGTAAGTGAGTCATGGAAGACAATAACATACCTTTTCTTGTGCCTTACTAACAATGAGAGTGACAAGTATATATATACAATCTTTGCGTAAAATAGGGGCCTTAGGATCAAAGCAGGTGCCTCGCGTAGTATCGATAAGCACCCTACTCGCGGGACTATTTCACCGCGTAGGTCTGTGGACCGCGTAAGGTATTCCTCGCATAAGTGTACCGCCCGCGTGAGACTATTTCACCGCGTAAGCCCATAAGGACTCGCGTGAGGTATTCCTCGCATCATGGGTAGCAAATCCGCGGAGCAGGTGTTATAACGATCTTGGGGACTTACCCGCCGGATATACTCTTACCCGGCGGATGGTATAACGATCTTGGGGACTTTCCTCGGATATACTCTTACTGAAGTAGGTGATATAGCGATCTTGGGGCTTGCCCTCGGATATCTCTTACTGAAGAAGGTGGTATGGCGATCTTGGGGCTAGCCCGCCGGACATACTCTTACCACGGAGAAGGTGGTATAACGATCTTGGGGCTTGCCCGCCGGATATACTCTTACCACTAGCTCAAGTCATCGTATCATAATCATAAATAAGTTAAGAAAACTTATAACTTCTTATTAGTCTTGTTCATATACCTCTCATTTTAGTTTACTTAAGGCACTTAATCATATCTTTAATAAAGAACAGGAGTTTAACCCAGTACTACGTCTTGACTCTTTTGAAAATGATGCTTTATACATAAAACTCTTGGGCAATTGATGCCTTAAAACCAATTTGCCTCACCATATACTTATCTTACTTAGAGTAAATCTCTTCTCATTAACCTTTTATGAAGCTAATAAACCAACTTCCCATAAAGTTGTTATATTAACTCTACACTTTAGTAAAATCATACTTTTCCCCTAACTAAGGGACTTATACATTCTTAAAACAAAACAAGTCATTATATACTTAAAACAAGTAAGAATACCAAATCTTGTACGTCTACCGTACTACGTAGTTTCATCTATTCATGCTCAAGAGATAGGAAAGCTTCACATACCTCTTTGGTCAATCCACTTGCTAAGTCCAAACTACCGCAAGTAATATGTCAACCTAAAATAACCATGATACATTTATTAACTTCTAATCTTAATGTAGAACAATCTAAGTTCAAAGTCACTAATTTCTATGGAAAATTGGGCAGCATTTCCTTTCTTTCTACATACTTTGCCACCTTTCACAATGCCTAATTTATCATCCAAACGCCACATTTAAGGCTCAACAATCCAACATTTCAAAGGGGATTACACACCTAAACTTGGGTGTGTAAAATTCTGCCCCAAAAAGGTACAACAATTCACTTAGCAATTCTAAGGTAGTTTTTAGGCTACAATATGCTCATAATATCTTCTTAACCAATTCCTTCACATTCAAACCATAGTTCTTACATGCAATGAGTCTAAGAGCATTATTTACTACCACAAGTTCTTCATGCAACATGCGACACTAAAACTACTTCTAAAGGAAGAAATGTTACCTTAAAGTTTTAGCCAAACTTATTCTAAATATTTTGCTAGCTTATGCCAAGAACACCACCACAACAACAACAAGCTAGCCACAAACCATGCTTTCTTTTACTTTTGATTTTCTTTAGGCTTGAATTTCTCTTGGAAATTTAGAGAGAAGTGGGAGCTTAAGCTTTAGAGAGAGAGAGAAATTGGAAGATGACCAAGTCTTGAGACTTGGTCAATATAATACATCTGAGAAATCATATGGGGGACACATGTCACCTCAAGAGTCTTTTAAAAGAAAAATCTGATTTTCTAAGTTTTTCAGCTCAAATCCGCGCGGCGCGCCGCCCATGCGTATGCGACTCTGAAACCCGCACCTCTACGAACTTTGTCGCGGCCACGATGTCGGCGCGGCGCTGCAACTTCAGCGACCTCTCGGTACTTTTGCGGCGACCGCATCCGGCCGCGCCGCCGCGCTGTCAGAAACACCTTTACGTCCATTGCGCCTTCGAACTTGTAATTCTCGTAACTTTCTACTCCGATGTCTTATCGGCGAGCGGTTGGTTGCGTTGGAATCTATACTCGGCGAACTACGCCTAGGCCTTCGAAACACTTAGGACTCTCAATGTATCGGGTCATAACCCGCCTCGAAGTTGACTAAAACTCGCCCGGAATAATCCGTCAACCTATCCTTTGAAAATTTTAAGTCTTACATGCCTTAAATGCGATCTCATCGTGAGGTCGAACTACGTGGTATAACAACCCGATCATGTGACGGTCTTCGTACACTGAGATTGTCTCTGAAATCTTCAAAATGCTCCGAGGGAAGACCTTTTTTAAAGATGTCTGCAATTTGATATCTGGAAGGGACATGTCAGACGCGTACTTGTCCACTAGCTACCTTCTCTCGAACAAAATGAATGTTCATCTCAATATGTTTAGTGTGTTGGTGTTGAACCGTATTCTCAGAAAGGTAGATGACATTAACATTATCACAATAAACCAAGGTAGCCTTCTCAATAGGATAATGAAGTTCTAATAGAAGATTACGTAACCAACTGATACACCCCGTAAGTCCAGGACATGTAAAAGAGAATATACGTAAGGAAACAAGACTTGGAAATTAGTACGAAAGGAGGAATTGTTTTTCCGACGGAAAATCTTCCGAACGCCGGAAAGGAAAAATGTTCGTTGTTGAGAATTGGATTCTCAAAATGCATTATTTGAAGAGTATGGAACTCTTAACATTATGGAAATTTATTTTTCTGGTTGGTCACGTGGGGCCCGCAGAAATTTTACGTTTTGTGGGGCCACGAGGTTCTGAATTTTATGGATGAATGAGAGGCGACCGTGGCACCCGCGTGTGGTCTTGGACGAAAAATTTTAAGGGTAAAATGGTCATTTACCATGGTGGAAGATAAGTCTTGCTAGGCAAGATTGTTGACGAGGTCGACTTGCCAATGTGCTTAATCCTTGTGATCTTCATCTTAGCCACCCGTTTGTTTAAGTCTAAGCCATCGATGTGTTATAAATACATACTAGTAGCAAGACAAGGTCTTGAAGACTTAGAAAAATTTCCTGACATTTCTTGTCACTATGTTGCTCTCGGCTTTGTGCCGTTTAGGAAGACAAAAATTTGTAGTTTTGATCCATTATTCACAAGACTTAAACTCAAGGTTCTAAGAGTATTATAAGGTTATCTCGATAGAAAGATTGCGGAAAGGCGGCGTTTTCCACGTTAGTCATGGCGGAAACAAGGAGTTCTTGACTTTGAAGTTGGAACTTGAAGATGGAGTTCTTCGTAGGCTTCTAAGGAGTGCTTGAGCGGATTGGAACATAAGGAAAGGAGCTAAGAATTTGCTAAGGAGGCGACTTTGAATCTTGGAATTTTAAGGGCTTGGAAAGGTATAATCTTGTCGTTTTAGCATTTAAGGTTTACTTATTGTTGTAGCTATGGATATTATGCAAGCATGAGTTATATATTATGTAGTTGGATAAGTGTATTGGCTATTGGAACCTAATCAGAAAACTAGCATGTTTAGCCTTAAGATTGGAATTGAGTTGATTATTAGTTTGTCGCGTTGTATAAGAAGGAAATTATAGTTGTTGAAGTTGTTTATGGCTATATAATATGTTAGACCTTAGAACTTGGAATTGGAAAAGGATTGGAAAAAGGACTTGTGTTATGTTATTGTTGGTAGAGAATGGCTTGTGGTATTAAACTACATTATGAATTGTGGGCGGAATTTTACGTATTGTAAGGCGTGTAATCCCCTTTGTTTGGTTGTTGTTTTGAGCCTTAAATGTGGCATGTTGGTTATTGTATTCGCACTTGAAAAAGTGGCAAAATGAGTAGAAACAAAGGAAGTCTTTGCCCAGATTTTCCGTAGAATTAGAGGCCAGTATACTTAGTATTATTCTCGTTAGAGACTAGAAGTTGATAGTCTTGTTGTGACCATTATAGGTTGACAACCTACGAATTAGCGCTTGTGGATTTAGCGAAAGGTATGTGAACTATCTAGCATGATTCCTTAAGATAAAGAAAGTATGTCTACTCCTTAAATGATCCATTCCTTGGTTGTATTTGGATTGCCTAAAATAAATTTGTTCTATGTACTTATGATTGTACTTTGATGTTTAAATTGTAAGTTGTATAATACATTGCCTTAGTGAAGTTGGATTCTTAAAAGTAAGAGTATTTTACTTAAAGTACATAGAGTCTTGAAAAGGAAGTGGTTTCAAATCTTTTGGCTAGTGCCTTAGTTCCAAAACCTAAGGGTGTTATAATGACTTTAGAAGTCAAAGGGGTGATTTACTTAATTGTTTTAAGAGAGGAGAAATGACATGATTTAAGAGAAGTAACTTGTTTTAAAGGTGTGAGTTACTTGAGGTTTAAAAGTAGAAGAAACTTGTTTTCTAAATATTAAGAGACTTAAAGTATTTTGAAAGTTAAGAACTTGATTTGTAAGTATGTGATACTTGGTTTAAGTATAAGTCTCTTGGTTATAAAAAGGAATGAATATGTCTAAAACCATAAAGGGTTATAACGGCTTTATCGGAAGTTGGTTATAACGACTTTATGGAAGGTTAAGAAAGTTGTCTATTTTGATTATTAGGCATAAGTTGCCTAGATTGTGAAAATTTGAAGTTACTTGATTCCAAGCTTTGAAATGAGTTTTCTAAAGGTGTAGTAACTTACTTTGAAAAATAGACACACCTTGATACTACGGGTGTTAGTATCTTGGGGTTTTACATAAAAAAGTCTTTTGAAAAGAATGCGTGAAGTACTTTGCTATTTAATTGAGAATTATTCTATGTGTGCCTTGATAAGTACTTTGATCATTTAATTGAGAATTATTCTATGTGTGACTTGATAAGTACTTTGGCTTGATTAATTGAGAATTGCCTATATGTCTTGGTGATAGCCTTTGAGTGCAAGTATTATGTTTTATTCGTTCTTGCGACTGGTTGGAGTAAGTTTACTTGGGCGTCTGTGGTGAGATGGGTATGCTTCCATTATTTGTGTTACCCTGCGGTCGTGCTTATACGATGTGGGATGTCGGGCATGCGACGCGAGGATAACGATCTTGACCACGAGGATACTCGGACATCTTATCGATGTAGGATTGGGCATGTGACTTGTTTGTGTTACCTACGGTCGTGCTTATACGATGTGGGATCTTTGGGCGTGCGACGCGAGGATACCATGGTTAGATGTGGGATGATGGATACCCGGGCGGGTTTGATTCGGTTGTTTGTATAGATGGAGGATACTCGCTTGGATATGTATTGGTGTTACATTATATCCGGGCATAATTGATATTATGGGTGAGACCCGTAGTTATATTTGAATAGTGACTTTGAGGCATCGTCCACGACTTGATACTTGCTTATGTATTGTATCTTGTAGGTTGGCTATCATACATGTCTCTTATTTTTAAATTTGTTATGATTTCATTCACGATGCCTTTCACATGCGTTGCCCGTCTTGACCTCGCCGAGTGCGTTAAATGCGAGTTTTTTGGTGATCTGCAGTGTAGGACCACCTTTCGAGTTTTGGATAGCTCATACATTGAGTTTATCTTTTGTATAGTTCCTTGATGCGAGGCTTTATGCGGTTATGGCGGGGCCTTGTCCGTCGTATTCTGTAAACTCTTAGATATTCATATGTGGGATTGGACTCATGTACGGTGTGGTGTCTTTTGTTTATGTATATTATATGGCAGCCTTGTCGGTTTTGCCTTGCACGTACGTTGGTTTTAAAAAAAAAAGATGAGGTGTTATTTGATTTCCGCAGTTTACTTAGTTGTTATGGTAGAAGGGTGCCCAGGTAGGGCACCGATCCGAGGTTGGGCGTGGCGAGTGGTATCAGCGATCGGTCCTCGGAATGTCTGGTGTCTGTAAGTCTTGATTATCGGTGTGTTCCCGTAAACAAGAGGCTCTGAGACTTTTAGGAGTTAGTTTCTATTCTTCTCACTCTAGATCGTGCCATAGAGCGTGTTAGTAAGATAATTCCTCTCGACGTAATTTTTATTCTGATTATGCCTCCGGAGAGAAGGGCAAATGAGTAGCGAGAGGCTACTAGTCGGACTCGAGAGAGTTGATAGGGCTCGTGCCGGTATACGAGATATTGTGTCGCGATCGGCGAGTTCTTCTGCGCCGAGTTTTGAGACCCGGCACGAGCCTCCGGTTTCTCGGTTAGGAGAAGACTATAGGAGTCGTGAGGAAGCGGTTATGTTATTGACCAAGATAAGCGGTGCTCTGATTTCATCAGCGAGAGGTTATTCGGCGATGCCAGTGTCACGAGAGGGTAGAGGCAGCGGAGATCGGCGTAAGAGGCTGGGCGGTTGGTTATCGGTGAAGTTTTGGGCCGGAGTGAGATGTCGTCGACCTACCCGGTACATACCGCGGTTCCACGGATGGGATATTGGACCCCTTAAGGTATTTAGGAGCGGTCCAACCTCCGGTCGAGGTTACCGAGGCGAGGATTTTCTCGTCGAGCCACTAGTCTCGGTGTTTGAGATGTAGTAAGCGTCATTCGGAAATGCCGTTATGGCACGTGTGTTTGTTTTTATTGTGGCGTCGGGCCATATTGGAGTATGTCCTTTTAGAAAGAGCAGGTGGTGGCTCGGCTATGAGGCAGTAGTTGGTTCCACTTTCCTCGCGTGTCGTCCCCGAGGCGGTGTTGGATGTCGGCCGGCCGTGGTAGAGTCGAGTGGAGTTTATAGTTCTGGCGGTCCTTGAACGCATGCGTGACTACTAGGCGGGATCGGAAGCGACGTCTCGTGGGGTTACGGTATATTTTGATTCTTTTGAATCATCGATGCGTTGATAGATTCACTAGCATATATGTTTTCCCTTTGTTGCTAGCAGTTTTAAGTGATAGTACCCCCAGAGGTAGGAATACTTTTATTAGTAAAGTGAAAAGTTAAGAATGTTGACAAGAATGATAAGTGAACTGAGACTATAGTTGTGTAGAGTTCACAAGTTGTAATTACCCCGTAACAGTGGAAGACCGATAGGGAAGGATGTACAGTAGAAATACTTTGGCTTATGTGATGAACCTCTAGTGAATGGGAGGATTGGGTGAGAAGTACCTTGAGATAAGAGAGAGTTTTAGTTCAGACTAAGAATAAGAGGTTAAGTGTGACGATGGGTCGGGTTATGGACTCGATTCGGGTCGGTAGATAGTATGGAATCGGGTGATGTCGGTTGGTAATGGTCATTATGTGATAGGGTCACGAGGATGCGGGCCCAAGTTTAGTTAATCGTTATGCGAGTTTGTGGGCGGCGTTCCACGAATCAGTCGTAAGGACCGAGAAGAGCCTTAACGGGAATGTAAGTAGAAATATGGCCAAGTTTGGATAGTAACTCGAGTTGGAGAATAGAAACAATATTTGAGATTTTGTCGTGTACTAGATAAGTTTGAAATGCGAAAGTATGACAAGTAAGAAATAAAGGAACCTATAGGGATCCGTGTTTGATGAGGCTGTAACCTTGAGTTTTGTGAGAAGGACCACGAGCGGAAGGTCCATTATTATGTTTCGTATGTTGTGGTGGCCGTATGTGGCATCGTTGGTCTTGTGCGATTTTGATTGATAGGCATAGTATAGAGATTGTCGGAGTGTGTATAGGTTGACAGACTAAGAACATTCGAGGCGAATGTTTCTAAGGGAAGAATGTTATACCAGTAAGTCGGGACATGTAAAGAGAGAATGCGTGAAACAAGACTTGGAAATTAGTACGAAAGGAGAATTGTTTTTACGACGGAAAATCTTAGAGGAAAGGAAAAATGTTCGTTGTTGAGAATTGGATTATCAAAATGCATTATTTGAAGAGTATGGAACTCTTAACCTTATGATAATTTATTTTTACGGATTTGGTCACGTGGGGCCCACCCGAGGAATTTTATGTTTTGTGGGACCCACGAGGGTTACAGAATTTTATGGACGAATGAGAGGGCGACACATGGCACCCCCACATGTGGTCTTGGACGAAAAATTTTAAGGGTAAAATGGTCATTTACCATGGTGGAAGATAAGTCTTGCTAGCTTGAGATTGTTGACGAGTCAGTAATGCTTAATCCTTGTGATCTTCATCTTAGCCACCCGTTTGTTTAAGTCTAAGCCATCCAATGTGTTATAAATACATACTAGTAGCAAGACAAGGTCTTGAAGACTTAGAAAAATTTCACAACATTTCTTGTCCACTATGTTGCTCTCGGCTTTGTGCCATTTAGGAAGACAAAAAATTGTAGTTTTGATCCATTATTCACAAAACTTAAACCCAAGGTTCCTAAGAGTATTATAAGGTTATCTCGATAGAAAGATTGCGGAAAAGGCGACGTTTTCACGTTAGTCGCGAGGCGGAAACAGGAGTTCTTGACTTTGAAGTTGGAACTTGAAGATGGGTTCTTCATGACAGGAGTGCTTGAAGCGGATTGGAACATAAGGAAATGAGCTAAGAATTTGCTAAGGAGCGACTTTGAATCTTGGAATTTTTAAGGGCTTGGAAAGGTATAATCTTGTCGTTTTAGCATTTAAGGTTTACTTATTGTTGTAGCTATGGATATTAGCAAGCATGAGTTATATATTATGTAGTTGGATAAGTGTATTGGCTATTGGAACCCTAATCCGAAAACTAGCATGTTTAGCCTTAAGATTGGAATTCAAGTTGATTATTAGTTTAACTCGTCGCATGTTGTATAAAGAAGAAAATTGTAGTTGTTGAAGTTGTTTATGGCTATATAACATGTTAGACCTTAGAACTTGGAATTGGAAAAGGATTGGAAAAGGACTTGTGTTGTGTTATTGTTGGCCGAGAATGGCTTGTGAGTATTAAACTTCGCCATTATGAATTGTGGGCGGAATTTTACACGTATTGTAAGGCGTGTAATCCCTTTGTTTGGTTGTTGTTTTGAGCCTTAAATGTGGCATGTTGGTTATTGTATTCGGCCTTGAAAAGGTGGCAAAATGAGTAGAAACAAAGGAAGTCTTTGCCCGATTTTCCGTAGAATTAGAGATAGTATATTTTGTATTATTCTCGTTAGAGACTAGAAGTTGATAGTCTTGTTGTGACCATTATAGGTTGACAACTAGCGTATTGCTTGTGGATTTAGCGAAAGGTATGTGAACTATCTCCTTACAGCATGATTCCTTAAGATAAAGAAAGTATGTCCTACTCGTAAATGATCCATTCCTTGGTTGTATTTGGATTGCCTAAAATAGAATTTGTTCTATGTACTTCCTTGATTGTACTTTGATGTTTAAATTGTAAGTTGTATAATCCATTGCCTTAGTGAAGTTGGATTCTTAAAAGTAAGTATTTTACTTAAAGTACATAGAGTTTTGAAAAGTGGTTTCCAAATCTTTTGGCTAGTGCCTTAGTTCCAAAACCTAAGGGTCGTTATAATGACTTTAGAGTCAAATGAGTGATTTACTTAATTGTTTTAAGAGGAGAAATGACATGATTTAAGAGAAGTAACTTGTTTTAAAGGTGTGAGTTACTTGAGGTTTAAAAGTAGAAGAAAATTGTTTTCTAAATATTAAGAGACTTGAAGTATTTTGAAAGTTAAGAACTTGATTTGTAAGTATGTGATACTTGGTTTTAAGTATAAGTCTCTTGGTTATAAAAAGGAATGAATATGTCTAAAACCATAAAGGGTTATAACGGCTTTATGGGAAGTTGGTTATAACGGCTTTATGGAAGGTTAAGAAAGTTGTCTATTTTGATTATTAGGCATAAGTTGCCTAGATTGTGAAAATTTGAAGTTACTTGATTCCAAGCTTTGAAATGAGTTTTCTAAAGGTGTAGTAACTTACTTTGAAAAATAGACACACCTTGATACTACGGGTGTTAGTATCTTGGGGTTTTACATAAAAAAAAGTCTTTTGAAAAGAATGCACGTACGAAGTACTTTGGCCTGTTTAATTGAGAATTATTCTATGTGTGCCTTGATAAATACTTTGGCCTGTTTAATTGAGAATTATTCTATGTGTGACTTGATAAGTACTTTGGCCTGTTTAATTGAGAATTATTCTATGTGTGCCTTGATAAGTACTTTGGCCTGTTTAATTGAGAATTATTCTATGTGTGCCTTGATAAGTACTTTGGCCTGTTTAATTGAGAATTATTCTATGTGTGCCTTGATAAGTACTTTGGCTTGATTAATTGAGAATTGCCTATATGTGCTGGTGATAGCCTTTGAGTGCAAGTATTATGTTTTATTACGTTGTCGCGACTCTCGGTTGGAGGGTCGGCTGCCTTGTTGTAAGTTTACTTGGACGTACCGACAGTGAGGTGAGATTCCACGGGTATGTTTCCATTATTTGTGTTACCCTACGGTCATGCTTATACGATGTGGGATCTTGGGGCATCTGGCCGCGAGGATACCCTATGGTCATGCTTATCGATGTGGGATCTGGGGCATGCGACCACGAGGATACTCGCGGACATGCTTATATGATGTGGGATTAAGGCGTGTGACCGAGTCGGGTTAGATTCGGATTTGTTTGTGTTACCCTACGGTCATGCTTATACGATGTGGGATCGGGGCATGCGACGCGAGGATACCTATGGTCGTGCTTATACGATGTGGGATTAGGGGCATGCGACGCGAGGATACCTATGGTCATGCTTATATGATGTGGGATGTCGGGCGTGCGACCACGAGGATACTCGCGGACATGCTTATACGATGTGGGATTAGGCGTGTGACGAGGCGGGTTTGATTCGGTTGTTTGTATACCCGTTGTCATGCTTATACGATGTAGGATTAGGGACATGCGACGCGAGGATACTCATGGATATGCTTATTGGTGTTACATTATATCATGGACTTGCGGTGAGGAAGGATTCCACGGGCATGATTGATATTATGGGCGTGAGACCAGTAGTTATATTTGAATAGTGACTTTGAGGCATCGTCCACGACTTGATATAACTTCTTATGTATTGTATGTGTTGTAGGTTGGCTATCATACATGTCTCTGTTTTGTTTAAGTGTTATGATTTCATTCTGATGCTACATTCTCATCACTGAGTACGTGCTTGTCTTGACCTCCTTGAGCTGCGTTACATGCCGCGAGTTTAGTGCAGATTTGGTGATCTGCAGTGTAGGACCACCTTTCGAGTTTTGGATAGCTCATACATTGGGAATTTATCTTTTGGTATAGTTCCTTGATGCGAGCTTTTATGCAGTTATGGATGCAGCGGGGCCTTGTCGTCATATTTCTGTAAACTCTTGAAGTGCGTATTCATATGTGGGATTGGACTGCGTATGCGGTGTGGTATCTTTTGTTTATGTATATTATATGGCGACGCTTGTCGGCTTTGCCTTGAGCGTCGTTGGTTTTAAAAAAGCGGATGAGGTGTTATTTGATTTCCGCAGTTTACTTAGTTGGTAAGGTAGAAGGTGCGGGTAGGGCACGATCCACGAGCTTGAGGTTGGGCGTGACACCAACATGGCGCGGAGACCATATTGGCTATCCCTCGATACGGCTTCTACACTAGAATGGGATAACGCTGACTGACGTTTTGCAGACCATGAGACCAAATTATTCCCAAGAAACATACAATAGCCAGACGTAGATCGCCTGGTGTCAGGGGAACCACTCCAATCAGCATCTATATATGAGACAAGTGTAGACGTCGACGAAGGATATAAATGCAGGCCATAATCAAACTTCCCCTGGATGTATCTAATAATACGTTTGAGCGCATTTATATGCTCAATCCTGGGATCATGCATAAACAAACAGATATGTTGTACGACATATGTAATATCTGATCGCGTGAACCTAAAATACTAAAGGGCCCCTGCAAGACTGTGATAGCGGGTCGGATCCTCATATGGGGAACCAGCTGCAGCACCCAACTTAGATTTAGTATTAACTGGAGTGGAAGTGGACTTATAGGATCCTCATATTGAGTTCTAATGAATGCTCAAAATTTCAAGAAGATGGAAAAGACTTGATATTTTTTCGCTATCGGAAAAGTCCATAAAAACGTAGAATAATCATCCAAAAATAGAACATAATACCAATGACCCATAGAACTAAGAACATGAGACGTTCATAAATCACTATGAATAATATCAAATGACATTAAAGTATGATATTTGGAGTCTACAAATGACAACTTAATAATTTTTCCTAAGGAACAAGATTGACAATTCGGAGTACTATATGTATCCTTACAAGATATATGTTTATTTTTATCTAAGAAAGACAAAATAGATAACCCCGGATGACCTAGACGAGCATGCCACAAGGAAGGAGCAATGACTGTAAAAGTTGAAGGCATGGCTTGACGTGAGAAACCGAGACTTTGTGTGATTGGATAAAGATCCCCCCGACTATCACACCTCATGAGAGGACTCCCCATTTGAAATTCTTCAAAGAAAATCCAAAAGGATCAAAATTAACAGAAACCCAATTATCAGTTGTGAATTTAAGGACATACACCAAAGTTTTAATCAATTTTGGGGCATGAAGGGTATTTTCAAGACAAGTGGTGGATGGGGAGGGGGGGATAAAGTGTTATGATCATAACCCTGAATTGAAATTGAATTACCATTACCAACAATTATACCACGATTACTGCTCAAATTGAAATAAGACGGGAAAGTACCTTTATCGGAGGTCATGTGTGCAGTGACGTCGGTGTCCATGTACCAATTCGGGCCAGGTTGACTCAATCCAATTGTGTGCATTGCGGCTTCAATGTCGGTTTGTGTAGGTCCTACTGCCGATAATGCTTGTGTGGACCGGGGCCCAAGAATTCCACCCTGCTGCCGACCCGATCTTGTGCAGAAATGTTGGGCACGGAAGGCTGTTGGTGATCTTTGGGCACGGAAGGAGCGGTCCAACCAAGCTGGATCTTGGCGGGGCTGAAAAATAGGGGTAGTTGGGCCACGACCCCTTGCCCGTCCCATTGCTATAGGGCCCAGCTGCTGGGGCGGTGGTTGAGGCTCAGCTGCGGTGAGAATGAGCCAGCTGTTTTGTCTCTTTATTCACAGTTGCATTGTGTTTGCCCCCATAATTTTTCCCGTTGTTTTTACGATTATTTTTGTCGCCACCATGGGTACGATTTTGGCCTGAATGATCATCGAAACTTGGAGAATCTGTGGAGGACGTCATCATGACAACAGGGCTAGTACCGGTAGCCGTCTTCTTAGCCAAACCGGCTTCTTTCAACGTAAGCATGAAGCGGGTTTGATAGAATTCTGGAAGATGGTTACTTTGACGAAGGATCGAAGCAACACTATTATAGGCCTTAGACAGACCTGCAACCATCTGTAGAACGAGACGACTATTGCTACAGGAGCACCCACATTGCGAAGTTGATCCGCCAAATCCTTGAGTCGTTTGCAATAAGAGGAAACGTTCGGAAAATTCTCCATAGCGATTTGAGAAAATTCCTGTCCAAGGGTGACAATGCGGGAATGACTGTTATCCTGGAATATATCACACAATCTATTCCAAGTCTCCATAGCGAAAGAGTTAAGGTCCAGGGAGATAGTTGTATAAATTCACTGGAGAACTTTTGCGTCAAGAGTGACCCATAATTTTGGATCATCCTCTTTGGTGGGCACCCCCTCCGTATTAGGATCTGAAGGACCCTCCGTATTAGAAGTCGGAGGGATTATGTGGTGAAGAACTTGATGTGCCATCGCATGAATTTTAAACAACTCCACTCACGTCCCATATTGTACGTTTTCTAGATCAAGAACAATAGGAAGAACACTCTTGTTGTTAGAAACCATTAGGGCAAGGTGAAAAATGTTCTTATCAGTCATAGTGAAGAGAACACAATTTGAAAAAGAAAATTTTAGGGAGGGAGGGTCTCGGGTATGAAGAAAACGAGGGGGGGTAGGGATTTGCACGGAAATCAAGAAGAAGAATTTTTTTTACGGAAGCAAGGAGAAGAACCTAAACTTTGATACCATGAAAAAAATAATTCCTTGATTATTTTTATTAATGAATAGGGTATATATACAAGTTACATATAGAAAAATTCTTTTACTACTATATATCTAAATTTCTATTCTATTTGAATACTAACTGTACAATTATGGAAAAATTACAAGACTAATTCTACTATAATACATAACTATAATATACATAATCATATTCTCGAATATGTATATTTAACAGTGAGCTATATAAAAACATAAAAAATGCGAATGAAACCTTTCGGCCATAATCAAATCTTATATGATGAAAAAAATGTAACTTTTTCTACCTTTAATAGAAACTCTTGTACCAATGATCAGAGTGAAACTCATATGAATTGTATAAAATCAAAACTGTGTTATAAGGAAAGCAAGAAAAATGTATACTTCATTGTTGCAGGCGCACATACTAGTGGCAGGAGGGAAAGAGTAATTTTTGCTTTCCTCACGTGAGTGGTTGGTTAAACTGAACAATTTTTTTGGTTAAACTTAACCTGGACTATTACTTTTAAGGTTTAAGGTTTCTATATATTAAGAACTATATCGATTACTTGGTATATACGAAGGAATAAAATTATCACCTTTCCCTTATATTAAAAACTATTAGTTATGGAAGATATATTGTTTACCTAAAAAAGATACAGTTGAATTTATAAGTGATTTTAAAGATACGTTGATCGATTTGGAATAAAGTGTAATAAACAATTAAAAATAAGTGAGCAAATGAAAATAATAACTAAGAAAGATAGCCTGTAATGTCGTTGACTAAGGTGAACTCCTTAAGCAAGATTGATCTGGGCCTTAGCTTAACTACTTCAGTTTCGAGCCAATAATGAGAGTTATGATTATGATTGCAATGAACAAAATCGTACAAGTGTAAATAATGAGCATGAGATGCCTTTCCAAAATGAAGGTCTCTTTTTATAGCCATGAGTACAATGCATTAACACCCGAAAATCATTCCTCAATTAAATATAATTAATAGCAACAATGATCACTTAATGAGCAAGGAGTAATTTCTAGCGCCATATTTGGAATGAGTACATGCTAGGCTCCTCCGATTCTTCATCCGATGTCATCTGGTTCAATCACCACACAGTCTTATCTTGACCCTCAGACTTATCTCGACGTAACTCCATCTGATACGAACTATGCCGCCTCCATCGATTTTAATACCTAAATATTTTCATGTGTCGTGCTGTTTTTTATCATATACAGATAGTCCCCATACTTTTCGGATCAAAGTTTACCGAAGTGATGGAAAGTGGAAATGATTTCTTCATTGTCTTCTCTTACAAGCTTCTTTTTCAATTACTCTGAAATATGAGGGGAATGAAACGTTTCCTATTCTCCAAAATCCGACTCACGTGTTATCACTTTGAAACTTCAGACATGTGTCACCTTTTGATTGAACCGTCATTCGGTTGGATCACCGAAACATTTTGCAATAATGACTTCAAACCCTATAAAACCCTTCTTTTTTTCTACCTTTTTCCACTTTTCACTTCTGCAATTTCTTCAAGCGTACACATCTTCTCACTCAAATCTTCAAATCCTCAAGTCTTCAAACCTTCAACCTTCAAATCTTCATATATTCATATCTTCATATCTTAAACCTTCATACATTCATTCTCATGGCTAAAACCACTCGATCTTCTTCAAGATAGTCCTCTTCGGCAACTCTACCATCATCGACGACTGACGAAGCCACTGATGTCGTTGAGACCTCTAAAGCTCATGGTTCCACCGAACCTATACTATACGACATAATTTCGTATACTTTTTGCTTTAACACCGAATTTTCTATTTCCACTACCTCTTCGAAATCCGACAGAGGTGAAAAAGCTAAGAGTTGGCCGACCTCCATTAGTGCCTCCGAACTTGACATAGTCTGAGATGATTGTGGTTGGACTGATCTGTCACGACCCGACCCCGGGCCCACGACTGGTGCCCTACCTGGGCACCCTTACAGGTATACATCAGAGATAATCAGCGGAACATACATGAAACTTATAAAATAAAACAACAGAAATAAAACAACAGGGTAGCCGATAGGGCTACCTTCCTGGACATACATATACAACCGAAGAAGTTGCCTCCTTTCCTTTACAAACTGACCCACAATATGTGACTACAGACCTCTAAGAGTTTTAACATAACAACAGTGGCGAGACAGGGCCCCGCCATACCCCTGAATATACATGAATCTACAACCTCGGGAAGCCGTGCAGAGATAAGCCTCGGAGTAAATGGAGCTTTTCCCAAAATCGGCGAGATCCTAAGAGCAAGGATCACCAACTGTGTACCTAAAACCCGCGGGCATGAGCAGCGACCCCGAGAAGATCGGTCCTGCAGAATATGGAACATAAATAAGGTACAACAAACAAAACATATCTGTATAAAAGCATGACAGGGGTAAGTATAAAAAAGGTAAATACCTGAACCTACCATGTCATTACCATCTCGTGAGCTTAATCGTACCTTATTATCTTTTCCCATTTTTCAATAAAAGTTATAGTCACTTTCTTACGTACATACTTAGGAAAATTATCAAGTTCATTACCATATAACTTACTTACCTTACATAACATAATCCGACCGCTTTATGGAGGGCGCTTTATCTTTGCGACCCAATGCGGGGCGCGATAAAATCACATAGTCTGCCCGTAAAGGTATCTTTGCGGCTCATTCACGGGGCGCGATAATGTCATATAGTCTGTCCATAAGGTATACTTCGGCCCATTTAGGGCGCGATAATGTCATATAGTGCGCCCGTAAAGGTATCTTGTCGGCCCATTTGGGGGCGATAATGTCATATAGTCTGCCCGTAAGGTATCTTTGCGGCCCATTTGCGGGGCGATAATGTCATATAGTCGCCCGTAAGGTATCTGTCAGCCCATTTACGGGGCGCGATAATGTCATATAGTACGCCCGTAAAGGTATCTTTGCCGGCCATTTTACGGGGCGCGATAATGTCATATAGTCGCCCGTAAAGGTATCTTGCCCGACCCATTTCGGGGCGATAATGTCATATAGTCTGCCCGTAAAGGTATCTTGCCGGCCCGTTTCGGGGCGATAATGTCATATAGTCTGCCCATAATGGTATACTGCCCGGCCCATTTCTGGGACGCGATAATGTCATATAAATCCGGGAATTTAACCCAACGTACTACGTACCTCTACTCCTTTTTTAAAAAAGACTCTTTTTCAAATAAAACTTCCAAGATACTAACAACCGTAGTATCAAGTCATATCTACTTTTCAAGACAAGTCACAATACCTTTTAGAAATACATTTACCGGCTTCTAAATCAAGTGACTTCTTTCTTAAAAAACTTAAGCAATTGGTACCTTTAAAACAATTTGCCCTTCTTTATTTCAAGTCATTCTTTGTTTATATTACTAGAGAAATTCATTCTCTTAACCTTCCATAAAGTTATTATAACCAACTCCCCATAAAGCCGTTATACTAACTTTATGCCTTAGACTAATTCATTCTTTTTATAATCAAGAGACTTATACTTTCAAATCAAGTTACATAACTTTTAAAATACTTCAAGTCTCTTAACATTAGAAATCAAGAAATCCATGCTTTCCAAATCAAGTATTCTATACATTTAAATCAAGTCATTTCTTCCTTTAGAAATCAAGTCCCATAACTTGAAAAATAAAGTTTCTTAACCTTTTAAAAATTCAAGGTTCATAGTCTTAAAAACTTCATACGTAAACTCTTTTAAATTAAGTAACATATACTTTGGTGCGTTGTGAATAAGTTATACTTATTTATAACGATATTATTCAAGTAGCCATGATCTAGAAAATGTAATACAATTTTGTCTTATCTTAGTTTCTATGCAGATGGAGAATTCTACTCATTTTAATATAATCAATTGTCATTACATTTTCCTTTATTAACGCTGCAATGGCTTGTTCGATACTTATTCTCATTTGTCTTAGTAAAATTAGCCAAGTCAACTTGGCTCCAAATACCTCCTAACGACTTTTACCAACATCCCCCATAAGACTTGGTAAGAACTTAGGATAACCTAGACATAACCTTTACATAGAGTAAATCACATACATACCTCTTAACTTCTAAGAGTGAAGGGAACATGAAATATTACCATGTATATTCCATACATAGAATCATGCCAAAAAGGAAGAGGTTCACATACCTCGCGGCGATTATCGACAAGTAGCAAAATGCTCCAAAGTACTTCAACCTTGATAGCTATTCCATCCTTGAGTAGAATACGCTATACTTAGTACTTCAACTTATAATGGCCATAACACGTCCATTAACTTCTTACTTGGCGTAGAATATTATAAGTGCAAAGTCACTAAATTCTCTGGAAAATCGAATGACACTTCCTTTGTTTCTACATACTTTACCACCTTTTTCAGGGCTAAATTCAATAACCAAACACGCCACATTTAAGGCTGACAACGTAATTAACAATAGGGGATTACCGCACGCTAGGCGTGTAAAATTCCGCTCACAATTGATATCAAACTAATACAACTACAAGTGTAAATTCGACTTGAGACAACAACACCAATTGTTATCAATTCCTTTTCAATCCAAATTGTTTAGTATAACATGATATCAAGTTGCAATCGATTATAACTACTACAATCTTGATGCGTAATATGCGGCGATTCTAATTAACGACCAAATTGTAATCCAACTTCAAATGCATATATCATTTGGATTTTAGGCTACAACCATCCATATCACTTATAAATCTTGACACATATACTTCATGCTAGTAAAATGTAAGGCTAACAACAATATATAATCTTGTAACACTTTAAGAGAACAAGATAGTTACCTCAGCAGTCTTAATCGACTTCAAATCCAAAGTCGCTCCTTAGAAACTTAGAGCCTCTTCTTGACACTTCAATCCGCCACTTGAGACCCTTAGAATATCACAAACCACTTCCCTTAAATCTTCCAATCAAAACCTAGAAAAGCAACTAGGTTTTCACCTTGCGACTAATCTGGCAGCTATTTTTCCGGGATCTTTCTATTGAGATACCCTTACAATACCCTCATGAACCTTGGTTTAAAGTGTGGAGTTTATTGGACAACAAACAATTTTTCTTTCTTTCTTGGACAAGTGAACCCGAGAGCTATAGCCTTGTTCATCCAATTTTCTTAAAAATTTTCTAAGTATAGAAAGCTTGTCTCACTACTAGTATCCTTATATAGCAACATGGAGGGCTAAGATTAATACATATGTGTGGTTTGGATGCATCTCTTTTAAATATCAAGCTAAGTGGTCCCATTGACCAAGTCAATATTATCAAGCTCTACTACTTGCAAGACTTGTCATCTTAAAAATGGTCAAATGACCCTTATACCCATGTTGATTTTCGTCCAAGCTCACTTAAGGGGGGTGACACGTGTCGCCCTCCCATTCGTCACAATAATTCATTTTTCGACAATTCATAATTCCGATAAATTTTTACTAGTCTCAAATCTTAACATTTGGATTCTTACGTACGTTCTTAAAACATGTCCTGAAATTACGGGGTGTAACATGATCTCTCCGGGCTCGTTATACCTTCTTCGGATAGAGATATTACCACATACAAATATGGATAATCCAACATATACACCTATCATTTCACCTTTAAGATTGTTACTCCAATTGTCAATCTGATAATTGAGATGTGCAAGACTTATAATTTATGTCTTACACAAATTAGATTGTCTGTTTGGAGGTCATTACTTTCCTCTGGACAATGAGGCCAATGAAATATTCACTTTGGATCATCTAATCAGTGTATATAACCAAGTTTTTTTCATGGCGGGATCGCTCAGATCTCAAAACGAGGAAAATTTTCCATCATCTCCAGCATCGACAAAGATCAAGATCAAGGTTGGATGGAGTGTTTTGTCATGGTTCCCTACGCCGAAATAATTCTGGCAAGTTCATGCCTTTTCCGGAGAAATAAATTTTGCATTGTAAGTATCAAAAACCTTTTCTTGTGTTTAAACTACGATTTTGATGACTTGTCATAAGTCTTTTGTTGCCACCTTTTCAGTTGTTCACTGGACTTCGACCCATAATGAGGACCTCCACACATATGTAAAACAAATTATAAGCACTCTTCCTCATAGAAAGAGAACATGGAAAGTGTTACACCCCGTAATTCCAAGATATTTTTAAAGAGAATGTACCTAAGGAATCAGGACTTAAAAATTTGAACGAAAGAAAGAGTTGTAATTTCTAAGAAAAATCTTCCGAACCCCGGGAAGGATATTTTTTTGTTAAGGAGAATTGAGTTCTCAAATTCGTTATTTGAGACTTATGGAATTTTATTTTCGGATTTGGTTACGTGGGGCCCACCCGAGGAATTTTACGTTTTGTGGGGCCCACGAAGTTTTCGATATTTTGACGAATTATGGAAATTTCGGGAAACGCAATATTATGGACCAATGGGAGGGCGACAAGTGTCACCCTCCACATGAATCATCTTGGACGAAATAGTATGGCTAGTGTAGCAAATATTATCTTGATAAAATGGACCAAGTCAAAGGGTCAAATTTAGCTTGACATAATTGACCTCGTCCTAGCCACACATTTGCCTTGATCCAAGCCCTTGAATGTAGTATATATCTATACTAGTAGTGCAAGACTAGATCATTTCCAACACTTAGAAAAATTTGAGAAACCTTGTGGAGCTAAGGGAAGCGCTCGGCCAAGGCTCTCATTGAGCAATAAAAATTCTTCAATCTTGTTCCATAATTCCCAATATTCAAACCTAATATCCCTAGAGGTATTCTAAGAATATCTCAATACAAAGATCCCGAAAAAGCTACGTTTTTACGTTAGTCGCAACATGAAAACCTAAGGTGTTCTTCAACTTTGAAGTTAGAATTTGAAGAGAAGTTGTTTATGAACTTCTAAGTGTTTCTTGGAGTGTATTGAAACGTCAAGAAGAGGAGCTAAAATTGATAAGGATCGACTTTAAGTTTTGGATTGTATTTGGGCTTAAAGAGGTAATAATATCCGTCTTGCTATTGTAATTCCAGATTTCATGTTGTAGTAGTTGATAGACGAGCATGAGATATTTAGAATGAAGATTGATAAATGTTATGAAATTTGGAAGCTTAAATCCGAGATTGACATGTTAGCCATTAAAATTGGAAATCAATTTGGTTGATAGTTATAATCGTCGCATGTTGTATAAGAAAGGGATTTTAGTTGTTATAATTGATTGCGACTATATAACATGTTAGAATAACAACTTGGATTGAAAAGAAAATGGAAAAGAATAGATGTTGTTGTTGTCCTTGTGATTGCCGAAATGGCCTAGAATTTTGGACAGTTTTGTCGCCTTATGCTTTCGTTGAATAATGTCGTTGTTACCTTCATTAATTACATGTTATATGTTGAAGTTAGTCATGTCATTAAATGTTGGTATGAATTATGTATAAGTGTGGAAGTATGACTTGAAGTATAATGGATTTAATGAAGGTTTATGTTGTGGTTGTTAAAAGTCGAGAATGGGCTAGAATTTGGAATATTTTGGCACAGTTTTGTGGCAGATTTACGGGCTGTTTTAGACTTGTATATATGCAGGAATTGGGTGGTTATATATATGATTAATGTGGTAGAATTGGCTAGTGAAAGTCCTAAGGAATAAAGGTGAAAAAGGGTACAAAAAGGCTTCATATCTTATCCTAAATATTGATGTAATTATGGACTGTTTTGTATACATTGTGGGGCATAATTTTACACGTCCTGTTAAGGCGTGTAATCCCCTTTGAATTGCTAGTTTGTTGCGCCTTAAATGTGGCATGTTGGTTATTGATTTCGGGCCTTGAAAAAGGTGGAAACGTTCGTAGAAACAAAGGAAGTGCTGCCCAAATTTCTGTAGAATAAGAGACCTAGCACTTAGTATTATTCCACGTTAATAAGCTAGGAGTTGATAGACATGTTATGGCTATTATAGGTTGAAGTACTACGTGTAGCGTATTCTACTTGAAGGGTGGCATAGCTAACAAGGTTGAAGTATTTTGGAGCATTTTGCTACTTGTCGATAGTCGTCGCGAGGTATGTGAACCTCTTTCTTCTTTTGGCATGATTCTACGTATGAAATATACATGTGGTGTTATTTCATGATTCCTTCTACTCTTAGAAGTCAAGAGGTACGTATGTTGATTTACTCTATGTAAAAGGTATGTCTAAGTTATCCTAACTTCTTACCAAGTCTTATGGGGGATGTTGGTAAGAGTCGTTAGGAAGTATGTGGAGTCGCGGTGACTTTGCTAATTTACTGCATAATGAGAATAGGTATCGAACAAGCCATTGTAGCGTTAATAAAAATGTATCGACAATCAATTATATTAAAATGAGTAGAATTCTCCATCTGCATAGAAACTAAGATAAGACAAAATTGTATTACATTTTCTAGATCATGGCTTCTTTAGTAAGATTGTTAAAAACGAGTATAACCTATTCACAACTCATAAATGTATAGGTTACTTAATTTAAAAGAGTTTATGTTATGAAGCTTTAAGACTATGAATCTTGATTTCTTAAAAGGTTATGGGACTTTATTTTTCAAGTTAAGGGACTTGATTCTTAAAGAAATGAATGACTTGATTTAAAAAGTATGGTTTCCATGAATTATTTCAAAGGTTAAGAGGCTTGATTTCAAAAGAGAATGTAACTTGAGTTTTCCGAAGAAGAAGTTTAGTGATTTAAAAGAGAAGGAGTTTTATGATTCTTTTAAGTATGTATATACGTAGTACTTTTGGGTTTAGTTTTTCCTAATGTAATAAGAAATAAAAGTGTCTTAATTTCTCTAAAGTGAAAGGTTGTTATAATAGCTTTATGGGAAGTTGTTATAACGACTTAAGGAGAAGTGAAAAGATGGTTTAAAATGTTATGTAAGGAAAATTTCACCGCGTCCCAGAATGGGCCGGGTAGTATACCTTTATGGGCAGACTATATGACTTTACCGCGTCCCAGAATGGGCCGGGCAGTATACCTTTATGGGCAGACTATATGACTTTACCGCGTCCCAGAATGGGCAGGCGATACCTTTATGGGCGGACTATGTGACCTTACCGTCACGAGAATGGGCGAGCGGTATACCTTTATGGGCGAACTATATGACTTTACTGGCGTCTAGAATGGTAGGCGGTATACCTTATGAGCAGACTATATGACTTTACCGCGTCCCAGAATGGGCCGGACAGTATACCTTTATGGGTGTCGCGCCCGTTTTTGACCTCGGGGGTCTGAACGGTATCCGCAACGTTGCTCTTTGGCGCGGTTCCCCTGGATGGAGCAATTAGTGCTGTTTTTAAGGAGTCGCCACCTAATTATTTAAGTGAATTAGGACACTTGATTTATTGCAATAGTGAGATTCTGAATCAGAGTTTTTAAGGAGTCGCCACCTCCATTTAATGGTCTGCGAAATTAGTGAGATTCTGAATCAGAGTTCTTTATTATCCTAAAGGGAAGGGGTTATGCATCCTTTAAGATCCGCTAACTTGCGGTTATTCGTTCAAACCTAGGTTAATTATTTATTGCCTTTTTTATTCTACATATTCTAAGCATTTTTTCATAATTTATAATTAAAATAAAATGCAATACAAAAATAATAAAAAGATTAAAATTAAATGCGACATAAAAATAAAGCTCCGGGACATCTTTTAGCCCTTTTTAGGCCTTCTGCACAAGATAATCTCCGGGTACCTGAATAAACACTTAGTAAAAATATTAATAGTAGAATAAATAATTTTAAAAGCAATGACAAGAATTAATAAGTAAAACAAAATAAATAAATCCGTCTTTTGCACAGAGGAGGCCTTGGAAATCAGACGGAGATTCCTTCATCGGCCAATATTGTTAAAAGCAATAAAATAAATAAAACATTCATATCCGCGCCAAAACAGTAATAGTTTTAAACACGGAGGGCTCAGATATAAAAATGTAAAGTGGGACAGCCTAAACAAGTGCAGCTACGAGAATTCGCCCTGCCAGCGCATGTTGGTTATCCGGTGTAAGTGGAAGAAATCATCCTTGCCCAGAAAGCTTCATTTATTTTATTTTCCGTCTTTGCAACTGTGGAGGCCTCAAAAATCGACGGATAACTTTTTCATCGGCCAATTTATTTTTTAAATGCTCATTCAAATCATGCCCTTAAAATTCTTGAACCATTTTAGCAACAAACGATAATGAAAATAGTGGACTAATCAGGTGGCACATCAGTATTAAATTTACATGTGTCCATAAATCTAAACAACACAATTCAACAAGACTTAAAATAAAATATCCAGATCTGAAATCCATGACCTTGATGTTGAATAGTTTAACTACGTCACTTAATTCACCACTTACATGAAAATGCATTGTTCTTAAATGATCCCAAAACTATGTTAATCCTAAAATAATAACATGATTTTATTAGATATAACTTCTTCATCATAGAATCAAACCAAACAAAAAAGGAGACCACAAAAATTCACTTTATCTACTGTTTATTTAAATAATATAAGTAACAAGGAAAAAATGCATATTACTCAATTTCTTCAGCCCGCAAATCCCACTTCTCTAGCTCTATCAAATACCCCCAGTCACATTTTGTTGAATTCACACTTTTTAGTCTAAAAAATAGACAATCAAATATCAAAGGCAGGATGTAATTTTCTCTATTACCCAAAAAGAAAATAGTCAATTAAGTAAAATTCAAGAACCAAGCGGCAGAAAGAGTGGGTTTAAACAAAATTACCCCCATTATATCTGCAAGCTTAGTTCTCGGCTTAAATGGTGGCCTTTCCTCTGTTGCAACTTGAGCTTCATTTTCATTTTCTACAGGAACCTCAGTCTCAGCGGCTACTGGTTCCTCTTCACCTCTGAAAACGCTGGCCGCAACAAGCAGCGACGGCGAGGACGTCTTCTGCGGGTATGGGGTGGAGAGGGCGACGGGAGTGAGGGAGAGGGCAGGGGTTCGCCGACGGTGAGGTGTGAAGAAGAGGGAGAGGGAGAAGATGGGTTTGTAAGATAAGAAATGTGCTGTTGATGTTGACGTTCGCCGGAGCTCAGAACTCCGGCGAAGGGCTAAGGGAGAAGGGGAGGTTCGCCGGCGGCTGAGAGTGAGCTAGGGTTGAGAGAGAGACGAGGGTTGAGGAGAGAGTGGGGGGGCTGGTTAAAAGTGAGAGAGTGAGGGCTGAGGGGATGGTTATGTGGGCTGAAGACTGAAGTGATGTTGGAGTGTAGAAGAAAAAGGGTGCTGCTGAAGTGATGTTGGAGTGTAGAAATGGTGAAACAAAGTATGGGGGGTGGAGTGTGGTAAAGGTAAAAGAGGTATGGAGTGAAATAATAATAAAAAGTGTTGGATTGGACTGATTCGGATTGGGCCTTGGACTGGACTGGTTTGACAAAATGCAAGGCGGATTAATTATTTAAAACAAAATTATTTAAAAAGATGCAAGATTATAAAAAATGCAAATGTCGACGCAATAATACTAAAATGCAATATTTAAGAAATGTTTAATGTCTGATTAAAAGTAAAGTGCGGTGCCGATTTAATTATTTAAAGAGATGCAAATATTATTAAAATAAAACGACGGTGTAACAATAATAAAAACATAATATTAACAACGACATAATGCTTAATTTAAAAATAAAAGATGTAATGCCATTTTTGTGAAGAAATAAACATAGAATATTATGTAAAAATATGCAAATAACGATTAAAATGCGATGTACTAAAATACTTAAAATTGCACGAAAATATACAAAAAACGGGTCAAAATTGGTCACAATGACATGTCCTCTTTTATGCGGAGATGATGGAAGAGTCTTCGGACAAAGATGTTGACTTGTAGCCAATTTTGTCCTGTTTTATAAACTAGAATTCAAAAATAGGGATGATGCAGACCCAAAAAATGTCGATGTCGATCATGATGACCTTTGGAGTGGGTTATGACGCAAAATAAAAAGCAAAGTCGATTTAAAAATGTCTCGGTCGAAGTATGATTGACACTGGGTTGCAGGTGATGTGGTGATGTAACAGACAAGATGTTTGTAGATGTTGATGGCGTCATTGCATAGACGCGATGCAGATGCTCGTTGTTGCATGGACGAAACATAGATGCGATGCAGATGTTCGTCGTTGCATAGACGAAACATGAATGAAGCCGTTGCATAGGCTTTTATGAAATGACGTAGTTTTCGGACGCAATCACGGATGCTCGTCGTTGCATGGATCGAAACATCGATGCATGTTAAATCGCCGTTGCATAAACGAAACATAGATAAGCGTTGCATAGGCTTTATAAAATGGCGTCTTTGCATAGGCGCGACGCGATCTTTCGTCGTTGCATGACGAAACATGAATGAAGTCGTTGCATAGGCTTAGAATGAAATGGCGTCGTTGCATAGACGCGATCACGGATGCTCGTCGTTGCATAGACGAAACATGAATGAAGCCGTTGCATAGGCTTAAATGAAATGGCGTCGTTGCATAGACGCGATGCAGATGCTCGTCGTTGCATAGACGAAACATGAATGAAGCCGTTGCATAGGCTTAAAATGAAATGGCGTCGTTGCATAGACGCGATGCAGATGCTCGTCGTTGCATAGACGAAACATGAATGAAGCCGTTGCATAGGCTTAAAATGAAATGGCGTCGTTGCATAGACGCGATGCAGACGCATCGTCGTTGCATAGATCGAAACATGAATAAAGCGTTGCATAGGCTTAAAATGAAATGGCGTCGTTGCATAGGCGATCTGATGCATGCTCGTCGTTGCATAGACGAAACATGAATGAAGTCGTTGCATAGGCTTAAATGAAATGACGTCGTTGCATAGACGCGATGCAGATGCTCGTCGTTGCATAGACGAAACATGAATGAAGTCGTTGCATAGGCTTAAATGAAATGATGTCGTTGCGTTGCATAGGCGCGTCTGATGCTCGTCGTTAGATGAAGCGAAACATGAATGAAGCCGTTGCATAGGCTTAAATGAAATGACGTCGTTGCATAGACGCGATGCAGATGTTCGTCGTTGCATAGACGAAGCATAGATGAAGCTGTTGCATAGGCTTAAATGAAATGGGTTGGTTTATGGGTGTACCTGCTTTGTGACCCATCTGGGTTGAGATAACGTCATTGCATAGACGTTGTGCGTTTGTAACCCGCATGAGTTTATTGTTGTGCTCCTGCCTTTGTTGATATGAAGATCCTGCACTCAAAGAAAACTTGTGAGTTTTTTAGAAAATGAGTGGTTGATTAGCGTCGACTCTGTAGCTTTGGCTCTTGACGCTTGAATTCTTGGTTTGCACTGAAGACCTAGTTGGCCTGCTTTTTTCCTGTGTATTACCATTTTCTTGCAGTGAATCCTTAAAATGTCCCAGTTTCTGTTAATGAAGATGTTGAACTTTCAACTGGGTAAGGTTGAATCTTGACGCTATCAAGGCTATCAGATAAGCAATTTTTTTTTTAATGATGTGGGACCGAAGCCGATGTGGCCGCCTACGTATCCCGCCGAGGGAATCAAGTCAAGACGTAGTTCGTGATGCAAAAATAAGATTTTTTTTTTTGATTTTTTTTTTTTAAAAAATGTTGCGGGACCGAAGCCGATGTGGCCGCCTACGTATCCCGCTGAGGGAATCAGGTCAAAACGTAGTTCGTGCTACAAAATAAGAATTTTTATGATATTTTAGAATGATGCGGGACCGAAGCCGATGTGGCCGCCTACGTATCCATTGAGGAATCAGTCGAGCGTAGTTCGTGATGCAAAATAAGGATTTTTTTTAATATGCATTTTGTTGTTTTTTTTTCTGAAAAAATGGAAGACGACATTACGTTCTGACTCCAGTTGATACCAACAATTAGTATTGTGCATAAGGATATTCTTTTATTGCTTTCAGTCTAACCGAGATTGACTCTGGTGTAATTCACACAGCTTCAGATAGTACCTCAGACATACCTGAGTGTCGACACACCTGCTTGCATCCAAGGTTTCGAACTACACGTAATCTCACGCTTCAAATGCCCTTACTGAAAGAAAGTCTCATTTCTCACATATATTCCAGTATTTGAATTTTGGGACATTGAGAGAATTGCGCTCACACTCAAAAAGATGTTCAATGCATGCAATTGTGATACCATAGGCTTGGCCGTCATGTAAGCATCCACTAATGTGAGAACCCTCAGTATAAGATCATGTAGGGCTTGTCACGGGCTTGTAATGTAGGTTTGGGGAAGGGATGGATATCATTTGGGTAAAAAGTGACTAATCCTTCCTCGAGAGTTGGACTACGTCCGTGCTTGATATTTGAATGCTTTAATGCTGACTTGCTTCTTTTTGTCCCAGTTTTTCTGTACCGACTTCTTTTGAATCTTTCATTTGAAGCTCCCCTTTTTCGGGGTTATGTATTCCTTTTTTTTTTATCGGGGCTTTTGATTTCCTCTTTGTGTGAAGTCGTCTCTGTTTTTTTTTTTTTTTTGAGACTTTGACAAAAAAAATTTCTTTGCAAACTTCAGCTAGAATTTTGTCAGCCACTTGCACATTTCTAAAGCACTCGAATAGGTCGGGCCAAGAGAGGGATAGTGCGTACGCACTTAGAAAGGGTATAGGTGTAATATGCGGTTGTCAAAAAATAGGTTTTAGGCTCAAAGGGGTGTACTAGGGATAACGTTATTTGGTAGGCTGAAAAGGCTCAAACGGGTCAAAGAAAGCCCACGATCATTTCCTACACCGAGTGTTGCTCAGGATTTCGCCTCAACAAACATTCAAGCCAAGTTCTAGATCACAATGCAATGCAATTGAACTTATTCAAATAACTCACCACACAATGCATATGAAACGATGAGGTCAGTTTCATTCTTATCTTGGAAACATGCAAGACAATGTCATCTGCGAGTGTGAATAAGAGGTACCAAAAGAATCTATGGTTTACCACAAAGTCAACTCATACTGATTATCACTTGTTTTTTTTTTATGCAGAACCGTAACTGTGTTGGTATCAACAAAGTCAAACAATAATACTAAAAAAATGTTTTTTTTTGAATAACGTTTTTTTTTTGCATTTTTTGAATAAAATATTTGTTTTTTTGTTGTATTTTTCGAATAATTGTATTTTTGTATTTTTTGAATAAATGGTACTAACCGAATAGAAATCGCCTCGTATCCGTAGGGAATCAGGTGCGCGTAGTTCATTCAAATATATTATAAAATGTTTGCTTGAAAAGAATTCATCAATGAAAGGATAGCAATAAAAAGCTGTGCAAAAGAAATGATTGTCCATTATGGACGAATGCAAAGTAAAAATGAATGTAACGAAAAAAATAAATGCCCGCAAACATGATGAATGAGATGCATGAGTGAGAAATGCGCTCTTTATTATTTATTTATTTTTTGTGGTTTTTATTTTTGTGGTGTCGAACCCAAAATGAGTTGCCTACGTATCACACCGTGTGGTGAGAATCAGACACGCGTAGTTCGGAATAATTATGCTGTAAAAATGCATGATATGAAAGAACAATGCAATCAACGCTAAACATGTCAATTGAATTTGCAAATATGAATAAAAATACAAAGTAAAGAAGAATTGAGAGCGATGTATCGTTGAATCTGTTATAAACTGATTTCTATTAGTCAACATAACTACCGCTCATTTTTGTGATTTTTTTTTCGACCGTCCTAGGCTGATTGCGAGGACGACCTTCATGCAAGAAATATGAGAAATAGGTGAGTAGAAAAATGACAAAAAATAATAAAAATGCAAAGGTGTGACAATATATTCAAAGACTCCCCTGATTGGTTCGACTAGACTAGTGGTTGATGCTTCACAAAGTTCAAGTCGCGCTATTCAAAAGTGATTTACTGTGATGAAGTCACGATTGCAATGTAATGACAAAAGTGCAAAAATACAAATGCCGAGCCCGGAATCACAAAGGGTAATTATTGCATTAAATAATATGTACAGAGTTGCTAGCGACAAACAATAACAAAAAGCATGCAAATCAAGCGCGTGCCCTAATATGCTTGGGACCTCTCTTATGCCAGAGGTCGGCCTAAACGCCAAATATGCGAGATTATGATAAATAAGTCCAAGCCGTTAAACTGCAATGTTTTGTTGGAAATGACGACCAAATGACGGTGCACTTTTTCCAATTTCGGCTGTCATGATCAGGCTTGGATCCGTTTATCATTACCACGCTACACATATATGCTAATGGGTCGTTGGGTTGTGAAACCCGTCGACAAGTTTGGTGGATTTCTAATTGCGGCGTTAATACCAAGGATTAACCCACCTAAGGTTTATGCATGCATGACTTAATATAAAAGGTGGTATAGCTCTATCTTAAGACTTCTAAGATTTGGCTTACTAGGCCTTGAGTTCCCAGCGGACAACTCGAGTGAGAAGGCTACGCTGATCGACGAACCGATCTAACTCCGCAAGCGCCAACTCTCCTAAATTTTGGGTATTTTTGAAAGAAATTCAGCGGTGCGCACACCAACGCTGCGTGTAGTGTGTGACAATGTGAATTTTCCCGAGTGGAGGAAATATGAGCGGAATGACAATTTAAGGAAAGCAGTAAAGGAATGTAGCAATTAAAATAGTTAATTACAAAATAAAAGCAAACAATATAAAACATTTATAATAAATATAAAAGCAAAATAAAGCGCAATATTTAATTAACCTGGGTTTGCTATGATCAAGAACCTGATATCCCCAACAGAGTCACCATCGCGCTAGTTTTTACCTCGAGTGCGAGCGGTATCCAACGTTGCTCTTTGGCGCGGTTCCTGGATGGAGCAATTAGTCTTTGTTTTTAAAGTCGCCACCTAATTATTTAAGTGAATTAGGACACTTGGTTTATTGCAATAAAAATACTGCAATTGACCTCCATTTAATGGTCTGCGAAATTAGTGAGATTCTGAATCAGGGTTCTTTATTATCCTAAAGGGAAGGGGTTAGACATCCTTTAAGATCCGCTAACTTGCGGTTATTCGTTCAAACCTGGGTTAATTATTTATTGCCCTTTTTATTCTACATATTCTAAGCATTTTTTCATAATTTATAATTAAAATAAAATGCAATACAAAAATAATAAAAAGATTAAAATTAAATGCGACATAAAAATAAAGCTCCGGGACATCTTTTAGCCCTTTTTAGGCCTTCTGCACAAGATAATCTCCGGGTACCTGAATAAACACTTAGTAAAAATATTAATAGTAGAATAAATAATTTTAAAAGCAATGACAAGAATTAATAAGTAAAACAAAATAAATAAATCCGTCTTTTGCACAGAGGAGGCCTTGGAAATCAGACGGAGATTCCTTCATCGGCCAATATTGTTAAAAGCAATAAAATAAATAAAACATTCATATCCGCGCCAAAACAGTAATAGTTTTAAACACGGAGGGCTCAAATATAAAAATGTAAAGTGGGACGGCTAAACAAGTGCATTACGAGAATTACCCACAAATGCATGTTGGTTATCCTGTAAGTGGAAGAAATCATCCTTGCCCAGAAAGCTTCATTTATTTTATTTTCCGTCTTTGCAACTGTGGAGGCCTCAAAAATCGACGGATAACTTTTTCATCGGCCAATTTATTTTTTAAATGCTCAATTCAAATCATGCCCTTAAAATTCTTGAACCATTTTAGCAACAAACGATAATGAAAATAGTGGACTAATCAGGTGGCACATCAGTATAAAATTTACATGTGTCCATAAATCTAAACAACACAATTCAACAAGACTTAAAATAAAATATCCAGATCTGAAATCCATGACCTTGATGTTGAATAGTTTAACTACATCACTTAATTCACCACTTACATGAAAATGCATTGTTCTTAAATGATCCCAAAACTATGTTAATCCTAAAATAATAACATGATTTTATTAGATATAACTTCTTCATCATAGAATCAAACCAAACAAAAAAGGAGACCACAAAAATTCACTTTATCTACTGTTTATTTAAATAATATAAGTAACAAGGAAAAAATGCATATTACTCAATTTCTTCAGCCCGCAAATCCCACTTCTCTAGCTCTATCAAATACCCCCAGTCACATTTTGTTGAATTCACACTTTTTAGTCTAAAAAATAGACAATCAAATATCAAAGGCAGGATGTAATTTTCTATTACAAAAGAAAATAGTCAATTAAGTAAAATTCAAGAACAGCGCGAGAAAGAGTGGGTTTAAACAAAATTACCCCCATTATATCTGCAAGCTTAGTTCTCGGCTTAAATGGTCGCCTTCCTCTGTTGCAACTTGAGCTTCATTTTCATTTTCTACAGGAACCTCAGTCTCAGCGGCTACTGGTTCCTCTTCAGCTCTGAAAACGCTGGCCGCAACAAGCAGCGACGGCGAGGACGTCTTCTGCGGGTATGGGGTGGAGAGGGCGACGGGAGTGAGGGAGAGGGCAGGGGTTCGCCGACGGTGAGGTGTGTGGCAGTGAGGTGTGAAGAAGAGGGAGAGGGAGAAGATGAGTTTGTAAGATAAGAAATGTCTTTGTTGATGTTGGCGTTCACGGAGCTCGTAACTCGTGAAGGGCTAAAGGAGAAGGAGGTTCGGCGTGGTGAGAGTGAGCTAGGGTTGAGAGAGAGACGAGGGTTGAGGAGAGAGTGGGGGGGCTGGTTAAAAGTGAGAGAGTGAGGGCTGAGGGGATGGTTATGTGGGCTGAAGACTGAAGTGATGTTGGAGTGTAGAAGAAAAAGGGTGCTGCTGAAGTAATGTTGGAGTGTAGAAATGGTGAAACAAAGTATGGGGGGTGGAGTGTGGTAAAGGTAAAAGAGATATGGGGTGAAATAATAAAAAAAAGTGTTGGATTGGACTGATTCAGATTGGGCCTTGGACTGGACTGGTTTGACAAAATGCAAGGCGGGTTAATTATTTAAAACAAAATTATTTAAAAAGATGCAAGATTATAAAAAATGCAAATGCCGACGCAATAATACTAAAATGCAATATTTAAGAAATGTTTAATGTCTGATTAAAAGTAAAATGCGGTGCCGAATTAATTATTTAAAGAGATGCAAATATTATTAAAATAAAACGACGGTGTAATAATAATAAAAACATAATATTAACAACGACATAATGCTTAATTTAAAAATAAAAGATGTAATGCCATTTTTGTGAAGAAATAAACATAGAATATTATGTAAAAATATGCAAATAACGATTAAAATGCGGTGTGCTAAAATACTTAAAATTGCACGAAAATATACAAAAAACGGGTCAAAATTGACTGTCAACAATGGGCAGACTATGTGACCTTACCGCGTCCCAGAATGGGCCGGACAGTATACCTTTATGGGCAGACTATATGACTTTACCGCGTCCCAGAATGGGCCGGGCAGTATACCTTTATGAGCAGACTATATGACTTTCTGGCGTCCATAATGGCGGACGGTATACCTTTATGGGCGGACTATGTGACTTTCTGCGTCCCGAGAATGGCGAGCGATATACCGCCGGGAAGACTTTGTATGAATTCGCTGTGTCCCGCAAATGGGTCGGGTTACGTTATCACGTATGGATAATCAAAGTGAACTTCAAAATGAGACGTCCCTACATAAAGGGCCGGATTATGTTATGCAAAATACGTAAGTTATGTGTTTATGAACTTGATGGTGTTTCCTAAGTATGTATGTAAGAATTTGATTATAACTCTTATTGAAAATGAGAAAAGATAATAATGTGTGATTAAGTTCATGAGTTGTAATGGTACGGTAGGATCTGGTATTTACTTTTCATACTTGCCCCTATCATTCTTTTGTACAGTTATGATTTGTTTACTGTACCTTATTTCCGTTCCATACTTAGTACCTCTTGTACTGACCCCCTTCGGGGGGCTGCGTTCATGCCCGCAGGTATTAGGTACCCAGGTTGTGGATCCGCATGCTTAGGATCCTTGTTCAACATTTGGGGATAGTTCCGATGTTCCGAAGCTTGTCACTATGGCTAGATATATTCAGAGGTACGACTGGGCCGTGTCCCGTCATAGCTTTTGTTTAAAATCTTAGAGGTTTGTATTCATATGTGGGTTAGACTGCAAGAGTTGTATGTTGTTATACATTGATGTGTTATGGTGGCAGCCTTATCGGCTTTGCCTTTGTTTTTTTTTTAAAAATGAGTGGTATTTATCTTCCGCGTTTTACTTATGTTGTATGAATAGAAGGGTGCCCAGGTAGGACACCAGTCACGGACCCTGGGTTTGGGGCGTGACAGAAAGTTCTCTCCAAAAACCGATGGAAAGCTCAGAACCACAGTTAATATCTTCTGAACTCCTTATTATACTATTATTTTTTGGAACACATTTTTACTTCTTCTTTTTTCAAACTCCCAAATTTGTTGAAGGGCACTTCAACCCCAAGGAATAACCCTGCAGTTGCTCCGACTCAACCGAATCTGGTACTCGACCTATCCATATCAGTTCGTCGAGGTATCAAAGCACAAGAAAACCTTGAAATCCAAATCCTCAAATCCCTTGGAGTCACCCTCGGTCACTTCAAAGAGAAAGAGGGATCCGAAAGTAGGTAGCTCTTATAGGGCTCAGAACACCAATATCTCCCTAGATGATGTTTGAGTGAGGAAGACTGCCACCACTCCGGTAGAGGACTTTCCTACCAAAGTTAGAGAAAATATTATTGTTGAAGCTTGTTGTGCCATCATCTGATGTTGCACCAACTTTTGTCACCATACTACCAGCTACTGAGTCAGTTCTCGTTATTATTAAGGATGATGATGTAGCCATGGATGAGGAGCTGTTGGCAAAAAAAACAAGAATTTTAATTCCTCCTCCATTATGTCAACCATCCTCCACCTTCTGGCAAGAGAATTTTGAACACCTCTTTAATGATGCCAACTTCTGCAAGTCCGGTTCTGCTAGTGAACACCTCCGAGTTTGCTTACTTAACTATTCCCAGAAGACTTTCTAAATCATCTCGAACATCGAAGAACCGTGACACCTCTCGATCCAAACTTGTGAGATCTCCCCAGCCCCGAGTGTGGATTCGAGGAAAATGAGAACTACCACTCTCTCTTTTCCCAAAGATACAAATTTTCTATCTCGACCGATCGGGGTTCTAGCTACCATAGGAATCTAATCTTAGAATATAATAAGAAAAAAATGAGAAATCTACTAACGTGAATCACCGTCCTGTCTATGTAAACCTGTGGGCATGAAACACAACGTTCCCCGATAAAAGGGATGTCAGTACGACTGATGTACTGAGTATGTCAGACATGAATAATAGCATAGTAGAGATATATCAATAACTGAAACAGAAACAACTGACCAGCAGTAATTACCTCTGAGGGCCCTAATACATATGTCTAAATGTTATGCCCAATGAAAATGCGGTATATATATATATATATGTTAGTGTTGCGGATCGTGCAACCCGTCCCAATATATGTTAGTGTTACAGATCGTGCAACCCGTCCCAATATATGTTAGTGTTGTAGATCGTGCAACAGTCCCAATATATGTAGTGTTGCGGATCGTGCAACCCGTCCCAATATATGTTAGTGTTGCGGATCGTGCAATCCGTCCCAATATATATTAGTGTTGCGGATCGTGCAACCTACCCCAATATATGTTAGTGGTGCGGATCGTGCAGCCCATCCCAATATATGTTATATATATATGTATACAATGCATGAATAACAATATAACTTCTATACTTATCGGATGACATAATATCCTTACCCCTTTGGCCAACATTGAAAATATTTAACATGTACCTTCGACTAATATTGGGAATATCAATATTTTTCCTATATCCCTCTATATCCCTCAATAAGGACTTAGGAACATTTAGATATGCTTTTAACAAATGAATCAATAATATGACTATTTCTTAACTTCTAGGAGTAGAAAAAATTATGAAGCAATATCACGGTTATACTTCGTTACATGGAACATGCCAAAAGAAAAAAAAATTATCTTAACATACCTTGAATATTGTCCTTTCAACATTCCGTATTTTAAATTGTTGGATCGTTGCTCGGAATAACATTTTTGCAAAACGTTCTGTTCAAGATTGAGTGTTGCTAGCCGTTTTCCTTTCTCTTTTTTTTGAACGAAACCAAAGGAAATCGCAGGGTATTTATTTTAATTCACTTCAAGTGTAGTTCTCTAAAGATAGAGATTTTACTCTATTTTTTGTTGTAAGACTAGAAGAACACTTTTTATAACTGTTTGGCATAGGATTTAGTCTAGGCAACCAGAATGACTTCACCCTTTTTAATATTACAGACAAGACAACATTTCCCCTCTTAAACATGTCATTACTCAAATTAATGTAAAGCCACCTTACCTTTTGCACGCACTTAGTGGATTCCTTTGTCACTTATGTCATTTGACTACGTTTACACGTAGAGATTCTCCAATAAGTTTTGCCCCCTCCTTAATAATTAATTAATCCCACAATTAATCAATCACACACATAATTAATTTCTTAATCCCAATTCACTTAAATCTCTATGATTTATAAATCCTTCATATAATCAATGTCATAATTCTTGTAATATAATATTAGTCCATACCCTCTTTGTGCACACACCGAATTTATTTCTGATTCCGTCGTCACACTTGTTGCGTCAAAAATTATTTCGGGGTCTAATTCTTTTATATACTAATATATTTATTAGCATACATAAATATAACATCAATTCCCAACGCTCGGGTTTATTTACACACCTAGCGATTTTACATACGCTTAGCGATTCAAACCATGAACCGAAAGTACGGGATGTTACACCCCGAGTTATTTAAGAGCCCAGGTATTTTCTTTCCTTTAGCGTTTGAGGACGAATGTTTATTTAAGTGGTATTTGATGTAATGGCTTGAAAAGTCATTTTATTTGTTTTACTTTGAAATACAAAAATTACCCTCCCCGAGCCTTTATTTACTGGCTTGTGACATGCAGGGATGGGTAGCATGGTTCTCGGGAGAGAGCCGGTGAGTTTTGGGAGTATGTTTTATAAAATTGTGGAGTTAGAACTCAAGAGCTGACTTTAGTCCAACCGGTCCTTAGAAACCTTTTTATGGAAATTCTGGCTGCGCAAGCATGTCCGGATTGTGTTTTCCAATAAGAATGCATATTTGGTTGGTGTTATTTGACTTCTGAATAATTTCTGAGTGTTGGATAGGAGTGTGTGAGAAATAGTATTTTTTTGGTGCATGCTGACTATTTTCCTTCTTCGCTATCGCAAGGAAGGGGGGCGCGGTCGTGATCCTTGATGAAATCAGGCTCTCGCGATCGTGGGTAAAGGGGTCGCAGACGTGTGGCACGCGCCTAGGGGAGGATAGAGTCGCAGTGCTTCGCGATCGTGTGGTCCTATCCGCGATCGCGATGAGTCCAACAGGGGTTGGGTCGGGTAGCCTTTGCAGTAATGAAAGGGGTCTCGCGATCGTGATAAAGGAACTGTAGCTGCGATATTTAATTCCCTAAATGAGATTTTTGACCTCGTTTCCATTTTCCAACTTTCTAAACTCGACTTGTGTGGCCTCCAAGGTGAAAAATCAGAGTTATTCATGTAGGTAAATTTTAATCTTTCATTCTAGTAAATTATATTAATGTATTCCATGATATTAGGCTTGGATCTATGTTTGGGAAATGAAAAATGGTTATGTTGAGAATAAGAGAGTTGTAAATGAGAAATTAGGGGTTAATTAGTGGACTTTTGTTATAAGTATTATTTATTAATGATATAAATGACTAGTGGGTGTTAATTTATTGGTTAATTACATGATTAAACTCTATTTGGGATTTGAGGGAAATTCTTTCGTTTGCCCTCCTATCCTTGTGTTGGCTTCAATTCCAGTGATCAAGCGAGTTCTAAGCTTTAAAATTAGGGATTTTGCCTTATCTTGAAATTGGGGATCCAATTTGGGCCCGTTAATAAATTAAATTTGTATTATGACTATTTAGAATGTATGGGTACTAATTGGGTAGAAAAGTTTGTATTTTGATAATGTGGACCTGGAGTTCATTTGTAAACTATCTTAAGCATTATGGATATTGACAAGACCGTAGTCTAATATATTATCGATATGATTGATTAGAGTGGGCTTGTGAGGAGTCAATACGAAAGGAAAAGGCTACTGCGTGACTTCTTCGACTCTATTCAGGCAAATTGAGACTTTCTAGACTCTAGTATAGTGTATTTGTGTTGGTATGCTTAAAATAAACCAAGGGGTATAATGGGGATTTGGGTGTCCTGTATTAGTGATGTGATAAGCACTAATGCGCCCATCGGGCGAACTTAATCAGTTAATTAATGAACTAGAAAGATGTATGTGAAAGATTTATGTGTTTAGCCTTCGGCCACGAGGTGCGGTGAAAGAGTCCGCTTAGATTAATATGACTTTTGTTTACTTGGGCTTGTAGCCATTTGATATGATATTATGATTTGACTTATCATGAATTCATCAGTCCATATCTTGTCTTAACACTTGAATGGAAACTGACATATTATGATTAAACTAATTAAGTTGATTACATGGTGTACACATATCTATATCACTCATACATTTTATCATTGGTATTGGTTATTGTTATATTGTTGAGAAACGACTTGGAAAGTCGGGTTTAAGGATATGTTACATGATTACGAGAGTGATGACTTTTAATGATGACACTTTAGCCACAGAGCTGGTATCCGATGGGACATTTTGGATGGGTATATGGACCTCATGAGTCCCTTCTGGGTCACGTGAAACAGCTACTATAGCAGCGTGTGTATACTGGCTACATATGACCATTACATGCATACATATCATCTACGTTGCATTCATTCTTATTATGATATGTATTTAATGTTGTGTGTACTCGATGTTGATTCTGATAGACTACTTGATATTGTAATTGGATATAAGAACTATGAACACTTAAGACTTGTACTATTATGAGACTGAGTTGTGAGGTTGATGGGACTAGACACCTGATTTTGGGGCTTAGGCTGTATCTTGTGAGACTTGATATCGAGTGAGAACTTGTACATAGACGCCTAAGTTTGGGGCTTAGGCTGTATCTTGTGAGACTTGATATCGAGTGAGAACTTGTACATAATTGAATAATAGATTTAAAATATACTATGCCTAAAGTGACAAAACAGTAGAAAGGTATCAGAAAGTACCAACTCTCGCCACCTTATAGCTAGAGACGGTCAACCATGCTGCTGATTACATGTGTTTCCCGTACTCATTTTACGCTTGTTGCACTCTATGTGCAGGTACCCAGCCAGGAGGTGATGTAGCAATTGATTGTGCTTAGTTCGAGGCGATCCTCGTGAGACTTCAGGGTGAGCCACTGATGCATCCCCGACACTGGAGATCTCATCTATATTTGTCTTCTGTCATTTACATTCAGATAATGTTATTATTCTATTCAGACTTGTACTCGTATTTTAGAGTTGTGTACTTATTACTGTCGAATCTGTATTTGGAGTTTTCTTCAGACTTTGTATTTCTATTTAACGACCTGTTATTTACTTTCCTTCTACTTCTTTAATTTCCATATTTTATTTTGTATATTTCATATGTGGTATGAGTAGGGTTCGCCCATGGGTTAGGGTAGGTGCTCTCACATGGAATTTTTTGTCGTAACAATGCCGAACAAGCAAATAATGTGATCTCAAATGAAATTAATAACTTCCTTGTCTCTAACCTTTCTGAAGGCCTTTGATTCAATACACTTAGAAAAATAGTCAGTCATAAACAAAATAAAGTGTACCTTTCCTGGTGCCCATATGAGTGATCCCACGATGTTCATCCCTTATTTCATGAATGACCACAGTGACAAAATTGAATGCATTGATTTTTCCAGTTGGTGAATCATTAGAGCATGTCTTTGGCATTCATTGCACTTTTGAACAAAGTTCTTTGTGTCTTCTTCCATTTGAGAGCAATAGTACCCGACCCTAATCATTTTCGAACCAACAACTCTGCTCCTGAGTGATTTCCACAAGTATCTTTGTAAACCTCGCGCATTACGTAATCAGTTTCCCCTGGTCCTTAGCACCTTGCTAAAGGACCATAAAAAGACCATCACTACAACTGGCCATCGACCGAGAAAAATGTAATTGTCTTCGTATGAAGAGCCCTTGATTTTTCAGATCGGTAGGCAACTTTCCATCCCGAAGGTAATTAATGAATTTATTCTGCTAGTCCCAAGTCAAGCTCATAGTATTTACCTCGGCGTGTCCACCATCAATTGTGGAGTTCAACAATTGTACCACAGTTCTGGAGTTAAACTCCTAGGCTTCCATGGAAGAACCTAAATTTGCCAATGCATCTGCTTCGTTGTTTTGCTCTCGAGAAACATGTTCCATAGTCCATTCTTTAATAATACTTGAATTTTATCTAAGTATTTTTGTATTCTTTTTTCTTTCAATTCGAATACACCGTTCACTTAATTGACAACCAGAAGCGAGTCACATTTTGTTTCGAATATTCCTGCTAGTAAACTTCTTGCCAATTCTAGATCTGCAATCACAATCTTGTACTTAGCTTCATTGTTAGTTAATTTCACAGTCCTTATTGACTACCTAATAAAATCTCCCGCATGTGTCTTAAGCACTATCCTCAGTTCGGACCCTTTCACGTTCAAAGCTCTGCTCATGTATAAGGTCCAGATCCCCGAAGTTGTTTCCGAGGTGATTATAAGTTCTCTTTCCACCTCGGGAATCATTCCGGGTGTAAAATTTGCTACAAATACTACTAAAATGTGATACTTTATAGTTGTTCTTGGCTTATACTCTATATCATACCCACTAATTTCTACTACAGATTTGGCTAACCTGCCAGACAGTTCTCGTTTATGTATTACATTCTTTAGCTGATAAGTTGTTACTATACATATAGGATGACAGTGAAAGTCTGGTCTCAATTTCCTAGAAGTCTTTATTAATGCTAATGCCAATTTTTCTAAATGAGGATACCTAGTTTTTCCACTAGCTAATGTTTTACTCACATAATAAATAGAAAATTGTATACCTGATCAGTATTTTATATACAATTTTTGAGTCATTTTTAGTTAGTCTTTTGGCCCATTTTTGTACAAATATGTGTCGTCTTAGGATAGATTTTCTTTCTTTTGAGTCATAATAGTTTAAAGTGGCACATTGGTGAAAAGGAGCAAAAAGAGGGCAGAAACAGAGGTTCCAGAGCTCAAAAAGCTAGAAAGTTGGCAACCCGGGCGAGAAACAGGGCGGCGTCACGGTGCCACCAACCAGCAGCATCAGAGCGCCACGGCGCCCAAAGAACAGAGAGTCGCAGGAGTTTCAGCGCCATGGCACCAGTTGGAGGGCCGCGGCACCGAGGCGGGAATTCTGCCAAATCCGAATGGGAATGAGCGAAGGCCAAGAAGGAAAAATTTGTGAACGTTTTATAGGCTATAAAAAGGACCTTTCTAGGTCAGATTGAGGGATCCCACTTTGGAGAATTCATCACAACTTGGAGATCAAGATTAGAGACTTTCTTTTAAGTAATTTCTTGTTCTTTATTTTATTTCTTTTTAGTTTATGTTGGATATTAGTTTAGTTCTTGGCATGTCTATGGCTAGGAACTAACTTAATTTAAGGCTTTCCATATCGAATCGCTTGAAACTCATTCTTATGAATTAATGCATGTTTTGATTTCTTCTTATTATTGTTGAGATTTATTCAATATTTGTTTTGATTGCTTGGTAATTAATTGATCACTAATTATCATAACTTATATGATTTCTAATCAGCCAGAAAGGGAGATTGTGAATATGCTATAGTTGAATAAACATAGGTTAAATCGTGGACGAAAGTACCCCGATACTTGTGTAGCTTAATAGGTTATTGCTCTTAATCCTCCTTTATAGTCAATCTTGTCATCGAAAGATAGAAGGGTTCTATATTGGGGTTGAGTGTTTATATTACCTTAACAGGAGTATAAAACGGTTTAGTTAACCTGCTGTCTCAAAATAGAAGAAGAACCATAATTATTTGCATTAACAAGTAAGAAGAGCGGATAGTTGAGGATATTTGGAAGCCCTATTTCCACCATATCTGAAGTAAAATAAAGTAATTTAGTTAGCATCTATAATCATAGTTATAAACAATTCATCAAATTATCGGTTACCAAATAGATACCATAGAATAGAGGTTGATAATTGGACACTAATCCCTGAGGACGATAACTCGGTCTTCTAGACTATACTACTTGTCACGACACGTGCACTTGCGTTTAGTGTGTGCATAAATCACGCATCAAGTTTATTATTTTATTCGTGAAACCGTGCGCCGTGATCCGTTTGTTGGTTTTGGTTCATCTCAGGGATCCTGAAAACATGGATTACCACTATCAACAGTGTAATGCCCAGCCCCACAGGAAGAGCAGGATGGGCTACGAGCAGCCATACTCAGGCTAACTAGGCACCAAACTCAGTTCATGGACGAAAAGAGAGTGTCCCTGAAGAATTTGGAAGCGAAAATAGGACAACTCGCAGGCATGCTAAGCAGCAGAATACAAGGGAATCACCCTGAACATATTGGAGGGAATATAAAAGAGCAATGTCAGGCGATTGACCTGAAAAATGGCGAACCGGTAGAAGCAAACTCACCACCACCATGTCCAGCAAAGAAGGACCCAGAATTTTCACAGCAGTTGCAGCGCCACGGTGCCACTGAGTAGCGCCACGGTGCCGATATTCCTGGGACATTGCAGAATATTCGGCGCCAAGGCGCCGAATCTCAGGGCCGCGGCGCCCAACGCTCAGAGGGTGAAATGGGGTTGGAAGCTGTTGTGGACGCACCCCAGGTGAAGATATCGTACCCCCAGAGGCTAAAAACAAGTTCTCTTGACAAACAGTTCTCTAAATTCCTGGAAATTCTCAAACAATTGCAACTCAACATCCCGTTTCTTTGAGGCACTAGAAGCGAATCTGAGTTATGTAAAGTTCATGAAGGAGATTTTTAGCAAAAAGAGGAGGATAGATGACTACGAAACAGTGGTGTTGACTGAAGAATGCAGTGCCATCCTACAGATAAAGCTACCTCAGAAATTGAAAGATCCTGGGAGCTTCACCATCCCATGCACTATCGGAAAGTTTGAGTGTCAGAAGGCGTTGTACGATCTAGGGGCAGGTATAAATTTGATGCCCTACCTAGTGTTTTGCAAACTTGGAATGGGAGAAGCCAGACCTACAAACATCACTTTGCAGCTAGCTGACCGCTCCATCGTCTACCCTAGAGGAGTCATCGAGGATGTGTTAGTGAAGGTGGACAAGTTCATCTTTCCCGCTGATTTCATCATCTTAGACATGAGAGATAACGACATGATCCCCATCATACTTGGCAGACCCTTCCTAGCCACAGGACAGACACTCATTGATGTTCGAAAAGGGGAGTTGAAACTTCGTGTGGAAGAAGAAGAGGTGATTTTCAATGTTTTTCGGGCAACAACCTTCCCAGAGGCAAGTGACAACTGCTTCGCCATTGATGTGATCGAAGAAGCAGTGTCGGAAAATGGGTTCAGAAATGCTGATGCGCTTGAAGAAGTGCTGACACGATGAGATGATAATAATGGCAATGACCCAAAGCTGATGGAGTATGCAAATTGGATGAATTCTTATGAGAAGTGAGATAAGAAGAGATATGAAGAGCTTGGGCAGATGCCGGAGAGATCAGTACCATGCACAGAAAAAGCTCCAGAGTTAGAGTTGAAAACTCTGCGGATCATTCTGATCGATATCTAGGTGAGAATCAATCCTTACCAGTGATCATCTCATGTCATCTATCCACAGTAGATATTGAGAAGCTGCTGAGAGTACTGAGGGCTCACAAGCGTGCCATTGGGTGGACATTAGCATACATAAGGGGGATAAGTCCGTCAACAATAATGCATAAGATCCGTCTGGATGAGGAGAGCAGACCTTCCATTGAGGCACAGAGGAGACTGAACCCAAACATGAAGGAGGTAGTCAGAAAAGAAATCATGAAATGGCTTGATGCTGGAGTAATTTATCCTATATCTGACAGTGCATGGGTGAGTCCGGTACAAGTGGTGCCCAAAAAGGGTGGTATGATAGTAGTGACCAACGAAAGGAACGAGCTCATTCCATCTAGAACAGTTACTGGGTGGAGAATCTGTATTGACTATCGCAAGTTGACAAGGCAACTAGAAAAGACCACTTCCCGTTGCCATTTCTAGATCAGATGTTGGATAGACTTGCAGGGCACAACTCTCTCGCTTTTGGATGGCCTGCGTCACAAGAATAACACGCTCCGAACCCATCGGCACTCTCGGATGAGACCTACGCATCGAGCATCGAGAGGTAGGTGGTCTCGATCGGTTACGGTCTCTGCCTCCCTGAAACCCCGAAGTCCTGAAGCCCTGACCTACTCGTGAATAACCCGGCTGATCAGACCTCCTGCCGGAAAACTGAGAAGGAGCACTCTGTGCTGGCTGGAATGTGGACTGGTCTGCTGCGAGGTGCCCGCCTCAGCGCCACGAGACCTGCCGTCACGGCCTCTTGGGTGGCCCAAATCTAGGCGATCCGCCTCTCTCATCCTCAATCCACTGCAGCGTGCGCTGTATCACGGCAATATCCATCCACGGATGAAGAGCCACTCCCAAGCATCGATAATCATATGATGGTCTAACCCATCACATACCGATGAACCACATGCGCCGTGTCGCTACAATGGTGTGCGCATACCGCCAAGGAGTCAAACTCGGGTTGTACTCTCGATAGTCCTCCCGTCTGCCTCGAGTCAAGAACCTATCTACGGGCTCTCCTCATCTCAGGAGGTAAGAAGTGATCCAGGAAAGCCTCTGTGAACTACTCCCAATCAGCTGGAAGAGCATCCTCACATCTCGACAATACCCATGACTCAAACCAGTTCAACGCAATATCGCGTAAACGGTAAGAAGCTAGTATAACAGACTCAGTCTCGATGCCTAAGCACTGCATGGTCCGATATAATCTGCGGAAAAACTCCTGCGGATCCTCGCCAAATCTCGAACCATAGAACTCGGGTGGGTGACAACCAGAAATCCGAATCGTAAGCCATCGGCTCTGGGTTGTTGCTGCTCCTGTCGGCGCTGCCCTGCCACTATACTAGTCAATAAGCGGATCTGTTCCCGTGTCGCTATACTCACCACGTGTGGGGATGGAGGCTCGTCTGCGTCTCGATGGCGCTTCCGGCGCCTCGAACTCTGCTGAAATGGCGGCGTCGTGGAACTTCGCCGCCTAAACATCATCTCTGTAGGATGGGCTGTGCCTCGTGACTCTCCGCGTCCACTAGCGGCACCCTCGGTGCCTTGCCGCCCGGGCGCGGTTGCCTTGCGTGGAGGCATAACTGATACATAAAGGAAAACATCAGAGGAGGTCGAACCTATAACTCAGCTCTATTGCACGATATTAGAGTGGAAGAATGGAAACCAATCCTAAATGTACTGCAGCCTCCTGATTATAGATGTGGTGCACGACACACCGATAATCAAGACTCTACTAGACACGGTCTGTAGACACTTTCCGAGGACTAACTGCTCTGATACCACTTTTGTCACGACCCGACCCCGGGGCCGCGACTAGTACCTGCAGGGTACCACATCGGTATTCATCAGAGAATAGCAGCGGAACATACATAACACATAACTTATAAAAAGGTAAACATCACTGACCAACCGATAAGGCTGCCTTCCATAAAACATACTTAATCAAAAGTGTATAAGTACAACTTGTTCTTATAGCCCAAAACACATATGTGACCACAGACCTCTAAGGATAACAACTGTGGCGGGACAGGGCCCCGCCATACCCCTGAATGTACAAAATACCTATAGCATCAGAGAATATCCGTACCAACAAACAAGCTTCCGGAGGAATGGAGCTTCGACAGGAGCGGTGATCCTAGAACGAGGATCCACAATGCTTACCACCTGCGGCATGAACGCGGCCCAGGAAGGGTCGATTACCTGATATGTACCAAGTATGTAAAGCTGGAAAATACTGTAATAATGATATCATAAGTCTAAAAGTAAGCTGGAGTCATGGAAGACAATCAAAATACCTTTTAATGTGCCTTACTAACAATGAGAGTGACAAGTATATATATAATACTGCATAAAATAGGGGCCTCATGATCAAAACAGGGTATCTCGCCCGTAGTATCAATAAGCACCCCTACTCCTGGGACTATTTCACCCGCATAGGTCCTGTGGACCCGCATGAGGTATTCATCGCATGGGGCTATTTCACCCGCATAAGCCCATAAGGACTCGCATGAGGTATTCCTCGCATCGTGGGTAGCAAATCCGCGGAACAGGTGGTATAACGATCTTGGGGACTTACCCCTCAGATATACTCTTACCCTGAAGCAGATGGTATAACGATCTTGGGGACTTACCCCTCAGATATACTCTTACACTGAAGCAGATGGTATAACGATCTTGGGGACTTACCCCTCAGATATACTCTTACACTGGAGAAGGTGGTATGGCGATCTTGGGGCTTGACCCTCATTCATACTCTTACCCTGGAGAAGGTGGTATAACGATCTTGGGGCTTGCCCCTCAGATATACTCTTACCCTAGCTCAAACTGTCATCATATCATAATCATAAATAAGTTAAGAAAACTTATAACTTCTTATTAGCCTTGTTCATATACCCTCTCATTTTAGTTTACTTAAGGCACTTAATCATATCTTTAATAAAAGAAAACCGGGAATTTAACCCAAAGTACTACATACTTCAACTCTTTTAAAAGTGACTCTTTCTCATACATAAAACCTTTGGGCAATTGATGCCTTAAAATCAATTTGTCTTTCATAAATCAAATCATTTGTCCTTACTTGTCTTACTTAGAGTAAACCTCTTCTCATTAACCTTTTATAAAGCTAATAAACCAACTTCCCATAGAGTTGTTATATTAACCCTACACTTTAGTAAAATTACACTTTTCCCCTAACCAAGGGACTTATACATTCTTAAAACGAAACAAGTCTTTATATACTTAAAACAAATAAGAATACCAAATCTTGTACGTCTACCGTACTACATTGTTACATCTATTCATGCTCAAGAGATAGGAAAGCTCCACATACCTCTTCGGTCAATCCACTTGCTAAGTCCAACTACCGCAAGTAATATGTCAACCTAAAATAACCATGATACGTTCATTAACCTCTAATTTCAATGTAGAATAATCCAAGTTCAAAGTCACTAAATTCTATGGAAAATTGGGCAGCATTTCCTTTGTTTCTACATACTTTGCCACCTTTCTCAAGGCCGAATTTAATATTCAAACGCCACTTTTAAGGCTCAACAATCCAAACATTTCAAAGGGGATTACACACCTAAACTTGGGTGTGTAAAATTCTGCCCCATAAGGTACAACAATTCACTTAACAATTCTAAGGTAGTTTTTAGGCTACAACATGCTCATAATATCTTCTTAACCAATTCTTTCATATCCAAACCACATTTATTACATGCAAGGACTCTAAGTGCATTATTTACTAATACACATCCCTTCTTCTTCACATGCAACATTAATAACTAACCACAAGAGAAGAAATGTTACCTTAAAGCTTTAGCCAAACTTATTCCAACAACTTTGCTAGCCTCCCTTCCAAGAACACCACCACAATAACACCAACAAGCTAGCCACAAGTGTTATACCCCGTATTTCCAGAGTATGTACGCGGGGACGTACGTAGAAAAGTTTGAACTTTAAAGTTGGCTTGGACGATTTATTTTGTGCACAACACCCGATTAGAGTCGTTTTTAGACGAAACGTTTTAAACAACACGCGTAGGGTAAATTAAGGCTATGTCATTTCTAATTTTTGCGGATTTTTCCGAGAGACGAAACATTTTGGACCAACGAGAGGGCGACACTTGGCACCCTCTAATTGGTGGGCTTTGGACGGCAATGTTGGACGATTGGGTGAGTGGGAGTAGGTAGGATATTTTGTGATATTTGTGTGGTAGATGGATAAGGTGTACTTGGGTGAATCCTAGCCCTACACTTGCATGACACTTGGATTGATCTTGGCCATTGGTTGGCCTTTGCTTGACCTATAAATACCCCTCCCCTTTGATGAACTTCTTCATCCAAAAATTGTGCTAAGTCTTGAAAATCCCTTCCCCCTCTTCTTGTTTCTCGTCCTAGCCTCCCCTCCCCTGTGAGGCCCTTGGCGAGAGTACCCTCCCTGGTGGGGTTGGCCGAGGGGTACACCCCTCCCTTGTGGTGTTGTCTCGTATAAATACACCCCCCCTCTTGGTAGAAATACTCTCCAAAGTATTGTTACTATACCCAAATTACCTTAGCCGTATACCTTGTAGTATTCCAAGGTTACACTTATATGAAAAGCCCAGAAATACTATTATACTTCCCTTCGGTCACAAAAACGAAACCCTAAGGAAAATCTTCACAGTGGGTTGAAGTATTAAGAAGAAGTTGCGTAGAACTTCTAAGAGTTGTTTGGAGCGGGTTGGAGCACCCGGAGTTGGAGCTAAGCGTTGCTCAGGATCGACATTTAACTTGGATAATTATGGGCTTATCGAGGTAAATATCTTGTCTCCCTATTGTAATTGGAAATTTCATATTGTAGGATTATATAGTTTAAGTATACTATATAGAACTGAACATAGTTTTGCGGCAATGTCTTTTGACTTAAGCCTTAATTTAAAGAAGAGAATTAGACCGTAATTACACTATACAGAAGAATGTTAAAAAGGAATCGAATCAGAATTGCATAGACATTACTGATGAGACTTGTGTAGCATTACTGTGAAGTAGAATTGTATACGTCCGGTTAGACGTATAAACCCCCCCCCCCAGGTTGGCTTGATAGCCGGCCTCGATAGAGAGAGATTTACGCGCCATGCGGGAATGTGCGCCGAATTTTCTGTAGAATATGGAACCGTTCGTTTAGATGTTAATAGACGTTTGTGGCCTATATAGGTGGAAGTACTACGAGTAGCGTATTCTACTTAAAGAGTGGAAAAGGCTAGCGAGTTGCGATCTTGCGAGCGTATTGCTAATTGTCGATAATCGTCGCGAGGTATGTGAACCTCCTCCTATCCTTTCTAGCATGATGTTTTGTAAACTATGTAGTGCGGTGACGCATACGTGTTAAATGAGTTTGGTTGGTTTAAAACATAGGGTGTTATAATAGCTTTATGGGAAGTTAGTTATAACGACTCTATGTAGGTAAAAGAATGGTTTATTGTTGTAGAAGTTAAGAGACTTGATCTTGAAAGATAAGAGACTTAACTTGTTTTACTGGGTAATTAACATTTTGTTAAAAATGTTGTAAAACCTCATTCGCGAGTAATGAGTACTTGGTTTTTAAAAGAATAATGTTTTACTGATTCCGGAAATCAGAATAAGTATCGAACAAACCACTGCAGCGTTAATAAAGGGAAATGTACTGACTAATTAATGTACTATTAAAAACCAGTAGAAACCTCCATCTGCATAGAAGCTAAGATGAGACAAAATGATATTACGTTTCCTAGATCATGGCTGCTTAAATAAGATTGTTATAAACAAGAATAACCTACTCACGACGTATCGATATGTTTCTCAAATTGCTTTCAAAGAGAAGTATATCATTAAGTGATTAATACTATGAACTACGAAACCTTTAATAAAATGAGAAACTTGAACATTTGAAATTAGGCAAACTTGAACGTTTGGAAAATAATGTTGTTACTTGATTTTACAAAGAGAAGTGTGTTGATTTACTTCAAAAGATAATCACTCTATTTTCATATACTACGGGTAGTATGTGACTTTTGTGAAAGTAACGTATCTTGTAAAAGAGTTAATGTATGAAAGTACCTTGTGTGAATAACTTGATCGTATTGGTTTGTGATAGCCTTGTAATACCTTCTTGTTGATTTGATAAGTAAACATATTAGGATGCTACGTGTGTTAGTATTTTGTGATGTTTGTGTAAAAGGGTTTCCCTTGATTGTGCTTATGTTGTTTAATGGTAAGCCGTTATGCTAGTATTACATCACTCACCTCTTGACATGTTTAGGGGTTGCGCCCTCCGTCTGGGGTAGACTCAGCGGTCTGTGTGACCTATGATTCGAGGATACCTCATGCGGTCCATGTGACCCGTGCGAGCTACGAGTTCCAGGTTAGTGTGCGGCCTTTATGGTCATGCGGTCTATGTGGCCATGCGGACTGCGAGTGCAGGACGTTGCCGGGGAGTAGCTACCCTCGATGCGGGGAATACCTCATGCGGGCCATCGGAGTGGCTTATGCGGAGCTGCGGGAAGTTCCAGGGCTAGACGCGCACATTAGATCACTGCGCGAGTGGCGGCTTTGATCATGTGATGATGCAGACAGATCTCATGATACGATTTATGACCTTGTTGATCGTGGGTTTTAGTAGTCGGCTATGCCTTCGTACTTACCGTCACGGTTTTATTATGACACAGTGGGACACGTGTTCATGTGTACTCCTTAGTGCTTTTATATCATAGACTGCCGACAGTGAGGAAGGTATTCCACGGGCATGATTGATGTTGTGGGCGTGAGACCCATAATTATATTTGAGTGATGACTTTGAGGGCGTGAGTCCCTGACTTGACATGACTGCTTATTTATTGTGAACTGTAGTTTGGTTATCATACATGTCTCCTGCTTTATATAGACTACTATGATTTCATTTACAGTATTTTAGTTTCACATACTTGGTACCTGTTGTACTGACCTCCTTCGGGGGGCTGCGTTCATGCCGCAGGTAAAGGTACACCAGTCGTTGATCCTCGCTCTTAGGGTCACAGTTCAGCGTTTGGGAAGCTCTGTTTCTCCGGAGGCTTATCTTGGTATAGTCCCCTGTTGTTGTAGGTGCTTACATTCAGGGGTATGACGGGGCCCTGTCCCGTCGTTGTTGTCATATCATTCGTAAGTGCATGTAATCTTGTTGTGGCGTGGTTGTATTGGGATGTAACTGTTCAGATCTAAGTTTTTATATATATATATATGCCGAAAGACAACTTTTCTTCCGTTAAACATGTGTTTCCTTTGTAATATTTCATGTTGTGTTTTATGTTCCGCTGATTACTCTGATGTTGTATCACTAGGGTACCCGGGGTAAGGCACCAGTCACGGGCCCGGGTTCGGGTCGTGACAACAAGCTTCCTTCTTGTTCTTAACTGTTTAGATTTTTCTTAGGCTTGAATTCCTCTTGGAATTTTAGAGAGAAGTGGGAGCTTAAGCTTAGAGAGAGAGAGGGATTTGAAAGATGACCAAGTCTTCAAGAATTGGTCAATATAAGGCATGCAAGAAATGAGATGGGGGGGGGGACACTTGTCACCCTCCCAAGGTCTTTTAAAAGAGAAATCTGAGTTTTCCTAAGTTTTTCCGCCAGGAATCCATGGCGCGCGCGTTCGACAGCGCGGCGCGCTGAAACCTCTGCAGACTCTCGTCAATTTCGGCTCCTCGGACCTACTGTCCTGGCGCCGAGGCGCTGCAACTTCAGCGACCTCGATATCCAGCGCCGCGACCGTGATCCGCGCCGCGCCTCGCCGCTTTGCACGAAACGCATTTACGCCATCTGCACCGAACTTGTAACTCCCATAACTTTCTACTCCGACGTCCTATCGACGAACGGTTGGTTGCGTTGGAAACTAGACTCAACGAACTACGCCCTAGGCCTTTGAAACACTTAGGAACTCTCAACGTACCGGGTCATAACCTGCCTCAAAGTTGATTAAAACCCGTCTGAACAATCCGTCAACTTATCTTTCGAAAATTTTAAGTCTTACTCCCCTTCGCACGCTCTCACACGTGTGGCCAGAACTACGGGGTATAACAAGTATACACTGACCACTCTTCCATAAAGTATTTGATGACAAAGAAGGATGCAAAACCTCGCCTCATCTGATGGGTTCTGCTATTACAAGAATTCATGGAGATTCGCGACAAGAAGAGGACAGAGAACTCAGTTGCGGACTACTTGTCGAGACTTGAGAACATAGAGAGTCAGAACACCAAGGATGTGCAGATAAATGATCACTTCCCAGATGAGCAATTGTTTCAAGTAAGTGTTGTCTTTAAGTTACCTTGGTACGCTGATTTTGTTAATTTTCTTGCAGCTAAGGTAGTACACCCAGAATTGACAAGACAGCAAGTGAAGAGGTTTTACTCCGAAGTAAAACACTACTATTGGGATGAGCCAATGTTATACAAACACTGCGCCGACCAAGTCATCAGACGATGTATACCAGAGGATGAGATGCACCAGATTCTCACTCATTGTCACACCTTACAATGTGGTGAACACTTTGGGGCATCAAGAACAGCTGCGAAGGTATTGCAAAGTGGGTTCTATTGGCCAACCCACTTCAAGGTTGCCCACACCTTTGTGAAGAACTGTGATCGTTATCAAAGAACAGGGAACATATCAAGACGAAATGAAATGCCTTCGAATGGGATCTTGGAGGTGGAACTATTTGATGTGTGGGGGATCGACTTCATGGGTCCATTCCCGTCGTCCTTTGGAAATTAGTACATTATTCTGGCAGTGGATTATGTGTCCAAATGGGTAGAAGCGGTAGCCACTAAAGAAAATTACAGTAAGACTGATCAAAGGTTCCTCCAAAAGAATATATTCACAAGGTTTGGTACTCCTAGGGCCATCATCAGTGATGAAGGAAGCCACTTTTGCAACAGGCAGCTTAATACATTGCTTTCCCGATATGGAGTCTACCACCGCACCACACTTCCCTATCACCTTCAAGCGAATGGGCAAGCAGAAGTTTCAAACAGGGAAGTGAAGAGCATATTGGAAAAGACGGTGGATGGCTCAAGGAAGGATTGGTCTATCAAACTGGATGACGCACTATGGGCATACAGAACAGCATTCAAAACCCCCATTGGAATGTCACCATATAAGTTAGTTTTTGGTAAAGCATGTCATCTGCCAGTAGAGTTGGAACACATAGCTTATTGAGCAATGAGGAAGCTGAACATGGATGCCAAGGCAGCAGGGCAGAAGAGGTTTCTACAGCTGAGCGAGTTGGATGAATTCAGACACAATGCCTATGAGAATGCAAAGATCTACAAGGAGCGAACTAAAGTATGACATGACAAGATGTTGATCCCAAAAGACTTCCAAGCAGGACAACAAGTGCTTTTATTCAACTCAAGGTTAAGGTTGTTCCCAGGCAAGCTCAAATCGCGTTGGTCAGGACCATACACTGTTGTAAGAGCATTCCCCTATGGTGCAGTTGAAGTGAAAGGGAAAGAGGGAACCCCTTCCAAAGTAAACGGACAGAGGTTGAAACCCTATGTGATCAATGAAACGGAATACATGAGCCTAGTGACCCATCTCACTCCAACATGAGTAGGGAACCTGCATCCCGCTAAAAGACGTTAAAGACAGCGCTACTTGGGAGGCAACTCAAGGTTATTTTATTTTATGCAATTTAGTTTTAGTTAGAACAGTCTCACGGGAGATATTGTTTGCATGTTGTGATGACAGGTACATGGCAAAAAAAAATTGGAGGATGAAAACGTGAAGAGAAGAGAAAATGGGCTCGGCGCCACGACGCCAGTTGCAGGGCCGCGGCGCCAAAATTCCAGAAGGTCTCTGAAGTTTGAGCGTCGCGGCGCCAATTCAGAGCACCACGGCGCTGGAAGTTCAAAGGGTCGTAGATGTTTGGGTGCCACGGCGCCGATATCAGGGCCACGACGCCGCAACGAAAAATCTAAAAAAATAAAAGAGCCCTAGAAATGATTTCCCTCTCCACTCTGACGGGATTTCTGACGTTATCTGCCATGCATTATCCACCGCCACCGCCACCACACCAGCGACATCAGGCGTCCACGGCGCCCAAAACGTAGCGCGAGGAGTTTGTGCGCCGAGGCGGGAATTCTGCCAAATCCGAATGGGAATGGGCCAAGGCCAAGAAGGAAAAGTTTGTGAACATTTTATAGGCTATAAAAAGGACATTTCTAGGTCAGATTGAGGGATCCCACTTTGGAGAATTCATCACAACTTGGAGATCAAGATTAGAGATTTTCTTTTAAGTAATTTCTTGTTCTTTATTTTATTTCTTTTTAGTTTATGTTGGATATTAGTTTAGTTCTTGGCATGTCTATGGCTATGAACTAATTTAATTTAGGGATTTCCATATCGAATCGCTTGAAACTCATTCTTATGAATTAATGCATGTTTTGGTTTCTTCTTATTATTGTTGAGATTTATTCAATATTTGTTTTGATTGTTTGGTAGTTAATTGATCACTAATTATCATAACTTATATAATTTCTAATCGAAAGCCGAAAGGGGAGATTGTGAATATGCTATAGTTGAATAAACATAGGTTAAATCGTGGACGAAAGTACCCCGATACTTGTGTAGCTTAATAGGTTATTGCTCTTAATCCTCCTTTATAGTCAATCTTGTCATCGAAATATAGACGGGTTCTATATTGGGGTTGAGTGTTTATATTACCTTAACAGGAGTATAAAACGGTTTAGTTAACCTGCTGTCTCAAAATAGAAGAAGAACCATAATTATTTGCATTAACAAGTAAGAAGAGCGGATAGTTGAGGAGATTTGGAAGCCCTATTTCCACCATATCTGAAGTAAAATAAAGTAATTTAGTTAGCATCTATAATCATAGTTATAAACAATTCATCAAATTATCGGTTACCAAATAGATACCATAGAATAGAAGTTGATAATTGGACACTAATCCCTGAGGACGATAACTCGATCTTCTAGACTATACTACTTGTCACGATACGTGCACTTGCGTTTAGTGTGTGCATAAATCGCGCATCAATACCTTTCACTTCTCAGACCAAAACTACACTTACGGTACTTCAGACACTGCCAGGTACAGGAACAAAATCATACAAGTGTAAATAATGAGAGCTTTATGATTATGATTGCAATGAACAAAATCGTACAAGTGTAAATAATGAGAATGCGATGCCCTTCAGAAATGAAGGTTGGAGTCTTTTATATCCCTGAGTACAAGGCATTAACGCTCTAGAATCATTCCTCAATTAAATGTAATTAATAGAAATAATGGTCACTTAATGAGCAGGGAGTAACGTTTGACGTCATATACCGAATGTGTACATGTTGGGCTCCTCCGGTTCCTCATCCGATGTCATCTGGTTCAATCACCACCTAGTCTTATCTTTGACCCCCGGACTTATCTCGACGCAACACCATCCGATACAGAACTCTGCCGCCTCCCTCGATTTTCATACCTAAAATTTGCCACATGTCGTACCTTTTTTTACTGTATACATATATGACTAGGGTTGTTTATCGATAGGTTCGGTTCGCTTTTTTTATTACATGTTTGATTTATCGATTTTCAATTTGTAAATACACTAAATCAATAGTCAAATTGATAAGATATTCGTTGTCTGTTTTCAGTTTATTAGTTTTTGGTACTTAACGGTTCAGTTTTTCGTTTAATCAATAAGAAAATACTTCACTAATTTTTTTTTAACTCTTGTTTTCATTTGTTCATATATGCACTGCCATCATGCATAAAAATCTACACAAATTATAAGACACAAACTATAAAATGCACTTTAGAAAGCAAGCATGTATCATCAAATAATAATGAACTTTCAAATTGTTTTATGCATTCTAAATAGTGAAAGTACAAATGATAAGCGAATTGAGAATTGAGACAATAAGCATGCATGCAGCAAGAATTTAGAAATAGGTTTGTATTTAAAAATTAAAATTTAAAATTTAAAGCCACTATTATATAATTAGAGATACAATTATAATTTTAGTATAAGCTTATTAGGTTATCGGTTTAACCATTAACTAAATTTTTAAAATTGAAAATCGATCTGATAATCCAATAAAAAAATATACAAAATCGTCTATAATTCGTTAACCTAATAATCCAATATCGCTAAATCAATAATATATTAATTCGGTTTATCGATTAAATCGATTTTGCACATCCCTATTAATATGACTAACATAATCCAACCCGATACATTAAAGACCATTTTGATCATTTTCTCATTTCAAGAATGAGTGTGACTCACATGTAAGTTCAAACCGTTGAAACCTTTACAGTTTACACTATTAGGTGTACACGCTTCTTCTTTTTTTTTTTTTTACGAAGGAACCCGCAGCCGCTACTCTTTCGAGTGCGCACAGGGTAAACCCCGGACTGACGCAATAGCCTGCAAACCACACTTGGCAAGCCATGTGTGACAGGCTCAACCAAGAAGGTTTATGCAGGGGATCGAACTCGTGACCTTGCGGTCCCGCGCTCTACTGCTACACCAACTTGGCTACCCTTGCGGGTCGGTGTACACGCTTCTTGTTAGAATGTAAATGGGGAATTGATAAAATGGTACAACTCATACATATTATTGGCATCTTTTTAATTGGCCTAAAAAGTTTTAGCAAATGATAGGCCTAAAAGAATTGGCACAGCTTAACCAACTAAGCAAAGAGGTTGCTAAATAATAGAGATAAATATTTTTTATCCGTTATTTAAGGTACATAACTAAGCAAAGAGGTAGTTAAATAATAGGGATGAATAATTTTTTTATTCGTTATTTAATGTAACTAAGAAAAGAGGTGGCTATATAATAGGGATGAGTATGTTTTATCCTTTATTTAACGTAATATACATTATATGAATACAAAAGATGTATACAAATGACCAACAAACAGTTTTTATACACATTATGTGTATACAAATCAAATTGCATATTTAATATACAACACGCATAATAAATTTTAAATAAACACCGTGTATTGTAGACATATAACTTGAAACTTATCGAATATTTATACACTAGCCTATGTATACATATAGATAAACGAAATTTTTTTAGACACACTATGTGTATACAAATTATGAATTATGTGTACACTAGCCTATGTACACAAATCGACATGTGTATAGCTTGTCCCCCAAATTTATTACTAGCCTATGTATATAGTGAATTTCATGTAAAAAACCCAAAGATAAATTGTACTTTATGCATTGTATAACAAATATGTATATACATGTATTCATAAATCTCATGTATACATCATATGTTTACCAACTTCTATACATATATAGATTATATGTATACCAACTACTATGTATACATTTTAATAAAAACACTTTTTTTTGGTAAAGAGCACCTTACATCATGGTTTAATTATGGAAAAGTTAACCATGGACATAGGTTCCCATTATTTCCCTTATCTCTACTTGTATCTGTTGCAACACAAAATCCCTATGTAAGGTATAAGGTGGGGTCGGTATGGAGAAAAACATTTTTTCAATAATATTTTTCAATTTTACCATGTTTGTTTCGTCAATTTTTTTTTAAAATGTTACCTCTTTAGAGAGTTACAAGGAATTTTTGGCTGGCCCCATATAGGTTCAGCTTAGGGGTTTATGAGAGATTGATTGATGGACCTAAGCTAAACAACTAAGATTGAACCTAAACCAAAACCTATAGCTATAGACATTAAGATTAGGAGAGCAGAGGTTTAATTCAAGACCAGGAAAGCAAGTTATATCGAAGCCCAATACCAAGCAAAGCCCTAGACTACAAGTGAAGAAATTGGGTTCAACTAAGCCCTTAATCCAAGATGAGGTGGAGCCTTAACCCGACACAAGAGGGGCCCCGTAGGATAGTGGGCTTAGTCAGCCCAACATAGGTTGTTAACCAAAAAGGAGAAGTTCCCGTGAAAACAGAAAAAGACCTCCCCCTTAACCCTCCTTACTTGGCAAATTCACATTCGTAGGAAAAGTCTGTTCTTTTGTGGCCTTAGTCTTGGGCTGATCTCAGACTTCAATTTCTTTAGGAAAAGGAAAATTTAATAAATTAGTCAATTCCTAAATAATAAATTTAATAATTTAATTTAAGGCAATAAAGTGAAATTTAAGTGATATGTACACTATATATATGTACGACCTTCTTTCACTTTGGTAATTTCCTAAAAAATATATTTTCTTTTTAGCAAATTCAAAAGAGAAAAGAGAACGACATACCAAATTCATTGATTAAAGTTAAGAACTCATCAATTTCTGTTGATAATGGTTTTGTATCAACCGTATCCACTTTTTGTTCAAATTCTTGGTTTCTACATGTAAAACTTCTTTCATTTAATTTTAACTTATCCTTAGTGACATGTAGTTATAAACGATATGACATGTTGATTCTCGTAAGATTTTAAAGATATGGATCGGTCAAAGCGGCAAATTACCCGCATTAATCGGATAGGGTACCGATAGAATGGGTCGGGTCTATTTTGCCATCCATATATCTGACTATAAAATGAAATGAAATTTAATTTAAACTTGAGGCCATCTTTTCAGTTGCTTTTTTTCTTGGAATAAGTTGTCATCTCGCTGCTTGTACTCATAAAAGTATGCAATTGTCCAAATTTATACACGTATGTCTCATAGTGGGCGGACACATTTACTAGCATCTAGCTAACTTTGTCAAATACTCCCTCTCTTTTAGTTTTTGAGGCAAAATTTCCTTCTTAACCCGTTCAAAACAATGATTTTTTAAAATTTCGAAATATATTAACTTAAATTTATCAATTTACCTTTAGCAAGAAGTTTTTATAGGCCACACAAACGTCGTTATGGAACATTTAGGACCGAGATTTAAAATCTTACAATTATACGAATGTTACTATGACAAGGTTTTGTTGAGTCTAAAACACATAAGTAAGACACAACAAAAGTTTAAAATTTTATTTAACTTACTAACCCCAACAACTCCGTCTGATACGTTTACACTACAATTGAAATCTGCGAAGACAGAAGAAGACTTACAGTTTATGTTATCTTAAGTCTCTACTAAAGGGAGCACACACAATTGTCCTTACGACTGCAAGCCTTCGCTACGGTATATTTCATTGTCAGGAAAGTCAGGAAATCTTGGCAGAGGTTTGAGAGTATTTTAATCTCTGAACTCTGAGTTCAGAAAGTGAGAATTAAGTGTAAATTATGTGTAACCTAAATTATAAGGTTAAGTGCATATATATGGAAGATTATGATACAAATCTGACTGGGATTAGGCTTAAAAACCTGACCCAAATTCGAGTTGCGATGGGCGATCGGATGGGCCATCTTGATACCAACATTTACTGCCCTTTATTTTAAAGTTTCAGCACGTTTTGATTTTAATTAAATTCAAAATCTTATTTTGATTTAATTAAATAATTTCCATCAAATGAAAATTATCCCATAATTTATTTTGGTTAAAATATCTTGATTCTAAATCGAATATTTTATCCTCTCTTAATATACCCTTAGACCGAAAAGACAATCGACTTAGTGTGACCATTTAGGCTTTCACACATCGACACTTAATCAAATTAAGGTTCACACAGAACTCCTAGACTGCGCCACATGACGAACTCAATATGTGAAGAACGTTTACAAGACTCCAGTACAACCTCTATGTGGGATGATAAATTCCTTTCATCCGTGACACACTCGATCCAACTTAGGATTTGCCAAGTGTTTATCCAAATGGCTTGATCACTTTATCTCATTTATATTAGTCGACAACTAGATCATATCTCAAATATGTCTCTTGCATTGGCCAATGACTTGATCGATCTAATATCACTGAGAAACTGAGCGTTCTCTCGAATATCTAATCGAGGAATGAATCCTAATCTTGACTCAACTACCACCTTAGTCTGTATCGCAATGTACACAATTCTAGTCATGTCTTATCCTATAAGGAATTTGAGCTTAGGACATGATCAAAGTACATTACTCTACAAACCAGGTACGTATTGACCTCAAGTCAGAGGATCTCTATCTCCCACATGCTGATAATACTCTAGACATTTATAACAAATAGTTTATCAGCAGGGTATGCCAATACCCTCTAAGAGTATCCATGTGTCCATCACCAACAACCATTACTAGTAGTAAGTGAGACATACTACATTCTCTAAGAATGTGATGCAGACCACATGTCGACTTATAATATATCATTGATATTCCATTCTCAGTGATCATCAGTCGAGGTGTCACACCCATTTTTGATCTCGGGGTCTGAACGACATCCACAATGTTGCTCTTTGGCGTGGTTCCCTGGATGGAGCAAAATACTTATTTTTGAAGAGTCACCACCTAATTAGTTAAGTGAATTATGACACTTGAATTATTGCAATAAAAATATTGCAATTGATCTCCATTTAATGATCTGCGAAATCAGTGAGATTCTGAATTAGAGTTCTTTATTATCCTAAAAGGAATGAGTTAGACATCCTTTAAGATCCGCTAACTTGCGGCTATCCGATCAAACCTAGGTTAATTATATATTGGCTTTTTATTCTACATATTCTAAGCATTTTCATAATTTAGAATTAAAATAAAATGCAATACAGAATAATAAAACTAAAATTAAATACAACGACATAAAATAAAACTTCCGGGACATCTTTTTTAGGCATTCTGCACAAGATGCATCTCCGGGTACCTGTATAAACACTTAGTAAAAGTGTTAGTAATAGAATGAATAATTCTAAAGCAATGACAAGAATTAATAAGTAAAATAAAAAATAAACCCGTCTTTTGTACAGGGGAGGCCTTGAAAATCAGACGGAGATTCCTTCATCGTCCAATGTAGTATCATGTTCAAATTAGTAAATACTCAATATTAAAATGTAGCAATCTGTTCTTTTTGGAAATAGTTCCAATCAGTTCAATAAAATAAATAAGAGGGCAAACATTGTCAAAATCAACCCCTCATGAACCGCAAAATAGTACCGTTCAACGGAAACCACCATTAACGCCGGAAAAACTCAGATTGTCGCCGGAAACAATCCAACATAGTACAAAACCAATAGCCAGCGATAATACCAAATAAACAATAGCGAAAAGCAGTACCCAACAGAACAAACACGATCGAAACAGAGGCCAACAACATCGCCGGAAATATCAATCCGAAGGTCGCCGGAGTTTTAAGCTCCGGTAGTTACCAAAATAGTAAAAAAAATCAGTCCAACAAACAAAATAACAAACGGATAAATAAAATGCCAACAGAGGTCATCGAAGTTTTTAAACTCCGGCTAGTTACCCCAAAATCACAAAATCAGTCCAATAAATAAAAAAAAGGTAGTAGTAGTAACCAATCGAATCGCCGGAGCATTTCTTTCCGACACAAAATCAGTGAAACAGTGGTAGATGAAAGAACATCACAAAAACCAGTAGTGTCATCGGAGTTTAACATCCGGTCAGATACAATAAAGAGCAAATGGAGGGTGGCGTCACTTCCACAGCTAACGCCGGAGCGACGCCGCCAGTGGTTGTCGACAGTGATTCGACGGGAATGGGGTCTGGTGGTTCCGCGACGATGTGGGTGACGGGATGGTGGTTTGCGACGGTGTGGGTGGTTCGACGGGGTTGGACGACGGTGGTTGAGTAATGGAAAATAGTGATAATGTGTTAAGGGGAAGGGGATGGTGAAGTGTGGCTGCTGAAGTTTTAAAATCCAAAAATGGGGATGATATGGAGAGAAGGAGAAATATATGGGAATGTTACGGCTGAAGTCCAAATGAAGTAAAGGGGAAATGTTTTGTTTCATAGAGTGTTTTTAGGTTTAGGGTTTTGGGGGAAAAGGAAAAAAAAGTGTTTGGATGAAATTAAAAAAAGTGTTTGGATGAAATTAAAAAGAGTGTTGGATTGAACTGATCTGAATTGTGCCTCAGATTTTACTGTTTTGATGAAATTGGCTTGAGTAAAGAATACAACATGTTTATTATTTAAAAGATGTCAAATTATTAAAATAAAATAACAGAGCAATAATAAAAACATAATATTAACAGAAACCTAATGCTTAATTTAAAATAAGAGATGCGATGCCATTTTGTTAAAAATAAAACATAAAATATTAGGTAAAAATGTAAAAAATTATGATTAAAATGTGGTGTCTTAAAATTCTTAAATTGCAACAAATAATTCGAAAAACGTGTCAAAATTGGGTGTCAACACGAGACTACTTTAAAAATTATGCTCTATCATCAATATCTCACTCTATCAATGACAACGTTAGCTAAGGGATGCACATTAATGAATAATACAAACAATTAAATAATAATTCAGTAATTGCAAATGTCATAAATATATTAATCTCATTAATATATGAATGTGTTTAAGTACGTCTGTCTCTAAAATGATTGTCTCTAGGATATATAGACTTTCAACTGTAACATATAATTATAATCATAACTTATCAAAACCTTCCATTTTTGAACTCTGTGCTTCAAATTTTGTCACAGAAATACACAAAGAACACCATCGGAGAGATCAAAAGAGGTCGGACACTACTGTGGAATTGACTACTAAAGCACCTTTTGACTAACAAACTTACGCTAACTTTACCTTAAAGAGTTTCGAATCATTTATGATTGCAAGTGCACAACCGAAAATCTTAACTAACATGTCAAATTAGGCATGTTTTTTTGTCGTGTTTAAGACACCTATGCAATAGAGTGCATCTCTAAAAGATTGTCATAACAACGAGCTAATCATAGAATTCAAGAACAACATTAGTAGCATCTTCAAATTACATACGTAACAAAAGTATGCTTCCTAATTATGCCAAAGGTAAATTATGAAGGTTACACTAGTTGGCAATAATTATAATCTTTGTGTAGGTGTTTTGTCGGGTCCGTACACGCAGCGAAATTTAAAAATTTATGTTTTAAACCCGACATGACGGTCAAACTGTAGTATGATTATATAATGTAAAACACAAAGTAAAATGTAATACTTCGAACGAAGACTTACATTTTGTAGCAATTTCGGTATCTTCAAGATTTGGTGTATGCCGAGGGTGTGCACACAAATGTTCCTCGATTTGCAAGTTCTTAAAACTTTGATGTAATTTCTAACTCTTGGAATGCTAGGAATTCCAGCAGAACTTTAGAAGAGAATACTCTCTCAGTTTTGGGGTGAAAGAAATGTGAGGGGAACCCTCTTATTTATAGCTGAAGAGGAGAGCTAGAGTTCCCCAAATGGGCCATCCCATTAAAGCCTCAGAAGATTGGGCCAGCATTTGGACCACTGGAAGCGCCGCTGCATAAGTGGCGCCGCGACGCTTGACGTGCGTTTGGCGTCGCGGCCCTGAGTCCATGGCGCCGCGACCCTGTCTCATTTTCTGCCTTGTTTTCATTTCTTTCTAATGTCTCGATCATCAACCGAACATATATATAATCTCTAATTACATCCTGAAGCAAGTTCTGAATCCAACATGATTCGGAGACGACATTTGTGACCCCACGATATTCTGCCTCTACACTAGATCGAGATATGGTAGGTTATCTTTTTGCAGACCAATATATCAAGTTATCTCCAAGGTAAACATAGTAACTAGAGGTTGATCTTCTAGTATCTGGACATCCATCCCAATTTGCGTCAGTGTATGATATGAGTTTGCTAATAGAAATAGGGTAAATGTGAAGACCGAATTCGAGTGTACCCTGAATATAGTGAATGATACGCTTTAATGCAGACATGTGTTGAGTCTTTGGATTGTACATAAAGATGCATACTTGTTAAACCGCATAGGAAATATCGGGTCTTGTAAAAGTTAAATATTGTAATGCACCGGCAAGACTCTGATACTCAGTTGGATCATGATATGGATTACCTGAGGAGGCATTAAGTTTTTCTTTTGTGTCCACCAGTGTAGAAGAGGGTTTGCAGTAAGACATATCTGCCCGCTCAATAATTTCCTCTGCATATTTCTTTTGGGAAAGAAATAAACCTCCTGAATGTCGGGTGATAGAGAGACCCAAAAATAACTTAGTGGACTTAAATCTTTCATAGCAAATTCAGAACCTAGTTTAGACATAATAGATCTTCGAAGAGCATATGAAGAGGTAGCGAGGATGATATCATCCACATAAAGTAGGATATATGTCATATCTTTTCCCCGACGATAAATGAATAACTAATGGTTTGAAATATTGTGAGAGAACCCAATTGTAGCTACATAGTCAACAAAACTCTAGTACCAAGCACGAGGAGCTTGCTTAAGCCCATATAGAGATTTCTTGAGAAAACACACATAATTTGGGTGTTGGGGGATCATGAAATCCCGGAGGTTGGTATATGTAGACAGTTTTATTGAGGTGCCAGTGTAAAAATACAATCTTTACATGAAGCTGAGTAATGCACCATGATTTTGATAATGCAATGTTGAGAATTGTTCTAATAGTTGTCGGTTTGACCACCGAACTGAATGTTTTACCACAATTTATACGAGTTTGTTGTCATTCACCATCACCTACAAGTCGGATTTTATACCTCTCAAAAGATCCATCAGACTGTTGTGGCACCAAGTTCCAGATCTTATTTGAGTAAGAGCATCGTATTCATCTTTCATGACCATTTTACAATTATGATCGTTCAATGCATGAATGATTTGTAGGCAAAGGAGAAATATAATTTTTAGTAGTGGTGTAAAGATTGATAAGTCTTCGGGGCTTAAAATTTTTGTGATGGGTTCTTGTTTTCATTTTAAGGGATTGATGAGGAGTTATATGTGGACTGGTTTGAATAGTTTGTTGGGCGGTATCAGACTGTGTGGTGAGGACTGGGGTGAGACAGTGTGGAAGTACTGTCAATTGCGCCTGTTGGTGATTGGGTCGGAGTTGATTGAGTGGAGTTGGCTCGAGTGGGAGAGACATGAGTTATAATCTCCTGATGTTGAACCGACTCATGAACCACTTGTGTAGGAGTAGATGTTGAGTCCCCTAGATTAGGTGTAGAACGTTGACGTGGGGGTGTAGGTTGTAGAAAAGATGGATTAATAATACCTGCATCCAGAAACTCATAAGTTGCGGGTTTTTCATAATGTAATTTGGAAAAAGGAAAGATATTCTCATAAAAATTACATGTCTTGAAATAACTATTTTCTGACTCGATAAATCATAACATTTGTAACCTTTATGATTTGCAGGATATCTCAAAAAAATACAAGGTGTTGATTTAGCTTGCAATTTATTCCGAGAAGTGGAGGGAAGTAGTGGATATCACAAACACCCAAAGACCCAAATATGAGAGTAGGATGAATCTTTTTGATAGAGAATATTCATGGGTGTTTTATATGAAAGCTTTTTGTTGTGAATTATGTAATGCAAATAGGTAGTCATTTGTAATGCATGATGCCAAAATGAGGGAGGTAGAGATGCATGATTAAGGAGAGTTCAGATGATATTGTTTATGGTACAAATTCCTTTCGGCTTTCCCATTTTGAGAAGATGTATGTGGACAAGAGAATCTAAAGCGCATTTCATGTGATTCATAAAATTTGTGAAATGACTCATTGTTGTATTTCCTCCCATTGTCACATTGAAAACTTCTAATTTTTTGTTACACCCCATAGTTCAGGTCATGCGTATGAGAGCGTACGAAAGGGAGTAAGACTTAAAATTTTCGGAAGATAGGTTGACGGATCGTCTCGGACGGGTATTGGTCAACTTTGAGGCGGGTTATGACCCGGTACATTGAGAGTTCCTAAGTGTTTCAAAGGCCTAGGGCGTAGTTCGTTGAGTCTAGTTTCCAACGCAACCAACCGTTCGTCGATAGGACGTCGGAGTAGAAAGTTATGGGAGTTACAAGTTCGGTCGCGTCCGGGCCAATGCGTTTGAGCGAAGCAGCGAGGGCAGCCGGATGCAGGGCGCGGCGCGATTCGTCAGAGGTCGCTGAAGTTGCAGCGCCCGGAAGCGAGGCGCATGGCCGAAGTTCAAAGTCATGAAGATTGAGCCATGGCCGAGGCGAGAATCTGGCGGAAAAAGCGAAATCGATTTTGTTCTTTTAAAGGCCATGGGAGGGTGACAAGTGCCCCCGATTTTGCATGTCCCTTATATTGACCAAGTCTTGAAGACTTGGTCATCTTTCAAGACTTTCCCTCTTTCTAAGTTAGAGCTCCCCCTTCTCTCTAGAATTCCAAGAGGAATTCAAAGCCTAAGAAAAATCTGAAAAGTTAAAGACAAGAAGGAAGCTTGTGGCTAGCTTGTAGGAGTTATTGTGGTGGTGTTCTTGGAAGGAGGCTAGCAAAGTTGTTGGAATAGTTTTGGCTAAAGCTCTAAAGGTAACATTTCTTCTCTTATAGCTAGTATTGATGTTGTATGTAAAGAAGAATGAACTTGTAGTAGTAAATAATTCTCTTAGATTCATTGCATGTAAGAAATATGGTTTGGATGTGAAAGAATTGGTTAAGAAGATATTATGAGCATGTTGTAGCCTTAGAACTACCTTAAACTTGATTAAGTTAATTGTGTACCTATAGGGGCAGAATTTTACACACTCAAGTTTAGGTGTGTAATCCCCTTGTGATGTTTGGATTGTTGGGCCTAAGATATGGCGTTTGGTTATTGAATTCGGCCTTGAAAAAGGTGGCAAAGTATGTAGAAACAAAGGAAATGCTGCCCAATTTTCCATAGAATTTAGTGGCTTTGAACTTAGATTATTTCTACATTGAAATTAGAGGTTAATAAACGTATCATGGTTATTATAGGTTGACATATTACTTGCGGTAATTTGGGCTTAGCAAGTGGATTGACCGAAGAGGTATGTGGAAACTTCCTTATCTCTTGAGCATGAGTAGTATAACTATATAGTACGGTAGACGTACGTGTTTTAAATGAAGTAAATCCTTTTGTTATACTTGACTTGCTTTAAGAAAATGTCTAAGTTGGTTGGGTTAAGAAGTTAACCCGCTTGTTCTTGAGGAGTGGTTTATCCTAAATAAGGTAGACAAGAATTTCTTGACATAAAGAAGTATAAAGTACTTGGTGTGAAAGTAGTGACTATTGAATTATTCTAAAAGATAAGAGGCTTGTAGTAATTTGAAATTGTGTAAATTTGTTTGAAGTATAAGTCTCTTGGTTAGTAAAAGAACGAAATGGTTTATAAGGAGTTATAACGGCTTTATGGGAAGTTAGTTATAACGGCCTTATGAAAGGATAAAAATGTCTTAATTTCTAAAGCATAAAGTTAGTATAACGGCTTTATGGGAAGTTGGTTATAATAACTTTATGGAAGGTTAAGAAAGTTGTCTATTTTGATTAATGGGCATAAGTTGTCTAGATTGTGAAAAATTAAAGTTACTTGGTTTCAAGCTTTGAAATGAGTTTTCTAAAGGTGTAGTAACTTGCTTTGAAAAATAGACACGCCTTGATACTACGGGTGTTAGTATCTTAGATTTTACATAAAAAAGAGTCTTTTGAAAAGAATGTACGTACGTGGTACTTTGGTTTGTTAAAAGAGAATTATTCTATTATGTGCCTTGATAAATACTTTGGCTTGTTTAATTGAGAATTATTCTATGTGTGCCTTGATAAGTACTTTGGCTTGCCTAAATAAGGATTGTCTTGGTTTATGTAAAGACATGGTATTGCAATTCGAATTAAAAGCATGTAGTTATGAGTTTACTTGGACGTACCGTCAGTGATGGAGGATTCCACGGGTATACGGCCATGATGAGGGTTCACTCCCTGTTGATAGTGTTATTCCATGGACTAGCTCTCCATGAGGTCTCGATCACGGGGTGGATCGTAGTTAGCCCTCGTACTTACCCCGGTCAGCGACGTGATGCAGGGTGGATCTGGTAGTTGGCTTTCGTACTTGCCCCGGTCAGTGTTAGGGCGAAGTTGTGTGATGCAGGGTGGATCTAGTGGTTAGCCTGCGTACTTGCCCCGGTCAGCGATGTGACGCAGGGTGGATCTGGTAGAGGCTATCGTACTTGCCCCGGTCGACCGTGATTCGTAATTAGTATTGATGGTGCGGGTGGATTTGGTAGCTTTCGTACTTGCCGGTCGATTGAGGATGCGAGGTGGATCCGTAGCTATGCGCCGTCTTGCCTCGTGCGGTTCTTATGACAGGTGGGATCTAATGTTCATGTGTACTCCTTAGTGTTGTTATATCATAGACTGCCGGCAGTGAGGAAGGAATTCCACGGGCATAATTGATATTATGGGCATGAGACCTATGGTTATATTTGAGTGATGATTTAGAGGGCATGAGTCCCTGACTTGACATGGCTGCGTATATGTTGTGTACTGTAGTTTGGCTATCATACATGTCTCCTGCTTTATATATGCTATTATGATTTCATTACAGTAGTTTTAGTTTCACATACTTGGTACATGTTGTCTTGACCTCGCCGAAGTGCGTTAAATCTGCGCAGTCGAGATCGTAGCTTGTTGATCCGCTCTTAGGATCACTGTTCATTTCTTGGAAAGCTCCATCCTCCGAGGCTTTGTCTTTGGTATGATTCCACGAGGTTATAGACTTTGTACATTCGGGGTATGGCGGGCCACTGTCATACCGTTATTCTGAAGTGCAGTAGTCACGTTTGTGGTTTGGGTGTAAGAATAAGTTGTCTTTATTTCACTTTCGATTAAGTTATTTTATGGAAGCGGCCTTGTCGGTGGCGATGATGTTTACCTTATTATAAGTTAGGTGTTATGTATGTTCATTGCTATTCTCTCTTGTTTACTGTCGAGTACCCGGTAAGTACGATCGCGGCCGGGTGGTCGTGACAAAAGTGGTATCGAGCGATTAGTCCTCGAAAAGTGTCTGAGACCGTGTCTAATCTGATCTTGATTATCGGTGTGTTGTGCACCACATCTATAATCGGGAGGCTGCAGGCATTTAGGATTGGTTTCCATCCTTCTCTCTTTGAGATCGTGCGATGGCTTGTCATAGTAGGTTGAGTCCTCTCGACCTATCCTTGTAACGATTATTCCTCCACGGAAGCGACTGTGAGCCCGAAGGGCAAGCGGCGGGAGGCGCTAGCGATGCAGAGAGTTACGAGACTCGGGCAGACTATGCACGAGGTAGTAGGTGGTTCGGCGAGTTCAATGCGGCGATATTAGAAGGCGAGGCGGCGGTAGCTCGAGAGGTTCCGTGCAGAGCCTCGATTCGCGGCCGAGGCGAGTATAGGATTACGAGAAGCGGTCGGGTTGTTGACTAGCATCGTGGCGGCGGCGCGCCGGCGTGGCTAACCCTAGGCCGATTTAAGGATTCAGACTTTACGAGTTGTAATCCACGAGTTCTATGGTTCGAGGTCGGAGGAGGATCCTCGGGAGTTTATTCGACAGTGCGGCGGACTACTGCAGTGCTTAGGGCCTCGGAGGCGAGTCCGTTGTGTTAGCTTCTTCTGGGTTCTGCGACATTGCGTTGAACTAGTTTGAGTCATGGGAATTGTCTAGAGGAGGGTGCTCTTCCGGTGTTTGGGAGGAGTTCACAGAGGCCTTCTGGATCACTTCTTGCCTCACGAGTTGAGGAGAGCGGGTGGATAGATTTTTGACCTTGAGGCGAGAATGGGAGGACCGTGAAAGTCTGACACTGAGTTTGACTCATTGGCGGGTATCTTTGTCACGACCCGACCGGGGGCGCGGCGGTGCCTATCGGGCACCGCATCGTGCATATCGAGAGAATAGCGGCGGAACATACATAATACAAAATCGTATAAGGTAAACATCACTGCAAGCCAAGCGCGCATTTCATAAAATAACTTAATCGAATGTGAAGCAAGATAACTGGTTCTTACATTGAACCACAAACGTGACTCTGGACCTCAGGAATAACAATCGTGGCGGGGCGGGGCCTGCCATACCACGAATGTACAAAAGTCTATAACCTCGAGAATCATACCAAAAGACAAAGCCTCGGAGGAATGGAGCTTTCGAGAAATGAGCGGTGATCTAAGAGTGCGGACGGAAGCTACGTATCTCGACATGCGGCGTGAACGCGGCCAGGAGGTCGATCTGACGTGTACAAGTATGTGGCGAAAATCGTAATGAAATCATAAGTCTGAAAATAAGCTGGGGTCATGGAAGAAAATCAAATACCTTTTACTGTGCCTTACTAACAATGAGAGTGACAAGTTTATATATATAATATTGCATAAAATAGGGGCCTTAGGATCAAAACAGGTACCTGCGTAGTATCAATAAACACCCTACTCGGGACTATTTCACCGCGTGGGTCCTGTGGACCCGCGTGAGGTATTCTCGCATAAATGTACTACCGCGTAGGACTATTTCACCGCGTAAGCCCATAAGGACTCGCGTGAGGTATTCGCCGTCGTGGGTAGCAAGTCCACGAGCAGTGGTATAACGATCTTGGGGACTTACCCGCCGGATATACTCTTACCACGAAGCAGATGGTATAACGATCTTGGGGACTTACCCGCCGGATATACTCTTTGCTGGGCGGATGGTATAACGATCTTGGGGTTGTACTCGCCGGATATACTCTTTGCTGGAGCGGATGGTATGGCGATCTTGGGGCTTGCCCGCCGGACATACTCTTACACCGTGCGGATGGTATAACGATCTTGGGCTGCCCGCCGGATGTACTCTTACACTGGAGAATGTGGTATGACGATCTTGGGGCTTGCCCCTCAGACATACTCTTACCCTGGAGAAGGTGGTATAACGATCTTGGGGCTTGCCCCTCAGATATACTCTTACCCTAGCCCAAACTGTCATCATATCATAGTCATAAATAAGTTAAGAAAACTTACAATTTCTTATTAGTCTTGTTCATATACCCTCTCATTTTAGTTTACTTAAGGCACTTAATCATATCTTTAATAAAAGAAAAACCGGGAATTTAACCCAAGTACCACATACTTCAACTCTTTTAAAAGTGACTCTTTTTCATACATAAAACCTTTGGGCAATTGATGCCTAAAGATCAATTTGCCTTTCATAAATCAAATCATTTGTCCTTGCTTATCTTACTTAGAGTAAATCTCTTCTTGTTAACCTTTCATAAAGCTAATATAACTAACTTCCCATAAAGTCGTTATACTATCTTTATACTTTAGAAATTAAGACCTTCTTATCTTTTCATAAGGTCGTTATAACTAACTTCCCATAAAGACGTTATAACTCCTTATAAACCATTTTGTTCTTTTACTAACCAAGAGACTTATACTTCAAACAAATCTACACAACTTTCAAAAATACTTCAAGTCTCTTATCTTTAGAATAATTCAATACTCAATACTTTCACACCAAGTACTCTATACTTTTGTAAAATCATACTTTTCCCTTAACCAAGGGACTTATACTTCTTAAAACAAAACAAGTCTTTACTTATACTTAAACAAGTAAGAATACTAAATCTTGTACGTCTACCGTACTACATAGATACAAATACTCATGCTCAAAAGATAGGAAAGCTTCACATACCTTGTTGATCAATTCACTTGCTAAGTCCAAACTACCGCAAGTAATATGTCAACCTAAAATAACCATGATACGTTTATTAACCCCTTATTTCAATGTAGAATAATCTAAACTCAAAGCCACTAAATTCTATGGAAAATTGGGCGTTTCCTTTGTTTCTACATACTTTGCCACCTTTCACAAGTCGAATTTATCATCCAAACGCCACATTTAAGGCTCAACAATCCAACATTTCAAAGGGGATTACACACCTAAACTTGGGTGTGTAAAATTCTGCCCCATAAGGTACAACAATTCACTTAACAATTCTAAGGTAGCTTTTAGGCTACAACATGCTCATTATATCTTCTTAACCAATTCTTTTATATCCAAACCACATTTCTTGCATGCAATGACTCTAAGAGCATTATTTACTACCACAAGTTCTTTCTTCTTATCATGCAACACTAGAAACTAATTCTAAAGGAAGAAATGTTACCTTAAAGCTTTAGTCAAATCTTTCCAACCACTTGCTAGCTTCCTTTTCAAGAACACCACCACAAAAACCTTCACAAGCTAGCCACAAGCTTCCCTCTTGCTTTTACCTTTTTCAGATTTTTCCTAAGGCTAGAATGTCTCTTGGGATTTTAGAGAGAAGGAGGAGCTTTTGTCTAAGAGAGAGAGAGAGAGAGATGAAGTATGACCAAGTCTTGAAGACTTGGTTAATATAATGCATGCAAAAATCAGATGGGAGGGGACACTTGTCACCCTTCCAAGGTCTTTTAAAAGAAAAATCTGACTTTTCCTAAGTTTTTCCGCCCAGAATCCCGCCTCGGCGCCGCAACTCCTGCGGACCCTCAGATCTTCCGGCGTCGCGACCCTGCTTCCCGGCGCCGCGGATCGGAAACCGGTGACCCCTCGATTTTGCGCGACCACTGCGTCGGCGGCCATGTTGCCTGTCGAAACACATTTACGTCCATTGCGCCGAAATTGTAATTCTCATAACTTTCTATTCCGACGTCCTATCGACAAACGGTTGGTTGCGTTGGAATCTAGACTCAACGAACTACGCCCTAGGCCTTTGAAACACTTAGGAACTCTCAATGTACCGGGTCATAACCCGCCTTAAATTTGACTAAAAACCCGTCCGGAACAACCCGTCAACCTATCCTTCGAAAATTTTAAGTCTTACCTCCTTTCGAACGCTCTCAAATGCATGACCTGAACTATGGGATGTAACATATGCGCACACTATTGTATCTGACATGGCCGACAGAGTTCATCGCTATGTGATGGGGCTAGACCGTCATATGCTTACTGCATGCTTGGGAGTGGCTCTTCAGCCAGGTATGGATATTGCCAGGATGCAGGAATATGCGCAGGGGATAGAGGACAGAGTAAGAGAGGGTCGGCTTGACTCGAGCCCGGCCAAGAGGCCGGGGCAGCGAGATCTCGGGCGATTTTAGGCGGACCGCCTGGCGAGCTAGTTATGCGCCTCGGCTAGTGCAGTACTCCACGAACCGGGGCGTTCGGGAGATTGAGTAGGGCGGGGCTCGAGGTTCGAGTTTCGGGAGAGTAGGGGTGTTAGTGCGAGAAGCCACCTCTACCGGTGTGGCCGTGTGGTAGGACCCGTTATGGGGATTGTCGTGCTAGTTTAGGTAATTGCTATACATGCGGCGGCGGGGCCATTATGCGGAACCGTCCAGGCGGAGATAGCGGATGTAGAGATTCGACGCCGGGATCGATGGGTTCATCGCCTTCGTTGTTATCGCGTAGTCGAGCGGGATCATGATTAGAGCAGCGAGAATGTAGGCGATAGTTACAGTATATCTTTGACCGCTAGAGATTAGTATGCATGATAGGATTGTTGTATGATTTAGTGTTATGAGCAGAGGATATTGAGACTATGTACATGTGTTAGAATAAGTTGGTAAATCTGAGCAGGCAATTACATTGGTAGTGAGCGAGGGTAAGTAGTAATGGTTCATATTTTGGGTTCGTTTTCTGTTTGACTTACGGTGAATGGGTATGCATGTGCGATATCTTAGGGTCATAGGTGGCATAATGAAGTTCCATTAGTGTAAAGTACGAGGATGTACCGAGGAATAGTATAGTGTCTCCAAAGGAACATTCGGGGACGAATGTTTCTAAGGGGGGAAGAATGTTACACCCCATAGTTCAGGTCATGCGTATGAGAGCGTATGAAAGGGAGTAAGACTTAAAATTTTCGGAAGATAGATTGACGGATCGTCTCGGATGGGTATTGGTCAACATTGAGGCAGGTTATGACCCGGTACATTGAGAGTTCCTAAGTGTTTCAAAGACCTAGGGCGTAGTTCATTGAGTCTAGTTTCCAACGCAACCAACCGTTCATCGATAGGACGTCGGAGTAGAAAGTTATGGGAGTTACAAGTTCAGTGCGCGATCGGACAGAAATGCGTTTCGGGAAGAAGCGACAGGGCCGCGGCGCCGTTTATTCAGAGGGGTCGCTGAAGTTGTGCCGCGCCACGGAAGCAGGGCGCGGAAGTTCGGAAGTCGCGAAGTTTCATGGCCAGGGCTGCGACGCGGCAGCGGGAATCTGAAAAAGCGAGGAAATCGATTTTCTACTTTTAAAAGACCGTGGGAGGGTGACAAGTGTCCCCACATCTGATTTTTGCATGTCCCTTATATTGACCAAGTCTTGAAGACTTGGTCATCTTTCAAGACTTTCCCTCTCTCTAAGTTAGAGCTCCCCTTCTCTCTAGAATTCCAAGAGAAATTCAAAGCCTAAGAAAAATCTGAAAATTTAAGGAAAAGAAAGAAGCTTGTGGCTAGCTTGTAGGAGTTATTGTGGTGGTGTTCTTGGAAGGAGGCTAGAAAAGTTGTTGGAATAGTTTTGGCTAAAGCTCTAAAGGTAACATTTCTTCTCTTATAGCTAGTATTGATGTTGCATGTAAAGAAGAAGGAACTTGTAGTAGTAAATAATGCTCTTAGATTCATTGCATGTAAGAAATATGGTTTGGATGTGAAAGAATTGGTTAAGAAGATATTATGAGCATGTTGTAGCCTTAGAACTACCTTAAACTTGATTAAGTTAATTGTGTACCTATAGGGGCAGAATTTTACACACCCAAGTTTAGGTGTGTAATCCCCTTGTGATGTTTGGATTGTTGGGCCTAAGATATGGCGTTTGGTTATTGAATTCGGCCTTGAAAAAGGTGGCAAAGTATGTAGAAACAAAGGAAATGTTGCCCAATTTTTCATAGAATTTAGTGGCTTTGAACTTAGATTATTTCTACATTGAAATTAGAGGTTAATAAACGTATCATGGTTATTATAGGTTGACATATTACTTGCGGTAGTTTGGGCTTAGCAAGTGGATTGACCGAAGAGGTATGTGGAAACTTCCTTATCTCTTGAGCATGAGTAGTATAACTATATAGTACGGTAGACGTACGTGTTTTAAATGAAGTAAATCCTTTTGTTATACTTGACTTGCTTTAAGAAAATGTCTAAGTTGGTTGGGTTAAGAAGTTAACCCGCTTGTTCTTGAGGAGTGGTTTATCCTAAATAAGGTAGACAAGGATTTCTTGACATAAAGAAATATAGAGTACTTGGTGTGAAAGTAGTGAGTATTGAATTATTCTAAAAGATAAGAGGCTTGTAGTAATTTGAAATTGTGTAAATTTGTTTGAAGTATAAGTCTCTTGGTTAGTAAAAGAACGAAATGGTTTATAAGGAGTTATAACGGTTTTATGGGAAGTTAGTTATAACGGCCTTATGAAAGGATAAGAATGTCTTAATTTCTAAAGCATAAAGTTAGTATAACGGCTTTATGGGAAGTTGGTTATAATAACTTTATGGAAGGTTAAGAAAGTTGTCTATTTTGATTAATGGGCATAAGTTGTCTAGATTGTGAAAAATTGAAGTTACTTGGTTTCAAGCTTTGAAATGAGTTTTCTAAAGGTGTAGTAACTTGCTTTGAAAAATAGACACGCCTTGATACTACGGGTGTTAGTATCTTAGATTTTACATAAAAATGAGTCTATTGAAAAGAATGTACGTACGTGGTACTTTGGTTTGTTAAAAGAGAATTATTCTATTATGTGCCTTGATAAATACTTTGGCTTGTTTAATTGAGAATTATTCTATGTGTGCCTTGATAAGTACTTTGGCTTGCCTAAATAAGGATTGTCTTGGTTTATGTAAAGACATGGTATTGCAATTCGAATTAAAAACATGTAGTTATGAGTTTACTTGGACGTACCGTCAGTGATGGAGGATTCCACGGGTATACGGCCATTATGAGGGTTCACTCCCTGTTGATAGTGTTATTCCATGGACTAGCTCTCCATGAGGTCTACTGATGCAGGGTGGATCTGGTAGTTAGCCCTCGTACTTGCCCCGGTCAGCGACGTGATGCAGGGTGGATCTGGTAGTTGGCTTTCGTACTTGCCCCGGTCAGTGTTAGGGCGAAGTTGTGTGATGCAGGGTGGATCTAGTGGTTGCTGCGTCTTGCCGATCGTGATGTGGCGAGGTGGATCTGGTTGAGGCTATCGTACTTGCCCCGGTCAGCTTCGTGATTCAAGTAATTAGTATTGATGGTACGGGTGGATCTGGTAGCTGGCTTTCGTACTTGCCCGATCGATTGAGGATCTGAGTGGATCTGATAGCTATGCCTTCGTACTTGCCTCGTACGGTTCTTATGACACAGGTGGGATCTAGTGTTCATGTGTACTCCTTAGTGTTGTTATATCATAGACTGCCGGCAGTGAGGAAGAAATTCCACGGGCATGATTGATATTATGGGCATGAGACCTATGGTTATATTTGAGTGATGATTTAGAGGGCATGAGTCCCTGACTTGACATGGTTGCGTATGTGTTGTGTACTGTAGTTTGGCTATCATACATGTCTCCTGCTTCATATATGCTATTATGATTTCATTCTGATATTTTGATTCATACTTGGTACTGTTATCTTGATCTCCTTCGGGGGGCTGCGTTCATGCCGCAGGTCGAGATACGTAGCTTGCTGATCCGCACTCTTAGGATCACTGTTCATTTCTTGGAAAGCTCCATCCCTCCGGAGGCTTTGTCTTTTTGGTATGATTCCCTGAGGTTATAGACTTTTGTACATTCAGGGGGTATGACGGGCCCCGTCATACCGTATTATTCTAAGTGCGTAGTCACGTTTGTGGTTTGAAATTTGTAAGAATAAGTTGTACTGTTTCACTTTCGATTAAGTAATTTTATGGAAGACGGTCTTGTCGGCTGACCAGTGATGTTTATCTTATTATAAGTTAGGTGTTATGTATGTTCATTGCTATTCTCTTTGTTTACTGTCGGTACCCCAGGTAGTACCGATGCGACCGGTCAGTCGTGACATTTTTCGTTCAAATTGGGTTGTGATATAATTATGAAAGGTTATGAACATGGATAGACTTGAGATTTACTGGTAATTGGAAAAGTCCACAGAAAATTTGTAAAGTCATCAAGGAATAAAACATAATATCGATGATCACCCGAACTAAAGACATGTGATAACCAAAGATCACTATGCACAATATCAAATGGCAAAAAGGTTAATGATGATGAGTTATGAAAAGGTAGTTTTACTTGTTTTCCAAGGGAACAAGAATGACAAAAAAATTATCCCAAAATTTATTACAATCAATAAACTTGTTCCCTTTAAGAGAGCTTAAAACAAGAGCTCCCGGATGTCCTAAATGGCTATGCCATAATTCGAGAGATAAGGCTGCAAAAGTAGAGGGTGTGGAATTTCCAAAACAAGGTCTTGTGGTTATTGGATAGAGATCACACATGTTATTACACCTCATTAAATGCATTCCCGTCTGAAAATCCTTCACAAAAAATTTGAAATGATGAAATTCAACAGAAACATAATTATCAACAGTAAATTTTCGCACGGAACCAAGATTTTTGATTAATTGCGGGGCATGTAGAATATTTTGTAAGGTTAAGAGTGGATGAGGTTTGAGCAATAATGTATTTCCACAACTAATAATTGGAATTGTATGGCCACTACAAACGATAATATTACGATTGTTGCTCTTATCTAAATAAGACGTAAGATTACCTCCGTTTGCATTCATGTGTGATAGCACCGGTGTCCATGTACCATTGATCATCCGGAGGAGCAATTGACATAGTATGCATAGCTTGTTGAATATCAGTTGGTGCATATGTGGACTGGACTGACTAGGCAGTTTGGGCATGATTCGTATGATAAGGGCATGGGGCAGAAGCCCCATTTTTCCATGGCACATTCCAATTAAATGGAAATGCCCAGTGCGTATAAGAAAGGAGCTGCAGCATATTGAACTGTTGTTGTAGGGTTTGTGTCTGGTTCCCTCGACCGACTCCTCTACCTTTCCTTTTGCCTCCACGATTGTTGCCTCCACCGCCTTTGCCTCATCGATTGTTGTTGGTGTTGCGATTGTTTTATTTTATTTTATTGAGGGCTATTATAATTTCTGCTCTAGTTGTCATCATGAGAAGCATGAAAACAGAGGTTTCGGTCGAGTTAGCCATCTTTTTCGCCATTGTTGTTTCATCTAAAAACGAACATAGAACGAACTTTGTAGAATGGAGGAAAAGAGTCGCCATGACGAATTTCGGAGCCAACAGTAGAATATGCATCAGTTAAATCGGAAATAAGTTGAAGTACCAACCTTTCGTTAGACACGACGACGCCGACATTGGATAATTGATCCGCCAGTGATTTTAGATGTTGATATTATGAATATTCATCTGAAAAAATTTCCATCTGAACGGCGAAAAATTCTTGTTTGAGGTATAGATCCCTTGAGTTCTTATTATTGGAGAATATGTCCTTTAGCCGATTTCATGCAATTTTGGCGGTGGAGTCTCGTTTAAGAATTATGTTTAGAAGATCTTCAGATATAGTACTGTAAATCCATTGTAAAACAATGGCGTCAATTCGTGACCACAATTCAGGATCTGTTTCTTTGAGGGATGGGGATAAATTGGTTTTCTCTGTTTCTTTTGACTTTGGAGTAATATGGTCGAGGACTTTGTAAGCCCTAGCATGAACTTTGAAGAGTTTTGACCATGTTATGTACTGACCTTTTTCAATATCGAGAGTGACTTTGATGAAACTGTTGATGTTAGACACTGCCAGAGAGGGATGAGGAGGAAGACCGGAAGAGGAAGACAATTTTGGGTCGATGATTCGGTTGGTGGCCATGGTGTAAGTGAAGAAAGCAGAGAGAAGACTTTTGAAGAGAAGTTAATGTCGACTAAGTTGGAGAAAAGGTAAAACTAATTAACCTAAACTCTTGATACCATGATAGAATTGATAGAAATGTTTTTCCTGCCATTCATTTGCTTGTAAGTCTCTTTATATATAAGAGAATGAGCCAGGATTACGGCTGAATTTATGTTAATTCTAATCACTAGAAATTTGTTAATCTAATCACTAGAAATCTGTTGATTTAAATCTTAATTACAAAAAATTAATTACTAATATCTTGCTAATTAAATTCTAGTATTCTGCGAATCTGTACATAAGGTAAAACTAATTACAAGGGATTCTTACTTAATGAACAAATTCTAATAGGGTTGAGTTAGGCCCAAGATCCATTTTTACATGGTATCAGAGCCAGACTCATTCAAATTCTTTGTTCACCGATGTTGGGCCCCCCAAATTATATTATCCACACTCCAGTTAACTAGGTCTGGTTGTGCGGTGGAGTGTTAAGAGTCTCACATCGGATATGAAATGAGAACATAGACTCCTGGACTTGGACAATTCTCATCATACAAGTTAGCTTTTGAGGTTGAGTTAGACCGATTCATTCTTTGCAAACTATATTATGTCCTTTCTAGTTTTTTATATTAGCATTTCTGCTACTAACTTAGCTCTCTAGAGAATCTCTCCAATTTTAATATAGGACTTGGCAATGTCTCTAAGACGTTGGCAGGGATCTTGTACATTAATGAAATATTCATCCTCCGTGTAACTCGTAAGAGGATTGGAAATTTATTCCTTTTGCTCGATGAAATGGAAAGAACAGGAATAACCTAACAAACCCCATACCATATGGTGGTTGACAAAAAAAAAGTGTGTGGTCCATTCTTTGTTTATGAAATGAATATTGTAGGAGAGATTGGGAAGGAGGAATTTGCTAAAGATGGTCACTGACATAGTGAACGGTAACTCAATTCATGACATGATTGAAACTTTCAATTTCTAGCCAAAATCATCCATAATATCCAATGATTGAAACAAGTAACATTTGAAAAGACAATCTATTTCAAGAATTTTTTCTAATCAATTATAGGATTAATCTTTCACATGTGATTCTCTTTATAACTGAACTGGATACATTCACATGTTAAAACTTAAAATCTTAGTGGGGTTTCAAGCAACAGTTCTTTTAACAAACAAACCAAATTAAGTCATACCAGTAAAGGTTGGTCTAAAATCATGTAAACTACAATTTTATAGCTCGGTGATTGACTTGGAGTTAACCAAAGAAAAAGAGCCAAAAAGGATAGTTAATTTAGAATAGGGAAAATGGTTCGATTTTGCCCTTGTATTATTCAATTGTTTAATGGAAAAAGATTAAAATATACCCCTGAAGTATACAATTAGAGCAGATATACCATCCGTTTAAAAAGTGATTCATATATACCTCTGTCGTTACACAAATGGCTCAAATACGCCCTTTTCGGCCGACGGAAGTGAAAAAAATTGATTTTAAATTTATTTTTTATCAAAATAAAAGCCACATAGGAGTATATTTAATTTTTCTCGCAAAGTTAAGAAGTATATTTAATCCATCTCACACATGAATGTTTTTGCCTTCTTTAATTCAATGACTTTACTTTTGGTATTAGAAGGTGTATATCAAATTTAGAGTCATTTAGAGTTAGATTTGAACCAATTGAAGCAAAAATGTGATAGTGAAAATTTTACACAATTGATTGAACTGAACCAAGTTCGCTGTCAGTAAAACATCGTGAAGTGTTAGCGGAAAGTTAACTAAAAAGTCAAAACATTCCACAATTATGAGGTTAGACAGCGAACATGATGGTCTGGTTTGGACCTGGATCGCGATTGCAATGCATTGTCTGCGATCGTAAAGAAGGATTTACCTAGTATAAATTGGACAATGACGAAATCTAATTTGTATTTCTTGCCCTTTTTGCATACTTGGAGCTGTTGGCCGGGTGATTTGACCTACAAATATAAGGTATTGATTCTTTATCACACTTGAATGATTATACTGAACTTTGGTTAGATTTATATCATAAAAATATGGATTTGAAAGGTGAAATTGAGGAATTTTGACCTACTTTTTTCATTTGAGAATTTGACCTAGTAATTGGACTCTAATTGAGATTCTAATTACATATTTAAATTCCTCACCTTATGGTAATCCGATTCTACAATTTATTTCGAATTTGACACGGGCTGACTTCTCATTTACTTTGACTTGACCTAAAATTATATTAAAAAAAAGTTTGTCTAGACTAATTTGGACACTTGATTCGATATTTATATAGATTGAGATCATTGAAGGTCGTTTTGATGGAGTTTGACGTTTGAAGTGAAGAAGTTTTTTTACCGTTTTAAGGAAAGTGAGACTCTAAACTCTCAAGTGCTTGCTTTTCTAAAGTCATGATTTAGAATTTGCATAAATGCTTTGAATTGCCTAGTATATCGAGGGACGAAAACGTAATAAGATATTTTTGGCTGAGGATTGAGGATTGTTTACTGAAACACATAGTTCAACATAGGTAACTTGTGCTTTACGGACAGTCTCTTGCTATACATAATGACACCATGAAACACATGAGTTTATGGAATATATGTACATGTATACTTATTGTTATTTCATTTATACATGCGCATTATAGATATGATATGGTCTATACATATTCATGACCTGCATATATTTTTAAAGACTTGCTTTCGAGTATGATAGGGAGAGCGGGACAGTGATATTGATGATTTTGGCTCACCCCTGTTCGTTGCTTACATGCTCTGTGCATATCCATCTTCTAGTAGAGTTGTTGGTCACATTTGATCTTGTTCGTGGCAATTTCGAATTTTCAAGCCAGCCTCATATGCTCGTGACGGCTTAATTTTTCTTATATATATCGCTTTATTTTAGTTTTCTAACTATATTTTAGAGTTGTATTCAAGTGTTATTAGGGTCTGCTTGATTCTCTTTGAATTGATGCTTGGGATTTGGGTTTGTTTTGGTAACATTATACTTATATTTTCTTCCGTTGCTAGATATAACATTTGGAGACATATGTATGACTTATGGTGTCATTTTGGTTCTAAATTATGGTAATTGAGAAGACACGACTCACAAATTTTAATCATAACACTTACCTCTAACAAAAACTTAATTATATCTGCTAGAATATTATTAATTAATATTAATAATATTGGGTATTAATATAGTATCATGTTATATATGGTAGGTAGTAAAATAATAAATTAGGAATTGATTAGGAAGATATTAGGCATGATTTACTCTTTCAATATTATTGTATATGGTGTATATATTGTTCCCTTATGGAATGAATACAATGGAGGAGAATATTTCCAATCTCTTACATGGTATCAGAAGTTTAAGGAAAAGAACCTAAATATTCTTTCTCCTATTTTCGGTCATCCTCTTCGGAAAAACCCTAGTAGTGGCCGAAATTTCTTCCAATTTTTTTTAAGTTTTTCATACTCCATTCCAACCAATTATGTTTGAATCCAAATCATCTTTTCACCCTGCTCTTGCTGTCTCGAACATCAAAACACATGATTTCGTCAAATTAGAAATGGAAACAGTTCATTATGCAACTGGGGCGGAATTGTTCAAAATATGTTGTCGTGCACACAAAGTTCTTCATATAATTACTTCGAAAGAGGGAACTGTGAAGGAATTAACTATCGATGCAGACAAGGAATTGTGGGATACACTTGATGCCACAGCCCTTGATTGAATTTATGCAACAATCTCCACTGATTTGTTGCATACAATAATGGAACCAGATTCAACAGTCATGACGGCATGGGAACGCTTGAGAGATATGTTTCAAGATAACCAAAACTCTCGCGCTGTTACATTGAAGCAGGAGTTCTCAACCATTAACATGGCAGATTTTCCTAACGTTTCGGCATATTGTCAACGCCTCAAAGTGTTGGCAGATCAATTGATAAACGTTGGTTCTCCGGTTACTGATAACCGATTGGTCTTGCAATTGGTCGTCAGTCTCACCGATGCATATAGCGGCGTCGGAACTCTATTCCGTCAAAGTAATCCTCAACCAAAATTTTATCAAGCAAGGTCCATGCTTGTGCTTGAAGAGTCGGACTTGATGAAAAAGGCTTCAACTACTTCAAATTCCGCCACGATTGCCACTTCTTCAAATGATGGTAATTTTTTTTTATCCTTCTCAACAAATAAGGGACAAAAATGACATAATAATAATAATAATAATAATAATAATAAGGGTGGAAATCACGGAAATAATAAATGTGGAGGTTATCAGAATTCTGGTGGCGGCGGAAATGGCGGCACCACCAGCTCCGGTGGCGGGCGATTCTGGCGGCCAGCGGTAGGGAAGTGCACGATGGCGGCGGGCGGTAGCGATGGCCGTGGGCTATACCACCCGACCAAAGACCAGATGAAATTGGGCGACGGTGGCGGCCATGTCGGCATGACCACCCCATATTTTCCATGTAACTGGCAGCGGCGACGTGCCCATTCTTGGGTGCACGACATAGAAGTGGCGAGCATTGGGCTCACCACCCAGTGGCATGAAGCCCATTCGACATGAGCCCACCCTAAGAATATTGAGTCCGTCATGCACACTCTTGGACTCAATCCACCAGATTTAAATTGGTATATGGACTCCGGAGCGACGTCCCATATGACGTCCTCCCAAGGTAATCTCTCATCCTATTTTAATTTGAGCCATGATAATGGAATAATTATCGAAATGGTCATTCAATTCCAATAAAAGGGTATGGTTCTAGCAAATTATCTCCACCAAACCCACCACTAATTTTAAAGAATGTCCTTCATGCTCCCAAATTAATAAAAAAATTATTGTCTGTTAGAAAGTTTACTACCGATAATTGGGTATCTGTTCGTTTTGACCCCTTTGGATTTTCCGTGCATGATTTTTAGACGGGGAAGCTTCTTATGAGATGTGATAGCAAGGGGGGAGCTCTATCTAATAAATTCACCAACTCAACAATACAAGTTTCAATCTACCTTTGCAACCTTGACACCATCTTTATGGCACCAACATTTGGGACATCCGGGAGAGGCTGTTTTGGCCTCTCTTAAACAAAATAAGTTTACTTCTTGTACCCAATCATGGACTCTAAATAAGTGTCATTCTTGTGCACTTGATAAACATGTTAAATTGTCATTTATTTCTTCTACTTCATGCACCCTCTTGCCATTTGATATTTTACATTATGATATTTGGACATCACCTGTTTTGAATTCTGCTGGTCATAGATATTATTTTCTCATACTAGATGACTACTCTAATTAGTTGTGGACATTCCCTTTGTCGAAAAAATCACAAGTGTTTTTCACTTTGCTCACATTTAGAGCATTCATCCGAACTCAATTTGAATGTGATATCAAAATATTCAATATGACAATGGGAGAGAGTTTGATAATAAGGATTTTTGGGATTTTTTCAACATCGATGGTCTTAATTTTCGTCTGTCTTGTCCTCACACTTCATTACAGAATGGGAAGGTGGAACGCAAAATTAAAACCATAAATAATATTGTTAGAGCATCCCTTGCTCATGCCTCACTCCCCCCCATATTTTGGCATCATGCACTCCAACTGGCAACTTACATGTTGAATATCTATCCTCATAAAAATATGTCTTACCAAGCTCCACTAAAAATGCTTTATTTACGAGAGCCCTCCTATATTCGTTTAAGAGTGTTTGGTTGTCTTTGCTACCCCTCTTTCCATCCACCACAATCACAAAACTCCAACCCCGGCTAATCCATTTATCTTCTTAGGGTATTCTTCTAATCATCGCGGTTACCAATGTTACGACATTTCTTCCAAAAGAATAATTATCAGTCATCACGTAATTTTTGATGAAATGATTTTTTTCCTTTGCTAAGATACATGAAACCGGGATTCACACCTATGATTTTTTGGATGATGATAACTCTCGTATCTAACACATTTTTTTCATAGCTCATAACCCACGGGGAGTACCTTAAACTCGGGTGTGGACCCACTGGACCAAAGAACACTGGCCCAACAGTGTGACACTTTAGCACGATAGACTGGGCCTTCTGTTCTTGGGCTTGGTCACCTCTACTTTAGCTCTCCCGCCCCTCAGCCTCAACCCACTGGAAACTTGGGCCAGATATTGGCTCGAGGCCCAATCCCGGATTTCCCAGTGGTGTCCAGTCCACTGGCCTCTCGGCTCCAAGCTCCAGGACCAAACCCGAATCCATCACTCTTGGCCAGTGGCGTCCAGTCCACTGGCCCCACAAATTGTCCGGTCACCCATAGCCAATATAGAATTATCAAACTTAATACCAAATATAGCCTACACACCCAGGTCTCAAAATCGTCTTTGCCTCGTACCCAGTCTCTGCTCTAAATGACCCGAATTGGAAAATTGTCATGGATGATGAATATCATGCTCTAATTAAAAATAGGATGTGGGATTTAGTATCTCGTCCATCTAATGCTAATATAATTCGGTCTATGTGGATTTTCAGTCATAAGGAAAAATCTGATGGCACTTTTGAGCTGCATAAAGCTCGTCTTGTAGGTGATGGGAAGACACTACAGGTTGTTATAGATTGCAGGGAGACATTTAGTCCAGTGGTCAAACCGACAACTATCAGAACAGTTCTAAGCACGTCTCTCTCAAAATGATGGACGCTTCATCAATTGGATGTCAAAAATGTCTTCCTCTATGGACACCTAAATAAAACTGTCTACATGCACCAACCGTTGGGATATAGAGATCCTAAATATCCTCATCATGTGTGTTTGCTAAATAAATCATTATATGGCATGAGCAGGCCCCCAGGGTGTGGTATAAGTTGTTTGTTGATTTTGTGTCACACATGAGTTTTTCTCACAACCGTTCTGATAATTCTCTATTTATTATCGTTAGGATAATCATATTGCTTATCTTCTTTTATATGTAGATGACATTATCCTAACAACATCTTCAGACTCTCTTCGCAAGAGTATCATGTCACAACTTAGTTCCGAATTTGCTATGAAAGATCTTGGTCCACTACACTACTCTCTCGGAATTGCTGTGACACGACATGCAGGTGGATTATTTCTCTTCTGTGATGTTAATGCTCGAATAAGTTTCTTTATTAGGGTTCAAAACATCATACGTTTCACGCGCGTGTCTCTCCATCTCTTCCATTATCGCGTTCTGATTGTAATTCTAAACATTATATCAATGTCAACATTCTTCCCTACTTCTCGTCAAAATTTATGTTACATTGTTGTGTACTCACCGCAAATACTTATGTTGTCGCCTTCTTAACATCCTCTTTTATCGTTTTCCTTTCTTCAATTTTTATTGTTTTTATTGGTGTTTATTAGTTGAAAATATAATTTTCATTTTGTCGTGTACTCATTGTAAATCTATACATTGTCGCCTCCTTCATTACCCTTCACTTCTTTGTTCCAATCAATTAATCCTCCCGACGCTCATATCTTTCATCTCTTTTTTGACGCATTCTGAGTGTAAATCTAAATAATGTATTAATGTTACTGTCGTTCCTCACATTCTTTGTTAAAATTTATGTTACATTATCACACTAGAAAAAGAGGGTTTTCCCACCGACGAATCAGTGGGAAATTCATGTGAATAACATAATTTTCCCACTTCATTTCCACCGAACCAGCTCACTGGAAAAATGCATGGTGGAAAACGAATTCTATTAAAACGGTGGAAATTTCCCACCTTTCCCACTGAAGTGCAAATCACCACACCCGTGAACATTATAAAATACAAATTTATTTTCTTTAATTTCCCACTGTCTCTATGGGAAGTATGGATAAAAGAAATTATTTATCTTTTATTTTACCCCCAGTGTCTATGGGAAGTATTAATAAAGAGAATTTTTTAAAAAGATTATACTCACTGACTCAGTGGGAATAGTTTAATTCTGAAAATAAAAGTATGAACATTCCCACCGTGATCAGTGGGAAATTTTACAAATTCCAGAAAATCAAAAAAATTAAATGAAAAAAAGCCACGGTGCTCATATTTGTTGCTAAGTGCCTCACCTATGAAAAAAAGGATTGACTAACCCATAGTTAGTAATTTACAAATCGAAAATCTTTATTTTGTTGTGTACTCATTGCAACCTTTAACTTTGTTACTTTTTCACTTTTGTGTTTCTTTTTCTTATCAGTTATCCCTCTCCATGCTTATTGAAAATCTTCATCATGTCTGGTGTACTACCTTCTCTTTTCTCCTTCGTTCTATATATATATATATATATATACCAAAGTTATAAATAAGAATTTCCTCAAGTTTGAACTATGTGGGCTGACCACCTAGCTAACCTTTCTTTAGACAATGGGAATTTTATGGCCAATAATTTCATGGAGATGGACAGCCAGGGCAGGAAATTGGTTAACAATGACAAACTAACTGTTTGCTATTGGATGCAGGTACAGCATGTTCGTCAACACTAAGGAAGCAGAAAAACAAGAGGGAACAAATGAACTTGAAGGAAATACCAGTTGGGCTTTTTCTTAGCCTTAGCTATATGCTAACCCAACTGGTATTAGTACCTTTTGGTTCTCAATCCCAGCTGCAAATATCAGTAGGAATTAGAATGAAGCAATACATTCAGGAAAATACATACAAGCACAAAAAAGGAAACCATCAACGACGAGAGAAAGATGAACATAACTGGGAAAAGGGATATACACATCGTGACCCTATTCAAATAGGGTTGCGGAATACTCATTTCTACTCACAACAATCAGCTCTACATTGGGGAATTTCGGAATGGGAGATAGCTATATCGTCAATGGACACAACGGCAATGCAAACGACAGATCGAAAACAAACAAAACAACACACACAGCAGCAGCTACCAGCATCAACAACAACAGCTACTTTACCATTTACAAAACAAGAGAAAGACAGAGTTTAAGCAAAAAACCTGATAAATGGAACACCAGAGTCAAGAGGCAGGACCCAACAGAGACGATGCAACAACCATCAACCACAGCAAGATTCAATCTTGCACGAACAGAAATGTGTCATAAGTTATTCATGTATTCAGGGGTTGATTTCTTGGTAAATCCCTTCTTGTCACAGTAGATTGCATATAAGATAAGTTGCACTGTTCATAAACCAAAGCCAAAACCATTTGGAATTTGCAACGCAACATCACACTTCTTATTTCAAAATCAATATGAGTGATGCAATAGGTACTTACAGCAACAAAGAGGTCCTTTCCAAGAAGGCCAAAGGCAAACCAGGAAGCGCCACATAATTAAGAATACAAAGAGTGACAAGAAAAATCGCATGAAGCATAGTGGGCTTTAAATAACCAACTTGAAACTAAAAAATATGCAGAATAATGTTAAAAAATCTGAAGTATTTCAACAACCTAAACTATCTAATAAAAAATTATATTTGATAAAGTAGACTCCTGATACAACTAAAAAACCTACTCAATTACACTAGCAAATCAGTAATAACATAAGCAATAAAGCAATATTCAATGGTAAAACTTTACCCGCAAAGGTGTTTTCAAATCAATACAACTTACTATGGATAAGTGATTTAATGAGTAAAAGTACAATATGTTAGTGAAAGAACTTTATATTCAAACACACGACACACACATATTGGCTTGGTGTAAATACTCGATACAAGCAAAGTTTTATCTCAACAACAAGCAGCATGGTATACAGCTAATTCAATATAGTCTAGCAGTGTGGAGGCCTTAATCCTATTACTCCCTCTGTCCCAATTTATATGATGTAGTTTGACCAGACACGGAGTTTAAGAAATAAAATAAGACTTTTGAATGTTATAGTCTAAAATAAGCCAAAGATATTTGTTTGGTTATAGATCATCTCGTTGAGCGTAAAAGGTAAAGTTTAAAGTTAAATTATTGTCAAATAAGAAAATATGTCAATTCTTTTTGGGACTGACTAAAAAGAAAAATGTGCCATATAAATTGGGACAGAGGGAGTACAAGATATATCTTCTTGCTACGACAGCATTATAACGAATGAAGATTTTTAATGGACCAGCTGGTAAGTCTAGAGATGTATTATTGCTCGAGAGCAAATGTAGCTGCAGATATTTTGGAAAATGAAAGCTATAATCAAGCCAATTCTTTTATTCACACATATTCAGTTCCTTCTCCTTGTGCTTATGCTACTCCCTCCACCACAAAGTAGTTACAACACTTCTCAAAAGTTAATTTGACTAATCTTTGAAGTTAAATTGGAATAGATTAATTCAATATTTTAAAATAAAATTAAAATATTCAAAAACTATACGTAAAATACAATAAGTTGCAATTTTTCTCATATCTATATGGGTGAAAAGATACATCTTAAAATGTTAGACAAAGTTCAAGTAATTTAACCCTCGAAAAGCAAAACGTGACAAATATTTTGACATGGAGGGAGTACTATAAAAGCGGATAGACTAGGAACTTCTTTTACTTAAAACATTTCATCTACTGTGTGTACAATGATACTCAGGTGTTCCACTTATGCAAAGCGTAATACAATACTATCTTTCCTTTTGCACCAAAAAACAGAATTTGTGGACAAAGAGAACACTTACTTGCTGGCCAATTTCAGTTGCCTGCCTTTGTACTCTATATAAATTTCACAAGAAAAAAAAAAGAGTAAAACAAGAAACCAAAAACAAAAACCAACAGAAAATAAAGTTGGAAAAAGTGTTTAAACTTAAAGATAAACATGCATGCAGTAAGACACATTTTTTAGTGTGTCAAGCTCTAACTGAGCATTGATCATTATATAAACACCCATTCTCTTCACTAAGCCAAGCAAACAAACTACTTTCTTCACTAAGCCAAGTTCTGCCTATGTTTTTCCTTTGAATTTCAGAAAATGGAAAACAAGAAACCACCACCCCCAACTGGTAGCTCCAGTACGTTAGATAGGAATGGTTCCATTAAACTTTCTACCTTCTCTGATGAACTCCATCTTGCTAGGGTTTGTTTCTTCTCTACTTTTTTTTTTACTTAATCAAACCCAATACATTGGAATTTCTTTCTCTCATTTTTTGTTTTATAAATGATCACTTACATCACTCAATTTTACTTAAGTATCACCAAATTTACTCTTTTTGTAACAGAAAAATTACTCAGCTTTGCTCAAGTATCATAGAAACTCATCGAGAGGAAACCAAGAGATGTTGATACTTAGCAAAGTTGCATTGATTGTTTTGTTACAAAAAAAGTATGTAGTTACTTTCTGTTATACTTGAGCAAAATTGAGTGACTTTTCTATCACAAAATACAATTAATTGGTTGGTGCAACAGAATTTAACCATGAAATCAAACCCCATTTTTGAGTTATTTTGGCTTATTGAAAAATAGGATACTAACAACTATCCTTGTTAGTTCTTTTCAGGAAGCAGCATTGAGGTCTTTAACTGAGTTTCTTCAGAAAACTCGTCAGGTTGCACAGGTTGAGTGTCCAAGTTCCAACCCCCCCCCCCCCCCAATCCTCATTCACACACAAAAAAAAAGAACCAAACTTGTTCAAATGAGAAAAGTTTGATGATCCATAGTTTTAGACTTCTACACCGGCAAGACTCATAAGTTTTGGATCAAGAAAGCTCGTATATTTGACATTGAATGAATATAAATAATAGAAAAAACAAACCTGATTAAGAATGACCAGTTTCAAGTAGTTAAAAATGTTATCCGACAAAAAAGAAAAAGGAGACGTTACAAAGTACATGTTGCAATCTGCATGCAACTCTTAAGAGGACAAAATTATGGTTTGTGGTAAAAACAAATCTTATTCACATTTTTTCTTCTTAATTAGCTTCTTTCATTGTTTTTTGTCCTTCGTGCAACTACTTTTATCTTCTTCTTTTGCCACTTCTTTTATCAGCTTTTAACAACAACAAAAAAACATTGGATTACTACTTTTTAGACACAATTTATGACGAAAAAAAATTGAAAAAACGGATTCTGAGAGAGCTAATAATGGTTCAGGAAAAAACGAAGTCAAAGCCACAAGAAGGATCTGAGGAAGCTACTACTGCTGATGCAGCTGAAGAAAAGTGAAGGAATATGAAAGGGGAGACAGCTATTAGCCGCTAAATATAGTGCGTTATAATTTCCCTTTTAATAAAATTATCTAGTAGCAATGAATAAAGTGGCAGTTCCTATTGTAACCCTTTACTTTTCTAAGTCTGAATAATAGTAATGAGTAAGATGTCGAGAAGTTCTCAACTTCATCTAATATTAGAGTTAATCATTTAGTATTTTTTTTGTTATCCATTTAGGTCCTTTTTGTTTTCATGGCTTGGATTTGGATTCTAATTCATCATTTAGATGGGAAAATACTTTGTAACTTAATAAAAACGAATCATCATTAGCGAAGTGTAATACTTAGTTATTCATCACAAAGTTGTGATTCTTAAACGAATTGAATACGGTCTCTAATTCTAAAAATTAGTTAATACATTTTGAGAAGTTTAAACCTTAAAGGATGGATTAGTTTAAAATAGGAAATTTTCATATGAAGTTTCGTATCACTCATTAGTGGATCGGCATAAATATCAAAAAATCGGACCGAACCAAATTAATTCGATTCTTCGATTTGGTTTCGATATTAATTTTTTAAAAACTTCGATATTCAATTCTGTTCTCGGTTATAGAATCCAATATTTTTTCTTCGGTTAGCCGCAATTTTAATAAATTACATGTCCCAGATCTTATATCTGCTGTGTGTACAATGATACCCAAGTGTTCCACCTATGCAATGCCTTCTGATTAATGTAATACATTACTATGTTTCCTTTTGCACCAAAAAACAGAATTCGTGGAGAAAGAGAACACTTATTTGCTGGCCAATTTCAGTTGCCTGCCTTTGTACTCTATATAAATTTCACAAGAAAAAACAAAGAGATAAAAACAAGAAACCGAAAACAAAAACCAACAGAAAATAAAGTTGCAAAAGTGTTTAAACTTAAAGATAAACATACATGCAGTAAGGCACATTTTTAAGTGTCTGTCAAGCTCTAATTGAGCATTGATCATTATATAAACACCCATTCTCTTCACTAAGCCAAGCAAACAACACTACTTTCTTCACCAGGCCAAGTTCTGTCTAAGTTTTTCCTTTGAATTCCAGATAATGGAAAACAAGAAACCACCACTCCCAGCTGGTAGCACCAGTAAGTTAGAAAGGAGTGGTTCCATTAAACCTTCTTCTTTCTCGGATGAACTCATCCTTGCTAGGGTCTCTTCGTTTTTCACTTTGTAATTTCTTTCTCAGATTCTTTTGGGGTTGAATAGATGATCACTTAATTTCTAGTATTTTATTGCATAAAAATCACTAGATTAGTTTTCACTTTTAAATAGTAAATGTAACAATCAATACTATCAAGATGTAACAATCAATACTATTCACTACCTAACAATTATTACTAAAAAATCTCTATTTTCGCCCTGAATTTCCCACTGAAAAAAGTTAGTGATTGTTTCCCACGGAATTCGGTGAAAAAAATGTACATAGTAGTTTTATCACACGGAAAAATAGGAACGTTTCAATGGGAACATGTTTCTCACCATGCGTTTTCCTGGTGAGCTGGTTCGGTGGGAATGACGTGGAAAAATCATGTTATATAGCACAATTTTTAAAAAAATCATGTTTTATTGCGTAAATTTCCCACGTTAGTGGGAAAGATCTCTAAATTTAGTTTTCATAGTACAAAAAAAATAAACATTATTATTCACTATATAAATAATACTTACATTATAATCTTTTTTGCATAATTAGAGGGTAAACCAAAAGATTCTGGAAGGATTGTTTGGTGTAGAGACAAGTTATGTAGGAATTATAATGTTGGTATTAGTAATGTTTGAGAATTTGGAATTAGTAATGACAGGATTATAATGAAATGTTGCTGAATGTTATTTAGCTTGATATATTACAAAACTAGAATTATAATATATAATTTAAATTATTTGTTTACCTTTTTTTATTGTGATTACGCAGATCTTGAGCCGAGGGTCTCCCGGAAACAGTCGCTCTACCTACCAAGGTAAGGTCTGTGTACACTCTACCCTCTTCAGACCCCACGTGGTGGGATTTTACTGGGTATGTTGTTGTTGTTGTATTTGTTTACCTTTTTGAAAAAACTAAAAAAATATTTAATATTATAAGGGTTAGTTTTTTCATTTAAATATTTTTAATTTATAGCTTATGCAAGTGTTATTTCGGAAAAAATAGAAGTAATTAAATAAACATGATATATCATAATACTTTGGATTTAATGTAGGGATTAAATCCCTTCAAACCCCAACCAAACAACACTTAAGTGCATGAACTAGTCATGTGATGTTAATGCTCGAATAAGTTTCTTTATTAGGGTTCAAAACATAATACTTTTTCACGCACGTGTCCCTCCATCTCTTTCATTATCGCTTTTTGATTGTAATTCTAAACTATATCAACGTCAACACTCTTCCCTACTTCTCGTTAAGATTTATGTTACATTGTTGTGTAGTCACCGCAAATACTTATGTTGTCGCCTTCTTAACATCCTCTTTTATCGTTTTCCTTTCTTTAATTTTTATTGTTTTTATTGGTATTTATCAGTTGAAAATATAATTTTCATTTTGTCGTGTACTCATTGCAAATCTTTACATTGTCGCCTCCTTTATTACCCTTAAGGGGGCTACGGAAATTTCCATAGAAAAAAAGCCATGGTGCTCATATTTGTTGCTAAGTGTGATAGACTAACCTCATAGTTGGTATTTTACAAATCGAAAATCTTTATTTTGTTTTTTACTCATTGCAAGCTTTAACTTTGTTACTTTTCACTTTTGCGTTTCTTTTCTTATCAGTTATCTTTCTCAATGCTCATTGAAAATCTTCATCATGTCTAGTGTACTAGCTTCTCTTTTCCCCTCCGTTCTCTTTCTCTCTCTCTCTATATATATATATACCAAAGTTACAACATACCCGGTAAAATCCCACAATGTGAGGTCTGGGGAGGGTAGAGTGTACACAGACCTTACCTTGCGGTTGTTTCCGATATATACCAAAGTTATAAATAAGAATTTTCTCAAGTTTAAACTATGTGGGATGACCACCTAGCTAACTTTTCTTTAGACAATGGGAATTTTATTGGCCAATAATTTCATGGAGATGGGCAGCCAGGGTAGGATATTAGTTAAGAGTGACAACCTTACATGAGGATCAGGAAATGTTGCAAAGTACCTTTTGGTTCTCAATCCTAGGTGCAAAAACCAGTAGGGATTAGCATGAAGCAATACATCCACAAAAATACATACAAGCACAACAAAGGGATATACACATCATAACCCTATTCAAATAGGGTTGCGGAATACACATTTCTACTCACAACAATCAGCTATATCGTCAATGGACACAACGGCAATGCAAACGACAAATATAAAACAAACAAAACAACACACACACAGTAGCTACCAGCATCGACAACAACAGGCTACTACAGAGAGGAGCAAAAGACCTGATAGATGGAACGCCACAGACCACAGCAGCAGTGCCCATCAAATTCGAGCTTGCCCGAACAGAAATGCATCATTTGGATGAGTGATTTGGCAGATAGGAACCGATGGAGTTTTCTAGATTGGACCTCAAATGGTGTCTCCATTGGCTACTTTTACCATTTTAGAAACTTGGTTCTGTTTTTTAATTGCATTTTGCTTTAGACCCTCGGTCTTTATTTTGTGAGTCCTCAACCTAAATGGCTAGTTTACTACGTTGCATCTTATATTTTATATTGGACCGTTGTAATGAACTAAATTATATTAATATATAATGGACGATATAAGAGTATTAATATATAATGAACTGTATTTTTTTTAGTACAGGGACTAGATGGGTTTCAAAAATGGCAATTGAAATGTACTATTTTTAGAAATAGTACAGTCCAGTCCGGCTGAAAACGTCCACCAAATATTATATTATTTTTTTGTTCAGTGCAATCCAGCGTAATACAATGTATCGAGCTCAAATGACCCAGGAAAAAATTGTTAACCAAAATACCCCAATTGTTGAAAGTATTATCTTGTTCATTATGATAGATTATAGTAATAGTATCGAGATAATACTTTAATTTATTTGTAAAGACAAACTCTCTAATAAAAAGTAGAAGGGTATTTTAAATTATGCCAATAACTTAATTAAAGTGGAGCAAAAATTAGGGACTTCTACATAAGAATAAAAAGGAAAATGAGGAATTAATTAGATCTAGAAAGCACTAATGGAGTATAAGGGTTTAAAAAGCAATAAAAATGTTAATTTTGGAAAATGAAAGCTCTAATCAAGCCAATTCTTTTGTTCACACATATTCAGTTCCTTCTCCTTGTGCTTATGCTAATCCCTCCACCACAAAATAGTTACAATGCTTCTCAAAAGTTAATTTGACTAATATTTAAAATTAAATTAAATTAGATTAATTTAATATTTTAAAATAAAATTAAAATATTCAAAAAAATCACACCTTCTCAGTATCTGAGGCTACAGATAAGCAAAAAGTAAGAAAAATAGATATTCGAAAGCTAAACAGTTTCTTATGTTGCCTTCAGTGTTGTGTCAACACTTAAAGCAACACCCGATAAAACAATAATAAACCTTAAAGAGTAAATGTAGCGAAAAAAGTAAAAAATACAAAATTTATATTTTCAAGGGTATATATTAATATAACCCTTGATGGTCAATGACCGAAGTATTTGTAGAAATAAAATAAAATTACAAAAATGAAGTCGCAAATGACTTCAGTCTAAACATACAACATCTTCATTACAATTGCTTCAATAATAAGCTTAATCTAGAATCTGGGCAGCAATAGTAATGTGGGACTAGATGTTGTTATACTACTTTAGGCAATGCTGTTTGATTCAGTTTCTGGAGTGAATTCCCGAGAGCTCCCTTGGTTATTCTTTTATTTGTAATCTGGATATCGATACAATGAAGTTCCTCCTCTATTTATAGTGTGAAACTTTCTTAAAATTCTCACTAGTTGGGTGCGGAAGTTGAGAGAAAATAGGATGTTGCTTGGACCGAATCAACCTCCATGAAATCCTCAACTATATTGACTTGGTCTTCATGTTGCTATCCTTCCAAGCCTGACTTCTTCTTTTCTCACGCTTTAAACACGGCTTCCTGGTTAGCTTGCCTAGGTCTTTTTTACCTCACAGTAACAGTCACTGTTTTGGCCGGTTAGAATATGCAAAATCGTTTATAGAGATGTTGTCTGTGATGTTGTCACAACACTGCAGACAGCATCCTTATATTCATAAGTGATGTTGTCCTGACTAAATATTTGTGTTGTCACAACACTCATCCAACATCAACAATCTCCCCCTTTTTGTCTTTCTTCACAAAACTCCATACAAACCTAAAAATGCCTAGAATACTGATTCTAGTGTTGCTCTAACAATCTAAAATCAGTAAGATTGTGGCCATGCTCCCCCTCAACCTGCAGTTACAAATTACAAGTATTCTTTGTATCGATGATTGGGTTAGTTGAAACTTATGTCTATTAGTCGTAACTTGCGTACAACACAGCTGTAAGTAGTAAAAAAAATAGTCATATAACATCCACAAAATATCAAATATCAAAATATTTACAGACTAAAAACATTCTTCCAGTTTCCAACAACATTACAAACCAACAGTCAGAAAGAAAACATAAAACAATGTATTCATTTAACATACGATCCTCACTCTCATCTAGATTGTTTTATGTCATAGTAGTTTCCAGCCGCTTTCTATTCGACAAAACAATCATCAAATAGCTCCACCATCAGTAATCAACTCCACCTCTATCTTGACACTCGCTAGCATAGTCATCTCTCCTGCATCCTTGGCCCTGCTGCCCTCCATCTTGACACTCGTTAGCATAGTCACTCTCAATGCATCCTTGTCCCTACTTTGCCTTTCTACTTCATCTTCATTTCCCCTTTTTTGTGAAGAAAGAATGTCCATGTAGTAATCTCTGGCCCGCACAAGTTCATTAATCTGTTTGTTAAGTGTCTTTTTGTAGCCATTCTTTGGACATGTAGAATTGGTTTTGTCTTCTGTTGCCTTTAGTGTTGGCAATATCTGATGCAACATCTGAGTTTCAGTTCTCTATCTTCCATGAAAAATCAATAATTATGTCCCTACTATTCAACACTGCTTTATAGACTGAGTATATTTCCAATGCAGGACCCAATTTATCCTTTTTTTTGTCTTAAACCCTTGATCGACTAAGATTTGATAGATTATATGTGGAAGGACAAAGTTATTTTTCTTTTCTGCCAGATTGGCAATATGATCAAATTTGATAGATCCTAAATCAACTATATAACCCATTCATATTTTGAATAACAATGTTGCTTGCTCTAAAGTTACTACCGTCTCATTTAGAGAAGGTAGCCAATTAAATATGACAAGTTTGTTTTGGGTTGTGAACAGGGTAGTAAGTTTGGATACATGACAACGAGGTGCCCAGAATGTGATCAAACCACCAGTAAGGTATTTAACCATATCATTCAACTCCTCAGTTGTGGGATTAGGCTGAGTAGTTCTCTCACACATGGCTAATCCTAAAGTGGTATTTGTCACGACCCGACCCTCGGCCGCGATCGTACCCTACCCGGCACCTGCTCTGTATACATCGAGGATAGCAATGAACATACACAACCGATAAAAATGCTTAACATAAAATAACAAACAGTTGCCGATAAGCCACCTTCCGTAAGCTATACAAATAAAACAATACATTTTTCTTTACAACCCAATCCACGTGACTCTGCACTTAAGAATAATAACCGCGGATTTGACAGGCCCCGCCATACCCCGAATGTACATCTACCGACAATACCGAGGATAAGCCTCAAATAAAGGAGCTTCTCAACACCAACAAAGGATCCTAAGAGCGAGGATCAAGAATATGTACTCTACCGCAGATTTAACGCACCCGAGGAGGTCTGACAATACGTACCAAATATGTGAAACCGAAAGATCAGAATGAAATCATAAGTCTATAATAAAACCGGAGATGTGTATGATAACTCAATTAACAGACAAAGGCCTTACTAACAATGAGTAAGTGAGTATGACTACAACATAAAATAGGAAGCTCACGATCAAGCGGACCACCCGCCCGCAGTGATCACAAGAATGCTACTCCCGACTATTTCACTCGTATAGGTCGTGCGGACCCGCATGAGGTATTCCTCGCATGGGACTATTTCACCCGCATAAGCCCTTACGGACTCGCATGAGGTATTCCTCGCATAGGCTGGACCCGCCCGCATGGGACTATTTCACCCGCATAAGCCCTTGCGGACCCGCATGAGGTATTCCTCGCATCGTGGGTAGCAAATCCACGGAATATGCAAATGCCACAAACCTGGGGAATGACCCCGCAATGAATAATATACCACTAGCACAAACCGGCTATCATACATAACATAAGCACTACCGGCTTATCATACAATATATAAGCAAGTTAAGAAATCCCCTAACTTCTTATTATCCTTGTTCATTTACACTCTCATTTTAGTTTACTAAGGCACTAACATGTCTTTATAAAATCCGGGAATTTAACCCAAAGTACTACGTACTTCTACTCTTTAAAACAAATGACTCTTTTTACTATAAAACTTCCAAGATACTAACTAACCATATTATCAAGTCGAAATTACGTTTCAAGACAAGTCACAATACCTTTAGAAATAAAGTTAGGTTTCTAAATCAAGTGACTCCTTTTCTTATAAAACCTTAGGCAATTGATGCCTTAAAATCAATTTGCCTTCCATTAAAACAAGTCATTTATCATACTTAAATTACTTAGAGTAAACCACTCTTTTTAACTTTCCATAAAGCTATTATAACCAACTTCCCATAAAGCCGTTATACTAGCTTTATACATTAGCAACTTACATACTTCTTTATAACCAAGAGACTTAAACTTTCCAACAAAACAAGTATCAAAAACACTTTCAACATACTTAAAGTCTCTTAACTTTTGAAAACCAAGATATCCTTAATATTTAAATAAGTGAGTTAACTCCCTAACTCCACCAACTTGGACATTCTTAAAATAAGCCAGGGATATCAAATGGACCTAGATTGTCAAAATCTTGTACGTCTACCGTACTATACATTTACAACCTATTCATGCTCAAGAGATAAGAAAGTTCCACATACCTCTTCGGTTTAATCCACTTGCTAAGTCCAATTCGCCATACGTAGTATGTCAACATATAATGACCATAGTACGTCTATTAAATTCTAGTTTCAATCGTAGAATATTCCAAGTGCAAAGTCACTAAATTCTACGGAAAATCGGACAGCACTTCCTTTGTTTCTACTCACTTTGCCACATTTTTCAAGGCCGAATACAATAACCAAACACGCCACATTTAAGGCCCAAACAATGCAATCAACAATAGGGGATTACACGCCTACTAGACGTGTAAAATTCCGCCCCACAAACGATATCAAATTAATACAACTAACTAGGCCAATTCGCTAACTCAAGTACTACAACATCAATTCTTATCCAATTTCCATTTCAATCCAAGTTATTATCCTAACATGATATCAAGTCGCAATCGATTATAACTACTATAATCTCCAAGTAATTAACATGCGACGATTCTAATAACGACCAATTTGTAATCCAACTTCACATGGCTTGCATTACATTTCGGATTCTAAGGCTACAAGCAATCCATAATACTTATAAACTTCAACACATATACTTCATGCTAGCAACATGTAAAGCTAACAACAATATAAATAATCTTGTAACACTTTTAAGAGACAAGATTATACCTCAACGAATCTTAATCCAACTCCAAATCCGAAGTCGCTCCTTAGCAACTTAGAGCCTCTTCAAGACGCTTCAATCCGCTACTTGAGACCCTTAGAACAACACCAACAAATTTCCTTCGAACTTTCAAACAAAACCTAGAAAGACAACTAGGTTTTCGCTTTGCGACTAACCCGAAAACTATCTTTTTCCGAGATTTTTCTATTGAGATATGCTTACAATACACTCAAGAACCTTGGTTTAAAGTGTGGAGCTTAATGGACAAGAAACAAAAAAATTTCTTTCTCTTGTGGAGTGAACCCGAGAGCACTAGCTCTTGCTCTTCAGTTTTTCTTGAAAATTTTCTAAGTGTTGGCATTAGTCTTGCTACTAGTAGTATAATATAGTGCAATGGAGGGTCAAGATGCAACCAAATGGGTGGTTTGGATGAGCTCTTATTAAATATCAAGCCTTGTGGGTCCTTTGACTTAGTCAAGAATCTCAAGCTCACTACTTGCAAGCCTTAGTCATCCAAGACTATGGTCAATGACCATTATGTCCATGACATTTTCGTCCAAGGCAACAACAAGGGGGTGACACGTGTCGCCCTCCCATTCGTCACAATAATCCGTTTTCCGAAAATTTCATAATTCCGATAAATTTTTTACTCGTCTCAAACCTTAACATTTTTGAGTTCTTACGTACGTTCTTATAAACATGTCCTGGAATTTCCGGGGTGTAACATTCTTCCCCCCTTAGAAACATTCGTCCCCGAATGTTCTTTCGGGAGTCAAACTTAAAGATAGCGACATAGTCTTCTTTTACAACCCCTACATCCCAAAAATGCCACACGTGGCCACATAACAATGCTCATACAAAGATGTCAAGCTGAACCCCATGTGTCGTCGGTTATCTGATAAAGCTTCACGACTCTAAGCTTACTAATAGTCTTTCCGGATAAGCTTCACCTTATCCACACCAATGAATCAAGTTCGACCAAATAATCGAACCTCGCCATGTGGAACCATCCAACCGCGATCTACACTTTCTACATACAAGGCCTCGTACATGGCCATCCGAATACCGGAAGGGTATTCGCTATCGTGACGTAACAACAAGAGGCAATTAACCCTCCCGCTATATTCGAAATCAGGACACAGCCCGCAACCTATCCTCGCCGTTCGGATAGTACGCTCCGCTCGCTTGGCCCGAGGGTGTAATGCAACACTGAGACTCACCTGTGTCCCTAAAACCCTTATAAAACCCCCAGAAGTTATCTGTAATCGAGCTCACCTGTCTGGCATCATAAACGTAGGAACCCCATGCAGTCTCACAATCCCCCTGCTATAAAAGCTAGCACGAACCTCAGCCGAGTAAGTGGTCCCAATCCGCAATAACACGGCTGGTTTCGCCAGCCTATTTACCATGACCCCCAATGAGTCGCACTTCCTCCGAGTACGATGCCACCCTGTAACAAGACCCATAGTAATTACCTCTCATATCTAGGTTGGGATTTCAATCGCCTGCAATAGCCCACTGGGCTTCTGGTGCTCAACCATGACCTGCTACTAACGCGTACGCTAAGCAGTAAACTCCGCTATGTCCCTTTTCCGGTCATCTTACCCATACATACATCTGAGGTCACGACACAACTTAGTCGACCCTGAACAATTAGAACAATAAGCACTGCGTGCCTCCCCTAAGACCTGCTGACTAGCCCTGCAACATCGGGTACACACAATCTATCCTCATAACACAGCATCTCATCCAGTGCTATTCAAACAGGCTCTTCTCTTCTCGGAGAGCCGTATCTCGATACCGTATCATAACTGGATTTCCATACTGTCGCCTCTTTACCTCCTCAACGACGGAAGACTCGGCAACCTCTCGGATCTAAACTTCATTAACTTTGGAAACAAATAATCGAACCCCTAGGCTCGGTAACTGGAGAATCTCACGGACCACGCCCGCCTATCCGCTGCCCATCCGCATACTACCCTTAGATCCGCGACTAAGAGTATCTTTAACTGTCTTGGCTTTCCTTGGGTGGTATAGGATATCGATATCACAATACTTGAATAATTCTAACCACCGTCGCTGTCGCAAATTCTACTGCCTCAGTCTGCAGATATACCGGAGGCTTTTGTGGTCTGCACAAATATCCACATGAAGTCTATATATACGTCATGCCCCCAAATCTTCAAGGCATGATTTAACTGCCGCCCGCTCTAAATCGGAAGGGGCGTAATTTCCTTTCCTGCTTCCCTAACTACCAGGAAAACATAGGCTCTATCCTTATCGTCATACAAGACACAACCTAGCCTAACACCCAACGTGTTATCATAATAACCTAACCTCTAGTCTTTCAGGAGTTAGAATCGTAGTCGAATCAACTTATCTTCCAATAATCGAACCTTTCATTTTCAAATATTCGGTGTCATTAATCTCATTATGGTTCCTGCTTTTTCTCTGCAAACTGACTTGGTCATTAAACTTAGATTTGATTCCTTTGCTTGCCTCTAGCTAAGACTTCACAATCACAATTAATGGGGAGGTTTCTCGATCTCGTCAGTAGTAACCCGATGCTACCATATTTCCTCAAGGTGTTCTTACGCCCATTATTTACTAATGGTCTTACACTAGTCCTGGGTTATCATATCTCGTGCAACTTTCATAACCATAGTCGTATTCTCCTTTATTATTCGTCATAACCTTACCTTAGGCTTATTATTAGCAAAAGTATTTCTATGTTGATTCATAATCGCATAGTTTCATATATCGTACTACTGCATTTTCCTTACGATACTTCCGACCATTTCGTAACGTCGTTCTTAATTTCCCAACACAACACTTTTCCCACGGTTATCCACAATTGTAACCTATGGCATGACGATTACGAAGACTTTACTGGTCTCATATCCTTCGCCTAACAACATGGGCACCAACCCCATAATACGTAAATCGTCCTTTTCGTAGGGAGAGAAATTATCTCCCTTACTTAAACTTTCCTTGGAGTCACAACCCTAATAACAGGGTCCTCTCGCGGTCCAGTAAATATCTAATCATCACGCACCTCCTTAAAGTCATGTAGATTTTCAAAACCTACCAAAGATGCCTCGACTTTCCACAAAGACTGCACTTATTTTATTCTTGCCTGCACATTGTCCCGAACTTATCCGGAAGGTCGTGGCCCTGACCGCCACACCAAACTAACTCCAAGTACCTCCAAGGGCACTTAACATAAATTCCTTCAAATTCAATTATTACTTACTTTCTGCGTCAATTTTCCTCAAGTGAACAAGTCACACAGACTTAAAAGAAAACATGATGCCAAAGAAGGAAGGATAATTCACTGGTTACTACCACTTCTCTTCCTTTACACCGATAATCACCTTACCGTAAAATCGAATCGAGCCAAACTCTCTGCGATAACGCGTTGGCATAACAAGAGGCCAACCAGGCCGCACTCATAATGACCTCAATGTTCGTCATAATAGCTCATAGTCCAACGATCAGACGCATCGGGCAATTATTATCTAACCGCCACTACCACTCAACACTCACGTGTAGTCACCAAAGGTTTTCATAGATTCCGCTTTATTTCTTTACACTTGGTTGCTCTCTCTTCATCGGTCGCATTCTCCCGCACTTCCAAACTTATTCTAGCGCACGACATAGCCTTCATATCGATTCGCCTCCAATCTTTGGAGTTACAATTCTAAACAACTTAAGGACATTTCCGGCTCTATCAACCTGGTTCCGGTGGAACACGTCCACGAACCCGTAAAATGATTAACTAAATTTGGGCCTTCCACCCGTGACTCGCCACGAATGACTACTACCAATCGATCTCATTTCATTTCAAGCTATGAGGCGACTTAATAGGTCCCCAACCCGACTCGCCGCTTTTAACTCTTTTCCTTGGTCCATTTTAACTTTTTACTACCCGAGAAAGCCTTATATACCTAAGGTCTCGGTGGTTATCACATTCTTAGGCTCGCAATTTCCATGCTCCATGCCTACCTTATCAGTCCCCCCGTAACGGGTACAAAACTTGTCGTAATACCATAATCGTGTTGTCTTGACCACAACAACCATACTTACCCCATACGGATCTCACCCGTACCATTCTCGAAATTCTACTACGTAGCTCAATCTATTAACATAGTCTTCCGTTACTTCCCTTAATAATAACTTCTTAAGGGTCCATTTCATTCTCAGATAGCTCATCATTTCCTAATTATCTCAAATTAGTACGTAAAACCTTGATGAGAATTCATTGAACTGTTTCATACCTTCCCGGTATTTATTTAGTCCTTACCAAATCCTGGTAAATCTAAAATCATTCTAGGCAACACGCGTCTGACCCTCATACATAAATCCATATAGTTGTATGTCACAATACTAACTACAAACATTACCAACCTGGATACGCAATCCTCATAATCTTTCCTGGGTCACTGCTGCCTTTCTCGTAGCTGCAAACAATCATAACTTGTTAGGGGGAGACGACCCTAGCCATACAGCTCTATCGCACGATCTCAGAGAGAGAAGAATGAAACCAATCCTAAATGTCCCGACCTCCGATTATAGATGTGGTGCACAACACACCGATAATCAAGACTCTACTAGACACGGTCTGTAGACACTTTCCGAGGACTAACTTCTCTGATACCACTTTTGTCACGACCCGACCTCGGGGCCGCGATCGTACCTACCAGGCACCCTGCTCGTATACATCAGAGGATAGCAGCGGAACATACACAACTGATAAAAATGCTTAACATAAAATAACAACAGGCTGGCCGATAAGGTCACCTTCCGTAAGTCCAAGACATGTATAAGAGAATGTACGAAAGGAAACAAGACTTGGAAAAGGATACGAAAGGAAGAATTGTTTTTACGACGGAAAATGTTCCGAACGTCGGAAAGGAAAAATGTTCGTTGTTGGGAATTGGATTCTCAAAATGTATTATTTGAAGAATATGGAACTTATTAAAATTATGGAAATTTATTTTTACGGATTTGGTCACGTGGGGCCCACCCGAGGAATTTTACATTTTTGTGGGCCCATGAGGTTCTGAATTTTATGGGCGAATGAGAGGCGACACGTGGCACTCCCACGTGGTGTTGGACGAAAATTGCAAGGGTGTTATGGTCATTTGACCTATGTAAGATTAGTCTTGCTAGAGCTTGACAAAGTTGACCAAGTCGAGAGCCATTTGGCTTGATCTCTTCCTCCAATTTTAACAAGTGTTTTTATCCAAGCCTCCATTGTGTTATAAGTATACTACTAGTAGCAAGACTTGAGCATTCTATACTTAGAAAAATTTTCAAGAAACTTTGAGCTTAGCGATATTGCTCTCGCTTATAAGACCTCCCACACAAAAAATTTTGTGATTTTGATCCATTAGCCACAAGACTTTAACCCAATGTCCCCAAGGGTGTTGTAAGGTTATCTCAATAGAAAGATTTCGGAAAAACGGAGTTTTCACGTTAGTCGCAAGGCGGAAACTATTGGAGTTCTTCAACTTTGAAGTTGGAACTTGAAGATGGGTTCTTCATAGTCCTCTAAGGAGTGCTTGGAGCGGATTGAAACCTAAGGAAAAGAGCTAAGAATTGCTAAGGCGCGACTTTGGAATCTTGGAAATTTTTAAGGGCTTTGAAAGGTATAATCTTGTCGTTTTAGTAATTAAGTTTACTTATCATTGTAGCTATGGATATTAGCAAGCATGAGTTATATATTATGTAGTTGGATTAGTGTATTGGCTATTGGAACCCTAATCCGAAAAACTAGCATGTTTAGCTTTATGACTATAATTCAAGTTGATTATTCGTTTAAGTCATCGCATGTTGTGTAAGAAGGAAATTATAGTTGGTGAAGTGGTTTATAACTATATAACATGTTGACCTAAGAACTTGAAATTGGAAAAGGATTGAAAAAGACTTAGTGTTATTGGTTATATGTTGGCCGAGAATGGCTAGTGTAGTATTATACTATTTGGTATGAATTGAGGGGCGGAATTTTACACGTAGTGTAAGGCGTGTAATCCCCTTTGTTTGGATGTTGTTTGGAGCCTTAAATGTGGCTTGTTGGTTATTGTATTCGGCCTTGAAAAAGGTGGCAAAGTGAGTAGAAACAAAGGAAGTGCTGCCCGATTTTCCGTAGAATTAGAGACCAAATACTTAGTATTATTCTACGTTAGAGACTAGAAGATTGATAGTCTTGTTGTGACCATTATAGGTTGAAACTTCTACGCATCACGATTCGGCTTAACAGCTTGTGGATATTAGCGAAAGGTATGTGAACTATCTCCTCTTCTAGCGTGATTCCTTAAGATAAAGAATGTAAGTTCTACTCTCGAATGATCCATTCCTTGCTTGTATTTGGATTGCCTAAAATAGAATTTGTTCTATGTACTTCCGAGTGTACTTTGATGTTTAAATTGTAAGTAGTATAATCCATTTCCTTAGGGAAGTTTGGATTCTTAAAAGTGAAGGTATTTTTCTTAAAGTACATAGAGACTTGAAAAGGAAGTGGTTTCCAAATCTTTTGGCTAGTGCCTTAGTTCTAAAACCTAAAGGTCATTATAATGACTTTAGGGGAGTCAAAGGAGTGATTTACTTATTTGATTTAAAAGAGGAGAAATGACATGATTTAAGAGAAGTAACTTGCGTTAAGGGTGAAGTTACTTGAGGTTTAAAAAGTAGAAGAAAACTTGTTTTCTAACTATTAAGAGACTTGAAGTATTTTGAAAGTTAAGAACTTGATTTGTAAGTATGTGATACTTGGTTTTAATAGTATAAGTCTCTTGGTTATTGAAGGAATGGATACGTCTAAAACCATAAAGGGTTATAACGGCTTTATGGGAAGTTGGTTATAACGGCTTTATGGAAGGTTTTGAAAGTTGTCTATTTTGATTAATCGGCATAAGTTGCCTAGATTGTGAAAATTTAGAGTTACTTGATTTCAAGCTTTGAAATGAGTTTTCTAAAAGTGTAGTAACTTACTTTGAAAAATAGACACGCCTTGATACTACGGGTGTTAGTATCTTGGGGCTTTACATAGAAAGGAGTCTTTTATAAAGGAATGTACGTACGTAGTACTTTGGATTGTTAAAAGAGAATTATTCTAAGTGTGCCTTGATAAGTACTTTGGCTTGTTAAAAGAGAATTATTCTATGTATGCCTTGATTAGTACTTTGGCTTGTTAAAAGAGAATTATTCTATGTATAACTTGATTAGTACTTTGGCTTGATAAATTGAGGATTTGTCTAAGTGTGCCTTGATAAGTACTTTGGCTTGTTAAAAGAGAATTATTCTATGTATGCCTTGATTAGTACTTTGGCTTGTTAAAAGAGAATTATTCTATGTATAACTTGATTAGTACTTTGGCTTGATAAATTGAGGATTTGTCTAAGTGTGCCTTGATTAGTACTTTGGTTTGTTAAAAGAGAATTATTCTATGTATAACTTGATTAGTACTTTGGCTTGATAAATTGAGGATTTGTCTAAGTGTGCCTTGATAAGTACTTTGGCTTGTTAAAAGAGAATTATTCTATGTATGCCTTGATTAGTACTTTGGCTTGTTAAAAGAGAATTATTCTATGTATAACTTGATTAGTACTTTGGCTTGATAAATTGAGGATTTGTCTAAGTGTGCCTTGATAAGTACTTTGGCTTGTTAAAAGAGAATTATTCTATGTATAACTTGATTAGTACTTTGGCTTGATAAATTAAGGATTTGTCTAAGTGTGCCTTGATAAGTACTTTGGCTTGTTAAAAGAGAATTATTCTATGTATGCCTTGATTAGTACTTTGTCTTGATAAATTGAGAATTTGTCTAAGTATGCCGTGATAAGTACTTGGGCTTGTTAATTGAGAATTGCCTATGTGTGCTGGAAATAGCCGGTTGTGTGCTATTGGTATATCAGTCGTTTCGGGGTCATTCCCCGGGTTTGTGGCATTTGCATAATTCCGTGGATTTGCTACCCACGATGCGAGGAATACCTCATGCGAGTCCGTAGGGCTTATGCGGGTGAAATAGTCCCACGCGGCGGTCCACCTATGCGAGGAATACCTCACGCGAGTCCGTAAGGGCTTACGCGTGAAATAGTCCTATGCGAGGAATACCTCATGCGGGTCCGAAAGGGCTTACGCGGGTGAAATAGTCCCACGCGGCGGGTCCACTTACGAGAATACCTCACGCGGGTCCACGCGACCTATGCGGTGAAATAGTCCCGTGAATAGGATTGCTAAATGATATCGCGCGGATGGTCTGTTTGATCATGAGCTTCCTAGTTTATATTGTAAGGATACTCATCGCTTACTCTCATTGTTAGTAAGGCACAATGTGTTGTATTTTGATTATCATATATGTCCCGGTTGTTTGTGTTACCCTATGGTCATGCTTTTACGAGGTGGGATTCCGGCATGGGACCACGAGGTATTGAAGACACGCGTGGGACTTGGTGTTCATGTATCCTTATTGGTGTTATTACATCACGGATCGCCAGAATGAGGAAGGATTCCACGCATGATTGATATTATGGGCGTGAGACCCACGGTTATATTGAGTAATGACTTTGGCCTGCGCCCCGACTTGATATGATCGCCATGTGTTATGTATCGTAGGTTGGATATCATACATGTCTCCGTGTTATTTAGATCGCTATGATTTTATTACGCATTTCATCGCTCACATACTTGGTACATTCTTCGCATCGACCTCCTTCGGCCGCGTTCACGCCGCAGTTTAGGTACGCAGATTTGGTGATCGGCAGTGTAGGACCTGCCGAGTTTTGGATAGCTCCTTTGTTCAGAGTTTATCATTTTGGTATAGTTCCTTCATGCAGTGCTTTGGTACATTTATGGGTACGGCGGGCCTTGTCCGTCATAGTTCGATTTAACTCTAGAGGTGCAGTATTCATATGTGGATTGGACTCGTATGCAGTAGTGTCTTTTGTTCATGTATATTATATGGCAGCCTAGTCGGCTTGCCTCAGACGCACGCTGGTTTTAAAAGAAAAAAATATGAAGTTATTAATTTCCGCAATGTACTTAGTTGTCAGTAGGTAGGGTGCCTGTGTAGGCACTACCACGCCCGGTTCGGCGTGGCGATCAGAATGAAATCATAAGTCTATAATAAAACTGGAGACAGGTATGATAACTCAATTAACAGTACACAGTGTCTTACTAACAATGAGAGTAAGTAGGAGTATGACTACAACATAAAATAGGAAACTCACGATCAAGCAGGACCACCCGCCCGCAGTATCATTAAGCAATGCTACTCCTGGGACTATTTCACCCGCATAGGTCGTGCGGACCCGCATGAGGTATTCCTCGCATGGGACTATTTCACCCGCATAAGCCCTTACGGACTCGCATGAGGTATTCCTCGCATAGGCTGGACCCGCCCGCATGGGACTATTTCACCCGTATAAGCCCTTGCGGACCCGCATGAGGTATTCCTCGCATCGTGGGTAGCAAATTCACGGAATATGCAAATGCCACAAACCTGGGGAATGACCCCGCAATGAATAATATACCACTAGCACAAACCGGCTATCATACATAACATAAGCACTACCGGCTTATCATACAATATATAAGCAAGTTAAGAAATCACCTAACTTCTTATTATCCTTGTTCATTTACACTCTCATTTTAGTTTACTAAGGCACTAACATGTCTTTATAAAATCCGGGAATTTAACCCAAAGTACTACGTATTTCTACTCTTTAAAACAAATGACTCTTTTTCCTATAAAACTTCCAAGATAGCTAACCATAGTATCAAGTCGAAATTACGTTTCAAGACAAGTCACAATACCTTTAGAAATAAAGTTAGGTTTCTAAATCAAGTGACTCCTTTTCTTATAAAACCTTAGGCAATTGATGCCTTAAAATCAATTTGCCTTCCATTAAAACAAGTCATTTATCATACTTAAATTACTTAGAGTAAACCACTCTTTTTAACTTTCCATAAAGCTATTATAACCAACTTCCCATAAAGCCGTTATACTAGCTTTATACATTAGCAACTTACATACTTCTTTATAACCAAGAGACTTAAACTTTCCAACAAAACAAGTATCAAAAACACTTTCAACATACTTAAAGTCTCTTAACTTTTGAAAACCAAGATATCCTTAATATTTAAATAAGTGAGTTAACTCCCTAACTCCACCAACTTGGACATTCTTAAAATAAGCCGAGGATATCAAATGGACCTAGATTGTCAAAATCTTAGACGCTCACCGTACTATACATTTACAACCTATTCATGCTCAAGAGATAAGAAAGTTCCACATACCTCTTCGGTTTAATCCACTTGCTAAGTCCAATTCGCCGTACGTAGTATGTCAACCTATAATGACCATAGTACGTCTATTAAATTCTAGTTTCAATCGTAGAATATTCCAAGTGCAAAGTCACTAAATTCTACGGAAAATCGGACAGCACTTCCTTTGTTTCTACTCACTTTGCCACCTTTTTCAAGGCCGAATACAATAACCAAACACGCCACATTTAAGGCCCAAACAATGCAATCAACAATAGGGGATTACACGCCTACTAGACGTGTAAAATTCTGCCCCACAAACGATATCAAATTAATACAACTTACTAGGCCAATTCGGCTAACTTGAAGTACTACAACATCAATTCTTATCCAATTTCCATTTCAATCCAAGTTATTAGCCTAACATGATATCAAGTCGCAATCGATTATAACTACTATAATCTCCAAGTAATTAACATGCGACGATTCTAATAACGACCAATTTGTAATCCAACTTCACATGGCTTACATTACATTTCAGATTCTAAGGCTACAAGCAATCCATAATACTTATAAACTTCAACACATATACTTCATGCTAGCAACATGTAAAGCTAACAACAATATAAATAATCTTGTAACACTTTTAAGAGACAAGATTATACCTCAACGAATCTTAATCCAACTCCAAATCCGAAGTCGCTCCTTAGCAACTTAGAGCCTCTTCAAGACGCTTCAATCCGCTACTTGAGACCCTTAGAACAACACCAACAAATTTCCTTCGAACTTTCAAACAAAACCTAGAAAGACAACTAGGTTTTCGCTTTGCGACTAACCCGAAAACTATCTTTTTCCGAGATTTTTCTATTGAGATATGCTTACAATACACTCAAGAACCTTGATTTAAAGTGTGGAGCTTAATGGACAAGAAACAAAAAATTTTCTTTCTCTTGTGGAGTGAACCCGAGAGCACTAGCTCTTGCTCTTCAATTTTTCTTGAAAATTTTCTAAGTGTTGGCATTAGTCTTGCTACTAGTAGTATAATATAGTGCAATGGAGGGTCAAGATGCAACCAAATGGGTGGTTTGGATGAGCTCTTATTAAATATCAAGCCTTGTGGGTCCTTTGACTTAGTCAAGAATCTCAAGCTCACTACTTGCAAGCCTTAGTCATCCAAGACTATGGTCAATGACCATTATGTCCATGACATTTTCGTCCAAGGCAACAACAAGGGGGGTGACACGTGTCACCCTCCCATTCGTCACAATAATCCGTTTTCCGACAATTTCATAATTCCGATAAATTCTTTACTCGTCTCAAACCTTAACATTTTTGAGTTCTTACGTACGTTCTTATAAACATGTCCTGGAATTTCCGGGGTGTAACTGTGTTGATGATATCCGGTGTAAAATCATAAACCTTATTGTACAAGTACACCTTCCCAAATTCTTTGAGGTGATGTCCTTAACAACAGGTGACAAATTAGCATAAAACACTCTAATTACCTTATCACAATAGGATGTTTTACCAGTTACAAAACTCAGCAAATTTCTACTGCTAAAAAACTCGACTAGGCCATTGTCAAAAAATGAATTTAGGTCAATGACTCTCTCTGCTCTAATCACTCGGTTTTGAAACCATTTCCAGTTATCAGCACACGTTTTAGATTGGAACATGGGAGAATAAGCCATTGCCTCAGATTCTAGATTGATGTCATCTGTTGGTGTGTCTGTATGTATTGCCTGAGTTGTTGGGGCAACATAGTCCGGGTCTACTAATTACTTTTTGTCTGTTGCATTGGATGTTGAGGCAACATTTATAGCAACATTCCTGTTCTTCTGACCCGCTTCGGTGTGAACCTGCTTAGAGGTGTGTCATCAAACACCTAATCTTCCTCACCTTCGCGAGCTTGTGCGGTAGAGGACTCCGATGGCGGTGTCACCAATGTCATCCACGTTGAACTACGTGTCGATCTTTGCCATCGCCTTGAACCAACAGGAACAGTCGACTCACATCTGGCTTTCTTGGTAGACTGATTTTCAAGAACAATATTTTCAAAACCCTTTTTCGACCATCGAGATGGAAAGGTCGATGTTGTGGGTCTAGAACCTAGGTTCGAAAAATTTGACATTGCATCTAACATCAATGGGGTTATCGTTGTCACCTGGGTAACTCATATCTAGTGGTTCATCAGAACCTCTAAGAACAATAGCTCGTGAAAGGTTTTTCGGGTCAGGATTTTGGTTATCAATCGGTACATAATATTTGTATACCTTTTGATTTTGTGAGGGGCTGATCGACATTGGAGTGTTTTCTTTGATTTTGGAAGATATTGTAATGGATTTAGGAGAAATGGACATAGGAGAGGGTGTATTAGAGTTTGGAGTTTTATTAAAAATTGGATTTGAAAAAGGTGTATTTGATCATTGGGTTCCATTGATTGAACTGGTACAAATGTGATTTAGGAAAAATGGACAAACGTGCTTGGCTTAGTAAAGAGAATTAGGTGTTTATATAGTGATCAATGCGCAATTAGAGCTTGATAGAATAGACACTTTAAAACATGTCTTACTGCATGCATGTTTATCTTTAAATACCTAGGGTCTATTATCCAAGGGAATGGAGAGATTGATGACGATGTTACACATCGTATTGGGGCAGAGTGGATGAAATGGAGGCTCGCATCTGGAGTTTTGTGTGACAAAACGGTGCCAACTAAACCTAAAGGCAAGTTCTATAGGGCGGTGATTAGACCAACTATGTTGTATGGGTCAGAGTGTTAGCCAGTCAAGACTTCGCACATACAAAAGATGAGAGTGACGGAGATGAGGATGCTTAGATGGATGTGTGGGCATACAAGAAGAGATAGGATTAGGAATGATGATATCCGGGATAAAGTGAGAGTGACTTCGGTGGAGGATAAGATGCGGAAAGCGAGGTTGAGATGGTTCGAGCATGTGCAGAGGAGAGACACAAATGCCCCAGTGCGGAGGTGTGATACGTTGGCTATGGACGGGTTCAGGAGGGGTAGAGGTAGGCCAAAGAAGTATTGGGGAGAGGTGATTAGGCGATATGGCGACGTGGCAACTTCATCGAGGACATGACCTTAGATAGGAGGTTGTGAATGACACGGATTAGGGTAGACGGGTAGTAGGTAGTCGAGTGTAGTCCTCTTTACGCTTACAAAATGATAGTGTAGTATTATTACTATAGGCTCGATTAGCTTGTCACACTTATAGGCACATTATTGTTCTATAGTACTCTATAGTTTGATTCCTCCTGATATGTGTTCTTTAGTGTAATTTATTCATCATATTTGGTTGTGTTAGCTACTGTTTCATGTTAGCTACTGCTTCCTTTTTGGTAGAATTCCCTACCATTGCGTATTTGATTTTTACTATCTGTTGTCCAAAATATTTTAATTTCTCGTCTGAGTCTGACCGTTTCTCATACTTTGTTTTGCTTTGCTTGGTTTCCCTGATTATTCTTTGTCTTGATCCGAGGGTCTCCCGAAAACAGTCGCTCTACTTACTAAGGTGAAGGTGAGGTCTGTGTACATTTTACCCTCTCCAGACCCTACATTGTGGGATTTTCACTGGGTATGTTGTTGTTGTTGTTGTTACTCTCATTTTTCTTTTAAAAAATATATTACAAAGGCAAATAACTGAAATTGGTCAGCAAAAAGAAAATCCTCTATGTGAGTGTTCTCTTTTCCCAACGGTTATTAGTTAATTGATTTGATTCTCTCGACTATACTTTATAGTTTCTATAATCTTGATAGGAAGGTACAAACTTTAGATACTCAAGAAGGTGGGGGGGGGGGGGGTTAGGATATGTGTTATTAGATGTTCAATGTTAGAAAAAGGAATCTTGTGTAATAAGAAAATGTCCAGAACTTGGAAAAAGGTAAGTGCTTTAACACTCACAATTCTTGTTAAGCTGATGGAAAAGTCCCAATATTGGATGAGGAGTTGGGATGAGTTGTGCTATTAGATGTTCAATTTTAACATAAGGGATTCCTACTCTTGTCGAAATGTTTCATATTGCTCTAAACAAATTAAGCCACTTTACCTACTATTTAGTATAGTTTAATCTCAAGAATAAATTTTACGTGTGCAGAGATTGGTAATCAAGATGATGAGCGTGGAGTTTATGCCATTTTTCTTATCACTGTTTGTGTTCTTATGTGGTGCTTCCTGATTTGCCTTTGGCCTTCTTGGAAAGGACCTTTTTGTTACTGTAAGTACGTATTGCATCTCACATATTGATTTGGAAATAAAAGCTGATGTTGATCAACTTTCAGTGAACCAAAATATGGATCTTGTATTGATTAAGGATTTGCTACTAAACAAGCTATATGCTGTTGTATGGAAGTTTCCAATGGGTTTTGGCTTTGGTGTAGGAACAGTGCAACTTATCTTATATGCCATATACTAAGACAAGAAAGGATTTATCAAGAAATCAAACCTTGATGATTCCATAGGGATGGTGCTCATATTAGTTTTTGTGTATTTTTGGGGTAGCCTGGTCAGTTGGAAGTCCAAGAAATAGGTTGAGGTGTCTTTGTCTTCAGCTGAGGCTGAATACCGGGCTATGAACAAAGTTGTAGCTGAGCTTGTATGGTTATTTCATATGTTAAGTGATTTGGGTTCCTCTGTCACCTCTACTATACCTGTATACTATGACAATTCTGCCGCTTTGCACATTGTCAAGAATCCGATTTTTTACGAGTGGACTAAATATATCAAGGTGGACTGCCATTTTATTTGCACCAAATTGGTTAATAAGCTCATTTAATTGCATCATGTGTCTACAACTGATCAATTGGTGGATGTGTTCACTAAGAGTCTTATGGGTGGCCAGCATCATTTATTACTTCGCAAGTTGGGAGTGATTCCACCCTCCAATATGAGGGGGATGTTGGAGTTACTTAGTGTACTTAGTGGCTAGTCCGATTGGACCTCTTCAGCTTTTTTGTATGTAGCCAGCAATGTATTTTGTACAAGAGTGAGTTAGTTAGGTCGGTCCGACCCATTTGTATATAAGAAAAATTGTTCACAACATTTCATTTTAATGAAAAAATGTAAAAAATTTAACTTCCACATTTTCTCTCTTTTACTTTACCTTTGTAATGATATGAACCCAAATCAGATTTCTTTGGCGATTCGTTCAAATTAGAATGTTTTCATGGTATTAGAGCGGGGGATTCCTGTAGATATCACGATGATCGATCGAGCGATGTTACCCTCGTTGATTGTTTATGAGTTTCCATTTAATCTGATTCAAATTTCTTCCGCAATAATTTTGTTTGAGGTTTTCTGGTGACGAGCGAGTTCCGACGACTTTCTCCCGATCATGATTGTTCGATTTTGACGTAGCAACTCAGTGTTTCAACAAAGTTCTTATTTTTCCGATCTAGAAGAAATTCTGTCTGTGTCAATTTTTGTTTGATATCGAGTTTGCGATTTAGTATATCTACTACTTGTTCATATCTCTAATTTCTTTATGGCGAATATTGTTGGAAATGCAAATAATATGACTTTTACTCCTGATCCTTCGAGTCCCTTGGTTATTTATTCTTCGGATATTCCGGGGACTTGTTTAGTCGGTACTCCCTTATCTAAGACTGGTTATGGGGGATGGAAGAGAGGTATGGTAATCTACCTCTCTACAAAAAATGCCTTTGTGGACGGTTCATGCCCTAAACCATCCTGCTAAAATTTCTCAATGGAATAGGTGTAATAATATGGTGATCTCGTGGTTAATTGGTTCATTAGCCTCAACTATAGCCAAAAGTGTCCAGTATTCGTCGATAACTGAGAGTATATGGAAATAGTTGGAACGTAGGTATGGGGACTATGAGTGGAACCAAATTTTTTCAGATAAAAGAAAGAATTAGCCTCAACTCAACAAGGATCACTAGATATTGCCTCGAACTTTAACAAGCTAAAGAAACTTTGGGATAAATTGGGGGCAATGCGTAGAAATAATGAGAGTTCATGTGTGTATTGTTCAGTTCAGAAGGACGAGGAAGAGGAAAAAGTCTATCAGTTCCTTATAGGACTGAATGAGGTGTATGTAGGTATTAGGAGTAACTTGCTCAAGCTGACAACACTTCCTACACTTGATGATGTTTATACTATTCTTCTTCAAGATGAGAATCAAAGACAAGTCCACTTTACTCCCCAGCTTAACCCAAAATCTGCCTCTTTTAATATCAATATCACTAATAATCCTGGTTCTCCTAATTTCAATGGAAATATGCCACCACCACCAAGACCACCTGCTCCACCTAGACAGCATAATCAGAGGGTTAATTTTGATCAGTTTAAATAGTTGGTTTGTAGATATTGCAAGAAAGTAGGTCATTCCATTGATAATTGCTATATGATTCATGGATATCCTATTCACTATAAATTCAACAAGGGAAAGAAAGTTTCTATTTGTTCATCTGATGAGCCTGCGCCTCCATTCTCTGAAGCTTTTGGTTATTCTATTCCTGGTTTGTCTAAGGAACAATTTTCTCAATTGGTTTTCCTACTTCAGCATACACAGATCAACCCAACTTCCACCTTTGAATCTCAGACTCCTTTGATGGGATCTGCTAACTTTACCGGTAGTGTTCTTTCCTTGCCTATTTTATACTAATAATGATTTTCATGCATGCTTGTTGACTAGTACTAGTAGAATTGTTTGGCTTCGTTTTTTCCTGAAATATTATTAGCTCCCTCAGAATCTCATTTCCAGTTTAATTTTTGGGTCATAAATTGGGTCCAAAGAGTAGTAATCCAATGTTTTTTTTTGTTGGTAAAGGCTCATAAAATAAGTGACATAAGAGAAGATAGAAGTTGTCCAACCAAAGACAGAAAACTACAACAGAAGAAAAAAAATGTGAAGAAGTTCTATTTTTACTACAAACCTTACTTTTGTACTTTGTAACATCTCCTTTTTCTTTTTTGTCGGATAACATTTTTAACTACTTGAAACTGACCATTCTTAATCAGGTTTGTTTTTTCTATTATTTATATTTATTCAATATCAAAAATTAATATGAGCTTTCGTGATCCAAAACTTATGAGTCTTGGCGGTGTAGAAGTCTAAAACTATGAGTCATCAAACTTTGCTTTTGCATATTATAGAAGAATAAGGCGGGTTGTGTTTGACTTATTGGAGGGTTATGCTCATATTATTAGTTATTAGAAAAAGGATTGCTACACGCACGCAGTAGCACAACGTCCTTATCAGTTCACGGATAAAACCGTTCGAACCAACGAGGCACGCGACAACGAGGTATTCCTAAATCCTTGCTTGATTACATTTCATTCCTTAATTTAGTATTTTACTATTTATATTCACTAGGCAAACCTAAGAGTATCGATAGGCAATTATTAGGACTACGACATATTGTATGAATCAATGTATGAATGAATGTTTACTACTGCATTAGATAAACCTTGTATAAATTAGAAAGTCTTGTAATTGAAACTTCGGGCCTGTCCGGACTGCATTCATTTACGGCCTTTTCTAGTTTATATATTGAAATAGGCAAGTGTTTGTATAATTAGTAGAAGCGTTGTAATTCATAAACCGGGCCTGTCCGGATTTAAATTAACGCATTTTTCAATTGTATTCATCTCTTGCTTGTAATCGTATTTGGTAACTTTAAGGATGGCGAAAAAGAAAAAGAAGCGGACTCATGAGAACTTCACGCCACTGCCCATCCGGATGGGGCAAGCTTCTATTGAAATCACCAACATCGTTGAGTTCCCCCCGATTGCTCACGAACCCACCACATCTGGGCTTGTGAGCAATGATCTTCAAGTGGGGGACGCTCACGCGGGAAATGATGAGTTATCTACCAATGAGGGAACTTCAGACATCATTCCCTCCTCTTGCACCCTTGGTTCTCAAGACACTGTATCGACTTTGAGTGGCAACAATTGTGATCCCGTTGTAGGAAATGTCGCGGATGGAAAGAACAAGACTACGGACCACGTGAGCCAGACCAACAAGAAGGCTTATGCGTCCATAGTCAAAGGAAACCGTGATGTTTCGAATGGTAAACGTTTGCATTTTGTTGTTGATTGCCGTAATGTGGGCCCTCTAGACTTACCTAGGGGTGATTTGGATGATCTTACGGAAACTGTGGGGCATCTTTTGGTTGGTTACTTCGCGGGGTCTTACCCGGGGAGCTTGGCATTAAGGAAGCTATGTCGCTCATGGGGAGTTGCATACCGCTTTAATGCCCACGCTTCGGGTTGGATCGTCTTCAAGTTTAACACGGATGTTGACAAAAAGAAGGTCATGGCCAATAGGCCACACTTTGTATATAGCACTCCACTTCTGCTGAAAGACATGCCTCAATGCTTCACCTTTGACAAGCATGAGATATGTACCATTCCAATATGGGTAAGGCTCTCGTCTTTCCCATTAGAACTTTGGAACGTTAACGCTTTGAGTCGTATCTTGTCACGTATTGGCAAACCTATTAGGACCGATAAGCTCACTAATGAAAAAGAGCTTCTCTCGTATGCACGGGCTCTAGTTGAGATAGACCTCTCCAAAGGTACACTTGATGCTATTGAACTCAAGCTTTGGGACGGCACCATAATTGATCAAAAGCTTGTTTATGAAAAGCTTCCGGACTATTGTGAGAAATGCCATATGATTAGGAACTCCACTACGGGTTGTGAGAAGCATTACGCCGACACAAATAGGCGGGTACAAGGGAAAGATGTGACACAAACCCTCAATGTCAAGGCAAATGGGGTACACACCTACTTGAACTCACCTGAGGTGGAAGATGAGAATACGGATACTAACGGGAATGGTAGCCATGCTGAATGTGGTGGCCAGCCTTTGGGTGCACAGACCAGGGCTGGCACAGGTCGGATTTTGGAGGATACAGAATGAGGAGGTCAACAATTGGGGCCACAAACAATGGTTATGCAGGTCGTAATTTGGATGTTGCGGGTGCGGGTGGCCAGCCTTCTGGGGCACAAACCAAGGCTGGCAAAGGTCGGAACTTTATTGAGGGTGACTCTAGGGGCCCTGTGGGTACTAAAGGGTGTGTTGGCGAGACACGCATATTGGAGAGCAAACCCGTGATTCAGAGCGAGGTTGGCTTGGGTATGAGTTTGGGAGCGGTAGCGAATTCGGGTGGTCAGCCTTCGGGGACACACACCAGGGTTGACAAAGGTCGAAACTTTATTGCGGGTGACTTTAGGGGCCCCGCGGGTACTAATGGGAGTGTTGACGAGACATGCATAATGGAGAGCCAACCCGTGACTCAGAGAGAGGTTGGCTTGGGTATGTGCTTGGGAACGGTAGCGGATTCGGGGGGTCAGCCTTCGGGGACACAAACCGGGGTTGACATAGGTAGGAACTCAGCACCGGGAGACCATAGGGGTCCCCCGGAATCAAAGGGAAGCAAGTACGAGACCCAACAACCTTCAGGCCAACCCGTGGATGCTCATAATGCCACTGGCGCTAAGGGGAGTCCAAATGATGCGGATGACCAACCATCGGAACTACAAACCGAGGTTGGTAAGGGTGTAAAGGCACAATTTGCCAAGCTTAATGACCCGGGCACCATGAGCCCGGTCGTTAAACAATCCGCGATCTTCCGGAAGCTTATGGACATGCACGGTAATATCTTGGTACAAAATGCAGTCGATGGCAAAGCTAAATCAGCCATTGAGGCAGTCCTTGCGCAAAGTTATGCTGTGTCTACTATTTCGAATGAGCACAAGGAAGGCCAGCCCTCGGGGACACATACATGGGAGGGAAAAGATAAGGGTGCTTTGACAGATGATGGGTTCACGGAAGTAAAAAAGATATGGAAGGTTAAAACTAGCACGGGGCTCAAATCGCGCCTAGTACAGGTCAACAAACGAGAGCCCAATACCGGTATGGAGAAGGTCAAGGGGTGCACACCTATTTGAACTCTCATGTGAAGGACGCAGGTACAGCTGGGAGTTGTATCTGTGATGATCAGCCAGTGCATGCTCAGATTCTTGATCCTCAGACTCGTGGTGGCCAGTCTTCGGGGTCTCAAACCGAGGCTGGCAAAGGTCTGACTAAACCTAGGATGGAAGGGGGGAATGCCGGAGGGATTTTGATCAGAGATGGGGGCCATCTTGCTGGGATAAAAACCGTGGCTGGCACATGACTGCCTATTGATACTAACGGGATAGGACAACACACGGACAAAGCGTGTAGTTCAATGGTTGCAAATATTAGTGGCCAGCCTGCGGGGACACAAACCGAAGCTGGCATGGGCCGGACAGATATGGAAGCTCAACCTTTTGGCCCATCGACTAAGGTTGGGAAAGGTGGGAACTCGGATGGTACCAAAATAGAGGAGGGGCACGTGGGCGAAAGCTATAACTAGCAATGGCGGGCAAAGCTTGTCCATTCCCTTGAGCAGAATGACGACCCTTCCCATTAAAAATAAGGGACCTTATGGCGGCACCAGATCTATTAACACTAAGGAAGATATCACGAAGGGGACTATTTGTCACGACCCGACCCGGGCCCACGACTGGTGCCCTACCTGGGCACCCCTCTCGGTATACATCAGAGAATAGCAGCGGAACATACACAACTGATAAAATTCTTAAACATAAAATAACAACAGGGTAGCCGATAAGGCCACCTTCCGTAAACTATACAAATAAAACAGTACATTTTTTTTCTTTACAACCCAAACAATATTGTGACTACAGACCTCTAAGAATAACAACTCTGGCGGGACAGGGCCCCGCCATACCCCTGAATGTACAACAACCGACAATACCAGGGATAAGCCTCCGGAATAAAGGAGCTTCTCAACAGCTGAACAGTGATCCTAAGAGCGAGGATCAAGAACGTACTACTGCGGCGTGAACGCGGCCCGAAAGTCGATCTGGCAACGTACCAAATATGTGGCGAAATCGTAATGAAATCATAAGTCAATAATAAATCGACATGTATGATAACTCAATTAACAGTACACAGTGCCTTACTAACAATGAGAGTAATCAAAAGTATAGGTAGCAAATCCACGGAAACAGGTGGTATAACGATCTTGGGGATTTACCCCTCATTTATACTCTTACCCTGAAGCAGGTGGTATAACTGATCGGTGTATTTTATATACACCTTTTGAGTCAGTTTTAGTTAGTCTTTTGTCCCATTTTGCACATATAAGTGTCGTATTAGGATAGTTTTTCTTTCTTTTGAGTCAAAGTGGTTAAAATGGCCAAATGGCGGAAAAAGAGCAAAAAGAGGGCAAAGAGGAGATGCGGAGTGGAAAGCAGAGAAAGTGGCGACGAGGGAAAAATCAAGACCAGCGCCCGGCCCTGCGATCAGCGGGGCGCGGCACTATCGAGAGGTCGAAGACTGTGCGCGGCTCCGACAACAAAAGCAGGGCGCGGCCTAAACATCCGAAGCTCTGAAGATACAGCGCGGCGCCTCGAAGCAGATATCGGGCGCGGCGCAAAACACCGACGGATTGCGAACTTCCGCTGGCGTATGTCTGCGAGGCCGCGCCGACGCGGAAAAATTAGGTCTTTTGACGAAAATCTGGGCCAGGCCTGAAGGAAAAGAGGGAGGCGGTTTGCAGCCTATAAAAGGAGAACCCTAGGCAGTTTTTAAGGGTTCCCTTTCTTGCACAACACAAGACTTTTGCTTGGAGATTGGATACCATTAGTTTAGTAATTTCTTTTCCTTTTCTTTACTTTATTTCAGATTTTATGATGAACTTTGAATTAGTTCTTGTCATATTTATGGCTAGGAACTAATTCTCTTATAGGGCTTTCCATGTTGAATTGCTAGAAACTTATGTTATAAATTAATGCATGCTTATGGTTATTTTTCTTATTGTGAGATCTATCCAATAATTGAGTTGAATTCTTGGTAATTAATTGACAACTAATTATCACTATATGATTTCTAATCGAGTTACGAAAAGGGGATTGTGAATATCTTTGTAAGTTGGGTAGACATTCTTGGATTGGGGATGAAAATACCTCAATTATTTATGTAGCGTTGATGAGAGGTTTAACAACCCTAATTTTTTGCGCATTGTGCGTGACGGTCAACTAGGTTTTTGTTCTTAATCCTCATATAAAGTTATCCTTATCACCGAAAGGTAGGTAAGGTGCGATACTGGGGTTGAGTGTTTATATAACCCTAACGGGAGTATAAAACGATTTCGTAAACCTGCTTTCTCCTAAAGAAGAATACCATAAGTTAATGCATTAGTAAGTAACATAAGCGGATAGTAAGGATACATGGAAGCCCTATTCTCATCATCACTGAAGTAAATCTTTATAGTTAAATAGCTTGCATAATTCTTAGTTATAAACAACAAATCAGTTATCAATTCACCAAATAGATACTAGAAAATAGATAGTTGGTAATTGAACCCTAATCCTTGAGGACGATATTCGGTCTTATCAAGACTATACTACTTGTCACGATAACGTGCACTTGCGTTTAAAGTGTGTGCATCTTCTGCGCACAAGTTTTTGGCGTCGTTCTTGATTAGGCATAGTTCAATATCAAATTTATCTATTTTTAATTTCTAATTTGGTTTTTATTCTTTGTTAATTTTTGTATTTTTTTCTATTTAGTTTATTTTATTTTATTCTTTTTCGTTTTATGTATTTATTGTGTGAAAACAAGGGTGTCGTGATCCGTTGTTGGTTTTGATGCATCTCAGGGATCCTCAAGACATGGATTTCTGCTGTCAATATGATCGAGCTCCAACCATAGAGGAATAGAGAGAGGAATTGCGAGAAGTCATACTCAGTCTCACTAAGTGTCAAGCGCAGTTCATGGACGAAATGAGATTGGCCATAAAGACGCTGGAACTGCAAATAGGAGAACTCGCAGTCATTTTTAACAGCGAACAGCAATTTGAAGAGCCTGAACCAAACCCAACTATTGAGGAATCTGGTGAGATAGTTGGTGTAGAAAAGGAAAAGATTGCAGAGTTCCAATTATTTACCTTCTTGGACTCTGTAGAAATCCTTTTTCTTGCATCTATTACAGAAGAACCACCACTAGCTATCACGGCTGATCCTCAATTAGGAAGCCCATACCAGTGAGGTACCACCAGAGTTGAGAGATGTAGAGAATTTCACGATTCCTACGTTATAAAAACATAAAGACAAGTCATGCTTGTGTACTTGGGGATAATTGTATGTTTAAGGTTCTTGGTTGAGCAAATAGTTATAGGAAATTGAGACCTATAGCAATAAATGTGCGAATTGCAAGTAGTTCGCAGAAGGTCCAATGAGCACTCGTCTGCGGTTAAGCTGCGTCGGCTAAAAGACGTTAAAACGGCGCTTGTTGGGAGGCAACCCAATGTTTTCAATTATGTTATTTTAATTTGTCTTTAGTTTATTTTATTTTGTCTAGAACAATCTCACGGTCTTGGGTTCTTATGCGTCTTTGTGATTGATAGGTGCAGGAAATAAAGCGACGAAAAGTGAACGAAGCCGATTTCCAGAAAGCGGGTAGCGCCGCGGCGCCAGAGGGCGCGCGCCAAAAGAATCGAACAGCGCAGAGTTTAAGCGCCATGCTCCAGAGCGGCGCGGCGCCAAAAATTCCGTAATTTTTCCAAATTTAGCCGGCCATATTTCAGAATGGCCGCGCAGTAAAATCCCGCGAGCGCAGAAGTTTGGCCGCGCGCCAAAAAGCGCCGATGCGGGAATCCAGAACTTAAAACGCCCAGAATCAGATTTTCCCCAAATCCAAATTCAAAAACCTAACCCTTCCTCTCCAAAACCCACGAAAATCCGAAAAATCGCCCACAAATCCTCCATAAATCCAACCCAACCACAATCAAAACTCTTAAATTCCTAAAAATCCTTAGCTATCTCAAACAACAAAGCTCCATTTCAAACACTCAAACCACCAATTGAAACAAGAACAAGCTTGAATCTTCTCATAAAAAGGTAATCTTTTTTTCTGTTCTTGAGTCCTTTATTGAAGTCACAGGAGGTAGTAGTTTGAAGGAAGTATTGTAGTTGAAGTAATTGGGCACTGAAAAGTTGATTGTGAAGTTTGGAGAAGAGAGTAGAAAAAGAGTGTGGGTATTGGGTAGAAAAGTTGAAGTTTGGGGGTATTGTGTTCGCTGCTAGTTGTCAATTGTGTAGGAGACATTTGTGCCACTAAATTGAAAAGCTCCATAAAACTATTTTAAACCATGGCCACCAGGAAGAGAAGAGGCTCCACATCCACCCCAACCCCACAATACGATGAAAATAGGTTTGTGAGCTACGAAGCCTTCAAAAGACACAAAAAGCTTGATACCAGACCCATAATACCAGAAAGGGGAATGGACTACCAGAGGGAGTCATATGGGGAAGAAGATGTTTATGAGCCCATTCGGGCGATGATTGAGTTAAGGGATTGGAGGAAATTTGTGAATCCGGAGAAGATAGCACCAGTAAACACAACAATGGTGCGTGAATTTTATGCCAATTTTCCGGAGAAGGTGGAAAGGGGATGCTTTGTAAGTGGACGTTATGTGCACTGTGGCGAGAGGATATAAATATACAATTGAAAACGATTGATGTTGAAGAAAGAAGTGATTGGAATCACTTTAGAACATGGTCTGAAGCATTGACCACATCGACCTGGAATGCCGTTGCGAACAGTGAGCTACCATGGGGCTGTTTTTGATATTGGAAGAAATGGGTCAAGAGCGAGCAGTGCGATTCAACAAAGTAGCCAAAGGTTGGCTATATTTCGTCGGCGCCGCGTGATTCCATCCACGCACTTCACCGTAGTGCGGAGGATAGGATTAAAGCGATATATGGAATTATGAGGGTTGGCGATTGATGTGGGGAAAGAAATAGTGCGAGCATTGAGAAATCAGCGAGTTGGTAACAGCAGCGGATTGGGACATGGCTCGATTATCACCAAGCTATGTCACATGAGTGCGGTTCCAAACCTACCACCGACACTCATGAAAGAAACCAGCGCCGTGTCCTATGGGATAGTGCACTCTTTCCCGCACCAAGCCCCCAAAGCGGCGGACGGAGTACAAGCGGCGGCAGCGATGCGAGGCCGCCACGGGCGAAGATGAGCTGAAATAGGGGCTCATATGAGGCGGACCTAGCCACCGCCAACCACGAGCGTAACCTCCAACACCCCTGATGGAGCAATTGTATCGAGAATCGGATGAGGATGATGCGGACGGAACCGATAGTACAAGGGCGACGAAACAAGACAACAAATCAACGAGTTGAGTTCCTTGTTCAACCAATGGTCGATGCATTATCCACCGCCACCACCACCATTTTAACCAAAGTTTGTAAGTGTCTATTTCTTTTACTGTCGTTGAGTCTAAACACATTGGGGACAATGTGTGATTTAAGTTTGGGGGTGTTTTCTTTGTGTCATGTTATGTTTTACTTAAGTCTTTTTTATTGTTTTTATGTTTATTTTGGAGTCACCAAAATTTTTTCTTTTTGAGTCATAATTGTCTGTCAAAGATTATGAATGTTGTAGTTGCTAGAAACATCTAGTGAAGTAAGGTGGAATAATGTAACGGAATTGAAGCAACTATCGAAACACCTAGGTTAGATATGCCAAAAACTCATAGAATCTGTCTATTTGGAGTTTCTTGCTTGAATTACGCATACTAAATGATAAATGCTTATGTGTTATGATTGCTTGCTATTTGAGGCGAAATAGTTAGGATATGCATGTTAGGGAGATGACTCATGCATTTCTTTGATAGCCAATTCTTACCATTCTTTTCTATCCCGTACTTTAAAAATATCCCTAGTCAGCCCCATTGAGCCTAAATTTGAAACTTCTTTTTTGACACCTTATATTCCCACAAATTGTACCATAAGTGAAAATATGAAATAGTTGAATACATTGTGTTAAAAAAAGAGACAAAAAGAGTGAATAAGTCTGTTGCACCCCAATACAAAAGTAATAAGAAATAGGCAAAAGCCTAAGTTTGGGGGTGCTTGTCATTATTATATACTTCACTCTCCCAAAACAAAAGAGGGAAAAGGTAGAATCGAAGTGAAGGAAAGAACAAAAAGAAAAAGGGAAATATTGAAAAGCTAAAAAGCTTATGGTACACGAAATGAGCCTAAATTGCCTATTTTTACCTACCCCTACCTAAGCCTACATTACAACCCTTAAAGTCCTGAAGATCTCTTTTATGCATATCCAGAATTAGTGGAGAATAGCAAGTAAGCATGCCATAGGAATTCTTGAATTTATATGCATGATTTAGTATATTGACTTCCATTAAGCATGATGAATATGAGTTTGCGAAATATTTAGCTTCATGTGTTTAGTGGGCCGAAATTTCATGCTATATGTTCCTGAATATTATTTTGCTAACCTTCATGTTTTTCTAGTTAACACTAATGCAGCAAAAGTGATCAATGGCAGTGAGTCTTTTATTTTTTGTTCTTTGAGTCTTTTATTTTATTTCTTTCTATCTTTGCTCGAGTGCGAGCAAAGGTTAAGTTTGGGGGTATTTGATCGGTGTATTTTATATACACCTTTTGAGTCAGTTTTAGTTAGTCTTTTGTCCCATTTTGCACATATAAGTGTTGTATTAGGATAGTTTTTCTTTATTTTGAGTCAAAGTGGTTAAAATGGCCAAATGGCGGAAAAAGAGCAAAAAGAGGGCAAAAGAGGAGATGCCAGAGCTGGAAACAGAGAAAGTGGCGAACGAGGGAAAAAACAAGACCAGCGCCGCGGCCTCCTGCGATCAGCGAGCGGCGCCACTATCCAGAGAGGTCAGAAGACTCAGCGTTGCGCGCCTCGAGCAAAGCGGGCGCGGCGCTAAACATCCAGAAGCTACGAAGATACATGCGCGAGCCATCGGACAACGAATATCGGTAGTGGCGCCAAAACACCCACGGATTGCAGAACTTCCGCCATGGCCATCTGCGAACGCGGCAGCAGCGGAAAAATTAGGTCTTTTGAAAATCGGGCGAACGAAGGAAAGAGGAGCGGTTTCGGCTATAAAAGGAGAACCCTAGGCGCTTTTAAGGGTTCCCACTTTGCACAACTCAAGACTTTGCTTGGAGATTGGATACCATTAGTTTAGTACTTTCTTTTCCTTTTCTTTACTTTATTTCGCTTTTATGATGAACTTTGAATTAGTTCTTGTCATATTTATGGCTAGGAACTAATTCTCTTATAACTTTCCATGTTGAATTTCTAGAAACTTATGTTATAAATTAATGCATGCTTATGGTTATTTTTCTTATTGTGAGATCTATCCAATAATTGAGTTGAATTCTTGGTAATTAATTGACAACTAATTTTCACTATATGATTTCTAATCAGATTCTGAAAAGGGGGGATTGTGAATATGCTGTAAGTTGGGTAGACATTCTTGGATTGGGGATGAAAATACCTCAATTATTTATATAGCGTTGATGAGAGGCTTAACAACCCTAATTTTGCGCATTGTGTGTGACGGTCAAGTAGGTTTTTGTTCTTAATCCTCCTATAAAGTTATCCTTATCACCGAAAGGTAGGTAAGGTGCGATACTGGGGTTGAGTGTTTATATAACCCTAACGGGAGTATAAAACGATTTCGTAAACCTGCTTTCTCCTAAAGAAGAATACCATAAGTTAATGCATTAGTAAGTAACATAAGCGGATAGTAAGGATACATGGAAGCCATATTCTCATCATCACTGAAGTAAATCTTTACAGTTAAATAACTTGCATAATTCTTAGTTATAAACAACAAATCAGTTATCAATTCACCAAATAGATACTAGAAAATAGATAGTTGGTAATTGAACCCTAATCCTTGTGGACGATATTCGGTCTTATCAAGACTATACTACTTGTCACGATAACGTGCACTTGCTTATAAAGTGTGTGCATCTTACCGCGCACCAATAACGATCTTGGGGATCTACCCCTCAGATATACTCTTACCCTGGAGAAGGTGGTAAAGCAGGTGATATAACTATCTTGGTGATCTACCCCTCAGATATACTCTTACCCTGGAGAAGGTGGTAAAGCATGTGGTATAACTATCTTGGGGATCTACCCCTCAGATATACTCTTACCCTGGAGAAGGTGGTAAAGCAGGTGGTATAACTATCTTGGGGATCTACCCCTCAGATATACTCTTACCCTGTCTCAACTGGCCATCAAACAAAACATAAGCACTACCGGCCTATCATACAATAAGTAAGCAAGTTAAGAAATCCCCCTAACTTCTTATTAGTCTTATTCATATACACTCTCATTTTAGTTTACCTAAGGCACTAACATGTCATTATAAATCCGGGAGTTTAACCCAAAGTACTACGTACTTCTATTCTTTCAAAATGACTCATTTCATATAAACTTCCAAGATACTAATAACCGTAGTATCAAGTCATAACTATATTCTAAGACAAGTCACAATACCTTTTTAGAAAATACATTTTCGGGCTTCTAAATCAAGTGACTTCTTTCTTTCAAAAACCTTAAGCAATTGATGCCTTTAAATCAATTTACCTTTCGTTATTTCAAGTCATTTAGCATACTTAAATTACTTAGAGTAAACCACTCTTTTATTAACTTTCCATAAAGCTATTATAACCAACTTCCCATAAAGCCGTTATACTAGCTTTATACTTTAGAAACTTACATACTTCTTTATAACCAAGAGACTTAAACTTTCCAACAAAACAAGTATCAAAAATACTTTCAACATACTTAAAGTCTCTTAACTTTTGAAAACCAAGATATCCTTAATATTTAAACAAGTGAGTTAATTCCCTAACTCAATCAACTTGGACATTCTTAAAATAAGCCAAGGATATCAAATGGACCTAGATTGTCAAAATCTTGTACGTCTACCGTACTATACATTTACAACCTATTCATGCTCAAGAGATAAGAAAGTTCCACATACCTCTTCGGTTTAATCCACTTGCTAAGTCCAATTCGTCGTACGTAGTATGTCAACCTATAATGACCATAGTACGTTGATGCGCGGTAAGATGCACACACTTTAAACGCAAGTGCACGTTATCGTGACAAGTAGTATAGTCTTGATAAGACCGAATATCGTCCTCAAGGATTAGGGTTCAATTACCAACTATCTATTTTTTTGGTATCTATTTGGTAAATTGATATTTAGATTTGTTGTTTTTAACTAAGGATTATAAAAGCTATTTAACTAAAAGGGTTTACTTCAGTGATGATGAGAATAGGGCTTCCAAGAATTCAACTCAAAGATTGGATAGATCTCAACAAGAAGAAGAATAACCATAAGCATGCATTAAATCATAACATAAGTTTCTAGAGATTCAACATGGAAAGCCCTATAGAGGAATTAGTTCCTAGTCATTGACATGACAAGAACTAATCTCATGTTCATCATACAAAAACTGAAATAAAGAAAAGAAAAGGAAAAGAATTTACTAAACTATGGTCTCCAATCTCCAAGCAAGAAGCCTTGTGTTGTGCAAGAAGGGGAACCCTTAAAAACTGCCTAGGGTTCTACTTTTATAGGCTGAAAACCGCCTCAACTTTTCCCTGCAGGCCTGGCCCAAAATCCATCTGGAAACCCTTATTTTTCCGCGTCGGCGCCGCCTGCGACAGCGCGCGGCCGGAACTGCAATCCGTCCGGGTGATTTGGCGCGCGGCCGATTCTGGCATGCGGCGCGCGGCCGCTGCGGCTCAGAACACCGGTGTTTAGGCCGCGGCCTGCTTTTGGCGCCGCGGCGAAGTCTTCTGCGACTTCTGCGGATAGTGGCGCGCGCCTGCTTCTGCGGGGCGCGCGGCCGATGCAGGTTTCACCTCGTTCGCCACTTTCTCTGTTTTTAGCTCTGGGATCTCCCCTTTTGCCCTCTTTTAGCTCCTTTTCCGCCATTTGGCCATTTTAACCACTTTGACTCAAAAGAAAGGAAAACTATCCTAATACGACACTTATATGTGCAAAACGGGACACAAGACTAACTAAAACTGACTCAAAAGGTGTATATAAAATACACCGATCAAATACCCCAAAACTTAACCTTTGCTCGCCCTCGAGCAAAGATAGAAAGAAAGAAATAAAAGACTCAAAGAAATGAAAAATAAAAGACTCACTGACATTGATCACTTTTGCTGCATTAGTGTTAACTAGAAAACATGAAGGTTAGCAAAATAATATGCAGGAACATATAGCATGACATTTCAGCACATTAAGCTAGATATTTCGCAAACTCATATTATCATGCTTTAATGGAAGTCAATAAACTAAATCATGCATTTAAATTCAAAAATCCTATGGCATGCTTACTTGCTATTCTCCACTAATCCTGGATATGCATAAAAGAGATCTTCAGGACTTTAAGGGTTGCAATGTAGGCTTAGGTATAGGTAGGTAAAAATAGGCAATTTAGGCTCATTTCGTGTACCATAAGCTCTTCAGCTTTTCAGTATTTCCCTTTTTTTTTCTTTTTGTTCTTTCCTTCACTTCGATTCTATCTTTTCCCTCTTTTGTTTTGGGAGAGTGAAGTATATAATGATGACAAGCACCCCCGAACTTAGGCTTTTACCTGTTTCTTATTACTTTTTTATTGGGGTGCAACAAACTCATTCACTCTTTTTGTCTCTTTTTTAACACAATTGATTCCACTACTTCACATTTTTACTTATGGCACAATCTGTGGGAATATGGGGTGTCAAAGAAGAAGTTTCAATTTTTAGGCTCAATGGGGCTGACTAGGGATACTTTTAAAGTTCGGGATAGAAAAGAATGGTAAGAATTGACTATCAAAGAAATGCCTGAGTCATCTCCCTAACATGCATATCCTAACTATTTCGCCTCAAATAGCAAGCAATCAAAACACATAAGTATTTATCATTTAGCATGCATAACTCAAGCAAGAAACTCCAACTAGGCAGTTACGTGAGTTTTTGGCATATCTAACTTAGGTGTTTAGATAGTTGCTTTAATTAGATTACATTATTCTACCTTACTTCACTAGGTGTTTCTAGCAACTACAAAGATACATGATCTTTTGATGACAATTATGACTCAAAAAAAAAAATTGTGACTCAAAAATACATAAAAACAATAAAAGACTTAAATAAAACATAACATGACACAAATAAAACACCCCCAAACTTAAATCACACATTGTCCCCAATGTGTGTAGACTCAAAGACAGTAAAAGAAATAAGACACTTACAAACTTTGGCTAAAATGGTGGTGGTGGCGGTGGATAATGCATCGACCATTGGTTGAACAAGGAACTCAACTCGTTGATTTGTTGCCTTGTTTCTTGCTGTCCTTGTACTACTGTGTCCAAGGTCTGCATCATCCTCATCTGATTTTGAAACAATTGCTCCATCGTGGGCGTTGGAGGTTCTGCTCCTGTGGTTGGCCGGTGGCTAGGTCCTGCCTCATATTGAGCCCCTATTTCAGGCTCATCTTCGTCCATGGCGGCCTCTGCTGCTGCTGGTTGTACTCTCCGTCTGGCTGCTGGGGGGCTTGGGTCTGGGAAATAGTGCACTATCCCACATGACACCGGCAGTTGGTTTCTCTCATGAGTGTCAATGGGTAGTCTTGGGACCGCACTCATGTGGCAGAGACTGGTAATAAGTGAACCGTGTCCCAATCCACCTGTTGTCACCAACCTGCTGATTTCTTCAATGCTCTGCACTATTTCTTTCCCCACATCAATCGTCATTCCCCTCATAATTTCATATATCAGTTTAATCCTATCTTCTGGCACTCTGGTGAAGTGCGTAGATGGAATCATGCGGGCGCTGACGAAATATTGCCAACCTTTGGCCACTTTGTTGAATTGGCACCTGTTCAGTGCTCTTGATCCATTTCTTCCAATATCAAAAACAGCCCCATGGTAGCTCACGATGTCTGCAACGGCATTCCAGTCGATGTGGTTAGTGCTTCTAGACCATGTTCTAAAGTGATTCCAATCACTTCTTTCTTCAACATCAACCGTCTTCAATTGTGCATTTACATTCTCTGCTGTCACAGACACATAAGCTCCCCTAACAAAGCATCCCCTTTCCACCTTCTCCGGAAAGTTGGCATAAAATTCACGCACCATTGTTGTGTTCACTGGTGCTATCTTCTCCGGATTTACGAATCTCCTCCACCCCCTTAACTCAATCATAGCCCGGATGGGCTCATAAACATCTTCCTCCCCATATGACTCCCTCTGGTAGTCCATTCCCCTTTCTGGTATTATGGGTCTGGTATCAAGCTTTTTGTATCTTTGGAAGGCTTCGTAGCTCACAAACCTAGTATTATCGTAATGTGGGGTTGGGGTGGATGTGGAGCCTCTTCTCTTCCTGGTGGCCATGGTTTAAAATAGTTTCTGGAGCTTTCGATTTAGTGGCACAATGTTTCTTACACAATCAACAACTAGCGTGCCAACACCCCCAAACTTCAACTTTTCTACCCAATACCCACACTCCTTTTCTACTCTTTTCTCCAAACTTCACAATCAACTTTTCAGTACCCAACTACTTCAACTACAATACTCATTCAAACTACTACCTCCTGTGACTTCAGTAAAGGATTCAAGAACAGAAAAAAAAGATTACCTTTTTCTGAGAAGATTCAAGCTGCTCTTGTTTCAATTGGTGGTTTGAGGCTATGGAATGGAGCTTTTTTATTTGAGATAACTAAGGGTTTTTAGGAATTTAAGAGTTTTTGATTGTGGTTGGGTTGGATTTATGGAGGATTTGTGGGCAAATTTTCAGATTTTCGTGGGTTTTGGAAAGGAAGGGTTAGGTTTTTGAAATTGGATTTGGGGAAAATCTGATTTCTGGGCGTTTTAAGTTTTGGATTCCGCCTTGCGCAGCCTTTTAGCGCGGCGCTGATCTTCTGCGCTCGCCGGGACTTTATGCGCGACCATTACTGCGCGCGGCCTAAACTTGGCAAATTTTGGAATTCTCTGCCTGCTCTCGCAGGCGCCGCAACGCTTGAACTTCTGCGCCTGTTCAGTTCGCTTTTCGCGCGCCTGCGATGGCTGCTACTTGCGCTTGCCAGTTCGAAATCACTTCGCTTAGTTTCGTCTTCCAGTTTGTTTATGCATCACAATAACACAAACACAAGACCCCAAGAACGTGAGACTGTTCTTAGAAAAAATAAAATAAACTAAAGACATAAATTAAAATAACATAATTAAAAACATTGTGTTGCCTCCCAATTAGAGCTGTCTTTAACGTCTTTTAGCGGACGCAGTTCCTTAGCCTTAATAACCACGGGTGGATTAAGCCCAACCAATCCATTTCCTCACATTTGGCGTTTTCTTTTCTTCTTTTCTTCTTAGCATTATCGATGGGGAGTTCAGAATACTTACCTCCTTTAGTGGCATTTCAAAGAAACCATGCTCCTTTCTTGGGCTCATCGCTCTTTGGTTGACTTGTATTGGCTCGCATGGGGTTTGATGGTCTTGATTGCAAAGCACCCACTCATTGTTGGTGGCTCGATGGCGTGTTTAAAAACTTTAAACACCATTTCTTCATTCTCCACCCTTAATGTTAACTCTCCTCTTTCAACATCAATCAACGCTCTCCCCGTTGCTAGGAATGGCCTCCCCAATATGATAGGGATTTCCGCGTCTTCTTCCATATCAAGAATGATGAAGTCTGCAGGAAAGAAGAATTTTCCTACTTTCACAATCACGTCCTCGATCTTGCCTCTTGGATGAACCACTGTCATGTCGGCCAGTTGCAGGCTTACTGTGGTTGGTTTGACCTCACCCAACTCGATCTTTTAAATCGATAAGGGCATGAGATTTATACTTGCCCCTAAATCACATAGAGCTCATTGCAAGTTACCACCTTGACTGTACAAGGTAGTGTAAAGCTCACGGATCTTTTAGCTTTGGTGGCAACTTTTTCGCAAGATAGCACTACACTCTTACATTAGTGCTACTATTTCGCACTCTGCCCGACTTTTCTTCTTCCTCGATATCTCCTTCATAAACTTGAAATAGGAGGGCATCTGCTCTAATGCCTCTATGAAAGGTATGTTGATATCTGCACTTCTGAATGTCTCCAAAAATTTGGAGAATTGTTTATCAACCGCCTTTCGCTGTAGTCTCTGGGGGAAAGGGATCTTCTCTGTATATTCCTTCTCTGGAGCTTTCTCTACTACAGGGCTGGGCTCATTCACCTTCTCTTTTTCTAACTCTGCCTTCTTCTCAACTCTTGTTGCGGTGATCGCTTCCAATGTTCTTGCCGCTTCTCGATTACCGCTGCGACATTGCTCCGATTTACCTCTGTGTTGCTTGCAATGTCCTCGTGGCTTTCTTTGTTTGCTTTTTCTAGTGACCCACTTGAGTTTCCAAGTTCTGAATGAGGATCTAGCACATCATGAATCGGAGTGCAGGCGTTGGCAATCTTTGTCACATCTGCCACTCGTCGCTTTTCTTCTTGAGCAGGTGCATTGAACTGTTGATCGAGGCCGCGCTTGAATGAAGAGGCTGCTGATTACTGCTCGATTCGCCCTCGTATTGCCACGCCCGGTATTGATTCTGTTGCCCTTGGTATTGGTTACTGCTGGTTGCAGTGCTGCCGGTCTCTCCATGAGAAATTTGGGTGGTTCCTCCACCGGATTATAAGTGTTGGAGTAGGGGTTGTTGCTGCCTCGATAATTACCTATGGCCCGACACTCTTCTGCTCCATTGGTATATTGTTGGGATCAGCTGAAGGACACCTGTCAAATGTATGTGGGTCACCACATATTTCACAGCTTTTAGGCATCAGCACCGCATTTATCGACATCGTATGTTCTTTGCTGTTGTTTAGCTAAAGGGCCACTTGGGCATTCAAGGCAGCAATAGCATCTATTTCGTGGACTCCCACTGTTCTTCTCCCACTTGTCGACCTCTCTTCTGTGACATGGTTGTTGGTGGCCATATCTTCTAATAGCTCATGAGCATCGTGGGTTATTTTTCTCATGAATGCTCCACCTGCTGTTGCATCTATAATGGTTCTGGTTGTACTGCTCAGCCCGTTGTAGAAGATGTGGACCAAGTTCCACAACTCAATGCAATGGTGTGGACACTTTCTCTGTAGATCTTTGAACCTTTCCCAAGCTTCATATAAGGACTCTCCATCTGCTTGGTGCAAGTTGTTCAACTCCCCTCTCGGTTTTGCTGCTTTACACGAGGGAAAGAACTTGGCTAGGAATTTCTGTGCCAGCTCTTGCCATGTAAAAATTGAATCGGCCTGGAATTCAACCATACTTTTGCTCTATCCTGAGTGAGAAGGAAAAGCCTCAACTGACGGCATCATCAGATAATCGTTATATCTGAAAGTTGCACATAGCTCCAAGAAATTAGCTATGTGCATATGTGGATCCTCCGATGGCGCCTCCAAATTGCACTGTGTCTTTGCATCATGCTCGTAATCGCCGGTTTATCTCGAAGTTGTTGGCTCTATTGCGAGCCTAATGTCATCGTGCTCCATTCACTCTTGGCAACACATAGTCCCCAAACTTCTTTTCTGCTGGATTTGGACTCTCTCCTCCACGCCCATCGTACTTGCCGAGGCATTCCTGGGTTATGTTGATTTTCACCTAACCCTTCTCTCATCATGTTATTGTTCTGAGCACCGTCCATTTCTATCAAAGTTGCAATCCGCTGATTCTTTCTGTTCTATTTGCAGGTTTTCTCAATCTCTGGATTGAAGGGAACAAGAGTGGCTGCTCCTCTTCTCCTTCACATAAACTGATTTCCTGGAATAGATCAAAAACAAACAACCAATCACGGTACCTCGAATTTTCCAAAAATAATAAAAAAACGTAAAAATAAAAATAATTAAAAATAAAAATTAAAAACCAAATTAGAAATTAAAAATAGACAAATTTGATATTGAACTATGCCTAATCCCCGGTAACGGCGCCAAAAACTTGATGCGCGGTAAGATGCACACACTTTAAACGCAAGTGCACGTTATCGTGACAAGTAGTATAGTCTTGATAAGACCGAATATCGTCATCAAGGATTAGGGTTCAATTACCAACTATCTATTTTCTTGGTATCTATTTGGTAAATTGATATTTAGATTTGTTGTTTTTAACTAAGGATTATAAAAGCTATTTAAATATAAAGATTTATTTCAGTGGTGATGAGAATAGGGCTTCCATGTATCCTTACTATCCGCTTATGCTACTTACTAATGCATTAACTTATGGTATTCTTCTTTTGGAGAAAGCAGGTTTACGAAATCGTTTTATACTCCTGTTAGGGTTATATAAACACTCAACCCCAGTATCGCACCTTACCTACCTTTCGGTGATAAGGATAACTTTATAGGAGGATTAAGAACAAAAACCTAGTTGACCGTCACGCACAATGCGCAAAATTAGGGTTGTTAAGCCTCTCATCAACACTACATAAATAATTGAGGTATTTTCATCCCCAATCCAAGAATGTCTACCCAACTTACAGCATATTCACAATCCCCCCTTCTCAGAATCTGATTAGAAATCATATAGTGATAATTAGTTGTCAATTAATTACCAAGAATTCAACTCAATTATTGGATAGATCTCACAATAAGAAAAATAACCATAAGCATGCATTAATTTATAACATAAGTTTCTAGCAATTCAACATGGAAAGCCCTATAAGAGAATTAGTTTCTAGTCATTGTCATGACAAGAACTAATTCCATGTTCATCATACAAAATAGAAATAAAGAACAAGAAAGGGAAAAGAAATTACTAAACTAATGGTATCCAATATCCAAGCAAAAGTCTTGTGTTGTGCAAGAAGGGGAACCCCCAAAAACTGCCTAGGGTTCTCCTTTTATAGGTTGAAAACCGCCTCCCTCTTTTCCTTCAGCTGGCCTGCATTTCGTCAAAGACCTAATTTTTTCAGCGTCGGCGCCCTGCGAACAGCGCGCGCGGAAGTCTGCAATCCGTCCGGTGTTTTGGCGCCATACCGATATCTCGCTGTTCGAGGCGCGCCAGTGTGCACGAATAGTGGGCGCCGCTTTGCGCACAGCGCCGGGCGCAGCTGAGGCGCCGCGCGCTTAGTCTGATTTCACTCGTTCGCCACTTTCTGCTTTCACTCATGCTCTCTTTTGCCCTCTTTTAGCTCCTTTTCCGCCATTTGGCCATTTTAACCACTTTGACTCAATAGAAAGGAAAACTATCCTAATACAACACTTATATGTGCAAAACGGGACAAAAGACTAACTAATACTGACTCAAAAGGTGTATATAAAATACACCGATCAAATACCCCCAAACTTAACCTTTGCTCGCCCTCGAGCAAAGATAGAAAGAAAGAAATAAAAGACTCAAAAAAAAAAAAGACTCACTGCCATTGATTACTTTTGCTGCAATAGTGTTAACTAGAAAAACACGAAGGTTAGCAAAATAATATGCAGGAACATATAACATAAAATTTCAGCACATTAAGCTAGATATTTCGCAAACTCCTATTCATCATTCTTTAAGGGTAGTCAATATACTAAATCATGCATATAAATTCAAGAATTCCTATGGCATGCTTACTTGCTATTCTCCACTAATCCTGGATATGCATAGAAGAGATCTTCAGGACTTTAAGGGTTGTAATGTAGGCTTAGGTATATGTAGGTAAAAATAGGCAATTTAGGCTCATTTCGTGTACCATAAGCTCTTCAGCTTTTCAGTATTTCCCTTTTTCTTTTTGTTCTTTTCTTCATTTCGATTCTATCTTTCCCCTCTTTTGTTTTGGGAGAGTGAAGTATATAATAATGACAAGCACCCCCAAACTTAGACTTTTGCCTATTTCTTATTACTTTTGTATTGGGGTGCAACAGACTTATTCACTTTTTTTGTCTCTTTTTTAACACAATGTATTCCCCTATTTCATATTTTCACTTATGGTATAATTTGTGGGAATATAGGGTGTCAAAGAAGAAGTTTCAAATTTAGGCTCAATGGGGCTGACTAGGGATATTTTTAAAGTACGGGATAGAAAAGAATGGTAAGAATTGACTATCAAAGAAATGCCTGAGTCATCTCCCTAGCATGCATATCCTAACTATTTCGCCTCAAATAGCAAGCAATCATAACACATAAGTATTTATCATTTAGCATGCATAACTCAAGCAAGAAACTCCAAATAGACAGATTCTGTGAGTTTTTGGCATATCTAACTTAGGTGTTTAGATAGTTGCTTCAATTCCGTTACATTATTCCACCTTACTTCACTAGGTGTTTCTAGAAACTACAGCATGCATGATCTTTGACAGACAATTATGATTCAAAAAGAAAAAATTTTGGTGACTCAAAAATAAACATAAAACAATCAAAAAGACTTATCTAAAACATAACATGACACAAGGAAAATAAAACACAAATAAACACCCCCAAACTTAAATCACACATTGTCCCCAATGTGTGCAAGACTCAAAGAAAAATAAAAGAAATAGGACTTACAGACTTTGGCTAAAATGGTGGTGGTGGCGGTGGATAATGCATCGACCATTGGTTGAACAAGGAACTCAACTCGTTGATTTGTTTCCTTGTTTCTTGCTGTCCTTGTACTACTGTATCCAAGGTCTGCATCATTCTCATCTGATTTTGAAACAATTGCTCCATCGTGGGCGTTGGAGGTTCTGCTCCTGTGGTTGGGCGGTGGCTAGGTCCTGCCTCATATTGAGCCCCTATTTCAGGCTCATCTTCGTCCATGGCGGCCTCTGCTGCTGCTGCTGCTGCTGGTACTCTTCGTCTGGCTGTTGGGGGGTTTGGGTCTGGGAAAGAGTGCACTATCCCACAGGACACCGGCAGTTGGTTTCTCTCATGAGTGTCAGTGGGTAGTCTTGGGATCGCACTCGTATAGCGTAGGCGGTAATAAGTGAACCGTGTCTCAATCCACCTGTTGTTACCAACCTGCTGATTTCTTCAATGCTCTGCACTATTTCTCTCCCCACATCAATCGTCATTCCCCTCATAATTCCATATACCAGTTTAATCCTATACTCTGGCACTCTGGTGAAGTGCGTGGATGGAATCATGCGGGCGCTGACGAAATATAGCCAACCTTTGGCCACTTTGTTGAATTGGCACCTGTTAAGTGCTCTTGATCCATTTCTTCCAATATCAAAAACAGCCCCATGGTAGCTCACGGTGTCTGCAACGGCATTCCAGTCGATGTGGTCGGTCTTACGAACCGTGTTCTAAAGTGATTCCAATCACTTCTTTCTTCAACATCAACCGTCTTTAATTGTGAATTTACATTCTCTGCTGTCACAACCACATAAGCTCCCCTAACAAAGTGTTACACCCCATAAGTCCAGGACATGTATAAGAGAATGTACGAAAGGAAACAAGACTTGGAAATTAGTACGAAAGGAAGAATTGTTTTTCCGACGGAAAATCTTCCGGACGACGGAAAGGAAAAATGCTCGCTGTTGAGAATTGGATTCTCAAAAGACAATATTTGTAAAGTATGGAACTTATTAACACTATGGAATTTATTTTTACGGATTTGGTCACGTGGGGCCCACCCGAGGAATTTTACATTTTTGTGGGGCCCACGAGGGTTACGGAATTTTATGGACGAATGAGAGGGCGACACGTGGCACTCCTTCCACATGGCTTGGTCGAAATTGTGTAAGGGCAAAATGGTCATTGACCATGGTGGAAGATAAGTCTTCCAAAGCTTGATATTGTTGACAAGTCAACTTGTCCACCTAGGCTTGATCCAAGTGAAACTCATCCTAGCCTCACATTTGTTTAAGTCTAAGCCCTCCAATATGTGTTATATACTAAGTTAGTGCAAGACAAGGTCTTTTACACTTAGAAATTTTTAGAGAACTAGAGCTTGAGACTTGAGGGCTCTCGGCTTTGAGGTATTTTGAACAAGAAAATTTTGTAATTTTGATCCATTAGCCACAAGACTTAAACCCAATGTCCCTAAGAGTGTTGTAAGGATATCTCAATAGAAAGATTTCGGAAAAACGGAGTTTTTACGTTAGTCGCAAGGCGGAAACTAAGGGAGTTCTTCAACTTTGAAGTAGGAACTTGAAGATGGGTTCTTCATAGGCCTCTGAGTGCTTGGAGCGTATTGGAACCTAAGGAAAGGAGCTAAGAATTGCTAAGGCGCGACTTTGGAATCTTGGAAATTTTAAGGGCTTATAAAGGTATATTCTTGTCGTTTTAGCAATTAAGGTTTACTTATCATTGTAGCTATGGTTATTAGCAAGCATGAGTTATATAGTATGAAGTTTGATAAGTATTTTGACTATTGGAACCCTAATCCGAAATCTAGCATGTTTAGCTTTAAGATTTCAATTCAAGTCGATTATTAGTTAAGTCGTCACATGTTGTATAAAGAAGGAAATTGTAGTTGTTGAAGTTGTTTATGACTAAATAACATGTTGACCTAAGAACTTGGAATTGGAAAAGGATTGGAAAAGACGTAGTGTTGTTGGTTATATGTTGGTCGAGAATGGCTAGTGAAGTATTAAACTATTTGGTATGAATTGTGGGGCGGAATTTTACACGTATTGTAAGGCGTGTAATCCCCTTTGTTTGGTTGTTGTTTTGAGCCTTAAATGTGGCTTGTTGGTTATTGTATTCGGCCTTGAAAAAGGTGGCAAAGTGAGTAGAAACAAAGGAAGTCTTTGCTTGATTTTCCGTAGAATTAGAGGCGTATACTTAGTATTATTCTCGTTAGAGACTAGAAGTTGATAGTCTTGTTGTGACCATTATAGGTTGACACTTCTACGTGCGGCGTATTCGAAGCTTAGCTTGTGGATTTAGCGAAAAGGTATGTGAACTATCTCTCTTCTAGCATGATTCCTTAAGATAAATAAAGTATGTCCTACTCCTTAAATGATCCATTCCGTGGTTGTATTTGGATTGCCTAAAATAGAATTTGTTCTATGTACTTCCTTGATTGTACTTTGATGATTAATTTGGAAGTTGTATAATCCATTGCCTTAGTGAAGTTGGATTCTTAAAAGTGAAAGTATTTTATTTAAAGTGCATAGAGTCTTGAAAAGGAAGTGGTTTCCAAACCTTTTGGCTAGTGCCTTAGTTCCAAAACCTAAAGGTCATTATAATGACTTTAGGGGAGTCAAATGAGTGATTTACTTAATTGTTTTAAAAGAGGAGAAATGACATGATTTAAGAGAAGTAACTTGTTTTAAAGGAGTGAGTTACTTGAGGTTTAAAAGTAGAAGAAACTTGTTTTCTATATATTAAGAGACTTGAAGTGTTTTGAAAGTTAAGAACTTGATTTGTAAGTATGTGATACTTGGTTTTAATAGTATAAGTCTCTTGGTTATAAAAGGAATGGATATGTCTAAAACCATAAAGGGTTATAACGGCTTTATGGGAAGTTGGTTATAACGGCTTTATGGAAGGTTTAGAAAGTTGTCTATTTTGATTAATCGGCATAAGTTGCCTAGCTTGTGAAAATTTGAAGTTACTTGGTTTCAAGCTTCGAAATGAGTTTCAAAAAGTATAGTAACTTACTTTGAAGAATAGACACGCCTTGATACTACGGGTGTTAGTATCTTGGGATTTTACATAAAAAGGAGTCTTTTGAAAAGAATGTACGTACGTAGTACTTTGGCTTGATAAATTGAGAATTTGTCTAAGTGTGACTTGATAAGTACTTTGGCTTGTTAATTGAGAATTATTCTATTTGTGCCTTGATAAGTACTTTGGCTTGATAAATTGAGAATTTGTCTAAGTGTGCCTTGATAAGTACTTTGGCTTGATAAATTGAGAATTTGTCTAAGTGTGCCTTGATAAGTACTTTGGCTTGTTAATTGAGAATTATTCTATTTGTGCCTTGATAAGTACTTTGGCCTGATTAATTGAGAATTAGTCTAAGTGTGTCTTGATAAGTACTTTGGCTTGATTAATTGAGAATTATTCTATGTGTGCCCTGATAAGTACTTTGGCTTGTTTAGTTGAAGCGCCTATGTGTCTTTGAAATAGCGGTTGTGTGCTATTGGTATATCGATCGTTTCGGTCATTCCGGGTTTGTGGCATTCTGCGGATTCCGTGGAATTGCTACCGATCGAGGAATACCTCGTGCGGTCCGTAAGGACTTATGCGGGTGAAATAGTCCCATGCGGGCGGGTCCAGCCTATGCGAGGAATACCTCATGCGAGTCCGTAAGGGCTTATGCGGGTGAAATAGTCCCATGCGAGGAATACCTCACGCGGGTCCACGCGCCTATCGGGTGAAATAGTCCCGAGTAGGATGGTTAAATGATCTGCGCGCGGATGGTCTGTTTGATCATGAGCTTCCTATTTTATATTGTAAAGATACTACTGTTTACTCTCATTGTTAGTAAGGCACAATGTGTTGTAATTTGATTATCATATATGTCCCCGGATTTGGTTGTGTTACCCTATGGTCATGCTTTTACGATGTGGGATTCCGGGGCATGAGACCACGAGGCATTTAGGACACAGATGGGACTTGGTTTTCATGTATCCTTATTGGTGTTATTTGATTTCCGCAGTTTACTTAGTTATTAAGGTAGAAGGGTGCCCAGGTAGGGCACCAGTCACGGGCCCGGGGTTCGGGGTGTGACACAAAGCATCCCCTTTCCACCTTCTCCGGAAGGTTGGCATAAAATTCACGCACCATTGTTGTGTTCACTAGTGCTATCTTCTCCGGATTTACGAATCTCCTCCACCCCCTTAACTCAATCATAGCCCAGATGGGCTCATAAACATCTTCCTCCCCATATGACTCCCTCTGGTAGTCCATTCCCCTTTCTGGTATTATGGATCTGGTATCAAGCTTTTTGTATCTTTGGAAGGCTTCGTAGCTCACAAACCTAGTATTATCGTAATGTGGGGTTGGGGTGGATGTGGAGCCTCTTCTCTTCCTGGTGGCCATGGTTTTAAAATAGTTTCTGGAGCTTTCAATTTAGTGGCACAAAGGATTCCTACACAATCTGACTAGCGTGAACAACACCCCCAAACTTCAACTTTTCTACCCAATACCCACACTCCTTTTCTACTTTTCTCCAAACTTCACAATCAACTTTTCAAGACCCAATTACTTCAACTACAATACTCCTTCAAACTACTACCTCGTGACTTGAGAAAGGATTCAAGAACAGAAAAGATTACCTTTTATGAGAAGCTGTTCTTGTTTCTAATGGTGGTTTGAGGCTATGGAATGGAGCTTTGTTGGTTGAGATGGCTAAGGGTTTTTAGGAATTTAAGAGTTTTGGTTGTGGTTGGGTTTAATTTGTGGAGAATTTGTGGGCAAATTTTTGGAATTTCGTGGGGGTTTTTGGAGAAGAAGGGTTAGGTTTTTGAAATTGAATTTGGGAAAATCGATTAGGCGTTTTAAGTTCGATTCCGCTTAGCGCCACGGCGCAATCATCTGCGCTTCTTCGGGACTTTCTGCGCCGCCCTGCTCACAGGCGCGCGACGCTAAACTTGGCAAATTTTCTGGGATTTTGGCGCCGCTGCTCAGGCGTATGGCTACACACTGCGGAAATTACGGCTTTTCTTGATTTTCGCCGATTTATTCCCCTGTACCTATCAATCACAGCACAAACACAAGAATCCAAGACCGTGAGATTGTTCTAGACAAAATAAAATAAACTAAAGACAGAAATTAAAATAACATAATTGAAAACGTTGGGTTGCCTCCCAACAAGCGCTGTCTTTAACGTCTTTTAGCCGGACGCAATTAACCGGTACGAGTGCTCATTGGACCGCCTGAATCGCTTGTAATTCGCAGATTTATTGCTATAGGTCTCGATTTCCCTATAACTATTTGCTCAACCAAGAACCTTAAACATACAAGTATCCCCCAAGTACACAAGATAGGTTTGTCTTTTAGGCTTTTTATAGTGTAGGAATCCGTGAAATTCTCTACATCTCTCAACTCTAGGGGATACCCTTGCTGGTATGAGCTTCCTAATTGGGGATCAGCCGTGATAGCTAGTGGTGGTTCTTCTGTAATAGATGCAAGAAAAGGATTTCTCTGAGTCCAAGGTAAATAATTGGAACTCTGCAATCTTTTCCTTTTCTACACCAACTATCTCACGCATTCCTCAATAGTTGGGTTTGGTTCAGTCCTCAAATTCTTTGTTCATTGTTAAAAATGATGCGAGTTCTCCTATTTGCGATTCGACTTCTTTATGGTCAATCTCATTTCGTCCATGAATCTGCGCTGATACTTAGTGAGGCGAGTATGACTTCTCGCAATTCCTCTCTCTCTTCTACATGGTTGGAGCTCGATCATATTGACAAAGTAAATCCATGTCTTGAGGATCCCTGAGATGCATCAAAACCAACAACGGATCACGGCACCCTTGTTTTCACACAATAAATACATAAAACGAAAAAGAATAAAATAAAATAGAACAAATAAAAACATATAAAAATTAACAAAGAGTAAAAACCAAATTAGAAATTAAAAATAGATAAATTTGATATTAAACTATGCCTAATCCCCGGCAACGGCGCCAAAAACTTGATGCGCGGTAAGATGCATGTCGCGGTCGAAAAAGGGCGCTAACATATTAAAAGTGCTAAAGGGTTAAGTAATGCTAAAGGGTTCGCGGAGTCGCCACCTAATTATTTTGGGTGAATTAGGACACCTAAATGTTAACTAGTTTAAAGTAAACAATGCACACACTTTAAACGCAAGTGCACGTTATCGTGACAAGTAGTATAGTCTTGATAAGACCGAATATCGTCCACAAGGATTAGGGTTCAATTACCAACTATCTATTTTCTAGTATCTATTTGGTGAATTGATAATTGATTTGTTGTTTATAACTAAGAATTATGCAATCTATTTAAATATAAAGATTTATTTCAGTGGTGATGAGAATAGGGCTTCCATGTATCCTTACTATCCGCTTATGCTACTTACTAATGCATTAACTTATGGTATTCTTTTTTTGGAGAAAGCAGGTTTACGAAATCGTTTTATACTCCCGTTAGGGTTATATAAACACTCAACCCAATGTCGCGCCTTACCTACCTTTCGGTGATAAGGATAACTTTATAGGAGGATTAAGAACAAAAACCTAGTTGGCCGTCACGCACAATGCGCAAAAATTAGGGTTGTTAAGCCTCTCATCAACGCTACATAAATAATTGAGGTATTTTCATCCCCAATCAAGAATGTCTACCCAACTTACAACATATTCACAATCCCCCTTTCTAATCGATTAGAAATCATATAGTGATAATTAGTTGTCAATTAATTACCAAGAATTCAACTCAATTATTGGATAGATCTCACAATAAGAAAAATAACCATAAGCATGCATTAATTTATAACATAAGTTTCTAGCAATTCAACATGGAAAGCCCTATAAGAGAATTAGTTCCTAGCCATTGTCATGACAAGAACTAATTCCATGTTCATCATACAAAATAGAAATAAAGAACAAGAAAGGGAAAAGAAATTACTAAACTAATGGTATCCAATCTCCAAGCAAAAGTCTTGTGTTGTGCAAGAAGGGGAACCCTCAAAAACTGCCTAGGGTTCTCCTTTTATAGGCTGAAAACCGCCTCCCTCTTTTCCTTCAGGCCTGACCCAGAAATTCGTCCAAAGACCTAATTTTTCCGCGTCGGCGCCGCGACGCCGGAAGTTCTGCAATCCGTCGGGTGTTTTGGCGCGCGGCCGATATCTGGCATGCGCGCGGCCAGTAACTCTGTAGCTTCTCGGATGTTTAGCGCGCGCATCTGTCGATGGCGCCGCGCTGAGTCTTCTGCAGCCTCTCTGAATAGTGGGCGCGGCCTGCAGTGCGAGGCCGCGGCGCTGGTCCGATTTCACCTCGTTCGCCACTTTCTCTGCTTTCACTGCATCTCTTTTGCCCTCTTTTAGCTCCTTTTCCGCCATTTGGCCATTTTAACCACTTTGACTCAATAGAAAGGAAAACTATCCTAATACAACACTTATATGTGCAAAACGGGACAAAAGACTAACTAAAACTGACTCAAAAGGTGTATATAAAATACACCGATCAAGTTCCCTGTTCAACCAATGGTCGATGCATTATCCACCGCCACCACCACCATTTTAGCCAAGTCTGTAAGTGTCTTGTTTCTTTTATTGTCTTTGAGTCTACACACATTGGGGACAATGTGTGATTTAAGTTTGAGGGGGTGTTTTATTTGTGTTTTGTTGTTTTATGTATTTTTGAGTCACAAAATTTGTTTTATGTATTTTTGAGTCACAAATTTTTTCCTTTTAAGTCATAATTGTCTGTCAAAAGATCATGTATGTTGTAGTTACTAGAAACACCTAGTGAATTAAGGTGGAATAATGTAATGGAATTGAAGCAACTATCTAAACACCTAGGTTAGATATGCCAAAAACTCAAAAAATCTGTCTATTTGGAGTTTCTTGCTTAAATTGTGCATGCTAAATGATGAATACTTATGTGTTATGATTGCTTGCTATTTTAGGCGAAATAGTTAGGATATGCATGTTAGGGAGATGACTCAGGCATTTCTTTGATAGCCAATTCTTACCACTCTTTTCTATCCCGGACTTTAAATATATCCCTAGTCAGCGCCATTGAGCCTAAAAATTGAAACTTCTTCTTTGACACCCTATATTCCCACAAATTGTGCCATAAGTAAAAATATGAAATAAGTGGAATAAATTGTGTTAAAAAAGAGACAAAAAGAGTGAACAACTTTGATGCACCCCAATAAAAAAGTAATAAGAAATAGGCAAAAGCCTAAGTTTGGGGGTGCTTGTCATTATTATACTCTGCACTATCCCAAAACAAAAAGAGGGAAAAGATAGAATTGAAGTGAAAAGAACCAAAAGAAAAAGGGAAAAATGGAAAAGCTAAAGAGCTTATGGTACAAAGAATGAGCTTAAAATGTCTATTTTTACCTACCTATACCTAAGCCTACATTACAACCCTTAAAGTCCTGAAGATCTCTTTTATGCATATCCAAGATTAGTGGAGAATAGCAAGTAAAAATGTCATAGGATTTTTGAATTTATATGCATGAATTAGTAAGTTGACTTCCATTAAGCATGATGAATATGAGTTTGCGAAATATCTAGCTTAATGTGTTTAGTATGCTATATGTTCCTGCATATTATTCTGCTAACCTTCATGTTTTTCTAGATAACACTAATGCAGCAAAAGTGATCAATGTCAGTGAGTCTTTTATTGTCGTTCTTTGAGTCTTTTATTTTATTTCTTTCTATCTTTGCTCGAGGGCGAGCAAAGGTTAAGTTTGGGGGTATTTGATCGGTGTATTTTATATACACTTTTTGAGTCAGTTTTAGTTAGTCTTTTGTCCCTTTTTGTACAAATAAGTGTCGTATTAGAATAATTTTTCTTTCTTTTGAGTCAAAGTGGTTAAAATGGCCAAATGGCGGAAAAGGAGCTAAAAGAGGGCAAAAGAGGAGGTTCCAGAGCCAAAAACAGAGAAAGTGGCGAACGAGGCAAAAACCAGCACCGCGTAGCCTCCTGCGATCGAAGCGGCGCGGCGCCAATCATCGAGAGGCTGCAGATTCCAGCGCGGCTGCGCCAGAGGTCGAGACGCGGCGCCAAATCACCCGGTGCTATAAGTTCGGCCATGCGGCCGATAGCGGCCATGCCGCGCGCGGAAAATCAGTTAATTGGCGATTTTACGGGCGAACTGCGAGGAAAAGTTAGAGGCGGTTTTCAACCTATAAAAGGAGAACCCTAGGCAGATTTTAAGGGTTCCCTTTTTTGCACAACACAAGGATTCTTGCTTTGGAGATTGGAGACCCTAAACTTAGTAATTTCTTTTTTTTTCTTTCTTTTATTTCAGTTTTGTATGATGAACTTTGAATTAGTTCTTGTTATGTCAATGGCTAGGAACTAATTCTTTTATAGGGCTTTCCATGTTGATTCACTAGAAACTTATGTTATGAATTAATGCATGTCTATGGCTATTATTCTACTTTGAGAGATTTATCCAATAATTGCTTTGAATGCTTGGTAATTAATTGACAACTAATTAACATTATATGATTTCTAATCAAACTTCGAAAGGAGGAGGTTGTGAATATGCTGTAAGTTGGGTAGACATATTTGGGTTGGAGATGAAAATACCTCAATTATTTATGTAGCGTTAATGAGAGGCTTAACAACCCTAATTTTACGCATGGTGCGTGACGGTTAACTAGGTTTTTGTGCTTAATCCTCCTATAGAGTTAGCCTTATCACCGAAAGGTAGGTAAGGTGCAATACTGGGGTTGAGTGTTTATATATCCTTAACGGGAATATAAAACGATTTCGTAAACCTGCTAGCTCCGAGAGAAGAAGACCATAATTCATTGCATTAATAAATAATATAAGCGGATAGTTGAGGAGACATGAAAGCCCTATTCCCATCACAACTGAAGTAAACCTATATTTAATTAGCTTTTATAATTATTAGTTATAAACCACAAAATCACATATCAATTACCAAATAGATACCAAAAGATAGATAGTTGGTGCTTGAACCCTAATCCTTGTGGACGATATTCGGTCTTATCAAGACTATACTACTTGTCACGATAACGTGCACTTGCGTTAAAGTGTGTGTATCTTTTCGCGCATCAGGAGGATATTTATTTTATTCAACCCGGCCAAAGTCACTCTACAAGTTCTTGAAATCAACCCGCAAGCCATTCATTAGTGTCACTTGTGCTATCTCCTCCAAGAGGCTCCAAGTCACCTTCGTGTACGGGCTTTACACGGTTGTCGATAGACGAGGCTTATGGGAAAAGTTGAGGAAGTACGGGACCCCATGACTGGGCCGTGGCTAGTACTTGGTGATTTCAACATAGTAATGAAGGAGGATGAGCGTTTTAACATGACACCCATCTCCAGCTACGACACGAAGGATATTGTTGATTATTGTCAGGATTTGAGCCTCACAGATTTGTCATCGACGGGTTGCGAGTTCACGTTCAGCCATAGAAATACATTGAGCAAGCTTGACAGGGCATTAATGCCCATTGGTTACAAGCGGGTTGGTATGGCAATGCACATTTCCGTTGGTCCGGGCCCTTCTCAGACCATACGCCGTGCATTGTCACTATCTTGGATCGTCCGAGAATGCATAATAGACCCTTCAAGTTCTTCAACATGTGGGCTACCCATGAGCACTTTGGAAGGATTGTGACGGATGCTTGGGAGCAGAATATTGACGGTAATTCTCAATTCCGGTTATGCCGGAAGTTACTCACCTTCAAAGGACCCTTGAAGCAGCTCAATGAGAAGGACTTCTCTCATATCTCTTCCCGGGTCAAAAGGGCAAAGGAGGAGCTTGATATTGCTCAACAGGATGCTTTGAGAAACCCGCATCTTGACCACTTACACATGCGAGTTACCGAGCTAAGGCACAAGTCCATGATTCTTATTGACGCGGAGATGAGTTTCCTTAAATAGCTTGCCAAATGCGAGCATCTCGAGCGCAACGATAGGTGAACTAAGTTCTTTCATGGTATGGTTAAGCGCAACTCCAAAAGGAATTTCATTGCGGCCACTACCAAGAGTGATGGTTCTCTTACGAACTCTGGTGACCAAGTTGCGACAGAATTCATCAATTACTATAAAGGGTTACTTGGAACTAGAGACGCTTGTGAACCTATTGATATTGGTGTCATCTCCGGGGGAAATTGTCTTTCGGCGGAACAAGGGGATGATCTCATTAGAGATGTCACGAACGCAGAGATTAAAGGGGCATTATTCGGTATCGGGGAAGAAAAAGCTCCTGGCCCGGACGGCTACTTTTCGGGTTTCTTCAAGAAAGCTTGGAATATTGTCAGCGGAGAGTTCTGTGAGGCGGTTAAAGAGTTCTTCAGTTCGGGAAAGATTCTCAAACAGATCAATCACACTACCATCGCCCTTATTCCTAAATCTACTGTCACGACCCGATGGGCCGCGACCCGACGCCCTAATTAGACGCCATTACACTAACCTGTCACGTAATCAACTGACACTTAAGGGTAATAGAAAATTCAGCAGCACAACGCTGCATCTATAACATATACCCAAAATAGGCGAGCCGACAAGGCTGCCTCACACAATTATCCAACAATCACAACATGCTAGCCGACTAGGCTGCCACCAAATAGCATCACATAAACAAAGAAGTATTCACAATAGGCAAGCCGGTAAGGCCGCCACTATATATAGGAACATCCCAAAACAAGTGCAATAATACATCTAACTCAACCGCATAAACGTTCTACACGAGTCCAAAACACATCTATAACCCACAACTATCTACAGACCTCTAAGAGAAAGATAACATAATATGACGGGACAGGGCCCCGTCGTGCCCCTAAATATACATAAGTCTAGAATAGCGAATCTGTACCAAAATGGCTAACTCCGGATAGTGGATCTCCCAAGAAAACAGCTGAGCAGGAATCCTAAGCCGGAGGATCGCCGAACTGAATATCTGTACCTCCGGGCATGAACGGCCCGAGAAAGGGGGTCGATGCGAAATAATGTACTGAGTATGAAAACATGAAATACTGAAAATGAAATCATAACTGTGCCATGTGAAATAAAGAATCATATCAGTAATCCTGAATGCTTACCCATAGAGTCATCATGTCCATATGTATGTATATAACATGTCTCGGCCCTCTAGCGAGGGACTCGATGCAATTATCAATATAACATGTCTCGGCCCTGTAGTGAGGGACTCGATGAAATTATCAATATAACATGTCTCAGCCCTGTAGTGAGGGACTCGATGGAATTATTAATATAACATGTCTCGGCCCTGTAGTGAGGGACTCGATGGAATTATCAATATAACGTGTCCCGACCCAGTCTGGGACTCGGTGAAATCATATATGTATAACATGTCTCGGCCCTCTAGTGAGGGACTCGATGGAATCTTCATCATCTTATATGTACATATAACGTGTCCCGACCCTCTAGTGAGAGACTCGATGAAATGAGTAATAACACTTGGCACGAGCAGAATATCATGAGCAACCATATATAACTTAAATTATCATTTGACTCTCAATGGAATAAGAAAAAGGCATTATCATATCATATATCCTTTAAACCATCTTTTGGAAAATCAAGACGCGTATCGTATCATATATCATTTTAAAACATCATTTGGAAAGTCAAGACACTTATCATATCATGAATCATTATTTTAGTAAAACTAGACTTTGAAGGAATCACGTACGTCCGCCGTACTTTCATTAAAATTATACCAAAAGAAAGAAGAAAGATTTTCACAAAATCATGCCAAAGAAAGAATAGTTCACATACCTCTTAGTCGCGCAATCAATGCAATACTAAGATACGTCTCGTCTAGTATGTCAGCCTATAATAATAATAATACGACTATTAATTCTAGGGCTTCTAACATAAGTTATATTGAATAACGGCTTCCTATTTCTGTAAAAATTTGGGCAACATTTCCTCTGTTTATGTGCGTATCCACAATTAACTAACAGTCCAAATCAAACCAACCATCACAACCATTTCAATATGTAATATAATTAGGCCCCATATACTGCATATACGCCATCATACAGTCTCCTTTCCCTTATTTATGAAAGGCAGCAATTTCAACCATCAAAGTGGCTATCACACCTATTTACCATGTTCATTCAATCCTTAAAATGTTACAACAATGTCTGAGATTCTGAAACTCTTTTCTTAGTTCCTTAAATTCCAATTCATCTCGCGTCACCTTATATAACTAATTACAACACAAAGTACCAATGTTTTTTTCAATCTTAACATACAATTAATGCCAATAATAATAACAATTAATCTTGCACCAAAACAGCCCGTAAAGGTCACACAATGTCCGAGAATTATCCATGAATTTTAGGCCATTAACATGCAATCATTTTAACTCTTTTCTTAACTATTAAACCAACTTATCTTTCCAACAATCCCATATAACGAATCCATATTTAATCTTCACAACTTCATCCATTTTTAATACGCAATTAGTGATGAAATTTATAACACAACACACGAATCCAACATATGCCCGAAACAGCTCAATTCGGCTCACACCCAAAATTGACACATGCATTGTCTAAATTCAAGATTTCTTCCTAACACAATTCCATTACTTCAACTACACAATTTCAACTTCAATTATAGCATAGAAAGAAGAATTTTCATACCTTAATTTAATCCCCAAAACAGTCCCGATTTATAGCCACTACTTTGTCAGCTGAACTTGTAATATCCATAACTATCTGCTCCGGTGCCTGATCGACGAAAGGTTTATTGCGTTGAAAACTAGACTCGACGAACTTTATTTTAGGCTTTTGAAACACCCAAAAACTCCTAATATACTAGTAGATATACCCCTCCAAAGTTGACTAAAAGTCTGCCCAAAAATCCCGATTTTCTGCCATTTTTTTGGCCCCTCTTCTTGCCCAATTTTTCACTTTCCCAACTTCAATTCAACATGAAAACATCTATAACTTTTACCCATCATCTACACATATTTTTCTTCCCAAAAATTGCATCAAAACTTAATTTTTTTCGGCCTAAAAATCTGCCCAGCAGTCTCGTCGAAACCCACTGTTTTTGGGTCCAAAATTCTCTAATTCTTGGCTTAATTGTGTAGGGTAATTTAATCCAAGGAATATGAAGTAAAAGCTTTAATTTTTTCTTGCTACAAAGGGGGAAAAATCGTCCAAATGTAAGGAAGAAAGAGAAGGAGAAAATTTGATTTTGTGTTAGTGGAAGAATGAAATTATTAGGGCATGTTTATAATTTTCAGATTCTTAATAATTCATTTAGGTCCCCCTTCATATTACACTAACCCTCTAAGTGTCTACTTAACTAACTTAATCCCCCAAGTAATAAATCTTAACCCCAATTCTTTCAATCTTGATTCCTGTTTCCTTTAATTTTCGGGAATTCCATAAGGTCTCGTATCCTCCATGTCGTAATTCTCATAATAAGTAATAATCCTTAATGGAAATATATATAACTTATCATATTGAGTTCTCATTGACGTGCTCGTAGCTTATGTAAATATAACTTATATCAATTATCCGAATCTTAATCTTAATGACGTTCTTAACCTTGTCTTAACTTACGAGGTGTAACTCTATCCACTGCTCAACGATGGGCGACTACAGACCTATTTCGTGTTGCAACATCTTGTACAAGGTCATCACCAAGATTATTGCTTCACGGTTGGTGCCGGTTTTGGACTTTCTCATTGATCCAGCCTAGGCGACTTTTGTCCAGGGCAGAAGTATGTCGGACAACATACACCTAGCTCAAGAGCTTTTGGGGGGCTACAACCACAAGAGGGTCTCAAGTAGATGCATGCTCAAAGTTGATCTCCGAAAGGCCTTCGACTCGGTGAATTGGGAATTCCTCATGGCTATTTTGATTGGTTTGAATTTCCCGGAAAGACTGGTGGCTTGGATTATGGAGTGTGTATCCACAACTTCATATTCGATTTCTATCAACAGGAGCTTACACGGCCATTTTAAGGGTCGTAAGGGGCTCAGACAGGGGGACCCTCTCTCCCCTACCTTGTTTGTTATTTGCCTGGAATATCTCTCGAGGATGATCAACAAGAACACTCGGACGCCGGTTTTCCACTACCACCCCAAGTGCAAAAGCTTAAGGATCACCCACCTTGCATTTGTCGATGATTTGCTTCTTATGTCGAGAGGGGACACTACATCCGTTTGGATCTTCATGGAATGCCTTCGAGATTTTCAGAAATGCTCGGGTCTCAGTTCTAATGCCCTCAAGTCCAGCTTGTACACGACTGGTACTACGGAACACGACCTTAATGATATCAAGCAGATTATTAGCTTCGACACTGGCACTATGCCTTTCCGCTACCTCGGCATTCCCCTAGCCACGGAGAGGATGAGGCTGGTACACTATGAATCTTTTGTGAACAAAATTGCAAGGTACACTGACTCGTGGACGAGCGCTACTTTATCTTATGCGGGCAGGCTTGAGCTCATAAAATTTGTCCTCCAAGGTGTGGAATGCTTCTGGTTATCTATGCTGCCAGTGCCTTTTACGGTTTGTAAGAAAGTTTATGGGCTTTGTAGACCTTCCTGTGGCGCTCCAACCACCCTCTGGTAGCGTGGAAGGAGTGTACTAGGCCGAAATCCGATGGTGGCCTCGGAATCAGGGATCTCAAGGTCTGGAACCTTGCTTTTCTTGCTAAATGCTTTTGGAATATTCATCAAAAGAAGGACACACTCTGGATCAAATGGATGAATCACAAGTATCTTAGCAACAACAACAACATTTGGACGTGGGTTACAAAGAATGAAAACTCACATTTGATCAAGCGACTTCTCATTATTCGTGACATCATTATTGATCGAGAAGGATCCCATGATCGGGCGGCTAATACCATGGCGACATGGTATAGTAGCAATCACAATGCCTATGATTACTTCAGGATACATGGGCAGCCGGTGATTTGGGCGAAGGATGTTTGGAGTTCCTGTATCACTCCAAAGCAGTCTTTCATTCTTTGGCTTTGTGCGAGGAAGAGATTACGAACGAAGGATAGGGTCACTTATATGGACATTGATAGAAGGTGCTCCCTTTGTGGCCATTCTGATGAGTCAATAGCGCACCTATTCTTCAGTTTCACGGTCAGTAGTTATCTTTGGTCCAGGGTCAAGACATGGCTTGGCATCCAGAGGGCTATGACCACCATAGATAGCGCTTTGAAATATATTAAGAAAGAGGGGTATGGTACAGGTTGGCAAGCTAAAGCTAAGCGGGTTGGGCTGACCACCACCGTCTACCACATTTGGACTGAGAGGAACAAGATTATTTTTGACGGGTCGAGACTTGATAAAGAAGCTATTCTTTTTAGGATCAAGACCAGCGTCTACAAAATTTTGTTCGCATTATATCCCCTTTTCCAGGACAGATTTGTATCTCTAGCCACAAACTAGGACAATGGATGGTTTGTTTGGACCTAAGGCCTTCTCAGCTCACCTTTTGCAAATCTCCAGACTACCCAATTTGTGGGATCAGCTGGAGTCTCCCGACCACCCAGAATGTGGATTGGCGGGAGTCTTTCCTGTTTTGTACCTCATGACTTCCCGACCTGTGAGCAAGCATGAGATAGTAGGCTTTCTGGATGGTAGGTACTATGGCGATTACTCTCAGCGGCATAACGTGATGAGGGTGGTTCTTTACCCATGTCCGAATAGGTACTCTTTCATTGACCGTGGGTTTGTCCCATTTTGGTTTACCATGGCAAGGGTTTAAGGAGGTCCACGGCTGCAACCTTATGCTCTACATAAGGAAATTGTCATAGTTTAAGACTATCTTGTGGGATGCATTTCTCTATTGCTTAGCTTGGGCACTCACGACTACCCGGCTTGTGGGCTAGCTTGAGCTTTTTGTTATTGACGAGCTTAAATCTTGTGTTGATCTGCCTAGCAGGGACGCACTAGATTTACATTGTCATTATGCCCGTGGGTACGCCCACAAAACCTGTACATTTTGATGATTATTAATACACATTTACCTTTTCATCAAAAAAATTATAAGGAGACTAACTATACAATTATGGTAATATTACAATCCTAATTAAGGTATAAGACTAATATACAAACTACCATAAATAATATACAAGGCATTCTACACGGACTGGGACTGAGCCTCATGATAGAGGCCCACTGTTTAACACACACCCGCAGTCATAGCGGATGGTCTTCGTAGCTGAGACTGTCTCTAAAATCTTTAAAAGGACCAAGGGAAGACCCTTTGTAAAGATGTCTGCAATTTGATATCTGAAAGGTACAAGGCAGACACGTACTTGTCCTTTAGCTACCCTTTTCTCGAACAAAGTGAATATCCATCTCTATACATTTCGTGCGCTGGTGTTGAACTGGATTATCAGAAAGGTAGATGTCACTTATATTATCACAATACACCAAGGTAGCCTTCTGAATAGGATAATGGAGCTCCAAAAGAAGATTGAGTAACCAATATGACTCAGAAATCACATTGGCTACCTCTCGATACTCGGCCTCTGTACTTGAACGTGAATGCATGGATTGCCGCTTGGCAGATCATGAAACTAAGTTATTACCCAAAAACATACAATAGCCAGACGTAGACCGTCTGGTTTTTGGACAACCACCCCAATCAGCATCTGTATAGGAGACAAGTGTAGACGTCGACGAAGGATACAAATGCAAGCCATAATCAAGTGTTCCTTGAATGTACCTAAGAATGCATTTGAGCGCATTCATATGTTCAATCTTGGGATCATGCATAAACAAACACACTTAAAATACGACATATGTAATATCAGGTCGCATGAATGTAAGATACTGAAGGGCGCCTGCAAGACAACGATAGCGGGTTGGATCCTCATAGAGAGAGCCAGTTGCAGCACCCAACTTGAGTTTAGTATCAACTCGAGTAGAAGTGGACTTATAGGATGACATCCCACCCCTCTCAATTATCTCTGCTGCATACTTCCTCTGTGATAAGAACAATCCACCTGCATGATGAGTGACAACAATCCCCAAAACATAACTCAATGGGCCCAAGTCTTTCATGGAAAACTCAGAACTGAGCATTGTCATAATAGACTTTCGCAAAGCATCAGAAGAGGCAATCAATATAATATATCCACATATAATAGTATATAAGCCATCGAAGAACCGCGACGATATATGAATAATGAATTATCAGACCTGCTGTGAGAGAAACCCATAGTCGAAACATAATCAGCAACCTCTTATACCAAGCTCATGGAGACTGCTTAAGCTCATACAAAGACTTCTTCAACAAACATACATGATTATGATACTAGTATCCCTAAACCCCAAGGGCTGATGCATATACACTGTCTCCTTGAGATCACCAAGTAGGAAAACATTCGTCACATCTAGCTGATGAATGAGACATAATTTAGAAAGAGCCAGCACAGTGTGAATGGTAGTCGGCTTGACCACCGGGCTAAATGTCTCACCACAATCCACACCAATCTGCTGAGTCTTACCACCACCTACAAGACGAGCCTTATGCCTTGCAAACGAACCGTCTGAATTTTCCTTATGAGCAAAACTCAACATAGATCGAAAAATATTAACGCCAGATGGACGGGGTACCAACTCTCACATCTTATTATCTAAGAGCAGTATATTCATCGGTCATGATAATTTTCCAACTAGGGTCATTTAAGGCAGACACTAAATTACGGGGTAAGGGTGACCTAAGAACATTATAATTTAAATTAAAATGTTTTTTTGGTTTTAAAATACCCTGTTGACTGCGAGTGATTGGACCATGACTCAGGGCTGGATTGGGTGAATTTTAGGAATTTTTGGAGAACGGTATGGACTGGCCAGTAGGCAGTGGGCCTGCTGGCCCATTTTTGGAATCTGTCTTCAAAAGCACTGCGGCGCCGCGATCCAGGGTAGCGGCGCCTACGTTCCCGTGGCTACTGGATGTTAGGCGCCGCGACGCCTCCCCGATCGGCCGCAGCGCTGACGACGATGGCAAATTAATTTGGTCACTGGATGACAGGTGCCACGGCGCCTCCCCTAAGGGCCGCGGCTCTGATGACGAATTTTGGGACATATCCGAAAAATGATGGAGAATATAGGGGGAGATGTCATCATCCAAAAAATCATATGAACTAGGCACATGTTTTTCTACTTTAGAAAAAGGAAATTGGGACTCATCAAAGATAACATGACGACTAATGATAATTCATTTAGATGATAAATCAAAGCATTTATAACCACGATGATTTGACGGATAACCCAAAAACACACAAAGGGTAGAACATGCCTGAAGTTTATTAATTTTGGTAGATGGAAACAATGGATAACATAAGCATCCAAAGACCCTAAATGAGAATACGAAGGAGTCTTATTGTATAAAACTTGAATAGGGGATGAATATGTCAAACCTTTAGAAGGAATAATATTAAGTAGATCTGTAGCCATTTGTAGAGCATGATGCCAAAACAACGGAGGGATGGAAGAATGAACCAATAAGGTGCGGATAATGTTATTAATGGTACGAATTTTCCGTTCAGCCTTCCCATTTTGTGAAGACGTATGAGGAAAAAAATTAAAATTTATCCCATTTTGAGCACAAAACTCCCGAAATTCTCCATTGTCATACTCTTTGCCATTATCACATGAATGTTCTTTATTTTCCGTTCGAATTGAGTTCTAATGAAAGCTTTAAATTTTACGAAGATGGAAAAAACTTGGGATTTTTTCGCTATTGAAAACGTCCATAATAATTTAGAATAATCATCCAAGAATAAAATATAATAACGATGACCCATAGAACTGAGAATGGGATATGTCCATAAATCGGTATGAATAATATCAAATGACATTGAAGTATGAGACTTCGAGGCTACAAATGGCAACTTAATAATTTTTCTCAAAGAACTAGATTGACAATTTGGAGTACTACGCGTACCCTTACAGGAAATAAACTTATTTTTATCTAAAGTAGCTAAAATAGATGACCTCGAATAACCTAGAACATCATTCCACAAGGAAGGAGCAAGAGCTGCAAAAGTGGATGTCATGGTCTGACACGGGAAACCGAGACTTGGTTTGATTAGATAAAGATACCCCTACTGTCACGCCTCATGAGAGGACTCCCCGTTTTGAAATCCTTAACAGAAAACCCAAATGGATCAAAATCAATAGAAACCCAATTATCAGGGGTGAATTTACGGACATACACCAAATTTTTAATTAGTTTTGGGGCATGAAGGGTATTTTTCAAGACAAGTGGTGGATGAGGAGGGGACAAAGTTTTATGACTATAACCCTTAATTGGAATTGAATTACCATTACCAACAATTATACCACGAATACTGCTCAAATTGGAATAAGACGAGAGAGTACCTTGGTCGGATGTCATGTGGGTAGTGGCGCCTGTGTCCATGTACCAATTTGGGTCCGGTTGAGTCATTCCAAACGCGTGCATCGCGTCTTCAATGTCGGTTTGTGTGGGTCCTTCTGCGTGATTATCTTAAGTGGGCAGAGGCTCGAGTATTTCGGTATCTTTGCCCAGCCCATACCGTCGCAGCTACCGGACGGGCGATGATTATCGCGCGCCACAGTATCGGGCAGGAATCGGGGCCTCATCGCCACAACATTGGGGCATACTGTGGGCCCCATGACTGTTGCCACTGAGAACTGACCCTAGAACCGCCGCTCCCACCGCCACTGTTCCGGTTGCCGCCGCGATTCTTGCCATTGTTTTTCTGATTTTGACCCTTTTTACCAACGCCATTGTTGTGACTTTGGCTTGTGTTGGTGGAGCCGGAAGACGGAAAATTGGACTCAGTCATCATGACGACGGGACTAGCCCATTTTTAGCCAAATCCACTTCTTCCAATGTGAGCATGAAGCGGGCTAGATAGAATTTCGGAAGGGGCTTACTTTGACGCAGGATCGAAGCAACACCGTTATAGGCCTCTGATAAACTTGCAACCATTTGTAGAACGAGACAACTATTAGTAACCGGAGCCCCTACGTTGCGAAGTGATCCTCCAAGTCCTTGAGTCGTTTACAATAAGAAGAAACGTTAAGAAAATTTGTCATAGCAACTTGAGAAAATTCTTGTTCAAGGGTAACAATGCGGGAGTGACTATTATCTTGGAAGATATCACGCAATCGATTTCATGCCTCCATAGTTGTGGAGTTGGGTTCCATAATCGTCTATAAATGAACATGGATATTGTGGCATAAATCCATTGAAGAACCTTTGCGTCAAACGTGACCCATAATTTTGGGTTGTCCGCTTTGGTGGGTACATCATCGTCTTCGGTGGTTTCCTCCCCCGTTTTAGGAGTCGGAAGGATGATATGGTGAAGAACTTGATGTGCCATTGCATGAATCTTGAATAACTCCTCCCACGTCCCATATTGGACGTTTTCTAGATCAAGAACAATAGGAATAGGAAGGATGCTCTCGATGTTAGAAACTGTGAGGGCAACATGAAACGTGTTCTTATCGCCATAGAGAATAGAAGAACAAGATTTGGAGAAGGGATTTGTTGGAGAAGGCAAGGAAAAACCGAGAAGTGTCTAGGGTTTGGTGGGGAAGGGAGGTCCCGATTTTGCTAGAGTATGCGGAAGCAAGAAGATAGAAAATACCTAGACTTGTGATATCATGAAAAAATTAATCCATTGATTATTCTTATTGATGAAAGACATATATATACAAGTTACATTAGGAATTTTTTTTCCTATTCTACATCTAAATCTCTATTCTATAAGGAGACTAACTATACAATTATTGTAATATTACAATCATAATTAAGGTATAAGACTAATATACAAACTACCATAAATAATATACACGACATTTATACATGGACTGGGACTGGTAACAATATTCTATTTACCGATAAGCCATAATAATTCAAGAATGGGGTTGATTTCATAGACATGGTCACCTAACTTTTATTTTATTTCATCAAAATTATAATTTTTTCGCACAAAAATTACTCAGCTTTTCTCAAATATCACAAAAAGTAACAAAATTATTTTTTGTAACAAATATCAATCAAATTTACTTAAGAATCACAATAGATCACAAATATGTGATGCTTAGATAAAAATTGAATATGTTTTGTTACAAAAAAAATCTGGTGGCTTTTCTGATACATAAAATGAAAGTTAAGTGGCCATACATGAAATCAACCAAAAAGAATCAACGAAAGAAATTAAAAAAGTGTTAAAGATCAAGTGAAAAGAAAGAAGTAAAAGAGGAACAAACCCTAGCAAGGAGGGGTTCATCAGAGAAGGTAGAAGGTTTAATGGAACCATTCCTGCCTGAGAGATGAGATTTTCGATTCTTCATTTTCTGGAATTCAAAGTAAAAAAAGAGAAAGAACAATTGTTTGTTAAAAGAAAAGTGATATCGTTTGCTTTGCTTATTGAAGAAAATAGGTGTTTATGTAATGCTCAATTAGAGCTTGTCAGACACTTAAAAATGTGTCTTTCTTCATGCTTGTTTATCTTTAAGTTTAAACACTTCTCCAACTTTGTTTTTGTGTTGATTTTTATTTTTGGTTTATTGTAACTTTTTTTAGTCTCATTTTTTATTTCTTTTGAATAATCATATAGAGTACAAAAGGCAGGCAACTGAAATTGGCCAGCAAAAAGAAAATCCTCTATGCGGCGTTCTCTTTCTCACTTGACTTTTTGTAAACGTGTATAGTAGTATAATAAAATTCATACCCATAATTAGAATATATTTCATATATTGTGTAAATATAATTATGGTAAGACTAATATTCCTCTTGTAATTAGGACTAGGATTCCTCTTGTTATTAGGACTAGGATTCCTATTGTATAATGGATGAATATTGTACACTATATATATTGATATTAATGAGAAAGACTCCTCAAAGGAGATTAATATCATCTTACATGGTATCAAGAGCCAAAATCCTACCCTATCTCTAAATTACTTCCTGCGCCGTCCCCCCCCCCCCCCCCCCTCCTTTCTCCTTCTCGGCCGTGACGCTAACTTCAATTTCTAGGGTTCTTTTCTTCTCTCCTAAATTACATCCACTATCATGACTCCTACTGAATCCCCTACAGCCCCCTTCTCATCCGATATCACTCTCGAAATACCAAAACTATCTTTTCACCCAGCCCTAACTGTTACCAAATATCAAGAACTGCATTCTCATTCTCCTTGATAAAGAAAACGATCAATATTCTCCTTGAGTTGAATTATTTTGCATTCATGCATGTGTCTATAACGTGCTTGATCATAGCGATAACACTATTCCTCTCCCCCCGGAGGTTGATGATTCTACATGGCATCGTCTCGACGCTTCCGTCAAACAGTGAATATATGGTAGTATCTCTCAGGATCTTCTCCTAACTATCATGAAATCTGGCGCCACCGCTAGTGAATTATTGATTCGTTTGGAGGAATATTTTTAAGGATAACAAGCACACCCGTGCTATGTATTTGGAGGAACAGTTTAACAAAACACGTCTTGAAAACTTCTTCAACGTGACTGAGTACTGAAAGCAGCTAAAACTTGTGGCGGATCAACTCTCCAACGTCGGCATGCGTGTCTCTGAAACTAAAATGGTGTTACAAATGATTGCATACCATCCTAAAGGCGAATATGATACTTTGGCCACCATGATTCAACAGGTGGATCCGTTACAACTCGCTTACAGTTATTGCTCGAAGAAACCCGTTGTGCTAAGCAAGATGAGCACAATCAGCAGGTGTTAGCTGTCGACACGCAACCCCAAGACCCGACGCCACCAGAAAACTCTCAACCGCGGCAGGGGTCGCGAATACTAGGGTGGCAAGGGTCGCGGCGGCAGAGGAAGTCGTGGTCGTGGCAAGGGTCGGTCAGCAGATCTAGCAACCGCAGCAACAGCAAGGTCCGCAGAACACTGGTCGGCGGCGCCTTAACAGTACCAATACAACGCCGCGGCGCCCCAGTACAGTGCCGCAGCTCCGGCCCCATTCCAATACCATCAGCCCTTCAACCAGTATTCTCAACATGGGTTTTTGGGCCCAACTCCAGCCCCTCGGCAAGCCCAGTATCAGCAACAAGTCCAATTCATGCAAGGACAGTTCCAACAACCCTCATCCGGCATGAAACACACTGAGTTGGGTCAGGCTTTCAGTAGCCTCAATCTGCAATAACTAGACAATAATTGGTATATGAACTCCGGAGCCACATCTCACCTCACCCGGTCTGTAGGTAATATTCTCAGAATGTTCAGTTTAAAGAATCCTCAATTTATTACAGTTGGTAATGACCACCGCATTCCAATAAAGGGCTATGGTACATCCTACACACAACCACCTCATCCATCATTCTCTTTTAAGAATGTCCTATATGCCCCACACATCATTAAGAACCTAATTTCTGTCCGCAAATTTACTCGTAATAATTTTGTCTCTGTTGACTTTGACCCTTTTGATTTCACTGTGAAGGATTTTCATACGGGGACACCTCTTACGATATGCAATAGCACGGGGGATCTCTATCCATTTCCTTCCAACTCCGCTGCCAAATCTTGCTCTCCCGTCTCTCTAGCGGCCATTTCTTCATAAACATGACATAATAGGCTTGGTCATCCAGGAGCCCCAATTTTTAATTTCTTAGAGGCAATAATTTCATTACTTGTAATAATGTGAAGCTTGCCTAAAACTGTGTTTCTTGTTCTTTAGGTAAACATTCTCGTCTTCCTTTTAAACCATCCACTAGTGTTATCTTTGCACCATTTGATATTGTTACACCCCGTAATTCCAGGATATGTATATAAGAACGTACGTAAGAAATTTGAGACTTGTAGAATTTATCGAAATTATGGAAATATCGGGAAACGAAATATTACGACGAATGGTAGGGTGACACGTGTCACCCCCTTCCATGGTCTTGGTCGAAATGGACCAAGGGTAGAAAGGTCATGACCAAGGTAAGATGATCAAGTCTTCACAAGCTAAGGCTTGACATTGTTGACCAAGTCAATGAGCCACTTGACTAGATATTTAAATCTTCTTCATCCAAACTCCACAAGTGTTTTAATCTTAACCCTCCATTTAATTATATATTCATCCAAGTAGCAATACTTGTCTCAACACTTAGAAAAAATTAGAGAACTTGTGTGTTCTTGCTAAAAGCTCTCGGGTTTGCTCATCCATGAACAAGAATTTTTTTCATTTGTTGTCCCTAATTCACAATACTTCAACTCAAGGTTCCTAGAGGTATTGTAAGGTTATCTCAATAGAAAGATCCCGGAAAAGCTACGTTTTTACATTAGTCGCAAGGTGAAAACCTAAGTTGTCTTCATAAGTTTTGATTGAAAATTGAAGGGAAGTTGTTTATGAACTTCTAAGGGCTTCAAATAGCGGATTGGAGCGTGAAGGAAAGGAGCTAAGTTGCTAAGGAGCGACTTTGAATCTTGAAGTTGGATTAAGGCTTGCCAATGTAACAATCTTGTCATCTTAAGTGATTAAAGATTTCATGTTGTTGTAGTTATACATTTAAACAAGCATGAAATATATGTATAGGAGATTGAAATGTTATGGAATATTTGGAAGAAATCCGAAAGTTGCATGATTAGCCTTAAGATTGTAATTCGATTTAGTTATTAGTTTTAATCGTCGCATGTTATATAAAGAAGGGATTGTAGTTGTTATTATCGATTGCGACTATATAACATGTTAGACTAAACAACTTGGATTGAAAAGGAATTGGATAAGACTTTACATTGTTGAATATTGTGGCCGAGAATGGCATTGTCTATTGAACTACTTGGTAATAATTGTGGGGCATAATTTTACACGTCCTGTAAGGCTTGTAATCCCCTTTGATTGGTTGATGAATTGAGTCTTAAATGTGGCATTTTGGTTATTGAATTCGGGCATTGAAAAAGGTGGAAAAGTACATAGAACAAAGGAAGTGATGTCCAATTTTCCGTAGAATAAGTGACTTTACACTTAGAATATTCTACGTTTGAAAGCTAGAAGTTGATAGACGTATTATGGTCATTATAGGTTGACATACTACGTACGACATATTAGACTTAGCAAGTGGATTGAACCGAAGAGGTATGTAGAACTTTCCCTATCTTTTGAGCATGAGTTTTATAAATATATAATACGGTGGACGTACGAGTTTTAAAGGAATTCGGTTCATTTTGATATCATTGCCTTAATCTAAGAATGTCTAAGTTTGGTTGAGTTAGAGAATTAACTCACTTGACTTAAAAGATGAAACTGCCTTAATTGTCTAAAACATAAAGAGTTATACGGCTTTATGGGAAGTTAGTTATAACGGCTTTATGGAAAGTTAAGAGATTGGTCTACTTAATTTATAGGCATGTGTTGTCTAGGTTGTGAAAGTAGAAGTTCTTGATGTTCTTAAAAGCTTGGGTTTGAGTTTCTAAAGGTATAGTACTTGGGGTTAAATTCCCGGATTTGACTTGACATGCTAGTGCCTTGAGTCTTATAAAATGATAGGTGATTTATCTTAAGGCTAATGAGAGTCCTAAATGATTTTTGGTTGCATATGTTGCTCTCGATAGATATTCGGGCAAGTATTATATTTCCATATCACCGAGTCCCTCACTTGAGGGCCGACAATCATGTGTTATGTTGCGGGTTAAATTCCCTTGATATTGTTTTATTTTGTGGATTTGCTCTTCACGATGCGGGTATTTACATATACTCATTGTGGGTCCACGTGACCTATGCGGGTTCAATTCCTATACGGGTTAAATTCCCATGACTATTCCGTGGGCTAGCTCTCCACGATGCGGGTATTTACATATACTCATTGCGGGTCCACGTCACCTATTCGGGTTCGATTCCCATGCGGGTTAAATTCCCATGAATAGGATTGCAAATGGTATTACGCGGTAGCCCCAGAATGATCATAACCTTCCTACTTTTAAACGACAAAAGATACTCTCATTAGTCTCATTGTTAGTAAGGCACAGTATACTGTTAATTTGATTATCATACATGTCTCCAGCTGCATTTTAGACTTATGATGTAAATTACAGTATTTCCAGTTTTACATACTTGGTACATATTTTGACCCTCGAATTTCTTGGTCATTCATGCCGCAGTAGCGGGTTGTGGATCCTCACTCTTAGGATCACTGATAAGTTGTCAGAAGGCTCCATTTCTCCGGAGGCTTGTCTTTTAGCACGGTTTCCCTGATGTTGTAGATTTATGTACATTCAGGGGTATGGCGGGGTCCTGTCCCGTCACAGTTGTTATGTAAATGTTCTTAGAGGTCTGTAGTCATATCTTGTGGATTGAGTTGTAAAAAGAAAGAGGTAACTGCTTTTGGGCTTATGTACATATTTTTTTGGAAGGTGGCCTTATTGGCTAGCCTGTTGATATTTCATGACTTGTACTTTTTGAGTTGTATGTATGTTCCGCTACTATTATCTGATGTATACCTGTAAGGGGTGCCCAGGTAGGGCACCAGTCGCGGGCCCGGGGTTGGGTCGTGACAAAAGTTGTATCAGAGCAGTTAGTCCTCGGAAAGTGTCTACAGACCGTGTCTAGTAGAGTCTTGGTTATCGGTGTGTTGTGCACCACATCTATAACCAGGAGGCTGCAGGACATTTAGGATTGGTTTCCATTTTTTCTCTCTGAGATCGTGTAGTAGAGTTGTCTTATTAGGTTGAATCCTCTCTGACCTATTCTTATGTATCAGTTATGCCTCCACGGAAGGCTACCAGGGTCCAGAAGGGCAAGGCAGCAGCAGGAGCTGCTAGTGGCACGCAGAGGGTTACTAGGACTCGTGCGCACTATGTCCGAGGTTGTGGCCAGCGCGAGTTCGATTCTGTGACAGTATTAGAAGAGACGAGAGCAGCCGTAGCTCTAGAGGTTCCGATACCTGAGCCTCCAGTCCCTCAGCCAGGGGTGGAGTATAGAGATTATGGAGAGCAGATCAGGCTATTGACTAGCATAAGTGGCAAATACGACAGCGAGCGGTAGCTAACCCTAGAGCCGACAGTTTGAGGATTCGGGATTTTCTGGGTTGTAATACACCCGGGTTCTATGGTTCGAGATCTGAGGATGATCCTCAGGATTTCATTCGGCAGGTACAGCGGACTATGCAGGTGCTTAGGGCCTCGGAGACAGAGTCGGTTGTGCTAGCTTCTTACCGGTTACGCGATATTGCGTTAAACTGGTTTGAGTCATGAGAGCTGTCTAGAGGTGTGGGTGCTCTTCCAGCTGTTTGGGATGAGTTCACAGAGGCCTTCCTTGATCACTTTTTACCTCCTGAGATGAGGAGAGCCCGCGTTGATAGGTTCTTGACATTGAGGCAGAATGGGAGGACCATCAGAGAGTACAACCTGGAGTTTGACTCATTAGCCAGGTATGCGCTCACGATTGTGGCTAACATGGTGGACAAAGTTCATCGCTATGTGATGGGGCTAGACCGTTATATGGTTACGACATGCCTGAGAGTGGCCCTTCAACCAGGTATGGATATTACCAGGATGCAGGCATACACACAGGGTATTGAGGACATGGAGAGAGAGGACCAGCTAGACTCACCCACCCAAGAGGCCGGGACGCGTGGTTTCGTGGTAACTTTCGAGGCGACAACCTCGCAAGAGCTAGGTCTACATTTCAGCCGACACAGAGTGCTCCTTCTCGGTTTTCTGGCAGGAGGTTTGATCAGCCGGGTTATTCGGGAGCAAGTCAGGGCTCCAGGGCAGTAGGTTCGTAGAGGTTCAGTGGTACTAGCCGGACGAGGCCACCCCTACCTCGGTGTGTCCGATGTGGGAGGTCCCATGTTGGGGAGTGTCATGCTACTTCGAGATCCTGTTTTTCATGCGGTAGTCGAGACCATATGGTGAGGGAGTGTCCGTACAAAGGGGCACGGGTAATATGATTCAGCCTACAAGGTCAGTTGTCGGGTCTTCTTCTTCTGTGGTTATGCACCCCGGAGGGCAGGGTGTTCATGGACCGGCAGGCTGCGACAAAGGTCGTGGTGGAGGTCCTAGTTCTAGCTGTCCACAGAACCGCATATATTCCTTAGCCAGCCGGCAGGATCAGGAGGCTTCACCGGATGTCGTCACAGGTACATTATTGATTTCATGCTGTGACGTTTATGATTTGATAGATACACGTTCTACCTTGTCCTACGTGTGCCCTCTTATTACTGGTAGAATAGGGATAGAACCGGTGTCGATAGAGCCTTTTGAGGTGGCTACACCCGTGGGTGATTCGGTGTTAGCTGAGCGGGTGTACAAAAATTGTCTGGTGTTCATATACAGTCGTCAGACCCTAGCAGACTTGATAGAGTTGGAGATGACAGATTTCGACGTTATTATGGGTATGGACTGGTTGGCTTCTTGTTATGCCAATGTTGACTGTAGAGACATGTTGGTCCGATTCCAGTTTCCCGGTGAGCCGGTTATCGAGTGGAAGGGCAATACAGCGTCGCCGAGGGGTAGGTTTATTTCTTACCTCAAGGCTAGGAAGATGGTGCATAAAGGGTACATCTATCATCTGGTACGTGTATTCGATACAGAGGCTGAGGTGCCAGTTCTTCAGTCAGTTCCGGTGGTTAGATAGTTTCCGGATGTATTCCCAAATGATCTCTCAGGTATTCCTCCAGAGAGGGAGATTGAGTTTTGTATTGATGTGCTGCCAGACACTCGGCCTATATCTATTCCGCCGTATATGATGGCACCTGCAGAGTTGAGGGAATTGAAGGACCAGCTGAAAGATTTGCTAGAAAAAGGCTTTATTAGGCCTAGTATTTCTCTCTGGGGAGCGCCGGTCTTGTTTGTTAAAAAGAAAGATGGGACGCTGCGTATGTGTGTTGACTATAGGCAACTGAATAAGGTAACCATCAAGAATAGATACCCCCTCCCCAGTATTGATGATTTGTTAGACCAGTTGCAGGGTGCGAGGTGTTTCTCCAAGATAGACCTGCGATCCGGTTATCATCAGGTGCGAGTTAGGGAGACAGATATCCCGAAGACTGCATTCAGGACCCGGTATGGGCACTATGAGTTCATGGTGATGTCTTTCGGTCTGACTAACGCTCCAGCGGTATTTATGGATTTGATGAACCGGGTGTTCAAGCCATTTTTTGATACGTTTGTTATAGTATTCATCGATGACATCCTGGTTTATTCTCGCACAGAGCAGGAGCATGCAAATCACTTGAGGACGGTACTTGGGGTCCTCCGAAGCCGGCAGTTGTACGCCAAGTTCTCCAAGTGTGAGTTTTGGTTGGCCTCAGTGGCATTCTTGGGGCACATTATCGGGGCTGCCGGTGTTCAGGTTGATATGGCAAAGATTGAGGCGGTCAAGACTTGGCCGAGACCTACTACTCCGACGGAGGTGTGCACTGGGTCGGTGTTATTATCATAGATTTGTGGAACTAGGCACCATTGACTCGAAGCGACTAAGTTCCAGCCGACTAAGTCAGGAGAAGGGCTTCCGCCATCAAGGAAAAGTTGACGACGACTCCAGTTTTTACTCTTCCCGAGGGATTAGAGAGTTATGTGATTTATTGTGATGCCTCGGGTATCAGGCTAGGGTGCGTATTGATGCAGCACATCAAGGTTATAGCCTATGCTTCCCGACAGCTACGGAAGCATGAGAGGAATTACCCTACTCACGACTTAGAGTTGGCCGCAGTTATTCATGCCTTGATAATTTGGAGACATTATTTATACGGGGTTCATGTGGATATTTATACAGACCACAAGAGCCTCCAGTACATCTTCAGGCAGGAGTGAACTCATGCGAGAGACGGTGGTTAGAGTTGCTGAAGGATTATGATGTTGATATTATATACCATCCGGGAAAAGCCAACGTGGTTGCAGATGCTTTGAGTCGTAGATCTATGGGGAGTCTGTCAGAGGTACAGCCAGATAGACAGGACATGGCCTGTGAGATCCATCAGCTGGCGAGCCTTGGGGTTCGATTGGTCGATACCGATGATAGTGGGGTACGGGCTCGTGAGGTTGCCGAGTCTTCCATCGTTGAGGAGGTGAAAAGGCGACAGTATGGGGATCCAGTTATGATACGGTATCGAGATACGACTCTTCGAGAGGAGAAAAGTTTATTTGAGGTAGCGCCTGATGGGGTGCTAAGATTCGAGGGCAGATTGTGTGTTCCGATGCGCAGACTACGCCGCCGGGTTCTAGGGAGGCACACGACTGCAGTACTCTATTCATCCGGTTGACTAAGATGTACCATGACCTCGATGTATGTCTTGGTGGGATGGCACAAGAGGATGTAGCGAGTTTGTTGCTCGGTGTCCGAATTGTCGCCAGTCAAGGTTGAGCACCAAAGCCCTGGGCTATTGCAGCGATTGATATTCGACATGGAAGTAGGAGGTGATCAACATGGATTTTGTTACTGAGGTTACCTCGCACTCGGAGGAAGTGTAATTCCATCCGGGTTATCAGAGACAGTGTAAATCAACCCACTTTCTTCCAAATGTGACTACGTATTCTGAGGATTATGAGAGATCAGATATCGGGAGGTTGTGAGATCGCACGGAGTTCCTATATATATTATATCGATAGAGAGCCCGCCACGGCTAACTTCAAGGTCCTTCCGAAGGGTTAGGGACACAGTGAGTCTCGCAGTGTTTCATCCTCGATCGACGGACAGCAGAGCGTACTATCCGCATACACTCGAGGATATCATGCGGGCTGTGTTATTGATTTCGTGGGTAGCCGAGGATCATTTGCCTCTTGTTGAGTTTGCTTATAACAACAGCTACCATTCTAGCATTCAGATGGCGCCATATGAGGCTTTGTATGGGCGGAAGTGTAGGTTGCCGATTGGTTGGTTCGACATGGGCGAGGTTCAGTTAGTTGGCCCAGACTTGATTCAATGTGCCGGATAAGGTGAAGCTTATCCAGAGAGATCGTTAGCAACTCGTAGTCGATGTAAGTCTTACGCAGATAATCGGGCGCAGACTTGGAGTTTCAGGTTGACGATTGGGTCTTCTTGAAAATATCACCCATGAAGGGTGTGATGAGGTTCGGAAAGAAGGGGAAACTTAGCCCAAGGTACATTGTGTCATGACCCGAACCCCGGGCCCGTGACTGGTGCCCTACCTGGGCACCCTTCTACCTAACTGACACAAGTAAACCGCGAAACTAAATAACACCTTGTTTTTTTTTAAAACCAACGAACATGCAAAGGCAAAGCCGACAAGGCTGCCATATATATACATAATCAAAAGCACTACAATGTACACGAGTCCAATCCCACATATGAATACAGACCTCTAAGAGTTTTACTGAACTATGACGGGACAAGGCCCCGCCGTACCCATAACTGTACAAAAGCCTGTACTGAAGGATCTATACCAAAATGATAAGATCCTGAACAGATGGAGCTATCCAAAAACTCTGAGCAAGGTCCTACACTTGCAGATCATCGAAATGTGTACCTAAACCTGCGGCATGAACGCAGCCCCCCGGAGAAAGGGGGTCAGTACGAAGAATGTACCAAGTATATGAAACAATAAGTATTGTAAAGGAAATCACATAGTCCACATATAACCGGAAGCAAGTATGATAACTCAAAACAACAGCACACTGAACCTTGCAAATATGAGAGTAATGCAATCATTTTTACCTTTTAAATTAAGCCTTTAACAATGAGATTAACTGTTCCACTTTAAGTCATAAACACACTGCACCCTTTCATTAATGAAATCACTACCGTTTCAAAACACGGGCGTCGTGCGCTGTGGTCAACCACCCTCTGTGTTATAATGCAACCTATCATAGAACTATTTCACCCGTAAGGGACTATTTCACCCGCATAGGTCACGTGAACCCGCAATGAGTCATCGGTACATGATACTCGCATCACGGATAGCTAATCCATGACTTATATATCCCGGGAATTTAACCCACCGAGTCTATCCGACCTGCCGTGTGTGTGTACCACTCACACCATGGGGAGCTAGTCCATGATATCTCTTGAACCAAGTTGCCGACCCTTTATGGAGGGACGCGGAGATGTGGAAATACGACACTTGCACGAATGTCTATATGAGCAACCCATATGCAAGCAAACCATTCTTGACCTTTATTTATAAAATGAATAAACCATCATTTTAGCAAACCAAGACAATACCATGCCTTTCTTTTTTACACAAACCAAGACAATACCATGTCTTTTCTTTTTACATAAACCAAGACAATACCATGTCTTTACATAAATCAAGACAATTACCATGCCTTTCCTTTTTACATAAACCAAGACAATACCATGCCTTTACACAAATCAAGACAATTACCATGCCTTTCCTTTTTACATAAACTAAGACAATTACCATGCCTTCTTTTTTTACACAAACCAAGAGTAATTCTTATTTAAGCAAGCCAAAGTACTATCAAGGCACAAATAGAAAAATTCTCATTTAAACAAGCCAAAGTACTATCAAGGCACAAATAAAATAATTCTCATTTAAACAAGCCAAAGTACTTCATACGTCCATCTTTTCAAAAGACTCGTTTTTATATAAAACCCCAAGATACTAACACCCGTAGTATCAAGACATGTCTATTTTTCAAATTAAGTTACTACATCTTTAGAAATTCATTTCAAGGCTTTGAAACCAAGTAACTTCAAATTTCACAACCTAGACAACTCATGCCTATCAATCAAATAGACCACTCTCTTAACCTTTCAAAAAGTCGTTATAACTAACTTCCCATAAAACCGTTATAATTCTTTATGTATTAGACAAATTCATTCTTTTTATAACCGAGAGACTTATGCTTTTAAAACCAAGTATCATATACTTTCAAATCAAGTTTCTTAACTTTAGAAATCAAGTCTCTAAACTTTAGAAATCAAGTCTCTTAACTTTAGAAATCAAGTAGTTTATACTTTTAAATCCCAAGTAACTCACACCTTTAAAACAAGTTACTTCTATTTAAATCATGTCATTTCTCCTCCTTTAAATCAATTAAGTAAATCACTCCTTTGACTCCCCTAAAGTCGTTATAACAAACTTCCCATAAAACCATTATAACAACCTTTAGGTTTTGGAACTAAGGCACTATCCAAGAGATTAGGAAACCACTTCCTTTTTAAGACTCTAAGTACTTCAAGTAAAACAACCTTCACTTTTGAAAATCCAACTTTTATCAAGGGAATGGATTATAACAACTTCTAATTTAAACATCCAAAGTACAATCAAGGAAGTATATAGAACAACTTCTATATTAGGCAATCCAAGTACAATCAAGGAGTAGATCATTTAAGGAGTATGATTTACTTACTTTACCATAAGGAATCATGCTAGAAGAAGAGGAGATGGTTCACATACCTTTTCGGTTTAATCCACAAGCTAAGTCGAATACGCCGCACGTAGAATTGTCAACCTATAATGGCCACAACACGACTATTAACTTCTAGTTTCTAACGTAGAATGATACTAAGTATAAGGTCTCTTATTCTACGGAAAATTGGGCAGAACTTCCTTTGTTTCTACGTACTTTTCCACCTTTTTCAAGGCCCAAAATCAATAAACAATATGCCACATTTAAGGCTCAACACATCAACCAATCAAAGGGGATTACACGCCTTACAATACGTATAAAATTCTGCCCCACAATTAATACCAAGTAGTTCAATATCCAAAGCCATTCTCGGCTAACATGTACAACAACACAAAGTCCTTTCCAATATTTTTTTCAATCCAAGTTGTTAAGTCTAACATGTTATATAGTCGTAACCAACTTTAACAACTATAATTCATTCTTTATATAACATGCGGCGACTAAACTAATAACCAAATTGAATTTCAATCTCAAAGGCTAAACATGGTAGTTTTGGATTAGTGGTTCCAATATCTATAAAACTTATCAAACTTCAATGTATACATCTCATGCTTGTTTATATCTATAACTACAACAATAAGTAATCTTTAATCACTAAAACGACAAGATTGTTACCTTGATAAGCCCTTATAAAATTCCAAGATTCAAAGTCGCTCCTTAGAAAATCTTAGCTGCTTTCCTTCACGCTCCAATCCGCTATTTGAAGCCCTTAGAAGTTCACAAACAACTTCCCTTCACTTTCCAATCAAAACTATGAAAACGACTTAGGTTTTCATCTTGCGACTAACGTGAAAACGTCGTTTTTCCGGAATCTTTCTATTGAGATATCCTTATAATACCCCTAGGAACCTTGGGTTAACGTATTGTGAATTATGATCCACATTTGCAAAATTTTTGTGTGAGAGAATGGACAAAGCCGAGAGCCCTCTAGTCTTGCTCAAAGTTTTCTCAAATTTTTTCTAAGTGTTGAGATAAGTCTTGCTACTAGTGTAGTATATATAACATAATGGAGGGTCAAGATTATAACACTTGTGGGGTTTGGATGAAGAGGATTAAATATCAAGTGCCAACTTGGCTTAGTTGACTTGGTCAATTTTATCAAGCTTTGGGCTTGCAAGACTTGATCATCTTTCCCTTGTTCATTTGACCATTATACTCTTGGTCCATTTTGTCCAAGTCCATGCAAGGGGGTGACACGTGTCGCCCTCCCATTCGTCCATAAAATTTCGTAACCCTCGTGGGCCCCACAAAACGTAAAATTTCTCGGGTGGGCCCTACGTGTCCAAATCCGAAAATTAAATTCCATAGTTCCGATAAATTCCAACAGTCTCAAATAACAATTCTCAGTAACGAATATTTTTCCTTTCCGAAGTTCGGAAGATTTTTCTTCGGAAAAACAATTCTTTCTTTCGTACCAATTTTCAAGTCTTGTGTTCTCGCGTCTATTCTCTTATACATGTCCTGGAATTACGGGGTGTAACACATTGGGCCTTACCAGATAATCCGTAGAGTAGGCAAGGTTGCCTATGAGTTGGATCTGCCATCCGATTTAGAGGCGGTACATCCGGTCTTCCATGTTTCTATGTTGCGGAAGTGTATCAGAGATCCATCGATAGTTTTCCCAGCTAGCGAGGTCCAGGTGACAGAGGGATTATCGTATGAGGAGAGCCCCATAGCGATACTCGATCGCCTGGTCAGGCGACTGCGGACCAAGGACGTGGCTTCCGTCAAAGTTTTGTGGTGGAATGATAATAGGGAAGAGATGACTTGGGAGGTAGAGAAGGACATGATGGAGAAATATCCTCACTTATTTCCCTACACCTTCAGGTAATCCATTTCCCTTACTTGTCAGTTTTAATTAAAGTATTTTGCTTAAATGTTATTATGTGGCCATGTGTGGCATATTTTGGGATGTTGGGTGTAGTTGAATGAGACTATGTCGCTATCTAATTGGTTGACTCCAAAAGAACATTCGGGGACGAATGTTTCTAAGGGGGGAAGAATGTTACACCCCGTAATTCCAGGACATGTATATAAGAACGTACGTAAGAAATTTGAGACTTGTAGAATTTATCAGAATTATGGAAATATCGGGAAATGAAATATTATGACGAATGAGAGGGTGACACGTGTCACCCCCTTACATGGTCTTGGTCGAAATTGACCAAGGGTAGAAAGGTCATGACCAAGGTAAGATGATCAAGTCTTCACAAGCTAAGGCTTGACATTGTTGACCAAGTCAATGAGCCACTTGACTAGATATTTAAATCCTCTTCATCCAAACCCCACAAGTGTTGTAATCTTAACCCTCCATTTAATTATATATTCATCCAAGTAGCAAGACTTGTCTCAACACTTAGAAAAATTAGAGAACTTGTGTGTTCTTGCTAAGAAGCTCTCGGGTTTGCTCCTCCATGAACAAGAAAAAATTTTGTTTGTTGTCCATAATTCACAATACTTCAACCCAAGGTTCCTAGGGGTATTGTAAGGTTATCTCAATAGAAAGATCCCGGAAAGACTGCGCTTTTACATTAGTCACAAGGTGAAAACCTAAGTCGTTTTCATAGTTTTGATTGGAAATTGAAGGAAAGTTGTTTGTGAACTTCTAAAGGCTTCAAATATCGGATTGGAGCGTGAAGGAAATGAGCTAAGTTGCTAAGGAGCGACTTTGAATCTTGAAGTTGGATTAAGGCTTGTCAAGGTAACAATCTTGTCATCTTAAGTGATTAAAGAATTCATGTTGTTGTAGTTATACATTTAAACAAGCATGAAATATATGTATAGGAGATTGAAATGTTATGGAATATTTGGAAGAAATCCGAAAGTTGCATGATTAGCCTTAAGATTGTAATTCGATTTAGTTATTAGTTTTAGTCGTCGCATGTTATATAAAGAAGGGATTGTAGTTGTTATTATCGATTGCGGCTATATAACATGTTAGACTAAACAACTTGGATTGAAAAGGAATTGGATAAGACTTTACATTGTTGAATATTGTGGCCGAGAATGGCATTGGCTATTGAACTACTTGGTAATAATTGTGGGACATAATTTTACACGTCCTGTAAGGCGTGTAATCTCCTTTGATTGGTTGATGAATTGAGCTTAAATGTGGCATTTTGGTTATTGAATTCGAGCCTTGAAAAAGGTGGAAAAGTACATAGAAACAAAGGAAGTGTTGTCCAATTTTCCGTAGAATAAGTGACTTTACACTTAGAATATTCTACGTTTGAAAGCTAGAAGTTGATAGACGTATTATGGTCATTATAGGTTGACATACTACGTACGACATATTGGACTTAACAAGTGGATTGAACCGAAGAGGTATGTAGAACTTTCCCTATCTTTTGAGCATGAGTTTTATAAATATATAATATGGTGGACGTACGAGTTTTAAAGGAATTCGGTTCATTTTGATATCATTGCCTTAATCTAATAATGTCTAAGTTTGGTTGAGTTAGAGAATTAACTCACTTGCCTTTAAAAGATGAAATTGTCTAAAACATAAAGAGTTATAACGGTTTTATGGGAAGTTAGTTATAACAGCTTTATGGAAAGTTAAGAGATTGGTCTACTTAATTTATAGGCATGTGTTGCCTACGTTGTGAAAGTAGAAGTACTTGATGTTCTTAAAAGCTTGGGTTTGAGTTTCTAAAGGTATAGTACTTGGGGTTAAATTCCCGAATTTGACATGACATGCTAGTGCCTTGAGTCTTATAAAATGATAGGTGATTTATCTTAAAGCAAATGAGAGTCCTAAATGATTTTAGGTTGCATATGTTGCTCTCGATAGATATTCGGGCAAGTATTATATTTTCATATCACTGAGTCCCTCACTTGAGGGCCGACAATCATGTGTTATGTTGCGGGTTAAATTCCCTTGATATTGTTTTATTCCGTGGATTTGCTCTCCACGGTGCAGGTATTTACATATACTCATTGCGGGTCCACGTGACCTATGCGGGTTAAATTCCCATGACTATTCTGTGGGCTAGCTCTCCACGATGCGGGTATTTACATATACTCATTGCGGGTCCACGTGACCTATGCGGGTTCGATTCCCATGCGGGTTAAATTCCCATGAATAGAATTGCAAATGGTATTACGGGCGGGTAGCCCTGTAATGATCATAACCTTCCTACTTTTAAACGACAAAAGATACTCTCATTAGTCTCATTGTTAGTAAGGCACAGTATATTTTTAATTTGATTATCATACATGTCTCCAGCTTTATTTTAGACTTATGATTAATTACAGTATTTCCAGTTTTACATACTTGGTACATATTTTGTACTGACCCCCTTTGCTCGGGGGATGTGTTCATGCCGCAGGTAGGGGTAAGCAGGTTGTGGATCATCACTCTTAGGATCACTGATCAGTTGTCAGAAGGCTCCATTTCTCCGGAGGCTTGTCTTTTGGTACGGTTTCCCTGATGTTGTAGATTTATGTACATTCAGGGGTATGGCGGGGTCATGTCCCGTCACAGTTGTTATGTAAAAGTTCTTAGATGTCTGTAGTCATATCTTGTGGATTGTGTTGTAAAAAGAAAGAGGTAACTGCTTTTGGGCTTATGTACATATTTTTTTGGAAGGTGGCCTTATTGGCTAGCCTGTTGATATTTCATGACTTGTACTTTTTGAGTTGTATGTATGTTCCGCTACTATTCTCTGATGTATACCTGTAAGGGGTGCACAGGTAGGGCACCAGTCGCGGGCCCGGGGTCGGGTCGTGACAGATATTATACATGCCGATTTATGGACATCACCTATTGTTATTTCTCTCGGTCATAAATATTATCTTGTCTTACAAGATGATTTTTCCCACTATGTTTGGTTATATCCTCTCAAATTTAAATCGGAAGTATTTGCCAAATTTCTTGAGTTTCGAAAGTTCATTCAAACACAATTTAAAAATGGTATAAAATCATTTCAGTACGATAATGGTGGTGAATTCAACAACTCTATGTTTCACCGCTTTTGTACTAATAATGACATGGTATTTCTCTTCTCCTGCCCCCATACTTCCCCACAAAACGGTAAAGCTGAATGAATCATTCACACCATTAACAATATAATTCACACTCTATTGATTCATGCCTTCCTCCCTCCGTCCTTCTGGGTTTATGCTGCTAAGATGTCAGAATACATTCTAAATATTCTCCCAACTAGCACTCTTCACAATATGATCCCTACCGAAATCCTCTATCACAGAGTCCTCTCCTACAATCATTTATGGATTTTTGGTTGTCTATGTTACCCTAACCTTGCCTCTACCGCCCCTCACAAACTAGCCCCCCGGTCCACTCCATGTGTCTACCTAGTCTTCCCGCCGAACCATAGGGGATATCTCTACTATGACTTGTCCACTTGTCAAATCCATATTTCTCGTCACATAACATTCGACGAGACCACATTCCCGTTCTCAAATCCTCAGAAATTCCAGAAATTGGATTACTCCTTTCTTGACGAGTCTGTCATCTCTCCTCTCATTCTCAGTCAACTAGATCATAGCACAACTGAAAACTCACCTTCTCTGCTCAGTGATCCATTATCGCGATCGCCATGCCCTGCGTGAGGCACCGCGGCGCCAAAACTTCAGAGAGCACTGTAATATTTCACCGTCGTCAGCGCCGCGGCCCCAAGATGAGGCGCCGTGGCGCCAAAACTTTAGAGAGCACTGTACCTCAGGCGCCGCAACCATTGATCACAGTGTCGCGGTGCCTTCAACGACATTTTCTCCACCTCCTCTTATCCGACCTTACCCTATGTATCGGATCCTACCACTCAGCCACCACAGACACCCACTGTCCCCACTCACCATATGGAAACTCATGCCAAACAGGAGATCTTCAAACCCAAAGTCCAATTTAACCTGTCTGCCCAAACCATCTCTTCACTTCCCAAGAACCTCAAATTGGCCAAACAAGACCCTAATTGAAATGCGGCAATGTATGAGGATTTCAATGCTTTGACTAAACATCACACGTGAGATCTAGTACCTAGACTGGAGAGGGTGAATGTGATCCATTGTATGTGACTTTTTCGTCGCAAATTCAGAGACAATGGAGATCTTGAGAGGTAAAAGGCACGACTTGTAGCTAATGACACAAATCAGCAGGAGGGAATTGATTGTGGTGAGACATTCAGTCTGGTTGTCAAACCGGCTAACATTCGAATAATTCTGAGCATAGCCATGGGAAAACACTATTTTGGATTTTTACTGTCTTTATATATATTACTTGTCTATAATCACGACCTTGCACGAATCTCCTTTTTTAATTAAGTAAGGTATATCAACAAATGTGTACGTGGGGTTATTAAACAATTTAATTTAATTCTAATATTATATGAAATACGAAAAGTAAGTCTATATACATTTTCTGATTGCTTAGGTAAAATACGAAAAATGATATACTTTGGCAAAATAAAGCCAAAAATATGCTCTTTCTAAATATCATACCAATTTTGATACAATAATATGTGACAGTTATATATTATCGATTTTACCTGAACTATGAGCTCCCTCAGAATCTTGTTTTTAATTTTTTAGTAGTTAGTAGTAGTAGTTACTAGTTACTCCAAAAACAACAAAACAAACATACAAGTAAAAACAAATGTGAAGTTGGGTCTTCAATTACCACAAATGTAAAATTTGTCCTCTAGAAGTATATAAAATGCAAAATGTGCTTTGTAAGGTCTCCTTTTTCTTTTTTGTCAGATAACATTCTTTATAGTGATGTTATTTGATTTTCTTAGTGAAGAGAATGGGGTGTTTATATAGCGATCAATGCTCAATTAGAGCTTGACAAACACCTAAAAACATGTCTTACTGCATTCATGTTTATCTTTAAGTTTAAACACTTTTGGCAATTTTCTTTTCATTTTGCTTTATGTTTTTGGTTTCTTGTTTTACTCTCATTTTTATTCTTTTAAAAAATATATTACAAAGGTAGACAAATGAAATTGGCCAGCAAAAAGAAAATCTTCTATGCGGTATTCTCTATCTCACTTGACTTTCTATGGAACATTTATATCACACAATTCTAAAATTATTTTCAATCCAGAAATCTAGAAAAATAGTGTGGTAATCATAAACACCTATTTTGACATTACCTCGAACAATAACCTTCTCAAATTTTTCCACGAGCTTATCAATTTGTGGTCGAGTTCTAATGAATATTTCTACCAGGATGTATTTGCATTCGTGTGCCATACCTTCATAGAAATCACTTGTCTTGAATATAATCGATGGAACCCCATTGTGTCAGATATTTAGATTTTATATTTGGCTTCTCAGATCGATTGATATTAGGGTTCTGAGCAGCAGGAGCTTGAATTGCTTTTGCATAGTTAGAGCTCGACAAAATTTCTCCCATAGAAACATTCGTCGGTAATATTGCCTTGTTATTCCCATCCAGACGAGCCATTTTCAGTATCTCCGACATCACCATGGGACAAAGCGAAGATCGAACGCGATAAAAGTACAGAAAATAGCCGAAGGGAATTAACAATATAAAATGTACTGAGAACATTATTTTTAGAGAGAAAATGCACATAGCATGAATGTCTTTCTGAGATGAAGGAATCGTTGCTTCAACTTTTAGCTACAGATATAGATATATGAATGTCTGAATTCAAAATAAAGGATTGATATAAACACTTAACGAGTATTCTACTCAAACACTTACTTTTTTTCTTTTATTTTGTATTTTTATTATATTGTCAGTCACTAAACACGTCTCTTGCACGTATGTGTATATATATATATATATATATATATATATATATATATATATATATATATATATATTCTTGTAAATATGTTTAACAAATTTTACATCTAAAAGTACTGAAGTTTTAGTTATATTCACATTTTTAGAGTTCCGACAAATATTATTTGTGAAATAACTAATCATTCAACATTATTTTGGATTTTTAATGTCATTATATATATTACTTGTATGTAATCACATACATTGCACGAGTCTCCTTTTTTAATTACCTAAGGTATATCAACAAATGTGTACGTGGGGTTATTAAGCTACTTAATTTAATTCTAATATTATATGAAATACGAAGGTAAGTCTATATACATCTTCTGATTGCTTAGGTAAAATAAGAAAAATGATATACTTTGGCAAAATAAAGCCAAAAATATGCTCTTTCTAAATATCATACTAATTTTGATACAATAATATGTGACAGTTCATTATGTCAGCCAAATATATATTATCGATTTTATCCTGAATTATGAGCTTCCTCATAATCTTGTTTTTAATTTTTTATAAATACGTCATTCATAAATTGTGTCCAAGCAATAGTGATCCAATTTGATTTCTTGTTTAAAACTCATAAAAGGAGTGCCATGCAAAAAGAAGGTAATAGTAGTAGTTACTAGTTACTCCAAAAACAACAAAACAAACATACAAGTAAAAAAAAAAAGTGAAGTTGGGTCTTCAATTACCACAAATGTAAAATTTGTCCTCTTAAGTATATAAAATGCAAAATGTGCTTTGTAAGGTCTCCTTTTTCTTTTTTTGTCGGATAACATTCTTTAAATTTATGTTGTTTGATTTGCTTAGTGAAGAGAATGAGGTGTTTATATATTGATCAATGCTCAATTAGAGCTTGACAGATATCTTATTGTATGCATGTTTATATTGATCAATGCTCGTAATAACCCTGTCTCCGTTGATTTTGACCCTTATGGTTTCACTGTGAAAGATCTTCATACGGGGACACCTCTTACGAGATGCAATAGCACGGGGGATCTTTATCCATTCACTCCACCTCCGCTGTCAGATCTAGCTCTACCGTCTCTCTAGCGGTCATTTCATCTTCCACATGGCATAATAGGCTTGGTCATCCAGGAGCCCCAGTTTTTAATTTTCTGAGAGTCAATAATTTCATTACTTGTAATGGGAAGCTTGCCAAAAACTGTGTTTCTTGTTCTTTAGGCAAACATACTCGCCTTCCGTTTAAGTCATCTACTAGTGTTACTTTTGAACCATTTGATATTATACATGCTGATTTATGGACATCGCCTGTTTCTAGTTCTCTCGGTCATAAATATTATCTTATCCTACTAGATGACTTTTCTCACTTTGTTTGGTTGTATCCTCTCAAATTAAAATCGAAAATGTTTGTCAAATTTCTTGAGTTTCGAACATTCATTCAAATACAATTTGAAAAAGGTATAAAATCTTTTTAGTGCGATAATGGTCATGAATTCAAAAACTCTATGTTTCACCATTTTTGTACTAATAATGACATGGTTTTTCGCTTCTCCTGCCCCCACACCTCCTCACAAAACGGTAAAGCTGAAAGAATCATCCGCACCATTAAAAATATGATACGCACTATTTTGATTCATGCCTCACTGCCTCCATCTTTCTGGGTCTATGCTGCTAAAATGTCAGAATACGTTCTAAATATTCTCCCAACTAGCACCCTTCACATTATGACCCCTACCAAAATTCTCTATCATAGAGTCCCCTCTTATGATCATCTTCGAATATTTGGTTGTCTATGTTATCCTAACATTGCCTCTACTGCCCCTCACAAACTAGCCCCCCGGTCCACTCCTTGTGTCTACCTAGGCTTCCCGCCGAACCATAGGAGCTATATATGCTATGACTTGTCCACTCGTCAGATCCACATCTCTCGTCACGTCATATTCGACGAGACCACATTCCCATTTTCGAATCTTAAAAAGTTCCAAAAACAGGATTACTCTTTTCTTGACGATCCTGCCATCTCTCCCATCATCCTAAGTCAACTAGAGCATAGCAGTTCTTCTTCAGTGTCAGCGCCGCGGCCCCAAGGGTCAGCGTCGCGGCGCCAAATCTCCTGCGAACAGGTCCGTGATTCACCGTCGACAGCACCGCGGCCCAGTGCTGAGGCGCCACGACGCCAAAACATCAGAGAGGTCTGTCAGTCCTCTAGCGCCGCGGAACTTGATCACGGCGCCGCCTAAGGTTCCCTCCAGCGCTGCGGTGCCTACTCCGGAGTATGTCCCTCCTTCTCCGTATCCAACAAATCCCTCTGCCTTGGAACCTCCTACTATCCCCACTCACCAAATGAAACTCGTGCAAAACATGAAATCTTCAAACCCAAATCCAATTTAACTTATCTGCCCAAACCATTTCACCAATTCCTAAGAACCCTATATTGGCCAAACAAGACCCTAATTGGAATGCGACTATGACTACAGAATTCAATGCTTTAACTAAACAACACACATGGGATCTAGTACCTAGACCTGAAGGGGTGAATGTGATTCGTTGTCTGTGGCTATTTCATCACAAATTCAGAGACAGTGGAGATCTTGAGAGGTATAAGTCAAGACTTGTGGCTAATAGCACAAATCAGCATGAAGTCATTGATTGTGGTGAGACCTTCAGCCCGGTTGTCAAACTGGATACCATCCGTACAGTTTTGAGTATTGCCATGGGCAAACACTGGTCGATCCATCAGTTTGAAGTGAAGAATGCATTCTTACATGGGGATCTAAGAGAGACAGTCTACATGCATCAGCCGCCAGGATTCACTCATCCAGCAGTTCCTCACTACGTGTGCCGTCTTCGTAAGTCATTATATGTCCTGAAATAGGCCCCCCTGTGTGTGATACGATCGCTTTGCCAGGTATATCTTGCAGATTGGGTTTGTATGCAGCAAGAGTGATACATCACTTTTCATTTTTTATCGAGGTAGTAGCACTACTTATTTATTACTTTACGTGGATGATATTGTTCTTACTGCCACCTCCGACGGATTGAAAAATAAGATTATTGCCTTGTTTGGGTCCGAATTTGCAATGACTGATTTGGAATAACTGAGTTATTTTTTGGGGATATATGTTCTTGTGTCAGCGTAAGTATGAAGAAGAAATTGTATACAGGGCTAAGATGGCAAACTGAAAAGAGGTGCCTACTCCAGTTGATTCTAAATCTAAGCTCAGTGCCATGGATGGTGCTCCAGTCTCTGATCCTACTCTGTATAGGATCCTTGCAGGTGCACTTCAGTATCTCACCTTCACCAGGCCAGACATAGCTTATGTTGTTCAGTAGGTGTGCTTATTCATGCATGCCACAGGGAGTCTCATTTCACTGCTCTTAAGCGTATCATTCGATACATTAAGGACACTCTTGATTATGGTTTGCACCTATACCCATATACTCCAAACAGGTTGCTTTTATATACGAACGCAGATTGGGCAGGGTGTCCGGACACGCGACGCTCCACCTCCGGCTTTTGTATTTTTTAGGGGATAATCTGATTTCTTGGTCTGCCAAGCGACAGGCTACCCTATCTCGCTCCAGTGCCGAGGCTGAGTACAGAGGCGTTGCAAATGTAGTAGCTGAGATTTGTTGGCTCAGAAATTTACTGTTAGAACTTCAGTGTCCTTTGCGTCAGACATCTATTGTGTACTGTGATAACATCTCTGCCATCTATTTGTCTCATAATCCGGTTCAACATCAGCGAACCAAGCACATTGAGATGGACCTACACTTTGTTCATGAGAAAGTTACACTAGGCCATGTCAGAGTGTTACATGCTCCATCATCCTATCAGTATGCAAATATATTTACCAAAGGACTTCCCAGATAATTATTTCTTGACTTCAGATCCAGTCTCACCGTCCGGCCTCCTCCCGCTCCGACTGAGGGGGTGTGTAAACATGTATATTATATAAACAATTGTATCCCTACCCATAATTAGAATATTTCTATATATTGTGTAAATATAATTATGGTAAGACTAGGATTCCTCTTTTGTATAGGTTTAGGATTCCTATTGTATAAGAGATGAACACTGTACTCTACATATACTTTGATATTAATGAAAGACTCCCCAAGGAGATTAATATCATCTTACATCTTGGCATAATTATATTTACATAATATATAGAAATATTCTAATTATGGGTAGGGATACAATTGTTTCTATAATATACATGTTTACAAAATCACATGTCTTGAATATAATTGATGGAACCGCATTGTGTGAGGTATTTAGTTTTTATATCTGGCTTCTCAGATCGATTGATATTAGGGTTCTGAGCAGCAGGAGCTTGAATCGCTTTTGCATAGTTAGAGCTCGACAAAATTTCTCCCATAGAAACATTTGTCGGTAATATTGCCTTGTTATTCCCATCCAGACGAGCCATTTTCTGTACCTCCGCCGTACCCATGGAGACAAAGCGAAGCTCGAACGCGAAAAAAGTACAGAAAATAGCCGTTAGGAAATTAACAGTATAAAATGTACTGAGAACATTATTTTTAGAGAGAAAATACACATAGCGTGAATGTCTTTCTGAGATGAAGGTATCGTTGTTCAACTTTTAGCTACAGATATAGATATATGCATGTCTGAATTCAAAATAAAAGATTGATATAAACACTTAACGAGTATTCTACTCAAATACTTACTTTTTTTCTTTTATTTTGTATTTTTATTAATTTGTCTGTCACTAAACACGTCTCTTGCACGTATGTGTATATATATATTCTTGTAAATATGTATAACAAATTTTACATCTAAAAATACTAGTGTTTTAGTTATATTCACATTTTTAGAGCTCCGACAAACATTATTTGTGAAATAACTAATCATTCAACATTAGTTTGGATTTTTACTGTCATTATATATATTACTTGTCTGTAATCACGTACCTTGCACGAGTCTCCTTTTTTAATTACCTAAGGTATATCAACAAATGTGTACGTGAGGTTATTAAACTATTTAATTTAATTCTAATATTATATGAAATACGAAGGTAAGTCTATATACATCTTCTGATCGCTTAGGTAAAATAAGAAAAAAATGATATACTTTGGAAAAATAAAGCCAAAAATATGCTCTTTCTAAATATCATACCAATTTTGATACAATAATATGTGACAATTATGTATTATCGATTTTATCCTGAACTAGGAGCGCCCTCTAAATCTTGTTTTTAATTTTTTATAAATACTTCAGTCATAAATTGTGACCAAGCAATAGTGATCCAATTTGATTTCTTGTTATAAATTCATAAAAGGAGTGCCATGCAAAAAGAAGGTAAAAGTAGTAGTTACTAGTTACTCCAAAAACAACAAAACAAACATACAAGTAAAAAAAATGTGAAGTTGGGTCTCCCATAGAAACATTCATTAGTAATATTACCTTGTTATTACCATCCAGACGAGCTATTTTTTGTATCTCAGGCGTCCCCATGGGGACAAGGTGAAGCTCGAACGCGAAAAAAGTACAGAAAATAGCCGTTAGGAAATTAACAGTATAAAATGTACTGAGAACATTATTTTTAGAGAGAAAATGTACATAGCATGACTGTCTTTCTGAGATGAAGGAATCGTTGCTTCAACTTTTAGCTACATATATAGATATATGCATGTCTGAATTCAAAATAAAGGATTGATATAAACACTTAACGAGTATTATACTCAAATACTTACATTTTTTCTTCTATTTTGTATTTTTATTATATGGTCAGTCACTAAACACGCCTCTTGTACGTATGTGTATATATATACATTCTTGTAAATATGTATAACATATTTTACATCTAAAAATACGGAAGTTTTAGTTATATTCACATATTTAGAGTTCCGACAAACATTATTTGTGAAATAACTAATCATTCAACATTATTTTGGATTTTTACTGTCATTATTTATATTACTTATCTGTAATCACGTACCTTGCACGAGTCTCCTTTTTTAATTACCTAAGGTATATCAACAAATGTGTACGTGGGGTTATTAAACTATTTAATTTAATTGTAATATTATATGTGTTGGTTCCCGAGCTATGGATAAGTAAGATTAAAATCGAAACAACAAGAATAACTGAAACAATTTCTGGATGTTGGCTCAACATTGGTGACAACATCTGACAAAAAACAGAATAAACCTTTAAAGAGTAATTGCAGCGGAAAAGTAAAAGACACAAAAGTTTATATTTTCAAGGGTATATATTAATATATCCCTTGATGGTCAATGACCAAAAGAATTGTATATAATATATACAATTATAAATGAATTTCTTTTTACTATTTTGCAATGAAAGCACGAAAAAGAAATTACAAAATAAAATGAAGTCGCAGATGACTTCGCCTAAGTTAAAAAGTCTAAAAGACAAATGAAACATCGTCACCACAATTGATTTACAATAAGCTTAATCTACAATAGAGATATCAATTGTAGTGTGAGACTGATGTTGCTAAAAGACTTAGGTTAAACGATTTTGATCCAGATTTCTGAAGCGAAATCCCGAGAGCTCTCTTGGTATTTTGACATTTTGATTCTGGATATCAATACTCTGAACTTCCTCCTCTATTTATAGTGTGGAACTTTCTTGAAACTCTCGCTGGTTGGTTGTGGAAGTTGAGAGAAATAAGGCTGCAGCTTGGACCTATTCCAGCTTCTTGAATTTCTCAACAACTTTGACTTGGTCTCCAAGTTGCTTGGTCTTCAAGTAGCTTCGATTCCAAGCTTGACTCTTTCAATTCCCACGTTTTAAATACAGCTCCATATTCAGCTTGCCTAGGGCATTTTTAACTCACAGTAACAAATACTGTTTTGGCCGGAAGAATAGGTAAAATCGTTTTCAAAGATGTCGGGTGAAATATTGCGGCAACATCGGAGACAACATCTGCAGGACACTGCGCATGTTGCGCAACATTGCAGACAATATCTGAAGAACACTGCAAGATGTTGTCCAGGCATAAAACCTGATATTGTCACAACACTCACACAACATCAACAATCTCCCCCTTTTTGCCTTTGTTCACAAAACTCCATACAAACCTAAAAATGTCGAGGATACGACTGATTGTAAATATTTTCCCTTAACATTTCAAATTCAGCAAGATCGTAGCCATGTTCCCCCTCAACCTGTAGTTTCAAGTTTCATGTATGTATTGTAAATTGGGTTAGCAAGAACATATGTTTGTCAGTCACAACATACATACAACATTGTTGTAAGTACCAAGAGACTAACATCCATACATCATCCACAAATAAAATATATACAAATATATTTACAGACCAAAAGTAGAACTGTCTCTTTATCTACACATATCAATATCCATCAGCGTGAAGTAAGACAAAACCAATTTAGAAGAAATACGAAATGTTGGTCAAAGTGTTGCATAACATTTGTCCCAACATATCTCCATACATGTATGTAGATATGTTGTTACAAATGTTACAACACTAATTCCAACATTACAATCTCCCCCTTTTATCTTTCTTCACAAAACCCACACATTAACCAAACATGAACAGTTCAGGTTCAACATCATCAATCTCCCCCTTGCTCTTTATTCAGCAACAACAACATCAGGCTGAGAAGCAACACCGTAGTAGCAGTCTCCCATGTATAGTAGAGATTGTACAACTTCAGCTCCTCCCCCTGCATTTCAGCTTCCTCAGGCTGCATAAATAACAATATTTTCTCCCCCTTTTTGTGGCGAAAAAAATATCATGAAATGAACTCTGGATGTTGTCTGCGATGTTGTGACAACATCAATGACAACATCTCTGTCAATGACTTTGACTAGATCGTTGATAATATTTCTGGCAACATCGTCATTTCCTGCTACCTTCTTTCAGGTCAAGTCAATGTTTCTATCCTAGAGGAAGACAATTATCCAATCTGCTGATAGGTATTGAGCTTGAGTTATTTGTATTCGACGGATGACTAATGTTCATTGGATTGAGTGGTATTTGACAGTTGCATTGACATTGGAGAGGTATTCTATTGGTGAATATGTAGGAGAGGATTTTAGGAATTAATCCGAATACGTTTATATATAGATATTGTATAGATTTGACATTTGGAGCAATGTAACATCTCACATACAATATATATATATAACAACCATCCATGATTGGAGTGTGACATGGTGATGAGTTCATCGGATAGCTAGAAAACAACCCGAGCAGATGATTATTTCCTCTTTTTTTTTTTTTTTTTAAAAAAATATATATTTTTCCGGGATTTTTTTTAAATGACATGAAAAATAACAAACAAGATGAATATTATATACAAGACAACATTTCTTTAAGCAACTCACAACAGTATTTCTCAAAAAGTAGGTAGTGTAGAATAATTGGAACTCTTCACATCCCTAAAACAAAGGGTTTTACATAGCACAAAACATCATTAACAATTTAAAAAGAAACGGTCCTCCAGAATTTTGGATTTTTGTTATTTAGAGAGACGTGTTACATACCACAATCCAGAAAAAAATAAGAAAAAACAAGATTGAACAATGTACTGGAACACGATGTTGTGAGTGATGTTGGCAACATTTCCAAGTTTTACAAGCATTGTGAGACTTCAAGGATTTTCTGATTTGACAAATGGTTTTCCGTAAATGTTCCCTATGAGATTGATCGGGCCAGATGTAACATTTTATCATTGTCCTTAATCAACTTAGTTGAACACATATGGATAAAAAATAAATATTAAGGAATTTTCAACCTTCTTGAAACACATGGTACTCCTATAGAATAGAAACGGTACCAAACATAAAGTTTTGCTCTTTTTGTATAAAACCAAATCTTTAGTTGAGGCTTCGCCTTCTTATGATACTCCCTTTTTATGATATAAATCATCGCAGAGAACGGTATCACATTCAAACATTGTCCTTGTGAAGTCATGCTTGATCCTTTTAAAAATAATGCAACATTACTACAACACATATCCTGTATATTGACTCAAACAGTAAATGTTATCCAGAATGTTAGGACAACATTTTGAACATCTACCTAGCCTGTCTTATTTTCAAAGAAAACAGAGACCATAAGATTTTTTCAAGCTAGAAAATCTCTCATGATCTAGGGGTTCGGTAAAAATGTCAGTTAGTTGAGAAAGAGTATCAACATGTTTGATTTGAACTAACTGTTTTTCCACTAAGTCTCTTAAAAGATGATGTCTTATGTCTATGTATTTTGTACGTGAATGCTGAACATGATTTTTGGAAATATTAATAGCACTCAGATTATCACAGTACAAAATCATAGTGTTGCTTGAAAAATATGTATAAGATTTGTTGCCAAGGTAAACAATATCCTCTACTTGTATTCTCCCTATCATTCACATCTCCAGCCCAATCCAAGTCACTAAATCCTATTAAGTTAGGATTAGTATTCTGGAATACAAAAATTCTCAACCCATATGTGCCAATAACATATTGAATAATACGTTTTATGGCATTTTAGTGGAATATTCGGGGACAGACTTGAACACATGCACACACAAAAACACTAAACATAATATTGGATGACTAACAGTAAGATACAAAAGACTACCTATCATGGATTGGTACAATGTTGGGTCAACATCTTCGCCAACATCGTCTTTACATACCTTTTTGCGAGAAGTCCATTCGAGTTTTCATATGTTTAGTATTCTCCAATCCAAATCTTCTAACTAGATTCTTGGCGTATTTGGTTTGTGAGATGAAAGTTTCATCTTCACTTTGCTTTATCTGCAGGCCTAAGAAATAAGTTAGTTCCCTAATCATGCTCATCTCAAATGTTGATCACATAGCCTCGACAAAAAAGTCTTAAGGTACGACTGTGAGGTCGAGCAAAAAACTATGTCATCTACATAAATTTGAGCGATGATAATATCTACACCGTGACGTTTTGTAAATAAAGTTCTATCAGATTCATCATGGCTAAAACCAAAATCAAGTAGAAGTCTAATCAAACGACCATACCACACACAAGAAGCTTGTTTCACCCTATACAAAACTTTTTTTTTTTGCTTGTATACATAATGTGGGTGGTGAGGATTCTCAAAACATAGACTTCCTTATCAAGAAAAACCATTTAGAAAGACACTTTTAACATTCATTTGGTACAAGATAATTTTTAGACAACAATCAATAGCAAGGGTAAGTCTAATTGATTCAATTCTATCCACATGTGAAAAAGGTTTCGTCATAGTTCATACATTTACCCTTAGTATAGCCTTGAGTCACTTAGATGAGCTTTATTTTGAACTATAGTTCTCGATTAGTCTGACTTAAAGATCCATTTAGTTCCAATAACATTTGAATTGTTAAGACTTGGAACCGGATCTCAGACATCATTTCGAGAATGTCGCTCAAGTTCTTCTTGCATTGCTTGAAACCAAAAATCATCTTTTAGTGCTTCCAAAATATTTTTGGTTCTAAAGTAGATATGAAACAAGAAAGACTAACCTGTTAGTATATGATAAACATACACACATACCTTACCATCTTTAGGTAGTTGATTGTTTATTTCTCTCTTGTTATAATTCCTTAAAAAACTCTCCCTATCACCTGGTCTGAGGGATGATTCTTACTAATCCTTGATGGAGGGTCTCTTGATCTTGCATTTCAGTTCTGGACTCCTCCTCCACTTCGACCCTTGTGATCTCTTCTTATGGTTCAGATGTTGCCTCTGATGTTGCGACAACATTCGATTCTACAGTTTGCTCTTTTTCTGCTGTAACTGCAATGATGTTTTCTGATGATTTACATGTCACGTCAGTAAGATCACCAAAAATAACATTGACCAACTCTTGTACGGTCTTGGTCCTCAGATTGTATATACAATAAGCATGACTAGCCAATAAAAATTCCTTTCTCATTCTTAGAGTCAAACTTCGCCAAATGATACATGTCATTTAAGATGTAACAAATGCACCCAAAAGAGATATAAAAGAAAGTCAATTATTATTTCAAAGGGTGTCATTTTAGTACTTGACCTTAGGTAGACTCTATTAGAGATGTGGTATTTAAGGATTCTTCCATACAAAACTCTTTGACATTTGTTTAGAATTTAACATTACTCTTCCCTTTCTTGCAAGGTTTTGTTCGTCCTTCCTGCTACCCCATTCTAAGGAGTTTTGGGAGCATAAATTTCATGGAAAAATCTCTTTCTCTTCACAAAATTTTGAAAAAAGAATGGTTTTCAAAATCCGTTCCATGATCGGACCTAGTCCAAAAAATAGGAGAACAAAACAGATTCATAATTCTAGAGTGTAAAATTTTAAACATATCAAAGGTTTATGAGTTTTCGTTTAAAGAAATATCTCATGTGTACCTCGAAAAATCATCCACAATAACAAAGGAATACCTCATGCCCGTAGGTTGTCTACTTCAATTGGATCCACATACACTAACTGGAAATAGAGAGACATACCTGAATGTTGTCCATCGTGTTGGGCAACATTAAGGGCAACATGAGTTTGCTTATCTTTCATACAAACTTCAGAGATTGTTTTACCTTGAGGACATCATAACAAAGCTGACTTATGCTAAGAAGGTTAGCAACTAAGCCATCAACATGAAGTACATTCTTCAAGGCTGGTTTAACAGGAACTTTCAGCGTTCATTTCCCAATAATCTTGATCTTACTCCTACCTCCAAAAGTCACGTAACCTCTTTTGAATGCCTCTTAGTTCTTCATAAAGCCTTTCGTACTTGTCATGTGGCATGAATGCTCACAATCAAAGTACCAAGAACCTGCAATGTTAGTTTTCTAATGCAGTAATATAGATATTACAAGTTAAGTCCATTTTGGGAACCCAATCTCTCTTAAAATGTTTTCTCCTTTTTCTGTTCAGAAATGTAGCTTCGAATGTTGTCTGAATGTTTGGACAACATTTTAGACGACATTTTAGGCAACACCATGTTCACAGAATTTTAAAGTTTGAAGTAGTATGTCATTATATTTCCAAGGAAATTTAAGTAACTACCCATATACTTCAGATTATTCTTTGATTTAGACAAGACAATCTTTTCTTTTACAAAAAGATTTTCTCATTTTTATCAACGAAACTAGGATAAACAATTTTAAGAGATTTTTGATACCAAATGTCTGCATATGAAGACTTACTGAAGACAAGAATTTCATCTAATTTTAAGATCCTTGTGTTGAGCTTCTGGAAAGTGGCTACGGCAGAATCCAAATTTTGCACGAACCTTACCAAATTAGAGACCCTCTTTGGTAAGTGCTACCTTTTAATGGGTAATTATGCCTTTTAAATCATGATTCTCACGAGTTAAAGATTTGACTTTTGAGTCACGTTGCTCAAAATCAATGATTAAAGCTTTACAAAGATTTTGTATTTCCTTAATCATGTCATCTTGAGAGTCAACTTGATCCAATCATATAACCTCACTAGATGAAATAAAATCACTAAAACAATTTACATCTGGATAGTAAAAATATTCATACCTTAGAGATGTTTCCGCAGATGTTGTCACTGATGTTGCCACAGATGTTGAGCAACACCTGCAGAGTACTGCAAATGTTGCTACAGATGTTGAGACAACATTGTCGATGACATCTTCGTTATCAACAGAAATTATTCGAAAACAACAGTCAACATTGCTTGTGATTTTGGTTCTGGATCTCCTTCTTCATCATCACTAAGAAAAACTCACCGACTCTTACCAAAATTCTAAGAGTGTTTGTACATTTATTAGCATAAACCCCAACTTGAGCATGCTTGTCCGGACTCAAGTTGTTTGAGATCAACTTTGGTATGATCCGAATTAATTTTTCTTAGTTACCATTTTGTGTATTTGAAGAAAATCTAGTGGACTGATGATTAAAAATTTGACTTTGGTACTCTTTGGATTTAGACTTAATCATTGTTGATCTTTCTCACCATCGAAATGAATTTTCAAGAAAGCAAGACAACATTAGCACCATCACAAACTTCTTCAATCGCACAAATCTTTATATTGAACTTCTCAGGAAGAGAACAGAGAGTCTTTACCACAAGTTGGGTGTTGGTTAAAGGAACACCAAACACTTGACATTTATTAGAAGGTATGTTGGGCAGAATGTTGTCAAACATTTGTCTCAACATATTCACATACATGAAATATGTTGTCACAAATGTTACGATATTAATTACAACATTATAATCTAAAAACGTCATTTAACTTTTCAAAATAGGATTTTACGTCTTCTGTTTCTTCCATCCTCAAAAGTTCATTTTTCCATTGTAGCTCGCATTATTGGTTTCTTCCGCCGTTCATTTGGATTTGGGTGTAACAAGAATGTCACATTTCTCATCCGGCGGCTACATTGATACAACCTACCCATGAATTATATATATCCATGCCCTAACATCAATTAATTTGATGTGAGAACATAGGCGTATTTTTCAATAGGCATAAATTGAATCAATGAAAAGTCTACCAATATTTTGGATTTGTCGGATCCATAGCTTAGAATAACATGACCAAGCACTTATTGTATCAAGTGTTGGCTCTGATACCACTTGTTGGGTCCCGGGCTATGGATAAGTAGGAATAAAATCGAAACAGCAAGAGTAACTTAAACAATTTCTGGATGTTGCCTCAACATTGATGGCAACATCTGACAAAAAATAGAATAAACCTTTAAAGAGTAATTACAGCGGAAAAGTAAAAGACACAAAGGTTTATATTTTCAAGGGTATATATTAATATATCCCTTGATGGTCAATGACCAAAAGAATTGTATATATTATATAAAATTACAAATGAATTCTTTTTACAATTTTGCAATGAAAGAACGAAAAAGAAATTACAAAATAAAATGAAGTCGCAGATGACTTCACCTAAGTTAAAAAGTCTAAAAGACAAATGCAACATCGTCACCACAATTGCTTTACAGTAAGCTTAATCTAGAATAGAGATAGCAATTATAGTGTGGGACAGATGTTGCTAAAAGACTTAGGCCAAAAGGTTTTGATCCAGTTTACGGCGAAATCCCGAGAGCTCTCTTGGTATTTTTACATTTTGATTTTGGATATCAATACTTTGAAGTTCCTCCTCTATTTATAGTGTGGAACTTCCTTTAAACTCTCGATGGTTGGTTGTGGAAGTTGAGAGAAAGAATGCTGCAACTTGGACCTATTCCAGCTCCTTGAATTTCTCAACAGCTTTGACTTGGTCTCCAAGTTGCTTGATCTTCAAGTAGCTTCGATTCCAAGCTTGACTCTTTCAATTCCCACGTTTTAAACACAACTCCATATTCAGCTTACCTAGGGCATTTTTAACTCACAGTAACAAATATTGTTTTGGCCGGAAGAATAGGCAAAATCGTTTTCAAAGATGTCGGGTGACATGATGCGGCAACATCGGAGACAACATATGCAAGACAATGCGGGTGTTGCGCAATATTTCGGGAAACATCTGCAGAACGCTGTAAGATGTTGTATAGGCATAAAACCTGATGTTGTATAGGCATACAACCTGATGTTGTCACAACACTCACACAACATCAACAATCTCCCCCTTTTTTCCTTTCTTCACAAAACTTCATACAAACCTAAAAATGCCTAGGATACGACTGATTGTAAATGTTTTCCCTTAACATTTCAAATTCAGCAAGATCGTAGCCATGTTTCCCCTCAACCTGCAGTTTCAAGTTTCAGGTATGTATTGTAAATTAGGTTAGCAGGAACACATATTTGTCAGTCACAACATACATACAACATTGTTGTAAGTACCAAGAGACTAACATCCATACATCATCCACAAATAAAATATATACAAATATATTTACAGACCAAAAGTAGAACTGTCTCTTTCTCTACACATATCAATATCCATCAGCGTGAAGTAAGACAAAACCAATTTAGAAGAAATACGAAATGTTGGTCAAAGTGTTGCATAAAATTTGTCCCAACATATCTCCATACATGTATGTAGATATATTGTTACAACACTAATTCCAACATTAACAATATGAACTGCGAAGGTAAGTCTATATACATCTTCTGATTGCTTAGGTAAAATAAGAAAAATGATATACTTTGGCAAAATAAAGCCAAAAACATGCCCTTTCTAAATATCATACCAATTTTGATACAATAATATGTGACAGTTATATATTATCGATTTTATCATGAACTATAAGCTCCCTCAGAATCTTATTTTAATTTTTTTATCAATACTTCAGTCAAAAATTGTGTCAAAGCAATAGTGATCCAATTTGATTTCTTATTAAAAACTCATAAAAGGAGTGCCATGCAAAAAGAAGGTAATAGTAGTAGTTACTAGTTACTCCAAAAACAACACAACAAACATGCAAGTAAAACAAAGTGAAGTTGGGTCTTCAATTACCACAAATGTAAAATGTGTCCTCTTAAGTATATAAAATGCAAAATATGCTTTGTAAGATCTCCTTTTTCTTTTTTCTCGGATAACATTCTTTAAAGTGATGTTACTTGATTTGCTTTGTGAAGTGAATGGGGTGTTTATATAGCGATCAATGCTCAATTAGAACTTGACAGATTCTTAAAAACATGTCTTACTGCATGCATGCTTATTTTTAAGTTTAAACACTTTTGCCAACTTTCTTTTCATTTTGCTTTATGTTTCGGGTTTCTTGTTTTACTCCCTTTTAAAAAAATATATATTACAAAGGCAGACAAGTGAAATTGGCCAGCAAAAAGAAAATCTTCTATGCGGCACTCTTTCTCACTTGACTTTCAATGGAACATTTATACCATGCAATTTTAAAATTATTTTCAATCGATAAATCTAGAAAAATAGTGTGGTAATCATAAACACCTATTTTGACATTACCTCGAACAATAACCTTCTCAAATATTTCCACGGGCTTATCAATTTGTGGTCGAGGTCTAAGAATATTTCTACCAGGATGTATTTGCATTCTTATGTCATACCTTCATAGAAATCACATGTCTTGAATATAATCGATGGAACCCCATTGTGTGAGGTATTTAGTTTTTATATCTAGCTTCTCAGATCGATTGATATTAGGGTTCTGAGCAGCAGGAGCTTGAATTGTTTTTGCATAGTTAGAGCTCGACAAAATTTCTCCCATAGAAACATTCGTCGGTAATATTGCCTTGTTATTCCCATCCAGACGAGCCATTTTCAGTATCTCCGACGTCCCCATAGGAGAAAGCGAAGCTCGAACGCGAAAAAAGTACAGAAAATAGCCCTTAGGAAATTAACAGTATAAAATGTACTGAGAACATTATTTTTAGAGAGAAAATGCACATAGAATGAGTGTCTTTCTCAGATGAATGAATCGTTGCTTCAAATTTTAGCTACATATATAGATATATGCATGTCTGAATTTAAAATAAATGATTGATATAAACACTTAACGAGTATTCTACCCAAATACTTACTTTTTTTCTTTTATTTTGTATTTTTATTATATGGTCAGTCACTAAACACGTCTCTTGCACTTATGTGTATATATATATTCTTGTAAATAAGTATAACAAATTTTACATCTAAAAATACTAAAGTTTTAGTTATATTCACATTTTTAGAATTCCGACAAACATTATTTGTGAAATAACTAATCATTCAATATTATTTTGCATTTTTACTGTCATTATATATATTACTTGTCTATAATCACGTACCTTGCACGAGTCTTCTTTTTTAATTACCTAAGGTATATCAACAAATGTGTACGTGGGGTTATTAAACTATTTAATTTAATTCTAATATTATATGAAATACGAAGGTAAGTCTATATACATCTTCTGATTGCTTAGGTAAAATAAGAAAAATGATATACTTTGGCAAACTAAAGCCAAAAATATGCTCTTTCTAAATATCATACCAATTTTGATACAATTGTAAACGTGTAGTATATAATAACAATTGTATTCCTACCCATAATTAGAATATATTTCATATATTGTGTAAATATAATTATGATAAGACTAGATTTCCTCTTGTGATTAGGTTTATGATTCATATTGTATAAGGGATGAACATTGTACACTATATATACTTTGATATTAATGAGAAGACTCCTTAATAGAGATTAATATCATCTTACATGGTATCAAAGCCAAAACCAAAACCCTATTTTTCTTTCTTCTCGCAGCCCCTCGGTATCAGCAAAACCGGCGGTTCTGATTTTTTTCGACTTCCAGTTCTTGTCCTCTCTAATAGTCAGACTCTCAATTCTCGAAAACCACTTTTGGTTTCTTTTTACACCCACTTGTCAAAAGCCTTTCCTCCTTTTTCCCGTAACCGAGAAAGCAACGAGTTTGTTATTTGTGCCTATAATTTTGTTTTCTTTTTCTTCCTTCGCCTAAAATTTATCCACTATAATGACTCCTCCTACAAATCCCATGACACCCTCTGCCACAGTCATCACACCCGAAATACCCAAACCATCTTTTCATCCGGCGCCCTAACCATTACCAACATCAAGAATTGTATTCCCATAATTCTTGTTGAAATTGAAGTATTCTCCTTAGGTTGAATTGTTTCGCAATCATGTATGTCTCTATGGCGTGCTTGATCATATCGATGATGATATTCCTCGCTCCCCGGAGGTTGATGAATCTACGTGGCGTCGTCTAGGCCTTGGCGTCAAACAATGGATATATGGTAGTATCTCTCAGGATCTTCTCCTGACTATCATAAAATCTTGCGCCACTGCCCGAGAATTGTGGATTCGTTTGGAGGAAAACTTTCAGGACAACAAGCACACTCGTGCTGTGTATTTTGAGGAACAATTTAACAACAGACATCTTGAAAAATTCTCCAACGTAGTTGAGTACTGCAAACAGTTAAAACTCCTTGCGGATCAACATTGTACACTATATATACTTTGATATTAATGAGAAGACTCCCTAAGGAAGATTAATATCATCTTACAACAATAATATGTGACAGTTCATTATGTCAGGCAAATATATATTATCGATTTTATCCTGAACTATGAGCTCCCTCATAATCTTGTTTTTAGTTTTTTATCAATACTTCAGTCATAAATTGTGTCCAAGCAACCGTTGATCCAATTTGATTTCTTGTTAAAAACTCATAAAAGGAGTGCCATGCAAAAAGAAGGTAATAGTAGTAGTTACTCCAAAAACAACACAACAAACATGCAAGTAAAAAAAAAGTGAAGTTGGGTCTTCAATTACCACAAATGTAAAATGTGTCCTCTTAAGTATATAAAATGCAAAATATGCTTTGTAAGATCTCCTTTTTCTTTTTTCTCGGATAACATTCTTTAAAGTGATGTTACTTGATTTGCTTTGTGAAGTGAATGGGGTGTTTATATAGCGATCAATGCTCAATTAGAGCTTGACAGACACCTCAAAACATGTCTTACTACATGCATGTTTATCTTTAAGTTTAAACACTTTTGCCAACTTTCTTTTCATTTTGCTTTCTGTTTTTGGTTTCTTGTTTTACTCTCATTTTTTTTCTTTTAACAAATATATTACAAATGCAGACAAGTGAAATTGGCCAGCAAAAAGAAAATCTTCTATGCGGCATTCTCTTTCTCACTTGACTTTCAATGGAACATTTATACTACGCAATTTTAAAATTATTTTCAATTAAGAAATTTAGAAAAATAGTGTGGTAATCATAAACACCTATTTTGACATTACCTTGAACAATAACCTTCTCAAATTATTCCATGAGCTTATCAATTTGTGGTCGAGTTCTAATGAATATTTCTACCAGGATGTATTTTCATTCTTATGTCATACCTTCATAGAAATCACCTGTCTTGAATATAATCGATGGAACCCCATTGTGTGAGGTATTTAGTTTTTATATCTGGCTTCTCAGATCGATTGATATTAGGGTTCTGAGCAGTAGGAGTTTAAATTGCTTTTGCATAGTTAGAGCTCGACAAAATTTCTCCCATAGAAACATTCGTCGGTAATATTGCCTTGTTATTCCCATCCAGACGAGCCATTTTCAGTATCTCCGGCGTCCCCATAGGAGAAAGCGAAGCTCGAACGCGAAAAAAGTACAGAAAATAGCCCTTAGGAAATTAACAGTATAAACATTATTTTTAAAGAGAAAATACACATAGCATGAGTGTCTTTCTCAGATGAATGAATCGTTGCTTCAAATTTTAGCTACATATATAGATATATGCATGTCTGAATTTAAAATAAATGATTGATATAAACACTTAACGAGTATTCTACCCAAATACTTACTTTTTTTCTTTTATTTTGTATTTTTATTATATTGTCAGTCACTAAACACGTCTCTTGCACGTATGTGTATATATATATATATTCTTGTAAATATGTATAAGAAATTTTACATCTAAAAATACTAAAGTTTTAGTTATATTCACATTTTTAGAATTCCGACAAACATTATTTGTGAAATAACTAATTATTCAACATTATTTTGGATTTTTACTGTCATTATATATATTACTTGTCTGTAATCACGTACCTTGCACGAGTCTCCTTTTTTAATTACCTAAGGTATATCAACAAATGTGTACGTGGGGTTATTAAATTATTTAATTTAATTCTAATATTATATGAAATACGAAGGTAAGTATATATACACTTCTGATAGCTTAGGTAAAATAAGAAAAATGATATACTTTGGCAAAATAAATCAAAAATATGCTCTTTCTAAATATCATACCAATTTTGATACAATTGTAAACGTGTAGTATATAGTAACAATTGTATTCCTACCCATAATTAGAATATATTTCATATATTGTGTAAATATAATTATGATAAGACTAGATTTCCTCTTGTGATTAGGTTTATGATTCCTATTGTATAAGGGATGAACATTGTACACTATATATACTTTGATATTAATGAGAAGACTCCTTAATAGAGATTAATATCATCTTACATGGTATCAAAGCCAAAACCAAAACCCTATTTTTCTTTCTTCTCGCAGCCCCTCGGTATCAGCAAAACCGGCGGTTCTGATTTTTTTCGACTTCCAGTTCTTGTCCTCTCTAATAGTCAGACTCTCAATTCTCGAAAACCACTTTTGGTTTCTTTTTACACCCACTTGTCAAAAGCCTTTCCTCCTTTTTCCCGTAACCGAGAAAGCAACGAGTTTGTTATTTGTGCCTATAATTTTGTTTTCTTTTTCTTCCTTCGCCTAAAATTTATCCACTATAATGACTCCTCCTACAAATCCCATGACACCCTCTGCCACAGTCATCACACCCGAAATACCCAAACCATCTTTTCATCCGGCGCCCTAACCATTACCAACATCAAGAATTGTATTCCCATAATTCTTGTTCAGGAAATTGGTCAGTATTCTCCTTGGGTTGAATTGTTTCGCAATCATGTATGTCTCTATGACGTGCTTGATCATATCTATGACGATATTCCTCGCTCCCCGGAGGTTGATGAATCTACATGGCGTCGTCTAGACGCCGGCGTCAAACAATGGATATATGGTAGTATCTCTCAGGATCTTCTCCTGACTATCATGAAATCTTGCGCCACTGCCCGAGAATTGTGGATTCGTTTGGAGGAAAACTTTCAGGACAACAAGCACACTCGTGCTGTGTATTTGGAGGAACAATTTAACAACACACATCTTGAAAAATTCTCCAACGTAGTTGAGTACTGCAAACAGTTAAAACTCCTTGCGGATCAACATTGTACACTATATATACTTTGATATTAATGAGAAGACTCCCTAAGGAAGATTAATATCATCTTACAACAATAATATGTGACAGTTCATTATGTCAGGCAAATATATATTATCGATTTTATCCTGAACTATGAGCTCCCTCATAATCTTGTTTTTAGTTTTTTATCAATACTTCAGTCATAAATTGTGTCCAAGCAATAGTGATCCAATTTGATTTCTTCGTTAAAAACTCATAAAAGGAGTGTCATGCAAAAAGAAGGTAATAGTTGTAGTTACTAGTTACTCCAAAAACAACAAAACACACATACAAGTAAAATTGGCCAGCAAAAAGAAAATCTTCTATGCGGCATTCTCTTTCTCACTTGACTTTCAATGGAACATTTATACCACGCAATTTTAAAATTATTTTCAATTAAGAAATCTAGAAAAATAGTGTGGTAATCATAAACACCTATTTTGACATTACCTTGAACAATAACCTTCTCAAATTATTCCACGAGCTTATCAATTTGTGGTCGAGTTCTAATGAATATTTCTACCAGGATGTATTTTCATTCTTATGTCATACCTTCATAGAAATCACCTGTCTTGAATATAATCGATGGAACCCCATTGTGTGAGGTATTTAGTTTTTATATCTGGCTTCTCAGATCGATTGATATTAGGGTTCTGAGCAGTAGGAGTTTAAATTGCTTTTGCATAGTTAGAGCTCGACAAAATTTCTCCCATAGAAACATTCGTCGGTAATATTGCCTTGTTATTCCCATCCAGACGAGCCATTTTCAGTATCTCCGGCGTCCCCATAGGAGAAAGCGAAGCTCGAACGCGAAAAAAGTACAGAAAATAGCCCTTAGGAAATTAACAGTATAAACATTATTTTTAAAGAGAAAATGCACATAGCATGAGTGTCTTTCTCAGATGAATGAATCGTTGCTTCAAATTTTAGCTACATATATAGATATATGCATGTCTGAATTTAAAATAAATGATTGATATAAACACTTAACGAGTATTCTACCCAAATACTTACTTTTTTTCTTTTATTTTGTATTTTTTTTATATGGTCAGTCACTAAACACGTCTCTTGCACTTATGTGTATATATATATTCTTGTAAATAAGTACAACAAATTTTACATCTAAAAATACTAAAGTTTTAGTTATATTCACATTTTTAGAGTTCCGACAAACATTATTTGTGAAATAACTAATTATTCAACATTATTTTGGATTTTTACTGTCATTATATATATTACTTGTCTGTAATCACGTACCTTGGACGAGTCTCCTTTTTTAATTACCTAAGGTATATCAACAAATGTGTACGTGGGGTTATTAAATTATTTAATTTAATTCTAATATTATATGAAATACGAAGGTAAGTATATATACACTTCTGATTGCTTAGGTAAAATAAGAAAAATGATATACTTTGGCAAAATAAATAAAAAATATGCTCTTTCTAAATATCATACCAATTTTGATACAATTGTAAACGTGTAGTATATAGTAACAATTGTATTCCTACCTATAATTAGAATATATTTCATATATTGTGTAAATATAATTATGATAAGACTAGAATTCCTCTTGTGATTAGGTTTAGGATTCCTATTGTATAAGGGATGAACATTGTACACTATATATACTTTGATATTAATGAGAAGACTCTTTAATAGAGATTAATATCATCTTACATGGTATCAAAGCCAAAACCAAAACCCTATTTTTCTTTCTTCTCGCAGCCCCTCGGTATCAGCAAAACCGGCGGTTCTGATTTTTTTCGACTTCCAGTTCTTGTCCTCTCTAATAGTCAGCCTCTCAATTCTCGAAAACCACTTTTGGTTTCTTTTTACACCCACTTGTCAAAAGCCTTTCCTCCTTTTTCCCGTAACCGAGAAAGCAACGAGTTTGTTATTTGTGCCTATAATTTTGTTTTCTTTTTCTTCCTTCGCCTAAAATTTATCCACTATAATGACTCCTCCTACAAATCCCATGACACCCTCTGCCACAGTCATCACACCCGAAATACCCAAACCATCTTTTCATCCGGCGCCCTAACCATTACCAACATCAAGAATTGTATTCCCATAATTCTTGTTCAGGAAATTGGTCAGTATTCTCCTTGGTTTGAATTGTTTCGCAATCATGTATGTTTCTATGACGTGCTTGATCATATCTATGACGATATTCCTCGCTCCCCGGAGGTTGATGAATCTACATGGCGTCGTCTAGACGCCGGCGTCAAACAATGGATATATGGTAGTATCTCTCAGGATCTTCTCCTGACTATCATGAAATCTTGCGCCACTGCCCGAGAATTGTGGATTCGTTTGGAGGAAAACTTTCAGGACAACAAGCACACTCGTGCTGTGTATTTGGAGGAATAATTTAACAACACACATCTTGAAAAATTCTCCAACGTAGTTGAGTACTGCAAACAGTTAAAACTCCTTGCGGATCAACATTGTACACTATATATACTTTGATATTAATGAGAAGACTCCCTAAGGAAGATTAATATCATCTTACAACAATATGTGACAGTTCATTATGTCAGTTAAAACTGCACGGAGTTCCTATATATATTATATCAGATAGAGGAGCCCAGTTTACGGCTAACTTCTGAAGGTCCTTCCAGAAGGGGTTAGGGACACAGGTGAGTCTCGATCTGTGTTTCATCCTCGATCGACAGACAGCGCATCGTACTATCCAGACACTTGAGGATATACTGCGGGCCTGTGTTATTGATTTCAGGGGTAGCTGGGAGGATCATTTGCCTCTTGTTGAGTTTGCTTATAACAACAGCTACCATTCTAGCATTCAGATGGCGCCATATGAGGCTTTGTATGGGCGAAAGTGTAGGTTGCCGATTGGTTGGTTCGACATGGGCGAGGTTCAGTTAGTTGGCCCAGACTTGATTCAACAGGCTGTGGATAAGGTGAAGCTTATCCAGGAGAGACTGTTAGAAACTCAGAGTCTGCAGAAGTCTTATGCAGATAATCGGCGTCGGCACTTGGAGTTTCAGGTTGACGATTGGGTCTTCTTGAAAATATCACCCATGAAGGGTGTGATGAGGTTCGGAAAGAAGGGGAAACTTAGCCCAAGGTACATTGTGTCATGACCCGAACCCCGGGCCCGTGACTGGTGCCCTACCTGGGCACCCTTCTACCTAACTGACACAAGTAAACCGCGAAACTAAATAACACCTTGTTTTTTTTTAAAACCAACGAACATGCAAAGGCAAAGCCGACAAGGCTGCCATATATATACATAATCAAAAGCACTACAATGTACACGAGTCCAATCCCACATATGAATACAGACCTCTAAGAGTTTTACTGAACTATGACGGGACAAGGCCCGTGCTACCATAATCGCATACAAAGCAGATCTTGAAGGATCTATACCAAAATGATAAGATCCTGAACAGATGGAGCTATCCAAAAACTCTGAGCAAGGTCCTACACTTGCAGATCATCGAAATGTGTACCTAAACCTGCGGCATGAACGCAGCCCCCCGGAGAAAGGGGGTCAGTACGAAGAATGTACCAAGTATATGAAACAATAAGTATTGTAAAGGAAATCACATAGTCCACATATAACCGAAAGCAAGTATGATAACTCAAAACAACAGCACACTGAACCTTGCAAACATGAGAGTAATGCAATCATTTTTACCTTTTAAATTATGCCTTTAACAATGAGATTAACTGTTCCACTTTAAGTCATAAACACATTGCACCCTTTCATTAATGAAATCACTACTGTTTCAAAACATGAAGGTCGTGCCAGTGCCAGGGTCAACCACCCTCTGTGTTATAATGCAACCTATCATAGAACTATTTCACCCGCAAGGGACTATTTCACCCGCATAGGTCACGTGGACCCGCAATGAGTCATCGGTACACGATACTCGCATCACGGATAGTTAATCCATGACTTATATATCCTGGGAATTTAACCCACCGAGTCTATCCGACCCGCCGTGTGTGTGTACCACTCACACCATGGGGAGCTAGTCCATGATATCTCTTGAACCAAGTTGCCGGCCCTTTATGGAGGGACGCGGAGATGTGGAAATACGACACTTGCACGAATTTCTATATGAGCAACCCATATGCAAGCAAACCATTCTTGACCTTTATTTATAAAATGAATAAACCATCATTTTAGCAAACCAAGACAATACCATGCCTTTCTTTTTTACACAAACCAAGACAATACCATGTCTTTCCTTTTTACATAAACCAAGACAATACCATGTCTTTACACAAATCAAGACAATTACCATGCCTTTCCTTTTTACATAAACCAAGACAATACCATGCCTTTACACAAATCAAGACAATTACCATGCCTTTCCTTTTTACATAAACCAAGACAATTACCATGCCTTCTTTTTTTACACAAACCAAGAGTAATTCTTATTTAAGCAAGTCAAAGTACTATCAAGGCACAAATAGAAAAATTCTCATTTAAACAAGCCAAAGTACTATCAAGGCACAAATAGAATAATTCTCATTTAAACAAGCCAAAGTACTTCATACGTCCATTCTTTTCAAAAGACTCGTTTTTATATAAAACCCCAAGATACTAACACCCGTAGTATCAAGACATGTCTATTTTTCAAATTAAGTTACTACACCTTTAGAAATTCATTTCAAGGCTTTGAAACCAAGTAACTTTAAATTTCACAACCTAGACAACTCATGCCTATCAATCAAATAGACCACTCTCTTAACCTTTCATAAAGTCGTTATAACTAACTTCCCATAAAGCCGTTATAATTCTTTATGTATTAGACAAATTCATTCTTTTTATAACCAAGAGACTTATGCTTTTAAAACCAAGTATCATATACTTTCAAATCAAGCTTCTTAACTTTAGAAATCAAGTCTCTAAACTTTAGAAATCAAGTCTCTTAACTTTAGAAATCAAGTAGCTTATACTTTTAAATCCCAAGTAACTCACACCTTTAAAACAAGTTACTTCTATTTAAATCATGTCATTTCTCCTCCTTTAAATCAATTAAGTAAATCACTCATTTGACTCCCCTAAAGTCGTTATAACAAACTTCCCATCAAACCATTATAACAACCTTTAGGTTTTGGAACTAAGGCACTATCCAAGAGATTAGGAAACCACTTCCTTTTTAAGACTCTAAGTACTTCAAGTAAAACAACCTTCACTTTTGAAAATCCAACTTTTATCAAGGGAATGAATTATAACAACTTCTAATTTAAACATCCAAAGTACAATCAAGGAAGTATATAGAACAACTTCTATATTAGGCAGTCCAAGTACAATCAAGGAGTAGATCATTTAAGGAGTAGGATTTACTTACTTTACCATAAGGAATCATGCTAGAAGAAGAGGAGATGGTTCACATACCTTTTCGGCTTAATCCACAAGCTAAGTCGAATACGCCGCACGTAGAATTGTCAACCTATAATGGCCACAACACGACTATTAACTTCTAGTTTCTAACGTAGAATGATACTAAGTATAAGGTCTCTTATTCTACGGAAAATTGGGCAGAACTTCCTTTGTTTCTACGTACTTTTCCACCTTTTTCAAGGCCCAAAATCAATAACCAATATGCCACATTTAAGGCTCAACACATCAACCAATCAAAGGGGATTACACGCCTTACAATACGTATAAAATTCTGCCCCACAATTAATACCAAGTAGTTCAATATCCAAAGCCATTCTCGGCTAACATGTACAACAACACAAAGTCCTTTCCAATATTTTTTTCAATCCAAGTTGTTAAGTCTAACATGTTATATAGTCGTAACCAACTTTAACAACTATAATTCATTCTTTATATAACATGCGGCGACTAAACTAATAACCAAATTGAATTTCAATCTCAAAGGCTAAACATGGTAGTTTTGGATTAGTGGTTCCAATATCTATAAAACTTATCAAACTTCAATGTATACATCTCATGCTTGTTTATATCCATAACTACAACAATAAGTAATCTTTAATCACTAAAACGACAAGATTGTTACCTTGATAAGCCCTTATAAAATTCCAAGATTCAAAGTCGCTCCTTAGAAAATCTTAGCTGCTTTCCTTCACGCTCCAATCCTCTATTTGAAGCCCTTAGAAGTTCACAAACAACTTACCTTCACTTTCCAATCAAAACTATGAAAACGACTTAGGTTTTCATCTTGCGACTAACGTGAAAACGTCGTTTTTCCGGAATCTTTCTATTGAGATATCCTTATAATACCCCTAGGAACCTTGGGTTAAAGTATTGTGAATTATGATCCACATTTGCAAAATTTTTGTGTGAGAGAATGGACAAAGCCGAGAGCCCTCTAGTCTTGCTCAAAGTTTTCTCAAATTTTTTCTAAGTGTTGAGATAAGTCTTGCTACTAGTGTAGTATATATAACATAATGGAGGGTCAAGATTATAACACTTGTGGGGTTTGGATGAAGAGGATTAAATATCAAGTGTCAACTTGGCTTAGTTGACTTGGTCAATTTTATCAAGCTTTGGGCTTGCAAGACTTGATCATCTTTCCCTTGTTCATTTGACCATTATACTCTTGGTCCATTTCGTCCAAGTCCATGCAAGGGGGTGACACGTGTCTCCCTCCCATTCGTCCATAAAATTTCGTAACCCTCGTGGGCCCCACAAAACGTAAAATTTCTCGGGTGGGCCCTACGTGTCCAAATCCGAAAATTAAATTCCATAGTTCCGATAAATTCCAACAGTCTCAAATAACAATTCTCGATGTGAATATTTTTCCTTTCCGAAGTTCGGAAGATTTTTCTTCGGAAAAACAATTCTTTCTTTCGTACCAATTTTCAAGTCTTGTGTTCTCGCGTCTATTCTCTTATACATGTCCTGGAATTACGGGGTGTAACACATTGGGCCTTACCAGATAATCCGTAGAGTAGGCAAGGTTGCCTATGAGTTGGATCTGCTATCCGATTTAGAGGCGGTACATCCGGTCTTCCATGTTTCTATGTTGCGGAAGTGTATCAGAGATCCATCGATAGTTTTCCCAGCTAGCGAGGTCCAGGTGACAGAGGGATTATCGTATGAGGAGAGCCCCATAGCGATACTCGATCGCCTGGTCAGGCGACTGCGGACCAAGGACGTGGCTTCCGTCAAAGTTTTGTGGCGGAATGATAATAGGGAAGAGATGACTTGGGAGGTAGAGAAGGACATGATGGAGAAATATCCTCACTTATTTCCCTACACCTTCAGGTAATCCATTTCCCTTACTTGTCAGTTTTAATTAAAGTATTTTGCTTAAATGCTATTATGTGGCCATGTGTGGCATATTTTGGGATGTTGGGTGTAGTTGAAGGAGACTATGTCGCTATCTAATTGGTTGACTCCAAAAGAACATTCGGGGACGAATGCTTCTACGGGGCGAAGAATGTTACACCCCGTAATTCCAGGACATGTATATAAGAACGTACGTAAGAAATTTGAGACTTGTAGAATTTATCGGAATTATGGAAATATCGGGAAATGAAATATTATGATGAATGAGAGGGTGACACGTGTCACCCCCCTTACATGGTCTTGGTCGAAATTGACCAAGGGTAGAAAGGTCATGACCAAGGTAAGATGATCAAGTCTTCACAAGCTAAGGCTTGACATTGTTGACCAAGTCAATGAGCCACTTGACTAGATATTTAAATCCTCTTCATCCAAACCCCACAAGTGTTGTAATCTTAACCCTCCATTTAATTATATATTCATCCAAGTAGCAAGACTTGTCTCAACACTTAGAAAAAAATAGAGAACTTGTGTGTTCTTGCTAAAAGCTCTCGGGTTTGCTCATCCATGAACAAGAAAAATTTTCGTTTGTTGTCCCTAATTCACAATACTTCAACCCAAGGTTCCTAGAGGTATTGTAAGGTTATCTCAATAGAAAGATCCCGGAAAAGCTACGTTTTTACATTAGTCGCAAGGTGAAAACCTAAGTTGTCTTCATAAGTTTTGATTGAAAATTGAAGGGAAGTTGTTTATGAACTTCTAAGGGCTTCAGATAGAGGATTGGAGCGTGAATGAAAGGAGCTAAGTTGCTAAGGAGCGACTTTGAATCTTGAAGTTGGATTAAGGCTTGTCAAGGTAACAATCTTGTCATCTTAAGTGATTAAAGAATTCATGTTGTTGTAGTTATACATTTAAACAAGCATGAAATATATGTATAGGAGATTGAAATGTTATGGAATATTTGGAAGAAATCTGAAAGTTGCATGATTAGCCTTAAGATTGTAATTCGATTTAGTTATTAGTTTTAGTCGTCGCATGTTATATAAAGAAGGGATTGTAGTTGTTATTATCGATTGCGGCTATATAACATGTTAGACTAAACAACTTGGATTGAAAATAAATTGGATAAGACTTTACATTGTTGAATATTGTGGCCGAGAATGGCATTGGCTATTGAACTACTTGGTAATAATTGTGGGGCATAATTTTACACGTCCTGTAAGGCGTGTAATCCCCTTTGATTGGTTGATGAATTGAGCTTAAATGTGGCATTTTGGTTATTGAATTCGAGCCTTGAAAAAGGTGGAAAAGTACATAGAAACAAAGGAAGTGTTGTCCAATTTTCCGTATAATAAGTGACTTTACACTTAGAATATTCTACGTTTGAAAGCTAGAAGTTGATAGACGTATTATGGTCATTATAGGTTGACATACTACGTACGACATATTGGACTTAGCAAGTGGATTGAACCGAAGAGGTATGTAGAACTTTCCCTATCTTTTGAGCATGAGTTTTATAAATATATAATACGGTGGACGTACGAGTTTTAAAGGAATTCGGTTCATTTTGATATCATTGCCTTAATCTAATAATGTCTAAGTTTGGTTGAGTTAGAGAATTAACTCACTTGCCTTTAAAAGATGAAATTGTCTTAATTGTCTAAAACATAAAGAGTTATAACGGTTTTATGGAAAGTTAGTTATAACGGCTTTATGGAAAGTTAAGAGATTGGTCTACTTAATTTATAGGCATGTGTTGCCTACGTTGTGAAAGTATAAGTGCTTGATGTTCTTAAAAGCTTGGGTTTGAGTTTCTAAAGGTATAGTACTTGGGGTTAAATTCCCGGATTTGACATGACATGCTAGTGCCTTGAGTCTTATAAAATGATAGGTGATTTATCTTAAAGCAAATGAGAGTCCTAAATGATTTTAGGTTGCATATGTTGCTCTCGATATATATTCGGGCAAGTATTATATTTTCATATCACTGAGTCCCTCACTTGAGGGCCGGCAATCATGTGTTATGTTGCGGGTTAAATTCCCTTGATATTGTTTTATTCCGTGAATTTGCTCTCCACGGTGCAGGTATTTACATATACTCATTGCGGGTCCACGTGACCTATGCGGGTTAAATTCCCATGACTATTCTGTGGGCTAGCTCTCCACGATGCGGGTATTTACATATACTCATTGCGGGTCCACGTGACCTATGCGGGTTCGATTCCCATGCGGGTTAAATTCCCATGAATAGAATTGCAAATGGTATTACGGGCGGGTAGCCCTGTAATGATCATAACCTTCCTACTTTTAAACGACAAAAGATACTCTCATTAGTCTCATTGTTAGTAAGGCACAATATATTTTTAATTTGATTATCATACATGTCTCCAGCTTTATTTTAGACTTATGATTAATTACAGTATTTCCAGTTTTACATACTTGGTACATATTTTGTACTGACCCCCTTTGCTCGGGGGATGTGTTCATGCCGCAGGTAGGGGTAAGCAGGTTGTGGATCCTCACTCTTAGGATCACTGATCAGTTGTCAGAAGGCTCCATTTCTCCGGAGGCTTGTCTTTTGGTACGGTTTCCCTGATGTTGTAGATTTATGTACATTCAGGGGTATGGCGGGGTCCTGTCCCGTCACAGTTGTTATGTAAAAGTTCTTAGAGGTCTGTAGTCATATCTTGTGGATTGGGTTGTAAAAAGAAAGAGGTAACTGCTTTTGGGCTTATGTACATATTTTTTTTGGAAGGTGGCCTTATTGGCTAGCCTGTTGATATTTCATGACTTGTACTTTTTGAGTTGTATGTATGTTCCGCTACTATTCTCTGATGTATACATAAGGGTGCAGTAGGGCACCGATCAGCGGGTCGGGTCGTGACAGATATTATACATGCCGATTTATGGACATCACCTATTGTTATTTCTCTCGGTCATAAATATTATCTTGTCTTACAAGATGATTTTTCCCACTATGTTTGGTTATATCCTCTCAAATTTAAATCGGAAGTATTTGCCAAATTTCTTGAGTTTCGAAAGTTCATTCAAACACAATTTAAAAATGGTATAAAATCATTTCAGTACGATAATGGTGGTGAATTCAACAACTCTATGTTTCACCGATTTTGTACTAATAATGGCATGGTATTTCTCTTCTCCTGCCCCCATACTTCCCCACAAAACGGTAAAGCTGAATGAATCATTCACACCATTAACAATATAATTCACACTCTATTGATTCATGCCTTCCTCCCTCCGTCCTTCTAGGTTTATGCTGCTAAGATTTCAGAATACATTCTAAATATTCTCCCAACTAGCACTCTTCACAATATGATCCCTACCGAAATCCTCTATCACAGAGTCCTCTCCTACAATCATTTATGGATTTTTGGTTGTCTATGTTACCCTAACCTTGCCTCTACCGCCCCTCACAAACTAGCCCCCCGGTCCACTCCATGTGTCTACCTAGTCTTCCCGCCGAACCATAGGGGATATCTCTACCATGACTTGTCCACTTGTCAAATCCATATTTCTCGTCACATAACATTCGACGAGACCACATTCCCGTTCTCAAATCCTCAGAAATTCCAGAAATTGGATTACTCCTTTCTTGACGAGTCTGTCATCTCTCCTCTCATTCTCAGTCAACTAGATCATAGCACAACTGAAAACTCACCTTCTCTGCTCAGTGATCCATTATCAGCATCAGCGCCGCGGCCCCAAGGGGAGGCACCGCGGCGCCAAAACTTCAGAGAGCACTGTAATATTTCACCGTCGTCAGCGCCGCGGCCCCAAGATGAGGCGCCGTGGCGCCAAAACTTTAGAGAGCACTGTACCTCAGGCGCCGCAACCCTTGATCACAGTGTCGCGGTGCCTTCAACGACATTTTCTCCACCTCCTCTTATCCGACCTTACCCTATGTATCGGATCCTACCACTCAGCCACCACAGACACCCACTGTCCCCACTCACCATATGGAAACTCATGCCAAACAGGAGATCTTCAAACCCAAAGTCCAATTTAACCTGTCTGCCCAAACCATCTCTTCACTTCTCAAGAACCCCAAATTGGCCAAACAAGACCCTAATTGGAATGCGGCAATGTATGAGGATTTCAATGCTTTGACTAAACAGCACACGTGAGATCTAGTACCTAGACTGGAGAGCGTGAATGTGATCCATTGTATGTGACTTTTTCGTCGCAAATTCAGAGACAATGAAGATCTTGAGAGGTAAAAGGCACGACTTGTAGCTAATGGCAAAAATCAGCAGGAGGGAATTGATTGTGGTGAGACATTCAGTCTGGTTGTCAAACCGGCTAACATTCGAATAATTCTGACCATAACCATGGGAAAACACTATTTTGGATTTTTACTGTCTTTATATATATTACTTATCTATAATCACGACCTTGCACGAATCTCCTTTTTTAATTAAGTAAGGTATATCAACAAATGTGTACGTGGGGTTATTAAACAATTTAATTTAATTCTAATATTATATGAAATACGAAAAGTAAGTCTATATACATTTTCTGATTGCTTAGGTAAAATACAAAAAATGATATACTTTGGCAAAATAAAGCCAAAAATATGCTCTTTCTAAATATCATACCAATTTTGATACAATAATATGTGACAGTTATATATTATCGATTTTACCTGAACTATGAGCTCCCTCAGAATCTTGTTTTTAATTTTTTAGTAGTTAGTAGTAGTAGTAGTTACTAGTTACTCCAAAAACAACAAAACAAACATACAAGTAAAAACAAATGTGAAGTTGGGTCTTCAATTACCACAAATGTAAAATTTGTCCTCTTAAGTATATAAAATGCATAATGTGCTTTGTAAGGTCTCCTTTTTCTTTTTTGTCGGATAACATTCTTTATAGTGATGTTATTTGATTTTCTTAGTGAAGAGAATGGGGTGTTTATATAGCGATCAATGCTCAATTAGAGCTTGACAAACACCTAAAAACATGTCTTACTGCATTCATGTTTATCTTTAAGTTTAAACACTTTTGCCAATTTTCTTTTCATTTTGCTTTATGTTTTTGGTTTCTTGTTTTACTCTCATTTTTATTCTTTTAAAAAATATATTACAAAGGTAGACAAATGAAATTGGCCAGCAAAAAGAAAATCTTCTATGCGGTATTCTCTATCTCACTTGACTTTCTATGGAACATTTATATCACACAATTCTAAAATTATTTTCAATCCAGAAATCTAGAAAAATAGTGTGGTAATCATAAACATCTATTTTGACATTACCTCGAACAATAACCTTCTCAAATTTTTCCACGAGCTTATCAATTTGTGGTCGAGTTCTAATGAATATTTCTACCAGGATGTATTTGCATTCGTGTGCCATACCTTCATAGAAATCACTTGTCTTGAATATAATCGATGGAACCCCATTGTGTGAGGTATTTAGTTTTTATATCTGGCTTCTCAGATCGATTGATATTAGGGTTCTGAGCAGCAGGAGCTTGAATTGCTTTTGCATAGTTAGAGCTCGACAAAATTTCTCCCATAGAAATATTCGTCGGTAATATTGCCTTGTTATTACCATCTAGACGAGCCATTTTCAGTATCTCCGGCGTCCCCATGAGGAAAAATTGAAGCTCGAACGCGAAAAAAGTACAAAAAATAGCCGTTAGGAAATTAACAGTATAAAATATACTGAGAACATTATTTTTAGAGAGAAATGCACATAGCGTAAATGTCTTTCTGAGATGAAGGTATCGTTGCTTCAACTTTTAGCTACAGATATAGATATATGCATGTCTGAATTCAAAATAAAGGATTGATATAAACATTTAACGAGTATTCTACTCAAACACTTACTTTTTTTCTTTTATTTTGTATTTTTATTATATTGTCAGTCACTAAACACGTCTCTTGCACGTATGTGTATATATATATATATATATATATATATATATATATATATATATATTCTTGTAAATATGTTTAACAAATTTTACATCTAAAAGTACTGAAGTTTTAGTTATATTCACATTTTTAGAGTTCCGACAAATATTATTTGTGAAATAACTAATCATTCAACATTATTTTGGATTTTTAATGTCATTATATATATTACTTGTATGTAATCACATACATTGCACGAGTCTCCTTTTTTAATTACCTAAGGTATATCAACAAATGTGTACGTGGGGTTATTAAGCTACTTAATTTAATTCTAATATTATATGAAATACGAAGGTAAGTCTATATACATCTTCTGATTGCTTAGGTAAAATAAGAAAAATGATATACTTTGGCAAAATAAAGCCAAAAATATGCTCTTTCTAAATATCATACTAATTTTGATACAATAATATGTGACAGTTCATTATGTCAGCCAAATATATATTATCGATTTTATCCTGAATTATGAGCTTCCTCATAATCTTGTTTTTAATTTTTTATAAATACGTCATTCATAAATTGTGTCCAAGCCATAGTAGTAGTAGTTACTAGTAGGAGTGCCATGCAAAAAGAAGGTAATAGTAGTAGTTACTAGTTACTCCAAAAACAACAAAACACACATACAAGTAAAAAAAATGTAAAGTTGGGTCTTCAATTACCAGAAATGTAAAATTTGTCCTCTTAAGTATATAAAATGCAAAATGTGCTTTGTAAGGTCTCCTTTTTCTTTTTTTTTGTCGGATAACATTCTTTAAAGTTATGTTGTTTGATTTGCTTAGTGAAGAGAATGGGGTGTTTATATATTGATCAATGCTCAATTAGAGCTTGACAGATATCTTATTGCATGCATGTTTATATTGATCAATGCTCGTAATAACTCTGTCTCCGTTGATTTTGACCCTTATGGTTTCACTGTGAAAGATCTTCATACGGGGACACCTCTTACGAGATGCAATAGCACGGGGGATCTTTATCCATTCACTCCACCTCCGCTGTCAGATCTAGCTCTACCGTCTCTCTAGCGGTCATTTCATCTTCCACATGGCATAATAGGCTTGGTCATCCAGGAGCCCCAGTTTTTAATTTTCTGAGAGTCAATAATTTCATTACTTGTAATGGGAAGCTTGCCCAAAACTGTGTTTCTTGTTCTTTAGGCAAACATACTTGCCTTCCGTTTAAGTCATCTACTAGTGTTACTTTTGAACCCTTTGATATTATACATGATGATTTATGGACATCGCCTGTTTCTAGTTCTCTCGGTCATAAATATTATCTTATCCTACTAGATGACTTTTCTCACTTTGTTTGGTTGTATCCTCTCAAATTAAAATCGAAAATGTTTGTCAAATTTCTTGAGTTTCGAACATTCATTCAAATACAATTTGAAAAAGGTATAAAATCTTTTTAGTGCGATAATGGTCATGAATTCAAAAACTCTATGTTTCACCATTTTTGTACTAATAATGACATGGTTTTTCGCTTCTCCTGCCCCCACACCTCCTCACAAAACGGTAAAGCTGAAAGAATCATCCGCACCATTAAAAATATGATTCGCACTCTTTTGATTCATGCCTCCCTGCCTCCATCTTTCTGGGTCTATGCTGCTAAAATGTCAGAATACGTTCTAAATATTCTCCCAACTAGCACCCTTCACATTATGACCCCTACCAAAATTCTCTATCATAGAGTCCCCTCTTATGATCATCTTCGAATATTTGGTTGTCTATGTTATCCTAACATTGCCTCTACTGCCCCTCACAAACTAGCCCCCCGGTCCACTCCTTGTGTCTACCTAGGCTTCCCGCCGAACCATAGGAGCTATATATGCTATGACTTGTCCACTCGTCAGATCCACATCTCTCGTCACGTCATATTCGACGAGACCACATTCCCATTTTCGAATTTTCTTGACGATCCTGCCATCTCTCCCATCATCCTAAGTCAACTAGAGCATAGCAGTTCTTCTTCAGTGTCAGCGCCGCGGCCCCAAGAGTCAGCGCCACGGCGCCAAAACTCCTGCGAACAGGTCCCTGATTCACCGTCGGCAAGACCGCGGCGATCTTTGGCGCCACGACGCCAAAACATCAGAGAGGTCTGTCAGTCCTCTAGCGCCGCGGAACTTGATCACGGCGCCGCCTAAGGTTCCCTCCAGCGCTGCGGTGCCTACTCCGGAGTCTGTCCCTCCTTCTCCGTATCCAACAAATCCCTCTGCCTTGGAACCTCCTACTATCCCCACTCACCAAATGAAACTCGTGCAAAACATGAAATCTTCAAACCCAAATCCAATTTAACTTATCTGCCCAAACCATTTCACCAATTCCTAAGAACCCTATATTGGCCAAACAAGACCCTAATTGGAATGCGGCTATGACTACAGAATTCAATGCTTTAGCTAAACAACACACATGGGATCTAGTACCTAGACCTAAAGGGGTGAATGTGATTCGTTGTCTGTGGCTATTTCATCACAAATTCAGAGACAGTGGAGATCTTGAGAGGTATAAGGCAAGACTTGTGGCTAATAGCACAAATCAGCATGAGAGCATTGATTGTGGTGAGACCTTCAGCCCGGTTGTCAAACCGGCTACCATCCGTACAGTTTTGAGTATTGCCATGGGCAAACACTGGCCGATCCATCAGTTTGAAGTGAAGAATGCATTCTTACATGGGGATCTGAGAGAGACAGTCTACATGCATCAGCCGCCAGGATTCACTCATCCAGCAGTTCCTCACTACGTGTGCCGTCTTCGTAAGTCATTATATGGCCTGAAATAGGCCCCCTGTGTGTGGTACGATCGTTTTGCCAGGTATATCTTGCAGATTGGGTTTGTATGCAGTAAGAGTGATACATCACTTTTCATTTTTTATCGAGGCAGTAGCACTACTTATTTATTACTTTACGTGGATAATATTGTTCTTACTGCCACCTCCGACGGATTGAAAAATGAGATTATTGCCTTGTTTGGGTCCGAATTTGCAATGACTGATTTGGAATAACTGAGTTATTTTTTGGGGATATATGTTCTTGTGTCAGCGTAAGTATTAAGAAGAAATTGTATACAGGGCTAAGATGGCAAACTGAAAAGATGTGCCTACTCCAGTTGATTCTAAATCTAAGCTCAGTGCCATGGATGGTGCTCCAGTCTCTGATCCTACTCTGTATAGGATCCTTGCAGGTGCACTTCAGTATCTCACCTTCACCAGGCCAAACATAGCTTATGTTGTTCAGTAGGTGTGCTTATTCTTGCATGCCACATGGAGTCTCATTTCACTGCTCTTAAGCGTATCATTCGATACATTAAGGACACTCTTGATTATAGTTTGCACCTATACCCCTATACTCCAAACAGGTTGCTTTTATATACGAACGCAGATTGGGCAGGGTGTCCGAACACGCGACGCTCCACCTCCGGCTTTTGTATTTTTTAGGCGATAATCTGATTTCTTGGCCTGCCAAGCGACAGGCTACCTTATCTCGCTCCAGTGCTGAGGCTGAGTACAGAGGCGTTGCAAATGTAGTAGCTGAGATTTGTTGGCTCAGAAATTTACTATTAGAACTTCAGTGTCCTTTGCGTCAGACATCTATTGTGTACTGTGATAACATCTCTGCCATCTATTTGTCTTATAATCCGGTTCAACATCAGCGAACCAAACACATTGAGATGGACCTACACTTTGTTCATGAGAAAGTTACACTAGGCCATGTCAGAGTGTTACATGCTCCATCATCCTATCAGTATGCAAATATATTTACCAAAGGACTTCCCAGACAATTATTTCTTGACCTCAGATCCAGTCTCACCGTCCGGCCTCCTCCCGCTCCGACTGAGGGGGTGTGTAAACATGTATATTATATAAACAATTGTATCCCTACCCATAATTAGAATATTTCTATATATTGTGTAAATATAATTATGGTAAGACTAGGATTCCTCTTTTGTATAGGTTTAGGATTCCTATTGTATAAGAGATGAACATTGTACTCTATATATACTTTGATATTAATGAAAGATTCCCCAAGGAGATTAATATCATCTTACATCTTAGCATAATTATATTTACATAATATATAGAAATATTCTAATTATGGGTAGGGATACAATTGTTTCTATAATATACATATTTACAAAATCACCTGTCTTGAATATAATTGATGGAACCGCATTGTGTGAGGTATTTAGTTTTTATATCTGGCTTCTCAGATCGATTGATATTAGGGTTCTGAGCAGCAGGAGCTTGAATCGCTTTTGCATAGTTAGAGCTCGACAAAATTTCTCCCATAGAAACATTTGTCGGTAATATTTCCTTGTTATTCCCATCCAGACGAGCCATTTTCTGTACCTCCGCCGTACCCATGGAGACAAAGCGAAGCTCGAACGCGAAAAAAGTACAGAAAATAGCCGTTAGGAAATTAACAGTATAAAATGTACTGAGAACATTATTTTTAGAGAGAAAATACACATAGCGTGAATGTCTTTCTGAGATGAAGGTATCGTTGTTCAACTTTTAGCTACAGATATAGATATATGCATGTCTGAATTCAAAATAAAAGATTGATATAAACACTTAAACGAGTATTCTACTCAAATACTTACTTTTTTTCTTTTATTTTGTATTTTTATTAATTTGTCTGTCACTAAACACGTCTCTTGCACGTATGTGTATATATATATTCTTGTAAATATGTATAACAAATTTTACATCTAAAAATACTAGTGTTTTAGTTATATTCACATATTTAGAGCTCCGACAAACATTATTTGTGAAATAACTAATCATTCAACATTAGTTTGGATTTTTACTGTCATTATATATATTACTTGTCTGTAATCACGTACCTTGCACGAGCCTCCTTTTTTAATTACCTAAGGTATATCAACAAATGTGTACGTGAGGTTATTAAACTATTTAATTCTAATATTATATGAAATACGAAGGTAAGTCTATATACATCTTCTGATCGCTTAGGTAAAATAAGAAAAAAATGATATACTTTGGAAAAATAAAGCCAAAAATATGCTCTTTCTAAATATCATACCAATTTTGATAAAATAATATGTGACAATTATGTATTATCGATTTTATCCTGAACTAGGAGCGCCTTCTAAATCGTTTTTAATTTTTTATAGATACTTCAGTCATAAATTGTGACCAAGCAATAGTGATCCAATTTGATTTCTTGTTATAAATTCATAAAAGGAGTGCCATGCAAAAAAAGGTAAAAGTAGTAGTTACTAGTTACTCCAAAAACAACAAAACAAACATACAAGTAAAAAAAAAGTGATGTTGGGTCTTCAATTTCCATATTTCTCGTCACATAACATTCGACGAGACCATATTCCCGTTCTCAAATCCTCAGAAATTCCAGAAATTGGATTACTCCTTTCTTGACGAGTCTGTCATCTCTCCTCTCATTCTCAGTCAACTAGATCATAGCACAACTGAAAACTCACCTTCTCTGCTCAGTGATCCATTATCAGCATCAGCGCCATGACGAGGCACCGCGGCGCCAAAACTTCAGAGAGCACTGTAATATTTCACCGTCGTGCCGCGGCAGAGATGGTAGCGCCGTGGCGCCAAAACTTTAGAGAGCACTGTACCTCAGGCGCCGCAACCCTTGATCACAGTGTCGCGGTGCCTTCAACGACATTTTCTCCACCTCCTCTTATCCGACCTTACCCTATGTATCGGATCCTACCACTCAGCCACCATAGACACCCACTGTCCCCACTCACCATATGGAAACTCATGCCAAACAGGAGATCTTCAAACCCAAAGTCCAATTTAACCTGTCTGCCCAAACCATCTCTTCACTTCCCAAGAACCCCAAATTGGCCAAACAAGACCCTAATTGGAATGCGGCAATGTATGAGGATTTCAATGCTTTGACTAAACAGCACACGTGAGATCTAGTACCTAGACTGGAGAGGGTGAATGTGATCCATTGTATGTGACTTTTTCGTCGCAAATTCAGAGACAATGGAGATCTTGAGAGGTAAAAGGCACGACTTGTAGCTAATGGCACAAATCAGCAGGAGGGAATTGATTGTGGTGAGACATTCAGTCTGGTTGTCAAACCGGCTAACATTCGAATAATTCTGAGCATAACAATGGGAAAACACTATTTTGGATTTTTACTGTCTTTATATATATTACTTATCTATAATCACGACCTTGCACGAATCTCCTTTTTTAATTAAGTAAGGTATATCAACAAATGTGTACGTGGGGTTATTAAACAATTTAATTTAATTCTAATATTATATGAAATACGAAAAGTAAGTCTATATACATTTTTTAGTAGTTAGTAGTAGTAGTTACTAGTTACTCCAAAAACAACAAAACAAACATACAATTACCACAAATGAAAAATTTGTCCTCTTAAGTATATAAAATGCATAATGTGCTTTGTAAGGTCTCCTTTTTCTTTTTTGTCGGATAACATTCTTTATAGTGATGTTATTTGATTTTCTTAGTGAAGAGAATGGGGTGTTTATATAGCGATCAATGCTCAATTAGATCTTGACAAACACCTAAAAACATGTCTTACTGCATTCATGTTTATCTTTAAGTTTAAACACTTTTGCCAATTTTCTTTTCATTTTGCTTTATGTTTTTGGTTTCTTGTTTTACTCTCATTTTTATTCTTTTAAAAAATATATTACAAAGGTAGACAAATGAAATTGGCCTGCAAAAAGAAAATCTTCTATGCGGTATTCTCTATCTCACTTGACTTTCTATGGAACATTTATATCACACAATTCTAAAATTATTTTCAATCGAGAAATCTAGAAAAATAGTGTGGTAATCATAAACACCTATTTTGACATTACCTCGAACAATAACCTTCTCAAATTTTTCCACGAGCTTATCAATTTGTGGTCGAGTTCTAATGAATATTTCTACCAGTATGTATTTGCATTCGTGTGCCATACCTTCATAGAAATCACTTGTCTTGAATATAATCGATGGAACCCCATTGTGTGAGGTATTTAGTTTTTATATCTGGCTTCTCAGATCGATTGATATTAGGGTTCTGAGCAGCAGGAGCTTGAATTGCTTTTGCATAGTTAGAGCTCGACAAAATTTCTCCCATAGAAATATTCGTCGGTAATATTGCCTTGTTATTACCATCTAGACGAGCCATTTTCAGTATCTCCGGCGTCCCCATGAGGAAAAATTGAAGCTCGAACGCGAAAAAAGTACAAAAAATAGCCGTTAGGAAATTAACAGTATAAAATATACTGAGAACATTATTTTTAGAGAGAAATGCACATAGCGTAAATGTCTTTCTGAGATGAAGGTATCGTTGCTTCAACTTTTAGCTACAGATATAGATATATGCATGTCTGAATTCAAAATAAAGGATTGATATAAACACTTAACGAGTATTCTACTCAAATACTTACTTTTTCTCTTTTATTTTGTATTTTTATTATATTGTCAGTCACTAAACACGTCTCTTGCACGTATGTGTATATATATATTCTTGTAAATATGTATAACAAATTTTACATCTAAAAATACTAGTGTTTTAGTTATATTCACATTTTTAGAGCTCCGACAAACATTATTTGTGAAATAAATAATCATTCAACATTATTTTGGATTTTTACTGTCATTATATATATTACTTGTCTATAATCACGTACCTTGCACGAGTCTCCTTTTTTAATTACCTAAGGTATATCAACAAATGTGTACGCGGGGTTATTAAACAATTTAATTTAATTCTAATATTATATGAAATACGAAAAGTAAGTCTATATACATTTTCTGATTGCTTAGGTAAAATACGAAAAATGATATACTTTGGCAAAATAAAGCCAAAAATATGCTCTTTCTAAATATCATACCAATTTTGATACAATAATATGTGACAGTTATATATTATCGATTTTACCTGAACTATGAGCTCCCTCAGAATCTTGTTTTTAATTTTTTAGTAGTTAGTAGTAGTAGTTACTAGTTACTCCAAAAACAACAAAACAAACATACAAATAAAAACAAATGTGAAGTTGGGTCTTCAATTACCACAAATGTAAAATTTGTCCTCTTAAGTATATAAAATGCAAAATGTGATTTGTAAGGTCTCCTTTTTCTTTTTTGTGAGATAACACTTTAAAGTGATGTTATTTGATTTGCTTAGTGAAGAGAATGGGGTGTTTATATAGCGATCAATGCTCAATTAGAGCTTGCCAGACACTTAAAAACATGTCTTACTGTATTCATGTTTATCTTTAAGTTTAAACACTTTTGCCACCTTTCTTTTCATTTTGCTTTCTGTTTTTGGTCGATTGATATTAGTGTTCTGAGCAGCAGGAGCTTGAATTGTTTTTGCATATTTAGAGCTCGACAAAATTTCTCTCATAGAAACATTCGTCGGTAATATTGACTTGTTATTCCCATCCAGCCAAGCCATTTTTAGTATCTCCTGCGTCCCCATGGGGACAAAGCGAAGCTCGAACACAAAAAAGTACAAAAAATAGCCGTTAGGAAATTAACAGTTTAAAATGTACTGAGAACATTATTTAGAGAGAGAAATGCACATAGCGTGAATGTCTTTCTGTGATGAAGGTATCGTTGCTTCAACTTTTAGCTACAGATATAGATATATGCATGTCTGAATTCAAAATAAAGGATTGATATAAACACTTAACGAGTATTCTACTCAAATACTTACTTTTTTTCCTTTTATTTTGTATTTTTATTTTATTGTCAGTCTCTTGCACGTATGTGTATATATATACATTCTTGTAAATATGTATAACATATTTTACATCTAAAAATACGGAAGTTTTAGTTATATTCACATATTTAGAGTTTCGACAAACAATATTTGTGAAATAACTAATCATTCAACATTATTTTGGATTTTTACTGTCATTATTTATATTACTTGTCTGTAATCACGTACCTTGCACGAGTCTCCTTTTTTAATTACCTAAGGTATATCAACAAATGTGTACGTGGGGTTATTAAACTATTTAATTTAATTGTAATATTATATGTGTTGGTTCCCGAGCTATGGATAAGTAAGATTAAAATCGAAACAACAAGAATAACTGAAACAATTTCTGGATGTTGGCTCAACATTGGTGACAACATCTGACAAAAAACAGAATAAACCTTTAAAGAGTAATTGCAGCGGAAAAGTAAAAGACACAAAGGTTTATATTTTCAAGGGTATATATTAATATATCCCTTGATGGTCAATGACCAAAAGAATTGTATATAATATATACAATTATAAATGAATTTCTTTTTACTATTTTGCAATGAAAGCACGAAAAAGAAATTACAAAATAAAATGAAGTCGCAGATGACTTCGCCTAAGTTAAAAAGTCTAAAAGACAAATGAAACATCGTCACCACAATTGATTTACAATAAGCTTAATCTACAATAGAGATATCAATTGTAGTGTGAGACTGATGTTGCTAAAAGACTTAGGTTAAACGATTTTGATCCAGTTTACGGCGAAATCCCGAGAGCTCTCTTGGTATTTTGACATTTTGATTCTGGATATCAATACTCTGAACTTCCTCCTCTATTTATAGTGTGGAACTTTCTTGAAACTCTCGCTGGTTGGTTGTGGAAGTTGAGAGAAAGAAGGCTGCAACTTGGACCTATTTCAACTCCTTGAATTTCTCAACAGCTTTAACTTGGTCTCCAAGTTGCTTGGTCTTCAAGTAGCTTCGATTCCAAGCTTGACTCTTTCAATTCCCACGTTTTAAATACAACTCCATATTCAGCTTGCCTAGGGCATTTTTAACTCACAGTAACAAATACTGTTTTGGCCGGAAGAATAGGTAAAATCGTTTTCAAAGATGTCGGGTGAAATATTGCGGCAACATCGGAGACAACATCTGCAGGACACTGCGCATGTTGCGCAACATTGCAGACAATATCTGAAGAATACTGCAAGATGTTGTCCAGGCATAAAACCTGATATTGTCACAACACTCACACAACATCAACAATCTCCCCCTTTTTGCCTTTGTTCACAAAACTCCATACAAACCTAAAAATGTCGAGGATACGACTGATTGTAAATATTTTCCCTTAACATTTCAAATTCAGCAAGATCGTAGTCATGTTCCCCCTCAACCTGTAGTTTCAAGTTTCATGTATGTATTGTAAATTGGGTTAGCAAGAACATATGTTTGTCAGTCACAACATACATACAACATTGTTGTAAGTACCAAGAGACTAACATCCATACATCATCCACAAATAAAATATATACAAATATATTTACATACCAAAAGTAGAACTGTCTCTTTATCTACACATATCAATATCCATCAGCGTGAAGTAAGACAAAACCAATTTAGAAGAAATACGAAATGTTGGTCAAAGTGTTGCATAACATTTGTCCCAACATATCTTCATACATGTATGTAGATATGTTGTTACAAATGTTACAACACTAATTCCAACATTACAATCTCCCCCTTTTATCTTTCTTCACAAAACTCACACATTAACCAAACATGAACAGTTCAGGTTCAGCATCATCAATCTCCCCCTTGCTCTTTATTCAGCAACAACAACATCAGGCTGAGAAGCAGCATCGTAGTAGCAGTCTCCCATGTATAGTAGAGATTGTACAACTTCAGCTCCTCCCCCTGCATTTCAGCTTCCTCGGGCTGCATAAATAACAATATTTTCTCCCCCTTTTTGTGGCGAAAGAAATATCATGAAATGAACTCTGGATGTTGTCTGCGATGTTGTGACAACATCAATGACAACATCTCTGTCAATGACTTTGCCTAGATCGTTGATAATATTCCTGGCAACATCGTCATTTCCTGCTACCTTCTTTCAGGTCAAGTCAATGTTTCTATCCTAGAGGAAGACAATTATCCAATCTGCTGATAGGTATTGAGCTTGAGTTATTTGTATTCGACGGATGACTAATGTTCATTGGATGGAGTGGTATTTGACAGTTGCATTGACATTGGAGAGGTATTCTATTGGTGAATATGTAGGAGAGGATTTTAGGAATTAATCCGAATACGTTTATATATAGATATTGTATAGATTTGACATTTGGAGCAATGTAACATCTCACATACAATATATATATATATATAACAACCATCCATGATTGGAGTGTGACATGGTGATGAGTTCATCGGATAGCTAGAAAACAACCCGAGGAGATGATTATTTCCTCTTTTTTTTTTTTTTTAAAAAATAAAATATTTTTTTCCGGGATTTTTTTTAAATGACATGAAAAATAACAAACAAGATGAATATTATATACAAGACAACATTTCTTTAAGCAACTCACAACAGTATTTCCCAAAAAGTAGGTAGTGTAGAATAATTGGAACTCTTCACATCCCTAAAACAAAGGGTTTTACATAGCACAAAACATCATTAACAATTTAAAAAGAAACGGTCCTCCAGAATTTTGGATTTTTGTTATTTAGAGAGACGTGTTACATACCACAACCCAGAAAAAAATAAGAAAAAACAAGATTGAACAATGTACTGGAACACGATCTTGTGAGTGATGTTGGCAACATTTCCAAGTTTTACAAGCATTGTGAGACTTCAAGGATTTTCTGATTTGACAAATGGTTTTCCGTAAATGTTCCCTATGAGATTGATCGCTGGACGAATGTAACATTTTATCATTGTCCTTAATCAACTTAGTTGAACACATATGGATAAAAAATAAATATTAAGGAATTTTCAACCTTCTTGAAGCACATGGTACTCCTATAGAATAGAAACGGTACCAAACATAAAGTTTTGCTCTTTTTGTATAAAACCAAATCTTTAGTTGAGGCTTCGCCTTCTTATGATACTCCCTTTTTATGATATAAATCATCGCAGAGAACGGTATCACATTCAAACATTGTCCTTGTGAAGTCATGCTTGATCCTTTTAAAAATAATGCAACATTACTACAACACATATCCTGTATATTGACTCAAACAGTAAATGTTATCCAGAATGTTAGGACAACATTTTGAACATCTACCTAGCCTGTCTTATTTTCAAAGAAAACAGAGACCATGGGATTTTTTCAAGCTAGAAAATCTCTCATGATCTAGGGGTTCGGTAAAAATGTCAGCTAGTTGAGAAAGAGTATCAACATGTTTGATTTGAACTAGCTGTTTTTCCACTAAGTCTCTTAAAAGATGATGTCTTATGTCTATGTATTTTGTACGTGAATGTTGAACATGATTTTTGGAAATATTAATAACACTCAGATTATCACAGTACAAAATCATAGTGTCGCTTGAAAAATATGTATAAGATTTGTTGCCAAGGTAAACAATATCCTCTACTTGTATTCTCCCTATCATTCACATCTCCAGCCCAATCCAAGTCACTAAATCCTATTAAGTTAGGATTAGTATTCTGGAATACAAAAATTCTCAACCCATATGTGCCAACAACATATTGAATAATACGTTTTATGGCATTTTAGTGGAATATTCGGGGACAGGCTTGAACACATGCACACACAAAAACACTAAACATAATATTGGATGACTAACAGTAAGATACAAAAGACTACCTATCATGGATTGGTACAATGTTGGGTCAACATCTTCGCCAACATCGTCTTTACATACCTTTTTGCGAGAAGTCCATTGGAGTTTTCATATGTTTAGTATTCTCCAATCCAAATCTTCTAACTAGATTCTTGGCGTATTTGGTTTGTGAGATGAAAGTTTCATCTTCACTTTGCTTTATCTACAGGCCTAAGAAATAAGTTAGTTCCCCAATCATGTTCATCTCAAATGTTGATCACATAGCCTCGACAAAAAAGTCTTAAGGTACGACTGTGAGGTCGAGCAAAAAACTATGTCATCTACATAAATTTGAGCGATGATAATATCTACACCATGACGTTTTGTAAATAAAGTTCTATCAGATTCATCATGGCTAAAACCAAAATCAAGTAGAAGTCTAATCAAACGACCATACCACACACACAAGAAGCTTGTTTCACCCTATACAAAACTTTTTTTTTTGCTTGTATACATAATGTGGGTGGTGAGGATTCTCAAAACATAGACTTCCTTATCAAGAAAAACCATTTAGAAAGACACTTTTAACATTCATTTGGTACAAGATAATTTTTAGACAACAATCAATAGCAAGGGTAAGTCTAATTGATTCAATTCTATCCACATGTGAAAAAGGTTTCGTCATAGTTCATACATTTACCCTTAGTATAGCCTTGAGTCACTTAGATGAGCTTTATTTTGAACTATAGTTCTCGATTAGTCTGACTTAAAGATCCATTTAGTTCCAATAACATTTGAATTGTTAAGACTTGGAACCGGATCTCAGATATCATTTCGAGAATGTCGCTCAAGTTCTTCTTGCATTGCTTGAAACCAAAAATCATCTTTTAGTGCTTCCAAAATATTTTTGGTTCTAAAGTAGATATGAAACAAGAAAGACTAACCTGTTGGTATATGATAAACATACACACATACCTTACCATCTTTAGGTAGTTGATTGGTTATTTCTCTCTTGTTATAATTCCTTCAAAAACTCCCCCTATCACCTGGTCTGAGGGATGATTCTTACTAATCCTTGATGGAGGGTCTCTTGATCTTGCATTTCAGTTCTGGACTCCTCCTCCACTTCGACCCTTGTGATCTCTTCTTATGGTTCAGATGTTGCCTCTGATGTTGCGACAACATTCGATTCTACAGTTTGCTCTTTTTCTGCTGTAACTGCAATGATGTTTTCTGATGATTTACATGTCACGTCAGTAAGATCACCAAAAATAACATTGACCAACTCTTGTACGGTCTTGGTCCTCAGATTGTATATACAATAAGCATGACTAGCCAATAAAAATTTCTTTCTCATTCTTAGAGTCAAACTTCGCCAAATGATACATGTCATTTAAGATGTAACAAATGCACCCAAAAGAGATATAAAAGAAAGTCAATTATTATTTCAAAGGGTGTCATTTTAGTACTTGACCTTAGGTAGACTCTATTAGAGATGTGGTATTTAAGGATTCTTCCATACAAAACTCTTTGACATTTGTTTAGAATTTAACATTACTCTTCCCTTTCTTGCAAGGTTTTGTTCGTCCTTCCTGCTACACCATTCTAAGGAGTTTTGGGAGCATAAATTTCATGGAAAAATCTCTTTCTCTTCACAAAATTTTGAAAAAAGAATGGTTTTCAAAATCCTTTCCATGATCGGACCTGATCCAAAAAATAGGAGAACAAAACAGATTCATAATTCTAGAGTGTAAAATTTTAAACATATCAAAGGTTTATGATTTTTCGTTTAAAGAAATATCTCATGTGTACCTCGAAAAATCATCCATAATAACAAAGGAATACCTCATGCCCGTAGGTTGTCTACTTCAATTGGATCCACATACACTAACTGGAAATAGAGAGACATACCTGAATGTTGTCCATCGTGTTGGGCAACATTAAGGGCAACATGAGTTTGCTTATCTTTCATACAAACTTCAGAGATTGTTTTACCTTGAGGACATCATAACAAAGCTGACTTATGCTAAGAAGGTTAGCAACTAAGCCATCAACATGAAGTACATTCTTCAAGGCTGGTTTAACAGGAACTTTCAGCGTTCATTTCCCAATAATCTTGATCTTACTCCTACCTCCAAAAGTCACGTAACCTCTTTTGAATGCCTCTTAGTTCTTCATAAAGCCTTTCGTACTTGTCATGTGGCATGAATGCTCACAATCAAAGTACCAAGAACCTGCAATGTTAGTTTTCTAATGCAGTAATATAGATATTACAAGTTAAGTCCATTTTGGGAACCCAATCTCTCTTAAAATGTTTTCTCCTTTTTCTGTTCAGAAATGTAGCTTCGAATGTTGTCTGAATGTTTGGACAACATTTTAGACGACATTTTAGGCAACACCATGTTCACAGAATTTTAAAGTTTGAAGTAGTATGTCATTATATTTCCAAGGAAATTTAAGTAACTACCCATATACTTCAGATTATTCTTTGATTTAGACAAGACAATCTTTTCTTTTACAAAAAGATTTTCTCATTTTTATCAACGAAACTAGGATAAACAATTTTAAGAGATTTTGATACCCAATGTCTGCATATGAAGACTTACTGAAGACAAGAATTTCATCCAATTTTAAGATCCTTGTGTTGAGCTTCTGGAAAGTGGCTACGGCAGAATCCAAATTTTGCACGAACCTTACCAAATTAGAGACCCTCTTTGGTAAGTGCTACCTTTTAATGGGTAATTATGCCTTTTAAATCATGATTCTCACGAGTTAAAGATTTGACTTTTGAGTCACGTTGCTCAAAATCAATGATTAAAGCTTTACAAAGATTTTGTATTTCCTTAATCATGTCATCTTGAGAGTCAACTTGATCCAATCATATAGCCTCACTAGATGAAATAAAATCACTAAAACAATTTACATCTGGATAGTAAAAATATTCATACCTTAGAGATGTTTCCGCAGATGTTGTCGCTGATGTTGCCACATATGTTGAGCAACACCTGCAGAGTACTACAAATGTTGCTACAGATGTTGAGACAACATTGTCGATGACATCTTCGTTATCAACAGAAATTATTCGAAAACAGCAGTCAGCATTGCTTGTGATTTTGGTTCTGGATCTCCTTTTTCATCATCACTAAGAAAAACTCACCGACTCTTACCAAAATTCTAAGAGTGTTTGTACATTTATTAGCATAAGCCCCAACTTGAGCATGCTTGTCCGGACTCAAGTTGTTTGAGATCAACTTTGGTATGATCCGAATTAAATTTTCTTAGTTACCATTTTGTGTATTTGAAGAAAATCTAGTGGACTGATGATTAAAAGTTTGACTTTGGTACTCTTTGGATTTAGACTTAATCATTGTTGATCTTTCTCACCATCGAAATGAATTTTCGAGAAAGCAAGACAACATTAGCACCATCACAAACTTCTTCAATCGCACAAATCTTTATATTGAACTTCTCAGGAAGAGAACAGAGAGTCTTTACCACAAGTTGGGTGTTGGTTAAAGGAACACCAAACACTTGACATTTATTAGAAGGTATGTTGGGCAGAATGTTGTCAAACATTTGTCTCAACATATTCACATACATGAAATATGTTGTCACAAATGTTACGATATTAATTACAACATTATAATCTAAAAACGTCATTTAACTTTTCAAAATAGGATTTTACGTCTTCTGTTTCTTCCATCCTCAAAAGTTCATTTTTCCATCAGAGTCGCATTATTGGTTTCTTCCGCCGTTCATTTGGATTTGGGTGTAACAAGAATGTCACATTTCTCATCCGGCGGCTACATTGATACAACCTACCCATGAATTATATATATCCATGCCCTAACATCAATTAATTTGATGTGAGAACATAGGCGTATTTTTCAATAGGCATAAATTGAATCAATGAAAAGTCTACCAATATTTTGGATTTGTCGGATCCATAGCTTAGAATAACATGACCAAGCACTTATTGTATCAAGTGTTGGCTCTGATACCACTTGTTGGGTCCCGGGCTATGGATAAGTAGGAATAAAATCGAAACAGCAAGAGTAACTTAAACAATTTCTGGATGTTGCCTCAACATTGATGGCAACATCTGACAAAAAATAGAATAAACCTTTAAAGAGTAATTACAGCGGAAAAGTAAAAGACACAAAGGTTTATATTTTCAAGGGTATATATTAATATATCCCTTGATGGTCAATGACCAAAAGAATTGTATATATTATATAAAATTACAAATGAATTCTTTTTACAATTTTGCAATGAAAGAACGAAAAAGAAATTACAAAATAAAATGAAGTCGCAGATGACTTCGCCTAAGTTAAAAAGTCTAAAAGACAAATGCAACATCGTCACCACAATTGCTTTACAATAAGCTTAATCTAGAATAGAGATAGCAATTATAGTGTGGGACAGATGTTGCTAAAAGACTTAGGCCAAAAGGTTTTGATCCAGATTTCTGAAGCGAAATCCCGAGAGCTCTCTTGGTATTTTTACATTTTGATTCTGGATATCAATACTTTGAAGTTCCTCCTCTATTTATAGTGTGGAACTTCCTTTAAACTCTCGATGGTTGGTTGTGGAAGTTGAGAGAAAGAAGGCTGCAACTTGGACCTATTCCAGCTCCTTGAATTTCTCAACAGCTTTGACTTGGTCTCCAAGTTGCTTGATCTTCAAGTAGCTTTGATTCCAAGCTTGACTCTTTCAATTCTCATGTTTTAAACACAACTCCATATTCAGCTTACCTAGGGCATTTTTAACTCACAGTAACAAATACTGTTTTGGCCGGAAGAATAGGCAAAATCGTTTCCAAAGATGTAGGGTGACATGATGCGGCAACATCGGAGACAACATCTGCAAGACAATGCGGATGTTGCGCAATATTTTGGGCAACATCTGCAGAACACTGTAAGATGTTGTATAGGCATAAAACCTGATGTTGTATAGGCATACAACCTGATGTTGTCACAACACTCACACAACATCAACAATCTCCCCCTTTTTTCCTTTCTTCACAAAACTTCATACAAACCTAAAAATGCCTAGGATACGACTGATTGAAAATGTTTTCCCTTAACATTTCAAATTCAGCAAGATCGTAGCCATGTTTCCCCTCAACCTGCAGTTTCAAGTTTCAGGTATGTATTGTAAATTAGGTTAGCAGGAACACATATTTGTCAGTCACAACATACATACAACATTGTTGTAAGTACCAAGAGACTAACATCCATACATCATCCACAAATAAAATATATACAAATATATTTACAGACCAAAAGTAGAATCATCTCTTTCTACACATATCAATATCCATCAGCGTGAAGTAAGACAAAACCAATTTAGAAGAAATACGAAATGTTGGTCAAAGTGTTGCATAAAATTTGTCCCAACATATCTCCATACATGTATGTAGATATATTGTTACAACACTAATTCCAACATTAACAATATGAACTGCGAAGGTAAGTCTATATACATCTTCTGATTGCTTAGGTAAAATAAGAAAAATGATATACTTTGGCAAAATAAAGCCAAAAACATGCCCTTTCTAAATATCATACCAATTTTGATACAATAATATGTGACAGTTATATATTATCGATTTTATCCTGAACTATGAGCTCCATCAGAATCTTGTTTTTAATTTTTTATAAATACTTCAGTCATAAATTGTGTCCAAGCAACCGTTGATCCAATTTGATTTCTTGTTAAAAACTCATAAAAGGAGTGCCATGCAAAAAGAAGGTAATAGTAGTAGTTACTCCAAAAACAACACAACAAACATGCAAGTAAAAAAAAAGTGAAGTTGGGTCTTCAATTACCACAAATGTAAAATGTGTCCTCTTAAGTATATAAAATGCAAAATATGCTTTGTAAGATCTCCTTTTTCTTTTTTCTCGGATAACATTCTTTAAAGTGATGTTACTTGATTTGCTTTGTGAAGTGAATGGGGTGTTTATATAGCGATCAATGCTCAATTAGAACTTGACAGATTCTTAAAAACATGTCTTACTGCATGCATGCTTATTTTTAAGTTTAAACACTTTTGCTAACTTTCTTTTCATAGAAACATTAATCGGTAATATTGCCTTGTTATTACCATCCGCATTTGAGCCATTTTTAGTAACTCAAAGGCCCCATGGGGACAAAGCGAAGATTGAACACGAAAAAAAGTACGTAAAATAGCTTAGGAAATTAACAAGATAAAATGTAAACATTATTTTTAGAGAGAAATGTACATAGCGTGAATGTCTTTCTGAGATAAAGGAATCGTTGCTTCAACTTTTAGCTACATATATAGATATATGCATGTCTCAATTCAAAATAAATGATTGATATAAACACTTAACCAGTATTCTACCCAAATACTTACTTTTTCTTTTAATGCATTTCTCGGACCTTGTTGTATTTTTATTATATGGTCAGTCACTAAACACGTCTCTTGCACGTATGTGTATATATATATTCTTGTAAATATGTTTAACAAATTTTACATCTAAAAGTACTGAAGTTTTAGTTATATTCACATTTTTAGAGTTCCGACAAACATTATTTGTGAAATAACTAATCATTCAACATTTATTTTGGATTTTTACTGTCATTACATATATTATTTATTTGTAATCACATACCTTGCACGGGTCTCCTTTTTTAATTACCTAAGGTATATCAACAAATGTGTACGTGGGGTTATTAAACTATTTAATTTAATTCTAATATTATATGAAATACGAAGGTAAGTCTATATACATCTTCTGATTGCTTAGGTAAAATAAGAAAAATGATATACTTTGGCAAACTAAAGCCAAAAATATGCTCTTTCTAAATATTATACCAATTTTGATACAATAATATGTGACAGTTATATATTATCGATTTTATCCTGAACTATGAGCTCCATCAGAATCTTGTTTTTAATTTTTTATAAATACTTCAGTCATAAATTGTGTCCAAGCAACCGTTGATCCAATTTGATTTCTTGTTAAAAACTCATAAAAGGAGTGCCATGCAAAAAGAAGGTAATAGTAGTAGTTACTCCAAAACAACACAACAAACATGCAAGTAAAAAAAAAGTGAAGTTGGGTCTTCAATTACCACAAATGTAAAATGTGTCCTCTTAAGTATATAAAATGCAAAATATGCTTTGTAAGATCTCCTTTTTCTTTTTTCTCGGATAACATTCTTTAAAGTGATGTTACTTGATTTGCTTTGTGAAGTGAATGGGGTGTTTATATAGCGATCAATGCTCAATTAGAACTTGACAGATTCTTAAAAACATGTCTTACTGCATGCATGCTTATTTTTAAGTTTAAACACTTTTGCTAACTTTCTTTTCATAGAAACATTAATCGGTAATATTGCCTTGTTATTACCATCCGCACGAGCCATTTTTAGTAACTCAAAGGCCCCATGGGGACAAAGCGAAGATTGAACACGAAAAAGTACGTAAAATAGCCGTTAGGAAATTAACAAAGATAAAATGTACTGAGAACATTATTTTTAGAGAGAAATGTACATAGCGTGAATGTCTTTCAGAGATAAAGGTATCGTTGCTTCAACTTTTAGCTACAGATATAGATATATGCATGTCTGAATTCAAAATAAAGGATTGATATCACTTAACGAGTATTCTACTCAAATACTTACTTTTTTCTTTTAAGCCCCTGAATCTAGAGCTGCTTGTCGTTCCAACCCAGTTCCAACAATGCATTTCTCGGACCTTTTTGTATTTTTATTATATGGTCAGTCACTAAACACGTCTCTTGCACGTATGTGTATATATATATTCTTGTAAATATGTTTAACAAATTTTACATCTAAAAGTACTGAAGTTTTAGTTATATTCACATTTTTAGAGTTCCGACAAACATTATTTGTGAAATAACTAATCATTCAACATTTATTTTGGATTTTTACTGTCATTACATATATTATTTATTTGTAATCACATACCTTGCACGGGTCTCCTTTTTTAATTACCTAAGGTATATCAACAAATGTGTACGTGGGGTTATTAAACTATTTAATTTAATTCTAATATTATATGAAATACGAAGGTAAGTCTATATACATCTTCTGATTGCTTAGGTAAAATAAGAAAAATGATATACTTTGGCAAACTAAAGCCAAAAATATGCTCTTTCTAAATATTATACCAATTTTGATACAATAATATGTGACAGTTATATATTATCGATTTTATCCTGAACTATGAGCTCCATCAGAATCTTGTTTTTAATTTTTTATAAATACTTCAGTCATAAATTGTGTCCAAGCAACCGTTGATCCAATTTGATTTCTTGTTAAAAACTCATAAAAGGAGTGCCATGCAAAAAGAAGGTAATAGTAGTAGTTACTCCAAAAACAACACAACAAACATGCAAGTAAAAAAAAAGTGAAGTTGGGTCTTCAATTACCACAAATGTAAAATGTGTCCTCTTAAGTATATAAAATGCAAAATATGCTTTGTAAGATCTCCTTTTTCTTTTTTCTCGGATAACATTCTTTAAAGTGATGTTACTTGATTTGCTTTGTGAAGTGAATGGGGTGTTTATATAGCGATCAATGCTCAATTAGAGCTTGACAGACACCTCAAAACATGTCTTACTACATGCATGTTTATCTTTAAGTTTAAACACTTTTGCCAACTTTCTTTTCATTTTGCTTTCTGTTTTTGCTTTCTGTTTTTGGTTTCTTTTTTCTCGGATAACATTCTTTAAAGTGATGTTACTTGATTTGCTTTGTGAAGTGAATGGGGTGTTTATATAGCGATCAATGCTCAATTAGAACTTGACAGATTCTTAAAAACATGTCTTACTGCATGCATGCTTATTTTTAAGTTTAAACACTTTTGCCAACTTTCTTTTCATTTTGCTTTATGTTTCGGGTTTCTTGTTTTACTCCCTTTTAAAAAAATATATATTACAAAGGCAGACAAGTGAAATTGGCCAGCAAAAAGAAAATCTTCTATGCAGCATTCTCTCTCTCACTTGACTTTCAATGGAACATTTATACTACGCAATTTTAAAATTATTTTCAATTAAGAAATTTAGAAAAATAGTGTGGTAATCATAAACACCTATTTTGACATTACCTTGAACAATAACCTTCTCAAATTATTCCATGAGCTTATCAATTTGTGGTCGAGTTCTAATGAATATTTCTACCAGGATGTATTTTCATTCTTATGTCATACCTTCATAGAAATCACCTGTCTTGAATATAATCGATGGAACCCCATTGTGTGAGGTATTTAGTTTTTATATCTGGCTTCTCAGATCGATTGATATTAGTGTTCTGAGCAGTAGGAGTTTAAATTGCTTTTGCATAGTTAGAGCTCGATAAAATTTCTCCCATAGAAACATTCGTCGGTAATATTGCCTTGTTATTCCCATCCAGACGAGCCATTTTCGATTCCTCGTCCCCATAGGAGAAAGCGAAGCTCGAACGCGAAAAAAGTACAGAAAATAGCCCTTAGGAAATTAACAGTATAAACATTATTTTTAAAGAGAAAATGCACATAGCATGAGTGTCTTTCTCAGATGAATGAATCGCTGCTTCAAATTTTAGCTACATATATAGATATATGCATGTCTGAATTTAAAATAAATGATTGATATAAACACTTAACCATTATTCTACCCAAATACTTACTTTTTTTCTTTTATTTTGTATTTTTATTATATTGCCAGTCACTAAACACGTCTCTTGCACGTATGTGTATATATATATATATTCTTGTAAATATGTATAAGAAATTTTACATCTAAAAATACTGAAGTTTTAGTTATATTCACATTTTTAGAGTTCCGACAAACATTATTTGTGAAATAACTAATCATTCAACATTTATTTTGGATTTTTACTGTCATTACATATATTATTTATTTGTAATCACATACCTTGCACGGGTCTCCTTTTTTAATTACCTAAGGTATATCAACAAATGTGTACGTGGGGTTATTAAACTATTTAATTTAATTCTAATATTATATGAAATACGAAGGTAAGTCTATATACATCTTCTGATTGCTTAGGTAAAATAAGAAAAATGATATACTTTGGCAAACTAAAGCCAAAAATATGCTCTTTCTAAATATTATACCAATTTTGATACAATAATATGTGACAGTTATATATTATCGATTTTATCCTGAACTATGAGCTCCATCAGAATCTTGTTTTTAATTTTTTATAAATACTTCAGTCATAAATTGTGTCCAAGCAACCGTTGATCCAATTTGATTTCTTGTTAAAAACTCATAAAAGGAGTGCCATGCAAAAAGAAGGTAATAGTAGTAGTTACTCCAAAAACAACACAACAAACATGCAAGTAAAAAAAAAGTGAAGTTGGGTCTTCAATTACCACAAATGTAAAATGTGTCCTCTTAAGTATATAAAATGCAAAATATGCTTTGTAAGATCTCCTTTTTCTTTTTTCTCGGATAACATTCTTTAAAGTGATGTTACTTGATTTGCTTTGTGAAGTGAATGGGGTGTTTATATAGCGATCAATGCTCAATTAGAACTTGACAGATTCTTAAAAACATGTCTTACTGCATGCATGCTTATTTTTAAGTTTAAACACTTTTGCTAACTTTCTTTTCATAGAAACATTAATCGGTAATATTGCCTTGTTATTACCATCCAGACGAGCCATTTTTAGTAACTCAGGCGTCCCCATGGGGACAAAGCGAAGATTGAACACGAAAAAAGTACAGAAAATAGCCGTTAGGAAATTAACAGTATAAAATGTACTGAGAACATTATTTTTAGAGAGAAATGTACATAGCGTGAATGTCTTTCAGAGATAAAGGTATCGTTGCTTCAACTTTTAGCTACAGATATAGATATATGCATGTCTGAATTCAAAATAAAGGATTGATATCACTTAACGAGTATTCTACTCAAATACTTACTTTTTTCTTTTAAGCCCCTGAATCTAGAGCTGCTTGTCGTTCCAACCCAGTTCCAACAATGCATTTCTCGGACCTTTTTGTATTTTTATTATATGGTCAGTCACTAAACACGTCTCTTGCACGTATGTGTATATATATATTCTTGTAAATATGTTTAACAAATTTTACATCTAAAAGTACTGAAGTTTTAGTTATATTCACATTTTTAGAGTTCCGACAAATATTATTTGTGAAATAACTAATCATTCAACATTATTTTGGATTTTTAATGTCATTATATATTACTTGTATGTAATCACATACATTGCACGAGTCTCCTTTTTTAATTACCTAAGGTATATCAACAAATGTGTACGTGGGGTTATTAAGCTACTTAATTTAATTCTAATATTATATGAAATACGAAGGTAAGTCTATATACATCTTCTGATTGCTTAGGTAAAATAAGAAAAATGATATACTTTGGCAAAATAAAGCCAAAAATATGCTCTTTCTAAATATCATACTAATTTTGATACAATAATATGTGACAGTTCATTATGTCAGCCAAATATATATTATCGATTTTATCCTGAATTATGAGCTTCCTCATAATCTTGTTTTTAATTTTTTATAAATACGTCATTCATAAATTGTGTCCAAGCCATAGTAGTAGTAGTTACTAGTAGGAGTGCCATGCAAAAAGAAGGTAATAGTAGTAGTTACTAGTTACTCCAAAAACAACAAAACACACATACAAGTAAAAAAAATGTAAAGTTGGGTCTTCAATTACCAGAAATGTAAAATTTGTCCTCTTAAGTATATAAAATGCAAAATGTGCTTTGTAAGGTCTCCTTTTTCTTTTTTTTTGTCGGATAACATTCTTTAAAGTTATGTTGTTTGATTTGCTTAGTGAAGAGAATGGGGTGTTTATATATTGATCAATGCTCAATTAGAGCTTGACAGACACTTAAAAACATGTCTTACTGGATCAATGCTCAAATGCAAATCTGTTTTTGGTTTCTTGTTTTACTCCCTTTTAAAAAAAAATATATTACAAAGGCAGACAAGTGAAATTGGCCAGCAAAAATAAAATCTTCTATGCGGCATTCTCTTTCTCACTTGACTTTCAATGGAACATTTATACCATGCAATTTTAAAATTATTTTCAATCGATAAATCTAGAAAAATAATGTGGTAATCATAAACACCTATTTTGACATTACCTCGAACAATAACCTTCTCAAATATTTCCACGGGCTTATCAATTTGTGGTCGAGGTCTAAGAATATTTCTACCAGGATGTATTTGCATTCTTATGTCATACCTTCATAGAAATCACATGTCTTGAATATAATCGATGGAACCCCATTGTGTGAGGTTTTTAGTTTTTATATCTAGCTTCTCAGATCGATTGATATTAGGGTTCTGAGCAGCAGGAGCTTGAATTGTTTTTGCATAGTTAGAGCTCGACAAAATTTCTCCCATAGAAACATTCGTCGGTAATATTGCCTTGTTATTCCCATCCAGACGAGCCATTTTCAGTATCTCCGGCGTCCCCATAGGAGAAAGCGAAGCTCGAACGCGAAAAAAGTACAGAAAATAGCCCTTAGGAAATTAACAGTATAAAATGTACTGAGAACATTATTTTTAGAGAGAAAATGCACATAGAATGAGTGTCTTTCTCAGATTAATGAATCGTTGCTTCAAATTTTAGATACATATATAGATATATGCATGTCTGAATTTAAAATAAATGATTAATATAAACACTTAACGAGTATTCTACCCAAATACTTACTTTTTTTCTTTTATTTTGTATTTTTATTATATGGTCAGTCACTAAACACGTCTCTTGCACTTATGTGTATATATATATTCTTGTAAATAAGTATAACAAATTTTACATCTAAAAATACTAAAGTTTTAGTTATATTCACATTTTTAGAGTTTCGACAAACATTATTTGTGAAATAACTAATCATTCAATATTATTTTGCATTTTTACTGTCATTATATATATTACTTGTCTATAATCACGTACCTTGCACGAGTCTTCTTTTTTAATTACCTAAGGTATATCAACAAATGTGTACGTGGGGTTATTAAACTATTTAATTTAATTCTAATATTATATGAAATACGAAGGTAAGTCTATATACATCTTCTGATTGCTTAGGTAAAATAAGAAAAATGATATACTTTGGCAAACTAAAGCCAAAAATATGCTCTTTCTAAATATCATACCAATTTTGATACAATAATATGTGACAGTTATATATTATCGATTTTATCCTGAACTATGAGCTCCCTCAGAATCTTTTTTTAATTTTTTATCAATACTTCAGTCATAAATTGTGTCCAAGCAATAGTGATCCAATTTGATTTCTTGTTAAAAACTCATAAAAGGAGTGCCACGCAAAAAGATTAACACTTTAATACCGATTTGAATGATTATCAATTTTGGGAAGATTTTGTACAATAAATTCTAGCTATTCAATGTATATTTTTGGTGTTATTTAAATTTTTAGTCCATTTCATCGGTGCACTCAATTTGCAATATTGAAATTAAATTGCAAAAAAAAAAATCCCGCCATATTATTATTTTTTATTAATTTAATAAAAATTAAAAAAAAAAACCGAATCAAAATTTAAATTTATGTGACGGGTTTGAACCGTCATCTGTCTGTGACGTTTGTGTGATGGGTAAAAACCGTCACATGTCGTGTCACGGTTCCAGAACCGTCATCCGTTTGTGACAGTGACAAATATGACATTTACAAGAACCGTCATCTTAGGAGTTAGATGTCAGTTTTTACCCGTCACCGTAAGGTATTTTTGTTGTAGTTTTACTTCAATTAAACTAACAACTATTCCTTAGTTAAGTTATTACGATTTTAGTTTTTCATTTATAAATGGTAACCTTTACTAATTACCATAAAATTGTTGAATGTCCAGTAAATTTCAAGAATAAATTTTATGACTAGCCAGCTAGTAGGTTAATCAATAAGATTCAGAGGTATATATATGTGATTTGATAATACTATTGATAATTTATCTGCTTGTAGGAACAAATTCAACTGAGTCAAGACAGTGAATCTGAAATTTCTGCAGATGATTTTATCGGCAAGGTGTTAGGGTCAGAGAACTCTGGGAGGGTACGATATATGGGTATGTGAGCAGTTCCTTTAAATAAATTCAATAATTTCTAGCGACGACTTAATGATCTGAACATTTCAACTAGATTTGATGCGTCATCCGCAACTTCTACCTATTTGCATCAAAAGGTTGAGCATTTGGAGTCTCAGTTAGAAGGAACCTTGATTGTGCTGAAGGATTACATGATATTCAAGGAAGGAGGGGTTCCTGAAGAATTTGTCTGCTCCTCAACCACAATTAAGATATTGGAATTTCTATTTTGTGTTATATATTTTTTCTGTTATCTTTTCATGTGGTTTGGTTAAATTACTGAAACATAGTGAACATCTTGAACCGCCTATGTCAACTTGATTCTATCTAGTGTAAATGTATTTCAGTTAAGGCTTGTACGCTTTATTTGGATTGTATTTTGAATATCAATTTATTTTAATCTTAATTGAAAAAGTACAAATTCTGTTAAATTTGATTTAGTTTCCTTGGACTTAAATGGGAAGAATCTAAATATTTTCATTAGCTCATATATATAAGAGATTGAATAGTGACTACTTATATATGTCTAATTCTCTTGTTGTAAGTGTATTTCTTGTGTGATGAGAACTCTGTTTTTTTTTTTTTTTTGTGAAATCATATGTAGAAAGGATTTGTACATATTTAACCATATTTTCATAAAAATTAATGTTTCCCTAGGAAGTCATTTGATATGTAGACTAGTTTAATATCTAGATATTGCCTCAAAGAAGGGAATTCATCAGTAGTAGTAACTCTTTAAAGTTTAAAGTTTGATTTTTTTCATTGCTTAAGCACCCAAAACTCCATTTGCTAAATATCAGAATGCAAATTTTTTTCCTTGTTGTGAACAGAGAAATAACAGCAGAAACCTAACCTTCAAAGATAAAAAAAGTAATATTCGAAAACTTTTAACAGGAATACTCTTCTTCTACCATAATTTGTGCCCATTGATAGTCGTGAATAAAATGATAAATCGATGAGGAGAAACAAATTATATCAAATATAAAAGTCAAGTGAATCTCTTCTTAAAACAATAAAAAGAAATCCTCTCTTCTAATTGTTTAGTAAAGTGCGTTTTTTGTGTCTGTAGCTTACAAGTTCATTATGAACAATAGGAGAATGAGTCACTTAATTAGTTAGACGTTAGCTTTAAAATTTCTCATCGAATATGTTTTTTTATCATTTCAGCCTAGTGATGATGTCGGGAGTGAATCTACTTCACGAGTGAATATAAGAGGATCACTGGGTGACATCAATCGAAATGATCAAGTAAATACTTAGAATTTTATTTATTTTAGTATGGAACCACTTTTGCTTCTATGAAATAGTAGTAATGTTTAGCATACATTAGTTTATATTGCTTCAGTTTATTAGGTAGTAAAGTATTTGAATTTGTGACTTTTGTTATTATGGATTATTTTTATGAAATTTGATTTATGTTATATATTATTAAGTAAACTATTTATTTGATATGCATATTGTTATACAATCTTGGTCTTATTTAATCACACAATAAACTTTTTAAATGAGAAGAAAACACATTTCAATAATCAATTTGTGACGGTAATTGACCTCCGCAAATTAAATTTTATAAAATAACGAAATTATATTGTGGAGATTGTAGACCCCAACATATTAAAATGTTTTTAAATATAAATGTTATATTGTGGCGGTTTACACCGCCACTAATTTTTTTTTAAATTCAAATCTTATTGCGATAATTAATATCCCATAAATTAAATATCTTGGAGTATTAAATTATGTTGTAGAGGTCACATACCACCCTTAGTTGACTTTAAAATCTCCCCTAATCACACTTTTAATTTGCGGAGGTCGTCGTGGAGGTTTTTTAAAATCTCCACAAAATGTGTCGTGGCGAACATAACCTTGGAGTTTATTAAAACCTCCACAATTCCATTTGTGGAGGTCGAAAACCGCCACAAAATTAAGAAAAAACCTCCACAAAATAAGCTTTTCTTGTAGTGAAATTTCAACAACATTGCAAATCATATAATCAACAAATACAACACAACAACACATACCCGGTGTGATCCCACATAACGACTGTCAACCCAACCTAAGTGAAATTTATCACCACAATCATACTCGAAGGCCTATCATGGTTTTCCTGTCAATTTCTACAACTACATACGATTCTCTAATCGGAGTCTAAAAGATAAGCCATAACCTACCTCAAAAGTTGAACGGGTGTCACGAACCTCAAGCCAAAGACTTTCCCTTTCAGAGAGCAGAGAAACGTCAAAGTCTATCAAATACACATTTTATGTTATAATATGATTCCAAGGACATTCATATTTCTATAAATCTAAAAATAAAATGAAAACACAACTCAAAAGTAACCCCATCCCACAAGGGAGAAATCAAAATTTTAAATTAGAAACATGTTACCCATAGTCTAGATAGTCATAATCCCAAATTCATGAAATTTTAATCCCAATTGAGCCTCCAATTCATGAATTATCCAAAAAATCAATTTGTGTCAAAATCCATAAAACAATCATTTGAAAATTCGGATATAATTTGAAATTCGTGTTAGAATTAGTTTACCCAAAGCTTTAACAAGATAAATACTATGAAATTTACTCAAGCGAACCATGATTAATTAGAGAACCTCCAATTTCAACTTAGGGTTCAAACTTCAAACCCCACAAAATCTCTATCATAAAACATGATTTCTAGCATGTAATCTTTAATTAATCGAGGATATAATCATAAATGGACGATAAGGAACTTAACCAAATGATAATTCTTGAAAAACTCCTCAAAATCTCCCTATATCGAGCTCTCAAAACCCCAAAATTGTGAAATTGTTAGGCGTATTTTGTATACGCCTTTTGAGTCATTTTTAGTTAGTATTTTCACATTTTCGTTCAAATAAGTGTCGTGTTAGGTTGTTTTTCTTTCTTTCGAGTCACAACGGTGCAAAAAGGCAAAATGGCGAAAAGGAGCGATAATTGGGCAGAAAAGGTGCTCCCGAGGCAAAAAGACTAAAGTTGGCAAATCAGGACGAAGGATTGTCAGCACCGCGGTGTCATGTTTACTGAGAAGCCACAGGATTTTCAGCACCGTGGTGCCAACTTGCAGAACCGCGGTGCCACTATTACTGAGAGACTGCAGGAGTTTCGGCACCGCAGTGCCGGTGCGGAAAATCTCAGTTCCGAAGAAGAATTGGCTAAGGGCAGATTGGTCCATAGGGCACGAAATTTGGAACATATTTAAGCCCTAGGAATTAATGCTATGAGAGAGGTTGATCATTCTACAACATAACACAACACAAGGCACAGATTGAATGCTACAATTGGAGAATTAGTTCGCAATAATTTCTTTTCTTTCTTTTTAATTCAGTTTATGTATGGATTTTGTGTTAGTTCTTAGCGTGACTATGGCTAGGAGCTAAACACTTTATTAGGGTTTTCCTTATGAATCACTTGAAACTTCTATTCATGAATTAATACAGTAGTTTGATTTCTTCTTCACTTGATTAAGATTTAGTCAATAATTGGTATGAATGCTTGATAATTAATTGATCATTAATTATCATAATATATATGATTTCAAATCAAGAACCGAGAGGAGAGATTTGGATATGCTGTAATTGACTAGACATAGGTTAAAATCGCGGACGACAGTACCCCGATACTTGTGTAGCAATATAGGTTACTGTTCTTAATCCTCCTATGTGGTAAATCCTACCATAGAAATATAGAAGGGTTCTGCACTGGGGTTGAGTGATTATATGTCCTAACCGAAATATAAGACAGTTTAGTTAACTGCTATCTTAACGTAGAAGAAGAAGTCATTCTAGTTGCATTAAGGATTGAATAGAGTGGATAGTCGAGGATTTTGGAAGCCCTAATTCATTCATAACTGATTACAACTTAAATAGTTTAGTTAATTCTTGCAATTATTATAGTAATTAAACAAAAATCCAAATCAAATATCGATTGTCAAATAGATAACATAAAATAGATGAACGGTACTTAGAAACCAGTCTCTGAGGACGATATTCCGTCTTATCAAACTATATTACTTGTGAACGATGTGTGCGCTTGCGTGAGTATTCGAAATAATCGATAACAAATTTTTGGAGCCGTTGTCGGGGACTGGCGTACTTCTAATATCGAACCATCTATTTTTATTTCTAATTTGGCCTTATTTTTATTTTTACTATTAGAACCATGTTGCCTTGATTTTGTTTGTTGATTTTGGTCTATTTCAGAAATCTAGTGCATGCGAAGAAGGAGAGGAGCAGATACACTTGTTCCCTTCAATCCTGAAATCAAAAAATTGTGTAAGCAAAATAGGCGTGAGAAAACAATTGCTGATTTACTAGCCATGGAAAATCAGCAGAACAACAACGGGGTACCTGACGAGGGGTTGAATAATGAGGTACCGACTGCCATGGGACAAGTCCTACCACCTGCAGAAATGAGCTTGGGAGATTATGGTTTGTCCACAGTTACTGGTGCACAGACATGCATCAGGCTCCCAGCAATAGGGGCAAACAACTTTGAGATCAAGCCAGCCATCTTGAGCATGGTCCAGAACACAGTACAGTTTGGGGGATTGCCACCTGAAGACCCCCACATGCACATTGCCAACTTCCTGGAGCTGTGTGCCACGTTCAAATACAATGGTGTTACTGATGATGTCATTATACTGAGGCTCTTCCCGTTCTCACTTAGAGACAGAGCCAAGAGCTGGTTGAACTCACTACCTGCCAACTCTGTCACTACCTGGCAGGACCTAGCCCAAAAATTTCTTGCAAAGTTTTTCCCACCTTCAAAAGCGGCAAAGTTAAGGGGAGAGTTAAACAATTTTTACCAGGTGGATGGTGAGTCGCTCTATGATGCATGAGAGCGATTTAAGTACCTGCAAAGGGAATACCCCCATCATGGCATAGAGAAGTGGATGTTAGTCCACATTTTTTTATAATGGGTTGAGTGGTACTACTCATACCATCATTGATGCTGCAGCAGGGGGAGCCTTTATGAGAAAGAGTGCCAATGAGACACATGATGTCACGACCCGACCTTGGACCCGTGACTGGTGCCTTACCCCGGACACCCTTGTGATATAACATCAGAGAAAACCAGTGGAAGTAAACTCATAACAAGAAACCATATAAAATATGAAACAGGCTAACCCAAAATGGTTACCTTTTCGTAAACATAAATATAACAAAAACTGAATAGTTACATCCTAATTTATAACAGGAATACAGACCTCTAAGAGTGTGTAACCACTATGACGGGACAGGGCCCCGTCATACCCCTTAATGTACATAATATCTACAACCTCAGGGAGAACCGTACCAAAAGTCAAGCCTCCGGAGAAATGGAGCTTCTGACACCTGAGCAAAGATCCTAAGAATGAGGATCCACCACCTGCTTACCCCTACCTGCGGCATGAACGCAGCCCCCGAGGAAGGGGGTCAGTACACAATATGTACCAAGTATGTAAAACTGGAAAATACTGTAATAATATCATAAGTCTAAAATCAGCTGGAGTCATGGATGAAAATCAAATTACATTGCACTGTGCCTTACTAACAATGAGAGTAACAAGTATAAATTTTACTGCATAAAAATAGGAGGCTCATGATCAAAACAGGGTCCCTCGCCCGTAGTATCATTAAGCAATCTTACTCCTGGGACTATTTCACCCGCATAGCTCCTGTGGACCCGCATGAGGTCATCCGCCTCGCATGGGACTATTTCACCCGCATGAGACTATTTCACCCGCATGAGGTCATCCGCCTCGCATGGGACTATTTCACCCGCATGAGGTCATCCGCCTCGCATGAGACTATTTCACCCGCATGGGACTATTTCACCCGCATGGGCCCGGTGGGCCCGCATGAGTACAAGCGCCGCACTCGCATCATGGGTAGCAAATCCATGGGATACGTAGTAATCATCCTAATGGACGCATACCCGTGGACCATCCATCGTGTCAGTATGTCCAAAGAAAATAACAAGAATAACCCGGGTCTACCCCGTAAGAATACATAACCTAGCACAACCGACTATCATACATAACATAAGCGCTACCGGCTTATCATAACATAAGCAAGTTAAGAAATCCCCTAACTTCTTATTAACATTATTAATCTATCCTCTCATTTTAGTTTACTTAAGGCACTAACATGTCATTTAAGAGAAAAATTCGGGAATTCAACCCAAGTACCACGTACCTCTAACCTTGTTAAGAATGACTCCTTTTTATATAAAACTTCCAAGATACTAATAACCGTAGTATCAAATTACGACTGCTTTTCAAGACAAGTCACATTCCCTTTTAGAAATATAATAGGCTTCTAAATCAAGTGACTTCATTCCTTTTAAAACTTTTGGCAATTGATGCCTTAAAATCAATTTGCCTTTCATAAATTCAAATCATTTATCCGTACTTATTTTACTTAGAGTAAAATCCTTCTTTTGTTAACCTTTCATAAAGCTAATATAACCAACTTCCCATAAAGTCGTTATATTAACTTTATACATTAGTCAAACACATTTCCCTACATCCAAGGGACTTATACTTTTAAAACGAAACAAGTATCATATACTTAAAACACTTCAAGTCCCTTAACTTTGAAAACTTAAGACATCCTTAATACTTTTTAAAGAAGTGAGTTAATCCCCTTACTCACCAAACTTGGCCAATCTTAAAACAAGTAAGGGACATCAAATTCTCAGACGCTCACCGCACTATATAAGTGCAACTACTCATGCTCAAGAGATAGGAAAGTTCCACATACCTCTTCGGGTCAATCCACTTGCAAGTCCAATATACCGCACGTAGTATGTTTAACCTATAATGACCATAATACGTCCATTAGCCTCTATCTTCAACGTAGAACATTCTAATTGAAACGTCCCTTATTCCTACGGAAAATTGGACAGCACTTCCTTTGTTTCTACATACTTTGCCACCTTTTTCAAGGCCGAATTCAACAACCAAACACGCCATCTTTAAGACTCAACAATCCAATCAACACAAAGGGGATTACACGCCTAACTTGGACGTGTAAAATTCTGCCCCACAATACATAACAACTAATACAAACTACAAGGTCCAATTTGCCAATTTTTTGAGGTATAACAACATAACTTCTTATCCAATTCCTTTTTAATCCAATTTCTTATCCAATTCCTACATGCAATACATCTAAAGGCAATATTGACAACTATAAGTCCTTTCTTCCACACATGCAACACAATTTACTAAAAAGAGAAAGGATTGTTACCTTAGAGCTTACCCAAATTAATCCAACAAATTTCACTTGTCTTCTTTCCACAATCACCTCCACAAAACTCCTACAAGCTTGCCAACAAGTTTCCTTCTTGCCACTATTTCTGAAATTTTCTCTACACCTTGGTTTCTTCTTGAATTTCTAGAGAGAAGGGAGAGGAATTTTAGAGAGAATGAAGAGCTTTTTAGAGAGAAGAAGGAGCTTTGAAGAATGACCAAGTCTTCAAGACTTGGTCAATAAATAGGACATGCAAAATCAGATGGGGGGGGGGGACACTTGTCACCCTCCCATGGTCTTTTTAAAAGAAAATATCTGATTTTCCTCAGTTTTCCGCCAAAAACTCCGCCTCGGCCATGGCCAATGAAACCTCCGCAAAGTCTCAGACTTCCGCGCCATGCCCTCGCTTCCGGCGCCATGCTGCAACTTCAGCGATGCTCCAGATTATCCGTGGCTCCCCGACCGATGTTGCTTTTACGCCGATCACAAGACCGAACTTGTAACCTCCATAACTTTCTACTCCGATGTCCTATCGACGAACGCTTGGTTGCGTTGGGAACTAGACTCAACGAACTACATACTAGGCCTTTGAAACACCTAGGAACTCCTAATGCAACTGGACATAAACCGCCTCAAAGTTGACTAAAAACCCGTTCGAAACATTTCGTCAACCCATCATTCTAAAGTTTAAGTCTTAATTCCTTTCGTACGTCCTCATAGGCCTGACCTGAATTAAGGGGTGTAACACATGAGTTACTCGAAGACATGGCTGCCAACAATCATCAAGGATCAGATTACAGGTCAGTGAATAACAGGAAGACTATGGGCATACATGAGTAAGATGCCATCATCGCTCGAATGCACAGTGGCCTTCCGAAGAAAATCGCAGCAGAACACCATGTCGTAAATGCGATTCGATTCTCAGAATTGTGAGATTTATGGTGGACCGCATTCCTTTGACAGATACACAACGGTGGACCCTAATAATATGTCAATGGAGCAGGTTCAGGCAGTTGGGAACTTTCAGCGGCCTTATAATTCCAACACATACAATACAGGGTGGAGAAATCACTCTAACGTTTCGTTGAGGAACGACCAGGCCCATCAGCAACCGTATCAATGTAGTTACCAGAACCAGCAAGGACAGAATCAGGCTACCTCATCCCAGCAGTTTAGACCACATACACAGCAGAAGAATCCTGATGAGCTGAGTGCATTGCTTACACTCACTAATTCACAGAATTAGTTCATGTCTAAAATCAGGTCTTCTCTCAGGAACCTGGAAACGCAGGTTGGGCAACTGGCAATGATGGTAACCAACAGACCGCAGGGTACACTCCCAAGCAATACAGAGGTCAATCCAAGAGAGCAATGTCAGGCAGTGTTGCTAGGAGTGGAAAGCGGTTAGAGCAGCCCGCAGTGGTAAGTGAGAAGGAGTGTGAGAAAACAGTTGAGGTAGAGAAGGAGGGGGTCACTGAGGATCGCCCTACAGTGGAGAAAGCTCCATCAGCACCTTTTAGGGAATACGTTGATAGAATCCCTTATCCCCAGACGTTACAAAAGAAGGCAATAGACAAGCAGTTCTCCAAGTTTTTGGAGGTATTTAAGAAATTTCACATAAATATCCCCTTCATTGAAGCACTAGAACAGATGCCAGCCTACTTTAAATTCATGAAGGAGACACTTGGAAAAAAGAGAAGGTTGGCGGATTATGAGACAATATCTTTGACAGAGGAGTGCAGCGCCATTCTGCAAAAGAAACTGCCTCCTAAGCTGAAGGATCCAGGAAGCTTCACCCTGCCCTGCACTATTGGCAACGTAACATGCAACCGGGCGCTGTGTGACTTAGGGGCTGGTATCAATCTCATGCCTCTGTATGTATTCAAGAAATTGGGTTTGGGGGAAGCCAAACTAACCACAGAAAATTTGCAGTTGCCCGATCGAACCGTGGTGCACCCCATAGGCATAATTGAAGATGTGTTTGTCAAGGTGGGAAAGTTCTTCTTCCCAGCAGGCTTCCTCATCCTTGACATGGAGGAAGATGATGAAATACCCATCATTTTGGGGAGACCATTCCTTGCAACTGGGAGAGCCCTAATTGATGTAGAAAAGGGAGAACTGAGACTAAAGGTCCAGGAAGAGGAGATGGTATTCAAGGTGTTCAAATCCACCATTGAATCCCAAGCCATCAACAAGTGTTTCACATCGATCGGTGACACAATAGTTCGACCAAGAGGCCAAAGCTAAGGAGATCATTCCTACAGCGGTGAACCCACAGGTCAGCAAGAATGCTGAAACAAAAATTGATGTCATGGAAGCCGTCGAACAGGTAAGTCTTACTGAGCCCCCTCTTGTGAAAAAGAAAAACAGAGTACGAAAGAGGAGGATGATTTTGAAATGGATAGGTTGTGGGGTTAAATTACCCCCAATGATTTTTTATAAGGAACTTGCGTCCGGCTGCAAGACGTTAAAGACATCGCTACTTGGGAGACAACCCAATGTTTAAATTATGCAATTTAGTTTAATTAGAATAGTCTCACTTTTGGTATTTTTTTTGTTGTGTTGTGATGTCAGGTGAAGAAGTCGGAGACTAAGCACGAAGAAGAGGATGGAAAACACGGAATCGGGGAAACACTACAGTGCCATTGTGCAGGACCGCGATGCCTAATGTTCAGAGAGGTCGCAGGAGTTTATGCACCGTTGTGCCATTATGCAATATCGCGGTGCCGAATGATCAGAGGGCCACAGTACTTTCAGCACCGCGGTGTCGGGACGAGATTCAGAATTAAAAAAGCCCTAAATCCTCAAATCCTTTCCCACACAAACACAAACCCTTCCTCCCTCTACAAATTCTGAAATTCCTCTCCTTCTATCCACAAAAATTCCCACAAACTCCACCAAATTCTTCAAAAATCCCTACACACCACCACATTAAGAACCCTCATATCTTACACCATCATCATTCCTTCTATTTGGATCAAGAAATTAGTGAAGAACGACTTCAAAAAGGTAATCTTCATTATTGTTCCTGCAATTTCAAGGCTAGTAGGGAAAGTAACTTGCAAGTTTGGGGGTGGTACGTACTGTGGTGGTAGGGTGTTGTGTAGTTTTGGGTGTTTGCTGTGGTGGTTGTTCGTTGTGTAGTTGTGTAGATTGTGGCATATTGTGGTGTAGTTGTTGTGTATTGTTGTTGTGGACCGATTTTTGGTTGGTTATTGTTGATTGTGTGAGTGATAGTTGTTGGGAAACCTCAAAGAAACAAAGGAAACGTTGTCAAAAAATTTCCAACAATTCTCACAATGGCCTCTAGGAAACGAACTTCAAGAGTTTCTCCATCTTCATCAGCCCCAGAGTATGATGTGACTCGATTCATCAACAAACAGGAGGATGATCAATACAATAAGATTAGTACTAGGGCATTGATACCAGAAAGAGGCATGAACTACCAGACCATGTCATTTGATGATGATGATGACTACGAGCCTATTAGGGTCATGATCGAGATAAATGGGTGGAGAAGGTTCACCAATCCAGAAAGGATTCCACTTTAGAATTCTAGCCTTGTGAGGGAATTCTATGCGAATTATCCCGAGTAATGGAATATGATATGCTTTGTTAGAGGGAAATATGTGCCCGTGAGTTATGAAGTTGTGAATGCGCTACTAAGAACCTATGACGTTGAGGACCAAGGCGATAATCCAGACCACTTCAGTTGTTGGTCAATAAATGTCAACCACACCATGTGGAATGTAATTGCGGAGACATTGTGTTACCCAGGTGCTGAGTTTAATTTTGCCCGCAACGGTTCCAGGAGACTTGCCCGGTGCCAATTTAACAGAACAGCCAGAGGATGGCTATATTTTGTAAGTGCACGTTTGATTCCGTCAACCTATTTTACCAATGTTCCCACAGACAAAATCAAGCTCATCTATGACATCATGACAGGCAAAATAATTGATGTTGGGAGAGAAATAGTGCATAGCATAAGGGAGGTTAACAGGCTGACTACTAATGGCGGATTGGGACATGGGTCACTAATTTTTGCCTTATGTGATAGGCATGGAGTTCCAACATTCGTCACGGATATTGTTGAGAAGAGTCGGTCTCCTGTGACCTACAATTTAGTGCACTCTTTCCTTGATCCAAATCTAGGACCAGCAGCAAGAAGGGGCCCAGCAGCAACAGACGCAACAGCCATGAATGATGAAGAGCCTGAGGCAGAGGCACACAATGAAGTAGACGAAAGCAACCATCAACCTCCCCTGTCCTTGGAGCCTCCAATGTCAATGATGGAGCAGATTCTCTTGAACCAACAAAGGATGCTGAAAAATCAAGAGCAAATGATGCAAGACCATCAACACCTGACCCAGCGTGTTGATAATTTGAGTTTCATGTTCACCCAATGGTCAATGCAGTATCCGCCGCCACCACCACTATTTTGAACCGTTGTATGTCTGTAAGTCGTCCCTCTTTAATTTTTGAGTCTTTTACATATTTGGGACAATGTGTAGTTTAAGTTTGGGGGAGTTTTTATTTTATTTTATTTTATTTTATTTTTGTATCTATTTTTGAGTCTTCAGTTTTGAGTCTTTTGTTTATTTTTGTGTTTTATGTGAGTCAATCTTTTTTTATGATCATGCATGATGTGCTTATTTGGGACGCCTAGTGAACTAAGTGGGATAATGTAGTGGAATGAGAAGCTAAAATCTGTGTGGTTAAGTTAGATATGCTAAAAATTCATGAAATTTTGATTATTTGGAATATTTGGTGCTTAACCTATGTGTTGTCAACTGAAAAATGTCTGTGAAGTATGCTTGCTTGTTGTTTGAGGCGAAATAGTTAGGATGTACATATTTAGGAAGATGATTCAAGCATTTCTTTGTTAGCCCTTCTTACCATTCATTACTTACCATGACATAAATTGTACCCCTAGTCAGCCCCGTTGAGCCTAAAATAAGTTATTTTTTTGACACCCTATGATTCCTTTGTTGTGCCATAAGTGATAATGAAAAAATATTGGAATGAGAAGTGTTGAAAAAGAGATAAAAAGAGTGAAATTTTATGCACCCCAATGAAAAATATGCAAAAGTCTAAGTTTGGGGGTGCCTGTTATTTATAATGTCTCTTATTCTCTCAAAAGAGAAAAGAGGAATGATAGGTATGAACTGAAAAGAATACCAAAAAGAAGGACAAAATGGTTGAGTAAGAAAAATGCTTATGGTACGTAAATTGAGCCTAAATGCCTAATCTTACCTACCTCTGCCTAAGCCTACATTACAACCCTGAAAAGTCCTGATGATCTCTAAAATGTATGTCTATGATTAGTGGAGAATAACAAGTAAACAGGCCCATAGAATTAAATAAAATTGATATGCATAGGTTAAGTACTCATGCTTCCATTACTTAAGATTGAAATGAATTTGCAAAATATTTGACTTGAAATTCTAGATTGCTAAATTCATGCTATATTTATTCTTACATATTATCCCAACTGACGTTCATGTATTTCTAAGTACTTGTGCAGCTGCTTGATTTGAGTCTTTAAGTCTTTTGTTTTTGTGTCTTTGTTTTGTTTTGAACTTTGCTCGAGGGCGAGCAAAGGTTAAGTTTGGGGGTGTTTGTTAGACGTATTTTGTATACGTCTTTTGAGTCATTTTTAGTTAGTATTTTCCCATTTTCGTTCAAATAAGTATCGTGTTTGGTTGTTTTTCTTTCTTTTGAGTTAGCAAATCAGGATGAAGGATTGTCAGCACCGCGGTGCCAATATGCAGAACCGCGGTGCCATATTTACTAAGAAGTCACAGGATTTTCAGCACCGCAGTGCCAACTTGCAGAACCGCGGTGCCACTATTACTGAGAGACTGCAGGAGTTTCGGCACCGCGGTGCCGTTATGCAGAACCGCGGTGCCGGTGCGGAAAATCTCAGTTCCGAAGAAGAATTAGCTAAGGGAAGATTGGTCCATAGCGCATGAAATTTGGAACATATTTAAGCCCTAGGGATTAATGCTATGAGGGAGGTTGATCATTCTACAACATAACACAACATAAGGCACGAATTGAAGGCTACAATTGAAGACTTAGTTCGCAGTAATTTCTTTTCTTTCTTTTTAATTCAGTTTATGTATGGATTTTGTTTTAGTTCTTAGCGTGACTATGACTAGGAGCTAAACACTTTATTAGGGCTTTCCTTATGAATCTCTTGAAACTTCTATTCATGAATTAATACAGTAGTTTGATTTCTTCTTCACTTGATTAAGATTTAGTCAATAATTGGTATGAATGCTTGATAATTAATTGATCACTAATTATCATAATATATATGATTTCGAATCAAGAACCGAGAGGAGAGATTTGAATATGCTGTAATTGACTAGACATAGGTTAATATCGCGGACGACAGTACCCCGATACTTGTGTAGCATTATAGGTTACTATTCTTAATCCTCCTATGTGGTAAATCCTATCATAGAAATATAGAAGGGTTCTGCACTGGGGTTGAGTGATTATATGTCCTAACCGGAATATAAGACAGTTTAGTTAACCGCTATCTTAACGTAGAAGAAGTCATTCTAGTTGCATTAAGAATTGAATAGAGTGGATAGTCGAGGATTTTTGAAGCCCTAATTCATTCATAACTGATTACAATTTAAATTGTTTAGTTAATTCTTGCAATTATTCTAGTAGTTAAACAAAAACCCAAATCAAATATCGATTGTCAAATAGATAACATAAAATAGATGAACGGTGCTTAGAAACCAGTCTCTGAGGACAATATTCGGTCTTACCAGACTATATTACTTGTGAACGATGTGTGCGCTTGCGTGAGCATTTGAAATAATCGATAACTGAAATAAATTGTCTAAGTCGAAATAGGAATTTTAAGTGATCTGTCCAGCGATCTTCGCAAAAGAGAAAGGTCGTTGCAAATGCGAGTTTCGCGAAAGCGGGCTCCTACTCGCAAATGCGAGCTTCTGTCGTCCCATCCCACTCCGGAAATGTGAGCCCTTATCCGGCCTTGGATGAATGTTTATTTACAAAAAATAATATCCGAAGTGTTCTTGCTTCCACCGAAGCGCTCAACTAAACCTTTACGATTTAATTTTCCCATTGAACCTAATTCATGAGATCTCCAGTCAGTAAGGTTGGGTATCCACCGTATCAGTTCTTATTGATTGGGTTTTAGGCCCATTCCCCTACACAGGCAGAACATCTGATCTCTAGATATGCCCTTCGTCAAGGGATATGCTATATTTTCCTTTGATTTTATGTAATCCATGGAAATTATACCTGTTGAATCTATTTTAGTATTGTTTTAGAGTGTGTTTTAGGGAGTCTTTTATTGTCCTTTAATTGTTTTGTACAGTATTATGCGTGTTATGTTGTGTTTTCAAGTTTTAAGCGATTCATAAGGTTCGAGGCAAATTCAAAAGAAATATACAGTTATTGAGGATAAAAATGCATCTGGTCACAAGAGATAAGTCAAAGAAGACATGGGAAGCATATAAGCAATCTTCAAAAAACAAAAATGGAAGATCCGCGGCTCCAGAAGGTAAGGGTCGCGACGCTAAATGGGTCGCGATGCCAAAATCAAGCGTCGCGGCGCCTTATAGGCAGTGACTATCAAAGGAATTAGAGTCGCGGCTCCTGGAAGCTGCACCGCGGCGCTGACAATGGAAAATGGCGAGAAAGTCTTTTTTTAAAAAGGGTAAAAAGGTCCAAGAGGGTATTTTCTCAATATATAAACCCTGGGAACATATTTTAGGGATTACATAATAACAGAATCATACTTTGGAGAGCAAGAACGGAGGCTAGGAACACGATTAGATACATCTACATTTAAGTTCTTTTTCCTTACTTTATTTTAATTCAGTTTTATGTTGGATTTTGTTAATTGGTTCTTATCATGTCTGTGAGATAATTATTTTATTAGGGTTTTCCTTCGAATCACTTGAAACCCTTTCATGAACTAATGCATTGTTATTGAATTCTTCTTCATATGTTAAGATATGTTCAACTTGTATTGAATGTATGATAATTAACTGACCATTAATTCTCATAACTTATATGATTTCAAATCGAGATCTGAAAAGAGAGATTTGAATATGTTATAGATGTTTAGACATAGGTTAAAATCGTGGACGAAAGTACCCAGATACTTGTGTAGAAATAAGGTTATTGTTCTTAATCCTCATGTGTGGTAAAACTTATCATAGAATATAGAAAATTTCAGCATAAGGTTGAGTTTCTATATGTCCTAACCAGAATATAGAACATATTCGTTAACCTGCTATTTTAATAAGGAGAAGAATCATTAGCATTGCATTAACAAGTGATTGAGTGGATAGTTGAGGAGATTGAAAGTCTTAATTCCCTTCATAACTGTTTTTAACTCCTCCTCAGACCAGACTGGGATGCATTGTCGTACCTTCATTACCCAAAGTATTGTCATCTTAGTTTACTATTGCTTATTTCTTAGTTGTAATTCTTAGTTTAAAAACCCAAACACTTATAAATGGTTACCAAATAGAAACTAAAGATTAGCTAATCGGTAATTGATAAATCAGTCTCTGTGGACGATAACTCGGTCTTACAGATCTATATTATTTTAAGTGATACGTTCACTTGCGTAAGCATATAGAAATACCGCAACAATACCCGTGGTGATCAGCTGTCTAACGGTCTTATGTCTCTGTCGAATATGACGAGATTTGTTGTTGTACGTAGAACTGCCCTTCCTAGAGACGACTGGCTGTCACAGTGGACCATTATAGAAGGTACGGGTTTATCCCAACATGGGATATCCTCTAAGAAGTCACGAAGCCAATAAGCTTTCTCTCCTACTTTGTCTGAAGCGATAAACTCTGATTCCATCGTGGATTGGGTGATGCAAGTTTGCTTAGAGGATTTCCAAGATACAGCCCCACCACCAATTGAAATATATAACCACTGGTGGACTTGGTGTTATCTATATCAAATACCCAGTTTCCATCACTGTACCGCTCTAGTACAGATGGATATCTAAAATAGAGTAGCCCGTAGTTTTGTGTGTATTTCAGGTATCATAGTACCCGATTTAACATTTTCCAATGATCATCACTGGGATTACGGGTGAACCTAGCCAACTTGTTGACTACATAAGAGATATCAGGTCGAGTACAGTTAGTGATGTACATCAAATTGCCAATCACCTGCGCATACCATTCCTGACGTATGGGTGCACATAATGTTTATCAATTTTTTGATTTACATCCAGCGGTGTCGTTATAGGCGAACTGTCGAAAACCTCAAACTTCTTCAGCACATCCTCGATGTAATAAGATTGAGATAAGACCAGTCCGTTAGAGGTCTTAGAGATTTTGATCCCTAAGATGACATCTGTGATACCCATATCCTTCATGTCGAAACATTGTTTCAACATGTTCCTAGTCTCTAGGATTATCCTAGGACTGCTCCCTATGATCAACATGTCGTCTACGTAAAGGCAGATCACGATGAACGAGTCGGCATTTACTTTCGTGTAGACACATCTGTCACACTCATTAATGGCGAATCCTTTCGATAATAGAGTATTATCAAATTTCTCGTGCCATTGCTTTGGGACCTGTTTCATCCCGTACAGAGATTTGACAAGCTGACAAACTTTCTTCTCTTGTCCTGGAACCACATACCCCTCGGGTTGGTCCATATAGATTTCTTATTCCAAAACACCATTTAGGAAGGCTGTCTTGGCATCCATTTGATGTATTTCAAGATCCCGCAAAGCGGCGATAGCTATGAACATACGTATGGATGTCATCCTAGACACCGGAGAATAAGATGTCAAAGTAATCAAGGCCCTCGTTTTGTCAATAGCCATTGACTACCAACCTGGCCTTGTGCTTTTCTATAGATCCATCTGCTTTTAACTTCCGTTTGAGTATCCATTTACACCCCAACGGTTTATTTCCCGGAGGAAGATCAACCAACTCTCATGCATGGTTGTACAGGATGAAGTCTATCTCACTCTCTATAGCTTCTTTCCAGAGTAGTTCTTCTGGAGTTGACAATTCTTCAGCAATTATTCGGGGTTCATCATGAACCATATATGCTACAAAGTCAAGACCGAAAGACTTATCTTTCTTGGACCTTTTGCTTCGTCTTAGTCCATCTCTAAACTCTCTAAATCATGAGAATCTAGAATACTGGATTCCGGATAGTCAACCACTTCAGAGTTCACTAGATCTGAACCTTTTAGATTCGGGCAGTCAACGACTCCTAGATCCTGAGAGTTTTGTTCATAACTTCATTTGTGAGAGGTTATGTGTCACGCCCTTTTTCGACTGCGACATTCTGAGTAACTCCTGCTTAATAAAATGTTAGAGAATAAAATAAAATGCTAAATGGTTAAAAAGTGCTAAAAGTGCTTAAAAGGGGTGCTAGAAAGGTGCAAAATAATACTAAAAAGGTAAAAGGTGCTAAATATGCTAAAAGGGTTCGCGGAGTCGCCACCTAATTAGTTTGGGTGAATTAGACACCTAAATGCCAAATAGGTTAAAGTCGACATTAACTCCATTTTATGGTCTGCGAATTTTGGTGAGATTCTGGGCAAGAGTTCTTTATAAATCTAGAGGGAAGGTGTTAGGCATCCTCTAAGATCCGCTAACTTGCGGTTGTCCGTTCAAACCTAGATTGACTATTATGTTAGAGAAAATGCATATTTTAAAAGATGATGCAAGCGTTTTATAAGAGAATGCATTTTGATAAAAGATTTACAAGACTAATGCTACCAAATACACGTAAAGTTTAAAAGTATGATGCAAACTTGATGTATTTACTAAAGATATGCATTTCATTTTGCAAAAATCAATTTTGATTAACATATGCAAGGTATGATATAAAGATTCCATATTGTTACAATTGATAATAAGAAGATAATTTTTATGAAATGAATTATAATGTCATTTAGTGATTTAAGAGAAAATTAATTTCTTTTGTTATGCATTAACTTCGTAATTAGATATGCAATCTTAATTGTTATGCAAGAGTTTAGATGTGCATGATAAGTCTAGGATAAATAAATCAGAAGTGTATTTCCAGTTTTAAAACTACCCTCCCAATTCATTTATTTAAAGGCTAATTATTTTATGTCTCCTATTAATTACAAAGTTAGATAATAAATTACAAATAATAAAAGAAAAGACATGAATGAAACAAGGAGATCAAGGGAGTAAAAGGAGTTGAGATGGATGACGACGTCATCTGTCCTATTTTGTCTTAGGAGTGTTGAGGCGGGAACGCGAATGCAGATGCACATAGATGCGAGTCTTTATTTGAAGTAGCTCATGATGAGTCTCGCCATGAAACTCTTCTCCGGGCAGCGAACCGAGGCAGCGTATCAAGTCGTCGATCCACTCGGAGTTGCGATGCGATGCGATTTGAGGGATGAAGTTTCTGCTTTGCAAACAGAACTTCGAGGTTGAAGGCTACTGATTGTTCTATTTTTTCTGGATATTGGTCGATTTTTACTCGTTTTACTCTAAATGCTTTTGATTGTTGCTGCTTGACTGTTGTCTTTTTCGTGTTCTCCTCTGTAGAAATCGATGCCTATCTATTCTAAGGGTTTTTCCTAGGCTTTCTCGATCTTGAGGGGGGTTCCTATGTGTAAACCCTTGGGGCCCATTGCATGTAAGGATCCATTGATTTATATCGCCCTGATTGGATTCCAATTTAGGTAAGTATTGGGTTTCGGTATTAACACGATTTTCGTACTGATTTGGGTAAGATTTTAGGTATTCGTTTAAGGTAAGCTAATAATTCGATTTTGGAAAGATTTGGTTATGGATTGATTTGGTTCTGTGTATGCGTGGGTAAGGGAAACCCCGGATTCTCCGGCGAGAATCTCGGGTTGGGGTGCTGGCGGTGATAGGGTGCGAGGGCAAGGGGCGAGATGGGTGTGTCGGCTACCTTCTTCTTTAGGGTTTTGGGGAGGAAGACGATGGAGGAAGATAAAGGTGGGCTGCGGGCTTCAGGGATAAAGGCTTAGGGTTCTTTAGGTTTAAAGAGAAAGGGGGAGCTGATGGGCCAGCGGGTTTTGGGTAGTTGGGCTGCAAAATAATGGGTTGTGGGGTGATTTGGGCGATGGGCTGGGTTTTTGGGTATTAGTTTTAGGAGTTATTTTTTTAGGTATTAAAAATTGATTGATGGGAAATAAATGGGGGTTTAAATTATTATTAAATTATTTAAATGCGGATATGATATTTAAGGATTGCTTAATGCTTTTATAAATGCGACGCTATTATTTAAAATCTTATTTATTGTGCATATTTATCATTATTAAATTATCTTAATATGACTTTAGATGCTTTATTAATTTTAGCTTGGGTTTAAATTATTACCATAATTATAGAATTGCTTTGCGTATTAATAAATGCGACTATTCTATTTGACGCGACGTCATTACTAAATTATTTATTTATTTACGTATTTATTATTAAAATTATCAAGAATTACTGAAAATAGAATAGGGCTTAAAATTGATAAATGCGGGCGCGAGACTCAAAGTGCTTAATACTCTTCGTAAAATGCAGTGCCATTATTAAATTACTTATTCATGCATGTATTAATATTTTATTGTTGCATTTTATTATTATAAAATTATAAAAAATTAGTGTAATTTTATAGTTAATGACTGGACGGAAGGGTCAAAATTAAGTGTCAACAATTTGTTCCTCTTTGTGTGGAGATGATGGAAGAGTTTTCAGACAAAGACGTTGACTTATAGCCAATTTTGTCTCGATCCTCGGAATTTAAAAAAAATGCCGGCCAATTAGGACAAGTCTGACGTAATTTCAAAATTGTCTTAGTGTCGAGTTATGACGACACTGGGCTACCATGGTCAAGCACCAATACGGGCTAATGCGGACTCAAAATTTGTCCCAGTGTCGAGTTATGACGACACTGGGCTAACATGGTCAAACACCAAGGCGGGCTAACGCGAACTCAAAATTTGTTTCAGTGTCGAGTTATGACGACGCTGAGCTACCATGGTCAAACACCAAGACGGGCTGACGCGGACTCAAAATGTCTCAGTGTTGAGTTATGACGACGCTGGGCTACCATGGTCAAACACCAAGGCGGGCTGACGCGGACTCAAAATATGTCCCAGTGTCGAGTTATGACAACGCTGGGTCGACGTGATGTTAAAATAAAATAAAAATAAACTAGCTTGAACCTAGGGGTGTACCGGTATCGACTTATGATGCTGAGTTTATTGGTGATGTGGAATGAGTGGACCGACGCTTGAGGCCGCTTCTGCCATTCGTTGGGAAAGTTGGCCCCCCCAACAAATTTCCCCGGTTCGCTGTAAGAGAAAATCAATGTTGTGCTCCTGCTCCTGCATTCTATGACTTAAGCAAACGGTTAGTGCATAACTGTTACGGCAAAACGATAACGCATGAATTTATAGGCGATATAACTGTGTGAATAGAAATGTTATCTTGTAAAAATGTGATGTCTGTTGTGTTGATGTAATGCTGCAAATGTTGTGATTTCGTCCTTGCACGGACGTGTTGCGATTGTGAATGCGGATATGTTGTCCTTGCTGCAACTGCCCCTTTAGATTGAAGCTCTGTAGACAAAAGCTCAAGAAAAACGTGTAACTACTAAGACGAAATAATAAGGCATGAATATATAAGAAATACAATTCTGAGAGTAGAAAAATCGTTCTTGCGTAGATGTGATATGCTGATGACGTACTATTTGGACGTGGCGTCGTTTTCGTATGGACGTCATTTCAGACTCTGCGTCGTTTTCGGACTCGACTTCGTTTTCGGACGGGCGTCGTTTCGGACTCGGTGTCGTTTTCGGACTCGGCGTCGTTTTCGGACTCGGCGTCGTTTTCGGACTCGGCGTCGTTTTCGGACTTGGCGTCGTTTTCGGACTTGGCGTGGTTTTCGGACATGACGTCGTTTTCGGACTTGGCGTCGTTTCCGTACTTGGCGTCGTTTCCGGACATGGAATCGTTTTCGAACTTGGTGTCATTTTCGGACTTGACGTCGTTTTCGGACTCGGAGTCGTTTTTGGAATCGGTGTCGTTTTCGGACATGGCGTCGTTTTTGGGCTTGGCGTCGTTTTCGAACTTTGCGTCGTTTTCGGACTTGGCGTCGTTTTCGGACTTTGCGTCGTTTTCGGACTTGGCGTCGTTTTCGGACTTGACGTCATTTTCGGACTCGGAGTCGTTTTCAGACTCGACGTCTTTTTTGGACACGATGTTGATGAAGACGTCATTGTGTTGATGCTACTATTCCTATGAATTAATGCTCCTACATGCTAAAACGTTGTGAAAATGTGCATATCGGTTAAATCAAAATAATGAATATATGAAAAAATAAAAATTTGTGAGTAAAAATGTCGTCCCTGTATGATGTGTAGGACGCTGCGAATGCTGATGTCGTCTCTGCTCGGACTTGCGGGATGCTGTGAATTCCGATATCGTCTCTGCACGGACTTTCTAGATGCAGTGAATGCTTGTTGAATACTGCGATTGCTGATAGTCTCTGCACGGACTTGCTGGATGCTGCGAATGTTTTCCTGAATGCTGCGATTGCTGATGTAGTCTCTGCACGGACTTGCTGGATGATGTGAATGCTTTGTTGAATGTTGTGATTGCTGATGTCGTCCATGCCCAGACGTACTGAAACTGTTCCTGTAAATTAAGGACCCTGTAGGCTAAAGCTTAAGAAGAATTAGTGTATAAATTTTAAGACAAAAATGATAGATCTTGAATGTGATTTTGTGAGTAGGGATGTTGTAATGTGTTGAAGGTGTCGTTGTTGCAGATGTTGGTGGGGTCATTGTGTTGATACTAGCGACGTCATTATGTTGAAGCTGATGGCGTCAGGGTGTTGACGATGCTGGTGGCGTCATGGTGTTGACAACACATTTTGATGGTGTCATGGTATTGACGATGCTGATGGTGTCATGGTATTGACGATGCTGCTGACACTCTTGTAAATTGAGGGTCCCTGTGTAATGTGATGAAGATGTGATTGATGGCGTCGTTGTCTGGACGCGTTGTGCTGATAACGTCGTTATGCGGACGCGTGTTGTCCGATAACGTTATTATGCGGGCGTGTTGTCGGCCGGCGTCGTTGCCTGGACGTGTTGCGCTGACGACGTCGTTGCCTGGGCGTGTTGCGCTGATGACGTCGTTTCCTGGATGTGTTATGCTGTGACATCGTTGTCTGGACGTGTTGCTGATGGTGTCATTGCGTAGACATAATGCTGGTGACGTCGTTACCTGGACTTGTTGTTGATGCTCCTGTAGAATAAATGCTCATGCAAGCTAAGCTTGAGAAAAATTAGTGTATAACTATTAAAATAAAATGATAAATATATGAGAAATACAATTTTGTGGGTAGGGATGTCGTCTCTGTATGATATGTGGGATGTTGTGAATGCTGAGATGTTGTCTTTGGGCGGACATGCTAAATGTTGCAACTGCTGAGATGTTGTTGTAATGCATTTTGTGAACTGTATGGATTTCCATGATGTCTTTGTTGTGTGTTTGTGCACTGCATGGATTGCAATTTGACTCTATGCCCGAGCTGATGCGCTAGACTTTATTGCGGGATTTGAACTTTGATTGTTGATGTCTGTCTGCTTCTGCTGCTTCTTTCTGCTTCTGCTAATATGAAGAACTTTTGTTGTATTTTCTGCTTCTGCTAATATGAAGAATCTGTGCTCAAAGAAAACTTGTGAGTTTGAGGGAGGGGGCGGTTGATTCGCATTGACTTTGTAGTTTTGACCCTTGATGCTCAGACGTCTGCCTTGTTTGGACTCATAACCCCTTCCTGGTTTCCTACCTTGACTAGCTGTTAATGGTCCTAGTTTTGAATATGCAAAGGACGTTTGGCCTAAAGTGTGTCTCAATGGGATTGCTTGACTATCATTGTGTATTTTCAAAATAAGGGAAGGCTTCTAATGGTGTGACCGAAGCCGATTTAGGTCGCCTACGTATCCCCATGAGGGAATCAGGTCATGACGTAGTTCATTACAAGTGAAATTGGATAAAATTTCTAAAGGTGGGACCGAAGCCGATATGTCCGCCTACGTATCCGCCAAGGGAATCAGGTCAAACGTAGTTCCATACATTACAGATAAAGGGCAAAATATATTAAACTAACTATTTTAGGACTCGAAGGGCCAAGGCAGAGGCACGAGTCCACTTGTTCAAAATGTCTTCTTGCTCTGCGTCTTCGATGGCTGAGTCTTCAGCAGGATCATCCCTTGCAGCACATAACTGGACGAATGACTTATTCAACGATTAAACAATCTCCGGCAAGGAGCACATTCTTTTCTCTGACGGTTGGTCGATGATTCAACTTTCTTCCCTTTTCGGGTTGGCGTAATAGTCCCTTCCAGACTGTTTTCTTCATCTTTAGCTATCATGTTCACATGGACATCTTCATAATCGGGAATAAGGTTATCGTTTGCATTGAGAGGAGCATCTTTCAGCGGAATGACTCCCTCTTTGATTAACTCCTCTATTCTGTCCTTGAGTGTATAACAATTTTCGATGTCGTGACCCTCGGCACCAGAGTGGTATGCACAATGTTTGGTTTTATCGTACCCTCGGGAAGTAGGCCTGGGGGTATTTCTGGGAATTGGTTGGAGTATTCCTGCGGCTTTCAGCTTCTCGTACATTTGGGCTATGGGTTCGGCTAAAGGTGTATAAGTTTTGGTTGGTTTTCTTTCGGCATCTATGCGGGGTTTGGGTTCGTTTGGTGTACGGGTTCGTGACTGTGGTGAGTATTTTAGATATGCTGGTTGGGTATGGTAAACAGGATATGGGGTAGCGCAGTGCTGATAATACGACTGTGGATTTTGAGTGTTTTGGTTATAGTAAGAAGGTGGTGAGCTTTGATACACTGGAAGTTGTTCTGGCCTATGTTCTTGAATGGCCATGCAGGTGATGCATCTTTTTCCTCTGTGAGGTACCTCAGATGGAATCGACCGCATTACTCGCTAGTTGCTTGTAGGTCGCTGTTTGTAATCCCGCCCGTTTTAATGCTCGCTTCCACGAAGTCGCCATTCTACGACTTCCGCAAAACTTCGCCAATTACACCGATCATCCTTTCATAATACGTCGTGTCTCTTAAAGATCGCACGAGCAAGGTGGTCATTTCGCTTTCTGCCATGGAGGTTGGACCTTTGCTGCTTCTGACCGCCACCTCAGGGCGTATTCCCTGAAAGTTTCTGTGGATTTCTTTTCAAGTTTCATAAGATAAAATCTATCGGGGCGATGTCAGTGTTGAATCTGAATCTATCCATGAAATCTTGTGCCATGGCATTCCAACCGTCCCATTTTCGAGGGTCTTGGCATGTGTACCAATCCAGCGCCTCGCCGGTTAGACTCCTGATGAATAGTTTCATGATGATTGCTTGATTTTTCCCAACACAAATCAATTTATCGCAATATGACCTTAGATGAGCTCGGGGATTCCCTTTTCCATCGAACATGTCAAATTTGGGAATCTTGTACCCCACAGGTAATTCAACGTCGGGGTGCATACATAAGTTTTCATATTCTAACCCTTCATCCCCCTTGTTCATCTGAATGTTTTTGAATGCCTCTTTCAAGCAACGGATTTCTTTTGCCACATTTTCATCAGCTCTAGCTCGAGTCTGCCGCTCCACTTCCTTGTATTGATCTGTCTCTTGAGAGGATACATGCATAATAAATGGTTGGCTTTCGGTCGGATGTGCTAATGCCCCATATTGTTTGTTAGGACTAGTGATGCGTGTCGTCTGCTTGTATTGGGTGGCTTGGCAATTTGGGCTGAGTGGGGAGATATAAGTAGGTGGAGGTTTGGATATGTATGTAGTAAACGGATCATTTTGGAGGTCGGCTTGCAAATTGATCGGGCGGGTGACATTTTGGTGTGAGCTGGTATGTTGCGGCCTTTGCGGGGGGTTTTGTGGAAGTGGAGGCTCAAGGGCTTGTGATACGATTGCATTTGTCCTTTGCTCCAGGAGTGGTGCATTCAAACTAATAGACATGTTTGTCATATTTCGGAGCCTTTCTGTTTCGACTTGCATGATTTCCATTTGCTGCATTAATTTGGCGAGGTGTTGATCATTGGTGTTTCTCCTTTCTAATTCCTCTGCGTCCTCTACAGGAACGGGGACGAGTCCTAAGCTGGTTCGTTCTGTTGCCTCTGGATTAGTCATTTATTGGATGATTGTGCTTCTACCAGTCAACGCGAATCAACATTTTGGGGATAAGCTAGGCAAAAATAATCCTCTAATAAATGAAGCAAACCAAGTTACTATAATATGCAAAGAGTTGCAGGTAACACACAATAATAAGCAAATTGCAAATCAAGCGCGTGCTCTAACATGCTTGGGACCTCTTTCATGCCAGAGGTAGGCCTAAACGTCACATATGCGAGGCTATGATAGATTTGTTCAAGCCGTCCAACTGTAATACTTTTGTTGGAAATGACGACCAAATGACGGTGCACTTTTTTCCAATTTCGGCATGTCATGATTAGGCTTGGATTTATCTATCATTGTTACTCTACACATAATATGTTGGTTGGTCGTTGGGTTGAGAAACCCGTCGACAAGTTTGATGTTTTCCTAATTGTGGTGTCGATACCAAGGACCGACCCACCTAAGGTAAATGCATGCATGCCTTAAAATAAAGGGTGATACAATTCTATCCTGAGTTTCTAAGATTTGGCTTTACTAGACCCAAGGTTCCCGAGCGGACAACTCGAGTGAGAAGGCTACGCGGCCACCGGTTAGACCGGGCACTCCACGTATATTATCAACTCTCCTAAATTTGGGTTTTGTAGAAAGAATTTGCTGATGCACCAAGCGCACCTCGCATGTAGTGTGTGATAGTTTGAATTTTCCAGAGTTGAAGAAATATGAGCGGAATGCCAGTTTAAGGAAAACGGTAAAAACAAATAGCAATTAAAACAGTTAAACATACAAAGTTAAAGCAGGCAATTTTAAGATATTCAAAACAAATAAAAGCAAATAAAGCCAAGCAATAATAAACCTAGGTTTTCTATGGTCAACAACATCAATCCCCAGCGGAGTCGCCATTTCTGTCACGCCCTTTTTCGACCGCGATATTCCGACTAACTCCTGCTTAATAAAATGTTAGAGAATAAAATAAAATGCTAAATGGTTAAAAAGTGCTAAAAGTGCTTAAAAGGGGTGCTAGAAAGGTGCAAAATAATACTAAAAAGGTAAAAGGTGCTAAATATGCTAAAAGGGTTCGCGGAGTCGCCACCTAATTAGTTTGGGTGAATTAGGATACCTAAATACCAACTAGGTTAAAGTCGACATTAACTCCATTTTATGGTCTGCGAATTTTGGTGAGATTCTGGGCAATGGTTCTTTATAAATCTAGAGGGAAGGTGTTAGGCATCCTCTAAGATCCGCTAACTTGCGGTTGTCCGTTCAAACCTAGGTTGACTATTATGTTAGAGAAAATGCATGTTTTAAAAGATGATGCAAGTGTTTTATAAGAGAATGCATTTTGATAAAAGATTTACAAGACTAATGCTACCAAATACACGTAAAGTTTAAAAGTATGATGCAAAATTGATGTATTTACTAAAGATATGCATTTCATTTTGCAAAAATCAATTTTGATTAACATATGCAAGGTATGATATAAAGATTCCATATTGTTACAATTGATAATAAGAAGATAATTTTTATGAAATGAATTATAATGTCATTTAGTGATTTAAGAGAAAATTAATTTCTTTTGTTATGCATTAACTTCGCAATTAAATATGCAATCTTAATTGTTATGCAAGAGTTTAGATGTGCATGATAAGTCTAAGATAAATAAATCAGAAGTGTATTTTCAGTTTTAAAACTACCCTCCCAATTCGTTTATTTAAAGGCTAATTATTTTATGTCTCCTATTAATTACAAAGTTAGATAATAAATTACAAATAATAAAAGAAAAGACATGAATGAAACAAGGAGATCAAGGGAGTAGAAGGAGTTGAGATGGATGACGACGTCATCTTGTCCTATTTTGTCTTAGGAGTGCTGAGGCGGGAACGCGAATGCGGATGCACATAGATGCGAGTCTTTATTTGAAGTAGCTCATGATGAGTCTCGCCATGAAACTCTTCTCCGGCAATAACCGAGGCGTATCAAGTCGTCGATCCACTCGAGTTGCGATGCGATGCGATTTGAGGATGAAGTTTCGCTGCAAACGTAACCGAGGTTGAAGCCACCGATTGTTCTATTTTTTCTGGATATTGGTCGATTTTTACTCGTTTTACTCTAAATGCTTTTGATTGTTGCTGCTTGACTGTTGTCTTTTTCGTGTTCTCCTCTGTAGAAATCGATGCCTATCTATTCTAAGGGTTTTTCCTATGCTTTCTCGATCTTGAGGGGGGTTCCTATGTGTAAACCCTCGGGGCCCATTGCATGTAAGGATCCATTGATTTATATCGCCCTGATTGGATTCCAATTTAGGTAAGTATTGGGTTTGGTATTAACACGATTTTCGTACTGATTTGGGTAAGATTTTAGGTATTCATTTAAGGTAAGCTAATATTTCGATTTTGGAAAGATTTGGTTATGGATTGATTTGGTTCTGTGTATGCGTGGGTAAGGGAAACCCCGGATTCTCCGGCGAGAATCTCGGGTTGGGGTGCTGGCGGTGATAGGGTGCGAGGGCAAGGGGCGAGATGGGTGTGTCGTCTACCTCTTTCTTTAGGGTTTTGGGGTGGAAGACGATGGGGGAAGATAAAGGTGGGCTGCGGGCTTCAGGGATAAAGGCTTAGGGTTCTTTAGGTTTAAAGAGAAAGGGGAGGGCTGATGGGCCAGCGGGTTTTGGGTAGTTGGGATGCGAAATAATGGGTTGTGGGGTGATTTGGGCGATGGGCTGCGTTTTTGGGTATTAGTTTTAGGATTTATTTTTTTAGGTATTAAAAATTGATTGATGGGAATTAAATGGGGGTTTAAATTATTATTAAATTATTTAAATGCGGATATGATATTTAAGGATTGCTTAATGCTTTTATAAATGCGACACTATTATTTAAAATCTTATTTATTGTGCATATTTATCATTATTAAATTATCTTAATATGACTTTAGGTGCTTTATTAATTTTAGCTTGGGTTTAAATTATTACCATAATTATAGAATTGCTTTGCGTATTAATAAATGCGACTATGTTATTTGACGCGACGTCATTGCTAAATTATTTATTTATTTACGTATTTATTATTAAAATTATCAAGAATTAATGGAAATAGAATATGGCTTAAAATTGATAAATGCGGGCGCGAGACTCAAAGTGCTTAATATTCTTCGTAAAATGTGGTGCCATTATTAAATTACGTATTCATGCATGTATTAATTTTTTTGTTACACCCCGTAATTCCAGGATATGTTTAAGAGAAGGTACGTAAGGAAACAAGACTTAAAAATTGGTACGAAAGGAAGAATTGTGTTTTCGAAGGAAAATCTTCCGAACGTCGGAAAGGAAAAATGTCCGTTGATGAGAATTGGATTCTCAAAATGCATTATTTGAGGAATATAGAATGTATTATCATTATGAAAATTTATTTTTACGGATTTGGTCACGTGGGGCCCACCCGAGGAATTTTACGTTTTGTGGGGCCCACGAGGGTTACGAAATTTTATGGACAAATGAGAGGGCGACACGTGGCACCCCCACATGGTCTTGGACGAAATTGGCCAAGGGTGTAATGGTCATTGACCATTGTTGATGAACAAGTCTTGCAATGCTTGAGAAAATTGACTTAGTCAACTTGCCCACTTGGCTAAATATTAATCATTCTCCATCCAAACCACACACGTGTTGTGATCTAAGCCCTCCATTGTGTTATATATACTACACTAGTAGCAAGACCAAGTCTTCAACACTTAGAAAAATTAGAGACCTTGTTCTACACTTGAGTTGCTCTCGGGTTTGCCTTGTTTCCACACAAAAAAAATTGCAATTGTGGTTCTTTATTCACAAGACTTTAACCCAAGGTCCCTATGGGTATTGTAAGGATATCTCAATAGAAAGATCCCGGAAAAACGACGTTTTCACGTTAGTCACAAGGCAAAAACCTAAGGTGTTCTTCAACTTTGAAGTTGGAATTTGAAGAGGAGTTCTTCACAAGCTTCTAAGGGTTGATGGGAGTGGATTGGAACGTCAAGAAGAGGAGCTAAAGTTGCTAAGGATCGACTTTAAATCTTGGATTGGATTTGGGCTTATTGAGGTATAAATCTTCGTCTTACTATTGTGATTGAAGATTCCATGTTATGATAAGTTAGAAGTGATCATGTGATATATATTATGAAGATTGATAAGTGTTATGGAATTATGGAAGCCAAAATCCGAAACTAGCATGTTTAGCGATAAGATTGTAATTCAATTTAATTGTTAGTTTTAGTCGTCGCATGTTATGTAAAGAAGTGATTATAGTTGTTAAGACTGGTTGCGACTATATAACATGTTTGAATAACAACTTGGATTGAAAAGTAAATGGAAAAGGAAATGGGAAATGACTACTTGTTGTTATATTATAAAATTGCCGAAATGGTCTAGAATTTTGGAATATTTTGGCGCAGTTTTGTGGCAGTTTTGTGGCAGTTTTACGGGTTGTTTTAGACTAGTATATATGCAGAAATTGGGTGGTTATATATATGATTAATGTGGTAGAATTGGCTAGTGAAAGTCCTAAGGTATAAAGGTGAAAAAGGGTGCAAAGAAGCTTCATATCTTATCCTATATTGATGAAATTATGGACTGTTTTGTATGCATGGTGGGGCAGAATTTTACACGTCCTGTTAAGGCGTGTAATCCCCTTTGGTTAGCTGAATTGTTGAGCCTTAAATGTGGTGTTTGGTTATTGATATTCGGGCCTTGAAAAATGTGAAAAAGTATGTAGAAACAAAGGAAGTGCTGCCCGATTTTCCGTAGAATAAGAGACCTTACACTTAGTATGATTCTACGTTAAAAAGCTAGGAGTTGATAGACATGTTATGATTAATACAGGTTGAAGTACTGCGAGTAGCGTATTCTACTTGAAGGGTGGAAAAGCTAGCAAGGTTAAAGTACTTGGGAGCATTTTGCTACTTGTCGATAATCGTCGCGAGGTATGTGAACCTCTTCCTTCTTTTGGCATGATCCTACGTATGAAATAGCCATGTGATATTATTTCATGATTTCTTCTACTCTTAGAAGTTAAGAAGTATTCACGTTGTTGATTCTAAGTTAAAAGTATGTTTAAATTGTCCTAAGTCCTTACCAAGTCTTATGGGAGATGTTGGTAAGAATGGTTAGGAAGTTATGAGATTTGATTTAAAGCTATGTGTCTTGATTTATTTAAAGTAAGCAAGTTGATTTTATGTTTGAAAATGACTTGAATTTATATGTGAAAAGGGGATTGATTTTAAAAGTGGAAGTTATATGATTTTAAAGAGAATAAGTTACTTGGTTTTGGAAGTGTATGAAACTTTATTTTTTAAGTTATGGGACTTGATTTCTAAAGTATAGATGACATGATTTTATAAGTATAAGTAAATGGACTTTAAAGAATGTATGTTATGAAGTTTTAAGACTATGAACTTTGATTTTCTTTAAAGGATTATGAAACTTTATTTTTCAAGTTATGGGACTTGATTTCTAATGTATAGAGGACATGATTTTATAAGTATAAGCGACATGATTTTAAAGAGTGTATGCTACGAGGTGTTAAGACTATAAGCCTTGATTATAAGTGGAAAGGACTAAATTTTAAAAAGTATGGCTTCTTAATTTATTTCAAAAGTTAAGAAGATGGTTTCCAAAAGAGTATGTGACTTGAGCTTTAAAAAGAAAGGAGTTTTATGATTCTTTTTAAGTATGTATGTACGTAGTATTTTTGGGTTTAGTTTCCCAAATGTTGCAAGAATAAAAGTGTCTTTGGTTCTCTAAAATGAAAGGTTGTTATAATAGCTTTATGGGAAGTTGTTATAACGACTTAAGAAGAAGTGAAAAGATGGTTTAAAAATGTTATGCAAGGAAAATTACACCGAGCCCACAAATAGGCCGGATTATGTTATGAGATACACTGAGCTTACAAATAGGTCGGATTATGTTATGAGATACACCGAGCCTACAAATAGGCCGGATTATGTTATGAGATACACCGAGCCTACACATAGGCCGGATTACGCCATATTACCCCGAGCCTACACATAGGCCGGGTTACGTCATCTTACACCGAGCCCCACAGGCGGGCCGGATTATGCTACATGATTCCACAGTACACCGAGCTCCACAGGCGGGCCGGATTATGCTACATGATTCCACAGTACACCGAGCCCCACAGGCGGGCCGGATTATGCCACATGATTCATCAGTACACCGTATCCCGCAAATGGGCCGGATTATATTATCACGTATGGATAATCAAAGTAAGCTCCCAAATAAGAAGTCCCTCCATAAAGGGTCGGATTATGTTAAGTAAGATATGTAAGTTACGTGGAAAAAATTGATTAAATTCTTAAGTATGTATGTAAGAATATGATGTTAATTCTCAGTGAAAGAAGGAAAAGAACGGTTAATATACGATTGATTTCAGGAGTTAAAATGGCACGGTAGAATCTGGTATTTCATTTTTATACTTGCCCCTGTCATTCTTTTATACAGTTATGTGGTTACTGTACCTTATTTCTGTTCCATACTTGCACTTTTGTTATCGACTTCCGGGGCCGTTCATGCCCGCAGGTGTTAGGTACACAGGTTGGTGATCCTTGCTCTTAGGATCTCTGTTTAGTTTCTGGGAAGAAGATCCATTCACTCCGGAAGCTTATCTTTTGGGTACGGTTTCCCTGATGTTGTAGATTTATGTACATTCAGGGGTATGGCGAGGCCCTGTCCCGCCACAGTTGTAATTCTTAGAGGTCTGTAGTCATATCTTGTGGGTCGGTTTGTAAAAAAAAGAAGGATGTAACTACGTTTGGTTAAGTGTATGTATATGTGTCCAGGGAGGTAGCCTTATCGGCTAACCTGTTGTTTATTTCTTATTGATTTATTTTATAAGTTTCATGTATGTTCCGCTGATTATCTCTGATGTATACCTGTAAGGGTGCCTGTGTAGGCACTAGTCGCGTCTTGGCCTGGTCGTGTGATTTTATTGTTGCATTTTATTATTATAAAATTGTAAAAAATTATTTTAAAAAATTAGTGTAATTTTATAGTTAATGACTGGATGGGAGGGTCAAAATTGGGTGTCAACATTATGTCTCTTTTCTTTCTAGGAAACGAGTCTTCAAAGAAACTAGAGTTCCTTGATTCCATGATTGTACCCACATGAATGTCTGGTACATCTGACTTATACACTAAGAAGCGATAAACACTAATGTTGTTTGCATATCCGATGAATATGCAATCTACAATCTTAGGTCCAATTTTGACCTGCTTTGGCTTAGGTACTTCTACCTTGGCCAGACAACCCCACACCTTCAAGTATTTGTAGGTGGGTTTCTCTCATTTCTATAACTCGTATGGAGTGTTGTCATTACCCTTATGTGGAACTTTGTTAAGAATTTTGTTAACGGTAAGGACAGCTTATCCCCACATTTTTTGGGGAAGGCCGAAATTGATGAGCAAGACATTCATCATTTCCTTTAACGTACGGTTCTTGCGTTCAGCGACACCGTTTGATTGAGGTGAGTATGGATCCATCGTTTGATGAATAATGCCCGATTGGGCACAATATTCTTCAAATGGCGCTACGTATTCTCCCCCATATCATTATGAATTGACTTAATCCGTACTCTTAGTTGGTTTTCAACTTCTGCTTTGTATCGTTTGAACGCTTCAAAGGCTTCATCTTTACTTTTCAATAACTAAATGTAATAATACCTTGTGCTATCATCTATGAATGTCACAAAGAACTTGTTCCCCCCTCTAGTTTGTGCGAACTTCAAATCACATATATCGGTGTATATGAGTTCTAGAGGAGTGGTTTCCCTTTCGACATATCTAAAGGGACTCTTTGAAAGTTTTGCCTCTACGCACACCTCACACTTACGTTGAGGGTTTATGTCGATAGATGACAACAACTCCAACTTTACCAATTTTTGGTTAGATTGATAATTTACATGTTCTAATCTATGATGCCATAAATTAGAAGACTCAAGAAAATAAGTAGAAGACTCAATTTTATTAATAGTAGAAGCGGGTATTACAAATACATCATTAACTTTAAAGAGGTCATCACAGATGAAACCTCTTCATACAAATGTTCCATTTTTAGTGAGTACAAATTTATTGGCCTAAAACCAGCATTTACCAACAAAGGTCCAGAAATTAAATTTCTTCGAATTTTTGGGACATGCATCACCGCATTCAGAGTAAGCTCATTTCCGGAAGTAATCTTCAGGATTACCTTTCCTACCCCCAACACCTCTGAAGAAAGAATTGTTGTCCATGAACAGCTTCTTATCTGTGATTGGTGTATATGTGGAGAAGGCGTCTTTATTGGAACAGATGTGACAGATAGCACCCGTGTCCATCCACCACTGCATCAGATTCTCAACGAGGTTGGCTTCAAGTACCACCGCTGAGAACTCCTCAATCATATCATGTAGAAGCGTATCTTCGACGATATTAGCCTTAGATTTGCCCTTGGCTTTCTCTTTGATCTCATTCTTGAGTTTGCGGCAATCCTTGCCTTCAAATCAATTTTCCTTTCATTATTTCAAGTCATTTATTATTACTTACATTACTTAGAGTAAACCACTCTTTTAACTTTTCATAAAGCTATTATAACCAACTTCCCATAAAGTCGTTATATTAACTTTATACATTAGGCAATTACATTCTTCTTTATATCCAAGGAACTTATACTTTCAACAAGACAAGTATCATATACTTTCAAAAATACTTCAAGTCCCTTAACTTTAAAAACGAAGACATCCTTAATCTTTTTAACAAGTGAGTTAATTCCCTAACTCAACCAACTTGGACATTCTTAAAACAAGTCAAGGATATCAAATGAAATTAGATTCATCAAGATCTCGTACGTCTACCATACTATATATTTACAACTACTCATGCTCAAGAGATAGGAAAGTTCCACATACCTCTTCGTTTCAATCCACTTGCTAAGTCCAAAATGTCGTACGTAGTATGTCAACCTATAATGACCATAATACGTCTATTAACTTCTAACTTCAAACGTAGAATATTGTAAGTGCAAAGTCACTAAATTCTACGAAAAATCGGACAACACTTCCTTTGTTTCTACATAATTTTCCACCTTTTTCAAGGCCCGAATTCAATAACCAAACACGCCACATTTAAGGCTCAACATTGTAGTTAACAATAGGGGATTACACGCCTACAAGACGTGTAAAATTCCGCCCCTCAATTGATATCAAACTAGTCCAACATACCATATCATTTTCGGCAATATGAGGGACAACAATACAAAGTCTTTTCCAATTCATTTTCAATCCAAGTTGTTTAGTATAACATGTTATAAAGCCGTAATCGATTATAACAACTACAATCTTCAAGTAGATAACATGCGACGATTCTAATTAACGACCAAATTGTATTTCAATTTCAAATGTCTCACAATGTCATTTCGGATTTAGGCTTCTACAATCCATATCACTTATCAATCTTCAATACATATACTTCATGCTAGTTAAAATGTAAGGCTACAACAATATGTAATCTTATAACACTTAAGAGAACAAGATTGTTACTTTAACGAGCCTTAATCCACTTCAAGATCCGAAGTCACTCCCTAACAACTTAGAGCCTCTCCTTGACACTCCAATCCGCCACTTGAAGCCCTTAGAAGATCACAAACAACTTTCCTTTAAATTCCAATCCAAACCTATGAAAGTGACTTAGGTTTTCACCTTGCGACTAATACGAAAACGCCATTTTTCCGGGATCTTTCTATTGAGATACCCTTACAATACTCTTAGGAACCTTGGTTTAAAGTGTGGAGATTATAGGACAACAAACGAAAATTTTCTTGTTCCTTAGAACCCTAAACCCGAGAGCTCAACTTAGCAAGACAAAAGTTCTTCAAATTTTTCTAAGTGTTAAGTGCCTTGTCTTGCTACTAGTATACATATATAACATCATGGAGGGTCAAGATTAATACATATGGATGGCTTGGATCCAATTCATTTAAAAGATCTAGCCAAGTGGCTCTTGACCAAGTCGACAATATCAAGCTCTAAGACTTAGCAAGACTTGGTCATCTTAAATCATGGTTAAATGACCATTTATCCCATGTCCAATTCGTCCAAGACCAACAAGGGGGTGACACGTGTCACCCTCCCATTCGTCGCAATATTTCGTTTTCCGACAATTCCATAATTCTGATAAATTTTTACTAGTCTCAAATCTTAACATTTTTGAGTTCTTACGTAGGTTTTTATAACCATGCCCTGGAATTACGGGGTGTAACACGTATTACCCAATTCAACGTTTTTCAATGGTCATCACTTGGATTACGGGTAAACCTAGCTAACTTGTTGACTACATAGGTGATATTAGGTCGGGTGCAGTTTATTATGTACATCAAACTACAGATCACCTGCGCATATCGCTTCTGGAATACGGGCAAACCACGATATTTATCAATCTTTTGATTTATATCCAGTGGTGACGTTATCGGAGAACTGTCGAACATCTCAAACTTTCTCAGCACATCTTCGATGTAGTAAGACTGAGATAAGACCAGTTTGTCAGATGTCTTAGAGATCTTGATCCCTAAGATGACATCTGCAATACCCATATCCTTCATGTCAAAACATTGTTTCAACATATTATTAGTCTCTAGGATCAACCTAGGATTGTTCCCTATGATCAACATGTCGTCTACGTAAAGAAATATCATGACTAACGAGTCAACATTTCCTTTCGTGTACACATATTTGTCACACTCATTAATGGAGAACCCTTTTGATAGTAGAGTACTATCAAATTTCTCGTGTCATTGCTTCAGGGCCTGTTTCAGCCCATATTGAGATTTGACAAGACGACAGATTTTCTTCTCTTGCCCTGGAACCACATACTCCTCGGGTTGGTCCATATAGACTTCTTCTTCCAAATCACTATTTAGGAAGGCTATCTTGACATCCATTTGATGTATCTCAAGGTCCCACAACGCGGCGATCACAATGAATTCTCGTATGGACTTCATTCTAGACACCGGGGAGTACATGTCAAAGTAATCAAGGTCATCATTTTGTCGATAGCCCTTGACTGCCAACCTGGCCTTGTACTTATCTATAGATCTATCTGCTTTATACTTCTATGTGAGTATCCATTTACAACCCAACCATTTATTTTCCAGAGGAAGATCAACCAACTCCCAAGTATGGTTGTGTAGAATAGAGTTTATTTCACTCTTAATAGCTTCTTTACAGAGTGGTGCTTCTGGAGTTGAAAATGCTTCAGCAATTGTCTGTGGTTCGTCATGAACCATATAAGCTACACATTCCGGACCGAAGGACTTATCCTTCCTGGACCGTTTACTTTCTCTTGGTTCCATCTCTGGAGCCTCAAAGTCTTGAGAATCTAGAACACTAGATTTCAGATAATCAGCCACTTTAGAGTCCACTGGATCTGAACCACCAAGATTCGGGAATTCAATGACTCCTGGATCCTGAGAGCTTTGTTCATACCTTCGTTTGCGAGAAGTTATGTCTCTTTCCTTTATAGGAAATGTATCCTTAAAGAAATTGACATTTCTTGATTCCATAATTGTACCCACATGGATGTCTGGTTTATCTGACTTATGCACTAAGAAGCGATAAACACTAATATTATTTGCATATCCGATGAAAATGCAAGCTACAGTCTTAGGCCGAATCTTGACCTGATTTGGTTTAGGTACTGAAAACCTTTGCCAAACAACTTCACACCTTCAAGTATTTATAGGTGGGTTTCTTTTCCTTTCATAACTCATATGGAGTCTTGTCCTTACCCTTATATGGGACTCTATTAAGAATCTTATTAGCGATAATGACAACTTCTCCCCATATGTTTTGGGGAAGGCCGAAATTGATGAGCAAGACATTCATCATTTCCTTTAACGTACGGTTCTTACGTTCAGTGACCCTTTTATTGAGGTGGGTATGGAGCCATCGTTTGATGAATAATGCCCGATTGGGCACAATATTCTTCAAATGGCGCTACGTATTCTCCCCTATATCACTATGAATTGACTTAATCCATACTCTTAGTTGGTTTTCAACTTCTGCTTTGTAGCGTTTGAATGCTTCATCTTTACTTTTCAATAAGTAAAGGTAACAATACCTTGTGCTGTCATCTATGAATGTCACAAAGTACTTGTTCCCCTATCTAGTTTGTGCAAACTTTAAATCACATATATCTGGGTGATAAGTTCTAGAGGAGCAGTTTCCCTTTCGACGGATCTAAAGGGAATCTTTGTAAGTTTTGCCTTTTACACACACCTCACACTTACATTGAGAGTTTACGTCGATAGACGGCAACAACTCCAACTTTACCAACCTTTGAATAGATTGATAGTTTACATGTCCTAATCTATGATGTCATAAATTAGATTCAAGCAAATAAGAGGAAGCTTTAATTTTATTGATAGAGGGCATTACAGACAAGGCGTTAACTTTGAAGAGACCGTCACAGACGAAGCTCCTTCCTACAAAAGTTCCATTCTTAGTGAACACAAATTTATTGGACTCAAACACTATCCTAAAACCAACATTCACCAACAAAGGACCTAAAATTAGATTTCTTCTAATATCAGGGATATGCATCACCTCTTTCAGAGTAAGCTCTTTTACGGAAGTCATCTTCAGGATCACTTTTCCTACCCCCCAGCACTTCAGGGGAAGAATTGTTGCCCAGGAACAACTTTGTATCCGTAAATGGTGTATATGTGGAGAAGGTCTCTCTATTGGAACAGATGTGATGGGTAACACTCGTGTCCATCCACCACTGCATGAGATTCTCAACGAGATTGGTTTCAAGCATCACCGTTGAGAATTTCTCAATCATATCATCAAGAAGTGTGTCTTCAACGATGTTAGCCTTCGCCTTGCCCTTGGCCTTCTCTTTACTCTCATTCTTGAGTTTGCGATAGTCCTTGATCATGTGACCAGGTTTCCCACAGTGATGGAAGTTCCCCTTAAACTTCTCTATTGTTAGGGCTTTTCCATCCTTCTGGAACTTGCACTTTTTGCTTGTGTTCCATTTGGTCTCCGCCATATTTGCCTTTGCCTCAGCGGATTGTTTTCCCTTAGGCATGGCCTTTTTATTATCCTCTTGAATCTGGAGTTTGATAATAAGTTCCTCAAAGGCCATTTGTTTTGTCTTGAGTTTTAAGTAACTCATTCCACGAGGGAGGTAACTTCTCAATTAATGATGCAACAAAAAATTACTCATTTGGTTTCATTCCTTCCAAATCCAAGTGATGTAGAATCATTTGGAATTCCTGGACTTGGGACATCACAGTTTTGCTATCCACCATTTAAAATTTTAGATCCCAACGATGAATTTCTTAGTACCAGTATCTTGTGTGTTGTACTTTTTTTGCAGTTTTTCCCATAACTCTTTGGCCGTGTCTACTGTGCAATACACCGTGTAGAGAGGGTCAGACAAACAGTTTAGAATATAATTCTTACACATGAAATCACTATGACTCCATGCATCAAGAACTGTAGCGTTCCATTGAGCAGTCAAATAAATGAGTCATTCCCATAACAGTCAAATAAAACATCATTTTTTGTTGTCATATCTTGAAGTTGGAGCCCATGAACTTTTTTGGGCTTTCATGGTGGAATCCAGCGGGTGGAGGAACTGTAGCGTTCCATTGAGCAACAGGAAAGGCGTTGTGTTCTCAATTTATAGTTCTAGGAAGATGACATATCAACTAGCCAACTAATGACTTTCAATAGTCATGTAATGACATTTAATTGAATTTGAGAGGTTACAATCAGCCAATAATGCAGCCAAATAATGGCTGAGTTATGGAGAAAAAGTTGTCATTTGAATGCTCCAAAACGTCCCCATTATCAGCCAACTTTTGGACTTCCGTCACACAGACACTGCCGGGCTAGCGCCGCGGCTCAGCCTCAGAGGCGCCGCGACTTCAGTAGCTGGAAAATAACTAGTGTCGCGGCTCTTGACCATTGGGCGTCACGGCTCTGACGCGCCACATCCTTGGTAGTGGTTGAGTTGCGGAGACATCGCGACCCTTTTCCGACCCGTTTCGATATTTAGTACACTTCTTCCTTCATTTACCAACGTGAAACACTCGTCAATTGACCAACAACCGTCTATCATTCTATGTCTCAAACATTTTATTTACGTACCAATACATTTTTCACTAAGAAAATTTACGATTCTTGGTAAAACGTGTGCACGTGTGTGAAAATGACGTTTTCGACGTACGGGGCCTCAATTGTTCGAGTCATAATGAACTTTATTCCACGTTAATAAATTTCCAACACATTTAATACAAACACTTTGTCATATTGATCATTTGATCTTTCCACTCTTTTATAAAAGAGGTCCTATAAAGTTGAAGATAAGTGCAAGCAATATGTCATAGCATTCCTTTCTCTAATTGTTTTTCTCTACATACAGATGAACAAAACCAACTTCTATTAGAAGTAGGTCCTAACTTCTTTATTTGTCACTTTGCTAGTTCTGCACGCTTACACAATGTAGATAAAGCCTTAACACGGTATCATTAACAAAAGCAGTTTAACATCGTTTAACTAATCCATAGCAAAAACTAAATTATAAACCAAAACATAATTAATACGTAGAATACTCAATAAAACCATATAGGCTCCACATGAAAAAATCTAATTTCTTCGCTTGGATTCCGCCCTAAAGCTATCTCCTACTCCTTCTAATAGGATTCTCCGGGTCCTTTTTACCTAACATTCTCGTGGCCTCCGGTCCGATAGGTCGGATTACGATTACAGGTACCTATTCATCGATTTCTCTAATAATATGGCTTTAATGCTTCCTAGTTCAAAATATTCAGAAGCAGTGTTGGCTCGATTATGGGAATGTTCAAGTTGTTCCCTACACCAACCCAATCGAGGAAATATTTGTGGCTCCGATTTGGGTCCTTTTGTTGGAACTCAAATATCGTTTTTTAATTGACATTATGTAAGACAATTTCTATGCCCTATCGGCCCTCTCATATATTTTTTATATTATAATCCAAGCAAATGTATGTGTACACAATAAAAAATGTACTCCCTCCGTCTCCATTTATATTTATATGAGAGTTGATCAGTTTGAAAAGTTAAATAACTTTTTTTTACTATAATTTTTTCCAATTCTTTTATATATTGTGAATTATTAATTATGCAGATTTATAGTAGTACTTTTTATTTAATTTTTAAATATGTAAATTTTATTATAAAATACTTTAAAAAATTATATTTGAAATTAAGTAAAAATAAGTTGTTTAACTCCTGAAACTGATCCACCCTCGTATAGTTGAGACGGATGGAATAGTACGTTTAGATACATATTCTATAATTACTAACAAGGAATATACGCTGCAAAGTTTGTGTCATAGACTAAAATAAAATGAAAATAATAAGTTAGGTGAGAACCAAAAAAGAAATTTTGTGGATTGAAAATCAAATCAAATATTCAGGAGGATTAAAATTAACATTTGTCAATAACTTGTCGACCAAAGTCACAATTATCTATCCTATAGAAAATGACATTCTTATCGTTTTGTTCCTGTCGATAGTCAATTATGTGCAAGATGTAGGATTTTGTCGGGTTCGTACACGTATAGGAATTTGAAAATTTATGTTTTAAATCTGATATGGCGGTCAAACTGTAGGATGATTATATAATGTAAACACAAAACAAACTGTAATACTTCTAACGAATACTTACAGTTTTAGCAATCTGAAATTTTCAAGCTTTTGTGTGTAATCCGAGGGTGAGCAAGCAAGTGTTCCTTGATTTGCAAGTATAGACTCCGATGTAATTACTCTTTTGGAAAGCAAGGAAATCCAACAGAGTTTCAGAAGAGATTATTCTCTTGATTTTGGGGTAATGAAATATATGGGTGAACCCTCTTATTTATAGCTGAAAAATCAGCTAGGGTTTCCCAAATGGGCCAGGCCCAGAAAACCTCAGCAGACTGGGTCATTTCGGACCCATTGGTCAAGTAGCACCGCGACGCTGAGGCGCTATGGCACCGCGGCTCTGAGTCTATGGCGCCGCGACTCTGTTCCATTTTTTGTCTTGTTTTCTATTTCATTTTAATGTCTCGATTATAAACCGGACATTTATATTCTCTCTCTGATTACATCCTTGAATCGACGGAACACTTGACTTAGTGTTACCCTACATGCCTTCACATATCGACACTAATAACATTAGGGTCTACACGGAACTCCTAGACGGCGCCGGAAGACGAACTCAATATGTGAAGTATAGTTACACGTAACCTGTGAATTGAACCTCTATGTGGGTAGATAAAATCTTTTCATTCACGACACACTCAATCAAGCTTAGGATTTGTCAAGTGTCTATCCAAGTAGCTTGATCATTATACCTCATATATATTAGCTGACAACAGGATCAAAGTACATTACTCCGTAAACAAGGTGATATCGACCTCAAGTCTAAGGACTTCTATCTCTCACACACCGATGACACTTTAGACATATATAACAAACAGTACATCAGCATGGTATATCAATATTTCTACAAGTATCCATGTGTTCATCACGAGTTTTCATAACTCGTAGCAGGTGAGACATACTACATCCCAATGATATGATGCAAACCACATATCGACGTATCACATATCATCAATATCCCAATCTCGATGATCATTAGTCGAGGCAGTTTAAGAGTTTACATTATAATATTAATCTCACATTATTAATAACCACGTAAACTCTAGAGATGTATTTATAGAATATTATAATCAATCAACTAATAATTCAACAAATGCAAATGCCATAATATTAATCTCCATTAATATAAATAAGAATGTGTATAAAGTACATTTTTTCTAATACTGATTGTCTGTAGGACATAAATATACTTTCAATCTCCCACTTGGCCTAGAGCCAATCACCAACATATCTAATACTCATATTCTCAAAATGACCATTATGCTTAACCAAGCTTAATGGTTTAGTAAATGGATCTGCTAGATTATTGTCTGGGGGAACATAATCTAATCTAATATATTCAGCCTTCACCATCTCTCTGAGAATATGGTACTTCATTGGTACATGCTTGTTTCTGTTTGTGGATCTTGGTTTCTTTTCCTGTGCAATTGCACCAGTGTTGTCACAATAAATGGTTATTGGACAACTAGCACTCAGAACTAGGGCTGGCCAGTGGGCCGGGCCGACCCAGAGATTAACGAAGAAGAAGACGACAACTACAACGACATTTTATCTGAAGGCATGAGTAGCGACGTGGAACAATTTGATCAAGATATACCAATTCCAACCGAAGAACCACAAGAAATTATAAAGAAATTAGAAAAAATATTTTCAAATTGGTAATTTATTTCATTGCAATTTTTAAATTTTTCTATGTCTTTCACTCTTTTGCAATTTTTTTCAACAACAGTACACTACAATGTAATTTTGAATCTTGTATATTTGATATTTCAATGAAATTAATAATATAAGAGGCACAAAAACAGCCTTGGGATGTTTTTTTTACATTATTCTTGTCTTTGTTTAATTATTTAGTTTATAACTTTATACTTTATAGTTTATACTTTATACTTTATTAGTTTATAAATATATTATATATATGAGTATAATACTATAATACTATAATTAAAAATTATAATACTATAAGTCTATAATATTATAGTATATGACTATGTATATGACATTATGACTATATGACAAGTATATGTTAATGCTACTTTGTTAGTACTTAGTAATTTAGTATTTTTAATTTAGTGAAATTTTTTTAAAAAAAAACACAAAACCCGCCAACCCGTCCCGTCCCGACCCGACCCGACCCCCTACCCAACGGGACCGGGACGGGACACGGTATGGTCCCGCCCGACCCTCCGTGCTCGCCCGGCTCGACCCGCCCATTTTCCCGCCCGACCCGCCCCGCTCCCGCCAAACCCGACCGGTGGGCCGGACCGGCCACCGCGGCCTACTCGGAACAACCTCTAGCTCGCCCGAAACTCGAAATCGTGGCGGCTTCTTTAGCGCCTTCCGATCCAAAGAATGTACTACTTGATGGTCGAATCAGCAGTTGTAGCTTGTTTCGAACTCTTCCAGCTCACTGCTCCACCATTGAACACGAATGTGTAACCAGACTGAGATTTGAAGTCATCAACATCTGTCTGGAAACTAGCATCAGTATATCCAGTGGAAACTAGCTTATTATCTCCACCATAGACCAAAAAGTAATCTTTAGTACGTCTGAGATACTTAAGAATACTTTTGACTGCCTTTCAGTATTCCTCACCAGGATTCTGCTGGAACTTGTAAGTCATACTAAGTGCAAAGGCCACATCTGACCTAGTACAGGTCATGACATACATGATTGATCATATAGCCGAAGCATATGAAATCCTCTTCATGCTCTCAAGTTCTATAGCACTAGAAGGGCAATCCTTCTTAGATAACTTGATGCCTTGACCCATTGGAAGACCGCCTTTCTTGGAATTCTCCATGAAAAAGCGTCTAAGAACTTTGTCTAGGTAGACCGACTGTGACAGCCCCAACAATCTATTAGGTCTATCTCTATAGATCCTAATTTCCAGAATGTAGCAGGTTTCACCTAAATCCTTCATCATGAAGGTATTGGACAACCACTCCTTGACTGACTGCATGAGAGTCTTATTATTTATCATTATCAATATGTCATCAACATATATAACAATGAAGACAATACCCTCATCGTACGGACTGGAGATCCCAGAAATTAGGTTCAATGGGAAAACTAAATCTTAAAGGTTCAGTTGAGCGATTCGAATGAAGCAAGAGCACTTCAGATATTGATTTCTTCTTAGAAACATGAATCCAAGGCCGTTCCCGAGATAGAAATTATGTGCTACATGTAGAGTGGGTAAAGGTAAAGTTTCCGAAACCTTTAATGATCTTCAACGGTTGAGGTTAGGTTTGGTGAAACTTTTAATGGTTCCTAACGCTTGTGTAGCGGGGTATTGCAGGATACCTTGTAGGAGACCACCTATTTAAGTGCGAGGATAGGCCTCCTAAAATGAACGCACTTAAGAATCCAAGAGTGTCCACGGCCCACGGCGGACAAACCTTAAAGAAGGATTGAGTAAGGAAATGTGTTGTGTTGGTACCGTTGTCTTGACATACACTAAACACTGATGGTTCAAGACATCACGTTCACCGCGCAATAAGTATGTCCGATGGTATTCTACTATGGAAGGTTCAAAGCCACGGCTACCTATCCAGATGCAACATCGATCCGCCAAAAGATTGCTAGAAAGGCACCATGTGCGTGCGCCAAAATCTCTTCCAATAGGGGATTGTTGGAAATTTATTAAACGTGAAATAAAGTTAATCCTATTAATTATGACTCGAACTATTGGGGCCCCGCACGTCGAAAATGTTGTTTCCACACACGTGCACATAATGTGCAAAGGATCGTAATTTCCTTAATGGAAGAGATATTGTTACGTATACAAATTGTTTGAGACATAAGATAATAGATGGTTATTGGCCAAATGACAATGGCTTCACGTTGGTAAATGAAGGAAGAAGTGTATTATGTGTAAAAGATGAAATGAGTCGGAAAAACGTCCCAGAGCCTCGAAGGGCCACGGTGCCTCACCGTCGGAGTCGCGACGCCTCCAGCCAGCGCCGCGGCGCCGACGAGGTCAAAACTCTCTGAAGTTTTGGCGCCTCGGCGCCTCCCTACAGGGCCGACTATTTCCAGACCGTTGGAGAAGAAATGAAACTGTTTTTTGGGCTGACTTTGGAGCATTAATTCTCCATTATTTGGCTCATGAATTCAACCATTATTTTGCTGAATTGTAACTCCACAATCAAGGCTATTACATGGTCATTCAAGGTCATTACTTGGCTATGTGGAAAGTCATCTTTTCCACACTATAAAATGGAGTCTTGGGCTCATTTGCAAAACACACAAACACACATACACTCCATACTTGTATGATTTCAGATTTTCTGAAAGTTCTTCCTCTCTTGCAATCTTCCACACACTCAAAGATCCTTCTTTTCTAGCGAACACTTGAGTCTCCTTTGCTCACTTGTTTGATTGATGTTTTATCTTGGGAGATAAGTTGCCAACACACAGTTAAAGGATTATACGGGGTAATATTATCTTAAGGAAAGATTGAAAAATCAATCGACTCGGCAAGCCATTTTCCTTGTTCTATTTCCAGATTCCTAAACACTTTGGTGTTGCTACCAAGGTCAAGAAGCTTGTTAGGATTGGAGAAAACACTGAAGACGAACTCAAGAACTACTCAAGAACGCAGATTTAAGACAGATCAAGAACCAAACTTTGTTGTAGTTGTCACAACTCTTGTTAGGCTTTAAGCCTATTGTATTATAATTCATTTTTGTTTATCCTTTTTAAGTACTAGTAAGAGTCGTACACTATTCTCGTACATCCATGGTATAACTCACATAATTATCATAGGGAAATAATATTAGTAACAATCACAAAAAAGCAGCTTGGACTTTGGTATATATGTAATCCTCTGCTAAAGCAGAATATAGGTTCCAAAGCTAATGAGTCTTGCACATTATTAGAACAAGATCAGAAAACAAAAGAGGGTGCAGCATAACACTGAAATTTAACTACAAGGTATCTTGAAGCACTGGTTTAAAACAACTCCAAATTCAATTACAAAGATGCAAATTAACCACATCTTTTGTTTTAAGGAGTACTACTTCCTTTTCTGACATTATTACCAGGACAGTTTCCCTTGTTTTTGGGTTCACCGCATCCACAGGTACAAAACCCTAGCTATCAAAACAAAAACAAAAAAAGAATGATCCAAAGGATACATAAATTTATGAGCTGTTAAAACTGTATTTATGAGTGTATAAAAATTAAACTCTTACCTAAATAATTGAAAGTTAAGCTTTGAACAATTAACAAAATTCTTTATGCTCTTTAAAATTCAATTGATAAAACCCTATATTATCCTTTTGTAAATGTCTAAGTTAAAATAAAATTATTTCCAAATAACATGAGATATGAGGATTGGATTTAAATATCCCAAATCCAGGGGATGGCTAGGAAATTCTAACCTGTGCAACTAATAAGGATTAAATCCACAAGTTCAAATCAAAGCAATATTGTGCCAATAATAAATTGGCATATATACTAAACAAAATTTGTTATACTAAGTATTACTAAATTAGTAAATTACAATAAATGTGTGTGTGCATTCTTGTCACGCGCGTGTGAAGGAGATAAGAAATTAAGATTGATTCTTATAACGAAAAAACAAATATTTGCAGCGGATACACCACAAGATGGAATGAATAGATAAATGTAGAACAAGTACTCGACAAAATTGAAGATTTTGCCCTAACGTGTGATAAAAGTAAAGAATGATAACTGAAAATATAAATTTTAATGTAGCTTATCAGAAATAAACAAATATTTGAACCAACGTTGGACAAAAATAAAGAATGAAAACTCAAAAAAAAAGAAGTATAATTTACCCCACACGAATGAAGATTTTGTAGCTTATAATGTAAATATGTAAATTATAGAAATAATTGTATCTCTATCTATATTATAAACATATATATTATAGAAACAATTGTATATCTATTCATAATTAGAATATTTTCATGTATTGTGTAAATATAATTATGGTAAGACTAGGATTCTTACTTTGTATAGGCTTAGGATTCCTATTGTATAAGAGATGAATATTGTACTCTATATATACTTTGATATTAATGAGAAGACTCCACAAGGGAGATTAATATCATCTTACATGGTATCAAGAGCCTAAACTCCAAAAACCTAGAAATTTTCTACAAGTCGTCGCCCCCCCTCCCCACGGCGCCGCGGCTCCCCTCTGTTTCTTCCAAAAATTTATTGGTTCTTTCTCTCTTCTCTAAATGGCTATCCCTGATTCTTTCACACTTTCTGACGCATCTACCTCCACAAACCCCACCACAAAGTCATCACCTCCGTGTCATCCCGCCCTTACTGTTTTCAACATCAAGAACTATATTCCCATCCTACTTGATCAAGAAAACAGTCAGTATTCTCCTTGGGTTGAACTGTTTCGCAATCATGCATGTCTCTACAACATGCTTGATCATATTGATGACACCATTCCGCGCCCTCCGAAGGTTGATGATTCTACTTGGCATCGTCTAGACACCAGCGTCAAACAATGGATATATGGTAGTGTTTCTCAGGATCTACTTCTCACTATCATGAAATCTGACTCCACAGCCAGTGACTTGTGGAATCGTTTGGAGGAAATTTTTCAGGACAATAGGCACACTCGTGCTGTGTATTTAGAGGAGTAATTTAACAATACACGTCTTGAAATTTTTTCTAATGTGACTGAGTACTGCGAACAGTTAAAGCTCCTGACAAATCAACTTGCTGTTGTCGACTCATCTGTTACTGACATCAAAATGGTGTTACAATTGATTGTTGGCCTCCCTAAAGGCGAATTTGATACATTGGCCACCATGATTCAACAAGAGGATCTAGAGGAGAAATTTAACAATACACGTCTTGAAATTTTTTCCAATGTGACTGAGTACTTCGAACAGTTAAAGCTCATGACGGATCAACTTGCTGTTGTTGATTCGCCTGTTACTGACACCGAAATGGTGTTACAATTGATTGCTGGCCTCCCTAAAGGCGAATTTGATACATTGGCCACCATGATTCAACAGGCAGATCCGTTACCCAGCTTTAAAAAAGCTCGCTCACAGTTGTTGCTCGAAGAAACTCGTCGTGCTAAGTAGCGGCGAACCCGGCGCGCGTGCCTCAAAGACAGAGCCGCGGCGCTGCCCATTCCGATGCAAAGACCGCTTCAACCCTTATTCCTACCACGGGATATTAAGTCCAGCTCGGCGCTACGTAAAGCCCACCGTACGAGGGCGATTCAGCCCTCATCCGCCAGGACACCCACTGAGTTGGGTCAGACTTTCAGCACCCTCAACAAGCAACATTCTGACAACAATTGGTACATGGACTCTGGAGCCACATCTCACATCACCCAATCTGTAGGTGTTATTCCCAAACTGTGCAGTTTAAAGCATCCTCAATATGTTACAGTTGGTAGTGGACAATGCATTCCAGTAAAGGGTTATGGTACATCATACACACAACCTCCCCATCCAGCATTCTCCCGTAAAAATATCTTATACGCCCCACGCATGATTAAGAACCAAATCTTTGTCCGCCAGTTTACTCGTAATAATTTTGTCTCTGTTGAATTTGACCCTTTTGGTTTCACTGTAAAGGATCTTCGTATGTGAACACCTCTTACGAGATGCAATAGCACGGGGATCTCTATCCATTCACATCCACCTTCGCTTCCAAATCTTGTTCTCCCGTCTCTCTAGCGGCTATTTCTTCTTCGACATGACATAATAGGCTTGGTCACCCAGGACTCCCAGTCTTTAATTTTCTTAGAAGCAATAATTTCATTACGTGTAATGGGAAGTTTGCCCAAAATTGTGTTTCTTGTTCCTTAGGCAAACATACTCGTCTTTCATTTAAATCATCTACTAGTGTTACCTTTGCACCATTTGATATAATACATGCTGATTTATGGACATAACCTGTTGCTAGTTCTCCCGGTCATAAATATTATCTTGTCTTGCTAGATGATTTTTCTCACTATATCTGGTTGTACCCTCTCAAATATAAATCGGAAGTGTTTACCAAATTTTTTGAGTTTCGATAATTCATCCAAACACAATTTGAAAAAGGTATCAAATCATTTCAGTGCGATAATGGTCGTGAATTCAATAACTCTATGTTTCACCGTTTTGTACCAATAATGGCATGATTTTCCGCTTCTCCTGCCCTCACACCTCACCACAAAACGGTAAAGCTGAAAGACTCATCCGCACCATTAACAATATGATTCACAATATATTGATTAATGCCTCCATCCCTCCATCCTTCTGGGTATATGCTGTTAAAATGTCAGAATACATTCTCAATATACTTCCTACTAACACTCTTCACAACATGACCCCTACTGAAATCCTCTACCATAGAGTACCCTCCTATGATCATCTACGGATTTTCGGTTGTCTGTGTTATCCCAACATTAGCTTTACCGCCCCTCACAAACTCGCTCCTAGGTCCACTCCATGTGTCTTCCTAGGCTTCCCACCAAATCATAGGGGCTATCTATGCTACAACCTTTCCATTCGTCAAATCCACATCTCTCGTCACGTCATATTCGACGAGACCACATTCTCGTTTTCGAATCTTCAGAAATTCCAAAAACTGGATTATTCATTCCTTGATAAGTCTGTTATCTCTCCCATCATCTTTGATCATCTTATCTCTTCTGACTCGTCGACAGCACCGCGGCCCAGTGTTGAGGCTCCGCGGCGCCAACTTTCCAGAGAGGTCTGTTCTTCCAACCCGTCGACAGCGCCGCGACCCAGTGATGAGGCACCGCGGCACCATATTTCCAGAGAGGCCTGTATCTCAGACAGCGCCGCGGCGCTAGATCCAGACGTCGTGGCGCCTCTGACGGCTTCGCCCCCACCTTCTCCTTTTCCGACCCTACCATCAGTTGCCCTCCCTACTCAGCCAGCACAACCTCCCACTGTCCCCACTCACCAAATGGAAACTCGTGCCAAGCATGGAATCTTCAAACCCAAAGTCCAATTTAACTTGTCTTCCCAAACCATTTTTCCAATTCCCAAGAACCCTATATTGGCTAAAAAAGACCCTAATTGGAATGTGGCTATGTCTGAAAAATTCAATGCATTAACTAAACATCACACATGAGATCTAGTACTTAGACCTGAGGGGGTGAATGTGATTCGTTGTCTGTGGCTATTTCGTCACAAATTCAGATACTATGGAGATCTTGAGTGATATAAGGCAGGACTTGTGGCTAATGGCACAATTCAGCACGAGGGTATTGATTGTGGTGAGACCTTCAGCCCGTTTGTCAAACCAGCTACCATTCGCAGAGTTTTGAGCATTACCATGGGCAAACACTGGCCGATCCATCAGCTTGATGTGAAGAATGCATTCTTACATGGGGATCTGAGAGAGACGATACGTCATCACCGCGTGGTTCACCCATCCAGAAGTTCCTCACTATGTGTGTCATCTTCGTAAGTCACTATATGGCCTGAAACAGGCCCTCCGTGCGTGGTATGATCGCTTTGTCAGGTATATCTTGCAGATTGGATTTGTATGCAGCAAGAGTGATACATCACTCTTCATTTTTCATCGAGGTAGTAGAACTGCTTACTTTTACTTTACGTGGATGATATTGTTCTTACTGCCTCCTCCGACGGATTGAAAAATGATATTATTGTCTTGCTTAAGTCCGAATTTGCAATGACTGATTTAGAAAAGCTGAGTTACTTTTTGCGGATATCAGTGACTAGGTCTGCCAATCATATATTCTTGTGTCAGCGTAAGTATGCAGATGAGATTGTGTAAAGGTCTAAGATGGCGAACTGCAAAGAGGTTCCTACTCCAGTTGATTCTAAATCTAAGCTTAGTGCCATGGATGGTGCTCCAGTGTCTGATCCTACTCTGTATAGGAGCTTTGCAAGTGCACTTCAGTATCTCACCTTCACCAGGACAGACATAACTTATGTTATTCAGCAGATATCCTTATTCATGCATGCCCCCATGGAGTCTCATTTCACTGCTCTTAAGCGTATCATTCGATACATTAAGGGCACTCTTGATTATGGTTTGCACTTATACCCCTCTGCACCAAACAGGTTGCTTTCATATACGGATGCAGATTGGGCAGGGTGTCCGGACACGCGACGCTCCACCTCCGGCTTTTGTCTTTTTAGGGGATAATCTAATTTCTTGTCGCGTCGACATGCTACCCTATCTCGCTCCAGTGCCGAGACTGAGTACAGAGGCGTTGCGAATGTAGTAGCTGAGATTTGTTGGCTCAGAAATTTACTGTTAGAACTTCAGTGTCCTTTGCGTCAGACATCTATTGTGTACTGTGATAACATCTCTGCCATCTATTTGTCTCATAATCCGGTTCAACATCAGCGAACCAAGCACATTGAGATAGACCTACACTTTGTTCGTGAGAAAGTTGCACTAGGCCATGTCTGAGTGTTACATGTTCAATCATCCTATCAGTATGCAAATATATTTACCAAAGGACTTCTCAGACAGTTATTTCTTGACTTCAGATCCGTCTCAGCGTCCGACCTCCTCCCGCTCCGACTGAGGGGGTGTGTAAACATGTATATTATAGAAACAATTGTATCCCTACCCATAATTAGAATATTTTCATATATTGTGTAAATATAATTATGGTAAGACTAGAATTTCTCTTTTGTATAGACTTAGGATTCCTATTGTATAAGGGATGAATATTGTACTCTATATATACTTTGATATTAATGAGAAGACTCCCTAACGAAGATTAAGATTCATGTTACTCAAAGTAAATAGAGCCATTTTGTCCTTTAAGTAACAAATTTACTAAACTTCAAAATTGATTATCGATATCCTATGCATATGCAATAACCCCATCGATTTTCAGAATCCGATAACTTCTTCGTAAGGCCTAGCTTATATTTTTTTTCCTTTCTCACATATGATGTTCAATATTTATTTTGAAGTTCGGCTAATTTAAATTTTCGATGTTTAAGGTTCATTAAAGAAGGAAATGATCTCTACCGGTATTTTTTTTTTCATTTTTAAGGCTCTAACCCAAGATCGTCCACATGCTTATTAGCTTTCGTACACCTCCCTAAAGAATCGTATGGTTAATTAAAAAGTTAAACTAACCAAAAGAAAACCAACTCCATACAGTACTACTAAAAACATAAATTAGCGATGGATAAATTTCGTAGCTAAACAACAAAATTTGTTAGCTACGAGCAATTTAGCGATGAAGTTCACAGCAAATTTTGATTTTTTTGTAGTGATAGTTTGTTTTAATATGCTAAAATTATATAGATTAGTTATAATCTTTAAGTCTCGCACCACATCATTCAACTGCTCTATCATAAATAAAACTAGTCTATATACTCTCTTTTACTGCTGAAAACTTTCATTTTTGTTCCTGTATTAGTAATATCTTTTAATTTATTTATTTTTAGTGAATTTTTAATTTATCAATACAAAAAAAACCAAGAGAATCAATTAAAGGGGATTCTTCCGAATTAAACTATATATCTGAACTCTTATGTAGTTAGATTGTTACAACATTAACTAATGGTTGTATCTCATGAATCTCTTCCATTTATTTCGATCTTGTTTTTAGTAATCAGATCTTAACACTTTTAGTCAGGCGGCTAAAATAAATTCATCACCTAATCATAGCCGTTTTGTGGTCGTCATTGATGTATACTCAGTATATAACTAATGTATAAAAAATAAAAATCAAATTATTGTTTATTATAGACTTTATTGGGCGCTGTTATACAATGTAAAAAACCCTAAATGTTAACACAAACAAAGACACATATTAACAGACATCATCAGTGTTTAAAAAAAAAGGAACAAGTATATATATGTTACCTCCATAAAAATTCTTGTAGCCTCTTCAGGTGTATGAGTGTTGATGATGTGAAGAACCGTCTCCTAAAATTAACAAGCAAATAACAACAATTTAAAACATCAGCATTATTTGTAAACTCAATATATGTTTTAGAAAATTCAAAAGAAATTAAGCTACAATTTGGACATAAATATTTTTTACTTCTTAAAATAATTGAAAGCCATGGTTTGCTCATAGAATTTGATCAGTTTAAAAAATATTGGTGAAATTTATTCTTTCACTCACAAAACTTCAAGTAAAACACATATTCAAACATAACTTCAGAATAACATTTTTTTAAGTTTCAACCAAATCTATGTCCAAACGCTATAACTAAGAAGGCACATATATATGCAATGTACCCTAAGAGCATTGAGTTCTTGTTCTGTTAAAGTCTTAGGCTCTTCGATAGGCGGCCCTGGCGATGATGGCGGTGTTGAGTATGGTGATAGTGGTGGTGATGATAGCGGTGGTAGTGGTGGTGATGATATCGGTAATAGTGGAAGAGACCCCATGAAATCAAAAAGATATTAGAACTAAAGAGAGAAAGAAGGGAAATGGTAGGAAGAGTATTAGGGGAGTATGTAGATTTTATGAAGGTGAAAGAAGAGAAGGGACAAGAAAAGAAGACGTGGCATACGTTACAAAAGAAAAGAAAAAAACGAATACGCCTGGCACCATGCATGCATGCATGCTTTGTTCATTATCAACTAAAAAGAATCCAAAAATTTCCAGCCATTTCTCATCTGATCTTTTGCTACTTCTTCATCTCTTTCCACTCTATGCCATAAACACACTCATACTCCCAACAACTTTTGTTTTCTCTCTTTCAACTTGTTTTTGGCTGATCTTGAAAATGAAAAAAAAAAAAGTAAAATGGTTTAAAATTTGAAGTTGGATTTTATTATATCCACTTTTTTTTTTTTTATGTGATTTAGTATCCAGTGACATTATATTGTAAATACATGTTGTAGAAGGTTATATTGTAATATGTAATATGTAATTGTAGAAGGTTATATACTTATAATGTCATTATATTGTAATTATTTTTCAGGTTCTATAATCTCACTCACTATAATTAGTATCCCTCAGTCGTAATTTATTTGATGGTACGTTGTTTGACTAAGTATAGAGTTTAAGAATTATTTTTGAAATTTATGGCTTAAAATAAGTCATAGATATTTGTACATGATATAAATCACTTCATTAAGGATACAATGTGAAATTTAAAGTTAAATTATTACTTATATTTGACAGTTTTATCTATATTTTTAGAGTAATTTAACGCCATTATAATTGTTTCTTGAGTAGTTTAGTCATTAAGAAATATGTCTAATCGATGATTTTCGATTGAAATGGAGTTGATAGGAAGATTTGAAGGAAATTCTGAAGTTTTGGACGAAAATAAGCTCAAATTGAAGAAGATTAAAAAATTGAAAACAAAAACGTGTTTTCTTCCAAATGTTGGAACGGTATGAAAATACTATCTTAACAAGGCAATTTTGGAGCGCGTGCCCAACGTGAGGGCTGTTTCTCAGGCAAAACCCTAGACCGAACGCAATGCCGGCCTTCCAAATAAAAAAAAAGGTCTCGTTGGGAAGAAAGATTACGTGCGAGTACACGGTCCAAAATTAATGGGTGAATTTAAGGCTATTTCGATCTTTTGAGAAATTGTTACGCTATATAAAAGTTCTCTTTCTTCTTTCGGCGGCCTCATCTCGACTTGGCAAGGAAGAGAACCAGTGACGAATCTACATCGTTTGAAGTGATTGTTCGAAATATATAGAAAAAAAATTCACAGCGTTGTTGTTAAGAATCATACACTACGTGTGTATGATCTGCGGGAGAAGCTGAGGTTTGATGAATATGATGAAGGTGACTGAGAGATTGAGAGAAGGAGAGAAATCGAGAGAGGTTTGGGGAGCCAACTGTGCTCTTTCTCAGATATTTCTTATTATATGAGACTCAATTGTAATTACAAGTAATGTGTTGTATTTATACTAGAAAATTAGACTATTAGATTACTTACCCACTAATAATATTCACTAACAACTTATTACAAAATATCTAATCAAAATATCTAACTAGTATGAAACTAATCACTAACTAACTAACCATATATATACATTGTATATATATAGTATATCTCAACAGTTATATAAGAGAATGAGGATGTTATGCTTGTTCAAAAGTGAAAAATAGCTTTGCAAAAAAAAATCACACTTGTTCACGTGAACAATGGAGGTCCGCCCCTGAAGAGAACACCATTGTTTTAAGAAACAATGGAAGAGTCCTGAATTCATCCTAATCGAAGATTTGTCCTATTTCCCTAAGTTTTTCTTATTCTCTATTATTATGACTATGATTTTTATAGAGTATAAACATGAGTAGCGAAATTTCTTAACTAGGATGTTAATGAGACGTTTTATGGTGTGATTATTTGATGTTGTTTTTCTTTAATGAAGGTTAGTTAACTTCATATATTCAACTTCTTCGTCTTTTAAATTGGTCGAAGAGCTCTCAACAAATTGTGCCCTTGGTTTCTTTCAGTTCTTGGAAGTGAATTTTTTATTGATATTTTGTTTAATAACACTACTTTGAGGGAAGAAGCCCCCCTCACCCGATCGGGGCTATAGACCCCAATAAATTATTTTTCCTATTACTACTATATTAATAATTGTCAAAAAGTCTCCTCCTTCCTCCATAAATTTGTATAATATAGTACTAGCCTTCACGGGAAAAAATGAATGGCTTCGTCCCTGCTTCAGACTATCAATTCCTTATTGACAATATGTGTACTCATGGCTGGTCCTGACATTTAGTAGGCCTCTGACAAAATATAAATTGAGGGCCACTATATAGCAAATAAGAACGATAACTTCAAATATTAATACAAGTCATAGATCACCTACAAGTGAACCTATTGAATTTTGACCAGGGTCTACTGGTTTGAAAACAAACTTATCAATAGCTCCTCTTTGTGATGCTAAAAACTTATCAGCTAACCTTCTTTTTTTCTTTTTTTGACATCGGATGTTTTTTAGGCAACATATTAACACAATTGTAAGATAATAGACCAAATGTAGAAAAAGAATAACATCAACCGGAAAGGATGTCATTGACGTATGAGCAACTCCAATGACCAATCTATATTTTAAATTTGATTCACCATGACACCATATGAACTCTCTGCATCAAGTATTAAAATATCATTAACTAATTAGAATATTTAGAAAAAGAGCAAATGTGATTTCAATAAAGATTTATAATATTGCAGAGATTCACGTACACACATAAATTAAGTACCAAATTATCACCTTAAGTTTACATTTACAGCATGCATACACAAACTAAGTATCAAATGACCACCTTTAATCAAATTATCAAATTAGTCCAAAACACCATTAAACTACTCAAATCAATCAATTTTAAATCTAATAACTAATCAATTGATTCAATTAAAAAAATTGAGTACAAGCATAGCTATATTTTATATTAGAAACTAGAATGCTAGTCTAAATCTCAGTTAATTAAAAATTACATAAACACAATTGAAAAACTACAAATCAATAACAACAAATTGAACATCAATATTTTCAATTATCAAAACCTAACATCAAAAATTTGACAGAGTTGAGACTTGAGATCAAATAAATTAAGTATGGTCTTACCTGAAAATTCAAACGGATGGATGGTGGTCGAAATTCCTCCAGAAGAATTAGATCCAAGGACAACAATGGTGGAATCGGTGGATATGACGGTGGAAAATAGATATCGTTAATTGAGAGTAGAAAAAATTCACAAGTGCACTGAAGAAGAGAAATAAAATAGGAGAAATCTGAAAATGGTTTTGAGAAATAATTGAATTTCATTGATAAAGATGGATTTGAAGAAAATAATTAAAAATAGAAGTGAATAAGACGAAGAGACCACTCATTTATTTCTCCCTCTCTTTCTCTGCACTCTTTTTATTTTCTTTCTATTTCTCTGCAGAGACTTTTTTCGTTTATCTCTTTAATTGATAGATAATTAATTTTTTATGAGCCCAACATATATAATACTAATATAAGTGTATATGGACTGGGCCCTCTATCACCTCATGCCCTGGGCCGTCGACCTAGCCCAACCCAGCGTACTCATCTTGCAAATTGAAAAACCAAATTTAAAATATGGCAGGTAGAGTAACCCTGTCCCTGACCCAATCTACACCGAGTACAATCCCTAGCCATTGCATGCAATACTACTAACATACCCACAAATGTTTTGAATTGATGGATAAGATTATGCTTAATTAATTTTATATGGGGATCCACTGATTCGAAAAAGAAATTTCACCTACTCAGTTGGGATACCATTACTTCTGATAAGCATTCTGGCGGGCGGCGGCCTAGGGATTGAAAGGATGGGAGGTACTCAATCAAAGTCTTATGTGGAATCCTTCTTATAATTCCAACCTTGACATCTGACATTCTAAATGGATCCCAAATTATACTACTCTTATATATAATATTGAAGGCCCATTACACTACAATGGCCTTACTAAAAAAATAAGGGACCTTTGCAAAAAAGGATACTGGGACTAGAGTTGTCTATCCTTTGAATCTCCATCCACTATAAATAAGGATTATCAATGGATTTGGAAAATTAAATGTCCTACTAAGATGTAATTTTTGCTATGGACTTGTTACCATAATATAATCCCTTGTAGAGCATATCTTAACTATATTGGTCTCAACATTGATGAACAATGTCCAGACTGCAGAATGGACATAGAGACTGATACTCACATCTTTATTCACTGCCCCTCTACAAAAAAAAATTATGGAACAACTGAAAGTATATATGTCCTAGAGACAATCATTATAGGGACAGATGTATTTGAACACATTCGTATTATTAATGAGATTGATATATTTATGGCATTTGCAATTACTGAATTATTATTTGATTCTTTGTATCATTCATTAATGTGCATCCCTTGAGCTTACGTTGTCATATATAGAGTGTAGTTCTTAAAGAAGTCTCGACTGATGATCATTGAGAATGAGATATCAATGATATATTATAAGTCGACGTGTGGTCTGCATCACATGCTTAGAGAATGTAGTATGTCTCACTTACTACTAGTAATGATTGCTAGTGATGGACACATGGATACTCTTAGAGGGTATTGGTATACCCTGCTGATAAACTATTTGTTATACATGCCTAGAGTATTATCAGCATGTGGGAGATAGAAGTCCTTTGACTTGAGGTCAATACGCACCTAATTTGTAGAGTAATGTGCTTTGATCCTGTCCTAAGCTTAAATTCCTTATAGGATAAGACATGACTTGTATTGGGTACATTGTGATGCAAACTAATGTGGTAGTTGAGTCAAGAATAGGATTCATTCCTCGATTGAATATTCGAGGGGAACACTCAGCTTCTCAATGATGTTAAGTCGATCAAGTCATTGGCCAATGTAAGAGACATATTTAAGATATGATCTAGTTGTCGACTAATAAAGATGAGATAAAGTGATCAAGCCATTTGGATAGACACTTGACAAATCCTAAGCTTGATCGAGTGTGTCGCGAATGAAAGGAATTTATCATCTCACATAAAGGTTATGTTTACTGGAGTCATGTAAACGTACTTCATATATTGAGTTCGTCATATGGCGCAGTCTAGGAGTTTCGTATGAACCTTAATTTAATTAAGTGTCGATGTGTGAAGGCCTAAAGGGTCACACTAAGTCGATTGTCTTTTCGGTCTAAGGGTATATTGAGAGAGTATAAAATATTCGATTTAGAATCGAGATATTTAAATCAATAATAAATTATGGAATAATTTCTATTTGATGAAAATTATTCAAAATTATATTTTGGATTTAATTTTAAAAAAATGCTGAAACAGAAAATTAAAGGCAAGCGCCGCGGCGCCTGTACGGCAGTAAGCCAATACTGATTTGGATTAAATTTTAAGCCCAGATCTTAATCAGATTAGGAGAACCTTTTCTCCTATAAATTCATCACTTAACCATAATTTAGTGGTGGCAAACTCTTACTTTCTGAACTCAGAGTTCAGAGATTAAAATCCTTTCAAACCTCTTCCAAGATTTCCTAGCTTTCCTGACAGAGGATTATACCGAAGCAAGACTTGCACCCGAGCAGACAGTCGTGTGCGCACCTTTTAGTAAAAGACTCTAAAGATTGTAAACTGTAAGTTTCTTTGTGTCTTTGCAGATTTCAACTGTAACATAATCATACCAGACGGAATTGTTGGGGCAAGTAAGTGAACAAAATTTTAAACTGCTGTTGTGTCTTACTTGTGTGTTTTAGACCCAACAAAACACCTACAGTGGTACCAGAGCTCAGGTTGGTTCAATGGTTACGTAACAATTGAAAGACATAATAATATAGGTTAAACGTAAAATTGATTTTAATCTGAATTAAAATAAGGCTACTTGAAATCTGACATACTTTGACTGAGCGATTAACTTTTGTAATCACCCTAAATTATCAACTACGCTAAATCGAGGAAGTCATTCCGTTCTAGCATGAACTGAGCCTTGTGTAGAAACCAGTTCATTGCAAACATGGTGCACGACGAAGAACGTGTAGGAATTGATGATGGTCGATATTTGCGTTATTAATAATGGTGGGTGCTAGTAAAGGACCCGTAATCTGAATCCTAAATTAGATTTTGGGGTTGGACGATTTTTAGAAAATCAAGACGAAACCGCTCAAAAACGCTACGCCACGCTTTATCAGAGGCACCGTGGTGCTAGCTAGGGTTTCACGGTGGCGCCGCAGCTCCATGTCAGAGCGCCGGTCATGGTAATTATCCTGGGTCGTGATTAAAATCTTAGTTTAAAATTCAGAGCTTACTGGAAGTACCGCGGTCCCATAATGTAGCGCTGCGACCCTAATTCACAGAAACAAAAATCAAAAGTTTATGCCTGTTAAGCGTCGCGACTCCTTGGATTACTGTTTTCAAAATTTAATCCATGATTATTATTACACAGTATGTTGGTATACTGTTTACGTGCTAAATGATCATCATTTACTTTACTAAGTTTTTGAGTCCGCAAATCATGCTTGGGTAGGTGGCGCTCAAAACTAGTCTAGAGTCTGAAATTCATGCTTGGGTAGGCAGCGCCCAAAACTAGTTTAGAGTCTGTAATCATGCTTGGGTAGGCAGCACCCAAATACATATTTAAATGCTTTGAGTAATGTTTGAAACATGTGATAGTTGATCTTGAATATAACCCTGAATTAAAATGTTCCCAAAATTTAATACAAGTCTCATTTAAAATGAACGTGTCGTCCGTTATAATTGATTGTGGTGCAAAATGCTTTTCGGCAAGATGAGTATTTATGCCCCAGAATTTGCTCTAAGTCTACGAGGACTCAGACCTTTTCATAGATGCATATAAATATTGTAGTAGGTGATAAACCTTCGTGAGTATTTACACCCCAGTGTTTGCTCGATGAAGGCAAAGCCCACTTAGATACATAATTGCAGTCGCATAACAGGGTTGACTTTCTAGGTTGTACCAGTGTCAGACAGCCGAGGGACGCATATCGTTTTTTTAGAATATTCAGTCAACCAAGTGTTGTAAATTGTTTGTAATTGGTTTAGAGACCTACCGGATTATGTTGTTGAAATTATCAGCCTCAGCAAACACAGAGACAACTTGAGTCTGGATCTTGGCCCATTATGACTGTATTTGATATGAGTTTGTATTCTTTCATGAGGTAAAAAAGTATGTTAAAATAGTGGGAGCTAATTAAACTAAAGACCATGTTAGTTAGTTAACGAATGTGTTCAATATAAATTATGTTAGAATGTTAATTTCAAGTCTATCTTTTCTTCAGTTACAATGTCGAATCTGTCACTTAAAATGTTGGTTGAAATGAACAAGCTGAATGGAGCCAATTTTCCTCACTGGTTAAGAAATTTGTGTTTGGTGTTGCGATTAGAAAATATTGAGTATGTATTGGATACAACACTCCCTACAGTCTCTGCTGAAGATTTTGAAGTGTACGCCCTGTTTGACAAGGCAGCCCATCAGAAATATCTTGATGATGCTATTGCGGCACAATGTGTCATGTTATCTTCTATGACTCCAGAGTTACAAAGACATCATGAAAATATGGGCCCTAACGAGATGCTGGAACACCTAAGGAGTCTTTATGACTCATCGTCTCAGACTATGGAGTACGAGCTGTTGAGAGACCTCTTCAAATGTAAGCTGAACGAAAGGGGTCAGGTGTCACAACATGTTTTGGAGATGATTGGATTAATTGAGAGGTTGTCTTCGATTGGAACGAAGCTGCCCATAAATGCTTCTGTTAATCCAATCTTGAACTCGCTTCCTAGTTTCTTTGAGAACTTTATTGTGAATTACAACATGAATGGAACCAACGCGAGTCTCCCAGAGCTTCATAATATGTTGAAGACCTTCGAATCATCCACCTCCAAAGGTAAAGATGTGCTCATGGTGGGCTCATCTAGCAAGTTCAAGCCTAATGGTAAGAATGTGCAGAAGAGAAGGATAAAGCGGTTGCCGCCACACCCAAAGCTATGAAACCTCGAGGAGTTGTTCAAAAGAAGGTCAAGATAACTGCTGATGTTTGCCTCAATTGCAAGAGAAATGGGCATTGGAAGAAGGACTATACAACCCAGGGGGAGACAAAGCACAAAGTGCTTCTGGCCATGCTGGACAAGGTATGTTTGTTATTGAAATAAATATGTCTATAACTAATTGTCACTGTTGGGTATTAGATACTTCTTGTGGCTCACACATTTGTAACATGCAGGGGCTAATTGACAACATAAATGTTTTACCTTGGGAAGTAGATCTACACGTTGGAAACGGAGCAAGAGTTGATGCTGAATACATGGGGACTTATAGACTAGATTTACCTTCAGGCTTTTGTTTAGAACTCAATAATTGTTATTATGTTCCCTCGTTAACGAGGAATATTATTTATGTCCATATGTTAGACATTGAGGGGTTTTCCTAATCTATTACCAATGGAAATTATGTTTTATCTTATAATGGTTTTATTTGTGGAAATGCACTGCTTGTGGATGGATTGTATGTTTTAAACTGTAGCCATGAAATTTTCAATATTCAAAATAAAAGAACTAAAATAAGTAATCCGAGAAATCCCACCTACTTATGGCACTGTAGACTTGGTCACATCAATGAATCAAGGATAGCAAGGTTGAGGAAATTAGATTATATAGAGCCATTTGATTTAGAATCATATGGTAATTGTGAATCTTGCTTGAGAGGAAATATGATAACTAAATCACTTTCTGGGAAAGGGGTATGTGCCAAAGAGGTGCTTGAGTTAGTCCATACTAATGTATGTGGGCCATTTTCAACTCAAGCTAAGGGAGGCTTTCTTTATTTCATCACTTTTACAAATGATTTCTCAAGGTTTGGGCATGTGTATCTTATGAAGCATAAGTCTGAAGCTTTTGAGAAATTCATGGAATACAAGTCGGAAGTAGAGAAGCAACTTGAAACAAGTATCAAAAACCTTCGATCAGATCGAGGAGGTGAATACTTAAGTAAAGAATTTCTAGATTACTTGAAGCTTCATGGAGTTCAATCACAATGGACACCTCCCAGAATACCACAAATGAATGGTGTTGTTGAGAGGAGAAATCAGATCTTATTAGATATGGTTAGATCCTTGATGAGCTTCTCAGCTCTACCAACATACATATGGGGATATGCATTACAAAGCTCAATCTATATTTTGAACAGAGTTCCTTTAAAGTCAGTAGAGAAAACTCCATATGAGATATGGAATGACAAGAAACCAGCACTTAGACACATGTGACCCTGGGGGTGCCCTGTATATGTAAAGAAGTTTCTTACTGACAAATTAGAATCTAAAAGTGAGAAGTATTATTTTGTGGGGTATCCTGAGAAAACAAGGGGATACTACTTCTATCTTCCTGGCGAACATAAGGTTATTGTTTTCAGAAATGCAACTTTCCTTGAAGAAAACTATGTCTACAAGAAACAGAGTTACAACAAGATAGAACTTGAAGAAATTCAAGAAGTACAAAATAATATAGAGGATGAACCCTTGTAAAATGACTTAGGCAAGGATTCAGTGGGAGTATTTGATGATGATTGGATACTTAGAGTACACCATTCATCCAGTGGGAGTGATGTGAGGGATAATACAGAAATCCAAGACTGTCATACACAACTAATGGAAGATGACACAATGGTTGTGCATCATTCTATTCAAAATGATAATCCTGAAAGCTCTCAAGGTGCTGGATTGTCCAACACACAAATACCTTCTCGCAATCAAAATACATCAAACACTGAAACACAAAATATTCAACTCCGTAGGACCACTAGGACTCATCGTGCACCTGAAACACTTAACCTCCTTGTTGAAATACACAATGAGATTGATATTCCAGATGATGATGAACCTACAACCTACATCGAAGCCATGTTAGACGTTGATTCGCAAAGATGGAAAGAAGTCATGAAATCCAAAATGAACTCGATGTACATAAATCAAGTATGGAACTTGGTTGATTTGCCAACAGGGGTTATACCCATAGGATGCAAGTAGGTCTTCAAGAAGAGTATTGATGTATATGGCAAAGTACAGACTTATAAAGTAAGATTAGTGGCTAAATGTTTTAATCAACAGCCTGGGGTCGATTATGACGAAACTTTTTCACTTGTTGTAAAGATTAAGTCCATTCGTATTTTGCTTGCAATAGCTGCATACTATGATTATAATATTTGGCAATTGGATGTTAAAACTGTCTTCCTCAATGATAATCTAATTGAGGAGGTGTATATGATACAATAGGAGGGTTTTACATCCAAGACTCAACCCAAAGCAGTATGCAAGCTACAGAAGTCTATTTATGGACTTAAGCAAGCCTCAAGGAGTTGGAATATTTATTTTGACAAAGCAGTCAAATCGTTTGATTTTGTTAGAAGCTTAGAAGACCCATGCGTTTATAGTAAATGCACAGATGAGATTATTGTATTCATTGTCATATATATAGATGACATATTGATAATGGGAGATAATAAGACCCTCATGCAATTAGTCAAGGAATGGTTATCCAGCACCTTCATGATGAAAGACTTGGGTGAAGCCTGCTACATTTTTGGAATTAGAATCTACAGAGATAAACCTAATAGATTGTTGGGGCTGTCACAGTCCGTATTGATGTGCAATTTATACACACGCTTAACGCAAGTGCACGTATCGTTACAAGTAATATAGTCTAGGTAAGACCGAATATCGTCCTCAGGGACTGGTTTTCAAGTACCGATTATCTATGCTTTAGTTTCTATTTGGTTAACGTTAATTGAGTTGGAATTCTAAACTAATAATGCAGGAAATAAACTAATTATGAAAATACTTTGATTTAAATCAGTTATGATGGAGAATTAGGGCTTTCAAGATCATCAACTATCCACTCTATTCAATCCTTAATACAATTAGACTAACTTCTTCTTCTATGTTAAGATAGCAGGTTAACTAGACCGTTTTATACTCCTGTTAAGGTAATATAAACACTCAACCCCAATGGAGAACCCTTCTATCTTTCGATGACAAGATTGACTACAAAGGAGGATTAAGATCAATAACCTATTAAGCTACACAAGTATCGGGGTACTTTCGTCCACGATTTAAACCTATGTTTATTCAACTATAGCATATTCACAATCTCCCCTTTCGGATTTCGATTAGAACTCATATAAGTGATGATAACTAGTGATCAATTAATTATCAAGCAATCAAAGCAACTATTGAATAAATCTTAAACAAGTGAAGAAGAAATCAACTAATGTATTACTTAATGAATAAGAGTTTCAAGAGAATCACAAGGAAATCCTGTTATACCCCGTAGTTCGGTCCGATCGCGGTCGTGGTCTCGCCATGGCGCTGAGGCGAACGCGCCAAGCGGGTGATTGCAGTGGTCGCGGAAGATCTGAAGGGTCGCTGAAGTTTCAGCGCCGCAAAGACCGGAAGCAGGCTGGCCGGAAAGTCTGAGCGCGAAGTTTCAGCCGCGCGGTTCTGCGAGTTAGTGGAAATTTCTGCACTGTTTTGTTTTAAAAGAGGTCATGGGTGGGTGACAAGTGTCCCCCCCATCTGAAATGTTGCATGCCTTATATTGACCAAGTCTTGAAGACTTGGTCATCTTTCATCTCTCTCTCTCTCTCTCTCTAAGCAAAAGCTCCCACTTCTCTCTAGAATTCCAAGAGGAATTCAAAGCTTAGGAAAAATCTGAAAAGTTAAGAACAAGAAGGAAGCTTGTGGCTAGCTTGTAAGGGTGGTTGTGGTGGTGTTCTTGAAGAGGAGGCTAGCAAAATTGTTGGAATAATTTTGGCTAAAGCTCTAAAGGTAACAATTCTCTCTTGTAGCTAGTTATTGATGTTGCATGTGAAGGAAAAGGAACTTGTTATAGTAAATAATGCTCTTAAATTCATTGCATGTAAGAAATGTGGTTTGGATGTGAAAGAATTGGTTAAGAAGATTATGTGAGCATGTTGTAGCCTAAAAACTACCTTAGACTTGTTAAGTTGGTTGTTTTACCTTGTGGGGCAGAATTTTACACACCCAAGTTTAGGTGTGTAATCCCCTTTGAAATGTTTGGATTGTTGGGCCTTAAATATGGCATTTGGGTGTTGAATTCGGCCTTGAGAAAGGTGGCAAAGTGTGTAGAAATAAAGGAAGTGCTGCCCAAATTTCCTTAAGAATTAGTAACTTGAACTTGGAGTTTCTACATTGAAATTGGGGGTTAATAAACGTATTATGGTCATTATAGGTTGACATATTACGTGCGGTATTTCGGACTTAGCAAGTGGATTAATCGAAGAGGTATGTGGAACTTTTCTATCTCTTGAGCATGAGTATTTGTACCTATGTAGTACGGTAGACGTACAAGATTTGATATCTTTCACTTGTTTTAGTGTATGTGATACTTGTGTCATTTTTAAAAGTATAAGTCCCTTAGATTTAGGGAAAATGTATTTGACTAAGGAATAACGCAAATATAATGACTTTATGGGAAGTTGGTTATATTAGCTTTTGAAAGGTTAACAAAGAAAGGTTTACTCTAAGTAAAACAAGTACGGGTAAAGGATTTGAAACTATGGAAGGTGAATTGATTTTTAGGCATTGATTGCCTAAGGTTTTAAAAAGGAAATGAAGTCACTTGATTTAGAAGTCTATTATATTTCTAAAAGGAAATGTGACTTGTCTTGAAAAGAAATCGTAACTTGATACTATGGTGATTAGTATCTTGGAATTTTTGTATAAAAAGAGTTATTTCTTAAAAGGTTAGAAGTACATGGTACTTGGGTTGAATTCCCGGATTTTCTATTAAAAGACATGTTGGTGCCTTAGGTATACTAAAATGAGAGGATATATTAATAATGTTAATAAGAAGTTATGGGATTTCTTAACTTGCTTATGTTATGATAAGCCGGTAGTGCTTATGTTATGTATGATAGGCCGGTAGTGCTTATGTTATGTATGATAGACCGGTAGTGCTTATGTTATGTATGATAGGCCGGTAGTGCTTATGTTATGTATGATAGCCGGATGAGCTATGTTATATCTATATATTATTACTGTAAACCGGGTTATTACTTATGCCATGGATTTGCTACTCATGACGCGAGCGCGCTTGTACTCACGCGATCCCACCACATGATCCATGCGGGTGAAATAGTCTCACGCGAGTACGGCGATGGTACTCATGCGGGTCCACGTGATCCATGCGGGTGAAATAGTCACACGCGGGTGAAATAGTCCCACGACGGCGGATGACCTCACGCGGTCCACAGACCCATGCGGGTGAAATAGTCCCGCGAGTAGGATTGCTTAATGATACTACAGGCGAGGTAATTGCTTTGATCACGTGCCTCCTATTTTTATGCAGTAAGATTTATACTTGTTACTCTCATTATTAGTAAGGCACAGTGCAAGGTAAATTGATTTTCGTCTATGACTCCAGCTTATTTTGACTTATGATATTATTACAGTATTTTCCAGTTTTACATACTTGGTACATATTGTAATCGACCCCTTCCTGGGCTGCGTTCATGCCGCAGGTAAGGGTAAGCAGGTGGTGGATCCTCATTCTTAGGATCTTTGCTCAGGTGTCAGAAGTTCCATTACTCCGGAGGTTTGACTTGATTTTGACTGCAGTTCTCCCGACGGCGTTGTAGGTTTTGTGTACATTCAGGGGTATGACGGGGCCCTGTCCCGTCATGGTTGTTACAAATTCTTAGAGGCCTGTAGTCCGGTTATAAATTGGGTTATCAAGGATGTAACTGTTCAGTTCTGTTTTATTTACGTTACGGAAAGGTAGCCATTTTTGGGTTAGCCTATTTTATCTTATATGGTTCTTGTTTGTGAGTTTATTTCCGCTGGTTTTCTCTGATGTTGTATCACAAGGGTGCCCGGGGGAAGGCACCAGTCACGGATCCGAGGTCGGGTCGTGACAAAAGTGGTATCAGAGCCAGGTTAATCCTCGGAAAGGGTCTACAGGAGGATATGGGCTACAAGGAGATGGCCCAGTTATTGGCCAGGATATTGGCTAGGCATGAGGACAGACAGGAGACAGCGGTTCCGGTTGTACCCGTGGTTCCTCCCAGATCCGATAGCGTGAGACTTCGGGACTTTTTGAGCTGCAGCCCACCAGAGTTCTATGGGACGAGGCCTGAGGATGATCCTCAGGAATTTATCCGACAATTACAGCAGATCATGAGGGTGATCAAGGCCTCGGATACCGAGTCGGTTATCTTGAAGTTCGCATCGCCGCGTGATACCGCAGCTTGGACCGTTTGATTCATGGGAGATGTCGGGGAGCATGCGCTTCACCAGTATGGGACGAAGTTCTCGCGGCGCTTGGTCATTTCTTGCCTCCGCAGATGAGAGAGCACGGCCGATGATTTCGACATTGAGACAGAGTGGCGATACCGGGAGTACAACGTAGAGTTTAACTCGTTGGCTCGATATGTGCCCACTTTAGTAGCAGATATGGAGGACAGAGTGCACCACTACGTCACAGGGCTCGATGACTATTTGTCAGAGAGTTAGACGAGTAGCTCTTCACCGCATGGACATTGCCCGCATACGCCTATGCACTTCGGTGTGAGAACGCAGGGCGGCGGATTGATAGGTATCGCCAGAAGAGGCCGTGACAGCAGAGTCCACTAGTAGTTCTCGAGGTAGACAGCCTCAGAAGCAGACCAGATTTGCATCACACACGGTTCAGAGCGCTCCTCCACCATCTTCCGCCGTCAGACAGTATTCGAGGCGTGACAGGTCCCGTGGCTTCGGGTTTCGCAGGACGAGTTCGGTCGATGAGGCCACCTATGCCTCGGTGGTCGATGTGGTGATTGCCATTATGGGGTGTCGTGTTCCTCCGTGAGCTTGTTACTCTTGTGGCGCAGGCCATTTGAAGAGATTGTCCGACCAGGCGGCGGAAATGCTATGGCTCACCGAGTTGATTCTTTGGGTCTTCATCTTGATGGTTGTGCGCCGAGGCGGGTGTTCACGCCAGCCGCGCAGGGTCGTGGCGGGTTCGATTCAGCCGGTCCTCGAACCGCATTTATGCTATGTCCCACCGCCAGACCGTGAGGCGCCACCGATGTCGCCACAGTACATTGTTGGTTTCTTGCTGTGATGTTTATGCTTTGATAGACCCAGGTTCTATCTTGTCCTATATATCTCCTCATATTGCTGGTAGAATAGGGATAGAGCCCGAGTCCATAAAACCTTTTGAGGTAGCTACCCCAGTAGGTGATTCGGTGGTGGCCGAGCGAGTGTATAAGGCTTGCCATGACTATATACACTCCGACTCTAGGCGACTTGATAGAGTTGGATATGACGGACTTTGATGTGATTATGGGTATGGATTGGCTAGCGTCTTGCTATGCCAATGTGGACTTTAGAGAGAGGTTAGTTCGGTTCTAGTTTTCCGGTGAGCCGGTTATCGAGTGGAGAGGGAATACTGCATCGCCGAGGGGTAGGTTTATTTCTTACCTCAAGGCTAGGAAGATGGTGCGGAAGGGGTATATTTACCATTCGTTCGTATTCGACATCGAGAATGAGATACCGACCTTCATCGATTCCGGTTGTTAGAGAATTTCCGACGTATTCCCGCACGAGCTCGCATCCTCCCGAGAGGAGATTGAGTTTTGCATTGATTTGGCGCGGACACTGACCGATATTTATTCCGCCATACGTGATGGCACCGCCGAGTTGAAGGAATTGAAGGACCAGTGAAAGATTTCTTTGGAGAAAGGCTTTATCGTGCCAAGTGTTTCTCCCTGGGGAGCGCCAGTGTTATTTGTAAAGAAGAAGGATGGGACGCTGCGTATGTGTATTGATTACAGGCAGCTGAACAAGGTAACTATCAAGAACAGATATCCCCTCACCAGGATTGATGATTTGTATGACCAGTTGCAGGGTGCGGAATGCTTTTCCAAGATAGACCTGCGATCTGGTTACCATCAGGTACGAGTTAGAGAGGCGGATATCCCAAGATCGCATTCAGACCGGTATGGGCACTATGAGTTCAGGGTGATGTCTTTCGGATTGACCAACGCTCCAGCGGTATTCATGGATTTGATGAATAGGGTGTTCAGGTCATTCTTGGATATGTTCGTTATAGTGTTCATTGATGATATCTTGGTGTATTCGCGCACAGAGCAGAAGCATACGGATCATTTGAGAACGATCGGAGTCCTCGTGGACCGGCGATTGTATGCCAAGTTCTCGAAATACGAGTTTTGGGGCTTCAATGGCTTTCTTAGGGCATGTTATCGGCCGATGGTATTCGGGTTGATACAAAGAAAGATCGAGGCAACAAGACTTGGCCTAGACCCACTACACCGACGGAGGTGCGCAACTTTTTGGGCCTTGCAGGTTATTATCGGAGATTTGTGGAGAAGTTTGCTTCCATGTCAGCGCCTTTGACTAGGCTGAATCAGAAAGCAGTTATATTCCAGTGGACGGATGCTTGTGAGGAGAGTTTTCAGTCACTGAAGGAGAAATTGACGACCGCCCCAGTTCTTACTCTTCCGAGGGTTTGGACGGATATGTGGTTTATTGTGATGCGTCGGGTGTCGGGCTTGGGTGCGTGCTGATGCAGCACGGTAAGGTTATAGCTTACGCATCTCAACAGCTTAGGTAGCATGAGAAGAACTATCCCACACATGACTTAGAGTTGGCAGCAGTGATTCATGCCTTGAAGATCTGGATACACTATTTGTATGGAGTTCATGTGGATATTTACACAGACCACAAGAGTCTCCAGTATATCTTCAAGAGGAGTGAACTTGCGCGAGACGGTGGTTGGAGTTACTCGAGGATTATGATGTTGATATTCTATACCACCCAGGGAAGGCCAATGTAGTTGCAGATGCCCTTAGTCGCAGATCGATGGGTGTCCGTCTACGATGTACCGCAGAGAAGAGGATATGGTCCGAGAGTTACATCGCCCAGCGAGCCTCGGGTTCGCTTGGTTGATTCTGATAGTGAGGGAGTTCGGGTTCGAGAGGTTGCCGAGTCTTCCATCGTCGAGGAGGTGAAGAGGCGACAGTATGAGGATCCAATTATGGTATGGTATCGAGATATCGCTTGTCAGAAAGAGAAGAGTCTATTTGAGGTAGCGCCGGATGGGGTGCTAAGATTTGAGGGCCGGTTGTGTGTTCCCGATGTGACAGGACTTCATCGGCAGATTTCGGGAGGCACACGCGGTTCGTTATTCTATTCATCCGGTCGACTAAGATGTACCATGACCTCGATGTGTGTATTGCGGATGGTCCAAGAGGACGCCGTTGCGGAGTTCGTGGCGCAGCGTCAATGTCGCCAGTTAAGGTTGAGCACCGTAAGCCCTGGCCGTTGCAGTTATTGATATCCCGACTTGGAAGTGGGAGGTGGTAAATATGGATTTCATTACAGGGTTATCTTCCACTCAGAGGAAGCATGATTCCATTTGGGTTATCGTCGACAGGCTGACGAAATCAGCCCATTTTCTTCCAAATGACGACTTTTTCGCCGAGGATTATGCTAGATCAGATATCGAGAGATCGTGAGATCGCACGGAGTTCCTATATCGATTATTTCGCATGACGGAGCCCGGTTTACGGCTAACTTCGGAGGTCTTTCCGTAAGGATTAGGACACAGTGAGTCTCAAGACGGCGTTTCATCTTCGTGATCGACGGACAGCCGAGCGCACTATCCGCATACTCGAGGATATCTGCGGGCTTGTGTTATTGATTTCGTGGTACCGGGAGGATCATTTGCCTCTTGTGGAGTTTGCTTATAATAACAGCTACCATTCTAGTATCCAGATGGCGCCTTATGAGGCCTTATACGGGAGGAAGTGTAGGTCACCGATAGGTTGGTTTGAGGTGGAAGAAGTTCAGTTAGTCGGGCCAGACTTGGTACAGCAGGCGGTGGATAAGGTGAAGCTTATCTAGGAGCGGTTACTGTCAGCTCAGAGTCGACATAAGTCGTATGCAGATCATCGGCGTCGACACTTGGAGTTTAAGGTAGATGATTGGGTCTTCCTGAAGGTATCACCCATGAAGGGTGTGATGAGATTTGGGAAGAAGGGGAAACTTAGCCCAAGGTACATTGGGCCTTATCAGATTATCCGTAGGGTAGGCAAGGTTGTCTATGAGTTAGACCTGCCGTCCGATCTGGAGGCAGTACATCCAGTTTTTCACGTATCTATGTTGCGGAAATGTATTGGAGATCCATCTAGAGTGCACCCGATTCATGATGTCCAGGTGATAGAGGAGTTATCGTATGAGGAGAGTCCCATAGCGATACTCGATCGTCAGGTTAGGCGACTTCGGACGAAGGACGTGGCTTCCATCAAAGTATTATGGCGGAATGAGAACAGGGAGGAGATGACGTGGGAAGCAGAGGATGACATGATGAAGAAGTATCCTCACTTATTTCCTATACCTCTAGGTAACTCACTTTCCTGCTTGTTAGTTTTGATTTAGCAATTGTGCTTAAGTATTGTTGTGGTCGTGGGGAGCGTCTTTATTTGCAAAAGAGTAGTTAAGAGCGTCTATGTCGATTGTGATTCGAGTAAGCCTAGAAGGAACATTCGGGACGAATGTTTCTAAGGAGGGGGGGGGAGAATGTTATACCCCGTAGTTCGGGTCTGGATCGCGGTCGTGGTCAGCGGCCAAGCGCCAGAGCGTGGCCGCGCGCCAAGACGGTGATTGCAGTCCGCTACGAAGATCTGGCGGTCGCTGGTTTCAGCGCGGCCGCTGGAAGCGGCGCCGCACGGAAAGTCCCGAGGCGAAGTTTTAGCGCCGCGGCGCCGAGGCGGGTTCTGCGAGAGTTAGTGGAAATTTCTGCACTGTTTTGTTTTAAAAGAGGTCATGGGTGGGTGAAAAGTGTCCCCCCCCATCTGAAATGTTGCATGCTTTATATTGACCAAGTCTTGAAGACTTGGTCATCTTTCATCTCTCTCTCTCTTTCTAAGCAAAGGCTCCCACTTCTCTCTAGAATTCCAAGAGGAATTCAAAGCTTAGGAAAAATCTGAAAAGTTAAGAACAAGAAGGAAGCTTACGGCTAGCTTGTAAGGGTGGTTGTGGTGGTGTTCTTGAAGAGGAGGCTAGCAAAATTGTTGGAATAATTTTGGCTAAAGCTCTAAAGGTAACAATTCTCTCTTGTAGCTAGTTATTGATGTTGCATGTGAAGGAAAAGGAACTTGTTATAGTAAATAATGCTCTTAGATTCATTGCATGTAAGAAATGTGGTTTGGATGTGAAAGAATTGGTTAAGAAGATTATGTGAGCATGTTGTAGCCTAAAAACTACCTTAGACTTGTTAAGTTGGTTGTTTTACCTTGTGGGGCAGAATTTTACACACCCAAGTTTAGGTGTGTAATCCCCTTTGAAATGTTTGGATTGTTGAGCCTTAAATGTGGCATTTGGGTGTTGAATCCGGCCTTGAGAAAGGTGGCAAAGTGTGTAGAAACAAAGGAAGTGCTGCCAAATTTCCTTAAGAATTAGTAACTTGAACTTGGAGTTTCTACATTGAAATTGGGGGTTAATAAACGTATTATGGTCATTATAGGTTGACATATTACGTGCGGTATTTCAGACTTAGCAAGTGGATTAACCGAAGAGGTATGTGGAACTTTCCTATCTCTTGAGCATGAGTATTTGTACCTATGTAGTACGGTAGACGTACAAAATTTGATATCTTTCACTTGTTTTAGTGTATGTGATACTTGTGTTATTTTTAAAAGTATAAGTCCCTTGGATTTAGGAAAAATGTATTTGACTAAGGAATAACGCAAATATAATGACTTTATGGGAAGTTGGTTATATTAACTTTTGAAAGGTTAACAAAGAAAGGTTTACTCTAAGTAAAACAAGTACGGGTAAAGGATTTGAAACTATGGAAGGTGAATTGATTTTTAGGCATTGATTGCCTAAGGTTTTAAAAAGGAAATGAAGTCACTTGATTTAGAAGTCTATTATATTTCTAAAAGGAAATGTGACTTGTCTTGAAAAGAAATCGTAACTTGATACTATGGTGATTAGTATCTTGGAATTTTTGTATAAAAAGAGTTATTTCTTAAAAGGTTAGAAGTACATGGTACTTGGGTTGAATTCCCGGATTTTCTATTAAAAGACATGTTGGTGCCTTAGGTATACTAAAATGAGAGGATATATTAATAATGTTAAGTTGTTAGGGATTTCTTAACTTGCATGTTATGATAAGCTAGAGTGCTTATTATGTATGATAGGCTCAGAAGTGCTTATGTTATGTATGATAGGCCAGAAGTGCTTATGTTATGTATGATAGGCAGAAGTGCTTATGTTATGTATGATAGCGGATGAGCTATGTTATATCTATATATTATTACTGGTAAACCCCGGTTATTACTTATGCCATGGATTTGCTACTCATGATGCGAAAAGCGCTTGTACTACGCGGATCCCGACCACGGATCCACGCGTGAAATAGTCTCACGCGAGTACGGCGATGGTACTCATGCGGGTCCACAGGATCCATGCGGGTGAAATAGTCTCACGCGGGTGAAATACTCCCACGACGGCGGATGACCTCACGCGGGTCCACAGACCCATGCGGGTGAAATAGTCCCGTGAGTAGGATTGCTTAATACTACGCGCGAGGTACTGCTTTGATCATGAGCCTCCTATTTTTATGCAGTAAGGTTTATACTTGTTACTCTCATTATTAGTAAGGCACAGTGCAAGGTAAATTGATTCTCGTCTATGACTCCAGCTTATTTTTGACTTATGATATTATTACGAGATTTTCCGCTTACATACTTGGTACATATTGTGTCTCGACCCCTTCCTGGGCCTGCGCTCATGCCGCAGTAAGGGTAGCGGTGGTGGATCCTCATTCTTAGGATCTTTGCTCGGTTGTCGAAGCTCCATTACTCGGAGGCTTGACTTGATTTTTCGTGCGGTTCTCCCCGATGTCAGAGGTTTTGTGTACATTCAGGGGTATGACAGGGCCCTGTCCCGTCATGGTTGTTACAAATTCTTAGAGGCCTGTAGTCCGGTTATAAATTGGGTTATCAAGGATGTAACTGTTCAGTTCTGTTTTATTTACGTTACGGAAAGGTAGCCATTTTTGGGTTAGCCTATTTTATCTTATATGGTTCTTGTTTGTGAGTTTATTTCCGCTGGTTTTCTCAGATGTTGTATCACAAGGGTGCCCGGGGTAAGGCACCAGTCACGGATCCGAGGTCGGGTCGTGACAAATCCCTAAATAAGTAATTAGCTCCTAGCCATAGTCACGCTAAGAACTAATACAATCTCCATACATGAACTGAAATAAACAAAGAAAAAAGAAAGAAAAGAAAATACTTGAAAAGCCTCTAATCTTAGCCTCTTAAGTTGTGTTGTATGTACAATGGATGTAATGAATCCCCTAATGATGTAGATATTATTTATAGCCCAAGAATCCTTTAGGTCAAAGGTTAGGAATTATGCAGGTAGGAAAAGTTATCCCTTTTGGACCCTGAAAACGTGTCAAATTCGGCCGAAAACGTCAAAAATACCGCGTCGGCGCCGTGGCCCTGCAGTTGGGCGCCACGGCGCTTGAAAATCAGAGAGTTTCAGAAAACTTCAGTGGGCGGCACCGCGGCACTGCTGCCAGGCGTCGTGGCTCCAGTGGCGTTTTTTCGGCGATTCTTCGCTTCGTCGTCCAGTTTTCATCCGGGCTTCGTCTGATCTTTTCTATACTTCCCGGGACTTCTTAGACTTCATTTATTGGCCCTTTTATATGCAATTCCATCTCATTTATGCTCATTTCATCTCCTTTTTGTCATTTCTCCATTTCTGACCGCTGTGACACAAAAGAAAGGAAAACGACTCTAATACTATACTAAACATAAACAAAATGAGTAAAATACTAACTAAAAATTACTCAAAAAGTGTATATAAAATACACTGATCACGTATACATAGACAAAGTGCTAAAACGTTTCTCTATGGAGAATTACAAGATAGGAAGTCTTCCTATAGGTTAAGGCATCAAGTTATCAAAGAAGGATAGTCATTCTACTGTTGCAGAACTTGAACGCATGAAGAGGATATCATATGCTTAAGCTATAGGATCAATCATGTATGTCATGACCTATACGAGGCCAGACTGGCCTATGCACTTAGTATGACTAACACTGTTAGTTCGACAACTGAATCCGAGTACATTGCTGAATCTAAAGCTTGTAAAGAAGCTGTCACGATATCCAAGTTCCTAGAGGAACTAGGGGTTGTTCCAAGTGCCACTTGTCCAATAACGATTTATTGTGACAACACTGGCGGTATTGCGTAAGCTAAAGAACCAAGATCAACGAACAGAAATAAGCATGTACCAAGGAAAACCACATACTCAGGGAGATGGTGGAGATTGAAGAAATAAAGTTAGACTACGTTCCCACAGATGAAAATCTAGCATACCCATTTACTAAACCATTAAGCTTAGTCAAGCATACTGGTCATTTCCAAAACATGGGCATTAGATACGTTGGAGATTGGCTCAAAGCCAAGTGGAAGATTGAAAGTATATATGTCCTAGAGACAATCATTATAGGGACAGATGTACTTGAACACATTCATATTATTAATGAGATTAATATAGTTATGGCATTTGCAATTATTGAATTATTATTTGATTGTTTGTATCATTCATTAATGTGCATCCCTTGAGCTTACGTTGTCATTGATAGAGTGAGATATTAATGATAGAGCGTAGTTCTTAAAGAAGTCTCGACTGATGATCATTGAGAATGAGATATCAATGATATATTATAAGTCGGCATGTGGTTTGCATCATATTCTTAGAGAATGTAATATGTCTCACTTACTACTAGTAATGATTGTTAGTGATGGACACATGGATACTCTTAGAGGGTATTGGTATACCCTGCTGATAAACTATTTATTATACATGTCTAGAGTATTATCAGCGTGTGAAAGATAGAGGTCATTTGACTTGAGGTCAATACACACTTGGTTTGTAGAGTAATGTACTTTGATACTATCCTAAGATTAAATTCCTTATAGGATAAGACATGGCTTGAATTGGGTACATTGTGATACAAACTAAGGTGGTAGTTGAGCCAAGAATAGGATTCATTCCTCGATTAGATATTCGAGAGAACATTCAGCTTCTCAGTGATATTAGGTAGATGTTAGCGATTTTCCAAATGCTCACGCAAGTGTACGTATCGTTCCAAGTAATATAGTCTGTAAGACCGAATAACGTCCACAGAGACTGGTTTTCAATTACCGAACATCTAATCTATTTTATATATTTGGCTAACGATAGTTTGATTGGGTTTTTATCTATGAACTAGCTAGAGTAATTGCAAGAATTAAACTAAATATGCTTTGGTTTAAATCAGTTATGGTGAAAATAGGGCTTCCAATATCCTCGACTATCCACTCTTTTTCAATCCTTAATGCAACAATAATGACTTCTTCTTCTTTGTTAAGATAGTAGGTTAACTAGTCTGTCTTATATTCCGGTTAGGATATATAAAAGCTCAACCCCAGTGCAGAAATCTTCTATATTTTTATGATAGATTTTACCACATAGGAGGATTAAGAAAAATAACCTAAAATGCTACACAAGTATCGGAGTACTTTCGTCCACGATTTTAACCTATGTCTATTCAATTACAACATATTCAAATCTCCCCTCTCGGTTATCGATTCGAAATCATATAAATTATGATAATTAGTGATCAGTTAACTATCAAATATTCAAACCAATATTGAATAAATCTTAACAAGATGAAGAAGAAACCAAACTAATACATTAATTCATAAAAACGAGTTTTAAGCGATTCAATGGAAAGCCCTAATTAAAAGATTAGCTCCTAGCCATAGACATGCTAAGAACTAATTCAATATCCAACATGAACTGAAATAAATAAAAGAGAAAAGGAAAGAACTTGAACAAAGTTGTCTCTAATCTTGTAGCTTGTGGCCTCATTTTCCTCTCCAAAGTAGAATGTAGAATTATGTACAAGATCTAAGATCTTCAATAAGGTTAGGGTTTAGGGATTATATAGTTGGGAAAATAGCATTGTGGACCCTAAAAACCGTGTCAAAATCGGCCCAGAATCAGAAATTTTCAAGACCGAATCTCAGAGAATCGAAATTGCAGAATAGCGCCATGATACGCGACGTCCTCTGCCTGGTTTTCTGATTTTTTTGTTATTTTCTCGTCCGGACTTCATCTTATTTCTTTTATACTTCCCGGGACTTCTTTAGATTTCATTTCTTAGCCTTTTCTTGTGCAATTACACCTCAATTAAGCTTATTTCATCTTTTTTTGTCATTTCTCCATTTAGGACCGTAGTGACTAAAAAGAAAGAAAAACGACCCTAACACGATACTAATTTCAACGAAAATGAGGAAAATACTAACTTAAAATGACTCAAAAAGTGTATACAAAATATGCCTAACAAATACCCCCAAACTTAACCTTTACTCGCCCTCGAGTAAAGATCAAAACAAAAACACAACAAAAACAAGGACTCTATGAAATGGATCAAGTAGTTATAGTATTGCTTCTTCAAAACCAAGGATGACAAATGAGATAATTTGTTGGAACATACATAGCATGAATATTTAGCAAATCTAGAATTTCAAGCTAGATATTTCACCAATTCACTTGGATCATAATCACTGAAAATACAAACACCTAACCTATGTATGTCAGTTTCATTCCATCTTTCCCAAAATGCTATAGGCTTGTTTACTTGTTATTCTCCACTAATCATATACATACACATTAGAGATCATCAGGACTTTCAAGGGTTGTAATGTAGGCTTAGGCAGGGGTAGGTAAAAGTAGACATTTAGGCTCAATTACGTACCATAAGCATTTTTCATTCAACTCATTTCCTTCTTTTGGTTTTTTTTTAGTTTCATACCCAATTTCTCCCTTCTTTTCTTTTGAGAGCATGATACATATCATTCTAAGAACAAGCTCCCCCAAACTTATATTTTTGCATATTTTTCTTTGGGGTGCATCAAACTTTTCGCTCTCCTTCTATTTCTTTTTCAACAATCTTCATCCCACGATTTTATTTCTTTTTTATTATTATCACTTATGGCACAATCAGGGAATCATAGGGTGTCAAACAAAGATTTTATTTAGGCTCAAATGGGCTGACTAGGGATACAATTTGTGTCAAGGTAGGTAATGTATGATAAGAAGGGCTAACAAAGAATGCCTGAATCATTTCCCTAAAAAAACATATCTTAACTATTTCGCCTCAAATAACAAGCAAACAGATTTCTAGACATTTTTCAACATTTCTTTTCATAACTGACACACATAGGCTAAGCACAAATATCTCAAAATAATTAGATGTCATGAATCTTTGACATATCTAACTTAAGCACACAGTTTTTTGCTTTCAATTCCATTACATTATCACACTTTATCCACTCAATATCTTTAGCAACTACAACATACATGATCCATAAAAAAAAATTATGACTCAAAAACACATAAAACAAACAAAAAGACTCAAAACAAAATAAGATCCCCCAAACTTAATCGACACATTGTACCCAATGTGTGAAGACTAAAAATAAGGAGACAACTTACAAACACACAACAACGGTCATAACGGAGGTCTGGAATGAGATTCTTGAAATTGCACAAGTCATCGGGACTCTCTGAACCTTTGTATTTCAGCATTTTGCCACTTTAGTTCTCATTCCACCTGACATAAAAAACATAAGACAAGGAGACATTACCGTGAGATTGTTCAAAACAAAATAAAACAAACTAAAACAGAAAATCAAACTAACATAATTAATAAATATTGGGTTGCCTCCCAACAAGCGTTGTCTTTAACATCATTTAGCCGGACGCAATTAATCTTCGCTAGTACCCCGTGAATCCTTTTGCGAACGGATTGCAATCCACACAATTATTATTTTGGGTCTCATTTCACCTACAACAATTTTTTCAAACAAAGGCCTCAGATTTAAGATTGTCCCCCATTTACACAAGGCATACTTGTGTTCAAGGCTCTCTATAATGTAGGGATCAGTGAAACTCTCTACATCTCTCAACTTTTGGGGGTGCCCTTGAGGGTATGAATTTTTTGGTTGGGGCTCAGCAATGATAGTTGGTGGTGTCTTTTCTGCAACGGGTATAGGAAAAGAAATTCCAAGGAATCCAAAAAGGTGACAAATTGGATCTCAGTAACCTCTTCTTTCTCTACACCAACTATCTCTCTCAATTCCTCATTATTCTCAACAGCTTGTTGTGGTTCAGGTTTCTCACTCTGATTATCAATCCCCACAACTGTGTCGCTAGGCAAATTTTCTTGCGGTACATTGATCACCATATCCATCAGCTGCCCTATTTGTGTCTCCAAATTTTTTAGGGACACCCTTGTCTCAGCCATAAACTGAGTTTGGCACTTGATGAGCATGAGTATGGCTGTCTGCGACTCATTTTGATCTTCCTGTGGAACATGTGGGTTAGACTGTTGTTGATGATTCTACTGCCCCTGATAGTAGTAGTAGTCCATGCCCTTTTTTTTAACTTTTCCTACAAAATAAGAAAAACGACAAAAAGTAATAAAAAGATGCTCGCAGAACAAGTTAGAAACTCGTTCCTGGAGCAACCAAATTAGAAATAAAATAACATAACCAAATATATACAAACCAAATTAGAAATAAGAATAGATAATTCGATATTGAAAGTACGTCAGTCCCCGGCAACGGCGCCAAAAACTTGTTAGCGATTTTCCAAATGCTCACGCAAGTGTACGTATCGTTCTAAGTAATATAGTCTGTAAGACCGAATATCATCCACACAGACTGATTTCAATTACCGAACATCTAATCTATTTTATATATTTGGCTAACGATAGTTTGATTGAGTTTTTATCTATGAACTAACTAGAGAAATTGCAAGAATTAAACTAAGTATGCTTTGGATTAAATTAGTTATGGTGAAAATAGGGCTTTCAATATCCTCGACTATCCATTCTTTTTCAATCCTTAATGCAACAACAATGACTTCTTCTTATTTGTTAAGATAGCATGTTAACTAGTCTGTCTTATATTCCAGTTAGGATATATAAAAGCTCAACCCCAGTGCAGAAACCTTCTATATTTCTATGATATATTTTATCACATAGGAGGATTAAGAACAATAACCTAAAATGCTACACAAGTATCGGAGTACTTTCGTCCGCGATTTTAACATATGTCTATTCAATTACAGCATATTCAAATATCCCCTCTCGGATATCGATTCGAAATCATATAAATTATGATAATTAGTGATCAGTTAACTATCAAACATTCAAACCAATATTGAATAAATCTTAACAAGATGAAAAAGAAACCAAACTAATACATTAATTCATAAAAACGTGTTTCAAGCGATTCAATGAAAAGCTCTAATTAAAATATTAGCTCCTAGCCATAGACATGCTAAGAACTAATTCAATATCCAACATGAACTGAAATAAATAAAAGAGAAAAGGAAAGAACTTGAAAAAAGTTGTCTCCAATCTTGTAGCTTGTGGCCCCCTTTTCCTCTCCAAAGTAGAATGTAGAATTATGTACAATATCTAAGATCCTCAATAAGGTTAGGTTTTAGGAATTATATAGTTGGAAAAAATTGCATTGTGGACCCTAAAAACCGTGTCAAAATCGGCCCAGAATCAGAAAGTTTCCGCCTTACCGGAACCCTGGCAGAATCGAATTGCCAGTTTGGCGTCGCGGCCTGTTGGCTGTGGCGTGGCCTTGGCCGCCTGGGTTTTCTAATTTTTTGTTATTTTCTCTTCCGGACTTCGTTTGATTTCTTCTATACTTTCTGAGACTTCTTTAGACTTCATTTCTTGGCATTTTCTTGTGCAATTACACCTCAATTAAGCTCATTTCATCTTCTTTTTGCCATTTCTCCATTTAGGATCGATGTGACTCAAAAGAAAGAAAAACGACCCTAACACGATACTAATTTCAACGAAAATGAGAAAAATACTAATTAAAAATAACTCAAAAGTGTATATAAAATATTCCTAACAGTCGACCAAGTCATTGGCCAATGCAAGAGAAATATCTAGGGTATGATCTAGTTGTCAACTAATAGAGATGAGATAAAGTGATCAAGTCATTTGGATAGACACTTGGTAAATCCTAAGCTTGATCGAGTGTGTCGCGAATGAAAGGAATTTATCATCTCACATAAAGGTTAAGTTTACTGGAGTCATGTAAACGTACTTCACATATTGAGTTCGTCACATGGCGCAGTCTAGGAGTTCCGTGTGAACCTTAATTTGATTAAGTGTCGATGTGTGAAGGCCTAAAGGGTCACACTAAGTCGATTGTATTGTTGTCAGCTAATATAGATTAGATATAATGATCAAGTTATTTGGATAGACACTTGGCAGATCGTAGACTTGATCGAGTGTGTCGTGAATGAAAGGATTTTATCCACCCACATAGAGGTTCGGTTCACAGGTTTTGTGTAACTATACTACACATATTGAGTTCGTCTTCCAGCGTCGTCTAGGAGTTCCGTGTAGACTCTGATGATATTAGTGTCGATATGTGAAGGCATGTAGGGTAATACTAAGTCAATTGTTTCGTCGATTCAAGGATGTAATCAGAGAGAATATAAATGTTCGATTTATGATCGAGACATTTGAATAAATAATGATTGTTTTATTAAGTCGAGATGATGTTTGGATTTAATTAAAATTGAAACGAGGCAAAAATAGACTAAGGTTCGCGGCTGTTGGGACCCAGGGCCACGACGCCATAGCGCCGCGGCGCCTCCCAATTAGGGTCATGGCGCCTGATGACCAGTGGGTCAGCCTGATCTAATTTTACCTTGGTTTCTGGGCCTGGCCATCGTGGGAAACCCTAGATGCTTTTACTGCTATAAATAGAGGGTTTCATAATTATTTTAAGACACCCAATTGACTTGAATTATTCTATGCTAAAGCTCTACCTGATTTCCTAGCTTTCCGAAAGAGTAAATTACATCGGAGTCTTTGACTTGTAATCGAGGAACAGTTGCGTGCTCACCTTCGGCGTACACATTGAAGAAGAAGATTCCAATTTACTAAACTGTAAGTATTCGTTCGAATTATTACAGTTTTTTATGTGTTTTACATTATATAATCATCCATCAGTTTGACCGCCCGTCGAGTTTGAAACATAAATTTTTAAATTTCGCTGCGTGTACGAACCCGACAAAACCCTACCGCTACTAGACAATGATAAGAATAATGCTACTCCTACTAGAAGGGAACTGGATGAAACATTGTAATATATTAGCTAGCTTAGGAAATCAGAGTGTCCTAAGTGACATCACTATAGGTTGTAATGTTTTGCTTACGTAATTTATATAATACTATCTTGTTCAAAAAATATGATAAGTTCTTGCGATTAAAAGAAGTTAGTTAGAAGTAATTTAAAGGAGGCATGTCATTGATTCTGTCGTAATGGGAGAAATCATTGTCCTAGGCTTTTTATTCATCAAATTTCGCTTTGCTTAATTTGGTCATTACTCATTTTATCTTAATTAAAGTTGCAGAGATGAGAATGATGTGATAGATGTGTGGATATCATAAGAGAGATATGATTAGGAATGAAACTATTCGGGACAAGGTGAGAGTGGTATCGATGGAGGACAAGATGCGGAAAGCGAGTGTGAGATGGTTTGGACATGTGAAGATGAGAGACACAGATGCCCCAGTGCGGAGGTGTGAAAGGTTTGCTATGGACGATTTTAGAAGAGGTAGAGGTAAGCCGAAGAAGTATTGTGGAGAGGTGATGTCACGACCCAAACAATAGGGCCATGACGATGTCACCCCTACCTTACTTACCGAGTACCACTGTAATTAAGCATGGGTCACGAGGGTCGTTAAGAGGTAACATGCTGACATATAGAATGATAAACTGGAAAGGTGCTACGTAAAATACTGCAAACAGAAGAACCCAACCTATACACATATACATACTAAGGCCAACAAGGTCATACACGACTATTATACACATGACAACTATCTACAAGCCTCTAAAGAGTATGTGACATGATGAGGTCGAGACAGGGCCCCGCCATACCCCTATGTAGATCAAAAATATTATGCCACGACTAGACTGCAACTCTGGAACAAGTAGAGTGCTCCAATATCAGCTGAACCAGCAACCTACTAGTGTGGACCGTCACTGAACCAGCAACCTACTAGTGTGGACCGTCACCCTGTCTACCTGAGCCTGCGGGCATGAAACGCAGCGTCCCCGACAAAAAGGACGTCAGTATGATTGATATACCGAGTATGTCAGGCATGGAAATAGCATAATAGAGACATGAAAGTAACATGAGACAAGAAACAACCAACCAGTAGAGAATGCCCTTGAGGGTCATAATATGCCTAAGTGTCATGCACAATGCGGTCATACATATACATATGCGTATATAACACCATCAAGCCTCCGTGGGCATCCCATCATGTCATACAAGCATCTGTGGGCATAATCATCATCATATACCAGTTGATCAGGTGGTGGTACGTATATAACGTCGTATCCATTTTCCCATCCCCTGCATATATATAATACATACCATATAGTAGCGTATATAATGCATTTGGGTTAAGGGTAATACATGAATATAATGCATGAATGCTACTAAGACACTCTGAGCTTATCGGAGTGACATAATGCTGCTTCACCTCCGATTAACATTATGAATATTAACATTTTTTCCATATACCTCAATAGATATTTAGGAACATATTTAGACATGCTTTGAAAATAGGAATGAATAACATGAATATCCTTAACTAGTAAGAGTAGAATCATTTATGGAACAGTATTATATTAATATTTCGTATTTAGAACATGTCAAAAGAAGGAATAGTAGCCTTAACATACCCTTATAACCTTTTGCACAACAAAAACAAAACTTATCTCGTCGCTCTTTAGCTTTATATTCCAAGAATTCTTCTTCTTTCACCTTACTTCACTTCAAATAACCCCGAATTCAATAATGCGATAAAATAAAACACAAAATTGAAGTTATGCACAAAAGTCGTTCTCATATGCGAAGAACCAATTTCTTGTGAACGTTTTCTTTTCCTTCAGATTTGGGTCTCAATAGTGGTATATTATCATATGTTGCTGAATTCTCCCAATGTAATTAGTAATGGATAAGTAATGAAGTAAAAATCATGACATATGCTCCTTTTACATGTGTCATACATGCACGTCCCGTGCTTTGAGTCATCAACCCACTTATGAGGGATTAATGCCACCTTTTTTATCTTAACTACTGCCACTTATAAAATATATATGAAATATATCCATATAATATTAGTCTGTAGCCTCTTTCGGTATATATAAAATATTATTACTAGTCATTGTTGTCACGTCCTTTTTAAATCCTTAAATTATTTTGGGACCGCATCATTTTATATACTAAGCTCTTGATGTGAATACCTCAATATAAAAAAAATTCCTCATGCCTCAGGTCTACTTGCATACGTCTAGTCGTTCAAATCATAGCCCGAAAGTATGGGGTATTACATTTTTCCCCCTTAGAAACATCCGTCCTCGAATGTTGGGGTGACATATCTAAGGATTCTAGCCCTTTTTTTTTCAAAAACAAAATTTTGGAAGAATTTCCTCTATAAATAGGACTATCCGGATCCCCGTCACGTAGCTAGAAAACACAACCACCGCTTTATGGGGCCATATAATATAACATACATCATTATATCAGACCTCACATAGTCTTTCAGTATTAATTATAATAATCTGAAATACAACTCACCTTATTATTCTCTCGGAACCTCGGCATTATTTCGAAATAGGTAAGGATATTTGTGCTTCATCTCCTCTTTCACCACCCATGTCATTTCTTCTACATTCTTATTCCGACATAGAACTTCCACGGTGGCTACTTTTTTCGTCCTCAACTTGCAGACTTGTCGATCTAAGATAGCAATAGGAACCTTTTCATATGATAGGTCTCCGTAACCTTCATATCATCAATTGGTACAATCCGGGAAGGATCCCCAACACACGCTCTTAACTTAGAAATATGGAAAACTGGATGAACAAACTCTAATTCCGAAGGCAAGTCCAATTCATAAGCCACTTGGTCGATTTGTCGAATTATGCGATATGTCCCAATATACCTTGGGCTGAGCTTTCCCCTTTTTTTCAAACGTCATTACATCTTTCATAGGAGAAATCTTCAAGATGACCCAATCATCCACTTGAAACTCTAAGTCCCATCGTCGTACATCTGAATATGACTTCTGACAACTATGAGTGGTTAACAACGGTTCTTGAATAAGTTTCACCTTCTTTATGGCTTGATGCACTAGGTCAGACCCAATAATTCTGATTTGCCTACTTCGTACCATCCGATAAGAGATCTATATTTCCGTACAAAGCTTCGTATGAAGCCATTTTAATGCTAGCATGATAACTGTTATTGTACGTAAATTCAATAAGGGGTAAATGATCATCCCAATGTCCATTAAAGTCCAATACACAAGCTCGTAGCTTGTTCTGAGGAGTTTGAATAGTACGCTCGACCTGCCCATCTGTGTGGGGTGGAAAGTTGTGCTAAGATTAACTTGAGTGACCAAACCTTTTCGAAATGATCTCCATAAAGTAGTAGTGAATTGAGCACCTCGGTCATCTATTATAGAAATAAGCATACCATGAAAGAGAACAATCTCCTTAATATACAACTTTGTGTGTCCTCGGCTGTGTAGGTAGTTTTGACCGCCAGGAATGGAGATGATTTGGTTAGTCTATCAACAATCACCCAATTAGAATCAAACTTATAATAAGAGTGAGGTAAACCCGTAATGAAATCTATATTAATCATTCTCCATTTCCCCATCAGGATCTCAATGTTCTGAGTCACGCCGTCAGGTTTTTAGTGCTTTACTTTTACTTACTGACCATTAAGGCACTGACATACAAACTCCGCAATGTTCCTCTTCATGTCGTTTCACCAATACATACCTTTGAGATCATGATCCATCTTAGTAGATTAAAGGTGAATGGAATATCGTGAGCAATGGACCTCCGTCCTAATCTTGTCTCGTAATCCTACTACATTAGGAATACATAATTAGACCTTCCACTTGAGGGTCCCTCTCCAATCATACTCGAAGGTTGCGGTTTTATTTTGTTAAATATCCTTCCCGATCTTCCTTAAAAATTGAACCTTCATCATGACGTTCATTTCCTTCCAGTATGAAGGATTACCCTGTTGTATTCTGAGTCATATGGATATCACTATCTGAATTCTCTAATCGGACTCCCACTTAGATAACTGATGCATTCCCTCAGGTCAACGTTTTTCCTTAGTCCTCACGTTAGTCAAGCCGCTTGTAGGTGAATAATTTTATTGTCAACTTAGCTTTGTTTACTAACTGGTGTTCTGAAAACTCTTATATTTATAGTATCTAAATTGTGAAGACTTTATGGACAATGTCATCAAATCTAAAGTGTGCATATCATCGCAGTTAACTCTTTCGTACTTTCTCACTATTCGTAATTATAAACAACTTCCTTTCTTTACTTCTTTTGACACTTGTTCACTCTGGTATACGTATGTAATCTCAAATATGGCTTCTAATTCCAATCATTGGCATTACTACCCCTTAAAAGATGAGTTATTAACTTATTCCTTTATTCAGTATGTTAACGATTCTGAAGAATTTGCATTATATGATGTTGGCCTACTATATTCAAACCTGGTCATTATACTTAGATTTGAATTCCTTCAATTGACTCATGGCTAAGACATTCTATAAATGGAGCTTTAGGAAAATATTTTCTTACTCACTAAGTTGTAACTCATTACTCTATCTATCTCGTAGAACCTTTGGTCAGTTCAAAAATGCTCATAGACATCTGTATTTGCCTGACATTTTATCTTCATTATAATATCATTATCTCTTGACATATATCTTTAATGTCTACTTTGTATCCATAGGCTTCATTGGCCCATTTTCACCTGTTTAAGTGCTAATCTCGAGCTTTACTCACTGTTACTTTCGTTTACATACTTTCTAAGAGGTATGACTGCATATGTTGTGGAACCGACACTTCGGATGTTTAGATATAATTCATGGTGTTATATGATCTAATGACTTGTCAAGCTTTCTTGTCTTATTATTATTATATCTCCCATTGATCGAGTGCTCATTCGTCTTACCTCTACATTTCCATTTCAAATTGCCTCGAGGGGGTGGGTCTCTTATCTCAAAGTGTTTCTCATACTATCTTCCTGAACATCCGAGGCTCATCACCATTGGCCGAAGAGTTCTTACTGTCCCTCATCTATCATTGGTCCTTACGTTGTTATGGAGTAATCATACCCTTGTGAAATCTATATGACTATAATCTCATTCACTTTTATCCTTCTTGTCGTAATCCTTCCTTCTATTTGTCATTAAATGGAAATCATTTCTTCCTTGATACATGATCATACCATTCCATTCACACTTATTAATTGTTTTCATATTACTTACAACTATTATTCGATTGTTCCATAGTTCTCATACTCAATTGCCCCTAACCAGCTATTGTTATCCAGATGTTATTTAGAATTGTAACATGCTGCACAATGAAGCCGAAGACCTTACCAGTCTAATACCTATAGCCTACCTTAGCTTACTAACATTGTTTTATGTAATTCTCAATAATACACGGTATGGCCCTTTACGCACGGACGAGAGGCTTATATCCCCTTTTACTACCGTAGTAACTCGATCCTTATATATGATTGGGATCACTATTCTAGGTATATCACTTTACGTGATCTTCCTAAATTTACTGATGGCCACTCTTCACACGATTCGATTGTGACAATCCATTCTCATTGATGATATCCTGGGACCATTCCCAATCTATTCTAGGTAAGACATTACAATTAGGTCGCACGTACATAACATATTCCCTCATTATAATCAACAAGAGTCACGGTAAAACGTGTAGATTTTCATAACCTACTAAATCTTTCAATGATGTCTTCTACTTTTCATCTGTACAACTCATAATCATTTTATCCTTACCTTTGCGCATTAACTTGGGAAACTTTGGAACGTTGTGTCCATGACTGCCACACTAAACCAACCCCATGTACCTTTGCGGCATAATCCGGCATGCGCTCGACAATATTGACTACATGATGGTCAGGGCGGTCTCACTCGACCTTTACAACTTTAACCCAGCGATATTGGCATTTTTTAACCCTTTAAATATCGGCGATCACTGACTAATAAAATCCTTAGGTTATAAGCTCCCTGACTCCTCAATGGGGCCTATTTCTATCATATGCTCTAGGATGAAGTCGTGACTGGGAGGAAACCAGTTGATTCAATACCTGCACCACTCTTCTTACATCCTTATCAAATGAAGTCGGTGGTAGGACTAATGGTACAGGAGCTTCCCTAAACTTCTCTGGTACTCCTAGATTCATCGATACCTAGGAAAGAAACTTACTCATATCTTTTGACAGATTTATCTCAATAGAGAGCATACTACTCGCATTTACACTCAATCCAACCTCAATCGCCCTGTTAATTATATCCATACTGGAAGAAGGCCTGATGTAATCATAAATACGATAAGGTTTATAGAGAGAATTCTTACAACTGTCAGCTCTATAGCAAAATTCTAGATCAAGAAGGAAGGTAAACATCATCCTAAATGGCATATAGCCTCCTGTCTATAAGTGTGGTTCACAACACACCCATAAAGGAAACTCTACTAGACACGATTTGTAGACTCTCTAGAACAGACCTTCTCTGATATCAAGTTTGTCATGACCCAAACTGGAGGGCCATGATGGACACCCGGACCTTACTTGCCAAGTACCATTGATCATATATTTACCACCTAACCAAAATTAATCATGGGCTATGAGGGTCGTCACGAGGTAAGATGCTGACACATAGAATGATAAACTGGAAAGGTGTTACGTAAAATCCTGCAAACAAAAGAACCCAACCTATACACATATACATACTAAGGTTGATAAGGCCATATACGACTACTATACACAAGACAACTGTCTACAAGCCTCTGAAGAGTATGTGACATCATGAGGTCAGGATAGGGCCCCGCCATACCCATATGCATATCAAAAATAGCATACCATGACTAGACTGCAAATCTGGAACAAGTAGAGTACTCCAATATCAGCCGAACCAGCAACCTACTAGTGCGGACCGTCACCCTATCTACCTGAGGTTGTGGGCATGAAACGCAGCATCCTCCGACAAAAGGGACGTCAATACAACTGACGTACTAGTATGTCAGACATGAAAAATAGCATAATAGAGACCTGAAAGTAACACCTAGCGAAGATATGACAAACATTGCTTCTTTTTTACACCGCTTTATCATGGCTTAGTTGCTATTGTTATTTTTATTGTCATACTGCTTTAAAATTGTTGTCCTTATCTGACCTTTTTTATGCTTTCTCATGTGTTGGAGGTCTTTCGAAAACAGTCTCTCTACCTCCCAGGGTAGAGATAAGGTCTGGTACTCTGCACCCTTCCCAGACCCCACGTTATGGGATTTCACTGAATATATTGTTGTTTGTATTTATTTTATTTAATCCTTAATTGTTAGTTATTACTTATTAATACTCAAAATACCATCATTCTTTCTCTCTAGCTTAGAAAGAGAAACTAATACACCGACTTATGGAGAAAACGGACGGAAGTGACAAATTTGATCGGACTTCCTTACAGGGATCTACTACAACGCAACAAGGATATACCAAACTCAAAGGAGTCCCATATAAGTTATCTACAATCCCTAAATTCCAACTACTTGGACGACAACATCTCCTAAGAATGCGATAGACTACAGGGCATATCCCTTGAAGATGAACAAGAAAACACTACCAATCATCCCAATTTTATCCCCATCACCACTCAAGATAAAGAACGTATCTATAAACCATGACACCAATCTATTATTATCAAGCTAATAGGCAAGCACATGAGATACAATCAGTTACAACAACAAAATTAAACGACTTTGGAATACTCCTAACACCCTAAACCTAGTAGATCTAGGAAACGACTTCTACCTTATAAAAATAGTTAATAGCCTTCTCTGCCGAAAAATCACCCAACAAGGGCCTTGGTTCATTGGATCACAATTGCTTACCATTAGACAATGGACACCAAAATTCAACCCCTACCAATAACACATTGATTTTACAACCATTTGGGTCAGACTTCAGGAACTCCCTACTGAATACTACGACATAGACATCCTTTAAAAACTGATAACACTATAGGAAGTACTTTAAAAATTGATAGTTGTACTAGTTCAACCACCAGGAGACAGATGTGCAAGATTATGTATATGTGTTGCACTTAGAAAACCTCTCCCACAAGATATTATGATTGAGAATCACCTCCAAATATCCACTATGAAGCTACAAATCTTTTATACAGTAACTACGAATGTTTGGGACATACCGTGCACCAATGTCCCAAATATGTTATACCTAACCAAACATAAAAACAATCTGTTGGAAATTTACTAATCTGGATTAAGTTTATCTCATTAATTATGACTCAAATAATTGGGATTCCGCACGTAGGAAACGTCGTTTTCACACATGTGTACATGTACTGCCAATTATCGTAAATTTCATTAGTGAAAGAGATATTGGTACGTAAGTGAAACGTTTGAGACATAGAATAATGTACGGTCGTTGGTTAAATGACGAGTGTTCCACGTTGGTAAATGAAGGAAGAAGTGTACGAAGAGTAAGATGAAACAAGTCGGAAATCTCCGTGGAGTCGCGAAGGGCCGCGACGCTAGTTGGACAGTAACCTACTGGAGCTCAGGCACCGCGACACTAATTCTGCAGCGTGTGCGACGGGAGACGAAAAGTTTCTGACTTTTGGGCTGGTTTTGGAGCATTGAACCTCCATTACTTGACACTTGAATTCAACCATTATTTGGTTTATTGTAACCTCTCAATTAAGTGTCATTACATGGCTATTGAAAGACATTAGTTGGCTAGTTGAGAGGTCATCTTCCTAGCACTATAAATTGAGGCCTTTGGCTCAATTGTTGGACACACTTCACTTGATACTCATTGCACTTGCAAAGTTCTGAAAATCCTCTTCCTCTCTAGTATTCTTTCAAACGCTCAAAAGTTCTTCTTTTAGTAAACACTTGAGTTTCCTTTGCTCATTTGTTTAATGTTGTTTTATCTTAGAGACAGTTGCCCATATACGTAAACGGATTTATATGAGGCAATAATTTCTTAAGGACAGAGTGCATATCACTCGACTCAGCAGCGCCTCGGTAACGCTATCAGATTTAGTGTCTTTTGGTTTTAGGTTATCAAAATCAAAGGGCTTGCTGCAGTTGAACGAAGATCCAAAGATCCAAAACTTCAAGAGTTCAAGAACGAAGATCAAGATCACAAAAGCTTATTGTTGCCACAATTCTTGTGGGCTTCAAGTTGCTGCTATTGTAATAATTATAGTTTAGCCTTTCGAAGAACTAGTAATAGTTGTTTACTATTTCCATACACCCACTGTGTTCCTAACAATCTTAAGACATTGTTTGCACTAGTGCTCGAAAGATGTTTGCCAGCAGATATGTCCTCAAATCTGGTTGTGGGTTTCTTCTTGAAACAAGTACTGTTGACAGTTCTGTTAATAGTTCGAACACTGTATCTGTCAACAACCGTGCTATCAGATTTGTTCCTAGTTTTGGATCTCTCTTTGACGACAGTTACAAATCTATTTTCGTCAAAGGTGGGATCTCCGGATTTGATGTTGAGGTTCAAGATACTGTTGATAGTCATGCTGGTATGGCTAAAGATCAAGGAAGAATTGCGGTCACCGTTCCCAAGAGTGGTGGAAACAAACGGTCACGAGAGGTTGAGGATGACAACTGGAATAAGAGGAAAAGGCTGATATAGACAGTCAGTCAGTCTAACGAAGGGACTGACGTGGGACAGAATCCAAAAGGTCTAGGTAAATAATTCTTCCTTGTCCATAATGTGATTACATAATTTCTGAATAAAAGTGAATAAAACAAGTCTAGGAATATGAAGTGTTTTCATTAAAAACATATATTCCCTACACTCTAAAATCAGAAATTGGATTGCTCACCTTCCCGTTTAAAGATTGGACTATTGTAAACAACAGTTTAAAAGATATGTACTTAGGTTGTAATAAGTTGAAATTATGGACAATCCTAAGTAAGCGCCAGGAATTTTCCTGGACACCAATCACAAGGGAAGAGGACTAGAGGACTAAAGACAAACTTGTTACCATTTTTTGACAGAATATCCTTCATTTGAAAGGATGGTATTGGACACTCAGTCATGCAAAGCCTACGGGCGACTGGAGTGGGCCAGAGTTTCCAGATCAACGCCTTGCAAAGGTAATTCTTTTGATGAAAGAGGGGACATGATGACCCGTAGCATGAGTAATACTGAAGGATAACATGAGTATGTCAAAGGTTTGCTTTGGGGACAAGTGTACAAGAGATACTCAGCTAACGAACAGTCAAATATGACGTATAAGGGATCTTGGAGTTACAAGGGTCAAGTATGCGATCTTAGTATGAAGTAAATGATATTCAGAAGAGCATAAGTCTAGGGCTAGTGAAATAGTAGATGCTCAAGAAATAAGGTTAACAGAAGATAGACAATGTCAAAAAGGAGAGGATGTCTCATTTTCAGTATTTAACGAAAAAGGGAATGATATGAATCGAGAAAGGATACTTCAGAAAATACGGGATATGACTAAGGAATGATGAACTTATCCTGGAATGCATAACATCGCCAATAAAGTAGGAAAATTATAGACGTTACAAGAGAGGAGAATTTCCAACACAATGAACATGGAGATAATGGATGATAGGGTCGGATATCATTGAAAAAAGAGGGTCATCGTAAAGGCAACTAGAAAAAATCAACCCAAAAAGGTAATAGGTGGCCAGTCGTAATAGTTGGACAATGATAACCCCCCAAAGCATAAGGCAAACGAATCCTTCCTGATATTGGAGATTAGAGGAGCATCGAGGCAAAGAACCATGTCTGAAGTCTGTTGCGATATTTCTAAGTGCTTACGCAAGTATACATATCGTTCCAAGTAATATAGTCTGTAAGACCGAGTTTATCGTCCACAGAGACTGGTTTATTAAGTACTGATTATCTATCCTATGGTATTTATTTGGTTGACGTTCTTTAGTTTGAGAATTATAATTACGAATTATGACTAATTGCAGGAAATAAACTAAAGATTATAAGCCTTTGGGTTTATAACAGTTATGAAGGAAATAGGGTTCCAATCTCCTCTACTATCCAATCTTGCACGTGTTAATGCAATGCTCATGATTCTTCTTCTTTTTAAGATAGCAGGTTAACTAATCTGTCATCATATTCCGGTTAGGACATACGCGAGCTCAACCTTATGCAGAAACCTTCTATATTTCTATGATAGATTTTACTACACAGGAGGATTAAGAACAGTAACCTTAATTACTACACAAGTATCGGGGTACTTTCGTACACGATTTTAACCTATTTCTAGACAATTACAGCATATTCAAATCTCACCTTTCAGACTTTTGATTCAAAATCATATAAGTGATGACAATTAATAACTAGTTAATTATCAAGCAATCGTAACACTATTGAATATATCTTAATATCTTGAAGAAGAAATCAATAATCAATACATTAACTATATGGAAGAGCTTCAAGAAGATTCGATGGAAACCCTACTAAAGTATTTAGCTCCTAAACATTGTCATGTCAAGAACTAAATTACAATCCAACATAAACTGAAATAAAGTAAAGGAAAGAAAATAACTTGAACAATGAGATGTCTTCAATTGTGTCTTGCCTCTTTTCCTCCTCTCCAAAGTTGTGTTTAGAATATGGTATAGAATATGGTATATGGTCAGGGTTTTAGAGATTTTATAGCTGAGAAAAGTTGTCTTTCGGACCCCAAACACCTTCTCCAATTCGGCCAAGAAAACCTGAAAATTACGCGTCGGCACCGCGGTTCCTCTGCCAGGCACCGCGGTGCTAATTCAGTCAAATTCACTGGAAGTTACTGGAATGGAGGCACCCCAGTTTCGCTGTCAGGCACCTAGGTGCCTTCGACGGTGATTCAGTTTCGGACTTTCTGAAAATATTACGCCTCGGTGCTAATTCTTCTGACCGCGGTTCTATAGCACCGCGGTGCTGCTTGGCCAGGCACCACGGTGCCTCCCTGATTTTTGTCCGGTTTCACCTGATTTGTTCTATTTTTCGTGGCACTTCTTAGGCTTCATTCTTTGGGTTGTGCTTGTGCGAGTTTCATCTCAATTAAGCTCATTTCATCCTCAAAAGTAGCATTCTCTCCTTTATAACCGCTGTGACACAAAAGAAAGAAAAACATACCTAACACTATACTAAACGCAAAATAAAAGAGTAAAATATTAACTAAAAAGGATTCAAAAGAGTGTATAAAATACACTCAACAAACACCCCCAAACTTATACTTTACTCGCCCTCGAGTAAAGCACTAAACAAAAACAAAATAAAATAAAATAAGACTCAAAGAAATTGATCAAGTAGTTATAACAATGCTTCTTCAAAATCATGGATGAAAGTCATGATAATATGTTAGAACATATATAGCATGAATTATTAGCAATCTAGAATTTCAAGTTAGATATTTCGCAAATTCACTTAGATCATGATAAATTGGAAATACAAATACATAACCTATGCATGTCAATCTCATTTCATCTTTTACAAACGCTATAGATCTGTTTACTTGCTATTCTCCACTAATCATAGACATACTTATTTAAGATCATCAGGTCTTTCACTGGTTGTAATGTAGGCTTAGGCAGGGGTAGGTAAAAGTAGACACTTAGGCTCAATTACGTACCATAAGCATTTTCATTCAACTCTTTTTCCTTTTTTTTTGACTTTCTTTTTAATTTCATACCTATTTTCTCTCCTCTTTTCTTTTGAGAGAATGAGACACATTATAAATAACAAGCACCCTCAAACTTAGATTTTTGCATTTTTCATTGGGGTGCATCAAATTTATACTCTCTTTTTTATTCTTTTTCAACACTTTTCATTTCAAGAGTTTTCAAATATCACTTATAGCACAACAAATGAATCATTGGGTGTCAAAGAAAATCTTATTTTAGGCTCAAAGGGGCTGAATAGTGATACAATTTATGTCAGGATAGGTAATGAATGGTAAGAAGGGCTATCAAAGAAATACCTGAATCATTTCCCTAAACATGTATATCTTAACTATTTCGCCTCAAATAACAAGTAAAAAGATTTTCTAGACATTTTTTAACCTTTCTTTCCATAACTGACACACATATGCTAAGCACAAATATCTCAAATAATTAGATGTCATGAATTTTTGGCCATATCTAACTTAAGCACACAGATTTTTGCTTTCAATTCCATTACATTATCCCACTTTATCCACTCAGTATCGTTAGCAACTACAGCATGTATGATCCATAAAAAAAAGTATGACTCAAAAACACATAAAACAACATAAAGACAAATAAAAAAGACTCAAAAACAATAAGACAAAATAAGACACCCCCCAAACTTAATCGACACATTGTCCCCAATGTGTGAAGACTAAAAATAAAGGGACAACTTACTGACACACACATCGGTCATATCGGAGGTTTGGGATGAAGGACAATTTTTTTTTTGCACACTGCCGAAGGAGGAACCGCGGTTCCTTGGACCTGCACCGCGGTGCTAATTCCGGCAGAATTCCAGTGTTCATTTTTCTGCATTGCTAACCATTCGCCCTTCGGAGTGAGTCTCTGCCTTTATCTGTCATTCAAAAACATTAACATACCAGATCGTGAGACTGTTCAAGACAAAATAAATAAACTAAAACAAAAATTGAAATAACATAATTAAAATCATTGGTTTGCCTCCCAAGTAGCGTTGTCTTTAACGTCTTTTAGCCGTACGCAGGTTACTTACTAGATCAAGGAGGTAGAGTGTCCCCTCCGCATATCCACTTTAGCACAATTTTCCTCCTCCTCCTTCTCTTTTTCTTTTTCACAGGACTTATTTCAGGAGGATTCATTCCTTTGTTCTCATCCACAAGATTATTTACGGGTGCAGAATTCTTACCATCAAGGGTATCAGTACCCTTGAAACTTTCACGAGGAGCCTTTTTATCAACTACACCAATAGCAAAACATCTAACATCGACTTGAGGTTCAGTGGGATGCTTGAAAACTTTGAATACCATTTATTCACCTTGGACTCTGAGCTTTAACTCCCCCTTTTTAACATCAATGAGGGCTCTCCCTGTGGCTAGGAATGGTCTCCCAAGTATCATGGACATATTTTCATCTTCATCCATGTCTAAAATGAGGAAATCAGCAGGAAGGATGAATTTACCCATTTGTACCAATACATCTTCAATAATTCCCTGGGATGCACAATTGAATGATCAGCTAACTGCAGGGTGACTTTGGTTGGTCTTGCTTCCCCCAAACTAAGCCTTTTGAACACAGAGAGGGGCATTAGGTTGACACTTGCCCCTAAGTCACACAAGGCTTTCTTGCATGTCACATTCCCTATAGTGCAAGGTAGGGTGAAACTCCCCATATCTTTCAACTTAGGGGGAAGTCTTTTCGGCAAGATAGCACTGCACTCCTCTGTCAGCGCTATTGTCTCATAGTCCACCAGCTTTCTCTTCTTAAACAGGATATCTTTCATGAATTTCACATAAGCTGGCATCTGCTTCAAAGCTTCAATGAATGGGAGATTGATATGAAGCTTTTTGAAGACCTCTAAAAATTTGGAAAATTGCTTGTCTAAGGAATTCTTTTGCAATCTTTGAGGGTAAGGAATTTTGTCTGTATACTCTCTCATCACTGCGGGTGGAGCCTTCTCTAAAATAGGGCGGTCAACAGTAACCCCCTCCTTCTCTGCCTCAGCTGCTTTCTCCAACTCTCTCTCTTTTTCAGCCACTGATTTAGGTGCAACCTGTTCTAACTGTTTTCCGTTAAATCGGGCTTATTACACGACCTTTGCTCCTTGGATTCACCAGTATCATTTGGAAAGGTTTCCTTGTTCTCTATTATTCAGCATGCTAGCCAGTTGTCCAACATGTGCCTCCAAATGTTAGATAGATGACCTAGTATATGTCATGAATTGGGTCTCGAATTTGTGAGTGTTAGCAGTGCTGCTTTTAGCTCATCAGGCTTCTCTTGTGGCTGTTGATTCTGGTGTTGGCCCTGAAACTGTGCTTGCTGGCCTTGTTCATTCCTCCAAGAAAAGTTTGGGTGATTTCTCCACCCCTGATTGTACGTATTGGAGTAAGAGTTGTTGTAGGATCTCTGAAAATTCCCCACTGCTTGAACTTGCTCCATGAGCACATTATTTGGGTCCACTGCTGTGCATCTATCAAAAGTATGGGGACCCCCACAGATCTCACAACCCACTGGTGTCTGAACCGCTTTAATTGCCATGGTGCTCTGCTGCATCTGCTTTGTCAAAGTGGCTACCTGCGCAGTCAATGTAGTGATAGCATCTAGCTCATGAACCCCAGCCAATTTCCTACTATTTATTGCTCTCTCATCGGCCCCCTGATGGTTGTTTGTGGCTATATCCTCTAGCAAATCATGTGTCTCATTGGCACTCTTTCTGATGAATGTACCTCCTGCTGCAGCATCAATGATGGTACGAGTTGTACCACACAACCCATTGTAAAATATGTGGACTAGCATCCACTTCTCAATCCCATGATGTTGGCACTTTCTCTGTAAGTCTTTAAACATCTCTCATGCATCATATAATGGTTCTCCCTCCAACTAATAAAAGTTATTCAACTCACCTCTGAGTTTGGCTGCCTTAGCTGGGGGGTAAAACTTGGCAAGAAACTTCTGGGCTAACTCTTGCCATGTAGTGATGGAGTTCGCTTGTAATGAGTTCAGCCAGCACTTTGCTCTATCCCTGAGTGAGAATGGAAAGAGTCTCAATCGAATGACATCATCGGTAACACCATTATATTTAAACGTTGCACACAGCTCCAGAAAATTTGCTAGATGCAAATGAGGATCTTCAGACGGCAATCCCTCAAACTGAACTGAGTTTTGAACCATATGCAATATGGCTGGTTTGATCTCAAAATTATTGGCTTCAACAACTGGAAGCCTGATGCAAGTTTGCACCCCTGTAATAGTTGGCATCACATAGTCCCCCAAGATTCTTTCTGCAGGGACTTGTATTATGACAGACGGTAACTCATTATCCACCAAATTATTGTTTCGATGATCTCTCGTTGCTAACAAATCAGCTGCTCTTTTATCTTTTATGTTCTGTCTGCACAATCTCTCAATCTCAGGGTTCAGAGGGATAGGAATATCAGCTCCTCTCCTACTTCGCATAAACATCCTGAGACTAATAAAAAAAAGCAAATAGATCACGACAAACGGGCACCAAAGCAAAATAAAAATAAAATAAAATAAAATAAAATAAAAATTGAAAATAAAGACCAAATTAGAAATAAGAATAGATAAATCGATATTAATAGTACGTCAGTCCCCGACAACGACGCAAAAAACTTGTTGCGATATTTCTAAGTACTTACGCAAGTGTACGTATCGTTCCAAGTAATATAGTCTGTAAGACCGAGTTTATCGCCCATAGAGACTGGTTTATTAAGTACCGATTATCTATCCTATGGTCTCTATTTGGTTGACGTTCTTTAGTTTGAGAATTATAACTACGAATTATGACTAATTGTAGGATATAAACTAAAGATTATAAGCCTTTGGGTTTATAACAGTTATGAAGGAAATAGGGTTCCAATCTCATCTACTATCCACTCTTGCACGTGTTAATGCAATGCTAATGATTCTTCTTCTTTTTAAGATAGCAGGTTAACTAATTGTCATCATATTCCGGTTAGAACATACGCGAGCTCAACCTTATGCAGAAATCTTCTATATTTCTATGATAGATTTTACCACACAGGAGGATTAAGAACAGTAACCTTAATTACTACACAAGTATCGGGGTACTTTCGTCCACGATTTTAACTTATGTCTAGACAATTACAGCATATTCAAATCTCACATTTCAGACTTTTGATTCGAAATCATATAAGTGATGCCAATTAATAGCTAGTTAATTATCAAGCAATCATAACACTATTGAATAGATCTAATATGTTGAAGAAGAAATCAATAATCAATATATTAACTATATGGAAGAGCTTCAAAAAGATTCGATGGAAACCCTACTAAAGTATTTAGCTCCTAAACATTGTCATGTCAAGAACTAAATTACAGTCCAACATAAACTGAAATAAAGTAAAGGAAAGAAAATAACTTGAACAATGAGATGTCTCCAATGTCTTGCCTCCTTTCCTCCTCTCCAAAGTTGTGTTTAGAATATGGTATAGAATGTGGTATATGGTCAGAGTTTTAGAGATTTTATAGCTGGGAAAGGTTGCCTTTCGGACCCCAAAAACCCTCTCCAATTCGGCCAAGGAAACCTGAAAATTACGCGTTGGCATCGCGGTTCCTCTACCAGGCACCGCGGTGCTAATTCAGCCAAAATCAGTGGAAGTTACTGGAATGGAGGCACCCCGATTCCGCTGTCAGGAACCTAGGTGCCTCTGCCAGGCACCCCGGTTCCTCTGTCAGACACCTAGGTGCCTTCGACGGTGATTCAGTTTCAGACTTTTTGGAAATATTACGCCTCGGTGCTAATTCTTCTGACCGCGGTTCTATAGCACCGTGGTGCTGCTTGGCCAGGCACCGCGGTGCCTCCCTGATTTTTGTCCGGTTCTGCCTGATTTGTTCTATTTTTCGTGTCACTTCTTAGGCTTCATTCCTTGGGTTGTGCTTGTGTGAGTTTCATCTCAATTAAGCTTTTTTCGTCCTCAAAAGTAGTATTCTCTCCTTTATAACCACAGTGACACAAAAGAAAGAAAAACATACCTAACACTATACTAAACGCAAAATAAAATAGTAAAATATTAACTAAAAAGGACTCAAAAGAGTGTATAAAATACACTCAGCAAAGTCCATTGGAGGATATTGGGATATAGAGTAAAGGTAATGGCGGGAGCCTTATTAAGATTCAAGGATTTAGTATATTTATTAATAACGCTAAAAAGGCTCGTTCTTGAAGTTTAAACATTAGATGAAGACTATTGAATTATCTGAGGATTGTTGTGGGCCATCCTACTATTATTAGAAACTATTTGGGTTCGGGATAATATTACCTCAATGACATGTCAGTCTACATTGTAATAACTATAGTTGTCTATACAATCAAATTTGACCGACAGTTATCTGGAAGTTATCACAAATTAATGTACAGTTGCTCGTTCTGATAAACAAATGTTGAGGTACCCAGTAAAAAGAGACTCCAGATATTCAGGATAACCCTCTCCCCCGTCATAAGGGAGCCAATTAAAACTAAGGTTCAGACCATCGAATTCAGATAGTGAGTGAATGTATGGAACTTGGAGGAAATTTGGAATAAGAATTGATGACTATTAAACGAAATACTAGCAGATCAAAAAATATGGTTATATATAGCAAGGGAATGAAACTCTTATTGGATCGCGAAAAGAAAAGGGGCCAAAGTAACTATATCAGATTGGATGTAGTCAATTATATGGAAAATATTTGGATTAACACGGAGATGTTTTAAGAGCTATAGTGTGAGGAGTAGGATACAACTCGATAAAAAAGGAACTCCTTTGAACTCGATAAAAAAAGAACTCCTTTGAACTCGATCGATAAATGCAGCAACCCACATGTAGAGTGTAGTTCCAACCATAATTGTTTATTGAAAAATGGCTCCAAATATGGCCACGAGAGAAAAGTGAAAGTGAAAAATAAATTTACAGACGAAAGAAATTCCAGAGCTAGGGTATTATCCTAATTTACTTCATTAGGTCGGACAATGAGAATGTATTAATAAAGGACCGTGTAAGAATATCATAGAAGAGTGATGAGGAAGAGCAGAGGAAGAACTGGATTCAGACAACTCTATTATTTAACGATTATCGTGCCATAATCTCTCATCATTATCTTACTTATGTTCCATTCCTACAAACCCTGTCACCTAAATTTCATCATGAGATAAAAATCATAATATATAAAGGAAAGACATAACCAGATGTCAAAATTCAATAGCTCAGATAAATTACCGCCACCATGCAATTGTGTAAAAGAAATGTACGACCGTATGGACATCGATGATGTACCAACATTATTATGTTAGTGTAATCTGATTGAATTACATGTTGAGATAGTCATTGGTCCGAAATAACTCTGCTAGAATGGTCAATGAACCTAAGAATCGTTGTACTATAATATTTCAAACTTCGGGTTAATATTGATATTCATGCGGTACAATCCTTCTATTCCTATTCTATTTACCGAAGTCAACCCGTGTACATTATTTAGATAGGTGTAGTTGAAACACGAATATCAGGTACAACTCAGATGTCAATAGGAGAACATTAAGGTGAGTTATCGCTAACCTTTCTCTGGTTATTGTAATTGTAAGCAGTCGTGTGAGGCTGATTTAATGTTATCTTGTTATTATATTGCCATGTGTGGCACTATATATGTATTTGGGTTGTTTGATAGATTTTGGATAGTCCTGTTTACAAGAAAAACTCTGCCGAAATTACTGGAAAACTTAAGGGTGGGAATTCCTTCAACATTCACGGACTAATGTTCTAAGAAGGGGAGGATGCTATGACCCATAATCTTATATTTTTTCGTGTCGCCGATTAGTACCGGCATTCTGGGGAGACATATGACCTTACGGGAAGAAATTGAGAGTTTATAATATGTTTATGGAAGTATCGGAGGGTATAGAAGTTAAACGAATTGAATGAAATACAGTTCGACGAAAATTTGTGGAAATGCATTTTGATGGCCCAAAATGATGGACCATACAATTTGTATGGCACGTCAAATAGGGGGGCTCGTCATATTTTTTAGGACTGATTATACGGTCCATTTTGACGGACCGTCAAATGGAACCGTCAAATTAGTCGGTGGTCGATTTAATTACGGGTTTAAATCATTTTTGACCCATTTGTGATCCAAATTCTACCAAATCACTCCTAAACCCTCTCTAACACCCCCCAACTGATTTCAATGATTCCAATGTGATTTCAAGTCGATTACACCCTAATTCTACATCAAAAAGTTAGGATAAATAAATAGAAACCCTTTCATGGAGTTTTTATGCATTTCATGGGAAGTAACTTGATTATGTTTTAAATGTCATTATGGTGATTGTCTAAGGTATTGATCTTAATAATGAAGTTTCAAGCTATAGAGAGAAATAACAAGAAAACATGTAAAGATTATTCTTGTCGTTCTTAACTTATGTTTGGGTTGTTTGATTGGAGTTGAGCTTGGTATTAAGTTGTTGAATTTTGTTAATAAGTTGATGGACTGAGCCATATTACCCCTTGTACCCTATCTCACATACATACAATCTCACTGAAAATGACCCCGCTGGCCACACCCAAAATAGACATCCATACCCAAGCGACAATCCCTTGGGTGCCTCTTACCACACTTGCCATATACTGGATTGGTGAAAGTATCTTGGCCTACGCTGGCCTATGACTGGGAGCCTGATGCTCTGAAGTTCTGTCTCTTATTATCATTCTTGAACTTTGGGGCTGAGACACTGGCTGATGATGGAGCAGGTCTGGATGACCCGTTCTTGAAGAACTTCCTGCCTCCACCTCCCTCATGACTGAAGTGGCATGTTGGTTTAGCTCTCTTATTAAACTCTATGTCATTCTCTTCCTGCCATGCTTCCTCTTCTTTTAACCTATTACCATTGTCGTGCACGAATTCCACCATCTTCGTTATATTCATATCCTTATTTTAAGTTGTAATATTAGCTACATCGTACAAATGAGAATCCAGACCATACACGGACCGTCTAACTCTGGCCCTCATATTTGAGACCATATGTGGAGCATACTTTGCCAATGAGATAAACTGAATGTAGTACTCATGCACAGTCTTGTCATACTGCTTAAGCTTTTTAAATTCCACAACATTTGACTCCCTTACCTCAATCGGGGGAAAATTCTCAATAAAAGCATCAGCAAACTCATCCCAAGTTGTTGGATATGCATCTTCCCAGCGGGAATGTTTCCACGACTCATACCAAATATAGGTAACATCCTGCAGTTGGTAAGATCACAACTCTGTTGTATCTACCTTGCTACCTCTACCTTATTAACATGCATCATACGAAAGATTTTTTGAAGTCCATCAATGTAGTTATGTGGATCTTCTTTCTTATAAGACCCTGTGAACACTAGAGGGTCCATTCGAAGAAAATCACGAGTCCTAAAACTACATGACTCTCCATTCATCCTTGTACTTGGAGTCATTTCCCTAACATTAGGCTTAAGCTGCCACAAGTTGGGTGAGCAGTTGAATAGCTCCCCTAACATCAGAGTCTGTAGTGTTGGGCGGTGGAACTAGGATCTCCGCAGCCCCTATGGTATCGGGTGGTGTTGTACCCGAATTGGCTCCTTGAGCCTGACTATTTTCCTCGCGAGCAACATTATCCACATCTCTCTGGTTGTTAGTTGAAGTCCTCTTGGTGTACATTCTTTTTGCATGCATTTTCTAAAATACATAATACGGACGAGTTAGATGGATATCCTGATGGTATAGCTCTAACTGCACAATCTAAAGTACAATAAAGTGAGACAATTCTAGATGTCTTGGTGGTAAACTAATTACATGTGTGGGGGTCCTCACACACATAAAAGTGACCCCACTGGACACGGTTTCATAGACTCCTTAAGACACATGAATCTAGTACTCTAATACTAAGCTTAGTCACTCCTCGAACCATATTCTAAGAGAAACACGACACTCGCTGCCTGAATGCATATGATCGAGCAAACCATATGGCTTTCTTGTTAACATGGACATCACAACATACACTAACATGATAATGAAAATATGTAAATCATAATGTTGAATATAATAGTCTAAAAATATAATTATGGAATCATCTGAGTAAAATATGATAAGTCTGAAAGTATAATGCTCGCATAACTGATATTCCATAATACTGGACTAGTCAATGAAATCACTGACATGAGTCTGTAAAATTGTCTACCAGGACAAGACCCTGACATACCTCTACTAATAACGCACAATCATAAAATACTATATTGGCATCCCGAATGAAATGGGGCTCACCAAATAGCTGAATCTGAAGCAAACCTATTGATCAGTTGCGTCTCCCTGAAACTCATCACCTGCACCGTGAAGTGCAAGCCCAATGCGAAGAGACGTTAGTACATTTGAATTGTATTGTATGTAAAGCAACTTAAAGAAATAAACATGCACAAGAAATAATAGGGACATGAACTGAAACTGAAACATGAACATGAGTATAATATAACATGTGTAAAATCTATAAACTGTATATGCATATATATATGTATATTTGTGGGAAGATCAACAATCAAGCTGACATGAATCATTATGCGTAAACATAGAGTCTGGTCTCTTCCCGATCAGCTAAGTTATCTCGTATTTTGTCAAAGTATGAGATATGAACATGAACATGATGGATCCAATAATAATATAAAGGTATCGTCCTCTGACGGAGCGACCCTTATCCTACATTGGAATATGTAGTTTCATGCTATCTCAACCTTGTCGGTAATGTGTGCAACTACCAAAACATGTACTTGAAAATAGAGGCTTGAAAGCCCGTGAATTTCATGAAATAGCTTGAAATCATGACTTGTAATTTCATAAATTTAACATGTAAAGAAATTCATAATATAACTTGTATAAATAATGAAAACATATATAAATTCATGAAATTGAGTAAATATAATCATAACTTGTATTTAAGAATTCATGGAAAGTATACATGTGTTCATGCATTACGAACATTACAGTCATAACGACCAATCATGAATACAATTGATGAACAGTAATATAAATGTGGAATAATATTCATATAGTTAGGGTTATCATAGTATTAGAACAAAAATCCTAAGTTATGAGATTTTCATAGTTTCATCGAAACATTGCGTGGGGAAGAACATGGATATTCCGACCCATGGATAGAAGATCTACACACCTTAATAACTCCAAGACTTGTAATAAAAATCCAAACTTTGAAGAAGAACTTTAAAGATTGCACCTTGAAATCTTAAATTGGGTTTATCTTAAAAACCCTAGGTTAAGAGTAATGAAATTCACTTAGAAATTAATTATAATATGTTATAATTGTATGGAAATACGTGGAAAGGACTTACCTTAATGTGGGAGATAGTTGGGAAGAGAGAACCTTCGTTCTAGGTCTTGGGAATATGAAAATTTGATTTTTAGAATCATGTGGCGTATTTATACAGTTAGATGTCGGGGGATTTAAACGGACATTTCGACGGTCCATCAAATGTTTGATGGTCTTAGTCTGGGCCGTCAATATTTTGACTGTCCAGATTGATGGTTCGTTGAATGTACGAGGTCCGTATAATCTGACCGTATCATCGTTTTCTGAAGATTTCCAGAGAATGGTGAAATCTGGAATTAAGAGACTGAGAAGATTGATGGGTCGTCAATAGTATAAGGGTTCGTAGAATTCACAACTTGAACATCATTTTCAAAAGTGAAGATCGATGGTTCATTTGATGCATCATAAAATATTTTACGGTCTGTACTTCTTATCGTCAAATTTCCTCTACTGAGTTGAACCTGGTTTTCCAATGTAAACTTCTTATTTCGATTTTCTACACATGTGGATCATGAACAAGACTTAGTTTGAAGGTATGAGGTGTTACCATATCTCCCCATTGGGATCATTCATCCTCGATATGTCATGGTTAGAAATGAGGTTGGACATAGCATGAGTACATAAACGTGAAGAAACGTGACATGAAACATGATGACATGATAAAATGAAAACATGTACATGAGACATGAGTAATGAATACATGAATGTAAAACATAAGACATGAATACACAAGGGACATGACATGAATACTGAGGGTTTTTACCATGTTTATTTTCTGCTTGCACCTCGAATAAATGTGGATATCTGGACTTCAAGTCTTTTTCGGCTTCCCATGTAGCCTCTCCAACACTCTGATTTCTCCACAACATTTGTATTGAGGCAACTTCCTTAATTCTCAACTTTCGGATCTGGCAATTTAAAATAGCCACAGAAATCTCCTTATAGGTCAAACTATCCTTAACTGAAATAGAATTGGTGGGAACAACTAGCGTCGTGTCTCCCACACACTTTTTCAACATGGACACATAAAACACCGACTGAACAACAACCAAGTCTTGTGGAAATTAAAGTTCATAGGCCACTTGTCCAACTCTCCTCAAAATCCTGTATGGTACGATATATTTGGAACTGAGCTTCACTTTTTTTCCAAACCTCATGACACCTTTCATAGCTGATACTTTTAGAAATACTCAACCATCAACTTGAAACTCCAAGTCTCTACGTCTCACATCTGCATAAGATTTTTGACGACTCTGAGTTGTTTTCAAATGCTCTTGAATCAAATTTACTTTCTCGAAAGCCTGATAGACCAAATTTGGTCCTAACAATTCTGTTTCACCAATTTTGAACCAACCAATTGGCAATATACACCTTTTCCCATATAGAGCTTCGGACGGTGCTATCTGAATACTAGTGTGGTAACTGTTATTATTAGAAAACTCAATGAGAGGCAAATGATTATCCCAATTACCTTTAAAATCGAGAACACACACCCTCAACATATCCTCAAGAGTCTGAATAGTACACTTTACTTGTCCATTTATCTGATGATGAAAAGTTAGGTTGAGATTTACCTTGGTGCCCAATCCTTTCTGAAATGACCTCCAAAAATGTGTCGTGAACTGATCACCACGGTCTGAATCAATGGAAATTGAGGTCCCATGAATCTTGACAATTTCTCGGATATACAATTTAGCATAATCATCTATTGAATCAGCGGTCTTTACCGGAAAAAAGTAGGCTGATTTATTCAGTCAGTCCACAATCACCCAAATTGAATCATACCTCTAGGCTGAGTGAGGTAGACCTATTATGAAGTCCATGTTTATCATCTCCTATTTCCAAATAGGAATATCAGTAGTCTGGTCTAACACACCAGGCCTTTGGTGTTCGGCTTTCACTTATTGATAATTCGGACACTTGGCTACAACATCTGTCATATTCCTCTTCATGTCATTCCATCAATAAATCTCCTTAAGATCATGATACATCTTTGTAGAATCTGTGTGAATATAATACTTGGAATGGTGCGCTTCTGCCATAATTCGCTCTCTGAGTTCGTCTACATCTGGAACACATAACCTACCTCGGTACCTCAAAGTACCATCATCTACCCCTTGTTCAAAAGTTGTAATCTTATGATTTTCTCTTTCAGCTGTAACAAGTAGGGATCACTGAACTGTTTCTCAGTCACCTCAGCCACTGAGGATGGTTCAGACTTATTTTGAACAACAACACTGCCATCTTCGGAGTCTATAAGTCGAACTTCTAGACTTGCTAGTCAATGAATCTCCTTTATTGTGGTTCACTTACCTTCTTCAACGTGATCTAAACTTCCCATGGATCACCGACTAAGAGCATCGGCTACATTATTCGCCTTCCCTAGATGGTAGAGAACATCTACATCATAATCCTTTATCAATTTGAGTCATCTCCTCTACCTAAGATTCAACTCCCGTTGTTTTGAAAAAATACTGAAGGCTCTTGTGATCTATGTAAATATTGACGTGAACTCCATACAAATAGTGACGCCATATATTGAGTGCAAAAATCATGGCTACCAATTCTAAGTCATGAGTTAGATAGTTTCTTTCATAAAGATTAAGATGTCTGGATGCATAAGATATAACCTTGCCATGTTGCATTAAAATACACCCATGACTGTTGACACCCAATTTTGACCCTCCCGTTCAGTTCTTAACTATAAAATTACACTAATTTTGCAAAATAAATTTCTATAATAAAATGCATCAATAATATATTAATACATGCACAAATAAGCATTTTAATAATAGCGTCGCATTATAAATATTAAGCACTAATTAAATAGCACGCCCGTATTTATTTTTGTAATAATTTAGATTAATAAAGCACCTAAATAATTTGATCACAATTTTTAATTCCTAATTTACCACTAATTAAATTTTGCCTAAAACTAACTTCTAAAACTAATACCCAATCAGCCCACCTAAATAACTAACCAGCCCAATCCCGCGACCCGTGGCCCAAAACCCCATCTTATCTCCTTAGCCCATAAACCATCCAGCCCATTTCCTACCTCCATCGTCCAAACCAGAACACCCATCCCTCTAAACCTAAAACTCAACCCCTGCGCATCAACTCCCATCACCGACAACATCCATACCTAAACCTGCGAAATCTGAACCCCCATCAACTCTCTGTCACACGACACTCGCCCATACCCTGCATCTCCCTAAAATCCGCGATTTGAACCAGTATATCGTCCAAAAATCAGACCTCCAACAGCTTTATTTCGAATTCAAACCCAATATTTCACCTATAAAAGACCCTTTCGTTCTTCATTGGAGGGGACCCCGAAATTGGATAATTGATTTTGCATATCATCTATTTGTTCTTCATTTTAAGGGGACCCCGGGAATTTGAGAATTTATCTTGCATTTCATCTATTTGTTCTTCATTTTAGGGGGGTCGGATTTTGGAGTATTGATTTCTAAGACCTTCCTTTTGTTGTTCGTTTTTAAATTCTTGCGTTTAGGGACCGAAAATCTGGGTCTCGTTTCAAAATTAAGACAAAACTCATATATTGATTGCTTTCAAGGAGTTCTGAAAATCAGAAGAAGAATTAAAAATCAGGAAAAGATCCCTTTGTTTTACTCTCAGTTCTAGTTAAAAAAAAGCCACGCAATCCTTAAACTCTCACTTTTATCGCATAGACAAAAACTAAGCATTCTCTGAGCGGAATCGACAAGTCGAAACACACCTCGGTTCGCTGCCCGGAGAAGGTAAATTCGACTCCGTCATGATTTCAGTTCACTCTTGTATTTCTGTGCTTATTTGTATCAAATTTGGATTAGATGATTCCGCCGATATGAAAATGCCATCTTTGCTTGTTTATTTGTCCATCATGTACCTGTTAGGATTTACTTAGATATAGTACGAAATGTCATATGCCAGGATGTTATTTGATTCATGTTAGGAGTTGTTTATGTTGTGTTGCTGAATCGGTGTTTGAATATGGTCCCATGGGTCTTTAATGCGTGTCTGGGTTGTTAATAATGTGGTCTTAAGTCTCTGTGGATGTGTAGTTCTGAGCCTTTAAACATGATTGTTGTCAACTCGTTATGATTCAGTGTCCTGTGTAAGTTTGCTCCTATATCAAAATAATTACACCTTTAGGACATATGAAGTGTTCTATTTAAGATGAATTAAGGTATATCCTGCTAATTTGAACTATGTATGAATCTTAGCTTGGTTTATTGAGACTTATTATTGCTTGGTTGCTTGAGCCTTGGTTCTTTGTGCATTTATTGAGTATTTTGCTAAGTCTAAGGATTATGTTAGGGTAATTCTGAATCAATGTGGTACTAATGTGATTAATCTTTCCCTTTCACATGTTTACTATGACATTATCTCCCAGGGTTGCATTTACCCTCAACTTGTGCCAATTGCAAGTCTATTTGAGTAGTTTGTCTATGTCATGTATCAAGTTTAAATATATCTAGGAGCTGAAACAATTATTGTATGCTTGAATGCTTAAGTGCTAGATAAATCCATTCATATATCACTGCTTGCTAGCATTAAATCATTTAGTTTGAACACATAAATAAAAATGGCTTTCTGAACCTGAGCTTCTGAGGTCCTGTATGGATTGAAACTTGTTTAAATTGGCACATTCCTATATTAATCTTATGCTAATTGAAGTGATATGTTCACTTGCTGATACCTGTGTTAGATACCCAACATGCATTCACTTAACTCAGAATTGTGCTGCATTGTATCGGTTCAGCCTAAAAGAAGATGAAATAAAGAAATACTCATACTTGTCCACCTTGTCTAACCTTTAAATCATATTCTTGTGATATTTTCATGTCCCTGTGATGATTAGGAACCAGTAGGCTATCAACATGGTCAAAAAATTTAGTGTAAAAAGAATTCTATATTTGGTTTTTCCATCTGCGGTTTAGACTGATTTTCAGCCCCTGTATACCTGAGATACAACCCTTACAATGTTTATTGTTTCTGGTCCACATACTTGCAATCTGTCTAGTCTTGTTTGTTTCTAACATATCTTTCAGCTTCTTTATATGACTAACTACTGTATCAAATATGAGTCTATCTCTGTTGTGTGAATTTGAGATTTTACATTTATAAGCCTGTTTTACTTTTAATTGATCACATATTGGGTTGGTTTGCTTTTCCTGCTAAATCAAATTATCGATTACATAAAGACTGGTGATATCGTATTGGTGGCCCTTTTATTTAGCGATCACCTTTCGCTAATTCGTTTCCTTTAGAATCCAAAATTACGGTTATTGGGTGCATCATTTCTAAAATGTGGTTTGGTTGGGTCTATTTTTTTCTTTATTGATATTTCCTTAAGGAACACGAGAATTACCAAGCGTGGGTCTCTTATATTCGGACCATAAAAAAATAAAATGATTTACATATCTTTGGAGTATTTTATGCCGATGTCCATTTATTATTTGATAAATTTTGTGGGACACTTACTAATCCTTTTCTTTTCTTTACTTCACATGAAATGCATCGGGAGCAACGAAGAGTCTCGTTACGAGACTCATTATGACTTCGCCAAACGAAGACCCGCAATCCTGTTTCGGTTATATTTACCCAGTTTGTTGCTGGTTCCTTGGCCAAATTTGAGTCATTCTTTGCTTTGTTCTCATGCCGCCTGCTGCTGCATTTTCACTTTTGGCTCTGGTTTTGACCATTTTCGATGGATTTTTAGGCCAATGTAGGCTGCTGTTTTGGCTTTATGTTGGGCTGATTTCGATCATCTTTTGAATCTTGCTTGGCATTAAATAAGGGACTGCTTTGGCATTGTATTTGGGCTGTTTTGGCCTAAATTCGGACCGATTTTAGCCATGTCTTTGGGCTGATTTTTGGCTATTTGGCTACGGATCTTGGCCATGTTTGTTACTGATTTTTGGGGCTGTTTGTCGCTGCATTTTCAGCTCATTTGTCGTGCATTTTCAGCTCATTTGTCGCTGCATTTTTGCCTATTTGTCTGCTAATGATCGTTTATCGAGCTGATTTTCTCGATTCTTTTGGCATCCGCCAGAGTGAAAACTCCGTCATTACAAGTTTCCAATGAGTTTGGGTCAATGTCGCCGTTACTATTTCTACCGCTTTCGATTGTTGTGGATGATGTTTGACGACTCCTCTTTTATCTATTTATTATGCTGATTTGAACTTGATACTACACTGGCCAAAGAAGGATTTATCCGTCGATCTGGAGGCCTCCGTGGTAAGCGAGACAGAATATGTGGGCAAGGAGAAAAGTGAAAAGATTAGACGAGAATGCATAGTATCGTTCACCGGGAGGCGAGTCGACCGCCGCTGTAGCGATACTGGCTTCTCATGTCTTAGTATCCTTGGCATAACACTAGCTGAGCTCACACTATATAAAAATATATCTTTTACAATATCTTCTATATATATATATCTATATATATATCTATATATTGTGTTTGTTTGGTAATTTATTTACTATTTACTAACTCTTCTACTAAGTGTCTTTTGCAGGTACCCGGAGGCGCACCCCAAAGTTAAAGGATTCGCATAAAATAAAATAAAAGCGAAATGTTGCTAATTTCTCTTCATTACATCTTTTTTTATGATTATTTGCTTTTATTACTATCTTGTTAAATATATATCTATTTTTAAATATTTGCATGCCTAGTTTAAATATCTCTTGGTTAGTTTAAAAATTAGAACACCTTTAGAATTATAGATTGCATGTTAGCGCAATATTTTAAAACCTAAGTTTGAACGGATAACCGCAAGTTAGCGGATCTTAGAGGGTGCCTAACCCCTTCCCTTTAGGATAATAAAGAACCCTTACCTAGAATCTCACATAGTTTCACAGACCTTTAAAATGGAGATCATTTGTAGTATTTTATGCTACATTTTTAGTGTCCTAATTCACTATAATAATTAGGTGGCGACTCCTTAAAAATGCAATTAGGAATCCAACCATGCGCAGTAATCCCGTTTCCGACTCCGGTTGAAATGGGGTGTTACAGCATGGCGACTCTGCTGGGGATATTTAGGTTCTTAACCATAACAAACATAGGTTATTTACCGTGCTTTATTTTTCTTATCTGCTTAAAATTGCTTCTTCTGTGTTTTACATTCATTTGCTTTTATGTTTTGTCTAAATTATTCTACTTTACATATAAATATTTGCATTAACTGCTATTTGTTACCGCTTTCCTTAAACTGACATTCCGCTCATATTTCTTCCACTCTGGAAAATTCACACAATCACACACTACATGCGAGGTGCGCTTGGTGCATCAGCAAAATTCTTTCTACAAAACCCAAATTTAGGAGAGTGGGTAATATACGTGGAGTGTCCGGTCTAACCGGTGGCCGCGTAGCCTTCTCGCTCGAGTTGTCCGCTCGGGAACTCAAGGCCTAGAAAAGCCAAATCTTAGAAACTTAAGATAGAGCTATACCACCCTTATTTTAGGGCATGCATGCATTTACCTTAGGTGGGTCGGTCCTTGACATCGACACCACAATTAGGAAGACACCAAACTTGTCGACGGGTTTCTCAACCCAAACGACCAACCAGCATATTATGTGTAGCGTGACAATGATAGACAAATCCAGGCCTAATCACGTCATGCTGAAATTGGAAGAAGTGCACCGTCATTTGGTCGCCACTTCCAACAAAAGCATTACAATTGGACGACTTGGATAAATCTATCACTGCCTCGCATATGTGATGTTTAGACCTACCTCTGGCATAAAGGGGTCCCCATGCATGTTAGGACTCGCTTGCAATGTGACAATTTATGTGCAACATGTACTTGCTAAATGTTTTTACACTTTTGCTAAATCACGTGTTTTACACTAACGCAGTTTGCTACATCTTGTCTAAAAGGATTTATCACCTTCCCCAAAAGTCGATTTGTATTTGACTAAGAAATAGCAGAGCATGAAGACCCTACCATCTAAGATGCAGAGCAATGCGACATTTTGAACAAGTGGACGTGTACCCCTGTCTTGGCCTCTGAGAATCTAAAAATACATAGTTTAACATATTTCGCCTCTTTCCGTTTGTAATGAACTACGTCATGACCTGATTCCCTCATGAGGATACGTAGGCGGCCTAAATCGGCTTCGGTCACACCATTAGGTAACCTTCCCTTATTTTTGAAAATAACGAAAACACACATAATATACAAGCAACCCCATGGAGACCCACTTTAGGTCAAACGCCCTTTGCATATTCAGAACTGGGACAAGGTAGGAAACCAGGCAGGGGTTACGAGTCCCAAACAAGGCAGACGTCCGAGCATCAAGAGTTAAAGCTACAAAGTCCGCACAATCAACAAATTTCTTTCAAATCTCACAAATTTTCTCTTGAGTACATATAATGTGGAAATTTGACGACGTTGAAGGATTTTCGTGATTGCTACCACAGGCCACATTCTTATTCTCATTCATTCGTTTTGCATATCTATAACACTAATTATTGCATCTATCTTTGATTTTTGTAGGAAGTTTCACATAGCAATTTCAAAGAAGCCATAATCGCACGCGCCTATCAAGGCCATTTGGCTCACAGGGCCATTCTCATCCTTATTTCTCAATCATTTTACAACTCTAATTATTTTATTCGGTTTATATTCTGCAGGTAATTTCATCATAGTGGCCTGGCCCACCGGGTTGAAATCATCTTATTACGTCCACACAATGACGTCCTCCTATTACGGTTATCAATGATATCTTTTATTACGTCTATTCAACGACGTTCATCTTATTACGTCCACACAATGACGTCCTCCTATTACGGCTATCAATGACGTCTATTACGTCTATCCAACGACGTTCTTTCTTATTACGTCCACACAACGACGTTCTCCTATTACGGCTATCAATGACATCCTTTATTACGTCTATTCAACGACGTTCATCTTATTACGTCCACACAACGACGTCCTCCTATTACGGCTATCAATGACGTCCTCTATTACATCTATTCAACGATGTTCGTCTTATTGCGTCCATACAACGACATTTCTCTTATTACGTCTATTCAACGACGTTCATCTTATTGCGTCCACCTAATGACGTCATCTTATTCCATCTATCAAAGACGTCTTCTTATTATGGCTGCACAACGACGTTAGCTCAATTACGTCTATCAACGACGCCATCTTATTACGCCTATGCCACGGCCTTATCTATATTTCGTCTTACAACGACGACCCATGTATCGCGTCCACTCAACGACGCCATCTTATTAGGCCTATGCAATGGCCTTATCTACATTTCTTCTATGCAACGACGACCCCTATATCTCGTCCACACACACGCATCATCTTATTACGCCTGAGCACTGGCGTCATCTGCATCAACGCCTGAGCACCGGCGTCGTCTGCATCAATGTCTGAGCACCGACGTCGTCTAAATCACGCCTGAGCACCGACGTTATTTAAGTCAAACGCCTGAGCACCGGCGTTATCTGCATCAATACCTGAGCACCGGCATCATCTACATCACGCCTGAGCACCGGTGTCATCTTTATCACAGTACGGCCATAAAACGATGCCACGTCCGAAAACGACGCCAAGTCCGAAAACGACGCCACGTCCGAAAACGACGCCACGTCCGAAAATGACTCCGAGTCCGAAAACGACTCCACGTCCGAAAACGACGCCACGTCCGAAAACGACGCTAAGTCCGAAAATGACGTCACGTCCGAAAACGACGCCACGTCCGAAAACGACGTTGAGTCCGAAAACGACTCCAAGTCCGAAAACGACACCACGCCCAAACGACGCCGGTCCAAAACGACTCGGTCCGAAAACGACTCCACGTCCGAAAACGACGCCACGTCTGAAAATGACGCCACATCCGAAAACGACGCCACGTCCGAAAACGACACCACGTCCGAAAACGACGTCGAGTCCGAAAACGACTCCGAGTCCGAAAACGACTCCACGTCCGAAAACGACGCCACGTCCGAAAACGACGCTAAGTCCGAAAACGACGCCACGTCCGAAAACGACGCCACGTCCGAAAACGACGCTAAGTCCGAAAACGACGCCACGTCCGAAAACGACGCCACGTCCGAAAACGACTCCAAGTCCGAAAACGACGTCAACGACGCCAAGACCGAAAACGGCTCCAAGTCCGAAAATGACGCTGAGTCCGAAAACAACGCCAAAGTCCGAAAATGACGCCCAGTCCGAAACGACGCCCCGCCCAAAGACGACGTCATCAACATATCACATCTACGCAAGGACAATTCATCTACTATCAAAAATTGCATTTCTTATTCATGTTTTATTACTCTGTCTTAGCAGTTATGCACTAACTCTTTCTTGAGCTTTAGTCTACGAGGCGATTGCAGAAGGACAACATATTCGCATTCACAACCGCAACGCGTCGCGCAAGTGGCGAAATCACAAAGATTTGCGCAGCATCACATTTTCGCAGGATAGCATTTTTATACTCAAACAGTTACATTGCTTATAAATTCATGCGTTATCATTTGCCTTAACAGTTATGCACTAACCGTTTGCTTAAGTCTTAGCATGCAGGAGCAGGAGCACAACGTGGAACTACCTCTTACGGCGAACCGAAGCAACTTGTACCTCGAATGTAGATCCGCTCTCCTCCAGCATCCTGCAACGCCAATGACCCAGTGTCATCATAATTCGACACTAGAACAAATTTTAAATCTGCTTCCGCTTTGGTTTTTCTAGCGTCACAAAACTCAGTGTCATCATAATTCGACACTGGGACAAATTTTGAGTCCGCATCAGCCCGCTTTGGTGTTTTACCATGGTAGCCCAGCGTCGTCATAACTCGACACTGGGACAAAATTTTGAATTTTGTGTCAGCCTCGTCTTAATCGCCCAACATTTTTAATTCTGAGGATCGAGACAAAATTGGCTTTAAGTCAACGTCTTTGTCTGAAGACTCTTCCATCATCTCCATACAAAGAGGGACAAGTTGTTGACACCCAATTTTGACCCTCCCGTTCAGTTCTTAACTATAAAATTACACTAATTTTGCAAAATAAATTTCTATAATAAAATGCATCAATAATATATTAATACATGCACAAATAAGCATTTTAATAATAGCGCCGCATTATAAATATTAAGCATTAATTAAATAGCACGCCCGTATTTATTTTTGTAATAATTTAGATTAATAAAGCACCTAAATAATTTGATCACAATTTTTAATTCCTAATTTACCACTAATTAATTTTTGCCTAAAACTAACTTCTAAAATTAATACCCAATCAGCCCACCTAAATAACTAACCAGCCCAATCCCGCGACCCGTGGCCCAAAACCCCATCTTATCTCCTTAGCCCATAAACCATCCAGCCCATTTCCAACCTCCATCGTCCAAACCAGAACACCCACCCCTCTAAACCTAAAACTCAACCCCTGCGCATCAACTCCCATCACCGACAACATCCATACCTAAACCTGCGAAATCTGAACCCCCATCAACTCTCTGTCACACGACACTCGCCCATACCCTGCATCTCCCTAAAATCCGCGATTTGAACCAGTATATCGTCCAAAAATCAGACCTCCAACAGCTTTATTTCGAATTCAAACCCAATATTTCACCTATAAAATACCCCTTCGTTCTTCATTGGAGGGGACCCCGAAATTGGATAATTGATTTTGTATATCATCTATTTGTTCTTCATTTTAAGGGGACCCCGGGAATTTGAGAATTTATCTTGCATTTCATCTATTTGTTCTTCATTTTAGGGGGGTCAGATTTTGGAGTATTGATTTCTAAGACCTTCCTTTTGTTGTTCGTTTTTAAATTCTTGCGTTTAGGGACCGAAAATCTGGGTCTCGTTTCAAAATTAAGACAAAACTCATATATTGATTGCCAGGAGTTACAAAATCGTAAGAATTAAAAATCGTGAAAAGATCCCTTTGTTTTACTCTCGCCTAGTTAAAAAAGCCACGCAATCCTTAAACTCTCACTTTTATCGCATAGACAAAAACTAAGCATTCTCTGAGCGGAATCGACAAGTCGAAACACGCTTCGGTTCGCTTCCCGGAGAAGGTAAATTCGACTCCCTCATGATTTCAGTTCACTCTTGTATTTCTGTGCTTATTTGTATCAAATTTGGATTAGATGATTCCGCCGATATGAAAATGCCATTTTTGCTTGTTTATTTGTCCATCATGTACCTGTTAGGATTTACTTAGATATAGTACGAAATGCCATATGCCAGGATGTTATTTGATTCATGTTAGGAGTTGTTTATGTTGTGTTGCTGAATCGGTGTTTGAATATGGTCCCATGGGTCTTTAATGCGTGTCTGGGTTGTTAATAATGTGGTCCTAAGTCTCTGTGGATGTGTAGTTCTGAGCCTTTAAACATGATTGTTGTCAACTCGTTATGATTCAGTGTCCTGTGTAAGTTTGCTCCTATATCAAAATAATTACACCTTTAGGACATATGAAGTGTTCTATTTAAGATGAATTAAGGTATATCCTGCTAATTTGAACTATGTATGAATCTTAGCTTGGTTTATTGAGACTTATTATTGCTTGGTTGCTTGAGCCTTGGTTCTTTGTGCATTTATTGAGTATTTTGCTAAGTCTAAGGATTATGTTAGTGTAATTCTGAATCAATGTGGTACTAATGTGATTAATCTTTCCCTTTCACATGTTTACTATGACATTATCTCCCGTGGTTGCATTTACCCTCAACTTGCCAATTGCAAGTCTATTTGAGTAGTTTGTCTATGTCATGTATCAAGTTTAAATATATCTAGAGTGAAACAATTATTGTATGCTTGAATGCTTAAGTGCTAGATAAATCCATTCATATATCACTGCTTGCTAGCATTAAATCATTTAGTTTGAACACATAAATAAAAATGGCTTTCTGAACCTGAGCTTCTGAGGTCCTGTATGGATTGAAACTTGTTTAAATTGGCACATTCCTATATTAATCTTATGCTAATTGAAGTGATATGTTCACTTGCTGATACCTGTGTTAGATACCCAACATGCATTCACTTAACTCAGAATTGTGCTGCATTGTATCGGTTCAGCCTAAAAGAAGATGAAATAAAGAAATACTCATACTTGTCCACCTTGTCTAACCTTTAAATCATATTCTTGTGCTATTTTCATGTCCCTGTGATGATTACGAACCAGTAGGCTATCAACATGGTCAAAAAATTTAGTGTAAAAAGAATTCTATATTTGGTTTTTCCATCTCATTGCTTAGATCGATTTTCACTGTATACGAGATACAACCCTTACAATGTTTATTGTTTCGGTCCACATACTTGCAACTGTCTAGTCTTGTTTGTTTCTAACATATCTTTCATTTTCTTTATATGACTAACTCAGATCAAATATGAGTCTATCTCACATTGTGTGAATCGAGATTTTACATTTATAAGCTGCTTTACTTTTAATTGATCACATATTGGGTTGGTTTGCTTTTTCCGCTAAATCAAATTGTAATCGATTACATAAAGACTGGCCGATATCGTATTGGTGGCCCCCTTTTATTTAATCGATCACCTTTCGCTAATCCGCTTCCTTTTTAGAATCCAAAATTACGGTTATTGGGTCTGTCCAGCTCTAAAATGTGGTTTGATTGGGTCTATTTTTTTCTTTATTGATATTTCCTTAAGGAACACGAGAATTACCAAACTGTGGGTCTCCTTATATTCTGGACCATAAAAAAAATAAAATGATTTACATATGCTGGAGTATTTTATGTCGATGTCCATTTATTATTTGATAAATTTTGTGGGACACTTACTAATCCTTTTCTTTTCTTTACTTCACATGAAATGCATCGGGAGCAACGAAGAGTCTCGTTACGAGACTCATTATGACTTCGCCAAACAAAGACCCGCAATCCTGTTTCGGTTATATTTACCGTTCTTTCGGGTTCCTTGGCCAAATTTGAGTCACGCTTTGTTCTCATGCCCTTCTGCTGCTGCATTTTCAGCCTTTTTGGCTACTGGTTTTGACCATTTTCGGATGGATTTTTTAGGCCAATGTAGCTGCTGTTTTGGCTTTATGTTGGGCTGATTTCGATCATCTTTTGGATACTGTTTTGGCATTAAATATGGGACTGTTTTGGCATTGTATTTGGGGTTGTTTTGGCCTAAATTCGGGACTGATTTTAGCCATGTTGTTGGGCTGATTTTTGTCTATTTGGCTACGGATCTTGGCCATGTTTGTTACTGATTTTTGGGGCTGTTTGCTGCTGCATTTTCAGCTCATTTGCTGCTGCATTTTTTGCCTATTTGCTTCTACTGTTGACTGTTTATCGAGCTGATTTTCTGATTCTTTTTTGGCATCTGCCAGAGTGAAAAACTTCGGCGTCATTCTGAAGTTTCAATGAGTTTGGGCGTGTCGCGTTACTATTTCTACCGGTTTCATGTTTTGACGGACTGATGTTTGACGACTCCCCCCCCCCCCCCTTTTATCTATTTATTATGCTGATTTGAACTTGATACTACACTAGCCAAAGAAGGATTTATCCGTCGATCTGGAGGCCTCCGTGGTAAGCGAGACGGAATATGTGGGCAAGGAGGTAAGTGAAAAGATTAGACGAGAATGCATAGTATCGTTCACCGGGAGGCGAGTCGACCGCCAGAGCGACATCGCTTCTCATGTCTTAGTATCATTGGCATAACACTAGCTGAGCTCACACTATATAAAAATATATCTTTTACAATATCTTCTATATATATATCTATATATATATATATATATATATATATATATATATATATATATATATATATATATATATATTGTGTTTGTTTGGTAATTTATTTACTATTTACTAACTCTTCTACTAAGTGTCTTTTAAATTGCAGAAATCTTCCAAAGTTAAAGGATTCGCATAAAATAAAATAAAAGTGAAATGTTGCTAATTTCTCTTCATTACATCTTTTTTTTATGATTATTTGCTTTTATTACTATCTTGTTAAATATATATCTATTTTTAAATATTTGCATGCCTAGTTTAAATATCTCTTGGTTAGTTTAAAAATTAGAACACCTTTAGAATTATAGATTGCATGTTAGCGCAATATTTGAAAACCTAAGTTTGAACGGATAACCGCAAGTTAGCGGATCTTAGAGGGTGCCTAACCCCTTTCCTTTAGGATAATAAAGAACCCTTACCTAGAATCTCACATAGTTTCACAGACCTTTAAAATGGAGATCATTCGTAGTATTTTATGCTACATTTTTAGTGTCATAATTCACTATAATAATTAGGTGGCGACTCCTTAAAAATGCAATTAGGAATCCAACCATGCGCAGTAATCTCTTTTCCGACTCCGGTTGAAATGGGGTGTTACAATGACCAATCCCAGAAGCATCACAATACACAACGAAGCCCTCGATTCCCTCTGGCAATATCAACACTGGAGTATAAGTCGGCCTCATTTTCAATTCTTTAAAATTACGCTCACATGCATCTGACTACTGAAATTTAACTTTCTTCTGAGTTAACCCAGTCAATGGAGCTGATATGTAAGAAAGACCCTGTATGAAGCACCTGTAATAACCTGCCAACCCAAGAAACTCTGAATATCTAAGGCAGAAATGGGTTTGGGCCAATTCTTAACAACGTCTATTTTCTGAAAATCAACCTGGATGCATTCGCCTGAAATTACATGGCCTAAGAATGCCACTTACTGAAGTCAAAATCACACTTGGAAAATTTCATATAAATCTCACAGTCCTTAAGTGTCCGCAATACTATTCTGAGATGTTCTTCATGATCGGCCTCTCTATGGGAATAGACTAGAATATTATCAATGAAAATAATAATGAAAAGATCGAGATAATGCTTGAAGACCCTACTGATAAGGTCCATCAAAGAAACTGAGGAATTTGTCAATCTGAATGACATGACACAATTCAAAATAACCATAATGAGTTCTGAAAGCGGTTTTCAGAATATCAACTTCCTTAACCTTAAATTGATGGTACCCTGGTCTGAGGTCAATCTTGGAATAACATTGAGCACCCTGAAGTTGGTTAAATAAATCATCAATTTTGGAGAGATGATGCTTGTTCTTAATTATGATCTTTATCAAATGTTGATAGTCAATGCACATATGCAAAGACCCGTCTTTCTTCCGAACAAACAAGACTGGTGCACCCCCAAGGTGAGACACTTGGTCTGATGAATCCCTTATCAAGGAGATATTTCAATTGGGCTCTTAATTCTCATAACTCTGCTGGAGTGATTTTGTATGGTGGAATAGATATCGTCTTAGTGCTGGAAAGTAGATTAATTCCAAAGTCAATCTCCTTGTCGGGAAGAACTCCGGGAAGATTCTCAGGAAAGACTTCTAGAAACTCATTCACAACTGGTACAGACTAAAGAGTTAGGGTCTGGGTATATGCATCTCTAACCCGAACTAGATGGTAAATGTACCCCTTGCATATCATCTTTCTAGCTTTAAGATAGGAAATAAACCTACCCATATGTGCCACTGCATCACCCTTTTCATTCTATGATTGGTTCACCGAAAAATTCAAAACTGACAATTTTGGTTTAACAACCTATTGACATAACATGAAGACAATTAATCCATGATTATATCGAAGTCTACCATTTCTAACTCTACCAAATCAGTTATGGTAATGGGGTGATAGACTTTAACTGGATAACCCCTATATACCCGTCTGGCTATAACTGACTCACCGACTGGAGTGGATACTTCAAAGGGTTCATGCAAATTTTTTGGTTGTATCCCAAATTTCTTAGCAACAAATAGGGTTACATATGATATAATGGATCCATGGTCCATAAGACATAAAAGTCAAAAGTGAATACGGTGAGTATACATGTGAACACCTCTATGTCCTGACGGCCTACTAGTGCGTATAAGCGGTTTAGACCTCTGCCTGCGTTACCAGACTTAGCTGGTGTTGTCTATTTTATATACACTTTTGAGTCTCTTTTAGTTAGTATTTTATTCTTTTCGTTTGTGTTTAGTATAGTGTTAGGGTTGTTAATCTTTCTTTTGAGTCACAACGGTCATAAAGGAGAAAATACTACTTTTGAGGATGGAATTGCATAATAAAAGGGCCAAGAAATCAAATCAAAGGAGTCCCGGGAAGAATGGAAGAAATCTGGCTAATTCTGGACGAAAACAGGTCAAGGGCCGCGACGGAAGGCATGGAAGGGCCGCGGCGCTTGCTGAGCCGAGGCCAAGGGAATTAGAGCCGAGGCGTAAAATTTCCAGAGAACAGGAAAATATTTCACCGTCGCAGGCACCGCGGCGCTTGCAGCAGCGTCGCGGCTCAAGAATTCCAGAGAACTGTCAGCGATTTGTGGCTGATTTAGGGCCGCGGCGCTCGGCAGCAGCTCCGCGGTGCCGACGCGCATATTTTAGGTTTCTGGGCCGAATTTTAGAAGGGTAAAATGGTTCGAAATGCAGTTTTTCTTAGATATAAAATCCTAAAAGCATGTCTTGTTTCATATCATACTTTGGAGGCTAGAAAGGCTACAGAGCAATATTGGAGACTACTTTTGTTCAAGTTCTTTTTCTTCCCTTTGTTTTATTTCAGTTTATGTTGGATATTAATTTAGTTCTTAGCATGACAATGTCTAGGAGCTAATTCATTTATTAGGGTTTTCCGTCGAATCGTTTGAAACTCTTTCATATAGTTAATGCATAATTATTGATTTCTTCTTCATCTATATTAAGATCTATTCAATATTGTATTAATTGTTTGATAATTGACTGGCCATTAATTGTCATAACTTATATGATTTTGAATCGAGATCTGAAAAGGGAGATTTGAATATGCTATAGTTGTTTAGACATAGGTTAAAATCGTGGACGAAAGTACCCCGATACTTGTGTAGTGTTTAAGGTTATTGTTCTTAATCCACTTGTGTGGTAAAATCTATCATAGAAATATATAAGGTTTCTGCACAAGGTTGAGTTTTTATACGTCCTAACCGGAATATAAAACATATTAGTTAACCTGCTATCTTAATAAGAAGAAGAGTCATTAGTCTTGCATTAACAATTGAAAGAGTGGATAGTTGAGGAGATTCAAAATCATAATTCCCTTCATAACTGCTTTAACCCAAACTATTATCACATTAGTTTATTTTCTGCAAATTACTTTAGTTTTAATTCTTAGTTCATAAACCAAACAAAAGAACGTTGACCAAATAGATATCATAGATTAGATATTAGGTACTTGACAAACCAGTCTTTGTGGACGATAACTCGGTCTTACAGACTTTATTACTTAAGTGATACGTACAATTGCGTTAGTGTACAGAAATATCGCAACAAGTTTTTGACGCCGTTGTCGGGGACTGGCGTACTATCAATATCAAATTATCTAGTCTTATTTCTAATTTGGTTTTTATTTTCTCTCTTTTTGTTATTTTTATTTTAGAACATTTTGTCGTGATCTGTTTGTTTATTTTTGATCAATTTTAGGAAATTCGTTTATGCGAAGTAGGAGAGGAGCAGACACTCATATCCCTTTGAACCCTGAAATTGAAAGATTGTGCAGACAGAACATGAAAGAGAAAAGAATTGATGATTCTTTAGCAATGGAAGATCAGCATAATCGGAATGAGGTGAATGATGAGTTATCGGCTGTCATGAGACAAGTCCCGCATCCTGCAGAGAGAGCTTAAGGGACTATGTATTACCTACAATTACAGGGGTGCAGACTTGCATCAGGCTATGTTGTAGAGGCTAATAATTTTGAAATCAAACTGGCGATCTTGCACATGGTTCAAGGTTCAGTTCAGTTTGGGGGGTTACCGTCTGAAGATCCCCATATGCATTTGGTAAATTTCCTAGAACTGTGTGCCACATTTAAATAAAATGGCGTTACTGATGATGTCATTCGATTGAGACTCCTTCCATTCTCACTCAGGGATAGAGCAAAGAGCTGGTTGAACTCATTGCAGGCGAACTCCATTACCACATGGCAAGACTTGGCACAGAAGTTTCTTGCCAAATTTTTCCCTCCATCGAAGGCAGCAAAGCTCATAGGAGAGCTAAATATTTTTTATCAAACGGGTGAGAATCAGTGTATGATGTATGGGAGCGATTTAAAGACTTGCAGAGGAAGTGCCCGCATCATGGGATTGAAAAGTGGATGTTGGTTCACATCTTTTATAATGGGTTGTGTAGTACTACTCGTATCATTATTGATGCTGCTGCAGGAGGAACTTTCATGAGCAAAGGTGTCAATGAGGCACATGATTAACTAGAATACATGGCCACCAACAACCATCAGTGGTCAGATGAGAGAGCAATGAACAGCAGAAAAGTGGTTGGGGTTCATGAGTTGGATGTTATCACTGCATTGACTGCGCAGGTTGCCACTTTGACAAAACAGATGCATCAGATTACTATGTCCGTGAATGTTGTTCAGACACCAGTGGGTTGTGAGATTTGTGGGGGTCCCCATACTTTTGATAGGTGCATAGCAATGGATCCAAACAATGTACCTATGGAGCAGGTTCAGGCAGTTGGAAATTTTCAGAGGCTCCACAACAATGCATTCTCCAACACATATAATCAGGGGTGGAGAAATCACTCCAACTTTTCATGGAAGAATGACCAAAGGCAGCAACTTCAGTTTTAGGGCCAAAATCAGAACCAACAGCCACATAATCAGACCTTTTCTTCTCAGAAGTTTAGCCCACCAGCCCCACAATAGAAGCCAGATGAAATAAGAGAAATAAGAGCAGCATTATTGACCTTGGCCAACTCCCAGACTCAGTTCATGGAGGAAACCAGGTCATCATTGGCAACCCTGACCAACTCTCAAACTCAGTTCATGATAGAAACAAGATCCTTTATTAGGAACTTAGAGACTCAGATGGGGCAGTTAGCAGATAAATTGAGTGACAGGAAGCAATGGAATCTCCCTAGCAACACAGTGATGAACCCAAGGGAGCAGTGTCAGGCAATCAGCCTGAGAAGTGGTAAACAGTTAGAGCAGGGTGCACCCCAACCACTGATTGAAAATGAGAATGAGGTGGAGAAGACAGTAAATGCAGAGAAAAGGGGGGTTACTGATGACCGCCCTATTTTATAGAAGGCTCCACCAGTAGTCATGAGGAAATATACAGACAGAATTCTATACCCTCAAAGAATTCAGAAGAAACCCTTGGATAAGCAATTTTCCAAATTCTTAGAGGTCTTAAAAAAGTTGCACATCAATCTTCAGTATAGATTTTAAGTGGGTTCGCTTGGTGAAGTCGTAACAAGGTAGCCGTAGGGGAGCAAATGCCAGCGTATGTCAAATTCATGAAAGATATCCTCTTTAAAAAGAGAAAGCTGGTAGACTGTGAGACAGTGGTACTGACAGAGGAGTGCAGTGCAATCTTACAGAAGAAACTTCCCCCAAAGTTGAGAGGTCCAGGGAGTTTCACCTACTTTGCACTATAGGGAATGTTACATGTAAAAGGGCCCTGTGTGATTTGGGGGCAAGTATCAACCTGATGCCCCTTTCTGTGGTTCAAAGACTTGGGTTGGGGGAAGCGAGGCCAACAACATTTACCTTGAAGCTAGAAGATAGATCAATTGTGCATCCCCGAGGAATAATTGAAGATGTATTGGTGAAAGTGGGCAAATTCATCTTACCTTTTGATTTCCTCATTCTTGATATGGAGGAAGATGAGAATATGACAATGATCCTTGGGAGACCATTCTTAGCTATAGGGAGATCCCTCATTTATGTTGAAAATGGAGAGTTAAAGCTCCGAGCCCAAGATGAGGAAATGATATTCAAAGTTTTCAGACCACTCACTGAACCACAAGCCAATCATAGATATTTTGTGGTTGGTGTCATTGAAGGAGCTATTTCTGAGAAAAGCCTCATAAGTACGGATGCTCATGGGGTACCATTAAAACAATATGCAGAACATGATGGTAAGAATTTTGAACCTGTGAATGATGTTGTGAATGATGTCCAAGGGGTGAACCCTTCTGAACTTAGCCCTGTGGAAAAAAAAGGGGAAGAGAATGGTACTGAAATGGATATGCGGAGGTACTCTACCCCTTGATTGGGTAAGAAAATTGCGTCTGGCTAAAAGACGTTAAAGACGGCGCTACTTGGGAGGCAACCCAATATTTTAATTATGTTATTTCATTTTTTTTTGTTTTAGTTTGTTTTATTTTGTCTTGACCAGTCTCACGATCTTGTATGTTTGGTGTGTTTTTGGATGACAGACAAATGCAGGGATAAACTCCGAGGCGGAGGGTTAACAATGAAGAAAACTGGAGACACTAGAATCTGATCGATGAATTAGGGTCGCGGCACAGGATCGAAGTGTCGCGGCGCCTCTTTGGCAGTAGCCCCAGTTATTTTTCGGAGGAATTAGAGCCGCAGCGCCAACCTGTAGGGCCGCGGCGCCAGAACTTCAGAGAATCCCGAGGCTAATGCAATTTCAAGAACCTCCTCTCAGACCTCCGTTATGACTGTTGTTTTGTGTCTGTAAGTTGTCCCTTTATTTTTAGTCTTTACACATTAGGGACAATGTGTCGATTAAGTTTGGGGGATCTTACTTTGTCTTCTGTTTGTTTTGAGTCTTTTTGTTGTCTTTTTGTTTGTTTTATGTGCTTGTGAGTCATAATTTTTTTTTTATGGATCAAGTATGTTGTAGTTGCAAAAAATATTGAGTGGATTAAGTGGGATAATGTAATGGAATTAAAAGCAACATTTGTGTGCTTAAGTTAGATATGTCAAAAATTCATGACATCTAATTATTTGAGATATTTGTGCTTAGCCTATGTGTGTCAATTATGGAAAGTAAGGTTGAAAATGTCTAGAAAACCTATTTGCTTGTTATTTGAGGCGAAATAGTTAAAGATATACATGTTTAGGGAAATGATTCAGGCATTCTTTGATAGCCCTTCTGGCCATTCATTACCTACCTGACATAAATTGTATCATTAGTCAGCCCCTTTGAGCCTAAATAATATATTTGTTTGACACCCTATGATCCCTTGATTGTACCATAAGTGATAATTGAAAATTATTGGAATGAAAAGTGTTGAAAAAGAAATAAAAAAAATAGTGAAAATTTGATGCACCCCAATGAAAAATATGCAAAAGCCTAAGTTTGGGGGTACTTGTTCTTGAGTAATATGTCCCATTCTCTCAAAAATAAAAGAGGGAAGAATAGGTATGAGACTAAAAATAAAGTCAAAAAGAAGGAAAAATGATTTGAATGAAAAATGTTTATGGTACGAAAAATTGAGCCTAAATGCCAACTTTTATCTACCCCTGCCTAAGCCTACATTACAACCCCTGAAAGCCCTGAGGATCCCTAATGTGTATGTCTATGATTAGTGGAGAATAACAAGTAAACTGGTCTATAAAATTTTGGGAAAGATGAAATGAAATTGACATGCATAGGTTATGTGTTTGTATTTCCAGTGAGTATGATATAATTGAATTTGCGAAATATCTAACTTGAAATTCTAGATTGCTAAAAATTCATGCTATGTTCTAACATATTATCCTAGTTTCATCCATGATTTTGAGGCAGCATTGTTATAGCTACTTGATCCATTTCATAGTGTCTTTTCTTTAGTTTTGTTTTTGTTTAGTATTTTACTCGAGGGCGAGTAAAGTGTAAGTTTGGGGATGATTGGTGAGTCTATTTTATATACACTTTTGAGTCCCTTTTTAGTTAGTATTTTATTCTTTTCATTTGTGTTTAGTATAGTGCTAGAGTTGTTTTTCTTTGCTTTGAGTCACAGCGGCCATAAAGGAGAAAATACTAAGGATGGAATTTCATAATAAAAGGGCTAAGAAATCAAACCAAAGGAGTCCCGGGAAGAATGGAAGAAATTTGGCGAATTCTGGATGAAAACGGGTCAAGGGCCACGGCGCAAGGCATGGAAGGGCCGCTGCGCTTGCTGAGCCGAGGCCAAGGGAACTAGAGCCGAGACGTAAAAATTCTAGAGAGCAGGAAAATATGTCACCGTCGCAGGCGCCGCGGCGCTTTCCAGCAGCGCCGCGTCTCAAGAATTCCATAGAACTGCCAGCGATTTGTGACTGATTTAGGGCCGCGGCGCCGACGCGCATATTTTAGGTTTCTGGGCTGAATTTCAAAAGGTTAAAAGGGTCCGAAACGCTGTTTTTCTCAGATATGAAACCCTGTCTTATTTCATATCATACTTTGGAGGCTAGAAAGGAGGCTACAGAGCAAGATTGGAGACTACTTTTGTTCAAGTTCTTTTTCTTCCCTTTGTTTTATTTCAGTTTATGTTGGATATTAATTTAGTTCTTAGCATGACAATGTCTAGGAGCTAATTCCTTTATTAGAGTTTTCCGTCGAATCACTTGAAACTCTTTCATATAGTTAATGCATAATTATTGATTTCTTCTTCAGCTATATTAAGATCTATTCAATAGTTCATAAACCAAACAAAAAAACGTTAACCAAATAGATACCATATATTAGATATTCGGTACTTGACAAATCAGTCTCCGTGGACGATAACTCGGTCTTACAGACTTTATTACTTAAGTGATACGTACACTTGCGTTAGCGCACATAATATCGCAACAGCTGGACCATGCCCTGCCTGGGCCTAAGAATTATGGGGGACTAATAAATTTATGGATTGAGTCATATTACCCCATGTACCCTGTCTCACGGACGGATAATATCGCTAAAAATGACCCCGCTGAGCACATCCAAAATAGACATCTATACCTAAGCAACACTTCATTGGGTTCCTCTTACCATACTTGTCATAGACTAAATTGTTGAAAGTACCTTGGCCTACACTTTCCTATGATTGGGAGCCTGATGCTCTGAATTTTTGTCTCTTGTTATCATTCTTAAACTTTAGGGCTGGGACACTGGCTGATGATGGAGCAGGTTCGGATGACCCATTCTTAATTGCCTCAACCTCCCACATGACTTAAGTGGCCTGTAGATTTAGCTCTCTTGTTAAACTCTCTGTCCTTCTCTTTCCGCAAGGCTTCATATTCTTTTAACCTATTCTCATTACCCTGCATGAATGCCACCATATTTGTTATATTCATATCCTTGTTATATATTGTAATGTTGGTACATCGTACAAATGAGAATACAGACCATACACGAAGCGTCTAACTTTGGCCCTCATATTTGGGACCATAAGTGGAGCATACTTTCCAAAGAGACAAACTGAAGGTAGTACTCCTGCACAATTATGACATTCTGCTTAAGTTTTTTAAATTCCACAACATTTGCCTCCCTGTTAGGTAGATTTTAGTACTATTTTGGAGAGTGTTTTAGGGGGTCTTTTGTTTGTCTTTTAGTTGTTTTATGCAGTATTATACGTGTTGTTTTATGTTTTCAGGTTTTAAGCGATTCAGAAAGGAATAAAGTGAATCCAAAGGATATAGGTGGTTATTGAAGACAAAAATGCATATTTGATCACAAGAAATAAGTCAAAGAAGCCCGGGGAAGCTCGAAAAGCAGTTTAAACAAATTCCGGACGAAGAACGTTATAGAGTCGCGACGTTCAGTGAAAGGAGTCGCGGTGCCTCAGCACCGCGATGTAGGAAGATAGAGCTGAGGCGCCTGACTGGTAGAAGGCTGGAAGAAGTTGATCAGAATTAGAGTTGCGGCACCCTAATAGCTAAAAGCTTAGAAGAGAATTAGCGTTGCGGTGCTCTAATAGCTGAGTTGCGGCGCCGACGACGTCCAGGAAACGAAAAACCTAAATTTAACGAGGGCAAAAGGTCCATTCTGGGGTTTTCATGATATATGTTGGGGGAGGCGAATTTTGGAGGATATGACATTGGAGGCAAGTAGCAATTTATTCAGGGCAGAAGAAGTGAGTTTCAATTTATTCAGGGCAGCAACTTATCCAAGGCAAAGTGACAACTATTTTTCCATTGATGTGATTGAAAAGGTTTTTCTGAGAAAAGCTTCAAGAGTATTGATGCTCTTGAAATAGCACTAACGCATGACAAGAACTTGGTCCGAAAAGAGTTTCAACCTGGACAACAAGTACTTCTATTCAATTTGAGGTTGAGGCTGTTTCCAGGCAAGTTGAAGTCAATATGGTTGGGTCCATCTATTGTTGAGAGAGTCTTTCAGATGGTTCAATCGGGGTGCGAGGAAAGGATGGTGAACCATTCAAGGTGAACGGACAAATATTGAAGTCATACGTGGGTGGCCTTAGTGAGCAGGCAAAGTCTTTCATCCTCTTGAAATCAATCTGAAGAGGAAATTTGCGTCTGGCTAAATGGCGTTAACGACAGCTATTGGGAGGCAACCCAACATCTTAATTGTGTTATTTTGTGTTTTGTTTTGTTTTGTTTTGAATAATCTTATTGTCTTGTTGTTTCTTGGTTTGTATTTTTATGTTAGGTGAATTGTGAGCCAACTCTGGGGTGAAAAAGTACCACCACCATACTGAGATTGCTTTCGTTGTTTACGTAAGTCGTCATTCCCTTGCTTTCCTTTTTTACATTGGAGACAATGTGTTAATTAAGTTTGGGGAAAGTCTTACTGATTTGTGTTAATTAAGTTTGTTTATTGTTAGTGTCTTTATTTTAGTGTTTGTGTTTGAGTTTCTTGTGTCAATGAATCAAGTTAATTATAATAGCCCATGAGATTGAGTGAACACATGTGATAGAATTAGATGAAATTGATAGCCATGAAATGCATTAATATGTGTGCTTAAGTTGGATAGGTCTTGAGTTTTTTTAATTATTAATAAGTATAAAAACTTGATCATGATTTGTGAATTTCTTATATTTAAATATTGGTTTATGCATGATTGAATTTTGGTTTGAGGAAAGATGGTGGAAAAATTCTAGAATTTTTTTGCTTGTTACTTGAGACGAAATCCTAGACGATGCATGCTTAGGAAGATGATTAGGCCATCTTTGAACCGATTGAGCCTTTCAAGCCAACCTTGGCTAATTTAACCCTAGTTACCCTGTTTGAGCCTTAAGTAATCCTTCGTTGATTGACGCATATTATGTGCCTACTTGAAACCATTTACTATTTTCCCTCCCTTGAATTCTACCATGAGCATATAAGTATATGATTGGGGGATTGACACTTTGTAATTGGTATTTTAAATTGGGTTCTATCAACAGAAGAGTAAAGGACTGAGAAAAAAAGTGAATAAACTACACTCCTTGGTACGTACATTAAAAAAATAAGTTTGAGGTGTGTAGTCCAAAAAGAAAAGAAAATTGGGTAAAGAAAAATTGGGGATTGCGTTTGGTTTGTAATGTCGATATCGAGTTTGGTTGATTAGTTTATATGCTTACGGTAATGTTGAGCCTAAATGACATTTCATCTACACGTGCCTAAGCCTATCATTATAACCTATGAAAGTTCTATTGATTCTTGAACATGTTTGTCTAAATTAGTGGAGATTTGCAAGTTAGCAAACCTATTGAATTTTGGCCTGATGGACCATTGGTGATAATTCGTTGTGTATAAACTAATATTGAATACTTGTTTAAGTCAATAATCATGGTTGAATAATCATATGCATTAATAACTCTAAGCAAATTTGAGGGATATCTGACTTGAAATTCTAGATAGCAAAATAGTGGCTAAAAGTTTGTAAAGATTTTTATTGCATGTTGTTCATGATCTTCGAGGCATAATCTATTATGGTTGACTTGGTTCATTTTTAGAGTTTGTGTTTTATTCTTTTTTAGGGTGTTTAGAGTTCTTTACTCGATGACGAGTAGAGTTTAAGTTTGGGAGTGTTTGTTAGGTAGATTTTAGTACTGTTTTAGGGAGTCTTTTGTTTGTCTTTTAGTTGTTTTGTGCAGTATTATGCGTGTTATTTTGTGTTTCTAGGTTTTAAGCGATTCAAAAAGGAATAAGGTGAATCCAAATGAAATAGGTGTTATTGAGGACAAAAATGCATATCTGATCACAAGAAATAAGTCAAAGAAGCCTTGAGAAGCTCGAAAAGAAGTTTAAATAAATTTCGGACGAATAACATTGTAGAGCCGCTGCGCTCAATGAAATGAGTCGCGACGCCTAAGCGTCGTGGCGCAGGAAGATGCAGCCGAAGCGCCTGACTAGCAGAGGGCTGGAAGAAGTTGAACGGAATTAGAGTTGTGGCGCCCAACATTAGAGTCGTGGCTCCCCACTGGCAGAAATTTTAGAAGAGAATTAGCGCCGACGACGTCCAGGCAGCAAAAAAAACTAAATTTAACGAGGGCAAAAAGGTCCATTCTGGGGTTTTCGTGATATATGCTGGAGAGGTGAATTTTGGAGGATATGACATTGGAGGCAAGAAACCAGAGAGCAATTAGAGACATCAATTGTTCAAGTTATTTTCCTTTTTTTTATTTTAATTCAGTTTATATTGGATATTAAGTTAATTAGTCTTATTAGCATGTCTATGAGCTAATTACTTTTATTAGGGTTTTCCATTGAATTACTTGAAACTCTGTTATGATTTAATGCATCGCTAGTGTTTCTTCTTCGTCTATTAAGATCTATTCAACTTGAGTTTATTGAGTGAGAATTAATTGGACATTAGTTTTCATTACATGTATAATTTTAAATCAAGATCTGAAAAGTGATATTTGAATATGCTATAGTTGATTAGACGTAGGTTTAATTTTGAACGAGAGTATCACGATTTCCTGTGTAGCTTTTTAGGTTATTGATCTTAATCCTCCTACGTGATTGAATTTATCATAGAAATATAGAAAATTCTCACTTAGGTTGAGTTTTTATATATCCTAACCGGAATATAGAACATATCAGTTAACCTGCTATTTTAATAAGAAGCAGAATTGCTAGTTTTGCATTAATGAATGATAGAGTGGAAATTTGATGAGATTGGAAACCCTAATTGTCTTCATTACTGAATTAAACATCGTGTGTTTTCACTGCTATTTTATTCCCTCAATTTATTTTAGTTTGTTAATTCTTTAGTTTAGAAATAACCACTTACGTTCGTTTGCCAAATAGAAACTAAAGATTAGTTAATTTGTAATTGATAAATTAGTCTTTGTGGACAATATTCGGTTTTACCGAAATTATTACAAATTGTGATACGTAAACTTGCGCATCTAGAAATTTTGCAACACTCTCTTACCTTAATCGACAAAAATTCTCAATAAAAGCATTAGCAAACTCATCCCAAGTTGCTGGATATGCATTTTCCCCGCGAGATTGTTCTCACGACTCATACCAAATATAAGCAACATCCTGTAGTTGGTAAGCTCTCAACTCTGCTTCCTCTACCTTACTGCCTCTACCTTATTAACATGCAACACACGAAAGATTTTCTGAAGCCCATCAATTTAGTTTTGTGGATCTTCTTTCTTATAAGACCCTGTGAACACCGGAGGGTCCATGCGAAAAAACTCAGGAGTCCTAAAACTACGTGACTCTCCATTCGTCACTATACTTGGAGTCATTCCTTGACATTGGGCTTAAGCTGCCACAAGATGGGTGAGCAGTTTAATAGATCTCCTAACATCAGAGTCTGTAGTGTTGGGAGATGGAACTGGGATCTCCGCTGCCCCTGTGGTATCGGGTGGTGATGTACCTAAATTGACTCTCTGAGCCTGAGCATTTTCCTCACGAGCAGCATTATCCACAGCTCTCTGGTTGTTAGCTGAAGTCCTCTTAGTGTACTTTCATTTTGCAGACATTTTCTAAAATACATAATACACATGAGTTAGAAAGATATCATGAAGGTATAGCTTTAACTGCACGATCTAGAGTATAAAGAAGTGAGATAATCCCAAATGTCTTGGTGGTCAACTATTTATATATGTGGGGCCCTCACACATATAAAGTGATCCCACTGGATACAGTTTCATAGACTTCCTAAGACACTTAAACCTAGTGCTCTGGTACCAAGTTTTATCACACCTCAAACCATGTTCTAGGCGGAACACAACACTCGATGCATGAATGCATGTGACTGAGTAAACCATATGGCTTACTAGTTCACATGGGCATCACAAGACCCTGACATACCTCTACTAATAATGCACAATCATAAAATATTAGTCTAGTACCCTGAATGAGATGGGGCTCACCAAACAGTTGCAAACCTACTGAGTAGATGCATCTCCCTGAAGATCAACACATGCACTGTGAAGTACAGGCCCCATGCGAAGGGATATTAGTATATTTAAATTGTATTGTATGTAAAGTAACTGAAAGGAATAAGCAGGCACAAGAAACAATAGGGACATGAACTGAAACATGAACATGAGTATAATATAACATGTGTAAAATATATAAAATGTATATGTATATATATTTGTATATTTATGGGGAGAGCAACAATCAAGTCGACATGAACCATTATGCGTAAACGTGGAGTCTGATCTCTGTTTGATCAGCTAAGTTATCTCATATTTTGCTGGAGTATGAGACATGAACATGATGGATGCAACAATAATATGAAGGTATCATCCTCTGGCGGAGCGACCCTTATCCAACGTTGGAATACATAGTTTCAGGCTATCTGAGCCTTCTCGGTAATCTGTGCAACTCCCAAAATATGTACTTGAAAATAGAGGTTTGAAAGCCCATGAATTTCATGAAATAGCTTGAAATCATGACTTGTAATTTCATAAATTTAACATACAAAGAACTACATAATATAACTTGTATAAATCGTGAAAACATATCTTCATGAAATTGTGTAAATATAATCATAACTTGTATTTAAGAAATCATGGAAAGTAAGGCACGGGTTCATGCATTACGGACAGGCTCATGACAATCATAACGACTAATCATGAATACAATTCATGAATAGTAATATAAACATGGAATAATATTCATATAGTTAGGGTTATCATAGTATTAAAATAAAAAACCCAAGTTATGGAATTTTCATGGTTTCGTGGAAATATGATGTGGGGAAGAACATGGATATTCTGACACGTGGATAGAAGTTCTACATACCTTAATCTCTCCAAGATGTGTAATAAAAATCCAAACTTTGAAGAAGAACTCTAAATATTGCACCTTGAAATCTTAAGTTGGGTTTATCTTGAAAATACTAGGTTAAGAGTAATGGAATTCACTTAGAAATTGATTATACTATATTAGAGTTGCATGGAAATATGTGGAAAGAACTTACCTTGATGTGGGAGATGGTTGGGAAGAGTGAACCTTCGTTCTAGGGCTTGGGAATATGAAAAATATGATTTTTAAAATCAAGTGTCGTATTTATACTATTGGCTGTCGGAGGATTTTGATGGTCCATTCGACGGTCTGTCGAACGTTTGATGGTCTTAGTCTGGGACATCAATATTTTGATAGTTCGTTGAATGTTTGATGGTTCGTATAATCTTACTGTACCATCGTTTTCTAAAGATTTCCAGAGAGTGGTGAAATCTGGAATTAAGAGACGGAGAAGATTGACGGGCCATCAATAGTTTGACAGTCCGTAGAATTCACAACTTAACCGTCATTTTAAAAAGTGAAGATCGACGGTTCATTTGACGGATTGTAAAATATTTTACGGTCTATATTTTTGCCGTTAAATTTCCTCTACAGAGTTGAACCTGGTTTTCCAATATAAACTCTCCATTTTAGTTTCCTACACTCGTAAATCATGAACAAAGCTTAGTTTGAATGTAAGAGGTGTTAAAATTTGTTGTGACTAAAATTCATGGAAGTAACTTGATTACGTTGTAAATGTCGTTATGGTGTTTGTCTAAGGTATTGATCTTAATAATGGAGTTTCAAGCTATAGAGAGAAATAACGTAAATATTGTTTTTGTCGTTTCTTAACTTATGTTTTGGGATGTTTGATTAGAGTTGAGCTTAGTATTAAGTTGTTGAATTTTGTTAATAAGTTGATGGAGGAAGGAAGGAAGCTAGAAAGAACTAGGTTGTATTCCGATATTTAATGACCATTAACAAAGATATGAGAATTCAGGTACATCGAGTGTATGATAAAGTATCATAATGAAATCATCTTTAGTTTATCAACTTAATATTGATCGAATTTCCTCTAATACGTAGGATATCGTTCGAGCAGCGATAAAAGGGTTGTAATTTAGTATTGTCAGAGAAACACGTAAGGCTCACTTCCTTCTTTTGGCATGATCATATTGAAACGATTATTACAAAATGAAATTTGATAAGAACTCTATTTTTAAGTCCTTACAAAGGCACTAATGATTTTCCTCTAAGTGTATTGTTGTGTGTTACCATTCTTTGTCAAGACTACATTCTTGTGCCAAAGTATTTTTTTGAGGTCAATAAAGGTCGACTCCTTATTATTTACTAAAAGTTAAGCTTAAAGCGTGATTCATGGTTCCTATAGAGCCAATGAAAGAATAACAAATGATGTGTTAACACTCATAATGGAGTCGGAGATGAAATGACCTTACGTCACTCCGACGAGTTCAAAGAGTATTCAATAATCCTTAAAGAGGTCATCATATGCATGTATTATATATTTATATTTTCCACAGAGACCTATGGCGTTATATACATGATTATATAGATATGAGGTATACATATGATATTTCCCCCAGAGGCCTATGGCGCTATTGCGTAGTTTATACAAATATGATATTGATAATACTGCCTAAAGAGGCCTATGACGTTATATACGTGATTATATTTTATTATGCATAGTCTGGCCCACAGAGGCACTCAGAGTACAAGTTGTATTTCCACTACTTTACCTTGCAGTTGTACATTTAGTTTCAGTTTATGCTTCATTTATAGTGTTGCACTTATTTACAGCTTCAGCCTTACATATTCTGTACATCTTTCGTACTGACGTCCCTTTCTGAGGACACTGTGTTCATCCCCGCAGGTACAGATAGAGATGCAGATGATTTCCTCACAGTATGACTCGACTCAGCTGGAGGTTGTCACGCTCATTTCTTCCAGAGTTGTATAGTGATATGATAGGTATGATGAGTACGTACATGTATACAGTTGGATATGACGGGGCCCTATCCCGATCAGTTATTATCGTTATACTCTTTAAAAGCTTGTAGACAATTGTGTTGTGTATTATGGTCTTGTGTGGCCTTGTCGGCCTCTTCAGTAGACTTGTTATGTTCATGTCATATGTATAGGTTGGGCTTTTCTACGTACATAAAATTGTGTTTTTATTTAGAAAATCTTCTATCAGAGGCCTGGCCGGCCTAGGTTTTATTGAGCATATCGCGGATATCATAATTGGTACGCTCGGGCCTTAGGGATCCGAGTTCCGACCACACCTCCCAAGGTTGGGGTGTGACACAAACCTCTGCCCACACTGTCTTTCAGTAGAAAATCTTGAACACATCTTCCTAAACTGCCCTAAGATTGCACAAATTTGGCACCAAATAGGTAATCATAACACTTCCCACGACTCTCTACCCTCCTGGATCAAGAACCATTGCACATCTACCATATCCTACATCTTACCTAATGGATCTGAGATCCCATTCCAGATCCTCATACACATAACAATTTAACATATCTGACTTAATCGAAACAGAAACTCTTTTGATAAAAAACAAGAACCCACCAGCTTCACTAATATCCTCAGTCATGCTCTTGAATTCCTCCAAATTAGTAATCATACTTGAAATAAATATTCTTCCCCAAAGCAGACCATCGAAATTAATTGGACAAAACCTCCTAGAGGTTATTTCAAACTCAACACTGATGGATCTTTTGACCAAGCCACAAACAAAGGAGGAGCTGGAGACGTTATACAAAATTCGTGTTGAATTTGGAAAAAAAGTTTTGCAACAACAATTAGGATCAGATTTGCACTCCGCGCAGAAATACATGGCATATTAAATGTCTTAGAACTTTCTTACATAAAAAAACTAACACCACTTAACGTGGACTTAGATTTTCATGTATTGATTGATGTTGGAAAATTTACCTAGTGGGATTGATTTTATCCCGTTCTTAATGAATTGAACATATGGGGCCCCGCGTGTCGGAAATATGATTTTCACACACGTGCATACGTCGTACAACGTCTAGCTAAACTTCACGTAGTGAAAAAGATGTTGGTACACAAGTTAAAGTGTTCTTAAGTTATATAAGGATGGACGATTAATTGGTCAAATTAATATGTCTCCCACGACGGTATAAGAAAAGAAGAAATGTGCAAAATACGGAAAATAGGGAAGACCCGCGGTGCCGTGATAGGGCCGCGGCACCGAGCCACGACAGGACAGCGCTGCGGCGCTACCTGGCCAAGGGTCGCGACACTCCAAGAGACGCGGCGCCTCTCATCCAGTAGCTCGAAGTTTGGTTCTGTCTATTTAGAGCCGCGGCGCTTCTCGAGTCGTCGCGGCTCTTGCTGTACAGTGAACCGAAAATTCTCCAGAATCTTCTGATTCATGGACTGATTTGAAGGGTCAAATATCAGCCAACTTTTGGCATGATCAAGGTGTCTTTTGGTGAGATCTATGCACTCCATTTATAGCATTCACATGGCATATGGATCACACAACCTTGCACCTATAAATAGGAGTCTCAATTTCAGATTTTAGAACATCCATTCACAATATAAAATTTGAAAATTATTGAGAGCATTGCTTCTTCTTCTAGCAATCTTTTGTTCTTGTTTCTTCTACAAGGATTCTCTAGTATTTGGCTTGTGCTTGAGAAAGTATTGTCGTTTTATCTTGGGAGACTATTACCCACCTACCGTAAGCCATTATATACGGGGGTAATTTTGTCTTAAGGAAAGAGTGCTAACACTTGATGATGTCTATCCTTTCAGTTCTTCCGTTCCCGTTCACACCCACCAACTTTACAATAATTTAAGACAAAATTAATATTACGAAGAACTAAAGATGGTGAATGGAAAGGAACAAGTCATTGCTTCCAATCAAGCCACATCTTCTGGCACTGCTACTGTTGTTGGTATCAATTACGGTACCATTGGGAATACTATGTTTCCTCCCAACTTCCAAGCCGAAAGATCCGAAAAGTTTGCGGACACCAATTTCAAAAGGTGGCAGCAAAAGATGTGGTTTTACCTCACCGTACTAGGTATGTCAAAATACTTAACAGAAGATCCTCCTACTGTTGGAGATGACATGGACGTCCAAACCGACAACACGGTTCAGGTGGGCCGGGATACACGGGCTACTGGTGGCCTGATGATGAAATTTGACCCCTGAAGTCAAAACGACTACATGTGCAGGAACTACATCCTGAATTGCCTATGCGACCCACTCTACACGGTATATTGCAACAAATACCGCAAAGGAGTTATGGGATCTATTGCAGAAGAAGTACAGCACTCATGATGCGGGTGCTAAGAAATTCATAGTCGGAAAGTTTCTGAAGTACCTTATAGTGAATGACAAATCAGTCATGTCACAAGTGCAGTATTTTCAGTTAATCATCCATGATCTGGATCTAGAGAGTATGAAGCCCAATGAATCATTCTTGGCTGCTTCACTTATTGAGAAACTACCTCCCTCATGGGGTGAGTTCACTAGCTATCTCAAACTCAAATCCAAGGAAATGAGTTTTGAAGAACTTGTCATCAAACTTCATATCCATAAAGACAACTAGAAGACCTTGTTCAAAGGCCAGCAAATGACTGATGTCAAAGTTAACTTGGTTGAGATCAAAGGAAACCCGAGTAAGAAAGTTAACTGTCACCATTGTGGCAAGGTTGGCCACATGATCAAAGACTGCCGCCAATTAAGGCGCGAGCAGCAGAAGAAGGGCAAAGGAAAGAAGAAGGCCAAAGCAAACACGGTTGAAGAGAAGATACTTGACGATCTGTGTGAAGACTTCTCGGTCGTCGTCTAGAAGCAAATCTGGTTGAAAATCCAAAGCAGTGATGGCTGGATACGGGTGCACCACGTCATATATGCTCCAACCGAAACGCTTTCTCTACCTATGCAGAAGCTGCCAGCAAGAAGTTATACATGGGAAATAATGTTACTTCAGATGTGCTAGGAGAAGTCATTGTAGTACTCAAGCTGTCTTCCGGTAAAGACCTCAAGTTAAAGAACGTCATGCATGTTCCGGACATCCGGAAGAATTTAATTTCTGTTAATGTTTTAGTCAAGCCGGTTTTCGAGTAGTGTTCGAATCCGGTAAGTTTGTTATTACTAAGAATTGTGTGTTTGTAGGAAGAGGGTTCGTGATGTGCGATTTATACACATGCTTAACGCAAGTTCACGTATCGTTACAAGTAATATAGTCTAGGTAAGACCGAATATCGTCCTCAGGGACTGGTTTTCAAGTACCGATTATCTATGCTTTAGTTTCTATTTGGTTAACGTTAATTGGGTTGGAATTCTAAACTAATAATACATGAAATAAACTAATTATGAAAATACTTTGATTTAAATCAGTTATGATGGAGAATTAGGGCTTCCAAGATCATCAACTATCCACTATATTCAATCTTTAATACAATTAAACTGACTTCTTCTTCTACGTTAAGATAGCAAGTTAACTAAGTCGTTTTATACTCTTGTTAAGGTAATATAAACACTCAACCCCAATGGAGAACTCTTCTATCTTTCGATGACAAGATTGACTACAAAGGAGGATTAAGAGCAATAACTTATTAAGCTACACAAGTATCGGGGCACTTTCGTCCACGATTTAAACCTATGTTTATTCAACTATAGCATATTCACAATCTCCCCTTTCGAATTTCGATTAGAACTCATATAAGTGATGATAACTAGTGATCAGTTAATTATCAAGCAATCAAAACAACTATTGAATAAATCTTAAATAAGTGAAGGAGAAATCAAACTAATATATTAATTCATGAATAGAGTTTCAAGTGAATCACAAGGAAATCCCTAATAAAGTAATTAGCTCCTAGCCATAGTCACGCTAAGAACTAATATAATCTCCATACATGAACTGAATAAACAAAGCAAAAGAAAGAAAATACTTGAAAAGCCTCCAATATTAGCCTCCTAAGTTGTGTTGTATGTACAATTGATGGATCCCCCCCTAGAGAATGATGTAGAGAATATATATAGCCCCAGAATTCTTTAGGTAAAGGGTTAGGGATTATGTAGGTAGGAAAATTTATCCCTTTTGGACCTTGAAAACGTGTCAAATTCGGCTGAAAACGTCAAAAATACCGCGTCGGCACCGTGGCCCTGCAGTCGGGCGCCACGGCGCCGAAAAATCAGAGGTGTTTCGGAAAATTCAGAGGGCGGCGCAGGTGACGGCATTCTTTCGGATTTTTCGTTTCTTCGTCCTTTTTTCGTCCGGTCTTGGTCTGATTTCTTCTATACTTCCCGAAACTTCTTAGGCTTCATTTCTTGGCCCTTTTAGTATGCAATTCCATCTCATTTATGCTCATTTCATCTTTTTTTTGTCATTTCTCCATTTTTGACCGTTGTGACACAAAAGAAAGGAAAACAACCCTAATACTATACTAAACATAAATGAAATGAGTAAAATACTAACTATAAATGACTCAAAAGGTGTATATAAAATACACTGATCAGTTCGCTTTTGAAGGCCTCTTCAAATTAAATGTCATGTCTGTAATCCGCAACATTAATGAGAGTGCATCTTCTTACTTGCTTGAGTCGTCCAGTCAATGTCATCAAAGACTGAGACATGTAAACTACCAGTAGATTCAACGATTGGTAAGGTTAGAGTTGTTGCCGTCTGACACTGTAAACCCTCAATCCAAATGTGAGGTATGTGTAGAGGCAAAACTTACCAAGTCGTCTTTCCGTTCTGTAGAACGAGATACTGCTCCTCTAGAACTTATACACACTGACATATGTGATTTAAAGTTCGCCCAAACTAGAGGGGGGAACAAGTACTTTGTGACTTTCATAGATGATAGTACGAGGTATTATTACCTTTACTTATTCAAAAGTAAAGGTGAAGCATTCGATGCCTTTAAACGCTACAAAGCTGAGGTCGAGAACCAATTGAGCCTATGGATCAAAACAATCTGTAATGATAGAGGGGGAGAGTATGTAGCTCCGTTTGAGAATTATGTGCCCAATCTGGCATAATTCATCAAACAACTGCACCTTACTCTCCTCAGTCAAATAGTGTGGTGGAACGCAAGAACCGTACACTAAAGGAAATGATGAATGTCTTGCTTCTCAATTTCGACCTTGCGCAAAATATGTGGGGAGAGACAGTTCTTACTGCCAACATGATACTCAATAGAGTCCCTCACAGAGGCAAGGAGAAAACTCCATATGAACTGTGGAAAGGAAAGGCACCCTCTTACAAGTACCTAAGGGTATGGGGTTGTTTGGCCAAGGTCGAGGTACCTAAGCCAAAACAGGTCAAGATAGGACCTAAGACTGTAGATTTCATCTTCATTGGATACGCAAATAACAATAGGGCTTATCGTTTTCTGGTACACAAGTCAAGTATACCATATATTCATGAGAGTACAATAATAGAGTCAAGGAATGCTGAATTCTTTGAGACAATCTTTCCTAATAAGGAAAATGAAGTTGCCTCGTGCAAAAGGAGTCATGATTCTCCGGGATCTGACGATTCTAATCAAATGGATACAGATGTGGATGAGAATCCAACTAGTCCTGAGACAGAACCTAGGCGAAGTAAAAGGGTCAGGAAAGAGAAATCTTTGGGCCAGACTTTCTAGCTTACCTGGTTGAGAATGAACCACGGACAATTGCAGAAGCATTGTCAACTCCAGAAGCACCGCTTTGGAAAGAAGCTATGGAAAGTGAGATAGAGTCCATCATGTAAAATCACACCTAGGTGTTGGTTGATCTTCCTCCGGGAAATAAACCACTAGGTTGCAAGTGGGTACTTAAACGTAAGTACAAAGGTGATGGATCTATAGACAAGTACAAGGCTAGATTGGTAGCCAGAGGATACCGACAAACCAAAGGCCTTGACTACTTCGACACGTACTCCCCAGTATCGAGAATGACTTCCATAAGGGTGTTCATTGTCATTGCAGCACTGCATGACTTTGAAATCCACCAAATGGATGTTAATACAGCCTTCCTAAATGATAATTTGGAAGAAGAAATATATATGAAACAACCCGAGGGGTATATAGTTTCAGGACAAGAGAAAAAAGTCTGTAGACTTGTCAAATATTTGTATGGGCTGAAACAGGCTCTAAAAAATGGCATGAAAAATTTGATAGTACACTACTATCAAAAGGTTTCTCCATTAACGAGTGTGATAAGTGTGTCTACGTGAAAGGAAACTCTGACTCCTTCGTCGTGATCTGTCTCTACGTAGACGACATGTTAATCACATGTAGTAGTCGAGCCTTGATCCTGGAAACAAAGAACATGTTAAAACAATGTTTTGACATGAAGGACATGGGTATCGCATATGTCATCTTAGGAATTAAGATTTCTAAGTCATCTGACGGACTAGTGCTGTCTCAGTCTCATTACATAGAGAATGTCTTGAAAATGTTTGAGACGTTCGATTGTCTGCCATTAATGTTACCAATGGATATGAATCAAAGCATTGATAAGAATCATGGTGCACTCATGCTCCAGGAGCGATATGCGCAGATAATCGGCAGTTTGATGTATGTAACAAACTGTACCCGACCTGATATCGTTTATGCCATCAATAAATTGGCGAGGTTTACACGTAATCCCGTACATGACCATTGGAAAGCGCCTAATCGAATACTCCGGTATTTGAAATACACAATGTCATATGGATTGCACTAATCGAGGTATCCAGCTGTACTAGAGGGGTAGAGTAATTCAAAATGGATATCCGATATAAGGAACACCAAGTCCACCAGTGGGTATGTGTTTACAATTGGTGGTGGGGCAGTATCCTGGAAGTCCTCCAAACATACTTGTATCGCTCGATTCATCATGGAATCGGAGTTCATTGCTTTAGACAAAGTAGGTGAAGAAGTTGAGTGGCTTCATGACTTCTTGGAGGATATCCCTTGCTGGGATAAACCCGTACCTTCGGTGATGATCCACTGCGATAATCGGTCGGAATTAGGAAGGACACAAAATAGCATATATAATGGCAAATCTCGGCACATACATCGGAGACATAAGACCGTTAGGCAATTGATCTCCACGGGTACTATCTCCATCGATTACAAAGGAGAATATAGATGACCCTTTGACTAAGGGATTACCCAATGATCAGTTGGTTTGCCTGTCTAGGGAAATGGGCTTAAAACCTAAGCAATAAGGACTGATACGGTGGTAACCCAACCATACTAACAGGAGATCCCAGAAATTTGGTTCAATAGGAAAACTAAGCTGTAAAGGTTCAGTTGAGCGCTTATAGAAAAGCAAGAGCACTTCGGATATTGGTTCCTTATGGAAATACTAATCTAAAGCCTTCCTACGATAGACATTAAAGTGCTACCTGCATGGTGGGTACAGGTTAAGTGTCAAAGTCTTAACATAGCACTCAAGAGTCGAGGCTAAGATAAAGATACTTTTAATGACTCCTAACACTGACATAGTGGGGTACTGCAGGGTACCTTGTAGAAGGTCACTTATTTAAGTGCGAGGACAGACCGCCTCAGTTGTACGCGCTTAAGAATCCAAGCGTGTACATGGCCACAACGGACAAAATAATAAGAAGAAATGAGGGATTGGATAGTTATTTGTGTCTCTATCATTGTCTTGGCATATACTAAACACTGACGGCTCAAGACATCGCGTTCACCGCTCAGTAAATATGTTCGATGGTATTTGACTAGGAAAGGTTCAAAGTTGCGGGCTACCTATTCCGATGCAATATACTTCCACTACTAGATTGATTGCTAATAGTTGGCACTCCGCGTGCACCAACACCTCTTTCAAGAGGGGATTGTTGGAAAATTTACCTAGTGGGATTGAGTTTATTCCGTTCTTAATGACTTGAACACATGGAGGCCCACGTGTCGGAAATACGATTTCCGCACACGTGCATACGTCGTACAACGTCTAGCTAAATTTCACTTAGTGAAAGAGATGTTGGTACACAAGCTAAACTGTTCTTAAGTTATATAAAGATGGAAGATTAATTGGCCAAATTAATATGTTTCCCACGACGGTATAAAAAAAGAAGAAATGTACAAAATACGGAAAATGGGGAAGAGTCGCGGCGCCATGACAGGGCCGCGGCACTGAGCCACGACGGGACAGCACCGCGGCGCTACCTAGCCAAGGGTCGCGACGCCTCTTGTCCAGTAGCTCGAAGTTCAGTTCTGTCTATTTAGAGTCGCGGCGCTTCTCGAGGCGCCGCGGCTCTTGCGGTACAGTGAACCGAAAATTCTCCAGAATCTTCTGATTCATGGACTAATTTGAAGGGCCAAAGATTAGCCAACTCTTGGCATGATCAAGGTGTATTTTGGTGTGATCTATGCACCCCATTTATAGCATTCACATGGCATGTGGATCACAACCTTGCACCTATAAATAGGAGTTTTAATTTCAGATTTTTGAACATCAATTCACAATATAAAATCTGAAAATTATTGAGAGTCTTGCTTCTTCTTCTAGCAATATTTTGTTCTTGTTTCGTCTACAAGGATTCTCAAGTATTTGGTTTGTGCTTGAAAAAGTATTGTTATTTTATCTTGGGAAACTATTACCCACCTACCGTAAGTCATTATATACATGGGTAATTTTATCTTAAGGAAAGAGTGCTAACACTCGACTCGACAAATATTGCACTTTAGCTTTCTATTGTATATCCTTTCTGTTCCCGTTCACACCCACCAACTTTACAACATGATCTCCTCTCTACACCTACACCATCACAAACTCCTTACAATAATATATTGAATGACTGTAAATTCCTGCTGGAAGCACTACAAAATTTCACAGATCATGCACACTAGGATGGAGGGGAACAAGGTAGCGCATAAACTGGCAAAATATGGAAGGCTCGAAAGACTAAACTATGAAGATGAAATATGTTTTTGGAGTGCTCCACCTGAATTTACTTTTTCCGTTATAAACAATTACTTTTTCGAGGATGTATCGTTAAGATATTCCTCTGCTTTGTAATAACTTTTATTTTCCTAAATGCAAGTTTCTTCGGGAAAAAAATTGAGCTTAGAACTTAAAGGGGTGTATTCAATTAAGATTTTAAAAGATTATTTTGGGATAAATAAGTCTTGTGGTATTCAATTAATACTTTTAAATAATCTAAACAAGTTTTGTGATATTTAATCAAGACTATTAGGATTTTTTAAAGAGGGTGTCCAAATCTAGTGTTATTCAATCAGGATTTTAAACAAGTAATAAAAAGTCTTTTGATATTCAAAAACTTGAAAACAATCAGAATTTTAAACAATCGTGATTTTGTATGACTTTTTAGTGGGAGGTATAAATAGCAAACTCTATAAACAATCTCACCCTTGTGGACATGATTGTTTTTCTCAACATTGCTTATTGTTTTCTCTCTTCTCTCTCTATGTATATTCTTTCATTTCCACTTTCTACACCCACCATTTCACTTTCATCTCATCCCCCACTTTCTACACTTTTGAAAATGAATTCCCTTACAATTCATTAGTTTTTCAATAAATCAAAAACTAGTAAATATAAATTCTCGACAAAGCCCAATCAAATGATTTCCCCAAAAATATTATTAAAATCAATATACATATCATCAACATCCAAATACACCAATATTGTGAAAATGTGGCTCATAACAGATGCATATTCATTTTAGAGATAAGGATCATATTCAGAAGTAGAAAGGCGTTAATGTGAAAATGTGATCGATCACCTCTCACGATGGTTGATTCTTGCAAGTAAGGGTGAATCACATAGCCCAATTTTGCTCCAATATTTGTATTCTATTTTTCAAATTGTTCTTCGTATTCAGTCGCTTCACAATGACTCAAATAAATTTGAGAGAAAATTTGGACAAGAGGGCTGAGGAAGTGAAGCGAAATCGCCGATTCCCTCAAGAGATTTGGGGGAAATGAGGTTATAGGATAATGCCAAATCATTTTAAAATTGAAAACTAATAGAAAAGTAAAAAAATATATGTGGTACTTTCAAATCTTTATAAATCTTATTATAAATCTTTTAAAATTGAAACAGAAATCCACTGGACTTTTAAAAAAATCTTTTAAGGTATTACATTCATAAATAGTCTTTTAAAATCTACTGGACTTATTTATCCCAAAATAATCTTTTAAAATCCTGATTGAATACACCCCTTAGTAAACATTTATTTGCGAAAACAAAGATAATGTTCTTTGTGGGTTTAATTCTGTATTTTAAAATCAGATTTTTGCAATGGCCACTTATACGAGTTTTGGGTATGATCCACTACTACAGATTTCAGCTTGCATAGCGCTTTTTTAAATTTTTAAATTAAAAAAAAAATCTAACAAAAAATACAGCCATAGCGTTTTGCGGAAATTTTAATCGAAGCGCTATGCAAGTTACTCCTTGCATAGCGCTTATTTAATGCGCTATTATAATTTGCGTTACCTAAGTAATTTATTAATATAATAATATAAATATTCTCACTTAGATAGCGCTTGTGGAAGCGCTATTGAAGTAAATGTTACCATAGCGCTTCATAAGCGCTATTTAAGTTGTAAAGAATTATAAAATAATGAAGGACTTAGCCGAACTTATACGTGTAAGCAAGTTCAAAATTCTCTCTATAATGGTGATTTTCGTCGGTGAATCGTCGATTCCGTCCACCACAGGAATCCATTTGAGAGGAGACTTATACCATTAGTTTCATCTCTTCAAGTCCGTCATTTCCATACCAACCACAATCGTCGATTCTACCTACATCGTCGGCAATCTCAGATCGAAAAATCCCCCTGTTTTCCGATTGTCGTTCTTGATTTCCGGTCGATTCGAGGGTCAAGTGTGGTGCCAAAAGGTTTGTCTTCATCAGACCTACAGTTTGCACCTAACAACACCCTTCGATTCAACCCCTACATCTACATCTCCCAAATCAAAAATCCCAAAAACCCTAGGCGAAACTTTTGATTTCCCGACCATCTCCGGTAACATCGAGCATCAAGAGATGTCTCATTGTGTTCGTATAACTGTTCTCTACATTCTATACCCACCACCGTCTCTCAATTCATCACCCATCGGAAAACACCATTGTTGATCGAAAAGTTGACTTCGGGACATTATGGTGGCAACGAGCACTGGACGCCCTCCTACTGAGGGTGTCCAGTGTCATGACTCGTCTTTTCCACCCTTGATTTCATCACAATATCAACAACAACCAATTTTGAATTCGGAAATCATTCCGACTACTAACAATAGCCATTCTCGGCCAGCTGCAACGGTGTTAATGGCTTCTTAATAGTCAATCATCAACTCAGCAACACCCATAGTACCTCCATTATTCTCACAATCAACAGGGAATACTACGATATTTGCCACACCGCTTCTAAATGATTCGATTTGCCTCTCCCTGCATCAAAACAGATACAATACTTACACGGTGAACCTACATTCGTGTTTGTGGAATCTGAAATTGATGTATTGATTGCTACGCAAGATTTGAAATGGGAAGTGATAGGAAAATTCAGTCATGGAATGCCTCATATCGAATTCTTAAGGACTGAAATCCCAAAACAACTAAAGTTTAAGGCATATGTAAATGTTGGTTATCTTCATAGTAGGCATGTATTGATTCGATGCTCTATTAAGGAGGATTATGATACTCTTATGTCTATCAAAAACTTTCAATTGTAGGAAAAAAACAAAATAAACAAAGTGAGAGTGGAATCAATAAAGGCGCGATATAGGAAAGCATGCGTGGGTTATGCGCGGCTGAGAGAGCAGATTGTATGTATTAATTATCTATAATAGTATTATATAACTTCATTTACATAAGATATACAATTTAATTTTGGCCTCGAAATTTGCAGATTCAAGAGAAACAACTTGAAGGGGAAGTGAACCATGTAGTAACTCGCTTCGATACTTGGAAGTATGTGAGGATGAATGTTGAGTATCAGATTGATGATCCTAGTTCTTTGAGAATACTTGAGGATGTAGTAATATTCTGTGACAATTCATGCTACTTCTTTCCTAGAATGTTGATTGTAATTTTGGGTAAATTTGGGAGAATATGTCATGAAGTTGAAGCTAGATTATTAGTTGCAGTAGGTATGAGAACATATAATATATGGTAGATCAAGCTAGGATAATTTTCTACACATGATGAATTACTTGTTACTTCATGACTGTATGTGGAGTTCATTATATTATACATGTGAACTACAATCAAAACATGCAGTGAACAGTAAAATTGATTATTGCAGTGAGCATTTCTCTAATCATGAGCGTGTGCGAGGATGTGGATTTGGTGTTACAAAGAGATCTTTATCTTCGGTACCTGAAGTGTCTGAATTGTCAAAGTTGAAAAGGCTCTTTGAAAAACTTTATTGAAAGGTAATTAGCTCTTCAATTTTTTTACATTACTAATTTATATATATACATGTGTATAATATTGTTTACTTTATACAAAATAGGGGTATGTTAGGGTACCGGACTTTTCGAGGTGTTAGTCTCAGTATATCGATCTTCATTTTATACTTGACAGTATGACAATATTTTGGGTTATTAACGGGTTTACTCCTAGATCAATAAAATCATGCACATATCATATAGTAGGTATTTCTTAAAAAGTAAATGATTTGGGTCATTATTCACACCCAACCATATTTGTATGAGGTTATTTCTGTAAGTATGTTTATTTGTTAGACGTTTCTATTCTAACTATGTTTTTTAACATCTATGTTTTGCAGTTTGTTCATAGTTCACCACTCAAAGTTTATCCTACAAGCAAAATGAATAATTTTCGAATTAATTGGGCAGACTACTTGTACAATCGATTCCTCAAAGAAAAAATGAAAGGTTGAAGCTATTAGTTAGTATTTTGATGTAATTGTTGACTATGTCATATTGTTATTAGTTAATGATTGTAAGCTACTAATGATTGAGATACTATTTTAAATATATTATTATGTTTTATGCGAATGATTATATTATATTATATTTTGAATGGGTATTCTTTTTGTTATCTTTTTTATATTTTATTTATTAGGTGAAAAAACAGGGGGGGGGGGGGGAATAGGTACCAAAATAATAAATAAAAAGTAAAAAAAAAACAGATAAAAACAATTGGATAGCGCTTTTTTAAGCGCTATGCAAGCTAGTATCTTCAAAATATAAGCGTTATCGGAATTATACTACCATAGCGCATAAAAAAGCGCTATCCAAGTTATTATCATTTTTTGCGAGAACTTGCATAGCGTTTTTTTTGCGCTAACTAAGAAAAGCGCTATGGCAGTAGTAAGCTTGAATAGCGCTATCTAAGCTACCGTAGCGGTATGCAAACAGGAAAAAAAGCGTTATGCAAGCGCAATTCTGTAGTAGTGATCGTTACTAAATATAAGAAAGATATTATTTTTTTGGACTGACTAAATAGAAAAGAGTGTCACATAAATTATAAAAAAAGAAGTACTTATTTTTATTTACTCTGTCATAATTTGTTGGCGATGTTTGACTGGGCAAGGATTTGAGAAAGAAAAAAAGATATTTAAAGTTTATGGTTTAAAACAAGTCATGGATATTTCTTTTGTTATAAATCATTCCATTGATAATAAATGAACAATTTAAAGTTTTTTTTAAAAGTTCAAAATTAAAATATTTCTAAATTCAAAAATATGATGATAGAAAATATGATTATATTTTTTTTAAATAGAGTTAAAAAGGAAGTATATTATATAAATTGGACGGGATAAGTACCTTTAAAGTAACCTGACAATGTATATATTTTTATGGTATTTATGCACTACCAATACATATAGAAGTTAAAGTCTAAGAAACTTAACCTTATGTTGATACTTGAACAATTGGAGAATGATAATGATATAACAATAACATACCCAGTGTAATCCCACATCGTGTGGTCTGCGGAGGGTAGAGTATACACAGATCTTACCTCCATCTTGGTAGGTAGAGCGACTGTTTTCGGGAGATTCTCGGCTCAAGACAGAGCATAATTACAAGCAGGGCAATCAAAACAAAGTAAAGAGTAAAGAGTAAAGCAAGAAAAAAGATCAGATTTAGATAAGAAATTAAAGTAGTATAAAGTGCATTCGAACAAAAGGGAGCAGTAGCTAGCACAACGAAATAAGTTAAACAAAATACACTAAAGAACATATATCAGTAGAAATCAGACTACAGTGGATTATAAAGCAATAATGTGCATATAAGTGTGATAGAGTAATCGAGTCTACAGTAATAAAACTATAACTACCAATTTGTAAGCATCAGTAGGACTACGCTTGAATATCTACTACTCTTCTACCCTAATATGTGTACTCCACAACCTCCTATCTAAGGTCATGTACTCAGTAAGTTGCATCTGCGTCATATCCCGTCTAATCACCTCTCCATAATACTTCTTCAGTATACTTCTACCCTTCCTGAACCCGTCCATATCCAACCTCTCACACCTCCACACTAGGGCATTTGTGTCTCTCCTCTGCACATGCCCGAATCATCTCAACCTCGCTTCCCGCATTTTATCATCCACCGAGGTCACTCCCACTTTCTCCCTAATAGCATCATTTTTAATACTATTTCTCCTTGTATGCTCACACATCCATCTCAACATCATCATCTTCGCAACTTTCATTTTTTGTATGTGCGAAGTCTTGACTGATCAACACTCCGCCCCATACAACATAATCGATCTAACCATCACCCTATACAAATTCATAGCCTAGTAGCCTAGTGTAGTCGACATGTCAGGGTGCATTAATGAGATATAGTTGGATCTTAAATTCAAATACAGTCAAATTATACATTAGTCCAACTAATGAATGGGTATTTCCATCCTTAGTGCATATTAGAGGAACACCCAACGGTATGGTGGATCGCCTTTAATTAACTATAAATTTTTATTTGAATTCTGAGAATAGATTTTTGAATAGAAAGGATTTTACTTGGATTAGTAGATCTACTCGTTGTTAATCCGAAATTAGTCAAAACAATAGAGTTTGAATATTGCATGTAGTTAAACCAACAAAAAAAAATTATATATAAGAGGGTTTTAGTTTCTCCTAATTGGTGATTGTATAAATATAGTAGATCTAAATTTCTGCTAAAAAAACATATACGTTCGTTAAATATTGTTATTTTGATGTCATCTACATAGTACGTCTAGGCTCTAGCGTGTGTACTAAGGGGTTGAAGGAGAAAATGGATTGTTCATTAAATTGATAGTGATTAGTTCATTAAATTTTGTGTTAAGATTGTCGTAGGAATTTAGTTAGGGCAATTCGCACTATTGCCTCTTAAATTAGAGGTCTTTAATTTTTGTCCTTCCTTTAAAAGAATGATTGAAAATATCCCTAAGGTTATGGAGTCGAATCCAAGCCGAGTCAAAAAGAAAAAAATTGGCAAGATAATATTTCATAGAAATTATGCATATTCGGCCAAAATTGCATAGAAACTATGTCTTAAGAGCGTAATTTCTATGTAATTATGCTTAAAACTAAGTCATTTGCGGTCATCTAAACTTGTCCACAAATTTCGCATAGACACGTCAATCCAACCTTGTTCCTATTGAAACTTCTACCACTTCAGATTTGAACCATTTAAGCATTTTTTTTAACAATTAGCTAAAATTATAAAGTGTGTGTATTGCGGCCACGATGATGAGGCAGAATATGTAATTAGGACTTAGAAGATGACATGTGATATTTGGGCTCACAATAATAATTGAAGGATGAATTATGGGAAAAAAAATTAAAAAAAACTAATGAAATTTTAAAAAAATAAACTATTTTTATTTTTATCTAAAAACTTGCAGATGTATGTTTGGTTTCTACTGCAGATTAATATATGCAATGTGTTTCCTGTTATAGTTCCAACAATGTGTTGGTCACGTTGTGGTGAGATCTTGGATCAACATTCGTGTTTGTTCAATAACGTTTTAAGATTAGATTGAGTAAGTACAATTTATTGGAAGCCACCAGATGAGAAATTAGAAGCCACCTATGTTGTTCAAAATCATAAATCGATAATTTGTGTATTATATCGATGGTTACTATATGAATATCGTGGTCTATACACCACATAAGAAATTAGAAGCCAGCTATGTTCTTCAAAATCTTAAACCAATAATTTGTGTATTATATCAATGGTTACTATATAATTATTGTGGTTTGTTGTTTTAGAGGAATGTTGACATGTTTGTTTTCTTTCTCATTTTTCTAGCAATCTGGAATTATTCAGAGTAATGGTCATTGTTAAGAGTCTCATATCGGATATGAAATGAAAATATGGATTTTTTATATGGACTTGGACAATCCTCACTTAGCTTTTGGGATTGAGTTAGGCCCAAGATCCGTTATTTACATGGTATCAGAGTCAGGCCCATTCCAATTTTTTGTTCACCGATGTTGGGCCTCCAAATTATATTATTCACGCTCCAGTTAACAAGGTCTGGGCGTGTGGGGAGTATTAAGAGTCTTACATCGGATATGGAATGAGAACATGGACTCCTTATATGGACTTGAACAATTCTCACTTTACAAGCTAATTTTTGGATTAGGCCCAAGATTCATTATTTACTGTCATAATGTGTTAGATACAAATACAATCATCTCAAGTAAGGTGTGTTTTATAGAGCTCTTTTTCCTCTTTTGATTTATTTTTGCATGCTATACTTATATTTTTGACGCCCTACACTTCATCCTAATTTTCTCAGAAATAAGATGTATACAGTGCATCAGCCATATTTACCAAAAGACAGAATTTTAAGATTAGATTGAGTAGTTTGTCAGTTATTTGTTATGGTATTCACATAGTCATGAGAAACAGAAAGCGCCCCAAAGGACTATTGAAATTAAATTAGATTTGGGCTAAGCTTAATTATGGATCCATGATCCAATTAACTTTTTTGAACCAAACTTAAAAATTAAGTTCAAGTTCTAGAATTTCTTTAGAAACATCATCACCTCCTTAAGTGTTCTAGAGAATTCTATTAGTTAATAATCTAGTTATTATGGTAGAAAGTTCTAGAGATTAGGAGAAGGTTTGTAAGATATTTTATAGTTTTTGTGCCTATAAATAGCTCATTCCTCTCTCATTTGTAATATGTAGAAAAGTTGAACAAGTGAAATAAAAATAAGTTCAAAGAAAGAGCGTTCATCATAATTTCTCTCATCCTCTCTAAGAGTCTTTCAAGTATTCTCTAAGTGTTCTTCCATATTCTTCTTCATACTTGGAGGGTTTATTCTCTTGGTTTTTTTCGGGATTCTCGGGTATTACGGTCTTGGGCTAGTGCTAAGCACTATCGGTGGTTTCTCTACATGGTATCGAGCCATTCTAATCTTGTGCTCATCAAGATCGGGGTTTTAGGGAACTCGGAGTTACTCTAAGTATGGAATCAATGAGTCGTGTCGTTGGATTGGGAATGGAGATCTTAAACCAATCTAACTACCGGTTATGGAAGTCATGTATGGAGTCATACTTGGTGAGTGAGGACTTATGGGATGTCGACGGCGGTAGCAGCACAACACCACCAAAGGGAGATGCTGCAACAGCGGAAGCGACAAAGGAGTGGACACGGAAGAATGTCAAGGCGAAGTTTGCTTTGAAGAGGTCAATATCCTCGAGAGTACTTGAACATGTATCAAAGTGTACGTCCGCTAGTTCTATTTGGAAGACGTTAGATCAATTGTTCAACAAGAAGAACGAGGCTCGGCTACAACTGTTAGAGAACGAGTTGGCGAATGCGAAGCAGTCTTCAATCTCATAATTTTTTATCAAGGTAAAGAATCTTTGCTCTGAGATTAATACTCTAAATTCGGAGGAGTCGATTTCGGAAGCTCGGTTAAAGCGATCTATTATTCGTGGTCTACGACCCGAATATACACCGTTTGTTACTTCAGTTCAAGGATGGGCTACACAACCTTCCTTCGAGGAATTTGAAAACTTTCTAGCTTCACAAGAATCACTAGCCATGCAAATGGCCGGAGTTAAAATCCATGATGATTCGGGAAGTGCTTTTGTAGCTCGGAGGCAACAAAACTTCAAAGCCAAACCCAGGAATGGTGGTGCAAAGAACAATGATGGACGGGAAGGATCTTCTATTGGAGATAAGAAACGATTCAAGTGTTATCGATGTGGGAAACTTGGGCATTTCAAAAGAGATTGTCGAGTCAAGTTGAAGGAAACAAATATGGCGGAATCAAAAGATCAGATGAAGAATGGGGAAAATGTTTCACGGTGGAGGCTGCATCTTCAGGTACATCCACAACTAAAAATCTTGGAAATGATTGGATTGTAGATTCTGGTTGTAGGCATCATATTACCGGAGATGAGAAGTTATTTTCTAGCCTTCAGCGTCATGACGGGAAAGAAGTCATCATTACCGCGAACAATTCAATCCACCGCGTTGAGAAGGAAGGGATGGTTGTCATTGAAGGAGATGGTGGAAGTCCAATCACTCTCAAGAACGTGTACCATGTTCCTGGAGTAAGGAAGAATCTTCTCTCTGTAGTAAATGCGGTGGACTCAGATAACTACGTTTTATTTAGCCCAAGAGTCGTGAAATTCTTTAAAAATATTAAAGAGTTAAAGGCGGATGTGGTTCACACCGTAGCACGGGTTAAAGATTTATATGTTTTATCGGCCTCAAATTCTTATGATAAAAAGATGAGTACCAATGGCAATGCCTTTATATGGCATGCTAGGCTTGGTCATATAAATATGACTAAGCTCAAAGTGATGGTGAATAAGGATTTGGTCAGTGGGCTCCCAAAATTGAAGATTCAGGATGAAGGAAAACTTTGTGAAGGTTGTCAATATGGAAAATCACAGAGACTTCCATTTGACAACTCCACTTCACGATGCAGCGCTCCGTTGGAAAGGGTTCATAGTGATCTGATGGGTCCGATGAGAACATCCTCTTATTCTGGGTCTCGATATATGGGCAAAAGGCATGATATGTCAGCGTATGTCATCAACCGGATGCCACTTAGTCCGAACAATATGAAATCTCCTTATGAGATTGTTCATGGGAAGAAGCCAACGGTGAAACATCTCAGGATATTTGGATCAATCTGCTACGTTCATGTGTTCGACTCTCAAAGAACCAAGATGGAGGCAAGGGTGAAGAAATGCATCTTTATCGACTATGATGAAAAAAAGAAGGGCTGGAGGTGTATGGATCCAGAGACACACAGGTACACCGTGTCTCGTGATGTTGTCTTTGATGAAGTTTCTTCATATTATGGGTCACCTCAAGTCTTGGTTGAGCAAGATGGTGCGAGTTCCTCCAAGAGCGATGAACCAGCTTCTCAAATGCCAAGTGAGAGTGGAAGTCCTGAAAAGGAGACGCAAGGTGAAAGTGAGAGCACTAACCAAGAGGAAGAAGATCATGGTTCCATGGCTAATCAACGGCCAAAAAGGAATTTTGTTAGGCCTGCTCGGTTCAGAGATGAAAAGTTTGTCACTACTTGCTACTTTGCTGCTCCATTAGATGAAGATGAGCCGATCAATAAGTCGGTTGCCATCTACGGAGATAATCAAAGTGCTATCATGTTGGCTAATAATCCAGTGTTCCATGCAAGGACGAAGCATATTGAGTTAGAACATCACTTCATACGGGAGAAGGTGCTTGATGGAACGATTGAAGCTTTGGAGGTTCGAAGCGAGGACAACGTTGCAGATATCTTCACCAAGTCATTACCAAAGGGAAAATTCGAATTACTTCTCTCGAAGCTCGGGTTGGTTGACAAAATCAAGTTTAAGGGGGAGTATTGAAATTAAACTAGATTTTGGGCTAAGCTTAATTATGGGTTCATGATCCAACTAACATTTTTGGACCAAACCCAAAAATTAAGCTCAAGTTCTAGAATTTCTCTAGAAACATCATCACCTCCTTAAGTGTTCTAGATAATTCTATTAGTTAATAATTTAGATATTATGGTAGAAAGTTCTAGAGATTAGGAGAAGGTTTGTACGATATTTTGTAGTTTCTGAGCCTATAAATAGTTCCTTCCTCTCTCATTTGTAATATGTAGAAAAATTGAACAAGTGAAATAAAAACAAGTTCAAAGAAAGAGTGTTCATCATAATTTCTCTCATCCTCTCTAAGAGTCTTTCAATTATTCTTTAAGTGTTCTTCCATATTCCTCTTCATACTTAGAGGGTTTATTCTCTTTGTTTCTCTCGGATTTCTCGTATATTACGGTCTTGGGCTAGTGCTAAGCACTATCGGTGGTTTCTCAAGGACTAATACTTTATATTGGATTGTTAAGTCAATTGGTAACTACAATTCAGTGAATCATGTGAAGTATTCCTTGGTGTGTTTAGGAAAGTAGTAATGTATTTAATCTATAAGTGTATTATTTTTCTCATAGATTACTTCTTTGTTACAGCTGGTGTTCTGAGTTGTTTTGCTACACATGTGACAATCATCATTTCTGCCAATTTTTCTGAATTATACTCGGCCTTAACAATGTATTGTACTCTAAACCCGAATCTAATCATTCAATATAAATGTGGTATTTAAGTGTTTTAGGTTGCCGCTTCATGAACACGTAACGATTATTTCAATGAAATTTTCTGCAGGATATTCATATTACATGAAAAGAGGGGAATTGGATGAATATATTCAGGTAATATGATTTCCGTTTACATCAAGCATTCACCTATTTGATTGAATCATACATAGGATGACGAACATGTGCATAAATATTGCTATGCTTTGACATATTGCCAACTACTAAAACTAATATTAACGTAATTAAAACATTATTACATTCTTGGCAAGAGTTTATGGTCAGAACCAAAATTCTTCGTACCCCTCTGCGCCTTACCTATTACTACTCGATTTACATTTCTGATGATTGTTTTTTGTTGATAGTTTCCGTTATCGCGCGGGTATTATACTAAAATGTTTGGGATGTGGATTTGATAAAAGATGAACCTAGTCAAGCCAATATCACTCAAAGAATATAATCTCTTAATTATTTTCATTAATAAAAGAATATATATACAAATTTACAATTTTCATAATAGGAAAATTTTATTCCTATTCTATTCTCAAAACCCTATTCTATTTGTACAAGAATACTACAATTATGGTAATAATACAATGCTAATTAATTGCAAAATTATGGTACAAACCGTGATATACTTTCCATGTATATCACGGACAGATTTTGGCCTTTTTGGGCTGTGTGGTCTTTTACACCCCCGCAGTCATAGCGGGTGGTCTTCGTACGCTGAGACTGTCCCTAAAATCTTCAAATAGAACCGAGGGAAGATCCTTCATAAATATGTCTGCAATTTGATACCTGGAAGGGACATGACAGACGTGTATCTGTCCACGAGCTACCTTTTTTCGAACAAAGTAAATATCCATCTCAATATGTTTAGTGTGATGATGTTGAAACGGATTGCTAGAGAGGTATATAGCACTAACATTATCACAATAAACCAAGGTAGTTTTGTGAACGAGAAAGTGAAGCTCTAAGAGGAGATTACGGAGCCATGATTCAGAAACCACATTAGCCACCCCTCGATATTCGGCCGCTACACTAGAGCATGATAAGGTGGCTTGAAGTTTGGCAGACCATGAGACCAAGTTATCACCAAGGAACATACAATAACAATACGCAGAGCGTCTGGTGTCCGGACACCCACCCCAATCAGCATTTGTGTAAGTGACAAGTGTAGAGACCGACGATGGATATAGATGTAAGTCATAATCAAGAGTGCCTTGGATGTAGCGGATAATGCGTTTTAATCATGTGCTCAATCCGAGGATCATGCATAAACAAACAAACCTGGTGAATGACATACGTAATATTCGGTCGTGTAAAAGTGAGATACTGAAGTGCTCTTGCAAGACTGTGATAGTGGGTGGTGTCCTCGTATGGTACGTCGGTCGAAGCCTCTGGCTTTTATTTAGTATCAACTGGAGTGGCAGTGTACTTGCATGAGAACATACCAGCTCGCTCAATGATCTCATCTGCATACTTCCGTTATGATAAGAATAGCTCACCTGCATGAAAAGTGACAACAATCCCAAAAAGTAACTCAAGGGCCCTAAGTCTTTCATAACGAACTCAGAACTTAGCATTGTCATGATAAACTGACGCAGAGCATCAGAAGAGACAGTCAAGATAATATCATCCACATATAATAGTATATAAGTCAGGGAAGTACCAAGACGATATATGAACAATGAATTATCAGACCTGTTATGAGAAAACCTAATAGTCGAAACATAGTCTGTAAATCTCTTATACCAAGCCCGTGGGGTCTGCTCAAGCCCATACAAGGACTTCTTCAATAAACAGATATGATGAGGATAACTGAGATCTCTAAAACCTAACAATTGATGCATATAAAATGTTTCCTTAAGATAACCATGTAAGAACGCATTCTTCACTTCTAACTGATGGATACGTCATGTCTTCGAAAGAGCCAAGCTGAGAACAGTGCAGCAGGCTTGACCACCGGACTAAATGTTTCACTACAATCTATACCAACCTGATGAGTCTTACCATCACCTACAAGACGAGTCTTATGCCTCACAAAAAAATAGTCATTTTCTTTATGAGTAAAAATCCACATAGACCGAATAATATTTACACCAGAGGGACAGGGTACCAACTCTCACGTCTTATTATCAATTAGAGCATTATATTCATCGGTCATAATAATTTTCCAATTCGGGTCATTTAAAGTTGAAACTGGGCTACGGGGTAGAGGTGATTTAAGAATATTAGAATTGAGATTAAAATGTCTTTTCGGTTAAAAAATACCCCGCTGACTACGAGTAACAGGTCTATGACTCGAGGGAGAATTTGTTGGATATTGAGAAACAACGGATTGGGTGAGGGACTGGCCAGCAGGCATTGGTCCTTATGGCCCAATAGCGGAGGCAGTAGGTAATATCGACACTAGAATGGGGGCTGGACTAGTTTCGGAATTAGGCTGGACAACTGGCCTAGTTACCGAAACTGGGGCTGAAAGGGACGATACGGTAGGTCCAGGGGGAAGTGGGCCCGCTGGTGGATTGTAGGTGTGGGACGTGTTCGATAAATGGTGGATAATATATGGAGAGACATCGTCATCTAAAAAAATATACGAACTAGGCACGAGACTACTCACTTTAGCAAAGGAAAATTGGGTTTCATCAAATAACATGACGACTAATGATTATTTTAATAGATGATAATAAATATATTTGTAACCACGATGTTTAGATGGATAACCCAAAAACACACAAGGGGTAGACCGGTCCTGAAGTTTGTTAATTGTGGTGGACAAAAATAGTGGATAACATAAGCACCTAAAGACCCAAGATGTGAATACGAAGGAGTCTTATTATGTAAGATTTGAAGAGGGGAGGAACATACCAAACCTTTTGTAGGAAGTATGTTAAGAATATAAGTAGCAATTTGTAGAGCATGATGCAAAAAGGAAAGGAGTACGGAAGCATGGAACAATAAAGTGCGAACAATGTTATTAATGGTACGAATTTTGCGCTCAACTTTCCCATTTTGTGAGGACGTATGAGGACAAGAGAAATGAAAATTTATCCCATTAGTAGCACAAAATCCCAAAACAACCCATTATCATATTCTTTGTCATTATCACATTGAATATTTTTTATTTTCCGGTCGAACTGGGTACGGATGAATGCACTAAATTATAAAAAGGTGGAAAATACTTGAGATTTTTTCGCTAACGGAAAAGTCCATAAAAATTATAATAGTCATCCAAAAATAAAACATAATATCGATGGCCCAAAGAACTGAGAACAGGAGACGTCCATAAATAGCTATGAATAATATCAAATGACATTAAATTACGAGAAGTAGAGTCTACAAATGGCAATCTAACAAGTTTTCCTAGAGAACAAGATTGACAAATTGGAGTACTACGCGTGCCCTTACAAGAAATAAAATTATTTTTATGTAAAGAAGAAACAATAGACGACCAGGGTGACCCAAACGTGTATGTCATAAGGAAGGAGCGAGAGCCGCAAAAGTAGATGGCAAGGCTTGACTCGAGAGACCGGATGTGGGCGTGATAGGATAAAGATCTCCCTACTATCACATTTCATGAGAGAGATCCCCATCTTGAAATCTTTCATAGAAAACTCAAAAGGATCAAAATCAACAGAAACTCAATTATCAGTGGTGCATTTACGGACAAACACTAAAATTTTAATTAAGTTAGGGGCATTTTTCAAGATAAGAGGTGGATGGGAGATGTCACGACCCAACCCCGGGGCCGCGACTGGTACCCTACCGGGGTACCCTGTTAGGTATATGTCAGAGAATAGCAGCGGAACATACATAACACATAACTTATAAAAAGGGTAAACATCACTGGCCAGCCGATAAGGCTGTCTTCCATAAAACATACTTAAACAAAGTATAGTAGTACAACTGGTTCTTATAGCCCAAAACATATATGTGACCACGCACTTAAAGATAACAATCGTGGCGATTGGGGCCCCGCCATACCCCGAATGTACAAAATACCTATAGCATCGTGGAATGTCCGTACCGATAAACAAGCTTCCGAGGAATGGAGCTTCGACACCGAATAGTGATCCTAAGAACGAGGATCCACAATCGCTACCCTTACCGCAGATAACGCAGCCCCCGAGGAAGGGGGTCAGTACACAATATGTACCAAGTATGTAAAGCTGGAAAATACTGTAATAATGATATCATAAGTCTAAAAGTAAGCTGGGGTCATAGAAGAAAATCAAAATACCTTTGACTGTGCCTTACTAACAATGAGAGTGACAAGTATATATAATACTGCATAAAATAGGGGCCTTAGGATCAAAACAGGGTACCTCGCCCATAGTATCAATAAGCACCCCTACTCCTGGGACTATTTCACCCGCATAGGTCCTGTGGACCCGCATGAGGTATTCCTCGCATAGTCAGACTACCGCACGGGACTATTTCACCCGCATAAGCCCATAAGGACTCGCGTGAGGTATTCCTCGCATCACGGGTAGCAAATCCACTAACAGGTGGTATAACGATCTTGGGGACTTACCCTCGGATATACTCTTACCGGCGGATGGTATAACGATCTTGGGACTTTCCCTCGGATATACTCTTACATCAAGCGGTGTATGACGATCTTGGGGCTTGCCTCGACATACTCTTACACCAAGAAGGTGGTATGACGATCTTGGGGCTTGCCCCTCAGACATACTCTTATCCTGGAGAAGGTGGTATAACGATCTTGGGGCTTGCCCCTCAGATATACTCTTACCCTAGCTCAAACTGTCATCATATCATAATCATAAATAAGTTAAGAAAACTTATAACTTCTTATTAGTCTTGTTCATATACCCTCTCATTTTAGTTTACTTAAGGCACTTAATCATATCTTTAATAAAAGTAAACCGGGAATTTAACTCAAGTACTACATACTTCAACTCTTTTAAAAATGACTCTTCTTTATACATAAAAACCCTTGGGCAATTGATGCCTTAGAACCAATTTGCCTCTTCATATACTTATCTTACTTTAGAGTAAATCTCTTCTCATTAACCTTTTATGAAGCTAATAAACCAACTTCCCATAAAGTTGTTATATTAACTCTATACTTTAGTAAAATCATACTTTTCCCCTAACCAAGGGACTTATACATTCTTAAAACGAAACAAGTCATTATATACTTAAAACAAGTAAGAATACCAAATCTTGTACGTCTACTGTACTACATAGTTTCATCTATTCATGCTCAAGAGATAGGAAAGTTTCACATACCTTTTTGATCAATCCACTTGCTAAGTCCAAACTACCGCAAGTAATATGTCAACCTAAAATAACCATGATACGTTTATTAACCTCTAATTTCAATGTAGAATAATCTAAACTCAAAGCCACTAAATTATATGGAAAATTGGGCAGCATTTCCTTTGTTTCTACATACTTTGTCACCTTTCACAAGGCCGAATTTATCATCTAAACGCCACATTTAAGGCTCAACAATCCAACACTTCAAAGGGGATTACACACCTAAACTTGGGTGTGTAAAATTCTGCCCCAATAGGTACAACAATTCACTAAATAATTCTAAGGTAGTTTTTAGGCTAAAACATGCTCATAATATCTTCTTAACCAATTCCTTCACATTCAAACCATAGTTCTTACATGCAATGAGTCTAAGATCATTATTTACTACCACAAGTTCTTCCTTCTTAACATGCAACACTAAAAACTAATTATAAAGGAGGAACCATTACCTTAGAGCTTTAGCCAAATTTATTCCAACAATTTTGCTAGCCTCCTTTCCAAGAACACCACCACAACAACCTTCACAAGCTAGCCACAAGCTTCCCTCTTTCTTTTACTTTTTCAGATTTTTCTTTAGGCTTGAATTTCTCTTGGAATTTTAGAGAGAAGTGGGAGCTTAAGCTTTAGAGAGAGAGAGAAATTGGAAGATGACCAAGTCTTCAAGACTTGATCAATATATTGCATGCAAGAAAATCAGATGGGGGGGGGGGGGACACTTTTCACCCTCCCAAGGTCTTTTAAAAGAAAATCTGACTTTTTCTAAGTCTTTCCGCCTAAAAAACCTGGCCGCAACCTCCAGAACTTTCGCCGCGCCTCATCCCAGCCATGGCGCAAGGCAACTTCAGCGACTCGATTTCTCGCCATGCTTTCGCGCGCGCCGCTGCCTCAGATCCGCGCCGCGCCCTGCCGCTTTGTCCAAACACATTTCTGTCCGATCACGACCGAACTTGTAATTCTCATAACTTTCTACTCCGACGTCCTATCGACGAACGGTTGGTTGCGTTGGAATCTAGACTCAACGAACTACGCCCTAGGCCTTTGAAACACTTAGGAACTCTCAATGTACCGGGTCATAACCCGCCTTAAAGTTGACTAAAACCCGTCCGGAATAATCCGTCAACCTACCCTTTGAAAATTTAAGTCTTACATGATTTCGTACGCTCTCATACGTAGGGTCAGAACTACGGGGTATAACATTCTCCCCCCCTTAGAAACATTCGTCCCGAATGTTCCCTCTAGGCTTACTCAAATCACAACATCGACATAGACCCTCTTAACTATTCTTTTGCAAATAAAGAAGCTCCACGAGCCACAACATACCAAGCGTAAATGCTAAATCAAAACTAACAAGCGGAAAGTGGGTTACACGGAGGTATAGGAAATAGGTGAGGTACTTCTTCATCATGTCATCCTCTGCTTCCCACGCCATTTCCTCCTGCTCGCTCCGCCATAGACCTTGACGGAAGCCACGCCTTCGTCCGGTCGCTTAACTCGACGATCGAGTATCGCTACGGACTCTCCTCATACGATAACTCTTCCGCTACTGACATCATGAACCGTGCACTCTAGATGGATCTCCAATACATTTCCGCAACATGGACACATGGAAGATCGATGTACCGCTTCCAAATCGGACGGCGATTCTAACTCATAGCAACTCGCCTACCCTACGGACATCCGATATGGCCCAATGTACCTGGGCTAAGCTTCCCTTCTTTCCAAATCTCATCACGCCTTCATGGCGATACCTTTAGAAAACCCAATCATCTATCTCAAATTCCAAGTGTCGACGCCGATGATCTGCATACGACTTCTACCGACTGAGCCGCCAACAACCGCCTCGGATAAGATTCACCTTATCCATCGTCACGAACTAAGTCCGCCCAACTAATCGAACTTCTCCCACTCGAACCAGCCTATCGGTGACTGCACTTCCTCCCGTATAAGGCCTCATGGCGCCATCTCGAATCTGGAATGGTAGCCGTTGTTGTAAGCAAACCTACAAGAGGCAAATGATCCTCCCGGCTACCTCGAAATCAATAACACAAGCCCGCAGATATCCTCGTGTTCGATAGTGCGCTCGTCCGCTTGGCCCGAGGATGAAACGCCGCATCGAGACTCACGTGTCCCTAACCCTTCGAAAAGACCTCCGGTTAGCCGAGAATTGGGCTCTATCTCGATATAATCGACACCGACTCAAAGCGGTCTCACAATCTCTCTAATATATAATCGGCATAGTCTCACCGAGAACGCCGTTTCGATCAAGAAAATGGGCTGATTTCGTCAGCCTGTCGACAACTACCCAAATGGAATCATGCTTCCTCTGAGTGGTAGGTAGCCCTGTAATAAAATCCATATTTATCACCTCCCACTTCCAAGTCGGAATATCAATAGCATGCAATGACCACCGGCTTCGTGCTCAATCTTAACTCGCCGACAATTCCGCATCGTGCCACGAACTCCGCAACGTCCCGCTTAAGGCCATCCCACCAATACACGCATCTGAGGTCATGATACATCTTAGTCGACCCCGGATGAATAGAATAACGAGCACTGTGTGCCTCCCTGCATCCGCCGACGGTCCTCGCTACACGGAACACACAACCGCCCTTAAATCTTAGCACCCCATCAGCGCCACTCAAATAGACTCTCTCTTTCAACAATGGCATCTCGATACCGCACCAAAATCGGATCCTCATATCGCCTCTTCACCTCCTCGACGATAAGACTCGCAACCTCTCGAACCTGAATTCCATCACTATCGAACCAACCAAACGAACCCCAAGGCTCGCTAGGCGATGTATCTCTGACCATATCCTCTTCTGGCTGAACATCGCATGGACTACCCATCGACCGCGACTGGCGGCATCTGCAACTACATCGCCTTCCCCGGTGGTACGAATATCAACATCGTAATCCTTAAGTAGCTCCAACCACCGCCTCGCCGCAAGTTCACTCCTCCTCGTGAAGATGTACCGAGACTCTTGCGTCCGTAAATGTCCACACGCACTCCATATAAATAATGTCTCCGGATCTTCAAGGCATGAATCATCGCCGCCAACTCCAAGTCATGTGTGAGATAGTTCTTCTCATGCTTCCTGCCGCCGAGACGCATAAGCTATAACCTTGCCGCGTCCGCATCGCGACGCACTCCAAGCCCGACACCGACGCGTCACAATAAACCATATATCCATCTAAGCCTCCGGAAGAGTAAGAATCGGGCGGCCGTCAACTTCTCCTTTAGCATCTGAAACTTTCTCACAAGTATCCACCGAACATAGCCGTTTCTCGAGTCGATTAGTCAAAGGTGAAATAGAAGCAAACTTCTACAAACCTCCGATAATAACTCGCAGGCCCAAAGTGCGCACTCGGTCCGCTAGCTGGTCCGCCAAGTCTTGATCGCCTCAATCTTAGTCAGACAACCAATACCGCTACCCGATAACATGTCCTAAGAAAGCCACCGGCTAACGAACTCGTGACTTCGAGAACTTGGCATACAATCGCGGCCTCTGAGGACTCCTAAAACCGTCCTCAAATGATTCAGATGCTCTCGCTCAGGCGCGAATACACCAAGATATCATCAATAAACACTATAACGAACATATCCAAGAATGGCATGAACACCTATTCATCAAATCCATGAATACCGTTGGGCGTTGTCACCAAAGACATTACCACGAACTCATAGTGCCCATACCGGTCCCGAATGCATCTTTGGGATATCCGCTTTCTAACTCGTACTGATGGTAACCGGATCGCAGTGTCTATCTTGAAAACACTTTGCACCCTGCAATCGTCAAACAAATCGTCAATCCCGGGAGGATATCTGTTTCGATAGTTACATTGTTCACCGTCAGAATCAATACACATACGCAGCTGGCCCCATCCTTCTTCTTCTTTACAAATAACACCGCGCTCCCAAGGAGAAACACTTGGCCTAATAAAGCCTTTCTCCAAAGAAATCTTTCACCGGTCCTTCAATTCCTTCAACTCGGCAGTGCCATCCTCGTATGGCGAATAGATATCGGTCGAGTATCTGGCGCCAAATCAATGCAAAATTCAATCTCCCTCTCAGGAGGGATACCCGGAAGCTCGTCTGGGAATACGTCTGAAACTCCCTAACGATCGAATCGATCAAGGTCCGTATCTCACCTCGATTTAATACCCAACCATATGGTAGATATACCCTTCCGCACCATCTTCCTAGCCTTGAGGTAAGAAATAAATTTACCTACGATGCAAGATTCCTCTTCCACTCGGCAACGGCCACGAACCGAACCGAACTAATCTCTCATACCACGTGGGCATAGCAAGACGCCAGCCAATCCATACCCATAATCACATCAAAGTCCGCCATATCCAACTCTATCAAGTCGGCTGAGTCCGACGACTATCTATAGTCACGTGGCAAGCCTTATACACCCGCCGCCTACCATCGAATCACCATCGGGCGTAGCCACCTCAAAAGGTCTTATGGACTCGGGCTCTATCCCTATTCTACCGCAATATGAGGGGATATGTAGGACAAGGTAGAACTCGATCTATCAAAGCATATACATCACAAAGAAGAAACCAATAATGTACGTGACGACATCCGTGACGCCCCGGTCCCGCTGATCGACATAGCATATATGCGGTTCGAGGACCGCTAGAATCGAACCCCTACCACGACCTCTCGCCGCGCTGGCCGCCCATAAGTACCGCCACCGGGCGTCTAACCATCGAAGATGAAGATCCAAAGAATGCACCGCCGGCTGAACTGCATGCTCCCGCCGCCAAGGACGGACAATCCTTCTTCGGATGGCCTCACGCCACAAGAGTAGCACGCCTCAACCCATACGGCACTTCGCCGGATGAGACCTACCGCGTCGAACGCACCGGCAGGTAGGTGGTCTCGATTGCGCCGGCTGCCTCGCCTCGAAACTCAAGTCCCGAGCCCCGACTGCCTCAATAACCTCGCTGATCGTACTCCCGCCGGAAATCGGTAAGGAGCACTCAGGCCGGCCGGAATGTGACCTAGTTCGCCGAGGCCGCCGCCTCGAAAACTACCACGAACTCGCTGCCCCGCCTTCGGGCCGCCCAAATCTAGCCGATCCCGCCTCTCTCGCCTCAATCCTCGCATGCGCTGCATCTCCGGCAATATCCATCTCGGTGAAGAGCCACCCCAAGCACGCAGAATCATACGACGGTCTAACCCCATCACATATCGATGAACCACGCTCGCCATGTCGCCACTATGGTGTGCGATATCGGCCAAGGAGTCGAACTCGTCAGACTTCGATAGTCCTCCCATCCTGTCTCAAGGTCAAGAACCTATCTACGCGGCTCTCTCACCTCGGGAGGCAAGAAGTGGTCTAGAACGCCTCAGTGAACTCCTCCCAATCACCGGAAGAGCATCATCACCCTCGACAATACCATGACTCAAAACCGCCAACGCAATATCGCGTAACCGTAAGAAGCTAGTATAATAGACTCACCCCGATGCCCTAAGGACCGTGATGGTCCGGTCAGAATCGCCGGACAAACTCCTGCGGATCCTCTCAAATCTCGAACCATAGAACTCGGGTGGGTGACAACCCAAGAAATCCCGAATCCAGAAATCGTCGGCTTGGGTTGGCGCCGCTTCCCGCTTGCCGCCGCTCGCCACTATGCTGTCAAGAATCCGACCGCCTCGTAATCTTCGTACTCGGACTCGATCGCGGATCGAGGCTCCGCATCGCGGTCTCGTGAGCCGCTCGCCGCTCGAACTCACGAGGCCGGGCGACGACGTGGAACTCGCCGCCTAAACACCATCTCTGGTAAGGATCGTGCTCGTGCCTCGTGACTCTCCGCATCCCACTAGCAAAGACCTCACCGCCTAGCCCTTCGGTCGCGGTTGCCTTGCGCGAGGCATAATCGATACATAAAGGAAAACATCGGAGGAGGTTCAACCTATAACTCACTCTATTGCACGATCTTAGAGTGAAAGAATGGAAACCAATCCTAAATGTCTGCAGCCTCCACGATTATAGATGTGCACGACACACCGATAATCAAGACTCTACTAGACACGGTCAGAGACACTTTCCGAGGACTAATCGCTCGATACCACTTTTGTCACGACCCAACCTCGGTCACGATCGTACTTACCGGTACCTCGCCGTATATGTCGAGAATAGCGGTGAACATACATAACACATAACTTATAAAAAGGGTAACATCATCGCCACCGATAAGTGTCGTTTTCCATAAAACATACTTAAACAAAGTATAGTAGTACAACTGGTTCTTATAGCCCAAAACATATATGTGACCACGCACTTAAAGATAACAATCATGGAGGACAGTGGCCCCGCCATACCACGAATGTACAAAATACCTATAGATCGTGGAATGTCCGTATCAATAAACAAGCTTCCGAGGAATGGAGCTTCGACACCGGAATAGTGATCCTAAGAACGAGGATCCACAATCGCTACTTACCGCAGATTGAACGCAGCCCCCGAGGAAGGGGGTCAGTACACAATATGTACCAAGTATGTAAAGCTGGAAAATACTGTAATAATGATATCATAAGTCTAAAAGTAAGATGGGGTCATAGAAGAAAATCAAAATACCTTTGACTGTGCCTTACTAACAATGAGAGTGACAAGTATATATAATACTGCATAAAATAGGGGCCTTATGATCAAAACAGGGTACCTCGCCCGTAGTATCAATAAGCACCCCTACTCCTGGGACTATTTCACCCGCATAGGTCTTGTGGACCCGCATGAGGTATTCCTCGCATAGGTTGTACCCGCCCGCATGGGACTATTTCACCCGCATAAGCCCATAAGGACTCGCATGAGGTATTCCTCGCATCATGGGTAGCAAATCCACGGAACAGGTGGTATAACGATCTTGAGGACTTACCCCTCAGATATACTCTTACCCCGAAGCAGATGGTATAACGATCTTGGGGACTTTCCCCTCAGATATACTCTTACACTGAAGCAGCTGGTATGACGATCTTGGGGCTTGCCCCTCATACATACTCTTACACTGAAGAAGGTGGTATGACGATCTTGGAGCTTGCCCCTCAGAAATACTCTTACCTTGGAGAAGGTGGTATAACGATCTTGGGGCTTGCCCCTCAGATATACTCTTACCCTAGCTCAAACTGTCATCATATCATAATCATAAATAAGTTAAGAAAACATATAACTTCTTATTAGTCTTGTTCATATACCCTCTCATTTTAGTTTACTTAAGGCACTTAATCATATCTTTAATAAAAGTAAACCGGGAATTTAACCCAAGTACTACATACTTCAACTCTTTTAAAAATGACTCTTCTTTATACATAAAAACCCTTGGGCAATTGATGCCTTAGAACCAATTTGCCTCTTCATATACTTATCTTACTTTAGAGTAAATCTCTTCTCATTAACCTTTTATGAAGCTAATAAACCAATTTCCCATAAAGTTGTTATATTAACTCTATACTTTAGTAAAATCATACTTTTCCCCTAACCAAGGGACTTATACATTCTTAAAACGAAACAAATCATTATATACTTAAAACAAGTAAGAATACCAAATCTTGTACGTCTACCGTACTACATAGTTTCATCTATTCATGCTCAAGAGATAGGAAAGCTTCACATACCTTTTTGATCAATTCACTTGCTAAGTCCAAACTACCGCAAGTAATATGTCAACCTAAAATAATCATGATACGTTTATTAACCTCTAATTTCAATGTTGAATAATCTAAACTCAAAGCCACTAAATTCTATGGAAAATTGGGCAGCATTTCCTTTGTTTCTACATACTTTGCCACCTTTCACAAGGCCGAATTTATCATCCAAACGACACATTTAAGGCTCAACAATCCAACACTTCAAAGGGGATTACACACCTAAACTTGGGTGTGTAAAATTCTGCCCCAATAGGTACAACAATTCACTAAATAATTCTAAGGTAGTTTTTAGGCTACAACATGCTCATAATATCTTCTTAACCAATTCCTTCACATTCAAACCATAGTTCTTACATGCAATGAGTCTAAGATCATTATTTACTACCACAAGTTCTTCCTTCTTAACATGCAACACTAAAAACTAATTATAAAGGAGGAACCATTACCTTAGAGCTTTAGCCAAATTTATTCCAACAATTTTGTTAGCCTCCTTTCCAAGAACACCACCACAACAACCTTCACAAGCTTCCCTCTTTCTTTTACTTTTTCAGATTTTTCTTTAGGCTTGAATTTCTCTTGGAATTTTAGAGAGAAGTGGGAGCTTAAGCTTTAGAGAGAGAGAGAAATTGGAAGATGACCAAGTCTTCAAGACTTGGTCAATATATTGCATGCAAGAAAATCAGATGGGGACACTGGTCACCCTCCCAAGGTCTTTTAAAAGAAAATCTGACTTTTTCTAAGTCTTTCCGCCCAAAACTGGCCACAATAAACCTCCGCAGCCTCTTCGAACTTTCGCGCCGCTGCATCTGGCGCAGCGCGCTGCAACTTCAGCGACCCTCGCATTTCGCGCCATGTCTCGCATCCGCGCCTCACTGCCGCTTTGTCCGAAACACATTTCCGATCACAAGACCGAACTTGTAATTCTCATAACTTTCTACTCCGACGTCCTATCGATGAACGGTTGGTTGCGTTGGAATCTAGACTCAACGAACTACGCCCTAGGCCTTTGAAATACTTAGGAACTCTCAATGTACCGGGTCATAACCCGCCTTAAAGTTGACTAAAACCCGTCCGGAATAATCCGTCATCCTACCCTGTGAAGATTTAAGTCTTACATGATTTCAGACGCGCTCACACGTAGGGTCGAACTACGGTATAACATTCTCCCCTTAGAAACATTCGTCCCGAATGTTCCCTCTAGGCTTACTCAAATCACAACATCGACATAGACCCTCTTAACTATTCTTTTGCAAATAAAGAAGCTCCACGTGCCATAACATACTGATGCAGGGCCGCGGCGCTGAAACCTCCGCAGCCTCTCTGAACTTTCGGCGCCGCGCCCTGCTGTCCTGGCGCCGCGGCGCTGCAACTTCAGCGACCCCTCAGTACTTTCGGCGCCGCGGCCCTGCATCCGGCGCCGCGGCCCTGTCGCCTTTGTCCGAAACACATTTCTGTCCGACTTCGCACTGAACTTGTAATTCTCATAACTTTCTACTCCGACGTCCTATCGACGAACGGTTGGTTGCGTTGGAATCTAGACTCAACGAACTACGCCCTAGGCCTTTGAAACACTTAGGAACTCTCAATGTACCGGGTCATAACCCGCCTTAAAATTGACTAAAACCCGTCCGGAATAATCCGTCAACCTACCCTTTGAAAATTTAAGTCTTACATGCTTTCGTACGCTCTCATACGTAGGGTCAGAACTACGGGGTATAACAGGAGATCTCCCTAAATATTATGTTTTTTTATTATTATCACATCGTCATTTTATTTTAATAATTTTTCATCTCTTTAAATCATTTTTTCTTTCAAATAATGAACCCTTTTATATTTTTAAACCACAACCCATTTTTTAATTCCATAACGCCCACCTAAACTTTCTACCCAACCACAAAAACCCACCAACCCAAAGGAAAGGGAGCAGCCCAATACGGCCACCCCAGGCCCAACAAACCCGAAGCCCATCTCCCTTACCTCCCTTTTTTTATTTTAGAACACTAAAAATAAAAACAAAAACCTAAGATAACACTACAAAAAAAACTACCCTCTTATTTTCAAAACCCTTTCACTCTCAATCCGCCGCTGCCACCAAATCTGCCGGATTTTCCGGCCACCAAATCTGCCGGAAAATTCGGTCCCTTCTCTTTCACTCCCCTATATCTCAATCCTCTCATTTTCTTTAAAAGAAAAAAAAAAGGACAGCAGCCGCACATACACTTCTCCCATTTTTTTAACTCCTCATTTCTCTCCTCTTCACTCGAACCAGCCGTCAATCCCCACCGGAGTTGAACTCCGGAGAACTCCTAAAACCCCCACACGCCATCACCCCCCTTTACCCCACACCCCACCAGCCACATAGCACACACTCTCCTTCAGTTTTCTAGACCCCCATTACTCACTCCCACACCCTTCGCCGGAGCTCCGACCCACTAACTCGCCGACCTCAACCCCTCTTCCGTCGTCGCCCTAACTCCGGCGAACCATCCACACAACCACCACCACTGTTAAGCGCCGACGAACCACCATTTTTGCTCTATTTTCATCTCGTTTTGAGTCTATTATAGTTCTATGATTGCTTTATCATTATTATTGTAGTGTTTATTCCCTCTTTTCCGATAACTGTGGTGTTTTACGACCTGATCTGTCGGCTCCAGCGAACTTGCTAATATGTTGCTCATAATGGGCTGTTGTTGGTCATTTAACTGCTGTTTATGCTACCCGAAACTGTTTTGACCATTTCGCCGCTTTACTCTTTTATTAGAACTGGTTTTGAACAGATATTTTTGGCCATCTTGCTACTGATTCTTGGTCATTTTTGCTGTTGATTTTTGGGCCATTTTGCTACTGATTTTGGGTCATTTTGTTACCGATTTTGGCCATTTTTGTTGTTGGTTTCGGCCATTTTGCTACTGATCTTATGGTCATCGTGCTACTGATTTTTGGTCATTTTTGCTAGGGGCGAGTGGATCCGGGTACCCTACCATTTTTGAACTATCCGGACCCTACTCTGTAAAAGACCGGTTTCTAAATTTACTATCCGGAACCTACCCGTAGCAATCATTACCCGGAACCGACCCGGACCTTGCGGTTCCGGGTAGGTTCCCTGGTACCCGTGCTCACCCTTAGAAAATAGACAACAATACATAAGAAGACAAATTTACCAGAGTGTTGAGATCGAATTTTTCTTACCAAAGTTACTGTATTTTTTTTCAAAATCTATTTCCTTTAGAATGAATTTAATTTGGATCTTTGAAATTTAAATAAAACAAGTGTCACTTATTTAGATGTATAAATGGAAAGGAATAATATATTGGAGACTATCAACAGTATCTTTCATTATTGAGGCTGTTGGGTTTGCTTAATGATAGATTGGAAAATATGAAAATTAGGGTATGGGTTGTGTATCAAGTATCAATCGGTCTGGGCCTAAAAATTAGGATCGGACTGGCCAATAAATTAAATGTCTCAAAGACCAAAACTAAATAATTTTAATGGGGGTAGGTTCATAGGGTCCGGGTTCCCGGTCTCTATTTTCTGAAACTGGAACCGGAACCGACATTTATTGGTTCCTAATTTTACTACCCGAAACCTACCCGTTATTCTAATATATCTACCCAGAACCTACCCGTTAGTGTCGGTTCCGATCGGGTACCTGGGTACTTTGCATCTGTGCTCACCCCTAATTTTTGCTGTTGATTTTTGGGCTATTTTGCTGCTGTATTTTTTGGGCCAATTTACCACAGTTTCGAGGCTCACAAGCTGCATTTTTAGACTATTATTGATGTTTCGTCTTAAAAAAAACATTGTTGCATTTATGGCTGAAAATGTTGCATTCTTGAGACGAGTTGCTTGTTGCAATTTTAGATCAATTCGCTACTGTTTTTAGGCTAAATGGCTGCTTCTCCTTAGGCCAATTCGAAACGGAAATGAATGCAGCTATTTTCCAAGTCTTTAAGGCTACAATTCTGATATCAACGGATACTACATTTTTACATGATTGTTACTGCATTTTTTTAAAAGAAATTCAAAATCATTACAAGCTTCTAAGCAGTTACTGGTCTGAATAGTGGCATTCCGATATTTCCAGATGCTACGCTGGGTGGAAATTCCACTGATTTGAACATGATACTACACTTTGGCCGATGAAAAAATATCTGTTGATTTTGGAGTCCTCCACAATTGAAAAGACGTAAAATAAAATCTTGAAATTTTATATATATTTTACTATTTCTAATCGTTTGTTCTTGACAACTTGGGAAGAATGCCTATAAAGTCTAAGAAGACAAGATACCCTTCGGGGTTTTATTTTTTGTTGTTGTATTTAATTTCAGTTTTATTTTATTATGTATTGTATTTTGTTGTAATTATAATTATTGACAATGTTTAGAATAAGTAGATTTAGAATTAATAATTAAAATGATAGATTAAAATCAGAAACCGCTAGTTTATTTATTTTTAAGTCTGTCGCAATACTTTCAAACATTTTTTCCTTAAAGCACATATTTTCTAAAGTCGATAAATAATTAACCTTGGTTTGACCGGATAACCGCAAGTTAGCGGATCTTAAAGGATGGCTAACCCCTTCCCTTTAGGATAATAAAGAACCCTGATCCAGAATTTCATTAGTGTCATGCCCCGACTTTTCCTAAGCCTTTACTTAGGGCGTGATGGCACATGGACAATTATTTCCCACCAGGAGCATCATTTAATTCTCTTTATTTAGAAATTTGAACTTATATTCAAATACGGAGCTATTAATAAAAATAACAATAAAGAAATCTGTTTATCACTTTATTGAAAACATAACGTGAGCCCATGCTCGTGCAAATATTGTTTCTACATAGACATACTGACAAAGATTATTCTAAGTTGGAAGGGAGACCATTCCACACGGGCATTTCCCGAGACACTGAATCGACATTCAACTCGACGTACCAAGCCCAAGCAATGGACTTGGTATTACAAGAGGTCATGGACGATCGCTAGCCTTGGCGTGAGTCTTTCCTCTATCACGCTGAAACATGTTAAATAAAGAGTCAGCCCTACCATCTGGGGCTGAGTGAGAACCTTACCTTGCAATTCAAAGTAACACCACAATATTCCAAGTGCAATCACATTATAACGTAATAAGCATATTGCAAAAATATACCAGGTTACAACATTTTTAAATATGCAACAACTCCTCATAGGAAATTCTCGGTTTAACTAACACTTCATTTTATCTCGTATTATACGTTAAGACATTCCCTTGCATTTTCATATGTTTATTACATTTATATATTTGTGAACGCGTATTCACTTTTCATATTTATATATAGGTGAACATGTATTCATCTTTCATATTTGTTGCGGCGTGCAACCCGATCCATTATATTTACGTATTTGTGAACACGTATTCACTTTACGTTTTGTTGCGCGCAACCCGATCCATTATGTTTACGTATTTGTGAACGCATATTCACTTTACGTTTTGTTGCGGCGTGCAACCCGATCCATTATGTTTACGTATTTGTGAACGCGTATTCACTTTACGTTTTGTTGCGGCGTGCAACCCGATCCATTATATATTTATGTGAACACGTATTCACTTTTTCATATTTTTCAGAAGATCGAATAAATATTATTCTCTTTCCCAACATTATGTCATTCATACTTGTAACAATTATAACTTTTTAATCATAACTTCAAATAAGGTGTTTCTCAAGCGGAAACTAAGGTAAGACGGGGATCTTTCACTGTACCAAATTTCATTTAAAACTACTTTGGGTAACTAACACAAATTTATCCTCAAAACAGCCACATGAAATCTCAAAACGACGAGAACAGAGAGCTACACGTCTCCATGTGTACCATCCTTTTATATTCTGTACCATTTGGTACAGATTTACACTTTCATTCGCTGCCCTTTCTGGATCTCGATAGATCCGAGGCAGAAACTTTAAACAGCGATAACTCTCAATCCGTAAGTCTGATAGACCTCCGTAAGGTCTCAAAATGTCCACAACAGAGAGATCTAAAATTTTCATTTAACACCAATTTTCATATTTCCCACGGATTAGTACAGTTTTACGTTTCAACGTCCTGCCCTTCTGGATTCCGATGAATTCGAGGCAGCAACTTCAAACTACAATAACTCTCAACTCGTAAGTCCGTTTTAACCTCTATTTAGCTATATCTGTCCGTAACAGAGATATTTACAACCATGTAAATTTTTATATAATTCTAATAGGTAAAACGCAATAAAAACAGTCCGTAATTATGCCTTTCCGAATTTCGGCCAAATCTAAGGCAGGAACTTTGAACTATGATAACTTTCAAACCGTATGTCCATTTTACCTCATTTTTGGTTCTATATGATCATAATAGAGAGGTGTACCATTCTTCCGAATTTCATAAAATTCTAACGATTATAACTCAGTGAAACCAGTTCGTAAAGTTCATGACGCAACTAGTTGTCTAAACAATCAAAAGCTCATTATTTCTTTTCAACACTCAATTCTTATTCTAACATGTATTGAACTTAAAATAAAGGATGTTATCAAGAATTTCTGAGTGAGAAAACTCACTTTGTAAGCGTGAAAAAGGATTGTGGTTCGGTTGCTACAAGTGGTCCTTGCTCTTTAGTGTTCCCTAATTTTCTTGTTCTCCTTCCTCCCTTGATATTTTCCTGATTTTTTTCCTTCTTGTTCACTTGATTTTTTTCCTGATTTATATTCCTTGTACTAGGTACTTTATTTTGTGTCAAATACACTATATAAGTTGAGGTGAGTTGATGTGTTTGTATAATTTATGGGAGGAAATGAAAAGGGTGTGGGGAGGGAGGACGCACAAAGATGCATCCGCTCTTTTTTTCTTATTTTCATTTTATCTATCTATTTATCCAACTTTAACACTAACTCCATCTCATGCAATTTATTCTTTGTTTTCTTATATATATATATATTTTTATTAAACCAACCAACAACTATTATTATTATTTTTTTTTTCGGACTTTACAATTAGTTTCGCGGACCATCATATGGAGATCATTTGCAGTATTTTATTGCATTAATTCAAGTGTCCTATTTAACTTAAATAATTAGGTGGCGACTCCTCAACTATAGCATTTTGCTCAATCCAGGGAACCACGCCAAAAAGCAGTACATTGCAGTTCCGTTCAGACCCCGCGGTCAAAAATGGGCGCGACAACTACGACTCCTCCAGTTCTGGGTCCAGTAACTGGGCCAACAATTATGCCCAGATCAGGCCCAGTTCGTTATACTATTTCCGGGTCCAAAGATCGCCCGATCACCCACTTTGCCGGCCACCCTCGTGTTGGTCAAGACGCCCATCGCCTAGTGGCGATCACACGTATCCCGAAAATTCCAAAAATTTACTCAATTCTCCACCGAGTCATAGACCAGTCACTTGTATTCAACGGGGTATTTTTAAACCAAAAAGACATTTTAATTTAAATTCTAATATTCTTAAATCACCTTTACCCCGTAATCTTGTGTCTGCTTTAAATGACCTGAATTGAAAAATTGTTATGACCGATGAATATACTGCTTTTATTGGTAATAAGACGTGGGAGTTGGTGCCCCGTCCACCTGATGTTAATATTATTCGGTCTATGTAGATTTTTGCTCATAAGGATAATTCTGACGGTTTTTTTGCAAGGCATAAGGCTCGGCTTGTAGGTGATGGTAAGAATCAACAGGTTGGTGTGGATTGTGGAGAGACATTTAGTCTGGTGGTAAAATCGGCTATCATTCACACTGTGCTCAGCTTGGCTCTTTCGAAAGCATGTCTCATTCATCAGTTAGATGTGAAGAATGTTTTCTTACATGGTGATCTCAATGAGACAGTCTATATGCATCAACCCTTGGGGTTTAGGGATCCTAAATATCATCATCATGTATGTTTGCTGAAGAAGTCCTTGTATGGGATTAAACAATCTCCACGAGCTTGGTATAAGAGGTTTGCCGACTATGTTTCGACTATTGGGTTCTCTCACAACAGGTATGATCATTCATTGTTCCTATATCATCGCGGTTCTTCATTGGCTTATATACTCTTAGATGTAGAAGATATTATCTTGACTATCTCTTCTGATGTGTTACGTCAGTCTATCATGACAATGCTCAGTTTTGAGTTTATTATGAAAGACTTGGGGCCCTTGAGTTATTTTTTAGGGATTATTGTCACTCGTCATGCAGGTGGGTTGTTCTTATCTCAAAGGAAGTATGCAGTTGAGATCATTGAAAGGCCTGGGATGCCATCCTGTAAGTCTATTTCCACTCCGGTTGATACTAAACCCAAGTCGGGTGTTGCGGCTGGTTCACCTTATGAGGATCCGACACGCTATCGCAGTCTTACAGGGACCCTTCAGTATCTTACATTCACGAGACCGGACATTACGTATGCCGTACAACAGATGTGTTTGTTTATGCATGATCTCATGGTTGATCACATGAATGCGCTCAAACGTATTATTCGGTATATCCACTGGACACTTGAATTTGGCTTATATTTAAATCCATCATCGACGTCTACACTTGTCTTGTATGCGGATGTTGATTGGGGTGGCTGTTCGGATACCAGATTCTCTACGTCTGGCTATTGTATGCTCCTTGGTAATAACTTGGTCTCAAGGACTGCCAAACGTCAGTCGACTTTGTCCCGCTTCAGTGTAGAGGTCGAGTATCGAGAGGTAGCTAATGTGGTCTCTGAATCATGTTGGTTACGTAATTTGTTGTTAAAACTTCATTGTCCTATTCAGAAAGCGACATTGATTTATTGTGATAATGTTAGTGTCATCTACTTTCTGGTAATCCGGTTCAGCACCAGCGCACTAAACATATCGAAATGGACATTCACTTTATTCGCGAAAAGGTTGTCCATGGTCAAGTATGCGTCTTCCATACCCCTTCCAGGTATCAAATTACAGACATCTTTACAAAGGGTCTTCCCTCGGTCCTTTTTTAAGATTTTAGAGACAAGTCTCAGCGTACGAAGACCGTCTGCTATAATTGCGGGGTGTGTTAAATATATGTAATAGACACATAATATACACTTAATATATATCACGTGTTTGGACAGATTTGGACTCTCGGTGGGCGGTGGCCCATCGCGGTTTTGTGTATAGTTTATGTATATAATGTGTATTAGTTTTGTACCTTAATTAGTCTTGTATATTTATTATATTTATATAGTTAGTCTCCAAATATAATAAAGTTATAGAAATAGAATTTTTCTATTATGAAAATATGTAAAGTTATATATTGTCTTTCGATTAATGAAAATAATCAAAAGTACATAAATATGCACCAAAATGCTTCAAGATAGATAAATTTGCCAGTCTATATCTGGCATTTGTCATGATTCCCTCGGGTGTGTCTAAAATAAATAACTAGTTGACTGACATAATGCTCAGAAAGTAATAAAAAAGAGCTGTTCACCCAAACAAAGAGATGTTTTATTTCTTAATTTTGTAATATGCATTTTTACATTAAAGCCAAGAATGTTTTTATTATCTCTCTCGGCTCCTTTTTATAAAAAAATTATCCGCGCATCGCGCGAGTACGCATACTAATTTCAATTAACATCCTATGTATGAGGTTGTTCGAAATGGATACACGTTCAAAAAAAAAAAGGCCATAAGTTAAATGGTAGCATCAAAATTGGATACTTGTGCAATTCGGAGTTTGAATTCGGCCAGGAAGTCCCACACTGGAGAGTAAAGTGTTTCAAGGCGATTTCGTATTCAGCAAGCTCGATCCTAAAACTTATGGTTAAAAATAAAAGAGTACTTACCACTCCACTATGCGCGAGAAACTAAAATTAAAAATTAAAAATAAAAGAATACTTACCATTCGAACCCGAGACCTCTTATTTCAAAAATTTAAGAAGTCTTGAACAAAATAGATTTAATATATTAATGGGATGAATTGAGAGAGAATAGTTGAGTGACTCATTGGGCGACTTCAGAGCGTGACCTAAGATCGATAGGTAGAGAAAAATGATTTTGGAAAAAATATATTAAAATTAGACTCTGATACTATGTAAAAAAACGTAAGAGATATCAACACAAAACCTTAAATATGTTTTCCAAAACTAATATAAACTCATTTGAAAGTTCGCGCTACATATGTGGAGTATTCGAGAACCTCATCTAAATACATACGTTGTCAAATAGGAAACACATTTATTTATTTATTTTATATTTGTAATATCTTGTACTTGCATAAAAGTTTTATATCTTTGTTTGAAAACTTGAATCTCCTCTCATCAAGGGCGTAGTTAGCATGGGAAGTATGGGTTTGGTAGACTTGAGTATTTTAATCCAAATATTGTATATTTGTGAGTAATTAATCCACTGAAATAATGCATGTAAACTAAATTTCAGAATCCATAATCTTCACATTTAGAATTTATAAACCTTATATTGACAAACTAGATCACCTTATATTGCTTGTACATGACAATTTGTCATCGGAAACATCCTATATTAGTACTACTATTAATTTATTTATCACAAACGTTGTGCACAAATAATTTATGTTCTAAAATGATCACCTATGGCTCTTAGTGTAGGGTTTTGTCGGGTTCGTACACGCAACAAAATTTTAAAATTTATGTTTCAAACTCGACGGGGGGTTAAACTGATGGATGATTATATAATGAAAACACATAGAAATTATAATGCGTCGATAGAACACTTACAGTTTGCAAATCTGGAATCTTCTTCTTCAAGTGTAAGCCAATGGTGAGCACACAATCGTTCCTCGATTTGCAAGTCAAGACTCCAATATAATTACTCTTTCGGAAAGCTAGGAAATCCGACAGAATTTTAGCAGAGAATAATTCAAGTGAATTGGGTGTTAAAATAATGATTGAACCATCTATTTATAAATAAAAATCGCTTAGGATTTCCAGTGGTCGTGCCCGTAACCGAGACAGTGGGTCGTCCGACCCATCGTCACGCAGCCGCGCTCAATAGGTGGCGCTGAGGCACCGCTGCCCTTGGTCCTTTGAGCTGCGGCCCTAGTCCAATTCTGCCTCGTTTCTATTTTAATTAAATCTGAAATATCATCTCGATTTAATTAATTAATCATTATTTATTTTAATGTCTCGATTATAAATCTCTAATTACATCATTGGATCGACGGAATAATTGACTTATTGTTACCCTACAGGCCTTCACATGTTGACACTAATATCATTAGGGTCTACACGAAACTCCTAGACGGCGCCGGAAGACGAATTCAATATGTGAAGTATAATTACACGAAACCTGTGAACTGAACCTCTATGTGGGTAGATAAAATTATTTCATTCACGACACATTCAATCAAGCTTAGGATATGTCAAATGTCTATCCAAATGACTTGATCATTATATCTCATATATATTAGCTGACAACAAGACCATATCAAAGATATGTCTACTGCATTGGCCAATGACTTAGTCAACCTAATACCATATGAGAATCTGAGTGTTCTCTCAAAGATACATTCGAGGAATGAATCATAATCGCTCAACTACCAACTTTAATCTACGTCGCAATATACTCAATACAAGTCGCGTCTCAACCTATAAGTCATTTGATTTTAGGACAAGATCAAAGTATATTACTCTATAAACAAGGCACGCATCGACCTCAAGTCTAAGGACTTCTATCTCCCACGCACTGATGACACTAGACATATATAACAAACAGTACATCAGCAGGGTATATCAATACTTCTACAAGTATCTATGTGTCCATCACGTGTTGTCATAACTCATAGCAGATGAGATATACTACATTCATAAGGATATGATGCAGACCACATATCGACGTATCACATATCATCGATATCCCATTCTCGATGATCATTAGTCGAGGCATTTTAAGAGTTACGTTATAATATTAATCTATCGCATTATTAATAATCATGTAACCTTTAGGGATGCATTTATAGAATATTATAAACAATCAACTAATAATTCAATAACCGCAAATGTCATAATATTAATCTCCATTAATATAACTATAAATGTGTATAAAGTACATTTGTCTTAATATAGATTATCTTTAGGATATAAATATACTTTCACTTAGTTGGCTTTGTGTTGTTAATTGTTGACACCCAATTTTGACCCTCCCGTCCAGTCCTTAACTATAAAATTACACTAATTTTGCAAAATAATTTTTTATGATTTTTATAATAAAATGCAGCAAATAAAAATATTAATACATGCACAAATAAGCAATTTAATAATGGCACCGCGTCTTACGTAAAAAATTAAGCACTTAGCGTCTCGCGCCCGTATTTATTAATTTTAAGTCCTGTCATAGTTCTTAAATGATAATAAAATAAATAAATACATAAAATAAATAATTTGACAATGACGTCGTGTTAAATAAAATATTCGCATTTTACTAATAGCAAGACAATTTCATAATTCATAATTTAAATTAATCTAACACATGCATTTTAATAATAGCGTCGCATTATAAATATTAAGCACTAATTAAATAGCACACTCGCATTTATTATTCAGACTAATAAAGCACCTAAATAATCTAATCACGATTTAAATAATTTAACTTACCACTAATTAAATAATACACATAAATTATAACACAATACTTAAATAATACCACAGCCCAACCCGCAGGCCCAGTCCCTCTACCCTATATCCATCCCATCCGCCCCCTTTATCTTTTTCGCCCAACCCACATCGCCCCAGAGCCCATTCCCTTCAGCCCTTATCTCTACATCGTCCCTCCAACAAGAAAAAACCCTTTACCTTTTCAGAACCTAAAAAAAATGAAGAACCCTTGTTCGCCGCACCTTCCCCCATCGCCGCCATCCCCGAGATTCTCGCCGGAGAATTCGGGATTCTCCTTACCCACGCATACCCAGCCAGCTCACCCCTTACCATCTCCAAGAACCACGAATCTCCCAAATTCCCTCAAATCTTCCTAACATTGATACTCCAAAAGAACGGTAACAAATCGTCTAAAATCAGCTACCAAACTTAGAACCAAAATCGAGACTATAAATTAATCCTTTTATACATGCAATGGGCATCATCTATCGTCCAGAACCTAGCACCTTTCTGAATCCAGAAATAAGAGAAAACAAGAAAGAACTACCAACATCGCAGTTGGTAAAAGCAAAACTCCTGCGAGCATCAGTTAATAAGTCTGCAATCTCGATAAGAATCCTCTAGCATCAGGAAAATCCCAATCGAATCAGGAAAAGTTTCATTTCCTCTATCGCATAAGAACAAACTTTCGAGTGGCTTCGACGACTTGATACGCTGCCTCGGTTCGCTGCCCGGAAAAGTTAAAAATCAGAATTATCCTCGTGTTTCGTTTGCGTGTTATGTGCGTTTATTTGAATTTAATCGTCCTTGATTATGTTGGTATAATTAAATTTGTCATATTAAGGATCAAAGTGTCAAATTTTCGATCAGTCTGTTTATGTGATTTGAATGTGTTAACCTATTTGATTGGCAATAAGGTTTATGTTTATTATGGCATGCCAAGTATGTAGTTTATTTAAATCCAGAATAGATATGAGTCGACGACGACTGTTATCGTAACTGTTCATAAATCCGATTTAGTTAAATGATTAATGTTTGGATGTTGCGCTAAGGGATTACAAGTTTAATTTGGCACATGGTTCTTGGGTTATAATATCATGAGCTAGAATCAGTTTGGACTATGAAATGTCATCCTGTCAGTTTATGATGTTAACTGGATCCTGCACTGCTTGACTGTCTTCGTTGCACCCATCCTGAGTTAAATCTCTATTATACTTTGGAGGTTTGCTTTCTCACTGCGTGTTAGTCATTTGCTGGTTTTGTATATCAAAATGTTGGTCGTAGTTTGTAACTCTATCCACGTTCTTACTTCGTGAGGTTAATGTACTAAGAAAATACACTTAAAATATGTATGTTATCTAACTTATAATGGTATAAATCTGGACAGGCCTATATACGTAAGAAACGTCATCTTGATTATTGTTTGTCTATCTCTATGACTGATATCCAGCATAAAAATGTCCCTCTTTCTTATGCCTAGAGTCGTAATTGCTTGATGCCAGCATGTATACTGCGTAACCATACCATGACTATACCCAGGGTTTAGGATACTCTGATTTATGTGAAATTTTGCAATTGCTCTTAGCCATGCTATCTGTTTAAATATTTTCTCAGGCAGTCTTAAGACCCTTCCCTCTTCTTATCTTTGACGAACTGATATATGACTATGTGTAGGTTACACTTGACCTCAGAATCATGGCCCATGCCTCTTTAATCTAGTATAATCCGAATACATTAATATAGTCTACATGCTTGATTTCTAGTTGAACATTATCTGTGTGTATTGTCAATAGAACCTGCTTCCCAGGTATTTGTGCATATTCTCAGGGCCTGCCCTCTACTGATATTGCATGAATATTTGAACTTCCTTTCTTGAGAGAATATAGTCCTGCATATAGACACCATGTTGGGATTTATACCACCTGTCCAGTTTTCCAAAAAATTGCATATGTCTGAATATTGCATAGGGGAGGTGAGCTTCCTTTCTAGTTCTGTGTGAATGTTATAAAGTGTGCTTGATAGTGTCAAAAGGAGATATTCATGTCACCTATGTTTTTTTAGCACTGTTTTCTTCTCCATTTATTTTAAGTATACATGGATGTACCTCTTCCATTCTAGTCTGAGAATCATGTGCTGCGTATTCATTCCCATCAGTGGCACCACATGTTTCGAATACGTATTTGATTGTTTAATATCAACCCTCATTTACTTGCACCTGAAGTTGAACACATACTAATCCTTTTCTTTTCTTCTATTTTTACATGAAATGCATCGGAGCAAAAATGAAGAGTCTCATGGGGAGACTCATCACAAGCTACAGCAAACGTGAAGACCCACATCTATGTGCATCCTCTCCGCATCAGAAATTCCAAACCATAGGCGAGATGGCCTCGCCGTTTCTTCGAGTCCTTATTAATTCATATCCCCACCCTATTATTTGTTGTAATTACTTGTCTAACATTACGCTACTAGTAGTACACTTAGAATAATTAAATTTTGGGTTGTCATTAGAAAAATAGTTTGACGCTAGAAATTCACTCTTCTTAAATTAATTATCCTTATGACTAGTTATGCATCGCCTAAGCCATACTAAAATGATATAAATATTCATGTAGCTAAAGTACCACTCGCTATCAAATCCTTAGCATAAGAAATTAATTTCTTCATAAACTCTTACTAACATTCATAATAAAAAAATTATTTTGTTAGCATTTGCATAATAAATATTTTACAAGTACGCATTTCGTCATAATAGGATTCTGCATTATTACAATACATGTATCTTAGCTAATACGTTACGAATGCATTTTTATCCAAAATTAACTTTATATTCTATATAAGTCTTATAACTTTATACTTTTAAAAAACATGCATTGCACTCTTAGCATAAATAATTAACCCTAGGTTTGAACGGACAACCGCAAGTTAGCGGATCCTTTAGGGTGTCTGACCCCTTCCCTTTAGGATAATAAAGAACCCTCGCCCAGAATCTCATTAAGTTTAGCAGACCATTAAAATGGAGTTAATGTTTACTTTAAACCAGTTAACATTTAGGTGTCCTAATTCACCCAATTAATTAGGTGGCGACTCCGCGAACCCTAGCACTACCTTTAGCATTTTAGCACCCCTTAACATTTTTAGCACCTTTTAGCATTTAACCTTTTATTTTATTTTCTAACATTTTATTTAAGCAGGATTCGCTAATAATGTCGCGGCCGAAAAAGGGCGCAACAGAAATGGCGACTCCACTGGGGAATTAAGGCTCTTAACCACAACAGAACTAGGGTTATTATTTGGCACTATTTTTGCATTTAATTTCTTATGTACTGTATTTTGTTTATTTGCTTTAAGTTCTATGTGCTTTTGTTTTCCTTAAACTGGCATTCCGCTCATATTTCTTCCACTCTGGAAAATTCACACAATCACACACTACATGCGAGGTGCGCTTGGTGCATCATCAAAATTCTTTCTTCAAAACCCAAATTTAGGAGAGTTGGTAATATACGTGGAGTGTCCGGTCTAACCGGTGGCCGCGTAGCCTTCTCACTCGAGTTATCCACTCAGGAACCTTTCCAGTAAAGTCAAATCTTAGCAACTCAGGATAGAGCTATACCACCCTTTATTTTAAGGCATGCATGCATTTACCTTAGGTGGGTCGGTCCTTGGTATTGACACCACAATTAGGAAAACACCAAACTGTTGAGGGGTTTCTCAACCCAACGACCAACCAGCATATTATGTGTAGTGTGACAATGATAGACAAATCCAAACCTAATCATGACGTGCCGAAATTGGAAAAAGTGCACCGTCATTTGGTCGCCATTTCCAACAAAGCAATACAGTTGGGCGGCTTGGACAGATCCATCATAACCTCGCATATGTGACATTTAGGCCTACCTCAGGCATAAAGAGGTCCCAAACATGTTAGAGCACACGCTTGATTTACAATTTGCTTATTATTATATATTGCCTGCAATTCTTTTCATATTATACTAACTTGGTTTGCTTCATTTGTTAGAAGGTTATTTTGCTTAGCTTATCCCCAAAAGGTTGATTCGCGTTGACTGGTAGAAGCACAATCATCCAATAAATGACTAATCCAGAGGTCATCCAATCATCCGGAACGAAACAACTTAGGACTCGTCCCCGTTCCTGTAGAGGATGCAGAGGCGTTAGAAGGGGAAAACACCAATGATCAACACCTCGCCAAACTATTGCAGCAAATGGAAATCATGCAAGCCGAAATAGAAAGGCTCTGAAATATCACAAACCTGTCTATTAGCTTGAATGCACCACTCCCAGAGAAAATGACAAATGCAATCGTGTCACAAGCCCTTGAGCCTCCACTTCCCCAAAGCTCCCCGCAGAGGCCGCAACATACCAGCTCACACCAAAATGTCACTCGCCCGGTCAATTTGCAAGCCGACCTCCAAAATGATCTTTTTACTACATACATGTTATGCCCCGTAGTTCTGGTCATGCGTATGGGAACGTACGAAAGGGATTGAGACTTAAAATTTTAGGAAGATGGGTTGATGGATTGTTTCGGACGGGTTTTTAGTCAACTTTGAGGCGGGTTATGACCCATTACATTGAGAGTTCCTAGGTGTTTCAAAAGCCTAGTACGTAGTTCGTTGAGTCTAGTTTCCAACGCAACCAACCGTTCGTCGATAGGACATCGGAGTAGAAAGTTATGGAAGTTACAAGTTCAGTGCGCGGTCGGGCAGAAAAATAGTTCGGTCAGGAACCACAGGGCCGCGGTGCCGGGAAGCAGGGCCGCGGCGCCGGAAGATCTGTGGGGTTGCGGAGGTTTCAGCGCCGCGGCGCCGAGGCGGAATTTTTGGCGAAAAAACTGAGGAAAACGGATATTTTCTTTTAAAAAGGCCGTGGGAGAGTGACAAGTGTCCCCCCCCCCCCCATCTGATTTTGCATGCACTACTTATTGACCAAGTCTTGAAGACTTGGTCATTCTTCAAACTCTCATCTCTCTCTAAAAATAAAGCTCTCCCTTCTCTCTAGAATTTCAAGAGGAAATCTAAGCTTGAGGAAAATCTGAAAAAGGGTGGCAAGAAGGAAGCTTATTTGCAAGCTTGTAGAAGTTATTGTGGTGGTGTTTTTGGAAAAAGAGACTAACAAATTCGTTGGAATAGTTGGGCTAAAGCTCTAAGGTAACAATTCTTCTCTTGTAGCTAGTTTTTGGTGTTGCATGTGAAGAAGAAAGATCTTGTAGGGGTAAATGTTGCTCTTAGATAGTTTGCATGTAAGAAATATGGTTTGGATGTGAAGGAATTGGATAAGAAGGTTATGTAAGCATGTTATAGCCTAAATACTACCTTAAACTTGTTAAGTTAGTTGTTGTACATTGTGGGGCAGAATTTTACACATCCAAGTTTAGGTGTGTAATCCCCTTTGAAATGTTTGGATTGTTGGGCCTTAGATGTGGCGTTTGGATGTTGAAATTCGGCCTTGAAAAAGGTGGCAAAGTATGTAGAAACAAAGGAAATGCTTCCCAATTTTCCGTAGAATTTAGTGACTTGACACTTGGATAATACTACGTTGAAACTAGAGGTTAATAAACGTATTATGGTCATTATAGGTTGACATACTACGTGCGGTATATTGGACTTAGCAAGTGGATTGACCGAAGAGGTATGTGATTCTTCCTATTCTCTTGAGCATGATTATTTGTGAAAAATATAGTGCGGTAGACGCACGTGTGTTAAAGTGGTTTGATTTCCCTTTTTGTGCCTTGACTTGATATGAAGTAAAAAGGGCTTGGTTGGGTCAAAAAGTGGTAAAAACCTTATTTGTTAGTAATGGGTACTCGGATGTTAAAGAATAAGCCCTCTTGGTCTCATCAATGCTTATAGTTGTATTTGGTTGGTTTTAAACATAAAGTGTTATAATAGCTTTATGAAAAGTTAGTTATAACGACTTTATGAAAACGAAGAAATGGTTTTATTATTGGCTTTAAAATGGTAACTTGGCATTTGTTTTAAAAAGATACGAGACTTGATTTTTCCCCGTTGTGGGATTTGGTTTAAAAGTAAGAGGCTTGAGAATTTGAAGTTTTGAAACTTATACTATTTCGAGAAGTGATTTGATATGGAAAAAGAAGACATGGTAATGTCTTGGTTTATTTGAAAAGGAAGTATGGGAATTGTTTTTGGTTTACTTCAAATAATAGTTACTCTATTTTGATACCATGGGTGTTGGTAGCATGTGACTTTTGTGAAAAAGAAATGGACTTTTTAAAAAGGAAAGGTGACTTGTCTTGAAAGTAGTCGTGACTTGATACTACGGTTATTAGTATCTTGGAAGTTTTATATAAAAATGGGTCATTTCTTAAGTGGTTAGAAACACGTGGTACTTGGGTTGAATTCCCGGATTTTCTCTTAAATGACACGTTAGTGCCTTAAGTAAACTAAAATGAGAAGATATATTAATAATGCTAATGAGAAGTTAGGGGATTTCTTAACTTGCTTGTGTTATGATAAGCCGGTAGCGCTTATGTTAAGTATGATAGCCGGTTGTGCTAGGTTATGTATTCTTACGGGGTAGACCCCGGGTTATTATTTTGTTGGACATACTGACGCGTTGGGTGGCCCACGGGTATGCTTTCACGGTAAGTGTTGTCTTGTTATTTTGTTGGACATACTGACGCGTTGGGTGGCCCACGGGTATGCTTCCACGGTAAGTGTTATCTTGTTATTCTGTTGGACATACTGACGCGTTGGGTGGCCCACGGGTATGCTTCCACGGTAAGTGTTATCTTGTTATTGAGTGTGGACATACTGACGCGTTGGGTGGCCCACGGGTATGCTTCCATTAGGATGGTTCCATGGTCATGCTTATACCGAGGTAAGATGCCGGGGCATGCGGCCATTGGGCGGGTTAAATTCCCGGGTTATATTTGAGTGATGATTTTTACGGGTGTGAGACCCTGATTTGACATGACTGCTAATATATATCGTGTACTGTGGTTTGGTTATCACACATGTCTCCTGTTATATATAGACTGTTATGATTTCATTCTGATATTTTTGATTTCGCATACTTGGTACTGTTATCGACCTCGCCCGGCTGCGTTCATGCCGCAGGTTGAGGTACATAGCTTGTTGATCCGCACTCTTAGGATCACTGGTCAGTTCTCGAAAAGCTCCATTTCTCCGGAGGCTTGCCTTTTTGGTACGATTCCCTGAAGTTGTAGACTTTTGTATATTCAGGGGTATGGCGGGGCCCTGTCCCGCCACAGTTGTTATTCCTAGAGGTCTGTAGTCACGTTTGTGGTTTGGGCTGTAAGAACAAGTTGTACGGTTTACTTTTGAGTATGTTTAATCTATTAAAGGCGGCCTTGCTCTGGCCATGATGTTGCTATATTCGTGTTTTGTGTATGTATGTTCTTGCTATTCTCGATGTATACGGCGATGTGCTTAGAGGTCCGCGATCAGCCGGGGTCGGGTCGTGACAATACATACCTCAACCTCCACCTACTTATATCTCCCCACTCAGACCAAATTGCCAAGTCACCCAATACGAGCAGAGGACACGCATCACTAGTCCTAACAAACAATATGGGGGATTAGCATATCCGACCGAAAGCCAACCATTTATTATGCATGCATCCTCTCAAGAGACAGATCAATACATGGAAGTGGAGCGGCAGACTCGAGCTAGAGCTGATGAAAATGTGGCAAGAGAAATCTGTAGCTTGAAAGAGGCATTCAAAAGCATTCAAATGAACAAGGGGGAGGAATGTTTAGAATATGAAAACTTATGTATGCACCCCGATGTTGAATTACCTGTGGGATACAAGGTGCCCAAATTTGACATGTTCGATGGAAAATGGAATCCTCGAGCTCATCTAAGGTCATATTGCGATAAATTGATTGGAGTTGGGAAAAATCAAGCAATCATCATGAAACTATTCATCAGGAGTCTAACCGGTGAGGCGCTGGACTGGTACACATGCCAAGACCCTCGAAAATGGGACGGTTGGAATGCCATGGCACAAGATTTCATGGATAGATTCAGGTTCAACACTGACACTGTCCCGGATAGATTTTATCTTATGAAACTTGAAAAGAAATCCACAGAAACTTTCAGGGAATACGCCCTGAGGTGGCGGTCAGAAGCAGGGAAGGTCCAACCTCCAATGGCAGAGAGAGAAATGACCACCTTGTTCGTGCAGTCGTTGAAAGACACGACGTATTATTAAAGGATGATCAGTGTAATTGGGCGAAGTTTTGCAGAAGTCGTAAGAATGGGCGACTTCGTGGAAGAATGCATTAAGACAGGCAGGATTACAAACTTGACAGCCCTGCAGGCAACTAGCAGAGCAATGCAGTCAGATTCCATAGGAGGTACCTCACAGAGGAAAAGAGATGCATCACCCTCTGTCATGGTCATTCAGGGACATAGGCCAGAACAACTTCCAGTGTATCCAAGCCCACCACCTTCTTACTATAACCAAAACACTCAAAATCCACAGTCATATTATCCGCACTGCGCCACCCTATATCCTGTTTACCATACCCAACCAGCATATCCAAAATACTCACCACAATCACGAACCCGCACACCAAACGGACCCAAACCCCGTATAGATGTTGAGAGAAAGACAACCAGAACCTATACATAGGGATGTCAGTGGGGCGGGTAAATGCGGGTACCGCCCCGCACCCGCTCCAGTTGGGGCGGGTATGGAGGATGGTTTGGTGGGTGGTGGGGCGGGTATGGGTATCAAAAGTGCTACCCGCCATGGGTAGTGGGGCAGAGGTGGATTTCATATAAGACCCGCACCGTACCCGCCCCGCCCATACGCACCGTACACTTGCGTACCCGCCTTTCTTCCTTTTTAATACCATACGTGTATTTCACTCTCAAGTTTAGCATCCTTTCTCCTTCTCCAGTAAGTAAAACTCACTATATTTGCCTTATAAAAATCTCCTCTATACCACTTATTTACAAAGTACCAAACAAGTAGAGATATAAAGTATAACAAGACGAAGTGTTGCATAAAAATGGGAACAGATTGGGCGCCATCGATAATAGCGGTGGGATTATTCATATTATTGTCACCGAGGCTGCTATTCCAGTTGCCTTCAAGAACAAGATTCTGCGAGTTCGGGAATATGTACACGAGTGATTTCAGTACTTGCTCATGCCATCTTATACTTTTGTATATTTACCCTTTGTATTATCGCCTTTAATCTCCACATGGTCCGATTTTTCCTTCCCTCCAATCAAGATTTAGTAATAATCGTAACCTTTTTTTTGTGTTTCTTCCCCGTATAGTTATACTATTTCACAGGTAATTCTAAAAGTGTTTTTCAGGGTGTTATCATGATCAGTTCATGCAAATGAAATCAACATTTTTTGGATCAGCTTTTGATCATGAGATACTCTCTAGATCTTCAAGATACTACATAGTATCTTTAAACTAGCTACTTAGGTTAATAGATGTTAGAGATTCACTACTAAAAAAAAATATAATTATGCTATGCATTTTCATTCAACTTATTTAGGTGGGTACCCGCCGGGTAAGTGGGTACCCGCCCGGGATAGGTGGGGCGGGGGCGGGTGGAGGAATTACTATCCGTGATGGGTGGTGGGGCGGGGATAGGGGTGGGTTTTAGGTGGCGGGTACGGGTATGGGATACACCTTTAGCCGAACCTATAGCCCAAGTGTATGAGAAGCTGAAAGCCGCAAGAATACTCCAGCCAGTTCCCATAAATACCCCCAGGCCTACTTCCCGAGGGCACGATGAAACCAAACATTGTGCATACCACTCCGGTGTCGAGGGGCACGACATCATAAATTGCTATACACTCAAGGACAAAATAGAGAAGTTAATCGAAGAGGGAGCCATTCAGCTGAAAGATGCTCCTCTCAATGCAAACAATAACCTTCTTCCGGGTTATGAAGATGCCCATGTGAACATGATAGCTAAAAATGAAGAAGACAGTCTGGAAGGGACTATTACGCCAGCCCGTAAAGGGAAGAAAGTTGAATCATCGACCAACCGCCAGAGAAAAGGAGGTGCTCCTTGCCGGAGATTGTTTAACCATTGAATAAGTCATTCGTCTAGTTGTGTGCTGCAAGAGATGATCCTGCTGAAGACCCAGCCGTTGAAGACACAAAGCAAGAAGAAGTGGACTCATGCCCCTGCCTTGGCCCGTCGAGTCCTGAAATAGTTAGTTTAATATATTTTGCCTTTTATATGTAATAAAATGGAACTACGTTTGACCTGATTCCCTTGGCGGATACGTAGGCGGCCATATCGGCTTCGGTCCCACCTTTAGAAATTTTAATTTTACCCAATTTCGCTTGTAATGAACTACGTCATGACCTGATTCCCTCATGGGGATACGTAGGCGGCCTAAATCGGCTTCGGTCACACCATTAGGAAACTTTCCCTTTATTTTGAAAATAACGAAAATACAAATAATATACAAGCAACCCCATTGAGACCCACTTTAGGACGAAACTGTCACGACCCGACCCCGGGACCGCGACTGGTGCCCTACCTGGGCACCCTTACAGGTAAATATCAGAGATAATCAGCGGAACATACATGAAACTTATAAAATAAAACAACAGAAGTAAAACAACAGGTTAGCCGATAGGGCTACCTTCCTGAACATAAATATAAACGACCGAAGCAGTTGCCTCATTTCTTTACAAACTGACCCACAATATGTGACTACAGACCTCTAAGAGTTTTAACATAACAACTGTGGCGGGACAGGGCCCCGCCATACCCCTGAATATACATGAATCTACTACCTCAGGGGAAACCGTACCAATAGATAAGCCTCCGGAGCAAATGGAGCTTTTTCCCAAAAACCGAACCGAGATCCTAAGAGCAAGGATCACCAACATGTGCACCTAATACCTGCGGGCATGAAGGCAGCCCGAAGAAGTCGATCTGTAGTGCAGAATATGGAACTAAATAAGGTACAACAATTAAAACATATATCTGTATAAAAGCATGACAGGTTTATGTGTAAAAGAAGTAAATATCTGAGCCTACCATGTCATTACCCTCTCGTGAACTTAATCGTACCTTATTATCTTTTCCCATTTCTCAATAAAGGTTATAGTCACCTCCTTACGTACTTACTTCGGAAAATCATCAAGTACACTACCATATAACCTACTTACCTTACACAACCTAGTCCGGCCCTTTACGGAGGGACACCTATACTGCCCGGCCCAACCTGGGACGCGATAAAGTCACATAGTATGCCCAAAGGTATACTTGCGGCCCATCTCGGGGCGATAATGTCTATAGTCCGCTATAAAGGTATCTTTGCGGCCCATCTCGGGTCGATAATGTCATATAGTCGCGTAAAGGTATCTTTGCGGCCCGTCTCGGGTCGATAATGTCATATAGTGCGCGTAAGGTATCTGCCCGGCCCATCTCGGGTCGATAATGTCATATAAAACCCGAATTTAACCCAACGTACTCGCACCTCTACGCCTTTAGAAAGACTCTTTTCAAATAAAACTTCCCGGATACTAACAACCGTAGTATCAAGTCATCTCTACCTTTCAGACAAGTCACAATACCTTTTTAGAAATACAATTACCGAACACTAAATCAAGTGACTTCTTTCTTAAAACCTTAAGGAATTGGTACCTTTAAAACAATTTGCCCTTCTTTATTTCAAATCATTTCTTGTTTATGTTACTGAAGAAAACCATTCTCTTAACCTCCCATAAAGTTATTATAACCAACTTCCCATAAAGTCGTCATACTAACTTTATGCCTTAAACTAATTCATTATTTTTATAACCAAGAGACTTCTACTTTTTGAAACCAAGTATTATATACTTTCAAATCAATTCTCTTAACTTTCAAAAATACAGTTAGTCTCTTAACCTTTAGAACTCAAGTGACTCCTTTTATTATAAAACCTTAGGCAATTGATGCCTTAAAATCAAGTTGTCTTTTCACTAAAATCAAGTCATTTATCTTTCCATAAAGCAATTATAACCAACTCCCCATAAAGTCGTTATATTCACTTTATGCCTTAGCCAAATATCATTTCCTATCCAAGGGACTTATACGTCTAAAACGGAACAAGTATCACATACTTTAAAAATCTTCAAGTCCCTTAACTTAATAAAACTTAAGACATCCTTTATTCTTTCAAAGAAGTGAGTAAATCTCCTAACTCACCCGACTTGGCTATTCATAAAACTAGTAAAGGATATCAAGGTGTTGTACGTCTACCGTACTACATACGTGCAACTAGTCATGCTCAAAAGATAGGAAAAGTTCTATATAGAGTAAGTCACACAACTACCTCTTAACTTCTAAGAGTATAAGGAAACATGAAATGATACCACAGGTATATTCCATACATAGAATCATGCCAAAGGAAGGAAGAGGTTCACATACCTCGCGACGATTGTCGACAAGTAGCAAAATGCTCCAAAGTACTTCAACCTTGAGCTATTCCATTCTTCAAGTAGGATACGCTATACTTAGTACTTCAACCTATAATGGCCACAATACGTCCTTTAACCTCTTACTTCAAACGTAGAATATTCTTAAGTGCTAAGTCACTAAATTCTACGGAAAATCGGACAGCACTTCCTTTGTTTCTACTTATTTTGACACCTTTTTCAAGGCCGAATACAATAACCAAACACGCCACATTTAAGGCCCAAACAATGCAATCAACAATAGGGGATTACACGCCTATTAGACGTGTAAAATTCCGCCCCACAAACGATATCAAAATTAATACAACTTACTAGGCCAATTCGGCTAACTTGAAGTACTACAACATCAATTCTTATCTAATTTCCATTCCAATCCAAGTTATTAGCCTAACATGACATCAAGTCGCAATCGATTATAACTACTATAATCTCCAAGTAATTAACATGCGACGATTCTAATAACGACCAATTTGTAATCCAACTTCACATGGCTTGCATTATATTTCGGATTCTAAGGCTACAAGCAATCCATAATACTTATAAACTTCAACATATCAACTTCATGCTAGCAACATGAAAAGCTAACAACAACAATATATATATAATCTTGTAACACTAATAAGAGACAAGATTATACCTCAACGAATCTCAATCCAACTCCAAAACTGAAGTCGCTCCTTAGCAACTTAGAGACTCTTCAAGACACTTCAATCCGCTACTTGAGACCCTTAGAACCACACCAACAACTTTCCTTCAAACTTCCAATCCAAAACCTAGAAAGCAACTAGGTTTTCACTTTGCGACTAACCCGAAAACTATCTTTTTCCGAGATTTTTCTATTGAGATACACTTACAATACACTCATGAACCTTGGTTTAAAGTGTGGAGCTTAATGGACAAGAAACAAAAAATTTCTCTTCTTAGAGTGCTAGAACCCGAGAGCTTTACTTGTTGTTCTTCCAATTTTTTGTAATTTTTGGCTAAGTATGGAACTTGTCTCACTACTAGTAGTATTATATAGGGACATGAAGGGTCAAGATGTGCACAATTGGGTGGCTAGGATGAGGTCTTAACAAATATCAAGACTAATGTGGACCCATTGACTTGGTCAATATTGTCAAGCTCTCTACATTGCAAGACTTGTCATCTAAGACTATGGTCAATGACCATCTTGGCCATGCCTAAAATCGTCCAAGGCAATTCTAAGGGGGGGGTGACACATGTTGCCCTCCCATTCGTCACAATAATTCGTTTTCCGACAATTCCATAATTCCGATAAATTTTTACAAGTCTCAAATCTTGACACTTATGAGTTCTTACGTACGTTCTTAAAACATGTCCTGTAAATACGGGGTGTAACATTCTTCCCCCCTTAGAAACATTCGTCCCCGAATGTTCTTTCGGAGTCATACTTATAATTAGCGACATAGTTCCCTTTCACAACCCCGACATACCAACAATGCCACACATGGCCCTAATACCTCGCACACGCATATCTGCCCATCATAAGCCCAAAAGAGATTATCTTTTTGTACTTCCAACTCCTTCTAACATATACATAGTCTCAATATAATCTGTTCATAAAACTTAAACATACCACAACTTTATCATGCATACAAGTTTCTAAAGGCCAAAGACATACCTGAAATCATATAGCGTTCAAGGACCGCTAAAACTGAACTCCCACCACGACCTCTCGCCACTACCGCTTGTATGAACCTCCCGCCTAGCTATCAAGGCGAAGAACACGCAATCGATCCGAAGAGACGGTGTTGTCCCACCAGACCTCTATAAGGACACTCTCTTAACATATGGCCTAGACGACCACAAGAAAACAAGCACTGCACCGTGCGCGACATACCCCGTAATGTAACCTACCACATCGGGCGCACGAGGCACGTGGCCTCGATCGACCGAACCCCATCTCCCCGAGGATCAAGCTCTAGAGACTGACCGCCCCTACATTCTCGGGTTGTAAAACCTCCGCCGAAAATTGTGGAGGAGCACTCGGTCTTTGGCCGCAATGTAGACCTAGTTCGCCGAGGCCGCCCGCCTCGAGAACCGCCCGAGACCGCTGTCTCCGGCCTCTTGGGCTGGCCTGAGTCAATCTGATCCTCCCTCTCTCTATCCTCTATCCCCTGCGCATAGGCCTGCATCCTAGCAATGTCCATACCGGGCTGAAGAGCCACCCCCAAGCATGCAGTAATCATGTGACGGTCTAGCCCCATCACATAACGATGAACTCTATCCGCCAGGTTAGCTACAATGGTGCGCATGCCGCCAAGGAGTCAAACTCGTGCTATACTCCCGATAGTCCTCCCATTCGCCTCAAGGTCAAAAATCTATCTCGCGGGCCCTCCTCATCTCGGGAGGCAAAAGTGATCCATAAAGGCCTCGTGAACTCCTCCCAAACACCGGAAGAGCATCCTCACCTCTCGTCGACTCCATGACTCAAACCACCAACGCAATATCGCGTAACCGGTAAGAGGCTAGCATAACAGACTCTGTCTCTGAAGCCTTAAGAACCTCCATAGTCCGCTGTAGCTGCCGAATGAACTCCTGCGGATCCTCCTCAGACCTCGAACCATAAAACTCGGGCGGATGACAACCCAGAAAATCCCGGATCCGCAAACTGTCGGCTCTAGGGTTAGCTACCTGCTCCTGTCGGCGCTGCCCTACCACTATGTCAGTCAATAGTCTGATCTGTTCTCCATAATCTTTGTACTCTGCCACAGGCCGCGGAATCGAGGTCCGGCACGAACCTCTGAGCTACCGCCGCTCTGGCCTCTAATATTGTCGGCGTGGTGAACTCGCTACTCCCGCCTACTACCTCGTGCATAGTCTCGTGCCCGAGTCCCGTAACCCTCTGCACCTCTAGCAGCCTCCGCTTGCCTTGCCCTTCTGGCCCCGGCCGCTTCCGGCGAGGCATAAGCTGTTTCATAAGAATAGGTCGGAGAGGATTCAACCTAATAAGACACTCTGCACGATCTTAGAGAGAAGAATGGAAACTAATCCTAAATGTCCTGTAGCCTCACGATTATAGATGTGGTGCACAACACACCGATAATCAAGACTCTACTAGACACGGCTCAGACACTTTCCGAGGACAACCTGGCTCGATACCACTTTTGTCACGACCACCCGGATCGCGATCGTGCCCTACCAGGCACCCTTACGGTAAATATCGAGATAATCAATGAACATACATGAAACTTATAAAATAAAACAACAGTAAAACAACAAAGTTAGCCGATAGGGCTACCTTCCTGAACATAAATATAAACGACCGAAGCAGTTGCCTCATTTCTTTACAAACTGACCCACAATATGTGACTACAGACCTCTAAGAGTTTTAACATAACAACTGTGGCGGGACAGGGCCCCGCCATACCCCTGAATATACATGAATCTACTACCTCAGGGGAAACCGTACCAATAGATAAGCCTCCGGAGCAAATGGAGCTTTTTCCCAAAAACCGAACCGAGATCCTAAGAGCAAGGATCACCAACCTGTGCACCTAATACCTGCGGGCATGAACGCACTTCCGGAAGGGTCGAGACAACAAATACCGAATATGGAACGGAAATAAGGTACAACAATTAAAACATATCTGTATAAAAGCATGACATGGTTAAGTGTAAAAGAAGTAAATATCTGAGCCTACCATGTCATTACCCTCTCGTGAACTTAATCGTACCTTATTATCTTTTCTCATTTCTCAATAAAGGTTATAGTCACCTCCTTACGTACTTACTTCGGAAAATCATCAAGTTCACTACCATATAACCTACTTACCTTACACAACCTAGTCCGGCCCTTTACGGAGGGACACCTATACTGCCCGGCCCAACCTGGGACGCGATAAAGTCACATAGTCTGCCCCTAAAGGTATACTGCCCGACCCATCTCTGGGACGCGATAATGTCCTATAGTCTGCCCATAAAGGTATACTGCCCGGCCCATCTCTGGGTCGATAATGTCATATAGTCTGCCCGTAAAGGTATACTGCCCGGCCCATCTCTGGGTCGATAATGTCATATAGTCTGCCCGTAAAGGTATACTGCCCGGCCCATCTCTGGGTCGATAATGTCATATAAAACCCGGGAATTTAACCCAACGTACTACGCACCTCTACTCCTTTAGAAAGACTCTTTTTCAAATAAAACTTCCCAGATACTAACAACCGTAGTATCAAGTCATCTCTACCTTTCAGGACAAGTCACAATACCTTTTTAGAAATACAATTACCGGCTTCTAAATCAAGTGACTTCTTTCTTAAAAACCTTAAGCAATTGGTACCTTTAAAACAATTTGCCCTTCTTTATTTCAAATCATTTCTTGTTTATGTTACTGAAGAAAACCATTCTCTTAACCTCCCATAAAGTTATTATAACCAACTTCCCATAAAGTCGTCATACTAACTTTATGCCTTAAACTAATTCATTCTTTTTATAACCAAGAGACTTCTACTTTTTGAAACCAAGTATTATATACTTTCAAATCAATTCTCTTAACTTTCAAAAATACAGTTAGTCTCTTAACCTTTAGAACTCAAGTGACTCCTTTTATTATAAAACCTTAGGCAATTGATGCCTTAAAATCAAGTTGCCTTTTCACTAAAATCAAGTCATTTATCTTTCCATAAAGCAATTATAACCAACTCCTCATAAAGTCGTTATATTCACTTTATGCCTTAGCCAAATACCATTTCCTATCCAAGGGACTTATACGTCTAAAACGGAACAAGTATCACATACTTTAAAAATCTTCAAGTCCCTTAACTTAATAAAACTTAAGACATCCTTTATTCTTTCAAAGAAGTGAGTAAATCTCCTAACTCACCCGACTTGGCTATTCATAAAACTAGTAAAGGATATCAAGGTGTCAGACGCTCACCGCACTACATACGTGTAACTAGTCATGCTCAAAAGATAGGAAAAGTTCTATATAGAGTAAGTCACACAACTACCTCTTAACTTCTAAGAGTATAAGGAAACATGAAATGATACCACATGTATATTCCATACATAGAATCATGCCAAAGGAAGGAAGAGGTTCACATACCTCGCGACGATTGTCGACAAGTAGCAAAATGCTCCAAAGTACTTCAACCTTGAGCTATTCCATTCTTCAAGTAGGATACGCTATACTTAGTACTTCAACCTATAATGGCCACAATACGTCCATTAACCTCTTACTTCAAACGTAGAATATTCTTAAGTGCTAAGTCACTAAATTCTACGGAAAATCGGACAGCACTTCCTTTGTTTCTACTTACTTTGCCACCTTTTTCAAGGCCGAATACAATAACCAAACACGCCACATTTAAGGCCCAAACAATGCAATCAACAATAGGGGATTACACGCCTATTAGACGTGTAAAATTCCGCCCCACAAACGATATCAAAATTAATACAACTTACTAGGCCAATTCGCTAACTCAAGTACTACAACATCAATTCTTATCTAATTTCCATTTCAATCCAAGTTATTAGCCTAACATGACATCAAGTCGCAATCGATTATAACTACTATAATCTCCAAGTAATTAACATGCGACGATTCTAATAACGACCAATTTGTAATCCAACTTCACATGGCTTGCATTATATTTCGGATTCTAAGGCTACAAGAAATCCATAATACTTATAAACTTCAACATATCAACTTCATGCTAGCAACATGAAAAGCTAACAACAACAATATATATATAATCTTGTAACACTAATAAGAGACAAAATTATACCTCAACGAATCTCAATCCAACTCCAAAACCGAAGTCGCTCCTTAGCAACTTAGAGACTCTTCAAGACACTTCAATCCGCTACTTGAGACCCTTAGAACCACACCAACAACTTTCCTTCAAACTTCCAATCCAAAACCTAGAAAGCAACTAGGTTTTCACTTTGCGACTAACCCGAAAACTATCTTTTTCCGAGATTTTTCTATTGAGATACACTTACAATACACTCATGAACCTTGGTTTAAAGTGTGGAGCTTAATGGACAAGAAACAAAAAAATTCTCTTCTTAGAGTGCTAGAACCCGAGAGCTTTACTTGTTGTTCTTCCAATTTTTTGTAATTTTTGGCTAAGTATGGAACTTGTATCACTACTAGTAGTATTATATAGGGACATGAATGGTCAAGATGTGCACAATTGGGTGGCTAGGATGAGGTCTTAACAAATATCAAGACTAATGTGGACCCATTGACTTGGTCAATATTGTCAAGCTCTATACATTGCAAGACTTGTCATCTAAGACTATGGTCAATGACCATCTTGGCCATGCCTAAAATCGTCCAAGGCAATTCTAAGGGGGGTGACATGTGTCGTCTTCCCATTCATCATAATAATTCGTTTTCCGACAATTCCATAATTCCGATAAATTTTTACAAGTCTCAAATCTTGACACTTATGAGTTCTTACGTACGTTCTTAAAACATGTCCTGTAAATACGGGGTGTAACAGAAACGCCCTTTGCATATTCAAAATTAGGACATGGTAGGAAACCAGACAGGGGTTATGAGTCCAAACAAGGCAGACGTCCGAGCATCAAGAGTCAAAACTACAAAGTCAATGCAAATCAACCCCCCCCCCATCAAACTCACAAATTTTTCTTTGAGCACAGGTGTTATACCCTGTAGTTCTGACCCTACGTATGAGAGCGTACGAAAGCATGTAAGACTTAAAATTTTCTAAGGATAAGTTGACGGATTGTTCCGGACGGACTTTAGTCAACTTTGAGGCGGGTTATGACCCGATACATTGAGAGTTCTTAAGTGTTTCGAAGGCCTGGGGCGTACTTCGTTGAGTCTAGCTTCCAACTCAACCAACCGTTCGTCGATAGGACGTCGGAGTAGAAAGTTATGAGAGTTACAAGTTCAGTGCGCAGACGGACAGAAATGCGTTTCGTGCAGCGCAAATGGCGCGCGAAAAGATCGAGGCCGCTGAAGTTACAGCCGCGCGCCGGAAGCAGGGCGCGCGCCGGAAGTTCGAGAAGCTGCGGAGTTTCAGCCGCGCGCCGTGAAGCGTGGCCGCGCGCCGAGGCGGATTCGCGGAAAAACTTAGGAAAAGTCGCTTTTTCTTTTAAAAGACCTTGGGAGGGTGACAAGTTCCCCATCTGATTTTGCATGCATTATATTGACCAAGTCTTCAAGACTTGGTCATACTTCATCTCTCTCTTAGACAAAAGCTCTTCCTCTCTCTTAAAAGTTCAAGCTCCTCCTTCTCTCTAAAATCCCAAGAGACATTCTAGCCTTAGGAAAAATCTGAAAAAGTAAAAGCAAGAGGGAAGCTTGTGGCTAGCTTGTGAAGGTTGTTGTGGTGGTGTTCCTGAAAAGGAAGCTAGCAAGTGGTTGGAAAGATTTGGCTAAAGCTTTAAGGTAACATTTCTTCCTTTAGAATTAGTTTCTAGTGTTGCATGTTAAGAAGGAAGAACTTGTGGTGGTAAATAATGCTCTTAGAGTCATTGCATGCAAGAAATGTGGTTTGGATATAAAAGAATTGGTTAAGAAGATATTATGAGAATGTTGTAGCCTAAAAACTACCTTAGAATTATTTAGTGAATTGTTGTACCTAATGGGGCAGAATTTTACACACCCAAGTTTGGAGGTGTAATCCCCTTTAAAATGTTGGATTGTTGAGCCTTAAATGTGGCGTTTGGATGATAAATTCGGCCTTGAGAAAGGTGGCAAAGTATGTAGAAACAAAGAAAATGCTACCCAATTTTCCATAGAATTTAGTGGCTTTGAGTTTAGATTATTCTACATTGAAATTAGAGGTTAATAAACGTATCATGATTATTATAGGTCGAAATATTACTTGCGGTAGTTGAGCTTAGCAAGTGGATTGACCAAAGAGGTATGTAGAGCTTTCCTATCTCTTGAGCATGAATAGATGTAACTATATAGTACGGTAGACGTACAAGATTTGGTATTCTCACTTGTTTTAAGTATATAAAGACTTGTGTCGTTTTAAGAATGTATAAGTCCCTTAGTTAGGGGAAAAGTGTAATTTTACTAAAGTGAAGGGTTAATATAACAACTTTATGGGAAGTTGGTTTTTTAGCTTTATAAAAGATTAATGAGAAGAGATTTACTCTAAGTAAGACAAGTAAGAACAAATGATTTGATTTATGAAAGGCAAATTGATTTTAAGGCATCAATTGCCCAAGGGTTTTATGTATGAAAAATAGTCACTTTTAAAAGAATTGAAGTATGTAGTACTTGGGTTAAATTCCCGGTTTTCCTTTATTAAAGATATGATTAAGTGCCTTAAGTAAACTAAAATGAGAGGGTATATGAACAAGACTAATAAGAAGTTATAAGTTTTCTTAACTTATTTATGATTATGATATGACGCTGAGCTAGGGTAAGAGTATATCTGAGGGGCAAGCCCCAAGATCGTTATACCACCTTCTCCAGGGTAAGAGTATGTCTGAGGGGCAAGCCCCAAGATCGTCATACCACCTTCTTCAGTGTAAGAGTATATCTGAGGGGCAAGTCTGATGCGCGGTAAGATGCACACACTTTAAACGCAAGTGCACGTTATCGTGACAAGTAATATAGTCTTAGTAAGACCGAATACCGTCCTCAAGGATTAGGGTTCAAGTACCAACTATCTATTTTCTTGTATCTATTTGGTAGATTGATATTTTGATTTGTTGTTTATAACTAAGAATTATAAAAGCTATTTAATTATAAGGGTTTACTTCAGTTGTGATGAGAATAGGGCTTCCACGTCTCCTCACTATCCGCTTATGTTACTTATTAATGCAATAACTCATGGTCTTTTTCTTTTGGAGAAAGCAGGTTCACTAAATCGTTTTATACTCCCGTTAGGGTTATATAAACACTCAACCCCAGTATTGCACCTTACCTACCTTTCGGTGATAAGGATAACTCTATAGGAGGATTAAGAACAAGAACCTAGTTAACCGTCACGCACAATGCGCAAAATTAGGGTTGTTAAGCCTCTCATTAACGCTACATAAATAATTGAGGTATTTTCATCCCCAATCCAAGAATGTCTATCCAACTTACAACATATTCACAATCCCCCCTTTCGGAATCTGATTAGAAATCATATAGTGATAATTAGTTGTCAATTAATTACCAAGAATTCAACTCAAATATTGGATAGATTTCACAATAAGAAAAATAACCATAAGCATGCATTAAATCATAACATAAGTTTCTAGAGATTCAACATGGAAAGCCCTATAGAGGAATTAGTTCATAGTCATTGATATGACAAGAACTAATCCCATGTTCATCATACAAAAACTGAAATAAAGTAAAGAAAAGGAAAAGAAATTACTAGACTATGGTCTCCAATCTCTAAGCAAGAAGCCTTGTGTTGTGCAAGAAAGGGAACCCTTAAAAACTGCCTAGGGTTCTCCTTTTATAGGCTGAAAACCGCCTCCTCTTTCCTTCAAAGCTTGGCCTGCATTTCGTCCAAAACCTAAATTTTCAGCGTTGGCGCTGCGGCAGCAGCGCGCCGGAAGTTCTGCAATCCGTCGGTGTTTTGGCGCGCCCGATATTCGCTGCGGTAGCGCGGCGCTGCAACTCATGTAGCTTCGGATGTTTAGCGTCGCGGCCTCGTGACGCTGCTCGAGGCCGCGCGCTGGTCTTCGCAGCCTCTTCGAATAGTGGCGCCGCGCCCGCTGATCGCAGGAGGCCATGCGCTGGTCCGGATTTCACCCTCGTTCGCCATTTTCTCTTTTCACTCTGCATCTCTCTTTGCCCTCTTTTAGCTCTTTTTCCGCCATTAGGCCATTTTAACCACTTTGACTCAATAGAAAGGAAAACTATCCTAATACAACACTTATATGTGCAAAACGGGACAAAAGACTAACTAAAACTGACTCAAAATGTGTATATAAAATACACCGATCAAATACCCCCAAACTTAACCTTTGCCCGCCCTCGAGCAAAGATAGAAAGAAATAAAATAAAAGACTCAAAGAAACGAAAATAAAAGACTCACTGCCATTGATTACTTTTGCTGCATTATTGTTAACTAGAAAAACATGAAGGTTAGCAAAATAATATGCAGGAACATATAGCATGACATTTCAGCACATTAAGCTAGATATTTCGCAAACTCCTATTCATCATGCTTTAATGGAAGTCAATATACTAAATCATGCATATAAATTCAAGAATTCCTATGGCATGTTTACTTGCTATTCTCCACAAATTCTGGATATGCATAAAAGAGATCTTCAGGACTTTTAAGGGTTGTAATGTAGGCTTAGGTATAGGTAGGTAAAAATAGGCAATTTAGGCTCATTTCGTGTACCATAAGCTCTTCAGTTTTTCAGTATTTCCCTTTTTTTTTGTTCTTTTCTTCATTTCGATTCTATCTTTCCCCTCTTTTGTTTTGGGAGAGTGAAGTATATAATAATGACAAGCACCCCCAAACTTAGGTGTTTGCCTATTTCTTATTACTTTTTGTATTGGGGTGCAACAGACTTATTCACTCTTTTTGTCTCTTTTTTAACACAATGTATTCCACTATTTCATATTTTCACTTATGGTACAATTTGTGGGAATATAGGGTGTCAAAGAAGAAGTTTCAAATTTAGGCTCAATGGGCTGACTAGGGATATTTTTAAAGTACGGGATAGAAAAGAATGGTAATAATTGGCTATCAAAGAAATGTCTGAGTCATCTCCCTAACATGCATATCCTAACTATTTCGCCTCAAATAGCAAGCAATCATAACATATAAGTATTTATCATTTAGCATGCATAACTCAAGCAAGAAACTCCAAATAAACAGATTCTGTGAGTTTTTGGCATATCTAACTTAGGTGTTTAGATAGTTGCTTCAATTCCGTTACATTATTCCACCTTCCTTCACTAGGTATTTCTAGCAACTACAGCATACATGATATTTGACAGGCAATTATGACTCAAAAAAAAAATGTGACTCAAAAATAAACACAAAACAAAAAGACTTAACTGAAACATAACAAGACACAAATAAAACATAGAATCGAAATGAAGAAAAGAACAAAAAAAATACAAAAAAAAAAAAAAAAAATATGACAAGCACCCCCAAACTTAGATTTTTGCCTATTTCTTATTACTTTTTGTATTGGGGTGCAACAGACTTATTCACTCTTTTTGTCTCTTTTTTAACACAATGTATTCCACTATTTCATATTTTCACTTATGGTACAATTTGTGGGAATATAGGGTGTCAAAGAAGAAGTTTCAAATTTAGGCTCAATGGGGCTGACTAGGGATATTTTTAAAGTACGGGATAGAAAAGAATGGTAAGAATTGGCTATCAAAGAAATGCCTGAGTCATCTCCCTAACATGCATATCCTAACTATTTCGCCTCAAATAGCAAGCAATCATAACACATAAGTATTTATCATTTAGCATGCATAACTCAAGCAAGAAACTCCAAATAAACAGATTCTGTGAGTTTTTTGGCATATCTAACTTAGGTGTTTAGATAGTTGCTTCAATTCCGTTACATTATTCCACCTTCCTTCACTAGGTGTTTCTAGCAACTACAGCATACATGATCTTTGACAGGCAATTATGACTCAAAATGAAGAAAAACAATTGTGACTCAAAAATAAACACAAAACAAAAACTTAACTGAAACATAACAAGACACAAATAAAACACCCCCAAACATAAATCACACATTGTCCCCAATGTGTGCAAGACTCAAAGAAAATAAAAAAGGACAACTTACTGACACAACACAGCGGTCATAATGGAGGTCTAGGAGGAAAAATTCTGGAATTTGAACGGAAATATGGCTCTCTGAAGTTCGGGCGCCGCGCCTCGAGATTGGCCAGCGCGCTGCTAATCTTGTGGCTCTTACGAATTACGCAGCGCCCGATTCTGGAGCGCGCCGACGATCGCTTTTCTTTTTTTCCAGCGTTTTTGCTCCTTTTTCCTCGATTTTAGCTTTCAGTCCACCTGTCATCCAACAACACAAAACAAGAACCCAAGACCGTGAGACAAAATAAAATAAAATAAAATAAAGACAGAAATTAAAATAACATAATTAAAAACATTGGGTTGCCTCCCAACAAGCGTTGTCTTTAACGTCTTTTAGCCGGACGCAATTAACCTTTTCGAGTGCCCATTGGATCCTTCTGCGAACTGCTTGCAATCCGCAGAGTTATTGTTGTAGGTCTCAATTTCCCTACGACCATTTGTTCAACCAAGAGCCTTACATATACAATTATCCCCCAAGTAGGCTTGTCTTTTATGCTTTCTATAATGTAGGAATCCGTGAACTTCTCTACATCTCTCAACTCTATGGGGTACCCTTGATGGTATGGGCTTCCTAATTGGGAATCAGCCGTGATAGCTAGTGGTGTTTCTTCTGTAATAGGTGCAAGAAAAAGAATTTCCACAGAATCCAAGAAGGTAAATAATTGGATCTCTGCAATCTTTTCCTTCTCTACACCAACTATCTCACCAGATTCCTCAATAGTTGGGTGTGGTTCAGGCTCATCAATTTGTTGTTCGCTGTTCAAAATCACCTTGATTTCTGGGTTCTGGGCGCGTTCGCTCTTTGGCGCGCGCCACTCTCAAGATCGTCTCGATCTTGTGCGCGCCATGCCCTCGCTTGGCACTGCTGCTGCTGCTGCGAACTCTCTATCTCCCCTGATTCGGTATCCTTCAGGTCAATTGTCTGACATTGTGTTTCCTCATTGCCTACCCCAGGTGCAGATTGCTCTTCTTGCGTTTCGTTGTTGAATATGATCGCGAGTTCTGCTATTTGCGTTTCCAACTTCTTCATGGCCATTCTCGTTTCGTCTATGAACTGATTTTGGTACCTCGTGAGACTGAGTATAGCTTCTCGTAATTCCTCCCTCTCTTCCTCTATGGTTGGAGCTCGATCATATTGACAGTAGAAATACATGTCTTAAGGATCCCTGAGATGAATCAAAACCAACAACGAATCACGGCACATTTGTTTTTTTTTTTTCAAAAGAAAAGAAAACAAATAATTTAAAGAAACAAAAATAAAAACCAAATTAGAAATTAAAAATAGATAAATTTGATATTGAACTATGCCTAATCCCCGGCAACGGCGCCAAAAACGTGATGCGCTGTAAGATGCACACACTTTAAACGCAAGTGCACGTTATCGTGACAAGTAATATAGTCTTAGTAAGACCGAATATCGTCCTCAAGGATTAGGGTTCAAGTACCAACTATCTATTTTCTTGTATCTATTTGGTAGATTGATATTTTGATTTGTTGTTTATAACTAAGAATTATAAAAGCTATTTAATTATAAGGGTTTACTTCAGTTGTGATGAGAATAGGGCTTCCACGTCTCCTCACTATCCGCTTATGTTACTTATTAATGCAATAACTCATGGTCTTTTTCTTTTGGAGAAAGCAGGTTCACTAAATCGTTTTATACTCCCGTTAGGGTTATATAAACACTCAACCCCAGTATTGCACCTTACCTACATTTCGGTGATAAGGATAACTCTATAGGAGGATTAAGAACAAGAACCTAGTTAATCGTCACGCACAATGCGCAAAATTAGGGTTGTTAAGCCTCTCATTAACGCTACATAAATAATTGAGGTATTTTCATCCCCAATCCAAGAATGTCTATCCAACTTACAGCATATTCACAATCCCCCCTTTCGGAATCTGATTAGAAATCATATAGTGATAATTAGTTGTCAATTAATTACCAAGAATTCAACTCAAATATTGGATAGATCTCACAATAAGAAAAATAACCATAAGCATGCATTAAATCATAACATAAGTTTCTAGAGATTCAACATGGAAAGCCCTATAGAGGAATTAGTTCCTAGTCATTGATATGACAAGAACTAATCTCATGTTCATCATACAAAAACTGAAATAAAGTAAAGAAAAGGAAAAGAAATTACTAGACTATGGTCTCCAATCTCTAAGCAAGAAGCCTTGTGTTGTGCAAGAAAGGGAACCCTTAAAAACTGCCTAGGGTTCTCCTTTTATAGGCTGAAAACCGCCTCCCTCTTTTCCTTCAGGCCTGGCCCAGAATTTCGTCCAAAAACCTAATTTTTCCGCGTCGGCGCCGCGGCCCTGCAGACAGGCGCCGCGGCGCCGGAAGTTCTGCAATCCGTCGGGTGTTTTGGCGCCGCGGCCCTGATATCTGCTGTCTGAGGGCGCCGCGGCGCTGCAACTCCTGTAGCTTCTCGGATGTTTAGGCGTCGCGGCCCTGCATCTGCTGTCTGAGGGCGCCGCGGCGCTGGGTCTTCGCGACCTCTGAATAGTGGCGCCGCGCTGACCTCACAGTGCGAGGCGCGCGCTGGTCCAGATTTCACCTCGTTCGCCATTTCTCTGCTTTCACTCGCATCTCCTCTTTTGCCCTTTTTTTAGCTCCTTTTCCGCCATTTGGCCATTTTAACCACTTTGACTCAATAGAAAGGAAAACTATCCTAATACAACACTTATATGTGCAAAACGGGACAAAAGACTAACTAAAACTGACTCAAAAGGTGTATATAAAATACACCGATCAAAGCCCCAAGATCGTTATACCATCTGCTTCAGTGTAAGAGTATATCTGAGGGGAAAGTCCCCAAGATCGTTATACCATCTGCTTCGGGGTAAGAGTATATCTGAGGGTAAGTCCCCAAGATCGTTATACCACCTGTTCCGTGGATTTGTTACCCATGATGCGAGGAATACCTCATGCGAGTCCTTATGGGCTTATGCGGATGAAATAGTCCCATGCGGTAGTCTGACCTATGCGAGGAATACCTCATGTGGGTCCCGTGACCTATGCGGGTGAAATAGTCCCGGAGTAGGGGTCTTATTGATACTACTGCGAGGTACCTGTTTGATCCTAAGGCCCTATTTTACGCAAGATTATATATATATATACTTGTCACTCTCATTGTTAGTAAGGCACAGTAAAAGGTATTTTATTGTCTTCCATGACTCCAACATACTCTTAGACTTATAATATCATTATTACAGTATTTTCCAGCTTTACATACTTGGTACATATTGTGTCGACCCGCCTTCTGGGATGCGTTCATGCCGCAGGTAAGGGTAAGCAGATTGAGGATCCTCGTTCTTAGGATTACTATTCCGGTGTCAGAAGCTTCATTCCTCCGGAAGCTTGATCATTGGTACGGATATTCCCTGATGCCATAGGTATTTTGTACATTCAGGGGTATGGCGGGGCCCCGTCATACGCTTGTTATCTTTAAGTGCAGTGGTCACCTATGTGTTTTGGGCTATAAGAACTTGTTGTACTACTATACTTTTGTTTAAGAATGTTTTATGGAAGGCAGTCTTATCGGCTGGCCAGTGATGTTTACCTTTTTATAAGTTATGTGTTATGTATGTTCATTGCTATTCTCGACATATACGGCGGTACCTTGGTAGGTACGATCGCGGCCCGGTCGTGACAAAAGTGGTATCGAGCGCTTAGTCCTCGGAATGTGTCTGACCGTGTCTAGTAGAGTCTTGATTATCGGTGTGTCGTGCACCACATCTATAATCGAGGTCGCAGGATATTTAGGATTGGTTTCCATTCTTTCACTCGAGATCGTGCAATAGAGTGAGTTATAGGTTGAATCTCCCGATGTTTTCCTTTATGTATCGCTTATGCCTCCACGCAAGGCAACCGCGCCCGTGAAGGCGCAAAGCGGTGAGGTCGCTAGTGGGGCGGAGAGTCACGAGGCACAGCCCGATCCTTACCAGAGATGATGTTTAGGCGGCGAAGTTCCACGCCATCGCCACCTCAAGAGTTCGAGGCGTGACGCGGCCATCGAGACAATGACGTGAGCCTCCAATCCCACAATGGTCGAGTGCGATGCAGATTACGGGGAATAGATCGATTCTTGACGGCAAGATAGTGGCGGCGTGGCAAGCGGGAAGCGGCGCCAACCCAGAGCCGATGCTTCTTGATTCGGGATTTCTTGGGTTGTCACCCACCCGAGTTCTATGGTTCGAGATTTGAGGAGGATCCGCAGGAGTTTGTCCGGCAGTTACAGCGGACCTTGCAGGTCCTTAGGGCATCGGAGACTGAGTCTGTTATTCTATCTTCTTACCGGTTATGCGATATTGCGTTGAACTGGTTTGAGTCATGGGTATTGTCGAGGGGTGAGAATGCTCTTCCAGCTGATTGGGAGGAGTTCACAGAGGCATTCCTAGACCACTTCTTTCCCCCTGAGGTGAGGAGAGCCCGCGTAGATAGGTTCTTGACCTTGAGACAGGACGGGAGGACTATCAGGGAGTACAGCCTGGAGTTCGACTCCTTGGCCAGATATGCGCACACCATAGTAGCTGACATGGCAAACAGGGTCCATCGATATGTGATGGGGTTAGACCGCCATATGATTACTGCATGCTTGGGGGTGGCTCTTCAGCCAGGGATGGATATTGTCAGGATGCAGCGCATCTGCCGAGATTGAGGGCGAGAGAGCAGGATCGGCTAGATTTGGGCGGCCAAGAGGCGAGGCAGAGTTCTCGTGGCGATTTTGAGCGGGCGGCCTCAAGAGCAGACTAGGTCCACATTCCACCCGACAGAGTGCTCCTTCTCGCTTTCGGAAGGAGGTCGTCAGCGAGGTTATTGAGCGAGTCGGGGCTCCGGGACTTCAGTTTTCGAGGCGAGAGACCGGACTAATCGATACCACCTACCTCTCGGTGTGTTCGATGCGGTAGGTCTCATCCGGGCGAGGGCCGTATGGGTTCGAGCATGTTACTCTTGTGGCCAGCGTGGCCATCCAAGAAGGATTGTCCGCCCCAGGCGGCGGAGCGTTACAGTTCACCGACGGTGCATTCTTTGGATCTTTATCTTCGATGGTTAGACGCCTTGGGCGTGGTACTTATGGGCCAGCGCGCGAGAGGTCGTGGTAGGGGTTCCAGTTCTAGCGGTCCTCAGAACCGCATATATGCTATGTCCAGTCGACAGGACCAGGAGGCGTCGCCAGATGTCGTCACAGGTACATTGTTGGTTTCTTGCTGTGATGTATATGCTTTGATAGATCCAGGTTCTACCTTGTCCTACATATCTCCTCATATTGCCAGTAGAGTAGGGATAGAGCCCGAGTCCATAAGACCTTTTGAGGTGGCTACGCCAGTAGGTGATTCAGTGGTAGCTGAGCGGGTGTATAAGGCTTGCCCTGTGACTATAGATAGTCGTCAGACTCTAGCCGACTTGATAGAGTTGGATATGACAGACTTTGATGTGATTATGAGTATGGATTGGCTAGCATCTTGCTATGTCAACGTGGACTGTAGAGAGAGAGTAGTTCGGTTCCAGTTTCCTGGTGAGCCGGTTATCGAGTGGAAGGGGAATACTGCATCGCCGAGGGGTAAGTTTATTTCTTACCTCAAGGCTAGAAAGATGGTGCGGAAAGGGTACATCTATCATATGGTTCGAGTATTCGACACTGAGGCTGAGATACCTGACCTTCAGTCAGTTCCGGTCGTTAGAGAGTTTCCAGACGTATTCTCAGACGAGCTTCCGGGAATCCCTCTCGAGATGGAGATTGAGTTTTGTATTGATTTGGCGCCAGACACTCGACCGATATCAATTCCGCCATACAGGATGGCACCTGCCGAGTTGAAGGAATTGAAGGAGCAGCTAAAAGATTTGTTGGAGAAAGACTTTATTAGGCCAAGTGTTTCTCCCTGGGGAGCACCAGTGTTATTTGTAAAGAAGAAGGATGGGACGCTGCGTATGTGTATTGATTACAGGCAGCTGAACAAGGTAACTATCAAGAACAGATATCCCTCCCGTGATTGACGATTTGTTTGACCGGTTTGGTGCAAAGTGTTTTCCAAGATAGACCTGCGATGCAGTTATCATCAGTGCGAGTTAGAGAGATAGATATCCCATCGCATTCGGGACCCTGTATGGGCACTATGAGTTCGGTGATGTCTTTCGGGTTGACCAACGCCCCAAAGATATTCATGGATTTGATGAATAGGGTGTTCGAGCCATTCTTGGATATGTTCGTTATAGTGTTTATTGATGATATCTTGGTGTATTCGCGCATGCGAGCATCTGGATCATTTGAGGACGGTATTGGAGTCCTCCAAGACCGCAATTGTATGCCAAGTTCTCGAAGTCACGAGTTCGTTGGCGTCGATGGCTTTCTTAGGACATGTTATCGGGGCGACGGTATTCGGTTGATCTGACTAAGATTGAAGCGATCAAGACTTGGCCCGCACTCCACTACACCGACTGAGTGCGCAATTTTTGGGCCTTGGAGGTTATTATCTGAGGTTTGTAGAAGTTTGCTTCTATTTCAAAGACCTTTGACTAAGTCGACTCGTAAGCGGCTATGTTCGTGGACGGATACTTGTGAGAAAGTTTCCGATTGCTAAAGGAGAAGTTGACGACCGCCCAGTTCTTACTCTTCCGCAGGGCTTAGATGGATATGTGGTTTATTGTGACGCGTCAGTGTCGGGCTTGGAGTGCGTCGATGCGGCCGGCAAGGTTATAGCTTATGAATCTCGGCGGCTTAGGAAGCATGAGAAGAACTATCCACACATGACTTGAGTTGGCGGTGTGATTCATGCCTTCAAGATTCGGAGACATTATTTATACGAGTTCATGGACATTTACACGGAACCACGAGTCTCGGTATATCTTCAGCCAGAGGGAGCTGAACTTGCGACAGAGACGGTGGTTGGAGCTACTTAAGGATTACGATGTTGATATTCTATACCACCCAGGGAAGGCCAATGTAGTTGCAGATGCCCTTAGTCGCAGGTCGATGGGTAGTCTGTCTGATGTTCAGCCAGAGAAGAGGGATATGGTCCGAGAGATACATCAGCTAGCGAGCCTTGGGGTTCGTTTGGTTGATTCTGATAGTGATGGAATTCGGGTTCGAGAGGTTGCCGAGTCTTCCATCGTCAAGGGGGTGAAGAGGCGACAGTATGAGGATCCGATTTTGGTACGGTATCGAGATGCAGCTCTCCAGAAGGAGAAGAGTCTATTTGAGGTAGCGCCTGATGGGGTGCTAAGATTCGAGGGCCGGTTGTGTGTTCCCGATGTGACAGGACTTCGTCAGCAAATTCTGGGGGAGGCACACAGTGCTCGTTATTCTATTCATCCGGGGTCGACTAAGATGTATCATGACCTCAGATGCGTGTATTGGTGGGATGGCCTAAAGAGGGACGTTGCGGAGTTCGTGCACGATGCGAAGTGTCGTGAGTTAAAATTGAGCACGAAGCCCTTGGTGTCATTGCGAGCTATTGATATTCGACTTGGAAGTGGGAGGTGATAAATATGGATTTTATTACGGGATTACCTTCCACTCGGAGGAAGCATGATTCCATTTGGGTTATCGTCGGCGGTGTGAAATCAGCCCATTTTCTTCCTGTCAGGACGACCTTTTCGGCCGAGGATTACGCGAGACTGTATATCAGGGAGATTATGAAACTGCACGGTGTGCCTGTATCGATTATTTCGCATGCAGGAGCCAGTTCTGGCTAACTTCGAGGTATTTTGAAGGATTAGGGACACGCGTGAGTCTCGGTATGGCGTTTCATCCTCGGGCCGACGGACGGGGCAGCGCACCATCGACACTGAGGATATCGCGGGCTTGTGTTATTGATTTCAGGGGTAGCTGGGAGGATCATTTGCCTCTTGTGGAGTTTGCTTACAACAACAGCTACCATTCCAGTATTCAGATGGCGCCTTATGAGGCCTTATACGGGAGGAAGTGCAGGTCACCGATAGGCTGGTTCGAGGTGGGAGAAGTTCAGTTAGTCGGGCCAGACTTAGTTCAGCAGGCAGTGGATAAGGTGAAGCTTATCCAGGAGCGGTTGTTGGCAGCTCAGAGTCGGCAGAAGTCGTATGCCTCGACACTTGGAATTTGAGATAGATGATTGGGTTTTTCTAAAGGTATCGCCCATGAAGGGCGTGATGAGATTTGGAAAGAAGGGGAAGCTTAGCCCAAGGTACATTGGGCCGTATCAGATTGTCCGTAGGGTAGGCAGGGTTGCCTATGAGTTAGATCTGTCGTCCGATTTGGAGGCGGTACATCCAGTTTTCCATGTGTCCATGTTGCGGAAATGTATTGGAGATCCATCTAGAGTGCACCCGGTTCATGATGTCCAAGTGACAGAGGAGTTATCGTATGAGGAGAGTCCCATAGCGATACTCGATCGTCAGGTTAGGCGACTTCGGACGAAAGACGTGGCTTCCGTCAAGGTCCTATGGCGGAACGAGAACAGGGAGGAAATGACGTGGGAAGCAGAGGATAACATGATGAAGAAGTACCCTCACCTATTTCCTATACCTCCAGGTAACCCACTTTCCTGTTTGTTAGTTTTGATTTAGCATTTACGCTTCAGTATATTGTGGCTCGTGGAGCTTCCTTATTTGCAAGAGAATAGTTAAGAGGGTCTATGCCGATGTTGTGATTTGAGTAAGCCTAGAAGGAACATTCGGGACGAATGTTTCTAAGGGGGGGAGAATGTTATACCCCGTAGTTCTGACCCTACGTATGAGAGTGTACGAAAGCATGTAAGACTTAAAATTTTCTAAGGATAAGTTGACGGATTTTTCCGGACGGGCTTTAGTCAACTTTGAGGCGGGTTATGACCCGATACATTGAGAGTTCTTAAGTGTTTCGAAGGCCTGGGGCATAGTTCGTTGAGTCTAGCTTCCAACGCAACCAACTGTTCGTCGATAGGACGTCGGAGTAGAAAGTTATGAGAGTTACAAGTTCAGTGCGCAGACGGACAGAAATGCGTTTGAGCAAAACAGGCGCGGCTCGGATGCGAGGCGCGCTGAAAATCTTGAGGGCCGCTGAAGTTGCAGCGCCGCAGTGGAAGCAGGCGCGCCGAGGCGGGATTCTGGGCGGAAAAACTTAGGAAAAGTCAGTTTTTTTCTTTTAAAAGACCTTGGGAGGGTGACAAGTGTTACCCCCCATCTGATTTTGCATGCATTAAAATGACCAAGTCTTCAAGACTTGGTCATACTTCATCTCTCTCTCTTAGACAAAAGCTCTTCCCTCTCTCTTAAAAGTTCAAGCTCCTCCTTCTCTCTAAAATCTCAAGAGACATTCTAGCCTTAGGAAAAATCTAAAAAAGTAAAAGCAAGAGGGAAGCTTGTGGCTAGCTTGTGAAGGTTGTTGTGGTGGTATTCTTGAAAAGGAAGCTAGCAAGTGGTTGGAAAGATTTGACTAAAGCTTTAAGGTAACATTTCTTCCTTTAGAATTAGTTTCTAGTGTTGCATGTTAAGAAGGAAGAACTTATGGTGGTAAATAATGCTCTTAGAGTCATTGCATGCAAGAAATGTGGTTTGGATATAAAAGAATTGGTTAAGAAGATATTATGAGCATGTTGTAGCCTAAAAACTACCTTAGAATTATTTAGTGAATTGTTGTACCTAATGGGGCAGAATTTTACACACCCAAGTTTGGAGGTGTAATCCCCTTTAAAATGTTGGATTGTTGAGCCTTAAATGTGGCGTTTGGATGATAAATTCGGCCTTGAGAAAGGTGGCAAAGTATGTAGAAACAAAGAAAATGCTACCCAATTTTCCATAGAATTTAGTGGCTTTGAGTTTAGATTATTCTACATTGAAATTAGAGGTTAATAAACGTATCATGATTATTATAGGTCGAAATATTACTTGCGGTAGTTGAGCTTAGCAAGTGGATTGACCAAAGAGGTATGTAGAGCTTTCCTATCTCTTGAGCATGAATAGATGTAACTATATAGTACGGTGAGCGACAAGATTTGGTATTCTCACTTGTTTTAAGTATATAAAGACTTGTGTCGTTTTAAGAATGTATAAGTCCCTTAGTTAGGGGAAAAGTGTAATTTTACTAAAGTGAAGGGTTAATATAACAACTTTATGGGAAGTTGGTTTATTAGCTTTATAAAAGATTAATGAGAAGATATTTACTCTAAGTAAGACAAGTAAGGACAAATGATTTGATTTATGAAAGGCAAATTGATTTTAAGGCATCAATTGCCCAAGGGTTTTATGTATAAAAAATAGTCACTTTTAAAAGAATTGAAGTATGTAGTACTTGGGTTAAATTCCCGGTTTTCCTTTATTAAAGATATGATTAAGTGTCTTAAGTAAACTAAAATGAGAGGGTATATGAACAAGACTAATAAGAAGTTATAAGTTTTCTTAACTTATTTATGATTATGATATGATGACAGTTTGAGTTAGGGTAAGAGTATATCTGAAGGGCAAGCCCCAAGATCGTTATACCACCTTCTCCAGGGTAAGAGTATGTCTGAGGGGCAAGCCCCAAGATCGTCATACCACCTTCTTCAGTGTAAGAGTATATCTGAGGGGCAAGCCCCAAGATCGTTATACCATCTGCTTCAGTGTAAGAGTATATCTGAGGGGAAAGTCCCCAAGATCGTTATACCATCTGTTTCGGGGTAAGAGTATATCTGAGGGGTAAGTCCCCAAGATCGTTATACCACCTGTTCTGTGGATTTGCTACCCATGATGCGAGGAATACCTCATGCGAGTCCTTATGGGCTTATGCGGGTGAAATAGTCCCATGCGGTAGTCTGACTATCTGAGGAATACCTCGTAGGGTCCCGGGACTATCACGGGTGAAATAGTCTCGTGAGTAGGGGTGCTTATTGATACTACGGGAGAGGTACCCTGTTTTGATCCTAAGGCCCTATTTTATGCAGTATTGTATATATATACTTGTCACTCTCATTGTTAGTAAGGCACAGTAAAAGGTATTTTATTGTCTTCCATGACTCCAGAATACTCTTAGACTTATGATAACAATATTACAGTATTTTCGACTTTACATACTTGGTACATATTGTGTCTTGACCCCTTCCTGGGATGCGTTACTGCGCGGTAAGTAAGCGATTGAGGATCCTCGTTCTTAGGATTACTATTCCGTGTCGAAGCTTATTCCTCGGAAGCTTGATCATTAGTACGGATATTCCCACGATGCCATAGGTATTTTGTACATTCGGGTATGGCGGGGCCTGTCCGCCACGCTTGTTATCTTTAAGTGCGTGGTCACCTATGTGTTTTGGGCTATAAGAACTGTTGTACTACTATACTTTTGTTTAAGAATGTTTTATGGAAAGCGGCACTTATCGGTGGCGGTGATGTTTACCTTTTATAAGTTATGTGTTATGTATGTTCATTGCTATTCTCGACATATACGACAGGTACCGGTAAGTACGATGCGGCCGGTCGGGTCGTGACAACAGGTCCTTCATATTAGCAGAAGATACAACAACACAACAAAATTCTTCAGAAGCAGAAAGAAGCAGCAGAAGCAGACAGACATCAACAATCAAGAGTTTAAATCCCGCAACAAAGTCTAGCGCATCAGCTCGGGCCTAGAGTCAAATAAACGCACAACAAAAGACATCATGACAATCCATACGGCATTCGCAACACCCCACATATCATACAGGGACGACATCCCTACTCACAGAATCGCATTTCTCATATATTTATCATTCTGTTTTAACAGTTATACACTAACTTTTTCTCAAGCTTAGCTTGCAGGAGCATTTATTCTACGAGGCGGCAGAAGAACACGTCCCAGAAACGACGTCACGGATCACGCCCACGCCAGACGCCATCGCGTATGGCTACGCAATAACGCCATCAGCATCACGTCTACCCAGCGACGCCAGCAACACTACGTCTGCGCAACGACGCTAGCAACAATACGTCCAGGCAACGACGTCATCAACACTACGTCTACGCAATGACGCCCTCAACATCGTGTCCAAAACGACGCCAAGTCCGAAAACGACGCCAAAGTCCGAAAACGACGTCGAGTCCGAAAACGACGCCGAGTCCGAAAAAATGACGCCAAGTCCGAAACGATACCCGCCCTAAGACGACATCATCAGCATATCACATCTACGCAAAGACACTTTCTCTACTCTCAGAATTGCATTTCTTATTCATGCTTTATTATTCTGTCTTAGCAGTTATGCACTAACTTTTTCTTGAGCTTTAGTCTACAAGGCTTCAATCTAAAAAGGCAGTCGCAACAAGGACAACATATCCGCATTCACAATCGCAACACATCCGTGCAAGGGCGAAATCACAGCATCGCATCAACACAACAGTCATCACATTTTTGCAGGATAACATTTCCTACTCACAGTTACATTGCTTTTAAAATTACGCATCATCATTTTGCCTTAACAGTTATGTACTAACCGTTTGCTTAAGTCTTAGCATGCAGGAGCAGGAGCACAACGTGAATTTTCTCTTACAGCAAACCGGGGCAATTTGTTGGGGGGCCAACCTTCCTAATGAATGGAAGAAGCGGCCTCAAGCGTCAGTCCACTCACTCCACATCACCATAAAACCCAGCATCATAAGTCGATACCGGTACACCCCAGGTTTAAGCCAGTTTATTTTATTTTATTTTTACACCACAGCCCAGTGTCGTCATAACTCGACACTGGGACAAATTTTGAGTCCGCGTTAGCCCGTCTTGGTGTTTCAGCCATGGTAGCTCAGTGTCGTCATAACTCGACACTGGGATAGATTTTGAGTCTGCGTCAGCCTTGTCTTAATTGCCCATCATTTTTTGTAATTCTTTGGATCGAGACAAAATTGGCTATAAGTCAACGTCTTTGTCCGAAGACTCTTCCATCATCTCCATACAAAGAGGGACAAGTTGTTGACACCCAATTTTGACCCTCCCGTCCAGTCCTTAACTATAAAATTACACTAATTTTGCAAAATAATTTTTTATGATTTTTATAATAAAATGCAGCAAATAAAAACATTAATACATGCAATTTAATAATGGCACCGCGTCTTACGTAAAAAATTAAACACTTAGAGTCTCGCGCCCGTATTTATTAATTTTAAGTCCTGTCATAGTTCTTAAATGATAATAAAATAAATAAATACATAAAATAAATAATTTGACAATGACGTCGTGTTAAATAAAATATTCGCATTTTACTAATAGCAAGACAATTTCATAATTCATAATTTAAATTAATCTAACACATGCATTTTAATAATAGTGTCGCATTATAAATATTAAGCACTAATTAAATAGCACGCTCGCATTTATTATTCAGACTAATAAAGCACCTAAATAATCTAATCACGATTTAAATAATTTAATTTACCACTAATTAAATAATACACCTAAATTATAACACAATACTTAAATAATACCACAGCCCAACCCGCAGGCCCAGTCCCTCTACCCTATATCCAGCCCATCCGCCCCCTTTATCTTTTTCGCCCAGCCCACATCGCCCCAGAGCCCATTCCCTTCAGCCCTTATCTCTCCATCGTCCCTCCAACAAGAAAAAACCCTTTACCTTTTCAGAACCTAAAAAAAACGAAGAACCCTAGTTCGCCGCACCTTCCCCCATCGCCGCCATCCCCGAGATTCTCGCCGGAGAATCCGGGGTTCTCCTTACCCACGCATACCCAGCCAGCTCACCCCTTACCATCTCCAAGAACCACGAATCTCCCAGATTCCCTCAAATCTTCCTAACATTGATACTCCAAAAGAACGGTAACAAATCGTCTAAAATCAGTTACCAAACTTAGAACCAAAATCGAGACTATAAATTAATCCTTTTATACATGCAATGGGCATCATCTATCGTCCAGAACCTAGCACCTTTCTGAATCCAGAAAATAAGAGGAAAAACAGTAAAGAACGGCTGAACATCAGTAAGCAGAAAAGCAAAACTCCTGCGAGCATCAGTTAATAAGTCTGCAATCTCGATAAGAATCCTCTAGCATCTAGAAAATCCCAATCGAATCAGGAAAAGTTTCATTCCCTCTATCGCATAAGAACAAACTTTCGAGTGGCTTCGACGACTTGATACGCTGCCTCGGTTCGCTGTCCGGAGAAGTTAAAAATCAGAATTCTCCTCATGTTTCATTTGCGTGTTATGTGCGTTTATTTGAATTTAATCGTCCTTGATTATGTTGGTATAATTAAATTTGTCATATTAAGGATCAAAGTGTCAAATTTTCGATCAGTCTGTTTATGTGATTTGAATGTGTTAACCTATTTGATTGGCAATAAGGTTTATGTTTATTATGGCATGCCAAGTATGTAGTTTATTTAAATCCAGAATAGCTATGAGTTGATGATGCATGTTAACGTAATTGTTCATAAATCCGATTTAGTTAAATGATTAATGTTTGGATGTTGCGCTAAGGGATTACAAGTTTAATTTGGCACATGGTTCTTGGGTTATAATAGCATGAGCTAGAATCAGTTTGGACTATGAAATGTCGTCCTGTCAGTTTATGATATTAATCGACCTCATCGCTTGGTATCTTGCCGCACCATCCCGAAAGTTAAATCTCTATTATACTTTGGAGGTTTGCTTTCTCACTGTGTGTTAGTCATTTGCTGGTTTTGTATATTAGAATGTTGGTCGTAGTTTGTAACTCTATCCGCGTTCTTACTTCGTGAGGTTAATGTACTAAGAAAATACACTTAAAATATGTATGTTATCTAACTTATAATGGTATAAATCTGGACAGGCCTATATACGTAAGAAACGTCATCTTGATTACTGTTTGTCTATCTCTATGACTGATATCCAGCATAAAAATGTCCCTCTTTCTTATGCCTAGAGTCGTAATTGCTTGCTGCCAGCATGTATACTGTGTAACCATACCATGACCATACCCAGGGTTTAGGATACTCTGACTTATGTGAAACTTTGCAATTGCTCTTAGCCATGCTATCTGTTTAAATATTTTCTCATACATTTTCCTATTGGGTTGAGTTGCTTAAGTACAACGCATCATTAGCATGAAAAAAATAGCCCTCGGGCCTGCTTGTCTGTTATCTTGAGTCGAAGATGTCACAACATGTATAAGGATATATAGATCATATTTTAGACATGCATGTTGGTAGATTAAAAACTGCATTTAATTTTAACAAGGGCCTTCATTTCCATGTTTGGGTATCTTTCTTTCTGTGTAAATCTTAGGCAGTCTTAAGACCCTCCCCTCTCCTTATCTTTGACGAACTGATATATGACTATGTGTAGGTTACACTTGACCTCAGAATCATGGCCCATGCCTCTTTAATCTAGTATAATCCGAATACATTAATATAGACTACATGCTTGATTTCTAGTTGAACATTATGTGTGTGTATTGTCAATAGAACACTTCCGGTATTTGTGCATATTCTCGTGGCACGCCTCTGCGATATTGCATGAATATTTGAACTTCCTTTCTTGAGAGAATATAGTCCTGCATATAGACACCATGTTGGAATTTATACCACCTGTCCAGTTTTCCAAAAAATTGCATCTGTCTGAATATTGCATAGGGGAGGTGAGCTTCCTTTCCAGTTCTGTGTGAATGTTATAAAGTGTGCTTGATAGTGTCAAAAGGAGATATTCATGTCACCTATGTTTTTTTAGCACTGTTTTCTTCTCCATTTATTTTAAGTATACATAGATGTACCTCTTCCATTCTAGTCTGAGAATCATGTGATGCGTATTCATTCCCATCAGTGGCACCACATGTTTCGAATACGTATTTGTTTGTTTAATATCAACCCTCATTTACTTGCACTTGAAGTTGAACACATACTAATCCTTTTCTTTTCTTCTATTTTTACATGAAATACATCAGAGCAAAAATGAAGAGTCTCATGGCGAGACTCATCACAAGCTACAGCAAACGTGAAGACCCACATCTATGTGCATCCTCTCCGCATCAGAAATTCCAAACCAAGATGGTCTCGTCGTTTCTTCGAGTCCTTATTAATTCATATCCTCACCCTATTATTTGTTGTAATTACTTGTCTAACATTACGCTACTAGTAGTACACTTAGAATAATTAAACTTTGGGCTGTCATTAGAAAAGTAGTTTGACGCTAGAAATTCACTCTTCTTAAATTAATTATCCTTATGACTAGTTATGCATCGCCTAAGCCATACTAAAATGATATAAGTATTCATGTAGCTAAAGTACCACTCGCTATCAAATCCTAAGCATAAGAAATTAATTTCTTCATAAACTCTTACTAACATTCATAATAAAAAAATTATTTTGTTAGTTTTTGCATAATAAATATTTTACAAGTACGCATTTCGTCATAATAGAATTCTGCATTATTACAATACATATCTTAGCTAATACGTTACGAATGCATTTTTATCCAAAGTTAACTTTATATTCTAAATAAGTCTTATAACTTTATACTTTTAAAAAACATGCATTGCACTCTTAGCATAAATAATTAACCCTAGGTTTGAACGGACAATCGCAAGTTAGCGGATCCTTTAGGGTGTCTGACCCCTTCCCTTTAGGGTAATAAAGAACCCTCGCGCAGAATCTCATTAAGTTTAGCAGACCATTAAAATGGAGTTAATGTTTACTTTAAACCAGTTAACATTTAGATGTCTTAATTCACCTAATTAATTAGGTGGAGACTCCGCGAACCCTAGCACTACCTTTAGCATTTTAGCACCCCTTAACATTTTTAGCACCTTTTAGCATTTAACCTTTTATTTTATTTTCTAATATTTTTATTTAAGCAGGATTCGCTAATAATGTCGCTGCCGAAAAAGAGCGTGACATTAATCACACATAAACACATTCTAATAGTAAACAAATAAATTAAAATTGTTAGAAAATTTTGTTTGAGCTGTAATCCCAAGTTTCAACATTAGATTGAAGGAAGTATATGCTGAATTTTGGAAAAATTGGAGGCGCATATGAATTAAGATGGGTGGGGATACAGGTGACCTCAGGACATTAAATAGTTTAATTAGAGAACTGGAGAATCTTCTTTAGTTCTTTAGAAGCACTTAAGGGTCAGAGTCCAACTGTCAACACGTTATGACTTTTGAAAAATTTCATTATACATAAAAACATATTATATTGTTAAGAGTCTTATATCGGATATGAAATGAGAACATAGACTCTTTATATGGACTTGGACAATCTTCATCCTACAAACTAGGGGTTACATAGTATCAGAGTCAAACACATTCCAATTCTTTGTTCACCGGTGTAAACTTGAACAATCTTCACACTATAAACTAGCTTTTGGGATTAAGTTAGGTCCAAGATTCATTTTTTACCTATATAATTAGTACTACAGTATATTTTAGTTTGACATTAGTCTAGAAAAGGATCTGTATCAAAACCCCTTCATGATTGTGTCCTTCATCTGCTAAAAATTTGGCACACTTATCTGCCTCCCTCTACACATATCTAATCATGGCCTTGCTTGCCTGCATCAAATATTTACTATCTTTCAATAATACGTCTAACAGATGATATAGTATGTGTTATTCATTGAATATGTGTGTATTTTTGTAGTATGTACTATTGACCAATTGAAGCTGGTTATGTCAAACCTATGACTTTTATATTGGATGCACCAGTCAAACAAGAAGATAGTGTATATAAAAAGTGGCTTCACTTTTCTGGCAGTAAAGTCAATACAAATAATTTAATAATTTTTTTCAGCCGCTAATTATATCTAAATTACTGTAACAGTGTCAAATCTATTGATTAAGGGAATAAGGGTCTGTTTGGCGAAGCTTCTGGAAACGTATTTCTGTTTCTTAGAAGTAGTTCTGCAGAAACTGTTTCTGAAAAATCTGTTAGGATATTTGGCCTATAGTTATAGAAGTACTTCTGAAAAACAGAAACAGTTTCTTGTTTGGCTCACATTTATGCAAATTTACTACAATATTCTTTTTAATAGATTTAAAACTATTAAAAATATTCTTTTTATTATATGTTTCTAAAAATTAGTATATCTTTAAAATTTAATAAATTTTTTTTAAATTATTTAATTGCAACATTTAATCAAAAAATAATATTATATTGTATATAAGAAATGTAACGACAATATGATAGTCAATGACTCAAATATGTCCAAACCTACCCCACTACCCACACCTCCTCCCCCGCCTCTACCGCCCACCACACCTCATACCCCTACCCCATCCTCAAATTTCTATTTCATATTTTTTGTTACTTTTATAAAAAATGATTGAAAATATGGAAAAAATAATTACCACCCACTACCCCCTCCCCGTCCACCTACCACATTCTCAAATTTCTATTTTATATTTTTTTTACTTTTATAAACAATTTATAAAAAATATAATTTTTTTTCTTACACCTTTATTGATCAGACCTTTTCAATTGTAGCCAATATCTTATTACGACTAATTCCGACAACTTCAGGAGAAAAAGAGGCATTTACCTATTACAGATGGTGCGATTTGATTCTTTTTTTTATTGAATATTTATTCATTTATCTCAGTCTTACGAACACGTGATTCGAGAAAATGAAAAAGAAATCTACGCTTTTTGAAGGTGAAGTTTGGAAATAGAACAATTTCTTCTGTCGTGTATCCTCCGTCCTACCCCCACCCCACCCCATTGCCCTACCCCATCCTCAAATTCTATTTCATATTTTTTGCTACTTTTATAAAAAAATAAAAAAATCTTACCCCCCTACCCTCTACCCCCACCCCACCCCATTGCCCTACCCCATCCTCAAATTTCTATTTCATATTTTTTGTTACTTTTATAAAGAAAAATTAAAAAATATGAATTTTTTTCTTACCCCCCGCCCTACCCCCACCCCATTGTCATTCTCATCCTCAAATTTCTATTTCATATTTTTTGTTATTTTATAAAAAAAAATGATTTTTTCTTACCCCCTACCCCTCACCCCACCCCATTACCCTACCCATCCTCAAAATTCTATTTCATATTTTTTGTTACTTTTATAAAAAAAAAAAAACCTACCCCATTTTCAAATTTCTATTTTATTTGGGGATATTATATGAGATTAAAAGGAATTTTGTGAAAAGAAAAAGGTAAATGGGTTCAAAAAAAATCATTTAATGAGTAAAAAGGCTTCTCGAGATACATTTCTCGAGAAGCACCAAATTGGTGTTTTTGCTTCTCTTCCCATCTGAAAACACTTTTTGGCTTCTGGAAAAAGTGTTTCTACTTCTGGAAAGGTGGTGTTTTGCCAAAGAAGTTGTTAGATGATATTAATCTCCCTGGGGGCATGCATGAATAAGCACACCTACTGAACAACATAAGCTATGTCTGGCCTGGTAAATGTGAGATACTGCAGTGCACCTGCAAGGCTCCTATACAGAGTAGGATCAGAGACTGGAGCACCATCCATAACACTGAGCTTAGATTTCGAATCGACTGGAGTAGGCATAACTTTGCAATTCGCCATCTTAGCCCTGTACACTATCTCCTCTGCATACTTACGCTGACACAAGAATATGTGATTGGCAGACCTGGTCACTGATATCCCCAAGAAATAACTCAGCTTTCTCAAATCAGTCATTGCAAATTCGGACTTAAGCAAGGCAATAATCTCATTTTTCAATCTATACGGCGAGGCGATGTAACAATATCATCCACGTACAGTAATAAGTAAGCAGTGCTACTACCTCGATGAAAAATGAAGAGTGATGTATCACTCTTGCTGCATACAAACCCAACTGCAAGATATATCTGACAAAGCGATCATACCACGCACGGGGAACCTGTTTCAGGTCATATAGTGACTTACGGAGACGGCACACATAGTGAGGGACTGCTGGATGGGTGAACCCAGGCGGCTGATCCATATACATTGTTTCTCTCAGGTCCTCATGTAAGAATTGTTATACCCCGTAGTTGCAGGGTATGTATGTGAGGACGTACGTACGAGAGTACGGCAGAAATTTTGAAAAGAAAGAAAGATGTGAGTTTTCGACGGAAAAGTTTCCGGTTATTTGTGAAGGAAAAGGTTCGTTAATGGGAATTGGATTCCCAGATTTGGTATTCGGACTTCCTGGAATATTAGAGAATTATGGAATTTTATTTTCGGAAATGGTCACGTGGGCCCACGGAGAAATTTACTTTTGTGGGGCCCACTTTGTTTTCGAGATTTTGGCCATTGTGGATATTTTTCGAAGACGTTTTTGAGGGCCATAGGAGGTGACACGTGTCACCCCGCCTGGTGGCTCGGGCCGGTTACATTTGGGCACAAGCGTCGACTAGAGTCGCTTTCGACGAAACGTTTCCACGACTTTCGTAGGAAAATTCCGGCTATGTCCTTTTTAATTTTTGCGGATTTTTCCGAGAGACGAAACATTTTGGACCAACGGGAGGTGATACGTGTCACCCTCACATCGAGGCTTCAGGGCCCGTGGGCGATTGGTTCACGTATGGGATTGTTTTGTGGCTCACGTTTTGGCCCTATTGGTTCCTTGTTTTGTGCCTTGTTTTGGCCTTGTTTTGTGGCTTGTCTTGTGCTATGTTTTGGAGTAGGGGTTAGGGTGCACTTGGCTTGATCAAGGCCTTACACTTGCCTTGCACATGGCTCGATCTTGGCCATGGTTGGCATTGGGTTTGCTATAAATACCCCCTTTGTGAAGACTTCATTCATCCACAAATGTTTCCAAGTCTTGAATCCCTCCTCCTCTTGTTGACTCTCGTCCAAGAGCTCCTCTCCTCGAAAGTGGCCTGGCCTTCGCCAGGTCTCCCTCCTCATGAGGTCTAGCCTGGGTACCCCAGCCTAGTTGTTTTGTATAATACCCTTGTTGTGGTATAGAAATACTCCCTAGTATTGTTATAATGCCCAAAATACCTTAGCCTTGTACCTTGTAGTATTCCAAAGATACCTCTTTACGTAGAGTCCGAAATACTACCTTTTGTCCTTTTAGTCTCAAACCGAAACCCTAAGGAAATCTTCATCGTTGGTGAAGTATGTGAGTAGAAGTTGGTTAGAACTTCTGGGTTGTTTGGAGTGGTTTGGAGCGCGGAATGAGCTAAACCTTGCTCAGATCGACATTATAACTTGGATAATTTTGGGCTTATCAAGGTAATTATCTTGTCTCTATTGTAATTGGAAATTACATGTTTGTTAGGATATATAGTTGAAGTATACTATATATGGAACTATACTTAGTATTCGCAATGTCTTTTGACTTAAGCTCAAGAATAAAGAATCGAATCAATCAGATTTACATGGATCAGATTGCAGAGACTTGTGTAATTGTACACGTCAGGTTAGACGTGTAAACCCCCTGGTTGGCTTGGTAGCCTCGATAGAGAGGAGATTTACGCTTGTGGGGAGGTCTTGAATTTTCTATAGAAAGATAGAAACTTGTGTTTTGGGGTTAATAGACGTTTTGACCTTTATAGGTGAAAGTACTAGGAGTAGCGTATTCTACTCGAGAGTGGAAAGGGCTAGCGGTTGTAGTACTTGGAGCATTTTGCTTATTGTCGATAAATCGTCGCGAGGTATGTGAATCTCTTCCTATCTTTTCTAGCATGATTGTTGTGAACTATGTAGTACGGTAGACGCATACGTGCTAAGTGATTTGGTTGGTTTAAAACATAGGGTGTTATAATAGCTTTATGGGAAGTTAGTTATAACGACCTTATGTAAGTGAAAATGGTTTATGATGTTAGAAGTTAAGAGACTTGATCTTATAAGATAAGAGACTTAACTTATTTGTTTTAATGTGGATGTTTGTGAAACCTCATTCATGAGTAATGAGTACTTGGTTTTAAAGGGATAATGTTTTACCGATTTCGGAATCGAACGTATCGGCAGCATCATCGCAGTTAATAAAGGAAATGTATTGAATAATGATGTGTTGTATTAAAACCAAGAGAAACCTCCATCCGCATAAGCTAAGATGAGACAAAATGATATTACATTTTCTAGATCATGGTCATTGTAATAAGATCGTTATAAACAAGAATAAACTACTCACGTATATGACATATGTTACTCAATTGTTCTAAAAGGAATCAAGTGATTAAGTTTGGGAACTATGAAACCATTTGAAAATGAAGCTTGAGTAATCAAACTAGGCAAACGGAACTTAGGAAAAGAATGTTGTTACTTGATTTTGAAAAGGAAGATGGGTTGGTCATTCTAATACTACGTATCGGGTGACTTTTATAAAAGTAATGGATCTCTTTAAAAGAACTTAACGATGTAGTACTTGGGGTTAAAACCCGACTTTGGCATAAAATGAAAGTACTTTGAGTTGTGTGAAACTATGCTTGTTGTTGTGAAACTATGCTTGTTGTTGTGAAACTTGCCTATGCTTGTGATGATAGCCTTTATTGTACAAGCGTTGTGTTTCGTGTTACCGCGTCTCGATAGAGGTCGGTTGATCGTTGAGAACTTACTGACGTGCGGCGGTGACGAGAAATTCCACGCACGCCTCGCAATAGTATTATTGTTGTTAATCGCTTTGGACATACCGACACGACGCGTAGCGCACGTATGCTTCCATTTTGGTTAAGGTCTTGGTTAATCGCTTTGGATATATCGACACGATGCGTGGCGCACGTATGTTTCATTTCGATTAACGCCAGGATTTCCTTTTGGACATATCGACACGACGCGTAGCGCACGTATGCGTCCATTTGGAAAGTTGTCTTATTGTTTCCCTTTCGACATACCGACACGATGCGTAGCGCACGTATGCTTCCATTTGGATTGCCGTCTTGTTGTTGAGGTCACATGGACATGTCTACACCGGCGCACTCCGGCATGTGGCCATGGGACATTGGTATTGTTGTTGCATCATGGACATGTCTACACCGGCGCAGATTCCGGCACGCGCCATAATGCGAACTCGATTGATGTTGGGCGTGAGACCCATAGTTATATTGGAGTGATGATCGCTTTATGTTGAATCGTAGTTTGGTTATCATACATGTCTCTGCTTTATATAGACTAGTATGATTTCATTTACGATTGCATAGTTTCACATACTCGTACTGTCAGATCGACCTCCTTCGGGCCGTTCACGCCGCAGTGAGGTACATCGGCCGTGGTTCCTCGCTCATAGGATCACAGCCAACAGATTGAAGCTCCGCTCCCGAGGCTTATCTTTTGCAGTGTTCTCGAGTTGTAGGTTCTTGTACATTCTGGTATGGCGGCCCCGCCCCGTCATAGTCATCAGATATCTTAGAGGTCCAGTAGTATGCTGTAAGCGGGGTTGTAAAAGGATTAAACTGCTCGTGTTTTATGTATATACCAAGGCAAATCGCTTTTGGCTTGCTTATTCATTTATCTCTTGTTAAATGACTCTTGTTTTGTGTTCCGCTGATTTTCTCGATGTATGTATCACTAGGGTGCCTGTAAGGCACCAAGAACGCCCGAACGGTCGTTACAAAAGTGGTATCGAGCGATTAATCTCTGAAAGTGTCTACGCATCGTGTCTAGTAGTCTTGATTATCGGTGTGTCAGGCACCACATCTATAATCGGAGGCTATAGGACATTTAGGATTGGTTTCCATTCTTCTCATTCCGAGATCGTGCCTTAGAGTCAGGTTGTAAGTTGTACCCTCCGACGATCTCGCTTTTACCGCTTATGCCTCGCAAGGCAACCAGAGCCCGGATGGCAAGGCAAATGGCGAGTGCCGCTAGTGAGATACGTAGGAGTACGAGGCGCAGCCCGCACAAGACTGAGGTCAGGCTTGACGGCGGGTTTCACGACGCCGCCAAAGACCAAAGAGTTTAGAGCCGCAGCAGTGGGTCGATGAGACTACAGCACTGAGCCTCCACCCCACACCGGGGCGGAGGAGATGGGTTACAAAGAGATGATTCTTGGCCGCCGTGGTCGGCCGATATGAGCGACAGCCGACGCAGCAGCCCGCCCAAAGAGCACCAGCCGTTCACCCCGAGCGGATAGTTTGAGGCTACGGACTTTCTCGAGTCAGAGCCCGCCGTAGTTTTATGGGTCGAGGCGCAGGATGATCCGCAGGAGTTCATCCGGCAGCTACAATGATCACGCGGTGATCAAGGCTTCGTAAACCGAGTCGTGACCTTTGGTTCGCATCGGCCGCGTGATACCGCAATGATCGGGTTTGATTCATGAGCTTTCCGGGAGAGCATGCACCTCCAGCAGATGGGATGAGTTTTCGGGGCTTTCTCACGCACTTTGCCTCCGCATGGCGAGGGCACGCCGGCAGATTTTTGTTACCGAGACAGAGGCGACCGCCGGGAGTACAATGTCGAGTTCGATTCTTTGGCTCGATATGTCCCTGCGCTTAGTTGCGGATATGGAGGATGTGGTGCATCGCCACGCCACCGCTAGATGATTATATGGTCGAAGTCTTGTGCGGGTGTTTCTTCACCGGGCATGGACATTGCCCGCACGCAGCTCACGCACCAGACGCGAGGCACGGAGGGGTCGACGGAATGACCGGATCGCCAGAAGAGGCCAGACGGCAGGTCCTTTGGTGGCTTTCGAGGCGGACCGCCAAAGAAGAAAGCTAGTTATATACCCCCACCGCACAGAGTGGTCCTCCACCGCCTTCGTGAGCGGTCGTGGCTCCGCGGTTCAGATTTTCGGCAGAGGGGTGTTAACCACCAAGCCACCCCTACCTCGTTGTGACCATTGTGGTAGACTCCATCTTGGAGAGTGTCGTGCTAGATTGGGAGTTTGTTTTACATGCGACAGCAGGCCATTTTGCGAGGAATCTGCCCTACCAAGGGAAGCGCGGATGTTACGACTCACCTTCGTGATCCGTGTCGGTTCATCACCTTCTACTATGCCTGCAGTAGTGCCTATGATTAGAGTGAGCGGTAGCTCGTGCATATCCTTAACCTCTAGAGTTTTGGTATGCTTGTTATGATGATCTCATTATTGTGTGCTATGTACGGATAGCATTGTGATATGTGTGAGTTAGAATACATGGTTAGTTGGAAGGATACGTATGAGGCATGGTAAGTGTGAACCTTAGACTATTTCACGATCGAGACCTTGAGGTAAGGTCGCCTTGAGTAAAAGATTCGTTTTATGTTTGACCTTTATAAGGGTGAGTAGTATACGTGGGATTTATTTGTGTGATAAGTCCGTGGGTAGTGTGAAATGGTAGTGGTAGCTTTCATGACGGAATTAGTAAGATTGTTCCGAATCGGGAACAAGAGTTTCGCACGGTTGGTCGGGTTTAGGACCATTCGCGGTCAAACCGTAACCCGGTTTGTGGGGCCAGTTCTGGGTGGTCCCGCCAGTGGTAGGGTCACGAGGATGCTAGGCCCAAGTTTGTATGATCATCGTATGAGTTCGTGGACGCGTTCGACCGAGCCGTTCAAAGGCCGGAATGGCCTTAAGGAAGTTTGAGGTTAGTAAGATGACCAAGTTTGGAGGTAGTGACTCCAGAGATTTTCGGGGACGGAAGTAATGACTGAAGTATGGTACGTACTGGGAGAGTTCAAGTGTTCGAGAAGGGCACGACGAGTAAGGAAGGAAGATAACGTGTGTTATTTCGTGGCCAAGCTGTGGCGTTGACAACTTGTTAGAGGAACTTCATCGATATCCGTCTTGAGAAGGAACATTCGGGACGAATGTTTCTAAGGAGGAGAATGTTATACCCGTAGTTGCGTGGTATGTATGTGAGGACGACGCATGCGAGAGTACGGCAGAAATTTTGAAAAGAAAGAAAGATGTGAGTTTTCGACGGAAAAGTTTCCGGTTATTTGTGAAGGAAAAGGTTCGTTAATGGGAATTGGATTCCCAGATTTGGTATTCGGACTTCCTGGAATATTAGAGAATTATGGAATTTTATTTTCTGAAATGGTCACGTGGGGCCCACTGAGAAATTTACTGGTTTTGTGGGGCCCACTTTGTTTTCGAGATTTTGGCCATTGTGGATATTTTTCGAAGACGTTTTTGAGGGCCAATAGGAGGGTGACACGTGTCACCCCGCCTGTGGCTCGGAAGTTACATTTGGGCACAGTCGACTGTAGTCGTTTTCCGAAACGCGTTTCCACGCTTTCGTAGGGAAAATTCGCTATGTCCTTTTTAATTTTTGCGGATTTTTCCGAGAGACGAAACATTTTGGACAACGGAGGGTGACATGTGTCACCCTCACATCGAGGTTCGCGCCCAGTGGACGATTGGTTCACGTATGGGATTGTTTTGTGGCTCACGCTTGGCCCTATTGGTTCCTTGTTTTGTGCCTTGTTTTGGCCTTGTTTTGTGGCTTGTCTTGTGCCATGTTTTGTGGAGTAGGGGTTAGGTGCACTTGGCTTGATCAAGGCCTTACACTTGCCTTGCACATGGCTCGATCTTGGCCATCGTTGGTTGGCATTTGGGTTTGCTATAAATACCCCTTTGTGAAGACTTCATTCATCCACAAATGTTTCCAAGTCTTGAATCCCTCCTCCTCTTGTCGACTCTCGCCCAAGAGCTCCTCTCCTCGAAAGTGGCCTTTGGCCGTGAGGTCTCCCCTCCTCATGAGGTCTAGCCGTGGGTACCCCACTAGCCTAGTTGTTTTCGTATAATACCCTTGTTGTGGTATAGAAATACTCCCTAGTATTGTTATAATGCCCAAAATACCTTAGCCTTGTACCTTGTAGTATTCCAAAGATACCTCTTTACGTAGAGTCCTAAATACTACCTTTTGTCCTTTAGTCTCAAACCGAAACCCTAAGGAAATCTTCATCGTTGGTCAAGTATGTGAGTAGAAGTTGGTTAGAACTTCTAAGGGTTGTTTGGAGTGGTTTGGAGCGCGAGCGAGCTAAACCTTGCTCAGATCGACATTATAACTTGGATAATTTTGGGCTTATCAAGGTAATTATCTTGTCCTCTATTGTAATTGGAAATTACATGTTTGTTAGGATATATAGTTGAAGTATACTATATATGGAACTATACTTAGTATTCGCAATGTCTTTTGACTTAAGCTGAAGAATAAAGAATCGAATCGAATCAGTATTTACATAGATCGTATTGCGTGAGACTTGTGTAGAATTGTACACGTCAGGTTAGACGTGTAAACCCCCTGGTTGGCTTGGTAGCCACCTCGATAGAGAGGAGATTTACGCTGTCATGTGCGGGAGGTCTTCAATTTTCTATAGAAAGATAGAAACTTGTGTTTTGGGGTTAATAGACGTTTTGACCTTTATAGGTGAAAGTACTAGGAGTAGCGTATTCTACTCGAGGAGTGGAAAGGGCTAGCGAGGTTGTAGTACTTGGAGCATTTTGCTTATTGTCGATAAATCGTCGCGAGGTATGTGAATCTCTTCCTATCTTTTCTAGCATGATTGTTGTGAACTATGTAGTACGGTGACGCGTACGTGTGCTAAGTGATTTGGTTGGTTTAAAACATAGGGTGTTATAATAGCTTTATGGGAAGTTAGTTATAACGACCTTAAGTAAGTGAAAATGTTATACTGATGTTAGAATTTAATAGACTTGATCTTATAAGATAAGATACTTAAATTATTTGTTTTAATGTGTATGTTTGTGTGAAACCTCATTCATGAGTAATGAGTACTTGGTTTTAAAGGGATAATGTTTTACTGATTTCGGAATCGAATGTGTATCGGCTGCACCACCGCGTTAATAAAGGAAATGTATTGAATAATGATGTGTTGTATTAAAACCAGAGAAACCTCCATCCGCATGAAGCTAAGATGAGACAAAATGATATTACATTTTCTAGATCATGGTCTTTGTAATAAGATCGTTATAAACATTAATAAACTACTCACGTATATGACATATGTTACTCAATTGTTATAAAAAGGAATCATGTTATTAAGTTTGGGAACTATGAAACCATTTGAAAATGAGAAGCTTGAGTAATGAAACTAGGCAAACCGAACTTAGGAAAAGAATGTTACTTGATTTTGAAAAGGAAGATGGGTTGGTCATTCTAATACTACGGTATCGGGTGACTTTTATAAAAGTAATGGATCTCTTTTAAAAGAACTTAACGATGTAGTACTTTGGGGTTAAAACCCGACTTTGGCATAAAATGAAAGTACTTTGAGTTGTGTGAAACTTGCCTATGCTTGTTGTTGTGAAACTTGCCTATGCTTGTTGTTGTGAAACTTGCCTATGCTTGTGATGATAGCCTTTATTGTACAAGCGTTGTGTTTCTGTGTTATCGCGTCTCGATAGGTCGGTTGATCGTTGAGAACTTACTTGGATGTGCCAGCGTGACGAGAAATTCCACGCACGCCTCGTTAATAGTATTATTGTTGTTAATCGCTGGACATACCGACACGACGCGTAGCGCAGGTATGCTTCCATTTTGTTAAGGTCTTGTGGTTAATCGCTTTGGATATATCGACACGATGCGTAGCGCACGTATGTTTCCATTTCGATTAACGCGCAGGATTTCCTTTTGGACATATCGACACGATGCGTAGCGCACGTATGCGTCCATTTGGAAAGTTGTCTTATTGTTTCCCTTTGGACATACTGACACGATGCGTAGCGCACGTATGCTTCCATTTGGATTGCCTTGTTGTTGAGGTCACGTGGACATGTCTACACCGGCGCACTCCGGCATGTGGCCGGGACATTGGTATTGTTGTTGCATCATGGACATGTCTACACCGATGCAGATTCCGGCATGCGCCATAATGCGAACTCGATTGATGTTGGGCGTGAGACCCATAGTTATATTGGAGTGATGATCGCTTTATGTTGTGAATCGTAGTTTGGTTATCATACATGTCTCGCTTTATATAGACTAGTATGATTTCATTTACTGATTGCATGCTTTCACATACTTGGTACTGTTAGATCGACTCCTTTCGGGCCGCGTCATGCCGCAGTAGAGGTACATCGGCCGTGGTTCCTCGCTCATAGGATCACAGCCAACAGATTTGAAGCTCCGCTTTCTCGAGGCTTATCTTTTGGTAGGTGTTCCACGAGTCAGAGGTTCTTGTACATTCGGGGTATGGCGGGCCTCCGTCATAGTCATCAGATATCTTAGGTCTGTAGTATCGTGTGGCGTGGTTGTAAAAGGATTAAACTGTTCAGGTTTTATGTATATACTGAAGGCAACTGTTTTGGTTGGCCTATTTATTCATTTATCTCTTGTTAAATGACTCTTGTTTTGTGTTCCGCTGATTTTCTCTGATGTATGTATCACTAGGGTGCCCAGGGTAAGGCACCAGTAACGGGCCCCGGAACGGGTCGTTACAAGAATGCATTCTTCACATCAAGTTGATGGATCGGCCAGTGTTTACCCATGGCAATGCTTAAAACTGTGCGAATAGTAGTCGGTTTGACAACCGGGCTGAAGGTCTCTCCACAATCAATGCCCTTCTGCTGATTTGTGTCATTAGCCACAAGAGGGCCTTATACCTCTCAAGATCCCCATTGTCTCTGAACTTGTGACGAAAAAACCACATACATCGAATTACATTCACCCCCTCAGGTCTAGGTACTAGATCCCACGTGTGCTGTTTATTTAAAACATTGAATTCCTCATACATAGTCGCATTCCAATTAGGGTCTTGTTTGGCCAATTTTGGGTTCTTTGGAAGTGGAGAGATGGTTTGGGCAGACAAGTTGAAATGGACTTTGGGTTTGAAGATTTCATGCTTTGAACGAGGGGGTAAATTTGGATAAGGAGAAGGTGGGCGGCCGTCGGAGCCGCGCTTAGAAGGTTGACAGCTTCTCGAGTTCAGCCGCGCGCCAAAGACAAAAGCCGCGGTCGTTTACTAGATTCTCAAGATTGCTCATCGAAATCAGCGTCGCGCGCCTCGGGGCCGCGCTCGACGACGGAACAAAGGACGTGAGTTGTTCGAGAATGAGGGGAGAGATGGCAGGCTCGTCAAGAAATGAGTAGTCCGATTTTTGGAATTTTGGAAGATTCGGAAATGGGAATGTGGTCTCGTCAAATGTGACGTGACGAGATATGTGGATTTGACGAGTCGATAAGTCATAGCATAGATAGCCCCTATGGTTTGGCGGGAATCCTAGGAAGACCCAGGGAGTAGACCTAGGAGCAAGCTTGTGAGGGGCGGTAGAACTGAGGTTGGGATAGCACAGACAACCGAAAATCCGTAGATGATCATAGGAGGGGACTCTATGGTAGAGGATTTCGGTAGAGGTCATATTGTGAAGAGTGCTAGTAGGAGAATATTTAGAATGTATTCTGACATTTTAGCAGCATATACCCAGAAGGAAGGAGGGAGGGAGGCATGAATCAATAGGGTGGGAATCATATTGTTAATGGTACGTATGATTCTTTCAGCTTTACCATTTTGTTGTGAGGTGTGAGAGCAGGAGAAGCGAAAAACCATGTCATTATTTGTACAAAACCGGTGAAACATAGAGTTATTGAATTCACGACCATTATCGCACTGAAATGATTTTATACTTTTTCTAAATTGTGTGTGGATAAACTTGCGAAACTGAAGAAATTTGGCAAACACTTCCGATTTAAATTTAAGAGGATATAACCAAACATAGTGTAAAAAATCATCAAGCAACACAAGATAGTATTTATGACCGAGAGAACTAGAGATAGGAGATGTCCATAAATCGGCATGTATAATATCAAAAGGAGCAAGTGTAACACTAGTAGATGATTTAAACGGAAGACGAATATGTTCGCCTAAAGAGCAAGAAACACAATTTTGGGCAAGTTTCTCATTACAAGCAATGAAATTGTTACCTTTAAGAAAATTAAAAATTGGGACTCCTGGATGACCAAGCCTATTATGTCAAGTTGAAGAAGAAACAACCGCTAGAGTGACGGGAGAGCAAGATCTGACAACGGAGGTGGAAGTGAATGGATAGATATCCCCCGTGTTACTGCATCTCGTAAGAGGTGTCCCCGTATGAAGATCCTTCACAGTAAAACCAAAAGGGTCAAAATCCACGGAGACAAAATTATTACGAGAAAATTGGCGGACAGATATGAGGTTCTTAATCATGTGGGGGGCATATATGGTGTTTTTTAGGGAGAATGGTTGATGAGGAGGTTGTGTGTATGAGGTATCATACCCTTTAACTAGAATGCGTTGTCCACTACCAACTGTAACATATTGAGGATGTTTTAAACTAAACAGTTTAGGGATAGTACTTGCAGATTGGGTGACGTGAGATGTGGCGCCTGAGTCCATGTACCAAGTATTGTCAGGCTATTGCATGGAGAGGGTGCTGAATGTCTGTCCCAACTCAGTGGGTGTCATGATGGATGAGGGCTGCAAAACCTGACCTTGCATGAAGTGGATCTGCTGCGAGGCTGGAGCGGGGCCCAATAAATCAGGGTAAGAATACGGATTGTAGGGCTGCTGGTACTGGAATGGACTCGGTGTCGCGGCTCAACCGGGCATCGCGACTCAGACTTTGGCGCGCGGCTGCGAATTGTCGGCGAGTCATGGCCCAGTTGTTCTGCGATCCCTGTTGTTGTTGCTGCTGCTGGTTCTATTGACCGCGACCCTTGCCACGACCACGGCCTTCCCTGCCGCTGCCCCTGCCACCCTTTCCACTGCGTCTCTGCTGTGGTTGAGAGTTTTCTGGCGGCGTTGGATCTTGAGGGCGCGTTTCGACCGCTAATGCCTTCTGACTGTGTTCATCCTGCTTAGCACGTCTAGTCTCTTCAAGCAACAACTGCGAGCGAGCTTTGTTAAAGCTGGGTAACGGATCTGCCTGTTGAATCATGGTGGCCAAAGTATCATATTCGCCTTTAGAAAGGCCAGCAATCAATTGTAACACCAGTTTGGTGTCGATGTGCTCGCCGACAGCAAGTTGATCCTCGAGCTTTAATTGTTTGCGATCACTCACATTGGAAAAGTTTTCAAGACGTGTATTGTTAAATTGCTCCTCTAAATACACAGCACGGATGTGCTTATTGTCCTGAAAAATTTCCTCCAAACTATTCCATAACTCAAGGGCTGTGGCGCCAGATTTCATGATAGAAAGAAGAAGGTCCTGAGAAATACTACCATAAATCCATTGTTTGACGCTGGCGTCTAGACGATGCCAAGTAGACTCATCAACCTCCGGAGGGCGCGAAATGGTGTCATCGATGTGATCAAGCACGTTATAGAGACATGCATGATTTCAAAGCTTCAATCCGAGGAGAATATCGATCGCTTTCTTGATCAAGAAGAATGGGAATAGAGTTCTTGATGTTTGTAACAGTTAGGGCTGGATGACAACGTGGTGGTGGTGGGATTTGTGGAGGTAGAAGATTCAGAAAGTGTGAAAGATTCAGGGATGGCCATTTAGAGAAGAGAGGAATGAAGAAGAAAATCTAGAATTTGTAGGGGGGCCGCGACGAGTTCCGACGGGGGGGAGTTCTCGGCGGTGGTAGGAAGAAAGAGTTCTACGATTTTGGGTGTTTGACTCTTGATACCATGTTAGATGATATTAATCTCCCTTGGGGGTCTTTCATTAATATCAAGATATATATATAGAGTACAATATTCATCCCTAATACAATAGGAATCTTAAGCCTATACAAAAGAGGAATCATAGTCTTACCATAATTATATTTACACAATATATGAAAATATTCTAATTATGGGTAGAGAATATATTGTTTCCTATATTTACATGGTTACAGAAGTGTTTCTGAGAAACACCACTTAAATGATGAATTACATTAGTAGAATGAAAATTAGTAAATATCTAAGACATTATAAATGATAAATTAATCTATTTGAACTTAAGATGCCTTGGTATTTGAATCCTCACTGTTGTGACTTGTACACATATTTCCAGGTTTAGTCGATGCTAAGGATATATCATGCCTGTTATAAATTGAAGAAATCAATTTGACAATTTCAAACGAAATTATGTTCAATGTTAATGCATTGTTTAAAAGAATAAATAGAAAACAAATACTTAAAAGAAAGTCTTAGGCTGCATAGTTATATCGAATTAATTTAGGCAGAATGGCTTGGGATTTTCCTCAATTAGTCATTTTTTTATTTGATGCACACCTAAATTATGTGTTGGCTTAATTACCCTCCTGAACAATTGGTCATATGATAATATCGACCCCTAGATGCTGATGTGGCAAAGAGCCTGAATACACTCTATTTTAGGCGCTGAAAGAATGAAAAATCAAAAAAATCGGCCTCCAAATAGATATTTTTCAATTATTAATTGTCGCATAATCAATATAATGATTTATTTGTTCCAAATGTATTTCTCTTTGATTTTTCTTAATATACATTGCATATTTTATTTCAATTGTGTGTTTTAGATACAATGATTATTTATTTTAACTATACAAGTTTTTTTTGGATCCAACTCTACAAAACTTAGTTGAAACTCTATTTGTTTTAGCCAAAAGAATGTTTATCTAAAGTAATGAAGTTTAGATACTATTTTTATAGGAAAAATGTGTATTTTATTTTCATGCAATGGTTATTTATTTCAACTGTGCATTATATTTTTTCGGGACAAATTCGTATAATATTTGGTTGATTTTTTTTTTTAGATGTAATGATTATTTGTTTTAACTGTGTATTTCTTCTTTTCATTGTCTTTATCCAAACAAAACATTTATAGTCAAAATATTATTATTTCATTTGTTTTTTTTAGATTTGGCACGAAAAAGATTATTTATATAATTAGTGAACTTAAAAAGGTAAAAAATATATTTTATCCTTAAAATATGCCTCATGGACAAAAAAAATTCACGTGGCAGCGTATGTGTCACACTTTCATGAGTTGCCAGCGTCCAAAGAGGTCGTTTCTATTATATTGTCAAGTTGAGGGGGTAATTAGGTCAATGTAAAATTTAGATGTGCACTCAATAAAAGTCGTCAAGTTCAGGGGGGTCCCGATCCATTCTGCCTTTAATTTATACATAATAATGATAATACAAATGGATAAGTTCTATAGGATAGAATATCTATAAGACCACAACGATATATGACGGTGAATGTTGGGCTGCTAAAATTCCCTATATTCACAATATGCGTTTTGCAGAGATGTGAATGCTAATATTGATGTGTGGTTACATTGGATTAAATAGGATTAAAAAACCACATACATTCACCAGAAAGTGCAAGTAGAACACATTGAGAAATAAAATGCAAAAAAGTCACTTGAAATGATTTCGACATGTTCTGCATTGACCTACATATATATATATATATCGATCTATAGGTATAATACTATAGTAAGGGAAGGCGTTAAATGGGACAGTGTAGACCAAAATTCACATGGAAGGAAGTTTTCTCAAAAGATAGCTACTAGTCGAAGATAGATTTAGACTTATTAAAGAGCTTTTGTTATTATTATTATTACTATTATTTAATTTATTTTTTACTTTTATTTTATTTAGTATGATGATAATATATATTATCCAAGGAAATAGTGAGATTGATGAAGATGTTACAAATCGTATTGGAGCAGGGTGAATGAAATAGATGCTTGCATCGTGAGTCTTGTGTGACCAAAGGGTACCACTGAAACTTAAAGGCAAATTTCACCGAGTGGTGGTTAGACCGGCTATGTTGTATGACGAAGTGATGTCCAGTCAAGAACTCTCACGTTTAGAAGATGAAGGTAGAGGAAATGAGGATGTTGTGGGCATACGAGGAAAGATAGTTAGAAATGAAGATATCTAGGACAAGATGGGGGTGGCCTCGGTGGAGGACAAGATGAGGGAAGTAGGCTGAGATGGTTCAGACATGTGAAGAGGGGATGCGCAGATGCCCCAATCCGAATTTGGCTATGGATAGTTTCATGAGAAGTAGAGGTAGACCGAAGAAGTATTGAGGAGAGGTGATTAACAGGACATAACGGAGTTTTCCACCAAGGACGTGACCTTGGATAGGAGGTTATGTAGGGCACGGTCAGGGTAGAAAGCTAATAGGTAGTTGAGCGTGTCAGGCTTCGTATTACTCTTGTAGTTTATTGTCCTTTGATTTTTGTTATTATCTCTGCATCTTGTACTTTGATTTCGTATCATTTTCTGGTATTTACGGGGTTTTTCAGATTGTTTCGTCATGCTTTATTTAATATTTTGTAATGGCTTCGTTACTTCTGTCATTTCTTTTTCCAGATACGTTTCTTTGAGCCGATGGTCCCTCATAAACAATATCTCTATCTTCATGGTAGGAATAAGATATGTGTACATTCTACTATTTTTGAACCTCACTTATAAAATTACACTAAATATGTTATTGTTGTTGATGTTGATCATAATATATATATATATATATAATGAACTTGAAAAAGTAGAGATTAGTATGGTCAATCTCAATTTTCCCAACTTGAACTAAAATGAAAAAGGTGAACCCCAAATGGAGTAATCTTTACACTATCTGTATGACTAGCTATAAGCCTATAACTACAATTTTATTTATCATCTTTTATCATACCGTGATCTCTGTTAAAGTTGATTGATTTTCAAGTAGTCTAATGGTGCAAAAAGATATTCCACAATATATAGAAATTAAATTATAATTGTATGACGTTCATACCTTAGTCTTTTTTTATTTCATGTAACGGTTTCATTTTGTCCTTAGACGGACGTAACACGTGACTCAATGTCACATATCCTACTCTGTTACAATATTTTAAAGCATGGGCTTCGTATGTATTCATGGCCAAGTGGTACTAATAATATGTTCTGTTCTTTTGTTTTATCCTTTTCTTTTACTTTTTGTCATGTCATACTACTCATGGATATATATATATATATATTAATCGATTGCGTTATGTGTAAAGCTTTATTAGGTGCTGATTAAACAAATAACGTTTTAAATTAAGTGCCTGAATAGAAAGTTATTATGTATAACAATCTGCAGATGAGAGAGCTCATTTTGAATTATAATCTCATGAGCTCAACTTGAACTACAATATAATGAGTTAATTATATTAACTTTGAAGATGCCATTTTGGAAATTGATTCATTGGTTTATTTCATTCCCGTAGTCAAATATATATATATATATAAGTATACAATGCTAACATTAAGGAAGACTAATCTAATCATCCTAAATTAAGTTATACTAAGGGAGTGTTTGGTTCGTGGTAATACTCTAAGGGTAAGGAAATGAAATGACCGTATTCCCTTTGGAGTTGTGTGTTGGGCCTATTTTAACATTCCCTTTACCCTCTTTTATTTTTAACTTTACCCCAAAATCTTCTACATTGATTCCCCACCACCCCCTAGGTATTTTCATTTTCTTTCCCCAATTCATTACATCTCCCCTCTCTAACTCCTCTAACCCTAGAACTCCAACCCATCAAGTCTTCAATCCGGTCATATACCAAAAGACTCGTCTCTTCATTATCTACAATTCTATACTACCCATCACCGTCAATTTCAACATTTTCACTGTCAATTTTGCGATCGAAGTTTTGGACGTTAATACCCCTATCAGTTTTTCTCATTTTTCGGCGTACTCCGATAGAATCGACGTGATTGGATTACACCATTGTGACCACCATCATCTCCCTATCATTTCAATACCAACGCCGCAACTCGATTTGTCTTCTACGACAACTTAGCCCAAATCAAACTACGACAAACCCTAGCGCCGTCGATCGATTTTCCGGCCAACTGAGGTTCAGTCGACGGTCGAGGATTACACCACTAGACTTGTGCTTTAATTTACAAACACATGGTCGTATTGTGTTTGCTTGTGCTTTATTATACTTTGACTCCCTTCTTTTAACCAAACAGTCACAAAAAGAATCAGGGTGCATTTGATTTCGTTTCTAAAACAGACCCAAACATGTAGGGAGAATCAGGGCCATTTCTTTTCTTTCTCCTTGATTCCTTTACTGGATTTCATTCCGTTTACCCTACGCGAACCAAACGCCCCCTAATTTACAATCAAGTTCTAATCATAAGAAATTATGGTATTACAAAATATATTATTTGAGATAATTATGGGATGGCCCCATAATTATCCTAACAGTCCCCCGCAGTCTTAGCAGGAGGTTCTCGTATGCTGAGAATGTCTCTGAAGTCATCAAAAAGTACGCGCAGAAGATCCTTTGTGAAGATGTCGGCAATCTGATAACGGAACGATACTTGGATAACACAGACTTGTCCACGTACAACTTTTTCTCGGACAAATAATATATTCATTTCTATGTATTTTATGCATTGATGCTGGACATGATTACCGGATAAGTATATCACACTCACATTATCATAATAAACCACGATTGTCTTTTCAATCGGACATAATAGCTCTAATAGAAGATTACTGAGTCAACATGATTCAGCAACCACATTGGCTACCCCTGACTAGGCCTTAGAATTACAAAGAACTGTCGAATATGTTGACTGAGCCATATTACCTCCTGTACCCTGCCTCACTGATACGCAATCTCGTTGAAAGTGACATCGCTGGCCATACCCAAAACAAACATCCATACCCAAGTGACACTCTCTTTGGTGCCTCTTACCATAGTTTCCACATCATAGATTGTTGAAAGTACCTTAACTCACATTTTTCTGTTACTGGGAGCCTGATGCTCTGAAGTTCTACCTCTTGTTATCATTTATGAACTTTGGGGCTGGAGCACTGACTGAAGTTGGAGTAGGTCCGAATGACCTGTTTTTGAAGAACTGTCTGCCTCCACTTCCCCATGATTGAAGTGACCTGAAGACTTAACTCTCTTATTAAACTTTTTGTCCTTCTTTTTACAAGGCTTCCTCTTCATTTAACTTTCTCTTATTACCCTGTACGAAAGCAACCATCTTAGTCATCTATCTGTTCTGGGCTGTAATATTAGTTGCATCATATAAATGGGATCAAGACCATACATGAAACGCCTAACTCTGGCTCTCATGTCTGGAACCACATGTTTAGCATACTTTGTCAAAAAGACAAACTGAAGATAGTACTCCTGCATACTTCTTCCATTCTGCTTAAGCTTTTCAAATTCCACAACTTGTGCCTCCCTGACCTCTATTGGCAGAAAATGCTCAATAAAGGCATCAGCAAACTCATCCCAATTTGCTGGAGATAAATCTTCCCTGCAGGACTGTTCCCACGATTCATACCAGATATTGGCAACATCCTACAACTTATAATCTCCAAACTATGCTACATCTACCTCATTAACATGCATAATACAGAATTTTTTCTAAAGCCCATCAATGTAATTTTGTGGATCTCTGTCTTGCTTGACACTGTGAATACCGAAGCGTCCATTCACAAAAATTCCTGAGTCTTGAAGCTAAATGATTCCCAATTAGTTCTTGTCCTTGGAGTCGTTTCTTGTCATTGGGCTTGAGTAGCCACAAGTTGGGTGAGAAGATGAATATCTCCCCTAACATCTGAATCAGTAGAACTGAGCGGTGAAACTGGAATTTTCGCAGGTCATGTGGTATCAGGTAGAGGTGTAATACTCGAATTGGCTCCCTAAGCCTGAGCATTTTCCTCACGAGCAACATTGGTAGTAGCTCTTTTACTTATAGCGGATTTACTTTTCACATGCATTTTTTTAAATACGTAATACACACGAGTTAGAAGGATGTCCTGAAAGTATAGCTCTAACTACACGGTCTAGAGTATGAATGAAGTGAGATAATCATAAATGTATTGGTGGTCAACTATTTACATGTATGGGGCCTTCACACACATAAAAGTGACCCCACTGGACACGATTCCATAGACTCTCTAAGAGAACCTAGTGCTCTGATAACAAGCTTTGTCACGCCCTAGGTCATGACCTAGGTGAAACACGACACTCGATGTCTGACTGCATATGACCGAGCAAACCACATGGCTTGCTGATCAATATGGGCATCAAAACGTACACTAACAATGATGATGCAACATGTAAAACACAATACTGAATTTAGAGTGTGAAAACATGATAGCGAAAATAGTCTGATAATCTGATAAACTATTATAAGTTTGAAAAATCAATGCTGACATGATATATTGAACTAGTCTATGAAACCTCTGACTACATGAGTTTGCAAAATTATTGTCACGCTCCGAACCCCGGGCCCGTGACTAGTGCCCTACCTGGGCACCCTTCTATTCATACAATACAATAAACCGTGGAAGATAAATAACACTTATATTTTTTTTTAAAACAAGGCAAATCCGATAAGGCTACCATAATATAAATCACCCAAAAAGGGTCTACACTTGTTCAACAATGTAAATACAATGCTAGTCAGTCCAACCCACATATGAAAAGAGACCTCTAAGAGTTTGGACAAATACTATGACGGGACAAGGCCCCGTCGTACCTCTAAATATACATATCCATAATGACAAGCTCCAGAACATTGGAGTTATCCCAAAATGCTGAACAAGGATCCTAAGCTCGCGAATCCACAATCGTACCTAGACTCATGGACATGAACGCAGCCCGGGCGAGGTCGACAACAGGTACCAAGTATGGAACGGAAATACAGTACAGTAAACAAGATCATAACTGTACAAAAGAATGACAGGGGCAAGTATGAAAATCAAATACCAGATCATACCGTGTCATATAACAATCAGAGCCAATTGTACATTGTATCATTGTACTACTATAACACCGTACCACTTTCACATATGAAAGTCATGTCAAAATCAGGGACACCTGCCCTCAGCATATAATATCACAGAAGCATGCTCGTGGAATACAACATCACTGTCGGCAGTCCATGATATAATATAAAATCAACTGTTATGTCTATATGCCTATAATGTGTCCCTGCCCTTTAGTGAAGGACTGGGTATTATGAGAGTAAACTGTACATTTTATAAAGTAGAAAATCAACTCATGGGACTATTTCACTCGCATGGATCTTGTAGACCCGCAATGAGTATATATGTGGATATACACGCATCATGGAGTAGCAGTCCATGGAATAATCATGGGAATTGAACCCGCATGGGACTATTTCTCCCGCATGGGACTATTTCACCCGCATGAGACTATTTCACCTGCATGGATCTTGTGGATCCGCAATGAGTATATACGCAATACTCGTAACGTGGAGAGCAAATCCACGGAATGTATAATGTCCCGGGGATTGACCCCGCAATAAATAATACATCACAAGCACAACCGGCTAACATAATCACGTAACATAAGTACAATCGGCTATCATAATCTCATAACATAACCCGGCCTATGTGTAGGCTCGGTGTGTCTCATAACATAACCCGGCCTATTTGTAGGCTCGGTGTGTCTCATAACATAACATTTTAAATCGCCTTTTCACTTCTTCTTAAGTCGTTATAACAACTTCCCATAAAGCTATTATTACAACCTTTCATTTTAGAGAACTTAAGACACTTTTATTTCTTATCACATTGGGGAAACTAAACCCAAAAGTACTACGTACATACATACTTAAAAAGAATCATGCAACTCTTTTTTCTTAAATCAACAAACGTATACTTTTAAAACTCAAGTTACATACTCTTTTGAAATCATTTTTCTTAACTCTTGAAATAAATTAAGAAGCCATACTTTTTAACTCAAGTCATTCCTTCCTTTAAAAATCAAGTCCCATAACTTGGAAAATAAAGTCTCATAACCTTTTAAGAAATCAAGGTTCATAGTCTTAAAACTTCATAACATAAACTCTTTAAAATCAATTCACTTACTTCAAATAAATCAAGTCACTTCTACCTTTAAGAATCAAGTCCCATAACTTGAAAAATAAAGTCTCAACCCTTTAAAAAATCAAGGTTCATAGTCTTAAAACTTCATAACATAAACTCTTTAAAATCAATTCACTTACTTCAAATAAATCAAGTCACTTCTACCTTTAAGAATCAAGTCTCATAACTTGAAAAATAAAGTCTCAACCCTTTAAGAAATCAAGATTCATAGTCTTAAAACTTCATAACATAAACTCTTTAAAATCAATTCACTTACTTCAAATAAATCAAGTCACTTCTATCTTTAAGAATCAAGTCCCATAACTTGAAAAATAAAGTCTCAACCCTTTAAGAAATCAAGGTTCATAGTCTTAAAACTTCATAACATAAACTCTTTAAAACCAATTCACTTACTTCAAATAAATCAAGTCACTTCTACCTTTAAGAATCAAGTCCCATAACTTGAAAAATAAAGTGTCAACCCTTTAAGAAATCAAGGTTCATAGTCTTAAAACTTCATTACATAAACTCTTTAAAATCAATTCACTTACTTTAAATAAATCAAGTCACTTCTACCTTTAAGAATCAAGTCCCATAACTTGAAAAATAAAGTCTCAACCCTTTAAGAAATCAAGGTTCATAGTCTTAAAACTTCATAACATAAACTCTTTTAAATTAAGTAACATATACTTTTATGAGCTGTGAATAGGTTATACTCATTTATAACGAGCTTATTAAAGCATCCATAATCTAGAAAATGTAATACAATTTTGTCTTATCTTAGTTTCTATGCAGATGGAGAATTCTACTTATTTTAATATAATTGATTGTCGATACATTTTTATTAACGCTGCAATGGCTTGTTCGATACATATTCTCATTAGTGCAGTAAATTAGCAAGGTCACCTCGACTCCACATACTTCCTAACGACTCTTAGCAACATCCCCCATAAGACTTGGTAAGAACTTAGGATAACTTAGACATACCTTTTACATAGAGTAAATCAACATACGTACCTCTTAACTTCTAAGAGTAGAAGGAATCATGAAATAACACCACGCGTATATTTCATACGTAGAATCATGCCAAAAGAATGAAGAGGTTCACATACATCGCGACGACTATCGACAAGTAGCAAAAATGCTCCAAAGTACTTCAACCTTGATAGTTATTCCACCCTTCAAGTAGAATACACTATACGTGGTACTTCAACCTATAATAACCATAACATGTCTATCAACCCCTAGCTTATTAATGTGGAATAACACTAAGTGCTAGGTCTCTTATTCTACAAAAATTTGGACAACACTTCCTTTGTTTCTACGTACTTTTCCACCTTTTTCAAGGCCCGTATTTCAATAACCAATACGCCACATTTAAGGCTCAACCAAATCGGCAATTCAAAGGGGATTACACGCCTTAACATGACGTGTAAAATTCTGCCCCACATTTAATATAAAATTGTCCATTATCCTTGGCCATTTCGGTAATTCAAAGTATAACAACAAGTAGTCATTTCTCATTTCCTTTTCAATCCAAGTTGTTAGTCAAACATGTAATATAGTCACAACCAATTATAACAACTATAATCTCTTTCTTATATAACATGCGATGACTATAGCTATCGACCAAATGGATTTCCAATTTTAATGGCTAACATGTCAATCTCAGATTTAAGCTTCCAAATTCCATAACATTTATCAATCTTCATTCTAAATATCACATGCTCATCTATCAACTACTACAACATGAAATCTTGAATTACAATAGCAAGACGGAGATTATTACCTCTTTTAAGCCCGAATACAATCCAAAACCTAAAGTCGATCCTTAGCAACTTTAGTTCCTCTTCTTGACGTTTCAATCCACTCCAAGCAACCCTTAGAAGTTCATAAACAACTTCTCTTCAATTTCCAACTTCAAAGTTGAAGAACACCTTAGATTTTCATCTTGCGACTAACGTAAAAACGTAGTTTTTCCGGAATTTTTGTGTTGGGATATTATTAGAATACCTTTAGGGACCTTGGGTTTGAATATTGAGATTTATGAAGCAAGATTGCAAAATTTTCTTGTTCTTGAGAGCTCAATGCCGAGAGCCTCCGTTTGCACTACCAAGATTTGATAATTTTTCTAAGTGTGGAATTCATCTTTGCTACTAGTAGTAGTATGAATATATAACACCATCAAGGGCTAGGATTTAACCAATTGGATGACTAAGATTTGTCAATTATATCAAGCCTCAACTTGCCCTTTGACTTGATCCATTTTATCAAGCTAATTTGGCTACACTAGCCATACAATTTCGTCCAACTTAATCCATGTGGAGGGTGACACGTGTCGCCCTCCCATTGGTCCATAATATTTTGTTTCCCGAAATTTCTATATTTGGTCAAAATATCAAAAACCTCGTGGGCCCCACAAAAACGTAAAATTTCTCGGGTGGGCCCTACGTGACCAAATCCGTAAATAAATTCCCACAATTCTAATAAATTCCATACGTCTCAAATAACACCTTTTGAGAATCTAATTCTCATCAACGAACATTCTTCCTTTTCGAAGTTCGGAAGATTTTCCTTTGGAAAAACAATTCTTCCTTTCGTACAAATTTTTAAAGTCCTGAATCCTTATGTACCTTCTCTTAAACATATTCTGAAATTACGGGGTGTAACAATTATCTACCAACACAAGACCCTGACATACCTCTACTAACAATGCATAGTCATAAAATAATTAACTGACACCCCCAAATGAGATGCGGTTCACCAAATGGTTGATATTGAAGCGATCCTAATGAGCAGATTTGTCTCCCTGAAACTCAGCACATGTACCGTATGCCCCATTCAAGGGGACATTAGTACATTTGAATTGTAATATATGTAAAACAATTGAAAGAATAAGTTGCCACGTGAAATAATAGGGATATAAACAAAACTGAAACTGAAACATAAACATGATCATGAGTATACTATAACATGTGTAAAAAAATTAAATTGTATATATGTATATTTAATGGAGAGCATTAATTAAATTGACATGAACCACCACACGTGAATGTGCAGTTTGATCTCTGTCTAATCAGCTAAGCCATCTCGCACCTTATTGGGGTACGAGACATGGAAATGAACATGATGAATCTAATAATCTCACAAGGGATAATAAGAAGGTATTGTCCTCTAGCGGAGCGACCCTTATCTTACGTTGGCATACGTAGTTTCAGGGTGTTTGAGCCTTCTCGGTAATCTGTGCAACTCCCAAAATATGTACTTGAAAATAGTTGACTTGAAAGCCCATGAATTTTATGAAATAACTTGTATGCGTAGCTTGTTAATTTATAATTTAGCATGTGAAGAAGTACATAATATTACTTGTATAAATCATGATAAACATATATAAATTTCATGAAACTGAGTGATAATGATCATAACTTATATTTAATAACTCATGGGAATCAAGACATGGGTTCATAGATTACGGACTGGTTAATGACAGTCACAATAGCATATCATGAATGTAATTAATAAATTCAAGATACAACATAAGATATAATTAAATATGTATATAGGGTAAAACTCTATATTTTGGGAATTTGTGATTTCATGAATAAATGTGGTGTGGGGAATAAAAATGATGTTCTCACACATGGATAGAAGCTCTACATACCTCAATCGCTCCGAAACTTATCTTAAAATCTGAACTTGGAAGAAGAAACTAAAAGCTTAAAATCTAATTCTTTGAGTAGTTTTCTTGGAAACCCTACGTTTAAGAACAATGTATTTCGCTTAGAATCCGTGAGATTGATGTTAGAAACGTATGAAATCACATAAAATGGGCTTATCTTAATGTAGGAGAGTGGTAGGAGGAGAAGAACTATGTGCTAGGGCTTGGGGAAATGATGAATAAAATAAAGATTAAAAATTAAGCTTATATATTGCTCAATCGTGGGGACTTTTACGCTGGCTTTTACAACCGTAAAAATAATTACGGTGAGCTTTACGGCCCCGTAAAACTTTTACGGTCCATAACTCCTATTGTAATCCTTAACAATGACTTGGATTTTTAGTGTCTATTTTATGGTGCAATTGACGGTCTGTAAATCATTTTACGGTTCATATTTTTGGGCGTAAAACTGAAGAACGTTGTTTTTGTCAACTTTCTAATTCTAACACTTCCTACTGGTTTTAAGTCCACGAATCATGAAAATTACTTAGTCCAATGGTATGAGGTATTACACACCATGTGGGGGTCGATGATGTACTGATAGTGTTATGCTTGTGTAATCCTATGGGGCGATAGTTATGGCATCTGATTGTGCGACAAGTTGACATAATCATATGTACAAAAGAACACATAATTGTCGAAGAATATAAGAATCGCCATACTCGGGTGTTTCAATCTTCATGTTACTATTAATATTCGTGCGATACGATTCTTTTATTCATATTCTGTTTTCCGAAATTGATCCATGTACCTTATCTATATGGTGTTGCTGAAACAAGTGTATCATGTGCAACTCAGATGTCAGCAGGAGAACGTTAAGGTGAGTTATGACTAACATTTTTCTAGTTATTATAAGTACAAGTGGTCGCGTGAGGCTGATTTGATGATATCTTGTTATTTTACTGCCCTGTGTGATATTGGATGTGTATTTGGGATGCTTGACAAGTTTTGTATTTTGATAGTCCTGTTTACAAGGAAAACATAGCCGAAATTTTTGAAAAATTTGAGAGTTAGAATACCTTAACATTCACGGACGAATATTTCTAAGGGGAAGATGTTACGCCTCGTAGTTTCATGTCCCGTTGCATTGTCGATTGATACCGACATTCTGGGAAGATATGTGACCTTACAGAAGGATAATTAAGGTTCATATGTTGTCTTTATAAAGTACCAAATATGTATAGAAGTTCAACGGATCGAAGAGAGTATGTTTTGTCGGAATTCACAATTTTCCAAAAACTACGGTCTAAATGTATGGACTATACATAAGGATGTCAATGGGGCGGGGCGGGGGCGGGGAAGGGTACCGCATACCCGTACCCACCACCTAAAACCCACCCCATCCCCGCCCCACCACCCATCACGGATAGTAATTCCTCCACCCGCCCCCGCCGCACCTATCCCGGGCGGGTACCCACTTACCCGGCGGGTACCCACCTAAATAAGTTGAATGAAACTGCATAGAGAATTTTGTTTTTTTTAGTAGTGAATCTATAACATCTATGAACCTAAGTAGCTAGTTTAAAGATACTATGTAGTATCTTGAAGATATATAGAGTATCTCATGATCAAAAGCTGATCCAAAAAATGTTGATTTCATTTGCATGAACTGATCATGATAACACCCTGAAAAATACTTTTAGAATTACCTGTGAAATAGTATAACTATACGAGGAAGAAACACAAAAAAAAGGTTACGATTATTACTAAATCTTGATTGGAGGGAAGGAAAAATCGGACCATGTGGAGATTAAAGGCGATAATACAAAGGGTAAATATACAAAAGTATAAGATGACATGAGCAAGTACTGAAATCTCACTGGTGTACATATTCCCGAACTCGCAGAATCTTGTTCTTGAAGACAACTGGAATAGCAGCCCCGGTGACAATAATATGAATAATCTCACCGCTATTATCGATGGCGCCCAATCTGTTTCCATTTTTTATGCAACACTTCGTCTTATTATACTTTATATCTCTACTTGTTTGGTACTTTGTAAATAAGTGGTATAGAGAAGATTTTTGTAAGGCAAATATAGTGAGTTTTACTTACTGGAGAAGGAGAAAGGATGCTAAACTTGAGAGTGAAATGCACGTATGGTATTAAAAAGGAAGAAAGGCGGGTACGGGCGGTGCGGGTACGGTGCGGGTAGCGGGGCGGGGCAGGTACGGTGCAGATCTTATATGAAATCCACATCCGCCCCACTACCCATGGCGGGTAGCACTTTTGATACCCATACCCGCCCCACCACCCACCAAACCATCCTCCATACCCGCCCCAACTGGAGCGGGTGCGGGGCGATACCCGCATTTACCCGCCCCACTGACATCCCTACGCACCCCCACCCCGTCGTCGATAACCGCCTAGCCGTAGCAACCATAACAGCCCCAACTATTTACCGTCTTTCCTTTCTCATATCCCTCCCCATCTCATATTTTATTGGTACAAGGTGCAATATATAATACAATCTCGTCGGAAAAAAATCAGTCAATTCTTATCGATCTTGCCAGAAAAAATAGAGTTACATCGGAAATTTATTTAAGGCCAAGATGTGATATGCGATCAATTTTTCTTAATGATGTGATTCATTTTTTGTTAGATTGTATTTATATAAATACACCTTGGTATTGAACTTTTCCGGAAAAAATGAAATTTTACCGAATAAATTATGGTTGGTTGTTTGAAAGGATAAGGAGGCATATATGAAGGAAATGAGGCGATAAGGAGGAGATGATGGACAGAGAAAGAAGGGAAAGGTGCAGTACGGGGGGTGGCGATAGAACTGGAGAAAACACGAGGTGGTATGGAGAAGGTGAATGACTGAAGATCGAGAAGGAGGGGAAAAAGTTGTGGTAGTGGTAGAATGGGCGTCACCGGTGGCAAGGCAGCGGTGGCGGTAAGAGATACACCATGAAGAAAAAGAGAAATATATTTTCTTCACCACCAGGCTCCGTGGCTGTGGAGAGGTGTTCGCCGGAGCTTGTTGGTTGAAGCTCCGGTGGAGGAGGTGGCGGCGGTGCCTAGTGACTGGGAAGGTGGGTCCCACCCTCCACGTGGACCCTATCTAGCGTCCACGAGGATCCCATGTGGCATCCATAACAGCCCCAACTATTTACCGTCTTTCCTTTCTCATATCCCTCCCCATCTCATATTTTATTGGTACAAGGTGCAATATATAATACAATCTCGTCGGAAAAAAATCAGTCAATTCTTATCGATCTTGCCAGAAAAAATAGAGTTACATCGGAAATTTATTTAAGGCCAAGATGTGATATGCGATCAATTTTTCTTAATGATGTGATTCATTTTTTGTTAGATTGTATTTATATAAATACACCTTGGTATTGAACTTTTCCGGAAAAAATGAAATTTTACCGAATAAATTATGGTTGGTTGTTTGAAAGGATAAGGAGGCATATATGAAGGAAATGAGGCGATAAGGAGGAGATGATGGACAGAGAAAGAAGGGAAAGGTGCAGTACGGGGGGTGGCGATAGAACTGGAGAAAACACGAGGTGGTATGGAGAAGGTGAATGACTGAAGATCGAGAAGGAGGGGAAAAAGTTGTGGTAGTGGTAGAATGGGCGTCACCGGTGGCAAGGCAGCGGTGGCGGTAAGAGATACACCATGAAGAAAAAGAGAAATATATTTTCTTCACCACCAGGCTCCGTGGCTGTGGAGAGGTGTTCGCCGGAGCTTGTTGGTTGAAGCTCCGGTGGAGGAGGTGGCGGCGGTGCCTAGTGACTGGGAAGGTGGGTCCCACCCTCCACGTGGACCCTATCTAGCGTCCACGAGGATCCCATGTGGCATCCACGTGGATTCAACGTGGCATTCACGTGAGATTTTTATCCATTAGAAGGCAAATATAACAACTTTGCTAACGAAAATGACATATTTGATCCTATACTTTAACGGAAGACAAATATGACAATTTTTCGAAAGTTGAATGTCAAATATGACCCTTTTCCCAAGTCTAAAAATCATTGAGACCTTTTATTTTTAAAATTAATTAAATGCTCTTCTTCTAAAACCTTATAGAAGCTCTTGGACATCAGCGACATGGAAATGGAGCCCTCAACCTCCATCTTCATCTCACCTCTTTCGTCCATTGTCGTAGCCTATATGAACTTCACAATTATAATAACAATAATAATATGTTTGTTGTAAATTCATTGGAAAATGATCTAGATAAATGCAGTGGGGTGAATCTGCTGTATTTGAGCGGTGAATACTCTGAAAGATGAAGAACTGTCGACGAATATGGTGGTTTCAGCAAACAGTAATGTGTGGATTGGGAATTAAGAAAATGTGTGAAAATTTGATTATATTTTCTGTTTTTTGCTTCTTAGATAATTGGAGGCTTGGAAAAATGATTTCATTAAAAATAAGTGTAAAAATAATTTCTTGCAAACATTTTGTTTCTTTGTGTATAGTGATAGCCAATTTCAAATTCAAGGAGTACATTTCTCTTTATTAAGTTATTAATAATTTTGATATAAGAAAAATTATACTACATATTTATATATGTTGAGATATACCACATATATACATTGTATATATATGTGGTTAGTCGGATATTAGTTTGATATAAGCTCATTAGATATTTTGGGTTCATTTAGATATTTTCAGATTAGAGATTTTTTTTTAGTTAACTTAGGCTTGGTTAGTTAACTTAGACAACCTATAAATAGGACAATCTTTTTGTAATTACGTTTTGAGCAAAATAATAGAATCTCGTGAAGAGCAATTTGCTCCCAAAACTCTTTCTCTCATTTCTGCGATCTCTTCTCAAGCTCTCTCGTCTTCTCTCAAATCTCTTCATCAATTCTGCTCTACTATTCATGGATCATGAACATGCAGTACAAGATTATTAACATGGTATCAGAGCCTACTAATTTGTAGGACCTTCATATCACGTAGTCGAGATTGAGATCGAAGGAATTGATCGAGAGGTGAAAAATCAGAAGCAAATGGGAAAATCAAAATTGCGACGCAACCGAGGTCGAAGGATCGAAGGAGTCAGAATTGAATCACTAGTTTAGAAATCTAATTCGAAGATTGAAGGAATCGATTCCTAAGTTGTGAATTGATTCTCTCTATTTCAAATCGGTTTTAGTTACGAATCAATTCCAGTTCGCGTAATCCAATTCGCGATCCAATTTATTCAAATTCACTAAAAATGACCACAATTGGAGAAAAACTGAGAAACGAGACATCGTTTCCTGCGGATACACTCCGCTTTTGGCTATTACGCCTTTGGCTATCATTGCGACGTCGAATATCGTCGAAAATATTTCTAAAAATTCAATTTCATTTTCGTATTGGTTCTGTGTTGGTGAATCAATTTTGTGTTGTTAAGTTGAATCTATATCGTTAAAGCTGAATTTGTGTTGAAGAATTGGAGAAAAAAGTGTCGAGTTCGTCGTTGTTGTGTTGGTTAGTTACCGAAAATGTTTCTCATAAAGCAGAAACTGTTGTGTTGGCTTGTTGTTGTTGTTTCTATTGTGGCTACTAATGTGGCTTGTTGTTGATAGTTGTTGTTATGTTAGTTTCTATTCGTGTGTTGGTACTACTGATGTTGTTCTGCAACTGGTGTTACTGATGCTGCTCTACTAATGTTGTTGGAATTTTGGCTAATGGAAATAATGTTGATGTTGTGGATGGTGTGGTGGCTCATGTTGATGCTACAGTAGGTGCTGCTGCTAATGCAGTCTGGTTAATTGTGAAAGCTGTTATGAAGCTAGGAACAAATGTTCTTTGTCTAATGGTCTATTATGAAACAGCAGACAACATGATGCCCAATTATGTGGAAATAAATTTCTACATGAGAATTGATTGAAGGATCGATGAGTTCTTAGCGACAAATAGACTAAGAATTGAGGGATACTTCGTCGAAGACAATATGGATTGAGTTGAAACTCAATTCAATGAGTTATTCACAGGTCGATCAAGTGTTAGATTGCCTTTTTTTTATATGTGTAGCTCAGGATAGGAAAATCGAAGGATTTCTAGCCGAAATTGGACTAGAAATTGAGGGAGACTCCACTGCATATCCGAGCTTATTGAAATAACTCGTGTGATGAGAATCGAGGGATTCTTTAGTCCAAGTGATACTAGAGAACGAGGGTTTCTTGCCGCTTATTGAAATAACTTGCGTGATGAGAATCGATGGATTTCCTAGTCCGAATGAAACTAGAGAACGAGGGGTTCTTGCTGTCATTTTACATAAGTAGAATCGAAAAATTCTCTAGTCCGAGTGAGACTAGAGAACGATGGGTTATTCATTATTGTTGTGGGAGTTGAAGCTCCTGCTTGAAAGTGATTAATGTTGCAGTTGCTGAAAAATATTAATGCTGCAGTTGGAAGAGATTGGTGATGCAGCAGGTGTTGTTGCTGCTGATATTAGTGCAGCTGCTGCTGCATCCTTAGATAGCAGGTATTGCTGCTTAAGATCAGTGGATTCTTATGAGGACTGATTCAAGCATTTGTTGATGCTGGTTTTTTACTGATTCAAACATTTGTTCTTCTTTGGTTTTTTCTCGCTGCGAGGCTATTTTTGTCTCTTGTTGTTAAGAATATTCTTTGGTGTGGTTACAAAGCGATTCTTTGGAGCGAAAAAGCGATACATTGTGGAGCCACTATTTGTTGAAAAGTGAAATGAATTGTCCAAGCAGTTACTATACATTCGTCTTGCCAGCATTCCTGGCCGTTACGAGGCATTTTTGAAGGAACTTGATTCTGTCAAGCAAATGTGGAAGAATATGAAGGAGTTGAAGTGTTACACCCCGGAAATTCCAGGATATGTTTATAAGAACGTACGTAAGAACTCAAAAGTGTTAAGATTTTAGACGAGTAAAAATTTATCGGAATTATGAAAATGTCGGAAAAATGAAATATTGCGACGAACGGGAGGGCGACACGTGGCACCCCTTACTTGGTCTTGGACGAAATATACATGGGTAGAATGGTCTTTTGACCAATGTTAGGATGATCAAGTCTTGCAAAGACTTAAGCTTGACATTGTTGACTAAAGTCGAGGGCGCCACTGGCGATCTGTGAAATGCATCCAAGCCATCTATATGTTTTAATCTAGACCCTTGAATGTAGTTTATATGTACACTAGTAGTGCAAGACTTTGTCATTCTCAACACTTAGAGAAAAATTTAAATCTTGTTCTTGCTCCCTTTGCAAGCTCACGGCATTGAGCCCTTTTTCAAGAGACATTTTTTAGTTTGTTGTCCAATAATCCTCATACTTTAAACCAAGCTTCCTAAGAGTATTGTAAGGGTATCTCAATAGAAAGATCCCGGAAAGGTGGCGTTTTCGTATTAGTCGCAAGGCGAAAGCCTAAGTAGTTCTTCAACTTTGAAGTTGGAACTTGAAGAGGAGTTCTTCATAAGCTTCTAAGGGTTGCTTGGAGTGGATTGGAACGTCGAAAAGAGGAGCTAAAGTTGCTAAGGATCGACTTGTAATCTTGGATCATATTTGGGCTAAATGAGGTAATAATCTTCGTCTTACTTTTGTAATTGAAGATTCCATGTTATGATAAGTTAGAAATGATCATGTGATATGTGTTATGAAGATTGATAAGTGTTATGGAAGTTTAGAAGCTCAAATCCGAAAATGACATGTTGAGTCATTTGAAATTGAATTACAATTTGATCGTTAACTAGAATCGTCGCATGTTATCTACTTGAATATTATAGTTGCTATAATCGATTGCGGCTTTATAACATGTTGTGCTAAACAACTTGGATTGAAAAGGAATTGGAAAGAAGACTTTCTGTTGTTGTCCCTCAAATTACCGAATTGACATTATAGTTTGGACTAGTTTGATATAAATTGTGGGGCGGAATTTTACACGTCTTGTAGGCGTGTAATCCCCTATTGTTAACGTCATTGTTGAGGCTTAAATGTGGCGTGTTTGGTTATTGAATTCGGGCCTTGAAAAAGGTGGAAAAGTATGTAGAAACAAAGGAAGTGCTGTACGATTTTCCGTAGAATTTAGTGACTTTACACTTAGAATATTCTACGCTGAAGCTAGAGGTTAATAAACGTATTATGGTCATTATAGGTTGACATACTACGTACGACATATTGGACTTGGCAAGTGGATTGAACCGAAGAGGTATGTGGAACTTTCTTATCTCTTGAGCATGAATAAGTTGTAAATGTATAGTACGGTAGACGTACGAGATTTTGACGAATCTAGTCCATTTGATATCCTTGGTTTACCTTAAGAATGTTCAAGTTGGTTGAGTTAGGGAATTAACTCACTTGTTTAAAAATATTAAGGATATCTTGGTTTTTAAAAGTTAAGAGACTTTAAGTATTTCGAAAGTATATGATACTTGTTTCGTTTGGAAAGTTTAAGTCTCTTGGTTATAAAGAAGAATGTAAGTTTCTAAAGTATAAAGCTAGTATAATGGCTTTATGGGAAGTTAGTTATAATAGCTTTATGAAAAGTTAAAAAGGGTGATTTACTCTAAGTAATTTAAGTATGATAAATGACTTGAAATATTGAAAGACAAATTGATTTAAAGACATCAATTGCTTAAGGTTTTAAAAGAAAGAAGTCACTTGATTTAGAAACCTATGAATGTATTTCAAAAAGGTATTGTGACTTGTCTTGAAAAATAGATGTGACTTGATACTACAGTTATTAGTATCTTGGAAGTTTTATATGAAAAAGAGTCATTTTAAAAGAGTATAAGTACGTAGTACTTTAGGTTAAATTCCCGGATTTTTATAATGACATGTTAGTGCCTTAAGTAAACTAAAATGAGAGTGTATATGAACAAAGCTAATAAGAAGTTAGGGGATTTCTTAACTTGCTTATGTTATGTATGATAAGCCGGCAGTGCTTATGTTATGTGTGATATGCCGGTAGTGCTTATGTTATGTATGATATGCCGGTAGTGTTTATGTTATGTATGATATGCCGATAGTGCTTATGTTATGTATGATAGCCGGTTGTGCTAGTGATATATTGTGCATTACGGGGTCATTCTCCGGGTTTGTGGCATTTGCATATTCCGTGGATTTGCTACCCATGATGCGAGGAATACCTCATGCGGGTCCGTAAGGGCTTATGCGGGTGAAATAGTCCCATGCGGGCGGACGATCTATCACGAGGAATACCTCACGCGGTCTATCGACTATCGCGCGGATACAATCTATGCGAGAAGTTACCTCATGCGGGTCCATACGACTCTGCGGGTGAAATAGTCCGAGTAGGATTGTAATGATACTACGGCGGGTGGCCTACTTTGATCATGAGCCTCTATTTTTATGCGATAAAGTATACTCTTGTTTACTCTCATTGTTAGTAAGAGCGATTGTCGTTATTTGAATTATCATACATGTCTCCAGCTTTATTTTAGACTTATGATTTCACTACAGTACTTTCAGTTTCACATATTTGGTACATGTTGTACTAACCTCCTTCGGGGGGCTGCGTTAAATCTGCAGTAGAGTATCTGAGTTCTTGATCCTCACTCGTAGGATCACTGTTCAGCTGTTGGGAAACTCCTTTACTCCGGAGGCTTATCCCTGGTTCAGATCCCTGGTATGGTCGGTTGTTGTATATTCAGGGGTATGACGGGGCCCTGTCCCGTCACAGTCGTTCTTCTTAGAGGTCTGTAGTCACATTGTGGATTTGGTTTTAAAGAACAGAATTGTACTGGTTTATTTCATTTTGGTTCATGTATATTTTACGGAAGGTGGTCTTATCGGCTAACCTGTCAATACTTACTGTTTTAGCATTTATGAGTTTTATATGTTCCGCTGCTATTCTCTGATGTTTACCTGAAATGGGTGCCCAGGTAGGGCACCAGTCGCGGGCCCGGGATCGGGTCGTGACATGAAGATACTGGAATTACTGCTTTGTTTAGTTTGGAGTGCTTTGCATGATATTGTGTTGATGTTGTTTTCAGGGGTGCAATTGCAACATTTAATAGCTGCTGGAATTTTCTTTGTGGTTGTTCTTTGCAACGATCAGTGATTTTCTTTGCAGCTCGTTGTTAAAGCTAACGCGGTGTTGCATTCTTTGGTCTTTGGTGTGTTGTTAAAACTGTTGTTGGGTCTGGAATACTTGCATAAGAATGCAATTATGCAGAGAGATATTAAGGGATCAAAAATACTTGTTGATAATAAAGGTTGCATTAAACTTTGGTGCATCCAAGTCAATTAAGGAATGGAGGTGGCAATATGAAGTTCCATGGAATTAGTTTCCAAGCTAGGACTGAAACCGTTGTTTTCAGTGCCTAGCTTGAGGGGGGGTGTTAAGATATACCATATATATACATTATATATATATATATATGTGGTTAGTCAGATATTAGTTTGATATAAGCTCATTAGATATTTTTGGTTCATTTAGATATTTTAAGATTAGAGATATTTTTTATTTTAGTTAACTTAGGCTTGGTTAGTTAACTTAGGCAGCCTATAAATAGAACAATCTTTTTGTAATTACGTTTTGAGCAAAATAATAGAATCTCGTGAAGAGCAGTTTGCTCCCAAAATTCTTTCTCTCATTTCTGCGATCTCTTCTCAAGCTCTCTCGTCTTTTCTCAAATCTCTTCATCAATTCTGCTCTACTATTCATGGATCATGAACATGCAATACAAGATTATTAACAATATACTTAAAAACAAATAATCTTAATCATTAAATGTTTAAATATAAAAATAATATCTTAATCATTCATGCATTTAGATTCAGAATTCTTAATCTTAATAAAAAACGAATGAGGCCTAAAGCAAAGACATACCATTTTTTTCTTGACCAGTTTTCCAAAATATGTGTAATGACACATACCAGTAAGGTCATGTTAAGTCATTCACATAAAAATAGAAAAAGACCCCTAACTATAAAATAACTATGACTTTTGTCCATCTCCTTCGTCTTCTTAAGCTACCACTTATACCATCGGTGGCACAATCACCACCAGTGAGACGTTAGTAGCCTAAAAAGTTCATAAAAATGGAGAAAAGAATCCATTATCCAACAACGACATCATTAACTTACAAGGCAATAAACACAAATCCTAATTTTCTCCACCATTACCGTTCGCTGGAGATGCCCCCATAAAGAGAAACTTTGTGATAACTAGTGACTGAATAAAATTATCGTTGTAAAGGAGTGATTGTAATGGTGGAACGGGTTTGCAAATGAAAACAAAAGAATACACCTTTAATGATGAAAAATTTAATAAAAAAGGAAGAAACAATTTTTTTTCGTTGTGAAGGCCGCATTCTTTCTTTCGAGTCTTGTGAATAAGCGGGTATATGATAAGCGCCAAACCACGTCGCCAGCTTAAACCACTGGCAATAGTCGGGTGTGACTCCAAGAGCGAAGAGACGTTCTGCGAGGTTTGAATTTGTGGCCGCTTCTCCCATGCGCACCTTCAACACTAACTGGTTTAGGGCTTTGGATCAATTTTGACCTTTTGATCAATTTATTAAATCCAAATTCCTGTGACACATATTAGATACACTTTCAAAGAATTGATTGGTAATTGAACATATATATCACACAGAAGGTGAAGATTGCCCGTAATGAACATATGTGTCACACGAATTTAATCTCAAATTATGAAATAAACTAGTGATAAACGTGTGTGTCAAAGGAGTTTGATCTCAGATTTCGGAGTAAATTATGTATTTAATCAATATAATATCTCAATAATTAAGTGGTGATGATGTACATGTATCATGAACCCATAATGCACATGGATGTACACCCCCACCCTCCCTACATGAAAAAGTAGTAGAGAAGGATTTGACTTCTTTTGATAGAGGGAAGAAGAAGTAGAATTAAAATAAAAAGAAAAGAGTGAAAAAGGAAGCAAAAAATATTCAATCCAACTGAATACAATTTTGACGTCCGCAAGAACTCTGTCTCTCTCTCTAAAAAGGACAGCACAGAAACTCTTCTCTCTCTCTCTTCTTTCACTTAGAAAACACTTTAGTTCAATAACCCTATATGCATACAGATACTTATATCTATACATATATAAAGTTGATTGTGAGTGTGTGTATGTGCTTTGGTAAGTAACTCCTTTTTCCCTTTTTATATATATATATATATATAAAATATTGTTTAGCTTGGTGCCCTAGTTGTTTGAGCTGTCTAGATCTTGTTCTTTGTACTTTATTGCCTGATTTAGGGTTCGATCAAGTGAAGATGTAATTAATAATTTTTCAGAGTTTTTATTTTTGTTGTTGTTGTTGTATACTTTTGGCTGGTTTATTTGATTAGTGATTAGGTATGAAGTTTGTTTTGAGATTTGAGTTTATTTATGTTTTTATGGAAATAAAGGAGAGAAATTTGATAATTTTTGTTCTGTTTTTGCAGGAAAAGTGGATAAAGATAGTTACTTGAGCAGGAAAAAGGGAACTTTAGGATGTTAAGAGTTAAAGGTTTTAGCTTGTATTTGGTATTATGTGATTTTCAAGTTTCTTTTGATTATACACAACTAGGTATGTGTAGAAGCGAGGGTTCTTTGTCTGTTTTGACTAAAAATGGGGACTTTGGAATGTGTAGTTTTGATTCGGAAAGGGAATCGATGACTGAACTAATTGATATTGTAGGTTCTGCTTGAGTTAGTAACTTAGTATTAAGTTTATAGAGCTGGGTTGTTAGGGTTCATATATTTTAGAATTCTATAGTTGGGCAAGTGTTTGTAGATTGTTGTTATTACTGCGTAAATATGGTTCCTCCAGGGCCTCCTAATCCACTAGGAGGTGCTCAGCCTGTTCCGTCTTCGTTATTGCGATCGAATTCTGGGTTGTTGGGTGGTCAAGGGGGTGGAATGCCTTCACAGGGTGGTTTCCCTAATATTGTGTCACCTCGCACTCAGTATGGTAACATGAATATGCTAGGGAATGCTTCAAACGTTTCGTCTCTGCTCCATCAGTCTTTAGGAAATGGTGGTCATAATCCAGGGCTTTCTGGACCTGGAATCTCTCAACGAGTTGATAATGGGGCAGTGTCTGATCCACTGTCTAGTGCTGGTAATGGTATGGGGTTTAATACTCCTTCAACATCGTTTGTCTCATCGGCCATGACAGCAAATCCAAATTCAGGTCAAGTTCAGGGACAGCGGTTTCCTAGCCCTTCTAGTAACCAGATGTTAACTGACCAATCACTGTCCCAACAGCTTGATTCCCAGAATTACCAACATAATCAACAATTTCAGCAATTTTCTGCCCCTAGCAATTCCCAAACACAGCAACAGCAGCAGCAATTTCAATCCATACGAGGTGGATTAGGAGGTGTGGGACCTGTCAAACAGGAGCCCCAGTTATCCAATGATCAAGCACCACAGCAGTTGCAAGCACTGCGAAACCTCGCAACTGTAAAGCAGGAGCCCCAACAGATACAGAGTATGAGGGGCCTTACCACTGTAAAGCAGGAGCCGCAACATTCCTCACCCTCTCTGTTTCTACATCAGCAACAGCAGCAGCAACAACAACAGCAGTTACTTCACATGTCCAAGCAGTCCCCTCAAGCTGCTGCTGCGGCTCAGCTTTTCCACCAGCAGAGGCTTATGCAGCTCCAGCAACAACAACAACTCCTGAAAGGTCTTCCTCAGCAGAGAAACCCACTTCAACAGCAATTTCAAACACAGAATCATGCTATAAGGTCTCCTGTAAAACCAGCTTATGAGCCTGGGATGTGTGCTCGTCGCCTGACTCATTATTTGTATCAGCAGCAACACAGACCTGAAGTAAGAAAACTGTGCCAACTATAATTTCTGTGTGGCCAATAACACTCTGCACCCTACCACACAGCTTCTCTGATCTCAATCTTTATTTGACTACAGCCCTATGATGTAACATTTACATTACTTACTTTATAGGACAATAACATAGAGTTCTGGAGAAAATTTGTCGTCGAGTATTTTGTTCCAAATGCCAAGAAAAAGTGGTGCGTCTCTATGTATGGAAGTGGTAGGCAGACCACTGGAGTTATTCCTCAGGTTGGTTGTGTAATGAATTTTTCTTTATCAACGTGAGAAGTCTTCTTATTCAGTGAAAATTGTGGTTATAACAAGTCATATTCCGCTTATATACTAACTAATTTGGATTTGTTACATAAATGTTATGCAGTTCTATTGTAGACCAACTTTTTCCTTGTATAGAAAATTAGAAGTAACCACTTTATTTAATTTGCAGGATGTATGGCACTGTGAAATATGCAACCGCAAGCCAGGCCGTGGGTTTGGTATGTTTCGTTTAGTTTTATATCTTTTCTGTTGTCTACAATATTCATGCTCTTCATGACTTTACAAAACCATTATTGTTGACTCGTAATTTCTGCACCCATTTGGTTATCCTTCCACAATGTAATATGTATTGGCATTTGATGTTTCTCAACTTATTCATTCAGAAGCGACTGCTGAAGTCTTGCCCAGGCTTTTCAAGATAAAATATGAAAGTGGGACTTTGGAAGAGCTACTCTATGTTGATATGCCTCGTGAATATCAGAATTCATCTGGACAGATTGTCCTAGACTATGCAAAAGCAATTCAGGAGAGTGTTTTTGAGCAACTTCGCGTTGTCCGTGATGGTCAGCTTCGAATAGTGTTCTCACAACCTGATCTGAAGGTTAGTTGAAGAGCTGATAACATTTTGTTTCAATAACTATACTTATTAATCAGTTACTAAGACGTGGCACCGGGCAGATGAATGCCTATTATTTTCTTTTATCTGATTTCCTTTTTGTCAACTTGGCAGGTAGTCTCTTGGGAATTTTGTGCTCGGCGTCACGAGGAGCTAATCCCTAGAAGATTGTTGATACCTCAGGTTGATCAATGTTGCTTTGAACTACACTAATGTACCTTGATCTATGTGAAGTCATTGTTCAGCTCTAACCTGACTTGTATGCTTCTGTTTGCTAATCTGGTTTAGAAATTTTCTCTCTTTCTTTTAACATTTATACAAGAGCATAAACATTTTATCCAGGCAAGTACCTATGTGATATTCGAATGAGGTCTTTATTTGTTAATGTCTCTTCCTGGTGAAATTGACGAGAGTGTAGTCTTGTGAGATAAATTTAACGAATAAGATTTTGCTCTTATAAAGTAATATGTATTTCAAACACAGCCTGCCGAACATGTTTCCCCCCCTCTAGTTTTCCTTTTCATCATGACTTTTAACAAGTTTATTAAATACATATAGAGATTGACTTGCTTTTCTTTTCCATTTTTAATTATATTTGCACGTGCGAGATCCACATATGGGTAGCTTTTATGAATATCTACTCATAAAGTTTTAAGTTTTTAGATGACATTTTGCTGTTGTAGCATTTAATTCAATATCATTTCCGTTACACCTTCCAACTGACTGCAAGACAGGGTTAATTAGATTTCTCTTCAAAATGTGTTCTTATAAAGTTTACTCATATTCTAGTTTCAAAAACAAAAAATTTGAAAGTTTCAAAAAGTTTACTCATATTCTTGTTTCCTGTCCTTCTGTGGCTTTATCTTCCATGTTGGCTTGTTTTTGTCACATCTCCTTCTGTGAGCTTTGACTTCTATGTTGGTTTGTCTTTGTCACATCTTGCAAATTGTTTGTCTTGTCTTGGAAGCTCTATCTTTAGTTTTTGGATGTAGTAGTGGCTTTTGCATCTTTGTGATTTGCCTTCTATGATTTTCACGTGTAGGTGAGTCAACTCGGCGCTGCAGCTCAAAAGTACCAGGCCGCCACCCAAAATGGATCTACTGCGTCTGTTCCTGAATTGCAGAATAACTGCAATATGTGAGTCCCTGATATTTATACGAAATGTTAGGGCTGAAAATGTTGTGTTGTGTCTTTGTTTGAGGGGGCCTAACTATTTTGATTTAGCACATATCTCACTGTGTTGAAAAGTTATGTTCTCCGTTATTCATCATGCATTCCAGTTTTTAAGTAGGTAATAATGATGAGCTTTGTCTCAGTTATTAGATAGCTTAAAGCTATTATTTCTACGGATTGGGCTCTTTGATGGGTCTGTGCTTGTGCTTTCATTTGACAAATCAATATTAGCAGACTTAACTTGGGACTTTGGATGTTAAAGGTTGTGGTATTTGACCAGTCAGTCATCATGTTAGTGCTTTATCTTATTAAGTTTTTTATTCATAATGAGTTTACTGTGAAAGGCCTCTCTACCCCTCAAAAGGTAGGGAAAGGTAGGGGTAAGGTCTGCGTACATCCTACTCATCCTACCCTCTCCAGACCCCACGGGTGGGGTTACGCTGGGTATGTTGTTGTTTGTTGTTGAGTTTACTGTGAAATAATTTTTTATTTTCTTTAGTTGTGCGTACAGTTGCTGGCTGATTTTGTTCAAATTTTAATGTAAGGAGTGCTATCATTTGTCATGCCGTCGAGTTTTGGAAGCTCAATTGCTCCCAGAACCATAAATATGAATGTCTAGTTGATACCATAATTTTGTTATATTTGGATACAGAACTGAATTGTAGTTGTGACTTGTGTTTGATTGTTAAAATGTATCGATTAACTAAAAAGAGCATCTTTTTGGGTTTTGAAAGCGAGCATCTTTTTGGGTTTTGAAAGCTCTCGACACTGATAAACAAAAGAGAAGAATGGTCTTGAAATATCTTGGAAAGCAAATATCCTCTTGAAGATGGTCAATTAACTATCACAGTGAACCTGTGAATATAATATGTGTTTCCCACAGCTTCAAAATGCTGATCTTACAAAGAAACTCTCTGATTGTCTCACTATGACTATGGATTTACATTTTGTCCAGGGTCTACTTGATTATGTTAAGATTCAAACAGAAATGAGATTATTACTTGGTCGCGAATCAGAAAATGAGGTCAAGTCTGTCTTTTATAATATAAAGAACTTCATCAAACTTCTCTCGATTGATCTTCCTCGCCGTAATTATGGATTTGGAAAGGCAGGTTTGGGTGGGGGGAGCCATTCATGGTCTGTGATGTGTTGGATCTTCCAATAGAATAATGAGGATTAAAGATGAATATTTATTTATATATATGAAGGGGAGCCTTGGAGTTACTGGTAAAATTGTTGCCATGTGACCCGTCATGGGTTCAAGCCGTGGAAACAACCTCTTGCAGAAATGTGAGGTAAGGCTGCGTACAATAGACCATTGTGGTTCGATCCTTAGGGGAGCCTTGGAGTTACTGGTAAAATTGTTGCCATGTGACCAGTCATGTGTTCAAGCCGTGGAAACAACCTCTTGCAGAAATGCGAGGTAAGGCTGCGTACAATAGACCATTGTGGTTCAGTCCTTCCCCGGACCCCGCACATAGCGGGATCTTAGTGCACCGGGTTGCCCTTTTATTTATTTATATATATAATTTTTTTGGGGGGGGGGGGGGAGGGGAGGGAGCACATCTAGTTGTTCAGCGATGGTGTGCAGTGGAGCTACATAAATTTGGGGAGATACATGAAATGGTGGGTGAAGGGGAAGGTATGCATGCCCTTTTTATGTCATAACTGGTATAACGAACAGGCTATGCAATCAATCTATCAACAACTACGACTTAACCTGAATGAAGATTGACTCAGCCTTATTAATCCAAATCATCTCTAACCATCCAACTCTACGAATCATCCGATACTACTTTGCTTATATATAATTTCTTAACGAACATTAGGATTTCTCTAAAGTTGAGGTTATTTCTTCACATAATATCTTGCATTTTGAATACCACTCTCTAATTAAATTAAAGACTATTGGCAAACATCAGATTTAATCCAAGTGTAACAACAATAGCTAGGCCTTAATCCTAACTCGGTGGTGTCACATATTTGGATCATTTGCTTCCATCATGTTCTGTCCTAGTTAAGTCCGCATTGATTTGAGAATTGCAAGCCTTTAATCTTATCGACGACTAATCTCCACATGATTTTAGGTCTACCTCGTACCCTTCTAGTACCTTCTAGCATAATCAGGAACCATCTATATAATAGTAAAATCATGTGTACAAATTGTTTTATTATAGGAAATTATTTTATGCTTCTGTATTTGTTAATGATCATGTACTTCTTTATTTAAATTGTAATTTTAAGTAATCTCACTTTTGATTCAGGTTTGTTGCCTCAGCTCGTCAGTTGGCAAAAGCTTTGGAAGTTCCGTTGGTAAATGATTTAGGGTATACAAAGAGATATGTGCGATGCCTTCAGGTATGCATTGCACCTCGCTCTTATGTCAGAAGGTCTTTCTTTAGGTCTTCTTTTGGATTTGGAGATACTCTGCTTGTATCAATGGGGATATCACTACAAATTGTTGAAATACTTGCTTCTGTTAAGAGTTTTTAACTTCCCTACCAGGTATGGGTTGCCTGGTCTGTATGCGATATCCGATTCAACCAGTTCTATCCAAATTTCTAATCCTCTTCGCTCCTTTCTCTTTTTTAATCTGCCATCTTCCCTTGGAATTCAAAGCAAAGCTGAAAATAATGGCCAAAATTCAGATTTTGAAGCAGGTAGCAGCTTTTAGGGATGTTGACCATTGTTATTTTGCCTGTATTGGAAATTCCTACTGGTAACCCGAATTAATGTATGGAGTAGCCGGAACGTATTTAGCCGGAGAGTGATTTCTAACGTAATTCTGTTATTCCTGTTGAGAAATGTTTTCCTTTTCGCTGTCAGAGCTTACGCCATTTCTACAATTTTATTTCAGTGGGCCATAAAGGGTCTAGTGGTACAAAATAACTTCTAGTTCAGTGGTTATCCCTCTTCTTTTTACTTTTCAAGTGTTTAGTATGTAGGCCTACGCTTTTTTCCCAGTGTCATTTTCAAAATGAAGATAATCTGAATGGAAGTTGCACGCATGGGGCATTCAAATGATAACTTTTCTGATGTTATCCTCTTTTACTTTAATCTTCCGAAAAGTCAAACAGTCTTGGGGGGTATAATTTTATATTTTTCTGTGTACTGCTTGTCCAATTGCAGATATCAGAAGTGGTCAATAGCATGAAAGATTTGATTGACTACAGCAGAGAGACAAGGACAGGGCCTATGGGTAAGTTCTGGTTGTTTACCTTTCTACTTGTTCCTGATGCTAGTTTAAGGTTTTCTATACCCACCAGTATAAACTCAAAGATCAAAAGTGAGGTTGCAGGGGCTAATCTTTCTCTGTTGTTTGATGGTTTAGAGATTAGAATGTGATCACTATTCATCACATCGCATGAATGCTATCATCTGAGGTTAAATTTTCACAAAAGACAATGGAATTGTTTTTTGAGGTGGAAACTGGTAACTACATCATGTACAAGTGAAAAAAAAACTGGCTGTGTTCGAATGCAGATTTCGTTCTTGGTGCATTTAACTTGTCGAATGTGTAAAATAGTCAGTTTGTAGTGTAAACTTAACCCCTGGAGTACCGTATGAATGTTGGGGTTGATACAATTCTTTAAACCTTACAATTGTGCTTGAAATTTGTCCTTTCCAGAGAGCTTGGCTAAGTTTCCTCGCAGGAATGGTTCATCGGGTGGGGTACATGGTGCAGCTCAGCCATCTGAGGATCAGTCTCAGCAGCAGCAGCAGACACAATCACAGTCTCAGCAGCAGCAGCAACAGCAACAACAGACGGCCAGTCAGAACTCAAACCACGAGAGCTCTGTCCAGGCTGGTGCAATGCAACTTGCTTCTAGCAATGGTATTCCGAGTGTAAACAACTCTTTGAACCAGTCATCTGTTACTTCGTCGAACAGTACTGTTGTTCGGCTATTGCACCAAAATTCCATGAACTCTAGGCAACAGATCCCAATGAATGGTGTAAGCAGTCCTTATGCAGGAAATGCTGTTCAAATGCCTTTACCAAGTTCTTCAAATACAATGCCACAGTCTCAACCAAACTCCTCCACATTCCAATCTCCAACACCGTGTTCATCTAGCAATCCACCACAAACTTCACATTGTGGCTTATCATCAGGATCACACGTGAATTCTGCCAATTCCCCGAATATTTCAATGCATCAGCCCACTCTTTCAGGTGATGTTGATGCTAATGACTCTCAGAGTTCTGTACAAAAGATCATACATGAAATGATGATGTCTTCCCAACTTGGTGGAGGTGGCCTTGTAGGTGGTGGTACCATGGGGAATGATATGAAAAGTGTGAATGGGATGATGGCAACTGCTAATAATTCAATTCTTACTGGAAGCAGCTGCCTTGTTGGGAATGTGACAGCAAATGCGAATATAGGTATGGGTCCAGGATATGGAAACATGGGCAATGGACTGAGTCAGGCTGCAATGGCCAATGGAATTCGGGCTGCATTAGGTAATAATTCCATGTCTATGAATGGAAGAGTAGGCATGCCAATGTCACAAGAGCAAAGTATGACTCAACAGAAACAAGATTTGGGGAACCAGCTACTTAGTGGTCTAGGAGCAGTCAATGGTTTCAATAACCTTCAGTTTGACTGGAAAACATCTCCCTAAAGGTTTTGACTTGACCGTAGCCTAGAAGGTATGCTGCAAAGATAACATGAGTCTGCCTTGCACACTGAGAGTAGATATGACTCTGAAGAGATCATTTCAGGGCTTGCTTCCGTTGTAGTGATTTGCGAGAGAAGGAAAACATGTAGCACCGTAATTTCATGATTGAAATGTTATATCGCCGGAGGTTGCATAAGATTCGTCTAACTTGATTTTGTCTGGTTTATCACAGCTACTTATTTGCACTAACAGCCTTGAATAGGACATTCCAGGAGTGGCGAACACTTATACCCTTTTGAGGCATTTGTAAACTATCGAAACTGCTGAGATCTTGCCCATATTGTGCTGTACCTCTGCCACCTCTCCGGAACATGAGTGTATATAGTCTTGGATTGTGTGGGAGGAATTTTTATTGTAGAACTTTCAGGAGCTGGTAGAATCGACTTACCAACTTGTTCCTGGTAATGTGTCTAATGCAATCACTTCATTTCTCCTCTCCTGACCCCTACTATGTTCTAGTATTAATTAGACAGTTTTGATTGTTGTGGTTGCTGGCTTTTGAAGTGGATGGATGCTAAAGAGAACTTACTTATATGAGGAGGGAAGCAAAATTGGTATCAGTGCTTGAATTTTTTTCAAGGGGCAGATTTTTTACTTTTAAGCTTTTCCTCCCAATGTTTTGTCAGTCGATTATTTGTCTTTACCTGTTAGAAATTGATACCGGTCTCTTATCTACAAAAGAAATAGAATTCCTTAGTTTCCTCTTTTCGTTGGCTAAGCAAAGTGCCGGTTGTTCATTCACGTCACGTATTGCTAGTCAAAACGTGGTACTGCTAGTACTTTGTTGGGAATGTATTAGGTGTTCGTTCGTCTTCAGTATTTATACTAAAGTAAATATATCGTATGCGGTATTTACATTATTTCAAATAATGTGCTCATATAACACACTTGGGCCACGTTTGGTACGCTGGACTGCACTGGATAAAAAAATAATACAACGTTTGGTGGACGTTTTTAGTCGGATCGAACTGTACTATTTCTAAAAATAGTACACTCCAATACAGTCCATTATATATTAATATACTAATACCGTTCATTATATATTAATACAGTTCATTACAATATAATATAGTCTAATATAAAAATATACAGTCCAGTTCGACATACCAAACGAGCCCTTAGGTGGTGTTTGGCCAAGCTTCTTTGGCCAAACATCCTCTTTCCAGAAGTAGAAATATTGTTTTCAGAAGCCAAAAAGTGTTTCTAGATGGGAAGAGAATCACAAACACCAATTTGGTGCTTCTCGAGAAGTCATTTTTGCTCATTCATTGATTTTTTTTCCGACTCATTTACCATTTTCTTTTCACAAAATTCCTTTTAATCTCATATAATATCCTCATATAAAATAGAAATTTGGTAATAGGGGTAGGGTGAGGGTAGGGGGTAAGATTTTTTATTTTTTATTTTATAAAAGTAACAAAAAATATGAAATAGAAATTTAAGGATGGGTAGGACAATGGAGTGGGGGTAGGGGTAGGGCGTAGGGAGGAAGAAATTCATTTTTTTTTTATAAAAGTAACAAAAAATATGAAAGAGAAATAGAAATTTGAGGATGGGTATGGCAATGGGGTGGGGGTAGGGGTAAGGCGGGGGTAAGAATTTTTTTTTTTTTTTTTAATATTTTTTTTTATAAAAGTAGCAAAAAATATGAAATAGAAATTTGATGATGTAAGAAAAGAATTCATATTTTTTTTTCTAAAAGTAACAAAAAATATGAAATAGAAATTTGAGGATGGGGTAGGGCAATAGGGTGGGGTAGGGCGTAAGAAAAAATTTCATATTTTCAATCATATTTTATAAAAGTAATAAAAAATATGAAATAGAAATTTGAGGATGGAGTAGGGCAATGGGGGTGGGGTTTGGGGTAGGGCGGGGGGGGGGGGGGGGGGGAAGGGGGGTAAGGGGGAAGAAAAAAATTCATATATTTTATAAAAGTAAAAAAAATATGACATAGAAATTTGAGGATGGAGTGGGGGTAGGTGTGGGTAGGGCGGGCGGTAGATTTGGACATTTGAGTCATTGACTATCATATTGTCGTTACATTTCTTATGTACAATATAATATTATTTTTTGGTTAAATATTGCAATTAAATAATTTTAAAAAAATTATTAAATTGTAAAGATATACTAATTTTTAGAAACATATGATAGAAAAGAATATTTTAAATAGTTTTAAATCTATTAAAAAGAATATTTTAGTAAATTTGCATAAATATTGTCAAACATAAAACTGTTTCTGTTTCTCAAAAACACTTCTATAATTATATGTCAAACACCCTAACTGATTCTCAAGAAACAATTTCTGTAGAACTACTTCTGAGAAACAAAAACACATTTTCAGAAGTTATGGCCAAACAGTTACTTAGTGAATTTTGTTTAAGTCCTCTCGTTTGAGGAATTTATGAAAAAATGGCTTTAAAGCCAAAACACAGACGACATAACTAATGAACAAGTGCATATAGGCAAGTTTTGCTGATCTGCAAGACTTGTGAGCAATATTATGGAAGTTATGACACTTGTCATAGGGGTACAAAGAAAATTGATAAATTGCACCAAATTGATAATTCGAGTTAAACTGAGAAAAAAATTTGATTAGTAGTTTGATTTGACTTGGTTTGATATTCAAAAAAGAAACCCGATGATAAGTGGTTTAGTTTAATTTTAATAAAAAAAAGTTAAATCGAACCAAACCAACCCGAAAGCAAATGTGTACAATTTTTAAAATATTTTATACATAAAAACATTTATTTATAATGTAATTTATAAATATTTCTTAATTTTTTCATAGTTTTTGTCTTTTAACATATTATTTCAAGCTTGAACTTAGAATTTTTAATGCTACAATAAGTTGTATAGCCCATTGATGTAAGTAACTCAAATAAAACTCAAATCAATACTAATGCTAACAAAAGAAATTCAATTCTAACACTGAGAATAACAATAATGTTGAATATCTATTACTACGTACTATTAGTTTTACATTGGTTAGACAATAAAAAAACATAACTTAATTTAGTTTTTCCTTAATATATAATCGTGTAATTAATAATTAGTCGTACTTTTTCTTTTAGTACTTTTAAATTATGATCATTATCATTACTGCTTAGCGATTTTATTATTTTGTTGTTGAATATTTTAGTACAATATCATCACTTATCTCACATGTTGTGTCATTTTCTTAGGAAACACTTTCATTAAATAGTTATATCTTACTAGGACTAAAGAAATATTTGAAACAAGTTATATGTTTTGTATGAAGACTTTACCCGAAAAAACCCGAACAACACGAGAAAACCCCAACTTTTGTTAGTTTGATTTTGTTTATAAATTTAAAAATCCAGCACAATTAATTTGATTTGGTATTTGAGAAATTCAAACCAACTCGGTCTATTTACACCCCTACTTGTCATAATTGGTTGCAGTGTGAATTTTCATTCTTTTTTGGGTGGTGTCGAGGTCCAATTTGGAAAAAGGTTATACACCTGTCATTAGATGATCATATTTCTATACATCACCTTTCACTATTGTCTAGCAGGCCATCATGATAGCGCAGCAACAAGTCATTACTCATTATGCAAACCCTTTAAGCTATTTCATGTGTATAACGTAGAATAAGAGATAGTACTAAAGTTAGTGTTAATGAAAATGAACGTAAGCAAATACAAACTAGTGAAAGTCAAAGCATACAACTCAAGCTAAAACTAAGTCAGAATTTGAGTACAATTGATTTGAGATGAAACTCCATAAAAGAAAACTACACTGAATATAAAAGGTATGAGTTGAAGCCGCCTCCACAATCTAGTTGTAGGTCACCGCAACTGAATTGGATTGGAAATTAGCTGGATTCACTGGTCAACAGCTAGATCATCGCCTATAAGACCTGCACATGCAGTAACTGTGAGTCTTTTACCAATATGATCCCTACCATAATTATAATATATTTCATATCTTGTGTAAATATAATTATGGTAAGACTATGATTCCTCTTATATAAGGGATGAATATTGTACACTATATATACATTGATATTAATGAGAAAGACTTCTCAAGGAAGAATAATATCATATTACATGGTATCAAGAGCCAAAACAAAAACCCTAGAATTTTTTCAGCCGCCGCCCCCCCTCGGGATTCCGCCGCGACTCCCTCTCCAAAATTCTGGTTTCTTTTCCTCCTTTCCTCTCTTCTCTAGATGGATCCTCCTGTCTCTCCCACACATTCTAATGTTTCCGCTTCCACAACTCCCACCACCAACCCATCACCACCTTTCCATCCGGCTCTCGCCGTCACAAACATCAAGAATTTCATCACTCTCATTCTTGATCAGGAAGATGGCCAATACTGGTCGTGGGTCGAACTCTTTAAAATTCATGCATGCGTCTATCATGTCCTTGATCACATCGATGATTATGTTACTCGCCCCACCGGAGATTGATGACACAACATGGCGTTGCCTTTATTCCGTGGTTAAACACTGGATATATGACACTATATCCAAAGATCTACTTCTCACCATCATAAAAAAAGGAGCTTCTGCCCGCGAGTTATGGACAAGATAGGCAGAAAATTTTCAAGACAACAAACACACTCGCGCAGTGTACTTAGAGGAGCAATTCAACAACACACGTCTGAAAAATCATTCCAATATGTCTCAATACTGTCGACAGCTGAAACTAGTGGCAGACCAATTGTCCAATGTTGGTACGCCCGTGTCCGAAACAAAGATGGTGTTGCAATTGATTGCAGGCCTTCCTAAAGGGGAATACGACACCCTAGCCACGATGATTCAGCAGGCTGACCCTCTTTCCAGTTTTAACAAAACACTCTCACAATTACTATTGGAGGAAACCCGTCATGCTATATAGGATGAGCACAATCAGAAGGCGTTGACTGTCGAAACGCATCCCCAAAGTCCAAATCCAGCTGGTCAAACCTCGTCGGAAAATTCCCAACCGCGGCAGGGCCGCGGCGGTAGAGGTGGCAAGGGTCGCGGCGGCATAGGAGGTCGCGGTTGTGGCAAGGGTCGCGACCAGCAGAACCAGCAGCAGCAGCCACTGCCCAGTTCCCATTTTGTTTGGGCCGTGGCGCCTCAACAGTACCAGCAGAGCGCCGCGTCGCCTCAACAGTACCAACAGCAGACCTTCAACCAGTATGCTCAACAAGGGTTGTTGGGCTCAACTCCAGACCATCGGCCAGCCCAGTACCAGTAGCAAGCCCACTTTATGCAAGGCCAGTTCAAGCATGCGCTTCAGCGTAGCTCCGTGATTTGGGCGGGCGCCTTCAAGCAGCTAAACTTGCGACCCGGACAACACTTGGTACATGGACTCGGGAGCCACATCTCACCTCACCCGGTCTGCAGGTAATATGTTCAAAATGTTTAGTTTAAAGTGTTACGCCCCGTAATTCCAAGAGGATGAGATGAGAACGTACGAAAGGAAATAAGATTCGAATTTGGAAAAGAGAAAAAAAAAAAGATTGGCAGAATATTTTTGGACAATTTTTCAGTCAACTTTAGAGCAGTATATCTCCTAGTATATTGAGAGTTTTTAGGTGTTTCAAAAGCCTAGTATGAATTTCATTGAGCCTAGTTTCCAACGCAACAAACCGCACGTCAATAGGACATCAGAGTAGAAAGGTATGGACGTTACAAGATAAGCTGACAGAAGAGAAAGGGTCAGGCGTCACGGCGCCGGATGCAGGGCCGCGGCTCCGTAAGCCCTGAAACTGTCTGAAGTTGCAGCACCACGGCGCCGGCTGCAGGGCCGAGGCGGGATTTTTTGCGAAAAAAGTGTAAAAATAGAAGATATTTGTGTAGTAGACCTATGGGAGGGCGACAAGTGTCCCTCCCAACTTGTATAACAAGATAGCGGCTATATATGACCAAATATTGCAAGATTATAATCATTTTGCAAGATTTCATCCAAATAGAAATTGCTCTCCTCTTCTCTCTCAAAGAAATTGTGAGAAAAACCCTAAGCCTAAATGAGATTTTTGGAAAGGCAACAAGAAGGAAATATGTTGGCGAGCTTGTAGGGGGTTCGTAGAGGTGATTTTAGCGGGAAGAAGAATTTCGGCATAAGGGCTAAAATGGGCGAGATTGTTGGACTATTTTGGGCTTAGCAAAGTAACAAATTTGTCCTCTTAAGTGATTAAAGGTTACTTATTGTTGTAGTCATATATATTATATGCAAGCATGAGATATATATATGGAGATTGAATGTTATGGAATATTTGGATGGAATCCGAAAGTTTCATGTTTAACCTTAAGATTGTAATTCGATTTGGTTATTAGTTTTAGTCGTCGCATGTTATATAAAGAAGAGACGGTAGTTGTTATTATCGATTGCGGCTATATAACATGTTAGACTAAACAACGTGGATTAAAAAGGAATTGGAAAAGACTTTACATTGTGGTTGCATTGTAGCCAATAATGGAATTGAAATATTGGACTATTTGGATATCGATTGTGGGGCTGAATTTTACACGTCCTGTGCGACGTGTAATCCCCTTTGTTTAACTGATTGTTGAGCCTTAAATGTGGCATTTGGTTATTGATTTTCGGGCCTTGAAAAAGGTGGAAAAGTACGTAGAAACAAAGGAAGTATTGTCCGATTTTCCGTAGAATTAAGAGTCCTTATACTTAGGAATATTCTACGTTGAAAACTAGTAGTTGATGGACGTATTATGGTCATTATAGGTTGAAGTACTACGTGTAGCGTATTCTACTTGAAGGGTGGAATAGCTAACAAGGTTGAAGTACTTTGGAGCATTTTGCTACTTGTCGATAGTCGTCGCGAGGTATGTGAACCTCTTCCTTCTTTCGGCATGTTCTATGTATGAAATATACATGTGGTGTTATTTTATGATTCCTTCTACTCTTAAAAGTTAAGAGGTACGTATGTTGATTTACACTATGTAAAAGGTATGTCTAAGAAATTCTAAGTTCTTACCAAGTCTTATGGGGGATGTTGGTAAGAGTCGTTAGGAAGTATGTGGAGTCGAGGTGACTTTGCTAATTTACTGCACTAATGAAAATAAGTATCGAACGAGCCATTGCAACGTTAATAAAAATGTATTGACAATCAATTATACTAAAATGAATAGAATTCTCCATCTGCATAGAAACTAAGATAAGACAAAATTATATTACATTTTCTAGATCAGGGCTGCTCTAATAAGATTGTTATAAACGCGTATAACCTATTCATAACTCATAAAAGTATACGTTACTTAATTTAAAAGAGTTTATATTATAAAGTTTTAAGACTATGAACCTTGAGTTCTTAAAAGGTTAAGAGACTTTATTTTTCAAGTTATGAGACTTGATTCTTAAAGGAAAGAAAGACTTGGTTTAAAAAGTATGGTTTCCATGATTTATTTCAAAAGTTAAGAGGCTTGATTTCAAAAGAGAATGTAACATGAGTTTTACAAATATATAGTACGGTGGACGTACGAGTTTTAAAGGAATTCGACTTCATTTTGACATCATTGCCTTAATCTAAGAATGTCTAAGTTTGGTTGAGTTAGAGAATTAACTCACTTGTCTTTAAAAGATGAAACTGCCTTAACTGTCTAAAACCTAAAGAGTTATAACGGCTTTTTGGAAAGTTAAAAGAAGGGTCTACTCTAGTAAGGTAAACAAAAGGTAAATGACTTGAAATGAAGAAGGACAATTGGATTTAAAGACATCAATTGCTTAAAAGTTTTAAAGTGAAAGTCATTTGGTTTAGAAACTTAAAAATGTATTTCTAAAAGTATAGTGACTTGTTTTGAAATGTAGACAAGCCTTGATACTACGGGTGTTAGTATGTTGGTTTTTTTTTTATATAAAAAGGGTTCTTTTTTAAAGGAACGGAAGTACGTAGTACTTTGGGTTAAATTCCCGGATTTCTAATAACATGTTAGTGCCTTAAGTTAAATAAAATGAGAGTGCATGATAATTAAGGCTAATAAGAAGTTAGGGGATGTCCTAACTTGCTTATGATGATTATGATAAGCCGGTGGTGCTTATGTTATGTATGATAGCCGATTGTGCTAATGATGTATTATTCATTACGGGGTCATTCCCCGGGCTTGTTGCATTTGCATATTCCGTGGATTTGCTCCCCACGATGCGAGGAATACCTCATGCGAGTCCGTAGGGCTCATGCGGGTGAAATCGTCCACGTGCGGGCGGACCGATCCTATGCGAGAGATTACCTCATGCGGGTCCATACGACTATCTTGCCGCGGATCTGATGCATGCGAGAGATTACCTCATGCGGGTCCATACGGCCTATGCGGGTGAAATAGTCCCAGGAGTAGGATTGCCAAATGATACTATGGGCGGGTGACCCTAATTTGATCATAAGCTTTCTATTTTTATGCAGTATACATTTATGGGCAGACTTATGTGACTTTACCGCGTCCCAGGTTGGGCCGGGCAGTATACCTTTATGGGCAGACTTTTATGACTTCATCGGGTCCCGTAAATGGGCAGGGTTACATTATCACGTATGGATAATCAGAGTGAACTCCAAAATGAGACGTCCCTCCATAAAGGGCCGGATTATGTTATGCAAGATACTTAAGTTATGTGTTTATGAACTTGATGATTTCTCCTAAGTATGTATGTAAGAATTTGATATAACTCTTATTGAAAAATGGGAAAAGATAATAATGTGCGATTAAGTTCATGAGTGGTAATGGCATGGTAGGATCTGGTATTTACTTTTTATACTTGCCTATGTCATTCTTTTGTACAGTTATGATTTATTTACTGTACCTTATTTCCGTTCCATATTCGGCACTGTAATCGTTTCCCGCCCTGCGTTAAATGCCAGTGTTAGGTACGCAGGTTGGTGATCCTTGCTCTTAGGATCTATGTTCAGTTTTTGGGAAAAAGCTCCATTTACTCCGGAGGCTTATCTTTTGGTACAGATTCCTGCTGAGGTGGATTATGTATATTCAGGGGTATGGCGGGGCCCTTTCCCGTCACAGTGATTATGTCAAAAACTCTTAGAGGTCTGTAGTCATATCTTGTGGGTCAGTTGTAAAGAAAAATGAGGTAATCACATTTACTATATATATATATATATATATATATATATATATATATATATATATATATATGTTGTGTGGTAGCCTTATCGGCTAGCTTTGTTGTTTATTTTCTGTCAATGTATGTTGTGAGTTTCATGTATGTTCGTGATTATCTCGATGTATACTTGTAAGGGTGCCTGTGTAGGGCACCGATGCGAGCTTGGTCGGGTCGTGACAAAGTGGTATCGAGCGATTAGTCCTCGGAAAGTGTCTGAGGCGTGTCTAGTAGAGTCTTGATTATCGGTGTGTTGTGCAACACATCTATAATCAGGAGGCTGCAGGACATTTAGGATTGGTTTCCATTCTTCTCACTCTGAGATCGTGCGATAGAGCTGTGTTGTTAGGATCGTCTCTCCCTAACGAGTTATGTTGATTGCAGCTATGAGGAAGGCAGCAGTGACCCATGAAGGATTATGTGGATTGCGTATCCAGGTTGGTAATAATTGTTGTGTAGTTGGTATATGACATACAGCTATACGGATTTATGTATGAGGGTCTAACGCGTGTTGCCTAGAATGATTTTGGATTACCAAGAATTGGTAATGACTAAATAGATACAATTCCTCTCTCACTCACGATGAAAGCTAAGAGCTTGCTCGAAGACAACCTTTACTTTCTAGTTGTAATCTTTCCTATCATTTAGGCGGGGATAGGTTCATAGGAGGACTTGGTTACATAGGTGAAGGAAATTTCCAGGTCTTCACTCTTCGCTCCTAACTCATTTACGCTTTTGGTATTGACTAAAAATGTCATCCGGCTCCTCATCTATTGAAATCTCGGCTTACGTAATGATCGGATCGGAAGAACTCTTTTCAACCGCCCATGATTGGTCAACTGGAGTGGAAGCCAAAGGACGGGGCCGAGAATCTGTGATCGATCCGAAGAATCACTCCCAGATACGATTATGCTCCCCCTTCGTACTACTAATGAAACAGTTTAATGAATTCTCATCAAGGTTTTACGAGCTAATTTGAGATAATTAGGAATGATGGTCTGTCTGAGAAAGTATTGAACCTTTAAGAAATCATGTTAATGGACTTAATGGAAGACTATGTTTGTAAATTAAGCTACGTGGTATGCTTAAGAGGATAGTACGGATGAGATCCGTGTGGGGTAAGTAATGGTTGTTGTGATCAAGACAACACGATTATTGTATTATGAGAAGTTAGTGTACCCGTTTATGGGGTGGGATCAGTTGGTAGTAGTCCGCTACGTGATAGGGTCACGAGGGTGCAAGACCCAAGTCTAGTTAATTGTTTTACGGGTTCGTGGACGCGTTCCACCGGAACCAGGTCGTGAGAGCCGAAAATGACCTTATATTGTTCGATTTAGTAACTCCAAAGATTGGAGGCCAGAATCAGTATGGAGGTTATGTGCGTATGCTAGAATACGTTTGGGAGTACGGAAAGAGTACGACCAGTAAGAAAGAGAGCAACCAAGTGTAGAGGAATAGTGTCTGAATCCATAAGAACCTTTAGAGGTAGCTACACCAGTGAATGATTGGGTGGTAGCTGAGCGGGTATATAAGATTTTCCCGGTGATAATACAGTCGTCAGACCCTAGTAGACCTAGTAGAGATGAATACGACAGACTTTGAGGTCATTATGAGTATGGACTAGTTGGCTTCGTGGGTGCCAAGGTTGACTGTAGAGAGAGGTTGGTTCGATTCCAGTTTCCTGGTGAGTCGGTTATCGATAGGGAAGGAAAGGAAGTGTTAGTAATATGTAAGTTATTCCTTCATTCTTTGACATGAAATTGTGGAGTCTATGTGACTTATTTTATTGAAATGTTTGATTTGAATTTGAACGTTAAGAGACAGAGATAAGAACGTACGATTATTGAAGGATTTTATGTTAAGTGCCCTTGGAAGTACTTGGAATTGGTTTAGTGTGGCGGTCAGGGCCACGACATTCCGAATAATTTCAGGAAAAATGCGCAAGGCAAGAATAAGATAAGTATGAGTGCTGCCTGTGGAAAACAGAAGACATCGCTGGTAGGTTTTGAGAATCTATACGACTATAAGGTGGCGCTTGATGATCAAGATTATGAAAGGGAGATAAGCTCTTTCCCCCACGTGAAAGGATAGTTTTACGTATTATGGGGTTATGTGTACCCATGTTATTAGGCGATGGATGTGAGACTGGTAAGATCTTCAGTGTCGTCATGCCATGGGTTACAGTTTTGGATAACCGTGGGAAAAGTATTGTGTTGTGGCAAATTGGTATGAAGGGGTTGTAAAAGGAAACTATGTCGCTGCCTATTAGATTGACTCCGAAGGAATATTCGGGGACGAATGTTTCTAAAGGGGGAAGAATGTTACGCCCCGTAATTCCAAGAGGATGAGATGAGAACGTACGAAAGGAAATAAGATTCAAATTTGGAAAAGAGAAAAAAAAAGATTGGCATAATATTTTTGGACAGTTTTTTAGTCAACTTTGAAGCAGTATATCTCCTAGTATATTGGGAGTTTTTAGGTGTTGCAAAAGCCTAGTATGAATTTCATTGAGCCTAGTTTCCAACGCAACAAACCGCACGTCGATAGGACATCGGAGTAGAAAGTTATGGACGTTACAAGATCAGCTGACAGAAGAGAAAGGGTCAGGCGTCACGGCGTCGGATGCAGGGCCGCGGCTCCGTAAACCCTGAAACTGTCTGAAGTTGCAGCACCACGGCGCCGGCTGCAGGGCCGAGGCGGGATTTGTTGCAAAAAAGGTGTAAAAATAGAAGATATTTGTGTAGTAGACCTGTGGGAGGGCGACAAGTGTCCCTCCCAACTTGTATAACAAGATAGAGGCTATATATGATCAAATCTTGCAAGATTATAATCATTTTGCAAGATTTCATCCAAATAGAAATTGCTCTCCTCTTCTCTCTCAAAGAAATTGTGAGAAAAACCCTAAGCCTAAATGAGATTTTTGGAAAGGCAACAAGAAGGAAATATGTTGGCGAGCTTGTAGGGGGTTCGTAGAGGTGATTTTAGCGGGAAGAAGAATTTCGGCATAAGGGCTAAAATGGGCGAGATTGTTGGACTATTTTGGGTTAGCAAGGTAACAACTTTGTCCTCTTAAGTGATTAAAGGTTACTTATTGTTGTAGTCATATATATATTATGCAAGCATGAGATATATATATGGAGATTGAATGTTATGGAATATTTGGATGGAATCCGAAAGTTGCATGTTTAACCTTAAAATTGTAATTCGATTTGGTTATTAGTTTTAGTTGTCGCATGTTATATAAAGAAGAGACGGTAGTTGTTATTATCGATTGCGGCTATATAACATGTTAGACTAAACAACGTGGATTAAAAAGGAATTGGAAAAGACTTTACATTATGGTTGCATTGTAGCCAATAATGGAATTGAAATATTGGACTATTTGGATATCGATTGTGGGGCTGAATTTTACACGTCCTGTGCGACGTGTAATCCCCTTTGTTTAACTGATTGTCGAGCCTTAAATGTGGCATTTGGTTATTGATTTTAGGGCCTTGAAAAAGGTGGAAAAGTACGTAGAAACAAAGGAAGTGCTGTCCGATTTTCCGTAGAATTAAGAGTCCTTATACTTAGGAATATTCTACGTTGAAAACTAGTAGTTGATGGACGTATTATGGTCATTATAGGTTGAAGTACTACGTGTAGCGTATTCTACTTGAAGAGTGGAATAGCTAACAAGGTTGAAGTACTTTAGAGCATTTTGCTACTTGTCGATAGTCGTCGCGAGGTATGTGAACCTCTTCCTTCTTTCGGCATGTTCTATGTATGAAATATACATGTGGTGTTATTTCATGATTCCTTCTACTCTTAAAAGTTAAGAGGTACGTATGTTGATTTACACTATGTAAAAGGTATGTCTAAGAAATTCTAAGTTCTTACCAAGTCTTATGGGGGATGTTGGTAAGAGTCGTTAGGAAGTATGTGGAGTCGAGGTGACTTTGCTAATTTACTGCACTAATGAAAATAAGTATCGAACGAGCCATTGCAACGTTAATAAAAATGTATTGACAATCAATTATACTAAAATGAATAGAATTCTCCATCTGCATAGAAACTAAGATAAGACAAAATTGTATTACATTTTCTAGATCAGGGCTGCTCTAATAAGATTGTTATAAACGTGTATAACCTATTCATAACTCATAAAAGTATACGTTACTTAATTTAAAAGAGTTTATATTATAAAGTTTAAAGACTATGAACCTTGAGTTCTTAAAAGGTTAAGAGACTTTATTTTTCAAGTTATGAGACTTGATTCTTAAAGGAAGGAAAGACTTGATTTAAAAAGTATGGTTTCCCTGATTTATTTCAAAAGTTAAGAGGCTTGATTTCAAAAGAGAATGTAACATGAGTTTTACAAATATATAGTACGGTGGACGTACGAGTTTTAAAGGAATCTGGCTTCATTTTGACATCATTTCCTTAATCTAAGAATGTCTAAGTTTGGTTGAGTTAGAGAATTAACTCACTTGTCTTTAAAAGATGAAACTGTCTAAAACCTAAAGAGTTATAACAGCTTTATGGAAAGTTAAAAGAAGGGTCTACTCTAATAAGGTAAACAAAAGGTAAATGACTTGAAATGAAGAAGGGCAATTGGATTTAAAGACATCTATTGCTTAAAAGTTTTAACGTGAAAGTCACTAGGTTTAGAAGCCTAAAAATGTATTTCTAAAAGTATAGTGACTTGTTTTGAAATGTAGACAAGCCTTGATACTACGGGTGTTAGTATCTTGGGGTTTTTATATAAAAAAGGGTTCTTTTTTAAAGGAACGAAAGTACATAGTACTTTGGGTTAAATTCCCGGATTTCTAATAACATGTTAGTGCCTTAAGTTAAATAAAATGAGAGTGCATGATAATTAAGGCTAATAAGAAGTTAGGGGATGTCCTAACTTGCTTATGATGATTATGATAAGCCGGTGGTGCTTATGTTATGTATGATAACCGGTTTTGCTAATGATGTATTGTTCATTACGGGGTCATTCCCCGGGCTTGTTGCATTTGCATATTCCGTGGATTTGCTCCCCACGATGCGAGAAATACCTCATGCGAGTCCGTAGGGCTCATGCGGGTGAAATAGTCCCATGTGGGGCGAACCAGTCCTATTCGAGGAGATTACCTCATGCAGGTCCATACGGCCTATGCGGGCGGATACAGTCTATGCGAGGAGATTACCTCATGCGGTCCATACGGCCTATGCGGGTGAAATAGTCGCAGGAGTAGGATTGCCAAATGATACTATGGGCGGGTGGCCCTAATTTGATCATAAACTTCCTATTTTTATGCAGTATACCTTTATGGGCAGACTTATCTGACTTTACCGCGTCCCAGATTGGGCCGGGCAGTATACCTTTTATGGGCATACTTTTATGACTTCCCCGGGTCCCGTAAATGTGCAGGGTTACGTTATCACGTATGGATAATCAGAGTGAACTCCAAAATGAGACGTCCCTCCATAAAGGGCCGGATTATGTTATGCAAGATACGTAAGTTATGTGTTTATGAACTTGATGATTTCTCCTAAGTATGTATGTAAGAATTTGATATAACTCTTATTGAAAAATGGGAAAAGATAATAATGTGCGATTAAGTTCATGAGTGGTAATGACATGGTAGGATCTGGTATTTACTTTTTATACTTGCCCATGCCATTCTTTTGTACAGTTATGATTTGTTTACTGTACCTTATTTCCGTTTCATATTCAAATTTTTGTTATGCGACCCTTCGAAGTGCGTTCATTCCCGCAGGTGTTAGGTACGTAGGTTGGTGATCCTTGCTCTTAGGATCTGTGTTCAGTTTTTGGGAAAAAGCTCCATTTACTCCGGAGGCTTATCTTTTGGTACGGATTCCTGCTGAGGTGGATTATTCAGGGGTATGGCGGGGCCCTGTCCCATCACAGTGATTATGTCAAAAACTCTTAGAGGTCTGTAGTCATATCTTGTGGGTCAGTTGTAAAGAAAAATGAGGTAACTGCTTACGGTTATATATATATATATATATATGTCCAGGGAGGTAGCCTTATCGGCTAGCCTGTTGTTTATTTTTCTGTTAATGTATGTTGTGAGTTTCATGTATGTTCCGCTGATTATCTCTGATGTATACCTGTAAGGGTGCCCAGGTAGGGCACCAGTCGCGGGCCCGAGATCGGGTCGTGACATAAAGCATCCTCAATATATTACAGTTGACAATGGCCACCGCATTCCAATACAGGGCTATGGTACATCCTACACACAATCACCTCATCCACCCTTCTCCCTTAAAAATGTCCTATATGCCCCACACATCATTAAGAACCTAATTTATGTCCGTTTACTCGTAATAATTCTGTCTCTGTTGACTTTGACCCTTTTGGTTTTATTGTGAAAGATCTTCATACGGGGACACCTCTTACGAGATGCAATAGCATGAGGGATCTATATCCATTCTCATCCACCTCCGCTGCCAGATCTTGCTCCTCCCGTCTCTCTAGCGGCTATTTCTCCATCCACATGGCATAATAGGCTTGGTCATCTAGGCGCTCCAGTTTTTAATATTTTTAGAGCAATAATTTCATTACTTGAAATAATGGGAAGCTTGCCCATCACTGTGTTTCTTGTTCTTTAGGCAAACATACTCGTCTTCTGTTTCAATCATCTAGTAGTGTTACCTTTGCACCATTTAATATTATACATGCCGATTTATGGACTTCCCCTATTGCTAGTTCCCTCGCTCATAAATATTATCTTGTCTTACTAGATGATTTTCTCACTATATTTGATTATATCCTCTCAAATTTAAATCGGAAGTGTTTGCTAAGTTTCATGAGTTTTACATGTTCATTCAAACACAATTTGAAAAATGTATAAAATCATTTCAGCGCGATAATGGTCGTGAATTCAATAACTCTATGTTTCACCGCTTTTGTACAAATAATGGCATGGTTTCTCGTTTCTCATTCCCTCACACTTCCCACAAAATGGTAAAGCTGAATGAATCATTCGCATCATTAACAATATGATTCACACTTTATTGATTCATGTCTCCCTCCCTCCATCCTTTTCGGTATATGCTGCTAAGATGTCAGAATACGTTCTAAATATTCTCCCAACAAACACCCTTCACAATATGACCCCTACTGAAATCATCTATTGCATAGTCCCCTCTTACGATCACTTACATATATTTGGTTCTCTGTTATCCTAACATTGCCTCTACCGCCCCTCATAAACTAGCTCCCCGGAACACTCCTTGTGTCTACCTAGGCTTCCCGCCGAACCTTAGGGGATATCTTTGCTATGACTTGTCCACTCGGCAAATCCATATTTTCCGTCACGTCACATTCGATGAGACTACATTCTCATTTTTGAATCTTCAGAAATTCCAAAAACAGGATTACTTCTTTCTTGACGAACCTAACATCTCTCCCATCATTCTCAGTCACCTACAGTCATCACCATCGTCAGCGTCGCGGCCCATCGGGGAGGCGCCACGATGTCAACCTTCCAGTAAGCAAACTGATGATTTACCGTTGTCAGTGTCGCAGCCCCTCAGGGATGCGCCGCGGCGCCAAAATTCCAGTGAGCAAAATAATTCATTACCGTCGTCAGAGCCGCGGTGCCAAAACTTCAGAGAGCATTGTACCTCAGGCGCCGCGATGTCTTCGATGGCAAATCCTCCACCCTCCCCTTATCCGACCATACCATCCGTCTCGGATCCCATCACTCAGCCCCTGCAGCCACTCACTGTTCCCACTCACCAAATAAAAACTCATGCCAAACATGAGATCTTCAAACCCAAAATCCAATTTAACTTGTCTGTCCAAACCATCTCCCCAATTCTCAAGAACCCAAAATTGGCCAAACAAGACCCTAATTGGAATGCAAATATGTATGAGGAATTTAATGTTTTAACTAAACAGCACACGTGGGATCTAGTACCTAGATCGAAATGGGTGAATGTGATCCGTTGTATGTGGCTTTTTCACCACAAATTCAGAGACAATGTGTCACGACCCGAACCCGGACCCGTGACCGGTGCCTTAACCCGGGCACCCTAGTGACACAACATCAGAGAAAACCAGCGGAATATAAACTCAAGATAAACAACCATTACGATATAGAATAGTCTAGCCCAACATGGCTAACCCAAAAGTACATAAACCAACGATTACATCCTTAACGAACCAAGTTCGACAAGACTACGAACTCTAAGAATGAATAACACTATGACGGGACGGGGCCGCCATACCCCTGAATGTACAAAAGTCTACAACCTCGAGGAATCGTACTAAAAGACGAGGCCTCCGAGAAATGGAGCCTTCCAGAACCGAACCGTGATCCTAAGAGTGCGGATCGCCAAGCTATGAACCTCAACTGCGGCATGAACGCGGCCGAAGAGTCGATAACATGTACCAAATATGCGGCGGAAAATCTGTAATAATATCATAAGTCAAAATATAATTTGGAGTTATAGGCGAATCGGTTTACCTTGCAGACCGTGCCTTACTAACAATGAGAGTAACAAGTATAAGTTTTATAGCATAAAAATAGGAGGCTCACGATCAAAACAGGGTACCTCGCCAGTAGAATCATTAAGCAATCCTACTACTGGGACTATTTCACCCGCATAGGTCCTGTGGACCAGCATGAGGTCATCCGCCTCGTCATATGACTATTTCACCCGCATGGGACTATTTCAACCGCATGCATCCTGTTGATCCGCATGAGTACCATCGCGTGCTCGCGTGGGACTATTTCACCCGCATGGATCCTATGGTCCGATCCGCATGAGTACAAGCGCCGCACTCGCATCAGGGGTAGCAAATCAATGGCATAAATAATAACCAGTGGTTTACCCGTAACAATATATATATAACATAGCTCATCCAGCTATCATACATAACATAAGCACTACCGGCCTATCATATCATAACATAAGCACTACCGGCCTATCATATCATAACATAAGCACTACCGGCCTATCATATCATAACATAAGCACTACCGGCCTATCATAACTTAAGCAAGTTAAGAATCACCTAACTTCTTATTAATAGTATTAATACATCCTCTCATTTTAGTATACCTAAGGCACGATCATGTCTTTTAATAAAAATCCGGGAACTTAACCCAAGTATCATGTACCTCTAACCTTTTAAGAAATAACTCTTTTTATACAAAAATTCCAAGATACTAATCACCATAGTATCAAGTTACGATTTCTTTTCAAAACAAGTCACATTTCCTTTTAAAACTATCTCAAGCTTCTAAATTAAGTGTCTTCATTTCTTGTAAAACCTTAGGCAATTCATGCCTTAAAACCATTTTCCTTCCACAAGTTCAAATCATCAAAACCTTTCTCCATTAAACTTTCACAAACTAATATAACCAACTCCCCATAAAGCCGTTATATTAGAGTTAAACAATAGTAAAACACATTCACTTAAGTCCAAGGGATTTTTATACTTTTCTTTTAAAACGAAGCAAGTATCAAATACTTATAACAAACGAAGATTTCCAAATCTTGTACGTCTACCGTACTACATAGGTACAACTAATCATGCTCAAGAGATAGGAAAGCTCCACATACCTCTTCGGTCAATCCACAAGCTAAGTCCAATTTACCGCACGTAGTATGTCAACCTAAAATGACCACAATACGTTTATCAAGCTCTAATTATAATGCAGAATTTTCCCAAGTTAAAGTCACCAATTTCCTACGGAAAATTGGGCAGCGTTTCCTTTGTTTCTACATACTTTGCCACCTTTTCCAAGGTCGATTTTTAACGCTCAAATGTCATGTTTAAGGCTCAACAACCAACCAACACCAAGGGGATTACACACCTAAACTTTGGTGTGTAAAATTCAGCCCCACAAGTTACAACAACTAACCCAACAAGTCTAATGTAGTATTTAGGCAACAACATGCTCATAATATCCCCCTAACCAATTCTTTCATAATCAACCCCATTTCTTACATGCAACTACTCTAAGTGCATTTTCCAACTACAAGTTCTTCCTATTAAACATGCAACACCCAAAACCAACTACAAGAGAAGAAATGTTACCTCAAGTTTTAGCCAAACTTATTCCAACACCTTGCTAGCCTTTTCTCCAAGAACACCACCACAATAGTCTTCACAAGCTTGTAATAACCTTTCCTTCCTATTACACTTTTGATTTTCCTTAGGCTAGAATTACTCTTGTTAATTTAGAGAGAATGATTAGATTTTTAATTTAGAGAGATATGGTGTGTTAATATGAAAAGTTGAATGAAATGACCATGCCTTGGTAAATTTAATGCATGTAGAAGAATATCAGATGGGGACACTTGTCACCCTCCCATGGCCTCTTTTAAAACAAAAACAGACTTTCTAAGTTTTTCCGCCCAAAATTCCGCCTCGCCGCGACTGCTTCCGTGGCGCGCAAGAATCTCCTGCGGACACTGAACTTTAGGCGCCATGTTCGATTTCGCGCGCCATGAATTCCTGCCGCTTGGCGCGCCTCGCCCGGCCACACTGAGGCCTCGACCAAGTTTTCGATTTCAGTCCTAACTCCTTCCGCATGGCCCCATACGCACGGCTGAACCACGAGGTATAACATTCTCTCTCTTAGAAACATTCGCCCGAATGTTCCTTCTAGCCTTACACAAAACACAATATAAACATATCTTCTTAACTATTCCTTAGCAAATAAGAATGCTCCCCGAGCCACAACATTACTCAAGCATAATCAACCAAATTAACACCAATCAGTAGGAAAGGGGGGTTACCTGGAGGTATAGGGAATAAGTGTGGGTATTTCTTCATCATATCATCCTCCGCTTCCCACGTCATCCCCTCACTGTTCTCGTTCGCCATAAAACTTGACGGAAGCCACCTCCTTCGTCCGAGTCGTCTAACTTGACGATCGAGTATCGCTATGGGACTCTCCTCATACGACAACTCCTCTCACACCGGATATCCTAAATCGGTGCACTCAGATGGATTTCAACGCATTTCCGTAACATAGACACGTGAAAAATCGGATGTACCGCCAAGATCGGACGGCAGATCCAACTCATAGCAACCTTGCCCACTCTTCGACAACTGACACGCCCAATGTACCTTGGGCTGAGTTTCCCTTTCCTCCCAAATCTCATCACACCCTTCATGGGTGACACTTTCAGAAAGACCCAATCATTAACCTCAAACTCTAAGTGTCGACGCCGATGATCTGCATATGATTTCTGTCGACTCTGGGTTGCCAATAACCGCTCCTGGATAAGCTTCACCTTATCCACTGCCTGCTGAACCAAATTTGGCCCGATTAACTGCACTTCTCCCACTTCAAACCAACCTATCGGTGACCTGCACTTCCTCCCGTAAAAGGCCTCATAAGGCGTCATCTGAACACTAGAATGGTAGCTGTTGTTATAAGCAAACTCCAAAAAGGTAAATGATCCTCCCAGCTACCCCCGAAATCAATAACACAAGCCCGCAAAGATATCCTCGTTGTGCGGATAGTGCGCTCGGCCTGTCCGTCCGTCTGAGGATGAAACGCCGTGCTGAGACTCACCTGTGTCCCTAATCCCTTCTGGAAAGACCTCCAGAAGTTAGTCGTGAACTGGGCTCCTCTATCTGATATAATCGACACCGGGACTCCGTGCAATCTCACAATCTCTCTAATATATAATCTGGCATAGTCCTTGGCTGAAAATGTCGTCCTGGCTGGAAGAAAGTGGGCTGATTTCGTCAGCCTGTCAACAATAACCCAAATGGAATCATGTCTCCTCTGGGTGCGAGGTAACCCTGTAATAAAGTCCATGTTGACCACCTCCCACTTCCACATCGAATATCAATACTGTAATAGCCTACCGGCTTCGGTGCTCAACCTAACTGCCGACAATTAGGACATCGGGCAACAAAACCGCCACGCCCCTCTTCAAACCATCCCACCAATACATGCACTGAGGTCATGGTACATCTTAGTCGACCGGATGAATCGAATAACGAGCACCGCGCCCCGAATCTGGCCGACGGTCCTCGCCACATCGGGAACACCTAATCGCCCTTAAACCTTAGCACCCCATCCGGCTACCTCAAATAGACTCTTCTTCCCGAGAGTCGATCTCTGCATGCACAAAATCGGATCCTCATACTGCCGCCTCTTCACCTCGCCGACGATGGAAGACTGGCGACTTCGAACCCGAATTCGTTACCAGCGGAATCAACCAAACGAACCCCAAGGCTTGCTAATCGGTGTAACTCTGACCATGTCCTTCTTCCCCGGCCGCACTTCGGACTACCCATCAATCTGCGACTAAGGACATCTGCAACTACATCGCCTTCCCCGGTGGTATAGGATATCAATATCACAATCCTTAAGTAGCTCCAACCACCGCTCTCGCCGCAAATTCACCGCCTCATCGAAGATATACCGAGTTTACTGTGGTCTACGCAAATATCCACATGAAATCTATATAAGGAAATTGCCTCCAAATCTTCAAGGTACGATTAACTGCCGCCGACTCTAAATCGTGAGTAACGTAATTCCTTTCTTGCTTCCCTAACCGCCGGGAAACATAAGCTCTAACCTTATCGTGTTGCGTCAGCACACAACCTAGCCCAACACCCAACGTGTTACAATAATACCCTAACCCTCTAGTCTCTCAAGAGGGTTAGAATCAGTAGTCGTGGTCAACTTCTCTTCCAATAATCGAAGCCTCTCTTGCACTTGCAAAATATTCGAGCATCCTTAATCTCGCATGGTTCCTGTTTCCTTTCTCTGTTGCAACCAAACTTGGTTACTATACTTGGATCTGATTCTTTGCTTGCCGCATGGCTAAGACTTCCGCCAATCACAATTTAGGGGGTAGACTTCCATGATCTTGTCAAGTAGTAATCATATTATCCTCTCTCAGCTAGTAGAGATTATAGTCCGGAGTTCAAACTCAATTCAAGTTATTACAAAATCCAATGACTAGTCAAGATTTCTTATCGTTCGAGTGTCTACTCGTCTTTCCTTTATTAGTTAATTCATGTTGTCCTGGGGTCCTTTACCCCGCCGTATTCTCTTACTATGTTTCTCGTCAGTACAGATGATACTACCTTTCCTCGAGGTGTTCCTACTTCCCATTACCTACTAATGGTCTTACACTAGTTCTGGTAATCGTGTCTCGTGCAACTTACATAACCATAGTTGTATTCTCTTTTATCCTTTTGGTCATAACCTACCTTATGCTTATTAATAGTAAAGTGTTTCTAATTTGATCCATAATCGCATGCTTCAAACATGTGTACTACCTTCATTTTTCTTACGACACTTCCCGACCGCTTCGTGACGCCGTTCTTAATTACCCCCAACATAATACTTTTTCCACGGTTATCTAAAAGCAGAACTTATGGCATGACGACATCAAGACCTACCAGTCTCCATCCTTCGCCTAACTACACGGGTACACATAACCCCATAATACGTAAGACTATCCTTTTATGTATGGGAGAGAACTTATCTCCCTTCAATAAACTTTCCTCAAGGCCACAACCCTAATCACCGTCCTCTCGTGGTCCCAGAATATCTAATCATTACGCACCGCCTTAAAATCGTGTAGATTTTCAAAACCTACCAAAGATGCCCTCTTCTTTCCGTCGGCGCCAGCATTTATTTTATTCTTGCCTTGCACATTTCCTAGAAATTATCCGAAGGTCGTGGCCCTGACCGCCACACCAAACCAACTCCAAGTACCTCCAAGGGAACTTAACATAAATTCCTTCAAATTCAAGTATTACTTACTTTCTGCGTCAATTTTTTTCCCAACGAACAAGTCACACAAACTTATTAAAAACAATGATGCCAAAGAAGGAAGGATAATTCACTGGTTACTACCACTTCCTTCTCCACTCCACTGATAACCGCCACGGAAAATTGGTACCGAATCAATCTCTTCGTAGTCCACGTTGGCATAACATGAGGCCAACTAGCCCGCACTATAATGACCTCAACGTCCGTCATAATTGACTGCTAGGTCCGACGAATATATCTTTACTGACAATTATTATCTGCCCACTCAGCTAACACACAACACTCACGGGTGTGGTTACCCCATAAAGGATCTCATGGATTCTGGCTTCATTTCTTTCACACTTGGTTGCTCACTTACGGTCGTACTCTTTTCCGCATTTCCAAACTTATTCTAGCTTACGACATAACTTCCATAATAAAGTCGGCCTTCGATCTTGGAGTTACTAAGTTAAAACAATATAAGGTCATTTCCGCGCCACAACCCGGTTCCGGGATACGTCTGCGAACTCAGAAATGATTAATTAGACTCGCTTGTACTGCGTGACTCGCCACGTAGCGGGACTACTATCAACTGATCCCACCCCACAAGCGGGTATACTAACTTCTCATAATACCATAGTCGTGTCGTCTTGGTCACAACAACCATTACTTACTCCACACGGATCCCATCCGTACTATCCTCTTAAGCAAACCACGTAGCTTAATTTACAAACATAGTCTCCCCATTGGGCCCCTTAATTAAGCTTCTTAAGGTTCCATTACTTCTTCCGACAACTCATCGTCTCCTAACTTTCTCAAACTAGCACGTAAAACCTCGATGAGAGTTCCTTAACTGTTCATACCTCCCCGGTACCTATTTAGTCCTTACCAAATCCTGGTAATCTAAAATCATTCTTGGCAACACATATGTGACCCTCACACAGAAACCCGTATAGCTGTATGTCACAATACCAACTATACTACAAGTATTACCAACCTGGATACGCAATCCACATAATCTTCTCCGGTCATCACGCTTTCGTGAGCAAACACCATAACCTGTTAGGGAGAGACGACCCTAACCACACAGCTCTATCGCACGATCTTAGAGTGAAAGAATGGAAACCAATCCTAAATATCCTGCAGCCTCCTGATTATAGATGTGGTGCACAACACACCGATAATCAAGACTCTACTAGATACGGCCTGTAGACTCTTTCCGAGGATTAATCGCTCGATACCACTTTTGTCACGACCAACCGGACCGTGGCCGTGCCTTAACCCGCACCCTAGTGACACAACATCGAGAGAAAACCGGAATATAAACTCAAGATAAACAACCATTACTATTTAGAATAGTCTAGCCCAACATGGCTATCCCAAAAGTACATAAACCAAACGATTACATCCTTAACCAAGTTCGACAAGACTACAGCCTCTAAGAATGAATAACACTATGACGGACAGGCCCCGCCATACCCCGAATGTACAAAGTCTACAACCTCGTGGAATCGTACTAAAAGACGAGGCCTCCGAGAAATGGAGCCTTCCGAGAACCGAACCGTGATCCTAAGAGTGCGGATCGCCAAGTTATGAACCTCAACTGCGGCATGAACGCGGCCAAGGAGGTCAAGCATAACATGTACCAAATATGCGGCGGAAAATCGTAATAATATCATAAGTCAAAATATAAGCTGGAGTTATAGACGAAATCGGTTTACCTTGCAGACCGTGCCTTACTAACAATGAGAGTAACAAGTATAAGTTTTATAGCATAAAAATAGGAGGCTCACGATCAAAACAGGTACTCGCCTGCAGTAGTATCATTAAGCAATCCTACTCGGGACTATTTCACCCGCATAGGTCCCGTGGACCCGCATGAGGTCATCCGCCTCGTCATAGGACTATTTCACCCGCGTGGGACTATTTCACCCGCATGGATCTGTGGATCCGCATGAGTACCATCGCGTACTCGCACGTGGGACTATTTCACCCGCATGGATCTATGGTCCGATCCGCACGTAGTACAAGCGCGCGCTCGCGTCATGGGTAGCAAATCCATGGCATAAATAATAACCCGGGTTTACCCAGTAACAATATATATATAACATAGCTCATCCGCTATCATACATAACATAAGCACTACCGCCTATCATATCATAACATAAGCACTACCGCCTATCATATCATAACATAAGCACTACCGCCTATCATATCATAACATAAGCACTACCGCCTATCATAACTTAAGCAAGTTAAGAATCACCTAACTTCTTATTAATAGTATTAATACATCCTCTCATTTTAGTATACCTAAGGCACGATCATGTCTTTTAATAAAAATCAGAACTTAACCCAAGTATCATGTACCTCTAACCTTTTAAGAAATAACTCTTTTATACAAAAATTCCAAGATACTAATCACCATAGTATCAAGTTACGATTTCTTTTCAAAACAAGTCACATTTCCTTTTAAAACTATCTCAAGCTTCTAAATTAAGTGTCTTCATTTCTTGTAAAACCTTAGGCAATTCATGCCTTAAAACCATTTTCCTTCCACAAGTTCAAATCATCAAAACCTTTCTCCATTAAACTTTCACAAACTAATATAACCAACTCCCATAAAGCCGTTATATTAGAGTTAAACAATAGTAAAACACATTCACTTAAGTCCAAGGGATTTTTATACTTTTCTTTTAAAACGAAGCAAGTATCAAATACTTATAACAAACGAAGATTTCCAAATCTTGTACGTCTCACCGTACTACATAGTACAACTAATCATGCTCAAGAGATAGGAAAGCTCCACATACCTCTTCTCAATCCACAAGCTAAGTCCAATTTACCGCATCGTAGTATGTCAACCTAAAATGACCACAATACGTTTATCAAGCTCTAATTATAATGCAGAATTTTCCTGTTAAAGTCACCAATTTCCTACGGAAAATTGGGCAGCGTTTCCTTTGTTTCTACATACTTTGCCACCTTTTCCAAGGTCGATTTTTAACGCTCAAATGTCATGTTTAAGGCTCAACAACCAACCAACACTGCGGGATTACACACCTAAACTTTGGTGTAAAATTCAGCCCCACAAGTTACAACAACTAACCCAACAAGTCTAATGTAGTATTTAGGCAACAACATGCTCATAATATCCCCCTAACCAATTCTTTCATAATCAACCCCATTTCTTACATGCAACTACTCTAAGTGCATTTTCCAACTACAAGTTCTTCCTATTAAACATGCAACACCCAAAACCAACTACAAGAGAAGAAATGTTACCTCAAGTTTTAGCCAAACTTATTCCAACACCTTGCTAGCCTTTTCTCCAAGAACACCACCACAATAGTCTTCACAAGCTTGTAATAACCTTTCCTTCCTATTACACTTTTCAGATTTCCCTTAGGCTAGAATTCCTCTTGGGAATTTAGAGAAGGATGAGCTTTTAATTTAGAGAGATGGAGTGTAAAGATGAAAAGTTGAATGAAATGACCAAGCCTTGGTCAATATAATGCATGAGAAAATCGGATGGGGGACAATTGTCACCTCCCATGGCCTCTTTTAAAACAAAAATGACTTTCTAAGTTTTTTCCGCCCAAAATTCCGCCTCGGCGCTGCTTCCCCTGCATGGCGCTGAACTCTCCGGACACTCGGAACTTTAGGCGCCATGCCAGATTCGGCCGCGGCCATGAATTTCGCTGGCGCTGCGCCGCTCCGGCCACACTGAGGCCCCTGACCGAAGTTTTCTGATTTCGAGTCCTAACTCCTTCCGCATGGCCCCATACGCACGGCCTGAACCACGAGGTATAACACAATGGAGATCTAGAGAGGTATAAGGCTTGACTTGTGGCTAATGACACAAACCAGTAGGATGACATTAATTGTGGTGAGACATTCAACCCGGTTGTCAAAACGACCACCATTCTCACTGTTCTGAGCATAGCAATGGACAAACACTGGACGATACATCAATTTGTTGTGAAAATGCATTTTTACATGGGGACCTGAAAGAGACAGTTTACATACATCAGCCGCCTGGGTTCACCCATCCAGCAGTCCCTCACTATGTGTGTCATCTCCGTAAGTCACTATATGGCCTGAAACAGGCCCCCCGTGCGTGGTATGACCGCTTTGCCAGGTATATTTTGCAGATTGGGTTTGTATGCAGTAGGAATGATACTTCACATTTCATTTTTCATCGAGATAGTAGCATTGCTTATTTACTACCGAATTTGCAATGACTGATTTGGACAAGTTGAGTTACTTCTTGGGGATATTAGTGATCATGTCTGCCAATCACACGTTCTTGAGTCAACGTAAGTATGCAGAGGAGATTGTGTACAGAGATAAGATGACAAATTGCAAAATCATGCCTACTCCGGTTGATTCAAAATCCAAGCTCAGTGCTATGGATAGTGCTCCTGTCTCCGATCCTACTCTTTATAAGAGTCTTGCAGGTGCACTTCAATATCTCATATTTACCAGGCCAGATATTGCTTATGTTGTTCAGCAGGCATGCCCCCAGCGAGTCTCATTTCACTGCTCTTAAGCGTATCATCCGATACATTAAGGGCACGCTTGATTATGGTTTGCACCTATACCCCTCTGCATCAAACAGGTTGCTCTCTTATACGGATGCAGATTGGGTAGAGTGTTCGGACACGCGACGCTCTACCTCCGATTTTTGTATTTTTTAGGGGATAATCTGATTTCATGGTCTACCAAGCGACATACCACCCTATCTCGTTCCAATGCTGAGGCTGAGTACAGAGGCGTTGCAAATGTGGTAGCTGAGATTTGTTGGCTCAGAATTTTACTGTTAGAACTTCAGTATCCTTTGCGTCAGACATATATTGTGTACTGTGATAACATCTCTGCTATCTATCTTTCTCACAACCCGGTTCAACATCAGCGAATCAAACACATTGAGATGGACATACATTCCGTTCGTGAGAAGGTTGCGCTAGGACATGTCAGAGTGTTACATGTTCCCTCCTCAAATTAGTACGCAAATATATTCACCAAAGGACTTCCCCGACAATTATTTCTTGACTTCAGATCCAGTCTCAACGTCCGGCCTCCTCCCGCTCCGACTGAGGGGGTGTGTAAACATGTACCAATATGATCCCTACCATAATTAGAATATATCCCATATATTGTGTAAATATAATTATGGTAAGACTAGGATTTCTCTTGTAATTAAGACTAAGATTCCTATTGTATAAGTGTACACTATATATATTGATATTAATGAGAAAGACTCCTCAAGGGAGATTAATATCATCTTACAAGTCTAAAACACTAGCAAGATCATCGACTCGCTCTCCCAGCATACCCCTCGAACAAGTCTTTAGAAATCGTTGGTAGTGCATACATGAATAATATAGAAATACTAGTATAAAAATGATATACAAGTAGAATATAAATAACGAAAGTAAACATGATGCTACTAACTACTGATAACTGTTCATGGGACATGAAATGTCAATCCTCATATTTTATCCCGTCTTCCAAAGCGTTAGGTACCTACCTATCGCGGTTCATGGACTACGCATCTTACTTGATACTGAGACTACACTAGCTCAAGACATCATCATGTCCAAGTTGAATGAAATGCAAAGCTGTTGGGGGGACATGATAACAGTCAGTCAAAGCTCAAGCCTATCTATGGCGCCATGAGCATAAAATAAAGCTCAATCTGCTGTCTACTCAGAAGGACATACAACATGCTCGTGTTGTGTGTGATGCCGTGTGATGATTTAGTACATTAAAAGATAAGCAGATATCACATAAAAGTAGAAACAACTACTGAAAGCTAACTGAATGATAAAGCGTGCTAAACAGCTAAACAAATAATATCATATCAAGAAATCTCCTTAAAGTATCAAATCTGCATAAAAATACATACAAGGACCCTCGCGGCAAACTCTAGATATTTTAAAACTAGCCAACCTACTAATAATTTATACTCATATAAGCAACATATATAACATGCTTTTAAGAAAAACAAGCAAATTAAGAGTCAAAGGCTCACTTGCCTAAAAAATGACAAATCTTTACTTCGCTTGAATTGCTCAAACTGCTCCAAACGATCTCCAACGACCTCAATATATTCGAAATCATGAATAATGGGTCAAAATTAATCAAGAGGCACTGATTCCATTTTTCATGTCAAGTTAGAAATTATAGTTAAATTTATATAGGAATGAGTTTTTCTGATTTGAGTTAAAGTAGGTTTCATACTATTATAAACATGAGTGTTGCTAGCTTTTTTCATAGCATGAAGTAGGGATCTAGTAGCTCAGTTGGTTGACTACCTGAATTTTTACCTTGTTGGTGAGGGCTCGAATCCCCACATTATAATCCCCTTTCCATTTCCCCTACCCCTGAAAGTATGTATGTCCTAGAGACAATCATTATTAAGAGAAAATGTACTTGAACACATTCGTATTATTAATAAGATTAATATATTTATGACATTTGCGATTATTGAATTATTATTTGATTGTTTATAATTATTCATTAATGTGCATCCCTTGAGCTTACGTTGTCATTAATACAGTGATATATTAATGATAGAGTGTAACTCTTAAAGTAGCCTCGATTAATGATCATCGAGAATGAGATATCGATGATATGTTATAAGTCGACATGTGGTCTGCATCACATTCTTGGAGAATGTAGTATGTCTCACTTGCTACTAGTAATGGTTACTAGTGATGGACACATGATACTTTTGAAAAGTATTGGTATACCCAGCTAATAAACTATTTGTTATACATGTCTAGAGTGTTATCAGCGTGTGGAAGATAAATGTCCTTTGACTTGAGGTCAATACACACCTTGTTTACAGAGTAATGTACTTTGACCCTGTCCTAAGTTTAAAATCTTTATAGGATAAGATACGGCTTGTGTTGGGTGCATTACGATGTAAACTAAGGTGGTAGTTGAGCCAAGAATAAGATTCATTCCTCGATTGGATATTCAAGAGAGAACACTCAACTTCTCAGTGATATTAGGTCGACCAAGTCATTGGCCAATGCAAGAGACATATTTAGAATATGGTCTAGTTGTCGACAAATATAGATGAGATAAAGTGATCAAGCCATTTGGATAGAAACGTAGCAAATCCTAAGCTTGATCGAGTGTGTCTCGAATGAAAGAAATTTATCATCTCACAAAAAGGTCATGTTTGATGGATTCATGTAAACGTACTTCACATATTTAGTTCATCATACGACGCAGTCTAGAAGTTTCGTATGGACCTTAATTAGATTAGTGTCAATATGTGAATGCCTATATGGTCACACTATGTCAATTGTCTTTTCGATCTAAGGGTGTATTGAGAAAGTATTAAATATTCGATTTGGAATCGAGATATTTAAAATAATAATAACTATGGGATAATTTCTATTTGATGAAAATTATTTAATTAAATCAAAATTGAATTTTGGATTTAAAATTAAACGTGATGAATATATACGAGGTAAGGAGCCGCGACGCCGACCCGACAGTAGGCCTAGTCAGACTGGCCCACTGTACCTCGGGATTTGAGTTAGACTTGGAGCCCAACCCTAATCTGATATTTGACCTAATTCCCCCTATATAAATAACACTAACCCTTTAAGTTTCACACATCAATTCAAAACAAATTCCATACTTAGAGTTTGGAATAAAATTCTCTCGAACCTCTGTCAAGATTTTCTGGCTTTCTTGACAGAGGAATACACCGTAGCATAATGCTTGCAATCGAAGAACAACCGCGTGTAATCCCTAAAGTAAAGATTCCAGATTAAACAACTTGTAAGTTATCTTGTTTAAGTCTTTACAAGCTTGATTGTCATATAACCATACCAGAGTGTATCATTGGGGGTAAGTAAGAAAATAAATTTTAAACTTCCGTTGTGCCTTACTTATGTGTTTTGAACCCAACAAAACCCTACAGTGGTATCATAGCCAAGACTGGTTCAATGGTTATATAAAAATTGAATAATATAATAATATGGGTTAAACGTAAAATTGGTTTTAAGCTGAATTAAACAAGGCTACTTCAAATCCTACATACATTGACTGAACGGTTAACCTTTTGTAATCACCCTAAATTATCAACTACGCTAAATTGAGGAAGTCAATCCGTTCTAACTCGAACTAAGCATAGTGCAGAAAACTGGTTCATTGCGAACATGGTGCATGTCGAAGAACGTGTAGGAATTGATGATGGTTGATATGTGCATTATTGATATTGGTGGGTGATAATAAAGGACATGTGATCTGATCCCTAAATTGAATTTAGGGTTTGGATGATTTTTAGAAAATCAACACGGAAACATTTTGTTAGGACGTCAGCGTCGTGACCCTACTGTAGGGCATCGCGGCGCCTTCTAGGGTTTTGAGGAGGCGCCGCGGTGCCTGTCACCATAACAGGAAGGGGCCGCAACTCCTGTCCAAAAATGCGATTAAAATCTTAGTTTTAAAATTCTAGACTTACTGGACCGTAGGCGCCGCGACCTCATGGTGGAGTGTCGCGACCCTAATTCATAAACAAAAGTCGAAAGGCTTCTGCCATGTCAGCGCGCGACTCCTTGGAGGAGCGCCACCGCTCCATGGTAGAGCGTCGCGGTGCTAATTCATTGCAGAAGACGAAAGGATTCTGCCTTACTGGCGTCGCGGCCTTAATGATTGGCGCCACCTGTCCAAAAAGTAAAAAAATCAGAGTTCAGAATGTTTAACCCATAATTATTATTATACAGTATAAAGTATATTGTTTATGTGCTAAATGATTGTCATTTAAATTACTATAATAGCGTCCGTAAATAATTATTTGGGTAGACGACACCCAATATATGTTTAACCGCTTAATATCATGCTTGGGAAGACGGTACCCAATAATGTGCTTGAATACCGTTGCATGATAGTTAAGATGCTTTATTTGATAAAGCATGTTAGAGTTGATCTTAGTTATAACCCTAAATTAAAATATTCCCCAAAATTTAATACAAGTCTCATTTAAAATAAACGTGTCATCCGTTATAATTGATTGTAGTGCAAAATCCTTTTCGGTGAGATGAATATTTATGCCACATCATTTTCTCTAAGTCTATGAGGACTCATACTTTTTCATAGATGCATATTACATGTAGAAGTGGGTGATAAACCTTCGTGAGTATTTACACCACAATATTTTCTCTATAAGGCAAAACTCACTTAGATACATAATTGCAGTCGCATAACGGGGTTGACTTGCTAGGCTGTCTTGGCGCCACAACAACGGACAAACCGAGGGACGCAGATCGTTGTTTAGAAAATTCGGTCAACCAAGAGTTACAAATTGTTTGTAATTTGTTTAGAGATCTACTAAGTTGTGTTGTTGAAGTTATCAGCCATATAAAACGCGAAGATAAAATGAACCTGGATTTTGGCCCATTATGACCATATTTGATATAAGTCCGTGTTCTTCCATGGGGTCGAAGAGCATGTTAAAATAGTGAGAGCTAATTAAACTAAAGGTCATGTTAATTAGTTAAAAAATGTATTCAATAGCAATTGTATTAGAGTTTGATTTCAAGTCTATCTATTTCTTCAGTATAAAATATCAAACTATCGCTAAAAATGTTGGTCAAAACGAACAAGTTGACTGGAGTAAACTTTCTTGACCGGAAGCAACAACCCTAGTTGAATCCCTTGTTCTAGGCATCGGTCAAAGAAATGCTTTTAATAAGAAGGTTCCAGAGAAACTGTTGAGAAATCTGCGTTTGGTATTGAGACTAGAAAGAATTGAGTACGTGTTAGACAAAGTGTTCCCCACAGTCCCTGCTGAAGATTCTGCTGAGTATGCCCTATTTTACAAGACAACTTATCAGAAACATCTAGATGATGCTACCTCGGCACAATGCGTAATGTTGTCCTTCATGACTGCAGAGTTATAGAGGCAACATGAAAACATGGGCCCAACGAGATGCTAGAACACTTGAAGAGTCTCTATGACTCACAGTCTCAGACAATGGAGTATGAACTGTTGAGGGAACTTTTCAAGTGTAAGCTGAACGAAGGAGGTCAGATGTCAGCGCATGTTCTGAAGATGATTGGGTTAATAGAAAGTTTGGCTTCGATTGGAACGAAGCTGCCTATAAATATTTCTATCAACCTGATCCTGAATTCGCTTCCTAGTTCATTTGATAATTTCATAGTGAACTTCAATATGAATGGAACGAAAGCGAGTTCCAGAGTTTCAGAACATGTTGAAGACCTTTGAATGGTCCACCTCTAAAGGAAAAGTTGTGCTCATGGTGGGCTCATTTAGCAAGTTCAAACCCAAGGGTAAGAACATGCATAAGAAGAAGGGTAAGGTAGTTGTTGCACCCACAGTTTTGTAACCTAGAGGCAGTGTTCAGAAGAAGGCAAATGTAGCTGCAGATGTGTGCTGATCGGTGTATTTTATATACACCTTTTGAGTCAGTTTTAGTTAGTCTTTTGTCCTGTTTTGCACATATAAATGTCGTATTAGGATAGTTTTTCTTTCTTTTGAGTCAAAGTGGTTAAAATGGCCAAATGGCGGAAAAGAGCAAAAAAAGGGCAAAAGAGGAGATGCCAGAGCTGGAAACAGAGAAAGTGGCGAACAAGGGTAAAAAAATCACGGCCATGGCCTCCTGCTGCGATGGCGCCAGCGCGGCGCCACTATCCAGAGAGGTCGAAACTTCGCCGCACGCCTTAGACAAAGCGAGGGCGGCGCCTAAACATCCGAGGAGCCACAGAAGATACAGCGCCGCGGCGCCCTCAGACAGCAGATATCAGGGCCGCGGCGCCACAACACCCGAAGGACTGCAGAACTTCCGGCGCCGCGGCGCCTGTCTGCAGGGCCGCGGCGCCGACGCGGAAAAATTAGGTCTTTTGACGAATTTTTGGGCCAGGCCTGAAGGAAAAGAGGGAGGCGGTTTGCAGCCTATAAAAGGAGAACCCTAGGCAGTTTTTAAGGGTTCCCCTTCTTGCACAACTCAAGACTTTGGCTTGGAGATTGGATACCATTAGTTTAGTAATTTCTTTTCCTTTTCTTTACTTTATTTCAGTTTTTATGATGAACTTTGAATTAGTTCTTGTCATATTTATGGCTAGGAACTAATTCTCTTATAGGGCTTTCCATGTTGAATTTCTAGAACCTTATGTTATAAATTAATACATGCTTATGGTTATTTTTCTTATTGTGAGATCTATCCAATAATTGAGTTGAATTCTTGGTAATTAATTGACAACTAATTATCACTATATGATTTCTAATCAGACTCTGAGAAGGGGGGATTGTGAATATGCTGTAAGTTGGGTAGATATTCTTGGATTGAGGATGAAAATACCTCAATTATTTATGTAGCGTTGATGAGAGACTTAACAACCCTAATTTTGCGCATTGTGCGTGACGGTCAACTAGGTTTTTGTTCTTAATCCTCCTATAAAGTTATCCTTATCACCGAGAGGTAGGTAAGGTGCGATACTGGGGTTGAGTGTTTATATAACCCTAGCGGGAGTATAAAACGATTTCGTAAACCTGCTTTCTCCTAAAGAAGAATACCATAAGTTAATGCATTAGTAAGTAGCATAAGCGGATAGTAAGGATACATGGAAGCCCTATTCTCATCACCACTGAAGTAAATCTTTATATTTAATTAGCTTGCATAATTCGTAGTTAAAAACAACAAATCAATCACAAATTCACCAAATAGATACTAGAAAATAGATAGTTGGTACTTGAACCCTAATCCTAGAGGACGATATTCGGTCTTACTAAGACTATACTACTTGTCACGATAACGTGCACTTGCGTTTAAAGTGTGTGCATCTTACCGCGCATCATGTGCCTCAACTGTAAAAGGAAGAGACACCGGAAGAAGGACTGCACTGCTCCAGGAGAAGGCAAAGCACTAGGTGCTCCTGGATCTGCTGGACAACGTATGTTTGTCATTGAAATAAATATGTCTATAAATAACTCTCACTGCTGGGTATTAGATACAGCTTGTGGCTCACACATTTGTAACAATGCGCAAGGCTGACTGACAGCAGAAAGTTTGGACCATGGGAGGTAGAGTTGTGTGTTGGAAATGTAGCACGAGTGGATGCTGAACGCGTAGGAACTTATAGATTAGATTTACCTTCAGGCTTTTGTTTAGAATTAAATAATTGTTATTTTGTTCCCTCGTTGACGAGGAATATTATTTCTATCCCAGTGATAGACAATGAATGTTTTTCCTCATTTATTGTCAATGACAGTTATGCATTGTCTTTTAATAGTTTTGTTTGTGGAAATGCTCCGCTTGTGGATGGTTTGTATGTTCTAAATTATAGTCGTGAAATTTTCAATGTGCAAAATAAATGAGCTAAAATAAGTAATCCAAGAAAACTCACCTACTTATGGCACTATAGACTTGGTCACATCAATGAATCAAGGATCAAGATTAAGGAAGTTAGACTACCTGAAACCATTTGACTTAGAGTCCTATGGTAACTGTGAATCTTGCTTGAGAGGAAATATGACCAACAAGCCACTTTCTGGGAAGGTTGTGCAAGCCAAAGAGGTGCTTGAGTTGGTACATACTGATATATGTGAGCCATTTTCAACTCAAGCTATGAGAGGCTTCCCTTACTTCGTCACTTTTACAGACAATTTCACAAGGTTTGGGAATGTGTATCTTACGAAACACAAGTCCGAAGCCTTTGAGAAATTCAAAGAGTACAAGTCAGAAGTAGAGAGACAACTTGAAATAAGTATCAATACCCTTCGATCAGATCGAGGAGGTGAATACTTAGGTAAAGAATTTCTAGATTACTTGAAACTTCATGGAGTCCAATCACAATGGACACCTCCTAAAACGCCACAAATGAATGGTATTGCTGAAAGAAGGAATCAAACCCTATTAGATATGGTTAGATCCATGATGAGTTTCTCATCTCTACCAACATACCTTTGGGGATATGCATTACAAAGCTCAATTTATATTCTGAACAGGGTTCCTTCAAAGTCAGTAGAGAAAACTCATTATGAGATATGAAATGGCTAGAAACCAGCACTTTAACACATGCGACCCTGGGGGTGCCCTGCATATGTAAAGAAGATGCTTACTGACAAGTTGGAATCTAAAAGTGAGAAATATTATTTTGTGGGGTATCCAAAGGAAACTAAGGGATACTATTTCTATCTTCCTGGAGAACATAAAGTCATTATTTCCAGAAATGCAACTTTCCTTAAAGAAGACTATGTCTACAAGGAACAGAGCTGCAATGAGATAGAATTTGAAGAAATTCAAGAACCACAAGATAACACAGAAGTTGAACACTTGTCAAATGACCTAGATAATGATTCAGTGGAAGTAGTTGGTGAAGATTGGGTACTTAGAGTACACCCTTCAGCCAGTGAGAGTGTTGTGAGAGATAGCGTAGAAATGCAAGGCTCTCATATACAACCAATGGAAGATGATACAATGCTTGTACATCATCTCACTCAAGAAATACATGAAAATGACCTTCCTGAAAGCTCTCGTGGATTGTCCAGCACACAAAGACATTATCACAATCAGAATACAACAAACACTGAAACGCAGAATAATCAACTCCGTAGGACCATTAGGACTCATTGTCCGCCTGAAAGACTTAATCTCCTTATTGAAACACACAATGAGATATATATTCCTGATGACGATGAACCTACAACCTACAGTGAAGCTGTGCTAGACATTGATTCACATAGATGGCAAGAATCCATGAAATTTGAGATGGACTCAATGTACATCAATCAAGTTTGGAACTTGGTTGATTTGCCAACAGGGGTTAGACCCATATGATGAAATTGGATCTTCAAGAAGAAGATTGATGCATATTTTAAAGTACAGTATTATAAGACAAGATTGGTGGCTATAAGTTATAATCAACGGCCTGGGGTCGATTATGATGAAACATTTTCACCTATTGCAAAAATTAAGTCCATTCAGATTTTGCTTGCAATAGCCGCTTACTATGATTATGATATTTGGATGATGGATGTTAAAACTGTTTTCCTCAATGGTAATCTAATTGAAGAGGTGTATATGATACAACTTGAGGATTTTACATTCAATACTAAGCCCAAAGCAGTATGCAAGCTGCAGAAGTTCATTTATGGACTTAAGCAAACCTCAATGAGTTGAAATATTTGCTTTGACAAAACAGTCAAATCGTTTGACTTTGTTAGAAACAAAGATGATCTCTGCATTTATAGTAAGCGCAAGGAAAGAAGTATTGTCTTCATTGTTATATATGTAGATGACATATTAATAATATGAAACAATAAAACTCTTATGCAATCAATCAAGGAATGGTTATCCAGCACCTTCATGATGAATGACTTGGTTGAAACCTGTTATATTCTTAGAATTAGGATCTATAAAGATAGACCTAATAGATTGTTGGGTTGCCACAATCCATATACATAGACAAAGTGCTAAGACGATTCTCTATGGAACATTCCAATAAGGGAGGTCTTCATATGGGTTAAGGCATTAAGTTATCAAAGAAGGATAGTCCTTCCACTATTGCAGAACTTGAACGCATGAAAAAAATCTCATATGCTTCAGCTATATGATCAATCATGTATGTCATGACCTGTACGAGGCCAGATGTGGCCTATGCACTTAGTATGACTTGTAAATTACAATAGAATTCTGGGGAAGAACACTGAAAATCAGTCAAAAGTATTCTTAAGTATCTTAGACGAACTAAAGAATATTTCTTAGTCTATGGTGGACAAGAGAAGCTAGTGGCTATTGGGTACACTAATGCTAGCTTCTAGACATATCTTGATGACTACACGTCTCAATCTGGTTATACCTTTATTTTCAATGGTGGAGCAGTGAGTTGGAAAAGTTCCAAGCAAGCAAAAACTGTTGATTCGACAACTGAAGCCGAGTACATTGCTGGATTGGAAGCTGGTAAAGAAGCTGCCGCGATATCTGAGTTCCTGAAGGAACTAGGGGTTGTTCCAAGTGTCATTTGTCCAATAACAATTTATTGTGACAACACTTGTGCGATTGCGTAAGCTAAGGAACCAAGATCAACAAAAAAAACAAACATGTACCAAGAAAATACCACATACTCAGGGAGATGGTGGAAACTGAAGAAATAAGATTAGACTATGTTCCCACATATGATAATCTAGCTAACCCATTTACTAAACCATTAAGCTTAGTTAAGCATAATGGTCATTTTGAAAACATGGGTGTTAGATGCATTGGAGATTGGCTCTAGGCCAAGTGGGAGATTGAAAGTATGTATGTCCTAGAGACAATCATTATTAGGGACAAATGTACTTGAACACATTCGTATTATTAATAAGATTAATATATTTATGGAATTTGTGATTATTGAATTATTTTGATTATTTGTAATTATTCATTAATGTGCATCTCTTGAGCTTATGTTGTCATTAATAGAGTGATATATTAATGATATAACGTAACTCTCAAAGTAGCCTCGACTAATGATCATCGAAAATGAAATATCGATGATATGTTATAAGTCGACATGTGGTCTACATCACATTCTTGGAGAATGTAGTATGTCTCTCCTGCTACTAGTAATAGTTACTAGTGATGGACACATGGATATTTTTGAAAAGTATTGGTATACAATGTTGATAAACTATTTGTTATACATGTCTACAGTGTTATCAGCGTGTGGGAAAAAAATGTCTTTGACTTGAGGTCAATACACACCTTATTTACAGAGTAATGTACGTTGATCATGTCCTAAGATTAAAATCCTTATAGGATAAGATACGACTTGCGTTGGGTGCATTACGATGTAAACTAATGTGGTAGTTGAGCCAAAAATATGATTCATTCCTCGATTGGATATTCGAGAGAGAACACTCAACTTCTCAGTGATATTAGGTCGACCAAGTCATTAACTAATGCAAGAGACATATTTAGAATATGGTCTAGTTGTCGACTAATATATATGAGATAAAGTGATCAAGTCATTTGGATAGACACATGACAAATCCTAAGCTTGATCGAGTGTGTCGCGAATGAAAGGAATTTATCATCTCACATAAAGGTCATGTTTACTGGATTCATGTCAATGTAATTCACATATTGAGTTCGTCTTATGGCGCAATATATGAGTTCCATATGGACCTTAATTGGATTAGTGTCAATATGTGAAGGTCTATAGGGTCACACTATATCGATTGTCTTTTTGGTCTAAGGGTGTATTAGAGAGTATTAAACATTCAATTTGGAATCGAGATATTTAAAATGATAATAACTATGAGATAATTTTTATTTGATGAAAATTATTTAATTAAATCAAAATTAGATTTGGATTTAAAATTAAACGTGCTGAATATATACGGGGTAAGGAGCCGCGGCGCCTACCAGCCGAAATAGGCCGATAAAAGAGTCGGTGACCACTACACCTCGGGATTTGGGCCAGGCTTGGAGCCCAACCCTAATATGATATTTGACCTAATTCCCCTTATATAAACAACATTAACCCCATAAGTTTTACACATCAATTCAAAACAATTCCAGACTTCGAGTTTGGAATAAAATTTTATCGAACCTCTGTCAAGATTTCCTGGCTTTCTTGACAGAGGAATACACTGTAGCATAGTGTTTGCAATCGAAGGACAACCGTGTGTAATCCATAAAGTAAAGATTTCAGATTAAACAACTTGTAAGTTATCTTGTTTAAGTCTTTTACAGGTTTGATTGTCATATAACCATACCAAATGTATAGTTGGGGTAAGTAAGCAAATAAATTTTAAACTTTCGTTGTGTCTTACTTATGTGTTTTGAACCCAACAAAACCTTACATCCCCTATGTAATTAAAAGATTTTAAAAAAAAAATAGCGTCGGGAGTTGTAGAGAACTTCAGTAGATCCCTCAACCTTGTATCACTATCAGTCCATGGACTAGGATCATATATACTTTTACGGATACAATTATTTGATTCATTAAGATCTTGATTTTCTTGAGAATTTTGTCGAATTTCTCACTAAGTTTCTCATTTTCTTGTAGAATGATATTATCATATAATACAACTGGGTTAGTAACTTATTCATCTAGATAACACTCTCCTATATTTTGATTTTATTTTTAATTATTTGGTAAAAAAAATATCAAGAGCGTTTTTTTTAATTGTATCAGAGCTTTATTTTTTTTTTAATTTTAAGTTTTGAAAATCTGAATTCATATTTTCTAATTGACATATTTAAATCTCAATAAATAATAACATAACATATATGTCATCTTAGTAAAAATATAAAGAATAATAAACTTTAATTAAAAAATAATACTAGAAATTAAAAAAAATCCTTATTTAATTAACTTGATATGAAAATAAGAACTTGATGCTTCATAAACTTTCAATAATGTTTGATATTCAAGAAAATGCAGATTAACTTTTTTTTTGCCACACTTTTGCTCTTATTTATTACCAGAATAATATTGTTAAAGAGAAATTCTGTTGAAGTCTTGAATGAACAAAAAAACTATAAATAAAAGAGGAAGCATATGTTGATGTCAAAAGGAGGACTGAGTATTGCATAGCCCAAGAAAGGAAATGAAAAGTCTTATTTCAATTGAAAGATAAAAAGAAGAATTAATTATTACTTTATATTTTTCGTCATAAATTGTTTGTCCCTACTTGTTACAAAGCTTATTTTGAGGTTTACCAAATTAAAGTACAAAAGATATTTTCTTTTTTTAGTGAAAATCTGTAGTATTGTTTTTTACAAAAGCTTATATAACTATTTTAATATAAAATGGAGCCCCCAAAGTTGGAGGCCTAAAGCCTAAGCTTCAGTAGTTTTACTCAAAAATTGCGCATGCCTAAAAGTTACATAAATTACAAGACATAATGAGGTAGAACATGAGTGAATAACGTTTTAATGGTTATAAGAGTTTCAAAGAAAAACAATGACAACTTTCTGGCACTGACGAATGTGAGTAATGAAACATAATGAGACACTTTAATATGATAGTTTATAATATTAAAATAAACACAAAATTTACCACATGTGGTATCAGAGCCACTTTTTCCTCTACCTAGTCATATTATGTTGTTTTGTTTTTGAAAGTTAATCCGAACTATGTCGTGAATTTTAATAAAAATAAAATAAATTTGAAAATTCAAAAATATGATATCCTAACAAACATAACAATGAAGAGTTTGTTTACAGACTACTTTTACTAAAAAATTATTGTTTTTATTGTGTAAAATACACTAAATGTGCTTTCTCTTGTTCTCTGTGATAAGATTTTCCCTACCCTTCGTGATTTTTTCCTTTGCACTTCGAGGACTTCCTCATCCAACACCAACGAGGACTTCACTGTCTCACTGGAGAGATATACGTGAATCTGAATCTGAATGGCGCGGATGGGTGCTTGGAATATCATGAACCGTCAAATCCTAACTCTGCGAATAGATCTACGAGTGGGTTGCCATGGTGTATCGTGTGTCGTATTCTTACTAAAAAGCCTGTGATGATGATATTCTTTCAAGATTTCATGGCATAAGCATGGATGTCTAGAGAATGCATGACTATGAAGGACCTCGACAACAACTGCTTTCTTATTCAATTTTATCACGAACGTGACTTCACCCGTGTTATGAGCGACGAACCTTGGAACTACAATACCAAAACATGATTTTGATGCAACCTTTGAAGCCCAACCAAAGCCCTAGACATGTGAAACTTACGACTATAGAACTATGGGTTCAAATCCATGATATTGTCTCTGGTTTACGCACAAAACATGTGGCAAGAGTGATGCGCGTAATATGCACACACTTTAAACGCAAGTGCACGTTATCGTATCAAGTAGTATAGTCTTAGATAAGACCGAATATCGTCCTCTAGGATTAGGGTTCAAGTACCAGTGATCTATTTTCTAGTATCTATTTGGCGAATTAATATTTGATTGGTTGTTTATAACTAAGAATTTCAAAAGCTATTTAAATGTAAAGACTTACTTCAGGTGTGATGAGAATAGGGCTTCTATGTATCCTTACTATCCGCTTATGTTACTTGTTAATGCATTACTTATGGTGTTCTTCTTTTGGAGAAAGCAGGTTTCTGAAATCGTTTTATACTCCGTTAGGTTATATAAACACTCAACCCAGATTGTTCCTTACCTAACTTTCGATAAGGGTAACTCTATAGGAGGATTAAGCACAAAACCTAGTTGACCGTCACGCACAATGCGCAAAATTAGGGTTGTTAAGCCTCTCATCAACGCTTCTGAATCTAATTGAGGTATTTTCATCCCAATTCAAGGCATCTACCCAACTTACAAAGATATTCACAATCCTTTTTCGTAACTGATTAGAAATCATATAGTGATAACTAGTTGTCAATTAGCTACCAAGAATTCAACTCAATTATTGGATAGATCTCTCAATAAGAATAATAACCATAAGCATGCATTACTTTATAACATAAGGTTCAAGAATTCAACATAGAAAGCCTATAAGAGAATTAGTTCTAGCCATGAATATGACAAGAACTAATTCAAAGTTCATCATGCAAAAACTGAAATAAATAAAGGAAAGGAAAAAGAAATTACTAAGCTAATGGTATCCAAACTCCAAGTCAAGAATCTTGAGTTGTGCAAGAAAGGGGAACCCCCAAAAACTGCCTAGGGTTCTCCTTATATAGTTTTAAAACGCCTCCCTTCTTTTCCTTCGTGCTGGCCCAAAAATCCGTCAAAGACTAATTTTTCGCGTCGGCGCCGCCCTGCTGTCGGCGCCAGCGCTAAAGTTCTGCAATACTTGGTGTTTTGGCGCCGCGGCCGATATCTGCTGCATGCGAGGCGCGGCCTGCAACTCTGTGGCTTCTCGGATGTTTAGCGCCGCGGCCTTTCGTCTTCGAGGCGCGCGTACTGGATCTTCTGCGCCTTCTTCGAATAATAGCGCGCGCCTCGCTTCGATCGCAGGAGGCGCGCAGTGTCGGATTTCACCTCGTTTGCCACTTTCTCGTTTTCACTCTAGTACCTCCTCTTTTCCCTCTTTCGCTCCTTTTCCGCCATTTGGCCACTTTAGCCACTTTGACTCAAAAGAAAGAAAATCTATCCTAATACGACACTTTGTATGTACAAAGCGGGACAAAAGACTAACTAGATCGACTCAAAGGTGTATATAAAATACACCGATCAAATACCCCAAACTTAACCTTTGCTCGCCTCGAGCAAAGATAAAAGAAAGAAATAAAATGACAGACTCAATAAATAAGAAAATCAACAAAGAAAATAAATGCAGACTCCGCCATTGATCACTTTTCTTTGCATGAATGTTAACTAGAAAAACATGAAGGTTAGCGAATAATATCGAGGAACATATAGCATGGAATTTCAACACATCGAGCTAGATATTTCGCAAACTCATACTTATCATGCTTAAATAGAAGTCGGTGTACTCAAGTATGCATATAAATTCAAAAATTCCTATGGCATGCTTACTTGCTATTCTCCACTAATTCGGATATACATAAAGAGATCTTGAGACTTTGGGGTTGTAATGTAGGCTTAGGTAGGGGTTGGTAAAGATAGACATTTAGGCTCATTTTTACGTACCATAAGCTCTTTGGCTTTTCAATTTTCCCTTTTTCTTTTGATTCTTTACTTCACTTCAATTCTATCTTTCCCTCTTTTGTTTTGGGAGAATGAAGTATATAATAATAATGGCCCAAACTTAGGCTTTTGCCTATTTCTTATTACTTTTGTATTGGGGTGCAGCAGACTTTATTCATTCTTTTTGTTTTCTTTTTAACACAATGTACTCCTCTTGTTTCATAATTTCACTTATGGTACACTTTGTGGGAATATAGGGTGTCAAAGAAGAAGTTTCAAATTTTAGGCTCAATGGGGCTAACTAGTGATATTTTTAAAGTGCGGGATAGAAAAGAATGGTAAGAATTGGCTATCAAAGAAATGCTGAGTCATCTCCCTAACATGCATATCCTAACTATTTCGCCTCAAATAGCAATCATAACACATAAGCATTTATCATTTAGCCTACATAACTCAAGCAAGAGACTCAAATAGGCAGTTACGTGAGTTTTTGGCATCTCTAACCTAAGTGTTTAGATAGTCGCCCATTCCTTTACATTATTCTACCTTACTTCACTAGGTGTTTCTAGCAACTACAACATACATGATCTTTGTGACAATTATGACTCAAAAAGAAAAATTTTGGTGACTCAAAATAAACATGAAACAAATAAAAGACTTAAATAAAACATAACATGACACACAAATAAAACTAAAACACAAAACACACCCCAAACTTAAATCACACATTGTCCCCAATGTGTGCAAGACTCAAAGACAATGAACGAAAATAGGATACTTACGGACTTTGGCTAAAATGGTGGTGGTGGCGGTGGATAATGATCGACCATTGGTTGAACAAGGCACTCGGCTCGTCGATTTGTTGCCTTGTTTCTTGCGTCCTTGTACTAATGTTTGCAAGTCTGCATCATCTCCCTCGATGTTGGTACAATTGTCCCTTGTGGGCTCTGAAGGTTCTCGCTTGTGGTTGGCGGTGGTGGGTCCTGCCTCATATTGAGCCCTATTTGTGCTCATCTTCATCCATGGTTGCCTTCACTGCCACGCCGCGTGGTGGTGCTCTTCGTCGCCGCTGGGGCCGGGTCGAAAAGAGTGCACTATCCCATGTGACACCGCACCGGTTTCTCCTACGAGTGTCGCTGGGTAGGATTGGGACCGCATTTATGCCGCATAAATTTGTGATAAGTGAGCCATGTCCCAACCCACCGTTGTCACCATCCCGCTGATTTCTTCAATGCTCGCACTATTTCTTTCCCAACATCAATTTGCATTTCATAATTCCATAAATCGCCTTAATCTCGCTCTTCCGCACTCGTGAAGTGCGTGGATGGAATCACGCGGCATCGACAAAATACAGCCAAGCCTCGTCGCTTTGTTGAATTGGCACCGCCGCTCGACCCATTTCTTCCTATCTCAAAAGCCACTGGTAGCTTATCGTGTTTGCAACGCATTCCGATGTGGTTGGTGCTTCTAGACCGTGTTCTAAAGTGATTCCAATCACTTCTTCTTCAACATCAACCGCCTTGAGATCTGCATTTATCGCGTTTCTTTAAGGTGCATATACCGCCCTTACGAAGCACCCCTTCGATTCTCTCCGAAAGTTGGCATAGAATTCACGCACTATCATTGTTGTATTCATCGTACTATCTTCTCGTGATTTACAAATCTCTTCCATCCCTTAGCTCAATCATAGCCCTGGATGGGCTCATAAACGCCTTCTTCCCCATATGATCCTTTGGTAATCCATTCCCTTTCTCGAATTACGTCCGTATCAAGCCTTTTGTATCTTTGGTAGGCTTGATAGCTCACAAACCTATTTTCATCGTATTGTGGGGTTGGGGTAGATGGAGCCTCTTCTCTTCCCGGTGGCCATGGTTCTGGGCTTTCAATTTTAAGTGCACAAATGTTTCCTATACACTCAACAACTAGCAATAAAACAACACCCCAAACTTCAACAATGCCCACAACCTCCTTTTCTACTCTTTTCTCCAACTTCACAACAAACTTTTCAAAGGCCCAAACTATTTCAACTACAATACTCTTCCCAACTACTACTTCCTATAACTTCAGTAAAAGAATTCAAGAACAAAGATAGGGATTACCTTTTGATGAGAAGATTCAAGCTTGTTCTTGTTTCAATTGGTGGGTTGAGGCTATGGAATGGAGCTTTTGTTGTTTGAGATAGTTGGGGATTTTAGGGAATCTAAGAGTTTAGGTTGTGGTTGGGTTGGATTTGTGGAGGATTTGTGAGAAAGTTTCTGAAATTTCGTGGGTTTTTGGAGAGGGAAGGTTAGGGTTTTGAAGTTGGAATTGGGGAAAATCTGATTTTTTTTTTTTTTTGGGCGTTTTAAGTTTCTGGATTCCCGCCGCGCCCTCGCTAGCCGCGCTTAAACTCTCGCGCCCATCGATTTCATGCCGCGCGCTATCTTGGCACATTTTCTCGATTTCGCGCTGCCGCTTCCTGGCGCCGCGCTTCTTAAACTTCAAGACTTTTCAGATATTTCGCGCCGCCTTGCTCTGGCAAGCGCTACCCGCTTTTCGAAATCTCGCTTTTCCGCTTTATTTCCTGCACTGTCAATCCCATCACAAAACACAAGACTCCAAGACCGTGAGACTGTTCTGAGACAAAAATAAAATAAACTTAAAGACAGAAATTAAAATAACATAATTGAAAACGTTGGGTTGCTCCCAACAAGCGCCGTTTTTAACGCTTTTAGCGGACGCAAGTTCCTTAGACTTACTAGCCTCGGGTGGATTAAGTCCCCAACTAATCCATTTCCGCCACATTTGGCGTTTCCTTTTTCTCCTTTTCTTTTAGCATTATCTGGTAGTGGAGTTCCTAACAATTACCTCATTTAGTGTCATCTCAAAGAAACCATGCTTGCTTTGGGCTCATCACTCTTTGGTTGCATTGCAATGGCTCGCGTGGGGGTTTGGTGGTGTTGATTGCAAAACACCCACTTACGCTTCTTGGCTCAATGACGTGTTTAAAGACTTTAAACACCATCTCTTCGTTCTCCACTCTTAGCTCTCCTCTTTCAACGCCAATCAAGGCTCTACCCGTTAGGAATGGCCTCCCAATATGATCGGGATTGCATCTTCTTCCATATCCGAATGAGGAAATCTGCGGGAAAGAAAAATTTTCCTACCTTCACAATCACATCCTCGATCTTCCTCGTGGATGAACCACCGCCCTGTCGGCCAGTTGCGGACTCACAGCCGTGGGTTCGCTTCTCCTAACTCCAATCTTTTGAAAACCGATAGGCATCAAATTTATACTCGCCCCTAAATCACACAAGTGCTCTGTAAGTCACCCCGCCCATCGTACGGTAGTGTAAAGCTTCCAGTCCTTTAGCTGGTGGCAATTTCTTTTGTAAGATAGCACTACACTCTTACATTAGTGCTACTATCTCATATTCGCCGCTTTCCTATTTTTCCCAAGATTTCTTTCATGAACTTGAAATAAGATGGCATCTGCTCCAAAGCCTCTATAAGCGGTATGTTGATGTGCAACTTCTGAATACCTCCAAGAATTTGGAAAATTGTTTATCGACCGCCTTCCTTTGTAATCTCGGGGAAAGGAATCTTTTCTCGTATACTCCTTCTCCGAATTTTCTATCATCGGGCTAGGTTCACCACCTTATCTTTTTCTAACTCGCTTCCTCTCAACTATCGGGTGAGGCGATCGTTGCTCCAATTGTTTTCCACTTCTCAACCGCATCGCTTTACATTGCTCCTCTGATTTACCTCGCATTGCTTGGCAACGTCCCCCGTGGCTCGATGTTTGCCGCTTGCTACCGCCCTACCGTGTTTCCAAGTTTCAACGAGGATCTAGATTCGCTATAAACCGCGTCCGGCGCGCGTGCGCCGCCATGGCCGCTAAGCTCATCCGGTTTTTCTTGCCGACTGGTGCATTGAGCCGCTGAGGCCGGGGCTTGAGTGAAGCGGTCGCGATTCTGCATCGCTGGTTCGCATCGCCCTATACCGATTCTGCGCCCACGATATTGGTTTTGTTGCCCTGCATCGATTTTGGCCGCCCCTGCATCGATTTTGGCCCCGATCTCCTTTCCATGGAAGTTTGGGTGATTCTCCACCGGATTATAAGTGTTTGAGTAGGGGTTGTTCGCTGCCTCCGTAGTTACTACCGCTTGACACTCGCCTGCTCCATCGGGATGTTGTTGGGATCCGCCAAGGACACCTATCAAATGTATGGGCCGCCACATATCTCACGCTTTTCGGCTGCACAAAGATTCACCGACACAAGATGTTGCCGCAATTGTTTCGCTGTAAGAGCCACTGCGCTCAAAGCAAAGAATAGCATCTACTACGGACCCCACGCTTCTTCTCCCACCGTTGCTCTCTTCGCGATACGGTTGTTAGTGGCCATATCTTCTAATAACTCGTGGCGCGTGGCTGTTTCTCATGAATGCTCCACCGCGCACGCATCTATGATGGTTACGTTGTACCGCCACCGTTGTAGAAAATATGAACCAAGTTCCACAACTCAATGCAATGGTGTGGACACTTCCTCTGTAGATCCTCGAATCTCTCCCATGCTTCATATAAGGACTCTCCATCACCGATAGAAGTTGTTCAACTCCTCTTAATTTTGCCGCTTTACGCGGTGGAAAGAACTTGGCTAGGAATTTCGTGCCACTGCGCCATGTAAATATCGAATCACCGGGCAGGAATTCAACCATACTTTTGCTCTATCCTCGAGTGAGAAGGAAAGAGCCTCAACTGACGGCATCATCGCGAACGCCGTTATATTCGAAAGTGGCACATAGCTCCAAGAAATTTGCTATGTGCGTATACGTGGATCCTCCACGGCGCCTCCGAATCGATCAGGTCTGCACTCATGCTCGTAATCGCTGGTTTTATCTCGAAATTGTTGGCTCTTATCAGGGAGCCTAATGCAAGTCTCGGCTCCATTCAATCTTGGTAGCACATAATCTCCAAGAATTCTTTCTGGCTGGATTCGAACCCTATCCTCCATATCTATTGGCACTTGATGAGGATCTCCTGTGTTAAGTTGATTTTCACCTAACACTTCTCTCATCCTGTTATTGTGGGAGCACCGCCCATTTCTATCAACGTTGCAATTCGATTCTTTCTGCTCGCTTGCAGCTTTCTCAATTTCCGGATTGAAGGAACAAGAGTGTCGCCTCTCCTCTTCTCCTTCGCATAAACCGATATCCCGAGAAAGATCAAAACAAACAAAGAATCACTGACTCGATTTTCGTAGAAACTAAAAAAATAAAAAAATAAAAATTAAATCCAAATTAGAAATTAAAAATAGATAATTTGATATTGAACTATTGCCTAATCCGTAACGGCGCCAAAAACTTGATGCGTAATATGCACACACTTTAAACGCAAGTGCGTTATCGTATCAAGTATAGTCTTAGATAAGACCGAATATCGCCCTCAGGATTAGGGTTCAAGTACCATGATCTATTTTCTAGTATCTATTTGGCGAATTAATATTTGATTGGTTGTTTATAACTAAGAATTTCAAAAGCTATTTAAATGTAAAGACTTACTTGGTGTGATGAGAATAGGGCTTCATGTATCCTTACTATCCGCTTATGTTACTTGTTAATGCATTACTGGTGTTCTTCTTTTGGAGAAAGCAGTTTCTAAATCGCTTTATACTCCCGTTAGGTTATATAAACACTCAACCCCAGATTGTTCCTTACCTAACTTTCACGATAAGTAACTCATGGGAGGATTAAGCACAAAACCTAGTTGACCGTCACGCACAATGCGCAAAATTAGGGTTGTTAAGCCTCTCATCAACGCTTACAAATCTAATTGAGGTATTTTCATCCCCAATTCAAGACCGTCACCCAACTTACAAGATATTCACAATCCTCCTTTTCGTAACTGATTAGAAATCATATAGTGATAACTAGTTGTCAATTAGCTACCAAGAATTCAACTCAATTATTGGATAGATCTCTCAATAAGAATAATAACCATAAGCATGCATTACTTTATAACATAAGGTTCAAGAATTCAACATGTAAAGTCTTATAAGAGAATTAGTTCCTAGCCGTGAATATGACAAGAACTAATTCAAAGTTCATCATGCAAAAACCGAAATAAATAAAGGAAAGGAAAAGAAATTACTAAGCTAATGGTATCCAAACTCCAAGTCAAGAATCTTGAGTTGTGCAAGAAAGGAACCCCAAAACCGCCTAGGTTCTCTTATATAGTTTTAAAACGCTCCTTCTTTTCCTTCCGTTCGCCCAAAAATCACAAAGACCTAATTTTTTCCGCGTCGCCGCCACAAGTTCGGCTGGGCGCGCTAAAGTTCTAATACCGGGTGTTTTGGCGCCGCTACCGATATTCGCTGTTCGGTAGCCGCGGCCGCAACTCTGTGGCTTCTGATGTTTAGCGCCGCGCCTGCTACAGTCTTCGAGGCGCGCACTGGATCTTCTGCAGCTTCTTCAATAATAGCGCCGCCCGCTTCGATCGGCAGGAGGCGCGCAGTCTGATTTCACTCGCTTGCCACTTTCTCCGCTTTCACTCTAAGACTCCTCTTTTTCCCTCTTTTCGCTCCTTTTCCGCCATTTGGCCACTTTAGCCACTTTGACTCAAAAGAAAGAAAATCTATCCTAATACGACACTTTGTATGTACAAAACGGGACAAAAGACTAACTAAACTGACTCAAAAGGTGTATATAAAATACACCGATCAAAGAGATATTGAAAATTTCTTGAAAGAGTTTGTCCGGGATGATTCCAAGAACTACGATCTGATTTGGCGAGATTAAATGTGTGTTAGGGTTCGAATGAATATCCAGTTATCATTAAAACGCAAGATGCAAGTTAAGGTTCCTGGATGGGATTGATTACATTGTCCTTTAAGTATGAGTGACTTGGCACCTTCTGCTTCTTTTCTGGCTTAGTTGGTCATTCTGATAATTATTGTCGAGGTTTGTATCACATATCAGGTATAACTCATGAACAATATTTGTTTAGTTCATGACTAAGAGCGGACACTAGAGCATCACATCTCATGGCAGGAGCACTGTGGATTCGACCACCCACTAGAACGTGAAATCCCCAATAGGGTGAATCCTACTTTCTCACTAGCTACCCAAAATATTCATTTGGAAATCAGGGGTCTCGTGCACCAAATCATGGAGATCATACAGAGAGAAATAATGTCAGTGTCATGGATGTGCATATGAATAATATGAAAGGGGCCTTAATTCTTGCAGCGAAAAAAATGCCACTAGTTGAGGGATCCGAAACATATCCTTACCGAGAAAAAAGAGTTCCAGAGGCATCTTCCATTTATATTAATTTTGGTTTTTCCGCACCATATTTTGATCTGCATTTTCTTCAATCCGAAATTTCCAGAAAATCCTTGACTCCTCGAATACAATGGAATTTCTGACCTTCGAAACTCTCTTCTCATACTTCTCGTTTGTCGTTGCAAGCGTACTCCAGTTAGCTCTCTCTTACAGAGCCTTATCTGTTCGATTGTACTCTTGTTTCTATGATCTTAATTTGTATTTACTTGAATGATGTTATAAATCTTCATCAAAGTGCTTATTTTTTTTATAATTGAACAAAAGCGAGTTTGGATGTGACTTTTCTTTCTCCTCTTCCATATCTCCCCCAGACAATTACATAGGGCAATGCTTGATATAAGGGCTTCAGATATACAAGTGTTTTAACCACATTTGAAATACCTACTGTAAGCTAGACCTGCGCCCAAGAAAAAGTACCCAGCAAATAAGGTGGAGTGGGCAAGGCAAAGAAGACAGGAAAACACAAGTTCTACTGATGAACGTGAACTTAACGAAACTATGACCAATAGTGTGATTACAGATAACAACCAACTTATTGTTGCTGATCCAAAAAAGGGCTAATGGCGGGTACTGGACTCCAGACATTATGAGTTCTTTATCTTGAATTTTATATGGGCTTGGGAACCCACAAACAATTCAGGAATTGAAGGACATGATTTCTTCTAAGCAATCCAGACTAATTTTCTTTCAAGAAACGAAGACAGGTTGGTCCACGCTTAATCAAATTCGAGCTCAATTAAATTATGAAGGCTTGTTTGTTGTTGATCCAGTATGTTCTAGCGGGGGCCTAGCATTACTTTGGAAGGAAAAAAAGTCATGCTCACTCATTAGCAATCACAAACACCTTATTGATATGGATGTTCATTTACCAGGTATTCCCGTATTCTGCTTTACGGATTTCTATGGTTATCCAGGATCGCACGAAAGACGTGCCTCTTGAACTTTAATAAAATCACTCAAAGATAGATCTCAGCTCCCATGGTGTATCATTGGTGACTTTAACGGTATACTTGAGTATGGTGATAAAATGGGCCATATACAATAACCAGATTGGAGGATAAATGATTTTAGAAAAGCCGGGAATTTTTGTATCTTTCTATTGTTTTAATCTTGACTATGTTGGCAATCGATTAACGTTGGAACGTAGCAGGAATACACAAAATTGGGTAAGAAGATGGTTAGATCGTGCGCTGGCCAATAAAGATTGGCAATTCTATTTCCAGAATGCAGAAGTCCATCACATTGAATTTCCCTCTTCAGATCACGCAGGTATCTTTTTGAATTTGGGACTGAAAGTTATTTGTTATGTGGCTAAGCCTTTTCGGTTTGAAAATTCTTGGATGAAGTAACTTGATATAAAGCAAACAGTTCAGACTGTTTGGGAAAAAGGAAGCGGTTTGCCTATTGATGAAATGATTGAACGTTGCGGACTTGCGGCACATACTTGCATGATTGGGAGGGGGGATACAAAAAAAACAATTTAAAGCTAAATTGAAACAGGCCAAGGCGCAGATGACAGTACCGACTCTTATCATGTGAAACTCTTTCATACCATTGAGCAGCAGAATATTTATTGGAAGTAGAGAGCCAAGCAACATTGGCCAAAAGAAGGTGATGCAAACACAAAATATATCTATCTCATGACTTCTAACAGACGCAAGAAGAATACTTTTACTCAAGTTGAAGAATGAAAGAGGTCAGTGGCGTGGTTGGGAGAGTGGATTGGAGGACGTGATCTCTAGTTTTTTTATTCACTATTAGCTTCAGAGCAATGAGACATGGACTCAGTTCTTGGTATGGTTGAGGAGAGAATTACAACAGCTCAAAATGCATCTTTGACTCGGCTCTTCACAGTTGACAAGTTCAAGGAAACAGTTTTCTCAATGCACCCAGATAAGACACCAGGGCTTGATGGGATTAATTCGGATTTTTATCAAAGTTTTTGGTTTGAGGTTGGTAAGGATGTGTCTAATGTGATAATTGTGTCAATAACAATAGAGTCATTCCGGGTAATAATTCTACTAAGATTATTTTAATTCCAAAAAAAAAAAAGAAACATCCCGAATCAGTTTATGATCTTAGGCCAATTTCTTTGTGTAATGTTATTGACTGTATTATTTGCAAGATGTTGGCAAATCGCATGAAATTTTGTTTGAAGGATTGTATTGTTGAAGCTCAAAGTGCATTTATTATTCTTGATAATGCCATGATATCTTTTGAGGTCAATCACTACTTGAATGGAGAACACATGGAAAATAGAATTTGCTGCTTTGAAGATGGATATGAGCAAAGCCTATGACAGAGTGGAGTGGAATTTTCTGAAAAATATGATGATGAATATGGAATTTTCTTTGAATTGGATCACAAAGGTTATGAGAATGGTTTGTACTGTATCTTACCAAATATCTCACGATGGTAAGAATTTTTATAATATCATTCCATCATGGGGCCTCAGACAATGTGATCTTTTATCATTGTAGTGGAGGGTCTTTCAGCCTTGTTAAGCACTTATGTCCGTCAAGGCACACTTCATGGAGTGAAAATTACTCTGCATGATCCACTTGTTACTCACCTTTTTTTCACACATTATGCCTTATATTTTTAAGGTTGTGGAATCGGAAGAGAATGTCATTAAGCAAGATCTACTACTCTATCAAAAACATCCAGGAGGTTAACTTCCATAAATCGGAAGTATATTTTAGCTGCAATACCACATATGAAGTGAAAGATACTGTTGCATCTATTCTACATGTAAAAAACATTGATAACCCATGTCAATACCTTGGTATGCCAGCTAGTGTGAGGCGCAACAAGAAAGAGGTCTTCAATTTTATCCTAGATAAGGTGCATACAAAACTTCAGAGTTGAAAACGCTCTGTTCTCTCACCGGCGGAAAAGGAGATCTTGTTGAAAACGGTGGTCCAGGCAATCCCAAACTACCTCATGTCCTTTTTTGCACTTCCGATCGACACATGCCTTACTATTGAGCGCGCCATGAATGATTTTTGGTAGCGAAGTGGAGCGAGTGATGGATCAGGAATCAAGTGGATGTCGTGGGAAAAAATGAGCAAGCATAATAAAGAATGTGGCATGGGTTTTTGGAGAATCCAACATGTAAATACAGTACTCTTAGCTAAAACAGGTTGGTCGATTATGACTCGCCCTTCTGCTCATGTTAGCTGCATCTTTAAGGCTAAATATTACCGCCACTCTAAATTTCTTACGACAGGAGAGGGTTCAAATCCTAGTTTCATTTGGCAGTCTCTTTGTGCTTCTAAATATCTTCAGCAGGGGTGTGTCAAACGCATTGGTAATGGCCTTGATACTAGGATTTTAATGATCTATGGTTACCAACGGGACAATTGATGATTATTCATAGTAACCCGATGAAGACTTGTTGGATTGTCGTGTGGCAGATATTATTGACTGAGACACAAGAACTTGGGATACTCACAAGTTAGAGACACTCTTCTCCGCTGATGAGATAGATTGTATTAAGCAAATCCCGCTGGGATTTACTCTATGAGATGACCAAAAGATGTGGAAACTTGATAAGCAAGGACGCTACACCATAAAGAGTGGGTATTAAGCGCTACATAATACTACTACACCTTACCAGAATGGCCAATTTTGGAGAAAAATCTGGAAACTGAATATGCCTCCTAAGGTGTTGAATTTTGTTTGGAGAGCTTCAAATGGTGTCCTTCCAACCGGAAATAACTTAATGAGTAAGAAGATCCTTCAATCCGGATTATGTCCTCTATGCCTCCAAGGGACAGAAACAATATTGCACTGTCTAGTCGAGTGCAACGTAGCGAAATAAGTATGGCTTAAATCATCTTTGGATTGGCGGCAGTTTGGTATCACTTGCATTGGCTTAATTCGCTTGTGGATAGTGTGACTCTCGATCAAGTACATGAAGCCATCATGATCCTTTGGGAACTTTGAAATGCTAGAAATAGTCTTATGTGGCATGAAAAAACTCTGCGATCCGAAGTTGTTATTCAAAAGACGATCCGATTTTGGCAGGACTGGACTAAGGCAAGAACGGCAACCTCCAGCCCTATAGCAACGAGAACTGATTATTTTGCAATTAAATGGTTTCCTCCTGATGAGAATGTCCTTAAATGCAACATTGATGCTTCTTTTGATCTTGCTTTGTGAGTAGCAGGAGTCAACATGCTAGTCCGTGATTCTCATGGAAACTTTATCAGAGGTCGCTCTAGTCAGTTAGATAGACCACATGACTCACTCATGGCCGAGGCTTTGGGTGTTCGAGAAGCACCATGCTGGCTAAAGGAGCACTTTACAGCAACACCAATTATTGTGGAGATTAACAACCTTTTGGTTAAACAAGCGTTGGAGAAATCTTGTGGCAACAACTCTTATTTTGATGTTATTATTCACGATTGTAAAGACTCATGTGTGGCTTTACATCTATTTCTTTGTCTTTCGTCAAAAGAAGTGAACTGCGTGCCTATTAGTTAGGTCGGGCTTCAGGTGCTATGTCTGATGCTATGAATTGGATACTAGATCCCCATCTTTGATTCATGATGTACTCAACTTTGATTTGATTAATAATTAATTTGAATGTCTTTTTAAAAAAAAACACTAAATGCTTGTCTAGTTTCCTGACATGGTCATATGACCTGTTATATTTTCAACAGTGAAATTATCTAGTGATATTAAAATTTGAAAGTGTGTTTTGCAAGTCTATAATTTATACGGTTAAAGTGGAAATCTTCATCTGGATTATGGGATAGGTCTTTGCTCTAAATTTTCTACTTGGCTAACATTATTAATGGCCGCATTTCAACAAAAAAATGTGAGTGGTATTTCAGAACAGTCTTTAAATAGAAACCACTTCCAATTAGGGTTGTCCAACGGGGCGGGGCCGGGATGGGCGTAGGGCGGGACCGGTACGTGACTGGCGGGTTCTGCCGATGCCCCGTCCCGGTCCCATTGAAATAGGGGACCGGTAATATCCCGATACTGTTTTTATGCCTCTTATATTATTTAATAGAAATATGATTTTTTTTTTTACAATTTCAAAATTGCAACTGTGGTGTTGAAAGTTTCAAATATCATAGGAAAATTGACAATTAAAAACAAAATTACCATTTTAAAAACACTTGTTCTACTTATTTCACAATGTCTTGTGGTTCTTCGGTTGGAATTGGAATTTGTTTGTCAAATTGGTCGACGTCGCTTGCACCTCCGTCGGATAAGATTGCGTTGTAGTTGTAGTCTTCTTCTTCGTTAATCTCCGGTAGACCGCACCTTCTCCGCTCCGCTCGTATCCAATCTCTGAATAATACTGCAATCTCCAAGTTGTCTCCTATTTGAAATCTGTTTGCCAAAAAAGCGCTTTCAAATGTTGTTGATGACGCTTGAATATTCAACACATCTCGCGCCATCAATGACAGTGTCAGAAATATCTTCTCATTCTCCCTCCAGTATTTCAGCAAGTCTTCACGTCCTTCATTGAGAACTGCTTGGTATCAAAACAGAAATATGAAACTCGCTAGCTTGGTTAGTAGTGTTACCACTAAACATTCTATTTCTAAGGCTTTCAATACTAGCCGCAGAAATAACATGTCTTTTTTGAGGTTGTGTTGAAGAAGAAGAAGATGGCATGAAAGTCAGTTGGTTGCTAACACTTTCTTGTTGGTAATTCCTATATTTTTTTTTACATTCATCTCGTATGCTAGACAACGCTTGTTCTTTAGTTTGTTCAATAGGTGGTGGGTCATTTGGATTTTTGGGAGTTGGAGGTGGTAGTGCTGCTATACAATCATAAATAGTTTCAATAAGTGTTGTACAACCGTCTATTTTAATAGTCGGATTTAATACAACACTAATAATATAAATTGGGGGAATAGGAACAAAATATTTTTTCATTTTGAGAAACATTTTTTAATAGGTGTCTTATAAACTGTTTTTTTCATATATTCACTAAGTAATAAAAATATTAGAGCTATATAAATAAGATTGATTAAATAGTAGGATAATAAATACCGGAAAATTCTTTAGTAGCTTGATTTTTTTTCTTTCTAAAAATACAATAAGTTCTGAAATTTAATCCCAAATGGAATCTACAACCATATCAGTAGTATTTCGACTATGGGCGTTAAAAAATAAAATTATAGGTCTTCTATAATCATAAGCAACAAGTAGTTTCTCGTATAAAGAATTCCACCTAGTGGCTACTTCTTCGGAAATTTTTCTATAAGGTAGTTCGCAATCGTGACATGTTTTTTTTATATTCTTTTATTCGTTGTATTCTATTACTTTTAAAAATATAGTTTATATCAAATTGTATTTTATCAAGAATGTCTTGCAAAAGTAATAGATCATCCTTTACAACTAAATTATAAATATGACATGCACATTTTATCTGAAAATGATTTGGAAAAGATGGAGTTAAAACATCTTTTAAAAGTCTAATAGCAGAATTATTAGAAGAAGCGTTATCTAATGTAATAGTCATAATTTTATCAGTTATGTCATAATAATCGCAAACTGAATAAATATTTTCTGAAATAAAATTATCAGTGTGCCTACTATTTATATATCTATATGCTAAAATAAGTTTTTTGCATAATCCATTTATAATCTATTCAATGACATGTTACCGTTAAATAATCATGGCCGTTAGTACTACGACCTATATCAGACGTGAGAGATACTTTTTCAGGAAAATGATATAATGAATAACGTAAATAATGTTGATATTCGTGTGCAAATTTAAAAACATCTTTCCTAACAGTTTATCTAGGAAAACCGTTAGAAGCAAGATTATACATTTCTCTGATGTAATGAATAAAATCAGGAGAGGAATGAAATGAAAAAGGCAAACCCTCCACATCAACTAATTTTGATAATGCTTCCATATCTCTATGTTTATCGTATTTAGGGCATGTAATCCCCCCATCATAGGATTAATTTGACCTTGTACCTAGTCCGGGACAGTATGTGAACCTTGTCCCGACTGAGAGGGCATTGCCGCACCCGAATTTCTAGCCTCGTATTCCTCCCACCTAGCTGTGTGAAAACTTTTTACTTGCTTAATTAAACCTCCCGTCATCCCACCCTGATCTTTTCCCGTTTTAAATTTATAAATATATTTACAAATTTGATATCTAACTACTTCATTTCTTGGTCCCTATAAAAAAAAGTCCATGTATCTGATTTTAATTTTCATTGTGTTGGGCCACGTCTCATACTAGGGGGAATAGGATGTGTTCCAGTTAGTCGGTGTGTCATCTAGATTAGTGGGTTGTCATCTAGATTATCTTCTAAATTAAAGTCTTGTTGAGTTCCAGAAAATATCTCATCGTCTAAATCTAATGTACTTCAGGAAAACATTCAGTATCAACGAAATCGTCTTGTCTAGGTCTAGGAGGAATATGATGACTAGAAGAAGTACTACTGCCCTTGTACCCCTACTAGAAGAAGCATGACCCTTACCCTTACCCAATATACCTCTTAATCCTTTCATTTTAATTATCCTAATAAATAGTTAAAGATAATGAAATTAAGTGTGTCAATTAAAATAAAGAAACAATAATAATTTAATGAAGGAACGAATGTACCAAACGTCGACGTGTAATCGAGAGGTTGAAAATTGAAACTTTGCTTGATGGATGATCATCCTCAAGCTAGTTGCCAACTTCACTCCCAAATGAATAAATAAAATTGAATAGTTAGTAGACAATGTAGACTTGTAGAGAGATAGATTGAGAGATTAGAGAGATTGTAGGAAGATTTGTGAGAAAGATGAAGAGAAAATGAAGTATTTATAGTTGGGAAAATTGGGTTAAAGTGTAAATATAATAACTTAGGGATTAAAAATAAATATTAAGCGGGTAGGGGGAGACCAAAAACGGTCATTGCAGAACGGCCAAAATATAAAATGGTCATTGTGCAACGACTATTTTGTGCAAAGAGAAGGGGTCGGGTGGGACAGGGCGGACCGGGCGAGCTGCCCGGCGTCTACCAGCCTCATTCCGATTCGAACATCATATCGATGTTTGAATCCCATTACCGATAATGCGGGACGGGGGCAGAGTCGGGGCGGGACCAGGGCGACCCGTCCCGTTGGACAGCATTGCTTCCAATCAATTCTCGAAGTATCCCACTTTTAGGAGAATTTTTTTATTCTACTCCATAAATAAAATAGATTATATAACCCATAAGTAATTTTAAGATTTAGATGAAAATTTAATTTCATTTGAATAAACTCCCAACATAATTATTTATTATTAATTTGACTTAACTGCTCGGTGTTATATGGAAATTTATTTTTATTTGACATTAAAATTAATTTATGTGTGAAGTTAAGACACTATTTGCATAATATTCAATTTTGATTTATGATATGCTTTGATGTCGTAAAAAATTGATCATGAGTCTAACTCAACCCCAAAAGCTAGTTTGTAGGGTGGGGATTGTCCAATTCCATATAAGAAGTTCATCGATGTGGACTATTAACACTCCCCCGCACGCCCAGCCCTCGTTAACTGGAGCGTGGATAATATAATTTGGGGGCTCAACATCGGTGAACAAAGAATTGAAATGAGTCTGACTCAAATACCATGTAAAGAATTGATTATGGATCTAACTCAACCCTAAAAGCTAGCTTATATGATGAAAATTGTCAAATTTCATATAAAGAATTCATGTTTTCATTCTATTTACGATGTGAAACTCTCAAACACACGTATGTGTTTTGATCTATTAAAAAATCTTGTAACTTTTAACGGTTTAACTCGCTCGAGTTTCCAAAATGTTAGTGATATGACTTATCATCTGGAATATTGTAACATGTAGCGTGCAATTGGCTTATCTTAGTATAGTACTTCCTCCTTCCTATATTATTTGGACACATTATTAAAAATATTTATTTCAAATTATTTTATCACTTTATAAAAATAAGATATAATTAATTATATTTTTCTTAATTGCCCATAACATTAGTTACTTTTAAAGTAATCAATATTGGTTATAGTGTAATTAATTAGAGAGAAATAAAAGTAATGTAATAAAAATATTTTTCTTATTTATAATTAGGAACGTGTAAAAGAAAAATGATCAAATAATTTGGAACGAAAGAGTACTTTAGAAGCAAAAAACGAAGCAACATTAATAATCATATTAATGCACACAACATATATAGGTGATAATAATTGACAGGTGCACTCTTAAACTACTTGTCTTTAAAGAGTGTTGGATCCATCAACATAGGGATTCAGAGTATAGAGTATACTGCTAAGTTGGTGTAGAGTAGAGCTCGGAACCGCAAAATCACGAGTCTCAGATAAACCTTCATACGCTTGGCATGGAAGTGTGGTTAAACAACTGACGTGGTTTTGCGGTATTGCGTCGTCAAAAATTTATCCAGAGCGCTGAAAGAATAAGCGGTAGCGGGTTCGCCTTCGCCAAAAAAAAAAAAGTATAGAGTCACCATAGTTAATTGAACTTCTTTTGCCACTTGCTTTGTCATGTCATTGACCACATTTCTCTTTATTTCTTTTTTGATGAGGGGAAAGTCCCGAAGGCAAAACCCCCCATCTGTACCAGAGGCTTCTTAGCCAGGTGGAATGTAAATCGAGGGATATGCGCGAGTGACAGCCCTGCAAGAGAGATGACCAACGGGACACGAACCCAACAACAACCCTTGCAATATTTCAGCAAAGTATTGTCGCCACACGGGTTCAAACCCGCGACGTCGAGATGGTTGTACCCCAATCACCTTGCCACTTACCAACTCGTGTGTGACCCTGGAGGCACATTTCTCTTTATTTATCTTCAAGCATTAGCAAGGAAACTCAACATTTCCAATTATGTGATTCAACATATTTTTATCTTTTTTTCCAAAATTTGGTTTTCTTGTAAGGCTCCGATAAGTTTCTATTTTCTATTATAAAATTGAGTTATATATACTGACGGTATAATATATATCAGTGACCTTTATAGTATAATAGCAGGTTAACTATTAGGTTTATCAAATTCTCAACTAATATTTATCTAGAGATTTATGTGTAATTAACTTAATAAATGACGTGATTTTGTAATATTTTTTACGCCGTTAGTGTAGAACTTAAATTCTTCTACTTTCCCCTCCCTGCCCCACCATTTTTTTATTTTATTCCCCCCCCCCCCCCCCTTTTCAGGTGGCTTTACTATTTTAGTTTCCTTCCATAACATTATCTTATTTTTTTATATTCGTGCTTCGACTGCAGACTAAATTCCTGAGATAGAGACGGCCCCTACCAGTAAATCGTGAAATATGCTCCAATAACCAGGGTTTGAAAACGGACAACTGATAACACCTACAAGGATCAACCCCATAAGAGAGCGTAACGCTCACCGAATCGATCACACGCCGCAGTTGCCCGTAGGCGTCTTAAGCCCCCCTCCTTTGTCATTGGACTGTGCCCCGGGGACTACTTTCCAGAAATTATCTTGCTTTGGTAGAGGGAAGGGGGAGAAAATGGGAAAAACATTGGAACAATTAATAACTAATCATGATTTGTTAATAGTATTAAATCGGTGTAATTTGCTCGTATATGGTAAGTAATAAGACGTACTTTTTATTGCTTTCTTTAAAACTAAAGAACATAGAAAAAAGGTTAGTAGCAGGTTTCATTCATTTGATTGTGAATATTCTCAAATTTATTATATAATTATCAATTGTTTCATATTAATAATTCATTTATTATATTAAGTTTGTATTATTATTCCATTGACGGTAATATAGTTTTAAAATTTATCCAAATATAATATATTTCCTACATAAAATGACCAAAAACACACATTTTAATTAACAAAGGCAAGCAGATTTTAATGAACTTTCGGTTATATAAATATATCATTAAATGGATTTTTTTTCATTTGTCCAACAATTGAAAAAATGAATTTGGTGTACTTCAAATCTCACAACGTGGGATTTGGGGAGGTAGAATGTACGCATACCTTATATTTTAGAGCGACCCTCGATTTAATTGCATTACCTTCACTTCCCCAAAATAGTTATAAATGTCGTTCATGAACATCAATATTCAAAGTCACAATAAACTTGAGTAAATTACAAACAACAAGAGGGGGGACAATTTCATTTAATTTATGACCAACCAAATATACATAATGTTGCAAACAGCTCCCGTGATTGGGACTATTGAACAACAAATACGTATAATATCTTGTAAAAAGGATAAGATTCATTGAAATAAACCTAATAAATTTGAAATTACTGAAAACTTAGGGGATATATATGTATAATCTAGCCCCTTTCATGGCCATGGATCAATATATTACTCTTTCGTTTGATTGAAAATAAATTCTGAACAGTTTTATAAATAATTTTAGAGAAAAAATGGTTTGGGTTAGTTTGGAATAACAACGTGTTAGTTTTCTATGAAATCATACCTTGCGGTTGCTTTTGGTGTTTGAAAATTATTTTTATCTAATTTTAAGAAACCAAAATTTTATATTATTCGTGAAGGAAATATTTTCCGTGATAATTTCATTCCATAAATGTAATATTATATATATGTTTATAAGACTTAATTTAGGCTACAATTATGGTAGAATACTAAGAATATTTACTTTGATTATGAAAATAATCTGATTATTTCCATAATCTGTCATTCCCCTGCAATCTTAGCGGGAGACATTCGTACGCTGAGATTGTCCCTAAAATCATCAAATAGTATACGTGGAAGCCCTTTAGTGAATATATCAGCAATCTGATATCTGGACATGACATCGAGCACACGAACTTGGCCACGTGTAACCTTTTCACGAACAAATAAAATATCCATCTCGATATGTTTGGTGTGGTAATGTTGTACGGGGTTGTCTGACCTATAGATCACACTCACATTATCACAATATACCACAATGGCCTTTTTTATCGGACAATGAAGCTCCAATGGAAGATTACGGAGCCAACACGATTTAGAGACAATATTCACAACCCCTCTATATTCGGCTTTAACACTAGACCGATATAACGTGGGTTGACGCTTCGAAGACCACGAGATCAAATTATCTCCGAGAAAAATACAGTAATCAGAGGTGGAGCGTCTGGTATCCGGGCATCCACCTCAATCAGCATCGGTATAAGCAGTAAGACCAGATATGGCTGACTTATAAAGATACAAGCCAAAGTCAAAAGTACTTTGAATAACCGCAAAATCCGCTTGAGAGCATTCATATGTTCCTCATTCAAGTCATGCATATGTAAACATACCTGTTGAACACCATATGATATATCAGGTCTCGTGAAGGTGAGATATTGTAATGCCCCTGCTAAACTGCGGTAATGAGTCAGATCTCTGTATGGAGATCCCAAAGCGTTACTCAACTTTGCCTTTGACACAGAAATAGTCCACATGTATGTTGAGTCACATCAATGCCCAAACAATAGTTCAAAGGACCCAAGTCTTTCATAGCAAATTTCGATGTAATAGAGACATAATAGACTGTCGAAGAGAGTGAGATGATGTTGTGAGGATGATGTCATCAACATATAGAAGAATGTAGGCCATGTCATTTCTTTTCTGATAAATAAACAAAGACTGATCGAATTTGCTATGCAAGAAACCCATTGTGGAAATAAAATCCGCAAACCTGTTGTACCATACTTGGGGGGCTTGTTTGAGCTCATATAAAGACTTCTTTAACAAGCAAAAGTAATCTGGGTGAATAGGGTCTCGGAAACTCATAGGCTAGTGCATATAAATCTTTCCTGAAGGTGGTCGTGTAGAAACATAATTTTGACATCCAACTGGTGAATTGACCATGATTTTGAGTAAGCCAAACTAAGAACCGTCCGGATACTCACCAGTTTCACAACTAGGCTAAAGGTTTCATCGCAATCCACACCAACCTGCTGAGACTTGTCATCACCAACAAGATGGGCTTTGTGCCTCTCAAAAGAACCATCAGATTTCTTTTTATGACAAAAAAACTATATGGAATGAATTATATTTACATTAGACGGACGAGACACCAACTCTCACATCTTATTTTTAATAAGAGCATTAATTTATCTATCATGACAGTGTTCCAATTCAGGTCCGATAGGACAACTTTTGGGTTACGGGGAATTGGAGATGGTTGGACAGAGAAAGTCAGATTAAATTTCTGCTTAGGCTGAAAAATCTCATGCATGTTACGAGATTCGATGGACCGGGTTGGGGCCTGACCTGAATTGGGGGTTGATCGGTGTATTTTATATACACCTTTTGAGTCAGTTTTAGTTAATCTTTTGTCCCATTTTGCACATATTTCGTTCTTTTGAGTCAAAGTGGTTAAAATGGCCAAATGGCGGAAAAGGAGCAAAAAGAGGGCAAAAGAGGAGATGCCAGAGCTGGAAACAGAGAAAGTGACGAACGAGGGTAAAATCCGCACCGGCCAGCGCCTCGCAATAAGTGCAGGCGCGCCACTATTCGCAGAGGCTGCAGAAGATCCAGTACGCGCGCTCGCATGCCAGATATCGGCCGCGCGCCAAAACACCCGACGGACAGAACTTCCGGCCGCGCCGTTATGCGCGCGCACGCCGCTGAAAAATTAGATCTTTGACGAAATTTCGGCCGCTCAAGGAAAAGAGGAGGCGGTTTTCACTTATAAAAGGAGAACCCTGGCGCTTTTTAGGGTTCATCTTCTTGCACAACACAAGACTTTTGCTCGAGATCGATACCATTAGTATAGTAATTTCTTTTCCCTTTCTTGTTCTTTATTTCGCTTTGTATGATGAACTTTGAATTAGTTCTTGTCATGTCAATGACTAGGAACTAATTCTCTTATGTGGCTTTCCATGTTGAATTGCTAGAACCTTATGTTATAAATTAATGCACGCTTATGGTTATTTTTCTTATTGTGAGATCTATCCAATAATCGAGTTGAATTCTTGGTAATTAATTGACAACTAATTATCACTATATGATTTCTAATCGATTCGAAAGGGGGATTGTGAATATGTTGTAAGTTGGGTAGACATTCTCGATTGGGGATGAAAATACCTCAATTATTTATGAAGCGTTGATGAGAGGCTTAACAACCCTAATTTTGCGCATCGTGCGCGTGGCCAACTAGGTTTTTGTTCTTAATCCTCCTATAGAGTTATCCTTATCACCGAAAGGTAGGTAAGGTGCGATACTGGGGTTGAGTGTTTATATAACCCTAACGGGAGTATAAAACGATTTCGTAAACCTGCTTTCTCCAAAAGAAGAATACCATAAGTTAATGCATTAGTAAGTAGCATAAGCGGATAGTAAGGATGCATGGAAGCCCTATTCTCATCATCACTGAAGTAAACCCTTTATAGTTAACATAACTTTTATAATTCTTAGTTATAAACAACAAATCAAAATATCAATTTACTAAATAGATACCAAAAAATAGATAGTTGGTAATTGAACCCTAATCCTTGAGGACGATATTCGGTCTTATCAAGACTATACTACTTGTCACGATAACGTGCACTTGCGTTTAAAGTGTGTGCATCTTACCGCGCATCAAGTTTTTGGCGCCGTTGCCGGGGATTAGGCATAGTTCAATATCAAATTTGTCTATTTTTAATTTCTAATTTGGTTTTTATTTTAATTTTTAATTTTTACGTTTTTCTTTTGAAAATTCGAGGTGCCGTGATTTGTTGTCTGTTTTTGATCTATTTCAGGAAGTCAGTTTATGCGAAGGAGAAGAGGAGCAGACACTCTTGTTCCCTTCAATCCAGAAATTGAGAAAACCTGCAAACAGAACAGAAAGAATCAGCGGATTGCAACCTTGTTAGAGATGAACGGCGTTCAGAACAACAACGGGATGGGAGAAGGGTTAGGAGAGAATCAACCCCATCCAGGAATACCTAGGCAAGCGCCAATAGACGTGGAAGAGAGAGTCCAAGTCCAGCCAGAAAGAAGTTTGGGAGACTATGTGCTGCCAAGAGTAAATGGAGCACAGACATGCATTAGGCTCCCTGCAATAGGAGCTAACAACTTCGAGATAAAACCGCACTTCGAGTACGGTACAAAGACGCAGCGATTCGGAGGATCTGCCGGAGGATCACATATGCACATAGCTAATTTCTTGGAGCTATGTGCAACGCTCGATATAACGGCGCATCGATGATGCCGTCAGATTGAGGCTCTTTCCCTTCTCACTTAGGATAGAGCAAAGTATGGTTGAATTCCCGCCGATTCGATTTTTACATGGCAAGAAATGCACGTAAATTCCTTGCCAAGTTCTTTCCCCCGTGTAAAGCAGCAAAATTGAGAGGGGAGTTGAACAACTTTTACCAAGCAGATGGAGAGTCCTTATATGAAGCTTGGGAAAGGTTCAAAGATCTACAGAGAAAGTGCCTACACCATTGCATTGAGTTGTGGAACTTGGTCCACATCTTCTACAACGGGCTGAGAAGTACAACCAGAACCATCATAGATGCAGCAGCGGGTGGAGCATTCATGAGGAAAACAGCCCACAACGCTCATGAGTTATTAGAAGATATGGCCACTAACAACCATGTCACGGAAGAGAGGTCGACAAATGGGAGAAGAACAGTGGGAGTCCACGAAATAGATGCTATTGCTGCCTTGAATGCCCAAGTGTCCCTTCTAGCGAAACAGTTGCAGCAACATACAGTGTCAGTAAATGCGGTGCAGATGCCTAAAATCTGTGAGATATGTGGTGGCCCACATACATTTGATAGGTGTCCTTCAGCGGATCCCAACAATATACCCATGGAGCAGGCAGAGTGCCAGGCCATAGGTAATTATCAGAGGCAACAGAACAACCCCAACTCCAACACTTATAATCCAGGGTGGAGGAACCACCCAAATTTCTCATGGGGAGGACACCAGGGGCAGCAGACCGCACCATGGGCGCAGAGCGTGATCGTGGGCAGAATCGATATAGGCGATGCGTAACCAGCAGAGCGTAATCAAGCAACCCTTCATTCAAGCCCCACACCAACAGCTCAATGCACGGTCAAAGAAGAAAAGCCGATGAGTGGCACCGTGATAGCACTTGCCAACGCCAGACGCAGCTTCATGATGTAGCTAGATCCTCGTTTAGAAACTTGAGACACAGTGGGTCACTAGCAAACAGCAAACAAAGAAGCCACGTGGACATTGCCAAGCAATACAGAGGTAAACTGAGGAGCAAGTGTCAAGCACAGCTTGAGAAGTGGAAGATTGGAGCAAAGAATACCTCACCAAAGAGTTGAGAAGAAAGCAGAGTTAGAAAAAGAGAAGGTGATTGAGCCTAGCCTAACAGTAGAGAAAACTCCAGAGAAGGAGGATACAGAGAAGATCCCTTTCCCCCATAGACTACAGCGAAAGGCGGTTGATAAACAATTCTCCAAATTTTTGGAGACATTCAGAAAGTTGCATATCAACATACCTTTCATAGAAGCATTAGAGCAGATGCCCTCCTATTTCAAGTTTATGAAGGAGATTTTGGGAAAAAGAAAGTGGCGAGAATACGAAATAGTAGCACTGACAGAAGAGTGTAGTGCTATCTTGCAGAAAAAGTTGTCACCAAAGCTAAAAGATCCAGGGAGCTTTACACTACCTTGCATAGTGGGCAGGGTAACTTGCAACAGAGCTCTATGTGATTTAGGGGCAAGTATAAATCTAATGCCCCTATCAGTATTTAGAAGATCGAGTCAGTGAAGTCAAACCAACCACGCAGCCCAAACTAGCCGATGATGGTTCATCCAAGAGGCAAGATCGAGGACGTGATTGTGAAAGTAGGAAAATTCTTCTTTCCTGCAGACTTCCTCATTCTTGATATGGAAGAAGACGGAAATCCCTATCATATCGTGAGGCCAGTCCTAGCAACGGGGAGAGCTTTGATTGATGTTGAAAGAGGAGAATTAACACTAAGGGTGGAGTATGAAGAAATGGTGTTTAAAGTTTTTAAACACGTCATTGAGCCACCAACAATGAGTGGGTGCTTTGCAATCAGCACCATCAAACTCCCATGCGAGCCAATACAAGTCAACCAAAGAGCGATGAGCCCAAGAAAGCAGGCATGGTTTGCTGAAATGCCACTAAAGGAGGTGAGTATTCCTGAACTCCCCCTTACTGATAATGCTAAGAAGAAAAGAAGAAAAAGAAAACGCCAAATGTGGAGGAAATGTATAGGTTGGGGGCTTAATCCACCCCAGGGTTATTAAGGCTAAGGAACTTGCGTCCGGCTAAAAGACGTTAAAGACAGCGCTACTTGGGAGGCAACCCAACGTTTTCAATTATGTTAATTTAATTTCTATCTTTTTTTTATTTTTTTATTTTTTTTTAGAACGGTCTCACGGTCTTGGGGTCTTGTGTTTGTGCTGTGATGATGTGCACAGTGGAAATAAATCAAGGGCTTAAAATCAAGAAAAATAGATTTTTAGAAAGCGCTTCAGAGCAGCTGCGCCAAAAGAAGAATCAACAGCGCAGTCTGGCGCGCCTGCGAGCAGGTCGCGCGCCAAAATCCTGTAAAATTTGCCAAGTTTAGCCGCGCGCTCGTAATGTGTCGCGCAGAAAGTCCCGGCGAGCGCAGAGTTTGGGAGCCGCGCGCCAAAGCGGCAGCGCGCCGGCGAATCCATTTAAAACGCCCAGAATCAGATTTTCCTCAAATCCAATTTCAAAAACCTAACCCTTCCTCTCCAAAAAACCCACGAAATTCTAGAAATTTGCCCACAAATCCTACACAAATCCAACCCAACCACAACCTAAACTCTTAAATTCCCAAAAACCCTTAGCCATCTCAACCATCAAAGCTCCATTCCATAGCCTCAAACCACCAATTGAAACAAGAACAAGCTTGAAGCTTCTCATAAAAAGGTAATCTTTTCTGTACTTCAATCCTTTATCAAGTCACGTGAGGTAGTAGTTTGAAGGAGTATTGTAGTTGAAGTAATTGGGCATCAAAAGTTGATTGTGAAGTTTAGAGAAAAGAGTAGAAAAGGAGTGTGGGTATTGGGTAGAAAAGTTGAAGTTTGGGGGTGTTGTGTTCGCTGCTAGTTGTCAATTGTGTAGGAAACATTTGTGCCACTAAATTGTAAGTTCCAGAAACTGTTTTAACCATGGCCACCAGGAAAAGAAGAGGCTCCACATCCACCCCAACCCCACAATACGATGAAAATAGGTTTGTGAGCTACCAAGCCTACCAAAGATACAAAAAACTTGATACTGCACTTTAATACCAGAAAGGGGAATGGACTACCAGAGGGAGTCATATGGGGAAGAAGATGTTTATGAGCCCATTCGGGCGATGATTGAGTTAAGGGAGTGGAAGAAATTTGTGAATCCGGAGAAGATAGCACCAGTAAACACAACAATGGTGCGTGAATTTTATGCGAATTTTCCGGAGAAGGTGGAAAGGGAATGCTTTGTAAGGGGACGTTATGTGACTGTGACAGCAGAGGATATAAATATACAATTGAAAACAGTTGATGTTCAAGAAAGAAGTGATTGGAATCACTTTAGAACATGGTCTAGAAGCATTGACCACATCGACCGAATGTCGCTGCATACACCGCGAGCTACCACTGGGCTGTTTTTGATATTGGAAGAAATGGGTCAAGAGCACCGAACAAAGCAATTCAACAAAGTAGCCAAAGTTTGGCTATATTTCATCAGCCGCGTGATTCCATCCACGCACTTCACCAGAGTGCCGAGGATGTGATTAAACCGATATATGGAATTACGGGGTTGACGATTGATGTGGGAAAGAAATAGTGCAGAGCATCGAGGAAATCAGCAGTTGGTAACAACAGCGGATTGGGACATGACTCGCTTATCACCAAGCTATGTCACACGAAAGCGGTCCAAAACTACCCACTGACACTCATGAGAGAAACCAACTGCCCGTGTCCTATGGGATAGTGCACTCTTTCCCGGACCCAAGCCCTCCAGCAGCCAGACGGAGAGTACAACCAGCAGCAGCAGCAGCAGAGGCCGCCATGGACGAAGATGAGCCTGAAATAGGGGCTCAATATGAGGCAGGACCTAGCCACCGGCCAACTACATGAGCAGAACCTCCAACGCCCACAATGGAGCAATTGTATCAAAATCAGATGAGGATGATGCAGACCTTGGACACAGTAGTACAAGGACAGCAAGAAACAAGGCAACAAATCAACGAGTTGAGTTCCTTGTTCAACCAATGGTTGATGCATTATCCACCGCCACCACCACCATTTTAGCCAAAGTTTGTAAGTGTCTTATTTCTTTTACTGTCTTTGAGTCTACACACATTGGGGACAATGTGTGATTTAAGTTTGGGGGTGTTTTCTTTGTGTCATGTTATGTTTTACTTAAGTCTTTTTTATTGTTTTTATGTTTATTTTGAGTCACCAAAATTTTTTCCTTTTTTGAGTCATAATTGTCAGTCAAAGATCATGTATGATGTAGTTGCTAGAAACACCTAGTGAAGTAAGGTGGAATAATGTAAAGGAATTGAAGCAACTATCTAAACACCTAAGTTAGATATGCCAAAAACTCACAGAATCTGTCTATTTGGAGTTTCTTGCTTGAGTTATGCATGCTAAATGATAAATACTTATGTGTTATGATTGCTTGTTATTTGAGGCGAAATAGTTAGGATATGCATGCTAGGGAGATGACTCAGACATTTATTTGATAGCCAATTCTTACCATTCTTTTTTATCCCGTACTTTAAAAATATCCCTAGTCAGCCCCATTGAGCCTAAAAATTGAAACTTCTTCTTTGACACCCTATATTCCCACAGATTGTGCCATAAGTAAAAATGTGAAGTAGTGGAATCAATTGTGTTAAAAAAGAGACAAAAAGAGTGAATGAGTTTGTTGCACCCCAATACAAAAGTAATAAGAAATAGGCAAAAGCCTAAGTTTGGGGGTGCTTGTCATTCTTAGATACTTCACTCTCCCAAAACAAAAGAGTGGAAAGATAGAATCGAAATGAAGAAAAGAACAAAAAGAAAAAGGGAAATATTGAAAAGCTAAGGAGCTTATGGTACACGAAATGAGCCTAAAATGCCTATTTTTACCAACCCCTACCTAAGCCTACATTACAACCCTTAAAGTCCTGAAGATCTCTTTTATGCATATCCAGAATTAGTGGAGAATAACAAGTAAGCATGCCATAGGAATTCTTGAATTTATATGCATGATTTAGTATATTGATTTCCATTAAGCATGATGAATGTGAGTTTGCGAAATATTTAGCTTCATGTGTTTAGTGTACCGAAATTTCATGTTATATGTTCATATTATTTTGCTAACCTTCATGTTTTTCTAATTAACACTAATGCAGCAAAAGTAATCAATGGCAGTGAGTCTTTTATTTTCGTTTCTTTGAGTCTTTTATTTTATTTCTTTCTATCTTTGCTCGAGGGCGAGCAAAGGTTAAGTTTGGGGGTATTTGATCGGTGTATTTTATATACACCTTTTGAGTCAGTTTTAGTTAATCTTTTGTCCCATTTTGCACATATAAGTGTCGTATTAGGATAATTTTTCGTTCTTTTGAGTCAAAGTGGTTAAAATGGCCAAATGGCGGAAAAGGAGCAAAAAGAGGGCAAAAGAGGAGATGTCAGAGCTGGAAACAGAGAAAATGGCGAACGAGGGTAAAATCTGCACTAGCGCGCCGCGCCTCAAAAGCAGGCCGCGCGCGCCACTATTCGAGAGGCCGCAGAAGATCCAGCGCCGCGCCTCGCATGCAGAGATATCGGGCCGCGCCAAAACACCCGACGGACAGATCTTCCGGCCAAGCGCTGTTATGGCGCGCGCCGACGCGGAAAAATTAGGTCTTTGACGAAATTCGCCAGCTCAAGGAAAAGAGGAGGCGGTTTTCACTATAAAAGGAGAACCCTAGGCGCTTTTAAGGGTTCCTCTTCTTGCACAACATAAGACTTTGCTGGAGATGGATACCATTAGTATAGTAATTTTTTTTCCCGGTCTTGTTCTTTAGTTCAGTTTTGTAAGCTGAACTTTGAATTAGTTCTTGTCATGTCAATGATCAGAACTAATTCTCTTATAGGGCTTTCCATGTTGAATTGCTAGAACCTTATGTTATAAATTAATGCATGTTTATGGTTATTTTTCTTATTGTGAGATCTATCCAATAATTGAGTTGAATTCTTGGTAATTAATTGACAACTAATTATCACTATATGATTTCTAATCGATTCCAAAGGGGATTGTGAATATGTTGTAAGTTGGGTAGACATTCTTGGATTGGGGATGAAAATACCTCAATTATTTATGTAAGCGTTGATGAGAGGCTTAACAACCCTAATTTTGCGCATCAGCGCGATTTGGCCAACTAGGTTTTTGTTCTTAATCCTCCTATAGAGTTATCCTTATCACCAAAGGTAGGTAAGGTGCGATCATCGGTTGAGTGTTTATATAACCCTAACGGAGTATAAAACGATTTCAGAACCCGCTTTCTCCAAAAGAAGAATACCATAAGTTAATGCATTAGTAAGTATGTTTGATAAGAAGGATGCATGGAAGCCCTATTCTCATCATCACTGAAGTAAACCCTTTATAGTTAACATAGTTTTTATAATTCTTAGTTATAAACAACAAATCAAAATATCAATTTACCAAATAGATACCAAAAAATAGATAGTTGGTAATTGAACTCTAATCCTTGAGGACGATATTCGGTCTTATCAAGACTATACTACTTGTCACGATAACGTGCACTTGCGTTTAAAGTGTGTGCATCTTACCGCGCATCAGGGGTCGTGTGAGTCTCAGGTTTGTATGGCCGAGCCATTATCAGCCGTGTCACCGGTGTTGAGTTCATCCCAACCGATCGGTAGGGCGTGGGTCCTCCGACGCAAGAGAGAGATGCGGCTCTCATCAGGATTATTTTTCTAGGCCGTTTGACTGGGTCGACGGAGATTGAGCAGTGGGCTCTCTCATTTGGGCTTGATCTTTTTGGTTATTTAAATGATATTGCAAAATGGAATGCAACCCAGTGTCCAAAAAATCATACGAGGGCAGTGAAGACATGTACATGTTGGCAAACGGGAATCGAAATTCATAAAAAATAACGTGATGAGAGATTAAAATTTTCCCACTAGATATATCGTAACACTTATAGTCCCGATGATTTTGTGGGTATCCTAAAAATACACATGGAGTAGAATGGGTTTGAATTTGTTTATTATTGTGGACGGAAAGAGAGGATAACATAAACACACGAAAACCCTCAAATATGTGTAGAAAGTAACCCTATGATAAAGAATTTGTGTAGGTGAGAGGTTAGAAAGTAACTTGCTAGGAAGAATGTTTAAAAGATATGTTAATATTTGAAGAGCATGATGTCAAAATGATGGTGGTATGGATGAATGAGCGTGAAGTGTGCGAATTAAATTATTTATTGCTTGTATTTTGCGTTCGGCTTTCCCATTTTGAGGAAAAGTATGTGGATAAGAGAGATGGACTACCATATCATTTTTGTGACAAAATTCCTTAAATTTGCCATTTATGAATTTCCTCCCATTATCACATTTCAGCATTTAATAGACTTCTCAAATTGGGTTTGGATGAAAGCATTAAATTGCATGAAAATAGTATGAACATATGATTTCTTTCCAATGAAAAATGTCCATAGAAAATTAGAGTAATCATTCAAAATAAGCATGTAATATTTATGACCTGCCGAACTTAAAACTGAAGATGTCCATAAGCCACTGTGCATGATATCAAATGGCATAATAGTGTTTGAAGTAGATAAAGAAAAATGTAATTCAACATGTTTCCCAAGAATACAAGACTGACAAACATGGGAACCCAAAAATTGTTTACAATCAATAAAATTAGTTTTTCTAAGGGAGTTTAACACTGGCGCTCCCGGATGTCCCAAACGGTTGTGCCATAAAGTTGGAAAAAGAGCAACAAAAGTTGATGGAGAGGTGCCTTGATTGTTGGTAGTGGTGGTGATGGGATACAAGTACCCAGTGCTATTACATCTCATTAGTAGCCTCCCCGTCTGAATGTCCTTCATAGAAAACCCAAACGGATCAAACTTAACATAAACATTATTGTCAGTGGTGAAACGACGCACAGATACCAAGTTTTTAATAAGTTTGGGTGCATGTAGGACATTATTTAAATGTAAAGGTGGGTAAGGGAGAGGTTCGATTTCCCAATATCACAAATTAGAATTTCATGTCCACTACCAACCACAATATTTTTATTACTGCTCGTATTAAAATAAGATGAGAAAGTACCTTGAGATACCTTCATGTGGGAGGTCGCACTCGTGTCCGTGTACCAAGTGTCGTCGGGACCATTGACATTCATAGTGTGCATGGCTTGCTCGATGTCCGTGAAGATATAACTCGACAAAGATGGTACATTGGCTGCAAATGCATATTGTGGGCGGCTACCAAGTACTTCGGGTTATCGATTGGGTGGCATCCAGCCCCACAGTGAGAACTACCCCCACTGCCCACTGCCTGGGAATTGATGCGGCTGCCAGTGGGAGATTCTACCCATGTTGCTCGCGGTTGTTGCCACCACCAGACTGTTGTCTGCCACCATGGCTTCGCCCTCTTCCTATATTATTTTTTCTTTTGTTATTGTTACGATGTTGACCCCGTTTTGGTCCATTATTGTTATACCCCGTAGTTCTGACCCTACGTATGAGAGCGTACGAAAGAATGTAAGACTTAAAATTTTCAAAGGATAGGTTGACGGATTATTCCGGACGGGTTTTTAGTCAACTTTAAGGCGGGTTATGACCCGGTACATTGAGAGTTCCTAAGTGGTTCAAAGGCCTAAGGCGTAATTCGTTGAGTCTAGATTCCAACGCAACCAACCGTTCGTCGATAGGACGTCGGAGTAGAAAGATATGAGAATTACAAGTTCAGTGTGCAGTCGGACAGAAATGTGTTTCGGAAAAGGGCGACAGGGCCGCGGCGCCTAAAGTACTGTAGGGTCGCTGCAGTTTCAGCGCCGCGGCGCCGGAAGATCCGAGGGTCCGCAGGAGTTGCGGCGCCGGAAGCAGGGCCGCGGCGTCGAGGCGGGATTTTTGGGCGGAAAAACTTAGGTAAGTCTGATTTCTCTTTTAAAAAGGCCATGGGAGGGTCCCCCCCCCCCATCTGATTTTGCTTGCATGGCTTATATTGACCAAGTCTTGTAGACTTGGTCATCTCTCAAACACCTTCCCCTCTCTAAAAATCAGCTCCTCCTTCTCTCTAAAAACCCAAGAAAAATCTGAATAGTTTAGAACCAAAAAAGAAGCTTGTAGCTAGCTTGTTGGCATTGTTGTGGTGGTGTTCTTGGCAAGGAAGCTAGCAATATTTGGAATAAGTTTTGGCTAAAACTTTAAGGTAATGATTCTTCCTTTAGATTTAGTTTTGCATGTTAAGAAGAAAGAACTTGTGGTAGTAAATAATGCTCTTAGAGTCATTGCATGCTAGAAATGTGGTTTGGATATGAAGAATGGGTTAAGAAGAGATTATGAGCATGTTGTAGCCTAAAAACTACCTTAGAATTGTTAAGTGAATTGTTGTAAACATATGGGCAGAATTTTGGGTATGTAATCCCCTTTGAATTGTTGGATTGATCAATCTTAAATGTGGTGTTTTGATGATAAATTCGGCCTTGAGAAAGGTGGAAAAGTGAGTAGAAACAAAGGAAACGCCCTAATTTTCCATAGAATTTAGTGGCCTTGAAATTAGATTGTTCTACTTTGAGATTAGAGGTTAACAAACGTATCATGATTATTATAGGTTGAAATATTACTTGCGGTAGTTGAGCTTAGCAAGTGGATTGACCAAAGAGGTATGTGAAGTTTTCCTATCTCTTGAGCATGAATAGATGAAACTATGTAGTACGGTAGACGTACAAGATTTGGTATTCTTACTTGTTTGAGTATATAATGACTTGTTTCGTTTTAAGAACGTATAAATCCCTTGATTAGAGAAAAAGTATGATTTTACTAAAGTATAGAGTTAATATAACAACTTTATGGGAAGTTGGTTTATTAGCTTCATAAAAGGTTAATGAGAAGAGATTACTCTAAAAGTAAGATAAGTATATGAAGAGGCAAATTGATTTTAAGGTATCAATTGCCCAAGAGTTTTATGTATAAAGAGTCATTTTTTAAAAAGAGTTGAAGTATGTAGTACTTGGGTTAAATTCCCGGTTTTCTTTTATTAAGGATATGATTAAGTGCCTTAAGTAAACTAAAATGAGAGGGTATATGAACAAGACTAATAAGAAGTTATAAGTTTCTTAACTTATTTATGATTATGATATGATGACGCTGAGCTAGGGTAAGAGTATATCCGGCGGGCAAGCCCCAAGATCGTTATACCACCTTCTCCGTGGTAAGAGTATGTCCGAAGCGGCAAGCCCCAAGATCGCCATACCACCTTCTCCAAAGGTAAGAGTATATCCGGCGGTAGATCCAAGATCGTTATACCATCCGCACTGTGTAAGAGTATATCCGGCGGGCAAGCCCCAAGATCGCTATACCATCCGCCCAGTGTAAGAGTATATCCGGCGAGTACAAATTTCAAGATCGTTATACCATCTGCTTCGTGGTAAGAGTATATCCGGCGAAAGTCCCCAAGATCGTTATACCAATTGCCCGTGGATTTGCTACCCATGACGCGAGAATACCTCACGCGAGTCCTTATGGTCTTACGCGGTGAAATAGTCCCATGCCGCGGTACACCGATGCGGTGAGTACTCACGCGGTCCACAGACCCACGCGTGAAATAGTCCCGTGAGTAGGATGGTTTTATTGATACCACTCAGCAGGTACCCGCTTTGATCATGAGCCTCCTATTTTATGCAGTATCACATATATATATATATATATATATATATATATATATATATATATATATATATATATATATATATATATATATATATACTTGTCACTCTATCATTGTTAGTACTGGCATGGTAAAAGGTATTTTATTGACTTCCATGACTCACTACTTTCGCACTTATGATATCATTACTATAGTATTTTCCAAATTGCATACTTGGTACATATCAGGTAACGACCCCTTCCTGGGCTGCGTTCATGCCGCAGTAAGGATAAGCATTGAGGATCCTCGCTCTTAGGATCACTACTCCAAAGGTCGAAGCTCCATCCTCCGAAGCTTGTTTATCGGTACGGATACTCCCGACGCCATAGGTGTTTTGTACATTCGTGGTATGGCGGGCCCTGTCCCGCCACAGTTGTTATCTTTAGAGGTCTGTGGTCACCTATGTGTTTTGGGCTATAAGAACCAGTTGTATTGCTATACTTTGTTCAAGTATGTTTTATAGAAGCGCCTTATCTACCGCCGCAAGAATGTTTACCCTTTTCTATGTTATGTGTTATGTATGTTCCACGCTATTCTCTCGACATATACCGACAGGTACCCTGCAGGTACCGCCATGGCCCCGGCCGGGTCGTGACAAAAGTGGTATCGAGCACTTAGTCCTCTGAAAGTGTCCACGCATCGTCCGCAGTAGTCTTGATTATCGATTGTCGCGCACCACATCTATAGTCGAGGTCGCAGGATATTTAGGATTGGTTTCCATTCTTTCACTCTAAGATCGTGCAATAGAGCTGAGTTATAGGTTGAACCTCCTCTGATGTTTTCCTTTATGTATCAGTTATGCCTCCACGCAAGGCAACCGCGCCCGTGGCAAGGCAAGGCGCGCCGCTAGTGGGACGCGAGAGTCACGAGGCACGAGCCCGCCTTACCAGAGATGATGTTTAGTGGCGGCGAAGTTCCACGCCGTCGCCAAATTTCGCAGAGATTTTGAGGCGTGCGCCATCGAGACCGCTGCAGACGAGCTCTCCATCCCACGCCGTGGCCCGAGTACGAGATTACGGAACAGATTCTGCATCGACCAAAGATAGCAAGGTGGCAAATACGACAGAGCGGCCAACCCTAGAGCCGATAGCTTACGGATTCGGATTTCGGTTGTCACCCACCCGAAGTTCTATGGTTCGAGATTTGAGGAGGATCCGCAGGAGTTCGTCCGGCGATTATGACCACGCAGTCCCAGGCATCGTGGATCGAGTTCGTTATACTAGCTCCGTACCGGTTACGCGATATTGCGTTGAACTGGTTTGAGTCATGGGTATTGGCGAGGGGTGAGGATGCTCTTCCAGCTGATTGGGAGGAGTTCACAGAGGTCGTGATAGGGGTTCCAGTTCTAGCGGTCCTCAGAACCGCATATATGCTATGTCCCATGACAGACTGCGACCGTGAGGCGCCCGGATGTCGTCACAAGTACATTATTGGTTTCTTGCTGTGATGTATATGCTTTGATAGATCCAGGTTCTACCTTGTCCTACATATCTCCTCATATTGCCAGTAGAATAGGGATAGAGTCCGAGTCCATAAGACCTTTTGAGGTGGCTACGCCGATGGTGATTCAGCCGTAGCCGGTGTATAAGGCCCGCCCGCTCAGTGACTATAGATAGCCGTCAGACCCTAGCCGACTTGATAGAGTTGGATATGACAGACTTTGATGTGATTATGGGTATGGATTGGCTAGCATCTTGCTATGCCAATGTGGACTGTAGAGAGATTAGTTCGGTTCCGCTTCCGCGAGCCGCTATCGAGTGGAAGGGAATACCGCATCGCCGGCGGTAAGTTTATTTCTTACCTCAAGGCTAGGAAGATGGTGCGGAAGGGTATATCTACCATCCGTTCGGTATTCGACATCGAGGTGAGGTACCGACCTTCGCCACCCCGGCCGTTAGAGAGTTTCCGCACGTATTCCCGCACGAGCTTCCGCATCCTCCCGAGAGGAGATTGAGTTTTGTATTGATTGGCGCCGCACACTCGACCGATATCTATTCCGCCATACAGACGGCACCCGCCGAGTTGAAGGAATCAAGGACCAAATGAAAGATTTGTCGAGAAGCGGCTTTATTAGGCCAAGTGTTTCTCCCCGGGAGCACCGTGTTGTTTATAAAAAGAAGGATGGACGCTGCGTATGTGTATTGACATCGGGCTAAACAAGGTAACTATCAAGAATGTATATCCTCCCGTGATTGACGATTTGTTTGACCACTGCAGGTGAAAAGTGTTTTTCAAGATAGACTGCGGTCCGTTATCATCAGTGTGAGTTAGAGAGACAGATATCCCAAAGATCGCATTCAGACCCTGTATGGGCACTATGAGTTCAGTGATGTCTTTCGTTGACCAACGCCCCAGCAGTATTCATGGATTTGATGAATAGGGTGTTCAGGCCATACTTGGATATGTTCGTTATAGTGTTTATCGATGATATCTTGGTATATTCGCGCACAGAGCAGGAGCATACTGCACCATTTGGCGACGGTGACGAGTCCTCCGAGACCGCAACAGTATGCCAAGTTCTCGGCGCGAGTTCTCGTTAGCTTCAGTGGCTTTCTTAGGGCATGTCATCGGGGCCGATGGTATTCGGGTTGATACAACTAAGATTGAGGCAGTCAAGACTTGCCTGCACTCCACCACACCGACAGAGGTGCGCAGCTTTTTGGGCCTTGCAGGATATTATCGGAGGTTTGTAGAGAAGTTCGCTTCTATTTCAGCACCTTTGACTAAGCTGACTCAGAAGGCAGCCATGTTCCGGTGGACGGATACTTGTGAGGGAAGTTTCCAGTTGCTAAAGGAGAAGTTGACGACCGCCCCAGTTCTTACTCTTCCAGAGGGCTTAGATGGATATATGGTTTATTGTGACGCCAGTCGAAGCCAGCGCGTGCGACGCAAAGACGACAGAGTTATAGCTTATGCATCTCGACGGCAGGAAGCATGAGAAGAACTATCCCACACATGACTTGGAGTTAAGCGGTGATTCATGCCTCAAGATCCGGAAACATTATTTATATGGAGTTCATGTGACATTTATACACCACAAGAGTCTCCAAGATATCTTCACCGTATGAGCTGAACTTGCTACAGAGACGGTGGTTGGAGCTACTTAAGGATTACGATGTTGATATTCTGTACCACCCATGGAAGGCCAATGTAGTTGCAGATGCCCTTAGTCGCAGATCGATGGGTAGTCCGTGCGATGTTCACCGCAGAAGAGGATATGGTCCGAGAGTTACATCACCAGCGAGCCTGGGGTTCGCTTTGGTTGATTTTGATAGTGACGGAATTCGGGTTCGAGAGGTTGCCGAGTCTTCCATCGCCGGCGAGGTGAAGAGACAACGATGAGGATCCGATTTTGGTACTGCATCGAGACGCAGCTCTCCAAAAGGAGAAGAGTCTATTTGAGGTAGCGATGGAGTGCTAAGATTCGAGGCCGCGGTGTTCCCGATGTGGACAGACTTCGCCAACAGATTTCGGCGAGGCACACAAAGGCTCGTTATTCTATTCATCCGGTCGACTAAGATGTATCATGACCTCGACGTGTATTGGTGGATGGCCTAAAGAGGACGCGTTGCGGAGTTCGCGGGCACGCGCCCGAATTGTCGCCAGGTTAAGATTGAGCACCGGCTCCTGGGTCATTGCAGCCATTGATATTCCGACTGGAAGTGGGAGGTGATAAATATGGATTTTATTACGTGACTACCTACCACTCGAGGAAGCATGATTCCATTTGGGTGATTGTCGACAGTCGACGAAATCACCATTTTCTTCCTGGCCGTAACGACGCGTTTACCGAGGACTATGCCGATTATATATTAGGAGATTGTGAGACCGCACGAGTCCCGATGTCGATTATATCGATAGAGGAGCCCGCTTCTCGCTAACTTCGAGGTCTTTTCGTGGCGGATTAGGGACACAGTGAGTCTCGAGACGGCGTTTCACCTCGATCGACGGACAGCCGAGCGCACTATCCGCACACTCGAGGATATCGCGGGCTTGTGTTATTGATTTCGTGGTAGCCGGAGGATCATTTGCCTCTTGTGGAGTTTGCTTACAACAACAAATACCATTCCAAGATTCGACGGCGCTTTACGAGGCCTTATACGAGGAAGTGCAGTCACCGATAGGCTGGTTCGAGGCGGGGAAGTTCGATTAGTCGGACCAGACTTAGTTCACAGTCGCGATAAGCGTGAAGCTTATCCAGAGCGGTTGTTGGCGCTCGTAGTCGGCAGGTCGTCGATGGATCATCGGCGCCGACACTTGGAATTTGAGATAGATGATTGGGTTTTTCTAGCGTATCGCCATGGCGGCGCGTGATGAGATTTGGAAAGGAGGAAGCTTAGCCCAAGGTACATCGGGTCAGACGGATTGTCCGTAGCGTAGGCAAGGTTGCATGAGTTAGATCTTTCGTCCGATTGGAGGCGGTACATCCGCTTTTCCATGTGTCCATGTTGCGGAAGTGTATTGGAGATCCATCTAGAGTGCACCCGGTTCAGATGTCCAAGTGACAGAGGAGTTGTCGTATGAGGAGAGTCCCATACGATACTCGATCGTCGGGTTAGACGACTTCGACGAAGACGCGTGGCTTCCACAAGGTCCTATGGCGGAACGAGAACAGGGAAGAAATGACGTGGGAAGCAGAGGGTGACATGAGGAAGAAGTACCCTCACCTATTTCCTATACCTCCAGGTAACCCACTTTCCTGCTTGTTAGTTTTAATTTAGCCTTTACGCTTCAGTATGTTGTGGCTCGCGAGCTTCTTTATTTGTAAAGAGAATTGTAAGAGGTCTATGTTGATGTTGTGATTTGAGTAAGTTTGTAGAAGGAACATTCGGACGAATGTTTCTAAGGAGGGGAGAATGTTATACCCCGTAGTTCTGACCCTACGTATGAGAGCGTACGAAAGAATGTAAGACTAAAAATTTTCAAAGGATAGGTTGACGGATTATTCCGGACGGGTTTTTAGTCAACTTTAAGGCGGGTTATGACCCGGTACATTGAGAGTCCCTAAGTGGTTCAAAGGCCTAAGGCGTAATTCGTTGAGTCTAGATTCCAACGCAACCAACCGTTCGTCGATAGGACGTCGGAGGAGAAAGATATGAGAATTACAAGTTCGGTCTTGATCGCAATGACAAAAATGTTTTAAAAAGCGGCGACAGCCGGCGCCGACGAGGGTCGCAGCGCCTAAAGTATCAGTAGGGTCGCTGAAGTTTCAGCGCCGCGCGCCGGAAGCGTGGCCGCGGCCGAAGATACGAGGGTCCGCAGAGTCAGCGGCCACGCGGCAAGGTGGCGGGATTTTTGGGCAAAAACTTAGGTAAGTCCGATTTCTCTTTAAAAGGCTATGAGGGTGACAAGTGTCCCCCCATCTGATTTTTCTTGCATGGCTTATATTGACCAAGTCTTATAGACTTGGTCATCTCTCAAACACCTTCCTCTCTCTAAAAATCAGCTCATTCTTCTCTCTAAAAACCCAAGAAAAATCTGAATAGTTTAGAACCAAAAAAGAAGCTTGTAGCTAGCTTGTTGGCATTGTTGTGGTGGTGTTCTTGGAAAGGAAGCTAGCAATATTTGGAATAAGTTTTGGCTAAAACTTTAAGGTAATGATTCTTTCTTTAGATTTAGTTTTGCATGTTAAGAAGAAAGGACTTGTGGTAGTAAATAATGCTCTTAGAGTCATTGCATGCTAGAAATGTGGTTTGGATATGAAGAATGGGTTAAGAAGAGATTATGAGCATGTTGTAGCCTAAAAACTACCTTAGAATTGTTAAGTGAATTGTTGTAAACATATGGGCAGAATTTTGGGTATGTAATCCCCTTTGAATTGTTGGATTGATTGAACCTTAAATGTGGTGTTTTTGATGATAAGTTCGGCCTTGAGAAAGGTGGCAAAGTGAGTAGAAACAAAGGAAATGCTGCCCAATTTTCCATAGAATTTAGTGGCCTTGAAATTAGATTGTTCTACTTTGAGATTAGAGGTTAACAAACGTATCATGATTATTATAGGTTGAAATATTACTTGCATGAGTTGAGCTTAGTGTGGATTGACCAAAGAGGTATGTGAAGTTTTCCTATCTCGAGCATGAATAGATGAAACTATGTAGTACCAGAGACGACAAGATTTGGTATTCTTACTTGTTTGAGTATATAATGACTTGTTTCGTTTTAAGAACGTATAAATCCCTTGATTAGGGAAAAAGTATGATTTTACTAAAGTATAGAGTTAATATAACAACTTTATGGGAAGTTGGTTTATTAGCTTCATAAAAGGTTAATGAGAAGAGATTTACTCTAAAAGTAAGATAAGTATATGAAGAGGCAAATTGATTTTAAGGTATCAATTGCCCAAGAGTTTTATGTATAAAGAGTCATTTTTTAAAAAGAGTCAAGATGTAGTACTTGGGTTAAATTCCTGCTTTCTTTTATTAAGGATATGATTAAGTGCCTTAAGTAAACTAAAATGAGAGGGTATATGAACAAGACTAATAAGAAGTTATAAGTTTCTTAACTTATTTATGATTATGATATGATGACAGTTTGAGCTAGGGTAAGAGTATATCTGAGGGGCAAGCCCCAAGATCGTTATACCACCTTCTCCAGGGTAAGAGTATGTCTGAAGGGCAAGATGATGCGCGTAATATGCACACACTTTTAAACGCAAGTGCACGTTATCGTATCAAGTAGTATAGTCTTAGATAAGACCGAATATCGTCCTCTAGGATTAGGGTTCAAGTACCAACTATCTATTTTCTAGTATCTATTTGGTGAATTAATGATTGATTGTTTTGTTTATAACTAAGAATTATTAAAGACAGGTAAATATAAAGAATTACTTCAGATGTGATGAGAATAGGGCTTCTATGTATCCTCACTATCCGCTTATGCTACTTACTAATGCATTACTTATGGTGTTCTTCTTTTGGAGAAAGCAGGTTTACGAAATCGTTTTATACTCCCGTTAGGGTTATATAAACACTCAACCCCAGTATTGTTCCTTACCTAACTTTCGCTGATATGGGTAACTCTATAGGAGGATTAAGAACAAAAACCTAGTTGACCGTCACGCACAATGCACAAAATTAGGGTTGTTAAGCCTCTCATCAACGCTACAAAACTAATTGAGGTATTTTCATCCCCAATTCAAGCCTGTCTACCCAACTTACAAAGATATTCACAATCCCCTTTTCGTAACTGATTAGAAATCATATAGTGATAACTAGTTGTCAATTAGCTACCAAGAATTCAACTCAATTATTGGATAGATCTCTCAATAAGAAAAATAACCATAAGCATGCATTAATTTATAACATAAGTTTCAAGAAGTTCAACATAGAAAGTTTATAGGAGAATTAGTTCCTAGCCATAAAGATGACAAGAACTAATTCCAAGTTCATCATGCAAAAACAGAATTAAAGAAAAGAAAAAGGAAAGAAATTACTAAGTTTAGGTCTCCAATCTCCTAGCAAGAAAATCTTTGTTGTCAAGAAAGGGGAACCCTCAAAAACTGCCTAGGGTTCTCCTTATATAGGTTTAAAAACGCCTCTTCTTTTCCCTCGCAGCTGGCCCAAAATCCGTCAAAGACCTAATTTTTCCGCGCCGCGCCTGCGCAGATAGCGCTGGCCGGAAGTTCTGCGATCCGTCCGGGTGTTTTGGCGCCGCGCCGATATTCGCTGCTCGGTAGGCGCGCTGAATCTTCTGTAGCTCGGATTTTTAGCGCCGCGCCGCTCGCCGTTCTCGAGGCGCCGCGCTCGAAGCTTTCTGCCTTCGATGGCGCGCGCCATGCGTTAGCCGCGCGCTGGATCTTCGCGCTTTCTTCGAATGATGGGCGTCGCGACCGATATTCGCTGCTCGGTAGCCGCGCGCTGGTCCGATTTACGACTTGTTCGCCACTTTCTCTGCTTTCATCTCTCGCATCTCCTCTTTGCCTCTTTTTGCTCATTTTCCGCCATTTGGCCATTTTAACCACTTTGACTCAAAAGAAAGAAAACTATCCTAATACGACACTTATATGTGCAAAATGGGACAAAAGATTAACTAAAATCGACTAAAAGGTGTATATAAAATACACCGATCAAATACCCCAACTTAACCTTTGCTCGCCTCGAGCAAATATTGAAAAGAAATAAAATAAAAGACTCAAAGAATGAAAAATACAAGACTTCATCATTAATCACTTTTGCTGCATAAATGTTAACTAGAAAAACATGAAGGTTAAGCGTAATAATACGCAGAACATATAGCATGAAATTTTCAGCACACTAAACACATGAAGCTAAATATTTCGCAAATTCATATTCATCATGCTTAATGGAAGTCAATATACTAAATCATGCATATAAATTCAAGAATTCCTATGGCATGCTTACTTGCTATTCTCCACTAATTTTGGATATGCATAAAAGAGATCTTCAGGACTTTGAGGGTTGTAATGTAGGCTTAGGTAGGGGTTGGTAAAAATAGGCATTTATGCTCATTTTTCTGTACCATAAGCTCTTTGGCTTTTCAATTTTTCCCTTTTTCTTTTGATTCTTTCCTTCACTTCAATTCTATCCTTCCCCTCTTTTGTTTTGGGAGAGTGAAGTGTATTATACAAATAGCACCCCAAACTTAGGCTTTTGCCTCTTTCTTATTACTTTTTCATTAGGGTGCATCAAACTTGTTCACTCTTTTTGTTTCATCTTTTTAACACAATGTACTCCACTATTTCATATTTTCACTTATGACACAATTTTGTGGGAATATGGGGTGTCAAAGAAGAAGTTTCAAATTTAGGCTCAAATGGGACTAGGATATTTTTAAAGTACGGATAGAAAAGAATGGTAAGAATGGCTATCAAAGAAATGCCTGAGTCATCTCCCTAACATGCATATCCTAATTATTTCGCCTCAAATAGCAAGCACTCATAACACATAAGTATTTATCATTTAGCATGCATAACTTAAGCAAGAAACTCCAAATAGACAGATTCTGTGAGCTTTTGGCATATCTAACCTAAGTGTTTAGATAGTTGCTTCAATTCCTTTACATTATTCCACCTTACTTCACTAGGTGTTTCTAGTAACTACAAAGATACATGATCTTTGACAGCAATTATGACTCAAGAAAGAAAAATTTGGTGACTCAAAATAAACATAAAACAAATAGAAAAATTTAAATAAAACATAACATGACACACAAATAAAAACTAAAACACAAAACACACCCAACTTAAATCACACATTGTCCCCAATGTGTAGACTCAAAGACAAGAAAGAAAATAACACTTACAAACTTTGGTTAAAATGGTGGCGCGGTGGATAATGCATCGACCGTTGGTTGAACAAGGCACTCACCGTCGATTTGTTGCCTTGTTTCGCCGCCCTTGTACCATCGCTTGCAAGGTCTGCATCATCTCCTTCTGGTGTTGGTACAATTGCCCCATTGTGGGCTCTCAAGGTTCTCGCTTGTGGTTGGCCGGTGGCTGGGTCCTGCCTCATATTGAGCCCCTATTTCAGGCTCCTCTTCATCCAGGGTTGCCTCTGCTGCTGCTGCTGGTGGTGGTGCTCTCCGTCGTCACAGCTGCTGGGGTCCGGGAAAGAGTGCACTATCCCATGCGACACCGGGCTGGTTTCTTTCATGAGTATCCGCAGTAGTTGGGACCGCACTCATGTGGCCTAGATCGGTAATAAGTGAACCATGTCCCAATCCACCGCTGTTACCAACCTGCTGAGTTCCTCCATGCTCTGCACGAGCTCTTTCCCCACATCAATCGTCAGCCCCCTCATAATTCCATAAATCAACTTAATCCGATCCTCTGGCACTCTGGTGAAGTGCGTGGATGGAATCACGCGCACCGACGGTATAGCCAAGCCTTGGTCGCTTTGTTGAATTGGCACCGCTCGGTTTCAGATCCATTTCTTCCAATCTCAAAAGCGGCTCGGTAGAAGCATCGTTCTGCGATTTACATTCCAATTGATGTTGTTGGTACTCCTAGCCCATGTTCTAAAATGGTTCCAATCACTACTTTCTTCAACATCAACTGGTTTTAGAGTCGTATTTATTGTTTCCGCCGTCACAGGCATATAATTTCCCCTTACAAAGCACCCCCTTTCTGTCCTATCCGGAAAGTTTGCATAAAATTCCCGCACTATTGTTGTATTCACCGGTTTTATCTTCTCCGATTGACAAATCTCTTCCACCCCTTAGCTCTATCATAGCCCTGGATGGGCTCATAAATGTCTTCCTCCCATATGATCCCCTTTGGTAATCCATTCCCTTCTCGAATTACGGGCCTGGTATCAAGCCTTTTGTATCTTTGGAAGGCCTGGTAACTCACAAATCTATTTTCATCGTATTGTGGGGTTGGGGTGGATGTGGATCCTCTTCTCTTTCTGGTGGCCATTTATAAATAAGATCTACAGCTTCTAATTTTTGTGGCACAATGTCTCCTACACACTCAACAACTAGCAGCGACAACACCCCCAAACTTCAACAATGCCCACAACCTCTTTTTCTACTCTTTTCTCCAACTTCACAACCAACTTTTCAGTACCCAAACTACTCCAACTACAATACTCTTCCCAACTACTACCTCTTATGACTTCAGTGAAAGGATTCAAGAACAAAGATAGGGATTACCTTTTGATGAGAAGACTCAAGCTTGTTCTTGTTTCAATTGGTGGGTTGAGGCTATGGAATGAAGCTTTGTTGTTTGAGATAAGTGAGGGTTTTTGGGAATTTAAGAGTTTAGGTTGTGGTTGGGTTGGATTTGTGGAGGTTTTGTGGGCAAATTTCTGGAATTTCGTGGGTTTTTGGAGAGGGAAGGTTAGGTTTTGGAAGTTGGAATTGGGAAAATCTGATTTAGCTCTTCGGCGCGCTGCTCGCTGGCGCCAAGGCTTAAACTTCAAAGACTCTTCAGATATTTTGGCGCCGCGTCTCGCTTCTGGCGCGCGCTACCCGCTTCGAAATCCCGGCTGCTCGACTTCTCGCCCTCCGGTTTATTTGCCTGCACTGCCGATCACACAACTACAAGACCCCAAGACCGTGAGATCGTTTCTTAGGCAAAATAAAATAAACTAATGACAGAAATTAAAATAACATAATTGAAAACGTTGGGTTGCCTCCCAAGTAGCGCTGTCTTTAACGTCTTTTAGCCGGACGCAAGTTCCTTAGTCTTAATAACCTTGGGGTGGATTAAGCCCCCAACCTATCCACTTCCTCCACATTTGGCGTTTCCTTTTTCTCCTTTTCTTTTTAGCATTATCGGTAATAGGAGTTCAGAACACTTACCTCCTTTAGTGGCATTTCGGCAAACCATGCCCGCTGGGCTCATCACTCTTTGGTTGACTTGTAATGGCTCGCATGGGGGTTTGATGGTGCTGATTGCAAAGCACTTATTCATTGGTGGTGGTTCGATGACATGTTTAAACACTTTAAACACCATTTCTTCACTCTCCACCCTTAATGTCAACTCCCCTTTTTCAACATCAATCAAAGCTCTTCCCGTTGCTAGGAACGGCCTCCCTAATATGATAGGGATTTCCGCATCTTCTTCCATATCAAGAATGAGGAAATCTGCAGGAAAGAAAAAATTTCCTACCTTCACAATCACGTCCTCAATCTTGCCTCGTGGATGAACTCCATCATCCGCTGCTAGTCGGACTCACAGCGTTGGTTTAGCCTCTCCCAACTCCAATCTTTTGAAAACCGATAAGGCATCGATTTATACTTGCCCCTAAATCGCATAGCATAGCTCATTGCACGTCACCCCGCCCATCGCATGGTAGTGTAAAGCTTCCAGGTCCTATAGCTTTGGTGGCAATTTCTTTTGTAAGATAGCACTACACTCTTCTGTTAGTGCTACTATCTCATATTCGGCTAGTTTCCTCTTTTTCCCCAAGATTTCTTTCATGAACTTGAAATAAGATGGCATCTGCTCCAAAGCCTCTATAAACGGTATGTTGATGTGCAACTTCCTGAATACCTCCAAGAATTTGGAAAATTATTTATCGACCGCCTTCCTTTGTAATCTCTGGGGGAAAGGAATCTTTTCTGTATACTCCTTCTCCGAGTTTTCTATCATCAGGCTAGGTTCACCACCTTCTCTTTTCTAACTCTGCGTCCTTCTCAACTATTGGCTGAGGTGGAGGTTGCTCCAATTGTCTTCCACTTCTCAACCGCATCGCTTACATCGCTCCCTGATTTACCTCGCATTGCTGCAATGCCCCGTGGCCTGATGTTTGCCGCTGCTAGTTGCCCTACCGTGTTTCCAAGTTTCAACGAGGATCTAGCTTCATAAACCGCGCAGGCGTTGGTGCGTCGCCATAGCCGCTAAGCTCATCTGGTTTTTCTTGCTGACCTGGTGCATTGAACTGTTGAGGCTTGAATAAAAGGCTGCTGATTCTCGGTTCTCACTGGTTCGCATCGACCCTGTATTGGTTCTGCCGCGTTCTTGATATCGATTACGCTCGCATCGTTCTGCTGGCCCTGATATTGATTCTGCTGGCCCTGATCTCCTTTCCATGAGAAATTTGGGTGATTCCTCCACCCTGGATTATAAGTGTTTGAGTAGGGGTTGTTCTGTTGCCTCTGGTACTTGCCACCGCTGACACTCGCTGCTCCATTGGTATATTGTTGGGATCCAAGGCGGCATCTATCAAATGTATGTGGGCCACCACATATCTCACTTTTAGGCATCTGCACTGCTCACCGACATCGTATGTTCTTTGCAATCGCTTTCGCTAGGCGGCCACTGGGCATTCAAGGCAAGAATAGCATCTATCTCGTGGACTCACGCTTCTTCTCCCACTTGTCGCCTCTCTTCGGACATGGTTGTTAGTGGCCATATCTTCTAATAACTCATGAGCATCGGGCTATTTTCCCATGAATGCTCCCCGCTTCGCATCTATGATGGTCCCGTTGTATCGCCACCAGTAGAAGATGTGGACCATGTTACACAACTCAATGCTATGGTGTGGCACTTTCTTTAGATCCTTAAACCTTTCCCACGCTCATATAAAGACTCTCCATCACTTGGTAGAAGTTGTTCAACTCCTCGGTTCTTTGCCGCTTTACAGGAAAGAACTTGGCTAGGAATTTCTGTGCCACTGCGCTACGTGTGAATATCGAATCGGCTGGCAGGGAATTCAACCATACTTTTGCTCTATCCCTGAGTGAGAAGGGAAAGAGCCTCAACCTGACGGCATCATCAGTAACGCCGTTATATCTGAAAGTGGCACATAGCTCCAAGAAATTAGCTATGTGCGTGTGATCCTCCGATGGCGATCTCCGAATTGCACACAGGCCGTACCATGCTCAAAATGCTGGTTTTATCTCGGTTGTTGGCTCTGTGCAGGGAGCCTAATGCATGTCTGTGCTCCATTCACTCTTGGCAGCACATAATCTCCCAAACTTCTTTCTGGCTGGATTCAGACTCTATCCTCCACATCTATTGGCACTTGATGAGGATCTTCTGGGTTAGGTTGATTTTCACCTAACCCTTCTCTCATCCTGTTATTGTTTAGATTACCGTCCATCTCTATCAAAGTTGCAACCCGTTGATTCTTTCTCGCTCGCTTGCGTTTTCGATCTCGATTGAAGGGAACAAGAGTGTCTGCTCCTCTTCTCCTTCGCATAAACTGATTGCCTGAAATAGATCAAAAACAGAAAACAAATAACGGCAACCTGATTTTCCGAAAAATAGCGAAAAACTAAAAAAAAGTTAAAATAAAAATTAAAGACCAAATCAGAAATTAAAAATAGATAATTTTGATATTGAACTATGCCTAATCCCCGGCAACGGCGCCAAAAACTTGATGCGCGTAATATGCACACACTTTTAAACGCAAGTGCGTTATCGTATCGCGAGTATAGTCTTAGATAAGACCGAATATCGCCCTCTGTGATTAGGTTCAAGTACCAACTATCTATTTTCTAGTATCTATTTGGTGAATTAATGATTGATTGTTTTGGTTATAACTAAGAATTATTAAAGACAAGTAAATATAAAGAATTACTTCAGATGTGATGAGAATAGGGCTTCTATGTATCCTCACTATCCGCTTATGCTACTTACTAATGCATTACGTATGGTGTTCTTCTTTGGAGAAAGCATGTTTACTGAAATCGTTTTATACTCCGATTAGGGTTATATAAACACTCAACCCCAGATTGTTCCTTACCTAACTTTCACGATAAGGGTAACTCTATAGGAGGATTAAGAACAAAACCTAGTTGACCGTCACGCACAATGCGCAAAATTAGGGTTGTTAAGCCTCTCATCAACGCTTACAAAACTAATTGAGGTATTTTCATCCCCAATTCAAGCCTCGCTACCCAACTTACAGATATTCACAATCCCCCTTTTCGTAACTGATTAGAAATCATATAGTGATAACTAGTTGTCGATTAGCTACCAAGAATTCAACTCAATTATTGGATAGATCTCTCAATAAGAAAAATAACCATAAGCATGCATTAATTTATAACATAAGTTTCAAGAAGTTCAACATAGAAAGCCCTATAGGAGAATTAGTTTCTAGCCATAAAGATGACAAGAACTAATTCCAAGTTCATCATGCAAAAACTGAATTAAAGAAAAGAAAAAGGAAAGAAATTACTAAGTTTAGGTCTCCAATCTCCTAGCAAGAAAATCTTGTGTTGTCAAGAAAGGGGAACCCTAAAACTGCTAGGTTCTCCTTATATAGGTTTAAAACGCCTCTTCTTTTCCCCTCGCAGTTCGCCCAAAAATCCGTCAAAAGACCTCATTTTTCCGCGTCGGCGTCGCGGCCCTGCAGATAGGCGCCGCAGCGCCGGAAGTTCTGCGATCCGTCGGGTGTTTTGGCGTCGCGGCCCTGATATCTGCTGTCTGAGGGCACCGCGGCGCTGAATCTTCTGTAGCTCCTCGGATGTTTAGCGCGCGCCCCGCTTCGTCTCCGAGGCGCCGCGGCTCGAAGTTTTCTGCCTCTTCGATAGTGGCGCCGCGCTGTTTTAGCCGCGCGCTGGATCTTCTCGCGCTTTCTGCGAATGATGGCGCCGCCCCGATAATCGCTGCTCGAGGCGCGCTGGTCCGATTGTCTTGTTCGCCACTTTCTCTGTTTTCATCTCTGGCATCTCCTCTTTTGCCCTCTTTTTGCTCCTTTTCCGCCATTTTAACCACTTTGACTCAAAAGAAAGAAAAATTATCCTAATACGACACTTATATGTGCAAAATGGGACAAAAGACTAACTAAAACTGACTCAAAAGGTGTATATAAAATACACCGATCACAAGCCCCAAGATCGTCATACCACCTTCTCCAGTGTAAGAGTATATCTGAGGGGTAGATCCAAGATTGTTATACCATCTGCACCAGTGTAAGAGTATATCTGAGGGGCAATCCCCAAGATCGTTATACCATCTGCTCCAGCAAAGAGTATATCCGGCGAGTCTGACCAAGATCGTTATACCATCCGCTTTGGTAAGAGTATATCCGGCGGGAAAGTCCCCAAGATCGTTATACCAATTGCTCCGTGGATTTGCTACCCATGACGCGAGGAATACCTCACGCGAGTCCTTATGGGCTTATGCGGGTGAAATAGTCCCATGCCGTGGTACAAATGCGATGCGAGTACCTCGCCTTGGTCAACAGACTCACGCGGTGAAATAGTCCCAGGAGTAGGATGGTTTTATTGATACCACGGGCGAGGTACCCCTTTTTGATCATGAGCCTCCTATTTTATGCAGTATCACATATATATATATATATATATATATATATATATATATATATATATATATATATATATACTTGTCACTCTCATTGTTAGTAAGGCACGGTAAAAGGTATTTTATTGACTTCCATGACTCCAGCTTACTTTCAGACTTATGATATCATTACTATAGTATTTTCCAGCTTTGCATACTTGGTACATATTGTGTACTGACCCCCTTCCTCGGGGGCTGCGTTCATGTCGTAGGTAAGGGTAAGCAGATTGAGGATCCTCGTTCTTAGGATCACTACTCCAGTGTCAGAAGCTCCATCCCTCCGGAAGCTTGTTTATTGGTACGGATACTCCCTGATGCTATAGGTGTTTTGTACATTCAGGTGTATGGCGGGTCCCTTTCCCGTCACAGTTGTTATCTTTAGAGGTCTGTGGTCACCTATGTGTTTTGGGCTATAAAAACCAGTTGTATTGCTATACTTTGTTCAAGTATGTTTTATAGAAGGCAGCCTTATCGGCTGGCCAGTAATGTTTACCCTTTTCTCTATGTTATGTGTTATGTATGTTCCGCTGCTATTCTCTGACATATACCTGACAGGGTACCCCGGTAGGGTACCAGTCATGGCCCCGGGGCTGGGTCGTGACAATTATTGTTGCGATTTGGACCACTGCCTGAACCAAAATTTTGATGGTCAAAATAATCGCCATACATGTTGGTGGAAAGGTGGGCGGTGCCGGCATTGTTTGTCGACTTCGCCGCCTGTTTTAGTTTCTGGGTTTTTCAAGAATCAATATCGAACGAGCCTCATAAAATGGTTGCAACAAATTGCTTGTTGAATGAACGTAGCAACACCATCTTATTGTTCATTCAAACCCGCAATTAATTGGAGAACTAACATTAGATTTGTCACTGGTGCACCAACGTTCGATAGTTGATCGACAAACATTTTTAACTTTTGATAATATGCGGAGACGTTTGTAAAATCATCCATCTTGACATTGGTAAATTGATTTTCAAGATAAACCGCACGAGAAATCTTGTTATCTTGAAAAATATTTTGCAAACGCTCCCATGCTTTTTGAGTCATCGAATCCGGTTCCAATATGGTGTGCAAAAAGGCCATTTGATATGGTACCATAAATCCATTGAAGGACTATAGTGTCCAAGCGAGACCAAAGAGTCATGTCAATATCGGTGGAATTTTTCATGACACCCAATTTAAACTTTGGAGGAAGAATATGGTCAATGACTTGGAATGCGCGACAATAGATTTTGAATAACTCTGTTCAAGATGAATATTGCCCTTTTTCCATCTCAAGAATCATTGGAATGAAGTTCTTGACATTATTTACGGCAAGAGCGGGATGAAATTTGTGTTGGTCGGCCATTGTTGGCCTTGAATGTCGAAAAATAAGGAGGATGAAAGGAAAAGGAAGAACCCAATTAGGGTTTGGGTGGGGGGACAACCGAAAGTAGGGTTTCGGTTAGGGGGGAAGAACTCAATTAGGGTTTTGGTAGGGAAAACAACCGGAAAAATAGGGTTTCGGTGAAGGGGGCCGAATTAAGGTATTCCGGCGGTGGCTTAGGGCTAGGGTTATGGGGGTTATTTTTGGCTTTGATACCATGAAGAAAATATTTTCCGTTATTATTTCATTCCATGAATGTAATATTATATACATGTTTACAAGACTTAATTTAAGCTACAATTATGGTAGAATATATTAAGAATATTTACTTTGATTATGATAATAATTTTTTATTATTTCCATAATCTATCAATTTATTGTCGGTACTGGTCGTCTAATTTTTTTAAAGTAATAATTATGTTTTATAGCTTCGAACAAGCAAATATCAAAGGGGCATGAAGTTTGGTGAATATTCATTTTAGATTTCCTTAGACAATTAAAAAAGGTTCTTTTTTGACGTCAACCTATTATTTTCAGATTATTTAAATCCAAAAATTGGACTATATGACTCATCTTTTCTATTATTTTTGTGGCGGCAGGAGTATTCTCAATGATCGTTGTACTTGCCTGATTACCAGGGCCGTCTGCAATGTGTGATACCGCACAAGGTCTTCGTAAAATGAAAAGTTTTAGGTTTTTTATTTTATTTTTTATTAAATAGTATTAGTTAGATCTTTGTAGAATCTGCCATAATTCGTAGGTTTTACCAATTAAGCTACCACTTTTACGATTGTAATGCGACTCCCAAAATGTTTGAGACGAATTTAGTATCTATTGCTTAAGAGGACTTAATTTTTTTTTTTTTTTGTATATTTGAATGTAATTTTTACTCGAATAGAGAAGAAGAAGAACTGTTTTTAATATCTTAATTTTAATCTGAATATGAATTGACATTATTCTCTCATTTTCTTATCCAACATGTATATGGCTTTGGAATTATTATTATGTTTTCAAGTCCAGCTTTGGATATATATTCCTTTAAATAATACGTAAAAGGTTACTTTTTGTCTGGCAATTGAACACCAATGTGAATGAATAATAATTTTAATGAGAAAATAGACTCAAGTGAAGCTTCCCTCCCTATTCCTTTCACCTTACCCCAAAAAATAATACTAATAATCAGGAAAATATTTTGGGGGTCTTATTCTAATTTATAAAAGTGAGCTCTTAATTGGGTTAAGACCTGCGAATTATGAGTCTTTACAGACTAATATTACTTAATAAAAAATAAAAAAAGGATCCTAGTGCGGTAGCACATCTCGCACGGATCCAAAGACGGCTCTGCTAATAATCAGTGAATTATGTTCTTGGTTTCTTCGTTTTGCTGGTGAATATTCAAAGGAGTAGAACAGAAAAATATTCACCTCCATTCCTAACCAAACTTGTGGGGTGTGTCCCTTCTCTATACCCCAACCCCTTAATCCCTCTCCTCCCATTCCATAATTGGCGTCAACTTCGACCATCTTTACTAACATTGCAGCTGGTCCCAACTATTGATTTTTCTTTTTCTATAATAGTGATTTTCCCAGTCTGAACTCAGTGGCGAAACCAGTATTTTTATTAAGGAAATTCGAAATATAAATAAGTAAATACAGGAAGAAGTCAAAGAGATTCAACATTTGTCAAATATACATAAAAATTAATTTTAACTTTGTATATGCAATGCAATCTTTTAACGAGTACCCTAGTTTTGTCCATACCGGAATGTATCTCAATAATTTTATCGAATGCTTATTACTTCTTACCAACATAGATATCAGGTAATTCTAATTATTAAGACTTACGGAAATGAAAAGAAAATATTTAACATTTTTTGCCCTCATTATGATTTGAACCCTGATCTCTTTTATGATTTTCATCGCAATTTATTGACAGATAGTGTACATCCTTGAGCAGCACAAAGGCAGGCTATAACATATGATTCTATAAAGCCAAAGTAGCTCTTTAGCCCAAACCCTATATATGTATTAAAACTTTATTAAAAATATATAAAACCCCAACTATTGATGCAACTTGCAAACTCATCTAGAATATCTTAACCAAACCCCACCATTTTCTTGATCTTCTGGAAGAGAGGGGGGGACACTCATGAGTAGGGTCCCTCCTATTAAACAAACACAGTCTTGTACACGGCTTATCATGCTCTTATATACCCAAACATTTCAAAAACCAAATAATCCCAAGTGTCACAATTTGAAACATACTTGACAGTAGTACTCTTGTCCCAACAAAAAGTTGAATGGCTTCTTGGTTTGAGAAACATCCCCTGCAGCAACCCAAAGATGAAACTCCTCCAAGAAATTACAAGAAATATAGAGTAAATAAGCCAAAAAGCTTTGATGAATCAATCTTGATACCCAAAAAGTCTCCAACTTCTTTTGCAACTAATGGATACTATTCACCATCCTCTATTTCTCATTCCTACACATACACAAATGAAAAGAAACTTCATCCTCTTTTTCCTTTGCCTTTGCCATTAGATTCACCTCATTTCTCTACAAGATCAAGTAGTGGATCATCAACCTCTACTTCATCTCAATTCAATGATGATGAAGAACAAGTGATTAGTCCATTCAGGTTTGTACAAACTTTTTTCTCACTACAAAAATAGTTGAAATTAGCTACAAACTTCATCGCTAAATTGCTCGTAACTAATAAAATTTTCTGATAATTCATCTCTAAATAGGATTACTGACAAATTTTGTTGTTTAACTACAGAATTTGTCCATCGCTAATTCATATTTTTTAGTAGCGTCTTGCCTTTTTCTATAAAGGGTTTTTAAGTTATTTTTTCTTTTTCTTTAGGGGATTTAATTAACATGTTAGTATAAAAATTGAACAGAAACAAATGTAATGATCGGTCAAGAGCTTCACATGAGAGTTCAAAGTCCAACTCTCCTTGCACTTCACCAACAACATATCCAATGGTATGGGGAAAGATTTTGGATTCTCCCAATGGAAAACAAGACAAATGTAATCATCCACGCCATCCTCTTCCTCTTCCACCAAATTCTTCTACTAATAAAACAGGGCAAGCTCTCGAGTCCAAATGGAAGAAAGGGAAGCTGTTAGCAAGAGGGACATTTGGCCATGTGTATGCTGGATTTAATAGGTATGGCATGACACTGACTCTTCCTATTTTACATCTTTGCTATTTCTTGGACGACTCAGACTTCTGAATTTTGACTAAAAATATTACAGATTTATAATAAGCATTAATAGGTAATTAACCCGTTATAATAAGTTAGACTGCATTAATTTTTACACCGCGAGTGTATATAACTTAAGTCCTTTCATATTTATGTTCTTCAAGGTAGCTAGATATTGAGAGTATTGGCAGCTCCGTCCACAAGGTATCCCACAATCACGTAGGGTCTGAAAAAGCGCCGCAGCCTTCTTATGTAGGCGCCTATCCCGATACAAGCATCAGGATTCCACGGCTTGACCCCGTGATCTATAGGTCACACGGAGATAACTTTACAATTGCTCCAAGCTCTGCTTTTGGATGTTGAGAGTACCAATCTATCAAAGATAGATATTTTGTCTCAGTGCCAAGGGCGCTTATCAAAGACAAAAGGTTACGTTATTTAAGCCAGTTGTGTCATAAGCCATAATTTAGAGGTCTTGAAATCAGATTTAGTATTATTATTCCTTGGAGTAACTCGTAAAGTTGTTGTCATGTGAACAGGAGGTCATGGGTTCAAGTCGTGGAAATAGTCTCTTGCAGAAATGCAGGGTAAGACTGCATAAATAGATCCTTGTGGCCCGGCCCTTCCCCAGACCGCGCGTATAGCGGGAGCTTAGTGCACTGGGCTGCCCTTAAAGTGGGTCATTTCTCAAGGAGAATAAATAACAGAGAAGAAAAGAAATGAAACACACGGAGAAATATAAACTTATGAAGTGAAACACTCGCTAAAAGCTGTTAACTTTGTTTCTGCAACAGTGATAATGGACAAATGTGTGCTATAAAGGAAGTGAGAATCATCTTTAATGACACAACATCAGAAGAAAGTCTCAAACAACTGAACCAGGTTTATATATTTTCAACTCAAATCTAGCTATTTTACATGTTCTTTAGTCATTTCTTTATTTATTCTCATTGATAAGTACTAACAAGTTAGTTTCTTGGTTATACAGGAGATCACATTGCTCAGTCAATTCGTCCATCCAAACATTGTGCAATATTATGGTAGTGAATTGGTATGGCCTCTGTGTGTTTGTTCTCAGAAGAAGCAAAAGCAAATTATGCTTTCTTTCATCTTATAATTAACCAAGTATGAACCAGGAAAAATGACTATTGACAATCTTGTTACAGAGAGGAGACAAATTGTCGCTCTACTTGGAGTATGTCCCAGGAGGATCAATTCTTAAACTACTTCAAGAATATGGTCCTTTTGAAGAACAAATTATCAGCAGCTACACTCGAAAAATCCTCTCCGGATTAGTCTTCTTGCACGAGAGAAACATAGCACACAGGTAAAAATTACAGCTAGTGACATCATCAGAAGATTTTTTTCTCTGTAAGATAAAATATAATGTTGCATGAATTGTTAAATTTCACGGTCTTTTTATTTCCTATTTTCTCTAATGTCATTTGCTTTGACAGGGATATTAAAGGAGCAAATATACTAGTAAATGCAAACGGTGAAATCAAGCTTGCAGACTTTGGAATGGCTAAACATGTATGTTGTTTATCAGCTATATGTGAAATGAAAGCGCGATAACTTTTAGCAGAACACCAAGTTTTGATTTCCATTCTCTAAATAGGAAATTTTAATTTATGTACATTTTTTGGTTTTCCAATTTCAGATAAACTCATGTTCTCAGATGGATTCTTTCAAAGGAAGTCCATATTGGATGGCTCCAGAGGTATTCTCTCAAGAATTTGTCAAATGGTCTTAATTCCAACTTATTTTTCTCTCTTTCTTATTTCCTAAAATCTTTCTTGTCCTATGTTCCAAATATTTATACCAGGTTGTAAAGGATGCAGGAGGTTCCAATGTTGCTGTAGACATTTGGAGCCTAGGTTGTACTGTTCTTGAGATGGCAACAGCTAAACCGGCAGATGGGAAAGACATTCCTGAAACTCTCAGGAACCTCTCAGATAATGCAAAGAGTTTTTTGAAACTTTGCCTGCAGAGGAATCCAAGTCGCTGTTCGACGGCTGCTCAGCTGTTACATCATCCATTTGTTCAGGCGTAGTAGTGAGAAAGAATTAGCCACACTCCATCCTGATAAGAATCCATTATTAATCAATCCAATTTTATGGTACGACTAGAACTTCTTGCTCTGTTATTCTTGAAATTAAGAAAGTACATGATTGGTAATGTTTGTAAACTTTGTTGCAGGTAACGGATATTGCTGGCTTGTATCTTGACGGTAGATCGATCAAGACTGATAGTGAAGGAGAGTTGCTACTTAAGTTGTAGCAACATGGGAAGTATCTGGACTGGAGAAATGAAGCTCAAGAACCGAGTGAAGACCACATGCTCAAGGAAAAGAGTATGAGCAAGTTGTTGGAAGCTCAAGACTATAAAGCAAAACGAGTACCCGTGCATTAAATTAGCTTAAAGGCAGAAAGCCGAAAAAAGGCATAGAAGTCATAAGGAATAGATATTGTACAGGCAGAGCATGCTGTGCTAAAACTAACTCTGATACCTAAAGCCTTCACTAGGCTCTGCTATAAAGCTGAAGTAAACCGTGAATTTGTCTGATACAATAGTTGATGGCATTCTGTGTAGGTACACTGTCAAATTCGAACAAGAGATACCTCCCAACCACACATACTACCCAAGGGATGGAGGCAATAGCGGAGACATGATTTTCACTAAGGGGGTTCCAACATCTACTATATGTAGATTAAAAAAAATTAAAATTGACCTGGTACATAAATGTGATTTTTCCGTGAAGGGGTTCATTTGCGGAGGAAATGTTATGATTTTGGGGTGTAAGATGTATATCCCAGTAGTAAAAGCATCAGTTGAGATAATCCCAACTGTTGGATGACCCTCTGCCTTTACATTTGTGTTCCCATATTCCATTCAGTTCAATCATGGATGACCTTAAAATTCTCATTTCAGATAGTGGGAAAATATGGCAATTTCACCTAGACCATCAGAAGGCTTTATATCCTGCTTGAAAGCTAAAATATCATTTACCATAAGCCCAAGGTAGAATGTACCAGATAGTATCAACGATTATCCTAGTACAAGCTATATAGTTCAATCCAACAACTGGTCAAAAATATCCAGCAGCAAAACACACCTATTAGTCAAACAAGTACATCTCTCAGAATTCTTAACAGAAACTTGGTTAACAATCAACGCACAACATAACATGCATGACTTGTGCAGCATCACTCCTTACCATCAGTAATAGTTGCATCAAAACCTGCAAAAAAGGCAAAATGTAACATAATTTAAGTATTAATATTGCTGGAAAAATGAAAAGAGGAAAGGGGGGCAGTAGATCCAAATATGCACAAAATTTCAGCTTACAATTTATTCAGCTCCGACTGATGCAGAAAATGAGACCTTTTTATATATAAATATCTACCATGTTACATTTCAAAAATGACCAAGTGTCATTCTATATAATGGAAGCAACCTCTTAGCAGAAGGATAAAACTCAGGCTGGAGGAACCATTTCTATCAACATGATTTAGATCGTAGTCCGGCTTTTAAGCTTCAGTTTTAACAATCTAGTATTTCGTCCGTTGCAGCATGCTACATGTAGCACATCAATGTAGAAGAGAGACTAATGGATAGTTTGAAGATACCCCCCATGCTATTATACTTGGAGATCATAAGGTGATCCCTATGCCTTATCTCCAACATTCAATATGTATCACTAGGATATTCACTACCAGTACAGACACCAGATGCATAAACTCAAAATTACTGAGAGGCATCAACGTAAGCATTTTGAGCACATAAGAGGAGCAGAGACGAGACTGAATGTAGATAGTCTTTTTTTCTTTTTGTTCAATTATTAAATATAATAAAATGCAAAATAACCAGACTCATCAGCAAAATCTCTTTACCGGCATTTCTCTAAATTATGTTTTCCTTCAAGTCTTGCTAGGTAAAATAAGTATGTCTTCAATGTAAAATACAGGTCTGACGCCAAGGAAAATTGTTCCAACCTCAAAATGAGTATTCTTTTAGATCAGTTTTCGAGTCTCTGAGTTCCAGGTCATCCATACATTCTTCAGCTGTAAGTGGAGGGAGTTGCCTAGTTTTTCGCCTAAGGTTATGCTTATGCCAATCACTTTTAAAATGCTCTCTGTATTCTTTTGAATCTCCAACAACAGCGTTGCAAGTAGTGCACTTGTTTAGTTTTACTTCGCCCTCGGAACTCCCACTTTTTGCAGGTTTGTTCAGTTTTTCTTCTCCCCTGGAAATCACTTTCTGAAGAAATAGTCTGCTTTTGCATTTTCTCACTCAGCTGAAGGACGGGACCTGTAGAATCCTTCCTTAAACTTGATGAATCATCCTCGTGATCATCAAATTGATCGACGAAAGTATCTCCCTCCACATGTACATTGACTGCAAGAATTTCCACTCTCCCCTGTAGATTCCTTATCAAGCATCACAGTCCCGGAAAAGACTAGGCTCAATTTCACAAATCTGCAACACAATGATTAGGAGGGTAGTTAAGTACCATGAAAAAGAAAATGTAGCTTAACTAGTAAGAGGTGCATGAGGATCAAGCATGTCCACTCAAAAAAAAAAATACTGAACTGCAAGGTTGACTTAAATATACAATGCAGAAATTAGTTTGGTCACCTCAAAGCATAAACATTCATATCGCTCATTAGTTTGGTGACACCAGGAGTCAAACTGTTTGCCCTCTTCTTCTTAGTGAACAACACCATTCTACTTGTAGGAATAGCAGAAAATGTACTGGTTGAGGTTCATTACGCTTTAGAATAAATAAAATTGATATTTCATGAGAATAAAGCTCAAGTTGAATTCAATGAAGAGGACGAATTCAAAGTAGAAAAAGTGATACCAAACAACTACTCCTTATGGTCTCCTCCTATTGATAAGCAAGTATACAAGGACCAGCGCTCCTCAAGGGAAAAGCGTAATAAAACGACGAGGCTCAAGGGGATTTAACTGAAAAGTGAAAAGCTAACAGCACAATCTAATTACTATTTCAGCATCCAGTATACAATAATGGTAATGCTAGTTTAACAACTCAAATTAAATATCATTTTTGAGAAATTAAATAGTATTTGCAATTAGAATAACTAATTTCGGCATCCAATATACAGTAATGGTAATTCTAATTCAAGAACTCATATTAAGTATCATTATAATGTAATTTCAACAAGGCCTCAAAGAGGTAACTTCAACGCAGAAATCATTTTCAATTTTAGATTAATCAACATAAAAGAATCATTTGCAGCATTCAATTTCATATTTAATTGGTTTAGTAAATGTAATAAAAAAAGTAGAGAAGTGTTCTAAAAATGCAAAAAGAGAAGACTAGAATCAAAAGTAGCAGACAGAGATTCATGCTCCATAAATGATTTGGGAATAAAATGACCTCTTTAATAACATTCAATCATGCTTAAAATTTGAAACAAATCCATGCAACCAAGACTAGTCAAGCTAATAGGCAATGCGGTCAAACCAATTTAAGCAATGTCCTCGTTATTACCAAATAAATAACAATGACGTGGATCGTTTGTGAACAATTTTCAAACATTTCCTTTCAACCATTTGTACTCATCATTAAAACTGATATGCCGGTCTAAAGAACAAAACATAGCTAGACGAAGACTCACAGCTCTAAACTCATATACACACTGTCTAGGCCATCTGTAGTGAAACTGATCTCAAGTCAAATTGGATCAATGTCCTATACCATAAGACAGGGGCGGAGCCACCCTGTAACCAGGGTGGGCCCGGCCTCCCCCTCAAAATTAAAAAAAATTCTATACTACAAGTAATATATTTATGATATTAGGCCCACTGGCCCGGCCCAGGTTCCCCCTCACGATTTTTTTTTAAAAAACTCATACCACAGTCCACATCACTTTCACTTTTTCCTTTTTCTTTCTTTCTTTTGTCTCTTCTCTCTCCCTGGTCTCAACCCTCTTCTTCACAACTAATGAGCTAAATAATTTATTCTACACTAATCTCAACTATGCTCAGCAGTACTTACAAAAATTTCAAGAGATTCACAAACGTACTGCGTCTCTCATTATTCCATTTAAAATCGACCACTCATCATCAAGGTAAATTTTATTTATATTGAACATTAGATTTGGGATTTTAGAAGGTCTTTTAGCTTTGTTTGTTTATTGATTATGTGTTCATGTATATTTTATATATGGTGTATACATATTTGATTTTATAGGGTGGATTTAGGGTTTATATTATTGTAAAATTAATTTTATTTAAGTCTCTTTATTGATTTATTTAATTTTAACAGCTATGGATAAATACCTAACTAAGAGAAAACCAACTTTGGAGTCATCATCTACTTTGGAGAAGAACAATGTTGATAGCTCTAAACAAAGTCGCATTGAAATCGAGTTACCCGTTCTTCAGACCATGGATTACGAATTTGGATCCTAGATTACGATCCTAACATTCGAGATGAAGTTCGAAGAGCATATGCTATAAAAGGGCCTTGTCAACCTCGGAGCCATGAATTTCCTGAGACTAATTTTGGAAAAAACAAAAAGCCACGAAGATTCAATCCTGCCTAGTTTGATGAATTTTCTAATTGGTTGGACTACAGTATAAGCAAAGATGCAGCATATTGTTTGTCTTGCTATCTTTTTAAACCTAATGTAGGAGATCAAGCAGGTGGTGACTCGTTTGTTGGCACTGGATTCACAAATTGGGCGAAAAAATAAAAAATGACAATTCATGTAGGAGGAGTTAATAGTGCTCACAGACAAGCTTGGAGTAAGCATCAAGTTTTGTTGGATAAAAAGCAACATCTTGAGGCTGTCATGTTCAAACATTCAAACCAAACTAAGATAAGTTATAAGATACGCTTGGTTACAACAATTGATTGTATTAGATTTCTCTTGAGACAAGGCCATGCATTACGTGGTCATGATGAAGGTGAAGCTTCCATGAATAAAGGAAACTTCCGCGAGCTATTACAGTTTATTGCCTATCACAATGAAACCATCAAAGCTGTTACATTGGAAAATGCTCCTGAGAATTTGAAGTTAACTTCACCTGATATCCAAAAGGACATTGTTAATGCTGCTGCAACTGAAACTATGAAAATCATTATTAGTGATCTTGGTGATGCATTTTTTGCGGTTCTTATTGATGAGTCTCGTGATGTTTCAAGTAAAGAGCAAATGAGTGTTGTGATACGTTATGTGAACATGAAAGGATATATAATTGAGACGTTTTTAGGTATTGAGCATGTCCAAAGTACTACATCTCTCTCACTTAAGGTAACACTTGATGACATGTTTTCAAGGTACGGTTTAAGCATCTCTAGATTGCGTGGGCAAGGTTACGACGGGGCTAGTAATATGCAAGAGGGAATTGGTGACCTCGGCGAGTTTTCATTTTCTGAAACATATCTATGATATCTTCATTATCAAATTCAGCAAATATGTCCTTCTCAATATAGGTAATCATGCTGCCATTCAACCATTGATCTCCCATTATGTTTCGTAATTTATTCTTCACAATCTTCATTGCAGAAAAAACTCTCTCTACCGTCGCAGTAGCAACAGGTAGTGTCAATGCTAATTTCAAAAGCAAATAAACTAGAGAGAACACCTTATCTCTTCTTGTTTCAACCATTTTCTCTGCAAGCTGACTAATCCCTTTTAAATTAGAAAATTTTGTTGTAGTACGCATATCGACAATATAAGTCTCAAGTTGATCATCAAGTACCACCAAGTCCATCTCAGAAAAATCATTTGGATAAAAAGTAGCTAAGTGAATAAGTTTGTTCTTGTCAAAAGCTGAAAATGAGTCACTTGGATGTAAACATGCCATGGAAAGAAGCAACTCAGTGCTAGTCTCGTTAAAACGACTCTCCAATTCCATAAGTTGCAAATCTATGACGGCACAAAATATCTCAACACAATAGTGATGTAAATTTGTAATCTTCAGATCTTTTCGTCGCGACCTTCAAGCACGAACGAACATTTCATCCATGTTACATACATCAATATCATGTTTTTTGCAGAATGAAGAAACTTGATCAATTAAAGAATCCCACCCATTAACCCTCATGTCTTGTAGTCGTAGCTTGCAAACTCTAACCAAGTTCATTGCATTAACAATATTTTGATCTTTCCTTTGAAGTGTCTGTGATAATTCGTTTGTGATTCCTAATAGTGTTCTCATTAGGTGTAGACTGAACACAAAATCAAACTTCTTCAGATAAAATTTTAGCTTCATATTTTTGGTCCTGGGTTGCTCCATCTTCCTCTATCCTCTCAAATACATCTATCACAGGCGAAAACAAGGTAATCATACTGACTAAAGTACCATAATGTAATTCCCAGCGTTTATCTCCGGCTTTGACGAGGGTACTTTCTTGATTGAGGCCTTGACCACTCGATATTTTACCTAAATCAAGTGCTTCAATTATTTTGGCAGCTTGTTGTTCTCGAAGAATATCACGGCGCATACATGAACCTCCAGCAACATTGACAACATTGTTTACTAGGAAAAATAAACTAGTGATTTAGATATGTTTCAGAAAATGAAAACTCGCCGAGGTCATTGTTGAATCTGTGATTGTCATGATTTAATACATATTAATTTCTTTAATAATATATTTTAATTATGTTTAAATATAAATAGGCTCCTCCTAGACCAAAATTCTGGCTTCGCCCCTGCCAGAAGAAGGAACAACAAAGTGTTCATCCAAAGATGTAACTCTAAAACCCAAGGTTCATAATAGATTGATAATAGTGCCCACCTAATTGGTACCACAAAAGACCATGCACAGACCAACTGAATAATGTCTAAGCTCTATGCCGTCAACGAGGTTCAATAAGCCTTAGCTCTTTCCCACCCAACTGTTCTTTTTATGACATTCAATGTTCTTTGATCTATAAGAAAGAACAGAACCTAATATTTATGTCTACCTAGTACAACTAATACACTAGTCTAATATATACAAATTTTACTAGTATTTGACAAAATCAAGAATAACTTACACGCTAGAACGCCATGAGAGGACGGAGGACCTTATTCTTATAACAAGCGATTTCGTAACCGTTACCGTGCTTTTTGAGACGCACAACTGCAACATTCGTAAGTCTTTTTTGCCCTATCGGTTGAACCAGTGTCTTTGACATCTCTTTTTTCTCTTTCACACTATTTGGTTACTGGTTTTGTTTGGGTTGGGGGAAAAGCAATCCCCCAATTTTTGCATATAGCTTAGGGTTACGCAGCGCTACCAAATAAGAAGCATTAGCTCAAACCAACCAATAAAAAATAGCTCCTTATCCTATCTCTTATCTTACTCGCAGCAAAGCCACCAAAATTATTTGTCCACCCTCTCCATACAAACCACTTCTTACTGCCATAACTTAGTAATTACACAGTTTGATAATTACAAAGACTTGTTTATTCAGATGAAGTGGCATAATTGAAATCACATTTATCTCCTGGCACATCACATTATTCATCTGTTACATATCACATATCTTCATTTATCACATACATTCCACTATTTCATAAAATAATTTATTTTCTCTTTCATCCACATCAATACATATACGTCACCATATATATTCATCTTATTTCATTTTTTATTTTGTATATAATATTATTCTTGTAATTCATATTATTACGCATATAATAATAAAATTATAAATTACTTATATTCATATAATTTTGACACTTATCAAATTTATTATAATATTAAAACACAACAATACATGATTTTATTAATAAAGATAAATTAATCGTACAATTTATCAAAAACACACTAAAATATTGATAATATTAAAATCACAAATTGAAATTTAATTTTTGATTGTTCCAAACTTTTCGATTATACGGATATTGCATACCAAAATTAGTTGGCATCATATATGACATTTGAAAATTGGATGACATATTTTGAGAATTTTGTGGACGTTGAATATTGGGATTTTGTAGTTGGTTAGGAAATATAAAATTTGGAGGAAGATTAAAATTTTGATTAGGATCCATATTTTAAAAAAAATTGCAAATAATTTGGAATAAGATAGAAATTTGGAGAAAATAGCCAAAATATTTCGGTGTCCAAATGATGTAAACTTAGTCTCTTTTTATAGATCTTGAGAAATAAAAAAAATTGGTGTTTTTTTATTTTTTAATCCGATCAAATTATTGATCAAAAATAACAATTAAAGTAGCGGTGGAAAATGAATTTCTGGCAGTCAATCGCATAATGTCACATGGCATTGCAGAAAACATTGTCTTCTTCTCCTTCTCCAGGAGACATTGTCTCCACGTGGCAAGATTATCTCCTATATATTCAATAATTTTCAATTATTTTCATGTCAACATGTCATTCAAATTGTCTCATGTTGTGTGTAATTATCGGGGACAATGTCCCCTGCTGGAGATGGTCTTACAACAACATAACTATACTGTAATTATAAGCGTATTGTTTAATAAAATATATGTAATTACACAGTTAATTTTATTTAAAAATAAAATAAAATAATTAAAATTAAAGATTAATATTTAAAAATATATGTCGTTATAGATGATATCATTAGGTATTTACCAACACATTATTTCTTGAAATATATTAATTAATAATCATACATTTGTAACTAATATTATAAAAAAAATGACATGTACTTTTAAAATTAATAATATTTTTATTTTAATTAACTATAAAAATTAAAATAAGACATTTTTGTGAGAACGTCATGGATTGAATGTTTTACAGAAAAAATTTAATAATTATAAATATAATGTCATAACATTATTCAAATATTTGACAAAAAAACCTATCAATTGTAAGTAAAAATAAACAACATGTAATTTGAAATAACAAATCAATAGTACTGAAACAAATAAATTAATATTGAAAATATAACCTAAACTCAAAATCCATAAAAAATTAACATAATAATCTTTTCTGAATTCCAACATTACATGAGTCAGTAAATATAATTCAAAAGAAATGAAAACAATATCAAGTTTATAACCTCATTCACAACGAAATTCTACTTTAATAACATTACTCATTATATGTCAAGTTTGTTAATGACTCATTCTTTCTTAGTAATATTAAGAATTGTAGTTTCAAAATTTAGAATAATAACACAATTACGCTAAATGAATAAAATAAAAAAATACGAGTAATTACATGGAATCACAAGAAGTAAAGGTTGTGAATGAAAAGAAAGGAAATGAAAGATAAATAATATAATAAGAAAAAATATTTTTAAAATATAAATAATTAAAAAGAAATTACATAATATAAATAAAAATAAATTAAAAAAGAAAAGAAATTAAAATAAAACAAAAAAGAAAGAAACTAAAAAAAAAAAGAAAAAAGGAAAAAGTAATCATGTAATTACATGTGTAATTACACCCAATTCTCAACCCCCTTGAGAATTGGAGAGTGTAATTATACCCTTTCAATTACACTCAATTCCTACATAACCAAATAATTACTGATCAAACAAACAGAAAAAACTGTGTAATTACACCTAATTTCAAATATCTGGGTGGCTTTCAAAATCGGCCCTTAGTGTGATGTGAGAAGAGGCAAAAAATTGTAAGAGATTTTTGAGTCTTTTATTTAGAAATGTCACCTGAGCTGAGAAAGGAAATATGTTTTCTTATAGTTATTGTTGAAATATATTGAGTTAGTTAGTTTGTTATATTTGTTAAGAGTTAGTTAAGTGTTTGTTAAGAGTTAGTTGTGTAATTGCTAGATATTTTAGGGGTCATAACAAGTGTATATATACAACACAGGGAGTGCATTGTAAACATAAGACATATTTTCCCCCAATTTGCCTCTCTCTTCCATCACTTTCCCTCTCTTCCTCTTCATCTCAATTATCAATTTTTCTTCTTCAATCAATTGTTCTGTACATAATCAACAAGCAATATCCGTAAATTATATATTTAACATGATATCAAAGCCTTGCTCGATTCATCTGTGAGTTCTTCGATCAATTGATCATTTTTTTTTGAAAATTAGGGTTCATATCAGTAAATTGCGAGAAATCAAAATTCGATCCATCTGATAGTTCGAAGCAATCCAGATAGATTACAAATTCATATCTGAATATTTGATCGATTACGAATTTGGATCGATTGAAATTTCCATTTCAGTTTGTCTGTTCGAAGCAGTCCAGTTGTGTGTGCATAGCAGGATCGAGGGATTTCCAGTTCGATCGAGTCGGAAATCGAGGGATTTTGCATGCAAATATGTGTTGTTGCGATATGTAATTATGTGGTTGATGTTCGGCATCGCATGCTTGGTAGACTTTCTTCAATTTTAACTAGGAATCGCTGAACGGATGAGAGTTGTTGTTGTCATGGCGAGATTTGTCTTTCCGATGGACTTGTGAAACAAAAAATGAAGTATCTTCAGTTTCTTCATTAGAGGATAAATATGAAGCTTTCTCATGGATCGATTCACTTTCGTGCTCCTTCGAAATTCCTCTGGTGTGATTGCGACTCAGGTTTTGTTCTGAATCTGCTATTGAGATTTTTTTATATGTGTTTTTTATTCGTGTTTCGAATCTGCTTCAATCCACGATCGAGAAGCATTCAAGGTTGATTTCGATTACGATTTCATTTCTGTTTCGATTGGCGTAAAATTGTTGAATTGCATAAACAATAGATTGATGGAAGGATCGGGGAGTTTTTAGCTGCAAATCGACTGAGAACTGAGGGATACTTCATCGGAAGCAATCTGGATTGAGTTGAAGCTCAATTTATAGAGTTTTTCACAGGTCGATCAAATGTTCGATTTCCTGTTTTTATTTGTTTAGCTTAGGACAAGAGAATCGATAAATTTCTAGCCGGAATTGGACTAGAAATTGAGGAAGACTCCACTGCATATCCGAGCTTATTCTAAGAACTTGCATAGGGAAAATCGAGGGATTATCTAGTCCGAGTGTGACTAAAGAACGAGGGGTTCTTCGCATCTTCGTTGATGCTGCTAGTATATCAGTTACTGAAAATGTTGTTGTTGTAGGAGTTGAATCTCCTACTGTTAAACGTTAATGTTGTGTTATTTGTTGTTGATCTTGCAGAATAAGGAAATGTTGGTGAAGTGTACCAGCTATTTTTGTTAGTTCTGATGCTGATGTTGTCGATATTGGTGTTGTACCACTGCTAGTGTGGAAGGGGATGTAGTAATAGAAGCAATTTATATTGGTTGAGGTGTTGTAAAAGTAGATGGGGGTTATTGTGACTGCAGATGTTGTATCTGATGCAATCACTGCATCCTTAGGTGCAACATGTGTTACTATTGTGGTAACATTTGCAGCTAATGTTGTAAATGGGCTACAGTTGATGGGGCTGCGGATGTTGATGGTGTCTCATCTGATGTAGATGAGGTGAATGCTGTAATTGCTGGTGATATTGCTCATGCGTTGCCACTGTTGGTGAAGATGCAAGAGCAGTAGCAGACCACTGAAGGGAAGCACTATTGAAGGAGCTTGAGGAGTCTCAAATAATAAGAGAGCAAGAAATAGTGTCTTTCACTTATGAGGTTGAATTTGTTAAAAGTGATATTAGATGGCCATCTCGATGGGATGCTTATCTGAATATGGATGGTGCCTGAGTCCATTGGTTCTCAATTCTCAACTCTTGGATGGTCATATTTTTCTTGGCTTCTTATTCTTGGTCCTGGAACTCTGCTATTTGGAACCTTCTTTATTGAACTCTTCTTCATACTCTCTAGTATTTGGCTTGGACGATTTTACTATGTTTTCGATTTTCTGCTTATTGTCCTCCACTTGTTGGTTACTGTTTGTGCTGAAGTTTCAGTTGTGATCACTTATATGTATCTTTGTGTGAAGGATTGGATGTGGTGGTGGAAAACGTTTTATGCATCAGTCGCAATCATGCTTTCAACTGGCACTATTGGCTTCCTCACATCATTTTACTTTGTGCATTATCTTTCGCATCAGTGAAGATTGACTGAAGAGGTGTGCAGGGTGATTATTATAGTTGGATGACCAAAGACCTGTTGTGGATTGTGGAACTTTACCTAGAGTATCTAAAATTGTGGCAAGAGACTTTTGTACGTGCTGTTTTACTATGAAAATGCAGAAAAAGAAGCATCAGGTGGTGCAGTTTCTGCTAGGGGGAAATAAAGTGCTGAAGCTGCTACAGCTGCCGATGTTGCTATTACTGCTGTTGTTTTTGCTGGGTACTATTATGCAGAATCCATTGAAGGGTAGCCATTTAGATGAAGTGAAAAATATGGTTGCATGATTTAGGAAGTCAGTGGTGAAACTAGGGATGGTGAGACATTGCCAGTGGCACAAGTTGCTAGCATAGCTGCAAAGGGAAAATGTGAAAGTTGAGCTATCTGAAAGTGCAAAGGAACAAATAATTATGGAGTTACTACTGTTTTTGGTGCTACATCTCATAGGATAACCAATAATGACGGTGCTCTTCAAAAGGAACTTATTAGGTTCTTGAATGCTGGAGGGAGTGCATTGTAAACATAACACAAAATTTTCTCCAATTTCCCTCTCTCTTCCATCACTTTCCCTCTCTTTCTCTTTATCTCAATTATCAATTTTTCTTCTTCAATCAATTGTTATGTACACAATCAATAAGCAATATTCGTAAATTATATATTTAACTGTTATTGTGTGTGAAGTTGACAAAGTTTGTAAAGGAATTTAATTTGTAGTAGTCTTATAGTTTTCTTGATTAGCCTACGAATTACAGTAATGGCGCCAGAGGTAGAGAAACAATAATTGTATTCTAAAAATTGTTAAGATTTCGAGTTTAGAATTTGCCCAACATATATAGTTTGCTTTATCTATTTCTTATTGGGTGAAAATCATTTACCCCAATTTTGCTTTAAAAATCACCCCTCTCCCCTCTTATATGAAGTACTGTTATATTTTAATCTCTTTGACATTTCAATCCTCCAATAATTTGAAATTCATTTATAATATAAATAGATAATTTTTAATTTTTTTAATAATAAATATACCTTTATTTTTATTTTTTATTACCTACATTGAAATATGTTTATAAATTTTTTATTACCTATTATTTTCACTTGTATAAATAAGTTAGAGTTTTTACTTTTGATTATATTGATAAAATTAATTTTTATTCTGCTCATTTATTTCATTATAAAACGTCATTAACTTATATACTCAATTGACATTTCTTTCTCTGAAAAGAATATTTATTTTTCTATAAGATAATTTGTTATGCATATTAACGATTTATCGCATTTTCAGAATCTGCAACCTTCACACCTACGACGGTCACATCATGCTTAGGGTTAGCTAAGTCCACCCTATATGTACCCCTTTAAGTTTTGATTTGTGGAGATGAATTTACACATTAAGCAATACATATTCTCTTAATATTCAGTTTAGCAAATTCACATTTGTTACTTTAATTCACGAAGGCGTTCAGTCCATCGATTGGAGATTGAATAAATTTTATATATTTTTCTTTCGTTATTATTTACGTTACTAGTATCCGTACATGTGCAATACATAGTCTATATTAAAAAAATTATAAAAAATATTATCTTATTTGTTTGAGCACATTAAATCTAATTTACGTTAGTATAATTATTTCATTTTATATCGATATGTTCTTATTTCAAAGTTCAAACCTTACATATTTTTCGAATTAACTTGGATTAATTTAGTTGCTAAAGACCTCAAATAAATAAATCTAACTAATTAATATTCAATTATGGATCCACCTCACCTAAAATATTAAGATTATATTGTTATCAGATTTTTTTGACATTTAAATCTTCAAATAAAATTTGAAAGAAAAAGAAAATAATAGAGAATATTCTGTATATAGTTGAAAACATTTCATGTGTGTGAGTGAGTAACATGAGTTCCGAGAAGAGTAAAAGAGACCAACATAATACCAGCAAACCCTTCTTTGACGTTTACGGCCCTGAGGTATATGTTTTCTGTATTTTATATCATAAATGTGAATTCATTTGTTTTGGTTATTAAATTGCACCAGTTTATGTAGTTATCCAGAAGTGTGAAGAGGGAAAATATTATTTAGAGCTTGTGGGTTGAGTTAATTTTCATTGGGTTGTATTAATTAATTGGTAAACTTGAAGAAAGAGGAGACTTTGGGCAGAGATATGTAGATTTTTGCTAATGAATAAATTTAGTACTATGAGGGCATATGATTTTGGCCGGAAACAACCCTCTACCTACCAAGGTGCCCTCCCCAGACCACACGATGTGGGATTTCACTGGGTATGTTGTTGAGGACATATGATTTTGATTGTGGGTTTTAATGGGAATTGGTTATAAATTTTGAAAAATAACTAGAAAAGAGACAAAACTGAGAGCAAAGAGGGAAAATAAAGTATCTTTTTTTAACCGATAAAAGAAATATCTTTTGTGATTTGCTGATTGAGTTCAGTTAAGTGGGTTATATTTTCTAGAATCTAGACCTTTTAACTTGCTCACTTGAAGAATAGGAATGCTATTGGGAATTAAGATTTGTATTATTGATTGTGGTGCAGGCAAGAGCAGATATTGTTTTCAACAAACCAGACGCCAACTCAACCTTGAACCTTCAAGTATGTTTGATAACATATTATTTGTTCTTATTTTACAAGAGGTTAGAAAACTTGATTTGTCATGCTTAATGTGATAACACAGGACGTGCAAGGGCTTGTCACCTGGGTTCTTGCTGATGGGTTCATGCCATCATGGGCTTTTATCAAAGTAATGTATTTCATTCCTTTCTTTGCATGTATCTCACTTTTTTGGATTACGTTGAAGAAAATCTGACGAGGACAGGTTGAACTGTCCTTACCTTGAGATTTATCATTCAATCTGGTCCATTTCGAGGATTCATTGCTTACTGGATTATTTATATATTTGATAAAGATGTATAAATAACCTAGCCAGCACTGATTCTTTGCTAGGTGATCTAGATTATCTTAACTGCTCATTTGCATCTCCATACTAGATAGGTGATGTAGATTTTGCTAGTAAGGTATATTATGGAATTCGACATGCATAATTGAAATCTAAGTGTGTAGATGGTTGTATAAATCAAAATGGAGTATATGATATTGTGAAATTATGTGCTGTTAGATTCACTTTGAAGGGGAGCCTTGAGAGTAACTGGTAAAGTTGCTGCCATGTGACCAAGAGGTCATGGGTTCAAGCCGTGGAAACAACCTCTTGCAGAAATGTGAGGTAAGACTGCGTACAATAGACCCATGTGGTCCGGCTCTTCCCCGGACCCCACACATAGCGGGAGCTTAGTGCTGCCTTTTTTTATGTGCTGTTAGATTCACTTTCTGACTCACCTGTCCGAAAGAATCAAATCATGTCTCTTCTTGACACATGAAATGGAGAAATCAAAGATTGCTCAAAATAGCAAGAACAATGTAAAAAGCATTAAAAGATCATTCCTTTATTTGTTCTATGGTGTAAGGGAAGACTACCATGCTGTTTAGATAGTTGGACAAATGTGATGGATGAATGTGGATGACTCAGTTAAGTCACATTGAGAACTTGTAAATATCTTCTGACACTGATTTAGCGTTTATGTCATAGAAATTGTTGACCTATCAAAAAAGGGAAAACGGGAATGGAATCAATTTTGGACCCATTTCCCATCTTCGGTAGTCACTTGTCAGTATGTATAGCAATTACGTACATGAATTCACAAAAATACATTTGCATACTTCCCTTCATTTAGTAATGTGCAGTCTTAGACTCAGTTTTACACTTTATTTCCTAAATAATTGATGTAGTTCCTATTTTTACTAGTAAGTCAGTGTGGGATTAGTATGCAGATTCTACCAGCAACACACGCAGCTGCATTATCTTATATGTCATGCGAGTCATTAGGAGAATGAGTTAGTTGCAAAGATTTTCTTACTTGAGTTTCGAGCTCTCTTTGAAACATTATCAATGAAATTTTGATAATACTAAGGAAATGGTAATGGTTTTACTTGCTATTGGCTCTTAAGTCGTATTCGATTCTGGGTGTTATATATCGAGAACTATTGATATACTGCACATTTGTGATTTTGATGTACAGGGAAATAGAATTTACTTAGTGGATGTGTTTGTTTGCCTTTTGGATGGTCCCCATCAATTTTCCAGTGAATGATATCTTCCTTAGTGGCTGAACACAGTTTCTACTGTACCTCTTTCTTTTTGCATGCAGAATAAGCCTTTGATCCCTAAAGTGGTAATGCTGTATGTCCCTGGCCTTGATGCATCTCTATATCTATCACAATCTAAAGTTCTCAAAGGTTTCAAAGAATGCTGTGGTGTTCCGAGGCCAGTTTTAGCTCTCAGGTGGGTAATAGCTTAATATTTGAATAATCAGTATTTATTGCTCGTGTAAGTGGAAATTATGTTTTCTTATTATTATTATTAGTTTTTGTTTCATGGTAGCTGTGTATCAGATGGAAATCAGACAATAGATGCACTTCTCACGTGCAAATCAAAGAGGAAAAGGAAAGTAGCTGAGCACATTTCACCGAAAATCACCCAGTCATCTGAACAAGGTCTGAGTCTGATCCAAGAAAAACTTTCAAGAAGTCTTTGTTGCAAGTGTGTGCTATTTTCATTTCCGGTTAATTAGAGGTTCATTTGCTTGTGGAAGGAGGCCTAGAAATGACATGCCTGTAATGCAGGCAATCTCTTCCAACTGTATATCAGCAGGATTGCTATGGTCTATGCGTACTTTATAAATTTTTCTGTACCTTCCTATGTTCTGTTTATGATGCACTTTTTGCCCCCTAAAAGTTTTGAAAAAGCGTCATGGACGGTTCCTGCTAGAATGGTTAGATTTTCTGCTGGGTGAACATTTCCTTTTTATGATCATGTAAATAAATTTCATTAAAAGCAAATGGACAAAGCACGCACACAAAACGAGTATACCAAAAAGTAGAAAACCTACAAAAGAGATGATTTTCTACGGAAGACACCCAATCTTCTATACAATAAGGAACCTCATGGGTGCATCAAAAATAAATGAGGGATAAGAGGTTACTCCTTAGCTGTATAAAATCCATCTCTACACCCTTAAAATCTCTCATCTTTCTCCCTCTCGAAACAAACTTCAGTGCTAGTTGGGCGACACTCAAAGGTTAACGTCTTCTCCTTTTCCTGCGTCTCCAACTAAACATTAACCCTTTCTTAGTGCTTGGTATCACCAAATAGATTCCAAACCATGTCAGGATTTCCTACCATAACCTCGAAGTCACTCGACAATGTAGAAAAAGGTGATCTACATCTTCACGTGACTCCTTACACAACAACAACATACCCCGTGAAATCTCACACCGTGGGGTCTGGGGAGGGAGTGTACACAAATCTTACCTCCACCTTGGTAGGTAGAGCGGCTGTTTCTGGGACTCTCGGCTCAAAACACCTGACTCCTTACACATAAGCATCAATTGACATAAGTAACCTTCATCTTTCTAAAATTTTCGGCCATCAAAATCACTCCTCTTGCTTCAAGCTACTTGAAGAAACAAAACTTCTCGTACCTCGGGGATCTAAACCAAAGTATGTAGAAAAGCAACCTCGTTCCTAATCAATACTTTTCATAGAAAGTCTTGCTAGAGAAGATATCACTATTCCCCAAACCCCACCTCCATATGTCAGAGACCGGGTGAAATTTCAATCAAGACATTTCCGAAAAAGGCAAGTTACAAAATTTTGTTTAACTTGGATTTGGTTTACTGCTCGTCTTTCTTCACATGTTTCGATATGAGACATTGAGAACTGTTGACAACACCAAAGAATGAATTTTACCGTCAAGTATTCTTCTAAAGAGATCGCACCCAAGGGTGTGACTTAGTGGTCAAATCCCATCGGAGCAAAAAATACTTGGTGATTTCTTCCCATATATTCAAGCCTGGGTGGACAGAGTTACCCAATACCTATGCAGGTGGGAGGTAGGTGGTACCCCGTGAAATTAGTCGAGGTCCGCGCAAGCTAGCCCTGGCACCACGCTTAGAAAAGACGATTCTTCCAACGAGATATCAATTGAGCTCTTTCTGCCTATGTTGCTCGGACTCTTCACTTTTGGTGCCGCACCCGTGTCGACACGACATGGGTGTGGGTGTGGGTGTGGATGTGGGTGTGGGATCTGTACCCAATTTGGTCAACCAATTTTGGGTACCTCGACCAAAATCGAGGGAGATTCTCCGGACGGATTCAATGATTTATGTAATCAAAACAAAAGCTATGGTGAAATTGAAGAAAATGGAATACCTTGTATATAGAAATTTTTATGCCACTCCTTTTTCTTTTATCTCCTCTCGAGATTCTTCTCTTGATCAATATTTCTCCTCAAGTTTTCGACATAATATCTCATACTTTAGGTTTTATAATTCTAATTTTTAGATATTTGAATTATTTTTAGCTGAATCCCCACACCCGTATCCATACGTCGATCCGTATCCCCAACAACAACATACCCTGTATAATCTCCGAATCTTAAAATTTAGATCATGAAGGATCCGACATTTAGATACACATCCGTATCGGACACCGGCACTCGAGTCCGAGCAATTTAGCTTTCTGCTATGGTATATGGTCAGATATTTGTCTGCAGTTTCTTGTGCCTTGTGACATATCAGATTGTCGAGTGGTGGTGAAAAGTTTATCTTCTAATACACCATATATTCGTTAACTGCACTGGTTACTTATTAGCAACCCTAGTAATTAAAAAGATGCTCTTGGTGACTGGTTTGAGCAGCCGTCCTGTTTGGAGCTGCAGAAAAACCTTGGGACTTCTCCAAAGTTGCAAGCCCAAGAGCAGGAGTTGAAATTTTTGACCTTTTCTTTTTCCATCTTCAGCATGTTTGAAGGTCAAAGCATGAAAAATGGAATTACTTTAGTAGCAAGTGTAGTAAATATAAGTAAAATGTTGAATCCTTGTCCCTTCCAACAACAACAACAACAACATACCCATTGTAATCCCATAGCAGGAGTCTGGGGAGGTTAGAGTGTACGCAGACCTTACCCCTACCTTGGGAGGTAGATAGGCCGTTTTCGATAGACCCTCGGCTCAAGGAAAAGCATAATTAAGCAGTACGGAAAAAGAAACACGGAACTGAAAAGTATGACAAAATTAAAGAAAGCAAAGACAAAATATGCTGGAAAAAATGGACAGTAGCTACAACAAAATAGTCAGCTAATCGAAGTACAAGAAAATCGAAGGACGTGAAACTACAAGAGTAATACTACTACTAATGGTATAAATGGAGAAGCTAGGCAACACACAACTACCGAACTTAATAATGAGGTTCTGGTTTTTACATACGGAAGATTCTATCTTCAAAAATCTGACAAGTAACAAGAAGATAACATTTAGAATTATTATATTTCATTGAGCTATATTGCAGATGTTTAGGATTATAAATCATGGAGACTTTTCGAAATAAGTTTTGTTTGAAAAGAGGATTTTTTAAGGGGAGGGTGGGTGGTGGCACTGCCACAAACGGTATGTATGAAAGAGCGGCGATTAACATGATAACTATGAGAGGAGATATAGAGAAGTTTTCTATAACACTGGGTTTACACTAGGAATATGCTTTGAGCATGTACTTGTTTGTCCTAGTTATGGAGGGAATTATCCAACAATATCTAGGATGAGATCCCATGGTGTATGCTAATGCTATTTGCCGATGATTTGTATTAATTAACGTCATGGAGTAAGCCAAAAGATGGATTAAGGTGAAGCACTCAAGAAAGTAAGGGTTTTAGTAGTAGGGTAGAACATATGCACTATAAGCTGACAAAATTGTGATGTCTAAATGTAGAAAAATAGATATATAGGCTCCGCCTTATATGAGAATGGCATGATACATGAAGATGTAACACATAGCGTTTAAGTAAGATGGTTGGAATGGAAGAACGCTACATGAGTATTATGTGATAGGAAGATATCAAATAAGATGATAGACAATTAGACAAGTTCCATAGAGCGGATGTGAGACTAGTAATGATACATGAGAGTGAATGTTGAGCCTCTAAGGTCAATATATATCTACGAGTACGAATGTTATGGATGTGCCACTGAAAACTTGATGTGATTGATCACATCTTACTTGCATTAGAAATGCTGACATATGTGATCTGACAAACACGATAAGTAGCATAGATAAAGGATAAAATTAGAGAAGTTCACCTGAGATGATTTGTGATGTCTACAGACTTGTGGATGCACCAAACCTTAGGTATCACTATGATTGTTGAATGTGATAAAAGAGGATGAGGTAGACCTAAAAATACCCGGAAGGATGTTATTTCAGAAGATTTAAAATCTCTCAGAATTGATGCATGTTTAACTAAAAATATAGCACATGATAACAAATGATCTACATAAACAATACTAAAAAAAGGGCCGGTGCACTAAGCTCCCGCTATGCGCGGGGTCCGGGGAAGGGCCGGACCACAAGGGTCTATTGTACGCAGCCTACCTCACAATACTAATTGGTTGGAATTAAACTACTTGTTTGTGCATGAGTAAGTCTGAGATTCAGCTAAAAGACAGAGAATGTAATTGATTTGAATGAATAAAGAGGATCATATAACCGTCCCCAACCAACTGAGCAAAAAAATGAGAAAGAAAAATAACGACCCCGACAATTTGGGATTGATTGGGTTAGTTGGATTGTTGGAGGAATAAATTGAAAAGTAACTTACTTCCCTCTACCACTCTCTTATGTTTTTATTTTCTGTAATACTCATTTTTTGCCAAGCACATCTAAATCATATTCTTATTCATGCAGGTGCTGAGGCTCCCAATAAGGAGACCCTGTCTTTTGTTGACCTCAAGAAGGATATACCATTTCCCATTAGTTATTACACACTTACGGATAAGGAACTAGAAGAAAATGGTTACTGTTATGAGCAATCAGGTGATATGCATTCCAAGAACTTGAAATTTATTGACTGACTTGATTAATATTATTGACAGTTCACCTTGGTATTTCATTACCCATGTAGAATTTCTTACAACGCTCCCTGCTCCTTCAGGCACCCCTCCACATGAAGTTTTGGCCCTTGACTGTGAGATGGTAACTTAATAACAATTAGTTTAACTTTATCTGTTCATCACAATGTTATGATTTAGTATTCCTAACTTACTTATATTGCATTATCGATGCTGTCTGCTTATCTTCATTTCCTTACTCCTTAGATATAAATATTGGAGAAGTTGAGAGCTTTTTAATTATGACGGGTAGTCATGTCTTTGGATGAGATATGATTTACGGTAGCTTAACTATTTACTACATCTAGATTTCTTTGACAAGGTTGGAGATGGGAGGAGACATAGGTTTATGTGATTCGATAGTGATTTATATGGTATATAAAATATCAGTTCTGAGGTAATGGTACTAAAAGTTGTGTTCAAACTAGTTGGACTTAGAGTTCTGAAGATGGTACAAGAAGTTAGAGTTCTGAAGATGGTACGAGAAGTATATACATCCTTTACTATCAGTGTGTTCCGCTGCAAATAGCCTTTGTTTTGAACCTCAAATTTCGTTTGTCTTATCTATGCTATTCTATGTAGCACGGACACGCGAGAGGTGTCCGATAGGACACGGACACGGACACGCGGAAACGGCAATTTTGAAAAATAGGGGACACGACACTACGAGGACACGGTGTAAAATAAATTAAAAAATATTTATATATATAATATAATATATAAAATACTAAAATTAATATTATTAAAGCTTCACATTCATAAATAAATTATAAATTTAATTCAAATTTGTTATATACCAAATAACCAAAATACCAAATTAAATATGTACCAAATTAAAAAGAAACATTCATAACAAATTGACAATCAATCAAATATTCAATACATAATTTATAAGACCATAGTCCATAAACTAATACATAAGTATGTCCCAAGACCCAAATTTAAATAAATATAAATTTACTTAAAATAAATCAAATAAAATTAAAACTAAACTTTTTCTAAAAAAAAAAAAAGTCTCTGCCGTGTCCCTCGCGTGTCCCTGCCGTGTCCCCCGCGTGTCCCTGCCGTGTCCGATTTTTTTTTTGCTGGGAAACGTCCCGGACACGTGTCCGAGGCGTGTCCGGGGCGTTTCGTGTCCGATGAGGTGTCCGACACGGACACCTCACCCTAAATGAAGTGTCCGTGCTTCATAGATGCTATTCAATGGTAGAAAGGCTCTCCGCTGCTTGCCACTGCATATACATGTTACACCAAAACATTAATGAAAACTTTTATCTGATAAAAAACACACGTTACACCAAAACAATAGCTTTTAATGTATCTTCTTTGGACAGGCAGACAGATATATTATGCTTTCTGTTCTTAATTTATCTTTCTTATATAGTCACCTTTTTGGCCGGGGCAGGAGAATTCTTGTTTTATCATTGTTCTTTAAATTGGAAGCTTTGCAAGCAAATCTCATTTCATTTTGGTAAAAATATTTGTTTTTGTAGTGTATTACAAGGGAAGGCTTTGAGCTTACCAGAGTGACATTAGTGGATGTTAAAGGACAGGTATGCTTCATCTTATTTATTTTCTCGCTCTACTTTTCGTCCCGTACTTGCATGACCATGAGGTAATCTATTTTTTACTTTAGTAGTTCCATTTTGTTCAAAACTGTTTCCTGATATGTATTTTGGTCCACAGCTAGTTGTTTTTCTGTGTAAAAATGTCATTTGCCCTGATCTTTTTGGTGTTTAATTGTTTTTATGCCGTTTTGAGTTAGTTTATATGCATCAGCCTTGTCAAAAAGCTTTTATTTTAATATGATCCAGCTGGCATATATGTCGGGATTATTTATTTGTATTGTTGACCACTGTCATGATCCAAGCATCCTTTTTCGGTAAAAATGTAACAAGTCAGCACACACATATATACTGCCATTATCATTCAATCAACAATCAAATGACCTCAATACTAAACTGGTTGGGATTGACTATATGAATCGTCTATATCCTTCCTGCACTATTTGGGCTTGCTGCATTACTTTAGAATGAATCAACATGCATATATTTTTGGGATTGGTGATTTGTATAGTTGAATTCTGTAGTTATCCAGGCATATTTTTGAACAGATGTAACAAGTTAGCACATATATATTGCCCTTTGGTCCATGCACCATGTGTTAAGGGATATTATTCCTTTGTATGTGTTTGGGCGAATTTGATGGTCTTTCAGGTTCTTTTTTCTTCTTTTATCCTCCTGTATGGTCATCAAAAGTCTCAACTTGATCTCAAATGTACCTCCCGGCCTGTTACAAGAGATTTTGATGATTGATTAATTGACTCATGGTCTTTCAGATGATATTAATAGGCTACTTCTTTTTCTGTTGCTGGGGGCTAATATCATTAAGCATTTGCAGGTTATGCTGGATAAATTGGTCAAACCATCAAATGACATTGTTGACTACAATACTAGGTACTTCTTATTTCTGATAACTTCTGCATTTTCATTTGCCCACACATGCTAAAATATATACCCCACTGTTCCATTTTATGTGACACTATTTCTTTATTTGTCCGTTTTAAAAAGAATGACACATTTCTAAATTGAGAAATGATTTAATTTTGAACTTCTCATTTTACCCTTAATGAGAGGCTTTATAGCCAAACAAATGTTATGACGCGTTTACAACCACGCTTTTCAAAAGTATTATAGCCGCATAAATATTATATCATGTTTAGGACCACAAGTTTCAAGTCTTCCTTTACCTTACACGCCGTACTGAGTCAAACTACGTCAACATAAATTGGAATGGATGGAGTAGAAGATTAGAGAATCAGCAGTTTAAGCACAAGTTTCAAGTCTTCCTTTTTTTGTTAAGCTCCGTACATAGTCAAACTACGTTAGATAAATTGGAATGGACGGAGTAGCAGATTAGAGAATCAGCCACCATATTGTTTTTGAAGTTTGTGTTTTGTATCAATTTTCAAATGATTTCTGTTGTGTTAATGCCTATTGTAACTCAAGGGTCTTGTGTTTTAGTATAGCTGAAGCCAATCTTCAACTCAGATGGCCTAGACTTTAATAGCTGGATTTAGTGCTTCTTTGACCCTTTTGATGTTGAGGAAGCCATATAAATTTGGTAAATTGGATTAAACCTGTTGTGTATTTAGTATTTTCTTGAGCGCAAAAGTTTGAAGTTTCAGGTAATATTCAGAACTTCCTAGTATAGTCCATGGAAAAGGGTATTGACACGATATACCTTTTTTTGATAAGGGAACCAAGCCGATATAAATCTGGGAAGAGATTCTTTTTGCTAATTCTATTCCCCCCTACCTATATTATAACGATGGTGTCTGGGCCAGTGTGTGCGAACCTTGATAATTTCACCGGATACTTGCTACCTCCAACTTGGTCATGTAGCGAGTAACTCTATCATCCAAAGCAGGCAGATTGAAAGATCACCAAATCTTTTTTTTTGTCTCTGTTGGGATTTGAACCCTGATCGCCTAGGTGTGCATGCACTTCATTTATGACTATACCACAATTGTCTGTTATTTATTTCTCTAAGTTTTCTGCAATTTACAGTCTCTCATTGCCACAAGTCATGGAAAGGTATCTTGTAAGACAAAAAGGGGAAAGAGATACAGAAAGAATAAGAAAAGGGAACTAACTAAAGAATCGATCTTCACAGCCAGTGTTTAATCTCTCTCCGCTGCTTCCCATTTTCAATGTTCTTATTATTTCTGATTCTACATTTGCCTATAAAATCATTCTACATCTCTCTCTTTCTCTTTCTATTGTCTCACTTTTTTCTCTTAATATTTCCACCAACCCTATCTCCTATGGTAGGTATTCTCGAAGTTCTAGACCTCCATTAAAACCAACTCATCTCGCCTGAAACCACACTTTCCAAGCAAGGTTTAGACTCTAAGGTGTTTCTCCAAACTTCTAGCCTATCGTTAACTCCATCGCGCGTCTTGTCAATCAAAACTATATCGTCTGCAAATAACATACACCACAACACCTCCTCTTGAATGTGTCGTGTCAATTTGTCCATCACTAAGGCAAAAAGATATGGGCTAAGGGTTGATCCCTGGTGCAACCACATCATGGTCGAAAAGTGCTCCGAGTCACCTCCCTCTGTTCTAAACCGGGTCTTGACACCCTCGTACATGTCTTTAATTTCTCTGACATAAGCCACAAGTACACCTCTAGACTCCAAACATCTCTATAGGACCTCGAGGGACTTTATCAGCCTTTTCTAGATCAATAAACACCATTTGTGAGTCTCTCTTCTTGTCCCTGTACTGCTCTAGAAATCTCTTTACAAGATGAATATCTTCTGTAGTCGATCGTTCCGGCATGAATTCGAATTGGTTCCCGGATATACACATCCCTCAATAATATTTGTCAAGAACAAAGAGGGAAGACAACTAATTGTTAGAATAGATGATTTCATGTATAGTATCCTACTAGGAAAATGATAGTAATGTAGAATAGAAATAGGATTTCATATATCGTATCCTACTAGGAAAAGGATTGTAATGAAGTGTCTATAAATAGAGCTCAGTTTAAATGTAGATACAACAATTCAATAATATATTTTCCCTCATAATTTTTATCATAGCTTCTACGATCTTGATAGATAATCAAAGAGCTTTCATTGCCGGCGAGCAGCACTAGCCAATGTGTCGCCTGTCTGGCCAAAGATAATGGTAGAGTGAAGATTGTAGAGAACTTTAAGATATTTATAAATAAAATATTGTCAAAAAAAGTATGCGTGAACAGTGTTGCATGAACAATGCCTCGTAAACAGTGTCACATGAACAATATTTTTCCGACGTGAATAGTAATTTTGGCGTGAACAATTACTAGATATCGATCTTCAGAACTAGGGTTCCAGCGAGTCCACGCTGTCTTGGGGCATTCTTTTAAGAATTGTTTTTACTATGAGCATCACATAGAGATTCCGAACTAATCCATACCACTTTTTTCGAGGTTCAACAACTTTTTCGGCATAATTTCTTTTCCTGTAGGGTCATCATTACGATCCTACCCACAAAATACCATTACATGTGCCTCAATTTCGGCGATTGTTTTGCGTCCCATAGAGTCGTGTCATTACTTCGATCCTACCCACAAAATACCGTCACAGTCTGGTGCCTCAATTTCTGCGATTGTTTTGCGTCCTCTTTCAGAGCATTAGTAAGAAAGTATCCGTTGTGCAATATTTCAGAGAAGATTTGAAAAAATAATAAATATCACCACCGCGCATAATTTTTCCGGTGATTGCTAGTGTCACATCTCTCCAGTGGTGTTGTGCAGAATTGGACACCACCACAACATAGATAAGGTTCAAGCTAGTGAGAGACTAATTATTGTGCAAATTTTCAACAATTTTCAGGAAAGCAAATCAGTCACTGTGCAATATTTTCGGTGACAACATAGCTGTCCGCTACAAAATTACTTTCGGGTAGTGTTGCGCAAATTCCAACACCAGATCAGTCTCTTTCGACCAGACCAAAACTCAGTCAGCGGCTCCGACAAATACCCCTCACGTGCCATTCAAAGTGCCAGCTCCGGCTAGCGTGTCAGATCCACGCGCCGCGCATGCACTTTTTGTCAGCCAGATCCACACGCCGCGCATGCATCTTTTTTCAGCCAGATCCACACGCCGCGAATGCATTTTTTCCGGCCAGATCTTGGTGATTTTCTTCTTGGGTTGTGTTCGCCAGATTCCATTCATCTTTCAAGTCAGATTTCGCTACGTCTCTCGGTTTTGATATGTTAAACTCCAAAAACACGGGAATCGAAAGTTCAAGTCCTATGATTACTTCAAAACCCTCTTCCTAAGAGATCAAAAAATTCATATCATAATCCCTAATCCATAATCCATGAAGAAGCGACGAGGACGAGGTCGTCTTGGAAGATCTCGATCTAGGTGTAGTTATTGTAATAGGCTTGGACACATTCGTGAAGAATGTTATTCTCTCCACGGTAACCTTGAGGAGGAAGTTATACGGAGCAACCACCTGATGTTGTTGCTCAATGGGAGTCTAACTTGGTGTGTCGATTGCGTCGGTCACTTTATGGTCTGAAATAGTCTCCCAGAGCCTGGTTTGGGTAATTCATCACAGTAATTCAGGAGTTTGACATGACTCGTACTAAAGGTCTCATCAGACTGAAGTATTTTCTAGGTATTGACGTTGCTCAATCCAGATCAGGTATACTCTTCGGTGATATTATTACAAAATTTGTGAAGTCGAGTGATCAACTTGCAAATATTTTCACCAAGTCCCTCACTGGTCCTCGTATTAATTACATCTGTAACAAGCTCGATACATATGACTTGTATGCACCAGCTTGAGGGGGAGTGTTAGAATAGAGAATTTCATATATAGTATCCTACTAGGAAAATGGTTGTAATGTAGAATAGGAATATGATTTCATATATAATATCAATGTAGAGTTAAGGTTCTGCGTACACTCTACCCTCCCCAGACTCAACGTTGTGGGATTTCATTGGGTATGTTGTTGTTGTTGTTGTATCCTACTAGGAAAAAGATTGTAATGGAGTGTCTATAAATAGAGCTCAGTATAGTCATGTAGATACAACAATTCAATAATATATTTTCTCCCATAATTTCTCACACTAATAAATAAACCCAGGGACTTATCTTCATTTTCTTGAAATTCTTAGTCCTTCAGTTAAAAAAAAGTGCAGCCCGGTGCACTAAGCTCCTGTTATGTGCGGGGTCTAGGGAATGGCTGGGACCACAAGTGTCTATTGTACGCAACCTTACCCTGCATTTCTTTAAGAGACTGTTAGTTACAGTTATCTATTTTTTTTGTGGGATGGAAACACATCCAGAAGAACTTCGTATGTGAGCCTTTAACTTGAAAGGACATTTTTAGCTAATTTGCAGTTTAAATATATGTTCTTCCTCTCTTTTCATGAAGTGATTGTCTTGCTTTATGTTGATCAATCTGAACTTTTGCAGGTATAGTGGAATTACCTGTCAGATGTTGGAAGATGTGACTACCACTCTTAAAGATATCCAGGTTCATCACTAGAGCCTTTTGTCAGCTGACCTCTTTGTCCCATTTTAGTAATGAAAGAAGCTATCCGCATAAAAAGTTTCTTGCATCTGCTTAGTAGACTGATTTGCTATACATTTCCTATTTGTTTAAGCTAACTATCTTTTCTTTCTTCAGGAGGAGTTCTTGAAACTGGTTCACAAGGAGACCATTCTGGTTGGGCATTCCTTGGAAAATGATTTGTTAGCCCTGAAGATCAGTCATAATTTGGTAATTGATACCGCTGTGTTGTACAAGCATCCACGAGGATCCTACAAAGTTGCTCTTCGCGTTCTGAGCAGAAAATTTCTTGGCAAGGAGATACAGGAATCAGACAATGGGCATGATAGCGTTGAAGATGCAAAAGCTACATTGGAACTAGCACTACTAAAAATAAAATATGGTAGGCTATTTCCTTTTCTACACAGCTAATGCACCACTAAATATTGTGCATTCTAAACTCTTATGGCCCCTTTGGTTGGCTTATTGAATACAAGAAAAAGGGAATGGATGAAAGTGTCTTTTTTTGCCTTTTCTCCTTTCGGTTCCTCTTAATATCTCCTCGTTAAGTTGGGCCTATAAAAGCTCTGGCCCATAGCCGGCTGTGTTACCCTATTTCTCTATCCCATTGTCCTTTCTTTTATGAAATTTGAAAGGTCTGCTCCATCCCCTTTCCACCTGTGGCCTTTTTAGATCACGATCTGCTTCAGCTTCTGAAGGGAATCTGAAGAGCAATGAAACATCTCTAAACCTAGAATCTTTCAGGTGGGCAGTTTCTCTCCTGCTTCCTGAGTTACTTCACCTCTTAAAACCAAGAAGATTGCTTCATTATCTCTGCTGTAAGATGACACTCTCCCTCAAGGATGATGCTATCCAAATTGCAGCATCTGTTGAAACCTTAATTTTTTATTTTTTACCGGCATATTAAAATTTGGATTGAGTTTTTACTTCTGTGTGCCATAGAACAGGCTTAAATTACCAGATAAGTCGAAGTCCATGGAGTTTGTGGGTAAAACGCTTCCCTGGAAATGCATCTTGTCGTCTGGGTTAGACAGAAGGAGAACTTCTCTCTCTAAAGTAACGAATACTTCCTTGTTTATTGCCTTTTATCATGCCTAGTTTAATGTAGTTTAAACTTTGTGAGTACATTATATTAAAACCAGATATACAAGCAAGCCATTCTTGTGCTTTCTTTCTCCAATCTCTGTTTACCTTCATTTTCTTTTCTTTCTTTTTTTTCGTCGAAATGGAGTTCTTTTTATGCTATTTATGTTGCTTATGATGGCCCATCACCAAATCTTTTCCTTTTTGCTTTTTGCTTTTTGGATCAATGTATCCTAGACTTCATTGGGCTGTAACTTCCTGAACTAGGGCCTGATTTTGGCATACCTCCATCTCAACAATTATTGAGGCGGAAGCTTCTTTCAGTTCTGAGTGACTCTGGCAAAGGATCGTCAATCATTGATAATATATCCATAGTGAGGAGATACGGTGCTGAATTGTCCGATACAATTCCAGTATCATCTGATGATGAAGCTCTTTCAAAAGCCATTAAAGAGGTGAGTCAAAAGAATCTAGTTTGTTAGATTGTTAAAAAGCAGGCTGATTGAGAATCCGACAGCTGACTATACTGGCATCGCTTGTTTTGATAGGTCAGAAATGATAAAGTACAGTTTATCTGGACGCAATTTCCAGAGCTATATGCATATTTGAGGAAGCAAGCAGATGACTCTGAGAAGCTAAATAAAAAGTTGGCAGAAATGATAGCATTGCTTACGTGTGAGAAACAGTCTAATAGCAGAAAAAGCATCAAATTTGATGCCACTCCTGAACTGAAGGATATCTTAAGCCGCATGAATCGCAGAGTCAAGAGCATTTACTCCAATCTTCCTCTAAATGCTATGCTTATTATTTGCACTGGTCATGGAGACACTGCAATAGTTCAAAGGTAAAATCTTTTTAAGCTGGATTGTTTGTTTCCAAGGAATAATAAATGCACAACTGGCCCTCTCCTGAATTTGAACTAAACGTAATGGTAGTCATTTACTGGGTTTTAGGGTCAAGATTTAGCTTTAACCTCTATAGCGCTGGCCTTGGATCGACTTGTGTGAAAAATTGCTTCTTTTTATTCACTTTGCCAATTTCATGAACACAAGGTCATATTCTATCTCTTTAGCAGGCTTTCAATATTTAGTAGTTAATACTTACATGTTTAAGATAATGGAATTTTTCAAAATTCTAGAGAATTTAAAATGAGAATTTCGTGGTTGAAGAAGAATTCAAGATTTTTTTATTTATCTCATATTTTAGTATTACTTCGTTCAGCTTTCCTGTGAAATTGTTGTATTTTTTAGAAAATGATTTTTTTATTTAGTTTTTAATTGTTGTACTTCAATTATTGTTTAACACGATATTAACCAGTACTGGATTGTATAAATAAAAGTTTTTACATAGGCCAAGATTATTATTATTATTGGAAACAAATTCCTATCCAGCTCAAAACCAGAACCTTTTTTGGATATACATCAGATTTCAACACGAAACCAATTATCTAAGGAGAATCGTGATAATCTTGTTATTATTAATTACCTTAAGACAATCCTACATTATAGTCCATGTATAACTGTCGACAAACCAAATTTGTCCTTACTGCACTGTGTAGACAGGCGGTTTACCTTACCAGATCAAATGATAATCGTCCAGTTTGTGTTTGACTGCAATATTGTAAAAACAGGCATTCTTTTGTATTCTTTTTATACTTACGGCTGTTATTTTTTTCTTCCTAACAAATTTGTGAAGTCTTAAAGCTGTTTATTTTCTACCAGTGATTATTTGCTGAGAGGTTTCATCATCATCAAAAAAAAGATACCCCCCCCCCCCAGGCTCACAGTTTTTCTCTATTATATATTCCTTTTTCAAAACTTTCTGCTACCTCTTTTTGTCCTTTATCTTTTTCCAAGGTGGCATGAACCAAGTATAGTTCAGTCTATCTATATATAAGTGTTCCACAGCTTCTCCTATTAGTGCTTTTCTGCCTGCTGATCCTGCAATTGTTATTTGGGGAAGTCGGAAGTTTGTCCAGTTTAGTACTGTGTGATTGAAATTTTACATTAGATTCTTGAATAAGTTGCCAGTTGCATGGAAATCCAGGAAGTATCGGATTTCCTATCTTCTAGTTGCCAGTCTTTTTTGTAGTTTTAAGGGTGATAATATGTTATTGTTTAGCAAAATTTGCTAATTATATTTTCTCCCTTTTGTGCATACAGAGTGAGGAAGATCTTGTCGGAGGAGACTGACGCCTCGATGTCCTGTGAGAAAATTGCTAAAGTCTTGGAAGAGTTGCAGGCGCAAGCTGAAGTTGGTTTGTGCTTTGTAGGTGTCAAACACTGATCATATTTGTTATCTATCTCAGACTATCTTATTCTTACTCTTATTGCAACCACCTTTATAACCCAGTTTATGAGGGTAGAAATAGAATAGGAAATCTGCAAAATGAGGGCAATTTTCCTATGAGGGATTTTTCATGTAAAGTTAGTTCATAATGTGTAAGCTTGTATATGTAAGGTATCTTGTTGCCTTTCATTGTTTATGTGGCCATTAACGAGGAACTGAACCGCATATCAGAGTTGTATGGCCAACTTATTACACTTTTCTACGTGAGTTGTACGGTTAATGTATTATACTTTTCTATGTACTTGGCTATTTCTAGGTTATATATGCAAATGTTAAAAACCTGATACATCTTTTACTGGTACTGTTTGGTTCTTCTCTTATGGACGGCCAATTGATGATTGAGGTAAAGGCATAAGTAGTGAGAAATTAGAAGGAGAAGAAAAGAGAAGAGAAGAGAATTTGGGAATTAGTCGCTTGATTATTCCCTCAAGCTAATGAGATTATATAGCTATTATAGAGTGCAAATATGAAAAGAAAATATTACACAATCTCTTAATTGTCTAATTATAGGGATTTGGAGATATTCTCATGTCTATACTATTATTATAGCGATTTGGGGATATTCTCATATCTTCATTATTTAATTATATCATATTTAACACTCTTCCTCAAGCTGGAGCGTATATGTCATATGTTACTAGCTTGCTACAAATATGGTCAATTCTGGATTCTCGGAGTGATTTTGTGAAAACATTTGCTAGTTGCTTTTGAGTTGACAAAACACGTGTCGATGTATCCAGACTCGATCTTCTCTCGAATGAAGTGACAATCTATCTTAATGTGCTTCGTTCTATCATGAAACACGACATTAGAAGCGATATGTAGTACAACTTGGTCATCACAAATCAATTTCATCGGTTCAACTCCTCCCATCTTCAATTCTTGGAGAAGTTGTCTCAACCATATAAGCTCACACGTAGCAATGTCATAGCTCGATACTCTGCCTCTATGATTGATCTAGTCACAAGATCTTGCTTTTTTACTTTTTCAGGATATTATATTGCCTTCAAGTAGAACACAATAACCTGAAGTGGAATGTCTATCAGAAGGAGATCCTGTCCAATCTGCATCACAATATCCAACAATGTGGGTGTGTCCCTTGTCTTCATACAATAAACCTTGTCCTGGAGAGATTTTGATATATCATATAATGCAAATCACTGCATTTCAGTGACTATCACAAGGTGATTGCAGAAACTGGCTAACTACACTAACAACAAATGAGATGTCTGGTCGTGTGATCGTAAGATAGTTGAGTTTGCCAATAAATCTTCGATATGTGCTAGGATCTTTTAGAGACTCTCTCTGTCCTGGAATAAGATTAGTATTTGAATCCATCAGAGTGTCCATATGTTTGCAATTCAACATACCACTGTCTTCCAAAATATCTAGAGCATATTTCCGTTGTGTAATAGCAATACCATTGCCAGACTGTGCCACTTCAATGCCTAGAAAGTATTCCAGTTTGCCTAAATCCTTAGTCTGAATGTGAATTTAAAGGTGTTGTTTGAGTTGAGCAATACCTTCATGATCATCACATGTGATAACAATATCATCAACATAAATAATTAAAAAATACATTTGCCATGAGACGAATGCCTATAAAATACGGAGTGATCAATTTATGTTCGGATCATTCCAAATTGTTGGACAACAACTCGAAAATGACCAAACCATGCTCTAGGAGACTGCTTGAGATCATAAAGGGATTGAAGAAGTCTACAGACTAGTCCAGACTCCCCCTGAGCAACAAATCCTGGTGGCTGCTCCATATAAACCTCTTCAGCAAGTTCTCCATGAAGGAATGCATTTTTTATGTCCAGCTAAAAAAAGGGCCTAATGATTCATATAGAGATTAGAAGACGTATAGAGGCCATCTTGGAAACTGGTGAGAAAGTATCACCATAGTCAATGCCATAAATCTGAGTGTATCCCTTAACAGTCAATATCGCTTTGAGACGGTCAATAACTCCATCCGATCGTACCTTAACTGTGAATACCCAACAACAACCAACATTGATTTTGCCTTTAGATAAAGGAACAAACTCCCAAGTACTATTATCATGTAAAACAATCATCTCTTCAATCATAGCCTGACGCTAATCTGGATGAACCAATGTTTCTGCCACAGTCTTAAAAACTTTGACAGTGAATAAGCTAGTAACAAAAGCCTTAATATGAAGGTGACGTGCGATGATAACTTAAACAAATATAAATGGGAGTTTGATTGAAAGAAGTTCTAGTACCTTTATGAAAATAAATGGAAAGATCATCTAATGAGTGGTCGACCGAAGTAGGAGACATTGTTGGAGCAGGTAATGAGTCACCAGGAGTGCTTTGTGTACCTGTATTAGAGTTAGAGATACTAACTGGATTAACAGACTCAGAAAGAGGTTGAGATCGCCGGGAATAGACCTTAAGAGACGGAGGTGGAGATGGGGGGTGGAACAATTGAAATTGGTAGGACTGTTGATATGCCCTTCTGAGTTTTCACATTCGAAGAAAAATACGGAGAAGTCTCAAAGAAAGTAACATCTGCGGAGATCAAATACTTATTGGTAGAAGAATCAAAGCATTTATAATCTTTTTGCAGACGAGAATATCCGAGAATTAATAGGAATAATATAATATCAACATTATTATATTTATTATTCCTATTACTGTTCTGATACTAATTTCTGGGCGGATCTTTTTTCACCTAATAACCCTAAAGAGGGAAGCAGATAGAGGACCGAGTGTGGACTTTTGTACTGCAAAACAGATTAAGGCATACAATTGATTAAATAACAGTAATAACAACATCACCCCAAAATCGTAAAGGGACATGATTGTGAATGACCAATGCGAGTTGTTTCAATTAGATGTCTGTTCTTTCGCTCAACAACTCCATTTTGTTGAGCAGTATGTGCACATGAAGATAAGTGCAATATGTCCTGAGATGACCCAAAAGAAGAGAGAGAAGTAGAGAAATATTCTTGGGCATTATCACTTATTAACTTCTTAATGGGAACACCAAATTGATTGCAAATTTCAGCACATTTTTTTTGAAAGATAGAGAATAGCTCAGATCTATTTGTATTAAAAATAACCATGTGCACCGAGAATAATCGTCAATGAAAGTCACAAAATAATGAAAACCTAAGGAAGAACTGACACGACTTGGACCCATATGTCTGAATGGATAATTTCAAACATAGAAGTGACCCTATTATTGACACGCTTTGAGAAAGAGGCACGAGTGTGCTTACCAAGCTGACACGACTCACATTCTAACAGAGATAAATTAGGAATCATCTTTTGCAGTTTCAAGAGACTCGGATGACCCAATTGACTATGGAGAAATTCAGAGAAAACAACGGAAGTGAAAGCAACATGTGGCGTTGGAATGGATAGCAAATACAATCCTTGTTACTCATATCCTTTTTAAAGTATGTGTCCCGTACTTCAATCCTGCACAAGAACATAATCATCAAGGAAGGTTACAACACATTTCATATTTTTAATTAATTTGCTAATGAAAATAAGATTATATGGACATTCAGGTGCAAAAAGGTTTGATTTTAAAGGTATGAAAGGTAGATGGTGAGATATACCTACCCTTTTTATAATAGTGTTTGATCCATTAGCCAAAGTAACAATAGAGAGGGTAGAGGGAGTAGTAAAAGTATATAGAGTATGTTTGTTGCTAGAAATATGGTCAGAAGCACCAGAATCAAGAATTCATTGTTCCTGAGATGAAGATTGTGCGATATGAGCAAAAGGGTTACTAGATTGCACTGGACAAGCATATGATGAAGTTGATGATTGTTGCATTAATGCTTTGTACTGAAGGTATTCATGATAGTCTACCGGTTAAAGTGATAGATGGAGATGATTCATCCCTGATATCAAGTATAGTAATTGTAGGTGATTGTGGTGAGGAGAAAGTTGGTCTTCCAATATTCTAACTTTCATTCCTTTCAAACATTTTTATTTTACATGTAATATAAAATAACAACTACTCTTGATTTATCACCAAAAAAATACAAAAATCAGGTAAAAGAACAGAACAAAGGAAATACAGAGGAACAATAACATATCTGACAGAAAAATCTGCTTGATGCACATAAGAGAGATTCAGAAAAACTGATATCACCTGGTGAAAGAAGAGATCCAGTCGACCAAGTAGAATCAAAATTTATTGGTTGGAGATGTTGTACCAATATAGTTGAATTAACAAACCAGATTTTGGGAACCTCTATTTTCCCTTTTTTTGGCAGAATCTACTGAATCTTTTTCTTGTGGAGAAAAAAAGACGTATGTGATACCATGAGAAATTAGTAGGAGAAGAGAAGATAATTTGTGAATTAATCGCTTGATTATTCCCTCAAGCTAATGAAATTATATAGCTGTTACAGAGAGAAAATATGAAAAAATATATATTACACAATCTCCTAATTGCCTAATTGTAGGGATTTAGAGATATTCTTATATCTATACTATTATTACAGAGATTTGGAAATATTTTCATATATTTATTATTTAATTATATCATATCTAATAGTGCTCCACCCAAAAGTGCTATAAAGTCTGACTCAAGTTGATACTGGAGAAAGAAGAAAAAGAGCCACTAGGTTCATATCTTAACTGGTAATTGTTCTGAGTTGAATTAGAAGATTTAAACCTAGCTTAAAATGCAAGATAAATGTATCCTACAATGTTATGATAAGTGTGTGCACTTCGACTAATTTAATATGCACACTGTATAGTCACAAACACTTGTCTCGGACTTTAATTAGCCCCTTCATACTTCGATCCAACCAAATAATGAGACGAATGAGAAGTCAGAAATTAAATAAAAAAAATAACATAATATTTAGCTTCAACTGAACAAGCTCGACCTTCATACATTTATAGGCCAAAAAGCTTGTGACAGTTTATGCTGCTTAAGCAATCATGCGAACTTGTTCCTGATTTAGGAGAATCCTCATACACTTTATAAATGACTACGCCTCTCAAACAAGTTAGAGCCAGCTATAAAAATCCTCGCTTCTCAATTTAAGCTTAAATTTGTCAATCAGCATACCAAAATAAAATAAAATAAAAGTGAAAAATTAACTAGATATATCACAAAGTCGGATCTCGCTAAAAGTTGATCCAATGCACACCATTGTTTGTTTCTGAGAGAGCACACGTCGTTACTATTTCCAAGCTGAAGCGACAGTCAAGGTCTTCTCTTCCCACCCGAAATGGAGTGCACCTGCCTCCTCCTTTAGTTTGTACCTTTCACTATATTGCTTGATAAGATTCTGGATCAAGTCATAGACATTTCGGCTAATTGGGCATGGATTGAAACCAGCCATCATCATCCTAGCTCTCCACTTTCCTGCAACCTCATAACGCTCTATTCGCTCCAATCCCTCACAGGCAACAATGTTGATGATATCACGTGCAAGGCATTGCCGTTCTACATTAACCCTCTCTTGGCTATCCCTTGAAAGAGTTGCATCGAGAGACTCGAATACAGCAGAATAGTAGTTGTAGACTTCTACAAACCTTTGTAAAAAGGGGGCGGTGTTAGTGTTCATGTCTTGCTCAACAACTGTTACCAGCTTAGGATTTAAGCTCTTCACCATCCGCAGAAGCTGATCTCTCTGGTTTACCGTTGATACACTTTCATCAGGCATGTGATGAAGCTGGAACGCGAAGTTCACAATAACAGCTTCACCAGGACGGCGGTTCAACATTTCCGGGGTGACTAATGCAGTGTTTGAAGGCACTGCTTGGAATTCGAAAGAGATGTTATGATCTTTGGCCAGCTCAGCAAGCCTTAGACCGATTACGTTAAGGCCTCCAATAGCACGTTGGACAGATTCAGGGTCGTCTACCCCGGTTAACCTCAAATGGGGCGGCTTACCGGGCATAGTAGCCAATGTCTGGAACAAAGTGTAATATTGACTTCCTTGATTAATGTCAAAATCGATGATGTGAACTCTTTTCTCATCTTCAAAAGCCTCTAGTATCGCACCATTTGCTGCCATAAAACCAAACCTGAAATACGGACATACTTCAAAGAGGACTTGCATAGCAGAGAGTCTCTCGGAAGAGGGGACTTCTTTGCATTTTAGAGCTTTATAAAGACCTTTGCCAGATGTCGCCATTCGAGCTGCAAGAGCTTCTACCATATAAGCTGCAGTTCTTTCAAGAGGATCTCCCTGGATGGAAACCATCTGCCTGAGCTCATTAATCATAAATGACGCTTGTTCAATGTTCCCGTCTTGAATAGCAACAGCACAACTAAAAAGCATCTGCTTTGGAGTTTGAGGAGCAGTTACAGATATTTCCTTGTAGCTACTACTACTACTGATATTAGAATAGGCAGATGTAGACTCCTTCGGAGAGTCATTAAGTTGACTAAACCATTCACCATCTATGTCCATACGAGCAAATACATCATCTCCTTCAACTTCGTTATCATCAAAAAGTACCCTCTCAAGTTCTTGAAGCTTAAGTGTCACCCTTCCATCATCATATAGTAACGAATCTGGACTTCGATTGACAAAGTCTTCGGAATCATAACTAACCTGACACACACTGTAATCTCTTGATGGTTGGAAAGAAGACGAATGCCTCTGTTGGAATGGATTCTTCGAGACATCTGAAGGTGATGTGTTTAGAAGTTCTTCCGAAGGTGAAGGAGAGTCCAGCAAATACTTAGGATCATAACTGTCTGTGCTGCTAGACTCGGTTGCATACATAATCCCACGTGCATTTTTGGTGTACAAGCCAGAGTTATCGTTGTGACCATTTGGAAAATAGAGCTTTCCATTTCCAATTGATCTTACAGATCTAACTAAAGACATGTTTCACTTACTATTCTTATTCTCAAGACAAAACTGCTTGAAATGTTTCCCTTACAAAAGCTGCTATTCAATTCAACCAGAAACTGGTGCCGGATCCCTGAAACATCAATAGACACAGTCCGATTAGACAAAAGAAACCAGTAATGTAAAAGAAGAAAAATATTAAATGACAACTAATGGGAGAATCTGAACATACTTGGAAAGTGAAAAAATAGGAGATAAATGCATTGTTGCTCAATATGATCCCTTATGCACTGGATAATAATTCAGGGGACAAATATTCAACATATGAGATAGAATGCAGCAGGAAACAGACGATTCAGCAACAGAAAATGATTATAGTGAAAGAATATGTACTCTACTCTCTATAACTATTCAAAATCCTTGGAGCTTTTTAATTTCAGGAACCATATCTATGAAACCAACGGAATTAAAAAGCTACTCATCAATGATAGCAAGTTGTCTCCGTGACAGGCCGTCTCAAACATTTTGGGGCCCTGTTCGAATTCGTAAAAGTGGGCCCTTAATTGGGCTAACATTTGCGAATTATGGGCCTTTACAGTAAATTCTGGCTAATACTACTTAATAAAAAATGAAAAAAGGGCTCTAAATTCTTTCATTTTTCGGGAACCCTATGCGGTAGCACACTTTGTACGGGTCCAAAGACGGCTCTGCTCCGTGACAAACAGTATTAACCCCTAAAATCACTAAAACTTTTCAAGCTTAAAACTAATTATCAAGAAATACCATTATTATCTATCTAACAGTCCAGGACTTTCAATCATCCAAATGGACTATACTTTTGTGTAGTTAGAATTTTCCTTAGTTTGTTACTCATGCTTAGGGCTGTTAGCGGTTCGGATACACCCGGTAATTACCCGAGAACCGGACCGATACTCGGACCGAAACCTTAACGGTCCGGATTCCCCGGTAAAATACCCGGTAACCCCCCCCCAGCCAGCAAGCCCCCCAACAGTCCTCCTCCTGCCAGCTCTAATTAGTTGTAAATTGATCAAACTTTATATGGTCATAACTTTGCGCTCGGACGTCCGTTTTACCTAAATTGTTTTTTGATTTCGCGTATTTTTTCGATACGGGGGTGGCCAAACTGCTGAAGCGGTTTGATTCCGCCGATTTCTCCAAAAACGTCCATCTTGCCCCTCAATTTCACTTTTTCCCCAAATCGTTACGTTTTTCCCCTTTTCAAATCTAAATATCTCGCGATGTACAATTGATTTCAACGTAAAAATTTGGTGGCACCGCATCCGAGAATGTCAATTTCAGTATTGGAAATTCAATTTAAAAAAACGGTCCGACCGCAAATTCTTACGGTCCGACCGATAGGTTTCGTCCGACGGATCTCGTTCCAGGACCGAAACCTTATCGGTCCGGGACCGGTCCGGACCGATAACAGCACTACTCATGCTCCTTCAGCACTCGAAGAACGACTGTTGGAATTTTCGACATGTCTATCGTTCACACAAAAATAGAGAAATGGAAGAGGATATTTAATATAACCAGTTCTTGCTTTTGAGACAAGGTACTAAAAAGTTGGAAGCAAGAAGGGCTTTAGCCTATTAGAGATTCAACAAAATACCAAAAAGAACATACAGCCTCAACAAGAATATCCCAAAACCCTTTGATTTCTACAGATCTATCCTCCTCCTCAGTATAAATATGGTAATCACAGCAACATGATCCATACACAAATTATTCTACAAAAGTTGTTAACAGAAAAAGAACTTCACTTTAAAAGCAACCTAGATGAAGCAAAGTACCACCAAATTCAGAACCAAAAACAACAAGAACAGCAAGTCAAAGAAACCAAACCAAATTTACCTGTCTAGTTGAACTCAGATTATTGGCTGTAGAGAGAAAAATCAACAACACCAATCTGCAATTTTTAATTTGTGAACAGATACAGATGAATTTCAAGATTCTTCTTAGAAGAAAAGCAAATCCTTAAGGCCTTTGACTAAGGTAAAGAGAATTAAACATAGGAGCAAGTAAACAGATATATACCCTTTTATGGTATATTAGCAATCAAAATATCTTCAGTAGGTAAAAATCCAGCAAGCATAAAGACTGGACCACAAACATAAAAATTAAATAAAAAGATTTATTCTTTGGTGCTAAAAATTCAACCTTTATGAAAAGATCAACTTTCAAGACTTTAAAGAGAGTTGAAACAATTCGAGAAAGAGGAATGAGAACACCCTTTTAATTTTTTATATACTTGCAAAGAAGCTTCCTAGAAATCCAAGAAAATCAAACCCTTTTTACTTTTTTTTTCATTCTACTATGGATTAATACTAGTATTAGTATTTTTGTTTGTGTGCATGTATAATACCAAACTGTCTGTCAATACAAGATTAAAGTTGCAGATATGCTGAGATGGATGTGCGGGTATACAAAGAGGTATATGATTAGAAATAATGATATCTGGGATAGAGGCATTGGTGGAGGATAAGATGCGGGAAGCGAGTTTGAGATGGTTTGAGCATGTGCAGATGTGAGACACAAATGCCCCAGTGCAGAGGTGTAAGAGGCTGGCTATGGACGAGTTCAGAAAGGGTAGATGTAAGCCAAAGAAGTATTGGGGAGATGTGATTAGACGGAATATGACGCATGTGTAAATGACCGAGGACATGACCTTAGATAAGGGGTTGTGGAGGACACAAATGAGGGTAGAAGGGTAGTAGTTAGTTGAGCGTAGTCCTACTTACGCTTACAAACTGGTAGTTGTAATGTTATTATTATAATATATCATACTAGTAGGCGCATTATTGTTTTATAGTCCTCTGTCGTTTTATTTTCGCTGCTATGTATTTTTTAGTGTACTTTGTTTATTTTATTTACATGTGTTAGTTACTGTTTCTTTTTTCAGAATGCGCTATCATGACTTATACGCTTTTGATATCAGCAATTTTCATACTACTTTAAATTTTTCCTAATCGTTGCTTTTGCTTGTTTTATTCTTGCTTTGGTTTTGTTTGGCTTATGCTTATGCTCTATCTTGAGCCGATGATCTCTCGGAAACAATTGCTTACCTATCAAGATAAATGTAAGGTCACCCCATTGTGAGATTTTATTAGGTATGTTGTTCTCTTTCTATACCAGAACAAGTTGGTTGACACAGTACAAGTAGTTGTGTGTGACAAATTACAAAAGGGAAGCAGTGTGATCCATGCCAGTTTTTTCATTTGTCCCCACACTACAAAAATACAAATGAATCTTGATCATTGAATGAAAATCTTTTGGACTATATTTCATTGTTACATGTGAGATGAGCATGAAGAACGGGTGTACAGTGTACTAGATGATGTTTATTTGCTTCTTCTTGTTTATTTCGTTATCATTTTCGTTGTGGTTGGTGACGTTTTGTGCACGTCATGTTTATATTGATGAATTCAAGCCATATCGTAGTAATTTTTTATCGCATAGTTAAATGTTAGTGATATGCACCCTATAATTTTTAAGATTTATAGATACTATTTTAGTCTCAAAATATTTGTTGCTTTTATAGAAAATATTTGTCTTAAAATACTCCGTCTGAATAAAAAAGAGTGTTTACTTAGATTTTTTTCTTGAGTAAAAAAGAGTGTACTTATCAAATAAAAAAAACTTAACTAATTGTTTTTAGATTTGTCCTTATTAAGTGCTATGTGATCAAATTTCAATACCAATAAGGGACAATTTAATCAAATTACTTATTTTTTAGGAGTTAGTATTTTCTTAAGGGTGTGTAAATGTCACGATCCGACCTCGGGCCCGCGACTGGTGCCCTACCTGGGCACCCTTACAGGTATACATCAGAGAAAATCAGCGGAATATACATGAAACTCATAACGTACATTAACATGAAAATAAACAACAGGCTAGCCGATAAGGCTACCTCCCTGGACATATATATATATACACAAAGCCAAAAGCAGTTACATCCTTTTTCTTTTACAAGCTGACCCACAAGATATGACTACAGACCTCTAAGAGTATTGACATAACAACTGTGACGGGACAGGGCCCCGTCATACCCCTGAAGGTACAATAACTGACAATACCAGGGATCTGAACCAAAGATAAGCCTCCGAAGTAATGGAGCTTTTTCCCAAAAACTGAACAGAGATCCTAAGAGCAAGGATCACCAACCTGCGTACCTAATACCTGCGAGCATGAACGCACTTCAAGGGGTCGATAACAACAGGTACCGAGTATGGAACGGAAATAAGGTACAGTAAACAAATCATAACTGTACAAAAGAATGACAGGGGCAAGTATAAAAAGTAAATACCAGATCCTACCGTGCCATTACAACTCATGAACTTAATCGCACATTATTATCTTTTCCCATTTTCAATAAGAGTTATAATCAAATTCTTACGTACATACTTAGGAAAAATCATCAAGTCCATAAACACATAACTTACGTATCTTGCATAACATAATCCGGCCCTTTATGGAGGGACGTCTCATTCTGAAGTTCACTTTGATTATCCATACGTGATAACGTAACCCGGCCCATTTGCGGGACATGGTGAAATCATAAAAGAAAAAGTCTTCCCACGAAGGTATACTGCCCGGCCCATTCTGGGACGCGATAAAGTCATATAAGTCTGCCCATAAAGGTATACTGTCCGACCCATTCTGAGACGCGATAAAGTCATATAAGTCTGCCCATAAAGGTATACTGCCCGACCCATTCTGGGACGCGATAAAGTCATATAAGTCTGCCCATAAAGGTATATCGCCACCATTCTCGGGACGCGATAAAGTCATATAAGTCCGCCCATAAAGCTATATCGCCGGCCATTCTGGGACGCGATAAAGTCATATAAGTTCGCCATAAAGGTATACCGCCTACTATTCCTGGGACGCGATAAAGTCATATAAGTCTGCCCATAAAGGTATACTGCCCGGCCCATTCTGGGACGCGATAAAGTCATATAAGTCTGCCCATAAAGGTATACTGCCCGGCCCATTCTGGAACGCGATAAAGTCATATAACATTTTAAACCATCTTTTCTTACTTTTTCTTAAGTCGTTATAACCACTTCCCATAAAGCTATTATAACAACCTTTCATTTTGGAGAACTTAATACACTTTCATTTCTTACAACATTAGGGAAAACTAAACCCAAAAGTACTACGTACATGCATACTTATAAAAGAATCATGCCACACCTTCTCTTTTAAATCAATAAACTTCTTCTTTTTGAAAACTCAAGTTACATTCTCTTTTGAAATCAAGCCTCTTAACTTTTGAAATAAATCATGGAAACCATACTTTTTAAATCAAGTCATTCCTTTCTTTAAGAATCAAGTCCCATAACTTGGAAAATAAAGTCTCATAACCTTTTAAGGAATCAAAGTTCATAGTCTTAAAACTTCATAACATAAAATCTTTAAATTAAGTAACATATATTTTTAGGAGCTGTGAATAGGTTATACTCATTTATAACGATCTTATCAAAGCATCCATGATCTAGAAAATGTAATACAATTTTGTCTTATCTTAATTTCTATGCAGATGGAGAATTCTACTCATTTTAATATAATTGATTGTCGATACATTTTTATTAACGCTGCAATGGCTTGTTCGATATCAATTCTCATTAGTGCAGTAAATTAGCAAAGTCACCTCGACTCCACATACTTCCTAACGACTCTTACCAACATCCCCCATAAGACTTGGTAAGAACTTAGGATAACTTAGACATACCTTTTACATAGAGTAAATCAACATACATACCTCTTAACTTCTAAGAGTAGAAGGAATCATGAAATAACACCACATGTATATTTCAAACGTAGAATCATGCCAAAAGAAGGAAGAGGTTCACATACCTCGTGACGACTAACCCAAACGACAAGTAGCAATACGCTCCAATGTACTTCAACCTAAAATGACAATAGCACTTCTATCAACTACAAGCTATCAAGTGTAGGACTTATACCAAATAGTGGCCCTCTAATTCTACGGAAAATTGGGCAGCACTTCCTTTGTTTCTACGTACTTTTCCACCTTTTCCAAGGCCCGTATTCATCAACCAACAAGCCACATTTAAGGCGCAACCAACAGTTAGCCAAAGGGGATTACACTCCTAACTGGACGTGTAAAATTCTGCCCCACAGTTATACAAAACAGTCCACAAATCAGCCCATAAAAACATGCAGAATCCAACAATAACGAGGTAAAATGCGAGGCGTTTCAACACCTTTCCACACCCCTATTTCCTTAGGACTTTCATTAGCAACTACTACACTTAAACATGCATATTGGGATTAATTTCAGCATTATGCACGCCAAAACAGTCCATAAAATGATACGACAACGTCTAACGCTTTAGGCGCTTTTCGGCTAAAACAACTACAATCCGATAACTCTTTCCTTAATCCATTTTATTCCAATTCGAGTTCCAACACTTCCATATATGACATACCAACTTATCAACAACCATATTACCTTATTTTAACATGCGACAAGTGTGGATAACAACAACCATATAACAAACGAAACCAAGGGCACAAAATTGCCTCAAATCGGCCAACAACATATCTACCTCATACACATCTTATTTTCCATTTCTTCCTTAACATGAATTCATCTATACATTATAACAATAAGTAATATCCAATTACCTTAATTTAAGAAGAACTATTACCTCATTTTTGTGCCCAAAAACGTCCCGGGCAGAATGCTAAACAATGGCCCGTAGTTTTTCTTTCGCTCCACTTCTTCAAGTTCCACTTGCATATATGTATCCCCTACAACCTTGGGAGCAACTTCTCTTCACGTTTCGCTTCCAAAGAGTCGACGGAAACCCCTAGGGTTTCATCACCATTTTCGGCTCAATCCTAGATTTAGGGGTTAAGGACTTAAGGGTGCTTAATCTTGCTAATCACTTGGTTATGGACCTTAATCTTGTATAATGAACTAAGCTTGGAAGATTTAAAGTCTTGTTCTTTCATTTTTAGCCCTAAGGTCGAGAGCAATGGAGAAGGAGATATATTTGCTTGATGAAGAATGACTAAGTGTTGGCTAGGTCTTGCAAGACATCTCTATGTATATATAATGTATCACCTAGGCTTGGATGATGACAAGTGGAGGGTGAGATGGTGGACAAGTGTGGGTGGGACCCACTTGTCCACTTGTCTTCATTTTCATGAAAAATATCTAAAGTCAAAAAGGCAAATAGTCAAAGTCTTCCAAGACCCAGACAAGGGGGGTGGGGGCGTGCCACGTGTCACCCTATGATTCGTCCAAAATATTTTCATTTCCCAAAAAGTCCATAATTGGCCAAAATATCGAAAAACTTGTGGGCCCCACAAAAACGTAAAATTTCCCGGGTGGGCCCCACATGACCAAATCCGAAAATTAAAATCCATAATTCCAATATATTCTCTAAGTCCCAAATATCAAATTTGAGAATCAAACTCCACTTTATAAACCTTTTTCCTTCATGAGGTTCGGAGGATTTTTCCGAAATTTTTCATTCTTTTTAAAATTCAAATCTCAATTTCTCACGTACGTTCTTATCTCATTGCCTTGAAAATTTCGGGGTGTAACAGTAAATAACTAAGTGAACACTATTTTTTATCCTGAGAGAGTACTTGTCATATAGAAGTACGAGATAAAATTAATTATTTTTTCATTTTTTAGTAGTAATTGTTCTTGAAGACTACAATATGTAACACCTCATACATTCAAACTAAGTCATGATCATGATTTAGAAGTTTAGGAAATTAAGACGGGGAGTTAAAGTTGAAAAACCAGTTTCAGTTCTGTAATCTCAATTTTATGCCAGAGTTATACGGACCGTATAATTATTTATGAACCGTAGAAATTAACCGTACATTAGGGCCGTAAAAGCTCGGACGACAGGAACATTAGGGCCGTAAAAGCCCCGGCGACAGGAACATTATGAATACGCAGACTTAGTTCTAAAAATCAGCTTAATTTCTTATTTTTCTAAGCCCCAAAATGAAGTTTTCTCCTCCCATTCATCCTCATAACTCAAGGTAAGTCTTTTAATGTATTTTCATGCGATTCTAATTAAGTATACTTTTCTTAACCTAGGGGTTTCAAGAAAACCCAACCCACGAGATTAAAGTTCAAGTTTTGGGTTCTTCTTCAAAGTTCAGATTTTTAATACAAGTATTGAAGCGAATAAGATATGTAGAGCTTCTATCCACATGTGGGACATAGTTGTTCTTCCCCACACCGCTCTTAATCCATGAAACATGAATTCCTTAGACATATGATGTATTACATTGGTATTACTAGTTCTTTAATTGTATTCATGATATGTCATTATGACTGTCATGAATCTGTCCGTAATTCATGAACGCATGTTTTGAATTCTGTGAGTTCTTAATTATAAGTCATTCATCATTGTCCCTCAATCCATAAAATTATACATATTTTCCATAAGTTATACAAGTTATATTATATATCTCTTCACATGCTAAGTTATAATTACAAACCATGTTCTACAAGTTATTTTCATGAAATTCATGGGCTAATAAGCCAACTATATTCATATTCATGTTTTGGGAGTTGCACAGATTATCAAAAAGGCTTAGACAACCTGAAACTATATTTGCCAGCGTGGGATAAGGATCGATCCGCCTAGAGGACAATACCTTCATGTTACCCCTTTGTGGGATTATTGGATCCATCATGTCATGTTCATGTCTCGTACCCCAGCAAGGTACAAGACGACTTAGCTAATCGGGTAGAGATCAGACGCCACGTTCACACGTAGTGATTACATGTCAGTTTTATTAATGCTCTCCCATAATTATACATATATTCAGATATACAGTTTTACATATTTTATACATGTTATTATATTCATCCCAGATCATGTTCACGTATATTATTCAGTTTCAGTTTCATGTTCCTATTATTTCATGTGCCTTCTTATTCCTTCAGTTGCTTTACATGCAGTACAATTCAAATGTATTAACATCCCTTTGCCCGGGGCTTGCACTTCACGGTGCAAGTACTGATTTTCAGTACGAAGGATCTGCACGTTAGGACTTCACCTGTATCAGCTATTGGTGATCCCCATTTTATTCAAGGTGTTAGTTGGTTATTTTTTATGATTATAATTTTTTAGAAGAGGTATGCTAGGGCCTTGTCCTGGTAAACAATTTTGCAGTCAGAATCATATTGTAGAGGTTTTATAGAATAGTCTAGTTTAGTATGTCATGTCAGTATTGGCTTTCAGACTTATCATGTTTTTCAGATATTTCAGCTATTACATTTCAGACTATATCTTCGGTATTATGTTTTATATATTTTAAACTAATATTATTGCATGTTTTGATGCCTATGTTGATTAGCAAGACATGTGGTTCGCTCGGCCTCATGCACTCAGGCATCGAGTGTCGTGTTTTGCACAGGCCATGGTTCGGGGCGTTACAAAACTTAGTATCAAAGTCTAGGTACAAATGTCTTAGGGAGTCTGTGAAACTGTGTCCAGTAGGGTCTCTTTTATGTATGTGAGACACTCATACATGTAAACAGTTGACCACCAATACATCTAAGATTGTCTCACTTCTTTCATACTTTAGATCGTGCAATTAGAGTTATGCCTTCAGGACTTCCTTCTAACTCGTGCGAATTACGTATTTCAGAAAATGCCTACTAAAATAAAATTAGTTACAAGCAATAGGGTTGCTACTAATGCTACTCGTAAGGAAGAAACTCAGGTTCAGGGAGCCAATTCGGGTACAACACCCCACCAGATATCACAAGGCCTACGGAGGTTCGCATTCTAGTTCTGCCGCTCAGTTCTACTGACTCAGATATTATAGGAGCTATTCTACTACTCACCCAGATTGTGGCATCACAAGGTCCCGAGAGTTTCTGCGGAGGGACCCTCCGGTGTTCACAAGGTCTAGCAAAATAGAGGTTCCATAAAATTTCATTGATGGGCCTCAGAATTTTTTTTGTGTTATTTATGCTACCGAGATAGAGGCAATAAATTTGAGAGCTTATCAATTACAAGATGTTGCTAATATCTAGTATGAGTCATGTGAACAGTTCTGTGGGGAAGATGCATCTCTTGCAACTTATTATGAGTTTACTGATGCTTTTATTGAACATTTTTTGCTAATAGAGGTCAGGGAGGCAAATGCTATAGAATTTGAGAAGCTCAAGCAGAATAGCAGGAGTGTGCAATAATACTATCTTCACTTTGTTTCTTTGGCAAAGTATGCTCCATATATGATTCCAGATATGAGGGTTACAGTTGACATTTTGTGTATGATCTTGATCCCGAGTTGTTCGATACTGCTAATATTTCTACTCAGAAGAAGAAAATAACTATTACCAAGATGGTATCATTCGTCCAAGGTAATGAGTGCAGAATAAAAGAAAAGGAAGCATTGCAGAAAGAGAAGGACAAAAAGTTCAATAAGAGAGCTAAGTCTTCAGGTCACTTCAGTCATGGGGAAGGTGGAGGCAGACAATTATTTAAAACTAGATCATTAGGACATGCTCCATCTTCAGACTAGTTCCAACCCCAAAGATCAGGAACAATCATAAGAGGTAGAACTTCAGAGCATCAGGCTCCCGGTCATAGGCCAGTGTGGGTCAAAGTACCTTTAGCAATCTAATTTGTGGTAAGTATGGTAAAAAACACCTAGAGGAGTGTCACGTGGGTATGAATATCTGCTATGAATGTGGTAAGTGAGTTCACTTTCAGAGAGATTATCCATTAGTGATGCTGGATATAAGAGGTAATGTGGCTCAGTCCACAAATTCAGGAGCTCCTCGCAATTCTCAAGCCCAATCAAAGTGTGGTCCAGCTAAGTCCAATAATGCAGGCAGGGGCCAAACCGCTTGTATGCACTATCAACTTGTCAAGATACAGAGGCTCGTGTATATGTTGTCACAGGTATACTAACCATTTTTACTTTTGACGTTTATTCCCTTATGGATCCTGGATCTGTAACCTCATTCATTGCTAAAAAATTTAGGATAGAACCAGAGAAGTTGCATGAATCCTTTGAAGAATTCACTCCAGTTGGAAAGTCAATTATAGCTAGACGAGTATATATGGGTTGTCCAGTTAAAGCCTATCACCGAATTACAATAGTCGATTAGGTAGATTTGGAAATGATAGACTTTAATGTAATTATGGGTATGAATTAGTTGTATTCATGTTATGACACGGTAGGCTGTAGAACCAAAATTGTCAGTTTCAAATTTCTCGATAAACTAGTCATAAAATGAAAGAGTGACGCAGTAACACCCATACATAGATAGATTTATTTCCTATCTTAAATATAGAAAGATGATATCCAAAGGGTACATGTACAATCTAGTTCGGGTTAGGAATGTAGATACCCAGACCCCGATTCTTCAGTCAGTACCATACTACCAGTTGTCAATGAGTTTTCAGAAGTTTTTCCAAAAGATCTTTCCAGAGTCCTTCCTGATAGAGAGATTGAATTTGAAATTGATTTACTTCCTGACATTAATCCGATATCTATTCAGCCATACAAAATAGCTCCAGTAGAGTTAAAGAAATTAAAAGCCCAGTTAAAAGATCTTCTTGATAAGAGATTTATTAGACCAAGTGTCTCACTATGGGGTGCACCCGTCTTTTTTTGTTTAAAAGAATGATGGGTCTCTGTGCATGTGCATTGACTATCGGCAGTTGAACAAGGTCACCATTAAGAACAAATATCCTCTTCCCAAAATTGATGATTTATTTGATCAACTTCAGGGTGCCCAATGTTATTCCAAGATTGACCTCAAATCAGGGTTGTCACGACCCGAACCCCGGGCCCGTGACTGGTGCCCTACCTGGGCACCCTTCTACCTTAACAACTAAGTAAACTACGGAAATTAAATAACACTTTTTTTTTTCTTCTTATAAAACCAATCGTACGTGCAAGGGCAAAGCCGACCAGGCTGCCATATAATATACATAACGAAATACACTACACCGTACATGAGTCCAATCCCACACATGAATCTGCACTCTAAGAGTTATATGAACTATGACGGACAAGGCCCCGCCGCATCTACCGATCGCAAAAGCCTCATCGAAAGAACTCATACCAAAAAGATAAACTCCCGAATAGAAGGAGCTATCCAAAACTCGAAAGCGGTCCTACACTGCCGATCACCAAATCATGCACCTAAACTCATGCGGATGAACGCACCCGAAGGCGAGGTCGACGAAGAATGTACCAAATATGTGAAACATGAAGTAATCAGTAATGAAATCATAATAGTCTAAACAAAACAGAGACATATGATAGCCAACCTACGGTCACAACACATAAGCAAATATAACAAGTCGTGACGCGTGCCTCAAGTCCTTTCTAAAATATAACCATGGGTCTCACGCCCATAATATCAATCATGCGCCGTGGAATCCTTCCTCACACGGCAATCAGTGATATAATATAACACCAATAGCATACATGAACACCAAGTTCCACCGGTGGTATAGCGTCTTGGGGTTTACCCTCACTTATACTCTTACCCCGGAGAAGGAGGTAAAGCAGTGGTATATCATCTGGGGTTCACCTCACTTATACTCTTACCTGGAGAAGGTGGTAAAGCATCTGGGGTTTACCCTCACTTATACTCTTACCCTATCTCAACCGACCATCAAACAAAACAAGCAGTGGTATAATGTCTGGGGTTTACCCTCACTTATACTCTTACCCCGAGAAGGTTGTATAAGATCTTGGGGTTTACCCTCACTTATACTCTTACCCTATCTCGACTGGCCACAAACAAAACAGCACTACCATGTCTTCTATAAAAATCCGAATTTAACCCAAGTACTACAAATAATCTAAGATACCCGTGGAATCCCACATCACCGCTTGTGACGCCCAAGTAACTTATAACAAGACGATCGACCTCCAACCGAAGTCGCGGAACTTAATAAAACATAATCCTTGCACTCAAAGGCTATCGCCAGCACACATAGGAAATTCTCAATTAATCAAGCCAAGGTACTTATCAAGGCACACATAGAATAATTCTCATTTAACAAGCCAAAGTACTTACCAAGGCACAAATGGACAAATTCTCAATTTATCAAGCCAAAGTACTAATCAAGGCACACTTAGACAAATTCTCAATTTATCAAGCCAAAGTACTAATCAAGGCATCACATAGAATTATTCTCATTTAACAAGCCAAAGTACTTATCAAGGCACAATTAGAATAATTCTCATTTAACAAGCCAAAGTACTTATCAAGGCACAATTAGACAAATTCTCAATTTATCAAGCCAAAGTACTAATCAAGGCACAATTAGACAAATTCTCAATTTATCAAGCCAAAGTACTAATCAAGGCACACTTAGACAAATTCTCAATTTATCAAGTCAAAGTACTAATCAAGGCATCACATAGAATTATTCTCAATTAAACAGGCCAAAGTACTACGTACGTACATTCTTTTCAAGAGACTCCTTTTTGTGTAATACCCCAAGATACTAACACCCGTAGTATCAAGGTGTGTCTATTTTTCAAAGTAAGTTACTATACTTTTAGAAACTCATTTCAAAGCTTGAAACCAAGTAACTTCAAATTTTTACAATCTAGGAAACTTATGCACATTAATCAAAATAGACAACTTCCTAAACCTTCCATAAAGCCGTTATAACCAACTTCCCATAAAGCCGTTATAACCCTTTATGGGTTTTAGACAATTTCATTCTTTTTATAACTAAGAGACTTATACTTAAAACCAAGTATCACAAACTTTCAAATCGAGTCTCTTAACTTTCAAAATACTTCGAGTCTCTTAATATTTAGAAAACAAGTTTCTTCTACTTTTAAACCTCAAGTAACTCACACCTTTAAAACAAGTTACTTCTCTTAAATCATGTCATTTCTCCTCTCTTAAAACAATTAAGTAAATCACTCCTTTAACTCCCCTAAAGTCATTACAACAACCCTTAGGTTTTGGAACTAAGGCACTAGCCAAAAGGTTTGGGAACCACATCCTTTTCAAGACTACATGCACTTTAAGTAAAATACTTTCACTTTTTAAGAATCCAAACTTCACTAAGGAAATGGATTATACAACTTACAATTTAAACATCAAAGTACAATCATGAGTACATGTAACTAATTCTATTTTAGGCAATCCAAATACAACCAAGGAATGGATCATTTAAGAGTAGAACTTACTTTCTTTATCTTAAGGAATCATGCTAGAAGAGGAGATAGTTCACATACCTTTCGCTAAATCCACAAGCTAAGCCGAATCGCGCACGTGAAGTGTCAACCTATAATGTTCACAACAAGACTATCAACTTCTAGTCTCTAACGTAGAATAATACTAAGTATACGGTCTCTAATTCTACGGAAAATCGGGCAGCACCTCCTTTGTTTCTACTCACTTTGCCACCTTTTTCAAGGTCGAATACAATAACCAACACGCCACCTTTAAGGCTCCAAAAAAACAACCAAACAAAGGGGATTACACGCCTTACAATACGTGTAAAATTCCTCCCCATAATTCATACGAAATAGCCCCATAAGCTAGCCATTCTCGTCCAACATGAATAATAACACTAAGTCCTTTACAATCCTTTTCCAAATCCAAGTTCTAAGGTCTAACATGTTATATAGTTATAAACCACTTCAACAACTACAATTTCCTTCTTTTTTACAACATGCTACGACTTTAATAATAATCGACTTGAATTGAAATCTTAGGGCTAACATGCTAGTTTTCGGATTTAGGGTTCCAATAGCCAAAACACAAATCCAACTACATAATATATAACTCATGCTTGCTAATAACCATAGCTACAATCAATAAGTAAACTTAATTGCTAAAACGACAAAATTTATACCTTTCCAAGCCTTTAAAATTTCCAAGATTCAAAGTCGCGCCTTAGCAATTCTTAGCTCCTTTCCTTAGGTTCCAATCCGCCCAAGCACTCCTAGAGGCCTATGAAGAACCCATCTTCAAGTTTCAACTTCAAAGTTGAAGAACTCCTTCGGTTTCCGCCATGACTAACGTGAAAATGCGTTTTTCCAAATCTTTCTATTGAGATATCCTTACAACACTCTTAGGAACCTTGGTTTAAAGTCGTGTGGACAAAGGAACAAAACTACAAATTTTTTTGTGTGCAAAGTGCTTGAACCCGAGAGCACACTTGAAGAACAAAGTGGTGTGAAATTTTTCTAAGTGTTTAAGACTAGTCTTGCACTAGTGTAGTGAATATATAACACATTGGATGGCTTAGATAATAACACTTGTTAAAATTGGAGGGAAGAGATCAAGCCAAGTGTCCCTTGGACTTAGTCAACAATATCAAGCTCTATTATTAGCAAGACTTGGTCATCCTAACATTGGCCAAATGACCATAATACCCCTTACTAATTTCGTCCAACACCACATGTGGGAGTGCCACGTGTCGCCCTCTCATTCGTCCACAAAATTCCAGTAACCTCGGGCCCCGCAAACGTAAAATTCCTCGGGTGGCCCCACGTGACCAAATCCAGAAAAAGATTTCCATAATATTAATAAGTTCCATATTCTTCAAATAATACATTTTGAGAATCCAATTCTCAACAACGAACATTTTTCCTTTTCGACGTTCGGAAGATTTTCCGTCGGAAAAACAATTCTTCCTTTCGGACTAATTCCAAGTCTTGATTCCTTACGTACATTATCTTATACATGTCCTGGACATACGGGGTGTAACATTCTTCCCCCCTTAGAAACATTCGTCCTCGAATGTTCTTAGTCGGTTGCCAAGCTATACAAACTCCGGCATAAACTCTATACTATAACTATCAATCAAAACATGCACAAGACTAACGATGTCACACATGGACACCACAAAACATATGTGAACATAATAATGGACCTTCCGTACGTGGTCCCTTCTCACAAATCTCGAAGGTTACTGTCTTCCCAAACACGGGATCCTTAGAGGTTCCTTTCTTTCCTTACTTGTCATACTTTCTCGTACTTTCAAACTCATCTAGTACACGTACAAAATCTCAAATTTTGTTTCTCTTCTCCAATCCTTGGAGTCACTACCCAAACTTGGCCATATAGTTACTTACATTCCCGTTAAGGTTCTTCTCGATCCTTACGATCTAGTTCCAGTGGAACACATCCACGAACTTGTACAACGATCAACTAGACTTGGTGTAACGCCCCGAACCCGGGCCCGTTACTGGTGCCTTACCCCGGGCACCCTAGTGATACAACATCAGAGAAAACCAGCGGAAAAATAACACATGAATCATGAAACAAGAGATATAATAAATAAACAGGCCAACCAAAACAGTTGCCTTCAGTATATACATAAAACCCAATGTTTAATCCTTTTACAACCCCGCCCACAACAAGGCTGCACTTAAGATTTACAACAACTATGACGGACAGGCCCGCCATACCCCGAATGTATAAGCATCTACGCACTGGGTAACATACCAAAGATAAGCCTCCAAGGAACGGAGCTTTCCAATACGAAAGGTGATCCTAAAAGCGGGATCGATACCGATGTACCTTTTACTCATGCAGATTTAACGCACTCCGAAGGAGGTCGCATAACAGTACCAAGTATGTGAAATCACAACATCAGAATGAAATCATATAGTCTATATAAAGCGAGACATGTATGATGACCAAACTACAAGATATCACATATAACCGCCATATCAAGACAGGACTCACGCCTCCAAATTATCACTCGTGCGTGGAATTTCTTCCTCATCGCCGTAGCTTTATGATATAACAATACCAAGGATTATACATGAACACCATGTCCCACCGTGTTATAAAACCGTGCAGACAAGTATAACTACCGATCCGACCGTACCAATAATACAATGCAACCAAAACACGGCCGACACGGCGCAGTCAGAGCCGATCATCGGATACCAAGGCCGGCCACGCACCGACCGGCAAGTACGAGGGTCGACCACCGAGGACCAAGCGTCAGATCACGAAACTTCGTCACTATAATCGAACGGGCAAGCGCGAGGGTGACTACCGATACCAAGGCCGAATCGTCACGAGACGGCAGTACGAGAGCCGACCACCGGGACCGGCGCGAACAAGAATAAACCTCATGGAGAGCTAGTCCATGGAATAACACTATCAACAGGAGCATACCCGTGGAATTCTCCATCACTGCCAGCACGTCCAAGTAAGTTCTCAACAAGTCGACCGGCCCTCTATCGAGAGACGCAGAATACGTAAATACCACACTTGCACAACAAAGGCTATCATCACAAGATAGGCAAGTTTCACAACAACAAGCATAGCAAGTTTCACACAACTCAAAGTACTTTCATTTTATGCCAAAGTCCGGGTTTTTAACCCCAAAGTACTACATACGTTAAGTTCTTTTAAAAGAGATCCATTACTTTTATAAAAGTCACCCGATACCCGTAGTATTAAAATGACCAACCTATATTCCTTTTCAAAATCAAGTAACAACATTCTTTTCCTAAGTTCCAGTTTGCCTAGTTTCAATTACTCAAGCTTCTCATTTTCAAATGGTTTCATAGTTCATAAACTTAATCACTTGATTCCTTTTTAGAACAATTGAGTAATATATGTCGCACGTGAGAGTAGGTTATTCTTGTTTACAACATTCTTATTACAAAGAAATGCATGATCTAGAAAATGTAATATCATTTTGTCTCATCTTAGTTTCTATGCAGATGGAGGTTTCTACTGGTTTTAATACAATTCATCATTATTCAATACATTTTCCTTTATTAACGCCGCAGTTGGTGCTGTCGATACACATTCCGATTTCCAAATCAAGAAACATTATCCCTTTAAATAAAATCAAGTACTCATTACTCACGAATGAGGTTTCACACAAACATTCACATTAAAACAAATAAGTTAAGTCTCTTATCTTATAAGATCAAGTCTCTTAACTTCTAACGTCAGTAAACCATTCTTAAGCCGTTATACCTAACTTCCCATAAAGCTAGTATAACTCTTAAGTTTTCAAAGCACAATACTACACTTCTTTCAAAACGATTCATAAATCTTTTGAAATACTTCAAGTTTTATTATAACGCCCCAAGCCAGTTATAAATCAAATCAATTATCTTTTAAAAACCACAACCCATTGACTTACCTACATAAAGCTGTTATACCCAACTTCCCATAAATCCGTTATAACACTTTATGTTTCAAACCAATCAAATACATTAAACACACGTACGCTCACCGTACTACATAGTTACACACATATCATGCTAGAAGAGATAGGAAGAGGTTCACATACCTCGCGACGATTTAACGACAATAAGCAAAATGCTCCAAGTACTACAACCTTGCTAGCCCTTTCCACTCCTCGAGTAGAATACGCTACTCTTAGTACTTTCACCTATAAAGGCCACAAACGTCTATTAAATCTTAAACACACGTTCCCATCTTTCTACGTAAAATTCAAAGACTTCTCCCCGCAACAGCAGAAACTCCTCCTCTATCGAGGTCGGCTACCAAGCCAACCAGGGGGGGGGGTTAACACGTCTAACCGGACGCGTACAATTCTACTATACAGTAATACTACACAAGTCTACTGTAATACAACCCTAGGTAATTACAGTTCAGTTCAGTTCTATATATAGTATACAACACTATATATTCAACACTTATGTAATTTCCAATTACAATAGGGGGACAAGATATTTACCTCGATAAGCCCAAAAATTATCCGAGTTTAAAGTCGCTCCTGAGCAAGGTTTAGCTCCTACTCCGAGTGCTCCAATCCGCTCCAAACAACCCTTAGAAGTTCTAACCAACTTCTACTCCAAAACTTCAACCAACAGTGAAGGTTTCCTTAGGGTTTCGGTTTGAGACTAAAAGGACAAAAGGTAGTATTTCCGGACTCTACGTAGAGGTAACTTTGGAATACTACAAGGTATAAGGCTAAGGTATTTTGGGCATTATAACAATACTTGGAGGAGTATTTCAATACCACAAAAGTGGTACCACACGAGAACAACACCCTAGGAGGGGGTGTTCTCGCTTTAGCTCACAAAGGAAGGTTTCGGCCAAAAGGCCTTCACAAGGGGGAGAGGGGCTCTTGGACGAGAGTCAACAAGAGGGAGGGGAGGGGTTCTCAAGACTTAGGCAAGTGAAGAGTGGATGAAGAAGTCTTCAAAGAGAGGGGGTATTTATAGCAAAACCAAAGGCCAACCAATGGCCAAGATCAAGCCATGTGCAAGGCAAGTGTAAGGCCAAGATCAAGCCAAGTGCACCCACAAAACACTCCACAAAACACTCCACAAAACAAGCCACAAAGCAAGGCACAAAAGGAGGGACCAATCGGCCAAGGCCAAGCCTCCTCTGTTGCCCAACGAGGTGACAAGTGTCACCCTCCCGTTGGTCCAAAATTGTTCCGTCGCTCGTAAAAATCCGAAAAAATACTAAATGACATAGCCGTAATTTTTCCAACGTAAGCTGTGGAAACGTTTCGTCAGAAAACGACTCTAATCGGCACTTGTGCCCAAATTTCGAAACTATGCCTACTTAAGGCTCAAATTGTACACGTACGCCCTCACGTACATACTCTGGAAATACGGGGTATAACATTCTTCCCCCCTTAGAAACATTCGTCCCGAATGTTCCTTCTAGGTCTCAAACAAACAAGCGCCGTGATAGTCTTCACCGCTATACGCATTTAAAATAATCATGCCACACCGCCACAAAAACACACGCTCACTTCTCCCTTCTCGTAGTACTCGCCACGAACACTCGAACTCGCTTCTAGTATCCGCACTCACACTTCACAACGCTTCGCTTTCCAACCTCGAGTCACTACCTCCAAACTTGGTCATCTCCTAACCTCGATTTCCCAAGGCCATTCCCGCCTTCACGAACTGATTCTCGATCGAACGCGTCCACGAACTCATACGATGGTCATCTAAACTTGGGCCTAGCACCTCGTGACCCTACCACCGGGACCACCTGAACCGACCCCACCCTAAATCGGTTACGGTTGACCCGCAAATGGTCCTCAACCCGACCCCAACCGCGCCAACTCTTGTTCCCGATCCTAACAATCTTACTATTTCACATCACGAAAGCTACCACTTCCATCTCACACTACCCAGGGACTTACCCTTTTCACTAACCAGGTTTCTAAATCACATTTTTAGCACAAAGCTATCCGAACATAACACTAAACACATCATCAACATCAATACAATACAAGTCTCTGTAGGTTAAGGATATACTGAAAATAGGCGTTCAAAGGACCGCTTAAAATCGAACTCCCACCGCGACCTCTACCGGCCTTCCGTACGAACATCCCGCTCGCTACGGAAGGTGAAGAACCCGCAATCGCTTCTAGTAGTCCTTGCTATCCTACCAGCTACCCACTGCCTGACCTTCGCCGATGGCCCTGCTGCCGCAAAAATAACAATCTCCCGAGTTAGTACGACACTCTCCCTTATGAAGCTTTCCACAACGGCCACACCGAGACAAGTGGCAACCTCATCCGCGAGCCTCCCGCTCCTCAAAATCTGAAACCCGAGCCCCGACCGCTCCCGAATATCCCGAAGGTCCCGAAAGCCGGGAGACCACTCAGACATCGACGAGGTACATAACTAGTTCTGCCGAGACGGTCCGCTCGAAAGTCACCAAAGGACCTCGCTGCTCGCCTCTTCGCCGACCTTGGTCATTCCGCCGATTTATCCGCCTCACATCCAAGTGTATACGCTGCAGACGCGGCAATGTCCATGCCCTACCAAGAGCTACACCAACAACTCTTCGCAAGGCAATCATCGAGCCTCAGAATATATCGGTGCACTCGATCCTCCATACTAGCTACTAACGCGGACGTCACGCCAATGAGTCGAACTCCACATTGTACTCCAACCGCACGCCTGTTTCGCCGCAACACCAAAACTCGTTTACCGAGCCCTCCTCATCCGGGAGGCAAGAAATGTGCAAGAAAGGCCTCGAGAACTGCTCCATACCGCTGGAAGCATGCTCTCCCTCGGACAGCTCCCAAGAATCAAACCGATCGATTGCGGTATCACGCATTGATGTGCACCTAGGGCCACCGACTTCGATCTCCGATGCCTTGATCACTCTACGATCCACAGAATCGCTTGGATGAACTCCTCGGATCATCCTCGTGCCTCGACCCATAAAACTCGCGCCTACAACTCGTAAAATCCCGTAGCCTCGAACTATCGGATCTAGGGTGAACCATCGTGCATCGAACTGCCGGCCCACCTATCCTCAAGTTCCGCCACAACTCGCCATTAATCGCCCACTTTGTAACTCATCTCCTCTCGCCTGCATCGCGGATCGAGGCTCAGTATCGTGGTCTCGCCACGTTTACTCGCAGATCCTTCGCCGCCGCTTTGCCCTTCGGGCCCGGGTTGCCTTACGCAGAGGCATAATCGTAAAACGAAACACGCCGGAGGGTCCAATCTTATCACACGCCTCTAAGGCACGATCTCGTAATGAGAAGAATGGAAACCAATCCTAAATGTCCTATAGCCTCTCGATTATAGATGTGGTGCACAACACACCGATAATCAAGACTCTACTAGACACGTCAGTAGACACTTTCCGAGGATTAATCGCTCGATACCACTTTGTAACGCCCGAACTCGCCCACATCGTGCCTTACCTGCACCCTAGTGATACAACATCGAGAAAACCAGCGGAAAAATAACACATGAATCATGAAACAAGAGATATAATAAATAAACAAAGCAACCAAAATAGCTTGCCTTCGATATACATAAAACCCGAACGGTTTAATCCTTTTACAACCCCGCCACAACAAAGCATGCACTTAAGATTTACAACAACTATGACGGACAGGCCCGCCATACCCTGAATGTATAAGCATCTACGCACTGTGGTAACATACCAAAGATAAGCCTCCAAGGAACGGAGCTTTCCAATACGAAAGGTGATCCTAAAAGCGGGATCGGCAAATGATGTACCTTTTACTCATGCAGATTGAACGCACTCGGCGAGGTCGAGACAAGTACCAAGTATGTGAAATCACAACATCAGAAATGAAATCATATAGTCTATATAAAGCAGGAGACATGTATGATGACCAAACTACAGTATATCACATATAACCGCATATCAAGACAGAGGACTCACGCCTCCAAATTATCACTGCGTGCGTGGAATTTCTTCCTCACCGCCTAGCTTTATGATATAACAATACCAAGGATTATACATGAACACCATGTCCCACCTGTGTTATAAAACCGTGACAGACAAGTATAACTACCAGATCCGACCGTACCAATAATACAATGCAACCAAAACACGGCCGTCACGGCAAGCGAGAGCCGACTACCGGATACCAAGGCCGGCCACGCACCGACCGGCAAGTACGAGGGTCGACCACTGGGACCAAGGTCAGATCACGAAACTTCACTATAATCGAATCGGCAAGTCGAGGGTCGACTACCGATACCAAGGCCGAATCACCACGCAGACGGCAGTACGAGCCGACCACCGTGACCGGCGCCGAACAAGAATAAACCTCATGGAGAGCTAGTCCATGGAATAACACTATCAGCGAGCATACCCGTGGAATTCTCCATCACCGCCAAAGACGCCCAAGTAAGTTCTCAACAAGTCGACCGCCCTCTATCGAGACGCGGAATACGTAAATACCACACTTGCACAACAAAGGCTATCATCACAAGATAGGCAAGTTTCACAACAACAAGCATAGTAAGTTTCACACAACTCAAAGTACTTTCATTTTATGCCAAAGTCCGGGTTTTTAACCCCAAAGTACTACATACGTTAAGTTCTTTTAAAAGAGATCCATTACTTTTATAAAAGTCACCCGATACCCGTAGTATTAAAATGACCAACCCATATTCCTTTTCAAAATCAAGTAACAACATTCTTTTCCTAAGTTCCAGTTTGCCTAGTTTCAATTACTCAAGCTTCTCATTTTCAAATGGTTTCATAGTTCATAAACTTAATCACTGATTCCTTTTAGAACAATTGAGTAATATATGTCGCACGCGTAGTAGGTTATTCTTGTTTACAACATTCTTATTACAGCAGCCATGATCTAGAAAATGTAATATCATTTTGTCTCATCTTAGTTTCTATGCAGATGGAGGTTTCTACTGGTTTTAATACAATTCATCATTATTCAATACATTTTCCTTTATTAACGCTGCAGTGGTCTGTCGATACACATTCTGATTTCCAAATCAAGAAACATTATCCCTTTAAATAAAATCAAGTACTCATTACTCACGAATGAGGTTTCACACAAACATTCACATTAAAACAAATAAGTTAAGTCTCTTATCTTATAAGATCAAGTCTCTTAACTTCTAACGTCAAGAAACCATTCTAAGCCGTTATACCAAACTACCCATAAAGATATTATAAATCTTAAGTTTTCAAAGAACAATACTACACTTCTTTCAAAAAGATTCATAAATCTTTTGAATTACTTCAAGTTTTATTATAACGCAAGCCGCTTATAAATCAAATCAATTATCTTTTAAAACCACAACCCATTTTCTTACCTACATAAAGTCATTATAACCAACTTCCCATAAAGCCGTTATAACATTTTATGTTTCAAACCAATCAAATACATTAAACACACGTACGCTCACCGTACTACATAGTTACACACATATCATGCTAGAAGAGATAGGAAGAGGTTCACATACCGCGACGATTTAACGACAATAAGCAAAATGCTCCAAGTACTACAACCTTGCTACTTTCCACTCCTCGAGTAGAATACGCTACTCTTAGTACTTTCACCTATAAAGGCCACAAACGTCTATTAAATCTTAAACACACGCTCCCATCTTTCTACGTAAAATTCGGCAGACCTCCCCGCAACAAACAGAAACTCCTCCTTCATCGAGGCTGGCTACCAAGCCAACCGTGGGGTTAACACGCCTAACCTGACGCGCATAATTCTACTATACAAGAATACTACACAAGTCTCTCAGTAATACAACCCTAGGTAATTACAGCTTCATATATAGTATACAACACTATATATTCAGTAATTTACAATTACACTATATATTACCTCGATAAGCCCAAAAATTATCCGAGTTTAAAGTCGCTCCTGAGCAAGGTTTAGCTCCTACTCCGAGTGCTCCAATCCGCTCCAAACAACCCTTAGAAGTTCTAACCAACTTCTACTCCAAAACTTCAACCAACGGTGAAGGTTTCCTTAGGGTTTCGGTTTGAGACTAAAAGGACAAAAGGTAGTATTTCCTGACTCTACGATAGAGGTAACTTTGGAATACTACAAGGTATATACTAAGGTATTTTGGGCATTATAACAATACTTGGAGGAGTATTTCAATACCACAAAAGTGGTACCACACGAGAACAACACCCTGGAGTGGGGTGTTCTCGCTTTAGCTCACAGTGGGAAGGTTTCTGCCAAAAGGCCTTCACAAGGGGAGAGGGCTCTTGGACGAGAGTCAACAAGAGGAGGAGGGTTCTCAAGACTTAGGCAAGTGAAGAGTGGATGAAGAAGTCTTCAAAGAGAGGGGGTATTTATAGCAAAACCAAAGGCCAACCAATGGCCAAGATCAAGCCATGTGCAAGGCAAGTGTAAGGCCAAGATCAAGCCAAGTGCACCCACAAAAAACTCCACAAAACACTCCACAAAACAAGCCACAAAGCAAGGCACAAAAGGAGGGACCAATCGGCCAAGGCCAAGCCTCCTCTTTGCCCAACGAGGGTGACAAGTGTCACCCTCCCGTTGGTCCAAAAATGTTCCGCCGCCTAAAAATCCGCAAAAATACTAAATGACATAGCCGGAATTTTTCCAACGTAAGCTGTGGAAACGTTTCGTCAGAAAACGACTCTAATCGGCACTTGTGCCCAAATTTCGAAACTATGCCTACTTAAGGCTCAAATTGTACACGTACGCCCTCACGTACATACTCTGGAAATACGGGGTATAACACTTGGGCCTAGCACCCTCGTGACCCTATCACATAGCGGGACCATTTCTAACTGACATCACCCGATTCCACACTACCGGCTGACCCGAAATGAGTCCATAACCCGACTCATCGTCACCCTTAACTTCTCATTCTTAGTCTGAAATAAATCTCTCTCTTATCTCAAGGTACTTCTCACCCTATCCTCCCATTCACTAGAGGTTCGTCACATAAGCCAAAGTATTTCTACTGTACATCCTTCCCTATCGGTCTCACATCACATTTGGTAATTACTACTGTGAACTCTACACAACTATAGTCTCGTTCACTTATCATTCCCGTCAATATTCTTAACTTTTCACTTTACTAATCAAAGTATCTCTACCTGCAGGTACTATCACTTTACAACTCTAGCAACAAAGGGAAAACATATACGCTAGGGTAAAATCTGAATCTATCAACACACGTATGATTCAAAAGAATCGAAATATACCTGTAACCCCGTGCGATGTCACCTCCCGATCTCGCCAGTCAATACGTCATCTATGCGGTTCAAGGACCGCGAACTATAACTCCACTCGACCTCTACCACTACCGCTAACATCCAACACCCGCTCGGGAACGCACAATCGCGGAGGAAAGGGAACCAATCATCGGCCTCATAGCCGAGCCACCTCACCTGCGTTCTTCTAAAAGGACATACTCAAGATATGGCCCTGGACGCCACAATAATAACAAACACTGTGCAAGACGGCATTTCCCAAATGACGCTTACTACAATGGAAACACCGAGGAATAAGTGGCCTCGATCGAGAAAATCCTCGCCTTTGAGCACTCGACCCGGAGCTCGGACCGCTCCTAAATACCTTGTGGGATCAAATCTCCCACCGTGAGCTGCGGGTATGTACCGGGTAGGTCGACGAATATCTCACTCATTCCGAGGCACTCGTCCAAAACTCACCGGATAACCAACCGGCCTAGCCTCTCTACGCAGATCTCCGCTGCCTCTACCCTCTGTACACACGTCTCAGCATCGCCGAATAACCTCCGCTGAGGAAATCAGAGTAATCGCTATCTTGGTCAATAACATAATGGCTTCTTCATGACCCTAAAGTCTTCCCTAATCGAGAAATCAGAGGCTCGTGCCGCGTCTCAAAACTCGCGCAGAAGAACTTGCCGATCCGTGGTACAACATCCGGTATACCTCGCACAAGTCCTATCAACTCTCTCGAGTCCGACTAGTAGCTCTCGCTACTCCTTTGCCCTTCTCGGCCACATTGCCCTCCCGGGAGGCATAATCAGTAACACAAAATTACGCCGAGAGGAATTATCTTACTAACACGCCTCTGTGGCACGATCTAGAGTGAGAAGAGTAGAACCCAACTCCTAAATGTCATGTAGCTCTCGTTGATGGGTGTGGCGCGCAACACACCGAGCATCAAGACTCTACTAGACACGGTCTCTAGACATTCCGAGGACCGATCGCTTCGATACCACTCTGTCACGACCCGAACCCCGGGCCCGTGACTGGTGCCCTACCTGGGCAACCTTCTACCTTAACAACTAAGTAAACTGCGGAAATTAAATAACACCTTTTTTTTTTTATAAAACCAATCGTACGTGCAACGGCAAAGCCACTGTGCCGCCATATAATATACATAACGAAATACACTACACCGCATACGAGTCCAATCCCACACATGAATACAGCACTTAAGAGTTATATCAACTATGACGACAAGGCCCCGCCGCATCTACGATCGTACAAAAGCCTGCATCGAAAGAACTCATACCAAAAAGATAAACTCCAATGTAAGAGCTATCCAAAACTCGGCGGTCCTACACTGCCGATCACCAAATCAAGACCTAAACTCATGCAGATGAACGCACTTCAAGGAGGTCAGTACGAAGAATGTACCAAGTATGTGAAACAGTAAGTACTGTAATGAAATCATAATAGTCTAAACAAAACAGGAGACATGTATGATAGCCAACCTACAGTGCACAACACATAAGCAGTCATAACAAGTCAGGGACGCATGCCCTCAAGTCCTTTCTAAAATATAACCATGGGTCTCACGCCCATAATATCAATCATGCCCGTGGAATCCTTCCTCACTGCCGGCAGTCCGTGATATAATATAACACTAATAGGCATACATGAACACCAAGTTCCACCGTGGTATAATGTCTTGGGGTTTACCCCTCACTTATACTCTTACCCTGGAGAAGGAGGTAAAGCAGGTGGTATATCATCTTGGGGGTTTACCCCTCACTTATACTCTTACCCTGGAGAAGGTGGTAAAGCATCTTGGGGGTTTACCCCTCACTTATACTCTTACCCTATCTCAACCGACCATCAAACAAAACAAGCAGGGGGTATAATGTCTTGGGGGTTTACCCCTCACTTATACTCTTACCCTGGATAAGTGTATAAAGATCTTGGGAGTTTACCCTCACTTATACTCTTACCCTATCTCGACTGGCCATTCAAACAAAATGTAAGCACTACCATGTCTTCTATAAAAATCCGAATTTAACCCAAGTACTACAAATAACGGAAGATACCCGTGGAATCCCACATCATCGCTTGTGACGCCCAAGTAACTTATAACAACACAATTCTCCAACCGGTAGTCGCGGCAACTTAATAAAACATAATCCTTGCACTCAAAGGCTATCGCCAGCACACATAGGAAATTCTCAATTAATCAAGCCAAGGTACTTATCAAGGCACACATAGAATAATTCTCATTTAACAAGCCAAAGTACTTACCAAGGCACAAATGGACAAATTCTCAATTTATCAAGCCAAAGTACTAATCAAGGCACACTTAGACAAATTCTCAATTTATCAAGCCAAAGTACTAATCAAGGCATCACATAGAATTATTCTCATTTAACAAGCCAAAGTACTTATCAAGGCACAATTAGAATAATTCTCATTTAACAAGCCAAAGTACTTATCAAGGCACAATTAGACAAATTCTCAATTTATCAAGCCAAAGTACTAATCAAGGCACAATTAGACAAATTCTCAATTTATCAAGCCAAAGTACTTATCAAGGCACACTTAGACAAATTCTCAATTTATCAAGCCAAAGTATTAATCAAGGCATCACATAGAATTATTCTCAATTAAACAGGCCAAAGTACTACGTACATACATTCTTTTCAAGAGACTCCTTTTTGTGTAATACCCCAAGATACTAACACCCGTAGTATCAAGGTGTGTCTATTTTTCAAAGTAAGTTACTATACTTTTAGAAACTCATTTCAAAGCTTGAAACCAAGTAACTTCAAATTTTTACAATCTAGGAAACTTATGCACATTAATCAAAATAGACAACTTCCTAAACCTTCCATAAAGCCGTTATAACCAACTTCCCATAAAGCCGTTATAACCCTTTATGGATTTTAGACAATTTCATTCTTTTTATAACTAAGAGACTTATACTTAAAACCAAGTATCACAAACTTTCAAATCGAGTCTCTTAACTTTCAAAATACTTCGAGTCTCTTAATATTTAGAAAACAAGTTTCTTCTACTTTTAAACCTCAAGTAACTCACACCTTTAAAACAAGTTACTTCTCTTAAATCATGTCATTTCTCCTCTCTTAAAACAATTAAGTAAATCACTCATTTAACTCCCCTAAAGTCATTACAACAACCCTTAGGTTTTGGAACTAAGGCACTAGCCAAAAGGTTTGGGAACCACTTCCTTTTCAAGACTACATGCACTTTAAGTAAAATACTTTCACTTTTTAAGAATCCAAACTTCACTAAGGAAATGGATTATACAACTTACAATTTAAACATCAAAGTACAATCAAGGAGTACATGTAACTAATTCTATTTTAGGCAATCCAAATACAACCAAGGAATGGATCATTTAAGGAGTAGAACTTACTTTCTTTATCTTAAGGAATCATGCTGTAAGAGAGATAGTTCACATACCTTTTCTGGCTAAATCCACAAGCTGCCGAATACGCCGTGCGAAGTGTCAACCTATAATGTTCACAACAAGACTATCAACTTCTAGTCTCTAACGTAGAATAATACTAAGTATACGGCCTCTAATTCTACGGAAAATCTAAAAGACCTCCTTTGTTTCTACTCACTTTGCCACCTTTTTCAAGGTCGAATACAATAACCAACACGCCACCTTTAAGGCTCCAAAAATAACCAAACAAAGGGATTACACGCCTTACAATACGTGTAAAATTCCTCCCATAATTCATACGAAATAGCCCCATAAACTAGCCATTCTACCAACATGAATAATAACACTAAGTCCTTTACAATACTTTTCCAAATCCAAGTTCTAAGGTCTAACATGTTATATAGTTATAAACCACTTCAACAACTACAATTTCCTTCTTTTTACAACATGCGGCGACTTTACTAATAATCGACTTGAATTGAAATCTTAGGACTAACATGCTAGTTTTCGGATTTAGGGTTCCAATAGCCAAAACACAAATCCAACTACATAATATATAACTCATGCTTGCTAATAACCATAGCTACAATCAATAAGTAAACTTAATTGCTAAAACGACAAAATTTATACCTTTCCAAGCCTTTAAAATTTCCAAGATTCAAAGTCGCCTTAGCAATTCTTAGCTCCTTTCCTTAGGTTCAATCCGCTCCAAGCACTCCTTAGAGGCCTATGAAGAACCCATCTTCAAGTTTCAACTTCAAAGTTGAAGAACTCCTTCGGTTTCCGCCTTGCGACTAACGTGAAAATGCGTTTTTTCCGAAATCTTTCTATTGAGATATCCTTACAACACTCTTAGGAACCTTGGTTTAAAGTCTTGTGGACAAAGGAACAAAACTACAAAAAAATTTGTGTGCAAAGTGCTTGAACCCGAGAGCACACTTGAAGAACAAAGTGGTGTGAAATTTTTTCTAAGTGTTTAAGACTAGTCTTGCACTAGTGTAGTGAATATATAACACATTGGATGGCTTAGATAATAACACTTGTTAAAATTGGAGGGAAGAGATCGCCGTGTCCTCGACTTAGTCAACAATATCAAGCTCTATTATTAGCAAGACTTGGTCATCCTAACATTGGCCAAATGACCATAATACCCCTTACTAATTTCGTCCAACACCACATGTGGGAGTGCCACGTGTCGCCCTCTCATTCGTCCACAAAATTCCGTAACCCTCGTGGGCCCCGCAAAACGTAAAATTCCTCGGGTGGGCCCCACGTGACCAAATCCGTAAAAAAAAGATTTCCATAATATTAATAAGTTCCATATTCTTCAAATAATACATTTTGAGAATCCAATTCTCAACAACGAACATTTTTCCTTTCCGACGTTCGGAAGATTTTCCGTCGGAAAAACAATTCTTCCTTTCGGACTAATTCCAAGTCTTGATTCCTTACGTACATTATCTTATACATGTCCTGGACATACGGGGTGTAACAAGGGTACCATCAACTTAAGGTTAAGGAAGTTTACATTTCGAAAACCCCTTCAGAACTCGCTATGGCCATATCAAATTTTGTGTCATGTCGTTCGGATTGACGGATGTCCCAGCTGCTTTTGTGGATCTTATGAACATGGTCTTCAAGCCTTATCTTGAATTTTTCATCATTGTCTTCATCGATGACATTCTATTCTATTCATGTAGTGAGGTTGATCATATAGATCATTTCAGAATAGTATTGCGGATACTTCAGGATCGGCAGGTCTATGCGAAATTTTCCAAGTGTAAATTTTGGTTAAAGTCAGTAGCATTCTTAGGCCATGTGTTTTCAGGTGAAGGCGTCTAAGTTTATTTTAAGAAAATAGATGTCGTGAAGAATTGGTCCAGACCCACCTTTGTCTATAAGATAAGAAGTTTCTTAGGTCTGACAAGCTATTACATGTGCTTCATAGAAGGTTTTTATTCCATCTAAGATCCATTGACTAGATTAACTAAGAAGAAAGTCAAATTTCAGTGGTCAGATACATGTGAGCGTAATTTCGAGGAATTAAAAATGAGGTTGACTTCTTCTCTAGTGTTAACATTGTCAGAGGGAACTGAGGGATTCATTGTATATTGTGATGCTTTAGGAATTGGTCTTGGGTGTTTTTTAATGCAGTATGATAAGGTCATAGCTTATGCGTCCACACAACTTAAACCTCCTGAAAAGAATTATCCGACTCATGACTTAGAATTGGCAGCCGTGATTTTCGCGCTTAAGATATGGCGCACTATTTGTATGAAATTCACGTTGATATTTTCACAGATCACAAGAGCCTTCAGTATATTTTCAAGCAGTGGGAGTTAAATCTTAGACAAAGAAGATGACTTGAATTGATAAAAGATTATGATGTGAATATTCTCTATAATCCGAGAAAAATAAATGTTGTGGCTGATGTTCTTAGTAGGCTATCCATGGGGAGCTTAGCTCATGTTGAATAAGGAAAGAGGACCTTGATGAAGGAAATTCACCGACTAGTCAGTTTAGGAGTTCGACTCACAGACTCCAAAGATTGTGGTGTCGTTGTCCAGAACAAGTCTAAATCCTCTATAGTAGCCGAGGTGAAGGAGAAACAGTTTAATGATCCCTATTTGTTGCAGCTGAAAGAAGGTATTCACAAGCATACGACTGTGACTTTTAAACAAGGAGATATGATAGTATATTGAGGTACCGAGGCAGGTTGTGTGTTCTAGATGTGGACTAACTCAAAGAACAAATCATGACAGAAACACACAATTCCAGATATTCTATCCCCACATATTCTATGAATATGTATCATGATCTTAATGAAATTTATTAATGGAATGATACGAAGTGAAATATGGCAGATTTTGTAGCCAAGTGTTTGAATTGTCAGTAGGTGAAAGCCGAACACCAGAGGCCTAGTGGATTGGCTCAGAATATTGATATTTCTGTTTGGAAATGGGAGATGATAAACATGGACTTCATAACAGGTCTACCTCTCTCATCCCGAAGGCTTGAATTGATTTGGGTGATTGTGGACCGACTTACTAAATCAATCCACTTCTTGCCAATCAAGACCACAGATTTAACAGAAGATTATGCTAAGTTGTATATTAAAAAATTGTCAGACTTCATGGGACCCCAATGTCCATTATTTTGGATCATGGTGCTCAGTTCACAACAAACTTTTGCAAGTCCTTCCAGAAAGAATTAGTTACCAAGGTGAATCTCATCACAACTTTTCATCCTTATACAGATGGCCATACAGAGCATACTATTTAGACTCTTGAGGATATGTTGAAGGCATGTGTTCTTGATTTTAAAAGTAATTGGGATGATCATTTACCTCTCATTGAATTTGCCTATAATAATAGTTACTATGCTAGCATCCAGATGACACTGTTCGAAGCTCTGTATGGGTGAAGGTGTAGATCGTCAATTGGTTGGTTCGAAATTGGTGAAACAGAATTACTAGGACTAGAATTGGTACATTAGGTTATGGAGAAAGTCAAGTTAATTCATGAGTGTTTGAGAATAACTCAGAGTTGCCATAAGTCCTATTCGAATGTGAGGAGTATAGACTTGGAGTTTCAGGTTGATGATTGGATATTTATGAAGGTTTCACCTATGAAATGTGTCATGAGGTTTGAAAAGAAAGGGAGGCTCAGTCCCAGTTATATCAGACTGTACATTATCCTGTGAAGAATTGATCAAGTGGCTTATGAGATGGAATCGCCACAAGATTTGACTACAGTTCACACAATGTTTCATGTATCTATGTTGATAAAGTGTGTGGGAGACCCTTCGTTAATTGTCCTTACCGAATCCATTAGAGTTAAGGATGGTTTGACATATGAAGAGGTCCTTGTGGATATTCTACATCATCCGATTCAAAAGTTGAGAACTAAGGAAGTTACCTCAGTAAAAGTGTTGTGGAGAAGTCAGAAAGTCGAGATGGCTACATGAAAAGTCAAAGAGGACATGGAGTTGAGACCCACACTTATTTGAGGAGCAAACAGAAAGTATCCAAGATAAACACCTTCAGTAGTCATGTCATGTCCATTATGTATCCATGTCTTATGTTTCACGTTCATGTACTCATGTCATGTCTAATCTTATTCTTAACCATGACCAATCATTCAAAGACAAATGATCCCAAATGGGCGATATTGTAACACATTGTACCTTTAAACTAAGACATGATCATGATTTAGGAGTTTAGAAAACCAAGACGCGGAGTTAAAATTGAAAAACCAATTTCAGTTCTGTAAACTCAATTTTACACCAGAATTATACGGACCGTAGAAATTGACTGTACAAATCACCATCGAATTGATAATGAACCATATGATTACACGAACCGTATAAAAATATATAGTCTGTCTCTTTTGACCATAAAGTTCCCCTCAACTTATAGAAGTCACTAAAAAGTTGGCATTGGGTGACAATCATTTTTTGACGAAACGTACAAAATTGTACGACACGTACCCCTCATCGTACATAATTTTACAATTCATGCTCAGACTGTACAAAATTATATAGATCGTACAATACGACGGTAAAATCTCCAATGACATGAACATTATAAATACATATACTTAGCTCTAAAAATCAATTTTCTTATTTTTCCAACTCCTAGAACGAAGTTCTCTCCTCCCATTCATCCTCATAACTCAAGGTAAGTCTTTTTATAGATTTTTACGCGATTCTAATCAAGTATATTTAATCCTAAGTGAAATCATTGATTCTTAACATAGAGTTTTCAAGAAAATCTAACCCACGAGATTAAAGTTCAAGCTTTAGATTTATTATTCAAAGTTCAGATTTTTAATACAAGTATTAGAGTGAATAAGGTATGTAGAACTTCTATCCACGTGTGGGAACATAGTTGTTCTTCCCCACGCCATTTTTAATTAACGAAACATGAATTTCTCAGACCTAGAATTTTGTTCAAGATCATGACAACGCTAAATTGTATGTATTACGTTCGTATTACTAATTCCTTAATTGTATTTATGATATGCCATTATGATTGTCATGAACCTGTCCATAGTCAATGAACACATGTTTTGAATTTCATGAGTTCTTAATTACAAGTTATGAATCATTGTCCCTCAATCCATGAAATTATACAAGTTTTCCCTGATTTATACAAGTTATATTATATATCTCTTCACATGCTAAGTTATAATTACAAACCATGTTCTACAAGTTATTTTCATGAAATTCATGGGCTTACAAGCCAACTATATTCATGTTCAGGTTTTTGGAGTTGCACATATTATCAAGAAGGTTCAGACATCCTGAAACTATATTTGCCAATATAGGATAAGGTTCGCTTCGCCCTGAGGACAATACCTTCATGTTATCCTTTTGTGGGATTACTGGATCCATCATGTCATGTTCATGTCTCGTACCCCAGCAAGGTACAAGACGACTTAGCTAATCGGGCAGAGATCAGACGCCACGTTCACACGTAGTGATTACATGTCAGTTTTATTAATGCTCTCCCACAAATATACAAATATTCAGATATACAGTTTTTACAGATTTTATACATGTTATTATATTCATCTCAGATCATGTTCACATATATTATTCAGTTCCATGTTCCTATTATATCATGTGCCTTCTTATTCCTTCAGTTGCTTTATATGCAGTACAATTCAAATGTATTAACTTCCCTTTGCCCGGGGCCTGCACTTCACGGTGCAGGTACTGAGTTTCAGGACGAAGGATTTGCACGCTAGGACTTCACATGTATCAGCTATTGGTGAGCCTCATTTCATTCGTGGTGTCAGTTTATTAATTTTCGTGATTATATTTTTAGTAGAGGTATGCTAGGCCTTTGTCCTGATAAACAGTTTTGCAGTCAAACTCATATTGCAGAGGTTTCATAGACTAGTCTAGTTTAGTATGTCATGTCAGTATTGGCTTTCAGACTTATCATGTTTTTTAGATATTTCTGCTACTAAATTTCAGACTGTATCTTCAGTATTATGTTTTACATATTTTAAATCAGTATTATTGCACGTTTTGATGCCTATGTTGATTAGCAAGCCATGTGATTCGCTCGGTCTCATGCACTCAGACATCGTGTGTCGTGTTTCGCCCAGGACATGGTTCGGGGCGTTACAAAACTCTTTAATTATGACATATAAAACGAATAAATTCAATGAAGAGAGATTATATCTTAAAATATAAATAAAGGTAAAACAATCAAACAACTCTCCTAGTTGATTTTTTTAAGAGCCGTGTAAATGAAAAAAAACATTAGAAGTATTTTGAAAGGGAGGAGTATCATTTTTCAGCTTTTACTTAAATTTTTGTAATTTCAATTTCACTCAAATATTATCTAGACATTCACTTAATTTGGTGTAATAAACGATAACAAAAGCATGTTCTCCCATTTTAAGGTGTATTAATATTTTTATAAAATTTGACTAATAATGTTGTTTCATGTTAATCTATTTAATTTTAAAAATTATTTCATTTAACCATTGAACTTTTAAATTTGTCTTTGATACTTCAAACAAACTTAGAATAGGAATATTTCAAGTTAGTGACGAATTCATAATTTTACATAGGCAAAATGTGGGACTTTGTCGGATTCGTACACGCATCGAAATTTGAAAATTTATGTTTCAAACCCGACGAGCGGTCAAACTGATGGATGATTATATAATGTAAAACACACAGATAACTGTAATACTTCGAACAAATACTTACAGTTTAGCAAATCTAGAATCTTCAAACTTCAAGCGTATAATCCGAGGGTGAGCACGCAACTATTCCTCGATTGCAAGTCCGAGACTCCGATGTAATTACTCCTTTGGAAAACTAGGAAATCCAGCAGAGTTTCAACAGAGAATAATTCTTGTGAATTGGTTGTATTAAAATAATGATTGAACCCTCTATTTATAGCATAAAGAATCAGCTAGGGTTTTCAAGCGGGCCAGGCCCAAAAACCGAGATAGAGTGGGTCACCTCGGACCCACTGGACACGTGGCTCCGCGCCGGGGCCTTGGGTCCCACGAGTCGCGGTCCTGGTCCAATTCTGCCTCGTTTCTATTTTAATTAAATCCGAAATATCATCTCGATTTAATTAAATAATCATTATTTATTCTAATGTCTCGATTATAAACCGGACATATATATTCTCTCGGATTACTGTCACGCTCTTTTTCGACTGCGACATTCCACTCAGCGAATCCTGCTACAATGCTAAAAATAAAATAAAAAGTGCAAAAAGGTGCTAAAAAATGCTAAACGCTAAAAGGGTGCTAAATGGTCCGCGGAGTTGCCACCTAATTAGTTTGGGTGAATTATGACACCTAAACGTAAATTAAGTTAAAGTCAACATTAACTCCATCTTAATGGTCTGCAAAATTAGTGTGAGATGCTGGGTAAGAGTTCTTTATTAATCTAGAGGGAAGAGATTAGGCACCCTCTAAGATCTGCTAACTTGCGGTTGTCCTGCCAAACCTAGGTTGATTATTATGCTATAGAAAATGCCTGTTTTGGAAGTAAAAATATTATAAGGGCTTTATAAAAAGGGATGCATTTCAATAAGGATTTATAAGACTATTTTCATAAAAAAAATACATGTAAGCTAGTTCTAGATAAAATATGTATTTATTATATATGCAAAGATGACTTATCGTCTAAAAGCATTTATTTACTAAATGAATCTTAATTAGTATAGCATAATACGCCAAGTGCTTAGGATGATTTTTAGTAAAAGAAATAAGATTTCTATATGAATGTTAATGAGAGTTTAAAATAAAATGGATTAGAAATCTAAAAATAAAATGGTAGCTACATGAACAATTAGGTGAATGAAAATTATTGAGTAGTTTAGTATAACTTAAGCAATATGTGGTGGGCCTAAAGTAATTAGCTTAAAGGGAATTGTTTTCTAATCTAAAGGTTCAAGGTTTAGATGTTCTAAGTATTCTACTAATTAATGTAGCGTTAGACAAGTAATTTACAAATAATGAATGGGCGGAGCATAAATTAATAAAAATGACTCGAGGAGTGACGACGTCATTCTGTCTAGTAGCTTGAAATTTCTGATGCGGATTCGGATGCGGATGTGAGATACACGTAGATGTGGGTCTTCATATGATGAGTCTCTTCATTGGCTCCGATGCATTGCATTTCATGTAAAAAAATAAGAAAAGAAAAGGATTAGTACATGCTCGAATCACTAATAAAAGAAGCTTAAACCTGTCTTGTTTAACTACAACAAAAAACAAAGAATAAACCGGCCCAAACAAGTAAATCCACCACAATTCTGTCACAAACGGTACACAACAACACCACAAATGGGCCCAAACATGCGATTTCTTTCCAAGTTTATAGAACAGAAAAGCGAGAAAACAGGCCCAAGACATAGAAACTTTGACATGCACTAGACGTAGGCCATAATAGAAAGGTAAGAGTTCCAAACAACCTGAGAACTTAAAGGCAGATTCATGCTACTGCTTTGTGCTTTAGTTTATTAGATTTCTTTTTAACTTAAACCATATAATTGTTTAGCATACCTTCATATCGACGGGACATGGGTAGGTTATGATTATGAACTAATAAAAACTATACTTCCAAGTAAGCAACCTGATTCACATGAGCAAATCTAGAGTTCTATGGATTCAAACGACAACTACATCATTCCGTAACAGACGCTAGTGAAACAATATAACCAATACTAACTAAACAGATTCCGCAACCAACCCAATACATTTAAGCAGTCACACAACTCACACTGCGCATCAATATCAAACGAAACTTAAGACTAAAAGAGTGATGAATTTACTTCTCCGGGCAGCGAACCGAGGCAGCATATCAAGTCGTCGATCCACTCGGGATGTATTGCTATGCGAATTGAATGGAAAGGGTTTTAACTTGTAGCTATGGCTGCTTGAATGTTATTTCTTGGATCTTTTTCCGATTGCTTTTCCTTCGCTGTTATTTTTTTTTTGATTTTAAGGGGGTTCCTTTGTGTAAAAAGTGATCTTTGGATGATCAACCCTTGCCTTGTATGTGTATGTCTCTTGGTATTTATAGTTCTCATTGTAGGTCTTAATTTTGGTATGATTCCTTAGGTAGTTTGTGCGATTTTGGTACTGATTTTGAATGTCTTTTTGGTAAGGATTTCAGACTGATTTGTGGACGATTTATTACTGATTTTGTGCGAATTTCTTTTACTGATTTTGGTTAATTTGGTAAGATAAGTTTGTTGTGGTAAGTTAATATTTTGGGCTAGTTTAAAGCTGATTATGGTAAATGTGGATTTCCGATTCTTGAGAGATTTTGTGCTTAATTTTAGTAAGATTTGGTTAGTATTAGAAGGGATTTATGGTAGGAAAAGAAGAGGGGAAAAGGGGGCGGCGGGTGGCTTCTTTTTATTAGGTCTAGGATTTATTTATTTATTTGGTGTATATGATGAGGTGATGAAGTAGAGGGCAGTTGGGTTGGGCTGCTCGGGTTTGGGCTGCAAAAATTGGGCTTAGTATTAGGTGTATTAATTTTGGGTAGAGTTTTAAGTGTTAGTAAATTATAAATAATACTTATTAAATATTATTAAAATGCCCAATGCGGATATGATATTTAAAGATTGTTTAATGCTTTTATAAATGCGATTATATTATTAAAAATGCATGTATTAGATTAAACTTAGTTTAATAGGAATTTAAATTGCGAATAATTGCCATAGAATTGCTTGGGTATTAATAAATGTAGATATAATTATAAGGAATGCTTGATGCGACGCCATTATTAAATTATTTATTTATTCATGTGTTTATTATTATTAAAACGCTAAATGCGGACATAATATTTATGGAGTGCTTAATGTTTGGGATGTCATTATTGAACTACTTATTTATGTATGTATTATTATTGTTAAAATTATTAAAATTATTCTAAACATTAGTATAATTTTATGATTAATGATTGGACGAGATGGTAAAAATTGGGTGTCAACAATTTTCCCTCTTTGTATGGTGATGATGAACGACTCTTCAGACAAAGACGTTGACTTATAGCCAATTTTGTCTCGATCCTCAGAATTAAAACGCTGGTTAGTTGAGACAAGGCTGACGCAGATACTTTATTATGACGACACTGGGCTACCATGGTCAAACACCAAGGCGGACTGACGAAGACTTAAAATTTGTCCCAGTGTCGAGTTCTGACGACACTGGGCTACCATGGTCAAACACCAAGGCGGGCTGACGCAGACTCAAAATTTGTCCCAGTGTCGAGTTATGACGACACTGGGCTACCATGGCCAAACACCAAGGCGGGCTAACGCGGACTCAAAATTTATCCCAATGTCGAGTTATGACAACACTGGGTCTACGTGATGTTAAAATAAACTGACTTGAATTTGGAAGTGTATCAGTATTGACTTATGATGACGCTGGGCTTATTGGTATGACGGAATGTTGGGGAGAGTGGACCGACGCTCGAGGTCGCTTCTGTCATTCAACAAATTGCTATGGTTCGCTGTAAGAGAAAATCCACGTTGTGCTCCTGCAAGCTAAAACTTAAGCAAACGGTTAGTGCATAAATGTTAAGGCAAAAACGATAACGTATGAATTCTAAGCCATGTAATTGTGTCAGTAGAAATGTTATCCTGTGAAAATGTGATGGCGGTTGTATTGATGTGATGATGTGAATGCTGTGATTTCGTCCTTGCACGGACGTTTTGCGATAATGAATGTTGGCGTCACTCTTGCACAGACTTGCTGAATGTTGTGGACGCTGAGATGTCGATATCGCCCCTGCACAGACTTTGCTGAATGCTGCTATGTTGTCCTTGCACGGACTTGTTGATGCTGCGAATGCTGATGTCATCCCTGCACGGACTTTGCTGAATGTTGTGAATGCTTATTGAATGTTGTGAGCACTGATGTAGTCTCTGCACGAACTTGCCGGGTGTTGTGAATGCTTGCTGAATGCTGCGAATATTGATGTAGTTTCTGCACGGACTTGTTGAATGCTGCGATTAGTGATGTAGTCTCTGCACGGACTTACTGGATGCTGCAAATACTTACTGAATGTTGCGAGTGCTGATGTAGTCTCTGCGCGAACTTGCTAGATTCTGCGATGTTTGCTGAATGCTGCTAATGCTGATGTAGTCTCTGCACGGACTTACTGGATGTTGCTAGTGCTGATGTAGTCTCTGCACGGACTTGCTGGATACTGTAAATGTTTGCTGAATGATGCGAGTGCTGATGTAGTCTCTGCACAGACTTGCTGGATGCTGCGAATACTTACTGAATGCTACGAGTGCTGATGTAGTCCATGCCCAGACATGCTGAATACTGCAAATGTTGTCGTGTATTTGTGTTGATATGATGTTGCAAATGATGAGGTGTCATCATGGACATCCTGCCACTGTGAATGCGGATATGTTGTCCTTGCTGCAACTGCTTCTGTAAATTGAGGATCCTGTAGGCTAAAGCTCAAGAAAACGTTAGTGCATAACTGCTAAGACAAAATAATAAAGCATGAATATATAAGAAATGTGATCAGGTAGATAGGAATATCATTCTGTATAATGCGATGACGATGTAATGCTGCAAATGCTGAGATGTGCTGAATAATGTTGTTGATGTGACGTCGTTGTCTGGACGTGTTGTGCTGATGACGTCGTTTTCTGAACGTGTTGTGCTGATGGCGTCGTTGTCTGGACGTGTTGCATTGATGACGTCGTTATCTGGACGTGTTGCTGATGTGACATCATTGTCTGGATGTGTTGCTGATGTGATGTCATTGTCTGGCCGTTTGTGCTGATGACGTCGTTGTCTGGACGTGTTCTGTTGATGACGTTTTTGTCTGGACGTGTTGTTGTTGATGTGGTGTCGTTGTATGGACGTGTTGTATGATGTGTGGGATGCTGTGAATGCTGAGATGTTGTCTTTGCACAGATATGCTAAATGCTGCAACTGCTGAGATGCTATTGTAATGCGTTTGTGAACCGCATGGGTTGCCATGATGTCTTTGATTTGAATGTGATGCGTTTGTGAACCGCATTAATTGCAATGATGCCTTTGATATGGATGTTATGCGTTTGTGAACTGCCTGGATTGCAATGTGACTCTGCGACCGAGCCGATGCGCTGGACTTTGTTGTAGAATTTGAACTATGATTGTTTTTTATTCTTTTATGTTGTTTCTGTTAATATGAAGAATTTGCGGAATTTGAACTTTGATTGTTGTCATTTTCTTCGCTTCTGCTGCTTATGTTGTGGAATTTGATTGTTGATGTCTTTTCTGCTTCCGCTGCTTCTTTCTGCTTCTGCTAATATGAAGAACCTGCGCTCAAATAAAACTTGTGAGCTTTGGGAGGCGGTCGATTCGTATTGACTTTGCAGCTTTGATGCTCAGACGCCTGGTTTGTTCGGATCTACAACCCTTGTCTGTTTTCAGGTCCCATTTTAGAACATCTTTATGATCTACATCCCAATTAAGTGCTCGTCAGTCATCTGCTGGGTGATTGTGCCTTTGATCTTGCGAAATCTGTGGTTTCTGCCTCTTAGTCAAATACGAATCGACCTTAGGTTGGGGAGAAAAATAATAAAACCTTCAAAATGCAGCAAACCGTGTTAGTATAAGACATATATTTATTGCAAAGGTATAGGTAGCACATAACAAGCATATTGCACAAAACAACTAACAAAAGCGAGCCTTAATATGCGTGGGGCCTCTTTATGTCAGAGGTAGGCCGAAACGCCAGATATGCGAGATTATAACAAATTAGTTCGAGCCGTCAAACTGTAATGCTTTTGTTGGAAATGACGACCAAATGACGGTGCACTTTTTCCAATTTTGGCATGTCATGATTAGGCTTGGATTTGTCTACCATTATTACGCTACACATAGTATGCTGATTGGTCATTGGGTCGAGAAACCCGTCGACAAATTTTGGTATTTTCCTAACTGTGGTGTCAATATCAAGGATTGACCCACCTAAGGTAAATGCATGCATGCCTTAAGATAAAAGGTGGTATAACTCTATCCTAAATTTTTAAGATTTGGCTTTACTAGACGCAAGGTTCCCGAGCGGACAATTCGAGTGAGAAGGCTACGCGACCATCGGATGGTTCGGGCACTCCACGTATAATATCAACTCTCCTAAATTTGGGTTTTGAAGAAAGAATTTTGCTGATGTACCAAGCGCACCTCGCATGTAGTGTGTGATTGTGTGAATTTTCCAGAGTGGAGGAAATATGAGTGAAATTCCAGTTTAAGAAAAACAGTAAAAGAAAGTAGCATTTAAGAAAAATTAAAGCAAGCAATTTTAAGGCATTTAAAACAAATAAAAGCAAATAAAGCCAAGTTATAATAAACCTAGGTTTGCTATGGTCAAGAACTTGATTATCCCCAGTGGAGTCGCCATTTCTGTCACGCCCTTTTTCGACCGCGACATTCCTCTCAGCGAATCTTGCTACAATGCTAAAAATAAAATAAAAAGTGCAAAAAGGTGCTAAAAAATGCTAAACGCTAAAAGGGTGATAAAGAGTTCGCGGAGCCGCCACCTAATTAGTTTGGGTGAATTAGGACACCTAAATGTCAACTAAGTTAAAGTCAACATTAACTTCATCTTAATGGTCTGCAAAAATTAGTGTGAGATGTTGGGTAAGGGTTCTTTATTAATCTAGAGAAAAGAGATTAGGCACCCTCTAAGATCCGTTAACTTACGGTTGTCCTGCCAAACCTAGGTTGATTATTATGCTATAGAAAATGCATGTTTTGGAAGTAAAAATATTATAAGGGCTTTATAAAAAAGGATGCATTTCAATAAAGGATTTATAAGGCTATTTTCATAAAAAATGCATGTAAGCTAGTTCTAGATAAAATATGCATTTATTATATATGCAAAGATGACTATCGACTAAAAGCATTTATTTACTAAATAAATCTTAATTAGTATAGCATGATACGCCAAGTGCTTAGGATGATTTTTAGTAAAAGAAATAAGATTTATATATGAATGTTAATGAGAGTTAAAAATAAAATGGATTAGAAATCTAGTAATAAAATGGTAGATACATGAACAATTAGGTGAATGAAAATTATTGAGTAGTTTAGTATAACTTAAGCAATATGTGGTGGGCCTAAAGTAATTAGCTTAAAGGGAATTGTTTTCTAATCTAAAGGTTCAAGGTTTAGATGTTCTACGTATTCTACTAATTAATGTAGCGTTAGACAAGTAATTTACAAATAATGAATGGGGCGGGACATAAATTAATAAAAATGACTCGAGGAGTGATGACGTCATTCCGCCTAGTAGCTTGGAATTTCTGATGCGGATGCAGATGTGAGATACACATAGATGTGGGTCTTTATATGATGAGTCATGCGACTCATTCGTTGGCTCTGATGCATTGCATTTCATCTAAAAAATAAGAAAAGAAAAGGATTATTATATGCTCGAATCACTAATAAAAGAAGCTTAAACTTGTCTTGTTTAACTACAGCAAAAACAAAGAATAAACCGGCCCAAACAAGTAAATCCACCACAATTCCGTCACAAACGGTACACAACAATACCACAAATGGGCCCAAACATGCGATTTCTTTCCAAGTTTATACAACAGAAAAGCGATAAAGCAGGCCCAAGACATAGAAACTTTGACATGCACTAGACGTAGGCCAGAATAAAAAGTTAAGAGTTCCAAACAACCTAGGAACTTAAAGGCAGATTCATGCTACTGCTTTGTGCTTTAGTTTATTAGATTTCTTTTTAACTTAAACCATATAATTGTTTAGCATACCTTCATATCGACGGGACATGGGTAGGTTATGATTATGAACTAATAAAAACTAGCATATACTTCCAAGTAAGCAACCTGATTCACATGAGCAAATCTAGAGTTCAATGGATTCAAACGACAACTACATCATTCAGTAACAGACGCTAGTGAAACAAAATGACTATAGCAGTCGCAGAAGAAACAATATAACCAATACTAACTAAACAGATTCCGCAACCAACCCAATACATTTAAGAAGTCACACAACTCACATTGCGCATCAATATCAAACGAAACATAAGACTAAAAGAGTGATGAATTTACCTTCTCCGGGCAGCGAACCGAGGCAGCATATCAAGTCGTCGATCCACTCGGGATGTATTGCTATGCGAATTGAATGGAAAGGGTTTTAACTTGTAGCTATGGCTGCTTGAATGTTATTTCTTGGATTTTTTTCGATTGCTTTTCCTTCGCTGTTATTTTATTTTATTTTAAGGGGGTTCCTCTGTGTAAAAAGTGATCTTTGGATGATCAACCCCTGCCTTGTATGTGTATGTCGCTTGGTATTTATAGTTCTCATTGTATGTCTTAATTTTGGTATGATTCCTTAGGTAGTTTGTGCGATTTTGGTACTGATTTTGAATGTCTTTTTGGTAAGGATTTCAGACTGATTTGTGGACGATTTATTACTGATTTTGTGCGAATTTCTTTTACTGATTTTGGTTAATTTGTTAAGGTAAGTTTGTTGTGGTAAGTTAATATTTTGGGCTAGTTTAAAGCTGATTATGGTAAATGTGGATTTCCGATTCTTGAGAGATTTTGTGCTTAATATTGGTAAGATTTGGTTAGTATTAGAAGAGATTTATGGTAGGAAAAGAAGAGGGAAAAAAGGGGCGGCGGTAGGCTTCTTTTTATTAGGTCTAGGTTTTTATTTATTTATTTGGTGTATATGATGAGGTGATGAAGTACAGGGCAGTTGGGTTGGGCTGCAGAAATTGGGCTTAGTATTAGGTGTATTAATTTTGGGTAGAGTTTTAAGTGTTAGTAAATTATAAATAATACTTATTAAATATTATTAAAATGCCCAATGCGGATATAATATTTAAAGATTGCTTAATGCTTTTATAAATGCGACGCTATTATTAAAAATGCATGTATTAGATTAAACTTAGTTTAATAGGAATTTAAATTGCGAATAATTGCCATAGAATTGCTTGGGTATTAATAAATGTAGATATAATTTTAAGGAATGCTTGATGCGACACCATTATTAAATTATTTATTTATTCATGTATTTATTATTATTAAAATGCTAAACGCGGACATAATATTTATGAAATGCTTAATGCTTGGGATGTCATTGTTGAATTACTTATTTATGTATTTATGTGTTTATGCATGTATTATTATTGTTAAAATTATTAAGATTATTATAAAAATTAGTATAATTTTATGATTAATGATTGGACGAGAGGGTCAAAATTGGGTGTCAACAATTACATCCTTGAATCGACGAAACAATTGACTTAGTGTTACCCTATAGGCCTTCACATATCGACACTAATATCATTAGGGTCTACACGGAACTCTTAGACGGCGCCGAAAGACGAACTCAATATGTGAAGTATAGTTACACGAAACCTGTGAACTGAACCTCTATGTGGGTAGATAAATCCTTTCATTTACGACAAACTCGATCCAGCTTAGGATCTGCCAAGTGTCTATCCAAATGGCTTGATCATTATATCTCATCTATATTAGCTGACAACAAGACCATATCATAGATATGTCTCATCGTTGCCAACGACTACCAACCTAATACCATATAAGAATCTGAGCGTTCTCTCGAAGATACATTCGAGGAATGAATCCTAATATTGGCTCAACTACCACATTTAATCTACGTTGCAATATACCCAATACAAGTCGTGTCTCAACCTATAAGACATTTGAGTTTAGGATAGGATCAAAGTATATTACTTTGTAAACAAGACGCGTATCGACCTCAAGTCTAAGGACTTCTATCTCCGACACACTGATGATACTTTAGACATCTATAACAAACAATACATCAGCAGGGTATACCAATAATTTCAAAAGTATCAATGTGTCCATCACGAGTTACCATAACTCGTAGCAGGTGAGACATACTACATCCCTAAAGGATATGATGCAGACCACATGTCGACGTATCATATATCATCGATATCCCATTCTCGATGATCATTAGTCGAGGAAGTTTAAGAGTTATGTTATAATATTAATCTCTCACATTATTAATAACCACGTAACCTCTAGGGATGCATTTATAGAATATTATAGACAATCAATTAATAATTCAATAACTGCAAATGACATAATATTAATCTCCATTAATATAAATATGAATGTGTATAAAGTACATTTGTCCTAATATAGATTGCCTCTTGGACATAAATATACTTTCAATCTCCCTCTTGGCATAGAGCCAATCACCAACATATCTAATACACATGTTTTCAATATGACCATTATGCTTAACCAAGCTTAATGGTTTAGTAAATGGGTCTGCTAGATTATTGTCTGTGGAAACATAATCTAATATCTTTAGTCTCCGCCATCTCTATGAGAATGTGGTACTTCCTTGATACATGCTTGTTTCTTTTTGTTGATCTTGGTTCCTTTGCCTATGAAATTGCATTAGTGTTGTCACAATAAATAGATATTAGACAGCTAGCACTCGGAACAACCCCTAGTTCCTTCAGGAACTCAAAAATCACGACATCCTCTTTACCAGCTTCCGATCCAGCAATGTACTCTACTTCAGTAGTCGAATCAGTAGTTGTATCTTGTTTGGAACTCTTCCAACTTACTGCTCCACCATTAAAAATGAACGTGTAACCAGGTTGAGATTTGATGTCATCAACATCTGTCTGGAAGCTAGCATCAGTGTATCCAGTAACAACTAGCTTTTCATCTCCACCATAGACTAAGAAGTAATCTTTAGTACGTCTGAGATACTTAAGAATACTTTTGACTGCCTTCTAGTGTTCATCACCAGGATTCTGCTGGAACTTGTAAGTCATACTAAGTGAAAAAGCCACATCTGGCCTGATACAAGTCATAACATACATGATTGATCATATAACTGAAGCATATGGGACCCTCTTCATGCGCTCAAGTTCTACAAGGGAAATCCTTCTTAGATAACTTGGTGCCTTGACCTATTGAAAGACCGCCTTTCTTGGAATTCTCCACAGAAAAACGTCTAAGCACTTTATCTATGTAGATCGACTGTGACAGTCCCAACAATTTATTAGGTCTATCTCTATAGATCCTAATTTCCAAAATGTAGCAGGCTTAACCTAATTCCTTCATCATAAAGGTATTGGACAACCACTCATTAACTGACTGCATGAGAGTCTTATTGTCTCCCATTATCAATATGTAATCAACATATATAATAATGAATACAATACCCTAATTTTTGCATTTGCTATAAACACAAGGATCTTCTTTGCTTCTGACGAAATCAAATGACTTGATAGCCTTGTCAAAGCAAAAATTCCAACTCCTAGAGGCTTGCTTAAGTCCATAAATGGACTTATATAGCTTGCACACAACATTTGGTTTGGACTCAGATGAAAAACCCTTGGGTTGTTTCATATACACTTCCTCAATTAGATTACCATTGAGGAATGTAGTTTGGACATCCATATGTCAAATGTCATAGTCATAATGTGCAGCTATAACAAGCAAAATCCGAATAGACTTTATCTTAGCAACTGGTGAAAAGGTTTCATCATAATCCACACCAGGACGCTGATTATAAACTTTAGCCACCAGTTTAGCTTTATAAGTCTGAACCTTGCCAAATGCATCAATATTCTTCTTGAAGATTCATTTACATCCTATGGTTTAACCCTATTTGGCAAATCAACCAACTTTCACACTTGATTGATATACATAGATTTCATTTCGGATTTCATGGCTTCTTGCCATATCTTCGAATCAATGTATACCATTGCTTCGTTGTAGGTTATAGGCTCATCATCATCTGAAATATCTATCTCACTATGTGTTTCCACAAGTAGATTTAGTCTTTCTGGAGGACGATGAGTTCTAGTCGACCTACGAAGTTAATTGTCTTGCAGTTCAGTTCTAGGTATGTTATGACTGTGAGAAGGTTCTAGTGTGTTGGTTGATCAACTAACATGAGAGCTTTCAGGAATATCATTTTCATGTATTTCCTGAATGGGAGGAGGTGCAATCACTGCACTTGCTCTCAAGGTCTGTGTAGGAGGGTCTTGCATTTCTGCATCATTTCTCGCAACACTCCCACTGGCCGAAGGGCGTATCCTAAGTAGTCAATCTTCGCCAAAAGCTCCCACAGAATTCTTGCCTTGATCATTCGGCAAGGATTCAACCTCTATGTTACTTTGTTGTTCTTGAATTTCTTCAAGTTCTATCTCCGTGCAGCTCTCTTCCTTGTAGACATAGTCTTCTTTAAGTAAAGTTGTGTTCCTAGAAACAATGATCTTATGTTAGCTAGGAATATAGAAATAGTATCCCTTAGTTTTCTTTGGATACCCTATAAAGTAATATTTCTCACTCTTGGGTTCCAACTTATCAGTGAGCATCTTCTTGACATATGCAGACACCCCCAGGGCCTCATGTCTCTAAGAGCTGGCATCTTGCCACACCATATCTCATATGGCGTCTTTTTAACTGATTTGGAAGGAACCCTATTCAGAACATATATCGAGGTTTGTAAAGCATATCCTCAAAGGTATGTTGGTAGAGCTGTAAAGCTCATCATGGAATGAACTATATCAAGTAGGGTTCAGTTTCTCCTCTCGGCAACACCATTCATTTATGGTGTTCCAGGAGGTGTCCATTCGGAATGAACTCCATGTAGCTTTAAGTAATCTAGAATTTTTTTACTTAAGTACTCACCTCCTCGATCAGATCGAAGAGTCTTGATACTCTTTGCGAGTTGTTTCTCCACTTCATACTTGTACTCCCTAAACTTTTGAAAGCCTTGGATTTGTGTTTCATAAGATACACATATCCATACCTTGTCAAGTCGTCTGTAAAAGTGATGAAGTAAGGGAAACCTCCTCTAGCTTGAGTCGAAAATGGTCCATATACGTTAGTATGTACCAACTCAAGCACCTCCTTGGCTCGTATCCCCTTTCCAGAAAGAGGCTTATTGGCCATCTTACCTTTCAAATAGGATTCACAGTTACCATAAGATTCTAAGTCAAATGGTTCGAGGTAGTTAAGTTTCCTCAACCGTTATATCATTGTTTGATTGATATGACCAAGTCTATAATGCCACAGGTAGGTAGAATTTCTTTTACTTATTTTAGCTCGTTTGTTTTGTATATTGAAAATTTATCGACTACAATTTATTGTATACAATCCATTCACAAGAGGCACAATTCCAAATACAACATCATTAAAAGACAATATCATACTGCCATTAAATATGTTTGAGGAAAAACCCTCTATGTCTAAAACAGGAATGGAAATGATATTCCTTGTTAACGAGGGAACATAAAAACAATTGTTCAACACTAAACATTTGCCAGAAGGTAAATCTAGTCTATATGTTCCCATGCGCTCAACATCAACCCTTGCTCCATTTTCAACGCGCATGTCCACCTCTCGAGGTCCGACCTTCCTACTGTCAGCTAGCCCCTGCACATTTGTATAAATGTGTGAGCCACAAGAGGTATCTAGTACCCAGGAATGAGAATTATTAATAGATAGATTTATTTCAATGAAAAACATACCTTGTCCACTAGAGGCTGAATCACCAGGTGCTTTCCCTCCTCCTGGAGCAGTACAATCTTTCTTCCAATGCCCCTTCCTATTGCAGTTCATGCACATATCCTTAGCCGGAATAACTTTCTTCTTCTTCGCCCCTCCCTTGGGTTTCATTGATGTGGGCGCAGCGTTAGCTTTGCCCTTCTTCTTCTGTCATTCCTTACCTTTCGGTTTGGGATGACTAGAGGAGCTTACCATGATCATAACTTTGCCCTTAGAGATCGAAGATTCAAAAGGCTTCAACATATTATGCAATTCCGGCAGACTCGCTTTAGTTCCATTCATGTTGTGGTTAATTATGAAACTCCCAACCGAATGAGAAAGTGAATTTAGGATCAGTGTGGAAGCAACTCTACTCTGTAGATCAATACCAATTGGGGCCAACCTTTCAATTAGCCCTATCATCTCAGCACGTGTTGAGATACTTGGCCTCATTTGATCAACTTACATTTAAAAAAGGTCTATCAACAACTCATATTCCAGTGTCTAGGACTGAGAATCATATAGGCTCTTTAAATGTCCTAGCATCTCATTAGTACCCATGTTCTCATGTTGTCTTTGCAGTTCCACTGGCATGGAAGATAACATAACTCATTGTGCAGATGTGGCATCATCAAGATGCTTATGATAAGCAACCTTGTCAAAAGCAGCATACTCAACAAAGTCTTCAGCATGCACTATGGGGAAAACCTTGTCCAATACATACTCAATTTTCTCTTGTCTTAGGACAATACTTAGATTCCTAAGCCAATCTAGATAATTCAGTCCGGTGAGTTTGTTTATTTCAATAAGCATTTTCAGTGATATACTCGACATTCTGAAGATCTGAAGATTTAGATAGATAGGAAAATACAATAAAAAATTATCTTCCCTTTTATACACATTCGTTTTAAACTAATTTAACATGGTCTTTTGTTTAATTAGCTCCTATTGTTTTAGCATACTTCTACGATCCCAAGGTAGAATACGGACCTAAAACCTTTTAAGGTCATAATGGGCCAAGATCCAAAATTATGCTATATATGTGTTTGCTTTGACTGATAACTTCAATAGCACATTTTGGTAGGTCTTAAACCAATTGCAAAGCTTATTTGCAACTCTTGATTGATTAAATAATTCAATTTTAATCATGCGTCCTTATATTAGTCTGACACTTTGGCGCCAAGATTTGTCTAAGCAAGTCAACCCCATTACACGACTGCGTTTATGTATCTAAGTAAACTCGACCTTTGTGAGCAAACACTTTGGTGTAAATGCCCACAAAAGTTTCTCATCTACTTTTACATAACATCTATGAAAGAGTCTGAGTCCTCGTAGACTTAGAGCAAATGCTTTGGCATAAATACTCGTATCGCCGAAAAGGATTTTGCACTCTAACAATTATAATGGACGACGCGTTTTAATTTTAGACTTGTATTCAATGTTTGGGGAACATTTTCAGTTTTTGGGGATTTCAATCAAGATCAACATACATGTCATATTTCATACGACATCCTATCATGCAATTTCTAAACACATTTAGATGAGAAACCATCAACCCAATAGACATGATAAAATATTGTTTTAATCAAATACTGGGAGCCGCCTACCCAAACAGTTATAGCGGTCATTTATGTAAATCCATTACTGGGCGCCGCCTACCCAGACAATAATAGTGAACACTATGCTAATAATTAAATGTTTGCATTTAAACATTTAACACATTCGTATATTATTCAATAATATACAATTAATGATAATCATGGGTCTATTTGTCTAAACTCTAAAATCTATGTCTATGCCAAATAGTCCCTAAACATTTTCTGATTTTAAAATTCTAATTTTCTGGAAATTCTGTAAACTTTCAAAATTTACAGTTTAGTCCCTCAAAAATTTAAAAATTCAATTTGAACCCTACTAATTTCAGAAAACCCAATTTTAATTTTCAAAAAATATTTTTCAAGTTTCAGGGACATGTTTACAATTTTCAGATTTTAAAAATTCAATTTTCAGAAACTTTATTTAATTATACATTTGCCCGAAAGGACTAAATCTGTATAATTAAAAAGTTTTAATTTCAGATTCTGAATATTTTAAACTTTAGAATCAGAATCTGAATATTAAAAACTTCGCCGATCCTATCGTCGCCGCGACTTGTGGTGTCGCCGCTTTCGAAGCGATGATGAATTTTTTAATTTTAAGCTCTCGGGATGAACAGCGTCGCGACGCTCCAAAATGGAGCCGCGATGCTTCTTACAAACCCAGGCAGCGCCGCGACGCTCCATCGTGGAGCCGCGGCTCCGCCGTCAAACCCTAACAGGCGCCGCGACGCTCCATTGTGGAGTCGCGGCGCTTCTGCGCCTCTGCCCCAGAAACGCAAAATTCTGCAATTCTGAAACCCCAAAACTGGTTCAGGGTCAGATTTGTATATTCAACCTCGTACCTCTTCACCATTAAACAACACGTTCATCAACCATCAATCAATCCCTTCTCGTTCTTCTTCTCAGTGCACCATGTTCGAAACGAATCAGTAATGCACATCAACTTAAAAGAGTTAGATCGGAATGACTTCCTCGATTACATCACTGTTCAATAGTTTTAGGAACAAGGATTATGCGTTCATGAGATTTAAGGTTTTAAAGCTTCTTAATGACAAAAATAGATTTAGACAAATCCTAACTCATATAATCATTAACAAACATTATATAATCACACAAAATAACCCATGCTCTGATTGTGGGGCTTTGTCGGGTTTGTACACAAAGCGGAATTTGAAAGTTTATGTTTCAAACCCGACGGACGGTCAAACTGATGGATGATTATATAATGTAAAACACACAGATAACTGTAATACTTCGAACGAATACATACAGTTTAGCAAATCTGGAATTTTCAAACTTCAAGTGTGTAATCCGAGGGTGAGCACGCAACTGTTCCACGATTGCAAGTCCGAGACTCCGATGTAATTACTCCTTTGAAACGCTAGGAAACCCAAAAGAGTTTCAGCAGAGAATAATTCTTGTGAATTGGTTGTATTAAAATAATGATTGAACCCTCTATTTATAGCTGAAAAATCAGGTAGGGTTTCCAAGTGGGCCATACCCAAAAATCGAGACAGAGTGGGTTACCTCGGACCCACTGAACACGTGGCACCGCGACACTGAGTGGGAGGCACCGCGTCACTGAGGCGCCAGGGCCCTGGGTCCCACGAGCTGCGGCCCTGGTCCAATTATGCCTCTTTCTATTTTAATAAAATCCGAAACATCATCTCGATTTAATTAAATAATTATTATTTATTCTAATGTCTCGATTATAAACCGAACATATATATTCTATCTGATTACATCCTTGAATCGACGAAACAATTGACTTAGTGTTACCCTATAGGCCTTCACATATCGACACTAATATCATTAGGGTCTACACGAAACTCTTAGACGGCGCCGAAAGACGAACTCAATATGTGAAGTATAGTTACACGAAACCTGTGAACTGAACCTCTATGTGGGTAGATAAAATCCTTTCATTTACGACAAACTCGATCAAGCTTAGGATCTGCCAAGTGTCTATCCAAATGGCTTGATCATTATATCTCATCTATATTAGCTGACAACAAGACCATATCATAGATATGTCTACTGTGTTGGCCAACGACTCAGTCAACCTAATACCATATAAGAATCTGAGTGTTCTCTCGAAGATACATTCGAGGAATGAATCCTAATCTTGGCTCAACTACCACCTTTAATCTACATCGCAATATACCCAATACAAGCCGCGTCTCAACCTATAAGACATTTGTTACACCCCGTAATTACAGGACATATTTTAAGAACGTACGTAAGAACTCGCAAGTGTTAAAATTAGAGATTTGTAAAAAAAATTAACGGAATTATGGAATTGTCGGAAAACGTATTATTGTGACGAATGGGAGGGCGACACGTGTCACCCCCCTTATAGATGCCTTGGTCGAATTAGGCAAGGTCGAAAGGTCACTGACCTTGCTAGGATGACTAAGTCTTGCAATGTAGTAAAGCTTGACAATGTTGACTTGGTCAATGGGACCACTTATGGATTTTTTTAATAAGAATTGCATCCAAGCCTCACATTTGTATTTATCTTAGCCCTCCATGTTGTTATATAAGGGTATTAGTAGCAAGACAAGAGTTCCATACTTAGCCAAATTACAAAAATTGGATGAACCATAAATGGAGCTCTCGCTTCTTCACTAAGAAAGAAAAAATTGTGTTCCTTTTCCAATAAGCTCCACACTTTAAACCAAGGTTCATGAGTGTTATGTAAGTGTATCTCAATAGAAAAATCTCGGAAAAGATAGTTTTCTGTTAGTCGCAAAGTGAAAACCTAGTTGCTTTCTAGGTTTTGGATTGAAGTGAAGGAAATTGTTGGGTTGTTCTAAGGGTCTCGAGGAGCGGATTGAGGTGTCTTGAAGAGGCTCTAGGTTGCTAGGAGCAACTTCGGTTTTGAAGATTGGATTACATTATGGAGGTATAATCTTGTTCTCTTTAAGTGTTACAAGATTATGTAATTGTTGTTAGCCTTACATTTTACTAGCATGAAGTATATGTGTTGAAGTTTTATAAGTATTATGGATTGTTGTAGCCTAAAATCCGAAATGACATGTAAGCCATGATTAAGTTGGATTACAATTTAATCGTTGTTAGAATCGTCGCAAGTAATTGACTTGAAGATTACGGTTGTTATAATCAAATGCGACTTGATATCATGTGAGGCTACCATTTTGGATTGAAATGGAAATTGGGTAAGAATTGGTATTGTTGTATTCATTATGGCCGAAAATTTGGACTAGTAGTTTGTTATTCATTTGTTTTGTACTACCTTATAGATTGTGGTGAGCCAATTGGGGTTGTTTGGTTATTGTATTCGACCTTGAAAAAGGTGGCAAAGTAAGTAGAAACAAAGGAGGTGCTGTCCGATTTTCCGTAGAATTTAGTGACTTAGCACCTAGGATATTCTACGTTGAAGTGAGAGGTTAATGGGCGTATTGTGACCATTATAGGTTGAAGTACTTAGTATAGCGTATTCTACTTGGAGGATGGAATAGCTATCAAGGTTGAAGTACTTTGGAGCATTTTGCTACTTGTCGACAATCGTCGCGAGGTATGTGAACCTCTTCCTTCCTTTGGCATGATTCTATGTATGGAATATACTTGTGGTATCATCTCATGTTTCCTTCTACTCTTAGAAGTTAAGAGGTAGTTGTGTGATTTACTCTATGTAGAACTTTTCCTATCTTTTGAGCATGACTACTTGCACGTATGTAGTACGGTAGACGTCTGAAGACTATGACATTCTTTACTATTTTCAATGTAATGCCAAGTCGGTGGGTTAGAGATTAACTCACTTCTTTGAAAATAGTAAGGATGTCTTAAGTTGATTTTAAAGTTAAGGGACTTGAAGAGTTTTATGGTATGTGATACTTGTTCGTTTTAAGCGTATAAGTCCCTTGGATAGGAAATTGTTTATGGCTAAGGTATAAAGTGAATATAACGGCTTTATGGGAAGTTAGTTATATTTGCCTTATGGAAAGATAAATGACTTGACTTTATTAGAAAGGCAACTTGATTTTACTGATCAATTGCCTAGAGTTTTAATAATAAAAGCGAGTCACTTGTTTTCAAATGGTTAAGAGACAAATTGTATTTTTGAAAGTTAAGAGAATTGATTTGAAAGTATATAATACTTGGTTTCAAAAGTAGAAGTCTCTTGGTTATAAAAGAACGTGTTAGTCTAAACCATAAAGGGTTATAACGGCTTTATGGGAAGTTGGTTATAACGGCTTTATGGAAGATTAAGAGAATGGTTTTCTAGTAAAGTAATCAAAGGAATAACTTGTATTAGCAAGGGCAAATTGGTTTAAAGGTACCAATTGCTTAAGGTTTTAATAAAGAAGTCACTTGATTTAGAAGTTCGGTAATTGTATTTCTAAAAGGTATTGTGACTTGTCTTGAAAGGTGGATAGGACTTGATACTATGGTTGTTAGTATTTTGGAAGTTTTATTTGGAAAATAGTCCTTTGAAAAGAATGTACGTACGAAGTACTTTGGCTTGTTAAATGAGAATTTATTCTATTTGTGCCCGGATAAGTACTTTGGCTTGTTAAATGAGAATTTATTCTATTTGTGCCCGGATAAGTACTTTGGCTTGTTAAATGAGAATTTATTCTATTTGTGCCCGGATAAGTACTTTGGCTTGTTAAATGAGAATTTATTCTATTTGTGCCCGGATAAGTACTTTTGCTTGGTTAATTGAGAACTTGCCTATATGTGCTGGTGATAGCCTGTGAGTGCAAGTATTATGTTTTATTACGTTGCCGCGACTCTCGGTTGGAGGGCCGGCTGTCTTGTTGTAAGTTACTCGGACGTACCGACAGTGATGTGGGATTCCACGGGTATGCTTCCGTTATTTGTAGTACTTGGGTTAAATTCCCGGATTTTTATAAAAGACATGGTAGTGCTTATGTCTTGTTTGATGGTCGATCGAGTTAGGGTAGGAGTATAAATGAGGGGCAAGCCCCAAGACGTTATACCACCTACTCCAGGGTAAGAGTATAAGTGAGGGGTAAGCCCCAAGACGCTGTACCACCTGCTTTATGTGTTGTTTGACGATCGGTCGAGTTAGGGTAAGAGTATAAATGAGGGGCAAGCCCCAAGACGTTATACCACCTTCTCCAGGGTAAGAGTATAAATGAGGGGCAAGCCCCAAGACGTTATACCACCTGCTTTGATTGATATTATGGGCGTGAGACCCATGGTTATGTTTTACACGTATAGCTGTCGACAGTGATGTGGGATTCCACGGGCAGGAGATATGTATATATGTATTGTGTATGTGTACGCCGACAGTGGGGTAGGAGGCCACGCGTCACATGGTTATATTTTACACTTATAGCTGTCGACGGTGATGGAGGATTCCACGCATGCTTTGATATTAGTGTGACCTGATCGCGTGCGAGATTGGGCCGGGTAGTATATGTGTCCCTCCGTAATGGGCCGGACTATGTTATGAAAGATAAGTAAGTTATATGGTAATGAACTTAATGATTCTTTTTCTAATAATGTACGTAAGAATGTGACTATAACTTTTATTGGGAATGGAAAAGATAATAAGGTACGATTAAGTTCATAAGTGATAATGACACGGCAGGATCTGGTATGTATTTTTATACTTGTCCTTGTCATTCTTTTGTACAACGATTGTGATCTGCATCAGACGTTATTTACGCTCCATATTCTGCACTGTTGCATCGACCTTCGGCCGCGTTAAATGCCCGCAGGTTTAGGTACACGGTTGTGGATCCGCGAGCTTAGGATCCCGGTTCAGCAAGTCGAGATGGCTCCAGTGTTCCGGAGTTGTCACGTTTATGTTTATTCAGGGGTATGTTAAAACTCTTAGAGGTCTGTAGTCACATATGGTGGGTCTGTTTGTAAAGAAAAGGAGGCAACTGCTTCGTTTATGTATGTACGTTCAGGAAGGTAGCCCTATCGGCTAACCTGTTGTTTTTAATTACTGTTGTTTTATTTTATAAGTTTCATGTATGTTCCGCTGATTATCTCTGATGTTTACCTGTAAGGGTGCCTGTAGGGCACGATCACGCCCGGTCGGAGTCGTGACAAAAGTGGTATCGAGCGCTTAGTCCTCGGAAAGTGTCTGACGCATCGTGTCTAGTAGAGTCTTGATTATCGGTGTGTTGTGCACCACGCCTATAATCGGGAGGTCGCAGGACATTTAGGATTGGTTTCCATTCTTCTCACTCGAGATCGTGCCATGTAGCCGTGTTGTTAGGGTCGTCTCCCAACGAGTTATGTTGATTGCGCCACGAGAAAGCGTGATGACCCAGAATGACTATGTGGATTGCGCGTCCGGGTTGGTAATGATTACAGATAGTTGGTATTGTGACATACATCTATACGGAGTTATGTATGAGGTCGACGCGTGTTGCCTAGAATGATTTTAGATTACCGGAATGGTAAAGACTAACTAGATAGGGAAGATATGGAATAGTTAATGAATTTTCGCCAAGGTTTTGTGTTTTATTTCGAGATAATTGGGAAAGGATGAGGTACATGCGATAGGGTAGTGAACCCTTGAAGCCATATTAAGGAACCTAACTAATGTCATGTTAATAGATTAAGTCGTGTAGTAAGCTTACGAGAATTATACGGATGAGGCCGGTATAGAGTAAGTAATGGTTGTTGTGATCGAGACAACATGGTTATGGTTTTATGAGAAGTTTTTATACCCATTATTGGGGGATTGGTAGGGTAGGCTTGGAGCATGGGAATTGCGAGCCTAAGAATATCGCTGACCGCTGAGACCTTAGATGTACAAGGTCTTCTCGGGTAGAAAGATTTATTATAGACCAAGAATAAGAGTTAAGTGCGACGTTGAGTCGTTGAGGACTGTTGCGGGTCTCCCATGGCCTGGAATGGAGTGGGATCAGTTGGTAGTAGTTCCGCCACGCGAAGTCACGGCAGCGCAAGACCCAAGTCTAGTTAATTGTTTTACGGGTTCGTGGACGCGTTCCACCGGAACCAGGTCGTGAAAGCCGGAAATGGCCTTATTTTGTTTTATAGAGTGACTCCAAAGATTAGAGGCCAAAATTGGTATGGAAGTTATGTATGTATGTTAGAAGGAGTTGGAAGTACGAAAAGGTAATCTCTTTTGGGCTTATGATGGACGGATGTGCGTGTGCGAGGTATTAGGGCCATGTGTGGCATTATTAGTATGTCGGGGTTGTGAAAGGAACTATGTCGCTAATTATAAAGATTGACTCGAAAGAACATTCGAGGGCGAATGTTTCTAGGGGAAGAATGTTACACCGTAATTACGGGACATGTTTTAAGAACGCACGTAAGAACTCGCAAGTGTTAAAATTAGAGATTTGTAAAAAATTTAACTAATTATGGAATTATCGGAAACGTATTATTGTGATTTAATGGGAGGCGACACGTGTCACCCCCTTATAGATGCCTTGGTCGAATTAGGCAAGGTCAAAAGGGTCACTTGACCTTTGCTAGGATGACTAAGTCTTGCAATGTAGTAAAGCTTGACAATGTTGACTTGGTCAATGGGACCACTTATGGATTTTTTTAATAAGAATTGCATCCAAGCCTCACATTTGTATTTATCTTAGCCCTCCATGTTGTTATATAAGGGTATTAGTAGCAAGACAAGAGTTCCCTACTTAGCCAAATTCCAAAAATTGGATGAACCATAAATGGAGCTCTCGCTTCTTCACTAGAAGAAAGAAAAAATTGTGTTCCTTGTCCAATAAGCTCCACACTTTAAACCAAGGTTCATGAGTGTTATGTAAGTGTATCTCAATAGAAAAATCTCGGAAAAAGATAGTTTTCGGGTTAGTCGCAAAGTGAAAACCTAGTTGCTTTCTAGGTTTTGGATTGGAAGCTCAAGGAAATTGTTGGGGTTGTTCTAAGGGTCTCGGAGGCGGATTGAGGTGTCTTGAAGAGGCTCTAGGTTGCTAGGAGCAACCGGTTTTGAAGATTGGATTACAATTGGAGGTATAATCTTGTTCTCTTTAAGTGTTACAAGATTATGTAATTGTTGTTAGCCTTACATTTTACTAGCATGAAGTATATGTGTTGAAGTTTTATAAGTATTATGGATTGTTGTAGCCTAAAATCCGAAATGACATGTAAGCCATGATTAAGTTGGATTACAATTTAATCGTTGTTAGAATCGTCGCAAGTAATTGACTTGAAGATTACGGTTGTTATAATCAAATGCGACTTGATATCATGTGAGGCTACCATTTTGGATTGAAATGGAAATTGGGTAAGAATTGGTATTGTTGTATTCATTATGGCCGAAAATTTGGACTAGTAGTTTGTTATTCATTTGTTTTGTACTACCCATAGATTGTGGTGAGCCAATTGGGGTTGTTTGGTTATTGTATTCGACCTTGAAAAAGGTGGCAAAGTAAGTAGAAACAAAGGAGGTCTTTGTCCGATTTTCCGTAGAATTTGTGACTTAGCACCTAGGATATTCTACGTTGAAGTGAGAGGTTAATGGGCGTATTGTGACCATTATAGGTCAAGTACTTAGTATAGCGTATTCTACTTGGAGGATGGAATAGCTATCAAGGTTGAAGTACTTTGGAGCATTTTGCTACTTGTCGACAATCGTCATGGTATGTGAACCTCTTCCTTCCTTTGGCATGATTCTATGTATGGAATATACTTGTGGTATCATCTCATGTTTCCTTCTACTCTTAGAAGTTAAGAGGTAGTTGTGTGATTTACTCTATGTAGAACTTTTCCTATCTTTTGAGCATGACTATCAGACGTATGTAGTACGGTAGACGTACAAGACTATGACATTCTTTACTATTTTCAATGTAATGCCAAGTCGGTGGGTTAGGAGATTAACTCACTTCTTTGAAAATAGTAAGGATGTCTTAAGTTGATTTTAAAGTTAAGGGACTTGAAGAGTTTTATGGTATGTGATACTTGTTGCGTTTTAAACGTCTAAGTCCTTGGATAGGAAATTGTTTATGGCTAAGGTATAAAGTGAATATAACGGCTTTATGGGAAGTTAGTTATATTTGCCTTATGGAAAGATAAATGACTTGACTTTATTAGAAAGGCAACTTGATTTTACGGCATCAATTGCCTAGAGTTTTAATAATAAAAGGAGTCACTTGTTTTCAAATGGTTAAGAGACAAATTGTATTTTTGAAAGTTAAGAGAATTGATTTGAAAGTATATAATACTTGGTTTCAAAAAGTAGAAGTCTCTTGGTTATAAAAGGAACGTGTTAGTCTAAACCATAAAGGGTTATAACGGCTTTATGGGAAGTTGGTTATAACGGCTTTATGGAAGATTAAGAGAATGGTTTTCTAGTAAAGTAATCAAAGGAATAACTTGTATTAGGCAAGGGCAAATTGGTTTAAAGGTACCAATTGCTTAAGGTTTTAATAAAGAAGTCACTTGATTTAGAAAGTGGTAATTGTATTTCTAAAAGGTATTGTGACTTGTCTTGAAAGGTGGATAGGACTTGATACTATGGTTGTTAGTATTTTGGAAGTTTTATTTGGAAAATAGTCCTTTGAAAAGAATGTACGTACGAAGTACTTTGGCTTGTTAAATGAGAATTTATTCTATTTGTGCCCGGATAAGTACTTTGGCTTGTTAAATGAGAATTTATTCTATTTGTGCCCGGATAAGTACTTTGGCTTGTTAAATGAGAATTTATTCTATTTGTGCCCGGATAAGTACTTTGGCTTGTTAAATGAGAATTTATTCTATTTGTGCCCGGATAAGTACTTTTGCTTGGTTAATTGAGAACTTGCCTATATGTCTTTGGTGATAGCACAGTGAGTGCAAGTATTATGTTTTATTACGTTCGCGACTCGGTTGGAGGCGGTTTGTCTTGTTGTAAGTTACTCGGACGTACCGACAGTGATGTGGGATTCCACGGGTATGCTTCCGTTATTTGTAGTACTTGGGTTAAATTCCCGGATTTTTATAAAAGACATGGTAGTGCTTATGTCTTGTTTGATGGTCGGTCGAGTTAGGGTAAGAGTATAAATGAGGGGCAAGCCCCAAGACGTTATACCACCTACTCCAGGGTAAGAGTATAAGTGAGGGGTAAGCCCAGCGACTGTACCACACTTTATGTGTTGTTTGTGGCCAAGTCGAGTTAGGGTAAGAGTATAAATGAGGCGAAGCCCAAGACGTTATACCACCTTCTCCAGGGTAAGAGTATAAATGAGGGGCAAGCCCCAAGACGTTATACCACCTGCTTTGATTGATATTATGGGCGTGAGACCCATGGTTATGTTTTACACGTATAGCTGTCGACAGTGATGTGGGATTCCACGGGCAGGAGATATGTATATATGTATTGTGTATGTGTCTGTAGCGGTGGGGTAGTAGGCCACGGGCGCGTCACATGGTTATATTTTACACTTATAGCTGTCGACGGTGATGGAGGATTCCACGGGCATGCTTTGATATTAGTATGACTTGATCGCGTCCCAGTTTGGGCCGGGTAGTATATGTGTCCTCGTAATGGGCGGACTATGTTATGAAAGATAAGTAAGTTATATGGTAATGAACTTAATGATTCTTTTTCTAATAATGTACGTAAGAATGTGACTATAACTTTTATTGGGAATGGAAAAGATAATAAGGTACGATTAAGTTCATAAGTGATAATGACACGGTAGGATCGGTATGTATTTTTATACTTGTCCTTGTCATTCTTTTATCTGATTGTGATCATTTTAATGTCGTTATTTACATTCCATATTCTGCACTGTTATGCGACCCGCCCGAAGTGCGTTAAATGCCGCAGTTTAGGTACGGTTGTGGATCCGCGAGCTTAGGATCCGGTTGCCAAGTCGAGATGGCTCGGTGTTCGGAGTTGTCACGTTTATGTTTATTCGTGGTATGTTAAAACTCTTAAGTGCGTAGTCACATATGGTGGAGTGCATTTGTAAAGAAAAGGAAGCGCTAACCGTTTATGTATGTGCGTTCGGAAGGTAGCCACTGTCGGCTAACTTGTTGTTTTTAATTCTTGTTGTTTTATTTTATAAGTTTCATGTATGTTCGTGATTATCTCGATGTTTACGTAAAGTGCCCGGAGTAGGGCACGATCCACGAGCAGGGTCGGGTCGTGACAACATTTGAGCTTAAGATAGGATCAAAGTATATTACTCTGTAAACAAGGCGCGTATCGACCTCAAGTCTAAGGACTTCTATCTCCCACACTTTGATGATACTTTAGACATCTATAACAAACAATACATCAATATGATATACCAATACTTCCAAAAGTATCCATGTGTCCATCACGAGTTTCCATAACTCGTAGCAGGTGAGACATACTACATCCCAAAAGGATATGATGCAGACCACATGTCGACGTATCACATATCATCGATATCTCATTCTCGATGATCATTAGTCGAGGCAGTTTAAGAGTTACGTTATAATATTAATCTCTCACATTATTAATAACCACGTAACCTCTAGGGATGCATTTTTAGAATATTATAGACAATCAATTAATAATTCAATAACTGCAAATGTCATAATATTAATCTCCATTAATATAAATATGAATGTGTATAAAGTACATTTATCCTAATATAGATTATCTCTAAGTCATAAATATACTTTCAAAATAAATAACAACGTTAACCAATAATTAGATGCACACTCATGCACTTTCATTTATCTAATATATAATTAAAAGAAACATCTTATTTTCTAATTAACTTCAGTAAAATGAGAAAAAAAATATTTGCATTACCTTGTAGAACAGGGGGAGGATTGTTTTATTTATTTATGGGAGAGGGGAGGGGAGTTACTTTAAGACTAAATTACCCTTCAAGAGGTTTATAATGTTCCTCGAAAGGGAAACTTAATAGGGGTAAAATAGACATTGGTTGTATTCAGTTGGGAAGTTGTTAAACCTGGTGGGGACTGGGGACTAATGCAAAATGTTAATGCATTAAATTTGAACCCAAGTGTGAAATGAATCTTTTGTGGTATTTTACCCCACAGGAACATTCTAATTTTAAATTAAAACTTTAAAAGTCATGGTCATCCATTACCTTTACCTTATCCACAAAGAAAGGTTTTTAAAGTGCCATAAATTGATATATATGATTATTAATTAACACGATCGTTTCAAATATTTTGGGGCCCTGTTTTAATTCGTAAAAATGAACTTTTAATTGAAATTTAAGACACCAAATTGCAGTCTTTCTGATGAAATTCGACTAATACTACTTAATAAAAAATGAAAAAGAGGTCTTAAAATTTTTCGTTTTTTGAGGGTTCTATACGGTAGCACACCTCTCACGAGTCCAAAAACGATCATGTTAATTAATCAGAGAAAGTAACAAAAGTCATTTATTATACGTGTGCTTTTAATAATGGACATAGCAAATGTCGCACTCGTATAAAACTTGGATTACTCTTAGCAATTTTGGATAACGAGTGACTCTTCGAGAAATAGGATAATAAAATGATATCTTGTCAAAAGGGATGAAACATGATTTTAGGGAACAAAGTATTATAATAATACAGAAACTTATATGTATTCAATGTATAGAAATTTAATTAATATACATTATGAGTTTAAACATAAATTTTTATTACTTAATTATAGTTAATAATTATTTTATTTGATTTATTAATAATAATGAATTAATATAATTTCGTGTAAATATCAAGTATGAGCATACATTTTCTCATGCTATATGATTGTATTGGATTAATGCGGTCGTTTTTTTTATGTGATAGATAGTGAATGCCCATAGTTTCTTCTTACTTTAGTTATTCCCCACAACATATTTGAACTATAATATCCTTTTTTCGTTGTGCCAAAAACATTCTCTATTTAAATAACATAAAAATTACTTCTCCATCTTGATTTGTATTAACAGAAAAACTTGCTCAACTTCCTTTACATAATGATAGAATATACCGTGTATATTTCCCATTTATACACGGTTTCCTCTCTTACTATATTTGTAGAATTTTTATACTTGTGTAATTATGATAGTAGTTTTGTATTAGAAAAATGTATTAGTCTTGTATTAGAAAAATATAGATTTAATTTCATTAATTAAATATTGTATATCATGTATATACCTTTTGACATTAATGAAAATAATCAAGGGGGTTATTCTCTTTCATGATATCAGAAGTCTAGGGCAAATTTTCCTTCTCCAAACCCTCTCTTCCGCCGCCCTACCTCTCGGATTCCGACCATTTGTCTCGGCCGACTGACTCCTCCCTCCCAATTTTATTCCAAATCCCTAATTCTCATCTTGTTATTTTATCATGTCTACCACAAAGAACATGTTTCATCATGCCCTTGCAGTCTTCAACATCCCTCTCATTCTTGAGATGGAAAACGTCCAAGACGCGACGTGGACGAAACTATTCAACGTTCACGCATGGTCTAATCGAGTCTTTCATCACATCATTCCCCAGGCAACAGGCAAGGAGAAGGTGCCTACCACCGATGATGAAATAGTGTTGTGGGAAACTCTTGATGCTACGTTACTCCAGTGGATTTATTCCACTATCTCTACGGACCTTTTGCAGACTATTATTGAACCCGACGCCACGACAATAGAAGTATGGAGTAGGTTGCGTGATATATTCCATGATAACAAAAATTCTCGTGTCGTGACCCTTGAGCAGGAATTCTCCCACATCAAGATGGAGGATTTTCCGAATGTCTCCGCCTATTGTAAAAGGCTCAAGGAGTTGTCGAATCAACTCATGAACGTTGGCGCGCCAGACACGGACGATTGTCTTGTTCTTCAGATGGTTGCAGGACTCTCCGAGGCTTATAATGGCGTTGGCACGCTCATTCGATAAAGTAATCCTCTCCCGATGTTCTACCAAACACGTTCCATGCTTACATTAGAAAAAAATGACTTGGCTAAAAAGGCGGCAACCGGAGCTAATTCCACCACGATGGTGGCCACGTCCGATGACCCTCACTCATTCTCGAGCAATTCTATCCAAAATTGTAATAATGGTGGCAGCAAAAAGGGCCAAAATCAGAAAAATCATGGGAAAAAACGCGGCGGTGACAGTGCGGCAGCAAGGGCGGTAGTGACGGAGGATGTGGTAGTAGTGGCGGTACGGTGGGCGCGGCCACCGGCCGCAACAGGCTAGTCTGCGCGTGGCCGTGAAGTGGGCGGTGGCGATGGTCCACGCCTGATTTCCAGGATACCATGCAGCGAGTTGCGCCATGCCCAACAACCCCCAATAATTTGAGTCGACCCAACAGTCATGGATTGGGCCTTGGCAGCAGGCTGGCCTGCTTGGGCCTCGGTCTCAGCAGGCCTTCGCTGCTATGGGCCCAGTGATAGTTCCGAATTCCACGAATATTGAGGCCGCATGCATACACTTGAATTAAATCCTCCGGATGCAAATTGGTAGATGTACACCGGAGCCACTTCTCATATGCCGTCCACGCCATGTAATCTCTCATCTTATTTCAATTTGAGCAGAAATTGTTGCATAATTGTTGGGGATGGTAATTCAATTTCAATTTGTGGTTATGGTCACACAAATTTATCTCCCCTGAACTTAGCTTTAGCCTTGAAAAATGTTCTTCATACTCTTCACTTAATTTAAAATTTGGTGTCTGTTCGAAAATTTACAATTGATAATTGAGTTTTTGTTAACTTTGACCCTTTTAGATTTTTTTGTGAAGGATTTCATGACGGGGATACCTCTAATGATGTATAATAGTCGGGAAAAGCTTTATCCAATCACCACCACCACCACTTCCACTAGTCAAGCCACACCGTTAATGTTTGTCGCTCTAGCACATTCGTTGTGGCATGCTTGTTTGAGTCATCCAGGGGCGGTTGTTCTTTCCTCTCTTAAAAATAATAATTTTATTGAATGTAATAGTACGCGTAGTACTAATATTTGTCCTTTTTGTCCACTTGGAATACATGTTAAATTACTATTTATAGCTTCAGATTCTAGTACTTTGTTGATATTTGATATTATTCATAGTGATTTGTGGACATCTCCCGTTTTGAGCTCTTTGGGCCACCATTATTATGTGTTATTTTTGGATGATTGTTCTAATTTTTTGTGGACCTTTCCTTTATCTAAAAAGTCTCAAATTGTTTCCACATTCCTATCATTTAGAGCATTCATCTGTACCCAATTTGAACGAGAAATTAAAAACATTCAATGTGATAATGGAAGGATTTGATAATGGGCCATTTCGGGAATTTTGTAATGTTAATGGCATATAGTTTAGCTATCAATGTAGAGGTAAGGTCTGCGTACACTATACCCTCCTCAGACCTCACGTTGTGGAATTTCACTGGGTATGTTGTTGTTGTTGTTGTAATGCCATAGCTTTTAGGTTTTCTTGTCCTCACCCATCCTCACAAAATGGGAAAGCCGAAAGAAAAATTCATACCATTAATAATATTGTTCGGACCTTACTAGCTCATGCTTCCTTACCACCTTTTATTTGGCTTCATATGTTACAAATGACTACTTACCTCATTAACATACTCCCTAGCAAAGGATTAGCATATCAATCTCCACTGAAAATCCTTTATCGTAAAGATCATCCGTACTCTCATCTTAGGGTGGTGTTTGTGCTATCCACTCTTCCCGTCCACTACAATTAACAAAATTCAAGCTTGTTCTACCGCTTGTGTATTTTTGGGTTATTCGTCTAATCATTGCGGTTACACATGTTTTGATTTATTATCGAATAAAATCATAATTAGTCGCCATGTCATTTTTTATGAAACTCAATTTCAGTTTGCTAAATTGTATAATCCCGTGTCTAATTCTTATATTTTTTTGGATGATACCATCCACCATATGGCCCAGCATTCTCGTGACCCGGTTCAGCCAGCGGGCCCACTGCCTGCTGGCCCCAATCCATGTCCAGGTCCAGGTCCAGTTTCTCAGCCATCAGGCCCACTACATGCTGGCCCAATAACACTGCCTAATCCAACATCTTGGCCAACAAGCCCACTGTTTACTGGCCCATTAAATGTCCTATTGGCCCAATTTCCACCATTCGGCACAGTCCTCTTTTGGTCCAGGCCATCGGTCAGCAGGCCTACTGCCTGTCCCGAGATGACCCGACACCATCCCAAGTGTAGTCCACTTCTATTCCGAATCAAGGGCCCGTTACTCGTAGTCAACGGGGTATTTTTAAACCAAAATAATATTTTAATCTCAATTATAATGTCTCTAAATAACCCCTACCACGTAACGCATTGTCTGCACTTCATAACCCAAATTGGAAAATGACCATAGATAATGAATATAATGCTCTTGTTGAAAATAATATGTGAGATTAGGTGCCTCATCTGCCCAGTGTGAATGTTATTCATTCTATGTGAATTTTTACTCATAATGAAAAATTGATGGTTAGTTTGAGAGGCATAAGGCCCGTCTTGTAGGTGATGACAAAATTCATATGTTTGGCGTAGATTGTGGAGAGACATTTAGTTCGGTGGTCAAACTGACAACCATTCACACTGTTCTAAGTCTGGTTCTCTCAAAAGCATGCCCATTCATCAGCTGGATGTCAAATTTTTTTTCTTACACTGTGATCTCAAGTAGATAGTGTACATGTATCAACCCTTGGGTTTCAGGGACTCCGATCATCCTAACCATGCTTGTTTGTTGAAGAAGTCCTTATATGGGCTTAAACAGGCCCCTCGGGCTTGGTATAAAAGATTTGCAGATTATGTGTCGACTATTGAGTTTTCTCACAGCAGGTCTGATCGTTATCTGTTCATCTATCATCATGGTACTTCTCTGACATACATTCTATTATATGTGGATGATATTGTATTGACTGTCTCTTCGGATAAACTACGCAAGTCTATCATATCTCTTCTCAGTTCAGAATTTGCTATGAAAGACTTGAGGGCCTTGAGTTATTTTTAGGTATATCTTTGACACATCATGCAGGTGCTCTATTTTTATCATAGAGTTAGTATGCGACTGAGATTATTGAGAGAGCTGACATGTCATCCTGTAAGTCCTTTACTACTCCGGTTAATACAAAACCGAATATGAGTGCTAATTCTAGCACACCTTACGAGGATCCCTCCCACTATCGCAGTCTTGTAGGGGCTCTTCAGTATCTTACTTTCACGAGGCCTGATATTACTTATGCAGTGCAGCAGGTGTGTTTATTTATTCATGATCCAAGGTACGAGCACATACATTCTCTTAAACCCAATGTGCGTTACATTCAGGGCACTCTTGATTATGGGTTGCACTTATATCCATCCTTTGTATCTACTCTCATATCTTTTTCTGATGCTGATTGGGGTGGATGTCCAGATACCAGGCATTCGACATTTGACATCTGGTTATTGTATGTTTCTTGGTGATAACTTGATCTCTTGGTCGGCTAAACACCAGGCTACTTTATCGCGATCCAGTACGGAAGTCGAGTATATAGGGGTAGCCAATGTGGTGTCTAAGTTATGTTGGTTGTGTAATCTCCTATTAGAGCTTCACTTTCCTATTCAGAAAACTACCTTGGTCTGCTGCGATAATGTTAGTGTGGTCTATCTCTCTGGGAATCCGGTCCAACATCAGCGCACTAAACATATCGAGATGAATATTCAATTTGTTCGCGAAAAGGTAGCTCGTGGACAAGTACGTGTCTTGCATGTCCCTTCACTGTACCAAATTGCTGACATATTTACTAAGGGTCTTCCCTTGGTTATGTTTGAAGATTTTAGAGAAAGTCTTAGCGTACGACAACCGTCCGCTATGACTGCGGGGTGTGATAGAATATACACGGTTTCCTTTTTATCATATTAGTAGAATTCTTGTACATGTATATTTATGGTATTAGTCTTGTATTAGGAAAATGTATTAGTCTTGTATTAGGAAAAGATAGATTTAATTTTCATAATTAAATATTGTATATCATATATATATACATTTTGACATTAATGAAAATAATCAAGGAGATTATATCATATCTAAAGCGCTGCGCAAATAGATGGCCCTGTGAAATTAACCCCATTAACCCTAAATAGATTATCATTATGAAACTAAAAGTAGTTCATCGTTAAATTATTCTCTGCATTAATTATTCGTCCAAATCACTATGATGCCATTAAATTCTTTTAGCATTACTTTCTAATATATATATATGAACAAAAGTTATTGAATTCTCATAAATTCATAGATTACATTGTAAATTTGCCTATGCGCACCATAATATAAGCAGTGACGGAGTTAGAATTTTCACTAAAGGGTGTCAATATATATATGAAGAAGTAAATTCACAAAAAATCAAAGGAAATTAATATATAGTATAGATACATAAAAATGTTTTTTACCCAGCTATTTAGTGTAATTTATTTACGAAGGGATGCCAATTGATACCTTTGAATGCATGTGGCTCCCCACTAAATATAAGTTACCAAAGACCATAAATGACTTTTAACATGATAAGTTTAATAAGAGATCACAGAGTCAAGCCAAAGTTATTCCCTAAAGCTTTTGGGAACACAAAAATTCAGAACATAGTATGATATTTTGTTAAATAACAACAAATTCAATATAATCTCACAAGTGGGGTTTGGAAAAGATAAGATGTACGCATATCTTACTTCTATATTTATGGGGTAGATAAATTATTTTTGATAGACCCTTGGCTCAAAAGAAACGTAGTCAATGTAGAAATTCAAGAAAATAAAACAGTAAAAATCACGATACAAAATAAATGGAGCAACACATAGTAATACACACATAAGAGTATATATAGATGTACGCGAAACCTAAATAACACTATAAAAAAAGGAGAAGAGGAGGTGAAGAGGATATCCCCTACCTCTCTCACACACAATGAAAAAATTCAACTACTAACTAACCTTCTATCCTAATCATCCTCGACCTCCAAATCTTCATATCTAAGGTCATGTCCTTAATCAAATGAAGTTGTTTCATTTTCTGTCTAATCACCTCCCCCAGTTCTTCTTCGGCCTACCTCTACCTCTCCTAACTTCTGTTATCGCCAATCTTTCACACCTCCTAACTGACGCTTTCTCACTCCTCCTCTTCATATGCCCGAATCATCTCAACCTTACTTCTCTCATCTTTTTCGCCACGGAGGCCACCCCGCCCTTGTCCCGTATTTTCTAATCATATCTCTCCTAGTATGATCACACATCCATCTGAGCATCCTCATCTCCGCGACATTCATCTTCTCAATGTGAGCATTCTTGGCTGGTCAGCATTCTACCCCGTACAAATAATGTTGATCTAACCACACTCTGTAGAACTTACCTTTCAGCCCAGACGACACCTTCTTATCACAAAGCACTCCGGAGGCGAGCATTCATTTCATCCATCCTGCTCCAATACGGTGTGCAACATCATCGTCAATCTCCCCGTCTCCTTATTATGGATCAAAGATACTTGAAGCTTCATCTTTTGGGTATAACTTGTACTTCAATCTTCACTCTTCTACATCTGTCTCATGTGTTAAGTCACTGAACTTGCACTCTATATACTCGGTTTTAATCTGCTTAACTTGAAAATTTTAGACTCTTAGTGTATGATATCTTGTGAGGTGTAATAATTAATAAGGTATTGTTCTTTAGTCTAAGCCAACCTAGACAAGAACAAACAAGATATTATTCTTCAATCTTCGTATATTTGTCTCTTTCTGTCAGCCACAAGTTATTAATTACTCATATATCAACATGTCCTAGGTTATAACCATAAAATATGATGCTTAAGAGACGTAATTTATTGTCCAAGAAATTTTCTGGTAATAATATTTGTTTTTAGTATAAAATTAAACAGAACAAATCTATATGCTTACTTTTTTGGTTCTTAATTCGTTTATATACAAGTAAGAGCAACAATTGATCATCATTCGTGACGTTAAAACAATTAGATACTGGGGTTGAACCCTTTATTTCTCTTAATGTTTTTTTTTATTTCTTTCTAGCTCATTTAAGAATTTTATTATTGTATTATTGAATCTTGTCAGTAGAGGAATTATATTACTTGAATTAAATGTAAAACGTAAAGATGTTAGTGTCCATTTGGTTGGGTAAAATGACCAAAAATGTTTTTTTTTTGGCGAAAAACACTTCTTTTTTTTTGAGTATTTGGCTGGAAAGACCAAAAGTGCTTTCGGTTGAAAAAAACAATTTTAGTCTCTATTTTCAAAAGTTCAAAATTTGGGCTTTTGGAAGTAGAGACAAAATCTCTTTTGTTCTTTCCCATTTTTAAGTCAAAAATATTTTTTTTATTGACAACCAAACACCTAACAATTTTTGATAAAAACTCTACTTAAAAAAACTTTACTCCTAAAAGCTCTACTTCTATAAGTTCTTTTTAATAAGCTTTAACAAACGGACCCTTAATTTCAGCTACAGTGGCTCTACAAGCATGGCTACCTATGAATATAATACTAGCTTTCTTACAATTTGGTCCGTCTTAATTTTCAACTTGTCTGGTTATATCAACTTGGCTATAAAAGAAATAATATTATTGTTTCGGATACAACAACTCAGTTAGTTACCACTTACCACTAGTCCACTATCATGTGGTTAAATATTAGAAAATAATCAGTGCCATTTAAAATCAAAATTTGAATTGATGATCAATATTTATACGTAGTTGCTTTTTCTTTTTTTTTGAAGGCTATGGCCATTCTTTCTTTTCGAGTCTTGTGCGAGAATGCTTCCGGTGTATGATAGCCTGCAAACCACGTAGTTGCTTTTTCTTTGATTTCTTAATTGGTTGTTGGAACAATTAGGACGATTAAAAACAGAACTCATGGGTCTCTTATTCTCAATAATCTTGTTTTCTATTGCAAAAAAGAATAAGACTTGAACAAGTTGCAAAATGTTGTATAAATTGGATTTTTTTTTTGTTAAGAGTCCACATCGATAATGGAATGGTAACATGAACTCTTTATATGGACTTGAATAATCCTCACCCTACAAGCTAGCTTTTAGGGTTGATTTAGGCTCAAAATCCATTTTTTACATGGTATAGAGTCAGATCTATTTCAATTCTATGTTCACCGATGTTGGGTCCCCAAATTATGTTATACACGCTCCAGCTAACGGGGTCGGGGAGTGCGGGGGAGTATTAAGAGTCTCACATCGGTAATGAAATGGTAACATGAACTCTTTATATGGACTTGGACAATCCTCACCCTACAAGTTAGCTTTTGGGGTTGAGTTAGGACTTGGACAATCCTCACATACTTCATTTATATTCCTTAATGATAAATTATTCACTTAGATGTACAGACTTAGCATTTTTCTCACGACAAAATATAAGAAAGAGAGTCAACCTTATCAGTGATGCGTCAATTGCTATACTACGACAACCGCAGAATATTGGATTTTAACAACGGCAAAGTATAATGAATAAAAAAAGCACTCTGATGCACTAAACTTTCGTTATATGCGGGATTCGAAAAAGGGCCGGACCACGAGGGTTTATGATATATTTAGAGAAAATCCAACAGATTTTAATAAGTAATATATTACTGATTTTAAGAGGTTAGAGGTTATAATAGGATGCAACTTTTTGCTAATATTTTACAAAAGTCACTGCAAATTAACGTGGGGGCTACCCTACTATAGGTGCTTAATTTCCTAGGTTTTGGTCAAAAAGTAAATCCAAAATTAGAAAGTCACTTTCATTCATCAAATTATTAATAGATGTTCTCTATCCACTCAACTACCCAAGTGCGGTGGTTGAGACTCATTCTCCTTATCAATATTGCAGTATACACGGCTTCCCCCCTACAATTGCCATTATAGGGAGGTGAAAACTGTACACTTTTTTCGATATGTAATTGGCCAACCATTCATTTTTTAGGAATATCAATTACTGACCTAATTTGAGAATGATTCAGCTTAAGTCTACCGATTGTATTAATCTCCTTTAAGAATATTTTTCATTAATATAAATATATATAGTGTGTACAAGAGAAATCATAATTTAACGATGATCTATATTTTACATAATTACACATTAATATCAATTACAGAATATACGATGAATATATGATAATATATTCGCTATCACACTCCTCAGTCTGAGCGGAAGGAGGCCGGACGCTGAGACTAGATCTGAAGTCTAAGAATAATTGTCTAGGAAGCCCTTTAGTGAAGATATTTGCATAGCATACTGATACGAAGAATGCACATGCAACACCTTAACATGACCTAAAACAACCTTCTCACGAACAAAATGTATATCCATCTCAATATACTTGTTTCACTGATATTGAACCGAGTTATGAGATAAGTAGATTGCAGATATGTTATCACAGTAAACCATGACGTCTTACGTAAGGGACAATGAAGCTCCAAGAGGAGGTTTCAGAGCCAGCAGCTCTCAGCAACAATGTTTGCAACGCCTCTATATTCTTCTTCCGTACTTGATCGGATAGTGTGACTTGCCGCTTAGCAGACCATGAAATGAGATTATCTCCTAAGAACACACAGTAGCCTGACGTGGAACGCCGCATGTCAGACAACCTGTCTAATCGGCGTCCGTATATGATATCAACCTGGTTGGTGCAGAGGGGTAGAGATGTAATCCATAATCAAAAGTGCCCTTAACGTATCGAATGATACGTTTAAGCGATGTAAAGTGAGGCTCCCTAGTGGCATGCATAAACAAACATACATGCTGAACAACATAAGAAATATCTAGCATGTTGAATGTAAGATACTGAAGTGCGCTTGCGAGGCTCCTATAAAGGATGCGATCGGACATTGGATCACTATCAACATCACTAAGTTTCGACTTCGAGTCGACTGAAGTAGGCATGATCTTGCAGTTTGCCATTTTAGCCATGTACATGATTTCTTCTGCATACTTGCGCTGACACGGAAATATAATATCTGCATATCTAGTCACAGAAATACCAAAGAAGTAACTCAACTTTCCCAAGTCTATCATAGCAAATTCATATTTGAGCAAAGCAATGATCTCATTTTTCAATACATCAGAAGAAGCAGTCAGAATAATATCATCCACATATAATAATAAGTATGCAATGTTACTACCTCGATGAAAAATAAATAGAGAGTGATCACACTTGTTGCATACGAACCAATTTGCATAATGTAAGTAGCAAAGTGCTCATACCACGCTCTGAGGGCCTGTTTCAAATAATACAGTGACATATGAGAATGATAGAAATAATGAGGAGCCTCCGGATGGACAAAGTCTGACCGTTGGTGTTATACCCCGTAGTTTCAAGGTAAAAATGGTCACGTGGGGCCAGCGAGGGAAAATTTGTTGGTTTGGCCCTTTGTGCGGGCGAATTCCACTTTGTAACATGCTTTGGTTTAAAATCGTTTTTCGTGAAGCGTTTTTGACTCGCGTAGGCACTCCCTCTCCTTTGAGTAGCCCCCAGAGAGCAACCTCTAAAGCTAGCCTAGCTTCGAAACAACACTTACCCACTGTACACCCTCCTTTGAGAAGCCCCAGCCGAGCAACCCCCTAAAAGCCTAAAGCGCCAAACAAACACTACTCCCTCTCGTAGTCTTGTTTCCTGAAGAACTTTGAGTAGATAGGCGTGTTGGTATTATAGTCGATACGTGGTCCCCGCGAGAAGGTATGTGATTCTTCCTAAAGCATGATATTTTAAACATTTCAAAAGGAATGATGTTTTATAAATGTCGAACAAATCAATTATTTTGACTAATAAGGTATTATTAAAACTAGTAAACTTCCATCCTAGGAGCTAAGATGAGACAAAATGATATTAATAATAACTACTCACTTAGGGTATATGTTTCTCAAATTGTTTTAAAGGATTAAAACTATGAACTACAAAGAAATTGAAATTAGGCAAACTTGAAAGAATGTTGTTACTTGATTTTACAAGGAGAAGTGTTTTAATGTACTTGAGATAATTACTCTATTTTTATACTTGACTTTTGTAAAAGAAAGCGGATCTTTTAAAAGAGTAATACATGAAATACTTGTTAACATAATGTAGAAAGTACCTTGTGTGAATAACTTGATTGTATTGATTTGTGATAGTCTTGTAATATTTTCAAGAGGTTTTCCTTGTTGTGCTTATGTTGTTTAGCAATAATCGGTTATGTTGATATTATATCATTCATAACGTATGCGGGCCGCGTGGTGAATGCGGTTCTCTTAGTACGTCGGACGCGAAGACAGAATGCTGCGCGCAGTAGCTACCTCCGAGCGAGCGAGTTATACTTTGGCTTATCATACATGTCTCCCCGCTTACTACTATGATTTCATTTACGATATTTTTGGTTTCCACGTTACTGGGTACATCGATTATTTATATATACATTATGCAACCTTTTCAGCTACCGTCTTATTTATCTTTATATCTTGGTTGTTTTATATTCGGTGGTTTTCTGTGCCGGGTAGCACGCGATCGGGCCGAGGCAATTAGTGCGTATGATTTCTTTCAAATCTCCATTTAAGAATGCATTCTTTACATCAAGCTGATGAATCGGCAAGTTCTTACCCATAACTATGCTTAATATCGTGCGAATGGTGGCTGGTTTAACCACCGCACTAAATGTCTCACTATAGTCAATACCCTTATGCTGATTAGTACCATTAGCCACAAGTATCACCTTATGATGCTCAAGGTCACCACTGTCTCTTCATTTGTGACGAAATAATAACATACACCGAATCATATTAACCTCATCCATCTTTGGAACCAGATCCCAAGTGTGTTATTTCGTTAAAATATTAAATTCCTCACGCATGGCCGCATTTTAATTTGGGTCAAGTTTGGTGAATTTTAGGGTTTTAGGAATTGGGGATATAGTTTTTGTGGATAGGTTAAATTAAACTTTGAGTTTTTAAATCTCGTGTTGAGCATATGTTTCCATTCTATGCGTGGGAGCAGGGGTTGTTTAGGTAGGGGGTAGGGTGCGGTTTGGTAGGTTCTTGGGTCAAATGTCAAAGGCTGGTGAGGGGGGTTGACGGGGCAGTGGAAGGGTTGTTGTTGGGACATATCAATGGGATTGGGGAAACTGGGGTTCGATTTCAATGACTAAGACATGTTGGGAAACGCCGTTGACTGGTTTGCAGGGTGGAAGTCGATAGGCTGAGGTGGTCGACGGTATGATGGTTTGCGGGTGATGGTGACACTGGGTTAGTCGGGTTGGTTGGCCAGTGGGTGGGGGAGATGGTGGCGGGTTGGACTAACTCTCCCGGTGGAATTGCCGACGGGATAGGGTTGTCAGTGACATAGACGGGTGTTGCTAGAATAGTGGGGGCGGCGGTTCGATGGAGCAGGGCATGGACAATAGGAGAGGCTTCAAACTCTTCGAGAAAGTTATAATCCGTGTTCTGGAATATTTGAATGTTTGCAAATTTGAAGAATGATTCATCAAACGTGACATAGTGAGATACGATGATCTTACGGGTGGACATGTCATAGCACAAATATTCCCTTTGGTTGGCGGAAAAGCCTAAGAATACATACAGAGTGGTGCTAATTTATGAGGGACCGTGGAGGTAATATTTGGGTAGCAAAGGCAACTGAAAAATTGAAAGTGATTATAAGAGGGGATCTTATGGTATATAATTTCGATAGGGAGTCTTATTTTGAAGGGTATAGGTAGGTAAAATATTAAGAATGTATTATACCATTTTGATTGCATAGAACCAAAAGAAAGGGGGGAGAGACATGAAAAATGATTATACGAACCATGTTATTGATAGTGCGGATGATTCGTTTGACTCTACCATTATGGGGGGAGGTGTGAGGACACGAAAAACAAAAAAAAATGCCTATTGTTGCAAAATTTGTGAAATGTATAATTGTTAACCTCACGACCATTATCACATTGAAATAATATGATAGCTTTTTCAAATTGTGTTTTGATATTAAATACAAAATTCTAAAAACCTAGTAAAAAACTCAGACTTGAATTTAAGTGGGTAGACCTAAATAAAGTGAGAAAAATCATCTAATAAAACTAGATAATATTTATGACCCAATGAACTAGTAATGGGATATGTCCATAAGTCTGCATGAATAATATCAAAATGAGATAAAGTAACACTGACAAATGACGTAAAAGGAAGGCGAACATGCTTGCCTATAGGGCAAGAATAATAATTTTTGGGCAAGAATAATAATTTTTGGGCAAGATTCCCATTATTACATCGAATAGAATTATTGCTTCTAAGAAAATTAAAAATAAGAGCGCATGGATGTCCATGTCTATTATGCCAAGTTGACGGAGAGATAGTAGCGAGAGAGGTATGTGATCATGGTGTGACAACGGAAGTGGATGAGAAATGATAGAGGTCCCCCACACTATTGCATCTCGTAAGAGGTGTCCCGTAAGTAGATCCTTCACAGAAAAACCAAAGGGGTCAAACTCAACAGATACGAAATTGTTACGAGTAAATTTCCTATTAAATTTTTAATGATGTTAGGGGCATAAAGGACGTTATTCAGAGAGAAGGGTGGGTGGGGTAGTTTTATATGTGTGGTACCATAATCACTAATTGGAATGTGATGGCCATTATCAACTGTAATAAATTGAGGATACTTTAAACAAAATAGTTGGGAGAGATTACCTAAAGAACGGGTGAGATGAGATATGGCTCCCGTATCCATGTATCAATTTTCTTTGGGCTGTTGGAGATTTAATATGTTGAAGGCCTAGCCCAACTCAGTAGGGCCAGGCTGTACCCAGTTTGCTGCTACTTGGCCGAGAGGATATGTGTTTGGTGGGCCGTCGGATGCGTAAGGCGTGGGCGTAGTGCTGAGCCCAAGATGCTGGGTTGCCAGGCTTGCTAGAATTGGGTCATAACTGTGGGAACCGGGCAGGGTGGTAAGGCCCAATTTCCTGGGTTAGACCAGTGACCTGGGCCAATTCACTGATAATTTTGGGCAGCGTGGGATTGCTGGCCAGATCGTCCCCCTTTTCCGCGACCTTTGCCGCCTCTACCATTGTCGCAACCTCTGCCACCTCTGTGGCTCCCCTACGGTTGTTGGTTGTCCGGAGGTGGTTGCTAGCCGGCAGGGGTAGCATTTATCACCGGATTTTCAACTGCTAATGACTTTGATTTTATTCATCCTGTTTGGCACATCGGGTTTCATCTAACAATAATTATGAACGTGTCTAGTTAAAGCTGGGTAGTAGATCAGCTTATTGTATCATGGTCTCTAGATTATCGTATCCACCATTCGGTAAGTCAGTAACTAGTTGGAGAAGAATCTTCATTTCAGAAATTGGTGTTCCCACACTGGATAATTTGTCCACAACTAGTTTCAATCGTTTACAATACTCGGATGTTAGCAAAATTTTCAAGACGTGTATTATTGAATTGTTCCTCCAAGTACACAGCACGGGTGTGCTTGTTATCCTGAAAATCTCCTCCAACTGTATCCATAACTCATGAGATGAGGCACTAGTTTTCATAATCATATGAAACAAGTCCTTAGAGATGGTGCCATAAATCCACAGTTTGACGATGGCGTCAAGATGGCGTCATGCCGTTTCATCAACCTCGTTAGGGCGAGGGAAGGAGTCGTCAATATGATCAAGCACATCATAGACACGTGCATGAATGCGAAAGAGTTCAAACCACGAAAAATATTGATCATCTTCTTGGTCAAGAACCAAAGGAATGAAGTTCTTGATATTGGTGACGGCAAAAGCCGGATGGAAAGAAGGAATGGATGAGGTAGTAGGTGGGGTTTGGGTGACGATTGAGGAGGAATATGAAGTTGTGGGAGAGGTGGGAGTAGCCATGAAATCCATTAGAGGGGCTGAATTTAGGTTAGGAAAATAAAGAAAATTTAGGGTTTATGGGGGGGGGGGTAGCCATCGGTCGATGTGGAGAGGGGAGGCGGCGGTTTGGAGAATAATTTTTTAGGTGTTTTAGGGTTTGACTCTTGAGTCTTTCTCATTAATACAAATATATATAGTGTGTACAAGAGGAATCCTAATTTAATGAGGATCTATATTATATAATTACACACTAATATTAATTACAGAATATATGGTAATATATTCACTATCATTTTTAATACTTACCATTTTGACTAGTGGCGTAACAGATTATAAACTAATAATAAGAAATATGTTATGGGCCAATGTCCTGAAATTGCAGATCAGCCCAACTGAAGGAAGAATCCAGCGGCCAAACGTGCATTACAAGCCCCAAGTTGGGTCAAGGATTTTCAGCTTTAAGAGATCCCTTTTTATTAGGGTTATTAATTAGTGGAAGTAGTTGTAGTAGTAGTTATGGGCAGTAACTTAATGTTGTTATTAATAGATATGTTTAGTTGGTAATTAGTGGGTAAATTATTAGATCATGGGAGTTAGTTTTCCTCATTTAGAGAATAGTGGTAGTAGTGGGTATCTATTAATTATGTATATAAATAGGTGTGTTATAATGAAAAGGCTCATCTTTAATTTGGCCAAAAATATTGCGTACTTTATTGACGTAATTTTGGAGTGTTCATTCATCACTCGAATTTGGAACATCGTCCCAACAATTTGGTGCTTTCATCCAGAGGACCATGCCTCTCAAACAAAACAAAAATCCTACCATGGAAGAAATCAACGCACTAAAAGAGTCTGTGGCAGCCCTCACCAAGGTCGTTCACGACCTGCGAGCCCGGATCGATGACATTGATCGTAACTATCAGAACCAATACCCTACCAGAAAAACACTGAAATTACCAAAGCAATCACGAAAAACAACCTTCACTTCTACTTTTCCTTCACCGAAATTCTTCACCGCCTCGAAATACAAACTGGTATCTTCTTCGGTACGTCGTTGTGGAAGCGTAAAGTCGAGTGTTGTTCGAAGATTGAAAGTGTTCAACCAATCGAAATCAGCGCGAAAGGCGTTGAATTACAAAGAGAGATCGTTGAAATCACTCGCCAAGCCGCGAACTGTGTGGCTTGATTTCCTGTATGAAAATCCTAGCTCTCGTGGATGTGACGTGGAGGAGTTTACTGGAGGATTTGAGAGGCCTAATAATAGGTCTATACTTAATGGGAAGAATGTGGGAGTTGGAGAGGAAATGGATGTGGAACATGTGGTGTGAGTGCAAGAGAAGTTGGAGAAGCTGAGGATGGAATCTATGTGGTGTAGAAATGTGTGTGCTTTCCATGGTGTGACCAAAATGGAGAGAAACTTGTTCTTGATTATGGATAGGTGTAAGGGGTCCGTACAGACCGAGATGCAGCGGAATGAAGGGCGACTCACACTTGAGCAAATTCTGAGATATGGAGCAGACATTGCGCGTGGGGTGGCTGAACTTCATGCAGCTGGTATTGTCCGCATGAATATTAAGCCGTCCAATCTTCTTTTAGATGTAAATGGTCATGCTGTGGTATCTGATTATGGGCTTCCAGCAATTCTAAAGAAGCATGCCTGTAGGATAGCTCGATTAGAGTGTGAGTCCACAATAACCCATTCTTGCATGGATTGTACCATGCTTAGCCCAAACTATACTGCTCTAGAAGAGTGAGAGCCTGTAAAGAAACTACTTAATCTTTTCTGGGATGGCAACTTCATGGGCCTTGAGGACAAGGCCCAATGTGAAGGGGAGGGAATTGTTATGGGCCAATGTACTGAATTTGCAGATCAGCCCAACTGAAGGAAGAATCCAGCGGCCAAACGTGCATCACAAGCCCCAAGTTGGGTCAAGGATTTTGTCACGACCCGACCCGACGGGCCGCGACTAGGCGCCCTAATTGGACGTCATTACTGACCTGTCATACCTAATCCATTTGATACCAAATAAAATTTCGGCAGCATAACGCTGCATCTACAACATATACCTGAATAGGCAGCGGTCGTTTTTACATAAGAATTACCGCCTCCGGAGAGTCACAATTAACCAACACAATATAATAAGCAAGCCGACAAGGCTGCCACCAACATAAGGGAACATCCCAAACAGAAATACGAAAGCATGGCCAAACAAACACATCTACACTCCTCATAAATCAACCCACGAATGTCTACAGACCTTTAGGGTACAAAATGACATATGACGGGACAGGACCCCGTCGTGTCCAAGATATACATAAGTCTGAAATATAAGAGTGTGTACCAAAGTGACTGGCTCCGGAACAAGGGAGCTCTTTAGCAGCTGGTAGATGTCCTAAACTGGAGGGTCACCTAACCGATCACCTGTACCTGCGGACATGAACGCAGCCCCCCGAAGAAAGGGGGGTCAGTACGAAATAATGTACTGAGTATGTAAAACATGAATTACTGTAAGGAGGATTGTATCTGGCCAGAAGACAACATGAGACATATATGAAAAATCAGAGATACCAATGCAACTGTACCATATGAAAAGAAAGTCATGCATGTCTAACAATCATCATAATCAAGATCATCTCCGTACATATAACTACTCGGTCCATCCTGTGACTCGGTCCTCATGCTTTATACATATAACTATCCGGCCCATTCTGGGACTCGGTCCTCATACTGCGTACATATAACTACCCAGCCCATTCTGAGACTCGGTCCTCATATTCTGTACATATAGCTACCCGACCCATTTTGGGACTCGGTCCTCATATTCCGTAATTATAGCTACCCGGCCCATTCTGGGACTCGGTCCTCATAACACCATCTATATAACATACAATCACAACTTACACAAGTAGAATATCATGAGAAACCATATGCAATACAAATCATTGAGACTCCATGTGATAATCATGTGCATTTCAAATCATCATATAAGACTCAATGGAATAATCGTATGCCTTTTTAAATCATCATGTAAGACTCAATGGAATAAGTAAAATAAACTATCCTGTAGAAAATCAAGGCACTGTTGACACCCAATTTTGACCCTCCCGTCCAGTCATTAACTATAAAATTAGACTAATTTCGTAAAATAATTTTTTATGATTTTTATAATAAAATGCAGCGATAAAACATAAATACAGGCATAAATAAACAATTTAATAATGACATCGCGTCTTACGTAGAGTTTTAAGCACTTAGAGTCCCGCGCTCGCATTTATTAATTTTAAGTACTATCAAACGATTCTTAATTAATAATAAACACATAAAATAAATAATTTAGCAAAGACGTCGTGTCAAGTAGCATGGCCGCGTTTATTAATACGCAAGAGAATTTCATAATCATTTGTAATTTAAAATCAATTCTTTTATCTAATACATGCATTTTAATATCGCCGAGTTTATAAAAGTTTTAAAACAATTCTTAAAAATCATACTTTCATTTAGCATTTAAATAAACTAATCTAAACTCTATTCAATTTTAATCTAACTGCAATAATGCATAATAATAAGATTTTAAAAAAAAAATAGCGTATGATCTAAAGTATTAAGCATTGATTAAATGACACGCGCATTTATTATAACAATTAGATTGATAAAGCACCTAAGTAATTTAATCACATTTGTTAATTTAAGTTATCATTAATTAATTAATACATTTACTACTAATTAACTAATTAAATACCTAAAACTAATACCTAGAATTAATATCTAATACCCTAATTCATGACACTACCCAAACCCAGCGTCCAACACCCTATTTTCCCTACATTACATGACCCGTTCTCTTTCCAACCCGCGAGGCCCAGTTCCCCCAGCTCTTTTATTTCCCTTTCACTTGACTCTCTCAAAATTTCTAAGCCACTTATCTTCCTCGTCGACGACCGCGAAATAAGGAAAAAACATTAAGGAACCGTGCACCTCACTCCCATCGCCATACCCGGATTTCTCGCCGGAGAATCCGGGGTTTCCCTTTATCCACGCACCCCAGTCGACTTTCCTTTCCCTTCTCCAACGATTTCCTTACCATAACCCGTTCGAATCACACGAAATCAGGAGTGATTTTCAATACGAATCAGCACATATCAAGCCTAGAATCAACCTTTATTGACTTACCATTATTAGAACTCAAAGGGAGGCTATATAAGCACATGCAAGTCGAGACGATGGGGGGGGGGGGGCGGGAGAGCATCGAAACAGAGGTGAGTCGGGGGGCAATCACATAGCAATTTAGGGCATCGAAAGAGAGGCGACGATAAGCGGCGGACCACGAGCACCACTAGCATAGCACGAATAGGTAGTTCAAATATCCTTATTTCAATTCCAGCCACAAATCAGCAAACGAACCTCGCCCTTTCATTCGCGTCGCAAACCCAAAACCCGTCGAGTGTACCGACGACTTGATACGCTGCCTCGGTTCGCTGCCCGGAGAAGGTAATCCTATTAACCTTTTAATTTCTTGCTTAAATTATGTCATACGGCCTGCTATGATGTAATTAGTTAGAATATTTAGTCGATAATATGTACTGTGTGTTGTGGCTTATTTCAACATAGTTGGCCTCCTGTTTATTGCATGATCTAGTTGTAAATGCTTTTCAAGATAACCGGTAGTAGCAGAATGGTTTTATTTGGGATTAATATGCGACGAACAATTTGAATAAGTCGTAGTGTGTTACTAAGATGACCATTAAACTTGTCCTAATGAGCCTGTGTGGTGATAAATATACTTTAGGATTAAGAATCTTTTCAAATAATGTATGTCTTGGATTTAAGAGTAATTTAAGTGCTTAGTTATAACGTAAATGATTATGAGCACAGTTTGAAACCTTTAATTTTTATGCATGCTGGTTTTAAGATATGCTTAAGTTTAAAAATGTATTTCTTTGATGATTTTCCAATCTCTAAACATATGAGCAATATCATGCTCAGTTTTAGTTGAATCCAGACTAAAACTGAACTTTGAAAGACTCGACTTTAATTCATATATCGAATGAGCCTGTTTCCAAAGATCATATGCTCTTTGAGGACGACTTGAACTTAGTCTAAGTTCGAGAAATTAAGGGAAAAAATACATGTTCATCTATGTCTTACTGTGACAGTGTTTATTTAAATTTATATTAGGAATGTCATACTGCTCCCAGATCATAATAGAAGTGACATGAATTTAGTATGCTCATTATGTGTTAATAAATTTGAGGAGAATATCAGATGAATTTAGGATCTGTTATCTACGAGCATCATAGGTTTGCCGACATTTTTAAGATGGCTAATTGTTTATATGCTCTGAATATTGTTTCTTGTTGTAATCATGTATTCATTTCCATATAAGAATGTATGTGGGGATAATTTAAGGCCGAACACAGTCATATGAGGTCCATATTCTGTATTTATGGCATAATCAAGTGGCTATTTGCATTTGAACTTATTATGATCATCATAAAATATTGTGAGCTAGGAAGAGGTATACCTTGTTTTTTTTTGCCCATATTGGTTCGAAATTTGTCAACATGTTGTACTCTGTTTGCCCCCTTATATGTAGAGTCTGCTTTACCAGAGGCCCATCTATTCCTTTCAAGAATATGGAAAATATAATCAATTTGGGCTTGTCCTTTTTTTGTATTCTCCTCTACAAAATCTGGAAATTTCCTGTTTTATGGTTGCTTCACGTTTATGTACATAGTGCGTATCATATATATTATATGTGTCAAGCACATTATGGGTAAGGGTTAGAGTATCTACTAATCCTTATTTTCTTTGTCTTACATGAAATGCAGGAGCCAAATGAAGAGTTTCATCGCAAACTCGTCGCTTTGAATCAATCAAGATCTGCGTTCACCCGCGTCGTGCATTCTCTATCCGCGTCGGAAATTTCAAACCACCAGAATGACTTCGCCATTTCTTCGAGTCCTTACTAATTCATATCCTCTCCATATTCATTTATTGTAATTAATTGTCTAACGCTATACTAATTAATTAGCATTTATAATAGTTAAACCTGGAATCAATAGTTAGAAATTAGTTTGACTTACTTACTTTAAGCTTGCCTCGCCTTGTTTAATAGTTATAATAGATCACTCGACACCCTACACCTGCATAATAAGTAGAAATATTATTTGCCTAGATGTTCTTAAAATCGTAGTATAATTTTCTATTAATACAGAACAGAAAATAATGCTTTTATCACAACAATGTTATATTCTCATGCTAAGCAACACATACCCCTTAGGTGAAGGAATACTTGCATTATACCTATAGCTAATATAGTACCCATGCATTCTAATTGCACAGTTTTCAAAACTGACCTTGACTTTTCTATATAAACCTTGCAAAAATATTTTAGAAAGTGTGTCTTATACTCTTCCGCTTAAACGTTTTTTTAAAATACACCTTTTTCTAGCATAATAATTACCCTAGGTTTGGCAGGACAACCGCAAGTTAGCGGATCTTAGAGGGTGCTTAACCCCTTCCCTCTAGATTAATAAAGAGTCCTTACCCAGAATCTCATTAAGTTTAGCAGACCATAAAGAATGGAGTTAGTGTTGACTTTAACCTAGTTGACATTTAGGTGTCCTAATTCACCCAATTAATTAGGTGGCGACTCATGAACCCTTAGCATTTCTAGCACCTTTTAATATTTAAGTACCCTAACACTACCTTTAGCATTTTTGCACTTTTAGCACCCTTAAGCTTTAAAATTAATCTTTTAGCACTTTTTTAAATTTGTTACATCATTTTAAGCTTTTAAGCATTTTTTTAAAACATTTTAGCACTTTATTTTATTTTTCTAACATTGCATTTTGAGCAGGGCTCGCGCTTTAGAAAATGTCGCGGTCGGAAAAGGGCGCGACAAAATGGCGACTCCGCTGGGGATTTTAGGTTCTTAACCACAACAGACCTAGGGTTATTATTTGGCAATTATTTTGCATTTAATTTTTGTGTATTGTATTTTGTTTATTTTTGCTACATTTCTTTGCTTTCCCTAAAGCGGCATTCCGCTCATATTTCTTCCACTGGAAAATTCACACAATCACACACTGCATGCGAGTGCGCTTGGTGCATCGAAAAGTCTTTCTTCAAAACCCAAATTTAGGAGAGTTGGTAACATACGTGGAGTGCGGTCTAACAGGTGGCGCGTAGCCTTCTCACCGAGTTGTCGCTCGGGAACCTTGCGTCTAGTAAAGCCAAATCTTAGCAACTCGGGATGAGCTATACCACCCTATTTTAGGGCATGCGTGCATTTACCTTAGGTGGGTCGATCCTCGCATCGGCGCCACAATTAGGAAGACAAACTTGTCGACGGGTTTCTCAACCCAACGACCAACCAAAGTATTATGTGTAGCGTGACAATGACAGACAAATCCAAGCCTAATCATGACATGCTAAAATTGGAAAAAGTGCACGTCGTTTGGTGCCATTTCAACAAAAGCATTATAGTTGGGCGACTTGGACAAATCTATCATGACCTCGCATATGTGACGTTTAGGCTACCTGCGGCAAAGAGGTCCCCGCATGTTAGGAAGCGTTTGAATGTGCTATGTATGCGATATATACATTACGTACGCAAATTACGTGCTTTATGCTACGCCGTTTGTTGCATTTTTAGAAAGATTTATCATCTCCCAAAGTCGATTTGTATTTGACTAAACAATGGCGAACATCGATATCTCACAAGATCAAAACGCAGTCGATGACATGGTGATTCAAGGCATCGGCGGAGCAGTCGGAACTGTCTTGGTTCCTATAGGCAAGCGGTCTCGAGAGAAAGCGGCATAGATCGGTCGGCTGAGCCCAAATACGCGGACAAATAGCAAACCTGCAGGCCTAAATAAGAAGTCTCAGAAACATCACTGAAGTACTCGTCACTGCAAACAACCAAAACAGTCAAAATCCTCCAAATTACTACCAGTACCCTCTTACTACATATCCCGTTCGGCAATATACAATGCACCCATACATCGCACAAAACCAAATTATGCTCGGCAAACACAAACCAAAGGCCACCGACCACTTTTGCAATGCGACAACCGCTTACGGTACCCGTCGTGCATGCGCCACACCGAATGCTCGTTCACTAAACACTTTCAAACCCGCGTAAGTGCAAGAGAAAACCAACCAGAACCTATACACCTTTAGCCGAACCCATAACGAGTGTATGAGGAGGCGAAGCGAGAATACTCGGCAATTCGAAATATCCCGGGCCTCTTCCGAGGCATGATAAAACCAAACATTGTGCATACCACTCCGGTGTCGAGGGCACGACGAAAATTGCTATGCACTCGAGGACAAAATAGAGAGCTAATCAAAGAAGGAGTCATTCGAGACAGGAGGCCTCCCACAATGAGTCTGATGAACCCCGAAGGAAGAGAAGTGTTCACGGCGAGAACCCGCTGAATCAACCTTTATCACGCCGCCCGTAGATCCACCCATCAAGCCCGACAAAATAGAGCACCCGATGCATTCGGACGAATAAGAATTTTGAATGAAAACCACCCAAAGTTCGCACCACTATTGAACCCATACCTCGAATATATGAAGGTCATGCGGTGCGGGCTAATCCAACCAATTCGAGAAAGGATTCGACCACTATCCCAGATGGTATGATGAGAACAAGCGTTGCGCGTATCACTCGATAGCCGAGGACATGACAACGAAGGTTGCCACTCGCCGGGGCGGAATCGGCGTTGATCAAAGAAGGGTAATTCGGTGAAAGTGCGCCCCTGAATCCTTGTCAAACCATGGCGCGTCAATGTGCACCGATGACCTTAGATGAGAATACACTCCCTTGCCTATGCCCATTCGCTGGATCAATCATTTATCGGCGTGCGCGCCGGCCGAAAGAAGAAGATGTTGATAGCGAGCATGAAGACCCGGCCGTGGCGCGAGCAGAAGGCGTATTGGTTGGATTTGCACCATTACGGTCGCTAGAGTCGGATAAGAAAGAACAATTTAGTTTAGCAGATTAATTTAAAAACTCATATTTAAGCTTTAATAATGTTTTCTTTTGTTTTGCTTGTAATTGGAACTACGTTAGACCTGATTCCCTTGGCGGATACGTAGGCGGCCATATCGGTTTCGGTCCCACCTTTTAGAAAATCCCAATTTCTCTTTTGCTTGTAATTGGAACTACGTTCGACCTGATTCCCTTGGCGGATACGTAGGCGGCCACATCGGCCTCGGTCCCACCTTTAGAATTTTACCCAAAATTTGCTTGTAATAGTTACGTCATGACCTGATTCCCTCATGGGGATACGTAGGCGGCCTAAATCGGCTTCGGTCACTCCATTAGGAAACTTTCCATTCGTTCTGAAAATAACAAATACACAAGACTTCGCTGAGGCCAAACACCCTTTTCAAAGCGGGACAATGTAGGAGACGGACGGGGTTGCAAGTCCAAAGCAGGCGAACGCGCGGTGTCGAGCAATGGCGAAGTCAAATCTGAATCGACCACCCCAAAACTCACAAAATTTTCTTTGGCGCAGTCTTTTCATATTAACGAAGCAAAGCGGCAAAGCGAAGATGACTACAATCAAAATCCGCAAAGCAAAAGCAGCAATGAAAGGCATCAACCAACGGTAGCCAAAGTTGAGTTCGCAACAAAACCTAGCGCATCAACTCGGGCATAAAGTCAAATTGGCAACCACGTAAAGCCTGCAACAAAGCATCGTGACAATTCGTCGATTGCAGAAACACCTTAGGGCGACATCTCTACCCACATAATTGCCTTTCTAAAAATTTATCATTACTGTTTTACTTGATTATACACTATCTTTTTCAAGCTTAGCTTGCGGAGCATTTATTCCACGAGCGGCGTCAACACGTCCGCAACGGCGTTATCGGCATTATGTCGGCGACAACATATATCGACTCGATTCCGTCGATCGGGCGGACAATTTTAAGGACTTCGCCACGAAATGACATCGACAGATATGATTCCATATGCTCGAAAAGATCGACATAAACTGGGACAATTTTAAGGACTTTACTACAAATGACATCAATGGACATGGTTAATTTACCCGAGGGTTCCATGTCCCAGCTGAGACAAATTTTAAAAGAGCGTGAAATGAGCATCGAGTATGGGAGAATCTGTGGAATTTGGATAAAGAAGTTCGTTTTGTTTCACAACATGTCACTATTCAAGTATCGACATAATTTCCTACTAAGCGTATATAAGTATATTTTCAAGATAAAATATTTTTCAACAAAATGTTTTGTGAGACTCGAAATCGGACAAGGGTTACATGTCGGACAAGACAACGCGTACAAATATCAGAGCCAACACAAATCGGCGCACCTCCCGAACTCACAATTTTCCTTTGAGTGAATTTTGCGGTCAACGAGAACAAGGAGGACAACAACATTCCAATACACAGATCCGCTCACGAAGTCCATCTACAACAAGTCTATATCAAATACATCTCGCAAAAACCACATTTTTCGTTACTCAGGCTACATCATTTACACTTTAATTATTTCATTTAGCTTTGATTATGCATAACACAAATTTTATCCATGCCATACAAGGCGTCATATGCATCTCGTCCATACTGAGCGAACGCCCATCTGGCGTCATTTGCATTTCGTCCGTGCAAGCGATAACGCCATCTGAGCGATAACGCCATCTGGCGTCGTATGCATTCGTCCATACAAGGCGAAACGCCCATACTGGCGTCATATCGTCTCGTCATCTGAAGCGAACGCCCATACAAGGCGTCATATCGTCCATACTGGCGATAACGCGCCCTGGCGTTATTTGCATTTAAATCATCTGAGCGATAACGCCATACTGGCGTCGCGCATTTCGTCATACTGAGCGATAACGCCCATCAAGGTGTCATATCGTCGTCCATCTACAAGGCGAAGCGCCCATCTAAGGCGTCATATGCATTTCGTCCATACTGAGCGATAACGCCCATCTGGCGTCATATGCATTCGTCCATCTGGCGAACGCCCATACTGGCGTCATATGCGTCTACGTCCATCTGAGCGAAGCGCCGCCTACAAGCGTCGTATCTCGTCCATACAAAGCGATAACGCCCATACTGGCGTTATTTGCATTTCGTCCATACAAAGCGATAACGCCCATCTGGCGTCACTTGCATTCGTCCATACAGCGATAACGCCCATCTGGCGTCATATCATCGTCATCCATGAGGCGAACGCCCATAAGGCGTCATATGTATCTCGCCCATACTGAGCGAAACGCCCATCTGGCGTCATTGCATCGTCCATCTGCAAGCGAAACGCCATACTGGCGTCATGTCATCTGGTCATCTGAGCGAAACGCCCATCTGGCGTCATACGTCTAAATCCATACACGAAACGCCCATCTGGCGTCATATGCATCCGTCCATACAAGCGAAGCGCCATCTGGCGTCATGTCATCTCGTCCATACAGCGAAACGCCTATACTGGCGTCATATGCATCTCGCCCATACACGAAAACGCTCATACAAGCGTCATATCATCTAATCCATACAAAGCGAAACGCCCATCTGGCGTCATATCATCGTCCATCTGAAACGAACGCCAGCCACAAGGCGCGTTTGCATTTCGTCATGCGAGGCGATAACGCCACATGGCGTCATCTGCGTCTTAATCTGAGCGGCATATCATCACATCATGCCATATACGATTTTGACTACAACGCGACCACAAAATTTACATTCTTACATTATTTTGTTTTGTGATTATGCACTAATGCTTCTATCTTAGCTTGATCTACGAGGCGCGCAGATGGAGCCAACGTGAATTTTCTCTTACAATGGCCGGCAATTTGTTAGGGGCCAACCTTCCCGATGAATGGCGGCGGCCTCGGCGTCGGTCCACTCGTTCCACATCACCATAAAACCCAGTACCATAAGTCATAGCGGTACACCCCAGGTTCAAGCCAGTTATTTTATTTCTTTACTTTTTGCACCATAGCCCAGTGTCATCATAACTCGACACTGGGACAATTTTGAGTCGTCACTTTTGCCTAATTGCCTACATTTCTAATTCGATGGTCGAGACAAAATTGGCTATGAGTCAGCGTCTTTGTCAAGATTCTTCCATCATCTCCATACAAAAGACAATGTTATTGACACTGATTTTGACCCTCCGTCGATTATTAACTATAAAATTAGACTAATTTCGTAAAATAATTTTTTATGATTTTTATAATAAAATGCAGCGATAAAACATAAATGCAGGCATAAATAAACAATTTAATAATGGCATCGCGTCTTACGTAGAGTTTTAAGCACTTAGAGTCCCGCGCTCGCATTTATTAATTTTAAGTTCTATCAAACGATTCTTAATTAATAATAAACACATAAAATAAATAATTTAGCAAAGACGTCGTGTCAAGTAGCATGGCCGCGTTTATTAATACGCAAGAGAATTTCATAATCATTTGTAATTTAAAATCAATTCTTTTATCTAATACATGCATTTTAATAGCGCCGTATTTATAAAAGTTTTAAAACAATTCTTAAAAATCATACTTGCATTTAGCATTTAAATAATCTAATCTAAACTCTATTCAATTTTAATCTAACTTCGCAATAATGCATAATAATAAGATTTTAAAAAAAATAGCGCCGCAGTCTAAAGTATTAAGCATTGATTAAATGACACGCCCGCATTTATTATAACAATTAGATTGATAAAGCACCTAAGTAATTTAATCACATTTGTTAATTTAAGTTATCATTAATTAATTAATACATTTACTACTAATTAACTAATTAAATACCTAAAACTAATACCTAGAATTAATATCTAATACCCTAATTCGCAGCCCACTACCCAAACCCACACCAACACCCTATTTTCCCTACATTACATGACCCATTCTCTTTCCAACCCGCGAGGCCCAGTTCCCCCAGCTCTTTTATTTCCCCCTTTCAGCCCACTCCCTCTCAGCCCCTAAGCCCTTATCTTCCTCGTCGACAGCCCTTAGAAATAAGGAAAAAACATTAAGGAACCCTAGCAACCGCCGCACCTCACTCCCATCGCCATACCCGGATTTCTCGCCGGAGAATCCGGGGTTTCCCTTTATCCACGCACCCCAGTCGACTTTCCTTTCCCTTCTCCAACGATTTCCTTACCATAACCCGTTCGAATCACACGAAATCAGGAGTGATTTTCAATACGAATCAGCACATATCAAGCCTAGAATCAACCTTTATTGACTTACCATTATTAGAACTCAAAGGGAGGCTATATAAGCACGCAGTCTGATCGAGGCGATGGGGAGAGCATGAAACAGAGTGAGTCGGGGGCAATCACATAGCAATTTAGGGCATCGAGAGAGGCGGACGATAGGCAGATGCGAACGAGCACCACTAGCATAGCAATAATAGGTAGTTCAAATATCCTTATTTCAATTCCATCAACAAATCAGCAAACGAACCTCGCCCTTTCATTCGCGTCAAACCCAAAACCGTCGAGTGTACCGACGACTTGATATCTTTGCCTCGGTTATTTGCCGGAGAAGGTAATCCTATTAACCTTTTAATTTCTTGCTTAAATTATGTCATACGGCCTGCTATGATGTAATTAGTTAGAATATTTAGTCGATAATATGTACTGTGTGTTGTGGCTTATTTCAACATAGTTGGCCTCCTGTTTATTGCATGATCTAGTTGTAAATGCTTTTCAAGATAACCGGTAGTAGCAGAATGGTTTTATTTGGGATTAATATCGACGAACAATTTGAATAAGTCGTAGTGTGTTACTAAGATGACCATTAAACTTGTCCTAATGAGCTGTGTGGTGATAAATATACTTTAGGATTAAGAATCTTTTCAAATAATGTATGTATTGGATTTAAGAGTAATTTAAGTGCTTAGTTATAACGTAAATGATTATGAGCACAGTTTGAAACCTTTAATTTTTGTCTGTAACTGGTTTTAAGATATGCTTAAGTTTAAAAATGTCTTTCTTTGATGATTTTCCAATCTCTAAACATATGAGCAATATCATGCTCAGTTTTAGTTGAATCCAGACTAAAACTGAACTTTTAAATAATCGTCTATAATTAATATATCGAATGAGCTGTTTCCGAGATCATATGCTCTTTGAGGACGACTTGAACTTAGTCTAGGTTCAGAAATTAAGGGGAAAAAAATACATGTTCATCTATGTCTTACTGTGACAGTGTTTATTTAAATTTATATTAGGAATGTCATACTGCTCCCATATCATAATAGAGGTGACATGAATTTAGTATGCTCATTATGTGTTAATAAATTTGAGGAGAATATCAGATGAATTTAGGATCCTGTTATATGAGCATCATAGGTTTGCCGACATTTTTAAGATGGCTAATTGTTTATATGCTCTGAATATTGTTTCTTGTTGTAATCATGTATTCATTTCCATATAAGAATGTATGTGGGGATAATTTAAGGTCGAACACAGTCATATGAGGTCCATATTCTGTATTTATGGCATAATCAAGTGGCCTATTTGCATTTCAGTAACTTATTAACAGTCTATCATAAAATATTGTGAGCTAGGAAGAGGTATACCTTGTTTTTTTTTGCCCATATTGGTTCGAAATTTGTCAACATGTTGTACTCTGTTTGCCCCCTTATATGTAGAGTCTGCTTTACCAGAGGCCCATCTATTCCTTTCAAGAATCTGGAAAATATAATCAATTTGGGCTTGTCCTTTTTTTGTATTCTCCTCTACAAAATCTGGAAATTTCCTGTTTTATGGCTGCTTCACGTTTATGTACATGGTCTGTATCATATATATTATATGTGTCAAGCAACATTATGGGTAAGGGTTAGAGTATCTACTAATCCTTATTTTTCTTTGTCTTACATGAAATGCACCGGAGCCAAATGAAGAGTTTCATCGCGAAACTCGTCGCGCTTTGAATCAACTGAAGATCTGCATTCACCCGCATCTACGTGCATTCTCTATCCGCATCGGAAATTTCAAACCACCGGCGAATGACTTCGCCATTTCTTCGAGTCCTTACTAATTCATATCCTCTCCATATTCATTTATTGTAATTAATTGTCTAACGCTATACTAATTAATTAGCATTTATAATAGTTAAACCTGGAATCAATAGTTAGAAATTAGTTTGACTTACTTACTTTAAGCTTGCCTCGCCTTGTTTAATAGTTATAATAGATCACTCGACACCCTACACCTGCATAATAAGTAGGAATATTATTTGCCTAGATGTTCTTAAAATCGTAGTATAATTTTCTATTAATACAGAATAGAAAATAATGCTTTTATCACAACAATGTTATATTCTCATGCTAAGCAACACATACCCCTTAGGTGAAGGAATACTTGCATTATACCTATAGCTAATATAGTACCCATGCATCCTAATTGCACAGTTTTCAAAACTGACCTTGACTTTTCTATATAAACCTTGCAAAAATATTTTAGAAAGTGTGTCTTATACTCTTCCGCTTAAACGTTTTTTTTAAAATACACCTTTTTCTAGCATAATAATTACCCTAGGTTTGGCAGGACAACCGCAAGTTAGCGGATCTTAGAGGGTGCTTAACCCCTTCCCTCTAGATTAATAAAGAGCACTTACCCAGAATCTCATTAAGTTTAGCAGACCATAAAGAATGGAGTTAGTGTTGACTTTAACCTAGTTGACATTTAGGTGTCCTAATTCACCCAATTAATTAGGTGGCGACTCATGAACCTTAGCATTTCTAGCACCTTTTAATATTTAAGTACCCTAACACTACCTTTAGCATTTTTGCACTTTTAGCACCCTTTAGCTTTAAAATTAATCTTTTAGCACTTTTTTAAATTTGTTACATCATTTTAAGCTTTTAAGCATTTTTTTAAAACATTTTAGCACTTTATTTTATTTTTCTAACATTGCATTTTGAGCAGGGCTCGCGCTTTAGAAAATGTCGCGGTCGGAAAAGGGCGCGACAGTCACGATCTCATGAATCATTTTAAAACATCTTTTGGAAAGTCAAAGCATTTATCATATCATATATCATTTTATTAAAACTAGACTTTGAAGGAATCACGTACGTCCGCCGTACTTTCATTAAAATCATGCCAGAAGAAAGAAAGAAGATTTTCACAACATCATGCCAAAGAAGGAAAGGTAGTCTCACATACCTCTTGGTCGAACTAGCCAACTCACTATTTAGGATATGTCCCGTCTAGTAATTCAACCTATAATAATGGTAACACGCTCGTCAATTCTTAGGATTACTAGCGTACTTTATATCGAATGACGACTTCATATTTCTATAAAAATTTGGGCAGCATTTTCGCTGTTTATATGCACTTTCACAATTAACCAACAAGCCAATCAGACCAACAACAAGTCATAACTCCAGCGTATATTAAAACAGTTCCATCTACTCGACATATATACCCCAATTATCCATCCTTTCTCTTTACACTTATGGAATGTATTCAAAGTAGCAATCAAGGTGATTAATACACCTATTTATCATGTTCCCTCAAATAATCCAATCTTCTAGCAAATTCGAGAGTCCAAGAATGCAAAATCACCTTTCTATACGTTACTTCCTTTTAGACATGTAGTGGTAATTACCATAACATTTATGCATGTTCATAACTTATATTTTCATCGTCATAATTCTACCAAAACAGTCCCTTAAGATTACAACATAACATGTTCAATAATTTCCATGGAATTTAGGCCAACAACAATAAGAATTCCAATTCTTCTCTTAATTTCTTAATATCAAATTTCTTCTTTTATATTCCAACATTTTCCTTTAATAAATCACAACTTACACAAGTCCATTACTTCAATTACAACAACATGCAACTTCAATTATATCTTAGGGAAAAGAATTATTACTTTAATTTAAGCCCAAACATCCCCTATTTCGATCCGTGCCCCCTTTGTCCGAATACCCATTGTTTTATCAATTTTTCTTGCCCAATTCTTCACTTCTTCAACTCCAATTGAACATGCATGTGTTCTATAATGTTACTCCATCATTATAACATTTCTTCCACAAATTCATCTCAAAAATCCGAAACTTGAGGCTCAAATCGCGGGCAGCAGTGGCGAAATGTCCACTGTTCTGTCAGTCGAACTTGTAACGTCCATAACTCTCTACTCCGATGTCATATCGACGAGAGGTTTGTTGCGTTGGAAACTAGACTCGACGAACTTCATTTTAGGCTTTTGAAACACCTAACAACTCTTAATATACTAGGATATATACTTCTCTAAAGTTGAATAAAAAACTGCCCAACAGTCCCGAAATCAGCCCACTGCTTCGTCGATTTCTTGTCCAATCTTTCACTTTTTCAACTCCAAATTGACATGCATGAATTCCACAATTTAATCCATCATTCCTTACATATTTTTCTTCCAAAATTTCATCCGAAACTGGAAAATCTGTGCAGTTTTTTTTTTGATCCAGTGGCTGTGTTTTCCCACTGTTTTGGGGCTGATTCTTTGCTTCAAATTTTGTAGAATGATTAATCTTGGAAGAGGATGTTGTTCTAGTTCTTCACTTAGTTATGGAGGTAAGGAAAAATCTGATTTGGGAGGAGGTTTGGAGAGGTTTTGAAGAGAAGAGAGAAGGTTTGAAAATGAAATAAGAATTAGAAATTGAAAGGTTAATAATATGTAAGGGCAAAAATCTGAATTTTCTTAATTACACTTTGACCCCCTTCTCTTAATTGTCTACTTAATTTAATCCCTCAAGTACAAATTAAAGCTTGGATCCCACTACTTTTAAATCTTGAAAATCTCATAAGACCTCGTATCCTCGTTGTCGTAGCTTATTCAATACGTTACTAATCCATAACGGGAATATACAGTTATCGTTATAAATTTCCAACGTCACACTCGTTGTGACCAACTTTTTTCCGGAATCACATCCTCTTGTTTACTAATTTTTGTATTAACATATGTAAGTATACTTATTTCCAATACTTGCTTCTTGTTTCCTTAATGACGTTCTTAATTATCGTCTTAATCTTACGAGATGTAACAGATTTTCAGCTTTAAGAGATCCCTTTTTATTAGGCATTATTAATTAGTGAAAGTAGTTGTAGTAGTAGTTATGAGCAGTAACTTAATGTTGTTATTGGTAGATATGTTTAGTTGGTAATTAGTGGGTAAATTATTAGATTATGGGAGTTAGTTTTCCTCATTTAGAGAATAGTGGTAATAGTGGGTATCTATTAATTATGTATATAAATAGGTGTGTGTTATAAAGAAAAGGCTCATCTTTAATTTGGCCAAAAATATTGCGTACTTTATTGACGTAATTTTGGAGTGTTCATTCCTTACTCGAATTTGGAATGTCGTCCCAACAAAATATGGATCAAATTATACAATGACTTGATTTTGAGCAGGTCTACCTAATTCGATCACTATAAAAGGAGTGTCATTTTTCACGGGGTTAAAATGATAAAGTGCGACGATATTGTTATCCCTTGTAATATGCTGTCACGAGGCGATTTTTAAAGAATCGTTGCAATAATTTTGCGGCATTTATATTACAACGGTTAAACCTCCGTCATTTCCATCCATAAACATTTTTTGTTTTGTTTTTGGTAATTGTTCTCAAGTTTATTGGTGCGAAATGTGAATATGATTGAACAAATCCGTATTATGAGTTTAAAATAAGAGATGAGGGAGAATAACGTTAAATTGACAATTTTCTTATAACGTGGGACAAGTCTAAACTTATCGCATGATTTTAAATTAAAAAGAATTCCACGTAATGAGCAACTTTGAAACAACTCGATATTATTGTGGCCCATTAAACTCTGGGTCAATGTGGTATACTTCATGAGAACTACCTTAGTTGGTACGTCGCACTATACTATATATTTTTATATTGGAATGTATTGTATTGTAATGGACCGGACTATATTAATATATAATTGACGGTATTAGAGTATTAATATATAATGGACTGTATTTTTTTTAGGTTTAGTACAGTCCGGGGGAGACCCATATACTAGATGAGTCTCAAAAATAGCAGTTGGAGTGTACTATTTTTAGAAATAGTTAAACACAACCGTCAGGGTTGACCGAGCCAGCTGACCGTAGTTTAACCGGGCCGGCGGCAGTAGGCATACCGGTTGGGGTTGGATTGGCCTCAACCCCAACCCGCACGTTATAAAAAACAGTAAGGCCGGGACCGATTAGGCGTGCAAACCGGTTCCATTCTGGGTTAACCGGGCCGTAACAAAAAAAAAATTTGCCCAACGGCCATTTCAACCGTTGGGCTTGGGAGGCTGGGGGGGGACGGTGGGGCATGGCCAAAGGTCATTTCGACCGTTGGCACTATTATTATTTTTGTTTTTGTTTTGTTTACTTATTTATTTTAATTCCATTTTTACCCTTTAAAAAATCTATAAATTCTCTATATTTTCTTCATTTTTATCACACAACATTTCTCTCAATTCTCTTATTCTCATACTCTCTTAATCATCTTTATTATCAATTTTCAAGTTATTAATATTATTAGTTTTCAAATTCAAAGTAGCAAGACCTTGAGACTTGAGCTTGAGTTTCTATTGAATTCTGAATCCCGAAGTTTGGTACACTCGTTTCATTCTCTAATTATTTTATTAAATTGTCATATTTATTTGTTGATTATTTAAATATTTTATAATGTCTTTACTAAGGGGAATTGCGTCGGATCACAGTAAATCTAGTTCGAGGGTAAAAATCAGAGGTTTTTCATCATCTAATCAAAATATAGATTATGATCAAATGCAAGAAGATTTTGGAGTAGAAGATAATGAATGTGATAACGTTCAATTAGATAATATTGTTGAACTTGAAGAACAAGAACATCCTACACCTACTAGTGTTCATACATCGATGTTGATGCTGCTAGTGGTAGTCGTAGTCGTGAACCTCCTTTACAGAACCCGATGCAAGAAAAAAAAGGAGTAAAGTGTGGCTCTTTTATGATAAAGTTGTGAGTCTTGATAGAGTTAAATGTAATATTTGTGGGAAAACTTATAAACATAAGGCGGGTGGTGACGGGGACGCACTATAGCTAGACATATAAAATTCGATCATACGGCCTGATGGAATCATGTCACGATTTAGAACCCGGTCAACAACAACTTAATCCATTAATCGGGGTTGACTAAGTATGATCCAAAAAAAGATCGCATTGAATTAGCAAAAATGATTGTCGGAGGTTGTTTGCCTTTTTCTTTTGCTTCTTCTTCATATTTAATTACATATATTCAAAGAGTATATAATCCTTTTTTAAAGGTGTTCCTCGTAGTACTACTAGAGCCGATATTTTTAGACTTCATAATGATTATGTTATTTTCTTGCAATATTTGTTTGCTAACCTTCCATGCCACGTTAGTTTTACTTGGACATTGGACATCGTTGAGCAGTTATGATTATTTAACAATTACTTGTCATTGGATTGATGAAAATTTTAGAATGGAAAAACGTATTATTGCTTTGCGTATGGCGAGGATCAAAGTCATCTTGAAAAATATATAAAGCGAAACTATTTGTTTTATGCCCAAAAATATAATCTTTAAATAAAATACTTTGTGTATCATTCGATAATGCATCTAATAATCTGCTGTTGTAGATCTTTTAAAGCGGAAGTACAACCACCACTTCGATATATTTCATGTTCGTTGTGCTTGTCATATTTATAATTTAATTGTTAAAAGTGGTCTTGATTTATTTTCACCAAATAAAACTTGTCAAAAGAGTCATTGGAGTTATTCAGTAATAATAGGAAAAATAGAATTATAGAATTTAAAGAAAAATGTAAACAATTTAATTTGAGACCTAAATTCATGCCAGAAGAGATTATTACACGGTGGAATTATACTTATTTATTTTTAAAAGAATGTTATAAGTATAAAGACCCCATAACACATGTTGCAAATGCGCATTGTAAGAACGTGATGTATATGTTAACCGACGTACATTGGAAATTAATTGGTGAACTTTTAAAAAATTTACGTAAATTTTACACTTCAACTGTTGAATTTTCAAGATCTTATTACCCAACAGTTTGTAATGCTTTAGCTCATATAGTTGAAATTTCATATTTACTTTATGGTTTAAAATCAAATGTGAAATATAAAGATGCAGTTACAGTTATGTTTGGAAAGTTTAAAAAATATTTTTTTCCTATTCCTGATGTTTATTGTATTGGTGCAGTCTTAAATCCTTCTATTAAAAAAGTAGATTGTCATATTTTAATATTTAGTTTATATACTTATATGGAAATAGGTCAAACAGAAACTCCATCTTCATTTGATTGCATAAGTAAACTTGATACTAATTTAACTACATTATATGAATATTATGCTACATTACATGATAACACCAACTCTGCTACTAATATTCCTTCTAGTTACGGTTGTGTCTACACCGCAGGATTGATGATGATGACGATGAAGAAGAATCTTTAGATATATGGAGCACTTTTACAACACAACCAACCACAAGCCGATCTTGCGATGAGATGCAATTTTATTTGCAAAAGCAGAGTCAAGAAATTTTTGACCCTTTACAATGGTGGCGGGATAACAAAAGGCAATTCGGTACTTGCAACGATGGCGGGATGTTCTTAATGTCGATCTCAGCGGTGGCTTCGAAAGTGCATTTAGCGACACGAGATCAAATAGGAGACACGTCACTCGTTGGGTGGAAGCACATTAGAAGTGTTAGTCTGGCAAGGATTTGATCATATCAGAGAGAAGAAATCAAGGATGTGGAGACGTTAATTCTCCGGAAGATGAAGAAATAGGCAATATTTTGGAAGGCGGAAGCGGAGGCGGGACTGGAATTAATACTCCAGATTTAGAGGCTATGGAGCATAACCAATTCAATCAACCTATAGATTACGAAGAACTTGCAAAAAAAATGCATAATATGTAAATAAAATTATTATTACTTCATTATGTACTCTTATTAACGTTATGAAAGTTCAAAAGTTTACATCTTATCATTAATTTTAATTTTACTATCTATTTAGTTGTTAATCTGTTATTACTTATTTGTTAACTTATATCTACTAATCTAATAAATTAATAAAAATATAATTACAAATTTACAATATAAAGTTATAAACTATAAAGTATAAAGTTATAAACTATAAAATAAAAAGTTAACTTTAAAGTTTCAATTTTAATATATACAACTAAATTATATATTATATTATTATATTACATATTTAAATTGAATTTAGTTTATATTATAGAAAATAAATACTAGAAATTTTAAAAAAAAAAAAAAAATAAGCAGGACCGGTAGGACGATTCGACCCGAACACGGCCGACACGGAATCGTGCTGACCGGGCCAGGTTGGCGTGGTCAAGGTGAACCGATAACGATCGAGCAGTTAAAGCCGTGAGCTACCGTCGGGCCAAGTCGGCCGTTAGACACCTATAGAAATAAGATACGGTCGGTAAAACGTCCACCAAAAGTCGTATTATTTTTGTCAATGCGATCAGAATGTCTGACGTACCAAACGTGCCCTTATAGCATACCCACTCCCACTATGCTTGGGAATGATTTTCAGAAATTTTCAGACTACAATCTAATGTTTTTCTGAAAGGGTAATGTTTTAAGAATTATATTGCACAACTTTTAAAAATGGGAACAAAATCTAAATAGGACCTCAAAAGGGAACATTTGCATAAATCATCCATCAATCTTGCGGCACTTAAAACATTTTTAACCAATTTCAAAATTTTCAATAGAACACTACATTCTATTATTTCACATGGTCTAATTAAGTTCACTGAATCGGTTTAATTATTTAACATAATTGTTTGGCTATTATATAAAGACTCAAATAGAACGAATTGCTTTCATTAACATCCTTTATTTCAATATTCATAGATTGGGCAACTTACACAAAATAGGCCCATGGTCTAGCTCATGTCCGATTGATTATCAGATTAAATGGATCTGGCCCATTGATTGTCTTAGTTTAAGCATGTTTTAATTGGGCCAGTTACTTTAGGCTACATAAGCATGTTTTAATTGGGCCAATTTATTTTGGGTACAATGTAATTAGGAATTTTTAAAGGAAAGGACATGTTGTGGCCACGGCAAAAGAAAAGACTCAAAAAGACCTAGTTTTAAATAAATGATCCGAAATAGTTTCTAGGCTTAAAATAAATACAATTTTTAGCCCATTTATCTCATTAACCACTTTCTCTTGTCTTCTTCCTTTTTGAGCCTTAGTGTCCGTTTGGCTGGACTTTTGGATTTGCCAAAAGTGCTTTTGAAAAGCCAAAAACATTTTTGGCAAAAAATTAGAGTGTTTGGTTCAAAATCGAAAAAGTTCTTTTGACTTCTAAAAGCACTTTTAGCCTCTATTTTCAAAAGCTAAAATTTTGGGCTTTTGAAAGTAGAGGTTGATTTTGCCTATTTTTAAGTAAAAAACATTTTTTTATTGACTTTAGTATGTTGCTTATATTATTTCTTGTTGTAATCTAAATATATACTTTCGTTGTCCCAAAAATAATGACTCACTTTCCTTTTTAGTCCGTCCAAAAAAGAATACATATTTTTATTTGACAACAATTTAACGCTAAATTTTACCTTTATTTTATTTTTATCTTTACAAAAGGAAGAGAAAGACAAAAATAAAGAAAGAGCAAAAAATGAAGAAGATAAACTAAATAAAAAAGGAAATTAAAATTAAGAGGAAATAAATAAAATAACAAAAAACAGAGACAACTACGATATTGATGGAAAATAAGAGACAAACAATTGTCAAAAATTAAAAAAGGAGACTAAAAAATGAGTTGAAATTAGTTTAGGGCTTTGTGGAAACTTGGACCATTGATTGTCAATAATTTTACCTCATTACTAATTGTGTCTTTAACCCATTTTTATACATAATTTAACATTTTTGTTCTTTACCTTTCACCCAACACACAAAATTAATTTTTATATCCATTTTTAAGTTTATGAATAGCATCATATATAAACCTAACAAAAACAAATACCTTAAATTACTCAACAATTCTACGTTTTAAGAAACTATGATAATTAGCTAACCCATGTCTATATTTGTATTTTACTACGTAGTAGAAATAGCTATTTGGTACTGTTAAGTTTTAATTAGAATATTAACATATTTTAGTAGTATAATTAATTTTATTCTAGTATATTGTCGGGTTTCAACTAAATTACTGACATACTTTAATAGGATATAATTGTAAACATTTATAAAGCTTTTTTTGTTTTGTTGTGAAGAAACCACGCAGCTCTTTCGAGTGCGAGGGTAAATCCGGGTATGATAGCACGCAAACCACGTCAGCCAGTTAAACCACACTTGGCAAGCCAGGTGTGACAGCTCCCAAGCGGCGGGCGACGTTACCAGAGTTTCGAACTTGTGACCAAGCTCTCGCGCCATCGAGGATACCTGCGCTTCTTGACCAGTCTAGGGCTTCGGATTTATAAAACTTTGTGTTTCTATACTATTAGGTTTTAATTGAAATATTGACATGCATTAATAGTACATATAATGGCTAGTTTGTTGATAATTTCAGCAGTATATTTTTTTAAAAATCCTTCCCCGCAGGAGCTCCCTCCTTTGTTCCCTTTGTGACTCGAATTCGCAATCTTCAATTTGAAAGTAGAGGACACTTACCATCTGAACAACCCATCTTCTCAGCAGTATACTCTTGGTTTTGTAGTATTGGGATTCTTTCCTTTATTCTCAATCCGAAATTATTAGAGATGTGTTTTCAATTTTCATATTGAAAGGTTAAGTTTAAGGAACTTTTCCCTTTATTTTTTATTAATGTTTATAGAGATATCAATCAATTAATATATATATTATAGTTAATTCTATGTGATATCTATCTATGATCACTATTTCTATTTATCTATTTCTCAAATTTTTGAATTGTTTCCTTATTTTATTTTTAAAAATCTTCAGAAATTTAGGTACTCTTAATTCCTCATTATTACCACTATATATTTCTTTTCCACGAAACCATCCTTTGCCTTCTTTGTCGCCATTTATATGTATTACTCAATTAATGACGAAGCTTTAGTACATGCGTTAAAACTAATGAGGAATTGAAACATATTAAAGTAAATGGAAGATGAAAGGACTAAAACCTTCCAATTTCTAAAACGGTTAATTTTTAGCATATAAAACAAAAAGGTTGCCGTATCCTATTGTCATATCAGTAATATTTCCCGTTCCCATCCCGAAACTACCGTTGCACAAACGATTCCTTTCAATTTTAGATGTTGACAACGGCTAGTAACGATCATTTTGCCCCCCACCCATCCACACCCCATAAACCTTCTATCCCTTTTATATTTATTTTTAATCTCTAAGTTAATATATTTACACATTAACCGTATTTCTCAACTATAAATATCTCATTCTCCTCTTCATTTTTCTCACAAATCTTCCTACCATCTCTTTAATCCCTATCTCTCTACAAATTTAAATTGCACACTAAATATTATATTTCATTTGCTAATTTCTATCAAAGTTCAAAAATTGGGAGTGAAGTTGGCAACTAGCTTGAGGATCCTCGAGCAAAGTTTCAATTTTCAACCACGATTATACGTCGACGTTTGGTACCTTCGTTCCTTCTTTTATTTAAATTATTATTGTTACCTAATTTTAATTATCGTACTTAATTTCATTAACTTTAATTATTTATTTGCATAATTATAATGAAACGAGGTGGACATTTTTCTGGTAGAGGTATTAGGGGTAACATGGGTAAGGAGGCATCTTATAATAATTCTAATTACGATAATTTCATTCATGTAGATGAAACTGATATTTTTAATGTTAATATTAATATACTATTAGATCATGAGGTATATTTTGTATGAATTAGAAGATAATTTAGATAACACACCCACTAGTGCACCTCCACCTTAGGATCAGATTGAGCCTCAAGCTGAAACTGGAATCCCTCATATTCCCCCTAGTATGAGAAGAAAACAAAAACAACGAAAATTAAAAATCACATAGGGACATTCCTAATCAACTAGCTATTTGTAAAATTTGTTGCGAAATTTATAAATTAAAACTGGAAAAGGTCAAGGTGAGACATGAGCTTTAATGAGACATGTGGAAAACTCTCACAAAGCAATGTATAACCAATAATTGGCTGAAAAAATTGGTGTGCAAATACATTCCGAGTCGGGACAAGGTTCACATAGTGTCCCCGATCAAGTACAAGGTCGAATAAACCCGATAAAGAGGGAAGTTATAGGTCCGAAATATGATAAACACAAAGATCGAGAAAATTTAGCAAAATTAGTTGTTGTGGAAGAGTTACCTTTTTCATTTCCTTCCTCTCATTGTTTTATTCATTACATTCGAGAAACATATAATTTTGCTTTTAACGGTTTTTCTAAATCAACAATTAGAAGAGATGTTTTTAAATTTGCGCATGAATATCAACAATATTTACGTTATGTGTTGTATCATTTTAATGGCAAATTGGCTATCACTTCTGACATAGGCCGCAATACTAATGGTAATGATTATTTAATTGTTACATGTCATTGAATATATCACAATTGGTCTATGCAAAAACGTATATTAGCATAAAGATATATTGATGGAAGACACACTGAAGTTTTTATTTCAAAAAATATTCATGAAATTAGTGAATATTATGAAATTACTGATAAAATTATGACTATTACATTAGATAATGCTACTTCTAATGATTATGCTGTGAATATTTTAAAAACTCAATTGACTCCATCTTTCCCATGTCATATTTATAACTTAGTTGTAAATGATGTCCTAAAACTTTTTTAAAACATCCTTGATAAACAACTTCTGAAATCGCTTTTTCTATTGGAAGGTTTCACATACACTCATTGGCGGGAGACAGTTTGAAGATTGCAATTTTATTTAGAGATTGAATTACATCGAATCATAGAAGGCGCGGTCAACCAGAGATCAATGAAGAAGACGACTACAACTACAACAAAATCTTATTCGAGGGAACAAGAAGCGACATTGAACAATTTGACCAACAACTTTCAAATCCTCCAGAGATTGTCAGAAAATTAGAAAAAGTATGGCTGAATATATAAAAAAATTAATGGCAATTTTACTATTTGCAACTTTTGAACTACGAAACAAAGTTGCAATTTTAAAATTGTATTACAAAACAAAATCATATTTCTATTAAATAATATAAGAGACAATTAGCCTTGTGATGTTTTTCACTATCTTGTTTAATTATTTAAGTGTTTAAATATATATATATTTTTAAAATTAAGTGTCTAGAATTTTTTTTAAGTCCCCCCAAATTCCTCTACCCGACCCGACCCGACCCGTCCCCTCTGCCGGCGGGATGTGGGACGGGACGGGACCTCTTTCCGTCCCCCATATCTTGGCCCGCCCTGTCCCGCCAAATCCGATTCTAACCCCCCACCCCGTCCCTCCAAATTCCGTTCCGTCCCACTTGCCACCCTTACTTGAAACCCAACTTTTGAAAATTATATATTTTGTGTTTAATTGAATTTTGGTTACACTTAATTATTCTTCTTGGCATCTCTCATGTGATATTGCTTATTTTTGCAGAAATGATGGACATGTGCAAATATATAGTATTAAATTAGTGTTTGCAATCTACACTAAAAATATAGTTTATATTTGTAGGTGAATTTATAATTCTATCCTACATAATATGACTCCTCGACTAGACTATACCCTATTTTTCTTTAAGATTTTTTTGTGTGCATTTTCTCTCATTTTGCACAACAAGTTTTGATAATTTTGGTAAAAGAAAAGGAATAGGATCAAAAGGACATAACAGAAATGTAATTTAAATATCAAATTGACGGAATCATGGATTATAACCCCCAAGACACACTTCTATAAATATAAAAGTGAATATGTTATCGGAAGCACTTGACCCGTTGTTCGAGGATGCTAGGATATCCAAAGGGGTGGTGTGAGTGAGCTTGGGGTCAAAGTCTCAAGTTTGAATCTCTCAGTGTTACAATTAACCTACCTTCGCTTCTTTGAGGAGTTTGTCACACATGACTTGCCTAGTGTGGTTAGTCTGACTGACGTAGTTTGCAGGCTACGCGTCAGTCTGGGGTTTACCCAGAGCGCACCTACGGATAGCGGCTGCGAATTCCCTTATCAACAAAAGTGAATATGTTTTTCTTATATTTTTTTTCGGATGAAATCTAATAATGAATTTTTTTATCTCATTTGAGCTCTGATTCTAATAAAATTATTGACCAAATTTATTTTTATGAAAAAATATATTACGATCTTTACGACAGCGCGTAGCGCGGGTTGATACACTAATTTTTTTCATTTTGTCAAGTTTAAGGGATTCTCCCTTTTATTTTCAATCCGGATTTAATAAAGATATTATGGATTTTGTATTGAATTCACGGTGTAATTAATTTTTATTTAGTTGATGTAACTAATTTAATTGGGTAAATACTATAAAAGAGACAAAGAGTGTTATAATTATATGGTGTAATTATGAAAAAAAATCATGCAATTAATTAAGATCTTTTATTAAAGGCTACATAGCATGGGTTAAAATTAAAGGCTAAGATTTCATTAGCTAATTAAAAGCCTCAACCATGATAGATAATAGATATTTCATATATTTACTCCTAAAATATTTGATAACCCCACAATTATAGATAAATATTATTTTATCCATACACATATTAAAATAATTTCTCTCTCTTTTTACTTGTTTTTAGTAGGGCTGGCCAGCGGGTCGAACCGGGTCAGTCACAGTGGGATTGGGATGGGCGAGGTCGGGAAGAAGAGGAGGGGCGGGGTCGGGCTGGGGCGGGCCAAGCGGGACCGGTAAAAGTGGGATGATACCGTGTCCCGTCCCGGTACCGGTGGACAATGAGTCGGGACGGGTCAGACGGGACAATTTTTTTTTTAAATTTTTCCACTAAATTAAAAATACTAACATATAGTCATATATATTTATAAACTAAATAATTGAACAAAGACAAGAAGAGTGTAAAAAACAACATCCCAAGGTTGTTTTTGTGCCTCTTATATTATTAATTATTTCACTGAAATATACAAGTTTCAGAATTACAACATTGTTATACCCCGTATTTCCAGAGTATGTACGTGGAGACGTACGTACGAAAGTTTGAGACTTAAAGTTTGGCTTAGGTTCGAAATTTGTGCACAACACCCGGTTAGAGTCGTTTTTGAAACATTTTACTGAGCTGCGTAGGAAAATTCCGGCTATGTCGTTTTGTATTTTTGCGGATTTTTCCGAGAGACGAAATGTTTTTGACCAACGAGAGGGTGACACTTGTCACCCTCAAGTGGACGCCTAAAGTGGGCGGTTTGGCCTTGGACGAATGGCCTTGATTTGGGGCTTGTTTTGTGCCTTGTTTTGTGGAGTGTTTTGTGGAGTAGGGTTAGGGTGCACTTGGCTTGATCTTGGCCTTACACTTGCCTTGCACATGGCTTGATCTTGGCCATTGGTTGGCCTTTGGGTTTCCTATAAATACCCCAAGCTCAAGACTTCTTCATCCAAAAATCTTCCAAGTCTTGAGTCCCTCTCCCTCCCTTTGAGTGTAGTTCTCGTCCTAGCCTCTCCTCCCCCCCCCTAGCCTAGTTGTTCGAGAAATATACCCCTCTTTTGTGGTATTGAAATACTCCTCCAAGTATTGTTATAATGCCCAAAATACCTTAGCCTTTACCTTGTAGTTTTCCAAAAGTTACCTCTATACGTAGAGTCCGGAAATACTACCTTTTGTCCTTTTAATCTCAAACCGAAACCCTAAGGAAATCTTCATAGTTGGTTGAAGTATTTAAGTAGAAGTTGGTTAGAACTTCTAAGGGTTGTTTGGAGCGGATTGAGCGCACGAGTCGAGCTAAACCTTGCTCAGATCGACTTTTATCTCGGATAATTTTGGGCTTATCGAGGTAAATAATCTTGTCCCTTATTGTAATTGGAAATTACATGTTGTAGGATTATATAGTTGAAGTATACTATATATAGAACTGAACATAGCTGCGGCAATGTCTTTTGACTTAAGCTGAATATAATAAAAGAGAAGCGAATCAGAATTACATGGGATCAGACATGAGACTTGTGGTATTATCATAGTAGAATTGTATACGTCCGGTTAGACGATAACCCTGGTTGGCTTGGTAGCCGCCTCGATAGAGAGGAGATTTACGCCGCATGTGTGGGGGAGGTGCCGCGAATTTTCTCAGAATATGGAACCGTGCGGTTAGAAGTTAATGACGCGTTTGTGGCCTTATGGTGGGAGTACTACGAGTAGCGTATTCTACTTGAAGAGTGGAAACGGCTAGCCAAGTTACGATCTTGTGGGCGTTTTGCTTATCGTCGATAATCGCCGCGAGGTATGTGAACCTCTTCCTATCCTTCTAGCATGATGCTTTGTAAACTATGTAGTACTAGACGTGCATACGTGCTAAATGAGTTGGTTGGTTTAAAACATGGGTGTTATAATAGCTTTATGGAAGTTAGTTATAACGACTCTATGTAGGTAAAAGATGGGTTTATTGATTGTAGAAGTTAAGAGACTTGATCTTGAAAGATAAGAGACTTAACTTGTTTTACTAGTTATTAACATTTCGTTAAATGTGTTGTGAAACCTCATTCGCGAGTAATGAGTACTTGGTTTTAAAAGAATAATGTTTTATTGACTTTAAATGAGAATAAGTGTCGAACAAAACACAGTAGCTAATAAAGGAAAGTGTATTGACAAATAACTAATTGTTATTAAAACCGAGAAACCTCCATCCGCATGAAGCTAAGATAAGACAAAATTGTATTACATTTCCTAGATCATGGTCATTGTAATAAGATTGTTGTAAACAAGAATAAACGGCTCACGACAAGACATATGTTACTCAATTGTTTTAAAAGAGATTAAGACTATGAGTTATGAAACCCTTCTAAAATGAGAAACTTGAGCATTTGAAATTAGGCAAACTTGAACGCGTTTGGGAAATAATGTTGTTACTTGATTTTACAAAAGGGAAGTATTTTGGTTTACCTAAAAATGTGAGTCACTCTATTTTTATACTACGGGTATCGGGTGACCTTTATGAAAGGAATGGATCTCTTAAAAAGAAATTTAACGTACGTAGTACTTTAGGTTAAAACCCGCACTTTGATCTGAAATGGAAGTACCTTGAGTTGTGTGTAACTTGCCTATGCTTGTTGTTGTGTAACTTGTCTATGCTTGTTGTTGTGTAACTCGCCTATGCTTGTTGTGATAGCCTTTGTTGTGCAAGTGTTGATATCAGGTGACTTCGAAGGAGTGGATCTTTTATAAAAGTCTGTAAGTATGGTAATTTGCTTGAGCTTGTTTGTGATAGCGGTTGTGCGGTATATTATTGTTGATGTCACATGGACATGTCTACACCGATGCAGCACGTACGGCATGTGGTTGATTACCCGATATATTGTTATTGTGGTTACATGGACATGCCTACACCGATGCACTCGGGGCGTGTGGCCACGCGGCGGTTGATCACCCGATATTGTCGCACGTCACGGACGTGTCTACACCGGCGCAATTCGGCATGTGGCCGGGAATTGTTATTATTGTTGTTAACGTCATACGGACGCGTTCACACCGGCGCACTCCGTACGCGTGGCGGGCATTGTTATTAGTGTTGCATCATGGACATGTCTACACCGGCGCAGTCCGGGGCACGCGCCATAATGCGAACATGATTGATGTTGTGGCGTGAGACCCATAGTTATATTTGAGTGATGACTTGAGGCGTGAGTCCGACTTGACACGATCGCTTTTATGTCAGAATCGTAGTTTTGTTATCATACATGTCTCTGTTTTTATATAAGATCATTATGATTTCATTTACAGATTTTTCGCCACATACTTGGTACTTGCATCGACCTCCTTCGGGGCTGCGTTCATGCGCAGTAGAGTACATCGGTAGTGGATCCTCGCCATAGGATCACGTCAACAGATTGGGAAGCTCCGCTTCTCCGAGGCTTATCTTTTGGTATGTTACCCCGAGTTGTAGGTTCTGTACATTCAGGGTATGACGGCCCTGTCCCGCCATGTTGTATAAAAACTCTTAGGTAGTAGTACTGTTGTGGCGGGCTTGTAAAAGGATTAAAGCTCGCTTTTGAAAGAGTTGTTTATATATATTTTATTGGAAGCGTAACCGCTTTGGTTGCTTTTTATGATCGTATATCTTGTTTCTTGTTTAAGTTTTATATTCCACTGGTTTTCTCTGATGTTGTATCACTAGGGTGCCCGGGGTAAGGCACCAGTCACGGGCCCGGGATCGGGTCGTGACAAACATTGTAGTGTACTGTTGTTGAATTATTTTGCAAAAGACATAGAAAAAAAACTAAAATTGCAATGAAATAAATTACCAATTTGAAAATACTTTTTCTAGTTTCTTTATAATTTCGTGTGGTTCTTCGATTGGAATTGGTATTTGTTGGTCAAATTGTTCCACGTCGCTACTCATGCCTTCAGATAAGATGTCGTTGTAGTTTTCGTCTTCTTCTTCGTTAATCTCGCCGATCAGACCTTTCGCCTCCGCTCGTATCCAATCTACGAATAGTACCGCCATCTCCAAGCCGCTCCGCTAATGAGTGTCAGGTTTCCTATTTGAAATCTGCAGGCAGAAAAAGCGTTTTCAAAAGCGATTGATGACGCTTGAATGTTCAAAACATCTCGGGCCATCATTGAAAGTGTCGAAATGTCTTCTCAATCTGCATCCAATATTACAGCAAGTCTTCCTTTCCGTCTTGATTGACAACTGCTTGGTAAGGTAAAATACCCTGCAAAACAAAAACATCTAACTCACTAATTTGATTAGCAGTGCTACCACCGCACATTCTATTTCTGAGACTTTCAATACTAGTCGTAGAAACAACATGTTTTTTAGAGGCTATGTTGAAGTAGAAGAAGATGGTACGAAAGCCGGTTGGTTGCTAGCACTTTCTTGCTGGTAATGCCGATATACTTTTTTGCATTCATCTTCTACGCTAGCCAACACTTCTTTTAGCGTTTGTTCAATAGGTGGTGGGACATTTAAATTTTTTGGAGTTGAAGATGGTAGTACGTCCATACAGTTATAAATATTTTCAATAAGACTTTTACAACCGTCTACTTTAATAGTCGGGTTTAATACATCACCAATAATATAAATAGGGGGAATAGAAATAAAATATTTCTTTATTTTCATAAACATTTTTTTAATAGCAGCCTTATAAGCAGATTTTTCTATATATTCTTTAAGCAGTAAAAATATTATAGCTATATAAAACAACATAGTTGAAATAGTAGGATAATATATAGTAGAAAATTCTTTTGTTGCTCGATGAAAATTCTCTAGAAATACAATAAGTTCTTTAATTTTGTCTCAATCGTTATCCACAATCATATCAGTTGGATTTTGATTATGGACATTAAAAAATAAAGTGATAGGTTTTCTATAATCATAAGCAACAAGTAGTTGGTCATATAAAGAATTCCACCTAGTGGGTACTTCTTCGGGAATTTTTCTATAAGATAGTCCACAATCGTGACAAGTTTTTTATAATCTTTTTTCCGTTGGATTCTATTATTTTTTAAAACAAAGTTTATAGCAAATTGTATTTTTTCAAGAATATCTTGAAAAAGTGAAATATCATCCTTTACAACTGAGTTATAAATATGACACACACATTTGATATGATTTTTTTTTTGGAAAAGACGAAGTTAAAACTTCTTTTAAAACATAAATAGCAGCATTGTTAGAAGATGCATTATCTAATGTAATACTCATAACTTTATCAGTTATTCCATAATAATCGCAGACTAAATAAATATTTTCTGAAATAAACTCACCAGTGTGCCTACTATCTATATATCTATATGCTAAAATACATTTTTGCATAGTCCATTTATAATCTATCCAATGACAGGTTACCGTTAAATAATCATGATCGTTAGTACTACGACCTATATAAGAAGTTAGAGCGACTTTGCCATTAAAATGATATAATTCATAACGTAAATACTGTTGATATTCATGTGCAAATTTAAATACATCTCTTTTAACAGTTGATCTAGGAAAACCTTTATAAACAGGATTATACATATCTCTAATATAATGAATAAAACCAGGAGATTTAGGAAATGAAAAAGGCAAATCCTCCACATCAACTAATTTTGCTAGTGCTTCTCTATCTTTATGTTTATCGTATTTAGGGCCTACAACTCCCTCCGTCATAGGGTTAATTTGACCCTGTACTTTGTCCGGGACAGTATGTGAACCTTGTCCCGATTGAGAGGGCGCTTGCTCACCATCTTTTTCAATATTCTATTGGGCATGCAAGACTATGTGTTTTTGCAATAGGTGTCTTGCTAAACCCCCGTCCCACCATGACCTTGTCCAGTTTTAAAAGTATAAACAACTTTACAAGTTTTACATATAGTTACTTGATTCGGTACGTCCCTGTGAAAATATTTCCATACAACTGATTTTAATGGTCATTTTGCCGGACCTCGTCTCATACTAGGGGGAATAGGAGGCATTTCACTAGTGGGTGTATCATCATCTACATTAGTGGGTCATCTAGAGTGACATCTAAATCAAAGTCTTCTTCATTTTGAGAAAATACATGGTCGTCAAGATCATATGGTATTTCAAAAAACTGTTCAGGATCAATAAAATCATCTTGTCTAGGAGTATGACTAGGAATACTAGAAGAAAGTACCTTTGCCCTTGTTACCCGCCCTACTAGAAGAAGTCGGAGTCTTACCCTTACATATGCCCAAAACACTTTTTGCTCTTTTCATTTTAATTATGGTAATAAATAGTTAAAGACTTAAAGATAATGAAATTAAATGTGCTAAATGAAATAAAGACAAAATAATAATTTAATGAGAGAACGTATGTACCAAACGCCGACGTAGAGTCGACGTGTAATCGAGAGGTTGAAAATTGAAACTTTGCTCGATAGATAATCCTCAAGCTAGTTGTCAACTTCACTCCCAATTCCCAAATTAATAAATAGATTGAATATGTAGTAGACAATGTTGTATATAGATTGATTGATTGAGATTAGAGAGATAAGAGATTGTAGGAAGATTTGTGAGAAATAAGAAGAGAAAATGAGGTATTTATAGTTGGAAAATTGAGTTAAAGTGTAAATATAATAACTTAGGGGTTAAAAATAAATATAAAAGGGTAGGGGGTTGGGGGAGGCCAAAAATGGCCGTTGCAAAACTGTCAAAATGTAAAATGATCGTTATTGCAACGACTCTTTTTGCAATTGGTTGGGTTTCGGGCGGGACTGGGGTGGGACGGGACACGGGACGGGTCGGGTCATCGCGGGACCGGACCAGGCAGGACCATACCATGTCCCGTCCCGATTCGAGTCCCGTTACCGTTAATTTTTTTTCCCGGGAAGGGACGAGACTGGGTCGGGACCGGCCCGGCCCACTGGTCAGGCCTAGTTTTTACTCCGTTCTCCATTTGCGTACTTCCTCACGATCTATCTTCCATTTTCACTTTTGAGTTAATTTTTTATTTCATTTTAACCTCTCTCTTTAAAATTAGCTATTAGTAGGGAACAGGATGACGGAACTTCAATATTTCTAATAACTACATTAATATAGGTTAAAGTGGCGACATAGTACATACTGATTTAAGATTAAAGCAAGCATGCACTATCATTAAATATTATATAAATCCTTGACGCTTACAGTCTCTTGAGAATATCAATGAATAGCTCAGCCATTATGTTTGACCTTTGTACTTAAAATATTTTCTTTTGATCTTTGAATCATGTTAACCCTAATAAAATAATTAATTTTTGGAGTAGATGGAAGCACTATTGGTTACATAAATATTGTTGCAATAATATCATAATTAACACAATTAATTATTTTTAGTAATATTTCACTTTTGATCCCTAAATTATTGAAAAAATATGATTTTTATAATTGTGATATTTCATTAAGCATACTTTATCTTGAATTAATTAAAATGCATACTTTTTTAAAATCTCTTTACACATTATAAGTATGATATATTTAGATATATTTGAATACATGGACACGTCACCCACAAGCTAAGGAATTCAATACAATAATCAAAATTCTATTTTGATATGAATAAATAATTTACATCTTTTAGGATTAAGGTCAAATTCCCCAATTTAAACTCTTAAATGTCATGTTTTCATGGTTCAAATCTTATGAAATTCAAGTATAACCTAAAGGTGATTCCGTGACTAATATATATATATATATATATATATATATATATATATATATATATATATATATTCAAATCTTTTGAAAATCAAGTATAACCTAAAGGTGAAAATTCAAGACTCTAATATATATATAGTGTAATTCTCACCGGTTGGAGGTTTATCATTAATGCAATATATATATAAGTGTTTACAATTACAAAACCCAATAGGAGAAGGATGAAAATGATCTCTACTTTACATAATTATACTAGAATAATAATTACAGAATATATGGAGAATATTAATATATTATCTATCACACCCCCTCAATCAGAGCGGGAGGAGGCCGGACGCTGAGACTGGATCTGAAGTCAAGGAACAACTGCCGAGGAAGTCCCTTAGTGAATATATCTGCGTACTGATAGGAAGAGGGAACATGTAACACCCGAACATGACCTATGACAACCTTCTCATGAACAAAATGAATATCCATCTCAATATATTTGGTTCGCTGATGCTGAACCGGATTATTGTCACGACCTAAACCGGAGGGCCGTGATGGGCACCCAGATCCCACCTACTGGGTACCACTAACCGTACAATCACCATTTCTATTTATAATTAAATACGGACTAAGTCGAAAGAAGTCTATGTGAAAACTGTATCCAGAAAACCCATTTATATATATACATACCCATACCAAAACCGACAAGGCCATACAAGTCTACTATACCCACATGACACCATCTATAAGCCTTTAAAGAGTATACGACATCAAAAGGTTGGGACAAGGCCCTGTCATACCCATATACACATGTAAAAATAATCGTACCAAGATAGACCGACACTCCGAAATAAGGGGGAGTGCTCCAAAGTCCAATGAGTCAGCAACCTACTAACGTGGATCGTCGCTTTGCCTACGTGAACCTGCGGACATGAAATACAATGTTCCCCGATAAAAGGGACGTCAATACAACTGATATACTGAGTATGTCAGACATGAATAATAGCATAACATAGATATAACCATAACTGAAACTGAAACAACTGACCAGCAATAAATGCTTCTGAGGGCCCTAATACACATGCCTAAATGTTATGCACAATGCAATATACATATTCATCGGCCTCATCGGGCATCTTCCTTACCGTAACAACCTTTGTGGACATCATTCCATATAATGGTTAATGAATGTATGCGTGATGCAAATGTGGTATACATATAAATATTGGCCACACAAGGGCTCTTTCTGTCCATAACCGCCTATGTGGGTATCAGGATATATCGTATTGGCCACACATGCATCAATATTAGCCTCTTCGGGCTATTTGATAGTCTATACCAGCTGCAGGTGGTGTGCGTATATAACGCTTCCCCTTTCCCCATATTCCTACATATATACAATATTTATCATATAGTAGTGTGCATATCACAAGTGGGTCCTGGGTAATATATGAATCTAATGCAAATGAAAATGCATGAATTGTGCTCACGTGATGCTCATGAATTGTCCTTAACATACCTCGAATAATAACATAACCAACCCCTTTTTACTAATATTAATGTAGGCGGTGATTTTTACTAGCCATATATTCTCTCGTCTCCTTCATCAATCCTTATTCGAATCTTTTTGCTATTTTCTCTTTAAAAGTTTTTTCCTGTTGGGTTTTAAGGAAATATAAACGGAATATGAAGCTGTAAAAACCATGATGCAAAGTGTCCACTCACCAGTAAAAGAAGAAACACTTAAAACTTTGAAATAATCTTTTAGTTACTAACAATGCATGCAGCGGTCATAATTGTAGTACAATTATGTAGGATCATGGATTACTCACGAGCTACCACCTATTTATCCCTAAATTTAGTCATTTAGGGGGTTTGCTTAAGACTACACGTAGAGACCCCCACTCAACTTTGTCCCCTTCACATTGATGAATTAATCCCACAATTAATCAATCACACATACAATTAATTTCTTGATCCCAATTTACTTAAATCCTGATGACTTATAAAACCTTCTTATACTCAATGCCATAGTTTTGTGATATGACACTAGTCCATCACCTCTTGATGCACACACTAAATTTAATTCCGATCCCTATCATCATACTTGTTACGTCCAAAATTATTTCAGGTTATTTTCTTTTTATATGCTAACCTCTTTATTAGAATACGTAAATGTAACATAAATTTTCCGAGGCCCGGGTCTACTTTCCAATGTCCAAATGCTCAAACCATCATCCAAAATTACGGGATGTTATATCATTCCCCCTTAGAAGCATTCGTCCACGAATGCCGGGGTGACATAGCTAATCCTTGTCATGTAGCCAGTAAATACAACTACCTTTTCCCCGACCGTATTACCCTTCCATTCAAGAACTGATTTTCCTGGGAACTGAAATTTCACAATCTTTGTTCGAAAATCAACATTAGCATAGCATGATGCTAGTCAATCCATGCCCATAATAACATCAAAATCCATCATCTCTAGTTCTACCAAGTCCGCTAGGGTCTGATGGCTATAAACTAATACTGCACATATCTGATAGACCCATCTAGCAACTACTGAATCACCAACTGTGTAGATACCACAAATGGATCTCTTATCAACTGAGGCTTCATACTAAATTTACAGTCAATAAAAGGAGTAGTGTATGATAGATTGAAGTCTGGATCTAATAACACATACACATTATGTAAAAAGATCGATAATATACCTGTAATGATATCATGTGAGGACTCCTGGTCCTGTCGTCCCATCAATGCATAAATACGGTTCTGGCCTCCACTTCTTTCTCGCCCAGATAATGTCTGCTGACTTTGCCCTAACATGCATACTGACTATGATGAAGCTGCTGCAGACCCGACCGGCTGGGCCCTAATACCTCATCCTCCTATCGGACAGTCTCGCTTAATATGACCAGGTTCACCCCAAGAATAACACACATTTGATCCCTGTCGGTACGACCCTGTATGAGCCCTACCACACTGCTCACATTGAGGAAATTGTGGGCTCATCTGAATAGAATTTCCTCTATAATAAGACCCTAACGCTTATGAATCTTGACCTGGTCCTGTTTGAACAAACCAATCCATCATCGACCCTGAAAATGGTAATGATGTGCTAGCTATCGGGTAGGATGGGCGTCCATAAGGCTGTGGCCTGGGCCTACCTCTGAAATTTCATACGTCATCGATGGATCGGGCCCTATTATGCTGACCCTTATCGCATTCTCGATCCACCTGCCGTTGCCTCTTACGATCCTCCAAATTCTGTGCATAAGCCTGAATGCGAGCAATATCTATATTTGGATTCAGAGAAGTCGTAGTACACTCATTGACCAAGTACGATCCTAGGCCGGTAACAAACCTATATACCCGGACACTCACCTCTGCTATAATTGTAGGAGCATTTCTGACCAACGAATTAAACTGCAAGCTATATTCTCGAACGCTCATATTGTCCTACTCAAGATGTAGAAATCTATCCTGCCTGACCCGTCAAAGCTCGACTAGAAAAAAATGTTATAGGAAGGCCTCTAAAAATTCTTTACATCCTACTGGTGGAGCACATGGTCCCCTAGATTGCTCACATGTCACATACCAAGTCAATGCGACATCCCGCAGTCTATAAAAACAAACTTTATTGACTTAGTGTCGGTAGCATCCATCACCCGCAAGGTACGCTGTATCTAATCCAGAAAATTATGTGAGTCTACATTCAGGTCTGATCCTATGAATACTGGAGGGTCTAGATCAATAAAATCCCGAGCTCTCACGCTAGCACTCTATCATAAAGATTGGGAACCTAACGTTGGGCCTGGGCGGCCACCAACCATGTTAGTAACTATACCACACTCTGCATATCAAGATCCACATCTGGAGTATCAAGTGGAGGAACCGGGGGTACTGCAGCTCCAATAATCTCCTCTGAAGGTGATGAAGTCGGGGAATCATATAAAGAAGTCACACCGAGGGTCTCACTTTGGCCCTCGCCAGCAGGTGGCAATCGACTGGTAGCTTCACCTGCAACCGTATTGAATGCCCTTTCACTGTTAAACCTATTCCTTGTTGTATGCATTACTGGGATCGTAAACACGAGACATATTAGGAATGAAATACTTATAACTCAGTTTTACTGCTTGATTTATGATCTGAAATAATGGAAACCATTCCTAAATGTCAGATAGCCTCCTGTTTATAAGTATGGTGCATAACATACCCATAAATAAGACTCTACTAGACACGACTTATAGACTTCCTAGGACAGACATGCTTTGATACCAAGTTTGTCATGACCTAAACCAGAGGGTCGTGATGAGCACCCGGATCCCACCTGTTGGGTACCCCTAACCGTACAATCACCATTTCTATTTATAATTAAATACGGACTAAGTCAAAAGAAGTCTATGTGAAAACTGTATCTAGAAAACCCATTTATATATATCATACCCATACTAAAACTGACAAGGTCATACAAGTCTACTATACCCACATGACACCATCTATAAGCCTTTAAAGAGTATACGACATCAAAAGGTTGGGACAGGGCCCTATCATACCCATATACATATGTAAAAATAATCGTACCAAGATAGACCGACACTCCGAAATAAGGGGGAGTGCTCCAAAATCCACTAAGTCAACAACCTACTAACGTGGATCATTGTCTTGCATACGTGAACCTGGGGACATGAAACGTAGTGTTCCCCGACAAAAGGGACGTCAGTACGACTGATGTATTGAGTATGTCAGGCATGAATAATAGCATAACAGGGATATAACCACAACTGAAAAAGAAACAGTTGACCAACAGTAAATGCCTCTGAGGGCCCTAATACATATGCTAAATGTTATGCACAATGCAACATACATATTCATTGGCCTCATCGGGCATCTTTCTTACCGTAACAACCTTTGTGGACATCATACCATATAATGGTTAATGAATGTATGCATGATGCAAATGCGGTATACATATAAATATTGGCCACACAAGGGCTCTTCCTGTCCATAATCGCCTCTGTGGGCATCATGTTGTATCTTATTGTCCATACATGCATCAATATTAGCCTCTTCGGGCTATTTTGTGATAGTCTGTATCAGCTATTGGTAGTGTGCGTATATAACATTTCCCCTTTCCTCATATCTCCTATATATATATATAATATTTACCATATAGTAGTGTGCATGACACAAGTGGGTCCAGGGTAATATATGAATATAATGCAAATGAAAATGTATGAATAACCATAAAACATTCTGAGTGACATAATATCCTTGTACCCTTGGCTAACACTGTGAATATCAACATCTTTTTCCGTATGCCTTAATAAGAACTTATGAACATATTTAGACATGTTTTTAACATAGGAATCCATAACATGAATATTCTTAACTACTAGGAGTAAAAATAAATTATGGAACAATATCACGATTATATTTAGTTATATGAAACATGCCAAGAGAAAGAAATAATTTGCCTTAACATACCTTGAATAATAACGGAACCAACCTTTTTTTTACTAATATTAAAGTAGGCGGTGATTTTTACTAGCCATATACTCTCTCGTCGCCTTCATCCATCTTTATTCGAATCTTTTTACTATTTTCTCTTTAAAAGTTTTTTTCTGTTGGGTTTTAAGGAAATATAAACGGAATATGAAGCTGTAAAAACCATGATGCAAAGTGTCCACTCAGCAGTATAAGAAGAAACACTTAAAACTTTGAAACAATCTTTTAGTTACTAATAATGCATGCAACAGTCATAATTGTAGTACAATTATGTAGGACCATGGATTACTCACGAGCTTCCACCTATTTATCCCTAAGCTTAGTCATTTAGGTAATTTGCTTAAGCCTACACGTAGAGACCCCCACTCAACCTTGTCCCCTCCACATTGATTAATTATTCCCACAATTAATTAATCACAACACAATTAATTTCTTGATCCCAATTCACTTAAATCCTGATGACTAAAACCTTCTTATACCCAATGTCATAGTTTTGTGATATGTCACTAGTCCTTCACCTTTTTATGCACACACCAAATTTATTTCAAATCTCCGTCATCATGCTTGTTACGTCCAAAATTATTTCGGGGTTTTATCCTTTTATATGTTAACCTATTTATTAGCATACGTAAATGTAACATAAATTCCACGAGGCCCGGGTCTACTTTCCTACGTACAAATGCTCAAACCATCATCCAAAATTAAGGGATATTACAGTTATGAGATAAGTAAATAACATATATGTTATCACAGTAGATAAGAGATGCCTTACGTAAGGGACAATGAAGCTCTAGAAGGAGGTTTATGAGCTAATAAATTTCGGTAACAACATTTACAACACCTCTATATTCTGCTTCTGCACTCGAACGGGAAAACGTGGCTTGCCATTTTGCAGGCCATGAGATGAGGTTATCACCCAAAAATACATAATAACAGGAAATAGACCGACGTGTGTGTGGACAACCGCCCCAATCTGTGTTCGTATATGATATTAGCCTGGTCGGTGCTGATGGATAAAGATGTAACCCATAGTTAAGAGTACCCTTAACATACCGAATGATACGTTTAAGGGCTGTGAAGTGAGGCTCCCTAAGATCATGCATGAACAAACAAACCTTCTGAACCACATAGACGATATCAGGACTAGTGAATGTAAGATACTGAAGTGTACCAGCGACACTCCTATAAAGAGAAGGATCAAGCACCGGATCTCAGTCATCCGCGCTAAGCTTCGACTTTGGGTCGACTGGATTGTGCAATATTTTGTAGTTTACCATTTTAGCCCTGTAAAAAATCTCTTTGGCATACTTACGATGACATAGGAACATTACATTCATGGATCTGGTCATGAAAACCCCCAAGAAATAACTCAACTTACCCAAGTCTGTCATTACAAATTCGGATTTGAGCATGGTAATGATCTCATTTTGTAGCACATCAGAGGAGGAAGTTAGGACAATATCATCGATGTAGAGTAAAAGGTATGCAGTGTCATTACCTCAATGAGAAATAAAAAGTGAGTTATCACTTTTGCTGCATATGAACCCAATCTGCAAAATGTAAGTGGCAAAATAGTCATACCAAGCACTGGGGCTTGTTTCAAGCCATAAAGTGACTTTTGAAGTCGACAGACATAGTGGGGAGCCAAAGGATGCACAAAGCTATGTGGTTGATGCATGTATACGAGTTCTTTCAAATCCCCATATAAGAACGCGTTTTCATATCAAGCTGATGAATCAACCAATTTTTTCCCATAGTTATGCTCAAAATAGTGCGAATTGTGGCTGGTTTAACCACTGAACTAAATGTCTCACCACAATCAACTCCCTCTTATTGCCCCATGCCATTAGCCACAAGATGGCAATCAAGATCATCACTATATATGAATTTGTGAAGATATAACCACATGCAATGAATCACATTCACCCCCTCTGGTCTCAGGATCCTAAGTGCACTGTGTAGTGAGCACAATAAATTTCTCACACATGACCGCATTCCAATTTGGATCAAACTTGGATAATTTTGGGTTTTTAGGTATATGTGAGATGGTCTGAGTGAATAAGTTAAAGTGGACTTTTGATTTGAAAATCTCGTATTGAACACGAGTTTCCATATAGTAGGTCAGAAGCGGGACTATTAGGCTGATGAAAAGTGGGGGCAGTAGGGATGATGGGGGTTGTGGGGCCGTTAGGGGTAGATGGGTGGTTGGAAGGTGCTGCTGGGATATCGGTGGGGGTTGGGGCAATGAGGCAGGTGACTAGTCGATGGAGGCAGGGGGTTGGGGCAGTGAAACAGGAGACTGGTCGACGGAGGCAGAAGATTGGTCGATGGAGGTTGGTGTAGTGAGGCAGGGGCTGGTAGATGGAGACAGAGAGGCTGTGACTAGAGCAGTAGGTGAGGGGGAGGAGTTACGGGACTTAGGGCAGTGATGGGATAGTAGGAGAGGACAGGGAACCGTGATGGGACAACTGAAATATTAGCATTATGTATGGCGTTTCGCAGGAGAGGGGAAGTGTCCGGGTCATTAAATAAGCCATAATCAGTGACTTGAAGTTGTTGGATGTGTTGACACCCAATTTTGACCCATCTTTTAGTCATTTCTTGCAATTTTAAGCATTTTAGGACACTGCATTTTAATCACCATTTTTTGGCATTTTTGTATATTTTTCTTCTGTATTTATTTCTTCACAAAATGGCATTGCATCTTTTATTTTTAATTAAGCATTATGTCTTTGTTTAATAATATTTACATCTCTTTAAATAATTAATTGACACCGCATTTTTACTTTTAATTAGGCATTAAACATTTGTTAAATATTGTATTTTATTATTATTGCATCAACATTTGCATTTTTACAATTTTGTATCTTTAAATAATTTTCTTCTAAATAATTAATCTATTTTGCATTTTTGCCAAACCAGTCCAATCCGCCAGAAAACCGAAACCCAAAAAATGAAGCCCAAATACACTTTCATCCAATACTCAAACCCAATACCCAATACCCAATACCCAAAGCCCAATACCCCTAAAACCCTAAACCTAATTTTACCCATATAAATAAAATCTTACCCCCCTAAACTAAAACCTACCCTATGTGATCGATACCCATAACTTTGTCATGAGGCCAGGCCTACGAAAAAACGCTGGTAATGGCGATTTCCGCATACGAACGAGAATATCACGGTTTTCTGCCATTTCCGGCCACCTCCGAAAGCCATTGGAGACGAAACTTATACCAATAGCTTCGTCTTCTCAAGCCCGTCATTTCTATAGTACCCTTGACCGTCGATTCAACCTAAATCGCCGGAAAAGTCAGATCGAAAAACCCCTCAGGTTTCCGATCGTCTTCTCGACTTTCTCGATTTAACTCAGTAACTTTGATTTAACTGGTCGCTTCCAATGCCGTCATCTCCACCCCGTCATTCCTATACCCACCATCGCCTTCGATTCATACTAAATCGTCGATTCATCAAATCAAAACCTCGAAACCCTAATCGCCGCGGGCATTTTCCGCGACTCGTGCATCGAAGTTTGTGATCGTACCATTAGCTTCATATTAAGGCCGACATTTTGCAACCAACCTCCATCTACAAATCACTCCAGATCGTCGGGACGACCAACTCGAATTTTCCGATTGCTTTTAGCCGTTTTCCGGTCGTTTCTGGTACTGTTGATGGTGGTGTGTGATACCACTGTGTTCGTCTTAACAAGCTCTAAAACATCTACTAAATTTAGAAGCTCAATTATTAACTTTTGAAATCTTGCATTTATTACGTTCACATATGTCGGCAATGGCGGCGGCCAGGCCGGGCAACCACCGCTGAGGTTGTCCAGTCCATTACTTCTGATTTCCCACCCCTAATGATCCCCCAATGCAATAATTCATTGACTTTGGATCAAAATGGTATTTTCCGGCGGACTTCGACGCCAAATGCTGGCAAATACAATGGTGCAGCCACCTCGCGTAATGCAAACGATCGACACTGAATTCAGTTTGTTCATGCTCTTCAATCATCATCTCCGGCAACTGGATCAGCGGGTTCCAACAAAGCTCAGAATGATCAAATACCACCTCCGTTAGCACCTAAACAGATTTCTACACTTGATTATGACGGGGTATTTACTGATCTGAACATGATACTACATTTGATGGCCAATGAAAAAGTTATCCGTCGATTTTTGAGGCCTCCACAGTTGCAAAGACGGAAAATAAAATAAATGAAGCTTTCTGGGCAATGATGATTTCTTCCACTACATCGGATAACCAACATGCGCTTGGCAAAACGAATTCTCGCAGCCGCACTTGTTTAGGCTGTCCCACTTTATATTTTACATATCTGAGCCCTCCGTGTTTAAAATACTACTGTTTTGGCGCGGATCTGAAAGTTCTATTTATTTTATTATTTTTAGCAATATTGGTCGATGAAGGAATCTCCGTCTGATTTCCAAGGCCTTCCTTGTGCAAAAGACGGATTTATTTTTGCTTTATTTATTAATTATTGCTGTTACTTTAAAAATTGTTTATTTTATTACTAACACTTTTAATAAGTGTCTATGCAGGTACCCGGAGATCATCTTGTGCAGAAGGCCTAAAAAAGGGGTAAAGATATCCCGGAGTTTTACCTTATGTAGCATTTAAATTTCAGTTTTTCCTATTTTTGTATTACATTTTATTTTAATTGTAAATTGTATAAAAAGGTTTAGAATAGGTAGAATAGAAGTCAATATATAATTAACCTAGGTTTGAACGGATAACCGCAAGTTAGCGGATCTTAAAGGATGCCTAACCCCTTCCCTTTAGGATAATAAAGAACCCTGATCCAGAATCTCACATAGCTTTCGCAGACCTTTAAATGGAGATTAATTGCAGTATTTTTATTGCAATAAATCAAGTGTCCTAATTCACTTAATTAATTAGGCGGCGACTCCTTAAAATGCATTTAGGAATCAATACCATACGTGGCACTCTGCTGACTCTGTTAAAATGGGGTGTTACAGATGGCGACTCCGCTGGGGATAATCAGGTTCTTGACCATAGCACACCTAGGTTATTATTGCTTGAGTTTATTTGCTTTTATTTGTTTTAAATGCCTTAAAATTGCTTGCTTTTATTTTGTATGCTTAACTGTTTAAATTGCTATTTGCTTTACTGCTTTCCTTAAATTGACATTCCGCTCATATTTCTTCCACTCTGGAAAATTCACACTGTCACACACTACACGCGTTGGTGTGCTTCGCGCACCCGCGAATTTCTTTCAAAATACCTAAATTTTAGAAGAGTTGGCACTTGCGCGGAGTTAGATCGGTTCGTCTGGTCAGCCGCGTAGCCTTCTCACTCGAGTTGTCCGCCGAACTCAAGGCCTAGTAAACCAAATCTTAGAAAGCTTAAGATAGAGCTATACCACCCTTTTATATTAGTCATGCATGCATAAACCTTAGGTGGGTTAATCCTTGGTATTAACGCCACAATTAGAAATCCACCAAACTTGTCGACGGGTTTCACAACCCAACGACCCATTAGCATACTATGTGTAGCGTGATGGTGATAGACGGATCCAAGCCTGGTTATAACACACTGAAATTGGAAAAAGTGCACCGTCATTTGGTCGCCATTTCCGACAAAACATTGCAGTTTAACGGCTTGGACCTATTTATCATAATCTTGCATATTTGGCGTTTAGGCCTACCTCTGGCATAAGAGAGGTCCCATGCATATTAGGCGCGCGCTTGATTTGCATGCTCTTGTTTACCATTGTTGTCGCTAGCAATTCTGTATATATTATGCAATAATTACCCTTTTAACCCCTGTACATATCATGCTTATAATTCCGGCCACAAGCATTTGCATTTTTGCACTTTTGTTGTCACTTTGCAATCAGGACTTCTACTGCGTAAATCGCTCCTAAACAACGCGATATGGACTTTGTGAAGCATTAACCACCAGTCCGGTTGAACCAAGCAGGGGAGTCTTTGACTATATTGCCACGTCCTTACATCTTACTATTTTTTGTGGCTTGCCTACTCTCACCTATTTGTCATATTTTTTGCAGGAAAACCGTCCTCGCAAATAGTCGAGGGCGGACAACACCAAAAAAGAGGAAGAAAAAGAAAAGAAAAAAAAATCATCTCAAGAATGAGTTGAGTTATGTTGACGGAAAGAAGTCAGCTTATACCAGATTCAACAAAGCATCGCTCTGGGTCTTACATTTTGCATTTTATACATATTTGCAAGTCCAATTAATATGTCTAGTATTGATTACACAATTCTTTATCACGCATTTTACAGCATAATATTTCCGAACTACGCGTGTCTGATTCTCACCATACGGTGTGATACGTAGGCAACTCATCTAGGGTTCGACACCACCACCACAAAAAAAAAGTAAAAAAATTTGATTCACCCATTCATTGCATTTATCCAATCACGTACATTCATTCATTTTTTATTATTATTACATTCTTTTACTTTGCATTAGTCTTATAGTGAACAATCATTTGTTTTGTACAGCTTTACTTTTGCATTTCTTTCATGAATAATTTTTTTTTAATCATACGTTTTATAACATATCTGAACGAACTACGCACACCTGATTCTCGTCAAAGATGAGATACGTAGGCAGCCCTATTCGGGTTCGGTACCATTTATTCAAAAAATACAAAAAAAAAATATCTTGTTCATAAATACAAAAAATGTTATCCAGAAATACAAAAACATTTTTTTAGCATCATTGTTTGACTTGGTTGATACCAACGCAGTTGGGAGTGTGCATAGGAAAGAACGTGTAATAATCAGTATGGGCTGACTTCGTGGTAAACCATAGATTCTTTTGGTACCTCTTATTCACCCGTAAATGACATTGTCTTGCATGTTTCCAAGATAAGAATGAAACCGACCTCATCGTTTCATATGCATTGTGTGGTGAGTGTTTGAATAAGTTCAATTGCATTGCATTGTGATCTAGAACTTGGCCTGAATGTTTGTTGAGGCGAAATCCTGAGTAACACTCGGTGTGGGAAATGATCGTAGGCTTTCTTTGACCCGTTTGAGCCTTTTCAGCTTACCAAATAACATTATCCCTAGTACACCCCTTTGAGCCTAGAACCTATTTTTTGACAACCGCATATTACACCTATAACCTTTCTGAGTGCGTACGCACTATCCCTCTCTTGGCCCGACCTCCTCGAGTGCTTTAGAAATGTGCAAGTGGCTGACAAAATTCTAGCTGAAGTTTGCAAAGACAAAAATTGTCAAAGTCTCAAAGAATGAAAGCAGAGACGACTTCACATAAAGAGGAAATCAAAAGCCCCGATAAAAAAAAAGGGGGGAATACATAACCCCGGGAAAAAAAAGGGGGGGCTCCAAATGAAAGATTCAAAAGAAGTCAATACAGAAAAACTGGGACAAAAAGAAAGTAAGTCAGCATTAAAGCGCACAAATATCAATCATGGACGTAGTCCAACTCTCGAGGAATGATTAGTCACTTTTATCCAAATGATATCCATCCCTTGCCCCAAACCTACATTACAAGCCCGTGACAAGCCCTACATGATCTTATACTGAGGGTTCTCACATTAGTGGATACTTACATGACGGCCAAGCCTATGGTATCACAATTGCGTGCATTGAACATCTTTTTGAGTGTGAGCGCAATTCTCAACGCCCCAAAATTCAAAATACCGGAATATATGTGTGAGATGGGACCTTCTTTCAATGAGGCATTTGAAACGTGAGATTACGTTTAGTTCAAACTCGATGCAAGCAAGTGTGTCGACACCCGGTATGTTTGAGGTACTATCAAATCGTGTGAATTACACCGAGTCAATCTCGCTAGATCAAAACAATAAAAGAACATCCTTATGCACAATACTAATTGTTGGTATCAACTGGAGTCAGAACGTAATGTCGTCTTCCATTTTTTCAAAAAAAAAAAAAAAAAAAAAAACAACAACAACAAAATGCATATTACATAAAAATTATTTTGCATCATGAACTACGTCTTGACCTGATTCCCTCAGCGGGATACGTAGGCGGCCACGTTGGCTTCGGTCCGCATTGTTTGAAAAACCATAAAAATCATTTTGAATCACGAACTACGTCTTGACCTGATTCCCTCATAAGGATACGTAGGCGGCCTAAGTCGGCTTCGGTCACACCATTAGAAATCTTCCCATCGCTCGCAGGCGACTTAATGCATTTGATTATTCTGAAAAGAGATATGAGCAATGTCCGTCAGAACTAAGTCTTGCCCACGCACCCCGCGTAACTAAAACTGGGACAATTTTGAGAAATGCATTGTGAAGAGATCATAATAAGGATTCCAAAAGCAATCAGCAATCGCAGCATTCAACAAGCATTCGCAGATCCAAAGAAGCTCGCAGAGCATTCAGCAAGCATTCACAGCATCCAGCAAGTCCGTGCAGAGACTACATCAGCAATCGCAACATTCAATCAACATTCGCAGCAAGCTCGTGCAGAGCATTCACAGCCTCCAGCAAGTCCGCACAGAGACTGCATCAGCACTCGCAGCATTCAACAAACTTTCACAACATTCAACACGCCCGTGCAAGGACGAGACTCAACATTTGCAGCATCACATCAATACAACCACCATCACATTTTACAGGATAACATTTCTACTCATGCTATTACATTGCTTATAAATTCATGCGTTGTCATTTTTTGGCTTAACAATTATGCACTAACCTTTTGCTGAAGTCTGAGCATGCAAGCAACAAGAGCCAAAGTTACAAAGTTGACGCGAATCAACCACTCATTTCCCAAAACTCACAAAATTGTTTTGAGCGCAGGTTTCTTCATGTTAGCAGAGGCAGAGAGAACGCAACAGAGGCAGAAAGGGACATCGACGATCGACAATCAAAGTTCAAAATCCACAACTAAGTCTAGCACGTCTGCTCAGGCATAAAGTCAAATTTGCAACCCACGCATCGCACACAACAAAGCTTGCAGGAGCATTTATTCTACTGCGAGCATCGCGATTACGCCTAGGCAACGACGCCATCGCGATTGCGCTTCACGCAACGACGCCAAAGAAGAATACGCTCAGTAACGACGCCATCAAGATCGCTGTTCACGCAACGACGCCAAAGAAGAACACGCCCGTGCAACGACGCGATCGCGATTATGTCCAGTAACGACATCATCGCGATGGCCTACGCAACGACGCCAGCAAAGAATACGCCCAGCAACGACGCACGCGATTATGTCCAGTAACGACATCATCAAGATTGCGCCTACGCAACGACGCCAAAGAAGAATACGCTCAGCAACGACGCCATCAAGATCGCTGCCACGCAACGACGCCAAAGAACACGCCCGTGCAACGACGTTATCGCGATTATGTCCAGTAACGACATCATCGACGCGCTTCACGCAACGACGCCAAGAAAGAATACGCCCGTGCAACGACGCGCGATTATGTCCGTGCAACGACATCATCATTGGCGTTTACGCAACGACGCCAGCAAAGAATACGCCTAGGCAACGACGCCATCGCGATTAAGCTTTACGCAACGACGCCAAAGAAGAACACGCCCGCATAACGACGTGATCGCATTATGTCCGTGCAACGACATCATCAAGATTAAGGCCTACGCAACGACGCCAAAGAACAATACGCCTCAGTAACGACGCCATCAAGATTGCGCTACGCAACGACGCCAAAGAAAGAACACGCCCGCATAACGACGCGATCGCGATTATGTCTACGCAACGACGCCAAAGATTAAGGCCCGTGCAACGACGCCAAAGAAGAATACGCCCAGCAACGACGCCATCAAGATTAAGGCCTACGCAACGACGCCAAAGAACACGCCCGCATAACGACGTGATCGCGATTATGTCTACGCAACGACGCCAAAGAAGATTAAGGCCCGTGCAACGACGCCAAAGAAGAATACGCCTAGGCAACGACGCCATCAAGATTGCGCTTACGCAACGACGCCAAAGAAGAACACGCCCGCATAACGACGCGGATCGCGATTATGTCTATGCAACGACGCCAAAGATTAAGCGCCCAGTAACGACGCCATCAAGATTGCGTTACGCAACGACGCCAAAGAAGATTGCTTTACGCAACGACGCCAAAGAATATCGCATCTACGCAACGACGCCAGCAGCATCGCGTCTAAGCAACGACGCCATCTCATGTACGCCTATGCAACAGCTTCATCAATGTTTCGTCTATGCAACGACGAGCATCTGCACCACGTCTACGCAACGAAGCCATATCATGTAAAGCCTATGCAACGGCCATTTATGCTTCGCCTACGCAACGACGAACATCCGCATCGCGTTTACGCAGCCGACGCCATCAAGATCTACAAACACCATGCCTTTTCCAGACTACATCACCGCAACCCAAATCAATCATAATTCGACATCGACAAAATTTTGAATTTGCGTCGGCATTGTCTTTAATTTTGCAAAGATCACAGCTCAAAGGTCGCCATGATTCGACATCGACAATTTTGAATGGACGTCACGCTTTAATTCTCTAAAGCATCGCAAAGAACCAAGTGTCATCTAGCATCGCAAAGAACCCAAGATCATCATAATTCGACATCGACAAAATTTTGAATCGCGTCGCTTTTGTCCACTCTTTTCGATCTTTGTTTTAATTCTGACAACGGGAACAAAATTGGCCACAAGTCAACGTCTTTGTCCGAAAACTCTTTCATCGTCTTCGGTCAAAGAGGGACAAACTGTTGACACCCAATTTTGACCCATCTTTTAGTCATTTCTTGCAATTTTAAGCATTTTAGGACACTGCATTTTAATCACCATTTTTTGGCATTTTTGTATATTTTTCTTCTGTATTTATTTCTTCACAAAATGGCATTGCATCTTTTATTTTTAATTAAGCATTATGTCTTTGTTTAATAATATTTACATCTCTTTAAATAATTAATTGACACCGCATTTTTACTTTTAATTAGGCATTAAACATTTGTTAAATATTGTATTTTATTATTATTGCATCAACATTTGCATTTTTACAATTTTGTATCTTTAAATAATTTTCTTCTAAATAATTAATCTATTTTGCATTTTTGCCAAACCAGTCCAATCCGCCAGAAAACCGAAACCCAAAAAATGAAGCCCAAATACACTTTCATCCAATACCCAAACCCAATACCCAATACCCAAAGCCCAATACCCCTAAAACCCTAAACCTAATTTTACCCATATAAATAAAATCTTACCCCCCTAAACTAAAACCTACCCTATGTGATCGATACCCATAACTTTGTCATGAGGCCAGGCCTACGAAAAAACGCTGGTAATGGCGATTTCCGATACGAACGCAGAATATCACGGTTTTCGCCATTTCGCCACTCCGAAAGCCATCGAGACGAAACTTATACCAATAGCTTCGTCTTCTCAAGCCCGTCATTTCTATAGTACCCTTGACCGTCGATTCAACCTAAATCGCCGGAAAAGTCAGATCGAAAAACCCCTCAGGTTTCCGATCGTCTTCTCGACTTTCCGGCGAACTCAGGCAACTTTGACGAACGGGGGTCGCTCCAACAGCTTCGTCATCTCCACCCCGTCATTCCTATACCCACCACTGTCTTCGATTCATACTAAATCGTCGATTCACTGAAATCAAAAACCTCGAAACCCTAATCGCCGTCGGGCATTTTCCGGCGACTCTGTACAAGTTTGTCAGGATCGTACCATTAGCTTCGCCATATTAAGGCCGACATTTTGCAACCAACCTCCATCTACAAATCACCTGCATCGTCGACGACCAACTCGAATTTTCCGATTGCTTTTAGCCGTTTTCCGGTCGTTTCTGGTACTGGTGAGGGTGGTGTTTGATACCACTGTGTTCGTCTTAACAAGCTCTACAACCTCTACTAAATTTCAAGTTCAATTATTCACTTTTGAAATCGCCATTTATTCCGGCCATCGGCGGCAATGGCGGCGCCGGGCAGCCACCGCTGAGGTTGTCCACCCATTACTTCGATTTCCCACCTAATGATCCCCAATGCAATAATTCATTGACTTTGGATCAAAATGGTATTTTCCGCGACTTCGACGCTAAATGCTGGCAATACAATGGTGCAGCCCACTCAAGCGCAATGCAGCCTGGCCCGACACTGAATTCAGTTTGTTCATGCTCTTCAATCATCATCTCCTAATCGGATCGGGTTCCAACAAAGCTCGAATGATCAAATACCACCTCCGTAGCACCTAAACAGATTTCTACACTTGATTATGACGGGGTATTTACTGATCTGAACATGATACTACATTTGATGGCCAATGAAAAAGTTATCCGTCGATTTTTGAGGCCTCCACAGTTGCAAAGACGGAAAATAAAATAAATGAAGCTTTCTGGGCAATGATGATTTCTTCCACTACATCGGATAACCAACATGCGCTTGGCAAAACGAATTCTCGCAGCCGCACTTGTTTAGGCTGTCCCACTTTATATTTTACATATCTGAGCCCTCCGTGTTTAAAATACTACTGTTTTGGCGCGGATCTGAAAGTTCTATTTATTTTATTATTTTTAGCAATATTGGTCGATGAAGGAATCTCCGTCTGATTTCCAAGGCCTTCCTTGTGCAAAAGACGGATTTATTTTTGCTTTATTTATTAATTATTGCTGTTACTTTAAAAATTGTTTATTTTATTACTAACACTTTTACTAAGTGTCTATGCAGGTACCCGGAGATCATCTTGTGCAGAAGGCCTAAAAAAGGGGTAAAGATATCCCGGAGTTTTACCTTATGTAGCATTTAAATTTCAGTTTTTCCTATTTTTGTATTACATTTTATTTTAATTGTAAATTGTATAAAAAGGTTTAGAATAGGTAGAATAGAAGTCAATATATAATTAACCTAGGTTTGAACGGATAACCGCAAGTTAGCGGATCTTAAAGGATGCCTAACCCCTTCCCTTTAGGATAATAAAGAACCCTGATCCAGAATCTCACATAGCTTTCGCAGACCTTTAAATGGAGATTAATTGCAGTATTTTTATTGCAATAAATCAAGTGTCCTAATTCACTTAATTAATTAGGTGGCGACTCCTTAAAATGCATTTAGGAATCAATACCATACGTGGCACTCCCGTTTTCGACTCCGGTTAAAATGGGGTGTTACAGGATGTTTGCAAATGGAAAAATGTTTTCCTCGAATGTGACATGGCGAGAGACTAGGATTTTATGTGGACAAATCATAGCATAAGTACCCCTTATGGTTCGATGGGAAACCTAAGAAGACGCAAGGAGAGGTGCTAGGTGCTAATTTGTGAGGGGCCGTGGAGTCAAGATTTGGGTAGCATAGACAACTGAAAATCCGAAAGTGATCATATGAAGGGATCCGACGGAATAGAATTTGGGTAGGGGTTTTATTTTAAAGGGTACAGGTAGGTAATAAGCCATAATCCAAATGGACTTAATTTTCGCAACAAGTGAAAAAGTTTCATCATAATCGACCCTAGATCATTGATTATAACCTTTAGCCACCAATCTTGCCTTATAAGTATGTACCTTGCCATAAGCATCAATCTTCTTCTTGAAAACTCATTTGCATCCTATAGGTCTAACCCCTGTTGGCAAATCAACCAAGTTCCAAACTTGATTGATGTATATCGAGTCAATGTCAGATTTCATGGATTCTTTCCATTTCTGTGAATCAATGTCTAACATAGTTTCACTGTAGGTTGTAGGTTCATCGTTATCATGAATATCTATCTCATTGTGTGTTTCAACAAGGAGATTAAGTCTTTCAGGCGGACGATGAGTCCTAGTTGTTATACCCCGTAGTTCTGACCCTACGTATGAGAGTGTACGAAAGAATGTAAGACTTAAAATTTTCAAAGGATAGGTTGACGGATTATTCCGGACGGGTTTTAGTCAACTTTAAGGCGGGTTATGACCCGGTACATTGAGAGTTCCTAAGTGTTTCAAAGGCCTAGGGCGTAGTTCGTTGAGTCTAAATTCCAACGCAACCAACCGTTCGTCGATAGGACGTCGGAGTAGAAAGTTATGATAGTTACAAGATCGGGCAATGCGCGTAAATGTGTTTCGGACATGGCATGGCGCCGACGGATGGTCGCGCGCTGAAGTACGAGGGGCCGCTGAGCGCAGCGCGCGCCGGAAGCGTGGCTGCCGCGCCGGAAGTTCGCAGGCGCCATGAGTTTCACGCGCCGGCGCCGTGGCCACAAGGCCAAGGCGGATTTTTGGGCGAAAAACTTAGAAAGTCCGATTTCTCTTTAAAAGGCCATGAGGTGACAAGTGTCCCCATCTGATTTTTCTTGCATGTTTATATTGACCAAGTCTTGAAGACTTGGTCATCTTTCAAACATCTCTCTCTCTCTAAATTAGCTCCTCCTTCTCTCTAAAATCCCAAGAGAAATTCTAGCCTTAGGAAAAATCTGAAAAGTTAAGAACAAGAAGGAAGCTTGTGGCTAGCTTGTTGGTGTTGTTGTGGTGGTGTTCTTGGCAAGGAAGCTAGCAAAAATATTTGGAATAAGTTTGGCTAAAACTTTAAGGTAACATTTCTTCCTTTAGAATTAGTTTCTAGTGTTGCATGTTAAGAAGAAAGAACTTGTGGTAGTGAATAATGCTCTTAGAGTCATTGCATGTAAGAAATATGGTTTGGATGTGAAAGAATTGGTTAAGAAGATATTATGAGCATGTTGTAGCCTAAAAACTAACTTAGAATTATTTAGTGAATTGTTGTACCTAATGGGGCATAATTTTACATACCCAAGTTTGGAGGTGTAATCCCCTTTAAAATGTTGGATTGTTGAGCCTTAAATGTGGTGTTTGGATGATAAATTCGGCCTTGAGAAAGGTGGCAAAGTGAGTAGAAACAAAGAAAATGCTGCCCAATTTTCCATAGAATTTAGTGACTTTGAACTTGGATTGTTCTACTTTGAGATTAGAGGTTAATAAACGTATCATGATTATTATATGTCGAAATATTACTTGCGGTAGTTGAGCTTAGCAAGTGGATTGACCAAAGAGGTATGTGAAGCTTTCCTATCTCTTGAGCATGAATAGATGAAAATATGTAGTACGGTAGACGTACAAGATTTGGTATTCTTGCTTGTTTTAAGTATATAATGACTTGTTTCATTTTAAGAATGTATAAGTCCCTTGGTTAGGGGAAAAGTATGATTTTACTAAAGTGTAGAGTTAATATAACAACTTTATGGGAAATTGGTTTATTAGCTTCATAAAAGGTTAATGGGAAGAGATTTACTCTAAGTAAGATAAGTATATGAAGAGGCAAATTGGTTTTAAGACATCAATTGCCCAAGGATTTTTTTTATGTATAAAGAAGAGTCATTTTTTAAAAAGAGTTGAAGCATGTAGTACTTGGGTTAAATTCCCGGTGTTCTTTTATTAAAGATATGATTAAGTGCCTTAAGTAAACTAAAATGAGAGGGTATATGAACAAGACTAATAAGAAGTTATAAGTTTTCTTAACTTATTTATGATTATGATACGATGATTTGAGCTAGGGTAAGAGATATCCGGCGGGCAAGCCCCAAGATCGCTATACCACCTCCTCCGTGGTAAGAGTATGTCCGGCGGGCAAGCCCCAAGATCGCCATACCACCTTCTTCGGTAAGAGTATATCCGGCGGGCAAGCCCCAAGATCGTTATACCATCCGCTTGGCAAAGAGTATATCCGGCGGTAAGTCCCCAAGATCGTTATACCATCCGCCTGAGTAAGAGTATATCCGGCGGTAAGTCCCCAAGATCGTTATACCACCTGCTCCGTGGATTTGCTACCCATGATGCGAGGAATACCTCATGCGAGTCCTTATGGGCTTACGCGGGTGAAATAGTCCCACGCGGTAGTCACCTATGCGAGGAATACCTCACGCGGGTCCACGCGACCTACGCGTGAAATAGTCTCAGGAGTAGGGGTGCTTATTGATACTACGGGCGAGGTACCCTGTTTTGATCCTAAGGCCCCTATTTTATGCAGTATTATATATATATATACTTGTCACTCTCATTGTTAGTAAGGCACAGTAAAAGGTATTTTGATTGTCTTCCATGACTCCAGCTTACTTTTAGACTTATGATATCATTATTACGATTTTTCCAGCCTTTACATACTTGGTACATATTGTGTAATCGACCCTTCCTGGGCCGCTCATGCCGCAGTGGTAAGGCAGATTGTGGATCCTCGTTCTTAGGATCACTATTCCTGTCGAAGCTCCATTCCTCCGGAAGCTTGTTTATTGGTACGGATATTCCCTGATGCTATAGGTATTTTGTACATTCAGGGGTATGGCGGGGCCCTGTCCCGCCACAGTGGTTATCTTTAGAGGTATGTGGTCACATATATGTTTTGGGCTATAAGAACAAGTTGTACTTATATACTTTTGGTTAAGTATGTTTTATGGAAGGCAAATTTTATCTACCGCCGATGTTTACCATTTTTATAAGTTATGTGTTATGTATGTTCGCTATTCTCGATGTATACCGACAGGTACCTGCAGGGTACTAGTCGCCCGGCCCGGGTCGTGACAAAAGTGGTATCGAGCGCTTAGTCCTCTGAAAGTCTACGCATCGTGTCTAGTAGTAGTCTGATTATCGGTGTCGCGCACCACATCTATAATCAGGAGGCTGCAGGACATTTAGGATTGGTTTCCATTCTTTCACTCTAAGATCGTGCAATAGAGCTGAGTTATAGGTTGAACCTCCTCTGATGTTTTCCTTTATGTATCAGTTATGCCTCCACGCAAGGCAACCGCGCCCGCGGCAAGACACCGAGGTGCTGCTAGTGGGACGCGGAGAGTCACGAGGGCACATGCCCAGTCCTTGCCAGAGATGATGTTTAGAGCGGCGAGTTCCACGTCGTCGCTAGCCTCAGCAGAGTTCGAGGCAACGGACGCGGCCATCGAGACATGCAGACGAGCCTCCAATCCCCGTGGTCCGATCAGAGATTACGGGAATGATTCTGCATCGACCAAGATATAGTGGCGGCGGCACGACAGAGCAGCGCTAACCTAGAGCCGATGCGACTGATTCGGATTTCGGGTTGTCACCCACCCGAAGTTCTATGGTTCGAGATTCGGCGAGGATCCGCAGAGTTTGTCCGGCGATTACTGACCATGCAGTCCTTAGGGCATCGGAGATCGAGTCGTTATACTAGCTTACCGTTACGCAGCGATATTGCGTTGAACTGGTTTGAGTCATGGGTATTGTCGAGGGGTGAGGATGCTCTTCCAGCTGATTGGGAGGAGTTCACAGAGGCGTTCCTAGACCACTTCTTGCCTCCTGAGGTGAGGAGAGCCCGCGTAGATAAGTTCTTGACCTTGAGACAGGACAGGAGGACTATCAGGGAGTACAACCTGGAGTTCGACTCCTTGGCCAGATATGCGCACACCATAGTAGCTGACATGGCAGACAGGGTCCATCGATATGTGATGGGGTTAGACCGTCATATGATTACTGCATGCTTGGGGGTGGCTCTTCAGCCAGGGATGGATATTGCCAGACGCAGCGCATTTACGCGGATCGAGGACGAGAGAGGCAGATCGCCTAGATTTGGGCCACCCAAGAGGCGTGACGCAGGTTCTCGTGGCGCTGAGGCGGGCAAATTTCGCAGCAGACTAGTCCACATTCCACCAAAGACAGAGTGCTCCTTCTCAGTTTTCCGGCAGGAGGTCCGACGCATGGTTATTCAGGAGCAGGTCAGGGCTCCAGGACTTCAGGTTTTCAGGGAGGCAGAGACCAGCACCAATCGAGACCACCTACCTCTCGGTGCGTTCGATGCGGTAGGTCTCACCCGGGAGAGTGCCGTATGGGTTCGGGAGCGTGTTACTCTTGTGGCCAGCGGGGCCATCTGAAGAAGGATTGTCCGCCCCAGCGGCGGGAGCGCAGTTCACCGGCGGGTCTTCTTTGGATCTTCATCTTCGATGGTCGACGCCCGAGGCGTGGTACTTATGGCCAAGCAGCGCGCAGAGGTCGTGGTAGGGTTCCAGCTTCTAGCGGTCCTCGTAACGCATATATGCTATGTCCAACCGACAGACCGTGAGGCGCCACGGATGTCGTCACATGTACATTATTGGTTTCTTGCTGTGATGTATATGCTTTGATAGATCCAGGTTCTACCTTGTCCTACATATCTCCTCATATTGCCAGTAGAGTAGGGATAGAGCCCGAGTCCATAAGACCTTTTGAGGTGGCTACGCCCGTAGGTGATTCAGTGGTAGCTGAGCGGGTGTATAAGGCTTGCCCTGTGACTATAGATAGTTGTCAGACTCTAACCGACTTGATAGAGTTGGATATGACAGACTTTGATGTGATTATGGGTATGGATTGGCTAGCGTCTTGCTATGCCCATGTGGACTGTAGAGAGAGATTAGTTCGGTTCCAGTTTCCTGGTGAGCCGGTTATCGAGTGGAAGGGGAATACTGCATCGCCGAGGGGTAAGTTTATTTCTTACCTCAAGGCTAGGAAGATGGTGCGGAAAGGGTACATCTATCATATGGTTCGAGTATTCGATCGAGGTGAGATACCGACCTTCATCGGCCCGGCCGTTAGAGAGTTTACGGATGTATTCCCGATGAGCTCGCATCCTCCCGAGGAGATCGAGTTTTGCATTGATTTGGCGCCGATACTGACCGATATCTATTCCGCCATACGTGATGGCACCCGCCGAGTTGAAGGAATCAAGGACCACCAAAGATTTGTTGGAGAAAGGCTTTATTAGGAAGTGTTTCTCCCAGGAGCACCAGTTATTTGTAAAGAAGAAGGATGACGCTGCGTATGTATTGATTACAGTGCAATGAACAAGGTAACTATCAAGAACAGATATCCTCCCGTGATTGACGATTTGTTTGACCAACAGTGGTGCAAAGTGTTTTTCAAGATAGACTGCGTCCGTTATCATCAAAAGTAGTTAGAGAGATAGATATCCCAAAGATCGCATTCAGACCTTATGGGCACTATGAGTTCAGTGGTAATGTCTTTCGGGCCGACTAACGCCCCAAAGAGATTCATGGATTTAATGAATAGGGTGTTCGTGCCATTCTTGGATATGTTCGTTATAGTTTTATTGATGATATCTTGGTGTATTCGCGCACGTGAGCAGAGCATACGCATCATTGAGGACGGTTTCGAGTCCTCCGAGACCGGAAGTTATGCCAAGTTCGGTCACGAGTTCGTTAGCTTCAGTGGCTTTCTTAGGGCATGTTATCTGGGCCGATGGTATTCGGTTGATACAAAGAAAGATCGAGGCCAAGACTTGGCCTGCACTCCACTACACCAACGGAGGTGCGCAACTTTTTGGGCCTTACAGGTTATTATCGGAGGTTTGTAGAGAAGTTTGCTTCTATTTCAGCCCCTTTGACTAAGCCGACTGTATGCGCTATGTTCCTGGGACTGATACTTGTGAGGAAAGTTTCCACTGCTAAAGGAGAAGTTGACGACCGCCAGCTTCTTACTCTTCCGCAGGCTTAGATGGATACGTGGTTTATCAGACGCCGTGTGTCGCTTCAGCGCGTCGATGCAACACGACAAGGTTATAGCTTATGCATCTCGACAGCTTAGGAAGCATGAAAAGAACTATCCCACACATGACTTGGAGTTGGCAGCTGTGATTCATGCCTTGAAGATCTGGAGAAATTATTTATATGGAGTTCATGTGGACATTTACATGAGATTTGAGGGCCGGTTGTGTGTTCCCGACGTGACAGGACTTCGTCAGCAGATTCTGGGGGAGGCACACAGTGCTCGTTATTCCATGCATCCGGGGTCGACTAAGATGTATCATGACCTCGATGCGATATCGCGGATGGCCTTGCGGACGCCATGAGTTCGCGCGCAGCGTGCGAATTGTCGCAGTTAAGGTTGATCACCGAAGCCGTGGGCTATCGCAGCTATTGATATTCGACTTGGAAGTGGGAGGTGATAAATATGGATTTTATTACGGGCTACCTACCACCGGAGAGCATGATTCCATTTGGGTGATTGTCGACAGTCGATTTAAATCACCATTTTCTTCCTACGTAACGACGTTTCACCGAGGACTATGCCGATTATATATTAGAGATATTGTGAGACCGCGCACGAGTCCCAGATCGATTATATCGATAGAGGAGCCAGTTCTCGCTAACTCGAGGTCTTTTCGTAAGAGATTAGGACACAGTGAGTCTCAAGACGGCGTTTCATCCTCGTACCGACGGACAGCCGAGCGCACTATCCGCACACTCGAGGATATGTGCGGGCTTGTGTTATTGATTTCGTGGTAGCCGAGGATCATTTGCCTCTTGGAGTTTGCTTATAACAACAGCTACCATTCCAGTATTCAGATGGCGCCTTATGAGGCCTTATACGGGAGGAAGTGCAGGTCACCGATAAGCTGGTTCGAGGTGGGAGAAGTTCAGTTAATCGGGCCAGACTTGGTTCAGCAGGCAGTGGATAAGGTGAAGCTTATCCAGGAGCGGTTGTTGGCAGTCGTAGCCTAAGTCGATGCAGATCATCGGCGTCGACACTTGGAATTTGAGATAGATGATTGGGTTTTTCTAAAGGTATCGCCATGAAGCGGCGTGATGAGATTTGGAAAGAAGGGAAGCTTAGCCCAAGGTACATCGGGCGTATCGATTGTCCGTAGGGTAGGCAGGGTTGCCTATGAGTTAGATCTGCAGTCCGATTTGGAGGCGGTACATCCAGTTTTCCATGTGTCCATGTTGCGGAAATGTATTGGAGATCCATCTAGAGTGCACCCGGTTCATGACGTCCGAGTGACAGAGGAGTTATCGTATAAGAAGAGTTCCATAGCGATACTCGATCGTCAGGTTAGACGACTTCGGACGAAAGACGTGGCTTCCGTCAAGGTCCTATGGCAGAACGAGAACAGGGAGGAAATGACGTGGGAAGCAGAGGATGACATGATGAAGAAGTACCCTCACCTATTTCCTATACCTCCAGGTAACCCACTTTCCTGCTTGATTAGTTTTGATTTAGCATTTACGCTTCAAGATGTCAGAAATGCGAGCTTCTTTATTTGCAAAAGAATATTTAAGAGGGTCTATGTCGATGTTGTGATTTGAGTAAGCCTAGAAGGAACATTCGGGACGAATGTTTCTAAGGGGGGGAGAATGTTATACCCCGTAGTTCTGACCCTACGTATGAGAGCGTACGAAAGCATGTAAGACTTAAAATTTTCAAAGGATAGGTTGACGGATTATTCCGGACGGGTTTTAGTCAACTTTAAGGCGGGTTATGACCCGGTACATTGAGAGTTCCTAAGTGTTTCAAAGGCCTAGGGCGTAGTTCGTTGAGTCTAGATTCCAACGCAACCAACCGTTCGTCGATAGGACGTCGGAGTAGAAAGTTATGAGAGTTACAAGTTCAGTGCGCAGTCGGACAGAAATGTGTTTCGGACAAGGGCGACAGGGCCGCGGCGCCGGATGCAGGGCCGCGGCGCCGGAAGTACTGAGGGGCCGCTGAAGTTGCAGCGCCGCGGCGCCGGGAAGCAGGGCCGCGGCGCCGGAAGTTCAGAGAAGCTGCGGAGGTTTCAGCGCCGCGGCGCCGGCGTCAGGGCCGCGGCGCCAAGGCGGGATTTTTGGGCGGAAAAACTTAGGAAAGTCTGATTTCTCTTTTAAAAAGGCCATGGGAGGGTGACAAGTGTCCCCCCCCATCTGATTTTTCTTGCATGCCTTATATTGACCAAGTCTTGAAGACTTGGTCATCTTTCAAACCTCTCTCTCTCTCTAAATTAGCTCCTCTTTCTCTCTAAAATCCCAAGAGAAATTCTAGCCTTAGGAAAAATCTGAAAAGTTAAGAACAAGAAGGAAACTTGTGGCTAGCTTGTTGGTGTTGTTGTGGTGGTGTTCTTGGCAAGGAAGCTAGCAAAAATATTTGGAATAAGTTTGGCTAAAACTTTAAGGTAACATTTCTTCCTTTAGAATTAGTTTCTAGTGTTGCATGTTAAGAAGAAAGAACTTGTGGTAGTGAATAATGCTCTTAGAGTCATTGCATGTAAGAAATATGGTTTGGATGTGAAAGAATTGGTTAAGAAGATATTATGAGCATGTTGTAGCCTAAAAACTACCTTAGAATTATTTAGTGAATTGTTGTACCTAATGGGGCAGAATTTTACACACCCAAGTTTGGAGGTGTAATCCCCTTTAAAATGTTGGATTGTTGAGCCTTAAATGTGGTGTTTGGATGATAAATTCGGCCTTGAGAAAGGTGGCAAAGTGAGTAGAAACAAAGGAAATGCTGCCCAATTTTCCATAGAATTTAGTGACTTTGAACTTGGATTGTTCTACTTTGAGATTAGAGGTTAATAAACGTATCATGATTATTATAGGTCGAAATATTACTTCATGGTAGTTGAGCTTAGCAAGTGGATTGACCAAAGAGGTATGTGAAGTTTTCCTATCTCTTGAGCATGAATAGATGAAACTATGTAGTACGGTAGACGTACAAGATTTGGTATTCTTGCTTGTTTTAAGTATATAATGACTTGTTTCGTTTTAAGAATGTATAAGTCCCTTGGTTAGGGGAAAAGTATGATTTTACTAAAGTGTAGAGTTGATATAACAACTTTATGGGAAATTGGTTTATTAGCTTCATAAAAGGTTAATGGGAAGAGATTTACTCTAAGTAAGATAAGTATATGAAGAGGCAAATTGGTTTTAAGGCATCAATTGCCCAAGGTTTTTTTTTATGTATAAAGAAGAGTCATTTTTTAAAAAGAGTTGAAGCATGTAGTACTTGGGTTAAATTCCCGGTGTTCTTTTATTACAGATATGATTAAGTGCCTTAAGTAAACTAAAATGAGAGGGTATATGAACAAGACTAATAAGAAGTTATAAGTTTTCTTAACTTATTTATGATTATGATATGATTACAGTTTGAGCTAGGGTAAGAGTATATCTGAGGGGCAATCCCCAAGATCGTTATACCACCTCCTCCAGGGTAAGAGTATATCTGAGGGGCAAGCCCCAAGATCGTCATACCACCTTCTTCAGTGTAAGAGTATATCTGAGGGGCAAGCCCCAAGATCGTTATACCATCTGCTTCAGTGTAAGAGTATATCTGAGGGGTAAGTCCCCAAGATCGTTATACCATCTGCTTCAGGGTAAGAGTATATTTGAGGGGTAAGTCCCCAAGATCGTTATACCACCTGTTCCGTGGATTTGCTACCCATGATGCGAGAAATACCTCATGCGAGTCCTTATGGGCTTATGCGGGTGAAATAGTCCCATGCGCGGTAGTCTGCACTATGCGAGAATACCTCAATGCGGGTCCACGGGACCTACGCGTGAAATAGTCCCAGGAGTAGGGGTGCTTATTGATACTACGGGCGAGGTACCCTGTTTTGATCCTAAGGCCCCTATTTTATGCAGTATTATATATATATACTTGTCACTCTCATTGTTAGTAAGGCACAGTAAAAGGTATTTTGATTGTCTTCCATGACTCCAGCTTACTTTTAGACTTATGATATCATTATTACAGTATTTTTCCAGCTTTACATACTTGGTACATATTGTGTACTGACCCCCTTCCTCGGGGGCTGCGTTCATGCCGCAGGTAAGGGTAAGCAGATTGTGGATCCTCGTTCTTAGGATCACTATTAGGTGTCGAAGCTCCATTCTCCCAAGCTTGTTTATTGGTACGGATATTCCCTGATGCTATAGGTATTTTGTACATTCAGGGGTATGGCGGGGCCCTGTCCCGCCACAGTGGTTATATTTAGAGGTCTGTGGTCACATATATGTTTTGGGCTATAAGAACAAGTTGTACTTATATACTTTTGGTTAAGTATGTTTTATGGAAGGCAGCCTTATCGGCTGGCCAGTGATGTTTACCCTTTTTATAAGTTATGTGTTATGTATGTTCCGCTGCTATTCTCTGATGTATACCTGACAGGGTACCCCGGTAGGGTACTAGTCGTGGCCCCGGGGTCGGGTCGTGACACTAGTAGACCTACGGAGTTGAGTATTTCGTGTTTCATTGTTTGTTGCATTCTGATTGTGAGAAAGTCTTTGTGTGTTGTACAATCCACCACCTTGAGAGCTTTCAAGAATGTTATTTTCATGTATTTCCTGAATGGAATGATGTACAACAATTGTATCATCTTCCATTGGTTGTGTATGAGAGCTTTGCATTTCTGCATTATCTCTCACAGTTCCACTGGTTGAAGGGCGTACTCTAAGTACCCAATTTTCACTAAATACCCCCACTGAATATTTGTTTAGGTCATTTGACAAGGGTTCAACTTCAGTGTTATCTTGTGGTTCTTGAATTTCTTCAAGTTCTATCTCACTGGAGCTCTGTTCCTTATAGATATAATATTCTTCAAGGAAAGTTGCATTTCTGGAAACAATGACCTTATGTTCTCCATGAAGATAGAAATAGTATCCCTTAGTTTCCTTTAGATACCCCACAAAATAATACTTCTCACTTTTAGATTCCAACTTGTCAGTAAGCATCTTCTTTACATATGCAGGTCATCCCTAGGGTCGCATGTGTTTAAGTGTTGGCTTCTTGCCATTCCATATCTCATATGGAGTTTCCTCTAATGACTTTGAAGGAACCCTGTTCAGAATATAAATTGAGCTTTGTAATGCATATCCCCAAAGGTATATTGGTAGAGCTGAGAAACTCATTATGGATCTAACCATATCTAATAAGGTTCGACTTCTCCTTTCAACAACACCACTCATTTGTGGCGTTTCAGGAGGTGTCCATTGTGATTGGACTCCATAAAGCTTCAAGTAATCCAGAAATTCTTTACTTAAGTATTCAACTCCTTGATCTGATCGAAGGGTCTTGATACTTGTTTTAAGTTGCTTCTCTACTTCTGACTTGTACTCCTTGAATTTCTCAAAGGCTCTGGACTTGTGTTTCATAAGATACACATGCCCAAACCTTGTGAAATCGTATGTAAAAGTGATGAAGTAGGGGAAGCCCACCTTAGCTTGAGTTGAAAATGACCCACATACATCAGTATGGACTAATTCAAGCACCTCTTTGGCTCACACACCTTTCCCAGAAAGTGTCTTTTTAGTCATCTTTCCTCTCAAGCAAGATTCACATTTACCGTAAGACTAAGTCAAATGGTTCCAGGTAGTCCAACTTTTATAATCTTGATATCCTTAATTCATTGATGTGACCAAGTATATAATGCCATAAGTAGGTAAAGTTTCTTGGATTACTTATCTTAGCTCGTTTATTTTGCACATTGAAAATTTCTCGACTACAGTTTAGAACATACAAACCATCTACAAGAGGAGCATTTTCACAAACAAAACCATTAAAAGACAGTATATAACTGCCATTGGCAATAAATGAGGAAAACTCCTCAATGTTTAACACTGGGATAGAAATAATATTCCTCATCAACGAGGGAACAAAATAACAATTATTTAGTTCTAAAGAAAAACCTGAAGGTAAATCTAATCTATAAGTTCCCACGCGTTCAACATCCACTCGTGCTCCATTTCCAACACGCATGTCTACCTCCGATGGTTCAACCTTTCTGTTGTCAGTCAGCCCTGCACATTATTACAGATGTGTAAGCCACAAGCGGTATCTAATACCCAACCGTGAGAGTTACTTATAGACATATTTATTTCAATGACAAATATAACTTGTCCAGCAGAGCCAGGAGCACCTAGTGCTTTGCCTCCTCCTGGAGCAGTGCAATCCTTCTTCTAATTCCCCTTCCTTTCGCAGTTAAGGCACATATCCGTAGCTACCTTTGTCTTCTTCTGAACACCTTCTTCTAGGTTCCCTGTGAGGTACACATCAGAGAATAGAAGCGGAACATACATAATACAAAATCTGTATAAGGTAAACATCACTGGCAAGCCGATAAGGCCGTCTTCCATAAAATAACTTAATCGAAAGTGAAACAGTACAACTTACTCTTACAGCCCAAACCACAAACGTGACTACGCACTCTGGAATAACGGTGTGGCGGACAGTGGCCCGCCATACCCCCTGAATGTACAAAAGTCTACAACCTCAGGGAATCATACCAAATGACAAAGCCTCCGGAGAGATGGAGCTTTCCAAAAACTGAACAGTGATCCTAAGAGTACGGATCAGCAAGCTACGTATCTCGACCTGCGGCATGAACGTAGCCCCCGGCGAGGTCGATCAACAGTACCAAGTATGTGAAATCAAAATATCAGAATGAAATCATAATAGTATATATAAAGCAGGAGACATGTATGATAGCCAAACTACAAGATACACAACATATAACGCAGCCATGTTAAGTCGGGACTCACGCCTTTAAGTCATCACTCAAATATAACCATAGGTCTCGTGCCCATAATATCAATCATGCGGTGGAATTCCTTCCTCACCGCTTCAGCCTATGATATAACAACACCAAGGAGTACACATGAACACTAGATCCCACTGTGTCATAAGAATCGTGACGAGGCAAGACGGCGCATAGGTACCGATCCACTGCATCATCAATCGACGGGCAAGTACGAAGCTACTACGGATCCACCCGTACCATCAATACTAATTACCTGAATCACGAAGCTGACCGGGGCAAGTACGATAGCCTCTACCAGATCCACCCTGCGTCACATCGCTGACCGGGGCAAGTACGCAGGCTAACCACCAGATCCACCCTGCATCATGCAACTTTGCCCTATCACTGACCGGGGCAAGTACGAAAGCCAACTACCAGATCCACCCTGCATCACGTCTCTGACCGGGGCAAGTACGAGGGCTAACTACCAGATCCACCCTGCATCAGTAGACCTCATGGAGAGCTAGTCCATGGAATAACACTATCAATAGGGAGCGAACCCTCATCATGGTCGCATACCCGTGGAATCCTCCATCACTGACGGTACGTCCAAGTAGACTCATAACTACATGCTTCTAATTCGAAATGCAATACCATGTCTTTACAAAAACCAAGACAACTACCATGCCTTCTTTTCACATAAACCAAGAGAATCCTTATTTAAGCAAGCCAAAGTACTTATCAAGGCACACATAGAAATATTCTCAAATTAAACAAGCCAAAGTACTATCAAGGCGTGTTTATTTTTCAAAGTAAGTTACTACACCTTTAGAAAACTCATTTCAAAGCTTGAAACCAAGTAACTTCAATTTTTCACAATCTAGGAAACTTATGGCCATTAATCAAATTAGACAACTTTCTTAACCTTCCATAAAGTTATTATAACCAACTTCCCATAAAGCCGTTATACTAATTTTATGCTTTAGAAATTAAGACATTCTTATCCTTTCATAAGGCCGTTATAACTAACTTCCCATAAAGCCGTTATAACTCCTTATAAACCATTTCGTTCTTTTACTAATCAAGAGACTTATACTTCAAACAAATTTACACAATTTTCAAAATACTTCAAGCCTCTTATCTTTAGAATAATTCAATACTCAATACTTTCACACCAAGTACTCTATACTTCTTTATGTCAAGAAATCCTTGTCTACCTTATTTAGGATAAACCACTCCTCAAGAACAAGCGGGTTAACTTCTTAACCCAACCAACTTAGACATTTTCTTAAAACAAGTCAAGTATAACAAAAGGATTTACTTCATTTAAAACACGTACGTCTACCGTACTATATAGTTATAACTACTCATTCTCGAGAGATAAGAAAGTTTCCACATACCTCTTCTGGTCGATCCACTTGCTAAGCCCAAACTACCGCAAGTAATATGTCAACCTATAATAACCATGATCGTTTATTAACCTCTAATTTTAATGTAGAAATAATCTAAGTTCAAAGCCACTAAATTCTATGGAAAATTGGCAGATTTCCTTTGTTTCTACATACTTTGCCACCTTTCTCAAGGCCGAATTCAACATCCAAACGCCACTTCTAGGCCCAACAATCCAAACATCTCAAGGGATTACACCTAAACTGGGTGTGTAAAATTCTGCCCCAAAAGGTACACAATTAACTTAATCAAGTTTAAGGTAGTTCTTAGGCTACATCATGCTCATAATATCCTCTTAACCAATTCTTTCACATCCAAACCATATTTCTTACATGCAATGAATCTAAGAGTATTATTTACTACTACAAGTTCCTTCTTCTTCACATGCAACATCAATACTAGCTATAAGAGAAGAAATGTTACCTTTAGAGCTTTAGCCAAAACTATTCCAACAACTTTGCTAGCCTCCTTCCAAGAACACCACCACAATAACTCCTACAAGCTAGCCACAAGCTTCCTTTTTGTCCTTAACTTTTCAGATTTTTCTTTGGCTTTGAATTCCTCTTGGAATTCTAGAGAGAAGTGGGAGCTCTAACTTAGAGAGAGGGAAAGTCTTGAAAGATGACCAAGTCTTCAAGACTTGGTCAATATAAGGGACATGCAAAAATCAGATGAGGGGGACACTTGTCACCCTCCCATGGCCTTTTAAAAGAAGAAAATCAGATTTCCTCATTTTTTCCGCCAGATTCCGCCTGGCGCGGCCTGCGGCAGTGGCCATGGCGCTTAAACTTCTGCGGACTTTCGGAACTTCCGGCGCCGCGGCTCTGCAACTTCAGCGACCCCTCAGAATAACCGGCGCCGCTCGCATCCGCGCGCCAGCGTGGCTCGATCAAACACCTTTCTGTCCGACCGCGCACTGAACTTGTAACTCCCATAACTTTCTACTCTGACGTTCTATCGACGAACGGTCGGTTGCGTTGGAAACTAGACTCAACGAACTACGCACTAGGCCTTTGAAACACCTGGAAACTCTCAATATAACGGGTCATAACCCGCCTCAAAGTTGACTGAAACCCGTCCAAAACAATCCGTCCACCTATCTTTCGAAAATTTTAAGTCTTACTCCCTTTCGTACGCTCTCATACGCATGACCTGAACTACGGGGTGTAACATTCTCCCCCCCTTAGAAACATTCGTCCCCGAATGTTCTTTTGGAGCCAATCTACTATTCCTCGGTACATCCTCGTACTTTACACTAATGGAACTTCATTATGCCACCTATGACCCTAAGAAATCGCACACGCATACCCATTCACTGTAAGTCAAACAGGAAATGAACCCAAAATATGGACCATTACTACTTACCCCCGTTCACGGCCTAACAGAATTGCCCGTTCGTATCTACCAACTTATTCTAACACATGTACATAGTCTCAATATCCTCTGTTCATAACACTAAATCATACAACAATCCTACCATGCATACCAATCTCTAAAAGGGTCAAAGATATACCTGTAACTATTGCTCCACATTCCCCTTGTCGTTCTAATCATGATCCTGCCCTACACGACGCATAACAAAAGAAGGCGATGAACAATCCACTGATCCCGAAGGCTGAATCTCTACATCCGTGCTATCCCTGGTTGGACAGTTCCTCGCATAATGGCCCTGCTGGCCGCATGTATAGCAATTACCCAAACTAGCACGACACTCCCCATAATGGGTCCTACCACATCGATTACACCGAGGTAGAGGTGGCTTCCTCAGACTAACACCCCTACTCTCCCGAAAACCTGAACCTCGAGCCACGACTGCTCCGATCTCCCGAACGCCCCGGATGGTGGAGCACTGCGTCTTGCCGAGGCGCATAACTAGCTCTTCGCCGAGGCGGTACACCTCAAAGCCGCCACGAGACCTGCTGCCCCGCCTCTTGGGCTGGCCTGAGTCAAGTTGGCCCTCCATTTCTCTGTCCTCTATCCCCTGCGCATATGCCTGCATCCTGGCAATATCCATACCCGGCTGAAGAACCACTCCCAAGCATGCATTAATCATATGACGGTCTAGTCCCATCACATAGCGATGAACTCTGTCTGCCATGTCAGCTACAATAGTGTGCGCATACCTGGCCAATGAGTCAAACTCCAGGCTGTACTCTCTGATGGTCCTCTCATTCTGCCTCAAGGTCAAGAATCTATCCACGCGGGCTCTCCTCAACTCAGGAGGCAAGAAGTGATCCAGGAAGGCCTCTGTGAACTCCTCCCAAACAGCTGGAAGAGCACCCTCCCCTCTAGACAATTCCCATGACTCAAACTAGTTCAACGCAATATCGCGTAACCGGTAAGAAGCTAACACAACGGACTCCGTCTCCGAGGCCCTAAGCACCTGCGTAGTCCGCCGCACATGTCGAATAAACTCCTGAGGATCCTCCTCAGACCTCGAACCATAGAACTCGGGTGGATTACAACTCAGAAAGTCCCGAATCCTTAAACTGTCGGCCTGGGTTAGCACGGCCGGCGATGCCGCCGCCACGATGCTAGTCAACAACCTGATCTGCTCTCTGTAATCCCTATACTCTGCCCCTGGATGAGGAACTGGGGGCTCGGGTACCGCGGTCTTAGTAGCCGCTGCTGCCACCCCGAACTCTGCTGGGGGTGACGACGTCGTGGAACTCGCCGTCTGAAACATCTCCTCAGGTAAAGACTGGGCATGTGCCCCCGTAACCCTCTGCGTCCGACTTGCAGCTCCCTCAGCTGCCTTGCCCTTCTGGGCTCTGGTTGCCTTGCGTGGAGGCATAACTGGTACATAAGAAAAGGTCAGTGAGGATTCAACCTAGTAGGACAGCTCTACTGCACGATCTCAGAGAGAGAAGAATGGAAACCAATCCTAAATGTCCTGCAGCCTCCTGATTATAGATGTGGTGCACAACACACCGATAATCAAGACTCTACTAGACACGGTCTGTAGACACTTTCCGAGGACTAACTGCTCTGTTACAACTTTTGTCACGACCCGACCCCGGGGGCCGCGACTGGTGCCCTATCGGGGCACCCTGTCAGGTACACATCAGAGAATAGCAGCGGAACATACATAATACAAAATCTGTATAAGGTAAACATCACTGGCAAGCCGACAAGGCCGCCTTCCATAAAATAACTTAATCGAAAGTGAAACAGTACAACTTACTCTTACAGCCCAAACCACAAACGTGACTACGCACTCTAGAATAATTTGTGGCGGGACAGGGCCCCGCCATACCCCCTGAATGTACAAAAGTCTACAACCTCAGGGAATCATACCAAAAGACAAAGCCTCCGGAGAGATGGAGCTTTCCAAAAACTGAACAGTGATCCTAAGAGTGCGGATCAGCAAGCTACGTATCTCGACCTGCGGCATGAACGCACTTCCGGGCGAGGTCGATAACAGTACCAAGTATGTGAATCGAAATATCAGAATGAAATCATAATAGTATATATAAAGCAGGAGACATGTATGATAGCCAAACTACAGTACACAACATATACGCAGCCATGTTAAGTCAGGGACTAACGCCCTCTAAGTCATCACTCAAATATAACCATAGGTCTCATGCCCATAATATCAATCATGCCCGTGGAATTCCTTCCTCACTGTCGGTAGTCTATGATATAACACCACCAAAGAGTACACATGAACACTAGATCCCACCTGTGTCATAAGAACCGTACGAGGCAAGTACGAAGGCATAGCTACCAGATCCACCCTGAATCCTCAACTGACCGGGGCAAGTACGAAAGCCAGCTACCAGATCCACCCGTACCATCAATACTAATTACCTGAATCACGAAGCTGACCGGGGCAAGTACGATAGCCTCTACTAGATCCACCCTGCGTCACATCGCTGACCGGGGCAAGTACGTAGGCTAACCACCAGATCCACCCTGCATCATGCAACTTTGCCCTATCACTGACCGGGGCAAGTACGAAAGCCAACTACCAGATCCACCCTGCATCACGTCTCTGACCGGGGAAAGTACGAGGGCTAACTACCAGATCCACCCTGCATCAGTAGACCTCATGGAGAGCTAGTCCATGGAATAACACTATCAATAGGGAGCGAACCCTCATCATGGCCGCATACCCGTGGAATCCTCCATCACTGACGGTACGTCCAAGTAGACTCATAACTACATGCTTCTAATTCAAAATGCAATACCATGTCTTTACATAAACCAAGACAACTACCATGCCTTCTTTTCACATAAACCAAGAGAATCCTTATTTAAGAAAGCCAAAGTACTAATCAAGACACACATAGAAAAATTCTCAAATTAAACAAGCCAAAGTACTATCAAGGCGTGTTTATTTTTCAAAGTAAGTTACTACACCTTTATAAAACTCATTTCAAAGCTTGAAACCAAGTAACTTCAATTTTTCACAATCTAGACAACTTATGCCCATTAATCAAATTAGACAACTTTCTTAACCTTCCATAAAGTTATTATAACCAACTTCCCATAAAGCCGTTATACTAACTTTATGCTTTAGAAATTAAGATATTCTTATCCTTTCATAAGGCCGTTATAACTAACTTCCCATAAAGCCGTTATAACTCCTTATAAACCATTTCGTTCTTTTACTAATCAAGAGACTTATACTTCAAACAAATTTACACAATTTTCAAAATACTTCAAGCCTCTTATCTTTAGAATAATTCAATACTCAATACTTTCACACCAAGTACTCTATACTTCTTTATGTTAAGAAATCCTTGTCTACCTTATTTAGGATAAACCACTTCTCAAGAACAAGCGGGTTAACTTCTTAACCCAACCAACTTAGACATTTTCTTAAAACAAGTCAAGTATAACAAAAGGATTTACTTCATTTAAAACACGTACGTCTACCGTACTATATAGTTATAACTACTCATGCTCAAGAGATAAGAAAGTTTCCACATACCTCTTCGGTCAATCCACTTGCTAAGCCCAAACTACCGCAAGTAATATGTCAACCTATAATAACCATGATACGTTTATTAACCTCTAATTTTAATGTAGAAATAATCTAAGTTCAAAGCCACTAAATTCTATGGAAAATTGGGCAGCATTTCCTTTGTTTCTACATACTTTGCCACCTTTCTCAAGGCCGAATTCAACATCCAAACGCCACTTCTTAGGCCCAACAATCCAAACATCTCAAGGGGATTACACACCTAAACTTGGGTGTGTAAAATTCTGCCCCAAAAGGTACACAATTAACTTAATCAAGTTTAAGGTAGTTCTTAGGCTACATCATGCTCATAATATCCTCTTAACCAATTCTTTCACATCCAAACCATATTTCTTACATGCAATGAATCTAAGAGTATTATTTACTACTACAAGTTCCTTCTTCTTCACATGCAACATCAATACTAGCTATAAGAGAAGAAATGTTACCTTTAGAGCTTTAGCCAAAACTATTCCAACAACTTTGCTAGCCTCCTTCCAAGAACACCACCACAATAACTCCTACAAGCTAGCCACAAGCTTCCTTCTTGTCCTTAACTTTTCAGATTTTTCTTAGGCTTTGAATTCCTCTTGGAATTCTAGAGAGAAGTGGGAGCTCTAACTTAGAGAGAGGGAAAGTCTTGAAAGATGACCAAGTCTTCAAGACTTGGTCAATATAAGGGACATGCAAAAATCAGATGAGGGGGACACTTGTCACCCTCCCATGGCCTTTTAAAAGAAGAAAATCAGATTTCCTCATTTTTTCCGCCAGGATTCCCGCCTCGGCGCAGCCTCGCAGGCGCCGGTGCTGAAACTTCGGACTGAACTTCCGCGGCCCTGCCCTCCGGCGCCGCGGCTCTGCAACTTCAGCGACCCCTCAGAATAACCGGCGCCGCGGCCCTGTGGCCCTGACCGAAACACCTTTCTGCCCGACCGCGCACTGAACTTGTAACTCCCATAACTTTCTACTCCGACGTTCTATCGACGAACGGTCGGTTGCGTTGGAAACTAGACTCAACGAACTACGCACTAGGCCTTTGAAACACCTGGAAACTCTCAATGTAACGGGTCATAACCCGCCTCAAAGTTGACTGAAACCCGTCCGAAACAATCCGTCCACCTATCTTTCGAAAATTTTAAGTCTTACTCCCTTTCGTACGCTCTCATACGTATGACCTGAACTACGGGGTGTAACAGTTTCAAAACTATAGGTGCATCAATTTCCTTACCCTTCTTCTTCTGCATGTTCTTACCCTTGTGTTTGAACTTGCTAGATGATCCCACCATGAGCACAACTTTACCTTTAGAGGTATATGATTTAAATGTCTTCAATATGTTATGAAGCTCTGGAAGACTTGCCTTGGTTCCATTCATATTACAGTTCACAATGAAATTCTCAAATGAACCATGAAGCGAATTCAGGATCAGGTTGACAGAGACATTCACAGGCAACTTCGTTCCAATTGAAGCCAACCTTTCTATCAATCCGATCATCTTCAGAACATGCACTGACACTTGACCCCCTTCATTCAACTTGCACTTGAAAAAGTCTCTCAACAGTTCATACTCATTTGTCTGAGACTGTGAGTCATAGAGACTCTTTAAGTGTTCTAGCATCTCGTTAGGGCTCATGTTTTGATACCGCCTCTGTAACTCTGCAGTCATGGAGGACAACATTACGCATTGTACCGAGGTAGCATCGTCTAGATGTTTCTGATAAGCTGCCTTGTCAAACATGGCATACTCAACAGAACCTTCAGCAGGGACTGTAGGGAACACTTTTTCTAACACATACTCAATTCTTTCTAGCCTCAACACCAAACACAGATTTCTTAACCAGTCAGGGAAGTTTTCTCCAGTCATCTTGTGTGTTTCGACCAACATTTTGAGCGATAGATTCGACATTTTATACTGAAGAAATAGATAGACTTTAAATTAAATTCTAATATAATTTCTATTGCACACATTCGTTAAATAATTAATATGTCCTTTAGTTTAATTAGCTTCCACTGTTTTAACATACTCTTTGACCCATGGAAGAATACAGACTCATATCAAATATGGTCATAATGGCCAAGATCCAGGTTCATGTTATCTCCGCATTTGATGTGGCTGATAACTTCAACAACACAACCTGGTAGGTCTCTAAACCAATTATAAACAATTTGTAACTCTTGTTTTACTGAATGTTCTAAACAAACAATCTGTGTCCCTCGGCTTGTCTGACACTGTGGCACCAAGACAACCTAGCAAGTCACCCTGTTATGTGACTACAATTATGTATATAAGTGAGTTTTGCTTTATAGAGCAAACACACTGTGGTGTAAATACTCATGAAGGTTTATCACCCACTTCTACATTTAACATGCATCTATGAAAGAGCATCCTCGTAGACTTAGAGAAAATGATGTGGCATAAATACTCATTTCGCCGAAAAGGATTTTGCACTACAATCAATTATAACGCCTGGTGCCAATCATTTAGGGCCGCGACCCCAGTGAGGCCAAAGCCTTTCGGCTTCTGCAATAAATTAGCACTGTGGCGCTCTACCATGGAGTCGCGGCACTGGCATGGCAGAAACCTTCAGTCTCTATTTGTGAATTAGGGCCACGACACTCCACCATGGAGCCGCGACGCCTACTGTCCAGTGAGTCCAGAATTTTAAAATGAAACTTTTAATTGCGATTTTGGATATGAGCTGTGACCCATGCCTGTTACCGTGACTGGCGTCGCGGCGCTCCACCATAGAGCCATGACGCCGCCTCGAAACCCTAGCATGCACCGCGGCGCCATACAGTAGGGGCCGCTGTGCTGACGTCCTGACAGAACGTATCGTGTTGATTTTCTAAAAATCGTCTAAACTCTAAATCCAATTTAGGGATCAGATCACAAATCCTTTATCACCACCCACCAATATAAATAATGCACATATCGACCATCATCCATTCCTACTCGTTCTTCGTGGTGCACCATGTTCGCAATGAACTGATTTTCTGCACTAGGCTTAGTTCGCGTTAGAACGGAATGACTTCCTCAATTTAGCGTAGTTCATAATTTAGGGTGATATAAAAAATGTTAACCGTTCAGTCAAGGTATGTAGGATTTCAAGTAGCTTTGTTTAATTCAATTTAAAACCAATTTATACGTTTAACCCATATTTTTATGTCATTCAATTGTTATATAACCATTGAACTAGTCTGGACTCTGATACCACTGAAGGGTTTTTTTGGGTTCCAAATATGTGAATAGTGCACATCGAGTGTTTAAAATTTATTTACTTACCCAACAATTCCGCCTGGTATGGGTTATATTACAATTGAAACCTGTAAAGACTTAAACATAAAACTTACATGTTGTATTATCTGGAGTCTTTACTTTAGGGAGTACACACGACTGTCCTTTCGATTGCAAGCACCTTGCTACGATGTATTTCTCTGTCAAGAAAGCCAGGAATTTTTGGCAGAGGTTCGAGAAAGTTTATTCTAAACTCGTCTAGAATTAGTATTGAATTGTTATATAAAACTTATGGAGTAGTGCCCTTAATATAGGAGATTATTAGGTCAAACTTCAGATTAGGGTTGGGGCCCAAGCCTGACCCACAAACTGAGGTGCAATGGGCCAGTCTGATGGGCCCACTGCCGGGGCGACACCGCAACTCAGTGTAGTAGGCACCGCGGCGCGGGTCGGCGCCGCGACTCAGCCTTGTAGGCATCGTGGCTCCTTACGTCTCGTTCCGTTAATATATATTCAACACATTTAATTAAATCCAAAATCTAATTTTGACTTAATTAAATAATTTCTATCTAATAGAAATTATCCCATAGTTATTATCAATTTAAATATCTCGATTCTAAATCGACTATTTAATACTTTTTCAATACACCCTTAGATCGAAGAGACAATCGACATAGTATGACCCTATAAGACTTCACATATCGACACTAATCCAATTAAGATCCATACATAACTCCTAGATTGCGTCATACGACGAACTCAATATGTGAAGTACATTTACATGAATCCAGCAAACATAACCTTTATGTGAGATGATAAATTCATTTCATTCGCTACACACTCGGTCAAGCTTAGGATTTGCCATGTGTCTATCCAAATGGCTTGATCACTTTTGTCACGACCCATTCCGGGGCCCGTGACTGGTGCCTTACCGGGGCACCCAAGTAGTCATACATCAGAGTAATCAGCGGAAATATAAAACAAGACATGAAACAGTTTATAAAATAAGACACAGTTTATGTGAGAAAACGTCGCTTTCGCGTATATATATAAACATGGTTTAGCGATTACATCCGACTTGTACAACATGACTACTGCACTTAAGGAAATATACAACTATGGCGACGGCTCCGCCATACCCTCGATCGCACAAAACTATCTACAACAGGGAGATCATACCCAAAAGTAGAGCCTCCGAAAAGATGGAGCTCCCGACACCAACGTAGATCCTAAGAATGTGGATCTAGCACTGCCGCCTTTACCGCGGCATGAACGCAGCCCAAGGAGGTCAAGATAACAGTACTAAGTATATGAAATCAGAAATACTTAAATGAATTCATATCATTTTAAAATCAGTTTTGCAAGTATGTATGAAACAACCGAGGACCGCATATAGTGCCACATCATAAACAAGAGCAACAATATGTAAATCAGAATGTGTCTTTTCTAGGTCGCGAATGATCAAGCAGGCCAATTGCCCATAGTATCACCATGCAAGCCTAATCCTCGACTCGTAGTCCGTGATAGGCCACTCACATAGGCCCGCATAGTGGTACATAACCCCGCATCGAGGGTAGCTACTCCTCGGCATCGCCCCGACTCGTAGTCTGCATGGCCACATAGACCGCATGAGGTATAACCCCGCATCACTAACACGGAACTCCGTAGCTCCGCATAGGTCCCCGACCCGCATGAGGTATTTGCGAATCATGGTCCCGCATCACCGAAGTCTACCCCGCGTGGAGGCGCCAACCCCTTAATATGTCAAGAGGTGAGTGATATTATACTAACATAACAAATTATCGTTAAACAACATAAGCACAACAAGAATACTCTTATTCAAACGTTACAAGACACTAACACACATAGCATCATAGCGTGTCTACTTATCAAACCATCTTATTATCCTTTTCACAAATCAATATAAGTCCATTATAAACACATAGCAAACTGTTTCTTTTATCATGCTTAAGTGGTTATACATAACTTCCCATAAAGATAGTATAACTCTTAAGCTTCATTTAAAACCAATTTGTTCTCTTACATTTAAAAATGATTCAAGATTCTTTTGAAATGCTTTCGATCCTTATTATTCAGCTTAAGTCGCAAGACATTGCCGTAAGTATTATTCAGCTTAAGTCAAAAGACATTGCGTAGTTATTATTCAGTTAACACATGTACGCCTACCGCTACATATATATTTTAAAATATCATGCTTTAGGAAGAATCACATACCTTCTCAAATAAAACCACCGCCAAGTGAATATGTCGCGCGCAGAGAAATCAACCTATAATAGTCGACACGCCTATCAACGTCTAGACTACTCGTAAAATGGCTAAGCGTAGGGTTCTATATCCTACGGAAAATTGGGCAGCACTTCCTACCCGTGAGCTACTCAAGTCTTTGTGAAAACGATCGTATGTAAGTACAATTTGATTATTCTTCTTTAAACCCTTCTACTGTGATAATGCTCAATTCTATTCGTGATATTCTTCTAAGTATTTAATACTTATTCTTATACTACTACAGATGTATTCTCTAATTCAAAAGAGGTTAGGATTATTTACCTGTAAGCCCAATAATATCCTAGAAAAGTCGCTTTGAGCAAGGTTTAGCTCCTAAGTTATGCGCTCAGAGTCTAAGAAACCTTAGAAGTTCTTCACAACTTCTACTAAGGACTAAGGGATTTGGGCTAGGGTATTTTGGGCATTATAACAATACAAGAAGGCAACTTTTCTACCAAGGGAGGGGGGGTAGGTTTCGGCTAGGCTAGGGGGAGGTTGCCTCGCCAAGCTTCAAAAGGGGAGGAGGGGTAGGAGGCTTTGGACGAAAAGCTTTAGAGAGAGGGGGAGGGATTTTTCAAGACTTGGAAAGTGATTTGAGGATCAAGAACTCTTCATCTAAAGGGGGTATGTATAGGTCAAGTGGCCAACCAATGGCCAAGATTAAGCCAAGTGCTAGGCAAGTGTAAGGCCAAGATTAGGGCAAGTGTCCTTATCCATCTACTACACAAAATATCCTACCTAATCCTTGACTTGTGCAAAGGCACAAAAAACGTGCAACTCTATGTCCAATTCGTCCAATGGACGATTTCAAGTCCACCAATTGGAGGGTGCCAAGTGTCGCCCTCCCGTTGGTCCAAAATGTTTCGTCTCTCGGAAATATCCGCAAGAATGCTAAATGACATAGCCGAATTTTCACTACGAAAAGTGGAAACGCGTTCGTCGGAAACGATTCTTTTAGTGAGTTGTGCACAAATAAAAACGTCCAAGGCTTAAACTTTTAAGGCCAAACTTTCAGACGCACGCCTTACGCATATTACTTCCGAAATACGGTATAACATTCCCCTTAGAAACATTCGTCGAATGTTCCTTCCCAAGACAGTTAACGATAAGATTCTTCATAACTTAAACAGTGCAAATGCCACACACGGCCACAGAACAAACACTTAGCATAAAACGATATGAAGATTTACAAGTAGGGAAAGTGAATTACCTGGAGGTGGGAATAGGTGAGGATACTTCGCCTCATGTCTTCCTCGCCTCAAGTCATCTTCTCCTCGAGCTCGTTCCGCCACAAGACTTTGACTAAGTCACGCCCTGGTCCGCAGACGCCTAACTCGACGATCGATTATCGCTATGGAACCTCCTCATACGATAACCCCTGGTCACCGACATCGTCAATCGGGTGTACCTAGATGGATCCCCGATACATCTCCTCAAAGATAGATACGTAAAACACCGGATGCACCGCCTCCGGATCGGACGGCAGATCCAACTCATAGCAACCTTGCCTACCTCGGACAATGCGAAACGCCCAATGTACCTTGGGTTGAGTTTCCTTCTTCCGAATCTCATCACACCTTCACGGGTGACACCTTCAGAAAACCCAATCATCAATCGCGAACTCCGATGCCGACGACGATGATCCGTGATACGACTTCGCCGACTCGAAGTATCAATAGCCGCCTTGATAAGCTTCACCTTATCCATCGCTGCCGCACCAAATCGTCCCACTAGCCGCACTCGCCCACATCGAACCAACCTATAGGCGATCTGCACTTCCTCCCATACAAGGCCTCATAAGGCGCCATCCGAATACCGAGTGGTAGCTATTATTGTACGCGAACTCAACTAGAGGCAAATGATCCTCCCAGCCACCCGGTCGATAACACAGTGCTCGCAGATATCCTCGAGTCTGGATAGTGCGCTTCGGCCCGTCTGCTCGTGGATGGAATGCGATTCGAGCTCACCGCCCCTAAACCTCTCTCGAAAGACCTCCGGAAGTTAGCCGAAATCGGGCTCGCTGCGATATGATCGAAGTAGGGACTCCATGCGATCGACGATCTCTGATGTAAAGTCCGCATAATCCTCACCGAAAAGTCGCCCCGACGGAAGAAAGTGGGCTGATTTCGATCACCGACGATAACCCATATAGAATCATGTCTCCTCCGAGTGCGAGGTAATCCCGCGTGATAAAATCCATGTTGATTACCTCCCACTTCCGTGTCGGGATCTCAATCGTCGCAACAAACCACCGGGCCTCCGTGCTCTACCTTCACCGCCGACAACACGCACCGAGCTACGAACTCGCAACGCCCCTCTTCAAGCCATCCCACCAATACACGGATCTAAGGTCGTGGTACATCTTGGTCGACTGGATGGATAGAGTAACGCGCCAGGTGCTTCCCCAAGAACTCGCCAAGTCCTCAAACATCCGAACACACAACTCGCTCAAACCTTAGCACCCCATCGTGCTACCTCAAAAGGACCCTTGCCCTCACGAAGAGTCAGATCACGATATCGAATCAAAGCCGATCTCGAATTGCCTCTTCACCTCCTCGACGATGGAAGACTCGGCAACCTCACGAACTCTAACCCCACTGCTATCAGAATCAATCAAACGGACACCAAGGCTCGCTAAATGATGCAAATCACGAACCATGTCCTCCTCTCTAGTCGCACATCCGATAGGCTCCCATCGACCTACGACTAAGGCATCCGCCACAACATCGCCTTCCCGTGGTACAGATATCAACATCGTAATCCTTAAGCAATTCTAACCACCGTCTCGCCGTAAGTTCACTCCTCCGTGAAGATATACCGAGGCTCTTGTGGTCCGTAAAATATCCACGTGACCCCATACAAATAGTGCCTCCAGATCTTCAAAGCGAATCATACCGCTAACTCCAAATCATGGGTGGGTAGTTCCTCTCGTGTTTCTTCACCGCCGATGCATATGCTATAACCCCGCCATGCCGCATCAACACACATCCCAACCCGATGCCCGACGTCACAATACACGACATAACCATCCGACCTCCGGAAGAGTAAGAACGGGCGGTCGTCGCCTCTTTCAAAGAATCGAAACCCCGCCACAAGCATCACCATCAAACTGGCCGCTTCGAGTCACTTAGTCAATGGTGCGAAGATAAGCAAAATTCTCCACGAACCGCCGATAATATCCTCGCAAGGCCCGAAATCGCGAACCTCTGCCGGAGTAAGAGGTCTAGGCCAAGTCTCGATCGCCTCGATTGGCCGTATCCACACGAATGCCATCACCGGCAATATGCCCAAGAAAAGCCACCAAGTCAACCAAAACTCACATTTGGAAAACTTGGCGTAATCGCTGGTCTCGAGAATCACAAGATCCTCAAATGCTCGCGTGCTCCTCGCTCGAGCGAATAAACCAAGATATCATCAATGAACACTATCACAAACGTGTCCAAAAATGGTTTGAACACTCGTTCATCAAATCCATGAATATCACGAGCATCGTCAACCCAAAAGACATGACTCGAACTCATAATGCCCGCACGTCCGAATGCGATCTAGGACATCCACCTCTCGACTCGCACTGATGATAGCCCGATCGCAGATCAATCTTGGAGAAACATCTCGCACTCGCAACCGGTCGAACAAATCATCAATCACGGGAAGGGGTATTCGTTTAATGGTCACCTTGTTCACCGCTCAGTAATCAACACACGCGCGCTGGGCCCCGCCCTTCTTCTTTACGAACAATACCGGCGCTCCCGAGGAGAAACACTAGGCTCGATGAAGCCCTTCTCCAAAGAAATCCTAAGCCGATCCTTCAACTCTCTCAACTCGGCGGTGTCATTCGGTATGGCGGAATGGAATATAGCCGAGTGTCCGCAACACATCTATACAAAACTCGATCTCCTCTCGGGAGGATACCCGAGGTCGTCTGAAATACGCCCGGGAACTCTTCGACCACTGAATCGACGGAAAATCTGGTACCGCAGCCTTCAGATCAAACACCCGAACGAGATGGTAGATATACCCTTCTCGCACCATCTTCCTAGCCTTGAGGTAGGAAATAAACCTACCCTCGGCGATACCGTGCTCCTCCCACTCAACAACCGCTCTCAGAAATGGAACTGCATTACTCTCTCTGCGCTACATTGGCGTAGCAAGCTAGCCAATCCATCCCCATGATCACGTCGAAGTCAATCATCTCCAACTCTATCAAGTCGGCCAGGTCCGACGATCAAATGGTCACAGACAAGCTCTATATACCCGCCGAGCTACCACCGAATCACCCATCGCGTAGCTACCTCGAAGCGGTCTATGGACTCGGGCTCTATCCCTATCCTACTAGCAACAAGGGAGATATATAGATGAGTAGAACCGGATCTATCAAGGCATAAACATCAAACCCGAACCGATAAGGTACAGTGACGACATCGGTGAGGCCTCACGATCCCGCTTACCGGACAAAGCATAAATTCGATTCGAGGACCGCTAGAATCGGGACCCGCGCCACGACCTGCCGCGACCTGGTCCACGAGTACCTTGCCCTCCGTGGCGAGTAGTCGGGGATGAAGACCGCGAAAGAACTCAGGTGACTTACCATCAAGATCGCCTTGGCCTGACAGCCGTGATAGTGACCTGGCCGCCACAATCAAACAAGCTCCCGTAGTACCATAACTCCCGGTGGGATCTACCGTGACGGCCACACCGGCGGGTGGTCCCGACGCCGCACTTCTGGCGATCCGACGCTCAAGTCCTGGGGCCCTGGTGCGCCTCGAATATCTCGGCCGTGGCCGAGGACGGCAGAGTGCTCAGCCGGGCCGTGGTGCAAATCTAGACTGCTGCTGAGGCCGCCCATCACGATAGCCACCAAAAGACCCTGCCGTCCTGGTCTTCTTCTGCTGCTGCCTATCAACCCGTCGGTATCTACACTCCTCACATCCAAGAGCATGAGCATGCATGCGGGTAATGTCCATACCCGGCTGAAGAGAAACACCCGCATACGACTTCGCCATATAGTCATCTAGCCGGTGACGTAGCGGCACCCTATCCTCCATATCTGCACCAACGCCGGGACATATCGAGCCAATGAATCAAAATCGACATTGTACTCCCGACGGTCGTCCACTCGCCAAGAAAAATCTATCACCGCGCCTCCTCATCCGCGAGGCAAGAAGTGAGGAAAGCCTCCGAGAACTCATCCCAAGTAGGCGGGACGCGTGCTTTCCCGGATAACTCCCATGAATCAAACCAATCGATCGCGTTATCACGCGACCTATGTGAACCAAAGATCACGGACTCGGTCTCCGACGCCTTGATCACTCGATCCTTCAGTCGACGGATGAACTCCTCGCGATCATCCTCCGCCGACCAGTAAAACTCGCGGGCTACAACTCGGGAAGTCTCGTAGCCTCAAACTCTCGCCTCGGGTGAACCACGGTACGATCGGGCTGGATCGAATCACGTGATCCACTGCCTCATGTTCGCCACGATCTCGCCGTAGGCCGGGCCATCTCTCAGACTCAACTCCTCCTCCCGTGCCGCGACGCGAGGTGTGGGTGCTGGTCTCGCTGGGCCGGGCGGCGTCGAGAACTCGCCGTCTCGTATAGATCGGGCCCGAGCCCTCGTGGATCGTAGGTGTCCCACTAGCGCCTCCTACGCTTTGCCCTTCTCGGGCCCGTTGCCTTACGCGAGGCATAATCGCATTAAAAGGAATACGTTAGAGGTCCAACTTTAACACGCCTCTAAAGCACGATCTCGAGTGAGAAGAATGGAAACCAATCCTAAATATCCTATAGCCTCCTCGATTATTGGTGTGGTGCACAACACACCGATAATCAAGACTCTACTAGATACGGTCAGACACTTTCCGAGGATTAATCGCTCGATACCACTTTTGTCACGACTCCACTCGGCCCGTGGATCGTGCCTTAATGGCACCCAAGTAGTCATACATCGAGTAATCACGGAAATATAAAACAAGACATGAAACAGCTTTATAAAATAAGACACGCTTTATGTGAGAAAACGCCGCTTTCGGATATATATATAAACATGGTTTAGCGCTACATCCGACATCGCATAAATGACTACAGCACTTAAGGAAATATACAACTATGGCGACAGGCCCACCATACCCTGATCGTACAAAACTATCTACAACAGGAGATCATACCCAAAAGTAGAGCCTCCTAAAAGATGGAGCTCCCGACACCAACGTAGAGATCCTAAGAATGTGGATCTAGCACTGCCGCTCTACCGCATGAACGCAGCCCCAAGGAGGTCAAGATAACAGTACTAAGTATATGAAATCAGAAATACTTAAATTAAATCATATCATTTTAAAATCGTTTTGCAAGTATGTATGAAACAACGAGGGACCGCACATAGTGCCACATCATAAACAAGAGCAACAATATGTAAAGCGTAATGTGTCTTTTCTAGGTCGCGAATGATCAAGCAGGCCAATTGCGTAGTATCACCACGCAAGCCTAATCCTCGACTCTCAGAGTCCGCATAGGCCACTCACATAGGCCCGCATAGTACATAACCCCGCATCGAGGGTAGCTACTCCTGCATCGTCCCCGACTCGTAGTCCGCATGGCCACATGCATCGCATGAGGTATAATCCCGCATCACTAACCTCGAACTCCCGTAGCTCGCATAGTCCTCGGACCCGCATGAGGTATTCTCGAATCATGGTCCTGCATCACCGAGTCTACCCCGCACGGAGGCGCTTAACCCCTGTAATATGTCAAGAGGTGAGTGATATTATACTAACATAACAGCTTATCGTTAAACAACATAAGCACAACAAGAATACTCTCTTATTCAAACGTTACAAGACACTAACACACATAGCATCATATCATGTCTACTTATCAAACCATCTTATTATCCTTTTCACAAATCAATATAAGTCTGTTATAAACACATAGGCAAACTCTTTCTTTTATCATGCTTAAGTGGTTATACATAACTTCCCATAAAACTAGTATAACTCTTAAGCTTCTGTTTTAAAAACCAATTTGTTCTCTTCTGTTTAAAAAATGATTCAGTATTCTTTTGAAATGCTTTGATCCTTATTATTCGTGCTTAAGTCGCAAGACATTGCCGTAAGTATTATTCGGAGCTTAAGTCAAAAGACATTGCCGTAGTTATTATTCGCTTAACACATGTACGCCTACCGCATCACATATATATTTTAAAATATCATGCTTTAGGAAGAATCACATACCTTCTCAGCGAAAACCACCTGTCAAGTTGAATATGTCGCGCGCAGAGAAATCAACCTATAATAGTCAGACACGTCTATCAACGTCTAGACTACTCAGAAACAGCTTCTAAGCAGGGTTCTATATCCTACGGAAAATTGGGCAAGACTTCCCTACCCGGTGAGCTACTCAAGTTCATCAGAAAACAAATTCTATGTAAGTACAATTTGATTATTCTTCTTTAAACCCTTCTACCGTGATAACAGCTCAATTCTATTCTGTGATATTCTTCTAAGTATTTAATACTTATTCTTATACTACTACAAAGATGTATTCTCTAATTCAAAAGAGGTTAGGATTATTTACCTCGGTAAGCCCAATAATATCCTAGAAAAGTCGCTGAGCGAGGTTTAGCTCCTAAGTTGTACGCTCCGGTAGCTCCAAGAAACCTTAGAAGTTCTTCACAACTTCTACTAAGGACTAAGAGATTTGGGCTAGGGTATTTTGGGCATTATAACAATACAAGAAGACAACTTTTCTACCAAGGGAGGGGGGGTAGGTTTCGGCTAGGCTAGGGAGGGTTGCCTCGCCAAGCTTCAAAAGGAGGGGGTAGGAGGCTTTGGACGAAAAGCTTTAGAGAGAGGGGGAGGGATTTTTCAAGACTTGGAAATTGATTTGTGGATGAAGAACTCTTCATCTAAAGGGGGGTATTTATAGGTCAAGAAGTGGCCAACCAATGGCCAAGATTAAGCCAAGTGCTAGGCAAGTGTAAGGCCAAGATTAGGGCAAGTGTCCTTATCCATCTACTACACAAAATATCCTACCTAATCCTTGACTTGTGCAAAGGCACAAAAAACGTGCAACTCTATGTCCAATTCGTCCAATGGACGATTTCAAGTCCACCAATTGGAGGGTGCCAAGTGTCGCCCTCCCGTTGGTCCAAAATGTTTCGTCTCTCGGAAAAATCCGCAAAAATACTAAATGACATAGCCGTAATTTTCCCTACGAAAGCTGTGGAAACGTTTCGTCGGAAAACGATTCTTTTAGTGAGTTGTGCACAAATAAAAACGTCCAAGGCTTAAACTTTTAAGGCCAAACTTTCGTACGTACGCCCTTACGTACATACTCCGGAAATACGGGGTATAACAACTTTATCTCATCTATATTAGTCGACAACTAGACCATATTCTAAATATGTCTCTTGCATTGGCCAATGACTTGGTCCTAATATCACTAAGAAGTTGAGTGCTCTCTCGAGTATCCAATCGAGGAATCAATCATATTCTTGGCTCAACTACCACCTTAATTTACATCGTAATGCACCCAACACAAGCCGTATCTTATCCTATAAGGAATTTAAGCTTAGGATAGGGTCAAAGTACATTACTCTGTAAACAAGATGTGTATTGACCTCAAGTCAAAGGACCTTTATCTTCCACACGCTAATAACACTCTAGACATGTATAACATATAGTTTATCAACAGGGTATACCAATAGTTTTCGAAAGTATCCATGTTTCCATCACTAGTAACCATTACTAGTAGAAGGTGAGATATACTACATTCTCCAAGAATGTGATGCAGACCACATGTCGACTTATAACATATCATTGATATCCCATTCTCCCCATTCTCGATGATCATTAGTCTCAGCAGGGTATTCCAATACTTTCTAAAAGTATTCATGTGTCCATCACTAGTAACCATTACTAGTAGCAGGTGAGCCATACTACATTCTCCAAGAATGTGATGCAGACCACATGTCGACTTATAACATATCATCGATATCCCATTCTCGATGATCATTAGTCGAGACAACTTTGAGAGTTACGCTTTAACATCAATATCTCACTCTATTAATGACAACGAAAGCTCAATGGATGCACATTGATGAATAATTACAAACAATCAATAATAATTCAATAATCGCAAATGTCAAAAATATATTAATCTTATTAATAATATAAATGTGTTCAAGTACATTTATCCTTAATAATGATTGTCTTTAGGACATACATACTTTCACGAACCAAATTGTCAAGAGTCAAAGATACAAAAATTAAGTTTGTTTACGTTAAGGCCATTATAAGTGGTTATAACATAACTCCCAAGAGTATTACTAGTATGTTCTTTCTTGTCAACTTAGAGTAGCTGCTGGAATAAATTAATAATCTTCTTCTCTTTTAGATAACATGAAATCATGAATATTAAGTGGCGTTATTCAAAGAATGATTATGACACTTTTTATTGGAAACCATTGGCAGTTGATGTATCATTTTCTTGTTCCACTTTGCTTTATATATGCCTCAATTTGGAGAAGTGGGCTAACTCGATCGTTATAGTTTCTTATTTTTATTTAGTTGAAAATGAGAAGTAATCAAAGTCTTGAATTACGAAATCATTGAACTACCTGTACTTACCCTGAATTTGGAACACATTAATTTAGAGGTAATTAATTAGAGTTAGCTTTAATTATTTGACCAGAACTAAGTGAAACAAGCTATACACATTCTTATCCATCACTTCACTTCAAAAATCGTGTCATGACACGCTATTATAATCCTAATAGTAGGTTCCAAAGAATATATTTGTGCTTTTGAGACTACTTACTGCTTGACGCATTTGTTTGTGAAACAAATTCAAATGTTTTTTAAAAGTTTTTCGTTCGGTGTCAGATATTTATTTTGGGATTTTAATGGGAAGTGTACCTTAGCTATGGAGTATTTTCTATTCGCAGGGCTCAAACTCGAGACCTTTAATTATAGATGAATAAACCATATCCATCCCTTCCCATCACAATCCATGATTTAAGCTTAATGTTCGTACTTAATCCAGTTGGTTACTTAAATGCATTTTGACAAGAAAAAACTTACAGAAATAAGATTTAAAATATATATACGCGCATGCGCAGTGTAAAGTTATAACTAATTAAAGGTTATGATGGAGTCGTAAATACTATTCATCCTTAATCAGAGGTTTCGAGTTCGAGCATTAGATATGAATTCGCCTTTTTCAAGGAGGGATTTATCCCCCAAGGTGGGACTTCTAAGCACGGATTCGAATTAATCGAGCCTCAAAGTTGATACCGGACATCAGATAAAAATAAAAAAAATAATGTAAAAATTATTTTATATTATCGGTGTATTTTAACATAATGTAGCAAGTTATCTGCTTGTTTTCACGTTATTAATTCCATTAATTAATCGTTACATGCATGCACTTATCTTTTAGACAATTTTATGTATAGCTAAAATTCTTTGTAGACCGTCTATATAGAAGTTTAAACAATATAATATAAAGGTGTGTAGAATTATGAAATTCTCTTTGTTGGAGGCTTTTCATTAATGCAATAGATATATGTGTTTATAATTATAAATCTGATTGTATAAGGATCTCTACTTTATATAATTACATCAAATTAATAATTACAGAATATATGGAAAATATATACGTAATCTATACGTATTATTCTCTATCACACCCCCTCAGTCCGAGCGGGAGGAGGTCGGACGCTCAGACTGGATCTGAAGTCAAGGAACAACTGCCGAGGAAGTCCCTTAGTAAATATATCTGTGTACTGATAGGAAGAAGGAACACGTAACACCCGAACATGACCCACGTCAACCTTCTCACGAACAAAATGAATATTCATCTCAATATGTTTGGTTCGCTGATGTTGAACCGGGTTATGAGACAAGTAGACAGCAGATACGTTATCACAGTAGACCATAAATGCCTTACGCAAGGGATATGAAGCTCTTGAAGAAGGTTTCTGAGCCAACATGTTTCGACAACAACGTTTGCAACGTTTCTATATTCTGCTTCTGCAATCAAACGGAAAAGCGTGTCTTGCCGTTTTGCAGACCATGAGATGAGATTATCACCAAAGAATATATAATAGCCGGAAGTAGATTGACGCGTATCAGAATAGTCACCCAAATCGGTGTCCGTGTAGGATATCAGTTTGGTCGGTGCAGATGGATAAAGATGTAATCTATAGTCAAGAGTGCCCTTAACGTACCGAATGAAATGTTTCAGAGCGGTAAAGTGAGGCTCCCTAGGAGAATGCATGAATAAGCACACCTGTTGAACTACATAAGCAATGTCGGGCCTAGTGAATGTAAGATACTGAAGTGCACCAACGAGTAGGGGTGAGCGGGTTCGGGTACCCTAACTTTTTTGAACTACCCGGACCCTACCCAGTAAAAGATCAATTCCTAAATTTACTACCTGTAGCAATCATTACCTGGACCCTGCGGTTTCGGGTAGGTTCCCGGATACCCTGTAATTTTTTGTGTTGCTTAAAGTGACATGATGAAAACTAATATCGGTTCTTCAACAATATAAAAGCTAGAAGAGCTTAACAATGGGCTCTAGTTCTCAGTATAGTTAGTTGTTATAGAACTTCTATTTACCAAAAAAGAAAGTTATATCATAATATTTCCCAAGTATTTCCCTGCATTGTTTGTTTCAAAAATATTATCTAAAGCATCTATCAGTAACAACACGACTGCACTAAATGGAGTGAACTACTAAAAGTCATGAATTTGTTTCCCATTTTCCTGTAATGATTTCCTGAAATCAAGTCATTTAGAAGTACATCATATATAGTTATATATATATATATATATATATATATATATATATATATATATATATATATATATATATATAACTATAATTATCTCCCGTTGAGTCAAATATATTCACTACTTCACTTCTCATGATCACCAACATTACATGTGAACAATAGAATAGTACTATACATTATTCTACAAATATCAATCCAGTGATCTGTGTAAACCACAAGTCAGAAGTCCTCCGTACCCATAGAAGTCTAAAATTCTGAAAAACAAAATACACAAAAAAATCCAGCTAAAATTTCAATCGGTTACAGATCTTCAAGATAAAACACATACGATTAAGAAACAATTACAGATCTTCAAGATAAAACACATACAATTAAGAAATAATTATCACAAGCAGGGGCGAAGCCAGGATTCCGGGCTAGGGGAGCCTATTTTGGTCTAGGGGGAGCCTATTTTGGTATAGGAGGAGCGAAAAATTGAGGACTCTATTGTAATATTATGAATATTACTAGTAGTATACTAGGAAAAATTTAAATTTGAGGGGGATCCCGGCCCCCCCGACCACCATGTAGCTCCTCCCCTGATCACAAGCAATAGCCTCATCCGAAATGTTCCTTAATCTGATACTGATTCATTCATTATAAGAAAGAAAACATTCAAAAATAAAGTTCAAATAAACAAAAATAAACGTTCCAAGTAAAAATATTTAATCTTTCATAGGTTCCGGGTAGGTTCCAAAAATAATGGAATTAAAAAAGTAAAAATATTTAATATTTACGAGTATCCTATCTCTATTTGCCGGAACCGGAATCGGACCTGACATTGATCGGTTCCTAATTTTACTACCTTTACCCTACCCTTTATTATAATATATCTACCCGGAACCTACCCGTTAGTGTCAGTTTCGGTCGGGTATCTGGGTACCCTGTACCCGTGCTCACCCCTACCAGTGAGACTCCTATAAAGGGAAGGATCAAGCACTGGATCCCCATCATTGGTGCTAAGTTTTCGACTACGAATCAACTGGAGTAGGCATGATCTTGCAGTTTGTCATTTTAGCCTTATAATAATCTCTTTGACATACTAACGCTGACTCAAGAATATTGTATTCTCAGATTTGGTCACGGAAATCTCCAAGAAATAACTCAACTTACCCAAATTTGTCATTTCAAATTCGGATTTGAGCAAGGCAATGCTCACATTTTTAGCATATCAGAGGAGGCAATCACGACAATGTCATCCACATATAGTAAAAGGTATGCAATGTCATTACCTCGATGATAATAAAAAGTGAATTATCACTTTGCTGCACACGAATCCGATCTGTATGATGTAAGTGGCAAACCACTAATACCATGCCCCTGGGGCTTGTTTCAACCTATATAGTGACTTTCGAAGTCAGCGGACATAATAAAGAGCTGATGGATGCACAAAGCTAGGTGGTTGATGCATATAGACGATTTCTTTCAAATCCCCACATAAGAATTCATTTTTCACATCAAGTTGATGAATCAATCAGTTCTTTCCCATAGAAATACTCAAGACCGTACGAATGGTGGCAGGTTTGAGCACTGTACTGAAGCTCTCACCACAATCAACTCCCTTTTGTTGTCCCATGTCATTTGCCACAAATCGTGCCTTATGGCGTTCAAGCTTACCACAATTCCTGAATTTGTGATGATATAGCCACATACAACGAATCACATTGACCCCCTTTGGTTTCGGAACAAGATGCCACATATGATGTGTAGTGAGCGCATCAAATTCTTCACGCATGGCCGCATTTCAATTCGGATAAAGTTTGGCTAATTTTGGATTCTTGAGTATAGGTGAGATAGTTTGAGTGGATATGTTAAAGTAATTCGGTTTGGAATCCCGTGCTGGCACGTGTTTCCATTAAGTGCATAAGAATAAGGGCTGGTTGGGTAGTGTGGCTCGACGGTCTCGGGCAGCGGAGCTGGGTAGTGGTGATGAGAAGTGGGGTCCGTGACAGTGAATTTGGGCTGTAGGGTTGGTGGCGGTGGATTACGGGTAGTGAGGCAGTGGTGGTGGCGGGATTACTAGGTGGGGGGTTGTCGACGGGAAAGTAGGGCAGTGAGGGGAGAGGTAGTGATGTTAACGGGGCATTAGGGTGGTTGACAAAATGGAAGGGGGGTGGTCGACAGGTTGGGGGCAGTGACGGGATAGTAAGGAGGTGTTGTGACGGGACAACCAGAATACTAGAACTATGTATTGCATTTCGAATGAGGGGGGAGGTGTCCGGATCATCAAGAAAGTCATATTCAATGACTTGAAATATTCGGACGTTTGCAAATGGAAAAACATTTTCCTCGAATGTGACATGGCGAGAGACTAAGATTTTATTTGTGGACAAATCATAGTATAAGTATCCCCTATGATTCGACGAAAAACCTAAGAAATGCAAGGAATAGTCCCAGATGCTGATTTGTGAAGGGTCGTAGAGAAGAGATTAGGGTAGCATAGACTACTGAAAGTACGAAGGTGACCATAAGAAGGGATCCGACGGAATAGAATAAGGTGTTTTATTTTGAATGGTACGTATAGGTAATATATTAAGAATGTATACTACCATTTGTAATGCATAGACACAAAATAGAGGGGAAAGAGAAGCATGAAAGAGTATTGTACGTATCATATTGTTAATGGTACATAAGATTCTTTCGGCTTTACCATTTTTAGGTGAGGTATGTGGGCACGAGAACCGAAACACCATGCCATTGCCCGCACATAATTTGTGAAAGGGAAAATTGTCAAACTTACGACCATTGTCACATTGAAATGATTTTATGCTTTTCTCAAACTGTGTTATAACATATGTCTGAAATTCAAGAAACATGGATTAAACTTGAGACTTATATTTGAGCGGATAGACCCAAAGAAAATGAGAAAAATCATCTAATAACACCAAATAATATTTATGACTCAGTTTGCTAGTAATGGGAGATGTCCATAAATCCGCATGAATGATGTCAAAAGGAGAAAAAGTAACACTTAAAGATGACGTAAAAAGAAGTCTAACATGCTTTCCTAAAAGATAAGAATATCAATTTTGGGTAAATTTCCCTTTGTTATATTTAATCAAATTTTGACTTCTAAGAATGTTAAAAACTGGTGCTCCCGGGTGCCCAAGTCTAATGTGACAAGTTGATTGAGAGATTGCATCTAGAGATGTATGTGGATTGACACTCGCATCGTAATTGAATTAGAAATGATAGATGTCCCTCACACTATTGTATCTCGTAAGAATTGTACACGTACGTAGGTCCTTTACAGAAAAATCAAAAACGTCAAACACAATAGATACATAATTGCCACTAGTAAATTTTCTAACAAAGATTAAGTTTTTAATGATGTTAGGAGCATATTGGACGTTTCTGAGGGAAAATGAAGGGTGAGTTGATGGTGTTTGTGTGGTGCCATAGCCTTGAATTGGAATGCGATTGTCATTTTCGATCAAAATAAATTGAGGATTATTCAAATTAAACAATTGAGGAAGATTACCAGAGTTACGAGTGAGGTGGGATGTGGCACCAATATCCATATACCAGGCATCATCACACTGTTGTAAATTCATAGTGTTGTAGGCCTAGCCCAGTTCGATAGAAGTAGGGAGGTCGTATGGTTATTATTGTTGTTGGGCCGCTGAGAAGTGGGCGTGCTGTGTTGGGCTCATTAGACGTGGGCGTGGATGGGGGCCCAAAATATCGAGTCGCCATCGCCAAATTGGGCGAGGCGTTGGAAGAGGCGGTGAGGCCCGATTGAATCGACGAGCGGTGGGCCAACCCACTGAAATGGGTATTGGGCCTACTGTGTTTGGCTAACAGAATTGGACCATCCCCCACGTCCTTTTCCTCTACCGTCGTTTCCTCCATCGCCGCCTCTGCTACCGCTGCGGCCGCCCCGCGGATGTTGATTGTCGGTGTGTTGCGGCTGGCCGACGGGTGCAGTGGTCGTCACCGGTGCATCAAACACCAATGGCACATCTGGTCTCCTCCAAGAGCAATTATGATCGGGCCTTGTTGAAACTGGGGAGGGGATCGACTTGTTGGATCATCGACGCAAGTGTATCGTACTCACCTTTTGATAAACAATTAATTAGTTGAAAAACCATCTTCGTTTCAGAAATTGGTGTACCCACATTAGATAATTGATATGAAACTAATTTAAATTGTTTACAGTAGTCAGACATATTTGCAAAGTTCTCAAGACGGGTGTTATTGAATTGTTCCTCCAAATACACGACACATGTATGTTGGTTGTCTTGAAAGATTTCCTCTAGCCTTGTCCATAGTTCGTGAGCCGAAGCACCTGTCTTCAAAATAGTATGAAGTAGATCTTTGGATATGGTGTCATATATCCATTACTTGATGATAGCATCAAGCCTTTTCCATGTTGTGTTGTCAACGTCAGGTGGAAGGGGCGTGTTGGCGTCGATGTGATCAAGAACGTTGTAGGCACAAGCATGAATTTTAGATAATTCCACCCACGAAGAGTATTGTTCATCCTCTTGATCACCAAAGAGATAAATTTCTTGATATTTATTACGACGAAGGCCGGATGAAATGAGTTAGGAGAGGAGGAGGGAGGATGGAGGAGGAGGAACCCTCGGGAGAAGACATAGAGTGGTTGTTTTCGGCGATAAGAAGAAAAAAAATTAGGGTTGGGTGGGTGGGGGTGCCGTCGGAAGCAAGGAAAGGTAGGGGTGGGCGACCGAAAGGTTAGGTTAGGGAATGACTCCTGATACCATGTAAAATTATGAAATTCTCTTTTTTCGAGGCTTCTCATTAATACAATATATATATATATATATGTGTGTGTGTGTGTGTGTGTGTGTATGTATATGTGTGTGTTTACAATTACAAATCTAATTGTATAAGAATCTCAAATTAATAATTATATCAAAATTAATAATTATAAAATATATGGAAAATATATTACGTATTATTCTCTATCAGTGAGGAAGAAACATAAGTTACATCAAGCTATAATTTCAAGCATGGAAGCCTCATTAAATAAATACTATCATAGAAACAATTTACATTAATAGAGGTTATGTGTTCTCTTAGGCTGAATATATATATATATATAGACACACCATCGGTCAACTAACTTGTTTGAAATTATTGTCCGCATGAGCGTAGCTCAGTTAGTTTCAAAGTGATAGACTGCCTCCCACTTGTTTGAAATTGTTATGTAAATTTTAAGACGAATGACATGATATACATAAAACTTTGAACAACATGATGATTCTAAAAGTTACCTAGATATTCATCGATCTTCTCCAAAATATTAGACTAACAGGTAAAGTTATTTCTTTTCAATTTTTTTTTGTGTGTGTGAGGGGCTGCAAATGTGAGTGTATGTTTTTTTTTGGGGGTGGGGTGTTGGTGGGGGTTGGTACCCCTATATTGTAAGACCAGAAATAGCGAATTTAACGAAGCTAACATCATAAACAACTAACATGTGACAAATTACATTTAATCCGAAATGACAGAATTGATAGCTCTAGCCTCTAGGAAAGCATATCTTACAAGGATTATTATATACATACGTGCACACTAATTCAAAAAGAAATAAATATATCGATAGTATACGTTTATTGAATCAAATTACTTAAACTCTAAATAATAAACCTAATATTGTTCATAATATGAAATAAATGATAACCAATTAATCTATTATAACAAGTTAAATCACATTAATAATACAAAAAAAGATTACTATCGTCAGTTTAAATAACTTAAATATGTCCCTCTAATACTGAATAGAATATAGGGAGAGAAGAAGAGGATTGAACAACAATAGTGAAAGTTAGTTTGGTTGAGGATTTTCAGGGTTGGTTGATATTATATTATGGTTTTCATTATGAAGACACTTTGGATTATTGATTTTATTTTTAATTTGCACAAGTAACTGAAATGCTTTAAACTTACTGATTGAAAGCTATTTTAAACCTTTCCTTTCAAGGGTTCACCTCAACTCTACCAAAACATAGTACATAAAATTAAAAACACACACAAATATTAACATTAATGATTGTGGAATTAAAGTATGAAAATTGCTAACGAGGTGGCAAACATATGTCAATAAAGTAGTGTTCTTAACGAATTAACTAACAGTCACATAGAAGACACCAATTAATAGAAATCATATATAGGTGGAAGAAAAAACACTCATCAATCTGTTTGGTCGTGTGGATTATTTGTAATTTAAACAAATGGGCACTATGTACATTAATCTTCCAATCAAAAGTCTTGGGTTCGAATCCTACTGGGCACAGTCATCTTTATTAAGGAGCGCTTTGCATCCCATATAGAATTTTTCAGCATTAGTTGTGTTAAATGAAGCCTAGCGCCGCGGCACAGTCCAGACATTATTCCGTCCGTGAACAGTAGTGTAATGTGTATATATTTAGTATATATTAGAATTAGTCTTGTTCCATAATTAAGATTGTAATATTACCATAAGTGTATAGTTAATTTCCTTATAGAACGCCCTGTGGCGCCTCCGACGGTCCAGACACCACCACTGCACTCTGAAAATTTTCAAAATTCACTCAATCCAGCCCCGAGTCATGGTCTAGTCACCCGCAGTCAACGCGGTATTTTTACACAGAAAAAAATTTAATTTAAATTCTAATGTTCTTAAATCATCCTTACCCCGTAATCATGTGTCTGCCTTAAATGACCCTAATTAGAAAATTGTCATGACTGATGAATATAATGCTCTTATTGATAATAAGCCGTGGGAGTTGGTACCCCGTCCATCTGGTGTTAATATTATTTGGTCTATGTGAATTTTTGCTCATAAGGAAAATTCTGACAGTTCGTTTGCAAGACATAAGACTCGACTTGTAGGTGATGGTAAGACTCAGCAGATTGGCGTGGATTGTGGTTATACATTTAGCCTGGTGGTCAAGCCGACTACTATTCATAATGTGCTCAGCTTGACTCTTTCGAAATCATGGCCCATTCATCAGCTAGGTGTGAAGAATGTTTTCCTACACGGTGATCTTCATGAGACAGTGTATATGCATCAGCCCTTGGGTTTTCGAGATATGTGATATCCTCATCATGTTTGTTTGTTGAAGAAGTCCTTGTATGAGCTAAGTAGTCTCCACGGGCTTGATATAAGAGGTTTGCTGACTATGTTTCGACCATTGGGTTCTCTCATAGCATGTATGATAATTCATTATTCATATATCGTCGGGGTTCTTTCATGTCTTATATACTATTATATGTGGATGATATTATCTTGATTGCCTCTTCTGCTGGTTTGCGCAAGTCTATTATGACAATGCTCAGTTCTGTGTTTTCTATGAAAGACTTGGGCCCATTGAGTTATTATTTGGGGATTGTTGTCACACGTCATGCATGTGGATTGTTCTTATCACAGAGGAAGTATGCAACAAAGATCATTGAAAGAGCTGCGATATCATCCTGTATGTCCACTTCTACTCCAGTTGATACTAAACCCAAGTTGGGTGCTGCAGCTGACTCTCCCTATGAGGATCCGACCCGCTATCGTAGTCTTGCAGGCGCCTTCAGTATCTTACGTTCACGCGACCTGATATTACATATGTCGTACATCAGGTGTGTTTGTTTATGCATGATCCCAGAGTTGAACATATGAATGCACTCAAACGCATTCTTAGGTACATTCAGGGAACACTTGATTATGGCTTGCATTTGTATCCTTCGTCAACATCTACACTAGTCTCCTATACAGATTCTGATTGGGGTGGTTTTTCTGACACCAGACAGTCTACATCTGACTATTGCATGTTTTTAGGTAATAATTTGTCTCATGGTCTACCAAGCCTCAATCCACACTTTCACACTCTAGTGCAGAGGCCGAGTATCGAGGGGTAGCCAATGTGGTTTCTGAGTCATGTTGGTTACGAAATCTACTTTTAGAGCTTCATTGTCCTATTGAGAAAGTTAACTTAGTGTATTGTGACAATATAAGAGTCATCTACCTTTCTGGTAATCCAGTTCAGCACCAGCACACTAAATACATAGAGATGGATATTCACTTTGTTCGAGAGAAGGTAGCTAAATGACAAATACGCTTCTGACATGTCCCTTCCAGATATCAAATTGCAGACATCCTTACAAAGGGTCTTCCCTCTGTCCTTTTTGAAGATTTTAGAGACAGTCTCAGCATACGAAGACCGCCCGCTATGACTACGGAGGTGTGTTAAATGAAGCCCAGCGCCGCGGCCCAAGCCTCTCGCGGCTCAGTCCAGAGTCCAGACACTGTTCCGTCCGTGAACAGTAGTGTAATGTGTATATATTTGGTATATATATTAGAATTAGTCTTGTACATAATTAGGATTGTAATATTACCATAAGTGTATAGTTAATCCCCTTATAGAATAGAGATTTAGATGTAAAGTAGAAATATGATTTTTCTATTGTAACTTGTATATATATGTATTTCATCAATAAGAATAACCAAGGGATTAATTCTTTCAAGTTGAGCCCAATACGAATACCAGACACTGAATAGGAAACAAAAAAAAGAAGTATTTTCTTATGTTGTGCCTTGCCCTTTTTTATTTTTTCTTTTCTTTTTGATAATCTTAGCATTGTCATCAATTTTAAGAACTTGTAAACATTAGAAATCAAGCAGAAATGAAGGTTCCATTCATGGAGAACCCTAATGGCGAGAGAGAATAGAGAAAGGGATAGAGTCGATGAAAATGAGAAGACAAAAAATGAGATTTTGATTTCTATATCCACAATATAGAATGTAAAGCTATCTATATATTCATTACTCTAACGTACAAAATAAGAGAAAAAGAAAATTAAATAAACTGGACAGATCCTTTAGCTGGGCTGATGGAGAACTGGGTCTGGCTGATCCAATTTTGTATTCTGGGCTCCAATTGACTAGGACCCGGTCCAATTTATTTAATTATGTTGTCTACAAGATATCAGTGATATCATGTGTGGTATCACACAAATTTAAGATTTGAACTTCATGAATTCGAGTTTGGGATCCTATCATAACTCATTTAATTCTCTGAGTTCAAAGTAAATCATTATACTTATTCTGTAATTTGTTAGCACTTATATAGGTTCGAGTCAAAATTATTGTGTTCTGATGAATCCACAAGTAACACTTTACATCTATCCTTGGCGCCAGACTAGTGTATTAGGGGAAACATAAGTCAAAGGCAGAGTCATGATTTGAAGTTTAAGGGTTCCCCTCTATTTTTTTTCATTTTTGCTGCTGGACCAAGAACCTACTTTGTTACTGAGTTTTCAACAGATATTTCGTATATATTTAATGAATTTATTTATATAAATATAGAGTCTGCGCAAAAGTTTCTGAGTTCCCAAGAACCTCCATCCCTAACCCTAGATCCGCCTCTAACAAAAGTCATTAGTGTTAAAGCTTGCAGGATCAGTGAAGAGGAGCAGAGATCAGTAAAGAGGAGCAGAGTAGCGAAGAAGAAGGAAGTGAAGAGACGAGGGAGATATTTTGGGAGCAAAATGTGCTCTTCTAAGTTCTATTATTTCTGCTTCAGAAAACAAATTTACAAATATAGTTCCTATTTATAATAAGTGCTAAACTATCCCCTAATGACAAAATATCTCTAATAAACATCTAATGAGTTATCTAATGAGATTATATCAAACTAATATTCAACTAACCACATATATATACAATGTATATATGTGGTATATCTCAACACCCCCTCAAGCTAGGCACTGAAAACAGCGAGCTAGGCACTGAAAACAACGGTTTCAGTCCTAGCTTGGAAGAAATACTAGACAGCAGTACAACAACTGTATTCATCCCAGCAGCTGCTTTTGCATCCACAACAACACCAGAAACCTATGCAGTACCAGTATCTGCAGCAACAATATTTTCATCTTTAGGAGTGTTCCTCTGTATACTAAACCAAGCATCTTCAGTATCCCAGCAGTAGTGAGGCTTCTCATTTATCAGGTGGGCAAGTTGAGCAGTTTTGTTACGCAAGACACCTAGCAGGGATTTCTTTCTCAGCAACAGCAACATCTATACTAATATCAGCAGCAACAACACCTGCTGCATCAACAATCCCAACACATCTATCTAGCAGTGCAGCACCACTAATATCAGCAGCAGTAATACCTGTTGCACAGTCCCAACAATCCCTTTCAACTGCATCATCAATACTTTCAAGCAGGAGCTTCAACTCCCACAACAATAATGAAGAACTGTGAAATCCGGAAAAAATAAAATAATATATAGTTGTGGTTGGGTTAATAAAAAAAAAATATATATAAGAAAACAAAGAATAAATTGCATGGGATAGAGTTAGTGTTAAAGTTGGATAAATAGATAGATGAAATGAAAATAAGAAAACAAAACAAAAGAAAAACAAAAGAAGAACAAAACAAAACAAAACAAAAAAAAAGAAGAAATTTTTTGCAGCATGCACGTCCCTAGCTTTCCCCCTTCCCCCTCCACATTTTCATCTTCCTCAACTCTTGTCTTTCCACCTCCATATATTATACAAACACCCTTACTTATACACAAACAAAGTATTTACCACAAAGGTTAGAAAATCAGAAAAAAACAAGTGAAAAGAAGAGGAAAAAAATACCAAGAGCGCAAGAAGAACAAGAAGCAAAATACTAGAGAGTAAGGATAATTTTAGCAACCACACAACAATAATCTTCACACTTACAAGGTGAGTTTTCTCACTCAGAAATTCTTGGTAACATCCTTTATTTTTAGTTCAATACATGTTAGAATAAGAATTGAGTGTTGAAAAGAAATAATGAACTTTTGATTGTTTAGACGACTAGTTGCGTCATGAACTTTACGAACTGTTCTCACTGAGTTATAATCGTTATAATTTGATGAAATTCGGAGGAGTGGTACACCTCTCTAATATGATCAGATAGAACCAAAAATGAGGTAAAATGGACATACGGTTTGAAAGTTATCATAGTTCAAAGTTCCTGCCTTAGATTTGGTCGAAATTCGGAAAGGCATAATTACAGACTGTTTTTATTGAGTTTTACTTATTAGAATTGTATGAAAATTTACATGGTTGTAAATATCTCTGTTACGGACAGATATAGATAAAAACTTGTTAAAACGGACTTACGAGTTGAGATTTATGGTAGTTTGAAGTTGCTGCCTCGGATTCATCAGAATCCAGAAGGGCAGGACGTTGAAACGTAAAACTATACTAATCTGTGGGGAATATGAAAATTGTTTCTAAATGAAAGTTCTAGATCTCTTTGTTGTGGATATTTTGAGACCTTACGGGGGTCTATCCGACTTACGGATTGAGAGTTATCTCTGTTTAAAGTTTCTGCCTCGGATCTATCGAGATCCAGGGAGGGCAGCGAATAAAAGTGTAAAACTGTACCAAATGGTACAGAATATGAAAGAATGGTTCACATGGAGACGTGTAGCTCTCCGTTCTCGTCGTTTTGAGATTTTATGGGGCTTGAACGGGTTTACACATTAGGAGTTATGACTATTCTAAGATTGAGTGTTGTTTAATAAATATTCTGCCGAAATAAATTTCATGTGGCTGTTTTGAGGATAAATTTGTGTTAGTTACCCAAAGTAGTTTTAAATGAAATTTGGTACAGTGAAAGATCCCCGTCTTACCTTAGTTTCCGCTTGAGAAACACCTTAGTTGGAGTTATGGTTAAAAGGTTATAATCGTTACAAGTATGAATGACAGAATGTTAGAAAAGAGAATAGTATTTATTTGATCTTCTGAAAAATATGAAAAGTGAATACGTGTTCACATAAATATATAAATATATAATGGATCGGGTTGCACGCCGCAACAAAACGTAAAGTGAATACGCGTTCACAAATACGTAAACATAATGGATCGGGTTGCGCGCAACAAAACGTAAAGTGAATATATGTTCACAAATACGTAAATATAATGGATCGGGTTGCACGCCGCAAAAAAACGTAAAGTGAATAATTGTTCACAAATACGTAAATATAATGGATCGGGTTGCGCGCGCAACAAAAGCGTAAAGTGAATACGCGTTCACAAATACGTAAACATAATGGATCGGGTTGCGCCGCAACAAAACGTAAAGTGAATATATGTTCACAAATACGTAAATATAATGGATCGGGTTGCACGCCGCAACAAAACGTAAAGTGAATACGTTCACAAATACGTAAACATAATGGATCGGGTTGCACGCGCGCAACAAAGCGTAAAGTGAATACGTGTTCACAAATACGTAAATATAATGGATCGGGTTGCACGCAACAAATATGAAAGATGAATACATGTTCACCTATATATAAATATGAAAAGTGAATACGCGTTCACAAATATATAAATGTAATAAACATGTGGAAATGCAGGGAATGTCTTAACGTATAATACGAGATAAAATGAAGTGTTAGTTAAACCGAGAATTTCCTATGAGGAGTTGTTGCATATTTAAAGATGTTGTAACTGATATGTTTTGCAATATGCTTATTACGTTATAATGTGATTGCACTTGGAATATTGTGGTGTTACTTTGAATTGCGGTAAGGTTCTCACTCGGCCCGGATGGTAGGTGACTCTTTATTTAACATGTTTGAAAGCGTGATAGAGGAAAGGCTCCACGCCAAGGCTAGCGATCGTCCCGTACCTCTTGTCATACCAAGTCCATTGCTTGGGCTTGGTACTCGTCGAGTTCGTAATGTCGGTTCGGTGTCTCGAAATGCCCGTGTGGAATGGGCTCCCTTCCAACTTAGAATAATATTTGTCAGTATGTCTATGTAGAAACAATATTTGCACGAGTATGGGCTCGCGTTATATTTTCAATAAAGTCATAAACAAATTTCTTTATTGTTAGTTTTATTAATAGTTCTGTATTTGAATATAAGTTTAAATTTCTAAATAAAGAGAATTAAATGGTGCTCCTGGTGGAAAATAATTGTCCAGGTGCCATCACGCCCTAAGTAAAGACTTAGGAAAATTTGGGGCGTGACAAGAACCCCTCGTTCTCTAGTCTCACTCGGACTAGAGAATCTTTCGATTCTCCTTATGTAAAATGACGGCAAGAACCCATTGTTCTCTAGTCTCATTCAGACTTGAGAATCCCTCGATTCTCATCACGCAAGCTAGACGGCAAGAACCCCTCGTTCTATAATCTCATTCAGACTAGAGAATCCCTCGATTCTCATCACACAAGCTATTATAATAATCTCGGATATGCAACAGAGTCTCCCTCAATTTCTAGTCCAATTTCGGCTAGAAATCCTTCGATTCTCCTATTCTGAGCTACACATATAAAAACAAGCAATCTAACACTTGATTGACCTGTGAATAACTCTTTGAATTGAGCTTCAACTCAATCCATATTATTTCCGACGAAACATCTCTCAGTTCTCAGTCAATTTGTCGCTAAGAACTCCTCGATCCTTCAATCAATTCTCATGTAGAAATTTATTGCCATATAATTGGGCATCATGTTGCTTGCTGTTTCATAACAGGCCATTAGACAAAGAACATCTGTTCCTAGCTTCATAACAACTTTCGCAATTAAACAAACTGCATTAGTAGCAGCAACATCAGTAACACAAGTTGCAGAACAACATCAGCAGTACCAACAGTGCTCCATATAGAAGCTTCATAACATTTTCCAGATTCCTTAACTTCAACAGCACAACCGACTTCTAAATGTGATGACAGTACCTCCTGAATACATCCTTTCAGACCACCATCACTTTCTAACGACTCAAACATCTGCTTCAGAACAACACCAACAATACCAACACACGAATAGAAACTAACATAACAACAACTATCAACAACAAGCCACATTAGTAGTTTCTGCTTTATGAGTAACATTTTCGGTAACTAACCAACACAACAACGACGAACTCGACACTTTTTCTCCAATTCGTCAATTCACCAACAAAAATACAACTTCAACAACACAGAATGATACACCAATACAAAACAATACGAAAATGACTTTTAGAAATATTTTCGGCGATCTTCGACGTCGCAATGATAGCCAAAGACAGAGTGTATCCGCAGAAATCGATAACATTTCCATCGCGGAATAAATAAGATGAATCGATCTTCGATTATCTATTTTCAAAGGAAAATCGCCATTTCGATTTTTCGTTCTTCGATTCTCCATTTTTGATTTTTCCAGAAGAAAAGTATATTCTACAGAGATTACCTCAATATTACAGTTCCTCGATTCAATTCTGATTTTTCAGAAGAAAATTGTGATTCCGATTTTTCAGAAATCTCGTGATTCTGATTGAATTTTTGAATTCCTCAATTTCGATTTCGATCCTTCTGATTTCCAGAAAATTGCAACGAATAAACCAATCGTTATGCCTTTCCTCTATCTTGTGTAATCAACACAGACTTAACGCAGAAACTTGATTGAATTTTAGTTATCGCAACATACGAACATGAACCAGATTACAAATCAAATTGTAGATTTTGACTCCTAATTGATCTTCGATCTTATAAGTATTATATCCTCACAGATCGATCTTCAATTTTGTGGAATCGAACTCCTGATCTATCTTCCTCTCCTTCGATCTTACTGTCTGTGACTCCGATAAAAATTACTCCAATATCGGATCGATACATCCTAGCTCTGATACCATGTTAAAGCTTGCATGATCAGTGAAGAGGAGCTGTCGATAAGAGGAACAGAGATCAGTGAAGAGGAGCAGAGTAGCGAAGAAGAAGGAAGTGAAGAGACGAGGGAGATATTTTGGGAGCAAAATGTGCTCTTCTGAGTTATATTATTTCTGCTCCAGAAAACAAATTTACAAATATAGTTCCTATTTATAATAAGTGACTAAACTATCCCCTAATGACAAAATATCTCTAATAAACATCTAATGAGTTATCTAATGAGCTTATATCAAACTAATATCCAACTAACCACATATATATATAATATATATATGTCAACAATTAAACTTTGATATTAAGTAGTTAACTCGGCTTAAGAAGGGTGTGGTGTCGTGATGGAGTTATTACAATGTCATGGCAGGGTGAACAAGGAAGTCCAAAGAAAAGAAGGGCCATCCCGAACCTGATAGATCTATCAAATCAAAATGGCATAAAAGTTGCAATATATAACTAAATGACGATGGACAATATTAGTCGGCCACATATTTTCAATTACTAGTTTATCCCTCACGAAATGTAAGAAAAATTTAAGTACATTATGATCGATTCAAGATGAAAAATAGAGTTACTCTATAGGCACTCCTTACGTAATTTAATATAAGTTCTATCTTTTCTGACAACACATTAGGAAAATTAAGAAGATAAATAAATTGATATATAGAAGGGAATCATCAACTAACCAAACAGAATTTAACTTTAGTTATTTAAAAATCCAAAAAGTTAGACATGATTAGATATTGATTTAACACCCACCGTTGGAGATGTCTTGTTTGATTGATAAACTATTGATGTTTATAGATACGCTATTTAAATTAATTTAATTAACTCCAAATTAATATTAGATATGAGAAAGAGAAGTGTTTAGTTTCGTAGGGTATAGATTAATGAGTCAGTTAAGAAATCAATTTTTAAAAATAATTGATTGATTAAAAATATTTCAACTTTGTGATTGACTTTCCATCTGCATGGATGGTGACATGAGGCATGTAGTAGTACAATTTTTTTTCTTTTTGCATATTTGGGTGGGTGAGTAAATTAAATTATGTCTTTGCTCAACTGCTAGTCTTTCTTAATGTTTGAACTATTTTTCTAATAAAGTAATTCTTAGAGTTGTTTTTTTGAGAAATGAATTGTGAACTTTGATATGATAAAAATATATCGTTTTATGCATAGATTTGAAATACATATATAATATATATATTTGGTTTCCCACCCGGTGTTCGGCAGCCGCATTAGAGTCCGACTATATCCGGATTCGCACGCGTAAGGCCCGGCCCATTACTTCTAAGAGCAAGAGTTCTCATGAGATTGAGGAAGGTCGTAGTTCTTTATATACATCGTCTTGATTGATTCCCGTTTGCTTTTCTTGCCGAACTGTGCGCTTTTATCTTTTGGTTAGCCTGTACTCGAGGGCAAGTCGCTCTAAAGGTACATTCGGTCTTGCTGTTAGGGCATAGGTGATTGCAACTATTCAATGTTCTGCTTCTTTTGTCTTTTCTGTTATGTTCTCGAGTCAAAGTAGCGGTGATGATTTTCCTCTTCCTCAAATCGATGTTCTGGTGGACAACATCAACATCGCTGGACATGGGATGCTGTCCTTTATGGATGCTTTCTCTTGATAAGCCAGATGACGGAACGGAAAGACCCAGGATGTAGAAGATCATAACATGAGTGATTCGGCAGATTTGGATTCATATATATATTCCCGATGCCTGTAATGAAAGGACATACTTTCATCAGCTGCAAACTGGAAGCGGTTATATAAATATAAAGGAAGAAAGTTTCAGGAGTGATCCTGCACACTCCAACCATTCAGGTCTAGCACGAAACAAGGTAGCTCTAGCCGCCTCCAACAATTTATTCTATAGGGCGAGTGACGCGACATCGATATTGTAGCAGAACTGCTTGATAAACTTGTCGGGCTTTAGCGAGAACAACTGTAATTGAATCGGGAACGGAAATACTTCACTTCAACTCAATAAATGACGTCTACTTCGTAAGTGCTAAGGCAAAATATATCACCGAACGGAAAGGAAGGTGATTGGGGAGCCTCGGGGGGAAGCGCCCTCTACCAAGGATTTTTCTATACCAGGGCTCGAACTCGAGACCTCTAATTAAGAGAGGAGCAGCCCCAGCCGCTACACCACATCCTTTGGTGGTATAGATTTGAAATATTATGTACGTAGCTTAAGCAGAGATTTTGTTCTTAAGTCAAAGTCTTGTGTAATCTACACTAGTGAAATTATCTGCGCTTCGCGCGATCATTAAAGTTAAATTAAAATATTACTAAATAATTATTGTTAATTTTTTTTAGTTAAAATATCAATATTGACTTATCGATCAAATTTACCTTTTTCTATTCTTTAATTATAGCACTATTGTTCTTTTGATTATATTTTTAAGGTGATATCAAATGAAAAAAGAAAATCCAGTTCAACAAATTTAATATCAAGCAACTCATCCTCCTTAGTTTTGATACTCACATTCCTTTCTTAAAATTTTAATCTACTTTTTCTCCTTTTTATTATTTTCTTGATTATCTACTCTTCTATTTTTATCTATTTTTTTAATATTTTTATTTTAATAATTTTTATGTAATCCTATCATTCTTTATACTTATCCTAACTGTTACACCCCGAAATTCCAGGATATGTTTATAAGAACGTACGTAAGAACTCAAAATGTTAAGATTTTAGACGAGTAAAAATTTATCGGAATTATGGAAATGTCGGAAAACGAAATATTACGATGAACGGGATGGCGACACGTGTCACCCCCTTATTGGTCTTGGACGAATTGAACCATGGGCTAAAGGGTCATTTGACCATTAATAAAATGAGCAAGTCTTGCTAAAGTCTTAGAGCTTGACATTGTTGACTAAGTCCAAGGACCACTTGGCTAGAATCCTTGTGAAACTCATCTAGGCCACCCATTTGTTCTAATCTCCCTCCATAGTGTTATATATGTGTACTAGTAGCAAGACAAGCTTCTACACTTAGCAAATTTTCAAGAAAATTTGAAGAACTCTAGGGAGAGCTCTCGGGTTCATGAAGATCAAAGGAGAAATTTTTTCAATTTTTGTCCAATAATCCCCATACTTTAAACCAAGGTTCCTAAGAATATTATAAGGGTATCTCAATAGAAAGATCCCGGAAAAGTGACGTTTTCGTATTAGTCGCAAGGTGAAAACCTAGTCACTTTCCTAGGTTTTGGATTGGGAACTTAAGTGAAGTTGTTTGTGATCTTCTAAGGGCTTCAAGTGGTGGATTGGAGTGTCAAGGAGAGGCTCTAAGTTGCTAGGGAGCGACTTTAGATCTTGAAGTGGATTAAGGCTCGTTAAGGTAACAATCTTGTTCTCTTAAGTATTATAAGATTACATATTGTTGTAGCCTTACATTTTAACTAGCATGAAGTATATGTATTGAATATTGATAAGTGATATGGATTGTAGAAGCCTAATCCGAAATGACATTGTGAGCCATTTGAAATTGAAATACAATTTGGTCGTTAATTAGAATTGTCGCATGTTACCTACTTGAAGAGTGTAGTAGTTATAATCGATTGCAGCTTGATATCATGTTATACTAAACAACTTGGATTGAAAAGGAATTGGATAAGAATTTGTATTGGTGTCCCTCAAATTGCCGAATTGACATAGTATGTTGGGTTAGTTTGATATTAATTTGTGGGGCAGAATTTTACACGTCTTGTAGGCGTGTAATCCCCTATTGATAACTACATTGTTGGGCCTTAAATGTGGTGTGTTTGGTTATTGAATTCGGGCCTTGAAAAAGGTGGAAAAGTATGTAGAAACAAAGGAAGTGATGTCCGATTTTCCGTAGAATTTAGTGACTTTGCACTTAAAATATTCTACGTTTGAAGTAAGAAGTTAATAGACGTATTATGGTCATTATAGGTTGACATACTACGTACAACATTTTGGACTTAACAAGTGGATTGAATCGAAGAGGTATGTGGAACTTTCCTATCTCTTGAGCATGAGTAGTTGTAAATGTATGATGCGGTGAGCGTTTGAGATTTAAATGAATTTAGTTTCATTTGATATCCTTGACTTGTTTTAAAGGATAGACATGCCTTGGTTTCAAAAGTATAAAGTTGGTTAATAACTTTATGGAAAGAAAAGAAAGAATGGTTTATTCTAATAGGGTAAACGAAGATTTTCTTGACTTGAAAATGTATAGAATACTTGATTTGGAAAGTATTGATTCCTTGATCTATTCTAAAGTTAAGAAACTTGATTACAAGAGAAGAGACTTGAAGCATTTTGAAAGTATACGATACTTGGTTTTCGAAAGTATAAGTCTCTTGGTTATGAAAAGAATGTAAGTGTCTAAAAGTATAAAGCTAGTATAACGGCTTTATGGGAAGTTAGTTATAATAGTTTTATGGAAAGTTAAAAGAGTAGTTTACTCCAGGTAATGATAAATGACTTGAAATAACGAAAGACAAATTGATTTAAAGGCATCAATTGCTTAAAGTGTTAAAAGAAAGAAGTCACTTGATTTAGAAGCCTATAAATGTATTTCTAAAAGGTATTGTGACTTGTCTTGAAAAGTAGGTATGACTTGATACTACGATTATTAGTATCTTGGAAGTTTATATGAAAAAGAGTCATTTTTAAAAAGAGTAGAAGTACGTAGCACTTTGGGTTAAATTTCCGGGTTTTTATAATGACATGTTAGTGCCTTAAGTAAACTAAAATGAGAGTGTATATGTATAAGACTAATAAGGAGTTAGGGGAATTTCTTAACTTGCTTATGTTATGTACGATAAGCCGGTAGTGCTTATGTTATGTATGATAAGCCGGTAGTGCTTATGTTATGTATGATAGCCGGTTGTGCTAGTGATATATTGTTCATTACGGGGTCATTCCCCGGGGTTTGTGGCATTTGCATATTCCGTGGATTTGCTACCCATGATGCGAGGAATACCTTATGCGAGTCCGTAAGGGCTTATGCGGGTGAAATAGTCCTATGCGGGGCGGACCAGTCTATCACGAGAATACCTCACGCGGTCTATACGGCTACTTGCGGATCTGATCTATGCGAAAGTTACCTCATGTGGGTCCATACGACCTTTGCGGGTGAAATAGTCTCAGGAGTAGGATTGCGTAATGACATACGGGCGGGTGGCCCTACTTTGATCATGAGCCTCCTATTTTTATGCAGTAAAGTATACTCTTGTTTACTCTCATTGTTAGTAAGGCAAAATGTACTGTTAATTGAGTTATCATACATGTCTCCAACTTTATTTTAGACTTATGATTTCACTACAGTACTTTCAGTTTCACATATTTGGTACATGTTGTACTGACCTCCTTCGGGGGGCTGCGTTCATGTCACAGGTAGAGTATACAGGTTGCTGATCTTCACTCTTAGGATCACTGTTCAGCTGTTGAAAATCTCCATTACTCCGGAGGCTTATCCTTAGTACAGATCCCTGGTATGGTCGGTTGTTGTACATTCAGGGGTATGGCGGGGCCCGCCATACGATTGTTATTCTTAAGTGCAGTAGTCATGTCTTGTGGATTGAGTTGTAAAGAAAAAAAAATGTATTCTGTTTTTTGATATTGTAAATTGTACGAAAGGTGGCCTCATCGGCTAGCCTGTTGTTGTTTATTGTCTAAGTGTTTACTTGTCTTTGTGTATGTTCATTGCTATTCTCGATGTATACTGAAAGGGTGCGTAGGGCACGATCAGCGAGCTTGGTCGGTCGTGACACTAACATTATTTCCTGCTCCCTTACCAACTCTCTTTTTCATTTATTTACTTTTATTTATTCAATTTCTCTGAAAATTAATAATTATTGTTATTCTTCTATACAATAATCAAATTAATTTTTCTTTCTCCTTCTACTAATTCATTACGAGAAATGCCAAAATTAATTTTTCTCTTAACTAAATTTTACATATATTGTTCATGATTTATGTGTCATATTAAAAATTCAAAATAACTTCATAAATAATTTTACTTATAATGGATTATCTTCCTCTTCCATCTCCCACCTTTTTATATTACATTTTCTCGTAATTAACATTTTCATATATTTCTATGAATTATGTGTATATTAAACATTCAAAAATAACTTCATAAATAATTTTGGTTATAATTGATCATATTCCCCTTCTATCTTCCACGTTCTTTAATACACACAGATCAAATCAACAAACGTTTTCCAATGTCTCTCGTAAATTATTGATAATTTTTGTAACAATGATATTGCTCTTAACATATTTTACACAAAATAACATTATAAATTTTAGAGAGATTAGAACATCAAAAATACTATCATTTCCTTATCCAACCATTTTGAAATATTTTTTACGGATCAAGTAGCACAAGTTATAACATTTTAGATTTTATTACTTTTTTAATCCAAATATTATACTCTTTCTATTTTTAAAGGATTCTTGATCTAATCATAATCTTAAATTATGCATATATAATTCTCATTAAAATAGAATTTAATTAATTAAATATTTAATAAACTATATCATAAGTTATAAATTGTAGTATAATTTTCTCTCTTTTTTCATACATATACCCTTCCAAATTGTCATCCTTACTTGAGTAATCGAATCAATTATCCTTCACATTTTACTAATTTATGAAACAATCTAAAAGTTACTTTCTATTTTGACTAATTTCTGTTACCATTTCTCATGTCTTAATATTCCTTATCATGTTTTAAACTAAGAAAAAATGTTTATATCCCTTGCCATGTTTTAAATCAAGAGAAAGAATTTGATGCCAGCACTAAAAATCCATTCCTCAATAAATGAAGAATCAACGTCTAGAGAAGGACAATAATTCTTATATTGAGGAAGAAAGTGAATAGAGAGACAAACAATTTTAGCTTAATTTATGCATTTTCAAGTAGTAAGATCGAAGAGTTCAAACCCAACAGACGATAGAAAAGATCTATGAAAATCTAAAAATTGGATGAATTTTGTCAACAACAATACATGAAAATCTTGACGACTACAATTTCATGTATCAATAAATAACTTTCCTATAAATTAAACCGTATTTTGAAAATTTAAAACTAATTTTACATTCGTATATACTACCAAGCTTATTAAACTTTGATTCACATGACTACGGAAGAATATATATATACGTGCTTCCTTGAGCAACATGCATACATGATTTCCTTTTTCTGCTTCAACTTTCGAAAACACTCTGTCCTGAAAACATAATAAGTTAACCTAAAAGAAACAAAATAATAAAATTAACTAAGCATATGAACATTTTAGAGAATACTAAATAACATAATCAAATTCTTAACAACTAAAAAGAAAAGCTTAAAAAAATATTAATATTATTATCTAAAGAATTCCTCCATTCACATCAAACACCCAAGCAAATTCCTTCTATGGTGGTGGCTATTGCACTACAAAAAATAGAGGATAACCAAGAAGACTCAAATCAGACTCATGTTCAAAGGTTTTATAAACTAGTTATAGTCTATCATGTCATGTCAGATATTCAGACTCATTATGCTTTCAGATTATTTCCACAATTATACTTTCAGATAATATAATTTTAGTATTCGAATTTATGTTTTAAATTGTTATTTCATGATATTAGATACCCATATTTATCTAACAAGTCATGTGGTTTGCTCGATCACATACAACAACAAGTGCATAATTGGTTTTTCTACGTACTATGCATTTATAAAATGCATAATACGTTTTTCTACGTAGTATGCATTTAGCAAGTGCATAATAGGTTTTTCTACGTATTATGCATTTAGCAAGTGCATAGTAAGAGTTTCTACGTACTATGCATTTAGCAAGTGCAAAATAGAATTTTACGTACTATGCATTTAGCAAGTGCATAATAAGTGTTTTTTACGTACTATGCATTTAGCAAATGCATAATAGTTTTTACGTACTATACATTTAGCAAGTACATAATAAGTTTTAGTATTTATATAAATAAAAATTAGTGTGACTTTAAGGTGTCATAAATTTGTATATTAAATAACTGGGGTTTATGATCACGAAAGATTTAGGGGTTATGAATGTTACTATTATTAATTAAGAGTAGAATTTATGAAAAATAAAGAGGTATGAGTTATGAAGATGACTTTATAAAATTAAAATATTGAGAAAATAAAAGACAATTTTAAAAAATTGAAAAAAAAGATAAATACTTTTCTTTGCCAAAGAGACGTGTCATATCACCTCATATGTGCCTAGCTTTATATAATATATATATATATATAGAGAGAGATATATATTTAATACAAGAGGGGAAGTGATGGAAAATATAATGGCAGATATAATGCTATTAAATGGTGAGTGAGTCTTTATTATGGGTGAATGAATGAAATATTTAATATTTTATTTAGTAAAATAGAGACATGAAGAGGAAAAAGTCTAAAAATTGAGAAAAAGATAAATGCCAATGAAGACCACAAAGAGGTGCCACATAAAATTGCATATTCCTAACTTTATTATATATTTTGATATTGATTATTTCATTAAGACATGTTTTTTGGACATATAAGTAGTACAATATGAAGAAAACGTAATATTGTGGTCAAGCATAAGCGATAAACTTTCACTATATTAGAATTAACTACGAATTTCGTCGCTGATTCTTTGCTAAATTGCTCGTAGCTTACATAATTTTTGATAATTTATCTCTAAATTAGATTAACGATGAATTTTTCTATTTAGCTACAAAATTTATCCGTCACTAAATGATGTTTTAGTAGTGTTTTATTAGTTAAATCCTTACTTAAAACACTACGGGTGACAATAACATAAGCTGTTATTTCTCTATTTATATCGTGGTTTTCTTTTTGAAAACATTGTATTGACGTTGTAACTACTATTGTTATACGTTAACGACATCGCGTAAATGAAATTTCACGGATAGACTTTTTAAAAAAAAACTTCTGATTGGTTATAAAAATGAATAAGAAATTATTTCTTATATATACAGTATTTATTTCGTACAAACTTTACATTTATCGTATATTGCTGTTACATATTACTTCAATCAAAAATATTTTGTCAATAGTATCTGTTGACACCTAATTTTTACCCTTCAATAATTTTATTTAGTTATTCAGAGTTCCCAAGTTACGGAGTGAAATATATTGTTCATAAAGCGAATATGATTTTACAAACCTATTTCGAGAATATTTTGTCATTTCATTTGACAAAATATCACTGGATATATATATATATATATATATATTGTATATCATATCCTAACTTTGCATAATTTGATCGTTAATTACGATTTTGGAATTTTAACCGAGAATTATAAATGTAATTTTCTTAAAGAATTTTCAAAATTAAGGATTAATGTCCCACTCCGTCAAATTTGGAAAATTATTAAATAAATACGACAATGGAATTACATCTCAATTTTAAATCATGTTTTAAATTTTAAAAGACATTTGCATTGACTTTAAGTTCCTAATTTCTAATCATTGTCAAATTTGGACTTAAAATGAAGCTTTTAGTCTAATTAGGTTATTTATAAAATATTCGATCATTGTTCTAAATTTAAAACATAACTACATTTGCAAAATGTGGCCATCATTAATTTTAAATCATAAAGAATGTGGACCATTTTTATTTGTTTTAATTCATTTTAATTGAGCCCAGGCTGATTTAGGCCTAGGCCCAAGACCAGATCGTCCAAACGGCAACAGAAAGGGCTGAACGTCCATTTGCCTTATTTCTCTCAAAAGCATGAAAACCCTAGTAGCGTCGCAACTTCGTCCTTGCAAAAAATAGCGAGACAAGCGTACCCATTTGCTTCACACAGAGCCACCAAGACCATAAATGACAAGAGCATTAATGTCTCTTGCCATTTAGCACCAGCACACCACCGTACCCACCCCCCAAACACCAGGTGAGGTCGCCCTTCTATCTGTTTTTTCTGCTAGCATTTATTGTACCTTGATCGACTTGCATTTTGAATCCTTTCATTATATTGATTGAGAACTACTATGGAGGGAATTCTTGAGTACCGAACAACAAAAGGAATGAACAAACTATCTAGGACATCTTCCCTCCCTTATGACTATGAAAGACAACCTTGACCTCTTAGAAGTCCTCACCAGGTACTGAGATAATGAAAGAATGGTATTTAGGTTTGGAGACTTTGAAATAACCCTGACCCTAGCAGAGATCGAGACTGCATAGAGAATGCAGGAACCTGTTTGAGGAGGAGAAAGTAACCCGACTGCAACCTTCTAATACCCCACAAGCTAATATTATCCTTAGCTAGTGCCAATTGGATATTCGGCATGACCATAGCTTTTAGGGATCTCCATACCCGATTTGGGTTCACCCAGGGTTACATAGAGAATTCGGTAGAGTTCCACTCATTTGCCGCTTGGAAAACTACTCGACCTTTAGCCTTTGCCTTATGCCTTCTAGGGACCATGATATTTTCCAAAGACCGTCACCAAGCCCTAAATACCCAGGTCATATTTGTCACCCATGCTATCTTTAATGGTATAACCACCAACGAGGAAACCAAATACTAGGACCTAGTCATAGTTATCCTTGCCGAAATCTACCGAGCTTTAGGTCAATGTCGAAACCTACATGGATATTTCCAAGGTTGTAATCTTCTAGTCCAATGGTGGATCATTAAGCACCTCCACAAAATCGAGGTTCCATTATACCGAGACCCTGACCGTAAAGAGGATGACCTTCTAGTCACTTATCCACATCCCGAGACCTAATCCAAAGAGGGGCAAACTTTCATCTTTTCTAGGCTCCGAGAGGATATCATCCATTAAAGGCCAAAAATGGCCTTTCCTACCACTTCTGGGGATCAAGGGAATCCGACCATTTGGAAATATGGGTGAGAACTTGTATGACTACAAGGGAGACAAGATCGAGGGAGTTACTGACATCATCCAAAAGTGGAATGGTCGAATCAGATGGGGTCCAAAAAGTTTAGACGATAGTCCTCTTCACCCAGGTCGTGATGAGGACTATGTAGATTGGATGATGGCACATTTGCAAGGTACCCTCACACCGGATCCTAACCTCTACTATACCAAATAAGATCGGTATTCAAAAGCTGAGATCCAAGCTTGCCGCATTAGAAGACAAACGGATGATTGGGACGCCAAGTACCAAAAGAAAATACAGCATAATCAAGTTATCATAGCCAGTTTGATCGAGGAGGTCGATTTCACTAAGGAGTGTCTCGAGGATTGAGACACTCATATAAAGAAAGCTATGGATAATGATGGACCGATGACACCCATATAGAGGAGTCGATGGGTGGGTCAGTTCTGATATATACTCATCTCCAGATTTAGACCGCCTTTCAAAGGGCCAAGAAATGTCAGATTGACAGAGCTTCATCGTCAGCCACCGGAGGCGACTTTTTATGACTTTACTTCTTTATTCATGCTTTGTAATCCCTTCGGGGAAGATATTATTACTTTAATGAAAGGATTATGAGGGCAATGGTTTGATTAACATTTGGCACATTCAAGCTTCAAAAGATAAGAAGCCTTAGAATAACGAGGCATAAGAGCACAAACATTATAATTGTTTATGTGCTTATGTGATATAAACTGCTTATATGCCTTCATGTATTTCCGGACACAATCTCAAAAAAAAAAAACACCAAAAGCTATCTAATTTAACCTCCCCTTAAAGGTTGGTTTGCTACTAACAGAGACTCCGAACAATCATCGTGCCACATTACCAGTCATTAACTTATCAGCGATGAAGAGACCGATGAGTCGCCTCAGGTCAAGATATGTAAAATTGATGCAAATATCGAGTTGGCAAGAGCCAAATTAAAGGAAGTTGACTATAAGACTAATGTGGCGAATGCCAAAATGAAAGAAGTGGATAAAATTCAAGAATTTATGGAGAAGTTGACTGAAAAGTCTCCCGAAGGAAAACCATGACACCGAAGTCTTCCCAACGAAGTCTAAACCATGATGGACGACTATATCCCTTTGACCCAACTACCAAAAGGATACCCAATACCGTATGGGGAAGAAAGTGGAGAACATGATAAAGTGGTCCCAACTATCAACAAAGCTGCTAAACAATGTGGGACGCCACAAGGGTCTTCCCGCAACCATCCCCATTTTGGTGGGCGATTTCCCTCAAAGCCCGTGGATCCTGCTTTAGAGTCACACCAAGGGAAGTGCGCAACATCGAAGTGTTTGACAGGATGAAAGCCATCAGACGAGCAAACACTAGCCCCAAGTTCCTTCTAATTTGCGCACCTCCCTTGCTCATAAAAGGTGCCCATACCATATAAACCAGCTCGGCCACAACATGGATGAATATGCGACCTTCAAGGAAAAGGTCATCAGATTGATCGACCAAAACGTTATCTGCCAATTGTAGCGACCTCACTCCCTACTGGTACATGACTCTTCCATGCCCGATATAGGAATCACCACAGGCACACAACTTTGGCAGTACGATTTCGCTGCTTTTGGGGATTCGTATGCCCACCTCTTCTCACTGCTATACCGCATTATGAAGGTTCAACCTCTCCAAACTACCTACAAAATCTTCCTAAGCACTTCAAAGAGAATATATACTAGTACCACTCGGGAGCTCCTCGACATGACATTAAAGAGTGTGAAGCCTTCAAGTTTGAATTGGTGCATTTGGTTAACATCGGTAAGATCTGGCCCGTAACATATGGCCGCTTTTAGAAAGTCCATCAGAAAATATATGGTAGTAAGGATGAAGAACCGCCATGGTTTCAGGGTGAAGCCATATTTTAGGTAATTTATGTATTCCAATGAGTAGCGCTTAGGTACATTTTCCATATTAAAGCGGAATCTATCCATAAAGGTTGTAGACATCTCTTTCATGAGTCCCAACGGTTGAGATCTTGCATTGTGAACCATTTAGAGGCTTTACCCATGAGGCTTCGACTGAAAAGCATCATTAGCAGTGCCTCATTTCCTTTGGCCCTGACCAGCTGGTCATAGTAAGCTTTTAGGTGAGCTTTGGGGTTTCCCGTGTCATTGATATGTTTAAATTTGGGCACTTTGAAGCCCTTCGACAAATCCAAGTCGGGATGCATACATAGGTCATCGTATCTCAGTCTCATAGCTTTGTGGGAGCCATTGTTAGCCTTTTCAAACATATCATTCATCTTCTATTCTATTTCTTTATCCCTTCAATCTTTCTCGGCCTTCTAGACCTTTTCCATCTCCTCGTAATGATCTAATTTTGACGAAGAGTTAATAGGAGTGATTGTGGTATGGAAAGATACAATAGGGTGCTCGGGGTGACTTTTGGGAGTGCCCGCAACTCTAAGAGTTGTATGGGTAGTAGTGTTTTGGTGAAAACTGGGATTGGCATAAATTGGTGGCACATAGAAGGTAGGCGTGACAAGTTGGTATCAAAGCTAAACCAGGTTAAGAGATTCTAGGAAGTTTTTTTCGAGTTGGGTGTTTGAACGGTTACTTATTGCGACGGTGTGCGCGCCACCTTAGTAATAAGTGAACGGAATAACATCCTAAAGTTTCCCTTCTTTCGTACTCTTCTCGTGCCTACCTTGAGTCTTTTCAAAGACTTGATTTCTCGTACTACCTCCTTCACACGGGTTAGAAAAGAGGATTGTACAACGTAATACTGACTAATATGATTTGTGTAGATGGCGATTATAAGGCGAGTTCCAACAAAGAGGGAAGTACTCATGGAACAGCAAAGGAATGAGAGCTCGGATGAAGTTCATGCGTCGTAATATGGACTCGTAAGAAAATGGTGAATTCACAATCGGGCTCGAGGAGGTTCATCACGGCTCATGTACCTCCATTGACGTAGTGTTGTCCGAAGGAGCGGAGAAAATGTCGGAGAAAATGTTGGAAGAACGAGAGTCAAATGGCCCAAGAAACGGTGGGACAAAACTAGATAGACTCATAGAGTTAATGGCAGTGCGATTCACACATGGTTCGCCGCGCTAGTGTCTCTGTCGCCCAGCCCTAGAACCAGACGGCCCGGGGACCGGTGCGCGCACCGCGGGCCAGAGTGTAGAATCTCAGCGATGCACGATGAGGCTATGGCAAATTTTATGAGGAGAAGAGAACCATCAGACTCGGGGAAGGACCCCGTAGGCAGATGGTATTCTCGATGAAGTTGAAGACTTAATGTTCACATTGGAATGCGTGGAGGCAGGCGCCAACTTGGTAGCGCATCGACTAGTGGATGATGCAGGTGTGGTGGAGAAATTTTAGGAAAAATCGTCCCCCGATGTCACCACCAATGACTTGGGGAGGGTTCAGAGCGGCATTCATTGAGAAATTTATGCCTAATACGCGCAAGGATGCGCTCAGACGGGAGTTTGAACAATTGAAGCAAGGTGACCGCATTGTACAAGAATATGATACACAGTTTGTGAGGTTATCGGCATACAACACACATGTCGTCCCTACAGAAATGGATAGTCAAGCGATTTGTAGAGGGTTTAAACCCGAACATAGCAGAGAAGGTGGTGGCGTTAGCCAACGATCGAACTTATCTTCAGATTGTCGATATGGCTTTGAGGTTAGAAGGTTTCGCTAAAGAAAAAAGAGAATATTCGCAGAAGACATTTCGGACGTCAGGATCATTTAACCAGAGTCAAAATCGAGCGGGGAGTTTAGTAAGGGATCTTCAGACCGAACCAATCGTGGGCGATCTTATTTCAAGCCTAAGCACGGTTGGTCTAATTACCAAGGTAGCGAGGCAAGGCCACCAACCCTAACACGTGAGGCGACAAACCGTTGTAAGATTTGTCAAAGAAAACCTGGAGAATGTCGGCTCTAACGAAGACATGTTATAATCGTGGAGAGTCGTGCCACTATGCCGTGGATTGCGAAGAGGACTCAAACTCAATCTATTCGGGGAGGTCAAGCAACCACAACCGCTACATGGAAAATCGGAAACCAACCCGCGAGTCGTGAGGTCAACAACCAAACAATTTAATCGGCTCTACGCTTTGCCCGGAGGAATGAGGCGAAGCGTCTAATGCGGTGGTCGCGGTATTTTGCTAGTCTCGAGTATTCTGCATTTGTATTATACGATTAGGCTCTACATTTTCATATGTGTCAACGGGCTTTGCTAAGAATTTACACGTAGAACCTTCTTATTTAAGTGAACCTTTTGAGGTTATGACACCATGGGGCCTCATTTGGGCCTCTCGGGTGGTAAATAATTTCCATTAGAAGTGAATGGCGGGAACAATGGTGAACTAGAACAACTTGATATGGTAGACTTCACGTCATTTTGGGTATGGATTGGTTGTCGGCATGTTATGCCATGTTAGATTGTCGACGAAAGATAGTGAGATTAACTTTTCCTGAGAACGAAGTTGTTATAAGGGTAGGGTTGGAATATCCTCAGTCGCTTTATTTCCTACCTTGGGGCTCAAAAGTTATTGAGAAGTCACAGTGGAGTATGCATATCGGCTAATATAGTGGATACCCAAAGGAATCCCAGATGAATGATGTTCTATTGTTCAAATTTTAGGAGGTTTTCTGAAGATATTCTAGGCCTTCCTGATAGAGAAGTGGAGTTTGCTATAGAGTTAATTAGGGTACAAGACCCATTTCTATCCTCCATATCGAATGACCCAATTTGAATTGAGAGAGTTAAAAGAACAATTGAAGGATCTTACGGATAAAGGCTTTATAAGGCCTAGTGTTTCCCAGGGTGCACCATCTGTTTGTGAAAAAGAAAGACGGATCGCTCGAATGTGCATCGATTATCGGCTCAATAAGGTCACGATCAAGAACCGGTACCATTACAAGAATCGATGATCTTTTGACCAACTTGAGGAGCTAGCTATTTTTCCAAGATTGATCTCGTTCGATATCACCGGTGAAAATAAATCCGGATGATATATCCAAAACGACCTTTAGAACCGACACGGGCCATTATGAGTTCTTGGTCATGTCTTTTGGGTTAACAATGCCCCAAAGCCTTTTATGGATTTAATGAGCAGAATCTTCAAACCATTCCTAGATTTGTTCGTGATTGTGTTCATAGATGATATCCTAATCTCTGATAAGAGTGTTGAAGAACATGAAGAGCATCGAGGTAGTCTTGAGTCTTGAAACAGGAGAAACTATATGCTAAATTTTCAAAGTGTGAATTTTGGTTGGAAGATGTAGCCTTTTTGGGTCGTGTTGTGTCGAGGATGGAATTATGGTAGACCCCGTAAGATAGAAGCAGTGAAGAATCGGTCAAACCGACCACCGACAGAGGTTAGAAGTTTCTTGGGTTTGGTGGGTATTATAGAAGATTCGTAAAGGTTTTCTAGTCTTCTTGCTCTTTGACCCGGTTGACTCAAAAAGCGGTTAAGTACCAGTGGTCAGAAGCATGTGAAGCAAGTTTTCAAAAACTAAAGGAATTGTTGACTACTATACCAGTCCTAACCTTACCATCGGGACAAGAAGGGTTCACAGTCTATTGCGATGCCTCTAGAGTTGGGTTAGGATGTGTCTTGATGCAGTTTGGAAAGGTTATTGTGTATGCATCTAGACAATTGAAGATACATGAGAAGAATTACCCAACTCATGACTTGGAATTAGCTGCGGTGGTATTTGCCTTACGAATATGGAGACATTATTTATATGGTGTGCATGTGGACATATTTACAGATCATAAGAGTTTGCGATACATAACCACGCGGAAGGATTTGAATCTCGACAAAGAAGATGGTTAGAGTTGCTTAAGGATTATGACCTTAGTATTCTTTACCATCCGGGAAAGCTAACGTGGTGGTGGCGACTCGATGAGAGATCAATGGCGCAGCCCATTTGACAATGCAAAAGAAGGGTATTGTTCGTGAGGTACAAAGATTGGGAAACCTCGGGGTTAACTTAACTAAGATCGGTGAAGGTAGGGTGGTGGTACATGATACCTCGCGATGCGCCTTCGAGAAATAAAGAAAGTCGGTTTGTTGGATTTGGAGAGGATCAACAGGAAAACCTTCACGATTTACATTAGGAGATAATGACGGAACCGCCCGGTATAAGGGTAGGTTATGTGTTCTAAGGTTAATGATCTAAGGAGGAAGATCTTAGATGAGTGTCACAACACAAGATATTCCATTCATCCGTGGTCAACAAAATGTATCAGACCTCAAGGCAAATTCGGTGGGACGGGATGAAGAAAGACGTTGCGGAGTTTGTCGGAAGGTGTCTTATATGTCGTGGTGAAAGTTGAACATCAAAAACTCGCGGATTACTTCAGACATTCAAGTCCCCGTGTGGAAATGGGAGGCGATTCATATGGATTTCGTGGCTGAATCTGCAGAAAACTCGAGAAGGGTATGATTCTATTTGGGTGATTGTTGATGAAACACAAAGTCACCCATTTCTTACCGTCAAGACTACGACGCGCACCACAAGATGCAGCGATTTATTTGAAGGAGATTGTGCGGTTACACGATTCCTTTACAAATTATTTCAAATAGGGTTCCCGATTCACCTCACACTTTTGGCAAAGTTTCCGAGGTCTCGGGACAAAAGTTAAGTTAAGCACGACTTTCCACCCGCAAACAGATGGGCAAGGTGAGCGAACAATTCAAACACTTGAGGGCGTATTTGCGATCTTGTGTGTTAGATTTTCGAGAATCGTTGGACCATCTTTGTCTAATTGAGTTCGCCACAACAATAGTTTTCACTCTAGCATACAAATGGCCCCGCTTGAAGCATTATATGGGACGAAAATGTAGGTCTCCACTGATGGTTCGAGGTGGGTGACGCAACTTGTTCGGACCAAGTCATTCAAGAAACAAATGATAAGGCAGATGATTCGAGCGGATCAAAAGCGACTCCTAGCCGTCATAAGTCTTATGCGGATCATCGGAAAAGAGATCTTGAATTCCAGAGAGGAGAAAGTATTTTTAAAAGTGTCCCCCGATGAAGGAGTGATGCGTTTTGGTAAGAAAGGAAATTGAGCCCAAGGTTTATTGGGCCATATGAGATCTTGCGAAGAGTGGGAATGTGACTTACGAATTAGCACTTCCACAAGAAATTTGGAAGGCGATCATCCGGTATTTCATGTGTCAATGTTACGAAAATACTTGCGATCAAGTCACGTCATCCTTCCCGAGATAGTTCTTAATAAGGAGCTTGATATGAAGAAGTTAGGTGGAAATACTTGATAGGAAGGTTAAGCGCCTTAGAATAAAGATATTGCTTAGTGAAGGTCTATGGAGGAACCATTCCACCAGAAGCCACACGGAAGCCAGGGACGCGATGAAAGTCAAATATCCATTCCTATTTTACTAAGGTAATAAAAAAAAATGTTACATAGTACTTCATATGTGTTCCATTTGCGTGTCTATATGCATGTGTTACAACCTTATTCCATTCGAGGCCGAATACTTCTTAAGGAAGGGAGAATGTGAAGCCCCAAATTAGTGTTACAATAACAATAAACATTATTGGGTCTATGTGATTATGTTACGACCTCATTCACATTCGAGGACGAATGTTGCTTAAGGAGGAGAGAATGTAAAATCCGAAAAATAAATAAATAATATATAGTTGTGGTTGAGTTAATAAAAAAAATATATATATATATATATATAAGAAAATAAAGAATAAATTGCATGAGATAGAGTTAGTGTTAAAGTTGGATAAATAGATAGATAAAATGAAAAACAAAAGTGCATACAGCAAAGTGCACGTACCACACTCCCACTCCTTCCCCTCCCCTTTCGGAAGAGTGGTACACCTCTCTAATATGATCATATAGAACCAAAAATGAGGTAAAATTGACATACGGTTTGAAAGTTATCATAGTTCAAAGTTCCTGCCTTAGATTTGGTCGAAATTCGAAAAGGCATAATTACGGACTGTTTTTATTGAGTTTTACTTATTAGAATTATATGAAAATTTACATGGTGGTAAATCTCTCTGTTACGGACATATATAGATAAAGAGTTATTAAAACGGACTTACGAGTTGAGAGTTATTGTAGTTTGAAGTTGCTGCCTCGGATTCATCGGAATCCAGAAGGGCAGGACGTTGAAAGCAATAAGCTGCACAAATCTGTGGGTAATATGAAAATTGTTGCTAAATGAAAGTTCTATATATCTCTGTTGTGGAAATTTTGAGACCTTACGGGTCTATCCGAATTCTGGATTGAGAGTTATCATTTGTTTAAAGTTTACGCCTCGGATCTATCGAGATCCGGGAAGAGCGCGAATAAAAGGGTAAAAGCGTACCAAATGGTGCGAATATGAAAGGATGGTTCACATGGAGACGTGTAGCTCTCTGTTCTCGTCGTTTGAGATTTTATAGGGCTTGAGCGGGTTTCTGATTAGGAGTTATGACTATTCTAAGATTGGGTGTTGTTTAATAAAATTCTGCGAAATAAATTTCATGTGGGTGTTTTGAGGATAAATTTGTGTTAGTTACCCAAAGTAGTTTTAAATGAAATTTGGTACGATGAAATATCCCGTCTTACCTTAGTTTCCGAGAAACACCTTAGTTGGAGTTATGGTTAAAAGTTATAATCGTTACAAGTATGAATGTGAGAATGTTAGAAAAGAGAATAGTATTTATTCGATCTTACGAAAAATATGAAAAGTGAATACGTGTTCACATAAATATATAAATATATAATGGATCGGGTTGCGCAACAAAGCGTAAAGTGAATATGTGTTCACAAATACGTAAATATAATGGATCGACGCCGCAACAAAACGTAAAGTGAATACGCGTTCACAAATACGTAAACATAATTGATCGGGTTGCCGCAACAAAACGTAAAGTGAATACGGCGTTCACAAATACGTAAATATAATGGATCGGGTTGCGCGCAACAAAACGTAAAGTGAATACGCGTTCACAACTACGTAAATATAATGGATCGGGTTGCGCGCAACAAAGCGTAAAGTGAATACGTGTTCACAAATACGTACATATAATGGATCGGGTTGCACGCAACAAATATGAAAGATGAATACATGTTCACTATATATAAATATGAAAAGTGAATACGCGTTCACAAATATATAAATGTAATAAACATGTGGAAATGCAGGAATGTCTTAACGTCTAATACGAGATAAAATGAAGTGTTAGTTAAGCGAAATTTCTATGAGGAGTTGTTGCATATTTAAAAATGTTGTAACGATATGTTTTTGCAATATGCTTATTACGTTATAATATGTTTTGCGCTTGGAATATTGTGGTGTTACTTTGAATTGCGAGGTAAGGTTCTCACCAAATTGGATGGTAGAGTGACTCTTTATTTAACATGTTTCAGAAAGCGTGATAGAAGAAAGGCTCCACGCCAAGGCTAGCGATCGTCCATGACCTCTTGTCATACAAGTCCATTGTTCGGGCTTGGTACTCGTCGAGTTCGTAATGTCGGTTCAATGTCTCGAAATGCGGGTGTGGAAGGTCTCCTTCCAACTTAGAATAATCTTTGTCAGTATGTCTATGTAGAAACAATATTTGCACGAGCATGAGCTCGCGTTATGTTTTTTTCTTATAAAGTCATAAACAGATTTCTTTATTGTTATTTTTATTAATCGCTCCGTATTTGAATATAAGTTTAAATTTCTAAATAAAGAGAATTAAATGGTGCTCCTGGTGGAAAATAATTGTCCAGATGCCATCACGCCCTAAGTAAAGACTTAGGAAAAGTCGGGGCGTGACACAACTATAAAAAAGAGGTCGTAGTCATGGATCAAGGCGTGAAGAGATCAAGGAGATGCTATGCTCCCAAAGAACCGGCACGGGAAGCACCCCAAAGAAACCAATCTAAGAAGGCCCATCACCGATGGAGAACCGAAAGGCTTTTGGAACCAAATGCAACCAAAAGATTACTCCATTATCGAACATCTACAGAAGACACCAGTCAGAATTTCGGTGATATCACTACTCCTAAATGTCCCGACCCGACGGCAGTGCGACCGGTGCCTACCCGCACCGCACCACCTGTCATATATAATCACACGGATACCAAGGATAATGTAGGAATCTGTAAATCATATCAAAATAAAAAAGCCGGCAAGACCACCACTAAATACGGGAACATCCCACAATGAGTACAACTTGCCAAAACTCATATACAATCTACACAAGTCCAAAACACATCTACCACCCACAACTGTCTACAGGCCTCTAAGAATACAATAATAAAATATGACGGGACAGGGCCCCGTCGTGCCCCTAAATACGCGTAAGTAAAAAATAAGGTTCTGTACCAAAATGACTAAGATCCGAATCAATGGAGCTCTCCAAACAGCTGAACAGGAATCCTAGACTAGAGGATCACCAACCTGAGCACATGTACATGCGGGCATAAATGCAGGCCCCCGAGGAAAGGGTGTCAGTACGAAATAATGTACTGAGTATATAAAACATGAAGTAATGTAAAGAAGATCATAACTGGCCAAGGATAACAGGAGACATGTATAGTAATCAAAATACCAATGCAACTGTGCCATATAAAAATGAGAGTCAACTGTGCCTTGTAAAAATGAGAATCATATCAAAATCATGGATGTCTGCCCATAGAATCATCATGTCTATATACATATAGCGTGTCCCGGCCCTCTAGTGAGGGACTCGGTGGAATCATCATAATCATGGATACCTGTCCATATAATGTATCCCGGCCCATTCTGGGACTCGATGAGCTCATCATCATCATGGATGCTTGTCCATGGAATCATCATATATATACTATAACGTATCCCGGCCCATTCTGGGACTCGGTAGAACAATGCAAGGTTGCGCACGAACATAGACCCGCCCGGGACTCGGTGAAATGATATAATCACATCAAACACGAATAGAGTATCATGAGAAACCATATGCAATTTAAATCATCATTGGGAAAATCAAGGCACTATATATCATGTATCATTTTAAATCATCATTAGGAATTATGATTCATTAGAACTATGTACGTCCTCCGTACACTCATTTATGAAAATCATGCCAAAAAGAAGAAAGGATAGGTTCACATACCTTTTAGTCGAACTAACCAACTCAATATTAGAATACGTCTCGTCTAGTACTTCAACCTATAATAATGGTAATACGTCCGTCAATTCTATGATTACTAGTTTACTTTATATAGAATGCTGACTCTCTTTTCTATAAAAATTCGGGCAGCACTTCCCTATTTATATGCACATCCACAACTTACAAACAAAGCCATCAATACCAATAACAAGATGCAACTTAAAGATATAACCAAAACAATCTCAAATACTCCATATACGCCATCATAATACATTCCTTTTATTTTCGTTCATGGAAGACAACAACCAAGGGGATTTATACATTTATTTCTCATGTTAATCCATATCAAATCAGCCCCTAAAACAGTCCATATACTAACAATAACAAGAATATAAAGTAACACCTTCCTACACTTTAATTTCTTTAAGACATGTATTAGTAATTACCACAATGTGTATACAAGTTCATAACCTAATTTTCAGCATTATAATCTTAACAAAACAGCCCCTAATACATCACAACATTGTCCAATAATTTCTTGAAGTTCTCGACCACAACATGTCATAATTCCATAACTCTTCTCTTAATTCCTAAAATCCAATTTCATATTTCAATACTTCCATATAACTAATTACAACTTTAAATATCAATGTTTCTTTTCAATTTCAATGTGCAATTAGTGACAATAATAACAACACAACAATCAAAGCCAATGTATACTAAAACAGTCCCCAAATCGGTAATAGTCATTCCATTCGGCTCAACAACATCAACAACAATCACATGCAATCTCTTATTTTCAATTCTTCTTTAACATGAGTTCATTCCTTAATTTATAACATCTTGCAACTCCAAATATACCATAAGAGGAAGAAATCTTACCTTAATTTTTGCCCAAAACAGTCCCTATTTGCACACACCCACTGCTCCAATTTTCTTTACCATTTTCACAATTTCTTCAACTCAAAATGACATGCATGTATTCTACAAATTTAATCCATCTTACTTACATGTTTTTCTTTCAAATAATTCCTCTTTAAGACTGAAATTCCAGGGCTCATTTTCGGTCCAGTGGCTACCGTGACCCAATGTTTTGTGGTGTTACCTTGGCTTATAATTTGTAGAAAAACTTAGTCTAGGAAGAGGGAGATAAAAGCTTCAATTTGGCTATGGAGATGTGGTGATTTTCGACTAGGAAGAAGAGGGAATAAGTGAAAGAGGGATTTGAATTAGTGTGGGGAGATGGAAGGTTTTAATTGTCTAAGTGTGCAGATTTATCATTTGCACAAGTACTAAAAATAAGTTTGCAACTTGGTCCAATTCCCACAATTAATTAATTTTGGATCCCACTTCTTTTAAATCTTAAAAATTCCATAAGACCTCGTATTCTCGATATCTTAATTTACATAATACGTTACTAATCCATAACGGGAATATATAACTATCATTATAAATTTCCATCGTCACACTTGTAATAACCAAAATTATTCCGGAATCACATCATGTTGTATACTAATTTCCGGATTAGCATGTATAAGTACACTTTATATCCAATATTCAAATTTTAATTTCTTACTTACGTTCTCTAATTATCGTCGTAAACTTACGAGGTGTAACACTAATCTCTACACAACATCGCCTAACCTTAATGAAAGCACTAGACGAAGTCTATGTCCCGACATGAAAAAGTAGTGAAACATTGGCCAATGTATTGGGATACGTGATAACGACACATCAAATTTCCTTCTCTGACAAAGAATTTTCAAGAGAAGGAATGGCTCATATCAAGGCTCTTCACATCGCTGTTAAGTACTGAGGCAAGTTAATTTCTAGGGTACTTGTTGATAGTGGGGTCAGACTCAACATATGCCCCGTGTCGAGATTGAAGTAGTTAGGGTACGATATTGGGAATGTATGCAAGAGTCATACCAATGAGAGAGCTTTCGATGGGGCACAACATGACCCCGCGAGTGAAGTGGACCTCGATATACAAATAAGGCCTACCAAATTCACCACATAATTCTATATCATAGACATCAACACCAACTACAATCTTCTATTAGGGAGATTGTGGATACACATGACCGGAGCCATGCCATCATCCTTCCATCAAGCAATGAAGTTCATCTGGAAAGATCATGAGGCTGTGATCCATGGAGCGGGAAGTATCCACAACTATCCCGAAAATGCTTTACCAGTAATTGAAGAGGTCCCAACAGACACTGATTTCCACATAGTGGAACTTGCAATATTTGATCGCTGAAGGGACTATGAAGATATTCCAATATTGCTTGCCCATAAGACGGTCATTGACATTATGCTTTAGAATGGGTTTGAACCTGGTAAAGGCTTGGGGCGAGAGCTCCAAGGCATTCGAGAGTTGGTGGAACTTTCAAAAAATAAGTACCGTTTCGGCCTAGGGTACATACCAAGCTCGACAGAATCCTCTAAAGTTGTGAAGAAAAAGAGAGGACCTCCATAGATGAGAAAGTTTTTGTTACACCCCGTAAGTCCAGGGCATGTAAAAGAGAATGTACGTAAGGAATCAAGACTTGGAAATTAGTACGAAAGGAAGAATTGTTTTTCCGACGGAAAAATCTTTCGAACGTCGGAAAGGAGAAATGTTCGTTAAGGAGAATTAGATTCTCAAAATGCATTATTTGAAGAGTATGGAACTTATTAACATTATGGAAATTTATTTTTACGGATTTGGTCATGTGGGGCCCACCCGGGGAATTTTACGTTTTGTGGGGCCCACGAGGGTTACAGAATTTTATGGACGAATGAGAGGGCGACACGTGGCACCCCCACACATGGTCTTGGTCGAATTTAGTAAGGGTAAAATGGTCATTGACCATCTTGAAAGATAAGTCTTCAAAGCTTGAGATTGTTGACCAAGTCAACTTGCCACTTGGGCTTGATCCTAGTGAAACTCATCTTAGCCACCCATTTGTTTAAGTCTTGGCCCTCCAATGTGTTATATAAGCATACTACTAGTGCAAGACAAGGTCTTCAACACTTAAAAAATATCACAACACATTTGTTCTTGGAGACTTGCTCTCGGGTTTGATAAATTCCCACACAAAAATTTTTAGTTTGTGATCCATTATTCACAAGACTTAAACCCAATGTCCCTAAGGGTATTGTAAGGATATCTCAATAGAAAGATTTCGGAAAAACGACGTTTTCGTATTAGTCGCAAGGCGGAAACTTAAGGAGTTCTTCAACTTTGAAGTTGGAACTTGAAGATGAGTTCTTCATAGTCTTCTAAGGAGTGCTTGGAGCGGATTGGAACATAAGGAAAGGAGCTAAGAATTGCTAAGGCGCGACTTTGAATCTTGGAAAATTTTAAGGGCTTATAAAGGTATAGATCTTGTCGTTTTAGCAATTAAGTTTACTTATTGTTGTAGCTATGGAAAATAGCAAGCATGAGTTATATATATTGAAGTTTGATAAGTGTTTTGGCTATTGGAACCCTAATCCGAAAACTAGCATGTTTAGCCTTAAGATTACAATTCAAGTTGATTATTCGTTAAGTCGTCGCATGTTGTAGAAAGAAGAAAATTGTAGTTGTTGAAGTTGTTTATAACTATATAACATGTTAGACCTTAGAACTTGGAATTTGGAAAAGGATTGGAAAAGACTTTGAATTGTTGGTTATGTTGTTGGCCGAGAATGGCTTGAATATGGAACTACTTCGTATGAATTGTGGGGCGGAATTTTTACACGTATTGTAAGGCGTGTAATCCCCTTTGGTTGGTTGTTGTTTTGAGCCTTAAATGTGGCATGTTTGGTTATTGTATTCGGCCTTGAAAAAGGTGGCAAAGTAAGTAGAAACAAAGGAAGTGCTGCCCGATTTTCCGTAGAATTAGAGACCGCTTACTTAGTATTATTCTACGTTAGAAACTAGAAATTGATAGTCATGTTGTGACCATTATAGGTTGACAATTCTACGTACGACGTATTCGGCTTAGCTTGTGGATTTAGCCGAAAAGGTATGTGAACTATCTTCTCTTCTAGCATGATTCCTTAAGATAAAGAAAGTATGTCCTACTCCTTAAATGATCCATTCCTTGGTTGTATTTGGATTGCCTAAAATAGAATTTGTTCTATGTACTTCCTTGATTGTATTTTGATGTTTAAATTGTAAGTTGTATAATCCATTTCCTTAGTGAAGTTGGATTCTTATAAGTGAGTATTTTTCTTAAAGTACATAGAGTCTTGAAAAGGAAGGGATTCCCAAATCTTTTGGCTAGTGCCTTAGTTCCAAAACCTAAGGGTTGTTATAATGACTTTAGGGGAGTCAAAAGAGTGATTTACTTAATTGTTTTAAAAGAGGAGAAATGACATGATTTAAGAGAAGAAACTTGTTTTCTAAATATTAAGAGACTTGAAGTATTTTGGAAAGTTAAGAACTTGATTTGTAAGTATGTGATACTCGGTTTTAAGTATAAGTCTCTTGGTTATAAAAAGGAATGAATATGTCTAAAACCATAAAAGGTTATAACGGCTTTATGAGAAGTTGGTTATAACAGCTTTATGGAAGGTTAAGAAAGTTGTCTATTTTGATTATTAGGCATAAGTTGCCTAGATTGTCAAAATTTGAAGTTACTTGGTTTCAAGCTTTGAAATGAGTTTCTAAAAGTGTAGTAACTTACTTTGAAAAATAGACATGCCTTGATACTACGGGTGTTAGTATCTTGGGGTTTTACATAAAAAGGAGTCTTTTGAAAAGAATGTACGTACGTAGTACTTTGGCTTGTTTAATTGAGAATTATTCTATGTATGCCTTGATAAGTACTTTGGCTTGTTCAATTGAGAATTATTCTATGTGTGCCTTGATAAGTACTTTGGCTTGTTTAATTGAGAATTGCCAATGTGTGCTGGTGATAGCATTTGAGTACAAGTATTATGTTTTATTACGTTGCTGCGACTCTCGGTTGGAGGGTCGGCTGCCTTGTTGTAAGTTTACTTGGACGTACCGACAGTGAGGTGGGATTCCACGGGTATTGATGCGCGGTAAGATGCACACACTTTAAACGCAAGTGCACGTTATCGTGACAAGTAGTATAGTCTTGATAAGACCGAATATCGTCCTCAAGGATTAGGGTTCAATTACCAACTATCTATTTTTTGGTATCTATTTGGTAAATTGATATTTAGATTTGTTGTTTTTAACTAAGGATTATAAAAGCTATTTAACTAAAAGGATTTACTTCAGTGATGATGAGAATAGGGCTTCCACGTCTCCTCACTATCCGCTTATGCTACTTATTAATGCAATAACTTATAGTCTTCTTCTTTTGGAGAAAGCATGTTCACTAAATCGTTTTATACTCCCGTTAGGGTTATATAAACACTCAACCCCAGTATTTCACCTTACCTACCTTTCGGTGATAAGGATAACTCTATAAGAGGATTAAGAACAAGAACCTAGTTAACCGTCACGCACAATGTGCAAAATTAGGGGTTTTAAGCCTCTCATTAACGCTACATAAATAATTGAGGTATTTTCATCCCCAATCCAAGAATGTCTACCCAACTTACAGCATATTCACAATCCCCTTCTAATCGATTAGAAATCATATAGTGATAATTAGTTGTCAATTAATTACCAAGAATTCAACTCAAATATTGGATAGATCTCAACAAGAAGAAGAATAACCATAAGCATGCATTAAATCATAACATAAGTTTCTAGAGATTCAACATGGAAAGACCTATAGAGGATTAGTTCCTAGCCATTGACATAATGAGAACTAATCTCATGCTCATCATACAAAAAGCGAAATAAAGAAAAGAAAAGGAAAATAAATTACTAGACTATGGTCTTGATCTCTAAGCAAAGCCTTACATTTGTGCAAGAGAACCTTAAAAGCGCCTAGGGTTCTCCTTTTATAGTGAAAACCGCCTCAACTTTTCCTGCAGCGACCCAAAATCCGTCTGAAACCTTATTTTCAGCGTCGGCGCGCGTCCTGCAGAGCGCCAGCGCGCCGAACTCCACTCCGTCGGGTGATTTGGCGCGCGGCCATTCTGGCTGCATGCGGCGCGGCCGCAACTCTGTAGCTTACCGGGTGTTTAGCGCGCGACCTGCTTTGCGCATGTGCAGTCTTCTGCGACCTCTGGATAGTGGCGCGCGGCCTACCAGCTGCAGGAGGCGCAGTCACGGCCGATTTCACCTCGTTACTCGTTCGTCACTTTCTCTGTTTTTAGCTCTGGAATCTCCTCTTTTGCCCTCTTTTAGCTTCTTTTCCGCCATTTGGCCATTTTAACCACTTTGACTCAAAAGAAAGGAGAACTATCCTAATACGACACTTATATGTGCAAAACGGGACAAAAGACTAACTAAAACTGACTCAAAAGGTGTATATAAAATACACCGATCAAATACCCCCAAACTTAACCTTTGCTCGCCCTCGAGCAAAGATAGAAAGAAAGAAATAAAAGACTCAAAGAAACGAAAAATAAAAGACTCACTGACATTGATCACTTTTGCTGCATTAGTGTTAACTAGAAAAACATGAAGGTTAGCAAAATAATATACAGGAACATATAGCATGACATTTCAGCACATTAAGCTAGATATTTCGCAAACTCATATTCATCATGCTTAATGAAAGTCAATATATTAAATCATGCATATAAATTCAAGAATTCCTATGGCATGTTTACTTGCTATTCTCCACTAATTCTGGATATGCATAAAAGAGATCTTCAGGACTTTAAGGGTTGTAATGTAGGCTTAGGTAGGGGTTGGTAAAAATAGGCATTTAGGCTCATTTTTGTGTACCATAAGCTCTTTAGCTTTTCATTATTTCCCTTTTTCTTTTTTTTTTGTTCTTTCCTTCACTTCGATTCTATCTTTTCCCTCTTTTGTTTTGGGAGAGTGAAATATATAATAATGACAAGTACCCCCAAACTTAGGCTTTTGCCTATTTCTTATTACTTTTGTATTGGGGTGCAACAGACTTATTCACTCTTTTTGTCTTTTTTTTTTAACACAATGTATTCCACTATTTCATATTTTCACTTATGGTACAATTTGTGGGAATATAGGATGTCAAAGAAGAAGTTTCAAATTTAGGCTCAATGGGGCTGACTAGGGATATTTTTAAAGTACGGGATAGAAAAGAATGGTAAGAATTGACTATCAAAGAAATGCCTGAGTCATCTCCCTAACATGCATATCCTAACTATTTCGCCTCAAATAGCAAGCAATCATAACACATAAGTATTTATCATTTAGCATGCATAATTCAACCAAGAAACTCCAACTAGACAGATTCTGTGAGTTTTTGGCATATCTAACCTAAGTGTTTAGATAGTTGCTTCAATTCCGTTACATTATTCTACCTACTTCACTAGGTGTTTCTAGCAACTACAGCATACATGATCTTTTGATAGACAATTATGACTCAAAAAGAAAAAAAATTGTGACTCAAAAATACATAAAAACAATAAAAAAAACTTAAATAAAACATAACATGACACAAATAAAACAAAAAACAATAAAAAGACTTAAATAACACATAACATGACACAAATAAAACACCCCCAAACTTAAATCACACATTGTCCCCAATGTGTGTAGACTCAAAGACAATAAAAGAAATAAGACACTTACAGACTTTGGCTAAAATGGTGGTGGTGGCGGTGGCATGGGATAGTGCGTGGACCACTGACTGAACAAGGAACTCAACTCGTTGATTTGTTGCCTTGTTTCTTGCTGTCCTTGTATCACTGTGTCCAAACTCTGCATCATCCTCATCTGATTTTGAAACAATTGCTCCATCGTGGGCACTGAAGGTTCTGCTTCTGTGGTTGGCCGGTGGCTAGGTCCTGCCTCATATTGAGCCCCTATTTCAGGCTCATCTTCGTCCATGGCGGTCTCTGCTGCTGGTGGTGGTGGTGGTTGTACTCTCCGTCTGGCTGCTGGGGGGCTTGGTGCAGGAAAGAGTCACTATCCCACGGGACACCTGGATTGGTTTCTCATGAGTGTCGATTGGGTAGTCTTGGGACCTCACTCATGTGGCAGAGACTGGTAATAAGTGAACCGTGTCCCAATCCACCTGTTGTCACCAACCTGCTGATTTCTTCAATGCTCTACACTATTTCTTTCCTCACATCAATCGTCATTCCCCTCATAATTCCATATATCAGTTTAATCCTATCCTCTGGCACTCTGGTGAAGTGCGTGGATGGAATCATGCGGGCGCTGACGAAATATAGCCAACCTTTGGCCACTTTGTTGAATTGGCACCTGTTCAGTGCTCTTGATCCATTTCTTTCAATATCAAAAACAGCCCCATGGTAGCTCACGGTGTCTGCAACGGCATTCCAGTCGATGCGGTCAGTGCTTCTAGACCATGTTCTAAAGTGATTCCAATCACTTCTTTCTTCAACATCAACCGTCTTCAATTGTGCATTTACATTCTCTGCTGTCATGAACCATAAGCTCCCTAACAAAGCATCCCTTTCCACCTTCTCCGAAAGTTGGCATAAAATTCACGCACCGTTGTTGTGTTCACTGGTGCTATCTTTTCGGATTTCTGAATCTCCTCCACCCTTAACTCAATCATAGCCTGATGGGCTCATAAACATCTTCCTCCTCATATGACTCCTCCGTAGTCCATTCCCACTTCTGGTATTATGGAGTGCAGTATCAAGCTTTTGTATCTTTGGAAGGCTTCGTAGCTCACAAACCTAGTATTATCGTAATGTGGGGTTGGGGTGGATGTGAAGCCTCTTCTCTTCACGTGGCCATGGTTTAAAATAGTTTCGGAGCTTTCAATTTAGTGGCACAATGTTTCTTACAATCAACAACTAGCGGCGAACCACAACACCCCAAACTTGACTTTTCTACCCAATACCCACACTCATTTTCTACTCTTTTCTCCAAACTTCACAATCAACTTTTGATGCCCAACTACTTGACTACAATACTCCTTGGACTACTACCTCGTGACTTGATAAAGATTCAAGAATAGAAAAAGATTACCTTTTACGAGAAGATTCAAAGTGCTCTTGTTTTGATTGGTGGTTTGAGGCTATGGAATGGAGCTTTGTTATTTGAGATAACTAAGGGTTTTAGGAATTTAAGAGTTTTTATTGTGGTTGGGTTGGATTTATGGAGGATTTGTGGGCAAATTTTCTGATTTCGTGGGTTTTGGAAAGGAAGGGTTAGGTTTTGAAATTGGATTTGGGAAAATCGATTTAGGCGTTTTAAGTTTTGGATTCCCGCAGCGCAGCTTTTAGCGCGGCTGATCTCTGCGCTCGCCGGGACTTTCTGCGCGGCACATTCTGGTAGCGCGGCTAAACAGCAAATTTTGGAATTCTCTGCGCGCCTCGCTCAGCGCCGCGGCTCTTAACTTTGCGCTGTTCGATTCTTTTAGCGCGCATGCTCTGCGCGCGGCCACCGCTTTTTCTGAAATCACAGCTTAGTTCGTCTTTCGGTTTGTTTGCCTGTACCTGTCAATAACACAAACACAAGACCCCAAGACCGTGAGACTGTTCTTAGACAAAATAAAATAAACTAAAGACAGAAATTAAAATAACATAATTAAAAACATTGGGTTGCCTCCCAAGTAGCGCTGTCTTTAACATCTTTTAGCCGGACGCAAGTTCCTTAGCCTTAATAACCCTGGGGTGGATTAAGCCCCCAACCAATCCATTTCCTCCACATTTGACGTTTTCTTTTTCTTCTTTTCTTCTTAGCATTATCAGTAAGGGGGAGTTCAGGAATACTTACCTCCTTTAGTGACATTTCAGCAAACCATGCCTGCTTTCTTGGGCTCATCGCTCTTTGGTTGACTTGTATTGGCTCGCATGGGGGTTTGATGGTGTTGATTGCAAAGCACCCACTCATTGTTGGTGGCTCAATGACCTGTTTAAAAACTTTAAACACCATTTCTTCATTCTCCACCCTTAATGTTAACTCTCCTCTTTCAACATCAATCAACGCTCTCCCCGTTGCTAGGAATGGCCTCCCCAATATGATAGGGATTTCCGCGTCTTCTTCCATATCAAGAATGAGGAAGTCTGCAGGAAAGAAGAATTTTCCTACTTTCACAATCACGTCCTCGATCTTGCCTCTTGGATGAACCATCATCTGTCGGCGGTTGCGGGCTTCTTGTGGTTGGTTTGGCCTCACCTGACTCGATCTTTTAAATGCGATAAGGCGTAGAGATTTATACTTGCCCCTAAATCACATAGAGCTCTGTTGCAAGTTACCACTTGCCATGTGCAAGGTAGTGTAAAGCTCACTGGATCTTTTAGCTTTGGTGGCAACTTTTACGCAAGATAGCACTACACTCTTACATTAGTGCTACTATTTCGTACTCTGCCGACTTTTCTTCCCCAAGATCTCCTTCATAAACTTGAAATAGGAGGGCATCTGCTCTAATGCCTCTATGAAAGGTATGTTGATATGCAGCTTCCTGAATGTCTCCAAAATTTTGGAGAATTATTTATCAACCGCCTTTCGCTGTAGTCTCTGGGGGAAATGGATCTTCTCTGTATACTCCTTCTCCGGAGCTTTCTCTACTACAGGGCTGGGCTCAATCACCTTCTTTTCTAACTCTGCCTTCTTCTCAACTCTTGATGCGGTGGCTTCTTTGCTCCAATGTTCTTGACTTCTCGATACCGCTGGCATTGCTCCTTGGATTTACCTCTGTGTTGCTTGGCAATGTCCTCGTGGCTCTTTGTTTGCTGCTTTACTAGTGACCCATTTGAGTTTCAAGTTCTGAATGAGGATCTAGCACATCATGGCGGAGTGCAGGCGTTGCGAGTCTTTATCGCTGTTGCTTCGGCTCGTCGGCTTTCTTCTTTGAGCCGGTGCATTGAGCTGTTGGTAGTGGGGCTTGAATGAAGAGCTGCGATTACGGTATACAGTTACAGTGCGGCCCTGTATTGGATTCTGCTGCCCCTGGTATTGGTTCTGCTGCCCCTGGTATTGGTTCTGCTGGATTCTGCTTGCAGTCTCTCATGAGAAATTTGGGTGGTTCTCCACCTGGATTATAAGTGTTGGAGTAGGGGTTGTTCATTGCCTCGATAATTACCTATGGCACGACACTCTGCTGCTCCATTGGTATATTGTTGAGATCGGTGAAGGACACACTGTCAAATGTATGTGGGCACCACATATTTCCTGATTTTAGGCATCTGCACGCATTCACGACATTGTATGTTCTTTGCAATTGTTTCGCTAAAGGGCCACTTGGGCATTCAAGCGGACAATAGCATCTATTTCGTGGACTCTCCGTTCTTCTCCCACATCGACCTCTCTTACGTGATATGGTTGTTGGTGGCCATATCTTCTAATAGCTCGTGGCGTCGTGGTACATTTTCTCATGAATGCTCCACACTGTTCTTTGCATCTATAATGGTTACGGTTGTCTTTGCTCGGCCGTTGTAGAAGATGTGGACCAAGTTCCACAATTCAATGCAATGGTGTGGGCACTTTCTCTGTAGATCTTTGAACCTTTACCAAGATTCATATAAGGACTGTCCATCTGCTTGGTAGAAGTTGTTCAACTCCCCTCTTAGTTTTGCTGCTTTACATGGAGGAAAGAACTTGACTAAGAATTTCTGTGCCAGCTCGTGCCAAGTAAAAATCGAATCGTGTGAAGAATTCAACCATACTTTTGCTCTATCCCTGAGTGAGAAGGGAAAGAGCCTCAATCTGACGGCATCATCAGTAACGCCGTTATATCTGAAAGTTGCACATAGCTCCAAGAAATTAGCTATGTGCATATGTGTATCCTCCGATGACAGTACTCCAAATTGCACCGTGTCTTTGTACCGTGCTCGAGAATCGCGGTTTTATCTCGAAGTTGTTGGCTCTGTGCGGGGAGCCTAATGCATGTCTGTGCTCCATTCACTCTTGGCGCACATAGTCCCCAAACTTCTTTACGGCCGGATTTGGACTCTCTCCACGCCCATTGGTACTTGCGAGGCATTCTGGGTTATGTTGATTTTCACCTAACCGCCTCTCATCATGTTATTGTTTTGAGCACCGCCCATTTCTATCAAAGTTGCAATCCGATTCTTTACATTACGTTTGCGGAGTTTTCTCAATCTCTGGATTGAAGGGAACAAGAGTGTCTGCTCCTCTTCTCCTTCGCATAAACTGATTTCCTGAAATAGATCAAAAACAAACAACCAATCACGGTACCTCGAATTTTCCAAAAATAATAAAAAACGTAAAAATTAAAAATAAAAATAAAAATTAAAAACCAAATTAGAAATTAAAAATAGACAAATTTGATATTGAACTATGCCTAATCCCCGGCAACGGTGCCAAAAACTTGATGCGCGGTAAGATGCACACACTTTAAACGCAAGTGCACGTTATCGTGACAAGTAGTATAGTCTTGATAAGACTGAATATCGTCCTCAAGGATTAGGGTTCAATTACCAACTATCTATTTTTTGGTATCTATTTGGTAAATTGATATTTAGATTTGTTGTTTTTAACTAAGGATTATAAAAGCTATTTAACTAAAAGGGTTTACTTCAGTGATGATGAGAATAGGTCTTCCACGTCTCCTCACTATCCGCTTATGCTACTTATTAATGCAATAACTTATGGTCTTCTTTTGGAGAAAGCAGGTTCACTAAATCGTTTTATACTCCGTTAAGTTATATAAACACTCAACCTGATGTGCACCTTACTACCTTTCGGTGATAAGGATAACTCTATAGGAGGATTAAGAACAAGAACCTAGTTAACGAGTCACGCATGCGCAAAATTAGGGTTTTAAGCCTCTCATTAACGCTACATAAATAATTGAGGTATTTTCATCCCCGATCAAGAATGTCTACCCAACTTACAGATATTCACAATCCCCTTTGAATCGATTAGAAATCATATAGTGATAATTAGTTGTCAATTAATTACCAAGAATTCAACTCAAATATTGGATAGATCTCAACAAGAAGAAGAATAACCATAAGCGTCATTAAATCATAACATAAGTTTCTAGAGATTGACATGGAAAGCCACATAGAGGAATTAGTTCTAGCCGTTGACATGACAAGAACTAATCTCGTATTAAATCATCAAAAGCGAAATAAAGAAAAGAAAAGGAAAATAAATTACTAGACTATGGTCTTGATCTCTAAGCAAGAAGCCTTACATTTGTGCAGAAGGGAACCTTAAAAGCGCTAGGGTTCTCCTTTTATAGGCTGAAAACCGCCTCAACTTTTCCCTGCAGGCCTGACCCAAAATCCGTATAGAAACCTTATTTTTCCGCGTCGGCGCCGCGTCCCTGCAGACAGGCGCCGCGGCGCCGGAACTTCTGCACTCCGTCGGGTGATTTGGCGCCGCGGCCCTGATTCTGGCATGCGAGCGCGCGGCCGCTGCTCTGTAACACCGGGTGTTTAGACGCGGCCTGCTTTTAGCGCGCGGCCTAGCTGGCGCCGTGCCAGTCTTCTGCGACCTCTGGATAGTGGCGCGCGCCTACCACTGCGAGGCGCGCGGCCGATGCAGATTCGACCTCGTTCGCCACTTTCTCTGTTTTTAGCTCTGGAATCTCCTCTTTTGCCTTCTTTTAGCTCCTTTTCCACCATTTGGCCATTTTAACCACTTTGACTCAAAAGAAAGGAGAACTATCTGTCGACAACTTATATGTGCAAAAGCGGGACAAAAGACTAACTAAAGCGATTCAAAGGTGTATATAAAATACACCGATCGGTATGCTTCCATTATTTGTGTTACCCCGTAGTCATGCTTATACGATGTGGGATTAGGGCATGCGACCACGAGGATACTCATGGACATGCTTATACGATGTGGGATTAGGGCATGTGACCGGGGCGGGTTAGATTCCGAATTTGTTTGTATTACCCGTGGTCATGCTTATACGATGTGGGATTAGGCATGCGACCACGTGGGATACTCGTGGACATGCTTATACGATGTGGGATTAAGGCGTGTGACCGAGGCGGGTTAGATTCGGTTGTTTGTATTACCCGTGGTCATGCTTATACGATGTGGGATTCCGGCACGCGACCACGAGGATACTCGCGGACATGCTTATCGATGTGGGATTAGGCGTGTGACCGGGGCGGGTTAGATTCGGTTGTTTGTATTACCCGTGGTCATGCTTATACGATGTGGGATTAGGGCATGCGACCACGAGGATATTGTTATATCATGGGCTGGCGGTGAGAAAGGATTCCACGGGCATAGTTGATATTATGGGCGTGAGACCCATAGTTATATTTGAGTAGTGACTTTGAGGCGTCGTCCACGACTTGATATATCGCTTATGTATTGTGAATCGTAGGTTGGCTATCATACATGTCTCATGTTTTGTTTAAATGTTATGATTTCATTACATTACTTCGTTTCACATACTTGGTACATTCTTCAGACCTCGCCCGAGTTGCGTTCATCTGCATGAGTTTAGATGCTTGATTTGGTGATCTGCAGTGTGAGACCTTTGCTCGGAGTTTTGGATAGCTCCTCTATTCGGAGTTTATCTTTTTGGTATAGTTCCTTCAGATGTGCTTTTATGCGGTTATGGATGCAATGGGGCCTTGTCCGTCATATTTGATAAAACTCTTAGAAGTGCAGATTTATATGTGGGATTGGACTCGTATGCGATGTAGTGTCTTTTGATTATGTATATTATGGCAGCCTTGTCGGCTTTGCCCTTGTACGTATGTTGGTTTTGAAAAAAAAATGAGGTGTTATTTAATTTCCGTAGTTACTTAGTTGTTAAGGTAGAAGGGTGCCCAGGTAGGGCACCGATCCACGAGCTTGGGTTGGTCGTGAGAGTGGTATCGAGCGATCGATCCTCGGAATGTCTGAGGCCGTGTCTAGTAGAGTCTTGATTATCGGTGTGTTGCGCGCCACACCCATAAACAGGAGGCTACAGGACTTTTAGGAGTTGGTTTCTATTCTTCTCACTCTAAGATCGTGCCATAGAGCTGTGTTAGTAAGATAATTCCTCGTGTTCTGATTATGCCTCGAGGAGAGTACTTGGCCTTGAAGGGCAAAGGAGTAGCGAGCTACTAGTCGGACTCGAGAGTTGATAGGGCTTATGCCCGTGGTATCTGGATGTTGTCCGCGATCGGTGAGTTCCTGCGCGAGTTTTGAGACCCAGACACGGGGCCTCGATTTCGATTAGGGAAGACTATAGTCATGAGAAAGCGATTATGTTATTGACCAAGATAAGCGGTGCTACGATTTCATCAGCGGAGGTTATTCGGCGATCTGAGCAGTGTCTGAGAGGGTAGAGGCAACGGAGATCGGCGTAAGAGGTTAGGCCGGTTGGTTATCCGGTGAGTTTTGGACGGCGGCCGGCGTAGTGAGGTATTCATCGGCTACCCGGTACATACCCCGCGTCCACGGTGGGATATTTGACCATGAGTATTTAGGAGTGGTCAAAGCTCGAGTCGGGTTCTCGAAGCGAAGGACTTTCTCGGTCGAGCCACTATTCCTCGATGTTTGAATCGTAAGCGTCGTTCGGGAAATGCCGTTATAGCGCAGTGTTTGTTTTTGTTGTGGCGTCCAGGCCATATACGAGGTATGTCCTTTTAGAAAGAGCACCGGTGAGTGGCTCGGCTATGAGGCCGATGGTTGATTCTCTTTCCTCCGCGGTGTCGTCCCCGAGCGAGTGTTCGGATGTCGGCCCGGTAGTGGTAGAAGTCGAGTGGAGTTTATAGTTCTGGCGGTCCTTGAGCGCATAGATAGCGTGACTACGGGGCGGGATCGTGAGGCGACATCGCGTGGGGTTACGGTATATCTCGATTCTTTTGAATCATACGTGCATTGTTAGATTCGATTTTGCCACTAGCGTGTATGTTTTCCACTGTGTTGCTATGATTGTAAGTGATAGTACCCAGGTAGGAATACTTTGATTAGTAAAGTGAAAAGTTAAGAATGTTGACAAGAATGGTAAGTGAACCGAGACTATAGTTGTGTAGAGTTCACAAGTTGTAATTACCAAATGATTGTAAGACCGATAGGGAAGGATGTACAGTAGAAATACTTTGGCTTATGTGACGAACCTCTAGTGAAAGAGAGGATAGGGTAAGAAGTACCTTGAGATAAGAGAGAGATTTATTTCAGACTAAGAATGAGAAGTTAAGTGTGACGATGGGTCGGGTTATGGACTCATTTCGGGTCAACCGATAGTATGGAATTGGGTGATGTCAGTTGGATATGGTCCCGCTATGTGATAGGGTCACGAGGGTGTAAGGCCCAAGTCTAGTTGATCGTTGTACGAGTTCGTGGATGCGTTCCACCGGAACTAGGTCGTAAGGACCGAGAAGAGCCTTAACGGGAATGTAAGTAACAATATGGCCAAGTTTGGTTAGTAACTCCAAGGATTGGGGAACAGAAACAATATTTGAGATGTTGTACGTTTACTAAATAAGTTTGGAAGTACGAGAAAGTATGACAAGTAAGAAAATAAAGGAACCTCTAAGGATCCCATGTTTGAGAAGACTGTAACCTTCGAGTTTTGTGAGGAGGGGTCGCGGACGGAAGGTCCATTGTTATGTTTACGTATGTTATGTGGTGGCCATGTGTGGCATCGTTGGTCTTGTGCAGTTTTGATTGATAGGCATAGTATAGAGTTTATGCCGGAGTTTGTATAGCTTGAAAACCGACTAAGAACATTCGGGGACGAATGTTTCTAAGGGGGGAAGAATGTTACACCCCGTAAGTCCAGGGCATGTATAAGAGAATGTACGTAAGGAATCAAGACTTGAAAATTAGTACGAAAGGAAGAATTGTTTTTCCGACGGAAAAATCTTTCGAACGTCGGAAAGGAGAAATGTTCGTTAAGGAGAATTAGATTCTCAAAATGCATTATTTGAAGAGTATGGAACTTATTAACATTATGGAAATTTATTTTTACGGATTTGGTCATGTGGGGCCCACCCGGGGAATTTTACGTTTTGTGGGGCCCACGAGGGTTACGGAATTTTATGGACGAATGAGAGGGCGACACGTGGCACCCCCACACATGGTCTTGGTCGAATTTAGTAAGGGTAAAATGGTCATTGACCATCTTGGAAGATAAGTCTTCAAAGCTTGAGATTGTTGACCAAGTCAACTTGCCACTTGGGCTTGATCCTAGTGAAACTCATCTTAGCCACCCATTTGTTTAAGTCTTGGCCCTCCAATGTGTTATATAAGCATACTACTAGTGCAAGACAAGGTCTTCAACACTTAGAAAATATCACAACACATTTGTTCTTGGAGACTTGCTCTCGGGTTTGATAAATTCCCACACAATTTTTTTTAGTTTGTGATCCATTATTCACAAGACTTAAACCCAATGTCCCTAAGGGTATTGTAAGGATATCTCAATAGAAAGATTTCGGAAAAACGACGTTTTTGTATTAGTCGCAAGGCGGAAACTTAAGGAGTTCTTCAACTTTGAAGTTGGAACTTGAAGATGAGTTCTTCATAGTCTTCTAAGGAGTGCTTGGAACGGATTGGAACATAAGGAAAGGAGCTAAGAATTGCTAAGGCGCGACTTTGAATCTTGAAAAATTTTAAGGGCTTATAAAGGTATAGATCTTGTCGTTTTAGCAATTAAGTTTACTTATTGTTGTAGCTATGGAAAATAGCAAGCATGAGTTATATATATTGAAGTTTGATAAGTGTTTTGGCTATTGGAACCCTAATCCGAAAATTAGCATGTTTAGCCTTAAGATTACAATTCAAGTTGATTATTCGTTAAGTCGTCGCATGTTGTAGAAAGAAGGAAATTGTAGTTGTTGAAGTTGTTTATAACTATATAACATGTTAGACCTTAGAAATTGGAATTTGGAAAAGGATTGGAAAAGACTTTGAATTGTTGGTTATGTTGTTGGCCGAGAATGGCTTGAATATGGAACTACTTCGTATGAATTGTGGGGCGGAATTTTTACACGTATTGTAAGGCGTGTAATCCCCTTTGGTTGGTTGTTGTTTTGAGCCTTAAATGTGGCATGTTTGGTTATTGTATTCGGCCTTGAAAAAGGTGGCAAAGTAAGTAGAAACAAAGGAAGTGCTGCTCGATTTTCCGTAGAATTAGAGACCACTTACTTAGTATTATTCTACGTTAGAAACTAGAAATTGATAGTCATGTTGTGACCATTATAGGTTGACAATTCTACGTACGATGTATTCGGCTTAGCTTGTGGATTTAGACGAAAAGGTATGTGAACTATCTCCTCTTCTAGCATGATTCCTTAAGATAAAGAAAGTATGTCCTACTCCTTAAATGATTCATTCCTTGGTTGTATTTGGATTGCCTAAAATAGAATTTGTTCTATATACTTCCTTGATTGTATTTTGATGTTTAAATTGTAAGTTGTATAATCCATTTCCTTAGTGAAGTTGGATTCTTATAAGTGAAAGTATTTTTCTTAAAGTACATAGAGTCTTGAAAAGGAAGGGGTTCCCAAATCTTTTGGCTAGTGCCTTAGTTCCAAAACCTAAGGGTTGTTATAATGACTTTAGGGGAGTCAAAGGAGTGATTTACTTAATTGTTTTAAAAGAGGAGAAATGACATGATTTAAGAGAAGAAACTTGTTTTCTAAATATTAAGAGACTTGAAGTATTTTGGAAAGTTAAGAACTTGATTTGTAAGTATGTGATACTCGGTTTTAAGTATAAGTCTCTTGGTTATAAAAAAGAATGAATATGTCTAAAACCATAAAGGGTTATAACGACTTTATGGGAAAGTTGGTTATAACGGCTTTATGGAAGGTTAAGAAAGTTGTCTATTTTGATTATTAGGCATAAGTTGCCTAGATTGTGAAAATTTGAAGTTACTTGGTTTCAAGCTTTGAAATGAGTTTCTAAAAGTGTAGTAACTTACTTTGAAAAATAGACATGCCTTGATACTACGGGTGTTAGTATCTTGGGGTTTTACATAAAAAGGAGTCTTTTGAAAAGAATGTACGTACGTAGTACTTTGGCTTGTTTAATTGAGAATTATTCTATGTATGCCTTGATAAGTACTTTGGCTTGTTCAATTGAGAATTATTCTATGTGTGCCTTGATAAGTAATTTGACTTGTTTAATTGAGAATTGCCAATGTGTGCTGGTGATAGCATTTGAGTACAAGTATTATGTTTTATTACGTTGCCGCGACTCTCGGTTGGAGGGTCGGCTTCCTTGTTGTAAGTTTACTTGGGCGCACTGCGGTGAGGTGGGATTCCACGTATGCTTCCATTATTTGTGTTACCCACGGTCATGCTTATACGATGTGAGATTCCGGCATGCGACCACGAGGATACTCTTTGGACACGCTTATATACGATGGGATTAGGGCATGTGACCGAGGCGGGTTAGATTCCGGTTGTTTGTATTACCCCACGGTCATGCTTATACGATGTGGGATTCCGGCATGCGACCACGAGGATACTCGTGGACACGCTTATACGATGTGGGATTCCGGCACGTGACCGGGGCGGGTTAGATTCGGTTGTTTGTATTACCCCGTGGTCATGCTTATACGATGGGATTCCGGCATGCGACCACGAGGATACTCGCTGGACATGCTTATACGATGGGATTCCGGCGTGTGACCGGAGCGGGTTAGATTCGGTTGTTTGTATTACCCACGGTCATGCTTTATACGATGTGGGATTCCGGCATGCGACCACGAGGATATTGTTATATCATGGATCACGGCGGTGAGAAAGGATTCCACGAGCATGGTTGATATTATGGCGTGAGACCCATAGTTATATTTGAGTAGTGACTTTGAGGCACGCGTCCACGACTTGATATGATCGCTATGTATTGTGAATCGTAGGTTGGCTATCATATATGTCTCTGTTTTGTTTAGATTATGATTTCATTACGATTTCTATTTCACATACTTGGTACATTCTTCAGATCGACCTCCTTCGGGCCGCGTCATGCCGCAGTTTAGGTCGCAGATTTGGTGATCTGCGCAGTGTAGGACACCGCTCGAGTTTTGGATAGCTCCATCCTGCTCGTGAATTTATCTTTTGGTATAGTTCCTTCGATGTGCTTTATGCGGTTATGGTACGGCGGGCCTTGTCCGTCATATTTCATAAAACTCTTAGTGCAGTATTCATATGTGGGATTGGACTCATGTACAATGTAGTGTCTTTTGATTATGTATATTATGGCAGCCTTGTCGGCTTTGCCCTTGTACGTATGTTGGTTTTGGAAAAAAAAATGAGGTGTTATTTAATTTCCGCAGTTACTTAGTTGTTAAGGTAGAAGGGTGCCCAGGTAGGCACCGCCACGCCCGGTTCGGTCGTGTGATTTTCCCCGATTGTACTAGTAATTTCCGATGCATACGCCTCCTCCACCAATACTGAAAAAGAATGTGCCCACCAAGAATGTGCCCACCAACGGTGATCGTGGAACCCATCTTAAGCTACTGAAAAAGAATGTGCCCACCAAGTGGACGGATGATTGTCAGAAAGCCTTCGACACCATTAAGAGATACCTTTCTAATCCACCAGTTCTGGTCCCTGCGAGTCCACTATTTTTGTACTTTTCAATAACAAAAATGCTTTTGGATGCATGTTAGCTCAACATGATGAGACATGAAAAAAAGAGCAAGCAATTTACTACCTCGACAAGAAGTTCACCGCTTGCAAATCAAGATATACTGGAGAAAAAGATGTGTTGTGCGCTAACACGGATAGCACAGAAGTTGAGATATTACATGTCAGTATACACTACTCACCTGATATCCAAGATGGATCCCTTAAAGTACATCTTTCGTCAGCCCACGCCTATAGGGAAACTGGCCAAGTGTCAAATGTTGTTGAGTGAGTTCAACAACAAATACATAGTTGAGAAAGCCGTTAAGGGGCATGCATTGGTTGGTTTGCTAGCGCGAAGTCCGATCGACGAAGAGCTCACACCGTTATGGATGTATTTCTCTGGTGAAGAAAAAATGGCAATTGAAAAAAAGACAACCGAAGTCTATTCAGGGTAGAAAATGTTCTTTGACTGCACCATCAATTACAAAGAATCTTGAATCGGAGCAGTTTTGGTTTCAAAAGTGGGTCAATAATACCCAATGGTAGCCAAGCTTAATACCTAATACACAAACAATATGGCGGAGTACAAAGCCTTCATTTTAGGTCTTTGTGTGGCCATTGAAATACAGGAATTCCTGGTAATTGGAGACTCAGATTTTCTAATTCACCAGGTTCGAGGAGAATGGGCCACCAAGAATGAGAAAATCCTACCTTATGTCAACTTGGCATAAAGGTTGTGCAACATATTCAAACAATTGAGTTCCGACATATGCCAAGGGATCAGAATGAACTCGCTGATGCTTTTGCAACTATATCATCCATGATTTAGCATCCGAAAAGTAGTCATATCTACTCGTTGGAAATCAACATAAAAAAAAGAACATGCATATTGTTTCCATATGGAAGTAGAGCCCGATGGCAAACCATGGTATGTCGACATAAGAACATATCTGGGAAAAAAAGAGTACCCCAAACATACCACATCTAATAAAAAAATACTATCAGAATAATAAAGAATGGTTTTTTCCTGAACAAGGGAGTACTCTACAGGAGAACACCTGATATAGGGTTACTCTGATACATTGACGCCACCGAGGCCACAAAGTTGCTTGAAGAGGTACACACATGAATTTGTGGGCCTCACTTGAATGGTTCATTCTGGCTAAAGAAAATTCTGAGAGCAGGCTAATATTGGATGACAATGGAAACTAATTGTAGCTGTTTCGTGCAAAGATGTCACCAGTGCCAAATTCATGGAGATTTGATCAAAGTCCCTCTAAATGAACTAAATGTTATGATCTTGCCTTGGCCATTTGAAGCTTGGGGTATGGACGCATTGGGCCCATAAAGCTAACTACTTCTAATCGACATCACTTCATCTGTCGCCATAGACTACTTCACTAAGTGCGTTGAAGCTACTTCTCACAAGTTGGTAATAAAGAAAGTAGTAGCCTACTTCGTACGCCACAACATCATCTACCGTTTGGCATCCCAGAATAATTCATAACAGACACTGGAGCAAATTTGAATATCAACATGATGAAAGAGATCTGTGAACAATGCGGCCACAAAGAAATAGAGTCGTAGAGGCAGCGAATAAGAATATCAAAGGATCCTAAGGAAAATGACTGACAATTACAAGTGTTAGCATGAACAACTATCCTACACATTTTGGGATACCAGACAACCACTCGAACTTTAATCCAAGTAATTCTATATTCCTTATGTACAACACTGAAGCCGTGATATCAACTGAGGTAGAGATACCCTCGCTCTGAATCATACATGAAGCAAAATAAAACAACGCATAGTGGGTCTACAAAAGATATGAGCAATTGGCTCTGATCAATGAGAAAAAGATAGTCACTGTATGCCACGACCAGCTATATCAATAGTGAATGGCACGCGCCTCCAACGAGTGGGTAAGAGCCTGAATCTTTCAAGTGGGACAACTGGTGCTCAAGTGCATATTTCCACACCGGGACAAATACAATAGAAAGTTCGCATCAAATTGGCAAGGGCCCTATCTGGTGCGCAAGGTACCGTTAAGAGGATTTGTTATCATTGCTAAAATGGACGGCCAAGAGTGTCTCAAAGCAATTAATTCAGATGCAATCAAGCGGTACTATGCATGAAGACACACTTCTCAAGGCTTATAATCACATTTCTTTACTTGTAATTGCACTTTTATTTTGCCTGTAATTGCATTTCTTTACTTGTAATCGCATTAGAAAAACCAAATCAATTCGATGTAACGAACTACGCAAGGACTTGATTCCCAAATAAAAAGAAGGGATACGTAGGCATCCATTACGTACTCGGACATAATATTACCCAAATATACCATTTTTAATATGAACTACACGAGGACCTGATTCCCGAAGAGGGATACGTAGGCGCTCTTTTGAGCTCGGTCGCATTATTATAAAAAAAACATACTTATCCCGAACTACGTTTCGACTTGATTTCCAAAATAGGATATATAGGTGCTCTTCGAGCTCGCTCGCACTAAATAAAACATCCAAACAATCCCGTACGAAACCTTAGAGATATCGAGAAATCAAAGAATCCCCTCACACAATATAAACTGGGACAGAATATTTAAGAAGATCTCAAAAATTCCACCAACAATCTCGCTAAAAGAATAAGCCGGTCTAAACTCACAAACTGGGGCAGAATTTTTAAGAAGATCTCAAAAATTATGTCAACAATCCGGCTCAAAAGATTAGCCGATCAAAGCTCATAAATTGGGGTAGAATTTTTTAGATGAACTTAAAAATTCCTTCAAACGCAAGTTGGCCCAAGAATCAGCTGATCCAAGTATGAAACTGGGGTAAATTTTTCTAGAATGCTCGAAAATTTCATCAAGATCAAGACGAAAAATGAGGGTTAAGCGTCAGAGACGTTCAGAAATCTCACTCGAGCGAATAATGTCATGACAAGAGTTGGAAATATTTTTATATATACGATATTTTAGAGATATTATTTTTCGAAAATATTTTTTCCAAACATTTATTTTCTCACTATACCATGGCTGAAAAGGGGTCGAGATCAGTGAGTGAAGAAATGACACAACGGGAGTCAGAACAACAGATCGACCACATAGGAAACTAATGAATCTTTCTTTGATTGTAGGTCAACGAAACATCGTAGAAGGACAATGGGTGTTTTCTACTAACATGTTTTTTCATAATTGAAATAAGTATAACAAAAGCCATTCTAAGGTGAAAACTTGATGATGTCGTAAGTGGCATGAGGGACATACAACCCAACCTCGAGAGTCAAAAGTTGAATGATGTAATTTCAGCATAAGGGCTACAGTCTTCATTCCAAGAATCAAATGATGTAATTCTAGCCTAAGGGCTACAGTCTTTATTACAAGAGTCGAATGATGTAATTCCGGCCTAAGGCTGCAATCTTCGTTCCAAGAGTCGAATGATATAATTTCAGCATAAAGGTTGCAATCTTCATTCTAAGAGTCAAATGATGCAATTCCAACCTAAAGGCTACAATCTTCATTCCAAGAGTCGAATGATGTAATTTTGATCTAAGGGTTGCAATCTTCATTTCAAGAGTCGAATGATATAATTTCGGCCTAAGGGATGCAATCTTCATTCCAAGAAGTCGAATGATGTAATTTTGGCCTAAGGGCTACAATCATCATTCCATAGAGTTAGGTGATGTAATTCCAATAAGGGTGATGCACTCTTCACTCCAGTTGAATGATATATTGCTAGCCAAGATGGTTGTGGTATTCATTATATATTAAGTCGGGTGATATAATTCCAACGAAGGTGTTATAGTCTTCACTTCAGTTGAATGATGTAATTTCAGCCAAGATAGTCGTGATCTTCATTCTATATCGAGCCAGGTGATATAATTCCAACGAAGGTGTTGCGGTCTTCTTTTAAGTTAAATGATGTAATGATAGCCAAGATGGTCATAGTATTCATTCTATATCGAGTCAAGTTATTTAATTCCAGCGAAGGTATAACGGTCTTCACTCCAGTTGGATGATGCAATGCCAACCAAGATGGTCGTGGTCTTCATTCTATATTGATTCAGGTGATATAATTCAAGTGAAGGTGCTACTTTCTTCACTGTAGTTGAATGATATAATGTCAGCCAAGATGGTCGTGATCTTCATTCTATATCGAGTCAGGTGATATAATTCCAGAGAAGGTGTTGTGGTCTTTACTCTAGTTGAATGATCTAATGCCATCCAAAATGGTTGTAGTCTTTATTCTATATTGAGTCAGGTGATATAATTCCAGTGAAAGTATTGCGGTCTTTATCCTAGTTGAATGATGTAATACCAACCAAGATGGTCATGGTCTTCATTCTATATCGAGTCAGGTGATATAATTCCAGTGAAGGTGATGTGGTCTTCACTCTAGTTGAATGATGTATTGCCAGCCAAGATAGTCGTGGTTTTCATTCTATATCGAGTTAGGTGATATAATTCCAGCGAAGGTGATGTGGTCTTCACTCCAGTTGAATGATGTAATGCCAACCAATATGGTCACGATCTTCATTTTATATCGAGTCAGGTGATATAATTCCAGCAAAGGTGATGCAGTCTTACTCCAGTTGAATGATGTAATTCCAGCCAAGATGGTCGTGGTCTTCATTCTATATCAAGTCATGTGATATAATTTCAGTGAAGGTTCTACGATCTTCACTCCAGTTGAATGATGTAATGCTAGCTGAGATAGTCATGGTTTTCATTCCATAGAGTCATCATCTTCATTTAATAGAGTCGTGGTCTTCTTTTCAAGTGTCATGGTGATGTAATTCCAGTCAAAAGGCTGCAGGCTTCATTTCCAAGTTCAAATGATGTACTTCCAACAAAAGGTCACAGTCGACATTTCCCAGATATCAAACTATAGGACCAATAACAATAACCAAAGAGATCCAGACAGTGTCGAAGGTGGCACACATTCAGACAAGTACTCCCCAACAAGTCAACGTAAATAGATGGTGTCAGAGGAGGGCCCACTAAAAGGAAATCACCCAAGAGGGTACAATAAACAATCCATGAAGGTATGAAAATACAAAATATAATAACCAACACACATGTCTCAGCATATGGAGATAGGTCAAAGATACCAAAGGTGAAAAGCGGAAGGACCAAATCCATATACACACGAAGTAAATGTGGAACTTGTTCTTGGGTAGTTGGTCGAAAATATGTATCAATGAGAGTCAAGTTGTCTGCACATGAGCTTCAAGATCACTTCACATTGACCTCTCTTGCAAATCCTGAACTTTTACTTTTAAAATCCGTAACCGGTCGGGCATGCACCGGAAGGGTCAAAGTGATTCCCACTCAAGGGGACTGGTGGTCGAATGGTAAAGTTCAAGATAAGGTGGAAGTGACGAAAGCGGCGTATGTGAAATTGGTAGAAATTAAGGATAAGGTGGATAAGTGGACAAATATGAAACTATATAATATGGCAAGGAAGGAGGCAAAGCTAGAGGTTACGACAGCAAAAATGGTGGCTTTTGAATGCATGTATGTGGAATTAGAGAAGAAATACGGGGATAAGAAGTTGTACAAACTAGCCAAGGAAAGGGAGAGAACGGCATGTGACTTGGATCACATGAGGTGCATCAAGGACGAGGACAACAAAGTTGTAACATCCCGTACTTTTGGGTCACGGTTTGGACCGCTAGGCGTATGTAAAATCGTCAAGCGTGTGTAAATAGACCCGAGCGTTGAAAAAATATATGTTGCATTTACATATGCTAATAAAGAGATTAGTACATAAGGATAAAACCTCGAAAGAAATTTGGATGTAACGAGTATGACGACGAGAGTCGGAAATACATTTGGTGTGCGCATGAGGAGACGGTATACTGGTATTACATCGTAGAAATTATGATATTGAGTATGAGAAGGTTTTTTAAGTTATTAGGATTTAAGTGAATTGAGATCAAGAATTAATTAGGTATGTAATTGATTAATTATGGGATTGATTAATTATTCATAGAGGGGACAAGATTAGTGGTGATGTAAAATGAGTAGCATGTAGAGTAATCTCCTAATGACTAAGGTAGTAACAGTGGAAGGCAATGTGTAATGATGGTTTAGTGGGGAACCATATAATAACAAATCATGAGATACATTTAATGAGATAAGAGTGAGTCGATTATAAAGCACATCCTAGTTAAGAATTCATTCTGGAAGACCAAAAGGGGAAACGTTCAGCATCTCCCTAATACTTCATTTTAGTAAAGAAATTTAGTCCTTTGGAGAAGGAATGTAAAAACAAGAATGACCAGGGAAGTACACTAGATGATAAACAGATCCTAAATTGCGAATAAAGCAAAGGCATTCTGCAATGTTATGTCGAGCAATGATTTAACAAATTCAATATTCGACATATGTTAGCCAAAGATACAAAGATATTATGTCATTCCGGAGGTTTTATTGTCATTCATGCATTTTCATTTGCATTGTATTGCATTCATATATTAAATTGGACCACTTGTGCTATGCACACTACTATATGGTAAATATTATATATATGTAGGGAATATGGGGAAAAGAGAGAAAAACGTTATATACGCACACCACCTGCATCTGGTACAGACTATCACAAAAGGGCCCTAAGAGGCCAAAATGATTTAATGTCCGTGTGGCGATTATGGGTAGGATTCCTTTGTGGACATTAGTATACCGCAATTACATCATGCATACATTCATGATTGAACCTTGTGTGGCATGTCTGTATGACCGATATAACCTGGTGCCCACAGAGGCTGTCATGAAAAGGAAGAGGCCTGTGTGGCCAATATTATCACACATTTACATTGCATAACATATAGACATATGTAGTAGGGTCTCAGAGGTATTTACTGTTGGTCAACTTATTCTGTTTCAGTTGTGTTATATCATTGTTATGTTATTATTCATGCTTAACATTACATTAGTCATATTGACGTCCCTTTTGTCGGGGGACGCTGCATTTCAGGCTAGCATGTTTATATAGATAGGAAGACGATTCTCGTTAGTATGTTGCTGACTTAGCAAATTTTGGACCACTCCCTTTGTTTTGGAGTGTCGGTCTATCTTGGTATGATTATTTTGCATGTGTATATGGGTATGACTGGGCCCTGTCCCGACCTTCTGAAGTCATATACTCTTTAGAGGCTTGTAGATTGAGTCATGTGGGTGTAGTAAATTGTATGGCCTTGTCGGAATCAGTATGGGTATGTATATATATATATATATATATATATATATATATATATATAAATTGGTATTCTGGATAAAGATTTCACATAGTTTTCTTTCGTCTTAGTCGGAATTAATTATGATTAGATGTTAAATGTACGAATGGCGGTACCCGGCGGGTGGGATCCGGGTGCCCGTCGCGGCCCTCCCGTTTGGGTCGTGACAAACTTGGTATTATAGCATGTCTGTCCTAGGAAATATACAAGTCGTGTCTAGTAGAGTCTTATTTATGGGTATGTTGTGCACCATACTTATAAACATGAGGCTATCTGATATTTAGGAATGTTTTCTATTCTTTCATCTCATAAATTGTGCAGTAGAGATGAGTTATATGTATTTCACTCCTAATTCATCTCGTGGTTACAATTTTAGCGATGCCTACAGCAAAAAAGTTCAAGAGTGTGAGGGCGTTAAATACAACCGTGAAAAAAAAGTGGTTGTATTAGGGATACGTAACGAGGATTAGATATGTTACTCCAACATTCAAGGACGAATGTTTCTAACGGGGAAGGATGTAACATCCCGTACTTTCGGGTCACGATTTGGACCGCTAGACGTATGTAAAATCGCTAGACGTATGTAAATAGACCCGAGCATTGGGAAAATGTATGTTGTATTTACATATGCTAATAAAGAGATTAGTATATAAAAAGATAAAATTGCGAAAGAATTTTGGATGTAACGAGTATGACGACGGGAGTCAGAAATAAATTTGGTATGCGCATAAGGAGGCGATATACTGATATTACATCGTAGAAATTATGACATTGAGTATGAGAAGGTTTTATAAGTTATTAGGATTTAAGTAAATTGGAATCAAGAATTAATTAGGTGTGTAATTGATTAATTGTGGGATTGATTAATGATTAATTGACGGGACAAGAATCGTGAGGGTGTATAACGTGTAGCATGTAGAGTAATCTCCTAATGACTAAGGTAGTAACGGTGCAAGGCAAAATATTATGATGGTTTAGTGGGGAACCTTATAATAACAAATCATGAGATACATTTAATGAGATAAGACTGAGTGGAGTATAAAGCACATCTTGGTTAAGAATTCATTCTTGAAGACCAAAAAGGGGAAACGTTCAACATCTCCCTAATACTTCATTTTAGTAAAAAAAAAATTAGTCATTTAGAGAAGGAATATAAAAACAAACGTGACCAGGGAAGTACACTAGATGATAAACAGATCCTAAATTGCGAATAAAGCAAAGACGTCCTACAATGTTATGTCGAGCAACGATTCAACAAATTTAATATTCGAGGTATGTTAAGGCAAATTCTTTCTTTCTTTTGGCATGTTCCATGTAACAAAATATAACTGTGATGTTGCTCCATAATTTATTATACTCTTAGTAGTTAAGGAATGTTCATATTATTGATTCCTATGTTAAAAGCATGTCTAAATATGTTCCTAAGTCCTTATTGAGGCATACGTAAAAGGTGTTTTTATTCACAGTGTTAGCCAAAGGTACACAGATATTATGTCATTCAGGAGATTTATTGTCATTCATGAATTTTCATTTGCATTGCATTCATATATTACCCTGTACCACTTGTGTTATGCACACTACTATATGGTAAATATTATATATATATATATATATATATATATATATATATGGGGGATATGGGAAAAAAAGAGAAAGACATTATATACACACACCACTTACAGTTGGTACAGACTATCACAAAAGAGTCCTAAGAGGGCAAAATAATTCAATGCTTGTGTGGGTCATATGATATAAATGAATGCCTGTGTGGCTGTTATAGGTAGGATTCATGCATGGACATTAGTATACCACATTTGCATCAGCATACATTCATTATTGAACCCTGTGTAGTATGTCTGTGTGACCGATATCAGGTTGTTTGTGTGACCGATATAACCTGATGCCCACATAGGTTGTCATGAAAAGGAAGATGCGTGACTGGTCAATATTATCACGCATTTGCATTGCATAACATGTAGGCATATGTATTAGGGTCTTAGAGGTATTAATGTTGGTCAGCTTATTCTATTTTCGTTGTGTTATATCCTTGTCATGCTATTATTCATGTCTGACATACTCAGTACATTAGTCGTACTAATGTCTCTTTTGTCGGGGATGCTATATTTCATCTCCGCAGGTTTACATAGACAGGATGACGATTCACGTTAGTAGGTTGCTGACTCAGCGGATTTTGGAGCACTCCCTTTGTTTCAGAGTATCGGTCTATCTTGGTACGGTTATTTTGCATGTGTATATGGGTATGGTGGGGCCCTGTCCTAACCTTTTGATGTCATATACTTTTTAGAGGCTTGTAGATGATGTCCTGTGGTACTTTATGGCTTTGTCGGCCTCGGTATGGGTATATATATATATATAAGTTTATATTCTGGATAAATATTTCACATAATTTTCTTTCGGCTTAGTCCGTAATTAATTACGATTTAGTGTTAAATGTACAAATGGAGGTACCCGACGGGTGGGATACGGGTGTCCATCACTGCTCTCCGGTTTGGGTCGTGACAAAAGTATTGGTGGAGGAGGCGCATATTAAGCGGATGTGACAGTCTTACTTCCATAAACTCTTGAACGAAAAAAGAGATGGAGACATTGTGCTGGGAGATCTGGACCATTCTGGTAGGTACCGGGATTTTGGGTATTGTAGAAGCATTAAGGTTGAGGAGGTTAAGGGTGATGTTCGTAGGATGCGCAGGGGACGATCGACCGGGCCTAATGAGATTCAAGTTAAATTTTGGAAGAGCGCAGACAGGACAAGTTTGGAGTGGCTGACTGAGTTGTTTAACGTCATTTTTAAGATGCCAAAAATGCTCGAATAATGGAGGTGTAGTACAATGATTCCCTTGTACAAAAATAAAGGTGATATCCAGAGTTGTAACAACTATAGGGGTATCAACCTGCTGAGCCACACTATGAAGTTTGGAAAAGGTCGTGGAGATTAGGGTGAGAAAAGGTGTGTCTATTTCCGAGAATCAGTTTGGATTCATGTCGGGGCGTTCAACTACTGAAGTCATTCTTCTTATTAGGAGGTTGGTGGATTAGTATAGGGAGAGGAAGAAAGATTTACATATAGTTTTTATCGACCTCGAGAAGGCATACGACAAAGTCTCTATGGAGTCTCTATGAAGATGTTTAGAGGTTAGAGGTATACATGTGGCATTCACTAGTGCGATCAAAGATATGTATGATGGAGCCAAGACTAGGGTACGGACAGTAGGAAGAGACATGAAGCACTTCTCAGTGATGATGGGTCTGCACCAGAGATCAACTCTTAGCCTATTCCTATTTGCCCTAGTGATGGACGTACTAACACGACAAATCTAAGGGGAGGTACCATAGTGTATGTTATTCACAGATGACATAGTCTTAATTGATGAGACTCGCAGCGGAGTGAATGTCAAGCTAGAGGTTTGGAGACAGACTCTGTAGTGTAAATGGTTCAGGTTGAGGAGGACCAAGACAGAGTATTTGGAGTGCAAGTACAACAACAGGAGCGAACCTGAGACAGGCGTAGAGGTGAGGCTTGGTACTCAAGTTATTCCAAAGAAAAGTATCTTCTATTATCCAAGGGAATGAAGAGATTAATGATGATGTCACACATCGTATTGGGGCAGGGTGGATGAAATGGAGGCTCGCATCTGGATTCTTGTGCGATAAAAATGTGCCACCAAATCTTAAAGACAAGTTCTATAGGGTGGTGGTTAGACCAACTATGTTGTATGGGGTGGAGTGTTGGTCAGTCAAGACTTCGCACATACACAAGATGAAAGTTGTAGAGATGAAGATGATGAGATAGATGTGTGGGCATATAAGGAGAGATATGATTAGAAATAACGATATCCTGGATAAAGTGGGAGTAGCCTCGGTGGAGGATAAGATGCAGGAAGCGAGGTTGAGATGGTTCGGGCATGTGTAGAGGAGAGCTATCACACTTATAGGCGCAATATTGCTTTATAGTCTCATGTAGTTTAATTTCTGCTGCTATGTATTCTTTAGTGTACTTTATTAGAATGTGTTACCATGACGCATTCAATTTTATTATCAACATATCCATACTGCTTTAATTCCCTATCTGTGATGGTTTCTATTACTTGGTTTGCTTGTGATTATGCTTTGTCTTGAGCCAAAAGTCTCAGAAATAGTCACTCTACCTACCAAGATGGAGGTAAGGTTTGCGTATACTCTACCCTTCCCAAACTCACGTTGTGGAATTTCACTAGGTATGTTGTATTAGTACCAATTTAAAGATAAAACAAGTTATTAAAGGCAGTTTGTATTTATGTGGAATAATTGTTGACTTGTGAGATCTATATCCGGGTTGAGTGTGCTATAAAGGACTCATATTATAGCACCTAGCCCCTGTTAGATTTGAAAATGATGTAAAAGATAAGTGTTGGCTCATTTGATCTTAGTTAATCTAAGGTAACTAAGGCTTAGAAGAAGCATGCTACATTAGGACAACCCAATGTCTTCAAAATCGATAGATGTCTTGTTCAAGATGTTGTCATGACATGAATGCTAGTTTATGAACCTGTTTGATGTTGTGTTTCCTGTTCTCCCATTCCCCTCTACGGCATCACATCATCTCTCTTGCATGACGCTAGTAGTAGCCCCAAGTTCACCATCACTTTCATAATGTGCCTTACACGTTTAATAAATGTTGGTTGATTGAGTAGACTTTGCTAAGTGCATTCTTGTCCCTCATGTCTTCTGCATAATTGAACTAGTTTATTAATGTCGTGCCATGTATATGTGCTTCACTATGCTGGTTTATCTTTGCACATCTTCTACTTTTATATGGACTAGTTTTGATTTTAGTATGCCTAAAGCCACAAGTGAACTAGAACAGTTGTTATACATATCTTGTTTTGCCTTTGCATTCTAGTGTTTATGTTGTTTGGGAATATACATAAATATACACCTGGTATGCAAGTTGTATACTGAATATACCAGTATATGAAAAAGTATAAAGGTTGTATATCACCTTGTATACCACTCATAGGTTTCATGTTATGTGTGTTTTGTTGGGCATGACCCATTCTGATAGCTTCTATTTTCTTCTTCACGACTGTATAATTGGGCTTAGTCCACTGTTTGTCTTCTCTACCTTTCATATACACTGTTGTTTGAGTGGGCTTATCCCAATTATTCTGAATTAAATACAAGTTGTTGTGGGCTTCTGTTTGTTTACTTATGCAATTAATATGATAAGTCTTGGTTACTTCTAACATGGGCTTTCCTTTTCTCTTTGTGTGTTTTGCTGCATTATCACGTGATGGGCCCATCATTTTATTCATATCGAGTCATCTAATACTTGATTGAGAATGGTTGGGCTGAGGCTCAATCAAATATTCTGGCCAAGATAAAAAACGCAAGGGGAGTTAATATTTGCAAGAAGGCTCAACTATAGGTAAAAATAGCCAACTGGTGGGTTGTAGTAGGTCTATCAGCCTAAACTCTCCTCCATTTCAATTTTTTTTATATATATGTGTGTGTGTATTGATTGTAATAAACATACTTTCGATATTGAAAATTTATCTTATGATTAGAATCTAGAATAGGCAAACGATACGTAGATCATTTAGTTAGATCGCCAAATGATTTTCAAGACTTGTTTAAAATCTGGAAAGTTGAAGTAATTATTGTTTTGGGATAATAACACTGTTTTGGATTAAAACTAAGCTGTTGTTTGGACGTGGAAACTAGAAACAAGAACAGAGTTTTAGCCAAGTGTGAAAATTGATTTTTGATCTCAAAACATGACGAGCTTTAGTTTAAGAAACTAAAATGGGCTGATATTGAAAGGACCCATGAATTGGGCCTGAGTGACTTAAAATTGCACAATTGGGTTGCTGAACTAAGGCTTAGACTTGGACTAAAAATGACATTTTTGTTAAGTTAGAAAAACGGGCTAAGCCCAATAGGTTAGAAATTTTGAAATAAAATTTATCTTGGACTTGAGTTTAGTTAAAGGTTTTGAAAGTATGATATGGTTAACCTTGGGCAATATAGCATGCAAAAAGAGAATAAAAACCATCTTTACTATCTCTTTTCCAAAAAGGAAACTTGTCTTTTTAAATGGACTATCATTTTTGAAACTTAGAAAGGATTTTTGAAACAAAAGATGCAAAGTGTGAAAATAGTCAATGTAGTTGGACAAAACGTAGAGTTCTACTCAAATTCACGGTCAATATAGTTGGACTAAATGTAGAGTTCTACTCAAATTCACATTTGAGTGTTCTTAGCCGGAAAATGAAATTGACTAAATACTATTTTTGGCGGAAGTTCAACCCTTTATTTAAAAAATGAAACCAATTAAGTTTTGAATACATGAAATGACAAGTTATTTTGTGGATTTTAAACCTAAAATAATTCAAATCATTTAAAAACATGCTATAGAATCCGTATATCAATCGTATTCTACAGATCCTTAATATCGGGGTGCTAACACCTTTTCCTGAGAATCACCAGAATTCTTACATTGACTCTGATTTTCCTATAAATTAATGAATTATAACATTTCAATTTAATTTTTTCCCTTTTTAGTGAATTTCTTATTTGAAATAATTATAAACATATAATTATCTAAGGATGAGCCAGTCATCAAAATTCAAAGCTATAGTACTAGATAATATATTCTGAGTCACCTCCTTGACGAGATAAAAAAATGGAAATATATGAATTAAAACGTGTGAATTTTGAACTAATATGATGAAGAACCAATATATATATTTTCTCCTCTCACTGCCAAATATGTCGTGTAAAACCAACAAAAGTGACTGCCCATCAGTCATCTAAACCAACCCACTTTCTTTTACTCTTTCTTTGTGATATATATAACATCTTTTATTTTCTTTAATTTGATCATGATTACCAATATTACTAGCTAATAACGATTTCCGGCAGCTGGTTCACCACATACATGGAGGAAGGTGGTGGTTCCGGTGATGATACAAGAAGTAGTTGTCCACGTGGACACTGGCGGCCGGCCGAAGATGAAGACTCCGGCAGCTTGTAGAACAATATGGTCCTCAAAATTGGAACTCTATTTCTGAAAAAACTTCAAGGAAGATCAGGTTTATATCAATCTATCAATATTTATTTACTTATTGAGTTTTTGGAGTAATAATCTTATAGAAGTGAAAAATAATGTGTCCAGTTGACCGCTAGGAATAAATATGCTTACTTTTTCTTCACCTGAAATCAGAATTACAAGAATTTAGATATGTAGTCAATGGAGCACAACAGATTCGGCATCTACTACAAAAGAGAGAATCCACTTCAGATAACCACGTCTTTGCTAGGCAACTTGTGGAATGGCCGAGAGAGGTCGACTAATGATGCAAGAGCTCTATTCCCCTTATACGCTCTAAAAAGGGGGTATGTCAGGTTTTTGAACCCTATGTTGAGTAAGGGTTCTGGGCCGGAGCAAAGAACCTATTTGAAGTGGTTCATTTCGTACCAGATAAATCTATGTATGAACAAAGATTGATTTTATTCCCCACCTAGCTACTCTAGGTTGTTGAAACATCATCCTCTCCATCTGCTTTTCAAGTGAAGGAGTTGTCCCTCAAAGATCTAGTGGGGAAAAGAACCCCATCGGAGAGTGAAATAGAACATGAAACCGTAAGCTCCCAAGCCGTGAGAATAGCCAGTGAATCTGAATTTGAGAGAATCATAAAAAAGGATGTTTTTGTTATGTTGATGTTGCTGTTTTAAAATTAGGGTTCAAGTTTTGTTGAAAGAAGTCAAGCATCAAGTATAATTTGAACTTTGATATCACCCCTTTTTCTTTCTTTTCATTAATTTTTTTTTTGAATATTTTCTTTATTGTCAAAAGTTGGCTAAATATGCTATTTTAACATCAAATTAAATGCTTCTCAAGTATATTAAATGTTAAAAATATTCATTTATTATTCTTTTGCTATTCATTTTTTTGTTTAAAGTTGGCTTATATGACTATCAAAAGATGTGGTGCAGCGGATGTAGTTATTCATTTCTTAATCAGAAGTCTCGAGTTCGAACATGGTAGGAAGCGCTTTCTCCGAATGGGGCTCTATGCGGCGCGAATCCGGATATAGTAGGTCTTCACCGAGTGGGAACAACAAAATGTTGGCTTATGAACTACTTCACAAACTATTTTTATAGATGGATAACCTTTATTGCAGTATCTAAAATGGAACTTTTTAGCATCATACACATGAAGTGACAGTTTCCATTGATAGTATCTTCTCAACTGTTTAAAAGCAAATTAAATGCAAAAAGTTCTTGGTAGAAGTTAAGTCAATACATTTTATTTTTTTCTTCTTCTGAAAATAAATAATTTTTTTTTTGGGAATTGTATAGGAAAGAGTTGTAGATTGAGATGGTTTAACCAACTTGATCCAAGGATTAATAGAAGGTCATTTACAGAAGATGAAGAAGAAAGACTTGTAGAAGATATTCTTTCATTTTGTGTTTATTATTTAACAATTCTTTTCGATCTTTTTATACTTAATTAAAATATAAGTATTTGATATATGCTTCCTAGTTAATTTGTTTATCATGTTATTCACCTAAATAGTTGTTCAAGTTATAGCTTAGGTAGCTTTTTCTTTAATCTTTAAGGTAAAAAAGTACTCCATAGATTTTACTTAATCATCCTAATTCTTAGGAAGATTGATTTTGAACACTTGTAAGGCTTGCATGAATATACTATTATATTGCCTTTGGTTTATGCATGTTACATCTTTTCTTTATTTTTTTTTACAAATGGGAGTTAATACTGTTAAGTTGTAGGAGTATTGATTTTTCTTAATTATCTAAGTGTGTTGGTTTTCTTTTTCCCATATGTTACATGAAATGCAAAGATTGTCTTTTTTTGTTTCCCCCCTCAATTTAATGTTCCTTTTTGGTAGAAAGTGAAAGCATAAATTTCGTGCAGGTAAGATTCAGTTGCTAATCTCTTAAGTAAAAAAGAGGGAAACTAATTTGATGTGAGATACATGGTAAGGATATAAATATATCAGTATCAAGCAGATGTAAAAATCGCAACATTTAAGATACCTGTCCACAAGGGCCGTCACTCAATTCTTTGCTGACACATATGAACATAGAAACAGTAAACCAGAAACCCAATTTATATATATATACAGCAAGACCGATAAGGTCATACAAAACTACTACACATAAGATACCTGTCTACAAGCTTCTAAATAGTATACAACATCAAAAGGTCGGGACAGGACCCCTCCATACCCATATATACACGCAAAAATCATCGTATCAAGAGAGACCGACACTCGGAAGCAAGGGGAGTGCTCCAAAATCTGCTGAGTCAGCAACCTACTAACGTGGACCGTTGCCTTGCCTACGTGAACCTGCGGGCATGAAATGCAGCGTCCCCTGACAAAAGGGACGTCAGTATGACTGATGTACATAGTATGTCAGGCATGAATAATAGCATAACAAGGATATAACAATAACTGAAACAGAAACAGTCGACCATCAATAAATACCTCCGAGGGCCCTAATACATATGCCTAAATGTTATGCACAATGCAAATGCGATATATATATATATATATATATATATATATATATATATATATATATATATATATATATATATATATATATATATATATATATATGTTGCGAAACGTGCAACCCGATTCAATATATGTTAGTGTTGCGGACCTTGCAACCCGATCCAATATATGTTAGTATTGCAGACCGTGCAATCCGATCCAATATATGTTAGTGTTCCAGACCATGCAACCTGATCCAATATATGTTAGTGTTGCGGATCGTGTAACATGATCCAATATATGTTAGTATTTAATGCATGAATGACAATGAAACATTATGAACTTATCGGATGACATAATATCCTTGTATCTTCGGCTACACTGTGAGCCTTAGCATATACCTTTGGCTAACATTGGAAATATCAACATTTTTTCCATATGTCTCAATAAGGACTTAGGAATATATTTAGACATGCTTTAAATATAGGAATCAATAATATGAACATTCCTTAACTACTAAGAGTAGAATAAATTATGAAGCAACATCACGATTACATTTCGTTACATGAAACATACCAAAAGAAGAAATAATTTACCTTAACATACCTCGAATAATAACGGAACCAGCCCTCATTACTTGCTGGAACGTAGCATCGAAATAATATTTTCAATAAGTTTTGTTCTACCCAAAAATTATGAATGAATTGCTTGGATAGAGGTGTTCTTAATACTACTACTACTGCGCGAGTTTTCAATTTGGAAGTGAAATGTGTTTGTTTCAGTTTTGTACAACAAAAAGAAAGGGTTTTGTTTGGCCTTCATTTCCTTGAATACTAAGAATGAAATAGACCGTAGGAACGAAGTAATGCTCCCCAATGCTACTCTATCCTATCTACTCACACTAATCCATCCTCTAATTTTACATGCATATTAGTGGGATGTTTCCACTTAAGTGATTCTCTTAAGTCCTACACGTATACGCCACAACTCCCACTAAACTTTTTCCTCTCCATTAAAATTAATTAATTCCTTCATCTCAATTCAGTTAAACCTATACGACATTCATATACTCAATGTCTTAATTTTGTGATATGACATTAGTTCATAACCTCTTTGTGCGCACATTAAATTTATTTTCAATCCCCGTTGTCACACTTGTTATGTCCAAAATTATTTCGGGGTTTTATCTTTTTACATACTAGTCTCTTTATTAGCATACGTAAATATGACCAAATTTTTCCCAACGCTCGGATCTATTTACACATGTCTAGCGATTTTACATACCCCTAGCGATTCAAACTGTGACCCAAAAGTACAGGATGTTATATCCTTCTCCCTTTAGAAACATTCATCCTCGACTGTTGGAGTGACATATCTAATCCCCGTCACGTAGCCAGAAAATACAACTACCTTTTTTACGGCCGTATTACCCTTCCATTCAAGAACTGGCTTGCCTGAGAATTGAAATTTAACAATCTTTGTTCGGCAATCAACATTAGCGTAAAATGATGCTAGCCAATCCATGTCCATAATAACATCAAAATCCACCAACCAAATTCGTTAAGGTCTGATGACTACAAACTAATACTGCATAATTTCGATAGACCCGTCTAGTAACCTCCGACTCACCAACTAGTATAGATACCACAAATGGATCTCTTATCAACTCAGGATCCATACCAAATTTAGAGGCAATAAAATGGGTTATATATGACAGATTGAAGCATGGATCTAGCAGTTGTCGCGCCCTTTTTCGGCCGCGGCATTTTTAAAATAGCGAACCCTGCTCAAAAATGCAAAAATGTTTTATAATGCATAAATATGCTAATAATGTTCACAATGCTAAAAGGATGCTAAAATTGCAAAAGATGCTGATGTTTAAAAGGGTGCTAAAATGCTAAAGGGTTGCTAGGATGCTAAGGGTTCGCGGAGTCGCCACCTAATTAATTTGGGTGAATTAGGACACCTAAATGTTTAACTAGTTTAAAGTAAAACATTAACTCCATTTTATGGTCTGCTGAACTTAGTGAGATTCTGGGTAAGGGTTCTTTATTAATCTAGAGGGAAGGGGTTAGGCACCCTCTAAGATCCGCTAACTTGCGGTTGTCCTGCCAAACCTAGGGTAATTATTATGCTATTGAAAATGCATGTTTGAAAGATATTTTAATAGAAAGTATTTTTTGGCAAAAGATTAATAAGATTAGTGCTATAAAATGCGTGTAAAGTTTAAAGCATGCCTTAAATAATATATAGTGCAAAATAGATTATTTGACTAAATGTACACATTTGCCTGCCTTGATTAGTATAACACATGCTTAAGGGGGTTTTCTTAATATATAAAAAATAAGATTTCTATATGGGTGCTATAGCAAATGGGTTAGAAATCTTGAAAATAATATCATAGCTACATATGATTAATTATGCAAGTTAAGATTATTAGGTGGTTTAATAATTTAAGCAATTAACTTAAGAGGGGGCAAACTACCTTCTAATTTATTGCGTTAATATTTAACTACTCCAAATGTTTTACTAATAGTGTAATGTTAGACAATTATATTACAATAAATGAATGGGGCGGGGAAGCAGAAAATAAAATGACCCTAAGGAATGGCGATGTCATTCGCCGGCAGGTTGGAATTTCTGATGCAGATAGCAAGATACACACGAATGAGGGTGAATGCAAATCCTCAATTGATTGAAGGCATAATGGGTCTCGCTATGAGACTACTCCTTTTGCTCCGATGCATTTCATGTAGATAAAGAAGAAGATAAGGATTAGCACATGTCCAAATAATATAATATAGATGAACATATGTAGATTTTAGTCGTATTTAACTAAGTCACTACTAAAATCTCGTGACAAGACAAAGTGGCCAAAACAAATTGGCATATAGGACCAACTTATGGTAAAGGACAGTAGCAGCAACACAAGTAACAGCAGCAACAACAATTCCAAATAGTAGCAAAGAATAACGCTAAAGCGAGAACGCCACGAGCGAGTAGCAAAACTAATATTAACCAGTTATTCTATGGTTTAAGAGACCTTACAAATGTACTAATTTTTAAGGAAAAGTCCACGTAAGACAAACATGTACATCTTAGTAGGTAATTCAGGTAATTAAGATAAGCTATGCATGGATATCCCGAGGGAAGGCTTATATGCAGATAATTAATATGTATCCACTTTATCAGCGATGCGGGAAGAAGCGAGCATTTAGTATAGAGATCATTCAGCATAATAAGTAATCGAATTTGTGTACCGTGATTAAACAAGGTCAGCAATCGAGAATCAGGCAGAAAAGGGTTTAATCCAGACTTAAGGCACAATGCAAAGGCGTGAATGAATGCTCATGGTCTTAGAACACACTATTATAACTACGTGGAGGCAATTATACTCACACGAATCAAACTGAAATACTGAAGCAGGTAAACACATGCTTAGGTTTACAACTTGCACAGCTAGAGGGAGAGTATATCTAACAGAGATTCTCTAGGTGGATGTAAACACATATTCATTTAGCCACTTATTAAACTGATACGATGCATGACAACTTAGGCAAGTGTCGATATGACTGTATTTCTTGACAAGGAATGATAGCAACCCAACTAAAGTTAAGACCAATTCAAATACACATACTTAAGCAACTAGTAAAAGCAAATGTATGACTGGACAGTTTCAGAAAAACCAGACGCGACGAATACAAGCTGGCAAAAGATGAATCAGACATATGTGTGCAATTTTGATCAGAAAAAGTGTAGATTATAAGCGTGAGATAGTTTCAAAGAAATGGCATGGCGTAAGCTGACGTCTTAGTCTCAGATTATTCGTATTACATTAGAATAACCAATTCATAATAGCAATTTATTGATCAACCTTAGAACAATGTCACCCATCACAGGTATTTCCAAGAATAAAATCACGACATTCACACGACCAAACAGCAAATACTTATTACTAAATCAGAACTCCACTACTGAGTGAAATAACCTCACATCTATCTGATCCAAAAAGAACTAAACATACTTAATCGAATAACAGACAACATAAAATACATAAACACACAAGCTTGAATCATATAACATAATGTATAAAGATTCGATTAAAAAAGAACTAAACATACTTAATCGAATAACGCACAACATAAAATACATAAACACACAAGCTTGAACTGTTATAACATAATGTGTAAAGATTCTGATTTACTTTGAAATGCATCATGACAAACTCGTCTGAATTCTATAAGCAGGCAGAGCCAAATCTCGGTTACAGAAGGACAAACATGCTAACAGGCCATGAATGCCAACATAAACACATAACCAAATATAGTCTGGAAATACATAACAAACAATGCATAAATTCACATAAAGGATCAAATTGACAGAAAGTGAATTACCTTCTCCGACAATGAGGCGGCGTATCAAGTCGTCGGTCCAATCGACGGGTTTCGGGTTTTGCGATGCGGATGAAAGGGAGAAGGTTTACTCACTGATTTTTTGGCTGGAATTAAGAGAAGGTTTCGACTGATGCTAAGGGTGTCCCCGTCGATGCTATGGGTCCCTGTCTTTTCTGCTCTGTGTTCTTAACTGCTGCTGCTGGTGTCCCCTCGATCCTCTGGGTACCCTCTCTAACTGAGCTCTACTGTGGTGGTTCTTAATTGCTGCTCCCCCGTGTCAATGCCTATTGCATGCATATAACTTCTGTATTTATAGCCCTAATTCGGGTTCTAAATTAGGGTAATTTTGGGTGATATTAACGCAATTTTAGTACCGATTTGGTGCGATTTTGGATCGATATGGAAAGTTGATGGTTGGCTTCGTGATCGATTTCTTAGGGAATCTATTTTGGAAGGTAAGTTTATTCGGTATATGTTGCATCGGTTCTTGTTATGGTAGGTCTGTATGATAGCATGGGTGTAAGATTTTGGACGATAATTGGAAGATTTGGCATGGTTATGGTAAGTTTGGGCGATGGGAAGAGAAGGTGCGGCGATTTTAGGTTTAGGTTTCTTTTAGGTTTTGTTGTTGAGGTCCAGGGAAGACGGAAGGCGTGGGTTTTGATAGAGGATTGGGCTGCGGGTTGGAGCTACGTCGCGGGTGTGGAGTCATGGGGTGTGGGTCGTGAACAGCTGGATAATGAGTGGTATTTAGGGTAGTGTTATAATTAGGGACGAAATTAATGGGTATTGGGCTATTAATTAGGGTAGTTAGGTTTAATTAGGTATTTAATTAGTGTTAGTTTTAGCTAATTAATTCTAGGCAAGTGTATTAATAATTAATTAGTGATAACTTAAATTAACACATGTGATTAAACTAATTAGGTGCTTCATTAATCTAATTGTTATAATAAATAAATGCGGGCGTGCTATTTAATTAATGCTCAATACTTTAGAATGCGACGCTATTATTTAAAATCTTATTATTGTGCATTATTGCGAAGTTAAATTAAAATGCATTGAGTTTATATTAAATTACTTAAATGCCGAATGCAAGTACGATATTTAAGAATTGTTTAAAGCCTTATAAATGCGACGCTATTAAATGCATATATCAGATTAAAATTGATTTTTTTTTAAATTACAAATGATTACTAATAAATGCGGCTATGCTACCTGACACGACGTTATCGCTAAATTATTTATTTTATGCATTTATTAATTATTTAAGAATTACGACAAAGCTTAAAGTTAATTAACGCGCGAGACTCTAAGTGCTTGAAACTCTACGTAAGATGCGATGCCATTATTAAATTAATTATTTATGCCTGTATTTAATGTTTTATTCGCTGCATTTTATTAAAAAAAATCCTAAAAAATTATTTTACAAAATTAGTGTAATTTTATAGTTAATGGCTGGACGGGAGGGTCAAAATTGGGTGTCAACAGATGTCCCTCTTTGTATGGAGATGATGGAAGAATCTTCGGACAAAGACGTTGACGCATAGCCAATTTTGTCTCGATCTTCAGAATTGCAAAAATGCTAGGCAGGTAGACAAGGCTGACGCAAAAATCAAAATCTGTCCCAGTGTCGAGTTATGACGACACTGGGTCGAAACACCAGGGCGGGCTAAGGCGTACTAAAGTCGCCCCGATGTCGAGTTATGGCGACACCGGGTCACCATGGTCAAAACACTAAGCGGGCTAAGGCGGACTAAGCCGCCCCAAAGGTCGAAGTTATGACGACACCGGGTCACCATGGTCAAAACACTGGCGGGCTAACGCGACTTAAAGTCGCTCCGATGTCGAGTTATGATGACACCGTGGGTGCAAAAGAAAAAGAAAATAACTGGCTTGAAACTCGGGTGTACTGCTATGGCTTATGGTCTTTGGGTTCTACGGTGGTGTGGAGCGAGTGTACCGACGCTTGAGGCCGCTTCTGCCAATCGTTGGGAAGGTTGGCCCCCCAACAGATTGCCGGTTATTTAAGAGAAAATCCACGCCAGTGCTCCCGCCTCGCATGCTAAGACTTGAACAAACGGTTAGTGCATAACTGTTAAGGCAAAATGATGATGCATAATTTTAAAGTAATGCAACTGTGAGTAGAAAAGGTTATCCTGCAAAAATATGATGCCTGCTGTGTTGATGCGATGCTGCAAATGCTGTGATTTCGCCCTTGCACGGACGTGTTGCGATTGTGAATGCGGATACGTTGTCCTTGCTGCAATTGCCCCTGTAGACTAAAGCTCAAGAAAGAGTTAGTGCATAACTGCTAAGACAGAATAATAAAGCATGCGTAAGAAATGCAATTTCGGGAGTATAGAAATCGTCCCTGCGTGGATGTGATATGCTGATGATGGCGTCGTTTTTGGGCTTGTTGCGGCCGATAGCGTCGTTACTGGGCGATGTTCTGCCGGCGTCGTTGCGTAGACTTGTTGTCTTGATAACGCCGCCGTCGTTGCCGGGCGTGTTCTGCCGGCGTCGTGGACTTGCTGTGCTGATAACGTCATTGCCTGGACGTGTCTGGCGTCGTTGCGTAGACTTGCTGATTACGCCGTTATCGGGCGTATTCTTCGCCGCGCCGCTGCACGGACTTGCCGATTACGTCGTTATGCGGACGTGCCGCCGCCGGGCGTCGTTGCATGGACTTGCCGACACGCCGTTGGGCCGGACGTGTTCTTCGCCGTGTCGCTGCGTGGACTTGCCGACACGTCGTTATGCGGGCGTGTTCCGCCGCGTCGTTGCATGGACTTGCCGATTACGCCGTTATGCGGACGTGCCGCCGGGCGCCGCTGCGTGGACTTGCCGACACGCCGTTGTGCGGACGTGTTCTTCCGGGCGTCGTTGGCAGACTTGCTTTGTCCGATAACGCCGTTACTGGACGTGTTGCCGCCTTCCCGTAGAATAAATGTTCCTGCAAGCTAAGCTTGAGAAAAACGTTAGTGTATACCGCTTAAATGAAATGATAAATACATATGAAGTGCAATTTTGTGGGTAGATGTCATCCCCGATGTTGTCTTTGCACGGACATCGCCGAACGCTGCGGTGACGAATTGCCATGATGCCTTTGCCGCGCGATGCGTGGGTTGCCAATTTGACTTTATGCTCGAGTTGATGCGCTAGGTTTTGTCATGAACTCGAACTTTGACCGATTGTTGATGCCCTTTTCTGCTGCCGCTTTGCCGCGGACTTTGGATTGTTGTCATCCTCTGCTTTTCGCTTCCGCTTCGCAAGAGACTTTTCGTCGTATTTTCTCGCTCCATTGTTGCACTTTCTCGCTTAATATTGAAAGACCTGCGCTCAAAGAAAAATTTGTGAGTTTTTGGGGGGGGGTCGATTCATATTTTGACTTTGCTGCATTGGTCCTTGATATCTGCGTGCAGCTTGTTGGACTTGCAACCCCGTCTGCAGTTTCCTACACCGCCCCGCTTTGAAAAGTGGTGTCCGCCTAAAATGGGTCTCAATGTAGTTGCTTGTAGGCTATGTGTATTCTTGTCATTTTTCAAAGCAAAGGCAAAGTTTCCTAATGGTGTGACTGCCGATTTAGGCGCCACGTATTCCCCACGAGGGAATCAGGTCGAACGTAGTTCATTACAAGCGAATATTGGGAAGATTAAAATTTCTAGATGTGGGACCGAAGCCGAGACGGCCGCATACGTATCCACTAAAGGAATCAGGTCAAACGTAGTTCATTACAAGCAAAACGAAAGAAAACATTATTAAAGCTTAAATATGAGTTTATAAATTATTCTGCTAAAATAAATCGTTTTCCTATCCAGGCTCTAGGCGGACCAAGACAGGGGTGCCAATCCAATCAATATGCCTTCATGCTCTGCTTCGTGGATGGTTGGGTCTTCATGCTCTGCTATCTCCCTCTTCTGGCCTCTGCGCGTGCATGCTCGGATAAATGACCGATTCGGGCGGAATGGGCATAGGCAGGGGAGTGTATTCCTCATCTAAGGTTATCAGGTGCACATTGACGTGGCCGTGGTTTGGCAAGGGGTTATCATGCACATTTGGGGCAGGATCCTTTAGCTGAATTACCCCTTCTCTGATCAGTGCCTCGATTCTGTCCCTGAGGGAGTGGCAACCTTCAGTGTCATGTCCTGGGCTATTGGAGTGATACGCGCAGCGCTTGTTCTCATCATACCATCTGGGATAGGTCGTGATCCTTCCCGGAATCGGTTGGATTAGGCCTGCAGCTCGCAACCTTTCATATATTTGAGGTATGGGTTCAGCTAGTGGGGTGCGCACTTTGGGTGGTTTTCCTTCAGAATTCTTATTTGCTCTGGGTGCATTGGGTGCTCTATTCTGTTGGCGGGCTTGATGGGTGGATCTATGCGGGGCAGGATAAACGGGTGCTTGTGAAGTGTTATATATAGGCTGTGTGTGGTAGTTGGGGTAGTATGATGGGTTTTGGTATGTCGCGAATGCTTTGACGGCGTTCTTGTACAAACATGGAAGGAAACCGCTCTTTCTTCCTCTCGTGAAGTACTCCGAGTGTCCCCGATCAATCGCCTTATTAGTTGCTGTAATGCCGCTGCATTTGTAATCCTACCGGTTTAATACCTTCTTCTACGGTCGCCATTCTAATAACTTCCGCAAAATTCGCCACGACACTTATCATCCGCTCATAGTAGGTTGCGTCCTTCAAAGATTGTACGAATAATGTGGTCATCTCACTCTCCACCATGGGTGGTTGCACTTTCGCTGCCTCTGAACGCCACCTCATGGCGTATTCTCTGAATGTTTCTGTAGTCTTCTTCTCCACCATTAAGTAGAACTCGCCCACAACGGTTTACGTGTTGAACTGAACCGCTTCCACAAAATCTTGGGCCAATGCATTCCAAATGTGCCATTTCCGCGATCTTGGCCGGTATACCAATCTAGTGCTCACGGCCAAGCTCCGAATGAACAACTTCATAATGACCGCTGGGTTCTTCCCTACCCCGATTAGCTTGTCGCAATATGACCTCAGGTGTGCACGGGGGTTCCCTTTTCCATCAAATGGTTCAAACTTCGGCACCTTGTACCCCATGTAGCTTCCACGTCAGGTCACGACCTGCCTTACCCACCCAAGTAGACATACATCGAGTAATCAACAAACACAACCATATGAGATAATATAAAACAATAATCAGGAAAACTTGCCTTTCTATATATAAATGACAACTTTTAACATGATTTAATCCTTTTTACAAACCATGCCCAAGAATGATATGACAACAATGGCATGTAAACACTTACTACGACTACACCACCGATAAGCCTCGGAGAAACGGAGCTTCCGAGCTAGGATCAACGATGTGAAACTAAAAATACCGCAAATGAAATCATAATAGTCTATAAAGCCAAACTACGCTTTACAATAACTGACTCACGCCTCAAGTCATCATCAATCGTGCACATTCCTCATTTATGATATAAAAGTTCCAAGGAACACACATGAACAATAAGATCTGCATGATCAAAGCCGCCACTTGCCCGCAGATCTAAGGTATTCTCGAATCATGTGTCCATCGACCTTAATCATCTCGAGATGAATGCCACAATACTATCATAACGGTTAATAAGCACAATCAAGGAAACCCTTCACACAAACATCACAAGATACTAACACACGTAGATCCCAACACGCTTACTTATCAACGCAATCAAGAAAGTATTACAAGGCTATCACAAACCAATACAATCAAGTTGTTCACACAAGGTACCTTCTACTATATGATTAACAAAATCGGGTTTTATCCCCAAAGTACTTCATACATCAACTCTTTAAAAGATCGTTACTTTCACAATGTCACACCGTAGTATAAAATAGAGTGACTATCCTTTTAAAGTAAATCAATTACTTCTCTTTGTAAAATCAAGTAACAACATTATTTTTCAAACGCCCAAGTTTGCCTAATTTCAAATGTTCACGTTTCTTATTTTTAGAAAGGTTTCGTAGTTCATAGTCTTATTCATTTAAGAATATAATTCTCTTTAAACAACTGAGAAACATAAGCCTTATATGTAGTAGGATATTCTTGTTTATAACAATCTTATTTCTAGGAAATATCATTTTGTCTCATCTTAGGATGGAAGTTTCTACTAGTTTTTATAATACTTAATTATTCAAAACATTTCCTTTTATTAACGTGGTTTGTCGATACACATTCGATTTCAAATCTATACCTAACTTCCCATAAAGCTAGTATAACTCTTAAGTTTTCAAACACTATTACTTCTTTCAAAATGATTCAAAATCTTTTGAAAATACTTCAAGTTCTTTCTTATCATATAACAAGCCGCTTATAGTTCTCTTAAAAACCACATGTATTTTCTTACTAACATAAAGTCGTTATAACCAACTTCCCATAAAGTATAACACTTTATGTTTTAAACCATTCAAACACATTTAGCAATAGTTCACACATATCATGCTAGAGAGATAGGAAGAGGTTCACATACCTCGCGACGATTATCGACTAATAGCGCCAAGTAGTATAAGGCCACGCGCTTATTAACATTTAGGTCTCATCGTAGAACTTTCTTATACATCTAACAATTTATATATAGTATACTTCTCAGATAATTACCTCGATAAGCCCATAATTATCCGGAGTTTAAAGTCGATCCGCAATCGCTTAGCTAACCAGAAGTTCTAACACACAAAACTCGAGATTTTCCTGAAGTATAATAGTATAATTTGTAAAGGTATAACAATACTACAAGGTATATGGCTAAGGTAATTGGGCATTATAACAATACTTTGAGAGTATTTCTTATTATATGAAAACAAACTAGGTGGCTAGGAACTCTGGGAAGGCTCTCAAGACTTAGGCATTTTGGATGAAGTTCATCAAAGGAGAGGGGTATTTATAGCCAACGGCCAAGATCTACAAAATATCTACCAAAAATATCTCCAAATGTAAAAATCCGCAAAAATACTTAATGACATAGCCGAAATTCCCTACGACAAACATATTTCAAATATTTAAATATCCGCCAAAATCTCAAAATCAAAGCGAATTTCTGTGACCATTTTCAAAATAAAATTCCATAATTCTCTAATATTCCAACTTTTCCGTGGAAAATTCACCCTTTCTTCCTTTCCAATCTTTATACATACGAACTACGGTATAACATTCTTCCGAAACATTCGTCCCGAATGTTCCTTCTAAGTCTCAAACCAAGATAGTCTTCACTACTATACTTACGAAACAATCGCCATACAACACTTACATCTAAGTCCACGAAACAACATCACCACAAATAATACTACTTTTGTCACTTTGTCGCGAGCCTGATTCTTATCTCGCTTTAGTATCCAAAACTCGGTTACTATCTCTAACGTGATCATCATTAATCGATCATTCTCGATGGATCTTCGATACTTTCCGAACATAACAATATGCTAACATATAAAGTTCCTTGTGGTACTTCACTATCCAACATCGAACCAATCGAAATGGTAGCTTAAACACAATCAAAACAAAGGTGAAGGTAGGCACCCTGCAACCTCACAACCAACTAAACATGGGCCTAGCCTCAACCCCGACAATACCATCTCCCGAAGGAACAATCTTACTAAACACGTTGACTACCTTCCTTCAAATCACGCTGGGACTTATCCCACGAACATAGCTCACGTGCACTATGCACTCCTATGTCAAACATAACACTACACCTTTCTCGAGATGGCCTTACCTCTAAGGTCTTTACGTATAACACTCTAAGGCTCAATCCCCAAAATCTTACGATTCTAATCACAACTAACATAACATAGCACTTAAGGTATACTCACCTTGAAAGTTACCAATCAAGAATTACTCTCAAGACTCGTGGTACATCGGTATAATCTGTAGCCAAATCTATATTTGAAATCTATATTCAGTTCAAATATCGTAAACTCTGCGGGGCTAGACGTCGCAAATCCCGAACGCCAGAGGCATAATGATAAGGAAAAGATTTCGTTCAACTTACAACAAAGCACGATCTCAGAGTGAGAAGAATAGAAACCAATCCTAAATATCCTATAGCCTCCACCGATAATCAAGACTATACCACTTTTGTCACGAAGTAGACATACATCGAGTAATCAACAAACACAACCATATGAGATAAAACAATAATTATATATAAATGACAACTTTTAACAGTTTAACTTTTTACAAACCAGAATGATATAAGCCTCCGAGAAACGGAGCTTGTGAAACTAAAAATAATGAAATCATAATAGACATGTATGATGACCAAACTACGATTTACAATAACTAGTCATCACCAAAGACATCAATCGTGTTATGATATAAAAGTTCCAAGGAACACATGAACACCGTGTCCCACAGGTATTCTCGAATCATAGGTCCATCGAAATCATCTCAAGAGAAATGCCACAATACTATCATAACGATCGATAGTTAATGAAACCCTTCACACAAACATCACAAGATACTAACACACGTAGATCCCAACACGCTTACTTATCAACGCAATCAAGAAAGTATTACAAGGCTATCACAAACCAATACAATCAAGTTGTTCACACAAGGTACCTTCTACTATATGATTAACAAAATCGGGTTTTTATCCCCAAAGTACTTCATACATCAACTCTTTAAAAGATGTATAAAATAGAGTGACTATCCTTTTAAAGTAAATCAATTACTTCTCTTTGTAAAATCAAGTAACAACATTATTTTTCAAACGCCCAAGTTTGCCTAATTTCAAATGTTCACGCTTCTTATTTTTAGAAAGGTTTCAGTTCATAGTCTTATTCATTTAAGAATATAATTCTCTTTAAACAACTGAGAAACATAAGCCTTATATGTGAGTAGGATATTCTTGTTTATAACAATCTTATTCTGACAGAATGATCTAGGAAATATCATTTTGTCTCATCTTAGCTTCTATGCAGATGGAAGTTTCTACTAGTTTTTATAATACTTAATTATTCAAAACATTTCCTTTTATTAACTGGTTTGTCGATACACATTCGATTTCGTTATACCTAACTTCCCATAAAGCTAGTATAACTCTTAAGTTTTCAAACACCAAGTATTACTTCTCCTTTCAAAATGATTCAAAATCTTTTGAAAATACTTCAAGTTCTTTCTTATCATATAACAAGCCGCTTATAGTTCAAATTCTTAAAAACCACATGTATTTTCTTACTAACATAAAGTTATAACCAACTTCCCATAAAGCCGTTATAACACTTTATGTTTTAAACCATTCAAACACATTTACATAGTTGAGATAGAAGAGGTTGCGACGATTATCGACTAATAGCAAAATGAGTAGAACGCCACACGTAGTACTTCAACCTATAAGGCCATTAACATTTAGGTCTCATCGTAGAACAACCTCCTCCTCTAACGAGGGTTATACATCTAACCCTAATTCTACTATGTAATTACAACTATATATAGTATACTTCTCATCTAACAACATGTAATTTCCAATTGGACAAGATAATTACCTCGATAAGCCCATAATTATCCGAGTTTAAAGTCGATCCCGGCAATCGTTAGCTCTAAACCACCCTTAGAAGTTCTAACACACAAAACTCCAATGGAGATTTTCCTAGGGTTTAGTATAATAGTATAATTTTGTAAAGGTATAACCTTAGAATACTACAAGGTATATGGCTAAGGTAATTGGGCATTATAACAATACGAGTATTTCTACCAAGAGGGGTATTATATGAAAACAAGGTAAAAGGAGGGGTGGCTACGGGGAACTCTCGGGAAGGCTCTCAAGACTTAGGCATTTTGGATGGTTCATCAAAGGAGAGGGTATTTATAGCAACCAATGGCCAAGATCTAGCCAAGTGCTATGTAGGGCCAAGATTCACCCAAGTGTCAAAATATCTACCAAAAATATCTCCCACTTTGGTCCAAATGTTAGTCTCTCGGAAAAATCCGCAAAAATACTTAATGACATAAATTCCCAAAACGACTCTAACCGGTGTTGTGCAAACATATTTCGGCCCAAAGGTGCCACAGTGACACGTGTCGCCCCGATTCGTCCAAAATATTTCGAAAATATCCAAACGGCCAAAATCTCAAAATCAATTTCTGACCATTTTCGAAAATAAAATTCCATAATTCTCTAATATTCCAGAAGTCCGAATACCAAATCGGGAATCCAATTCCATAAACGAACCTTTTTCCTTCACAAAACCAACTTTTCCGTGGAAAATTTTCTTCCTTTCCAATCTTTACCAGAGCATACATACCGGTATAATCCGACGCATGCAAAGATCCTCGTAGTCTAGTCCTTCGTGACCTTTGTCCGATCGCATGCCCCGAACCGCTTCTTTCGACTATGAATTTTCGCCACGTCCTCGTCCATTTTGGCTCGGACTTCCCTCTCCATTTCTTCGTAATGATCCCCTTCTTGGTGAAGCACGGGGACGGTAAAAGGCTGGGCTTCGCGTAAGTTAGCTATGCAGGTTGTTTCTTTGGGCCGTAATGGGTGTGCGTGGGTATTGGTTGGCTCGGCGATTAGGGCTGATTATGGTGAAGCGTAGCGGAGGCCGAGGTATATGGGTAGTAGGAGGGTCATTTTGAAGGTGGGGTTGAGGTTTGGCTGGGCGAGGGGCGGTTTGTTCGGTGACTGGTGGCCTTTGTGGAGAGTTCTGGGAGATATGTGGTGGTGGAGGTCGATGCAGGATGGTTTGTGAAGTAGTGCCCTTTGATCCGCATGGGGTATTCAAGCTAATGGATAGGTTGGTCGATTCCGCCGCTCTCCATCTCAACCTGCATATCAGCAATTTGTTGCAGCAGCTGTGCAATACATTCTTCCTGACTGGTGATATTCCTCCCTTCTGAAGGTTCTGTTTCGCTGACAGGAATAATTCCCAAACCATTTGGCTCGACGCCTTTGAGCCACCATATCATCATTTCTTGCCTTGGACCTGGTGAAGTGTGGATGCTCAGGCATTGTTGAGTCAAATCTGAACCGACCCTTTGGGAGGATGATAAATTTTCTAAAAATGCAACAAACGATGTTAGCATAAATCACATAATTTGCGGGTATGTAGCGGATATATCGCATACATAGCACATTCAAACGTTCCTAACATGCAGGACCTCTTTATGCGGTAAGCCTAAACGTCACTTATGCGAGATTATGACGATTTGTCCAAGTCGCCCAACTATAATGCCTTTGTTGGAAATGGCGACCAAATGACGGTGCACTTTTCCCAATTTCAGCATGTCATGATTGGGTTTGGATTTGTCATCATTGTCACGCTACACATAATATCTTTGGTTGGTCGTTGGGTTGAGAAACCCGTCGACAAGTTTGGTGTCTTCCTAATTGTGGTGTCGATGCCAAGGACCAACCCACCTAAGGTAAATGCATGCATGCCCTAAAATAAAGGGTGGTATAGCTCTATCTTAAGTTTCTAAGATTTGGCTTTTCTGGACGCAAGGTTCCCGAGCGGACAACTCGAGTGAGAAGGCTACGCGACCACCGGTTGGACCGGATTCTCCGCGCAGAATACCAACTCTCTTAAATGTGGGTGTTTGAAAGAAATTTGCAGGTGCGCGAAGCACACCCGCGTGTGAGTGTGTGATTGTGTGAATTTTCCAGAGTGGAAGAAATATGAGCGGAATGCCAGTTTAAGGAAAGCAGTAAAGCAGGTAGCAATTTAAAATAAGCAAAACAAAATACAGCACACAAAAATTAAATGCAAAAGTAATTGCCAAATAATAACCCTAGGTCTGTTGTGGTTAAGAACCTAAAATCCCCAGCGGAGTCGCCATTTCTGTCGCGCCCTTTTTCGGCCTCGACATTTATTTTCTAGACTCTCCTGCTTAAAATGCAAATGTTAGAAAATAAATAATAAAATGCTAATAATGTTCAAAAATGCTTAAAGGATGCTAAAATTGCAAAAGAGATGCTAAAGTTTAAAAGGGTGCTAAAATGCTAAAGGGTTGCTAGAATGCTAAGGGTTCGCGGAGTCGCCACCTAATTAATTGGGTGAATTAGGACACCTAAATGTTTAACTAGTTTGAAGTAAAACATTAACTCTATTTTAAGGTCTGCAAAAGCTATGTGAGATTCTGGGTAAGGGTTCTTTATTAATCTAGAGGGAAGGGGTTAGGCACCCTCTAAGATCCGCTAACTTGCGGTTGTCCTGCCAAACCTAGGGTAATTATTATGCTATTGAAAATGCATGTTTGAAAGATATTTTAATAGAAAGTATTTTTTGGCAAAAGATTAATAAGATTAGTGCTATAAAATGCGTGTAAAGTTTAAAGCATGCCTTAAATAATATATAATGCAAAATAGATTATTTGACTAAATGTACACATTTGCCTGCCTTGATTAGTATAACACATGCTTAAGGGGGTTTTCTTAATATATAAAAATAAGATTTCTATATAGGTGCTATAGCAAATGGGTTAGAAATCTTGAAAATAATATCATAGCTACATATGATTAATTATGCAAGTTAAGATTATTGGGTGGTTTATTATAAATGCTAAACAATGTATGGCGTGCCTAAAGTAATTAACTTAAGGGAAGCAAAATTAAATTAATTTCTATTTATTGATTCAAGGTTTGACTATTCTAAGTATTCTATTAATTACAAAATTAAATAATTAGGCAACAAATTTCAAACAAATAATATAGAGGGTGGATATGATCGCGGCTTCCAAGATGCGTGGCGACATCGTCTTATCCTATTTTGTCTTAGGAATTTCTGAAGCGGGAATGCAAATGCGGGTGCGGGTTGCCATTTGAAATGACTTGCGATGAGTCTCGCCGTGAGACTCTTTATTTTTGCTCCGGTGCGTGCCATGTAAAAAAGAAAGTGATAAGGATTAGTATACGTTAAGCCAAACAAACGATTACATACTCAAACATGCTTATGCTTTAATTATTAAAATCAAACGAGATGGTGTCCAAATATAAAAGCCCAAACAAAGACCTTTTCATGTGTATTAACCAAACAGAGAGTATATATTTGTCCAAGCATTGAAGTCTTTTAGACTTAAACTATAACGTGACTGTTGATTCACAGAAGCCAGATAAGCACATTGATTTAAAACTAAGAAATTATCAGGTCAGCAAGTAATCAGAATATGGATTCAAAGAGGCAGATTTGCATTCCAGGGAAAACGACAAAAAAAAAAAACAGAATAGGAAATTAAAGGGACAAACTTAGATGACCTGAGTCCTAAAATGAGAAAGGTGCTTGATAATATACATGGCATTGAGACTCATGTCTGCAAACCAATATAGAATGCTGACATCAAGTCTTAACTAGACTCATTTCATTACTCAAGACAGCCTATTAGACTTTATTAATACAACTAAATCGACAAAATGGGATTAGGCAAAGAAAGATTAAGTTCTTATGTATCTAGGCAAGACCTAATAAGCATACAGACGAATCAAACAATGCTATACCACCAGGGAGAAAGGGAATTCCGGGACATCTTATATGATTTGGATGAAACAAGCATACCGGAGTAATCACAAATGGACAGATTCAGGTGCAATCCAGGAAAAAGAAGCATACTTAATACATACCCAATTAGGTAATTAGATTCTGCAGGTATATCATGGTAACAGGGAATACTAAGAACAACTATTTCGAATGCATTCTTTAAAGAATTCTAAGGTACGACTTGAACAAGACATGCCAGTTCCAGATTCAAACCATCTGATTAGGCTGATTTCTAGCCACAGGCCTGGCATGATACCTATGTGACTTAAACATACACCATGGTCAATAAAATAGTGAAGAATGCATTCAAACATATGAAGTCGTTTGCGAATTATATGACCTTAGAAGTCTCCCCCTACTCAAATTTCTTTACCTCAAGCAAATGCAGTAGGTAACTTACACACTGATACTCATCCTACGACATCCTAACGGTCAGTCAAACATTTAGACATTACCAAATGCAGATACAGTCATATAACAGCCAGCAAACATGTCTTTAGACCAAACGAGACTGTATATTAACCTAAGATTCCCGACTAAAATGCTTTAACAATTAATGCCCCGGACTCCAACAATAACCAATCTGCACAATCAAGAATGCCAGTATCAACCTAAACATATTAACCATCATAATATGATTTTTTATATATGTTAAAACAAGAGATTAACAGGATTAGGCATTATCTTGTATTAAACATTAAGTTCACTAAATGGCTTGTATAGGAACAGAACTAACACAGAATTGATAATACAAAACAGTGCAAACAATCAACACGCATAGACTAAAATCGTGTGAGTAAAGTTTACCTTCTCCGCAGCGAACCGGCAGATCAAGTCGTCGGATTCGCTCGGAGGTTTGGTTTTTGCGATGCGACTAAAGGGGTAAAGCTGCTTGCTGATTTTTGGCTAGAATTAAGAGAAAGATTTCAGGCTTCTTACTTGCGCGATGCTAATGGTCTGGTTTGTCGATTGCTGGACCTCTCTCGTATTGTGCTTCTCCCTCTTTCTGCTCTATTCTCCGTCTCAATTTCTGACCTAAACTGCTATCTCCTAACTGCTGCCGAGGTCCCCCCCCTATCGATGCCTTTGCATGTTCTTATATAGCCCCCATTGAGTTCCAATAATGGTAAGCTTTTAGGGCTGAGATTCTTATGCCTGATTCGTAAGATTTCGTACTGGCTTTAGTGCGATCTTGTGTACGATTTTGTATGGTAAGTTATATCTTTTCGAAGCTGGGTGTGCATGGGTAAGGAAAGGGTTGATTCACGGATTCTCAGCGAGAATCACGGCGAGGAAGGTGCGCGATGGATTTTAGGCTTAGGGTTTCGTCGTTTTGAGGTTCTATTGTTTTGGGCTTCGGGACGATGATGAAGGAAATGAAGTCCATGGCAAATGGGGCTGTGTATAAGGGGAAATGGAAAGGGCGTGGGCCTGCGGGTGCGGGTCGACGGGATTTGGGCTGGGTAGAAAATGGTGGGCTGGTGATATTAATAAGGGTAGTTAGTTTAATTAGGTATTTAATTAGGTAGTGTTTAATTATTTAATTCTAGGCTTTTAATTAGTTAATTAAATTAATAAATTGTGCTCAAATTATTTAGGTGCTTTATTAGACTTATTATAAAATTAAAATGGGCGTGCTATTTATTAAGTGCTTTATTAAAATTATTACAAGAATAAAACGGACGTACTATTTAATTAATGCTTAATGCGGCGCTTTTAAAATCTTATTATTGCATTATTGCGAAGTTAAATTAAAATTGAATTGAGCCTAGATTAAATTACTTAAATGCTAAATGCAAGTATGATGTTTAAAGCTTTTATAGATGCGACGCTATTAGATGCATATATCAGATTAAAATTGATTTTAAATTACAAATGATTATGAAAATCTCTTGCGTATTAATAAATGTGGCTATGCTACTCGACACGACGTCATTGCTAAATTATTTATTTTATTTATTTATTATTAATTAAGAATTACGACAAAGCTTAAAGTTAATAAATGCGGGCGCGGGACTCTAAGTGCTTAAAACTCTACGTAAGACGCGATGCCATTATTAAATTGTTTATTTATGCCTGTATTTAATGTTTTATTCGCTGCATTTTATTATAAAAATCCTAAAGAATTATTTTACAAAATTAGTGTAATTTTATAGTTAATGGCTGGACGGGAGGGTCAAAATTGGCGTCAGATGTCCCTCTTTGTATGGAGATGATGGAAGAATCTTCTGACAAAGACGTTGACTCAGCCAATTTTGTCTCGATCTTCGAATTGCAAAAATGCTAGGCGGTAGACAAGCGCCGACGCGAAAATCAAAACTATCCCAAAGGTCGAAGCGACGACACTGGGATACCAAGGTTAAAACACTAAGGCGGGCTAACGCGGGCTCAAAGCTGTCCCAGTGTCGAGTTATGACGACACTGTGCTACCATGGTCAAAACACCAAGGCGGGCTAACGCGACTTAGCCGCCCCGGTCGAGTTATGACGACACTGTGCTACCATGGTTAAAACACGAAGGCGGGCTAACGCGGACTTAAAGCTGTCCCAGTGTCGAGTTATGACGACACTGGGCTACCATGGTCAAAACACCAAGGCGGGCTAACGCGGCTTAAAGATGTCCTGTCGAGTTATGATGACACCGGGCTATGGCAAAAAGTAAAAGAATATAACCGCTTGAACACAGGGTGTTTATGGCTTGTGGCCGGGTTCTATGGTGATGCGAGCGAGTGGACCGACGCTGAGGTCGCTTCGCCAATCGTTGGGAAGGTTGCCCCAACAGATTGCCCCGTCAGTAAGAGAAAATCCACGCCAGGCTTCGCCGCTGCATGCTAAGACTTGAACAAACGGTTAGTGCATAAATCATAAGGCAAAATGATGATGCATAATTTTAAAGTAATGCAACCGTGAGTAGAAAAGGTTATCCTGCAAAAATATGATGCTCACTTTGTGTTGATGCGATCTTGCAAATCCGTGATTTCGCCTTGCACGGACGTGTTGCGATTGTGAACGCGATACGTTGTCCTGCTGCAATTGTCCCTCAGACTAAAGCTCAAGAAAGAGTTAGTGCATAAGCGCTAAGACGTAATAATATATGAGAAAAAATGCAATTTTGAGAACAGAGAAATCGTCCTGCGTAGATGTGATATCCGACTTGTCGCCGTTTGACTTGTCGTCGCTTTCGGACTCGTCGCTTTCGGACTTGTCGTCGCTTTCGGACTTGACGTCGCTTTGGACTTGTCGTCGTTTTGGACTTGGCGTCGCTTTCGACTTGGCGTCGTTTTGGACTTGGCGTCGCTTTCGACTTGACGTCGTTTTGGACTTGGCGTCGCTTTCGGACTTGGCGCCGTTTTGGACTTTGCCGCCGCCCCGTAGACTAAAGCTCGGAAGAGTTAGTGCATAATCGCTAAGACGTAATAATAAAGCATGAATGATAAAATGCAATTTTGAGAACAGAGAAAATCTTCCTCGTAGATGTAATATGTGATGATGGCGTCGTTTTGGACTTGTGTCCGATAACGCCGTCGTTCGGACGTGTTGCCGCCGGGCGTTGTTGCGTGGACTCATTGCGGCCGATAACGCCGCCGTTCGACGTGTTCTTCCGGGCGTCGTTGCGTGGACTTCACGATCACGCCGTCGTTACGCGGGCGATATCCGGGCGTCGCTGCGTAGACTTGATGTCGGCCGATAACGCCGCCGTTCGGACGTGTTGCTGCTGGCGTCGTTGCGTAGACTTGCTGTGCTGATAACGTCGTTGTCTGGACGTATTGCTGCTGGCGTCGTTGCATGGACTTGCTGATTACGTCGTTGTCTGGACGTGTTGCTGCTGGCGTCGTTGCGTAGACTTGCTGTGCTGATAACGTCATTGCCTGGACGTGTTGCTGCTGATAACGTCATTGCCTGGACGTATTGCTGCTGGCGTCGTTGCATGGACTTGCTTTGTCCGATAACGCCGTTACTGGACGCGGTTCTTTCGGGCGTCGTTGCGTAGACTCTTTGTCCGATAACGCCGTTATGCGGGCGTATTCTTCGGGCGTCGTTGCGTAGACTTGCTGTGCTGATAACGTCGTTGCCTGGACGTGTTGCTGCTCCTGTAGAATAAATGCTCCTGCAAGCTAAGCTTGAGAAAACGTTAGTGTATACCTGTTTAAATGAAATGATAAATACATATGAGAAGTGCAATTTTATGGGTAGAGATGTCATCCCTGAGATGTTGTCTTTGCACGGACATGCTGAACGTTGCAGCTGACGAATTGCCATGATGCCTTTGCTGTGTGCGATGCGTGGGTGGCCAATTTGACTTTATGCTCGAGTTGATGCGCTAGGTTTTGTTGCGGAACTCTGAACTTTGACTGCCGATTGTTGATGCCCCTTTCTGCTGCTGCTTCGACGCGACTTTGGATTGTTGTCATCCTCTCGCTTTGTTGCTTTTGTCGCTTACGCTAATCTGAAGAAACCTTTCGCCGTATTTTCTATTTCGGCTATTGCACTTTCTGCTTTTGTTAATATGAAAAGACCTGCGCTCAAAGAAAATTTGTGAGTTTTGGGGGGGGGTCGATTCATATTTGACTTTGCTGCCTTGTTCTTTGATATCTGCGTGCCTGGCTTGTTTGGACTTGCAACCCCTGTCTGGTTTCCTACACTGTCCCAGTTTTGAAAAGGGTGTCTGGCCTAAAATGGGTCTCAATGTAGTTGCTTGTAGGCTATGTGTATTCTTGTCATTTTTCAAAGCAAAGGGAAAGTTTCCTAATGGTGTGACCGAAGCCGATTTAGGCCGCCTACGTATCCCCATGAGGGAATCAGGTCGAACGTAGTTCATTACAAGCGAATATTGGGAAAATTAAAATTTCTAGATGTGGGACCGAAGCCGAGACGGCCGCCTACGTATCCACTAAGGGAATCGAGTCAAACGTAGTTCATTACAAGCAAAACGAAGAAAACATTATTAAAGCTTAAATATGAGTTTATAAATTATTCGCTAAAATAAATCGTTTTTCCTATCCGTGCTCTAGGCGGACCAAGAGCGAGTGCAAATCCAATCAATATGCCTTCATGCTCCGTGGAGAGTGGGTCTTCATGCTCGCTATCTCCTCTTACGGCCTCTGCGTGGTGCATGCTCGGATAAATGACTCGGTCAAGGCGGAATGGGCATAGGCGAGTGTATTCCTCATCTAAGGTTATCAGGTGCACATTGACGTGGGCGTGGTTTGGCAAGGGGTTATCATGCAGATTTGGGGCAGGATCGTTTAGCTGAATTACCCTTCTCCGATCGGTGCCTCGATTACGTCACGAGGAGTGGCAACCTTGATGTCATGTCTGGGCTATTGGGTGATACGCGCAGCTTGTTCTCATCATACCATCTTGGGATAGGGTCGGGATCCTTCCCGAATCGGTTGGATTAGGCTGCACCTCATGACCTTTCATATATTTGAGGTATGGGTTCAGTGGGGTGCGCACTTTGGGTGGTTTTCCTTCAAAATTCTTATTTGCTCTGGTGCATTGGGTGCTCTATTCATTGGCGGGCTTGATGGGTGGATCTATGCGGGCGGGATAAGCGGTGCTTGTGAAGTGTTATATATAAGTGTGTGTGGTAGTTGGGGTAGTATGATGGGTTTTGGTATGTCGCGAATGCTTCGGTTTGCGGTCTTGTACAAGCATGGAAGGGGAAACTGTCTCTTTCTTACTCTGTGAAGTACTCAGTGTCCCGATGAATCGCCTTATTAGTTACTGTAATCTTGCCATTTGTAATCCTACCGGTTTAATACCTTCTCTGAAGTCGCCCATTCTAATAACTTCCGCAAAATTCCGCGATGACGCTTATCATCCGCTCATAGTAGGTTGCATCCTTCAAAGATTGTACGAATAATGTGGTCATCTCACTCTCCGCATGGGTGGTTGCACTTCAGCGCCTCTGACGCCACCTCATGGCGTATTCTCTGAATGTTTACGTAGTCTTCTTCTCCGCCATTAAGTAGAACACATCTACAACGGTTTACGTGTTGAACTGAACCGCTCACAAAATCTTGGGCGTCATTCCAGCTGTGCCATTTCCGCGGATCTTGGCTGGTATACCAATCTAGTGCCTCGCCGGTCAAGCTCCGAATGAACAACTTCATAATGACCGCTGGGTTCTTCCCTACCCCGATTAGCTTGTCGCAATATGACCTCAAGTGTGCACGGGGGTTCCCTTTTCCATCAAATGGTTCAAACTTCGGCACCTTGTACCCCATAGGCAGTTCCACGTCTGGATGCATGCAAAGATCCTCGTAGTCTAGTCCTTCGTGACCTTTGTCCGATCGCATGCCCCGAACCGCTTCTTTCAGACTATGAATTTCTTTGGCCACGTCCTCGTCCATTTTGGCTCGGACTTCCCTCTCCATTTCTTCGTAATGATCCCCTTCTTGGTGAAGCACGGGGACGGTAAAAGGCTGGGCTTCTGTTGCATAAGTTAGATGCAGGTTGTTTCTTGGAAATTTAATGGGTGTGGTGCGTGGGTATTGGTTGGCCTGGCGATTAGGGCTGATTATGGTGAAGTAAGCAGGCGGGGGCTGAGGTATATGGGTAGTAGGAGGGTCATTTTGAAGGTGGGGTTGAGGGTTGGCTGGGCGAGGGGCGGTTTGTTCGGTGACTGGTGGCCTTTGTGGAGAGTTCTGGGAGATATGTGGTGGTGGAGGTCGATCTGGGATGGTTTGTGAAGTAGTGGCCCTTTGATCTGGCATAGGGGTATTCAAGCTAATGGATAGGTTGGTCAGATTCCGTAGCCTCTCCATCTCAACCTGCATATCAGCAATTTGTTGCAGCAGCTGTGCAATACATTCTTCCTGACTGGTGATATTCCTCCCTTCTGAAGGTTCTGTTTCGCTGACAGGAATAATTCCCAAACCATTTGGCTCGGGCCTTGAGCTAGTCATATCATCATTTCTTGCCTTGGACCTGGTGAAGTGTGGATGCTCCGACATTGTTGAGTCAAATACGAACCGACCCTTTGGGGAGGATGATAAATTTTCTAAAAAATGCAACAAACGATGTTAGCATAAATCACATAATTTGCAGGTATGTAGCAGATATATCGCACATAGCACATTCAAACGTTTCCTAACATGCAGGGGGACCTCTTTATGCCAGAGGTAAGCCTAAACGTCACTTATGCGAGATTATGACGGATTTGTCCAAGTCGTCCAACTATAATGCCTTTGTTGGAAATGGCGACCAAATGACGGTGCACTTTTCCCAATTTCAGCATGTCATGATTGGGTTTGGATTTGTCTGTCATTGTCACGCTACACATAATATCTTTGGTTGGTCGTTGGGTTGAGAAACCCGTCGACAAGTTTAGTGTCTTCCTAATTGTGGTGTCGATGCGAGGACCAACCCACCTAAGGTAAATGCATGCGTACTAAAATAAAGGTGGTATAGCTCTATCTTAAGTTTCTAAGATTTGGCTTTTACGGGCCTTGAGTTCAGGCGGACAACTCGAGTGAGAAGGCTCTGCGACCACCGGTTGGGCCGGATTCTCCGCGCAGAATACCAACTCTCTTAAATGTGGGTGTCTGAAAGAAATTTGCGGTCGCGAAGCACACCCAGCGTGTGAGTGTGTGATTGTGTGAATTTTCAGTGGAAGAAATATGAGCGGAATGCCGGTTTAAGGAAAGCGATGGCGGTAGCAATTTAAAATAAGCAACACAAAATCCAGCACACAAAAATTAAATGCAAAAGTAATTGCCAAATAATAACCCTAGGTCTGTTGTGGTTAAGAACCTAAAATCCCCAGCGGAGTCGCCATTTCTGTCGCGCCCTTTTTCGGCCTCGACATTTATTTTCTAGACTCTCCTGCTTAAAATGCAAATGTTAGAAAATAAATAATAAAATGCTAATAATGTTCAAAAATGCTTAAAGGATGCTAAAATTGCAAAAGAGATGCTAAAGTTTAAAAGGGTGCTAAAATGCTAAAGGGTTGCTAGAATGCTAAGGGTTCGCGGAGTCGCCACCTAATTAATTGGGTGAATTAGGACACCTAAATGTTTAACTAGTTTGAAGTAAAACATTAACTCCATTTTAAGATGTGCAAAGCTATGTGAGATTCTGGGTAAGGGTTCTTTATTAATCTAGAGGGAAGGGGTTAGGCACCCTCTAAGATCCGCTAACTTGCGGTTGTCCTGCCAAACCTAGGGTAATTATTATGCTATTGAAAATGCATGTTTGAAAGATATTTTAATAGAAAGTATTTTTTGGCAAAAGATTAATAAGATTAGTGCTATAAAATGCGTGTAAAGTTTAAAGCATGCCTTAAATAATATATAATGCAAAATAGATTATTTGACTAAATGTACACATTTGCCTGCCTTGATTAGTATAACACATGCTTAAGGGGGTTTTCTTAATATATAAAAATAAGATTTCTATATAGGTGCTATAGCAAATGGGTTAGAAATCTTGAAAATAATATCATAGCTACATATGATTAATTATGCAAGTTAAGATTATTGGGTGGTTTATTATAAATGCTAAACAATGTATGGCGTGCCTAAAGTAATTAACTTAAGGGAAGAAAAATTAAATTAATTTCTATTTATTGATTCAAGGTTTGACTATTCTAAGTATTCTATTAATTACAAAATTAAATAATTAGGCAACAAATTTCAAACAAATAATATAGAGGGTGGATATGATCGCGGCTTCCAAGATGCGTGGCGACATCGTCTTATCCTATTTTGTCTTAGGAATTTCTGAAGCGGGAATGCAAATGCGGGTGCGGGTTGCCATTTGAAATGACTTGCGATGAGTCTCGCCGTGAGACTCTTTATTTTTGCTCCGGTGCGTGCCATGTAAAAAAGAAAGTGATAAGGATTAGTATACGTTAAGCCAAACAAACGATTACATACTCAAACATGCTTATGCTTTAATTATTAAAATCAAACGAGATGGCAGGTCCAAATATAAAAGCCCAAAACAGACCTTGTCTTGCGGTATTAACCAAACAGAGTATATATTTGTCAAGCATTGAAGTCTTTTAGACTTAAACTATAACGTATTTGTTGATTCACGAAGCGGATAAGCACGTTGATTTAAAACTAAGAAATTATCAGTCGACAAGTAATCGAATATGGATTCAAAGAGCGATTTGCATTCCGGAAAGCGACAAAAAAAAAAAGAATAGGAAATTAAAGGGACAAACTTAGATGACCTGAGTCCTAAAATGAGAAAGGTGCTTGATAATATACATGGCATTGAGACTCATGTCTGCAAACCAATATAGAATGCTGACATCAAGTCTTAACTAGACTCATTTCATTACTCAAGACAGCCTATTAGACTTTATTAATACAACTAAATCGACAAAATGGGATTAGGCAAAGAAAGATTAAGTTCTTATGTATCTAGGCAAGACCTAATAAGCATACAGACGAATCAAACAAGGCTATACCACCAGGGAGAAAGGGAATTCCGGGACATCTTATATGATTTGGATGAAACAAGCATACCGGAGTAATCACAAATGGACAGATTCAGGTGCAATCCAGGAAAAAGAAGCATACTTAATACATACCCAATTAGGTAATTAGATTCTGCAGGTATATCATGGTAACAGGGAATACTAAGAACAACTATTTCGAATGCATTCTTTAAAGAATTCTAAGGTACGACTTGAACAAGACATGCCAGTTCCAGATTCAAACCATCTGATTAGGCTGATTTCTAGCCACAGGCCTGGCATGATACCTATGTGACTTAAACATACACCATGGTCAATAAAATAGTGAAGAATGCATTCAAACATATGAAGTCGTTTGCGAATTATATGACCTTAGAAGTCTCCCCCTACTCAAATTTCTTTACCTCAAGCAAATGCAGTAGGTAACTTACACACTGATACTCATCCTACGACATCCTAACGGTCAGTCAAACATTTAGACATTACCAAATGCAGATACAGTCATATAACAGCCAGCAAACATGTCTTTAGACCAAACGAGACTGTATATTAACCTAAGATTCCCGACTAAAATGCTTTAACAATTAATGCCCCGGACTCCAACAATAACCAATCTGCACAATCAAGAATGCCAGTATCAACCTAAACATATTAACCATCATAATATGATTTTTTATATATGTTAAAACAAGAGATTAACAGGATTAGGCATTATCTTGTATTAAACATTAAGTTCACTAAATGGCTTGTATAGGAACAGAACTAACACAGAATTGATAATACAAAAACAGGTGCAAACAACTGAACACGCATAGACTAAAATCAGGTGTGAGTAAAGTTTACCTTCTCCGGCGGCGAACCGGGGCAGCGTATCAAGTCGTCGGATTCGCTCGGAGGTTTGGTTTTTGCGATGCGACTAAAGGGGTAAAGCTGCTTGCTGATTTTTGGCTAGAATTAAGAGAAAGATTTCAGGCTTCTTACTTGCGCGATGCTAATGTGCAGTTTGTCGATTCTTTGGACCTCTCTCGTATTGTGCTTCTCCCTCTTTCTGCTCTACTCTCCGTCTCAATTTCTGACCTAAACTGCTATCTCCTAACTGCTGCTAAGGTCCCCCCCTATCGATGCCTTTGCATGTTCTTATATAGCCCCCATTGAGTTCCAATAATGGTAAGCTTTTAGGGCTGAGATTCTTATGCCTGATTCGTAAGATTTCGTACTGGCTTTAGTGCGATCTTGTGTACGATTTTGTATGGTAAGTTATATCTTTTCGAAGCTGGGTGTGCATGGGTAAGGAAAGGGTTCGATTCGCCGGATTCTCAGGCGAGAATCACGGCAGGGAAGGTGCGGCGATGGATTTTAGGCTTAGGGTTTCGTCGTTTTGGAGGTTCTATTGTTTTTGGGCTTCTGGGGGGACGATGATGAAGGAAATGAAGTCCAGGGCAAATGGGGCTGTGTATAAGGGGAAATGGAAAGGGCGTGGGCCTGCGGGTGCGGGTCGACGGGATTTGGGCTGGGTAGAAAATGGTGGGCTGGTGATATTAATAAGGGTAGTTAGTTTAATTAGGTATTTAATTAGGTAGTGTTTAATTATTTAATTCTAGGCTTTTAATTAGTTAATTAAATTAATAAATTGTGCTCAAATTATTTAGGTGCTTTATTAGACTTATTATAAAATTAAAATGGGCGTGCTATTTATTAAGTGCTTTATTAAAATTATTACAAGAATAAAACGGACGTACTATTTAATTAATGCTTAATGCGGCGCTTTTAAAATCTTATTATTGCATTATTGCGAAGTTAAATTAAAATTGAATTGAGCCTAGATTAAATTACTTAAATGCTAAATGCAAGTATGATGTTTAAAGCTTTTATAGATGCGACGCTATTAGATGCATATATCAGATTAAAATTGATTTTAAATTACAAATGATTATGAAAATCTCTTGCGTATTAATAAATGTGGCTATGCTACTCGACACGACGTCATTGCTAAATTATTTATTTTATTTATTTATTATTAATTAAGAATTACGACAAAGCTTAAAGTTAATAAATGCGGGCGCGGGACTCTAAGTGCTTAAAACTCTACGTAAGACGCGATGCCATTATTAAATTGTTTATTTATGCCTGTATTTAATGTTTTATTCGCTGCATTTTATTATAAAAATCCTAAAGAATTATTTTACAAAATTAGTGTAATTTTATAGTTAATGGCTGGACGGGAGGGTCAAAATTGGGCGTCAACAGATGTCCCTCTTTGTATGGAGATGATGGAAGAATCTTCGGACAAAGACGTTGACTCATAGCCAATTTTGTCTCGATCTTCAGAATTGCAAAAATGCTAGGCAGGTAGACAAGGCTGACGCAAAAATCAAAAACTATCGATGTCGAGTTATGGCGACCTTTGGGATACCAAGGTCAAAACACTAAGGCGGGCTAACGCGGGCTCAAAGCTGTCCCAGTGTCGATTTATGACGACACTGTGCTACCATTGTCAAAACACCAAGGAGGGCTAACGCGGACTTAAAAAAGTCCCGATGTCGAGTTATGGCGACCTTTGGGCTACCATGGTCAAAACACCAAGGCGGGCTAACGCGGACTTAAAGCTGTCCCAGTGTCGAGTTATGACGACACTGGGCTACCATGGTCAAAACACCAAGGCGGGCTAACGCGGGCTTAAAGATGTCGATGTCGAGTTATGATGACCGGGCTATGGTCTAAAAAGTAAAATAATATAAGCGGCTTGAACACAGGGTGTCTTGCTATGGCTTGTGGTCTTTGGGTTCTATGGTGATGTGGGCGAGTGGGCCGACGCGGCAGCGGCTACGCGATCGTTGGGAAGGTTGGCCCCCAGCCATTGCCGGTTATTTGTAAGAGAAAAATCCACGTTGTGCTCCTGCTGCTGCATGCTAAGACTTGAACAAACGGTTAGTGCATAACTGTTAAGGCAAAATGATGATGCATAATTTTAAAGTAATGCAACTGTGAGTAGAAAAGGTTATCCTGCAAAAATATGATGTCTGCTGTGTTGATGCGATGCTGCAAATGCTGTGATTTCGCACTGCGGGCGTGTTGCGATTGTGAATGCGGATCGTTGTCCTGCTGCAATTGTCCTGTAGACTAAAGCTCAAGAAAGAGTTAGTGCATAAGCGCTAAGACGAGAATAATATATGAGAAAAAATGCAATTTTGAGAAACGGAAATCGTCCCTGCGTAGATGTGATATGCTGACTTGTCGTCGTTTTCGGACTTGTCGTCGTTTTCGGACTCGTCGTCGTTTTCGGACTTGTCGTCGTTTTCGGACTTGGCGTCGTTTTCGGACTTGTCGTCGTTTTCGGACTTGGCGTCGTTTTCGGACTTGGCGTCGTTTTCGGACTTGGCGTCGTTTTCGGACTTGGCGTCGTTTTCGGACTTGGCGTCGTTTTCAGACTTGGCGTCGTTTTTGGACTTGTTGCTGCTGCTCCTGTAGACTAAAGCTCAAGGAAGAGTTAGTGCATAACTGCTAAGACAGAATAATAAAGCATGAATGATAAAATGCAATTTTGAGAACAGAGAAAATCTTCCTTGTGTAGATGTAATATGCTGATGATGGCGTCGTTTTCGGACTTCTTTGTCTTGATAACGTCGTTACTGGACGATGTTCTTCTTGGCGTTGTTGCGTGGACTGTTGTCTTGATAACGTCGTTACTGGGCGATGTTCTTCTTTGGCGTCGTTGCGTGGACTTGATGATCACGTCGTTATGCGGGCGATATTCTTCTTTGGCGTCGTTGCGTAGACTTGATGTCTTGTGCGTCGTTGCACTGGGCGTGTTCTTCTTTGGCGTCGTTGCGTAGACTTCTTTGTCTTGATAACGTCGTTATGCGGGCGTATTCTTTCGGGCGTCGTTGCATGGACTTGTTGATTACGTCGTTATGCGGGCGTGTTCTTCTTTGGCGTCGTTGCGTAGACTTCTTTGTCGCGATAACGTCATTGCACGGGCGATATTCTTTGCTCGATAACGTCATTGCACGGGCGTATTCTTTCCGGGCGTCGTTGCATGGACTTCTTTGTCTTGATAACGTCGTTACTGGGCGATATTCTTCTTGGCGTCGTTGCGTAGACTTCTTTGTCTTGATAACGTCGTTATGCGGGCGTATTCTTCTTTGGCGTCGTTGCGTAGACTTCTTTGTCTTGATAACGTCGTTGCTGGGCGTGTTCTTTGCTCTGTAGAATAAATGCTCCTGCAAGCTAAGCGAGAAAGCGTTAGTGTATACTGTTTAAATGAAATGATAAATACATATGAAGTGCAATTTTATGGGTAGAGATGTCATCCACGAGATGTTGTCTTTGCGGACATCTTTGAGCGTTGCGGTGACGAATTGCCATGATGCCTTTCTTTGTGTGCGATGCGTGGGTGGCCAATTTGACTTTATGCTCGAGTTGATGCGCTAGGTTTTGTTGCGGAACTCTGAACTTTGACTGCCGATTGTTGATGCCCCTTTCTGCTGCTGCTGCTTCTGATGCGGACTTTGGATTGTTGTCATCCTCTGCCTTTGTTGCTTTTCTTTCTTACGCTATCTGAAGAAACCTTTACGTATTTTCTATTCGGCTATTGCACTTTACGCTTTTGTTAATATGAAAAGACTGCGCCAAAGAAAATTTGTGAGTTTTGGGGGGGGGGTGGATTCATATTTGACTTTCTTTGCTTGTTCTTTGATATCTGCGTGCAGCTTGTTGGACTTGCAACCCCCGCAGTTTCCTACACCGCCCCGCTTTGAAAAGGGTGTCTGGCCTAAAATGGGTCTCAATGTAGTTGCTTGTAGGCTATGTGTATTCTTGTCATTTTTCAAAGCAAAGGGAAAGTTTCCTAATGGTGTGACCGAAGCCGATTTAGGCCGCCTACGTATCCCCATGAGGGAATCAGGTCGAACGTAGTTCATTACAAGCGAATATTGAGAAAATTAAAATTCTTTTTGTGGGACCGGCGAGACGCCGCCACGTATCCACTAAGGGAATCAGTCAAACGTAGTTCATTACAAGCAAACGAAGAAAACATTATTAAAGCTTAAATATGAGTTTATAAATTATTCTCGCTAAAATAAATCGTTTTCCTATCCGTGCTCTGCGGACCAAGACAGGTGCAAATCCAATCAATATGCCTTCATGCTCGCCGTGGATGGTCGGGTCTTCATGCTCGCTATCTCCCTCTTCCGGCCTCTGCGTGGTGCATGCTCGGATAAATGACTGATTCGAGGGCGGAATGGGCATAGGCAGGGGAGTGTATTCCTCATCTAAGGTTATCAGGTGCACATTGACGTGGCCGTGGTTTGGCAAGGGGTTATCATGCACATTTGGGGCAGGATCCTTTAGCTGAATTACCCCTTCTCTGATCAACGCCTCGATTCTGTCCCTGAGGGAGTGGCAACCTTCAGTGTCATGTCCCAGGCTATTGGGTGATACGCGCAGCCGCTTGTTCTCATCATACCATCTTGGGATAGGTCGTGATCCTTCCCGAATCGGTTGGATTAGGCCTGCAGCTCGCAACCTTTCATATATTTGAGGTATGGGTTCAGCTAGTGGGGTGCGAACTTTGGGTGGTTTTCCTTCAAAATTCTTATTTGCTCTGGGTGCATTGGGTGCTCTATTCTGTTGGCGGGCTTGATGGGTGGATCTATGCGCGGGATAAACGTGCTTGTGAAGTGTTATATATAGCCGTGTGTGGTAGTTGGGGTAGTATGATGGGTTTGGTATGTCGCGAATGCTTCGTTTGCGTTTGTACAAACATGGAAGGGGAAAGCGCTCTCTTTCTTCCTCTCGTGAAGTACTCCGAGTGTCCCCGATCAATCGCCTTATTAGTTGCTGTAATGCCGCATTTGTAATCCTACCGCTTTAATACCTTCTTCTACGGTCTCCCATTCTAATAACTTCCGCAAAATTCCGCTCACGACGCTTATCATCCGCTCATAGAGGTTGCATCCTTCAAATATTGTACGAATAATGTGGTCTTCTCACTCTCCACCATGTGTGGTTTCACTTTCACGCTCTCAACGCCACCTCATGGCGTATTCTCCGAATGTTTCAGAGTCTTCTTCTCCGCCTTCATTAAGTAACTCGCCCACAACGGTTTCTGTGTTGAACCTGAACCGCTCACAAAATCTTGGGCCAATGCATTCCACGTGCCATTTCCGCGATCTTGCCGTATACCAATCTAGTGCCTCACGGCCAAGCTCCGAATGAACAACTTCATAATGACCGTTGGTTCTTCCTACCCCGATTAGCTTGTCGCATATGACCTCGTGTGCACGGGGTTCCTTTTCCATCAAATGGTTCAAACTTCGCACCTTGTACCCCATAGGCGGTTCCATCGCCGGATGCGTGCAAAGATCCTCGTAGTCTAGTCCTTCGTGACCTTTGTCCGATCGCATGCCCGAACCGCTTCTTTCGGACTATGAATTTCTTTGCCACGCCTCGTCCATTTTGGCTCGCATTTCCTCTCCATTTCTTCGTAATGATCCCCTTCGTGAAGCACGGACGGTAAAAGGCCGGGCTTCGCATAAGTTAGCTATGCAGGTTGTTCTTTGGGCCGTAATGGGTGGTGCGTGGGTATTGGTTGGCTGGCGATTAGGGCTGATTATGGTGAAGTAAGCAGCGGGGCCGAGGTATATGGGTAGTGAGGGTCATTTGAAGGTGGGGTTGAGGGTTGGTCGGGCGGGCGGTTTGTTCGGTGACCGTGGCCTTTGTGGAGAGTTCGGGAGATATGTGGTGGCGAGGTTGATCCAGGATGGTTTGTGAGGTAGTGGCCCTTTGATCCGCATGTGGTATTCAGCTAATGGATAGGTTGGTCGATTCCGTAGCCTCCATCTCAACCGCATATCGCCAATTTGTCGCAGCAATTGCAATACATTCTTCCTGGTGGTGATATTCTCCTCGCGAAGGTTCTGCTTACGACAGAATAATTCCCAAACCATTTGGCTCAGACGCCCCCGAGCCAGTCACATCATCATTTCTTGCCTTGGATCTGGTGAAGTGTGGATGCTCCGACATTGTTGAGTCAAATACGAACCGACTTTCGGAGGATGATAAATTTTCTTCTAAAAAATGCAACAAACGGTGTTAGCATAAAACACATAATTTGCAGGCATGTAGCAGATATATCGCACATAGCACATTCAAACGTTTCCTAACATGCAGGGGGACCTCTTTATGCCAGAGGTAAGCCTAAACGTCACTTATGCGAGATTATGACGGATTTGTCCAAGTCGTCCAACTATAATGCCTTTGTTGGAAATGGCGACCAAACGACGGCACTTTTCCCAATTTCGCATGTCATGATTGGGTTTGGATTTGTCTGTCATTGCCACGCTACACATAATATCTTTGGTTGGTCGTTGGGTTGAGAAACCCGTCGACAAGTTTGTCTTCCTAATTGTGGTGTCGATGCCGCGACCAACCCACCTAAGGTAAATGCACGCATGCCCTAAAATAAAGGGTGGTATAGCTCTATCTTAAGTATGCTAAGATTTGGCTTTTCTGGACGCAAGGTTCCCGAGCGGACAACTCGAGAGAAGGCTACGCGGTGATCGACGAACCGATCTAACTCACAGCGCCAACTCTCCTAAAATTTGGATATTTTTGAAAGAAATTTGCATGCGCGAGCACACCAAATACGAGTGTGTGATTGTGTGAATTTTCCAGAATGGAAGAAATATGAGCGGAATGCCAGTTTAAGGAAAGCAGTAAAGCAAGTAGCAAAAAACAAACAAAATACAATACACAAAAATTAAATGCAAAATAATTGCCAAAATAAATGCATTCCAATTATTGCTAAGTACATGGGGTTTCCCCAGCGGAGTCGCCATTTCTGTCGCGCCCTTTTTCGGCCGCGACATTTATTAAAATAATAGCGAACCCTGCTCAAAAATGCAAATGTTAGAAAAATAAAATAAAAATGCTAAAAGAAAGTTAAGAGGCTTAAAGGTTTTAAAAATGCTAAAAGGATGCTAAAATTGCCAAAGATGCTAAAGTTTAAAGGGTGCTAAAATGCTAAAGGGTTGCTAGAATGCTAAGGGTTCGCGGAGTCGCCACCTAATTAATTGGGTGAATTAGGACACCTAAATGTTTAACTAGTTTGAAGTAAAACATTAACTCCATTTTAAGGGTCTGCTAAACTTAATGAGATTCTGGGTAAGGGTTCTTTATTAATCTAGAGGGAAGGGGTTAGGCACCCTCTAAGATCCGCTAACTTGCGATTGTCCTGCCAAACCTAGGGTAATTATTATGCTAAGATGCAATGCATGTTTTGAAAATATTTAAAAGAAAGTATTTAAAACATATAAGATGTATGTTTGACCAAAAGAGAATGTAAGATTTTTCTTTTAATATATATAAAGTTAGTTTTGATGAAAAACGTGCATTCATACGGTATTTATATGAATTTTTTCGATTGTATAGCATAACATAGAAGTAGTAATGCAAAATCAATTATGGCAAAATATGCATTATAAAATAATCGTAGCATGCAAGCAAAATAGTTTTCATATATGAATGATAATGAATTTTGAAAATGGGTTCGGAATTTGATCACAAATAATATCCTAGCTACATGATTGATTATGCAAGTGAAGATTATTGAGCGGTTTATCATAGATGTTAAACAATGTATGGCGTGCCTAAAGTAATTAACTTAAGGGAGGCAAGATTAAATTAATTTCTATTTATTGATTCAAGGTTTGACTATTCTAAGTATTCTATTAATTACAATTTTAGTGATAAAATTACAGTAAATAAAAGACACAAACTTTAAGCGGATGGGATCGAGAGAGTAAGAGGATTGTGCCGGATGACAATATCAATCCGCCCTATTTGTTTTGGAATCCTTGAAGCGGGAATGCGGATGAACACGGGCAGTGTCTTCATTTGGGATAGCTCATGGTGAGTCTCGCTATGAGACTCTCCATTTTTGCTCCAATGTGTTCCATGAAAAAAGAAGAAAAAGAAAAGGATTAGTAACTGTCCAAATTCATTTAAACTGACAAGCAAACATTTAGCACGGAGTTTGTACGTACGTACATAATGACAGTAAGTAGACAGCCAGCAGGTAGTAAAATAAATGAGAATGGGCAGATATATAGGCGATACAAATCAGCTTCTAATATCATACCCAACATCTATTCGGGCTAGCATATGCGAAAGCAGAGCAAAACAAAGAGGAGATACCTATTTTCTAAACAAGGTTCATACGATGTTTAAGGCTCTCTATCAGGTTGACATTACCAAACAATACTCAATCACACTGGAGTATTAACAATCAGATACACATTAACATCTCCAGTATCTGACCTCTTTTTTGGAAAATAACAAGTTGATAACCTGCTAAGCCTACAGATGGCATAAAGCACACATGATTCTCAACATACAGGGAGTGTTAGTAATTTAAAACATACTGAAATAAACCCAAACTACATTTTCACACTTCAGACAACCCTTAAGACATAATAACTTGATCCTCAAAACTTCCTGTATACACATGTCCATTAAATGCTATAATCATATTAGTATACACTCCCATTAGTTAAGTAGAGTATACTATAAGATGACTCAAGGGACTTCACATGCTAATTGCTATCATATGGACACCTTTTACATTCGAACAGGCAGGATTGAGTGCAAAATCAACTTAACAAGCAGCTGACATACTGAGACGATTAGATGCCTCTTTAGGAACTACAACTTGGATTATATAACACTCCTAGTAGTCTAACTAGGCATATTTGCTACTGTTCACGCTACAGACCAATTAATAAGATACCCCAGGACTGAAAATAACTTAGTTAAGATGACATATATGTAGATACACCGGACAAGACACAAAATGGTACAAGTGGTATCATAGACAGAATGCTGGAATAGTTTCAAAAAAAAACTAAATTTTGGGTATTATAACAATTTAAAACCAGTAAATGGACACAGGGGAATATATCAGCATATTAGCACCACTTATGAGGCATGTGTAACTTCATATCAAGCTTAACATATAACTTAGAACTTAAGGATATATACTCCAGATCAATGAAACAAATAAACCAAGTCCACAGACTTGTGTAATTCATACAGTAAGCTAACACAAACTTAAGGATTGGATTTTAACCAAATTCTGAGTCTAGACAACCTTTAGTTTACACTAACATACATCCAAAATAGGTTTAAATCCTACCATTTAGGACACTATGTCACCCCAAACTATTCTGAATGCATTTACCAGTGATCTATAGCCATTAAACCAAGAACGCCAAGCATTTACCAATCGATAACCAACCGATCGACATCGATCACGAGTATCCATTTAGTGAATACAAAGAAATACAACTTCAAGCATTAGCTACATGTAAATTAGCTAAACCTATACAATATCAATTCGACCGTCGCAAACAACCTCTGAATTTTACTTGAACCTTTATAGACCAATCAAAGCGATACAAAGTAGACGAGATATAGCTAACAGACAGGGGATCAATCGATCTTCAATATATCAAACATGCTTAAATGCGAAACTAACTGATCTAAAATTGAAACTGAAACTTGAACTGAAAGCTTTTAACACATAATTAATCCGCAATACAATCACAAATGTAAATTACAGAGTAGACCGAGAGGGACGAATTTACCTTCTCCTGACAATGACCGGCAACAGATCAAGTCGCCGACTCGCCGTTTTAGTTTTTCGATGCGAATGAAAGGGAGGAAGCTTTTGCTTTGAGGATACTCACCGATTCGCGATCGATTTTTGCAGAAGACGGGCGGTTTCGAATTTTCGTTTCTTGGGTGCCCTAGTGTTTTACTGTGTAAATCGATGCCCTTTTTTTGATAACCGATTTTCTTCTGTTTTTCTGGATCTTGGCTTTAAAATAAAGGGTTTTTCCTTGATGCTTACTGAGGTTCGAAAACCTGCCCTCTTGCATGTATGAATCGCCATACTTATAGTCACGATTTAGGTTGAGAATTTGGTAAGTTTCCAGTACGATTTCAGACAGATTTTGCGCGATTTGGGTACTGATTTCGTGTGATTTTAGGACGAGATTTGGGGTGTGTTTATGGTAAGAAATCGTCGGAGAAAGAGAAGGTAAGGAAGGCTTGATTACGCCGGATTCTCAAAGTAGAATCTCACTGGTGATGGGTGAGTCTTTGCGATTTGAAATTTTAGGGTCATGGGTTTGTGCGAGGAAGAGAAGAGAAAGAGTCGTATACGGGTCAAGGGATTAAGAGATAAGGGGCTTCGCGGTTTGGGTCATGCGCCGTCTTTGGGGCGACGAAAATGGGCTGGTAGTGTTATAATTAGGTGGACGAAATTAATGGGTATTGGGCTATTAATTTAGGTGTTTAATTAGTTATTTAATTAGTGTTAGTATTAGGTATTTAATTGTTAATTAGTAGTGAATTAAATTAATAAATTGTGCTTAAATTATTTAGGTGCTTTATTAATCTAATTGTTATAAATTTAAATTATTAATAATACTAAATGCGGGTGTGCTATTTTAATTAATGTGATGCCGTTATAAAAATGAGTTATTTAAATGCTACATGCAGATAGGACTTCTTAATTCTTTTATGAATGCTATTATTAAATTGTTTATTTATGCCTGTATTTATGTTTTACCGCTGCATTTTATTTTAAAAAATCATAAAAAATTATTTTACAAAATTAGTGTAATTTTATAGTTAATGGCTGGACGGGAGGGTCAAAATTGGGTGTCAACATATGTCCCTCTTTGTATGGAGATGATGGAAGAATCTTCGGACAAAGACGTTGACTCATAGCCAATTTTGTCTCGATCTTCAGAATTGCAAAAATGCTGGGCAGGTAGACAAGGCTGACGCAAAAATCAAAACTGTCCCAGTGTCGAGTTATGACGACACTGGGTCACCATGGTCAAAACACTAAGGCGGGCTAAGGCGGACTAACGCGGACTTAAAGATGTCCCAGTGTCGAGTTATGATGACACTGGGTTATGGTGCAAAAAGCAAAAGAAAATAACTGGCTTGAACCTGGGGTGTACTGCTATGGCTTGTGGTGCTGGGTTCTACGGTGATGTGGAGCGAGTGGACCGACGCTTGAGGCCGCTTCTGCCAATCGTTGGGAAGGTCGCCCCCAATGATTGCCCCGGTCATTTGAAGAGAAAATCCACGTTGTGCTCTCGCCGCCGCATGCTAAGACTTGAACAAACGGTTAGTGCATAATCGCTAAGGCAAAATAATTTTAAAAACAATGTAATCGTGAATAGAAAAGGTTATCCCGCAAAACGCGATGCGCTGTGTTGATGCGATGTTGCGACGCCGTGATTTTCGCCCCGCACGCATGTTGCGATTGTGAACGCGTATGTTGTCCTTGCCGCAATTGTCCCCGTATACTAAAGCTCAAGAAAGAGTTAGTGCATAATCGCTAAGACGTAATAATAAAGCATGCGTAAGAAATGCAATTTCGGAGTATAGAAATCGCCCTGCGTGATATGCCGACGATGGCGCTGCGGACTTGTTGTGTTGATAGCGCCGCCGCTGGACGTGTTCTTTGTTGGCGCCGCTGCGTAGACTTGCCGCGGCCGATAACGCCATTACCGGACGATTGCCGGGCGCCGTCGTTGCGTGGACTTGCCGCTACCGATAACGCCGCTGTCCGGACGTATTCTGCCGGGCGCCGTTGCATGGACTTGTTGATTACGCCGTTGTCCGGACGTGCCGCCGGGCGCCGTTGCATGGACTTGCCGCTTACGCCGTTGTCCGGACGTGTTGCCGCCGCGCCGCTGCGACTCGCCGGCCGATAACGCCGCCGCTCGACGATATCGTTGCCGGCGCCGCTGCGTAGACTTGCTGCGGCCGATAACGCCGTTGTCCGGACGTATTCGCCGGGCGCCGTTGCATGGACTTGCCGACACGTCGCTGCTCGGACGTGTTGCCGCCGCTCAGAGAATAAATGCTCTCGCGAGCTAAGCTGAGAAAAACGTTAGTGTATACCTGTTTAAACGAAATGATAAATGTATATAAGAAGTGCAATTTTTTGGGTCGAGATGTCGTCCCTGATACGCCAGATGAATACTGAGATGTTGTCCTTGCACGGACATGCTAAATGCCGCAACTGACGAATTGTCCTGATGCCTTTGTTGGGCGTGATGCGCGAGTTGCCAATTTGACTTTATGCCCGAGTTGATGCGCTAGGTTTTGTTGCGGGCCTCTGAACTTTTGACTGCTGATTATTGATGCCCCTTTTCTGCTAATATGAAGAAACCTTTTGCCGTATTTTCTGTCTCTGCTATTGCACTTTCTCGCATTAATATGAAGAAAAAACTCGCGCCAAAGAAAATTTGTGAGTTTTTGGGGTCGATTCAGATTCGACTTTGCCGCCTTGTCCCTTGATGTCCGCGTGTTCGCCTGCTTGGATTTGCAACCCTGTCGACCTCTGTTGAGATGTTTAGGAGTGCTCCAAAAGCATTTTTCAAAATGAAATGTTTTCATGAAGTATGCACAAAACATCTTTAGAAATAAACATTTATATGACATGCGTAAAAAATGTAAAAGCCTCGTCTAATTTGCCGAATATGACATGTATTTCGACCAAGCGAACATCCTTTGGAGTCCTTGTTATTGCCTTCCTCACAGTGCGCAAAACTGTCTCAATTTCAATGTGTGTCGCGTGGGCGGAACTTAACTTCGTGATGAATTGCTCATATCGCTTTTGGAATAACTCAGACATGTTTGTTGCCTGTAGACAAATGGGAAGATTCCTAACGGTGTGACCGAAGCCGATTTAGGCCGCCTACGTATCCCCATGAGGGAATCAGGTCATGACGTAGTTCATTACAAGCGAAATTGGGTAAAATTCTAAAAGTGGGACCGAAGCCGATATGGCCGCCACGATCCGCCAAGGGAATCAGTCATAACGTAGTTCGACATAAGTAAAGGGCTTTCTAATTTGCAGCGGCGAGACCCTATATGGGCTCTACGCATATCCCACCGAGGGAATGCAGCTTTTACAATGTAAAGGGGATTACATGGAAAACAAATACTCCTAGACGTAATATCTCTTCACTGCATCTGCGTTGATAGCCTTGGGCCATACTTCGCCATCCATCTCACTAAGATTAGAGCCCTCCACTTAAAACTCGATGAACCATGTAGGCCCTTGCCAATTGTGGCGAACTTTCCTTTAGATTAACTTTGATTCTGAAATATGCGATTCAAAACCAATTGTCCCGGCTTGAATAACCTTGGCCTTACTCTCTTGTTAAAAGCTCTAGCCATTCTGCTTTGATATAGCTGCCCATGACAGATTGCATTCAACCTTTTTTCGTCAATCAACATCAACTGCTCATAACGATCTTGTATCCACTCGGCTTCGCTCAACTCGGCTTCTTGGATGATTCTCAACGATGGTATTTCCACCTAAGCTGGTAGCACAGCTTCTGTTCCATACACCAAAAGATACGGCGTTGCCCCGGTAGAAGTTCGGATTGTGGTGCGATAACCCAAAAGCGCAAAAGGCAAATTCTCGTGCCAATGTTTGTAGTTGCTGATCATCTTGCGCAATATCCTCTTGATGTTCTTGTTGGCTGCTTCTACTGCTCCATTCATCTGAGGTCGGTACGGAGTGGAATTACGGTGAGTGATCTTGAAATTTCCACATATCTCACGCATCAAATTACTGTTGAGATTGGTTCCGTTATCGGTTACAATTGATTCGGGAACCCCAAATCGGCAAATGATGTTGTTGCGAACGAAGTCGACCACCACCTTTTTCGTCACTGATCTGTGTGATGACGCTTCTACCCATTTAGTGAAATAGTCAATTGCTACGAGGATGAATCTGTGCCCATTTGAAGCAACGGGTTCGATGGGGCCGATGACATCCATGCCCCAAGCTGCGAATGGCCAAGGAGAACTTGTCACATTAAGCTCACTCGAGGCACTCGAATCAAATCTCCATGAATCGCATTGCCGACATTTCGCACAAAGCGGATAACTGCTTTCCATCGTCATCCAAAAATAACTCGCCGCAATCTTTTCGCCAAAGTGAAGCCGCTCATATGAGGTCCACACGCCCCTCCGTATCTCTTCTACTAGCTTGCTCGCTTCTCGAGCATCGACACATCTCAATAAGCCCAGATCCGAGTCCTTCGGTACACAATTTCCCCATTCAAAAAGAAATGATTTGCTAGTCTTCGAAGTGTCTTCTTCTGGATGTTGGTTATGCCTTCTGGATATTCTCCTGCTTTGAGGTACCTTTTGATGTCATGGTACCATGGATTGTCATGATGTCTTTGTTGTGCGTTTGTGCACTGCATGAGTTGCAATTTGACTCTAGGCCCGAGCTGATGCGCTATAATTTGTCATGACTTTTGAATTTCGATCGCTGATTGTCGGTGCCTCTATCTCTCGAGCGTATGGAATCATATTTGTCGGTGTCCTTTCGTGGCGAAGTCCTTAAAGATTGTCCCAGTTTTAACTGACGAAACTGAGTCGGAAATATGTTGCTTTTTTTTTTTCTCTCTGAGACCCCTGCTTTGCCTATAGGAACCAAGACAGTTCACTGCTCCGCCGATGTCCTTGAATCACCATGTTGGCCGACCGCACTTTGATCTTGTGAAATATTGATGCTCTGCCATTGCTTAGTCAAATACGAACCGACCCCTTGGGGAGGATGATAAACTTTCTAAAAAAAATGCAACAAACGGTGTTAGCATAAAGCACATAATTTGCAGGTATATAGCAGGTATATCGCACATAGCACATTCAAACGTTTCCTAACATGCAGGGGGGGCCTCTTTACGCCAGGGGTAAGCCTAAACGTCACTTATGCGAGATTATGACGGATTTGTCCAAGTCGTCCAACTATAATGCCTTTGTTGGAAATGACGACCAAATGACGGTGCACTTTTCCCAATTTCAGCATGTCATGATTGGGCTTGGATTTGTCTGTCATTGTCATGCTACACATAATATGCTGGTTGATCGTTGGGTTGAGAAACCCGTCGACAAGTTTGGTGTCTTCCTAATTGTGGTGTCGATGCCAAGGACCAACCCACCTAAGGTAAATGCATGCATGCCCTAAAATAAAGGGTGGTATAGCTCTATCTTAAGTTTCTAAGATTTGGCTTTTCTGGACGCAAGGTTCCCGAGCGGACAACTCGAGTGAGAAGGCTATGCGACCACCGGTTGGACCGGATTCTCCGCGCAGAATACCAACTCTCTTAAATGTGGGTGTTTTGAAAGAAATTTGCAGGTGCGCGAAGCACACCCGCGTGAGTGTGTGATTGTGTGAATTTTCCAGAGCGGAAGAAATATGAGCGGAATGCCAGTTTTAAGGAAAGCAGTAAAGCAAATAGCAATCAAAATGAATAAAGCAAAAATACAGCACGCAAATAATTTAAATGCAAAAGTAATGCCAAATAATAACCCTAGATCTGTTGTGGTTAAGCCTAAAATCCCCAAGATTTTGTGGAGCGGTTCAGGTTCAACACAGAAACCGTTGTGGACAGGTTCTACTTAATGAAGTTGGAGAAGAAGACTACAGAAACATTCAGAGAATACGCCATGAGGTGGCGTTCAGAGGCAGCGAAAGTGCAACCACCCATGGTGGAGAGTGAGATGACCACATTATTCGTACAATCTTTGAAGGACGCAACCTACTATGAGCGGATGATAAGCGTCATCGGGCGGAATTTCATGAAGTTATTAGAATGGGCGACTTCGTAGGTTAAGGTATTAAACTGGTAGGATTACAACCGCAAGATTACAGGCAACTAATAAGGCGATTCAGTCAGGGACACTCGGGAGTACTTCACAGAGGAAGAAAGAGACAGTTTCCCCTTCCATGTTTGTACAAGAACGCAAACCCGAAGCATTCATGACATACCAAAACCCATCATACTACCCCAACTACCACACACAGCCTATATATAACACTTCACAAGCACCCGTTTATCCTGCCCCGCATAGATCCACCCATCAAGCCCGCCAATGTATCAGAGCACCCAACGCACCTGAGCAAATAAGAATTTTGAAGGAAAACCACCCAAAGTTCGCACCCCACTAGCCGAACCCATACCTCAAATATATGAAAGGTCATGAGTCGCAGCCTAATCCAACCGATTCCGTGAAGGATCCTCGACCCTATCCCAAGATGGTATGATGAGAACAAGGCCGCGCAGATCACCCAATAGCCCGAGACATGACATCGGCGTTGCCACTCCTCAGGGACGTAATCGAGGCACCGATCGTAGGCGGGTAATTCACCAAAGGATCCCGCCCAAATGTGCATGATAACCCCTTGCCAAACCACGCCACGCCAATGTGCACCGATAACCTTAGATGAGGAATACACTTCGCCTATGCCCATTCCGCCGAATCGGGCCATTTATCCGAGCATGCACCACGCAGAGGCCGTAAGAGGAGATAGCGAGCATGAAGACCCAACCATCCACGGCGAGCATGAAGGCATATTGATTGTATTTGCACCCGCTCGTCCGCCTAGAGCACGGATAGGAAAAACGATTTATTTTAGCGTAATAATTTATAAACTCATTTTTAAGCTTTAATAATGTTTTCTTTCGCTTTGCTTGTAATGAACTACGCTTGACTCGATTCCTTAGCTTAAGGATACGTGGCGCCGCCTCGCCGGTCCCACATCTAGAAATTTTAATTTTCCCAATATTCGCTTGTAATGAACTACGTCGACCGATTCCTCACGGGATACGAGGCGCCTAAATCGGCTTCGGTCACACCATTAGGAAACTTTCCCTTTGCTTTGAAAAACGACAAGAATACACATAGCCTACAAGCAACTACATTGAGACCCATTTTAGGCCAGACACCCTTTTCAAAACTGGGACAGTGTAGGAAACCAGACAGGGGTTGCAAGTCCAAACAAGCCAGGCACGCAGATATCAAAGAACAAGGCAGCAAAGTCAAATATGAATCGACCCCCCCCCAAAACTCACAAATTTTCTTTGAGCGCAGGTCTTTTCATATTAACAAAAGCAGAAAGTGCAATAGCCGAAATAGAAAATACGCGAAAGGTCTCTTCAGATAGCGTAAAGAAAAGCAACAAAGGCGTAGGATGACAACAATCCAAAGTCCGCATCGGCGAGCAGCAGCAGAAAGCGGCATCAACACCGGCAATAAAGTTCGTAGTTCCGCAACAAAACCTAGCGATCAACTCGAGCATAAAGTCAAATGGCCACCCACGCATCGCACACAAAGAAAGGCATCATGACAATTCGTCACCGCAACGCTCAAAGATGTCCGCAAAGACAACATCTCGTGGATGACATCTCTACCCATAAAATTGCACTTCATATGTATTTATCATTTCATTTAAACAGTATACACTAACGCTTTCAAGCTTAGCTTGCAGGAGCATTTATTCTACAGAGCAAGAACACGCCCAGTAACGACGTTATCAAGACAAAGAAGTCTACGCAACGACGCCAAAGAAGAATACGCCCGCATAACGACGTTATCAAGACAAAGAAGTCTACGCAACGACGCCAAAGAAGAACACGCCCAGTAACGACGTTATCAAGACAAAGAAGTCCATGCAACGACGCCAAGAAGAATACGCCCGCATAATGACGTTATCAAGAAGAACACGCCCGTGCAATGACGTTATCAAGACATCAAGTCTACGCAATGACGCCAAGAAGAACACGCCCGCATAACGACGTAATCAAGAAGTCCACGCAACGACGCCAACAAAGAATACGCCCGCATAACGACGTTATCAAGACAAAGAAGTCTACGCAACGACGCCAAAGAAGAACACGCCCAGTGCAACGACGTTATCAAGACATCAAGTCTACGCAACGACGCCAAGAAGAACATCGCCCGCATAACGACGTGATCGCGAAGTCCACGCAACGACGCCAAAGAAGAATACGCCCAGTAACGACGCGATCAAGACAATGAGTCCACGCAACGACGCCAAAGAAGAACACGCCCAGTAACGACGTTATCAAGACAAAGAAGTCCGAAACGACGCCATCATCAAGATATTACATCTACACGCGAAGATTTTCTCTGTTCTCAAAATTGCATTTTATCATTCATGCTTTATTATTCTGTCTTAGCAGTTATGCACTAACTCTTCCTTGAGCTTTAGTCTACAGGAGCAGCAGCAACAAGTCCAAAAACGACGCCAAGTCTGAAAACGACGCCAAGTCCGAAAACGACGTCAAGTCCGAAAACGACGCCAAGTCCAAAAACGACGCCAAGTCCGAAAACGACGCCAAGTCCAAAAACGACGACAAGTCCGAAAACGACGCCAAGTCCGAAAACGACGACAAGTCCGAAAACGACGACGAGTCCGAAAACGACGACAAGTCCGAAAACGACGACAAGTCAGCATATCACATCTACGCAGGGACGATTTCTCTGTTCTCAAAATTGCATTTTTTTCTCATATATTATTCTGTCTTAGCAGTTATGCACTAACTCTTTCTTGAGCTTTAGTCTACAGGGACAATTGCAGCAAGGACAACGTATCCGCATTCACAATCGCAACACGTCCGTGCAAGGGCGAAATCACAGCATTTGCAGCATCGCATCAACACAACAGGCATCATATTTTTGCAGGATAACCTTTTCTACTCACAGTTGCATTACTTTAAAATTATGCATCATCATTTTGCCTTAACAGTTATGCACTAACCGTTTGTTCAAGTCTTAGCATGCAGCAGCAGGAGCACAACGTGGATTTTCTTACAATAACCGGCAATCTGTTGGGCCAACCTTCCCAACGATCGCGTAGCGCCTCAGCCGCCGTCCACTCGCTCCACATCACCATAGAACCCAGCACCACAAGCCATAGCAGTACACCCCAGGTTCAAGCCAGTTATATTCTTTTACTTTTTGCACCATAGCCCAGTGTCATCATAACTCGACACTGGGACATCTTTAAGCCCGCGTTAGCCCGCCTTGGTGTTTTGACCATGGTAGCCCAGTGTCGTCATAACTCGACATCGACGCTTTAAGTCCGCGTTAGCCCGCCTTGGTGTTTTGACCATGGTAGCCCAGTGTCGTCATAACTCGACACTGGGACAGCTTTAAGTCCGCGTTAGCCCGCCTTGGTGTTTTGACCATGGTAGCCCAGTGTCGTCATAACTCGACACTGGGACAGCTTTGAGCCCGCGTTAGCCCGCCTTAGTGTTTTGACCTTGGTATCCCAGTGTCGTCATAACTCGACACTGGGACAGTTTTTGATTTTTGCGTCAGCCTTGTCTACCTGCCTAGCATTTTTGCAATTCTGAAGATCGAGACAAAATTGGCTATGAGTCAACGTCTTTGTCCGAAGATTCTTCCATCATCTTCATACAAAGAGGGACATCTGTTGACACCCAATTTTGACCCTCCCGTCCAGCCATTAACTATAAAATTACACTAATTTTGTAAAATAATTCTTTAGGATTTTTATAATAAAATGCAGTGAATAAAACATTAAATACAGGCATAAATAAACAATTTAATAATGGCATCGCGTCTTACGTAGAGTTTTAAGCACTTAGAGTCCCGCGCCCGCATTTATTAACTTTAAGCTTTGTCGTAATTCTTAATTAATAATAAATAAATAAAATAAATAATTTAGCAATGACGTCGTGTCGAGTAGCATAGCCACATTTATTAATACGCAAGAAATTTTCATAATCATTTTTAATTTAAAATCAATTTTAATCTGATATATGCATCTAATAGCGTCGCATCTATAAAAGCTTTAAACATCATACTTGCATTTAGCATTTAAGTAATTTAATCTAGGCTCAATTCAATTTTAATTTAACTTCGCAATAATGCAATAATAAGATTTTAAAAGCGCCGCATTAAGCATTAATTAAATAGTACGTCCGTTTTATTCTTGTAATAATTTTAATAAAGCACTTAATAAATAGCACGCCCATTTTAATTTTATAATAAGTCTAATAAAGCACCTAAATAATTTGAGCACAATTTATTAATTTAATTAACTAATTAAAAGCCTAGAATTAAATAATTAAACACTACCTAATTAAATACCTAATTAAACTAACTACCCTTATTAATATCACCAGCCCACCATTTTCTACCCAGCCCAAATCCCGTCGACCCGCACCCGCAGGCCCACGCCCTTTCCATTTCCCCTTATACACAGCCCCATTTGCCCTGGACTTCATTTCCTTCATCATCGTCCCCCCAGAAGCCCAAAAACAATAGAACCTCCAAAACGACGAAACCCTAAGCCTAAAATCCATCGCCGCACCTTCCCTGCCGTGATTCTCGCCTGAGAATCCGGCGAATCGAACCCTTTCCTTACCCATGCACACCCAGCTTCGAAAAGATATAACTTACCATACAAAATCGTACACAAGATCGCACTAAAGCCAGTACGAAATCTTACGAATCAGGCATAAGAATCTCAGCCCTAAAAGCTTACCATTATTGGAACTCAATGGGGGCTATATAAGAACATGCAAAGGCATCGATAGGGGGGGGACCTCGGCAGCAGTTAGGAGATAGCAGTTTAGGTCAGAAATTGAGACGGAGAATAGAGCAGAAAGAGGGAGAAGCACAATACGAGAGAGGTCCAGCAATCGACAAACCAGACCATTAGCATCGCGCAAGTAAGAAGCCTGAAATCTTTCTCTTAATTCTAGCCAAAAATCAGCAAGCAGCTTTACCCCTTTAGTCGCATCGCAAAAACCAAACCTCCGAGCGAATCCGACGACTTGATACGCTGCCCCGGTTCGCCGCCGGAGAAGGTAAACTTTACTCACACCTGATTTTAGTCTATGCGTGTTCAGTTGTTTGCACCTGTTTTTGTATTATCAATTCTGTGTTAGTTCTGTTCCTATACAAGCCATTTAGTGAACTTAATGTTTAATACAAGATAATGCCTAATCCTGTTAATCTCTTGTTTTAACATATATAAAAAATCATATTATGATGATTAATATGTTTAGGTTGATACTGGCATTCGTGGCATGCTGGCATTCTTGATTGTGCAGATTGGTTATTGTTGGAGTCCGGGGCATTAATTGTTAAAGCATTTTAGTCGGGAATCTTAGGTTAGTATACAGTCTCGTTTGGTCTAAAGACATGTTTGCTGGCTGTTATATGACTGTATCTGCATTTGGTAATGTCTAAATGTTTGACTGACCGTTAGGATGTCGTAGGATGAGTATCAGTGTGTAAGTTACCTCATCGATTTGCTTGAGGTAAAGAAATTTGAGTAGGGGAGACTTCTAAGGTCATATAATTCGCAAACGCTTCATATGTTTGAATGCATTCTTCACTATTTTATTGACCATGGTGTATGTTTAAGTCACATAGGTATCATGCCAGTTCGTGGCAAGAAATCACCTAATCGGATGGTTTGAATCGAACTGCATGTCTTGTTCAAGTCGCACCTTAGAATTCTTTAAAGAATGCATTCAAATAGTTGTTCTTAGTATTCCCTGTTACCATGATATACCTGCAGAATCTAATTACCTAATTGGGTATGTATTAAGTATGCTTCTTTTCCTGGATTGCACTTAATGGCCCATTTGTGATTACTCCAGATGCTTGTTTCATCCAAATCATATAAGATGTCCCTAATTCCCTTTCTCCCTGGTGGTATAGCCTTGTTTGATTCGTCTGTATGCTTATTAGGTCTTGCCTAGATACATAAGAACTTAATCTTTCTTTGCCTAATCCCATTTTGTCGATTTAGTTGTATTAATAAAGTCTAATAGTCATCTTGAGTAATGAAATGAGTCTAGTTAAGACTTGATGTCAGCATTCTATATTGGTTTGCAGACATGAGTCTCAATGCCATGTATATTATCAAGCACCTTTCTCATTTTAGGACTCAGGTCATCTAAGTTTGTCCCTTTAATTTCCTATTCTGTTTTTTTTTTTTGTCGTTTTCCCTGGAATGCAAATCTGCCTCTTTGAATCCATATTCTGATTACTTGCTGACCTGATAATTTCTTAGTTTTAAATCAATGTGCTTATCTGGCTTCTGTGAATCAACAGTCACGTTATAGTTTAAGTCTAAAAGACTTCAATGCTTGGACAAATATATACTCTCTGTTTGGTTAATACCTGTACAAGACAGTGCTGTTTTGGGCTTTTATATTTGGACCTGCCATCTCGTTTGATTTTAATAATTAAAGCATAAGCATGTTTGAGTATGTAATCGTTTGTTTGGCTTAACGTATACTAATCCTTATCACTTTCTTTTTTACATGGCACGCACCAGAGCAAAAATAAAGAGTCTCACGGCGAGACTCATCGCAAGTCATTTCAAATGGCAACCCGCACCCGCATTTGCATTCCCGCTTCAGAAATTCCTAAGACAAAATAGGATAAGACGATGTCGCCACGCATCTTGGAAGCCGCGATCATATCCACCCTCTATATTATTTGTTTGAAATTTGTTGCCTAATTATTTAATTTTGTAATTAATAGAATACTTAGAATAGTCAAACCTTGAATCAATAAATAGAAATTAATTTAATTTTGCTTCCCTTAAGTTAATTACTTTAGGCACGCCATACATTGTTTAGCATTTATAATAAACCACCCAATAATCTTAACTTGCATAATTAATCATATGTAGCTATGATATTATTTTCAAGATTTCTAACCCATTTGCTATAGCACCTATATAGAAATCTTATTTTATATATTAAGAAAACCCCCTTAAGCATGTGTTATACTAATCAAGGCAGGCAAATGTGTACATTTAGTCAAATAATCTATTTTGCATTATATATTATTTAAGGCATGCTTTAAACTTTACACGCATTTTATAGCACTAATCTTATTAATCTTTTGCCAAAAAATACTTTCTATTAAAATATCTTTCAAACATGCATTTTCAATAGCATAATAATTACCCTAGGTTTGGCAGGACAACCGCAAGTTAGCGGATCTTAGAGGGTGCCTAACCCCTTCCCTCTAGATTAATAAATAACCCTTACCCAGAATCTCACATAGCTTTTGCAGACCTTAAAATGGAGTTAATGTTTTACTTCAAACTAGTTAAACATTTAGGTGTCCTAATTCACCCAATTAATTAGGTGGCGACTCCGCGAACCCTTAGCATTCTAGCAACCCTTTAGCATTTTAGCACCCTTTTAAACTTTAGCATCTCTTTTGCAATTTTAGCATCCTTTAAGCATTTTTGAACATTATTAGCATTTTATTATTTATTTTCTAACATTTGCATTTTAAGCAGGAGAGTCTAGAAAATAAATGTCGCGGCCGAAAAAGGGCGCGACAGAAATATGCTAAAGGGTGCTTAAAGGAATGCTAAAAGTAGTGCTAGGGTATAAAAATGCTAAAAAGATGCTAAAAGTGCAAAGGATGCTAAAGTTTAAAAGGGTGCTAAAATGCTAAAGGGTTGCTAGGATGCTAAGGGTTCGCGGAGTCGCCACCTAATTAATTTGGGTGAATTAGGACACCTAAATGTTTAACTAGTTTAAAGTAAAACATTAACTCCATTTTATGGTCTGCTGAACTTAGTGAGATTCTGGGTAAGGGTTCTTTATTAATCTAGAGGGAAGGGGTTAGGCACCCTCTAAGATCCGCTAACTTGCGGTTGTCCTGCCAAACCTAGGGTAATTATTATGCTATTGAAAATGCATGTTTGAAAGATATTTTAATAGAAAGTATTTTTGGCAAAAGATTAATAAGATTAGTGCTATAAAATGTGTAAATTTTAAAGCATGCCTTAAATAATATATAGTGCAAAATAGATTATTTGACTAAATGTACACATTTGCCTGCCTTGATTAGTATAACACATGCTTAAGGGGGTTTTCTTAATATATAAAAAATAAGATTTCTATATGGGTGCTATAGCAAATGGGTTAGAAATCTTGAAAATAATATCATAGCTACATATGATTAATTATGCAAGTTAAGATTATTAGGTGGTTTAATAATTTAAGCAATTAACTTAAGAGGGGGCAAACTACCTTCTAATTTATTGCGTTAATATTTAACTACTCCAAATGTTTTACTAATAGTGTAATGTTAGACAATTATATTACAATAAATGAATGGGGCGGGGAAGCAGAAAATAAAATGACCCTAAGGAATGGCGATGTCATTCGCCGGCAGGTTGGAATTTCTGATGCAGATAGCAAGATACACACGAATGAGGGTGAATGCAAATCCTCAATTGATTGAAGGCATAATGGGTCTCGCTATGAGACTACTCCTTTTGCTCCGATGCATTTCATGTAGATAAAGAAGAAGATAAGGATTAGTACATGTCCAAATAATATAATATAGATGAACATATGCAGATTTTAGCTGGTATTTAACTAAGTCAGTCACTAAAATCTCGCACAAGACAAAGGGCCAAAACAAATTGGCATATAGGACCAACTTATGGTAAAGGACAGTAGCAGCAACACAAGTAACAGCAGCAACAACAATTCCAAATAGTAGCAGCAGTAATAACGCTAAAGCAGTAACGCCACCAGAACAGTAGTAGCAAAACTAATATTAACCAGTTATTCTATGGTTTAAGAGACCTTACAAATGTACTAATTTTTTTAAGGAAAAGTCCACGTAAGACAAACATGTACATCTTAGTAGGTAATTCAGGTAATTAAGATAAGCTATGCATGGATATCCCGAGGGAAGGCTTATATGCAGATAATTAATATGTATCCACTTTATCAACAGTACCAGGAAGAAGCGAGCATTTAGTATAGAGATCATTCAGCATAATAAGTAATCGAATTTGTGTACCGTGATTAAACAAGGTCAGCAATCGAGAATCAGGCAGAAAAGGGTTTAATCCAGACTTAAGCAGACAATGCAAAGGCAGGAATGAATGCTCATGGTCTTAGAACACACTATTATAACTACGTGGAGGCAATTATACTCACACGAATCAAACTGAAATACTGAAGCAGGTAAACACATGCTTAGGTTTACAACTTGCACAGCTAGAGGGAGAGTATATCTAACAGAGATTCTCTAGGTGGATGTAAACACATATTCATTTAGCCACTTATTAAACTGATACGATGCATGACAACTTAGGCAAGTGTCGATATGACTGTATTTCTTGACAAGGAATGATAGCAACCCAACTAAAGTTAAGACCAATTCAAATACACATACTTAAGCAACTAGTAAAAGCAAATGTATGATCGACGGTTCGTAAAAACCAGACGCGATTTAATACAAGCCGCAAAAGATGAATCGGACATATGTGTGCAATTTTGATCGTAAAAGTGTAGATTATAAAGAAGAAGATAGTTTCAAAGAAATGTGGCATGGCAGAATCGCCGACGTCTTAGTCTCGTATTATTCAGATACATTAGAATAACCAATTCATAATAGCAATTTATTGATCAACCTTAGAACAATGTCACCCATCACAGGGTATTTCCCAGTAATAAAATCTGCCGACATTCACACGACCAAACAGCAAATACTTATTACTAAATCAGAACTCCACTACTGAGTGAAATAACCTCACATCTATCTGATCCAAAAAGAACTAAACATACTTAATCGAATAACAGACAACATAAAATACATAAACACACAAGCTTGAACTGTTATAACATAATGTATAAAGATTCTGATTAAAAAAGAACTAAACATACTTAATCGAATAACAGACAACATAAAATACATAAACACACAAGCTTGAACTGTTATAACATAATGTGTAAAGATTCTGATTTACTTTGAAATGCATCATGACAAACTCGTCTGAATTCTATAAGCAGGCAGAGCCAAATCTCGGTTACAGAAGGACAAACATGCTAACAGGCCATGAATGCCAACATAAACACATAACCAAATATAGTCTGGAAATACATAACAAAAAATGCATAAATTCACATAAAGGACTGAAATTCGACAGGAAAGTGAATTACCTTCTCCGGACAGCGAGCCGGGGCAGCGTATCAAGTCGTCGGTCCAATCGACGGGTTTCGGGTTTTGCGATGCGGATGAAAGGGAGAAGGTTTACTCACTGATTTTTTGGCTGGAATTAAGAGAAGGTTTCGACTGATGCTAAGGGTGTCCCCGTCGATGCTATGGGTCCCTGTCTTTTCTGCTCTGTGTTCTTAGCTGCTGCTGCTGGTGTCCCCTCGATCCTCTGGGTACCCTCTCTAACTGAGCTCTACTGTGGTGGTTCTTAATTGCTGCTCCCCCCGTGTCGATGCCTATTGCATGCATATAACTTCTGTATTTATAGCCCTAATTCGGGTTCTAAATTAGGGTAATTTTTGGGCTGATATTAACGCAATTTTAGTACTGATTTGGTGCGATTTTGTGGACTGATATGGAAAGTTGATGGTTGGCTTCGTGACTGATTTCTTAGGGAATCTATTTTGGAAGGTAAGTTTATTCGGGGTATATGTTGGTACTGGTTCTTGTTATGGTAGGTCTGTATGATAGCATGGGTGTAAGATTTTGGACGATAATTGGAAGATTTGGCATGGTTATGGTAAGTTTGGGCGATGGGAAGAGAAGGTGCGGCGATTTTAGGTTTAGGTTTCTTTTAGGTTTTGTTGTTGGCGGTGCAGGAAGACGGGAAGGGCGTGGTTTTGATAGAGGATTGGGCTGCGGGTTGCACGCGTCGCGCTGGAGTCGCGGGGTGTGGGTCGTGGGCTGCTGGATAATGGGCTGGTATTTAGGGTAGTGTTATAATTAGGTGGACGAAATTAATGGGTATTGGGCTATTAATTAGGGTAGTTAGGTTTAATTAGGTATTTAATTAGTGTTAGTTTTAGCTAATTAATTCTAGGCAAGTGTATTAATAATTAATTAGTGATAACTTAAATTAACACATGTGATTAAACTAATTAGGTGCTTCATTAATCTAATTGTTATAATAAATAAATGCGGGCGTGCTATTTAATTAATGCTCAATACTTTAGAATGCGACGCTATTATTTAAAATCTTATTATTGTGCATTATTGCGAAGTTAAATTAAAATGCATTGAGTTTATATTAAATTACTTAAATGCCGAATGCAAGTACGATATTTAAGAATTGTTTAAAGCCTTATAAATGCGACGCTATTAAATGCATATATCAGATTAAAATTGATTTTTTTTTTAAATTACAAATGATTACTAATAAATGCGGCTATGCTACCTGACACGACGTTATCGCTAAATTATTTATTTTATGCATTTATTAATTATTTAAGAATTACGACAAAGCTTAAAGTTAATTAATGCGGGCGCGAGACTCTAAGTGCTTGAAACTCTACGTAAGATGCGATGCCATTATTAAATTAATTATTTATGCCTGTATTTAATGTTTTATTCGCTGCATTTTATTAAAAAAAATCCTAAAAAATTATTTTACAAAATTAGTGTAATTTTATAGTTAATGGCTGGACGGGAGGGTCAAAATTGGGTGTCAACAGCAGTGCATACACATTATATAAAAATAATGATAATATACATGTAATAACATCAGGTGAGGACTCCCGATTCTGTCGTCCCATCAATGCGTAAATGTGATTCTGGCCCCTACCTCTGCCTCGACTAGATAATGTTAGTTGACCTTGCCTTAACGGGCCTACTGATTGTGATGAAGCTACTGCAGATCTGACTGGCTAGGTCCTAACACCTTCGCCTCCTGTCGGAAAGTTTCGCCTAATATGACCACGTTCACCACAAGAATAACACACCCTTGCTCCGTGTTGGCACGTCCCTAGATGGGTCTTATCACACTTCTCACATCGAGCCAACGGCGGCCTCATCTAAATAGAATCCTCTCTATAATAAGACCATGACGCTTGTGAACCCTGACCTAGTCCCGATTGAACAAACCGATCAATCCTAGACCCTGAAAACGGTAATGATACGCTAGCTGCCGGGTAAGATAGGCATCCATAAGGTTATGGACTGGGCCCACCTCCGAAATCTCCTACTTCACCGGCGGATCGAGCCCTCTTATGCTGGCCCTTATCACGTTCTCGATCTACCCGTTGTTTCTTCTTACCATCCTCCAAGTCCTGTGCATAAGCTTGAATGCGAGCAATATCCATACTCAAATTCAGAGAATTTGTGGTACACTCTTTGACCAAGTGCTTCCCCAAGCCAGTAACAAACATATGTACTCGGTCACTCATTTCAGCTATAATCATAGGATCATATCTGGCTAATGAATTAAACTGCAAGCTATATTCTCGAACACTCATGTTGCCTTGCTCAAGATGTAAGAATATGTCCTGTCTGGCCCGTCGAAGCTCGACTGGTAGAAAGTGTTGTAAGAAGGCCTTTGAAAATTCTCTCCATCCTGCTGGTCGAGCACGGGGTCCCCTAGATTGCTCCCATGCCTCATATCAAGTAACTGCGACATCCCGCAGTCTATAAGAAACAAAATTTACTGACTCAGTATCAGTAGCATCCATCACCCGCAAGGTACGTTGTACCTAATCTAGAAAATTCTGCAGGTCTGTGTTCAGGTCTGATCCTGTGAATACCGGAGGGTAGATTAATGAAATCCCAAGCTCTCACGCTAGCAGCTCTATCATAAGGACTGTGAACCTGACGTTGGGCTTGAGCGGCCACTAATCGTGTCAATAAATGTACCACACTTTGCATATCAAGATCCACATCGGTAGTATCAAGTGGAGGAATTGGGGGTACTGAAGCTCCGTTAATCTCGACAAAGTTGGATAATCATACAAAGAAGTCGCACCGAGGGTCTCACTCTGGCCCTCACTAGCGGGTGGAAAATTGGCTGGTAACTTCATATGCAGTCGTATCCAACGCCCCCACACTCTTGAACTTCGTCCTTGCCGTAGGCATCGATGGAATCATAAACACAAGACGGGTTAGGAGTGAAATACTTATAACTTAGCTCTACTGCACGATTTATGAGATAAAATAATGGGAAACATCTCTATATGTCAGATAACCTCTTGTTTATAAGTATGGTGAACAACATACTCATAAACAATACTCTACTAGACACTGCTTGTAGACTCCATAGGACAGACATGCTCTGATACCAAGTTTATCAGGACCCAAATCGGAGGGCCACGATGGGAACTCGGACCCTACCCGTTGGGTACCACTAGCCGTACATTTAACGTCTACCCGTAATTATCCGCGTCCACAAAGGCCCTCACTCAATACTCTGCTGACACATATGAACATAGAAACAGTAAACCAGAAACCCAACTTATATATATATACACCAAGGACGATAAGGCCATACAAAACTACTACACATATGACACATATATACAAGCCTCTAAAGAGTATACGACATCAAAAGGTCAGAACAGGGCCCCGTCGTACCCATATATACACACAAAAATCACGCATCAAGATAGAACGACACTCCGAAGCAAGGGGAGTGCTCCAAAATCCGTTGAGTCAGCAACCTACTAACGTGGATTGTTGATTGATGTACAAAACGTGCCCCTATGTCGGTCGTCAAATAACCCACTAAGTACCACGACTGACTATGGGGGAGGTGGTGCCGATTTTCTCGCTCTCTCTCCTCTTGCTCGAATAATGGCCCTTCCATTTAAATGTTATTGGTCGTTACCGCTTTTGGGAGTCTGGAAATCCTTTTGCTTGGTCGTTGAGGCGCCTACATTTGAGTGGGTCCCAATCATGCCTCTAACTGATATCTTCGGCTAAAATGCCTTAGTATTCAATTGAGCTCTTGTCATCGAGGGATAGGAGTAAATTTGGCTCCTGAATAATCCGACTATCAGTGACTTCGGCTAAACACTTAAATTATTTTTTAGTGTTAACAATTGCCCCCTATATTAACTCGAGTGTCTATTGAGTTGATGTATCCGAAAGTAGTCATCGTTTCAGTCTGACAGTCGCACATGTCACTTCAATTGTTTTGTCTCTGGTGCATGCAATGATGATTACTTTTCCGTAGGGCATTTCCCCTTTAACCGATGCATTTATATTACCACAAATTGGCTCCGATGATCCTTGGTCGTCCCTTTTGTTTCTAAAATAAATTAACCTTAGCCGCACATTTGCAGGTTTTTAAGGAAAGATATCCCTCCCGAAGGTTTCTCACCTAATTCTTGGCCATTTTCTTAATCGGAAATCATGGCTTCATCCTTTTTTCTCGAAGATCAGGAACAACTATTCTAGACGATAGTGATCTGACCCCTGCCTTGGTCTTCGTTGATGAACCATTGGTTCTAACTCTGTACGGTGGGCTGGAACGAGGTGATTCTCTCTTATTTCAATACCTCAGCCCGATAAATCATGATTTTTTACTTGTGACTGGTTCACCGACATCCATTTGTCTGATTAACCTTTGTACTTGACCGACTATGGTCGCTCATTATTTGGGTCATTCGACCCGAGTAAAATTGGTCACAAAGGCCAACTGGAGGCGCACAGGCTCTTTTGATGTCGCCGTACTGTCAGAGTTTGATCTCTACTGTGATGTCAGGCTCGGGTATGTGTGGTGCCTCTGTTTTTGTGCTTGGTTTACTTGGGTGTGGGAATTCATATCCCACCTTTTAATTTCAACATTGCTCTCGGTATTTTTGAGCAAATTTGAAATAAGCCTCACTTTGGTGGGTCATTATCTTTGACCACTCAGGATGACATTTCGTTGTCTGAGTCGTGCGACCAACCTTACGACATAGGTGTGTGAAGGAAAGTGATTCCTCTGTATTTTGTGACCAGGCAACCGATTTTTAGCTGTCATTTAGCCGTACATCTCCTGTCATATGGAATTAACTTATTTTGTGTGACCAGACAGCCGATCTGTGGCTGTCTTTTATTCATGCATGTCCCAAATTGAAGGGTGGTACTTTTTAAAATACTTGTCATTTACATTTCTTTCCATTTCCTCGTCATGTATGTTTATCCGTTGGTACGCGTTGCCGGCGATCCGTTGGCTTACTATGAAAGGACCTTCCCAATTTAGTGACCATTTGCCAAATTTACAATCTTTCATTCCGATCGGCAAAACGGTTTTCCAAACCAAGTCCCATTCAACAAACCTTTTAGGCTTAACATGTTTGTTGTATTCTTTAGCCATTTTTCGTTTATCGACTTCAATTTTCTCAAGGACCATCAGTCGATTTTCGTCTAACTGGTCCAATTTCATTAACATGGCATGTTGATACTCCTCTAAATTTAGAGAGTTCTTCTTGGCCACACGTAAGGATTTGACATTAATTTCCAATGGCAACACTGCATCTTGGCCGTAGATTAGCCGATAAGGTGTCGTCCCGGTAGCTGTAGATTTAGAATTTATGATCGCCCAAACGACCCCATCTAGAGTGTGATGCCATACTCTTGGTTTATCCTCCACATTTTTACTAATTATATCCATAATAAGCTTGTTGGCTGTCTCGACTTGTTCATTCGTCTGTGCATAATAAGGCGAGGATGTGATAATTTTGATCCCGATTTTCTCGGCAAAGACTTCCACTTTAGAACCAGTGAACATCGTCCCCTGATCAGTTGTAATTGTTTCAGGGATACCATATCTATATATAATCTGGTGTTGGATAAACTGAATGACATTTGTCTGATGAACTTTCTTCATCGGCTGAGCCTCTACCCACTTAGTGAAATAATCGGTAGCCACGATAATGAAATTATGGCCTTTAGCCAATTGCGGATGGATTTTGCCAATGAGTTCCATAGAGTACTCTCTGAAGGGCCAAGGTTTTATAACTGGGTGTAGCAACTCGGCTGTTACCCGCTGGATTGGCCCATGTTTCTGACATTCCTCACATCTTTTTGCATACTGGAAGCAATCAGTTGTGATAGTAGGCCAGTAATAGCCGTGGCGATAAATCAACCACTTCATCGCTGGCCCTGCTCTATGTGACCCACATATTCCTTCATGGAATTCTCCCAGCCCGCAAGGCCTCTGCTTTGTCAATGCACTTGAGTAGTACTCCATTCACGCTCCTTTTATAGAGGTCATCGTCGATGAACACGTATTTCAAGGCTTTCCTTCTAACCTTGAGGTCTTTTCAACTGGAGGGATCTTTTAGGTAGTCAATTAGTAACTGCCTCCATGAGTCGATTTGATCGACGGCTAATACTTCGGTTGGCAGTTCGTCATACTCTAAAGTGAGTAGAGACTTCCTAAAGCCAGAAGCTTCTTATGCTAAATCGTTAGCCTCAACATTCATGCCTCTGGGAGCGTGGCTTAATGTGGTTGATGTGAACCCCCTAAGTAACCTGCTAACCATTTCATAACATGACACTAAATTCGGGTCCGTGCAGTCATATTCCCCGGCCAGCTGCTTGATAACCAGCTGAGAGTCTTCACGAATCTTGATGTGCCTTTCTTTCATAGAGACTAGGAGTTTAAGTCCTATGATGATAGCATCGTATTCGGCCTGGTTATTTGTCACATCAAGATCTAACCGATAAGAGAACCTTCGTGTTTCGCCTCTAGGATCGGTTATCGTTATCTTGGCTCCGACTCCTTTCTAGGTTCTTGACCCATCAAAAGTCAGTGTCCAAGGGACGACACCCATACATGTGGTAGTGGAGGCGTATGGGTCCTCCACATCTATGCAGGGATGGTCTGCCACAAAATCGGCCATCGCCTAGCCTTTCACAGCTCTAAGTGGCTTGTACTCGAGAGAAAATGTGGTGGAGCTAGATCACCCACTTCATTAATCGTCCTTGTAAAATGGGTCTATTCAGTAAGTGATGTCAATCCTGCACAAGACGTGAACCACATGTGGCATCAGGTAATGCTCAAGTTTTGTACAAATATGGAATAAGGACAAACAAAGCTTCTCTATAGGGGTATATCTATTTTCAGCTTCGTTCAGCATTCAGCTAAAGTAGTACACCGCCCCTTCGGTTCCATCATCGGCATCTTGTACTAACAGGCAGTCGATAGATAACTCGACGGCTGAGATGTACAATTTCAGCGGTTTTCCTAGTATGGGAGGCACCAACACAGGAGGTGTTACTAGGGCCTTTTTAATTTGGACGAATGCCTCTTGCTGTTCTGGACCCCATACCAGTTCTTCTGACTCTTTAAGCTTAAGCAAAGGTGAGAACGCCTCATTTTACCAGCCGAATTAGATATGAACCTTCTTAGGAAGTTGATCTTTCCTAATAAGCTTTATAACTCCTTATTTGTACTGGGTGGTGTCGATTCCATTACTGTCCGGGCCTTGTTGTGGTCTATCTCAATAGATTTCTTGTGTACCAAGATGCCCATGAAGTTGTCAGCCGATACTCTAAACATGCACTTGGCTGGATTCATTTTAAGGTTATGAACCCTCATTCTTTTTAGTGCTTGTTCCATATCGGCTAAATGATCTTTGAAGTCCTACCTCACCACCACATCATCAATTTAGACCTCCACAGTCTTGCCGATTAGATCATGAAAGCTGGTGTTCATAGCCCTCTGATAAGTGGCACCAGTGTTCTTCAGACCGAACGACATAACTATTCACTCGTATATGCCCAAGGCTCCTAGACATCTAAAAGCAGTCGTGTGGATATCCTCCTCAGCTACTGCTCTTTGATTATAGTGGGGGTATCCATCCATGAATGTCAGTACACCGTTAGCGGCTGCCGCATCGACTAGCATATCAGTTATAGGCATGATATATTCATCTTCGAGAGTGGCTAGGTTTAGGTTCCTGTAGTCGATACATACCCGAACCCTTCTATTTTTTTTCTTGACTGGCACGAGGTTTACCATCCATTCCACATACCTAGCCGTTCTGATAAATTCGGCCTTTAGTAGTCGTTCAATCTCAGCTTTAATTTCAGGTATTAGATGAGGGTGATATATCCCTGGTGGTTGTTTATGGGGTTTGAAACCCTCTTTGATTGGTATCTATGTTCTACCAAAGTTCGTGCCAACCCAGACATCTTATGATAATCCCATGCGAAGTAGTCTTTATACTGCAATAGAAGGGTTGTTAAGCTTTATTTGTCTTCCTCCTTTAGCAAACTACTAATATGTGTCAACCGATGGATTTCTTCGGTTCCCAGGTTGATATCTTTCAAGAGATCCTGAGCCTCTTTCTTTCCGGGAGTCTGATTGATGGATCACTTCCCTTCTTGAGTGTTGTCGGCTTATTTAACCATTCTTCGGGGTCTCTTCTGATCCTCATTTCTTGTTATGATGTGTAAGGCTGAAACACCCTCGTTCATGCACTACAAGAAAAAAGACATACGGTGACAGTTAAAAACTGTCATCGAAGGGGGTGGATGACAGTTTTTATAAGTGTCATTGTAGCTTGTGTCACGGTAGGTCCTTCATAGATGACGGTTTAAATAACTGTCACATAATATGTGACGGGCATAAACCGTCACACATTTGGTCGTTGACTTTGACTATTTTCCGCTTTATTTTAATTTTTTCCCGGGTATTTACAAATTTTGACGGTAAAATATTTGAATTTTATTAATTTAATAAATTTTTAAATAAACTTGAATTTTAATTAATTTAATTTAAATATAAAACAATTGCGAAAATTTTGATTTTGACGCATTTTGTATTTAATAATTAATTTAAATTAATTAATTGCTTTTTAATTTTTCAATAATAGTTAAATTGGTGGGAAAATGACATATTATAACTAAAATGTAACTAATTGATCAAATCATTTTAATAGATAATATTGAAACATTTACGATTGTAACTAAAATGTAACTAATTAATCAAATCATGTTACAAATCTTCTTGTTCCCAAATGTATCCAAAACAAAATGAGCCTAAGTACATATTATCCAAACATCATGAAGGTGACACAACTTCTGTAGTACGGAGAATCTTTGAAAAATGATGCACTCATTCAATCCGGACCTCATCAAGTTCTGTGAAAAAACTTCTTTTCCATTGTACTGTTAAACACAATATACTTGATTCAAATTTGACGTATAAGCAATCACATGTAAAGCCCCAAGTAAATTAGAAGAAATTACAAGAAGATCAAGAAATACATTCACGCATTTAAGCTAATATATTAAACATATCATGGTTCACTCAATTCGCAAAAGAACATGATAGATCTTGAGTTATGGAGCAATGACACACAATACAAGAATCTCAATGGGTTCAAGAATAATAATTAAGCCGGACTCAAGTCATGCAATTAAAAGGAAAGTTTAAAACTTTAATTTCCCAGAGTACACGTTAATATAAAATTGCTACCTTCCGTTTACTGGATTGCAATAGATGTTTAAGTTGATCCCTATGAGCAACATTAATTTCTTCTTTTGAGCGCTTGTTAGAAAACCACATTCCATGAAGCTCAGATGTAACAACTGCAATTAGCTCATCATCGCTAAGAACTCAATGAGATGAAAAAGATTTAGAAGAAGTAATGAACGGTAAACTTAAAAAAGATTTAGAAGAAGTAATGAAATGTAAACTTGCATACACTCATCAAGTATCATTTCCAAGATCTTCTCAAATCTCTCCTCATTCAAGAACAAATTTTGACTTAATAGCAGTCTGTTCTCAAAGTAATCTTTCAAGACTTCATTATAAGATCTCGTGCAGATGTAGAATTCGACTAAGAATACAACCTAAACCTAAGCAAAGAGAAAATAAATGGACAAAACCTTACACGAGGAAAGGATGAAGTGCAGGACCTACAAGAGAAACTTTTTTACTGCTATTCTCATTGCCCTGAGCAGTAAACATAATATTTTTCTGTTAGAACCTCAATCTATCATACATGTAAAGCATCTCTAAACCTTGTAGACACGAAAATAATCAACAATAGCAGCCCTCTGTTCATTGTTCAACCTGATGATGATGGTTATAAGAACATTATGAAATTAGTAGAAATATAAAACAATGACCATATCACTAAATAAAAATATGCATGCTTCAAAGTTGACTTGCAGAACGAATTTGCTACTTTGAAGTCCAAGTCATCACTCTAACGAATATACAAATATAAAAAACATGGCATCAAGATGATTAAAAGATGGTCATAAAAGTAAGGCATATGGTCAGAGAAACATGCATAAATAAATAAATAATATGATAAAAGAAAGTGCTAGGATGAAAAAACAAAATTCTAAAACACCCTGTAATAAGCGAAAACACGAGTGATGGGAATACCATAATACTGCATATTAATCAGCAAGTCCACAAGAGATCAACTTTTCTCTACAAGATCACTTATGCAACAAGGTGGGGGTTTATGCGCGTCTGTCTCAATAGCATAAATGAAAGTGGCACCAAATTCAGTGACACTCTTCTGAAGTTAACTATATTAGAAAAAGAAAGAACTAACTTTTTGACTTGGTGTGCTCAGAGACAATTTTGCAATTAGATCCATTTTCCCAGTCTCTTTTCACTTTCACCAACTTCGCAGCATTCGTGAAAGGAAAATCTATAAGATAAAGTTCCTTATCCCCATTTTATTAGGGAAAAAGTTGTAAGGTGTAACTACTAACTAGGCAACTCATTTTTCTTTCCTTCCACACGGGTGTTTTTATTGTTTTTTGTCTAAAAGAAATTTGAGATAACAACAACTAATGCCAGCAAAGAGAGAGATCTAAAATTACATCGCACATTACCTTGAGAAGAATATTGTTGTTGGTATCCTGATGATTTATGTGGTGTGGCGGCATCAATTCGCATAGGCCTGCTTGAACAATACACACAATTCATTTCAGTCATAGATTGAGACCTCTCATTATCATCTCCAAACCTTACAAAATCATATCCTTTTGAACGACCAGTGTTGGAATCTATGACAACTTTAGCAGCTTTAACAGAAGGATATTTTTTGGCAAAAGTTTCATGCAGTAAGGTATCAGTAACATCTGCAGATAAATCTCCAGCAAAGATGACCATACTAACAAACAATTACAGTATAAAACCCTTATTATAACTTCACGTACACATAAAAGCAAAAAATGCAGCAGATTAACTATAACTCTATAAGTAGCTTTTACCTGAATCCTCTTGTTCATAACAACTAAATTTATGTTTCAATGCAAGGAGAATGACAGTTGAAGAGATCTTACATCAACGCTATGAACATTAAGCATTCATATAGACTAGTATTAAACCAAACTTAGCAAGAAACGGTCACATGACCTATATAAATGTTAAAAATGCATATAAAGTCTACATTAAACCTAAAGGGTTAAGGATTTACCCGGTGTGAGATATCACATTGTTCGAGGAACCCTAGATGCGCCCATTAAAGCGGTAAGTGAACTGGCTTCAGAACATCGTGAAAAATACGACGCCAACACAGAAAGAAAATAAAAGAAAATCCAAATGAGAACAGAGAAGAGACAAATAAATTCAGTGGTTGTTGTAATAGGTAAGTTCACACTAGAAAATTCAGTTTGAAAGAGACATGAATTATAACAGAAATTTAAAGAAAAATAAGGTGCAGTATTAAGAACAAGCCTTGCTTCAGGAGCTCCACAACAGCATTGATTAACAAGAAATAATTACGTATTGATTGTTGTGATTCCATCATCTCTAAAGAATAATTGATTAAACTTGAACTCAATAACTAAAATTATAAAAACAATTAAACACAATAATAAGTTAAACGAAGAAAAATCGCCAATATCAGTGATAACCTAATAGCGAGAACAACACATTTCAAAAGGCAAATAATGGTAAAAATTCAACCGAAAAATACTAATTAAATAGAAAAACCTTTTTGCAAGTGAGCGAAGATGCTAAAAAATAAACACAATCAGTATAACTCTTCTTCAATTCTTCATCCAGTAAGAAGGTTAACCATTTTTTGGTCCTCTAGTTGCGAAGTCAGAAGCTCATTGTACTCGTTCACAATCTGCAGTTAGATTACCAAGGAATCCCAAATCAAGTAGCAGAATGACCAAAGCAATCTAAATTTGAGGAATACTAAAATTAAAATCTAAGTTTAAACAGACTTTAAATCCTTCTAATGTGCCACTATCTACCTATATTCAAGATAATGAAATTAAAATTCAAGATTCGATGCCATAAAAAGAGGTAACCATAGCGTCGAGCAACGAAACATCAATAGGCTGACTCAAATCTCTAAGCTTCTCCACCGCCATGGTGAGAAACAAACAGAGTGATAAACCCTATAACTCACAAGCTTCAGTAAAAAAAAACCTAGAAACAACACGCAAAAGGAGCGGGCTTACATACAAAGGAAATCTGAAATATTAACAATACCAGTTAGCAACAACACACCACTAGAAAACAGTTAACTGTACAAAGGAAGTTCAGGCTATACCCGAAATCCAACGAATCAGATATGCAACCATAAAAGGAAATTGAATGAAACTGTCAGATTGAAAAGGGAAAAGAAAAATGAGAGGGAGTACCGACTGCTATTTTGCACTCTTAGTCTTAATGAAGCTTCAGTACAAATCTGTGCATTTTCCATTTTGAGAGAGAGAGGAGAGTGATGGCTTCTCTCTCTATTCGTGACTTGAACAAAATGACCCTTGCCCCCTTTTCATTGGTTTAAAGCGTATTTGGCGGCTTTTTAAGATTTGGATTGGGTCAACTAAAAATAAAATGAGTCAACTATATAAAATCGTCACACAACATGTGACGGTGCAAATAAACATCATATAATTTTCATAATTGTATGACAGTTTAAATAACCGTCACACATATATCATAAGTGTCTGTTGACCAAGAAGTCAAGGGAAAAACGGTCACACTATGTGACAGTTGAAAAAACGGTCACACTATGACTGTCATCTTAGGTCCTTTTTCTTGTAGTGATGTTAAACTCGACTACCCTCTATTTGGTTTTAAGGAGTAGTTCTTCATCTATCTGAGGCATGCTCGGTTTCCAATTGCTTGTCATTCGTACTTGCCCCCCCCCGGTATGTGCCTGGTGTTGATAGGTACCTTTCTGAACCTCATGGTTTGTTCTTGAAGTTCTCGTTCAAAGTCCCTCACGTCTTTGGAGCGGTCCAGAAAACTGATCCTAGCTGGCTGCCTATTATCACGAGTGTCATGCGTGATGTCTAGTCGGTCGAACATAGAATTCCTTGTGACCTTCCCCCCTTTTGTGAGTTTCTTAGGGACCCATATCGTTTTTATCGGTTGTTTCCATTTGGTGTCCTCGTATTCATCGGATCTAGCGAAAGAAACCATGAATACTAGTACTGCGGAAAAGGGTTCAGTATCAATATATATTTTAGCCACGTCCTTGTCGGCTAAGTTGAACCTCCCCTCCCTGATGTCATTCTGGATTGCCTTCCTGAAGACCACACAATTAGAAGTAGAGTGACTATATGAGTTATTCCACATGCAGTACTTCTTATCTTTGAGTTTCTCAACTGGCGGGATCTTGTGGCCATCAAGCAACTGAATCTGCTTATCTTTGAGAAGATGATCAAAGATCTGATCTACTTTTGTGATATCAAACAAGTAACCGACTATGTCATCGGTTGAACTTGTTTCCTTGCCTTTGAAGGCTTTCAAGGCTGGGCAAGAATAGACCTTACCCCTAACAATACCGGCAACCATTGCGTTTGTCGTGTAGTCGGCTGACTCTGAGTCAGACCCATTTGCTTCAATGATGGATGCCAAGTGGGAGCCTCAATTTCGGTTGGTTCTCCTTCGCTCATTTTCCTGGACGTATTGCTCTATTTGGCTAGCCTTTTCAGCTAATTGGCTTAGGTCAGAGCAGGATTATCCCACCAACTTCTCCTTCAACTGAGGGCATATTGTTGATTATATGTGGGCACACTCAATTCGGGAAAGTGTACAGTGCATTTTTCAACCTTCTTCCTGAATCTGTCAATAAAATCGGTAGCCGATTCATCGACCTGCTGCTTGAGATTCGTTAGATCCGTCACGATAACCTAAGGTTGGGGCCAATAGAACCTATTATGAGTATCCCTCCATGTCGGCCCAGCTTTGCACCGAATCCAGAGCCAAAGATGAGTATTATGTGAAGTTTTTTCCCATTAGAGAGAGAGGGAATAGATACAACTTATGGTACTCATCCTGGCTAGCTTCGCCGCATTAGGCAGTAAATCTATCGATGTGCTCGATAGTATATTTGCCATCATCGCCAGAAAAGACGATAAATTCTGGTGTTTTGAAGCCCCTCGGCAAATGTGATATCCGATTTACCCAATCAGGGTAGGGATTCTTATAGACAGGCTTGTCCAAGGGTTTTTAGTTGGATGCTGAAGTACTTCCGTATGGTATTGGAAATAATCTCCAGGTTTTATCAGTTGCGACGTCCCCTGCCGATTCTCAACTAAATTCGGCGAGTAGGCGTTATGCAATAGCGGCCTCCATTCTATACCTTGTTGGATAGGGTTTTGAATGTTGTAGGTGGTCTGATGTCCATTACCAATAGGTGGGGTGATTCCACATTGATGTTGTTGAGAATGGCCACCAAATCCCGCAACCTGAGCTCCTGGAACGGCTAATAGAACCTGAGAATAAGGTGGAACAGGGTTCAATGGATGCTCTCCTCAGGCGTCGGTCGTCCTTAGAAAGTTTATGCCTCTTGGAATGTATGGATTGGGTACCGTAAATGACTGCTGGAATGGTAACCCACTATAAACAGCGTCATTAGAAAGCCGAGCTAAGTCATAGCCAGGGGTCATCAACTGCCAATTCTGTTGGCTAACATTATTCGCCTGCATCGTAGGGCCATTCGTGGAAACATACGACATGACGAACGACAATCCAAAGTGAGCCTGAACTAGTCTCCGGGCCATATTGATTTTTGTTACACCCCGTAATTCCAGGACATGTATAAGAGAATAGACGCGAGAACACAAGACTTGAAAATTGGTACGAAAGGAAGAATTGTTTTTCCGAGGGAAAATCTTCCGAACATCGGAAAGGAAACATGTTCGTTGATGTGAATTGGATTCTCAAAATGCATTATTTGAGGAGTATGGAATTTATTAACATTATGGAAATTTATTTTTACGGATTTGGTCACGGAGGGCCCACCCGAGAAATTTTACATTTTGTGGGGCCCACGAGGGTTACGAAATTTTATGGATGAATGGGAGGGCGACACGTGGCACCCCCCCACATAGTCTTGGACGAAATTGGGCAAGGGTGTAATGGTCATTGACCAAGGTAGATGATCAAGTCTTGCAAGCTTGAGATTATTGACTTAGTCAACTTGCCACTTGTATAGATATCTAAGTATCCTTCATCCTACCCACACATATGTTGTTATCTTGACCCTACATTGTGTTATATATACTACACTAGTGCAAGACCAAGTCTTCAACACTTAGAAAATTTCACAACATTCTTGTGCCAAAAGAGTGCTCTCGGCTTTGTCAACTTTCCCACACAATTTTTTTGTAATTGTGGTTCATTATTCACAAGACTTTTAACCAAGGTTCCTAAGGGTATTGTAAGGATATCTCAATAGAAAGATCTCTAAAAAACGACGTTTTCATGTTAGTCGCAAGGCGAAAACCTAAGTCGTTTTCATAAGTTTTGATTGGAAATTGAAGAGAAGTTGGTTGTGAACTTCTAAAGGCTTCAAATAGCGGATTGGAGCGTAAAGGAAAGGAGCTAAAAATTGCTAAGGAGCGACTTTGAATCTTGGAATTTGTAAGGGCTTATAAAGGTAACAATCTTGTCGTTTTAGTAATTAAGATTACTTATTGTTGTAGCTATGGATATTAGCAAGCATGAGGTATATATTATGAAGTTTGATAAGTGTATTGGCTATTGGAACCCTAATTCGAAACTAGCATGTTTAGCCTTTGAGATTACAATTCAATTTGGTTATTAGTTTAGTCGTCGCATGTTATATAAAGAAGGAATTGTAGTTGTTAAAGTTGTTTACGACTATATAACATGTTAGACCTAAGAACTTGGATTGAAAAATAATTGGAAAGGACTTTGTGTTGTTGTACATGTTAGCCGAGAATGGCTTTGAATATGGAACTAGTTGGTATTAATTGTGGGGCAGAATTTTACACGTATTGTAAGACGTGTAATCCACTTTGATTGGTTGATGTATTGAGCCTTAAATGTGGCATGTTGGTTATTGATTATCGGGCCTTGAAAAAGGTGGAAAAGTACGTAGAAACAAAGGAGGTGCTGTCCGATTTTCCGTAGAATAAGAGACTGTATACTTAGTATTATTCTACGTTAGAAACTAGAAGTTGATAGTCGTGTTGTGGCCATTATAGGTTGACAATTATACGTCCGGCGTATTCGACTTAGCTTGTGGATTAAGCCGAAAAGGTATGTGAACCATCTCCTCTTCTTCTAGCATGATTCCTTATGATAAAGAAAGTAAGTCTACTCCTTAAATGATTCATTCCTTGATTGTACTTGGATTGCCTAATATAGAAGTTGTTCTATATACTTCCTTGATTGTACTTTGGATGTTTAAATTGGAAGTTGTTATAATCCATTCCCTTAATGAAGTTTGGATTTTCAAAAGTGAAAGTATTTTACTTGAAGTACATAGAGTCTTGAAAAGGAAGTGATTTCCAAATCTTTTGGCTAGTGTCTTAGTTCCAAAACCTAAATGTTGTTATAATGACTTTAGGGGAGTCAAAGGAGTGATTTACTAAATTGATTTAAAAGAGGAGAAATGACATGATTTAAAGAGAAGTAACTTGTTTTAAAGGTGTGAGTTACTTGAGATTTAAAAGTATAAGTTACTTGATTTCTAAAGTTAAGAGACTTGAAGTATTTTGAAAGTTAAGAAACTTGATTTGAAAGTATATGATACTTGGTTTTAAAAGTATAAGTCTCTTGGATATAAAAAGAATGAATTTGTCTAAAACCATAAAGGGTTATAACGGCTTTATGGGAAGTTAGTTATAACGGCTTTATGGAAGGTTAAGAAAATTGTCTATTTTGATTGATAGGCATGAGTTGCCTAGGTTGTGAAATTTAAAGTTACTTAGTTTCAAAGCCTTGAAATGAATTTCTAAAGGTTTAGTAACTTATTTTGAAAAATAGACATGCCTTGATACTACGGGTGTTAGTATCTTGGGGCGTTATATAAAAACGAGTCTTTTGGAAAGAATGGACGTACGTAGTACTTTAGTTTGTTAAATGAGAATTTTTCTATTTGTGCCTTGATAGTACTTTGGCTTGTTAAATGAGAATTATTCTATTTGTGCCTTGATAGTACTTTGGCTTGTTAAATGAGAATTATTCTATTTGTGCCTTGGTAGTACTTTGGTTTGTTAAATGAGAATTATTCTATTTGTGCCTTGATAGTACTTTGACTTGCTTAAATAAGGATTTTCTCTTGGTATATGTAAAAAGAAGGCATGGTAATTGTCTTGGTTTATGTAAAAAAAGGAAAGGCATGGTAATTGTCTTGGTTTATGTAAAAAAAAAGGAAAGACATGGTAATTGTCTTGGTTTATGTAAAAAGGAAAGGCATGGTAATTTTCTTGGTTTGTGTAAAGGCATGGTATTGTCTTGGTTTATGTAAAAAGAAAAGACACGGTGTTGTCTTGGTTTGCTAAAATGATGGTTATTCATTTTATAAATAAAGGTCAAGAATGGTTTGCTTGCATATGGGTTGCTCATATAGACATTCGTGCAAGTGTCATATTTCCACATCTCCACGTCCCTCCATAAAGGGTCGACAACTTGTTTCAAGGATATCATGGAGTAGCTCCCCATGGTGGTGAGTGGTACACACTCACGGTGGGTCGGTATTTGACTCGGACGGGTTAAATTCTCGGGATATATATAAGTCATGGATTAACTATCCGTGATGCGAGTATCGTGTACCGATGACTCATTGCGGGTCCACATGACCTAAGCGGGTGAAATAGTCTCTTGCGGGTGAAATAGCCCCATGATAGGTTGCATTATAACACAGAGGGTGGTTGACCCTGGCACTGACACGGCCTTCATGTTTTGAAACGGTAGTGATTTCATTAATGAAAGGGTGCAGTGTGTTTATGACTTAAAGTGGAACAGTTGGTCTCATTGTTAAAAGCATAACTTAAAAAGATAAAAAGTATTACATTACTCTCATGATTGCAAGGTTCAGTGTGCTTATTGATGTTATATTATATCATGGATTTCCGACAGTGAGGAAGGATTCCACTGGCATGATTGATATTATGGGCGTGAGACCCATGGTTATAGTTGAGTAATGACTTTGAGGGCATGCGTCCCTGACTTGATATGACTTCTTATGTATTGTGTACTGTAGTTTGGCTATCATACATGTCTCCTGTTTTGTATAGACTATTATGATTTCGTTACAGTATTTACTGTTTCACATACTTGGTACATTCTTCGTACTGACCTCCTTCGGGGGGATGCGTTCATGCCGCATGTTTAGGTACGCAGTTTGGTGATCTGCATATGTAGGACCCTGCTCCGAGTTTTTGGATAGCTCCACCTGTTCAGGAGTTTATCATTTTGGTATAGATCCTTCAGCACATGCTTTTGTATAGTTATGGGTACGGCGGGGCCTTGTCCCGTCATAGTTCAGTAAAACTCCTAGAGGTCTGTATTCATATGTGAGATTGGACTCATGTACAGTGTAGTACATTTTATTATGTATATTATGTGGTAGTCTTGTCGGCTTTGCTCTTGCATGTTCGTTGGTTTTAAAAGAAAAAAAACGAGATGTTATTTAGTTTCGCGGTTTACTTGTGTCAGTTAGGTAGAGGTGCCTGTGTAGGCACCACCACGCCCGGGTTCGGGCGTGACAGAGTGGTATCGAGCGATCCTCGGAATGTCTACAGACCGTGTCTAGTAGAGTCTTGATTATCGGTGTGTTGCGCGCCACACCCATAAACAGGAGGCTACATGACATTTAGGAGTTGGTTTCTATTCTTCTCACTCTGAGATCGTGCCATAGAGCTGTGTTATTAAGATAATTTCTCTCTGACATATTATTATGTTACAACTATGCCTCCAAGGAGGGCAACAGTCGTCCAGAAGGGCAAAACAGTAGCAGGAGCTACCAGTCAGACTCAGAGAGTTGATAGGGCTCATGCCCAGGGTATACCGGATGTTGTGTCGCAGTCGGCGAGTTCTTCTGCGCCAGATTTTGAGGCCCCAGCACCAGAGCCTCCAGTTTCTCAGTTAGGTGAAGACTATAGGGTCATGAGGGAAGCAGTTATGTTATTGACCAAGATAGCGGTGTTACAGTTTCATCAGGAGGAGGTTATTCGGCCAGTACAGACAGTTGTACAGAGGGTAGAGGGCCAACGCGGAAATCAGCGTAAGAGGGCTAGACCGGTTGGTTATCCCGATGAGTTTTTGGACGAGCAGCCTCAGCAGCGAGTGAGATATTCGTCCCAACCTACCCAGGACATACCCCCGCATCTCACAGGTGGGAGATTTGACCCCACAAGGTATTTAGGAGCCAGTCCAAGCTCCAGGGTTCGAAATTCTCAGAGGAGCAGAGGATTTTCTCAGTCGAGGCCACCTATTCCTCAGTGTTTCCGATGTAGTAAGCGTCATTCGGGGATATGTTGTTATGACACAGGTGTTTGTTATTATTGTGACCGTCCGGGCCATATACTAAGGGTTTTTCCTTTTAGAAAGAGCACCGGTGAGGTGGCTCAGGCTATGAGGTCGGTGGTTGGTTCATTTTCCTCCACAGTTGTGCGCCCCCCACTGCAGGGTGTTCAGATGTCAGTCGGTCGTGGTAGAGGTCAGGGTCGAGTTTATAGTTCTGGCGGTCCTTCGAACCACATAGATGACGTGGCTACTGGGAAGGATCAGGAGGCAACATCGCATGGGGTTACATGTATATTTCGATTCTTTTGAATCATACGTGCATTGATAGATTCAGATTTCGCCCTAACATATATATTTTCCCTTGTTGCTAGTAGTTGTTATTGATAACACCACCAGAAGTAGGGATACTTTGATTAGTAAAGTGAAAAATGAAGAACGTTGACAGGAATGATAAAGTGAACTGAGACTATAGTTGTGTAGGGTTCACAAGTTGTAATTACCCCATAACCATGTAAGGCCGATAGGGAAGGATGTACAGTAGAAATACTTCGGCCTATGTGACGAACCTGTAGTGAATAGGGGGATAGGGTGAGAAGTACCTTGAGATAAGAGAGAAATTTATTGCAGACTAAGAATGAGAAGTTAAGTGTGACGATGTGATGTCAGTTGGATATGGTCCCGCTATGTGATAGGGTCACAAGGATGCAAGGCCCAAGTCTAGTTAATCGTTGTACGAGTTCGTGGACGCGTTCCACCGGAACCAGGTCGTAAGGGCCGAGAAGAGCCTTAACGGAAATGCAAGTAGCAAAATGGCCAAGTTTGGATAGTAACTCCAAGGATTGAAGAACAGAAACAATATTTGAGATTTTGTACGTGTACTAAATAAGTGTGGAAGTACGATAAAGTATGATAAGTAAGAAAATGAAGGAACAAGGGTTAAGAGAAATATAGTGGTTATGGTTATGAGTAATAAATGTGCGTAGAGAAAATCATCTTAGGCCATGAGTGGAGGTTAATTGTGATGATACACACACCTTAGGCTCAGTAACACTGTCCATAGGTGCTCGGGTTTGTGATGCTACTAGTATTAGAGTTTACACCGGTTGGTAAACTAAGCTAGGCAGATTATAGGTTCATGTCCCAACTAGTTTGGTGACTAAGTGAGACAGATAAGGGGAGTAACACGGGGGAACACATCAGTGAGCTGAGTTGGAGTCCGACTGAAGGATTCAAATAGTGTTAGTCCCATGACTTAGATTACGACAGGGCCATCCTTTTATACGGGAAAAAAAGGGAACCTCTAAAGATCCCATTTTTGATAAGACTGCAACCTTCGAGTTTTGTGAGAAGGGACCGCGAATGGAAGGTCCATTGTTATGTTTACGTATGTTATGTGGTGGCATCGTTGGTCTTGTGGAGTATTGATTGATAGCCATAGTAAAAAAACTATGCCGGAGTTTGTATAGCTTGACAACCGACTAAGAACATTCGGGGACGAATGTTTCTAAGGGGGGAAGAATGTTACACCCCGTAATTCCAGGACATGTATAAGAGAATAGACGCGAGAACACAAGACTTGAAAATTGGTACGAAAGGAAGAATTGTTTTTTCGAGGGAAAATCTTCCGAACATCGGAAAGGAAAAATGTCCATTGATGAGAATTGGATTCTCAAAATGCATTATGTCGCGCCCTTTTCCGACCGCGACATTCTAAATAATAGCGAACCCTGCTCAAAGTGCAAATGTTAGAAAATAAATAATAATAAAATGCTATTAAGTTTAAGAGGCTTAAAGGTTTAAAAATGCTAAAAGGATGCTAAAATTGCAAAAGATGCTAAAGTTTAAAAGGGTGCTAAAATGCTAAGAGGGCTGCTAAAGGGTTGCTATAATGCTAAGGGTTCGCGGAGTCGCCACCTAATTAATTGGGTGAATTAGGACACCTAAATGTTTAACTAGTTTGAAGTAAAACATTAACTCCATTTTATGGTCCGCTAAACTTAGTGAGATTCTGGGTAAGAGTTCTTTATTAATCTAGAGGGAAGGGGTTAGGCACCCTCTAAGATCCGCTAACTTGCGGTTGTCCTGCCAAACCTAGGGTAATTATTATATTTAAAGAATGCATGTTTTAAAAAATATAAAGGATGCTTTCAAAAATATTTTATAGAAAGGGGCATGTTGATAAAAAGTTTGCAAGATTAATACTATAAAAAAAATAAAGTTTTAAAGTGTGCTTTTATACTGTTTATAAATATATGCCATGTTGACTTATGATCAAAGACAAGCTTTTAGAATCAAATATATATGACATAGTGCAAAAGATGATTATTTTATAGTTTTCCGATAATAGGTTTGTTCAACACAAATTATTTATATTATGCTAATGAAAGAGCTTATGAGAAAATTAATTTATTTTATCATGAATTTTATAAAAAAATAATACTTTAGTCGCGAGTTGAATTGTTTAGTAAAGTTTAGATATATATGACAAGCACAAAAGACAAGCAGGTCGGAAATGAGTTTCTAATTATGAATTACTTTCCCACCTTATATGTTTGAAACTTAGTTGTTCTAAATATCCTAAATATTACAGTAATAGAATAATTAAATTACCATAAACAAATAAATGAATGACTAGCAAGTAAAAGAAAGGATGGGGTTTGAGAGTGTTCTTTACGACGGATGACAACGTCCTATTTGTTTTCTAGGAATTTCTGAAGTGAGGATGCACATAGACGCGGGTTGCCATTTGAAGTAGCTCGTGATGAGTCTCGCCGTGAGACTCTTTATTTTGCTCCGGTGCGTGCCATATAAAAATAAGAAAGATAAGGATTAGTATATGTCTCAAACTTTACCAAATAATAAATGCACATTGATATAGGATTTAACACATTGAAATCATTTCATTTCAAGAGAAAAGTAAAAGATTATTTACACATACATATCACAATTTTCATCTTTCATATTGTTTATTTTTTAAAAGCAGGCAGCAGGCCAGCTTAGGCCTTGGATATGAATCAGTAATCAGCAGGGGGATTTTCCTTCTTACTCTTTTGGACATGTTTTAGACTGACTGTGTATAGTCAATAGGTACATTTTTGCGAGGAACAAAAAGGCACCTGTAGGAATTCCTTACTTGAACAAGTCTCAATACCAAGTTGTATCCTATATACTTGCTTACTACAAGGGGGTAATTACAAGTAAATGTGGAAGGTAACAGAGCTACAACTTAACATGGCATAGGCTAGCTTTCATGAGAGCTTACCACTAATGTCAATACCACTACCATTTTCACAAATCAATCGAGTAGGATATAGACTAGACAACCTAAAGGGTGTCGTATGCTAATATGGAGGTATTTTATCATCCAAACATACAGATAAGTAAATAGATAACCTCAGAGACACGAGAGCTAAGGAAATGAATATGTGGTCCTTTTACAGAATAACACTCTAAAGGGTACAGAATTACTCAATATATGATTGTCATACAAGATCCGATTCATTCTATACACTTGATATAATGACATTTAGGCATATGGGGCATGAGGATCTCAGACAAACATAGAGAAATTGACAGACAGGGGACCTATCGTTTTCTGAGTGAACCTATTCAAATCGTATGCCAAACCATCTTTGACTACCTAAGCATTTAAGATCATATCATGTCAAAATACACACCCATTAAAGGAAACAAGACCCAATCTAGGTATGAGATGCAAACAGGAACTCAGATGACAAAGAACCGATGCAAACCTCCTCAACAAACTTAACAAATGAAAAGACAATCGCATTAACACTTCATCTGTCTGAATGACATGACATAATCTTTAGATTTAGCCTCCTACTAAATGAGTGCACATGAAAGCAAAGATTCAAATCGCCTGAAATAACAAATCTTAAAAATAAAGCTAAGACTTATACTCAGTTTGGACTAACATGATGGACACAATGACCAGTTGACTAAACATATGGACTGCATCAAACCACTGATAATCGTCAATCCCTTTGCCGACACAGATTTAAACAGTATGAAAGCTTGTGTATTAAATATCAATCCTAATCGATAACTAAAAAAAAGAATCGATCTTCCGAGACAAATTGTAATCAGACGAGCACTTATATAACAATATTAACCAATTTATCGAAGTGTATAACAGAAACACACGAATTCACATAAGGAATCGAAATTCGACAGAAAGCGTTTTTTTCTCCTGACAATGGCCGGCAGCGTGTCAAGTCGTCGGTCCAATCGACGGGTTTTGGGTTTTGCGATGCGGATGAAAGGGAGAAGGTTTACTCACTGATTTTTTGGCTGGAATTAAAAGAGAAGGGATTTGAACCTCCTATTCTTGCGATGCTAAGGGTCTGGATGCTAAGCCCCCTGAATGAATTCTGTTCTAATGTGCTCCTTCTCTGTTGCTGTTGGACCCCTCTAAGCCCCACTGTCAGATTGTCCCTCGTGTTCGACCCGCCGCTCGCCTGTATGTTCTTAATCGCTGCTAAATCTCGACTGATCAAGGTTCTTCGATTCTAATTTTTCCAGATTTTGCCCGTTTTTTTATAACAGATTTTCCTATGTTTTTCTGGATGCCTTTGCATGTAACAATGGCCTCACTTATATAGCCTACGTTCGACTCTAAACTTGGTAAGCTACTGGTGTGATTGGGACGAGATTTCGTGCTTGATTCGTATTGATTCGAAGGGATTTTGTGGAAGGATATTTTGTGCGATTTGTGCAGGTTATGGTAGGCGAAATGGCTTTGCTGCGTGGTAGGAAGGTCCCGATTCTCCGCGAGAATCTCGCCGAACAAGCAGGTATTAGCGCGATTGGGTGCTTTAGTGGTTTAGGTTTGCTGGTTTCCTTTTGTTGAGGACGGGCGGAAAGGATAAAAGCGGCTTGTGGGGTGATAAGGAAATAAAAGGTCTTTGGTTGATCGGGTTTGGGCCACTGTTGTTTTATCATGGGCGAATGGGCTGGTGAGTGTTGTATTTAGGTGGACGAAATTAATGGGTATTGGGCTATTAATTAGGTATTAGTTCTTAGGTGTTTTAATTAGGGTAGTGTATTATTAATTAATTAGTGGTATATTAAATTATTTAAAATGATTAGATTATTTTAGGTGCTTTGTTAGTCTAAGTTTGAGATTTTAAAATAAAGACGGGTGTGTTATTTAATTAGTGTTTAATGTTTATAATGTGATGTCGTTATTAATAAAAATTAGGACTTCTTAATTCTTTTATGAATGCTATTATTAAAACGCATGTGTTAGATTATTATTTTATGTATTTATTATTTATTATTAGGAATTATGACGAGACTCTAAGTGTGTAACTTTCTACGTAAGACGCGATGTCGTTATTAAATTAATTATTTATGCCTGTATTTAATGTTTTATTGTTGTATTTTATTATAAAAAATCCTAAAAGATTATTTTACAAAATTAGTGTAATTTTATGGTTAATGGCTGGACGGGAGGGTCAAAATTGGGTGTCAACAGATGTCCCTCTTTGTATGGAGATGATGGAAGAATCTTCGGACAAAGACGTTGACTCATAGCCAATTTTGTCTCGATCTTCAGAATTGCAGAAAATGCTGGGCAGGTAGATAAGGCTGACGCAAAAATCAAAATCTGTCCCAGTGTCGAGTTATGACGACACTGGGTTACCATGGTTGAAACAACAAGGCGGGCTAATGCGAGCTTAAAGATGTCCCAGTGTCGAGTTATGATGACACGGGCTACGTGTAAAAAGTAAAAGAAAATAACCGCTTGAACTCAGGGTGTCGCTATGGCTTGTGGTGCTGGGTTCTACGGTGATGTGGAGCGAGTGGACCGACGCTTGAGGCCGCTTCTGCCAATCGTCGGGAAGGTTGGCCCCCCAACAGATTGCCCCGGTTCGCTGTAAGAGAAATTCCACGTTGCGCTCCTGCCGCTGCATGCTAAGACTTGAACAAACGGTTAGTGCATAACTGCTAAGGCAAAAAATAATTTTAAAACAATGTAACTGTGGATAGAAAAGGTTATCCTGCAAAATGTGATGACTGCTGTGTTGATGCGATGCTGCAAATGTTGTGATTTCGCCCTTGCACGGACGTGTTGCGATTGTGAATGCGGATACGTTGTCCTTGCTGCAATTGTCCCTGTAGACTAAAGCTCAAGAAAGAGTTAGTGCATAACTGCTAAGACAGAATAATAAAGCATGAATGATAGAATGCATTTTGAGAACAGAAAGTCGCCCCCGTAGATGCGATATCTTGATGATGGCGCGTTTCGGACTTGCTTGTCGATAACGCCGCGTTACTGGACGTGTTCCGCCGGCGCTGCCGTGGACTCGCAGGCCGATAACGCCGTTACTCGGACGTGCCGCCGGGCGCCGTTGCGTGGACTTGCCGATCACGCCGTTATTCGGACGTGTTCCGCCGGGCGTCGTTGAATGGACTTGCTGATTACGTCGTTGTCTGGACGTGTTGCTGCTGGCGTCGTTGCGTGGACTTGCTGATTACGTCGTTGTTTGGACGTGTTGCTGTTGGCGCCGTTGCGTAGACTTGTTGCGGCCGATAACGCCGCGTCGGACGCGTGTTGTTGGGCGCCGCCGTAGACTTGTTGTCGGCCGATAACGCCGCTGGACGTGTTCACGCCGCTCGTAGAATAAATGCTCCCGCAAGCTAAGCTGAGAAAACGTTAGTGTATACCGCTTAAACAAAATGATAAATATATACGAGAAGCGCAATTTTATGCATAGAAATGTCGCCCCGAGATGTTGTCTTTGCACGGACATCTTGAACGCCGGTACCGACATTGCCATGATGCTTTGTGCGATGCGTGGGTTGCCAATTTGACTTTATGCTCGAGTTGATGCGCTAGGTTTTGTTGCGAACTCGAACTTTGATTGCCGATTGTTGATGCCCTTTCACTGCCGCCGCTTTGCTGCGGACTTTGGATTGTTGTCATCCTCCGCCTTTGCTGCTTTTCCTGCTTCTGCGGAGAGACCTTTCGTCGTATGCACTTTCTGCTTCTGTTAATATTAAAAGACCTGCGCTCAAAGAAAAATTTGTGAGTTTTGGGGGGGGGGGGGGTCGATTCCTATTTGACTTTGCTGTCTTGTTCCTTGAAATCTGCGCTCGCTTGTTTGGACTTGCAATCCCCGCTCGTCCCCGCTGAAAAGTGGTGTCCGCCTAAAATGGGTCTCAATGTAGTTGCTTGTAGGCTATGTGTATTCTTGTCATTTTCAAAGCAAAGGGAAAGTTTCCTAATGGTGTGACCGAAGCCGATTTAGGCCGCCTACGTATCCCCATGAGGGAATCAGGTCATGACGTAGTTCATTACAAGCGAATATTGGGTGAAATTAAAAATTTCTAGATGTGGGACCGAAGCCGAGACGGCCGCCTACGTATCCACTAAGGGAATCAGGTCAAACGTAGTTCATTACAAGCAAAACGAAAGAAAACATTATTAAAGCTTAAAAATGAGTTCATAAATTATTCTGCTAAAATAAATTGTTTTTCCTATCCCGGCTCTAGGCGGACCAAGACAGGGGTGCAAATCCAATCAATATGCCTTCATGCTCTGCTTCGTGGATGGCTGGGTCTTCATGCTCTGCTATCTCCCTCTTCCGGCCTCTGCGTGGTGCATGCTCGGATAAATGACTGATTCGAGGGCGGAATGGGCATAGGCAGGGGAGTGTATTCCTCATCTAAGGTTATCAGTGCACATCGACGTGGTCGTGGTTTGGCAAGGGGTTATCATGCACATTTGGGGCGTGATCCTTTAGCCGAATTACCCTTCTCCGATCGCCTCGATTCGCCCCCGGAGGAGTGGCAACCTTCTGTCATGTCCCTGGGCTATCGAGTGATACGCCGCAGCTTGTTCTCATCATACCATCTTGGGATAGGTCGTGATCCTTCCCGAATCGGTTGATTAGGCCCGCACCGCAACCTTTCATATATTCGAGGTATGGGTTCGGCTAGTGGTGCGAACTTTGGGTGGTTTTCCTTTAAAATTCTTATTTGCTCTGGGTGCATGGGTGCTCTATTCTGGCGGCCCGATGGGTGGATCTATGCGGGCGGGATGAACTGCTTGTGAAGTGTTATATATAGTCCGTGTGGTAGTTGTGGTAGTATGATGGGTTTGGTATGTTATGAATGCTTGGGTTTTGCGTTCTTTACAAACATGGAAGGGGAAATCGCTCTTTCTTCCTCTCGTGAAGTACTCCCGAGTGTCCCCGATCAATCGCCTTATTAGTTGCTGTAATGCCGCGATTTGTAATCCTACCGCTTTAATACCTTCTTCTACGGTCGCCATTCTAATAACTTCCGCAAAATTCCGCCCACGACGCTTATCATCCGCTCATGTAGGTTGCATCCTTCAAAGATTGTACAAATAATGTGGTCATCTCACTCTCCACCATGGGTGGTTGCACTTTGCCGCCTCAACGCCACCTCACGGCGTATTCTCCGAATGTTTCGTGTCTTTCTCCAACTTCATTAAGTAAAACCCGCCCACAACGGTTTCGTGTTGACCCGAACCGCCCACAAAATCTTGGGCCAATGCATTCCAAATGCCATTTCCGCGGATCTTGGCCGGTATACCAATCTAGTGCCTCACGGCCAAGCTCCGAATGAACAACTTCATAATGACCGGGTTCTTCCTACCCCGATTAGCTTGTCGCAATATGACCTCAGTGTGCACGGGGTTCCTTTTCCATCAAATGGTTCAAACTTCGCACCTTGTACCCCATGGCGCCCACGCCCGACGCATGCAAAGATCCTCGTAGTCAGTCCTTCGTGACCTTTGTCCGATCGCATGCCCCGAACCGCTTCTTTCGCACTATGAATTTTTGGCCACGCCCTCGCCCATTTTGGCTCGGACTTCTCTCCATTTCTTCGTAATGATCCCCTTCGCGAAGCACGGACGGTAAAAGGCCGGGCTTCGCTGCATAAGTTAGCTATGCAGGTTGTTTGTTGGTCGCCGTAATGGGTGCGCGCGTGGGTATTGGTTGGCACGGCGATTAGGGCTGATTATGGTGAAGCGGCAGCGGGGCCGAGGTATATGGGTAGTGAGGATCATTTGAAGGTGAGGTTGAGGGTTGGTAGGCGGGCGGTTTGTTCGGTGATCGTGGCCTTTGTGGAGAGTTCGGGAGATATGTGCGTGGAGGTCGATCTGGGATGGTTTGTGAAGTAGTGGCCCTTTGATCCGCATAGGGTATTCGCTAATGGATAGGTTGGTCGATTCGTAGCCTCTCCATCTCAACTCGCATATCGCCAATTTATCGCAAAGAATGCAATACATTCTTCCCGATCGTGATATTCCTCCCTTCAAGGTTCTGCTATTGACATGAATAATTCCCAAACCATTTGGCTCGACGCCGAGCCGCCATATCATCATTTCTTGCCTTGGACCTGGTGAAGTGTTGATTCTCCGAAATTGTTGAGTCAAATACGAAACGAACCTTTTGGGAGGATTTTAAATTTTCTAAAAAATTCAACAATCGATGTTACCACAAAACACATAATTTGCGTGCATGTAGCGGATATATCACACATAGTACATTCAAACGCTTCCTAACATGCAAAGGGACCTCTTTATGCCGCAGGTAAGCCTAAACGCCACTTATGCGAGATTATGACTGATTTGTCCAAGTCGTCCAACTATAATGCCTTTGTTGAAATGGCCACCAAATGACGGCACTTTTTCCAATTTCAGCATGTCGTGATTGGGCTTGAATTTGTTTGTCATTGTCACGCTACACATAATATGCTGGTTGGTCGTTGGGTTGAGAAACCCGTCGACAAGTTTGGTGTCTTCCTAATTGTGGTGTCGATGCCAAGGACCGACCCACCTAAGGTAAATGCATGCATGCCCTAAAATAAGGGTGGTATAGCTCTATCTTAAGTTTGCTAAGATTTGGCTTTTCCGACGCAAGGTTCCCGAGCGACAACTCGAGTGAGAAGGTTACGCGCCACCTGCTAGACCGCACTCCACGATATTACCGACTCTCCTAAATTTGGATTTTGAAGAAAGAATTTTGCTGATGCACCCAGCGCACCTCGCATGTAGTGTGTGTTTGTGTGAATTTTCCAGAGTGGAAGAAATATGAGCGGAATGCCAGTTTAAGGAAAGCAGTAAAGCAGGTAGCAATTTAAAAATAAACAAAACAAAATACAGCACACAAAAATTAAATGCAAAAGTAATTGCCAAATAATTATCCTAGGTTTGTTGTGGTTAAGAACCTAAAATCCCCAGCAGAGTCGCCATTTCTGTCGCGCCCTTTTCCGACCGCGACATTCTAAATAATAGCGAACCCTGCTCAAAGTGCAAATGTTAGAAAATAAATAATAATAAAATGCTATTAAGTTTAAGAGGCTTAAAGGTTTAAAAATGCTAAAAGGATGCTAAAATTGCAAAAGATGCTAAAGTTTAAAAGGGTGCTAAAATGCTAAGAGGGCTGCTAAAGGGTTGCTATAATGCTAAGGGTTCGCGGAGTCGCCACCTAATTAATTGGGTGAATTAGGACACCTAAATGTTTAACTAGTTTGAAGTAAAACATTAACTCCATTTTATGGTCCGCTAAACTTAGTGAGATTCTGGGTAAGAGTTCTTTATTAATCTAGAGGGAAGGGGTTAGGCACCCTCTAAGATCCGCTAACTTGCGGTTGTCCTGCCAAACCTATGGTAATTATTATATTTAAAGAATGCATGTTTTAAAAAATATAAAGGATGCTTTCAAAAATATTTTATAGAAAGGGGCATGTTGATAAAAAGTTTGCAAGATTAATACTATAAAAAAAAAAAAAAGTTTTAAAGTGTGCTTTTATACTGTTTATAAATATATGCCATGTTGACTTATGATCAAAGACAAGCTTTTAGAATCAAATATATATGACATAGTGCAAAAGATGATTATTTTATAGTTTTCCGATAATAGGGTTGTTCAACACAAATTATTTATATTATGCTAATGAAAGAGCTTATGAGAAAATTAATTTATTTTATCATGAATTTTATAAAAAAAATAATACTTTAGTCGCGAGTTGAATTGTTTAGTAAAGTTTAGATATATATGACAAGCACAAAAGACAAGCAGGTCGGAAATGAGTTTCTAATTATGAATTACTTTCCCACCTTATATGTTTGAAACTTAGTTGTTCTAAATATCCTAAATATTACAGTAATAGAATAATTAAATTACCATAAACAAATAAATGAATGACTAGCAAGTAAAAGAAAGGATGGGGTTTGAGAGTGTTCTTTACGACGGATGACAACGTCCTATTTGTTTTCTAGGAATTTACAGTGAGGATGCACATAGACGCGGGTTGCCATTTGAAGTAGCTCGTGATGAGTCTCGCCGTGAGACTCTTTATTTTGCTCCGGTGCGTGCCATATAAAAATAAGAAAGATAAGGATTAGTATATGTCTCAAACTTTACCAAATAATAAATGCACATTGATATAGGATTTAACACATTGAAATCATTTCATTTCAAGAGAAAAGTAAAAGATTATTTACACATACATATCACAATTTTCATCTTTCATATTGTTTATTTTTTAAAAGAAAGTGAGCCGCCTAGGCCTTGGATATGAATCAAGAATCGCAGGGATTTTCCTTCTTACTCTTTTGGACATGTTTTAGACTGACTGTGTATAGTCAATAGGTACATTTTAAGCAGGGAACAAAAAGGCACCTGTAGGAATTCCTTACTTGAACAAGTCTCAATACCAAGTTGTATCCTATATACTTGCTTACTACAAGGAGGTAATTACAAGTAAATGCGGAAGGTAACAGAGCTACAACTTAACATGGCATAGGCTAGCTTTCATGAGAGCTTACCACTAATGTCAACACCACTACCATTTTTCACAAATCAATCGAGTAGATATGACGGACAACCTAAAGGGTGTCGTGTGCTAATATGGAGGTATTTTATCATCCAAACATACAGATAAGTAAATAGATAACCACAGAGACACGAGAGCTAAGGAAATGAATATGTGGTCCTTTACGTAATAACACTCTAAAGTACAGAATTACTCAATATATGATTGTCATACAAGATCCGATTCATTCTATACACTTGATATAATGACATTTAGGCATATGGGGCATGAGGATCTCAGACAAACATAGAGAAATTGACAGACAGGGGACCTATCGTTTTCTGAGTGAACCTATTCAAATCGTATGCCAAACCATCTTTGACTACCTAAGCATTTAAGATCATATCATGTCAAAATACACACCCATTAAAGGAAACAAGACCCAATCTAGGTATGAGATGCAAACAGAACTCAGATGACAAAGAACTGGATGCAAACCTCCTCTGAACAAACTTAACAAATGAAAAGACAATCGCATTAACACTTCATCGGTTCGGAATGACATGACATAATCTTTAGATTTAGCCTCCTACTAAATGAGTGCACATGAAAGCAGCATTCAAACTGCCCAGAAATAACAAATCTTAAAAACAGGCTAAGACTTATACTCAGTTTGGACTAACATGATGGACACAATGACCAGTTGACTAAACATATGGACTGCATCAAACCACTGATAATCGTCAATCCCTTTGCCGACACAGATTTAAACAGTATGAAAGCTTGTGTATTAAATATCAATCCTAATCGATAACTAAAAAAAAGAATCAGAATCTTGCTGAGACAAATTGTATCGAGCACTTATATAACAATATTAACCAATTTATCAGGAAGTGTATAACAGGAAACACACGAATTCACATAAGGAATCGAAATTCGACAGGAAAGCGGGTTTACCTTCTCCGGACAGCGAGCCGGGGCAGCGTGTCAAGTCGTCGGTCCAATCGACGGGTTTTGGGTTTTGCGATGCGGATGAAAGGGAGAAGGTTTACTCACTGATTTTTTGGCTGGAATTAAAAGAGAAGGGATTTGAACCTCCTATTCTTGCGATGCTAAGGGTCTGGATGCTAAGCCCCCTGAATGAATTCTGTTCTAATGTGCTCCTTCTCTGTTGCTGTTGGACCCCTCTAAGCCCCACTGTCGTATTGTCCTCTGTGTTCGACCCGTCTCTGCTCTGTGTATGTTCTTAACTGCTGCTAAATCTCGACTCGACTGTTGCCCTTCGATTCTAATTTTTCCAGATTTTGCCCGTTTTTTATAAATGCATTTTCCTATGTTTTTCTGGATGCCTTTGCATGTAACAATGGCCTCACTTATATAGCCTACGTTCGACTCTAAACTTGGTAAGCTACTGGTGTGATTGGGACGAGATTTCGTGCTTGATTCGTATTGATTCGAAGGGATTTTGTGGAAGGATATTTTGTGCGATTTGTGCAGGTTATGGTAAGGGCGAGCTGGCTTTGCTTGCGTGGGTAAGAAGGTCCCGATTCTCCGAGAATCTCGCCTAATGCGCGGTATTGGCGCGATTGGGTGCTTTAGGGTTTAGGTTTCTTGGTTTCCTTTGTTGAGGACGAAGGGAAAGGATAAAAGGGGCTTGTGGGCTGATAAGGGAAATAAAAGGGTTGCTGGGCTGATCGGGTTTGGGCCACGGGTTGTTTTATTGGGCTGGGCGAATGGGCTGGTGAGTGTTGTATTTAGGTGGACGAAATTAATGGGTATTGGGCTATTAATTAGGTATTAGTTCTTAGGTGTTTTAATTAGGGTAGTGTATTATTAATTAATTAGTGGTATATTAAATTATTTAAAATGATTAGATTATTTTAGGTGCTTTGTTAGTCTAAGTTTGAGATTTTAAAATAAAGACGGGTGTGTTATTTAATTAGTGTTTAATGTTTATAATGTGATGTCGTTATTAATAAAAATTAGGACTTCTTAATTCTTTTATGAATGCTATTATTAAAACGCATGTGTTAGATTATTATTTTATGTATTTATTATTTATTATTAGGAATTATGACGAGACTCTAAGTGTGTAACTTTCTACGTAAGACGCGATGTCGTTATTAAATTAATTATTTATGCCTGTATTTAATGTTTTATTGTTGTATTTTATTATAAAAATCCTAAAAGATTATTTTACAAAATTAGTGTAATTTTATGGTTAATGGCTGGACGGGAGGGTCAAAATTGGGTGTCAACAGATGTCCCTCTTTGTATGGAGATGATGGAAGAATCTTCGGACAAAGACGTTGACTCATAGCCAATTTTGTCTCGATCTTCAGTGCGTAAAATCTTTGGCGGTAGATAAGGCTGACGCAAAAATCAAAATCTGTCCCAGTGTCGAGTTATGACGACACTGGGTTACCATGGTTGAAACAACAAGGCGGGCTAATGCGAGCTTAAAGATGTCCCAGTGTCGAGTTATGATGACACTGGGCTATGGTGTAAAAAGTAAAAGAAAATAACTGGCTTGAACCTGGGGTGTACTGCTATGGCTTGTGGTGCTGGGTTCTACGGTGATGTGGAGCGAGTGGACCGACGCTTGAGGCCGCTTCTGCCAATCGTCGGGAAGGTTGGCCCAACAGTTGCCCGGTTATTTGTAGAGAAATTCCACGTTGCGCTCCTGCCGCTGCATGCTAAGACTTGAACAAACGGTTAGTGCATAACTGCTAAGGCAAAAAATAATTTTAAAACAATGTAACTGTGGATAGAAAAGGTTATCCTGCAAAATGTGATGATCGCTTGTGTTGATGCGATCACGCAAATGTTGTGATTTTCGCCGCACGGACGTGTTGCGATTGTGAATGCGGATACGTTGTCCTTGCTGCAATTGTCCCTGTAGACTAAAGCTCAAGAAAGAGTTAGTGCATAACTGCTAAGACAGAATAATAAAGCATGAATGATAGAATGCATTTTGAGAACAGAGAAAGTCGTCCCTGTGTAGATGCGATATGCTGATGATGGCGTCGTTTTCGGACTTCTTTGTCCGATAACGTCGTTACTGGGCGATGTTGCCGGGCGTCGTTGCGTGGACTCATTTGTCGATAACGTCGTTGCCTGGACGTGTTGCTGCTGGCGTCGTTGCGTGGACTTGCTGATCACGTCGTTGTCTGGACGTGTTGCTGCTGGCGTCGTTGCATGGACTTGCTGATTACGTCGTTGTCTGGACGTGTTGCTGCTGGCGTCGTTGCGTGGACTTGCTGATTACGTCGTTGTTTGGACGTGTTGTTGTTGGCGTCGTTGCGTAGACTTGTTGTGCTGATAACGTCGTTGCCTGGACGTGTTGCTGTTGGCGTCGTTGCGTAGACTTGTTGTGCTGATAACGTCGTTGCCTGGACGTGTTGCTGCTGCTCCTGTAGAATAAATGCTCCTGCAAGCTAAGCTTGAGAAAACGTTAGTGTATACCTGTTTAAACAAAATGATAAATATATATGAGAAGCGCAATTTTATGCATAGAAATGTCGTCCCTGAGATGTTGTCTTTGCACGGACATGCTGAACGTTGCAGCTGACGAATTGCCATGATGCCTTTGCTGTGTGCGATGCGTGGGTTGCCAATTTGACTTTATGCTCGAGTTGATGCGCTAGGTTTTGTTGCGGAACTCTGAACTTTGACTGCTGATTGTTGATGCCCCTTTCTGCTGCTGCTGCTCTTGCTGCGGACTTTGGATTGTTGTCATCCTCCGCCTTTGCTGCTTTTCCTGCTTCTGCGGAGAGACCTTTCGTCGTATGCACTTTCTGCTTCTGTTAATATTAAAAGACCTGCGCTCAAAGAAAAATTTGTGAGTTTTGGGGGTCGATTCATATTTGACTTTCTTTGTCTTGTTCCTTGATATCTGCGTGCAGCTTGTTTGGACTTGCAATCCTATGCTGTCCCGCTTTGAAAAGGTGTCCGCCTAAAATGGGTCTCAATGTAGTTGCTTGTAGGCTATGTGTATTCTTGTCATTTTCAAAGCAAAGGGAAAGTTTCTAATGGTGTGGCCGAGCCGATTTAGGCCGCCTACGTATCCCCATGAGGGAATCAGGTCATGACGTAGTTCATTACAAGCGAATATTGGGTGAAATTAAAAATTTCTAGATGTGGGACCGAAGCCGAGACGGCCGCCTACGTATCCACTAAGGGAATCAGGTCAAACGTAGTTCATTACAAGCAAAACGAAAGAAAACATTATTAAAGCTTAAAAATGAGTTCATAAATTATTCTGCTAAAATAAATTGTTTTTCCTATCCCTCTGGCGGACCAAGACAGGGGTGCAAATCCAATCAATATGCCTTCATGCTCTGCTTCGTGGATGGCTGGGTCTTCATGCTCTGCTATCTCCCTCTTCTGGCCTCTGCGTGGTGCATGCTCGGATAAATGACTGATTCGAGGGCGGAATGGGCATAGGCAGGGGAGTGTATTCCTCATCTAAGGTTATCAGGTGCACATTGACGTGGTCGTGGTTTGGCAAGGGGTTATCATGCACATTTGGGGCAGGATCCTTTAGCTGAATTACCCCTTCTCTGATCAGTGCCTCGATTACGTCCCCGGAGGAGTGGCAACCTTCGTCATGTCTGGGCTATTGGGTGATACGCCGCAGCCGCTTGTTCTCATCATACCATCTTGGGATAGGGTCAGGGATCCTTCCTGGAATCGGTTGGATTAGGCCTGCAGCTCGCAACCTTTCATATATTTGAGGTATGGGTTCAGCTAGTGGGGTGCGAACTTTGGGTGGTTTTCCTTCAAAATTCTTATTTGCTCTGGATGCATTGGGTGCTCTATTCGGCGGGCACGATGGGTGGATCTATGCGGGCGGGATAAACAGGTGCTTGTGAAGTGTTATATATAGGCTGTGTGTGGTAGTTGTGGTAGTATGATGGGTTTTGGTATGTTATGAATGCTTCGGGTTTGCGTTCTTGTACAAACATGGAAGGGGAAACTGTCTCTTTCTTCCTCTGTGAAGTACTCCCGAGTGTCCCTGACTGAATCGCCTTATTAGTTGTAATGCCGCGATTTGTAATCCTACCGGTTTAATACCTTCTTCTACGGTCGCCCATTCTAATAACTTCCGCAAAATTCGCCCACGACGCTTATCATCCGCTCATAGTAGGTTGCATCCTTCAAAGATTGTACAAATAATGTGGTCATCTCACTCTCACCACGGGTGGTTGCACTTTCGCCTCAACGCCACCTCCTGGCGTATTCTCTGAATGTTTCTGGTGTCTTCTTCTCCAACTTCATTAAGTAGAACCTGTCCACAACGGTTTCTGTGTTGAACCTGAACCGCTCCACAAAATCTTGGGCCAATGCATTCCAGCTGTGCCATTTCCGCGGATCTTGGCTGGTATACCAATCTAGTGCCTCGCCGGTCAAGCTCCGAATGAACAACTTCATAATGACTGCTGGGTTCTTCCCTACCCCGATTAGCTTGTCGCAATATGACCTCGGTGTGCACGGGGTTCCTTTTCCATCAAATGGTTCAAACTTGGCACCTTGTACCCATGTGCGTTCCGTCTGGATGCGTACAAAGATCCTCGTAGTCTAGTCGCCCGTGACCTTTGTCCGATCGCGTGCCCCGAACCGCTTCTTCGACTATGAATTTCTTAGGCCACGTCCTAGTCCAATATCGCTCTGACTTCCCTCTCAATTTATTCGTAATGATCCCCTTGGTGAAGCACGGACGGTAAAAGTGTCGGGCTTCATTGCGTAAGTTAGTTATGCAGGTTGTTTGTTGGTCTTTGGTAATGGGTGCGTGGGTATTGGTTGGCTTTGCGATTAGGGCTGATTATGGTGAAATGCGGCGGGGGCTGAGGTATATGGGTAGTAGGAGGATCATTTTGAAGGTGAGGTTGAGGGTTGGCTGGGCGAGGGGCGGTTTGTTCGGTGACTGGTGGCCTTTGTGGAGAGTTCTGGGAGATATGTGGTGGTGGAGGTCGATCTGGGATGGTTTGTGAAGTAGTGGCCCTTTGATCTGGCATAGGGGTATTCAAGCTAATGGATAGGTTGGTCAGATTCCGTAGCCTCTCCATCTCAACCTGCATATCAGCAATTTGTTGCAGCAGCTGTGCAATACATTCTTCCTGACTGGTGATATTCCTCCCTTCTGAAGGTTCTGTTTCGCTGACAGGAATAATTCCCAAACCATTTGGCTCAGACGCCTTGAGCGATCATATCATCATTTCTTGCCTTGGACCTGGTGAAGTGTGGATGCTCCGACATTGTTGAGTCAAATACGAACCGACCCTTTGGGGAGGATGATAAATTTTCTAAAAAATGCAACAAACGATGTTAGCACAAAACACATAATTTGCAGGCATGTAGCAGATATATCACACATAGTACATTCAAACGTTTCCTAACATGCAAAGGGGACCTCTTTATGCCAGAGGTAAGCCTAAACGTCACTTATGCGAGATTATGACGGATTTGTCCAAGTCGTCCAACTATAATGCCTTTGTTGGAAATGGCCACCAAATGACGGTGCACTTTTTCCAATTTCAGCATGTCGTGATTGGGCTTGAATTTGTTTGTCATTGTCACGCTACACATAATATGCTGGTTGGTCGTTGGGTTGAGAAACCCGTCGACAAGTTTGGTGTCTTCCTAATTGTGGTGTCGATGCCAAGGACCGACCCACCTAAGGTAAATGCATGCATGCCCTAAAATAAGGGTGGTATAGCTCTATCTTAAGTTTGCTAAGATTTGGCTTTTCTGGACGCAAGGTTCCCGAGCGGACAACTCGAGTGAGAAGGCTACGCGGCCACCGGTTAGACCGGGCACTCCACGTATATTACCGACTCTCCTAAATTTGGATTTTGAAGAAAGAATTTTGCTGATGCACCCAGCGCACCTCGCATGTAGTGTGTGTTTGTGTGAATTTTCCAGAGTGGAAGAAATATGAGCGGAATGCCAGTTTAAGGAAAGCAGTAAAGCAGGTAGCAATTTAAAATAAACAAAACAAAATACAGCACACAAAAATTAAATGCAAAAGTAATTGCCAAATAATTATCCTAGGTTTGTTGTGGTTAAGAACCTAAAATCCCCAGCAGAGTCGCCATTTCTGTCGCGCCCTTTTCCGACCGCGACATTCTAAATAATAGCGAACCCTGCTCAAAGTGCAAATGTTAGAAAATAAATAATAATAAAATGCTATTAAGTTTAAGAGGCTTAAAGGTTTAAAAATGCTAAAAGGATGCTAAAATTGCAAAAGATGCTAAAGTTTAAAAGGGTGCTAAAATGCTAAGAGGGCTGCTAAAGGGTTGCTATAATGCTAAGGGTTCGCGGAGTCGCCACCTAATTAATTGGGTGAATTAGGACACCTAAATGTTTAACTAGTTTGAAGTAAAACATTAACTCCATTTTATGGTCCGCTAAACTTAGTGAGATTCTGGGTAAGAGTTCTTTATTAATCTAGAGGGAAGGGGTTAGGCACCCTCTAAGATCCGCTAACTTGCGGTTGTCCTGCCAAACCTAGGGTAATTATTATATTTAAAGAATGCATGTTTTAAAAAATATAAAGGATGCTTTCAAAAATATTTTATAGAAAGGGGCATGTTGATAAAAAGTTTGCAAGATTAATACTATAAAAAAAATAAAGTTTTAAAGTGTGCTTTTATACTGTTTATAAATATATGCCATGTTGACTTATGATCAAAGACAAGCTTTTAGAATCAAATATATATGACATAGTGCAAAAGATGATTATTTTATAGTTTTCCGATAATAGGGTTGTTCAACACAAATTATTTATATTATGCTAATGAAAGAGCTTATGAGAAAATTAATTTATTTTATCATGAATTTTATAAAAAAATAATACTTTAGTCGCGAGTTGAATTGTTTAGTAAAGTTTAGATATATATGACAAGCACAAAAGACAAGCAGGTCGGAAATGAGTTTCTAATTATGAATTACTTTCCCACCTTATATGTTTGAAACTTAGTTGTTCTAAATATCCTAAATATTACAGTAATAGAATAATTAAATTACCATAAACAAATAAATGAATGACTAGCAAGTAAAAGAAAGGATGGGGTTTGAGAGTGTTCTTTACGACGGATGACAACGTCCTATTTGTTTTCTAGGAATTTCTGAAGTGAGGATGCACATAGACGCGGGTTGCCATTTGAAGTAGCTCGTGATGAGTCTCGCCGTGAGACTCTTTATTTTGCTCCGGTGCGTGCCATATAAAAATAAGAAAGATAAGGATTAGTATATGTCTCAAACTTTACCAAATAATAAATGCACATTGATATAGGATTTAACACATTGAAATCATTTCATTTCAAGAGAAAAGTAAAAGATTATTTACACATACATATCACAATTTTCATCTTTCATATTGTTTATTTTTTAAAAGCAGGCAGCAGGCCAGCTTAGGCCTTGGATATGAACAGTAATCAGCAGGGGGATTTTCCTTCTTACTCTTTTGGACATGTTTTAGACTGACTGTGTATAGTCAATAGGTACATTTTTAAGCAGGGAACAAAAAGGCACCTGTAGGAATTCCTTACTTGAACAAGTCTCAATACCAAGTTGTATCCTATATACTTGCTTACTACAAGGGGGTAATTACAAGTAAATGTGGAAGGTAACAGAGCTACAACTTAACATGGCATAGGCTAGCTTTCATGAGAGCTTACCACTAATGTCAATACCACTACCATTTTTCACAAATCAATCGAGTAGGATATAGACTGGACAACCTAAAGGGTGTCGTGTGCTAATATGGAGGTATTTTATCATCCAAACATACAGGATAAGTAAATAGATAACCCTGTAGACACGAGAGCTAAGGAAATGAATATGTGGTCCTTTTACAGAATAACACTCTAAAGGGTACAGAATTACTCAATATATGATTGTCATACAAGATCCGATTCATTCTATACACTTGATATAATGACATTTAGGCATATGGGGCATGAGGATCTCAGACAAACATAGAGAAATTGACAGACAGGGGACCTATCGTTTTCTGAGTGAACCTATTCAAATCGTATGCCAAACCATCTTTGACTACCTAAGCATTTAAGATCATATCATGTCAAAATACACACCCATTAAAGGAAACAAGACCCAATCTAGGTATGAGATGCAAACAGAATCGTATGACAAAGAACCGGATGCAAACCTCCTCTCGAACAAACTTAACAAATGAAAAGACAATCGCATTAACACTTCATCTGGTTCGAATGACATGACATAATCTTTAGATTTAGCCTCCTACTAAATGAGTGCACATGAAAGCGGATTCAAACCGCCGAAATAACAAATCTTAAAAACAGGCTAAGACTTATACTCAGTTTGGACTAACATGATGGACACAATGACCAGTTGACTAAACATATGGACTGCATCAAACCACTGATAATCGTCAATCCCTTTGCCGACACAGATTTAAACAGTATGAAAGCTTGTGTATTAAATATCAATCCTAATCGATAACTAAAAAAAAGAATCAGAATCTTGCTGAGACAAATTGTACTGTATCGAGCACTTATATAACAATATTAACCAATTTATCAGGAAGTGTATAACAGGAAACACACGAATTCACATAAGGAATCGAAATTCGACAGGAAAGCGGGTTTACCTTCTCCGGACAGCGAGCCGGGGCAGCGTGTCAAGTCGTCGGTCCAATCGACGGGTTTTGGGTTTTGCGATGCGGATGAAAGGGAGAAGGTTTACTCACTGATTTTTTGGCTGGAATTAAAAGAGAAGGGATTTGAACCTCCTATTCTTGCGATGCTAAGGGTCTGGATGCTAAGCCCCCTGAATGAATTCTGTTCTAATGTGCTCCTTCTCTGTTGCTGTTGGACCCCTCTAAGCCCCACTGTCGTATTGTCCTCTGTGTTCGACCCGTCTCTGCTCTGTGTATGTTCTTAATCTTTGCTAAATTTCGACTCATTGTTGCCGCTTCGATTCTAATTTTTCCGTTTTGCCGCTTTTTTATAAATGCATTTTCCTATGTTTTTCTGGATGCCTTTGCATGTAACAATGGCCTCACTTATATAGCCTACGTTCGACTCTAAACTTGGTAAGCTACTGGTGTGATTGGGACGAGATTTCGTGCTTGATTCGTATTGATTCGAAGGGATTTTGTGGAAGGATATTTTGTGCGATTTGTGCAGGTTATGGTAAGGGCGAGCTGGCTTTGCGTGGGTAAGGAAGGTCCCGGATTCTCCGGCGAGAATCTCGGGTCGAACAAGGCAGGGTATTGGCGGCGATTGGGTGCTTTAGGGTTTAGGTTTGCTGGTTTCCTTTTTGTTGAGGACGAAGGGAAAGGATAAAAAGGGCTTGGGGTGATAAGGAAATAAAAGGGTTCTTTGGGCCGATCGGGTTTGGCCACGGGTTGTTTTATCAATGAAATGGCGAATGGGCTGGTGAGTGTTGTATTTAGGTGGACGAAATTAATGGGTATTGGGCTATTAATTAGGTATTAGTTCTTAGGTGTTTTAATTAGGGTAGTGTATTATTAATTAATTAGTGGTATATTAAATTATTTAAAATGATTAGATTATTTTAGGTGCTTTGTTAGTCTAAGTTTGAGATTTTAAAATAAAGACGGGTGTGTTATTTAATTAGTGTTTAATGTTTATAATGTGATGTCGTTATTAATAAAAATTAGGACTTCTTAATTCTTTTATGAATGCTATTATTAAAACGCATGTGTTAGATTATTATTTTATGTATTTATTATTTATTATTAGGAATTATGACGAGACTCTAAGTGTGTAACTTTCTACGTAAGACGCGATGTCGTTATTAAATTAATTATTTATGCCTGTATTTAATGTTTTATTGTTGTATTTTATTATAAAAATCCTAAAAGATTATTTTACAAAATTAGTGTAATTTTATGGTTAATGGCTGGACGGGAGGGTCAAAATTGGGTGTCAACACATTATTTGAGGAGTATGGAATTTATTAACATTATGGAAATTTATTTTTACGAATTTGGTCACGTAGGGCCCACCCGAGAAATTTTACGTTTTGTGGGGCCCACGAGGGTTACGAAATTTTATGGACGAATGGGAGGGCGACACGTGGCACCCCCACATGGTCTTAGACGAAATTGGGCAAGGGTGTAATGGTCATTGACCAAGGTAGATGATCAAGTCTTGCAAGCTTCAGATTATTGACTTAGTCAACTTGCCACTTGTATAGATATCTAAGTCTCCTTCATCCTAGCCACACATATGTTGTTATCCTGACCCTACATTGTGTTATATATACTACACTAGTGCAAGACCAAGTCTTCAACACTTAGAAAATTTCACAACATTTTTGTGCCTAAAGAGTGCTCTCGGCTTTGTCAACTTTCCCACACAAAATTTTTGTAATTGTGGTTCATTATTCACAAGACTTTTACCCAAGGTTCCTAAGGGTATTGTAAGGATATCTCAATAGAAATGTCTCGAAAAAACGACGTTTTTACGTTAGTCGCAACGCGAAAACCTAAGTCGTTTTCATAAGTTTTGATTGGAAATGGAAGAGAAGTTGGTTGTGAACTTCTAAAGGCTTCAAATAGCGGATTGGAGCGTAAAGGAAAGGAGCTAAGAATTGCTAAGGAGCGACTTTGAATCTTGGAAATTGTAAGGGCTTATAAAGGTAACAATCTTGTCGTTTTAGTAATTAAGATTACTTATTGTTGTAGATATGGATATTAGCAAGCATGAGGTATATATTATGAAGTTTGATAAGTGTATTGGCTATTGGAACCCTAATCCGAAACTAGCATGTTTAGCCTTTGAGATTACAATTCAATTTGGTTATTAGTTTAGTCGTCGCATGTTATATAAAGAAGAAATTGTAGTTGTTAAAGTTGTTTACGACTATATAACATGTTAGACCTAAGAACTTGGATTGAAAAAGAATTGGAAAGGACTTTGTGTTGTTGTACATGTTAGTCGAGAATGGCTTTGAATATGGAACTAGTTGGTATTAATTGTGGGGCAGAATTTTACACGTATTGTAAAACGTGTAATCCCCTTTGATTGGTTGATTTATTGAGCCTTAAATGTGGCATGTTGGTTATTGATTATCGAGCCTTGAAAAAGGTGGAAAAGTACGTAGAAACAAAGGAGGTGCTGCCCGATTTTCCGTAGAATAAGAGACCGTATACTTAGTATTATTCTACGTTAGAAACTAGAAGTTGATAGTCGTGTTGTGGCCATTATAGGTTGACAATTCTACGTGCGGCGTATTCGACTTAGCTTGTGGATTAAGCCGAAAAGGTATGTGAATCATCTCCTCTTCTTCTAGCATGATTCCTTATGATAAAGAAAGTAAGTCTACTCCTTAAATTATTCATTCCTTGATTGTACTTAGATTGCCTAATATAGAAGTTGTTCTATATACTTCCTTGATTGTACTTTGGATGTTTAAATTGGAAGTTGTTACAATCCATTCCCTTAATGACGTTTGGATTTTCAAAAGTGAAAGTATTTTACTTGAAGTACATATAGTCTTGAAAAGGAAGTGGTTTTCAAATCTTTTGGCTAGTGCCTTAGTTCCAAAACCTAAAGGTTGTTATAATGACTTTAGGGGAGTCAAATGAGTGATTTACTTAATTGATTTAAAAAAGAGAAATGACATGATTTAAAGAGAAGTAACTTGTTTTAAAGGTGTGAGTTACTTGAGATTTAAAAGTATAAGCTACTTGATTTCTAAAGTTAAGAAACTTGATTTCTAAAGTTAAGAGACTTGAAGTATTTTGAAAGTTAAGAAACTTGATTTGAAAGTATATGATACTTGGTTTTAAAAGTATAAGTCTCTTGGATATAAAAAGAATGAATTTGTCTAAAACCATAAAGGGTTATAACGGCTTTATGGGAAGTTAGTTATAACGGCTTTATGGAAGGTTAAGAAAATTGTCTATTTTGATTGATAGGCATGAGTTGCCTAGGTTGTGAAATTTAAAGTTACATAGTTTCAAAGCCTTGAAATGAATTTCTAAAGGTGTAGTAACTTATTTTGAAAAATAGACATGCCTTGATACTACGGGTGTTAGTATCTTGGGGCGTTATATAAAAAGGAGTCTTTTGGAAAGAATGGACGTACGTAGTACTTTGGCTTGTTAAATGAGAATTTTTCTATTTGTGCCTTGATAGTACTTTGACTTGTTAAATGGGAATTATTCTATTTGTGCCTTGATAGTACTTTGGCTTGTTAAATGAGAATTATTCTATTTGTGCCTTGGTAGTACTTTGGTTTGTTAAATGAGAATTATTCTATTTGTGCCTTGATAGTACTTTGGCTTTCTTAAATAAGGATTTTCTCTTGGTATATGTAAAAAGAAGGCATGGTAATTGTCTTGGTTTATGTAAAAAAAAAGGAAAGGCATGGTAATTTTCTTGGTTTATGTAAAAAAAGGAAAGACATGGTAATTGTCTTGGTTTATGTAAAAAGGAAAGGCATGGTAATTGTCTTGGTTTGTGTAAAGGCATGGTATTGTCTTGGTTTATGTAAAAAGGAAAGGCACGGTGTTGTCTTGGTTTGCTAAAATGATGCTTATTCATTTTATAAATAAAGGTCAAGAATGGTTTGCTTGCATATGGGTTGCTCATATAGACATTCGTGCAAGTGTCATATTTCCACATCTCCGCGTCCCTCTATAAAGGGTCGGCAACTTGTTTCAAGGATATCATGGAGTAGCTCCCCATGTTGGTGAGTGGTACACACTCACGGCGGGTCGGTATTTGACTCGGGCGGGTTAAATTCCCGGGATATATATAAGCCATGGATTAGCTATCCGTGATGCGAGTATCGTGTACCGATGACTCATTGCGGGTCCACATGACCTAAGCGGGTGAAATAGTCCCATGATAGGTTGCATTATAACACAGAGGGTGGTTGATCTCGCACCGACGCCTTCATGTTTTGAAACGGTAGTGATTTCATTAATGAAAGGGTGCAGTGTGTTTATGACTTAAAGTGGAACAATTGGTCTCATTGTTAAAAGCATAACTTAAAAGATAAAAATGATTGCATTACTCTCATGATTGAAAGGTTCAGTGTGCTTATTGATGTTATATTATATCATGGATCACGGTGAGGAAGGATTCCACGCATGATTGATATTATGGGCGTGAGACCCACGGTTATAGTTGAGTAATGACTTTGGCGCACGCGTCCCGACTTGATATGATTGCTATGTATTGTATCTTGTAGTTTGTCTATCATACATGTCTCTGCTTTGTATAGATCGTTATGATTTCAGCATCTGATTTACTGTTTCACATACTTGGTACATTCTTCGTACTGACCTCCTTCGGGGGGCTGTGTTCATTCCACAGGTTTATGTACGCATTTTGGTGGTCTGCAGGTGTAGGACCCTGCTCCGAGTTTTTGGATACCTCAACCTGTTCAGGAGTTTATCATTTTGGTATAGATCCTTCAGTACAGGCTTTTGTACAGTTATGGGTACGGCGGGGCCTTGTCCCGTCATAGTTCAGTAAAACTCCTAGAGGTTTGTATTCATATGTGGGATTGAACTCATGTACAGTGTAGTACCTTTTATTATGTATATTATGTGGCAGCCTTGTCGGCTTTGCCCTTGCATGTTTGTTGGTTTTAAAATAAAAAAAATAAGGTGTTATTTAGTTCCGCGGTTTACTTGTGTCAGTTAGGTAGAAGGGTGCCCAGGTAGGGCACCAGTCACGGGCCCGGGGTTCGGGGCGTGACAATTTGCCCATACTACAAACTTGCTTGGTCAGGCGGTAAACTTTGCCCCCCAAGATTCGGCGACCAGGCAATGTGTTGGTTACAGGCGATTGGGCTTGCGATCATAGGTGTGCTATCGGCTGTACCTGAGTAGATATTGGCTGCGGAACAATACCGAGAGTCACGGTATCATGCCAAAAATCACCACTCACGAAAGGGATGGCAGAACTAGCCGAACATTCCCCGGGGTGCATTCGGTTGGATTTCATCTCCCTCGCCTGCTGAACCTCATTATGCACCATCGGCTTCACAATGTCAGCCAATTGTTTAGAAACTTGGTACATAATGTCATGAATGACCAAGTCAATTTGTTGTCTAATAAAAGACGTGGTCATTATGGTTGGACCTTCATATTGACCAGAGTCTTCCACTGCTTGGGTTTATGGAGGAGGTTGAGGGGTATCCACCGATGTAGGCATACCCGAGGAGGGTGTCGGTTCGTTGTTTCTTCTAGGAGGATTTTGTCTAGACTGTTTATTGGACTCTAGGTTCATTTTCTTACCGGACCTTAGGCGCATATGCTGAGAAGGATCATGACCTGAACAATCAAACTTCACTATTAATTCACCTACGGTCCCACTGAGCGTACCAAATTTATTCTCGCCCCGATGTTTTACTCCTGTCGTTTTATCAGCTGATGAAATTGGAAGACAAATTGATTCCTTAACTCAAGCTATTTGGGCTGGAAACGAAACTCTAATTTTCAGCAATGGGTTCCCCAACTACTCCAGAAAGCGTTAGGATGGTGTGATTAAACTAAGGGGTAAGAAAACATGAATACAATCGAGTAAAGTAAAGGATAAAGTAAAGATAGATAAAATATTTGATTTGATTTGATTTAGATTGTGTGTATAATATGTACAAAGAATGAGTATTTATAGTACAAAAAGAGAAAAACACTGTACAAAACGTGCCCTCCCCCATGTCAGTCGTCAAATAATCCACTAAGTACCACGACTGACTCTGGGAGAGGTGGTTCCGATTTTCTCACTCTCTCTCCTCTTGCTCGGATAATGGCCCTTCCATTGAGTTGTTGTTGGCCGTTACCACTTTTGGGGGTCTGGAAACCTTTTTGACTTGGTCATTGAGGCACCTGCATTTTAGTGGGTCTCAGTCATGCCTCTAACTGATAGCTTCGGCTAAGATGCCTTAGTAGCCGATTGAGCTCTTGTCGTCGAGGGTTAGGAGTAAATTCGGCTCCTGAATAATTCGGTTATCAGTGACTTTGGCTAAACACTTAAATTATTTTTGAGTGTTAACAATTACTAACTTTTTTCCCATATATGTTATATTATATATAAACTAATTAAGGAAAAATTACTCCTTAAACTTTTAGTTGATTTCAAAATCTTAAATTTTAGGTGTGTAATTGAAATAAGGAAAGGCTTAATAATTAAATTTTAGCTCCTAAATATTAGGAAATTATTAAATGACTATTTTATCTGATGTAGAGATTTTTTATGAAAGGACAAAAGTTCAATAAACATTTCTAAGATCCTTCAGGCTTTTAATATAATATAGATTGTTGACAAATATTTGGAAAAACCTGAAAGTTACAACATACTAGTTTGATAGACGACTATATATTTATTATATGTATGTTTACTGACAAGTCGAAATGTATTTGATCAAATAAAGGAGATATTGATTCATTAAAACATATACAAAAATGTGGTGATTGTCCCTTATATTAAGAGTATGTTATAAAATGATAGCAATATCAATATAAGATAAGAGATATAGACAAAGAAGTAGAGAGGAGTAGGAGATTTTCTTCTTATTTCAAGTGAATATTAGTCTTCCTATAAAACCACCCAATGGATGTTACAAATATTAAGTGCCAAATTAATAGGTACATGTAATCACCAATGGAGATTACAAATATTAAGTGTCCAAATTAATAGGTACATGTAACATACAAAAGGTTAGTGAATGTGTATGGACATCCATACAAAGGATATGTATTTTATAACACTCCTTGATGTCCATAAATAATGTATCTCGTTAAAACCTTACTAGAAGAAAACCCAGTGGGAAAAATTCTAGTGAAGGAAAAGGTGTACACATTTCTAATAATACATATTTTAGTTGTCACGTTAAAAACCTTACAAGGAAAATCCAGTGGGACAAAATCTTATACGGAAAAACGAGTACAACACATATTAACTCCCCCTGATGAGAACTTCAGGCCAAATGCTTGAGTCTTCACATTATAATCTTGTATACCATCTTCTCGAAAGTTGCAGTTGGCAGAGACTTAGTGAACATATCCGCCATATCACTTGAACGAATATGTTGCACGTTGATATCACCATTTTTTGGAGCTATTGTTGCGAAGAACAACTTTGGTAAAATGTGATTTGTCCTTTCTCCTTTTATGAATCCTCCATCAATTGAATTTATTGATATTTCTTCATTTTCTTGAGTTTGCGGCTCGTTGTATGGACGAAATGTAGATGTTCGTCGTTGTATGGACGAAATGTAGATGTTCGTCGTTGTATGGACGAAATGTAGATGTTCGTCGTTGTATGGACGAAATGTAGATGTTGTTTTGGAATGTTATTGTCCTCCTCGTTCCTGTTGACCTGCAACATTCACTCAAAGAAAATTGTGAGTTCGGGGAGGGGGTCGGCCGATTTGTGTTGGCTCTTGATATTTGCACGCGTTGTCTCGTCTGGACCATGTAACCCCTGTCTGATTTCGAGTCTCGGTCGAAAACATTTGTTGAAAATATTCTATCTTGAGAAAATACTAGTAGGAAATTATGTCGATTTTTGAATAGCGACATGTTATGAAACAGAGCGAGCATCCTTATCTGAAATCGGCGGTATATTCTCTCATACTCTCGGTGCTCCGCTGCCGTCAGGCTTTCTTTTAAAATTTTGTCCCAGTTTTGGGACATGGAACCCTTCGCGTAAATTGACCATGTCCATTGATGTCATTTGTAGTAAAGTCCTTAAAATTGTCCCAGTTTGTGTCGATCTTTCAAGCATATGGGATCATATTTGTCAATGTCCTTTCGTGGCGAAGTCCTTAAAAATTGTCCCAGTTTTGACTGACGAAACTGAGTCGGATATATATCGTCGCCTGGACATACGCCGATAACGCCGTTATGCGGACGTCTTCGCTGTTCCTGTAGAATAAATGCTCCTGCAAGCTAAGCTTGAGAAGACGTTAGTGTATACCTGTTTAAACAAAATGATAAATATATATGAGAAGTGCAATTTTATGGGTAGAGATGTCGTCCCTGATATGCCGGATGAATACTGAGATGTTGTCCTTGCACGGACTGACGAATTGCCATAGTGTCCTTGTTGTGTGCGTGGGTTGCAACTTTGACTTTATGTTCGAGCTGATGCGCTATAATTTGTTGCAGGATTTGAACTCTGATTGTTGATGTTTGTCTGCTTCTGCTATTTCTGAAGAATTTTGTTGTATTTTCTGCTTCTGCTAGTATGCAGAACTTTGTTGTACCTTCTGCTAATATGAAGGACCTACGCTCAAAGAAAAATTTGTGAGTTTGAGGGGGGGCGGTTGATTCGTATTTGACTTTGCCGCCTTGTCCCTTGACATCTGCGTGTCTGGTCTGTTTGGACTTGCAATCCCTGTCTGGTTTCCTACATTGTCCCAGTTTTGAAAAAGGTGTCATGCTGCTCTTCTTTTCTGAGACCCCTGCTTTGCCTATAGGAACCAAGACAGGTTCCGACTCGTTCCGCTCAGATGCCCTTGAATCGGTCGTGTCGCTGGACCGTGCCTTTGATCTTGTGAAGTATTGATGCTCTGCCATTGCTTAGTCAAATACAAATCGACCTTTGGGGGAAGATGATAAATCTTTCTAAAAATGCAGCAAACGGTGTTAGCATAAAGCACATAATTTGCGGGTATGTAGCAGATATATTGCACATAGCACATTCAAACGTTTCCTAACATGCAGGGGGACCTCTTTATGCCAGAGGTAAGCCTAAACGTCACTCATGCGAGATTATGACGGATTTGTCCAAGTCGCCCAACTGTAATGCTTTTGTTGGAAATGGCGACCAAATGACGGTGCACTTTTTCCAATTTCAGCCTGACATGATTAGGTTTGGATTTGTCTATCATCGCCACGCTACACATAATATGCTGGTTGGTCGTTGGGTTGAGAAACCCGTCGACAAGTCTGGTGTCTTCCTAATTGTGGTGTCAATGCCAAGGATTGACCCACCTAAGGTAAATGCATGCATGCCCTAAAATAAGGGTGGTATAGCTCTATCTTAAGTTTCTAAGATTTGGCTTTTTCTAGACGCAAGGTTCCCGAGCGGACAACTCGAGTGAGAAGGCTACGCGGCTGATCAGACGAACCGATCTAACTCCGCGCAGGCGCCAACTCTCCTAAAATTTGGATATTTTTTGAAAGAAATTTGCGGGTGCGCGGAGCACACCAGCGCGTGAGTGTGTGATTTGTGTGAATTTTCCAGAATGGAAGAAATATGAGCGGAATGCCAGTTTAAGGAAAGCAGTAAAGCAAGTAGCAAAAAATAAACAAAATACAACACACAAAAATTAAATGCAAAATAATTGCCAAATAATAACCCTAGGTCTGTTGTGGTTAAGAACCTAAAATCCCCAGTGGAGTCGCCATTTCTGTCGCGCCCTTTTTCGGCCGCGGCATTTTTTTTAAATAATAGCGAACCCTGCTCAAAAAAATGCAAAGGTTAGAAAATAAATAATAAAATGCTAATAAAGTTCAAAAAGGCTTAAAGGTTTTAAAATGCTAAAAGGATGCTAAAATTGCAAAAGAGGCTAAAGTTTAAAAGGGTGCTAAAATGCTAAAGGTTCGCGGAGTCGCCACCTAATTATTTTGGGTGAATTAGGACACCTAAATGTTAACTAGTTTAAAGTAAACATTAACTCCATTTAATGGTCTTCTAAACTTACTGAGATTCTGGGTAAGGGTTCTTTATTATCCTAAAGGGAAGAGGTTAGGCACCCTAAAGGATCCGCTAACTTGCGGTTGTCCGTTCAAACCTAGGGTTAATTATTATGCTAAGAAAAGACATGTTAAAGGCATTTGAGTAAAAGAATTTTGAAGATATAAGATATTTACGTCTGAGATTAATTGCGAGATTTATATAGAAAAGTCAAAGTTAGTTTTTTTTGAAAAATATGTCATTAGGGTACCTAAATACCATATTAGATACATATCGCGTATAACAGGAGTAAAATTTATTATGACACAGGGTCTTCTTATAGGATTGTAAGATGGCTATCGATGTTTTAGATAATTGCTTATGCGAAGGCTAATGAGGATTTGTAAAAAATGGGTTTCATGTTGAACTAATATATTAACTATCTAAGTAATTATGCAAGTGAAAATTATTAACTGATTTCCTAGGACTTAAGAAGGAAGGTTACCTTTTAATTTATTGCTTCAATATTATATTCTACTAATAGTGTAATGTTAGACAAATAATTACAACAAATAATAGGGGAGGATATGAATTAATAGTGACTCGAAGAAGCGGCGAGGCCATCTCGCCCATGATTTAGAGTTTGGGATGCGGAGTGGATGAAGCACATAAGATGTGGGTCTTCATTTGTCGTAGCTTGTGATGAGTCTCGCCATGAGACTCTTCGTTTCACTCCAATGCATTTCATGTAAGAAAAAAAAAGGATTAGTATATTATCGAATAATAGCCAACATAAGCATAAAATTTAAACATAGACAGTCACTTTATTTCGGTAACCAACAGGTCCCAAAATGATATCAAACCATTTCTTTATCAAAGTTAGAATTATGTCTCAAGAAATATGCAAAATGTAAGTGGCCCAAATATGATAAGTACATGTGTATTTAGAACATAAACAAGGCTGCTGGACCAAACAAATTAAACAACTTGCCAGAAATTAATGTGGGAGGGGGGTTTCATTTAAACTTAAATGTTCTAGTCAACTACAGTAGTGCTCAATAGACAGGCTATAAATATATATATGGAAGGTGTGACCAGTGTATATTCTTAGTAATCAGCAGCGATGTAATGGTAGTAGCAATACAAACGCAAAGCAACAACCATGATACCCCAAACAAAGAATAAAGAAGAACAACAAAGCACCACCGAGGTCAAGGCTAACAGAACTAAAGGACAAATTTATTTCTATAGCTTAGGAGGCTTTCTTGATATACTAGTTTAGAAATCCAAGTGAGACAAACATATATATTCTTAATAGACAATCTAGACAGTGACATAATTTATTAAGTAAAGATCCTAAGTTCAAGTCATACACTAGACCCCTTCACTTACTTAAACAGTTTGACACCATGTTATATGACTGTAAATCGAGCAGCATGCAACAGAGGGGAATTCAAATGAGTGGAGGATGTTAGACAAACAAGGATGATACACAATTATTCAGAGAGACTGCTTTACTATGCAGGACCACTTTGGCCAAGACGAATACATAGAACCACAATTGCTGGTATCTGTTTAAAATGAATTTAAGCCTCAGCTTTTCCTAAATCACAGGGGACACGTAAACATGTTGTATAACCACATAATTTGAGTCTTCACGGAAATCTGAGCTTTGTCACCAGACGATCTTAATTACGTAAAAGATTAGACTATGTCTACAACCCGACTTTGGACTGGTCCCAGATTTTAACATCTTGACAAGAAATTAAGCGATATGAAACTAGAAGAAAATACCAAACATAGTCAGTCTACCAAACAAAAATAAACACAAAGCGTCTGATTCGATCACAAACCCTTTTAAACATATCTGTTAGCGATATACCATATTTTGATATCCAATCAGTAACTTAACGACCCTAGACTGCTTAAGTTAATTACTAACAGACTGATTCAAATGTCGGGATTAGATACCTAACTAATCTAATTCAAGACTCCATCATATACATATTTATATACCATTTTTTATTGAGAGCCCAACAAACATATGTACTCGCAGGACATCACGTCTACTGATTTAACAGACAAGAGGGCCCAAGCAACCACAAAGATATGGCATTTCAGGCACAAGAACGAAGCCAAATAGATATACTCATATACGATGTGCAATATGACTGATTTAGTGAATGCGATGGACATAAGTAGATAGACACCCAAGGCAATTTTCCAGATTATAACATTTGCAAGTATAGCCAAGGAACATTGCAATACCCACACCAAAGCATTCTTCACATTTATCGAACACGCAAATAACAAGTCGACACCATACTCACATATTTCTCAAACGACAGGCATCATACAGGTTAACATAACAGAAAGTTAGGAAAGGTGATGATTTTACCTTCTCCGGACAGCGACCCGGGGCAGCGTATCAAGTCGTCGGTGCCACTCGGAGAGTTGTTTTTACTATGCTATTGAAAGCGACGCAGTTTGTGGTCGATTCTAGGCTATTTTGAAAGAAAGACTTCGGTTAAAAGATGCTAACAGGTACCCTCAGGTTTCATCTATGTTCTATGATAGTTGGGTTAATTTTGTTCATGTCAGGGTCTCAGAAAGGTGCTAGATTCTGGACGATAGAAGATGCCATTGCATGTATGTCGATCGGCTTTCGTTAATTGAAAAGAAAAGGAGGTCTGGACTGCTGGCCTACCCTTGCTCTCCTCTTCTCGATGTTCTGTCTCTTTTTTCTTCTCCCCCCTTTGCATGTGTATGTTGCTATGTTTATATAGTATCGATTTGGGTTCTAATTCTGGTAAGTATTTATGGCGATTTGGGTTGATTCGATTGTGCCTTTGGTACTGATTTGTTATTGTTTTAGCGCGATTTTGGTGAGTTGTCTGGCGAAATTTCATTACTGTTATGGTAAGGAAATATCTTGGGAAGATTTGGGTGATGGGTGATTCGAATTCGCTGGTGGTGAGTTAAGAGATTTGAGTATCATTTTTGGTAGGTTTAAGGTGTTCGTTTTGTTCTTGTTATGGCAAGTTGTATGGAATGGGGAAATAACCGGATTTTCCGGTCGGAAAGTCCGGCGAGAACCGCGGGACGAGGTGCAGCGATGGAGATAGGTGTTGATGGCTGCTGGTTTCTCTAGGTCAGAAGGTTTTTTTTTTGTTCTTTCTTTTCTTTTGTTTGGACGATGGGGGTTAAGGTAAGGGAATAAGGGCTGAAGTTTTATGGGCTGCTGGTAACTGGACTGCGGGTGTGGGCTTCGGGCAAAGAAAAATAAAGGGGTAGGGGAACTGGGCCTCGCGGGTTATTTAGATTGGGCTTGGCGAATTGAGTAAGGGATTGGGCTAGTTAGGTTAAGTGTTTAATTACTTAATTAGGTATTTAATTTTAGGAGTTAATTAATTAATTAGTGATAAATTAAATAATTTAAATTAAATTATTTAGGTGTTTTACTAGTCTAAGTTTGAACTTAAATTATTATAATAATAAATGCGGGTGTGCTATTTAATTAGTGTTTAATGTTTATAATGTGATGTCGTTATTAAGACTTATTAAATAAAATTAGGACTTCTTAATTCTTTTATGAATGTTATTATTAAAACGCGGGTGTTAGATTATTATTTATGTATTTATGCTTGTATTAATGTTTTATCGCTGCATTTTATTATAAAAATCACAAAAGTTAATTTGCAAAAATTAGTGTAATTTTATAGTTAATGACTGGACGGGAGGGTCAAAATTGGGTGTCAACAACCACTTTTGGGGGTCTGGAAACCTTTTTGACTTGGTCATTGAGGCACCTGCATTTTAGTGGGTCTCAGTCATGCCTCTAACTGATAGCTTCGGCTAAGATGCCTTAGTAGCCGATTGAGCTCTTGTCGTCGAGGGTTAGGAGTAAATTCGGCTCCTGAATAATTCGGTTATCAGTGACTTTGGCTAAACACTTAAATTATTTTTGAGTGTTAACAATTACTAACTTTTTTCCCATATATGTTATATTATATATAAACTAATTAAGGAAAAATTACTCCTTAAACTTTTAGTTGATTTCAAAATCTTAAATTTTAGGTGTGTAATTGAAATAAGGAAAGGCTTAATAATTAAATTTTAGCTCCTAAATATTAGGAAATTATTAAATGACTATTTTATCTGATGTAGAGATTTTTTATGAAAGGACAAAAGTTCAATAAACATTTCTAAGATCCTTCAGGCTTTTAATATAATATAGATTGTTGACAAATATTTGGAAAAAACCCTGAAAGTTACAACATACTAGTTTGATAGACGACTATATATTTATTATATGTATGTTTACGGACGAAGTCGAAATGTATTTGATCAAATAAAGGAGATATTGATTCATTAAAACATATACAAAAAATGTGGCTGATTGTCCCTTATATTAAGAGTATGTTATAAAATGATAGCAATATCAATATAAGATAAGAGATATAGACAAAGAAGTAGAGAGGAGTAGGAGATTTTCTTCTTATTTCAAGTGAATATTAGTCTTCCTATAAAACCACCCAATGGATGTTACAAATATTAAGTGCCAAATTAATAGGTACATGTAATCACCAATGGAGATTACAAATATTAAGTGTCCAAATTAATAGGTACATGTAACATACAAAAGGTTAGTGAATGTGTATGGACATCCATACAAAGGATATGTATTTTATAACACTCCCCCTTGGATGTCCATAAATAATGTATCTCGTTAAAACCTTACTAGAAGAAAACCCAGTGGGAAAAATTCTAGTGAAGGAAAAGGTGTACACATTTCTAATAATACATATTTTAGTTGTCACGTTAAAAACCTTACAAGGAAAATCCAGTGGGACAAAATCTTATACGGAAAAACGAGTACAACACATATTAACTCCCCCTGATGAGAACTTCAGGCCAAATGCTTGAGTCTTCACATTATAATCTTGTATACCATCTTCTCGAAAGTTGCAGTTGGCAGAGACTTAGTGAACATATCCGCCATATCACTTGAATGAATATGTTGCACGTTGATATCACCATTTTTTGGAGCTATTGTTGCGAAGAACAACTTTGGTAAAATGTGATTTGTCCTTTCTCCTTTTATGAATCCTCCATCAATTGGATTTATTGATATTTCTTCATTTTCTTGAGTTTGCGGCTCATTGATTTCTTCAAGAATATCATGATTGATCAAGTCTTCCATCTCTTTATGAGATTCTTTCTTAGTGTCATCATGATAATTTATTTTCCTTTTCTAGGATTTCGATCATTAGAATCCGATGGTCTATCACGCTTCAGACGTGCTTTGAACTCATTTGCTATGACACTAGTAGATGGCCCTACATGGACATGAATCTGAATTGCGACATTCTCTGCAGGGATATATGATTTGATAATCCCTTTTAAATATGTAAATGCGTCTGACATTTGATTTACTATTTTATGGAAGTGAATAATCTTTCTTGCTCACAAATAGAAACACGTGGACCAAGATGAGACAATGATGAATTATTTCACAAAATTTCTCTTATCATGCTCATAGTTATAGCAAGATAAATAAATGCATCAATTGAAAAAATATATGGTACTTCAGGACCAATCTAATTTCTCATTTCAACTTATTTTAGCAGGTAGTCTACTGCTTTTCGAAAACTCTAAAGCTTCAATAATATTCAAGTCAACAACTTGCATAACATTATGAAAGATTTTGAATATCATAAAGGGATAACGGTAAATAGAGTCATCTTTGTACCTCTCGTCAATAAATATTTATTAAGGTGATTTCAGTATATGAACCTTAGTTTATTTAATCCGTTCAAGAATTACAAACAAGTTTTATAATAACTTGTATATGCTTCAGGAATTTTGAATCCTTCAAAAAAATTATATAAATTTTGTCACGTAAGCCATATAGGCTGAGACAATTTTCAATTCCATGACATTTTCTAATGTCAGGATTGCAGGTCCAGTAAATTTATCCTTACCAAGATGTATCTACTTGATAATTATTTCTACATCAACATGCTTTAAGATAAGTAGAATTTAGATCCTCATAATATTATACAATATTGCGCACTATATTGTATCAAAGATATCGTCGACATGTTATCATTTTGTATCGGTTTGCAATTAGACATAACTTATTGAGATCTTATCACTTCATTTTTCAGGTACCTGAACCTCGTACAAGGTTTTATGAAGTGTTATGTCGTAGACTTTTTAAGAGCACATTGCCTCTTTATTATGATCATTTGCTCCTTGTTTTTTCATGGATTATTGCATTTGAAATCGATTTGTCTATCATGTTTCACGCATGTTGTAAACCCTGTCCTTCAAGGACATTTAGGAGCATCTTGCAGCTGATGGAATAGTTGGGTCAGCAAATGATTCTAGCATTTGACTTGAATTGTCGTTTGAACAAGGATGACACTGATGATAATTCACAATATATTTCTTAGTTGTTTATTCTCTCTACCCTTATGTTACAAAAACTAACATACATTTTCACCTTCTTTGGGGAATCCATCTGTGTGCATCATGATAGATTCACTAATCATATACCGCACAACAAAACTATTAGATGAAAACATTTGATTTCTGACATTGAACTGATTATGAAGGGAGAATTTATCATAATGTATTGGTCTGAAGCATACAAGTGATGTTTTATGTAATATATCTTATTTCAAATCAACACGTGAAGCTTTGTTCTCATTCGCAATGGTTTAACTATTTTTCAGAGGCATTCAACGCTAAATCATCATTAACAAAATAAATTATCTTGATTACATAATCTGAAGATTGTGCTCTTAACTTAATTATTTTGAGCAAGCGATTTTGTAAATGTCAAACTGCAGGTTGACAATAAACGCACATGTGATCGTCTTATCGATGCATCTATTTAAGACATCACATAATAGGTGAACGAGCCCTTATTCACCTTTTATATTTTTTTGAATTTAGAAAATTCAATCCCAACATTAGCTGGTGTAATCAACTTATCATGAGAACATGCAAATTAATTCTTGAAGAATCTTATACCTCAATATATTCCGAATACAAACTTAGTACATCAAATTTAAATCAGGACAACCAAAATTATCATGTCAATTGATAAAATTATTTGTACTAGTAAACTTCAAGTTTATCATGTCATGTGCTTTTTGTTTTAATAAACTTGTGGTTTACTATAACATGAATTCTATTGTATACAATAAACTTCTTGTTTATCGTGACATGTGATTTCATCATGCCTATATTTGTGTCATACAATTTGGAGAATAAAGAGGGTAACCTTTCAAATACATATTTCTTACCCACTATGATTTCATAGATATTTAGTTATCCAATCATCTATAACTTCAATATGATAGCCATTTACTTTAGTAAACTTCAGGTTTACTACAACTTGTGTTTCGATCAAAACAATTTTTTTTTACAATCTAGAATGAATGACATAATAGTATATAAGTTTTTCAGGAGCCTCTATTTTATTCTCCATAATCACATATATTGTTTGGACACAATTTGTGTCATGATCTTCTAGATAAATAGTTAGCTCTTCTGGAGCACTTGATCATTAATTTTGTACAATTAAATATTGCTTAGATATTGATGGTATCATAAAAAAAATTATTGTTAGTCACTACTGGTGTCATGAAATAAATTTTGCTTAGACATTTCTGATATCATGAAAGAAATAGTAAACGAATGGACACCTGATGCAGTTCTTACTTTCGTCATATTTGTCCAAGACGGCAGAGTCTCGTGCTGATAACGTGTTATAAAATGATAGCAATATCAATATAAGACAAGAGATGTAGACAAAGAAGTAGAGATGAGAAGGATATTTTCTTCTTATTTCAAGTGTATGTTAGTCTTCCTTCAAATGTGAATAACATCCCAATTTATAGCTAAGATGAAACCACACAATAGAGGTTACAAATATTAAGTGCCCAAATTAATAGGTATATATAACATATAAAAGGTTAGTGAATGTGTATGGACATTCATACAAAGGATATGTATTTCATAACAGAGTACTACTTTTTTTTAGATTTGGGTTGTCTCTATCTTACTTTCTCATTCTGTTTGCTTGGATTAGTGTTGATCCTTAATTAGATTTATCTAATTACCAGGGTCGTCTCAAACATCTTAGGGTCTTGTTCTAATTCGTAAAAATGGACCCTTAATTGAGCTCAGACCTGTGAATTATGAGTCTTTACAGTAAATTCTAGTTAATACTATTTAATATAAAATGAAAAAAGGGGCCCTAAAATTTTTCATTTTTCGGGAGCTCCTATGCGGTAGCACACCTCGCACGGATCCAAATACGACCCTGACAATTACTAATAAAAGTTTAGTTATCTAACTGTCTTTTGCTTCTTTTTGTTCACTTTATTATCTGATATATAGGAGGATTCTCAAATTTTACGTAGATTTCCGTGTACCAGACCACCAAACTGTGTTCTAAGGCGTCGTTTGGTTATAACTTACAAGGATACGTGCATTTGGTTAAATTTATAATTTCGATATAATTAAGACTATAAGTAATTTCTATTACAGTAAAACCTTCATAAATTAATACTCGATAAATTAATAATCTCTTTAAAATAATAATTTCTTCTGGTCCCGACTTGGGCCAGTTCAAAAAATGATCAATTTTAATAAATTAATAAAATAATAATTTTTTGGAACAACCCTTTATAAATACATTGTTTTATTATCTCTATAAATTAATAATTTCTCAAATACATATGCCAAGTATATATAGATATATACTTAGGATAATTTAGCAAATATGACTCTATAGTATTTTGTTTTTTCTTGAAATTTAAATCTAGTTGAATTTCATCTCTAACTATTCTCAGTGCATTCAAAAGTTCTGGTGTACCTTTGTCAAATTGTAACAAAAAATTGTAAAGAGTGGTTGATGCTATAATTGTTTCCTTTCTTGTAACTGGTTCCAAAGGTACCAAATCATCCTCAGCTTCATCCTCAATTGAATTTTCTATGACACTCCATAATTTCTTCTAAACTTTGGACTTGTGAGCATTCATTGTTTTCACCTGAATAATCCAATATTTGATTGACATTCATTTGATTGCGGTAACCCAGCTGACCAATCATTCCCTCAAGTTCATGAATGTCTTCTTCAGTGGTTGCTTCCTTTAAATTTAATTTTATTACGTAAAAATATGATGAATATAGTTCATTGATTTTAGACAAAAACTTTATTTGTTCATTGATTTTAGATAAAAATTTATTTACAGTATATAGTAATTCATTAATTATGATACATTGAATATTTTTAACATAAGTACAAGGAACTTTCAAGTTCAATTAACTTATATAATGTACATTTAATTTTATTACGTAAAAATATGATGAATATAGTTCATCGATTTTAGACAAAAACTTTATTTGTTCATTGATTTTAGATAAAAAAATTATTTACAGTATATAGTAATTCATTAATTATGATACATTGAATATTTTTAACATAAGTACAATGAACTTTCAAGTTCAATTAACTTATATAATGCACATTTAATTTTATTACGTAAAAAATATGATGAATATAGTTCATTGATTTTAGACAAAAACTTTATTTGTTCATTGATTTTAGACAAAAAAATTATTTAAATTAGTAATTTAAAATTTATTTTGAAAAAAAATTAAAAATACTCTATAAATTAATTAATTAATTAATTAATATCTCTATAAATTAATAAAACTTCATGATCCCAACATTATTAATTTATAGAGGTTTTACTGTATTTATACCATATATAATTGTGGTATTAATTTATAATCTTTGCTCCGTTACTGTTACTGAATTGATATTATAGGTGGGAATCAGGAATGCTACTTTTGCTTAAATAATACTCCACAATCTCTTGTCGACAAATGACTACAAGTTGTTTTTATTTTCTTTTTAATGGTCTAAGACTAGGGTTGCACAAAAATTAGTTCGGACCGAAAAATCGGACCGGACCGAATTTGTTCGGACCGGACCGAGAAATTCGGTCCGGTCTTCGATCCATATGATTTGAAATTTCGGTTTTCGGTCCGGTCCGGTCCAGGTTCGATCCGGTCCGGACCGAAATTTCTTTATTTTATTTTTACTTTTTATAATATATATAATATATATAATTCCTAATATATATTGAATTATATAATTCCTTATATATATAATATATATAATTTATAATTTTCTAAATTCCTAATATATATAATTCCTAATTTTCTAAATTTCAAATATATAATATTATATAATTAGCCTGGTTAAGGACCCATTTTTTTAAATTGAATTTCCAATACTGAAATTGACATTCTCGGACGCGGTTCCACGAAATATTTACGTTGAAATCTATTGTACATCGAGAGATATTTAGATTTGAAAATGGCGAAGTGGGAAGTTCAGACCGGGGCTTTCATCTTTATTTTATATACTTCGGCCGAGCGTCGAGAAAAGAAAGCCACAGCTCTATTCCCGACTAGAAATCTATAAAGGGCTTGTTGGGGGAGCTGCTCTCTCTAACTCAGCTGCTTTCCCTACTAGGGGCAGGTTAAGGGGGAGGTCTTTTTCTGTTTTCACGGGAACTTCTCCTTTTTGAGAAAAGAGAAATTGAGGGGCAAGATGGACGTTTTTGAAGAAATCGGCGGAATCAAACCGCTTGTGCAGTTTGGCCACCCCCGTATCGAAAAAATACGCGAAATAATTTTTTTTTATAGGTAAAACGGACGTCCGAGCGCAAAGTTATGACCGTATAAAGTTTGATCAATTTACAACCTATATTTCATATGTCAATACGTCCGGACTGGCGGGGGAGGGGGGGATGTCTGGGTGGATGGGGGCTGGCTGGGGGGGACTGGGGGGCTGGAGATCAAATTTGGTCCATTCGGTCCGAAAAACCGGACCGGACCGAAAATAACCCGGATCGGACCGAGAAATTCGATCCGATCTTCGGTCCGGATAATCCTACTGTTCGGTCCTCGATACGGTCCGATTCGGTTCGGTCCGGTCCGATCCTAACCCTTTGTGCACCCCTATCTAAGACTACAGAAATTGTTTTTGTACCTTTAATCAATAGATGTACTAATTTAAGCAAATTAGATTAGGCCATTCTAGAAAGTTTCCCAAGCACAAAACATTAAAACAAAAAACAGAAGAACTCTCTGTCTTAAAACTGAGGCATTAGTTTTCTATTTGTCACACTAGTAATACATAGAAGTAATTAAGTTGTATTAAACGCTTATTAGTGTTAAGTATTTTAGCTTCAAATGTTAGAAGTAATATTTTTGTCTTAGTGCCTGTTTGGATTGTTATGGGTACCCAGAAGTGCTTATGGGTATCCACTTTCGTAAAAATGACAAAATTGACATATTTGGTTTGACTTTTTAGAAGTGCTTCTGGTCTGGCAGAAGCTAAAATTTGTAGCCAGAAGCACTTCTACCATTTATTTCAATTACCCTCTTTAATTTTCATCAACAACTCTATCCATCTTCATTACCCTATTTAAATATCTAGAAATAATTACTAAAAAAAATCAAATATACTACTCATGTTCTGTTTTAATTAAAAAAAATCAATATACTACTCATATTCTGTTTTAATTAAGAAAATCAAATATACTACTAAAGTTGACATTTATTCATGTGTAATAGCAGATTGGAACTTTAAACTCCTCAAACATCCTAACGTTGTCCGATTATACGAGGATTATCCTTCTCCTTTTTCTATTGTCTTCTTTCAAATACTCCGAATATTACTACTATAATACATTATATTTTGAACAAACAAGAAATAAATATACCCAAGTTGAAGTATCGAATTTTTTTATTATTTTTGAAGAATTGTCTGAAGAGAGCCGCGACGCCTTCTCCCAAGGGCTGCGGCGTGAAAAATCACTGGAACTTAGGCGTCGCGACTCCTTCCCGAATATTCTACTAATATTGTATTGTAATAATATTCTACTAATATTTAAGTACTATATTGCACTTTAAATTCTATTATCTATTTGTAATTTTTATTTACATACTTTCATTTATTAGTAATTTTTATTTATATGTATTGACTAAATGTTCATTTTGGTAATTCTACATTCAAAAGCAATTTTGATCAAAACTATCCAAACATCATTTATTGATAACAATCAATTTTACATTGTTGCATCCAAACATAAATCACTTAAATTCCGCTATTGGTTTCATGCATGTTTATAATATATGTATCTAAGTCTTGTGTATATTGGTATTGTATACACATATATTCTCTTACATATTATTAGAATTCTTGTACATGTGTAATCATGGTAGTAGTCTTGTATTAGAAAAAGGTATATTTAATTTTCATAATTAAATATTGTATATCATGTATATAAATCTTGGATATTAATGAAAATAATCAAGGAATTATTCTCTTTCATGGTATCAGAAATCTAGGGCAAATTTTTCTTCTCCACAACAAAATTTCGCCACCCTACTCGGAATATTCCTCTCGGCCGTCGGCCGACACCTCCCTCTCCCTTCGAATTTCCCAAAATACTTAATTCTCCTCATGTTCTTCAATCATATCTACCACAAAGAACACCTTTCATTCTGCCCTTGAAGTCTCCAATATAAAAAACAACATTCCTATTGTTCTTGAGATTGTGGCTCGAGTTGGTGGAACCGAAAGGAGAAAAATTGAACTCAGTTGTCATGACGATAGGACTAGCCCCAATAGCTACATTCTTAGCCAATCCGGCTTCCTCTAATGTAAACATGGATCGGGTCTGATAAAATTCCGGCAGGGGGTTACTTTGACGAATAACCGAAGCAACACTGTTATAGGCCACTGACATGCTTGCAAACATCTGAAGAACAAGACGACTATTGCTCACAGGAGCACCCACATTGCGAAGTTGATCTGCCAAGTCCTTGAGTCATTGACAATAAGAAAAAACGTTAGGAAAATTTTCCATAGCAACTTTAGAAAATTTCTGCTCAAGGATAACAATGCGAGAATGACTGTTATCTTGGAAGATATCACGCAATCGATTCCACACCGCCATAGCTGTGGAGTTGGGTTCCATAATCGTCTGTAAAAGGTCGAAGAAAATAGTGGCACAAATCCATTGTAGAACCTTTGAATCAAGCATGACCCATAAGTTTGGATCGGCTGCTTTGGTGGGCACAACTGTTGTAGTCACCGTATCACCCTTCGTAGGAGGAGCTGGAGGGATGATGTGGTGAAGAACTTGATGTGCCATAGCATAAATCTTGAATAATTCCGCCCACGTACCATATTGGATGTTCTCTAGATCATGAACAATAGGAAGAACGCTTTTGATGTTAGAAACTGTGAGGGCAGGATGAAACGTATTTTTATCAGTCATGGTGAATAAAACACGAAGATTCGGAGGAGGGAATTTGTGAGGAAGAAGAAGAGAGGCTCGGGTTTGGTTGGAAATCCGAGGAGGGTCACGGTCAAGAAAAAAAGTGAGAACGGAAGCAAGGATAAAAACCTAGACTCTTGACTTGATGAAAGACATATATATACAAGTTACACTAAGAGAATCTTATTTTTACTTTACATCTAAATTCCTATTCTATAAGGAGATTAACTATACAATTATATGGTAAGACTGGAAGACTAATACTATACAAGTCTAATATACAAATATACCATAAATAATGTGTTATACACGGATGGGCCACTGCACTGCATCAATCCGAAGGCCCACTGCATTGCATTGCTTAACAGTTACATTTGTTGACAAATTCGATTTTTTATTATAGATAATTGGGCCTGGTCTAATCTTCAACCAGCTGAATTATATTTAATTTTTTGCAGTAATATCTCATGGAAAACTAACATATAATAAAAGTAATAGCAGGTTCAACTATTCTTGTGACATGTAAAAGTGAACATTTCTAGTTTTTGATAATCTAGCATTAGTTTTTGCTTAGTAACAGGTTAACTTGAGAATCTGTGTTATCGGTTGGATGAAGTAGAAGTGAGTGCCATACTTGAAACGGAAGAGTTGAGAATTGAGATCACGGTAGTATACATGAGAGTTTGCGGAAATTCATACTACTTTTTTTACTTGTATACCTACTGAGAAGAAAGCTGAAAAAATGATTTAGTTTGGGCAAAATTTCATTACTAAATCACAACTATAATGTTTAATAGTAACTGAGTTGTTTCTATTAAGAGTCTCACATCTAATGAGAACATGAACTCTCGTTATATGAACTTGGACAATCCTCACCCTACAAGCTAGTTTTTGGGGTTGAGTTAGGCCTAAGATTCATTCTTCACATGGTATCAGACCCATTCCAATTCTTTGTTCACCGATGTTGGGCCTCCAAATTATATCATTCACGCTCCAGTTAACAAGGTCTGGGCGTGCGCGGGAGTATTAAGAGTCTCACATCGAATATGGAATGAGAACATGAATTCCTTATATGGACTTGAACAATCTTCACCCTACAAGTTGACTTTTGGGGTTGAGTTAGGCCCAAAATTCATTCTTTACGCTCAAACCCAAAAGCTAGCTTGTAGGGTGAGGATTGTCCAAGTCCATATAAGGAGTTCATATTTCCATTCCATATTCGATGTGACGTTTCTTCAAAGTTATGATGGTATATGACATGTAATCTCATCGAAAGCTCCTTGAGGTTTTTGAGAGTTACATTGACACCCGAAGGTTTCAGCACTTGCTGCTAATAAGATTGACCTAACTACACCTGCAAAGTCACTTGACATTATCTTAAATTAGCCTAGGAACCAGCTATATTCTCATTTATTAATTCTTTATTTTTCTGTTCCAATCATTTTTTCGTTATATTTACATTTTGCTTTGTATCTATTATTAACCATTTTGCTTGCACAAGGGAAAAAATTGAAAACAAAGCACTGTCTCAACTATATTGAATGTAATGAAACTAGAGAACTATTTTTTAATCTTGGGGAGGTTCCAAAATTTGTTTGATAACTCAGGAGCTCTAGAAAAATAGTGTAAATCTTACTGTTTTGACACTTCTACATATACTGCTGCACATTTTTCCCAGGTAAAAACTCTACAAGAACTTGATTAAACATAAAATATACATGGACAAAGAAAGAGAAGAGACTTTGGAGAAGGAAGGAGTACAACTTTGAATAGTGGAAAGCTGAAGGACTTTGTATATGTATAAACAACGTGAAACGCCAATTCTGACTGAATTCCCAGATGGAGAATAGGGCCATGGAAATGATATATGTGAAGACTTTTGGGTTGTATATCGTCTGCAAAACCTTTTCCATTTTCAAAACTCATGAGATTCTTATTTTATCTCTTTTTGCTCATGTTTTCACAATATGTACAACTTATATTTTGGTACAATTGTTCTTGAAATTTGCGCCTATAATTTGTAATGCACGTGCATATATAGTCTATCCATGGTATAAATATTAAATTCTATGAATTGAACCCAGTGAACTGCGAATGAGAATTCAATCGCACATTCACAATACGGAGAAAGAGGAGAGACACTTTGGAGAAGGAAGGAATACCCATGAACTTCCACAATGTGGTTCTGGAGAGGGTGAAGTGTACGCAGACCTTATCTCTACCTTGGTAGGTAGAGTGGTTGTTTCCGAGAGACCCTCAGCTCAAGACAAAGCACAAGCCCAAGCAAGACAAATAAAGTGAGTAAGTCATGATAGCGAATTCTGAAAGAGAAAAAAATAATAATAAATAATGCAAGTAAATAAGATAAACAAAATACACATAGCATCATAAATCAAACGACAAGTGACTATAATGCAATATTGTGCCTACTAGTATGATAGGCTAAGCGAGCCTACAATAATAAATTACAACTACCAGTTTGTAAGCGTATGCAGTACTACACTGGACTACCTACTACCATTCTACCCTAATATGTGTCCTCCATAACACCCAATACTTACTCGGCCTACCTCTACCCTCATGTACCCGTCCATAGCCAACTTCTCACACCTCCGCACTGAGGCATTTGCGTCTCTCCTCTGCACATGCCCGAACCATCTCAACCTCGCTTTCCGCATCTTATCCTCCATCGAGGCCACTCCCACTCTGTCTCGGATATCATCAATTCTAATTTTATCCCTCCTTGTATACCCACACATACATTTTATCATCTTCATATCCGCAACTTTCATCTCTTGGGTATGATAAGGAAGGAGTAAGATACTTTTATTCATCACACACCGAACTATTACAATGTATCATTCTTATATAGACACACCATATGCCATCTCATCATTATCATTAATGCTCTAATTCTCATTAATGGGTCTCTTTTCTCTCCTGGGAAACGCAAAACCTTCCAAACTCCTGAATTAGAATCTAATCTCCGACAATTACTCCAAATTATCTTAATCGATTCCTCTCTTCTCTTTCAATAATCTTGCTTGATCCTTAAAGCTTTCTATCATTTTAAAAAAAATTATCTCTGTTTCCTCATCATCTGCTTGATCAGTAACCTATTTTTTAATCTCTCATCTGTTTCTTGATTGGGTATTGTTTTTCTATCATTTTCACCAAGTATCTTGAGTCTAGTCTACGACGACGAGAAAGGTGAAGGTGGTAGTAAGCAAGATATCATGGGGAGGTCATGTGTCTTCTACGCCGAAAGCAAGACTTTAGACGTGATAGAGTTAAGTGAAAGCTGGTATGAAGTGGTGGAAAGACACAAAAATATTATTGGCAGAATATCCATAAACAGAAAAACTCTCCTGGCATTTTGTAATTGTATGGAACAATCATCAAAGAAGGATGAGAAACGATGCAGAAGCTGGAAGAACCTCTGTCAGCTATACTCATATTTCTTTTACAAAAAATTCAATAACATGGGCAGGTACATCAGGGTGATGAATCTCACACGCATTGTTTGGAACCCTTACCCTTTCCTGCGAAAACCAAAGCATCAAAGACATCAGCCACCTAGTAAAAAACCGACAGTCGATAAAGAAAAATGCTTCAATTATGGACATTATGGACATCCCAGTGGGCCCCCTCACATCAGGTTTTCGAGAAAGTAGAAATAAGAATTGCTTTTAACTTTTTATCGACCCTCTTCTCCGTTCTGGGTCATTTCCTCACTGTGGATCATGAGCCCTTCAAATACAAAGCATGATTTTTCCAAGACGTGCTTCCAACGAGAAAGACTTCAACATAAAAGTCGGTTAGCCCCTTTTTTCAGTTGCAGTAGTTGGTAGTAGAGAGAAAGACTCATATATTTATTAAAAATAAAGAAAAATTTAATGAAGTGAGCTTGGTACCGCGGAAAATTGGATGGATGAGAGAAGGGACTCTCCCAAAAGAGCCCCAACGAAACTTTTTTCCTTATCCCCTATCACATAAATAAAATGCAAAAAGTCACCTAAAGTAATACACTCTCGCATGTCTTCGTGCTAATAACATAGTTGCGTCTCTTTTCGGGAGATGGCTGAGTCTCCTTGTTTTTTGTTCCATTCTCAAGTCCCTGACTTATGAAGTCTGGCTTTATCCCAGACAAATTGAGTCCAAGCTTAATGCCCATTCAATTTCTTATCGATTCCCAACCAATTTTGAGAATAAATGACTCACGACGAGCCAAAATAGTTGAAAACTCTATCGCTGAAAATGAAAGAAAAAAGGGAGGTGCTGCGGAAACTGTTTTTGATAACATAGAAGATGCATAAAAATTAGGAGAAATTCAAATGATAAATAAGTTGTGCTATGGCATTTGCGCTATTTTCAGACCAAGAACAGGGAATAGTGAATTAAAAAAATGAAATTTGTAAAATTTGTATTCAATGCAGATGATCCTAGTTGGACAAAATCTGAAAAAACAGAGTGGAATAAAAGAAATCAGTAAAAAAAATACCTCGCTAGTCACATAAATTAATCACCGAATTGGAACAACAATTGGGTGAATTTAAAGAGGGCGTATTACTGGATCATCAAATTCGTTCACTTTTAAGGGCCTTTAAAGACCGTCCATTATCAGACTCTTATATTTTTTTTTCACCGAGCTTGGACCATGGATCATCAAAGACGCTTGTCTTACTCAGAACAAATTTCGAAGAATATGCTTTTCTTTTTGTAGCAAATGCTACTTTTGCAAAAATGAGGAGGAAACTGTTGAACATTTATTTCTTCATTGTAGTTTTTCGAGGCAATGCTGAGAGTTTTTTCTTTCTATCATGCGAGTATCTCTGATTAGACCACAGAAAATTGACATTGTTTGAAATTTGGCAGGCTCAGAGAATTAAAGAAGATATGGAGGACAATTTCCATCTGTATATTGTGGATTGTTTGGCTGGAAAGAAAGAAGGCATGCTTTGAAGGAAAGATGATACGGATTCCTAGAGTCAAGAACAAATGTCACAAAAATCTATTCTTATGGTGTTGCAATAGCACTCCAGATAGGATGTATCATTATTTGAATTTTTTGAATTTCTTAGGGGGTAATATATAGTGTGATTTATGATTTATTTTGTACTTTGTTTATGTACCAACTTGGTACCAGTTGAATAAAAGGCTTTACTTATAAAAAAAACTCACTAACCGACTAACACACAACAGTTAGTCAGCCAGATCAGCCTATGCATTCGAGCAGTGATATACATTATTAACACAATGTATACATTGCTTGTACACTCTCAGTTTTTACACCCCCCTCAAGTTTGGGGTGAAAGAATTCAAGAACTCATAGCTTGGATAATAAAAACTGATGTTGTGTTATTCCCAGACCTTTTGTCAATGTGTCTGCTAGTTGTAATTTGGAACTGGCAAACTCAATCTTGATCAAACGACACTTGAGCTTTTCTCTCACAAAGTGACAATCTATCTCTATATGTTTGGTTCTTTCATGAAAAATAGGATTAAAAGCTATATGTAATGTTGCCTTGTTGTCACAATATAGCTTAACTGGTACTAAGACCAATACTCTTAGATCTTGAAGCAGTCTTACTAGCCAAAATACATCAGCTACTGCACCTTCCATGCTCCTATATTCAACTTCTGTTGAACTCCTACTAATGATGTGTTGTTTCTTTGACTTACATGATATCAAAGAATCACCCAGTTGTACCATATATCCTGTCATTGATCTTCTTGTGTTTGGGCATGAAGCACAGTCTGCATCACAAAAAATTGTTAAGTTATTGATAGAACTCCTTCTTAACTGTATCCCTTGCCCTGATGTCTTCTTCAAATACCTCGACACTCTTAAATCTGCTTTCCAGTGTGATCTTTTAGGATATTGCGTAAACTGGTGATAGTTTAAGTCAGTCAGCTTCCTTATCAGTTGTTGATAACTGTGAATGTCATGAAAGATTGGATCATCAGTTTTCATGGTTGTATCATCTGCTTCTTTCACCACAGTATCATCCTCCACTGTGTTCAATTTCAAATTCAGCGCTATTGGTGTTGAAGCTGGCTTTGCCCGACTTAATCCCATAGAGGAAATCAACTCCAAATTATATTTCCTTTGGTTCAACAGAATCCCAGCTTTTGACCTCATCACTTCAATGCCTAGAAAGTATTTGAGTTGTCCTAGATTCTTTACCTTGAATTTACTATGCAATGTACTTGGTGCTTCTGCAATCAAATGTTGGCTGCTACCAGTTATCAACAGATAATCTACATACACTAATATCACCATAATATCATTTTTAACTTTCTTGGTAAAAAGAGAATGATCAAAGGAGCTCTGAGAATATCCTACTGCAAGTAAGGCACTAGACAATTTGATATTCCACTGCATAAATGTCTGCTTCAATATATATAAGAATTTCAATAGTCTGCACACCTTGTTCTCCCCTAGCTATTGAAACCCTATGGTAAAGGTAGTTAATGAAGAACCATAAGACTGAATTACCTGGGATGCATGTTCCCATAAGAAATCGCGGAGCCACCCATTAATAGTAATAGAACTCTGCGCAAAGTTTTCTCCCGTGATATGAGTTACCACCCCTTGATCACTTACACTGCCCCAAACATAAACCTCCTCATTTATATCTCATTGGAGGAAAGTATTGTTGACATCCATTTGTAATAGTCGCTAATCATTTGAAGCAGCAATGCTGATCACAGTCTTCACTGTAACCATATTAGCAACATGTGAGAAGGTCTCAAGATAATCTAATCTTTCTTTCTGAGTGTAGCCTTTTACAACCTGCCTTTGTACTTGTCTACTGTAATATTAACCAAGTACTTGATTGTAAATATCCATTTAGATCCAATGGCTTTTTTTCCTGTTGGTAAGGGAACAATTTCCCAAGTGTAATTTCCTTCCAATGCTGCAAGCTCATCTTGCATAGCTGCAATCCACTTTGAATACTGGGAAGCATCTCTAAAAGACTTAGGCTCCACTTTAGATGACATCAATCCCAAATAAGTTTGATAGGATTGAGACAGATGAGAGTAGCTAACATGATTGGAAAATGGATAAGTGCATGAAGCAATAGATTTGGTAGTGGTGACACCGTCTTTATGCTATATAGGAGGTAAGGGAACAATTTCCCAAATGTGATTTCCTTCCAATGCTGTAATCTTATCTTGCATAGCTGCAATCCACTTTGGATATTGGAAAGCATCTCTAAAATACTTAGGCTCCACTTCAAAAGACATCAATCCCAAATAAACTTGATAGGATTGAAAAAAATGAGAGTGGCTAACATGATTGGAAAGTGGATAAGTGCATAAAGCAATAGATTTGGTATTGGTGACACGATCTTTATGCCATATAGGAGGTTTAACTGATCTTGTTAGCCTGTTTTGTTGAGGATAGCTTGTGGAACTGGTGGAATATCATGCTTTCATTATCAACACCCATATCAACTGGATCAATAGCAGGTGCAGGACACTCAACTTTCTCTAATGCATCATATGGATCAACCTCATCATCATTTACATTGTCTCCACCAATTTCTTGAGAAGAAAAAATAGCATCCCCAGAGGCATGGAAACTATCCCTATCTTGTATATCAATAACATCTCTCAACAAAACTGAATGTGGTGGAAACATATCTTCACTCTCAGTTAAGACATCTTCTTTGTAAGGAAATACATATTCTCTGAATGTGACATCTCCGCTAATAAAGTGCACCATCTAAACTAAATCAAATAATTTGTACCCTTTCTGAGTCTCAAAGTAACCAACCAAAACTGCTTTTCAGATCCTAAGAGCAAATTTATCTCCTTTTGGCAATCTACTTGCATGACAAAAACAACCAAACACCTTGAGGTGATCAATTTTAGGTAGTTTATTATGTAACATCTCATAAGGTGATTTACCTCCAAGAACATCTGAGGGTAATTTATTTATCAGATACACAATAATTTTTACACAATCTCTTCAAAAGTGAATAGGTACTGAACTTTGAAATTTTAATGCCCTTGCCATTTCTAAAATGTGTCTATGATTTTTTTATACCACTCCATTTTATTGTGGTGTAAAAGTATAACTACTCTGATGCACTATCCCATTAGTAATAAATTGTTCAAGACAAGAAGAATTGAAGAATTATGTACCATTATCAGATCTAACAGTCTTGACAGTAACTCCAAACTGGTTTTCTATTAATGCTAGAAAGTCTTTCAACACAATGATGACTTCACACTTGGATTGAATTAAGCAGAGCCAAGTATATCTACTGTGATCATCTACTATGGTGATAAAGTAATGTTTCTTGTCATATGTAGGCTTTCTATATGGCCCCCAGACGTCAACATGAATGAGATCAAATATATTGACACTGCTACTTTCACTATTAGGAAATTTCAACCTACATTATTTAGCTAAAGGGCAAACCTCACAGTTGTACTGCACTGCTTTATTTGTAATCCTTTGCAATGCTTGAATATGTTGCATTGTCCCTATTGAAGCATGACCCAATCTTAGATGACATAGCCTTTAATACATGTCATTGTGAGCTTGTAACACTGCTGCCTTGGACCTTGTTCCACCTTCCTGATTATTCACCTTCACCTCTTTCAATATGTACAAAACATCTATTTCTTTACCAATCATCATCACCTTGCCATTGAAGATCCCCTGAAGCACACAAAAATCAGAAAAAATGACACAGAACATGACAATTCCCTGGTTAGCTTGGATACTGACAACAAGTTAAACTTGAAGTCTGGCACATAAAGTACATTCTCTAGTTTTTGAGTCTCTAGTATTTTAGTACTTCCAGATCCTTCAATGTGACATGTAGAACCTGTAGGCACTTGCACACCACTAGACTGTAAATTAAATTATCTAATCTTCTAAGTACATTCAACAAATCCTTGCAAGGAGTAATATGACGAGTTGCACCACTGTCAACTATCCACTCATATGTTTTATGCACATTAGACAATAATGCATCAATACATGTTGTGTTTGCAGATGTGTGACCTCCAGTGCATGTTCTCTCCATTCTATCAACCAAATCCTGATATTGCTCTTCATTGTACCTATATCCAAAATCTTGATCTCCACTCGTAGAAGCTTCATTTGTGAAATGTGATGCAGATTTCAAATCATTATTTCATTTCCCTTCTTTTTTATTTTAAAATCCGGTGGATAATCTATAATTCTATAACATCTTTCATCAGGATGACCTCTATAGTCACAATGCTTGCAAGGTGCTCCAAATCTAGACTTGTACCCTGACCTCTTTTTGCATACAAAGTCATTGATTCCCTATTCCTGTCAATTACACCTAATGTTCTTTGGATTTCCTCTTGTGATGTTACTACATATGCTTCATTTACTATTACTGATCGCTTCCTAGCCAATATACTACTCCTAATTGCACCATAACTTTCATTCAAACCTACTAAAAATTGTAATAACCTCAGTGACTTCAAATGAGCAACATAGGCAACTGACTCATCAAATAATACTGGATAAGGAATCATGACATCCATTTCTGACCACAAATCATTCAATTTCGTGTAATATGTGCTAATTGAATCAGTACCTTGCTTGAGGTTCCCAATCTCAGTCCAGAAATGATATGCTCTTGTGAGATTTGATCTATCAAATTCTCTTCAAAATCCTTTCATATCTTCTTCGCATTAGAGGTATACATAATACCAGGCAACAAACCATTTGTAATTGTGCATGCAATCCATGATACTACAATGGCATTGCATTTTTCCCATTGTTCCTCTAAGGCACCTTTATACATACTTTTTACACATGTTCCATCTATAAAATCAAGTTTATATTTCCCTCTTAGCGCCAATTTTATGGATCTGCTCCATAATTCATAATTTGCTGGTCCGGTGAGCTTCATCGGAACCAATACCACACCAAGTGCATCTGAAGCCTGCAAGTGTAAAGAATGATTGTGATCTAAGACTGTAACTTCATTAACAACCATTGTTGTTCCTCCATTATCAACCTCAATTGTTACTCACTTCGAAACTTTGAATTTTGCTTTGAATTCTTATGATTTCACTTGTTTTCTTCGCGTGATTAATCCCTTTCGGATCACCGCTCTGATACCATATTAAATTCAATGAATTGAACTCAGTGAACATCGATTGAGAATTCAATTTCACATTCGGATCACCGCTCTAACTCACTAACCGACTAACAAACAACTGTTAATCAGCCAGCTCAGCCTATACATTCGAGCAGTGATATACACTACTAACACAATGTATACAGTGCTTGTATACTCTCAGTTTTTACAAGAAATTTCTTCCTTTTTAAGTTTTAGCATTTGGGTTTTGAAATTCCATTAAGAATTGGCTCAACTGGAAAGACTAAAGAGTTCCAATAAGCTAAAAAGTGAACATACAAGAATAAATACCACTATGTAATACAGCCTGACTCTTCTTGCCTCATGTCCATGACATTGAATGTACAATCTAGGCTGGAGCTAATACTTGCTTTGAGGAGGCACCGAGGGATGACGAAGAGCTCAAAGAAATAGAAAAACAGACTAATGGGTTAAGTATGTAACATGCTAGAAGGTGGTGTCACACCATTGCATACACTAGAAGAACTGAGAGTGATGGGCTTCCATTTGATTGTACATCCATTGACAACTCTTTATGTTTCTGCTCGTGCAATGCTTGATGTTCTTAAGACATTGAAGGAGCAAGGAACTGTTAGTAAAAATGATAAAAACAACAAACGGGAAACAGTAAACATCTATTACAAGAACTAGGAAAGTGAAAAACAAAAGATTACAATAAAATAAATAATTTTATCTTAAAACTGGAAACAACAACCAACACTTAATCTAAATCTTTGCTGAGTCGAGTGATGACATTATTTCTTTAAGAAAAGATTCTCCCTATATATCCTTTTACGTTTCTAGGCAATAGTCTCTCAAGATAAAATAACTACTAACACTTGAGCAAAGGAAACTCAAGTGTTTCCCTTGAAGAACTTTTGAGTATTGAAATATGCTAGAGAGAAAGAAGTTTTCAGAGTTTTTGATTTTGTAAGTGTTTCTCAATTGAGACAAAGACCTCAATTTATAGTGTGTAAAATTTATCCCTTCAAGTGCCAAATAATGACATTGAATCACCCATGTAATGACAATGATTTCCCAAGTAATGACACCCATTTATCAGCCAAATAATGGCTGAATAATGCTAGAATGAATGCCATTGAGGGCAGCCCAAATGTCCTAAAAATTAGATTTTTGTTTAAGATTTTCTGTCTGGGTAGCGCCACGGCCGAGCCTCAGAGGCGCCGTGGCGCCGCTGCTCTAGTGACTTCCGGCTGAATTAGAGTCGGGCTCGCCTCAGAGGCACCGCGATGCCGCGACCCTGAAGGGGGTGGCTCTGAGGCTCTCCCTGGCTCCGCTGTGACGCTGTGGCCCTTTTCGGCTCTGCGGCCCTTTTAGACCCATTCCAATATTTACACTATGCACATTTCTTTCTTCATTCACCAACGTGGAACACTTGTTATTTGGACAATAATCGTTCATCATTCTATGTATCAAATATTTTACTTATGTACCAATATCTCTTTCACTAATGAAATTACTATCCTTGGTACAATGTCTGCATGAGTGTGGAAACGACGTTTCCAGCGTGCGAGCCCCAATTGTTTAAATCTAAATAATGGGATAAACGTTATTCCACATTGATACATTTCCAACAATCCCCTATTGAAAGAGATTTTGACGCACTCACAATGTGCCTTTTCTAGCAATCTTTAAGCGGACTGATGTTGCATCAGGAGAGGTAGCTTCCGCTTTGAACCTTCCTTATTTGAATACCATCAGACTTACTTACTGCACGGTGTATGTGATGTCTTAAACCGTCAGTGTTTAGTGTAAGCCAACTCAACGGTACCAACACAACAACTACTCTTACTCTGTTCTTCTTAATGTTTTGTCCGTTGTGGTCGTGGACACTCTTGGATTCTTAAGTGTGTTCATTTGAGGCGGCCTGTCCTCGCACTTAAATATGTGGTCTCCTACAAGATATCCTACTATACTCCACTTAACAAGTGTTGGGAACCATTAAAAAAATTCCAAACCTAACCTCAATCGTTGAGGATCATTAAGGGTTTTGGAAACTTAACCTCTACACATATTGTAGATAGCATTTAATGTCTATTGCGGGAGCAGACTTAGGTTTATATTCCTTACATAAATCATAACCTGAAGTGCTCTTGCTTTCACTGAAGCGCTCAACTGAACCTTTACAATTTAGTTTTCCCATTAAACCTAATTCCTGGGATCTCTAGTCAGTAAGGTTGGGTTACCACCGTATCAGTCCTTATTGTTTGGGTTTCAACTTTATTCCCCTATACAAGCAGAACATCTGATCTCTGGGTATGCCCTTAGTCAAAAGGTCTGCTATGTTATCCTTTGATTTTACATAATCAATGGAAATAATACCCGTGGTGATCATCTGCCTAATGGTTTTATGTCTCCGTCGAATATGATGAGATTTTCCGTTATATATAGAACTTCGTGCCTTCCTAGAGCCGACTGACTGTCGCATTGGATCATTACAGAAGGTACGTGTTTGTCCCAATATGGGACGTCATCTAAGAAGTCATGAAGCCACTCAACTTCTTCTTCTGCTTTGTCTAAAGCTATAAACTCCAACTCCATCATCGATCGGGCGATGCAAGTTTGCTTAGAGGATTTCCAAGACACAACCCCACCACCAATTGTAAATATATACACACTTGGTGGACTTGGTATTCTCTATATCAGATATCCAGTTTGCATCACTATACCTCTCTAGTACAACTGGATATCTTGAATAATGTAACTTGTAAGTTAGCGTGTATTTTAAGTACCGTAGTACCTGATTCAACGTTTTCCAATGTTCATTACTTGGATTACGGGTAAACCTAGCCAACATGTTGACTGCATAAACGATATCAGGTCAGGTGCAGTTTGTTATGTACATAAAACTCCTAATCACATGAGCATATCGCTCATGGCATATGGGCCCACCACGATTTTTACCAATTTTCTGATTCATATACAGTGGTGACTTCATCGGCGAACTGTCGAACATCTCAAACTTTCTCAACATACCCTCGATATAGTGAGACTGAGATAAGACCAGTCCATCAAATGTCTTAGAGATCTTGATTCCTAAGATGACATCTGCAATACCCATATCTTTCATGTCGAAACATTGTTTCAGCATATTCTTAGTCTCTAGGATCAAACTAGGACTACTCTTTCTTATCAACATATCATCTACGTAAAGACATATCATAACGAACGAGTCAGAATTATATTTCATGTAGACACATTTGTCACACTCTTTAATGGAGAAACCCTTCGATAGTAGAGTACTATCAATATTTTTGTGCCATTACCTCGGGGCATGTTTCATCCCGTACAGAGATTTGACAAGTCGATAGACTTTCTTCTCTTGCCCTGGGACCACATACCCCTTGGGTTGATCCATATAAATTTCTTCTTCCAAATTACCATTTATGAAGGCTATCTTGACATCCATTTGATGTATCTCAAGGTCACACAATGCTGCAATCGCAATGAATACTCGTATGGATGTCATTCTAGACACCGGGGAGTACGTGTCGAAATAGTCAAGGCCTTCCTTCTGTCGAAAGACCTTGACTACCAACCTGACATTGTACTTGTCTATAGACCCATCTGCGCTATACTTCTATTTGAGTATCCACTTACAACCCAACGGTTTTTTTTTCCGGAGTAAGATCAACCAACTCTTAAGTATGGTTATGCAGGATGAAGTCTATTTCACTCTCAATATCTTCTTTCCAGAGCGGTGCTTTTGGTTTTGACAACGCTTCAACAATTGTATGTGGTTCATTATGAACTATATAAGCTACAAAGTCAGGACCGAAGGATGTATCCTTACCGACCCTTTTACTTCGTCTTGGTTCCATCTCTGAAGTCTCCAAGTTCTGAGAATATGGAACACTAGATTCCGGATATTCAGCCACTTCAGAGTCCACTAGATCTGAACCATCTAGATCCGGAAAGTCAACGACTCCTGGTTCCTGAGAGATTAATTCATAACTTCATTTGCGAGAGGTTATATCTCTTTCCTTTCTAGGAAAAAATATCCTCAAAGAATTGGGCAATCCTTGATTCCATGATCGTACCCCCGTGGATATCTGGTACATCTGACATATGCACTAAGAAGCGATAAACACTATTATTATTTGCATATCCGATGAAAATTCAATCTACAGTCTTAGGTAATATTGACCTGCTTAGGCTTGGGTACTTCAACCTTTGTCAAACAACCCCACACATTCAGATATTTGTAGGTGGGTTTCTTTCCCTTCCATAACTCATATGGAGTTTTGTCCTTACACTTATGTGAGACTATATTAAGAATTGTATTAGCGGTAAGGACAACTTCTCCCCACATATTTTGGGGAAGACCAGAATTGATGAGCAAGGCATTCATCATTTCCTTCAATGTACGGTTCTTGCATTCAGCGATACCATTTTATTGAGGTGAGTATGGAGCCATCGTTTGATGAACAATGCCCGATTGGGCACAATATTCCTTAAATGGCATTACATATTCTCCCATTTATCTCTACGAATTGATTTAATTCGTACGCTTAGTTGGTTTTCAACTTCTACTTTATAGCGTTTGAACGCTTCAAAGGCTTTATCCTTACTTTTAAACAAGTAAATGTAACAATACCTTGTGCTATCATCTATAAATGTCACAAAATACTTGTTTCCCCTCTAGTTTGTGCAAACTTTAAATCACATATATATCTATGTGAATAAGTTCTAGAGGAGCGGTATCCCTTTCAACGGATCTAAAGGGAGTCTTAGTGAGTTTTGCCTCTACGCACACCTCACACTTACGTTGAGGGTTTACGTGATAGACGACAATAACTCCAACTTTACCAACCTTTGGATGGATTGGTAGTTTACATGTCCTAATCTATGTTGCCATAAATTAGAAGACTCAATCAAGTAAGAAGAAACTTCAGTTTTATTGGTTGAACTTATGATAGACATAGTGTTAACCTTAAAGAGGACTTCACATACGAAGCCCCTTACCACAAAGGTTACATTCTTGGTGATTACAAATTTATTGGACTCAAATACTAGCCTAAAACTAGCATTAACCAATACAGGACCTGAAATTAAATTCTTTCTAATCTCAGGGACATGTTTCACCTCCTTCAGAGTGAGCTCCTTGCCAGAAGTCATCTTAAGGAATACCTTTCCTACCCCCAGCACGTCAGAGGAAGCGTTGTTACCCATGAACAACTTCTTGTTTGTAACTAGTGTAAACATGGAGAAGGTACATGTGTCCATCCACCATTGCTTGGGATTCTCTACAAGGTTTGCTTCTAGCACCACCGCAGACAACTCCGCAATCATGTCGTCAAGAAGTGTGTCCTCGACGACGTTAGCATTTGCTTTGCCTTTGGCCTTCTAACTTTGCTCCACCTTGAGCTTGCGATAGTCCTTGATCATGTGACCAGTTTTGCCACAGTGGTGACAGTTTCCCTTGATCTTCACAACTGTCTAGTCTTGCCATCTTTCTGGAACTTGCGCTTCTTGCTTGGGTTCCCTTTGGCATCAATCAGATTTGCCTTGGCCTCAGCAGGTTTCTTTCTCTTAGGCAATGACTTCTTATTATCTTTTTGAATTTGCAGTTTGATAATAAGCTCTTCAAAGGTCCATTTTCTTTATCTTGAGTTTTAATTAACTCATGAACTCACTCCATGAGTGAGGCAACTTTTCAATTAGTGATGCAACAAAAAACTACTCAGTTGGTTTCATACTCTCCAAATTCAGGCGATGTAGAATCATTTGGAATTCCTGGACTTGAGACATCACCGTCTTGCTATCCACCATTTGAAATTTCAAGAATTTCCCAAAGATGATTTTCTTTGTACCTGCATCTTGTGAGTTGTACTTCTTCTGAAGTTTCTCCCACAACTCTTTGGTGGTGCTTACTGTACAATACACCATGTAGAGCGAGTCTGACAAGCAGTTCACGATGTAGTTCTTACACATGAAATCATTATGTTTCCATGCATCAAGAGTTATTTCTAGGAGAGCCTGGAAATCTTGGCCCCCAGAGAGTCTGCACCATCTTCTGATTTAGGCGGGTCTTCTGTGACACAACGTGCCACTCCTATTACGGTTAGGAAAAACAATATCTTCTGTTGCCATGTTTTGAAATCAATTCTCATGAACCTTTTAGGGCGTTCATAGTGAAACCCGGCAAGAGGAGGGATTCTAACATTCCCTTGAGCAGCAGTGGGAAAGGCAGCGGTGTTTCCTTGAGGAGCAACAACAGAGGGAGAGGTGTTAGGCAATTTCCACGTGCTCAACGCAAGTGTATGTATCGTTCACAAGTAATATAGTCTGGTAATACCGAATATCGTCCTCAGAGACTGGTTATCAAGTACCGATTATCTAAGCTTTAGTTTCTATTTGGTGAATGTTAATTTGTTTGTATTTTTATCTAATAACTAAAACTAAGTAATTACAGAAAATAAACTAATTATGATAATACTTTGGTTTAATTCAGTTATGAAGGAATTAGGGCTTCCAATATCCTCAACTATCCACTCTTTTCAATTCTTAATGCAACTAGAATGACTTCTTCTTCTACGTTAAGATAGCGGTTAACTAGACTGTCTTATATTCCGGTTAGGATATATAATCACTCAACCCCAGTGCAGAACCCTTCTATATTTCTATGATAGGATTTATCACATAGGAGGATTAAGAACAATAACCTATAATGCTACACAAGTATCGGGGTACTTTCGTCTGCGATTTTAACCTATGTCTATTCAATTACAACATATCCAAATCTCTCATCTCGGTTCTTGATTCGAAATCATATAGATTATGATAATTAATGGCCAGTTAACTATCAAACATTCATACCAAATATTGAATAAATCTTAATCAAGTGAAGAAAAAATCAAACTAATGCATTAATTCATGAAATAGAGTTTCAAGCGATTCAATAAGAAAACCCTAATTAAGTAATTAGCTCCTAAACATTGTTACGTCAAGAACTAATACAAACCAACATAAACTGAAATAAAAACAAAGAAAGGAAAAAGAACTTGAACCAAAGTTGTCTCCAATATTGTGTTGTAGCCTCCTTTCTTCTCCCCAAAGTAGAATATGGAATATGTACTAGGTGAATAATGAGGCTAGGGTTTAGGGATTTTATAGTTGAGAAAATATGGATTTCGGGCCCTAAAAACCGTGTCAGAATCGGCCCAGAACGTGATTCCGGCTTGAAATATTTTATCTTAGGTGCATTTCCCTCTGGAATATTATTGTTTGGGTACGATCGGACATTTTCCGCCTCGGCACCGCGGTGCCGAAAGTACTGCATCAATTTTTTTTCCTTTTCGAAACCTTGTCTTTTTCTCATCCGAACTTCGTCTGATTTCTTCTATACTTCCCGGGACTTCTTAGGCTTCATTTCTTGGCCTTTTCTTGTGCAATTACACCTCAATTAATCTCATTTCATCTTCTTTTTGTCATTTCTCCATTTATGACCGTTGTGACTCAAAAGAAAGAAAAACGACCATAATACTATACTAAACACAAACAAAATGAGTAAAATACTAACTAAAATGACTCAAAAAATGTATATAAAATATGCCTAACAAAGTCCGAAACTTAAATTTTACTCGCCCTCGAGTAAAGCACAAGACTGATCGGTGTATTTTATATACACCTTTCGAGTCAGTTTTAGTTAGTCTTTTGTCCCATTTTGCACATATAATTGTCGTATTAGGATAGTTTTTCTTTCTTTTGAGTCAAAGTGGTTAAAATGGCCAAATGGCGGAAAAGGAGCAAAAAGAGGAGATGCCAGAGCTGAAAACAGAGAAAATCGCGAACAAGACTAAAATCCAGACCAGCGCGGCTCACTGCCGATCAGCGTGGCGCGGCGCCATCATTCGAAGAAGGTGCGAAGATCCAGGCGCGGCTACTAAAAAGCCGCGGCGCCACTATCGAGAGGGCGAAGACTCGGCGCGCGACGCTAAACATCCGAGAGCTACAGAAGATTCAGCGCGCTGCGCCGAAGCGAATAGCGGGCAGCGGTGCCAAAACACCGACGGATTGCAGAACTTAGCGCCAGCGCAGCTGAAAAATTAGGTTTTGGACGAATTTAGGCGGGCACGAAGGAAAAGAGGAGGCGGTTTGCATCCTATAAAAGGAGAACCTAGGCGTTTGAGGTTCCCTTCTGCACAACACAAGACTTTTTGCTTGGAGATTGGACACCTTTAGTTTAGTAATTTCTTTTCCTTTTCTTTACTTTATTCCAGTTTTGCATGATGAACATGTAATTAGTACTTGTCATCTTTATGGCTAGGAACTAATTCTCTTATAGGGCTTTCTATGTTGAACTTCTTGAAACTTATGTTATAAATTAATGCATGCTTATGGTTATTGTTCTTATTGAGAGATCTATCCAATAATTGAGTTGAATTCTTGGTAATTAATTGACAACTAATTATCACTATATGATTTCTAATCAGTTACGAAAAGGGGGATTGTGAATATCTTTGTAAGTTGGGTAGACATTCTTGAATTGGGGATGAAAATACCTCAATTAGTATGTAGCGTTGATGAGAGGCTTAACAACCCTAATTTTGCGCATTGTGTGTGACGGTCAACTAGGTTTTTGTTCTTAATCCTCCTATAAAGTTACCCTTATCAGCGAAAGTTAGGTAAGAAACGATACTGGGGTTGAGTGTTTATATAACCCTAACGGGAGTATAAAACGATTTCGTAAACCTGCTTTCTCCAAAAGAAGAATACCATAAGTAATGCATTAGCAAGTAGCATAAGCGGATAGTGAGGATACATAGAAGCCCTATTCTCATCACAACTGAAGTAACCCTTTATAATTGAATAGCTTTTATAATTCGTAGTTATAAACAACCAAATCAATTATCAATTCGCCAAATAGATACTAGAAAATAGATAGTTGGTACTTGAACCCTAATCCCAGAGGACGATATTCGGTCTTATCTAAGACTATACTACTTGATACGATATCGTGCACTTGCGTTTGAGTGTGTGCATCTTAACGCGCATCAAGTTTTTGGCGCCGTTGCCGGGGATTAGGCATAGTTCAATATCAAAGTTGTCTATTTTTAATTTCTAATTTGGGTTTTTACTTTTCTTTTAATTTTTACGTTTTTCTTTTGAAAGTTCGAGGTGCCGTGATTCTTTGTTGGTTTTGATTTATCTCAGGAATTTATTAGATATGGATTTTTACTGTCCATATGACAGAGAACCAACCATAGAAGAAGAAAGAGAGGAATTAAGAGAAACTATCCTCAGTCTCACGAGGTACCAAAATCAGTTCATAGACGAAACAAGAATGGCCATGCAGAAATTGGAAACGCAAATAGCAGAGCTCGCGATCATATTCAACAGCGAAACATATGAAGAACAATCTGCACCTGAGGTAGGCAATGAGGAGACACAATGTCAGGAAATTGACCTGAAGGATGCCGAATTAAGGGAGATAGAGAGTTCGCGTGCAGCCGCGCCGATGAGCGTGGCTGCGCGGCAAGGCTCGAGACAATCTGAGAGCGATCACGAGAAGGTTACGGCATCCGAGGCGATCAGAAAGTGAGAGCCGCGCGAAAATCGGCGCGGCGCCGTAACCTGTAAATAGAAATCGACCATGTGGCGACCACCCCGGTGATGATACCATATCCTCGAAATTAAAAACATGCACCGACAAGCAATTCTCCATTCGTGAGGTCCTCAAACAATTGCAACTCAATATCCCGTTCTTTGAAGCATTAGAACAAATGCCGAGCTCGTCAAGTTCATGAAGGATGTGCTTAGCAAAAGAGGAGGATATGGGATTACGAAGCGATGATGTTGGTGAGGAATGTAGTGCCATCTTACGAAACAACTACCTCGAGATTACAAGACCTGGAAGCTTTACCATCCCATGTACTATTGGGAAGTTTGAATGTCGAGAAAGCAGCATGCGACTGGGAGCGGACATAAATCGATGCCTATCTAGTTTTCGCAAACTAGAAATGGGAGAAATCAGACCTACAAACATCACTCGTAGTTAGTGACGCTCAATTGTTCATCCGGAGAGTCATCAAGATATCTTAGTGAAGGTGGACAAGTTCATCTTCCCACGACTTCGTTATCTTAGACATACAAGATAACGATGGAATCCCCATCATACTTGGCGCACCGCTTAGCCACGGGCATGCACTCATTGATGTTCACAAAGGGAATTGAAGCTTGAGTAGACAAAGAAGAGGTGATTTTCAATGTGTTTCGCAAAGAACTTTTCAGAGGCCAAAGATAATCGCTCACCATTGACCTTAGCGAAGAAGCGATGTCACCAAGAGTTCTGATATGATGATCGGCTTGAAGAAATCACCACATGGGATGATGACAGTAGAAACGATCCAGATCTGATGGAATATGCAAATTGGATGAATGCTTATGAAAAATGGGATACAAGGACAATGAAGTATGAAGAGCTGGGACAGTACGGAAAGATCATTACCATCCACAGAAGGCCCGGATTTAGAATTAAAAATCCTACCCAATCATCTACAATACCAATACCTAGGTGAAGAAAAAACCACCGGTGATCATTTCACGCCACATCCACGAAGAGATTGATAAACCGCTAAGAGTACTAAAGAACCACTGGCGGGCTATTGGATGGACACGAGCAGACATACACGGGATACGTCCATCAACGGTAATGCATAAAATCCGTCTAGATGAGGAGAGCAGACCATCCATCGAAGCCCAAAGCGGCGAACCCAAATATGAAGGAGGTAGTAAGGAAGGAAATCCTAAAATGGCTCGATCAGAGTAATTTACCCCATATCGATAGCACACGGGTAAGTCCAGTACAAGTGGTGCGAAAAGGGTGGCATAACAGTGGTGGCTAACGAAAGAAACGAACTCATCCCCTCGAGAACAGTCACCGGATGGAGAATCTGCATTGACTATCGCAAGTTTAATAAAGCAACTAGAAAAGACCACTTCCCATTGCCATTCCTAGATCAAATGTTGATGTACTCGCGAGCATAACTATTATTGCTTTTTGGATGGATACTCGTGGTATCACCAGATTGCAATAGCCCGTAAGATCGTGGAAAGACAACATTTACTTGCCCTTTTGGCACATTTGCATTTAGACGAATGCCATTTGGACTCTGCAATGCACCTGCAACCTTCCAAAGGTGTATGATGGCAATTTTCTCAGATATGGTAGAGAGGACTATAGAGATCTTTATGGATGATTTTTCGATATTTGGAGCATCATTCGATGAGTGTTTAAGGCATTTAGAAGCAGTGTTAAGCCGGTGCGAAGAATCTAACCTTGTGCTAAATTGGGAGAAGTGTCACCACGGTAATGAAGGAATCGCTTGGGACACAAAATATCAAACCAAGGTATTGAGGTGGACAAAGCAAAGATTTCGTGATCGAAAATCTACCACCCCGAGATCAACAAAAAGTGAAGTTTCTCGACATGCAGTTTTATAGAAGATTTATCAAGGATTTTTCAAAAGTCTCAAAGCCTCTTTCCACATTGCTAATGACGAGTTGCCTTCGACTTCAATAAAGAATGCCTATCCGCATTTCAAACGCCTCGAGAAGCTCATTTCAGACCTATAGTCATTGCACCAAACCGGGAGCTCCGTTCAACTAATGTGCGATCTGGCGACTATGCGATTGGAGCGGTGCTTGGACAGAGAATCGACAAGGTATTTAGATCCATTTACTATGCTAGTAAAACTCTAAATGACGCACGCTAAATTATGCAACTCAAAAAGAACTACTAGCTATAGTATATGCATTTGAGAAATTCGTGCCATACTTGATCGGAATAAAGTGATAGTATACACCGACCACTCGCTATAAAGTACTTGATGACAAAGAAGGATCGAAGCCTCGCCTCATTCGATGGGTCCTACTTCTACAAGAATTTGACGTAGAGATTCATGATAAGAAAGGAACATAGAATTCGATCATGAACCACATCAAGACCGAAAACACAGAGCCGTAACACAAGGATGTGCAAATAAATGATCATTTTCCGCATTTAACAACTATTTCGAGTAAGTATGAATTCTAATTTTCCTTGACGCTGATTTTGTTAACTTTCTTGCGGCTAAAGTACTACCCCGTGCTTGTCAAGACATGAAGTGAAGAGGTTTTATTGAGTAAAGCATTACTATTGGGAGGAACCAATGTTATACAAACACCGTGACCAAGTCATCAAAGCGATGTATACCGAGGAAGAGATGCACCGTTCTCACCCATTGCCACACCTTATCATGTGGTGGACACTTTGGGGCATCAAGAACAGCGGCAAAGGTATTGCAATGCGGATTCTATTGTGACACTCTTTAAGGATGCCCATACCTTTGTGCAGAGATGTGATAATTGTCAGAGAACAGGGAACATCTCAAGACGAAACGAAATGCCTTCGCAAGGGATATTGGAAGTAGAATTATTCGATGTGTGGGGAATCGATTTCATGGGGCCATTCCGCCATCCTTTGAAATCAATATATCCTTCCGCGATTGACTATGTGTCCAAATGGGTAAGCGTGGCCATCAAAGAAAACGACAAAGAAGATCTGCTCAAAACTTCCTCCAAAAGAATATTTTCACGTTCGGCACCAAGAGCTCTCATCGATGTGAAGGAAGCCATTTCTGTAATAGACAGCTGAATTCATTGCTTTCCCGATATGGAGTTTACCACCGCACTACAACTGCTTATCACCCTCAAGCGAATGGGCAAGCGGAAGTATCAAATAGAGAAGTAAAGAGCATATTGGAAAAGACGGTGAATGGCTCAAGGAAAGACTGGTCTATCAAATTGGATGACGCATTATGAGCATACCGGACAGCATTCAAAACACCAATTGGTATGTCACCTTATAAATTAGTCTTTGGTAAAACATGTCATTTGCCAGTGGAGTTGGAACACAGAGCATACTGGGCAATAAAGAAGTTAAACATGGATACCACGGCAGCAGGACATAGGAGGCTACTACGGTGGCGAATTAGATGAATTCACACAATGCCTATGAGAATGCAAAGATCTACAAGGAACGAACGAAAGCATGGCACGATAAGAACTTGATACCAAAAGACTTTCAAGAAGGACAACAGGTGTTGTTATTTAACTCAAGGTTGAGATTGTTTCCTGGCAAGTTAAAATCACGTTGGACAGGACCATACACGGTGGTAAGAGTATTCCCATATGGAGCGATTGAAATAAAAGGGAGAGAGGGAGCCGCCTTCAAGGTGAACGGACAGAGGTTAAAACCCTACCTGATCAATGAAATGGAGTACATGAACCTGGTAACTTCTCATACCTTAAAATAACAAGGAACTTGCGTCCGGCTAAAAGACGTTAAAAAACGCTTCGTGAGGCAACCCAATGTTTTTAATTATGATATTTCAATGTCTGTTTTTATTTTATTTCATCTTGATCAGTCTCACGGTCTTGGGTTCTTGTGTCTATGTTGTGTTGACAGGTGAAAGCCAATGATGTGGAAGGCGAAAAATGAAGAGAAGCCAAGGATACCCAGAAAAATCGCCATAGTGCCGCGGCGCCCATTTGCAGGCATGGCGCGCAAACGATCGTAAGACGCCCGAAGTTTTCGCGGCTGATTCTGGCCGCGGCGCTACAACGGAAAATTTGAATTCTGGAAGACACCCTGAGCCGAAGGTCCTATCGCCAAATCAAAACACCAAGAATGCTCCTCCCCTCACGGAATTCAAAGCATTATCCATCGCCACCACCACCATTTTAGCCAAAGTCTGTAAGTGTCTTTTCTCTTATTTTCTTTGAGTCTTGCACACATTGGGGACAATGTGTGATTTAAGTTTGGGGGTGTTTTATTTGTGTGTCATGTTATGTTTTATTTAAGTCTTTTTATTTGTTTTATGTTTATTTTGAGTCACCAAATTTTTTCTTTTTTGAGTCATAATTGCTCACAAAGATCATGTATCTTTGATTGCTAGAAACACCTAGTGAAGTAAGGTAGAATAATGTAACGGAATTAAAGCAACTATCTAAACACTTAGGTTAGATATGCCAAAAACTCACATAATCTGTCTATTTGGAGTTTCTTGCTTGAATTATGCATGCTAAATGATAAAGGCTTATGTGTTATGATTGCTTGCTATTTGAGGCGAAATAGTTAGGATATGCATGTTAGGGAGATGACTCAGGCATTTTTTTGATAGTCAATTCTTACCATTCTTTTCTATCCTGTACTTTAAAAATATCCCTAGTCGACCATCGAGCCAAAATTGAAACTTCTTCTTTGACACCCTATATTCCCACAAATTGTACCATAAGTGAAAATATGAAATAGTGGAGTACATTGTGTTAAAGAGAAGAAACAAAAGAGTGAACAAGTTTGATGCACCAATGGAAAAGTAATAAGAAAGAGGCAAAGCCTAAGTTTGGGGGTGCTATTAGTATAATACACTTCACTCTCCCAAAACAAAAGAGGGGAAGGATAGAATTGAAGTGAAGGAAAGAATCAAAAGAAAAAGGGAAAAATTGAAAAGCCAAAAGAGCTTATGGTACAGAAAAATGAGCCTAAATGCCTATCTTTACCAACCCCTACCTAAGCCTACATTACAACCCTTAACGTCCTGAAGATCTCTTTTATGCATATCTAGAATTAGTGGAGAATAGCAAGTAAGCATGTCATAGGAATTCTTGAATTTATATGCATGATTTAGTATATTGACTTCCATTAAGCATGATGAATATGAGTTTGCGAAATATTTAGCTTCATGTGTTTAGTGTGCTGAAAATTTCATGTTATATGTTCCTGCATATTATTCTGTTAACCTTCATGTTTTTCTAGTTAACATTTATGCAGCAAAAGTGATTAATGACAGGGAGTCTTTTATTTTTCGTTTCTTTGAGTCGTTTATTTTTATTTCTTTCTATCTTTGCTCGAGGGCGAGCAAAGGTTAAGTTTGGGGGTATTTGATCGGTGTATTTTATATACACCTTTCGAGTCAGTTTTAGTTAGTCTTTTGTCCCATTTTGCACATATAATTGTCGTATTAGGATAGTTTTTCTTTCTTTTGAGTCAAAGTGGTTAAAATGGCCAAATGGCGGAAAAGGAGCAAAAAGAGGGCAAAAGAGGAGATGCGAGTCAAAACAGAAAGTGGCGAACAAGGCTAAAATCCGGACAGTAGCGCGGCCTCCTGCGATCAGCGGTCGCGCGCCCATCATTCGTAGAAGGTGCGAAGATCCAGCGCGCGGCGCGCGAACGCGCGCCACTATCCGAGAGGGCGAAGACTCAGCGCGCACCACCGAAGACGAGCGGCGCGGCGCGCGCTAAACATCAGGAGCTACGAAGATTCAGCGCGCGGCCTCGCAGCCAGATAGCGGTCGCGGCGCCAAAACACCCGACGGATTGCGAGAACTTGGCCGCGGCTATGCAGGGCCGCGGCGCCGACGCGGAAAAATTAGGTTTTTGGACGAATTTCTGGGTCAGGCCTGAAGGAAAAGAGGGAGGCGGTTTGCAGCCTATAAAAGGAGAACCCTAGGCAGTTTTTGAGGGTTCCCCTTCTTGCACAACACAAGACTTTTTGCTTGGAGATTGGACACCTTTAGTTTAGTAATTTCTTTTCCTTTTCTTTACTTTATTTCAGTTTTGCATGATGAACATGGAATTAGTTCTTGTCATCTTTATGGCTAGGAACTAATTCTCTTATAGGGCTTTCTATGTTGAACTTCTTGAAACTTATGTTATAAATTAATGCATGATTATGGTTATTGTTCTTATTGAGAGATCTATCCAATAATTGAGTTGAATTCTTGGTAATTAATTGACAACTAATTATCACTATATGATTTCTAATCAGATTCTGAAAAGGGGGGATTGTGAATATCTTTGTAAGTTGGGTAGACATTCTTGAATTGGGGATGAAAATACCTCAATTAGTATGTAGCGTTGATGAGAGGCTTAACAACCCTAATTTTGCGCATTGTGCGTGACGGTCAACTAGGTTTTTGTTCTTAATCCTCCTATAAAGTTACCTTATCGTGAAAGTTAGGTAAGGAACGATACTGGGGTTGAGTGTTTATATAACCCTAACGGGAGTATAAAACGATTTCGTAAACCTGCTTTCTCCAAAAGAAGAATACCATAAGTAATGCATTAGCAAGTAGCATAAGCGGATAGTGAGGATACATAGAAGCCCTATTCTCATCACAACTGAAGTAACCCTTTTATAATTGAATAGCTTTTATAATTCGTAGTTATAAAAAACCAAATCAATTATCAATTCGCCAAATAGATACTAGAAAATAGATAGTTGGTACTTGAACCCTAATCCCAGAGGACGATATTAGGTCTTATCTAAGACTATACTACTTGATACGATAACGTGCACTTGCGTTTGAGTGTGTGCATCTTAACACGCATCAAAGACAAAAACAAAAACAAAACAAACGAAGACTCTATGAAATGGATCAAGTAGCTATAACAATGCTTCTTCAAAATCATGGATGAAAGATGGGATAATATGTTAGAACATATATAGCATGAATAATTAGCAATCTAGAATTTCAAGTTAGATATTTCGCAATTTCACTTAGATCATGGTCAATGGAAATACAAACATCTAACCTATGCATGTCAATTTCATTTCATCTTTTCCCAAAATGCTATAGACTTGTTTACTTGTTATTCTCCACTAATCATAGACATACACATTAAAGATCATTAGGACTTTTAAGGGTTGTAATGTAGGTTTAGGCAGGAGTAGGTAAAAATAGACATTTAGGCTCAATTACGTACTATAAGCTTTTTTCATTCAACTACTTTTCCTTCTTTTTGATTTCCTTTTTAATATCTCATACGTATTTTTCCCCTCTTTTATTTTGATAGAATGAGATACATTATAAATGACAGACACCCCCAAACTTAGGCTTTTGCATATTCTTCATTGAGGTGCATCGAATTTTTCAATTATCTTTTTGTTTCTTTTTCAACATTTTTCATCCCACTAACTTTCAATTATCACTTATGGCACAAACAGAGAATCATAGGGTGTCAAACAAAGATCTTATTTTAGGCTCAAAGGGGCTGACTAGTGATGCAATTCATGTCAGGGCGGGTAATGAATGGTCAGAAGGGTTATCAAAGAAATGTATGAATCATCTCCCTAAACATGTATATTTTAACTATTTCGCTTCAAATAACAAGCAAATAAATTTACTAGACATTTTTCATCTTTTCTTTACATAACTGACACACATAAGCTAAGCACAAATATCTAAAGAATTAGATGTCATGAATTTTTGGCATATCTAACTTAAGAACACAGAATGTTGCTTTCAATTCCATTACATTATCCCACTTTATCCATTTAATGTCTTTAGCAATTACAACATACTTGATCCATAAAAAAAATATTGACTTACAAAACACATAGAACAAACAAAAAGTCAATAAAAAGGATTCAAAAACAGACATACAAAACAAACTAAGATCCCCCCAAACTTAAACGACACACTGTCCCTCATGTATGAAGACTAAAAATAAGGGACAACTTACTGACACAACACATCGATCATAACGGAGGTCTGCGATGAGATTCTGGAAATTGCACATCTTTTGGGCTTTCTGAAGTTTCAGCGCTTTTGATTCTTTCCCCCTCAGGGTCAGTCCCTAGTCCACCTGCCATCAAAAAATAAGACAAAACTCAAGACTGTGAGACTGTTCAAGATAAAATAAAACAAACTAAAATAAAAATTAAACTAACATAATTAAAAACATTGGATTGCCTCCCAACAAGCACTGTCTTTAACGTCTTTTAGCCGGACGCAATTAACCTTTACTAGTGCCCATTGGATCCTTCTGCGAACTGCTTGCAATTCGCACAGTCATTGTTGCATGTCTCACTTTTCCTACAACACCTTTTTCAAACAAGGGCCTCATATTTAAGATTATCCCCCAATTACACAAGACAGTCTTGTCTTCTAGGATCTTTATAATGTAGGGATCAGTGAAACTCCCTACATCTCTCAACTTTTGGGGGTGCCCTTGAGGGTATGGACTTTCTGGTTGGGGCTCAGCAATGGTAGTTAGTGGTGTCTCTTCTGCAACGGGTATAGGAAAAAGAAATTCTAAGGAATCCAAAAAGGTGAAAAGTTGGATCTTAGTAACCTCTTCTTTCTCTACACCAACTATCTCTCTCAATTCATTATCATTCTCAATAGCTTGTTGTGGTTCAGGTTCCTCACTCTGTTTATCACTCCCCACAATTATGTCGCTAGACAGATTTTCTTGCGGTACGTTGCTCACCATATACATCAGCTGCCCTATTTGTGTCTCCAATTTTTTGATGGACACCTTTGTATCAGTCATAAACTGAGTCTGGCACTTGGTGAGCCTGAGTATGGCTGCCTGCAACTCATTTTGATCCTCCTGTGGAACCTGTGGGTTAGGCTATTGTTGATGATTCCACTGCCCCTGATAGTAGTAGTAGTTCATGTGCCCTGTTTTTTTTTTACTCTAGCTTTACCTAGAAAATAAGAAAAACAACAAAAAATGATAAAAAGATACTCGCAGAACAAATTAGAAACTTGTTCATGGAGCAACCAAATTAGAAATAAGAATAGATAATTCGATATTGAAAGTACGTCAGTCCCTGACAACGGTGCCAAAAACTTGTTAGGTGATTTCCACGTGCTCAACGCAAGTGTACGTATCGTTCACAAGTAATATAGTCTCACGACCCGTTCCGGGGCCCGTGACTGGTGCCTTACCCGGGCACCCAAGTAGTCAAACATCAGAGTAATCAGCGGAATATAAAAACAAGACAAGAAACAATATGAAAAGAGAAACAGTTTATCTGAGAAAAAGTGGCCTTTCGGCATATATATATATCCAAAGTTTGGCAGTTACATCCCAACTGTACAATAGGACTACAGACCTCTAAGGAAGTAAACAACTATGGCGGGACAGGGCCCCACCATACCCTGAATGTACATATATCTACGACACCAGGGAGAACCATACCAAAAGTCGAGCCTCCGGAGAAGATGGAGCTCCTGACACCAAAGTAGAGATCCTAAGGATGCGGATCTAGCACCTGCTTTCCCTTACCTGCGGCATGAACGCAGCCCCCCGAAGGAGGTCAGATCAACAGGTACCAAGTATGTGAAACTGTAAAGTACTGAAGTAAAATCAAAGTATTTAAAACCATTTGCAAATACAACCAGTTCAACTGCACATAGTGCCACAACATAAACAAGAGCAAAATAGATATAATGTAACTGGTCTTTTCTAGGTCGCGAATGATCGAAGCAAGGCCAATCGCCCATAGTATCATTATGCGTGCCTAATCCTGGACTTCCCGCAGTCCGCATAGGTCACACAGACCGCGTAGGTATTCCTCGCGACGGGGTAGCTAACCCGCGGTACCCTCTGGACTCCGCATCCGCATAGTCTCATAGACCGCATAGTCACACCGCATAGTGGCATCCCCGCGTCGGATAAAACACCCTAATGATCAATCCTCGAACTCCGCAGCTCACATAGTCACATGCATCGCATAGCCGTGTATAGACGCGTCAAGGTGGCAAGCCCTCGGTATAACAAGTCGAGGGTATGTGATATAATAACAAGATAACGGTCTTAACGCGTTTAACAACGTAAGCACAACAAGAATGACCCCCTTACACAACATCACAAGGCACTAACACACGTAGCATCATAACATGTTTTCCTATCAAACCATCTTACTACACTTTGCAGAAGTCAATACAAGATTTTCATAAACAATAAGTAAAACCGTCCCTTTTATCTTTCTTAAGTCGTTATACCTAACTTCCCATAAAGCTAGTATAACTCTTAAGCTTTCTGTTTAAAAATCAAGTATTACTCTTCTTTCAAAAATGATTCATAATTCTTTTGAAATACTTCAAGGTTCTTATTATTTAGACTCAAGTCGAAAGACGTCAAGTAAAACCATGTTCGCTAACACACGACGTCTAGTACTATATATATATTTAAAATATCATGCTCAAGAGGATAGGAAGAATCACATACCTCTCGGCGAAAACCACTGTCAAGTCGAATATGTCGCGCGAGTATCGACTATAATATCAAATCGTCTATCAACGTCTAGACTATCTTGTAGAATATTCTAAGCGAGAGGGTTCTCTATTCTACGGAAAATTGGGCAGCATTTCCCTACCGTCAAACTACTCAAGTCTCAGAATACAATTCTATGTAAATCTGATTCGTTGCTCTTCTTTTATACCGCCTACTGTGATTACAGTTCAATTCTATTCTTTAATATCCTTCATATCTTATACTCAAATCTTAACTATTCTTATATGTAATCTCCAATTACAATAGAAGGACAAAAGTGTTTACCTCGATAAGCCCAAAATTATCCAAGTTAAATGTCGATCCTGAGCAAGGTTTAGCTCCTAATTTGCACGCTCCGATAGCTCCAAGAAACCCTTAGAAGTTCTACAAAAGTTCTACTCAAATACGATACGGGATTTGGGGCGAGGGTATTTGGGAATAGTAAGTCTACTAGAAGGAAACTTTCTACAAAAGTGGGGAGGGTCTCACTAAGCCACTAGGCAAGGGGAGAGGGCTTGGGACGAGAGAGCAACTAAGGGGAGGATTTTTAGACTTAGAGAAGTGTGGAGTGGATGAAGAAGTCTTCACTCGAGGGGTATTTATAGAACACTCAAGGGACAAGATTAAAACAAGTGGAGGGTTGGGATTAGGATCCAAGTGAAAGATGAGGTCTTCCAACCAAGTGTCTCCCACAACATTTGGACATATGTCCACCACAATATTGGAACACTTGCCCACCACAACAAAGAGCCATGTGGACTCCACTATCTTCACAAAAACGTCCCACTCTACCTACTCCCACTAACCCAAAATGTCTTCACTCAAGTGTCTTTGGACATATGTCCACCACAATATTGGAACACTTGCCCACCACAACAAAGAGCCATGGACTCCTATCTTCACAAAAACGTCCCACTCTACCTACTCCCACTAACCCAAAATGTCTTGCAAGACTTGACCAATTGACTTGTCCACTAGGCCATTATTTTCATCCAACATAAGCCAACTAAGGGTGACACGTGTCGCCCTCCCATTGGTCCAAAATATTTCGTCTCTCGGAAAAATCCGTAATCGGTTAAAATATTAAAAACGTAGAATTTCCTTCACAAGGTTCGAAATCTTTTCCGTCGAAAGCTTACAATCTCACTCTTAACCTAATTAGGGTTTGTACAAACGTACATACGTCCTCACGCGTACATACTCGAAAATATGGGTATAACATTCTCCTCGCTTAGAAACATTCGTCCCGAATGTTCCTTCTCAAGACAGATAACGATAAAGCTCTCACAATTTAACGGTTGCAAATGCAATGCCACATGGCCACAATACAACACTTAAGCAAATATGATAGTTAAAACCGCAGTAGGAAAGTAAGTTACCGGAGGTGTGGGAATAAGTGAGGGTACCTCTTCCTCATGTCCTCTCTGCTTCCACGTCATCTCCTCTGTTCTCGTTCGCCATAGGACTCGCGGAAGCCACATCCTTCGTCCGCAACCTCCTAACCTGACGATCGAGTATCGCTATGGGACTCTCCTCATACGATAACCCCTCGGTCACCTGGACATCGTCAATCGGGTGTACTCTAGATGGATCCCCGATACATCTCCTCAGCATAGAAACATGAAAAACCGGATCTGCGCCTCGGATCGGACGGCGGATCCAACTCAGTGGCGACCTTGCCCACCTGCGGACAATCGATAAGGCCCGATGTACCTTGGGTGAGCTTCCTTTCTGCCAAATCTCCTCACACCCTTCATGGGTAACACCTTCAGAAAACCCAATCATCAACCTCAAACTCCTGATCATGCGACGATGATCTGCGTCGACTTCTGCGACTCGGTATCGATAGCGCTCTGGATAAGCTTCACCTTATACTGCTGCACAACTGTGTCCGTCCACTAACTGCACCTCGCCCACATCAAACCAGCCTATCGGCGATTTGCACTTCCTCCCATACAAGGCCTCATAAGGTGTCATCTGAATACTGGAGTGGTAGCTATTATTATACGCAAACTCAACTAGAGGCAAATGATCCTCCCGGTACCCTCAAGTCAATAACACAGGCTCGCAGCATATCCTCAAGAGTCTGGATAGTGCGCTCTGCCTGTCCGTCTGCTGCGAGGATGGAATACGATGCTCGTGCTCACTGCGTCCCTAAACCCATTCGGAAAGACCTCGAAGTTAGCGTAAACGGGCTCCTGCATGCGATATGATAGAAATAGGGACCCCATGCAGTCTGACGATCTCTCGGATGTAAAGTCTGGCATAATCCTCAGCCGAAAAAGTCGTCCTGACGGGAAGAAAGTGGGCTGATTTCGTCAGCCTGTCGACGATAACCCAAATAGAATCATGTTTCCTCGGAGTGCGAGGTAACCCTGTGATAAAGTCCATGTTGATCACCTCCCACTTCCAGGTCGGGATCTCCATCGTCGCAACAAACCACGTGCCTCGTACTCTACCTTCACCTCGACAACACCGATCGAGCCACAAACTCGCAACGTCCTCTTCAAGCCATCCCACCAATACACGATCGAGGTCGTGGTACATCTTTGTCGACCCGGATGGATGAGTACGCTACAGTGTGCTTCCACTAGAACTCTGCCAAGTCCCGCAATATCTGGAACACACAACTCCCTCAAACCTTAGCACCCATCAGTGCTACCTCAAGACCGCTTCCTCACGAAGAGTCGTATCACGATACCGTGTCAAAACCGGATCCTCAAATTGCCTCTTCACCTCGCCGACGATGGAAGACTCGGCAACCTCTCGAACTCGAACCCATCTGCTATCGTAATCAATCAATCGGACTCGAGGCTTGCTAATCGATGTAAATCGCGAATCATGCCCCTCCTCTCTGGCTGCACATCTGATAGACTCCCCATCGACCTACGACTAGGAGCATCTGCCACAACATTGGCCTTCCCCGGGTGGTACAGGATATCGACATCATAATCCTTAAGCAACTTTAACCACCGTCTCTGTCGTAAGTTCAGCTCCCTCTGGCTGAAGATATACTGGAGGCTCTTGTGGTCTGTATAAATATCCACATGAACCCCATACAAATAGTGCCTCCAAATCTTCAAGGCGTGAATCACCGCTGCCAACTCCAAATCATGGGTGGGGTAGTTCCTCTCATGCTTCTTAAGCTATCGGGATGCGTACGCTATAACCTTGCCCTGCTGCATCAACACACATCCCAACCCGATGCCTGACGCATCACAATACACGACATAGCCGTCTGGACCCTCTGGAAGAGTAAGAACGGGGGCGGTCGTCGATCTCTCAAAGAATCGAAACCCCGCTCACAAGCATCACCATCAAACTTAGCCGCCCGAGTCAGCCTAGTCAATGGTGCAGAGATAGAAGCAAACTTCTCCACGAACCGCCGGTAATAACCTGCGAGGCCCAGAAAACTGCGAACCTCAGTCGGAGTAGTAGGTCTAGGCCAACTCCTGACTGCCTCGATCTTGGCCGTATCCACCTGAATACCATCAGCCCCGACAATATGCCCAAGAAAAGCCACCGATGTCAACCAGAACTCACACTTCGAAAACTTGGCGTACAACTGCTGGTCCTGGAGAACTCTCAACACAGTCCTCAAATGCTCCGCATGCTCCCGCTCGGAGCGAGAATAAACCAAGATGTCATCGATGAATACTATCACAAACGTATCCAAAAATGGTTTGAACACTCGGTTCATCAAATCCATAAAAACTGCCGGAGCATTGGTCAAACCGAACGACATAACCCTGAACTCATAGTGCCCGTACCGGGTCCGGAATGCAGTCCTAGGGACATCCGCCTCTCTGACTCGTACCTGATGATAGCCCGATCGCAGATCAATCTTGGAGAAACATCTCGCACCCTGCAACTGGTCGAACAAATCATCAATCCAGGAAGGGTATCGTTTAATGGTCACCTTGTTCACCGTAATCAACACACATGCGCAGCGTCCCATCCTTCTTCTTCACGAACAATACCGGCGCTCCCCAGGGAGAAACACTAGGTCTGAAGAAGCCCTTCTCCAACAAATCTCTCAGCTCGTCCTTCAACTCTCTCAACTCGGCAGGTGTCATTTTGTATGGTGGAATGGAAATAGGCCGAGTGTCTGGCAGCACATCGATACAAAACTCTATCTCCTCTCGTGAGGATACCGGAGGTCGTCTGAAACACATCCGAGAACTCGACTACTGGGCCCGAAAATCTGGTACCGCATCCTCAGTATCGAATACCCGAATGAGATGGTAGATGTACCCCTTCTGCACCATCTTCCTAGCCTTGAGGTAGGAAATAAACCTACCCACCGGCGTCTGATGTTCCTCCACTCAATAACCGGCTCCTGAAACCGAACCGTACCACTCTCTCCTGCAGCTACACCGGGCGTAGCGAAGCTAACCAATCCATGCCCATGATCACATCGAAATCGGTCATGTCCAACTCTATCAAGTCGGCTGGTCGACTGCATAAAGTCACTGGGCAAGCCCTATATATCCGCCGAGCTACTACCGAATCACCCACTGGCGTAGCTACCTCAAAAGGGTCTATGGACTCAGGCTCTATCCCTATCCTACTAGCAATAAGGGGAGATATATAGGGCCAGTAGAACCGGATCTATCAAGGCATACACATCATAACGGCCCGATAAAGTACTGCGGATTTACGTCGACGACGCCTCCAGTCTGCCGGTGGACAAGGCATAAATGCGGTTCGAGGACCGCTAGAATCGACCGCGCCACGACCTGCCGCGACCGCTGGTCCATGAGTACCACGCCTCGGGCGAGTAATCGTAGGAGATGAAGACCGGCAGACCACTGTAGGGTGACCCTACCATCGGCGCCACGCAGTGGACAGGCTCTCGTATAATGACCCTACTGGCCACAAGTGTAGCAAGATCCCGAAGTAGTACCACAACCTCCTGAATGGAATCTACCACATCGGACACACTGAGCGGACCTCGATCGGTTAGCACCCTTGCTACCCTGGAAATCCGAAGTCCTGGGGCCCTGACCTGCCCCCGAATACTCTGGCTGTACCGAAAACGATGTAGGAGTGCTCTGAGCTGGCTGTGGTGCAAATCTAGACGTCTGCTGAGGCCGTCCACCCCGAGAGCTACCAAAAGATCCGGCCGTCTTGGCCTTCTTCTGCTGCTGATATCTGTCGACCCGTCGGTCTCTACGCTACTCGCATCCAAGTGCATGAGCCTGCATGCGGGCAATATCCATGCCCGGCTGCAGAGCTACACCAGCGCACGACTCTGCCATATAATCATCTATCCCGGTGACGTAACGGTGCACCCGATCCTCCATATCTGCTACTAGCACAGGGACATATCGAGCCAAAGAATCGAACTCGACGTTGTACTCCCTAACTGTGCGCCATCTCTGTCTCAGCAACAAAAACTTGTCGGCTCGTGCCCTCCTCATCTGCGGAGGCAAGAAGTGAGTGAGAAAAGCCTCCGAGAACTCGTCCCATACTGCTGGAGGCGCATACTCTCCTCGGGATAGCTCCCACGAATCAAACCAATCGATCATGCGGTATCACGCGGCCGACGCGAACCAAGATCACGGACTCGGTCTCGAAGCCTTGATCACTCGCATGATCTTCAGAATCGACGGATGAACTCTGCGGATCATCCTCGTGCCTCGACCGTAGAACTCGCGGGCTACAACTCGTAAAATCCGTAGCCTCAAATCGTCCGATCTCGGGTGAACCACAGTCTTGTTGGGCTGGGCTGCTGCGTCGGCTTATCCTCATGTTCGCCACGATCACGGCGATGGCGGGCCATCTCGCAGTACTTATCTCCTCGCGGTGTGGGTGGAGGCTCGTACCGTGGTCTCTCTTTGGGGCGGCGTCATGGAACTCGTCGTCTGAGGTATCGCCTCGGGTAAGAACTGGGCCTGTGCCCTCGTGACCCTCTGTGTCAAACTAGCAGCTCCCTCGGCTGCCTTGCCCTTCTGGGCCCGGGTTGCCTTGCGCGGAGGCATAACTGGTACAGAAAAGGAATACGTTAGAGGGGTCCAACTTATAACACAGCTCTAAAGCACGATCTCAGAGTGAGAAGAATGGAAACCAATCCTAAATATCCTATAGCCTCCTGATTATTGGTGTGGTGCACAACACACCGATAATCAAGACTCTACTAGATACGGTCTTAGGACACTTTCCGAGGATTAACTGCTCTGATACCACTTTTGTCACGACCCGTTCCGGGGCCCGTTACTGGTGCCTTACCCGGGCACCCAAGTAGTCAAACATCAGAGTAATCAGCGGAATATAAAAACAAGACAAGAAACAATATGAAAAGAGAAACAGTTTATCTGAGAAAAAGTGGCCTTTCGGCATATATATATATCCAAAGTTTGGCAGTTACATCCCAACTGTACAATAGGACTACAGACCTCTAAGGAAGTAAACAACTATGGCGGGACAGGGCCCCGCCATACCCTGAATGTACATATATCTACGACACCAGGGAGAACCATACCAAAAGTCGAGCCTCCGGAGAAGATGGAGCTCCTGACACCAAAGTAGAGATCCTAAGGATGCGGATCTAGCACCTGCGAACCCTTACCTGCGGCATGAACGCAGCCCCCCGAAGGAGTCGATAACAGTACCAAGTATGTGAAATCGTAAAATCAAGTAAAATCAAAGTATTTAAAACCATTTGCAAATACAACCAGTTCAATCGCATAGTGCCACAACATAAACAAGAGCAAAATAGATATAATGTAACCGGTCTTTTCTAGGCGCGAATGATCGGGCAAGACCAATCGCCCATAGTATCATTATGCGTGCCTAATCCTCGACTTCCGCATCCGCATAGGTCACACGCACTGCATGAGGTATTCTCGCGTGACGGTAGCTAACCCGCGGTACCCTACTGGACTCCCGATCCGCATAGTCTCATAGACGCATAGTCACACGCATCGCATAGGCATCCCCGTCGGATAAAACACCGGAATGATCAATCCTGAAACTCCGCAGCCTCGCGATAGTCACATGATCGCATAGCCGTATAGACGCGTCAAGGGTGTGAGCCCTCGGTATAACAAGTCGAGGGTATGTGATATAATAACAAGATAACGGTCTTAACGCTTAACAACGTAAGCACAAGAATGACCCCCTTACACAACATCACAAGGCACTAACACACGTAGCATCATAACATGTTTTCCTATCAAACCATCTTACTACACTTTGCAGAAGTCAATACAAGATTTTCATAAACAATAAGTAAAACCGTCCCTTTTATCTTTCTTAAGTCGTTATACCTAACTTCCCATAAAGCTAGTATAACTTTTAAGCTTTGCTTAAAAATCAAGTATTACTCTTCTTTCAAAAATGATTCATAATTCTTTTGAAATACTTCAGTTCTTATTATTTAGACTCAAGTCGAAAGACGTCAAGTAAAACCATATTCGTTAACACACGACGTCACCGCATACTATATATATATTTAAAATATCATGCTCAAGAGGATAGGAAGAATCACATACCTCCTCGCGAAAACCACCGCCAAGTCGAATATGTCGCGCAGAGTATCGACTATAATATCAAATACGCCTATCAACGCCTAGACTACTTCGTAGAATATTCTAAGCAGAGGATTCTCTATTCTACGGAAAATTGGGCAGCATTTCCTACCACAAACTACTCAAGTCTCATCAGAATCAAATCCCATGTAAAATCTGATTCATTGCTCTTCTTTTATACCCTTCTACTGTGATTACAGTTCAATTCTATTCTTTAATATCCTTCTATATCTTATACTGAAATCTTAACTATTCTTATATGTAATCTCCAATTACAATAGAAGGACAAAAGTGTTTACCTCGATAAGCCCAAAATTATCCAAGTTAAATGTCGATCCTGAGCAAGGTTTAGCTCCTAATTTGCACGCTCCGATAGCTCCAAGAAACCCTTAGAAGTTCTACACAACTTCTACTCAAATACTATAAGGAATTTGGGGCTAGGGTATTTTGAAATAGTAACTATACTAGAAGGCAACTTTCTACAAAAGTGGGGGAGGGGTCTCGGCCGAAGCCACTAGGCAAGGGGGGGGAGAGGGCTTTGGACGAGAGAGCATCTAAGGGGGAGGGATTTTTTAGACTTAGAGAAGTGTGGAGTGGATGAAGAAGTCTTCACTCAAGGGGGGTATTTATAGAACACTCAAGGGACAAGATTAAAACAAGTGGAGGGTTGGGATTAGGATCCAAGTGAAAGATGAGGTCTTCCAACCAAGTGTCTCCCATAACATTTGGACATATGTCCACCACAATATTGGAACACTTTCCCACCACAACAAAGAGCCATGTGGACTCCACTATCTTCACAAAAACGTCCCACTCTACCTACTCCCACTAACCCAAAATGTCTTGCAAGACTTGACCAATTGACTTGTCCACTAGGCCATTATTTTCGTCCAACATAAGCCAACTAAGGGTGACACGTGTCGCCCTCCCATTGGTCCAAAATATTTCGTCTCTCGGAAAAATTCGTAATCGGTTAAAATATTAAAAACGTAGAATTTCCTTCACAAGGTTCGGAATCTTTTCCGTCGAAAGCTTACAATCTCACTCTTAACCTAATTAGGGTTTGTACAAACGTACGTACGTCCTCACGTACATACTCCGGAAATACGGGGTATAACATATAGTCTGGTAAGACCGAATATCGTCCTCAGAGACTGGTTATCAAGTACCGATTATCTAAGCTTTAGTTTCTATTCGGTGAACGTTAATTTGTTTGTATTTTTATCTAATAACTAAAACTAAGTAATTACAGAAAATAAACTAATTATGATAATACTTTGGTTTAAATCAGTTATGAAGAAATTAGAGCTTCTAATATCCTCAACTATCCACTATTTTCAATCCTTAATGCAACTAGAATGACTTCTTCTTCTACGTTAAGATAGTGGTTAACTAGACTGTCTTATATTCCGGTTAAGATATATAATAACTCAACTCCAGTGCAGAACCCTTCTATATTTCTATGATAGGATTTACTACATAGGAGGATTAAGAACAATAACTTATAATGCTACACAAGTATCGGGGTATTTTTGTCCGCGATTTTAACCCTATGGACCAATCTGCCCTTAGCCAATTCTTCATAGGTAATTTTTGCCTATGACGTAATCGACCATATCATCCCGTTTGAATCATCATCGGATACCACCCAGGTAGACACAAAATTATGGTCCCGGTTAGATGTTATAGTCCTTCAATGAATTTATGGCACAATTTCAAATGATTCTTCTCCATACCATTTTAGAGCCGAATTCTACGGCTCAACAAGCGTGGGAACGTTTACAGAACATCTTTCAAGATAACAAACTTTCTAGGATAGTTTATCTTGAACACCAATTTACTAATGTTAAATTGGATGATTTTTCCAACATCTCCGCCTATTGTCAGGAATTAAAGGTATTTGCGGACCAACTATCCAACATTGGTTCGTCCGTCACAAATCAAAGGTTGGTCCTTGTTAGACATATTTTGTATACGCCTTTTAAGCCATTTTTAGTTAGTATTTTACTCATTTTTGTTGTGTTTAGTATAGTATTAGGTTTATTTTTCTTTCTTTTGAGTCACAGCGGTTCCAAAAGGCAAAATGGCAAAAAGGAGCGAGAATTGGGTAGAAAAGGTGCTCCCGAGGCAAAAAGGACGAAATTTGGCACATCAGGACGAAGGACTTTTAGCACCGCGGTGCCACTATGCTGAACCGCGGTGCCATATTTTCTGAGAAGATGCAGGAGTTTCGGCACCGCGGTGCCGGTGCGAAAAATCTCAGTTCCGAAGAAGAATTGGCTAAGGGCAGATTGGTCCATAGGGCACGAAATTTGGAACATATTTAAGCCCTAGGGATTTATGCTATGGGGGGTTGGTCATTCTACAACATAGCAAAACACAAGACAACAAGTGAGGCTACAATTAGAAACTTAGTTCGCAGTAATTCTTTTCCTTCATTTTTAATTCAGTTTATGTATGAATTTTGTGTTAGTTCTTAGCGTGACTATGACTAGGAGCTAAACACTTTATTAGGGCTTTCCTTATGAATCGCTTGAAACTTCTATTCATGAATTAATGCAGTAGTTTGATTTCTTCTTCACTTGATTAAGATTTAGTCAATAATTGGTATGAATGTTTGATAATTAATTGATCACTAATTATCATAATATATATGATTTTGAATCAAGAACCGATATGAGAGATCTGGATATGATGTAATTGACTAGACATAGGTTAACATCGCGGACGACAGTACCCCGATACTTGTGTAGCATTATAGGTTACTGTTCTTAATCCTCATATGTGGTAAATTCTATCATAGAAATATAGAAGGGTTCTGCACTGGGGTTGAGTGATTATATGTCCTAACCGAAATATAAGACAGTTTAGTTAATCGTTATCTTAACGTAGACGAAGAAGTCATTCTAGTTGCATTAAGGATTGAATAGAGTGAATAGTCGAGGATTTTGGAAGCCCTAATTCATTCATAACTGATTACAACTTAAATTGTTCAGTAATTCTTGCAATTATTCTAGTAGTTAAACAAAAATCCAACTTAAATATCAATTGCCAAATAGATAACATAAAGTAGATGAACGATAATTAGAAACCAGTCTCTGAGGACGATATTCGGTCTTATCAGACTATATTACTTGTCAACAATGCGTATGCTTGCGTGAGCATTCGAAATATCGCTAACAAGTTTTTGACGCCGTTGCTTGGGAATGGCGTACTTCTAATATCGAACCATTTATTTTTATTTTTAATTTGGCCTTATTTTTATTTTTACTATTAGAACCCTGTTGCCTTGATTTTGTTTGTTGATTTTGATCTATTTCAGGAATCTAGTGTATGCGAAAAAGGAGAGGAGCAGATACACTTATTCCCTTCAACCCTGAAATCGAAAAATTGTGCAAGCAAAACAGGCGTGAGAAAAGAATTGCTGATTTACTAGCCATGGAAAATCAACAGAACAACAACGGGGTACCTGAAGAGGTGTTGAATAATGAGGTACCGGCTGACATGAGACAAGTCCCACCACCTCCAGAAAGAAGCTTGGGAGATTATGTTCTGTCCACGGTTACTGGTGCACAGACATGCATCAGGCTCCCAACAATAGGGGCGAACAACTTTGAGATCAAGACAGTCATCCTGAGCATGGTCCAGAACACAGTACATTTTGGGGGATTGCCATCTAAAGACCCCAACATGCACATTGCCAGCTTTCTGGAGCTGTGTGCCACTTTTAAATACAATAGAGTTACTGACGATGCCATTAGACTGAGGCTTTTCCCGTTCTCACTTAGGGACAGAGCCAAGAGTTGGTTGAACTCACTACCTGCCAACTCTGTCACCACCTGGCAAGACCTCGCCCAAAAGTTTCTTGCAAAGTTCTTCCCACCTTCAAAAGCGGCAAAGTTAAGGGGAGAGTTAAATAATTTTTATCAGGTGGATGGTGAGTCACTCTATGATGCATGGGAGCGATTTAAGGATCTGCAAAGGAAATGCCCACATCATGTCATAGAGAAGTGGATGTTAGTCCACATTTTTTATAATGACCTGAGTGGTACTACTCGTACCATTATTGATGCAGCAGCAGGATGAGCCTTCATGAGAAAGAGTGTAAATGAGGCACATGAGTTACTGGAAGACATGGCTGCCAACAATCACCAAGGGGCATATGACAGGTCAGTGAATAGCATAAAGACTATGGGTATACATGAATTAGATGTCATCACTGCCCAGAATGCACAGGTAGTCCTTCTGACGAAGCAACTGCAGCAGAACACTATGTTTGTGAATGCAGTCCAGATTCCAGTAAATTGTGAGATTTGTGGTGGACCGCACTCCTTTGACAGATGTACAACGGTGGATCCCAATAATGTGTCAATGGAGCAGGTTCGGGCAGTTGGAAACTTCCAACGACCTTATAATTCCAACACATACAATCTAGGGTGGAGAAATCACCCTAACTTTTTGTGGAGGAACGACCAGGCCCAGAAGCAACCATATCAAGGTAGTTACCAGAAACAGCAAGGACAGAATCAAGCTACCTTATCCCAACAGTTTAGACCACCTACACAACATGAGAAACCTGATGAGCTGAGGGCTGCATTGCTTACACTCACTAATTCGCAGAATCAGTTCATGTCTGAAACCAGATACTCTCTCAGGAACCTGGAAACGCAGGTTAAGCAACTGGCAAAGATGGTAACCAACAGACCGCAGGGTACACTCCCAAGCAATACATAGATCAATCCAATAAAGCAGTGTCAGACAGTGTTGTTAAGGAGTGAAGCGATTAGAAATCGCTCCCAACCCGCATGGTTCATGAGAAGAGAGGCGAAAAGCAGTTGAGAAAGAAAAGGAGAAGTCACCGAGACCACCCTACGATTGAAAGCTCCACCAGCACCTTTGAGGGAATACACTGATAGAATCTCTTACCCTCAGAGGCTCTAGAAGAAGGCCATAGACAAGCAGTTCTCCAAGTTCTTGGAGGTATTTAAGAAGTTGCACATTAATATCCCCTTCATTGAGACGTTAGAACAAATGTCCGCATACTTCAAATTCATGAAGGAGATACTTGGGAAGAAAAGAAGGTTGGCGGATTATGAGACAGTAGCGCTGACAGAGGAGTGCAGCGCCATCCTACAAAAGAAACTGCCTCCTAAGTTGAAAGATCCAGGAAGCTTCACCCTGCCCTGCACTATTGGCAACGTAACATGCAACCGGGCACTGTGTGACTTAGGGGCTAATATCAATCTCATGCCTCTGTCTGTATTCAAGAGATTGGGTTTGGGGGAAGCCAAACCAACCACAGTTAATCTACAGCTGGCTGACCGAACCGTGGTGCACCCCAGAGGCATAGTGGAAGATGTGCTTGTCAAGGTGGAAAAGTTTTTCTTCCCAACAGACTTCCTCATTCTTGACATGGAGGAGGGTGATGAAATACCCATCATTTTGGGGAGACCATTCCTTGCAACGGGTAGAGCCCTAATCGATGTGGGGAAGGGAGAATTGAGATTGAGGGTTCAGGAAGAAGAGATGTATTTAAGGTGTTTAAATCCACCATTGAGTCCCAGGCCAGCCACAAGTGCTTAGCAAGAAGCACGGTGACACAAAGATTCGAGCCAGCAGACCAAACCTAGGGAGATCATTCCTACAGCTGTGAACCCACAGGCTAGTTTGAAAGCTGCAACAAAAGTTCATGACATGAAAACTGACAAACAGGTAATTCCTACTGAACTTAATACTTTGTGAAAAAGAAAAATAGAGTGAGGAAAAGAAGAATGATCCTTAAGTGGATAGGTTGTGGGGTTAATTTACCCCAATGATTTAATAAGGAACTTACGTCCGGCTAAAAGACGTTAAAGACATCGCTACTTGGGAAGCAACCCAATTTTTAAATTATGCAATTTAGTTTAATTAGAACAGTCTCACTTTTGGTATATTATTGTTGTGTTGTAAAGTCAGGTGAAGGAATGAGACACTAAGCACGAAGAAAAGAATGGAAAACACGGAATCGGGGAAGCACCGCGGTGCCATTGTGCAGGACCGTGGTGCCTAATATTCAGAGAGGTCGCAGGAGTTTATGCACCGCGATGCCATTATGCAGAACCGCAGCGATCTTGAATGACGGAGGGCCACAAGATTTTCAAGACCGCGTGTCGGACGGATTCAGAATTAAAAAGCCCTAAATCCCCAAATCCTTTCCCACACAAACACAAACCCTTCCTCCCTCTATAAATTCTGAAATTCCTCTCATTCTATCCACATAAATTCCCACAAACTCCACCAAATTCATCAAAAATCCCTACACACCACCCCATTAAGAACCCTCATATCTTACACCGTCATCATTCCTTCAATTTGGGTCAAGAAATTGGTGAAGAACGACTCTTCAAAAAGGTAATCTTCATCATTGTTCTTGCAATTTCAAGGCTAGTAGGGAAAGTAGCTTGCAAGTTTGGGGGTGGTACGTATTGTGGTGGTAGGGTGTTGTGTAGTTATGGGTGTTTGCTGCGGTGGTTGTTCGTTGTGTAGTTGTGTGGATTGAGGCGTATTGTGGTGTAGTTGTTGTGGACAGATTTTTGGTTGATTATTGTTGACTGTGTGAAGTTTTAGTTGTTGGAACACCTCGAGGAAACAAAGGAAACGCTGCCGAAAATTTTCCAACAACCTTCACAATGACTTCTAGGAAAAGAACCGCCCGAACCACCTCATCTCCATCAGCTCCAGACTATGATGTTACTCGATTTACCAACAAACAGGCGGAAGATCGATATAACAAGATTAGTACTAGGGCATTGATACCAAAAAGAGGCATGGACTACCAAGCCATGCCATTTGATGATGATGATGACTAAGAGCCTATTAGGACCATGATTGAGGCAAATAGATGGAAAAGGTTCACCAATCCGGAGAGGATCCCACTTCAGAATTCTAGCCCTATGAGGGAATTTTATGCGAATTATCCCGAGCAAAGGGATGGGAGATGCTTTGTTAGAGGAAAATATGTGTCTGTAAGTTCTGAAGTTGTGAATGCGCCACTGAGGACCTATGACGTTGAGGACCAATGCAATAATACATACCACTTCAGTTGTTGGTCAAGAAACATAAACCACATCATGTGGAATGTAGTTACGGAGACATTGTGCTACCCAGACGCTGAGTTTAATTTTGCCCGCAACGATTCCAGGAGACTTGTCCGGTGCCAATTTAATAGAACAGCCAGAGAATGACTATATTTCGTAAGTGCTCGCTTGATTCCGTCAACTTATTTCACCAATGTGCCCACAGACAGAATCAAGCTCATCTATGACATCATGACGGGCATGACAATTGATATTGGGAGAGAAATAGTGCAAAGCATAAGGGAGATTAGCAGGCTGACTACAACTGGCGAGTTGGGACATGGTTCACTCATTTCTGCCTTATGTGATAGGCATGAAGTCCCAACATTCGCCACAGATATTCTTGAGAAGAGTCAATCTCCTGTGACCTACAATTTAATGCACTATTTCCTTGACCCAAATCCAGGACCAGCAACAAGAAGAGGCCCATCAGCAGCAGACGCAACAACCATGGATGATGAAGAGCCTGAGGTAGAGGCACACAATGAAGCAGGCGAAAACAGCCATCAACCTCCCCTGTCCTTGGAGCCTCCAATTCCAATGATGGAGCAGATGCTCTTGAACCAACAAAGGATGCTGAAAAATCAAGAGCAAATGATGCAAGACCATCAACACCTGACCCAGCGTGTTGATAATTTGAGTTTCATATTCACCCAATGGTCAATGCAGTATCCGCCGCCACCACCATCAATTTGAGTCGTTGTATGTCTGTAAGTCGTCCCTTTTTAATTTTTGAGTCTTTTACACGTTTGGGACAATGTGTAATTTAAGTTTGAGGGGAGTTTTTATTTTATTTTTGTGTCTATTTTTGAGTCTTTTGTATTTTATGTGAGTCAATTTTTTTTTTTGATCATGCATGCTGTGCTTATTTGGAACGCCTAGTGAACTAAGTGGGATAATGTAATGGAATGAGAAGCTAAAATCTGTGTGCTTAAGTTAGATATGCCAAAAATTCATGAAAATTTGATTATTTGGAATATTTGGTGCTTAGCCTATGTGTTGTCAATTGAAAAATGTCAGTGAAGTCTGCTTGCTTGTTATTTGAAGCGAAATAGTTAAGATGTACATGTTAGGGAGATGATTCAGGCATTTCTTTGTTAGCCCTTCTTACCATTCATTACCTACCTTGCAATAAATTGTATCCCTAGTCAGCCCATTTGAGCCTAAAATAAGTTGTTTTCTTTGACACCCCATGATTTCCTCGTGTGCTATAAGCGGTAATTGAAAAATTGGGATGAAAAAAAAGTGAAAAAGGAATACAAAAAGAAAAATGTAAAAGTTAAAGTTTGGGGGTGCCTATGTGAATTGTTTCATTCTCTCAAAAAGAGAAAGGGGGATATAGGTATGAACTGAAAAGAATAACAAAAAGAAGGACAAAATGATTGAGTAAGAAAAATACTTATGGTACGTAAATTGAGCTTAAATGTCTAATATTACCTACCCCTGCCTAAGCCTACATTACAACCCTGAAAAGTCCTGAAGATCTCTAAAATGTATGTCTATGATTAGTGGAGAATAACAAGTAAACAGGCCCATAGAACTAAATGAAATTGATATGCATAGGTTAGGTATTCATGCTTTCATTACTTATGATTGAAATGAATTTGCGAAATATCTGACTTGAAATTCTAGATTGTTAAATTCATGTTATATTTGTTCCTACATATTATCCAACTGACGTTCATGTGTTTCTAAGTACTTGTGCAGCTGTTTGATTTGAGTCTTTGAGTCTTTTATTTTTGTGTCTTTGTTTTATTTTGATCTTTGCTCGAGGGCGAGCAAATGTTAAGTTTGGGGGTGTTTATTAGTCGTATTTTGTACACGCCTTTTGAGTTATTTTTAGTTAGTATTTTACTCGTTTTTGTTGTGTTTAGTATAGTATTAGGTTTGTTTTTCTTTATTTTGAGTCACAGCGGTTCCAAAAGGCAAAATGGTGAAAATGAGCGAGAATTGGGCAGAAAAGGTGCTCCCGAGGCAAAAATGACGAAAGTTGGCACATCAGGACGAAGGACTTTCAGCACCGCGGTGCCACTATGCAGAACCGCGGTGTCATATTTGTTGAGAAGGTGCAGGAGTTTCGGCACCGCAGTGCCGTTATGCCGAACCGCGGTGTCGGTGCCGAAAACTCTGGTTCGGGGGTCAATAATAATCGTCAAAATAATGGCAAAAAATGGGGTTCAAACCGTAACAATAAAGAAAAAATAATTGTGAAAAGGGACGAGGCCAGGGCGGTGACCAAACTGTCGGCGACAGTGGCCATTTCGGGCAGTGGTGTTCGGGAAGTTGCGGAAATCAATGGGGGAAGTACCCACCGTGGGCCTGGGCCCCACAGTGGGTTGTCCCGTCATGCCCTTACCCGACTTCATCGTGGGCTAGGCCTCCTCCTCATTCGAATCGCCAGCCCGATATTCTAGGGTCTCGTCCACAGCATGCGTTTGCAACTCAGGAACCATCCTCGGTTGGCTATGCACCCACGGACATTGAGCAAGCCATGAGCAACATGCATATCAATGTTCCGAATGAGTTTGTCACATGGACACAGGGGCTACGTCACACATGACGACATCTCAAGGTAATCTCTCATCTTATTTTAATTTGAGTAATAATAAAAATATTGTTGTCGGCAGTGGGCAGAAAATTCCAATTCACGGTATTGGTCAGGTATTACCACACCCACCATTATACTTGAAAATGTCTTACATGCACCAAAACTAATTAAAAATCAGATCTCTGTTAGACGTTTTATAATTGACAACAATGTTTCTCTGAATTTTGATCCGTTTGAATTTTCTGTGAAGGATTTTCAAACGGGGATGCCACTTATGAGATGCAATAACACGAGGGACTTGTATCTCGTCACCTCTGTTTCCAAAAATAACGTGACCAAATCATCAACTTTTGCTACCATTTCTCCTACTCTATGGCACAATCGATTGGGACACCTAGGAGCAAAAGTTTTTAATAATCTTAGGGAGAATAATTTGTTCTATTGTAACAATCGATTTCAGACTCTTCTGTTTGCCAAACTTGTGTGTTTGGTAAACATGTTAAGCTTCCTTTTGCATCATCTATTTCTTATATTTTATGTCATTTGATCTTGTGCATTGTGATTTGTCGACATCACCAATTTTGAGTTCTGCAGGTCATAAGTATTATATGTTCATTCTAGATGATTATTCGATTTTTCTGTGGACGTTTCCCTTAGGACATAAATCACAAACGTACACAATTTTTAAACAATTTAGTATTTTTATCAAAACTCAATTTGAAAAAGCATTAAATGTTTTCAATGTGCCAATGGGGGAAATTCATCAATACTCAATTTAATGATTTCTATTATCAAAATGGGATGTCTTTGCGTCTTTCGTGTCCACATACATCACCACAAAATGGGAAAACAGAAAGAAAAATTCAAACGATTAATATTATGCTTCGCTCTAATCTTGTGCATTCTTCCACACCACCAAAGTTTTGGCACCATGCACTTCACATGACCACCTACCTTTTAAATATTCTTCCTAGTAAATTGCTCTCCAATGTGTCTCCTACACATATGTTGTATCATCGTCCCCCGTCTTTTACACATTTGAGGGTGTTTGTGTTATCCTTTGTTTCCATTAACTACCATTAACAAGTTACAGGTTCATTCAACTCCGTGTGTGTTTTTAGCATACCCACAAAATTATAGGGGATATAAATGTTATGATTGGACGAATGGGAAAATAATTATCTCTCGTCATGTGGTTTTTGATGAGTCTACATTCCTATTTGCTAAGTCTCATGTGACATCTTGACCTTCATATGATTTTTTGGATAATGGAATACATCTCATTTTACACCACCACCTTCATAACCAAACATAAGTGGAACCAACCCAATAAAATACCCAACTTTTTCTGTCCCATCCACAAGTCTCAGCCCAGTCATGTTCTCGTGGCGGGCAGGCCTAAGTGGGGCAGCTAACTGCTCCCTCAAATGAACCTGCCACCCAGCCCAATACCAGATCCCAACCCAACATCGAATCGGCTGTCCGCTTTCACTTAGGCTACCATACACTCCCTCGACCCATTATCCTACCCGAGACCCATACTACCCAATCAATGATGGATCAGCCTCAGACCATTGAAACTCGTGCCATGCACGGGATTTTTTGGCCCAAACGTCAATTTAACATACTATCCTCAGTTCAACCATCACCTCTACCAAAAACTCTCAAAGCTTCCTTGTCCAACCCGAATTGGAAAGTTGTCATGTTAGAAAAATGTAATGCTCTTATTAAAAATAAGACATGGAAATTAGTACCACGTCCGTCCAATGTGAACGTCATTCGGTCTATGTGGGTTTTTGTCATAAAAAGAATTCTGATGGTTCTTTCGTGAGATACAAAGCTCGTCTTGTTGGTGATGACAGGTCTCAGCAGGTTAGAGTCGATTGTGGTGAAACATTCAGTCCGGTAATTAAGCCAACAACTATCAGGACGATTCTCAGCCTGGCTCTTTCAAAATCTTGGTCCATTCATCAGTTGGATGTTAAAAATGCATTTTTACATGGCCATTTACGGGAAATAGTATACATGCATCAGCCGGTGGGTTTCTGAGATTATTCCCGTCCATATCATGTTTGCCTGTTGAAAACATCCTTATATGGTTTGAAACAGGCTCTTAGGGCATGGTATAACCGGTTTGCAGGATTTGTTTTTCAGTTGGGGTTCTCTCACAGCAAGTCTGATCAGTCATTGTTCATTTATCGGAAGGGTGCTGACATGACATATATATATAAATGATATTATTCTCACAGCATCATCCACTTCACTTCGCCAATCTATTATGTTCCTTCTTGCAGCAGAATTTGCAATGAAGGACTTGGGTTCGTTGAACTATTTTCTTGGCATTGTCGTCACCCAATATGCAAGTGGTCTGTTTCTTAGTAAAAATAAATATGACGAAGAAATACTTGACAAAGCAGGGATGTCGTCCTGCAAATCATCCCTTACCCCAGTTGACACTAAGGCGAAATTGAGTAACATTGCCGGAACTCTATATAGTGATCATACATATTACTGCAGCCTTGCAGAAGTCTTGCAGTATCTGACTTTCACGAGACCAGATATTTCATATGCGGTTCAGCAAGTTTGTTTATACATGCGCGATCCGAATGGCGAACATATGGGAGCTATAAAAAAAGATTATGCGGTATGTTAAGGGTACTCCCCATTTCGGCCTACATCTGTATAAGTCCTCCAACTAGCATCTTTCAGCCTACAAAGATGTCAATTGGGGTGGGTGTCCGGACACACGTCGTTCCATTTCCGGGTTATTGTGTGTTCTTGGGGGACAATATCATTTCATGGTCGTCCAAACGATAATCCACACTGTCTCGGTCAAGTGCTGAGGCAGAATACCGATGGGTAGTCAATGTGGTTGCTGAATCATGTTGGCTCCGTAATCTACTATTGGAGCTACATTGTCCAATCGACAAGGTAATGGTAGTCTATTGTGACAATGTGAATGCGATCTACTTACCGGAAATCTTGTTCAGCATCAGCGCACAAAACACATTGAAATAGATATCTTATTTGTCCGCGAAAATGTTGCTCGTTGACAAGTCCGGGTTCTCCATGTACCGTTCCGTTATCATGCTGACATCTTCACCAAAGGCCTTCCGCGCGTACTTTTTGATGATTTTAGGGACAGTCTCAACATACGAGAACGTCCCGCTAAGACTGCGGGGGACTGTTAGAGTAATTATGGGGAAATCCTATAATTACCTTCATTCATTACTATTGATTGATAGTGTAATATTTTGTAATTAAGTAGCATCTTATAATTTAGATAAGGTAGATTAGTCTTCTATAAGACAAAAGATATTATACTTGTATATATTGTACTATTTGGAAGAACATTAATCAATGAATCAATTCCTATATGTCTGATTGTCCTTTTGTTGCCTGTAAAAGTTATGCGAAAACTTAAATATTATTTTATGCGAGATAGGATACGTGATAAAAATGTGAAATTAGTAATACATGAATTAATATTACAAAATAACAAAATTGGCTTTCATAATAATTAATCACTGTATAATTAATCACTACATTACTATATCTATTTTTCTTAAAATAGAGTACATAATAAACCACTTTAAACTCGCAGTTAATTTTGATATGTCCCTGAATTCCCTTATCTCCTCTTAAAGGGGAGGGGTGGACAGGGAAATAAAATAATCACATTTCATCATAATCTATGCATAACATATCTCTAAACAAAACAGACCCTTTAGTTTTCTTGAAGTCTAATTCTCATCTTTCATCCAATCACACCTTGTGCCCTCAATTTTCTATCTAATCAATAATTCTTTTATCCTCAAATTCTTTTTTGCTTTTTCGTTGTGATTACATATAAGACAATGACGTTAAAACCAAGCTTCCAAGAATTTTGGGTCCGTTATAATAATGTGTTGATGTGGTGGTTTTTATTTAATTTGACAAAACTTTCCAGCATCAGATTGATGAATTAATGTTCGAAATATAGGATCAATAGTATATATGTGTTTTTGTTACAAATTTTAGTTTTATGACTTTGTTATAATAGACCTTAGTGATAAGCAAGATCATCAATGAAATCCACCCCAAGTTGAAAAATCCTTTGATGTCTTCTTCTCTTTTCCTAGGTAAAGGAACGATACAATTTTTTTGGGGTCTAAATCGATAATCAAACAATAATCCCAATGCACCACATGGACCCCTTTCAAGAGAGCAAAGCCCTTTATTTGTAGAAAAGGTCTCAATTGGTGCATGAGTAGACATCACAATAAATATTACTCCCACCGTCTAATTTTAAGTGTCTAACTTTTCTTTTTTATATGTCCCAAAATGAATGTTTCTTTCCACATTTAGTAAGTTAACAAATTTATAATCATAAGATTAAAGAACATCTTAGTATATTACACACATTTTTAATTTAAGATCACAAAATTTAAAAGTCTCTTTTTATTTCTTAAACTCCGTATCTAATCAAACTAAAAACTTAAATTGGGACGGAGGAGTACGTACCTAAGGGCCGGTTTGATACATCTTATTAAAAAGAGCTTTTAGGAGTAGAACTTTTCAAGTAGAGTTTTTTTTTATCAAAAAGTAGTTAATTGTTTGGTTGTCAATAAAAAAAGTATTTTTTGGCTTTAAAATAGTCAAAAGCAACCTCTACTTTCAAAAGCCCAAAATTTGAGCTTTTGGAAATAGAGACCAGAAGTGTTTTTGGAAGTCAAAAACATTTTTTTGATTTTCAACTAAACACTCCAATTTTTTGGCCAAAAACTTCCAAAAGCCCAACCAAACGAACACCGAGTAGTAGTGTTCAATAGTTTATTCGTCATGTACCAAGTAGGAAAGTCGCCGGTGACTTAAATTTGGAAGCCCACCAAGTGTCCTTGAGTAATAGTATATATCAATTGGCTTGACTTGGACTTAGAATAAAGACTATACTTTTGTATTTATATATAAAAAAGTTAATTTGATTTAAAACTTAAAATTTAAATACTAAATTAAGTTTTAAATTATTAACTGAAATATATATTCAGAAATAAGACACTTTTTAAAAAATAATCTTATTTATTTCATAATATATTACGTCTTACTTGAACGTGGCTATCAATTTTTGCAGTATGCGTTTGGCTTCAAAACTTTCTTTTCCATTTTTCTAGCAAATCAACCTACGAGAGGATAATTTTTCCAATATAGATATCCACCCTCAATTTCCTACCACATATTGATCCCTTCTCCTTCATTTCTATAGAATAAATCCAACCATCTACCCCCTATTTTAGCACCTCCATTTCCATATCCTCTATGCAACTAGCCATGGATAGAGAACAAGAAGAGATGCAATTCCTAGACCTTTTTTATATCTACATAGAAGCTTACAACGTCATCTACAAATGGAGGAAAATTTTCAGCCAAATCACCCTATCTTTGATCCTTCCTATGTGCTTCTCTTCTTAGCTCACATGGAAGTTTACCATCTTTTCTTCTCTGACCTTAAACACTCTGAATTTCAGCTCCTACACACACATACCGGAACTGCGAAATACAACAAGATCTCTGATCACATAGACTCAGAGCTGCTTTTCATAATTGTCTACTTCACTCTCATCATCTTTTCCCTTCTTTCCACCTCTGCTGTGGTTTACACAATTGCTTGCATATACACTTCACGAGAAGTCGGTTTCAAGAAAGTTATGAGTGTTGTCCCCAAAGTTTGGAAGAGGGTTATGGTCACTTTCTTTTGTGCTTTCCTTTGTTTCTTCGTCTACAATCTTGTTGCCTTAGTTATATGGTTTGTATGGGCTTTTAGCATGCAGGGTGAAAACGACGGTCTTTTTAGATTTGTTGTCGTGATCATGGGGATTGTTTGTCATTGGATCCGTGTAGCTTTCGGTTATATGGCACTTAGCTAGTGTGATAACCGTGTTAGAGGATTCATATGGGGTGAAAGCCATGCTTAAAAGCAAGGACTTGTTGAAGGGGAAGATGAGAATCGCCTTAATATTCTTTTTCAAGTTCAATGTTTCACTTGGTGTCTTGAACTTTATTTTCAAGAAGTTTGTGGTACATGGAAACTATCATATGCATCTAGGGATGTTGTCTAGAGTAGGGGTTGGGTTGCTTTGTCTTCTTTTATTATTCAAGTTGATGCTCTTTGGTTTGGTGATTCAAACAATTATTTACTTCGTATGCAAGTCCTATCACCATGAGAACATAGACAAGTCTGCACTTTCTGATCATCTTGAAGTTTACTTGGGAGAGTATGAACCTTTGAAGTCCAAAGATGTGCAAATGGAGGATTATGAAGTTTAAAGTTTTTGACTTGTATTTTCTGTAATATATATAGTAGAGTTCATCTTCTTATAGCAAGAATTCAGTGGATGGAACATTTCTCTATGTATTTGACCTTTTCAATGGATAATAGTTATGAGAATTATTATGATAGAAAAGATGAAAACCTAGCATTGTATTTATCAGCTTAGATCCTTATGTATGTTATAATGGCTCATGGCTGTCTTATATATTATTTTATGCCATATTTGACTATACTTGATTAACAGTTTTGGCTTAATTAATTGTTGATTTGTCTCAATTATTGTCTTGACTGTGCTAGAGTTAAAATAAACTGGAACTATATCTTTAAAAGGATGTGTGCAAACACACAAGGGGACATTTGAGGGATAAAACCTTTATATATCTTGTAGTTTAATAATCATCAAATACGAAAAGGGGCAATGATATTACAAAACAAAGAGATGAAGGGTGACATGGAGAAATATTTAAAGAACTAAATATATCCAATTCACACTGGGTTTATTTTCAGAGTCCATGTTTTAAAACCTTACAAAAACATATATTTGCTTTTGAAAGTAACACAGAAGCAGTAATACGTCCTTTACTGGTACAAAACAATTACATAACTCAGATACTGAAGAGCAAACAAACTGCATCTAGCACAGGAACTGAGTAATGATTTTTCACTTCAACAATATTCCTACTACCAGAACTAACGAGTTCCGCATTAAGTATGTCACCCATATATCTCAGCTATTGAAGATCATCTTGGAAAACCATTTCCACCACCCTACAACTTTTATTTTGACAGTTTATATGTTACATTGGAGGGGAAAAAACACATGAGCTGTGTGCATCACTTGGACGACAACTGCTGAGAACCATCCCTCTTTTCTTCCTGTTTTGATCCTGATACGGCTGCTGTTGCTGCAGCAGTCATGGCAGCAGCAGCTGCACCCAACTTTACACCTCCTGCAGCTTTAACAACACCACCAATTTTTGCAAAGGCAGCTATTCCTCCGACAAGAATAGCTCTCAATGCAACTGTTGGTTTTATACTCATATTTGTCTACCTGAGAAAAACAAAAGGTCAGAGTTGTAAAGCCCCAGATCACCTAAAACCAAATATCACATGGGCTTATCAAAAAAAAGATATTAACACAATTATCTCTGAGATGCAGAAGCTTGTGTAAGACAAAACAGAGCCCAAGTTACATTATTCCTAAATTTAAATAGTAAGGGAACTGGATAAAATCTCTATGCTACCATTTTCAGAAACTATGCACCACAAAGATCAGTTCCTTCATTACCTATAATCGACAAAAAGTGCAGTAAATGCTGCAACAACCTCGTAAATGGCTAAGTTGGAATAGAAAGGCTGGAATGGAGTTTAGCAGTTTCAAATAAGTTCTACAAATGGATTAAAATTTACAGGAGTTTCGGAAAGACTTCCTAGTGACCCAGCACTAGAACCAAAGGGAAAAATATTCACGATAACCACTACAGATGGCAAATTTATTCATGGAAATCCCTACAGAAATCGTAAGCAGTGCTTTCTTATGTAAAAGAACACCAGGATATTAAGTATTAGGCGTCCAATAATAAATCACACCAGCTCATAGCTACTCTAGCTAATAACACGTGAACCGCTTCTTCACCTAAATCAAACTATGGGCTGGAATTGTTTTCCAAATATGTCGTGTCAGTGCTGAAAGCATAATATTGCAGAATCCTCCCATCCATAAAAACGAAAAAGCAACATAGAACTCCCCGTCATCTTAGAGTCGACCATGATATTTTGAGCAGTGCCTCAACTGAAATTGATCTATTCTTGTGATTCTCCAAGTGTTAGGTACTACCCGAAATAAATAGGTGGTGGTTCTTGTTGACACATGTCTTGCACCATATCACTAGCATGCTGCAAGAACATGCCACAACCATGAAGATATACCAGCAGAATGCTCCATCTATAGTTCAAAATACTTCGTTTATCTAATCAAAAAGCTTTAAGACTCCCACCAACAACCCTGCACTGACTGCAGGTTAAAATGCCTAAGTTCCTCTGATCTTCCACAAAATCCATGCATACCATGGTCAGAAATTATACTGTTACATGATGTTCATACATTAGAACCCTCATTACAGAACCACCCGTTCCTATATCAAGACAAAATGAAGAAAGATTGGCACACTTGAATTATAATTAGCCTTCATTCCAGCAACTGGCATGTACTTCAAAGAAATCCTAATTGTCTTTTTCACACTCTTGTGATAACATATGAACCTATAACAGCACCTCTAAATTATACAGTAGGTCTCATGGATCATTGGACTTTTGAAACTACCAAAAAGAAAGCCTCATTAAATACACTAGATTTTTCTTATTATCGGATTTAAGGAATCCGCATCTGTATTCTTTAACTGCAATCCAGAAAAGAGGCACTCCGCCTCTTTTAAAACACTATTTTAACCATATCAAAATATTAGTGAAGTTATCAGACATGAATAAGTTTCAGACCCTCCTCCATATTTCATGCTTAACAATTCACATTGTCTACAGCACAAGCTGACATTACAAGCAAGTACCCTCAGCTTTGACTTCAACTTGTCTTTTTCTCATCAGAACATTCAGTTTTCACCTATCTAATCATTTAAACCTAATTAAACATGATAACAAGGACATGTGATGCTATTTGGTCGTTACATCTCACATATCATCTGCTAAAACATATCGTAAGCAGAATTGCAGTCAAAATTCTGCACAAACCTGAGACAATAACCTTCCAATATATATGAAAACTATTGCGTATTGGAATTAAAAGACCCCAATGGGACAGAACTGCCTCAGTTATGTGTTCCATCCTACACCATAAAGAAAACAAGTTCTATAGAACAGTTGTAAGACTAGCAATGTTACTTGAGTGAGTGTTGGGCTTCTAGCAGCTCAGAATTTCCATAAAATGAGTGTCGTGAAATACAAATGATCAGATGGATGTACAGTAGTATGAGTTTAGCCAAGACCAGAAAATGATCACATCTCATAGAAGGTATAAGTAGCACATGGAGGATAAAGCTACAACCACGCAAATAGTGGTAGAGGCAGATCTTTTTTTAATATATATAAGTAGAGGAAGCTCTTTCAACTGTTGAAGCTACAACTGCGCAAATGGATGCAATAAAGCATGAAGAAGTGGAACCTGCTTCATCGTTAGATGATTCACAGGGTACCCTCATAGATGAGGAAGACGAAGCAACAGATATTGACGAAGAGACTACTAATGTAGATACTAGCATTGAAACTGACAAAGAATAGTCTCTTGGTATTCAATGATATTTGGCGATTCACAACAAGGAACTAACAAGGAAGATATACATTGCGTTGAGATAATGCAAGATTCCCGTGGGTTCATACCAGATAAGGCAATCTTCAGTGTAGCTTTGTTAGCTGGCATAATTTGTGCAATTGATCAAGTTGGCTATCTTGAAGTCGATGAAGAACTGTTAAACTATAAGCATGTTGACATAGATTCCTCTGTTTAGTGGATATTATTTAGTTCTCGTGTTGCTTATGGCAATGTGAGATTAGAAAGAATGCTTTATGGACGATGTGTCTTCCTGGGTAACTACATTGTACACCAGTAAAGCGAATTTGAGGGACAAACTGTTGCAGTGATCTGATGTTGCAACAGGAATTGCTATCATTTGGTGGGTATCATCTGAAATACTGTCAAGTGATGGAGAGTTTCACGATGACTCCAACGGGGAACATTGAAACACCAACAAAAGAAGGGGCAAAAAAGTTTTAGCACTGAGAGTGCAACGGATCATATTATTGTAGGTGTGAAGACTGTTCCCTTACAAGACGAAGGAATGATGGAATTGAATGACCTAAATAGAAATTTTATTTCTTTAGAGGAGTACTGGAATGATGCCCAAGCTGTTAAAACTTGTGCTATATGTTGGAGAGGGATTGAGTACTAAGTTTCCACGGAACCAAATGGGACATGCCAACCCCAATGCTTGGGTTCAATAATTTGAACAACAATGTGGTGTTAACATCTCGGCACTTGAAGTTGAGAATGAACAGTTCCAACTTGGACTATTGATCTAATGATTATGGTGTTACAATATTACCTTTTCCAAAGGCTCTTGCATGTGTACCAAATGGCTCTGGTGTAGCTTGTCTTAATGTGACTGGATTGGAGTGTATGAAGGGAACTTTCACAATGCAACTTCTTGATGACATCAGTACCAACCATAAATACATGGTGCTGATGAATGAAGTCATTGTTCCTTTGGAAATGTAGTGAGGTGTCATTGCACAATATATCTTCGTTGAGAGGTACTGTGATAGATAATAATTGACGTAAAACGTATTGCTTCATAGGTTGATACAACAACATACCCAGTGTAATCCCACACGGTGGGCTCTGGGGAGGATAGAGTGTACGCAGACCTTACCTCTACCTTGGGAGATAGAACGGTTGTTTCCGAAAGACCCTCAGCTCAAGAGAAAACATGACAATATGACAAAAAAGGTTAGATAAGGTTTGAAGAAAGTAAAGAGCTCATGACAAAATACTGTAGATAAGCAAAATGGAGGATTTAACAATAAATGCATCAACTAGTACGATAATCAGAGTACAAGAAATAACATATAGTAATAGGAAATCGAAAGATAAGAACCTACAAGGTAGCACTATGCCTGCTAGTAAGGAAGGATACACGAGACCGTACTACTACCTAACCCTCTACCCTAATACGCGTCTTTCACAACCTCCTATCTAAGGTCATGTCCTCGGTAAGTTGGAACTGCGCCAAGTCCTGCCTAATCACTTCTCCCAAATACTTTTTCGGCCTACCTCGGCCTCTTCTAAACCCATCTAAGGCCAACCTCTCGCACCTCCGTACCGGGGCATCTATGCCTCTCCTGTGGACATGCCCAAAACATTTCAGTCTCGCTTCCCGCATCTTGTCCTTCACTGATGCCACTCCCACCTTTTCCCGGATCATTTCATTTCTAATCCTATCCTTCCTAGTATGCCCACACATCCATCGCAACATCCTCATCTCCGCCACCTTCATCTTCTGGATGTGGGACTTCTTGACTGGTCAAGACTCAGCCCCATACAACATAGTAGGTCTAACTACCACTCTATACAACTTGCCTTCTGTACGTGGGACTTCTTGCTTCATAGGTTGATGGTGAATATATATACTCTCAAGCTAGTAATATTGTTGTTGCACTTGCTTTGATGGGCTGCCAACAGAAGTGAAGCTTAGTTCTGCAACCTTCTTGGTCGAGCAGCGCAAAGAAATGAAATGAGATTCTATTTAGCTTATGCTGAAACTGCTGCAAATATTTCTCATTTTACCATTTATCTTATAAGCCTACTAGTGGAGAGTCACAAAGAAGTTAGCCTTGGTTGGAAAGAAATTGACTTTTGACAGTGGTGGCTACAACTCAACACTGAACCTGGTTTCTTGATTGAGCTAATGAAGATTGACAGGAGAGGAGCTGTAGCTATTTCAGGTGCTGCAAACGTTCTTGAACAAATAAAGACGGGAAATTAGAGGTATATTTTATTGTTGCAACTTGTCAGAATATGATCAATGATACAAGCATGAGCCCTGGAGGCATTGTCACAGCTTCAAAAAGACAAGTGAGTGTACTGAGTATGGAATTTATCGATGGGTGGAACACTAATTGGGACCTCTAGGAGTTCTACAAAAATGTGTGCACCTTGTTAAGATGGAAGGTTACGTCAGAAAGTTTTCATTCAAACCAAGATCAGTCATCTGAGAAGCATTAAGCAACTATGGTTGTAGATATGGAGATATTAATCTAGACGATCAAGATGGGATAAGAATGCTTACATAGGATGAATCTGCATAATTTCCATTTGACCCCGGAGGGATCGAGTTCCTTGATTTTTACATTACACACCCTTGAGGACAAGGTTGATTTGAAGGAGGCAGATTTGATACAATACGAAATTCTTAAGCCTCTAAAAGCAACTGGAAAGGAATTAAGGAGGCTCAAGTTAGCATTGGCACTTATGGATTATTTCAGAGGAGCGTGTTAGCTCATTCCCATCCTACTTCCCTAAGTATTAAGCCTATAAATAACTCCCCTTGAAAAGACTGATCTATCTTTTGAGAAATGAATTAGCCCTAATTTTTTTCTTAGCTCTTAGACACTCTCTCTATTTCTTCTTTCTTTACTGTAATTTTCTCAAGCTTAGTGACCTTTCAATTCCAGATTGTATTACAAACCAACCCAAATTTGCAACTCTACAGCAACTTAGCAAACTTGTTGATACACATAGCATGTTGTTGACTCATTACGAGCACCACCTCGAAGTCCTCTAATTACCTATACATAAAAGCTAATGTAAAGAAAACTTGTCAACATCTAATGGATATTGACGCACCCAGTGATGACGCCTAGTGGTCAATGAAGTGGATTGAGAACTATGACCCCAACAGGGACAAAAAGCTGATTTATTCTTAACCTTGATGAACAGATATATCTAGTGGGAGGTGTCAGGTATCACATGGAATTAGTTAATGTGCGTACAAGCAGACCCCGACACCACAATTATCAAAAAAAGGATATTGCCCTTAACAGCTTGAATCTCTGTTGGTTACTTAGGATTCTCATATTTACCAATAAAATTCAGTTTGAAGAAGGAGATATTAACAATTCGGCGACAGAAGGTTACTTACAGCTCGAAGATTCGCCGGAGAAAATGGAGGTGAAGCACAGGAGACTGCCTTGTTTCAAAATGCGGGATTTGGTGAGACATTATAATTTAGATATATATGAATAAACATTTAACCAAACTGGCTTTATTTATAATATTTATAAGTATATTTACTTTTCTTTATATTTTTCTATAATTTTTCTTTTTTCTTTTTTCCTTAATTCGGCTAAATACGACCTCTCGTTTTGAGAATTTGCGTTCTAGAGCATGCGTATTGGTGGAACTTTAACCTCTTGATGTTTGTTTTTTAATAAGCATGATTTAGAGTTTGCTTTAATATTTGAAAGTGATTTTAAATTACCTAGCATGTGATAGGTCGAGCACATACTAGGCGTTTACTCTAAAAATACAATTGAATTTGTAAGTAATTTTAAGAATACGTTGATAAATTTATAATATAAAATGATTAACAATTAATAATAAGTAAGCAAAAAGATATAATAAGCAAGAAAATTAGCTTGGTCCACTTTGGATTCGGATGAACCCATTGGCCAGAGTTAGTCTGGGTTGACAATATTCTTTAGTGCAATAACTCAGGTTATGGTTCAAGAATGATAATAAACAAGTATAATTTCTGTAAGTATTGAGCTTAAGAGTACAAATAATCAGACTTGGCCCTTCCGACATGAAGGTTGGGTTCCTTTTATAGTCACGAAAGATGAATATTGATGCCCGAGAATCTCTCTACAATTAAATGTCATAAATGTTAATTAAGGCGTCTTAATGAATAAAGAGTAACGGCTCGCCTAGGAATAACTCTTGATGCATGAAATCATATTGATTTCATGTGTAAGAACTATATCGTGAACTTGTTGTCAGACCTGCTCTACATGGTGTATTGCACCGTAGGCACCGCCAAAGAATTGTGGGAGAAGCTTCAGAAGAAGTACAACACACAAGATGCATGTAAGAAGAAATTTATCGTTGAGAAATTTTTGAAATTTCAAATGGTGGATAGCAAGACAGTGATGTCTCATGTCCAAGAATTCCAAATAATTCTACATCTTCTGGATTTGGAGGGTATGAAACCAAATGAACAGTTTTTGGTTGCATCACTGATTGAAAAGTTACCTCCCTCCGGATTGAGTTTATGAGTTACTTAAAACTCAAAATAAAGGAAATGACCTTTGAAGAGCTTATTATCAGACTCCAAATTCTGCAAGATAATAAAAAGTCTTTGCCTAAGGGAAAGCAACTCGCTGAGGCCAAGGTAAATCTGGTTGATGCCAAAGGGAACCCAAGCAAGAAACTCAAGTTCCAGAAAGATGGAAAGACCCAGACAACGGTGAAGTTCAAGGGAAACTGTCACCACTGTGGCAAAGCTAATCACATGATCAAAGGCAAGGCAAAGGCTAACGTCGTCGAGGACATGCTTCTTGACGACATGATTGAGGAGTTCTCTACGGTAGTGCTAGAAGCAAACCTTGTAGAGAATCCCAAACAGTGGTGGATGGACACGGGTGCTACCCGTCTCATCTATTCTGATAGAGATGTCTTCTCCACATATACACTAGTGATAAATAAAAAGTTGTTCATGGGTAACAACGTTTCCTCTGACGTGTTGGGAGTAGGAAAGGTGGTCCTGCAGATGACTTCTGGCAAGGAGCTCACTTTAAAGGAGGTGATTCATGTCCCTGAGATTAGAAAGAATTTAATTTCAGGTCCTGTATTGGTTAATGTTGGTTTTAGGCTATTATTTGAGTCCAATAAGTTTGTAATCATCAAGAATGAAACATTTGTGGGAAGGGGGTTCATATATGAAGACCTCTTCAAGGTTAACGTTATGTCTATCATACGTACAAGCAATAAAATTGAAGTTTCTTCTTCTTACTTGTTTGAGTCTTCTAATTTATGGCATCATATATTAGGACATGTAAACTACCAATCTATCCAAAGGTTGATAAAGTTGGAGTTGTTGTTATCTATCGACGTAAACCCTCAAGGTAAGTGTGAGGTGTGAGTAGAGGAAAAACTCACTAAGACTCTATTTAGATCCGTCGAAAGGAATACCGCTCCTCTAGAACTTATTCATACATATATATGTGATTTGAGGTTTGCACAAACTAGAGGGGGTAAAAAGTACTTTGTGACATTCTTAGATGATAGCACAAGGTGTTATCTTTACTTATTGAAAAGTAAGGATGAAGCCTTTGAAGCGTTCAAACGCTACAAAACAGAAGTTGAGAATCAACTAAGCGTACAGATTAAGTCAATTCGTAGCGATAGAGGGGGAGAATACGTAGCGCCATTTGATGAATATTGTGCCCAATCGGGCATTGTTCATCAAACGACGGATCCATACTCACCTCAGTCAAACGGTGTCGCTGAACGCAAGAACTGTACATTAAAGGAAATGATGAATGTCTTGCTCATCAATTCCAGTCTTCCCCAAAATATGTGGGGAGAAGCTGTCCTTACCGCTAATACGATTCTTAATAGAGTCCCACATAAGGGCAAGGACAAGACTACATACAAGTTATTGAAGGTAAATGAACCCAGCTACAAATACTTGAAGGTGTGGGGTTGTTTGGCGAAGGTTGAAGTATCTAAGCCAAAGCAGGTCAAAATTGAGCCTAAGATTGTAGATTGCATTTTCTAGGATGGATATGAAGAGGCTAGGCTACCGCTCTCCGGACTTCTAAAAAGGTAGGAGTTGGCTTATCATGCAAATAACAATAATGCTTATCGCTTCTTAGTGCATAAGTCAGATGTACCCGATATCCACGGGGGTACGATTATGGAATCAAAGAATGCCCAATTCTTTGAGGATACGTTTCCTAGAAAGGAAAGAGACACAACTTCTCGCAAATGAAATTATGAATAAAGCTTTTAGGAACCGGGAATCGTTGATTATCTGGATCTAGATGGTTCAGATCTAGTGAACTCCGAAGTGACTGATTATCCAAAATCTAGTGTTCCAGATTCTCAGAAGTTGGAGACTTCAGAGATGGAACTAAGATGAAGTAAAAGGGCTAGGAAAGATAAGTCATTCGGTCCTGACTTTGTAGCTTGTATGGTTCATGACGAACCACTGACAATTGCTAAAGCTTTATTAACTCCAGAAACACCGCTGTGAAAAGAAGCTATTGAGAGTGAAATAGATTCATCCTGCACACCCATACTTGGGAGTTGGTTGATCTTCATCCGGGAAATAAACTGTTGGGTTGTAAATGGATACTCAAATGAAAATATAAAGCAAATGGGTCTATAGATAAGTACAAGGCCAGTTTTGGTAGTTAAGGTCTATCGACAGGATGAAGGTCTTGACTATTTTGATATGTACCCTGGTATCTAGGATGACATCTGTTACACCCCGTAATTTCAAGTCATGTATTTAAGAACTTACGAAAGGAAATAAGATTTGAAATTGGAATAATAAGTTGACAGAATGGTTGTGGACAAATTTTTAGTCAACTTTAGAATGCTATACGTCCCAGTATGTTAAGAGTTTTTAGGTGTTTTAAAAGCCTAATATGAAGTTCGTTGAGCCTAGTTTCCAACACAACAAACCACTCGTCGATTGGACATCGGAGTAGAAAGTTATGGATGTTAGAAGTTCTGTCGATGGAGGAGAAAGAAAGCTTGATCGGCGCCACACAGCCACGGCCGCAGGTCGCGCCACGAAAGCCCCGTTGTTACTGGTTGCCATACGCGCCAAGGCGGGATTTTTCGCGGAAAAAGGGTAAAATCAGAAGATATTTTTGTAGAGGGCTTATGGGAGGGCGACAAGTGTCCCTCCCAACTTGCAAGGCAAACTAGACCTTATATTATGGCCAAAGTCTTGCAAGACTTGACCATTTGAAAGATTTCATTCCAAGAAATTGCTCTTCTCTTCTCTCTCAAAAATTGATAAACCCTAAGCCTAAATGAGATTTTTGGAAAGGCAACAAGAAGGAAATATGTTGGCGAGCTTGTAGGGGGTTCGTAGAGATGATTTTAGCGGGAAGAAGAACCGCGGAAAGGGGGCTAAAGTGGGCGAGATTGTTGGACTGTTTTGGGCTTATCAAGGTAACAACTTTGTCCTCTTAAGTGATTGAAGATTTCTTATTGTTGTAGTTATACATTTTAACAAGCATGAGATATATGTATTGGAGATTAATAAGTGTTATGGATATTAGAAGCCTAAATCTGAAATGACCTTGTTAGCCATTTGAAAGTTGAAATATAAGTTGGTCAATAGTTAAAATCGTCGCATGTTATCTACTTGACGATTGTAGTTGTTATAATCGATTGTGGCTATATAACATGCTAGACTAAACAACTTGGATGGAAAAAAAGGAATTGGAAAATAATTTACATTGTTGTTGCATTGTAGCCATTTGGCATTGAAATGTTGGACTATTTGGATATTAATTGTGGGACAGAATTTTACACGTCCTGTTAAGGTGTGTAATCCCCTTTGGTTAGCTGAATTGTTGAGCCTTAAAGGTGGCGTTTGGTTATTGATTTCGGGCCTTGAAAAAGGTAGAAAAGTATGTAGAAACAAAGGAAGTGCTATCCAATTTTTCGTAGAATTAAGTGACTTTACACTTGGGATATTCTACGTTTAAAGTTAGAAGTTAATAGACGTATTATGGTCATTATAGGTTGACATACTACGCACGGCATATTGGACCTAGCAAGTGAATTGAACCGAAGAGGTATGTGGAACTTTCCTATCTCTTGAGCATGAGTAGTTGTAAATATATAGTACGGTAGACGTACGAGATTTTGATGAATCTAGTTTCATTTGATATCCTTGACTTGTTTTAAGAATGTCCAAGTTGGTTGAGTTAGGGAATTAACTCACTTGTTTTAAAGATTAAGGATATCTTAGTTTCTAAAGTTAAGGGACTTGACGTATTTTGAAAGTATATGATACTTGTGTTGTTTTGAAAGAATAAGTCTCTTGGATATAAAGAAGAATGTAGTTGCCTAAAGTATAAAGTTAGTATAACGACTTTATGGGAAGTTGGTTATAATAGCTTTATGGAAAGATGAAAGAGTGGTTTACTCTAGTAATGTAAATAATGATATATGACTTGAAATGAAGAAAGACAAATTGATTTGAAGGCATCAATTGCTTAAGGTTTTAAAGAAAGAAGTCACTTGATTTAGAAGTCTTTAAATGTAGTTCTAAAAGGTATCATGACTTGTTTTGAAAAGTAAATATGACTTGATACTACGGTTATTAGTATCTTGGAAGTTTTATATGAAAAAAAGTCATTTAAAAGAATAGAAGTACGTAGTACTTTGGGTTAAATTCTCGGATTTTATAATGACATGATAGTGCCTTAAGTAAACTAAAATGAGAGTGTATATGAACAAAGCTAATAAGAAGTTATGGGATTTCTTAACTTGCTTATGTTATGTACGATAAGCCGGTAGTGCTTATGTTATGTATGATAAACCGATAATGCTTATGTTATGTACGATAAGCCGGTAGTGCTTATGTTATATATGATAAGCCGGTAGTGCTTATGTTATGTATGACAACCGGTTGTGCTAGGTTATATTATTCTTGAGGGGTAAACCCCCGGGTTACTACTTATTCCATGGATTTGCTACCCATGATGCGAGTGCGGCGTTTGTACTCATTGCGGGCCCACCGGACCCATGCGGGTGAAATAGTCCTATGCGGGTAAAATAGTCTCATGCGAGGCGGATGACCTCATTGCGGGTCCACAGGACCTATGCGGGTGAAATAGTCTCAGGAGTAGGATTGCTTAATGATACTACGGGTGGGTGGCCCTACTTTGATCATGAGCCTCCTATTTTAGGCAGTAAAGTACACTCTTGATTACTCTCATTGTTAGTAAGGCACATTATACTGTTATTTGAGTTATCATACATGTCTCCAGCTTTATTTTAGACTTTATGATTCCATTACAAGATTTTCGCCACATACTTGGTACACGTTGTCTCGACTCTTCTGGCCGCGTTCATGTCGCAGGTAGAGTATACAGGTTATTGATCCTCACTCTTAGGATCACTGTTCAGCTGTTGAGAAGCTTCATTACTCCGGAGTCTTATCCTTGGTTCAGATCCCTGATATTTTCGGTTGTTGTATATTCAGGGGTATGGCGGGGCCCTGTCCCGTCACAATTGTTATTCTTAGAGGTCTGTAGTCATGTCTTGTGGATTGGGTTGTAAAGAAAAAAAAGATGTAACTGATGTTTTTGGATTTTGTATATTTTACGGAAGGTGACCTTATCGGCTAGCCTGTTGATATGTAATGTCTAAGTATTTCTATGAGTTGTGTATGTTCCGCTTCTATTCTCTGATGTATACCTGAAAGGGGTTCCCAGGTAGGGCACCAGTCGTGGGCCCGGGGTCGGGTCGTGACAAAAGTGGTATCAGAGCAGTTAGTCCTCGGAAAGTGTCTACAGACCGTGTCTAGTAGAGTCTTGGTTATCGGTGTGTTGTGCACCACATCTATAACCAGGAGGCTGCAGGGCATTTAGGATTGGTTTCCATTCTTCTTACTCTGAGATCGTGCGATAGAGCTGTGTGGTTAGGGTCGTCTCTCCCTTACGAGTTATGTTGATTGCAGCTATGAGAAAGGCAACAGTGACCCATGAAGGATTATGTGGATTGCGTATCCAGGTTGGTAATACTTGTTGTATAGTTGGTATAGTGACATGCAACTATACGGATTTATGTATGAGAGTCAGACGCGTGTTGCCTATAATGATTTTGAATTACCAAGGATTGGTAAAGATTAAATAGATATCGGGAAGGTATGAAACGGTTTAATGAATTCTCATTAAGATTTTACGTACTAGTTTGAGATAATTAGGGATGATGAGCTGTCTGAGAAGGTAATGGACCCTTAAGAAGTTATAATTAAGGGACTTAATGGAAGACTGTGTTAATAGATTAAGCCACGTAGTATGCTTAAGAGAATTGTACGGATGAGATCCGTATGGAGTAAGTATGGTTGTTATGATTAAGACAACACGATTAAGAGCTTATGAGAAGTTATTTTACCCAGTTACGGGGGGACTGATAAGGTAGGATTGGAGCATGGAAAGTGCGAGCCTAAGAATATTGATAACCGCCGAGACCTCAGGTATATAAGGCCTTCTCGGCAATTAGATTTAATTCAGACTTATGGTAAGAGTTAAGTACGACGGTGGGTCGGGTTGAGAACCTATTACGGGTCGCACCATAACCTAAAATGGATTGGGATCAATTGGTAGTAGTCCCGCTACGTGACAAGGTCACGAGGGTGCAAGACCCAAGTCTAATTAAATTGTTTTACGGGTTCGTGGACGCATTCCACCGGAACCAGGTCGTGAGAGCCGGAAATGACCTTATATTGTTTAATGTAGTGACTCCAAAGATTGGAGGCCAGACTCAGTATGGAAGTTATGTACGTATGCTAGAATAAGTCGGGAAGTACGGAAAGAGTACGGCCAGTAAGAAAGAGAGCAACCAAGTGTAAAAGAATAGAGCCTGGATCCATGAGAACCATTTAGGGTGACTACACTCGTGAGTGATAGGTGGTGGTTGAGCGGGTATATAATAAGTGCCCAGTGACGATACAGTCGTCAGACCCTAGCAGACCTAGTAGAGCTGATACGACAGACTTTGAGGACATTATGGGTACGGACTAGTTGGCTTCTTGTTATGCCAATATTGACTGTAGAGAGAGGTTAGTTCGATTCCAGTTTCCCGGTGAGCCGGTTATCGATTGAAATGGAAGTGTTAGTATATGTAAGTTATTCCTTCCTCCTTTGACATCGTTGATTTTAATAAGTCTGTGTGACTTGTTCATTTGAGGTAAATTGATGCGGAAAGTAAGTAATACTTGAATTTGAAGGAGTTTATGTTAAGTGCCCTTGGAGGTACTTGGAGATGGTTTGGTGTGGCGGTCAGGGACACGACCTTCCGGGTAATTTCAGGAAAGCGCGCACGGAAAGAATAAGATAAGTACGAGTGCTGTCTGCGAAAAACTGAAGACATCCTTGTTAAGTTTTGAGAATCTATACGATTTTTAAGGCGATGCTTGATGATTAAGATTTCGAAAAGGAGATAAGTTCTCTCCCCCACGTAAAAAGATAGTTTTACGTACTATGGGGTTATGTGTACCCAGGGTATTAGGCGATGGATGTGAGACAGGTAAGATCTCTAGTGTCGTCATGCCATAGGTTACAGTTTTAGATAACCGTGGGAAAAGTATTGTGTTGGGGTAATTGAGAACGACATTAGGAAATGGTCGAGGATGTGTCTTAAGGATATAAATGCTAGTAATAAGCATAAATGGAAATGTGTGACCCAGGGGCGATGAAGAAATATTTTGGGTTAGTAATTAGTATGATGAAGGGTTATGACCGGAATAATAAGGAGAATGCAATTACAATTATGAAGGTTTCCCAAGGCATAGTTACCCAGACTAGTATAAAGACCATTAGAAATGATGGGCAGTAGGAACACCTCGAGGAAAGGTGGCAAAAATCAGATCTTGTGAAAATGATAGTAGGAAAAATACTGTGGGGGTAAGGGACCCCAGGACAACTTGAAATGAATTATAAAGGTAAGACGAGTAGACACTCGAACGATAAGAAAATCTTGGCAAGCCATTAGAATATGTAATACCATGAATTGAGGTTGAACACCTGACTATAAGCTCTACGAGCTGTGAGAGAATAATAGGATTACTACTTGACGAGATCAATGAAGTCTCCCCCTAAATTGTGATTGGCAGAAAGTCTTAGCCATGAGGCAAGTGAAGGAATTGAATCTAAGTATAGCGACCAAGTCTGGTTGCAACAGAGAATTAGAACCAGGAACCATAATTGAGATTAATGATGCCTGAATATTTCGCAAGTATGAGAAATGCTCCCAGTTATTTGGAAGTAAGCTGACTACGACTACAATTCTAACCCCTTCTGAGGCCTGAAGGACTAGAGGGTTAGGTTATTATGGTAACACTTTGAGTGTTTGGCTGGGTTGTGTGCGGATGCAACACGATAAGGTAACAACCTATATTTGTTTTCCCGGCAGCTACGGGAGCCTGATAATGGAGCTCAGATTCGAGAGGTTGCCGAGTCTTCCCTCGTTGAGGAGGTAAAGAGGCGACAGTATAAGGACCCAGTTCTAGTGCGGAAACTGAGATACGACTCTCTAAGAAGAGAAGGACCCGTTTGGGTAGCACCGGATAGGGTGCTGGGAGATGAGGATAGATTGGGTGTGCCCGATGCTGCAGGGCTTGTCAGCAGGTTTTAGGGGAGACACGCAGTGCTTATTGCTTTATTTTGTTCGGGGTCGACTAAGATGTATCATGACCTCAGATGTATGTATTGGTAAGATGGCCCAAGAGGACGAGCGAGTTTGTTGCTCGGTGTCCAAATTAGTAGCAGTCAAGGTTGAGCACCGTAGCCCAGCTGGCTATTACAAAGTATCGAGATCCCGACTTAGAAATGGGAGGTGATTAATATGGATCTGGTTACAGGGTTGCATCGTACTCGGAGGAGGTGCGACTCCTTATGGGTTATGGTAAACAGGCTGACGACATCAACCCATTTTCTTTCAGTCAGGGCCACTTACTCGGCTGAGGTTTATGCTAGATTATATAGCAGGGAGATTGTGAGACTTCACGAGGTTCCTACATTTATGATGTCGCATGATGAGTTCGATTTACCGACTCGAGATTTTCCAAGGTATTAGGGACACAGTGAGTCTCAGGTGGCATTTCACCGCATCGACTGGACAGCAGAGCGTACTATCCAGGCACTTGAGGATAGGTTGTGGGCCGGTGTTATTGATTTCAGAGTTAGTTGGAAGAATTATTTTCCCCTTGTTGAGTCTGCGTATAATAAAAACTGCCATTCCAGTATCCAGATGGCCCTGTATGAGGCTTTGTATGAAGAAAGTGTAGAATCGCCGATTGGTTGGTTCAACGTAGTCGAGGGTCAGATAATTAGCCCGGACTTGATTCAGCGGGCTGTGGATAAGGCGAAGCTTATCCAGGAAAGATTATTAGCAAGCTCAGAGTCGATAAAAGATTTATGCAGATAACCGACGTCGACACTTGGAGTTCAGGTTGACGTTTTAGCATAAGTATTGTTATGCGGCCAGGTGTGGCAAGTGTGATTATGTTGGGTGTAGTCAGGGGACTATGCCAATATCCGTTTAGATGGGACTCCGAAAGAACATTCGGGGACGAATGTTTCTAAGGGGGGAAGAATGTTACACCCCATAATTCCAAGTCAAGTATTTAAGAACTTACGAAAGGAAATAAGATTTGAAATTGGAATAATAAGTTGACAGAATGGTTGTGGACAAATTTTTAGTCAACTTTGGAATGCTATACGTCCCAGTATGTTAAGAGTTTTTAGGTGTTTTAAAAGCCTAATATGAAGTTCGTTGAGCCTAGTTTCCAACACAACAAACCGCTCGTCGATTGGACATCAGAGTAGAAAGTTATGGACGTTAGAAGTTCTGTCGATGGAGGAGAAAGAAAGCTTCAGTCAGGCACCATAGCGCCACGCCGGCCGCAGTGCTACGCGAAAGCCCCGGTTACGAAGTTGCAGCCGCGGTGCCGGCCGTGGTCACGGGCGCTAAGGCGGGATTTTTCACGGAAAAAGGGTAAAATCAGAAGATATTTTTGTAGAGGGCCTATGGGAGGGCGACAAGTGTCCCTCCCAACTTGCAAGACAAGCTAGACCTTATATTATGGCCAAAGTCTTGCAATACTTGACCATTTGAAAGATTTCATTCCAAGAAATTGCTCTTCTCTTCTCTCTCAAAAATTGATAAACCCTAAGCCTAAATGAGATTTTTGGAAAGGCAACAAGAAGAAAATATGTTGGCGAGCTTGTAGGGGGTTCGTAGAGATGATTTTAGCGGGAAGAAGAACCGCGGAAAGGGGGCTAAAGTGGGCGAGATTGTTGGACTGTTTTGGGCTTATCAAGGTAACAACTTTGTCCTATTAAGTGATTGAAGATTTCTTATTGTTGTAGTTATAAATTTTAACAAGCATGAGATATATGTATTGGAGATTAATAAGTGTTATGGATATTAGAAGCCTAAATCCGAAATGACCTTGTTAGCCATTTGAAAGTTGAAATATAAGTTGGTCAATAGTTAAAATCGTCGCATGTTATCTACTTGACGATTGTAGTTGTTATAATCGATTGTGGCTATATAACATGCTAGACTAAACAACTTGGATGGAAAAAATGGAATTGGAAAAGAATTTACATTGTTGTTGCATTGTAGCCATTTGGCATTGAAATGTTGGACTATTTGGATATTAATTGTGGGGAAGAATTTTACACGTCCTGTTAAGGTGTGTAATCCCCTTTGGTTAGCTGAATTGTTGAGCCTTAAAGGTGGCGTTTGGTTATTGATTTCGGGCCTTGTAAAAGGTGGAAAAGTATGTATAAACAAAGGAAGTGATGTCCAATTTTCCGTAGAATTAAGTGACTTTACACTTGGGATATTCTACGTTTAAAGTTAGAAGTTAATAGACGTATTATGGTCATTATAGGTTGACATACTACGCACGACATATTGGACCTAGCAAGTGGATTGAACCGAAGAGGTATGTGGAACTTTCCTATCTCTTGAGCATGAGTAGTTGTAAATATATAGTACGGTAGACGTACGAGATTTTGATGAATCTAGTTTCATTTGATATCCTTGACTTGTTTTAAGAATGTCCAAGTTGGTTGAGTTAGGGAATTAACTCACTTGTTTTAAAGGTTAAGGATATCTTAGTTTCTAAAGATAAGGGACTTGACGTATTTTGAAAGTATATGATACTTGTGTTGTTTTGAAAGAATAAGTCTCTTGGATATAAAGAAGAATGTAATTTCCTAAAGTATAAAGTTAGTATAACGACTTTATGGGAAGTTGGTTATAATCGTTTTATGGAAAGATGAAAGAATGGTTTACTCTAGTAATGTAAATAATGATAAATGACTTGAAATGAAGAAAGGCAAATTGATTTGAAGGCATCAATTGCTTAAGGTTTTAAAGAAATAAGTCACTTGATTTAGAAGTCTTTAAATGTAGTTCTAAAAGGTATTGTGACTTGTTTTGAAAAGTAAATATGACTTGATACTACGATTATTAGTATCTTGGAAGTTTTATATGGAAAAGAGTCATTTAAAAGAATAGAAGTACGTAGTACTTTGGGTTAAATTCCCGGATTTTATAATGACATGATAGTGCCTTAAGTAAACTAAAATGAGAGTGTATATGAACAAAGCTAATAAGAAGTTATGGGATTTCTTAACTTTCTTATGTTATGTACGATAAGCCGGTAGTGCTTATGTTATGTATGATAAGACGGTAATGCTTATGTTATATGCATTTATGTTCTGTAAAGGCTTATGTTATGTATGATAAGTTCTAGAGTGCTTATGTTATGTATTTACACCCATTGTGCTAGGTTATGTTATTCTCATGGGTAAACCCCGTTACTACTTATTCCATGGATTTGCTACCCATGACGCGAAAGCGCGTTTGTACTCGTGCGGGCCCAGCCCATTGCGGGCAACCGGGCTTGGGTGAAATAGTCTCATGCGGGTGAAATAGTCTCATGCGAAGCGGATGACCTCATTGCGGGTCCACATGACCTATGCGGGTGAAATAGTCCCATGCGAGGCGGATGACCTCATTGCGGGTCCACATGACCTATGCGGGTGAAATAGTCCCAGGAGTAGGATTGCTTAATGATACTACGGGCGGGTGGCCCTACTTTGATCATGAGCCTCTTATTTTTAGGCAGTAAAGTATACTCTTGATTACTCTCATTGTTAGTAAGGCACATTGTACTGTTATTTGAGTTATCATACATGTCTCCAGCTTTATTTTAGACTTTATGATTCCATTACAGTACTTTCAGTTTTACATACTTGGTACATGTTGTACTGACCTCCTTCGGGGGGCTGCGTTCATGTCGCAGGTAGAGTATACAGGTTGCTGATCCTCACTCTTAGGATTACTGTTCAGCTGTTGAGAAACTTCATTACTCCGGAGTCTTATCCTTGGTTCAGATCCCTGGTATTGTCGGTTGTTGTACATTCAGGGGTATGGCGGGGCCCTGTTCCGTCACAGTTGTTATTCTTAGAGGTCTGTAGTCATGTCTTATGGATTGGGTTGTAAAGAAAAAAAAGATGTAACTGATGTTTTTGGATTTTGTATATTTTACGGAAGGTGGCCTTATCGGCTAGCCTGTTGATATGCAATGTCTAAGTATTTCTATGAGTTGTGTATGTTACCGCTATTCTCTCGATGTATACCGAAGGGGTTCCTGTGTAGGGCACCGATGTCTGGTCGGGTCGTGACAACATCCATATGATTATTCATTGTGATCGCAACATTGTGTGACCTTGAGATATATCAAATGGATGTCAAGACAGTCTTCCTAAATGGTGATTTGGAAAAAGAAATTTATATGGAACAACCCGAGGGGTATGTTGTTCCAGGGAAAGAGAAGAAAGTCTGTTGACTTGTCAAATCTCTATACGGGCTAAAACAGGCCCCGAAGCAATGACACGGAAAATTTGATAGTACTCTACTATCGAAGGGTTTCTCCATTAATGAGTGTGACAAATGTGTCAACATGAAACGTAATTTTGACTCGTTTGTTATGATATGCCTTTACGTAGATGACATGTTGATCACATAGAGTAGTCCTAGTTTGATCCAGAGACTAAGAATATGTTGAAACAATGTTTCGACATGAAGGATATTGGTATCACATATGTCATCTTAGGGATCAAGGTCTCTAATACGTCTGACGGACTAGTCTTATCTCAGTCTCACTACATCGAAGATGTGTTAAGAAAGTTTGAGATGTTCGACAGTTCGCCAATTAAGTCACCACTGGATATAAATCAAAAGATTGATAAAAAGTATGGTGCGCCCGCATGCGAGGAGCTATATGCGCAGGTAATTGGGAGTTTGATGTACATAACAAACTGCACCGACCTGATATCGCTTATGCAGTCAACAATTGGCTAGATTTACCCGTAATCCAAGTAATGATCATTAAAAAGCGTTGAATTGGCTAACTTACGGGTTGCAATATTCGAGATATCCAGTTGTACTATAGGTAGGGATGGCAACGGATAGGATCTGGACCGGATCCTACTAGATCCAGATCCAGATCCGTTTTTCATACCTATATCCATATACATATTCATATCCATCGGGTCCATAAAATCATATCCAAATTCAGATCCACCGGATTCACCGGATCCACGGATCGGATCTGGATAACTGAACAAATGGATGTATATCAAAGAGGGGAAGGAGGGCTGGAGGGCTTAGATGACCTGTCAGATAGCAAATTAAATTGCTGCATACAACACCTTAAATTAAATACATAAACCAGTCCAGAATGTATTCACATATTTACATAAACCAGTCCAGAATGCATTCAATTTCCAGTACATTCACAAAAAACAGAGAAGACTTCAATTTTCCAGAATGCATTCACATATTTACATAAACCAGTCCAGAATATATTCAGTTTCCAGTGCATTCACAATAAAATAGAGAAGACTTCAATTTTCCCGAATGCATTCACATATTTACATAAACCAGTCCAGAATGCATTCAGTTTCCAGTGCATTCACAAAAAACAGAGAAGACTTCAACTAGACTTCGAAGTCACTAATTTCACTTTCAACGTCATCAACATCCTAAAATAACAAAGAGACAATCATATTAAAAAGAGCTTACTAAAAAATCATCTCAATAAATATTTATGATTAAATATATCATTTACCATATCAATATAGTCAATTACTTTCCCTTCATCTTCAGAATCATTTGTAACGGTCGAACAAGCATGTGTGCCCTCCAAAGTACCTTTATTTGAAAGAAATTGAAAAATAAATAGAAGGTTCATGTTACGGGAAAAAATTGATATTAACGTATATGAGAATAATCAATACATAATTAATAGATACCTTTAATGTCTTCGATCATCCAATTTTGCAAGCACATTAATGCCTCCACCGTTTTAGAGTGAAGCCTAGAACGATGAGAACTAATCACCCTTCCACCATGTTGAAGTCACTTTCCGAAGCCACAGAAGATACGAGAATTGCAAGGATGTCCTTAGCAATTTTCTGTAAAGTAGGATACATTTGATCCCTTTCCACCAATTAAGTACATCAAAATCATCTTTCTCGGGTATTGGATCATCCTCCAAGTAATGCTCCACCTCACCCCTCACATTCAACTTTCTTTTCTTTGTTCTTTTAGCTTGAGCATAATCATCCTCATCATTATCACAAGACAACTCTGAAATTCCTCGTTTGCCACTTGGAAAAGGTTCTTGACTTTTATTTTCCTCACTTCTAATTTGATATTCATCCACAAGTTTATCAAGATTTTTCCTAACTTTTGCCACTTCCTTATCAGCATCATCTTTGTACAATCTCTTAAAATAGTACTCCACACAATCCATTTTATTCCTTGGATCTAAAATTGAAGCAACCGCCAACATCCCATTAATATTATTCCAATATTTGTCAAACTTGTCAATCATATTTGTAGCCATCATTCTAATGGTCTCAACATCACTCACCACCCAACGCCTCAAAGCAAGTCTTATCTCACACACTTTTCAAAAAAACAAATTAGAAGTAGGATAATTTCTACCGAAAAATACTCTAGTGGCCTTGTAGAAAATTTCCAACTTCTCACAAACAAGTTTTGCCATCATCCAATTATTCTCACTAGGAATAACTAACTTGAGCTTCTTATTCATGTGTTTTAACTTAGCAAATACATCTTGAAAAGGCAAAGCGGTATTAAGCATCAAGTAAGTAGAATTCCACCTAGTTTTGACATCAAGAACCACTCTTTTAGGTTAGAAAAATTCAAAAGTCGACAAGCCTCCTCAAATTTTTCAACCCTTTTAGGAGTAGACATCCAAAATAAAATGCAATCTCGAACTTTTTCAATTGAGGGATCAATTACTTCTAAACCATCTTTCACAATCAAGTTTAGAATATGAGCACTACACCTCATATGCAAAAACTCCCCACCTAAAATTAGATACCTACTTTCCAATTTCTCCAACAAAATATTCATCATTGCATCATTAGTGGTACAATTATCAACTACAACCGATAAAATTTTGTTTTCCAAAGAATATTGAGACAAACATTCCATCAAAATCTTTGCAATAACCCCCTTTGTATGTGGACATGACACAAAACAAAACCTAAATAAAAACATGCATTAAACGCATACAATAAACCTAAAAAATCAGCATTTATAATTATAAATAAGAATAAGCTCATTACCTCAAGTTTCGATTGCGTAAAACCCATTGTTGATCAATGAAGTGAGATGTCACGGCCATGTAGCCCCTCTTTTGGTTGGAAGCCGTCCACATGTCAGTAGTTATTGCAATTCTACCCTCATTATGCTCCAACAAAGCTTTAAGAGAACCTTTATCTTCATTGAACTTTTTCAAAATGTAACTCTTCAAAGTGTTCCTCGAAACCATCTTGAAAGAAGTATTTAGACTCCTTACAAACCTTTTAAAACCTATATGATCTACAATGGATAAAGGATACTCATGAATCACCACCATACCAACCAATTCCCTCATTGAAAAGTCTTGATCAAATTCCTTTTCCTTTCCCTTTTCTTTAAGTTCTAAAGTAGTAGACCCATCGGCTTCCATTTTAACCTTCAATTGTGTTTGACCACTAATTTCAGTCCGCAAATGCTTTCCTGGACACGTCTTCTTAGAATGTTTAAGAAGATGTTAGGTTCCATTCACACCATTATAAGAGAGTAAAGATGTACAATATTTATACTTTGCTCTTGTAACACCTTTCACTACGACCTTATCAAAAGATTCCCATACCTCGAAAGTGAGTTTCTTTCTTGTTAGTTTACTTGATTGACTTTTTTCTTTTACTCCAACCTCAATAAGACCTTCTGAATCCCTTTGGAAATCATCTACTCCAACCTCAATAAGACATTCTGAATCCCTTTCGAAATCATCTACTCCACAAAGCAGAGGCATTGGAAGTGGGCTATAAGAAGCAGCATAACTTTTATTAGTAGAATTTGCATTATTGTTAGATTGTTCACCGTCCATTTCCTACAAAAAAAATACTTGAATACATTACTTAACCACATAACAGAGAAGTATCATGCACATTTTCTGTAAATGTTCTATTCTGTAAAGTTGGCTCACTGCTATAATGTCCAGAATACACGACACACATTTAGGAACAAACTAGTTACATAGGACAAGTTATCCCAACAACTTCTAATCAGGCAAAGACAAGAAAAAGTACAACAAGTAACGCTGAAACTACTAAATACCTAATTCATGTTTAACAACTTACAACTAAGATTTTATATAGGCTCAGTATTCAACCTTTAGATTCCTAATATTTCAATTCTCACTTTAAAACAAGCATGGTTTAAACCTTCAATCTAAAAAATAAACTACTTTACTTCACAAAAAAAATGTTCTTTGGGACAAGTATTAGGAAACAAGTAATGTAAAAGTGGTTGCTTTGCTACAACCCTAATATCGACAAATATTAGGAAATTTCATTAAACTAAGCACTAACAGAAGCTGATTAATGCATGTTTCAAGAAGTAATCTATTGAGTAAAAGTGGTTGCTTTCACCGCTGCACACGAGAAAGCCCTGAAGATTGAAGATTTACCGAGAATTGCTGGATTGAAGACTTACCGAGAATTATTGGATTGAAGATTTACCGAGAAAGCCCTTTCGTTAGGCTCAAAATGAAGTTTGCAGTTGCCCACTTGCCCCTTAGAGATTTAGAGATTTTCCCTGAAGTTGGCAGCAGCTAGGTCTTCGTCTTACTCTTTATGTTTTGCCCTGAAGTTAGCCTTAAATATATATAGGGATATACCTGGTCAATAAGCCGCGTACATCGTGACTGGTGGGCTAGATAATTTCGAAAGAGAGTATATGATTTACAACATATAAGTATAAATGTAAAATCAATTTAATTAAAAACGGATCCACGGGTCGGATCTGGACCGGATACGGATCTCAAAGACAAAATCCAGATCCATATCTGATCCATCATAAACGGATTCGGGTCCGGTCCGGATCCGTCGGGTCCAAAATTTGAATATCCATATCCTATAAAATGGATCTGGATCCTCCGGATCCGGGCCGGGTCCAGGATCCACTGCCATCTCTAACTATAGGGGTACAGTGATGCAAACTGGATATCTGATATAGAGAACAACAAGTCCACCAGTGGGTATATATTTACAATTGGTGGTGGGAATGTGTCTTGGAAATCCTCTAAGCAAACTTGCATCGCCCGGTCCACAATGGAGTCAGAGTTTATTGCTTTAGATAAAGTAGGAGAAGAAGTTGAGTGGCTTCATGACTTTTTAGAGATTGTCCTGTGTTGGGATAAGCCCTTCCTTTTGTAATGATTCACTGCGATAGTTAGTCGGCTCTAGGAAGGGCACTGAGTTCTATGTATAATGACAAATCTCATCATATTCGATGGAGACATAAGACCGCTAGGCAGCTGATCACCACAAGTATTACTTCCATTGATTATATAAATCAAAGGAGAACATAACAGACCATTTGACTAAGGGTATACCCAGATATCAGATGTTCTGCCTGTCTAGGGGAATGGCTTAAAATCCAAACAATGAGGACTGATGTGGTGGTAACCCAACGTTACTATCTGGAGATCCCATGAATTAGCTTCAATAGGAAAACTAAGTTGTAAAGGTTCAGTTGAGCACTTCGATAAACGAAAGAGCACATCGGGTTATGAATTTCTGTAAGGAACATAAAACCAAGGTCATTCCCGCAATAGACATTAAGTGCTATGTGCAGTGTGCGTAGAGGTTAAGTTTCCAAAACCTTTAATGATCCTGAATGGTTGAGGTTAGGTTTGGGGAAACTTTTAATGGTTTCTAACACTTGTGAAGTGAGGTATAGCAGGATACCTTGTAGGAGACCACCTATTTAAGTGCGAGGACATACTGTCTCAAATGAACGCACTTAAGAATCCAAGAGTGTCCACGGCCACCACAGACAAAATATTAAAGAAGAACAGAGTAAGGAAAGTTATTGTGTTGGTACTGTTGACTTGGCTTACACAAAACACTGACGGTTTAAGATATCACGTTCACCGTGCAATAATTAAGTCTGATGGTATTCAACTAAGGAAGGTTTAAAGCGCCAAAATATCTTTCAAGAGGGAATTGTTGGAAATTTATTAATGTGGAATAAAGTTTATTCCATTATTTATGACTCGAACAATTAGGGCCCCGCACGTCGGAAACATAATTTCCACACATGTGCACACGTTGTACCAATGATCATAAATGTTACACCCCGTAATTCCAAGAGAATGAGATGAGAACGTACGTAAGGAAATAAGATTTGAATTTGGAAAAAAGAATTGGCAGAATGTTTTTGGACAGATTTTTAGTCAACTTTGGAGCGGTATATATCCTAGTATATTAGGAATTTTTAGGTGTTTCACAAGCCTAAGATGAAGTTCGTCGAGTTTAGTTTCCAACGCAATAAACCGCTCGTCGATTGGACATCGGAGTAGAAAATTATGGACGTTACAAGTTCAGCTGACAGAAGAGGAGGAAAAAGGTTTTAGTCAGGCGCCACGACGCCGTATTTCAGGGCCGTGGCTCCTTAAGTCCTGAAGTCCTCTGAAGTTTCAGCGCCACGACGCCGGGCTGTAGGGTCGTGGCGCCGACGCGGGAATTTGCGAAAATTGGCTAAGTCTAAGAAGATATTTGTGTGAAGAACCTATGGGAGGGTGACAAGTGTCCCTCCCAACTTGTGGAACAAGTAAAGCCTAATATATTGGCTAAGTCTTGAATGACTTAGCCATTGTTGCAAGACTTCATCCAAATGCACATTTTACTCTCTTTTTCTCTCAAGAAAGCAAGAACAAGATTTTTACATCTTTCAAGTTTAATTGTTAATCCAAGATCAAGCTCCCTAATGAAGTAATAATCCAAGTGATCATTATCCATAGAATTGAGGCTCACGATTTTGAGCTCACCTTCTCTTCCAAAACCCTAAAATTTTATATGAACTTTTGGAAGATCAACAAGAAGAGAAGTTGATTATAAGCTTTCTGGTCGAGTATCATGATTGGAACGTAAGGATTTGGAGCTAAGACTACCTCTAAGGATCGACTTTAAACGGATTATTTTTGGGCTATATTGTGGTAAGATCTCTTCCTCCCTTCGATGTAATTACATGTCGTGTATTGATATAGTTAAGACAATGACGTGTAACAAGAAAAACGGAAACAAAGAACGTATATGGATATTTGCATGTTTGGTCGATTTGGGCCTTTTATATTATTGGGTTATATTGAAGGTGTCTTCACGATATATGTGTTATACGTTGAAGGAAATTTAGTCGGGTAACTATTGATATGTATTATGTATAAATTTTGGAATAACAACTTGGATATTAAGGAATTGAAAGGAGTTATGTTGATGAATTGTTATGGCCGGAAATGACATTAAATTGCTAGATATTGTTATACCCCGTATTTCCAGAGTATGTACGTAAGGGAATACGTACGAAAGTCTTGTCTTAAAGATAAGCCTTGGACGTTTTATTTTGTACACAACTCACTAAAAGAATCGTTTTCCACGCTAAACGCTTCCACGCCTTCGTAGAGTAAATTCCGCCATGCCATTTCTTATTTTTATGGATTTTTCCGAGAGACGAACATTTTGGACCAACGGAGGGTGACATGTGTCACCCTCACATTGGAAGCAGTGGGTGGCTTTGGACGATCAAGGCCCAAAGAGGTGCCTCGCCGATCGGGTCCTTGTTTAGGCCTTGTTTTGCGAGTGTTTTGTGGAGTGTTTTCAGGAGTGTTTTGTGGAGTAGGAGTTAGTGCACTTGGCTTGATCTTGGCCTTACACTTGCCTTGCACTTGTCTTCATCTTGGCCATTGGTTGGCCAAGGCTTGAGCTATAAATACCCCCTTAGAGATGAAGAGTTATTCATCCACAAAGTTATCTTCCAAGTCTAAAAATCCTCTCCTCTCCTTAAGCTTTCGTCCAAACACCTCTTCCCTCCCCTTGTGTTGTATGGCCGAGAGCCTACCCCCCTAGCCTAGCCGAAATCTACCCCCCCTCCCTTGGTAGAAAAGTTACCTTCTTGTATCGTTATAATGCCCAAAATACCCTAGCCCAAATACCTTAGTACTTAGTAGAAGTTGTGAAGAACTTCTGTGGTTCTCGAGCATACAACTTAGAGCAAAACCTTGCTCAGCGCGACTTTTCTAGGATATTATTGGGCTTACCGAGGTAACTAATCCTAACCTCTTTGAATTAGAATATATATACCGTTGTAGTATAAGAATAAGTATAAATACTTAGAAGTATACCACGTAATAGAATTGAAGTATTAATCACTTGTAAGGGTTTAAAAGAAGAATAATCAAATCAGATTTTACATAGACTGCTTTCACAGAGACTTATATAGCTCATCGCAGGGAAGTGCTGCCCGACTTACCGAGAATTATGAACCCCTGCTTAGAATGACCTTCGAGTAGTCTTTGATAGATATCTGTGACTATTATAGGTCGACTCTCGCGCGACATATTCAACTTCGCGTGGTTTTCACTGGTATGTATGTGATTCTTCCTAAAGCATGATATTTTACAATATATATATAGTACGGTAGACATACGTGTTAATCGAATAATAACTACGGCAATGTCTTTGACTTAAGCCCGAATAATACTTACGGAATGCCTCACGCTTAAGCTCAATAATAAAGAACTGAAAACATTTCAAAAGACTACTGAATCATTTTATCAGAAGAGAACTAATTGGTTTTTAAAACAGAAGCTTAAGAGTTATACTAGCTTTATGGGAAGTAAGTATAACCACTTAAGGTTTATAAAAGAAACAAGTTTGCCTACGTGTTTATAACTGCATCAGTATTGTGAAAAGAATAATAAAGATGGTTTGATAAATAGACATGATATGATGCTATGTGTGTTAGTATCTTGTAACGCTTGTATAGGTGAGTATCCTTGTCAGGCTTATGTTGTTTAAAGATAAGTTGTTATGTTAGTATACTATCACTCACCTCTTGAGATGATATCGGTTAAGCCGCCTCCGACGCGGGTAGACTCAGCGGTCCAGGACCATGATTCGAGAATACCTCACGCGGGTCTGGGGCCTATGCGAGCTACGGAGTTCCGTGTTAGTATGCGGGGTTATGCCTCACGCGGTCTGTGCGCTACGCGACAATGAGTCCAGATCGACGCCGAGGAGTAGCTACCTCGACGCGGGTTATACCTCACGCGCCCACGTGAGTGGCCTGCGGACCGAGTTCAGATTAGGCTTGCGAATGACGATGGGGCGAGTGGCCCTGCTTTCGATCATTCGCAGCCTAGACAAGACCTATTACGCTACCTATTGTTGCTCTTGTTTGGATGCCAGCACTACGCGCGGCTTTCTCGTTGTTTCACACATATTTGTAAACCGGTTTTTAAATGATATGTTTTCATTTAAGTATTTTACGCCGCATACTTAGTACCGCTGTCTCGACTCTCCTTCGGGCCGCGCTCATGCCGCAAGGGCAAGCAGTGCTAGATCCACATCCTTAGGATCTTTCGCGCTGTCGTGAGCTCCATCTTCTCCGAGGCTCTACTTTTGGGTATGATCTCCCGTATTGTAGATAGTTTTGTATACAGTGGTATGGCGGGCCCCGTCCCGCCATAGTTGTTTACTTCTCAGAGGTCTGTAGTACTATTGTACAGTTGGGATGTAATCGCAAAACTTGAGTTATTTATATTATGCCAAAGGCAAGCTTTTCTTCGATAAACCGTGTCTTATTTTATAAACTGCTTTCGCCTTGTTTTATATTCCGCCGTTACTCGATGTATGACTACTTGGGTGCCCCCAAGGCACTACCACGCCCCGAACGGTCGTGACAAAAGTGGTATCGAGCGCTTAATCCTCTGAAAGTGTCTACGCATCGCATCTAGTAGAAGTTCGATTATCGGTGTCAGGCACCACACCAATAATCGTGAGGCTATAGGATATTTAGGATTGGTTTCCATTCTTCTCATTCCGAGATCGTGCTTTAGAGTGTTATAGGTCGACCTCTAACGATTCCTTTCCTCAGAATAGCTTATGCCTCCACGTAAGGCAACCCGCCCGTATGGCAAGGCAAATGAGGAGTCGCTAGCAGACACCCAGAGTCACGAGGGCTCGTGCCCGCCTATACCGTAGACGGCGAGTTCTATGACGCCGCCAAAATTTCAAAGAGACCACGCACCCACACCTCCCGCCCCACACCGGGCGAGGAGTTAGGGCACAAGGAGACGGCCCACCTTTTGGCTAAAGTCAGGCCCGACACGAGGAGAGATTGATGCGGCAGCAGCTCCACCCAGCCTCGGCCGCACCCGTGGTACACCCGAGGCGTATAGTTTGAGGCTACGAGATTTCGAGTCAGAGCTCACGGAGTTTTACGGGTCGAGGCCGAGGATGATCCGCAGGAGTTCATCCGCGCCTTCAGAGGATTTTGAGAGTAATCGTGGCGCCGAGACCGAGTCCGTGATCTTTGGTTCACATAGTCGCGATACCGCAATGATTGGTTTGATTCACGAGTTATCCCGGAGAGCACGCGCCCCGCCATACGGGACGAAGTTCTCGTGAGGCTTTCCTCACTCACTTCTTGCCTCCACAGATGGCGAGGGCGCGGCCGATAGATTTTTACCGCCGAGGCGCAGAGGACGACCGCCGTGAGTACAATGTCGAGTTTGATTCTTTGGCTCGATATGTCCCAAAGATTGTAGCAGATATGGAGGATAGGTGCACCGCTATGTCACCGGCTAGACGACTATATGGCCGAAGTCACGTGCGGGGTTTCTCCACCGTATGGACATTACCCGCACGCAGCTCACGCCTGATGCGGCGAGCGCAGGTCGACGGCGACAGACATCGCCAGGCAAGGCCAGACGGAGGGTTTTCTCGCGTTATCGTGGTGGGCGGCCTCGCCAGCAGCCTAGATTCGCACCACGCCCAAACCAGAGCACTCCGCACCATCCTCAAGACACCAGAGTTTTCGAGGGCGCACTGTGGCCCTGTGGCTTCGTGACGCCCGTAGAGCAGAGGTCGCCGACGGGACCACCCCCGGTGTGGCCGACGGTAGATCCCATTAGCGGAAGGGTGGTACTACTTATGGATCTTGTTACAGTTGTGGCCAGCAGGGTCACTTTGCGAGGGACTGTCCGACCGGGGGCAGCGCTGGTGGTAGGGCCCAGCCTTCAGGTTCTGTGGCCGCTTCATCATCTCCTACCGTTACTCGCCCCGGAGGCGTGGTGCTCGCGGGTCGCCAGGTCGCGCAGAGGTCGTGGCTCGTCCAGCTTCTAGCGGTCCTCGTAACCGCATATATGCTTTGTCCACCGACAGATCGTGAGGCCTCACCGATGTCGCCATGTACCTTATCGGTTCGGGTTTGATGTATGCTTTGATAGATCCGGTTCTACTGGCCCCATATATCTCCCCGTGTTGCTACTAGGATAGTGGATAGAGCCCGAGTCCATAGACCCTTTCGAGGTAGCTACGCCATGGTGATTCGGTGGTAGCTCGGCGTATATAGAGCTTGTCCCGTGACTATTTACGCGTCGGACCAGCCGACTTGATAGAGTCGAGATGATTGACTTGACGTGATTATTGGACGGATTGGCTAGCTTCTTGCTATGCCAATGTAGATCGCAGAGAGAGTCAAGGATCACCAGGGATTTGCAGAGAAGCGGTTTCATTAGGCCTGTTTCTCCCGGGGCGCCGATTGTTCGTGAAGAAGAAGGACGCGACGCCGCATGTGTGTTGATTACAGTGAACAAGGTGACCATTAAGAACGATACCCTCCCGTGATTGATGATTTGTTCGACTGGGCAGGTGCGAGATGTTTCTCCAAGATTGATCCGCGATCGCTATCATCAGTGAAGTCGAGAGGTGGATGTCCCTAGATCGCATTCCGACCAGACGCATTATGAGTTCGTGGTCATGTCTTTGGTTGACCAATGCTCCGCGGTATTCATGGATTTGATGAACCGAGTGTTCAAACCATTTTGGACACGCTTGTGATAGTGTTCATCGATGATATCTTGGTTTATTCTCGCCGGAAGCGAGCACGCGAGCATTTGAGGCGATCTTGGCCGACAGCTCTCAGACTGATTATGCGCCAAGTTTTCCAAATGCGAGTTTTGGTTGACTTCATGGCGTTCTTGGGCATATTGCTCGGTGATGGCATTCGAGTTGATACGCCAAGATCGAGGCAGACTTGGCCGAGACCTACTACTCCGGCTGCAGGTTCGCATTTCGGGCCTTGCAGTTATTATCGCGGTTCGTGGAGAAGTTTGCTTCTATCTCGCACATTGACTAGGCCGACTCGTAAGGCGCCAAGTTTCATGGATCGATGCTTGTGAGCGTGGTTTCCGATTCTTTGAAAGAGAGACCGACGCCCGCTTCTTACTCTTCCGGAGGTCCGGATGGTTATGTCGTGTATTGTGATGCGCAGCATCGGGTTGGGATGTATTGATGCAGATGGCAGGGGTTATAGCATATGCATCCCGACACCAAGAAACACGCAGGAACTACCCCACCCATGATTTGGAGTCGGCACCGTGATTCACGCCAAGATCTGAGGCACTATTTGTATGGGGTTCACGTGGATATTTATACGCACCACAAGAGCCTCCAAGATATCTTCACCGCAGGAGCCGAACTTACGGCAGACGGTGGTTAGAGTTGCTTAAGGATTACGATGTTGATATCCTATACCACCCGGAAGGCCAATGCCAGGCGTATGCCTTAGTCGTAGGTCGATGGGAGCCTATCGATGTGCAATGCAGAGGAGGGACATGGTTCGTGATTTGCATCGCTTAGCGAGCCTCGTGTCCGCTTGATTGATTACGATAGCAGGGGTTAGAGTTCGTGAGGTTGCCGAGTCTTCCATCGCCGAGGAGTGAAGAGGCAACGCTCGAGGATCCACTTTGATTCGATATCGCGGATACGCCTCTTCGAGGGCAAGGGTCTCGAGGTAGCACCACGGGTGCTAAGGTTTGAGGGCGCATCGTGTTCCAGATGTTTCGTGACTTCGCAGCAGTTCTGGGGAAGCACACGGCTGCATTTCATCCATCCGGTCGACAAGATGTACCACGACCTAGATCCGTATTGGTGGGATGGCTCAAGAGGACGCTGCGAGTTCGTAGCTCGCCCGTGTTGTCGCAGTAAGGTAGAGCACCGCAGGCCCGTGGTTTGTTACGCATTTATCGAGATCCCGACCGAAGTGGAGGTAATCAACATGGACTTCATCACAGGATTACCTCGCACTCGGAGAGACATGATTCTATATGGGTTATCGCCGACAGTCGACAAATCAGCCCACTTTCTTCCCGTCAGACGACTTTTCTACCGAGGATTATGCCGACTTTACATCCGAGAGATCGCCGATCGCATGGAGTCCCTACTTCGATCATATCGCATGCAGGAGCCCGCCACGCTAACTTCCGGAGGTCCTTCCGCAGAGGGTTTAGGGACGCAGTGAGCTCGAGCACGCATTTCATCCACGCATGACGACAGCAGAGCGCACTATCCGCACTCGAGGATATGCCGCGAGCCCGTGTTATTGACTTTAGTGGTAGTTGGGAGGATCATTTGCCTCTAGTTGAGTTCGCATATAATAATAGCTACCACCCAAAGATTCGACGGCGCCTTATGAGGCCTTGTATGGGAGGAAGTGCAGATCGCCTATAGGTTGGTTCGATGTGGCGAGGCGCTAGTGGGACCAGATTTGGTACAAGCGATGGATAAGGTGAAGCTTATCCGAGAGCGGCTATCGACAAATCGTAGTCGATGTCGCAGATCATCGCCGCTCGCATCTTGAGTTCGAGGTTCATGATTGGGTTTTCCTAGGTGTCACCCATGAAGGGTGTGATGAGATTCGGAAGAAGGAAGCTCACTTAGGTACATCGGGCTTCGATTGTCCGCAGGTAGGCAAGGTTGCATGAGTTGGATCCGCCGTCCGATCCGAGGCAACAGATCCGGTTTTTCACGATCTACGCCGGCGAGATGCATCGGGATCCATCTAGGTACACCCGATTGACGATGTCCAGTGACCGGGGGTTATCGTGATGGAGATTCCCATAGCGATAGTCGATCGTCGTGTTAGGCGTCATGACGAAGGACGTGGCTTCCACAAAGTCTTGTGGCGAACGAGCTCGTGGGAGGAGATGACGGGAAGCCGAGGAGGACATGAGGCGGAAGTATCCTCACCTATTCCCACACCTCCGTAATTCACTTTCCTACTTGTAAATTTTCGCATCGCTTCGCCTATGTGTTGCTCGTGGCCGCGTGTGGCATTTACTACTCGCTTAAGCTTCTTCGCTAACCGCTCAGGGAAGGAACATTCGACGAATGTTTCTAAGAGGGAGAATGTTATACCCGTATTTCCGCAGTATGTACGTAAGTGAATACGCACGAAAGTCTTGTCTTAAAGATAAGCCTCGACGCTTTATTTTGTACACAACTCACTAAAAGAATCGCTTTCCACTAAACGCTTCCACTTTCGTGAGTAAATTCCGCTATGCCATTTCTTATTTTTGCGGATTTTTCCGAGAGACGAAACATTTTGGACCAACGGAGGGTGACATGTGTCACCTCACATTCGAAGCAAGTGGGGTGGCTTTGGGACGATCAAGGCCCAAAGAGGGTGTTGGCCTCGCCGATCGGGTCCTTGTTTAGGCCTTGTTTTGTGGAGTGTTTGTGGAGTGTTTTGTGGAGTGTTTTGTGGAGTAGGAGTTAGGTGCACTTGGCTTGATCTTGGCCTTACACTTGCCTTGCACTTGTCTTCATCTTGGCCATTGGTTGGCCAAGGCTTGAGCTATAAATACCCCTTAGAGACGAAGAGTTATTCATCCACAAAGTTATCTTCCAAGTCTAAAAATCCTCTCCTCTCCTTAAGCTTTCATCCAAACACCTCTTCCCTCCTCAGGTTGTATGGCCGAGAGCCTACCCCCTAGCCTAGCCGAAATCTACCCCCTCCCTTGGTAGAAAAGTTACCTTCAGTATCGTTATAATGCCCAAAATACCCTAGCCCAAATACCTTAGTACTTAGTAGAAGTTGTGAAGAACTTCTGGGTTCTGAGCATACAACTTAGAGCAAAACCTTGCTCAAAGCGCGACTTTTCTAGGATATTATTGGGCTTACCGAGGTAACTAATCCTAACCTCTTTGAATTAGAATATATATACTGTTGTAGTATAAGAATAAGTATAAATACTTAGAAGTATACCACGTAATAGAATTGAAGTATTAATCACTTGAAGGGTTTAAAAGAAGAATAATCAAATCAGATTTACATAGGACTGTTTCACAAAGAGACTTATATAGCTCATCTGCAGGGAAGTCGCCCGACTTACCGTAATTATGAACCCCGCTTAGAATGACCTTCGAGTAGTCTTTGATAGATATCGTGACTATTATAGGTCGACTCTCATACGACATATTCAACTTCGCGGTGGTTTTCACGGTAGGTATGTGATTCTTCCTAAAGCATGATATTTTACAATATATATATAGTACGGTAGACGCATACGTGTTAATCGAATAATAACTACGGCAATGTCTTTGACTTAAGCTGAATAATACTTACGAATGCCTCACGCTTAAGCTCAATAATAAAGAATCAAAACATTTCAAAAGACTACTGAATCATTTTATCAGAAGAGAACTAATTGGTTTTTAAAACAGAAGCTTAAGAGTTATACTAGCTTTATGGGAAGTAAGTATAACCACTTAAGGTTTATAAAAGAAACAAGTTTGCCTATGTGTTTATAATGACTTGTATTGTGAAAAGAATAATAAAGATGGTTTGATAAATAGACATGATATGATGCTATGTGTGTTAGTATCTTGTAACGCTTGTATAGGTGAGTATCCTTGTTGTGCTTATGTTGTTTAAAGATAAGTTGTTATGTTAGTATACTATCACTCACCTCGAGACGATACCGGGTTAAGCCGCCTCCGACGCGGGTAGACTCAGCGTGTCCAGGACCATGATTCGAGAATACCTCACGCGGTCCGGGGGGCCTACGCGAGCTACGGAGTTCCGTGTTAGTATGCGGGTTATGCCTCACGCGGTCACGGCCATGCGACAATGAGTCCAGATTTACGCCGAGGAGTAGCACCCTCGACGCGGGTTATACCTCACGCGCCCACGCGAGTGGCCCATGCGACTCGAGTTCAGATTAGGCTTGCAGAATGATGACGGGGCGAGTGGCCCTGCTTCGATCATTCGCAGCTCAGACAAGACCTATTACGCTACCTATTGTTGCTTGTTTGTGATGAGTACTACGCGCGTTTCCTCGTTGTTTCACACATATTTGTAAACCGGTTTTTAAATGATATGTTTTCATTTAAGTATTTTACGCTTTCGCATACTTAGTACTCAGATCGACCTCCTTCTGGCCGCTCATGCCGCAGTAAGGGCAAGCAGTGCTAGATCCACATCCTTAGGATCTTCGCGCTGTGTCGTGAGCTCCATCTTCTCCTGAGGCTCTACTTTTGGTATGATCTCCCGTATTGTAGATAGTTTTGCAGATACAGGTATGGCGGCCCTGTCCCGCCATAGTTGTTTACTTCTTAGAGGTCTCAGAGTACTATTGTACATACTGGGATGAATCGCAAAACTTGAGTTATTTATATTATGCCGAAAGGCAAGCTTTTCTTCGTATAAACCGTGTCTTATTTTATAAATCGCTTTCTGTCTTGTTTTATATTCCGCCGTTACTCGATGTATGACTACTGGGTGCCTCAGATACACTGGCACGCCCTTAACGGGTCGTGATGTATATATCGACGCTTTTAAGGGTTATTGTGGACTGATTTTATTGGACTATTTATGTGAATTGTGGGGCAGAATTTTACATGTCTGGTTGGCGTGTAATCCCCTTTTGATTAACTGTTGAACTGCGCCTTAAATGTGGCATATTGGTTATTGAATTGGGCCTTGGAAAAGGTGGAAACGTACATAGAAACAGAGGAAGTGCTGCCCAAATTTCCGTAGAATTAGAGGGCATTATTTAGTATAAGTCTTATACTAGAAAGTATGACATTGATAGAAGTTTTATCGTCATTATAGGTTGAAGTACTACGTGTAGCATATTCTACTTGGAGGGTGGAATAGCTAATAAGGTTGAAGTACATTGGAGCGTATTTCTACTTGTCGTTAGTCGTCGCGAGGTATGTGAACCTCTTCCTTCTTTTGGCATGATCCTACATATGAAATATACATGTGGTATTGTTTCATGATTCATTCTACTCTTAGAAGTTAAGAAGTATTCATGTTGTGGATTCTATGTTAAAGGTATGTCTAAATTATCCTAAGTCTATACCAAGTCTTATGGGAGATGTTGGTAAGAATGGTTAGGAAGTTATGAGGTTTGATTTAAAGCTACGTGCCTTGATTTATTTGAAGTAAGTAAGTTGATTTTATATTTGAAAATGACTTGAATTTATATGTGAAAAGAGACTTGATTTTATAAGTGGAAGTTATATGATTTTAAAGAGAATAAGTTACTTGGTTTTGGAAGTATATGAGACTTGATTTCTTTAAAGGTTATGAAACTTTATTTTTCAAGTTATGGGACTTGATTTCTAAAGTATAGATGACATGATTTTATATGTATAAGCGATATGATTTTAAAGAGTATATGTTACGAGGTTTTAAGACTATAAGCCTTGATTTTATAAGTGGAAATGACTTGATTTAAAAGTATGGGTTACTTGAATTATTTCTAAAGTTAAGAGGCCCGATCTCGAAAGAGTATGTAACTTGTTGTAAAAAGTAGAAGTTTATTGGTTTAAAGAGAAGGAGTTGCATGATTCTTTTATAAGTATGTATGTACGTAGTACCTTGGGTTTAGTTTCCCTAACGTTACAAGATATGATAATGCCTTAGGGTTATTAAAAAGGAGGATGTGATAAAGTGACTTAGTTCTAAAATGAAAGGTTGTTATAATAGATTTATGGAAAGTTGTTATAACGACTTAAGGAGAAGTAAAAAGATGATTTAAAATGTCATATGTTTGCATTGATACATTGAGTCCCACAACGGGACGGGTTATGTTATATATGCAATACATCGAGTCCCACAAATGGGTCGGGTACGTTGCATATTGCATCATTACACCGTGTCCCATAAATGGGCCGAGTTACGTCACATGTAGATGCATACACCGAGTCCCGCAAATGGGTCGGGTTACGTCATATAAAGAGCATTAAACCGAGTCCCACAAATGGGCCGGGTTACGTTATACAAAAGATTTCACCGAGCCCCACAATGGGCCGGGTTATGTCATGTAGATGCATACACCGAGTCCCATCATGGGTCGGGTTACGTTATATTGCTGCATACACTGAGTCCCACAAATGGGCCGGGTTACGTCGCATATTGCATCATTACACCGAGTCCCACAAATGGGCCGGGTTACGTCACATGTTGAAGCATACATCGAGTCCTGCAAATGGGCCGGGTTACGTCACACATATTGATAATTACATCGAGCCCAAAATGGGTCGGGTTATGTTATATTGATGAGTCCATCGAGTCCCTCCATAAAGGGTCGAGTTATGTTACATGAGATACATTATTTATGTATGTATGAACTTGATGATTTTCTAAGCATGTATGTAGGAATATGGTCATAACTCTTTTTTGAAAAAAAGAAGGGGAAAAAGTAATGTACAATTGATTTCATAAGTTGAAATGACACGGTTGGATCTGATATTTAATTTTCATACTTGCCCCTGTTATTCTTTTGTACAGTTATGATCTTGTTTACTGTACCTTTTTTTTCGTTCCATACTTAGTACCTGTTGTATTGACCCCCTTCGGGGGGCTGCGTTCATGCCCGCAGGTATTAGGTATCCAGGTTGTGGATCCGCATGCTTAGGATCATTGTTCAGCATTTTGGGATAGTTTCGATGTTCCGGAGCTTGTCATTATGGCTAGGTATATTCAGAGGTACGACGGGGCCTTGTCCCGTCATAGTTGTTGTTCAAACTCTTAGAGGTTTGTATTCATATGTGGGTTAGACTGCGAGGGTTGTATGTTGTTATACAGTGATATGTTATGGTGGCAGCCTTATCGGCTTTGCCTTTATTGTTAAAAAAAATGATGAGTGGTATTTATCTTTCGCGTTTTACTTATGTTGTATGAATAGAAGGGTGTCCAGGTATGGCACCAGTCACGGGCCCGGGGTTTGAGGTGTGACAATAAATTTCCTTAGTGAAAGAGATATTGGTTCGTAAGTAAATGTTTGAGACATAGAAGGATGGACGGTTGTTGGCCAATGACGAGTGTTCCACGTTAATGAATGAAGGAAGAATATGCATAGTGTAAAGATTGAAATAAGTCGGAAAGGGTCGCGGAGCCACCGCGGAGACGGGGAGCGCCGCAGCGCCACCACCATCAGGGCCGCGACGCTAATTTGGCTAGAAAGTTACTGGAGCAGAAGCGCCGCGGTGCCTTCGAGGCTCAGCCGCAGCGCTAATTCGGCGACGCCCAAGAAAAAAGTCAGAAATGAAAATCTGATTTTGGAAACCTTTGGGTTGCCCTCAATGACATTCATTTCAGCATTATTCAGGTATTACTTGACTGATAAATGGCTGCCATCACTTGGGAAATTCATTTTCATTTCATGGGTGACTCAATGCCATTACTTGGCACTTGAAGAGACCAAATCTTACACTATAAATTGAGGCCTTTGGCTCAATTGTCAATGACGTGCAATCAGAAATTCTGAAATACGTTTTCCTCTCTAGCATACTTAAAATCTCAAAGGTCTTCAAGAGTAACACTTGAGTTTCCTTTGCTCAATTGTTAGTAGTTGTTTTATCTTGGGAGACTATTGCCTAATAACCGTAAAATGATATATATGGGGCAATCTTGTCTTAAAGACATAGTGTCATCACTCGACTCAGCAAACATCAAATCAAGTGTTCGTTCTTGTTTTCAGATATTGTTAAGGTTATTTCTATTGTTGTAATCTTTTGTTCTTCACTTTCCTAGTTCTTGTAATAGGTGTTTTACTATTTACTATTTTTCGTGTATTCATTTTTAGTAACATTTTGTTGGTCTTTATTTACTATGTTTATATAGAGAAGAACATCCCACAAATAAAAAAAATGAATAAATCGTTTTCCAAAGTCATATAATGATCAATTTTCCATATACAAATGTTACCTTCTATTTAATGTTGAAGTAATTATATCTATATTGGATAATGACACATATCTCATTTTAAAATAAATGGTGTAAATTAAATTAACACAAAACAAGAATCTTAACCATGATCAAAATGATGAATATTTCCATATATTTCTCCCAAAAAATTATTTGGCAATCTCTCACAATTATGACAGTTGAATTGAGGATGTACTAATTAAATTTGGCAAACCCTCGTAGTTTATTTGATTAATTTTATGATTTATGATACTCGTCTTACTTTTTTCTTTTCAATAATAGAGTTGTGGAGATTAGTAGCATGTTTGGTCAAGCTTCTAAAATTAGTTTATTTTCAAAAGTGTTTTTCAAAAAAATAATTTTGGCAAAAAACAGTTTGTTTGACAATTAATTTTAAAAACACTTAAAGCAACAATTAGTGTTTGGTCAAACTTTTAAAAAGTTTCTTTTTTAAAAATGCTTTTGGCGAAAAACTATTATTTTAGCTTCTAAAAAATTGTTTCTGCTACTCCTCAGAAGCTCTTATTTTCTTTAAAAAGCTTGGTCAAATAATTCACTTTTTTAAAATAAACACTTAGTGAAAAAAACACTTAAAAAAAAATAAGCTTGGCCAAACAGGCTAGGTCTCAAAATGAACATATGAATATTTCTCATTTTATTGTGCCAATAAATATTGGGATGAAATATGATTCATTTGAACATGTAGATGAATATTAGGAAAATCATGCTTATAGAATTGATTGAACATACGAGAAGAAGTCGGGATAGTGGCATGTAAAAAGAAAGAAACAAAAATGACGTGAATCTAAATGTTTAGAGAACTATATGAAGATCGACTAATTTAGTTGCTTAAACTAGAATCCTACATTTATTTTTATAAGATTTTGATCAATTTACGGTAGCAATTAGATCTTGGATATTCGAACAAAGTGGTATTAACTAGTAATATATAGTAAAAGATAAACTTAGTTGCTAATTAAATTTTTGGGATACCAAATATTTTAGGAGTAAATATATGAAATATCTATTATCTTCTTCTTTTTGGCAAATATCTATTAGCTAATCAGAAGGGATAACTAGTAAAGTTGTTGTCATGTGACTAAGAGGTCATGAGATCGAGCCGTGGTGACAATTGAAAGAATTTATCTCTTGATCATTCTTATTGATGAAAAACATATATATACAAGTTACAATAGGAGAATCATATTCCAACTTTACATCTAAATCTCTATTCTATAAGGAAACTAACTATACAATTATGGTAATATTACAATAGTAATTAAGGTACAAGACTACTTCTAATATTTACCAAATATACAATAATTCGGACCAATGTTCACATACCAGGGCCGCGACGCTTGAGTACTGTTTAACACACCCCTGCAGTCATATCGGGCGGTATTCGTATGCTGAGACTGTCTCTAAAATCTTCAAAAAGGACTGAGGGAAGACCCTTTGTAAAGATGTCTGCAATTTGATATATGTAAGGGACATGGCAGACGCGTACTTGTCCTTTAGCTACCTTCTCTCGAACAAAGTGAATATCCATCTCTATGTGTTTAGTACGATGGTGCTGAACTGGATTACCAGAAAGGTAGATGTCACTTATATTATCACAATAGACCAAGGTAGCCTTCTCAATAGGACAATGAAGCTCTAAAAGTAATTTCGTAACCAAAATGACTCAGAAACCATATTACCCCTCGATACTCGACCTCTACACTTGAACATGAAAGCGTAGATTGACGCTTGGCAGACCATGAGACCAAGTTATTACCCAAAAACATAAAATATCCAGACGTAGACCGTCTGGTGTCAGGACAACCACCCCAATTAACATCTGTATAGGAGACTAGTGTAGACGTCGACGAAGGATATAAATGCAAGCCATACTCAAGTGTTCCCTAAATGTACCTAAGAATGTGTTTGAGCACATTCATATGTTCAACTCTGGGGTCATACATAAACAAACACACCTGATGTACGTCATATGTAATATCAGGTCGCGTGAATGTCAGATACTGAAGGGCGCATGCAAGACTACGATAGCGGGTCAGATTCTTATAGGGAGAGCCAGCTGCAACAACCAACTTGGGTTTAGTATCAACTAGAGTAGAAGTGAACTTACAGGATGACATCTCAGCCCTCTCAATGATCTCTACTGCATACTTCCTCTGTGATAAGAACAATCCACCTGCATGACGAGTTACATCAATCTCCAAAAAGTAACTCAATGGACCCAAGTCCTTCATGGCAAACTCAGAACCGAGCATTGTCATAATAGACTTTCGCAAAACATCAGAAGAGACAGTCAAGATAATATCATCAACATATAATAGAATATAAGTCATGGAAGATCCCTGACAGTATATGAATAATGAGTTATCAGACCTGATGTGAGAGAAACCCATAGTCGAAACATAGTCAGCAAACCTCTTATACCATGCCCGTGGAGACTATTTAAGCCCATACAAGGACTTCCTTAATAAACAGACATGATTAGGATATCTAGCATCCTTAAACCACAAGGGCTGATGCATATACACTGTCTCATGAAGATCACTATGTAGGAAATCATTCTTCACATCTAGCTGATGAATGGACCATGATTTCGAAAGAGCCAAACTGAGCACAGTACAAATAGTAGCCGGCTTGACCACCGGGCTAAATGTATCACCACAATCCACGCTAACCTGCTGAGTCCTACCATCACCTACAAGTCGAGCCTTATTTCTTGCAAACGAACAATCATAATTTTCCTTATGAGCAAAAATCCACATAGACCGAATAATATTAACACCAGATGGACGGGGTACCAACTCCCACGTCTTATTATCAATAAGAGCATTATATTCATCGGTCATGGAAATTTTCCAATTAGGGTCATTTAAGACAGACATATGATTACGGGGTAAGAGAGACTTAAGAATATTAGAATTTAAATTAAAATGTCTTTTTGATTTATAATACTCCGTTGACTGCGAGTGATTGGACCATGACTTGGGGCTGGATGGTGTGAATTTTGGGAATTTTTGGGAGACGGACGCATCGCCAAAGAATCGGGTCTCATATTGAATTTTGAAAATTACCGTTGAAGGCATCGCGCTACCACGAAGTGTTCTCGAATTTTGTCATCATACGATGACGGGATTAAATCATCGTGGCTACTGGACGACTGGCGCTGTGGTGCCCCCCCTAAGGGTCGCGGCACTGGAGACGAATTGTGGGACCACTCTGAAAAATGACAGAGAATATAGGGGGAGATATCATCATCCAAAAAATCATACGAACTAGGCATGAGTTGTTCTACTTTAGAAAAGGGGAATTAAGACTCATCAAAAATAACATGACGACTAATGATGATTCGTTTAGAAGACAAATCAAAGCATTTATAATCACAATGATTTGACGGATAACCCAAAAACACGCAAGGAGTATAACGTGCATGTAGTTTGTTGATTGTGGTGGACGGAAACAGTGGATAACATAAGCATCCAAAGACCCTAAGATGAGAATACGAAGAAGTTTTATTATATAGAACTTTAAGGGGAGGTGAATATTGCAAACCTTTGGAAGGAAGATTGTTAAGAATACCGGTAGCCATTTGGAGAGCATGATGCCAAAAATATGGGAGAACGGAAGCATGAACCAAGAAAGTTCAGATAATATTATTAATGGTACGAATTTTGCGTTCGGCTTTTCCATTTTGTGAAGATGTATGAGGATAAAAAAAATGAAAATTAATTCTATTATGAGCACAAAATTTCCGAAACTCTCCATTGTCGTATTCTTTGTCATTATCACATTTGATATTCTTGATTTCTCGTTCGAATTGGGTTTTAATGAAAGCTTTAAATTTCTGAAAGATGGAAAAAACTTGAGATTTCTTCGCTATTGGAAACATCCATAAAAATTTAGAATAATCATCGAAAAATAGAACATAATAACGGTGACTCAAAGAACTAAGAACAAGAGATGTTCATAAATCGCTATGAATAATATCAAATGACATTGAAGTAGTAGAAGTAGAGGCGACAAATGACAACTTAACAATTTTTTCTAAGAAACAAGATTGACAATTCGGAGTACTATGCGTACTCTTACATGAAATAAGTTTATTTTTATCTAAGACAGACAAAATAGACGGTCCTGGATGACCTACGAGCATGCAATAAGGAAGGAGCAAGAACTGCAAAAGTGGAAGGCATGGCTAGACGCGAGAAATCAAGACTTGATGTGATTGGATAAAGATCCCTCATACTGTCACACCTCATGAGAGGACTCCCCGTCTTGAAATCTTTCACAGAAAACCCAAACGGATCAAAATCAATAGAAACTCAATTATCAGTGGTGAATTTACGGACATACACCAAATTTTTAAATAATTTTGGGGCATGAAGAGTATTTTTCAAGACAAGTGAGGGATGAGGAGGTGACAAAGTTATATGACCATAACTCTTAATTAAAATTAAATTGTCATTACCCACAATTATACTAGGATTAAATTTCCCCCGTTGTTGCTGCTACGATTTTTGCCATTGTTTCTCCAATTTTGGCCCTTTTTACCACCACCGTTGTTGTGATTGTGGCTCGAGTTGGTGGAACCGGAAGGATAAAAATTGTACTCAGTTGTCATGACGACATGACTAGCCCAATAGCAACCTTCTTAGCCAATCCGTCTTCCTCCAATATAAGCATGGATCGGGCTTGATAAAATTCCGGCAGGGGGTTACTCTGACGAATAACTGAAGCAACACCGTTATAGGCCTCTAACAGGCCTGCAACCATCTGAAGAACAAGATGTCTATTGCTCACAGGATCACCCATATTTCGAAGTTGATCTGCCAAGTCCTTGAGTCGTTGACAATAAGAAGAAACGTTAGGAAAATTTTCCATAGCAACATTAGAAAATTTCTGCTCAAGGATAACAATGTGAGAATGACTGTTATCTTGGAAGATATCACGCAATCGATTCCACGATGCCATAGTTGTGGAGTTGAGTTCCATAATCGTCTGTAAAAAGGTCTAAGGAAATAGTGGCATAAATTCATTGTAGAACCTTTGCATCAAGCATGACCCATAAGTTTGGATCGACTGTTTTGGTGGGCACAACCGCTGTAGTCGCCGTATCACCTTCTGTAAGAGGAGATGGAGGGATGATGTGGTGAAGAAATTGGTGTGCCATAGCATGAATCTTGAATAATTCCACCTACGTTCCATATTGGACGTTCTCTAAATCAAGAACAATAGGAAGAACACTCTTGATGTTGGAAATTGTGAGGGCAGGATGAAACGTATTTTTATCAGTCATGGTGAATAAAACACAAGATTCGGAGTATGGAATTTTGTGAGAGAGGATTTTTGAAAGAGAAGGGCCGCGACTTTGGGCACAAAACTGAGAGAAGGGTTGCGACTTTGGGCAAAAATCCGAAAAAGAGAGAGAATTTGAGGAGCGGAAGCAAGGTAAAGAGAACCTAGACTCTTGATACCATGAAAGAATTAATCTCTTGATCATTTTTATTGTTGAAATACATATATATACAAGTTACAATAGGAGAATCTTATTCCTACTTTACATCTAAATCCCTATTCTATAAGGAGACTAACTATACAATTATGGTAATCTTACAATAGTAATTAAGGTACAAGACTACTTCTAATATTTACCAAATATACAATAATCCGGATCACTGTTCACGGACCAGGGTCGCGGTGCTATGGGCCTTGGGTTGCGACGCTTGGGTACTATTTAACAACTATCTTTTGCAGAAATGCAGAGTAATGCTGCACAATACTGTTAAGAGTCCCACGACAGAAATGAAATGAGAACATGTACTCCTTATATGAACTTGGACAATTCACTCAAGTTAGATTTTGGGGTTGAGTTAGACCCAAGATCAATTATTTATATGGTATCAGAGCCAGACTCATTCCAACTTTTTGTTCGTCGATGTTGGGCCTCCAAATTATATTGTTCACGCTCCAGTTAACGAAGTCTGGGCGTGCGGGAAGTATTAAGAGTCCCACATCGGAAATGGAATGAGAACATGGACTCCTTATATGGACTTGGACAATCCTCACCTTACAAGCTAACTTTTAGGGTTGAGTTAGACCCAAGATCCATTTTTATAAATAGACCCGTGTGGTCCGGCTCTTTCCCGAATCTCGCGCATAGCGGAATCTTAGTGCATCAAACTTACTTTTTTTAATCTATTAGCTAATCATGGTTGAATCCTCTAATTATATATAAATATTTTCTTTAAAAAATTGAACATGTGTCTTTCATCTAAGTAAGAACTTGGAAAATTGAGACAATAAAAAATAGAGAGGAGGCGGGTCCTAATTTGATCATTATCTCTTTATCTAATGTTAGTCTAAGCCAGATTAGTATAGTTTAAAAGGCTTATCCATAGAGTTTGAATTTATTTATAGGTCAACACTAATATTAAATTACTTCTCTATATGTAATATTATGCAATGTAAATTCCGCTTTATGGTAGACTTGTCTAACTAACTGCTACGTGGTTGAATATTGTATTTTTCAAATTTAAATGGTAGAAAGAATTAATTTACAAGTAGAAAACATAATTTTCAAGAATAAGGATTCTTTTTTTGTTTCCACCGAATGTTCCAGATCCTTATTGGAGCACGACTAATCTTGCATATATTTCACATATTTTTAGTTCGTGTTATTTGACTTAGCGTATTTGATCTTCAATTAAATGAACTGTGCAATTTTAATCCCCGATTTAAAGGAAACTAACAGAAAATAAGAAACTTAAAAAAATCTTATTTTAATTTTTATATTCAAAAGAATGAATCTTTCGAGTTTGGTTATCTTTTATCCAAGATTTAATCAGGAAGGCGATGAGATTCAACATCTGATTTTAAAAGGTAGGAAATGCAAGTTTTTAATGATAAATATTTCCATATAGCTTTATAGACTTTTAATCAGATATTGACTCTACTCATTATGGATGGTAAGAAAATAAACTTAGTCTTTTCGAGATCTGGACCACTTCGGTCAGAACGAGTGTCCATCTTCTCCTTATCATAACTCAGATTCTGAAATCGATACAGGCCCTCCGCTGCAAGGTAGAACAATATCTTCAGCCTTCTCCTCTTGTCCTGTTGATAACCAAATCCTCTTTTGGATGATTCTTCGCAGCTTGGTCGCGAGCAAATCTTTGACCCGAACATGCACGACTATCAGTCGTGTCTTGAAGATTAGTAAAGATTGATTCTTCAACGGAGGCAATTATGGTACTATCATCAAATAGAGATCCAAAGCTAGGACCAGATTTGAGATCACATTTGTTGACAAAGATCATTTCCGAACTATCAGCTGAACTGTCAGCCAAACTGTCCTCAACTAGAAAACCATTTCCATAACCAAAATCGGTCACACCAATGTTGACCGACATCTTTCGACTACTAATAGAATTTTGCCTTAAACTATTGGGAATATTGATTCGGTACAGGGAATAGTACAATACTATTACAAGTATGATCGAAAGGAAAGACACAACTACAAACAGCATGTCTGATTGCAGTAGTTGCAAATACAAAATATTGGAAATAACAGGTTTCTAGTCTTCATCTTTGGTTCTGGTTCCTAATGACTTCGATTTCCACAATCCCCTTTAGGTAAATTTCTAACAATCCCCTCTTGAAAGAGGTGTTGGTGCACACGAGGTGCCAACCATTAGCAATCTATCAGCGGGAGTATATTGCGTCGGGATAGGTAGCCTATGGCCTTGAACCTTCCCTAGTCAAATACCATCAGACATACTTACTGCACGGTGAACGTAATGTCTTGAACCGTCAGTGTTTAGTGTATGACAAGACAATGATAAAGACATAATAACTTTCCAATCTCTTGTTTCTTCTTATTGTTTTGTCCATTATGGTCGTGGACACACTTAGATTCTTAAGTTTTTACGATTGAGGCGGCCTATCCTCGAACTTAAATAGGTGGTCTCCTACAAAGTACATTGCAGTACCCCACTCCACGAGTGTTAGGAATTATTAAAAGTGTCTCAAACCTTAACCTCGAATGTTAAGGATTAAAAGGTTTAGATACTTAACCTGTACCCACTATGCAGATAGCACTTTAAAGTCTATAACGAAAATGGCTTTGGATATATATTTTCTTGTAGGAATTATAATCCGAAGTGCTATTGCTTTTGCCGAAGCGCTCAACTGAACCTTTACAGCTTAGTTTTCCTATTGAACCAAATTCTTGAGATCTCCAGTCAGTATGGTTTGGTTACCACCGCAAAGTTTCGTATGTATTTGGTTTTCAGCACAATCCCCTAGACAAGCAGTACATTGATCTTTAGATAGGCCCTTAGTTAGCGGATCCGTAATATTCTCCTTTAATTTTACGTAATCGATGGAGATGATACCCGTGGTAATCAACTACCTAACATTCTTATGTCTCTGACGAATATGTTGAGACGCCGTCATCTTTGCCCTTCCAGAAGCCGACTAGCTAGCCACAATGTGTAGTGAAGTTACTCAACTTCTTTACATGATTTGTATAAAGCAAAAGACTCTGATTCCCTCACGAATTGGCTGATGCAAGTTTGCTTAGAGGATTTTTATAAGATAGACCATACACATTCTCTTGTGGCTATGTCATTCGTTATATCTGATGTCCAGTTTGCATCGATGTGTTCTCCCAGAACGGTCAGACATCCGAAAATACAATAATCCGTAGATTAGTGAACATCTCAGATATCGTCATATCTGTCTTAGTGACATCCAGTGATTGTTTCCAAGATCACGAGTGAACCTGGTTCAACGGATTGATTTGGCAAGTGATATCAGGTCGATTGTAGTGTGTAGTATACTTTGAACTACCTAAGACCTGCGCATATCACTCCTGGTATATAGGTGCACAATGATTCTAGTCAATTTTATGACTTATATCCATTGGTGACTTCAACGAGATTGTCAATCTACAACACATATGAGTTTGAGACTAGACCAGTCCGTTAGACGTCTAACGTTTGTGATACCCATATCCTTCATAATGAACTTTGTTCCAATATGACGCCCAATTTGAGACTGTTGGTTTTTCAACTATTGACTTTCTAACTTCAGAGTTAACGTTTCTGTTTTCAGATTCATTGTTTTTGTTTCATCTAAAACTTGCAGGACCAAAATGTAAATATTTCAAGGACTATAAGGAAATTCAGTAAAGAGCCCAACAGTTCTAGAGACCAACACTGATCCTCATTTTCCAACTCTCCGATTAGGAAGGTTGTCTTAATATCCAAACCACACAAGACTGCAGTGGCCCTGAATATCAATCTATTCTCAGGGGGCACATGTGCAAGTAGCCGAGGTCTTATACTTATCATTAGATTCATCTACCTTATACTCAATATGAGTACCCACTTTTACAACCCAAAGGTTCTTTTCCCGGAGGAAGGTCAACTATTATTATGGTTCTGTAAGATGGATTCTATTCTTTTCCTTTCCAAAGCCGTGCTTCTAGAATAGACAATGCTACCGCAATAGTCTTCAGTTTATTCTTAACCAAGTAGGATAGAAGGCCTAGGTCAAGTTCAGCTCCCTCTTTGCTCCATATCAGTTCAACCTCTAGAGCCCCAAGTCCTGTGGATCTGGAACACTAGTTCTAGATATCAGGCCCTTACGGGTTATTATTAACCTAGGGAAAGTTACTTTTTTTTCCGTCTCAAGAAAAAACATCTTCAAGGATTTCAACCTTCTTTGAAACTAGTGTGTGACAAACACTACTGTTACTTGCATAGAAACTCACAGTTAGGTCTAACTGAGACCTGGTTCGGTATTTTAACCTCTGTCAAATAATTGATCCATATCAGTTTATGGGAGCAAAGGTGTCTCTTTACTTGCAGTGTGAACATGTCTCTTCACTTGCAATGTGAACATGGCTCTTCACTTGCAATGTGAATGTGACTCTTCACTTGTAATGGGAACGTGCATATTTACTTGCAGTGTGAACATGAATCTTCACTTGTAATGTGAATGTGCTTATTCACTTACAATATGAACGTACTGTTATACCCCGTGGTTCGGTCCGACCATGATCGGGGCCAGCGCGCCGCAGGCGCGCGACGCCGCGGCCGCGGGTGATTGTAGGCGCATGGCCGAAGACGGACGCGACGCCAAGATCCGAGGTCGCTGGTTTCAGCCGCGGCGCAGAAGCTGCCGCGCCGAAAGTCCTGGCGGCGGCAGAGTTTCAGTGCCGCGCCGAGGCGGATCTGCGAGAGTTAGTGGAAATTTCGCACTATTTTGTTTTAAAGAGGTCACGTGGGTGACAAGTGTCCCCATCTGAAATGTTGCATGCCTTATATTGACCAAGTCTTGAAGACTTGGTCATCTTTCATCTTTCATCTCTCTCTCTCTCTCTCTAAGCTAAAAAGCTCTCCCTTCTCTCTAGAAAATCAAGAGAAACTACAAGCTTAAGGAAAATCTGAAAAGGGTGTTAAGAAGGAAAGTTATTTGCAAGCTTGTGGAGGTTATTGTGGTGGTATTCTTGAAAAGGAGGCTAGCAAATTGTTGGAATAGTTTTGGCTAAAACCCTAAGGTAATGATTCTTCCTTTATAATTAGTTTTTAGTGTTGCATGTTAAGAAGAAAGAAATTGTGGTAGTAAATAATGCTCTTAGAGTCATTGCATGCAAGAAATGTGGTTTGGGTATGAAGGATTTGGCTAAAGAGGTTATGTGAGCATGTTGTAGCCTGAAAATTACCTTAAACTTGTTAAGATTAATTGTTATAACTTTTGGGGCAGAATTTTACACACCCAAGTTTAGGTGTGTAATCCCCTTTGTGTTGGTTTGGATGTTGGGCCTTAAATGTGGCGTTTGAGTGTTAAAAATCGGCCTTTGAAAAGGTGGCAAAGTGAGTAGAAACAAAGGAAATGCCGCCCAATTTTCCATAGAATTTAGTGACATTGAACTTGGATTATTCTACATTGAAGTTAGAGGTTAATAAACGTATCATGATTATTATAGGTTGAAATATTAGTTGCGGTAGTTGAGCTTAGCAAGTGGATTGACCAAAGAGGTATGTAGAACTTTCCTATCTCTTGAACATGAGTAGTTGTACCTATGTAGTACGGTAGACGTACAAGATTTGATATCTTTCACTTGTTTTAAAAGTATATGCTACTTGTTTCATTTCAAAAGTATAAGTCCCTTGGATTTAGGGAAAATGTATTTGACAAAGGGACAACGCTAATATAATGACTTTATGGGAAGTTGGTTATATTGGTTTTCTTGAAAGGTTCACAAAGAAAGGTTTACCCTAATTAAAACAAGTACGGGTAAAGGATTTGAAACTAAGAAAGGTGAATTGATTTTTAGGCATTGGTTGCCTAAGGTTTTAAAGGAAATGAAGTCACTTGATTTAGAAGCCTATTATATTTCTAAAAGGAAATGTGACTTGTCTTGAAAGAAATCGTAACTTGATACTATGGTGATTAGTATCTTGGAATTTTGTATAAAAAGAGTTATTTCTTAAAAAGTTAGAAGTAGATGGTACTTGGGTTGAATTCCCGGATTTTCTATTAAAAGACATGTTAGTGCCTTAGGATACTAAAATGAGAGGATATATTAATAATGTTAATAAGAAGTTAGGGGATTTCTTAACTTGCTTATATTATGATAAGCCGATAGTGCTTATATTATGATAGGCCGGTAATGCTTATGTTGTGATATGATAGGCCGGTAGTGCTTATGTATGATATGATAGGCCAGTAGTGCTTATGTTATGTATGATAGCCGGATGAGCTATGTTATATATTTATATTATTACGGGGTAAACCCCGGGTTATTACTTATGCCATGGATTTGCTACCCATGATGTGAGTGCGGCGCTTGCACTCATGCGGATCCCACCACGGGATCCACGCGGTGAAATAGTCCCACGCGAGTACGGCGATGGTACTCATGCGGGTCCACAGATCCACGCGGGTGAAATAGTCCCACGACGAGGCGGATGACCTCACGCGGTCCACAGACCCACGCGGGTGAAATAGTCCCGGAGTAGGATTGCTTAATGATACTACCGCGATGTACCGCTTTGATCGCGAGCTTCCTATTTTTATGCTATAAGTTTTATACTTGTTACTCTCATTGTTAGTAAGGCACAAAGGCAAGGAAATTGATTTTTATCTATGACTCCGGCTTATTTTTGACTTATGATATTACTACGATATTTTCCGCTTTACATACTGCACGTTGTGCATCGACCCTTCCGCGGCCGCGTCATGCCGCAGTAAGGGAAAATTGTGGTAGATCCTCATTCCTAGGATCTTTTACTCAGTGTCGTGAGCTCCATTTCTTCTGAGGCTCGACTTTTGGTATAGTTCTCCCGTGTTGTCGATGTTTTGTACATTCGTGGGCATGACGGACTCCGTCATAGTGTTACTCCTTCTTGAGGCCCGTAGTCTTGTCATAACTTGGTTTGTTTAAGGATGTAATCGTTCGGTTTATGTACTTTTGGGGTAGCCATTGTGTGGCTAGACTATTTATATCATTATGGTTGTTTATTATGAGTTTATATTCCGCCGTTTTCTCCGATGTTAGGTCACGCGGTGCCCGGGTTAAGGCACCGGTCACGGATCCGGGGTCGGGTCGTGACAAAAGTGGTATCAGAGCAGTTAATCCTCGGAAAGGGTCTACAGGCCGTATCTAGTTGAGTCTTGATTATCGGTGTGTTGTGCACCACATCTATAATCAGGAGGCTGCAGGATATTTAGGATTGGTTTCCATTCTTTCACTCTAAGATCGTGCAATAGAGCTGTGTTATAGGTTGAATTTCCTCTGACATATTTTTCATGTATCAGTTATGCCTTCACGCAAGGCAACCGCGGCCCAGAAGGGCAAGGCAGTAGAGGGAACTACTAGTAGGGCACCGAGGGTTACTGTGGCACGTGACCGGCCCTACGGATGAGGTGTTTCGGACGGTGAGTTCTACAACGTCGCCAACCCCAGCAGAGTCTGAGGCAGCAGCAGCGGCTACTGAGACCGCGGTACCTGAGCCTCCAGTCCAGCAGCCAGGGGCAGAGGATATGGGCTACAAGGAGATGGCCCGCCATCGCCGTGATCGTGGCCGATACGGGATAGCCGAGATGCAGCTCCATTGCATTCGTAGTTCAAAGACGCAGATGCTAGCGAGATCGAGGACTTTTGAGTCGCGTTCCCAAGAGTTTTATGGTCGAGGCTCGAGGATGATCTCGGAGTTTATCCGACGCTACATGGATCGCGAGGGTGATCGGGGCCGAGACCGAGTCGGTGGTACTAGGTTCGCATCGGCCGCGGACACCGCAGCTTGATTGGTATGATTCATGGAACCGCCCCGGGGAGCATGCGCTTCCGTGTTTGGGACGAAGTTCTCGAGGCGCATTTGGCCATTTCTTGCCTCCGCAGATGAGGAGGGCTCGGGCCGATAGATTTTTGACCCTGAGACAGAGTGGGTCGACGGTTCGGGAGTACAATGTGGAGTTTGACTCGTTGGCAGTATGTGCCCGCTTGGTAGCAGACATGGAGGACAGGTGCACCGCTATGTCACAGACTCGATGATCACTTGGCCGAGAGTTGCAGACGGAGTGGCTCTTCACCGGCATGGACATTGCCCGCACGCATATGCACTCGTGCGGAGAACGCAGGACGCACGGATCGGCAGTATCGCAGGAAGAGGCCGTGACAGCAGGTTCCTCTGGTAGTTTTAGTGGTAGACAACCCCAGCAGCAGACCATATTTGCACCACAACCGTTCCAGAGCGCTCTCCACCATCTTCTGGACGTCTGAGTATTCGTGAGCGGGGCAGGTTCCGTGGCTTCGTTTCGGAGGACCAGAGTTCCAGCCGATGAGGCCACCTATTCCTCGGTGGTCGATGTGGTGATTGCCATTATGGGGTGTCGTGTTCCTCCGTGAGCTTGTTACTCTTGTAGCAGGCCATTTGAAGAGAGATTGTCCACCAGGCGGCGGAAATACTATGGCTCACCACCGGGCCGCTTGCCGGGTCTTCATCTTCGTGAGTGCGCCCGAGGCGGTGTTCACGCGCCAGCAGCCGCGCAGGGTCGTGGGCGGGTTCCAGCCCAGTCCTCGTAACCGCATTTATGCTATGTCCCACCGCCAGATCGTGAGGCGCCACCGATGTCGCCACAGTACATTGTTGGTTTCTTGTTGTGATGTTTATGCTTTGATAGACCCGTGTTCTACCTTGTCCTATATATCTCCTCATATCTTTGGTAGAATAGGATGAGCCCGAGTCCATAGAATCTTTGAGGTGGCTACGCCAGGTGCTTCGTGGTAGCCGAGCGGATATATAAGGCTTGCCGTGATCGTAGATAGTCGCCGACTCTAGCCGACTTGATAGAGTTGGATATGCAGACTTTGATGTGATTATGGGTATGGATTGGCTAGCGTCTTGCTATGCCAATGAGGACCGAGAGAGGTTAGTTCGTTCCGTTTCCGCCGAGCCATTATCGAGTGGAAGGAATATCGCATCGCCGGCGGTAGGTTTATTTCTTACCTCAAGGCTAGAAAGATGGTACTGGCGGGTATATTTACCATTTGGTTCGGTATTCGACATCAAGTGAGATACCGACCTTGATCGGTCCGTTGTTTGAGAGTTTCAGCACGTATTCTCGACGAAGCTTCCGTATCCTCCCGAGAGGAGATTGAGTTTTGCATCAATTGGCGCCGGACACTGACCGATATCTATTCCGCCATACGTAATGGCACCCGCCGAGTTAAGAGAGTTGAAGGACCACCAAAGATTTGCCGGAAAAGGCTTTATCAAAGTGTTTCTCCCCGGGAGCGCCAAGGTTATTTGTAAAGAAGAAGGATGGACGCCGCAGATGTGTATTGATTACAAATTGAATAAGGTAACTATCAAGAACAGATATCCCCTCCCCAAGATTGATGATTTGTTTGATCAATTTCAGGGTGCGAGATGTTTTTCCAAGATAGACCTGCGGTCTGGTTACCATCAGGTACGAGTTAGAGAGACGGATATCCCAAAGACTGCATTCGGGACCCGGTATGGGCACTATGAGTTCAGGGTGATGTCTTTCGGATTGATCAACGCTCCAGCAATATTCATGGATTTGATGAATAGGGTGTTCAGGCCATTCTTGGATATGTTCGTTATAGTGTTCATTGATGATATCTTGGTGTATTCGCGCATAGAGCAGGAGCATACATATCATTTGAGGACGGTATTGGGAGTCCTCAGGGACCGGCCGTTGTATGCCAAGTTCTCGAAATGCGAGTTTTGGCTGGCTTCAGTGGCTTTCTTAGGGCATGTTATCGGGGCCGATGGTATTCGGGTTGATACAGCTAAGATTGAGGTAGTCAAGACTTGGCCCAGACCCACTACACCGACGGAGGTGCGCAGCTTTTTGGGCCTTGCAGGTTATTATCGGAGGTTTGTGAAGAAGTTTGCCTCCATGTCAGCGCCTTTGACTAGGCTGACTCAGAAGGCAGCTACATTTCAGTGGACGGATGCTTGTGAGGAGAGTTTCCAGTTACTAAAGGAGAAATTGACGACCGCCCCAGTCCTTACTCTTCCAGAGGGCTTAGATGGATATGTGGTTTATTGCGATGCGTCAGGTGTCGGGCTTGGGTGCGTGCTGATGCATCACGGCAGAGTTATAGCTTATGCGTCTCGACAGCTTAGGAAGCATGAGAAGAACTATCTCACACATGACTTGGAGTTGGCAGCAGTGATTCATGCCTTGAAGATCTGGAGACATTATTTATATGGAGTTCATGTGGACATTTACACAGACCACAAGAGTCTCTAGTATATCTTCACCAGGAGCCGAACTTCATGCAGACTCGTGGTTGGAGTTACTTAAGGATTACGATGTTGATATTCTATACCATCCAGGGAAGGCCAATGTAGTTGCAGATGCCCTTAGTCGAAGATCGATGGGTAGTCTGTCTGATGTTCAGCCAGAGAAGAGGAATATGGTCCGAGAGTTGCATCAGCTAGCGAGCCTTGGGGTTCGTTTGATTGATTCTGATAGTGATGGAATTCGAGTTCGAGAGGTTGCCGAGTCTTCTATCGTCGAGGAGGTGAAGAGGCGACAATATGAGGATCCGATTTTGGTACGGTACCGGGATGCCGCTGTTCAGAAAGAGAAGGGTCTATTTGAGGTAGCGCCTGATGGGGTGCTAAGATTCGAGGGCCGGTTGTGTGTTCCCGATGTGACAGACTTCGCCGCCAGATTCGGGAGGCACACAGTGCTCGTTATTCTATTCATCCGGGGTCGACTAAGATGTACCATGATCTCAGGTGTGTGTATTGGTGGGATGGCCTGAAGAGGGACGTGGCAGGTTTTGTTGCACAGTGTCCTAATTGTCAGCACGTCAAGATTGAGCAACAAAAGTCCGGTGGGCTATTGCAGGCTATTGATATTCCGACTTGGAAGTGGGAGGTGATAAATATGGATTTTATTACAGGATTACCTTCCACTAAGAGGAAGCACGACTCCATTTGGGTTATCGTCGACAGGCTGACGAAATCAGCCCATTTTCTTCCAGTCAGGACGACTTTTTCGGCCGAGGATTACGCGAGACTGTATATCAGGGAGATTGTGAGACTGCACGGAGTGCCCGTATCGATTATTTTAGACAGAGGAGCCCAGTTTACGGCTAACTTCTGGAGGTCTTTTCAGAAGGGATTAGGGACACAGATGAGTCTCGATCGCATTTCACCTCGCATCGACGGACAGGCCGAGCGCACTATCCAGACACTTGAGGATATGCTGCGGGCTTGTGTTATTGATTTCAGGGGTAGCTGGGAGGATCATTTGCCTCTTGTGGAGTTTGCTTACAAAAACAGCTACCATTCCAAAGATTCGATGGCGCTTATGAGGCCTTATACGAGGAAGTGCAGTCACCGATAGTCGGTTCGAGTGGGAGAAGTTCGATTAGTCGGCCGCACTTAGTTCACAGCATGGATAAGGTGAAGCTTATCCAGAGCGGTTTGGCGGCTCGAGTCGTAAGTCGATGCAGATCATCGGCGTTGCACTTGGAATTTGAGATAGATGGTTGGGTTTTTCTAAAGGTATCGCCACGGCGGCGTGATGAGATTTGGAAAGAATGGGAAGCTTAGCCCAAGGTACATTGGGCCGTATCAGATTGTCCGTAGGGTAGGCAGGGTTGCCTATGAGTTAGATCTGCCGTCCGATTTGGAGGCGTTACATCCAGTTTTACATGTGTCCATGTTGCGGAAATGTATTGGAGATCCATCTAGAGTGCACCCGGTTCATGATGTCCAAGTGACAGAAGAGTTATCGTATGAGGAGAGTCCCATAGCGATACTCGATCGACAGGTTAGGCGACTTCGGACGAAGGACGTGGCTTCCGTCAAGGTCTTATGGCGGAACGAGAACATGGAGGAAATGACGTGGGAAGCAGAGGATGACATGATGAAGAAGTATCTTCACTTATTCCCTACACCTCCAGGTAACCCACTTTCCTGCTTGTTAGTTTTGATTTAGCAATTGTGCTTAAGTATTGTTGTGGTCGTGGGGAGCATCTTTATTTGCAAAAGAGTAGTTAAGAGCGTCTACGTCGATTTGTGATTCGAGTAAGCCTAGAAGGAACATTCGGGACGAATGTTTCCGGGGAGAATGTTATACCCTATGGTTCGGTCCGACTGGTTAGGAGCCTCGCACAGCGCCAGAGGCAGGGTCGCGGCGCCAAGACGGGTGATTGTAGGGCCGCGCGCCGAAGCATGGCCGCGCGCCAAGATCCGAGGGTCGCTGAGTTTCAGCCGCGCGCCAGAAGGCGCGCGCACGAAAGTTCTTAGGCGCGCAGAGTTTCAGCCGCGCGCCGAGGCGGATCTCGCGAGTTAGTGGAAATTTCTGACCGCTTTGTTTTAAAAGAGGTCATGGGTGACAAGTGTCCCCATCTGAAATGTTGCATGCCTTATATTGACCAAGTCTTGAAGACTTGGTCATCTTTCATCTTTCATCTCTCTCTCTCTCTCTAAGCTAAAAAGCTCTCCCTTCTCTCTAGAAAATCAAGAGAAACTCCAAGCTTAAGGAAAATCTGAAAAGGGTGTTAAGAAGGAAAGTTATTTTCAAGCTTGTGGAGGTTATTGTGGTGGTATTCTTGAAAAGGAGGCTAGCAAATTTTTGGAATAGTTTTGGCTAAAGCCCTAAGGTAATGATTCTTCCTTTATAATTAGTTTTTAGTGTTGCATGTTAAGAAGAAAGAACTTGTGGTAGTAAATAATGCTCTTAGAGTCATTGCATGCAAGCAATGTGGTTTGGGTATGAAGGATTTGGCTAAAGAGGTTATGTGAGCATGTTGTAGCCTAAAAATTACCTTAAACTTGTAAAGATTAATTGTTATAACTTTTGGGGCAGAATTTTACACACCCAAGTTTAGGTGTATAATCCCCTTTGTGTTGGTTTGGATGTTGGGCCTTAAATGTGGCGTTTGAGTGTTAAAAATCGGCCTTTGAAAAGGTGGCAAAGTGAGTAGAAACAAAGGAAATGCCGCCCAATTTTCCATAGAATTTAGTGACTTTGAACTTGGATTATTCTACATTGAAGTTAGAGGTTAATAAACGTATCATGATTATTATAGGTTGAAATATTACTTGCGGTAGTTGAGCTTAGCAAGTGGGTTGACCAAAGAGGTATGTAGAACTTTCCTATCTCTTGAGCATGAGTAGTTGTACCTATGTAGTACGGTAGACGTACAAGATTTGATATCTTTCACTTGTTTTAAAAGTATATGCTACTTGTTTCATTTCAAAACTATAAGTCCCTTGGATTTAGGGAAAATGTATTTGACAAAGGGATAACGCTAATATAATGACTTTATGGGAAGTTGGTTATATTGGTTTTCTTGAAAGGTTCACAAAGAAAGGTTTACCCTAATTAAAACAAGTACGGGTAAAGGATTTGAAACTAAGAAAGGTGAATTGATTTTTAGGCATTGGTTGCCTAAGGTTTTAAAGGAAATGAAGTCACTTGATTTAGAAGCCTATTATATTTCTAAAAGGAAATATGACTTGTCTTGAAAGAAATCGTAACTTGATACTATGGTGATTAGTATCTTGGAATTTTGTATAAAAAGAGTTATTTCTTAAAAAGTTAGAAGTACATGGTACTTGGGTTGAATTCCCGGATTTTCTATTAAAAGACATGTTAGTGCCTTAGGATACTAAAATGAGAGGATATATTAATAATGTTAATAAGAAGTTAGGGGATTTCTTAACTTGCTTATGTTATGATAAGCCGGTAGTGCTTATGTTATGATAGGCCGGTAGTGCTTATGTTGTGATATGATAGGCCGGTAGTGCTTATGTATGATATGATAGGCCGGTAGTGCTTATGTTATGTATGATAGCCGGATGAGCTATGTTATATATTTATATTATTACGGGGTAAACCCCGGGTTATTACTTATGCCATGGATTTGCTACCCATGATGCGAGTGCGACGCTTGCACTCATGCGGATCCGACCACGGGATCCACGGGTGAAATAGTCTCACGCGAGTACGGCGATGGTACTATGCGGGTCCGCAGGATCCATGCGGGTGAAATAGTCTCATGCGGGTGAAATAGTCCCACGACGAGGCGGATGACCTCATGCGGGTCCACAGGACCCATGCGGGTGAAATAGTCCCAGGAGTAGGATTGCTTAATGATACTACGGGCGAGGTACCCTGTTTTGATCGTGAGCCTCCTATTTTTATGCTATAAGTTTTATACTTGTTACTCTCATTGTTAGTAAGACACAGTGCAAGGAAATTGATTTTTATCTATGACTCCGGCTTATTTTTGACTTATGATATTACTACAGTATTTTCCAGTTTTACATACTTGGTACGTCAGATCGACCCCTTCCGCTGGCCGCTCATGCCGCAGTAAGGGAAAGGTGGTAGATCCTCATTCCTAGGATCTTTTACTCAGGTGTCAGGAGCTCCATTTCTTCGGAGGCTCGACTTTTGGTATGGTTCTCCCTGGTGTTGTCGATGTTTTGTACATTCAGGGGCATGACGGGGCCCTGTCCCGTCATAGTGTTACTCCTTCTTAGAGGCCTGTAGTCTTGTCATAACTTGGTTTGTTTAAGGATGTAACTGTTCGGTTTTATGTACTTTTGGGGTAGCCATTGTGGGCTAGACTATTTATATCATTATGGTTGTTTATTATGAGTTTATATTCCGCTGGTTTTCTCTGATGTTGTGTCACAAGGGTGCCCGGGTTAAGGCACCGGTCACGGATCCGGGGTCGGGTCGTGACACGTACCTCTTCACTTACAATGTGAATGTGCCTCTTCACTTGTATGTGAATGTACCTCTTCACTTGTAGTGTGAGTGTACCTATTCACTTGTAATGTGAATGTGCTTTTTTACTTACAATGTGAACGTACCTCTTCACTTACAATATCCTTATCCTTATGCAGATTTCTCATCAAGAATCACATTTGCGGTAAGGATTAATTTGCACTTGAAAATACCGTTCATACTAAGGTAAGTAGGGATCGAACGTTCAGCGAACGATGCTCCACATTATCCCCCTCTATAACTACGAATTCCTCAATCCGTAGGCTTAGTAGCGCTTATCCATTTTAACGATTTCATATTTGCTTTGTAACGAGAAAAGGTTACAAAGCCATACATAATTGTCTTCCCCCTCTAGTTTGTACAACTATGTATCAACCACGAAGTTGTGACCAAGGTCTAGAGGAGAGGTTCTTCTTTTGTTATTCTGTTGACGGAATGGAAAGGTAATTTTACCTCTTCGACTACCTCACATTTGTTCTGAGGGTTTATGTCGACAGACGACAACAATATCAACTTGATCAATTGTGTCTTGATCTATGATGGCATTGACACACTAATTACAAGTGTATAATACACTTTGTCAGTTCACATGAACAACTTCTTGCCTGAGACCAGGCGTAACCAGAGAATCAACGCTCCAGCTTGTGGTTATGTAGTGGTCATTAAATGACCATTCAATGCCTTAGAAGCCATCTCAAGAGCCAAAGGCTCTTGGCCTTTCAGTCTATTCATTCCTGGGAGTTAGTGTTGCAGCCCGAGAGACTAGCATCGCGGATTCGTTAGACGAAGCACCACAACTCTGCCACCTTGGCGCCGCGGAACCGGGTTGGCAGTAGCTTCAGCCACTTCCCTATTTCCTGAGCATCGTGGCCCCTTCTCTATGCGTCGCGGCCCCTTTCTAGAATAAAAACTTTTACGGTTTGGACGTGATGCACGCCGCTAGACTTGAATTCTCCAAATCTACAAATTTGTTGTAAATATTCGAGGGAGTATCCTTGTCTTGCACAACGATAGCCTTAAGTTTGCCATTTGTTTTTGGCCTTCAAGTCATTTAGGACTTGGATTCCTGGCCCACCTTATCGGGTGTCCACTATTATCTTATCAAATCGGGATCTTATGCCATTAAGTATGACAAGTTCAAATTGTTAAGATAAACACTTATCTTTTGGTCTTCTTCCCTTGAGATTGGTGCCTAGACAATTTCTGGCAGTTGCTTAGAAAACCGTGTAAATTAAGAGTGGTAACAGTTTTCGCACAGTCAGTAGAAATAGATTTGTGTATGTGCGAACATACTTTATACACTTTTAATTCTTATATTCAAAAGAACGAATCTTTTGAGTTTGGTTATCTTTTATCCAATCTTTAATTGGGAAGGCGATGAGATTTAACATCTGATTTTAAAAGGTAGGAAATGCAAATTTGTAATGATAAATATTTCCATAAAGCTTTACGCACTTTTAATCAGATATTGACTCTACTCATTATGGATGGTAAGAAAATAAACTTAACCTTTTCGAGATCTGGACCACTTCAGTCAGAATGAGTGTCCATCTTCTCCTTACCGTAACTCGGATTCTGAGACAGATATATGCCCTCTACTGCAAGGTAGAACATCATCTTCAACCTTTTCCTCTTATCCAGCTGATATCCAGATTATCTTCTGGATAATTCTTCGCAGCATGATTGTGAGCAAATCTTTGACCCGCACATGCATGACTATCAGTCGTGTCTTGAAGATCAGTAAAGATCGATTCTTCGACGGTTGCAATTATGGTACTCTTGTCAAATAGAGATCCAAAGCTAGGACTAGATTTGAGATCATAGTTGTTGACAGAGATAATGTCTGAACTGTCAACTGAACTGTCAACCAAACTATCATCAACTAGAAAACTATTTCCATAACCAGAATCGATCACACCAATGTTGACCGAAATCTTTCGACTACTAATATAATTTTGCCTAAAACTATTGGAAATATTGATGTGAAACGGGTAATAGTACAATATTATTACAAGTATGATCGAAAGGAAAGACACAACTACAAACTGCATATCTGATTGTAGTAGTTACAAATACAAAATATTAGAAATAATAGGTTTTTAGTCTTCATCTTGGGTTCCGGTTCCTGATGACTTTGATTTCCACAAGTGAATTTGGACTGTCTGAAACAATTCAGCAAACATATAGGTGAGCAAGGTGTGCTGAGTCGAGTAGTGGCACTCTCTCTTTAAGGCAAAATTACCCCGGTATATTAGCTTCCAAAATGTGGGTAATAGCCTCCCAAGATAAAATAGCGACCACTTCACAAGTGCAAGCCAACACTAGTGAATCCTTTGAAGAAATAAGAACTCAAGATTGCTAGTATAGGAATAGAGAAAACACTCAACAATTTTAGATTTTTGGATTGGAATTGGATATCTCCAAATGAAATTTGAGACCTCTATTTATAGGTGCAAAAGTGGTCATTCACATGCCATGTGAATTCACTAAATGGGGTCACATAGAACTCATCAAAGGTTTCCTTAAACATTCCAAGAGTTGGCTGATTTATGGCTTTGAAAATGAGTTCACATTTCAGAAAATCCTTTAATTTCCGGGTTCACTGTACGTATAGCGTCGCGGCCCTAATCTGGTGGCGCCGCAGCTCCAAGTAGGCAGTAATCAATTGAGTGCACTGGACGACCGACGTCACAGCCCTAGTCAGGAGGCATCACGGTGCTAGCCCGTCATGGCTCGGTGTTGCGACCCTATTACGGCGCTGCGACTCTTCTCCAATATTCCGTAATTTGCACACTTCTTCCTTTTCATATACCTTCGTGGGAGACTCATCAATTTGACCAATTAATCATCCATCCTCACATGTCTTAAGAACACTTAACATGTGTACCAACATCTTTTTTACTACTTGAAATTTAGCGAGATGTTGTACGACGTATGCATGTGTATGGAAATAGTATTTCCGACATGCGGGGCTTCATATGTTCAAGTCATTAAGGACGGGATAGAAACAATCCCACTAGGTAAATTTTCAACAATTTTTGTATGAATATGGGTGAAAGAACTGAAAAATGATAGACAAAATAAAGTTAGCAACGTTTGCCGAGTCGAGTGATAGCACTCTCTTTAAGGCAAAATTACCCCCGTATATTGGCTTATGAAAAGTGGGTAATAGCCTCTCAAGATAAAACAACAATACCTTTCACAAGTACAAGCCAACACTTTTGAATCCTTAGAAGAAGTAAGAACTCAAGATTGCTAGAAGAAGAAGCACTCAAGTATTTTTCCAGATTTGGATGATCTTTCAAGAGTGATTTGAGGCTTCTATTTATAGTGCAAACATGACCATTCACTTGCTATGTGAATGCACTAAATGGGAATATATTGAACATTTCAAAGTGTGTCTAGAATCTGCCAAAGGTTGGCATATTCATGGCCTCTAAATGAGTTCACACTTTCAGAAATTCCTTTCAATTATGAGTTTACACTTTCAGAAAATCCTTTGAATTCTAAGTTCACTGTACGTGTAACGCTGCAAGCCTAATCCGGTGGTGCTGAGGCTCTTCCCTAATTTTTGTATTTTGCACATTTCTTCTTTTCTCATACCATCGTGGAAGACTCATTAATTTGGCCAAATAATCGTCCATACGTACATGTCTTAAGAACACTTAACATGTGTACCATATCTCTTTCACTACTTAAAATTTAACGAGATGTTGTACGACGTATGCATGTGTATGAAAATAATATTTCTAACATGAGGGGCCCCATAAGGACGAGATAAACTCAATTCCACTAGGTAAATTTTCAACAAGACCCTCTTGAAAGAGGTGTTGGTGCACATGAGGTGTCAACCATTAGCAATCTATCAGCGGAAGTATATTGTATCGGGAGCCTACGACCTTGAACCTTCCTTAGTCAAATACCATCAGACATACTTACTGTGCGGTGAACGTGATGACATGAACCGTCAGTGTTTAGTGTATGTCAAGACAATGATAAAGACACAATAACTATCCAATCTCTTGTTTCTTCAATTGTTATGTCCGTTATGGTCGTGGAACACTAGGATTCGTAAATGTGCACGAATGAGGCGACTTGTCCTCGCACTTTAATAGGTGATCTCCAACAAGGTACCCTGCAGTGCCCCACTATACGAGTGTTAGGAATCATTAAAAGTATCTTCATCTTAACCTCGACTCTCAAGGGTTATGTTAATACTTTGACACTTAACTTGTATCCATTATGCAGGTAGCACTTTAATGTCTATCGCAGGAAGGCTTTGGATTAGTGTTTTCATAAGGAACCAATATCTGAAGTGCTCTTGTTTTTCTCAAAGCGCTCAGCTGAGCCTTTACAGCTTAGTTTTCCCATTATACCAAATTTCTGGGATCTCCAGTCAGTATGGTTGGGTTACCACCGTATCGACTCTTATTGTTTGGGTTTTAATCCAATTCCCCTAGACAGATAGAACATCTGATCTTTGTGTAATCCCTTAGTCAAAGGGTCAACTATATTCTCCTTTGATTTTATATAATCAATGGATATGATACCCGTGGAGATCAACTGCCTAACGGTCTTATGTCTCCTACGAATATGTCGAGACTTGCCGTTGTATATGCTACTTCGTGCCCTTCCTAATGCCGACTGATTATCGCAGTGGATCATTACTGAAGGTACAGGTTTATCCCAGCAAGGGATATCCTCCAAAAAGTCATGAAGCCACTGAGCTTCTACACTTATTTTTTTATAAAGTGATGAACTCCAATTCTATAGTGGATTGGGCGATGCAAGTTTGTTTGGAGGACTTTCAGGACACAACCCCACCACCAATTGTAAAAATGTACCCACTGGTGTACTTGGTGCTCCTTATATCGGATATTCAATTTTCATAACTGAACACCTCTAGTACAGCTGGATACCTCGAGTAATGTAATCTGTAAGACAGTGTATACTTCAAATACCGTAGTATTCGATTAAGCACTCTCCAATGACCATGTCCGGGATTATATGTAAACCTCACCATTTTATTGACGGCATAAGCAATATCAGGTTGGGTACAATTTATTATATACATTAAACTATCGATTACCAGTGCATATCACTCCTAAAGCATGGGTGCACCACGATTCTTATCAATCCCTTGATTCATATCCATTGGTGACTTTAATGGCGGACAATCAAACATCTCAAACTTTCTTAAGACATTCTTTATGTAATGAGACAGAGACGTCACTAGTCCGTCAGATGATTTAGAAATCTTAATTCCTAAGATGACATCTGCAATACCCATGTCCTTCATAGCAAAACATTTTTTTAACATGTTCTTTGTTTCCAAGATCAAGGTTCGACTACTACCTGTGATTAACATGTCATCTACGTAGAGGCAAATTATGACAAATGAGTCAGAGTTTTCTTTTACGTAAATACATTTATCACATTCGTTAATGGAGAAACTTTTTGATAGTAGTGTACTATCAAATTTTTCATACTATTGTTTGGGAGCTTGTTTAAGCCCATATAGAGATTTGACAAGTCTACAGACTTTCCTATCTTGTCTTGGAACTACATATCCCTCGGGTTGTTCCATGTATATTTCTTCTGCCAAATCTCCATTTAGGAAGGCAGTCTTAACATCTATTTGATGTAGTTCAAGGTCATGCAGGGCTGTGACGGAAATGAACACCCTTATATAGGTCATTCTAGATACTGGGTAGTACGTATCAAATACACCCTTATAGAGGTCATTCTAGATAATGGGGAGTACATATCAAAGTAATAAAGGCCTTCCGTTTGTCGGTATTCCTTAAATACTAACCTAACCTTGTACTTATCTATAGATCCATCAGTTTTGTACTTTCGCTTAAGTACCCACTTACAACATAGTGGTTTATTTCCCGGAAGAATATCAACCAACACCCAGGTTTGGTTTTGCATGTGGACTATATTTCACTTTCCATATCTTCTTTCCAAAGCAGTACTTCTGGAGTTGACAATGCTTCTACAATCGTTCGTGGTTCATTCTCAACCAAATAAGATAGAAAATCTAGCCCAAATGATTTCTCTTTCCTGACCCTTTTACTTTACCTAGGTTCAACCTCAAGAGCAGTTGGATTCTCATCCAAATCTGTATCCACTTGGTCAGGGTCATCAGATTCCGGGTAATCATAACTCCATTTGCGCGAAGTAACTTCATTATCCTTTTTAGGAAATATTGTTTCAAAGAATACATCATTCATTGATTCTAGAATTGTACCCCCGTGAATATCTGGTACATTTGACTTATGTACTTTAAAGTGATAAGCACTAATGTTCTTTGCGTATCCAATGAATATGCAATCTATAATCTTAGGTCTTATCTTGACCTGTTTTGATTTAGGTACCTCGACCTTAGCCAAATAACCCCATACTATTAAGCATTTATAAGAGGGTATCTTTCCATTCCATAGTTCGTATGGAGTTTTCTCCTTACCTTTGTGAGGGACTCTATTAAGAATCATGTTAGCAGTAAGAACTACCTCTCCCCACATGTTTTTGTGCAAGACCAGAATTGAGAAGTAGGGCATTCATCATTTCCTTTAACGTACATTTTTTGCGTTCGGCAATACCGTTTGATTGAGGAGAGTATGGTGCAGTTGTTTGATAAATGATGCCAGATTGGGCACAATATTTCTCAAATGGAGCTACATACTCTCCACCTCTATCGCTACGAATTGTTTTAATTCGTAGGCTCAATTGGTTTTTAACCTCAGTTTTATAGCGGTTAAAAGCATCAAACGCTTCGTCTTTACTTTTAAGTAAGTAAAGGTAACAATACCTTATCATTTGAATGTCACAAAGTACTTGTTCCCCCTCTAGTTTGAGCGAACTTCAAATCACAAATATCTGTGTGAATTAGTTCAAGAGGAGCGGTAATTCGTTCTACTGAACGAAAAGATGATTTAGTAAGTTTTGCTTCTACACATACTTCACATTTAGATTGAGGGTTTATAGCGTCAGATGGAAACAACTCCAACTTTACTAATCATTGAATTGATTGGTAGTTTACGTGTCCTAATCTATGATGTCATAGATTGGATGACTCAAGCAAGTAAGAAGAAGCATTTGCATTTTCATTAATAGTGCGGATTACATACATGACGTTTAACTTAAAGAGGTCTTCGCGAATCTTCTAACTACAAATATGTCATTCTTAGTGATTACAAATTTGTTGGATTCGAACACTAGTCGAAATCCAGCATGCGCTAGCACTGTTCTTGAGACGAGATTTTTTCGGATGTCCGGAACATGCATCACATTCCTCAGCTTGAGATCCTTGTCGGAAGTCATCTTGAGCACTACTATTCATTTTCCAACACATCGGAAGAAGCATTGTTGCCCATATAGAGCTTCTTGTTGGCAACTGCAGTGTAGGTGGAGAAGGCATTCCAATCAGAGCATATATGATGAGTAGCACCCGTATATAACCACCATTGCTTGGGGTTCTCCACTAAATTTACTTCCAGCACCTTGACTGAGAGGCCATCAATCATTTTATTGAGATCTTTGTCTTCAATGACGTTGGCCTTGGATTTCTTCTTGCCTTTCTCCTTAGTATTCTCTTGCTGCTTGCGCTTAAGATGGCGACAATCTTTAATCATGTGGCTAGCCTTGCCACAGTTATGGCAGTTTCCTTTGAACATTTCGGCTGCCCGACTCTTACCATTTTCAAAAACATTCATTTCTTACTCGGATTACCTTTGAGTTCAACCAAATTCGCCTTGACCTCGGCGGCTTATTTGCCTTTAGATAAGGTCTTCTTGTTATCCTCATGAATGTGGATCTTGCTAACAAGTTCCTCAAAAGTCATCTCTTTAGATTTGAGCTTGAGATAGCTCATGAACTCGCTCCACGAGGAAGGAAATTTTTCAATTAGAAAAGAAACCAAGAATGCTTCGTTAGGCTTCATCCCTTCCAGTTCCAGATCATGAATGATCAACTGAAACTCTTGAACTTGTGACATGACAGACTTGTCATTCACCATCTGAAATTTCAAAAATATCCCGACGATAAACTTCTTAGTACCAGTATCATGGACACTATACTTCTTATGCAATCTATCCCACAACTCCTTAGCGATATTTATTGTGCAGTATACCATATAGAGCAGATCACATAAAAATATAAAATATAATTCTTGCACACCTCAACCATGTTATTGGCTTGAGTGTCTATCTCATCTCCATTAGAATGAGGATCTACAGTTAGGTATCTAGCTATACCTAACACAGTGAGGTAGACCAACATTTTCTGCTGCCACCTTTTGAAATTACCACCCGAAAACTTTTAGGGACATTCAGCTTGAAAGTTAGGAGGAACAGTGGTGTTTCCAATGGTTCCAAAAGTGAAACTAGCGACTGGAGCAATAGCGTTGCTTGGAGCAGCAGTTCCAGAGGAAGTGGCATGAGTAAAGGCAGAAATTGGATCTTTTCTATTCACCATCTTTTTAGTTCTTCACAGTATAATTTTGCCACACCACTTGTTGTAAATTTATCTAGTGAGATTGAGTCTATCTCGTCCTTAATAACTTGAACACATAGGGCCCAGCATGTCGGAAATAATATTTTCATACACATGCATATGTCGTACAACGTCTCGCTAAATTTCAAGTAGTGAAAGAGATGTTGGTACACATGTTAAGTGTTCTTAAGGAATGTAAGGATTAATGATTATTTGTCCAAATTAATGAGTCTCCCACGACGGTAAAAGAAAAGAATAAATATGCAAAATACAAAAATTGGGAAAGAGCCACGGCACCACCGGATTAAGGTCACGGCACTACACGTACAGTGAACTCAGAATTCAAAGGATTTTATGAAAGTGTGAACTCAAAATTCAAAGGATTTTCTGAAAGTGTGAACTCATTTAGAGGCCATGAATTTGCCAACCTTTGGTAGATTCTAGGCACCCTTTGAAATAGTTCAATACATCCTCATTTAGTGCATTCACATAGCAAGTGAATGACCATGTTTGCACTATAAATAAAAGCCTCAAATCACTATTGAAGATCATCCAAATCTGGAAAAAAGACTTGAGTGCTTATTCTTCTTCTAGCAATCTTGAGTTCTTATTTCTTCTAAGGATTCAGAAGTGTTGGCTTGTACTTGTGAAATGTATTATTATTTTATCTTAGGAGACTATTACCCACTATTCGTAAGCTAATATATACAGGGGTAATGTTTCCTTAAAGAGAAAGTGTCATCACTCGACTCGGCAAACGTTGCTAACATTATCTTGTCTATCCTTTTTCAGTTCTTTCACCCTATTCATACACAAATTCCCAATAGTTTAAGGCAAAATTATACTATGACGAACTAAAAATTTGATGAATGGAAAAGATCCAATTTCTGCTTCTACTCATGACACTTTCTCTGACACTGCTACTCTGAGCAACGCTACTGCTCCGGTTGCTGGTTTCACTTTTGGAACCATTGGAAACACCACAGTTCCTCCCAATATTCAAGCTGAACGTCCCGAAATTTTTTGGGTGGTAATTTCAAAAGGTGGCAACAAAAAATGAGGTTATACCTCACTGTGTTAGGTATGGCTAGATACCTAACAGAAGATCCTCTTGCTAATGGAGATAAGATGTACACTCAAGCCAATAACACGGTTGAGAATGGCTAAGATACCCAGGTTATCAATGGCCTGATGATGAGGTTTGACACTTGGAGTCAAAATGACTTCATGTGCAAGAATTATATTCTGAATTGCTTATGTGATCCGCTCTATATGGTATACTTCACAATAAATAGCGCTAAGGAGTTGTGTGATATATAGTATAAGAAGTATAGTGTCCATGATGCTGGTACTAAGAAGTTTATTGTCGAGAGATTTTTGAAATTTCATATGGTGAATGACAAGTCTGTCATGTCACAAGTTCAAGAGTTTCAGTTGATCATTCATGATCTGGAACTGGAAGCGATGAAGTCTAACGAAGCATTCTTGGTTGACTCTCTAATTGAAAAACAACCTCCCTCGTAGAGTGAGTTCATGAGCTATCTCAAGCTCAAATATAAAGAATGACTTTTAAGGAACTTGTTATTAAGCTCCACATTCACGAGAATAACAAGAAGATATTATCTAAAGGCAAACAACCCACCGAGGTCAAGGGCAATTTGGTTGAACTCAAAGGCAATCCGAGTAAGAAATGAAAGTTTCTGAAAGATGGTAAGAGTCAGGCAGCCGAAAAGTTCAATGGAAACTGACATCACTGTGGCAAGGCTGGCCACATGATTAAAGATTACCTCCATTTTAAGCTCGAGCAGCAAGAGAAGGCTAAGAATAAAGGCAAGAAGAAAGTCAAGGCCAACATCATTGAAGACAAAGATCTCAATGAAATGATTGATGGCTTCTCAGTCGTGGTGCTGGAAGCAAATTTGGTGGATAAACCTAAGCAATGGTGGTTAGATACGGGTTCTACTCATCATATATGCTCCGATAGGAATTCCTTCTCCACCTACACTGTAGTTGCCGACAAAAAACTCTATATGGGCAACAATGCTTCTTCCGATGTGTTAGGAGAAGGCATAGTGGTGCTCAAGATGACTTACGACAAGGATGTCAAGCTGAGGAATGTGATGCATGTTCCAGACATCCCGAAAAATTTGATCTCAGGAACAGTGCTAGTGCCTTTTAGATTTCGTCTAGTGTTCGAATCCAACAAATTTATAATCACTAAGAATGACATCTTTATAGGTAGAGGATTCGCATGTGAAGGCCTCTTTAAGTTAAATGCCATGTCTGTAATCCGCACCATTAATAAAAAATGCAAATATTTTTTCTTATTTGCTTGAGTCGTCCAATCTATGGCATCATAGATTAGGACTCGTAAACTACTAATCAATTCAACAATTAGTAAAGTTGGAGTTTTTGACATCTGATGCTATAAACCCTCAATCTAAATGTAAGGTATGTGTAGAAGCAAACTTACCAAATCATCTTTCGTTCAGTAGAACGAATTATCATTCCTCTTGAACTCATTGACACGGACATTTGAACCGAATCCGACATCATTCATCAAACAACTGCACCATACTCTCCTCAATCGAATGGTATTGTCGAACTCAAGAACCGTACGCTATTGGAAATAATTAATGCCCTGCTTCTCAATTTCGGTCTTGCACAAAATATGTGGGGAGAGAAAGTTCTTACTGCTAACATGATTCTTAATAGAGTGTTACACCCCGTAATTCCAGGACATGTTTATAAGAACGTACGTAAGAACTCAAAAATGTTAAGAGACTAGTAAAAATTTATCAGAATTATGGAAATGTCGGGAAATGAAATATTGCGACGAATGGGAGGGTGACACGTGTCACCACCCCTTGGTTGGTCTTGGTCGAACTAGACCATGGGTATAATGGTCATTTGACCAAAGCAAAGATGAGCAAGTCTTGCAAACTAGAGCTTGAGTTTTTGACCAAGTCAAAGGGCCCACTTGGCTTGATATTTTAATCTCATGCATCCAAGCCACACATTTGTTCTAATCTAGACCCTCCATATTGTTATATATTTATCCTAAGTAGAAAGACAAGGCTTTTTACACTTAGTAAAATTTGAAAAACTTTGAAGACCTTATTGTGAGCTCTCGGGTTAGGGTTCATTTGAAGAACAAAAATTTTCGTTTGTTGTCCACAATTCACAATACTTTAAACCAAGGTTCCTAAGGGTATTGTAAGGGTATCTCAATAGAAATATCCCGGAAAAGTGTCGTTTTTGCATTAGTCGCAAGGTGAAAACCTAAGTCTCTTTCATAGGTTTTGATTGGAAATTGAAGGAAAGTTGTTTTTGAACTTAGAAGGGCTTCAAGTAGCGGATTGGAGTGTCAAGGAAAGGAGCTAAGTTACTAAGGAGCGACTTTGAAATCTTGAAGTTGGATTAAGGCTTGTCAAGGTAACAATATTGTTCTCTTAAGTGTTATAAGATTATATATTGTTGTAATTATACATTTTAACAAGCATGAGATATATGTATTGGAGATTTATAAGTGTTATGGATATTGGAAGCCTAAATCCGAAATGCCCTTGTTAGCCATTTGAAATTGAAATACAATTTGGTCGATAGTTAGAATCGTCGCATGTTATCTAATTGAAGATTGTAGTTGTTATAATCGATTGCGGCTATATAACATGTTATACTAAACAACTTGGATTGAAAAAGAATTGGAAAAGACTTTGTGTTGTTGTACCTCAAATTGTCGAGAATGACATTGTTTTTTGGACTAGTTTGATATCAATTGTGGGGAAGAATTTTACACGTCTTGTTAGACGTGTAATCCCCTTTTGTTAACTACATTGTTGAGCCTTAAATGTGACATGTTTGGTTATTGAATTCGGGCCTTGAAAAAGGTGGAAAAGTGCGTAGAAACAAAGGAAGTGTTGTCCGATTTTCCGTAGAATTTGGTGACTTTACACTTAGAATATTCTACGTTTGAAGCTAGAAGTTAATAGACGTATTATGGTCATTATGGGTTGACATACTACGTACGGCATATTGGACTTAGCAAGTGGATTGAACCGAAGAGGTATGTGGAACTTTCTTATCTCTTGAGCATGAGTAGTTGTAAATGTATAGTACGGTAGACGTACGAGATTTAAATGAATTTAGTTTCATTTGACATCCTTGACTTGTTTTACGAATGTCCAAGTTGGTTGAGTTAGGGAATTAACTCCCTTGTTTTAAATGTTAAAGATATCTTAGTTTCTAAAGCATAAAGTTAGTATAACGGCTTTATGGAAGTTGGTTATAATAACTTTATGGAAAGTTAAAGGAATGGTTTACTCTAGGGATGTAAATAAAGATAAAATGACTTGAAAGGAAGAAAGGCAAATTGATTTGAAGGCATCAATTGCTTAAAGTTTTAAAGTAAAAAGTCACTTGGTTTAGAAACCTATAAATGTATTTCTAAAAGATATTGTGACTTGTCTTGAAAAGTAGATATGACTTGATACTACGGTTATTAGTATCTTGGAGTTTTATATGAAAAAAAGTCATTTTAAAAGAATAGAAGTACGTAGTACTTTGGGTTAAATTCCCGGATCTTTCATGATACGATAGTGCCTTAAGTTAAAAGAAATGAGAGTGTATGCTAATTAAGTCAATGAGAAGTTAAGGGGTTTCTTAACCTGTTTATGTTATTTATAGTAGCCGGTTGTGCTTGTGATATATTGTTCATTACGGGGTCATTCCCCGGGCTTGTGACATTTGCATATTCCGTGGATTTGCTACCCACGATGCGAGGAATACCTCATGCGAGTCCGTAGGGATCATGCGGGTGAAATAGTCCTATGCGGGGCGGACCAGTCCTATGCGAGGAAATTACCTCATGCGGGTCCATACGGCCTATGCGGGTGAAATAGTCCCAGGAGTAGGATTGCGTGCTAATACTACGGGCGGATGGTCCTAGGTTAATCACAGGCTTCCTATTTTTTTAAAAAAATCGGAAATGTATATTTTGTTACTCTCATTGTTAGTAAGGCACAATATACTGTTAATTTGATTATCATACATGTCTCCAGCTTTACTTTAGACTTATGATGTAAATTGCAGTATTTTTCCAGTTTTACATACTTGGTACATATTGTGTACTGACCCCCTTTCCTCGGGGGGCTGCGTTCATGCCGCAGGTAGGGGTAAGCAGGTGGTGGATCCTTATTCTTAGGATCATCGATCAGTTGTCAGAAGCTCCATTTCTCTGGAGGCTTGTCTTTTGGTACGATTTCCCTGATGTTGTAGATTTATGTACATTCAGGGGTACGACGGGGCCCTGTCCCGTCACAGTTGTTATTCTTAGAGGTCTGTAGTCATATCTTGTGGATTGGGTTGTAAGAACAAAGATGTAACTGTTATTTTTTTGGTTATGTATATTTCACGGAAGATGGCCTTATCGGCTAGCCTGTTGATATTACTGTCTAGTATTTTATGAGTTTTTGTATGTTCCGCTGCTATTCTTTGATGTATACATGTAAGGGGTGCCCAGGTAGGGCACCAGTCGCGGACCCGGGGTCGGGTCGTGATATAGAGTCTCTTATAAAGGCAAGGAGAAAACTTCATACGAACTATGGAATGGAAAGACACCCTCCTACAAATACTTAAGAGTATGGGGTTATTTGGCTAAGGTCGAGGAACCTAAACCAAAAGAGGTCAAGATAGGACCTAAGACTATAGATTGCATATTAATTGGATACGCAAAGAACAGTAGTGCTTATCGCTTTATAGTACATACGTCAAATGTATCAGATATTCACGGGGGTACAATTCGAGAATCAGAGAATGATGTATTCTTTGAAACAATCTTTCCTAAATAGGAAAATGAAGTTACTTCGCGCAAATGGATACATGGTTCCCCGGAATCTGATGACCCTGACAAAGTAGATACATTTTTGGATGAGAATCCAACTAATCCTGAGGTTGAACCTAGGCGAAGTAAAAGGGTCAGGAAAGAGAAATCCTTTGGGCCATATTTTCTAGCTTATCTGGTTGAGAATGAACCACGGACGATCTTTCGTCGGGAAATAAACCACTAGGTTGTAAGTGGGTACTTAAGTGAAAGTACAAAGCTGGTGGATCTATAGATAAGTACAAGGCTAGGTTGGTAGCTAAGGGATGCTAACAAACGGAAGGCCTTGATTACTTTGATACGTACTCCCCAGTATCTAGAATGACCTCCATAAGGGTGTTCATTCCCATCGCAACCCTGCATGACCTTGAAATACATCAAATGAATGTTAAGAATGTCTTCCTAAATGGAGATTTGGAAGAAACAAAATACATGGAACAACCCGAGGGGTATGTAGTTCCAGGACAAGAGAGGAAAACCTGTAGACTTGTCAAATCTCTATATGGGCTGAAACAAGCTCCCAAATAATGGCATGAAAATTTTGATTGTACACTAATATAAAAAAGTCTCTCCATTAACGAATGTGATAAATGTGTTTCGTGAAAGGAAACTCTGAATCATTTGTCATGATTTGCATCTACGTAGACGACATGTTAATCACATGTAGTAGTCGAACCTTGATCCTGGAAACAAAGAATATGTTAAAACAATATTTTGATATGAAGGACATGAGTATTGCATATATCATCTTAGGAATTAAGATTTCTAAATCATCTGACGGACTAGTGCTCATTACATAGAGAATGTCTTGAGAAAGTTTAAGATGTTTGACTGTCCGCCATTAAAGTCACCACTGGATATGATTCAAGGTATTGATAAGAATCGTGGTGCACCCGTGCTTCAGGAGCGATATGTGCAGGTAATCGGCAGTTTAATGTATATAACAAACTGTATCCGACCTGATATTGCTTATGTCGTTAATAAAATGGCAAGGTATACACGTAATCCCGGACATGGTCATTAGAAAGCGCATAATCAAATACTATGGTATTTGAAGTATACACTGTCCTACGGATTACATTACTCGAGGTATCCAGTTGTACTAGAGGGGTACAATTGTTACACCCCGTAATTCCAGGACATGTATATAAGAACGTACGTAAGAAAACATGACTTTAAGATTTGAGACTTGTAAAATTTATCGGAATTATGAAAATGTCGGGAAACGAAATATTATAACGAATGGGAGGGCGACACATGTCACCCCCCCCCCCACATGGGTTTGGTCGAAATTTGGACCAAGGTTAATTGGTCAAGTGACCAAGGTTAAGTGGTCAAGTGATCAAGGTTAAGTAGTCAAGTGGATGATCAAGCTTTAGATAATTGACCAAGTCTGTCACGCCCCGACTTTTCCTAAGTCTTTACTTAGGGCGTGATGGCACCTGGACAATTATTTTCCACCAGGAGCACAATTTAATTCTCTTTATTTAGAAATTTAAACTTATATTCAAATACGGGGCTATTAATAAAAATAACAATAAAGAAATAAGTTTATGACTTTATTGAAAATATAACGCGAGCCCATGCTCGTGCAAATATTGTTTCAACATAGACATACTGACAAATATTATTCTAAGTTGGAAGGGAGACCATTCCACACGGGCATTTCCCGAGACATTGGAACTGACATTCTGAACCTGACGAGTACCAAGCCCGAATCAATGGACTTGGTATGACAAGAGGCTGCGGGACGATCGCTAGCCTTGGCGTGGAGCCTTTCCTCTATCACGCTTTCCTGAAACATGTTAAATCAAGAGTCAGCCCTACCATCTGGGGCTGAGTGAAAACTTTACCCTGCAATTCAAAGTAACACCACAATATTCCAAGTGCAATCACATTATAACGTAATAAGCATATTGCAAAAACATATCAGGTTACAACATTTTTAAATATGCAACAACTCCTCATAGGAAATTCTCGGTTTAACTAACACTTCATTTTATCTCGTATTATACGTTAAGACATTCCCCTGCATTTCCACATGTTTATTACATTTTTAAATATGCAACAACTCCTCAAGAGTCAAGTGTTTTAATCTTGGCCCTTGAAAGTAGTAAATTACTACACTAGTTGCAAGACAAGCTCACAACACTTAGAAAAATTTCACATTGTTCTTGTTCATTCTTGAGCTCTCGGTAATAGCCCCCTCACACAAAAAATTTCGTTTGTTGTTCATAATTCACAATACTTAAACCCAAGGTTCCTAGAGGTATTATAAGGATATCTCAATACAAAGATCCCGGAAAAGCTACGTTTTTACGTTAGTCGCAAGATGAACACCTAAGTTGTTTTCATAAGTTTTGGTTGGAAATTAAAGGAAAGTTGTTTATGAACTTCTAAGGGCTTCAAATAGCGGATTTGAGCGTGAAGGAAATGAGCTAAAGTTGCTAAGGATCGACTTTAGGTTTTGGATTGTATTTGGGCTTAATAAGGTAATAATCTTCATCTTACTTATGTAATTAAAGATTACATGTTTTAGTAGTTGATATTTGATCATGTGAATTATATAATGAAGATTGATAAGTGTTATGGAATATTGGAAGCCTAAATCCGAGATTGAGCTTATTAGCCATTGAAATTTGCAATACAAATTGGTCGATAGTTATAATCGTCGCATGTTATATAACGAAAAGATTGTAAGTTGTTATAATCGATTGTGGCTATATAACATGTTAGACTAAACAACTTGGATTGAAAAGGAATTGGATAAGACTTTACATTGTTGTACATTGTAGCCGAGAATGACATTGAAATATTAGACTATTTTTTATATCAATTGTGGGGCAGAATTTTACACGCCCTGTTAGGCGTGTAATCCCCTTTGGTTAGCTAAATTGTTGAGCCTTAAATGTGGAATGTTTGGTTATTGATTTCGGGCCTTGAAAAAGGTGGAAAAGTATGTAGAAACAAAGAAAGTGCTGCCCAATTTTCCGTAGAATAGGAAGCTTTACACTTATAATATTCTACATTAAAAGCTAGAAGTTGATAGCCGTATTATGGTCATTACAAGTTGACATTCTACGTGCGGCATTTTTAAGTTAGCAAGTGGATTAAGCCGAAGAGGTATGTGGAACTTTCCCCTATCTCTTGAGCATGATGTATTGTATATATATAATACAATAGACGTACGATCTTTAAATGAATTCAGCTTTGTTTTAATATCATTGCCTTGTCTCGGATTGTCCAAAGTTGGTTGAGTAGAGAATTAACCCCCTTGATTTTAAAGGATGAAAATTTCTTATTTTGCCTAAATGCATAAAGAGTTATAACGGCTTTATGAGAAGTTAGTTATAACGGCTTTATGGAAATTCAAGAGAATGGTCTACTTAATTTGGAGGCATAAGTTGCCTAGGTTGTGAAAGTAGAGGTCATTTGGTTTAGAAGCCTAAAAATGTATTTATAAAGGTGTAGTGGCTTGACTCGAAAAGTAGACTTACCTTGATACTACGGGCGTTAGTATCTTGTGGTTATTTTATGCAATAAGCCCTTTTAATAGCTTAGAAGTACGTAGTACTTTGGGTTAAATCCCCGTATTTCATGTAAAACGAAAGTGCCTTGAGTTTATAAAATGAAATTCATTTTTGTATGACAATGAAAGTCTAAAGATTTTATGAAATTGTCTATGCTTGCTTGTGATAGCCTTTGAGTGCAAGTATTACGCTGCCGTGACTATCTGATTGGAGGGTCGGCTGACTTGTTGTGAATTTACTTGGACGTACCGTCAGTGATGAAGGATTCCACGGGTATGCTTCCATTGTGATTGTTCCATGGACATGCTTATACGATGAGGGATTCCGGGGCATGCAATCATGATGTGGGTTAAACTCCCGGATGTTATTATTATTCCATGGAGTAGCTCTCCATGAAGACATGTACCAGAGATGAGGGATTCCACGGACATGTTATATACTATTATTATTCCATGGATTAGCTCTCCATGAAGACATGTACCCGAGATGAGGGATTCCACGGGCATGTTATATACTATTATTATTCCATGGATTAGCTCTCCATGAAGTCATGTACTCGAGATGAGGGATTCCACGGGCATGCGATATATATATATATATATATATATATATATATATATATATATATATATATATATATATATTTTACACTTGCGGCTGTCGACAGTAATAGAGGATTCCACGGGCATGCTTTGATGTTTGCGGGCTTGAGACCCTTACTGAACTGTGTGATGATTTTGAGGGCTTGTGCCCCTAGCCTTGGTGTTACTATTGTTTATGTGATGAAATAGTCTTTAAAAGGTAAAAACTGACTTTCATTACTTTCGTTTCGACAAGGCGCGGTTGTATTGTTAATTTGATTACCATACTTGTCTCCAGCTTTATATATCTAGACTTTATGATTTAAATTACAGTACTTTTAGTTTCACATACTTGGTACATATTTTGTACAGACCCCCGTCCTCGGGGGCTGCGTTCATGCCGCATATAGGGGTAAGCAGGTTGCAGATCCTCGTTCCTAGGATCACTGATCAGTTCTTGGAAAGCTCCATTTCTCCGGAGGCTTGTCTTTTGGTACAGTTTCCCTAATGTTGCAGATTTATATACATTCAGGGGTATGGCGGGGCCCTGTCCCATCACAGTGGTTATGTCAAAATTCTTAGAGGTGTAGTCATATCTTGTGGGTCAGTTTGTAAAAGAAGGGATGTAACTATTTTTGGTTATGTATATGTTTATATATGTCCAGGGAGGTGGCCTTATCGGCTAGCCTGTTATTTATTTTTCTATTGATGTACGTTATGAGTTCTATGTATGTTCCGCTGATTTTCTCTGATGTATACCTGTAAGGGTGCTTAGGTAGGGCACCAGTCGCGGGCCCGGGGTCGGGTCGTGACAAAACTGGTATCAGAGCAGTTAGTCCTCGGAAAGTGTCTACAGACCGTGTCTAGTAAGTCTTGGTTATCGGTGTGTTGTGCACCACATCTATAACCAGGAGACTGCAGGACATTTAGGATTGGTTTCCATTCTTCTCTCTCTGAGATCGTGCAGTAGAGTTGTCTTATTAGGTTGAATCCTCTCTGACCTATTCTTATGTATCAGTTATGCCTCGCGGAAGCGGCCGGGGCCCGAAGGGCAAGCGGCGTGGAGCTTCTAGTGGTACACAGAGGGTTACTAGGACTCAGGCCCAGACTATGCCTGAGGTTGTGGCCCAGGCGGCGAGTTCAGTTACGCCGGCAGTATTAAAGAAGCCGAGAGCAGCCGCAACTCCAGAGGTTTCGATACCTGAGCCTCCAGTTCTGCAGCCAGGGTGTCACGACCCAACCTCGGGCCCGCGACTGGTGCCTTACCCCGGGCACCCTAGTGATACAACATCAGAGAAAAACCAACGGAAGTAAACTCATAAACATGAAACAATATAAAATATGAAACAGGCTAACCAAAACGGTCGCCTTCCTGTATATACATGACAATCAACTGAACAGTTATATCCTTTACCAAACCCAATTTACAACAGGACTACAGACCTCTAAGAGTTTGTAACAACTATGGCGGGACAGGGCCCCTCCATACCCCTGAATGTACATGAATCTACAATGTGAGAATCATACAAAGATAAGCCTCGGAGAAAGCGGGGCTTCCCAGCGAGCGGTGACCTATGGCGAGGATCAACCACCGATGTACCTCTACCTGCGGCATGAACGCAACCCCCCGAAGGAGGTCAGTACAACAAGTACCAAGCATGTGAAACTGTAAAATACTGTAATGAAATCATAACATTTCCCAAAACAAATCCACAGATATGTATGAACAACCAAATAGCCGCACATAGTGCCACAACATAAACAAGAGCAAACAGGTGTAACGTAACCGGTCTTTTCTAGGCCGCTAATGATCGAAGCCGGGCCATTCGCCCATAATATCATTATGCGAGCCTAATCCTGGACTTCCGTAGTACGCATATGCCACCTGGGCCCGCATGAGGTACTCCTCGCATCGGGGGTAGCTAACCCGCGGCATTTTCTTGGACTACCGTAGTCCGCATGGCCACTTGGACCGCATGAGGTATTCCTCGCATCGGCATAACACACTCGGAGTGATTCCTGGACTACCGTAGCCCGCATAGGTCACATGGACCCGCATGAGGTACTCCTCGCATCGGGGGTAGCTAACCCGCGGCAACATAACAAGTCAGGGGGTAGGTGAAATAACACAAGCACAACCGGCTCATCGTAAACAACATAAGCACAACGAGAGAAACCCCTTACCACAACAAATCTCAAGACACTAACACCTGTAGTATCGCAACATATTTACTTATCAAACCAAATTACCACACATTCAGAAATCATTACAAGGCTGCTATAAACGAGTAAGTAAACCATTATTTTTATCTTCCTTAAGTCGTTATAACTAACTTCACATAAAGCTAGTATAACACTTAAAGTTTGTAATAACTCAGACATTCACATTTGTTTGGAAAACCAAAAGGACTTATTCTTTTAAAACCAAGTATTAATTTCCTTCTGAATAATGATTCATAACTCTTTTTGAAATATTTCAAGATTCTTAACATTTAGAACTCAAGTCAAAAGGCATCAAGGTGAAACCAAATTCAGTTAAAACACGTACGTCTACCGTACTATATATTTTACAAATATCATGCTCAAGAGGATAGGAAGAATCACATACCTCCTCGGCTAAATCCACTTGCCAAGTCGAATATGCCGCGCGTAGAGTATCAACCTATAATAATCAAATACGTCTATTAACGTCTAGACTTCTTCGTCGAATATTCTAAGCATAAAGTTCCTTATTCTACGGAAAATTGGACAACACTTCCTTTGTTTCTACATATTTTCCCCCCTTTTCAAGGTCCGAATTCAATATCCAAACGCCACTTTTAAGGCCCAACAATCCAACAATACAAAGGGAATTACACGCCTAAACTTGGACGTGTAAAATTCTGCCCCACAATACATATTAACTAATTCAATAAGTTTAAGGTAGTATCTTGGCTATAACATGCTCACATATCATCCATATCCAATCCTTTCAAATCCAAATCGTTATTCCTACATGCAATATACCTAAAAGCAATATTGACAACTACAAGTCCTTTCTTCCTCACATGCAACACAATTTACTTAAAAAGGAGAATGGATTGTTACCTTAGAGTTCACCCAAAAACAGTCCAACAAATCTCACTTGCCCTCTTTCCACAATCACCTTCACAAACCTCCTACAAGCTTGTTAACATATTCCCTTCTTGTCGCCTTTCCGAAATTTCTCTAGGCCTTGGTTTTTCCTTGAATTTTTAGAGAGAAGGAAGAGAGATTTTTAGAGAGAATGAAGAGGGATTTTTAGAGAGAATGGGGGGGGGGGGGGTTCTTGAAGAATGACCAAGTCTTCAAGACTTGGTCAATAAATAGGACTTCCTCAAAATTAGATGGGGGCGGACACTTGTCACTCTCCCATGGCCTTTACAATAAAATATCTTCTGATTTTCCCCCCAGTTTTCACAAAATCCCGCCGCGGCCCTGCAGCCGGTGCCGCGGCGCTGAAACCTCCGAGAACTTTAGTACTTCCGGCCCTGCTTTCCGGCGCCGCGGCACTGCAACTTCAGCGAACTTTCAGAATATCCGGCGCCAGATCCTGCATCCGCTGGCACTGTGGCACTGACCGAAAATACCTTTCGCCGATCACGACCGAACTTGTAACTTCCATAACTTTCTACTCTGATGTCCTATCGACGAACGGTTTGTCGCGTTGCTACAACGAACTACATACTAGGCCTTTGAAACACCTAGGAACTCCTAATGCAACTGGACATAAACCGCCCCAATGTTGATTAAAACCCGTCCAAATCATTCTGTCCACCTATCTTTCTAAAATTTAAATCTTAATTCCTTTCGTACGTTCTCATATGCATGACCTGAACTACGGGGTATAACACAGGGGCAGAGTATAGAGATTATGGAGAGCGCCGACAGGAGCAGGTAGCTAACCCTAGAGCCAACAGTTTGAGAATTCAGGATTTTCTGGGTTGTAATCCACCCGAGTTCTATGGTTCGAGATCTGAGGATGATTCTCAGAAGTTCATTCGGCAGGTATAGCGGACTATGCAGGTACTTAGGGCCTCGGAGACTGAGTCAATTGTGCTAGCTTCTTACCGGTTATGCGATATTGCGTTGAACTGGTTTGAGTCATGAGAGATATCTAGGGGTGTGGGTGCTCCTCCAGCTGTTTGGGACGAGTTCACAGAGGCCTTTCCTGATCACGTTTTGCCTCATGAGATGAGGAAAGCCTGTGTTGATAGGTTCTTGACGTTGAGGCAGAATAGAAGGACCATCAGAGAGTATAACCTGAAGTTTGACTCATTGGCCAGGTATGCGCTCACTATTGTGGCTGACATGGCTGATAGAGTTCATCGCTATGTGATGGGGCTAGGCCGCTACATAGTTACTGCATGCCTGGGAGTGGCCCTTCATACAGGTATGGATATTGCCAGGATGCAGACATATGCACAGGGGATTGAGGACAGGGAGAGAGAGGACCAGCCAGATCGAGGCCAGGCCAGGACGACAGGGTTTCAGGATAACTTTCGAGGCGGACAACCTCAGCAGCAGGCTAGGTCTACATTTCAGCCGACACAGAGTGCCCCTTCCCAGTCTTCTGGCAGGAGGTTTGATCGCCGGGGATATTCGGGAGCAGGTCAGGGCTCCAGGGCTGCAGGTTCACAGATGTCCGGGGGTATTAGCCAGGGGAAGCCACCTTTGCCTCGGTGTGGTCACTATGGTAGATTCTATTTTGGGGAGTGTCGTACTACTTCGAGAGCTTATTATGCTTGCGGCCATCAGGGCCATTTGGCGAGATACTGTCCGACCAGAGGCGGCACGGGTAGTATGGCGCAGCCTACAGGGTCAGTTGTCGGGTCTTCATCTTCTATAGTTATGCGCCCCGGTGGGCGGGGTACTCACGGGCCAGCAGGTCGCGATAGAGGTCATGGCAGGGGTCCTAGTTCTAGCGGTCCACAGAACCGCATATATTCCTTAGCCAGTCGGCAGGACCAGGAGGCTTCACCGGATGTCATCACAGGTATATTATTGATTTCATGCTGTGACATTTATGCTTTAATAGATCCAGGTTCTATCTTGTCTTATGTGTCCCCTCTTATTGCTGGTAGAATAGAGATAGAACCGGTGTCGATAGAGCCTTTTGAGGTAGCTACGCCAGTGGGTGATTCGGTGTTAGCTGAGCGGGTGTATAAAAACTGTTCGGTGTTTATATATAGTCATCAGTCTCTAGCAGACTTGATAGAGTTGGAGATGACAGATTTTGATGTCATTATGGGTATGGACTGGTTGGCTTCTTGTTATGCCAATTTTGACTATAGAGACAGGTTGGTCAGATTCCAGTTTCCTGATGAGCCGATTATTGAGTGGAAAGGCAATACAACATCGCCAAGGGGTAGTTTTATTTCTTACCTAAAGGCTAGGAAGATGGTTTAGAAAGGGTACATCTATCATATGGTTCGGGTATTCGATCATCGAGGCCGAGTGCCGATTCTTCGGTGGTTAGAGAGTTTCCGGATGTATTTCCAGATGATCTCTCAGGTATTCCTCCAGAGAGGGAGATAGAATTTTGTATCGATGTGCTGCCAGACACTCGGCCTATATCTATTTCACCGTACAGGATGGCACCTGCTGAGTTGAGGGATTTGAAGGACCAACTGAAAGATTTGCTGGATAAAGGCTTTATTAGGCCTAGTATTTCTCCCTGGGGAGCGCCGGTTTTGTTTGTAAAAAAGAAGGATGGGACGATGTGTATGTGTGTTGACTACCGACAACTGAATAAGGTAACCATAAAAAATATATACCCCCTTCCCAGGATTGATGATTTGTTTGACCAGTTGCAGGGTGCGAGGTGTTTCTCCAAGATAGACATGCGGTCCGGTTATCATCAGGTGCGAGTTAGAGAGGCAGACATCCCAAAGACTACATTCAGGATCCGGTATGGGCATTATGAGTTCAGGGTGATGTCTTTCGGTTTGACTAACTCTCCAGCGGTATTTATAGATTTGATGAACCGGGTGTTCAAGCCATTTCTGGATACGTTTGTTATAGTATTCATTGATGACATCCTGATTTATTCTCGCACAGAGCAGGAGCATGCAGATCACTTGAGGACGGTAATTGGAGTCCTCCGGAGCCGACAGTTGTATGCCAAGTTCTCCAAGTGTGAGTTTTGGTTAGCCTCGGTGGCATTTTTGGGGCACAATATCGGGGCCGACGGTGTTCAGATTGATACGGCGAAGATTGAGGCGGTCAAGACTTGGCCGAGACCTACTACTCCGACGGAGGTGCGCAGCTTCTTAGGGCTGACGGGTTATTATCGTAGGTTTGTGGATCAGTTCGCTTAGATATCAGCACCTTTGACTAGGCTGACTCAGAAATCGGCTAAGTTCATGTGGACGGAAGCTTGTGATAAGGGCTTCCAGTTATTGAAGGAAAAGTTGATGACAGCTCCAGTTCTTACTCTTCCCGAGGGATTAGAGGGTTATGTGATTTATTGTGCTACCTCGGGTATCGGGCTAGGGTGCGTATTGATGCAGCACGACAATGTTATAGCCTATGCTTCTCTGGAGCTACGGAAGCATGAGAGGAATTACCCTACTCACGACTTAGAGTTGGCCGCAGTTATTCATACCTTGAAGATTTAGAGGTATTATTTATACGGGGTTCATGTGGATATTTATACAGACCACAAAGCCTCCAGTACATCTTCAGGCAGAGGGAGCTGAACTTGCGACAGAGATGATGGTTAGAGTTGCTGAAGGATTATGATGTTGATATCCTATACCATCCGGGAAAAGCCAACGTGATGGCAGATGCTCTGAGTCGTAGATCTATGGGGAGTCTGTCAGATGTACAACCAGATAGGCAGGATATGGTCTGAGAGATTCATCGGCTAGCAAGCCTTGGGGTTCGGTTGGTTGATACCGAGGATAGCGGGATTCGGGTTTGAGAGGTTGCCGAGTCTTCCATTATTGAGGAGGTGAAGAGGCGACAGTATGAGGGTCCGGTTCTGACACGGTATCGAGATACGGCTCGTCGAGAGGAGAATAGTTTGTTTGAGGTAGCGCCTGATGGGGTGCTAAGGTATGAGGGTAGATTGTGTGTTCCCGATGTTGCAGGACTTCGTCAGCAGGTTCTAGGGGAGGCACACAGTGCTCGTTACTCTATTCATCCGGGGTCGACTAAGATGTACCATGACCTCAGACGTATGTATTGGTGGGATGGCCTGAAGAGGGCGTGCGAGTTTGTTGCTCGATGCGAATTGTCGCCAGTCAAGGTTAAGCACCAGAAGCCCGGTGGCTATTACAGGCGATTGAGATTTCGACATGGAAGTGGAAAGTGATCAACATGGATTTTGTTACAGGGTTACCTTGTACTCAGAGAAAGTGTGATTCCATCTGGGTCATTGTAGACAGGCTGACGAAATTAGCCCACTTTTGTCCAATCAGGACTACTTATTCGGCTGAGTATTATGCTAGACTTTATATCAGGGAGATTGTGAGACTGCACGGAGTTCCTATATCTATTATATCAGACAGAGGAGCCCAGTTTACGGCTAACTTCTGGAGGTCTTTCCAGAAGGGGTTAGGGACATAGGTGAGTCTCAGTATCGCGTTTCATCCTCAGATCGACGGACAGACAGAGCGTACTATCCAGACACTTGAGGATATGCTGCGGACCTGTGTTTTTTATTTCAGGGGTAGTTGGGAGGATCATTTGCCTCTTTTTGAGTTTGCATATAACAACAACTACCATTCCAGTATTCAGATGGCGCCATATGAGGCTTTGTATGGGCGGAAGTGTAGGTCGCCGATTGGTTGGTTCGACGTGGGCGAAGTTCAGTTAGTTGGCCCAAACTTGGTTCAGCAGGCTGTGGATAAGGTGAAGCTTATCCGGGAGAGACTATTAGCAGCTCAGAGTCGCTAGAAGTCTTATGCAGATAATCGGCGTCGACACATGGAGTTTCAGGTTGACGATTGGGTCTTCTTGAAGGTATCACCCATGAAGGGTGTGATGAGGTTTGGGAAGAAGGGGAAACTTAGCCCAAGATACATTGGGCCTTATCAGATCGTCCGTAGAGTAGGCCAGGTTGCCTATGAGTTAGAACTGTCGTCCGACTTGGAGGCAGTCCATCCGGTCTTCCATGTTTTTATGTTACAGAAGTGTATCGAAGATCCATCCAGAGTTTTCCCAGCTAGTGAGGTCCAGGTGACAGATGGATTATCGTATAAGGAGAGTCCCATAGCGATACTTGATCGCCAGGTCAGGCGACTGTAGACTAAGGACGTGGCTTCCGTCAAAGTCTTGTGGCGGAATGATAATAGAGAGGAGATGACTTGGGAGGCAGAGGAGGACATGTGGAGAAATATCCTCACTTATTCCCTACACCTCCAGGTAATCCTTTTCCCTTACTTGTCAGTTTTAATTGACGTTTTTGCTTAAGTGCTATTATGTGGCCATGTGTGGCATATTTTGGTATGTTGGGTGTAGTTAAATGAGACTATGTCGCTATCTATTAGATTGACTCCGAAAGAACATTCGGGGACGAATGTTTCTAAGGGGGGAAAAATGATATACCCCGTAATTCCAGGACATGTATATAAGAACGTACGTAAGAATACATGACTTTAAGATTTGAGACTTGTAGAATTTATCGGAATTATGGAAATGTCGGGAAACGAAATATTATAACAAATGGGAGGGCGACACGTGTCACCCCCCTTGGTCGAAATTTGGACCAAGGTTAAGTGGTCAAATGACCAAGGTTAAGTAGTCAAGTGGATGATCAAGCTTGAGATAATTGACCAAGTCAACTAGTCAAGTTGACAAAAGATATTTAATTTTCTTCATCCTAGCCACACAAGTGTTTTAATCTTGGCCCTTGAAAGTAGTATATTACTACACTAGTTGCAAGACAAGCTCACAACACTTAGAAAAATTTCACATTGTTCTTCTTCATTCTTGAGCTCTCGGCAATAGAATCTCCCTCACACAAAAAAAATTCGTTTGTTGTTCATAATTCACAATACTTAAACCCAAGGTTCCTAGAGGTATTATAAGGATATCTCAATACAAAGATCCCGGAAAAGCTACGTTTTTACGTTAGTCGCAAGATGAAAACCTAAGTTGTTTTCATAAATTTGGGTTGGAAATTAAAGGAAAGTTGTTTATGAACTTCTAAGGGCTTCAAATAGAGGATTGGAGCGTGAAGGAAAGGAGCTAAAGTTGCTAAAGATCGACTTTAGGTTTTGGATTGTATTTGGGCTTAATAAGGTAATTATCTTCATCTTACTTATGTAATTAAAGATTACATGTTTTAGTAGTTGATATTTGATCATGTGAATTATATAATGAAGATTGATAAGTGTTATGGAATATTGGAAGCCTAAATACGAGATTGAGCTTATTAGCCATTGAAATTTGCAATACAAATTGGTCGATAGTTATAATCGTCGCATGTTATATAAAGAAAAGATTGTAAGTTGTTATAATCGATTGTGGCTATATAACATGTTAGACTAAACAACTTGGATTGAAAAGGAATTGGACAAGACTTTACATTGTTGTACATTGTAGCCGAGAATGACATTGAAATATTGAACTATTTTTTATATCAATTGTGGGGCAGAATTTTACACGCCCTGTTAGGCGTGTAATCCCCTTTGGTTAGCTAAATTGTTGAGCCTTAAATGTGACATGTTTGGTTATTGATTTCGGGCCTTGAAAAAGGTGGAAAAGTATGTAGAAACAAAGAAAGTGCTGCCCAATTTTCCGTAGAATAGGAAGCTTTACACTTAGAATATTCTACATAAAAGATAGAAGTTGATAGCCATATTATGGTCATTATAGGTTGACATTCTACGTGCGGCATTTTTAAGTTAGCAAGTGGATTAAGCCGAAGAGGTATGTGGAACTTTCCCCTATCTCTTGAGCATGATGTATTGTATATATATAATACAATAGACGTACGATCTTTAAATGAATTCGGCTTTGTTTTGATATCATTGCCTTGTCTCAGATTGTCCAAAGTTGGTTGAGTAGAGAATTAACCCCCTTTATTTTAAAGGATGAAAATGTCTTATTTTGCCTAAATGCATAAAGAGTTATAACGGCTTTATGGGAAGTTAGTTATAACGACTTTATGGAAATTCAAGAGAATGGTCTACTTAATTTGGAGACATGTACCCGAGATGAGGGATTCCACGGGCATGTTATATACTATTAATATTCCATGGATTAGCTCTCCATGAAGACATGTACCCGAGATGAGGGATTCTACGGGCATGTTATATACTATTATTATTCCATGGATTAGCTCTCCATGAAGTCATGTACTCGAGATGAGGGATTCCACGGGCATGAGATATATATATATTGCATATGTGCACGCCGACAGTGATGTAGGATTCCACGGGCGTGTTACATATATATATATATTTTACACTTGCGGCTGTCGACAGTGATAGAGGATTCCACGGGCATGCTTTGATGTTTGCGGGCTTGAGACCCTTACTGGACTGTGTGATGATTTTGAGGGCTTGTGCCGCTAGCCTTGGTGTGACTATTGTTTATATGATGAAATAGTTTTTAAAAGGTAAAAACTGACTTTCATTACTTTCGTTTCGACAAGGCACAGTTGTACTGTTAATTTGATTACCATACTTGTCTCCAGCTTTATATATCTAGACTTTATGATATAAATTACAGTACTTTTAGTTTCACATATTTTGTACTGACTCCCATCCTCGGGGGCTGCGTTCATGCCGCAGGTAGGGGTAAGCAGGTTGCAGATCCTCATTCCTAGGATCACTGATCAGTTCTTGGAAAGCTCTATTTCTCCGGAGGCTTGTCTTTTGGTACAGTTTCCCTGATGTTGTAGATTTAGGTGCATTCAGGGGTATGGCGGGGCCCTGTCCCGTCACAGTGGTTATGTCAAAATTCTTAGAGGTCTGTAGTCATATCGTGTGGGTCAGTTTGTAAAAGAAGGGATGTAACTGCTTTTGGTTATGTATATGTTTATATATGTCCAGAGAGGTGGTCTTATCAGCTAGTCTGTTATTTATTTTTCTATTGTGTACGTTATGAGTTTTATGTATGTTCCACTGATTTTCTCTGATATATACCTGTAAGGGTGCCCAGGTAGGGCACCAGTCGCGGGTCCGGGGTCAGGTCGTGACAACAGTGATGCAAACTGGATATTTGATATAAGGAACACCAAGTCCACCAGTGGGTACAGTTTTACAATTGGTGGTGGAGCTGTGTCCTGGAAGTCCTCCAAACAAACTTGCATCGCACGATCCACTATAGAATCAGAGTTCATCGCTTTAGACAAAGCAGATAAAGAAGTTGAGTGGTTTCACGACTTTTTGGAGGATATCCCTTCCTGGGATAAACCCGTACCTTTAGTAATGATCCACTGTGACAGTCAGTCGGCATTAAGAAGGGCTTGAAGTGGCATATACAACGGTAAGTCTCGACACATTCATAGTAGACATAAGACCGTTAGGTAGTTGATCTCCACGGATATATCATCTCCATCGATTACAAAAAATCAAAGGAGAATATAGCTGACCCTTTGACTAAGAGATTACCTAAAGATTAGATGTTCTACCTGTCTAGGAGAATGGGCTTAAAACCCAAGCAATAAGAACCAATACGGTGGTAACCCAACTAGGAGATCCCAGAAATTTGGTTCAATGGGAAACTAAGATGTAAAGGCTCAGCTGAGCGTTTCGATAAAAGCAAGAGCACTTCAGATATTAGTTCCTCATGGAAACACTAATCCAAAGCCTTCCCGCGATAGACCTTAATGTGCTACTTGCATGGTGGGTGCAAGTTAAGTGTCAAAGTCTTAATATAACCCTCGAGAGTCGAGGTTAAGGTGAAGATACTTTTAATGATTCCTAACACTCGTATAATGGGGTACTGCAGAGTACCTTGTAGTAGATCACCTATTTAAGTGCGAGGACAGACCGCCTCAATCGTGCGCACTTAAGAACCCAAATGTGTCCAATACCACAACTGACATAACAATAAAGAAGAAACAAGAGATTGGATAGTTATTGTGTATTTATCATTGTCCTGGCATACACTAAACACTGACAGTTCAAGACATCATGTTCACTGCGCAGTAAGTATGTCTGATGGTATTTTACTAGGGAAGGTTCAAGGTCGTAGGCTACCTATCCCATTGTACTATACTTCCACTGATAGATTGCTAATGGTTGACACCTCGTGTGCACCAACACCTCTTTCAAGAGGGGATTGTTGGAAATTTACCTAGTGGGATTAATTTTATCCCGTCCTTAATGACTTGAACACATGGGGCCCTGGATGTCATAAATATTATTTCCATACACATACTTACGTCGTACAACGTCTCGCTAAATTTCAAGTAGTTAAAGAGATGTTGTTACACATGTTAAGTGTCTTGAGGCATGTAAGGATGGACGATTATTTGGCCAAATTAATGAGTCTCCCACGACGGTATGAGAAAAGAAGAAATGTGCAAAATACGAAAATTGGGGAAGAGTCGCGGCGCCACCGGATTAGGGCCGCGGCGCTACGCGTATAGTGAACTCATAATTCAAAGGATTTTCTTAAAGGGTGAACTCAGAATTCAAAGAATTTTCTGAAAGTGTGAACTCATTTAGAGGCCATGAATTTGCCAACCTTTGGCAGATTCTAGGCACCCTTTGAAATGTTCAATACATCCTCATTTAGTGCATTCACATAGCAAGTGAATGGTCATGTTTGCACTATAAATAGAAGCCTCAAATCACTCTTGAAAGATCATCCAAATCTGGAAAAAATACTTAAGTGCTTCTTCTTCTTCTTCTTCTTGCAATCTTGAGTTCTTACTTCTTCTAAGGATTCACAACTGTTGGCTTGTACTTGTGAAAGATATTGTTATTTTATCTTGGGAGGTTATTACCCACTATCTGTAAGCCAATATATACAGGGGTAATTTTTCCTTAAAGAGAGTGTCATCACTCGACTCGGCAAACATTGCTAAAATTATCTTGTCTATCCTTTTCAGTTCTTTCACCCCTATTCATACACAAAATTCCCAACAGACATGTGTACCAACATCTCTTTCACTACTTGAAATTTATCAAGACGTTGTACGACGTATGCATGTGTATGGAAATAATATTTCCGACATGCGGGGCCCTATGTGTTCAAGTCATTAAGGACGGGATAGACTCAATCTCACTAGGTAAATTTCCAACAAAACCATGACTTTCTCGCCAAAAGGTTTATCAATGTCCATTATGTCTTTAAAGCTCATGTCGACTGTTTTTATTGTTTGACGTTTTGCTATTGACGCTTCATCCCATATAATTAGTTTTGTGTTTTAATCAATTTAGCAGCACCACTTTGTTTTGACATATTGTCATGGAGGATTCATTTGTTTGAAGTGGAATCTCAAACCTCGAGTGAATTGTACATCCTCCTGGTAAAATTGAAGCTTCTACGCCACTGGTAGTTGTTGCTGAAAGAAATAATCCATTTATTATTTTCATTAATTGAAAGACAATATGTACACTTTACATATTTCCATAATAGAAAATCCTATTCCTATTCTACTCCTAAAACCTTATTCTATTTGGAGACTAACTATACAATTATGGTAAATGTACAAGACTAATTAATGTACAAAACTAATACAAAATATATACCAAACCGTGTATACTTGGCAGGTATAGATGGTCCAATTTATCCATCAAATATTGTGTATAATAGGGATGTATATGTTGGAACTTGTACAAGGAAAAAGAATAAAATAAGTGATCAAAAAATATTTTCAATAATATTGGCCAAGCGTCGCGGCGCCTCGGAAGAGGGTCGCGACGCCGCTCATCCAGTGAACAAAATAAAATCACTGTGACGAGCGCCGCATCGCTGGGAAGCAGTGTCGCACCGCCAAAAGTCCAGAGAGCTCTGCAGGATGATTAGCGTCGCGACGCTAAGAGGATGAGCCGCAGCGCCGAGGCAAGCGCCGCTGCACTGGGCCCAACGGCTTGATTTTTCGAATCAAAAGTTGTAACTTTTCAGAACAATTACAACCTTTGGAATGAATGATTATATTTGTTCATATATTAATGCTATATAAAGCATGTTGATCACTTGGTTGGAGATACACACGAATCAATACATGAATTAGTCTTATGAATTGATCTCATTACTTCTTCTTCTTCTTCCAAAAGATATTTCTAAAAAACAACATAAAGTAAATTCACCAGGGTCAAGTTCTTGTGCAAGAACTTGCACCAGATAGTTGTATCCTCTAGATAGACGTCCAAGAACTACAACACAAGTGAGGACGAATTTCTGTCTTAGGACACTGCAACGCAGGCCTCTATCGATCAAGTTAGTATTATGTTTTTCCATTTACTGCAAATTTCCTTTATTGATTTCAATTTCAATTTAATAGTTATTTTATAATTGTTATGTTTAATCGAAGATACTAGATTGACACTAACAATCTAAGACATAAATTCTAATCAAAAGATTCTTTTTCTTGATTAGTCAAAGATGGATCAATTTGGATCTTCGATGGTGAAAAATCACGTTGAGAAACCTGAAAAGTTCAAGGGTTCTGATTTCAAACGCTGACAACAAAATATGTTGTTCTATTTGACAACTCTTTATGTAGCGAATGTTTTGACTGTTGAGGCTCCTATGGCACTGCCAGAAGGAGAAGGGTAGAATGCTCTGATGCAGAGAGGGCTGAAAATCTGAAGGCTATTGAGACTTGGGATAGTCAAGAGTTTCTTTGTAAGAACTCTATTCTCAATGCCTTGAATAATTCTCTCTATGATATCACGTTCAGAATAGCACAGGAGTTGTGGCAGTCATTGGAGAACAAGTACAAGACTAAGTTTGCTTGTTCAAAGAAGTTCGTCATCGGCAAGTGTCACGACCCGACCCAATGGGCCGCGATTCGGTGCCCTAATTGGACACCCTTATATTGTCCTATCATATATAACCAGACTGATACTAAGGGCAATGTAGAACACTGTGTCATTATGCTGCAAATGAAATCATCTCCTGAGAAGTCACATCTAATCAATCATAACAAAGTAGGAAAGCCGACAAGGCTGCCTCTATACATGGAAATATCCAAAATGAGCAACAACGGTCTGGCTGACCAAAATACGTCTACAAACCAGACATATCCAACCCACACATGTCTACAAACCTTTAAGAGTATGATAATGAAATATGACGGGACAGAGCCCCACCGTACCCCTGAATATGCATAAGTCTATAGCAAGGATCTGTACCAAACTGACTAAGCCCCGGAACAATGGAGCTCTCCAAACAGCTGAGTGGAAATCCTAGACTGGAGGATCACCAAACTGAGTATATGTACCTGCGGGCATGAAACGCAGCCCCCCAAAGAAAGGGGGTCAGTACGAAATAATGTACTGAGTATATAAAACATGAAGTACTGTAAAAAAGATCATAACTGGCCAAAAGATAACATGAGACAAGTATAATAATCAAAGATACCAATGCAACTGTGTCTTATGAAATGAGAGTCATACATGTCCATATAATATACCCGTGGATGCCTGTCCACATATATCATACCCGGCCCCTAGTGAGGGTCTCGGTGAAACATATAATGTGTACACATAGTCATTTCCGTGGATGTCTGTCCACGTAAAATCATCATATCCGTGGATGTTTGTCCACATAAAATTATCATATATGTGGATGCCTGTCCACATATATCATCATATAAATACATGTCAGCCCTCTAGTGAGGGACTCGGTGAACAATGCAAGGAACTACTGATGCGCGATTTAATGCACACACTTTAACGCAAGTGCACGTTGTCGAGTCAAGTAATATAGTCTTGAAGACCGAGTTATCGTCCTCAGGGATTACTGTTCAAGTACCAACTTCTATTCTTTGTTATCTATTTGGTGACCGATATTTGAGTTTGTTGATTACAACTAACAATTATAAAGACTAATTAACTATGTGTTTACTTCAGTGATGATGGAAATAGGGCTTCCAAGTCTCCTCCACTATCCACTTATATTATTTATTAATGCAACTAACTATGGTTCTTCTTCTTTTGGAGATAGCGGGTTTGCTAATTCGTTTTATACTACCGTTAAGGCTATATAACACTCAACCCCAGTAGCGCTCCTTTCTACCTTTCGGTGATAAGGATGACTCTATAGGAGGATTAAGAACAAAAACCATATTAATGCTACACAAGTAATTGATGTATTTTCATCCCCAATTCGACCTATGTCTACCCAACTACAGCATAGTCACAACCTCCTACTTTCGAAGTTTGATTAGAAATCATATAAATAATGATAATTAGTGATCAATTAATTACCAAGCAATCAAATCATCTATTGGATAAATCTCAACAATAAGAAGAACAACCATAACATGCATTAATTCATAACATAAGGTTCAAGTGAATTGACATGGAAAGCCATATAATAGAAATAGTTCCTAGCCATAGACATGACAAGAACTAATTCGATATCCAACATAAAACTGAAATAAAGTAAAAGAAAGAAAGAAAATTACAATAGAATGGTCTCCAATCTTGAACTCCAAGATGTGTTGTGTTTGTGCAAGAAGGGGACCCTTTAAAACTACCTAGGGTTCTCTTTTTATAGCCTCCAAACCGCCCTTAAGGTTTTCCTTCAGGCCTGGCCCATAAAATCGTCCAAAACCGGATTTTTCTCGCCAGCGCAGCCGCAAATCAGCCATGGCCGGAAGTTCTGTGTTACGGAGATTAGCCGCGCGTACTGCATTCTAACTGTAGCCGCGCGCCACTGGAACTTCTGACGCCTCAATTTTAGCCGCGCTGGTTCTAACTGGTTGAGGCGCCGCGACGCCCGTTAGTGCTGGTTCGCCACTTTCTCGCATTTTAAGCTCTGGAACCTCCACTTTTGCCCTCTTTTCGCTCCTTTTCCGCCAAAGAGCCACTTTAACCAATTTGACTCAAAAGAAAGAAAATCTATCCTAAGACGACACGTATTTGTACAAAAATGGACAAAAGACTAACTAAAAACGACTCAAAAAGTGTATATAAAATACACCGATCAAATACCCCCAAACTTAACCTTTGCTCGCCCTCGAGCAAAGATCAAAAAGAAAGAAATAAAGACTCAAGTAAAAGAAAAATAAAAGACTCAATGACATTGATCACTTTGCTGCATTTGTGTTACTTAGAAAAACATGAAGATTAGCAGAATAATATGCAGGAGCATATAGCTTGAAATTTTAGCATTCTAAACACATTAAGCTAGATATTTCGCAAACTCATTTTTATCATGTTTAATGGAAGTCAAAATACTGAATCATGCATGTTAATTTCAAAATCCTATGGCATTTTTACTTGCTATTCTCCACTAATCATGGATATGCATCTAAGAGATCTTCGGGACTTTTCAGGGTTGTAATGTAGGCTTAGGCATGGGTAGGTAAAAATAGGCATTTAGGCTCATTTTGTGTACCATAAACTCTTTAGCTTTTCACTGTTTCCCTTTTCTTTTGATTCTTTCCTTCACTTCAAGTCTATATTTCCCTTCTTTTGTTTTGAGAGCGTGAAGTGTATTATAATAACAAGCACCCCCAAACTTAGGCTTTTGCCTATTTCTTATTATTTTTTTATTGGGGTGCATCAAACTTGTGTGCTCTTTTTGTCTCTTTTTTAACACATTCTATTCCAACTATTTCACAGTTTTACTTATGGCACAAGTATGGAAATATAGAGTGTCAAAGAAAAAGTTCAATTTTTAGGCTCAATGGGGCTGACTAGAGATATTTTTAATGTCAGGGATAGAAAAGAGTGGTAAGAATTGGCTAACAAAGAAACGTCTGAGTCATCTCCCTAACATGCATATCCTAACTATTTCGCCTCAAATAGCAAGCAATCATAACACATAGGTTTTAATCATTTATCATGCACAATTCAAGCAAAAAAACCCAAATAGACAGATTTCATGAGTTTTTGGCATATCTAACCTAAGTGTTTAGATAGTTGCTTTTAATTCCATTACATTATTCCACCTTACTTCACTAGGTGTTTCTAGTAACTACAGCATGCATGATCTTTGACAGACAATTATGACTCAAAAAGAAAAAATTTATGACTCAAAATACACAAAACAATTCAAAAGACTCAACATACTACCACAATAAGACACAAAATAAGACACCCCCCCAAACTTAAATCACACATTGTCCCCAATGTGTGCAAGATTCAAAGACAATAAAAGAAACAATATACTTACAGACTTGGTTCAAAATGGTGGCGGTGGATAATGCATTGAATCCCGTGAGAGGGGAGAGGCTCAGGATTTTTGATTTGGAGAAAGGGCCGTCGGATTTGGGCGTCGTCCAAGAATTTAGATTTTCCGTTGTGGCGCCACGGCCTGCTCTGGCGCGCTTAAACTTCAGCCCTTCCGATCTTTTGCGCGCGCTTGCCTGCTCACAGCGCGCCTCTGCGATTTTCTGGAAATCTTTGACTTATCTTCAGTTTTTCGCCCTCCAAGTTCTTGTCCTTGCACCTGTCATCACAACACATATCACTACCTCCGTGAGACGGTTCTAAGTAAAGACTAATTGCATTAAAGTAAATAAATTGAAATACCTTGGGTTGCCTCCCAAGGAGCGTTGTCTTTAACGTCTTTTAGTCGGACGCAAGTTCCTTATCATTTTAGGGTGAGAGAGGTTACTAAGTTCATATATTCCATTTCATTGATCAAATATGGTTTTAACCTCTGTCTTTTTACCTTGAATGAGGCTCCCTCTCTCCCTTTTATTTCAACTGCACCATATGGGAATACTCTTACCACCGTGTATGGTCCTGTCCAACACGATTTTAACTTGCCTGGAAACAATTTTAACCTTGAGTTGAATAAAAGCACTTGTTGTCCTTCTTGGAAGTCTTTTGGTATCAACCTCTTGTCGTGTCATACTTTCGTTCGTTCCTTGTAGATCTTTGCATTCTCATAGGCGTTGTGCCTGAATTCATCCAACTCGCTCAGCTGTAGTAGCCTCTTCTGCCCTGCTGCTTTGGCATCCATGTTTAGCTTCCTCATTGCCCAATATGCTCTATGCTCCAACTCTACTGACAAGTGACATGCCTTACCAAAAACTAACTTATATGGTGACATTCCTATTGGTGTTTTGAATGATGTTCTGTATGCCCACAGTGCGTCATCCAGTTTGATAGACCAATCCTTCCTTGAGCCATTCACCGGATTTTCCAATATGCTCTTCACTTCCCTATTTGACACTTCGCGCCCGTTCGCGAGGTGGTAGGCAGTTGTGGTGCGGTGGTAAACTCCATATCGGGAAAGCAATGAATTCAGCTGCTTGTTGCAAAAGTGACTTCCTTCGTCACTGATGATGGCTCTGGGAGTGCCGAACCTTGTGAAAATATTCTTTTGAAGGAACCTTTGCACAGTCTTACTGTCGTTTTCTTTTGTGGCTACTGCTTCTACCCATTTGGACACATAGTCCACCGCCAGAAGGATATATTGATTTCCAAAGGACGGCGGGAATGGACCCATGAAATTGATTCCCCACACATCAAATAGTTCCACTTCCAATATCTCTTGCGAAGACATTTCATTTCATCTTGAAATGTTCCCTGTTCTCTGACAACTATCACATCTCTTCACAAAGGCATGGGCATCCTTAAAAAGTGTTGGCCAATAGAACCCGCTTTGCGTGCCTTCTTTGTTCTTGATGCCCCAAAGTGTCCACCACATGATAGGGTGTGGCAATGAGTGAGAACCTGGTGCATCTCCTCTTCTGGTATACATCGCCTGATGACTTGATCGGAACAGTGTTTGTATAACATCGGCTCCTCCCAATAGTAGTGCTTTACTTCAGAGTAAAACCTCTTCACTTGCTGTCTTGTCAATTCTGGGGGGTAGTACCTTAGCTGCAAGAAAATTAACAAAATCAGCGTACCAAGGTAAATTAAAATTCGCACTTACTTGAAACAGTTGCTCGTCTGAAAAGTGATCATTTATCTACACATCCTTGGTGTTCTGGCTCTTTGTGTTCTCCAGCCTTGACAAGTGGTCTGCAACTGAATTCTCTGTCCCTTTCTTGTCACGAATTTCCACGTCGAATTCTTGTAGTAGCAAGACCCATCGAATGAGGCGAGGTTTTGCATCCTTCTTTGTCATCAAGTACTTTATGGCAGAATGGTCAGTGTATACTATCACCTTATTTCCAATCAAGTATGGCCTGAATTTCTCAAATGCATACACTATTGCTAGCAATTCTTTTTCTGTAGTCGCGTAATTTAACTGTGCATCATTCAGAGTTTTACTAGCATAGTAAATGGATCTAAATACCTTGTCGATTCTCTGTCCAAGCACTGCTCCCACTGCATAATCACTTGCATAGCACATCAGTTCAAATGGGAGCTCCCAGTTTGGTGCAACGACTATGGGTGCTGAAATAAGCCTCTTCTTGAGTGTCTGAAAACGTTCAAGCATTCCTTATTGAATTCAAAAGCAACCCCCGTCATTAGCAAGGTGGAAAGGGGCTTTGAAACCTTTGAAAAATCCTTGATGAATCTTCTATAGAAACCCGCATGCCCAAGGAAACTTCTCACTCCTTTTGTTGATACTGGAGGTGGGAGATTTTCGATTACTGAAATCTTTGCTTTGTCTACCTCAATACCTTGGTTTGATATTTTGTGTCCCATGACAATCCCTTTTGTTACCATGCAATGGCACTTCTCCCAGTTTAGCACAAGGTTAGATTCTTCACATCGGCTTAACACTGTTTCTAAGTGCCTCAAACATTCATCGAACGATGCTCCAAAGACCGAAAAATCATCCATAAAGATATCTATAGTCCTCTCCACCATGTCTGAGAAAATTGCCATCATACACCTCTGAAAGGTCGCAGGTGCATTGCAAAGTCCGAATGACATCCTTCTGAATGCAAATGTACCAAAAGGGCAGGTGAATGTTGTCTTTTCCTGATCTTCTGGTGCTATTGCAATCTGATGATACCCTGAGTAACCATCCAGAAAACAATAGTAGTTGTGCCCCGCAAGTCTATCCAACATCTGATCTAGAAATGGCAACGGGAAATGGTCTTTTCTGGTGGCTTTGTTCAACTTGCGATAGTCGATGCAGATTCTCCATCCAGTAACTGTTCTAGAAGGAATGAGCTCGTTCCTTTCGTTGGTCACCACTGTCATTCCACCCTTTTTGGGTACCACTTGTACTGGACTCACCCATGCGCTGTTAGAAATAGGATAAATTACTCCTGCATCGAGCCATTTCAGGATTTCCTTTCTGACTACCTCTTTCATGTTTGGGTTTAGCCGCCTTTGTGCCTCGATGGATGGTTTGCTCTCCTCATCTAGACGGATCTTATGCATTACTGTTGACAGACTTATCCCCTTTATGTCTGCTAATGTCTACCCAATGGCACGCTTGTGAGCCCTCGGCCTCTCGTGACTTATCGGTCTTTGTGGATAGGTGGCATGAAATGATCACTGGTAAGGTTTTATCTTCACCTAGATATTGGTAATGTAAATGATTGGGTAGGATTTTTAACTCTAACTCTGGAGCCTTCTCTGTGGATGGTATTGATCTTTCTGGCATCTGCCCAAGCTCTTCATACCTCATCCTATCCCATTTCTCATAAGCATTCATCCAATTTCCACACTTCATCAGCCTTGGGTCGCTTCCACTACTATCATCCCATTTGGTCAGTACTTCTTCAAGCGTGTCCTCATTTCTGAACCCTTTGGCCGACACTGCATCTTCGATAATCTCAATGGCCGAGCAGTTATCATTGGCATCTGGAAAAGTCTTTGCGAAAAAATTGAAGATCACCTCTTCTTCTTCCACCCGAAGCTTCAACTCCCCTTTGTGAACATCGATGAGAGTCTGTCCTGTGGCTAAGAAGGGTCTGCCAAGTATGATGGGGATTATGTCGTTATCGTTTATTTCTAAGATAACGAAATCAGCAGGAAAAATGAACTTGTCCACCTTCACCAATACATCCTCGATGACTCCTCTAGGATGGACTATGGAGCGGTCAGCTAGCTGCAAAGTGATGTTTGTAGGCTTGACTTCTCCCATTCCAAGTTTGCAGAAAACTAGATAAGGCATCAGATTTATGCCTGCTCCTAGATCGCACAATTCTTGTTGACATTCAAACTTTTCAATGGTGCATGGTATGGTGAAGCTCCCTGGATCTTGTAATTTCTGAGGTAGTTTTCTCTGTAGGATGGCACTACATTCTTCAGTCAACACCACTGTTTCGTAGTCCTCTATCCTCCTCTTTTTGCTAAGAATATCCTTCATGAACTTTACATAGCTCGGCATCTGCTCTAGTGCTTCAGCAAACGGGATATTGAGTTGCAATTGTTTGAGAACTTCCACAAATTTAGAGAATTGCTTGTCAAGAGCACATGTTTTTAGCCTCTAGGGATATGGTATCTTCACCTGGGGTGCGTTCACAACAGCTTCCACCAACTTTTTCACGGGCTCTGGGCGCGCGCTGCTCTGGCGCGCGGCTCTCAAACCGACTGTCCCAGTCTTGACGCCTTGGCCACGCTGCTCTTCGCGAACTTTCCATCTCCACTGATTCGGCATTCTTCAGGTCAATCGCCTGACATTGTGCTTTCATATTGCCTCCCACAGGTGCAGATTGCTTCTCTTGCATTTCACTGTTCAACATGACCGCGAGTTGTCCTATTTGCGTTTCCAACTTCTTTAAGGACATTCTCGTTTCGTCCATGAACTGAGTTTGATACCTAGTCAAACTGAGTATGGCTGCTCGTAACTCCTCCATCTTTTCTTGTGGGGTTGGAGCATTATCATATTGATAGTAGTAATCCATGTCTTCAGGATTCCTGAGATGAATCAAAACCAACAACGGATCACGGCAACTGATTCTCACAAAAAAATAAAAAAAACGTAATAAAATAAAAAGAAAAATAAAAATATAAAAAATAAAAACCAAATTAGAAATTAAGAATAGATAAAATCGATATTGAACTACGCCAATCCCCGGCAACGGCGCCAAAAACTTGATGCGCGATTTAATGCACACACTTTAACGCAAGTGCACGTTGTCGAGTCAAGTAATATAGTCTTGAAGACCGAGTTATCGTCCTCAGGGATTAGTGTTCAAGTACCAACTTCTATTCTTTGTTATCTATTTGGTGACCGATATTTGAGTTTGTTGATTATAACTAACAATTATAAAGACTAATTAACTATGTGTTTACTTCAGTGATGATGGAAATAGGGCTTCCAAGTCTCCTCAACTATCCACTTATATTATTTATTAATGCAACTAACTATGGTTCTTCTTCTTTTGGAGATAGCGGGTTTGCTAATTCGTTTTATACTCCCGTTAAGGCTATATAAACACTCAACCCCAGTAGCGCTCCTTTCTACCTTTCGGTGATAAGGATGACTCTATAGGAGGATTAAGAACAAAAACCCTATTAATGCTACACAAGTAATTGAGGTATTTTCATCCCCAATTCGACCTATGTCTACCCAACTACAACATAGTCACAACCTCCTCCTTTCGAAGTTTGATTAGAAATCATATAAATAATTATAATTAGTGATCAATTAATTACCAAGCAATCAAATCATCTATTGGATAAATCTCAACAATAAGAAGAACAACCATAACATGTATTAATTCATAACATAAGGTTCAAGTGAATTGACATGGAAAGCCCTATAATAGAATTAGTTCCTAGTCATAGACATGACAAGAACTAATTCAATATCCAACATAAAACTGAAATAAAGCAAAAGAAAGAAAGAAAATTACAATAGAATGGTCTCCAATCTTGAACTCCAAGATGTGTTGTGTTTGTGCAAGAAGGGGGCCCTTTAAAACTGCCTAGGGTTCTCTTTTTATAGCCTCCAAACCTCCCTTAAGGTTTTCCTTCAGGCCTGGCCCATAAAATCATCCAAAACCTGATTTTTCCCGCGCGCCAGCGCGCCTGCAAGCCTTGGCCGGAAGTTGTCTTACGGAGATTAGGCGTCGCGCGCCGCATTCTGCATGCAGAGGCGCCGCGATCTTTGGAACTTGCGCGCTCACGAATTTTAGGCCCGCAGTTCTGCTGGTTGGAGGCGCCGCGACGCTGGCCCGTGTTCGTTCCTGGTTCGCTACTTTCTCGCATTTTAAGCTCTGGAACCTCCACTTTTGCCCTCTTTTCGCTCCTTTTCCGCCAAAGAGCCACTTTAACCAATTTGACTCAAAAGAAAGAAAATCTATCCTAAGACGACACGTATTTGTACAAAAATGGACAAAAGACTAACTAAAAATGACTCAAAAAGTGTATATAAAATACACCGATCAACTACGCACGAACATTTCCGGCCCAGGACTCGGTGAAAATAATATAATCACATCAAGCACGAATAGAATATCATGAGTAACCATATTCAATTTAAATCATCATGTGACTCTCAATGGAATAAATAAAATGAACTATCACTTGTAAAATCAAAGGAAACTATCATATCAAGTATCACTAGGAATTATGATTCAATAGAATTATGTACGTTCGCCGTACACTCATTTTATATAAGTCATGCCAAAAAGAAGAAATGATAGTTTCATATACTTTATCGTTTATATCAACTTGTAATTAGAATTCGTCTTAATTATCACTTCAACCTATAACAATAATAACATATCCATCAACTCTTATGATTACTAGTATACGTTATATTCGAATGCTGACTCTATTTTTATGTAGAAATTTGGGCAGCACTTCCCCTGTTTATACTCACATCTGAAATTCACCCACAAGGTCAACAACCAACGATGATAAGTCACAACTCAAGGATACAACCAAAACAGTCCCATATATCCCTTATACACCATCATTATACATTCTTTTTTCTTACGTTCATGGAAGACAATAACCATAGCAACGAAGGTGATTAATACACCTATTTCTCATGTTAATTCAGCCCCTTAATCCATATTAAAACAACCATTAAAACAGTCCATACTCTAGCTACAACAACAAGAGTGCAAGTTTTATAGTTTGCAACTACCTCTGAAGTCAATAATATAGGCTCGCAACATATATTCTAATGTCTGAATAGTACGCTCAGCCTGCCCATCAGTCTGAAGATGAAATGTCGTGCAAAGACTCACCTGTGTCCCCAATCCCTTCTGGAACGACCTCTAAAATTTATCTGTAAATTGAGCTCCTCTGTCCGATATAATAGATGTGGGAACCTCATAAAGTCTCACTATCTCCCTGATGTATAATCGCACATACTCTTCAGCTGAATAAGTAGTCCTGATTGGAAGAAAATTGGCTGATTTCGTCAGCCTATCCACAATAACCCATATGGAGTCATACTTCCGTTGAGTGCGAGGTAAGCCCGTAATGAAGTCCATATTAATCACTTCCCATTTCCAAGTTGGGATATCTATCTCCTACAATAATCTACCAGGCTTCTGATGCTCGACCTTAACCTGTTGACAATTCGGGCATTGAGCAACAAACTCCGCTATGTCCCTTTTCATGTCATCCCACCAATATAAGCATCTGAGATCATGATACATCTTCGTTGACCCTGGATGAATAGAATAACGAGCATTGTGTGCCTCTCCCATAACCTGCCATCGTAGCCCTGCAACATCAGGTACACATAATCTGTTGTCATACCATAGCACCCCGTCAGGTGCAACCTCGAATAGGGTTTTCTCCATTCAAAGAGTTGCATCTCTATACTGTGCCAGAATCGGATTCTCGTACTGATATCTCCTTACCTCTTCAATAATAGAGGACTCATCAACTCCTCGAACAAAAACTCCACTATCTCCAGAATCAGCCATACGGACTCCAAGACTAGCTAGCCGGTATATCTCACGAACCATCTCCTTTATTTCCGGTTGCACATCCGTCAAGCTACCCATAGATTTACGACTAAGAGCATCTGCTACAACATTTGCTTTCCCTGGATGGTACAAGATATCAATATCATAATCCTTTAGTAACTCTAGCCACCATCTCTGTCGTAAATTCAGTTCCTTCTGCTTAAAGATATAGTGGAGATTCTTATGATCCGTATAAATATCAACATGAACTCCATATAAATTATGTCTCCATATTTTCAAAGCATGAATCACTGCCGCTAACTCCAAATCATGAGTAGGATAATTCTTCTCGTGCTTCCTGAGCTGTCGGAAGGCATAAGCTATAACCCTACCATGCTGCATCAACACACAACCTAGTCCAATACCTGAAGTATCACATTAAATAACATAACCATCTGGTCCATCCGGAAGAGTTAGAACTGGAGTTGTAGTCAACTTGTCTTTCAACAATTGGAAGCTTTGCTCACAAGCATCCGTCCATTGAAACTTAGCTGCCTTTTGAGTTAGCCTTGTTAAAGGCACTGAAATCGAGGCAAACTTCTCTACGAACCTCCTGTAATATCCGGCTAGCCCCAGAAAACTGCATACCTCAGTAGGGGTCGTAGGCCTGGGCCAAGTCTTCACTGTCTCAATCTTCTGCGTATCTACTCAAATACCATCTGCTTCGATAATATGCCCCAAGAATTCTACTGAAGTCAACCAAAATTCGCACTTAGAAAATTTGGCATACAGCTTCTAGTGCTGGAGCACCCTCAGTACCGTCCTCAAATGGTCTGCATGCTCCTCTTCTGAATGTGAATAAACCATAATATCATCAATGAATACAATAACGAACATATCTAGGAATGGCTTGAACACTAGGTTTATCAAATCCATGAATACTGCTGGAGCATTAGTCAGCCCAAAAGACATCACTCTAAACTCATAATGCCCGTATCGGGTCCTGAATGTTGTCTTCGAAATATCTGCCTCCTTTACCCGCACCTGATGATAACCTGACCTCAAGTATATCTTCGAAAAACACTTAGCACCCTGCAACTGGTCAAATAAATCATCAATCCTGGGGAGGGGATACTTTTTCTTTATTGTTACCTTATTCAGTTGTCTATAATCAATACACATCCGCATCTCCTCACAAATAATACTGGTGCTCCCCAAGGTGATGTACTAGGCCTGATGAAGCCTTTTTCCAACAAGTCTCTCAGTTGCTCCTTTAATTCCTTCAGCTCTGCAGGTGACATTCTATAAGGAGGAATAGATATGGGTTGGGTATCTGGTAGTACATCTATACTGAACTTTATCTCCCGTTCTGGAGGAAGACTTGGAAGATTATCTGGGAATACATCTGGGAATTCATTAACTACCGGAACTGACTGAAGATCCGGTACCTGGTCGGTGTATTTTATATACACTTTTTGAGTCATTTTTAGTTAGTATTTTACTCATTTTATTTATGTTTAGTATAGTATTAGGGTCATTTTCCTTTCTTTTGTGTCACAGCGGTCAAAAATGGAGAAATGGCGAAAAGGAGATGAAATTAGCATAAATGAGATGGAATTGCACACTAAAAGGGCCAAGAAATGAAGTCTAAAAAGTTCCGGAAATTATAGAGGAGATCGGGCCAAGTCGGATGAAAAAGGACGACGAAAGCGGAATCCGCGAGCGTCAGAACGCGGCGCTGGCGGCAGCCCGCGGCGAAAGTGCGAAAGTCCCGAGAGTTGCTGATTTTGGTAGCGCGGCTGTCACCTAGGCGGCGCCCGATCACGGGATTTATGAAATCCAGGCGGGTGACATGTTTTCAGAATCCTAAAGGGATTACTTTTCCTACCTAAAGGGATAACTTTTCCTACCTTAAAACCCTTACCTAAAAGGATTCTAATAACGTTTCCTACTTACAAATCCTTAACCCTTCACCTAAAGGATTCTAGGTCTATAAATAGTCTCTACATCATTAGAAGAATTCATTCTTCATTCCACCATTCACCACTCTACATCCACCCTTCCACCAATCCATCTTGTAAATATTCCACAACACAACCCTTGGATGCTAGAAGGCTTGGAGACTCATTCTTAAGTATTTTCTTTTCTTTTCTTTCCTTTATTTCAGTTTTTATGATGAACCTTGAATTAGTTCTTGTCATGTCAATGGCTAGGAACTAATTCCTTTATTGGGCTTGCCATGTTAAATCACTAGAAACTTATGTTATGAATTGATGCATGTTATGGTTATTCTTCTTCTTGTTGAGATTTATCCAATAATTGCTTTGAATATTTGGTAATTAATTGATCACTAATTATCATTACTTATATGATTTCTAATCAAACTTCGAAAGGAGGAGGTTGTGAATATGTTGTAAGTCGGGTAGACATATTTTGGATTGGGGATGAAAATACCTCAATTACTTATGTAGCGTTAATGAGAGGCTTAACACACCTAATTTTCTGCGTATGGCGTGACGGTTAACTAGGTTTTTGGTCTTAATCCTCCTATAGAGTCATCTTTATCACCGAAAGGTAGAAAGGAGAAATACTGGGGTTGAGTGTTTATATAGCCTTAACGGGAGTATAAAACGATTTAGTAAACCTGCTAGCTCTAAGAGAAGAAAACCATAATTCATTGCATTAATAAGTAACATAAGCGGATAGTTGAGGAGACGTGGAAGTCTTATTCCCATCACAACTGAAGTAAACCTATAGTTAATTAGCCTTTATAATTGTTAGTCATAAACAACAGAAATCAATATCGGTTACCAAATAGATACCAAAAGATAGATAGTTGGTACTTGAACACTAATCCTGTGGACGATATTCGGTCTTACCAAGACTATATTACTTGTCACGATAACGTGCACTTGCGTTAAAGTGTGTGCATCTTTTCGCGCATCAAGTTTTTGGCGCCGTTGCCGGGGATTAGGCATAGTTCAATATCAATTTTATCTATTTTTAATTTCTAATTTGGTTTTATTTCTGTTTTTATTTTTATTTGTTTTTTTTAATCCCCGGCAACGGCGCCAAAAACTTGATGCGCGAAAAGATGCACACACTTTAACGCAAGTGCACATTATCGTGACAAGTAATATAGTCTTGGTAAGACCGAATATCATCCACAAGGATTAGTGATCAAGTACCAACTATCTATCTTTTGGTATCTATTTGGTAACCGATATTGATTTTGTTGTTTATAACTAATAATTATAAAAGCTAATTAATTATATGTTTACTTCAGTAGTGATGGGAATAGGGCTTCCACGTCTCCTCAACTATCCGCTTATGTTACTTATTAATGCAATGAATTATGGTTCTTCTTCTCTCGGAGCTAGCAGGTTTACGAAATCGTTTTATACTCCCGTTAAGGCTATATAAACACTCGACCCGATTGCTCTTTCTACCTTTCGGTGATAAGGATGACTCTATAGGAGGATTAAGACCAAAAACCTAGTTAACCGTCACGCACCATGCGTAAAATTAGGGTTGTTAAGCCTCTCATTAACGCTACATAAGTAATTGAGGTATTTTCATCCCCAATCCAAAATATGTCTACCCAACTTACAACATATTCACAACCTCCTCCTTTCGAAGTTTGATTAGAAATCATATAAATAATGATAATTAGTGATCAATTAATTACCAAGCATTCAAAGCAATTATTGGATAAATCTCAACAAGAAGAAGAAAAATCATAACCATGCATTAATTCATAACATAAGTTTCTAGTGATTTAACATGGAAAGCCCTATAAAAGAATTAGTTCCTAGACATTGACATGGCAAGAACTAATTCAAGGTTCATCATACAAAACTGAAATAAAAGAAAAGAAAAGGAAAGAAAGTTACTAAACTATGGTCTCGATCTTGATCGAGAATCCTTGTGTTGTGCAAGAAAGGGAACCCTTAAAAACTGCCTAGGGTTCTCCTTTTATAGGCTCCAAACCGCCTCAACATTTTCCCCTTCAGGCCTGGCCCAGAATTCGTCATTAAACCTGATTTTCCCGCGTCGGCGCCGCGGACTTCCATATCATGCACTCGAACCAAATGATAAATATAACCTTTTCTAACCATCTTCCTTGCCTTAAGGTATGAAATAAACTTACCCCTCGGCGATGCTGTATTCCATTTCCACTCTATACTTGGTTCGCCTGGAAACTGAAATCGAACCATCTTTTCTCTACAATCTACGTTAGCATAACAAGAATCCAACCAATCCATACCCATAATAACATCAAGTTCAGTCATGTCTAACTCTATAAAATCTGTTATGGTACGACGACTATATATAACCACCGAACAATTTCTTTATACTCGCCTAGCTATGACAGAATCTCCTACCGGTGTAGCTACCTCAAATAGTTCTATCGACTCAGATTCTATTCCGATTCTACTAGCAACAAAGGGAGATATATATATGATAAGGTAGAACCTGGATCTATCAATGCATATACATCTCGGAAAAGATCGAATATATCTGTAACCACATTTGGTGACACCTCCTGATCCTGCCTACTAGCCAAAGCATATATGCGGTTCAAGGGACCGCTAGAACTGGAAACTTCACCACGACCTCTACCACGTCCTGCTGGCATATGAACACCCTGCCCTGCGGGGAGCATAGTTATAGAACAAGATGAACTAGCAACCGATCTGGTAGGCTGAGCCATACCACATGTACCAATTCTATAAGGACATTCTCTCATCATATGGCCTTGATAGCCGCAAGAAAAACAAGCACCTATAGTAAAACGGCATCCCCAAAATGAGACCTACCACACCGAAAACACCGAGGCAAGGGTGGCCTCGACTGACTAGAACCCCTGTTCATTTGTGAACCTAAAGCCCTGGAGCTCTGACCAGCTCCTGAATACCCTATGCAGTGAAATCTCCTACCTATGGAATGTGGGGGTGCACTCTGTGCTGGTTGGGAAGAATATCTAACATGATGCTGAGGCTGCCCACCTCGAAACTTACCAGTATATCCAGCCGACCTAGCCCTCTTATGCTGGCCTCTTTCATGATCCCTATCAGGCTTACGTCTTCTGTGTCGGTCCTCTACCCCCTTTGCATATACCTGTATCCAAGCAATATCCATACCTGACTGAAGAGCCACTGTCATACAACCATCAGTCAAATAGCGATCTAGTCCCATCACATAACGGTGCACTCTATCTGCTCAGCTACAATCGTAGGCGCATATCTAACCAATGAATCAAACTCCAGACTATACTCGCGAATGCTCCTGCCACTCTGCCTCAAATGTAAGAATCTGTCAACTCTAGCTCTCCTCATCTATGGAGGCAAGAAGTGGCCAAAGAAAGCCTCTATAAACTCATCCCATAATGCTGGAGGAGCACCCTCGCCCCTAGATAACTCTCAAGACTCATACCAATTTGTAGCTATATCCCGTAATCGATATGAAGCCAACTCAACAGACTCCATCTCAGAAGCCTTGATAATCCTCAATGACGCTGCATATGTCGAATAAACTCCTGCGGATCATCCTCGAGCTTTGACTCGAAAAACTTTGGAGGATTACAACTTAGGAAGTCATGAATCCTCAAACTATCAGACCTATGGTCAACTCCTAGTCCATGTCTGCGGGTCTGTCCTGCCACTAATCTGGTCAGCAGCTGAACTGCATCTCTCATGGCACTATCCTCCGCTCCTGGCTAAGGAGCTGGAGGCGCAGGTGCTGGGGCCTCGGGAGCTGGCGGTGATGCCACCCTCTGAACTGGAGCCGTTGCTGCTCTAAGCTTCTCTGGAGGTGACGATGTAGCAGAGCTCGCCGACTAGAGTACAATCTCAGGCATAGACTGGGCATGGGCCCTAGTAACTCTCCGGATCTGACTAGTAGCTCCTGCTACTGATTTTACCTTTCCCTTCTGGGCAGTTGTCGCCTTTTTCGGAGGCATAGCTGGAAACACAATAATTCGTTAGAGAGAGATTATCCTAATGACATAGATTTATCGCACGATCTTAGAGTAAGAAGAAAAGATTACATCCTAAATGTCCGACAGCCTCCTGCATATAAGTATGGTGCACAACATACTCATACGCAAGACTCTACTAGACACGGTCTATAGACATTTCGAGGACGAACTGCTCTGATACCATTTTGTCACGACCCGACCCGACGGTCCGCGACCCGGTTCCCTAATTGGACACCCTTATACTGTCCTATCACATATAATCAGATTGATACTAAGGGAAATGTAGAAAATTGTGTCATTATGCTGCAAATGAAACCGTATCCTGAGAAGTCACATCTAATCAATCATAACAAAATAGGCAAGCCGACAAGGTTGCCTCTATACATGGAAATATCCAAAACGAGCAAAAACGTTCTGGCTGACCAACATGTCTACAAACCACATATATCCAACCCACACATGTCTACAAACCTCTAAGAGTATGATAATGAAATATGACGGGAGAGGGCCTCGCCGTACCCCTGAATATGCATAAGTCTATAGCAAGGATCTGTACCAAAATAACTAAGCCCCGGAACAATGGATCTCTCGAAACAACTGAGTGGAGATCCTAGACTAGAGGATCACCAAAATGAGTATATTTACCTGCGGGCATGAAATGCAGCCCCCCGAAGAAAGGGGGTCAGTACGAAATAATGTACTGAGTATATAAAACATGAAGTACTGTAAAAAAGATCATAACTGGCCAAAAGATAACATGAGACAAGTATAATAATCAAAGTTACCAATGCAACCGTGTCTTATGAAATGAGAGTCATACATGTCCATATAATATATTCGTGGATGCTTGTCCACATATATCGTACCCGGCCCCCTAGTGAGGGTCTCGGTGAAACATATAATGTGTACACATAGTCATGTCCGTGAATGCTTGTCCACATAAAAGCATCATATCTGTAGATGTCTGTCCACATAAAATCATCGCATCTGTAGATTCATGTCCACATATATCATCATATAAATATATGTCGTCCCTCTAGTGAGTGACTCGGTGAATAATGCAAGGAACTGCGCACGAACATTTCCGGCCAGGGACTCGGTGAAAATGATATAATCACATCAAGCACGAATAAAATATCATGAGTAACCATATGCAAATTAAATCATCATGTGACTCTCAATGGAATAAATAAAATGAATTATCACTTGTAAAATCAAAGGCAGCTATCATATCAAGTATCACTAGGAATTAGAATTCAATGGAATTATGTACGTCCGTCGTACACTCATTTTATATAAGTCATGCCAAAAAGAAGAAAGGATAGTTTCACATACCTTAAGGCGATAATTAAGAACGTAATTAAGACAATAAGATCCGAATATTGAAAATAAAGTATACTTACATATGTTAATACGGAAATTAGTATACAAAGATGTGATTCCGGAATAATTTTCAAATACTACGAGTGTGACGTTGGGGGAACCTATTATGATAGTTGTATATTTCTGTAATGGACTAGTGTCGTATTATAGAATTATGACATTGAGAATACGAGGTCTTATGAAGTTTTCAAGGTTTAGAAGAAGTGGGAACTAAGTTTAATTTATAATAAAACATGAGACAGTGTGCAAGACATTATTTTTATTTTCAGCACTTGTGCAAAATAAGGAAAACCAGCCCACTTAAAACCTTGTAATCTTTCATTCTTAACCCTAAATTCAAACACTCCTCTCTTCTTTCTGCTCCCCCCCCCCCCCCCTCCCCCAGTTGAAACCAACACCCTCCTCCATAGCCAACAAATTGAAGCATTTTGTTCCTTCTTCCTAGCCTAAGTTCTTCCACTAATTATAAGCCAAATCTAGCACCAAAACAGTGGCAAAAACGCCACTGCTGGACGAAACATTTAGCCCTGAAATTTTAATTTTAAGATGAAGTTTTTGGAAGAAAAACATGTAAAAATGATGGATTAAACTTATAGAACACATGCATGTCACTTTGAGTTGAAGAAATGATGAAAATTGGTGCAAAAGGAATTGGGGCAGTGGACCGAAATTAGGGACTATTTTGGCTTAAATTTAAGGTAAAAATTATTCTGGAGTTGCATGTTGTTGTAGTTTAAGGAATGAATTTGTGTTAGGAGAAACTTGGAATTTAAGACAATACATGTAATTGTTGGGTGTTGTAGTCGAAATTGGGGTTGTTTTGTGTACATCGGATATGTGTGTTGTTGTTGTTGTTATCCTTGTCACTAATTGCATGTTGGAATTGAAGGAAATCTTGACATTTTAAGTTATAATTGGTTATATGTAAGTGTTGAAAAGTGAATTGGATTCTAAGAAGTTAAGAAAAGAGTTATGGAATTATGTTGTTATGGCCGAACTTGCATGAAATTGTTGGACATTGTTGTGATGTATTAGGGGCTGTTTCGTTAAGGTATAATGCTGGAAATATACGTTATAAACATGTATATACGTTGTGGTAATTAATAATACATGTCCTAAAGGAATTAAGGTATAGAAAAGTGTAGAAAAACTTCACATTTCACGCTCGTCGTTGCTAGACGTATGGACTGTTTTAATGGACTATTTTAACATAATTAAAGGATTGGATAAACATGATAAACAGGTGTATAAATCACCTTAGTTGTTGTAGTTGTTGTCTACCATGAACGTAAAGAAGAGGAATGGACTATGATGGCATATATGGAGTATTTTGGATTGATTTGGTTATATCTTTAAGTTGCATCTTGTAATTGGTATTGTTGGCTTTGTTTGTAAGTTGTGGATATGCATATAAATAGGGGAAGTGCTGCCCGATTTTTTATAGAAAAGAGGGTCGTCATTCGATATAAAGTATGCTAGTAATCATAAAATTGACGGACGTATTACCATTATTATAGGTTGAAGTATTAGACGAGACGTGTTATAATATTGAGTTGGTTAGTTCGACTAAAAGGTATGTGAAACTATCATTTCTTTCTCTTGGCATGATTTATATAAATGAGTGTACGGCGGACCTACATAATTCTATTGAATCTTAATTCTTAAGGATACATGATATGATAGTGCCTTGATTTTCTAAAATTAATAGTTATTCTATTTATTTCATTGAGAGTCAAATGATGATTTAAATTGCATATGGTTGCTCATGATAGCTATTCGTGCAAAGTGTTATTATTCCACCTCATCGAGTCCCGGGTCGGCAATGTTCGTTTGCAGGTCCTTGCATTTGTTCACCAAGTCCCTCACTAGAGGGCCAACAATATTTATATATATGATGATTCAATGACATGTATCCATGATGATTCCATAGACATGTATCCATGATGCGGGTACAAGTACCCATGATAGTATATATATATGGACATGCATTCATGATTTTGATATGACTCTCATTTTTATAAGGCACAATTTACTCTCGTTTTTGTAACGCACAGTTGACTCTCATTTCTATATGGCACAGTTGTATTGGTATTTTGATTATTACACATGTCTCCTATTATCTTGGCCAGTTATGATCTCATTTACAGTACTTCATGTTTTTCATACTCAGTACATTATTTCGTACTGACCCCCTTTTTCCGGGGGGCTGCGTTTCATGCCCGCAGATGTTCAGTTTGGTGATCCTCCAGTCTAGGATTTCCTGTTCAGCTGTTAAGAGAGCTCCATTGATCTGGAGCTTAGTCGTTTTGGTATATAGCCTTATTTTGACTGATGCATAATTAGGGGCACGACGGGGCCCTGTCCCTTAATATTTCTTTATCGTACTCTTAGAGGTCTGTAGACAGTTGTGGGTAGATGTGTTTGGGACTTTCGTGGATTGTATATGTATTTTCGTCAACTATACTGTTACGCTTCATGTTGGGATGTTCCCGTATATAGTGGCAGCCTTGTCGGCTTGCCTATTTGATATGACTTACAGATTACTATATTATCTTTGGTATCCGTGTGATTATGTGACAGGTCGGTATAAGAGTGCCCAGGTAGGGCATCGGGTCGCGGCCCGTTGGGTCGGGTCGTGACATTTAGTGGTATCAGAGCAGTTCGTCCTCAGAATGTCTACAGACTGTGTCTAGTAGAGTCTTGCATATGGGTATGTTGTGCACCATACTTATACGCATGAGGGTGTCAGATATTTAGGATGTCATCTTTTCTTTTACTCTAAGATCGTGCGGTAGAGCTATGTTATTAGGATAATCCCTCTCTGACGAATTATTGTGTTTCACAACTATGCCTCCAAAGAAAGCGACAGCAGCCCAGAAGGGCAAATCAGTAGCAAGCAATGCTAGTCAGATCCGGAGAGTTACTGGGGCTCGTGCCTAGTCTACGCCTGAGATTGTACTCCAGTCGGTAAGATTTGTAGGTATGGTATGTAAAGGTTAATACTTGAGAAGCTCTATAATTACTGGTATAATGACCTTGGAGTTGGCCAAAAGGCAGGGGAACAAATTATACGATTAGTAGGATATGTGTTGGTTTGGTGAATAAGGTAAAGGTTGGTTCTTCATAGTCAAGTATCGAGTAAAGACTCTAGAATTAGATATTGGTCAATGGGGGTATTTATGGTAATAGTTTGATAATGGTTGGGTAAACTACTAGTTATGGGGAGCTTCGAGTATCAGTTATCGGGATAGTAACATATGAATCAATATAGAAGAATGATTATTTCGGTTAAAGGTTTCTCATGGGGGTACTTCGATGAAACGAGAATGTTAGTATGAGAGTATGTTCGGAAATTAAGGATCAACTTTTGGATTATGGACCAGTTAAGTGATGGTTTGGGTTATTACTTAGGTACTACATGATTGATGGTCGGAGTAACTAGAATGGACCAATACCTTTTAAAGAATTTATGAAGGATGGTACATGGAACGTGCCAGATTTGGGAGGAGCTTTCAGTTTTAAGGTTTGAGTGAGGCAAGGGAAACTCTCTATTTGGGTGTGCCATATTCTATTATTTCTAGGATTGATTTAGTTAATTTACGGGGCCTATGATATTTTAGTACAATGCTTGAAGAGATTAGAGTAAAGATGATGAAAATGATTGATCAATTGGGAGAACTTTTAAATACATGGATCACTGATATTTCTCCCATATCTTTCAAGATTTTACAAGAAAATATTGACAAGTCAGTGAAATGCAACTTGTATTGGAACGGTGAAAGGGGTTTTGGAATTAGAGATTCATGGGGCTGTGTACACTGTGTTGATATTGTTAGGCAAACTTGTAGTTGCAAAGCTTGGCATCTTAAGGGTATACCTTGTCCTCATGCAGTTGCTTCCTTACACTACACTACAAGAGGTTAGAGCAAATTCATTATGTGTCCAGCTGCTATAGCAAGGAGACCAATCTGAGCATATAGGTCCATTTTATTCCGCCAATGAACAACAACGAAAATGTGGTCGATTTCTAATAATCCAATAGTAGAATCGGAAAGAAACCTGAGTTGATAGAACCATTTGAGGTGGCTACACCGGTAGGAGATTTTGTCATAGCTAAGCAAGTATATAGGAATTGTCCAGTGGTTAATGAATTCTCAGATGTATTCTCAGATGACCTTCCAGGTCTTCCTCTAGAACGGGAGATAGAGTTCATTATAGATATATTGCCAAGTACCCAACCTATATCTATTCCTCCCTACATAATGGCACCGGTAGAGTTGAAGGAATTGAAGGAGCAACTGAGAGACTTGTTAGAAAAAGGCTTCATCAGGCCTAATACATCACCTTGGGGAGCACCGGTGCTATTTGTGAGAAAGAAGGATGGGTCGTTGCGGATGTGTATTGATTATAGGCAATTGAATAAGGTAACAATAAAGAATAGGTATCCCCTCCCCAGGATTGATGATTTATTTGACCAGTTGTAGGGTGCTAAGTGTTTTTTTCGAAGATAGACTTGCGGTCATGTTATCATCAGGTGCGGGTAAAGGAGACAGATATTCCTAAGACAACATTCAGGACCCGATACGGACATTATGAGTTCAGGGTGATGTCTTTTGGACTGACCAATGCTCCAGAAGTGTTTATGGACTTGATGAACCGGGTATTCAAGCCATTCTTGGATATGTTTGTCATTGTATTCATTGATGATATCCTGGTTTATTCACTTTCAGAAGAGGAGCATGCAGACCATTTGAGGACGGTACTTAGGGTGCTCCAGCACCAGAGGTTGTATGCCAAGTTTTCTATGTGTGAATTCTGGTTGACTTCAGTGGCATTCTTGGGGCATATCATTGGAGCTGATAGTATTCGGGTGGATACGCAGAAGATTAAGGCAGTTAAGGCTTGGCCCAGACCCACGACACCTACTGAGGTACGCAGTTTACTAGGGTTAGCAGGATATTACAGGAGGTTTGTAGAAAAGTTTGTCTCGATTTAAGCGCTTTTAACAAGGCTAACTCAGAAGGCAACTAAGTTCCAATAGACGGATGCTTGTGAGCACAGTTTCCAGTTGTTGAAGGACAAGTTGACTACGGCTCCAGTTCTAACTCTTCCTGAGGGACTAGATGAGTATGTTATTTATTGTGATGCCTCAGGTGTTGGACTAGGTTATGTGTTGATGCAGCGTGGCAGAGTTATAGCTTATACCTCCCGACAGCTCAAGAAGCACGAGAAGAACTACCCTACTCATGATTTGGAGTTAGCAGAGGTGATTCATGCTTTGAAGATATGGAGACATTATTTGTATGGAGTTCATATTGATATTTATACGGATCACAAGAGTCTCCAATATATTTTTAAGCTGAAAGAGATGAACTTACGGTAGAGACGGTGGCTAGAGTTACTGAAAGATTATGATGTTGATATTATGTACCATCCCGAGAAAGCAAATGCGGTGGAAGATGCTCTTAGTCATAGATCTATGGGTAGCTTGACGGATGTGCAGCCAGACAAAAAAGAGATGGTTCGTGAGAGACACCAGCTAGCCAGCCTTAGAGTCCGTTTGGCTGATTCTGGAGATAGTGAAGTTGTTGTTCTAGGAGTTTCTGAGTCCTCTATCGTAGAAGAGGTAAAGATACATCAGTATGAAGATCCTATTCTGGCACAATATAGAGATGCAACTCTTCGAAAGGAGAAGACTCTATTTGAGGTTGCAGCTGATGGTGTGCTAAGGTATGAAGGTAGGCTATGTGTATCGGATGTTGCAGGACTACGACAGAAGGTTATGGGTAAGGCACACAATACCCGTTATTCTATTCATCCAGGGTCAACGAAGATGTTTCATGACCTCAGATACTTATATTGGTGGGATGGCATGAAAAGGGACATAGCGGAGTTTGTTGCTCAGTGCCCGAATTGTCAACAGGTTAAGGTGGAGCATCAGAATCCTGATGGATTATTGCAGGAGAATGGGATCCTCACTTGGAAGTAGAAAGTGATTAATATGGACTTCATTACAGGCTTACCTCGCACTCAGCGGAAGTGTGACTCCATATGGGTTATTGTGGACAGGCTGACGAAATCAACTCATTTTCTTCCAGTCAGGACTACTTATGCAGTTGAGGACTATGCTAGGCTATACATCAGGGAGATAGTGAGACTGTATAGTGTTCCTACATCTATTATATCGGACCGAGGAGCTCAGTTTACCGCTAACTTTTGGAGATTGTTCCAGAAGGGATTGGGGACACAGGTGAGTCTTAACACAGCCTTTCATCCTCAGACTGATGGGCAGGTTGAGCGTACTATTCAAACACTAGAGGATATGTTGAGAGCATGTATTATTGACTTCAGAGGTAGCTGGGATGATCATTTGCCAATTGTTGAGTTTTCTTATAATAATAGCTACCATTCTATATCCAGATGGCACCATACGAGGCCTTATATGGGAGGAAGTGCAAGTCACCTATTGGTTGGTTTGATGTAGGCTAGACTAAGTTAGTCGGCCCAGATATGGTTCAACAAGCTGTTGACAAAGTGAAGCTTATTCATAAGAGATTATTAGCAGCCCAGAGTCAACAGAAGTCATATGCATATAATCGACGTCGACACTTAGAGTTTCAGGTTGATGATTGGGTGTTCTTGAAGGTATCACCCATGAAGGGTGTGATGAGGTTCGGTAAGAAGGGAAAATTTAGCCCAAGATACATTGGGTCTTACCAGATCATTCGTATGGTAGGCAAGGTTGCCTATGAGTTGGATCTACCATCTGATTTGGAAGCAGTACATCCAGTCTTTCATGTATCTATGATGCGTAAGCGTATTGGTGATCCTTCTGGAGTATTCCCGGTAGACGATGTCCAGGTGACAGAAAAGTTGTCTTATGAGGAGAGTCTCATAGCTATCCTTGATCGGCAGGTTAGACGGTTACGCACTAAAGACGTGCCTTCCTTCAAGGTGTTATGGCGGAACAATAATAAGGAAGATATGACTTGGGAAGCAGAGAGCGAGATGAAGAAGAAGTATCTTCACTTGTTCCCTATGCCTACAGGTAATTCAACTCGATCCCTTATTTGATTATAGTGATTCGTGAATTGTATATGTGTTAGATTGTGGCCCTGTGAGGCATCTGTGGGTTTGCTGAATGTAGGTGGATAGACATAGTTATAAAGGAGACTCTGCTGAAATGTTTGTAGCACAAAGCCTAGTATGAACATTCGAGGGCGAATGTTTCTAAGGGGGGAAGGATGTTACACCTCGTAGTGTTAAGGCTATAATTAAGAATGTAATTAAGATAATAAGATCCGAATATTGAAAATAAAGTATACTTACATATGTTAATACAAAAATTAGTATACAAGGATGTGATTCCGGGATAATTTTTGAATACTACGAGTGTGACGTTGGAGGAACTTATTATGATAGTTGTATATTCCCGTAATGGACTAGTGTCGTATTATAGAATTATGACATTAAGAATACGAGGTTTTGTGAAGTTTTCAAGGTTTAGAAGAAGTGGGAACTAAGTTTAATTTTTAATAAAACATGAGACAGTGTGCAAGACTTTATTTTTATTTTCAGCACTTGTGCAAAAATAAGGAAAATCAGCCCACTTAAAACCTTGTAATCTTTCATTCTTAACCCTTAATTCAAATACTCCTATCTTGTTTCTCCTCCCCATCCCCCCAGCTGAAACCAAACCCTCCTCCATAGCCAACAAATTGAAGGTTTTTGTTCCTTCTTCCTAGCCTAAGTTCTTCCACTAATTATAAGCCAAATCTAGCATCCAAAACAGTGGCAAAAACGTCACTGCTGGCCGAAACATTTAGCCCAGAAATTCCAATTTTAAGATAAAGTTTTTGAAAGAAAAATATGTAAGAATGATGGATTAAACTTAAAGAACATATGCATATCACTTTGAGTTGAAGAAATGATGAAAATTGGTGCAAAAGGAATTGGGACAGTGGACCGAAATTAGGGACTGTTTTGGCTTAAATTTAAGGTAAAAATTCTTCTTCTTATGATATAATTGGAGTTGCATGTTGTTGTAGTTTAAGGAATGAACTTGTGTTAGGAGAAACTTGGAATTTAAGACAATGCATATAATTTTTGGGTGTTGTAGTCGAAATTGGGGATGTTTGTGTACATCAGATTTGTGTATTGTTGTTGTTGTTATCCTTGTCACTAATTGCATGTTGGAATTGAAGGAAATCTTGACATTTTAAGTTATAATTGGTTATATGAAAGTTTTGAAAAGTGGATTGGATTCTAAGAAGTTAAGAAAAGTGTTATGGAATTATGTTGTTATGGACGAAACTTGCATGAAATTGTTGGACATTGTTGTGATGTATTAGGGGCTGTTTCGTTAAGGTATAATGCTGGAAATATACGTTATAAACATGTACATACGTTGTGGTAATTAATAATACATGTCCTAAAGGAATTAAGGTATAGAAAGGTGTAGAAAAGCTTCACATTTCACGCTCGTCGTTGCTAGACGTATGGACTGTTTTAATGGACTATTTTAACATGATTAAAGGGTTGGATGAACATGATATTAGGTGTATAAATCACCTTGGTTGTTGTAGTTGTTGTCTACCATGAACGTAAAGAAGAGGAATGGACTATGATGGCATATATGGAGTATTTTGGATTGATTTGGTTATATCTTTAAGTTGCATCTTTTATTGGCTTTGTTTGTAAGTTGTGGATATGTATAAATAGGGGAAGTGCTGCCCAAATTTTTATAGAAAAAAGAGTCGTCATTCGATATAAAGTATGCTAGTAATCATAGAATTGACGGACGTATTACCATTATTATAGGTTGAAGTACTAGACGAGACGTGTTATAATATTGAGTTGGTTAGTTCGACTAAAAGGTATGTGAAACTATCATTTCTTTCTTTTGGCATGATTTATATAAATGAGTGTACAACGGACTTACATAATTCTATTGAATCCTAATTCTTAAGGATATATGATATGATAGTGCCTTGATTTTCTAAAAGTAATAGTTATTCTATTTATTCCATTGAGCCAAATGATGATTTAAATTGCATATGGTTGCTCATGATAGCTATTCGTGCAAAGTGTTATTATTCCACCTCACCGAGTCCCGGGCCGGCAATGTTCGTGCGCAGATCCTTACATTTGTTCACCGAGTCCCTCACTAGAGGGTCGATAATGTTTATATATATGATGATTCCATGGAAATGTATCCATGATGTGGGTACAGATACCCATGATAGTATATGATGATTCCATGGACATATATCCATGATGCGGGTACAAGTACCCATGATAGTATATATATATATATATATATATATATATATATATATATCCATGATTTTGATATGACTCTCATTTTTATAAGGCACAGTTGACTCTCATTTTTATAAGACACAGTTGACTCTCATTTCTATATGACACAGTTGTATTGGTATTTTGATTATTACACATGTCTCCGGTTATCTTGGCCAGTTATGACCTCATTTACTGATGCCATATTTTACATACTCGAGACATTATTTCGTCGACCCCGCACTCGGGGCTGCGTTTCATGCCCGCATGTGCTCAGTTTGGTGATTCTCCAGTCTAGGATTTCCTGTTTAGCTGTTGAGAGAGCTCCATTGATCCGGAGCTTAGTCATTTTGGTACAGAGCCTTATTTTGACGTATGCATATTTAGGGGCACGACGGGGCCCTGTCCCGTCATATTTCGTTATCGTACTCTTATAGGTCTGTAGACAGTTGTGGGTAGATGTGTTTGGGACTTTCATGGATTGTATATGTATTTTCGTCAACTGTACTGTTACGCTTCATGTTGGGATGTTCCCTATATAGTGACAGCCTTGTCGGCCTGCTTATTTGATATGACTTACAGATTACTGTATTATCCTTGGCATCCGTGTGATTATGTGACATGTGGGTATAATGGTACCCAGGTAGGGCACCGGGTCGCAACCCGTCGGGTCGGGTCGTGACACATCAACTCTTATGATTACTAGCATACGTTATATAGCGAATGATGAAACCAAAACAGTCCCATATATCCCTTATACACCATCATTATATATTCTTTCTTCTTACGTTCATGGACGACAATAAATATAGCAACCAAGGTGATTAATACACCTATTTCTCATGTTAATTCAGCCCCTTAATCCATATTAAAACAACCATTAAAATAGTCCATACTCTAGCTACAACAACAAGAGTGCAAGTTTTATAGTTTGCAACATAGCACTTTTCTACACTTCAATTCCTTTAAGACATATATCCACAATTACAACAATGTATATGCATGTTCATAGCTTATAATTCCAGCATTATAACTTCAACAAAACAACCCCTAAATTCGACACAACACGCCCAATAATTTCGTGAAAGTCACGGCTTCACCAAACATAATATCACTACTCTTCTCATAATTCCATAAAATCCAATTTCATATTTCAACACTTTCATATAAACAACTACAACTTTTAAATATCAAGATTTCCTTAAATTTTAACATGTAATTAGTGACAACGAACAACTACAACAATCAACCCAATGTACTTAAAAACAGCCCCAAAATCGGTAACAACAATTCCAATCAGCTCAACAACATCAATAACAACCACATGCATGTTCTTACTTCCAATTCCTATTTCACATGAGTTCATCTCTTAACTACAACATCATTTAACTTCCAAATACTCTATAAAAAGAAGAAATCTTACCTCAACTTAGCCGAAACAGTCCCTAGTGGCATTCGACACTCACTGCTCCATTTTGCTCCAATTTCGCCACTTCTTCAACTTATAATGACATGCATGCATTCCTTAAGAGTTTAAACTCATCTTACTTATATGTTTTTCTTTCAAAATAGTTCATCTCCCAAAACTAAAGTTGTTGGAGCAATTTCGGTCCAATTACATTACCGAAACAGTGTTGGTGAGTTTACTATGGCTTAGAACTTAGTAAAAGGGCTTAGTTTTGGAAGAAGGAGTTGATTAGAGCTTCAACTTGTCTATGGAAATTGAGAGGAAATCGGTTGGGAAATTTCAGACAAATTTATACTCACCAAAGGTGAGATGTATGTAGGGAAGGATTATATCAGTGATGGGCTCTTCAAACTATCTGTTGTACCTACTAAGGCAATTTCAATTATTAATGAAACTGCAGGAACTAGCACTGCTTCTATGTACATGGTTGATTTCTCTTCTTTAAGGCATTCACGATTAGGTCATGTTAATTATCACTCTTTACATAGATGATAAAGTTAGGCATGTTGTCAATATGTTCTATAAACAAAATGACTAAGTGTGGAGTTTGCATAGAATCAAAATATGCAAGTCATCCTCATAAATCCGTAGTAAAATCGAATAAAGCGCTTGGTTTAATTCATAGTTATTTGTGTGATTACCAAACAACCCCATCTCGTGGAGGAAAGAATTATTATTTATCATTCATAGATAATTGTAGTAAATATTGTTATGTATACTTAATACATACCAAAGACGAAGCTTTGAACATGTTTAAAATATTATACAAATATGTAATGTGGGTAGAATTATACCTTGGTAAATAGAGCATTTGATATCACAAAAAGCAAGCACAGGTTTGACATTTTCAAGGTTCTCTAACAGTTCTCCATCAATTTCAGATAAGTCTCCACACAGAGTCAATGTTTTCCGATCATACCTATATATGTAAAATCGAGTATCTTAAAAGTTATGTAATAAAGTTTATTATACAGATAAAAGTAACTATTAACTAACCTTTCGTTTGTAACTATGATTTCTCGCCTTTTGGTTCGACCATCTCCATTTAGTGCTTTTACTTTAATTAAAATACAAATCACATCTACAGAAAATATGGAACATTAAATACTGTATTTTTCTTATGTAGACAATACACAATAAACATATGCAAGCATTTACCAAAGAAACTCCCAGTAGTGAGCTTTTCGGCTTCTTCGAAGGAAATAAAACCATTCGAGAACTCTTGAGTCATAACTTGACTGTTGCACTCAACCACCTCTGTGGTGTTATTAAACGCTACTTCGAGATCCTTATGCACAGATACGAAGTTTGGTTTAGTAGCGTTTACCTTCCCATTCATAATGTAGTAGGTTTGATTTCGTTCAAAATATTTATTCCATGTGTGAACGTCTTTGTTGAAAAGAGTAGTTTGTAATAAACTACTCTTTTACAGGAATAAGCAATAGAGTCACAGAAGGAGATCACCTATCAACTAATGATTATAATACATGATTACAGGAATTTTACCTACAAAAATTAGGTGCCAACAAATACCTTAGCCGTTTTCCGTTTTGTATTCCGCGTCAAATGACTAACACTTTGATCATCCATTCTCTTGCATATCTCTTTTATTTGCTAATAGGAATGCATTGGTTTCTTAGCTCTTCTTCGCTTGCCATTGTATTCTTGTAATAGCTAAGAGGTAGATGCTAATAAAATATATATTTTTCCCATGCATAACCGGTGTTTCTATCTAATTTGTACCCTTTCAACCAATGGTGTCTACCGGATCGACTCGGTGCGGACCGGTAGACCGGTACCAGGTTGAACCGGTTACCGGTCCGGATTACCGGGCCTACCGGACTGGTTCATTACCGGATTTCCGGTCGGACCGGACCGGATTTTAAATAAAAAAAAAAAATCGAAAATGTAAATTAAATTTAAATTAAATTAATATATTTTTATATTTTATATTTTAAAATTTAAAGTTAACTTTGAATTTTATAGTTTATAACTTTATACTTTATATTGTAGTTATATTTTTATTAAATTATTAAATTAGAAGACATAAGTTAACAACTAAAGAAATAATAAAATAAAAACTAATGATAAGATGTAACTTTCGAACTTTCATTATTCATAATGTTAAAAAGAATACGAATGCGAGAGGGGTCGAAGCCGTTTGAATAAAAAGGAGAGGAGCGAAGCAACTGGGCTTCATTCAAGGAGCAAGATCGACAAAGCATAAACCGTCCACCACATAGAGCTGAAGTAATAATAATTTTATTTATATATTATGCATTATTCTAACAAGTTCTTCGTAATTTATAAGTTCAATGAATTGTTGTGGATCCATAACTGCTAAATCTGGAGTATTCATTCCAGTCCCGGTTGTCCCACTTCCGCCGTAACTTGTGCTCCCGCTTTCTAAAATATTGTCGATTTCTTCATCTTCCGGATCGTCAACGTCTACGTATCCTTGATTTCTTCTCTCTGATCAGATCTAATCCCTTGACTAAGATTTCTAAAGTTTCTCCGCTCAATGAGTAACGTATGTCTCCTATTTGGTCTCGTGTTTGGCTGAATGCACTTTCAGATGTCACTATTGAGATAGACACATTAAGAACATCCCGTGTCATAGCTCCAAGTACCGAAAATTGCCTTCTGTTATCCTGCCACCATTGTAAAGGTTGAAATTCTTCTTCGACTCTGTTGGCTTTTGTAAATAAAATTGCAGTTCATCACAATTTCGACTTGCGGTTGATTGTGTTGTTGTAAAAGTGTTCCAAATGTCTAAAGATTCATTATCATTGTTATACCCCGTAGTTCCAGGGTATGTATGCGAGGACGTACGTACGAGAATACGACAGAAAGATTGGAAAGGAAGAAAGAGGTGATTTTTCCACGGAAAAGTTTCCGGTTATTTGTGAAGAAAAAGGTTCGTTAATGGGAATTGGATTCCCAGATTTGGTATTTGGACTTCATAGATTATATTAGAATTTTGAGATTTTATTTTCGGAAATGGTCACGTGGGGCCCACGGGAGAAATTCTGGTTTTGTAGAGCCCACTTTGTTTTGAGATTTTGGCCATTGTGGATTTTTGGAAGATGTTTTATTTTGGGCCAATAGGAGGGTGACACGTGTCACCCCGCCTGAGTAACTTGGCGAAATGACATTTGTGCACAACACTTTGCTAGGTTAAGTCGTTTTTGTGAAGCGTTTTGCGTAACTGCGAAGGAAAATTCGGCTATGTCATTTAGTATTTTTGCGGATTTTTAGAGACGAAATGTTTTGGACCAACGAGAGGGCAACACGGCACCTCTCATTTGGTGGACTTGAGGCGGAATTAGGGTCGAATGGATGGGCAAGTTGTGGTAGATATTTGTGTAGATATTTGTGAGGATTTGTGGAGTAGGGTTAGGGTGCACTTGGCTTGATCTTGGCCTTACACTTGCCTTGCATGGCTTGATCTTGGCCATTGGTTGGCTTTTGGTTTGCTATAAATACCCGCGGCAAGACTTCATTCATCAAAATGTTCCAAGTCTTGCTATCCTTCCCTCTCCTCTTGTTTGACTCTCGTCAAAGCCCCCCTCCTAGTTAAGGCCTTTGGCGAGAGTCCCCTCACTTTGTGGTGCTAAGTAGGGTACCCACTGCCTAGTTGTTTTCGTATAATACCATAAGTGGTATTGAAATACTCCACAGTATTGTTATAATGCCCAAAATACCTTAGCCTTGTACCTTGTAGTATTCCAAAGATACCTCTTTACGTAGAGTCCGGAAATACTACCTTTTGTCCTTTTTAGTCTCAAACCGAAACCCTAAGGAAATCTTCATTGTTTGATTGAAGTATTTAGGTAGAAGTTGGTTAGAACTTCTAAGGGTTGTTTGGAGCACCCGGAGTTGGAGCTAAACGTTGCTAAGGATCGACATTTAACTTGGATAATTATGGGCTTATCGAGGTAATTATCTTGTCCCTCTATTGTAATTGGAAATTACATGTTTGTTAGAATATATAGTTGAAGTATACTGTATATGGAACTATACTTAGTATTCGGCAATGTCTTTTGACTTAAGCCTGAAGAATAAAGAAAAGAATCAGTATTTACATAGGGTGTATTGCGATGACTTGTGTAGTATTCTTGAGTAGAATTGTACACGTCAGGTTAGGCGTGTAAACCCCACTGGTTGGCTTGGTGGCGGCCTCGATAGAGGAGGAGATTTCTGTTGCGGGGAGAGTCTTTACCAATTTTCTGTAGAGAAATGGAACCTTGTGTTTTGAGGTTAATAGAAGTTGTGGCCTTTTTAGGTGAAAGTACTAAGAGTAGCGTATTCTACTCGAGGAGTGGAAAGGGCTAGCAAGGTTGTAGTACTTGGAGCATTTTGCTTATTGTCGATAAATCGTCGCGAGGTATGTGAACCTCTTCCTATCTTTTCTAGCATGATTGTTGTGAACTATGTAGTACGGTAGACGTACATGTGCTAAGTGATTTGGTTGGTTTAAAACATAGGGTGTTATAATAGCTTTATGGGAAGTTAGTTATAACGACCTTATGTAAGTGAAAATGGTTTACTGATGTTAGAAGTTAAGAGACTTGATCTTATAAGATAAGAGACTTAACTTATTTGTTTTAATGTGGATGTTTGTGTGAAACCTCATTCGTGAGTAATGAGTACTTGGTTTTAAAGGGATAATGTTTCTTGATTTGGGAATCGAATGTGTATCGACAGGACCAACTGCGGCGTTAATAAAGGAAAATATATTGAATAATGATGTGTTGTATTAAAACCCGGTAGAAACCTCCATCCGCATAAGCTAAGATGAGACAAAATGATATTACATTTTCTAGATCATGCATTCTTTGTAATAAGATCGTTATAAACAAGAATAAACTACTCACGTATATGACATATGTTACTCAATTGTTCTAAAAAGGAATCAAGTGATTAAGTTTGGGAACTATGAAACCATTTGAAAATGAGAAGCTTGAGTAATTGAAACTAGGCAAACTGGAACTTAGGAAAAGAATGTTGTTACTTGATTTTGAAAAGGAAGGTGGGTTGGTCATTCTAATACTACGGGTATCGGGTGACTTTTATAAAAGTAATGGATCTCTTTTAAAAGAACTTAACGTATGTAGTACTTTGGGGTTAAAAACCCGGACTTTGGCATAAAATGAAAGTACTTTGAGTTGTTGTGAAACTTGCCTATGCTTGTGATGATAGCCTTTATTGTACAAGCGTTGTGTTTTACGTGTTACGCGTCTCGATAGAGGTCGGTTGGTAGTTGAGAACTTACTTGGGCGTCTTGCGGTGGCGGAGAAATTCCGCAGTACGTTCCTGTTGATAGTATTATTGTTGTTAATCGCTTTGGACATACTGACACGATGCGTAGCGCACGGGTATGCTTCCATTTGGATTCAGGTCTTGTTGTTAATCGCTTTGGATATCTTGACGCGATCGTGGCGCGCGGGTATGTTTCCATTTTGATTATCGCCAGGATTTCCTTTTGGACATACCGACACGATCGTAGCGCGCGGGTATCGTCCATTTGGAATCCGTCTATTGTTTCCCTTTGGACATACTGACACGATGCGTAGCGCACGGGTATGCGTCCATTTGGAAAGTTGTCTTATTGTTTCCCTTTGGACATACTGACACGATGCGTAGCGCACGGGTATGCTTCCATTTGGATTGTTGTCTTGTTGTTATCATATCATCGACTGCCGGCAGTGAGGAAGGTATTCCACGGGCATGATTGATGTTGTGGGCGTGAGACCACGACTTGATATAAGCGTATATGTGGTGTCTGTAGTTTGGCTATCATACATGTCTCGCTTTGTATATTTATTATGATTTCATTCTGACATTATGCGATTCACATACTTGGTACTGTTATCGACCTCGCCGAGGCTGCGTTACATCTGCGCAGTAGAGTACATCGATCGTGGATCCTCGCTCATAGGATCACGATTCGTAGCGTTGTGAAGCTCCGTTTCTCGGAGGCTTATCTTTTGGTATGTGTTCCACTGAGTTGTAGGTTCTTGTACATTCGAGTATGGCGGGGCCTGTCCGTCATAGTCATGTATATCTTAAGTGCATGTAATCTTGTTGTGGCGGGGTTGTAAAAGTTAAAGCTCGTGTTTTATGTAGATACTAAGGCAAGCTGTTTTGGTTGGCCTGTTTATTAATTATATCTCTTGTTTAATGACTAATGTTTTATGTTCCGTGATTTTCTCGATGTATGTATCACTAGGGTGCAGGGTAAGGCACGATCCACGGCCCGATTTTGAGGTGTGACAAAGTGGTATCGAGCGATTAATCCTCGGAAAGTGTCTGCAGACCGTGTCTAGTAGAGTCTTGATTATCGGTGTGTTGTGCACCACATCTATAATCAGGAGGCTATAAGACATTTAGGATTGGTTTCCATTTCTTCTCATTCTGAGATCGTGCCTTAGAGCTGTGTTGTGAGTTGGACCCCTCTGACGTATCTCGTTTTACCTGTTATGCCTCCGCAAGGCAGCGAGAGCAAAGCGGCAGGAGGCTGCTAGTGAGATCTGAAGGAGTTCGAGGCGCGAGCCGGTCGATTACGAGCAGTGCTTGACGGCGAGTTTCGCGACGCCCGGCACCAGCGAGTTTAAAGCGCGGCGATGGGCTGCGAGACTCTGATACGAGCCTCGGTCCACGATGCAGGCGGGAGATGGGTCGCGAGATGGCCCGATTATTGGCGGTCGTGGCGAGATATGAGAGATAATTTGGATCACGGCGATTCGATTCGATGCACCATGGATTCACCCCGAGCGAGATAGTTTGAGGCTACGGGACTTTACGAGTTGTAGCGCGAGTTTTACTGGTCGAGGCACGAGGATGATCCGCAGGAGTTCATCCGGCGATTCTGACGGATCGTCACGGGTGATCAAGGCTTGAGACCGAGTCTGTGACCTTTGGTTCGCATCGGCTGCGTGATACCGCGATCGATTGGTTTGATTCATGGAGCTTTCGGGAGAGCATGCACTCCAGTATGGGATGAGTTTTGGGGCTTTCCTCACGCACTTCTTGCCTCGCGGATGAGAGGCACGGGCGACGATTTTTATTCTTGAGACGAGAGGCGCGCCGTCGGGAGTACAATGTCGAGTTCGATTCTTTGGCTCGATATGTACTGCGCTAGTTGCGAATATGGAGGATAGGAGTGCATCGCTACGTCGCGGGCTAGATGATTATATGGTGAGTCTTGTGCGGGTGTTTCTCTTGGCCGGCATGGACATTGCCCGCGCATGCGACTCATGCACTAGGATGTGAGGCACGGAGGGTCGAAGGAATGACTGGATCGCGAAGAGGCGGGACAGCGAGTCCTTTGGTGACTTTCGAGGCGGACCGCCTCGGCCGACTAGTTATATACCCCGCGATCTGAGTGGTCCTCCACCGTCTTGAGGCGGTCGAGCTCGAGGTTGAATTTTCGGGAGAAGCGGGGTGTTAACGGTGAAGCCACCCTATCTCGTTGTGGCCGTTGTGGTAGACTCCATTTTGGAGAGTGTCGTGCTAGATTGGGAGTTTGTTTTGCATGCGGCCAGCGGGAGCCATTTGCGAACTGTCCGACCAAGGAAAGCGCGGATGTTACGACTCGACCTTCGAGATTTGTGGTGGTTCATCACCCTACTGACTATGCCTGCAGTGTGCCTATGATTAGAGTGGAGCGGTAGCTTCAGGTATATCCTTAACCCTCTAGAGTTTTGGTATGTTTGTTATGATGATCTCATTTTGTGTGCTATGTACGGATAGCATTGTGATATGTGTGAGTTAGAATACATGCTTAGTTGGGAGGTTACGTATGGGGGCATGGTAAGTGTGAACCTTAGACTATTTCACGACTGAGACCTTAGAGGTAAGGTCGTCTTGAGTATAAGATTCGTATTATGTTTGACCTTTATAAGGGTGAGTAGTATACGTGGGATTTATCTGTGTGATGAGTCCGTGGGTAGTGTGAGATGGAAGTGGTAGCTTTCATGATGTGAATTAGTAAGATTGTTCCGGATCGGGGAACAAGAGTTTGGCGCGGTTGGGGGTCGGGTTGAGGACCATTTGCGGGTCAACCCGTAACCCGGTTTGGGGTGGGGTCAGTTCTGGGTGGTCCCGCCAGGTGGTAGGGTCACGAGGGTGCTCGGCCCAAGTTTAGATGACCATCGTATGAGTTCGTGGATGCGTTCGACCGGAATCGTTCGTGAATGGGAATGGCCTTAGGGGTATTACGGCTAGTAAGATGACCAAGTTTGGAGGTGGTGACTCGAGGTTTTGGGAACTGGCGATGGCGGAGTGTGGTACGTATACTAGAAGAATTCAAGTGTTCGAGAAGGGCACGACGAGTAAGGAAGGAGGAAAGCGTGTGTTATTTCGTGGCGAGATGTGGCGTGGGCAATTTTGTTGCAAGATGCTTCTTGATATCCGTCTTGAGAAGGAACATTCGGGACGAATGTTTCTAAGGAGGAGAATGTTATACCCGTAGTTCCGTGGTATGTATGCGAGGGCGTGCGTGCGAGAATACGTGAAAGATTGGAAAGGAAGAAAGAGGTGATTTTTCCACGTAAAAGTTTCCGGTTATTTGTGAAGAATAAGGTTCGTTAATGGGAATTGGATTCCCAGTTTGGTATTTGGACTTCATAGATTATATTAGAATTTTGAGATTTTATTTTGGAAATGGTCACGTGGGGCCCAGGAGAAATTTACGGTTTGTAGAACCACTTTGTTTTGAGATTTTGGCCATTGTGGATTTTTGGAAGATGTTTTATTTTGGGCCAATAGGAGGGTGACACGTGTCACCGCCTGCGTGGCTTGGCGAAATGACATTGTGCACAACACTTTGGTTAGAGTCGTTATTTGACGAAACGTTGTGCGTAGCTTGCGAAGGGAACATTCCGGCTAAGTCATTTAGTATTTTTGCGGATTTTTCCGAGAGTAGAAATGTTTTGGACCAACGAGAGGGCAACACTTGCACCCTCTCGTTGGTGGACTTGAGGCGGAATTAGGGTAGAATGGATGGGCAAGTTGTGGTAGATATTTGTGTAGATATTTGTGAGGATTTGTGGAGTAGGGTTAGGGTGCACTTGGCTTGATCTTGGCCTTACACTTGCCTTGCACATGGCTTGATCTTGGCCGTTGGTTGGCTTTTGGTTTTGCTATAAATACCCGCTTGGCAAGACTTCATTCATCAAAAATGTTCCAAGTCTTGCTATCCTTCCCTCTCCTCTTGTTTGACTCTCGTCCAAGAGCCCCCACTCACAGTTAAGGACTTTGGTAGAGTCCCCTCCCCTTTATGGTGCTAGTAGTAGGTACCCCACTGCTAGTTGTTTTCGTATAATACCCACTCCTCGTGGTATTGAAATACTCCCTAGTATTGTTATAATGCCCAAAATACCTTAGCCTTGTACCTTGTAGTATTCCAAAGATACCTCTTTACGTAGAGTCCGGAAATACTACCTTTTGTCCTTTTTAGTCTCAAACCGAAACCCTAAGGAAATCTTCATTGTTTGATTGAAGTATTTAGGTAGAAGTTGGTTAGAACTTCTAAGGGTTGTTTGGAGCACCCGGAGTTGGAGCTAAACGTTGCTAAGGATCGACATTTAACTTGGATAATTATGGGCTTATCGAGGTAATTATCTTGTCCCTCTGTAATTGGAAATTACATGTTTGTTAGAATATATAGTTGAAGTATCGTATATGGAACTATACTTAGTATTCGGCAATGTCTTTTGACTTAAGCACTGAAGAATAAAGAAAAGAATCATGTATTTACATAGGGTGTATTGCGATAGACTTGTGTAGTATTCTTGAGTAGAATTGTACGTCAGGTTAGGCGTGTAAACCCCCACTGGTTGGCTTGGTAGCCGGCCTCGATAAAGGAGGAGATTTCTGTTGTTGCGGGGAGTCTTTGAATTTTCTGTAGAAATGGAACCTTGTGTTTTGAGGTTAATAGAAGTTGTGGCCTTTTTAGGTGAAAGTACTAAGAGTAGCGTATTACTCGAGGAGTGGAAAGGGCTAGCAAGGTTGTAGTACTTGGAGCATTTTGCTTATTGTCGATAAATCGTCGCGAGGTATGTGAACCTCTTCCTATCTTTTCTAGCATGATTGTTGTGAACTATGTAGTACGGTGAGCGTCATGTGCTAAGTGATTTGGTTGGTTTAAAACATAGTGTGTTATAATAGCTTTATGGGAAGTTAGTTATAACGACCTTATGTAAGTGAAAATGTTTTACTGATGTTAGAAGTTAAGAGACTTTATCTTATAAGATAAGAGACTTAACTTATTTGTTTTAATGTGGATGTTTGTGTGAAACCTCATTCGTGAGTAATGAGTACTTGGTTTTAAAGGGATAATGTTTCTTGATTTGGGAATCGTAATGTGTATCGACAGGACCACTGCGGCGTTAATAAAGGAAAATGTATTGAATAATGATGTGTTGTATTAAAACCAGTAGAAACCTCCATCTGCATGAAGCTAAGATGAGACAAAATGATATTACATTTTCTAGATCATGGTCATGTAATAAGATCGTTATAAACAAGAATAAACTACTCACGTATATGACATATGTTACTCAATTGTTCTAAAAGGAATCAGTGATTAAGTTTGGGAACTATGAAACCATTTGAAAATGAGAAGCTTGAGTAATTGAAACTAGGCAACCGGAACTTAGGAAAAGAATGTTGTTACTTGATTTTGAAAAGGAAGGTGGGTTGGTCATTCTAATACTACGTATCGGGTGACTTTTATAAAAGTAATGGATCTCTTTTAAAAGAACTTAACGTATGTAGTACTTTGGGGTTAAAAACCGGACTTTGGCATAAAATGAAAGTACTTTGAGTTGTTGTGAAACTTGCCTATGCTTGTGATGATAGCCTTTATTGTACAAGCGTTGTGTTTACGTGTTACGCGTCTCGATAGAAGTCGGTTGGTCGTTGAGAACTTACTTGGGCGTCTGGCGTGTGGCGGAGAAATTCCGCAGATGCGTTCACGCTGATAGTATTATTGTTGTTAATCGCTTTGGACATACCGACACGATCGTAGCGCGGGTATGCTTCCATTTAGTTAAGGTCTTGTGGTTAATCGCTTTGGATATCTTGACCGCGATCGTAGCGCGCGGGTATGTTTCCATTTGATTATCGCCTTGTGATTTCCTTTTGGACATCTTGACACGATCGTAGCGCTGCGGGTATCGTCCATTTGGAATCTTTGTCTATTGTTTCCCTTTGGACATACGGACACGATCGTAGCGCGCGGGTATCGTCCATTTGGAAAGTTGTCTTATTGTTTCCGCTTTGGACATCTTGACACGATCGTAGCGCACGGGTATGCTTCCATTTGGATTCTTTGTCTTGTTGTTATCATATCATCATTGCCGGCGATGAGGAAGGTATTCCACGCATGATTGATGTTGTGGCGTGAGACCACGACTTGATATAAGCGTTATATGTGGTGTCTTTGTAGTTTGGCTATCATACATGTCTCTGCTTTGTATAGAGTTATGATTTCATTCTGACATTATGCGATTCACATACTTGGTACTGTTATGCGACCTCGCCCGAAGTGCGTTCATGCCGCGGTAAGTACATCGATCGTGGATCCTCGCTCATAGGATCACGATTCAGCGCATTGTGAAGCTCCGTTTCTCGGAGGCTTATCTTTTAGTATGTGTTCCACTGAGTTGTAGGTTCTTGTACATTCGTGGTATGGCGGGGCCTGTCCGTCATAGTCATGTATATCTTAAGTGCATGTAATCTTGTTGTGGCGGGGTTGTAAAAGGATTAAACTGTTCAGGTTTTATGTAGATACTAAGGCAACTGTTTTGGTTGGCCTATTCATTTATTATATCTCTTGTTAAATGACTCATGTTTTATGTTCCGCTGATTTTCTCTGATGTATGTATCACTAGGGTGCCCGGGGTAAGGCACCAGTCACGGGCCCGATTTTCGGGGTGTGACAATCATCATCTTCTTCATTGAATCCTGTAGATGTAGACATAATAGAAGCAAAACTAGTAAGGAAGATTAATAGCAAAGTTGTTGTTATCATGTAATGTAGCATAATATTCATATAATTTACTTAAATTAGTATCAAGTTTACCTATGCAATCAATTGAAGATGGAGTTTTTGTTGCACCTACTTCCATATAATTATATAAACTAAATATTAAATTTTGACAATCTATTTTTTTAATAGAAGGATTTAAGACTGCATCAATACAATAAATATCAGGAATAGGAAAAAATAGTTTTTAAACTTTTCAAACATAACTGTAACACCATCTTTATATTTTATTTTAAACTATAAAGTAAATATGAAATTTCAGCTATATGAGCTAAACCATTACAAACTGTTGGGTAATAAGATTCTGAAAATTCAACAGTAGCAGTGTAAAATTTACGTAAATTTTTTAAAAGTTCAGAAATTGATTTCCAATGTTCGTCGATTAACATATGAATCGCGTTCTTACAATGAGTATTTGAAACATGTGTTATGAGGTTTTATACTTGTAACATTCTTTTAAAAATAAATAAGTATACTTCCACCGTATAACAACTTCACTTGGCATGAATTTTGGTCTCAAATTAAATTGTTTACATTTTTCTTTAAATTCTATTATTTTACTTTTTCTATTATTACTCTGAATAACTACAACAGCTCTTCGTACAAGAGCTAATTTAGTTTCAAATAAATCAAGACCACTTTGAACAATTAAATTATAAATATGACAAGCACAACGAACATGCAATTTATCAGGAAGTGGCGGTTGTAATTCCGCTTTTAAAAGATCTACAACAACATTATTATTAGATGCATTATCGAATGATATAGTAAGTATTTTTTGAAAAAGATTCATACATTTTGCAACATCACAAATAGATTAAACATATATTTTCGAAGATGACTTTAATCCTCAAATACGAGAAAGAAATAATACATTTTTTCATTCTAAAATTTTCATCAATCCAATGACAAGTAATTGTTAAATAATCTCTACCATTTAAAGCATGTCCAATGTCTGAAGTAAAACTAACTAGGCAGGGAAGGTTAGCGAACAAATATTGCAAATAAATAACATACTCAGTATAAATTCTAAAAATATCGGTTCTACAAGTTGTACGAGGAACACCTTTAAATAAATGATTATATACTCTTTGAATATATGTAAGTAAATATGAAGAAGAAGCAAAAGAAAAAGGTAAACAACCTGCGACAATCATTTTTGCTAATTCAATGTGATCATTCTTTGGATCGTACTTAACAAGCCTCGTTAATGGATTAATTTGTTGTTGACCGGGTTCTAAATCAGGGACTAAACCCCACTCTATCGGATGATCTTTCGTTAAATGTCTACCTATAGTGCCCGTCCCCCGTCACCACCCCTCTCTTATGTTTATAAGTTTTCCCACAAATATTACATCTAACTCTATCAGTGTCCCCAATTCTATCATAAAACTTCCACACTTTACTCCTTTTTTTCCTAATCGCTACTTCTGCTTCTGTAAAGGATGTCTACATCTACTACTATTAGTACTAACATTGACAGAAGGCATACTAGTAGGTGTAGGAGTTTAAGTTTCAACATTATCATATTCATTAACTTCTATTCCAAAATTTTCTTGCATTTGATCATAATCTATATTTTGATTAGATGATGAAGAACCTCTAGATTTTTACCCCTTGAAGTTGAAACAAATTTACCTTTACCAACCAATCGGTTTAACAAATTCATTATAAGATATTTAATTTAAATAATCAACAAATAAATATGACAATTTAATAAAATAATTAGATAATGAAACGAGTGTATCAAACTTCGGAATTCATAATTCAATTGAAACTCGAAGCTCGAAATATTCCGTCTTGCTACTTTGAAAATTAATAATAATAATAACTTGAGATTTGATAATAGAGAGAATTAAGAGAGTATGAGAATTGTAGAGATAATTGTGTAATAAAAATGACAAGAATATAGAGTATTTATAGATTATTTAAAGGGTAAAAATGTAATTAATAAATAAAAAACAAAAAAAAGACCAACGGTCAGTGGACTGTTGTCCCCTGTCACGCCCTTTTTCGACCGCGACATTATTCTAGCGAACTCCTGCTTAATAAAAATGTTAGAAAAATAAAATAAAATGCTAAAATGTTAAAAGGGTGCTAAAAGTGCTAAAGGGTTCGCGGAGTCGCCACCTAATTAAATTGGGTGAATTAGGACACCTAAATGTTAACTAGTTTAAAGTAAACATTAACTCCATTTTAATGGTCTGCTAAACTTAATGAGATTCTGTGTAAGGGTTCTTTATTATCCTAAAGGGAAGGGATTAGGCACCCTAAGGATTCGCTAACTTGCGGTTGTCCGTTCAAACCTGGGGTTGATTATTATGCCATAGAAGAATGCATGTTTTAAAGTATTTAAGAAAATGATATTTATAAGCGTAAGTGTATTTTAGCCTGCATAAAAATGTAAGATTCATTTAAAATACATAAAGCTAATCTTAGTTGAAGACATGCACTTAAAAAGTAGTTAAAAACATATGAAATTATTCTATAGGGTATATATGTGGCTTAGTATAATATAGAAGTAATAATGCAAAACCTATGATGACGAAAAATAGGATGTGAAAATATATCATGCAAAGGTTAATGGTCCTACAATTTATATATATATATATATATATATATATATATATATATATATATATATATATATATATATATATATATATATATATATATATATTTATGTGAATGCTAGTAAGCGTTTTTTTTTGTTTTTTTTTATTTTTTAGGAGATGGGTTTATTTTGCTAGGAAATAACATTTTTTAGCTACCTAAGTGATTGTACCCAAAGATTACTAAGTGTTTTAATGATTTGAGCAACTAACTAATTACTTAAGAGGGAGCAAATCTCTAATATCAATCTACTTACTAATCTATGATTCAAGGTTTAAACTATACTAAGTGTAGCGTTAATAGTGCAATGTCAATCAAATAATTTACAACAAATAAATGGGGAAGAAAGGATCAATAAATGACTCGAAGGAAAGGCGATGTCTTTTCGCCGGTGGTTTTGGAATTCCAATGCGGATAGAGAAATGCACATAGATGCGGGTCTTCATTTGCTGTAGCTTGTGATGAGTCTCGCCATGAGACTCTTCATTTTGTTTTTGCTTCGATGCATTTCCTTCTCCGGACAGCGAACCGAAGCAACGTATCAAGTCGTCGATCACTCGGAGAATGCGATTATGCGATAGAAAGGAAAAAATGAAGCTTTTGCGAAAATTGCTGATTCTTAATGTCGGATTGCTTTCTCTGGATGGTAAAAGCTTTTTTTTTTTTACCGAAAAAGTCTTGCCTTCAGTATGTATATTAGGTTCTTCTGCTGCGGAAAAAACTGATGCCTTTGCATGTGTAGGTTGTTGGTTTATATAGTCGCCATTAGGAGTTCTGATTTTGATAGGATTTTAAGGATGATTTGGTGTGATATTTGGTACTGATTCGACAAGTTTCTTATGGTAAGATTTGATATGATTTCGAGTGATTTTTTACCAAAATAAGTGCTGATTTGGTTCGATTTTGGGCTGAGATTTTAGGTAGGTTTGTGGGGAGGCTGCGGATGTGAGTACGAGGATGAAGGGGAGCGTACGTCGGATTATCCGGCGCGAATCGCGGGTGGATGGAGTGTGGGGGTGCGGCGGTTGCTCGACTCTTTTAGGGTTTGTGGGTGTTATGTGTGATTTGGACGAAAATGGGAGGGGGGGGGGGGTGTCGGCTGCTTTAGGGATTTAGGTTTTCGTCTTTTTGTTTAAAGGGGTTGTTAGGGATAAGGTAACGTTATAGGCTGCTGGCAATATGAAGTGGGCCGCGGGTCAAGGGAATTGGGTTGGGCTGGTCGAAAAAATGAGGGGGAGTTGGGATGGTGAGTTGTTTAATTAGGTATTAGTTTTAGGAGTTAGTTTTAGGTAAAATTAATTAATGGGAAATAAATGGATTTAAATTATTATTAAATTACTTAAATGCTAAATGCGGATATGATATTTAAAGATTGTTTAATGCTTTTATAAATGTGACACATGTATTAGATTAAAATTAGTTTAATATGAGTTTAAATTATTACAAAAATAAAGACGGGCGTACTATTTAATTAGTGCTTAATATTTTATAAATCTTATTTATTATGTGTATTTTGTGATGTTAAATTAAAACTGAATGGGGTTTAGATTAAATTATTAAATTATTTAAATGCTAAATGCAGATATGATATTTAAGGATTGTTTAATGCTTTTATGAATGCGACACTATTATTAAAACACATGTATTAGATTAAAATTAATTTAAATTACAAATCATAATTATGAAACTGCCTTGCGTATTAATAAATGCGACTATGCTATTTGACACGACGTCATTGCTAAATTATTTATTTATTTACGTATTTATTATTATTAATTATCATTAAGAATTGTTTGGGTTTAATTAATGGAAAATAGGGCTTATGAATAATATTCATGAAACTGTTGTTATTAAAATGACTAATGCGGATGTGAGACTCAAGGTGTGTACGTAAAAATGTGGTGCCATTATTAAATTACGTATTTGTGCCTGAATTAATGTTTTATTGTCGCATTTTATTACTATAAAATTATTAAAAATTATGTTGAAAAGTTAGTGTAATTTTTTAGTTAGTGACTGGACGGGAGGGTCAAAATTGGGTGTCAACAACTTGTCCCTCTTTGTGTGGAGATGATGGAAGAGTCTTCAGACAAAGACGTTGACATGTAGCCAATTTTGTCTCGATCCTCAGAATTAAAAATGTCTTGCAATTAAGACAAGGCTGACGCAAAATTCAAAATTTGTCCCAGTGTCGAGTTATGACGATGCTGGGCTACCATGGTCAAAACACCAAGGCGGGCTAACACGGATTCAAAATTTGTCTCAGTGTCAAGTTATGACGACACTGTGCTACCATGGTCAAAACACCAAGGCGGGCTAACGCGGACTCAAAATTTGTCCCAGTGTCAAGTTATGACGACACTGGGTCATGATGTTAAAATAAAAATAAACTGACTTGAACTTAAGGGTGTACCGGTATCGACTTATGATGATGCTGGGTTTATTGGTGATGTGGGATGAGTGGACCGACACTCGAGGCCGCTTCTGCCATTTGCCTGGAAGGTTAGCCCCCCAACAAATTGTCCGGTTCGCTGTAAGAGAAAATCTACGGTGTGCTCCTGCTCCTGCATGCTAAGACTTAAGCAAACGGTTAGTGCATAACTGTTACGACAAAATGATGATGCATAATTTTAAAAGCAATGTAATTGTGTGAGTAGACAATGTTATCCTGTAAAAATGTGATGCTCGTTGTGTTGATGTGATGCTGCAACATGCCGTGACTTTCGTCTTTACACGGACGCGTTGCGATTGTTGATGTCGTCATTGCGTAGATAAAATGCTGATGGCGTCGTTGCGTGGACGTAATGCTGATGACGTCGTTGCGTGGACGTAATGCTGATGAAGTTGTTGCCTGGACGTATAATGTTGATGACGTCGTTGTCTGGACGTGTTGCTGCTGACGCCGTTGCTTGGATGTGTTGCTGATGACGTCATTGTGTGGACGTAATGCTGATGACGTCGTTGCCTGGACGTATAATGTTGATGACGTCGTTGCCTGGACGTGTTGCTGCTGATGTCGTTGCCTGAACGTGTTGCTGATGACGTCGTTGTGTGGATGTAATGCTGATGATGTCGTTGCCTGGACGTAATGTTGATGACGTCGTTGCCTGGATGTGCTGCTGTCGGCGTCGTTGCGTTGACTTTATGCCCGAGCTGATGCGCTAGACTTTGTTGCGGAATTTTGAATTTTGACTGTTGATCGTCGATGTCCCTTTCTGCTTCTGCTGCATTCTCTCTGCCTCTGCTAATATGAAGAAACATGCGCTCAAAGAAAATTTGTGAGTTTTTGGGGGGGGGGGGGTCGGTTCGTATTGACTTTGCGGCCCTGATCCTTTCTGTCCATGCGCCTGATTTGTTTGGACATGTAACCCCTGTCTGATCTCGTTGGGATGTTTGGTAGCGAGCATTTTGACGTAGCGTCCCAATAGTATTTTCCAAAATGAAACATTTTCATGAGGTATGCACAAAACATCTTTTAGAAATAAAAATTTATATGACATGCATATAAAGTGTAAAAGCCTTGTCTATTTTGTCGAATATGACACGTATTCTGATCAAACGAACATCTTTTATTATGATCTCTTCATGGTGCGTTCCCCGAGATTGTCCCAGTTTTCGTTATGCGGGCGCGTGGGCAAGACTTAACTCTGGCGGGAATTGCTCATATCTCTATTGGAATAACCAACACATTTTGTTGCACGCGGGCCAATGGGAAGATTCCTAATGGTGTGACCGAAGCCGATTTAGGCCGCCTACGTATCCCCATGAGGGAATCAGGTCATGACGTAGTTCATTACAAGAAAATTTTGGTAAAGCTAAAATTTCTAAATGTGGGATCGAGGCCGGTATGGCTGCCTACGTATCCACCAAGGGAATCAGGTCGAATGTAGTTTCAATTACAAGTAAAGGAGATTTCTATTTTGAAGTGGCGAGACCCTATATGGGCTCTATGCATATCCTACTGAGGGAGTGCAACTTTTTACAATGTAAAGGGGATTACATGGAAAACAAATGCTCCTAAACGTAATATCTCTTTACCGCATCTGCGTTGATAACTTTACGTCATACTTTGCCATCCATCTCAGCTAAGATTAGAGCTCCTCCACTTAATACTCGATGAACCATGTAGGGCCCTTTCCAATTAGGTGCGAACTTTCTTTTAGCTTCACTTTGATTCGGAAATATGCGTTTCAAAACCAATTGTCCCGGTTTGAATAACCTTGGCCTTACTCTCTTGTTAAAAGCTCTGGTCATTCTGTTCTGATAAAGCTGCCCATGACAGACTGCATTCAACCTCTTTTCGTCAATCAGCATCAGTTGTTCACAACGATCTTGTATCCATTCGGTTTCGCTTAACTCGGCTTCTTGGATAATTCTCAACGACGGTATTTCCACCTCTGCTGGTAGCACGGCTTCTGTTCCATAGACCAAAAGATATGGTGTTGCCCCGGTAGAAGTCCGGATTGTGGTGCGATAACCCAAAAGTGCAAAAGGCAAATGCTCATGCCACTGTTTGTAGTTGTTGATCATCTTGCGCAATATCCTCTTGATGTTCTTGTTGGCTGCTTCTACTGCTCCATTCATTTGAGGCCGATACGGAGTGAAATTACGGTGAGTGATCTTAAAATTCCCACATATCTCACGCATCAGGTTACTGTTGAGATTGGTTACATTATCTGTTACAATCGACTCATGAATTCCAAATCGGCAAATGATGTTGTTGCGAACGAAATCGACGACCACCTTCTTCATCACTGATCTGTGTGATGATTCTTCTACCCATTTAGTGAAATAGTCAATTACTACGAGGATGAATCTGTGCCCATTTGAGGCAGCGGGTTCGATAGGGCCGATGACGTCCATGCCCTTTGCGAATGGCGAGAGAACTTGTCACATTAAGTTCATTCGAGGTACTCAAATCAAATCCCGTGAATGCAGCGCCGACATTTACGCACAAAGCGGATACAATGCTTCCATCGTCATCCAAAATAACTCGCCGCGAATCTTTTCGCCAAAGTGAAGCCGTTCATATGAGGTCCACATGTCCCTCCGTGTATCTCTTCTACTAGCTTGCTCACCTCTTGAGCGTCGACACATCTCAGTAAGCCCAGATCTGGAGTCCTTCGGTATACAACCTCCCCATTCAAAAAGAAATGGTTTGCTAATCTTTGAAGTATTTTCTTCTGAATGTTGGTTATGCCTTCCGGATACTCTCCTGCTTTGAGGTATCTTTTGATGTCATGGTACCATGGATTCCCGTCTATTTATTCATCTATATGAGAGCAATAAGTCGGCTGTTCCAGCACACTCACTGTGATCGGATCGATGTAATTCTTGTCCGGATGTTGAATCATGGAGGATAAGGTTGCCAACGCATCAGCGAATTCATTCTGGATCCTTGAGACGTGCTTAAATTCTATATTACTGAACTTCTTCTATAATTCCTTCACACAATGCGGGTATGGAAGTATCTTCATATTCTTGGTTGCCCATTCACCCTGCACTTGATGTACCAGCAACTCTGAATCACCTATGACCAGTAACTCTTGTATATTCATATCTACGACCATTCTGAGTCCCAATATGCAAGCTTCATATTCTGCCATATTGTTGGTGCATGGAAATCTGAGCTTCGCGGAGATCGGATAATGTTGACCTGTTTCTGAAACCAAAACTGCTCCAATGTCAACTCCCTTGAAGTTTTCCGCTCCGTCGAAGAACATCCTCCAACCTGGGTAATCCTCTGAGATATCTTCTCCGACAAACAATACCTCCTCATCAGGGAAATAGGTTCGAAGGGGCTCATATTCCTCATCGACCGGGTTCTCAGCAAGATGATCAGCTAATGCCTGCCCTTTTACGGCTTTCTGTGTGACGTACACGATATCAAACTCGCTCAACATAATTTGCCATTTTGCTAGTTTTCCGGTGGGCATGGGCTTCTGAAGGATATACTTAAGCGGGTCCATCCTCGAAATAAGATAAGTGGTGTATGCTGATAGATAATGCCTGAATTTCTGGGCGACCCAAGTTAATGCGCAACAAGTACGTTCTAGTAGAGTGTAACGAGCTTCATACACTGTGAACTTCTTACTCAAATAATATATGGCCTGCTCCTTTTTCCCTGTTTCATCGTGTTGCCCCAACACGCATCCAAAAGCATTTTCTAATACAGACAAATAGAGTAGCAAAGGTCTCCCCGGTTCTGGCGGTACTAAAACTGGCGGATTAGAAAGGTACTCTTTGATTCTATCAAAATCCTGCTGACAATCTGTTGTCCATTTAGTAGTTGCATCCTTCTTCAACAATTTGAATATCGGCTCGCATATCACGGTGGACTGAGCTATGAACCTGCTGATGTAGTTGAGACGACCAAGGAAGCTCATTACGTCTTTTCTGCTTCTCGGAGGAGGAAAATCTTGGATGGCTTTTATTTTCGAAGGGTCTAGCTCAATCCCTCTTCTACTCACTATAAAACCCAACAGCTTCCCAGCAGGGACGTCGAATGCACACTTCGCAGGATTCAGTTTCAGATTATATTGTCTCAGCCGCTCAAAGAATTTCTTCAAGTTCGCCAAATGGCCTTCCGCTCTTCGCGACTTGATGATGACATCGTCCACATAGACTTCAATTTCTTTATGGATCATGTCATGAAAGATGGTAGTCATGGCTCTCATGTATGTAGCGCACGCGTTCTTGAGACCGAACGACATTACTCGATAATAATACACCCCCCACGGGGTAGTGAATAATGTCTTTTCTGCGTCCTCCTGTGCCATAAGGATCTGATGATAACCAGCAGCGATCGGACGAGCAGCGTAGTTCATGCTTCGCACAATTGTCGATGAGTATATGAATGTTTGGAAGAGGAAAGTCATCCTTCGTGTTATACCCCGTAGTTCAGGCCGTGCGTATGGGGCCATACGAAAGGAGTTAAGACTTAAACAGATTGATGAGAAAAATCGCGGTCAGGGGCCTCGGTCTTGTGGCGCCATGGCGGCAGCGCGCCAATGCGAGTGATTGTAGGGCGGCGCGGAAAGCGAGGCGGCCGGAAGATCTGAAGGGTCGAAGTTTCAGCCAGCGGAAGCGGCGCGGCGAAAAGTCTGAAGGCGAAGTTTCAGCGCCGGCAGTGGCTGACGGCGCTAGGCGGGTTCTGCGAGTTAGTGGAAATTTACGCCTTTGTTTTGTTTTAAAAGAGGTCATGGGTGGGTGACAAGTGTCCCACCCATCTGATTTTGCATGCACTACATATTGACCAAGTTTTGAAGACTTGGTCATCTTCCAAACTCTTCTCTCTCTCTAAGCTAAAAAGCTCTCCCTTCTCTCTAGAAAATCAAGAGAAACTCCAAGCTTAAGGAAAATCTGAAAAGTATGATAAGAAGGAAAGTTATTTGCAAGCTTGTGGAGGTTATTGTAGTGGTGTTTTTGGAAAGGAGGCTAGCAAGGTTGTTGGAATAATTTTGGCTAAAGCTCTAAGGTAACAATTCCTCTCTTGTAGTTAGTTACTTGTGTTGCATGTGAAGAATAAGGAATTTGTAGTAGTAAATAATGCTCTTAGATTCATTGCATGTAAGAAATGTGGTTTGGATATGATAGGAGTGGTTAAAAGGGTTAAGTGAGCATGTTGTAGCCTAAGAACCACCTTAAACTTGTTAAGATGATTGTTGTAACTTATGGGGCAGAATTTTACACACCTAAGTTTGGTTGTGTAATCCCCTTTGCAATGTTGGATTGTTGGGCCTTAAATGTGGCGTTTGGATATTGAATTCGACCTTGAAAAAGGTGGCAAAGTGTGTAGAAACAAAGGAAAGCGCTGCACAATTTTCCATAGAAATTAGTAACTTACACTTGGAATAATTCTATGTTGAAACTAGAGGTTAATAAACGTATTATGGTCATTATAGGTTGACATATTACGTGCGGTATTTCGGACTTAGCAAGTGGATTAACCGAAGAGGTATGTGGAACTTTCCTATCTCTTGAGCATGAGTATTTGTACCTATGTAGTACGGTAGACGTACAAGATTTGATATCTTTCACTTGTTTTAGAGTATGTGATACTTGTGTCATTTTTAAAAGTATAAGTCCCTTGGATTTAGGGAAAATGTATTTGACTAAGGAATAACGCAAATATAATGACTTTATGGGAAGTTGGTTATATTAGCTTTTGAAAGGTTAACAAAGAAAGGTTTACTCTAAGTAAAACAAGTACGGGTAAAGGATTTGAAACTATGGAAGGTGAATTGATTTTTAGGCATTGATTGCCTAAGGTTTTAAAAAGGAAATGAAGTCACTTGATTTAGAAGCCTATTATATTTCTAAAAGGAAATGTGACTTGTCTTGAAAAGAAATCGTAACTTGATACTATGGTGATTAATATCTTGGAATTTTTGTATAAAAAGAGTTATTTCTTAAAAGGTTAGAAGTACATGGTACTTGGGTTGAATTCCCGGATTTTCTATTAAAAGACATGTTGGTGCCTTAGGTATACTAAAATGAGAGGATATATTAATAATGTTAATAAGAAGTTAGGGGATTTCTTAACTTGCTTACGTTATGATAAGCCGGTAGTGCTTATGTTATGTATGATAGGTCGGTAGTGCTTATGTTATGTATGATAGGCCGGTAGTGCTTATGTTATGTATGATAGCCGGATGAGCTATGTTATATCTATATATTATTACGGGGTAAACCCCGGGTTATTACTTATGACATGGATTTGCTACCCATGATGCGAGTACGACGCTTGTACTCATGCGGATCCGGACCACAGGATCCATGCGGGTGAAATAGTCCCATGCGAGTACGGCGATGGTACTCATGCGGGTCCACAGGATCCATGCGGGTGAAATAGTCCCATGACGAGGCGGATGACCTCATGCGGGTCCACAGGACCCATGCGGGTGAAATAGTCTCAGGAGTAGGATTGCTTAATGATACTACGGGTGAGGTACCCTGTTTTGATCATGAGCCTCCTATTTTTATGCAGTAATATTTATACTTGTTACTCTCATTATTAGTAAGGCACAGTGCAAGGTAAATTGATTTTTATCTATGATTCCAGCTTATTTTTTACCTATGGTATTATTACAAGTATTTTTATTGTTTTACATACTTGGTACATATTGTGTACTGATCCCCTTCCCCGGGGGCTGCGTTCATGCCGCAGGTAAGGGTAAGCAGGTGGTGGATCCTCATTCTTAGGATCTTTGCTCAGGTGTCAGAAGCTCCATTACTCCGGAGGCTTGACTTGATTTTTGGTACGGTTCTCCCTGACGTTGTAGGTTTTGTGTACATTCAGGGGTATGACGGGGCCCTGTCCTGTCATGGTTGTTACAAATTCTTAGAGGCCTGTAGTCCGGTTATAAATTGGGTTATTAAGGATGTAACTGTTCAGTTCTATTTTATCTATGTTACGGAAAGGTAGCCATTTTTGGGTTAGCCTATTTTATCTTATATGGTTCTTATTTGTGAGTTTATTTCCGCTGGTTTTCTCTGATGTTGTATCACAAGGGTGCCCGGAGTAAGGCACCAGTCACGGATCCGAGGTCGGGTCGTGACAAAAGTGGTATCAGAGCAGTTAATCCTCGGAAAGGGTCTACAGGCCGTATCTAGTAGAGTCTTGATTATCGGTGTGTTGTGCACCACATCTATAATCAGGAGGCTGCAGGATATTTAGGATTGGTTTCCATTTGTTTCACTCTAAGATCGTGCAATAGAGCCGTGTTATAGGTTGAATTTCCTCTGACGTGAATTTTGTATATATCAGTTATGCCTCCACGCAAGGCAACCGCGGCCCAGAAGGGCAAGGCAGCGGAGGGAACTACTAGTAGGACACCGAGGGTTACCCGCACAGCCCGATCCTTACGAGATAATGTTTAGGGCGGCGAGTTCCACGACGTCGTCAACCCCAAGATGCGGAGCGGCGGCGGCTCACGAGACTACGGTACCGAGCCTCGATTACGGCTGGAGCGAGAGGATATGGGCTCTGAGAGATGGCGATTATTGGCGGAGATAGTGGCTAGGCGTGAGGCGGACATGAGGCGGTTCGTGTGCAGTGGTTCCTCCCAGAGTTCTATGGGTCGAGGCCTGAGGATGATCCTCAGGAATTTATCCGACAGTTACAGCGGATCATGAGGGTGATCAAGGCCTCGGATACCGAGTCGGTCGTATTGGGTTCGCATCGGCTGCGTGATACCACAGTTGACTGGTTTGATTCATGGGAGTTATCCCGGGGGGAGCATGCGCTTCCAGCTGTATGGGACGAGTTCTCGGCGGCGTTTCTTGGTCATTTCTTGCCTCGCGGATGAGGAAACGCGGCGACAATTTGACATTGAGGCGAGTGGGCGGACGGTCCGAGTACAACGTAGAGTTTGACTCGTTGGCTCGATATGTGCCCACTTTAGTAGCGAGATATGGAGGGCGAGTGCACCGCCACGTCCTGAGCTCGGTGACTATTTGGCGAGAGTTATGCGGGAGTAGCTCTTCACCGGGCATGGACATTGCCGCATCTGAGCCTATGCACTTGGGTGTGAGAGCGGTAAGCGGATTGATAGGTATCCGAGAAGAGGCGGAGACAACATCGTCCTCTAGTAGTTCTCGAGGTAAACTGGCCTCGGCCCGGACGGTTGCATCACAGCCGGTTCAGAGCGCTCCTCCACCATCTTCGGTCGTCACGGGGTATTCGAGGGTAGGGCGGTCCCGAGTTTCGGGTTTCGGAGGACGAGTTCGGTCGAGATGAGGCCACCTATGCCTCGGTGTGGTCGATGTGGTGATTGCCATTATAGAAGTGTCGTGTTCCTCGGGAGCTTGTTACTCTTGTGGTCGCGAGGCCATTTGAAGAGATATTGTCAGGCAGCGGCGGAAATGCTATGGCTCGGCCGCGAGTTCGATTCTTTGGTCTTCATCTTGATGGTTATGCGCCGGGCGAGGTGTTCCGCGGGCAGCGAGCGCGGCGGGTCGTGGCGGGGTTCGATTCAGCGGTCCTCAGAACCGCATTTATGCTATGTCCAGCCGCCAGGACCAGGAGGCGTCACCTGATGTCGTCACAGGTACATTGTTGGTTTCTTGCTGTGATGTTTATGCTTTGATAGACCCAGGTTCTACCTTGTCCTATATATCTCCTCATATTGCTGGTAGAATAGGGATAGAGCCCGAGTCCATAAAACCTTTTGAGGTAGCTACCGATGGGTGATTCGGTGGTGGCGGCGAGTGTATAAGGCTTGCCCGATGACTATGTCTGATCGTCGGACTCTGGCGACTTAATAGAGTTGGATATGACGGACTTTGATGTGATTATGGGTATAGGTTGGCTAGCGTCTTGCTATGCCAATGTGGACTGTAGAGAGAGGTCAGTTCGGTTCCAGTTTCCCAGTGAGCCGGTTATCGAGTGGAGGAATCTTTGCATCGCCGAGGGGTAGGTTTATTTCTTACCTCAAGGCTAGGAAGATGGTGCGGAAGGGGTATATTTACCATTTGGTTCGGGTATTCGATCATCGAGGTTGAGATCCGACCTTGATCGGTCCGGTTATTAGAGAATTTCGGGCGTATTCGGGCGAGCTTGGGTATCCTCCCGAGAGGAGATTGAGTTTGCATTGATTTGGCGCGGACACTCGATCGATATCTATTCGCCATACATGATGTCACTGCCGAGTTGAAGGAATTGAAGGACCGGTGAAAGATTTGTTGGAGAAAGGCTTTATCGGGCCAAGTGTTTCTCGCAGGGGCGCCGATGTTATTTATAAAGAAGAAGGATGGGGCCTGCGTATGTGTATTGATTCTGACGGTGAACAAGGTAACTATCAAGCAGATATCCCCTCCCGAGTTGATGATTTGTTTGACGATTGCGAGTGCGAAATGCTTTTCCAAGATAGACTGCGATCCGTTACCATCAGTCACGAGTTAGAGGCGGATATCGAAAGCGCATTCGGGACCCGGTATGGGCACTATGAGTTCGGTGATGTCTTTCGGATTGACAACGCTCGGTGGTATTCATGGATTTGATGAATAGGGTGTTGAGCCATTCTTGGATATGTTCGTTATAGTGTTCATTGATGATATCTTGGTATATTCGCCACGAGCGGAGAGCATACTGGTCATTTGAGGATGGTATTGAGAGTCTCGAGGGCCAAGCGATTGTATGTCAAGTTCTCGAAATGCGCGTTTTGGTAGCTTCGGCTTTCTTGGGGCATGTTATGGGCGATGGTATTGGGTTGTCTGACAAAGATTGAGGCGATCGACTTGGCCTAGACCAGCTACACCGAGCGGAGTGCGCGGCTTTGGGCCTTGCGAGTTATTATCGGAGGTTTGTGAAGAAGTTTGCTTCCATGTCGGCGCCTTTGACTGGCCGACTCGTAGCGATTGTATTCGGTGGGCGGATGCTTGTGAGGAGAGTTTTGATCACTGAAGGAGAAATTGACGACCGCCCATTCTTACTCTTCACGAGGTTTGGGCGGATATGTGGTTTATTGTGATGCGTCGGGTGTCGGGCTTGGGTGTGTCTTGATGCGGCCACGGCAAGGTTATAACTACGCATCTCGGCGGCAGGAAGCATGAGAAGAACTATCACACATGACTTAGAGTTGGCGCGATGTTTCATGCCTTGAAGATCCGAGACACTATTTGTATGGAGTTCATGTGGATATTTACACGCACCACAAGAGTCTCGGTATATCTTGACGGAGGAGTGAACTTACGGCAGAGACGGTGGTTGGAGTTACTCAAGGATTATGATGTTGATATTATATACCACCCAGGGAAGGCCAATGTAGTTGCAGATGCCCTTAGTCGCAGATCGATGGGTAGTCTGTCTGATGTACAGCCAGAGAAGAGGGATATGATCCGAGAGTTACATCAGCTAGCGAGCCTTGGGGTTCGTTTGGTTGATTCTGTTAGTGAGGGAGTTCGGGTTCGAAAGGTTGCTGAGTCTTCCATCGTCGAGGAGGTGAAGAGGCGACAGTATGAGGATCCGATTATGGTACGGTATCGAGATGCCGCTTGTCAGAAAGAGAAAAGTCTATTTGAGGTAGCGCCGGATGGGGTGCTAAGATTTGAGGGCCGGTTGTGTGTTCCGATGTGACAGGACTTCGTCAGCATATTCTGGGGGAGGCACACAGTGCTCGTTATTCTATTCATCCGGGGTCGACTAAGATGTACCATGACCTCAGATGCGTGTATTGGTGGGATGGCCTGAAGAGGGACGTGGCAGGTTTTGTTGCACAGTGTCCTAATTGTCAGCAGGTTAAGGTTGAGCACCAGAAGCCCGGTGGGCTGTTACATGCTATTGATATTCCGACTTGGAAGTGGGAGGTGGTAAATATGGATTTTATTATAGGGTTACCTTCCACTCAGAGGAAGCATGATTCCATTTGGGTTATTGTCGACAGGCTGACGAAATCAGCCCATTTTCTTCCAGTCAGGACGACTTTTTCGGCCGAGGATTATGCTAGATTGTATATCAGGGAGATCGTGAGACTGCACGGAGTTCCTATATCGATTATTTCAGACAGAGGAGCCCAGTTTACAGCTAACTTCTGGAGGTCTTTCCAGAAGGGATTAGGGACACAGGTGAGTCTCAGTACGGCGTTTCATCCTCAGACCGACGGACAGGCCGAGCGCACTATCCATACACTTGAGGATATGCTGCGGGCTTGTGTTATTGATTTCAAGGGTAGCTGGGAGGATCATTTGCCTCTTGTGGAGTTTGCTTATAACAACAGCTACCATTCTAGTATTCAGATGGCGCTTTATGAGGCCTTATACGGGAGGAAGTGTAGGTCACCGATAGGTTGGTTTGAGGTGGGAGAAGTTCAGTTAATCAGGACAGACTTGGTACAGCAGGCAGTGGATAAGGTGAAGTTTATCCAGGAGCGGTTATTGTCAGCTCAGAGTCGACAGAAGTCGTATGCAGATCATCGGCGTTGACACTTGGAGTTTGAGGTAGATGATTGGGTCTTCCTGAAGGTATCACCCATAAAGGGTGTGATGAGATTTGGGAAGAAGGGGAATCTTAGCCCAAGGTACATTGGGCCTTATCAGATTATCCGTAGGGTAGGCAAGGTTGCCTATGAGTTAGACCTGCCGTCCGATTTGGAGGCGGTACATCCAGTTTTCCATGTGTCTATGTTGCGGAAATGTATTGGAGATCCATCTAGAGTGCACCCGATTCATGATGTCCAGGTGACAGAGGAGTTATCGTATGAGGAGAGTCCCATAGAGATACTCGATCGTCAGGTTAGGCGACTTCGGACGAAGGACGTGGCTTCCGTCAAAGTATTATGGCGGAACGAGAACAGGGAGGAGATGACGTGTGAAGCAGAGGATGACATGATGAAAAAGTATCCTCGCTTATTTTCTATACCTTCAGGTAACCTACTTTCTTGTTTGATAATTTTTAATTGGAGATTTTGATTGAGTATTGTTGTGGCTCATGGAGCATCTTTTATTGCAAAAAGAATAGTTAAAGAGGGTCTATGTCTATTTGTGTTTTGAGTAAGCCTAGAAGGAACATTCGGGACGAATGTTTTTAAGGGGGTGAGAATGTTATACCCCGTAGTTCAGGTCGTGCGTATGGGGCCATACGAAATGAGTTAAGACTTAAACAGGTTGATGAGAAAAATCGCGGCCAGGGGCCTCAGCGCCGCGGCGGCGTACGCGAGGGCATGGCGCCAAGCGGGTGATTGTAGGGCGCGGCCGGAAGATCTGAAGGTCGAAGTTTCAGCCATGGCCCGAAGCGAGCATGGCGCCGGAAAGTCTGAGAAGGCGAAGTTTCAGCCGCGCCGAGGCGGGTTCTGCGAGAGTTAGTATAAATTTTTGCACTGTTTTGTTTTAAAAGAGGTCATGGGTGGGTGACAAGTGTCCCACCATCTGATTTGCATGCCTACATATTGACCAAGTCTTGAAGACTTGGTCATCTTCCAAACTCTTCTCTCTCTCTAAGCTAAAAAGCTCTCCCTTCTCTCTAGAAAATCAAGAGAAACTCAAGCTTAAGGAAAATCGAAAAGTATGATAAGAAGGAAAGTTATTTGCAAGCTTGTGGAGGTTATTGTAGTGGTGTTTTTGGAAAGGAGGCTAGCAAGGTTGTTGGAATAATTTTGGCTAAAGCTCTAAGGTAACAATTCCTCTCTTGTAGTTAGTTACTTGTGTTGCATGTGAAGAATAAGGAATTTGTAGTAGTAAATAATGCTCTTAGATTCATTGCATGTAAGAAATGTGGTTTGGATATGATAGGAGTGGTTAAAAGGGTTAAGTGAGCATGTTGTAGCCTAAGAACCACCTTAAACTTGTTAAGATGATTGTTGTAACTTATGGGGCAGAATTTACACACCTAAGTTTGGTTGTGTAATCCCCTTTGCAATGTTGGATTGTTGGGCCTTAAATGTGGCGTTTGGATATTGAATTCGACCTTGAAAAATGTGGCAAAGTGTGTAGAAACAAAGGAAACGCTGCCCAATTTTCCATAGAAATTAGTAACTTACACTTGGAATAATTCTATGTTGAAACTAGAGGTTAATAAACGTATTATGGTCATTATAGGTTGACATATTACGTGCGGTATTTCGGACTTAGCAAGTGGATTAACCGAAGAGGTATGTGGAACTTTCCTATCTCTTGAGCATGAGTATTTGTACCTATGTAGTACGGTAGACGTCTGAATTTGATATCTTTCACTTGTTTTAGAGTATGTGATACTTGTGTCATTTTTAAAAGTATAAGTCCCTTGGATTTAGGGAAAATGTATTTGACTAAGGAATAACGCAAATATAATGACTTTGTGGGAAGTTGGTTATATTAGCTTTTGAAAGGTTAACAAAGAAAAGTTTACTCTAAGTAAAACAAGTACGGGTAAAGGATTTGAAACTATGGAAGGTGAATTGATTTTTAGGCATTGATTGCCTAAGGTTTTAAAAAAGAAATGAAGTCACTTGATTTAGAAGCCTATTATATTTCTGAAAGGAAATGTGACTTGTCTTGAAAAGAAATCGTAACTTGATACTATGATGATTAGTATCTTGGAATTTTTGTATAAAAAGAGTTATTTCTTAAAAGGTTAGAAGTACATGGTACTTGGGTTGAATTCCCGGATTTTCTATTAAAAGACATGTTGGTGCCTTAGGTATACTAAAATGGGAGGATATATTAATAATGTTAATAAGAAGTTAGGGGATTTCTTAACTTGCTTACGTTATGATAAGTCGGTAGTGCTTATGTTATGTATGATAGGCCGGTAGTGCTTATGTTATGTATGATAGCTGGATGAGCTATGTTATATCTATATATTATTACGGGGTAAACCCCGGGTTATTACTTATGCCATGGATTTGCTACCCATGATGCGAGTGCGGCGCTTGTACTCATGCGGATCCGGACCACAGGATCCATGCGGGTGAAATAGTCCCATGCGAGTACGGCGATGGTACTCATGCGGGTCCACAGGATCCATGCGGGTGAAATAGTCCCATGCGGGTGAAATAGTCCCATGACGAGGCGGATGACCTCATGCGGGTCCACAGGACCCATGCGGGTGAAATAGTCCCAGGAGTAGGATTGCTTAATGATACTACGGGCGAGGTACCCTGTTTTGATCATGAGCCTCCTATTTTTATGCAGTAAGATTTATACTTGTTACTCTCATTATTAGTAAAGCACAGTGCAAAGTAAATTGATTTTTATCTATGATTCCAGCTTATTTTTGACCTATGGTATTATTACAAGTATTTTCCAGTTTTACATACTTGGTACATATTGTGTACTTGACCCCTTCCCCGTGGGCTGCGTTCATGCCGCAGGTAAGGGTAAGCAGGTGGTGGATCCTCATTCTTAGGATCTTTGCTCAGGTGTCAGAAGCTCCATTACTCCGGAGGCTTGACTTGATTTTTGGTACGATTCTCCCTGACGTTGTAGGTTTTGTGTAAATTCAGGGGCATGACGGGACCTGTCCCGTCATGGTTGTTACAAATTCTTAGAGGCCTGTAGTCCGGTTATAAATTGGGTTATTAAGGATGTAACTGTTCAGTTCTGTTTTATCTATGTTACGGGAAGGTAGTCATTTTTGGGTTAGCCTATTTTATCTTATATGGTTCTTATTTGTGAGTTTATTTCCGCTAGTTTTCTCTGATGTTGTATCACAAGGGTGCCCGGGGTAAGGCACCAGTCACGGATCCGAGGTCGGGTCGTGACACTTCGGGCTAGCTCTGTTGAGATCCCTATAATCCACGCAGACTCGGACCCTTCCATCTTTCTTCTTTACTGGCACGATATTTGCTAAGCAAGTAGGGTACTTTGCAACTCGAATTACCTTTGTGTCGAACTGCTTAGACACCTCCTCTTTGACTCTTAAACTCATGTCTGGTTTGATCTTTCTCGGCCTTTGTTTTACGGGGAGATAAGATGGCTCAATAGGCAACCTGTGTGCGACGATATTCGTACTCAAACCTGGCATGTCGTCATATGACCAAGAAAACACGTCGGTGTATTGTTTCAGGAGCTCAATCAACTCTTTCTTCTGTGTGACATTTAGGTGGGCGCTGACCCTAGTCTCTTTCACAACTCCCTCGTCGCCTAAGTTTATCAACTCAGTTTCTTCTAAATTCGGTTTAGGCCTATTCTCAAAGTTTTCCAACTCTTGGCCGAGCTCTGATTGCGGACATTCTTCCTATTTCTCAGGTTTATGCTCGCCATTTGAACTTTGTTCGCTGGTTTCATTACAAGTCATATTCGCATTATCGACAGGTTTATTAATATGATCGCTGAAAGAAGAATGCGTAAAAAAAATTAATTTAACACAAACAAGTTTTAAAGCTGCAAAAATATCCTGGAATTTATGATGAAAGCAAAATGCGAGATTAAAAATATATTAAAGAAACGTAAATGCAGGTCTGTTTTTCTTTTTTAGATATAAAGCCACATCGCTAGAACTATCATAAACTCTGCCAAGCTCCTCGGAAGGTCAGGACAGGGGTGCAAGTCCAATTATTTAGGTTGTATCCATGCTCTGCATCCCAAATGGTGGGCTCTTCCTCGTGATCCTCTGGGATCATACAACACTCTGCTTCATCTTCTCCTACGAAAAGATTCTGGAACCCTGCTGCAAGATCCTCTGGGTCAACTTCTTTCAGCATCTGGATGGTGCAGGCTTTGACGAACGATTGACTCAGGGGTGGAATGGGCATAGGCAAGGGAATGTATCCCTTTTTCCGGAGGTTCGCAGTCACCAAATCCTTCGAGGTGGGCTGGTACTCCAAACCAAAAGTGTCCTTCTTCCCAAATAACTGGATAGGCTATGTGATCCCCTTCATACCGGATCCAAGACCTCTGCCGGGCTCGTAACCATTTCTTAGCATTTCCTTGACTACCATTGTGAGAGAACGTGGCAGCTGCAACGGTCTGACCCTGCTGGCGCTCTTGATCTCATTAACATGAAAGACTGAACCATCCAACTGTTTTATGTCCTCTATGACAGGGACTGCATAATCGGTGTTGATGTTTCCCTTTTTATCCCCAAGTACTACTACTTCGCGGTGATTCCATATAAACTTTAGGCACTGATGCAATGTGGACGGGACTGCACCAGCCTCGTGAATCCACGACCTTTCTATCAACAGATTGTAACATGTAGCAATATCCAATACTTGAAATTCCACAACGAATTCTGCAGGTCCGATCAGCAGCGTGAGATCAATTTCGCCTTCGACATCCCTATGGACTCCGTCGAAACCTTTGACCCTGATATGACTTTTACGAATTTTATTGCAGTCTGTCCCCAATTTCAGCAGTGTCTACATGGGACAAATGTTGACGGCCGAACCTCCGTCAATCAGCACTGTTGAAACAATCTTGTTTGCGACCTGGATGGTGATATTCAATGCAAGATTATGTCTGACGCCACCAGCAGGTAACTCATCATCGTGAAAGGCGATTATGCGGGCCTCTAGCACTTGTCCAACTAAAGCTGTCAAGTTCTTGTCTGTTGTACCCTCTGGAACATATGCATCTTTCAGTACCTCGATGCGCAACCACGTGTGGGGCGAATGCGTGCGGTGAAAATAGAGAGATATGTGCTGATGTTTTCTTCAACTGCTCCACGACAGAATATTCCTTAGTGGGCATCTTCCTCCAAAACTCCTCAACTTCAGCCTCTGTCATGAGTTTCTTTTGTGGTACCTCACTGGCTACCTCTACAGGTGTGTAATACCTCTATGACCTGGTTATGCCTGCAGCGGTGACTTCTATGGCTTGCTTCCCAATTTCTCTGCGATCTACTCTGATTGGCGGCTCCCAGTCGGGCATCTGAGCAACTGTGATTGAACCATTAAGTTTCGGCGGCACCCTTTCCAGCTCAAATACTGCTTTCTTTCGAATATTGGCAGCAGGGGCGACGAAAGCAGAAGGTTCAACTTTCCCTTCACTTCGAACTAATCGGATGGTTCCCTCCAAGTTGTATTCCTCAACTAAGGTTATCAAGTGCACATTGGCGTCGCCGTGGTTTGGCAAGGTATTATCATGCACGTTTGGGGTAGGATCCTTCAGCTGAATTACCCCTTCTTTGATCAACGCTTCGATTTTGTCCCTGGGGGAGTAGCAACTTTCAGTGTCATGCTCTGGGCTATTGGAGTGATACGCGCAACGTTTATTCTCATCATACCATCTTGGGATAGGGTTAGGAATCCTTCCTGAAATCGGTTGGATTAAGCCTGCAGCTCGCAGCCTTTCGTATATTTGGGTTATGGGTTCAGCCAGTGGGGTGCGAACTTTGGGTGGTCTTCCTTCAAAATTCGTGTTTGGTCTGGGTGCATTGGGCGCTCTATTTTGTTGGCGGGCTTGATAGGCGGGTCGATGCGGGGCAGGATAAATGGGTGTTTGGGAAGAGTTATATATAGGTTGTGTGTGGTAGTTGGGGTGTGGGGCAGGTGTATAGTGAGGTGTGAAGTTTTGGTTACTTGTGTGGTAGTATGGGGTTTGATAGGATGGGTTTGGTATGTTATGAATGTTTCGGGTTTACGTTCTTGTATGAACATGGAAGGGGATACTGTCTCTTTCTTCTTTTGTGAAGTACTCCCGATCGTCCCTGACTGAATTGCCTAATTAGTTGCCTGCAATGCCGTCAAATTCGTAATCCTACCAGTTTTAATACCTTCCTCCACGAAGTCGCCCATTCTGACAACTTCCGTAAAATTCCGTCCGATGTCGCTTATCATTAGATCATAGTAGGTTGCGTCCTTCAAAGATTGTACGAATAGAGTGGTCATCTCACTCTCCTCCATGGGTGGTTGTACTTTTGCTGCCTCTGAACGCCATCTCATGGCGTACTCTCTGAACGTCTCCGTAGACTTCTTTTCTAACTTCATTAAATAAAACCTGTCTACAACGGTTTCTGTATTGAACCTGAATCGCTCCACAAAGTCTTGGGCCAATGTATTCCAGCTATGCCATTTCCGCGGGTCCTAGCTAGTATACCAATCTACTGCCTCGCCGGTCAAACTTCGAATGAATAACTTCATAACGACTGTTGGGTTCTTTCCTACTCCGATTAGCTTGTCACAATATGACCTCAAGTGTGCACGGGGGTTTCCCTTCCCATTGAATAAATCAAACTTGGGCACCTTGTACCCCACAGGTAGCTCCACACCTGGATGCATGCAAAGATCCTCATAATCTAATCCTTCATGACCCTTATCCGATCGCATGCTCCGAACAACTTCTTTCAAGCTATGAATCTCTTTGGCCACGTCCTCGTCCATTTTGGCTCGAGCTTCCCTCTCCATTTCCTCGTAATGATTCGTTTCCTGGGGGAGCACATGGACGGCAAAAGGCTGGGTTTCTGCTGTGTATGTTGGTGGTCTGGGTTGTTTGTTGGGGCTGGTAATAGGTACGGTGTGTAGGTATTGGGTAGTTTGGCGATTCGGGCTGATTGGGGTGAAGTAAGTAGGCGGGGGCTAAGATATATGGGTAGTAAGAGGATCACTTTGAGGGTGGGGTTGAGGATTGTCTAGGCGAGGGATAGTTTGATCGGTAACCGGTAGTCTTTGTGAGGAGTTTTGGGAGATATGTGGTGGCAGAGGTCGATCCGGAATAGTTTGTGAGGTAGTGGCCCTTTGCTCTGGTATAGGGGTATTCAAGCTAATGGATAAGTTCGTCAGATTCCGTAGTCTTTCCATCTCAACCTGCATATCGGCAATTTTTTGTAGTAGTTGTGCGATGCATTCTTCTTGACTGGTGACATTTCTCCCTTCCGAATGTTCTGTTTCGCCGACAGGAATAATTCCCAAACCATTTGGCTCAGACGCCCCCGAGCCAGTCATGTCATCATTCCGTGCCTTGGACCTGGTAAAGTGTTGATGTTCTGACATTGTTGAATCAAATACGAACCGGCCCTTTTTGGGGAAATAATAAATCCTTCAGTATGTAGCAAACGGAGTTAGCATAAAGCACATAATTTGCAGACATGTAGCAGATATATTACACATAGCACATTAAAATGTTTCCTAACATGCAGGGGGACCTCCTTATGCCAGAGGTAGGCCGAAGCGTAAAATATGAGATAATGATAAATTGGTCTGAGCCATCGGATCGAAATGCTTTTATTGGGAATAAAACTAAGATTAAATTGCAACAAAGAAATGTCAAAACTTTAGATATAAAGATTATTCCTAATGCTACATTATGCTGACGGAGAATGTGGTGGTGGTGTAATGGTGTTGCTAGGTTCTGCTCCTGCATTTTCCAAATATTGCATGATATTTTGTAGTTGATCCCACATCTCAGGAGAGATGGCGTTGCTCTCTAATCTGCACACTTTCACCCAATTGGTCATGTTGATATCCTCGAAACCCTGTTTGTTTTTGGGACTCGGACTGCCACAATCTTCCTTGAACCCTGCATAATATTCAGGTGTACCTCCTGCTTGCTCATATTTGAAATCTATTTTCTCAATGTTGTTCCATTCATCAAGGATTTTCTTCTTTCTGGGAAAGGTGCAATTTGCCCCAAACGCGACCTCTGAATCCTTCATGTCCGATCGGGGAGGGATTACCTGTTCTTAACCAAACTGGCGGAGTACACGCAGCGGAGCATATGGCTGAAGTCCCCTTAATACGATGAGCTCAATGTAATAACGGTCTTTGCTCCTTACATAAGCCTTGTTGATACGGGATAGCAGTGGGTACCTCCATTGTACTTGGTTGCTAGTGCGGGATGCCAGAAATTCATACCAATCCCTAGTACCGACCGGCGACACAAATCGCTTCATCCTGTCGTAAAAACTTACAATCCTATAATCATTGCAAAAACAAATGTCTGTCATATTCGATCGCTGATAAAAGTGTTCCATGGCCCATATCTGTAAGATGAGATTGCATCCCTCGAAGAAATTGGTTTCCCTTCGCTTGCATTTTCCCAGAGCTCGAAATATCTCAGCTAGGATCATGGGGACCAAAGTAAGTTGCGTGCCATTAATGCCTTCAAAAACCATTCGGGTCACAGAACATATGCAAGTGCTGATCCGTCCATGCTCGAGTGAAAACACTAGAGTGCCTAACAGAGCAACAACGAATGCGGTATGTCGTCTAGTTTTCCACTGTCCCAGACTGCAAGAGAACTCTTTTCTAAACGACTGATAGCTATTTTGGCGACCATATCTCTCGTACAGATAATTAGGGAAACCCAATTATTTTCAAAACAACGGAGTTCCTTTGTGTTCTTTAGGCCCATGTAATGCAAGAATCTCTTTCCAGATTGACTATAAGGGATGATTTGTCCTCTGTCTTGGTAAGCTAAGCTCGTGAAGTAGTTGATTTCTTCCAACGTGGGGGTGAGTTCGAAGTCTTGAAATCTGAACACTGCCCTATCCGGATCCCAGAACTGAATCAAGACCCTAACTATATGCTGATCTGGAGCGATGTCAAACAAAGCCATGAGACAACCTAATTTGCTTCTGATGGTCATTTTGCTATTGCCGTCGAAATTCTCCCACCAAATCTTTAGCTTTGTCGGAACACCACTCACCATTCTGATTTCAGGAATTGTTGGAATACTGCTCATCCTATACATAAAACAAAAATAAATACAAAATTTCCCAATGCTAGCATGTCACGTTAGGCTCGGATTCGTCCATCAATATCACGTAACACATAATATGTTGTTGGTCGTTGGGTCGTGAAAAACCCTTCGACAATTGGGTGGGCTTCCTAACTGTGGTGTCAATGCCAAGGATTGACCCACCTAGGGTAAATGCATGCATGCCTTAAAATAAGGGGTGGTATAGCTCTATCCTAAGTTTCTAAGATTTGGCTCACTAGACGCAAGGTTCCCGAGCGGACAACTCGAGTGAGAAGACTACGCGGCCACCAGGTAGATCGGACACTCCACGTATATTATCAATTCTCCTAAATTTGGGTTTTGAAGAAAGAATTTTGTTGATGCACCAAGCGCACCTCGCATGTAGTGTGTGATAGTGTGAATTTTCCAAAGTGGAAGAAATATGAGCGGAATGCCAGTTTAAGGAAAGCAGTAAAGCAAATAGCAATTAAAATAAATAAAACAAAATACAGCACACAAAAATTAAATGCAAAAAATGATGCCAAATAATAACCATAGGTCTGTTGTGGTTAAGAACCTTAAGTTCTCCAGTGGAGTCGCCATTTCTGTCACACCCTTTTTCGACCGCGACATTATTCTAGCGAACCCCTGCTTAATAAAAATGTTAGAAAAATAAAATAAAATGCTAAAATGTTAAAAGGGTGCTAAAAGTGCTAAAGGGTTCGCGGAGTCGCCACCTAATTAAATTAGGTGAATTAGGACACCTAAATGTTAACTAGTTTAAAGTAAACATTAACTCCATTTTAATGGTCTGCTAAACTTAATGAGATTCTGGGTAAGGGTTCTTTATTATCCTAAAGGGAGGGGATTAGGCACCCTAAGGATCCGCTAACTTGCGGTTGTCCGTTCAAACATGGGGTTGATTATTATGCCATAGAAGAATGCATGTTTTAAAGTATTTAAGCAAATGATATTTATAAGTGTAAGTGTATTTTAGCCTGCATAAAAATGTAAGATTCATTTAAAATACATAAAGCTAATCTTAGTTGAAGACATGCACTTAAAAAGTAGTTAGAAAACATATGAAATTATTCTATAGGGTATATATGTGGCTTAGTATAATATAGAAGTAATAAGGCAAAACCTATGATGACGAAAAATAGGATGTGAAAATATATCATGCAAAGGTTAATGGTCCTACAATTTATATATATATATATATATATATTTATGTGAATGCTAGTAAGTGTTTTTTTATTTTTTTTATTTTTTGTTTTTATTTTTTAGGAGATGGGTTTATTGTGCTAGAAAATAACATTTTTTAGCTACCTAAGTGATTGTACCCAAAGATTACTAAGTGTTTTAATGATTTGAGCAACTAACTAATTACTTAAGAGGGAGCAAATCTCTAATATCAAACTACTTACTAATCTATGATTCAAGGTTTAAACTATACTAAGTGTAGCGTTAATAGTGCAATGTCAGTCAAATAATTTACAACAAATAAATGGGGAAGAAAGGATCAATAAATGACTCGAAGGAAAGACGATGTCTTTTCGCCGGTGGTTTTGGAATTCCAATGCGGAAAGAGAAATGCACATAGACTGCGGGTTTTCATTTGCTGTAGCTTGTGATGAGTCTCACCATGAGACTCTTCATTTTTTTTTTTTGCTCCGATGCATTTCCTTCTCCGGACAGCGAACCGAGGCAGCGTATCAAGTCGTCGATTCACTCGGAGAATGCGATTATGCGATAGAAAGGAAAAAATGAAGCTTTTGCGAAAATTGCTGATTCTTAATGTCGGATTGCTTTCTCTGGATAGTAAAAGCTTTTTTTTTTACCGAAAAAGTCTTACCTTCAGTATGTATATTAGGTTCTTCTGCTGCGGAAAACACTAATGTCTTTTCATATGTAGGTTGTTGGTTTATATAGTCGTCATTAGGAGTTCTGATTTTGGTAGGATTTTAAGGCTGATTTGGTGTGATATTTGGTACTGATTCGACAGGTTTCTTATGGTAAGATTTGATATGATTTCGAGTGATTTTTTTACCAAAATAAGTGTTGATTTGGTTCGATTTTGGGCTGAGATTTTAGGTAGGTTTGTGGGGAGGCTGCGGATGTGAGTACGAGGATGAAGGGGAGCGTACGCCGGATTATCCGGCGCGAATCGCGGGTGCATGGAGTGTGGGGGTGCGGCGGTTGCTCGACTCTTTTAGGGTTTGTGGGTGTTATGTGTGATTTAGACGAAAATGGGGGGGGGGTGTCGGCTGCTTTAGGGATTTAGGTTTTCGTCTTTTTGTTTAAAGGGGTTGTTAGGGATAAAGTAACGTTATAGGCTGCTGGCAATATGAAGTGGGCCGCGGGTCAAGGGAATTGGGTTGGGCTGGTCGAAAAAATGAGGGGGAGTTGGGCTGGTGAGTTGTTTAATTAGGTATTAGTGTTAGGAGTTTTAGGTATAATTAATTAATGGGAAATAAATGGGTTTAAATTATTATTAAATTACTTAAATGCTAAATGCGGATATGATATTTAAAGATTGCTTAATGCTTTTATAAATGTGACGCATGTATTTGATTAAAATTAGTTTAATATGAGTTTAAATTATTACAAAAATAAAGATGGGCGTACTATTTAATTAGTGCTTATTATTTTATAAAATCTTATTTATTATGTGTATTTTGCGATGTTAAATTAAAACTGAATGGGGTTTAGATTAAATTATTAAATTATTTAAATGCTAAATGTAGATATGATATTTAAGGATTGCTTAATGCTTTTATGAATGTGACGCTATTATTAAAATGCATGTATTAGATTAAAATTAATTTAAATTACAAATCATAATTATGAAACTGTCTTGCGTATTAATAAATGCGACTATGCTATTTGACACGACGTCATTGCTAAATTATTTATTTATTTACGTATTTATTATTATTAATTATCATTAAGAATTGTTTGAGTTTTAATTAATGGGAAATAGGGCTTATGAATAATATTCATGAAACTGTTGTTATTAAAATGATGAATGCGGATGTGAGACTCAAGGTGTGTACGTAAAAATGTGGTGTCATTATTAAATTGCTTATTTGTGTCTGCATTAATGTTTTATTGTCGCGTTTTATTACTATAAAATTATTTAAAATTATTTTGAAAAATTAGTGTAATTTTATAGTTAGTGACTGGACGGGAGGGTCAAAATTGGGTGTCAACACCCCCTCCCCCCTCCCCAGCCCCTACCCCCAACGGTAACATTACCGTTGGGCAACATGCCAACAACCTAATTATTCTTTTAATTAACGTTACCGGTCCGGACCGAATTGTTTTGCCGGATTTTTTCCCATAACCCGTGCGGGTTGGGGTTGGACCCAAACCAACCCCCAACCCATTAAGTCTTACCGGTTCGAACCTGACCGGATTCCTTATCGGGTCGACCGATCCGATTACTGGTTAACCCGAATCGGTAGACAGGTATACTTTCAACAATGCCCAAATACTATACGTAGGTGTCGTACACAAATAATATTGAAAAATATGATACGTGAAAATCATATATTACAGACTAATTGTTTTGTTTAGATTTTAAAAGTGAGCAACTTCAACTAACGTTAGTATAAATATCACATTAATTTTTGTAAAGTAAATACAAAGTGGAGAAGTTTTACCATTTTTGGTGGTGCACTAATAGAATATTTCTCAATATTTTTTCATTAATTGTATTAATTGTATATCTCCTATTTTAGGTAGAACTATAATCCTTTTGTAATTAGGTTAATTAGTTACCTAGTTTGTATCATATATATATATATATATATATATATATATATATATATATATATATATATATATATATATATATATATATATATATATAGTTCTCGATCACACCTTTTTTTACGTTGGCACCTAACCCACGTCGGAACCCTAGCCTTCGACCTCTCTCGGTGGCCCCCCTCTTTTCCCACGACGGAACCCTAGTTTTCCAGCCATTATCCCTCTTTCTTCCTCCTAAATTTCCTCTTCCATGGCTGACAAAATCAAATTCTATCCGGCACTTTTCGTAAACAACATTAAAAACTTCATCCATGTGATTCTTAAGATGGAAAAGGGTCAATACTCCTCATGGACGGAATTTTTCAAACGAAAGTACACTTTAACCTATCCACTCAGACTATCTCACATATACCTAAAAATCCAAAATTAGCCAAGCTTGATCCGAATTGAAATACGTCCATGCGTGAAGATTAATGCGCTCACTTCCCAACGCACTTGGGATCTTGCCCCGAGATCAGAGGGGGTGAATGTGATTCATTGCATGTGGCTATATCATCACAAATTCAGAGATAATGGTGAGCTTGAACGCCATAAGGCGAGACTTGTGGCAAATGACACGGAGTAACAAGAGGGAGTTGACTGTGGTGAGACCTTCAGTCCAGTGGTTAAACCAACCACTATTCTCATTGTTTTGATCATAGATATGTGGTACACCCCGTATTTCCAATATATTGAGATGAGAACGTGCGTAAGGAATTGAGATTTGAATTTTGGAAAGAAAGAAATATTTCTTTTTCTTAAAGAAAAATATCGGAAATTTGTGAAGGAAAAAGTTTATTAATTGGAATTTGATTCTCAAATTTGGTATTTGGGACTTATAGATTATATTAGAATTTTGGATTTTAAGTTCTGGATTTGGTCATGTGTGGCCCACGGAAAAAATTTACGGTTTGGTGGGGCCCACACGATTTTGAGATATTTTGGCCAAATATTGATATTTTGGAGATGAAATAATTTTTGAAGAATCGGAGAGGGACACGTGTCACCCCCACTTGTCTTGGTCTTGAAAGACTTGGACCTTAGTTATTTAGAGACAAGTGGACAAGTGGGCCATATGGGTCCCACTCCACTTGTCTTGCTACACTTAGTCCATACACTTGTCAAGCATCCAACCTATGAGATACATTATATATGTATACAAGTGCAAGACTTGCACAACACTTAGAAAAAATCCCATCTCCTTTCCTTGAAGAACTCTCGACCAAGGGCCACTTTTGGAGACCAAAATTGTTCAATATTTGATGATAAATCCTCAAACTCAATACTAAGCTCCCTAATGAAGTTCTAAGCCTAGATAAACCCTTAAACCCCAAGAACCATGATGGGCCGAGAATAGAGAGGGTGAAACCCTAAGTTTTATCAACCTTTTGGAAGTGAAATACAAAGTGAAGTTGTGTATAAGTTCATGGGGGTCACATATATGTAATTGGAACTTGAAGAAGTGGAGCGAAACGAAAACTGCGGACCATATACCCCCGGACTGTTTTGGACGTTTTTTAGGCCTAAAATGAGGTAATAATTCTTCTTCCTTTGCAGTAATTGGATATTACTTATTGTTATTTTTAAGGGATGAATTTATGTTAAGGAAGAAATGGAAAATAAGATGTGTATGTGATAGATATGTCGTTGGCCGATTTGAGGCAATTTTATGTCATTGATTTCGTTGGTTATATTGTTGTTGTTGTTATCCACACTTGTCACATGTTAAAATGAGGTAATATGGTTTTTGATAAGTTGGTATATCATATATAGAAGTGTTGGAACTTGAATTGGAATAAAATGGACTAAAGAAAGAGTTATCGGATTGTTATAGTTGTTGTTGGCCGAAAAAACTGCCTAAAACTGTTAGACGTCGTTGTGTCGTTTTTATGGACCATTTTGGGGTGTTGTTATGCTGGAAAATCATCCCCTAAACATGCATGATTAATGTAGTAATTGGCTAATAAAAGTCCTAAGGAATAAGGGTATAAAAAGAGTGTTAAAGGATTCACATTGTACCCTTAAATGTTGGTTTATTATGGACTGTTTAGTGGACTGTTTTGTATAGGTTGTGGGGCAGAATTTTACACGTCAAGTTAGGCGTGTAATCCCCTTTGGTTAACTGTTGGTTGTGCATTTGTTATACCCCGTAGTTCCAGGGTATGTATGTGAGGACGTATGTACGAGATTACGACAGAAATTTTGGAAAGAAAGAAAGAAGTGATTTTTTTGTACGGAAAAGTTCCGGGTTTTGTGAAGGAAAAAGGTTCGTTGATGGGATTTGGATTCCCAGATTTGGTATTTGGACTTCTTGGATTATATTAGAATTTTGGGATTTTATTTTCAGAAATGGTCACGTGGGGCCCACGGGAGAAATTTACGGTTTTGTGGGGCCCACTTTGTTTTTGAGATTTTCGGTATTTTGGGTATTTTCGGAAGACGGAATATTTTGATTTAATCGGGGCGACACGTGTCACCCCATGTGGCACCCTTGGTGGAGGGACAAGTGGCTGGCTAGCCACTGTCCTCGCCGAATGGCCAATACACTTGGCACCATTTTCGTTGGCCATGTGGTGTGGTGGGACCCACACACACATGGCCCAATCTTGACCCTACACTTACATTGATCTTGGCCCTTGATTCTTCTATAAATACCCCATAGTGCAAGACATTATATTCATCCACTTAAAGACTTTCCAAGGCAAAAATATCCTCCTCGAGTAGTTTCCGTCCACCCTCCCCCACGTGTAGAAAATACTTTGAGTATTATTGTATAATCCCAAATACCTTGTCCTAGTATCCCTAGTAGTATTCCAAAGTTGTTTCAATACTAGGAGCCCGGAAATACTACTTTATTCCAATAGTCGCAAAATGAAACCCTAGAAAAATCTTCCTAGATTGGTTGAAGTGTTAAGAGAAGTTGTTTAGAAACTTCTAAGGTCGCTGAGCGGGTTGGAGCGTATGGAATCGAGCTAAACGTTGCTCAGGATCGACTTATAAATCTTGGATAATTTTGGGCTTATCGAGGTAATGATCTATGTCCCCCTATTGTAATTGGATATTACATATTGTAGTAGTTATACTTGAGTATATTATATTGGAAGGATGATTATAAAGGATTGAACTGTATTTACATTCGACCGCATTACGGTAGACTTATGTAGTACTATTGTGAAGCGAATTGAACACGTCCAGGTTAGACGTGTAATCCTGAGTTGTTGGCACAGTACGGCCCACGATAGGAGGAGATTTATGTGATAGCGGGGAGGTCTTTGCGAATTTTACGTAGAATAAGGAATCTTGTATTTAGAATATTCTACGAAGAGATCTAGAAGTTGATAGACGTTTTATGGCCAGTATAGGTGGAAGTACTACGAGTAGCGTATTCTACTTGAAGGGTGGAAAAGGCTAGCAAGCGTCAGTACTGGAGCATTTTGCTAATTGTCGATAATCGTCGCGAGGTATGTGAACCTCTTCTATCTTTTCTAGCATGATTGTTGTGAACTATGTAGTACGGTAGATGTACATGTGCTAAGTGAATTGGTTGGTTTAAAACATAAAGTGTTATAATAGCTTTATGGGAAGTTAGTTATAACGACTTTATGTAGGTAAAAGAATGATTTATTGATTTTAGAAGTTAAGAGACTTGATCTTGAAAGATAAGAGACTTGACTTATAAATGACTTGATAGGAAATATTAAGGACTTGGTTTGTGTTAAACACAGGAAACCGCTTTTATGAGAAATGGGTATTTGGTCTTTAAAAGGAACTTGATTTCTAAAAGAAAAGAGACTTGAGGAATCAAGAGTTTTGGTTTAAAAGAGAGACATGGTTTTGTCTTGAATTGGTTTAAAACATAAAGTGTTATAACAGCTTTATGAGAAGTTAGTTATAACGACTTTATGAAAGCAAAAGAATGGTTTTATCATTGGTTTTAAAATGGTAACTTGATTTAAGTATAGGTTACTTGTTTTGAAAAGAGTAAGTATTTGAGTTTTAAAGAGTATACTTGATGTTGTTTTAAAAGGAAGGCACTTGGTTTAAAAAGTATAGAGTACTTGATTTTAAAAGTCTTGTAAAGGTTTTTACGAAAGTAAAGTAATTTGGTTTGAAAAGGAAAGGTGTTTTTGATACTACGAGTATTAGTATCTTTTACGTAAAAGAGGTCTTTTTGAAAGAATGAAAGTAGGTAATATTTTTGGGTTTTGAAACCCGTATTGTTGACATAAAATGAAAGTACCTTGAGTTGTGTGTAACTTGTCTATGTTTGCGTGTGATAGCTTTGTCGTGCTAGTATTGTATTTCTATACCACCGCGTCTCTCGATGGAGGGCCGGCTGATTTGTTATGATCTTACTTGACGCGTCTGCAGTGACGAGCATTCCACTGCACGTCATGTTATTATTCCATGGACTAGCTCTCCGAGGTTTTACCGATTCGGCTTGGTATCCGTAGTTGGCTCTCGTACTTGCCCGAAGTCGTGGTGTTTCGCGATATCCGTAGTTAGCCTTCGTACTTGCCCCGTTCAGTTTTGTGACGAAGTCTCGTGATTCCGGCTTGGTATCTGGTAGTTAGTCTTCGTACTTGCCCCGGCCAGCTACGTGGCGCAGGCTTGGTATCTGATAGTTGGCTTTCGTACTTGCCCTGGGTCAGCTTCGTGGTATGGTTATGTAGATTTGTCGGTACGGCCTTGGTATCTGGTAGTTGGCTTTCGTACTTGCCCCGGTCCGTCGAGGATGCGGCTTGGTATCTGGTAGTTAGTCTTTGTACTTGCCCCGTACGGTTGTTATGACACAGGTGGGACCTGGTGTTCATGTGTATTCCTTGGTGTTGTTATATCATAGATCGGCGATGAGGAATGTATTCCACGGGCGGGATTGATGTTGTGGGCGTGAGACCCATAGTTATATTTGAGTGATGACTTTGGCGCGTGAGTCCCCGACTTGACATGATCGCTATACATGTATATCGTAGTTTGGTTATCATATATGTCTCTGCTTTTTTTATAGACTACTATAATTTCATTTACTGATATTTTCGCCACATACTTGGTACTGTTATCGACCTCGCGGGCTGCGTTCATGCCGCAGGTAGAGGTACATCGGTTGTGGATCCTCGCCCATAGGATCACAGTTCAGCGTTTTAGGAAGCTCCGTTTCTCCGGAGGCTCATCTTTGGTATAGTCCCCTGTCAGTGTAGTTACTTGTACATTCGTGGTATGGCGAACCCTGCCCCATCATAGTTATGGTTACATTCTTAGAGTGCAGCATCTTTGTGGGCAGGGTTTGTAAAAGGATTTAACTGTTCAGGTTGATATATATATGTACATATTCAGGAAGGTGACCGTTTTGGTTAGCCTGTTTCATACTTTATGTCTTGTCTCATGTTTTAATTTTTATTTCTGCTGATTTTCTCTGATGTTGTATCACTAGGGTGCCCGGGGTAAGACACCAGTCACGGGCCCGGGATCGGGTCGTGACAGCCTTAAATGTGGCGTGTTGGTTGATGAATATGGGCCTTGGAAAAGGTGGAAAAGTACGTAGAAACAAAGGAAGTGCTGCCCAATTTTCCGTAGAATTAGAGGGCCATTATTTGTTATAAGTCTTATACTAAGTAAGTATGATATTGATAGAAGTGTTATCGTTATGATAGGTTGAAGTACTACGTGTAGCATAGTGTACTTGGCTTAAGGAATAGACGATGAGGTTGAAGTACTTTGGAGCATTTTGCTACGTGTCGTATTGGTTAGTCGTCACGAGGTATGTGAACTTCTTCCTTCTATCGACATGACTTATTCTTGAAGTATACTTACCTTGTTATAGGAAGTATTTATGTTATTGATTTTATGCTAAAGGCATGTCTAGAATATTCCTAAGTTTTTACCAAGTCTTATGGGGGATGTTGGTAAGAGTCGTTAGGAAGTATTGGAGTCGAGTTGATATTGCTAATTTACTACACTAATGAGAATAAGTATCAATCAAGTCATTGCAGAGTTAATAAAAATGTATAGATTAATCAATTATATTTAAATGAGTAGAATCTTCCATCTGCGTAGAAACTAATATGAGACAAAATTGTATTATATTTTCTAGATCATGGCTGTTTTAACAAGATCGTTATAAACGAGTATAACCTATTCACGGCTCCTATAAGTATTAATTTTGAAAGTATAGGAGACTTGATTTTCGAAAGTACATGAGACTTGATTTTTGAAAGTAAAGTAAATTGATTTGAAAAGTATATGTTACTTGATTTAAAGAGTACAAGTAACTTGATTTAAATGTATAAGTTACTTGATTGATTTAAAGAGAATAAATGACTTGATTTTGAAAGAAGAAGTAACTTGATTTAAAGGTATGGGTTACTTGATTTTAAAAGAAGTAACTTGATTTAATGGTATGGGTTACTTGATTTTGAAAGAAGAAGTACTTAGTTTTAAAGGTATAAGTTACTTGAGTTTAAAGGAAGAAATAACTTGGTTTTAATAGTGAAAGTACTTTTGGGTTCAACTCCCTAATATTACATGATATGTACGATGAATGTACATAGTACTTTTGCGGTTCAACTCCCTAATATTGCATGAAATGATTCTTTTTATAAAGGATAGATGTACATAGTACTTTTGGGTTTATTTCCCTAACATTACATGATTTGAGTCTTCTTGTAAAGAATTGATGTACATAGTACTTTGGGTTCATTTCCCTAATGTTACATCACACGATAATGCCTTGGTTTATTTAAAAGGAAAGATGTGATGGTGCTTTAGTTCTAAAATGAAAGTTGTTATAACGACTTTATGGGAAGTTTGTTATAACAGTTTTATGGAAAGTCAAGAGATGGTTTAAAATGTTATAAGGAAATCATGTGAGAATGTCCATGATTAAATCCTTAATATAGTACATAAAATGAAAGTGTCTTGAGTTTATAAAGTGAATGTACGGCGGACTACATTGTTGTAATGGATCTTAATCCTTAGTGAAATATGTGATAGTGCCTTGGTGTTATAAAATGAAAGACTTGTTAGTGTCTTAGTTTATTTTAGAAAGGAAGGCATGGTATTGTCTTGGTTTATTCTAGAAAGGAAGGCATGGTATGGTCTTGTTAATTCTATAAAGGAAGGCATGGTATTTGTCTTGGAAATTCTGAAAAGGAAGGCATGGTATTGTCTTGAAAATTCCGAAAAGGAAGGCATGGTATTGTCTTGGAAATTCTAAAAAATGAAGGCATGGTATTGTCTTGAGTACATTATATTTTGTTCTAATGAGAGTCAAAAGATTGTAACTTACATATGTTTCCTCATGATAGTATTTCGTGCAAGTGTTACATTCTCACATCACCGCGTCCCTCGTTAAAGGGCCGGCAACCTTGTGTTGTTCATTACGGGTTCAATTTCTCGGGTTACTATACATTTCATAGAATTGCTCTCCATGCTGCGGGTTCAACTCCCATGACATCAGTTTGTGGATTTGCTCTCCACGATGCGAGTATTGCGTATATGCTCATTGCGGGTCTAAAGGGCCTATGCGAGTGAAATAGTCTCATGCGGATGAAATAGTTCTATGCGGATGAAATAGTCCTATGCGAGTCCACATGACTCATGCGGGTGAAATAGTCTCATGCGGGTGAAATAGTCCCATGAATAGGATTGTATAATGATATTACAGGCGGGTGGCCCTAAATTGATCATGACCCTCCTATTTTGAAATAGAACAGTTTACTCTCATTACTCTGCTTTTAAAAAGGCACATTGTACTGGTAGTTGATTATTATACTTGTCTATTGTTATTTGTTTGGTCTGTTATAATCTCATCTACAGTAGTACAGTGATACAGGGATACAATAGTACAGAGGTACTGTGATACAAGGTACAGTTGACTCTTATTTTATATGGCACGGTATGATCTGGTATTTGATTTTCATACTTGCCCCTGTCATTCTTTTGTACAGTTACGATCTTCTTTACTGTACTTTATTTCCATTCCATACTTAGTACTTGTTGTACTGACCCCCTTCGGGGAGCTGCGTTCATGTCCGCAAGTCTAGGTACTCAGTTGTGGATCCGCGAGCTTAGGATCCTTGTTCGACATTTTGACATGGCTTCAATATTCCGGAGTCCGTCATTATGGCTAGGTATATTCAGGGGTACGGCGGGGCCTTGTCCCGTCATAGTAATTGTCCAAACTCTTAGAGGAATGTATTCATATATGGGCTGGACTGGTGAGAGTTGTATTTACCTTGTTGTACGGTTGTAGGCCCATTCGAGCGTTATATATCATGGCAGCCTTTCCGGCTTTGCCTTTGTTTAAAGAAAAAAAAATGAGTGTTATTTATCTTCTGCGGTTTACTTGTGTTGTATGGGTAGAAGGGTGCCCAGGTAGGGCACCAGTCGCGGGCCCGGGGTTCGGGTCGTGACAGAGTAGTATCAGAGCAGTTAGTCCTCGGAATGTCTACAGACCGTGTATAGTAGAGTCTTATTTATCGGTGTGTTGTACACCACATCCATAAACAGGAGGCTATAGTACATTTAGGATTGGGTTCTATTCTTCCCACTCTGAGATCGTGCGATAGAGCTGTGTTGTTAGGGTAGTCTCTCCCTAACGTATTATTGTGGTTGTAGCTATGAGAAAGGCAACGGTGGCCCAGAAAGGATTATATGGACTTCGTATCCAGGTTGGTAAAACTATTGTATAGTTGGTATAATGATGATGTGTATCTGTACGAGCATATTTATTTGAGGCCTTGTGTGTTGCCTGAAGTGATTATGGATTACCATGAGTTGGTTAAGCCTTAATAATTGCTTGGAAGGTGTGAAACAGTTTATTGAATCCACACCTAGGCATTATATATGTGCTAATTTGGAATAGTCAGGAGGTAATGGACTGTCTAAGGTTGTGAAAACCTCTTAGGAGATCGTGTTCAATTGACTTAAGGATATACTATGTTGTTAGATTAAGTTGTGTTGTACGCTTAAGTGATTTTGTGAATAATATTGGTACGGAGTAAATAGAGTTGTTGTGAGTAAGACAACAAGATTTTGAGATTTTGATAAGCTACCTTATCTGTATGTGGGGACTGATAATGTAAGCTTGGTACATAAAAAAATTGTGAACCTTAGAATATTGATAACCGCCGAGACCTTAGATGTATAAGACCTTCTCGGGTAGTAAGAGTTATTTCAGACCAAGAATGAGAGTTAAGTGCGATGATGGGTCGGGTTGTGGACCAATTGCGGGTTGATCCGTAGCCTGGAATGGAGCGGGGTCGGTTGGAGGTGGTCCCGCTATGTGATAGGGTCACGAGGGTGCAAAACCCAAGTCTAGTTAATCGTTGTACGAGTTCGTGGAGGCGTTCCACCAGAACCGGGTCGTGGAGCCGAAAATGGCCTTAAAATTGTTGGATGTAGTGACTCCAAGGATTGGGAAACAAAAGCAATATTTGAAAGTATGTACGTATACTAGAATAAGTTGGAAGTACGAGAAGAGTACGACAAGAAAGAAAAGGAGCGAACAAGTGTTAAAAGCATTGAAGTGGTTATAGTTATGAGTAATGAAGGTACGAAAAGAGAATCCTTTTACGCCATGAATGGGAGTAAATGGTGGTGATATACCCTCTAGATGTGATTCCTCGTTTGGCTTTGATTGATGTATATGCATGTGTGATATATTGTGATCATATGTGGCATAATTGGTTTCGTTGAGTGTAGTTTAAGGAGACTACACCAAGATTTGATTAGCATGAACCTAGTATGAACATTCGGAACGAATGTTTCTAAGGGGGGAAGGATGTTACACCCCGTATTTCCAAGAGATTGAGATGAGAACGTGCGTAAAGAATTGAGATTTGACTTTTTGGAAAGAAAGAAAGATTTTTTTTTCTTAAGGAAAAATATCGGGAATTTGTGAAGGAAAAAGTTTATTAATTGGAATTTGATTCTCAAATTTGGTATTTGGGACTTATAGATTATATTAGAATTTTGGATTTTAAGTTCCGTATTTTGTCATGTGGAGCCTGCGGGAAAAATTTACGATTTGGTGGGGCCCACAAGATTTTGAGATATTTTGGCCAAATATTGATATTTTGGAGATGAAATATTTTTTGACGAATCGGAGAACAACACGTGTCAACCCCACTTGTCTTGGTCTTGGAAGACTTTGACCTTAGATATTTAGAGACAAGTGGACAAGTGGGCCATGTGGGTCCCACTCCACTTGTCTTGCTACACTTAGTCCATACATTTGTCAAGCATCCAACCTATAAGATACATTATATATGTATACAAGTGCAAGACTTGCACAACACTTAGAAAAAATCCCATCTCCTTTCCTTGAAGAGCTCTCGGCCAAGGGCCACTTTTGGAGACCAAAATTGTTCAATCTTTGATGATAAATCCTCAAACTCAAGACTAAGCTCCCTAGTGAAGTTCTAAGCCTAGATAAACCCTTAAACCCCAAGAACCATGATGAGACGAGAATAGAGAGGGTGAAACCCTAAGTTTCATCAATGTTTTGGAAGTGAAATACAATGTGAAGTAGTGTATAAGTTCATAGGGGTCACATATATGTGATTGGAACTTGAAGGAGTGGAGCGAAACGAAAACTGTGGACCATATACCCCCGGACTATTTTGGACGTTTTTGAGGCTTAAAATGAGGTAATAATTCTTCTTCCTTTGCAGTAATTGGATATTACTTATTGTTATGTTTAAGGGATGAATTTATGTTAAGGAAGAAATGAAAAATAAGATATGTATGTGATAGATATGTCGTTGGCCGATTTGAGGCAATTTTGTGCCATTGGTTTCGTTGGTTATATTGTTGTTGTTATCCACACTTGTCGCATGTTAAAATGAGGTAATATGGTTTTTGATAAGTTGGTATATCATATATAGAAGTGTTGGAACTTGAATTAGAATAAATGGATTAAGGAAAGAGTAATCGGATTGTTATAGTTGTTGTTGGCCGAAAACCTGCCTAATACTGTTAGACGTCATTGTGTCATTTTTATGGACCGTTTTGGGGTGTTGTTATGCTGGAAAATCATCCCCTAAACATGCATGATTAATGTAGTAATTGGCTAATAAAATTCCTAAGGAATAAGGGTATAAAAAGAGTGTTAAAGGCTTCACATTGTACCCTTAAATGTTGGTTTATTATGGACTGATTAGTGGACTGTTTTGTATAGGTTGTGGGGCAGAATTTTACACGTCAAGTTAGGCGTGTAATCCCCTTTCGTTAACTGTTGGTTGTGCCTTAAATGTGGCGTGTTGGTTGATGAATACGGGCCTTGGAAAAGGTGAAAAAGTACATAGAAACAAAGGAATTGCTACCCAATTTTCCGTAGAATTATAGGGCCATTATTTGGTATAAGTCTTATACTAAGTAAGTATGATATTGATAGAAGTGCTATCGTTATGATAGGTTGAAGTACTACGTGTAGCATAGTCTACTTGGCTTAAGGAATAGCCGATGAGGTTGAAGTACTTTGGAGCGTTTTGCTACGTGTCGTATTGGTTAGTCGTCACGAGGTATGTGAAATTCTTCCTTCTATCGACATGACTTATTCTTGAAGTATACTTACCTTGTTATTTGGAGTATACACGGCTTGTTTCTAGAAGTATGCTTGCCTTGTTATAGGAAGTATTTATGTTATTGATTTTATGCTAAAGACATGTCTAGAATATTCCTAAGTTTTTACCAAGTCTTATGGGGATGTTGGTAAGAGTCGTTAGGAAGTATTGGAGTCGAGTTGACCTTGCTAATTTACTACACTAATGAGAATATGTATCAATCAAGTCATTGCAGCGTTAATGAAAATGTATCGATTAATCAATTATATTGAAATGAGTAGAATCTTCCATCTGCGTAGAAACTAAGATGAGACAAATTTGTATTACATTTTCTAGATCATGACTGTTTTAACAAGATCGTTATAAACGAGTATAACCTATTCACGACTCCTATAAGTATTAATTTTGAAAGTATAGGAGACTTGATTTTCGAAAGTACATGAGACTTGATTTTTGAAAGTGTAGTAACTTGATTTGAAAAGTATATGTTACTTGAGTTAAAGAGTACAAGTAACTTGATTTAAAGGTATACGCTACTTGATTGATTTAATGAGAATAAATGACTTAATTTTGAAAGAAGAAGTAACTTGATTACTTGATTTAAAGGTATGAGTTACTTGATTTTGAAAGAAGAAGTACTTGGTTTTAAAGGTATAAGTTACTTGAGTTTAAAGGAAGAAGTAACTTGGTTTTAATAGTAAAAGTACTTTTGGGTTCAACTCCCTAATATTACATGATATGTACGGTGAATGTACATAGTACCTTTGGGGTTCAACTCCCTAATATTGCATGAAATGATTCTTTTTATAAAGAATAGATGTGCATAGTACTTTTGGGTTTATTTTCCTAACATTACATGATTTGAGTCTTCTTGTAAAGAATGGATGTACATAGTACTTTGGGTTCATTTCCCTAATGTTACATCACAAGATAATGCCTTGGTTTGTTTAAAAGGAAAGATGCGATGGTGCTTTAGTTTTCTAAAATGAAAGTTGTTATAACTGCTTTATGGGAAGTTTGTTATAACAGTTTTATGGAAAGTCAAGAGATGGTTTAAAATGTTATAAGAAAATCATGTGAGAATGTCCATGATTAAATCCTTAATATAGTACATAAAATGAAAGTGCCTTGAGTTTATAAAGTGAATGTACGGAGGACGTACATTGTTGTAATGGATCTTAATCCTTAGTGAAATATGTGATAGTGCCTTGGTGTTATAAAATGAAAGACTTGTTAGTGTCTTAGTTTATTTTAGAAACGAAGGCATGGTATTGTCTTGGTTTATTTTAGAAAGGAAGACATGGTATTGTCTTGTTAATTCTAGAAAGGAAGACATGGTATTTGTCTTGGAAATTCTGAAAAGGAATGCATGATATTGTCTTGAAAATTCTAAAAAGGAATGCATGATATTGTCTTGACTTCATTATATTTTGTTTTAATGAAAGTCAAAAGATTGTAACTTGCATATGTTTCCTCATGATAGCCTTTCGTGCAAGTGTTATATTCCCACATCACCGCGTCCCTCGTTAAAGGGCCGGCAACCTTGTGTTGTTCATTACGGGTTCAATTTCCCGGGTTACTATACATTTCATGGAATTGCTCTCCATGCTGCGGGTTCAACTCCCATGATATCATTCCGTGGATTTGCTCTCCACGATGCGAGTATTGCGTATATGCTCATTGCGGTTCCACAGGGCCTATGCGAGTGAAATAGTCTCATGCGGGTGAAATAGTCTTATGTGTAACAAATAGTCCTATGCGAGTCCACAAGACTCATGCGGGTGAAATAGTCTCATGCGGGTGAAATAATCCCATGATAGGATTGTATAATGATATTACGGGCGGGTGGCCCTAAATTGATCATGACTCTCCTATTTTGAAATAGAACAGTTTACTCTCATTACTCTGCTTTTAAAAAGGCACAGTGTACCGATAGTTAATTATTATACTTTTCTCTTGTTATTTGTTTGGTCTGTTATAATCTCATCTACAGTAGTACAGTGATACAAGAATACAATAGTACAGGGGTACTGTGATTCAAGGTACATTTGACTCTTATTTTATATGGCACGGTAGGATCTGGTTTGATTTTCATACTTGCCCCTGTCATTCTTTTGTACAGTTATGATCTTGTTTAATGTACTTTATTTCCGTTCCATACTTAGTACTTGTTGTAATCGATCTTCTGGGCCGCGTTCATGTCCGCAGGTCTAGGTACTCAGTTGTGGATCCGCGAGCTTAGGATCCTTGTTCAACATTTTGAGATGGTTCCAATGTTTCGGAGTCCGTTATTATGGCTAGGTATATTCAGGGGTACGGCGGGGCCTTGTCCCGTCATAGTAATTGTCCAAACTCTTAGAGATCTGTATTCATAAGTGGGCTAGACTGGTGAGAGTTGTATTTACCTTGTTGTACGGTTGTAGGCCCATTCGAGCGTTATATATCATGGCAGCCTTTCCGGCTTTGCCTTTGTTTAAAGAAAAAAAAATGAGTGTTATTTGTCTTCCGCGGTTTACTTGTGTTGTATGGGTAAAAGGGTGTCCAAGTAGGGCACCAGTCGCGGGCCCGGGGTTCAGGTCGTGACAATATGGGAAAGAACTGGCCGATTCATCAACTTGATGTGAAAATGCGTTCATACATGGAGATTTGAAAGAAATCGTATATATGCATCATTCGTCTGGCTTTGTGCATCCAGATGCTCCTCAGTATGTCTGTCGTCTTCGAAAGTCACTCTTGTCACGACCCGTTCCGGGGCCCGTGACTGGTGCCTTACCGGGGCACCCAAGTAGTCATACATCAGAGTAACCAGCGGAATATAAAACAAGACAGGAAACAGTTTATAAAATAAGACATACGCTTATGTGAGAAAACGCCGCTTTCTGCATATATATAAAACATGGTTTTAGATTACATCCGAGCATCGCATACAACATGACTACAGCACTTAAGGAAATATACAACTATGGCGGGACAGGGCCCGCCATACCCCGATCGCATAAAACTATCTACAACAGTGAGATCATACCCAAAGTAGAGCCTCCTAAAAGATGGAGCTCCCGACACCAACGTAGATCCTAAGAATGTGGATCTAGCACTGCTTGCCCTTACCGCGGCATGAACGCAGCCCAAGGAGGTCGACAACAGTACTAAGTATATGAAATCAGAAATACTTAAATGAAAACATATCATTTTAAAATCGCTTTGCAAGTATGTATGAAACAACCAAGGGACCGCATATAAGTGCCACATCATAAACAAGAGCAACAATAGGTAAATCGTAATGTGTCTTTTCTAGTCGCGAATGATCAAAGCAGGCCACTCGCCCATATTATCATTCTCGCAAGCCTAATCTCGACTCCCGAGTCCGCATAGGCCACTCACATAGGCCCGCATGAGGTATAACCCCGCATCGAGGGTAGCTACTCCTGCAACGCCCCGACTCGTTGTCCGCATGGCCACATAGACCGCATGAGGTATAACCCCGCATACTAACTGGAACTCTCGTAGCTCGCATAGGCCCTGGACCCGCATGAGGTATTCTCGAATCACGGTCCTGCATCACCCGAGTCTACCCCAGACGGAGGCCTTAACCCCAGATCATCTCAAGAGGTGAGTGATATAGTACTAACACAAATGCTTATAGTTCAAAACAACATAAGCATAAGTAAGACTGACCTCTTTTACACAAGTTTACAAGACACTAACACACATAGCATCATATCATGTCTACTTATCAAACCATTTTATTATTCTTTTCACAATTCAATATAAGTCCGTTATAAACACATAGGCAAACTGTTCTTTTATCAACCTTAAGTGGTTATACTTAACTTCCCATAAAGCTAGTATAACTCTTTAAGCTTCGCTTTAAAACCAATTAGTTCTCTTCATAATAAATGATTCAAGATTCTTTGAAATGCTTTCATTCTTTATTATTCAAAGCTAGTGAGGCATTGCCAGTAGTTATTATTCAGCTTAAGCCGAGGCATTGCCGTAGTTATTATTCGCTTAACACATGTACGCTCACCGCACTACATATATATTGTAAAATATCATGCTTTAGGAAGAATCACATACCTTCTCAAATAAACCACCGCCAAGTCAATATGTCGCAAGCAGAGAGTCACTATAATAGTCACGACATCTATCAAAGACTACTCAAGGTCATTCTAAACAGAGGGTTCACAATTCTACGGAAAGTTGGGCGATTTCCTACCCGGTGAGCTACTCAAGTCTCATCAGAAAACAGTCTATGTAAGTACAATTTGATTATTCTTCTTTTAAACCCTTCTATCGTGATAACAGTTCAATTCTATTCGTGATATTCTTCTAAGTATTTAATACTTATTCTTATACTACAACAGAAGTATTCTCTAATTCAAAAGAGGTTAGGATTATTTACCTCGGTAAGCCCAATAATATCCTAGATAAAGTCGCACTGAGCAAGGTTTAGCTCCTAAGTTGTACGCTCCAGAGTCTAAGAAACCTTAGAAGTTCTTCACAACTTCTACAAAGGACTAAGGATTTGGGCTAGGGTATTTTGGGCATTATAACAATACTAAGACAACTTTTCTACCAAGGGAGGGGTAGGTTTTGGCTAGGCTAGGAGGCCTCGGCCAAACTACTTAGGCTAGAGGGTATTCGGCCGGGCCTTCACGCGAAGAGGGGGAGGTGTTTGACGAAAAGGCTACAAAGGGAGAGGAGAGGATTTTTAGACTTGAAGCTTTTGTGGATGAAGAACTCTTCATCTTAAGGGGTATTTATAGGTCAAGAAGTGGCCAACCAATGGCCAAGATTAAGACAAGTGCAAGGCAAGTGTAGGTGAAGATTAACTATACACAAATATCCTACCAACTCTCGACTTTGAGCAAGGCACAAAACGCCAATCCCATTCCAATTGGCCCCATGGACGATTCAAGTCCACCAATTGGAGGTGCCAAGTGTCGCCTCCCGTTGGTCCAAAATGTTTCGCCTCTGAAAAATCCGCAAAATTAGAAATGGCATAGCCGAATTTACCCTACGAAAGTCGTGGAAACGCTTTCGCCGAAATGATTCTTTAGTGAGTTGTGCACAAATAAAAACGCCAAAGGCTTATCTTTAAGGCTAGACTTTCACGTATTCCCTTACGCATACTACTGAAATACGGTATAACATTCTCCCCCCCTTAGAAACATTCGTCCCGAATGTTCCTTCCCAAGACAGTTAACGATAAGATTCTTCAACTTAAACAGTTGCAAATGCCACACACGGCCACAGAACAACACTTAGGCAAAAATGTTAACGAAAATTTACAAGTAGGAAAGTGAATTACCCGAGGTGGGGAATAAGCGAGGGTACCTCGCTCATGTCCTCCTCGCCTTCCCACGCCATCTCCTCCCTAAGCTCGCTCCGCCACAAGACTTTGACTAAGCCACGCCTGGTCCGCAGACGCCTAACTCCGACGATCGACATCGCCATGGGAATCTCCTCATACGATAACCCCTGGCCACACCGGACATCGCCAATCGGATGTACCCTAGATGGATCCCCGATACATCTCTCAAAGATAGATACGTGAAAACCGGATGCACCGCTTCCAGACGGACGGCAGATTCAACTCATAGGCAACCTTGCCTACCTCGCGACAATCAAACGCCCAACGTACTGGGCCGAAGTTTCTTCTTACCGAATCTCATCACACCCTTCATGGGTGACACCTTTAGGAAAACCCAATCATGAACCTCGAACTCAAGATGCCGACGACGATGATCCGTGATACGACTTGGCCGACTCGAGTCGCCAATAGCCGCCTCGGATAAGCTTCACCTTATCCACCGCTCGCACCAACCGTCCCACTAGCCGCACTCGCCCACATCGAACCAACCTATAGGCGATCCGCACTTCCTCCCATACAAGGCCTCGTAAGGCGCCATCTCAATACCGGAGTGGTAGCTATTATTATACGCGAACTCAACCAGAGGCAATGATCCTCCCAACTACCATCGGTCAATAACACAAAGCTCGCAGATATCCTCAAGAGTCTCGATAGCGCTCGCCCGTCTGCCTGCCTCAGGATGAAATGCAGACTTTCAGCTCACCGCGCCCCTAAACCTCTCGAAGGACTCTGTTAGCCAGAATCGGGCCTCTGTCTGATATGATCAAGTAGGGACTCCATGCACCGACGATCTCTGATGTAAAGTCCGCATAATCCTCACTAAAAGTCGCCCGACGGAAGAAAGTGGGCTGATTTCACACCGCCGACGATAACCCATATAGAATCATGTCTCCTCCGAGTGCGAGGTAATCCCGCGATGAAGTCCATGTTGATTACCTCCCACTTCCGTGCTCGATCTCAATCGTCGCAACAAACCACCGTGCCTCGGGTGCTCTACCTTCACCGCCGACAACATGGGCACCGAGCTACGAACTCGCAACGCCCTCTTCAAGCCATCCCACCAATACACGTATCTAAGGTCGTGGTACATCTTGGTCGACTCGACGATAGAGTAACGCGCGCCGTGCTTCCTCAAGAACTCCGCCAAGTCCTCAAACATCCGGAACACACAACTCGCTCAAACCTTAGCACCCCATCGTGCTACCTCAAAAGGACCTCTTGCCTCACGAAGAGTCAGATCACGATAACGTGTCAAAATCGATCTCGAATCGCCTCTTCACCTCCTCGACGATGGAAGACTCGCAACCTCACGAACTCTAACCCCATCGCTATCGTAATCAATCAAACGGACACCAAGGCTCGCTAATCGATGCAAATCACGAACCATGTCCTCCTCTCTAGTCGCACATCCGATAGGCTCCCATCGACCTACGACTAAGAGAGCATCCGCCACAACATCGCCTTCCCGTGGTACAGATATCAACATCGTAATCCTTAAGCAACTCTAACCACCGCTCTCGCCGTAGTTCACTCCTCTCGTCAAGATATACCGAGGCTCGTGGTCCGTAAAATATCCACGCCAACCCCATACAAATAAGGCCTCCATCTTCAAAGCGAATCACACCGCCAACTCCAAATCACGCGGTAGTTCTCTCGTGTTTCTTCACCGCCGGATGATATGCTATAACCCCGCCATGCCGCATCAACACACATCCCAACCCGATGCCCGACGATCACAATACACGACATAACCATCCGACCTCCGGAAGAGTAAGAACGGGGCGGCCGCCTCTCTTTCAAAGAATCGAAACCCCGCCACAAGCATCACCATCAAACTTGGCCGCTTTCTCGAGTCACCAGTCAATGGTGCAGATAGAAGCAAACTTCTCCACGAACCGCCGATAATATCCTCGCAAGGCCCGTAAAATCGCGAACTCTCGCTTGAGTAAGAGTTCAGGCCAAGTCTCGATCGCTCGATTCGCCAGATCCACTGAACGCCATCACCCGGCAATATGCCCAAGAAACGCCATCAAGTCAACCAAAACTCACATTTGGAAAACTTGGCGCATAACCGCTGGTCTCGAGAATCACAAGACAGCCTCAAATGCTCCGCACGCTCCCGCCCGAGCGAATAAACCAAGATATCATCAATGAACACTATCACAAACGTGTCTAAAATGGTTTGAACACTGTTCATCAAATCCATGAATACCGCCGAGCATCGTCAACCCAAAAGACATGACTCAACTCATAATGCCCGCACGTCCGAATGCACCCTAGGGACATCCACCTCTCGACTCGCACTGATGATAGCCCGACCGTGATCAATCTTCGAGAAACATCTCGCGCTCGCAATCGTCGAACAAATCATCAATCCCGGAAGGGGTATTCGTTTAATGGTCACCTTGTTCACCGCTCAGAGTCAACACACATGCGCAGGCCCCGCCCTTCTTCTTCACGAACAATACCGCGCTTCTGCGAGAAACACTAGGTCCGATAAAACCCTTTCTCCAAAGAAATCTCCCACCGGTCCTTCACTCTCTCAACTCGGCAGTGCCATTCTCAGATGGCGAATGGAAATAAAGCCGAGTGCTCGCAACACATCTATACAAAACTCGATCTCCTCTCGTGAGGATACCCGGAGGTCGTCTGAAACACGCCTCGAACTCTCTCATCACCGAATCGACGAAAATCTGGTACCGCAGCCTTCAAAGATCAAACACCCGAACGAGATGGTAGATATACCCTTCTACACCATCTTCCTAGCCTCGAGGTAGGAAATAAACCTACCTCTGCGATACCGCGTTCTCCCACTCAACAACCGGCCTCAGAAATCGAACCGCATTACTTTCTCTCATAGCCTACATTGGCGTAGCAAGAAGCCAGCCAATCCATCCCCATGATCACGCCAAGTCAATCATCTCCAACTCTATCAAGTCGCTAGGTCCGACGATCAGAATGGTCACAGACAAGCTCTATATACCCGCCGAGCTACCACCGAATCACCATCGCGTAGCTACCTCGAAAGCGGTCTATGGACACGTGCTCTATCCCTATCCTACTAGAAACAAGGGAGATATATAGACGTAGTAGAACCCGATCTATCAAAGCATACACATCAAACCCAGAACCGATAAAGTACCGTGACGACATCAGCGAGGCCTCCGATCCCGCTGGCCGACAAAGCATAAATGCGGTTCGAGGACCGCTAGAATCGACCCGAGCCACGACCGCCGCGACTGGCCGACCCACGAGCACCTCGCCCGGGCGAGTAATCAGAGAGATGATGGCGGCAATGTAACTCGGCCGAGCCCTACCACCGCCACGCCTTGGCCTGACAGCCTCGCAGTGACTCGCCGCCACAATCGTAATAAGCTCCAAAAGTAGTACCACACTTCCCGTAATGGGATCTACCGACGGCCACACCGGGTGGTCCCGACGCCGCACTCGCTACTCGACGCCTCAAGCCCTGGCCCGGTTCGCCTCGAATACTCGCCGCGGCCGAGGACGCGCAGAGTGCTCGAGCCGGCCGCGTGCAAACCCAGATCGCCGCCGAGGCCGCCACCACGATAGCCACCGTAAGACCTCCCGCCCCGCCTTCTTCTCGCCGCCGTCGCCCACTCGCCGACCTCTCAAGGCCTCGCATCCAAGGGCATGAGCTCGCACGCGGTAATATCCATACCCTACCGAGAGAAACACCCGCATACGACTCGCCATATAATCATCTAGCCCCCTGACGCAGGTGCACCCTATCCTCCATATTCGCTACCAATGCCGGGACATATCGAGCCAATGAATCAAACTCGACATTGTACTCGACAAGCGGCCCTCTTCCTCGCAGCAGAAAAATCTATCACCGCGCCTCTCATCCGCGAGGCAGTGAGCGAGAAAGCCTCCGAGAACTCATCCCGAGCTGGGACGCGGTTTCCCGATAACTCCTATGAATCAAATCAATCGATCAGCGTATCACGCACCGATGCGAACCGGGCGTCACGTGCACTGCCTCGAGGCCTTGATCACCCGTGACGATCCTTCAGAGCCGACGGATGAACTCCTCGCGATCATCCTCCGCCGACCAGAAATCAAGCGGCTACAACTCAAGAAATCTCGTAGCCTCAAACTATTCGCCTCTGCACCACGCGCGACCGGCGCTGAGCCGAATCGAACCGCCAGATTCAAATTTATCCTCGATTCGCCACAACTCTAGCCAATAGTCGGGCCATCTCTCAGACTCCTAACTCTCCGCCTCCAGCCGCGGGATGCGAGGTACGGCATCAGAGTTCGCTGAACCGGCGGCCATAGAACTCGCTGCCTCATGATAGATCGGGCTCGAGCCCTCGTGAATCCTTGTCCAATCGCGCAGCCTCCTCGCCGCTTTGCCCTTCTCGGGCCCGTTGCCTTACGCGAGGCATAATCATGGTAAAAGGAATACGTTAGAGGGGTCCAACTTTAACACAGCTCTAAAGCACGATCTCATAGTAAGAAGAGTGGAAACCAATCCTAAATATCCTATAGCCTCCTGATTATTGGTGTGGTGCACAACACACCGATAATCAAGACTCTACTAGATACGGTCTGTAGACACTTTCCGAGGATTAATCGCTCGATACCACTTTTGTCACGACTGCTCGGGCCCGTGATCGTGCCTTACCGGCACCCAAGTAGTCATACATCGAGTAACCAATGGAATATAAAACAAGACAGAAACAGCTTTATAAAATAAGACACGCTTTATGTGAGAAAACGCGCTTTCTAAGATATATATAAAAACATGGTTTTAGCAAGCTACATCCGATATCGCATAACATGACTACGCACTTAAGGAAATATACAACTATGGCGACAGTGGCCCGCCATACCGATCAGATAAAACTATCTACAACAGGAGATCATACCCAAAAGTAGAGCCTCCTAAAAGATGGAGCTCCCGACACCAACGTAGAGATCCTAAGAATGTGGATCTAGCACTGCCGCTCTACCGCAGATGAACGCACTTCAAGGAGGTCAAGACAACAGTACTAAGTATATGAAATCAGAAATACTTAAATGAAAACATATCATTTTAAAATCAGTTTTGCAAGTATGTATGAAACAACCATGGACCGCATATAAGGCCACATCATAAACAAGAGCAACAATAGGTAAATCAGAATGTGTCTTTTCTAGGCCGCGAATGATCAAAGCAGGCCACTCGCCCATATTATCATTCTCGCAAGCCTAACTCGACTCCGAGTCCGCATAGGCCACTCACATAGGCCCGCATGAGGTATAACCCCGCATCGAGGGTAGCTACTCCTGCAACGCCCCGACTCGCTGTCCGCATGGCCACATAGATCGCATGAGGTATAACCCCGCATACTAACTCGAACTCTCGTAGCCCGCATAGGCCCCCGACCCGCATGAGGTATTCTCGAATCATGGTCCTGCATCACCGAAGTCTACCCCGCACGGAGGCGCCTTAACCCCTGATCATCTCAAGAGGTGAGTGATATAAGACTAACACAACAACTTATAGTTCAAAACAACATAAGCATAAGTAAGATCGACTCTTTACACAAGCTGCCACAAGACACTAACACACATAGCATCATATCATGTCTACTTATCAAACCATTTTATTATTCTTTTCACAATTCAATATAAGTCCGTTATAAACACATAGGCAAATCAAGCTTCTTTTATCAACCTTAAGCCGTTATACTTAACTTCCCATAAAGCTAGTATAACTCTTTAAGCTTCGCTTTAAAACCAATTAGTTCTCTTCATAATAAATGATTCAAGATTCTTTTGAAATGCTTTCATCTTATTATTTATTCAAAAAGCCGCAGGCATTGCCGTAGTTATTATTCAGCTTAAGCCGAGGCATTGCCGTAGTTATTATTCGCTAACACATGTACGCCTACCGCATACATATATATTGTAAAATATCATGCTTTAGGAAGAATCACATACCTTCTCAAATAAAACCACCGCCAAGTCAATATGTCGCGCGCAGAGTCACCATAATAGTCACGACATCTATCAAAGACTACTCAAGGTCATTCTAAACAGAGGGTTCACAATTCTACTGAAAGTTGGGCAAGATTTCCTACCCGTGAGCTACTCAAGTTCATCAGAAAACAAATTCTATGTAAGTACAATTTGATTATTCTTCTTTAAACCCTTCATCGTGATAATAGCCAATTCTATTCTGTGATATTCTTCTAAGTATTTAATACTTATTCTTATACTACAAAGAAGTATTCTCTAATTCAAAAGAGGTTAGGATTATTTACCTCTGTAAGCCCAATAATATCCTAGATAAAGTCGCGCTGAGCAAGGTTTAGCTCCTAAGTTGTATGCGCTCAGAGTCTAAGAAACCTTGAAGTTCTTCACAACTTCTACAAAGGACTAAGGGATTTGGGCTAGGTATTTTGGGCATTATAACAATACTAGAAGACAACTTTTCTACCAAGGGAGGGGGTAGGTTTTGGCTAGGCTAGGAGGCCTCGGCCAAACTACTTAGGCTAGAGGGTATTCGGCCAAGGGCCTTCACAAGGAGGGGAGGTGTTTGGACTAAAAGGCTACAAAGGGAGAGGAGCGGAGTTTTAGACTTGGAAGCTTTTGTGGATGAAGACCTCTTCATCTTAAGGGGGGTATTTATAGGTCAAGAAGTGGTCAACCAATGGTCAAGATTAAGACAAGTGCAAGGCAAGTGTAGGGTGAAGATTAACTATACACAAATATCCTACCAACTCCGACTTTGAGCAAGGCACAAAACGCCAATCCCATTCCAATTCGCCCCACGGATCGATCTAAGTCCACCAATTGGAGGTGCCAAGTCGCCTCCCGCTGGTCCAAAATGTTTCGCCTCTGAAAAATCCGCAAAAATTAGAAATGGCATAGCCGAATTTACCCTACGAAAGTCGTGGAAACGTTTCGCCTGAAACGATTCTTTTAGTGAGTTGTGCACAAATAAAAAACGTCCAAGGCTTATCTTTAAGGCTAGACTTTTGTACGTATTCCCTTACGTACATACTCTGGAAATACGGGGTATAACAACTCTATGGTTTGAAACAAGCCCACAGAGTTTGGTATGAGTGTTTTGTCACTTACATCATGCAGATCGGGTTCGGATGCAGCAAAGTGATAATTCACTTTTTATTTATTCATCGAGGCAATGACACTGCATATCTTTTGCTATATGTGGATGATATTGTTCTAACTGCCTCATCTGATGTGCTGAAATATGAAATCATTACCCTGCTCAAATCCGAATTTGTTATGACAGACTTGGGTAAGTTGAGTTATTTTTTGGGGATCTCAGTGACCAGATCCGAAAATGCAATGTTCTTGTGCCAGCATAAGTATGCTGAAGAAATTGTTTACATGCTAAAATGGAAAACTGCAAATCATGCCCACTTCAGTGGACTCGAAGTCGAAACTCGGTGCTGATGACGGGGATCATATGTTCGATCCTTCTCTTTATAGGAGTCTTGCTAGTGCACTTCAGTATCTTATCTTCACTAAGCCTGATATTGCTTATGTAGTTCATCAGGTGTGTTTGTTCATGTATGCTCTCATGGAACCTCACTTTACCTCTCTTAAACGTATAATTCGGTACGTTAAGGGTACTCTTGACTACGGATTACATCTTTATCCATCTGCACCGACCAGATTGATATCGTATACGGACGCCGATTGGGGAGGTTGTCCAGTCATACATCGATCTACTTCCAGTTACTATGTATTTTTGGTGATAATCTCATCTCGTGGTCTGCCAAACAGCAAATAACGCTATCCCGTTCGAGTGCAAAAGCATAATATAGAGGTGTTGCGAACATTGTTACCGAGATTTGCTGGCTCAAAAATCTTCTTCTAGAGCTTTACTGTCCCTTACGTAAGGCATCTCTTGTCTACTGAATTTTACTATATAATAATCTAAGCCAAGATCAATAAGGGGAAAGGTTTCGTAGGCTTCCAGAGTTCCATAATTCTTTTTTTAGGAGATGATGAACAATTCTTTTTCCCTGCAATTTGATTATAAGAGAGTATTTCCAAGAGAGCTTTATCTTCACTAGTTAAAGGAACTTGAAGGTCACTAGGGATTTGATCTATCAGTAGGAAGAGTATTTATGTTGAGATAACAACTTTGACCTTGTAAATAGAATACATGTTAGTAGATGCAAATATGACTCCGTCTTGTCAACATACGTGGATGCTACAAAGTAGGTAATTTGCTATCAAATCATTATTTTCAATAACGGTTGTGATTAGCCATTTGAACATGATTTCATCTAAGGGTGAATGACATATATATATAAATAATATTTATGGAATATGACGAAACTTTTTAATTTACAAAATATAACGAATTTTTATTTTCCATACAGATTTATTTTTAAATATTTTAAAAAAAAATAATTTTTTATTAATTTTTTTCGCTTAAGGCTTAAAAATATGCTCGTATGAAATGTGTATATCTCACTTAAGAGTTATGAAGTTAGCTGATAATTTTATGTATGAAAATAATATGAAAAATGCATATCTCGCTCAATACTTAGAATTTCGCTCACATTTTTCGTTATAAAATTCTTGTTAGGTTTATGGAAAAATTAATACAACTACAACAACATTGTATACAACTTTCATACATTATTCAAGGTTTAAAAAGTTCTCTCACAATTTTATGTATGAAAACTGTATTAAATTTTTTCACTTTATATATACACACTTCATACATTTTTAATACAATTTTCATACACAAAAATTTGAGTTAATTTTTTTAACCTTTAGCAAAAAAAGAAAAGAAAAAAAAGTATGACAAAGAGCAAAACGAAAATGAATACTACACCGAGTCTAGTACAAAGTACAAACTACATAATGAAATATTTAACGGATTCATTCTAGATCGATCGAATTATAAATGTTACTTTATTTATATCCTATATTTTATATTAATGAATCATTATTGAATGACAAAATTATCTAAGAAAGATACTTATTTTATATCTATTAATTTAAAATAATATAAACATCTTGTGTGACTAAACTTATACTAGTATGAATTTGTGGTTGGCATGATGAAAACAGATCTAACACTAACCCTTGTTTGGATGGTTGTTTCCCGCGGTTTATTATTGTATTATTTTTGGTAAAATCATGTTTGTTTTCATTATTTTTTAAAATTATTATAGAATATTATAATTTTGTAATTATATAATCATGAAAAAACCTAAATTTTACAACCACAAATTTAGTAATTTTTGTGTGATTACGTATTTTATTTTCGCATTATACCTCACCTTACCCGCCCACCTCCTTCACACCCAAAAACACACAACCCCCATGTTCCCGCTATCCACCCCACCCTCTGGCACCCACTCTACCCACCTCTCCCACCCCACCCCATCAGCCACCCACCCCCTTCCATCACACCTAAATCCACCCACTCACCCTCTTCCGTCACACTCAAACCCACCCACCCTATCCTAGGTATGCCACCCACCCCCACCCTAGCACTCACCACCACCCATGACCCCTCACCACCACCCACACCTATATCACCCCCACCCATCACCTACTTATTTTTTAGAGTTTTTATTTTGTCTTTTACCGTATAATGTAAGAGTATATAAACTAGTTTGTAATTAAAGGTTAAAGATATTTTAGTAAACTTACATGTTATTATATAGTATTATACGCTCAAATCAAATAATAAAAATATTATTAAATCATACAATCTATCCAAATATTATATTTATTAATACAATACAATACGATACTATACAATACGGTTTGCAACAAATTTTCGTTCCTGAAAATAATAATCAAGACAAGAAAATATGAAGAAATAGAAATATTTTATTGATAACAATTGTGGGTACAGGATCTGTTTAATCTCTTGATTCTTCTCTCCTAATATTTTCTCCTTAATTCGAAGGTCGTTAGTAGCGTATTTCTCAAACGTAAGAAGACTTCCTTGTGATGTATATGATCTCCAAAAACGTCAAACAGTTTGATAAAGGTCTTATTTGTTGTCTTGATCTCTTTGTGAATATCCCAAGGATTTATGGAATTTTCCAGATCTTGACCTCTTTGTGAATATCCAAGAGTTTATGGGATATTCAAGATTTTAGATATTGATCTTTTTGTAAATAACCAAGACTTTATGGGATTCGAGATGATATTTGATTTCTTGTTCTCCTTGTGAATACTCAAGTTTATGAAATATTCGAGATTTGATGTATTGATATCTTGATGAATACCCATGAGTTTATGGGATACTCAAGATGTCTTTTCAATGAAATATATGTCCCTTTTTATAGGCATGAGCTAGAGTTTAGGGTAGAGTAGCCACAACCAATGAGTTAGGGTTTAGGGTAGATTAGCCTCTAAGAAACCCTAATAGACCTTAGAGTTTGAACATGGATTGAACTCGTTTTGTAGAGTTCCACAAAATTTTGATGGCTACAAATGCCCCCTACTTCAAGGCTTGTCGGGGTACAGGCTTGCGAAACTTGAAGACGAGACTAGAAGTATCCATAACTTCCATCTTTTATTGCGGATTTGATTTGTAAGAGATGAGATGAAGGACAAATTTGATCCCACTGGGCGTGTCAATTTGTTTGCAACGAATTTTCAAATATAGAAAATAAACTGCAACCACGAAATAATTTATTTATCAAGATTGTGAGTACAAATTTGTTTATTACCTTGATTCTTCTCTTCTACTTTGCTTCTCCATAATTTGAGGGCCGTTAATGGCGTATTTCTCGAACGCATGATGATTTAGATGTGGACTTTCTTGGGGTGTATTTGATATCTAAGAACGTCATGACAGTACTTCGAGTTGATCTTGATAATGAGTGTCCCCTTGATCTTTGAAGCTTTGAGAAAGATAGTATTTGATGTCTATCATGCCTTGATCTGTTTATAAATATTTATGAATTTGTGGTATTTTCGAGATATCTTTTCAGGAGAATATGTGTCCCTTTATATAAGCGTAAGTTAACATTTAGGGTAGAGTAGCCTTGATGCGCGAAAAGATGCACACACTTTAACGCAAGTGCACGTTATCGTGACAAGTAATATAGTCTTGATAAGACCGAATATCGTCCACAAGGATTAGGGTTCAAGTACCAACTATCTATCTTTTGGTATCTATTTGGCAATTGATATTTGATTTTGTGGTTTATAACTAATAATTATAAAAGCTAATTAACTATAAGTTTACTTCAACAGGATGGAATAGGCTTCCATGTCTCCTCAACTATCCGCTATGCTATTTATTAACGCAATGAATTACGGTCTTCTTCTCTGAGCTAGCAGTGTTTACGTAAATCGCTTTATATTCCCGTTAAGGATATATAAACACTCAACCTCAAAGATTGCACCTTACCTACCTTTCTGATAAGGATAACTCTATAGGAGGATTAAGAACAAAACCTAGTTAACCGTCACGCACTACGCGCAAAATTGTGTCATAAGCCTCTCATTAACGCTACATAAATAATTGAGGTATTTTCATCCCCAATCCAAAATATGTCTACCCAACTTACAGCATATTCACAACCTCCTTCTTTCGAAGTTTGATTAGAAATCATATAATGATAATTAGTTGTCAATTAATTACCAAGCATTCAAAACAATTATTGGATAAATCTCTCAAAGAAGAATAATAACCATAGACATGCATTAATTCATAACATAAGTTTCTAGTGAATCAACATGGAAAGCCCTATAAAAGAATTAGTTCCTAGCCATTGACATGACAAGAACTAATTCAAAGTTCATCATACAAAAACTGAAATAAAAGAAAGAGAAAGGAAAGAAATTACTAAGTTTAGGTTTCCAATCTTCAATCCAAGAAATCTTGTGTTGTGCAAGAAGGGGAACGCTTAAAATCTGCCTAGGGTTCTCCTTTTATAGGCTGAAAACCGCCTCTAACTTTTCCTCGCAGTTCGCCCGTAAAAATCGCCTAAAACTCGATTTTTCCCGCCGCGCGCCATGTTCGCTATCGCGCCGCGCACCTAACTTCGCAGACTTCGGTGATTTGGCGCCGCGCCCGATTCTATTGTTCGCAGCCGCGCTACCGATCCTCCGCAGCTCTTCGATGATTAGGCATCGCGCTCGCTTCGATCGCAGGAGAGGCCGCGCGCCGCTCGGTTTCGCTGCTCGCCACTTTCTCTGCTTTTAAGCTCTGGAACCTCCTATTTTGCCCACTTTTTGCTCCTTTTCCGCCATTTGGCCATTTTAATCACTTTGACTCAAAAGAAAGAAATAATATCCTAATACGACACTTATTTGTACAAAAAGGGACAAAAGATTAACTAAAAATGACTCAAAAGGTGTATATAAAATACACCGATCAAATACCCCCAAACTTAACATTTACTCGCCCTCGAGCAAAGATAGAAAGAAAGAAATAAAAGACTAAAAAAAAAAAAAAAAAAACTCACTGTCATTGATCACTTTTGCTGCATTAGTGTTATCTAGAAAAATATGAAGGTTAGTAGAATAATATGCACGAACATATAGCATGAAATTTCAGCACACTAAACACATTAAGCTAGATATTTCGCAAATTCATTTTTATCATGCTTAATGGAAGTCAATATACTAAATCATGCTTGTAAAATAGAAAATTTCTATGACATGTTTACTTGCTATTCTTCACTAATCCTGGATATGCATAAAAGAGATTTTCAGGACTTTTAAGGGTTGTAATGTAGGCTTAGGTATAGGTAGGTAAAAACAGGCATTTAGGCTCATTTTTGTGTACCATAAGCTCTTTAGCTTTTCAATTTTTCCCTTTTCTTTTGATTCTTTCCTTCACTTCAATTCTATCTTTCCCCTCTTTTGTTTTGGGAGAGTGAAGTGTATTATAATAACAAGCACCCCCAAACTTAGGCTTTTGCCTATTTCTTATTACTTTTTTATTGGGGTGCAACAAGCTTGTTCACTCTTTTTGTCTCCTTTTTTAACACAATTTATTCCACTATTTCATATTTTTACTTATGACACAATTTGTGGGAATATAGGGTGTCAAAGAAGAAGTTTCAATTTTTAGGCTCAATGGGACTGACTAGGGATACTTTTAAAGTCCGGGATAGAAAAGAGTGGTAAGAATTGGCTATCAAAGAAATGTCTGAGTCATCTCCCTAACATGCATATCCTAACTATTTCACCTCAAATAGCAAGCAATCATAACACATAAGTTTTTCATCATTTAGCATGCATAATTTAAGCAAGAAACTCCAAATAGACAGATTTTGTGAGTTTTTGGCATATCTAACCTATGTGTTTAGATAGTTGCTTCTAATTCCATTATATTATTCCACCTTACTTCACTAGGTGTTTCTAGTAACTACAACATACATGATCTTTGACAGGCAATTATGACTCAAAAGAAAAAAAATTGTGACTCAAAAATACATAAAAAACAACAAAAACACAAATAAAACACCCCCCCAAACTTAAATCACACATTGTCCCCAATGTGTGTAGACTCAAAGACAATAAAATAAATAAGACACTTACAGACTTTGGCTAAAATGGTGGTGGTGGCGGCGGATAATGCATCGACCATTGGTTGAACAGGGAACTCATCTCGTCAAACTGCTGGTGCAATTGTTGCTTCCCGCCACCTCATGCCGCCTGCCTCAACTCATGTTGTCCTTGTATTACATCGTGTCGAAATGTTGCATCATTATTCTGGTTTTGGAGCAACCGCTCCATCATAGGCACCGAGGTTCTGACATGTGGTTGGTGGTGGCTAGGCTCGCCGCATATCGAGCCTCTATTTCGTGCTCATCTTCGCTCATCGCGCCTCTGCTGCCGCCGCTTCTGGTTGTGCTCTTCTTCTTGCTGCTGGGGGGCTTGGGTCTGGGAAAGAGTGCAGTATCCCATAGGACACAGGCAGTTGGTTTCTCTCATTAGTATCAGTGGGTAGGACTGAGACCCCATTCATGTGGCATAAACTGGTGATAAGTGAGCCATGTCCCAATCCTCCTGTTGTCACCAACCTGCTGATTTCTTCAATTCTCTGCACTATCTCTTTCCCCACATCAATCATCAACACCCTCATGATTCCATATACCAATTTAATCCTATCTTCTGGCACTCTGGTGAAGTGTGTTGATGGGATCAGACGGGCACTGATGAAATATAGTCAACCTTGTCGCTTGGTGAACCGACACCGCCGCCCTTCGACCCATTTCTGCAATATCAAACGCAGCCCTGGTAGCTTATCAGGTTCGCAACGTTATTCCAAATGATGTTGTTGGTGTTCCTAGACCATGTTCTAAAATAGTTCCAATCGCCTACTCCTTCAACATCTATCGCTTTTAGAGACATGTTTATTATCGTTGTCACACAGTACATATCTTCCCCTCACAAAGCACTTGTTGTCTACCCTCTACGGAAAGTTAGCATAGAATTCCCGTACCATTGCTGTGTTCATTGGTGCTAACTTCTCCTGGTTTACAAATCTTTTTCACCCCCTCATCTCAATCATTGCCCGAATGGACTCATAGACATCCTCTTCCCCCAACGAATCCCTCTGGTAGTACATTCCCCTTTCAGGGATTAAGGGTCTAGTACTAAGCTTTATGTATCTTTTATAGGCTTCGTGGCTAACGAACCTAGTCTCATCAGACAATGAGGTGGATGTGAGGCTCTTCTTTTCTGCATATGGTTAACTTACTTTGTACAGCTTACAAGTGCTTCCCAACACAATTAACAATCTAGCAGCTAACACACAAACACCCCCAAACTTCAACTCTACTACCCAATACCCACACCCTCCTTGTCTACTCCTTCTCCAAACTTCACAATCAATTTTTCAGCACCCAAACTACTTCACAATGCAACACTTCTCCACACTATTACCTCCTTTGACTACTAGCAACTTTCAAGAAAAATGTGAAGATTACCTTTTTTATGGTGTCTCCACGATGTTCTTGCTTCCAATGGTGATTTGAGGGTATGAAATGGAGCTTTGTTGGTTGAGATAGCTAAGGTTTTTTAGGAATTTAAGAGTTTTGGTTGTGGTTGGGTTTGATTTGTGGAGGATTTGTGGGTAACTTGTGGATTTTCGTGGGTTTTGTGGAGGAGAAGAGTTAGGTTTTGGTTTTGAAATTGGGGCAAATATGATTTACAGGCGTTTTAAGTTTCGATTTCGCCTTGCCGCGCTTTCGCAGCCATGCGCCAATGTTCTGCACTCATTCGGTAATTTCGCGCCATGGTCTCATATTTAGTAGCGCGCTTAGACTTGGCATTTTTCGATTTTTGCGCCAGCGCTTAAACTTCAAGCTTCTCTTTCTTTTCGCGCCGCGACGCTTATCCGCTTTTTCTCGAAATCCCGCTTTTCTTCGCTTTATTTGCTCGCACTGCCAATCACAACACAAACACTACCTCCGAGACCGTTTCTTAATAAAAATTACTAAAGTAAAATAAATTAAAATATCTTGGCTGCTTCCCAAGTAGCTGTTTTTAACGCCTTTTAGCCTGACGCAAGTTCCTTAGTTTAATAAATGTGGGTCAAGCCCACAACTAACCCATTTTCTCCACATTTTTCGCTTTTCTTTCTTTCTTTTCCTCTTAGCATTATCATTAAGGGAGTTCGTGAACACATACCGCTGTTGTGGAGGTTTGGCAAACCATGCCCGCTGGCTCATCTCCTTTTGTTGACTTGAACGCTCACGTGGGGTTGATGGTGCTGATTGCAAAGCACCTAGTCATGGTCATGGCTCAATGATGTGTTTAAAAACTTTAAACACCATTTCTTCCTTCTCCACCCTCAATGTCAACTCTCATTTTTCTACATCGATCAAGGCTCTCCCGCCGCTAGGAATGGTCTCCCAATATGATAGGGATTGCATCTTCTTCCATGTCAAGAATGAGGAAGTCCGCGGAAAGAAGAATTTTCCTACTTTGACAATCACGCCCTCAATCTTCCTCGATGAACCATCGCCCATCGCCACCGCAAGCTCACCGTGGTTGGTTTAGCCTCACCCAACTCCAATCGCTTGAATACCGATATGGCATCGATTTATACTTGCCCCTAAATCGCACAGAGCCCTGTTGCATGTCACCCTGCCCACTGTGCAAGGTAGTGTAAAGCTCCCTGGGTCTTTTAGTTTTGGTGGCAACTTCTTTTGCAAGATAACACTACACTCTTCCGCCGCCTACTATTTCGCATCGCCAGCCTTCTTCTTTTTCCCCAAGATCTCCTTCATGAACTTGAAATAGGAGGCATCCGCTCCAAAGCCTCTATAAAGGTATGTTGATACGCACTTCTGAATGTCTCCAAGAATTTGGAGAATTGTTTATCAACCGCCTTTCGCTGTAATCTCTGGGGGAATGAGATCTTCTCTGTATACTCCTTCTCTGGAGTTTTCTCTACTACTGGGCTAGGTTCAATCACCTTCTCTTTTTCTATCTCGCCTCTTTCTCACCATCGCCGAGGTGACTTCGCCTCAATTGTTTGTCACTTCTCAATTGTACCGCTCGCATTGCTCCTCGATTTACCTCGTGTTACTTGGCAGCAGGTACCTCGTGGCTCGCTGTTTGCTGCTTTGCCAATCGACCCACTTGTTTCCAAGTTCGAACGAGGATCTAGCTTCGCCACGAATCTGGTTCGGCGTTGGTTAGTGCCAACAAAGCCGCTTCACTCGCTCGCTTTCACAATCGCGACAATCGCTGAGGCCGCTGGCTCGAATGGGCGGCCGACTCGTTCTCGCTGCTCGCATCGCCCCTATATTGATTCGCCGCTCGGTCTCTCCATGAGAAATTTGGGTGATTCTCCACTCGATTATAAGTGTTGGAGTATGGATTGTTTGTGGCCTCTCGATAGTTACCCACTACCGACACTCTTCCCCGCCCATCGTATATTATTAGGATCACCAAGGACACCTATCGAATGTATGTGGGTCACCACATATTTCACAACTTAGGCATCTGCACCGCATTCATCGACATCAGATGTTGCCGCAATCGCTTTACCAAAAGAGCCACTGGGCATTCAAGGCAGCAATAAGATCTATCTCGTGGACTCCCACCGTTTCTCCTCCCACTTGTCGACCTCTTCTTCGTGATACGGTTGTTGGTGGCCATATCTTCTAATAACTCACGAGCGCCGGTCGCTGTTTTCATGAATGCCCCACCGCCGCATCTATAATTGTTCGTTGTATCGCCACCGTTATAGAAGATGTGGACCAAGTTCCACAACTCAATGCAATGGTGTGGGCATTTTCTGCAAATCCTTGAACCTTTCCCAAGCTTCATATAAGGACTCTCCATCCGCTGCAAGTTGTTCAACTCCTCTCGCTTCTTTGCTTTGCATGGGAAAGAACTTGGCTAGGAATTTCGTGCTACCATGCCATGTAAAAATCGAATCGCCGACAGGAATTCAACCATACTTTTGCTCTATCCTCGAGTGAAAAGGGAAAGAGCCTCAACTGACGGCATCATCGAACGTCGTTATATTCGAAAGTTGCACATAGCTCCAAGAAATTAGCTATGTGCATACGTGGATCCTCCACGGCATCCTCCAAATTGCATCACAGGCCGTACTCATGCCGTAATCGCCGCTTTATCTCAAAGTTGTTTGCTCCTACGGCAGTGAGCCTAATATACGTCGTGCTCCATTCACTCTGCAGACATAGTCTCCCAAGCTTCTTTCTCGCTCGACTTGAACTCTTTCCTCGACATCCATGTGTACTTGCCGAGGTATTCCCGGATTGGGCTGATTTTCACCTAACCCTTCTCTCATCATGTTGTTGTTTTGAACACCGCCCATCTCTATCAAGGTTGCAATCCGTGATTCTCGCTCGTTTGCAGGTTTTCTCAATCTCTGGATTGAAGGGAACAAGAGTGTCTGCCCCTCTTCTCCTTCGCATAAACTGATTTCCTGAAATAGATCAAAAACAGACAACAAATCACGGCACCCTGATTTCTTTCACAAATAAAGAAAAACGTAAAAAAAATTAAAAATTAAAAAAATTAAAAACCAAATTAGAAATTAAAAATAGATAAATTTGATATTGAACTATGCCTAATCCCCGGCAACGGCGCCAAAAACTTGATGCGCGAAAAGATGCACACACTTTAACGCAAGTGCACGTTATCGTGACAAGTAATATAGTCTTGATAAGACCGAATATCGTCCACAAGGATTAGGGTTCAAGTACCAACTATCTATCTTTTGGTATCTATTTGACAATTGATATTTGATTTTGTGGTTTATAACTAATAATTATAAAAGCTAATTAACTATAAGTTTACTTCAGTTGTGATGGGAATAGGGCTTCCATGTCTCCTCAACTATCCGCTTATGCTATTTATTAATGCAATGAATTATGGTCTTCTTCTCTCGGAGCTAGCAGGTTTACGAAATCGTTTTATATTTCCGTTAAGGATATATAAACACTCAACCCCAGTATTGCACCTTACCTACCTTTCGGTGATAAGGATAACTCTATAGGAGGATTAAGAACAAAAACCTAGTTAACCGTCACGCACCATTCGCAAAATTAGTGTTGTTAAGTCTCTCATTAACGCTACATAAATAATTGAGGTATTTTCATCCCCAATCCAAAATATGTCTACCCAACTTACAACATATTCACAACCTCCTCCTTTCGAAGTTTGATTAGAAATCATATAATGATAATTAGTTGTCAATTAATTACCAAGCATTCAAAACAATTATTGGATAAATCTCTCAAAGAAGAATAATAACCATAGACATGCATTAATTCATAACATAAGTTTCTAGTGAATCAACATGGAAAGCCCTATAAAAGAATTAGTTCCTAACCATTGACATGACAAGAACTAATTCAAAGTTCATCATACAAAAACTGAAATAAAAGAAAGAGAAAGGAAACAAATTACTAAGTTTAGGTCTCCAATCTTCAATCCAAGAAATCTTGTGTTGTGCAAGAAGGGGAACGCTTAAAATCTGCCTAGGGTTCTCCTTTTATAGGCTGAAAACCGCCTCTAACTTTTCCCTGCAGTTCGCCCGTAAAATCGCCTAAAACCCGATTTTTCGCGCGGCGCACGGGCGCAAAGACTTCGGGTGATTTGGCGCCGCGGCCAGTCTCGTTGTTCGCGGCGCCATGCGCTGGATCCTCGCAGCCTTCTCGATGATTAGCGCCGCGACCGCTTCGATCGCAGTGAGGCCGCGCGCCTCGTTTCTGCTGCTCGCCACTTTCTCTCGCTTAAGTCGTGGAACCTCCTCTTTTGCCCTTTTTTGCTCCTTTTCCGCCATTTGGCCATTTTAACCACTTTGACTCAAAAGAAAGAAAAACTATCCTAATACGACACTTATTTATACAAAAAGGGACAAAAGATTAACTAAAAATGACTCAAAAGGTGTATATAAAATACACCGATCAAGCCTCCAAAAAAATCTATAGACTTAGGGAGTGTATTCAATTAGGATTTTAAAAGATTATTTTGGAATAAATAAGTCTTGTGATATTCAATTAAGACTTTTAAATACTCTAAATAAGTCTTGTGGAATTTAATCAAGACTATTATAATTTTTTAAAGAGGGTGTCCAAATCTAGTGGTATTCAATCATGATTTTAAACAAGTAACAAAAAGTTTTTTGGTATTCAAAAACTTACTAAACAATCAAGATTTTGTGTGACTTTTTAGTGGAAGATATAAATACCAAATTTTATTAAAAAATCCCACAAAATCTATCAGATTTTTTTCTCCACCGCCAGCAGATCTGTAATGGCCAAAAGTGAAACGATAATGGAGGCGAGCAACATAGCAGCCCATATTCACCAAAATTAACAAAATCAGCAAAAAAAAAAATACACATAATTTTTTTAATAAATATATATATAGTCAAGAGATAAGTAAAAAATGCTGTTTCGATTTTCAGAAACAACGAAGATGAAGAATTTAAAAATTCTACAAGTGAAAAGTTGTCAAATTCTAACATTTCTGCAAGTGAAAAATTGGCAGAAAAGCTGGCAATATCTTGATAGTTTTGAACAAGTTAGTATTGAAACGAAATAAAATTGATATTTTTTTGCTCCCTAAAATGTCAGCACTCAATAAACCTTCCCGTGGTTTCTCATTCTTTAACATCACCGCCGTCATCGGCGGTGGCGGTGAAAATAGATCCAATGGGACGAATCTAGCACAACTCCAGGTGAAGTTGGAACCGAATAGAAAAGTAAAAAAATTCATGTGGTTCTTTTAAATCTTATTATAAATCTTTTAAAATCCAAATATAAAGAATCTTAATTGTATTTTTTTTTTAAAATTAAATCATTACATTTCTAAATAGTCTTTTAAAATTTACTGAACTTATTTATCCTAAAATAATTTCTTAAAATACTAATTGAGTACACCCCGTTAGAGTTTGAAGATGAAATAGATTTATCTTGTAGAGTCGTGTAAAATTTGGATGTCTATAAATACTATACTCTAAATTATGAAAACCATGGTCCAAACAGAGCGTAAGAATTACTTAATTATCTCAAACAAAGCAATCGGTGATCCGAGTCGGCAACATTTATTGCAATCCCGGGTAAATTCCCTTCTCTTTCAATGACCCTTTAGGCGTACAATATCCTAAGCATAGTGTACAAGCAAACAAGCACTTTAATTAAAAGCTTGCCTTCAAAACAAAGCAACTCTTCACAAGCTTCTTTCTCAACCTTTACGTATCTCTACTTTTATAATATTACACTTTACCAATTCCAGATTTTATTTTTGTCAATTTCGTTGATTTGAAATTAAGCTTATTGAATCTGTGTTTGTTGATATTTGTTTGGATCTTAGGGTTGATTGGGTATTATTGAAAATTAGAGATTGTTGGAGGGTATTTAAGGAAATGGAAGCATCTTCATCAACGGTGGAGTTTGATTACTTGTTTAAGCTGTTGATGATTGGAGATTCAGGTGTAGGGAAGAGTAGTTTGTTGCTCAGTTTCACTTCTGATGCCTTTGAGGATCTTTCTCCAACTATTGGTAACTTGTTTTTTTAATTTCAAAAATTGTTAATGTATAGCCTTGTTTGTTGTTAAGTATATTGTGTAAATATTGTCTTTTGTGATGTACATTTTATTTTATAAAGAAAGAGGAGTTGGGTGTTTATAAAGAAAGAGGAGTTGGGTGTAGAAGTGGGAATGATATCATCAACAACAACATACCCAATATAATCCACTTGGTGGATCTGGGGAGGCTAAAGTGTACGCAGACCTTACCCTTATCTTGACTCAGATGCAAAGACAACGTTAATAATAGGCAGTAATAACAACAATATAAGAAGATAAATGAAGTAAAGAAACAATAAAGTCAGAATAGAGATATAAAAAATAGATGGATCAAATATGAAATACTGGGTAATAATTAAAAAAAAGACAGTTCGATGCACAAAGCATCCCGCGTTAGCTGGGCCCGGGGAAGGGGTGCGGCCCTAAGGGGTGTGATGGAGACAACCGACCCTGATGCAAGCATTAATAATTGTTTCCACGGCTCGAACCCGTGACCTATGGGTAATAATTAATTTGTGAAAATGGTTGTATTGATGGAAATATTGAATAATATAGTTTGTGTTTTGTGGGTGTGGAAATTAGTTAAGCGAGGGTTGCATTTTTGAAGGTTAGTTAACAATTTGGCTGCAGTGATTTGGTAACTTGAAGCTGCATAAATTGTGAAAGAGTTAAAAGACTTTATTTGGAATGGTTATGTGCCTATATCGAAAGTGAAACAAACAGTTGAGTTAATTCAATATGAGTAGACGAAGTGGTATTACATTAGTCTAACTAAATGAAGGGGAGTATTTATTTCATTTATGGTATGGATGTAGTGCCGTATAACCAGCAGCAACAAAAAGAAAAAAGAAGAAGAAAGGAATACTTAGTATTAAGCTGGTGGTGGGAACAGTTAATTGATCTGTCCAATTTCATAAAGGGTTTTCCATAACATGATGTCAGAATTCACAAATATATTCTAGAATGGAGATGTTTTTTCTTTTTCTTTTGGAGTCAACGTGTAAGTGAGAAATAGTGCATATATCTGAAGAAAGAAGTCCTGTGTAAAAACTAGTGGCTTCTGAATTGCAGGTTTACACTGTATTTGATATGCCATAAATGCATCAGACAAATTCTATGGTACTTTTTTATTTTTACCTGGATAACTAGTTATGGAATAAGTTGTCTCTCATATTCTCAGGTGTGGACTTCAAGGTAAAACATGTCACCCTCGGGGGTAAGAAGTTGAAGCTTGCTATATGGGATACAGGTAATCCTGGCATTCTTTCAAACCCCTGAAACAATTCTTGTCCAAATATATCGTATGTGAACTAAATAGATGTTCATTGTTGATTACCCCTTAAGTTGGATATGATACGACATGGTTTTCCGAAATATATCTTGTGGTTTTCCATCTAAAAGCTAAAATCTCTTCAACCTAAGAAAACATATTTTGCATCTGTGGTAATGAAGAAATTGAAAATTATGTGTACCTTATATCATTTGATATTACAATTTACTTGACAGAAACTAGTACTGCCAACTGTTGGCCACAACACTCGCAAGTATATGCTGTTGCACTCGTAATATAGGAGCATGAGTGCACCAACCACTTATTAATTACCAAGACTAGAACAACTTTGGTTTGTTTAGACAATTAAACTTGACTTTAAGAACTAAACTAAGCATGAATTAAATTTTTGACAAACAAAGAGCCAGTAGAATGCTTTATTGAGCTTTTCATATTCTCCTAACTGTACCTTAATGAATGAAGTTATCCTAGGGTGCTATTATACCTGCAAGTATCTTTCAAATTGCTTACGACCTACCTTCTGTAACCTATTTTATATGTTTCATGAGAATATTGTTAACAAAGGTCCATTGGTGTCAAGCCATAATTCTGATTGCATAAGACAGTTAGGTATATTCCTTTCTTAATTGCTAATTAATTTATCTAATGTGTCAGACTGTTTTAAACTTCATGCTATTCAATTATAATCGAACCTTAGATTACCATAGAAAAAGTTCAATCAGAAGGTTCCAAATAAATCTACAAACAATTAGACGAATCAGGCACAATATTGTAACTAATTTGCATCTTCTTGATGCCATTAATGAAGCCAATTACTTCATCAAAATCAAGCACAATACTCAATACTTAGTTCATCATCCATAAAAACAAGGAAGAGTTCATCATCCATAAAAACAAGGAAGAATTCAAGAGGAGTGCAAATAAATTGAATTCTATATATATGTGAGCAAAAGGAAACATGTGAACACAAAGCAGCACTTAGGCGCTAAGGTGACCTAGGCGCTGTCCACAAGGTCAGAGTGTTGTCCCTGATATTCAGTTAGGTGTGGGGTTGTGTCCCCTTAACGCTGTCCAACTTGAGTAAATTTTTGAATTTGAGTCAATGGTAACTTGAATATTTTTCCTCCCAAGAGTTTTCTTCTGCAAAATATATTGAAGTGAGTGAGAGAAACCTATGAAGTGCCTTGAAACTTGGCAAACTTAAGTAATGAATGCTTGATATTTGCTCATATATTTAAAATCAACTCATCACTAACTGATCCACCTACCTCCTTTTGAAATAAGGTGGTGGCAGAGGGAGTAGCTAATTGGTATTGCTTCTTTGAATATTGTTGTCAACTAAATTTAGTGATTGAACTCAGCATGTTTTGGTGAATGTGCTAGTGGGAGTTTCGTTCAGCACAATCCTTAGTTATAACATTATGACTTTCTTGTTTTGCAGCTGGACAGGAAAGATTTAGGACTTTAACAAGTTCATACTACCGAGGAGCTCAAGGAATAATCATGGGTAATCTGCTGTCTCTTCTTTCTGCTTTGTTATTTGATTTGACGGATATCCATATTATGTAATCAGCATGCTCACCTCAATCTCTTTCTAAGAGACAGCAATCACTGGGTCACTAAGAACAAGACAAGAAGTTGGCACAGTATGCATCTGGCTTATATATGTAATTATGCTGCCTTATGTGTTGGTTCACACGGTTGTCGTAGCGTTAGAGTATTGATGAGTAGTAGTCGAGAACTTTGAAAGATTGCTCTAGTGCCACAAAGAATGGGTGAAAAAGTTTGTCTCGACATTTTAGAATGTTTCTTAGGAGAAGTATACGTCCATTCTTGCATTGTTAAAGGAATAGAAATGGGAGTGAAAAGAGAAAATAGTGGTGGCGGATTGGACAGTTCTTTAATGATATGCTTGAGTATGTTAATTTGTGAGTACCATTTAAAATATGCTTCTTCTTGCTGGTTTATTTTTAGGAGCAAATTCAATTTCTTCTTAATGGGTTTCTTGGAGCAAATTCTTTCACCCAACTCCCCTGCCATCCGAGATACTTTTAGCACGTTGCCATATTTTGGACTTATCTATCTTTGATTCAACAGTTTATGATGTAACAAGGCGAGACACATTCACTAATCTCTCTGATATATGGGCCAAAGAAATTGACCTGTACTCGACAAACCAGGAGTGCATCAAGATGCTTGTTGGCAACAAAGTTGATAAGGTACCTCTCCTTCTTCTAGGAAGAGAACTTGTTCCATCTTCCCAAACACAATCATATACCCCATTTTGACCGGGTGCATTTGTTTCTTTGAGTCGAAATGTTGGTATGTGATGATGCTTGTGAATTTTCAAAGGATGATTCATTTACATACATATGAACTTTTGTGCAGGAGAGTGAAAGGGTTGTCAGTAAAAAAGAGGGAATTGATTTTGCCAGGGAGTATGGATGTCTTTTCATTGAATGCAGTGCAAAGACAAGGGTCAATGTGGAGCAGTGCTTTGAGGAGCTTGTGCTGAAGGTAATCATCCAAGGATCTTTCTCGTATTTTGTTCATGTTGAATGGACTGGTAATTTTTAAAAAAAAAAATAGTTTGAATGCACTGGTCATGATGTGATCTTCTCTCGAGAAAAAGCTTGTTTGTTGACTAATAGCATTTGTAGGTCTCAGTAAAGGAGTTATTATTCGGGATGGTGTGGATAGTATGCATATTCATAACTGCAGTTAGAAAAACAGGAAACAATAGCTTAAGCAAATGTACACCAACAAGACAGAGTAGCTTCTTTTGTGGTCTACTTTGATAAATTGAAATTCATTTTCACTCCTTTAGGTGGACCACACGATTTTATTTAGCTCCAGGGGGCTGATACCATATCTATAGTAGTTTAGTTGATACTGTCTCTTGAAATCCAAGATGTGCTGGATGTCAAGTATTGAGTTTGGCTGAGCAACAGGTTTACTGCTGATGATGGCTGTGAGATGCCTACCTACATTTTGGATATTTATTTACTGCTGATGATACTATCTCGAGTGTACCTAGAATAGGCTATGTCTTAACTATGTTGACTGCAACTTACCCTTTTTGGGGGGCTGTTTCCTTGTCCGACAGCCTTGCTAGCAAATATTATCTCAATAAATGGTTTTACTATTGCTTCGCGGGAAATCTATACATGCCCTTCGAACCCCAGTTTTATTTTGTCTCAGCTGTTGTGTCTTTTCTCAAACTTTAAACTTGGATTTCAATATATAAATGAAGGTTGTTTCAATATAAAGATGGAATCCCTTTTACTTTCCCTTCCTCTATCAAAGAAAACGGAGAAAGGGAAAAGAGGAGTCTTTGTTGTGATGATGAATTTTGGTTTTGCAGATTCTGGACACTCCAAGTCTGTTGGCTGAAGGTTCAGCTGGTGTCAAGAAAAATATATTTAGACAGAAACCTCCAGAAGCTGATGCATCAACAAGTGGCTGTTGTTGACAAATTGATGTTTCCTTGATTTCTTCAAGCTTTCACATCTGCTTTCCCTTTCTTTTGTAAAAGAAAATGATGTAATTACTTGGAGATTAGCTAACTGTGTTTCTATCCTTCACGTTTGTAGTTCTTGTGACTGAATGTTCTTCTATTGTCCGCTCGTCTTTAATTTGATATTTGAAGAAAGATGAAATGCTTTTTTCTTTCTGTGATAGTAAGGCGAAAAATTGAAACTTTCAACACGACTCAAATAGTAAAGATTATAGGAGTATTTGTTTGTGTTTTAATAGATGCTAAAAATATTTGACAATTATCAAAAGTTTGTTTAAGATCACCGCCTGTCAAAAAGGATGTATTTTACCACTAATTATTCGAAGACACAACAGAAAATCGAGAAACAAATGTGTGATTAGGCGAGCTGATGACTTCTTCTCATCCTATATCAGTTCGATAAATTTTTCGAACATTACAATGATGAACAATGACAAGAAGCTGAGAATTGGACTGGGCCTGTTAAGATGGCATACACACTGCTTTATCGTACAGGTGAACCAGGACTTACTGCCAAAGAAATTCCCAATAGTATATCAATGTAAATGTGCTAGTGTTATCATCACTAGGTTTTAAAATATTTAAGTATGATAGGCTTGCTAACTAAGTCCGGTCTGTCAAGCTGTTGCTTAGCTTTAATATTAAACCAGCTTTGATAATATATTTACAATATGAGATATGATCTCCTTTTTAGTGAATTTACTAGGCAAAATATATTTATTCTTGAGGGTCACCTTATTAAGTTGACTATAGTAAGTAAATACACATCCAAGGACCCATCCTTCTTTTTTGGAGGCAAAAAGGTGAAATTCTTCGTCCACAGGGTTTCCAAACCCCCGGCCCGACAGAGATTGGTGGACGAGATAAATCATGGTGACTCAACGGCCACTAGGTGGGAGGCACAATAGTTGGTGCCCACAAAGAGTCATCCCCCACAAAGGAGGAATGAAAACTTCACACTGCGGCTGCCAGGGCTCGAACCTGCCTACTTGGGGTCAATCTACCACCGTGGAACCAACTGAGCTACGCCCATGCAGGCTGACCCATCCTTCTTTCTGACAATAGGGAGCAGTCCAAGGTATAAATCTAAGACTTTGCCATTAGTTATTAAATTGAAGTCAACTAAGATTTTTTTTTCAAAAGAATTGTGTTCACCCGTATTTTTTTAATCTTCCCAGTGCCACCAAAATTCTTTCACCACCACTAAGTCAAATTTGTAATAAGTTTGGTAAATGCTTAAAGAGTTCCAATTCAATTAGGAACAAGTATTGCAGATTTTAATTTGTATAAATTTCAGTATATGCCTTCTTCCTCTTCCACTCAACTATGATTCGCAGGTCTTTTCAGACACATACTTTAATAAGTTTTCAATTTCTTTTAGTCTGCTGAATTCCTTTAGTTTCCCTTTACGTGTTTTAGTTTTTGTTAATGATCATTATATTATTATGGATATGAAATCATCAATTATGTAATTAAAGAGAATATAATGTAATTAGTGTGATAGGATGATTAGCATATTTATAGGATATTATTAGGATAGTCTTTCAATATCATAGTCATAGATTGATCTTATATATATATATTGCATTCTTAGTATGAAATAGATCATGGAATAAACTTACTTCATGGTATCAAGAGCCAAAATTTGAATTTTTTTTGCCCTACTATCCTACCCGGCCGCCCACCCCTCTTCTTTCTCCCAAAACCCTAAACCACTCGGCTAACCCTAGCCGAAACAACATATACCTTGCCGTAATACCACCCACCCCTCGACATCTTCTTCCAAACCCTATTTCGGGGTTCTTTCTTCCTATTTCTTTTTTTTTCTTGTGGTTTTTGGGGTAACCATGGCCGACCAAAAATAATTTCATCCCGCTCTTACCGTAAACAATGTCAAGAATCTTATTTCAATTACACTTGAGATGGAAAGAAAGGCAATACTCCTCGTGGGCGGAGTTATTCAAAATCCATTGTCGAGCATACGAAGTAATATACCATATCATTCCTTCCGAATCTTCATCGGAAAACACTGGTGTTGACAAAAAGTTATGGTCTCGTTTGGATGCTATAGTCCTTCAATGAATTTATGGCACCATCTCTAACGACCTTTTGCATACTATTTTGGAACTGGAATCTACGTCTCAACAAGCGTGGGAGCATTTGTAAAATATTTTTCAAGATAATAAACTTTCTAGGGCGGTATATATTGAAAATCAATTCACCAACGTCAAATTTGATAATTTTTCAAACGTTTTCACATATTTTCAAGAGTTGAAAATGCTTACCGACCAACTATCCAACATTGGTGCGCCAGTGACAAATCAAAGGTTGATGCTTTAATTAATTGCGGATTTGAATGAATAATATGATGGTGTTGCAACGTTCATTCAACAAAGTGATCCATTACCACATTTTTATGAGGCTCGTTCGAGGTTAATTCTTGAAGAAATCCGAAAGGCTAAACAAATAGCGACGACGACAAATAACGTCGGCACCACTCTTATTTCCACTAACACGACAAAGGAGGTTTTTGGATCTCAAAATTCTGGTTCGGTAACACACCAAAATTGTAACAATAACGGAACAAAAAGGGGTAAAAAACGCAACAACAATAAAGGAAAAAATAATTGTGGAAAAGAAGTAGCCGGAACACCGGAAAATTTTTCGGTGGAGGGGCTGGCCGCGGGTAGAACCATCCCCACTGGGAGTTGCAGCAGTGTTTGCGATATTTCTGTGCTTACGCAAGTGTACATATCTCTTAAGTAATAAAAATCTGTAAGACCGAGTTGTCGTCCTCAGGGATTAACTTGTCAATTACATATAGTCTAATTTTTAGTCTCTATTTGGTTATCGATAATTTGATGAAATTATTAATTTAGGAATGTAGTAAAGATATGAACAGTAATCACTAATTAGAATCACGTATGGGAAAGATTAGGGATTCTCACCTTCTTTAACTATCCACCATATTATTCTGTTAATACCCAGTTATCCTTCTTCTTCTTATTGAGATATCAGGTTAACTAATATGTTCTATATTCCGGTTAGGACATATAGAAACTCAACCTTATGCAGAAACTTTCTATATTTCTATGATAAATTTTACCACACAGGAGGATTAAGAACAATAACCTTAAACACTACAAAAGTATCGGGGTACTTTCGTCCACGATTTTAACCTATGTATAAACAACTATAACATATTCAAATCTCCCTTTTCAGATTTCGATTTGAAATCATATAAGTTATGAGAATTAATGGCCAGTTAATTATCAAACAATCATCGCAAGTTGAATAGATTTCAATACATAGAAGAAGAAATCAAACTATAGCATTAATATCATAATGAGGGGTTCAAGCGAATCCGGTTTAAAACCCTAAAAAAGTAATTAGTTCATAATAAAATAATTACAAACTAAAAATCTCATACATACGCTAATACTGAAGAACAAAGAAGAACTGAAATTGCAAGAATCCTTAAGCTCAAAATCTGCTCTCAGGAGGTGATTTTTGGTCCCTGAATAATGAGCCAAAACCTTCTATTTATATTTGTACCAAAACCCTTTCTGAGTCTTAGGGTTTCTGACTGAAATTCGGCCCATTTTTCTCAAATTTCCGCGTCGGCGTCGCAGCCTTGCAGCCAGGGTGGCGCCGCGGTGCTGTGCACGGTGATGTGGCGCCGCTACTCAGATAGGGTGGCACCGCAGCGCTGCTTCGGCAGAACTATTTCGGGCTACTATTTTGCTCTTTTGCTCAAATTTCAACCCATTTGCATATGTTTTCGCCTCTTGTCCATTTTAGGATCGATGTGACTCAAAATAAAGAAAAACAACCATGACACTATACGAAACACAAAGAAAAAGGGAAAAATACTAACTAAAAAGAACTCAAAAAGTGTATATAAAATAGACTCAACAAACATCCCCAAACTTAAACTTTACTCGCCCTCGAGTAAAGCCCTAAACAAAAACTAAAGAAAAAGAAAAAGACTCTAAGAAGTGAATCAAGTAATTATATCAATATTGCCTCGAAAATCATGAATAGAGACTGAGATAATTTAGAACATACATAACATGAATTTTTAGCAATCTAGAATTTTAAGTAAGATATTTCGCAAATTGAATGATAATCATGGATAGATCATGCAAATCATAATTACTGGAAATACAAGTACCAAATCTATGCATGCCAATTTTATTCCATCTTTTTCAAAACTCTATAGACATGTCTACTTGCTATTCTCCACTAATCATAGCCATACATGTTAGGAATCTTCAGGACTTTTCAGGGGTTGTAATATAGGCTTAGACAAATGTAGGTAAAAGTAGGCATTTTAGGCTCAAATACTACCATAAGCAATTTTTATTCAATCTCTTTTGTTTCTTTTAATATTCTTTCTAGTCTTATACCTATTTTCTCCCCTCTTTTCTTTTTGAGAGAATAAGACATACAATTCAAGAACAGGCACTCTTAAACTTAAGTTTTTGCATATTTTTTTTCATTGGGGTGCATCAAATTTTTTTACTCTCTTTTTATTTTTTTTCAACACTTTTCATCCAAATTTTTTTCCAATCATCACTTATGGCACAACAAGGGAATCACAGGTGTCAAACAAAGATACTATTTTATGCTCAAATGAGTTGACTAAGGATACAGTTTATGTCAGAGTAGGTAATGAACGGTAAGAAGGGCTATCGAAGAATGTCTGAGTCACTTCCCTAAACATGCATATCCTAGTTATTTCGCCTCAAATAACAAGCAAACATGCTTTCTAGATATTTTTCAACATACTTTCCATAATTGACAATGCAATAAGCTAGACACAAGTATCCCAATAATTACATGTTCAAAGAATTTTTGGTATATCCAACTTAAGCACACAAAATTTTGCTTATAATTACATTACATTATCCCAATTAATTCACTCAATCTCATCAGCGAATACAACATACTTGATTCATAAAAAAAACTGACTTAAAAACACATAAAACACGAATAAATCAAAAAGACTCAAAACAAATAAAGTAAGATCTCTCCCCCCCCCCCCCAAACTTAATCACTACATTGTCCGCAATGTGTGAAATAAAAATAAAAGTGAGTCCCATAATGGACCGGATATGGTATGTATATGATTTCACATCGAGTCCCATAATGGGCCGGGTACGGCATGCATATGATTTCACATCGAGTCTCATGATGGGTCGGGTACGGTATATATGTGTATAAGGTTTCATTCACACTGATACCCTCACTGCGGGGGCCGGGTATGGTATATATAAGTTCATGACTCTTATTTCTATAAGGCACAGTTGATTTTTATTTGTATATGACACAGTTGGATTTGGATTCTGATTATTACACCTGTCTCCTGTTATCTATTGGCCACTTATGATCTTTCTTACAGTGTTACATATTTTACATATTCAGTACATTATTTCGTACTGATCCCCTTTCCTCGGGGGACTGCGTTCATGCCCGCAGGTATATGTTCTCAGTTTGGTGATCCTCAGGCCTAGGACTATTGTTCAGCTGGATGGAAAGCTCCTTTGATCCAGAGCTTTGTCTTTTTGGTACAGAACCTCTTTTTAGATTTATGTATATATTTAGGGGCACGACGGAGCCCTGCCCCGTCATATGTGTTATCCTTCTCGTAGAGGTCTGTAGATAGTTGTGGGTTGCACTTATGTAGAGTTATAATCTGTTTTGGTCAGCCATGTTGTTGTACTCTATGTTGGGACATTCCCGTGTATATGTGATACTATTTGGTGGCAGCCTTGTCAGCTTACCTGTTATATTATATTGGCTAGTTGTGACTCGCGAGAGGCAGTACATTCGTGTAAAGCGCTTGTCGGCTTGCCTATTCTGGTATATGTCATGATTGCAGCGTTATGCTGCCGAATTTTATATTTCTCTAAGTGTTAGTTGGATTTTGTGTGATAAGTTAGTATAATGGCGTCATTAGGGCGTTTAGTCGCGGCCCATCGGGTCGTGACAAAAGTGGTATCGACAGTTAGTCCTCGGAATGTCTACAGACCGTGTCTAGTAGAGTCTTGTGTATGGGTATATTGTGCACCATACTTATACACATGAGGCTACCATACATTTAGGATTGGTTTCTATTCTTTCATCTCTTAGATCGTGCAATAGAGCTATGTTATTAGGATAATCCCCTTTCTGACGACTTACTATGTTTACAGTTATGCCTCCGAAGAAGGCGACAACGGCCCAGAGGGGTAAATTAACAACGGGGGATACTTGTCGGATTCAGGGAGTTACCAGGTACCGTACTCAGTCTATGCCGGAGATTGTTCCCCCGTCGATGAGCTCTGCTTCGTCGCCACCTCCAGAGGCTCCAGATGGGCAAGATCACCGCTTCCGAGGCCCAAAGACTGAGCCTCCAGCTCACCGGCGGCGGAGGGCGAGCCATGAAAGATGTGGTTCAGCTGCTGACTAGGTTAGTGGCAGCGCAAACATATAGACAGGGACCAGGAGTTGACCACAGAGCAGGTAGTTTGAGGGTCCGTTATTTCTTGAGTTGTAGTCCACCAGAGGTTTTCGGGTCAAGGACCGAGGATGTTCCACAGGAGTTCATCCGACAGATACAACGTACGTTGAGGGTGATAAAGGCTTCTGAGATTGAGTCTGTCGTGTTGGCTTCATACCGGTTGAGTGATGTAGCTATTAACTGGTATGAGTCATGGGAGCTATCTAGGGGAGAGGGTGCTCCTCCAGCCGTGTGGGAGAGTTTGCAGAGAATTTCTTTGACCACTTCCTACCACCAGAGATGAGGAGAGCTAGAGTTCATAGGTTCCTAAACTTGAGGCAGGGCGGTAGGAGCATTAGAGAGTACAACCTTGAGTTTGATTCATTGGCCAGATACGCACCCACTATTGTTGCAGATATGACAAACAGGGTGCACCGATATGTGATAGGGCTGGACCACTATTTGATCGATGGTTGTATAGCGGTGGATCTTCAGCCGGGTATGGATATTGCTCGTATTCAGGCATATGCACAGGGGTTGAGGACCGACATAGAGGGCGACAGCCAGGCAGAGGTCATGACAGGGACCAACATAAGAGGGCTAGGTCAGCTGGGTATTCGGGTGAGTCTCGAGGCGGGCAGCCTCAACAGCATGTCAGATATTCCTCTCAGCCAGCACAGAGTACACATCCACAGTCCGCAGGTAGACGATTTGATCGCACGGGGTATTCAGGAGCAGGTCAGGGCTCCCGGGCTTCAGGTTCACGGATGGACGGGGCTTCCAATCAGTCGAGGCCACTTTTGCCTCCGTGTCCTCGGTGCAGTAGGTCCCAATTTTGGGAATGTCGTTTTGCTACAGGTTCTTTATTATTTTATCGGCCGTCAACGCCATGTGATGAGAGAATATCCATCCAGAGGTGGTTCAGGTGGTATGGCTCGGCCTACGGGGTCGGTTGCTGGTTCGTCATCATCTATAGCTATGTGCCCCGGTATTCAGGCTCCACCAGGTTGTGGTAGAGGTTGTGGCGGAGTTTTTAGTTCTGGCGGTATTTCGCATCGTATATATGCCTTGGCCAGTAGACGTGATCAAGAGGCGTCACCAGACGTTGTTACATGTATATTATCGGTCTCTTTCTGTGACGTATATGCATTGATTAATCTAGGTTCCACCTTGTCATACATATATCCCCTTGTTGCTAGTAGAATCGGGATAGAACCTGAGTTGATAAAATCATTAGAGGTAGCCCTTTTCACTTGGTGGAATGGTAAAGCAGGTCAAGATTGTATCTTTATGATATTGGACAAAATCCTAGTTAATCAACAACTACAGGATTGGCTAGGCAATTAAGCATGGAGCATTTGTCGAGAACTAGTTCAGATCATATATATTTGTTGTTAACTGCACGAGATCAGGTTCCACAACTTCATAAATACGTCAGATTTTTAAAGTTTTAGCGTAAGCATGATACTTTATGGCGGTGATGGAACAAAACTAGAATTCATATTACCTTGGTGACCCTTTTGTTACATGCAAATTGAAGATGAAAAGATTGAACATAGCATTGTCTAAACGGAGTAAGGATACCTTTGGTGATCTATTCAAGAAATTGAGAATCAGGGAGCATATTGTCAAGAGTAAGGAGCAGTTGTTTGAAGAAGATCCATCATAGGGAAATAGAATGGTGCTTTTGCACTTTAAGAAAGAATTTTAGAGGTAAAAACTTGAATTCAATGGAACTTAGAGGGAGATAGAGACACAAGATACTTTCATTAGTTTTACTTACTCAAGAACTTGCGAATGATATAAGAAAGAGGGATAAACCTGCTAATGTCATTATAAAACTTGATATGACAGGTGGTGCTAATCTCAATCATCTGGCATATGCAGATGATACCATGATATTCTCATCAGTAAATAGCATATCATTGTATCTGATCAATGCAAACTTTGAAGGAGTATGAAGAAGTTTCTGGCCAATTGATCAATAAAAAGGAAGGGTTCTTTTTATATGCACGCTAAGACTCCTAGTAACGTGATTCAACGAGTAAAAGGTATTACTGGTTTCACAAGGGGAACATTTCCATGTATGTATTTAGGATGTACAGTATCACATGTTAGAAAGAGGAAAATAGATTATGCTGAATTAATTAAGAAGATTAGGGACAAGTTATAGGCTTGGAAATATGGTTCTAAGGTCTTGGAAATGATCCTTGAGGTAAGGGATAACATTGAACAAAAAATATGGTGGAAAACAAAGAGTGGGACTGCTAACATTTGAATTGATAATCGTACCAAATTGAAAACATTACACTGTGTACTACTATCAGAATTTCTTATTGATGGAAGGGGTGGAAGATGTGAAAGAACTGCTACGTGGGGATTGATGGGATTTGTCAAATCCAGGACAGTATCTACGAGATAACATTGTCTCACATGTCACTACATACCGGATATGTACCATGTAGAATAATCCTTGGTGGATAATGACAAGTTCTAGTAAATTTACGGTTTCAATTGCATGGAATTTGTTGAGATAAATACCATATCCTTCTAAGGTATATAAGTAAAGGTGGGTTAAAAAAGTGTCATTCAATATATATTTCTTCCTATGGACGATGTGGAAATTTAAAATTCCAGTGGATAAAGTTTTGCAAAATATTGAAAGTAATATAATATCAAGATGCTACTATATAATGTTTTACATCAAGAAATGATAGATCACTTGTTTCTTACAAGGGAGTTTGTCAAATCTATATGGAGCTATTTTAACAATGCAGCAGGTATACACATGAATTGTCGTCATGTTAAGAATGCAATGCGGATATGATGGAACACTATATGCCATTACAAATTGAAGCAAGTGTACAAGGTGTAACACCCCATTTTAACCGGAGTCGAAACGGGATTACTGCTACATATGGTTGATTCCTAAATGTATTTTAAGGAGTCGCCACCTAATTTATTTAAGTGAATTAGGACACTTAGTTTATTGCAATAAAAATACTGCAATTGACTTCCATTTAATGGTCTGCGAAATTAGTGAGATTCTGGATCAGGGTTCTTTATTATCCTAAAGGGAAGGGGTTAGGCATCCTTTAAGATCCGCTAACTTGTGGTTGTTCGTTCAAACCTAGGTTAATTATTTATTGCTCTTTTTATTCTACCTATTCTAAGCATTTTACATAATTTACAATTAAAATAAAATACAATGCAAAATAATAAAACATGAAATTAGATACGACATAAAATAAACTCCGGGGCATTCTTTTTGAAATGCATCTCCGGATACCTGCATAAACACTTAGTAAAAGTATTAGTAATAGAATACATAAATTTTAAAATAATAGCAAAAATTAACAAACAAAGCAAATAAATCCGTCTTTTGTACAGGGGAGGCCTTGGAAATCAGACGGAGATTCCTTCATTGACCAATATTGCTAAAAATAATAAAGTAAATAAAACCTTCGGATTCGCGCCAAAACAGTAATAGTTTTAAACACGGAGGGCTCAGATATGTAAAAAATATAAAGTAGGACAGCCTAAACAAGTGCGGCTGCGAGAATTCGCCTTGCCAAGCACATGTTGGTTATCCGGTGTAAGTGGAAGAAATCATCATTGCCCAGAAAGCTTCATTTATTTTATTTTCCGTCTTTGCAACTGTGGAGGCCTCAAAAATCGACGGATAACTTTTTCATCGGCCAAACAAGTGTAGCATCTTGTTCAAATCAGTCAATACCACAGTGTAGTATCTTGTTCAACCAGATTAATAAAAGATAAAAGGGCAAAATAGTAAAAATCAGTAGCATTTATCCTTAACCAGTTTAAAATGAATCAAAGAGCCAAATTGTTCCAAATCGGTCCCGAAACCACGAGAATCGAACAAAGAACAACATGGCCCGAATCACCCGAATCGAGCAAATGTGGCCTAAAATGGCCAAACAATAGCAACACAGCCAACCCAGTCAACAAATCAATTTCAGAACGCACCAACAAGAACAACCAACAAATATAGAAAATCGTAAAATCACTCGTTCCAGCGTCACGAGTCTTAAAACTCCGGCAAGATACCAAAAATCGAGGAGTAAAACACCAACAAATAATAATATAATAGCCAACAAAATCAAATCACCAACAACAAGAATAACGTAACCAACGATCGGAGTTTTGTTAAAACTCGCGACATTCAAAATAATAAATCACCAACAAAAGAGATACAAAGCGTGATATTGCCGGAGTTAACAACACGAAAGGGCAGCGGGCAGCGGCGTCGCTTCCAAGGCGAGGTCGCCGGAGCGACGCCACCATGGTGGGTTCGACGGGAAATGATGATGGGCTGCAAGGCGACGGGATTTCAGATGAGACAGTGGGCTGTTGATGTTGAGGCTCGCCGGAGTTAGGGCTGAGAGGGTGAGGGAGATGATGTGGGTGTTAGGGGGCCACGAGCTGGAGCTCCGAAGGAGGCGGCAGTGACGGAAGTGGTGTGGAGAGGTGAGGTGATGTGAGGCGACAGGGGAAGGGTGAGGGTTGCTGGTGACGTGGGAAGATCGCCGGAGTTGAACTCCGGCGAAGAGTGGCGGCGGCGCGACAACGGGGAAGCTAGGGTTTGAGAGAGGAGGGTCAGATGTGAAGTATGCGGCTGATCCCTTTTTTGTTGGGGGGGGAAAGTTTAATATATAGGGTGTGTGTTAGGGTTTGGTATTTGGGGAAAATGAAAAGTGGGTATTGTTTGGGGAAAAATGAAAAGTGGTATTTGGATTTTAGGAAATAAAAGAGGTGTTTGGATGATATTAAAAATAGTGTTGGCTTGGTGATTCAAATTGTGTCTTGAATCGGATGGTTTAACAAAAATGCAAGATCAAGTTAATTATTTAAAGAAAAATTATTTAAAAGATGCAAAATTATTAAAATGCAAATGCAATATTTAAGACACGTTTAATGTCTGATTAAAAGTAAAAATGCGGTGCCGATTAATTATTTAAAAAGATGCGAATATTGTTAAAATAAAAATGACGCTATAACAATAATAAAAACATAATATTAACAACGACATAATACTTAATTTAAAAATAAAAAGATAAAAATGCAAAAATCTTGATTAAAATGCGATTGTGCTAAAATACTAAAAATTGCAATAAATATACGAAAAGGTCAAAATTGATCACACACTGTCCCTATTTGTATGGAGATGATGGAAGAGTCTTCGGACAAAGATGTTGACTTGTAGCCAATTTTGTCCTGTTTTATAAACTAGGACTCAAAAATAGGGATGATGCAGATTCAAAAATGTCCCAGTGTCAAATCATGATGACACTGGGTCGTTGTGATGCAAAAATTAAAAAGCAAAGCTGACGCTGATTAAAAATGACCCAGTGTCGAAGTATGATTGACACTGGGTTGCAGGTGATGTGGTCTTTGAAAAGACAAGGTTATTGTAGATGAAATGACGTCGTTTTGGACCTTGATGCAAATGTTAAATCGTTGCGTGGACGAAACATAAATGAAATCGTTGCATGGGCTTAAAAATAAAAGCGTCGTTTGCATGGGCGCGATCACGGTGCTCGCCGTTGCATGGACGAAACATGAATGAAACCGTTGCGTAGGCTTATATGAAATAAAAAGGCGTCGTTGCATGGGCGCGACGCAGATGCTCGTCGTTGCATAAACGAAACATGAATAAACGTTGCATGGGCTTTTAAAATGAAAAGCGTCGTTGCATGGGCGCGTCACAGTGCTCGTCGTTGCATAGACGAAACATGAATAAGCCGTTGCATAGGCTTAAAATGAAAGGGCGTCGTTTTGGACGCAATCTGAGATGTTAAATCGTTGCATGGGCGAAACATGAAATAAGCCGTTACTAGGCTTAAAATGAAAGGGCGTCGTTTTGGACGCAATCTGAGATGCTCGTCGTTGCATGGACGAAACATGAATGAAATCGTTGCATAGGTTTAAAATGAAAGGGCGTCGTTTTGGACGCATCACGGATGTTAAATCGTTGCATGGACGAAACATGAATAAGCCGTTACTAGGCTTAAAATGAAAGGGCGTCGTTTTGGACGCAATCACGGATGCTCGTCGTTGCATGGGCGAAACATGAATAAAGCCGTTGCAAGGCTTAAATAAAAAGCGTCGTTGCATGGGCGCGATCACGGATGCTCGTCGTTGCATACGAAACATGAATGAAAGCCGTTGCATGGGCTTTTAAAATGAAAAGCGTCGTTGCATGGACGCGATCGCAGATGCTCGTCGTTGCATGGACGAAACATGAATGGCCGTTGCATAGGCTAAAAAAATGAAAAAGCGTCGTTGCATGGGACGCGATGCAGATGCTCGTCGTTGCATGGGACGAAACATGAATGAAATCGTTGCATAGGCTAAAAAAATGAAAAGCGTCGTTGCGTGGGCCAGCGATCACGGTCTTTCGTCGTTGCATGAACGAAACATGAATAAGCCGTTGCATGGGCTTTTAAAATGAAAAGCGTCGTTGCATGGGCGCGTCACGGTGCTCGTCGTTGCATAGACGAAACATGAATAAAGCGTTGCATGGGCTTTTAAAATGAAAAGCGTCGTTGCGTGGACGCGATCACGATGCTCGTCGTTGCATGGACGAAACATGAATTACGCGTTTTCATAGGATAAAAAAATGCAAAGGCGTCGTTGCATGGACGCGATGCAGATGCTCGTCGTTGCATGGACGAAACATGAATGAAGTCGTTGCATAGGCTAAAAAAATGAAATGACGTCGTTTTGGACCTTGTCTGAGATGCTCGTCGTTGCATAGACGAAACATGAATAAAGCCGTTGCATAGGCTTAAAATGAAATGCATGGGTTTAGGCGTGCACGCTTTGTGGCGGCGTGCTGGTTGAGATAAGCGTCATTGCATAGGCGTTGTGCATTTGTGACCGCGTGGGTTTATTGTTGTGTTTACGCCTTTGGCGATATGAAGATCCTGCACTCAAAGAAAACTTGTGAGTTTTAGGAAATGAGTGGTTGATTAGCGTCGATTCTGTAGCATTGGCTCTTGACGCTTGCATTCTTGGTTTGCACTGAAGACCTAGTTGGCCTGTTTTTTCCTGTCTATTGCCATTTTCTTGCACTGAATTCTTTAAAATGTCGGTTTACGTAATGAAGATGTTGAATAGGTAAGGTTGCATCTTGACGCTATCAAGGCGATCAGGTAAGCATTTTTTTTTTATAATGAATGAAAAGCTAATGCTAGAATATGGACAATGTACAATTGAGTAGATGAGAATGCAACCCCCCGAAAATATGTAGGTAGTAATGGATGCAAAATATACGAGGATGCTAAACTCTCCAATGGACAAAATCGAGTCGTAATGCGTAAATAAGGAAGAAATATTTCTAACGGTGTGGAAGCCGATGTATCTACGATCCCGTAGGAGTCGGTCAAGACGTAGTTCATGCTGCAAAAATAAGAATTTTATGATTTCAAAATAATGCGGGACCGAAACCGATGTGGCCGCCTACGTATCCCGCTGAGGGAATCAGGTCAAGACGTAGTTCGTGATAATTTTTTTTTATGATTTTAAAATGATGCGGGACCGAAGCCGATGTGGCCGCCTACGTATCCCGCCGAGGGAATCAGGTCAAGACGTAGTTCGTGATGCAAAATGATTTTTATGTAATATGCATTTTGTTGTTTTTTCAAAAATGGAAGCGACATTACGTTCGACTCGATTGATACCAACAATTAGTATTGTGCATAAGGATGTTCTTTTATTGTTTTCAGTCTAACCGAGTTTGACTCTGGTGTAATTCACACGGTTTCAGATAGTACCTCAAACATACCCGAGTGTCGACACACTTGCTTGCATCCAAGGTTTCGAACTAAACGTAATCTCATGTTTCAAATGCCCTCACTGAAAGAAAGTCCCATTTTACACATATATTCCAGTATTTTGAATTTTGGGACGTTGAGAGAATTGCGCTCACACTCAAAAAGATGTTCAATGCATGCAATTGTGATACCATAGGCTTGGCCGTCATGTAAGTATCCACTAATGTGAGAACCCTCAGTATAAGATCATGTAGGGCTTGTCACGGGCTTGTAATGTAGGCTTGGTGAAAGGAATGGATATCATTTGGGTAAATGTGACTAATCATTCCTCGAGAGTTGGACTACGTCCATGCTTGATATTTGTGTGTTTCAATGCTCACTTGCTTTCTTTTTGTCCCAGTTTTTCTGTATTGGCTTCTTTTGAATCTTTCATTTGGAGCCCCCCTTTTTTTTTTCTCGGGGTTATGTATTCCCCATTTTTTTTTTATCGGGGCTTTTGATTTCCTCTTTATGTGAAGTCGTCTCTGCTTTCATTCTTTGAGACTTTGACAATTTTTGTCTTTGCAAACTTCAGCTAGAATTTTGTCAGCCACTTACACATTTCTAAAGCACTCGAGGAGGTCGGGCCAAGAGAGGGATAGTGCGTACGCACTCAGAAAGGTTATAGGTGTAATATGCGGTTGTCAAAAAATAGGTTTTAGGCTCAAAGGGGTGTACTAGGGATAATGTTATTTGGTAGACTGAAAAGGCTCAAACGGGTCAAAGAAAGCCTACGATCATTTCCCACACCGAGTGTTACTCAGGATTTCGCCTCAACAAACATTCAGGCCAAGTTCTAGATCACAATGCAATGCAATTGAACTTATTCAAACACTCACCACACAATGCATATGAAACGATGAGGTCGGTTTCATTCTTATCTTGGAAACATGCAAGACAATGTCATCTGCGGGTATGAGTAAGAGGTACCAAAAGAATCTATGGTTTACCACAAAGTCAACCCATACTGATTATCACTTATTTTTTTTTTTGTTTTTTTTTATGCACAACCCTAAATGTGTTGGTATCAACAAAGTCAAACAATAATACTAAAAAAATGTTTTTTTTTTTTAATAACATTTTTTTGTATTTTTTTGAATAAAGTATTTCTTCTTTTTTTTGTATTTTTCGAATAATTGTTTTTTTTTTGTATTTTTTTGAATGAAGGTTTTTTTGTATTTTTTTGAATAAATGGTTTTTTTGTATTTTTTTGAATAAATGGTTTTTTTTTTGTATTTTCGAATATTTTATTTTTTTGAATTTTTTGAATAAATGTTTTTTTTGTATTTTTTTGAATAAATGGTTTTTTTTTTGTATTTTCGAATTTTTTTTTTTTTTTTTGAATAAATGGTTTTTTTTTTGTATTTTTTTTGAATAAATGGTACCGAACCCGAATAGGGCTGCCTACGTATCCCGCCGAGGGAATCAGGTGCGCGTAGTTCATTCAAATATGTTATAAAATGTATGCTTGAAAAAAATTATCAATGAAAGAATAGCAATATAAAGCTGCGTAAAAGAAACGATTGTCCATTGTGGACGAATGCAAAGTAAATGAATGCACGAAAACATGATGAATGGGATGCATGAGTAAGAAATGCATTTTTTTTTTTTGGTTTTTTTTTTTTTTTGTGGTTTTTATTTTTGTGGTGGTGTCGAACTCAAAATGAGTTGTCTACGTATCACACCGTGTGGTGAGAATCAGACACGCGTAGTTCGAAATAATTATGGTAAAATGCATGATATGAAAGAACTATGTAATTAACGCTAAACATATCAATTGAGTTTGCGAATACGAATAAAAATACAAAGTATAAAAGAACTGAGAGCGATGTCTCGTTGAATCTGGTATAAACTGACTTCTATTAGTCAACATAACTCCCGCTCATTCTTGTGATGATTTTTTTCTTTTAGACCGCCCTCGGTTGTTTTGCGAAACGACCTTCCTACAAAAATATGAGAAATATGTGAGTAGAAAAATAACAAAAAATAATAAAAATGCAAAGGTGTGGCAATATAGTCAAAGACTCCCCTGATTGGTTCGGCCGAACTGGTGGTTGATGGTTCACAAAGTCCAAGTTGCGCTATTCAAGAGTGATTTACGCAATAGAAGTCCTGATTGCAATGTGACAGCAAAAGTGCAAAAATGCAAATGCTCGAACCCGGAATCACAAAAGGGTAATTATTGAATTAAACAATATGTACAGAGTTGCTAGCGACAAACAATAATAAACAAAAACATGCAAATCAAGCGCGTGCCCTAATATGCTTGGGACCTCCTTATGCAGGTGAGCCTAAACGTCAAATATGCGGGATTGTGATAAATAGGTCAAGCCGTTAAAGCGCAATATTTAAATCGGAAATGGCGACCAAATGACGGTGCACTTTTTCCAATTTTGGCGTGTCATGACCAGACTTGGATCCGTCTATCATCATCACGCTACACATAGTATGCTAATGGGTCGTTGGGTTGTGAAACCCGTCGACAAGTTTGGTGGATTTCCTAATCGTGGAGACGATACCAAGGATCGACCCACCTAAGGTGTATGCATGCATGACTTAAAAAAATGTGGTATAGCTCTATCCTAATTTTGCTAAGATTTGGCTTACTAGACAAAATGGTTCCCGAGCGGACTACTCGAGTGAGAAGGCTACGCGGCCACCGGATGGTCCGGCTGCTCCGTGCCTTTGCCAACTCTCCTAAAATTGGGTAATTGAAAGAAATTTTGCGGGTGCGTACAACACACCTCGCGTGTAGTGTGTGATAGTGTTAATTTTCCAGAATGGAGAAAATATGAGCGGAATGTCAATTTAAGGAAAGCAATAAAATAATGTAGCAATTAAAGTAGTTAATTACAAAATAAAAGCAAACAATATAAAATATTTACAACAAATATAAAAGCAAAATAAAGTGCAATATTTAATTAACCTGTGTTTGTTATGATCAAGAACCTGATATCCCCAGCAGAGTCGCCATGCTGTAACACCCCATTTTAACCGGAGTCGAAACGGGATTACTGCTACATATGGTTGATTCATAAATGTATTTTAAGGAGTCGCCACCTAATTTATTTAAGTGAATTAGGACACTTAGTTTATTGCAATAAAAATACTGCAATTGACTTCCATTTAATGGTCTGCGAAATTAGTGAGATTCTGGATCAGGGTTCTTTATTATCCTAAAGGGAAGGGGTTAGGCATCCTTTAAGATCCGTTAACTTGTGGTTGTTCGTTCAAACCTAGGTTAATTATTTATTGCTCTTTTTATTCTACCTATTCTAAGCATTTTACATAATTTACAATTAAAATAAAATACAATGCAAAATAATAAAACATGAAATTAGATACGACATAAAATAAACTCCGGGGCATTCTTTTTGAAATGCATCTCCGGATACCTGCATAAACACTTAGTAAAAGTATTAGTAATAGAATACATAAATTTTAAAATAATAGCAAAAATTAACAAACAAAGCAAATAAATCCGTCTTTTGTACAGGCGAGGCCTTGGAAATCAGACGGAGATTCCTTCATTGGCCAATATTGCTAAAAATAATAAAGTAAATAAAACCTTCGGATCCGCGCCAAAACAGTAATAGTTTTAAACACGGAGGGCTCAGATATGTAAAAAATATAAAGTAGGACAGCCTAAACAAGTGCGGCTGCGAGAATTCGCCTTGCCAATCACATGTTGGTTATCCGGTGTAAGTGGAAGAAATTATCATTGCCCAGAAAGCATCATTTATTTTATTTTCCGTCTTTGCAACTGTGGAGGCCTCAAAAATCGACGGATAACTTTTTCATCGGCCAAACAAGTGTAGCATCTTGTCCAACAAGAACAACCAACAAATATAGAAAATCAGAAAATCACTCCGTTCCAAAGGTCGCCGGAGTCTTAAAACTCCGGCAAGACAGTCAAAAATCAGAGGAGTAAAAACAGTCCAACAGTCAATAATATAATAGCCAACAAAATCGAAATCAGTCCAACAACAGTAACAACGTAACCAACATTCGCCGGAGTTTTGTTAAAACTCCGGCGACATTCAAAATAATAAATCAGCCCAACAAAAGAGATACAAACAGTGATATTGTCGGAGTTAACAACACGAAAAGCGTGAGCGTGGCGTCGCTTCCACGGCGAGGTCGCCGGAGCGACGCCACCATGGTGGGTTCGACGGGAAATGATGATGGGCTGCAAGGCGACGGGAGTTCAGATGAGACAGTGGGCTGTTGATGATGAGGCTCGCCGGAGTTAGGGCTGAGAGGGTGAGGGAGATGATGTGGGTGTTAAAAGGGGGCTTCGCCGGAGCTTGGAGCTCCGGCGAAGGAGGCGGCGGTGACGGGAACAGTGGTGTGGAGAGGCGATGTGAGGCGCGAGGGAAGGGTGAGGGTTGCTGGTGACGTGGGAAGATCGCCGGAGTTGAACTCCGGCGAAGAGTGGCGGCGGCGGCGACAACGGGGAAGCTAGGGTTTGAGAGAGGAGGGTCAGATGTGAAGTGTGCGGCTGATCCCCTTTGTGTTGGGGGGGAAAGTTTAATATATAGGGGTGTGTGTTAGGGTTTGGTATTTGGGGGGGAAAATGAAAAGTGGGTATTGTTTTGGGGGGGAAAAATGAAAAGTGGTATTTGGATTTTAGGGGGGGGAAATAAAAGAGGGTGTTTGGATGATATTAAAAATAGTGTTGGCTTGGACTGATTCAAATTGTGTCTTGAACTGGACTGGTTTAACAAAAATGCAAGACTGGTTAATTATTTAAAGAAAAATTATTTAAAAGATGCAAAATTATTAAAATGCAAATGCAATATTTAAGACACGTTTAATGTCTGATTAAAAGTAAAAATGCGGTGCCGATTAATTATTTAAAAAGATGCGAATATTGTTAAAATAAAAATGACGCTATAACAATAATAAAAACATAATATTAACAACGACATAATACTTAATTTAAAAATAAAAAGATAAAAAATGCAAAAAATGCTGATTAAAATGCAGTGTGCTAAAATACTAAAAATTGCAATAAATATACGAAAAACGGGTCAAAATTGACTGTCAACACAAGGTAGTACTAGCTTGAATATTGTGGAAAATTTGAAAATGAAGGAATATATTACTGCATGGAGGCTCTTTAACTTTGTTCAAGGTGTTACATGAGATTCAGTTGAATATTCACGGGTAATTTGATTCCTTACTTAGCTATTACTTGGTGAATGATATATGTGATGTATATTGTGGCATCTGTTGGTTTGCTGAATATAGGTGGATAGACATAGTAATAAAGGAGACTCTACCGAAATTTTTCTAGCATGAGTGAGACCTATAATGAACATTCGAGGACGAATGTTTCTAAGGGTGGAAGGATGTTACACCTCGTAAGTTTAAGGCGATAATTAAGAATGTCATTAGGGAAATTAAAATACTTAAGGATGTGATTCCGGAAATTTTTTTGTTACAACAAGCGTGACAAGGGAATTAAAAATGATTGTTGTATATTCCCGTTATGGGTTAGTAACATATTATAAGAATTACGACATGGAGAATACGAGACCTTATGAAATTTCCGGGAATTAAGGGAAACAAAAGTTAAGATTAAAAGAAGTGAGATTTAGATTTATTAATTGGGGGATTTGGGACCAATGTGTAATTTAAAGATTAATTTTCAGATTTTAGAAGACTTATGTTCTTCCATTCTTTCATTCTAAAAATCCAAAAAAAGAAATTTCAAACTCTAACTCCCTATCCTCTCTTCCTCCTCACCCACCCCCAGCCGAGACACCTCCATTTAATAACAACAATTGAAGTTTATTTTTCTCTCCCTAGATTACATTGTTCATCTACAAAATTAGAAGCCAAAACATTTGTTACACCCCGTATTTACAGGACATGTTTTAAGAACGTACGTGAGAACTCGTAAGTGTTAAAATTTGAGACTTGTAAAAATTTATCGGAAATTATGAATTTGTCGGAAAACGTATTATTATGACGAATGGGAGGGCGACACGTGTCACCCCCCTTTTTAGAGAGCTTGGACGAAATGCCATGGACTAAATGGTCATTTGACCTTTGGTAGGATGATTAAGTCTTGCAACTTGTAGCATGAGAGAATTGACCAAGTCAATGACCCCACTTAGACTTGATATTTAGTAGAAACTCATCCAAACCTCACAAGTGTTCTAATCTACACCCTCCAATGTTTTATATATTCATCCACATTGCAAGACTAGTTCCATACTTAGAAAAATTTCCACAAATATTGTGCTACACCTTTAGGAGCTCTCGGCTAAGCTCACTCCAAGAAGAAATTTTTTTTTGTTCCATGTCCAATAATCTTCCCACTTTAAACCAAGGTTCCTAAGTGTAGTGTAAGCATATCTCAATAGAAAAATCTCGGAAAAAGATAGTTTTCGGGTTAGTCGCAAAGTGAAAACCTAGTGGCTTTCTAGGTTTTGGATTGGAGGTTTGAAGGAAAGTTGTTGGTATTGTTCTAAGGGTCTCAGTAGCGGATTGAAGTGTCTTGAAGAGTCTCTAAGTTGCTAGGGAGCGACTTGGTTGGAATTGGATTAAGAATCGTTGAGGTATAATCTTGTTCTTTGAAAGTATTACAAGATTATTTATTTTGTTGTTAGCTTTACTTGTTGCTAGCATGAAGTATGTATTGAAGTTTGATTAGTATTGTGGATTGCTAGTAGCCTTAAAAATCCGAAATGTATAGTAAGCCTTGTGAAGTTGGATTACGATTTAGTCGTTTATTAGAATCGTCGCATGTTACATACTTGAAGATTATAGTAGTTATAATCGTTTGCGACTTGATATCATATAAGGCTAATAACTTGGATGGAAATGGAAATTGGATAAGAATTGGTATTGTTGTATTCTTTATGGCCGAAAATTGGACTAGTAGTTGTTATTCATTTGTTTTGTACTACCTTATAGATTGTGGTGAGCCAATTGAGGTTGTTTGGTTATTGTATTCGGCCTTGAAAAAGGTGGCATAGTAGTAGAAACAAAGGAGGTGATGTCCGATTTTCCGTAGAATTTGGCGACTTAGCACTTAGAATATTCTACGTTTGAAGTAAGAGGTTAATGGACGTATTGTGACCATGATAGGTTGAAGAACTAAGTATAGCGTATCCTACTTGAAGAATGGGATAGCTCAAGGTTGAAGTACTTTGGAGCATTTTGCTACTTGTCGACAATCGTCGCGAGGTATGTGAACCTCTTCCTTCCTTTGGCATGATTCTATGTATGGAATATACCTGTGGTATCATTTCATGTTTCCTGTTACTCTTAGAAGTTAAGAGGTAGTTGTGTGATCTACTCTATGTAGAACTTTTCCCATCTTTAAGCATGACTAGTTGCACGTATGTAGTACGATGACGTCTGAAGTTTGACATTCTTTGCTAGCCTTATAAAATGCCAAGTCGGGTGAGTTAGGAAGTTAACTCACTTCTTTGAAAATATTAAGGATGTCTTAAGTCTTAGTAAAGTTAAGGGACTTGAAGAGTTTAGAAGTATGTGATACTTGTTCCGTTTTAAACGTATAAGTCCCTTGGATAGGAAATTGTTTTTGGCTAAGACATAAAGTGAATATAACGGCTTTATGGGAAGTTAGTTATATTTGCTTTATGGAAAGATAAATGACTTGTTTTAAATGAAAAAGGCAACTTGATTTTAAGGCATCAATTGCCTAAGGTTTTATAATAAAAGGAGTCACTTGAGTTCTAAAGGTTAAGAGACTAATTGTATTTTTGAAAGTTAAGAGAATTGATTTGAAATTATTTAATACTTGGTTTCAAAAAGTAGAAGTCTCTTGGTTATAAAAGGAATGAGTTGGTCTAGAACCATAAAGGGTTATAACGGCTTTATGGGAAGTTGGTTATAACGGCTTTATGGAAGGTTAAAAGAATGGTTTTCTTCAGTAATGTAAGCAAAGAAATGATTTGAAATAAGGAAAGGCAAACTGTTTTTAAGGTACCAGTTGCTTAGGGTTTTTAAGAAAGGAGTCACTTATTTTAGAAGCCGGAAATTGTATTTCTAAAAATGTATTGTGACTTGTCTTGAAAGACGGATAGGACTTGATACTATAGTTGTTAGTATCTGGGAAGTTGTAATTGAAAAGAGTCTTTCTAAAGGAGTAGAGGCGCGTAGTACGTTGGGTTAAATTCGGATTTTATATGACATTATCGACCGAGAATGGGCCGGCGAGATACCTTACGCGCACTATATGACATTATCGACCGAGAATGGGCGGGCGGATACCTTTACGCGCACTATATGACATTATCGACCGAGAATGGGTAGGCGATACCTTCACGCGCACTATATGACATTATCGACCGAGTTGGGCGGGCGAGATACCTGCAGGCGCACTATGTGACCTTGATCGCGTCCCAGTTGGCGGGTAGTGTAGTGCCCCTCCGAAAGGGCCGGATTATACTTATGAAAGATAAGTAAGTTATACAGTAATGAACTTAATGATTTTTCCTAATCATGTACGTAAGAATGTGGCTATAGTTTTTATTAAGAATGGAAAAGATAATAAGGTGCGATTAAGTCCATAAGTGGTAATGACACGACAGGATCTGGTATGTATTGTTTTATACTTGTCCTTGTCATTCTTTTGTACGGTTATGATCTGTTTACTGTACGTTATTTCTGTTCCATATTCGGTACCTGTTGTACTGACCCCCTTCGGGGGGCTGCGTTCATGCCCGCAGGTTTTAGGTACCCAGGTTGGTGATCCTTGCTCTTAGGATCTCGGTTCAGTTTTTGGGAAAAAGCTCCATTTGCTCCGGAGGCTTTATCTCTTGGTACGGTTTTCCCTGAAGTAGTAGATTCATGTATATTCAGGGGTATGGCGGGGCCCTGTCCCGCCACAGATGTTATGTTAAAACTCTTAGAGGTCTGTAGTCACACATTGTGGGTCAATTTGTAAAGAAAAGGAGGCAACTGCTTCGGTTGTATATATGTATGTCCAGGAAGGTAGCCCTATCGGCTAACCTGTTGTTTTACTTCTGTTGTTTTATTTTATAAGTTTCATGTATGTTCCGCTGATTATCTCTGATGTATACCTGTAAGGGTGCCCAGGTAGGGCACCAGTCGCGGTCCCGGGGTCGGGTCGTGACAACATTGCACAAAACAGTGGGGAGATTCGGCCCTCACTGCTGCCGTTAGATTGCCCAGAAATTCAGGATTTTTGGATGAAGTTTTGACAAGAAAAACATGTATAAATTATGGGTTAGCATTGTGGGATTCATGATGTTGAATTGGAATTGAAGAAGTGAAGAATTGGGCAAGAAAAATCGATAAAACAATTATTCGGACAAGGGTAGTGGACCGAAATTGGGACTGTTTTTTGGGCTTAAATTAAGGTAAGAATTATTCTCCTTAAGATATAATTGAAGTTGCATGTTGTTGTAACTTAAGACTTGAACTTGTGTTAAAGAAAACATGGAATTTAAACAATGCATGTGACTAAATTATTGCTATAGCCGATTTTGGGACTGTTTTGGTATACCTTGGCTATGATTATTGTGTTGTTAATATTGTCACTAATTTAATGATACAATTGAAGGAAACCTTGATGTTTAAAGATGTATTTGTTATATGGAATTGTTGGAAGGTGAGTTGGATTAAGAATTAAGAAAAGAGTTAGAAGAGTTGTGACATGTTGTGGCCGAAATTGGCATGGAAATTATTGAACATTATTGTAATGTATTAAGGGTTGTTGTAGTGCTTAAAATATAAGTATAAACATGTATATATGTTGAAGTAGTTACCTATTCATGTCTTGAACGAATTAAGGTGTAGAAAAGTGTTATTTTACATTCTTGAGCTCCCGATGTTGCTAGAAGGTTGGACTGCTTGAATGGACTGTTTACCGTGACTAAATGATTGGATGAACCTGATGAATAGGTGTGTTAGTCACCTTGATTGCGGTTTTGTTATATTCCATAAATGTAGAAGGAAAAGAATGTATTATGGTAGCGTATATGAAGTACATGGGACTAAATTGGTTATATCTTGGAATTATGCTTGGTTATTGGTTGGTTGGCATTTGTTGTAAATTGTGGATGTACATATAAACAGGGGAAGTGTTGCCCGAATTTTTATAGAATAAAAGAGTCGTCTTTCAATATAACTCACGTTAGGAATTATAGAGTTGACGGGCATGTTGTTATTATTATAGGTCAAGGTGCTAGTCAAGACGATTGTTAGACTATCGGTTGATATAGACGACGAGGTATGTGAACTATTCTTTCTTTTGACATGATTTTTATTAAGCAAACGTACGGCGGACGTACATGGTTTCTATACAGTCTAATTTCTTAGTTGTATGAGTTATGAGAAGTGCCTTAGATTTCGAGAAAAGAATTCACTTTAATGATTTTATTTTATTAATAGTCAAATGATGGGTTCACATCGAGTCCCTTAATGGACCGGGTACGATATGTATATGATTTCACACCGAGTCCCATAATGGGCCGGGTACGGCATGCATATGATTTCACACCGAGTCTCATGATGGGTCGGGTACGGTATATATGTGTATAAGGTTTCATTCACACTGGGACCCTCACTGGGGGGTCGGGTATGGTATATATAAGTTCATGACTCTAATTTCTATAAGGCACAGTTGATTCTCATTTGTATATGGCACAGTTGGATTTGGATTCTGATTATTACACCTGTCTCATGTTATCTATTGGCCACTTATGATCTTTCTTTCAGTGTTACATGTTTTACATACTCAGTGCATTATTTCGTATTGACTCCCTTTCCTCGGGGGGCTGCATTCATGCCCGCAAGTATATGTTCTCAGTTTGGTGATCCTCAGGTCTAGGACTCTTGTTCAGCTGGTTGGAAAGCTCATTTGATCCAGAGCTTTGTCTTTTTGGTACAGAACCTCTTTTTAGACTTATGTATATATTTATGGGCACGACGGGGCCCTGTCCCGTCATATATTGTTATCCTTCTCGTAGAGGTCTGTACACAGTTGTGTGTTGCACTTATGTAGAGTTATAATCTGTTTTGGTCAGCCATGTTGTTGTACTCTGTGTTGGGATGTTCTCGTGTATATGTGATACTATTTGGTGGCAGCCTTGTCGGTTTGCCTGTTATATTATGTTGGCTAGTTGTGACTCCTCAGGAGACAGGTACATTCTCGTGGAAAGGCAGTCTTGTCGGCTTGTCTATTCTGGTATATGTCATGATTGCAGCGATATGCTGCCGGATTTTATATTCCTCAAGTGTTAGTTGGATTTTGTGTGATAGGTTAGTCTAATGGCGTCATTAGGGCGTTTAGTCGCGGCCCGTCGGGTCGGGTCGTGACAAAAGTGATATCAGAGCAGTTAATCCTCGGAATGTCTACAGACCGTGTCTAGTGGAGTCTTGTGTATGGGTATGTTGTGCACCACACTTATACACAGGAGGCTGTCGGACATTTAGGATTGATTTCTATTCATTCATCTCTTAGATCGTGCAATAGAGCTATGTTATTAGGATAATCCCCTTTCTGACGACTTACTATTTTTACAGCTATGCCTCCGAAGAAGGCGACAGTGGCCAAGAGGGGCAAATTTACAGCGGGAGATACTTGTCGGATTCAGGGAGTTACCAGGTCCCGTACTCAGTCTATGCCGGAGACTGTGTCTCCTTCGATGAGCTCTGTTTCGTCTCCACCTCCAGAGGCTCCAGTTTAGGGGGCAACATCACGATTTCGAGGCCCAAAGACTGAGCCTCGGCTCCTCGGCCGAGGCGGAAGGGCGAGCCACGAGATGCGGTTGACCGACTAGGTTAGTGGCGGTATGAACATATAGACGAGGACGAGAGTTGACCCAGGCGGTAGTTTGAGGGTCCATGATTTCTTGAGCTTTAGTCCACCAGAGTTTTTTGGGTCAAGGCCCGAAGATGATCCACAGGAGTTCATCCGACAGATACAACGTACGTTGAGGGTGATAAAGGCTTCAGAGATTGAGTCTGTCATGTTGGCTTCATACCGGTTGTGTGATGTAACTATTAACTGGTATGAGTCGTGGGAGCTATCTAGGGGCGAGGGTGCTCCTCCAGCCGTGTGGGATGAGTTCACAGAGACTTTCTTTGACCACTTCCTACCTCCAGAGATGAGGAGAGCCAGAGTTGATAGGTTCCTAAACTTGAGGCAGGGCGGTAGGAGCATTATATAGTACATCCTTGAGTTTGATTCATTGGCCAGATATGCACCCACTATTGTTGCATATATGGCAGACAGGGTGCACCGATATGTGATAGGGCTGGACCACTATTTGATCGATGGTTGTATGGCGGTAGCTCTTCAGCCGGGTATGGATATTGCTCATATCCAGGCATATGCACAGGGGGTTGAGGACCGACATAGAGGGCGACAACCAGACAGAGGTCATGACAGGGACCAACATAAGAGGGATAGGTCAGCTGGGTATTCGGGTGAGTCTCGAGGCGGGCAGCCTCAACAGCATGTCAGACATTCTTCTTAGCCAGCACAGAGTGCACCTCCACAGTCCGCAGGTAGACGATTTGATCGCACGGGGTATTCAGGAGCAGGTCAGGGCTCCCGGGCTTCAGGTTCACAGATGGACGGGGGTTCCAATCTGTCGAGGCCACTTTTGCCTCCGTGTCCTCGGTGCGGTAGGTCCCATTTTGAGGAATTCCATTTTGCTACATGTGTTTTTTTATTTTTGCGGCCGTCAAGACCATGTGATGAGGGAATGTCCATCCAGAGGTGGTTCAGGTGGTATGACTCGGCCTACGGGGCCGGTTGCTGGTTCGTTATCATCTATAGCTATGCGCCCCACAGGGCAAGGTTTTCAGGCTCCAGCAGGCCGTGGTAGAGGTCGTGGCGAAGTTTCTAGTTTTGGCGGTCTTTCGCACCGTATATATGCCTTGTCCAGTAGACGTGATCAAGAGGCGTCACCAGACGTTGTTACAGGTATATTATCGGTCTTTTTCTGTGACGTATATTCATTGATTAATCTAGGTTCCACCTTGACATACATATCTCCCCTTGTTGCTAGTAGAATCGGAATATAATCTGAGTTGATAAATCCATTTAGAGGTAGCCCTTTTCACTTGGTGGAATGGTAAATCAGGTCAAGATTGTATCTTTATGATATTGGACAAAATTTTAGTTAATCAACAACTACATAATTGGCTAAGCAATTAAGCATGGAGCATCTGTCGAGAACTAGTTCAGATCATACACCTTTGTTGTTAACTGCACGAGATCAGGTTCCACAATTTCATAAATACGTCAGATTTTTAAAGTTTTAGCTTAAGCATGATTCTTTATGGAGGTGATGGAACAAAACTAGAATTCAGAGTACCTTGGTGACCCTTTTGTTACATGCTAATTAAAGATGAAAACATTGAACATAGCATTGTCTAAATGGAGTAACGATACCTTTGGTGATCTATTCAAGAAATTGACAATCAGGGAGCATATTGTCAAGAGTAAGGAGCAGTTGTTTGAAGAAGATCCATCATAGGGAAATTGTCACGCCCCGAATCCTCGGGCCCGCGACTAGTGCCCTGCCTGGGCACCCTTCTACCCATACAACACAAGTAATCCCGCGGAAGATAAATAACACTATATTTTTTTTCTTTTAACAATGGAAAAGCCGAAAAGGCTGTCATAATATATATATAACACTCGAATGGGTCTACAACCGTACAGCAATGTAAATACATCTCTCACCAGTCCAGCCCACATATGAATACATACCTCTAAGAGTTTTGGACAAATACTATGACGGGACAAGGCCCCGTCGAACCCCTGAATATACCTAGCCATAATGACAAGCTCCAGAACATTGGAGCTATCCCAAAACGCTGAACAAGGATCCTAAGCTCGCGGATCCACAACTGAGTACCTAGACCTGCGGGAATGAACACAGCCCCCCGAATGGGGTCAGTACAACAGGTACCAAGTATAGAACAGAAATAAAGTACATTATTAAAATCATAGTTGGCCAAGAAATGACAGGGACAAGCAAAATAATCAAATACCAGATCCAACCGTGTCATGTAAAATAAAAGCCAACCATACCTTGCGTCAATGTATCACTGTATCATTGTACCACTGTACTACTGTACTTTATATAAACAAATGAGAGTCAACTGAGCCTTTTAAAAATATGCTTTTTAACAATGAGATTAACCGCTTCATTTCAAGTCCTGAAGCCACTGTACTCTTTCATTAATGAAATCAATACCATTTCAAAATGTGAAAGCCATGTCAGGGTCATCCGCCCTCAGAATCATTATGCAATCCTAGTCATGGACTATTTCACTCGTATGGGACTATTTTACCTGCATGAGTGCGTGGCCTCGCGCGAGCATCGCGATGCGATACTCGCATCACGGAGAGCTAGTCCATGGAATAAATCCTGGGATTTGAACCCTCATGAGTCCTTCAGACCCGCAGTGAGTATGTACCATCTCACGTCATGGGAGCTACTCCATGATATATATAGTGCCCCGGGAGTTGAACCCGCACTGAATAATATAATGTTGTCGGCCCTTTAACGAGGGACGCGGTGATATGGAAATATAGCTCTTGCACGAATGACTATATGAGCAAACATATGCAAGTTAAAATAATCTTTGACTCTCATTATCATAAAATGAATAAACCATCATTTTAACAAACAAGACAATACCATGCATTTCCTTTAAACCAAGACAATTACCATGTCTTCCTTTTCAACAAACCAAGACAATTACCATGCCTTCCTTTTAACCAAACCAAGACAATACCATGCCTTTCTTTTAAACAAACCAAGACAATATCATGCCTTTCTTTTAAACAAACCAAGACAATACCATGCCTTCCTTTTAAACAAACCAAGACAATACCATGCATTCCTTTTAAAATAATCAAGACACTAACACCCGCAGTATCAAGACACTTCCATTTTTAACAATCAAGTTACTACACATTTTAAACTCAAGTAAGTTATACCTTTCGAATCAAGTCAAGTATACTTTTAACACCAAGTAATTTATACCTTTCAATTAAACAATCCAAGGTGTTATCAAGAGAATAGATAGAACAACTTCTATTTAGAAACTCAAGTATTATTAATGAAATATATAGAACTACTTCCTAAAACTCTTACCAACATCTCCTATAAGACTTGGTAAGGACTTTTAGGAACCATTCAGACATGCTTTAAACACCGGAACCACAACATGAATACCCTTAACTTCTAAGAGTAAAATAACTTCCCTTTTTATAAAACCCAAAGATACTAGCTGTCACGACCCGAACCCGGGCCCGCGACTGGTGCCCTACCTGGGCACCCCTTTTGGTATACATCAGAGAATAGCAGCGGAACATACACAACATAAACATAGGTGTAACAACATAACAACACAGGCTAGCCGATAAGGCCGCCTTCCAATATATAAACAAAGTCAAAAGTACAACTTTACAACTCAGTTCTTATAGCCCAACCACATATGTGACTACAGACCTCTAGGAATAACAACTGTGGCGGGACAAGGCCCCGCCGTACCCCTGAATATACATAAACGTGACAACTCCGGAACACTGGAGCCATCTCAACTTGCTGAACCGAGATCTTAAGCTCGCGGATCCACAACTGTGTACCTAAACCTGCGGGCATTTAACGCGGCCCCGAAGAAGTCGATAAGAGGTACCGAATATGGAAGCGAAATAACGTCTGATAAAGCAGATCACAATCAGACAAAGAGAATGACAGGACACGTATAAAAATACTTACTGATCCGTGTGTCATTACCAACATGAACTTAATCGTACCTTATTATCTTTTCCCATTTCAATAAAAGTTATAGCCATATATTACGTACTTACTTAGGAGAAGTCATTAAGTTCATCTCTATTTAACTTACTATCTTTCATAACATAGTCCGACCCATTACGGAGGGACACATATACTACTCGGCCCAAACTGGGACGCGATCCAATCACACTAATATCAAAGCATGCGTGGAATCCCCATCACCGTCGGCGCCTATAAGTGTAAAATATAACCATGTGACGCAGTGGCATCCTACCTCACTGTCAGCGTACACATACACAATACATATATATATATCTATCTCCTGCCCCTGGAATCCCCCATAACTACCGATAGCCGTACATGTAAATTATAACCATGTGGCGCGGTGGCATCCTACCTCACCAGAACGCACACATACACAATACATACATATATATATATATATCATGCCCGTGGAATCCCTCATCTCGTACATGACTTCATGGCGTCCTCACATCGTGGGTAGCAAATCCACAAAAACAGGTGGTATAACGATCTTGGGAAGCTATCCCTCAGATATACTCTTACCCTGAAACTACATGCCTCGGAATCCCTCATCGTAAGCATGTCTACGGTGCATACCCGTGGAATCCCTACTTCACTGACGGTATGTCCCGGTAAACTCATACCAAGGCCATGGAAGCATACCCGTGGAATCCCACATCACTGACGGTACGTCCAGGTAGACTCATAACAAGGCAATGGGAGCATACCCGTGGAATTCCACATCACCGCCGACGCGTCAAGTAACTTACAACAAGACAGTAGGCCTCCGTAGAGTCGCGACGCAATAAAACATAATACTTGCACTCAAAGGCTATCACCAGCACACATATAGGCTAATTCTCAATTAACCAAGCCAAAGTACTTATCAAGGCACACTTAGACTAATTCTCAATTAATCAAGCCAAAGTACTACGTACGTACATTCTTTTCAAAAGACTCCTTTCCAATAAAACTTCCCCGATACTAACCACCGCAGTATCAAGTCCTATCCTCCTTTCAAGACAAGTCACAATACCTTTTTAGAAATACAATTACCGGCTTCTAAATCAAGTGACTTCTTTATTAAAAACCGTAAGCAATTGGTACCTTTAAAACAATTGCCCTTCCTTAATACAAGTTATTCCTTTGATTGCTTTACTAGAGAAAACCATTCTCTTAACCTTCCATAAAACCGTTATAACCAACTCCCCATAAAGCCGTTATAGCCCTTTATGGTTTAGACCAATACGTTCCTTTTATAACAAGAGACTTCTACTTTCAAATCACTTCTCTTAACTTTCGAAATACTTCAAGTCTCTTAACTTTTAAGAAAACAAGTTTCAAGTCTTAAAAGCTTCATACGTAAACTCTTTTAAAATTTGTAACAAATCTTTGGTGCGTCGTGAATAAGTTATACTTATTTATAACGATCTTATTCAAGTAGCCATGATCTAGAAAATGTAATACAATTTTGTCTTATCTTAGCTTCTATGCAGATGGAGGATTTCTACTTGTTTTAACATAACTGATTGTCATTACATTTTTCTTTATTAACGCTGCAGTGGCTTGTTCGATACTTATTCTCATTTGTGCCGTGACTTAGCCAAGTCAACTTGGATCTTTATATAATAAATCCTTAGGCAATTGATGCCTTAAAATCAAGTTGCCTTTTGTTCTACAATCAAGTCATTATCCTTCCATAAAGCAAATATAACCAACTCCCCATAAAGTCGTTATATTCACTTTATACCTTAGTCAAGTACATTTTTCCTATCCAAGGGACTTATACGATTAAAACGACAAAAGTATCACATACTTTGAATCCCTTCAAGTCCCTTAACTTTACTAAGACTTAAGACATTCTTAATATTTTCAAAGAAGTGAGTTAACTTCCTAACTCTCCCGACTTGGCATTTTATAAGGCTAGTAAGGAATGTCAAAGTCTTGTACGTCTACCGTACTATATACGCGAGACTAGTCATGCTCAAAAGATAGGAAAAAGTTCTACATACAGTAGATCACATAACTACCTCTTAACTTCTAAGAGTAACAGGAAACATGAAATGATACCACAGGTATATTCCATACATAGAATCATGCCAAAGGAAGGAAAAGGTTCACATACCTTGCGACGATTGTCGACAAGTAGCAAAATGCTCCAAGTACTTCAACCTTGATAGCTATTCCATCTTCCAAGTAGAATACGCTATACTTAGTACTTCAATCCTATAAAGGGTCATAAAACATCTATTAACCTCTAGCTTCGAACGTAGAACATTCTAAGTGTTAAGTCACTAAACTCTACGGGAATTCTGACAGCACCTCCTTTGTTTCAACTTACTTTGCCACCTTTTTCAAGGCCGAAAACGATAACCAACGCCACATTTAAGGCTCAATCAATTCAACTTAAATAAAACAGCCTCAGGCTCATCTCTTAACTACTAACAGCCTCAGGCTCAGTTCTTAACTACTATAACTAGAAAACTTCAATCCAAGAGAAGGGGAAACGCTTTACCTTTTGGAAAAGCCCACAAAAGCCCTTTTCTTCCACTTCTTTCCTGCCAAACTTGTCTACCCAAGCTTCCCACAAGTCTATCCACACTCTGCCTTCTTGACGTCGCTCCAATCAATACCCTCTAGGCTAGGTTTTCCTTCAAAACCCTAAGAGAAAAGAGAGAGAGAGAGATTTTTGGAGTTCTAAGGTGAAATGAAAGACTTGGTCTTAAAATAGGGCCCTTTTCGAAAATAACCTCTGTTTTTAGCAATTTCGCAGAAAAATCCGCGCTGGCGCCGCCGCCATGGCGCTTCAACCTCTGAGAATTTCCAACATTCGGCGCGCGCCCAGATTCGGCCGCGGCTGCAACTCCGCGAACTCCCGGTACAACGCGCCAGCGTCGGCCATGCGTACCCTGAGCGAAACCACTGCTTTGCCTGACTGCGCACCAAACTTGAAACTTTCATAACTTTTGACTCCGATGTCCTATCGACGAACGGTTTGTTGCGTTGGGAACTAGATTTAACGTACTACACACTAGGCTTCCCGAAACACTTTACAAAATCTTAACAACGGGGGTACAACACTCCAGGTAGACTAAAAATCCGTCCAACATGTTGGTCAACTTATCTTCATCTTTCTAATCTTATTTCCTTTCATACGTTCTTAACTTAACCTCTTGAATTTACGGGGTGTAACATTCTTCCCCCCTTAGAAACATTCGTCCCCGAATGTTCTTTTGGAGTCCATCTAGTAAGTTGCGACACAGTTCCTTTTACAACCCCTTCATACCATTTCTTTTTCCACGATTAACTAAATCAGAACCTTTAGCACAACGACGAAGGTCTTACGATCTCACATCCATCGCTATATAACACGGGTACACACAACCCCATAATACGCAAAACCATCCTTTTCGTGGGGAGAGAGCTCATCTCTCCTTCATAATCTTGATCATCTAGTGCCACGACGGTTATTATATATCCGCTCGGCTACCACCCATCACTCACGGGTGTAGTCACCTCGAAAGGTTCTCAGGATTTAGGCTCTATTCCTTTACGCTTGGTTGCTCTGCTGCTTCTTGGTCATTACTCTTTCCGCACTTCCAACTCATACTAGCATACATACATTACTCCCATACCTTCCTGTATCTAGTTAGTCTTTACCAACTCTTGGTAATCTAAAATCATCCTAGGCAACACGCGCGTCGACCTCATACATAACTCCGTATAGATGTATATCACAATACCAACTATACTACAATCATTACCAACTGGATACGCAATCCTCATAGTCCTTCTCGGTCATCACGCCTTTCTCGTGGCTGCAATCAACATAACTCGTTAGGGAGGGCGACCACTAACAACACGGCTATCGCACGATCTCGAGTGAGAAGAATGGAAACCAATCCTAAATGTCCTGCAGCCTCCACGATTATAGATGTGGTGCACAACACACCGATAATCAAGACTCTACTTAGACACGCGGTGCAGACACTTTCCGAGGACTAATCGCTGATACCACTTTTGTCACGACCGAACCGGGCGATCGTGCCCTACACAGGCACCCCTTTCGTATACATCGAGAATAGCAATGAACATACACAACATAAACATAGGTGTAACAACATAACAACACAAAGCTGGCGATAGGCGCGCTTCCAATATATAAACAAAGTCAAAGTACAACTTTACAACTCGGTTCTTATAGCCCAACCACATATGTGACTACGCACTTCAGGAATAACAATCGTGGCGGGACAAGGCCCCGTACCACTCGAATAAACATAAAAGTGACAACTACGGAACACTGGACCCATCTCGACTTGATTAACCGAGATCCTAAGCTCGCGGATCCACAATCGTACCTAAACTGCGGGCATTTAACGCAGCCCCGGAAGGGTCGATAAGAGGTACCGAATATGGAATGAAATAACGTCATGCGAAACAGATCACAATCGTACAAGAGAATGACAGGGACACGTATAAAAATACTTACCAGATCCGGTCGTGTCATTACCACTTATGAACTTAATCGTACCTTATCATCTTTTCCCATTTCAATAAAAGTTATAGCCATATATTACGTACTTACTTAGGAGAAGTCATTAAGTTCATCTCTATTTAACTTACTATCTTTCATAACATAGTCCGACCCATTACGGAGGGACACATATACTACGACCCAAACTGGGACGCGATCCAATCACACTAATATCAAAGCATGCCCGTGGAATCCCCCATCACCGTCGACAGCTATAAGTGTAAAATATAACCATGTGACGCGCCCGTGGCATCCTACCTCACTGTCAGCGTACACATACACAATACATATATATATATCTATCTCCTGCCCGTGGAATCCCCCATCACTACCGATAGCCGTACATGTAAACTATAACCATGTGACGCGCCCGTGGCATCCTACCTCACTGTAAACGTACACATACACAATACATACATATATATATATATCTCATGCCCGTGGAATCCCTCATCTCGGGTACATGACTTCATGAGGCGTCCCTCACATCGTGGGTAGCAAATCCACAAAAACAGGTGGTATAACGATCTTGGGAAGCTATCCCTCAGATATACTCTTACCCTGAAACTACATGCCTCGGAATCCCTCATCGTAAGCATGTCTACGGTGCATACCCGTGGAATCCCTACCTCACTGACGGTATGTCCCGGTAAACTCATACCAAGGCCATGGAAGCATACCCGTGGAATCCCACATCACCGTGATGCGTCGGTAGACTCATAACAAGGCAATGGGAGCATACCGTGGAATTCCACATCACCGTCAGACGCGTCAAGTAACTTACAACAAGACGGCCTCCAACCGAGTCGCGGCAACGCAATAAAACATAATACTTGCACTCAAAGGCTATCACCGGCACATATAGGCTAATTCTCAATTAACAAGCCAAAGTACTTATCAAGGCACACTTAGACTAATTCTCAATTAATCAAGCCAAAGTACTACGTACGTACATTCTTTTCAAAAGACTCCTTTCCAATAAAACTTCCCGATACTAACCACGCGATGTCAAGTCCTATCCTCCTTTCAAGACAAGTCACAATACCTTTTAGAAATACAATTACGCTTCTAAATCAAGTGACTTCTTTATTAAAACCGTAAGCAATTGGTACCTTTAAAACAATTGCCCTTCCTTAATACAAGTTATTCCTTTGATTGCTTTACTAGAAAACCATTCTCTTAACCTTCCATAAAACCGTTATAACTAACTCCCATAAAGCCGTTATAGCCCTTTATGGTTTAGACTAATACGTTCCTTTTATAACAAGAGACTTCTACTTTCAAATCACTTCTCTTAACTTTGAAATACTTGAGTCTCTTAACTTTTAAGAAAACAAGTTTCAAGTCTTAAAAGCTTCATACGTAAACTCTTTTAAAATTTGTAACAAATCTTTGGTGCGTCGTGAATAAGTTATACTTATTTATAACGATCTTATTCAAGTAGCCATGATCTAGAAAATGTAATACAATTTTGTCTTATCTTAGCTTCTATGCAGATGGAGGATTTCTACTTGTTTTAACATAACTGATTGTCATTACATTTTTCTTTATTAACGCTGCAGTGGCTTGTTCGATACTTATTCTCATTTGTGCCGTGACTTAGCCAAGTCAACTTGGATCTTTATATAATAAATCCTTAGGCAATTGATGCCTTAAAATCAAGTTGCCTTTTGTTCTACAATCAAGTCATTATCCTTCCATAAAGCAAATATAACCAACTCCCCATAAAGTCGTTATATTCACTTTATACCTTAGTCAAGTACATTTTTCCTATCCAAGGGACTTATACGATTAAAACGACAAAAGTATCACATACTTTGAATCCCTTCAAGTCCCTTAACTTTACTAAGACTTAAGACATTCTTAATATTTTCAAAGAAGTGAGTTAACTTCCTAACTCTCCCGACTTGGCATTTTATAAGGCTAGTAAGGAATGTCAAAGTCTTGTACGTCTACCGTACTATATACGCGAGACTAGTCATGCTCAAAAGATAGGAAAAAGTTCTACATACAGTAGATCACATAACTACCTCTTAACTTCTAAGAGTAACAGGAAACATGAAATGATACCACAGGTATATTCCATACATAGAATCATGCCAAAGGAAGGAAAAGGTTCACATACCTTGCGACGATTGTCGACAAGTAGCAAAATGCTCCAAGTACTTCAACCTTGATAGCTATTCCATCTTCCAAGTAGAATACGCTATACTTAGTACTTCAATCCTATAAAGGGTCATAAAACATCTATTAACCTCTAGCTTCGAACGTAGAACATTCTAAGTGTTAAGTCACTAAACTCTACGGGAATTCTGACAGCACCTCCTTTGTTTCAACTTACTTTGCCACCTTTTTCAAGGCGAAAGCGATAACCAACGCCACATTTAAGGCTCAATCAATTCAACTTAAATAAAACAACCTCGTGCTCATCTCTTAACTACTAACCTCGTGCTCGGTTCTTAACTACTATAACTAGAAAACTTCAATCCAAGAGAAGGGAAACGCTTTACCTTTTGGAAAAGCCCACAAAAGCCCTTTTCTTCCACTTCTTTCCCGCCAAACTTGTCTACCCAAGCTTCCACAAGTCTATCCACACTCTGCCTTCTTGACGTCGCTCCAATCAATACCTCTAGGCTAGGTTTTCCTTCAAAACCCCAAGAGAAAGAGAGAGAGAGATTTTTGGAGTTCTAAGGTGAAATGAAAGACTTGGTCTTAAAATAGGGCCCTTTTCGAAAATAACCTCTGCTTTTAGCAATTTCGCAAAAAATCCATTGCGCGCGGCCACGGCCATGGCCACGCTCAACCTCGAGAATTTCCAACATTCGCGCGCACCTCAGGCGCGGCCAGCGCTGCAACTCGCGAACTCCCGGTACAACCGTGGCGAAACCAGCGCCATTGCGCGAATCAAACCATTGCTGATTGCCACAAGCAAACTTGAAACTTTCTATAATCGACTTGACTCGCCCTATCGACGAACGGTTTGTTGCGTTGGGAACTAGATTTAACGTACTACACACTAGGCTTCCCGAAACACTTTACAAAATCTTAACAACGGGGGTACAACACTCCAGGTAGACTAAAAATCCGTCCAACACATGTTGGTCAACTTATCTTCATCTTTCTAATCTTATTTCCTTTCATACGTTCTTAACTTAACCTCTTGAATTTACGGGGTGTAACACTAGCACTGGTAGCATCAAGGCACTTTCACTTTTAAATCAAGTATTTTACACTTTTTAAACCAAGTGACTTATACTTTTAAAACCAAGTGACTCTACACATGTTAATATCGAGACAAGTATACTTTTAAAATCAAGTTACTACACCCTTTAGATTTTCAATTCAAGGTTTGAAATCAAGTAACTTCTACTTTCAAATCTCAAGTAACTCACACCTTTAAATCAAGTTACTTCTCTTTAAATCAAGTTATTTATCCTCTTTTAAATCAATCAAGTAAACCACTCTTTTGACTTCCCATAAAGTCGTTATAACTAACTTCCCATAAAGCCATTATAACAAACTTTAGGTTTTTGAAAACTAAGGCACTTGTATCCGTTAAAATCAAGTTACTACACTTTTAAACTCGAGTACTATTTAAGAGATTAGGAACAACTTCCTTTTTAAGACTCTAAGTACTATAAGTAGAACCACTTTCACTTTTAAAGCCCAAAGTACTACAAGGGAAATAGATATAAAAATATCCATTTTATAAACTCAAATACTATCAAGATAATGGATTTTAACAACTTCCATTTTGGAAACCCCAAATTACTTATCAAAGAAGTATATAGACCAACTTCTAGTTTAGAAAATCCAAAGTACTATCAAAGAAGTATATCACTAAGGATTAGGTTCCGATAGAACTCTATAAAGGTCAAGTCAAGTATACTTCAAGGAACAAGTAATGTATACTCCAATAACAATCATGCCGATAGAAGGAAGGAGTTCACATACCTCGTTGACGACTAACCAACACGACAAGTAGCATACGCCCCAATGTTCTTCAACCTTATTGGCTATTCCACATGCCAAGTAGAATATGCTACACGTAGTACTTCAACCTAAAATGACAATAGCAATTCTATCAACTTCAAGCTATCAAGTGTAAGACTTATACCAAATAATTGTCCTCTTATTCTACGGAAAGTTAGGCAACACTTCCTTTGTTTCTACGTACTTTTCCACCTTTTCCAATGCCCGAATTCATCAACCAACAGTTAACCAAAGGGGATTACATGCCTAACTTGACGTGTAAAATTCTGTCCCACAATCTATACAACACAGTACGCAAAACAGTCCACTAAACAGTCCATAATAAACCAACATTAAGGGTACAATGTGAAGCCTTTAACACCCTTATTCCTTATGACTTTCACTAGTCATTTTACCACATTAAACATGCATGGTAGGGGCTGATTTTCCAGCATATATGCACCCCAAAACAGTCCATAAAACGACATCCCAACGTCTAATAGTTTTGGGCAATTTTCGTCCAACAATAACTACAACAATCCAAAGTCCTTTTCCTTAGTTCCTTTTATTCTAATTCAAGTTCCAACATGTTATACAAGTTATATAATCGATCAACTACAATATTTCCTTCATTATATAACATGTAACAAGTGTAAATAACGACAATAACCAACGAAATCCGAAAACCTCAAAATTAGTCTAGCTCTCGGCCAAGCCTTAAAAAATTGTCCAAGTACTTTTTAATCCTCATTATTTTTAGTACAATTTCATCCATACATTATAACAATAAGTAATATCCAATTACTTTAAAAGAAAGACTTTTACCTCATTTTGTGCCCAAAAACGCCCCAAAACAGTCCGGTCTTTATTGGTCTACAGTTTTCGTTTCGCTCCACTTCCTCAAGTTCCAATCACATATATGAATATACCACAAGCTTATAACCAACTTCACTTCACGTTTCGCTTCCAAAAAGTCGATAAAACTTAGGGTTTTCTCCACCTCATTCTCGGCCAAAACCAACAAAAACTTGTGGAATAATGATCTTGGCTTAGCACTTGGTTTAGGGGCTTAATCTTGGATGAAATAAATTAACCAACACTAGGTGTTCTTGGTGCTCTCGGTTTTGAGCTCAAAGGAAGAAGAAATTTGTGAGATATGGCTAAGTGTAGAAGACAAGTCTTGCAAGCCATTTCTATATATAGATATTTATGGACAAGTGGAGTGGGACCCACATGTCCACTTATCCCCTAAGTCTCAAAATATCTACTACTAGTCATCTTAGCAAGACAAGGGGTGCCACGTGTCGCCCTCGGATTGGTCCAAATTATTTCTTCCTCCAAAATATCTATAATTGGCTAAAATATCTCAAAATATTGTGGGCCCCACAAAACCGTAAAATTTTCCCGTGGGCCCCATATGACCAAATCCGGAACTTAAAATCCAAAATTCTAATATAATCTATAAGTCCCAAATATCAAATTTGAGAACCAAATTCCAATTAATAAACTTTTTCCTTCACAAATTTCCCGATATTTTTCCTTAAGAAAAAAGTATTTTTTTTTCTTTTCAAAATTCAAATCTTAATTTTATCACGTACGTTCTCATCTCATTGCCTTGGAATTACGGGGTGTAACAGAAATAGAATGGTGCTTTTGCACTTTAATAAAGAATTTTAGAGGTAAAAACTTGAATCAATGGAACTTAGAGGGAGATAGAGACACAAGACACTTTCATTAGTTTTACTTACTCAAGAACTTGCGAATGATACAAGAAAGAGGGATAAACCTGCTAATGTCATTATAAAACTTGATATGACAAGTGGTGCTAATATCAATCATCTGGCCTATGCAGATGATACCATGATATTCTCATCAGTAAATAGCAAATCATTGTATCTGATCAATGCAGACTTTGAAGGAGTATGAAGAATTTTCTGGCCAATTGATCAATAAAAAGGAAGGGTTCTTTTTATATGCACGCTAAGACTCCTAGTAACGTGATTCAGCGAGTAAAAGGTATTACTGGTTTCACAAGGGGAACATTTCCATGTATGTATTTAGAATGTCCAGTGTCACATGTTAGAAAGAGAAAAATAGATTATGTTGAATTAATTAAGAAGATTAGGGACAAGTTACAGGCTTGGAAAGGTGGTCTCAGGTCTTGGAAATGATCCTTGAGGTAAGGGATAACATTGAACAAGAAATATGGTGGAAAACAAAGAGTGGGACTGCTAACATTTGAATTGATGATCGTACCAAATAGAAAATATTACATTGTGTACTACTATCAGAGTTTCTTATTGATGGAAGGGGTGAAAGATGTGAAAGAACTGCTACGCGGGGATTGATGGGATTTGTCAAAGCCAGGACAGTATCTACGAGATAACATTGTCTCACATGTCACTACATACCAGATATGTACCATGTAGAATAATCCTTGGTGGATAATGACAAGTTCTAGTAAATTTACGATGTCAAGTGTATGGGATTTGTTGAGATAAAGACCATATCCTTCTGAGGTATATAAGTAAAGGTGGGTTAAAAGAGTGTCATTCAAGATATATTTCTTCATATGGACGATGTGAAAATTTAAAATTCCAGTGGATAAAATGTTGCAAAATATTAAAAGTAATATAGTATCAAGATGCTGCTATATAATGTTTTATATCAAGAAATGATATATCATTTGTTTCTTACAAGGGAGTTTGTCAAATCTATATGGAGTTATTTTAACAATGCAACAGGTATACACATGAATTGTCGTCATGTTAAGCATGCAGTGCGGATATGGTGGAACACTATATGTCATTACCAATTGAAGCAAGTGTACAAGGTAGTACCAGCTTGAATATTGTGGCAAATTTGAAAATGAAGGAATATAGTACTGCATGGAGGCTCTTTAACTTTGTTCAAGGTGTTACATGAGATTCAGTTGAATATTCACGGGTAATTTGATTCCTTACTTAGCTATTACTTGGTGATTGATATATGTGATGTATATTGTGGAATCTGTTGATTTGCTTAATATAGGAGGATAGACATAGTTATAAAGGAGACGATGTCGAAATTTTTCTAGCATGAGTGAGACCTATAATGAATATTCGAGGACGAATGTTTCTAAGTGGGGAAGGATGTTACACCTCGTAAGTTTAAGGCGATAATTAAGAATGTCATTAAGGAAATTAAAATACTTAAGGATGTGATTCCAGAATTATTTTTGTTACAACAAGCGTGACAAGGGAATTGAAAATGATTGTTGTATATTCCCGTTATGGGTTCATATTATAAGAATTACGACATGGAGAATACGAGACCTTATGAAATTTCCGGGAATTAAAGGAAATGGAAGTTACGATTAAAGGAATTGAGATTTAGATTTATTAATTGGGGGATTCGGGACCAATATGTAATTTAAAGAGTAATTTTCAGATTTTAGAAGACTTATGTTCTTCCATTCTAAAAATCCAAACAAAGAAATTTCAAACTCTAACTCTCTCTCCTCTCTTCCTCTTCACCCACCTCCAGCCGAGTTACCTCCCTTCAACAACAACAATTGAAGTTTATTTTCCTCTCCCTAGATTACATTGTTCATCTACAAAATTAGAAGCCAAAACATTGCACAAAAGCATGGGAGATTCTATTTCCGCCGTGAGATTGCCCAGAAATTCAGGATTTTTGGATGAAGTTTTGACAAGAAAAACATGTATAAATGATGGGTTAACATTGTGGGATTCATGCATGTTTAATTGGAGTTGAAGAAGTGAAGAATTGGGCAAGATAAATCGATAAAACAGTGGGTATTCGGACAAGGGCAGTGGACCGAAATTGGGACTGTTTTTGGGCTTAAATTAAGGTAAGAATTTTTCTCCTTAAGATATAATTGAAGTTGCATGTTGTTGTAAATTAAGACTTGAACTCGTGTTAAAGAAAACATGGAATTTAGACAATGCATGTGACTAAATTGTTGCTATAGCCGATTTTGGGACTGTTTTGGTATACATTGGCTTTGATTATTGTGTTGTTAATATTGTAACTAATTGCCTGATGTAATTGGTGGAAACCTTGATGTTTAAAGATGTATTTGTTAAATGGAATTGTTGGAAGGTGAGTTGGATTAAGAATTAAGAAAAGAGTTAGAAGAGTTGTGACATATTGTGGCCGAAATTGGCATGGAAATTATTGAACATTATTGTAATGTATTAAGGGTTGTTTTAGTGCTTAAAATATAAGTATAAACATGTATATATGTTGAGGTAGTTACCTATTCATGTCTTGAACGAATTAATGTATAGAAAAGTGTTATTTTACATTCTTGAACTCTCGATGTTGCTAGAAGATTGGACTGCTTAAAATGAACTGTTTAACGTGACTAAAGGATTGGATGAACCTGATGAATAGGTGTGTTAGTCACCTTGATTGCGGTTTGGTTATATTCCATAAATGTAGAAGGAAAAGAATGTATTATGGTAGCGTATATGAAGTACATGGGACTAAATTGGTTATATCATAGAATTATGCTTGGTTATTGGTTGGTTGGCATTTGTTGTAAATTGTGGATGTACATATAAACAGGGAAGTGATGCCCGAATTTTTATAGAATAAAAGAGTCGTCTTTCAATATAACTCACATTAGGAATATTAGAGTTGACGGGCATGTTGTTATTATTATAGGTCAAGGTGTTAGTCGAGACGATTGTTAGACTATCGAGTTGATATATACGACGAGGTATGTGAACTATTCTTTCTTTTGGCATTATTTTTATTAAGCAAACGTACGGCAGACGTACATGGTTTCTATACAGTCTAGTTTCTTAGTAGTATGAGTTATGAGAAGTGCCTTAGATTTCCAAAAAAGAATTCACTTTAATGATTTTATTTTATTAAGAGTCAAATGATGGGTTCACACCGAGTCTCATAATGGGCCGGGTACAGTATGTATATGATTTCACACCGAGTCCCATAATGGGCCGGGTACGGCATGCATATGATTTCACACTGAGTCCCATGATGGGCCGGGTACGGTATATATGTGTATAAGGTTTCATTCACACCGAGACCCTCACTGGGGCGCCGGGTACGGTATATATAAGTTCATGACTCTTATTTCTATAAGGCACAGTTGATTCTCATTTGTATATGGCACAGTTGGATTTGGATTCTGATTATTATACCTGTATCATGTTATCTATTGGACACTTGTTATCTTTCTTACAGTATTACATGTTTTACATACTCTGTACATTATTTCATACTTACCCCTTTCCTCGGGGGGTTGCGTTCATGCCCGCAGGTATATGTTCTCAGTTTGGTGATCCTCGGGCCTAGGACTCTTGTTCAGCTGGTTGGAAAGCTCCTTTGATCCAGAGCTTTGTCTTTTTGGTACAGAACCTCTTTTTAGACTTATGTATATATTTAGGGGCACGACGGGGCCCTGTCCCGTCATATGTTGTTATCCTTCTCGTAGAGGTATGTAGACATTTGTGGGTTACACATATGTAGAGTTATAATCTGTTTTGGTCAGCCTTGTTGTTGTACTCTGTGTTGGGACATTCTCGTGTATATGTGATACTATTTGATGGCAGCCTTGTCGTCTTGTCTGTTATATTATGTTTGCTAGTTGTGACTCCTCAGGAGACAGGTACATTCTCGTGTAAAGGCAGCCTTTTCGGCTTGCCTATTATGGTATATGTCATGATTGCAGCGTTATGCTGCCAGATTTTATATTCCTCAAGTGTTAGTTGGATTTTGTGTGATAGGTTAGTATAATGGCGTCATTAGGGCGTTTAGTCGCGGCCCGTCGGGTGGTGACATCTTGAACGGGACTCCACTGCCGAATTGGCATGGAATCGCCTAAAGGACATATTTTCCGACAACATGAACTCGAGGGAACTATACCTCGAACAAGAATTTTCCGTCGTCCAGATGGAAAATTTCCCAGATGCTTCATCTTTCTGCCAACATCTAAAATCACTGGCAGGCCAACTTTCCAACGTCGGCGTCGTCGTGTCAAATGATAGGTTAGTACTTCAAATGGTCTCCATTTTAACTGACGCCTATTCCACTATTGACTCTTTTCCTCCCTTCTACAAAGCCCAATCCACGCTCAATTTAGAAGAAACGACATGGGCGAAGAGGATTGTACACTTGAACGATAATTATGCTCTTCATACTTCACATGATGACACCAAGAATACAAACGGAAATCAAGGTGTCCATCATCTAAACAACAACAACAACCGTAACTACAACAACAATCGGGGCGACAAAGGTGGTGGGGTAATAATCGAGGCGGAAAATGGAAAGGAAAGGGGTTGCTTCTGGTCAACAACAAGGCGGGAAACACCAACACCCGTCCGGTTATCCTAATTAGGGCTACAATGGGCCAAACCCCTTATTTTATCCGTCGTGGGCCTATTCTCCAAATGGTTTGTGGATTGCTTCTATTTCTTATCGTATCCAATGGCAAATCAAGCCCAATTTCAAAGGCCTAACACAACCCAACGTCTTTCTATATTGGGCCCCACGCCTCAAGCCCACATTGCATCAGCCCAATCAACTTATGCACCAACTTATATTCAACAAGCTATGCACATTATGTCAATTGCTCCTCCAGATGATCAGTGGTACATTGACACTGGAGCTACATCTCACATGACTGCAACAGAGGTAATCTTACGTCTTATTTAAATAAGAGCAATAATCGCAATATTACAGTTGTTAGTGGCTATACAATTCTAATTATTGATTATGTAAATGCATTATTACCCAAACCCCATCCATCCATAACCTTAAAATATTCTACATGCCCCAAAATTAATCAAAAACCTTGTTTTCGTACAAAAATTCACCATTGATAATTATATTTCTGTTGAATTTGATCTGTTCGGATTTTCTGTGAAGGATTTTCAGACGGAAATGCATTTAATGAGGTGTAACAACATGGGTGATCTCTATCCAATAACCACAAGACCTTATTTTGGAAGCTCCACACCCTCAACTTTTGCATCTTTATCTCCTGAATTATGGCATAGTCGTTTAGGACATCCGAGAGCTCTTGTTTTAAGCTCTCTCCGTCGGAATAATTTTATTGATTGTAATAAACTTCGGGATGATTATTTCTGTCATTCTTGTTCCTTTGCGAAACAAGTAAAATAACCTTTTTATGACTCGTCATCACTAACCTCTTTGGGATTTGATATTGTGCATAGTGATCTTTGGTCATCTCTTATCCTTAGTTTGGGTGGTCATCGGTATTATGTTTTATTCCTTGATGATTTTACAAACTTTTTTTGGACTTTTTCAATTGCCAATAAATCTCAAGTCTATTTCATGTTCATATTTTTTCATAATTATGTCACAACACAATTTGAAAGAAAAAAAATTCAATGTGACATTGGAAGGAAATACAACAATGAGTCCTTTCACAAGTTTTGTGAATCGCATGGAATGCACTTTAGATTCTCTTCTCAAAATGAAAAAGCCGAAAGAAAAATTCGTACCATAAACAATATCATCTGAATTCTCCTTACTCATGCCTCCTTACCCCATCATTTTGGCATCATACATTACAAATGGCTACCTACTTGCATAACATATTCTCAACAAAAAGCTTGCATATAAAACACCCACGAATATTCTCTATCAAAAAGATCCATCCTATTATTATCTTCGAATCTTTGGGTGTTTATGCTATCCTCTACTTCTCGGAATAAATTACAAGAAAAATCAACACCTTGTGTCTTTTTGGGATATCCTTCAAATCATAGAGGTTACAAATGTTATGATTTATCGAGTTGAAAAATAATCATTTCAAGACATGTAATTTTGATGAAGATACCTTCCCTTTTAAAAAAATACATAATAAAAACCCGCAACATATGAGTTTCTGGATACATGCCTCATTAATTTATTACTTCTACAACCTCCACCTGCATCAACACCTAATCTAAGGGACTCAACCTCTACTCCCTCACATGAAATTCATGAGTCCGTTCAAACTCTTATTTGAACCGACTCCACTCCGACTCAATTAGCACCAGTCGCAATAAACAATACTCACACATTGCCTCACTCCAACCCTCCCTATTCCTCACCACACAGTTCGATAAACACCCAACAAACTACCCAAACCAGTTCACATGTAACTCCTCATCAATCCCCTCAAATGAAAATAAGAGCCCAACACGAAATTTTTAAGCCCAGAAGACTTATCAATCTTCACACCACTACTAAAAATTCCATTTTCCCTTTGCCTACAAATACCATTCATGCATTAAACTATCATAATTGGAAAATGGCCATGAAGATGAATACGACACACTTATTCTAAATAAGACGTCACGTCCGTATAATGCTAATATCATTCGAAGTTTGTGGATTTTTAGGCATAAAAATAAATCTGACGGGTCTTTTGAGAGGCACAAAGCCAGACTTGTAGGTGATGGTGCAGGACAACAAACTGGTGTATATTGTGGCGAAACATTCAGTCTGGTGGTAAAACAGGCTACTATTTGGACAGTCCTTAACATTGCATTATCAAAATCTTGGTGTCTCACTCAGTTTGATGTCAAAAATGTATTCTTACACGGACATCTCAATGAAACTGTCTATATATACCAACTACCGGGTTTTCGTGACCCTCAACACCCTGATTATGTATACTTGCTCAGGAAATCCCTATATGGACTTAAACAAGCCCCTCGAGCTTGGTACCAGTGTTTTACAAATTATGTGGCTACATTGGGCTTCTCTCACAGCATTTCAAATCAGTATTTATCCATTTATCATCGAGGCACATATATGGCATATATTCTCCTCTATGTGGATGATATAATTCTGGCTACTTCTTCAGAGAATCTTCGACAATCCATTATGTCTAAGCTTGGATCTGAATTCGCTATGAAAGATTTAGGTCCACTCAGCTATTTTTAGGTATCTTCATCACCTGACATTCCGGAGGACTATTTCTTTCACAGAATAAATATGCAGAGGAAATTATTGAGTGGCTCGGTATGTCCTCCTGAAAACCATCTCCTACACCGGTTGACATAAAAGCAAAACTTAGTTCCTCTTCCGGTAATCCTTTTCATGACCCAACGAAATATCGTAGTCTTGCAGGTGCATTACAATATTTAACATTTACAAGAACTGATATATCATATGCGATTCAACAAGTTTGCTTATTTATGCATGACCCAAGAACCCAACACATGTACACATTAAAGCGTATCATTCATCACGGTACACTCAAATTCGTACTCCATATCTACCCAACTTCGATAAGCAAACTCATATCATACACTAACGCAAATTAGGGGGATGTCCGGATACTAGGCGCTCAACTTCTGCTTACTGTGTCTACCTCAGAGATAACTTGATATCTTGGTCTGAAAAAAGGCAACCTACATTATCCAGATCAAGTGTTGAGGCCGAATACTGTGGAGTAGCCAATGTCCTCTCTGAATCCTGTTGGATTCAAAACATACTTCTGGAGCTTCACTGTCCAGTTGTAAAAGCCACTTGAGTTTACTGTGACATTGTTAGTGTGGTTTATCTCTCCGGTAACTCAGTTAACATCAACGCACTAAACACATTTAAATTTATATACACTTTGTACGTGAGAAAGTCGCTCGAGGTCAAGTACGCATCCTCTATGTCCATTCACGCTATCAAATTGTCAATATTTTCACTAAAGGACTCCCGCTACAACTCTTCGATGATTTTCGAGATAGTCTCAACGTACGCAAACCTTTCGTTTCAACTAAGGGGTATATTAGAATCTGTAAATATTCATAATTGATTATATTTGCAATGATTGAAGATCTCTGTAAATATTCATAATTGATTAAATTAGCATGATTGAAGATCTGATTAGCATGGTTAGCATAATTGAAGATCTGGTTAGCATAATTTCAGCTATAATTGTATTATATTCTTGTATATAAACTTGCTCAAATCAATAAAATAAACAATGAAAAATATTCCATCATCTCTATCATTTCTATTACCTTCCATTCGTAATTTTAGTCCTAGTTTCGATTTGAGAGAATAGAGAAATTCCTGATGAGAAGTGGTTTTTTTTAATTTACTTTATGCGACATGAATATAAATTAGTCAAGTCAGTGCATTTCAAAACGAGTGGTGCTACCAAAAATATATATTTGAAGAACTGCTTAGTAGAAACTGGACTGCAATAATCAATTTTAGTTTTCAGTCAGTTTAAGTTCTCAGTAAACAACCTTTGATTGCGACAAACGGAATCGACTTAATCATACAAATATGTAAAAATAAAATAATCCAGACTAATCAGCGATATATTGTTAATTCAATGTTTTCCTATCTTTCATGTTGAAGTTCGTCTTTTAAGGTTGACAAAAATGTGCATTTTTAATTTCGATCAAATAAACAACAACAACATACCCAGTGAAATCCCACAATGTGAGGTCTGAGGAGGGTAGAGTGTACGCAGTCTTTACCTCTACCTTCGTAGGTAGAGCGTTTGTTTTCGAGAGACCATCGACTCAAGACAAAGCACAAGCCTAAGCAAAGTAATACAAACAAAGTTAGTAAGTCATGATAGCGATTTCTGAAAGAGAAAAAAGAAACAATAAATAAGACAAACAAAATAAACATAACATCATAAATCAAACGATAAGGGATTGTAAGATAATATTGTGTCTACTAGTATGATAGGCTAAGCGAGCCTACAATAATAATATTACACCTACCAGTTTGTAAGCGTAGGCATGACTACGCTGGACTACCCACTACCTTTCTACCCTAATACATGTCCTCCATAACCCCCTATCTAAGGTTATGTCCTCAGTGAGTTGCACTTGCGTTATGTCCCGTCTAATAACCTCTCCCCAATACTTCATCGGCCAACATCTACCCCTCATGTACCCGTCCATAGCCAATCTCACATACCTCCGCACTGGGGCATTTGTGTCTCTCCTCTGCACGTGTCCGAACCATCTCAACCTCGCTTTCTATATCTTATCTTCCACCGAGGTCACTCTCACTCTGTCCTGGATATCATCATTTCTAATTTTATCCCTTTTTGTATGCCACACATACATCTTAGCATCATCATCTTCGTAACTTTCATCTTTTGGGTGTGCGGAGTCTTTGTCAGGCGATTTCCACTCGCTTAACGCAAGTGTACGTAATGTTCACAAGTAATATAGTCTGGTAAGACCGAATATCGTCCTCAGAGACTGGTTTCTAATTACCGAACATCTATTCTAGTTTATCTATTTAGAAAACGATAATTGAGTTGTGTTTTTATCTAACTACTAGAATAATTGTAAGAAGTAAACTAATTTATTTGGGTTTTATCAGTTATGAAGGAATTAGGGATTCCAATATCCTCGAATATCCACTCTATTCAATCTTTAATGCAACTAGAATGACTTCTTCTTCTACGTTAAGATAGCGGTTAACTAGACTGTCTTATATTCCGGTTAGGATATATAATCGTTCAACCCCAGTGCATAACCCTTCTATATTTCTATGATAGGATTTACTACATAGGAGGATTAAGAACAGTAACCTATAATGCTACACAAGTATCGGAGTACTTTCGTCCGCGATTTCTATTCAACTACAGCATATCAAAGTCTCTCTCTCTCGATTCTTGATTCGAAATCATATGAATTATGATAATTAGTGATCAATTAACTATCAAGCATTCATACCAATTATTGAATAAATCTTAAACAAGTGCAGAATAAATCAAACTAATGTATTAATTCATGAATAAGAGTTTCTAGTGATTCAAAAGGAAAGCTCTGATAAAAAGATTAGCTGATAGTCATAGACATGCTAAAAACTAATTTAATATCCATACATGAACTGAATTAAAATAAAGAAAAGAAAAGAAAATAACTGAACAGGTCTCCAATCTTCTGCCTTGATTCCTATCTGAACGGTCTTTGTGGTGTAGAATAGGGTTTTTAAAATATGTACAAGATGCTTCCTTCTCTTTTATAGCAAACCCTAGGGCTTAAGTATGTTGCAAATTTTGTGCCCTATGGACCCTTTTGTCCTTGGCCAAATTAACTTCAGAACTGAAATTTTCGTGTCAGCGTCGCGGCCCTGCAGACTGGCGTTGCGGCGCCATAATTCATGTGGCCTCTCAGTTGTTCCGACGCCGCAGCGCTGCTGTTCGGCGTCGTGGCGCTGCATGGTTTTCGTCCGGGTTGTCAATTTCTGTCTTTTTCTGCCTCGAATTCCTCCTTTTATTCCAATTTTCCGCTCCTTTTCGTCATTTTGCCTTTTTGAACCGCTGTGACTCAAAAGAAAGAAAAACAACCCTAATACTATACTAAACATAAAAAAATGATTAAAATACTAACTAAAAATGACTCAAAAAATGTATATAAAATATGCCTAACAAACCCCCAAACTTAACCTTTGCTCGCCCTCGAGCAAAAATCAAACAAAAATCAAAGAACAAAAACAAAAAGGACTCAAAGACGCAAATCAAGCAGCTGCACATGGTTACTTAGAAACACATGAACGTCAGTTGAGATAATATATTGGAACAGGTATAGCATGAATTTAACAATCTAGAATTTTAAGTAAGATATTTCACAAATTCATTTCAATCACAATCAATGGAAGCATGAACACCTAACCTATGCATGTCAATTTCATTTTCAATTTTCTCAAAGTTTCTTGAGCCTGTTTACTTGTTATTCTCCACTAATCATGGACATACATACTAGAGATCTTCAGAACTTTTCAGGGTTGTAATGTAGGCTTAGGCAGGGGTAGGTAAGATTAGACATTTAGGCTCAATTTACATACCATAAGCGTTTTTTCTCATTCAACCATTTCATCTCATTCTTTTTGGTATTCTTTTCAAGTCATACCTATCATTCCCCTCTTTTCTTTTTGGTTGAGAGCATGGAATACATTTACATAGGCACCCCCAAACTTAAACTTTTCCATTTTTCATTGGGGTGCATAACTTTTCACTCTCTTTTTGTATTTCTTTTTCACTCTTTTCCTCTCTATCTTCAATTACTGCTTATGGCACACAAGAGAACATAGGGTGTCAAAGAAATAACTTTTATTTTAGGCTCAAATGGGCTGACTAGGGATACATTTTAGTGCAGTGTAGTAATGAATGGTAAGAAGGGCTAACAAAGAAATTCCTGAATCATCTTCCTAACATGTACATCCTAACTATTTCGCCTCACATAACAAGCAAGCAGACTCATAGACATTTTTTTCACAATTGACAAGACATAGGCTAAGCACACAATATTCCAAATAATTAGACTTACATGAATCTTTGGCATATCTAACTTAAGCACACAGATTTTAGTTTCTCATTCCAATACATTATCCCACTTAATTCACTAGACGTTTCAAGTAAACACAGCATGCATGATCATAAAAAAAAATCTGACTCATATAAAACACACAAAGAAAATAAACAAAAAGACTCAAAAATAGACACACACAAATAAAATAAGAACCCCCCCCCCCCCCAAACTTAAACTACACATTGTTCCAAATATGTAAGACTAAAAAATAAAAGGGACGACTTACAGACAACATCGGCTCAAAATGGTGGTGGCGGATACTGCATTAACAGAGAATTTCCCATTGGCGCCGCGATGCTCAATTTCCTGCAACCCTCTGATTAATCAGCGCCGCGGCGCTGCACCAATTATTTTTTTGCTTTCCAGCGTTTTTTCGTGCTTCATGTCCACTTTCCTCACCTGTCATCACAACACAAACAAAAATACCAAAAGTGAGATTGTTCAATTTAAAATAAAACAAACTAAAACGAAAAATTTAAATTACCTAATTAAAACCTTGGGTCTCCCAAGTAGCGATGTCTTTAACGTCTTTTAGCCGGACGCAATTAATCCTTACTAGTGTCTGGTGGATCCTTCTGCGAACGGCTTGCAATCCGAATAGTTATTTTTGCCGGCCTCACTTCACCTACACCATTTCTATAGAACACAGAAAAGGGTAGTACTTTTATGCTTGCCCCCAAATTGCCCAATACTTTCTTGCATTCAAAATTTCCTATAGTGCAAGGAATAATGAAGCTCCATGGATTTTTAGACTTCTGGGGTTCTCTTGAGGGTATGGACTTTCTGTTTGGGGGTCGGCAAAGACATCTGGTGGTGTTTCTTCTGCAATGGGTACAACAAAAAGGAACTCCAAGGTGAAAAATTGGATTCCAGTAACCCCTTCTTTCTCTACACCAAGTACTTTTCTCAACTCCTCAACAGCTTGGTGTGGTTCAGGCTCCTCACTTTGCTTACCACTTCCCACAATGGTGTCGCTAGGCAGAATTTCTTGAGGTGTATTGATCACCATATCCATCAGTTGCCCTATTTGTGTCTCCAAATTTCTGAGTGACACGCCGGTCTCAACCATAAATTGAGTCTGACACTTGGTGAGCTTGAGTATGGCTTCCTGCAGCTCATTTCGATCTTCCTGTGGAACCTGTGGGTTAAGCTGTTGTTGATGACTCCACTGCCCCTGATAGTAGTAGTAGTCCATGTGTCCTTATTTTATTTTTTTAATTTACTAACTTTACCTACAAAATAAGAAAAACAACAAAAAGTGATAAAAAGATGCTCGCAGAACAAGTTAGAAACTTGTTCTTGGAGCAACCAAATTAGAAATAAAATAACATGTCTAAATATATACAAACCAAATTAGACATAAGAATAGATAGTTCGTTATTAAAAGTACGTCAGTCCCCGGCAACGACGCCAAAAACTTGTCAGGCGATTTCCACGCGCTTAACGCAAGTGCACGTATCGTTCACAAGTAATATAGTATGGTAAGACCGAATATCATCCTCAGAGACTGGTTTCTAATTACCGAACATCTATTCTAGGTTATCTATTTGGCAAACGATAATTGAATTGGGTTTTATCTAACTACTAGAATTGAAGGAATTAGGGCTTCCAATATCATCGACTATCCACTCTATTCAATCCTTAATGCAACTATAATGACTTTTTCTACGTTAAGATAGCGATTAACTAGACTGTCTTATATCCCGGTTAGGATATATAATCGCTCAACCCCAGTGCAGAACCCTTCTATATTTCTATGATAGGATTTACTACATAGGAGGATTAAGAACAGTAACCTATAATGCTACACAAGTATCGGGGTACTTTCGTCCGCGATTTTAACCTATGTCTATTCAACTACAGCATATCCAAATCTCTCTCGGTTCTTGATTCGAAATCATATGGATTATGATAACTAGTGATCAATTAACTATCAAGCATTCATACCAATTATTGAATAAATCTTAAACAATTGAAGAAAAAATCAAACTAATGTATTAATTCATGAATAAGAGTTTCTAGTGATTCAAAAGGAGAGCCCTAATAAAAAAATTAGTTCATATCCATAGACATGCTAAGAACTAATTTAATATTCATACATGAACTGAATTAAAAACAAAGAAAAGGAAAGAAAATAACTGAACAAGTCTCCAATCTTCTGCCTTGATTCCTATCTGAACGGTCTTTTATGGTGTAGAATAGGGTTTTTAGAATATGTACAAGATGCCTCCTTTAGGTCAGCCTCTTTCTCTTTTATAGCAAACCCTAGGGCTTAAGTATGTTGTAAATTTCGTGTCCTATAGACCCTTTTGCCCTTGGCCAAATTAACTTCGGAACTGAAATTTTCGCGTCGGCGCCGCGACGCCATAATTCATGTGGCCTCTCAGCTGTTCCGGCGCCGCAGCCCTGCTGTTCGGCGTCGTGGCGCTGCATGGCTTTCGTCTGGGTTGTCAATTTATGTCCTTTTCTGCCTCGTATTCCTCATTTTATGCCCATTTTCCGCTCCTTTTCGCCATTTTACCTTTTTGAACCGCTATGACTCAAAAGAAAGAAAAACAACCCTAATATTATACTAAACACAACAAAAGAGATTAAAATACTAACTAAAAATGACTCAAAAAAGGTATATAAAATATGTCTAGCAGTCTTGACCGGCCAACACTCTGCTCCATATAACATAGTCGGTCTAACCACCACCCTATAGAACCTGCCTTTAAGATTTGGTGGCACCGTTTTATCGCACAAGACTTCATATGCGATCCTCTATTTCATTCACACTGCCCCAATACGATGTGTGACATCGTCATCAATCTCTCCATTTCCTTGAATAATAGACCCGAGGTATTTGAAGCTCTATTTCTTTGGAATGACCTGAGTACCAAGCCTCACCTCTACGCATGTCTCAAGGTCGCTCCCGTTACTGAACTTGCACTCTAAGTATTATGTTTTGGTCCTACTCAGCCTGAACTTTTTAGACTTTCAGAGTTTGTCTCCAAACCTCCAGTTTAGCTATCACTTCGCTGTGAGTCTCATCAATCAGGACTATGTCGTCTGCTAATAACATACACCATGGAACCTTCCCTTGTATTTGTCGCGTCAGTCCATCCATCACCAATGCAATAGGAATGGGCTAAGATCTGATCCCTGGTGCAGCCTCATCATCACTGGGAAGAACTCTGAGTCTCCTCCTACTGTCCGTACCCTGGTCTTGGCTCCATCATATATATCCTTGATTTCCCTAGTGTATGCCACAGGTACACCTCTAACCTCCAAACATCTCCATAGAACCTCCCTAGGAACTTTGTCGCATGTCTTCTCGGGGTCGATGAAAACCATATGTAGGTCTCTCTTCCTCTTCCTAAACTGCTCCACAAACCTCCTAATAAGATGAATGAATTATGTAGTCAAACGCCCCGACATAAATCCAAACTGATTCTCAGAGATAGACACGCCACTTCTTACCCTTATCTCCACGACTATTTCCCAAACATTCATAGTGTGGCTTAGCAGCTTGATTCTCTTATAGTTGTTGCAACTCTGGATATCACTTTTGTTCTTGTACAAAGGAATCATTGTACTCCACTTCCATTCTTTGGGCATTCTCGCCGTCTTAAAAATGACGTTAAACAACTCTGTCAGCCACTCCAAACATGCCCTACCTACGCTCTTCCAAAATTCAACCGGGATCTCACCAGGCCCGATCGCTCGTCCCCTGCGAATCCTGCGAACAACACCCTGAACCTCCAATCTTAATGTTTTCACAATACCAAAAATCTTGGTACCTACCAGAGTGCTCCAGATCTCCCAGCACAATGTCTCTATCTTCTTTTTCGTTCAAGAGTTTATAGAAGTAAGTCTGCCACCTCCGCCTAATATGCGCGTCCTCCACCAGTACTTTGTCGTCCTCGTCCTTGATGCACCTCACGTGATCCAAGTCTCATGCCCTCCTCTCCCTCACCTTGGCTAGTTTGTACAACTTCTTATCCCCGCATTTTCCTCTAATTCCACATAGACGTTCAAAAGCCATCATTTTCGCCACTGTAACCGCTAGTTTTGCCTCTTTACGAGTCATCTTATATAATTCTCTATTCGTCCACTTCTCCACCTCACCCTTTCTTCTACCAATTTCGCATACGCCGTTTTTTTCGCTTCCACCTTCTATTAAACTTTACCATTCCACCACCAGTCCCCTCGATGCCCACCATGACTACCCCGCGAAATCCCTAACACTTCTCTAGCAACTTCCCGAATGCAAGTAGTTGTCTTGTCCCACATACCGGTCGCATCCCCCACTACACCGCCAAGCCCCCTTAACCATCAACCTCTCCCCCATCTCCTTTGCACTAGCCATGGTAAACTCCCCCATTTTATTCTTAACATATCATTGACAACCCTTTTCTTATTCTCCATCTTGCTCTTCAAATCCATCACCAAAAGCTTATGTCGGGTTGTAAGATCCTCCTTCGGAATAACCTTGCAGTCTTTACAAAGACATTTATCAATCATCCTAAGGAGGAAAAAGTCTATTTGAGTCTTAGCCACCGAACTACGGAAAGTCACCAAATGTTCCTCCTTCAGGAACCGCGAATTGGCTATCAACATCCCAAAAGCTCTAGCAAACTCCAAAAGTGATAAGTTTGAGGAGAACTGAGAAATAAAATTCAGCCAGAAATACCGCGGAAGTCTTATCAAATCAAATCTTAGAAACTACAATAATTGTACAACAACGACAACAACATACCTGGTGAAATCCCACAACATGGGGTCTAGGGAGGGTAGATTGCACACAAACCTTACCTCTACCTTGATAGGTGGAGCGGCGTTTCCTTGAGACCCTCGGCTCAAGACCACGCATAATCAAAGAGAAACGGTCAGACGAGAAATTAAAGCAATATGAACATACAGATAATACATATAATAAAATCGAATACGCCACGGTAGTGCATTCTAACAACAGGAAGCAGTAGTTAATCCAACTAAATAAGATAAACAAATTACACTAAAGAGCGCATAGTAACATGAATGAATCAAACGACAGGGGATTATAAAGCACTCATGCGCCTATAAGTGTGGTAGGCTAATCGAGCTTACATTAATAACACTACAATATCATTTTGTAAGCTTAAGTAGGACTACACTACACTCATGCCGTCATGCGCCTAAAAACTGCAATAATTGTACTAAGCACCAAAATTAACAGAAGTTGCACCTCAAGTGGTTGAATTAGACTCTAGAAATAGATTAAAAATAGCAAAAACTATAAAATTTACTTCTTCATGCTTCATATGTGAGTTTTTGCCAAATCATCGTTCTCATCAAATATAGCAAACATAGTTTGTTAAATATTTGAGATAAAAATAGTTAAAAGATCAAAACTGTTTGCGTATATATTTGAAAAACTACTTTAAACCTACCCCAAACATAAGATATCATTTTTATTGTTTTCTCGATAAACGATGACTGGTACTTTGTTGATAAGAGTCTCAAAAGTACAAGGGTGATCGTCGGACTATTATTGAAAATACGGTTGCAAATACAAATCTTGAAATGGTATTGATGTTATGGTGCCATCTCTTTGCCATGATACGTCAATTGCATAACGTTATCAAGCAGCAACGACATACTTCTCAAATTGAAGGTAAGTTGGTTAGCAATATCATCGGAAGTCATATACAAGAGGAGATTGACCAATGACCAGCACAAACTAACTTCAATTTGGGAAAGTCGGATTTTTTTTTTTAAAAAGGCAACTGGCATACGAAGCTTTCCACGTTCACGCGTAGGGATGCTACTTGTTTGTAATTAGTTTAGTTCCCAAAGTTACCGCAAATAATAAGGTTAAGACTGTTAAGAAGGCATCTTTTTTCCAGTCGCTGATAGACCAAATATATAGCGATACAAATGCCCAATTGTCGGCAAATCGCCTTCCAACTTTGGATTTGACGCTTATTTGAGAACTTCCTTATGATCTCATCCACATTGTCCATGGAAGACGTTTGACAACCTGCCAGCCGCGTGTAGCTAATTTTTTCTGAATTCAAAGGGTTGTTGCTATTGCTTCGGCTGTTCAGATTCTGTTTCCCTGTTGAGTGTTAACTTCCCAGAACTACATCCTAAATCACAAGCTTCTGACAAATCTGATGTCCAAAAAGAAAACCCACTAATTCCTCTGAGAGAGGGGGATGCACCCTCTCAGTATTGCTGGTAGAGGTCCAAGAGATACACCCTCTCAGTACTGCTGGTAGAGGTCCAAGAGATAACCCAAATACAATCTTAGCAGAAAACGGAAACAAGACATATCTGATTCTGTTCTCTACTGTAAATATTAGGAGAATACAACGTCAGCAAATATTGGGTTGAGAATTCTGGGTAGGCCAACTGGAACACACAGTGCCTATCATAATAGCTATATGTAAATAGAGAAGAAAAAACTAAATGTAGGCCAGCGTGAATTACACTTCGTCATCACATAACAATTAAAGGCAACTTTACAAGTCTATAAGCGGAGACCATCTGTGAAAATCCCCACGACCACAACTCCAAGTGACATGGCCACCCTAATAACTTAATCATCACCAGAAGCATGGCAAAGTTGGAAAAATAAGCTAGTTACAAGGCCTACATCCTCCCTTCGGGATCTTTTTATCTGCAAAGTGAGTAGCATTGTTGACAAACATCATTCTTAATGCTTGAGAAAAGGAGTCTGTCGCAAAACAACAGAGGAGAAAGTTTCCGTGTTTGGTCTTAAAGGAAAGGCAGGCAGACCTTAAAAGGTCCATTCATGCGCTCTCAAATCGAACAACCACACAAGTGATGTTGTCAGAACTCCCCCTTGAATAAGCTTCTTCTATAAGCTTACGTGATGCGGCTTCAGCATCTTTTATGCCCTGTACAATTTTCACGGCCTCCTGTATGTAATGAATAGAAGTTAGGCCGTTGAAATTCATAACTAGTTGATGCAACTTCTAGTTATATAGGAAGAGAGAAGATTGATATGCATGAATCCTTAGAAACCAGTCAGCAAAATAACAACATACTAGATACATCAGCAAAGCTTGCAAAAGAATCACTATAAAGCTACTCTGTCGTGTCCTAGCAAAATCATGAAACTAGAATTAGAGAAGAAGCCTACTAATTTTTTTGATAATGGTAACATAAAAGCCTACTAATTTTACGAGAGAAAAACTTCCCCGGGTTATTATTTTCTTCTAACTGTATAAACAAAAAAAGGATAGAAGTATTACACAAGCTCTAGGAATCAACCCTAACCAAACTTGAGCTTGCCTATGCAAAGAAGCTTCCCTTTGAATCTTTCACCTGTACATCAAGCTGAAAGCCTAAGAACCAGTTCTGGCAAATGTTTCTGAGCATAATAATATCCACTTTCAAACTCCCCAAATATTGAGTATATTAGAAAGTCTTTCCCCTTAAAAATCAACCTCAGGACTACGAAAATTTTGAGCTCAAGTTTGAATTACAAAACTGAGTTCCAACCACTAATGAGCTTAGCGAAGATTTTAGTCACTTTTTTTATATCCCTCCCTTGAAGGACAAGCTCCAGATGCATTCAGATAAAGACAGAAGGAATAAGAGAAAACCCTTGTATGAGACATTCAAATTCAATCCTTCAATCCAGGCTCTGAGGTCGCAAAGGGAGATGTCTGGATTATCATCCACCTCAGGGAATCTACCCTCAGTCACCTTCTACCCATCAAATTTATATATTCCCTCCATCCTTTATTTGAGACCACCTTTCATCTTATCTTCCACAACCAGGTATGCCTTTTCCCTCCAGTACAGCTGCTAAATCCCCTAACAGCAATTTCTGAAATTCTTCTGTACATGCAATAAACTATACATGTTTATAGTTATTTTTTTCTAGCATTTCATATGTATTCCATTCTTTTATTCTTCATCATTGATGTATTTTTAACTAAAGTGAGGGTTGCGCTTCTAGCTCCAACAAAACGTCATGCTTTTGTACACATTGCACCTCTCAATTCATCATTTTCTCTCAATTGACACACATTTTATAAATAACTTTAACATCAATCTCCCCCCACCCCCCCACACACACACCAAAAAAAAGAAAAAAAATAACTACTATTTTGCTAGCCCTCTTCCTTAGCCCTCACAAGCGTACCCCATTTTTCCCACTAAGTCCTTCCTCCTTCCTTTCCCTTCCCCACAGGTTTTCTCTTTCTTCCATACCGCCATCAAACTCTCGCTGCTACCTACTGCCACATGCCAAAAGGCTAAAGCGTTAAGAGTGGTAAGAACGGGTTTTACTTCTCACTCATGGCAAAACCTTAGTTTGTTAGAGAAAACCAAAAAGAGGACTTGACTGGGGGCCAATTTCAGCAAAATCTAGTGGTCCTTGAAAATGAACATAAAGTAAAAAAGCAAACATTTCTTTTTTGATAACCGTGGTGCCCTAGCCAGCTTCCGTGCATCTAGACTAATTCCACAGGGTACCTACTACCTCCCCCAACAAAAGTTACGGGGTCAAAAGGCCAGCATTATTATGAACAAAAAGTTGAATGCTAACATAGTTGTATCTAGTTTTATTTATGAGGAAACAAATCTAAGAACCCTATTTCTAAACAAATATGACTTCAGATTCTTGTCAATCAAGAAATTCCTAAGGGGAAAGAAATGGCAGCTCAGGACTAAGCCCCCGTTACGCGTGTACTCTAGGGAAGGCCGATTAAAATTAGGTCTAGTGTACCCAGTCTTACCTTGCATGTTTGTAAGGAAAAGAAATAACCAAATAAGTCCTATAAGAAAATTTAAGGAAAATTACGTAACTAAAGCCCAAACCCATGAGGTTACTGCACAGTTATTGTAGAAAGAACACTACTGCATGAAAGATACTTGATTTTTGGCCCCTCAATTCCTGCATCACTGGCCTTCCTCCGATTTGTAAGGAGTAGTAAATACCTTACTAAAGGAGGGCAATTTTCTGCAGCCTATCTTTCTTTTTCTATTCTTTTATTACTAACGATAAAGAATACAAGCTAGAAAGTAGATCAAAGCTAGGACATCTAGGTCAAAAGTAAGCCAAACCAATTTATGAAATCAAGACATCCAACTCCATGTACATTTAAGCATTGTCATCTTAGTATGCATTTTTAAGTTGAGGAAAACCGGTTAGTGTTGAAAAACCAAGAAAGGTTAACACACTTAGCAAAGAAACCTGACCTTGTTAGACAGGACATTCCAAAGTCCATCACTTGCAATTATTAAAAAATCTACACCATCAATTTCTTCTTCCTGAAAAAGGAGACCAAATACCAAGGCACTCACCATCAATACAAGTCAATTAACATTGGAAGCTAATTATACAAGACAGAGAGAGAGAGAGAGAGATGTGCATAGCAATATTTTAGTTCAATAAAACTACTGAGTTACTGTATCAGAATAAAACAACAAAATCAAAGGAACAAGATGTGCTAAGAAAAATACAGTATGAATCCAGGGAGTGGGAGATCTAAAATACTTTAGCTGCGAAATAGTGAAAATAAAAGATATAACTGACTGTCAGTTTCCCCCTGCATGCTTATGTTTTAAGTGCGATGTGCCATCTCAAACATTTTTCTACTGAGGTACTTGTCTACTACAAGTCCCTGGATAGGAACTGCCAAACCTCTATGCAAACAGATCGTTCTTCCATCTACAAGCGTGGGCCAAAATAGCTATATTTTTTGTGCAGTGATTATGAATTCTGATGGTTATGGTATCACCTTATAAAGTGTGGTGGAATAGGAGGAAAAGGAAGACTACGTCTGTGTATTTCTTGTTTAGTTTCCTTCCTTTCTTCCGTCTTCTAAACTTCATCACAGTCCCAGAGCAATGTGCTCAATCACTATTCAATTTTCATACAACAGCTTCAGGGGGCACTTAATGCATTGCTCCAAAAAAATAAGTCTGGTCCAAGAAACAAATTCTTACAGGGAAGGAGTACATTCTGACAAAATATTTTAACACAACAGCAGCTTGGTTCGATTCTCACTTCACCATACCCAAGATGTCCTTTTTTTTGAGATCACTGATAAACCCAAGATGTCCTTTTATCAAGAAAGTAAACCACACAAACACAGTAAAATAAAACCGGACTCATGCTAAGATTCATACTGCACCAATCTTTCATACGTAGCATTAATTTTAGACTAGAGGCATGGACGATCATGCTAATGCACCATCTCATTTGGAATAACTGTTGAAATACCTTTTGTATCTCTTTTAAACCAAATAATCAAGTTATTGCCACACAAGCAAACTGCCAAAATATTTTTACCTTCATCATTTCCCAAAACACCTAAAACATCTTGATTAATTCAATGAAAGAAGCTAAGATGAGAGGTTTTTTCAAGTGGAAAGCACATGAGGTTGAAGGTTTGAGTCACCAAGGAAGCAATGTGGAGGAAGGGCTGCTCTAGACTCCTCGGAAGTGGTGTCAGGAATAGGGTAGATGTAGGTTACCATATAAACCAAAATAGCCTTCCATTTAAAAAAGCTAAAACCATCATAGGTTTCCTTAAAATCTAAAACTGCCTTTTCCAATAATATATCACAAAGGGACAGTGGAGAACCATACGCCCAGATTAAAACCATGCTCTTGAGTCTTGACATATCAGGCAATTAGAGCAGCAAATGAGGAAAAACTATTGCTTCAAGAATCAAAGCCAATATACCTGAATCTCTGGGTCTGCCACAACATATGGCTTTAGCATTTTATCTCCAAATGCACGTGAAACAGCAAGGACCCCACCTACACGCCATGTACCTGAAGAATAGAGCAGCAAGACACTGCACTGAATTCAACTAAGAGGAACTAAGATATTACACATGCATATTTTTGTCTTTTTGAACGGTAATAACTTTCAGTAAGAAGCAGCCAAGGCATGCAAGCACGAATATGTAGTATTGCTCATATAAGGCACTGACAGGAAAAGAAACCACATGAAGCAGACCACAATAAATATCTTTATCAATTCTATTCCATGCACTGAAAAACTCATTTTGCTCCATGATCAAACAGCAGCATTACGTCTCCGATCAACATAAGCACATACCAAATTACAGACCAAACAGCACCAAAAGCTTTTAGCTCCACAACATAGAAAAATACATCTAAAACTAACACATTAATCAAGTTGGTATCCTTCTTCCACTTAATGAATGATTCTACATTAGGATAGGCTACTAATATTTAACTACTTACATAACATACTAGTAATAAATTCTCCTAGCCCAGAAAGGGAAGGATTGGAAGATGAGGTGGTTGAAAGGACTAAATTATCTTACGCATCAAGTCACATCACACCCTGAAAGTTTAAAAATATCTCATGAAGAAACATGGAAAACCTATCATCTTCACTCTTGAGCTTCAGGTGCAATCTGTGCATGATCTTACTGGAAGAACCAATAATTTCACAACAACAATGATAATAGAGTTTCTTCAACCATCAAATTGTAATCAATGCATATCATAAATGCCTAACTGTAACCTCGCCAACCTTTAACCCTAGGTTGAGGTTATGTTCACAATGTCAGAAGAGCAATTTTTTGGTAGTCTCACAAACTTCACAAATGAAGGTTAAAGACCTATATAATGTGATTCTGGAAGATTCTTTAAGGAGACTTTCTGGTCCTATGAAGATTATACACAAACTAAATATGTATAGAACCAGATACCAAAAATAAGATAAAATGTTGACTAAATTCAAACCCCACTTGTGGGATCATACTGGGTATGTTGTTGTTTGATTAAATTCAAAAAAAGAGCACTGGAATAATACAATTGTTTGCAACTCCGGTCTCCGAGGTAACATTTACTGGGCCAATCAAGCAGCAATTAACACATACACAGAGATTGCAACAGACTTTTACCTGCCCAGATGATGAAACCACCCGCCTGTTCTATCCTTTCACGCTCATCAGACCTGTCAGGCTTGTGATCGATGGACAAAGGAATAGCTGCATTAATTGCAACAGTTGTGTATCACAACCAAATAGCTTAAAATGAATAACATCTTTTAAAAATCTTAAATGTGTCCAATAATCATTCAACTTGATGAATTACTTCCTGAATTCGCTTTAGAACTCTGAGAAATAAATAATTAAGTTCAGACATGTTGAAATTTGAGAAGAATATAGATTGCCACCATCTAGTTTATCAGGATATGTGATATATTAGGGATAAAGCTTAAGTGGTAACTCTAATGAGAATGATAGTTACCTTGCTTTCCACTCGTACTAACATTTAGCAAACACAGTTTGCACACAATACAAACAGAGACTGAAGAATACTTTTTCTGATCATTTTTATAAGACAATGAATAAAGTATACGGTTATGGTGGTATTTAAAATTGCTGAAAATTATTCTAACAGTCCGAAGATGTATAACACCAATCAACGAATGAAATCAAAATGCCCTACTTTCTGGTTGATTTTTAAATGTACAATCAAAACCGAATTTAAAAAATAAAAATATGTATAGATTTTTGTCAACGACGAACTTGGTTAAGAAAAAGTTGTTTACCTTCTCAAATAATAAGTGCTCCATACAAGCTGGGTAAAAAGGAGTGTTTCACTATTAATTCTCATTCCAATAAATTTGTCTTGTTATGTCACTTCCTTTAGTGTTTCAATTCAAAAACTAAAAGTTGAAGTAGCTAAATTTCTTATATATAAAAAAAAGAACAGCCCGGTCCAGTAAGCTCCCGCTATGCGCGGGGTCCGGGGTAGCTAAATCTCTTATCCACGGTAAGAAAATGGATAGGTCCCTTAAATTTCTTTATGTGGTGGTTATTCAGAAATGATATTCAAATATAAAGACGAATATACATTTTAGTTATTATTTTGTTAAATTTCCATCAAGGAGGATTATTTTTCTTCGTTTATCCACTATATTAGGTCACTTTCTCATCTTTCCATTTTAGTTTCTCCCCGGGAAGATATACAATGCGATGGTAACTTAATTCTATTATCTTTAACGGAATGATACCTGTAATCTTTTTGATTCACTCGTTCTGCACTGATAGTAATACCACTAAAAAATCTTAATTAACTCCTAGATCGCATACTGATTTCTTCTTAATTTTGCAAATCTAACTTCAATCAGTAATACTTCCTCCATTTTTAATGGAATAACCCACATTTCCTTTACAGTCAGTACAAAAATGAATTATAAAGTACATTTCCTTTTCAATCCATGAGGTGAAAAATAGGAACTTCCTTTAAAAGTCCCAAACTTTTTCACCATTCGCTTTCCAAGGATCAAATTAGGAAAATTGATAAATAACTCTATGGAAAATTTTCAATAGGCCAATCTGTCGTTTCCTTTTTCAGTTTACCTCATAAGTCAAATTATTTATTAGTCTTTTAAAATATAAATTTAGAAACTTCAATCCCATAATATACCTCATCTAAAAAGTAAACTTCAATTCATAATATTGGTACTAAAAAAAGTTGAACTAGTTTAGCCTTTTTTGGCAAATGTGCATGAAATACAATTGTCTACCAATTACTTGAATATAATTCCATAAAATTTAACCCGCGAGGGTGGCTCAGTGGTTGAGCATTTATGGAGGTCTCAGGTTCGAAATCCCCGACAACGGGGATTTGCCTACTGGATCGAGCTCGTCGCACGGGGCGTGCCTAGTGCAGGTCATCTCTTATGTGTGGTTTGCGGGCTATTGCACAGGCGCGGGTTTATCATGTGCGCACTCGAAGGATAGCGGCTACGTATTCCCTTTTCATTAAAAAATTCATAAAAAAATTTAGAGTAATTTTTCAAATTGAAGTTTTATTTACACTGGGTATGTTGTTTTTGAAGTTGTATTTACATTAAACATTATTAAGATTTTACAATTTTTATTTTCGATCGTGCTTATTTGCTCAGAAAATGTTTGATTTTCATAGCAGTGCAATACATTATGTGATACACTTTTTTAGTGTATCCCTAAAAGAATAATATTTTTTAACAATTTAACTTTAAACTTCTCACCGAAATGAGATGATTTATAGCACACACAAATATTTATACCTTGTTTTAAACCACAAGTTTTAAAAGTCTTTTGTTAAACTCCGTGTCGATCAAAGTGCATCACATAAATTGAGACGAAAGGAGTAGTTGTTTATGATTTTCTATAGATGAAAGGGTAAATTAAAAAGAACTAAACTCAAATAAACTTAACTAATTTTGGATTATTTGATTTTAGTGCTTGTTGGCATTTGATTGGATAAATAATATAGGGAAAAGGCTTACGACAGTCCCGAGGAGGTGCTAAGGAAATGTCTGGAAGCTAGAGGCATTCTTGTAGCATACATTAGAGTGATTAAGGAAATGTATGATGGAGCCAAGACCCGGTGAGGACAGTGGAGGTGACTCGGAACACTTACCAGTCACGATGGGTCTGCATCAGGAATCCGCTCTTAGACCGTTTCTGTTTGCCTTGGCGATAGACATACTGATGCGTCACATATGACATTGTACTGATTGACGAGACGCGAACCGGTGTTAACGCGAAGCTGGAGGATTGGAGATAGACCCTGGAATCAAAATGTTTCAAGTTGAGCAGGACTAAGACAGAGTACTTGGAGTGAAAGTTCAGTGACCTAATTCATGTAGCGTACCAGGACGTGCGGCTTGATACTCAGGTCATCTCAAGAGAGAGAAAGTTTCAAGTACATGGGGTCGATCATCCAAGGCAATGACGAGATTGACGATAATGTCACACATTATATTGAAGTTGGATGGATGAAATGGAAGCTCGCATCATGTGTGTTGTGCGATAAGAATACCTAGACTTAAGGAAAAGTTCTACAAAGTGGTGGTTAGACCGACTATGCTATATGGGGCAGAGTATTGGCTAGTTAAGAAAGCTCATGTCCAGAAAATGAAGGTAGCAGAGATACCGATGCTGAGATGGATATGCAAGCATACCAGGAGATATATGATTCAGAATGAAGTGATTCGGGACAAGGTGGGAGTAGCCCCCGTGGTGACCAAGATGTGGGACGGAAGATTGAGATGGTTCGGTCATATGCAGAGGTGATGCGCAGATGCTCCAGTGAGGAGGTGTGAGATGTTGGCATTGGTGGGCTTGAGGAGAGGGAGGGGTAGGCCAAAGAAGTCCGGGTGAGAGGTGATTAGGCATGATATTGCACAACTTCAGCTTACTGATGACATGACCCTTGATAGGAGGATGTGGAGGTCAAGTATCAGGGTAGAGGGCTAGTAGGTGCCGCGAGGATTTCTTTTTTGTACTAGGTGTATTATTATTTTTGTACATTTGCTTATTTTTTAATATCTATATAATGACTTGATTGTTCCTTTACTTTATTTATCTTATTATATTGTTGTTATTAGTGCTTATTATTATTGTTTTCTTTGCATCTTTTCTTGAACTAGGGTCTATCGAAAACAACCTCCCCAGACCCCACCTTGTGGATTATACTGGGTATATTGTCCAAATATGCCCCTGAACTACACGATTTGGAGCAAATTTACCCCATATATACACTTTTCGACACACGAAGCTCAAATACCCGATTTTAAATATTTTTCCTTTTTTTGTTATAAACAAAACGACATGTGAAAATTAAATCACCCACCCCTGTAATTGTGATTTAATTTTTTACAAAAAGCTTTATTTTATAACAAAAAAAAACTAGAAAATTATTCTAAAATTGGGAATTTAAGTTTCGTGTGTCGAAAAGGGTTATAAGAGCCATTTGTGTACCGATATGGGTAGATATAGGTCATTTTTTAAAACAGAGGGTAAAGTTGCTCCAAATCGTATAATCAGGGGTATATTTTGACCTTTTCCCTATAATATAGTTCTATATTCTTAATTATGTTTTCCTAAGTAGTTGTCTCTCTTTATGGAATACCATATAGTGATAGCTTACCACACTCGTTTACATCCAATACTGATTTGTCATAGTTAAGTCATAAATTAAGGTGAAAGTGTGCATTAATTAATTATGATTTAGTAATAAGATTTTATATAAAGACACAAGGCATGTTTTCATTGGGTTGGTTTAAACACCGATCGAGAGTAAGTTTTTACCATACCATATATTTGTCGTATTGAACTTTTGGAAACATAATTCATCAATCAACCATTCGAGGAATAACAAATACCACTTGTATACGTCCAAGTTGACCTTGTTATTATTAATGAAAACTTTTACTTGATAAAAAAAAGTTTATGTGCAAACTTTGGAGCTTTAGGCCTCATTTGTTTGCACTTAATGAAGGTCTAAATCATAATTATTCAGATCTCAGTCATTAAATTTTGTTGAGACCCACTTTAGTGAGATGAGGATAATTTGGTCACATTATGGTCTTGGGCAATTTTCACCTCTTGAGCTGGTTTTTTGGGTTGAATTAGGCTCGAGGTCCACAACATGATACCAGAGTCAGACTCATCTCAATTCATGGTTTACCAATGTTAGCACCCATATTAAATTGCCCACACTTCATATGTCCAACCCTGAGCATGAGGGGGTGTTGAGTCCCCCATTGGTGGGATGAGGATAATTTTGTCTCTTTATATAGACTTGGGCAATCCTCACCTCTTGAGCTAACTTCAAGGTCCATAACAAGTTCGTTTGTTTTTAAATCTAAATCTTATACATTAAGTGTGTTTGTTTCTTTATAATATAAACAAATATCAAGAAAGTAAAGATCTTCTAAGCCAAGAAAAGAGCAATTTTCTTGAAGTGTGCTTCTTAGTTTGAACAAATACCTCTTGCACCTTAAACACATAATCAAATACTTATTAAGGTCTGAAATTTAAAGGTATTCATCATAAATCATGATGAACAACAAAAGAGAGCCTAATTTGTCAAAACTCTTCATAATTTCTAAAAGGAAAATATAGGCAACACTCAAAGTCTTGCATTGAGCCCCATTTTTTATACAATAAACAGAGGAATCAGGATTTTTGTTCTTCATGAAAGTTGTAGGTATATCTCTTATCTTGTTACAACCTTTTGAACAGTGTTGTCAAAGGCGCGCTTAAGCCTTGAAGCGAGGCTCAAAACATGTTGAGCGCTTCACCTCACTTTATGTGCGCTTCAGTGTCATCATCAAGGCGCTAAGACATTTTTCCTTGCCAATGAGCCTCTCTTGAAGAGGTGACACTAGATAGTTGATATTCACTTTATCGTAATGTTTTTACAATTTCTTTGCCTATATATTTGTTATTCATGCTTATTATTATTAGTCTTGGACTAAATATATATATATATATATGTATATTTGCACCATTGCGCCTTTTTTCATTAAAGCCCACGCTTTTATTTCTGCTTTGCGCTTAAAGCTCCAACTGACCTTAGAGCTTTTTTTCACTTTTCGCTTTTGATAACACTTCTTGTGAATCACTTCAATATGAGTTATAGCTAGAAAGTTATGCTAGAAATACTAACTGTTATATAACAAAAACGAGATTTCAACTCTTGCCACAAAAGAGCAATGACTTGTATATCCTGCTTATATTCTAGGTTCAAATGAACTACATGAAGTATTCAACATAGTAGATTTGATTTTTCATGAGAAAGATTTAGAGCTAGGGTAAGATAGTGGGGGAGAAGATGGAGTTGGGAGGAAAATGATGTTTTTCCCATGTGAAGGCTTCTCAAAAAGGAGAACAATTCAGCCTTGGAATTACATCTCAAAGATTTAATGGCTCGGATATAAGGACTATTTCCTTCAAATTGCACATAGCAATTCCCTTTTTCTTAAACAATGTGGACAGTAACCCTCGGCCCCTCAAATTGTATAATAGGCTCCACAATACTTTTCACTTTCCCATTTGACCCTATAATGTATTACTAATTTGTTAATCAATATGAGTGTATTATACAAAAATATTTATTTAACCAAAAAGGGTTTTCTTTCAAATAAATGTCAAATTCGAATTTCAAGAAGGTGAAAAATATTCATAAGAAAAATATGATCAATTATAATACATTTAATAAACCTAGAAAACTTAGGGTGTTACACACACCAGGTGTTGCGCTCTTACCACTTGGACCAAAGCCAGGGAGACAGAATTTATCCTTGATTTACTATCAACTATTCAGATCTTGGACAGACAATGATTAACTTTTGCATTTTCTCTGACGTTCTTTTTATTGGTCCTTTTTGAGAAGATTCTTTTTTATTGGTCCTTTTCTCTGCTAATAAAATTATTTGTTACAGCCTCTATGTCAACTTGCGAGACAGAACAAGACTACAACATAAAGAAACCCAGCAGATTCCTTAATTTATTCTGATGAAAAACAGGGCAAGCTTTTCACAGATTAGTATTCTTAGAGCTCTTAGGAGAACCTACAGATAAAAGATTATAATAACATTTTAACAATGACAAATGACCTTGGACACAAATATGATAAAGGTCAGCCAATAAGAAAACATGCTTCACTGGTAATCATTTTAAATTATACAAGTTGCATTCCTTTGTTGCAAAAGTTTCACAGCTAACATATTCCACGGGAAAATTTGTTGTGCCTGGCTATGGCCAAAGAAAAACAAAAGACAATAAAACAAGCTTTCCAAATCATTGAATATATTATTCCACAAACAATCAGAGTAAAGAAGGTATAATCAATACAGGAAGTAGACAGCAGATGAAAGTGATCTATGATCAGGTCATTTACAACGCATAGCGAAAGCAACTGGCCAGACAAATCCAGTGTAGTGTTGACTATGATTCTACGAATTCTTCACGTAAATTGTGATAAGCTGCATCGAGTAAGAAAGTTATTTTACGTGTCAGAATTTGTTTGAGGTTCTTAATTGCTTGGAAGGTCTGAAATGTACTCTGTTATTTCTTGTTTGTTACGGTTTATATATTTTTACACGTGTATTTTAATCAGATTAAGTAAACATCCATTGATATGAGAATGAAGAAAGTGCTAAAGATTACAAAAAGTAGTTCCAGAATCACAGTTCTGTACAGCCCAAAGAATACATCTCACATATCAGATGTAAACTATTAAGACCAAACCTACTGAAACACTCCCTCTATTCCTGTGAGTTTTACACACTTTTTTTTATGTGCTTCCCTTAATAAAGAGTTCATTTACCTTTAACAAAGATAAGCCACAAAAAACCTAAGCGACCTTCAGATAGACCAAATAATATATACATCTCTCTGGAAACCAAGTCGTGTTTGTGAATTTTTTTGCATATAGTATATAGTCAACAAGCAACAAACCTGAACCATCTCTACAAGCGACAACTCTAGAGTCTCCCACATTTGCAACAAGTAATCTGTCACCTAAAAGAACAGCAGTTGACGCTGTTGAACCGGCATCTTTTTGCTGGCCTTTTTCTTCATTAAGGTAATCGGCGTCAGTCTGCTTAAATGCTTCAACTGCATTCAAGAGCTTTTCACATTAAATGATACAGAGAGAGAAGATAGGATGAAATTAGAAATTACATAGAGGTCTTCCCTGGTTCATACCTATAGCTGACTTCGTATCTTTGAAAAAATCAGGATGACTACTCAAATTCTTAAAGAGGTTGTTCTTTAGGTATTCTGCTGTTCTTGAACCACCATGACCTAATACCAAGTAGAGTATAAAAGGATAAACAATCATTTAGGCCGCAAAAAAAGTCTCTTCATGAGTTAATTCTCCTATCTACAACCACTAGAATGACATTTAGACAAGAATTACAATCTGAAAGTAGAAAATGCCCATCCTGCTAAGTTCCTATTATATACTGGAAGAGCTCAGCTCATTAAGAGTGTTATATTTTCAATGCAAACATTCTGGGCACAGATATTCATACTCCCTAAGAAGATCACACAAACCATAGAACAAATATGTAAAAGATTTTTGTGGACTGGAAAAGCTGAAATTTCAAGGAAAGCACCGGTGGCATGGGAAAAGCTCTGTCAGCCTCAATCAGCTGGAGGCTTGAACTTTATCAACATCATGATCTGAAAAGCTGCATTATGTGAACTCCCATGGAATATTTGCAAAAATAAGGCAACCTACGGGTGAAATGGATGCACATCTACTATGGGAAAGGGAGAACTATTTGGCAAACTGAACAAAAACAGACTGCTGGGTGACTAGGAAGATACTCAAATCAAGGAAATATATTGAAGAAGCTGGTTGCACAATGACTGAACTGATGCAAATGGATAGCATATCTATTCAAGCAATATACAGAAGATTACAAGACACCTTCCAAAAAGTAGACCGGAAAAGATTGGTATGTAACAACTCCTAAATGGATATTTATACTACGACTGGCAATATTGGAGAGGCTGACTACTAAAGACAGACATGCAAAGTGGGGAATGACTGTTAGCCCCCAATGTCCCTCATGTGATGAAGCTGAAAGTATCCAGCACTTGCTCTTCAGATGTCCTGAAACTTCTAGTATATGGTCGAAATTGTTGCATTGGCAAAATATACAAACGGATACTATGGATGGCAAGAGGAGATAAGATGGGCTGTGAACTACTGGAAAGAGTAACAACGCAGAAATCTTTAAGATGACATTGGCTGCAGCAGCATACTTTGTATGAAAAGAAAGTAATCACAGGGTGTTCCAGAGCAAAAGAAGAACAACAGCAGCAGTAGTGAGACCGATGGTCCAAGAAGTCTTCTTCAGAGCAAGCTTGAGGCCCAGATTAGCTAGGATATTGCAAGATCTAAACTACTATCCTTCATGTATATGCAATGAGCAGCACTAAGAACTGAGGTAGTGGTGAGAAGTAGCTTAGCAAAGATTGGGGCATGCATGTCCAGACTTGAATCTTTTTTTTTGTTTGAGCTGTAACTTCCCCAGTTGGTAATAATGTAACTTTAATTACCAAAACAAATGCCCCATCCTGAAAAGATATGCAAGAAACACTGGGAAATACCATCAAAAACACCAAAAAATGCCACCATTTGACCATCAACTTCTGATATGCACGTCTCATAGAAGTCCTCCATGGAAGCTCGTTTCCCTTTAAAAGTAGCATATCCATAGCTGAATTTAGCATTTTTGTTTCCAGTCAAAAAGCTTCAAGAAAGAAAAAGAAATTAGTTAGTTTCTTATAAACGTTCATACCCAAACATATCTTTAGAAATGAATAGGATTACATTAATTGTTTCTACCCACTATGAAGATACAGTTGTATTGAAAATCTGAACAACAGAAAATGCATTCAACAGTCTGAATTTGGATGTTAATATCCACAACCAAAAACAGCAACTGGGCTGAAATTCAAGACCTACCCGCCCAGTCACCAGCTCTTTAAGCTACACAAGGTACCTCACAGTAGAGTATATTTTGCAGTTTTCATACCATATGGGTAAGTTGAGAAACTTCAGCATCACATAGAATGAGGATGAAGGGTCAACATATAATGTGTGAGACTGTAATGTTAGAAGAGCCTCTAAATCCTTACATGAAGCCATTGATCCATTTTCTATGTGCTGCCATTTTAAGCATCCTACTTTCTTTCGTCCTTTCGGCATCGATTAGCACAAAATTTCAAAAGCTAGCAGTAGAGTTATTTTATGAAACAGTATAAAAAGACTCCATGCAGATTGTGAGATTAGCCATCTGAAGGTTGGAAATTCTTAATTAGACACTGTTGGCATATATGGAGATCTTCAGTAGAAGAGCCGGTCACGCACAGGAAGGTGATTCTGGTGAAATATGACATCAGTCACTGTGGTTGGTTCCCTAAAAACCTCCCTATAGAATAAGTTTGTGGAGAGGGATCATGAGATGAAAAACAAACTCTTCTGAGTTCATTGGGTTCTAGGTTTGAAGCGGAAATAGAACATATTTCTAGCTTCGTGTATGGTGCGGAGATAATACTATGAAATGTAAATTCACCAACTAATTCTCATTTGCCAACAAGTTGGCCTGGACACCACCATCACTAGCCCAAAAAAATCCCAACTCATTTTCACTTGACAAGCATACGAAGCTCACAATAACTAAGGTTTTAATGCTGAATGGCGACCAATCAGAAGGATTGACCCTAATGAGATTATGTGATACGGAGTATGGGCAGCTAGACTTCTTGATATGGAAAAAGCTCTTAATTGAAGTACTTCTCCATTACATCTTCTACCGTTTGTTTAATTAGGAAATCATAATCTCATGTAGACATCCTATCAAAGGCGCCAAAAAAGAGATATTCATCACGAGTTGCGCTGCATGGGGAGCCTCTCTTGGCAGCACGGTGTACTAAGCTCCCGCTATGCGCGGGGTCCGGTTAAGGTCCGGACCACAAGGGTCTATTGTGGTACATAAGAGGTCCGGGGAACCTCTCTTGATGGTAGATAATTTAAGGAGTAGATGCGTCATCTACGGAGTATGGGCAGCTACACTTCTTGATATGGAAAAAGCTCGTAATTGAAGTACTTCTCCATTACATCTTCTAACGTTTGTTTAGTTAGGAAATCATAATCTCATGTACACATATCCTATCAAAGGCGCCAAAAAAGAGATATTCATCACGTGTTGCGCTGCATGGGGAGCCTCTCTTGGCAACACGGTGTACTAAGCTCCCGCTATGCGCGGGGTCCGGTTAAGGTCCGGACCACAAGGGTCTATTGTGGTACATAAGAGGTCCGAGGAACCTCTCTTGATGGTAGATAATTTAAAGAGTAGATGCATCACCATAAATATTTTTTATCAAGCACATGTATCATCATAAATTGGAGCTTATACGTGTAAGAAACATGGGGAGGATGTGGATCATCTCTTGCTGCATCTTCGGAATTGAGGTCTTTGATTTTTGTAACTTTCAACATCCAACAGTACTTGAAATAGTTGCAGGAACAATGGAAAGCCTTTTTTTTAATAAACGTTGTGTCCGGGCCACCTTGCGCTCAGCTCGACTAATTCCACGGGGCACCTACTACATTCCACCCGCACAGGTACTGAATAACTTTATCCACCAATGCTATAGAATGAAATCACCGAGTAGTTCTGCTTGCGCTGGATATTGAACCTGAGACCTCTTTTTTTGTGATCAAGAAATTGAACCTGAGACCTCATAGTTCTCAACCCACCGCATTGACCACTAGGCCACACCCTTGGATGCAGGAACAATGGAAAGCTAGAAAACAAAGTGAGTGTGAAGAAAAAGAAGATAAAGATGACGTCTCCTTTTTCATTTTTAAGGTTTCCTCATTCCTGGAGGTACGGAGATCATTGTTGAGGGCTCTCTTTGTTTCTTTTATATTTGGTGTAAAACAGCAATAGCAAATTTGTGATCATTGGCTAGATTTTTGGGATACCTCCGTTATATGGTCATATTATACGTTTAGGGTCGGCTCAATGTTAAAGGCCATTTAAGCCATTGCTTTAGGCCCCAAAGATTGAAGGCTCCAAAATTATTATGTATTAGTATAACATACATTCTATATAATTATTATCAATAAAAAGTTTGAATTTTATGATTTTTCCTTTTTGGAATTTAGTTGAGGTTCATTGAATGGGTGAGTAAAGTATTAGTACATTAATAAATTTCCTTCTCTCTTATTAATAATACCTTATCTCCCTCTTCAATTTTGAACGTCGTCCCCCATTTGCGCAAGATGGATTTGGAAAAGAAAAAATCAAAGTAACTTGCGGGCACTGCACCTATATGATCTTTTTTTTTGTATTTTTAACGATTTAACTGTTCAATTCAAGTCGGTCTTCCCTAGATTAGCTTTTTCGCTTGTCTTGATTAATTGATCCATAGTTCAAGAAGTGTCATTACTTTACGAATGTCATGAAATTATAGGTTTATGGCCACTTATCATGGTTTGGCTTTACACCGCCAATTCTATTAACCTGCCCCAATACATCGTTATTAAAGGCGAGCGCCTTGTCGCCTATGGCGAGGCGAGTTAGTATCGCCTTTTATGTTCCAGGCGAGAGGCAATCTGAAAGGCGACACTAAGGCGAGAGGCGACGAGGCGAGAGAAAATAAAAAATAAGTCTTATAACGGAACTTCAAAGCTATGGTTTTTTCGCACCTGACTTAGAGCGCAACTTCTTCCCTCTGTTTTCTCCAGTTTTTTGGTACTCGGTCCAAAATCCAGAAGAAGAATTATAATAGACTGCTCGTATTGCTTGTCTAATGAATTATTGAGTCCTTCAAGTACTAGACTTTTAGTATCTACTATCTACTTGTAATTTTTGAATTGAAATATTTGCTAATATGTTATTGCTATAATGCTATCGAGATTTTGATTATTTATATATGCAATTAAATATTTTTAATTGTTGGTATTAATTGGCGCCTCACTTTAAAAAGGCTTGTCAGGCCCTTGTCGCATTTTTTCGCCGCACCCCTTTCAAAACACCAATACACGTTTGTAAATACTATCCATCTTTGTGAATCAAAGAATACTTTGGGAAAAAAATGTAAGAACAGACCATAATTCCGAGTAGAAATAGCAACTGTGAACTGTCATTCTCATTTCTAACACTATAAGAAAGAATCAAAATAATCATAAACATAGGAATAATTGAACAGTATACCATAATGTAGTAGCCAAAAGTGGAGTGTCCGGATCATTTCTCGAATCATAAACAAACTAAACATAACGATGACTAATTTATAGCATTCGCAACAACTAACGGCGATTAAATTCAGCAGAGAAAATAAAAAACAATAATGCAGTTACCTAATACCGCCGCCGCTAAATAGGGTATTGGGATCAATAGACGGAATTGTGACAGTTGCTGACGGCGACTGTTTCATCTTCGGTTGTTTCATCTTCGGCGATGCAGTGGATTCTCTCGGTGACGGAGCAGATTTCGCCACGGACGGTGGAGAAGGTTCTGGAAGGTTGCGATCGGATTGTTCCTTGTTAACGTTCATCGTGTTCACCGCATTCCGTGTTTTACTTTTTCCTTCAGTTTAGTAGAGGATCTTTTTTGAGTTACCTTTTTTGCCCCTTCTCTCTACTCCCTTCCTTTTACTTTTCTGTGAAAAAAACCAATTCAGCACCACAAAATTAGGGTGTCAAATTGACCCGCTCAAATGTTACCTATGAGTAGGGCTGGCCAGTGGGCCGGGCCGATCCGACTCGTCCGGTCGACCTTCGGCCGGCCCCGATCGACCCGTTATAAAAAAATGGAATCGGGGCTCGAGCGGGCGATGCAGTCCCGCCCGCCCACTCCCGATCCCGCCCCGCCTCGCTCCTTGAGAAAATAGTCGTTGTCCAACGACCATTTTACATTTTGGCCGTTGGACAACGGCCATTTTAGGCCTCCCCCTCCCCCAACCCCCCTACCCCTTGATATTTATTTTTAACCCCTAAATTATTATATTTACACTTTAACCCAATTTTTCAACTATAAATACCTCATTCCTCTTCTTATTATTTTCACAAATCTTTCTACTCTCTAATCTCTCAATCAATTATCAATCAATCTATATACAACATTGTCTACATATTCAATCTATTTATTAATTTGAGAATTGAGAGTGAAGTTGGCAACTAGCTTGAGGATTATCTATCGAGCAAAGTTTCAATTTTCAACCTCTCGATTACACGTCGACTCTACGTCGGCGTTTGGTACATTCGTTCTCTCATTAAATTATTATTTTGTCTTTATTTCATTTAGCACACCTAATTTCATTATCTTTAACTATTTATTAGCATAATTAAAATGAAAGGACTAAGAGGCATGTTGGGTAAAGGTAAGGGTCAGGCTTCTTCTAGTAGGGGTGTTAACAAGGGCAAGGGTACTTCTTCTAGTATTCTTGCTCCAGCTATTCCTAGACAAGATGATTTTATAGATCCTGAAATGTTTCCTGAAATACCATATGATCTTGACACAAATGATTATTCTCAAATTGAAGAAGATTTTAATTTAGATGACACTCTAGATGATGATACACCTACTAATGAAGATGATACACCCACTAGTGAAATGCCTCTTATCCCCCCTACTATGAGACGAGGTCCGGCAAAACGACCATTAAAATCAGTTGTATGGAAATATTTTGATGAGGACGTAGCTAATCAAGTAGTATGTAAAACTTGTAAAAATGTTTATTCTTTTAAAAGCGGCAAGGTCATGGTGGGACGGGGTTTAGGAAGACACTTGCAAAAACACAAAGTCTTGCATACGCCAATACATGATTGAAAAAATGGTGAAAGCGTCCTCTCAATCGAACAAGGTTCACATCTTGTTTGGAAAAAGTACAGGTCAAATTAACCCTATGACGGAGTCAGAGGCCCTAAATACGATAAACATAAAGATAGGAATCACTAGCAAAATTAGTTCTTTGTGGAGGGTTTGCCTTTTTCATTTCCTGAATCTCCTGATTTTATTCATTATATTAGAGATATGTATAATCCTGCTTATAAAGGTTTTCCTAGATCAACTGTTAAAAGAGATGTATTTAAATTTGCACATGAATATCAACAGTATTTACGTTATGCATTATATCATTTAAATTGCAAAGTCGCTTTAACTTCTAATATAGGTTGTAGTACTAACGACCATGATTATTTAACGGTAACCTGTCATTGGATAGATTATAAATGGTCTATGCAAAAACGTATTTTAGCATATAGATATATAGATAGTAGGCACACTGGTGAGTTTATTTCAGAAAATATTTATTCAGTCTGCGATTATTACGGAATAATCGATAAAGTTATGAGTATTACATTAGATAATGCATCTTCTAACAATTCTGCTATTAGTATTTTAAGAGATGTTTTAACTCCGTCTTTTCCAAAACATTTTCATATCAAATGTGCGTGCCATATTTATAACTTAGTTGTAAAGGATGATCTTTCACTTTTTCAAGATATTCTTGAAAAAATACATTTTGCTATACACTTTATTTTTAAAAATAATAGAATTCAACAGAGAAAAGAATATAAAAAAACTTGCCACGATTGTGGAATATCTTACAGAAAAATTCCCGAAGAAGTACCAACTAGGTGGAATTCTTTATATGACCAGCTAGTTGTTGCTTATGACTATAGAAAACCTATTACTTTATTTTTTAACGCCCATAATCAAAATCCAAATGATATGATTGTGGATAATGATTGGGAGAAAATTAGAGAACTTATTGTATTTTTAGAAAAATTTCAACGAGCAACAAAAGAATTTTCTACTTTATATTATCCTACTATTTCAACTATGTTGTTTTATATAGCTATAATATTTTTACTTCTTAAAGAATATATGGAAAAACATGCTTATATTGCAGCTATTAAAAAATGTTTATGAAATTAAAGAAATATTTTATTCCTATTCCCCCTATTTATATTATTGGTGTTGTATTAAACCCGACTATTAAAGTAGATGGTTGTAAAAGTCTTATTGAAAATATATATAACTATATGGACGTACTACCACCTCCAACTCCCAAAAATTTAAATGTTGAGCCACTTATTGAACTAACGCTAGAAGAAATGTTGAATAGCGTAGATTTAATGCAAAAGTATATCGGATTACCAAAGAAGAAAGTGCTAGTAACCAACCAACTTTTGTACCATCTTCTTCTTCTTCAACACAGGCTAAAAAAAGGCATGCTGCTTCTGGGGATACTACTATTAGTTCTATTGAAAGCCTCAGAAATAGAATGTGCGGTGGTACCAGTACTAACCAAATTAGCGAGTTCGATGTTTTTGTTTTGCATGGTAATTTACCTTACCAAGCAGTTATCAATGAAGGAAAGAAAGACTCATTGAAATATCGAGCCGAATGAGAAGACATTTCCGACACTTTCAATGATGGCCCGAGATATTTTGAACATTCTGCCGCCATCAATCGATTCTCAAAGCGCTTTTTCAAAGCAGATTTCAAATAGAGAGCACAGACACTCATTAGCCTGAGATACTGAGATGGCGATACTATTCAGAGATTGATACGAGCGAGCGAGCGAGGCGCGGCCAACTGAGATTAACGGGAAGAAGACGACAACTACAACGACATTTTATCTGAAGGCATGAGTAGCGACGTGGAACAATTTGACCAAGATATACCAATTCCAACCGAAGAACCACAAGAAATTATAAAGAAACTAGAAAAAATATTTTCAAATTGGTAATTTATTTCATTGCAATTTTTTAATTTTTCTATGTCTTTTGCAATTTTTTTCAACAACAAAGACACTAAAATGTTGTAATTTTGAATCTTGTATATTTCAATGAAATAATTAATAATATAAGAGGCACAAAAACAACATTGGGATGTTTTTTTTACACTATTCTTGTCTTTATTTAATTATTTAGTTTATACTTTATACTGTTATAGTTTATACGTTATAGTTTATAAATATATTATATATATGAGTATAATTATTATACTATAAGTCTATAATATTATACTATTATAGTATATGTATATGACTATATGACAAGTATATGACTATATGTTAATCAGTTAATGTTACTTTGTTAGTAATTTAGTATTTTTAATTTAGTGAAAAAATTTTAAAAAAAAAAAAAAATCAAAACCCGCCAGACCCGTCCCGTCCCGACCCGACCCGTCCCGACCCGTCCCGACCCCCTACCCAGCGGGACCGGGACCGGGACGGGACACGGTATGGTCCCGCCCGACCCGACCCCGCCAGGCCCGCCCCAGCTCGACCCCGCCCCTTTTCTCCGCCCCGACCCCGCCCCGACCCCGCTTAACCCGAGCCCGGTGAGTCCGGCCCGACCCACCGGCCAGTCCTACGGCTATGAGTCAATAACCGGGTCAAAATTAACTCGTTCAATTCTTATTAAATTTTAATCACCCTACTTATTTTATAACTTTATAGTACCTTATGAATTATTATTTTTTCTGCTATATATAACATATCAAATAAAAAAATATTTTTTTAAAATATATTTTGATAAAAGACAGCTCGGTGCAAATTTCTTATGCGCGGAGTACGGAAAATGATCGGAACTTATGCCTATTGTACGCATCTTATGCGAGCGTAGTCCGGGAAATGATGGGGACTTATGACTATTGTACGCATCGTTACTTCACGCAATAGGCGGTTTATACGGCTTTGGTCACGTGGCAGCACTAAGAGCACGTTCGGTACAATGTATTACACTGAACTGTACTATTTCTAAAGATAGTACACTCAAACTGTCATTTTTGAGATCACGAGTCTCCCTTATACTGTACTAAAAAAAATACAGTTCATTATATATTAATAATCTAATACCGTTCATTATATATTAATACACTGCAATTAATTATAATACAGTACAAAAAATACTGTTTTCACATGCAACATTGTGTAGATCTGATACCAATAACACTGATAACTCACTCAATAAAACCTAATTCTTTGATTTCCCACACATTTTTTTACTGTTACTAGTTTCGCAGATTTATTCTGTAACACTTAAATTAATATTTGTATTGAGTAGTCGCCGGAAAATGAGACGGAGGAACTCGGATTTCCGGCGACCGGTAAGGCGGCGATTCTCTGATGTGTTTTGGTTAACTGTATGTGGATTGGCTATATTGCTGCTCATTATTTTACTCAGTAGAGAAACTCGTGATTCATCATCTAGATTGGTTTATCCAAAGGTAATATAATATTCATTGTTAATAGTATTACTATAAATTTCTGCTATTTTTTCTTTTGTTAAGTTAAGAAATCCTTTATTGAGCTTTCGGTTACTCAATTAGTAGTATTGTTAATAGGCTTGAGTTGACATGGACAAACTGAAGTAGTTGTGATCTAATAGTTTGCAGTAGTATCATTCTAAAAAAATTTGCAATCCGTCTAAGAAGAGACAAATCTAGGATTTCTAGAACATGAGTGCACTACTGAAGAAAGGAGAAAAAAGTGCATTCAGTGGGAATTGATCCTCTTGGTAAAGAACTAAGCTTTTAACCAAGTGGACTATTAAGCCTTTTTGTAGCATGAGTGCCAACAGGTAATATTAGATCAATTCTAGAAAATATATACATAAAATATCTAGTTTTGCTAAAAGACCCTGTGTTCACTTGCGCCCAAAAATAACTCAAATTCGCCCCCGAGTCTAAGAGCTAACTCAGTTTTCCATTTTAGAGCTTGTCAAAATTTACATAGATCCAAGCTCACTATACCAGGAACCCTAGACTTAAGCTAAGAGATAAAGAAGAGTTGTAGAGAGAAAATAAGGGAAAATGTACTTGGGAAGTTTGTGCAATGTGAGCTCAAATTTCATTAATGAACTTTACAAGGCTAATATATACGCTATTCACAAAAATCTACTCCCTCCGTTTCAATTTGTTTGTCTGGTTTTGACTTGGCATGGAGTTTAAGCAAGTAAAGAAGACTTTCGAATCTTGTGGTCTTAAATTAAAGATATGTACAATATACCAAAATGTCATTTAATATTTGTGGTCTTAAACATGCCGTGTGAAAAGTTGGAATTAAAGAGTTGCAAAAAAAGGAAAGAGGCATTAGTTTTGAAACACTAAAAAGGAAAATAAGACAAACAAATTTGAAAAAGTACTAACAAACTACTTTCAGTTAACTACTCACTAACCCCCTCATAGTATAACAAACTAAGCAGCCCTTTAACAATAATTAGTCACCTAACTACAAGCTAATCACAACAACCCGACCAAAGTTAAGTCACACCACTCTCTATAGTTCTCAACATTTTCTTTTTCATCCTAATTTAGATTGATAGTTGATTTGTAATCCAAAAGTTAGCTTTTTGTTTCATTGTGATCTCTTGGTGCATATACAACAAATTCACTAGACCTAGTTAATATGTTGTACATTCATTAGGGGCAATTATCTTTGCATTTCTTGGTTAATAATGGTCATTTTGGATTGAGAATTGGCTATATAGCAACTAAGGTGGCATACTGATTTATTGAAACAAAAAGGAAAAGCTGGAAATTTGTGAAACTTCTTATGCAAAATGAAATCTCTATATAGAAAATCAGTTTATGCCTGGTTGAATTATTAATGTCTTTTGAAAAGGTTAAATTACTATGAAGCTTTTCTTTCTTCCGAAGATATATTCGAAGTGAATTTGAAGTAATTGTTTCTTGTCACCTAATTCTTTGAGGATATGTATTAAACTTTTCACCTCTTTGGTAATGCCCCTTCCCTGGTCCTTTACACTGGTATTTTAGTGCCTGAGAACAAACCTACTACCGATAATTGTAGTCAACTTTGTTTGCCTATTACTTATGGATATTATTGCTAGGGACAAAGTGTCAAGACATACATTTTCTCTACAAACTTCACAAGATCATCACTTGCATTGACTAATCACAAGAGTTATGGCTACATTTAGCATTTTCGGGTGGGTCTATAGCTGAGTTTGTGAAACAATTTGACATTTTCTTGTTACCAAGAGCATTAGGTATTGATTTTGGTAAAAACTCTAAAGCTAAAAGAATCTGAAAATATCTGGGCTACTTTGAGGCCTGGGACTGACATCTTTATTGTTCTGGAATTAGGCTGTCAAGATGAACATTTGTGATACTGATGGATAAAGCAAATTTGGTCAAAGGATAGAAAGAAAAAGAGGATTGTTTTTGTTTAAGACGTGAGGGTACGGTAAATGTCTCTCAAATTAATGCCCTCAGCCTCAACTAAATCTGCTTCAAAGATGAGTAAGATAGCAAATAGAAAAGGAAAAGTTAAACATCCTATCTAAGACATGGAAGAATATAGTTGTCCCTTCCACCCAAATTTAAGCTTTTGGGAACATGGAGATGTCCAACCTTGTGGCTAGTTCCTAAACTGAACATCCATATTCCACTCCCCCATGCCTTCTGATAGAATTAAGTGAAACCAAGAGTAATCCAATTAACATATAGTTAATTGTGGCTTCCACATTTCTTAATTTAGCATTAAACATTGTGGTACAATTTGATTATTGTTTAAGTAGTTCCTTCGTCAATCTGTGACAATCAGAGACAAAGTACAAAGTGGCTCGATCTAAGAAGCGTCTTAATAAAATCCCAAAAATTACTCACCGGCGTTGGAAAAAATTAGCAGAATACACAGTATGTATAAAGAAATTAGATTCCATATAAGCTATGCTTGGAGTTGAGGATTAAGAATTATACAGTGGCCCTTGGCAGTATACTTTATTCGATTAATAGGTGAAGGACATAAAAAAAGATAATTATACAAGGCATGTCAAAGCTGTATAATTCTGGTAGTCTACTTTGTAATTTGCTAATCTTATTGAATGTCTCAAAGGAACCAAGAATGCAGAGTTCCTCCCTTTTTGATCATTAAGAATGCAGAGTTAAATAGTCTATATCTTGACAGGCAACCAGTGTAAAATCATAAGTAAAACATTAGTTCCTGGCTTAGAATATAGATAACTGATAAAAGTTCTTATAGTAAATTGAATAATTTTATGTAAGCTGAGGATACAAATATTGCTTTTAGAGGTGATCCAGATAAAATGGAGAGGTCTCTGTTTTCTGTAGTTAATAATGTGGTACTAAGAGGAAAACACTCTGGTGTTGCACAATACAAACAGCAATTTTTTGGTCCTGTAGAACTGAAAAATATCCCCAACTATTCTGGAGTGTTCAATATGAAAAAGTTAAAAGATTTGGTCAGCTAAGGGAAGTAGTTTTTTTTTCATTTGAATGATTTACAGTAAATTTTAGAAAGAAGGCATGAAGACTCTTGGTAGTTCAGCTCAACTGGACTTAACTCGGCTTTTCCCCAAGCAAGAATCTGTTTCCTTAAAAAACAAAATCCAAGATTAGCATCTCACGTCATTATCAGAGGTGGACCCATGATTTAAAGACCAAAGGCGCACCATTACATTTAATGTAGAATCTGTCACTGGATCTTGATAATAAGGGCTACTCGGTCGGTTCAAGATTAGTTTTAGATTGGTGTAATAGGCTTTTGATTTTAAAAAACAACCGATTAACAGACCGAAGTTATTTAAGTTTATTAAGTTTTCTTCTCTCCATTTGATTTTATTTGATAAAAGTAGAGAAATGGGAAAAATATCAACTAAAAAAAAGTGTGCCTATCAACCAAATAAGTTAGTGAAAATGCGTAGCTCAATTTTTGCATACTTATTCTTAGATTATTTTGCCTTTATAATATTTTCATTTTTATGTGTAATCTTTATGTGTATTGTACTCAGAAATACTAAATTTGAAATATCCAAAGGCGAATTTAGCAAGCTGTCTCAATTTTGGAGTCATAATCAAATCAGAAAGAAAATAAATACCATTAACTAATTAAAATCACAAAGAGCTATGAACTGATTCAACTGAATTCATCAACTATTATTCTATACTTGGGCTAAAGGAAAGTTGGTAGTATAAAAGAATGAAATATCAAAGGTAAAGAAAATTAAAAAGAAAACAAAGGCACCCGCAAGGGTGGCTCAGTTGGTTGAGCATGAGGCTTTCACAATGGAGGTCTCAAGTTCAAAAAACCCTACTGACAGCAACGCAGGTGATTTGCCTTTTAGGTCGAGCTCGTCGCACGGGGCTTGCCTAGTTCGGGTTATCTCTCCTATGTGGTTTTCGGGCTATTACACAAGGAGCGGGGTTTACCCTGTGCGCACCCGAAGGGTCGCGGCTACGGGTTCCCTTGTCATAAACAAACAAAAAAAAACAAAGGCTTAAGGGAAAAATGAAAATGAAAAGGCTGGTAGCATAAAAACCAACATAAAAAAATAGAAGACCACGTGGAAAGAAAAGAAAAATGAAAAAGGGATGCTGAAGTGTGGAGGTAGGCAACGAGCATCAAAATTTACTCAAAGTAAAAATAATTGCATCGAGGGAGATTTGAACCTTTGGTTACCAACACAAGGACTTGCAAAAAGCCCTCTCAGCCAGTGCACCAACACATATTTGCACTTGCAGGTGCCTCTGTCTTTATATGTCTATTTCCTGCAGATATTACATGTATATACCAAGTTTTTCTCGAAGTCTACAGGTGCCTGTGCACCCTCAGTGAAAAATATAGCCCCCCCCCCCCTCTGGTTATTATGCCGCTTCATGCTTTCCCAATGATAAGTTTTATAGTCGGGAGAGAAAAGGAGAAAAAAAAAAGCAAAATGTGTGTTGACAATACATCACCTGGAAATCTTTTTGGAATTTATTGATTCTATGGCGACTGTTTTCACAAAATCTTTCTATTCCAGCAATTTCTGGTACTTGTTATTTTCTCTTACTTCCCGATAAGCATTTCATTCGACCATTGATATTTATCCATTTAGTGCTTTTCTATTACCCAATGTTGTTTGCTGCATGGTTTCCACGCCATAATGTATATGCTTAACTGAAGTCAAGAGTGAAAAAGGAAAAAAGCTGTTGGTGATGCTAGAAACTCAAATAGGTTCCCTATTAATGCTTAGTGTTTTTAAATGTGAAACATGTACTACACCAAAATCCTATGGAGCTTTAAGTACAAAGAGCAACTAAAAGAGCGGCTTTAGTGAAGAAAGACACAAATTGAGGGGAAAAAGGAGAGGTATGTATGTAATAGAAGAAAAACAACATTTATATACAATGGAATTGGAAAACTACAAAAATTGAAATGTATGAAATAGAAATCATGCCAATGATGTTAAAAACCATTTTAAAATTCTATTTCCAGATGCAAAAGTGTGATATTAAGTTCCTAATTCAAATTTAGTGCTTAGTTTTCCTCTACATTTCTAATTTCTATCCTTGGTCTCTAATGTATTCTTTTATGACATTTATATAGCAATTAATATGTCACTTTGCCAGGTGTATGCATTGTTTAGTGCTGCCGACAAGCCCGTGATCAATAAGACACATATTAGTGCTTTGGTTCCTGCATTAAAGCACCACGTGACAAGGGGAATTGCCTGAAATGGACCTAGCTTAGGGCTTAAATGCTCCCCAAACGAGCGCAACAACACTATTAATGCTTATGCGGTTTCTGCGAATATATCTGTTTGCTAATTTGAAAAAGAAACGAATTATGGAAATCTCAATGAAAAAACAAAAGTGACGTTTAGAGTTTAGTGATGATTCCAGATGTCTAATACTGTGAGAGAATACATTCTACAGTGTTTTGCCCTAGTTGAATCATACTGTACTGTTAACTTGTGTGTAGTGGTACCTTGATTAAAGCAATAAGAACTGGGCACTGGATTCTTTATTTACCTACCACGACAACTACATATGTTTGGAGGAAATTTATCTCATTAGCTGATGCCTGTTGCAATAAAGATTGTCCTTTCAAAAAAATAAAGATTTTACTTTCAAAGGAGCAGTTGCAAGTTGGAGCTTATGGAAAGTAGACAAAACCATCAAGAAGATCTCGCAAATGATAACTGCATGACAGAGAGGAACAGCAGATGCTTTGATGGGACTTCAACTCCTAACTGTTCTCTAAAATCAAAATGTTTAGTTACACTTTTCAGTTGGAGCAATCTATCCCCTGTGAATGTTGTTATCCCCCTTTTAGATTTCGTTGGCTCCGTCTCAATAGCCTAGCAGCCTTGAGTTTTTTGCTCATGGTTTTAACTCCCATCTCTTACTAGTTTTTTGCAGTGCCTGGAGTTTTTAACCTTTTCTTTGTAAAGCTTTATGCATATCAATATAACAACTTCATCAAAAAAAAAAAAAATTCCTTCCAAGGGTGCCTTCATGTTGGCATTCTCATTTGAAGCTGCAGTTTGTTCTTCCCTGTCTGACATCTTTGTAAGCTTTTGGATAAATCTGAACCTGTACTCTTTTGCCTTTCTTTGCAGAGATCATATAGACATGACAGAATCACGGATGGTCTCAACATCACTGAAGAAATGCTGAGGCCTGAATCGGTGGCAAGACAAATTAATGATCAGATTTCTCTTGCAAAGGCAATTCTTGTAATTGCAAAAGAAAGCAACAACCTTCAATTTGCATGGGAACTAAGTGCTCAAATCCGCAACTCACAGATGCTTCTTTCTAATGCTGCTTCAAGAAGAAATCCCTTGACAAACGGAGAATCGGAAAGTGCAATTCGAGATATGGCACTTCTGCTCTACCAAGCCCAGCAAGTTCACTATGACAGTGCAACCATGTTTATGAGACTGAAAGCTAAAATCCAAAGCCTTGAAGAACAGACGAATTCCTTCAGTGAGAAGAGTTCAAAATATGGACAAATAGCTGCTGAAGAAGTCCCTAAAAGTCTGTACTGCCTTGGTGTTCGGTTAACAGCCGAATGGTTCAGAAGTTCCAATATGCAGAAAAAACTCGAGGAAGAAAAGCAAGCAGCTGCCAAACTTGTGGACACCGGTTTGTATCATTTCTGTGTATTCTCAGACAACATCCTTGCAACTTCAGTTGTGGTGAATTCAACGGCTATGAATTCCAAGAATCCTGATAAGGTGGTCTTCCACCTCGTAACGGACGAGGTGAACTATGCTGTAATGAAGGCATGGTTCACCATGAACATTTTCCGAGTGACTGTTGATGTACAAAAGATTGAAGACTTTAGTTGGTTAAATGCTTCGTATGTACCTGTTCTCAAACAACTTCAAGACTCTGACACCCAGAACTACTACTTTTCTGGCAACCATGAGAACAGCCGAACTCCAATCAAGTTCAGAAACCCTAAATATCTATCGATGCTTAATCATCTGAGATTTTATATCCCGGAAGTTTTTCCTGCACTTAAGAAGGTTGTATTTCTTGATGATGATGTTGTAGTGCAGAAGGATCTTTCAGCCCTATTCTCCACAGACTTGAATGGCAATGTAAATGGTGCAGTGGAGACTTGTATGGAGACATTCCATAGATATCACAAGTACCTAAATTATTCTCACCCACTTATACGTCAACATTTTGATCCTGATGCATGTGGGTGGGCCTTCGGGATGAATGTTTTTGATTTGGTTGAGTGGCGAAAAAGAAATGTTACTGGCATATATCATTACTGGCAGGAAAAGAACGTGGACCGCACTTTGTGGAAGCTTGGCACTTTACCACCAGGACTGCTGACATTCTATGGATTGACAGAGGCTTTGAATCCTTCATGGCATGTCTTAGGCTTTGGTTACACGAATGTCGATTCCAAATTGATAGAAAAGGGAGCTGTACTGCACTTTAATGGTAACTCAAAACCCTGGTTGAAGATTGGTATTGAGAAGTACAAGCCGCTCTGGGACAAATATGTTGATTATGGTCATCCTTTATTACAAAAATGCAATTTTCACTAAGTTGGCTTTTGATTAATTTATCATAGTTCTGACAGGTGGTAAGTTTATCATTCTGGAAATATGTTGGGGGTTCTGTGAGATCAAGAAGGTTTAGCTATTGTTATCTCTGTCCTTATTCCAATTTGTTGTAGTATAGGTTTGCAACAAACATCAAGGCATCAGTATTCTATTAGCCAGAATGGATAAAATATCATGTTGTATGATTCCTGTAGGCAAGATTTGTCAAGATTAACAGTGTAGATAAATATGATAAACATGTTATTATTTGCGTTTAATATACTACTGTTTTCCCCCAATTATATTTACAATAGAACTAGTGTATAAATATTAAAAACAAGAATCCAGAAGAGTAAAAAAATGTGAGACATTTTTGTGAAAAATAAATGAGAGTGATTTTGAGAAAACTTTTTTTAGAATAATAATTTCCTCATACAATATAAGTAATTTAATGAAAGTTCCATCCTGTGATATAGTACCTTCAAGAAATTAAGTTGCAATATTTTTTTATTTTTTTTGTACTATAAAAATTCAACCCAATTGAAAGAAAAAAGTTTCTAGAAGAACAGAAATTACGTAAATGAAGAAAGAATGAACTGGAATATAATGGCTTATTTCTTACTGCCTCAGTCTCATTTTATATGATCCGACTTGACACGGAATTTAAGAAAAAATGAATTTTTTTAAAGTGAAAAAGGATATGTTTATCCTCCGTCAAAGTTTGAGGACAAATATTCCCCTGCCGTTAATAAACTTGTATAATTTGCCTAATATTAACTAAGCTGCCCAGGTGGACGCCACCTGGACGAAGCCCCATTTGTGATCCTGCCACTAGGAGACCTCTAAGTCACCGAATTTTGTCGTGGGACATCCGTGAAACTGAGATTTTTGACGATCCTGCCATAAATAATTCAAATACTGTTTTCATCTTTTTTTAGGAGGAGGGTCAAAGTTCATTACCGGAAAGTGTTAACGATGATGTTTATGTTAACAACAGAGACTAAGATGAAGACAATGACAGAGAAAATGAAGGCAATCAATTCTGGGAAACTCAACATCAACTTTTACAAGTAATTTTCAACTCCTAATTAAGGGGTAAGGTCTTTTCTTTTTCCTGCTCTAACAAAAATTCTCTTTTTTATTTACATAAAACTAAGGGGCAACGTTTATTTATTATTTTCTAAATTTTATCCTTTAATCAACTCAATTTTTTTGCAGGTTGTATTATGCCGAAAAACACCATTAGAATCACTGAAGCATTACTAAGAAAACAATAAAAGAAACAAAGCAGTCGGAGAATGACTGTTCTTGCCGGAAAATGATCAACGGCTGCCGGAACTGTGTGATGAAGAGGTGTGCAGTGGAATTTGCAAGTCTAAGTGGAAGAGTTCACAAGATATTCCCCAGGTCACGGGTCGGGTCTCACAAATGGGGCTTCGTCCCGGTGGTGCACAGGTGGCGTCCACCGCAAATTTCGATTAATATTGAGCAAATCGCATGCTTTATTAACTTATGGTATATTTGTTCCCAACTTTTTAGACAAATATGTCCATTTTCTTTAAATTTGAGGGCAATTATGCCCCTTTTCTCTTTTTTAAATGTGTGGTCCAAAATAAGTCTTATATAAATGTGTGATTGTGAATTATTTTATAAAAATTATTTCTAAATATAAAAAGTTGATATTCTTTTTGGGATAAATAAAAAAAATGATATCACATAAATTAGAAGAGATGGAGTAATATTTTAATATCTATAGTATATCTTGTGGTCGGCTAGAATGAGCATTTAAGTAGATTAAAGTTGACCAGGGCTTTTCAAAAAACCTTTCAAAAGGCAACGGTTAAAACAAGGCTTCTTACCAAGGATTTTAAGAAACACAACCCTTCTGAACAAATTACTTCTTTTTATTTAAATATAATTATTAAAAGTAATACTTAATTATATAAATCTTTGTGATCCGACACTTTCTTGAATTTCGGGCATAACGAAAGTTTAGTGCAACAGAATGCCCTTTATAATTTATATGTATATGTATATAACATTAACTGAAAGAATATAATATCTTGATTATTTTCATTAATAAAGATGTATTTATATACAATATACAATTCCTAAATATGAAAAAATTTATTCCTACTATAACAATAAATCTCAATTACACTTGTACAAGAATTCTTCATCTATGATAATTTTTACACTAAAAGTCGGATACACGTTTGTTGTGTGTATATCGACTTCCTCTGTCACGCCCCCGCAGTCATAGCAAGCGGTCATTAAACGCTGAGACTGTCTCTAAAATCTTCAAAAAGGACCGAGGGAAGACCCTTAGTAAAGATGTCAGCAATATGGTACCTGGAAGGGACATGCAAGATGCGTACTTGTCCACGAGCTACATTTTCGCGAACAAAGTGAATACCCATCTTGATATGCTTAGTGCGCTGATGTTGGACCGGATTCCCAAAAAGATAAACTGCACTAACATTATCACAGTAGACCAATGTAGCTTTCTGAATAGGAAAATGAAGCTCAAATAGAAGATTACACATCTAACATGATTCAGACACCACATTGACTACCCCACGATACTCGACCTCCGCACTAGATCTCGAGCCGACCAAGAGACCAAGTTATCATCAAGGAACATACAATAACCGAATATCAAATGGCTGGTATCGGGACAGTCACCCCAATCAGCATCTGTATATGACACGAGAGTAGAGACAGAGGATGCATATAAATGCAATCCATAATGTCCTGTATGTATCGTATATGCGTTTGAGCGCATGCATGTGCTCAATCAATGGATCATGCATAAATAAACACACATGTTGAACTGTATAAGTAATATCAGGTCTCGTGAAAGTAAGATATTGAAGTGTCTCTGTAATACTACGATAATGGGTGGGATCCTCGTATGGTGTGCTAGACGTAGCACTCAGCTTCAGTTTGGTATCAACCGGAGTAGAAGTAGATTTACAAGATGACATGTCAGCTCTCTCAATAATCTCAGACGCATACTTTTTCTGTGATAAAAATAGACCATCTGCATGACGAGTAACTGTTATGCCCAAAAAATAACTCAAGGGTCTCAAGTCTTTCATAGCAAATTCTAAACTGAGAAGGGGCATGATGGACTTGCGTAGAATATCATATGAGAGATTCAATAGAATATCATCAACATATAACAAAATGTATGCCAGAGAAGTACCACGCTGATAGATGAACATAGAATGATCAGACCTGCTGTGAGAAAACTCAATAGCACAAAATCTGCAAACCTCTTATACCAAGTCCGTGAGGTCTGCTTAAGTTCATATAAGTACTTCTTGAGTAAACAGACATGATTTGCATAATCGGGGTCTCTGGAACTCAGGGGCTGATGCATGTACAAGGTCTCCTTGAGATCACCATATAAAAAAAGTATTCTTCACGTTCAATTGATGAATGAGACATGTTTTTTGAGAGAGCTAGACTAAGAACAGTGTGAATCATAACCAATTTGACCACCAGACTAAATGTTTCACCACAATCCATATCAACCTGTTGATTTTTGCCATCACCTACAAGACGAGTTTTATGCCTCTCAAAACAACCATCAGATTTTTCCTAATGAGTAAAAATCTACATAGACCGAATAATATAAACACCAGATGGACGGGGTACCAACTCCCACATCTTATTTGCAATTAGAGCTTTATATTCGTCGTCCATGGCCATTCTAAAATTTGGGTCATGAAGGGAAGACACATAGTTACGTGAAGGGGTGATTTAGTGACAGTAGAATTTAGATTAAAATGGTGTTTATGTTTAAAAATATCCTATTGGCTATGAGTGACGGGCCCTTGACTCGAAATGGTTGGGGACGGTTTTTAGGGTGGTGGCTGATTTATTTTGGACTACTAGATGGGAAATTGGGAGAATGTGAGAGCAAGAAAGTCGCCGCCCAAGAACCGGCTCGTCACAGCGAAGGTAATGGGCCGCCAAGAGTGATGGGCCTGCTGGCCGAGAATCCAAAGCAACCATAAAACTGGGCCTCATTGTGGGATTATTTACGAGATCTGTGAGGCCAGCAGGCAGTGGGTCTGCTGGCGGATCCGGAGAACTGGGGGGTTGGGCCCACTGATGGATCATATATGGGAATAGTCCATCATCTAAAAAATCATAGGAACTAGACACGGATTTATATAAATTAGCAAACGGAAATTGGGATTCATAAAAAATAGCATGACAACTAATGATGGTTTTATTAGAAGATAAATTAAAACATTTGTAACCATGATGATTAGACGGATAATCCAAAAACACACAAGTGGTAGATCGGGCTTAAAGTTTGTTAATTGTAGTGGACGGAATAAGTGGATAGTATCAACACCCAAACATCCGAAGATGAGAATATGATGAGTTTTTATGATAAAGAATTTGTAGTGGAGATTTATATGCTAATACTTTGTTAGGGAGAATGTTAAGGAGGTAGGGAGAATCTTCAAGGGTGAGCATAGACCGGGCTTGGTAAAACGGAGGAAGTGGATTGCTTTGACGAAGGAGGATCCCAACACCATTATAGGCCTCGGTTAGGTCTGCAACCATTTGAAGGACAAGACGATCATTAGTGATGGGCGCACCAACGTTCTTGAGTTGATCTGCCAATTCCTTCAATATTCTACAATAGGCTGAGATTTTCGGAAAATCCTTCATAGCAACATGAGATAATTTCTGCTCAAGAGTGACAGCACGGGAATTTTTGTTGTCTTGAAAAATATCACGCACCCTATTTTAAGTTTCCATCGCAGTGGCTCCAGGCTCAATAATCATCTGCAAGAGGTCTGTAGAGATGGTGGAATATATCCACTGGAGAACGGTAGCATCAAGGGTTTTCCATAACACCGGGTCATCTTCCGGGGCAGGCACCTTCTCACGAGACCATATATTACTTATGTTGTACAACATGTGTATTTATATATGCATGATCCGCAGATTGAGCACATGAATGCAATCAAACACATTGTACGATATATACATGTCACACTTGATTATGGATTGCATTTATATACATCCTCTGTCTCTACTCTCGTGTCATATACATATGCTAATTGAGGTGGATGTCCAGATACCAGACATTCGACATATGGTTATTGTATATTTCTTGGGGATAACTTGGTCTCTTAGTCGGCAAAACGCTAGGCTACTTTATCGCGATTTAGTGCGGACGCCGAGTATCGAGGGGTAGCCAATGTGGTGTCTAAGTATTGTTGGCTGCGTAATATTCTATTAGAGATACACTTTCCTATTCAGAAAGCTACTTTGGTCTACTGTGATAATGTTAGTGCAGTCTATCTTTTTGGAAATCCGGTCCAACATCAGCGCACTAAACATATCGAGATGAATATATACTTTGTTCGATAAAAGGCAGCTGGTGGACAAGTAACCGTCCTCCATGTCCCTTCGCGTTATCAAATTGCAGACATCTTTACTAAGGGTATTCTCTTGGTTATATTTGAAGATTTTACGGACAGTCTCAGCGTACAACAACCGTCCTCTATGACTGCGGGGGTGTGAAAGACCGATATACACGGTCTTAATACCGTGTATATCATGATCTGAATTTGTCTCCATAAATTGTAGAATTATTGTACAAGTGTAATTATGGTATTAGTCTTGTATTAGGAAATCTATTAGAATTAGAGTAGAGAAAAGTAGAGTTATTTTTCATATTTAGGAATTGTGTATTTGTATATATACCTCTCTTCATTAATGAAAAGAATACAACAATAACAACAACAACATATCCAGTGAAATCCCACAATGTGGGATCTGGGGATGGTAGAGTGTACACAGACCTTACCTCTACCTTGATTAATGAAAATAATCAAAGGATTATTTCTTTCAGAATTCTATACGTAAAGATTATTTTCAATCATAGTTTTATTTGATTTTTTATTATATATACAACATAATTAAAATTATAAGGATTGTAGTACAAGAAGATTTCCATATATTCTCCTTAATTTTTCATATTCCTTTTACTTACTCACTTCTGGAGTTCACTAGAGTTTGTGGGATAGTGATAGTCAATTCTAGATTCCTGAAGAAGGAGGAACACTTGGTGACTTTTCGTAGTTCGGTGGCTAAGACTAAGATAGACTTTTTGCTCCTTAGTAAGATTGAGAAAGGTCTTTGTAAAGACTATAAGGTTATTCCGAATGAGGATCTTACAACCCGAAATAAACTTTTGGTGATGGATTTGGAGATCAAGTTGGAGAAGAAAAAGAGGGTTGTGGATGATAGGTTAAAAATCAAATAGGGAAGTTTGACCATGGCTAGTGCAAAGGAGATGGGGGATAGGTTGATGGCCAAGGGGGCTTGGGGGAGTAGTGGGGATGCGACCGGTATGTGGGATATGACAGCTAGTTGTATTCGTGAGGTATCCAGAAAAGTGCTAGGAGTCTCGCGGTGTTATCGTGGTGGACATCGAGGGGACTAGTGGTGAAATGGTGAAATTCAAGAAAAGGTGGAAGCAAAAAAGCGGAAGCGGCGTATGCAAAATTGGTATAAAGTAAAGATGAGATGGAGAAATGATGAATAAGGAATTGTATAAGATGGCAAGGAAGGAGGCAAAACTAGCAGTTATGGCAGCGAAAACGATGACTTTTGAATGCCTGTATGTAGAATTAAAGGAGAAAGACAAGAATATGAAGTTGTGCAGACTAGACAAGACAAGGAATAGGAGGGCCCGTGACTTGGATCAACTGAGTGCATCAAGGACGAGGATGACAAAGTATTGGTAGAGGAAGCGCATATTAAGCGGAGGTGGTAGTCTTACTTCCACAAACTCTTGAATGAAAAAAGAGATAGAGACATTGTGCTGGGAGATCTGGAGCATTCTAGTAGGAACGGGGATTTTTGGGTATTGTAGAAGCATTAAGGTTGAAAAGGTTACATGTGTTATTCCCAGGATGCGAAGGGGATGAGCGATCGGGCTTGATAAGATCCTAGTGGAATTTTGGAAGAGTGCAGGCATGGCAGGTTTGGAGTGGTTGACTAAGTTATTTAACGTCATTTTTAAGACGACGAGAATGCCAGAATAATGGAGGTAGAGTACAATGATCCCTTTGTACAAGAACAAAGGTGATATCCAGAGGTGTAACAATTATAGGGGTATCAAACTGTTAAGCCACACAATAAAAGTGTGGGAAAGGGTCGTAGAGATGAGGGTGAGAAGCGACACATCTATTTCCGAGAACCAATTTGGTTTCATGCTAGGGCATTCGACCACATAATCCATCCATCTTATTAGGAGGTTGGTGGAGCAGTATAGAGAGAGGAAGAAAGACTTACATATGGTTTTCGTCGACCTCGAGAAGGAATACGATAAAATCTCTAGGGAGGTTCTATGGAGATGTTTGGAGGTTAGAGGGGTACTTGTGGTGTACACTAGGGCGATCAAGGATATGTATGATGGAGCCAAGACAAGAGTACGAACAGTAGGAGGAGACTCAGAGAACTTCCAGTGATGATGGGGTTGCACCAAGGATTAACTCTTAGTCAATTCCTATTTGTCTTGGTGATGGTCGGGCTGGCGCGACAAATCCAATGGGAGGCATCATGGTGTATGTTATTCGCAGATGACATAGTCCTGATTGATGATACTCGCAGCGGAGTGAACGCAAACTGGAGGTTTGGAGACAGACTTTGGAGTCTAAAGGGTTCATGTTGAGTAGGACCAAGACAGAATATTTAGAGTGCAAGTTCAGCAACGGAAGTTACCCTGAGACAGGCGTGGAGGTAACGCTTGGTACGCAGGTCATTCCAAAGAAAGTAAGATTCAAGTACCTAGGGTCTATTATCCAAGGGAATGGAAAGATTGATGACGATGTCACACATCGTATTGGGGCAGAGTGGATGAAATAAAGGATCGCATCCGGAGTCTTGTGCGACAAAAGGTGCCACCAAAACTTAAAGGCAAGTTCTATAGGGTGGTGGTTATTCCGACTATGTTGTATGTGGCGGAGTATTGGTCAGTCAAGACTTCATACATATAAAATATGAAAGTTGAATAGATGAGGATTTTGAGATGGATGTGTGGGCATACAAGGAAGGATAAGATTAGAAATTATGATATCCGGGAGAAAGTGGGTGTAACACCCCATTTTAACCGGAGTCGAAACGGGTGTACCACGTATGGTTGATTCCTAGATGTATTTAAAGGAGTCGCCACCTAATTATTTAAGTGAATTAGGACACTTGATTTATTGCAATAAAAATACTGCAATTAATCTCCATTTAATGGTCAACGAAATTAATGAGATTCTGAATCAGGGTTCTTTATTATCCTAAAGGGAAGGGGTTAGGCATCCTTTAAGATCCGCTAACTTGCGGTTATCCGTTCAAACCTAGGTTAATTATTTATTGCCTTTATTCTACATATTCTAAGCATTTTTACATAATTTACAATTACGATGAAATGCAATACAGAATAATAAAACTAAAATTAAATGCGGCATAAAATAAAACTCCGAGACATTCTTTTTGAAATGAATATCCGGATACCTGCATAAACACTTAGTAAAAGTGTTAGTAATAGAATAAATAATTTTAAAGTAATAGCAAGAATTAATAAATAAAGCAAAAATAAATCCGTCTTTTGCACAGGGGAGGCCTTGGAAATCAGACGGAGATTCCTTCATCGGCCATTATTGCTAAAAATAATAAAATAAATAAAACCTTCGGATCCGCGCCAAAACAGTAATAGTTTTAAACACGGAGGGCTCAGATATATGTAAAAATAAAGTAGGGATACTTAAACAAGTGCATGCACATGAATTCGCCACAATGCACGTTGGTTATCCTGTAAGTGGAAGAAATCATCATTGCCTGTAAAGCTTTATTTTATTTTATTTTATTTTCCGTCTTTGCAACTGTGGAGGCCTCAAAAATCGACGGATAAATTTTTCATTGGCCAATATAGTATCAAGTTCAAAATCGAAAATACCAAGTGTAATATCATGTTCAACCGTTTAATAAAAGATAAAAGGGCAAAATAGTAAAAATCAAGAGCAACGCCTAAATGATAACAAATGGCGAAATTAGTCCCAACAATAATCGAAGTGGTGACAACAATGTAGAAGACAAAATGGTCCGAAACCAAGAGAAACAATAATGAGTTCACGAATGTTTTACCACGAGTTCAAAGTTCAATGAGACTGCTTTGGCCAAAATGTTACAAAGAAATGGCCAAAATGAAACAACAAGTGATATTGATCGCAACTCATTAGAAGCATCAAACAAAGCAGCACAAATGACATCGAACATCAGCACAAATGGAGTAATAAGCGCCCCAAAATCGTGAGTAAAATGCCCCAAAATACAACAAAGTGAAATGGCCAAGAATACATCGATGAAATTTATCCATCATGGTATCTTTTAGCCCCCAAAAGGTAGCAATTATTTGCGAAAGCGCAGAATTCTCTTCTTTAGCTTCTTTATCCTGAGCTAATAGTCCTTGTCCTTACTATATATTATTTATGATTGCTAGCAGTAAATAGAGAAGATCACATACATGCAGTTAACTTGAAAGAACCTCTTGCTTCACTTCAAGATGGGATTTGCTTAGCCAATGCTTCGATCGCTTTTCCGACTGCCGATAGTATGCTTTATAGCTCCGGTCCGCACATAGTATAGCAATACTAAATTACACGCTGTAAATACAAAGCAAAATAACCAAAATGCGACGGTAATTCCTCTTATCCAGTGTAACATAACATCCACCAAAGATCACTAGCTCATAGCAATCAATCATATAGAAATGCTTCAAGGTATAGCATTTGTTTCTTAAAAGTTTGCAGCAGAAACATAACAAAAGAACCTTTCAAAGGCAGTAGCTAAAGTGGGGATATCAGCCAATTTAGTGAAGAACACAATGAATCAACTCAAAGTTCAAAAGTTGTTCTTATGGTAATTCCATCAAATGGAACAGTAGATCAAAAGATGGCAACTCAAAAGCTGTTCTTATGAGTATTTGTCAAGAATTACACATCTTTAACAAACTAACGACAAGTGGAGTATGTCAAACGAAGACCAAAGTTCAGATTTTAAGAGTGGATAAGCACATAAGCGACTTCATAACAACCGAGAGTTCTCAGTGATCTTAAAGAATGTGGGTATTATATCTAAATGTCAAAAACTGGAAATCATGGATATATAGTCCTGCTAAAGGGCTTTTACACAATAGTTTCTACAAGGTGACTTCCAGAAAAGTAAGGATTCCAACAAAACACAAAAATGAGTTTTAGAACTTGTTATCAAATATCAAGTTGAACATTAGACAATCAAAGGGGTTACTACCATCCATTTCCGATGCCGCAACAAGATTCAAAAAGGTTTCTAGAACCTTAGGCATGTCAGGCTATCGAAGGAGGGTAAACCCGTTCCTTTATTTGCGCAGTAGCATAATGAAAAGTTCATCAAGAAGAATTACTGAAGAATAGCTTTCCGTCATGCTGAATTCATACAGAATTTGAAATACTTTAAAGTAAAATACAGAGATGATGCTCAAGGAACCGGTTCTTAAATAAAATGCATATTCCCTTTCTCAAACTTTTAGAATAGTTAGGCAGAGTATCCTAGTTAATTTTGAGGCACAACAAATTCTATCGCTATTTATCTAGTAATAGACATAGACACAAAGCAAGGGGAAGATATCAAGATAGCAACAGGAACAGGGGAACAACTTAACAGAATATGAGAGTAGATATTAATATACGAACAATGGATGAGGACGAACAATGGATGAGCATGCATGCCTTAATCAGGGAAACATGTATAGTCAATAAAAGAGATCAGAAAAGCGATGTTAGAACACTAATAAGACCCAGTTGTTGAAAGTTTATAGCACAAGCATAGTTACATATCAAATTAGAACATAGCCTTATTTTCAGTCTAGTAACAAGGCATAAAGCTACAGCTAAAACAAGATAAAACAGAAATACGAAGTAGAACAGGCATGCAAGTTCCAGCAATTTCTCGAGAACATAAACCCAGTTTCATCAAAACTATTTGGGAATGAACAATATGCATGCAACAACAACAAAACTATGACCGGTAGCGTCTCCGCCAGTCGCCGGTGGTCAGCTCCGGAGAGGCACAGACGACAAAAAGGGATACAGGGTATGGGGAGTTCGGCGAGAACAGGTGATGCCGGGCGGTCACCGTGGTGACGGAGAGAAGCGATTCGACGGAGATTCGCCACGAACAGCGGCGATGAGTTGAGCAGTTGAAGTCATGCGCGCTGGCGTGTGTGTGAGGAGGCTAAGAAAGAGTGATGGGTGAGAGAGGGGGCTGTGTTTAGGTTGAGGGAGAGAGACGGTGAGAGACGAGGGCTAGCGGCGATGGGGTGAGGTGAGTGAGAGAATGGGTGCTGATTTTTAGAGAAGGGTCATACTGGGTATAATACTGATGACCTAGATTTTTATAGGGGAGTAAGGTTGTATTTATAGTGTGGGATTTAGGTTTAGGATTTTGGATATTGGGTTTTGGATATTGGGTATTGGGTATTGGAGGGAAAATATGAAAGGTATATTGGGCCTCAGTTTGGGCTTCGATTTTTTGCGGATTGGACTGGTCCAGATTGTGCCTTGGACATGGACTGGTTTGATGAAATTCAAAACGGGTTAATTAGAGAAAGATTATTTAAAGATACTAAATTATTAAAATGCAAATGTCGATGCAATAATAATAAAATACAATATTTAGCAAATATTTAATGCCTGATTAAAAGTAAAGACGGGATGTCATTTGATTATTTAAAGATATGCAAAATTAGTAAAACAAAATGATCGCGCAACAAAAATAACATAATATTTAAAAATGTTTAATACCTAATTAAAGTAAAAACATGATGTCAATTTACAAAAAATAAAACAACATAGAGTGTTAGGTAAAAAATATACAAAAATGTCAAAAATGGTGATAAAATGCGGTGTCCTAAAATGCTTAAAATTGCAAGAAATGACTAAAAGATGGGTCAAAATTGGGTGTCAACAGTTGTCGCTCTTTGACCGAAGACGATGAAAGAGTTTTCGGACAAAGACGTTGACTTGTAGCCAATTTTGTTCCCATCGTCAGAATTAAAACAATGATCAAGCAAAGAATGGGCAAAAGCCGACACTGGGTCGTTGTGATGCCAAGATAAAAGACAAAGCTGATGTAAATTCAAAATTTGTCCCAGTGTCGAATTATGAGAACACTGGGTTTCTACAATGCTAGAAAATAAAAGCAGACAGACACAAATTCAAAATTTGTCCCAAAGGTCGGGTATGATCGACACCGGGTTGCAGTGATGCGCCGGAAAATATATGGTGTTTGTAGATGTTGATGAAGTGATGTGATGATAAGCCGTCTTGTATAGGCGAGTTGCAGATGACGCCTTGTGTGGGCGTTGTCGTCTTGTGTGGACGAAATGCAAATGACGCCTTGTGTGGGTGTTATCGTCTTGTATGGACGAAATGCAAACGACGCCTTGTGTGGGCGTTATCGTCTTGTATGGACGAAATGCAAATGACGTCTTGTGTGGGCGTTGTCGTCTTGTATGGACGAAATGCAAATGACGCCTTGTATGGTAGTTGTCGTCTTGTATGGACGAAATGCAAATGTTGCCTTCAATGGGTTTTGTCGTCTTGCATGGACGAAATGCAAATAACGCTTTGTATGGGCGTTGTCGTCTTGTATGGACGAAATGCAAATGACGCCTTGTGTGGGCGTTGACGCTCAGATGGGACGAAATGCAAATGACGCCAGATGGGCGTTGTCGTCTTGTATGGACGAAATGCAAATGACGCCTTGCGTGGCGTTGTCATCTTGTATGGACGAAATGCAAATGACGCTTGTATGGGCGTTGTCGCTTGTATGGACGAAATGCAGATGACGCCAGATGGGCGTTGTCGCTGCATGGACGAAATGCAAATGACGCCAGATGGGCGTTGTCGCTCAGTATGGACGAGATGCAAATGACGCCAGATGGGCGTTGTCGCTCAGATGGACGAATGCAGATGACGCCATGCTGGCGCGGTCGCCTCAGATGGACGAGATGCAAATGACGCCAGATGGGCGTTGTCGCCTCAGATGGACGAAATGCAAATGTCGCCAGATGGGCGTTGTCGCTCAGATGGACGAAATGCAAGTTGACGCCTTATGGACGCTGTCGCCTTGTATGGACGACATGCAAATGTTGCCTTGTATGGGCGTTGTCGCTTGTATGGACGAATGCAAATGACGCCAGATGGGCGCGTTGTCGCTTGTATGGACGAGACGCAATGACTCAGTATGGGCGTTGTCGCCTTGTATGGACGAATGCAGATGACGCCTTGCTGGCGTTGTCGCCTCAGATGGATTTAGATGAAAATGACGCCTTGTATGGGCGTTGTCGTCTTGTATGGACGAAATGCAAATGTCGCCTTATATGGGCGTTGTCGTCTTGTAACTTGTATGGACGAAATGCAAGTGACGCCTTGTATGGGCGTTGTCGTCTTGTATGGACGACATGCAAATGTTGCCTTGCATGGGCGTTGTCGTCTTGTATGGACCAAATGCAAATGACGCCTTGTGTGGGCGTTATCGCTCAGATGGACGAATGCAAATGACGCCAGTATGGGCGTTGTCGCCTTGTATGAACGAATGCAAATGACGCCTTGTATGGGCGTTGTCGCCTTGTATGGACGAGATGCAAATGCCGCCAGATGGGCGCTTGTCGTCTTGTATGGACGAAACATGGATGAAGTCGCTGCCTAGGCTTACATGAAATGGCGACGCCGCGTAGACGCGACGCAGACGCTCGTCGCCGACAGACGAATAACATGACGGCCGCCAGATAGACTTAGAAGATATGGCGTCGTTGCACGGACGCGATGCAAATGTTCGTCGTCAGATAGACGAAACATACGAATGGCCGCCAGATAGGCTTACAATGAAATGGTGTCATTTTATAGACGTACCTGCTTTGTGACTCGCCCGGGTTGAGATAACGTCATTGCATAGACGTTGTGCATTTGTAATTCGCATGGGCTTATCGTTGTCCTCCCGCCTTTGCTGATATGGAGATCCTGTGGATGCTGCGAAGGTCGATGCGCCTGTGACGACTTGGTCGGATCTGCGATTCGATTTCTTTTGGAATCCTTATTATGATCTCTTCATGGTGCATTTCCCAAAATTGTCCCAGTTTTCGTTATGCGGGGCGCATGGGCAAGACTTAACTCTGAAGAAAATTGCTCATATCTCTTTTCAGAATAAACAAACGCATTTTGTCGCACGCGAGCCAATGAGAAATTTTCTAATGGTGTGACCGAAGCCGACTTAGGCCGCCTACGTATCCCGCTGAGGGAAACAGGTCAAGGCGTAGTTCGTGATGCAAAAATGATTGTACAGTTTTCAAAAAATGAGACCAAAGCCAATGTGGCTGCCTACGTATCCCGTCGAGGAAATCAGGTCAAGACGTAGTTCGTGATGCAAAGAATAAAGATTTTTTATGGATTTTTCAAACAATGTGGACCGAAGCCAATGTGGCCGCCTACGTATCCCGCTGAGGGAATCATGTCAAGACGTAGTTCATAATGCAAAGAATAAGGATTTTTATGGGTTTTCAAATAATGTGGACCGAAGCCAATGTGGCTGCCTACGTATCCCGTCGAGGGAATCAGGTCAAGACGTAGTTCATGATGCAAAAATGATTGTTTTATATGCATTTTTTTTTGAAAAGTGGAAAGACATCATCACGTTCTGACTTCAGTTGATACCAACAATTAGTATTGTGCTTAGGAATTCCGTTATTCACTTCCAGTCTAACCAAGACTGACTTATGGGTAATTCCTATAGTTTCAAATGGTACTCGACATCAAGTATCGACACACTGCTTGCAACCAAGGTTTCAACTACACGTAATCTCACGCTTCAAGTGCCCTCACCGAAAGAAAGTCCCATTTCTCACATATATTCCAAAGATTTTGAATTTTGGGACGTTTAGAAGCACGCCACACTCAAAAGGATGTTCAACGATGCAATTGTGATACCATAGGCTCGCCGTCATGTAAGTATCCACTAATGTGAGAACCCTCAGTATAAGATCATGTAGGGCTTGTCACGGACTTGTAATGTAGGTTTGGGGGAAGGGATGGATATCATTTGGGTAAAAAGTGACTAATCCTTCCTAGAGCGTTGGACTACGTCCGTGCTTGACATTTGTGTGCTTTAATGCTGACCTGCTTTCTTTTTGTCCCAGTTTTTCTGTACTGACTTCTTTTTGAATTTCGTTTGGAGCCCGCTTTTCCAAAGTAATTCTCTCATTTCATTCATTTTTGTTTATAATGTCGGGGCTTTTGATTTCTTCTTTTGTGAAGTCGTCATTTGTGTTTTCTTTTCCCTTTTGGGACTTTGACAATTTTGTCTTTGCAAACTTCAACGCAGAATTTTGTCAGCCACTTGCACATTTCCAAAGCGCTCAAGGAGGTCGGGCCAAGAGAGGGATAGTGCGTACGCACTCAGAAGGGTATATGTGTAATATGCGGTTGTCAAAAGAATAGACTTTAGGCTCAAAAGGGGTGTACTACAGATAATGTTATTTGGTAGGCTGAAAAGGCTCAAACGGGTCAAAGAAAGCCTACGATCATTTTCCACACCGAGTGTTACTCAGGATTTCGCCTCAACAAACATTCGGGCCAAGTTCTAGATCACAATGCAATGCAATTGAACTGATTCTAAAACTCACCACACAATGCACATGAAACGATGAGGTTGGTTTCGTTCTTATCTTAGAAGCATGCAAGAATGTCATTACAGGTGTGCGTGAGAGGTACCAAAAGAATCTATGGTTTACCACGAAGTCCACACATACTGATTATTACTCGTTCTTTCCTATGCACACTCCTAACTGTGTTGGTATCAACCAAATCAAACAATGATACTTAAAAGAGCCTTCTTTTTGTATTTTTTTTAAATGTTTTTTGAATAAAATACTTTGTATTTTTTAAGAAATGGTACCGAACCCGAGTAGGGCTGCCTACGTATCTCATCTTTGACAAGAATCAGGTGTGCTGTTATACCCCGTATTCTCAGGGTATGTATGCGAGGACGTACGTACGAGAGCACGACAGAAAAAAATTGGAAAGGAAGAAAGAGGTGATTCTTCCACGGAAAAAGTTTCCGGTTTTTGTAAGGAAAAATGTTCGTTGAAGGGAATTGGGTTCCCAGATTTGGAATTTGGGCTTCTTAGATTATATTAGAATTATGGAATTTTATTTTCGGAAATGGTCACGTGGGGCTCACGGGAGAAATTTACGGTTTTGTGGGGCCCACTTTGTTTTCGAGATTTTGGCCAGTGTGGATATTTTTCTAAGACGCTTTTGAGGGCCAATAGGAGGGTGACACGTGTCACCCCGCCTAGGTGGCTTGGCCGAATGACATTTGTGCACAACACCCTGCTAGAGTCGTTTCGACTAAACGCTTTACATAACTGCGGGCGGAAAATTCCGGCTATGTCGCTTTGTATTTTTGCGGATTTTTCCGAGAGACGAAACATATTTGGATTAACGGGAGGGTGACACTTGTCACCCTCATCGACAGTAAAGAGGCCACGACTAGGAGGGTTTTGAGGCCCTTTTCACGGGTCTTTGTTTTGTGAGGATTTGAGGAGTAGGTTAGGTGCACTTGTGCCAATCTTGGCCATCCACTTGCCCCCACATGGCTTGATCTTGTCCGTTGGTGCCCCTATAAATACCCCTTGCTTGAAGGTTTTTCTTCATCCTCAATTCATTCTAAGTCTTGAAAACTCTTCCCCTTTGTTGTTCTCGCCCCTAGCCTCCCCTCCCCTGTGGCCTTGTGGCCGAGAGCCTCCTCCCCTTTGTGGTGCTAGCCGTGGGTACCGTCACGACCCGAACCCGGCCCGTGGATCGTGCCTTACCCCGGCACCCTAGTGATACAACATCAGAGAAAAACCAGCGGAAATTAAAACTCAAGAATTATAACAGTGAAATTAGAAAGTAGGCTAACCCAAACTTTTAACTTTTTATACATAAATTAAAACTTGAACAGTTACATCCCATACAAACTCGCCTACAACAACAAGGCTGCACTTAAGAATTTTGAAACCATAAGGACGGGACAGGGCCCCGCCATGCCCCTGAATATACAAAAGCCTACTACTTCAGGGAACCGTACCACAGGACAAGCTTCCGGAGATATGGAGCTTGCCGAGAACCGAACAGCGATCCTAAGAGAGTGGATCGCAAGCTATGTACCTCAACCTGCGGCATGAACGCAGCCCGAGGAGGTCAAGATAACAGTACCAAGTATGTGAAATCAGAAATATCAGTAAATGAAATCATAATAGTCTATATAAAGCGAGACATGTATGATAACCAAATTACAACACCACAACTTAAAAGCGTCATATCAAGATAGGACTCATGCGTGAAATCATCACTCAAATACAACCCGGGAATTTAACCCGCACAAAGGCCGCATGCCCCGGCATCTCACCTCGGTATAAGCATGGCCCTGGAGCCGTCCTAGTGGGCCCATACCCGTGGACCATCCAACGTGTCGGTATGCCCAAAGGAGATAACAAGATAACAATCCTTGTGGAAGCATACCCGTGGGCTACCCAACGTGTCGGTATGTCCAAACAACTAACAAGAGAATACTCACCGTGGAAGCATACCCGTGGGCTACCCAACGTGTCAGTATGTCCGATCAAATAACAATAACAACACCCCTAATGGAAGCACACCCGTGGGCTACCCAACGTGTCGGTATGTCCATCAATCAACCAGATAGCCGGCCCTCCAACGAGAGGTGCGGTAGCACATAAATACAACACTTGCACACAGAAGCTATCACTACAAGCATAGGCCCGTTACACACAACTCAAGGTACTATAAATATTTCTTAACACAATGTCAAGTATACCATTTAAAACCTATTAATGAAACCATTTCTTTATTTTCATAAAGTCGTTATAACTAACCTCCCATAAAACTATTACAACACTTTATGATTAATAAAACAAGTAAAGACAAAATCATGCCTTTCTTTTAAACCAAAATACTTCAAATTCTTAAGTCTCTTTTCCTTTAGAAAATCGAATTCCTTACTTTGGAATTTTTAAGAAGATCAAAACTTGATTTCAATAATTCTCATTAGCAATGACCATGATCTAGGAAATGTAATGCCATTTTGTCTTATCTTAGCTTCTATGCGGATGGAGGTTTCTACCGGTTTTAATATGATTAATGTCATTACTTCTTTCCTTTATCGACGCGTTGGCTTGTTCGATCCTTATTCCCATTTCCGAAACTGTAACGTTATTCTTTTAAAAAAACCAAGTATTCATATCTCACGAATTAGGTGTTATACTTTTCAACACCATTTGGGTCAATTACAAGTCACGTCTCTTATCTTTTGAAAACAACAAACCATTCTTTTAGCTACATAAAGCGGTTATAACAAACTTCCCATAAAGCCGTTATAACACTTTATGTTTTAAACCAACCAATTACCACTATAAACATTTATGAGACCAATAGGGCTCATTCTTTAACCACCGAGTACACGTTACTAACGGATAATACTTAACTACTATTTTCACACAACGAAGCCCTAAACACTTCATATCAAGTCAAGGCACAAAAGGGAAATCAAATTCCTTTAACACTGCAAGGCCTACCGCACTATATATTTTACAAATAGTCATGCTGAAGAGGATAGGAAGAATCACATACCTCGCGACGATTGTCGACAATAAGCAAAATGCTCCACAGTACTATCGCCCTTAAGTAGAATATGCTACCGTAGTACTTCAATCCTATAAGGGTCATGAAACGTCTATCAAACTCTAGCTTCGAACGTAGAATAACTAAGTGCAAAGTCCTTAGATTCTACGGTAATTTGGACGGCACTTCCTTTGTTCTTACTTACTATGCCACCTCTTTCAAGGTCGAATTCAATAACCAAACGGCCCACAATAATACAAAATAACCCAATACTTTCTATGCCATTCTTGGCCAACCATAACCCAATTCTTAAATCCCTTTCAATACTTTCCAATCCAAGTCCTTAGGTCTAACATGATATCTAGCCCTAGACATCTTCAACAATTACAATCTTAAGGCTAGCATGCCCATTTCAGTTTTTTTTTAACAAGACAACAAGATCCAAATCTATACAATATAAAACAGCCTCAGGCTCAATTCTATACTACTACAATATAACAGCCTTAGGCTCAACTCTAAACTACTAAAATAAAACAAATTGTGCTCACATCTATACTACTAAAATAAAACAGCCTTAGGCTCATAACCAAGAGAAAGGGGAAACTCTTACCTTAAGGAATAGCCCACAAAAGCCCCTTTTTCTTCCTCCTCTTCCACAAAATCGCCACCAAATTACCCACAAGTTTACCCACACTTTTTCTTCTTGCCGCTCCAACAATCTCCTCTAAAGCTAGGTTTCTTCCAAAAACTAGAGAGAAGGAGAGGGTTTTCCATGGAAGGGTTTTGAAATGAAATGGCCAAGTCTTCCAAGACTTGGCCCTAAAATAGCCCTAATATGGTCAAAGGTATGGGAGGGACACTTGTCACCCTCCCTTAGGTTTTTAACAAAATATCTCCTGATTTCAGCCTTTTATCGCGAAAAAACCCGCCTTGGCGCCGCGCGCCACGGCAAGGCCCACTTCCAGAAAATGTTCCAAAGAATCCGGCGCCGCGCCTCATTCGGCGCGCGCTGCAACCCCGGACCCCAGAACAAACGGCGCGCAGCCAGATTCGGCCAGCGCGCTGCACTTCGAGCAAAATCGCTGCTGCTACTGCGCACCAAACTTGAAACTTCCATAACTTTTGACTCGATGTCCAAACGATTTAACGGTTTGTTGCGTTGGGATCTAGATTTAACGGACTACACATTAGGCCTTTTAAACACCTCGAAATTCTTAACAACTGGGGTACAACACTCCTGTGCAAACTCAAAATGGCCGTCCAACACATGTTGTCAACTTATCTATCAACTTTTACATCTTAAATTCCTTGGTATGTTCTTATCTAACTCCTTGAATTTACTGGTGTAACATTCTCCCCCTTAGAAACATTCGTCCCGAATGTTCCTTCTAAGACTCCAAAACGCAGACGCCAGATAGTCTTCACTACTCCACTCATGAAAGAATCGGTTATGCCACTCACGGACTTATCACTAGAAAAAAATACTCCCACATACTATGTACTTCCGACAAGGATCACTATAAAATCTTTTACTCTAGCCTACTTACCTCTAAGGTCTCGATTGTTATAAATTCTAAGGTTCAAAATCTTCATCCTCGGACTTACCCTTTTCACTAATCGAGCTTCTAATTCACATTTTTAACACAATTTAGCAGAACATAAGCACTGAACACATCACTATAACATCAATGCATACTATTCTCTGAGGGTTAAGAATATACACCAGAACTCATCGCTTCACTTTCTCTTTCTGCGTTCTACTCATGTTCCTTCCTGCACGCGCACAAAAGGAGAGATGAATCACCATCGATCCGGCGTGAGTCTCTACATCCGCTATCTATCTGGTTGGACAATTCCTCGCAAAATGGCCTGCGTCGCATGCAAAACAAACCCCATCCCACGACACTCTCCACCATGGAGCCTACCAACGCCACAACGAGGTAGGGTGGTCCCATCGACTAACGTCCGCTTCCCAAAACACGAAACACAGGAGCCCCGACTTGCTCACGAATTCCTAAATGTCCCAAGGCGTGATGGAGCACTCTGTCTTGGTGAGGTAAATAACTAGCTCTTCTGGCCGCCGCCTCGAAGGTCACCAGAGGACTCTCTTGTCACGGCCTCTTCTGCTGATTTTGGTTATTCGTGCGACCTCTCGTTCACCACTGCTGCGCATAGGCTGGATCGCGGCAATGTCCATGCCGGTGAAGAGCTACAACAGTGCATCCTCCGCTAAATAATCATCGAGTCCGTGACATAACGGTGCACTCTATCCTCCATATTGGCCACCAAAGCGGGGACATACCGCCAATGAGTCAAACTCTACATTGTACTCCGACAGGCGCCTCTTTGTCTTAGCATCAAAATTTGTCGGCGTGCCCTCTCATCCGTGGAGGCAAGAAATGGCTATGAAAGCCTCGGAGAACTCACCCCAACTAGCGGAGGTGCATGTTCCCCGGGGCCTCCCACGAATCAAACCCGATCATTGCAGATCACGCAAACCGATGTGAACCCAAAACCACCGACTCGGTCTCGAAGCCTTGATCACTCTCACGATCCGATCGCTTCGGATGAACTCTCGCGGATCATCCTCCGCCTCGATCCGTAGAACTCAGGTGGGCTACAACTCATAAAATCCCGTAGCCTCAAACTATCTGACCTCGGGTGAACTATGGGTGCTACTGAACTGCGTCGATCTATCCTCGCGTGCACGGCCACGATCACCGCCAATAATCGGGCCATCTCGCGTAACCCATCTCCTCTCGCCTGGTGCGGATCGAGGCTCAGTGCCGTAGTCTCGGGAGAGACGCCGCCGCTTTACTCGCAGCCTCCTCTCTGCTTACTCGCAGCCTCCGCTCTGCTTGCCTTGCCGCCAGGCTCTTGTTGCCTTAGAGGCATCACTGTATACAAAGAACACGCCGGAGGAGTCCAACTTATAACACCGCTCTAAGGCACGATCTCGAGTGAGAAGAATGGAAACCAATCCTAAATATCCTATAGCCTCACGATTATAGATGTGGTGCACAACACACCGATAATCAAGACTCTCTTGGATCTGATGCGTAGACACTCTCCGAGGATTAATCGCTCGATACCACTTTGTCACGACCGAACCGGGCGTGGTCGTGCCTTACCCGGGCACCTAGTGATACAACATCGAGAAAAACCAATGAAATAAAAACTCAAGAATGAAAACAGTGAAATAAGAAAGTAGGCTAACCCAAACGGTTACCTTTTTATACATAATTTAAAACTTGAGCGATTACATCCCATACAAACACCTGCGATTACATCTGCACCTCTAAGAATTTTGAAACCATAATGACGGGACAGGGCCGCGCCATGCCACTGAATATTCAAAAGTCTAGTTCTTGTGGGTACGGTACCACATGACAAGCTTCCGGAGATATGGAGCTTTCGAGAACCGAATGATCCTAAGAGAGTGGATCGCCAGCTATGTACCTCAACTGCGGCATGAGCAGCCCCGAAGGAGGTCAAGACAACAGTACCAAGTATGTGAAATCAGAAAAATCAGTAAATGAAATCATAATAGTCTATATAAAGCAGAGACATGTATGATAACCAAATTACAACACCACAACTTAAAAGCGATCATATCAAGATAGGACTCATGCGTGAAATCATCACTCAAATACAACCCGAATTTAACCGCACAAAGGCGCGTGCCCCGATCTCACCTCGGTATAAGCATGGCCCTCGAGCCGTCTAGTGGGCCCATACCCGTGGACCATCCAACGTGTCGGTATGCCCAAAGGAGATAACAAGATAACAATCCTTGTGGAAGCATACCCGGCTACCCAACGTGTCGGTATGTCAAACAACTAACAAGAGAATACTCACCGGAAGCATACGTGGGCTACCCAACGTGTCGGTATGTCCGATCAAATAACAATAACAACACCCTAATGGAAGCACGCTGGCTACCCAACGTGTCGGTATGTCCATCAATCAACGGATAGCCGCCTCCAACGAGAGGTGCGGTAGCACATAAATACAACACTTGCACACGGCTATCACTACAAGCATAGGCCCGTTACACACAACTCAAGGTACTATAAATATTTCTTAACACAATGTCAAGTATACCATTTAAAACCTATTAATGAAACCATTTCTTTATTTTCATAAAGTCGTTATAACTAACCTCCCATAAAACTATTACAACACTTTATGATTAATAAAACAAGTAAAGACAAAATCATGCCTTTCTTTTAAACCAAAATACTTCAAATTCTTAAGTCTCTTTTCCTTTAGAAAATCGAATTCCTTACTTTGGAATTTTTAAGAAGATCAAAACTTGATTTCAATAATTCTCATTAGAGCAGCCATGATCTAGGAAATGTAATGCCATTTTGTCTTATCTTAGCTTCTATGCAGATGGAGGTTTCTACTGGTTTTAATATGATTAATGTCATTACTTCTTTCCTTTATCGACGCGTTGGCTTGTTCGATCCTTATTCCCATTTCCGAAATTGTAACGTTATTCTTTTAAAAACCAAGTATTCATATCTCACGAATTAGGTTTTATACTTTTCAACACCATTTAGGTCAATTACAAGTCACGTCTCTTATCTTTTGAAAACAACAAACCATTCTTTTAGCTACATAAAGCGGTTATAACAAACTTCCCATAAAGCCGTTATAACACTTTATGTTTTAAACCAACCAATTACCACTATAAACATTTATGAGACCAATAGGGCTCATTCTTTAACTCACCAAGTACATTACTAACGGATAAGACTTAACTACTATTTTCACACAACGAAGCCCTTAACACTTCATATCAAGTCAAGGCACAAAAGGAAATCAAATTCCTTTAACACTCGTGCGTCACCGCGACTATATATTTTACAAATAGTCATGTCAAGAGGATAGGAAGAATCACATACCTCGCGACGATTGTCGACAATAAGCAAAATGCTCCACAAGACTATCGCCCTTAAGTAGAATATGCTACCGTAGTACTTCAATCCTATATAAGGGTCATGAAACGCCTATCAAACTCTAGCGAACGTAGAATAACTAAGTGCAAAGTCCTTAGATTCTACGGTAATTTGACGGCACTTCCTTTGTTCTTACTTACTATGCCACCTCTTTCAAGGTCGAATTCAATAACCAAACGCCACAATAATACAAAATAACCCAATACTTTCTATGCCATTCTTGGCCAACCATAACCCAATTCTTAAATCCTTTCAATACTTTCCAATCCAAGTCCTTAGGTCTAACATGATATCTAGCCCTAGACATCTTCAACAATTACAATCTTAAGGCTAGCATGCCCATTTGATTTTTAACAAGACAACAAGATCCAAATCTATACAATATAAAAAACCTCGTGCTCAATTCTATACTACTACAATATAACGGCCTTAGGCTCAACTCTAAACTACTAAAATAAAAAACCTCGTGCTCACATCTATACTACTAAAATAAAACAACCTTAGGCTCATAACCAAGAGAAAGGAAACTCTTACCTTAGGAATAGCCCACAAAAGCCCCTTTTTCTTCCTCCTCTTTCCGTCAAAATCGCCCAGCGTTACTCCACAAGTTTACCCACACTTTTTCTTCTTGCCGCTCGCTCAACAATCTCTCTAAAGCTAGGTTTCTTCCAAAAACTAGAGAGAAGGAGAGGGTTTTCCATGGAAGGGTTTTGAAATGAAATGGCCAAGTCTTCAAGACTTGGCCCTAAAATAGGCCCTAATATGGTCAAAGGGATGGGAGGACACTTGTCACCCTCCCTTAGGTTTCTAACAAAATATCTCCTGATTTCAGCCTTTTATCGCGAAAAAACCCGCCTTGGCGCCGCCACTTGCGCCCGGCCAGCGCCACTCCGAGAAAATGTTCCAATCCGCCGCGACCCGCGTCCGGCGCCATGCCTGCAACCCCGCGACCCCAGAACAAACGGCGCGCGGCCACGTCCGGTCTGCTGTACCCTGAACCGAAATCGCTGCTGCTGCTGCGCGCAAACTTGAAACTTCCATAACTTTTGACTCCGATGTCCAAACGACGAACGGTTTGTTGCGTTGGGATCTAGATTTAACGGACTACACATTAGGCCTTTTAAACACCTCGAAATTCTTAACAACTGGGGTACAACACTCCCAGGAAAACTCAAAATCCGTCCAACACATGTTGTCAACTTATCTATCAACTTTTTACATCTTAAATTCCTTGGTATGTTCTTATCTAACTCCTTGAATTTACGGGGTGTAACATACCCCCCCCTAGCCTAGTTGTTTTCGTATAATACCCCTCCCTTGTGGCATTGAAATACTTCTCCTAGTATTGTTATAATGCCCAAAATACCTTAGCCTTGTACCTTGTAGTATTCCAAAGATACCTCTATACGTAGAGTCCGGAAATACTACCTTTTGTCCTTTTTAGTCTCAAACCGAAACCCTAAGAAAATCTTCATAGTGGTTGAAGTATTTGAGTAGAAGTTGGTTAGAACTTCTAAGGGTTGTTTGGAGCGGATTGGAGCGCACGGAGTAGGAGCTAAACCTTGCTCAGGATCGACATTATAACTTGGATAATTTTGGGCTTATCGAGGTAATTATCTTGTCCCTCTATTGTAATTGGAAATTACATGTTTGTTAGAATATATAGTTGAAGTATACTATATATGGAACTATACTTAGTATTCGGCAATGTCTTTTGACTTAAGCTGAAGAATAAAGAATCGAATCGTATTTACATAAGACGTATTGCGGTAGACTTGTGTAGTATTCGAGTAGAATTGTACACGTCCTGTTAGACGTGTAAACCCCCCCCCCCCGGTTGGCTTGGTAGCCGGCCTCGTTAGAGGAGGAGATTTACGCTGTTGTTGCGGGAGGAGGTCTTTGAATTTTACGTAGAAGATAGAAACTTGTGTTTTGGGGTTAATAGACGTTTGTGACCTTTATAGGTGAAAGTACTAAGAGTAGCGTATTCTACTCGAGAGTGGAAAGGGCTAGCAAGGTTGTAGTACTTGGAGCATTTTGCTTATTGTCGATAAATCGTCGCGAGGTATGTGAACCTCTCCCTATCTCTTCTAGCATGATATGTGTGAACTATGTAGTACGGTAGACGCATACGTGTTAATCGTGTTTGATTGTTCTTAAAACATAAAGTGTTATAACGGCTTTATGGGAAGTCGGTTATAACGACTTTATGTAGGTAAGAAAATACTTTGTGGTTTTAAATCGTGTGAATTATAATCGCTAAGTTATAATAAAGAACTTGATGTATTTCAAAAGATTTATAAATCGTTTTGAAGGAGAGTAACACTTGGTTTTAAAGGTTTTAAAAAAAAAGTTATACTAGCTTTATGGGAGTTAGGTATAATGTCTTAAGAGAGGTAAAGAAAATGGTTTATCATGTTAGGAGTTAAGAGACTTGATCTTATAAGATAAGAGACTTAACTTATTTGTTTTAATGTGAATGTTTGTGTGAAACCTCATTCGTGAGTAATGAGTACTTGGTTTTATTTAAAGGGATAATGTTTCCGATTTCTAAATCGAATGTGTATCGACAGCACACCGCAGCGTTAATAAAGGAAAATGTATTGAATAATGATGTATCGTATTAAAACCAGTAGAAACCTCCATCCGCATAGAAACTAAGATGAGACAAAATGATATTACATTTTCTAGATCATGGTCATTGTAATAAGAATGTTGTAAACAAGAATAACCTACTCTCGTGAGACATATATTACTCAATTGTTCTAAAAGGAATCAAGTGATTAAGTTTGGGAACTATGAAACCATTTGAAAATGAGAAGCTTGAGTAATTGAAACTAGCAAGCAAACGGAACTTAGGAAAGAATGTTGTTACTTGATTTTGAAAAGGAATGTGGGTTGGTCATTCTAATACTACGTATCGGTGACTTTTATAAAAGTAATGGATCTCTTTTAAAAGAACTTAACGATGTAGTACTTTGGGGTTAAAACCCGACTTTGGCATAAAATGAAAGTACTTTGAGTTGTGTGAAACTTGCCTATGCTTGTTGTTGTGAAACTTGCCTATGCTTGTTGTTGTGAAACTTGCCTATGATTGTGATGATAGCCTTTGTTGTGCAAGTGTGGTATTTCTGTATTACCGCGTCTCGATAGAGTCGTTGACTTGTCGAGAACTTACTTGGACGTCTTGGCGGTGATGGAGAATTCCACGTATGTTTCCATTTTGATTATCGTCTTGTTGTTGATGTCGCATGGACATGTCTACACCGACGCAAGATTCCGGCACGCGCCACGCGGCCGTTGATTACCCGGTATATGGTTATTACGCAACATGGACGTGTTCACACCGAGGCGATTCCGGGCGTGGCGTGCGCGCGTGGTTGACCACCCAAAGATATTGTTGTTGAGGTTTCATGGGCAGGTCTACACCGAGGCAGTATTCCGGCGGCATGGGGCCATACGGCCTTGTTATTATGGTTGCATCATGGACATGTCTACACCGATGCAGTATTCCGGGGGCATGCGGCCATGATGCGAACATGATGGATTTTGTTGGCGTGAGACCCATAGGGATATTTGAGTGGTGACTTTGAGGCGTGAGTCCCCGACTGATCGCTTATGTTGCGTCGTATTTTGGTTATCATACATGTCTCCCGCTTTTTAGGCTATTATGATTTCATTTACGATTTGATTTCACATACTTGTACTGTTGTGACCTCGCCTTGAGGCTGCGTTCATCCGCAGTAGAGGTACATCGGCCGTGGATCCTCGCTCTTAGGATCTCGATTCAGCGTTTTGGAAGCTCCGCTTCTCGAGGCTTATCTTTTGGTATGTGTTTCCACGAGTTGTAGGTTCTGTACATTCGGTGGTATGGCGGCCCCTGTCCGTCATAGTTGTTGTATATCTTAAGTGCATGTATCTTGTTGTGGTTTGTAAAAAGGATAACTGCTCGGTTTTTATGTATATATCTTGCAAAGCTTTGTTTTTTGCTTATTTATCATGTCTCTCATTTCATGTTTAAAGTTTTTATTTCCATTGGTTTTCTCGATGTTGTATCGCTAGTGCCCGGTAAGGCACTACCACGCCCGAATTGGTCGTGACAAAAAGTGGTATCGAAGCGATTAATCCTCGGAAAGTGTCTACGACCGTGTCTAGTAGAGTCTTGATTATCGATGTGTTGTGCACCACATCTATAATCGAGGAGGCTGGACATTTAGGATTCGTTTCCATTCTTTTCATTCCGAGATCGTGCCTTAGAGTCATGTTGTAAGTTGGACCCTCCGACGTATCTCGCTTTTACGCTTATGCCTCGCGCAGTGCAACCGGTGCCGAAGGCAAAGCGGCGAGGAGCGCTAGTGGGATACTGAGGAGTCGAGGCGCAGCCCGCCGAGACTGGGTTGTGCTTGATCGCGGGTTTTGTACGCCGCCACCAAAGAGAGGTTAGAGCGCGGCAATGGCCGCCGAGACCGCGATACGAGCCTCCGGTCCCCATGCAGAGGCGAGAGATGGGTTACAAGCGAGATGGCCCGATTGCTGGCGTGGTCGTGGCGAATATGAGATAGGTGGATCGCAGTTCGATTCCAGAGCACCGATGGTTCACCCCCGACCAGATAGTTTGAGGTGCGGGACTTTACGAGTCATGTAGCCCGAGTTTTATGGGTCGAGCACGAGGATGATCCGCAGGAGTTCATCCGTCGCCATTCTGGATCATGCGGTGATCAAGGCTTGAGACCGAGTCGTGACCTTTGGTTCGCATCGGCTGCGTGATACCGCAATCGATTGGTTTGATTCATTGAGCTTTCGGGAGAGCATGCGCCTCAGCAGTATGGGATGAGTTTTGGGGCTTTCTCACGCACTTCTTGCCTCCGCAGATGAGGAGGCACGCGGTAAACGATTTTTGATGCTTAGACAGAGCGCGCGTGCGGTTGAGTACAATGTGAGTTCGACTCATCGGCGTGACGTCCCGGCGTTAGTAGCTAGTATGGAGGATCGAGTGCACCGATATGTCACCGCTAGATGATTACTTGCGAGGCTTGTTCGGTGTAGCTCTTCACCGCATGGACATTGCCCGCATGCAGCTCATGCACGCGATGTGAGTGCGGAGAGGTCGACGGAATGACAGATCTGCGAAGAGGCGTGACATCGTGGTCTTTTGGCAACGCTCGAGGCGGACCGCCTCGCCAGCGAACTAGTTTTGCACCCGCCCGATGCAGTGGTCCTCCACCGCCTTGAGGAAGTCGTGGCTCGGGTTCGTGTTTCGGGGAAGTAGGGTGTTGGCGGATCATCACCCCTACCTCGGTGTGGTCGATGTAGTAGACCGCATTTCGAAAGTGTCGTAGTACCAAGGAGCTTGTTATTCTTGCGGCCAACAGGCCATATGACGAGACTGTCCGAGGGTAGCGCTGGTAGGATAGCACAGACTACTACGATTGCGGGCCACGGTAGAGGTCGCGGTGGAAGTTCGATTTTAGCGGTCCTTGAACCGCTAGTTTCGTATATCCTTAACCTCAGTAGATACTTGTATGTGTTGATGTTAATGATGTGTTAAGTGTTATGTTCGGATAGCTTTGTGCTATAGTGTGATTTAAAAATCTGGTTAGTGTGAGATGGAAGTGGTAGCTTTACGATGTGATTTAGCGCGATTGTTCCGTCGTGGAACAAGGGCGTGACGCGATTGTGGGTCGGGTTGAGGACGTGATACGGGTCAACCCGTAGAGATTAAGGTGGGGTCAGTTAGGTGGTCCCGCAGTGGTAGGTCACGAGGATGCTAGGCCCAAGTTTGTATGATCATCGTATGAGTTCGTGGACGCGTTCGACGAGCGGTTCGTAAAGGCCGGAGTGACCTTAAAGAAGTTTGAGGTTAGTAAGATGACCAAGTTTGGAGGTAGTGACTCGCAGATTTTGGGAACGGGTAATGACCGAAGTATGGTACGTCTTGGGAGAGTTCAAGTGTTCGAGAGGGGCGACGAGTAAGAAAAGAAGAGGGCGTGTGTTATTTCGCGGCGCGTGGCGTTGGCAACTTGTTAGAGGAACTTCATCGATATCCGTCTTGAGAAGGAACATTCGGACGAATGTTTCTAAGGAGGAGAATGTTATACACTGTATTCTCGTGGTATGTATGCGAGGCGTGCGTTTGAGAGCACGGCGAAAAAATTGGAAAGGAAGAAAGAGTGATTCTTCCACGGAAAAGTTTCCGGTTTTTGTAAGGAAAAATGTTCGTTGAAGGAATTGGGTTCCCAGTTTGGAATTTGGGCTTCTTAGATTATATTAGAATTATGGAATTTTATTTTCGAAATGGTCACGTGGGGCCACGGAGAAATTTACTGGTTTGTGGGGCCCACTTTGTTTTGAGATTTTGGCCATTGTGGATATTTTTGAAGACGCGTTTTTGAGGGCCAATAGGAGGGTGACACGTGTCACCCCGCCTGCGTGGCTTGGCCGAATGACATTTATGCACAACACCCTGTTAAGTCGTTTTTGACGAACGCTTTACATAACTTGCGAAGGAAAATTCCGCTATGTAGCTTTGTATTTTTGCGGATTTTTGCGAGAGACGAAACATTTTTGGACCCACGGGAGGGTGCCACTTGTCACCCTCATTGGACGGTTAAGAGGGCAACGGCTAGGAGGGTTTTTAGGCCCTTTTCACGGGTCTTTGTTTGTGAGGATTTGAGGAGTAGGTTAGGGTGCACTTGTGCCAATCTTGGCCATCCACTTGCCCCCACATGGCTTGATCTTGTCCGTTGGTGCCTATAAATACCCCTTGCTTGAAGGTTTTTCTTCATCCTCAATTCATTCTAAGTCTTGAAAACTCTTCCCCTGTGTTGTTCTCGTCCAGCCTCTCCCCTCCCCATGTGGCCTTGTGGCGAGAGCCTCCCTTCCCCTTTGTGGTGCTAGCCATGGGTACCCCTAGCCTAGTTGTTTTCGTATAATACCCTCCTCGTGGCATTGAAATACTTCTCTAGTATTGTTATAATGCCCAAAATACCTTAGCCTTGTACCTTGTAGTATTCCAAAGATACCTCTATACGTAGAGTCAGGAATACTACCTTTTGTCCTTTTAGTCTCAAACCGAAACCCTAAGGAAATCTTCATAGTGGTTGAAGTATTTGAGTAGAAGTTGGTTAGAACTTCTGGGTTGTTTGGAGGCGGATTGGAGCGCACGGAGTAGGAGCTAAACCTTGCTCGGGATCGACATTATAACTTGGATAATTTTGGGCTTATCGAGGTAATTATCTTGTCCTCTATTGTAATTGGAAATTACATGTTTGTTAGAATATATAGTTGAAGTATACTATATATGGAACTATACTTAGTATTCGCAATGTCTTTTGACTTAAGCTGAAGAATAAAGAATCAATCGAATCAGTATTTACATAAGTGTATTGCAGTAGACTTGTGTAGTCATACTCAGTAGAATTGTACACGTCCGGTGGGACGTGTAAACCCCCCGGTTGGCTTCGTAGCCACTCGTTAGAGGAGAGATTTACGCCATGTTGGGAAAGTGCCAATTTTCTGTAGAAGATAGAACTTGGGTTGTGGGGTTAATAGACGTTTGTGACCTTTCTAGGTGAAAGTACTAAGAGTAGCGTATTCTACTCGAGGAGTGGAAAGGGCTAGCACGGTTGTAGTACTTGGAGCATTTTGCTTATTGTCGATAAATCGTCGCGAGGTATGTGAACCTCTTCCTATCTCTGCTAGCATGAGATGTGTGTAACTATGTAGTACGGTAGACGATACGTGTTAATCGTGTTTGATTGTTCTTAAAACATAAAGTGTTATAACGGCTTTATGGGAAGTCGGTTATAATGACTTTATGTAGGTAAGAAAATACTTTGTGGTTTTAAATCGATGTGAATTATAATCGCTAAGTTATAATAAAGAACTTGATGTATTTCAAAAGATTTATAAATCGTTTTGAAGGGAGAGTAACACTTGGTTTTAAAGGTTTTAAAAAAAAAAAAGTTATACTAGCTTTATGGGGAGTTAGGTATAATGTCTTAAGAGAGGTAAAGAAAATGGTTTACTGATGTTAGGAGTTAAGAGACTTGATCTTATAAGATAAGAGACTTAACTTATTTGTTTTAATGTGAATGTTGTGTGAAACCTCATTCGTGAGTAATGAGTACTTGGTTTTATTTAAAGGGATAATGTTTCTTGATTTGGAAATCGAATGTGTATCGACAGCACCACCGCAGTTAATAAAGGAAAATGTATTGAATAATGATGTATCGTATTAAAACCAAGAGAAACCTCCATCTGCATAGAAACTAAGATGAGACAAAATGATATTACATTTTCTAGATCATGGTCTTTGTAATAAGAATGTTGTAAACAAGAATAACCTACTCTCACGTGAGACATATATTACTCAATTGTTCTAAAAGGAATCAGTGATTAAGTTTGGGAACTATGAAACCATTTGAAAATGAGAAGCTTGAGTAATTGAAACTAGGCAACCGAACTTAGGAAAAGAATGTTGTTACTTGATTTTGAAAAGGAATGTGGGTTGGTCATTCTAATACTACGGGTATCGGTGACTTTTATAAAAGTAATGGATCTCTTTTAAAAGAACTTAACGTATGTAGTACTTTGGGGTTAAAACCCTGACTTTGGAATAAAATGAAAGTACTTTGAGTTGTGTGAAACTTGCCTATGCTTGTTGTTGTGAAACTTGCCTATGCTTGTTGTTGTGAAACTTGCCTATGATTGTGATGATAGCCTTTGTTGTGCAAGTGTGGTATTTACGTATTCTGGCGTCTCGATAGAGGCCGGTTGACTTGTTGAGAACTTACTTGGACGTCGGCGGTGATGGAGAATTCCACGTATGTTTCCATTTTGATTCTTGTCTTGTTGTTGATGTCGCATGGACATGTCTACAAATCGCAGATTCCGGGCATCGCGCCGTGCGGCCGAGTTGATTACCGTATATGGTTATTACCGCAACATGGGCGGTCTACACCGAGGCGATTCCGGCATGTGGCCGTGCGGCGGTTGACCACCAGTATATTGTTGTTGAGGTTACATGGGCATGCCTACACCGGCGATTCCGGCATGTGGCGCCATACGCTTGTTATTATGGTTGCATCATGGACATGTCTACACCGTCGCAGATTCCGGCACGCGGCCATGATGCGAACATGATGGATGTTGTGGGCGTGAGACCCATAGTTATATTTAGTGGTGACTTTGAGGCGTGAGTCCCCGACTTGGCTCTTTTATGTTGCGTCGTATTTTGGTTATCATACACGTCTCTCGCCTTTTTAGGCTATTATGATTTCATTTACTGATTTGTGATTTCACATACTTGGTACTGTTATCGACCTCGCTTCCGGAGGCTGCGTTCATGCCGCAGTAGAGGTACATCGGCCGTGGATCCTCGCTCTTAGGATCTCGATTCGGCGTTTTGGGAAGCTCCGCTTCTCCGAGGCTTATCTTTTGGTATGTGTTTCCACGAGTTGTAGGTTCTTGTACATTCGTGGTATGGCGAGGCCCCGTCCGTCATAGTTGTTGTATATCTTAGAGGTGCAGTAATCTTGTTGTAAGCGTGGTTTGTAAAAAGATAACTGCTCGGGTTTTTATGTATATATCCGAAGGCAATCGCTTGGTTGGCCTGTTTATTTATCATGTCTCTCATTTCATGTTTAAAATTTTTATTTCCGCTGGTTTTCTCTGATGTTGTATCGCTAGGGTGCCCGGGGTAAGGCACCAGTCACGGGCCCGAATTCGGGTCGTGACAACGTAGTTCATTCAGATATGTTATAAAACGTATGATTTAAAAAGAATTTATTCATGAAAGAAATGCAAAAATAAAAGCTGTACAAAACAAATGATTGTTCACTATAAGACTAATGAAAAGTAAAAGAATGTAATGAAAAAAAATGAATGGATGTGATAGAATGCATGAATGAATGTGATAGAATGATTGAAATGCAATAATGAATGTCCGTGGTTAGATAAATGCAATGAATGAGTGAACCAAATATGTCTCCCTTTTTTTAATTTTTTTTTATGTGGTGGTGTCGAACCCTAGATGGGTTGCCTACGTATCACACCGTATGGTTAGAATCAGACACGTGTAGTTCGGGAGATTATGTTGTAAAATGCATGATAAAGAATTATGCAATCAATACTAGACATATCAATTGGATTTGCAAATACGTATAAAGATACAAAATAAGGACCCAGAGCGATGCTTTGTTGAATCTGGTATAAGCTGACTTCTTTCCGTCAACATAACTCAACTCATTCTTGGGATGATTTTTTTTCTTTTCTTTTTCTTCTCTTTTTTTTGTTGGTGTCCGCCCTCGACTATTTGCGAGGACGGTCTTCCTGCAAAAAATATGACAAATGGGTGAGAGTAGACAAGCCATAAAAATAGTAAAATGTAAGGGTGCGGCAATATAGTCAAAGACTCCCCTGCTTGGTTCGACCGGACTGGTGGTTGATGCTTCACAAAGTCCAAATTGTGTTGTTCAAGAGCGATTTACGCAATAGAAGTATTGATTGCAATGTGACAACAAAAGTGAAAAAAATGCAAATGCTAATGGCCGGAATTATAAGCATGATATGCACAGAGGTTAAAAGAGTAATTATTGCATTAAATAATATGTACAGAATTGCTAGCGACAACAATAGTAAACAAAAAACATGCAAATCAAGCGTGCCTAATATGCATGAGACCTCTTTTATGCCAGAGGTCGGCCTAAACGCCAAATATGCGAGATTATGATAAATAGGTCCAAGCCGTTAAACTGTAATGTTTTGTTGGAAATGGCGACCAAATGACGGTGCATTTTTTCCAATTTCGGTGTGGCATGACCAGGCTTGGATCCGTCTATCATCATCAAGCTACACATAGTATGCTAATGGGTCGTTGGGTTGTGAAACCCGTCGACAAGTTTGGTGGATTTCTAATTGTGGCGTTAATACCAAAGATTAACCCACCTAAGGTTTATGCATGCATGACTTAATAAAAAAGTGGTATAGCTCTATCTTAAGTTTTCTAAGATTTGGCTTACTAGACGTAAGGTTTCCGAGCGGACAACTCGAGTGAGAAGGCTACGCGGCCACCGATTGGACCGGACTCTCCGCGCAAAATGCCAATTCTCTTAAATTTGGGTTTTGAAGAAAGAATTTTGCTGATGCACCAAGCGCACCTCGCGTGTAGTGTGTGACAATGTGAATTTTCCAGAGTGGAAGAAATATGAGCGGAATGCCAGTTTAAAGAAAAGTAGTAAAAGCAAATAGCAATTAAAACAGTTAAGCATACAAGATTAAAGCAAACAATTTTAAGGCATTTAAACAATAAAAAATAAAGTCAAACAATAATAAACCTAGGTTTGCTATGGTCAAAAACCTGATTATCCCTAGCGGAGTCGCCATCTGTAACACCCCATTTTAACTGGAGTCGAAACGGGAGTACCACATATGGTTGATTCCTAGATGTATTTAAAGGAGTCGCCACCTAATTATTTAAGTGAATTAGGACACTTGATTTATTGCAATAAAAATACTGCAATTAATCTCCATTTAATGGTCTACAAAATTAATGAGATTCTGAATCAGAGTTCTTTATTATCCTAAAGGGAAGAGGTTAGGCATCCTTTAAGATCCGCTAACTTGCGGTTATCCGTTCAAACCTAGGTTAATTATTTATTGCCTTTTATTCTACCTATTCTAAGCATTTTTACATAATTTACAATTACGATGAAATGCAATACAGAATAATAAAGCTAAAATTAAATGCGGCATAAAATAAAACTCCGAGACATTCTTTTTGAAATGAATATCCGGATACCTGCATAAACACTTAGTAAAAGTGTTAGTAATAGAATAAATAATTTTAAAGTAATAGCAAGAATTAATAAATAAAACAAAAATAAATCCGTCTTTTGCACAGGGGAGGCCTTGGAAATCAGACGGAGATTCCTTCATCGGCCATTATTGCTAAAAATAATAAAATAAATAAAACCTTCGGATCCGCGTCAAAACAGTAATAGTTTTAAACACGGAGGGCTCAGATATATGTAAAAATAAAGTAGGACAACCTAAACAAGTGCGGCTGCGAGAATTCGCCTTGCCAGCGCATGTTGGTTATCCGGTGTAAGTGGAAGAAATCATCATTGCCCAGAAAGCTTTATTTTATTTTATTTTATTTTCCGTCTTTGCAATTGTGGAGGCCTCAAAAATCGACGGATAACTTTTTCATTGGCCAATATAGTATCAAGTTCAAAATCAGTAAAATACCAAGTGTAATATCATGTTCAACCAGTTTAATAAAAGATAAAAGGGCAAAATAGTAAAAATCAGTAGCAACGTCTAAATGATAACAAAATGGCGAAATTAGTCCCAACAATAATCAGAAGTGGTGACAACAATGTAGAAGACAAAATGGTCCAGAAACCAGTAGAAACAATAATGAAGTTCGGACGAATGTTCTGCCGAGTTCAAACTTCAATGATGTTTGGCCAAAATGTTACAGCAAATGGCCAAAATGAAACAACAAGTGATATTGACTGGCAACTCATTAGAAGCATCAAACAGCAGCCACAAATGACATCGAACATCAGGCACAAATGGAGTAATAAGCAGTCCCAAAATCAGTAGTAAAATGCCCCAAAATACAACAGTGAAATGGCCAAGAATACATCAGTGAAATTTATCCATTGTGGTATCTTTTAGCCCCCCAAAAGGTAGCAATTATTTGCAGTAAAGGCAGCAATTTTCTCTTCTTTAGCTTCTTTATCCTGAGCTAATAGTCCTTGTCCTTACTATATATTATTTATGATTGCTAGCAGTAAATAGAGAAGATCACATACATGCAGTTAACTTGAAAGAACCTCTTGCTTCACTTCAAGATGGGATTTGCTTAGCCAATGCTTCGACTGCCTTTCCGGACTCTGTCGATGGTATGCTTTATAGCTCCGGTCCGCACATAGTATAGCAATACTAAATTACACGCTGTAAATACAAAGCAAAATGACCAAAATGCGACGGTAATTCCTCTTATCCAGTGTAACATAACATCCACCAAAGATCACTAGCTCATAGCAATCAATCATATAGAAATGCTTCAAGGTATAGCATTTGTTTCTTAAAAGTTTGCAGCAGAAACATAACAAAAGAACCTTTCAAAGGCAGTAGCTAAAGTGGGGATATCAGCCAATTTAGTGAAGAACACAATGAATTAACTCAAAGTTCAAAAGTTGTTCTTATGGTAATTCCATCAAATGGAACAGTAGATCAAAAGATGGCAACTCAAAAGCTGTTCTTATGAGTATTTGTCAAGAATTACACATCTTTAACAAACTAACGACAAGTGGAGTATGTCAAACGAAGACCAAAGTTCAGATTTTAAGAGTGGATAAGCACATAAGCGACTTCATAACAACCGAGAGTTCTCAGTGATCTTAAAGAATGTGGGTATTATATCTAAATGTCAAAAATCTGGAAATCATGGATATCTAGTCTGTCTAAAGGGCTTTTACACAATAGTTTCTACAAGGTGACTTCCAGAAAAGTAAGGATTCCAACAAAACACAAAAATGAGTTTTAGAACTTGTTATCAAATATCAAGTTGAACATTAGACAATCAAAGGGGTTACTACCATCCATTTCCGATGCCGCAACAAGATTCAAAAAGGTTTCTAGAACCTTAGGCATGGCAGGCTATCGAAGGAGGCTAAACCCGTTCCTTTATTTGCGCAGTAGCATAATGAAAAGTTCAGCAAGAAGAATTACTGAAGAATAGCTTTCCGTCATGCTGAATTCATACAGAATTTGAAATACTTTAAAGTAAAATACAGAGATGATGCTCAAGGAACCGGTTCTTAAATAAAATGCATATTCCCTTTCTCAAACTTTTAGAATAGTTAGGCAGAGTATCCTAGTTAATTTTGAGGCACAACAAATTCTATCGCTATTTATCTAGTAATAGACATAGACACAAAGCAAGGGGAAGATAGCAAGATAGAAAGCAGAATGAGGGAACAACTTAATGTAATATGAGAGTAGATATTAATATACGAACAATGGATGAGAACGAACAATGGATGAGCGTATGCCTTAATCGAGAAGCAGGTATAGTCGATAAAGAGATCAGAAAAGCGATGTTAGAACACTAATAAGACCCAGTTGTTGAAATTTTATAGCACAAGCATAGTTACATATCAAATTAGAACATAGCCTTATTTTTAGTCTAGTAACAAGGCATAAAGCTACAGCTAAAACAAGATAAAAGCAATACTGAAGTAGAACGAGCATACAAGTTCCAAAGATTTCTCGAGAACATAAACCCGGTTCATCAAAACTATTTGGGAATGAACAATATGCATGCAACAACAACAAAACTATGGCCATTAGCGTCTCGCCATCGCCGGTGGTCACCCGAGAGGCACGCGACAAAAAGGGATACAGGGTATGGGGAGTTCGGCGAGAACATGTGATGCGAAGGTCACCGTGGTGACGGAGAGAAGCGATTCGGAGATTCGCCGATGAACAGCGGCGATGTGGGAGCAGTGAGTTGCTGTGTGCGCTGCGCGTGTGTGTGTGAGGGAGGGGCTAAGAAAGAGTGATGGGTGAGAGAGAGGGGGGGCTAGGGCTGTTTAGGTTGAGGGAGAGAGACGGTGAGAGACGAGGGCTAGCGGCGACGGGCAGTGGGGTGAGGTGAGGAGAATGGGCTGCTGATTTTTTAGAGAGAAGGGTTGCGGCTGGGTATAATACGGTAGCTGACCTAGATTTTTTTATAGGGGGGGGAGTAAGGTTGTATTTATAGTGTGAGATTTAGGTTTAGGATTTTGGATATTGGGTTTTGGATATTAGGTATTGGGTATTGGAGGGAAAAGATGAAAGGTGTATTGGGCCTCAGTTTGGGCTTCAATTTTTTGCGGATTGGACTGGTCCAGATTGTGCCTTGGACATGGACTGGTTTGATGAAATGCAAAACGGGTTAATTAGAGAAAGATTATTTAAAGATACCGAATTATTAAAATGCAAATGTCGATGCAATAATAATAAAATACAATATTTAGCAAATATTTAATGCCTGATTAAAAGTAAAGACGGGATGTCATTTGATTATTTAAAGATATGCAAAATTAGTAAAACAAAATGACCGCGCAACAATAATAACATAATATTTAAAAATGTTTAATATCTAATTAAAGTAAAAACATGATGTCAATTTATAAAAAATAAAACAACATAGAGTGTTAGGTAAAAAATATACAAAAATGTCAAAAATGGTGATAAAATGCGGTGTCCTAAAATGCTTAAAATTGCAAGAAATGACTAAAAGATGGGTCAAAATTGGGTGTCAACAGTGGGAGTGGCCTCAGTGGGTGATAAGATGCGGGAAGCGAGGTTGAGATGGTTCAGGCATGTGCAGAGGAGTGACACAGATGCCCCAGTGCGGAGGTGTGAGAGGTTGGTTATGGACGGGTTCAGGAGGGGTAGAGGTAGGCCGAAGAAGTATTGGGGAGAGGTGATTAGATGATATATGATGCATGTGCAACTTACTGAGGACATGACCTTAGATATGAGGTTGTGGAGCACACAGATTAGGGTAGAAGAGTAGTATGTACTCAAGCGTAGTCCTACTTATACTTACAAATTGATAGTTGTAGTGTTATTACTGTAGGCCCGATTAGCCTATCACACTTATAGGCACATTATTGCTTCATAATCCACTGTAGTCTTATTTCTGCTGCTATGTGTTCTGTAGTGTATTTTGTGTATTTTGTTTAACTTATTTAGTTGTGTTAGTTACTGTTCTCTTTTGTTCGAATGCACTTTATACTGTTTTAATTCATTATCTGAGTCTGACAATTTCTCTTGTTTTACTCTTTACTGTTTATTCTTGTTTTACTTTTGCTTTGTTTTGATTGCCCTGCTTGTGATTATGCTTTGTCTTGAGCCGACGGTCACCCGAAAATAGTCGCTCTACCTATCAATGTGGAGGTAAGGTCTCTGTACACTCTAACCTCCCCAGATCATACGGCGTGGGATTAGAATATGTTGTTGTTATTTATTTGGTCTATCATTGAACAAATATAAGAAAGACATTTAAAACGTCAAATAAAAAGGATTATATGAGTTGGTATAAAATGACACAGTGTGGCACTGGCAGCAGAGGAAACTGGCAAGTAGTCTAAGTGCATGTTTGGCTTAGCTTTTGTGTACCCAGAATCTACCTACTTTCGTGAAAATCAGAAAATTGACATGTTTGGCTGACCAAAATCAATTCTGCCTCCAGAATTGATTCTGGCAGAATCAATTTTGCCATTAATTTCAATTTGAATTTTATCCTTTCATTTATTACCCTCTTTAATTTTCATCAACAACTCTATCCACTTTCATTACTCTCTTTAAATATCTAGAAATAATTAATAAAAAAATTCAAACATAAAACTTTCATTATTCTCTTTAAATATCTAGAAATAATTACTAAAAAAAATATTTGAATATACAACTTTCATTACCCTCTTTAAATATCTAGAAATAATTACTAAAAAAAATCAAATATACTACTCATGTTCTGTTTTGAGTATGCTATTGTTAATTTTAGGACCTTTCTCGTACTTAGGAATGAGAATAGTGTAACTCATTTGGATTATCCTTCTCATTTTTCTATTGTCTTCTTTCAAATACTCCGAATATTATTAATATTTTAAATGCAGCAAAATATGCTCTACAATTTTAACTGAAAATCGATTCCAATGTACTTTTTAAAATAACTATTAAGTATAATATTATTCTTTTTTCTATAATGTATTATTAATATAAATGAATCTAGTCCAAGAATTTTAAATGAAGTTAGTCCCGAGAAATGCAGTAAAATATGCTCTACAATTTTAACTGAAAACCGATTCCAATGTACTTTTTAAAATAACTATTAAGTATAATATTATTCTTTTTTCTATAATGTATTATTAATATAATATATTATAGAGTACATGCAAAATTAGTATTGTAATAATAGTTAAATACTATTTGCACTTTAAATTAATATTGTAATAATATTCTACTAATATTTAAGTACTATATTATACTTTAAATTCTATTCTCTATTTGTAATTTTTATTTACCTACTTCCATATATTTATATATATTTTTTTATTTATATGTATGTTCATTTTGGTAATTCTACATTTAAAAGTAATTTTGATCAAAACTATCCAAACATAAAATTAATTATAAAAATCACTTTTACATTGTTGCATCCAAACATAAATCACTTCTGCTAGAATTAATTCTGTCAGAAGCTAATCCAAACACAACCTACGTATTAACGCATTTCCACCTACCACTCTGCACTCAATCTTGTACCTGTGTAACAAACAAGGTAGGAGATTTCCTTTTCGCTCTGGCTCTTCTTCATCATCTTATAAGGTTAGATTTCTAAATACTATTGTTTTTACTTTTTACTAGTATGACGCATTTAGTGTTAAAATCTATCCATTAATGCTTAGCTATAATCTCTGTTATTTTACTTTCTTCAAACCGACATTTTTTTGTCATTTTCTCTTGAGCTGAGGTAGGAGTGAAAAAATTGAACCCAAACTCAATTGATCCGCCCAGATTTTAATGTGTTTGGACATTGACATACTATTAAATAAGTTAAGTTTGACTAGCTCAACTTAACTCATTTATTTTGAACAATCCAAATCAACCCATTACATTAGCCCAAAATAACTCATCTATTATTCTATTGTTTACCTAAGTCTCATATTTCATATTTTTTTACTTTTATAAAAAAATATTAAAAATATGATTTTTTTTCTTGCCTCCTCCCCTTACCCCCTCCATCCCATGTCATACCCCATCCTCAAATTTCTTACTACACCCCAACTCCCGCCCTACACCCCGCCCTACCACATTCTCAAATTGTTTTTTTTTAGTTTTTTTTTATAAACAATTTATAAAAATATGATTTTTTTCTTTCCTCCTCCCCTTCGCCCGCCCGCCCGCCCGCCCTACCCACAACTAACCATCCATCCTCAAATTTCTATTTCATTTTTTTTTTATAAAAAATATGAATTTTTTTCTTAACTCCCCTACTGCCCTAACCCTACCTACCACACCCCACTCATCCTCAAATTTCTATTTCATATTTTGTTACTTTTATAAAAATATTAAAACTATGAAATTTTATGTTACCTCCAGCCTACCACCCTCCCCCGCCCTACCCCAATCTTCTATTTTATATTTTTTTATTTTATAAAAAAATTATAAAAATATGAATTTTTTTCTTACCCCTATACCACACCTACCTCCCTACCCCCTCCACCCCCACCTCATTTTTAAATTTCTATTTCATATTTTTTTTACTTTTAGAGGGTCTCCCGGAAGTAACCGCTCTACCTACCAAGGTAGAGGTAAGGTCTGTGTACACTCTACCTTCCCCAGACCCCACGTGGTGGGATTTTACTGGGTATGTTGTTGTTGTTGTATAAAAAATATGGTTTTTTTTATCTCCTCCCACCGCCCTAACCCCACCTACTCCCCACTCCAACCCCATCCCCATTCATCCTCAAATTTCTATTTCATATTTTTTGTTACATTTATAAAAAAGAATATTAAAAATATGATTTTTTTCATAACCCCCCCCCCCCCCCCATCCCATTCTCAAATTTCTATTTTATATTTGTTTACTTTTATAAATAATTTATAAAAAATATGATTTTTTCCCCGCCCCTATCCACACATACCCCTTCCACCCCCATCAATCCTCAAATTTCTATTTCATATTTTTTTGCTTTTATAAAAAATAAAAAAATTATTTAAAATATTATTCTTATTTTAAAAATAAAGATATGAAAAAATCAAATATCATACAAAATAAAATAATAGAAAGTAAGTTTGAAATTTGTAAAAGTAATGAGTCAAGTTGGGTTATGACCCATCATTTAGCCCTTCTTGACCCGCCATCTTAGTCAATGTAAGTTTTGGGCGGGTTGGACATTGGCCCATGTACAACTTCAGCCCATTTTGACCCGCCCAATTTCAGCTCAAACGATCCATCTGCCACACCTAAGCTGAGGTAAGCCTCTCTACCTCCCAAGCTAAAGCTAAGTTTTGCGTACACTCCATCCTCCCCAGACCCACTATATGGAAATTAAAAATTTGAATAGATCCACATACACCTTGGTTGACACGGATATATAAGTCATGTTATACTGTTGAGTGATGATTAAATAAACGAAGATTTTACCATGACCGCAGTTTTAGAGAGACACGAAAGTGAAAGCCTATGGGGTCACTTCTGTAACTGGATAACTAACACCGATTACACTGGGTATGTTGTTGTTGTTGTTTCTAAATACTCTTTTTTTGTTTTGTTTTGATTTTTTCATATTTTTGTGATATATGGTTCTTCTGCTTTGTTTCTATTAATGGGTTTTTGTTATTTTCTTTATGGTTATGGTTTTGCTCTTAAATTAGATCCACCCCTTTTGACCATTCTCAGCATATTTCAAATTTCAATTGTTAGAAATATTTGCAAGTTTTGCTAACTTAAACTTGGTTCCGTTTCCAAGTTTTGTGGATTGATAGTCCAAAAGGGTGTGTATTTACTGTTTCATGCTCCTTAAATTACCTGCAAAATGGTTGCATATGCTAAGTTGAGATGTAGATGTAAATATTTTTGGTTGAGCGGCCAAATGTGTCCCTTTTTCTACGTTTGATCACATGGTATAAATCTGCTGTTTGACTTTCTTATTGCATTTTGTTTTCTATTAAAGCCTGTTTTCTAGATCTGTTCTCTTTCAATAAGTTTGTAACTTGTGTCATTCTGTTTATATTTTCAGGTAAAAGATTGGGGAGCAAACGACCACCAGTATAGATGATCGTTGTCCTTTGCCAGAAGATCTAGTATTGGATATTCTACTGAGTTTACCTGTGGAATCACTGTTGCGTTTCAAATGTGTGTGCAAACATTGGTATGCTCTCATCAAAAATGAGTTTAATAGAAAAGCATTTTAATCACAAGAACAATTGTGCCCATCTCCTCGTTTGTAACTTGAAAGTAGCATCTGAAGGACACACCATCATAAAGTCTGTTGTAGTCTCCTTGCTCCCTGAAAAAATAGTTCCAGGTGTCAACCCTGAACAAAAAACTCTTCTTCAGCTTCCGAGGGTCTCTGATTTCATGTGTGTTGCTGGCCCAGTTGATGGCTTATTCTTAGTGCAGAAAAGTTTTATGGAGATGATGTCTGCTTGGGTTTGTGGAATCCTGCCACCAGAGAGTTCTGGCTTCTGCCTCCTACGCCTTTTGAGATCGAGTTCTTCTTCTCGGACCATGATCACCAATTTGGATTGGGGTTTGACCTGTTGACTCAAGATTATAATGTTGTATGAATTTGAGTATTCTGGGATGAACCGGGACAAACGTACACCCTCAGGTCTATGCCTATGTCTATTCATCATGCGACAACTCATGGAAGAAACTAACACCTGAATTCAATGCCAGTTGTACCTTATCTGCTCCCCTTGACTCCACTTATCTCAACGGGGTTTATTATTGGCTTTCTAGGGGCCGAGATGAGATCTACATCATAAGCTCATTTGACTGGGTAGTGAACAGTTCGGGGAGATGCAAGGCCCATATATTCCAAGCGAACTCTGGGGGCCCCTCACGTTGCGTGGTGACTCACTTGCTATGTTAGCCGGTGACCCTGGTAAACCAATGACATCCATATATGATGTGTGGGTAATGAACCAAGAGGAGGGCAGTTGGTACAAAATTCATACTGTTCAACCTCAAATAGTTGCTCATTGGCCTCGCGGCTTCTGGGAGAATGATAAGATGATTTTTGAAATCACTGAAACTTCACAGTTAGTGTTATATGACCCTACAACAAGTGAAGTTACAGATCTTGGATTTCAGATGGACCTTAGCATCGCTGGCTGTTGGGTTTTCAATTACAAGGAGAGCCTAGCTCCAATAAATAGAGGAATTGAGACTCAGGGCCAGGATAATGCAGTAGATCAAATTGAACACTTCTTTGATATCATACCAATAGATCGCAAGCCTCTGTTGACTATTAGGGGTGCGCACTATCCGGATTAAGTCTGGTTTTTTTGTTCAGATGCGGAATTTTGTAGTAATAATAAAAACCGGAAAACGAAAAACCAAATTACCTGCAATATTGTGACATTAGCTGTTACCTTACTTTCTTTTAACATTGTGTTTGAACTTGAAATTGCTTGGATCAGTCATCCTTGTATTGTGTTGAGTAATACTAGTAGTCGTAGTATTACTCTTGTAGTTTTTTGTCCCTCGATTTTTGCTACTATCTGTTATTTCTTGTACTTCGATTATCGTATTAATTTGGGATAGTTACGATTATTTTCTTCCAGACAACTTTATCATGTTTTTTACAATATTTTGCCATGACTTTTTATACTTCATAGAATTGCTTGTCCTTGTGACGAGGGTCTACCAGAAATAGTCTCTCTATCTCCCAAAGTAGGGATAAGGTAGGCGTACATTCTACCTCCCCAGACCCCACTGGATGGGATTTGGGTATGTTGTTTTAAAAAGCACATGTGGTATTTTCCTATCACGTGATTATGTCTGCTTTTGCCTCTAAAAATAGTTATGGTGTCGAGGGGCATTGCTTTTGGACTTGACATTTTAAGTGCTCTGTATCTATATTTTGGTCACTTGAGAGTTCAGGATAGAAGCATAGTATTCACCAAAAAAGAAAGAAAACTCTAACGAGAATCCCAAAAGGTTAATTACTTTTGTTACATTCCCTATATAACTTGTTCCTAAACCAAACGACCCTTTAAAATGAAATACCAACTACTCAATTATGCATGAAGCATCCTACTTGCAGTTAGTGACTAAGATAATTGGATATGGTAGGTCCAAAACTCCGCCAATAAATGGGCCCCCAATCTTTAAGGAAAGATAAAACCTATTAAAGAAGATCAAAAGCCCACAACCCATCAACCAAAAAGGCAAGTTTCAAAAGATAGTTGATAAAATGATCAAAACCACAAAGTGACAGTTAAAATACCATTTTTCTCCCGCGAAAAGCTTTCAGACAACTATTAGTTAATTCCTTAATCAGAACTGGAAATGCAACTTTGTCTCGTGAGGGGACTCTCTTATTCTGTAACATTCTTTTCATAATCATATCCCACCCACCCCCAAAAACACCTCACCCCACCCTCCACTTTTCTCCATTCTTCTTCTTTTTACAACTTTTCTTGATCATAGTGAAGTTTTGGTTTTTTTTCTTTGTTTGAGTAGTTTTTGTTATTTGGGATTTTGGTAAATAAAAAGAAAATGGTGAAAGAAACTGAGTATTATGATGTTCTTGGTGTAAGTCTTTTAGCATCTGAAGAGGAAATTCGCAAGGCGTATTATCTCAAGGTTATTGAACTTCGTTTTTTATTTTTATTTTTTTAACTTTTTGAGTTTGAGTTTTGTGTAGCTTTGTTGAGTGATGGTGTTGATTTGTTTTTTTTTTTGTTGAAATTTTATCTGTTTATACTTTAGAATTTGATAAGTGGGATCCAAGTAGTATAATTCTTGGGATGTTTGTGTTGGAAATGAAGATTTGCTTCATCAACTTTCATATAATTTGATGTACAAATAGTAGTGGAAAATGTCTCTATCCTTACTGATCTGTTGAAAGGAATTGTTTTGTGTTCAATTTAATGCAGTTTAGATAAAGAGAAGTTCCAAACTAGTATTGGATGTCTTTAAACATGATATGTGAGGTTTAAGTAGTAGCTGAATCAAGATTGCATTGAACAAGAGCGAAATTTAGCTTCCTTGATTTGGTAATGTGGGGATATGGTCTGAAGTTTTTTCAACCAAAGAAATGAAAACATGAAAACGAAAAGAACAATTTCTTGTGCTTGTTGAATGATATTGGGAATCTGTTTTTTTTAATCTTCTGGTGCAGGCCAGGAAAGTTCACCCTGATAAAAATCCAAATGATCCTCTTGCTGCACAAAGATTTCAGGAAAGCACATTACTTGTTGCTTATTTTATGTTTTACTTTTATGAAAACTCTAGGTAAACAGTGTCTATTTATTATTTTTGATGTTTTAAATTATAACAAACAGGAATTAGGGGAGGCATATCAGGTTTTAAGCGATCCAGTGCAAAGAAATGTATATGATCAAAATGGCAAGTCTGGTGTCTCCAGGTAATCTTCTTAGAGTTGCATCTAGGCTAGAAAAAGTCCTATTTTAGGTTCAGATTTATGAATTTTAAGTGTTTTCATGCAAAAATGGCCTATTGGTTCTACCAGCTTGTACATCCCAAGCTTCTATTTTAAGATGATAAATGCATGTTATGGAAGGGCATCGACTTTCTATAGAACAAAATGGAAGTACTTTGCTGATTCACAAATTTCTATGATAAAAGTTATTTTATGGGAAAAGGGCTAAAATTACCTCTGAACTATTCTAAATAGGTCAATGTTAAAGTGTAACGAGATACAGTGGCCCAAGCCGTGTGGCCCCTTCCATTTTCCCTTGTATATTTGGTGAATATTAGACTTAGGTTTGTACCTTAATTAGTAGTGTAATATTACCATAATTGTAAAGTTAGTCTTCAAATAGAATAGGGATTCCTAAGTAGAATAGGAAGATGATCTTCCTTGTAACTTGTATATATATGTTTCATTAATAAGAATAATCAAGGGATTATTTCTTTCATAGTATCAAGAGTCTAGGTTCTCTTTACCCTTCTTTTGTTTCTCAAAATTTCTTGATCTTTAAAATTTTGCTCTATATTCTCGATTTTTTGTGTTCTTCCTCTTTCACAAAAATCGAGTATTTTCTCTTCCAAAAACCTTTCTCACAAATTTCCTTCTGAATCTTGTTGTTCTATTCCCTATGGCTGATAAGAACATTTTTCACCCTGCCCTCACAGTTTCTAATATCAAGAGCGTTCTTTCTATCGTTCTTAACCTAGAAAACGTTCAATATGAGACGTAGGCAAAATTATTTAAGATTCATTCATTGGCACATAAAGTCCTCCACCATATCATTCTTCCAACTCCTCCAAAGGGGGTGATACGACATCTACTTCTACGATGATTATGCCCACTAAAGAGGCAGATCCAGAATTATGGGTCATGTTTGATGCTAAGGTTCTTCAGTGGATTTATGCCACTATCTCCTTGGACCTTTTACAGACGATTATGGAACCAAATTCCACAGCTATGGCGGCGTGGGATCGATTGCGCGACATATTTCAAGATAACAGTCATTCTCGAATTGTTATCCTTGAGCAGGAATTCTTCCGGGTGGCTATGACGAGTTTTCCCAACGTTTCTTCTTATTGAAAACGCCTCAAGGACTTGGAAGACCAACTCATCAACGTGGGTTCTCTGGTTTCTCAAAGTCGTCTAGTTCTTCAGATGGTTGCAGGCCTGTCAGAGGCCTATAACGGTGTTGCTTCGGTAATTCATTAGAGTAATCATGGGTTTTATCAAGCCCGTTCTATGATTACTTTGGAGGAAGCCGGATTGGCTAAGAAAGTGGCGATTGGGCCAGCCCTGTCGTCATGATTACTGCTTCCAATCCAGCCAACATGACTCAAAATCACAACAACGGGGGTGGTAAGAAGGGCCAGAATCAGAAGAATAATGGCAAGAATAGTGGCGGCAACAACGGAGGCAACCGTCAGCAGCAACAGTCCTGGAGCCCACAGGGACCCCCTGGACAGTGGCAGTGGGTCCCAGCGCCGCGGTTCCACCTTACAGCGTCGCGGCGCAGCCTTACAACGCCGCGCGCACTACAACGCCAGCGGCGCTTGATGCGCCAACTTCTTCGATTCGGACTCGGTTCGGACCCGGCATGGCGGCCAACAATCCAAAGATACTTGGGCCTCGCCCCCATCAGGCCCACCACGCAGTGGGGCCCACTCAAACCGACATTGAAGCAGCGATGCATACGTTTGACTTGACTTAACCAGACCCAAATTGGTACATGGACACCGGCGCCACTACCCACATGACAACCGATCAAGGTACTCTCTCGTCTTATTCCAATTTGAGCACTAATCGTGCTATAACTGTTGGTAATGACAATTCTATTTCAATTATGGGTTATGGTCATAAAATTTTGTTCCCTCCTCATCCACTCCTTGTCCTTAAATATACCCTTCGTGCCCCAAAATTGATTAAGAATTTGGTGTATGTTCGTAAATTCACCACTGATAATTGGGTTTCTATTAATTTTGATCCGTCTGGGTTTTCTGTGAAGGATTTCAAGACGGGAGTCATCTCATGAGGTGTAACAGTAGGGGTGATCTTTATCCAATCACTCCAAGTCTCAGCATCTCGCGTCAAGTTATGTCATCCACTTTTACAGCTCTTGCTCCTTCCTTATGGCATGCTCGTCTAGGTCATCTAGGGTCGTCTATTTTATCTTCTTTAGATAGACATAAGTTTATTTTTTGTAAGGGTACGCGTAGTACTCCACTTTGTCAATCATGTACTTTGAGAAAAAATATTAAGTTACCATTTGTAGCGTCAAATTCTACTACTTCAATGCCATTTGATATTATTCATAGTGATTTATGGACATCTCCGATTCTCAGTTCTATGAGTCATCGTTATTATGTTTTATTCTTAGATGACTATTATAAATATTTATGGACGTTTCCAATTGCGAAAAAATCTCATGTTTTTTCCATTTCATAAAATTTAGAGCTTTCATAAGAACACAATTTGACCGAGAAATAAAAAACATTCAATGTGATAATGGCAAAGAGTATGACAATGAGGAATTTAGGGAGTTTTGTGCTCAAAATGAGATAAATCTTTGTTTTTCTTGTCCTCATACATCTGCACAAAATGGGAAAGCAGAGCGAAAAATTCGTACCATTAATAATATTGTCCGCACTTTATTGGTTCATTATTCCATTCCTCCATTATTTTGGCATCATGCGCTACAAATGGATACCGATCTACTCAATATTCTTCCTTCTAAAGGTTTGACATATTCATCCCCTCTCAAAGTCTTATATAATAAGTCTCCGTCATATTCTCATCTTAGGGTCTTCAGATGCTTATGTTATCCACTGTTTCCATCCACTATAATCAACAAACTTCAGGCACGTTCTACTCATTGTGTGTTTTTGGGTTTTCCGTCAAATCACCGTGGTTATAAATGCTTTGATTTGTCCTCTAAACGAATCATCATTAGTCGTCATGTTCTCTTTGATGAATCTTAATTTCCCTTTTCTAAAGTAGAAAACCCCGTGCCTAGTTCTTATGATTTTTTGGATGAGGATATATCCCCCTATGTTCTACGTCATTTTTCAGATGCCCGAAAAAACGCCGTCAACGCCGCGGTCATGCACAGAGGCGTGTTAGACATATTTTATATACACTTTTTGAGTCATTTTTAGTTAGTATGTTTCTCATTTTCTTTGAAATTAGTACCGTGTTAGGGTCATTTTTCTTTCTTTTGAGTCACAGCGGTTCTAAACGGAGAAATGGTGAAAAGAGGCCGAAACTGAGCAAAAAAAGAGGTCCCCGAGGCAAATGGACGAAAGTTGGCATCACCCGGACAGAAGGCCTGCAGCGCCGCGGCTCCAGAATGCAGTGCCGCGGTGCCATATATTCAGAGAGCTACAGATGTTTAGGCGCCGCGGCGCCGACGCGGGTTTTTCCAAATCCGAGGCGAATTTGGCAAGGGGAAAAGGGTCCGAAGCAAGAGTTTTAGACATCGTATATAAACCCCTAGTACATATTTTATTAGGGTATCTCGGATATTCTATCGCACTTTTGGAGAGAATTTTGGAGGCTAGAAGATTGGAAACCACGTTCAAGTTATTTTCTTTTCTTTTTTTTGCTTTATTTCAGTTCATGTTGGATTATATATTAGTTCCTAGCATGACAATGACTAGGAGCTAATCTTTATATTAGGGTTTTCCATTGAATCGCTTGAAACTCTTTTTATGAATTAATGCATTAGTATTGATTTCTTATTCAATTGGTTAAGATCTATTCAGTATTGGATTGAATGTTTGATAATTAATTGATCACTAATTGTCATAATCTATATGATTTCGAATCGAGATCCGAGAGGGGAGATTTGGATATGCTGTAATTGAATAGACATCGGTTAAAATTGCGGACGAAAGTACCCCGATACTTATATAGTATTTAAGGTTATTGTTCTTAATCCTCATGTGTGGTAAAATCTATCATAGAAATATAGTTTTTTTTTGCATAAGGTTGAGCTTTTATATATTCTAACCGAAATATAAGACAGATTAGTTAACCTGCTATCTTAACAAAGAAGGAGAAGTCATTGTTGTTGCATTAAAGATTGAAAAAGAGTGGATAGTTGAGGATATTGGAAGCCCTATTTCCATCATAACTGATTTAAACCAAAGCATACTTAGGTTAATTCCTGCAATTTACTCTAGCTAGTTCTTAGATAAAAACCAAAAAACATCCCTACGATTGCCAAATAGATACCATATATTAGATAACCGATAATTGATAACCAGTCTATGTGGACGATATTCGGTCTTACAGACTATATTACTTGAAGCGATACGTACACTTGCGTGATCATAAGTAAAATCGCTAACAAGGTTTTGCGCCGTTGCCGGAGACTGGCGTATATCAATATCGACTTAGCTAATCTTATTTATAATTTTGTTTTTATTTTCTGTTTCTTATTTTAGAACATTTTTGTCGTGATCTGTTTGTTGATTTTGATCAATTTCAGGAAGTTAGTTTATACAAAGTAGGAGAAGAGAAGACATTCCTATCCATCTGAACCCTGAGATTGAAAGATTGTGCAGACAGTACAGGAAGGACAAAATTATTGTTGATTCATTAGAAATGGGTGACCAACACAACAACAACGGGTTACCTGACGATGTGGGGAATGATGAAGTACCGGTTGCCATGGGACAAATCCCGCGCCCTGCAGAGAAGAGCTTGGGAGACTATGTTCTACCAACGGTTACATGGGCACAAACCTGCATAAGGCTCCCAGCAATAGGAGCCAACAATTTTGAAATTAAACCTGCTATTCTAAGTATGGTGCAGAACACAATCCAATTTGGAGGGTTGCCATCTGAAGATCCACAGATGCACATTGCAAACTTCCTGGAGCTGTGTGCCACTTTCAAATATAATGGCGTTACTGATGATACCATTAGGTTGAGACTTTTCCCATTTTCACTCAGGGATAGAGCAAAAGTTTGGTTGAACTCCCTGCCAACAGATTCCATCTTCACATGGCAGGATCTAGCTCAGAAATTCCTTGCAAAGTTCTTCCCACCATGAAAGACAGCGAATCTTAGGGGAGAACTGAACAATTTCTACCAAACTGATGGAGAATCATTGTATGAGGCTTGGGAAAGGTTCAAGGACTTACAGAGGAAGTGTCCACATCATGGCCTTGAGCAGTGGAACTTGGTGCACATTTTCTATAATGGTCTGAGTGGGATTACTAGGACAATTATTTATGCATCTGCTGGGGGCACTTTCATGAAGAGAACAGCACATGAAGCCCATGACTTGCTGGAAGACATGGCCACGAACAATCACATGCCAGATGATAGGGGAACATGTGGCAGAAAAACAATTGGGGTTCATGAGTTAGATGTCATCACTGCACTGAATGCCCAGGTTGCTCTCTTGACTAAGCAACTCTAACAGAATGCAGTGTCTGTGAATGTTGTTCAGATGCAAGTGGTTTGTGAAATATGTGGGGGTCCACACACCTTTTGATAGATGTCCAACAACTAACCCTAACAACATCCCAATGGATCAAGCTCAATGTCAGGCAGTTGGAAACTTCTAAAGGTCCCACAACAATCCTTACTCCAAAACCTATAATTCGGGGTGGAGAAATCACCCCAACTTCTCATGGAGGAATGACCAGGGGCATCAGACACAGTTTCGAGGCCAATATCAGAACCATCATCCACCTAGTCAGGCCTCATCTTCACAGCAGTTCAGCTCACCCGCCCCACAAGAAAATCCAGATGAATTGAGAGCAACATTGTTGACACTGACCAACTCTCAAACTCAATTCATGGCTGAAAGAAGATCCTCTCTCAGGAGCTTGGAAACTCAAGTAGGGCAACTGGAAAATATGGTGAACAGAAGACCTCAAGGTATTCTCCCTAGCAACACATAGGTGAATTCCAGAGAACAGTGCCAAACAATCATCTTGAGAAGTGGGAAGAAATTAGAGCAGGTTGCACCCCAACCAGTGGTAGAGAAGGAGAAAGAGTTGGAGAAGAAAGTTGATGCAGAAAAAGAAGGGGTCACTGATAACCGCCCTACATTAGAAAAGGCTCAACCGACAGCTGTGAGAGAGTACACAGACAGAATTCCGTTCCCTCAAAGATTGGTGAAGAAGTCGCTAGATAAGCAATTCTCCAAGTTCTTGGAAGTGTTCAAGAAGCTCCACATCAATATACCATTCATTGAGGCTTTGGAGCAGATGTCGACATATTTCAAGTTCATGAAGGAGATCCTTGGGAAGAAAAGAAAACTGGAAGATTATGAAACAATGATGTTGACAGAGAAGTGCAGTACGATCTTGCAAAAGAAACTGCCACCGAAGTTGAGAGACCCAAGGAGTTTTACCTTACCCTTCACTATAGGAAAGGTAACATGCAACAGGGCACTCTATGATTTGGAGGCCAACATCAATCTTATGCCTCTCTCTGTGTTCAAAAGATTGGGTTTGGGGGAAACAAAGCCAACCACAGTCAACTTGCAGCTTGCTGATCGCTCCGTCGTACATCCTCGAGGCATAATTGAAGATGTACTAGTAAAAGTGGGCAAATTCTTCTTTCCGAAGGACTTCCTCATTCTTAACATGGAGGAAGATGAGAGCATGCCCATCATTCTTGAGAGACCATTCCTCGCTACAGGGAGATCCCCCATCGATGTTGAGAAGGGGGAGTTAAAAATCAGAGTTCAAGACGAGGAGATGGTATTCAAAGTCTTCAAGCCAACCACTGAGTCACAAGCAAATGACAAATGTTTTGTTGTTAGCACAACTGGCATAGTTGTTTCTCATGAACGATCCAAAGGGACTGAGGTCATTAAGACAACTGCAAGTCCACATACAGGAAAGGCTAGTAAGAATTTTGCACCTAGAAATGAGGCTGTGAACGCTGACCAAGAGGTAAACCTCTCTGAACTCAACTCCGTGAAAAAAAAAAGAGGAGAATAAGAAAAAGAAAGATGATTCTGAAATGGGTGTGATGTGGGGGTAACTTACCCCAGTAATTGAATAAGAGAACTGCGTCCGGCTAAAAGACGTTAAAAACAGCGCTACTTGGGAGGCAACCCAATGTTTAAATTATGTTTCTTTCTTTTATGCAATTAGTTTTAAATTGAACAGTCTCACTTTATGATATTTTTTGTTGTGTTGTGATGACAGGGAGGTAAATTGGAGATTAAGAATGAAGAAGACGCTGGAAAGCACGAAATTGGTATAGCGCCGCAACGCCAATGTGCAGGGCCGCGGCGCCGAAAGATCAGTGGAATCGCAGAAGTTTCAGGGCCGCGATGCCAAACTGCAGGGTCGCGACGCTAATTGAAAAACACATCTCCAAATACTGCCTCCGATGAGCGAGATCTCCGCTATCGCCATCATCTTTAGCCGTTGTTTGGTGTCTGTAAGTCGTCCCTTTTAATTTTAAGTCTTTACACATTTGGGACAATGTGTCATTCAAGTTTGGGGGGAGAGTATTAGTTTGTTTTGAGTCCTTTTTTATTTTGTTTTGCTCTTTTATGAGTCTTTTATGTGTCTATATATGTTTTGAGTCCTTTTTTATTTTGCTTTGCTCTTTTATGAGTCTTTTATGTGTCTATATATATAAAAAAAATATGATCATGTATATTGTAGTCGCTGAAGATATCTAATGAATTAAGTGGGATAATGTAATGGAATTGAAAGCAAAAATCTGTGTGCGTAAGTTAGATATGCCAAAAATTCATGACATCTAATTATTTGAGATATTTCTGCTTAGCCTGTGTGTTGTCAATCATGGAAAGAAAGGTTGAAAATGTCTAGAAAATCTGTTTGCTTATTATTTGAGGCGAAATAGTTAAGATATACATGTTCAGGGAGATGATTCAGGTATTTCTTTGATAGCCCTTCTTACCGTTCATTACATACTTTGACGGAAATTGTATCACTAGTCAACCCCTTTGAGCCTAATATAATATATTTTCTTTGACACCTTATGATTCCCTGTTGTTCCATAAGTTATAATTGAAAACTCTTGGGATGGAAAGTGTTGAAAAAGAATAAAAAAGAGAGTGAAAAATTTGATGCACCCCAATGAAAAATATGCAAAAGTCTAAGTTGGGGGATGCGTGTTAGTTATAATACAAATCATTCTCTCAAAAGAAAAGAGGGGAAAAATAGGTATGAGACTAAAAGAAAGTCAAAAGGAAAAATGAGTTGAATGAAAAGTGCTTATGGTACATAATTTGAGCCTAAATGCCTACTTTTATCTACCCATGTCTAAGACTATATTACAACCCTTGAAAGTCCTGAAGATCTCTAATGTGTATGTCTATGATTAGTGGAGAATAAAAAGTAAACAGGTCTATAACATTTTGGGAAAGGTTTAATGAAATTGACATGCACAGGTTAAGTGTTTGCATTTCCAGTGATTGTGATCTAAATGAATTTGCGAAATATCTAACTTGAAATTCTAGATTGCTGAAATTCATGCTATACATGTTCCAACATATTATCTTAACTGTCATCCAGGATTCTCTAGTAACATTGGTACAACTACCTGATCAAAGTCTTAGAGTCTTTTTCCTTGGTTTCTTTGATATTTGTTTTGATCTTTACTCGAGGGAGAGTAAAGGTTAAGTTTGGGGTATTTGTTAGAAATATTTTATATACACTTTTTGAGTCATTTTTAGTTAGTTTTTTTCTCATTTTCTTTGAAATTAGTATCGTGTTAGGGTCATTTTTCTTTCTTTTGAGTCACAACGGTTCTAAATGGAGAAATGGCGAAAAGAGGCCGAAACTGAGCAGAAAAGGGGGTCCCCGAGGCAAATGGATGAAAGTTGGCATCACCCGGACAGAAGGCCTGCAGCGCCGCGGCTCCAGAATGCAGTGGCGCGGCGTCATATATTCAGAGAGCTGCAGATGTTTAGGCGCCGGGGCTCCAGAATGCAGGGCCGCGGCGCCGACGCAGGTTTTTCCAGATCCGAGACGAATTTGGCAAGAGGCAAAAGGGCCCGAAGCAATAGTTTTAGATAGCGTATATAAACCCCTAGGATAAATTTTATTAGGGTATCTCGGATATTCTATCACACTTTTGGAGAGAATTTTGGAGGCTAGAAGATTGGAGACCACGTTCAAGTTATTTTCTTTTCTTTGCTTTATTTCAGTTCATGTTGGATTATATATTAGTTCCTAGCATGACAATGGCTAGGAGCTAATCTTTATATTAGGGCTTTCCATTGAATCGCTTGAAACTCTTTTTATGAATTAATGCATTAGTATTAATTTCTTATTCAATTGGTTAAGATCTATTCAGTATTGGATTGAATGTTTGATAATTAATTGATCACTAATTGTCATAATCTATATGATTTCGAATCGAGATCCGAGAGGGGAGATTTGGATATGCTGTAATTGAATAGACATATGTTAAAATCGCGGACGAAAGTATCCCGATACTTATATAGTATTTAAGGTTATTGTTCTTAATCCTCATGTGTGGTAAAATCTATCATAGAAATATAGAAGATTTCTGCATAAGGTTGAGCTTTTATATATTCTAACCGGAATATAAGACAAATTAGTTAACATGCTATCTTAACAAAGAAGAAAAAGTCATTGTTGTTGCATTAAGGATTGAAAAAGAGTGGATAGTTGAGGATATTGGAAGCCCTATTTCCATCATAACTGATTTAAACCAAAGCATACTTAGGTTAATTCCTGCAATTTACTCTAGCTAGTTCTTAGATAAAAACCAAAAACATCCCTATGATTGCCAAATAAATACCATAGATTAGATAACCGGTAATTGACAACTAGTCTATGTAGACGATATTCGGTCTTACAGACTATATTACTTGAAGCAATACGTACACTTGCGTGAACATAAGTAAAATCGCTAACAAGTTTTTGGCGCCATTGTCGGGGACTGACATATATCAATATTGACTTAGCTAATCTTATTTCTAATCTGGTTTTTGTTTTATGTTTCTTATTTTAGAACATTTTTGTCGTGATCTGTTTGGTGATTTTGATAGATTTCAGGAAGTTAGTTTATGCAAAGTAGGAGAGGAGAAGACACTCCTATCCTTCTGAACACTGAGATTGAAAGATTATGCAGACAGTACAGGAAGGACAAAAGAATTGCTGATTCATTAGCAATGGGTGACCAACACAACAACAACGGGTTACCTGACGATGTAGGGAATGATGAAGTACCGGTTGCCATGGGACAAGTCCCGCACCTTGCAGAGAGGAGCTTGGGAGACTATGTTCTACCAACGGTTACATGGGCACAAACATGCATAAGGCTCCCAGCAATAGAAGCCAACAATTTTGAAATCAAACCTGCTATTCTAAGTATGGTGCAGAACACAATCTAGTTTGGAGGGTTGCCATATGAAGATCCACATATGCATATTGCAAACTTCCTGGAGTTGTGTGCCACTTTCAAATATAATAGTGTTACTGATGATGCCATTCGGTTGAGGCTTTTCCCATTTTCACTCAGGGACAAAGCAAAAGTTTGGTTGAACTCCCTGCCAACAGACTCCATCTTCACATGGCAGGATGTAGCTCAGAAATTCCTGCATAAGGTTGAACTTTTATATATCCTAATCGAAATATAAGACAAATTAGTTAACCTGCTATCTTAACAAATAAGAAAAAGTCATTGTTGTTGCATTAAAGATTGAAAAAGAGTGGATAGTTGAGGATATTGAAAGCCCTATTTCCAATAACTGATTTAAATCAAAGCATACTTAGGTTAATTCCTGCAATTTACTCTAGCTAGTTCTTAGATAAAAACCAAGAACATCCCTACGATTGCCAAATAGATACCATAGATTAGATAACCGGTAATTGATAACCTGTCTCTGTGGACGATATTCGGTCTTGCAGACTATATTACTTGAAGCGATACGTACACTTGCGTGAGCATAAGTAAAATCGCTAACAAGGCGCCGCGGCGCCAAAACTCCAGCGAGACAGCGCTTCGACCCTGCACCCCTAGCGTCGCGACACATTCGACGGTAATTCCAGATATTCCCGAAAATTCCCCAAATTCACCTAATCCAGCCCAGAGTCTTGGTCCAGTCACATGCAGTCAATGAGGTATTTTTAAACTAAAAAGACATTTCAATTTGAATTTTAATGTTATGAAATTCCCCTTACCCCGTAGTCCCGTGTCTGCCTTAAATGACCATAATTGGAAAATTGTCATGACCGAATAATATAATGCTCTTATTGATAATAAGATGTGGGAGTTGGTACTCCGTCCATCCGGTATTAATATTATTTGGTCTATGTGGATTTTTGTTCATAAGGAAAATTCTGATAGTTCATTTGCAAGACATAAGGCTAGACTTGTAGGTGATGGTAAGACACAACAGGTTGGTGTGGATTGTGGTGAGACATTTAGCCCGGTGGTCAAGTCGGCTACCATTCGCACTGTGCTCAGCTTGACTCTTTTAAAATCATGGTCCATTCATCAGCTAGATGCGAATAATGCTTTCCTACATGGTGATCTTCAGGAAACAGTTTATATGCATCAGCCTTTGGGGTTTAGGGATACTAGATATCCGAATCATGTTTGTCTATTGAAGACGTTCTTGTATGAGCTTAAGCAGTCTCCACGGGCTTGGTATAAGAGGTTTGCTGATTTTGTTTCGACTCTGGGTTTTCGCACAGTAGATCTGATAATTCATTATTCATATATCGTCGAGGGTCTTCCATGACTTATATATTGTTATATGTTGATAATATTATCTTGACCGCCTCTTCTGATGCTTTGCGAAGGTCTATTATGACAATGCTCAGTTCTGAGTTTGCCATAAAGGACTTGGGCCCATTGAGTTATTTTTTGGGGATTGCAGTCACTCGTCATGCAGGAGGATTGTTATTATCACAGAGGAAGTATGCAACAGAGACCATTGAGAGAGCTGGGATGTCATCCTGCAAGTCCACTTCCACTCCAGTTGATACTAAACCCAAGTTGGGTGCTGCAGCTGACTCTCCATATGAGGATCCGACCCGCTATCGCAGTCTTGCAGGCGCCATTCAGTAACTGTCGTTCACGCGACCTGATATTACATATGTCGTACAACATGTATGTTTGTTTATGCATGATCCTAGAGTTGAACATATGAATGCGCTCAAACACATTCTTAGGTACATTCATGGAACACTTGAGTATGGTTTGCATTTATATCCTTCGTCGATGTCTACACTTGTCTCCTACACAGATGCTGATTGGGGTGGTTGTCCTAACACCAGACGGTCTACGTCTGGCTATTACATGTTTTTAGGTAATAACTTGGTCACGGTCCGCGGCGTCAATCAACGCTTTCACGTTCAAGTCGCGGTAAGTATAGAGGGTAGCCAATGTGATTTCTCGAGTCGTGGGTTACGAAATCTACTATTGTAGTTTCATTGTCTATCGGTATGCTACCGTGTATTGTGATAATATAAGTGTCATCTACCTTCTCGTAATCCATTCGACCAACAGACTAAACACATAGAGATGGATATTCACTTTGTTCGAGAGAAGGTAGCCAAAAGACAAGTACGAGTCTGCCATGTTTCTTCAAGATATCAAATTGCAGACATCTTTACAAAGGGTCTTCCCTCGGTCATTTTTGAAGATTTTAGAGACAGTCTCAGCGTACGAAGACCGTCTGCTATGACTGCGGAAGTGTGTTAAAGTGTAACGAGATACAGTGGCCCAAGCCGTGTGGGCCCCTTCCCTTTTACCTTGTATATTTGGTGATATTAAACTTAGATTTGTACCTTAATTAGTAGTGTAATATTACCATAATTGTACAATTACTCTTCAAATAGAATAGAGATTCCTAGGTAGAATAGGAAGAGGATCTTCCTTGTAACTTGTATATATATGTCTTTCATTAATAAGAATAATCAAAGAAATTATTTCTTTCAGTCAACTTTACTCCCTTACGTTTTTGGCTCAAAAATGGCCACCCCGTTAGTCAGCTAGCTCAAAAATTGCCCTCCAACTAGCCAAATAAGTCAAAATACCCTTCGTGCTAACGTTTACTCCAAAACAAGGAAAAGTGGACAAATTTCGCCTTTGAACTATTTGAAACGGGGCAATTTTGCCCGGCTGAATAGTTAGGAGAACCAATTTTGACATCCTCTTTGTAGGACACTATGCTTGATCCAACTGCTATGTTTTCACTCCTCTTTGGGAGCGAACTTTTTGAAGACTACATCGGACATCTATCTATGGCATCAATGGCTTCCTCTGAATTAGTCAGCGAAAATGACAACCCTGAAAAGGTCCATGATAGACTCAAGGCAAGTATCTCTGGAAGTTCAATAACATCCAAATTATATATGTGACCAGTTTTTGGCAGTTCCGCTGTAAAAATCTGTCAAGAAAATTAAGATATGTCTGATATCTCTTTCTAGGACTAAATGTTCGACAGAAAAGGAACATATCTTGTTTTTCTTTAGTTCACATATTACCTATTTTCAGTTGATTCACTATAATGTGACAATTTTATGAAGGGTGTCCAAAAGGAAAGGGAAGAAAAGCTTGCTAGAATACTCAAAGATATTATTCAACAGTACGTTCGTGGTGATAGAGTGGGATTTATACGCCATGTAGAGTCTGAAGCTGAACGGCTTTCACAAGCAGGTCAGCTCACTACTTATGACAATAAATTCTGCAATATGCATTGCCGTAATCCACCGAGTTACAGAGTTTAGCATGAAAAATGTTAGAGGTCCTCATGAAACAAGGACAACACGAAAATGCAGTGAAATCAATTTGAATCGTCTTATATTAGAAGAGAGCTAAATCAACAAAAATCTTAATTAGAACCTGCCATTAAAAGATTGATTGGTTAGATAGGAAAACATGGAAATGAAAAAGTATAATCTTATTAATTCCTCTCATCTTCTCTCCTTTCCTTTCCTACATATCAATCTAAGATCAGTCAGATAGAACTCAATGAATATACTTCATAAATAGAATCTTTTATGCAGAAGGTTATTTCTTGTAACTTTTCAGTTTCATTTCTCTAACCTCTGGTTCCATTGATTTCATAAGTAAACAATGCACTTCTTACAGTTCATTGACTTATGTTGAGCAGATTGAAAGTGGTCCAGTTCCCATTCTCTGAAAATTTTCTCCACATTTTCCCTAGAATTGTTATTTATTTGTCTCTCAAAATATACATTTTAGTTCTTCATAATGCGACTTTTTCTTCTTCATCCATCAAACATAAGTGTGCGTTTGTTTTCCGTTAACAGCATTTGGAGCTGAGATTCTTCAAACAATTGGATACATATACACACGACAGGCATCCCAAGAGTTGGGAAAGAAAGCAATTTACTTAGGAGTTCCATTTGTGGCCGAGTGGGTTCGCAACAAAGGTCATTTCTGGAAATCACAGCTTACAGCAGCAAAAGGTACAATTTCATCATTTCACTCAAGATCCCCCTCTACCTGTATCTTAATGTGGTGGACTACAATGTCTTATTTTAGGTGCTTTTCAACTGCTGCAACTTCAAGAAGATGTTCGTCGCCAGTTTAAAATGGATGGCAGTGGCCCTGAAAACGACGTTGAATCACATCTAAGATTAAACAGAGAAACACTAATGAATTCATCGTGGAAACTAAACGCTGTAGACATTGAAGTAACTCTTTTGCATGTCTGCCAATTGGTAAGCCCTAAGTTCAAAATTATCCCTTTCTCATATCAGTTCTTTGTTTCTCCAAGCTGTTATATTCTTCACATTCACTTTCCCATGCATCCTTTGCTGATGTTGCTACGTTTAACGGGCTTATTCTTGAAAGACGTTTGTGTCACTTGAGTTACTCACGAGTAATCATTCAGGTGCTACAAGAAGGAAATGTGAAGAAGGAAGAAATCAAGAAACGAGCGATGGCTTTAAAGATTTTGGGAAAAATATTTAAGGTAGGATTAAGCATCCTCTTCTACACAAAGTCCAAAAGTTTCAAATCTCAACCAACTTGGTGTCTTCCAATCGTCGTTTACTCTCAACTTTCTAATACTGTCTCAGACAGGAAATTATGTTATTATTAAAATACTAATTCAGCCTACTTAAGTTTTTGTACTTTCATGTATAAGATTGTTTTCTGGTTGATGATGTTTCATTTTTCATTTTTATTGTGAAGAGGGAGAAGTGTGTTGGAACATCAAAAAAGAAGACAATAGGTGATATAAATGCTGAGGAAACCAGTTCAGATAGCAGTGATGATGAGGAAGACTCACCACGAACACTAAATTATAGAACTCCTCTACTCACGCAGGTTTACTTCTTGCTTTCATTTACTCCTTCACTTAGCATCACTTGAAACAAATAATTGTTAGAGATTGGTCCTTTAATGTATTGGCTAACTACTTATTTCCAAACCTGTCATTTGGTAAAAATATGCACATTACTATGGCATGTCCTTTTCGGTGAAGAGGTTCATAAGGCTTAGGGAGGTATTGTGGTAAAAAGAAAAAGAGCTAAGATCATGGAAAGACAAAATTTCTATTACATAGTTGAAAATTTATAGCAAAAATAGGTAGAAACTATTTTGTACTTTTTGAAAAACTAAGCAACCATTGCATAAGGTTGGAATGCTCAAGGCTGAGCAAGATAGAAGACTGATTCAGTTCCTCATGGGACTAGATGAGGTCTACACTGCTGTGAGAGGAAGTATATTGATGATGAACCCATTGATTCTCTATTCTAATCCAAGAAGAGAAACAAAGGGAAGTGAAGACTAGGAGCCAGTTGAATATGGGATTCACCTCATTGAATGCTCATGGATCACCTAGTGCAAGTGGCTCAGCTAATGCAAGTTTCAGAACAAACTATCAGACCAACAGAGGAAACAATTATTTTTAGGGGAATAATCAGTATAACAAATAGGTTCAAAGTCAGCAACATGGTGCAAGTGGATCAGGGACATACATAGGAGGATATAACTCTAATAGGACTCAGTTGTTTTGCGACTACTGCAAGAAAACTGGTCACACAAAAGACAAGTGTTACAAGTTGCATGGTTTCCCTCAAGATTTCAAATTTACCTAATGCAAAAATGGGGGTTCTGCAGCAAATGTACATGGAGGAGGATACAATGACTGACAACAATAGAAAAGGTGTTTATTCTGATCAAAGGTCCTACCACAACAATAATGAGAGTGTGCAAAACCTAACAAAAGAACAATACAACTAGTTACTCAATTTTTAACAACAATTTTCAACTTGGAAATGCAGCAGGATGGGACACAAACAACATCACCAGTGGAGAAGTGAACCTTGCAGGTATAATTACTTGTCACTCTTCTATGACAGAGATTGGTGAACTCTCTTATGTATGTAAAACATTATCTACAGACTCTTGGATAGTAGACTCTAGGGAAACAAACCATATGACCTATAACAAAAACTTGCTCACCAACATCACAACCCTGGCTTATCCCTTTTTAGTAAATCTACCTAATTGTTATAAAGTCAAGGTAACAGAAATTGGGAATGCTTACCTTAGTCCAACACTGACTCTGTACAAAGTGCTATTTGTGCCTAGTTTTGAGTTTAATCTCATTTTAGTTCATTGTCTGTGTTCAACTTCAAAGTATTGTTAGTTTCAATATATTTTCTTGCATCTTGCAGGCCCCTTCTCTGAAGAGGCCTCTAGAGATTGGTAGGGCCAGAAATGGCACTATACTATGTTTGTTCAAGATGTCACAACAACAGTTCTGGTGCACCACCTGGTTTCAATCTTCCATCATTTTCATTACAGTCATTTACTTGTTCTTCCATGCATGAGAAGCAAGTTTCATCATCACTTCCCATTGCTACTGTAAATACTTCATGCTCCAGTAATAAAGGAACTTGTTCTACTTTGCATTCTTCTTCTACTTCTGCATTGCATCCTTGCTTGTCTTCTACATCTCATGAAAACTGCATTGATCTTTTATGGCATCAAAGACTAGGACATGTGCCCTTTGTGAGAATGAAAGGAATATATACACTACCCAATTTTGCTTTCAAACAACCATTTATGTGCCAAATTTGTCCAATGGCCAGACAATCCAGAAAATGACTATCAGAAAACGTCACCTTCCAGTACCAAAATCTTTGACTTTTTACACATTGATCTCTGGGGACCATATCACATTTCCACTCATGAGAATTACAAGTATATCCTTACTTGGGTTGATGACTTTAGTAGATCAACATGGACACATCTTTTAAGTTACAAAAACAATGCCCTCTAAGCTATCAAAGTTTTATTTGCCTCATAGAAAACCAGTTTTCAACCACTATCAAAATTGTTAGATCTAACCATGGATTAGAATTTACAAACAAAGATTCAATGCAAATTTTCCAAGAAAAAGGCATCATTCACTAAACTACATGCCCCTACACACCACAACAAAATGGTGTAGTAGAGAGGAAACACAAACACCTCTTAGAAATAGCAAGAGCTCTTCTTTACCAATCCAAACTACCCTTTAGATATTGGAGAAAATGTATATTAACAGCCATATATTTGATAAATAGACTACCCTCAACAGTGCTGAAAAATAGATCACCATATGAACTGTTATATCAAAAGGAACCAAGTTACACACACCTAAAGACTTTTGGCTGTTTATGCTTTTCTACCGCCCTAAAAAACCACAAAGACAAATTTAAACCAAGAGCCACCCATCATATCTTTGTAGGATATCATTTTGCATCCAAAGGTTACAAGATTCTAGATTTGGCCACAAAGACATTGCATGTTTCCAGGGATGTCATTTTTTATGAAAGCATTTTTTCCTTTCTCTATGTGTACTGCTCAGACAACCTTTCCTTCTATTCTTAAGATGGTGAATGATAACTTTATAATTTGAATCCTGGCACAAGTAGCATGGATACAAGTCATCTAGACAAAAGTAAGAATGTCAATCCTGTTATGCATGACTTTATTACTCTCAAACCTCTGCCAAGATTTCCTAGCTTTCCAGGAATATACCGAAGCAACGCTTGCACCCGAGCAGACAATCGCGTGCGCACCTTTTAGTAGAGACTGCAAAACATAAACGGTAAGTTTTCTTGTGTCTTTGCTGATTTCAATTGTGACATAATCCACGAATTTGTTGGGGCAAGTAAGTTAACAAAATTTTAAACTTTCGCTGTGCCTTACTTGTGTGTTTTAGACCCAACAAAACCCGACATGTTTCATGGGTGGCAACATCATAGCAACCATGCTTCTCATTATAATGGAAGAGTATTGGTAATATAGAGGTCTGATTGGTTTGTAGTTAATATTGATCGGGAAACAACACAAAGTGTCACTTGTAGAGTGAAATTTATCCCTCTACAATTGGAGTATGTGGTGACTTTTGTGTATGCTTATAATTTGAAAGATGATAGGAAGGAGTTGTGGCACCACTTGCATCAACTGAGTGGGACTATGACAGTACCCTGGGTAATATTAGGAAACTTTAATGCTGTTTTATGTAATAAGGACAGACTGGAGGGTAATCCAGTTACTTATGCAGAGGTTGTTGATTTTTAGAATTGTATTGATATGTGTGGCCCGGAGCAAATGTCAATTTCAGGTTGCAAGTATAACTGGAATGACAAACAAGATGTTAGGATTTTCCCAAGATTGATAGAGTGTTGATGAATGGTGAGTGGGTGGACAGAATGCCTGATACTGTGGCTCTTGCACTTTCAGAGGGCATTAGTGATCATTTCCCTATAGTGGTGTAGCTGGTACAAACGAGGAATAAGAGGAGGTCAGTTAAATATTGTAACTTATGGAGTACCCATCAGGATTTTGGAGGTATAGTACAAACAGTGTGGAACCAGCAAATGGAAGGATACACCATGTTTAAGGTGGTGAGGAAGCTAAAGTTATTAAAGCAACAATTGAAAGTATTGCATAAGCAAAGTTTTATTGATGTGCTTGTGCAGGCTGAACATGATAAGGCAATTTTGAAGAAAATTCAGATGGATCTTCAACGTGATCCTTTGAATAGAACTCTTCAGAAGGAGGAACAATCATCGAGTGGTCAGTTTAGGTTTGCCCCGGCTGATTCATTCTTGATGAAGAGGAGTAAAGCTACTTGATCGAGACAAGGGGATGATAACACTAAGTACTTATTTTCCATTATAAGGAAAAGGAAATTGATACATGCTATTACACAGATTCAGGATGAGCAGGATACATGGCAGTATGAACAGGATAAGGTGGCAGATGTGTTTGTGAGGTACTACCAACAACTTTTGGGGACTGGTGGGGCTGCTAGGAAACAAGATGATGGAAGAATATTTGATCAAGGACCAAAAGTGTCACTTGCCCAGCAGTATGAATTGCTACAAACTTTCTCTAAACATGACATTAAGAAAGCCATGTTCAGTATTAATATAAACAAGAGTCCTTGTCCGGATGGGTATGGGGGTGGATTCCATAGAGCAACTTGGGATGTGATTGGGGATGATATTTGTGCTGCTATAATGGAATTCTTTAGTACTAGTAAGCTATTGATGCAACTAAATGCAACCATGATTTCTATCAATCCTAAGGTGGATAGTCCAGTGAATGCTAGTAAGTATAGGACTATTGCTTGTTGTAATGTCCTTTAAAAATGTATTTCCAGGCTGGTCTGTAGTAGATTGAACATTGTCTTGCCTTCTTTAGTGAATACAGGTCAAGCTGCTTTTGTCAAAGGCAGATCTCTGATCCAAAATGTTTTTGTGTGTCATGACCTATTGAGACACTACAGTAGATAAACCTCCCCTAGATGTCTAATGAAGATTGACCTTAGGAAGGCTCATGATATGTTCAAATGGGAATTTGTGAGAGAGATGATGGATGGCTTTGGTTTTCCCCCCAAGTTCACTCATATAGTTGTGGAGTGTGTTACCACAACTTGGTTTTCTGTTAAAGTCAATGGGGAAGGGTGTGGATTCTTTCAGGGTAGGAGAGGGCTGAGGCAGGGTGACCCTATATCTCCTCTTCTATTTATCTTAGTAATGGAGTACTTCTCCAGAATTATGACAAGAATGAGTGACTTTCTGATTTTAGATTCCACCCAATGTGCAAAGAACAACAACTTACCCATCTTACCTTTGCTGATGACCTCATGATATTTTGTAAAAGGACAGTACCTTCCGTGGAAAGGGTGATGGAAGCAATACAATATTTCACAGACACCACTGGTCTTGTCGCAAACACAAAGAAGTCAAATATATTCATTGCAGGAGTAAGTGATGAGATCAAGACTGAGTTGTTAAGGGTCACTGGTTTTGCAGTAGGGAAGTTTCCTATTAAGTATCTTGGCTTGCCTTTGTCCTACAAGAAGTGGAGTAAGTTAGAATGCTATCAACTGTGCAACAAAATCACTGAGAAGATCAAAGCTACAGCTGTCAGACATCTATCCTATGCAGGTAGAATCCAAGTGATCAATTCAATTCTGTTTGTCATTGTATAACTTCTGGGGTGCAGTGTTCCTGCTCCCACAAGGTGTACTGAAAATGGTTGACAAGCAATGTAGAGATTTCTTATGGGGTGCTACAGAGGACTCAAGAAAAATAACACTAGTATCGTGGAAATATCTGTGTTGGCCAAAAGAACAATGGGGCTTGAATGTGACGAATTGTAGATTGTGAACATTGCAACAGTGGGCAAATTGATATGCTTATTTTTACATAGTTAGGAGCAATTGTGGGTTAAGTGGGTGCATGGTGTTTATATGAAGGATGGAGATGATTTCTGGTCTCATGTGCCAAGGAAGGAGTGTAGTTGGTATTGGAAACAGTTGCATGAGCTCAAACTTAGTATGGTAAGTTGGTATAATCAAGACAGGTAGTGCCTTACCACATATGAAAAATATTATGTATCTCAGGGTTATCTATCACTGTTGGGGTCAGGGACAAGCTCAAGGAAGCAAACTTAGTATGGAGTAAGCTATTGCTGCCTAAGCATAGAGTGGTAGTGTGGTTTGCTTTGAAGCAGAGGCTTCTCACTAGAGCTCGGTTGATAAAGCTGAGAATTGATTGTGCTGATGATTCATGAGTGCTATGTGGAGTTCATAGCATAGAAGATGCAACTCACATTTTTGAAGACTGTAGCTGGACAACAGAGTTATGGAAACACATTGAGGCATGATTGGGTATTCATGTGCAACTAACAACTGTGCAGGGTACATTGGAGCAATTCAAGAAAATGCATTGGCAGAAATTCAAAAAGGAGATTGTGCCCGCAGGGTATGGAGCAATGATTTATAGTATATGGCAGGAATTTTCAGGAACCAAAGTGTAAATATTGAGTTTATAATTCAACAGATTTAGTTCATAGTTAGGGAAAAGGTGAAAATGTTTAGAGGATATAACGTAGCAAGGAAGAGTGAAGTATTCATATGCAGAATTTGTAACTAGAATACTCGAGGCCTGGTTCTGCTAGTTTTGTTAGAACTGGCAGAAAAGGTGCTCTGTAGGTGTATTAATGTTGTTGGTATGGTAATATTTTACAGTTTATTATAAAAAAAATGTGCGTACAATTTTAGTAATAAATATAACAGTGCATAATTAAAAAATCTGTCAAGTTTAACCGCTCACTCATATGAGTAAAGCAAGAACAACCTTTTTCCCCGCTACCACCGCGCCTGCAACCACAACAACAACATACCCAGAGTGTAATCCCATACGATATATGAGATCTGGGGAGAATAGAGTATACACATATCTTACCCTACCTTGATAGAGGTAGACCACTGCACCTATAACAAGGGGAGTATATATTTTTCTTCTTTTCTTGATAATGTAGCTTTCATTCTTGCAGCTAGAGACCAAAATATGTTATAATTTCAAAGGCAAAACATATGTCGATTATTCACACAAGAATTTGCGTTGGAAGTAACAAAAATTAACTCTCATCATCATATAATATTTGATTATTACCGAAAGATTTCACTCCCATCAGTAGCGTTAGAGAACTTTATTTGTAGCATTTCTTTAACCGTTCAAAGTTATCAAATTGTGGAAAAATCCGAAACGATTAGTTTTAATTAGTTTCATTTATAGATTAGTTTCATTTGCTGGAACCTGGAAGTACTAAACTTAAGAACTATATGTTCCACATATCAACTTCATCATCTAATATCACAATGTGATAAGCATTAAGAATTAAACTGATAAAAATGCTAACTAACCTAATATAACATGTTAAACTACACTAATAGCACAAAAAACTTTGCACAGTCGATGCATGTTAGCTTAAATGCTTCCTGAAACCTGATTACATTGAACTCTTCACCAAAGCAAAGACTTTATACCAGCATAAAGATGGAGGCATGCAGGCAATGAGAAGTTTTTTGTTATATCTTTTAGCCACCTATTGGAAAAAATAGAATCTTCTCCACTAAATTATTTCTCCATGTTTAGGAGTGAAACATGAAACAAGAAGTCTTTCACCAAACATTTAACACAAGAAAGGAGTTAGAGAGTAACATAATCCAACAAGTTCTCCGTGGAAAAGATTAAACAAACAGAACCGATTGGCTTGTACAGCCAAGATTGTCCAGCATAGTTTATACAGAAACGAATATGTACAAAGCCGCATTCAACCTTTTGTCCCCCTTTTTCTCCCCTCTACGAAGGAAGCCTCGAAACTCCGAAATTTCTCCTCCATAGGACACTCAGTGAGCTGGATGGAGAACACGTGCACGGTGTGCTTGGACAGAGCACACGCAGTGCACTGATGTTAAGTTCAAGCAGCCGCTAATGATTAGTGAATGTCGCTCGGAGCAAGTGTGTAGAGCAGGAAATGCTTCGCATACTGCCTGAACGGCGGGAGGTGTGAGAGCAGTGCACTGGCTGATATTAAGATTCATAAGGCCTTCATCCTCGTACCTGTGCTTCTTCATAGACGCCCACATCTCGTGCTTGTTCTTGACCTGACTCTGAGCCAGAGAGTACATTGCTCTGTCGGTGATGTTCTGGCAGAAGTATAGACCGAGGGATCTCAAGTGAGGGCAATTGTTTGCCAGAGCAATGACACTCTCATCTGGACAACATAGATAATAGATACATTAAACAGATAACTAAACCAAGAAAATGACTCGAATTGGAGGCATCAGCAACTTTATCTCAAATTTCAGTAGAAATAAGAGATGCTGCCATCTCAAGAAGTAGACAGTAGGACATTCCTGAGTACACTCGACAAGCAAACGAGAGGAAACACAGACCTCTAAGCTAACTTGGAACATTAGTCGTCTTGTAAACAATGCTATAACAGGTTGAGAGCAATGATCATGAAAATTCATAACAAAAACATTCACACAACAAATAGAGACATCTAACAATCAGATAGCAGATTGAAATTTATCTGACACTCAGATAGTTTATCTACTATAATACAGCTTTACTAAGCTACAGGAAGATTACAACAGCAACAGCATACCCAGCATACCCTGTGTAATCCTTGGAGTCTGGGAAGCTACAAGAAGACTAAAAAAAGATATGCCTAATGTCCATTTTATCATTCACTTTCAGACACAAATAGACATAGGAATCAACGGGTAGCCTAATTGTCAACCAGAAATTTTAATCTTCACCGACAAGGTCATAGATCCAGTACCTTACATGCAAAGGATTTGTGGTTGATAATAAAATCTCAAGGTCCCTCACATGCATCCAAATCATGTTTTGACTTGTTATCATTTCCTAAAAGACAATATATTGCATGAATATCTCCTTCCAGTTAGTTACTAACAGGACATGAATAAATTGTTTTCTTTTGAAAAGATCTATTATATGTAAAATCTCTAGAATTCCCGAATACAACTAAGTCCCAATAAGTTAAGCATAGGCTAATCCCAGTCAGTTTAGAAGTAAACATACCACTGTTAAGGAAAATATCAGATATGAAACCTAACCAGACACATATTTTACCTGTTATAAGGACACAGCCACACAGATCAAGGAGTCTGAGATCAGGACACCCATAAGCCAAACTCATCACACCTTCATCACCAACTATGTCACACCACCCTAGATTTACAGTATGTAATCGGTTACAGTAATAACCGATAGCCTGCAAGGACCAATATGAGTCATTTCGGTTAGAAGAGCCAATGGGTTTTTTGAAGGGCTTTTTTCATTTTTTTGGCCCGTCAGCCAATATTAATTACGCTCACTAGACAAAATATAGTATATAACCTGATTATGTATATTATATGTATTTTTTGTATACCATATGTATATTTATACTTAACATACAAAACCTGTACATTTGCTTGCTATTATTCTTTTGAGTGGTCCAAAAATGTAATTATTCCTTTTCTTAAGTGCTCTTATAGGTCATTTATGAGGTCAAGACATATACCTTCAATGCCTTATCAGTTGCAGCTTTAACACAACCACAAAGGTTTAAGACTCTTAGTTGTCGGCAACGCTCAGCGAGGTATGCAACTGCATTATCACTGAAAGCAGAGCACCCACTGATATTCAGCTTCGTAAGGTTTGGACAGCCGTGAGCTAAAGCATAGAGGGAACGGTCAGTTAGCTTAAAACTCTTGCTGAGATCAAGGTCTTGCAATTCATGACAGTGATTGGCAATTATCTCGACACCATTGTCCTGAAGTTGTGGTAAATCTTGTCTAAGAGTTAGAACCTCCAGCTTCGTGAACTTGGGGGCAAGTGTTAGCACTAAGTTGTTCATATTCCTCTTGCACCTGAGGGAAAAAATTGTTGCACAACTTAGAAACCGATATAACACCAAAAATCAACAAGGGAAAGATTACTCACATATACATTTTTTTATCAGCAGTTTTAAATTGATACATGAGGGCACAACTATCTAATACTTCATCCGTCACATGAGACCACCTTATGTGAGGCTCTTTTCTTTTTGGTCAGTGCCAAAGAATAACACTGATGATTTATAGCCACACAAATATCTAACACTTATTCTAGACCACAAGTTTCAAAAGTCTATTCTTAAACTCCGTGTCTCGTCAAACTAAATTGGGACGGAGGGAGTAATCCATATCTATGTGATCCAATTCACAAGAATGTCAACTCCCACAATACTAATACCAGCAAAATAGGGAAATAAAACCAAATTGTAATAAACAAGAGGGGTTAATAAACTAACTCTACAAATCAAGAATTTGGCAAGCAAGCAAGCAAGACAACTTGTAAATGAGCCCCAAAAAAAGAAAAGGAAAAATATGAAATAAAGGCAAAAGCACCATCATACCCAAGTTATGTTCTCCTGTTCAACTTTCTGAGCACTAAAACATAGATATAACTTCCAGAAGTCCAAAATGAAGCACATAGAAAAAAGGTAAGAATTTGCCACAGAACAGAGCAATAACCATTATGCTATGATTATATTTCTTAATTGGGGCTTATCAGATACAAACACATGTAATCACCATCCTCCAAGTCTTGCACTTACAAATCCTATGGGAAATTTTCAGTCAATTCTTGAACATCTAACCTTAGTTTCAAACTCAAACTTTCTTCAACAATATTTACAAACCCCTTCCCCAACAAACTAAAAAAATAATGAAAACCTCCATTCTGTTCTGCAGTTGATCAATTATAAATGATATCTCAAATAGATTGATCAGGCATATAGGACCAACATAGTTTAAAAAAATAAAACTTTGTGTTGACTTGACTCCCCTGATTTCAATAATAGACCATCTATAGTCAAATAAATGAAGAACAAGAACTACCTTTTATCAATCACATCAAGCAAAGTACATAATCTAATAGTAAAACCTTGAATTTTTGTGGAAAAACAAACAAGGGACAAGAGAAAGTGATTACCAAGAAAGGGAAAAATGAGTGAGTCCCCAAGAAATAGCATCTCTCCAACCACTGCAAACACCAGAAGCAACAATCACCGTCCGATCATCAACAAGTGAAGCAATCCTCAACAACAACTCCATAGGTATATCTTTCCACTCTCTGATCATCACCCCACCCTCCATTTTACAACTCCTATTATTCACCATAAGCTTCTCAAAACTCAAGTCTTCTACCCCTATCATTTCCTATTCAAAGCTCTTACCTTTACCTCTATATATCTATATATACAGGACACAGACAGAAAAGGGTATCCTCTTCTTGATGTTTCAAACACCTTTGACTTTAGCCTATACTACTGTATCATCAGTATTTCTAGGCAAAAAGAGGTTCATGGGGAAACAAGTTAGCAACATGTGTCATCACACAAGTTGTACAAACAAGTAAAGTCTGTCCACGAAAATTCTAGAAATACTCACGACTAATTTATCCATCTCAAAGGTGGAATAAAATAATTTCCAAGGTTAATGAAATAAAGTGAGTCCCATCGTTAATTTTGGACTTCATTTCATATTAGGTTTGATAGAATGTATAAATTAATTTCAGGATAAATTTATATCTTCTATCAAATAAAATATAAAACTAACCTCAAACTTAATGCTGAGATATTTCAGCTTATGTTGCGTACTAAACGTTCAACCAAACCTTTTGGAATTTGGAAATGAAAATGAAAATATTACTACTAATGTAAATTTTTCCAAGATGGTATAATAACTAGGAGACTTGCAAGAAGATGAGGGACGCGTAACTTGTAAAATTATTATCATGTGATCAGAAAGTTATGAGTATAAATTGCAAAAATATTTTTTTGTAAAAATATGAAAAAAAAAAGTGTATAATAAATTTTTGTGATTCAGTATTTATGCATAATAAATTATTATCATGTGATCAGAAAGTTAATACTTTTGTAGCTCATGCTACGTCTATACATACAGAAAAATAAGGGGGAGGGAACTGCAAGGGTAATCAAGTTGGTGGAGTAGGAGAGCGCGAGATCGAAAGGTCACGAGTTCGATTCCCCCTGTCAACACTTTCTTGGTTGAGTCATACGCGTGACTGCAAGTGTGATTACCTGACTGACGTGATTTGCAGGTTATCATGCGTCGGTCAGGGTTTCACGTCGTCTTGTAAAAAATAAGCGGCGGATTTTCCGTCATAAAAAAAATAAAAAAATAGGGGGGGGGGGGAGGGGGTTAAGATATAGGGTTCAAAAGGAGAGATAGAGAGGTCGAATGAAACTGGAGTAGATTTTTGTGAAACGTTAACGTAGGAACATCGTAAGGGACATGAATTGGGAGATGCGTAACAACACACGTATCATTAGGATATGAAGGGGTGATATCCAAGACAAGTAATAAATGTCTTTACATATTATTTTTTATTACTAAATCATACTTAATTATACACATTCTATCAAATTTATGATTTAATTATGATAAATTAATATAATTTGTGATTACTATCGAATGCAAATAAATTTTACCCTATAATGATATTTACTCTAACTCAATACAAAATAATAAATGTTTTTACATTTTTTTTATTACTAAGTCATACTTAATTATACACATTCTTACCAAATTTATGATTTCATTATGATAAATTAATATATTTTGTGATTATTATCAAATGCAAATAATTTTACCCTATAAATATTATGCAATCAGTATGTACACTATTCCCAAATATGGCGTATGCTATAGATATATTTTTCATCAGTTATCTCTTTGGTGTCATTCATCCTAAATTAATCAATTTTATGTTGGTTTCAATTTCCATACGTAATTCTCTATTTTTATTTGACCATAATTATTTGAAATTAAGTTATATAGTATTTGATATCGTCGTTTGTTATTGTAAGATGATATTAATCTCCCTTGGGGAGTCTTCTCATTAATATCAAAGTATATATATAGTACAATATTCATCCCTTATACAATAGGAATCCTAAGCCTATACAAAATAAGAATCCTAGTCTTATCATAATTATATTTACATAATATATGGAATATATTCTAATTATGGGGTAGAGATGGAATAATGTCTATATACACGTTTACACACCCCCTCAGTTGGAGCGGGAGCAGGCCAGACGCTGAGACTGAATCTGAAGTCAAGAAATAACTGTCTGGGAAGTTATTTGGTAAATATGTCTGCATACTGATAGGATGACGGAACATGTAACACTCCGACATGGCCTAGCGCAACTTTTTCACGAACGAAGTGTAAATCTATCTCAATGTGCTTGGTTCGCTGATGTTGAACCAGATTATGAGAAAGATAGATGACAGAGATATTATCACAGTACACAATAGATGTCTGACGCAAAGGACACTGAAGTTCTAACAGTAAATTTCTGAGCCAACAAATCTCAGCTACCACATTTGCAACGCCTCTGTACTCGATCTGCCTTTGGAGCGAGATAGGATAGCTGTCGCCGCGGACAAGAAATCAGATTATACCCTAAAAATACACAAAAACCGGAGGTGGAGCGTCGCGTGTCCGGACACCCTGCCCAATCTGCATCCGTATAAGAGAGCAACCTGTTTGGTGCAGAGGGGTATAAGTGCAAACCATAATCAAGTGTGCCCTTAATGTATCAGATAATACGCTTAAGAGTAGTGAAATGAGACTCTCTGGGGGCATGCATGAATAGGCATACATGCTGAACATCATAAGCAATGTCTGGCCTTGTAAATGTGAGATACTGAAGTGCACCTGCAAGGCTCCTATAGAGTAGGGTCGGAGACTGGAGCACCATCCATAGCACTGAGCTTAGATTTTGAATCAACTGGAGTAGGTGAAACTTTGCAATTCGCCATCTTAGCCCTGTACACGATCTCCTCTGCATACTTACACTGACACAAGAACATGTGGTTGGCAGACCTGGTCACTGATATTCCCAAAAAATAACTCAGCTTTTCCAAATCATTCATAGCAAATTCGGACTTAAGCAAGACAATAATCTCATTTTTCAACCCGTCGGAGGAGGAAGTAAGAACAATATCATCCACGTAAAGTAATAAGTAAGCAGTTCTACTACCTCGATGAAAAATGAAGAGTGATGTATCACTCTTTCTGCATACAAACTTAATCTGTAAGATATACCTGGCAAAACGATCATACCACGAACGGGGGCCTGTTTCAGGCTATATAATGACTTACGGAGACGACACACATAGTGATGAACTGTTGGTTGAGTGAACTCTGGCGGCTGATGCATGTAGACTGTCTCTTTCAGATCCGCATGTAAGAATGCATTCTTCACATCAAGCTGATGGATCGGCCAATGTTTGCCCATGACAATGCTCAAAACTGTGTGAATGTGTTAGACATATTTTATATACACTTTTTGAGTCATTTTAGTTAGTATTTTACTCATTTCGTTTGTGTTTAGTACAATATTAGATCTGTTTTTCTTTCTTTTGAGTCACAGGGTCCTAAATGGAGAAATGACAAAAAAAAGATGAAATGAGCTTGATTTAGATGGAATTGCACACTAAAAGAGCCAAGAAATGAAGCCTAAGAAGTCCCGGGAAACATAGGAGAAATCAGACGAAGTCCGGACGAGAAAATGACAAAAATCTGAGAATGGGACGTCGCCGACACCGCGGTGCCCAAAGATCTGCGAGTTCGGATTAGCTACAGGACTTCCGGCATCGCGGCGCCACCAGCGAGACCGTAGTGCCGCGCGTTTTCAGTCCGGCGAAATTGGCGAGCGAAGGGTCCAGGGCACACGATTTTTGTAGTATATAATCCCTAAAACCCTGACCTAAGGGAGACATCTTGTACATAATTCCACATTTTACTTTGGGGGAGGCAGGAAAGGAGGCAACAACACAAGATTGGAGACAACTTTGGTTCAAGTTTCATTTTATTTCCTTTTATTTATTTCAGTTTATGTTGGTTTGTATTAGTTCTTGACATGACAATGTTTAGGAGCTAATTACTTTACTAGGGCTTTTCTATTGAATCACTTGAACCTCTATTTCATGAATTAAGACATTAGTTTGATTTCTTCTTCACTTGATTAAGATTTATTCAATATTCGGCATGAATGTTTGATAGTTAACTGACCATTAATTATCATAATCTATATGATTTCGAATCAAGAACCGAGAGGAGAGATTTGAATATGCTGTAATTGAATAGACATAGGTTAAAATCGCGGACGAAAGTACCCCGATACTTGTGTAGCATTATAGGTTATTGTTCTTAATCCTCCTATGTGGTAAATCCTATCATAGAAATATAGAAGGGTTTTGCACTGGAGTTGAGTGATTATATATCCTAACCGGAATATAAGACAGTCTAGTTAACCGTTATCTTAACGTAGAAGAAGTCATTCTAGTTGCATTAAGGATTGAAAAGAGTGGATAATCGAGGATATTAGAAGCCCTAATTCCTTCATAACTGATTTAAACCAAAGTATTATCATAATTAGTTTATTATCTGCAATTACTTAGCCTTAGTTATTAGATAAAAATACAAATAAATTAACGTTCACCAAATAGAAACTAAAGCTTAGATAATCGGTACTTGATAACCAGTCTCTGAGGACGATATTCGGTCTTACCAGACTATATTACTTGTAACGATACATATACTTGCGTGAGCACGTGGAAATCGCCTAACAAGTTTTTAGCGTCGTGCCGGGAACTGGCGTACTTTCAATATCGAATTATCTATTCTTATTTTTAATTTGCTTGCTCAATGAACACGTTTCTAACTTGTTCTGCGAGCATTTTTTTATCAGGTTTTTTTGTGTTTTTCTTATTTTGTAGGTAAAGTTCGTGTGTAAAAAAAAAATAGGACACATGGACTACTACCATCAGAGGCAGTGGAATCATCAACAACAACCTAACCCACTGATGGAGATGGCGATCAATGTACCGCAAGAAATCTGCCTAGCGACACAGTTGTGGGGGGTGATAAGCAGAATGACGAACCTGAACCACAACAAGCTGTTGAGAATAATGAGGAATTGAGAGAGATAGTTAGTGTAGAGAAAGAAGAGGTTTCTGAGATCCAATTTTTCACCTTTTTGGATTCCTTTGAATTTCTTTTTCCTATACCCGTTGCAGAAAATACACCTCCAACTATCATTGCTGAGCCCCAACCAGAAAGTCCATACCCTCAAGGGCACCCCCAAAAGTTGAGAGATGTAGGAAGTTTCACTGATCCCTACATTATAGAGAGCCTTGAAGACAAGTCTGCCTTGTGTAATTGGGGGATAATCTTAGATATGAGGCCCTTGTTTGAAAAAAATGTTGTAGGAAAAGTGAGACCTGCAACAATAAATTTAAGGATTGCAAGCAGTTCGCAGAAGGATCCACTGGGCACTAGTAAAGATTAATTGCGTCCGGCTAAATGACGTTAAAAACAACGCTTGTTGGGAGGCAACCCAATATTTATTAATTATGTTAGTTTGATTTTCTGTTTTAGTTTGTTTTATTTTGTCTTGAACAGTTTCACGGTCTTGGGTTTTGTTTTATGTTTTGATGGCAGGTGGACTAGGGACCGACCCTGAGTGGAAAAGATCAAAAATGCTGGAAAAGTGCAAAAATCGAGCACAGCGTGGCGCTAAATGCGAACCACTACTGAAACTTCAGAGAGCCCAACGCTGTGCAATTTCCAGAATTTTCATTCCAGACCTCCTTTATGACCGCTGCGTTGTATCAGTAAGTTGTCCCTACTTTTAGTCTTCACACATTGTGGACAAGGTGTCGATTATGTTTGGGGGGGGGGGGGGGGGAAGTGTGTTATTTTATTTTGTATTTGGTTTTGAGTCTTTTGTTTGTGTAGTTTTATGTGTTTTTGAGTCATAATTTTTTTATGGATCATGCATGTTGTAGTTGCTAAATATATTGAGTGGATAAAGTGAGATAATGTAATGAAATTGAAAGCAAAAATCCGTGTGCTTAAATTAGATATGCCAAAAATTCATGACATCTAATTCTTGGGATATTTGTGCTTAGACTATGTGTGTCAGTTATGGAAAGAAAAGATGAAAAATGTCTAGAAAATCAGTTTGCTTGTTATTTGAGGCGAAATAGTTAAGATGTACATGTTTAGTGAGATGATTCAGACATTTCTTTGATAGTCCTTCTGACCATTCATTACCTACACTGACATGAATTGTATCACTAGTCAGCCCCTTTGAGCCTAAAATAAGATCTTTGTTTGACACCCTATGATTCCCTGTTTGTGCCATAAGTGATAATTAAAAGTTAGTGGGTTGAAAAGTGTTGAAAAAAAAACAAAAAGAGAATTGAAAAATTTGATGCACCCCAATGAAGAATATGCAAAAGCCTAAGTTTGGTGGTGCTTGTTATTTAAAATGTATCTCATTCTCTCAAAATAAAGAGGGAAAATAGGTATGAGATTAAAAAGGAAATTAAAAAGAAGGAAAAAGAGTTGAATGAAAAATGCTTATGGTACATAATTGAGCCTAAATACCTATTTTTACCTACCCGTGCCTAAGCCTACATTACAACTCTTGAAAGTCCTGATGATCTTTAATGTGTATGTCTATGATTAGTAGAGAATAATAAGTAAATAGGTCTATAACATTTTGGAAAAGATGGAATAAAATTGACATGCATAGGTTAGGTGTTTGTATTTCCATTGACCATGATCTAAGTGAATTTGCGAAATATCTAACTTGAAATTCTAGATTGCTTATTATTCATGCTATATATGTTCTAACATATTATTCCATCTTTCATCCATGATTTTGAAGAAGCATTGTTATAGCTACTTGATCAATTTCATAGAGTTTCGTTTGTTTTGTTTTCGTTTTTATTTTTGCTTTACTCGAGGGCGAGTAAAGGTTAAGTTTGGGGGTTTGTTAGTCATATTTTATATACACTTTTTGAGTCATTTTTAGTTAGTATTTTACTCATTTCATTTGTGTTTAGTACAGTTTTATGTCTGTTTTTCTTTCTTTTGAGTCACAGCGGTCCTAAATGGAGAAATGACAAAAAGAGGATGAAATGAGCTTGATTTAGATGGAATTGCACACTAAAAGGGCCAAGAAATGAAGCCTAAGAAGTCCCGAAAAGCATAGGAGAAATCAGACGAAGTCCGGACGAGAAAATGAGAAAAATCTGGGAATGGGACGTCGCCGGCACCGTGGTGCCAGCCAGCAGAACCGCGGTGTCGAGGCTCGTTTTTCCAGATCCGAGGCGAAATTGGCCAGGGGCAGAAGGGTCCATGGCACTGTCACGACCCGACCCCGGGCTGCGACTGGTGCCCTACCTGGGCACCCTTACAGGTACACATCAGAGAAAATCAGCGGAACGTACATCAAACTTATAAAAGAATTCAACAAGGCATAAACAACAGGTTAGCCGATAAGGCTACCTCCCTGGACATATATATACATATATAGCCAAAAGCAGTTACATCCTTTTTTTTTACACAACCCAATCCACAAGATATGACTACAGACCTCTAAGATTTTTGGACAAATACTATGACGGGACAAGGCCCCGTCGTACCCCTGAATATACGTAGCCATTATGACAAGCTCCGGACATTGGAGCCATCTCAAAATGCTGAACCAGGATCCTAAGCCCGCGAATCCACAACTGTGTACCTAAACCTGCTGACATGAACGCAGCCCCCCGAAGGGGGTCAGTACACAGGTACCGAATATGGAACGGAAATAAGGTACAGTAAACAGATCACAACTGTACAAAAGAATGACAGAGACAAGTATAAAAAGTAAATACCAGATCCTACCATGCCATTACAACTCATGAACTTAATCGTACATCATTATCTTTTCCCATTTTTCAATAAGAGTTATGGTCAAATTCTTACGTACATACTTAGGAAAAATCATCAAGTTCATAACCATATAACTTACTTATCTTGCATAACATAATCCGGCCCTTTTGAAGAGGGACGCCTATACTGCCCAACCCATTTTGGGACGCGATAAAATCACATAAGTCTGCCCATAAAGGTATACTGCCTGGCCCAATCTGGGACGCGATAAAGTCACATAAATCTGCCCATAAAGGTATACTGCATAAAAATAGGAAGCTTATGACCAACTTAGGGCCACATGCCCATAGTATCATTTGACAATCCTACTCCTGGGACTATTTCACCCGCATAGGTCCTGTGGACCCGCAATGAGGTAATCCGCCTCGCATGGGACTATTTCACCCGCATAGGTCCTGTGGACCCGCAATGAGGTCATCCGCCTCGCATGAGACTATTTCACCCGCATGGGCCTGGTGGGCCCGCAATGAGTACAAACGTCGCACTCGCATCATGGGTAGCAATTCCATGAAATAAGTAGTAATCCGGGGGTTTACCCCGCAAGAATAACATAACTTAGCTCAATCGGCTATCATACATAACATAAACACTACCGGCTTATTATACATAACATAAGCACTACCGGCTTATCATACATAACATAAGCACTACCGGCTTATCATACATAACATAAGCACTACCGGCTTATCATACATAACATAAGCACTACCGACTTATCATACATAACATAAGCAAGTTAAGAAATCCCCTAACTTCTTATTAACCTTATTTACATACGCTCTCTTATTAGTTTACTTAAGGCACTAACATGTCATTATAAAATTCGGGAATTTAACCCAAAGTACTACGTACCTTTATTCTTTTAAAATGACTCTTTTCCATATAAAACTTCCAAGATACTAATAACCGTAGTATCAAGTCATATCTACTTTTCAAGACAAGTCACAATACTTTTTAGAAATACATTTATCGGCTTCTAAATCAAGTGACTTCTTTCTTCAAAACCTTGAGCAATTGATGCCCTCAAATCAATTTGCCTTTTTTCATTTCAAGTCATTTCTTTGTTTACATTACTAGAGAAAACCATTCTTTTAAACTTCCATAAAGTTGTTATAACCAACTTCCCATAAAGCCGTTATAGCTCTTTATGTCTTAGACAAATTCATTCTTTTTATAACCAAGAGACTTATACTTTCAAATCAAGTTACATAGCTTTCAAAATATTTCAAGTCTCTTATCTTTTGAATATCAAGAAATCAATACTTTCCAAATCAAGTATTCTATACTTTTAAATCAAGTCATTACTTTCTTTAAGAATCAAGTCCATAACTTGAAAAATAAAGTCTCTTAACCTTTTAAGAATTTAAGGTTCATAGTCTTAAAACTTCATAACGTAAACTCTTTAAATTAAGTAACATATACTTTTGTGCGTTGTGAATAGGTTATACTTGTTTATAACGATCTTATTAAAGCAGCCATGATCTAGAAAATGTCATACAATTTTGTCTTATCTTAGCTTCTATGCAGATGGAGAATTCTACTCATTTTAATTTAATTGATTGTCGATACATTTTCTTTTATTAACGCTGCAATGGCTTGTTCGATACTTATTCTCATTCGTGCAGTAACTTAGCAAAGTCAACTCGACTCCAAATACTCCCTAACGACTCTTACCAACATCCCCCATAAGACTTGGTAAGAACTTATGATAACTTAGACGTAACTTTTTCATAGAGTAAATCAACATACATACCTCTTAACTTCTAAGAGTAGAAGGGATCATGAAATAACACCACATGTATATTTCATACATAGAATCATGCCAAAAGAAGGAAGAGGTTCACATACCTCGCGACGATTATCGACAAGTAGCAAAATGCTCCAAAGTACTATAACCTTGATAGCTATTCCATCCTTTAGTAGAATACGCTATACGTAGTACTCCAACCTATATTAGTCATAACACGTCCATTAACCTCTAGCTTCAAACGTAGAATATTCTAAGTGTAAAGTCACTAAATTCTACGGAAAATCGGACAGCACTTCCTTTGTTTCTACGTACTTTTCCACCTTTTTCAAGGCCCAAAAATCAATAACCAAACGCCACATTTAAGGCTCAATCAATCAGCTAACCAAAGGGGATTACACGCCTTAACATAACGTGTAAAATTCTGCCCCACAATTAATACAAAACTGTCCAAAGATTAAGGAAATTCTCGGCTCAAAATGTGTAACAACATAAAGTTCATTCCAATTCCTTTTCAATCCAAATTGTTATTCTAACATGTTATATAACCTCAATCGATTATAACAACTATAATCCCTTCTTTCTATAACATGCGACGGTCGTAACTAACAATTAAATTGATTTCAACATAAATGGCTAACTTGTCCATTTTCGGTTTTAACACGTCGACATGATCCGAATCTTTTCAAACTTCAATATATATACCACATGCTCATCTCTTAACTACTATAACATGTAATCTTCAATTAAAATAAGAAGATGAAGATTTTACCTCAATAAGCCCTAATAATGTCCAAGCGTAAAAGTCGATCCTTAGCAACTTTTAGCTCCTCTTCTTATGTTCCAATCCGCTCCACGCACTCCTTAGAAGCTCATGAAGAACTCCTCTTCAAGTTCCATCTTCAAAGTTGAAGAACACCTTAGGGTTTCACCTTGCGACTAACGTAAAAACGTCATTTTTCCGAGATCTTTCTATTGAGATATCCTTACAATACCCCTAGGAACCTTGGGTTAAAGTCTTGTGAATAATGAACCACAAATGAAATTTTTTGTCTTCCTAAATAGCACAAAACCGAGAGCTTTTTCTTCCACAAGACAAGTTCTTGAATTTTTTTCTAAGTATGAAAGTCATCTTGCACTAGTATAGGATATATACTACAATGAAGGGTCTAGATCAAAACAATTGGATGGATAAGATGTGGTCAATTATCTCAAGCTAAGTTGACCCTTTGACTTGGTCCATTATTATTCATCCAACAAGCCCATGTGGAGGGTGCCACGTGTCGCCCTCCCGTTGGTAAAAAATATTTCGTTTCTCGAAATTTCCATAATTGGCCAAAATATCGAAAACCTCGTGGGCCCCACAAAAACATAAAATTTCTCGGGTGGGCCCCACGTATCCAACTCTGAAAATAAAATTTCGATAAGTTCTAAAAGTCTTAAATAACAAATTCAGGAACCCAATTCTCACTAACGAGCAATTTTTCTTCTCGAGGCTCGAAATCATTTTCCGTAGGAAAAAGAAATCATTCTTTCGTTTCAAACTTAAAGTCGTATCTTCTCACGTACATTCTCTTAAACACATGTCCTGGAACTACGGGGTGTAACAGACACACGAATTTTGCAGTATATAATCGCTAAAACCCTGACCTAAGGGGGACATCTTGTACATAATTCCACATTCTACTTTGGGGGAGGCAGAAAAAGAGGCAACAACACAAGATTGGAGACAACTTTGGTTCAAGTTTCGTTTTCTCTCCTTTTATTTATTTCGTTGGTTTGTATTAGTTCTTGAAATGATAATGTTTAGGAGCTAATTACTTTACTAGGGCTTTCCTATTGAATCTCTTGAACCTCTATTTCATGAATTAAGGCATTAGTTTGATTTCTTTTTCACTTGATTAAGATTTATTCAATATTTGGTATGAATGTTTGATAGTTAACTGACTATTAATTATCATAATCTATATGATTTCGAATCAAACCGAGAGGAGAGATTTGGATATGCTGTAATTTAATAGACATAGGTTAAAATCGCGGACGAAAGTACCTCGATACTTGTGTAGCATTATAGGTTATTGTTCTTAATCCTCCTATGTGGTAAATTCTATCATATAAATATAGAAGGGTTCTACACTGGGGTTGAGCGATTATATTAATCGGAATATAAGATAGTCTAGTTAACCGCTATCTTAACATAGAAGAAGAAGTCATTCTAGTTGCATTAAGGATTGAAAATAGGGATAGTCGAGGATATTGGAAGCTCTAATTCCTTCATAACTGATTTAAACCAAAGTATTATCATAATTAGTTTATTTTCTGCAATTATTTAGCCTTAGTTATTAGATAAAAATACAAACAAATTAACGTTCACCAAATAGAAACTAAAGCTTAGATAATCGGTACTTGATAACCAGTCTCTGATGATGATATTCGGTCTTACCAGACTATATTACTTGTAACGATACATACACTTGCGTGAGCACCGCCTAACAGAATGGTAGTCGGTTTGACAACCGGGCTGAAGGTCTCACCACAATCAATGCCCTCATGCTGATTTGTGTCATTGACCACAAGTCGTGTCTTATACCTTTCAAGATCTCCATTGTCTCTGAATTTGTGATGAAATAGCCACAGACAACGAATCACATTCACCCCCTCAGGTCTAGTTACTAGATCTCATTGTGCTGTTTTATTAAAACATTAAATTCCTTAGACATAGTTGCATTCCAATTAGGGCCTTGTTTGGCCAATATAGGGTTCTTGGAAATTGGAGAAATGGTTTGGGCAGAAAAGTTAAATTGGACTTTGGGTTTGAAGATTTCATGCTTGGCACGAGTTTTCATTGAGTGAGTGGAGACATTTGTGGGCTTCAGAGTCTGAGTGGTGGTATCTGAAACATAAGGCATTGTCGGATAAGGGGAAGGAGGGGGAGAAACTGTCAGCGGCGCCACGGCGCCCCATCACTGGGCCGCGGCTCTGACGATGGGACAGATGTGAGTTGTTCAAAAATAATGAGAGAGATGGCAGGCTCGTCAAGAAAAGAGTAATCCGATTTTTGGAACTTTTTAAGATTCGAAAACGGGAATGTGGTCTCGTCGAATGTGACGTGACGAGATATGTGAATTTGACGAGTGGATAAGTTATAGCATAGATAGCCCCTATGATTCGGCGGGAAGACTCGCTATACACATGGAGTGGACTGAGGAGCTAGTTTGTGAGGGGCAGTAGAGACAACCGAATATCTGGAGATGATTGATGGGACTTTTATGATAGAGGATTTCGGTAGGGGTCATATTGTGAAGAGTGCTGGTTGGGAGATTATTGAGAACGTATTCTGACATTTTAGCAGCATAGACCTAGAAGGACGGAAGTAGGGAGACATGAATCAATAGAGTGCGAATCATATTGTTAATGGTGCGGATGATTCTTTCAGCTTTATCGTTTTGAGGGGAGGTGTGAGAAGTGAAAAACCATGCCATTATTAGTACAAAAATGGTGAAACATAGAGTTGTTGAATTCACGACCATTATCGCACTATAAAGATTTTATACCTTTTTCAAACTGTGTTTGAATGAATGTTCAAAACTCAAGAAATTTGGCAAACACTTCCGATTTAAATTTGAGAGGATACAACAAAACAAAGTGAGAAAAATCATCTAGTAGGATAAGATAGTATTTATGACTGAGAGAACTAGCAACAGATGATGTCCATAAATCGGCATGTATAATATCAAAGGGTGAAAAAATAACACTAGTAGATGAGTTAAACGGAAGACGAGTATGTTTGCCTAAAGAACAAGAAACACAGTTTTGGGCAAGCTTTCCATTACAAGTAATGAAATTATTGCATCTAAGAAAATTAAAAACTGGGGCTCCTGGAAGACCAAGTCTATTATGCCATGCTGAAGAAGAAATTGCCGCTAGAGAGATGAGAGAGCTAGATCTGGCAGCAGAGGTGGGAGTAAATGGATAAAGATCCCTCGTGCTATTACATCTCGTAAGGGGTGTCCCTATATGAATATCATTCACAGTGAAACCAAAAGGGTCAAAATTAACAGAGACAAAATTATTACGAGTGAATTTGCGGATAGAAATTAGATTCTTAACATATGTGGGACATATAGGGTATTTTGAAGGGGGAATGGATTAGGAGGTGGTGTGTAGGATATACCATAACCCTTTACTGAAATGCGGTGGCCACTACCAACTGTCACAAATTGAGGATGCTTTAAATCAAACAGTTTGAGAATATTACCTACAGACCGGGTGAGGTGAGAAGTGGCTCCAGAGTCCATGTATCAGTTGTTGTCAGGCTGTTGCATGTTGAGACTGCTGAAGGCCTGACCCAACTCAGTGGGTGTCATGCTGGATGATGGCTGCTGGAATTGGCCGTGCAGTGGGCTTGCTGTGGGTACTGGACTTGCCGAGGGGCTGGAGCAGGGCCCAACAAACCGTGGGAGAACTGGTTGTAGGGTTGCTGGTGCTAGAACTGCGGCGGCGCCACAACACTGTACGGGTATTTTTGGGGAGCCGCAGCGCTGAACTGATTCTGCGGGCCCTGTTGTTGCTGATGGTTCTGCTGTCCGCGACCCTTTCCATGACCACAACCTCCTCTACCGCGGCCCTTGTCGCCCTTTCCACCGCGTCCCTGCTGTGGTTGAGAGTTTTCTGGTGGCGTTGGATCTTGAGGGCGCGTTTCGACAGCTTATGCCTTCTGATTGTGCTCATCCTGCTTAGCACGTCGAGTCTCTTCGAGCAAAACTGCGAGCGGGCTTTGTTAAAGCTGGGTAACGGATCTGCCTGTTGAATCATGGTGGCCAATGTATCATATTCGCCTTTAGGGAGGCCAGCAATCAACTGTAACACCAGTTTGGTGTCAGTAACAGGCGAGTCGACAACAACAAGTTGATCCGTCAGGAGCTTTAACTGTTTGTTGTATTCAGTCACATTGGAAAAGTTTTCAAGACGTGTATTGTTAAATTGCTCATCTAAATACACAACACGGGTGTGCTTATTGTCCTAAAAAATTTCCTCCATACGATTCCACAAGTCACGGGTTGTGGAGTCAGATTTCATGATAGTAAGAAGTAGATCCTAAGAAATACTACCATATATCCATTGTTTGATGCCGGCGTCGAGACAACGCCAAGTAGAATCATCAACCTCCGGAGGGCGCGGAATGATGTCATCAATATGATCAAACACGTTGTAGAGACATGATTGCGAAACAGTTCAACCCAAGGAGAATACTGACTGTTTTTCTGATCAAGAAGGATGAGGATATGGTTCTTGATGTTTGTAACAGTTAGGGCGGGATGAAAAGAGGGTGACGACTTGGTGGTGGGATATGTGGAGGTAGAAGCGTCAGAATTATTGGAAGAATCCTGAGGATCCATTTAGAGAAGAGAGGAAGGAAGAAGCAAAATCAAGAATTTTGGGAGAGGAGGGGAGAAGTGCCTCGGCGGATGCCCGAGGGGGGGGGGGGGGGGCGGCAGCTGTGGAGAATTTTTTTTTATAGGATTTTTGTTTTAGGTTCTTGATACCATATAAAATGATATTAATCTCTCTTGGGAAATCTTCTCATTAATATCAAAGTATATATATAGTACAATATTCATCCCTTATACAATAGGAATCCTAAGCCTATACAAAAGATGAATCCTAGTCTTACCATAATTATATTTACACAATATATAGAATATATTATAATTATGTAGTAGAGATGAAATAATGTCTATATACACATTTACAGTTATTATTGCATCTCTTTGCTTGACTTTAAGGAATTATAGTAATGTTTTCAACGTGGATGAATATTTAAGAAGCACATAAGATTAGACTTTTAAGATGTTTATTTAGAATAGTGACATTTAGAGTGATGCAGGATAATAAAGTTACATTGTCTTGGATAAATTTTTATTTTTAATTAATATTTACTTAAGAACACATCATAACATATTTGGATAGATTTTTATTTTTATTTTTAATTAATATTTACTTAAGAACACATCATAACATATTCCTTATTTTCCTATTGTTGTGATACTATTTACTAGACCTGTTAGTTGTCTTATTTTCCTACTTGTCCGACTCTGACCTGATCCTTATCCTATTTTATTTTTATTTTTTTGACCCTGGCCCTGATCCTTCGGGGACCCTACGGACCTCAGGCCGGCCCTGACCCGCCCTACAAAATAAAAAAATGGGGGAATTTTGGACGGGTCGGGGACCCAACAATTTATTTATTTTTAAAATTGAATTTCCAATACTGAAATTGACATTCTCGGAAACATTACTACGAAATTTGGACGTTGAAATCTATTGTATATCGCGAGATCTTTAGTGAAGAAAAGAGAAAATTAGTAACCGATTTGGGGGAAAAGTGAAATTGATTGGCAAAACGAATATTTTTTGAGAAATCGGCTACGCCAAACCGCATTTCTGCAGTTTGACTAGCCCCGTCTCGAAAAAAACACGGAATAATTTTTTTTTAGGTGAAACGAACGTCCGAGTGCAGAGTTATAATCAGTTAAAGTTTCACCAATTTACAACTACTTTCTTCCCTCCCTATATTATGTTTCACATTAAAAGATAAAGTCTACATCACATATATTTTTAAAACATGTAAATATTAATAAAGGAAAATTAATATAAATTATATTAAATAGATTAAGTGGCAGGTCGATATCGGGCCGAAAGTCGGGTCGAGTCGGGCCGGATCAGGATCGGGAGGGTAAAAAATTATGACCCTGGCCCGATCCTATGTATGCTCAGGTCCTCACTTTTTCTGATCGAATGACTCTCAGGTCAGAGAAAATAGCTTACCCTAGCCTTGAATCTACTATTTACCTCCTTAGTTTGATCATATTGTATATTGTAAATATGCAGTTACGGATAATCCGATAAAAGTAATAGAAATTCGACCTAACACAATGCAAATAAAAAAACTTCAGAACCTAAAGGAGCATGAGTAATATACTCGCGAAACGTCATTATTGTCAAGGTTGTGTATCTTTTCTCAACCTACTCATTACCTTCTTGGCATTATTGAAATTTGTCTTCTTTTTTCTTCTTTTTGTATTTTTCTTTTTCTTATCCTTTTCCCCTTCCATTTTTCATCTTAATAGTTTTCTTACGTAATCACCTTTTTCTTTATATTCATCCTAACATTATTTTTCGGCTCACTTTATCTACTCTCTTTTTATGTAGTATTTTTTACCATTTTTTCAATCCATTTGAAAAATTAGTAATTATAATTATCTATTCTTAAAATAATCAAGTTGATTTGCCTATTTTCTTTTACTAATTTTACATAAAAGGCAAAAAAATAAAATTTCTCTTAATTAACTATATCTCATAAACTCATGATTTATGTGTTATATTAAACATACAAAATTACTTCATAAATAATTTGGCTACAAATGGTTATCTTCCTCTTTCATTTCTCACGCTTTTTAGTACATAAAAGTCACTTGCCCATAGAGTGCATCAACGGACGTATTTCAATGTTTGTCGAAAATTATTTGTATGAAATTTTATCAATGATTTTGTCATATAAGTTTATACAACCTTTTCAAATTTACCTTGTTGTTTTAGATGTTTTGTATCCTCTTTGGAAATAATATTTTTTTGCACAAAGTAACATTGTAAGTTTAGAGAGCTCAGAACATCAAAATTCTATCCTCCTCCTTGTCCATCATGTTAAAACATATTATTGCATTTCGAATAACGCTATTTAAAATATAGGTTTAATTGCATTTTCATTAAAATTTGTACCTTTTCAATTTTAAATTTTTTACGATCTAATCATAGTCTTAAATTAAGCATATATAATTATTTTGTAAGTATATAACTTAGATATTGTTATACCCCGTAGTTCTGACCCTACGTATGAGAGCGTACGAAAGCATGTAAGACTTAAAATTTTCAAAGGATAGGTTGACGGATTATTCCGGACGGGTTTTAGTCAACTTTAAGGCGGGTTATGACCCGGTACATTGAGAGTTCCTAAGTGTTTCAAAGGCCTAGGGCGTAGTTCGTCGAGTCTAGATTCCAACGCAACCAACCGTTCGTCAAAAGGACGTCGGAGTAGAAAGTTATGAGAATTACAAGTTCAGTGCGCAGTCGGACAGAAATGTGTTTCGGACAAAGGCGACAGGGCCGCGGCGCCAAAAGTACTGAGAGGTCGCTGAAGTTGCAGCCAGCTGAGGCCAGCGGCGCGAAAGTTCGAGAGGTTGCGGGGTTTGTGCTGGCCCAGAAGCCGAGGCGGGATTTTTGGGCGGAAAAATTTAGAAAAAGTCAGATTTTCTTTTAAAAGACCTTGGGAGGGTGACAAGTGCCCCCCCCCCCCCCATCTGATTTCTTGCATGCAATATATTGACCAAGTCTTGAAGACTTGGTCATCTTCCAATTTCTCTCCCTCTCTCTAAAAATCAGCTCCTCCTTCTCTCTACATTTCCAAAAGAAAATCCAAGCCTAAGGAAAAATCTGAAAAGGTAAGAACAAAAAGGGAAGCTTGTGGCTAGCTTGTGGTGGTGTTCTTGGCAAGGAAGCTAGCAAAATATTTGGAATAAGTTTGGCTAAAACTCTAAGGTAATGATTCTTCCTTTAGATTTAGTTTATAGTGTTGCATGTTAAGAAGAAGGAACTTGTGGTAGTAAATAATGCTCTTAGAGTCATTGCATGGTAGAAATGTGGTTTGGATATGAAAAATGGGTTAAGAAGAGATTATGAACATGTTGTAGCCTAAAAACTACCTTAGAATTGTTAAGTGAATTGTTGAGTTTGGGTGTGTAATCCCCTTTGAGATGTTGGATTGTTGAGCCTTAAATGTGGCGTTTGGATGATAAATTCGGCCTTGTGAAAGGTGGCAAAGTATGTAGAAACAAAGGAAATCTTGATTTTCCATAGAATTTAGTGGCTTTGAGTTTAGATTATTCTACATTGAAATTAGAGGTTAATAAACGTACCATGGTTATTTTAGGTTGACATATTACTTGCGGTAGTTTGGAATTAGCAAGTGGATTGATCAACAAGGTATGTGAAGCTTTCCTATCTCTTGAACATGAATAGATGAAACTATGTAGTACGGTAGACGTACAAGATTTGGTATTCTTACTTGCTTTAAGTATATAATGACTTGTTTTGTTTTAAGAATGTATAAGTCCCTTAGTTAGGGGAAATGTATGATTTTACTAAAGTGTAGAGTTAATATAACAACTTTATGGGAAGTTGGTTTATTAGCTTCATAAAAGGTTAATGAGAAGAGATTTACTCTAAGTAAGATAAGTATATGGTGAGGCAAATTGGTTTTAAGGCATCAATTGCCCAAGAGTTTTATGTATAAAGAAGAGTCATTTTTAAAAGAGTTGAAGCATGTAGTACTTGGGTTAAACTCCCGATGTTCTTTTATTAAAGATATGATTAAGTGCCTTAAATAAACTAAAATGAGAGGGTATATGAACAAGACTAATAAGAAGTTATAAGTTTTCTTAACTTATTTATGATTATGATATGATGACAGTTTGAGCTAGGGTAAGAGTATATCTGAGGGGCAAGCCCCAAGATCGTTATACCACCTTCTCCAGGGTAAGAGTATGTCTGAGGGGCAAGCCCCAAGATCGTCATACCACCTTCTTCAGTGTAAGAGTATGTCTGAGGGGCAAGCCCCAAGATCGTCATACCAGCTGCTTCAGTGTAAGAGTATATCTGAGGGGAAAGTCCCCAAGATCGTTATACCATCTGCTTCGGGGTAAGAGTATATCTGAGGGGTAAGTCCCCAAGATCGTTATACCACCTGTTCCGTGGATTTGCTACCCATGATGCGAGGAATACCTCATGCGAGTCCTTATGGGCTTATGCGGGTGAAATAGTCCCATGCGAGGAATACCTCATGCGGGTCCACAGGACCTATGCGGGTGAAATAGTCCCAGGAGTAGGGGTGCTTATTGATACTACGGGCGAGGTACCCTGTTTTGATCCTAAGGCCCCTATTTTATGCAGTATTATATATACTTGTCACTCTCATTGTTAGTAAGGCACAGTAAAAGGTATTTTGATTTTCTTCTATGACCCCAGCTTACTTTTAGACTTATGATATCATTATTACAGTATTTTTCCAGCTTTACATACTTGGTACATATTGTGTACTGACCCCCTTCCTCGGGGGCTGCGTTCATGCCGCAGGTAAGGGTAAGCAGATTGTGGATCCTCGTTCTTAGGATCACTATTCCGGTGTCAGAAGCTCCATTCCTCCTAAGCTTGTTTATCGAATCTGGACATTCCACGATCTTATAGGTATTTTGTACATTCGTGGTATGGCGGGGCCTGTCCACGCTTGTTATCTTTAAGTGCAGTCTGTGGTCATATATATATGTTTTGGGCTATAAGAACCAGTTGTACTACTATACTTTGTATAAGTATGTTTTATGGAAGGCAGCTTTATCGGCTGGCCAGTGATGTTTACCCTTTTTATAAGTTATGTGTTATGTATGTTCCGCTGCTATTCTCTGACATATATACCGACAGTGGTACCTAGGTACTACCCGGGGTTGGGTCGTGACAAATATTTAAATATTTAATGAAATACATCATAGGTTATAAATCATATTACTGTCACGCCCCAACCTTGGGGAGTGCGGCCGACACCCAGTGCCCGAGGGCTTGAGCGTACCACTATAGTATCTAATCCTAAAGCATGAAATTTGGGCCGACAAGGCCTTCAATGAATCAATTATGACAAGACTGAAAAATAACTTGCATACAGAAGAGTTCCATCATGATATATATATATATATATATATATGTACAGATAGTCAAGGCCAACAAGGCCACAATACAAGTATACTGATAACAAAATGGGGCCGACAAGGTCACGACACACCAATATCTTGTACACAGGTCTACAAGACTCTAAGAGTCATATATACATACCAACAGGTCGGAACAGGGTCCCGACATACCCAAAAATACTAGTATCATATACATCAATACCTAAAACTCCTGTAATGCAACTCAGAGAGAAAGATATGCAATAAAAATACAACTTAGTAGATCACCTACCGAGGAGGAGCACCACTCTGTTTATTTGTACTTGTGGGCATGAACATAGTGCCCCAGAGTAAGGCATCAGTATGAAAGATATACTGAATATGTAAGGTAGGTGACATATGTAAACATGAGAGATATGAAGATAAGAATAGACCTGAAACTCATAACAGCCTCTCGGCCTTACTCTATCATAATCAGAAACATATGTATGCATGCCTATAAAAATCATATCACTCTGTGGGAATATATATATATTGTACCCGACCCAAATGTGGGACTCGGTCGTACCCGACCCATGAGTCATTGGGAACATTGATACTCATCATATTCATGACTTTCTCAATGTCCGTTGGAGTATAACTCGACGATGATGGTTCATGGGCTGAATATGCTTGTTGTGGACGGCTTCCTAAAACACCGGGTTGCCTATTTGAAATATTAGGTCGAGCCCACTGATTTGTCAGGTATGGGCAGTGTGGGCCCCACTGCTGCGGGTTCCAGGCCCAGACAGGATCTGACCCCACTACCCGATGTCGGAAAAATATTGCGGCTGCCAGCAGGTTTGATCCTGCTGCTGCCCGCAGTCTCCACTTTCGCCGGGGGTGTTTCCACCTCCCCGGTCTTGCCCTCTTTGGCCATTATTTTTACCTTTGTTGTTGCGATTTTGACCCCTTTTAGATACATTATTTTTGGGATTTGAAGCCCCTCCCGAACCAAATTTTGTGGCTTAAAATCATTTGTAGACACTTTGGTGGAAAGAAGGGTGGTGCCAACACTATTTGTCACCGACACCGCCTGTTTCACCTTTCGAGTTTCTTCAAAAATCAACTTCGAAAGGGACTCATAGAATGTTGGTAAGGGATTACTTTGTTGAATGAACGTAGCCACACCATCAAATTGTTCATTCAAACCCCCAATCAATTGGAGAACTAACCTTTGATTTGTCACCGGCGCACCAACATTTGAGAGTTGATCGACAAGCATTTTCAACTCTTGACAATATGCGGAAATATTTGAAAAATCATCTAATTTTACATTGGTGAATTAGTTTTCAAGATATACTGCTCGAGAAATTTTATTATCTTGAAAAATATTTTGTAAATATTCCCAAGACTATTGAGCCGTAGAGTCCAGTTCCAAAATGGTGTGCAAAAGGTCATTGAAGATTGTGCCATAAATCAATTGAAAGACTATAGCATCTAAACGAGACTATAAGTTTGGGTCAACAACGATGGTCTCCGTTGAAGACTTGGAAGGAATAATATGATCTATAACTTCGTATGCTCGGTAATGGATTTTAAACAACTCCGCTCAAGAGGAGTATTGCCTTCTTCCATCCAAATAGTGATAGGAATAAAGTTCTTGACGTTGTTTATGGCAAGAGCACGATGAATTTTTATTTGTCGGCCATTGTTACCCAAAAAAATACAAGAAAAGAGGAAGAAAAGTAATATTTTGATGTTTGGGACAAAACTAGTTAGGTTTTGGAGGAGGATGTTGAAAAACAAGGGTGGTTTCGGCTAGGGTTTGTTGACCAAAAAATATTTTTTGGGTAGCTTGTGGTTGGGCAGCTGATGAGTAGGGTTAGGGCAAAAATTAGGGAGTTATTTTGTGGCTCTTGATACCATGAAGGAAATTCATCCCATGATTTATTTCATTCCAATATTACAATTTATATACAAGTATACAAGATCAATCTATGACTACTATTAAGGAAGGCTTATCATAATCATATCCTAATTATCTTTGATAATCTTAATTCTATGATAATGAGTATAATTACATTGATATGATTGATGATTTGATATGATCGAGATAATTATGGATTGGATCCATAATAATCTTAAAAATATCAATACATGAATTAATTCTTATATTTGGTCAAATATCATCGATATGATACTGGTGATGACATTTGTTGCATGGATCACTTGAGGAAATTAATTGATTACTCGAAGCAGTAAATAAAACACTTGCACTATATATTTTTTTTTTTGTCGAAAAGTAACTTTTATTCAACCAAGTATAGAATTTGTACAACCAACGAGCTTTTTAGACTCTAAGCTGATTCTAAAAACACTTAACAACGCTAACATAACCATAAAACAACTCTAAAAAAACTATACATCACTAGCAAGGGTATGTATTTAAACAGCTAAGTTGATGCCTCCATTTTGGAATCTTCTGACCTCGTATATGTAACTGGAGAATGACCTTCATGCCTTTGTTGATGAAATCTTCTGTCGTTTCTTTCCTTCCAAGCATGATACATCAATGCAGCAAATATCCAGCCAACAATTTGTGATTCAACTTTCCCTTTTTTAACTTGATTGGATAACCACTGTACCTCTTAATTCCATATTGAAATGTGTCTTTGTATGCCAAACCAGTTGAGTAGAGTCTTCCACCTAGTGATAGTGAATATATTCCATATATATTCACAATATATTTTGTTATTAGTATTTAATGTAATTAAGATAAAATAGAGATTTTAATTCTATTAGGACTACAATTGTAATTAAGGTAAAATAGAGATCATAATTCTATCAGGACTACAATTGTATACTATATGACATTAATATGTGAACTCCAGCAATGAGAATTGCACTATTCGACATGGTATCAAAGCTAGACCCATTCTAATTCTTTTCACCGATGTTGGGTCCCCAAATTATACTATCTACGCTCCAGTTAACAATGTCTGGGCGTGCGGGGGAGTGTTAAGAGCCCCACATCGATATGGAGATTCCTCCATTTGTGAACATGAAGAGCCGATTTTCTTATTTGGGTAGGTCGCCAATGGTTGAGAGTAAAAAAAGGGAAGTTTCCTGTCTTAGTTTCACTTCCTTAGCTAAGCGAAAAGCTGTGATCGAGGAAGCCCCACCCCTTTTGAAAAACTTCACTTCATTTGTTCCAATGCGTAAGAATTGCTTCTCTAATAGCCCCGTTGAATAGGCGGGCGAAGGCTGAACGAAGTGGAAAATCCGCAATATGAGAGCAAAAACCTCCCTCTATGTGTAAGGTGTAAGAAGAAAAGCAACATCGAGTTAGGTAGGATGTAGATCGAGCGCAATGCAGTGGATGGGCTCTCGACGAACTGGCCGGAGATCAAGCGCTTCTCTGTTCTCCTTTCTTTATAGAAGCGGATTAGAAAGCGCAAACAAAGTTGCAAGAAGCCCAGCCCTGCTGGTTGGTTGTATCGCCCCGTACACCTCTTTTTACTAACTAAAATCTTGGATTGATCAAATTCTATTATATTAGGGGTCCCAGGGCCTATCCTTTCTTTTTTCTCGTTCTCTTCGACCTTCAGGGGTGAGCTCCTTCAATTCGTTTTTCCGCTTTCTATCGCACGCTTCAACTATTTCTTTATATAGTGTGTGAAGTCTAACTAATGGAAAGTGCCTATGAATAGATTCCATAGAGTTCAACCTGCATTGAGCTTTCGGTAAGCCTACATCCATTTTAGTAGAAAAAGATCTTTTATGTAGCCCAACTCTTACACCTCCCTATTACAGGACCTAAAAAAAGGCTTTCAGTAGCGCCCTTAAAATCTAAGCCTTTTGATGCGCCAGTAGTTGTAGCTGTGGGTGGGCGCTAAGAGCGCTAAGACTTAAGCTTAAGAAATTAGGGTAAATTAGGCATTGATTCGAACTTCAATATTGGGCACCTCTATGAACCCTAGGAAGTTACCGATCAGTCGAATTGGCAGCAAAGAGGAACGGGAAGAAGGAGAAAAGAAAGTAGTGGCTTCTGAAAGGAATCCATGAATATGGTAGAGGAGCGAAAGTGGCCGACTAAGGAAGAAGCCTAGAAGGCCTTTGCCGCTCTATCTCTTCTCGTAACCGGTCTTCTTGTTAGAGTAAATCTGTTACACCTCGTATTTCCAGGACATGTTTATAAGAACGTACGTATGAACTCAAAAATGATAAGATTTGAGACTAGTAAAAATTTATAGGAATTATGGAAATGTCGGGAAACGAAATATTGCGACGAATCGGAGGGCGACACGTGTCACCCCCTTAAGTTGGTCTTGGGCGATTTAGTCATGGAATAAATGGCCATTTGACCCAAAGCTAGATGATCAAGTCTTGCAAAGTCCAAGCTTGACATTATTGACTAAGTCAAAGAGCCCAACTTGGCTTGATATTTAATTCCATTCATCCAAGCCACCCATATGTTTTAATCTAGACCCTCCAATGTTTTATATATTCATCCATATTGCAAGACAAGTTCCATACTTATAAAAATTTCCAAGAATATTGTGCTAGCCTTAAGGTGCTCTCGGCCAAGCTCCATTCCAAGAAGAAATTTTTTTCGTTTGTGGTTCAATAATCCCAATACTTTAAACTAAGGTTCCTAGAGGTATTGTAAGGATATCTCAATAGAAATATCCCGGGAAAACCACGTTTTTACGTTAGTCGCAAGGTGAAAACCTAAGGTGTTCTTCAACTTTGAAGTTGGAAATTGAAGAGAAGTTAATTGTGAACTTCTAAGGGTTAGCGGTTTGGAATGTCAAGAAAAGGAGTTGAAGTTGCTAAGGATCGACTTTAGGTTTTGGATAAGATTTGGGCTTAAAGAGGTAATAATCTTCGTTTTACTATTGTAATTAAAGATTCCATGTTATGATAAGTTAGAAATGATCATGTGATTTATATTGTGAAGATTTATAAGTGTTATGAATATTGGAACCACTAATCCGAAACTAGCAAGTTTAGTCTTTGAGATTGTAATTCAATTTGGCTATTAGTTTTAGTCATCGCATGTTGTATAAGAAGGGATTATAATTGTTATACATGATTGCGACTATATAACATGTTAGAATAACAACTTGGATTGAAAAGGAATTGGAGGAGAATTAATGTTGTTGTAGCCGAGAATGGCATGGAATTATTGGATTGTTTTGTATTATTGTGGGGCAAAATTTTACACGTCCTGTTAAGGCGTGTAATCCCCTTTGGATAGCTGAATTGTTGGGCCTTAAATGTGGCGTGTTTGGTTGTTAAATTTGGGACTTGGAAAAGGTGGAAAAGTATGTAGAAACAAAGGAAGTGCTGTCTGATTTTCCGTAGAATTTAGTGACTTTGCACTTAGAATATTCTACGTTTGAAGCTAGAGGTTAATAGACATATTATGACCCTTATAGGTTGAAGTACTACGAGTAGAGTATTCTACTTGAAGGGTGGAAAAGCTTGCAAGGTTATAGTACTTTGGAGCATTTTGCTACTTGTCGATAATCGTCGCGAGGTATGTGAACCTCTTCCTTCTTTTGACATGGTTCTATGTATGAGGTATACATATGGTGTTATTTCATGATTCCTTCTACTCTTAGAAGTTAAGAGGTATGCATGTTGATTTACTCTATGTAAAAGTTATGTCTAAGTTATCCTAAGTTCTTACCAAGTCTTATGGGGGATGTTGGTAAGAGTCGTTAGGAAGTATTTGGAGTCGAGTTGACTTTGCTAAGTTCTTGCGAATGAGAATAAGTATCGAACAAGCCATTGCAGCGTTAATAAAATAAAATGTATCGACAATCAATTAAATTAAAATGAGTAGAATTCTCCATCTGCATAGAAGCTAAGATAAGACAAAATTGTATTACATTTTCTAGATCATGACTGCTTTAATAAGATCGTTATAAACAAATATAACCTATTCACAACTCATAAAAATATATGTTACTTGATTTAAAGAGTTTTATGTCATGAAGTTTTAAGACTATGAACCTTGATTTCTGAAAAGGTTAAGAGACTTTATTTTTCAAGTTATGGGACTTGATTCTTAAAAGAAGAAAGGAATTGATTTAAAAAGTATGGTTTCTATGTTTTATTTCAAAAGTTAAGAGACTTGAGTTTCAAAAAGAAGAAGTTTATGGATTTAAAAAAGAGAAGGAGTTTTAAGATTCTTTTAAGTATGTATGTACGTAGTACTTTTGGGTTTAATTTTCCTTAAGTAATAAGGAATAAAAAGTGCCTTAAGTTCTCTAATCTAGGTTGCTATAATAGCTTTATGGGAAGTTGTTATAAGGACTTAAGAAGAAGTGAGAAGAGGGTTTAAAATGTTGTGCAAAGAGTTATTATCGCGTCCCAGGAATGGGTAGGGCAGTACACCTTTATGGGCAGACTATATGACATTATCGCGTCGTGAATGGTAGGCAAGTATACCTTTATGGGCGTAATATATGACATTATCGCGTCGAGAATGGGCCGGGCGTATACCTTTACGGGAACTATATGACATTATCGCGTCGAGAATGGGCGGGCGAGATACCTTTATGGGCGAACTATATGACATTATCGCGTCGAGAATGGCCGGCAAGAAACCTTTATGGGCGACTATATGACATTATCGCATCAAGAATGGGCGGGCAAGATACCTTTATGGGCGCACTATATGACATTATCGTGTCGAGAATGGCCGGCAGTATACCTTTATGGGCAGACTATATGACATTATCGCGTCCCAGGAATGGACCGGGCAGTATACCTTTATGGGCAGACTATATGACATTATCGCGTCCCAGATTGGGCTGGGCAGTATACCTTTATGGGCAGATTATGTGACTTTATCGCGTCCCAGATTGGGCCGGGCAATATAGACGTCCCTTCATAAAGGGTCGGATTTATGTTATGCAAGGTAAGTAAGTTATATGGTAATGAACTTGACAATTTTTCCTAAGCATGTACGTAAGAATGTGACTATAACTTTTATGTAAAAATGGGAAAGGATAAGAAGGTACGATTAAGTTCACGAGATAGTAATGACACGGTAGGATCTGGTATTTAGTTTTATATACTTGCCCCTGTCATTCTTTTGTACGGTTATGATTTGTTTACTGTACCTTATTTCTGTTTCATATTAAATTTTCTTTGATCGACTTCTCCGGGCCGCGTTCATGCCCGCAGGTATTAGGTACACAGGTTGGTGATCCTTGCTCTTAGGATCTCGGTTCAGTTTTGGGAAAAAGCTCCATTTACTCCGGAAGCTTATCTTTTGGTACGGTTTCCCCTGAGGTAGTAGATTCATGTATATTCAGGGGTATGGCGGGGCCCTGTCCCACCATAGTTGTTATGTTAAAACTCTTAGAGGTCTGTAGTCACATATTGTGGGTCAGTTTGTAAAGGAAAGGAGACAACTGCTTCGGTTATGTATATATATGTCCAGGGAGGTAGCCTTATCGGCTAACCTATTGATTTTATTTCTGTTGATTTATTTTATAAGTTTCATGTATGTTCCGCTGATTATCTCTGATGTATACCTGTACGGGTGCCCAAGTAGGGCACCAGTCGCGGCCCGGGGTCGGGTCGTGACAAAATCGACTATCTTCCAGAACTCTGAACCAAGCCGCATTCCCTCACAACTTCTTTTCTTCTCAAACACGTTAGGTTTGGAGAGATATGAGACCGATCGTGGCATGAACTCATTTCTTCACTTCGATTTCGCTTATTAGTACAATCACATCTATCGATCAGTCACAAAAGGTCACTTGAAGAACGAAGTCTAGGGTAAAGAAATAAAGGTAGAGTGGGCACACTTTTCTAGTGCTTGGATTGGCATGACAGTCGAGTGGCTAAAGCTCATCGGAAAGATTCTTCATTTGCGTTGCTTTCCACTCCTCTCTTTTAGTCTATAAAGTTGCTCCGCGCCACATGAAGGTATTGGCTCTTACTATCGACCAGATGAAGAGAACCCGTGTAGAAAACCAAAGAAAGAGGCTCGGGAAGAGGAATTCCAAACGACTTTTATGAGCTGTCTCAGTAGTGATCGACTCCATGTATTTTCCTAAGTTTCTCGTCAAATCATAGGTGGTATTTGTATTATGAGATATCCACAGACAAAATCTTAATCCCACGCCATGTCACATTTGTTGAGTACGTTTTCCCGTTTGACAACATCAAAAAGATTTGAGTCACTACACCCTTCGGTCATCCCACCACCTGTCCCGTTGACCCCACCTCACTGCCCGACCCCTGCCCAATTACTACCCGAAATTACACCCGCCATACTGCCCTAACCACTGCCCAAACCCTACCCACCACCCTACCCAGCCCTGCGTACTCACGACCAGCCACTACCGTCACCACCGACTTCCGAACTTCTGCCCTACCATGTTTGTCACGCCAACCCTCCGCCCACCCATAGCCGTCCCAACTCATCGCATGGAAATCCATACACAACACGGGATTTTAAAACCAAAAGTTCACTTTAACCTATCAACTCAAACCATCTCACTCATTCCTAAAAACTCAAAATTAGCCAAACTTGACCTGAATTAGAATACGACCATGCGAGAGGAGTTTAATGCGCTTACTTCACAGCACACTTGGGATCTTGTTCCACAACCTGAGGGGGTGAATGTAATCTGATGTATATTTTTATTTCATCATAAGTTCAGATATAATGGTACCCTTGAGCGTCACAAGGCTAGACTTGTGGCAAATGGCATAGGGCAACAAGAAGGTGTTGATTGTGGTGAGACTTTTAGTCCAGTGGTTACGCCAACTACTATCCGCATGGTTTTGAGCATTGCTATGGGGAAGAATTGACCTATTCACTTGCTTAATGTAAAGCATTATTTGTTACATATGGATTTGAAAGAAACTGTTTATATGCATCAACCGTCAGTTTTTGTGCATCCGGAGACTCCTCATCATGTTTGTCGTCTTCGTAAGTCACTATATGGGTTGAAGAAAGCCCCAAGGGCTTGGTATGAGCGGTTTGCCACTCACATCATACATATTGGTTTTGTGTGCTGCAAGAGTGATCATTCCCTATTTATTTTTCATCGAGGTACTGACACAACTTATCTTCTTCTTTATGTAGATGATATTGTTCTAACAACTTATTTTGATACTATGAAACATGAGGTCATTGCCCTTCTCAATTCCGAATTTGTTATGATAGATTTGGATAAATTGAGTTATTTTTTGGGGATATCAGTGACCAGATCCACACATGCCATGTTCTTGTGTCATCGTAAGTACACATAAGAGATTGTCTACAGGGAAAAAATGACAAACTGCAAGATCATGCCCACTCTTGTCGACTCCAAGTCCAAACTCAGTACAAATGATGGGGATTCGGTCAGTGATCCCTCTCTTTAGAGGAGTCTCGCAGGTGCTCTTCAGTAACTGACCTTCACTCAGCCAGATATTGCATATGCAGTTTAGCAGTTGTGCTTGTTCATGCACGCCCCTAGGGAGCGTCACTTTATAGCTCTTAAGCGTATCATTCGATGAGTTAAGGGCACTCTTGACTATGTACTTCATCTATATCCCTCAGTACCGACTAGATTGTTGTCCTACACAGACACATATTGTGCAGGCTGTCCGGATACCCGTCACTCTACGTCCGACTATTATGTGTTTCTGAGGGATAATATCATATCGTGGTATGCCAATCGGCAAGCCACCCTTTTTGTTCGAGTGCAGAAGCAGAATATTGAGGTGTTACGAATGTTGTTGCCGAGCTATGTTGGCTCTGAAATCTCCTTCTTGAGCTTCATTGTCCCATACGTAAGACATCTTTAGTTTACTGTGATAACATATCTGTTGTCTACATGTCTCATAACCCGGTTATTACACTATTCTACACATAGTTCTAGTAAAGTTACAGTCAAAGAATAAATGGGAGAAGAACTCCACTACTCCTGTAGTACATAACACACAATTTTGTGTTACTTGTATACCCCATTTTTCTATTATAAAAGAAGGAAAGGTAATTAACATCTTTCTGATAATTAAATACACAAGCAAGTTGAAATTAAATACTCCCCCAGGATATTATTTTCACAAATTAAAGAGTAACGTAAGACCTAAATCCTCTCATTAACATTATGGCCAAGTAGCGAACTTAGCTTCAAAGCTTGACGTGAAGAATTTAACTTTGGATTTTCACTCTGTGTTCAATATTCATTTTGATGTTTAATATTCGTTTTTCGAACTATTAAACAATGATGTATCGAAGAAGTTATTTCAATCTAACTCTTCTAAGTTGATGTGCGTAACCGGTTCATTACGAACATGGTACACTGAGACGAAGAACGAGAAGAGATTGGATGATGGTCGATGAACGTGTTGTTTGATGGTGAAGGGGTAACATGATGAATCTGCAAATCTGACCCTGAACCAGTTTTAGGATTTCAGAAATGCAGATTTTGTGTTTCTAAGACAGATTCGCCGCGGCTCCACTATGGAGCGTCGCGGCGCCTGGTAGGGTTTTGTGGCGGCGTCGCGGCTCTACGATGGAGCATCGGGGCGCTACCTGGGGTTTGACAACGTGTCACGACGTTGTTCATCCAGAAGGTTAATATTTTTGTCACTGCCTCTAGGGCGCCGCGTCGCCACTCAATTAGGGCCGCGGCGCCACCCAATTAGGGTCGCGACTACAGTGATAAAAATAATTATTTTCGGAATAAAAAATAGAAGTTTTAAAGATTTTTTATTTAGAAGTTTAAAAGTTTTAGAATCTGAAATTAAATAAAGTTTCTGAAAATTAGATTTTTAAATTCTAGAAATTGCAGATAGGTCCCTGAAACCTGAAAATATTTTCTGAAAATTAAAATTGAATTTTCTGAATTTAAAGGGGTTCAAATTGAAATTTTAAATTATTGAGGGACTAAACTATAAATTCTAAAAGTTTGCTGAAATATCCTAAAAATCTGTTTTAAAGTCAAAAAATATTTAAGAGATTGTTTGGATTAGACTTAGATTTAGAGTTTAGACAAATTAACCATGATTATTATTAATTGTATATTATTAAGTAATATACAAACTATAAATTGTTTAAATGCATACGTTTAAATATTACCATAGTGTCTGTTATAATTGTCTGGGTAGGCGGCGTCCAGTAATTGATCAAAACCATCTTATATCATGCCTATTGGGTTGGTGGTTCCAAAAGTAAATATATTTTAGAAATTGCATGATAAGACGTCGTATTGAATATGACATAGAAAATATTGATCTTGGTTAAAATCCCCGAAAACTGAAATGTTCCCCAAATTTTAAATATAGGTCTAAATTAGAACGTGTCATCCATTATAATTGTTAGTGCAAAATCCTTTTCGGCGATATGAGTATTTATGCCAAAGCATTTGCTCTAAGTCTACGCGGACTCAAACTCTTTCATAGATGTGTTTAAATGTAAAGGTAGATGATAAACTTTTGTGGGTATTTACACCAAAGTGTTTGCTCACAAAGGCTAAGTTTACTTAGATACACAAACACAGTCGTTTAATGGGGTTGACTTGCTTAGACAAATCTTGGCGCCAAAGTATCAAACTAATATAAGGACGCAAGATTGAATTTAATATTTGATCAACCAAGAGTTGTAAATAAGTTTTGCAATTGGTTTAGAACCTACCAAGATATGCTATTGAAGTTATCAGCCAAAGAAAACACGGAGATAGCATAGGCTTGGATCTTGGCCCATTATGACTTTAAAATATATTTAGGTTTGTATTCTACCACGGGTCATAGAAGTATGCTAAAATAGTGTGAGCTAATTAAACAAAAAGCCATATTGATTAGCCTAAACGAATGTGTATAATAGAAAATAAATTTGATTGTAGTTTCCTGTCTATCTAACTATTCAAAATATCAAAATGTCGAGCCTATAATTGAAAATGCTGATGGAAATGAACAAACTCACTGGACCAAACTATCTAGACTCGCTTAGGAATGTGAGAATTGTCCCAAGGCAAGAAAAGATAGAATACGTGTTAGACAATGTATTCCCCTTAGTCCATGCCGAGGATTCGGCAGAATATGCCACATTTGATAAGGTAGCCTACAAGAAGAACCTAGATGACGCCACTTCAACACAATGCTTAATGTTATCTTCCATGTCAGTGGAGCTTCAGTGACAACACGAGAACATGGGCCCTAACGAGATGCTCGAACATTTGAAGAGTCTCTATGACTCTCAGTCCCAAACAATAAAATATTAGATGTTAATAGAACTCTTCAAGTGTAAGCTAATTGAAGGGGTCCAAGTATATCAACATGTGTTGAAGATGATAGGGCTGATAGAAGGCTGGCCTTGATTGGTATAAAGCTGCAGAATAACGTCGCTTCCACCCTCATCCTGAACTCTCTCCCTCATTCGTTTGAGAATTTTATTGTAATTATGAACGGAATGAAGGAGAGTCTGCCAGAGTTGCACAACATGCTCAAGACCTTTGAATATTCAACTACCAAAGGCAAAACTGTGCTCATGGTGATCTCTTCTAGCCGACCCAAACCGAAAGGTAAGGAAAGGCAGAAGAAGAAAGGCAAAGCAGTCGCTAAGGAATGACAGAAGAAGAAAGGCAAATCAGTCGCCCAAGCCGAAGGTTATTCCGGCTAAGGATGTATGCCTCAACTGTAACAAGAAGGGGCATTGGAAGAAGGACTGCACTGCACCAGGAGGAGGAAAAGCACCAGGTGCTTCTACCTCTAGTGGACAAGGTATGTACTGTTAGCGATTTTGCTTATACTTTACGCAAGTGTACGTATCTCTCAAGTAATATAGTCTTGGTAAGACCAAATATCGTCCTCAGGGACTGGTTTTCAATTACCAAACATCTATCCTAAGTTATCTATTTGACTATCGATATTTTGTTTTGGTTTTATCTATAAACTACTGAAGTAATTGCAGAAATTAACTAAAATACTTTATTTGAATCAGTTATGGTGGAACTAGGGCTTCCAATCTCCTCGACTATCCACTCGCTTTAATCCTTAATGCAACAATAAAAGTTCTTCTTCTATTTTAAGATAGCAGATTAACTAGACTGTTTTATATTCCGGTTAGGATATATAAACGATCAACCCCAGTGCAGAAATCTTCTATATTTATATGATAGATTTTATTACATAGGATGATTAAGAACAATAGCCTATGAAGCTACACAGGTATTGGGGTACTTTCTGTCGCGCCCATTTTTTACCTCGGGGTCTGAACGGTATCCGCAACGTTGCTCTTTGGCGCGGTTCCATGGATGGAACACTAATGCTGATTTTGAGGAGTCGCCACCTAATTAGTTAAGTGAATTAGGACACTTGATTTATTGCAATTAAAAATACTGCAATTAATCTCCATTTAATGATCTCCGAAATTAATGAGATTCTGGATCAGGGTTCTTTATTATCCTAAAGGGAAGGGGTTAGACATCCTTTAAGATCCGCTAACTTGCGGTTATTCGTTCAAACCTAGGTTAATTATTTATTGCCTTTTTTATTCTACATGTTTTAAGCAGTTTTCATAATTTACAATTACAATGAAATGCAATACAGAATAATAAAGTTAAATCGAATAAAACTCCGGGACATCTTTTAGCCCTTTTTAGGCCTTCTGCACAAGATGATCTTCGGGTACCTGCATAAACACTCAGTATAAGTGTTAGTAATAAAATAAATAATTTTAAAGCAATGACAACAATTAACAAGTAAAGCCAAAAATAAATCCGTCTTTTGTACAGGGGAGGCCTTGGAAATCAGACGGAGATTCCTTCATCGGCCAATATTGTTAGAAACAATAAAATAAATAAAACCTTCACATCCGCGCCAAAACAGTAATAGTTTTAAACACGGAGGGCTCAGTTATATAAAAAATAAAGTGGGACATCATAAACAAGTACGACTGCGAAAATTCGCCCTGCCGGCGCGTGTTGGTTATCCGGTGTAAGTAGAAGAAATCATCAACGCCCAGAAAGATTCATTTTATTTTATTTTCCGTCTTTGCAACTGTGGAGGCCTAAAAAATCGATGGATAACTTTTTCATTGGCCAATGTAGTATCATGTTCATAATCAGTAAATACCAACAGTGTAACAATATGTTCAATATCAGCCCGACACAGTCAAAATATGTCCGAAACCAGCGAGAATCAGTGACAAAACCAACACAACAGTAGCTCGCCGAAAATAGTTCAAAGTAATACAAAACCAGTTAAAGGCAAAAAAATGTCAAAACAGTCCCAAACGACAGCATTCAGCGATTCGCCGGAAACAGTAAAGTTTCCAGCAACAGTAGAGTTCGCTGAAAATTACAGAGCGTCGCCGAAGCAAAACTCTAGCGTGTTATCAAAACAGCCCGCCAACAAAAAAACTCCGACGAGATGCCCAAATATTAAAAAAAAATCAGATTAGCCAAACAACCAACACAACCATAAGAGAATCAGACACAACGGGCATTGCCGGAGTTCACACTCCAGACGATTTCAACAACACAAAACGGGGAGTTCGGCGAGAATAGGGGTGATGGTGGTTCGCTGGTTCAGGGAAGTGGTGGTTCGCCGGAAATGAGAGAGAGCAGTGGTGTGAGTGTGTGTTTATGCTGGTGGGTAGATGTTGACGGTTCGCCGGAGCTTCAAGCTCCGGCGATGGGGCTGCAGGAGTGCGTGTGTGTGGGTGAGGTTTGAAGTGAGAAGGATTGGGTTTTAAAAAATGAAAATGGAGAGTACTTGATAGGGGTGTAGCTACTACTGATATTGTTGTTGAAATGAAAAGAGGGTGAATCGTTTTTATTTATATGGGTATTTAGGTTTAGAGTTTGGGTTTGGTTTTTTGGGGAGGGGGGAGATGAAAGGTGTATTGGGTCTCATTTTTTGGGCATCGGTTTGAGCTTCGGTTTTTGGCGGGCTGAACTGATCCAGATTGTGCCTCGGACTAGACTGGTTTAACAAAAATGCAAAACAGATTAATTATTTAAAAGAAAAATTATTTTAAAAGATGTAAAATTATTAAAATGCAAATGCCGATGCAATAATAATAAAATACAATATTTAAGAAATGTTGAATGTCTAATTAAAAGTAAAACGGAATGCCAATTAAGTATTTAAAGAGATGCAAAAATTATTAAAATAAAATGATTGCGCAATAATAATAAAATACAATATTTAATGCCTAATTAAAAGTAAAAACGTGATGCCAAATTACAAAAAAAAAACATAGAATATTAGGTAACAAATATATAAAAATGCCAAAAATGTTGATTAAAATGCGGTGTCCTAAAACACATAAAATTGCAACAAATATACGCAAAAAGGGTCAAAATTGACTGTCAACAACATGTCCCTCTTTGTACGGAGATGATGGAAGAGTCTTCGGACAAAGATGTTGACTTGTAGTCAATTTTGTCCTGTTTTATAAACTTGAACTCAAAAGTGGGGCTGATGCATACTTAAAATTATCCTAGTGTCAAATTATGATGACACTGGGTCGTTGTGATGCGAAAATAAAAATCAAAGCTGACGCAGATTTAAAAATGTCCCAGTGTCGAATTATGAGGACACTGGGTTGCTGCGATGCTAAAATATTAAAATGCCGATTCAAAATTGTCCAGTGTTGAATTATGATTGACACTAGGTTACAGGTGATGTGGTGCTGGAAAAGACAGGGTGTTTGTTCTCTGAAATGCCTCTAGGGTGTTTGTTCCCGAGGTCAAAATGCAATGGAATGAAGATGGCGTCGTTTCTGGACGCAATGCAGATGTTCGTCATTTCTGGACGAAGATGGCGTCGTTTCCGGATGCAATACAGATGTTCGTCGTTGCATAGACAAAAAATAGATGAAGTCATTGCATAGGCTTAAATAAAACGACGTCGTTGCATAGACGCGATGCAGATGTTCGTCGTTACATAGATGAAACATAGACGAAGCCGTTGCATATGCTTAAATGAAATGTCGTCGTTGCATAGACGCGATGCAGATGTTCGTCGTTGCATAGACGAAACATAGATGAAGCCGTTGCATAGACTCACATAAAATGACGTCGTTGCACAGACGCGATGCAGATGCTCGTCGTTGCATAGATGAAACATAGATGAAGCCGTTACATAGGCTTAGATAAAAGGGTGTCGTTGCATAGACGCGATGCAGATGCTCGTCGTTGCATAGACGAAACATAGATGAAGCCGTTGCATAGGCTTACATGAAAGGGCGTCGTTGCATAGACGCGATGCAGATGTTCATCGTTGCATAGACAAAACATGGATGAAGCCGTTGCATAGACTTAATGAAATGACGTCGTTGCATAGATGCGATGCAGATGTTCGTCGTTGCATAGACAAAACATAGATGAAGTCGTTGCATAGGCTTAAATGAAATGGCGTCGTTGCATAGACGTGATGCAGATGTTCGTCGTTGCATAGACAAAATATGTATGAAGCCGTTGCATATGCTTAAATGAAATGACGTAGGTTTATGGGCTTACCCGCTTTGTGACCCGTCTGGGTTGAGATAGCGTCATTGCATAAAAATTGTGTGTTTGTAACCCGCATGGGCTTATTGTTGTGCTCCCGCCTTTGCTGATATGAAGATCCTGCACTCAAAGAAAACTAGTGAGTTTTAGGAAAGGAGTGGTTGATTAGCGTCGACTTTGTAGCTTTGGCTCTTGACGCTTGCATTCTCATATTGGTTTGGACTGAAGACCTAGTTGACCTGCTTTTTTCCTGTCTATTGCCATTTTCTTGCAGTGAATCTTTAAAATGCCCCAGTTTCTGGTAAATGAAGATGTTGAACTTTCAACTAAGTAAGGTTGAGTCTTGACGCTATCAATGCGATCAGGTAAGCAATTTTGTTTATCATGAATGAAAAGCTAATGCGAGGATATGGACAATGTACAATTGAGTAGATGAGAATGCAACCCTCAAAATATGCCCCAGTCATGTGTAGGTAGTCATGGATGCAAAACATATGAGGATGTTAAACTCTCCAATGGACAAAATCGAGTCCTGTGCAAAACAAGGAAGAAATATTTCTAATGGTGTGACCGAAGCCGATGTGGCTGCCTACATATCTCGTCGAGGGAATTAGGTCAGGACGTAGTTCATGATGCAAAAAGTGATTGTACAATTTTCAAAAAATGACCCCAGAGCCAATGTGGTCGCCTACGTATCCCGCTGAGGGAATCAGGTCAAGACGTAGTTCGTGATGCAAAAAATGATTGTACAATTTTCGAAAATGAGACCGAAGCCAATGTGGCCGCCTACGTATCTCGCTGAGGAAATCAGGTCAAGACGTAGTTCGTGATGCAATAAATAAGAATTTTATGTAATATGCTTTTTGTTGTTTTTTTCTGAAAAAGTGGAAGACAACATTACGTTCTGACTTCAGTTGATACCAACAATTAGTATTGTGCATAAGGATTTTCGTTTATTGCTTTCAGTCTAACCGAGATTGACTCCGGTATAATTCACACAGCTTCAGATAGTACCTCAGACATACCTGAGTGTCGACACACCTGCTTGCATCCAAAGCTTCGAACTATACGTATCATCATGTTTCAAATGCCCTCACTGAAAGAGAGTCACATCCACACATATATTCCAGTATTTTAAATTTTGGGACGTTTAGAGAAACACACTCACCCTCAGAAAGATGTTCAATGTATGCAATTATGATACCATAGGCTTGGCCGTCATGTAAGTATCTACTAATGTGAGAACCCTCAGTATAAGATCATGTAGGGCTTGTCACGGGCTTGTAATGTAGGTTTGGGGGAATGGATGAATATCATTTGGGTAAAAAGTGACTATCCTTCCTCGAGCGTTGGACTACGTCCGTGCTTGATATTTGTGTGCTTTAATGCTGACCTGCTTTCTTTTTGTCCCAGTTTTTCTGTACTGACTTCTTTTTGAATCTTTCGTCTGGAGCCCCTCTCTTTCCAAAGTTATTCTCTCATTTTTATTCATTTTTTTTGATAATGTCGAGGCTTTTGATTTCTTCTTTTTGTGAAGTCGTCCTTTGTTTTTTTCCCTTTTGAGACTTTGACAATTTTTATCTTTGCAAACTTCAACGCAAAATTTTGTCAGCCACTTGCACATCTCTAAAGCGCTCAACGAGGTCGGACCAAGAGAGGGATAGTGCGTATGCACTCAGAAACGGTATAGGTGTAATATGCGGTTGTCAAAATAATAGGTTTTTAGGCTCAAATGGGTGTACTAGGGATAATGTTATTTGGTAGGCTGAAAAGACTCAAACGGGCCAAAGTAAGCATACGATCATTTCCTATACCGAGTGTTACTCAGAATTTCGCCTCAACAAACATTCCGGCCAAGTTCTAGATCACAGCGCAATGCAATTGAACTTATTCAAAAACTCACCACACAATGCATATGAAACGATGAGGTTGGTTTCATTCTTATCTTGGAAAACATGCAAGATAATGTCATTTACGGGTGTGAATAAGAGGTACCACAAGAATCTATGATTTACCACAGAGTCAACTCATACTGATTATTACCTTTTTTTTATGCACACTCCTAACTGTGTTGGTATCAACAAAGTCAAACAATAATATTTAAAAAATGTTTTTGTATTTTTGAATGACATTTTTTTTTTGTATTTTTGAATAATTTTTTTTATATTTTTTGAATAAATAGTACCGAACCCAAATAGGGCTGCCTACGTATCCCGCCGAGAGAATCAGGTGCGCGTAGTTCGTTCAGATATGTTATAAAAATGTATGCTTAAAAAAGAATTTATCAATGAAAGAATAGCAATATAAAGCTATGCAAAACAAATGACTGTCCACTGTGAACGAATGCAAAGTAAAATGAATGTAACGGAAAAATGAATGCCCAAAAATATGATGAATGAGATGCATGAGTGAGAAAAATATGCTTCTTTATTATTATTATTATTATTTTTATTTTTTATTTTTGTGGCGTCGAACCCAAAATGGGTTGCCTACGTATCACACCGTGTGGTGAGAATCAGACACGCGTAGTTCGGGATGATTATGCTGTAAAATGCATGATAAAGAATTATGTAATCAACACTAGACATATCAATTTAATTTGTAAATATGTATAAAGATACAAAATATAGAAGAACTGAGAGCGATGTCTCGTTGAATCTGGTATAAACTGACTTCTATTAGTCAACACAACTCCCTCTCATTCTTGTGATGATTTGTTTTTCTTTTTCCGACCACCCTCGGCTGTTTACGAGGACGACCTTCCTGCAAAAATATGAGAAATGGGTGAGTATGAAAATGACAAAATAATAAAAATGCAGAGCTGTGACAATATAGTCAAAGACTCCCCTGATTGGTTCGACCAGAGTGAAGGTTGATCCTTCGCAAGGTCCAAGTCGTGATGTTCAAGAACAATTTATTCAGTATAGGTCCTGATTGCGGTGTGACAGCAAAAAGTGCAAAAAATGCAAATGCACGTGCCCGAAGTTATAAGCCCATGACATGATATGTACATAGTTTAAAAGGGTAATTATTGCTTTAAATAATATGTACAGAGTTGCTAGCGACAAACAATAGTAAACAAAAAACATGCAAATCAAGCGCACGCCCTAATATGCTTGGGACCTCCCTTATGCCAGAGGCAGACTTAAACGCCAGATATGCGAGATTATGATAAATAGGTCCAAGCCATTAAATTATAATATTTCGTTGGAAATGGCGACCAAATGACGGTGCACTTTTTTCAATTTCGGCGTGTCATGATCAGGCTTGGATCTGTCTATCATCATCACACTACACACTTATGCTTATTGGTCGTCGGGTTGTGAAACCCAACGACAATTTGGTGGATTTCCTAATCGTGGAGACGATACCAAGGATCGACCCACCTAGGGTGTATGCATGCATGACTTAAAATAAAAAGGGCGGTATAGCTCTATCTTAATTTTTCTAAAATTTGGCTTACTAGACACAATGGTTCCCGAGCGGACTACTTGAGTGAGAAGGCTACGCGGCCACCGGATGGTCCGGATGCTCCTGCGCCTTTGCCAACTCGCCTATATTTTGATATTTGAAAGAAATTTGCGAGTGCGCCAGCACACCTCGCGTGTAGTGTGTGATAGTGTCAATTTTCCAGAATGGAGGAAATATGAGCGGAATGATAATTTAAGGAAAACAGTAAAAGAATATAGCAATTAAAGTAGTTAATTACAAAATAAAAGCAAACAATATAAAATATTTACAACAAATATAAAAGCAAAATAAAGCGCAATATTTAATTAATATGGGTTTGCTATGATCAAGAACCTGATATCCCCAGCGGAGTCGCCATGCTGTCGCGCCCGTTTTTGACCTCGGGGTCTGAACGGTATCCGCAACGTTGCTCTTTGGCGCGGTTCCCTGGATGGAGCAATAATGCTGATTTTGAGGAGTCACCACCTAATTAGTTAAGTGAATTAGGACACTTGATTTATTGCAATAAAAAATACTGCAATTAATCTCCATTTAATGATCTGCGAAATTAATGAGATTCTGGATCAGGGTTCTTTATTATCTTAAAGGAAAGGGGTTAAGCATCCTTTATGATTCGCTAACTTGCGGTTATTCGTTCAAACCTAGGTTAATTATTTATTGCCTTTTTTATTCTACATATTTTAAGCAGTTTTCATAATTTACAATTACAATGGAATGCAATACAGAATAATAAAGTTAAATCGAATAAAACTCCGGGACATCTTTTAGTCCTTTTTAGGCCTTCTGCACAAAATGATCTCCGGGTACCTGCATAAACACTCAGTAAAAGTGTTAGTAATAGAATAAATAATTTTAAAGCAATGACAAGAATTAATAAGTAAAGCCAAAAATAAATCCGTCTTTTGTACAGGGGAGGCCTTGGAAATCAGACGGAGATTCCTTCATCGGCCAATATTGTTAGAAACAATAAAATAAATAAAACATTCACATCCGCGCCAAAACAGTAATAGTTTTAAACACGGAGAGCTCAGATATATAAAAAATAAAGTGGGACATCCTAAACAAGTCCGGTTGTGAAAATTCGCCCTGCCGGCGCGTGTTGTTTATCCGGTGTAAGTAGAAGAAATCATCAACGCCCAGAAAGCTTCATTTTATTTTATTTTCCGTCTTTGCAAGTGTGGAGGCCTAAAAAATCGACGGATAACTTTTTCATTGGTCAATGTAGTATCATGTTCATAATCAGTAAATACCAACAGTGTAACAATATGTTCAAAATTAGCTTAATAAATAAATAAAAGGGCAGAATCTCAAAATCAGCCTGACACAGTCAAAATATGTCCGAAACCAGCCATAATCAGTGACAAAACCAACACAACAGTAGCTCGCCGAAAATAGTTCAAAATAATACAAAACCAGTTAAAGGCAAAAAAATATCAAAACAGTCCCAAATGGCAGCATTTCAGCGATTCGCCGGAAACAGTAAAGTTTCCAGAGAGTTCGCCGAAAATTACAGAGCGTCGCCGAAGCAAAACTCCAGCGTGTTATCAAAACAGCCCGCCAACAACAAATATAACAACCAAAATAAAGTCGACTGAGGGTCGCCGAAGTTTTTTAAACTCCGGCGAGATGCCCAAAAATTAAAAAAATAAAATCAGATTAGCCAAACAACCAACACAACCATAAGAGAATCAGACACAACGGGAATTGCCGGAGTTCAAACTCCGGACGATTTCAACAAAGACAAACGGAGTTCGACGGAATGGGGTGATGGTGGTTCACCGTTCGAAGTGGTGGTTCACCGGAAATGAGAGAGAGCAGTGGTGTGGGTGTGTGTTTATGCTGGTGGGTAGATGTTGACGGTTGCGGAGCTTCAAGCTCGGCGATGAAATGCAGGAGTGCGTGTGTGTGGGTGAGGTTTGAAGTGAGAAGGAGTGGGTTTTAAAAAATGAAAATGAAGAGTACTTGATAGGGGTGCGACTGCTACTGATATTGTTGTTGAAATGAAAAGAGGGGGAATAGTTTTTATTTATATGAGTATTTAGGTTTAGGGTTTGGGTTTGGTTTTTTTGGGGGGGAGGGGGGGGGGGGGGGAAGATGAAAGGTGTATTTTTTGGGCATCGATTTGGACTTCGGTTTTTGGTGGACTGAACTGATCCAGATTGTGCCTCGGACTGGACTGGTTTAACAAAAATGCAAAACGGATTAATTATTTAAAAGAAAAATTATTTTAAAAGATGCAAAATTATTAAAATGCAAATGCCGATGTAATAATAATAAAATACAATATTTAACAAATGTTGAATGTCTAATTAAAAGTAAAACGGGATGCCAATTAAGTATTTAAAGAGATGCAAAAATTATTAAAATAAAATGATTGCGCAATAATAATAAAATACAATATTTAATGCCTAATTAAAAGTAAAAACGTGATGCCAAATTGCAAAAAAATAAATAAAAACACATAGAATATTAGGTAAAAATATATATAAAAATGCCAAAAATATTGATTAAAATGCGGTGTCCTAAAACACATAAAATTGCAATAAATATACGAAAAACGGGTCAAAATTGACTGTCAACACTTTCGTCCACAATTTTTAACCTATGTCTATTCAACTATGATCTCCCCTCTCGGATCTCGATTCGAAATCGTATACGTGATGCTAACTAGTGATCAATTAATTATCAAACAATCAAACCAAATATTAAATAAATCTTAACTATATGAAGAAGAAACCAAATACTGCATTAATTCATAAAGACGAGTTTCAAGCGATTCGAAAGGAGAACTCTAATTAAAAGTTTAGATCCTAGCCATAGACATGCTAAGAACCAAAGTAATATCCAACATGAACTAAATTGAAATAAAGAAAAGAGAAGAAAATACTTTGAAATAAGTCTCCAATCTTGTAGCCTCCAAGAAAACTTTGTTGTGTCGTGAAGAAAGGTTGAGTAACCCTTAAAAAAATCTGCCCAAAGGGCTTTTTATATGCTCCAAAAATGTGTACCCTGGACCTCCTTGCCCTTGGCCAATTCCCATTCGGATCTGGACAGTTTTCCGCCTCGGTGCCGCGGCCCTGCTGACTGGCGCTGCGACGCCTTAACTCTTGTAGCCTCTCAGATCTTTGGGCGCCACGGCCCTGTCTTCTTGCGCTGCGGCTCTGCTTCTCCTTTTGCTCGGATTGCCAACTTTCGTCAATTTTGGCTCGGGAACCTCCTTTTCTGCCCACTTATTGCTTTTTTCGCCACTTTACCTTTTTAGACCACTGTGATTCAAAAAGAAAGAAAAATACCCTAACACGACACATATTTGAACAAAAATTGGCAAAATACTAACTAAAAATAACTCTAAAAGTGCATATAAAATATGCCTAACAAACAACCCCAAACTTAACCTTTGCTCGCCCTCGAGTAAAGATCAAAACAAAATCAAAGACACAAAAGAAAACAAAATATTCTGATCAACTTGCTGCACAAATGTCACTAGAAATACATGAATGTCAGTTGGGATAATATGCAGAAACAGATATAGCATGAATTCAGCAATCTAAAATTTCAAGTCAGATATTTCGCAAATTCATTTCAATCATGTTCAATGGAAGTATGAATACCTAACTTATGCATGTCAATTTCAAAATTCTATGGCCTGTTCACTTGCTATTCTCCACTAATCATAGACATACGTACTAGAGATCTTCAAGACTTTTCAGGGTTGTAATGTAGGCTTAGGCATGTGAAGGTAAAAATAGACATTTAGGCTCAATTACGTATCATAAGCATTTTCATTCAACTCATTCTTCCTCCTTCTTGACTTAATTTTAATCTCATACCTATTTTTCCCCTCTTTTATTTTGAGAGAATGAGATACATTATAAATAACAGGTGATGTGAGATTTATACACACGCTTAACGCAAGTGCACGTATCGTTACAAGTAATATAGTCTAGGTAAGACCGAATATCGTCCTCAGGGACTGATTTTAAGTACTGATTATCTATGTTTTAGTTTCTATTTGGTTAACGTTAATTGGGTTGGAATTCTAAACTAATAATGCAGGAAATAAACTAATTATGAAAATACTTTGATTTAAATCAGTTATGACGGAGAATTAGGGCTTTCAAGATCATCAACTATCCACTCTTATTCAATCCTTAATACAATTAGACTTACTTCTTCTTATACGTTAAGATAGCAGGTTAACTAGACCGTTTTATACTCATGTTAAGGTAATATAAACATTCAACCCCAATGGAGAACCCTTCTATCTTTCGATGACAAGATTGACTACAAAGGAGGATTAAGAGCAATAACCTATTAAGCTACACAAGTATCGGGGTACTTTCGTCCACGATTTAAACCTATGTTTATTCAACTATAGCATATTCACAATCTCCCCTTTCGGATTTTGATTAGAACTCATATAAGTGATGATAACTAGTGATCAGTTAATTATCACGTAATCAAAACAACTATTGAATAAATCTTAAATAAGTGAAGAAGAAACAAAACTAATATATTAATTCATGAATAGAGTTTCAAGTGAATCACAAGGAAATCCCTAATAAAGTAATTAGTTCCTAGCCATAGTCACGCTAAGAACTAATATAATCTCCATACATGAACTGAAATAAACAAAGCAAAAGAAAGAAAAGAAAATACTTGAAAAACCTCCAATCTTAGCCTCCTAAGTTGTGTTGTATGTACAATGGATGTATGAATCCCTCTAGAGAATGATGTAGAAAATATATATAGCCCAAGAATCCTTTAGGTCAAGGGTTAGGGATTATGTAGGTAGAAAAAGTTATCCCTTTTGGACCCTAAAAACGTGTCAAATTCGGCCCAAAACGTCAAAAATACCGCGTCGCCGCCGTGGCCCTGCAGTCGGGCGCCACGGCGCCTGAAAATCAGAGAGTTTCGGACAACTTCAGTGGTCGGCGTCGCGGCGCCGGTGGCATTTTTTCAGCGGTCTTCGCTTCGTCATCCAGTTTTCATCCGGGCTTCGTCTGATCTTTTCTATACTTCCCGGGACTTCTTAGACTTCATTTATTGGCCCCTTTAAGTGTGCAATTTCGTCTCAATTAAGCTCATTTCATTTTCTTTTCGCCATTTCTCCATTTCTGACCGCTGTGACACAAAAGAAAGGAAAACGACCCTAATACTATACTAAACATAAACAAAATGAGTAAAATACTACCTAAAAATGACTCAAAAAGTGTGTATGAAATACACCGATCAAACACCCCCAAACTTAACCTTTGCTCGCCCTCGAGTAAAGATAAAAAAGATAGAAATAAAGACACGAAAGAAAAGAAAATAAAATGACTCAAAGATACTGATCAATCTGCTGCACAATTTCCACTTAGAAAAACACGAAGTTTAGTAGGATAATATGCAGGAACATATAACATTAATTTTTAGCATTCTAACACTCAAGTCAGATATTTCGCGAATTCAATTCAATCATGCTCAATGGATGTAAAAATACCTAACTATGCATGTTAATTTCAAAATCCTATGGCATGTTCACTTGCTATTCTCCACTAATCATGGATACACATATTAGAGATCTTCAGAACTTTTCAGGATTGTAATGTACGCTTAGGCAGGGGTAGGTAAAAATAGGCATTTAGGCTCAATTTGCGTACCATAAGCTCTTTTGCTTTAAATTCTTCCATTTTCTTTTGATTCTCTTTTTCACTTCATACCTATCTTTCCCCTCTTTTGTTTTGAGAGAATGATGTGTATGATTAATAGCAGACACCCTCAAACTTAGGCTTTTGCCTATTTATTATTACTTTTTCAGTGGGGTGCATCAAAATTGTTCACTCTCTTATGGCACAAATATGGAATTATAGGGTGTCAAAGAAAAGATCTTATTTTAGGCTCAAAGGGGCTGACTAGGGATACAATTGTAATGTCAGGGATAAACAAAGAATGGTAAGAAAGGGCTAACAAAGAAATGTCTGAGTCATCTCCCTAACAGGCATATCCTAACTATTTCGCCTCAAATATCAAGCAAGCAGACACATAAGCTTAATTACTAACAATGCATAAATCAAACAAGCTACCCCAAATAGTTTGATTTCATGAATTCTTGGCATATCTAACCTAAGTGTTCAAATTTTCTGCTTCTAACTCCATTACATTATCCCACTTTACTTCATTAGGCATTTCAAGTGACTACAACATGCATGATCAATAATAATAATAATAATAAAAAATGACTCAAAAATACTCAAAAACACACAAAACAAATAAAAAAGACTCAAAAACAATAAGACACCCCCAAACTTAATTGACACATTGTCCCCAATGTGTGAAGACTAAAAATAGAGACAACTTACTAACACAACACAACGGTCATAACGGAGGTCTGGGAGGAAAAATTCTGGAATTTGCACGCGTCTGGGCCTCTGAACCTTCGGCGCCACGGCCCTGCACTTCGGCGCCGTGGCGCTGTAAATCCTGCAGCTCTCTGAACATTCAGCGTCGTGGCCCTGCATTTTGGGCCATGACGCTGATGACGGGAATTCCTTTTTTTCAGCGTTTTTGCTCTTTTTTCTGTTCGGGGTCTGCTCCTTGTCCACCTGTCATCCACAAACACAAGACAAGAACCTAATACCGTGAGACTGTTCAAGATAAAATAAAACAAACTAAAAACAGAAATTAAAATAACATAATTAATAAACATTGGGTTGCCTCCCAACAAGCGCTGTCTTTAACGTCTTTTAGCCGAACGCAGTTAACCTTTACTAGTGTCCGGCGGTTCCCTCTGTGAACTGCTTGCAATCCGCACAGTTATTGTTGCAGGTCTCACTTCAACTACAACAATTTCTCCAAACAAGGGCCTCAGATATAAGATTATCCCCCAATTCCACAAGACATGCTTGTCTTTTAGGCTCTCTATAATGTAGGGATCAGTGAAACTCCTTACATCTCTCAACTTTTGGGGGTGCCCTTGAAGGTAGTTTCTATTTGGGGATCAACAGTGACAGCTGGTGGTGTTTCTTCTGCAATAGGTGCAGGAAAAAGAATTTCCACAGAATCCAAAAAGGTGAATAATTGGATCTTAGCAATCTTTTTCTTCTCTACACCAACTATCTCGCCAGATTCCTCAATAGCTGGGTGTGGTTTAGGCTCCTCAATTTGCTTACCACCTCCCATAATGATGTCGTTAGGCAGATTTTCTTGAGGTGTATTGCTCATCTTATCCATCAGTTGCCCTATGTGGGTCTCCAAATTTTTGAGGGACTCCATTGTCTCAGCCATTAACCGAGTCTGGCACTTGGTGAGCCTGAGTATGCCTGCCTGCAACTCATCTAGATCTTCCTCTATTACCTGTGGGTTAAGCTGCTATTGATGACTCCACTGTCTTTGATAGTAGCAGTCCATGTGTCCTGAATTTTAATTTTTTTTCTTCGAATTTAACCTGCAAAATAAGAAAACAAAAGGTGATAAAAAGATGCTCGCACTTGGAGCAACCAAATTAAAAATAAGAATAGATAAATCGATATTGAAAGTACGCCAGTCCCCGGCAACGGCGCCAAAAACTTGATGTGCGATTTATACACACGCTTAACGCAAGTGCACGTATCGTTACAAGTAATATAGTCTAGGTAAGACCGAACATCGTCCTCAGGGACTGGTTTTCAAGTACCGATTATCTATGCTTTAGTTTCTATTTGGTTAACGTTAATTGGGTTGGAATTCTAAACTAATAATGCAGGAAATAAACTAATTATGAAAATACTTTGAATTAAATCAGTTATGACGGAGAATTAGGGCTTCCAAGATCATCAACTATCCACTCTTATTCAATCCTTAATAAAATTAGACTGACTTCTTCTTATACGTTAAAATAGCAGGTTAACTAGACCGTTTTATACTCATGTTAAGGTAATATAAACACTCAACCCCAATGGAGAACCCTTCTATCTTTCGATGACAAGATTGACTACAAAGGAGGATTAAGAGCAATAACCTATTAAGCTACACAAGTATCGGGGTACTTTCGTTCACGATTTAAACCTATGTTTAGTCAACTATAGCATATTCACAATCTCCCCTTTCAGATTTCGATTAGAACTCATATAAGTGATGATAACTAGTGATCAGTTAATTATCAAGCAATCAAAACAACTATTGAATAAATCTTAAATAAGTGAAGAAGAAACCAAACTAATATATTAATTCATGAATATAGTTTCAAGTGAATCACAAGGAAATCCCTAATAAAGTAATTAACTCCTAGCCATAGTCACGCTAAGAACTAATATAATCTTCATACATGAACTGAAATAAACAAAGCAAAAGAAAGAAAAGAAAATACTTGAAAAGCCTCAAATCTTAGCCTCATAAGTTGTGTTGTATGTATAATGGATGGATGAATCCCTCTAGAGAATGATGTAGAGAATATATATATCCCAAGAATCCTTTAGGTCAAGGGTTATGGATTATGTAGGTAGGAAAAATTATCCCTTTTGAACCCTAAAAACGTGTCAAATTCGGCCCAAAACATCAAAAATACTGCGTCGGCGTTGTGGCCTGCGATGGCGCCACGACGCTGAAAATCGAGAGTTTCGACAACTGGTTGGTTGGCGCCATGGCGTTTTTCAGCGTTCTTCGCCGTCGTCGATTTTCATCCGGGATTAAATCGATCTTTTCTATACTTCCCGGGACTTCTTAGACTTCATTTATTGCCCCCTTTAAGTGTGCAATTCCATCTCAATTAAGCTCATTTCATCTTCTTTTCGCCATTTCTCCATTTCTGACCGCCGTGACACATAAGAAAGGAAAACGACCCTAATACTATACTAAACATAAATAAAATGAGTAAAATACTAACTAAAAATGACTCAAAAAGTGTGTATGAAATACACCGATCAACAGGCACCCCAAAACTTAGGCTTTTGCATATTCTTCATCGGGGTGCATCAAATTTTCCAATTCTCTTTTCGTTTCTTTTTCAACACTTTTCATCCCAAGAGTTTCCAATTATCACTTATGGCACAAATATAGAATCATAGGGTGTCAAAGAAAGATCTTATTTAGGCTCAAAGGGGCTGAATAAGAATGCAATTTATTGTCAGGGATAAGCACTGAATGGTAAGAAGAGCTAACAAAAAAATATATGAGCCATCTCCCTAACATGTACATCCTAACTATTTCACCTCAAATAACAAGCAACCAGACACCTAGACCTTATCATTGACAACACATAAATTAAGCACATGCACCCCAAGTAGTTTGATTTCATGAATTCTTGGCATATCTAACTTAAACATTCAGATTTTTTCTTATAATTTCATTACATTATCCCACTTACTTCACTAGGCGAGTGACTATAGCATGCATGATCATATTATTTTTTTTACTAATATAAAACATAAACAGGACAATCAAATAGACATAAAAACACACAATAAATACACAAAATAGACTAAGAACCCCCCAAACTTAAATGACACATTGTCCTTAATGTGTACAAGACTCAAAATAAAAAAGGCGGGACAACTTACAGACTTTACAGTTTGAAATGGTGGCGGGTAATGCATGGTCCATTGATCGAACCTGGAGCTCAAATCATCATCACGTTGGGTCAAGTGTTGTTGACCCTGCATCATGGTGTCCAGGCTCTGCATCATCCTCTGTTGATTCTTGAGCAGTTGCTCCTCATTGGCACTGGAGGTTCCTAGGCTAAAGGTGGTTAGTGGCTGCTGCTGCCTGCCTCATATTGAGCCGCTAGCTCAGGCTCTTCTGCTGCTGCTGCTGGGCCTCTTCTCCTTGCTGCTACTCTAGGGACTGGTTCAGAGAAAGAGTGCAATAAACCATATGTCACAAGAGGCTGACTCTTCTCAAAAGTATCAGTAACGAAGGTTGGGACTCCATGCCTAGCACATAAGGCACAAATGAGTGATCCATGTCCCAACCCACCAGTGATGGCCAACCTGCTGATATCCCTAATACTCTGCACTATTTCCTGCCCAATGTCAATTGTCTTTCCCGTCATGATTTCATATATCATCTTAATTCTATTTTCAGGCACTCTGGTGAAGTGTGTCAATGGAATCAGGCGAGCACTTACAAAATACAGCCAACCCTTGGTTATTCTATTGAACTGACACCTGGCAAGTCCCCTAGCTCCATTGCGAGCAAATTCATACTCAGCCCCTGGGTAGCATAATGTCTCTGCGACTGCGTTCCACATGATGTGGCTGGCATCTCTAGACCAACTTTTGAAATGGTATGGGTTATTGCCCTGGTTTTCAACATTAGATGTCCCCAACACTGCATTCACCACTTCAGAATTTACAGGCACATATTGCCCTCTCATAAAGCATCTTTCATCTGTCTGCTCCAAATAATTAACATAGAATTCCCTTACCATGCTAGTGTTCTGCGGTGGAACACTTTCCGGATTGGTGAATATTTTCCAACTATTCGCCTCGATCATAGCCCTAAGTGGCTCGTAGGCATCATCATCATCAAACGACTCTCTCTGGTATTCCATGCCTCTTTCTGGTATCAATGTCCTAGTACTTATCCGGTTATATCGCTCCTCCGCTTCTTTGCTAGTGAACCTAGTAATATCATATTCAGGAGCTGATGTAGATGGAGAAGCCCGGTAGTTCTTTTTCGAGAAGACATTAGAGAGTCGTTGAAAAAATTCCAGCAGCGTTTCCTTTGTTTTCTTAAGGTTTCCCAGCAACTATCAACTCTCTCAAGCAACAATTAATCAAATCCAATCCACCAAATTTTTTTTGCCACTAATCAATCCCCCATACAACACTTCATCCCAAAGTCACCAATATTCAGCAGCAATATCACACAATAATCACCCACACAACACCCAAGATCCCAATCTATTTTCTCCACTAGCTTTTAAATCCTTAAGAACAACAATGAAGGTTACCTTTTAGAGTGCTTGTTCTTTCTCGCTTTCTTGACCCAAATGAAGAATAATGCTATGTCAAGGATGCTAGGAGTTATTATTGGTGATGGGTTGTGAGAATTTGAGAGATTTGGTAGAAGATGCGGTAGATTTCTAGGTGAAGAGGGAAATTTTTCGTGGGTTTAGAAAGGAGGGAGAAATAATTGGGTTATTTGGGGCGTGAATTGGGGAGTTAGGGTTTTATTTTCAGAAAATCCTGCTTAGGCGCCACGGCCCTGTAGACCGACGCCCAAACTTCTGCAAGTCCTCTGATAAATAAGCGTCGCGACCCTGTTTTTTTGGCACCACGGTACCCAAACTCCCGCACGTGTTCTGGACTTTCGGCGTCGTGGTCCTGCTTCTGGGCACCGCGGCGCTGCTCTAATTTTCTCCCTTATCGCTTTTTCGTACTCCATTTTCAGCCCTTTACCTGTCATCACAACACCACAAAAAAATTACCATATGTGAGACTGTTCTAACTAAGCTAAATTGCATAAATTAAAACCTTGGGTTGCCTCCCAAGTAGCGTTATCTTTAACGTCTTGTAGCCAGACGCAGGTTCCTTATTAAGAATCATTGGGGTAATTTAACCCTACAACTTATCTATTTCAGGATCATTCTTCTCTTTCGCACTCTGTTTTTCTTTTTCTCAAGAGGGGGTTTAGCAAGACTTACTTGTGTTGGCGGACTGATCTCCCTGGCTTTGGCTTGTGCTGGCTCAACTGCTGTGTCAGTTGTGCTTATTGCGAGACACTTGCTGATGGCTTGAGATTCAATGGTGGACTTAAACACCTTGAATACCATCTCCTCTTCCTGGACCCTTAGTCTCAGTTCTCCCCTTTCTACATTAATTAGGGCTCTCCCAGTTGCTAGGAAAAGTCTCCCCAAAATGATTGGTATCTCATCATATTCCTCCATGTCAAGGATGAGGAAGTCTGCTGGGAAAAAAAACTTCCCCACCTTGACCAACACATCTTCGATTATGCCTCTAGGGTGCACCACGGTTCTATCGGCCAAATGCAAATTAACTGTGGTTGGTTTGGCTTCACCCAAACCCAATCTCTTGAAGACAGACAGAGGCATTAGATTGATACTAGCCCCTAGATAACACAACGCCCTGTTGCATGTCACCCTACCAATAGTGCAGGGCAATGTGAAACTCCCTGGATCCTTAAGCTTAAAAGGCAGTTTCTTTTGCAGGATGGCACTTTACTCCTCTGTTAAAGACACTGTCTCATAATCTGCCAGCCTTCTCTTTTTCTCCAGTATCTCCTTCATGAACTTGAAGTATGCTGACATCTGTTCTAGCGCGTCAATGAAAAGGATGTTTACGTGCAGCTTCTTAAACACCTCCAAGAATTTGGAGAACTGCTTATCTACTTCCTTCTTTTGTTGACTCTGAGGGGTAAGGGATTCTCTCAGTGTATTTCCTCAAAGGTGCTGATGGAGCTTTGTCAACTGTAGGGTGGTCCTCAGTGACCCCCTCATTTTCTACCTCAACTACATTCTCACATTCTTTTTCATTCACCGCTGCAGGTTGAGGAGCAACTTGTTCCAACTGCTTCCCACTTCTTAACAACACTATCTGACACTGCTCTCTAGGGTTGACCTCTGTATTGCTTGGAAGAGTGTCCTGTGGCCTGTTATTCACCATGTTGGCCAGCTGCCCTACCTGGGTCTCTAAATTCCTGATGGATGACCTTGCTTCTGCCATGAATTGAGTCTGAGAATTAGTGAGTGTCAACAAAGCTGCCCTCAATTCATCTGTTTTTTCATTTGGGGAAGATGGACTAAACTGCTGTGAGGATGAGGCCTGATTAAGTGGTGGTTGATTATGATATTGGCCTCTGAACTGAGTCTGCTGCCCTTGGTCACTCCTCCATGAGTAATTTAGGTGATTTCTCCACCCTGGATTGTAAGTGTTAGAATAGGGATTGTTATGGGACCTTTGGAAGTTCTCCACTGCTTGACACTGAGCTTGCCCCATAGAAAAGTTGTTGGGGTCAATTGTTGGGCATCTGTCGAAAGTATATGGACCCCCACAAATATCACAAGTCACTGACATATGGACCGCGTTTACCGACATAGTGTTCTGCTGGAGCTGCTTGGTTAGGAGAGCAACTTATGCATTCAATGATGTAATGACGTCTAGCTCATGAACTCCTATCAATTTTTTTCCACATGTCCCCCTCTCATCTGGAAAGTGATTATTGGTGGCCATGTCCTCCAGCAAGTCATGGGCCTCATGTGCTGTCCTTCTCATAAAAGTACCACCTATAACTGCATCAATGATAGTCCTTGTGGTCCCACTCAGCCCATTGTAGAAGATGTGAACCAAATTCTATTATTCCAGGCCATGATGTGGGCACTTCCTCTACAGATCCTTAAACCTTTCCCAAGATTCATATAGTGACTCCCCATCGGTCTGGTAGAAGTTATTCAACTCTCAACTCAGTTTGGCTGCTTTTGAAGGTGGGAAGAACTTCGCAAGAAATTTCTGTGCTAGATCCTGCCATGTGAATATGGAGTCTGTTGGCAGGGAGTTCAATCAAACCTTTGCTCTATCCCTGAGTGAGAAAGGGAAGAGCCTCAACCGAATGGAATCATCAGTAACGCCATTATACTTGAATGTGGCACATAACTCCAAGAAGTTAACAATGTGCATGTGTGGGTCTTCAGATGACAACCCTCTAAACTGGACTGTGTTCTGTACCATGCTTAGGATTGCATGATTTATCTCAAAGTTGTTTGCTCCTATTGCTGGAAGTCTTATGTATGTCTGTGCCCCAGTAACTCTTGACAGAACATAATCTCCCTCGCTCCTCTCGGCTTGGACCTGAACTCATTTTTCTACATCTATAGGCAACTCTGGGGGCAATATTTGGTTTTGTTGATGATCACCTATCCCTTCATTCAGCTCATTATTGTTTTGCAAATCCCCCATTGCTAACAATTCAACAATCTTTTTGTTTCGCCTGTTCTGCTTGCATGTCTTTTCAATTTCAGGGTTGAAGGGAACAAATGTGTCTGTTCCTGTTCTTCTTCGCATAAACTAGATCCCTGGAATAGATCAAAATCAACAAGAATCAAGGCAATAGGGCTCTAACAATAAAAGAAAATAATAATAAAAAATAATAAAATCCAAATTAGAAATTAAGAATAGATAGTTTGATATTGAAACTACGTCAATCCCCGACAACGGCACCAAAAACTTGTTAGCGATTTTGCTTATGCTTTACGCAAGTGTACATATCGCTCAAGTAATATAGTCTTGGTAAGACCGAATATCGTCCTCAGGGACTGATTTTTAATTACCAAACATCTATCCTAAGTTATCTATTTGACTATCGATATTTTGTTTTGGTTTTATCTATAAACTACTGAAGTAATTGCAGAAATTAACTAAAATACTTTATTTGAATCAGTTATGGTGGAAATAGGGCTTCCAATCTCCTCGACTATCCACTCGCTTTAATCCTTAATGCAGCAATAAATGTTCTTCTTCTATTTTAAGATAGCAGGTTCACTAGACTGTTTTATATTCCGGTTAGGATATATAAACGCTCAACCCCAGTGCAGAAATATTTTATATTTCTATGATAGATTTTATCACATAGTAGGATTAAGAACAATAACCTATGAAGCTACACAAGTATCGGGGTACTTTCGTCCACGATTTTTAACCTATGTCTATTCAACTACAGCATATCCAAATCTCCCCTCTCGGATCTCGATTTGAAATCATATACGTGATGATAACTAGTGATCAATTAATTATCAAACAATCAAACCAAATATTGAATAAATCTTAACTATATGAAGAAGAAACCAAATACTGCATTAATTCATAAAGACGAGTTTCAAGCGATTCGAAAGGAGAACCCTAATTAAAAGTTTAGCTCCTAGCCATAGACATGCTAAGAACCAAAGTAATATCCAACATGAACTAAATTGAAATAAAGCAAAGAAAAGAAAATACTTTGAAACAAGTCTCCAATCTTGTAGCCTCCAAGAAAACTATGTTGTGTTGTGAATAAAGGTTGAGTAACCCTTAAAAAAATCTGTCCAAAGGGCTTTTTATATGCTCCAAAAACGTGTACCCTGGACCTTCTTGCCCTTGGCCGATTCCCATTCGGATCTGGACAGTTTTTCGCCTCGGCGCCGCGGCCCTGCTGACTGGCGCTGCGGCGCCTTAACTCCTGTAGCCTCTCAGATCTTTGGGCGCCACGGTCCTGCCTTCTTGCGTCGTGGCTCTGCTTCTGCTTTTGTCCGGATTGCCAACTTTCGTCAATTTTGGCTCGGGAACCTCTTTTCTGCCCACTTATTGCTCTTTTTTGTCACTTTACCTTTTTAGACCACTGTGACTCAAAAAGAAAGAAAAATACCATAACATGACACATATTTGAACAAAAAAGGGTAAAATACTAACTAAAAATAACTCTAAAAGTGCATATAAAATATGTCTAACATGTACGTCATTGAATAAATAAAAATATTCAATGTACAAAATAAACGAGCTAAAAAAAGTAATAGAAAATCTATCTACCTATGACACTGTAGACTTGGTCATATCAACGAAACAAGGATAACAAAGTTAAGGAAACTTGACTACCTCGAACCATTTGACTTGGAGTCTTATGGTAACGACTAATACTGTTTGAAAGGTAAGATGACTAACAAGACACTTTTTGGAAAAGGGGTGCGAGCCAAGGAGGTGCTTGAGTTGGTACATACTATTGTATGTGGTCCATTCTCGACTCAAGCTAGGGGTGATTTCCCTTAATTCATTACTTTTACTGACAACTTGACAAGGTATGGATATGCGTATCTTATAAAACACAAATCTGAGGCCTTCGAAAAGTTCAAGGAGTACAAATCTGAAGTGGAGAAATAACTCGCAATAAGTATCAAGACCCTTCGATCGGATTGAGGAGGTGAATACTTGAGCAAAGAATTTCTAAATTACTTAAAGCTATATGGAGTCCATTCAGAATGGACACCTCCTGGAACACCACAGATGATTGGTGTTGCCAAAAGGAGAAACCGAACCTTTTTGGATATGGTTCGATCCATGATGAGCTTTACAGCTTTACTGACATACCTTTGGGGACATGCTATACAAACCTCAATATATGTTCTGAATAGGGTTCCTTCAAAGTCAGTAGAAAAGACACCCTATGAGATATGGTGTGGCAAAAAGCCATCTCTTAAACATATGAGACCCTGGGGGTGCCCTGCATATGTTAAGAAAATGCTCACTGAAAAGTTGGAATCCAAAAGTGAGAAATGTTACTTCGTGGGGTATCCAAATAAAACTAAGGGATACTACTTCTATCTTCCTAGAGAACACAAGGTCATTGTTTCCAGGAACACAACTTTCCTTGAAGAAGAATATGTCTATAAGGAACAGAGTTGCACATAGATAAAACTTGAAGAAATTTAAGAACCACGAGATAACATAGATGTTGAATCCTTGCCAAATGACCAAGGAAAGAATTCAGTTGGAGTATTTGGCTAACATTGGGTACTTCGAGTACGCCCTTCGTCCAGTGGGAGGGTTGCGAGGAACAATGCAGAAATGCAAGGTCCTCATACACAACCCTTGGGAATAGACGCAATGGTTGTACCTCCTTCCATTCAGGAAATACATGAAAATGATATTCGTGAAAGATCTCAAGTTGGTGGATTAACCAACATACAAGAACCCTCTCAAAGTCAGAACGTATCAAGTACTGAACTGCAAAACAATCAACTTCGTAGGTCCACTAGGACTCATCATCCTCCTGAAAGACTAAATCTACTTGTGAAAACACACAGTGAGATAGATATTCCCGATGACGGTGATCCTACAACCTATAGCGAAACAATGTTGGACATTGATTCAAAGAGATGGCAAGAAGCCATGAAACCCGAGATGGAATCTATGTACATCAATAAAGTGTAGAACTTGGTTGATTTTCCAGCTGGGGTTAAACCCATAGGGTGCAAATGGGTCTTCAAGAAGAAGATTGATGCATTTGGCAAGGTACAGACTTATAAAGCAAGGCTGATAGCTAAATCGCTGCATATTATGATTATGTCATTTGGCAGATGGATCTCAAAACCATTTTCCTCAATGGTAATATAATTGAGGAAGTGTATATGAAACAACTCGAGGGTTTTTCATCTGAGTCCAAGACAAATGTTGTATGCAAGCTACAAAAGTCCATTTATGGGCTTAAGTAAGCCTCAAGGAGTTGAAACATTTGCTTTGACAAGGATATCAAGTCATTTGATTTCATCAGAAGCAAAGAAGATCATTGTGTTTATAGTAAACGCAACGATGAGAATATTACCTTCATTATTATATATGTAGACGACATATTAATAATGAGAGATAATAAGACTCTCATGTAGTCAATCAGGAGTGGTTGTCCAGTACCTTCATGATGAAGGATTTTGGTGAAGCTTGCTACATTCTGGGAATTAGGATCTATAGAGATAGACCAAATAGATTGTTGGGGCTGTCACAATCAGTCTACATAGACTAAGTACTTAGACGTTTTTCTATGGAAAATTCCAAGAAAGGCGGTCTACCTATGGGTCAAGGCATCAAGTTATCTAAGAAGGATAGTCCTTCTAATGTTATAGGACTTGAGGGCATGGAGATGATCCCATATGCTTCGGCTATAGGATCAATCATGTATGCCATGACCTGTATTAGGCCATATGTGGCCTTTACAGTTATTATGACTTGCAAATTCCAGCAGAATCCTGGGGAAGAACACTAGAAAGCGGTCAAGAGTATTCTTAAGTATCTTAGACGAACTAAATATTAATTCTTGGTCTATGGTGGAGAAGAAAACTAGCTGCTACTGGTACATTGATGCTAGCTTCCAGACTGATCTTGATGACTTCAAATCTAAGTCTGGATACATGTTCATTTTCAATAGTGGATCAGTGAGCTGGAAAAATTCCAAACAAGCTACAACTGCTGACTCAACAATAGAAGCTGAGTACATTGCTGGATCGGAATCTAGTAAAGAAGCTGTCGTGATTTATGAGTTCCTAAAGGAACTAGGGGTAGTTCTGAGTGCCAGTTGTCCAATGACTATTTATTGAGACAACACTGGTGCGATTGCACATGCTAAGGAACCTAGATCAACCAACAGAAACAAACATGTACCAATAAAGTACCACATACTCAGGGAGATGTCGGAGACTGAAGAGATTAGATTAGACTATGTTCCTATAGACGATAATCTAGTTGACCCACTCACTAAACCATTAAGCTTAGTTAAGCATAATGGTCATTTTAAGAATATGAGAATTAGATATGTTGGAGATTGGATCTAGGCCAAGTGGAAGATTGAAATTATATTTATGTCCTAGAGACAATCTGTATTAGGAAAAATGTACTTTATACACATTCATATTATTATTATTAATGGAGATTGATATTTGGCATTTGCAATTATTGAATTATTAGTTGATTGCATATAATATTCTATAATATGCATCCCTAGATGTTACACTGTTATTAATAATGTGAGCTATTAATATTATAATGTAACCCTTAATATAGCCTTGACTAGTGATCATCGAGAATGCGATATCGATGATATGTGACATGTCGACATGTGGTTTGCATCACATCCTTAGAGGATGTAGTATGTCTCACCTGCTATGAGTAATGAATACTCATGATGGATACATGGATACTTTGGAAGTATTGGTATACCATGCTGATATATTATTTGTTATACAATGTCTAAAGTATGATCATCGTGTGGGAGATAGAAGTCCTTAGACTTGAGGTCGATATGCACCTTGTCAACAAAGTAATATACTTTGATCTTGTCCTAAGCTCAAATGCCTTATAGGTTGAGATATGACTTGTATTGAGTATATTACGAAGTGGATTAAAGGTGGTAGTTGAGCCAAGATTTGGATTCATTCCTCGAATGTATATTCGAGAGAACACTCAATTTCTCAGTGATATAAGGTTAACTAAGTCATTGGCCAACGCAATAGACATATCTAGGATATGGTCTTGTTGTCAACTAATATAGATAAGATATAATGATCAAGCCAATTGGATAGACACTTGGCAGATCCTAAGCTTGATCGAGTGTTCGTGAATGAAATGATTTTATCCTCCCACATAAAGGTTCAGTTTACCAGATTTGTGTAACTATACTTCACATATTGAGTTCGTCTTCCGGCGCCGTCTAGGAGTTCTGTGTAGACCCTAATATGAATAGTGTCAATATATGAAGGCCTGTAGGGTAACACTATGTCAATTGTTCCATCTATCTAAGGATGTAATGAGAGAATATAAATGTTCGATTTATGATCGAGACATTCGAATGAATAATAATTATTTAATTAAGTAGAGATTGGATTTCAGATTCAATTAAAATGAAAACGAGACGACATCCTAAAAATGAACTAGGGCCACGGTGTCTGGGACAGAGGGCCGCGACGCTTCCCATTTTGAGCCACGGCGCCGCCAGTCCAGTGGACAGTTTGACTGACACACTGCACCTTGTTTTATGGGCCTGGCCCATGGAAAATCCTAGGCTGCATTTTAACTTTAAAATACAGCTACAAATAGAGGGTTGTTGCGATATTTCTAGATGCTTACGCAAGTGTACGTATCGTTCAAGTAATAAAGATCTGTAAGACCGAGTTATCGTCCACAAAGACTGATTTATCAATTACCGATTATCTAATCTATGTTATCTATTTGGTAACCGTTCTTTTGTTTGAGAGTTTAAACTAAGAATTAAAACTAAGTGCAGGAATTCAACTAAGATTGACAATACTTTGGGTTTTAAACAGTTATGAAGGAAATAGGGCTTTCAATCTCCTCAACTATCCACTCTTTCACTTGTTAATGCAAGGCTAATGACTCTTCTTCTTATTAAGATAGCAGGGTAACTAATATGTTCTATATTCCGGTTAGGAGATATAAAACTCAACCTTGTGCAGAAATCTTCTATATTTCTATGATAGATTTTACCACACAAGAGGATTATGAACAATAACCTTAAACACTACATAAGTATCGGGGTACTTTCGTCCACGATTTTAACCTATGTCTAAATAACTACAGCACATTCAAATCTCCCTTTTCAGATTTTGATTTGAAATCATCTAAGTTATGACAATTAGTGATCAGTTAATTATCATACAATCATAATAAGTTGAATATATCTTAATAATTGAAGAAGAAATCAATAACTATGCATTAACTATATGAAAAAGTTTCAAGAAGATTTGACGGAAACCCTACTAAAGTGATTAGCTCCTAAACATTGTCATGTCAAGAACTAATTTACAATCTAACATAAACTGAATAAAAATAAAAGAGAAGAAAAAACACTTGAACAAGTCATCTCCAATCTTGTGTTGCTCCAATTCTTGCCTCCTCCAAAGTATGATGTAGAATAATGACAGGGTTTAGGGTATTTATATATCAGGAAAACCTTGCTTCGGGCCCTTTTAACCTTATCAAAATTCGACTCGGAATCTGAAATTTATGGGTCGGCACCGCGGTGCCTTTGCCTAGCACCGCGGTGCTAATTCCTCATGAATAACTGGAAGCCACTAGAAATATGGCACCGCGGTGCCTCATGCCTGGACCCCGGTGCCTTCGACGGTGTTTTAGTTTCGGACTTTCTGGAAATTTTACGCCGCGACCCCAATTCTCTTTACCGCGGTTCGATAGCACCGCGGTGCTGCTTGGCCAGGAACCGCAGTGCCTTTTAATTTTCATCCGGAATTGCCAGATTTCTTCTATTATTCTTTGGCTTCATTCATTGGGCTGTGCTTGTGCAATTTGCATCTCAATTAATCTCATTTCATCCTCAAAAGTGGTATTTATCCTTTATGACCGCTGTGACACAAAAGAAAGAAAAAAAAAACCTAATACTATACTAAACACAAACGAAAAGAGTAAAATACTTCACTAAAAGGACTCAAAAGAGTGTATAAAATACACTCAACAAACACACTAAACTTACACTTTTCTCGCCCTCAAGTAAAACACTAAACAAAATCAAATAGAAGACTCAATGAAGTGGATCAAGTAGTGGTAGCAATGCTTCCTAAAAATCACGTATAAAACTAGGATAATATGTTAGACCATATACAACATGAATATTTAGCAATATAGAATTTCAAGTTAGATATTTCTCAAATTCAATTAAGTCATGATCACTGAAAATACGACACCTAACCTATGCATGTCAATTTCATTTCATCTTTCCCAAAATTCTATAGACCTGTTTACTTGCTATTCAATCATAGACATACACATTAGAGATCATCAGGACTTTCAAGGGTTGTAATATAGGCTTAGGTAGGGGTAGGTAAAAGTAGGAATTTAGGTTCAATTACGTACCATAAACATTTTTCATTCAACTCATTTTTCCTTCTTTTGACTTTTTTTTTAGTCTCGTACCCATTTTCTCCCCTCTTTCTTTTGAGAGAATGAGATACATTATAAATAACAAGCACCCCCAAACTTAGGCTTTTGCATATTTTTCATTAGGGTGCATCAAATTTCCACTCTCTTCTTGTTTCTTTTTCAACACTTCTCATCCCAATATTGTCAATTATTACTTGTGACACAAACCGAGAATCATAGGGTGTCAAAGAAAAAAAATTATTATGTTAGGCTCAAAGGGCTTACTAGTGATACAATTTATGTCAGTATAGGTAATGAATGGTCAGAAGGACTATCAAAGAAATGCCTGAATCATCTCCATAAACATGTACATCTTAATTATTTCGCCTCAAATAACAAACAACCACATTTTCTAGACATTTTTTAACCTTTTCTTTCCATAACTGACACACATAGGCTAAGCACAAATATCCCAAATAATTAGATATCATGAATTTTTGGCATATCTAACTTAAGCACACATATTGTCGCTTTTAATTCCATTACATTATCCCACTTTATCCATTCAATATCTTTAGCAACTACAACATACATGATCCATAAAAAAATCTGACTAAAAAATACACAAATACAATAAAAAAGACTCAAAAACAAAATAATAAAACAAAATAAGACACCCCCCCAAACTTAATCAACACATTGTCCCTAATGTGTGAAGACTAAAAATAAAGGGACAACTTACTAACACAACACAACGGTCATAACAGAGTTCTGGGAGGAAAATTCTGGAAATTACACGACATCTAGGCATTCTGAACTTCTGACGTCGCGGCGCTAATTCGCTGCTACTTTGATTTTTCCAGTTTTTTCAGTATTTGTCGCCCTTTTCTCCTCGGAGACAGTTCCTGCTTTTATATGTCATCCAAAAACACTAACATACCAGATCGTGAGACTGTTCAAGACAAAATAAAACAAACTAACACAAAATTTAAATAACATAATTAGAACTATTGGGTTGCCTCCCAAGTAGCGCTGTCGTTAACGTCTTTTAGCCGGACGCATGTTACTTACTAAATAAAGGGGGTAGAGTATCCCCTCCGTATATCCATTTCAGCATCATTTTCCTCCTTCTTTTCTTTTTCACAAGGCTCATTTTAGAAGGGTTCATTCCCTTGTTCTCATCCACAACATCATTCACATGTGCAGAATTCTTACATTGTTGTAATGGTCTCCCACAAGCATCAGTGCTTGTGAGACTGTTCTCAGCTACAACCTTGTCAGTTATCCCAATGGAAAAACATCTATCATTTACTTGAGGTTCAGTGGGTGGTCTGCAAACTTTGAATACCATTTCCTCACCTTGGACTCTGAGATTTAACTCACACTTTTCAACATCAATGAAGGCTCTCCCAGTGGCTAGGAATGGATTCCAAGGATCATGGGCATATTTTCATCTTCATCCATGTCTAAAATAAGGAAATCAGCAGGAAGGATGAATTAACCCACTTGTACCAACACATCTTCAATTATTCCTTGGGGATGCACAATCGAGCGATCCGCTAGCTGCAGAGTGACTGTGGTTGGTCTCGCCTCCCCCAAACCAATTCTTCTAAACACAGAGATGGGCATCAGGTTGACACTTGCCCCCAAATCACATAAAAACCTTTTACATGTAACATTCTCTATGGTTCAAGGTAAGGTGAAACTCCCTGGATCTTTCAACTTAGGGGGGAGTTTCTTCTGCAATATAACATTGCACTCCTCTGTCAACGCTATTGTCTCATAGTCTGTCAGCTTCCTCTTCTTAAACAGGATGTCTTTCATGAACTTCACATAAGATGACATATGCTCCAAAGCTTCAATGAATGGGAGATTGATATGAAGCTTTTTGAAGACCTCTAAAAACTTGGAAAACTCTTTGTCTAAGGACTTCTTCTGCAGTCTTTGAGGGAAAGGAATTTTGTCTCCATATTCTCTCATGACTGCTGGTGGAGCTTTCTCTACTATAGGGCGATCCTCAGTAACCCCCTCTTTCTCTGCCTCAACTGCTTTCTCCAACTCATTCTCCTATTCAACCACTGGCTGGGGTGCAACCTGCTCTAACTGCTTTCTACTCCTCAAGCTAATTGTTTGACACTGTTCTCTTGGGTTCACCACAGTATTGCTGGGAAGATTCCCTTGCTCTCTATTGTTCAGCAAGTTAGCTAGTTGTCCCACTTGCGTCTCCAAATTCCTGATGGATGATCTGGTTTCTGTCATGAACTGAATCTGGGAATTTGTCAGGGTCAACAAAGTTGTTTGCAACTCACTCTGCGAACTGTTGTGAGGATATTGCCTGAAATTGTGGTTGCTACCCTTGTTCATTCTTCCATAAAAAAATTGGGTGATTTCTCCACCCCAGATTATATGTGTTGGTGAATTGATTATTGTAGGGCCTCTGAAAATTCCCCACTGCCTGAACCTGCTCCATGGGCATATTATTCGGGTCCACTGCTGTACACCTATCAAAATTATGGGGACCCCCACAGATTTCACATCTCACTGGTGTCTGAACTGCTTTAACTGCCATGGTGCTCTGCTGCATCTGTTTTGTCAAAGTGGCAACATGCGCAGTCAATGCAGTGATAGCATCCAACTCATGAATCTCAGCCACTTTCCTGCTGTTCACTGCTCTCTCATCGGCCCCCTGATGGTTGTTTGTGGCCATGTCTTCAAAACAGATCATGTGCCTCATTGACACTCTTTCTCATGAATGTTCCCCCTGCTGCAGCATCAATAATGGTACGAGTTGTACCACACATCTCATTGTAAAATATGTGGATTAACATCCACTTCTCAATCCCATGATGTGGGCTCTTCCTCTGCAAATCTTTAAACTGCTCCCATGCATCATATAGTGATTCTCCGTCTAGCTGATAGAAGTTATTCAACTCACATCTGACCTTAGCTACCTTTGATGGAGGAAAGAACTCGGCAAGAAACTTCTGGGCTAAGTCTTGCCATGTGGTAATGGAGTTCGCTTATAATGAGTTCAGCCAACACTTTGCTCTATCCCTGAGTGAGAATGGGAAGAGTCTCAACCGAATGACATCATCAGTAACACCATTGTACTTAAACGTTGTACACAACTCCAAAAAATTTGCTAGATGCAAATGGGGATCTTCAGACGGTAGTCCCCCAAACTGAACTGAGCTTTGAACCATGTACAATATGGCTGGTTTGATTTCAAAATTGTTGGCTTCAACAGCTGGAAGCCTGATGGAAGTCTGCACCCCTGTAATTATAGGCATCACATGCAGGGACTTGTCTTAAAACAGGCGGTAACTCATCATTCTCCAATTATTGTTTCGATGATCTCCCATTGCTAACAAATCAGTTACCTCTCTTTTCTTTCATGTTCTGTCAACACAATCTCTCGATCTCATGATTCAGAGGAATATGAGTGTCTGCTCCTCTCCTACTTCGCATAAACTAAGTACCTGAGACTAATAAAAAACAACAAACAGATAACGGCAGAATGTTCTGAAATAAAAATAATAAAAAGATAGAAAATAAAAACCAAATTAGAAATAAGAATAGATAATTCGATATTAACAGTACACCAGTCCCCGGCAACGGCGCCAAAAACTTGTTGCAATATTTCTAGATGCTTACGTAAGTGTATCGTTCAAGTAATAAAGATCTGTAAGACCGAGTTATCGTCCACAGAGACTGGTTTATCAATTACCAAATATCTAATCTATGTTATCTATTTGGTAACCGTTCTTTTGTTTGAGAGTTTAAACTAAGGATTAAAACTAAGTGAAGGAATTAAACTAAGATTCACAATACTTTGGGTTTTAAACAGTTATGAAGGAAATAGGGCTTCCAATCTCCTCAACTATCCACTCTTTCACTTGTTAATGCAAGGCTAATGACTATTTTTCTTATTAAGATAGCAGGGTAACTAATATGTTCTATATTCCGGTTAGGAGATATAAAACTCAACCTTGTGCAGAAATCTTCTATATTTCTATGATAGATTTTACCACACAAGAGGATTATGAACAATAACCTTAAACACTACACAAGAATCGGGGTACTTTCGTCCACGATTTTAACTATGTCTAAACACCTACAACATATTCAAATTCCCCTTTTCAGATTTTGATTTGAAATCATATAAGTTATGACAATTAGTGATCAGTTAATTATCATACAATCATAATAAGTTGAATAGATCTTAATAATTGAAGAAGAAATCAATAACTATGCATTAACTATATGAAAAAGTTTCAAGAAGATTTGACGGAAAATCCTACTAAAGTGATTAGCTCCTAAACATTGTCATGTCAAGAACTAATTTACAATCCAACATAAACTGAATAAAAATAAAAGAGAAGAAAAAACACTTGAACAAGTCCTCTCCAATCTTGTGTTGCTCCAATTCTTGCCTCCTCCAAAGTATGATGTAGAATAATGACAGGGTTTAGGGTATTTATATCTCAGGAAAACCTTGCTTCAGACCCTTTTAATCTTATCAAAATTCGACTCGGAATCTGAAATTTACGCGTCGGCACCACGGTGCCTTTGCCTAGCACCGCGGTCGAAATAACTGGCAGCCGCGGTGCCTTCGACGGTGTTTTAGTTTCAAACTTTCTGGAAATTTTACGCCGCAACCCCAATTCTCTTGACCGCGGTTCAATAGCACCGCGGTGCTGCTTGGCCAGGAACTGCGGTGCCTTTCAGATTTTCGTCCGGAATTGCCAGATTTCTTCTATTCTTCTTGGTACTTCTTAGGCTTCATTCCTTGAGTTGTGCTTGTGCAATTTGCATCTCAATTAAGCTCATTTTATCCTCAAAAGTGGTATTTCTCCTTTATGACTGCTGTGACTCAAAAGAAAGAAAAACAAACCTAATACTATACTAAACACAAATGAAAAGAGTAAAATACTTCACTAAAAAAGACTCAAAAGAGTGTATAAAATACACTCAACAAGGGTTTAATTCATTATTCAACACACTTGATTTTAATATCGTTCTAAGTCTTAGAGACCTAGAATCAAAACATTCTCTCTCGAACCTCTGCCAGATTTTCTAGCTGTCTGAAAGAGGATTACAACGGAGTTCTTGAAACTTGCAATCGATGATCAGTTGTGTACGGACCATCAGACTTTATACTAAAAGACTCCAAATTTATACAAACCGTAAGTATTATTTTGATGCATTACGGTTATTATATACATGTTATATGATTGCATGTATTTTACATTATTACATAATCATCCTGCAGTTTGTCGTTTGTCGTTTGTTGGGTTTGATACATAAAATTTTCAAATTTCACTGCGTACACGAACCTAACAAAACCATATACATTCAATATATCTTTAGTTAAAAACCACATGATTCAAAAGTCTTTTTTATTTTCTTAAAGTTCGTGTCAAGTCAAAATTAGACAATCATTTTGAAATGGAGGGATTCTCAAATAAAGTCACATCCTTCATTTGGCTTCTCCACATAAGAAACTAACCACTGGCAGCTAGGGGTGTACACCGGTCCAGAACCGGAATGGACCGGAACCGAAATCCGGGATTTTTCCTGAACGAGGATAGGACCGGAATATTCCGGACCTGAAAATTCCGGTCCGGTCCGAGTTTTGGACCGATTGGACCTGTTTTTTTTTAAAATGCAATTTTTAATTGTAAATTTTTAATAATGTGTTTGTTTATCAATCTCATTAAATATGTTTATTTTTTTCTTATCCTTCAATATATTTTATTTCATTAAATATGACTAATTTAAAGAAAACCAACAAATATACTTGATTCAGATACGAACTACTGAACTACTCATTAATTAAAGTTACACACCACATTTATATTTTGTATTTGGATATTCCTGAATATCTCGCGATATGCAATATATTTCAACGTTCAAATTTCGTGGTAATGTGTCTGAGAATGTCAATTTCAGTATTGAAAATTCAATTTTAAAAAAATCGGTCCATTCCGGTCCGGACCGGAAAATTCCGGTTTTTACCCTACCGGGGACCGGACCGGAATCCACCGGTCCGGTCTATTCCGGTCCGGTTCCGGTCCGATTTTCTGGTCCGATCCGAAAATGTACACCCCTACTGGCAGCTACCTCCATCACATTGGGCTGAACATAAATCGTCAATGCAACTACTGTAATGCTCCCAATGAATCCATGCCCCGTATCTTCTTCCATTGTCCAAAAGTCATCCTGTTTTGGAGCTCCATCAATCACAATTGTACATCTTTATATCCTCCTAATGATCTTTCATTCAATGAGACATGATACCCTCAAAGGGAAGGATTTCAGAAATCACCACCGAAAATCTTTCTACCCTTTCTGTTTCTGGCATAATTGGTTGTCTAGGAATAACAATGTCTTCTATTAACGTGTACAAATATTATTATACTCCAAATATTATGTAATATTTAGTGATATATAATTATGGTAGATTTAGGATCATTATGAGATTAGAATTCCACATTGTACACTATATATATTTGTATTAATTAGAAATACTCCCCAAGGGAAATTAATACAATTCTACATGGTATCAAGAGCCAATAATCCTTCCCGACCTAAAACCTAAAATTTGGCCGCCATTCACTTTATTTTTCCGGCACCAAACAAACCGTATATCTCCGGTATACATCTAATATACAGTTGTCCAACCCTTATATTCTATAAACAGTCATATATACACCCGATATATCACTGAAATACCACCATATTTCCCTCTATATCTCTTCAACAGGTTGTATACCCCTCTTATACATCGATATACACATGTATACGACTGATATACCTCTACAGCCGCTATATACTATCTATACACGACCTCCCTAAGCCGATATACACCTAGTTTAGGGCCGAAAATACATATATACAACTTACCTTCATCGTTATACACCTCGTATATGGCCTCACATACGCCGTGTATACATCTCGAACCCCCTCATAATTTTTTTCTCTCATCCAACCTCCGACAGTCCGTATGGAAAAACCAAATAGCCACTGCCCTGGCTGGCTGGACATGAACTAGGCCCTTAGCAGGAGCCCAGTAGGTAGAGACAACTCTCCAACAACTGCGACCCATCTCCTGCCGCGGTCCAGTCACTAGAAACCAACCAGCCCAATTTCAGACACTCCATCAACGACCCAATTATTGGTCCCCAACCAGGCTGCTCCAACTCAGCTAACGGGCCACCTAAATTAGGCCCAAATACTTGGAGCCCATTAGTCCGGTACTGGCCATCCTCACTATATTTTGGGCCAGGCTTTCGGCACTTTGACCCCTCGACAACTCGATAATGCATGGTATATGGATACGAGTGTCACGTCTCACCTTACCAATAATTCTGGTAATCTTCCTCAACTGCGGAATTTAAATACTCCATAATCTATTATGGTTGGAAACAATCATCACATTCCAATCCAAGGTTTTGGCCACACATTAACCCCACCACCGCATCCCCATTTCTCCCTGAATAACGTCTTATGTTCTCTTAGCATTATTAAAAATCTAATCTCTATTAGGAAATTTTCCACCAATAATTCTGTCTCAATTAATTTTGACTGGTTTGGATTTTCCGTAACGGACGTTCATACCGGAAAACTTCTTACGAGATGCAATAGTGAGGGTGATCTCTATCCTTTTCTATCCACGTCCGCTGCTAGTGTCAACCCTCCCATATCACTAACTGCCCAGGTCACTCCTCCCACCTCTTTAGCAACAATTTCTCCGTCAACCTGACACAATAGACTTGGACACCCAGGAGCCCCTGTTTGTGATTTTCTTCGAAATAATAATTTAATTCGTTGTCATAATGAAAAACTTGCCCAACAGTGACTTTCTTGTCCTTTAGGCAAACACGTTCGTGTTATACCCCGTGGTTCGGGTCTGGACCGCGGTCAGGGGTCTCAGCGCCGCGGCGCCAGAGGCAGGGCCGCGGCGCCAAGGCGGGTGATTGTAGGGCCGCGGCGCCGGAAGATCTGAGGGGTCGCTGAAGTTTCAGCGCCGCGGCGCCGGGAAGCAGGGCCGCGGCGCCGGAAAGTCCTAAGAAGGCGGCAGGAGTTTCAGCGCCGAGGCGGGATCTGCGAGAGTTAGTGGAAATTTCTGCACTGTTTTGTTTTAAAAGAGGTCATGGGTGGGTGACAAGTGTCCCCCCCCATCTGAAATGTTGCATGCCTTATATTGACCAAGTCTTGAAGACTTGGTCATCTTTCATCTTTCATCTCTCTCTCTCTCTCTAAGCTAAAAAGCTCTCCCTTCTCTCTAGAAAATCAAGAGAAACTCCAAGCTTAAGGAAAATCTGAAAAGGGTGTTAAGAAGGAAAGTTATTTGCAAGCTTGTGGAGGTTATTGTGGTGGTATTCTTGAAAAGGAGGCTAGCAAAATTGTTGGAATAGTTTTGGCTAAAGCTCCAAAGGTAACATTTCTTCTCTTGTAGCTAGTTATTGGTGTTGCATGTGAAGAATAAGAAATTTGTAGTAGTAAATAATGCTCTTAGAATCATTGCATGTAAGAAAAATGGTTTGGATAGGAAAGATTGGTTAAAGAGATATTATGAGCATGTTGTAGCCTACAAACTACTTTAGAAATGTTAAGTGTATTGTTTTACCTATTGGGGCAGAATTTTACACACCTAAGTTTGGTTGTGTAATCCCCTTTGAAATGTGGGATTGTTGGGCCTTAAATGTGGCGTTTGGATATTGAATTCGGCCTTGAAAAAGGTGGCAAAGTATGTAGAAACAAAGGAAATGCTGCCCAAATTTCCTTAGGAATTAGTAACTTGAACTTGGAATATTTCTACATTGAAATTAGGGGTTAATAAACGTATTATGGTCATTATAGGTTGACATATTACGTGCGGTATTTCGGACTTAGCAAGTGGATTAACCGAAGAGGTATGTGGAACTTTCCTATCTCTTGAGCATGAGTAGTTGTACCTATGTAGTACGGTAGACGTACAAGATTTGACATCTTTCACTTGTTTTAAAGTATATGATACTTGTTTCATTTCAAAAGTATAAGTCCCTTGGATTTAGGGAAAATGTATTTGACAAAGGGATAACGCTAATATAATGACTTTATGGGAAGTTGGTTATATTAGTTTTTTTGAAAGGTTCACAAAGAAAGGTTTACCCTAATTAAAACAAGTACGGGTAAAGGATTTGAAACTAAGAAAGGTGAATTGATTTTTAGGCATTGGTTGCCTAAGGTTTTAAAGGAAATGAAGTCACTTGATTTAGAAGCCTATTATATTTCTAAAAGGAAATGTGACTTGTCTTGAAAAAGAAATCGTAACTTGATACTATGGTGATTAGTATCTTGGAATTTTTTTATAAAAAGAGTTATTTCTTAAAAAGTTAGAAGTAAATGGTACTTGGGTTGAATTCCCGGATTTTCTATTAAAAGACATGTTAGTGCCTTAGGTTACGAAAATGAGAGGATATATTAATAATGTTAATAAGAAGTTAGGGGATTTCTTAACTTGCTTATGTTATGATAAGCCGATAGTGCTTATGTTATGATAGACCGGTAGTGCTTATGTATGATATGATAGGCCGGTAGTGCTTATGTATGATATGATAGGCCGGTAGTGCTTATGTTATGTATGATAGCCGGATGAGCTATGTTATATATTTATATTATTACGGGGTAAACCCCGGGTTATTATCTATGCCATGGATTTGCTACCCATGATGCGAGTGCGGCACTTGCACTCATGCGGATCCGGACCACAGGATCCATGCGGGTGAAATAGTCCCATACGAGTACGGCGATGGTACTCATGCGGGTCCACAGGATCCATGCGGGTGAAATAGTCCCATGCGGGTGAAATAGTCCCATGACGAGGCGGATGACCTCATGCGGGTCCACAGGACCCATGCGGGTGAAATAGTCCCAGGAGTAAGATTGCTTAATGATACTACGGGCGAGGTACCCTGTTTTGATCGTGAGCCTCCTATTTTTATGCTATAAGATTTATACTTGTTACTCTCATTGTTAGTAAGGCACAGTCTGAGGAAATTGATTTCTATCTATGACTCGAATTATTTTTGACTTATGATATTACTACGATATTTTCGATTTACATACTTGATGCGTTGTGTCGACCCCTTCCTGGCCGCGTTCAATCCGCGGTAAGGAAAGCGGTGGTAGATCCTCATTCCTAGGATCTTTTACTCAGGTGTCAGGAGCTCCATTTCTTCGGAGGCTCGACTTTTGGTATGGTTCTCCCTGGTGTTGTTGATGTTTTGTACATTCAGGGGCATGACGGGGCCCTGTCCCGTCATAGTGTTACTCCTTCTTAGAGGCATGTAGTCTTGTCATAACTTGGTTTGTTTAAGGATATAACTGTTCGGTTTTATGTACTTTTGGGGTAGCCATTTTGGGCTAGACTATTTATATCATTATAGTTGTTTATTGTGAGTTTATATTCCGCTGGTTTTCTCTGATGTTGTGTCACAAGGGTGCCCGGGTTAAGGCACCGGTCACGGATCCGGGGTCGGGTCGTGACAGTTCGCCTTCCGTTTCAGTCTTCTTCAAGTGTCACATATTCTCCCTTTGACATTGTTCATGCAGATTTATAGACATTTCCCATTACTAGCTCATTAGGTCATAAATTTTATCTCGTCTTATTAGATGACTTTTCTTCTCACTTTATCTGGGTCTATCTGCTTAAATTCAAGTCTGAAGTGTGTGCCAAGTTTCTTGCATTTCATGTCTATGTCAAAGCACAATTTGGAAGAGACATAAAATCCCTTCAATATGATAACGACCGTGAGTTCAATAATTCCGCATTTCACAATTTTTGCTCTACTAATGGCATGTTTTTTGTTCTCGTGTCCCCACACCTCCTCCTAAAATGGCAAGGTCGAACGAATCATCCGCACTATCAATAACATGGTTCGTACGATCCTATCCATGCCTCCATCCACCCTCCCTTTTGGGTCTATGTTGTGAAAATGACCGAATATATTCTAAATAATTTTCCTACTCAGACTCTCCAAAATAGAACACCCACCGAAATTCTATTTCATAGGATCCTAACTTATGAGCATTTATGAATTTTTGGCTGCATGTGCTACCCGAATTTTTCCTCCACGACCCCATATAAACCTGTACCCCGCACCACCACTTGTGTGTTCTTAGGTTTTCCGCCCAATCATAAGGGATATTTATGCTACAACTTGTCTTCGCGTAAAATCATCACGTCACGTTTGACGAAGCACTCTTCCCATTCACAAATATACAAAAATTTCAGAATTCAGATTACACATTTCTAGATGAGTCTGATGCATCACCGCTTCTTCTCCTAGCCCTCTGTCGCGTTGTCATTGTTCCAGAGGGGATAAATGTGATCCCTTGCATGTGGCTTTTTCGTCACAAGTACAAAGATAATTGTGACTTAGAAAGATATAAGGCGAGACTTGTGGCGAATGATATTAATCAACATGAGGGCATTAATTGTGGTGAGACATCCAGTCTGGTTGTTAAGTCGACCACTATTCGTACATTCTTGAGCATTGCTATAGGTAAGCACTGGTCAATTCATCAGCTTGATGTGAAGAACGCATTTCTACATGGGGATCTGAAAGAAATTATTTACATGCACCAGCCTCATGGTTGTGTTCATCCCGCAGCCCCTCAATTTTTATATCTTCTCTGTAAGTCACTCTATGGTTTACAATAGGCCCCTAGAGCGTGGTATGATCGTTTTGCACAGTACATTATGTGGATTGGGTTTTCATGCAGCAAATGTGATAAAACGAGATCATTGCACTGCTTAAAACCGAATTTTCTATGACTGACTTGGGGAAGTTGAGTTATTTTTTGGGGATCTGAGTGACTAGGTCTGCAGACAGTATATGTCTTTACCAGCTTAAGTATGCAGAGGAGATCATATACATGTCTAAGATGACTAATTACAAAATTATGTCCACTCCAGTTGACTCTAAATCGAAGCTTAGTGAAGTTGATGGTGATCCAATGGCAGATACTACCCTTTATAGAAGTCTAGCTGGTGCTCTTCAATATATTATTTTTACCAGGCCTGATATTGCTTATACTGTTCAACATGTATGTTTATTTATGCATGCCCCCAGGAATCCTCATTTTACTGCTCTTAAATGTATCATTCGATATGTTAAGGACACCCTTGATTATGGATTGCATCAATATCTCTCAGCACCGACCAGGTTATTATCATATACGAATGCTAATTGGGCAGTTTGTTTGGACACACGGTGCTCCACATCCGACTATCATATGTTTTTAGAGGATAATCTTATTTCTTAGTAAGCCATTTTATCCCGTTCGAGTGCAGAAACAGAGTATAGAGGAGTTGCAAATGTTGTGGCTGAGATCTGTTGGCTCTGAAACCTTCTTTTAGAGCTTCAGTGTCCCTTGCATAAGGCATTTTTGGTTTACTGTGATAACATATCCGCCATATAATTATCTCAAAATCCAGTTCAGCATCAGCGAACCAAGAATATTGAGATGGATATACACTTTGTTCGTGAGAAGGTTGCTCTCGGTCATGTTATGTGTTACATGTGCCTTCTTCGTATCAATATGCGAATATCTTTACAAAAGGCCTACCTAGACAGTTTTTTCTTGACTTCAGATCCAGTCTTAGCATCTGACCTCCTCCCGCTCCGACTGATGGGGTGTATTAACGTGTACAAATATTATTATACTCCAAATATTATATAATATTTAGTGATGTATAATTATGGTAGATTTAAGATCCTTATGGGATTAGGATTCCACATTGTACACTATATATATTTATTGTCAAGACAAAAAACGGAGGGTCATGACGGGCACCCGGACCTTCCATGCTGAGTACCACTAATCATATAATCAATATCTAATCATAATTAATCATGGGCCACAAAGGCTGATGTAAAATCTTAATCGTAAAGCCCAACTTATATATATTTACATACCAAGACCGACAAGTCCATATTCGACTGCTACACACAAGACACTATCTAAAAGCCTCTAACATAATACGTATCATCATAAGGTCGGGATAAGGCCCCGCCATACTGATCGGTGTATTTTATATACACTTTTTGAGTCATTTTTAGTTAGTATTTTACTCATTTTGTTTATGTTTAGTATAGTATTAGGGTCGTTTTCCTTTCTTTTGTGTCACAGCGGTCAGAAATGGAGAAATGACGAAAAGAAGAGAAAATGAGCATAAATGAGATGGAATTGCACACAAAAGGGCCAAGAAATGAAGTCTAAGAAGTTCCGGGAATTATAGAGGAGTTCAGACGAAGTCCGGACGAAAAAAGGGCAACGAGACGGAATCTGCCAGAAAAACGTCACCGGAGCCGCGGCGCCCAAAGTGCTGAAAGTCCCGAGAAGTTGCTGATTTTTCAGCGCGCTGATCTGCGAACGGCGCGAGAATTATGAAATCTTGAGCGAATTTGACATGTTTTCAGAATCCTAAAGGGATAACTTTTCCTACCTAAAGGGATAACTTTTCCTACCTTAAAACCCTTACCTAAAAGGATTCTAATAACTTTTCCTACCTACACAAATCCTTAACCCTTCACCTAAAGGATTCTTGGTCTATAAATAGGCTCTACATCATTAGAAGAAATTCATTCTCCACTCCACCATTCACCATTCTACATCCATCCTTCCACCAATCCATCTTGTAAATATTCCACAACACAACCCTTGGATGCTTGGCTTGGAGACTCATTCTTAAGTATTTTCTTTTCTTTTCTTGTCTTTATTTCAGTTTTTATGATGAACATGGAATTAGTTCTTGTCATGTCAATGGCTAGGAACTAATTCCTCTATAGGGCTTTCCATGTTGAATCTCTAGAAACTTATGTTATGAATTCATGCATGTTTATGGTTATTATTCTTCTTTGAGAGATTTATCCAATAATTGCGCTGAATGCTTGGTAATTAATTGACAACTAATTATCACTATATGATTTCTAATCAGACTCCGAAAGGAGGGGATTGTGAATATGCTGTAAGTTGGGTAGACATTCTTGGATTGGGGATGAAAATACCTCAATTATTTATGTAGCGTTAATGAGAGGCTTAACAACCCTAATTTTGCGCATGGTGCGTGACGGTTAACTAGGTTTTTGCTCTTAATCCTCCTATAGAGTTATCCTTATCACCGAAGGTAGGTAAGGTGCGATACTGGGGTTGAGTGTTTATATAACCCTAACGGGAGTATAAAACGATTTCGTAAACCTGCTTTCTCCGAAAGAAGAAGACCATAGTTCGTTGCATTAATAAATAACATAAGCAGATAGTTGAAGAGACATGGAAGCCCTATTCCCATCACAACTGAAATAAACCTATAGTTAAATTAGCTTTTATAATTACTAGTTATAAACCACAAAATCTAAATATCAATTTACCAAATAGATACCAAAAAATAGATAGTTGGTAATTGAACCCTAATCCTTGAGGACGATATTCGGTCTTATCAAGACTATACTACTTGTCACGATAACGTGCACTTGCGTTTAAAGTGTGTGCATCTTTTCGCGCATCAAGTTTTTGGCGCCGTTGCCGGGGATTAGGCATAGTTCAATATCAAATTTATCTATTTTTAATTTCTAATTTGGTTTTTATTTTTGTTTCTTTAAATTATTTATTTTATTTTCTCTTGAAAAAAAAAACAAGTGTGCCGTGATTCGTTGTTGGTTTTGATTCATCTCAGGGATCCTTAAGACATGGATTTCTACTGTCAATATGATCGAGCTCCAACCATAGAGGAAGAGTGGGAGGAATTGCGAGAGGCTATACTCAGTTTCACGAGGTACCAAAATCAGTTCATGGACGAAACGAGAATGGCCATGAAGAAGTTGGAAACGCAAATAGCAGAACTCGCGATCATATTCAACAAAGCATAAGAAGAGCAATCTGCACTGGGTAGGCAATGAGGAAACACAATGTCGTGCAATTGACCAAGGATGCGAATCGGGAGATAGACAGTTCGCGGCAGCAGCGCCGCGCGCCGATGAGCGCGGGCGCCAAGATTCTGAGACAAGTCAGAGAGTGGCCGCGGCTAAAGAGCATGGCGCGGCGAACCCAATCGGGGTGATTTTGAACAATGACAGCAAATTGAGGAGCCTGAACCACACCCAACTATTGAGGAATCTGGTGAGATAGTTGGTGTAGAGAAGGAAAAGATTGCAGAGATCCAATTATTTACCTTCTTGGATTCTATGGAAATTCTTTTTCTTGCACCTATTACAGAAGAAACACCACTAGCTATCACGGCTGATTCCCAATTATGAAGCCCATACCATCAAGTGTACCCCCTAGAGTTGAGAGATGTAGAGAAGTTCACGGATTCCTACATTATAGAAAGCATAAAAGACAAGCCTACTTGGGGGATAATTGTATATGTAAGGCTCTTGTTTGAACAAATGGTCGTAGGGAAATTGAGACCTACAACAATAACTCTGCGGATTGCAAGCAGTTCGCAGAAGGATCCAATGGGCACTCGAAAATGTTAATTGCGTCCGGCTAAAAGACGTTAAAGACAACGCTTGTTGGGAAGCAACCCAATGTTTTTAATTATGTTATTTCAATTTCTGTCTTTATTTTATTTTATTATGTCTTGAACAGTCTCACGATCTTGGGTTCTTGTTTTGTGTTGTTGGATGACAGGTGGACTGAAAGCTAAAACCGAAGGAAAAAGGAGCAAAACGCTGAAAAAAAGGAAAAGCCGTCGTCGGCCATGCGCCAGATCGAGGGCATGCGCGAACTCAGAGGGCCTGATGATTAGCAGAGTCGCGGCGCTGGAACTTCAGAGAGCCATATTTCCGTGCAAATTCCAAAAAAAAAAAAAATCTCCTAGACCTCCGTTATGACCGCTGTGTTGTGTTAGTAAGTTGTCCTTTTTCTTTTATTTTCTTTGAGTCTTGCACACATTGGGGACAATGTGTGATTTAAGTTTGGGGGGGTGTTCTATTTGTGTTTTATTTGTGTTTTATAAGTCTTTTTATTGTTTTTGTGTAGTTTTGAGTCACAATTTTTTTTTTCTTTTTGAGTCATAATTGCCTGTCACAGATCATATATGCTGTAGTTGCTAGAAAAATCTAGTGAAGTAAGGTGGAATAATGCAATGGAATTGAAGCAACTATCTAAACACCTAGGTTAGATATGCCAAAAACTCACAAAATATGTCTATTTGGAGTTTCTTACTTGAATTGTGCATGTTAAATAATGAAAACTTATGTGTTATGATTGCTTGCTATTTGAGGCGAAATAGTTAGGATATGAATGCTAGGGAGATGACTCCGGCATTTCTTTGATAGCCAATTCTTACCACTCTTTTCTATCCCGGACTTTAAAAGTATCCCTAGTCAGCCCCATTGAGCAAAAAAAAATTAAAAACTTCTTCTTTTACACCCTATATTCCCACAAATTGTGCCATAAGTAAAAATACGAAGTAGGGGAATAAATTGTGTTAAAAAAATAGACAAAAAGAGTGAATGAGCCTGTTGCACCCCAATAAAAAGAAAAGTAATAAGAAATAGGCAAAAGCCTAAGTTTGGGGGTGCTTGTTATTAGAATATTTCTCACTCTCCCAAAACAAAAGAGGGAAAAGATAGAATTGAAGTGAAGAAAAGAACCAAAAGAAAAAGGGAAAAATGGAAAAGCTAAAGAGCTTATGGTACACAGAATGAGCCTAAAATGCCTATTTTTACCTACCTATACCTAAGCCTACATTACAACCCTTAAAGTCCTGAAGATCTCTTTTATGCATACCCAGGATTAGTGGAGATTAGCAAGTAAACATGCAATAGGATTTTTGAATTTTACAAGCATGATTCAGTATGTTGACTTCCATTAAGCATGATAAACATGAGTTTGCGAAATATCTAGCTTAGTGTGTTTAGTGTGCTAAAACTTCATGCTATATGTTCCTGCATATTATTCTGCTAACCTTCATGTTTTTCTAGATAACATCAATGCAGCTAAAGTGATCAATGTCAGTGAGTTTTGTTTTTCCATTTTTTTGAGTCCTTTATTTCTTTCTTTCTATCTTTGCTCGAGGGCGAGCAAAGGTTAAGTTTGGGGGTATTTGATCGGTGTATTTTATATACACTTTTTGAGTCATTTTTAGTTAGTATTTTACTCATTTTGTTTATGTTTAGTATAGTATTAGGGTCGTTTTCCTTTCTTTTGTGTCACAGCGGTCAGAAATGGAGAAATGACGAAAAGAAGAGAAAATGAGCATAAATGAGATGGAATTGCACACAAAAGGGCCAAGAAATGAAGTCTAAGAAGTTCCGGGAATTATAGAGGAGTTCAGACGAAGTCCGGACGAAAAAAGGGCAACGAGACGGAATCTGCCAGAAAAACGTCACCGGAGCCGCGGCGCCTGGCAGCAGCGCCGCGGCGCCCAAAGTGCTGAAAGTCCCGAGAAGTTGCTGATTTTCAGGCGCCATGGCTCAGGTCTAAGCAGCGCGCGGCGAGAATTATGAAGTCTTTGGGCGAATGTGACATGTTTTCAGAATCCTAAAGGGATAACTTTTCCTTCCTAAAGGGATAACTTTTCATACCTAAAGGGATAGCTTTTCCTACCTTAAAACCCTTACCTAAAAGGATTCTAATAACTTTTCCTACCTACACAAATCCTTAACCCTTCACCTAAAGGATTCTTGGTCTATAAATAGGCTCTACATCATTAGAAGAAATTCATTCTCCACTCCACCATTCATCATTCTACATCCATCCTTCCACCAATCCATCTTGTAAATATTCCACAACACAACCCTTGGATGCTTGGCTTGGAGACTCATTCTTAAGTATTTTCTTTTCTTTTCTTGTCTTTATTTCAGTTTTTATGATGAACATAGAATTAGTTCTTGTCATGTCAATGGCTAGGAACTAATTCCTCTATAGGGCTTTTCATGTTGAATCTCTAGAAACTTATGTTATGAATTAATGCATGTTTATGGTTATTATTCTTCTTTGAGAGATTTATCCAATAATTGCGCTGAATGCTTGGTAATTAATTGACAACTAATTATCACTATATGATTTCTAATCAGACTCCGAAAGGAGGGGATTGTGAATATGCTGTAAGTTGGGTAGACATTCTTGGATTGGGGATGAAAATACCTCAATTATTTATGTAGCGTTAATGAGAGGCTTAACAACCCTAATTTTGCGCATGGTGCGTGACGGTTAACTAGGTTTTTGCTCTTAATCCTCCTATAGAGTTATCCTTATCACCGAAAGGTAGGTAAGGTGTGATACTGGGGTTGAGTGTTTATATAACCCTAACGGGAGTATAAAACGATTTCGTAAACCTGCTTTCTCCGAAAGAAGAAGACCATAGTTCGTTGCATTAATAAATAACATAAGCAGATAGTTGAAGAGACATGGAAGCCCTATTCCCATCACAACTGAAATAAACCTATAGTTAAATTAGCTTTTATAATTACTAGTTATAAACCACAAAATCTAAATATCAATTTACCAAATAGATACCAAAAAATAGATAGTTGGTAATTGAACCCTAATCCTTGAGGACGATATTCGGTCTTATCAAGACTATACTACTTGTCACGATAACGTGCACTTGCGTTTAAAGTATGTGCATCTTTTCGCGCATCACATACCCATATATATATGCAAAAATATTGTATCAAAATTAGGCCGACACTCCAAAACAAGGGGAATGCTCAAAATCCGCTGAGTCAGCAACCTACTAACGTGGATCGTCGCCTTGCCTACGTGAACCTTCGAGCATCAAACGTAGTGTCCCCCGACAAAAGAGACATCGATACGACTGATATAACGAGTATGTCAGTCATAAACGATAGCATAACAGGAATATAAGAGTAAATTGAGACAGAAATAGCCAAGAGAAATAGCCGATAGTGATAGTCGACAAAATTAACCGACAATAACAGCCGATAGAAATAGCCGACGATAACAACCGACATGTAATGAACGCCTCTAAGGGCCATAATATGCCTAAATGTCATGCAAAATACAAATGCGGTATACATATATATATATATATATATATATATATATATATATATATATATATATATATATATTGGGCTCATCGGACATATTTCTTCCGATAACAACCTCTGTGGGAAACTGGCCATCATATCATTTTGGCCTCTGTGGGCATCATATCATTTTGACCTCATTGGGCATCTTTCTTTTCGTGATATTTGTACCAGATGCAGGTGGTGTGTGTGTATAACACCATTCCCTTTTCCCCATCCCCTACATATATATAATTAATACCATATAGTAGTGTATATAACACATGTGGGTCCAGAGTAATACATAAATATAATGCAAATGCATGAATGACAATGAAACATTCTGAACATATCGGATGACATAATATCTTTGTACCTTCGGCTAATATTGAGAATCTTAACATCTTCTCATATACCTCAATAAGGATTTAGGAACATATTTAGACATGCTTTTAATATAGGAATGAATAACATGAACATCCTTAACTACTAATAGTAGAACAATTTATGGAATAATATCACACATTTTGTTACATGAAACATGCCAAAAGAAAGAAGGATTTTCCTTAACATACCTTAGCCGATACACTCGATAATATAACCCAAGTAAATCGTATGGCACCTAACCTTTAAGCACAGATGACCCAACTCGCAAATGAAATGCAATATGACTTAGGGAGCGTTTTTAACTGCTACCAATGACTGCTCAAATGTTTGCCAACAATTATTTGCCTATCTTAACTAATAAAGGGTGTTGCCTATGTATATTCTTATAATGAAAAGTAATGGTATAACATGCAAAGGTTTTAAAGGACCCTTATATATTTGAACACGATTTAATTTCCCTCTCCCATATTAATTACCCCATGTCACCTGTTATTGCCAATACTACCACCACTTAACATGCATTCCATCCACCTAATTAACCAATGTATGAATCGTTTAGCTACTCTCGTCTCATAAGACACGTGAACATGCTTATCTACATAATAATCATTATTAATCCCTATAATTTTCCACCTAATCTTGTCCCCCACTAAAATACATCAATTAGCCGATCATTGTTGTCCAAGCTATAGTTTATCCATTAGCCGATTAGCATTGTCAAGTAGCCGATCATTATTAGTCCTGAATTAGTTCGGTACAACATCCTTTTATATGCTTAAGCTCTATACTTGCATATATCAAGATGCTCAACCCATCGCCCGAAAGTATGGGCTGTTACATCATTTCCCCATTAGAAACATTCGTTCTCAAATGTTGAACATTTCTAATCCTTGTCATGTAACCAGAGAATACAACTACTTTTTCACAGCCCATACAATGTAATATACCTCATTACATCAGACCTCACATTTAATTAGAATAATAGGAATTAGAACTCACCGTATGCTTCTCTTAGAACCTCGGCGTTAGTCTGGAATAGGTATGGATATTTGTGCATCATCTCCTCTTCTGTCTCTCATGTCATTTTTTCTATGTTCTTGCTCCGCTAAAGTACTTTCAAGGAGGTTACTTATTTAGTCCTCAGCTTGTGTACTTGTCGATCTAAGATAGTAATAAGAACCTATTCATATGATAAGTCCATTGTGATATTCACATCATCAATAGGCACAATCCGGGAAGGATCTCCATCACATGCTCTTAACATAGAAACATGGAAGATGGATGAACAAATTCTAACTCCAAAGGCAAGTCTAACTCGTAAACTACTTGGTCGATTCATCGAATTATGCGGTATGACCCAATATACCTTGGACTGAGCTTTATTTTCATCCCGGACCTCATTACACCCTTCATAGGAGAAATTTTCAAGAAGACCCGATTATCTACCTGAAACTCTAAATCTCACCGTCGCACATCTGAATATGACTTCTAACGATTTTGAGCGCTTATCAACTATTCTTGGATAAGATTTACCTTCTTTGTGGCTTGGTGTACTAAGTCAGGCCCAAATAGTTCTGATTCGCCTACCTCGAACCATCGATAGGAGATCTACATTTCCTTCTATATAACACCTCGTATGGAGCTATTTTAATGCTAGCATGATAATTGTTATGGTATGCAATCTCAATAAGAGGTAAATGATCATCCCAACTTACCTTAAAGTCCAATACACAAGCTCGTAGCATGTCCTCGAGCGTCTAAATCATACGCTCGGCATGTCCGTCCGTCTGAGGGTGGAAAGTTGTGCTAAGATTCACTTGGGTGCCTAAACCTCTTTGAAATGATTTCTAGAAATTAGTTGTAAACTGCGCACCTCGGTCAGATATAATAGAAATAGGCACACCATGAGGGCAGACAATCTCCTTAATATATAATTTAGCATAGTCCTCAGCTGTGTAGGTAGTTTTGACTGACAGGAAATGAGCTGATTTGGTCAGTCTATCAATAATTACCCAAATAGAATCAAACTTACGATAAGAGCGAGGTAAACCTATGACAAAGTCCACATTAAACATTTTCCATATCGGAATCTCGATGTTCTGCGTCAAGCTACCGGGCTTTTGGTGCTCTATTTTTACTTGCTGACAATTGGGACACTGAGCTACAAATTCTGCAATGTTTCTCTTCAAATAGTTCCACCAATAGATACACTTAAGATCATGATACAACTTAGTAGATCTAGGATGAATGGAATATCATGAGCAATTGACCTTCATCATAATTTTATCTCGTAATCCCGCTATATTTGAGACACATAAACGACCATTGTGCTTAAGAACCCCATATTCTTCGCTCTCAAAGGTTGTGGTTTGTTTTTGTTGAATGCCTTCTCTGATTTTCCTCAAACTGGGGTCTTCCCACTGACGTTCCTTAACTTGCGACATGAGGGAAAATTCTGACATACTCTTAATCACAAAACCTCCATCCTCCGAATACATTAGTCGGACTCCAAAACTAGTTAACTGATGGAGCTCTCTTACTAACTCCTTCTTCTCGATCTGCATTGGAATCGAGCTAACCATCGACTTACGACTGAGTGCGTCTACAACAACATTAGCTTTACCAGGATGGTATAGGATATCCACATCATAATCCTTCAATAATACAAGCCACCTTATCTGTATCAAGTTTAACTCTTTATGTTTAAATATATATTGCAGACTTTTATGATCCGTGAAAATGTCCACATGAACACCATACAAGTTGTACTGCCAAAGTTCAGTGCATAGACCACGGCGGCTAACTCCAAATCGTGTGTCGGATATTGTTTCTAATGTTTCCTCAGTTGTCTTAAAATATAGGCAATTACCTTGCCATGTTGCATTAGCACGCATCCTAACCCTGCTCCCGAGGCATCACAATACACAACATAACCTTCTGGACCCTCTGGCAGAGTAAGGACTAGTGCCAATATTAGTCTATCCTTTAATTCTTGGAAAGTCTACTCACATGCATCGAACAACTGGAACTTTATGGCCTTTTATGTCAACTTTGTTAATGGTGTTGATATGGTAGAAACCCCTTCTACGAACCTCCTATAATAGCCAGCTAAGTCTAGGAATATGCGAACCTCTGATGGAGTCGTGGGTCTCAGCCAATTCTTCACCGCTTCAATGTTTTGAGTGTCAACTCTTATACCCTCGTCTGACACTATATGACCAAGGAAAACCACTGAATTCAACCAGAACTCACACTTGGAGAGTTTAGCATGCAACTTATGATCCTGGAGGGTCTGTAGTACTATCTGCAAATGATCCACATGCTCTGTATCTGAGTGAGAATAGACCAGAATGTCATCTATAAATACTATCACAAATACATCCAGAAATAGGCGGAACACGCTGTTCATTAGATCCGTAAATGTCGTCGGTGCATTTGTGAGTCCAAATGACATTACTAAGAACTCGAAGTGCACATACCGTGTCCTAAAAGCCGTCTTCGGAATGTCCTTCTCTTTAACCCTTAGCTGATGGTACCCCGACCTTAGGTCGATCTTTGAGAACCATTTTGCACCTTGTAACTGGTCAAACAAGACATCAATTCAGGGAAGAGGCTACTTGTTCTTGATAGTGACTCTATTCAATTACCAATAGTCAATACACATCCATAACGAGCCATCTTTCTTTCGTAAAAACAATATCAGCGCACCCCAAGGGATATGTTGGGCCTAATAAAGCCTTTCTCAAGTAGATCTTTTAATTGATCCTTTAATTATTTCAATTCAGCTGGAGCCATTCTATATGGAGGAATAGATATCGGTTGAGTGTCTAGCAACACATCTATACCGAACTCAATTTCCCTTTTGGGAGGAAGGCTTGGAAGTTCGTCTGGAAATGCATAAAGAAACTCATTAACCACCGGCATTGATTGAGAAGTAGGTTGTTCGGCATCGACATCTCTAGATCGAACAAGATGATAGATACACCCTTTTGAGATTATATTTTGTCACAACCCAAACTGGAGGGCCGCGACAGGAACCCGGATCCGACACATCGGGCGCCACTGACCACACATCCCATACTTAACTATATTATCCATGGACTAAGCCGAGAAGGATTAGGTAAAGTTTTACCCTGAAAACTCCAACTTATATAATAACGCCAAGGCCGACAAGTCTATGTATGATAACTCACCATACGACACTTATCTACAAGCCTCTAAGAGTATAACGTACCATAATCAAACCACAACTCTGAAATAAGTAGAATGCTCCCACACAGCTGGACCAGCAATCTCCTAGTACGATCTGTCACCCTCTTAATATGAACCTGCGGACATAAATGCAGTGTCCCCCATCAAAAGGGATGTCAGTACGACTGATGTACTGAGTATGTTAGGCATAACGTATAACATAACATATATATATATATATATATCATAATCTTAAACAGAAACAACTGACCAACAATAATTTCTTTTGAGGTCCCTAATAGATATGCCTAAATGTTATTCACAGTGCAGTACACATATCTCGACCTCATCGGACAATCTTTCTTACCATAACAACCTCTGGGGGAATCATACCAATGATGGTTAATGAATGTGTGCATTAGACAAATGCGGTATATATATAAAAATATATGTTAGTATTGCGGATCGTGCAACCAGTCTCATTATGTTAGTGTGGCAGATCGTGCAACCCGTCCTAATAAGCCACACAGACATCACATCATCATATCATTTTGGCCTCTTAGGGCTCTTATGTGATAGTCTGTACCAGCTGCAGGTGGTGTGCATATATAACACCTTTCCTTTTTTCCCATTTCACATACATAGATATATTGCATATGTATAGTAGAGTATATAACTCCTTGAAGGTCCAGGATAATATATGGATGCAATGCAAATGAAAATGCATGAATAACAATAAAATACCCTGAATGACACAACACCCTTTATATCTTTGGTTAGCATTGGGAACATCAACGTCTTTTCTCGTATTGCCTTAATAAGGACTTAGAACCATACTTAGACATGCTTTTAGCATAGAATCCAATAATATGAATCGCCTTAACTACTAAGAGTAGAGTAAATTATGGAATAACATGACGATTACATTTTGTACATATAATTATGCCACAAGAAAGAAGGAGTCTTGCATACCTTTTTGTCAAAATTATCTAAGTTCTCACGGGTCCATGTAAGTTTTATGAATGATTATCCACACCCTATGAATGATTTAAATCATACACAAATCAATATACTAATAACAACTTTCATTTAGACATTCTATCGAATATCTTATACACGTATAACCTATATTTCTTCTATATCGAAACCTATGCATGTAGAAACATCTACCCCTATTAATCCTTCTCCTTACTGCTACAATTTCCAAAATAGTCCATCAATTACACATGCAGTTCCCAAATTCATATCAACAGTCCCAACGATAGCCAACAACCCAACATTCTGATAATTCTTTTTGAACCTAGTAAGAATTATGTTCTATAACTGGTATAAAATTTAGGAATATGAATCATTACCTCTGTTAGAAGATGCGGTGAGAGTTGTCGGATGACCTCTTACCGAAGCCGATTCCGAATATAACAGAACTTCCGAGAATCAACTTGAGCCAGAACTTCTATGAACTTAAGATTTCAGCTTGTTCAAGACTTCAATTTTGCTGAACTGAGGTCCAAAATGCCATGGATTTCTCTCCCTTCTTGGTTGAACGAGACTTGCGGAAAATCCCCAATTTGGGTCGAGAATTTAAGAGAATGTCAACTGAGGTTTTACTTCTTCTGCTTGGAGTGTAATAAATATTTCTCCATGGAAAGGTCCCTATAGATTCTTACCGAGATGAAGGTGGTTTGAAGTAATGAAGAAGATTGAGAAGGTGAAGGTATTTAATGGATGTGGATAGGGCTGTTATCGGTCCGGATACACCCGATAATCACCCAAGAACCGGACCGAAATACCCGGACCGATACTCTGACCGAAAAGTTAACGGTCCGGATACGAGTACTAGACATAAGGATCCGAACCGATAAGGATCCAGACCAAAATACCCGAAACCTTATCGGTCTAGTTTCGGTATGTCGATACCCGAACCAGAACAGACTGATAATAGCCCTACCTACCAGTTAAAGAAGAACGAGTTACCATCATGTTCATGAAGGTCCCTACCCTCCACCAGGCAAGTATCATCAACACCATGATTATACCCAAGTTTCAGTTTTCACTAAGTACTCAATTGTTTGTTTTGTTACTACTTGTCAGGTTATGCTCCACCACCGCCAGAGCCACAAAAATACACACCTCCAGGGCAGCCATAACCAGCTGGGTACCCACCACCCCCAGGTTATCAGAGATACTTCAATGATCAATATCCACCACTACCACCTCCTGAACACATTCACCACGACTAAGTTGATGATAGTTGTGGTTGTTGTTCCTTTTTAAAGGGCTGGTATGTATTTCTATTTTTTTATTCATCTGTCTACTCTGTATTTGATGCTACACTCACTTGGATGTATTATTGTATATATATCTGAGAATCGGACCAAAATACCCAGACCAAAAAGTTAACGGTCCGGATACGAGTACCAGACATAAGGATTCAGACCGATAAGGATCTAGACCGAAATACCAGGTAACCTTATTGGTCTGGTTTCGATATGTCGATACCCATACCAGACCGATAACAACCCTAGATGTGGATGAATGTCTGGAGATTGCTGTGAAACTGTCACTAAAGAATTAATAAAGCCAGTCACCAAACAAGGAGTTATATCGCTTACACGTGAACCTCACATAGCTGGCCTCCAAATATAATTAATTCACCCCACGACTAATTAATTATACACACAATTAATCCTCGATCCCAATTCACTTAAATCCTGATGACTTATAAAATCTTCTTACACCTAATGTCATAATTTCTGTAATATGACACTAGTCCATATCCTGCTTGGGAATATAAAATTATTATTATTAATTCCCGTCGTCACACTTGTTAAATCCAAATTTTTTTTGGGACCACATCCCTTTTTATACTAATTTCCTTATTAGTATACACATGTAAAACATAATTTCCCTGGGGTTAGGGTCCACTTACCCACGTTTATGTGCTCAAACCATTATCCGAAACTACGAGTTGTTACACCCCCCCCCCTCCCCTTTAGAAACATTCTTCCTCAAATGTTGGGGTGACATATCTAGATTTGTCACAATAAGCATAACTTGAACAAACTCCATCAATTAAAGTAGCTATATACTTATAGTATCTAATCATTTAAATATTTACCATACTAGGGGGTCTTAAAACAATATTATTATCACTCCTATTCATCACAACATAGAATAAGACACTCATGCATACTTCATATTCAGACAACATACATATTTAGTTTAAAGTCATATATGTATCATAGTTATTAAAATAATATACATAATTTTTTTCAAATGAGTAAAATATTGTGCAACTAACAAATTGCAACAACATAACTGGTCATGTTCAGATCTGCCTCTGCCCAAAATTTGCAGTAGTATCTGTCACAAACCGAGGGCAGCAGCATGTGGTTTCAGTCAAAATGGGTATCAAAATATAGTAGGAAATTTAGCTCAAAGACATACTCTGTTAATGTCAATATGAACATTAAACTGTGACCAAATTCAGCCTAATTACATGTACAATTTTATACAAACTAAGTTAACAAAATCACAAAGGACTGTACCATACATTAACTAAACCAGATGGTAGGAATTACACTAAGCATGCTTAGAGGAAGCTGATGACATCCAAACAGGTCAACATAATGCAGGATAGGCATATAGGAAGGACATAACTCTTTTCACTCATATCCTCATTCAATTCAAGCACTTAGCAGACTAATCTTTGGATTATCTATCATATTATTTCGATTAGGTGATAAGACAACATTTAGATATTCTAAAAAGAACTATTTCTACCACTGTGATCCTGTTCTTATCTTTCTCATGGTTTGAGGCTACACAAGTAGCATTCAGGATATGTATACATACAATAGCTTCCAACTACACATCTCAAAACTATAAATGAAATTAAGTTAATCACCTATGATGTCATGCTATTAGATACGGACAGAGACATTATTCATGACTATTATCTAGGCTCAAGGCATGTAGTTATACATTTGAATAACAGTACCGAATTTCAGCAAAGAAACATGTTGACACTCAAATCAGGTAAAGACAACACACCAAATTACAAACTTCTTCTTTTAATTCATGAAGGGATAGACATACTTCAGGGAATAATTTCATTTCTTTCCTTAGTAGGGTACATAGTCTGTCACGCCCTTTTTTCGACCGCGACATTATTAATACTCCTGCTTAATAAAATGTTAGAAAAATAAAATAAAATGTTAAAAGGGTTGTTAAAATGCTAAGGGGGATAAATGGTGCTAAAAGTAGTGTTAGGGTTCGCGAAGTCGCCACCTAATTAGTTTGGGTGAATTAGGACACCTAAATGTCAACTAAGCTAAAGTCAACACTAACTCTATTTAAATGGTCTGCTAAACTTGATGAGATTCTGGGTAAGGGTTCTTTATTATCATAAAGGGAAGGGGTCAGACACCCTAAAGGATCCGCTAACTTGCGGTTGTCCGTTCAAACCTAGGGTTAATTATTTATGCTAAGAAAATGCATTGTTTTTTTGGAAAGTACTTTAAGCAAAGATATTTGTAAGTATAAAATGTATTTTTTGACCAATGTGAGAATGCAAGATTTAAAATATATAAAGTTAGCTTTGGTTTAAAAAAAACATACCTCTTAAAGTAATTGGAGAACATATGAAATTATTTTACAAGGTGTATATATTGTTTAACAGAATATAGAAATAATAGTGCATAAATTCTTATGGCAAAATAAGTACCTATAAAATAAAATGTAAAAATGTCTATTATGCAAGGGGCAATAAAGTATGAAAAAAATATATTTCTTATGTTAATAAGGGTTTATGGAAAGACGGGTTAGGCATAGTTTGACGAATGATTCCCTAACTATATGACTAGTTATGTAAGTGAAGATTATTAAGTGGTTTAGTATATCTTGAACTATATATGGCAAGTTTTAAATAATTAACTTAAAAGAAAACAAGTTTTAATGTCACAACTACCTCTTAATAACGACTCCAACGTACTAATGTAATGTTAGCGTTAGACAATTAATTTACAATAAATGAATGAAGGCGGGGTAGGAAGTAATAAGACGACTCGAGGGATGGCGATGTAATTCGCCGGCGGGTTGGAATTTCCGATGCGGATAGAGAAATGTACATAGATGCGGGTCTTCATTTGCTGTAGCTTGTGATGAGTCTCGCCATGAGACTCTTCGTTTGCTCCGATGCGTTTCATGTAAAAGAAAGAAAAGATAAGGATTAGTATCGATCCAAATTATATTAACAATGCAAATAAAAGAGTGACATAGCTATGCAAATTTGAGCAGGCACATAATCAGAATCTCCATTCAATAGTAGCGATCCAACGATCCTTTTCAGATTTAGAATTATGCCCGATAGTATAATGGGCCCAGATAACAAATATTCATGTATAAACCCAATGTATTGCCTTATATACCAAATATATAAGTATGTAGCTATCATTCAATTGCAACAACCGAGAGTAGTGATGCATGATGTTTTCAGATTATGGAAGATATGCAATCTCCAAACCAATGAGTGGTGCACATGCAAAGGGGCAAAAGAGGAGGCAAATAATACATAGGAATAACAGTAGATTCAGCTTAACAAATTATCATAGCATAAGAAAAGGCATTATATGCTATCCTAGACCCCTTTCAACACTTAAACATGCAAATGCAATTGTTTTGACAATCGTGAGGGCCAGGAGATAAACAAGTAATCACAAAGAGATGGCATTTTAGACATACATTGTTATACCCCGTATTTCCAGAGTATGTACGTGAGGGCGTACGTATTATAATTTAAGCCTTAAAGTAGGCAAGGTTCGAAATTTAGGCACAAGTGCCGAAAAGAGTCGTTTTTCGACGAAACGTTTTACAGAACTTGCGAAGGGAAAATTCCGGCTATGTCATTTATTATTTTTGCGGATTTTTCCGAGAGACGAAACATTTTGGACCAACGGGAGGGTGACATGTGTCACCCTCACATTGGACGTGAGATTGGGCGGTAATGGACGAAAGGGTGAGCTTTAGTTGGTAGGATATTTTGTGCAAGTTGTTGTGGTAGATGGATAAGGTGCACTTGGCTTAAATCTAGCCCTACACTTGCCTTACACTTGGATGAATCTTGGCCATTGGTTGGTCATTTCTTGACCTATAAATACCCCCCTTGTTGAAGAGTTATTTCATCCTAAATTGAGCAATCTTTCTAAGTCTCAAATACTCCCTCCCTTCTAGTGTTTCGTCCGCCACCACCCTCCCCTCCTTGAGAAGGCCCCTTGGCCGAAAGTATCCCCCCCTCCTTGTGGTGCTAGCCGTGGGGTACCCCCCCCCCCTAGCCTAGTTGTTTTCGTATAATACCCCCCTTTGTGGTATAGAAATACTCTCCAAGTATTGTTATAATGCCCAAATACTTTAGCCCTTATACCTTGTAGTATTCCAAGGTTATACCTATACTAAAAGCCCAGAAATACTACTATACTTTCCTTTAGCCACTAAACGAAACCCTAAGGAAATCTTCATTGATGGTTGAAGTAATTGAGTAGAAGTTGGTTAGAACTTCTAAGGGTTGTTTGGAGCTGGTTGAGCGCACTGAGTAGAGCTAAACCTTGCTCGGGATCGACATTTAAACCGGGATAATTTTGGGCTTATCGAGGTAAATACTCATTCTTCTATTGTAATTGGAAATTACATGTGTAGGAATATATAGTTGAAGTATACTATATATAGAACTGATCATAATTATGCGGCAATGTCTTTTGACTTAAGCCCAATTTAAAGAAGAGAATCGAATCAGAATCACGTAGGTGTATCAGACATGAGACTTGTGTAGCTTTACCGTGAAGTAGAATTGTACACGTCCGGATTAGGCGTACAACCCCTCTAGGGAGTTGTTGGCTCATAGCGTGCCTCGATAGAGGAGATTTACGCTTGCGGGGGAGTTGTTGCGAATTTTCAGAGAATATTCTACGTTGAGATCTAGATGTTAATAGGCGCCTTGTGGCCTCTATAGGTTGAAGTACTACGTGTGGTGTGATCCGCTTGGCTTAAGGTGTAGCCGGCGGTTGAGGTACTTGGAGCGTTTTGCTATTAGTCGATAATCGTCGCGAGGTATGTGAACCTCTTCCTATCTTTTCTAGCATGATATGTGTATAACTATGTAGTACGGTAGACGTACATGTGTTAAAAGTATTTTATTGTTTAAAACATAAAGTGTTATAACGGCTTTATGGGAAGTTGGTTATAACTTTATGTAAGTAAGAAATGCTTTGTGGTTTTTAAGAGATAACTGATTTGATTTATAACTGACTTGACGTATGATAAACAAGAATCTTGAAGTATTTCAAAAGACTAAGAAACCGTTTTGAAAGAAGAGCAATACCTGGTTTTGAAAACATAAGAGTTATACTAGCTTTATGGGAAGTTAGGTATAACGTCTTAAGAGTGGTAAAGAGAATGATTTACTGATTGTTAGAGGTTAAGAGACTTGATCTTAAAAGATAAGAGACTTGACTTGAATGAATTAATATGAGTTTTGGTGTGAAACCTCATTCATGAGTAATGAGTACTTGGTTTTTAAAAGGAATAATGTTTTACTGATTTTGGAAATCAGAATGAGTATCGACAAACCACTGCAGCGTTAATAAAAGGAAATGTTTTGACGAATTAAGTATTATTAAAAACCAGTAGAAACCTCCATCTGCATAGAAGCTAAGATGAGACAAAATGATATTATATTTCCTAGATCATGGCTGCTTTAATAAGATTGATTATGAACAAGAAAAACCTACTCACATATAAGACATATGTTTCTCAAATTGTTTAAAAGAGGATTATATTCTTAAGTGATTAAGTCTATGGACTATGAAACCTTTCTAAAATAAGAGACTTAAGTATTTGAAATTAGGCAAACTTGAACTTTTGGAAAAGAATGTTGTTACTTGATGTTAAAAGGAAAGTGTTTTGGTTTACCTAAAAATGTGAGTCACTCTATTTTAATACTACGGGTATCGGGTGACCTTTATAAAAGAAATGGATCTTTTTAAAAGAATATAACGTACGTAATACTTTGGGGTCGTAACGGACTTGGCCTAAAATAAACTTGAGTTGTGTGTAACTTGCCTATGTTTGTGTTTGATAGCCTTGTTGTGCAAAATCAGACTTCTATACCACCGCGTCTCTCGATGGAGGGCCGGCTGATTTGTTATGAACAATTCTTCACCGAGTCCCACGAGATGGGCCGGGACACGTATTTCATCTGATTCTCTACCGAGTCCCACGAGATGGGTTGGGACACGTATTCCATCTGATTATTCACCGAGTCCCACGAGATGGGCCGGGACACGTATTCCATCTGATTATTCACCGAGTCCCACGAGATGGGCCGGGACACGTATTCCATCTGATTATCCACCGAGTCCCACGAGATGGGCCGGGACACGTATTTCACCTGATTCTCTACCGAGTCCCATGGGATGGGCCGGGACACGTATTCCACATGATTCTTTACCGAGTCCCACGGGATGGGCCGGGACACGTATTCCACACGATTTATACCTAGATCCGGCGGTGGCGAAGAGTTCCACGCACGGCGGGATGACTTGAGGGCGTGAGTCCCTGACTTGACATGACTGCTTGTATGTTGTGAACTGTAGTGTGGTTATCATACATGTCTCCTGCTTTATATAGACTATTATGATTTCATTTGCGCTTTTTACGCTTTCCATACTGCAATTGTCAGATCGACCTCGCCGGCCGCGTTCATGCCGCAGTAAGTACATCGTCAGTTGTGGATCCTCGCCATGGGATCAAAGTTCAGGTTGGGAAGCCCCGCCTCTTGGAGGCTTATCTTTTGGTATGTTACCACTCGAGTCCAGAGGTTCTTGTACATTCGGGGTATGGCGGGCCCTGTCCGTCATAGTTGTTGTCACTTCTTAGAGGTCCAGAGTAATCTTGCTGTGGCGAGTTTGTAAAAAGGATAATCGTCGTATTTATGTATATATCAAGGCAAACCGCTTTGGTTGGCCTGTTTATTTATCATGTCTCTTAATTCATGTTCGTGTTTTTATTTCCACGATTTTCTCGATGTTGTATCACTAGGGTGCCCGGTAAGGCACCGATCCACGCCCGGTTCGAGTCGTGACAAAAGTGGTATCGTGAGCGCTTAGTCCTCGGAAAGTGTCTACGCACCGTGTCTAGTAGTCTTGATTATCGATGTGTTGTGCACCACATCTATAATCAGGAGGCTGCAGGACATTTAGGATTGGTTTCCATTTCTTCTCATTCTGAGATCGTGCCTTAGAGCTGTGTGATAAGTTGGACCCCTCTGACGTATTTCGTTTTTACCAGTTATGCCTCCGCGTAAGGCAACCCGGGCCCAGGTGGGCAAGGCAGCTGAGGGAGCTGCTAGTGAGATACAGAGGAGTACGAGGGCGCAGGCCCGGCCAAGACCGAGATTGTGCTTGACGGCGAAGTTTTGCGACGCCTTGCCAACCGGCAGAGTTTAGAGCCGCAGCAGGGTGCCGAGACTACAAGACTGAGCCTCCACCCCACACCGGAGCAGATGAGACGGGTACAAGGAGATGGCGCCATCGCCGTGGTCGTGGCAGATATGAGGATAGGCCGATGCAGCAGCCAGCCCCAAGAGCACCCGTGGTTCACCCCGAGCGCATTTGAGGCTACGGACTTTCTGAGTTGTAGCCCGCCAGTGTTCTATGGATCGAGAGCTGAGGATGACCCTCAGGAGTTTATCCGACAGTTACAGCAGATCATGAGAGTGATCAGAGTCTCAGAGGCAGAGTCGGTGGTATTAGGTTCGCATCACCGCGCGTGATATCGCAATGATCGGTTTGATTCGCGAGCTGTCCCGGGAGAGCATGCACCTCCACCGTTTGGGACGAGTTCTCAAGGGCTTTTCTTGCACATTTCTTGCCCCCAGATGAGGAGGGCTCGCCGACAGCATTTTTGACGTTGAGGCGGGATCGCGACGGTTAGAGAGTACAATGTGGAGTTCGACTCATTAGCTCGGTATGTTCGTACCAGTAGCCGATATGAGGATGAGTACACCGCCACGCCACCGCAAGATGATTACTTGGCAGAGGCTTGTACGGGTGTAGCTCTTCAGCCGGGCATGAACATTGCCCGCATGCAAGCTCATGCACTTGGATGTGAGGCACGGAGGGGTCGACGGAATGACCAGGATCAGCAGAAGAGGGCCAGAACAGCAGGGTCCTTTGGTAACTTTCGAGGCGGGCCGCCTCAGCAGCAGGCTAGTTATGTACCTCCGCCAGTGCAGAGTGGTCCTCCACAGTCTTCAGGACGTTCGGGGTATTCGGGAGCCGGGTCGTGGCTCCGTGGCTTCCGTTCACGATATACGGGTTCTAGCCATGGTTCGAGTTTTCCTCGGTGTGCACAATGTGGCGCACGCCATCCCGAGAATGTCGTCTTTTTACCGTGCTTGTTTTTCCCGCGCCGTCAGGCCATATGATGAGAACCGTCTAATAGGAAGGATGCGAGCATGCACGACTCACCACGGTCGATGTGTTCATCGCCTTCTGACTATGCGCCTGCAGGCGTGCCTATGATTAGAGTGGAGCGATAGATTCAGGTATATCCTTAACCCTCTAGAGATTTGTATGCATGATATGATGACCTTATTATTGTGTGCTATGTACGGATAGCGTTATGTTGGTTATGAGTTAGAAAGCATGGTTAGTTGAAGGGATAGGTATGGGGGCATGGAAAGTGTGAACCTTAGAATATTTCATGTTAAGACCTTAGATGTAAGGCCGTCTTGAGTACAAGACTTTGCAGGTGATCGTTGTCAGAATATATAAGTATACGTGGAGTAATTGTGGGAAAATTCCTTGGGTAGTGTAAAATGGAAGTGGTAGCTTTCATGACCTGTATAGGTAAGATTGTTCCGGATCGGGAAACAAGAGCTTGGTGCGTTAAGTAGGTCGGGTTGGGGCCATGTTGCGGGCCAACCCGCGGCCTGTTTCGAGGTGGGGTCAGCTCTGGGTGGTCCCGCCAGGTGGTAGGGTCACGAGGGTGCTAGGCCCAAGTTTTGATGACCATCGTATGAGTTCGTGGATATGTTCGACCAGAAGCGGATCGTGAAGGCCGGGAATGGCCTTAAGGAAGATTGAGACTAGTAAGATGACCAAGTTTGGAGGTGGTGATTCCAAAGTTTTGGCAACAGAAGCGTTGACTGAAGTGTGGTACGTATGCTAGAAGGGTTCAAGTGTTCGAGAAGAGTACGACGAGTAAGGAAGGAAATGAACTTGTGCTGAAAGATGGAAGTAATCATTTTTGAGAAATGAATGTGCGAAGGAAGTGTCCCTTGGACCAAGAGCGAGAGTTGGTATTGTTTTGCATCATCGAGGTGGTTCCTCGTTGGCCTGGATCTAAGTATTTGCGCGCATGTGTTATCTCGTGGACAGGCGTGGCGTTGGCAACTTGTTAGAAGAACTTCATCGTTGTCCGTCTGGAGAAGGAACATTCGGGACGAATGTTTCTAAGGAGGGGAGAATGTTATACCCCGTATTTCCAGAGTATGTACGTGAGGGCGTACGTATTATAATTTAAGCCTTAAAGTAGGCAAGGTTCGAAATTTAGGCACAAGTGCCGAAAAGAGTCGTTTTTCGACGAAACGTTTTACAGAACTTGCGAAGGGAAAATTCCGGCTATGTCATTTATTATTTTTGCGGATTTTTCCGAGAGACGAAACATTTTAGACCAACGGGAGGGTGACATGTGTCACCCTCACATTGGACGTGAGATTGGGCGGTAATGGGCGAAAGGGTGAGCTTTAGTTGGTAGGATATTTTGTGCAAGTTGTTGTGGTAGATGGATAAGGTGCACTTGGCTTAAATCTAGCCCTACACTTGCCTTACACTTGGATGAATCTTGGCCATTGGTTGGTCATTTCTTGACCTATAAATACCCCCCCTTGTTGAAGAGTTATTTCATCCTAAATTGAGCAATCTTTCTAAGTCTCAAATACTCCCTCCCTTCTAGTGTTTCGTCCGCCACCACCCTCCTCCTTGAGAAGGCCCGGCCGAAAGTATCCCCTCCTTGTGGTGCTAGCGGTGGGTACCCACGCACCTAGTTGTTTTCGTATAATACCCCCCGTTTGTGGTATAGAAATACTCTCCAAGTATTGTTATAATGCCCAAATACTTTCGCCCTTATACCTTGTAGTATTCCAAGGTTATACCTATACTAAAAGCCCAGAAATACTATTATACTTTCCTTTAGCCACTAAACGAAACCCTAAGGAAATCTTCATTGATGGTTGAAGTAATTGAGTAGAAGTTGGTTAGAACTTCTAAGGGTTGTTTGGAGCGGGTTGGAGCGCACGGAGTAGGAGCTAAACCTTGCTCAGGATCGACATTTAAACTGGGATAATTTTGGGCTTATCGAGGTAAATACTACTGTCCTTCTATTGTAATTAGAAATTACATGTGTAGGAATATATAGTTGAAGTATACTATATATAGAACTGATCATAATTATGCGGCAATATCTTTTGACTTAAGCCTGAATTTAAAGAAGAGAATCAATCAGAATCACGTGGGATCAGACATGAGACTTGTGTAGCTTTACTGTGAAGTAGAATTGTACACATCCGGATTAGACGTACAACCCCCCTCTAGGGAGTTGTTGGCCTGTTAGCAGGCCTCGATAGAGGAGGAGATTTATGCGGTTGCGGGGGGGGAGGTGCTGCCGAATTTTCTGTAGAATATTCTACGTTGAGATCTAGATGTTAATAGGCGCCTTGTGGCCTCTATAGGTTGAAGTATTACGTGTGGTGTGATCTGCTTGGCTTAAGGTGTAGCCGACAGTTTGAGGTACTTGGAGCGTTTTGCTATTAGTCGATAATCGTCGCGAGGTATGTGAACCTCTTCCTATCTTTTCTTGCATGATATGTGTATAACTATGTAGTACGGTAGACGTACATGTGTTAAAAGTATTTGATTGGTTTAAAACATAAAGTGTTATAACGGCTTTATGGGAAGTTGGTTATAACAGCTTTATGTAAGTAAGAAATGCTTTGTGGTTTTTAAGAGATAACTGATTTGATTTATAACTGACTTGACGTATGATAAACAAGAATCTTGAAGTATTTCAAAAGACTAAGAAACCGTTTTGAAAGCAATACCTGGTTTTGAAAACATAAGAGTTATACTAGCTTTATGGGAAGTTAGGTATAACGTCTTAAGAGTGGTAAAGAGAATGATTTACTGATTGTTAGAGGTTAAGAGACTTGATCTTAAAAGATAAGAGACTTGACTTGAATGAATTAATATGAGTTTTGGTGTGAAACCTCATTCATGAGTAATGAGTACTTGATTTTTAAAAGGAATAATGTTTTACTGATTTTGGAAATCAGAATGAGTATCGACAAACCACTGCAGCGTTAATAAAAGGAAATGTTTTGACGAATTAAGTATTATTAAAAACCAGTAGAAACCTCCATCTGCATAGAAGCTAAGATGAGACAAAATGATATTACATTTCCTAGATCATGGCTGCTTTAATAAGATTGATTATGAACAAGAAAAACCTACTCACATATAAGACATATGTTTCTCAAATTGTTTAAAAGAGGATTATATTCTTAAGTGATTAAGTCTATGGACTATGAAACCTTTCTAAAATAAGAGACTTAAGTATTTGAAATTAGGCAAACTTGAACTTTTGGAAAAGAATGTTGTTACTTGATGTTAAAAGGAAAGTGTTTTGGTTTACCTAAAAATGTGAGTCACTCTATTTTAATACTACGGGTATCGGGTGACCTTTATAAAAGAAATGGATCTTTTTAAAAGAATTTAACGTACGTAATACTTTGGGGTCAGAACCTGGACTTTGGCCTAAAATAAACTTGAGTTGTGTGTAACTTGCCTATGTTTGTGTTTGATAGCCTTGTTGTGCAAATACTGTACTTCTATACCACCGCGTCTCTCGATGGAGGGCCGGCTGATTTGTTATGAACGATTCTTCACCGAGTCCCACGAGATGGGCCGGGACACGTATTTCATCTGATTCTCTACCGAGTCCCACGAGATGGGCCGGGACACGTATTCCATCTGATTATTCACCGAGTCCCACGAGATGGGCCGGGACACGTATTCCATCTGATTATTCACCGAGTCCCACGAGATGGGCCGGGACACGTATTCCATCTGATTATTCACCGAGTCCCACGACGGGCCGACACGATTTCACCCGATTCTCACCGAGTCCCAGGATGGACCGACACGTATTCCATATGATTCTTTCCCGAGTCCCACGGGATGGGCCGGGACACGTATTTCACACGATTTATACCTAGATTGCCGGCAGTGAGGAAAGAGTTCCACGGCGTGAGGATGACTGAGGCGTGAGTCCACGACTTGACATGATCGCTTATGTTGTGAATCGTAGTTTGGTTATCATACATGTCTCTCGCTTTATATAGACTATTATGATTTCATTTGCGCTTTACGCTTTCACATACTTGGTACTGTTAGATCGACTCCTTCGGGCCGCGTGCATGCCGCAGGTAGAAGTACATCGGTTGTGGATCCTCGCTCATAGGATCAAAGTTCAGCGTGTTGGGAAGCCCCGTCTCTTCGGAGGCTTATCTTTTGGTATGTTACCCTGAGTCTGTAGGTTCTTGTACATTCAGGGGTATGGTGGGGCCCTGTCCCGTCATAGTTGTTGTCACTTCTTAGAGGTCTGTAGTACTCTTGTGGGCAGAGTTTGTAAAAAGGATAATTGTTCGGGTATTTATGTATATACCAAGGCAATCGCTTTGGTTGGCCTGTTTATTTATCATGTCTCTTAATTCATGTTCGTGTTTTTATTTCCGCTGATTTTCTCTGATGTTGTATCACTAGGGTGCCCGGGGTAAGGCACCAGTCACGGGCCCGGGTTCGGGTCGTGACATACATAACCAGTTGACCTAAGACTAAATGTGTTTGCCTATATATATGATATACACTGTGTGTAATGACAGAGAAGTAGGCAGGCAAGAAAATCCAACTAACATTTAAGTAGGCAGAATCATTTCCCCCTAGGCTGAGCACACAATTATATTCATGTTGTATATATAAACAGACCCCCCGGATCAGTAGCTGCTATTACGTTATAACTGTCCACCACCTGAGACATATTGAACTGAATACCGAGACTTCTCAAAGCAAATGATATCCGTATTTTCTCTCCAATTAATCAAATAATATGCACACGAAGGCTTCCCATTTCAGTAGAGGTTTAAACATAGCTTTCAACCCAGAACTTAAGAATTTAAACAAGGCTATTCTTAGGGGAATACCAACTAAGGTTGATTCATATTAGAACATGTTGGGTGATCATAACAATTAAACTAATTAAGTGGGTACAAGTTCAGGACCGGTAGAGAAGGCTATTTAGGCATGAGGGAGGATTCAAAGGGAAATTACTACATATTCTTTAAACATTCAGTACCTGAGGAAAATAAATTCATTCACAAGCCTTGGCCTAAAAATAGAGGAAAACTTAAAATAGGCATGACACGCAGGACAACCACAGATCAGACCACAGTCCTATCATATTTCAGACAGTATCCAACTTAGGAAATTCCACATAGTAAACATGTCTCAGTTTCTCCATCCCTGCAGTGGATATAAATCTAAACAACAACTTAAAGCAGGAAGGCATCTAAAACAATCAAACAGGCATCACATTAACGCACGAACACAGTAATACAAAAATGAACTGAGAGGAATTTGGGTTTACCTTCTCCGGACAACGAACCGAGGCAGCGTATCAAGTCGTCGATCCACTCGGATGGTATTGCGATGCGATTGAAAGCGATGCGGTTTGTAGTCGATTCTAGGCTATTATTGAGAAGAAAGGTTTCAGATTTGTGCTTAATTATTGGGTTCCTGATTTAGCTGGTAAGAAACCCTCACTGCTGGTTTTCGATCTGTTTCTCTAGTGTTTTTCCTTCCATCCCCTCGCCGATGCCATTGCATGTGTAGATTGGTTCCTTTTATAGTTTTCTTCTAGGTTTTAATTTTGGGTAAGCTTTAATACGATTTGGGTTGCTGATTTTGTAAGATTCTGTTACCGTTTGGTGTTTATTGGTAAAGATTGGTATTGGATTTGTTATGGCAAGATAGGACGATTTGGTAGGTGATTCGCCGGATTCTCAGGCGAGAATCCCGGCTGGGGCGATGGGGTTGCGGCGGCTTAGAGTTTCTTAGGTTTAGGTTAGGGGGTTTTCGTTTTTTAGGGTTGGTTCTTTAGGTTAAGGGAGAGGGACGATGGGGAAGTCTTTAAAGGGCTGAGGGGAATTTGGGCTGCGGGTGTGGGTTGCGCGTTTGGGCCTTACAGATTTGAATGTGTGGGCTAAAGGTTGGGCTGGTAGTTATTAGGTATTAGTTTTAATTTGGGTAGTGTGTTATTAGTTTTAGGTGTATTATTTAATTAGTGGTAAATTAAATTATTTAAATACAACTCTAGGTGTTTTATTAGTTTTAGCTTGGATTTTTATTATTACAATAATAAATGCGGGCGTGCTATTTAATTAGTGCTTAATATTTTATAATGCGATGCTGTTATTAAAATCTTATTTATTGTGCATTATTTATCATTATTTAAGTTAAAATTAAAGTATCTTAATATGACTTTAGGTGATTTATTAATTTTAGCTTGGGTTTAAATTATTACAATAATTATGAAATTGTTTTGCGTATTAATAAATGCGATTACGCTATTTGACCCGGCGTCATTGCTAAATTATTTATTTATTTACGTATTTATTACTATTAAAATTATTAAAAATTAATGGAAATAGAAAAGGGCTTAAAATTGATAAATGCGGGAGCGAGACCCAAAGTGCTTAATATTCTACGTAATATGCGGTGCTATTATTAAATTGCTTATTTGTGCCTGCGTTAATGTTTTATTGTTGTATTTTATTATAAAAAATTATTTTGAAAAATTAGTGTAATTTTATAGTTAATGTTTGGGCGAGAGGGTCAAAATTGGGTGTCAACAACTTGTCCCTCTTTGTATGGAGATGATGGAAGAGTCTTCGGACAAAGACGTTGACTTATAGCCAATTTTCTCTCGATCCTCAGAATTAAAAATGTTGGGCAATTAAGACAAGGTTGACGCAAAATCAAAATTTATTCCAGTGTCGAGTTATGATGACACTGGGCTGCCATGGTCAAAACACCAAGGCGCGCTAACGCAGACTCATAATTTGTCCCAATGTCGAGTTATGATGACACTTGAGCTACCATGGTCAAAACACCAAGGCGGGCTAACGCGGACTCAAAATTTATCCCAGTGTCGAGTTATGACGACACTGGGCTATCATGGTCAAAATACCAAGGCGGGCTAACGCGGACTCAAAATTTGTCCCAGTGTCGAGTTATGACGACACTGGGCTACCATGGTCAAAATACCAAGACGGGCTAACGCGGACTCAAAATTTGTCCCAGTGTCGAGTTATGACGACACTGGGTCGACGTGATGTTAAAATAAACTGGCTTGAGCATGGGGGTGTACCAGTATTGACTTATGAAAACGCTGGGCTTATGGGTGATGTGGGATGAGAGGACCGACGCTCGAGGCCGCTTCTGCCATTCGTTGGGAAGGTTGGCCCCCAACAAATTGCCCCGGTTCGCTGTAAGAGAAAATCCACGGTGTGCTCCTGCTCCTGCATGCTAAGACTTAAGCAAACGGTTAGTGCATAACTATTACGACAAAATGATAACGCATGAATTTATAGGAAATGTAACTGTGTGAGTAGAAATGTTATCCTGTAAAAATGTGATACCTGTTGTGTTGATGTGATGCTGCAAATGCTGTGATTTCGCCCTTGCACGGACGTGTTGCGATTGTGAATGCGAATATGTTGTCCTTACTGCAACTGCCCCTTTAGATTGAAGTTCTGTAGACTGAAGCTCAAGAAAAGTTAGTGCGTAACTGCTAAGACGAAATAATAAGGCATGAATATATAAGAAATGCAATTCTGAGGGTAGCGAAATCGTTCTTGTGTAGATGTGATATGTTGATGACGTCGTCTTTGGACGTGGCGTCATTTTCGGACTCGGCGTCGTTTTCGAACTTGGCGTCGTTTTCGGCCATGGCGACGTTTTCGGACTTGGCGTCGTTTTCGGACTTGGCGTCATTTTCGGATTTGGCGTCGTTTTTGGACATGACATCGTTTTCGGACTTTGCGTCGTTTTTGGATATGGCATCTTTTTCGAACTTGGCGTCGTTTTCGGACTCGGCGTCTTTTTCGTACTTGGCGTCGTTTTCGGACATGGCGTTGATGAAGATGTCATTGTGTTGATGCTACTATTCTTGTGAATTAATGCTCCTGTATGATATGTAGGACACTGCGAATGCTGATGTCGTCTCTGCTCGAACTTGCGGGATGCTGCGAATGCCGATATCGTCTCTGCACGGACTTGCTGGATGCTGCGAATGCTTGCTGAATGCTGCGACTGCTGATGTAGTCTCTGCACGGACTTGCTGGATGTTGCGAATGCTTGTTGAATGCTGTAATTGCTGATGTCGTCCATGCCTAGACGTGCTGAAACTGTTCCTGTAAATTAGGGACCCTGTAGGCTAAAGCTTAAGAAAAATTAGTGCATAAATTTTAAGACAAAATGATAGAGCTCGAATGTGATTTTGTGAGTAGGGGTGTTGTAATGTGCTAAAGGTGTCGTTGTTGCAGATGCTGGTGGCATCATGGCGTTAGGGTGTTGACGATGCTGGTGACGTCGTGATATTGACGATGCTGCTGATACTCCTGTAAATAGGGTCCTGTAGGCTAAAGCTTAAAAATAAATTAGTACATAACTGCTAAGAAAAGTAATAAAGCATAAATATATAATCAATGCGGTCAGGTAGATATGAATGTCATCTTGTGTAATGCGATGAAGATGTGATTGATAGCGTCGTTGCCTGGACGCGTTATGCTGATGACGTCGTTGTCTGGACGTGTTGTGCTAATAACGGCATTGCCTGGATGTGTTGTGTTGATGACGTCGTTGCGTGGACGTGTTGCGCTAATGACGTCGTTGTCTGGACGTCGTTGCCTGGACGTGTTGTGCTGATGACGTTGTTTCCTGGACATGTTAATGCTGGCGTCGTTGCGTAGACATAATGTTGTTGGCGTCATTGCGTAGACGTGATGTTGATGGCGTCATTGCGTAGACGTAATGCTAATGACGTCGTTGCCAGGATGTGTTGCTGCTGGCGTCATTGCGTAGATGTAATGTTGCTGGCGTTGTTGCATAGACGTGATGCTGATGACGTCGTTGCCTGGATGTGTTGCCGGGCGCCGCGTAGACGTACGCCGATGACGCCGCGTTCGACGTGTTGCTGCTGGCGTCGTTGCATAGACGTGATGTTGATGACGTCGTTGCCTGGACGTGTTGCTGCTGGCGTCGTTGCGTAGACGTAATGCCATTGGCGTCGTTGCATAGACGTGATACTGATGGCGTCATTGCGTAGACATAATACTGATAACGTTGTTGCATGGACGTGTTGTTGATGTTGTCGTTGCCTGGACGTGTTGCTGCTGGCGTCGTTGCGTAGACGTAATGCTGATGGCGTCATTGCGTATACGTAATGTTGATGATGTCGTTGCCTGGACGTGTTGTTGCTGGCGTCGTTGCATAGACGTGATGCTGATGACGTCGTTGCTTGGACGTGTTGCTGCTGGCGTCGTTGCGTAGACGTAATGTTGTTGGCGTCGTTGCGTAGACGTGATGATGATGGCGTCATTGCGTAGACATAATGCTGATGACGTCGTTGCCTGGACGTGTTGCTGATGCTCCTGTAAAATAAATGCTCCTGCAAGCTAAGTTTGAGAAAAATTAGTGTATACCTGTTAAAACAAAATGATAAATATATATGAGAAATGCAATTTTATGGGTAGAGATGTCGTCCCTGATATGAAAGATGATGTGAATACTGAGATGTTGTCCTTGCACGAACATGCTAAACGCTGCAACTAACGAATTGTCATGATGCCTTTATTGTGTGTGACGCGTGAGTTGCAAAATTTGACTTTAGGCCCGAGCTGATGCGCTAGACTTTGTTGCGGAATTCTGAATTTTGATTGTTGATTGTCGATGTCCTTTCGCTTCACGCTTCATCGCGGACTCTGAACTTTGGATTGTTGTCATATCCTCTGCCTCTGCTGCTTCTTTCTGCTTCTGCTAATATGGAGGACCTGCGCTCAAAGAAAACTTGTGAGTTTGGGGGGGTGGTCGATTCATATTTGACTTCGCAGTTTTGTTTCTTGACATCTGCGCGCCTGGCCTGTTTGGACCTGCAACCCCTGTCTGGTTTCCTACCTTGTCCCAATTTTGAATATGCAAAGGGCGTTTGGCCTAAAGTGGGTCTCAATGGGGTTGCTTATATATTATGTGTATTCTCGTTATTTTCAAAACGAAGGGAATGTTTCCTAATGGTGTGACCGAAGACGATTTAGGCCGCCTACGTATCCCCATGAGGAAATCAGGTCATGACGTAGTTCATTTACATGAAAACTTAAGCAAAACATTTATTAAAACTTAAATATGAGTCTTAAATTATTCTGCTAAACTAAATTGTTCTTCTTATCTAGACTCTAGGCGGACCAGAACAAGGGTGCAAATCCAATCTACCAATATGCCTCATTGCTCTGCATCATGGCTGGTTGGGTCTTCATGCTCTGCTATCAGTATCTCCTTCTTTTGACTTCTGCGTGGTGCATGCTTGGATAAATGACTGATTCAAAGTGAGCGGTTACATGTGGAACACCTCTCTTCCTTTGGGGTTCATTGTACTTTTGGGAGGCCTCTCCACCGAATAACTCCTCATCGACGCCTCCTTACTTTGTCTCTGAGTGTATAACACCTTCCCATGTCGTGTCTGATGGCTCCAGAATGGTATGCACAACTTTTGTTCTCATCATGAGCTTTGGACTTGGGATTGGGAACATTCTTTGGAATTGGCTGGAGTATCCCTGCAACTCTCAACCTCTCGTACAACTGCGACAAAGGCTCGGCTAAATGGGTGTATATTTTGGCTGGCCTTTCTGTGGCATTTAGGTGGGGTGTGAAGATGTTTAGTGGACGGGCCTTTGGCCGTGGCGTATACACGGGTGGGTATCGCAAGGGGTTGTCGTATGTATTACGAAAATAGGTTTGTGGTGGCTTTTTATCTTGGTTTGTGTTTGGCTGGGGTAGGGTAGACATTTGGTTTTGTGTGGGATATATGGGTGCATTGTATATTGGCTGAGTGTGGTAAATGGGATATGTAGTAAGAGGGTACTGGTAATAATTTGGAGGATTTTGATTGTTTTGGTTATTTGCAGTGACAAGTGCTTTAGTGAGGTTTCAGAGCCTTTTAATTTCGGCCTGCAGGGTTGCCATTTGCTGCGGTAATTGGGCAAGGTGTTCGATCGGATCTACGCTGCTTTTCTTTTCTGAGACCTCTGTTTTGTTTATAGGGACCAAGACGGGTTCCGACTCGTTCTGCTCAAATGCCCTTGAATTAGTCATGTCGCTGGATCGTGCCTTTGATCTTGTGAAATATCGATGCTCTGTCATTGCTTAGTCAAATACAAATCGATCTTTGGGGAAGATGATAAATCCTTTTAAACAAAATGTAGCAAATTGCGTTAGTGTAAAGCACGTGATTTTGCAAAGGTGTAAATAACATTTAGCAAGTATATGTTGCACATAAGTTGCCACATTGCAAGCGAGTCCTAACATGCATGGGTACCCCTTTATGCCAGAGGTAGGCCTAAACGTCACATATGCAAGACTATGATAGATTTGTCCAAGCCGTCCAACTGTAATGCTTTTGTTGGAAATGACGACCAAATGACGGTGCACTTTTTCCCAATTTTGGCATGTCATGATTAGGCTTGGATTTGTCTATCATTGTCACGCTACACATAGTATGCTGGTTGGTCGTTGGGTTGAGAAACCCGTCGACAAGTTTGGCGTTTTCCTAATTGTGGTGTCGATACCAAGGACCGACCCACCTAAGGTAAATGCATGCATGCCTTAAAATAAAGGGTGGTATAGCTCTATCATGAGTTTCTAAGATTTGGCTTTACTAGACGCAAGGTTCCCGAGCGGACAACTCGAGTGAGAAGACTATGCGGCCACCGGTTAGACCGGGTACTCCACGTATATTACCAACTCTCCTAAATTTGGGTTTTGAAGAAAGAATTTTGCTGATGCACCAAGCGCACCTCGCATGTAGTGTGTGATAGTGTGAATTTTTTCCAGAGTGGAAGAAATATGAGCGGAATGCCAGTTTAAGGAAAGCAGTAAAGCAAATAGCAATTAAAATAAATAAAACAAAATACAGCACATAAGAATTAAATGCAAATATAATGCCAAATAATAACCCTAGGTCTGTTGTGGTTAAGAACCTTAATTCCCCAGCAGAGTCGTCATTTCTGTCACGCCCTTTCGGCCGCGACATTATTTTAGCTCCTGCTTAATAAAATGTTAGAAAAATAAAATAAAATGTTAAAAGGGTTGCTAAAATGCTAAGGGGGCTAAAGGGTGCTAAAAGTAGTGTTAGGGTTCGCGAAGTCGCCACCTAATTAGTTTGGGTGAATTAGGACACCAAATGTCAACTAAGCTAAAGTCAACACTAACTCTATTTAAATGGTCTGCTAAACTTGATGAGATTCTGGGTAAGAGTTCTATATTATCCTAAAGGGAAGGGGTCAGACACCCCTAAAGGATCCGCTAACTTGTGGCTGTCCGTTCAAACCTAGGGTTAATTATTTATGCTAAGAAAATGCTTTTTTTTTTTGGAAAGTACTTTAAGCAAAGATATTTGTAAGTATAAAACGTATTTTTTTACCAATGTGAGAATGCAAGATTTAAAATATATAAAGTTAGCTTTGGTTTAAAAATAACATACCTCTTAAAGTAATTGGAGAACATATGAAATTATTTTACAAGGTGTATATATTTCTTAACAGAATATAGAAATAATAGTGCAAAAATTCTTATGGCAAAATAAGTACCTATAAAATAAAATGTAAAAATGTCTATTATGCAAGGGGCAATAAAGTATGATAAAAATATTTTTCTTATGTTAATAAGGGTTTATGGAAAGACAGGTTAGGCATAGTTTGACGAATGATTCCCTAACTATATGACTAGTTATGTAAGTGAAGATTATTAAGTGGTTTAGTATAGCTTGAACTATATATGGAAAGTTTTAAATAATTAACTTAAAAGGAAACAAGTTTTAATGTCACAACTACCTCTTAATAACGACTCCAACCTGCTAATGTAATGTTAGCGTTAGACAATTAATTTACAATAAATGAATGGGGGCGGGGTAGGAAGTAATAAGACGACTCGAGGGATGGCGATTTAATTCGCCGGCGGGTTGGATTTCCGATGCGGATAGAGAAATGCACATAGATGCGGGTCTTCATTTGTTGTAGCTTGTGATGAGTCTCGCCATGAGACTCTTCGTTTGTTCCGATGCGTTTCATGTAAAAGAAAGAAAAGATAAGGATTAGTATCGACCCAAATCATATTAACAATGCAAATAAAAGAGTGACATAGCTATGTAAATTTGAGCAAGCACATAATCAGAATGTCCATTCAACAGTAGCGATCCAACGATCTTTTTCAGATTTAGAATTATGCCCGATAGTATAATGGGCCCAGATAACAAATATTCATGTATAAACCCAATGTATTGCCTTATATACCAAATATATAAGTATGTAGCTATCATTCAATTGCAACAACCGAGAGTAGTGATGCATGATGTTTTTAGATTATGGAAGATAGGCAATCTCCAAACCAATTAGTGGTGCACATGCAAAGGGGCAAAAGAGGAGGCAAATAATGCATAGGAATAACAGTAGATTCAGCTTAACAGATTATCATAGCATAAGAAAAGGCATTATATGCTATCCTAGACCCCTTTCAACACTTAAACATGCAAATGCAATTGTTTTGACAATCGTGAGGGCCAGGAGATAAACAAGTAATCACAAAGAGATGACATTTTAGACATACATAACCAGTTGACCTAAGACTAAATGTGCTTGCATATATATATGATATACACTGTGTGTAATGACACAGAAGTAGGCAGGCAAGAAAACCCAACTAACATTTAAGTAGGCAGAATCATTTTCCCCTAGGCTGAGCACACAATTATATTCAGGTTGTATATCTAAACAGACCCCCCGGATCAGTAGCTGCTATTACGTTATAACTGTCCACCACCTGAGACATATTGAACTGAATATCGAGACTTCTCATAGCAAATGATATCCGCATTTTATCTCCAATTAATCAAATAATATGCACACGAAGGCTTCCCATTTCAGTAGAGGTTTTGTCGCGCCCGTTTTTTACCTCGGGGTCTGAACGGTATCCGCAACGTTGCTCTTTGGAGCGGTTCCCTGGATGGAGCAATAGTGCTGATTTTAAGGAGTCGCCACCTAATTAGTTAAGTGAATTAGGACACTTGATTTATTGCAATAAAATAATGCAATTAATCTCCATTTAATGGTCTGCGAAATTAATGAGATTCTGAATCAGGGTTCTTTATTATCCTAAAGGGAAGGTGTTAGGCATCCTTTAAGATCCGCTAACTTGCGGTTATTCGTTCAAACCTAGGATAATTATTTATTGCCCTTTTTATTCTACCTATTCTAAGCATTTTTTTTTCCATAATTTATAATTAAAATAAAGTGCAATACAGAATAACAAAACTAAAATTAAATGCGACATAAAATAAAACTTCGGGACATCTTTTATCCCTTTTTAGGCCTTCTGCGCAAGATGATCTTCGGATACCTGCATAAACACTTAGTAAAAGTGTTAATAGTAGAATAAATAATTTTAAAGCAATGACAAGAATTAATAAGTAAAGCAAAATAAATAAATTCGTCTTTTGCACAGAGGAGGCCTTGGAAATCAGACGGAGATTCCTTCATCGGCCATAAAGTGTTAAAAACAATAAAATAAATAAAACCTTCAGATCCGCGCCAAAACAATAATAGTTTTAAACACGGAGGGCTCAGATATATATAAAAATAAAATGGGACATACTAAACAAGTGCACATGAGAATTACCGCCAACAGATGTTGGTTATCCTGTGTAAGTAGAAGAAATCATCAACGCCCAGAAAGCTTCATTTATTTTATTTTCCGTCTTTGCAATTGTGGAGGCCTCAAAAATCGACGGATAACTTTTTCATTGGCCAAATGCGCAGTATCTGTTCAAAATTAGTAAAATACACAGTGTAGTATCTATTCTTTGGAAATACGAATATATTCCAATCAGTTTAATAAATAAATAAAAGGACAGATCTGTCAACCAGTCCCGAAAATCAGAACAACATAACGCTAGTAAAATCAAAACCAGTCCAGAAACAGCCTCAAAGCAATAGAAACAATAGTCAGTGATATAGCGGACACAAGTGATCCACGAAACAGTAGAAACAAACGCAACAGTCTCGCTGAGAAACACGCCAACAGTTCGATGGAGTTTTAAACTCAGGCCAGAAGCCCAAGAATAGGAAAATCAGTCCGCTAAACTGGAATCAACACAGATATCAAAAATAACGTCGAAACTAGAGTCGTCGGAGTTTTTAAAACTCCGGCAAGATACAAAAATGTAACCAGTCCATAATCAACAAAATAACAGATATCCCAAATAAAAGCCAAACAAAGGAAAACTCCGGTGACACTAAAAATAAAAATCAGTCCAAACACACAAAATATGACATAGATCCGAGAAATGGAAATAACAAGGCCGCCGGAGTTTCAAGCTCCGGCTAGCTTCAATGGTTCCGAAAGGGGTGGCGGCATCACTTCCACGGCTAACGCCGGAGCGACGCCACCATAACACCGGTATGGGTGTTGCGGGCAGTGGCGAGATATTACAGTGGTGATTTTCCGGCGATTGGGTTGACGGGATAGGGGTTCGACGGGATAAGGGTTCGACGGGACAGTGATGGTGGTTCACTGGTGGTGGTTCGAGTAGTGGTGACAGGGGAGAGGGCGACGGGGAGGGCTGGTGGGAGGCTCACGAGCTCAGGCGCGCGACGCAGAGAGGGAATGGAATAGTTTTCCTTTCTCCAAAATAAAAGGCGGGGTGTTATATCTAGGTTATATGCCCTCCCTTAAAGAAAGAGGGGGTAGTATTTATTATATAGGGTAGGATTAGGGTTTGTGTCACGACCCGAACCCGGGCCCGTGACTGGTGCCTTACCCGGGCACCCAAGTAGACATACATCAGAGTAATCAGCGGAATATAAAACAAGACATGAAAATAATGTGAAGTGAAAACAGTTTATCTGAGAGAAGTTGCCTTTCGGCATATATATATAAAAACATGAATCCGAACAGTTACATCCCTTTTACAAACTCTGCCACAACAAGATTTCTGCACTTAAGAATGATATAACAACAATGGTGGACAGGTTCGCCATACCTCGAATGTAAGTACCTACAATAACAGGGGACTATACTAAAGATAAGCCTCCGGAGAAACGGAGCTTCCCAAAACGCTGAACTGTGATCCTAAGAGCGAGGATCGACGACTGGTGTACCTCTACCGCGATTTAACGCAATCAAGCGAGGTCAAGATAACAGTACCAAGTATGTGAAATCAAAATATCAGAAATGAAATCATAGTAGTCTATATAAAGCAGAGACATGTATGATAACCAAACTACGCTCACAATAAATAAGGCCAGTGTCAAGTCAGGGACTCACGCCCTCAAAGTCATCACTCAAATATCACTATGGGTCTCACGCCCACAACATCAATCATGCCCGTGGAATACCTTCCTCACTGCCAGCAGTCTATGATATAAAAGCACCAAGGAATACACATGAACACCAGGTCATACCTGTGTCATAATAAAACCGTACGGGGTAAGTATGAAGGCATAACCGACTACTAAAACCCACAGTACCAACAATGCTATAAAACTGTATCACGAGGTCTTTCTAGACCGCGCCATATGATCGAAGCGGGCCACTCGCCCTCAGTATCAATGTGCGCGTCAACTCGAACTTCCCGCACTCGCGATAGCCACACACATAGGCCCGCATGAGGTATTCCCGCATCGAGGGTAGCTACTCCCGATCGCCCCGACCCGTGGTCCGCATGGCCACATGCATCGCACGCCATATTGTCACTACGCCCGGGCCCGGATCGTGCATTACCCCGGGCACCCTAGTGATACAACATCAGAGAAAATCAGCGGAACAGAAAACAAGACATGAAATATCAAGAAGTGTAAAACAGCTTATTCGAGAAATCTTGCCTTTTCGGCATATATATATAAAACTTTAATCCGAATAAGCATAATCCTTACAACCCCGCCTACAACAAAGGTTACATGCACTTAAGATTTATACAACAACTATGACGGGACAGGGCCCCGCAATACCCCTGAATGTACAAGAACCTACAGACTCAGGGTAACATACCAAAGATAAGACTCCGAAGGAACGGAGCTTCCCAATACGCTGAAAGGTGATCCTAAAAGCGAGGATCGACAACCATGTACTTACCGCGGATGAACGCACCCGAAGGAGGTCGATAACAGTACCAAGTATGTGAAATCAGAATATCAGAAATGAAATCATAGCGATATATAAAGCAGAGACATGTATGATAACCAAACTACAAGACACCACATATAAACAAATATATCAGTCGTGACTCACGCCCAAATCATCACTCGTGCCGTGAATTCCTTCCTCACCGCTAGCCTATGATATAACAACACCAAGGAGTATATGTGAACACCAGTCCCACTGTGTCAATAAAACCGTGACGGCAAGTATAACTACGAATCCGACCGTACCAATAATATCAGACAACCATATCACGAAGCCGACACGCGGCAAGTGCTTCAGCCTCCACCAGATCCACTGCGCCACGTAGCGACGGGGCAAGTGAATCGGCCAGCACCCGATCACAACCGTAAGTCACGGCTCCATCCCAACACCGACTCGCGGTCGACACGCGGCAAGTACACTAGCCTCCACAGATCCACCGCCACGTAGGCGACGGGGAAAGTGAATCGGCAGCACCCGATCACAACCGTAAGTCACGATACTTCGCCGCGGTCGACACGCGGCGCAAGTGCAATAACCTATACCAGATCCACCTGCGTCACGTAGCTGACGGGGGCAAGTAAACAGGCTACGCACCCGATCACAACCGTAAGTCAAGATACTTCTCCATAACCAAAATGGTCACATGTCCACAGAATCCATCAACGGTGTAGACATGTCCATGTAACAATGCTAATGGAAGCATACCCGTGGAATCTCCCGTCACTGCCGGTACGTCCAAGTAAGTTCTCCACAAGTCAACCGGCCATCCATCGAGAGACGCGGTAGTATAGAAACACAATTCTTGCACAACAAAGACTATCACCATAAGCATAGGCAAGTTACACAACAACAAACATAGGCAAATTTACATAACAACAAACATAGGCAAGTTATACATAACTCAAGGTACTTTCATTTTATGACAAAGTCCGGGTTTTAACCCTAAAGTACTACGTTCGTTAAATTCCTTTTTAAAGAGATCCATTCCTTTTATAAAAGTCACCCGGTACCCGTAGTATAAAATAGAGTGACTCACATTTTTAGGTAAACCAAAACACTTTCTTTTTCAACAACATTCTTTTCCTTAAAGTTCCAGTTTTCCTAATTTCAATTACTCAAGTCTCTTTATTTTAGAAAAGTTTCATAGTTCAATGTCTTAATCTCTTTTAAAACAATTGAGTAACATATGCCATATGTGTAGCGCTTATTCTTGTTTATAACCATCTTTATTAAAGCGATGCATGATCTAGGAAATATAATATCATTTTGTCTCATCTTAGCTTCTACGCATGCATGGAGGTTTCTACCGTTTTAATAATACTTCATTATGTCAAATATAAAGCAAGACATGAAACAGCTTTATGAAATAAGATATATATATCATATCATGTCTACTTATCAAACCATCTTTATTATTCTTTCACAATATAATTTATAAATCTTATATATTTCTAAGTATTTATACTTATCCCGATACTATAACAATAAGTATTCTCTAATTCCTACTAAGTACTAAGGTATTTGGGCTAGGGTATTTTGGGCATTATAACGTTTTCAAGACGATTTCCAGCAGTATACGTAGCCCAGCCCCCGCCAAGCACTCAACCAGCTGGAGAGGTGTGTTGACGCAGCGGGGAGAGGGAGGGATTTTTCAAGACCAAGCGGACGATTTTTTTCACCACCACGAGGGTGCCAAGTTGCGCTTCTCCGCCAGTCCCATTATTCATTACATTTTCCTTTATTAACGCTGCAGTGGTTTGTCGATACTCATTCTGATTTCCGAAATCAGTAAAACGTTATTCCTTTTAAAAACCAAGTACTCATTACTCACGAATGAGGTTTCACACAAAATTCATATTAATTCAATTAAGTTAAGTCTCTTATCTTTTAAGAATAAGTCTCTTAACTTCTAAAATCAGTAAACCATTCTTTTTATCTCTCTTAAGACGTTATACCTAACTTTCCATAAAGCTAGTATAACTCTTATGTTTTCAAAACCAAGTATTACTCTTCTTTCAAAAAAAGTTTCTTATTTCTTTTGAAATACTTCAAGATTCTTCTTATTCAGGCTTAAGTCAAAATACATTGCCGTAACACTACATTCAGTTAGTACACGTACATCTACCATATTATATATACATATTATTCAGGCTTAAGTCAAAAGACATTGCCACACGTACGTCTACCGTACTATATGTATTCTTTTAAAATACTTCATGCTCAAGAGTATAGGAAGAATCACATACCTCGCGATGATTATCGACTATAAGCAAAACGTTTCACGGCTATAACCCGGCTAGCCTTGTCCACCTTCTAAGTAGCACATGCTACTTGCAGAACATTCAACCAATAAAGGTTATCAGTCTACTGTAAATACAGTCCTATGTAAGTACAGTTCAATCTTCTACTTATATATTCTTCTGATGCGATTTCAGTTCAAGTCTATTCTGTAATATCCTTCTATTACAGTTCAATTCTCTTCTATGAATCTTATATTCATTTCAATTCAACTACAGTATGTAATTTCCAATTACACTAGAAGGATAGGATTATTTACCTCGATGAGCCCAAAATTATCCAAGTTTAATGTCGCTCCTGAGCAACGTTAAGCTCCTACTCCGTGCGCTCCAACCCGCTCCAACCCGCTCCAAGCAACCCTTAGAAGTTCTACGCAACTTCTACTTAACACTTCAACCGACTATGAAGGTTTTCCTTAGGGTTTCGTTTTTGTGACTGAGGGAAAGTATAATAGTATTTTCCTGGCTTTACGTAGAGGTAACTTTGGAAAGTACTACAAGGTATATGGCTAAAGTATTTGGGCATTATAACAATACTAGAGAGTATTTCTATACCACAAAAAGGGGGTATTTATACGAGACAACTAGGCAAGGGGGGGGGGGGGGGGGGGTGCCCACTACTCACAAAGGGGGAGGGATTTCAAGACTTGGAAAGTGATTTTAGGATGAAGAAGTTCATCAACTTAGAGGGGTATTTATAGGTCAAGGAATGGCCAACCAATGGCCAAGATCCATCCAAGTGTTAGGCAAGTGTAAGGCTAGGATTAAGCCATGTGCACCTTATCCATCTACCACACCAACTTGCACAAAATATCCTACCAACTACAAGCTACCTATTTCGTCCATTTGCCGCCCCACTTCATTCCAATGCGCAGGTGACACATGTCACCTCCCGTTGGTCCAAAATGTTTCGCCTCTCTAAAAATCCGCAAAAATTAAAAATGACATAGCCGTATTTTTCCCTTCGCAAGTTTAGTAAAACGCTTCATTTAAAAACGACTTTTCGCACTTGTGTACAAATTTCGAAACTTGCCAAATCTTTAAGGCTCAAATTTTTATACGTACGCCCTCACGTACATACTCTGGAAATACGGGGTATAACACATATAGACCGCACACTAACCTGGAACTCTCGTAGCTCCGCATAGGCCACCTGGACCAGCATGAGGTATCTCGAATCATAGTCACACGCATCGCTGAGGTGTACTCGTGACGGCAGCTTAACCCCCAGTATATCATGTTAAGAGGTGAGTGATATAATACTAGCACAACAACATAAGCACAATAAGAATAACCTTTTACACAAACATCACAAGACACTAACACACGTAGCATCCTAACATGTTTACTTATCAAACCAATCAAGAAAGTATTACAAGGCTATCACAAACCAACATAATCAAGTTATTCACACAAGGTACTTTCTACTTTATGTCAACAAGTTCGGGTTTTTATCCCCAAAGTACTTCCTACATTAACTCTTTAAAAGATCCGTTTCTTTCACAAAAGTCACACAATACCCGTAGTATAAAAATAGAGTGACTATCTTTTTAAGTAAACCAAAACACTTCTTTTTGTAAAATCAAGTAACAACATTCTTTTTCAAACGTTCAAGTTTGCCTAATTTCAAATGCTCAAGTTTCTCGCTTTCAAAGGTTTCAGAGTTCATAGTCTTAATAATATAATTCTCTTTTAAAACAATTTGAGAAACATATGCCTTATGTGAGTAGGTTATTCTTGTTCATAACAATCTTATTAAAACAAACATGATCTAGGAAATGTAATATCATTTTGTCTCATCTTAGCTTCGTGCGTATGGAGGTTTCACCGGTTTTAATAATACTTAATTAGTCAATACATTTCCTTTATTAGCGTTGCAGTTGGTTTGTTCGATACTTATTCTCATTTCCAAATCAATACAGGCGTTCATAATCAATTAAGTAAACTGCCTTTTATCTTCTTAAGTCGTTATACCTAACTTCCCATAAAGCTAGTATAACTCTTAAGCTTTTAAAACCAAGTATTACTCTTCTTTCAAAACGATTCTTAATTCTTTTGAAATACTTCAAGATTTTTATTATTTAGACTCAGGTCAAAAGACATCTGAGTAAAACCACGCTCATTGACACACGACGCTCACCGCACTATATATATATTCTTTTAAAATATCATGCTCAAGAGGATAGGAAGAATCACATACCTCGCGACGACACCGACAATTAGCCAAAGCATCAGAATCTCGCTAGCCTTTTCCACCCTTCGAGTAGAATACGCTACTCGCAGATTTCAACCTATAACGGCTATATAAGTCTATCAATTTCTAGACTACTCAGAGAATAAATCTAGATACAAGATTCTACTTAAAATCGTAAGCACTTCCTACCACAAACTACACAAGTTCATCAGAATACAATCCTATGTAAGTACAGCTCAATTCCTTCTTATATACCTTCCTCAGATATAACTTATACTTAATTCTTACACTTCAACAAGATGCAAACTTCTAAATACAATAGGACAAGATATTTACCTCGATAAGCCCAAAATTATCCAAGATTTAATGTCGATCCCGAGCAACGCTAGCTCCTACTCGGGCGCTCCAACCCGCCTCCAAACAACCCTTAGAAGTTCCCAAACAACTTCTACTTAGCACTTCAACCAACTATGAAGATTTTTCCTTAGGGTTTCGCTTTGAGACTAAAAGGACATAAGGTAGTATTTTCTGCCTCTACGACAGAGGTAACTTTGGAATACTACAAGGTATAAGGCTAAGGTATTTTGGAATCAGTAATAATACTGAGAGTATTTTTCTACAAAAAGGGGGTGTTTCACGAGAACAACACTCAAGAGGGAGGTACTTTCGGCCAGCACCACTTAGGAAGTGGGTTTCGCCAAGGATTCTCAAAGGGGAGTGGAGCTCGACGAGAGCTACACTGGGGGAGAGGATTTTCAAGACTAAGAAAGTGTGGATGGGAAGAAGTCTTCAACTAAAGGGGTATTTATAGGACTTTCAATGGTCAAGATCAAGACAAGTGGTGGGCAAGTGGAGGTGAAGATTTGCACAAGTGCACCCTAGCCATCTACTCCACAAATCACTCCAAACATCGACCCAAGTTTTAGGCCACAAAACATGCCAAGAATCGTGCTCTCTTTCTACATTAAGACCGCCCACTGAGGTGACAAGTGTCGCCTCTCGCTGGTCCAAAATATTTCATCTCTCGGAAAATCCGCAAAAATTATTAATGTCGCATCGTAATTTTCCTTCGCAAGTTTTGGAAAACGCTTCGCGGAAAACAATTCTTTCGGGGTCAGGTACAAATTTTCGCCCCTTGCCTAACTTAAGGCTTAATCTCAGACGCACGCCCTCACGCATACTCGAAATACGGTATAACATTCTCTCCTTAGAAACATTCGTCCCGAATGTTCCTTCTAAGTCTCAAAACATACATGCGCCAGTATAGTCTTCACTACTATACTTATGAAAACGATCACGCCACACCTGGCCATAAAATAACACACGCGCAAATACTTAATCCAAGTCCACGAGGAACCACCTCCATCACTACAAAAAAAAAACTCCCACCCAAGGGCTAAAAGATACTCCCTTCGCACCCCCTTTTTTTTTTTCCAAACGAAACGATCATTTCTATTCTCTTACCACATGCTTGCTTTTTTCCTTACTAGTCGTACCCTCCTCGTACACTCGAACTCTTTCTCATAACTTACCACATTTCTGTTATTGCTTCAGTTTCCAAAATCTCTGGGTTACTATCTCCAACTTGGTCATCATTAACTTGGAACACTCTGGATGGATCTCCGATACTTTTCCGAACATAGCAACAAGAAAGACTGGACGTACTGCTTCCTACGTCGGACGACAATGCTAACTTATAGGCAATCTGGCCTATTTTCCAAATGATCTGAAAAATTCTCAAAGTACCTCGGGCTAAGTTTCTCGCTTTCCAAAACTCGCCACACCCTTTCCGGTGGTACCTTCAAGACCCACCGCCAACTCAACCTGCCGCCGCCGCAGATTATCCGCACGACTTCGCTGACTCGAGCCGCCAATAACCTCTTCCGATAAGCTTCACCCTATCCACATCCTCGCTGAAACAAGTATAAACCAACTATCCGAACCTTGCCAACATCGAACCAATCGACCGAGAACTTACACTTCCGCCCTACAAGCGCGCCATAAGGCGATATCCGAACACCGAAATGGTAGCTAAAAACACTCCTCAACAGTGAGGCAACAATCCTCACAAATACCCCTCAAATCCAAACACCGCCCGAGGATGAATGCGATACGAGACTCACCCGAAGTTCCTAACCCCGCTCGTAAAACTTCCAAAAGAAATAGCCATAACTCGCTTCACTGTCATATAAGGTGAATGTAGGCACCCCGCGCAACTTACAACCTTCCCGATATATAACATCTCGCATAACCTCGCGAGTAAATGGGCCTGATCGAAAGACAAGACGGGTCGACTCATCGCCCGACTTCGTCGAACGCGCCACGAACTCGCACGATGGTTAACTACACTGGGCCTAACACCTCGTGACTCCCACCACCGGCGACCACCTCGAACCGACCACCACATTACAAAGTCGGTTGACCCGCGACGGCCTCAACCCGCCCCGCTATCGCAAGAAAACTCTTGTTCCCGATCCTAACAATCTCACTAATCAAGTTACGAAAACCTAGTGGTCATTCTTAGCTCAACTACCCCATTTCATTTCATACCACTCAGGGACTTATCACACAAACATATCTCACGTGCATTATGCACTCCGATAAGGGCCATCTATAAAATAAATCTTTTACTCGAGATGGCCTTGCCTCTAAGGTTTCCACGTATCACATTCTAAGGCTCACACTTTCCCTATCCCCAATCTTACCCTGTTAACTAACCATAATTTCTAATCACAATTAACACAATGCTATCTGAACATAACACTTAAGATATACTCATCTTATCACACATACAAATCTCTAGAGGGTTAAGGATATATCTGTATCTACCACTTCACTTCCCTTTGTTGTTCTAATCAACCCTGCCCTGTTGGACGCATAGCTAGGGAAGGTGATGAACTAGCCACTGATCCTCGGCGTCGAAGTCTCTACATCCGCGCCACCGGCCTGACAATTTCTCGCAAATGGCCCGCCGCCGCAAGCAAAACAAGCCGCCGGGAAGTACGACACTCCCACAATGACACTTACCACAACGCCACACCGAAAGCGCCTCTCCGCTAACACCCCTTCCTCTCCGACCATCAATCCTCAACTAACTGGTAGTCGAGTCCTCCTACTTACATCCCTCCTACTAGGACATCCTTTCGATCCATGGCCCTGACGGCCGCAGGTAAAACAAGCACCAACAAAAAGATGACATTCCCCGACGACGCCGCCATATCGCGGAATACCGAGGAAAATCAATCCACTGGCCGAACCTACGTATCTGCGAACCGAGCCTCGAGCTCACCAACTCCCGCATACCCCGAATGTCTCGAACCCGCTGAGGACCACTCAGATCGGGCGAGGCGCATAACCCGCTCGCCGGTAGGTCCGCCTAAAGTTACCAGGACCGCTATTCTCGCCCTCTTCGCCGATTCGTTACCCCGCCGATCCTTACGCTTTCGGCCACAAGCGATAAGCTCAGACGCAGCCATGCTCAAGCCTCGATCAAGAGCTACTTTGCACAACCTCTCTTAGATAGTCATCAAGACCCGTGATAAATCGATACATAATATACTCTCTCGTTGCTAAATCCATAGCTAGTAATGTGGTCGCTCTTTGCAATCCATACTTCGCCATCGTCGTGGAACCGGTTCAAATATCATGGCCGCCAGAGGAACCGCCGCCGCTGCGCTTAGACTCGCTGATCGGGCGCTGCCGCAGTAATCTCCCGAACGGGCACCACCAAAGTGATGGTTGGGCTCGTGCCTCAGAACCCTCTCAGGTTTCTACTCGCAGCCTTCTCTCGCCTTTCTTCGCCCAGGCCGCTTTACGCGAGGCATAATCGTAAGGGAAAGAAATACGTTAGAGGTCCAACTTATAACACGCCTTCTAAGGCACGATCTCAGAGTGAGAAGAATGGAAACCAATCCTAAATATCCTATAGCCTCCTCGACATCGCGTGCACAACACACCGATAATCAAGACTTACTAGATACGGTCAGACACTTTCCGAGGATTAATCGCTTTGATACCACTTTTGTCACGACCAATCCGCCCGGATCGTGCCTTACCCGCACCCAAGTAGACATACATCGAGTAATCAATAATATAAAACAAGACATGAAAATAATGTGAAGTGAAAACAGCTTTATCTCGAGAGGTTTTCTGCATATATATATAAAAACATGAATCCAATAGCTATATCCCTTTTACAAACTCGCCCACAACAAAGATTACACTTCTAAGAATGATATAACAACAATGGCGATGTGTTCTCGCCATACCCCGAATGTAAGTACCTACAATGACAGTGGACTATACCAAAGATAAGCCTCCGAGAAACGGAGCTTCCCAAAACGCCGAATCGTGATCCTAAGAGCGAGGATCGACGATCGCGTACTTCTACCGCAGATGAACGCAGCCCGGGCGAGGTCAATACAACAGTACCAAGTATGTGAAATCAAAATATCAGAAATGAAATCATAGTAGTCTATATAAAGCAGAGACATGTATGATAACCAAACTACGCTCACAATAAATAAGCAAGCCGTGGTTAAGTCGTGACTCACGCCTCAAAGTCATCACTCAAATATCACTATGGGTCTCACGCCCACAACATCAATCATGCCCGTGGAATACCTTCCTCACCGCCGATGCCTATGATATAAAAGCACCAAGGAATACACATGAACACCGTGTCCTACACGTGTCATAATAAAACCGCACGGTAAGTACGGCGCATGACGACTACTAAAACCCATAGTACCAACAATGCTATAAAATCAGATCACGAGGTCTTTCTGCATCGCGCCATATGATCGGCGCCACTCTCCTCGGTATCAATGCTACAAATCAGAATCTTCCCGCACCCGCATAAGCCACACACATAGGCCCGCATGAGGTATTCCCGCATCGAGGGTAGCTACTCCCTAAGATCGCCCCGACCTCGTGGTCCGCATGGCCACATGCACCGCATGGCCATATAGACCGCACACTAACCTCGAACTCTCGTAGCTCCGCATAGGCCACCCGACCCGCATTTAGGTATCTCGAATCATAGTCACACAGATCGCCTGAGTCAGACTGACGTGCGCACTAACCCCAGTATATCATGTTAAGAGGTGAGTGATATAATACTAGCACAACAACATAAGCACAATAAGAATAACCTTTTACACAAACATCACAAGACACTAACACACGTAGCATCCTAACATGTTTACTTATCAAACCAATCAAGAAAGTATTACAAGGCTATCACAAACCAACATAATCAAGTTATTCACACAAGGTACTTTCTACTTTATGTCAACAAGTTCGGGTTTTTATCCCCAAAGTACTTCCTACATTAACTCTTTAAAAGATTCGTTTCTTTCACAAAAGTCACACAATACCCGTAGTATAAAAATAGAGTGACTATCTTTTCAAGTAAACCAAAACACTTCTTTTTGTAAAATCAAGTAACAACATTCTTTTTCAAACGTTCAAGTTTGCCTAATTTCAAATGCTCAAGTTTCTCGTTTTCGAAAGGTTTCGTAGTTCATAGTCTTAATAATATAATTCTCTTTTAAAACAATTTGAGAAACATATGCCTTATGTGTGAGTAGGTTATTCTTGTTCATAACAATCTTATTAAAACAGCCATGATCTAGGAAATGTAATATCATTTTGTCTCATCTTAGCTTCAAGTGTATGGAGGTTTCTACCGGTTTTAATAATACTTAATTAGTCAATACATTTCCCTTTATTAGCGCCGCAGGGTTTGTTCGATACTTATTCTCATTTCCAAATCAATACAAGCGCTCATAATCAATTAAGTAAACTGCCTTTTATCTTCTTAAGTCGTTATACCTAACTTCCCATAAAGCTAGTATAACTCTTAAGCTTTTAAAACCAAGTATTACTCTTCTTTCAAAACGATTCTTAATTCTTTTGAAATACTTCAAGATTTTTATTATTTAGACTCAGGTCAAAAGACATCGGAGTAAAACCACGCTCAATGACACACGACGCCTACCGTACTATATATATATTCTTTTAAAATATCATGCTCAAGAGGATAGGAAGAATCACATACCTCGCGACGATCCGACAATTAGCAAAACGCCCAAAGTAATCAGTAATCCGCTAGCCTTTTCCACCCTTCGAGTGTAATACGCCATCGCGATTTCAACCTATAACGGTTATATAAGTCTATCAATGTCTAGACTACTCAGAGAATAAATCTAGATACAAGATTCTACTAAAATTGGGCAAGACTTCCCTACCCACAACTACACAAGTTCATCAGAATACAATCCTATGTAAGTACTTCAATTCCCTTCTTATATACCTTCCTTGTATATAACTTATACTTAATTCTTATACTTCAACAAGATGCAAACTTCTAAATACAATAGGGACAAGATATTTACCTCGATAAGCCCAAAATTATCCAAGATTTAATGTCGATCCCGAGCAACGCTTAGCTCCTACTCCGGCGCCCAACCCGCCTCCAACAACCCTTAGAAGTTCCCAAACAACCTCTACTTAGCACTTCAACCAACTATGAAGATTTTTCCTTAGTGGTTTCGCTTTGAGACTAAAGGACATAATGTAGTATTTCCGCTCTACGATAGAGGTAACTTTGGAATACTACAAGGTATAAGGCTAAGGTATTTTGGAATCAGTAACAATACTGAGAGTATTTTTCTACAAAAGGGGGGGTGTTTCACGAGAACAACACTCAAGAGGGGGGGTACTTTCGGCTAGCACCACTTAGGAAGGGGGGGGGGGGTTTCGGCCAAGGCTTCTCAAAGGGGGAGGGGGAGCTCTTGGACGAGAGCTACACTAAGGGGGAGAGGGATTTTCAAGACTAAGAAAGTGTGGAGTGGATGAAGAAGTCTTCAACTAAGGGGGGGTATTTATAGGACTTTCAATGGCCAAGATCAAGACAAGTGGTGGGCAAGTGGAGGGTGAAGATTTGCACAAGTGCACCCTAGTCATCTACTCCACAAATCACTCCAAACATTGACCCAAGTTTTAGGCCACAAAACATGCCAAGAATCGTGCTCTCTTTCGGCCACAAGACCGCCCACTTGAGGGTGACAAGTGTCGCCCTCTCGTTGGTCCAAAATATTTCATCTCTCGAAAAAATTCGCAAAAATTATTAATGTCGCAACCGTAATTTTCCCTTCGCAAGTTTTGGAAAACGTTTCGTCGGAAAACAATTCTTTTCGGGGGTTGTGCACAAATTTTCGTCCCTTGCCTAACTTAAGGCTTAAACTTTTGTACGTACGTCCTCACGTACATACTCTGAAAATACGGGGTATAACAGTTTGGTATTTGGGGGGGAAAATGAAATGTGGGTTTTGATTTTAGGGGGGAAAATAAAAGAGAGTGTTTTGGATGAAATTAAAAAATGGTGTTGGATTGGACTGATTCAAATTGTGTCTTGGATTGGATTGGTTTGACAAAAATGCAAAAATGGATTAATTGTTTAAAAGAAAAATTATTTAAAGGTACAAAATTATCAAAACTAAAAATGCCGATGCAATAATGATAAAATGCAATATTTAAGAAACGTTTAATGCCTAATTAAAAGTAAAAATGCGGTGCCAATTAATTATTTAAAGAGATGCAAACATTATTAAAATAAACGACGGTGTAATAATAATAGAAACATAATATTAACAAAGACATAATGCTTAATTTAAAAATAAAAAAGATGCAATGCCATTTTGTGAAGAAATAAATATAGAATATTATGTAAAAATATGCAAAAATAACGATTAAAATGCGGTGTGCTAAAATACTTAAAATTACAAGAAATATATGAGAAACTGGTCAAAATTGACTGTCAACAGCATGTCCCTCTTTGTACGGAGATGATGGAAGAGTCTTCGGACAAAGATGTTGACTTGTAGCCAATTTTGTCTTGTTTAATAAACTACAACTCAAAAGTGGGGCTGATGCAGACTCAAAATTGTCTCAGTGTCGAATTATGATGACACTGGGTCGTTGTGATGCGAAAAATAAAAAGCAAAGCTGACGTTGATTTGAAAATGTCCCAGTGTCGAATTATGAGGACACTGGGTTGCTGCGATGCTAAAATTATGAACGGACGAATACCGATTCAAAAATATGTCCCAGTATCGAATTATGAGGACACTGGGTTGCTGCGATGCTAGAAAATTAAAGCAGGCAGACGCCGATTCAAAATTGTCCCAGTGTCGAATTATGATGACACTGGGCTGCTGTGATGCTGCAAAATTAAAGACAATGCCGACGCAGATTTAAAATTTGTCCCAGTGTCGAATTATGATTGACACTAGGTTGCAGGTGATGTGGTGCTGGAAAAGACATGATGTTTGTAGATGTTGATGGCGTCATTGCATAGACGCGATGCAGATGCTCGTTGTTGCATAGACGAAACATAGATGAAGCCGTTGCATAGGCTTAGATGAAATGACGTCGTTGCATAGACTCGATGCAAATGTTCGCCGCCGCGACAGATCGAACATGGACGAAGACGCCAGATAGGCTTATATGAAATGACGTCGTTGCATAGACGCGATGCAGATGCTCGTCGTTGCATAGACGAAACATAGATGAAGTCGTTGGATAGACTTAGAATGAAATGACATCGTTTCATAGACGTGATGCAGATGCTCGTCATTGCATAGACGAAACATGGATGAAGACGTTGCATAAGCTTTGATGAAATGACGTCATTGCATAGACACGATGCAAATGTTCGTCGTTGCATAGACGAAACATAGATGAAGCCGTTGCATAGGCTTTAATGAAATGTGTCGTTGTATAGACGCGATGCAGATGTTCGTTGCCAGACAGACGAAACACGGATGGGGTTCGCATAGGCTTAGAAAGAGCGCCGCATGTGACGCTGATACAGATGCTCGCCGTTGCATAGACGAAACATAGACGGCCGCCAGATAGGCTTAAATGAAATGACGCCGTTGCGATAGACGCTGATGCAGATGTTCGCCGTCAGATAGATCGAAACATATACGAAGTCGCAGATAGGCTTAAATGAAATGGCGTCGTTGTATAGACGCGATGCAGATGTTCATCGTTGCATAAACGAAACACAGATGAAGCTGTTGCATAAGCTTACATGAAATGACGTCGTTGCATAGACGCAATGCAAATGTTCATCGTTGCATAGACGAAACATAGATGAAGTCGTTACATAGGCTTACATGAAATGGCGTCGTTGCATAGACGCGATGCAAATGTTCGTCGTTGCATAGACGAAACACAGATGAAGTCGTTGCATAGGCTTACATGAAATGTCATCGTTGCATAGACGCGATGCAGATGCTCGTCGTTGCATAGACGAAACATAGATGAAGTTGTTGCATAGACTCACATGAAATGACGTCGTTGCATAGACGCGATGCAGATGTCCGTCCGTAGATCGAAACATGGATGAAGTCGTTAGATAGACTTTGATGAAATGCGTCGATAGACGCGATGCAAATGCTCGCATCAGACAGACGAAACATAGATGGCCGCCGTGCAGATTAGATGAAATGACGCCGTAGATGATGACGTCGTTGCATAGACGAAACATATATAAAGTCGTTGCATAGGCTTAGATGAAATGACGTCGTTGCATAGACGCGGTGCAGATGTTCGTCGTTGCATAGACGAAACATATATAAGTCATTTATGCAACGACGTCATTTCATCTAAGCCTATGCAACGGCTTCATCTATGTTTCGTCTATGCAATGACGAGCATTTGCATCGCGTCATTGTGTATTTTACTGATTGGAATATATTCGTATTTCCAAAAAATAGATACTACACTGTGTATTTTACTGATTTTGAACAGATACTGCGCATTTGACCAATGAAAAAGTTATCCGTCGATTTTTGAGGCCTCCACAGTTGCAAAGACGAAAAATAAAATAAATGAAGCTTTCTGGGCGTTGATGATTTCTTCTACTTACACAGGATAACCAACATGCGCTGGCAGGGCGAATTATCGCAGCCACACTTGTTTAGGATGTCCCACTTTATTTTTATATATATTTGAGCCCTCCGTGTTTAAAACTATTACTGTTTTGGCGCGGATCTGAAGGTTTTATTTATTTTATTGTTTTTAACACTTTATGGCCGATGAAGGAATCTCTGTCTGATTTTCAAGGTCTCCTCTGTGCAAAAGACGGATTTATTTATTTTGCTTTACTTATTAATTCTTGTCATTGCTTTAAAATTATTTATTCTACTATTAACACTTTTACTAAGTGTTTATGCAGGTACCCGGAGATCATCTTGCGCAGAAGACCTAAAAAGGGCTAAAAGATGTCCCGGAGTTTTATTTTATGTCGCATTTAATTTTAGTTTTATTATTCTGTATTGCACTTTATTTTAATTATAAATTATGAAAAAAAATGCTTAGAATAGGTAGAATAAAAAGGGCAATAAATAATTATCCTAGGTTTGAACGAATAACCGCAAGTTAGCGGATCTTAAATGATGTCTAACCCCTTCCCTTTAGGATAATAAAGAACCATGATTCAGAATCTCATTAATTTCGCAGACCATTAAATGGAGATTAATTACGTGATTTTATCATAGAAATCAAGTGTCCTAATTCACTTAACTAATTAGGTGGCGACTTAAAATCAAGACTATTGCTCCATCCAGTGAACCGCGCCAAAAGAGCAACGCCATGATACCGCTCGCACTCGAGGTCAAAAACGGAGCGACAAAGATGACGACTCCATCGTTGGTTCGACCGACCGTAGTCGATGCTTCACAAAGTCCACGCGTTATTCGAGAGTGATTTACGCAGAGAAGTCCCGATTGCAATGCGACAAAGATAAAGTGCAAAAATGCAAATGCACGCGCCCGGTTATAAGCCCATGACATGATATGTACAGAGTTTAAAAGAGTAATTATTGCTTTAAATAATATGTACGTAATGCTAGTGACAAACCATAGTAAACAAAAGCTCGCAAATCTGCGCGCCTCTAATATGCATGGAACCTCTCTTATGCCAGAGGTCGACCTAAACGCCAAATATGCGAGATTATGATAAATAAGTCCAAGTCGTTAAACTGCAATGTTTTGTTGGAAATGGCGACCAAATGACGGTGCACTTTTTCCAATTTCGATGTGTCATGATCAGGCTTGGATCCATCTATCATTATCACGCTACACACATATGCTTATTGATCGTCGGGTTGTGAAACCCAACGACAATTTGGTGGATTTCCTAATCGTGGAGAAGTTACCAAAGATCGACCCACCTAGGGTGTATGCATGCATGACTTAAAATAAAGAGGGCGGTATAGCTCTAACTTAAATTTTCTAAAATTTGGCTTACTAGACACAATGGTTCCCGAGCGGACTACTCGAGTGAGAAGGCTACGCGGCCACCGGATGGTCTGGCTGCTCCGCGCCTTTGCCAACTCTCCTAAAATTGGGTAATTGAAAGAAATTTTGCGGGTGCGTACAACACACCTCGCGTGTAGTGTGTGATAGTGTTAATTTTCCAGAATGGAGGAAATATGAGCGGAATGACAATTTAAGGAAAGCAGTAAAAGAATGTAGCAATTAAAGTAGTTAATTACAAAATAAAATAAAACAATATAAAACATTTACAACAAATATAAAAGCAAAATAAAGAGCAATATTTAATTAACCCGGGTTTGCTATGATCAAGAACCTGATATCCCCAGCGGAGTCTCCATGCTGTCGCGCCCGTTTTTGACCTCGGGGTCTGAACGGTATCCGCAACGTTGCTCTTTGGCACGGTTCCCTGGATAGAGCAATAGTGCTGATTTTAAGGAGTCGCCACCTAATTAGTTAAGTGAATTAGGACACTTGATTTATTGCAATAAAATACTGTAATTAATCTCCATTTAATGGTCTGCGAAATTAATGAGATTCTGAATCAGAGTTCTTTATTATCCTAAAGGGAAGGGGTTAGGCATCATTTAAGATCCGTTAACTTGCGGTTATTCGTTCAAACCTAGGATAATTATTTATTGCCCTTTTATTCTACCTATTCTAAGCATTTTTTTCATAATTTATAATTAAAATAAAGTGCAATACAGAATAATAAAACTAAAATTAAATGCGACATAAAATAAAACTCCGGGACATCTTTTAGCCCTTTTTAGGCCTTCTGCGCAAGATGATCTCCGGGTACCTGCATAAACACTTAGTAAAAGTGTTAATAGTAGAATAAATAATTTTAAAGCAATGACAAGAATTAATAAGTAAAGCAAAATAAATAAATCCGTCTTTTGCACAGAGGAGGCCTTGGAAATCAGACGGAGATTCCTTCATCGGCCATAAAGTGTTAAAAACAATAAAATAAATAAAATCTGCAAATCCGTGCCAAAACAGTAATAGTTTTAAACACGGAGGGCTCAGATATATATAAAAATAAAGTTGGACATCCTAACCAAGTGCACATGAGAATTCGCTCGCAACAGCACGTTGGTTATCCCGTAAGTAGAAGAAATCATCCACGCCGTAAAGCTTCATTTATTTTATTTTCCGCCTTTACAACCGCGAGGCCTCAAAATCGACGGATAACTTTTTCATTGGCCAAATGCGCAGATCTGCTCAAAATCAAGAAATACACAGTAGTATCTATTCTTCGAAATACGAATATATTCCAATCGCTTTAATAAATAAATAAAAGGACCGATCCACAACCAATTAAAATCGTAATAGCATAACGCTAGTAAAATCAAAACCACCCGTAAACAAATTTCAAAGCAATAAACAATAGTCGGTGATATAATGACACAAGTGATCCACGAAACAAGAGAAACAAACGCAATAGCCTCACCGAGAAACACGCCAACAGCTCACTGGAGTTTTAAACTCAGCCGTAAGCCCAAGAATAGGAAAATCACCGCTAAACCGAATCAACACAGATATCAAAAATAACGCCGAATTCAGAGTCGCTGAGTTTTTAAAACTCCTAAGATACAAAATGTAACTACCCATAATCAACAAAATAACAGATATCCCAAATAAAAGCCAAACAAAGGAAAACTCCGGTGACACTAAAAATAAAAATCAGTCCAAACACACAAAATATGACATAGATCCGAAATGGAAATAACAAGCGTCACGGAGTTTCAAGCTCCGCTAGCTTCAATGGTTCCGAAAGTGGCGGCGATCACTTCCACGCTAACGCCGAGCGACGCCACCATAACACCTGATGGGTGTTGCGGCGATGGCGAGATATTATAGTGGTGATTTTCCGGCGATTGAGTTGACGGGATAGGGGTTCGACGGGATAAGGGTTCGACGGGACAATGATGGTGGTTCAGTGGTGGTGGTTCGAGTAGTGCGACAGGGAGAGGCGACGCGTGGTGGGAGGCTCACGAGCTCAAGCGGCGACGAGAGAGGAATGGAATAGTTTTTCCTTTCTCAAAATAAAAGGGTGGGTGCTATATCTTGTGGTTGTACGCTCTCCCTTAAATAAAGAGGGGGTAGTATTTATTATATAGGGAAGGATTAGGGTTTGGTATTTGGGGGGGGGGGGGGGGAAAAGAAAAGTGGGTTTTGATTTTAGGGGGAAAATAAAAGAGAGTGTTTTGGATGAAATTAAAAAATAGTGTTGGATTGGACTGATTCAAATTGTGTCTTGGACCGGATTGGTTTGACAAAAATGCAAAAATGGATTAATTGTTTAAAAGAAAAATTATTTAAAGGTACAAAATTATCAAAACTAAAAATGCCGATGCAATAATGATAAAATGCAATATTTAAGAAACGTTTAATGCCTAATTAAAAGAAAAAATGCGGTGTCAATTAATTATTTAAAGAGATGCAAACATTATTAAAATAAACGACGGTGTAATAATAATAGAAACATAATATTAACAAAGACATAATGCTTAATTTAAAAATAAAAAAGATGCAATGTCATTTTGTGAAGAAATAAATATAGATTATTATGTAAAAAAATGCAAAAATAACGATTAAAATGCGGTGTGCTAAAATACTTATAATTGCAAGAAATATATGAGAAACGGGTCAAAATTGACTGTCAACAGGTTTAAACATAGCTTTCAACCCAGAACTTAAGGATTTAAACAAGGCTATTCTTAGGGGAATACCAACTAAGGTTGATTCATATTAGAACATGTTGGGTGATCATAACAATTAGACTAATTAAGTGGGTACAAGTTCAGGACCGGTAGAGAAGGCTATTTAGGCATGAGGGAGGATTCAAAGGGAAATTACTACATATTCTTTAAACATTCAGTACCTGAGGAAAATAAATTCATTCACAAGCCTTGGCCTAAAAATAGAGGAAAACTTAAAATAGGCATGGCACACATGACAACCACAGATCAGACCACAGTCCTATCATATTTCAGACAGTATCCAACTTAGGAAATTCCACATAGTAAACATGTCTCAGTTTCTCCATCCCTGCAGTGGATATAAATCTAAACAACAACTTAAAGCAGGAAGGCATCTAAAACAATCAAACAGGTATCACATTCACGCACGAACACAGTAATACGAAAATGAACTGAGAAGAATTTGGGTTTACCTTCTCCGGACAACTAACTGAGGCAGCGTATCAAGTCGTCGATCCACTCGGATGGTATTACGATGCGATTGAAAGCGATGCGGTTTGTAGTCGATTCTAGGCTATTATTGAGAAGAAAGGTTTCAGATTTGTGCTTAATTGTTCGGTTCCTGATTTCGCTGGTAAGAAACCCTCACTGCTGGTTTTCGACTATTTCTCTAGTGTTTTTCCTTCCATCCCCTCGCCGATGCCATTGCATGTGTAGATTGGTTCCTTTTATAGTTTTCTTCTGGGTTCTAATTTTGGGTAAGCTTTAATACGATTTCGGTTGCTGATTTTGTAAGATTCTGTTATCGTTTGGTGTTTATTGGTAAAGATTGATATTGAATTTGTTATGGCAAGATAGAACGATTTGGTAGGTGATTCGCCGTATTCTCAGGCGAGAATCCCGGCTCGGGCGATGGGGTTGCGGCGGCTTAGAGTTTCTTAGGTTTAGGTTATGGGGCTTTTCGTTTTTTAGGGTTGGTTCTTTAGGTTAAGGGAGAGGGACGATGGGGAAGTCTTTAAAGGGCTGAGGGGAATTTGGGTTGCGGGTGTGGGCTGCGCGTTTGGGCCTTACGGGTTTGAAGGTGTTGGCTAAAGGTTGGGTTGATAGTTATTAGGTATTAGTTTTAATTTGGGTAGTGTGTTATTAGTTTTAGGTGTATTATTTAATTAGTGATAAATTAAATTATTTAAATACAACCCTAGGTGTTTTATTAGTTTTAGCTTGGATTTTTATTATTACAATAATAAATGTGGGCGTGCTATTTAATTAGTGCTTAATATTTTATAATGCGATGCCGTTATTAAAATCTTATTTATTGTGCATTATTTATCATTATTTAAGTTAAAATTAAAGTATCTTAATATGACTTTAGGTGCTTTATTAATTTTAGCTTGGGTTTAAATTATTACAATAATTATGAAATTGCTTTGCGTATTAATAAACGCGACTACGCTATTTGACCGGACGTCATTGCTAAATTATTTATTTATTTACGTATTTATTACTATTAAAATTATTAAGAATTAATGGAAATAGAATAGGGCTTAAAATTGATAAATGCGGGCGCGAGACCCAAAGTGCTTAATATTCTACGTAATATGCGGTGCTATTATTAAATTGCTTATTTGTGCCTGCGTTAATGTTTTATTGTTGCATTTTATTATAAAATATTATTTTGAAAAATTAGTGTAATTTTATAGTTAATGTTTGGGCGAGAGGGCCAAAATTGGGTGTTAACATAGTCAAACAACTTACAATCCTAGGTTTTTCTTCCTAAACAAGTGCCAAAACTGCATGGTTGTTATCATCCAGATATGCATTATGGCAATTCAGAATAAGGCAAAGAAAGATGTTTTCAGACAGTCTATATGTGGGAAAGAACAAGTCATAATAAGGCATTCACTAAGCTACTTAGGATCTTGAAACTAACACCTATGATCCCATACATATCAATCATACTCTTATTTTGAGACTCAAAACTAACAAAAATACACAAGCTAAGCCTAGACAAGACTTCAGAACACTAAACAACACATTCAAATTTCAGCACATAGGTAAACAAACTAGACAAACTACAAGAACCACATCTTAGGCAAAGAATAGCAGAGTATGCACAATGCAAAATATGAAATGAGTTAACAAGTACCAAAACCATGATGTTCTCATACTAGACCTAGGTCAATCCTAACATATTGTGTAATAGACCTAATATGGACTGAAACTAGACTTATTAACACAAAACATACATTCTGAGGTCATATATAATCTAATATAATTCTAGAACAACATGGCATTCTCACAGGGAGCTTAACAAACACTATCATAGCAAATCATAAAAGACCAGCTATTCTATCTTTATATTTTTTCCAGGTTTAGACGCTGTGCAAGAACTAACTCAAACAACTTAATATCTCAATTAGATACTAAAGTAAAGTAGAATAGTACCACACAACAAGGTCAGGAAATTCTTCATCATACACCATACTTACACAAAATGTGTTATATAAAAGATAACACACGCATATATATATATATATATATATATATATATATATATATATATATATATATATATATATCTTAAGTAGGTACTCTAGGCATGAATACACAATTTGACAAAGGGCAAGACATTTCTTTCTAAACAACATTTTATTCAGAATATGATTGAGTTAAACATGGGGTGCAAACATGTAATAACTTCAATATGGAAAAAGCTCGTTCAAATAGATACAAATATCAATATTGATATTATTTAGCCAGTTAGCAGAAATAACATGTCACAGAATGACTTAGGAGAGTATTTCCTATTAGGATTGACATGCTTTTGGTACTTAGAAAACAGGCTATCATGTAGCCAATTAAGAGGGATATAAAAAAATTAAAATACAATGATAGTCATCCAAATGTGACATCTTAAGTATTCAGAATCTGTTAAATGCTTAAACTAAGTATCTATATACTATATTTACTATATTATTGGATCTAACGACACTGAGACTTAGCATGATACTACATGGCTCATTTATTTTACTCAACAAGAACATGAAATCAGATCACCCAGATAAAAATTAAATAAGATGCTAGGTTTGTTGTTATTACTTAATATGAGACAAACAAATCAAGACAAGCAAATCACTGACCACACATCCCATACTTAACCATATTATGCATAGACTAAGTCGAGAAAGATTAGGTAAAGTTATACCCTGAAAACTCCAACTTATACAATAACACCAAGGCTGACAAGGCCATGTACGACAACTCACTACAGGACACTTATCTACAATCCTCTAAGCGTATAACATACCACAATTAGAACGCAACTCTGAAATAAGTAGAGTGCTTCCATACAACTGGACCAACAATCTCCTAGTACAATTTGTCACCCTTAAAACGCATCGTCCCCCAACAAAAGGGACGTCAATATGCCTGATGTATTGAGTATGTTAGGCATAAGGAATAACATAGCAGAGATATATCATAATTTGAAACTAAAACAACTGATCAATAGTAATTGCCTCTGAGGGCCCTAATGGATATGCCTAAATGTTATGCACAATGCAGTACACAGTAATTGCCTCTGAGGGCCCTAATAAGTGTGTGCATGATGCAAATGCGGTACATATATATAAATATATATTAGTGTTGCGGATCGTGCAACCCGTCCCAATATGTTAGTGTTGCGGATCGTGCAACCCGTCCCAATAAGCCACATATGCATCACATCACATCATTTTGGCCTCTTAAGACTCTTCTGTGATAGTCTGTACCAGCTGCATGTGGTGTGCGTATATAACGTCTTTCCCTTTTCCCATTCCCCATTCACCATACGCAGATATATTGCATACGTATAGTAGATAGTATATAACTCCTTGAAGGTCCAGGGTAACATATGGTTGCAATGCAAATTGCAATGCATGAATAACAATAAAATACCCTGAATGATACAATACCTTTTATACCTTTGGTTAATATTGGGAACATCAACGTCTTTTCCCATATTGCCTTAATAAGGACTTAGAACCATACTTAGACATGCTTTTATTAGCATATAATCCAATAATATGAATCTCCTTAACTACTAAGAGTAGAGTAAATTATGGAGTAATATGACGATTACCTTTTGTACATAGAATTATGCCACAAGAAAAAAGGAGCATTGCATACTTTGTTGTCGAAATTATATAAGTTCTCACGGGTCCTTGTAAGCTTTATGAATGATTATCTACACCCTATGAATGATTTAAATCACACACAAATTAATATACTAATAACATATTTCATTGAGACATTCTATCGAATATCTTATACGCGTAGGACCTATATTTCTCCTATATCGAAACATATGCATATAGCGAAACACTCAGGCCTATTAATCTTTTCCCTTACTGCTACAATGTGCAAAATAGTCCAGTAATTACACATGCAATTCCTAATTTCATATCAACAGTCCCAATGATACGCAACAACCCAACATTTCGATAATCCTTTTTGAACCTAGTAAGAATTATATTCTATAACTGGTATAAATTTAGGAATAGGAATCATTACTTCTGTTAGAAGCTGCAGTGAGATTTGTTGGACGACCTCTTATCCAACCCGATTCTGGCGAGCAGAAACATAACTTTCGAGAATCAACTTGAGCCAGAACTTCTATGAACTTAAGATTTCGGCTTGTTCAAGACTTCAATTTTGCTGAACTGAGGTCCAAAATTCCATGGATTTCTCTCCCTTCTTGGTTGAACGAGACTTGTGGAAAATCCCAAATTTGGATCGAGAATTTCAGAGAATGTCAACTGATGTTTACTCTTTCTGCTTGGAGTGTAATAAATCTTTCTCCATGGAAAGGTTCCTACATATGCTTACAGAGAAGAAGGTGATTTGAATAAAAGAAGAATATTGAGAAGGTGAAGGTATTTAATGTTTGTGGATGAATGTCTGGAGATTGATGTGAAACTGCCACCGAAGAATTAATAAAGCCAGTCACCAAACAAGGGGTTATATCACTTACACGTGAACCCCACTTAGTTGGCCTCCAAATATAATTAATTCACCCCACAACTAATTAACTATATACACAATTAATCATCGATCCCAATTCACTTAAATTTCGATGACTTATAAAATCTTCTTACACCTAATGTCATAATTTATGTAATATGACACTAATCCATATCCTCTTTGGGGATATAAAATTATTATTATTAATCCTCATCGTCACAATTGTTAAATTCAAAATTAGTTTGAGACCACATCCATTTTTTATACTAATTTCCTTATTAGTATACATAGGTTCAACATAATTTTCCCGGGGTTCGGGTCCACTTGCCCACATTTATGTGCTCAATAATTATCCAAAACTACGAGGTGTTACATCTTTCTTGCCTTATGGTATGAAATAAACCTACCTTTTGGTGTCGCTGTATTAACCTTCCACCCAAGGACTGGCTCGCCTGGGAACTGAAATCTAACAATCTTTATTCGACAATCAACATTAGCGTACACGATAGATTGGAGCCTGGATGTAACAATGCATACACATTATGTGAAAAGACTGATAATATACCTATAATAACATCAGGTGAGGACTCCTGATCATGTCGTCCCATCAATGCATAAGTGCGGTTCTGCCCCTACCTCTTCCTCGACGGGATGATGTCTGCTAATTTTGCCCTAATGGGTGTACTGAATGTGATGCTGCTGCTGCAGATCCGACCGACTAGGCCCTAACATCTTCGCCTCTTATCAGTCATTCTCGCCTGATATGACCAGGTTCACCACAAGAATAACACACATTTGATCCACGTCGGTATGGCCCTAAATGGGACTTACCACACTGTTCACATCGAGTAAACGACGACCTCATCTGACTAGAATCCCCTCTATAATAAGATCTTGACACTCGTGAACTATGACCTGGTCCTGATTGAACAAACCGGTCAACCTTCGACCTTGGAAATGATGATAATGTGTTAGCTGCTGGGTAAGATGGACGTCTATAAAGTTATGTCTTAAGCCCACCTCTAAATTCTCGTACATCACCTACGGATCGAGCCCGCTTATGTTGGCCCTTATCAAACTCTCGATCAACCTACGGAGACAAACAAATTATCATCAGTGGAGGTTTATCTCCAATTAATCAAATAATATGCACACGAAGGCTTCCCATTTCAGTAGAGGTTTAACATAGCTTTCAACCCAGAACTTAAGGATTTAAACAAGGCTATTCTTAGGGGAATAACAACTAAGGTTGATTCATATTAGAACATGTTGGGTGATCATAACAATTAGACTAATTAAGTGGGTACAAGTTCAGGACCGGTAGAGAAGGCTATTTAGGCATGAGGGAGGATTCAAATGGAAATTACTACATATTCTTTAAACATTCAGTACCTGAGGAAAATAAATTCATTCACAAGCCTTGGCCTAAAAATAGAGGAAAACTTAAAATAGGCATGGCACACAGGACAACCACAGATCGGACTACGCCCTATCATATTTCGCATAAGATCCAACTTAGGAAATTCCACATAGTAAACATGTCTCGCTTTCTCCATCCTCGCAGCCGATATAAATCTAAACAACAACTTAAAGCGAAGGCATCTAAAACAATCAAACAGCATCACATTCACGCATCGAACACAGAATACAAAATGAATCGAGAGGAATTTGGGTTTACCTTCTCCAGACAACGAACCGAGGCAGCGTATCAAGTCGTCGATCCACTCGGATGGTATTGCGATACGATTGAAAGCGATGCGGTTTGTAGTCGATTCTAGGCTATTATTGAGAAGAAAGGTTTCGGATTTGTGCTTAATTGTTGGGTTCCTGATTTCGCTGGTAAGAAACCCTCACTGCTGGTTTTCGACCTGTTTCTCTAGTGTTTTTCCTTCCATCCCCTCGCCGATGCCATTGCATGTGTAGATTGGTTCCTTTTATAATTTTCTTCTGGGTTCTAATTTTGGGTAAGCTTTAATACGATTTGGGTTGCTGATTTTGTAAGATTCTGTTATCGTTTGGTGTTTATTGGTAAAGATTGGTATTGGATTTTTTATGGCAAGATAGGACGATTTGGTAGGTGATTCGCCGTATTCTCAGGCGAGAATTCTGGTGCGATGGGATTGCGGCGGCTTAGAGTTTCTTATGTTTAGGTTAGGGGGGTTTCGTTTTTTAGGGTTGGTTCTTTAGGTTAAGGGAGAGGGACGATGGGGAAGTCTTTAAAGGGCTGAGGGGAATTTAGGTTGCGGGTGTGGGCTGCGCGTTTGGGCCTTACGGGTTTGAAGGTGTGGGCTAAAGGTTGGGCTGATAGTTATTAGGTATTAGTTTTAATTTGGGTAGTGTGTTATTAGTTTTAGGTGTATTATTTAATTAGTGGTAAATTAAATTATTTAAATACAACCCTAAGTGTTTTATTAGTTTTAGCTTGAATTTTTATTATTACAATAATAAATGCGGGCGTGCTATTTAATTAGTGCTTAATATTTTTTAATGCGATGCCGTTATTAAAATCTTATTTATTGTGCATTATTTATCATTATTTAAGTTAAAATTAAAGTATCTTAATATGACTTTAGGTGCTTTATTAATTTTAGCTTGAATTTAAATTATTACAATAATTATGAAATTGCTTTGCGTATTAATAAATGCGACTACGCTATTTGACACGACGTCATTGCTAAATTATTTATTTATTTACGTATTTATTACTATTAAAATTATTAAGAATTAATGGAAATAGAATAGGGCTTAAAATTGATAAATGCGGGCGCGAGACCCAAAGTGCGTAATATTCTACGTAATATGCGGTGCTATTATTAAATTGCTTATTTGTGCCTGCGTTAATGTTTTATTGTTGCATTTTATTATAAGAATTTATTTTGAAAAATTAGTGTAATTTTATAGTTAATGTTTGGGCGAGAGGGTCAAAATTGGGTGTCAACATAGTCAAACAACTTAAAATCCTAGGTTTTTCTTCCTAAACAAGTGCCAAAACTGCATGGTTGTTATCATCCAGATATGCGTTATGGCAATTCAGAATAAGGCAAAGAAAAATGTTTTCAGACAGTCTATATGTGGGAAAGAACAAGTCATAATAAGGCATTCACTAAGCTACTTAGGATCATGAAACTAACACCTATGATCCCACACATATCAATCATACTCTTATTTTGAGACTCAAAACTAACAAAAATACACAAGCTAAGCCTAGACAAGACTTCAGAACACTAAACAACACATTCAAATTTCAGCACATAGGTAAACAAACTAGACAAACTACAAGAACCACATCTTAGGCAAAGAATAGCAGAGTATGCACAATGCAAGATATGAAATGAGTTAACAAGTACCAAAACCATGATGTTCTCATACTAGACCTAGGTCAATCCTAACATATTGTGTAATAGACCTAATATGGACTGAAACTAGACTTATTAACACAAAACATACATTCTGAGGTCATATATAATCTAATATAATTCTAGAACAACATGGCATTCTCACAGTGAGCTTAACAAACACTATCATAGCAAATCATAAATGACCAGCTATTCTATCTTTATATTTTTTCCAGGTTGCACAAGACGTTGTGCAAGAACTAACTCAAACAACTTAATATCTCAATTAGATACTAAAGTAAAGTAGAATAGTGCCACACAACAAGGTCAGGAAATTCTTCATCATACACATACTTACACAAAATGTGTTATATAAAAGATAACACACGCATATATATATATATATATATATATATATCTTAAGTAGGTACTCTAGGCATGAATACACAATTTGACAAAAGGAAAGACATTTCTTCCTAAACAACATTTTATTCAGAATATGATTGAGTTAAACATGGGGTGCAAACATGTAAACTTCAATATGGAAAAAGCTCGTTCAAATAGATACAAATATCAATATTGATATTATTTAGCCAGTTAGCAGAAATAACATGTCACAGAATGACTTAGGAGAGTATTTCCTATTAGGATTGACATGCTTTTGGTACTTAGAAAACATGCTATCATGTAGCCCATTCAGAGGGATATAAAAATTTAAAATACAATGATAGTCATCCAAATGTGACATCTTAAGTATTCAGAATCTGTTAAATGCTTAAACTAAGTATCAATATACTATATTTACGATATTATTGGATCTAATGACACTGAGAATTAGCATGAGACTACATGGCTCATTTATTTTACTCAACAAGAACATGAAATCAGATCACCCAGATAACATATAAATAAGATGTTAGGTTTGTTGTTATTACTTAATATGAGACAAACAAATCAAGACAAGCAAATCACTGACCACACATCCCATACTTAACCATATTATGCATAGACTAAGTCGAGAAAGATTAGGTAAAGTTTTACCCTGAAAACTCCAACTTATACAATAACACCAAGGCTGACAAGGCCATGTACGACAACTCACTACAGGACACTTATCTACAATCCTCTAAGCGTATAACATACCACAATTAGACCGCAACTCTGAAATAAGTAGAGTGCTTCCATACAGCTGGACCAACAATCTCCTAGTACAATCTGTCACCCTTAAAACGCATCGTCCCCCAACAAAAGGGACGTCAATATGACTGATGTATTGAGTATGTTAGGCATAAGGAATAACATAGCAGAGATATATCATAATCTGAAACTGAAACAACTGATCAACAGTAATTGCCTCTGAGGGCCCTAATGGATATGCCTAAATGTTATGCACATTGCAGTACACAGTAATTGCCTCTGAGGGCCCTAATAAGTGTGTGCATGATGAAAATGCGGTACATATATATAAATATATATTAGTGTTGCGGATCGTGCAACCCGTCCCAATATGTTAGTGTTGCGGATCGTGCAACCCGTCCCAATAAGCCACATATGCATCACATCACATCATTTTGGCCTCTTAAGACTCTTCTGTGATAGTCTGTACCAGCTGCATGTGGTGTGCGTATATAACGTCTTTCCCTTTTCCCATTCCCCATTCACCATACGTAGATATATTGCATACGTATAGTAGAGAGTATATAACTCCTTGAAGGTCCAGGGTAACATATGGTTGCAATGCAAATTGAAATGCATGAATAACAATAAAATACTCTGAATGACACAATACCTTTTATACCTTTGGTTAATATTGGGAACATCAACGTCTTTTCCCATATTGCCTTAATAAGGACTTAGAACCATACTTAGACATGATTTTAGCATATAATCCAATAATATGAATCTCCTTAACTACTAAGAGTAGAGTAAATTATGGAGTAACATGACGATTACATTTTGTACATAGAACTATGCCACAAGAAAGAATGAGCATTGCATACTTTGTTGTCGAAATTATATAAGTTCTCACGGGTCCTTGTAAGCTTTATGAATTATTATCTACACCCTATGAATGATTTAAATCACACACAAATTAATATACAAATAACATATTTCATTGAGACATCTATCGAATATCTTATACGCGTAGAACCTATATTTCTTCTATATCGAAACATATGCATGTAGCGAAACACCCAGGCCTATTAATCTTTTCCCTTACTGCTACAATGTGCAAAATAGTCCAGTAATTACACATGCAATTCCTAATTTCATATCAACAGTCCCAATGATACGCAACAACCCAACATTCCGATAATCCTTTTTGAACCTAGTAAGAATTATATTCTATAACTGGTATAAATTTAGGAATAGGAATCATTACTTCTGTTAGAAGCTGCAGTGAGATTTGTTGGACGACCTCTTACCCAACCCGATTCTGGCGAGCAGAAACATAACTTTCGAGAATCAACTTGAGCCAGAACTTCTATGAACTTAAGATTTCGGCTTGTTCAAGACTTCAATTTTGCTGAACTGAGGTCCAAAATTCCATGGATTTCGCTCCCTTCTTGGTTAAACGAGACTTGTGGAAAATCCCCGGATCGAGAATTTCAGAGAATGTCAACTGATGTTTACTCCTTCTGCTTGGAGTGTAATGAATCTTTCTCCATGGAAAGGTTCCTACATATGCTTACAGAGAAGAAGGTGATTTGAATAAAAGAAGAATATTGAGAAGGTGAAGGTATTTAATGTTTGTGGATGAATGTCTGGAGATTGATGTGAAACTGCCACCGAAGAATTAATAAAGCCAGTCACCAAACAAGGGGTTATATCACTTACACGTGAACCCCACTTAGTTGGCCTCCAAATATAATTAATTAACCCCACAACTAATTAACTATATACACAATTAATCCTCGATCCTAATTCACTTAAATCCCGATGACTTATAAAATCTTCTTACACCTAATGTCATAATTTATGTAATATGACACTAGTCCATATCCTCTTTGGGGATATAAAATTATTATTATTAATCCTCATCGTCACAATTGTTAAATTCAAAATTATTTTGAGACCACATCCATTTTTTATACTAATTTCCTTATTAGTATACATAGGTTCAACATAATTTTCCCGGGGTTCGGGTCCACTTGCCCACATTTATGTGCTCAATAATTATCCAAAACTACGAGGTGTTACATCTTTCTTGCCTTATGGTATGAAATAAACCTACCTTTTGGCGTCGTTGTATTAACCTTCCACCCAAGGACTGGCTCACCTGGGAACTGAAATCTAACAATCTTTATTCGACAATCAACATTAGTGTACACGATAGATTGGAGCCTGGATGTAACAATGCATACACATTATGTGAAAAGACTGATAATATACCTATAATAACATCAGGTGAGGACTCCAGATCATGTCGTTCCATCAATGCATAAGTGTGATTCTGCCCCTACCTCTGCCTCGACCGGATGATGTCTGCTAATTTTTCCCTAATGGGTGTACTGAATGTGATGCAACTACTGCAGATCCGACCGACTAGGCCCTAACACCTTCGCTTCTTATCAGTCATCATCGCCTGATATGACCAGGTTCACCACAAGAATAACACACATTTGATCCACGTCGGTATGTCCCTAAATGGGACTTACCACACTGTTCACATCGAGTAAACGACGACCTCATCTGACTAGAATCCCCTCTATAATAAGATCTTGACACTCGTGAACTATGACCTGATCCTGATTGAACAAACCGGTCAACCTTCGACCTTGGAAATGATAATAATGTGTTAGCTGCTGGGTAAGATGGACGTTTATAAAATTATGTCTTAGGCCCACCTCTAAATTCTCGTACATCACCTACGGATCGAGCCCTCTTATGTTGGCCCTTATCACACTCACGAATAAATACTATTCTCTTTCCCAACATTCTGTCATTCATACTTGTAACGATTATAACTTTTTAACCATAACTCCAACTAAGGTGTTTCTCAAGCGGAAACTAAGGTAATACGGAGATCTTTCACTGTACCAAATTATATTTAAAACTACTTTGGGTAACTAACACAAATTTATCCTCAAAACAGCCACATGAAATTTGTTTCGGCAGAATTTTTATTAAACATAACCAAATCTTAGAATAGTCATAACTCCTAATCTGTAAACCCGTTCAAGCCCCATAAAATCTCAAAACGACGAGAACAGAGAGATACACGTCTCCATGTGAACCATCCTTTCATATTCTGTACCATTTGATACAGTTTTACACTTTTATTCGCTGCCCTTCCTGGATCTCGATAGATCCGAGGCAGAAACTTTAAACAGCGATAACTCTCAATCCGTAAGTCAGATAGACCTCAGTAAGGTCTCAAAATGTCCACAACAGAGATATATAGAACTTTCATTTAACACCAATTTTCATATTTCCCACGGATTAGTACAGTTTTACGTTTCAACGTCCTGCCCTTCTGGATTCCGATGAATCCGAGGCAGCAACTTCAAACTACAATAACTCTCAACTCGTAAGTCTGTTTTAACCTCTCTTTAGGTATATTTGTCCGTAACAGAGAGATTTACAACCATATAAATTTTTATATAATTCTAGTAAGTAAAACTCAATAAAAACAGTCTGTAATTATGTCTTTCCGAATTTCGGCCAAATCTAAGGCAGGAACTTTGAACTATGATAACTTTCAAACCGTATGTCCATTTTACCTCATTTTTGGTTCTATATGATCATAATAGAGAGGTGTACCATTCTTCTGAATTTCATCAAATTCTAACAATTATAACTCAGTGAAATCAGTTCGTAAAGTTCATGACGCAACTAGTTGTTTAAACAATCAAAAGCTCATTATTTATTTTCAACACTCAATTCTTATTCTAACATGTATTGAACTTAAAATAAAGGATGTTACCAAGAATTTCTGAGTGAGAAAACTCACCTTGTAAGCATGAAAATGATTGTTGTTCGTATGCTACAAGTGACCTTGCTCCCTAGTATCTTTTTATTTTTGTTCTTCTTGTCCTCTTGATTTTTCCCCTGATTTTTCTTCTTCTTGTTCACTTGTTTTTTTTCTAATTTTCTATTCCATGTGCTAGATATTTTATTTGTGTCATGTACAATGTATAAGTAGAAAAGTTTTCTATAACCTTTGGGAGGTGGAATGACAAGAGTTGGAGGGGAAATGAAAGGGGGAAGGGACGTCAAAGACATACATTTTTTTTATTTTCATTTTATCTATCTATTTATCCAACTTTAACACTAACTCCATCCCATGCAATTTATTCTTTGTTTTCTTATATATATATATATATATATATATATATATTTTTATTAACCCAACCAACAACTATATATTATTTTATTTTTTCGGATTTTACATTCTCTCCTTCTTAAGAAACATTCGTCCTCGAATGTGAATAAGGTCGTAACATAATAACATAGACACAATAATGTTTATTGTTATTGTAACACTAATTTGGGGCTTCACATTCTCCCTTCCTTAAGAAGAATTCGTCCTCGAATGGGAATAAGGTTATAACACATGCATATAGACATGCAAATGACACACATATGAAGTACTATGTAACACATTTTTGTATTACCTTAGTCAAATAGGAATGGATATTTGACTTTCATCGCCTCTTCAGCTTCCCAGGTGGCTTCCTCTATGGAGTTATTCCTCCATAGGACTTTCACGGAAGCAATATCTTTATTTCTAAGGTGTTGGACCTTTCTATCAAGTATTTCTACCGGAGCCTCTTCATATCAAGCTCTTTATTAAGAACTATCTCCGGGAAGGATGACGTGACTTGGATCGTGCAAGTATTTTCGTAACATTGACACATGAAATACCTGATGCACCGCCTCTTTCAGAAGTGTTAATTCGTAAGCCACATTCCCACTCTTCGCAAGATCTCATATGGCCCAATAAACCTTTGGCTCAATTTCCTTTCTTACCAAAGCGCATCACTCCCTTCATTGGGGACACTTTTAAAAATACTTTCTCCCCTCTTGAATTCAAGATCTTTTTCCGATGATCCACATAGACTTATGACGGTATGAGTGCTTTTGATCCGCTCTCGAATCACTGTACCTTATCATTTGTTTCTGAATGACTTCAGTCCGAACAACATTGCGTCACCCACCTCGAACCATCCAAGTGGAGACCTACATTTTCGCCCATATAATGCTTCAAACGGGCCATTTGTATGCTAGAGTGAAAACTATTGTTGTGGCGAACTCAATTATACATAGATGGTCCAACCCGCTTCCCAAAATCTAACACACAAGATCGCAAAATCTCCTCGTGTTTGAATTGTTCGCTCTTGCCCATCCGTTTGCGGTGGAAAGTCGTGCTTAACTTAACTTTTGTCCCGAGACCTGCCGGAAACTTTGTCAAAAGTGTGAGGTGAATCGGGAACCCTATCTGAAATAATTTGTAAAGTAATCGTGTAACCGCACAATCTCCTTCAAAAATCTATGCATCGTGGTGCGCGATCGTAGTCTTGGCCGGTAAGAAATGGGCTGACTTTGTAAGCCGATCAACAATCACCCAAATAGAATCATACCGCTTCTCGAGTTTCTGCACTGGGCCATAAAATCCATATGAATCGCCTCCCATTTCCACATGGGACTCCAATGTCCTGAAGTAATCCGCAGTTTTGATGTTCAACTTTACCCGATATATAAGACACCTCCGACAAACTCCGCAACATCTTTCTTCATCCCGCCCCACCGAATTTGCCTTGAGGTCCTGATACATTTTGTTGACACTGGATGAATGGAATATCTTGTGTTGTGACCTCATCTAAGATCTTCCTCCTTAGATCCTTTACCTTGAACACATAACCTACCCTTATACCGGGCGGTTCCGCCATTATCTCCCAATGTAAATCGGAAGGTTTTCCTGTTGATCCTCTCCCGAAATCCAACAAACTCCGTATCCTCAAACCGACTTTCTTTTATTTCTCAGAGCTAAGGCATCGCGAGGTATCATGTACCACCACCCTACCTTCACCGATCTCGATTAAACTAACCCCGAGGTTTCCCGATCTTTGTACCTCACGAACAATACCTCTTTTGTATTGTCAAATGGGCCAAGCCGCCATTGATCTCCCATCGAGTCGCCACCACCACGTTAGCTTTCCGGGATGGTAAAGAATACTAAGGTCATAATCTTTAAGCAACTCTAACCATCTTCTTTGTCTGAGATTCAAATCCTTCTGCATGGTTATGTATCGCAAACTCTTATGATCTGTAAATATGTCCACATGCACACCATACAAATAATGTCTCCATATTCGTAAGGCAAACACCACCGCACTAATTCCAAGTCATGAGTTGGGTAATTCTTCCTATGTATCTTCAATCGCCTAGATGCATACGCAATAACCTTTTCAAATCGCATCAAGACACATCCTAACCCAACTCTGAGGCATCGCAATAGATTGTGAACCCTTCTTGTCCGATGGTAGGGTTAGGATCGCAGATGTCAACAATTCCTTTAGTTTCAAAACTTGCTTCACATGCTTGACCATCGGTACTTAACCGCTTTTTGAGTCAACCGGGTCAAGGGAGCAGCAAGACTAGAAAAACCTTTTACGAATCTTCTATAATACCCAGCCAAACCCAAGAAACTTCTAACCTCTGTCGGAGTGGTCGATTTTGGCCAGTTCTTCACTGCTTCTATCTTCTAGGGGTCTACCATAATTTCATCCCTTGACACAACATGACCCAAAAAGGTTACCTTTTCCAACCAAAATTCACACTTTGAAAATTTAGCATATAGTTTCTCCTGTTTCAAGACTTGAAGCACTACCCTCAAATGCTCTTCATGTTCTTCAACACTCTTACTGTAAATTAGGATATCAAATATGAACACAATCACGAACAAATCTAGGAATGGTTTGGAGATTCTGTTCATTAAATCCATAAAAGTCGATGGGGCATTGGTTAACCCAAAAGACATGACCAAGAACTCATAATGGCCGTATCGGGTTCTAAAGGCTGTTTTGGATATATCATCTGGATTTATTTTCAGCTGATGATATCCCGAAAGGAGATCAATCTTGGAAAAATAGCTAATTCCCTGAAGTTGGTCAAAAAGATCATCGATTTTTGGTAATGGGTATCGGTTCTTGATCGTGACCTTATTGAGCTGCCAATAATCGATGCACATTCGGAGTGATCCGTCTTTCTTTTTCACAAACAAGATCGTGCACTGAGGAAACACTAGGTCTTATAAAGCCTTTATCCAGAAGATCCTTCAATTGTTCTTTTAACTCCCTCAATTCAGCTGGGGCATTCGATATGGAGGAATAAAAATGGGTCTTGTACCCGGAATTAACTCTATAGCAAACTCCACTTCTCTATCCGGAGGAAGGCCTGGAAGATCTTCAGGAAAAACCTTCGGAAAATTTCGAACAATAGGAACATCATTCATTGCTGGGGATTCTTTTTGGGTATCCACTATATTAGCCAGATATGCGTACTCCACTCTGTGACTTCTCAATAACTTTTGAGCCCCAAGGTAGGAAATAAACTGACCCGAGGATATTCCAATCCTACCCCTTATAACAACTTCTGGTTCTCCGGGAAAAGTTAATCTCACTATCTTTCGCCGACAATCTAACATGGCATAACATGCCGACAACCAATCCATACCCAAAATGACGTCGAAGTCTACCATATCAAGTAGTACTAAGTTCCCCTGCCATTCACCTCTAATGGGAAATTATTTACTACCCGAGAGGCCCAAATTGAGGCCTCTACTGGTGTCATAACCTCAAAAGGTTCACTTAAATAAGAAGGTTCTACGTGTAAATTCTTAGCAAAGCCTATTGACAAATATGAAAATGTAGAGCCGGTATCGTATAATACAAATGCAGGAATACCCGAGACTAGCAAAATACCTGTGACCACCGCATTAGATGCTTCTGCCTCATTCCTCCGGGCAAAGCGTGGCCGATTAAATTGTTGGGTTGTTGACCTCTCCGACTCTGGCGGTTGGTTTCTTATTTCCTCAGCGGTGTGGTTGCTTCTGACCTCCCCTGAATAGATTGAGTTTGGGTCCTCTTTTTGCAATCCCTGGCATAGTGGCCTGACTCTCCATAGTTATAACACGCCTTCGTTAAGAGCCGACATTCTCCAGTGTGTTTCCTTTGATAAATCTTACAAATCGGTTTGTCACCTGCTGTGTTAGGGTTGGTGGCCTTGTCCTTGATACCTTGGTAATTAAACCAACTGTGCCCCTTAGGCTTGAAATAAGATCGCCCACGATTGGTTCGGCCCCAAGATCCCTTTACTAAACTCCCCGCTCGATTTTGACCTTGATTAAATGATCCTGACGTCCGAAATCTCTTATGCGAATATTCTCTTTTTGCTTTAGCGAAACCTTCTACCCTCAAAGCCATATCGACAATCTGAAGATAAGTTCGATCGTTGGCTAACGCCACCACCTTCTCTTCTATGTTCGTTTAAACCTCTACAAATCGCTGACTCTATCCCTTTCGTAGGGACGGCACGTGTGTTGTATGCCGATAACCTCACGAACCGTATCATATTCTTGTACAACCGCGGTCACCCCCGCTTCAACCGCTCAAACTCCCGTATGAGCGCATCTTGCGCGTGACAGGCATTAATTTCAATGAATGCCGCTATGAACCTCCCCAAGTCATGGTGGTGACATCGGGGACGATTTTTCCTAAAATTCCTCCACCACACCCGCATCATCCACTAGTCGCGCACCTACCAAGTTGACGCCTGCGTCTCCACGCATCCCAACGTGAACATTAAGTCTTCAACTTCATCGAGGAATACTATCGAGCCTTGGGGTCCTTCCCCGAGTAAAGTGGTTCTCTTCTCCTCATAAAATTTGCCCATAGCCTATCAGCATCGCTGAGCTTCTGCCCGTGGTGCAACGCACCTGGCCCCCGGGCCGTCTAGTTCTCGTTCTGGGCGACAGAGACACTAGGTGCGGGCGGAACCATGTGTGGAATCGAATGTCATTAACTCTATGAGTCTATCTAGTTTTTGTCCCACGCTTGGGCCATTTGACTGACGGTGTATTTTATATACATCTGAAGTGATTTTAGTTAGTCTTTTGTCCCGTTTGCACATATAAGTGTCGATTAGGATATTTTTCCTTTCTTTTGAGTCAAAGTGGTTAAAATGGCCAAATGGCGGAAAAGGAGCTAAAAGAGGGCAAAAGAGAGATTCGAGCTACAAACAGAGAAAGTGGCGAACGAGGTCAAACCCGCACTGTACGCCGCGACGCCACTATCCGTAGAGGTCAGAAGACTGGCACAGGCGCCACGTACAAGCAGTGCGTGGTCGCGCGCCTAATCATCCGAGAAGCTACGTTGCGGCCGCGCCCCGCATAGCAGAATCGGGCCGCGGAGCCAAATCACCCGACGGATTGCAGAAGTTCCGGTGCCGCGACGCCTGTCTGCAGGGCCGCGGCGCCGACGCGGGAAAAATAAGGGTTCCAGACGGATTTTGGGCCAGGCCTGCAGGGAAAAGTTGAGGCGGTTTTCACTTATAAAAGGAGAACCCTAGGCGCTTTTAAGGGTTCCTTCTTGCACAACACAAGGATTCTTGCTTGAGATGGAGACCATAGTTTAGTAATTTCTTTTCCTTTTCTTTACTTTATTTCAGTTTTTGTATGATGACCACGGGATTAGTTCTTGTCATGTCAATGACTAGAACTAATTCCTCTATGTAACTTTCCATGTTGAATCTCTAGAAACTTATGTTATGATTTAACGACGCTTATGGTTATTCTTCTTCACTGAGATCTATCCAATAATTGAATGAATGCTTGGTAGTTAATTAACAACTAATTATCACTATATGATTTCTAATCGACTCAAAGGGAGATTGTGAATATGTTGTAAGTTGGGTAGACATTCTTGGATCGAGATGAAAATACCTCAATTATTTATGTAAGCGTTAATGAGAGGCTTAAAACCCTAATTTTGCGCATTGTGCGCGATTTGCTAACTAGGTTCTTGTTCTTAATCCTCCTATAGAATTATCCTTATCACCGAAAGGTAGGTAAGGTGCAATACTGGGGTTGAGTGTTTATATAACCCTAACGGGAGTATAAAACGATTTAGTGAACCTGCTTTCTCCAAAAGAAGAAGACTATAAGTTATTGCATTAATAAGTAGCATAAGCGGATAGTGAGGAGACGTGGAAGCCCTATTCTCATCACAACTGAAGTAAAACCTTATAGTTAAAATAGCTTTTATAATTCTTAGTTATAAACAACAAATCCAAATATCAATTTACCAAATAGATACCAAAAAATAGATAGTTGGTAATTGAACCCTAATCCTTGAGGACAATATTCGGTCTTATCAAGACTATACTACTTGTCACGATAACGTGCACTTGCGTTTAAAGTGTGTGCATCTTTCGCGCATCAAGTTTTTGGCGCGGTTGCCGGGGATTAGACATAGTTCAATATCAAATTTGTCTATTTTTAATTTCTAATTTGGTTTTTAATTTTTATTTTAATTTTTAATTTTTTACGTTTTTTTTAATTATTTTTTTGGAAAATTCAAGGTACTGTGATTGGTTGTTTGTTTTTGATCTATTTCAGGAAATCAGTTTATGCGAATGAGAAGAGGAGCAGACACTCTTGTTACCTTCAATCCAGAGATTGAGAAAACCTGCAAACAGAACAGAAAGAATCAGCGGATTGCAACTTTGATAGAAATGAACGGAGGTCAAAACAATAACATGATGAGAGAAGGGTTAGGTGAAAATCAACATAACCCAGGAATGCCTCGGCAAGTGCCAATAGACGTGGAGGAGAGAGTCCAAATCCAGCCAGAAAGAAGTTTGGGAGACTATGTGCTGCCAAGAGTAAATGGAGCACATACATGCATTAGGCTTCCTGCAATAGGAGCCAACAACTTCGAGATAAAACCATCGATTCTGAGCATGGTACAGCACACAGTGCAATTCGGAGGACTGCCATCGGAGGATCCACATATGCACATAACTAATTTCTTGGAGCTATGTGCAACTTTCAGATATAACGGCGCATCGATGATGCCGTCGATTGAGGCTCTTTCCTTCTCACCGTGGATAGAGCAAAAGTATGGTTGAATTCCTGTAGCCGATTCGATTTTTACATGGCACGTACCGCACGTAAATTTCTAGCCAAGTTCTTTCCCCGTAAAGCAAAGAACCGAGAGGAGTTGAACAACTTCTACCAAGCAGATGGAGAGTCCTTATACGGCTTCGGGAAAGGTTCAAAGATCTACAGAGAAAGTGTCCACACCATTGCATTGAGTTGTGGAACTTGGTCCACATCTTCTACAACGGCCGAGCAAAGACAAACCGTAACCATTATAGATGCAAGGTGGAGCATTCATGAGGAAAACAGCCCACGACGCTCATGAGTTATTAGAAGATATGGCCACTAACAACCATGTCACGTAAGAGAGGTCGAAGTGGGAGAAGAGCATGGAGTCCACAAAATAGATGCTATTGTCGCCTTGAATGCCCTGGCCCTTTAGCGAAAACAATGCGAGAACACACAAGGTCGAGAATGCGCAGATGCCTAAAAGGCGTGAGATATGTATGCCCACATACATTTGATAGGTGTCCTTCACCGATCCAAACAATATACCAACGAGCAGCAGAGTGTCGTGCCATAGGTAATTATCGAGGCAACAGAACAACCCCTACTCCAACACTTATAATCCAGGTGGAGGAACCACCCAAATTTCTCATGAGAGGAGATCGTGGCATCGTAACCAGCAGAACCAATACCAAGGGCAACAGAATCAATACGGGCAGCAGAATCCAATACAGGCCGATCGAACCGCAGAACCGTAATCAGCTCTTCATTCAAGCCCCACACCAAGCGGTCAACGCACCTGTCAAAGAAAAGCCAGACGAGCGGTAGCAACATAAAGACTTCCAATGCCTGCACTCCAGCTCATGATGTGTTAGATCCTCATTCAGAACTTGGAAACACAAGTGGTCACTAGCAAAGCGGTAAACAAGAAAGCAGGGACATTGCTAAGCAACACAGAGGTAAATCGAAGTAATGCCAAAGGTCAATTGAGAAGCGCAAGCGATTGGAGCGGATACCTCACTAGTAGTTGAGAAGAAGGCGAGTTAGAAAAGAAAAGGTGATTGAGCCCACCAGAGTAGAGAAAACCTGGAGAAGGAGTATACAGAGAAGATCCCTTTTCCCAGAGACTACAAATAAAGGCGGTTGATAAACAATTCTCCAAATTTTTGGAGACATTTAGGAAGTCGCATATCAACATACCTTTCATAGAAGCATTAAAGCGGATGCCTCCTATTTCAAGTTTATGAAGGAGATCTTGGTGAAAAGAAGAAGTCATGAATATGAGATAGTAGCACTAACGTAAGAGTGTAGTGCTATCTTGCGTAATAAGTTGCCACCAAAACTAAAGGATCCTGAAGCTTTACACTACCTTGCACAGGCGGGGTGACTTGCAACAGAGCTTTATGTGATTTGGGCGAGTATAACTCACGCCTTGTCAAGATTTAAAAGATCGAGTGGGTGAGGCCAAACCAACCACAGAAGCCGCAACCGCCGACAGACGATGGTTCATCCAAGAGGCAAGATTGAGGACGTAATTGTGAAAGTAGGAAAATTCTTCTTTCCCGCAGACTTCCTCATTCTTGATATGGAAGAAGATGCGAAATCCCTATCATATCGGGAGGCCATTCCTAGCAACGGGAGAGCTTTGATTGATGTTGAAAGAGGAGAGTTAACATTGGGTGGAGAATGAAGAAATGGTGTTTAAAGTTTTAAACACGCTATCGAGCCACCAACCACGAGTGGGTGCTTTGCAATCAGCACCATCAAACCCCCCTGCGAGCCAATACAAGTCAACCAAAGAGAGATGAGCCCAAGAAAGCAGGCATGGTTTGCCGAAATTCCACTAAAGGAGGTATGTGCTCCTGAACTCCCTCTTACTGATAAAGCTAAGAAGAAAAGAAGAAAAAGAAAACGAAAAATGTGGAGGAAATTGATTAGTTGGGGGCTTGATACACCCCACGGTTATTAAAGCCAAGGAACTTGCGTCCGGCTAAAAGACGTTAAAGACAACGCTACTTGGGAGGCAACCCAACGTTTTTAATTATGTTATTTCAATTCTTGTCTTTAGATTATTTTAATTTCTCCTAGAACGCCTCACTGGCATGGGTCTTGTGTTTGTGTTATTGATGTGCAGCAAATAAATCAAGGACGAAAAGCTGAACGAAAGCCAGGATTTCGTAGCGGGCCGCGCGTAAGCGTAGGCGCGCGAAATCCAGAAAATGTGCCCAGTTTAGGCGCCGCGGTGCCAGAATGTGGCCGCGCGCATAAAGTCCCGGCGAGTGCAGAAGATCAGCCGCGCGCCTGGCGAATCGAACCGTAAAGAGCCCAGAAACCAGATCTTTCCCCAATTCCAATTTCAAAAACCTAACTCTCCCTCTCCAAAAACCCACGAAATTCCAAAAACTTGCCCACAAATCCTCCACAAACCCAACCCAACCACAACCAAAACTCTTAAATTCCTAAAAACCCTTAGCTATCTCAAACAACAAAGCTCCATTCCATAGCCTCAAACCACCAATTGAAAGAAGAACAACTTGAATCTTCTCATAAAAAGGTAATCTTTTTCTGTTCTTGAGTCCTTTACTGAAGTCACAGGAGGTAGTAGTTTGAAGGAGTATTGTAGTTGAAATAGTTTGGGTACTGAAAAGTTGATTGTGAAGTTTGGAGAAAAGAGTAGAAAGGAGTGGGTATTGGGTAAGAATCAAGTTTGGGGTGTTGTGTTCACGCTAGTTGTAGATTGTGTAGGAAACATTTGTGCCACTAAATTGAAAGCTCCAGAAACTATTTTAACCATGGCCACCAGGAAGAGAAGAGGCTCCACATCCACCCCAACCCCACATTACGATAATACTAGGTTTGTGAGCTACGAAGCCTTCCAAAGATACAAAAGCTCGATACTGCACCTTAATACCGAAGGGAATGGACTACCGAGGAGTCATATGGGGAAGAAGATGTTTATGAGCCCATTCGGGCGATGATTGAGTTAAGGGTGGAGGAGATTCGTAGAATCGAGAACATAGCACCAGTGAACACAACAATGGTGCGTGAATTTTATGCCAACTTTCCGGAGAAGGTGGAAAGGGGATGCTTTGTTAGGGGAGCTTATGTGTCTATGACAGCAGAGGATGTAAATGCACAATTGAAGACGGATGATGTTGAAGAAAGAAGTGATTGGAATTACTTTAGAACATGGTCTAGAAGCACCGACCGCATCGACTGAAATGCCGCCACAGCATACACCGTGAGCTACCATGGACTTTTTGATATTGGAAGAAATGGATCAAGAGCATGAGCAAAGCAATTCAACAAAGTAGCCAAAGGTTGGCTATATTTCGCGCCGCGTGATTTCATCCACGCACTTCACCGAGTGCGGAGGATGGATTAAAGCGATATATGGAATTATGGAATGACGATTGATGTGGGAAAGAGATAGTGCAGCATTGAAGAAATCAGCGAGTTGGTGACAACAGTGGATTGGGACATGGTTCACTTATTACCGCTACGCCACGAATGCGGTCCCAAAACTACCCACCGACACTCATGAGAAACCAATCGCCGGTGTCCGTGGGATAGTGCACTCTTTCCTGCACTCCAAGCCCCCAAAGAATGACGGAGAGTACAACCAGCAGCAGCAGCAGAGGCCGCAATGAACGAGGATGAGCCTGAAATAGAGGCTCAATATGAGGCAGGACCTAGCCACCGGCCAACCACGTAAGGTAACCTTCGCGGTCCACGATGAGGCGATCGCTTAATCAGATGAGGATGATGCAGAGTTTGGACACAGTGATCCACAAACAACAAGAAACGAGGCAACAAATCAACGAGATGAGTTCCTTGTTCAGTCAGTGGTCCATGCACTATCCCATGCCACCGCCACCACCACCATTTTAGCCAAAGTTTGTAAGTGTCTTATTTCTTTTACTGTCTTTGAGTCTATACACATTGAGGACAATGTGTGATTTAAGTTTGGGGGTGTTTTATTTGTGTCTTGTTTTATTTGTGTCTTGTAATGTTTTATTTAAGTCTTTTGATTGTTTTTATGTATTTTTGAGTCACAAAATTTTTTCTTTTTGAGTCCTAATTATCTGTCAAAGATCATGTATGATGTAGTTGCTAGAAACACCTAGTGAATTAAGGTGGAATAATGTAACGGAATAGAAGCAATTATCTAAACACTTAGGTTAGATATGCCAAAAACTCACGTAACTGTCTATTGGAGTTTCTTGCTTGAATTATGCATGCTAAATGATAAATACTTATGTGTTATGATTGCTTGCTATTTGAGGCGAAATAGTTAGGATGTGCATGTTAGGGAGATGACTCAGGCATTTCTTTGATAGCCAATTCTTACCATTCTTTTCTATCCCGGACTTTAAATATATCCCTAGTCAGCCCCATTGAGCCTAAAAGTTGAAACTTCTTCTTTGACACCCTATATTCCCACAAATTGTGTCATAAGTAAAAATATGAAATAGTGGAATACGTTGTGTTAAAAAAAAAAAAGTGAATGAGCTTGTTGCATCCCAATAAAAAGTAATAAGAAATAGGCAAAAGCCTAAGTTTGGGGGTGCTTGTCATTATTATATACTTCACTCTCCCAAAACAAAAGGAGGGAAAAGATAGAATCGAAATGAAGAAAAGAACAAAAAGAAAAAGAAAATACTGAAAAGTTGAAGAGCTTATGGTACACGAAATGAGCCAAAAATGTCTATTTTTACCTACCTATACCTAAGCCTACATTACAACCCTTAAAGTCCTGAAGATCTCTTTTATGCATATCCAGAATTAGTGGAGAATAGCAAGTAAGCATGTCATAGGAATTCTTGAATTTATATGCATGATTTAGTATATTGACTTCCATTAAGCATGATGAATATGAGTTTGCGAAATATCTAGCTTCATGTGTTTAGTGTGCTGAAATTTCATGTTATATGTTCCTGCATATTATTTTGCTAACCTTCATGTTTTTCTAGTTAACACTAATGCAGCAAAAGTAATCAATGGCAGTGAGTCTTTTATTTTTGTTCTTTGAGTCTTTTATTTCTTTCTTTCTATCTTTGCTCGAGGGCGAGCAAATGTTAAGTTTGGGGGTATTTGATCGGTGTATTTTATATACACCTTTTGAGTCAGTTTTAGTTAGTCTTTTGTCCCGTTTTGCACATATAAGTGTCGTATTAGGATAGTTTTCCTTTCTTTTGAGTCAAAGTGGTTAAAATGGCCAAATGGCGGAAAATGAGCTAAAAGAGGGCAAAAGAGGAGATTCCAGAGCTAAAGATAGAGAAAGTGGCGAACGAGGTGAAACCTGCATCAGCGCGCGGCGCTCCCGCAGCGGCAGGCCGCGCGCCCACTATCCAGAGGTCGAAGACTGGGCACGCGCGCCTCATGACAAGCAGTGCAGGTCGCGCGCCTAATCATCCGGAGAAGCTGAGTTGCAGTGCCGCGCGCCTCGCAGCCAGAATCGGGCGCGCCAAATCACCCGACGGATTGCAGAGTTCTGCCGCATGCGCCGACGCGGAAAAATAAGGGTTCCAGACGGATTTTGGGCCAGGCCTGCAGGGAAAAGTTGAGGCGGTTTTCAGCCTATAAAAGGAGAACCCTAGGCAGTTTTTAAGGGTTCCCCTTCTTGCACAACACAAGGATTCTTGCTTGAGATCGAGACCATAGTTTAGTAATTTCTTTTCCTTTTCTTTACTTTATTTCAGTTTTTGTATGATGAACATGGGATTAGTTCTTGTCATGTCAATGGCTAGGAACTAATTTATCTATAGGGCTTTCCATGTTGAATCTCTAGAAACTTATGTTATGATTTAATGCATGCTTATGGTTATTCTTCTTCTTGTTGAGATCTATCCAATAATTGAATTGAATGTTTGGTAGTTAATTGACAACTAATTATCACTATATGATTTCTAATCAGACTCCGAAAGGGGGGGATTGTGAATATGCTGTAAGTTGGGTAGACATTCTTGGATTGGGGATGAAAATACCTCAATTATTTATGTAGCGTTAATGAGAGGCTTAAAACCCCTAATTTTGCGCATCAGGTGACGATTAACTAGGTTCTTGTTCTTAATCCTCCTATAGAGTTATCCTTATCACCAAAGGTAGGTAAGGTGCAACATCGGGTTGAGTGTTTATATAACCCTAACGGAGTATAAAACGATTTAGTGAACCCGCTTTCTCCAAAAGAAGAAGACCATAAGTTATTGCATTAATAAGTAGCATAAGCGGATAGTGAGGAGACGTGGAAGCCCTATTCTCATCACAACTGAAGTAAAACCTTATTGTTAAAATAGCTTTTATAATTCTTAGTTATAAACAACAAATCCAAATATCAATTTACCAAATAGATACCAAAAAAATAGATAGTTGGTAATTGAACCCTAATTCTTGAGGACGATATTCGGTCTTATCAAGACTATACTACTTGTCACGATAACGTGCACTTGCGTTTAAAGTGTGTGCATCTTTCGCGCATCAGACTCTCGTTCTCTCCAACATTTTCTCCGACATTTTCTCCGCTTGATTTTCCCCAGATTTTTCTTCTTTTTGTTCACTTGTTTTTTTTCTGATTTTCTATTCCATGTGCTAGATATTTTATTTGTGTCATGTACAATGTATAAGTAGAAAAGTTTTCTATAACCTATGGGAGGTGGAATGACAAGAGTTGGAGGGGAAATAAAAAGGGGGTGGAAGGGACGTGCAGCACATACTTTTTTTTTTCTTATTTTCATTTTATCTATCTATTTATCCAACTTTAACACTAACTCCATCTCATGCAATTTATTCTTTGTTTTCTTATATATATATATTTTTATTAACCCAACCAATAACTATATACTATTATTTTTTTCCGAATTTTACAGAAACGCAGCATGTCCCGACAAAAAGGACGGCAGTACGACTGATGTATTGAGTATATCAGGCATGAACGACAGCATAACAAGAATACAAGAGTAAATTGAGACAGAAATAAACGACAGAAATAGCCGACTGTGATAGTCGACAAAATTAGCCGACAATAACAGCCGATAGAAATAGCCGACGATAACAACCGACATGTAATGAACGCCTTTGAGGGCCATAATATGCCTAAATGCCATGCACAATACAAATGCAGTATACATATATATGTTGGCCTCATCAGACATCTTCTTTCCCATAACAGCCTCTGCGGGCATCATATCATTTTGGCCTCTGTGGGCATCATATCATTTTGGCCTCATTAGGCATCTTCTTTTTCGTGATATATGTACCAGCTGCAGGTGGTGTGCGTATATAACGACATTCCCTTTTCCCCATCCCCTACATATATATAATTCATACCATATAGTAGTGTATATAATACATGTGGGTCCATGGTAATACATGAATATAATGCAAATGCATAAATGATAATAAAACATTCTGAACTTATTGGATGACATAATATCTTTGTACCTTCGGCTAACATTGGAAATCTTGACATCTTTCTCATATACCTCAATAAGGATTTAGAAACATATTTAGACATGATTTTAATATAGGAATGAATAACATGAACATCCTTAACTACTAAGAGTAGAACAATTTATGGAACAATATCACGGTTATGTTTCGTTACATGGAACATGTCAAAAAAAAAAGAATTTGTCTTAACATACCTTAGTCGATACACTTGATAATGCAACCCAAGTAGTTTGTATGACACCTAACCTTTAAGCATGAATGACCCAGCTCGCAAATGGACTACAATGTGATTAAGGACCGTGTTTTGCTTGTCGTTGCTTCCTATAATTTCCATGAACAGCTACCAATGACTGCTCACATTTTTGCTAATAATTAGTTGCCTATCTTAACTAACAAACGGTGTTGCCTACATATATTCTTATAATGAAAAGTAATAGTATAACATGCAAAGGTCTTTAAAGGACCCTTATATATTTGAACACGATTTAATTTCCCGTTCCCACATTAATTATCACATGTCACCTGTTATTCTCAATGCTGCTGCCACTTAACATGCATGCCATCCACCTAATTAACCAATGTATGAATGATTTAGCTACTCTCTTCCCATAAGACACATGGAACATGCTTATCTATATAATAATCATTATTAATCCCTATAATTTTCCACTTAATCTTGATCCCCACTAAAATTCATTAATAAGCCGATCATTGTTGTCCATGCTATAATTTATTCATTAGCCGATCAACATTGTCAAATAGCCGATCATTATTGTCGATTAGCCGATAAGTCCTGAATTAGTTCGGGACCACATCCTTTTATATGCTTAAGTTCTATACTTGCATACGTCGATGCTCAAACCATCGCCCGAACCCGAAAGTACGGGATGTTACATTTATATTAATGAGAAAGATTTCCCCAGGAGAGATTAATACAATTCTACATCTTCAACAAAAATAAAGAGTTCATACCTCTAGACCATACCATTCACAGTCTCCATTGCTATTTCTAATAACACCACCAATTCCTCCAATCCCAGGATTACCTAAAACAGAACCATCAGTGTTTAGCTTGTAACAGTTCCTGTCAGGAAGTTTCCATTTAATGGTAATGGATTGACTAATCTTGGAGTGATGGGTTTTTGAATAGCCTAAGTTTCACTACTAATACTGTTGTTGAACTATATGCATTACTACCGGGACTGGAGCTGGGTCATTCGTGCTGGACCATACCATAACTATTTTGGTAGTTCCTCCAATGTTTGTCATGGACGCAGTATGGACAGACATATCAGGAACTGAATTTACTAGGAAAATCATGAATTTTGTATATATTAACTTGGGACAGTCTAAACTATGGCATGGATGTAACTTAATTAATGTTTATATATAAGTATCTAAGATAAATATTAGTACAGGTTTCAACTTTAATATTTTATTCATTATTGTCCCTTCAATAAAGAACAATTATTTGACTATTTAAGAATGTTTTGTAGTACAATTATTTAGATAAATACTTGGTTTTATTCTTCTGTTCCCTCTAATATGCTATACCTTTGTCTTTTGATGATGTTTTCAAATGTTTAGCATTCACGGCTCTTTGGTTCATGTATAGTCAGCAGATCAATCATATTCTCTATGGTTTTCTTCTTGGATATATTACTTTTTATTTGTTTATCTGATTTCATTGTCAAAGTAATATATTACACTAAATGAAATTTGAGATTTAGGATTTACATGAACAATTTTATGATAAGGTTTTAAATTTTAACATATCCAACGAGATTGCTTTTGATCTATTCCGATCCTCTGCCTCAAATTGTCACTTTTAAAAAAGTAAAGGGGTAATAGTCAAATACACACTTAAAGTATCTTTTTTTTTTGTGATTTTTCTATCTAAATTATTAGGTGTTTTTGTTTTCTATCTGAACTATCACCAACTATTTATCAAAATACATCTCGAAGCTGACTAGACTAAGTTTGAATACAATCACCAAAAGGCGCATGAAAAATTAATTTACCCATAAAATTTCATCCACATGGCAGTTGACTCATTAATTTCGAGGAGTGTTTTAATAAATAGTTGGTGATAGTTCAGGTAGGATACACAAACAGTTGATAGCTCTGCTAACGTGCAAAAAAATGATACTTCAGTCGTGTTTTTTACCATTATCTGTTTTTTTAAAAGAAAATTAATTAATTCCTTTAATTATCTGCGTGGAGTGCCATTTGACACCATTTTTAAACATGCGCCATCAAATACTAGTCAATATGTGTTTTGATAAATAATTGGTAATAGTTCATGTAGAAAACGCAAATAACTTAGGAAAAACGTAAAAAAAATGATACTTCAAATATGTTTTTTATCATTATCTCAAAAATAAACTAATTAAAAGAATAGCTTAATAATTTATAGTGAAATATAGTTATTAAGAAGCAAGAAACTTGACTTTGGAAAGCATTTAATTAGGGAGTTGAACAGCTATAAAGAGTAGACGTGAAGGACCAAAAGTTGATATAGTAAGGTTGGCAGCTCATTCCTTAATCTTGTACGTATACAACCCATGGACTCATCCAATATTTGCTAGGTACTTCAATTGTTCAATTAGGGGGTCCACAACGAAAATCGATAAACCGCACTAAATAGACAATTTGAGTCAAATCGAGAAAAAAAATCGACTAGTGATATGATTTGACTTGGTTTGGTATTGATAAAAAAACCCGACCATAATTGGTTTGGAAAAAGTTAAACCGAACCAAACCAACCCGACATATATGTATACAATTTTTTTTAAAATTTATACATAAAAACATTTATTTGTAATGTAATTTATAAATATTTTTAAAAAAAATCATTGTTTTTGTCTTTTCACTTATTATTTCAAGCTAAGACTTATAATTTGAATGGTCCAATAAATTTATAGCTCATAGATGTTTGTAACTCAAATAAAGCCCAACACTACTAAAAAAAGAAATTTCGATCCCAATCGAAAAAATCAAATTTTCGACATCAAGTGTAGGTCAATTCGACCTCACGAGGTCAAAAAAATTATTTTACCACCCAAAATAAAAAATTAAATTTTCGACCTCATGAGATCAAAAAAATTAATTTTGATTATAATATAATTTAGCATTTTCGACCTCATGAGGTCAAAATTTTGGAACAATATTATAAAATAATATAATTATTTCGATGAGTTCAAATTTTTAGAAAAATATTGTTAATTAATTTAAAAAATTCGACCTCATGAGCTCAAAATCTGTAAAAATATTTCTATTTTTCGACCTCATGAGGTTTTTTCTTAGGTTTTTCTCGACAAAAATTTAGTAATTTCTGGGCTAATTTTCGACCTCATGAGGTCAAAATTCTGAAATTCTCCCCTAGAAATTGGCTGCTTCTAAAGCAGCCCTCTTGCAAAACAAAACACAATATCTATTTCATCAACAACCAGCTCAAATAGCTGCAACAATCCAACAAAACATAAGAAACACTCCATTTTACATTTTACAACCACAACTAGACAATATACCTATGGCAACAAATGGAAACTATTATTAATCAAAATGATAATCCAAATAGTAACATACATAAGTTTGCAGAGTAATGAAATAAAGTTGGGAAATAAAAAAATTCTAATATATCTAAACAATTCATATACGTACCAATATCTCTTCCATTAAGGAAATTTTGATCTTTGGCACTACGTGTGCACGTGTGTGGAAACAAGGTTTCCTACGTGTGGGGCCCCGATTGTTCGATTCATAATTAATAGGATTTACTTTATTTCACGTTTAATAAATATTTTCAACAATCCCCTCTTGGAAGAGATTTTGGTGCACGCACATGGTGTCTTTCTAGCAATCACTTGGCGGAACAATGTTGCATCCGGAGAGGTAGCCGGAGCTTTGAACCTTCCATAGTAGAATACCATCGAACATATTTACTGCGCGGTGAACGTGATGTATTGAACCGTCAGTGTTTAGTATATGCCAAGACAATGGTACCAACACAACACCTTTTCTACTCAATCTTTCTAGTGTTTTGTCCATCGTGGGCCGTGGACACCCTTGGATTCTTAAGTGCGTTCATTTAAGGCGATCTGTCCTCGCACTTAAATAGGTGGTTTTCTACAAGGTATCCTGCAATACCCCACTACACAAGCGTTAGAAACCATTAAAAATTTCACCAACCTAACCTCAACTTTTGAGGATCATTAAAGGTTTGAAAACTTATCATTTACCCCTCTTACAGGTAGCACTTTTTGTCTATCACGGGAATGGCCTTGGATTATGTTTCTTAAGAAAGACACATTATCCGAAGTGCTTTTGCTTCCACTGAAGCGCTCACGGAACCTTTACAGTTTAGTTTTACCATTGAACCTTATTCCTGGGATCTCCAGTCTGTAAGGTTGGGTGTCCACTATATTGGTTCTTATTGTTTGGATTTTAAGCCCATTTTCCTAGACAGACAGAACAACTGATCTTTGGGTATTCCCTTCGTCAAGAGATCTGCGATATTTTTCTTAGATTTTATGTAATCAATGAAAATAATACTCGAGGTGATCAACTACCTAACGGACTCATGTCTCCGTCGAATATGACGATACTTACCGTTGTATATTAAACTTCGTGCCCTTCCTAGAGCCGACTGACTATCGCAGTGGATCTTTACAGAAGACACGGGTTTATCCCAACATGGGACATCCTCTAGAAAACCATGAAGCCACTCAGCTTCCTCTCCCGCTTTATCTAAAGCGATAAATTCCGACTCCATCGTGGATCGGACAATAAGAGTTTTCCTATAGGATTTCCAAGACACAACTCCACCACCGATTGTAAAAATATATTCGCTGGTGGACTTGATATCGTCGCTATCAGATATCCAGTTTGCATCGTTGTACCCCTCTAGTATTGTTGGATATCTTGAATAGTGTAAACCGAAATGTATCGTGAACTTTAGGAACCGTAGTATCCTATTCAACGCTTTCCAGTGATCCTCACTTGGATTTCGAGTGAACCTAGCCAATTTATTGACTGTATGAGCGATATCAGGTCGAGTGCAGTTTGTGATATACATCAGACTACCAATCACCTGCGCATATGGCTCCTGGCGTACGAGCTTACCCAGATATTTGTCAAGCTTTTGACTTATATCCAATGGTGTTGATACCGGTGAACTGTCGAACATCCCAAATTTCTTCAGTACATTCTCGATGTAGTGAGATTGAGATAAGACCAGTCCATTAGATGTCTTAGCGATCTTGATCCCTAAGATGACATCTGCAATGCTCATATCTTTCATGTCAAAACATTGTTTTAACATGTTCTTAGTCTCTAGAATTATTCCAGGACTGCTTCCAGTGATCAACAAGTCATCTACATATAGACATATCATGACGAAGGATTTGACATTTCCTTTCATGTTTGTCACCTCCATTAATGGCGTATCCTTTTGATAGTAGAGTACTATCAAATTTCTCGTGCCATTGTTTAGGAGCTTGTTTCAGCCCGTACAACGATTTAACAAGCCAACATACTTTTATCTCTTGTCCTGGAACCACATACCCCTCAGGTTGATCCATATATATTTCTTCTTCCAAATCACCATTTAGGAAGGCAATCTTAATATCCATTTGATATATTTCAAGATCCCGCAAGGCGGCGATAGCTATGAACATACGTATGGATGTCATTCTTGACACCGGAGCGTAGGTGTCGAAGTAATCAAGGCCCTTCTTTTGGTGATAACCCTTGACTACTAACCTAGCTTTGTACTTGTCGATAGAACCATCTGCCTTTATCTTCCGCTAGGATCACTTTCTGTCACGACCATCTTCCGGGTTCGCATCGTGCCACCGGCCAACCAAGTAGTCATAGTCGTAGTAAATCATGAAACATAAAGCAAGACAATAAAATAGCTTATAAAACAACAATTTTTTGAGAAAACATCGCTTCGCCTTATATATATATATAAATATAATCATGTTTTTGCAGCTACAACCGACACATATTTCTGAATTCCTGATTTATATAATACAATATTGGCGGGACGGGGGACCCACATACCCAGTTAACACAAACTACCTACAAAATGAGGAGATCATACCAAAGTAGAGCAAGAGGAGAGACGGAGCTCCACTCTCGCAGAAGATCCTCGGATGGCGGATCTGCACCTGCAGCGCCTGTCGTGCGGCGAAACGCGACCCGGGAGAGGACAGTACTAGTACTGCGAATAAAAAATAAAGTACTTAAAAAAAAAAAATGAAAACATATCATTTTATTAATTTATATAAAAATATACGTACAAAAAAAAAAAAAGAAACTTGCGTAGTGTCCGCAAAACAATAACAGTAATAATAGGTCATCTAAAAGCGCTGTTCAGCTGCGGGCGCGAACAGCGTAACATCCCACTCGCCCGTATCATCGTCGATCGTAATCAACTCGAACAGTCGCGCCGGCCCACCAGGTGTAAAGCCGGCATCGTAGTAGCTGTAACTCCGCATCTCCTGACTCGCCGCCCAAGATGCCCATCGACACCATGCGGCCACACCCCGCACGTAACTATAAACCTCCATACTAACTGAACTCGTAGTCCAGAGGGCGCGCATCATCTCGGTCCGCTGTCTCGACCGAATCCCCCCGGACCCGCGGTCCTGCTACTTCGGAGGCGTGGCCTCCGTGACGGAGGGCGAGGTGATTAAGATACTAACACAACAACTTATCAAGTTAATAACATAAACAATACAAGGATAGTATATATATATCTGAGCGTTATACTAACATTACATATAATCATATCACGCCTACTTATTAAACCACCTTATTATTAATTTTCACAATAATAGTCCTTTTATGTTACTTTTCGCAATATTTTCTTATCAATCTTTAAGAGTTTATACTTCCCATAAAGCAATCTTAACTCTAAATAAACTCTCTTAACTGCAAAAAAAATTAGTACTTTTTTTTAGTCAAAATTTTATATGGTTTTTTAAATTTTTTATTTCTTTTAGTAGTTCCTTTGAAAATGTTTTGATATATTTATCGTATTATAAGCGTAGCGGCAGTATTAGGTATTATTCGCGTTATTAAGCACGTATGCATATATGTACTATATTATATATATATATTATGCTAGGAAGAATCACTTACACCATAATAACAATCATCACCAGAGAGTCACCGTGTCGTGCGGAATAAATATATCACGCCATATGATTCATGTCGTCAGTCTATCAGAGAATCATCATTTCCTCGAGGGTCTCACTCTTCTACTCTGAGTAGGCAAAGTATACCGTTTCCTTAAAAAGAAGTCTGATCGCTTACTAGCTGTAACTGTAAAATCTGTTAATATATACTTCGTATATGTAATTCTGATTCTTATGTTAGATTATTTTACATCTAACACAATTCTTGATTCTATTATTATTCTTTATTATTCTACAATAAGTATATATACAACAATATTCATTAGAGATATATTATACATCGCAGAAGCCCATTGTAATCCTAAGAAAATCTAGAAAGCATATGAGCTTTTAAGTTCTGAGCAGTGTCTAAGAAAAAGTTAAAGGCTGAGCAAAACTTTGTAGCTAAAAGTGCTTTACTTCTTTTAAGGGATGAAATAACACTTACAACCCAACGGTTTGTGTCCTGGGGGAAGTTCTGCCAACTCCCAGGTGTGGTTATGCAGAATGAATTCTATCTCACTTTCTAAAGCTTCCTTCCAGAGCGGTGCTTCTGGAGTTGACAATGCTTCGGCGATTGTCCGTGGTTCATCCTGAACCAAATAAGCTACAAAGTCTGGACCGAAGGACTTGTCCTTCCGTGCCCTTTTGCTTTGCCTTGGTTCCATCTCTGAATCTTCCAAGTCCTGAGAATCTTCAATACTAAATTCCGGATCATCAGCTACTTCAGAATTTACTAGATCTGAACCGTTTCGATCTAGATAGTCAGTGACTCCTAGTTCATCAGAGGTTTGCTCATAACTTCGTTTGCGAGAGGTTATGTTATTTTCCTTATATGGAAATGTGTCTTCAAAGAACCATGCGTTCCTTGATTCCATGATCGTATCTTCATAAATATCCGGATGATTCGACTTGTGCACTATGAAGTGATAAGCACTACTGTTATTGGCATATCCGATGAATATGCAATCCACAGTCATAGGTCCAATCTTGACGTGTTTTGGCATAGGTACTTTTACCTTGGCCAGACAACCCCATACCTTCAAATACTTGTAGGTAGATTTCTTTCCTTTTCATAGCTCGTATGGAGTCTTGTCTTTACCCTTGTGTTGGACTCTGTTAAGAATTCTGTTTGCGGTAAGGACAACTTCTCCCCACATGGTTTGAGGGAGACCCGAATTGATGAGTATAACATTCATCATTTTCTTTAGTGTTCGGTTCTTGCGTTCAGCAACCCCATTTGATTGAGGTGAGTAAGGAGTCGTTGTTTGATGAACTATACCCGATTGGGTACAAAGTTCTTCAAAAGGCGCTACATATTCTCCCCCTCTATCGCTACAAATAGTTTTAATCCGTCCGCCTAGTTGATTCTCAACTTCTGTTTTGTAGCGTTTGAATGCTTCAAAGGTTTCATCTTTACTTTTTAGTAAGTAAAGGTAACAAAACCTTGTGCCATCATCTATGAAAGTCACAAAGTACTTGTTCCCCCCTCTAGTTTGAGCGAACTTCAAATCACATATATCAATGTGTATAAGTTCGAGAGGAGCGGTATCCCTTTCGACGGGTCTAAAAGGACTCTTGGAAAATTTGGCCTCTATGCACACTTCACACTTACGTTGAGGGTTTATGTCAATAGACGGCAATAATTTCAGTTTTACCAATCTTTGGATAGATTGATAGTTTACATGTCCTAATCTATGATGTCATAGATTAGATGACTTAATCAAGTAAGTAGAATGTGCAATTTTATTGATAGTTGAAACATAAGGCATTACAGGTGCAGCATTGAACTTAAAGAGGTCTTCACAGATGAAGCCCCTTCCTACAAAGGTTCCATTTTTAGTGATCACAAACTTGTTAGCCTCTAACACTAGCCTAAAACCAACATTTACTAACAGAGGTCCAAAAATTAAATTTCTTCGAATTCTGGGACATGCATCACTTCCTTCAGAATCAGCTCCTTTCCGGACGTCATCTTTAGGGTCACCATTCCTACCCCCAGCACATCTGAAGAAGAATTGTTGTTCATGAACAATTTCTTATCTGTGACTGGTGTATATGTGGAGAAGACATCTTTATTGGAACAAATGTGACGGGTAGCACCCGTTTCTAGCCACCATTGCACCGGATTCTCAACGAGGTTAGCTTCAAGAACTACCACTGAGAACTCCTCAATCATATCGTTGACGAGCGTGTCTTCAACGATGTTAGCCTTGGCCTTATTCTCACATTTGAGCTTAAGGGCAGTCTTTGGCCATGTGACCAACTATACCACAGTGGTTACAATTTCCCTTGAACATTTCAGTTGTTTGAGGCTTGCCTTCCTTCTGGAACTTCCGCTTCTTGCTTGAGTTCTCTTTGACTTCCGTCAGGTTTGCCTTAGTCTCAGCGGGTTGTTTTCCCTTTGGCATGACCTTCTTATTGTTTTTTTGAATCTGGAGTTTGACAATAAGTTCATCTAGGGTCATCTCCTTCGTTTTGAGTTTTAGATAGTTCATAAACTCAGTCCACAAGGAAGGCAACTTTTCGATTAATGCCCCAATCAAGAATTGTTCATTGGGCTTTAATCCTTCCAAATTCAGGTGATGTAGAATCATTTGGAATTCCTGGACTTGAGATGTCACACTTTTGTTGTCCACCATTTGAAATTTCGGAAACTTCCCAATGATGAACTTCTTACTACCCGCATCTTGGGTGTTGTACTTTTTCTGAAGTTTATCCCAGAACTGCTTGGCAGTTTCAACGGTGCAATATACCGTGTATAGTGGATCAGACAAACTGTTTAAAATATAGTTCCTACAGATGAATCACTATGTTTCCATGCTTCGCGAACAATCCTCATGTCGTCAGCGACATGGTTACCTTGGCCCCCTCCCGCCAAATTATTTGGCTGAGGGTCCACGTCTTCCCCAACTAGTGGAGGATCTTCGGTTAGGAAACGTGACATTCCCATAACCTTCAATAAAAACAACATATTTTGCTGTCATCTCTTAAAGTGAGCATCCATGAACTTTTCAGGACGTTCATGGTGAAAACCAGCAGGTGTTGGGGCAGTAGCGCCCCCTTAAGGAGTTGCAAAGGCATTGTGAATGCCTCCAACAGGAGTATAGTTGTTGTTGACGCCTTGGGTAGGAGCAAAGGCACTATAAGTGCCCGGAGCAGCAGTGGAGGCATTGATTGTGCGAAAGGCAGTGGCGGTGGCACTTAACGTACCAAAAACAGTGGCAGTGGCACTTGACGTGCCAAAAGCAGTAGTTGGGAAGGCATTAAAAATGTCATGATCAGTGGTGACACTAGGAGTGCCAAAAACAATGGAGTTGAAGGCAGCGTTAGTGCCTTGAGTAGTGGATTGAAGGCGATGGGATTGCCTTGAGCATCGGTGGAATTTTTAGTGTTGAATTGATCTTGTCCAGTCATGTTGTTGTTGAAATAGCGATTATTATCTTAAGCTTGTGAGTAGTAATGTGTAGAGCGGGAATATAACAACAACAACTATTTGTTAGAAATCTGGAAATGATCAAGTATGAGGGTTTGCTGAGTCGACCAAATTCTTGATCTATCCTTAAGATAATATTGCCTCATATATCCTTTCAACGGTTGTAATGACAACTTATCTCCCAAGATAAAATAGCAATCAAACAAATGAGCAAAGGGAACTCAAGTGTTTGCTTTGGAAGAAAGATCTTTAAGTGTTTTGTGATTGCAAGAGAGGAAGACAATTTCAGAGAATTGTTGAGTGTAAGATGTCAAGTGTGTTTCCAAATGAGTCTTGTGTCTTATTTTATAGTGTATAGATGATGACCCTCCAAATGACTAAGTAATGGTCATGAATGTCATGTTAATGCCTTGAATTTGGAGTTACAATTCAGATAAGTAATGGCTGAATTTATGAGCAAAATAATGGAGAGTAAATACTCCAAAGTCAACCCAAGAATCAGTTTTTAATTCACCTCAAACGGATTGAAACGATCGAGAGTCCGCCGATTCGGTAACTCACCGAACCGAACGCCATCAGAGTCGCGGCCCTTCGGGGAGGCGTCGCGGCCCTTCCATTCCAGTGAATTACTGGAATTGAAACGTCAATTAGAGCTGCGACCCTTACTTGGAGGAGCCGCGGTCCTTCTCGATTTCGTGGTGATTTCTGATTCATTTCATCTTTACACATTATACACTTCTTCCTTCATTTACCAATGTGAAATCATTCGTCATTTGCCAATAACCGTCTATTAATCTTACGTCTCAAACAATTCGTATACGTACCATTATCTCTTCCATTAAGGAAATTTTGATCCTTGGCACTACGTGTGCACGTGTGTGGAAACAAGGTTTCCTACGTGCAGGACCCCAATTGTTCGATTCATAATTAATATAATTTACTTTATTTCACGTTTAATAAATATTTTCAACACTAAATATTATCTTCATTGCTTTCATGTACTGTTTGCTCATTTGATCCACCTACAATGATGGAAAAAGTATAAAGAAAACAACATTCGCAATGTGGGTGGTGTGTGATTTTACTACGGTTCTCATATTAAGAAAAGATAGGGTTCTGTAACTTTATAAAATTTACCAAGATCAGTTAAGATCAGACAAGTTCAAACATGAAAACAATCTTCAATTCCCTGCCACCTAGTAATATAAGCATACAAAGTTAACCTTAATTAATAAATAGAAAAATGATGTTGCTAACAGTTTGTATACCTCTCAAGGGAAAGACATAGGAAGCTGAGCATTTCAGGCCTAATTCCAGGGAAAATCAAGTCATTTACTTTCACTGTAGAATAGGTAAAATAAATCCAAATAAGATCAAAAGGCAGATAGGACGAGATACGAAGCTTTAAATTGCCCAGCAACTAAAACTAGAAATGCTGGCACTTTATAAACATCAATAAAGTCATATGCAAGCATTTGAGGCTCAAATAAAAAAAAAAATCATAGACAAATAATGACCAGAAAAAAAACTACCTCTCCATGTCCACATTGAAAAGATTAAACAGATCTCATATGAGGCAAAGTTGGATTTGCTGCTATATCCTGCAATACATGTGTGTTCTGCATTGAGTAATGATTTTTACATGAGGAATTTAACCAACACAAAAGCAGACCTAAACATATTTCTTGACGGAAAGAGTAAGGAATGCATATTCCGATTTAAAGAGAAGGCAAAATCTTCTGACATTTGAACATCAAAATAAAAAGATCAAATAGCAAATAGGTGAGATCTTACTATGTAAGCATGTGGGGAAATCCTACACAACAACAACAACATACCCAATGAAATCTCATAATGTGGAGTCTGGGGGAGGGTAGAGTGTACATAGACCTTACCTCTACCTTGATAGATAGAGCGCCTGTTTCCGGAAGACCCTCGACTCAAGACAAAGCATAATCACAAGTAAAGCAACACATGTATTTCACTAGGTAAACAAATAAAAAAACAATACATTGTAAGAGGAATATGACTTTACTGATCCAATATCTTATTTCTTATAACAAAGTAAACTAACACATGCATTAATCATACTTCTGCATGTACTATTGACATGAAATACATTAAAAGAGTAAAAAAAATAGCCTTTAGATTAGATTCTTTAGGGATTAATTATGGTAAAGATGATTTCTCTGCTAAGTTAAGGGGCACCAGAATGCCATAGGCTTCAAAGTAATATTCCAGAACTAGAGAGCATTATGACTACACTCTCAACCAACACATAAGGAAGAATTTACAAGACATCCAAATACTTATGAACTCTAATTGATAATTGGTAACTGATTCCAAATACGAAGTACTAACCTTTTGATGTGACAATGCAGATGTATGATAAAAGTACACCATTCAAATTCTCCGAGCCTAGGTTCACAATGATTATGTAATCGTAATAAAACTTTGCATCAATTGTTCCAACTAGCTAGTGAAGTGTAGGCCTCCAGATTATAACTCACTATGACATAAACCATAAGATTGTTTAGTAATTACACGAGATAAACAAGTCTATCCATTACAAAGGGATATATGAAAGCTAGGTTGCAGGAGAGAAAAGAAATCACCATACAAGGAACATCAAGTTTCATTACTTTTTCTTTATTGGAGCTCTCTTAAGTTTTCAAATAAATACAAGGCAAGAAGGCATGTTCAGCTGTAGAGTCAATCACAATTGTGTTTGTAGGATCTGCAGAACATATAAAACCAACTCTCCCATTTTCTATTTTTACAACAAAAAAATTAAGACAACAGATACCGGTAATATATTACAAAAGCCTCAAGATATCAGCTACAGAGATAAAAGGTTCTTACTTTCGAAAGTATAATGTGGTGAATTGTTCAATAGTAGCATTGGTCCCGCGCAATTTCCAAACTTAAGAAGCTGGGGGCGTGCCCGCCGGCCCCTGACCTGCCTCCGATTACTGAAAGTGAATTCGTTTTCAATTATCCTAAGTCGGCCTATCATTCATTGGTTAGGGTTAAAGAAAAAAGGTTCCTTAAGTCAATTTTTTTGTTAAGCCAAAAGTGAATTTAGATAAGTAAGTAGTCCCGTATGAAATTCAGATTTCAGAACATGAATAAATGATAATATAATGTGATGAACATAATTAGACCAGCCCTATTTTACCTCCAAAAGAACTACAATTACAAATATGGCCGAACTATATTCAATTTCAATACAAAACCCTAGAATAAAGTCAACATCCTAAACCCTAAAAACTAATCTTGAACAATAAACAGACTTAACAAATCTACTAATTAAACTACTAATGATAAAACTAGATTGAAAAGAAAAATTAAAAAATAAACTTACCTGTTTTGTGCGTAATTTCAAGTTTGACCAAATTTGACTTAATATTTTCGACCTCATGAGGTCCAAATTTTAAGTTCGAAAAACACGGTTTTATTAGTAGTGCAAATCAAAGCCCTTAGATTTTGATCATTTTCATTATGACTTAGAGATTTCATTATCTTATTTATTAAATATTTTAGTACAATGTCATCACTCATTTCAATTTGTATTATTTTTGTAAGAAATATCTTAATTAGATAGTAGTATCTTACTAGGACTAAAGAAATATATGAAGCACAAATTATATGTTTTGTATGAAGACGTTACCGAAAAAACTCGAGAAAATCAAAAAGTTGAAAAACCCGATTTTCATTGGTTTAGTTGGATTTATAAATTTAAAAATACGATACAATTGATTTGATTTGGTATTTGAAAAATCTGAACCAACCTGATCCATGTACAAATTACGATAATTAATGTTCTTGTTTTTGGCAGAACAATATTTCGTGACCAAAGTTTAAATTTAAAAATACGATACAATTGATTTGATTTGGTATTTGAAAAATCTGAACCAACCTGATCCATGTACAAATTACGATAATTAATGTTCTTGTTTTTGGCAGAACAATATTTCGTGACCAAAGTTTAAATTTAAAAATACGATACAATTGATTTGATTTGGTATTTGAAAAATCTGAACCAACCTGATCCATGTACAAATTACGATAATTAATGTTCTTGTTTTTGGCAGAATAATATTTCGTGACCAAAGTTTCATTCACAACTCACAAGTATAGTCTAAAATAAATCATTCTTTTACAATATCAAGCAAAAATTGAAGAATGCATCCTCCAAATTCCTGAACTGGTCGTAGCCTTTTTTGTGTGAAAGGCCGCGTGCTTCTTTTCAGTCTTGTGAGTAGAAAGCTTGATGACGCAATAGAATTCGTCATAGCCTTGCATACTTCTACATGGGATTAAGACCACCGCAAGGGACGGGGGTCTTTTTTTTCTTTTTCTTATTTTCCCAACTAATATATATATTATTGAATGTACATACATCGTTATTATAGGTGAAGGAAGATTCACCCTTTTATACAATTCAGGTGTCGTTTAATGTGACATCTTTTCAAAAGTGGAAACACTGATGAAATCAAGAATTTCGCTAAAGATATTCAAAATTTAATATATATGTATATGTACTTAATAAAAGTGCAATTTGATTTATCAACACAACACAATTAACTTTTTACGAAAAGTGTTCAATTGATCACGCTTTGCCAATTGTCACTCCGCCCCTAAAAAAGGTTGTCTAAGCCAAACCGCCATTTAAGGTACTATTTAGCACATGTAGGGACTTTCTTCGCGTTACGCACCATCTGCTGTCCAATTACTTTGCACATGTTAGGAAAGCATCGTTATAAGCTCAACGACATGTTGGCATTGTTCAATCATGCTATAACTATTGACCTTTGGAGTTTGGCCCTAGGCCAACCAGCCCATTTGCATGAAAGCTTATGACCATCCCATTCCCAATATCTCCATGACATATTTAGGCTACCCATCAGCTAATTAAAGTGCATCCAAGAGTTGGATAAGATTGTTTCATTTAAGCGATTAAATTCCCAAAACCATTAATTGTTTTGGGGTCCATTACTAGAAACATGGATTTTTTTGAATGGCATTCAGTGAAAAATTTGTGTTACTCCATCCGTTTAATTTTACTTGTCCATTATACTAAAAATAATTTTTTCACTTTTACTTGTCACTTTTTACATATGAGAAGACAATTTTTTTTCCTGTTTTATCCATAGTATTAATTACTCATTTCAAATCATTTTTTAAGTACATTAAAACTATGGACCAATTAATATGAGTATTATGGTAAATTATGCACTTCATTAATTATTTCTTAATGGATGTGCAAAATTAATAGTGGACAAGTAAAAGTGAACGGAGAGAGCATAAAACATGATTTTTCCATCCCATTTTCATCGAACTAGCTCACTGGAAAACACACGAAGGAAAATAAGTTTTCATTGAAACGCTGAATAACTTCTTAATTTTTTCGTCGAAAACACTATTATTTAGGTTTCTAAATATTTTCAGTGGGAAATTAATGAGAAAATAGAGATTTTTTAGTATTGATTCTTGATATCGGGAAATTGAAAAATCTAAAGATACATGTTTGGATGTTAAAATAGGTAATAAATGGAGAGGATAACATAACTAAGCTTCAACAAACTTACCTTTGTGATATAAGTGTTGTACAAAGGTGTTCTTATACTTTTTGGCTGAGTATGACTGTTTGAGTGTGTGGGAGATGAAAAATGATCAAAATCATTTGTAATTGAGGTATATTTGTACTTGTTAGGGAAAAGAGATAAAGGGTTAAAAACATACCCGACTATTATTTTTTTTGTATTTTATATTTGAATTATCAGAAGTGAGTATTTCCTACATATACTATCATTAACAAGTTAATAAAACACACCTAGTACTAAATGTTTGAGTTCAATCTCCGAAAAACGAGTGAAGCTTATTTTTCTCAAAAAAAAATCGTCCATTTGGCATATGTAATGGCTATATGAGCTGACTCATTATTTTTAATTTTTTCAATTAATTCTTTAAAATCCTAAGCTCTCCCCTTCTTCTTCACCATTTTTCTTCATTTCTTCTTCTCTGGTGCAGATTTTTTCATTTATCAGCCTTCTTCTTTATTTTGTTCTTCATTTTCTTCTTCTATAAGGGAAACTCAGATTTACTTCTTTATTTTGTTCTATTAGCGAATATTTTTCAAATACTGTGAATATTTGAAGAATATTCGTTAATATGTTTCCTTCTTCTTTATTGGTCATTTTCTTCTCAAAATGAGGAAGAATGTCTTTTGCCAATGTGGAATTAAATTTTAACATTTGGTGTGAGTTACAATGGATGTACGAGAATAGTATACAACTACTACTAGTGCTTTGAAAGGGTAAACAATATGACTTGAAGCCAACAAGTGTTGTGGCAACAACAAGCTTTTCAGGTCTTGATCTTCGTTCTTGAATCAATCGTGAAGTCTTGGATCTTCGTTTCAATTGCAGCAAGCTTCTTGATCATGATAGCCTGAAACTAATAGACACTAACTCTTGGTAGTGTTATAGTTGTGCTGCTGAGTCGAGTGATATTCACTTTGTTCTTAAGACATTATTGTCCCGTATAAATCCTTTTACGATATGGGCAACTGTCTCCCAAGATAAAACAACAACTAAACAAATAAGCAAAGGAAACTCAAGTGTTTCTCAAAAAGAACCTTTGAGTGTGAAAGATATGCTATAGAGGAAGAAGTTCAGAAAAATCTGAACTATACAAGAGTGAGGTGTGTCTTACAATTGAGCCAAGGGCCTCAATTTATAGTGTGTAAGATGACCTCTCATCTAGCCAACTAATGACAATCAATGACCATGTAATGACACTTATTGAGAGGTGTTATTCAGCCAAATAATTACTGAATTCATGTGCCAATTCGTGGGGAATCAATGCCCCAAACCAGTCCAAAAGTGAGAAACTCTTCAACATCCGTCGACCAAACTGTCAGGGAGGCGTCGCGGCGCCGCAGCTCTAGTAGCCAACCACTGTTCAAGTGTCGCGGCCCTTCGCGGCTCCGCGACGATTTCCGACTCGTTTCATCTTTTACACATCGTACATTTCTTCCTTCATTTACCAACGTGGAACACGTGTCATTTGGTCAATAATCGTCCATCATTCTACGTCTCAAATGTTTCACTTACGTACCAATATCTCTTTCACTAATGAAATTTACGATACTTGACACTACGTGTGTACGTGTGTGGAAACGACGTTTCCGACGTGCGAAGCCTCAATTGTTCGAGTCATAAATAATGGGTTAAACATAATTCCACATTTAGTAAATTTTCAACATTTGGTTCTGCCACAGTGGAATTATTTATCCATATGGAGTGCCACTTGGCAGGATTTTTAAATAAAAAAAGAGAGTGCAATGCACTCACTATCATATATTCGTCTAGGTGTGTTTTACTAATTTGTTAATGATAGTTTAGGTAGGAAACACCAACTTTCGATAGTTTCAGTATGAAACACAAAAGCGATAGTTGAGGTGTGTTTTTAACCCTTATCTCTAGGGAAAACAAGCAATACAATATCACGATAAAGGTAGTAGCGGAAGAAATTCAAATTCCGCAATCTATTTGAACCAAGAGGAGAGACATCAAACACAAACACATTAAAGGAGCAGGCAGCAGTTATACACACCAACAAATAAAAATGCAAAAATAAATCAAGTCTAATTAAGAGACACCAAATTCACGTGGAAAAACTTTATCGCGTGTATCGTAAAGTGGCATACACCAAATCAAACTTAAATCTTCAATGTATGAGAATATAACAAGATAAATAGGAGTTTATACTCGATGAACTGTTTAGAAGTATTACTTATATATTATGAAGTGACATACCAAACAATGCTTACACAGATCTTTTTCCTTTCCCTGGGCACAGAGATGTATAACATCCCAAGACAGTTGCAGCAACAAATTAAACATAACACGGCTTATCACATTTCTATTTACTAAAATGTGGAACAAATTGAGGCACAAACTGATCCGCAATTTGGTGGAGATGGTCTAACTCCCCTTGAAGAAGACGCAAGACCTGCATTTATGTTTGCAACCAGATAGTTCATCACTTCAGACAGAGCAATCTATCTCTAGTTTTACATCATCAAATAACGGAAGCCAATATTCGAATGGACAAAAAAAACAAGACTATTAATTCGAGGTTGGAGAAATAAGATGATACTTAATAGACACAACATTGTAGCAGAGAGCACATCACAAAGCAAGAACAAAGTTTCTAACTCCAAATTAAGACACAATAGATTGACTTCTTTCTGATGTTCAAAAATTTCACTACTGTGTTATGTACTACTGCTTCAGAGTTATAAAATTGACTGTATTTCAATTGAAGAATCCTGCATTTTTTTTTTTGTTTATATTTCTTTAACGTTGCATAGGAGAAAATTATGAAGAGAATAAAGATGGACTGGTACATGAAACTTCAAAACGAAAGAATAAGATCTTTGACATGGATTAATAGGCTGATGAAATGTTCAGTGTTCTTCTATTAGTTAGCAGTTATTCTACAAATTAACTTCATAAATCGACAAAAGTTACCTCTCCCATTGATGGCCGCAGCTCAGGGTCATTCTGCACACACAAAAATGCTGTTCTAGCCATGTGGTACACTTCAAATGTGTCATAAGAGTCTCCTATGCGAGGATCAATGAGCTCATGCAATGCAAGCCTTTCAATGAGTGAAATTGCCTGAAAATGCAAAAGAGAAACTTCCGCTAAAATTGCACTCGACTTTTTGAAATGAAAGTTCCCTAAACTAGCTAGATCTTTGGAGGAAATCACGTTTGGCTGTGATGCCAAGTAAAAAAGCCCAGAGAACACACCCATTGTCTAAGGGAATGATGGCTGTCCTCTCTCATTGAATCTATGGCTTTGCGTCCTGAAAGTAGTTGTATAAGAACAATGCCAAATGCATAGACATCTGTTCTGACAGACACAATGCCATTCTCAGCATATTCAGGAGCAAGATAACTGCATGAAGCAAGAGAAACTTTTGGTGAATATCTGACTCAAAGTTGTCATTATAGACAGTATAACATTCTGTGTAGTCAATGAATTATAACACTTGCTCATACCCCAATGTGCCAAGTATCCTTGTGTATATCTTATCCTCATTTGTCTTCCACTTAGCCAGGCCAAAGTCACCTAACTATGAGAAACGAAAACAAACAGAATCATCCATAGGAAGAACGGAATTAGTATTAGCTTCCCAATTGTTTTTATTCAGATCACTGTCCAGCTTGGAGGACCAGAAGGAGAGGGGTGAGAGGGGGGACATATGTGGTAACTAAAAAGTATCTGTTCATTGTATTTAGTCCAGCAATATTAACAGTCTTTCTACGCGTTTGAATCAAAACGTGTAGATTTACCATGGGAACATAATCATGAGTGAGCAGAATATTGCTCGGCCTCAGGTCACGATGAATAATTGGACCTCCACGGCATTCTTCATGCAGAAAACGCAAGCCCTTTGCAGTGCCAATGGCACTAGCATATCTGCGGTGCCACTCAAGAACATTCTCTGTATTCTCTGTCAAGATATTACCCCAAGTTACTTTTTATCTTGAGCTTTATGTTACTGGAGCAATGTTTGACAATCATTATTATACATACCGAATAAGTGCCACTCAAGAGAATTATTGCAGATGTATTCATAGACCAAGATGTTAACATTTTCCTTGCAGCAATAACCCAAAAGCATCACAATGTTTCTGTGACGTGCAAAGCTCAAAACATAAACTTCAGAATGAAACTCGGAAAACCCTTGTGTGCTTGCTTCCTTCCGCACCTTTGCAGCAATGACCTGACCATCTTTTAACCGACCTTTGTACACATGACCATATCCACCTTCTCCAAGTAAGTTATCCTTTGAAAAATCATCTGTTGCCAGCTGTATTTCTGAGAAACTGAATCTCATTGAATCCTTGATATAGAGTTCTGTCTTTGCTCCACAAGCAATACAAAGAAATGGTGTATTAGAGGATCTCCATGATGTAGGTGGTCTTCGTTCTTTCTGGAAGACGGGAGGGATTGAATGTTTCATATCTCCTCTGACAGACCTATCTGTTAAAATTGTCAAACAATTAAAGCAGGAAGGACAGGAAACAATTCCCTATGTTGTAACAAATCCCTTACAGTTTCATACAAGAGACTGTGACATCTTTCACCAAAATCATAGAGGCCAATACTGTAAAACATCTATATAGTTCAAGTAGTTTAAAAAACACCAAAAACAGACAAACCCTGTTTTAGAATTACAAAAACTGTAAGGAAAGGTTTTTTTAAGGAGTCCTCTTCTGACCTCTTCCCTACCCATGTTGAGCAGGAATCCAAACTACAAAAGGACTACAAACATTCAGAGAATAGAAGAAGCTTGTAGGATTCAAACGAGAAAAGGAGTACGAACCCTCAAAGTTGGATGACAATGCACTTCCACAACTTAAAAGTATCGCACAAAAAACGTTACCAAAAAATGATGATTTACCAAATTCTTAATTAGGAGTTCATATGCAAGAACAATAATCCATTTTCCCAGAAAATGAACCAGCTTATTTTACAACCAAAATTGTTATCCATGAACACAATATTACATTACTACTGTAATATTTGTTTAAAGTAAACGTGAGTGTCATAATGAATTATAAATGATTCTATTACATAAATGCTACAAGGGAGTTATGTAACACCAGCAAAATTTTATGCTGGAATCAAAAATAAATTCATGCATCTTTTTTGTTTCATTCAGGTGTACAGTGTATCGTCCTACTTGTCAACAATAGAATGAAGAAGCTTTTCTACTTATACCTACAAGGATATCTGAGAAATTAAAAAAGGAGAAAAAAACTCTAACTGAACAGGGTTAAAGATATACAGCCAATGGTATCTAAAGACATGGTTAGCAGTACCCAAATGGCTGCATTTTTTTTATCATGCTAGCTCACCTGATCTTTCTTGCATAGTAATGGCACTAAAATCATCGAGTGAAGTGCTATTCTCCAGTTGACTATACATCCCCGATTCAGTCTCTGGTATTTCGGAGCTTTCCACGGAAACTGAATAGTTGATTGAAACAACAGACTGTTCTGTGTTCTCTGCAGTTGGAGGAGGTGCCAAGGGTACTTGTTTGGACAGAGAAAAGTATAACTTATGCTCTATGTTGTCAGCATCAACTATGGAATAAGGTCTCACAACCTTCACGAATAAGTTATCACCAATTAATGCAACTTTGCAAGGTATGTGTTTAAGGTAATACGTCAAATCCCGCCTGAGGTGCCTGTAAGGGTTTAACCTTGTCATAAGAGAGTATTAAAATAAATGTCATAGAGTCGACTAAAGTTGGGTTTCTATCAGAAATACAGAGTCAAATAAACATAAAACCGGTAAATCTAAAGTTGGAAAGAGATGATGATATAAAATTAATCAGAGAGGCTTAACTCTGAAAGATAAGGTGGAGACTTCCTTGTAACAATTACAAAATGCGGACATGGCTTTTCATGGATTTAAAGTTGGAAGCAGCTGATGAGTTTATCAGAGAGGCTTAATTATCAAGGGTAAGTACAAAGTTTCTTGTAACAAGTACAAAAGACATGGTTTTTCTTGAGCCAAATAAGAGAAGTCTTGCAAGACACTGTTTCACCTTTGATAAAATTATAGAGCTTTAGATATATGTGTTTCTGTTTGTATCAGACAGTTAAGTAGCCCACAAATTGACATCATAAACACCAGATATGGAACAAACAAAGACTCTTTGTGCTGAGGAAAAGTGTGTCAGACTCAGCTCTACTTAATTGCGGGAAAGACTTGTTTGTACATGCATGCATATCATGTATTTGGTGTATTTTTTTTTCCTAGTACACTAGCTTGATTTTGCTGTTATCTTCATGAAAGCAAAATGTTTATGATCCCATCAGTGAGTTGAGGAACTTGTTTCAAGGACTTAAAAAGTATATATAGCCTCTTCATGTTGAGAAAGTCTCTGATGTTCCTTTCCTTTCAATAAAACCAAGCTTTAAGAAAGTGTTTAAATCAATAACCTCCCTTTACTCTTCTTCCAACTAAGCAAAATAATTGCCAACAAAAGCCTGATTTTCCAACTACAATAGGCAGTATAATATATTGTAATCACATAATATTAATCATCTATGCACAAACATTAAATATATAGTTAGGACATTCAAAATAGATTCTGATTTGTTGTTTATTTTACAAATCAGAATTATGACTAACAGGTAGAGACTTATCCATGCATTTTAATGAGAAAAGTAGATAGACAGGGTAAACAAAGGTGGAGCATCTTGTGAGCAGAGATACTAATGGAAGGGAATGAAGAAGTGGAACTTTGCATAAAGTGAAGATTGCTGGGGAAGAGTCGAAATGAATTGTGAAAGAAATGCAGAAGAATAAAGAACTCTAAACAAGTCCATGAAAATTCCCTGAAGATCCATTTGTATCCTTTAACTACTGGTGTACCAAAATCAAAGGTACTCAACAAACAATAGAACAAAATGCAGTTGAAATAGTTCCTTAAATGAAAATATCAGCTCTTAAAGGAAGAGTTAAAAACCTAATCTGAGGAAAGATGTTCTGTTTGCATAACAGGTAGAAACTTAACATTTTGGAAGATCGGAAGAGTTATTCGGATTATGAAATGGCCTCACGATGTGCGGGGTGGATTCCTTTTCTCTTTACCAACTACATTGCGAAGTTGTGATAACAGGCAGCATTGAGACCAGATATTATTTGCTCTTTGCCATGTTTATTTTTCATTCTTGTCTAAAATCCAATTAGAAAGAGGAGGTTTTTATGTAACATTGGTTATCTTGTGCATTTCCCGACTAATTTATTGTTGTTTCAAGTCTCAGAATACTTCAGCTCCCAAAGAAGAGACAATATGTGAACTACATGAACTGGAATTACCGTGGTCACATCAGAGAACATACCTATCTAGCACAACACATGTCGCATTGATAGTTGTAATCTCTTGAACAACTACCTTCCTTACTGGAGTCCCAGCAGTAATTTTGACTTCAATGTCGACCTAAGCACAATTCATAATAACATGTAGTAAGAGAAAAATTAGAAGGGAGATAGAATATATAAAAAATAAAATGCATTACTTTGGAAAGAAACATATTGAGATGAGATAGCTATAAAGACAAGCAAAAGAATAGCTTGGACATTCAATCCAAATGCCACTCCATCCAAGTGATAGGTCATTCACTTGCCTCCACGATGATTATAGTCTTCTACTCTCTCTCGGTCTCTCGACTAGTTGGTAGAAAGTGCACGCTTTTCAGAGCTATTAGGCCATGCAAATGCTTCTTAGATAAAAAGAACATTCAATGAAAATCCTGGAATTCCTAGATATTCCGCCTGGCTGGATAAAGGAAGTATGCATGGATATCCTAAGAATATTATTTAGAGAAACCTCAAAATATATAATTTGGGCTGCTCACATCATCTGCCTTGTAAGATAATAACTATCATATGCTAAACGAATTAAGCAAGGGTGATACAATCTATATAAACCTTAATTATATAGGGGAGACAGTGCCAACCTAGTGCCCAGTTAAATTAATAAGAAAAACGGCCGTTAAATGAAAGCGCAAATGGAATGTTAATCATTGCTTCATCAACATATATAAAATGGAGTCAACGTGATTGTTAAATATTACGACAATATACACCAAAATATACCAAATCCCTGTTAAATATACATACAAGACATACACGTGTATATTATATGTATACTCAATATCTGTGTAGTGTATATGACCAAGGCCCATCACGGGTTGGGCAGAAGGCCATCACGGGTTGGTATATTTCCCATCACGGTTTTGGTATATTTTGGTGCATATTGTTGTATTATTTTACTATAAAGATTAACTTAATTAGTATTGTACACTTACAATAGTTATAGGAGTCTTATACTACTAGAATAGGGTTTTGAGATTAGAATAGGAATAAGCTTTCTATTATGTTAATTTGTAAATTGTATATATACTCTTTCATTAATGAGTATAATCAAGGGATTATTTCTTTCATGGTATCAGAAGTCTAGGTTCATATTTTCTCCCAAATTTCTCCCACAAATTCTCCAAACTCCAAACTACCCGGAATCCGACCTCCCTTCCTCGGTTTCCGTGCCCAGACACTGTCCTTTCTTTCCAATTTTTCTTCTAAATCCCTAAATCACGTCTTGCGTTGCTATTATGGCTAAGCACATGTTTCACCCGACCCTTGTTGTTTCTAATATCAAGAATCACATCCCTATCATTCTTGAAATAGTAAACGTCAACTATGCGACGTGGGCTGAGTTGTTCAAAGTTCATGCAACCTCACATCAAGTTCTCCATCACATTCTCCCCGCGGCTCCAACAGATACAGTGGTGCCAAAATCCGAGGATGATCCTAAGTTGTGGAAGACAGTTGATGCTACTGTTTTTCAGTGGATTTATTCCACTATTTCTATCGACCTGCTGCAAACGATTATCGAACCAGACGCTACGGCGATAGAGGCTTGGAATAGAGTACGTGATATATTCCAAGATAATCAAAATTCCCGTGATGTTACATTAGAGCAAGAATTCTCCCATGTCAATATGGAAGACTTCCCTAATGTTTCTGCATATTTCAAAAGGTTGAAGGAACTGGCGGACCAACACCGCAACGTTGGAGCACCTGTTATGAATGATCGTCTCGTTCTTCAGATGGTCACAGGTCTATCTGAGGCCTATAATGGTGTTGGCACACTTCTTCGTCAGAGCAGCCCTCTTGCGCAATTTTATCAAGCTCGTTTTATGCTTACATTAGAAGAAGCAGGTCTGGCTAAAAAGGCGGCTACCGGTGCTAGTCCAGTAGTCATGATGACCGAGTCCAATTTTCCTCCTTCCGGTTCCAACAACCCGGGCCAAAACCGCAACAACGGTGGCAGCAAAAAGGGTCAAAATCAGAAAAATAATGACAAGAATTGCAGCGGTAACACGGAAGGCAGTCGGAACAGTGGCGGAGGCGGTGGTGGCCCTCGGGCGATCGGCCAAGAAGAATAACAATAGTGGGCCGCAGACTTGAACTGGCGGCCCAGTGATGCGAAGATCCAGCGCCTTATCGTGGGTATTTTCTAGGCTCGGGAAACTAGGCCCAGTTTTCCCAATTTCTCGGGTACAGTCCAGTCAATGAGTCATTTTTAGGGTCGGGGCAGCAGGCCAGTGTGCTTGGGCCTCGGAATCCATAGGCTCATCACGCAGCGGGCCCCACCCAAACCGATATTGAAGTCGTGATGCACACGCTTGGATTGAATCCTCCGGACTCAAACTGGTACATGGACACCGGAGCCACTACCCACATGACATCCGACCAAGGTATACTCTCGTCTTATTCCAATTTGAGCAGTAATCATGATATAATTGTTGGTAATGGTAATTCAATTCCGATTCGTGGTTATGATCATAAAACTGTCACCCTCATCCACCTCTTATCTTGAAAAATACTCTTCATGCCCTAAATTGATTAAAATTTTGGTGTTTTTCCGTAAATTCACCACTGATAATTCTGTTTTTATTGAATTTGATCCGTTTGGGTTTTCTGTGAAGGATTTCAAGACGAGGATTCCTCTCATGAGGTGTGATAGTAGGGGAGATCTTTATCTTATCACGCCAAGTTCCGGTCTCTCGAGTCAAGCCCTACCATCAACGTTTGCAGCCCTTGCTCCTTCCTTGTGGCATGCTCGTCTAGGTCATTCGGGGTTGTTAATTTTGTTGTCCTTAGATAAAAATAATGTTGTAAGGGTACGTATAGTACTCTGAATTGTCAATCATGTTCTTTAGGGAAAATTGTTATGTTGCCATTTGTAGAATCTAATTCTCATACTTTAATGTCATTCGATATTATTCATAGCGATTTATGAATGTCTCATGTTCTCAGTTCTATGGGTCATAGGTATTATGTTCTATTTCTGGACGATTACTCTAATTTTTTATGTACTTTTTCGATAGCGAAAATATCTCAAGTTTTTTCCACTTTCTTACATTTTAGAACATTCATTAGAATCCAATTTGAACGATAGATTAAAAATATTCAATGTGATAATGAAAAAGAATATGATAATGAGGTATATCAGGAGTTTTGTGCTAATAAGGGAATTAATTTTCATTTTTCTTGTCCTCATACGTCTTCACAAAATGGGAAAGTCAAATGCAAAATTCGTACCATTAATAACATTGTCTGAACTTTATTAATTCATGCTTCCGTACCCCCGTTGTTTTGGCATCATGCTCTACAAATGACTACATATCAGCTTAACATTCTTCCTATCAAAAGTTTGACATATTCATCCCCTCCACATTTTATATGATAAGGCTGTATCATATTCACATCTTAGGGTCTTTGGGTGTTTATGTTATCTGTTGTTTTCGTCCACCATAATTAATAAAATTCAGGCCCGTTCTACCCCGTGTGTGTTTTTGGATTATCCATCTTATCATCGCGGTTACAAATGTTTTGATTTATCGTCTAATAAAATCATCATTAGTCGCCATATTATTTTTTATGAGTCCCAATTTCCGTTTGCAAAAGTGAGTAGTCCCATGCCTAGTTCATATAATTTTTTGGATGAAGGTATATCTCCGTATATTTTTCACCATTTTTCTGGGCCCAGTACCGTAATTAGGCCAATGCCGATACTTGGGCCAGTTACCCAACCCATTACCGTCAATGGACCAGTAGAGGGTTCCTCTCGTTCCCGTGTAGGGCCGGCAGACCCACTGCCTGCTGGCCCGTCTGTCACGTGTCCCGATATTTCCCAAAATCCACCTAATTCGTCCTCGAGTCATAGAGGTCAACGGGGTATTGTTAAACCAAAACGACATTTTAATCTACATTCTAACGTTTTTAAATCACCCATGCCCCGTAATCTTATGTCTACTTTAAATGACCCGAATTGGAAAATTGCTATGACCGATGAATATAATGCTCTTATTAATAATAAGATGTGGGAATTGATACCTCGTCCATCTGGTGTTAATTATTCAGTCTATATGGATTTTGCTCATAAGGATAATTTTGACGGTTCGTTTGCGAGGCATAAGACTCGTCTTATAGGTGATGGTAAGACTCAACAGGTAGTGGTCAAGCCGGCTATCATTCGCACTGTACTTAGCTTAGCTCTTTCGAAGGCATGACCCATCCATCAGTTAGATGTCAAAAATGGTTTCTTACATAGTGATCTCAAGGAGACAGTCTATATGTATCAGCCCTTGGGTTTAGGGATCACAAATATCCTCATCAGGTCTGTTTGTTGAAGAAGTCCTTGTATGGGCTGAAGCAATCCCCACGGGCGTGGTATAAGAAGTCCTTACATCAGGTGTGTCTATTTATGCATGATCCCAGGGTTGAGCACATGAATGCGCTCAATCATATTATTAGGTACATTCAGGGAACACTTGACTATGACTTACATTTATATCCGTCGTCGACATCTACACTTGTATCATATACAGATGTTGATTGGGGTGGTTGTCGGACACCAGATGGTCTACATCTGGCTATTGTATGTTTCTTGGTAATAACTTGGTCTCATGGTATGCAAAGCGTCAGTCAACATTGTCCCGCTCTAGTGCAGAAGCCGAGTATCGAGGGGTAGCCAATGTGGTCTCTGAATTCTGTTGGTTACGTAATCTTCTTTTAGAGCTTCGTTGTCCTATTCAGAAAGCTACCTTGGTTTATTGTGATAATGTCAATGTCATCTACCTTTCTGGTAATCCGGTTCAGCACCGGCGCACTAAACATATCGAGATGGACATTCACTTTGTTCGGAAAAAGGTAGCTCGTGGACAAGTACATATCTGTCATGTCCCTTCTAGATATCAAATTGCAGACATCTTTACAAAGGACCTTCCCTCGGTTCTTTTTTAAGATTTTAGGGACAGTCTCAGCGTTCGAAGACCGGCCGCTATGACTGCGGGGGTGTGTTAATTATACATACAATATACACATGTATATTATATATATACTCAATATCGGTGTAGTGTGTATGACCAAGGCCCATCACGGGTTGGGCAGAAGCCCATCACGGGTTGGTATATTGCCCATCACGGGTTTGGTATATTTTGGTGTGTTTTGTTGTAATATTTTAATATAAAGATTACCTTAATTAGTATTGTACACTTACCATAGTTATAGGAGTCTTGTACTACTAGAATAAGATTTTGGGATTAGAATAGGAATAGATTTTCTATTATGGTAATTTATAAATTGTATATATACTCTTTCATTAATGATAATAATGAAGTGATTATTTATTTCAGTGATACAAATAACAGTAGGATTTATGAACCTTGAAGTCTCTTGTTATAAATATTAAAGTAACAGAAATAAAGAAAGGCATATGCTCGTATTGTATACAATTTAAGATTATAACAAGAGGAAGTTGTCAAGAAGAAACCAGAATATACTATTTATAGTAGTCCCTCCATCCTAAGTAGATACGACAATATTTAAAAAGCAGTTTCCGAACAAGTTCAAATACTTTTGGGAGCTGTAACGTCTACTCCTATAGTGAACATTTGAAAATTATTTTCTCAAAAGCAAATCTATCCTGCATCAGACTCAACCACATGCCTCCACAGAAGCAAACTTGCTACCCCATTGAGTCGTAAAATTTTCCAAGATTTTCAAAAGGATGGTTTCTATTGATAATTCTAGCCGCATTTCTAAGATATATCGATTAACGATTGCTTGCAGTATAGAACTATTATGAGGATTAATTGTATATATTACCCCTTCATCTTCACAGTCTTGGGCACTTCGCATGAGCATGTTCACATATGCATCCACCTTCTTTGTCACCTCTTTTTCGATCTCACGTTTGTGAGTTCCAAAAATGGATAATGGCTCTGCTTCCATTTGATAACCCACTGTGCACAAAATGAGTTAGCAAACCCTACTGTAAGCATGTATAATACATAAGATAAGAAGTCTGCTAAAGACAGTGATCAATCACACATCTAACCATTAAGCTAATACTGGAATACAACATTTCCACCTTTACCATAAAAATGGCATAATATGTAGAAACTACATATTCTTTATACACACAACAGTCGCAGGAAAGCAGAAACGTTCATAATATAGTATTACTGGAGTTATAAACTGGCATAAACCAAAATATGGCTCCACTTTGGTCATAACTAGCAGTGATAGACAAAACCAATCCTTGATGACAAAAATCTATTTGAACCCATTAACTATCAAAATGGAAAATTCATTTGGTGAATGGGAAATGGTGAAAATTGAAAGCTGCTATAAGGCATAGCAAGCAACGAGAAAGAGTGAAATATGACTAAAAGATATATCCATGTTTACATGTCATGGAACTAACTGATAAGTGAAGAAAGTTGATATTTATTTTTCAGTCTAAAGAAACTGTTTATGAAGTGAATATGATACATGCCAAAAGCAAGATTTAACATAATAAACTACATCTACCTATACTTTACCTAATTCTTGACAAATCTCTACATGTATGTAATATCCCGTAATTTCGGGCGATGGTCTGAGCTCCTAAATGTAGGCAAGTAGATCCGAACCTCGGGGAATTCATGTTATATTTACGTATGCTAATAAAGAGATTAGTATACAAAAAGATGCAGTCCTGAAATAATTTTGGACGTAACAAGTGTAGCGATGAAGATTAATAGTAAATATTGTATATCCTCAAGGAGGTTATGGACTAGCGTCATAACACACACATTATGACATTAAGGATATGAAGGTCTTATAAGTTATTAAGACTTAAGTGAATTGAGATCACGAAATTAATTGTGTGTGTAATTGATTAATTGTGGGATTGATTAATTATTAATGGGGGACAAGTTTAGTGGAGATTTGACGTGTAATCTCTAAGGAGGTTACCTAAGTGTCTAAGCCTAAAAGGCTAAAATGTGGTAGCAATTAGAAAGCTTGAATTGGCTGGTGGGGGACCAAATCATAGCACTCATTAAATGCTAAGCTTAAGGCATCTTATAAGGGGGAGTAAATCGTGAAGCACGAACAAGGGCTCCTCCAAATTCCATTATTTGTTGTAACCAAGACAGTACATTTCAATTTGTTTTGATTTAAAAAAGAAGAAGAGAGAGTACGAAGCAGTGGAGTATTAAGACCAAAGGCAGCATGACCTGCTAATTCATTAGGTAATATTGATAAGCCATTCATGTCTAATTTGGGGTTAGCACAAAAGAAAACACTGCAAAATGTTGTTTCAAGCAACGTCCAACTAATTCAAGTACGAGATTATGGAAAGGACAATATTCGAGGTATGTTAAGCAAATCATTTCTTTCATTTGGCATGTTCCATGTAACGAAACGTAACCGTGGTATTGCTTCATAAATTATTTTATTCTTAGTAGTTAAGAATATGTCTAAATATGTTTATAAGTCCTTATTGAGGCATACGGAAAATATGTTGATATTCACAATGTTAGCCAAAGGGGCAAGGATATTATGTCACCCGATAAGTTCAGAATGTTTTATTGTCATTCATGCATCACATTCATATACATACCTTGACCTCAAAGGAGTTATATATTCTAATATATGTATGCATTATATATATGTATGGGGAATGAAAAAAGGGAAAGACGTTATATACGCAGACCACCTGCAGTTGGTACAGACTATCATTAAAGAGCCTGAAGAGGCCAATATTGATGCATGTGTGGCAAATACGATATAACCTGATACCCACAGAGGCGGTTATGGAATGGAAGATGCTTGTGTGGCCAATATTATACCGCATTTGCATTGTGCATAACATTTAGGCATGTGTATTAGGGTCTCAGAGGCATTTACTGTTGGTGAGCTGTTTCGTTTCTGTTTCAGTTGTTGTTATATCTCTGTTATACTATTATTCATGCCTGACATACACATTACATCATTCGTACTGACGTCCCTTTTGTCGGGGGACGCTGTGTTACATGCCCGCAGGTTCACATAGGCAAGGCGACGATCCACGTTAGTAGGTTGCTGACTCAGCGGACTTTGGAGGACTCCCCTTGTTTCGAAGCGTCGGTCTATCTTGGTACGGTATTTTTTCTTGTATATATGGGTATGGTGGGGCTTTGTCCCGACCTTTTGATGTTGTATACTCTTTAGAGGCTTGTAGATGGTGTCCTGTGTGTGGTAGATTTGTATGACCTTATCGGCCTTGATATGGGTACTTATATATATATAAGTTGGTTTTCTGGATAAATATTTTACATAGTTTTATTTCGGTATAGTCTGTATTTAATTATGATTAGGTGTTGAGAGTGTGATAAGTGGTACCCGACGGGTAGGGTCCGGGTGCCCGTCGCGGCCTTCCGATTTGGACCGTGACAATGTACCACTACAGAACTTTAAGTTTTATCATCTCTATGCCTACATATATTTCTCTGGAGGTTTTTATAGGAGAAAGAACTTTAAGAACCACGACACAGTTTTAGACATATCCTATAGGGAGAAAATAGCATCTAATAGGTCAAAGTGCAACCTCACAGAAATCATAATGCATCTCCATATAAGCTTAAAATCGAAAACAAAATTTTCTTCCACATGTTTAATCATCACCTCAATTTGGTCCATCACTTTAACTTGAACATATAAAATTTTAGGCCGACATAATGATTTCAAAAGTTTAGTTGAGCCTAAAGTTGGATCATATTGTTCAGAGGACTCATAATCATCTGTAGAGTTATGAAAACCCACAGAAGTAGAGTATTATAACCTTATTAAAAGGCGGTCAGGTCTTAAGCTCCATTATCTGTGAGGTCCGGAAAGTGCCGACCACGAGGGTCTATCAGTGACCTTACCTCACATTTGTAGGAAAGCTGTTTCATGAGCACATGGCCTCACGATCGCGTGATAACTTTACTGGGTTCTCAAGGTCCTCGATCGAGTAAAATTCAAATGTAGCTACAATTGGTAATGTTTTCCTCTTCTCATCAGTGCCCTCTTCAACACATGGAAATGATGTCACTATTAGAAGTTCTACTGTCATAAAATCTAGTCAAAGATAAAACGTTGGATCACTGTCCACCGCGAGCACTAAAAGTAACAATCATCAAATAGAAAAATGAGACAAAATTGCATGAAAAGGTGAGGCAGGCACTCACTAGGATGTAGATATTTATGCAAAATCCCGAGTACAACAATGGTATCGCCCGCGTGAAGGATGTTACCCTGTGCTCTAATCTCATTGATAGTATGTTTAACTTCCTGCTCAGGGTGATCCCTCGTCGCATCTAAAGCTATAACAATACGACCCGTTCTGAGACTATCAGCATCTGTATGGCTATTAATGTTATCCATGGATGATGCCATTTTTCGCAATTCAAAACAAGAAGTACACTAGATAATTAAATAATCTCAACCAAGCGCTAGTTTACTATTTTTGGCAATTCAAAAGTACACTCAATTAATGAGAGCAGTGATAAGTGATGAAGCTCAAGCACATATAAAGGACTTGGAGCTGTAGGAAAAAAAAACAGTTACGAAATAATCAAATAAATGTGAGAATGAGAGATGGACAAATCAAATTTTGTGCCAATAAGATAGTTAGATAATGTAACTTTCTTTTGTTAATACGATTGCAGTCAAGAAAATTGTTTTTGGGTGATTGAGGAAGAGTAGAGGGGAATAATAACAGTATATTCTGAATATTTTCTGGCGGGAAAGGGAGCCGGCCATGAAGGAAATGGTGCCAAACTGCAACAAGACAACAATATTCAATTTGGCTGGGCATTTCTTGTGATATTCCTATGAAACTCCGAAAATGCAAAAAGAAATCACTATTGTAATTTTAGTTTAGAGTAAGAAATGACAACGGCCGTGGCATATACTCGTGCCTGCTTGTTCATTGAAAAAGCTCTACAAATTTACAGAGGGGCAAATATGTTATGGGTTCGCCATTGAAATAAATAATGTCTTGATTATTTAGGTCTATATATACAATATACAATCTCTAAATATGAAAAGTATTATTCCTACTATAATACTAATATCCTAATTACACTTGTACAAAAATTCTATAAAATATGGTAAGAAACCTAAATATCCTAAATATACACTTTGTCCGTGTGGGATGCATGATGGTTTCTATCACACCCCGCAGTCATAGCGGGCGGTTGTCGTACGCTGAGACTGTCCCTAAAATCTTCAAACTGAACTAAGAAAAGACCCTTAGTAAAGATGTCAGCAATTTGGTACTTTGAAGGGACATGTAAGACATATACGTGTCCACGAGCTACCTTTTCGCGAACAAAATGAATATCCATCTTGATATGTTTAGTGCGCTGATGTTGGACCGGATTCCCAGAGAGATATACGACACTAATATTATCACAGTAGATCAAGGTAACTTTCTGAATAGAAAAGTGAAACTCTAATAAAATATTACGCAACCAACATGACTCAGACACCACATTGACTACGCCTCGATACTCGGCCTCCACATTGGATCGCGATAAAGTATCCTGGCATTTTGCCGATCAAGAGACCAAGTTATCACCAAGAAACATACAATAACACAGAAGTTGAACGTCTGGTATCTGGACATCCATCTCAATCAACATATGTATAAGAGACGAGAGTAGAGATTGAGGATGGATATAAATGCAACTCATAATCAAGCGTGTCCGACATGTATCATATAATGTGTTTGAGCGCATGCATGTGTTCAATCTGTGGATCATGCATAAATAAACACATTTGAGGAACTGCATGATATAATATCCCGTACTTTCGAGTCATGCTTTGAATCACTAGGCGTATGCAAATAGACATGAGGCTTGGGAAAATTTTGCTTTATTTAGGTATTCACATAAAGAGCTTAGTATATAAAAGGATGCGGTCCCAAAATAATTTAAGGATTTAAAAAAGATGTGACAACAATGACTAGTAATAATAATTGGTGTGTACCAAAGGAGGTTACAAACTAATATTATATCACATGATCATGATAATGAATGTATTAAATATGTTAAAAATGATTGATATTTAAATAAATTGAAATCAAGATTTAATTATGAATAATTTTAGGGGGACAACATTTATAGGTGGTTCCCGTAATATATTAGTTACATTTGTGGATATTAGTAAATTAGACAAGTGTTTGGTGGGCAGCCAGGTGTATTTATTTTTTGTCACATGTCAAGTTAGAATGAGTTCAAGTGGTATGCTAGTGGAGGACGTGTCTTTACAGCAATTATTTGAGACTAACTAATGCTTACAATTTGTTGTAGTGAGGAGAAAGTCATCTTGAGATGGACAAGAATGTTCCAGCAACTATATCTTACTTTGTGGAATTCATTGAAAAACTTAATTGTGCAGCAACGTTATCTCATTAATTAATCTCAAGACATCATATAGTTATCAAGCAATAGCTTGTTCTTGTAAGCTCGTGGCAGAGGGGCTGGTTCCGTCGTTGTTTGAAAGTAAGCTTGTATGGGGCACTTGTTTCATTGTGTTTGTTTGGAGGTTCCATAATCAAGGTATTTTAAGGTAAATCATTTTTTTTGGCATGTTCTAAGTACAAAACGTAAACGTAATATTGTCCCATAAATGAATCTACTTTTAGTAGTTAAGGATGTTCATGTTATTCATTCCTATTGTCAAAGCATGTCTAAATATATTCCTAAATTCTTATTGAGGTATATGGAGAAGATGTTAGTATTCGTAATGTTAATCGGAGGTGAAGCAACATTACATCACCCCGACAAACTTATAGTATCATATTATCATATCATTCATGCATTATATTCATGTATATATCTTGACCTCAAATGCATAGGGATGGAAAACGGGATACGGCACCACCTACAACTGGTACAAATATACACGATAATGATTATGCCCACATAAGTCGATATGATATGATGCCCACAGAGGCTGTTATGGTAAGGAAGATGCCCAATGAGGTCAATGATGTTATATACGCATATATATGTATGACCGCATTGTGCATGACACTTAGCCATATTATGGCCCTCAGATGCATTTTATACAGACATGATACTTATGCATATTATGGCCCTCATAGGCATTCTCTACTAGTTGGTTGTTTCTTGTCTCATGTTACTTTCAGATCTCTATTATGCTATTTTTTGTGCATGACATACTCGGTACGTCAGTCGTACTGATGTTCCTTTTGTCGGGGACCATGTGTTTCATGCCCGCAGGCTCAGGTAGACATGGTGACGGTTCGTACTAGTAGGTTGTTGGTTCAGCTGATATTGGAGCACTCTACTTGTTCCATAGTTGCAGTCGAGTTGTGGTACGATATTTGTTATATGCATAGGGGTATGGCGGGGCCATGTCCCGGTCTTATGGTGTCACATACTCTTAGAGGCTTGTAGTCAGTTGTCCTATGTATAGTAATCGTGTATGGCCATGTCAGCTTTGATATGTATATGTATATAGTTTGGGTCCTTCTGGGTGCAGAATTTTACATAACTCCTTTCCAATTTACTATTTTCATATGTCAGTAGGGTATCTCATGGCGGCCTTATGGGCCATGCGAAATTACGGATGTATGTTAAATATATGATTAGTGGTACTCGGCAAGTAAGGTCCGGGTAACCATCATGACACTCCGATTTGGGTCGTGACAAACTTGGTATCAGAGCAGGTCTGTTCTAGGGAATCTACAAGTTGTGTCTAGTAGAGTCTTATTTATGAGTGTGTTGTGCACCACATTTATAAACAAGAGGGTGCAAGTCATTTAGGGATGGTTTCCATTCTTTCATATCATAGATCGTGCAGTTGCAGTCGAGCTAAGTCTTAAGAATTCGAGTTTAACTCGTGCTTGATATTATGTCAGTAATGCCGGTTACCAAAAAAGACTTTGGTAGTTCATATTCGTAGCTAGTAACTGATTGACTTCTATAAGACGATTGATACGCCAGAAGGGCGGTATTATGTTAAATTTTTTGAAATTGTGAAGAATCGTCTCACTCATATACGGAAGATATAATGCAAGCCTGGAGAGCAAAATGTTTGTTGTGGGATACAAAAAAAAAGTAAAGTAAAGGAAGTACTAGGCACCGAAACGCAGAAGATTGTAAGGATTTTCTCTGTGAAGTGTGAACTTTATTGTGTTTATGATTACAACAACGTCGTCTTCCAATAGGGCTATGATTAGCAGGGAAATAGAGGTTGGATTGAGTGTAAATGCAAGCAGTATGCTCTCTATTGATACAGATCCATCAGAGGAGATGAGTAAGTTGTTTTCTCAGGTATCGACGAATCTAGTAGCATCAGAAGAGTTAAGGGAATCTCTCATATCATCAGTCCTACCACCAGCTCCGTCTAATTGAATATAAAGAGAGCGCTACAGGTATTGAATCAATTGATTGCCTCCCAGACATGACTTCATCCTAGATCATCCGATAGAGATAGGTCCCTTGAAGGGTCAGGGATTTTATTAGTCAGGGATCGTCGGTATTTAAAGGGTTCAAAGATGTCAATTTCCCAGGGTCAAAGTTGTAAAGGTCCAGTGAAACCATCCTGACCATCTTGTAGTCAGTATGGTCGAGTGCATGCTGGATTATTCCACAAAGGTACAGGGGTTGGTTTAGTGTGGCAGCCATGAGCGTTCTGAAGTATCCGAAGTTGATGCGCAAAGGGGAGGATAAGATGATTATGAGTTGTACAGATGAAAGTAGAAGACGTTATTGGAAAGTTTAGTAGGTTATGAAAACCTACACATTTTAGAGTGACTCTTGTTGATTAGAATGATGGAATATGTTATGTACGTGTGACCTAAATTGTAATATCTTACTTAGAATAGATTGAGAATTGTCCAAGGATATCATTAACGAGAATGGATTGCCACAATCGAATCGTGTGACGAGTGAACATCTGTAAATTTAAGAAGATCACGTAAAGTGACGTACCCAGAATAGTGAGCCCAAGCTATATATCATGATCGAGTTATCCACAGTAGTAGAAGGGACATAAGCCTCTCGTCCGTGCGTAAAGGACTAGACCGCGTATTATTGAGAATTACATATATCAATAATAGAAAGTTATGGTATGCTATAGATATTGGGCTGATAAGGTCTTTGACTTCATTGTGTAACATGTTATAATTCTAAATAACCTCTGGATAACAATAGCTTGTTGGGGGCAATTAAGGGCGAAAACTATGGAACAATCGAAGAATGGATGTAAGAAATATGAAAACAGTTAATAAGTATGAATGGAATGGTATGATCAAGTATCAAGGAATAATTGTTTTTGTTTAATGACGAGTAGAAGGAAGGATTATGACAAGGAGGATAAAGGTGAATGGGATTATATTTATGCAAGTTTCACAAAGGTATGATTACTCCAGAACAACGTAAGGACCAATGGTAAAGAAGGTACAGTAAGAACTATTCAGCCAAGGGTGACGAACCTCTGATGTTCAGGAAGATAGGATGAGAAATACTTTGAGATAAGAGACCTAATAATGATAAGACAAGAAAGCTTGACAAGTCATTGGATCATGTGACACTGTGAATTGGATCTAAACATACGAAGCATCGGTTCCACAACATATGTAGTCATACCTCTCAGAAAATATGTAACGGAAGTAACAGTGACTAAAGCTCGAGATTAGCACCTAAACAGGTGAAAAGGGGCCAATGACGCCTATGGATATAAGGTAGACATTAAAGATATATGTCAAGAGATAATGACATTATAATGAAGATAAAATGTCACAAAATATAGATGTCTATGAGCATTTTTTTTAACCGACCAAAGGTTCTACGAGATAGATAAAGTAATGGGTTACATCTTAACGGGATCAAGAAAATCTTTTCCCAAAGTGTCATTTACATAAAGTCTTAGTCATGAGGCAAGTGAAGGAATTCGAATCTAAGTATAATGACCAGGTTTGGATATAGTAGGTCAACGTCATGCAATACAATTCTTCAGAATCTTCTACGTACTGAATAAGGAAATAAGTCAACAACTCATTCTTTAAGGGGTAGTACTGTCAAGGATTTGAATCAGGAGCAATAACTCATTCTTTAAGAGGTAGTAATGCCAAGGATTGGAATCAGGAGCAATAGTTGAGATTAAGTATGTATACCAGAATGTTTTAGAATTAAGAAGAGTACAATAAGTAGGAAAATGAGTGAATAAGTGTTAAATAAGTAAGAAACGAAGTTGTTTATAATTATGAGTAGTGAGAAAGTATGAAAAAGAAGAGATATTCCTTTCAGACCATGAATGAGAGTTAACTATGATGATACGCGCACTTCAGATTCGATGACATTGTCCATAAAGTGTTCATGATTGAGATACTACAAATATAAGAGTTTCAGCACACCAGTTAGTAAACAAAGCTGAGTTGACAATAGAATCATTCACCCACAAGAGGCTTGACTAATATGAGGAATAAAGAGAGAAGTTGGCCTGAGGGAACGCATCAGTTAGGTAAGTGGGATTCCGATTAAAGGATTCAGATAATGATAGCCCTATAACTTATAATACAGTAGGGTCATCCCTCATATTGGAAGAAAAGGAACGTCGTGATGAAGATCTATTTTTTTAAAAAGATCAGGAAAGATATTTGATAAAAGGAGAACCGCAACGTTCGAGTATAGTGGGAGAGGGACCCCCAGGTAGAAGGTCCATTTGTGTATTCCCAATGTAGCAGGATTACGAGACAAGATTATGACGTAGATCAATTGCTCACGATATTCCATTCACCATGGATCTACTAAGATGTATCATGATCTCAAAGGTATGTACTGGTGTAATGACATGAAGAGGAACATTGTATTAATTGTTAGCAAGTAAACGTAGAGCACCAAAAGTCCAGCGGCTTGACTCAGAACATTGAGATCCCGGTGTGGAAATGGGAAATGATTGATATGGATTTCATTACGGGTTTACCTCGCTCTTATCATAAGTTTGATTCTATTTGGGTGATTATTGATATACTGACCAAATCAACTTAATCCCTGGAGGTCAAAACTTCCTACACAACCGAGGACTACGCAAAGTTGTACGTTAAGGAGATTATTTACCTTCATAGTATGCCTATTTCTATTATATCTTACCGAGGTGCACAATTCACAACTAATTTCTGGAGATCATTTTAAAAAGAGTTTGGACACTCAAGTTAATCTTAGCACAACTTTCCACCCTCAGTCAGACGGGTAGGCTGAACGTACGATCCAAACGCTCGAGGACATGCGATAAGCTTGCATATTGTCCTTCAAGGGAAGTTGGGATGATCATTTATTTCTTATTGAATTTGCGTGCAATAGCAGTTATCATGCTAGTATTAAAATGACTATATATGAAGCTTTTTATGGACATAAATGTAAATCTCCTATCAGATGGTTCGAAGTAGGCGAATCAAAATTATTTGAGCATGATCTATTGCCCCAAGCCATAAATAAAGTGAAGTTTATCCAGGAATGGATGTTAACCGCTCAGAGTCGTCAGAAGTTATATTCATATGTGCGATGGCTGGACATAGAGTTCCAAGTAAATGGTTGGGTCTTCTTGAAGATTTCTCCTATAAAGGGTGCAATGAGATTTGAAAAAAGGGAAAGCTCAGCCCAAGATATATTGGGTCATATCGCATAATTCGACGAATTGGCCAAGTGGCTTACAAATTGAAATTGCCTCCGGAGTTAGAGTTTATTCATCCGATTTTACATATTTCTATGTTATGAGCGTGTGTTAGGGATCATTCCAGGATTGTACCGATTGACGATATGAAAGTTACATAGGACCTATCATAATGAAGAGGTTCCAATTTCCATCTTAGATCGACAAGTACGTAAGTTGAGGACTAAAGAAATAACCCCCATGAAAGTCTTATGGCAGAATAAGAATGTAGAAGAAATGACATGAGAGGCAGAAGAGGAAATGAAGCATAAATATCCTTACCTATTTCAAACCAAACACTGAAGTTCCGCGAGAAACATAAGGTGAGTTCTATTTTTTATTATTATAATTAATGTTTGATAACCATAAGCCTGAATGAAGAACCCAGACTTGTTCTCATACAACATTTTCACAGACAAATAAGATATTAATTTCTATGTGTTTTGTGCGTTGATGTTGGACAAGATTTCCTGATAAGTATATCATACTCACATTATCATATTAGACAACTGTTGCTTTTTCTATCGGATAATGAAAAAACAGGAGATTATAGAGCCAACATGATTCAGGTACCGCATTAGCTACCCCTTGGTATTCTGCTTCAGCACTCGAATGAGATAGTATCGGCGGGCGTTTTGATGACCATGAAATGAGGTTGGCTCCTAAAAATACAAAATAACTAGAGGTGGAACATCGTTTGTCTTGTCAGCTACCCCAATCAGCATATGTATAAGCAGTGATACCAAAAATGGTGGACTTATATAGATGCAATCCAAAATCAAGAGTACAATTGACATACCGCATAATTCATTTAAGTGTCCCCATATGTTATTCCTTCGGATCATGCATATATAAACAAACTTGTTAAACTGTATAGAAGATATCTGGTCTCGTGAAGGTAAGATACTGCAAGTCCCCTACTAGGATGCGGTAATGTGTTCGGGCTTAGTTTTGCCTTTCTATCAACCGGTGTATGTGGCGATTTTCACGAGGACATACCGGCTTTGTCAATGATCTCCTAGGCGTATTTCTTTTGACAATAAAACAGATCACCTACATATTGAGTGACAGTGATGCCCAAAAAATAGTTTAACGGGCCCCAATCCTTCATAAAAAATTTCGAAGCAAGAAATGTCATAATAGACTGGCAAAGTGACTCGGATAACTGTTAGGACCGTGTCCAATTGCTCACGCAAGTGTACGTATCATTCACAAGTATCGTCCACAGAGACTGGTTTCTAATTACCGAACATCTATTATAGATTATCTATTTGGCAAACGATATTTGATTTGGATTTTTATCTAACTACTAGAATAATTGCGAGAAGTAATCTAAATTATTGGGGTTTAATCAGTTATGAAGGAATTAGGGCTTTCAAAATCCTCGACTATCCACTCTATTCAATCCTTAATGCAACTAGAATGACTTCTTCTATGTTAAGGTATCGGTTAACTAGACTGTCTTATATTCCGGTTAGGATATATAATCGCTCAACCCCAGTGCAGAACCCTTCTATATTTCTATGATAGGATTTACCACATAGGAGGATTAAGAACAGTAACCTATAATGCTACACAAGTATCGGGGTACTTTCGTCCACGATTTTAACCTATGTCTATTCAATTACAACATATCCAAATCTCTCCTCTCGGTTCTTGATTCGAAATCATATAGGTTATGATAATTAGTGATCAATTAACTATCAAACATTCATACAAATTATTGAATAAATCTTAATCAAGTGAAGAAGAAATCAAACTAATGCATTAAGTCATGAGATAGAGTTTCAAGCGATTCAAAAGGAAGACCCTAATAAAGTGTTTAACTCCTATCCATAGTCACACTAAGAACTAATACAATTCCAAGCATAAACTGAATTAAAAAGAAAGAAAGAAAAGTACTGTGAACTAAGTCTCCAATTGTAGCTTTCAATCCTTGTCCTGTGATGTGTTTTGTTAGAATGATCAATTCCCCTCATTAGACTAATCCCTAGGGCTTAAGTATGTTGCAAATTTCGTGCCCTATGGACCCTTCTGTCCTTGGCCAAATTTACTTCGGATCTGAAATTCCCCGCGTTGGCACCGCGGTCCTATAGAATAGCACCGCGGTGCCGAAGGTCCTGCAACCTCTCAGTAATTATGGCACCGCGGTCCTGTATGAACGGCACTGCGGTGCTGAAGTCTTTTATCCTGAATTGCCAACTTTCGTCCTTTTTGCCTCGGGACCCTCCTTTTGTTCCCACTTTTCGCTCATTTTCATCATTTTGCCTTTTTGAACTTATGTGACTAAATAGAAAGAAAAACGATCCTAACACGACACTTATTTAAACGAAAATGGAAAAAAATACTAACTAAAAATGACTCAAAAAATGTATACAAAATACACCTAACAAATACCCCCAAACTTAACCCTTTGCTCGCCCTCGAGCAAATATCAAAACAAAAACAAATAAATAAAATTGAAAAGACTCAAAGACTCAAATCAAGCAGCTGCAGCTGCAGCTGCACAAGGTTACTTAGAAAAGCATGAACGTCAGTTGGGATAATATATTGGAACATACATAGCATGAACTTAGCAATCTAGAATTTCACGTCAGATTTCGCAAATTCATTTAAATCATAATCAATGGAAGCATGAACATCTACCCTATGCATGTCAATTTTATTTATTTCCATGGGTCTTTTACTTGCTATTCTCCACTAATCATAGACATACATTCTAGAGATCTTCAGGATTTTCATGGTTGTAATGTAGGCTTAGGCAGGGGTAGATAAAAGTAGGCATTTAAGCTCAATTTACGTACCATAAACGTTTTTCTCATTCAACCATTTTGTCCTTCTTTTTGGTATTCTTTTCCATTCATATCTATCATTTCCCTCTTCTCTTTTTGAGAGCTTGAAACAAATTCACATAGGCACCCCCAAACTTAAGCTTTTACATATATATATTTATCTTTTTATTGGGGTGCATCACCTTTTTCACTCTCTTTTTGTATTTCTTTTTCATTATTTTTCATCCTTATTTTCAATTACTGCTTATGACACACAAGGGAATCATGGGGTGTCAAAGAAAACAACTTATTTTAGGCTCAAAGGGGCTGACTAGGGATACAATTTACTGCATGGTAGATAATAAAAGGTAAGAAAGACTAACAAAGAAATGTCTGAATCATCTCCCTAAACATGTATGTCTTAACTATTTCGCCTCAAATAACAAGCAAGCAGACTTCATAGACATTTTTCACAATTGACAACACATAGGCTAAGCACAAGATATTCCAAATAATTAGATTTGCATGAATTTTTGGCATATCTAACTTAAACACATAGATTTTAGCTTCTAATTCCATTACATTATCTCACTTAATTCACTAGGAGTTTCAAGCAACTACATCATGCATGATCATAAAAAAAATTGACTCATATAGACACAATAAAAGACACAAAAACTCAATCAAAACGACTCAAAAACAGACATAAAGAAAATAAAAATAAAACCCCCCCAAACTTAAATGACACATTGTCCCAAATGTGTAACGACTCAAAAATAATAAAGGAACGACTTACAGACAATAGCGATTCAAAATGGTGGAGGTGGCGGCGGATACTGCATTGAGACGGTATCTGTGGGAAGGGATTTGGTGATCTAGGGCTTTTTTATTTCAGAAATCGCGCTTCGGCACCGCGGTACTACATAATGGCACCGCGGTCCTACAGAATGGCACCGCGGTGCCTAAAGTACTGTGACCTTTCTGAACATTCGACACCGCGGTCCCGAAGAATGACACCGCGGTGCCAACCCGATTCTGTATTTTCCACCTTTTTCTTCCTGCTCATTCTCCAATTCCCGCACCTGTCATCACATCACAACCAAAAAAATATCAAAAGTGAGACTGTTCAATTTAAACTAATTGCAGAATTTAAACATTGGGTTGCCTCCCAAGTAGCGTTGTCTTTAACGTCTTGTAGCCGGACGCAGGTTCCTTATCAAATCATTGGGATAAATTAACCCCACAACCTATCCACTTAAAAATAATTTTCCTCTTCCTCACTCTATTTTTCTTTTTCACATCATTGGGTTCAGTAAGATTTACCTGTTTGTCAGCTTTCATGTCATGAACTTTTGTTGCAGCTTTCAAACTAGCCTGCGGGTTCACAACTGTAGGAATGATCTCCGTAGTGTTGGTCTGTGCTTGCTGAACTGATGTGTCAGTTGTTCTTACTGCGCAACACTTATTGCTGGCCGGGAACTCAATGGTGAATTTGAACACCTTAAATACCATCTCTTCATCCTGAACCCGTAGTCAGAATTCTCCCTTCTCCACATCGATTAGAGCTCTGCCCGTGGCTAGGAATGGTCTCCCCAAAATGATGGGTATTTCATCATCTTCCTCCATGTCAAGAATGAGGAAGTCTGCTGGGAAGAAGAACTTTCCCACCTTGACAAGCACATCTTCCACTATACCTCTAGGGTGCATCACGGTTCGGTCAGCCACCTGCAGATTAAATGTGGTTGGTTTTTCTTCCCCCAAACTCAATCTCTTGAACACAGACAGAGGCATGAGATTGATACTAGCCCCTAAGTCCCAAAGTGTCCTGTTGCATGTTACTTTGTCAATAGTGCAGGGCAGGGTGAAGCTTCCTGGATCTTTCAACTTATGAGGCAATTTTTTTTGTAAGATGGTGTTGCACTCCTCTGTCAGCGCTACTGTCTCATAATCCACCAACCTTATCTTTTTCCCAAGTATCTCCTTCATGAATTTGAAGTATGCGGGCATTTATTCTAACGCCTCAATGAAGAGGATATTGATGTGAAGCTTCTTAAATACCTCCAAGAACTTGGAGAACTGCTTGTATATGTGTTAGCGATATTTCGACTGTTCACGCAAGCGTACGCATCGTTCACAAGTAATATAGTCTGTAAGACCGAATATAAATCCACAGACCGATTTCTAAATCGTTCATCTATTTTATGTTATCTATTTGGCAATCGATATTTGATTGGAGTTTTATTTAACTACTAGAATAATTGCAAGATTTAAACTAATAAAGTTGTATGTCGATTATGAATGAATTAGGGCTTCCAAAATCCTCGACTATCCACTTTATTCAATCCTTAATGCGACTAGAATGATTCTTCTTCTTTGTTAAGATATAGCGGTTACCTAGGTATCTTATATTACGTTAGGACATATAATCACTCAACCCCAGTGCAGAACCCTTCTATATTTCTATGATAGGATTTACCGCATAGGAGGATTAAGAACAGTAACCTATAATGCTACACAAGTATCGGGGTACTTTCGTCCGCGATTTTAACCTATGTCTAGTCATTTACAGCATATCCAAATCTCACCTTTCAGAATTTTGATTCGAAATCATATAGGTTATGATAATTAGTTTTGATTCGAAATCATATAGGTTATGATAATTAGTGATCAATTAATTATCAAACATTCATACCAAATATTGACTAAATCTTAATCAAGCGAAGAAGAAATCAAACTACTGCATTAATTCATGAATAAAGATTTCAAGCGATTCATAAGGAAATCCCTAATAGAGTGTTTAGCTCCTAGCCATAGTCACGCTAAGAACTAACACAATATCCATACATAGACTGAATTAAAATCGAAAGAAAGAAAATTACGTAGAACAAAGTCTCCAATTGTAACTCTAAATCCGTCTTGTGTTGTGTTGTGTTGTAGAATGACCAACCAACCTCATAGCATCAATCCCTAGGGCTTAAATATCCTCTAATTTTCGTGCCCTATGGACCAATCTGCCCTTAGCTAATTTGCCTTCGGAACTAAAATTTCCCGCGTCAAGGCCAGTGTTATGGCACGCGGCATGATGCCTAAACTCTGCGACTTCGGCACAAATGGCACCGCAATGCTGAAAGTTCTGTGGCTTCTCGGTAAATCTGGCACCGCGGTTCTGCAAAGCGGTGCTGCCTTCTTTTGCTCTGAGTTGCCAACTTTCGTCCTTTTCACCTCGGGAGCACCTTTTTGTCCATTACTCGTTCCTTTTTGTCATTTTGCCTTTTTGCACCGTTGTGATTCAAAAGAAGGAAAAACAAACCTACTACTATACTAAACACAACACAAATGAGTAAAATACCAACTAAAAATGACTCAAAAGGCGTATCCAAAATACGCTTAACAAACACCTCTAAACTTAACCTTTGCTCGCCCTCGAGCAAAGATAAAAAAAAACAAAGATACAAAAATAAAAGACTCAAAGACTCAAGTCACGCAGCTGCACAAGGTTACTTAGAAACACATGAACGTCAGTTGGGATAATATGTAGGAACAGATATAGCATGAAATTCAGCAATCTAGAATTTCAAGTCAGATATTTCGCAAATTCATTTCAATCACAAGTAATGGAAGCATGAATACCTAACCTATGCATGTCAATTTCATTTAGTTCTACGGTCTTGTGTACTTGTTATTCTCCACTAATCATAGACATACATACTAGAGAGCCTCAAGACTTTTTAGGGTTGTAATGTAGGCTTAGGCAGGGGTAGACAAAATTAGACATTTAGGCTCAATTTATGTACCATAAGCATTTTTCTCATTCAACCGTTTTGTCCTTCTTTTTGGTATTCTTTTCAGTTCATACCTATCATTCTTTTTTTCTCTTTTTGAGAGCATGAATCAATTCATATAGGCACCCCCAAACTTAAGATTTTACATTTTTTTATTGCGGTACATCACTTTTTCACTCTCTTTCTGTATTTTTTTTCCAGTCTTTTTCATCCAAATTTTTCAATTACTGCTTATGGCACACGAGGGAATCATGGGGTGTCAAAGAAAACAATTTATTTTAGGCTCAACGGGGCTGACTAGGGATACAATTTATTGTCAGGATAGGTAATGAAGGGTAAGAAGGGCTATCAAAGAAATGCTTGAATCATCTCCCTAACATGTACATCTTAACTATTTCGCCTCAAATAACAAGCAAGCAGACTTCACAGACATTTTTCAGTTGACAACACATAGGTTAAGCATCAAATATTCCAAATAATCAAATTTTCATAAATTTTTGGCATAAGCACACAAATTTTAGCTTCTTATTTCACTACATTATCCCACTTAGTTCACTAGGCGTTTCAAATAAGCACAACATGCATTATCATAAAAAAAATTGACTCACATAAAATACAAAAACAACAAAAGACTCAAATAGATACAAAAATAAAATAAAACTCCCCCACCCCCCACCCCCCCAAACTTAAACTACACATTGTCCCAAATGTGTAAAAGACTGAAAAATTAAAATGGGACGACTTACAGACATACAACGGCTCAAAATGGTGGTGGTGGCGGCAGATACTGCATTGTCCATTGGGTGAACATAGAACTCAAATTATCAACACGCTGGATCAGGTGTTTGTTAGACGTATTTTATATACACTTTTTGAGTCATTTTTAGTAAGTCTTTGGCCCATTTTTGTACAAATATGTGTCATGTTAGGAGAGATTTTCTTTATTTTGAGTCACATTAATTTAAAATGGCACATTGGTGAAAAAAAGCAAAAAGAGGGCAAAAACAGAGATTTCAGAGCAAAAATAGACGAAAAGCTGGCACCCCGGGCAAAGTACAGGGCGGCGTCGTGGCGCCAGTCCATCAGGAGCAGCAGGGCCACGGCGCCCAGATCGCTGGATAGCTGCAGGAGTTTTGGCGCCACGGCGCCGGTCTCAGGGCTGTGGCGCCGACGCGGGTTTTCAGCCAAATCCGAATGGGAATGGGCCAAGACCAAGAGAGAAAAGTTGAGAACATTTTTTGAGGATATATAAAGGTCTTAGGGCAGATTTTTGAAGGGTTCCACAATCCCTAACTCTACAAAACACATAGTTCTTGAAAGCTTCAAGATTGGAGGCTTGTTCTTGAGTAATTCTTTTTCTTACTTTATTTATTTTTCAGTTTATGTTGGATAATATTTTAGTTCTTAGCATGTCTATGGCTAGGAGCTAAACTTTAATTAGGGCTTTCCATTTGAATCACGTGAACCTCGTTTTATGATTTAATGCATGGTTTTGGTTTCTTCTTTATTGCTTTGATTGCTTGGTAATTAATTGATCACTAATTATCATCACATATATAATTTATAATCGAGATCCGAAAGGGGAGATTGTGAATATGATATAGTTGAATAAACATAGGTTAAAATCGTGGACGAAAGTACCCCGATACTTGTGTAGTTTAATAGGTTATTGTTCTTAATCCTCCTTTGTGGTAAATCTTATCATCGAAAGATAGAAGGGTTCTGCATCGGGGTTGAGTGTTTATATATCCTAACCAGAATATAAAACGGTTTAGTTAACCTGTTATCTCAATATAGAAGAAGAACATTTATCATTGCATTAAAGATTAAAGCGAGCGGATAGTTGAGGAGATTGGAAGCCCTATTTCCACCATATCTGATTTAAGTAAAGTAATTTAGTTAACTTTTATAATTATTTAGTAGTCATAGATACAAACAACCATCAAAATATCGATCACCAAATAGATACCATAGGATAGAAATTGGTAATTGAACACTAATCCCTGAGGACGATATTCGGTCTTATCCAGACTATATTACTTATCACGATACGTGCACTTGCGTTAAGCGTGTGGATAAATCGCTAACAAGTTTTTGGCGCCGTTGCCGGGGATTGGCGTAGTTCAATATCAATCTATATTCTTAATTTCTAATTTGGTTTTTATTTTCTTTTATTTTATTTTATTTGTGGAATCGTGCGCCGTGATACGCTTGTTGATTTTGATCTATTTTAGGTATCTAGTTTATGCGAAGAAGAAGATGAGAAGATACACTTGTTCCCTTCAACCCTGAGATCGAGAAGACTTGCAAGCAGAATCTGCGAAACAAAAGAATCTTGGACTTAATAGTCATGGGGAATCGACAGAATAATAATGAGATGAATGAAGAGATGGATGATCACCAACCCAACCAAGGAATACCCCCAGGGTTGCAGAATGATGAAGGGGAAAGAGTTCAGGTCCAGGCAGAAAGGAGTCTGGAAGACTATGTGCTACCAAGAGTGAATGGAGCACAAACATACATAAGGCTCCCAGCAATAGGAGCGAACAATTTTCAAATAAAGCCTGCGATCCTGAGCATGGTGCAGCATACAGTTCAATTTGGAGGGTTACCATCTGAAGACCCACATATGCACATTGCAAATTTCTTGGAACTGTGTGCAACGTTCAAATATAATGGTGTTACTGATGACGCCATCTAGTTGAGGCTCTTTCCCCTCTCACTCAGGGATAGAGCAAAGGTTTGGTTCAATTCCCTACCTACAGATTCTATATTTACATGGCAGGATCTGGCACAAAAGTTTCTGGCAAAGTTCTTTCCACCTTCCAAAGCAGCCAAGCTGAGAGGAGAGCTGAACAATTTCTACCAGACTGATGGGGAGTCACTATATGAGGCTTGGGAGAGATTTAAAGATATGCAGAGAAAGTGTCCACATCATAGCATTGAACTGTGGAATTTGGTCCATATTTTCTACAATGGGCTAAGTGGGACAACAAGAACCATCATTGATGCAGCTGCAGGTGGAACCTTCATGAAGAAGACAACACATAAGGCCCATGATTTGCTAGAAGACTTGACCACTATAACCATGTGCCAGATGATAGAGGGGTAAGTGGAAGGAGAGCGATAGGAGTTCATGAGATCGATGCCCTTACAGTGTTAAATGCATAGGTTGCTCTCTTGACCAAGCAACTTCAGCAGAACACAATGTCGGTGAATGCAGTTCAGATGCCAATGAATTGTGAGATTTGTGGGGGTCCTCATACTTTTGATAGGTGCCCATCAGCAGACCCCAACAACATCCCTATTGAGTAAGCAGAATGTCAGGCAGTGGGAAATTATCAGAGGCCCCAGAACAATCCTTATTCAAACACTTACAATCCGGGGTGGAGGAATCACTCAAACTTATCATGGAGGGGTGACCAGGGGAAGCAGAGTCAATACATGCCAATACCAGAATCAGCAACTATTTAATCAGGCCTCATCTTCACAACAGTTCAGTGCACCTTCCCCACAAGAAAAGCCAGATGAATTGCGAGCAGCCTTGTTGGCACAAATTCACAGACCCGGTTCATGGCAGAGACAAGGTCATCAATAAGGAACTTGAAAACCCAAGTTGGACAGCTAGCAAAAATGGCAAAAAACAGGCCACATGGCACTCTTCCCGATGTCTGAGAGATAAATCTCGGAGAAGTGTCATGCGATGCTGAGAAGTGGGAAAGCGATTAGAACGATTGCTCCCGAACTGCGGTGGGGGTGAAAAGGAAGCTGAGATTGAGAAGGAGGGGGTTATTGATAACCGCCCTATTTTAGAGGAGGCTCCACCAGTTCCAGTAAGGGAGTACACAGAGAAGATCCCATATCCTCAGAGGCTTCAGAGAAAGACCCAAGATAAGCAGTTCTCAAAGTTCCTAGAGGTTTTCAGGAAATTGCATATCAATATCCCCTTCATTGAAGTGTTGGAACAATTGCCTACCTACTTCAAATTTATGAAGGAGATCCTTGGAAAGAAGAGGAAACTGGTGGAATATGAGACCATAGCACTAACTGAGGAGTTTAGTGCCATTTTGCAGAAGAAGCTGCCCCCAAAGTTGAAAGATTCGGGGAGTTTCACCCTACCTTGCACGATAGGGAATGTGAGTTGCAACATGGCATTATGTGATCTAGGGGCTAGCATAAACTTGTTACCCCTATCTGTATTCAAGAAGCTGGGATTGTGATTGATCAAGCCAACTACAGTGAATCTACAGCTAGCGGACAGATCAGTGGTGCATCCTTTAGGCATCATTGAAGATGTGCTCATCAAAGTGGGGAAGTTCTTCTTCCCAGCAGACTTTCTCATCCTCGACATGGAGGAAGATGATGAAATTCCCATTATTTTGGGACGGCCATTCCTCGCCACTGGGAGAGCATTGATTGATGTGGAAAAGGGCGAGCTAAAATGAGAGTTGAGGACAAGGAGATGATATTTAAAGTATTTAAACCCTCCATTGAATCCTCAGTCATAAGCAAATGTCTCGCAGTCAGCACAGCTGACACATCATTTGAGCCAACACAAGCCAAAACCAAGGAGAGCAGTCCGCCAACACAAGTAAGTATTTCTAAACATCCTCTTGAGAAAAAAAATACAAATAGAAGGCTAAAAAGAAAGATGATCACGAAATGGATAGACTGTGGGGTTAAATTACCCCAGGCTTCTTAATTAGGAACTTGAGTCCGGCTATAAGACGTTAAAGACAACGCTACTTGGGAGGCAACCCAAGGTTTAACATTTATGCATTTTTAGCTTAGTTAGAACAGTCTCACGTCTGGTATTGTTTTTGATGTTGTGATGCTAGGTACAAGGACAAAAACGTGGAGCACAAAACGAGAAGGGAGAAAAAGAGTGCAGCGCCATGGCGCCCAGACTCAGGGACATGGCGCTGAAAGTCCAGAGAGACTCGGAAGTTTGGGCGCCATGACGCCCAGAGTTCAGACAGTTGCGGAAGCTTGGGCGCCACTGCGCCGGTCTCAAGACCGTGGCGCCGTTACGTCCACTAAGAATGATTGAATTGAATTTGCGAAATATTTGACTTAAGAGTTTTAGAATGCTAAAAATCCATGTTATATGTTCCTGCATATTATCCTACTAACATTCATGCTTTTCTAGTGGCAATTGTGCAGCAGATTGATCAGTGTCTTTGAGTCCTTTTATTTTATTTTCTTTCGTGTTTTTGTCTCTATTTCTGATCTTTACTCGAGGGCGAGCAAACGTTAAATTTGGGGGTGTTTGTTAGGCATATTTTATATACACCTTTTGAGTCATTTTTAATTAGTCTTTGGCCCATTTTTGTAAAAATATATGTCATGTTAGGATATATTTTCTTTCTTTTGAGTCACGGTGGTTTAAAATGACACATTGGCGAAAAGAAGCAAAAAGAGGGCAAAAACAAAGGTTTCAGAGCACAAAGAGACGAAAAGCTGGCACCCCGGGAAAAGTACAGGGCGGCGCCATGGCGCCAGTCCATCAAGAGCAGTAGGGCCACAGCGCCCAGATCGCTGGACAGCTGCAGGAGTTTCGGCGCCACGGCGCCGGTCTCAAGGTCGTGGCGCCGACGCGGGTTTTCAGTCAAATCCGAATGGGAATGGGCCAAGACCAAGAGGGAAAAGTTGAGAACATTTTTGGAGGATATAAAAAGGTCTTAGGATAGATTTTTGAAGGGTTCCACAATCCCTAACTCTACACAACACATAGTTCTTGAAAGCTTCAAGATTGGAGGCTTGTTCTTGAGTAATTTTTTTTCTTACTTTATTTATTTTTCAGTTTATGTTGGATAATATTTTAGTTCTTAGCATGTCTATGGCTAGGAGCTAAACTTTAATTAGGGCTTTCCATTCGAATCACGTGAACCTCGTTTTATGATTTAATGCATGGTTTTGGTTTCTTCATTATTGATTTGATTGCTTGGTAATTAATTGATCACTAATTATCATCACATATATAATTTATAATCGAGATCTGAAAGGAGAGATTGTGAATATGATATAGTTGAATAAACATAGGTTAAAATCGTGGACGAAAGTACCCCGATACTTGTGTAGTTTAATAGGTTATTGTTCTTAATCCTCCTTTGTGGTAAATCTTATCATCGAAAGATAGAAGGGTTCTGCATCGGGGTTGAGTGTTTATATATCCTAACCAGAATATAAAACGACTTAGTTAACCTGTTATCTCAATATAGAAGAAGAACATTTATCATTGCATTAAAGATTAAAGCGAGCGGATAGTTGAGGAGATTGGAAGCCCTATTTCCACCATATCTGATTTAAGTAAAGTAATTTAGTTAACTTTTATAATTATTTAGTAGTCATATATACAAACAACCATCAAAATATCGATCACCAAATAGATACCATAGGATAGAAATTGGTAATTGAACATTAATCCCTGAGGACGATATTCAGTCTTACACAGGCTATATTACTTGTCACGATACGTGCACTTGCATTAAGCGTGTGGATAAATCGCTAACAGTGTTGATGGTCTTACATCATTTGCTCTTGATTCCGCAGCATCTTTGTTGGTTCAAGAGCATTTGCTCCATCATTGGCATTGGAGGCTCTAAGGACAGGAGAGGCTGATGGCTGCTTTCGCCTGCTTCATTGTGTGCATCTGTCTCTTCCTTATACATGGTTGTTGGGTTTGCTGCTGCTGGGCCCCTTCCCCTTGCTGCTGGTCCTGGGTTGGGGTCAAGGAAGGAGTGCACTAAATTGTAGGTCACAGCAGACTGACTCTTCTCTAGGATATCAGTGGCGAATGTTGGGACTCCATGCCTATCACATAAGGCAGTAATGAGTTAACCATGCCCCAATTTGCCAGTAATAGTCATCATACTAATCTCTCTTATGTTCTGCACTATTTCTCTCCCCACATCAATTGTCATGCCCGTCATGATTCCATAAATGAGCTTGATTCTGTCTGAGTGCACATTTGTAAAATAAGTTGATGGAATCAAGCGTGCACTTATGAAATATAGCCATCCTTTAGTTGTTCTATTAAATTGGCATCGGGCAAGTCTCTTGGATCCGTTGCGGGCAGAACTAAACTCAGCGCCTGGGTAGCACAATGTATGTGCAACTACATCCCATATGATGTGGTTGACGTTTCGTGACCAACTTCTGAAATGATTTGGATTATCGCCTCGGTCCTCCACATCATAGGTCCTTAGTATCGCATTTACTATTTCGGAACTAGCAGGCACATATTTCCCTCTAACAAAGCACCGTCCATCCTCTTGCTCGGGGTAGTTCGCATAGAACTCCCTCACAAGGCTACAATTTTGAAGTGAGATCCTTTCTGGATTGGTGAACCTTCTCCACCCATTTGCCTTGATCATGGCCCTAATAGGCTCGTAGTTGTCATCATCATCAAATGGTCTGGCTTGGTAATCCATGCCTCTTTCTGGTATCAATGCCCTAGTGCTAATCTTGTTGTATCGATCCTCTGCCTGTTTGTTGGCGAATCGAGTCACATCATAGTCTGGGGCGGATGAAGATGCTGAAGCTCTCGAAGTTCGTTTCCTAGAGGCCATAGTGAAGGTTGTTGGAAAATTTTCAGCAGCGTTTCCTTTGTTTCTTTGAGGTTTCCCAACAACTCTCACATCACACAACATCAATAACCAAGAAAAACCGGACCACATCAACAATACACAACAATTACACCACAATAAGCCTCAATACACACAACTACACAACACAATAATACCCAACACACACCCACAATCACCCAACACCCTACCACAAGACCGTACACCCCCAAACTTGCAAGTTACTTTTCCTACTAGCCTTGAAATTACAAGAACAATGATGCAGATTACCTTTTTGAAGAGTTGTTCTTCACCAATTTCTTGACCCAATTGAAAGGAATGATGGTGGTGCAAGATGTGAGGGTTTGTGTAGGGATTTTTGGAAGAATTTGAGGAAGTTTGTGGGAGATTTTTATGGGGAGAGAAAGGGATTTTTTTTACTTTTTAGAGAGATGAATGAGTTGTGTTTGTGTGGAAAAAGATTTGGGGGATTAGGGCTTTTAATTTGGAAATCTCGTCCCGACACCGCGGTACTGCCTGATGTCACCGTGGTGCCAAAAGTACTGTGGCCCTTCTGATTATTAGGCACCGCGGTATTGCGTAATGGCATCGTGGTGCATAAACTCCTGCGACCCCTTTGAACAATCGGTACCGCGGTCCTGCACAATGGCACCGCGGTGCTCCCTCGATTCTGTGTTTCCATCATCTTCTTCGTGCTTAGTGTCTCATTCCTTCACCTGGCTTCACAACACAACAAAAATATACCAAACGTGAGACTGTTCTAATTAAACTAAATTGCATAATTTAAAAAATTGGGTTGCCTCTCAAGTAGCGCTGTCTTTAACGTCTTGTAGCCGGACGCAGGTTACTCATTCAATCATTGGGGGTATTTTAACCCCACAACCTATCCATTTCAAAATCATCCTCCTCTTTCTCACTCTGTTTTACTTTTTCACGGGAGGGGGTTCAGTAAGACTTACCTGTTCGACGGCTTTCATGGCATTCTTTTTTGTTTCAGCATTCTTGCTGATATGTGGGTTCACCACTGTATGAATGATTTCCTAGTTTTGGCATGTCTTTGGTGACTATTTTGTGGCGATCGCGAAACACTTGTTGATGGCTTGGGATTCAATGGTGGAATTGAACACTTTGAACACCATCTCTTCCTCTTGAACCATTAGTCTCAGTTCTCCCTTTTCTACATCAATCAGGGCTCTTCCAGTTGCAAGGAATGGTCTCCCCAAAATGATGGGTATTTCATCATCTTCCTCCATATCAAGAATGAGGAAGTCTGCTAGGAAGAAGAACTTTTTCATCTTGACCAGCACATCTTCTATTATACCTCTGGGTGCACTACGGTTCGGTCGGCCAACTGCAAATTCACTGTGGTTGGTTTGGCTTCACCCAAACCCAATCTCTTGAAGACAGACATAGGCATGAGATTGATACTAGCCCCTAGATCACACATCGCCTTGTTGCATGTCACCTTACCAATAGTGCAGGGCAAGGTGAAGCTCCCTGGATCCTTCAGCTTAGGATGTAGTTTCTTTTGCATGATGGCACTGCACTCCTCTGTCAAAGATATTGTCTCATAATCCGCTAGCCTTCTCTTTTTTCCAAGTATCTCCTTCATGAATTTAAAGTAGGCTGGCATCTGTTCTAGTTCTTCAATGAAGGGGATATTTATGTGAAACTTCTTAAACACCACCAAAAACTTAGAGAACTGCTTGTCAATTGCCTTCTTTTGTAACCTCTGAGGGTAAGGGATTCTATCAACGTACTTCCTCAAAGGTGTTCGTGGAGCTGTCTCAACTGTAGGGCGGTCCTCAGTAACCCCCTCATTCTCTATCTCATCTTTTTTCTCACACTCCTTCTCACTTACCACTGCGGGCTGGGGAGCAACCTGCTCCAACTGCTTTCCACTCCTCAACAATGTTGTTTGACACTACTCTCTAGGATTTACCTCTGTATTGCTTGGGATAGTGCCCTGCGGCCTGTTGGTTGCCATGTTTGCCAGTTGTCCAACCTGCGTTTTCAGGTTCTGAGAGCGGACCTAGTTTCAGATATGAACTGATTCTGCGAATTGGTAAGTGTCAGCAATGCAGCTCTCATGTCATCATACTTCTCCTGTTGTGTAGGTGGTCTAAATTGCTGGGATAAAGTGACCTGATTTTTTGCACCTGTAGGTTCTGGTAACCACCTTGATATGGTTGCTGCTGAGGCTGATCGTTCCTCCACGAAAAGTTAGGGTGATTTCTCTACCCTGGGTTATATGTGTTGGAATTATAAGGCCTCTGAAAGTTCCCAACCGCATGTACCTGCTCCATTGGCACATTATTAGGGTCTACCGCTGTGCATCTGTCAAAGGAATGCGGTCCACCACAAATTTTACAATTCACTGGCATCTGGACTGCATTCAGACATGGTGTTCTGCTGCAGTTGCTTCGTCAGAAGGGCCACATGTGCATTCAAGGCAGTGATGGCATCTATTTCATGTATGCCCATAGTCTTCTTGCTATTCAATGACCTGTCATCTGCCCCTTGATGATTATTGGCAGCCATGTCTTCTAGTAAGTCAAGTGCCTCATTGGCACTCTTTCTCATGAACGATCCACCTGCTGCATCATCAATGATGGTACGAGTAGTACCACTCAGTCCATTATAAAAAATGTGGACCAGCATCCACTTCTCTATGTCATGATGTGGGCACTTCCTTTGCAAATTCTTGAATCGCTCTCATGCATCATAAAGTGACTCACCATCCACCTGGTAGTAATTGTTCAGCTCTACCCTTAACTTTGCAGCCTTGGAAGGAGAGAAGAACTTTGCCAGAAACTTTTCGGCCAGGTCCTGTCAGGTAATAACGGAGTTGGCAGGCAGTGAGTTCAACCAGCTTTTGGCTCTATCCCTCAGTGAGAACGGAAAGAGCCTCAGTCTAATGGCATCGTCAGTAATGCCATTGTATTTGAAAGTGGCACACAGCTCCAGAAAGTTTGCAATGTGCATGTAGGGATCTTCATATGGCAGTCCCCCAAATTGTACCGTGTTATGGACCATGCTCAGGATGGCTGGCTTGATCTCAAAGTTGTTGGCCCCTATAACTGGGAGCCTGATGCAAGTCTGTGCACCTGTGACCGTAGGAAGAACATAGTCCCCCAAACTTCTCTCTGCTGGGACCTGTATTGGCTCCCCTGCATTCTCAGGAACCTCATTGTCCTCCCCATTTTGATTTGGTTCGTTGTTCATGGTCACTGACTCAGATAACCTTTTGTTGCGCCTGTTTTGTTTGCAGGTTTTCTTAATTTCAGGATTGAAGGGAACAAATGTGTCTGCCCCTCTTCTTCTTCGCATAAACTGAATCCCTGAGATAGATCAAAATCAACAAATAAATCAAGGCACACGGTTCTAACAGTAAATATTAAAATTAAAAATAAAGCCAAAGTAGAAATAAAAAAGATGATTCGATATTAGATGTACGCCAGTCCCCGGCAACGGCGCCAAAAACTTGTTAGCGATATTTCGACTGCTCACGCAAGCGTACGCATCGTTCACAAGTAATATAGTCTGTAAGACCAAATATCGTCCACAGAGACTGATTTTTAAGTACCGTTCATCTATTTTATGCTATCTATTTGGCAGTCGATATTTGATTGAGGTTTTTATTTAACTACTAGAATAATTGCAAGATTTAAACTAATAAAGTTGTAATCAATTATGAATGAATTAGGACTTCCAAAATCCTCGACTATCCACTTTATTCAATCCTTAATGCGACTAGAATGATTCTTCTTCTTTGTTAAGATAGCGGTTAACTAGACTGTCTTATATTCTGGTTAGGACATATAATCACTCAACCCCAGTGCAGAACCCTTCTATATTTCCATGATAGCATTTACTGCATATGAGGATTAAGAACAGTAACCTATAATGCTACACAAGTATCGGGGTACTTTCGTCCGCGATTTTAACCTATGTCTAGTCAATTACAGCATATCCAAATCTTACCTTTTATAATTTTGATTCGAAATCATATAGGTTATGATAATTAGTGATCAATTAATTATCAAACATCCATACCAAATATTGACTAAATCTTAATCAAGCGAAAAAGAAATCAAACTACTGCATTAATTCATGAATAAAGGTTTCGAACGATTCATAAGGAAAGCCCTAATAGAGTGTTTAGCTCCTAGCCATAGTCACGCTAAGAACTAACATAATATCCATACATAAACTGAATTAAAAACGAAAGAAAGAAAATTACGTAGAACAAAGTCTCCAATTGTAACTCCAAATCCGTCTTGTGTTGTGTTGTAGAATGACCAACCAACCTCATAGCATCAATCCCTAGGGCTTAAATATCCTCTAATTTTCGTGCCCTATGGACCAATCTGCCCTTATCCAATTTGCCTTCGGAACTGAAATTTCCCGCGTCAACACCGTTATTCTGTATACCGGCACCGCGGTGCCGAAACTCCTGCAGCTTCTCAACACAAATGGAACCGCGGTACTGCCTAATGGAACCGCGGTGCTGAAAGTTATGTGGCTCCTCGGTAAATTTGGCACCGCGGTTCTGCAAAGTGCACCGTGGTGTTGTCTTCTTTTGCTCTGAGTTGCCAACCTTCGTCCTTCTTGCCTCGGGAGCACTTTTTCTGCCCATTTCTCATTCCATTTTGCCATTTTGCCTTTTTGCACCGGTGTGACTCAAAAGAAGGAAAAACAAACCTACTACTATACTAAACACAACAAAATGAGTAAAATACCAACTAAAAATGACTCGAAAGACGTATACAAAATACGCCTAACAATATGGCCTTCTTTTTGAGCCTCTGAGGGTAGAGATTCTATCAGTGTATCCCCTCAAGGTGCTGGTGGAGCTTTCTCAACTGTAGGGTGGTCCTCAGTGACCCCCTCATTTCCTTCCTCAACTGCTTTCTCACCCTCTTTCTCATGAACCACTGCGGGTTGGGGAGCAACCTGCTCCAACTGCTTTCCACTCCTTAACAACACTGCCTGACACTGCTCTCTTGGATTGACATCTGTATTTCTTGGGAGAGTACCCTATGGCCTGTTGGTTACCATCTTCGCCAGTTGTCCAACCTGCGTTTTCAGGTTCCTGAGAGAGGACCTGGTTTCAGACATGAACTGATTCTGCGAATTGGTGAGTGTAAGCAATACAACCCTCAGCTCAGCAGGCTTCTCCTGTTGTGTAGGTGGTCTAAACTGCTGGGATGAGGTAGTCTGATTCTGTGTTTGCTGATTCTGGTAATTACCTTGATATGGTTGCTGCTGGGCCTGGTCGTTCCTTCACGAAAAGTTAGGGTGATTTCTCCACTCTGGATTGTATGTGTTGAAATTATAAGGCCGCTGAAAGTTCCCAACTGCCTGAACCTGCTCCATTGGCACATTATTAGGGTCCACCGCTGTGCATCTGTCAAAGGAGTGCGGTCCACCACAAATCTCACAATTTACCGACATCTGGACTGCATTCACAGACATAGTGTTATGCTGCAGTTGCTTCGTCAGAAGGTCCACCTGTGCATTCAGGGAAGTGATGGCATCAAATTCATGTATGCCCATAGTCTTCCTGCTATTTACTAACCTGTCATCTTCCCCTTGATGATTGTTGGCAACCATGTCTTCCAGTAACTCATGTGCCTCATTGACACTCTTTCTCATGAACGCTCCCCCTACTACAGCATCAATGATGGTACGAGTAGTACCACTCAACCCATTATAAAAAATGTGGACTAACATCCACTTCTCTATGCCATGATGTGGGAATTTCCTTTGCTGGTCCTTAAATCGCTCTCATGCGTCGTAGAGTGACTCACGATCCACCTGGTAATAATTGTTTAACTCTCTCCTTAACTTTGTCGCTTTTGAAGGAGGAAAGAACTTTGCAAGAAACTTTTGAGCTAGGTCCTGCTAGGTGGTGACGGAGTTGGCAGGTAGTGAGTTCAATCAGCTCTTGGCTCTGTCCCTAAGTGGGAATGGGAAGAGCCTCATTCTAATGGCATCGTCAGTAACGCCATTGTACTTGAAAGTGGCACACATCTCCAGAAAGTTGGCAATGTGCATGTGGGGGTCTTCAGATGGAAATCCCCCAAACTGTACCATGTTCTGGACTATTCTCAGGATGGCTGGCTTGATCTCAAAGTTGTTTGCCCATTCTTTGGGAGCCCGATGCATGTCGTGCACCCGATGCAGTGGCGAACATAATCTCCCAAGCTTCTTTCTGCTAGGACTGGTATTGGCTCTTCTACATGTTCAGGAACCTCGTTGTTTGCCTCATTCTGATTCGGTGGTTGGTTGTCCATGGTCACTGAATCAGTTATCCTTTTCTTTCACCTGTTTTGCTTGCACGTTTTCTCAATTTCAGGGTTGAAGGGAACAAGCGTATATGCTCTTCTCCTTCTTCGCATACACTAAATCCCTGAAATAGACCAAAATCAACAAACAAATCAAGGAAACAGGGTTCTAACAGTAAAAATAAAAATAAAGCCAATGTAGAAATAAAAATAGATGGTTCGATATTAGAAGTACGTCAGTCCCCGGCGACGGCGCCAAAACTTGTTAGGATCGTGTTCAATTGCTCACGCAAGTGTACATATCATTCACAAGTAATATTGTATGTAATACCGAGTTTATCATCCACATAGATTGATTTCTAATTACCGAACATCTATTCTAGATTATCTATTTGGCAAACGATATTTTATTTGAGTTTTTATCTAACTACTAGAATAATTGCGAGAAGTAATCTAAATTATTGGGGTTTAATCAGTTATGAATGAATTAGGGCTTTCAAAATCCTCGACTATCCACTCTATTCAATACTTAATGCAACTAGAATGACTTCTTCTTCTACGTTAAGATAGCGGTTAACTAGACTGTCTTATATTCATGTTATGATATATAATCGCTCAACCCCAGTGCAGAACCCTTCTATATTTCTATGATAGGATTTACCACATAGGAGGATTAAGAACAGTAACCTATAATGCTACACAAGTATCGAGGTACTTTCTTCCGCGATTTTAACCTATGTCTATTCAATTACAGCATATCCAAATCTCTTTCTTGATTCGAAATCATATAGGTTATGATAATTAGTGATCAATTAACTATCAAACATTCATACCAATTATTGAATAAATCTTAATCAAGTGAAGAAGAAATCAAACTAATGCATTAAGTCATGAGATAGAGTTTCAAGCGATTCAAAATGAAAACTCTAATAAAGTGTTTAGCTCCTATCCATAGTCACGCTAAGAACTAATACAATTCCAAACATAAACTGAATTAAAAAGAAAGAAAGAAAAGTACTGCGAACTAAAGTCTCAAATTGTAGCTTTCAATCTTTGCCCTGTGATGTGTTGTGTGTTAGAATGACCAACTTCCCTCACTAGACTAATCTCTAGGGCTTAAGTATGTTGCAAATTTCATGCCCTATGGACCCTTCTGCCCTTGGACAAATTTACTTCGGATCTTAAATTCTCCGCATTGGCACCACGGTCCTGTAGAATAGCACGGCGGTGCCGAAAGTCCTGCAACCTCTCAGTAATTATAGCACCGCGGTCCTGTATGAACGGCACCGCGGTGCTGAAGTCTTTTGTCCTGAATTGCCAACTTTTGTCTTTTTTGCCTCGGGACCCTCCTTTTGTGCCCACTTTTCGCTTTTTCCGTCATTTTGCCTTTTTGAACCGCTGTGACTCAAAAGAAAGAAAAATGACCCTAACATGACACTTATTTAAATGAAAATGGGAAAAATTCTAACTAAAAATGACTCAAAAAACGTATACAAAATACGCCTAACAATAACGTTGTGAGAATGATGTCATCCACATAGAGAAGAATATATGTCATGTCATTTTCCTTCTTGTAAATGAACAAAGATTTATCGGACTTGCTGTGTGAGAATCCCAGTGTGGAAATTATAACATCCCATAATTTTGGGCGATGTTTTGAACATCTTGACATATGCAAGTAGACCCGAGCTTTGGAGAATTTACATCATATTCACGTATGTAAATAAAGAGCTTAGTATATAAAAGGATGTGATTTCGAAATAAATTTAAACATAACAAGTGTGATGACGGGGATAGAAGATAATAGTTTGGTATATCCCAAAAGAGGCTACAGACTAGTGTTATATCGCATGATTATGATAGTGAGAATAGGAAGTAAGTTAAAAATTATTAGCATTTTAATAAGTAGGGAGACAAAGTGACAAGGGTCAGGATTAACATTGCTTGTAAGCATGGAAAAGAAGGAGTGAATTACTATTACAATTTTTTGGTGTCTTATTTTAAGTTTTGTCCTTATAGTTATTTACATGTCATTAGCAAAAGGAAATGAGACCTCTTCCATTAATGACTCAATCTTATTCCTTGTTTTTATATAAAGGTAGTCTTATAAAAACATCGGCAACTATGCTTTCCTTTAAGCTCTTCCTTTAGATATTCTAATCAATTATAGTGGTCCTGGGTTTTTAGATTTCACGTCAACATGAAGTAATTATGATGATTGAGTATTGAGTATTCAACACCAAGCCATTAAGCTTGGATTCAAGATTAGACTTTTGCTGGAAGTATTGACTAGGTGTTGTCATTCGAAGGTCGAACTTAAGGTATGCTAAGGAAAATTATTCCTTCTTTTGGCATGTTCCATGTAACTAAATGTAACCATGATATTGTTCCATAAATTGTTCTACTCTTAGTAGTTAAGAAGATTCATGTTATTGATTCATATTTTAAAAGCATGTCTAAACATGTCCCTAAATTCTTATTGAGGTATATGGGAAAGATGTTAAGATTTTCAATGTTAGCCGAATGTACAAGGATATTATGTCATCTGATAAGCTCAGAATATATTATTGTCATTCATGCATTTGCATTATATTAATGTGTTATCCTGGACCTACATGTGTTATATATACTACTATATGGTATGAATTATATATATGTAGGGGATGGGAAAAAGGGAAAGACATTATATACGTGACACCACCTGCAGCTGGTACAGATATCACGAAAAAAAAGATGCCCAATGAGAGGTCAATATGATTATGCATTCCCACAGATGCCAAAATGAAATGATGCCCACAGAGGCTATTATGGACAGGAAGATGCCCTTGTGTGAACAGTATATATATGTATACCGCATTTGCATCATGCATGACATTTAGGCATTCGCTATATGATATGATGCCATAGAGGTTGTTGTGGTAAGAAAGATGCCCGATGAGGTCAATGTATATGTATACCGTATTGTGCATGACATTTAGGCATTCACTATTGATCGGCTATTACTATCGGTTGTTACTATCGGATGTTACTATCTACTGTTACTACCGGTTGTTGCTATCGGTTATGTATGTCGGTTGTTTCTATTTTATTTATTGTTATATCCCTGTTATGTTATTTTTCATGTCTGACGTACTCAGTACATCGGTCGTATTGACGTCTCTTTTGTCGGGGAACGTTGTGTTTCATATCCGCAGACTTAGGTAAGTAGTGGGACGGTTCGCACTGGTAGGTTGCTGGTTCAACTAATATTAGAGAACTCTACTTGTTTCAGAGTTGCAGTCTGGTCGTAGTATGGTATTTTGCATATGCATATGGGTATGGCGGGTCCCTGTCCCGTCCTTGTGATGTCATGTAATCTTTAGAGGCTTGTAGATGGTTGTCTTGTATATAGTAGTTATGTATGGCTCTGTCGGTTGTGATGTATGTGTCAGTCGAATGTTCAGTAACCGTCTTTATATCTATAATTGATTTTGATTAGCTAGTAAGTATGTGAAGAGTGGTCTCGGCAGGTAAGGTCTGAGTGCCCGTCATGACCCTCCGATTTGGATCGTGATAGAAACGAACCCTGCAAACCTGTCGTACCACACCCTGGGGCATGTTTCAACCCATATAATAATTTTTCAACAAGAAAACATTATCCGGATGAGTAGGATCTCGGAAATCCAATTGTTGGTGCATGTAAATTTCTCGTAGGTGACCATGTAAAAAGGCATTTTTGACATCTAGCTAATGGATGTACCATGATTTGGACAAAACAAGACTAAGAACAATCCTGATAGTTGCTGGTTTAACTATTGTACATAATATTTCACCGCAATTCACTCCAACCTATTGAGACCTACCATCACTAACAAAATGAGTTTTGTGTCTCGCAAAAGAGCCATCAAATTATTTTTATGACAAAAAACCCACATTGACCGTATGATGTTCACATTAGATGGACGGGGCACTAATTTCCACGACTTATTTTTAATAAGAGCATTAATTATGTCTAACATGGTAGCTTTCCAATTCGGGTCTGATAGGGCCATTTTTGGATTTTTTGAAAGTGGAATGGTTGGACCAAAGATGTTAGATTAAAATGATGCTTATGCCAAAATATTCCATGCATGGCATGAGTTTCAATGGTCCGAGGTTGATCTAAGACCGAAGGCTGGGGCTGTGGGATTTCGGTTTGTGAATTGGGTTGTGGGAAGGTTCGAGGTTGGGCCAAGACCGAAGGCTGAGACAGTGGGTTTACTGTTTGGGAATTGGGCCAAGGGGGATAAGATTTTGGGCCAGAAGAGATGGGCCTATTGGCCTAGTTGGGGAAACGGATAAGGGAGTAGTGGGATCCCTCGTGTGGGTCTGCCAGTCATAAAAAGTAGACTGGGCCGAGGTCAACGGGAGGAGACAGTGGGCTCTTCAACTCGGATTGGCCCAGTCCTATTTCGTTAGTGGGCTGCCATAATTAGTGGTGTATTGTTGGCTGGTCCAGTATGAGTTTGGGTATTAAGATGTTTATTTAAAATTGGATGTATCCCATCGTCTAAAATTTATATGAAGGTGGGGATGCCACGTGAGATTTAGCAAACGGGAATGTGGACTCATAAAAATAACGTGACGAGAGATGATAATTTTTGACATATCATAACACTTATCCCCTGTAATTTTGTGGGTATTCCAAAAATACACAAGGAGTGGAACGGGCCTGCAGTTTGTTAATAATTATGGACAGAAACAAGGGATAACACAAATATCCAAAAACCTTCAAGTGTGTATAAGAAGGAAGACGATGGTACAATATTTGTGTTGATGATATATTTGAGAGTATCTTGGTAGGAAGAATCTTTAAAAGATATGTGACCATTTGAAGTGCATAATGCCAAAAGACCGGTGGTGTGGACTAATGCACAAGAAGTGTGCAAATTAGATTGTTGATTGTTCGAATTTTTCTTTCAGCTTTCCCATTTTGAGGAAAAATACGTGGACATGAAAGACGCAAGTACGTACCATTTTGATGGCAAAATTCTTTAAATTGGACATTTATGAATTCCCTCTCATTGTCACATTGATAACATTTAATGGATTTATCAAATTGGTTTTGATAAAAATACTAAATTGTTTAAAAATGGTGAAGACCTGCGATTTTTGTCCTAAGGGAAATGTCCACAGAAAATACAAAAAATCATCCAAAATAAGCATATAATACTTATGACATGCTGAACTTAAAATCGGGAATGTCCACAAATCACAATGCATAAGATCAAATGACATAAGCATATTTAAGTAGATAATGAAATAGGAAGTTTAACATGCTTCCCAAACACACAAGTCTGGCAAACATAAGAGTCCATACGTTTGTTACAATCAACAAAATTAAGATTTCTTAGAACTATGAACATTAGTGTTCCCGGGTGTCCCTACCGGTTATGCCATAAATTAGAGGAAATAGCTGCAAAGGTTGATGGATTGGTGACTTGGTTATTGGTAGTGGTGGTGATGGGATACAATTCACTCGTTCTATTACATCTCATTAGTGGCATTCCCGTCTAAAAATCCTTCATAGAAAACTTAAACGGATCAAAATTAACAGAAACATTATTGTCAGTAGTAAAACGACGTACAAATACCAAGTTTTTAATCAGTTTGGGTTCATGTAGGATGTTTTTCAAATGTGAATGTGGGTGGGGGAGATTTAATTGGCCAATACCACGAATTAGAATTTTTGTCCACTGTCCACAACAATATTTTTATCACTGCTCATATAAAATAAGACGAGATGACGTATGTGTTACGTTGTCCCAGTGTCCATGTACCACGAATCGTTTGGAACACTTAGATTCATGTTCATGACTTGTTCAATATCAGTGGGAGTATAACTTGTAACCTGTGGAAGATGGTCCATGGGCTGCAAAAGCATGATTATGGTTTGCACTTATATTCATCCTTTGTATCTACTCTGATATCTTAAACAGATGTTGATTGGGGTGGATGTCCGGATACCAGACGTTCGAAATCCGGTTATTGTATGTTTCTTAATGATAACTTGGTCTCTTGGTCGACTAAATCCCAGGCTACTTTATCGCGATTCAGTGAGGAGGCCGAATATCGAGGTGTAGCCAATGTGGTGTCTGAGTCTTGTTGGCTGCGTAATCTCTTATTAGATCTTCACTTTCCTATTCAGAAAGCTACATTGATCTACTATGATAATGTAGTGCAGTATATCTCTCTGAAAACTCAGTCCAACATCAGCGCACTAAACATATCGAGATGGATATTCACTTTGTTCGAGAAATGTGGCTCGTGGACAAGTACATGTCTTGTATGCCCCTTCACGGTACCAAATTGCTACATCTTTACTAAGGGTCTTCCCTTAGTTCTGTTTGGGACAGTCTCAGCGTACGACAACCGCCCACTATGACTACGTGGGTGTGAAAGAATATACACGGTAACGTGTATATTGGCCGTGTATATGGCCATGTAAATTGTATATTTACTTACCATAATTATTAGAATTCTTGTACATATACAATTAGGGTAGTAGTCTTGTATTAGGAAAAAGGTAGTAGTCTTGTATTAGAAAAAAGGTAGATTTATTTTCCATAATTACATATTGTATATCATGTATATAAATATTTTCATTAATGAAAATAATTTAGGGAATTATTCTCTTTCAATATTATCAACTTGGTTGGTGTACCAGATTGACGGGAAAATATTAAACTTGACATGAAATTTAAAAAAATAAAGAAATATTTTTAAAATGTGTGATTGAAGGAGGACAAATTCAAGCAAAATAGCTTATTCAGTTTCAATAATTCACTAGTGCTTATCAAGCAAAATATGCTGAAAAGAAATCTTTATTTATAGAACTTATATGCAAAGACATTAGAGATTGTGCTAAGGAAATTGAGTTATCCATTGAATCAAATAAAATCTACTTCAAGCTTCGGTACAAAGTCAAGTGCTAAAATTTAGTATAAAGAATTAGTAGTATAAACGTCTGCTTACATACTGAACATTGTAAGTATTTGTTGGAAGCCAACAATACTACTATTATTTATATTTGGAGAGAGGCGAACAAATATGCGGACTTTTTAGTTGTAGTTTGTTTATGTCATTAGAAGTTATGATTAAGCATACCTAATTAATTATTTGGATGTATTTGTAGTTTGTAGTTTGGATTAGTATGTTAAATAGGGTATCAACCTTTAATAGATAAAGTCTTCCTAGTCATTATTAGAATAAGATATTGATTGACTTAAGTATTTAATTTGTAATTATTGTTTAAAGTTACACTTAGTGTAATGTAATGAGTATGTTAAACCTCAGAATAGCATGATATGGACAACATTTATTATTTGAGTTGTTTAATTAGATAGTAATTAACATCTGAATGGTCTGTATTTACTATGAAGGTGTATATGTTAAGTTTAACACCTACTTAAAGGGTTTGTGATGCTGTTTAATTAGATAGTAATTAACATCCTTCATGGAGATATCCTATGGAATTGTCGTGCTATTTTCTGGGTTATTTTGTGATTGTCAAAGAATAATGTGAACCATGTTAACTTGGAATACCCATCAGTATGCCTCTCTAGATATGTATAAAACAAATTTGAGGTAGTAAATATAGATTTTCTGCATGTTAGTTGGCTGCTGAATGAGTGGGTTGACCAGAAATTAAGAACATAGAAACATGCCTACTTTGTTTGCTTTTCTTTCCTCTCTAAATTAGTTCATCATCCAGATAAGTGTCTGGATTGTTCGTTAACTATGGTATGATAATAATCCGACTTAAAATATGCCTGACTATCATCTTGACTACTATGCTTTGTTTGAAGTGTTAGTAAACTTAATGGACAACATAAATATGATCATGTATGCTTAATCTAGACAAAGGCAAACCTGCGAGTCCTAATCTTGTTTTTGCTAACAGGAATGACAAAGGCAAACCTGTGAGTCCAGTTGATGTAAGGGCACGCGCATATATATATATATGTCAGATAATCACATTACACATATATGTTAATTTAATTTTTTTAGAATGCATTACCATTAGAATTTAATGGAATTTCACCTTTGGGGATCACTGGGTTTTAATAGTGTTTAACATGAAGAAAAATGAGGTGTTTTATTTAGATTCTCTAGGTAAAGCTCCGGATACAGATTTGGAAAGACTACTAAACATGTCTGTCACTCTATTTAGTGAAATATGCTTCTATAGTTACTGTTTTGAATCTGAAATTGTTCATCAAATTTCTCGCAGCGTCATGCAAATGTTTACAACTATAGTTGGTCAAAGGGAAAAGTCGGCTTACTCGACTATGATGAAATATGTTAAAGTATGACTTGTTTTATTTGGTCTGCATACTTGAGTGATTATATATTTAGTGAATCTTTACAACTTTTGTTTTAAGTTATATTTACATGTTGATATTTAATTCAATAGCAGACACCATTACAACCTGATGGTACCGAGTGTGGCTATGTGTGATGTGTTTCATGAAAGAGTTGATGCTAGACTCAACTTTAATGACAAATAATGTAAGTACTTCTATACTTAAATGATACACCATTAACCATGTTAATTGTTACATCATTTCAAGCATTACTAATTATTTTCTTTTTGTGGTTTATAGTTCTACGGCAAACACATGTGCTCACAAGAGGAACTTAATGATATTCATGTCAAGTGGGGATTGTATTTTTCGAAGATACTTGCTGAAAAAGAAATTGGTAAACTAAATGTTGATGAGTGAACATTTTAGATTGATAAGATACTTGATTAACAATGTTTTAGTCTTTAATTAAATACTTTAATAGCACTTTGAATGATTATCCATTTTGAGAAGACTTTTTACAACTGATTCTAGCTATTCAATGTATATTTTTGGTGTTATTTAAATTTTTAGTCAATTTCATCGGTGCACTCAATTTGTAATATTGAAATTAAATTGCCAAAAGAAATAATAATAATTTTCCCGCCAAATTATTGAAGGATCATCGGTGCACTCTAAGAGTTTTACTGAACTATGACGGGACAAGGCCCCGCCGTACCCATAACTGTACAAAAGCCTGTACTGAAGAATCTTTACCAAAATGATAAGCTCCTGAACAGATGGAGCTATCCAAAAACTCTGAGCAAGGTTCCTACACTTGCAGATCATCGAACTGTGTACCTAAACTCGCAGATAACGCATTTCCGGAGAAAGGGGGTCAGTACGAAGAATGTACCAAGTATATGAAGCAGTAAGTACTGTAAAGGAGATCACACAGTCCACATATAACAGGAAGCAAGTATGATAACTCAAAACAGTAGCACACTGAACCTTGCAATCATGAGAGTAATGCAATCATTTTTACCTTTTTAAGTTATGCCTTTAACAATGAGATTAACTGTTCCACTTTAAGTCATAAACATACTGCACCCTTTCATTAATGAAATCACTACCGTTTCAAAACATGAAGGTCGTGGTCGCTGCGTGGTCAACCACCCTGTATTATAATGCAACTTATCATAGGACTATTTCACCCGCAAAGAGACTATTTCACCGCGATAGTCACGTGGACCCGCAATGAGTCATCGGTACACGATACTCGCATCACGGATAGCTAATCCATGGCTTATATATCCCGGGAATTTAACCCGCCCGAGTCTATCCGACCCGCCGTGAGTGTGTACCACTCACACCATGGGGAGCTACTCCATGATATCTCTTGAACCAAGTTGTCGGTCCTTTATGGAGGGACGCGGAGATGTGGAAATACGACACTTGCACGAATGTCTATATGAGCAACCCATATGCAAGCAAACCATTCTTGACCTTTATTTATAAAATTAATAAACCATCATTTTAGCAAACCAAGACAATACCATGCCTTTCCTTTTTTACACAAATCAAGACAATACCATGTCTTTCCTTTTTACATAAACCAAGACAATACCATGTCTTTCCTTTTTATATAAACCAAGACAATTACCATGCCTTCTTTTTTTACACAAACCAAGAGTAATTCTTATTTAAGCAAGCCAAAGTACTATCAAGGCACAAATAGAATAATTCTCATTTAAACAAGCCAAAGTACTACGTACGTCCATTCTTTTCAAAAGACTCCTTTTTTATATAAAACCCCAAGATACAAACACCCGTAGTATCAAGGCATGTCTATTTTTCAAATTAAGTTACTACACCTTTAGAAATTCATTTCAAGGCTTTGAAACCAAGTAACTTCTAATTTCACAACCTAGGCAACTCATGCCTATAATTAAAAATAGACCACTCTTTTAACCTTTCATAAAGCCGTTATAACTAACTTCCCATAAAGCCGTTATAATTCTTTATGTATTAGACAAATTCATTCTTTTTATAACCAAGAGACATACTTTTAAAATCAAGTATCATATACTTTCAAATCAAGTCTCTTAACTTTAGAAATCAAGTAGCTTATACTTTTAAATCCCAAGTAACTCACACCTTTAAAACAAGTTACTTCTCTTTTAATCATGTCGTTTCTCCTCTTTTAAATCAATTAAGTAAATCGCTCATTTGACTCCCCTAAAGTCGTTATAACAAACTTCACATAAATCCATTATAACAACCTTTAGGTTTTTGGAACTAAGATACTATCTATGAGATTAGAAACCACTTCCTTTTTAAGACTCTAAGTACTTCAAGTAAAACATCTTTCACTTTTGAAAATCCAAATATTATCAAGGGAATGGATTATAACAACTTCTAATTTAAACATCCCAAGTACAATCAAGGAAGTATATAGAACAACTTCTATATTAGGCAATCCAAGTACAATCAAGGAAGTATATAGAACAACTTTTATATTAGGCAATCCAAGTACAATCAAGGAAGTATATAGAAAAACTTCTATATTAGTCAATCCAAGTACAATCAAGGAGTAGATCATTTAAGGAGTAAGATTTACTTACTTTACCATAAGGAATCATGCTAGAAGAAGAGGAGATGGTTCACACACCTTTTCGGCTTAATCCACAAGCTAAGTCGAATACGCCGCACGTAGAATTGTCAACCTATAATGGCCACAACACGACTATCAACTTCTAGTTTCTAACGTAGAATGATACTAAGTATACGGTCTCTTATTCTACGGAAAATTGGGCAGCACTTCCTTTGTTTCTACATACTTTTCCACCTTTTTCAAGGCCCGAAATCAATAACCAATATGCCACATTTAAGGCTTAACACATCAGCCAATCAAATGGGATTACACGCCTTACAATACGTGTAAAATTCTGCCCCACAATTCATACCAAGTAGTTCAATATCCAAAGTCATTCTCGGCTAACATGTACAACAACACAAAGTCCTTTCCAATTCTTTTTCAATCCAAGTTGTTAAGTCTAACATGTTATATAGTCGTAAACAACTTTAACAACTATAATTCCTTCATTATATAACATGCGACGACTAAACTAATAACCAAATTGAATTGTAATCTCAAAGGCTAATCATGCTAGTTTCGGATTAGTGGTTCCAATATCCATAACACTTATCAAACTTCTATATATACATCTCATTCTTGTTTATATCCATAACTACAACAATAAGTAATCTTTAATCACTAAAACGACAAGATTGTTACCTTGATAAGCCCTTTATAAAATTCCAAGATTCAAAGTCGCTCCTTAGCAATCTTAGCTCTTTTCCTTCACGCTCCAATCCGCTATTTGAATCCCTTAGAAGTTCACAAACAACTTCCCTTCAATTTCCAACTTCAAAGTTGAAGAAAACCTTAGGTTTTCGCCTTGCGACTAACGTGAAAACGTCGTTTTTCCGGGATCTTTCTATTGAGATATCCTTACAATACCTCTAGGAACTTTGGGTTAAAGTATTGTGAATTATGAACCACAAACGAAAATATTTTGTGTGGAGAGCACCTCAAACCCGAGAGCTTCATAATGAACAAGAACAAGGTCTTGAAATTTTCTAAGTGTTGAGATAAGTCTTGCTACTAGTGTAGTATATATAACACAATGAAGGGCCTAGATTAAAACATTTGTGTGGCTTGGATGAAGAAGATTTAATATCTAGTCAAGTGGGCAAGTTGACTTAGTCAATTATATCAAGCTAGGCTTCAAGACTTGATCATCCACATTACTACTTAACCTTGGTCACAAGACCACTTAACCATGGTCCAATTTCGAGCAAGCCCATGTGGGGGTGACACGTGTCGCCCTCCCATTCATCCATAAAATTTTGTAACCTTCGTAGGCCCCACAAAATGTACAATTTCTCGGGTGGGCCCTACGTGACCAAATCCGTAAATAAATTTTCATACTCCTCAAATAATGCATTTTGAGAATCTAATTCTCATCAACGAACATTTTTCCTTTCCGAAGTTCGGAAGATTTTCCTTCGGAAAAACAATTCTTTCTTTCGTACCAATTTAGAGTCCTGATTCCTTACGTACATTCTCTTAAACATGTCCTTAAATTTCGGGGTGTAACATTTTCCCCCCTTAGAAACATTCGTCCCCGAATGCTCTTAGTCGGTTTTCAAGTTTATACAAACTCTGGCATAGTCTCTTTACTATGCCTATTACTCAATACTCCATAAGACCAATGATGTCACACACGACCACCATATATCATATGTATACATATCAATGGACCTTCCATCCGCGGTCCCTTCTCACAAAACTCGAAGGTTACAGTCTTCAAAACGGGATCCTTAGAGGTTCCTTTCTTTTTTCCGTACTAGGGATGACCCTGTCGTATTCTAAGTCATGGGACTAACACTATCTGAACCCTTCAATCGGACTCCCACTCAGATAACTGATGTATTCCCTCGTGTTACTTCCCTTCTCTGTCTCACTTAGTCAAATTACTATCTGGGGCATGATCCTATAATCTGCCTAGCTTAGTTTACCAACCGGTGTAAACTCTAATACTAGTAGCATCTCAATCACGAGCACATATGGACAGTGTTACTGAACCTAAGGCGTGTGTATCATCACAATTAACCTCCACTCATGGCCTAAAAAAAGGATTCTCTTTACGCACCTCAATTACTCATAACTATAACCACTATAGTTCTTTTAACCCTTGTTCCTTCATTTTCTTACCTGTCATACTTTCTCGTACTTCCAAACTTATTTGAGCACACATACAAAATTTCAAATATTGTTTCTGTTCTCCAATCCTTGGAGTTACTATCCAAACTTGGCCATCATGCTGCTTGAATTTCCGTTAAGGCCCTTCTCAGCCCTCACGACCTGGTTCTGGTGGAACGCATCCACGAACTCGTACAACGATTAACTAGACTTGGGCCTTGCATCCTCGTGACCCTATCACATAGCGGGACCATTTCCAACTGGCATCACCCCATTTCATACTACCGGTTGACCCGAAATGGGTCCACAACCCGACCCATCGTCACACTTAACTTCTCATTCTTAGTCTGAAATAAATCTATCTCTTATCTCAAGGTACTTCTCACCCTATCTTCCCATTCACTAGAGGTTCGCCACCTAGACCGAAGTATTTCTATTGTACATCCTTCACTATCGGTCTTACACTATTATGGGGTAATTACAACTTTTGGACCCTACACAACTATAGTCTCAGTTCACTTATCATTCTTGTCAACATTCTTCAATCTTCACCTTACTAATCAAAGTATCCCTACCTCTGGTGGTGCTATCAATTTACAACTACTAGCAACAAAGGGAAATATATATACTCTAGGGCGGAATCTGAATCTATCAATGCATGTATGATTCAAAAGAATCGAAATATACTTGTAACCCCATGCGATGTTGCCTCTTGATCCTGCCCAGTAGCCACGTCATCTATGCGGTTCGAAGGACCACCAGAACTATAAACTCCACTCGACTCTACCACTACCGGCCGACATCCAACACTCGCTCGGGGCGACAAACGGAGAGGAAAAGGAACCAACCACCGGCCTCATAGGCCGAGCCACCTCACCGGTTTCTTCGAAGCGACATACTCGTGATATGGCCCGGACGGCCACAATAAAAACAAACACCTGTGCCATAACGGCATTTCCCCATATGACGCTTAATACATCGGAAACACTGAGGAATAAGTGGCCTCGCCTGAGAAAATCCTCTGCTCCTCTGAGAACCTCGAACTCTGGAGCTTGGACCGGCTCCTAAATACTTTGTGGGGTCCAATCTCCCACCTGTGAGCTGCGGAGGTATGTCATGGGTAGGCTGGGACGAATATATCACTCGTTGTTGAGACTGCTCATCCAAAAACTCACCGGGATAACAAACCGGTCTAGCCCTCTTACGCTGATTTCCGCGTTGGCTATCTACCCTCTGTACACCTGTCTGTACTGGTCGAATAACCTCCTGTTGATGAAACTGTATCACCGCTATCTTGGTCAATAACATAACTGCTTCCCTTATGACCCTATAGTCTTCCCCTAACTGAGAAACTGGAGGCTCTGGTGCTTGGGCCTCAAAACCTGGCGCAGAAGAACTCGCCGACTGCGGCACAATATCTGGTATACCCTGGGCATGAGCCCTATCAACTCTCTGAGTCCGATCGTAGCTCTCGCATCGCTTTGCCCTTCGGCGATCGTTGCTCCTCGAGGCATATCTCAGAACACAAAAATACGTCAGAGAGGGATTATCTCAATAACACAGCTCTATGGCACGATCTCAGAGTGAGAAGAATAGAAACCAAATCCTAAATGTCATGTAGCCTTCTTTTTATGGGCGCGCAACACACCGATAATCAAGACTCTACTAGACACGGTCTGTAGACATTCCGAGGACTGACTGCTTTGATACCACTCTGTCACGCCCCGAATCCCGGTTAGTTGATCGTGCCCTACCCGGCACCCTTCTACCTAAATGACACAAGTAAACCGCGAACTAAATAACACCTCGCTTTTTAAAACCAACGAATACGCAAAGGCAAAGCCGACGGTGCCGCCATATAATATACATAATCAAAAAGTACTACATCGCATACGAGTCCAATCCCACATATAAATACTGCACTTCTAAGAGTTTTATCAACTATGACGGACAAGGCCCCGCCTGCATCCATAATCGCATAAAAGCCTGATCAAGAATCTATACCAAAATGATAAGCTCCTGAATAGATGGAGCTATCCAAAAACTCTGAGCAAGGGTCCTACACTTGCAGATCACCTAATCATGTACCTAAACTCGCGCAGATGACGCACTTCCGAGATGCGGGTCGAGACAAGAATGTACCAAGTATATGAAGCGATAAGCATCAGAAAGGAGATCACACAGTCCACATATAACAGGAAGCAAGTATGATAACTCAAAACAGCAGCACACTGAACCTTGCAATCATGAGAGTAATGCAATCGTTTTTACCTTTTTAAGTTATGCCTTTAACAATGAGATTAACTGTTCCACTTTAAGTCATAAACACACTGCACCCTTTCATTAATTAAATCACTACCGTTTCAAAACATGAAGGTCGTGCCAGGGTCAACCACCCTCTGTATTATAATGCAACCTATAATAAGACTATTTCATCCGCAAGATACTATTCCACCCGCATAAGGCACGTGGACCCGCAATGAGTCATCGGTACACGATACTCGCATCACGGATAGCTAATCCATGGCTTATATATTCCGGGAATGTAACCCACCCGAGTCTATCCGACCCGCCGTGAGTGTGTACCACTCACACCATGGGGAGCTACTCCATGATATCTCTTGAACCAAGTTGCCGGCCCTTTATAGAGGGACGCGGAGATGTGGAAATACGACACTTGCACGAATGTCTATATGAGCAATCCATATGCAAGCAAACCATTCTTGACCTTTATTTATAAAATGAATAAACCATCATTTTAGCAAACCAAGACAATACCATGTCTTTCCTTTTTTACACAAATCAAGACAACACCATGCCTTTCCTTTTTACATAAACCAAGACAATACCATGTCTTTCCTTTTTATATAAACCAAGACAATTACCATGCCTTCTTTTTTTACACAAACCAAGAGTAATTCTTATTTAAGCAAGCCAAAGTACTATCAAAGGCACAAATAGAATAATTCTCATTTAAACAAGCCAAAGTACTATCAAGGCACAAATAGAATAATTCTCATTTAAACAAGCCAAAGTACTACGTACGTCCATTCTTTTCAAAAGACTCATTTTTTATATAAAACCCCAAGATACTAACACCCGTAGTATCAAGGCATGTCTATTTTTCAAATTAAGTTACTACACCTTTAGAAATTCATTTCAGGCATTGAAACCAAGTAACTTCTAATTTCACAACCTAGACAACTCATGCCTATCAATAAAAATAGACCACTCTTTTAACCTTTCATAAAGTCGTTATAACTAACTTCCCATAAAGCCGTTATAATTCTTTATGTATTAGACAAATTCATTCTTTTTATAACCAAGAGACTTATACTTTTAAAATCAAGTATCATATACTTTCAAATCAAGTCTCTTAACTTTAGAAATCAAGTCTCTTAACTTTAGAAATCAAGTAGCTTATACTTTTAAATCCCAAGTAACTCACACCTTTAAAACAAGTTACTTCTCTTTTAATCATGTCGTTTCTCCTCTTTTAAATCAATTAAGTAAATCGCTCATTTGACTCCCCTAAAGTCGTTATAACAAACTTCACATAAATCCATTATAACAACCTTTAGGTTTTTGGAACTAAGATACTATCTATGAGATTAGAAACCACTTCCTTTTTAAGACTCTAAGTACTTCAAGTAAAACATCTTTCACTTTTGAAAATCCAAATATTATCAAGGGAATGGATTATAACAACTTCTAATTTAAACATCCCAAGTACACTCAAGGAAGTATATAGAACAACTTCTATATTAGGCAATCCAAGTACAATCAAGGAAGTATATAGAACAACTTCTATATTAGGCAATCCAAGTACAATCAAGGAAGTATATAGAACAACTTCTATATTAGTCAATCCAAGTACAATCAAGGAGTAGATCATTTAAGGAGTAGGATTTACTTACTTTACCATAAGGAATCATGCTAGAAGAAGAGGAGATGGTTCACATACCTTTTCGGCTTAATCCACAAGCTAAGTCGAATACGCCGCACGTAGAATTGTCAACCTATAATGGCCACAACACGACTATCAACTTCTAGTTTCTAACGTAGAATGATACTAAGTATACGGTCTCTTATTCTACGGAAAATTGGGCAGCACTTCTTTTGTTTCTACGTACTTTTCCACCTTTTTCAAGGCCCGAAATCAATAACCAATATGCCACATTTAAGGCTCAACACATCATCCAATCAAAGGGGATTACACGTCTTACAATACGTGTAAAATTCTGCCCCACAATGCATACCAAGTAGTTCAATATCCAAAGTCATTCTCGGCTAACATGTACAACAACACAAAGTCCTTTCCAATTTTTTTTCAATCCAAGTTGTTAAGTCTAACATGTTATATAGTCGTAAACAACTTTAACAACTATAATTCCTTCATTATATAACATGCGACGACCAAACTAATAACCAAATTGAATTGTAATCTCAAAGGCTAATCATGCTAGTTTCGGATTAGTGGTTCCAATATTCATAACACTTATCAAACTTCAATATATACATCTCATGCTTGTTTATATCCATAATTACAACAATAAGTAATCTTTAATCACTAAAACGACAAGATTGTTACCTTGATAAGCCCTTATAAAATTCCAAGATTAAAAGTCGTTCCTTAGCAATCTTAGCTTCTTTCCTTCACGCTCCAATCTGCTATTTGAAGCCCTTAGAAGTTCACAAACAACTTCCCTTCAATTTCCAACTTCAAAGTTGAAGAACACCTTAGATTTTCGCCTTGCAACTAACGTGAAAACGTCGTTTTTTCGGGATCTTTCTATTGAGATATCCTTACAATACCTCTAGGAACCTTGGATTAAAGTATTGTGAATTATGAACCACAAATGAAAATCTTTTGTGTGGAGAGCACCTCAAACCCGAGAGCTTCATAATGAACAAGAATAAGGTCTTGAAATTTTCTAACTGTTGAGATAAGTTTTGCTACTAGTGTAGTATATATAACATAATGAAGGGCCTAGATTAAAACATTTGTGTGGCTTTGATGAAGAAGATTTAATATCTAGTCAAGTGGGCAAGTTGACTTAGTCAATTATATCAAGCTAGGCTTCAAGACTTGATCATCCACATTACTACTTAACCTTGGTCACAATACCACTTAACCATGGTCCAATTTCGAGCAAGCCCATGTGGGGGTGACACGTGTCTCCCTCTCATTCCTCCATAAAATTTCGTAATCCTCGTGGGCCCTACAAAACGTAAAATTTCTCGGGTGGGCCCTACGTGACCAAATCCGTAAATAAATTTACATACTCCTCAAATAATGCATTTTGAGAATCTTATTCTCATCAACGAACATTTTTCCATTCCGAAGTTCGGAAGATTTTCCTTCGAAAAAACAATTCTTTCTTTCGTACCAATTTAGAATCCTGATTCCTTACGTACATTCTCTTAAACATGTCATTAAATTTCGGGGTGTAACATTACCATAATTATATTTACACAATATATGGAAATATTCTAATTATAGGTAGGGAATATATTGTTTCCTATATTTACACGTTTACACACCCTCGATCGGAAATGAGGACGCTGACGCTAGATCGGATCTAAAGTCAAGAAACAACTGTCTGAGAAGTCCTTTGGTAAATATGTCTGCATACTGATAGGATGATGGAACATGTAACACTCTGACATGGCCTAAATCAACTTTCTCACGAAGAAAGTGTAGGTCTATCTCAATATGCTTGGTTCGCTGATGCTGAACCGGATTATGAGACAACTAGATGGCAGAGATGTTATCACAGTACACAATAGATGCATGACGCAAAGGACACTGAAGTTCTAACACTAAGTTTCTGAGCCAACAAATCTCAGCTACTACATTTACAACACCTCTGTACTCAAATTTCTGACTGGATCTAGATAGGTACATTACTCGCGTACCAAGAAATCATATTATCCCCTAAGAAAACACAAAAACCTGAGGTAGAGTATCGCGTGTCCGGACACCCTGCCCAATCTGCATCCGCATATGAGAGCACCCTGTTTGGCGCAGAGGGGTATAGGTGCAAACCATAATCAAGAGTGCCCTTAATGTATCGAATGATATGCTTAAGAGCAGTGAAGTGAGACTCCCTGGGGGAATGCATGAATAAGCATACCAGCTGAACATCATAAGCAATGTCTGGACTGGTAATATGAGATACTGAAGTGCGCCTGCAAGGCTCCTATACAGAGTAGGATCGGAGACTGCAGCACCATCCATAGCACTGAGCTTAGATTTCGAATCGACTGGAGTAGGCATAACTTTGTAATTCGCCATCTTAGCCCTGTACACTATCTCCTCTGCATACTTATGCTGACACAAGAACATGTGATTGGCAGACCTGGTCACTGATATCCCCAAGAAATAACTCAGCTTTTCCAAATCAGTCATTGCAAATTCGGACTTAATCAAGGCAATAATCTCATTTTTCAATCTATCTAAGAAGGCGGTCAGAATAATATCATCCACGTATAGTAATAAGTAAGCAGTGATATTACCTCTATGAAAAATGAAGAGTTATGTATCACTCTTGCTGCACACAAACTCAATCTGCAAGATATACTTAGCAAAACGATCATACCACGCACGAGGGGCCTGTTTTAGGCCATATAGTGACTTACGGAGACGACACACATAGTGAGGAACTGCTGGATGGGTGAACCCAAGCGGCTGATGCATGTACATTGTTTCTCTCGGGTCCCCATATAAGAATGCATTCTTCACATCAAGTTGATGGATCGGCCAGTGTTTGCCCATGGCAATGCTCAAAATTATGCGAATGGTAGCCGGTTTGACAACCGGGCTGAAAGTATCTCCACAATCAATGCCCTCCTGCTGATTTGTGTCATTAGCCACAAGACGGGTCTTATACCTCTCAAGATCTCCATTGTCTCTGAACTTGTGATGAAAAAGCCACATACAACGAATTAAATTCACCCCCTCAGGTCTAGGTATTAGATCCCACGTGTGATGTTTAGTCAAAGCATCGAATTCCTCATACATAGTTGTATTCCAATTAGGGTCTTGTTTGGCCAATTTTAGGTTCTTTGGAAGTGGAGGGATGGTTTGGGCAGACAAGTTGAAATGGACTTTGGGTTTGAAGATTTCATGCTTTGAATGAGTTTTCATTGGATGAGTAGGGACAGTGGGTGGCTGAGTGGGGTCTGATACGGGGGGTAAAGTCGGACAAGGAGAGGGTGGGGGAGAAGTCGTCGAAGGCGCTGCGGCGCTGGCCAGACAGTCTTCTCTGGACATTTGGCGCCATGGCTCCTCTGTGCAGGGCCGCGGTGCCGACTTGTAGGAATTTAGGTGCCGCGACGCTGAGGATGGGACAGAAGAAACGAGTTATTCGAAGAGGATGGGAGAGATGGCAGGCTCGTCAAGGAATGAGTAATCCGGTTTTTGGAATTTTTGAAGATTCAAAAACGGAAATGTGGTCTCGTCGAATGTGACGTGACGAGAGATGTGGATTTGACGAGTCAACAAGTCATAGCATATATAGCCCCTATGGTTCGGCAAAAATCCTAGGAAGACACATGGAGTAGACCTAGGAGCGAGCTTGTGAGGGGCGGTAGAGCTAAGGTTGGGATAGCACAGACAACCGAAAATCTGTAGATGATCATAGGAGGGGACTCTATGGTAGAGGATTTCGGTAGGGGTCATATTGTGAAGAGTGCTAGTAGGGAGAATATTTAGAACGTATTCTGACATTTTAGCAGCATAGACCCAGAATGATGGAGGGAAGGAGGCATGAATCAATAGGGTGTGAATCATGTTGTTAATGGTGCGTATGATTCTTTCAGCTTTACCGTTTTGTGGTGATGTGTGAGGGCAGGAGAAACGAAAAATCATGTCATTATTGGTACAAAAACGGTGAAACATAGAGTTATTGAATTCACGACCATTATCGCACTGAAATGATTTTATATCTTTTTCAAATTCTGTTTGAATGAAGTTGCGAAACTCAAGAAATTCGACAAACACTTCCGATTTAAATTTAAGAGGGTATAACCAAACATAGTGTGGAAAATCATCAAGTAACACAAGATAGTATTTATGACCGAGAGAACTAGAGATAGGAGACGTCCATAAATCGGCATGTATAATATCAAAGGGAACAAAGGTAACACTAGTAGATGATTTAAACGGAAGACGAATATGTTTGCCTAAAGAACAAGAAACACAATTTTGGGAAAGCTTTCCATTACAAGTAATGAAATTGTTGCCTCTAAGAAAATTAAAGACTGAGACTCCTGGATGACCAAGTCTATTGTGCCATGTTGAAGAAGAAATAGTCGCTAGAGTGACAGGAGAGCAAGATCTGGCAGCGGGGGTGGAGGTTAATGGATAAAGATCTCTCGTGCTATTGCATCTCGTAAGAGATGTCCCCGTATGAAGATCTTTCACAGTAAAACCAAAAGGGTCAAAGTCCACAGAGACAGAATTATTACGAGTAAATTGGCGGACAGATACGAGGTTCTTAATCATGTGTGGGCATATAGGATGTTTTTTAGGGATAAGGGTGGATGAGGAGGTTGTGTGAATGAGGTACCATAACCTTTAACTAGAATGCGTTGTCCACTACTAACTGTAACATATTGAGGATGCTTTAAACTAAACAGTTTAGAAATAGTACCTGCAGATTGGGTGACGTGAGGTGTGGCGCCTGAGTCTATGTACCAAGTATTGTCATGTTGTTGCATAGATATGGTGCTGAACGCCTGACCCAACTCAGTGGGTGTCATGCCGGAGGAGGACTGCGGGACCTGACCCTGCATGAAGTGGGCCTGCTGCGAGTCCTAAGAAATCGGGGTAAGAATACGGATTGTAGGGCTGCTGGTACTAGAATGGACCTTGCGCCGCGGCTCTGGACTAGGGCGTCGCGGTCCTGTACTGGGGCACCGGGGCGCTGTACGGAGGCGCTAGGGCGCTGTAGACGAACGCTGAGGAGCCGCGGCCCAGTTGTTCTGCGATCCCTGTTGATGTTGCTGTTGTTGGTTCTGTTGACCGTGACCCTTGCCACAACCACGGCCTCTTCTACCGCCGCGGCCTTTTCCACCCTTGTCGTCGCGGCCCTACCGCTGTTGGGAATTTTTCGGTGGCGTTTGATCTTGGGGTTGCGAGTCGACAGTTAACACCTGTTGGGCGTGCTCATCCTGCTTAGCACAACGGATTTCTTCGAGCAACAATTGTGAGCGAGCTTTGTTAAAACTTGGTGGCGGATCTGCATGTTGGATCATGGTGGTCAAAGTATCATATTCGCCCTTAGTAAGGCCTGCAATCATTTGGAGCACCATTTTAGCGTCAGTAACAGGCGTGCCGACGTTGGAGAGTTGATCTGTTAGAAGTTTAAGTTGTTTGCAGTACTCAGAAACATTAGAGAATTTTTCAAGACGTGTTTTGTTGAATTGTTTTTCCAAATACACGGCACGAGTGTGCTTGTTGTCCTGAAAAATTTCCTCCAAACGATTCCACAAGTCAAGGGCTGTGGAGTCAGATTTCATGATAGTAAGGAGCAGATCCTGAGAGATACTACCATATATCCACTGTTTAACGTCAGCGTCTAGACGACGCCAGGTAGAATCATCAACCTTCTGAGGGCGCGGAATTTTGTCATCAATATGATCAAGCACGTTATAGAGACATACATGATTGCGAAAAAGTTCAACCCAAGGAGAATACTGACTGTTTTCTTGATCAAGAAGGATAGGGATATGGTTCTTAATGTTGGAAACAGTTAGGGCGGGATGAAAAGAAGGTGATGACTTGGTGGTGGATTTGTGGAGGAAGATGCGTCAAGGACAGCGGAAAAATCCTGAGTATCCATTTAGAGAATAGAGGAATGGAGAAGAAAAACCAAGAATTTGGGTAGAGAGAGGGAGGCGCCGCGGCGAGATGCCCGAGGGGGGGGGCGGTTGTTTGGTAGAAAAATTCTAGGGTTTTTCTTTCTAGGCTCTTGATACCATGTAAGATGATATTAATCTCCCTTGGAGAGTCTTTCATTAATATCAATGTATATATAGAGTACAATGTTCATCCCTTATACAATAGGAATTCTAAGTCTATACAATAGAGGAATCCTAGTCTTACCATAATTATATTTACACAATATATGAAAATATTCTAATTATGAGTATAGAATATATTGTTTCCTATATTTACACGTTTACAAATTGAACTGAAATTTGAACTGAATTTTTCCAACATCTTGGTCTTCGATTAAAAACTAATAGAGCATGATTTGAAGTTGTGTAGCTTCAAATTTTGGGTGGTGAACTGTAAATGCATTTTTGGTAATTTTCTTTCAATATTTTATTATTTGGTTGTTATTCTTGGTGATATTATTGCTCCGTATTTGACATTGATGTTGTAGACACCTTTGTAGCTCTATCATTGATATAGTGTAGCTTTGGTCAAGTGATTTTTTACTCTTCATATTAAATTTGTTGTCTCTTGCGATTGTTAAACTGAGTCTTCCCATATTTATTATTGGAGTGTTGTAGCTGCTTCCCATATTCTATTTGTGCTAGATTTTGTTAACTTCTCTTGATTCAAATAAATTTGGAAAGTTTAGACTTTGGAATTTCTTCCACTACTTTGTTGTGATTGTTTGGTGTTTGTTTTCGAATAAAGTGGTACCAAAATCAATAGTTCGACGAGATGAGTATGAACGAGATGAGTATGAAGATGGCGGATGATGGCGTAGAGCCCGAGTTACCTTTACCCGTTACTTTGCTACCTTTGCCCGTGGCTTCAAGGACGTATACACTAAATAGAAGTCAGTAGGTTTTGGTGTCCATAAATACTCGATTGACGTGCTTAGCACACATTTAATCTCCAAATTATCCGATGAATGTTGATGGATCATGTGAAACTTAATTCAAATGGAAAATAGTTGATTGTGTGTTAATATAGTCCCACATTAATAGCTAAAAAGAAAGTAAGCTACTTATAGGTATTCGATACCCTTAATGATGTGAGTCTTTTGAAAAAAATCATGCGGCGTTGATCCAAAACTGAAAATATTACACCATGTTAAGACTATTTTAAAGATATTTTAGGCAAACCATAAACTCATCTTGCATTACTGAGATACACTTGGGGTGCTAACTATGGCACTAAACTAGTGGTGAATCAAAATGCATCCTCTCAAGTGTGTGGATTTGAATACTCGGGAATAAGTATCACCTACTTTAATATATTCCAACCGCATTGTTGACAAGGTATTTCTTTTTTCCGGTGACAGTTGATTGGCTTTGCATGTTTGTCCAAACTCAAGAGGACTATGTCCCTGACAGATAGCCTTCTGCAATTATATTTTCTGATCTTATTGCTATGGTTTTGGCCTTACTTCCTAGATATCCCAAAATAAGAACTACGTGCTAGTAAATGAGAATCTTTGATTCGTTTTCTCCTAAAGCAGGAGGATTTAAAAGTTTCTATTTTCACTAGAGATGGATGATTAGACCGTCATCTGGAAATGATCTTTAGTTGATATATGCACATTGCACGAGAACATATATAATAATGTTTCATCTTATATTATCAACCAAGCATCAAGATAGCAAATTAGACAACTAAGATTAAGAAAACGCATATAGGACGCAACAACAAATAGAGTGATGAAAACTTATGCAGCATCTCCCAAGATCCTCATTTGAGTTCTGACATCCCCCCCCCCCCCCCCCACACACACACAAAAAAAGATAGATGTTTCAATACAACTGCAGGAGGAAGAGAGATAACACACTAGCTTTTGAGGAAGTGTACGAAAAGGGGAAATAATTCAAGCCAATCCTTGAGGATCTAATAATGAGCAACATTAACCCTCGAAGTTCTTGGCACTTTGAGTCTTTGGACCATCTAGTGATGCAGCTGAAGTGGAACTTTTCTTTTGGGTTTTCCCCTTTACATGGCATGACAGATAACAGTAGTAACTATTGAATTTAATCGTGCTAGCTGATGGGAAAAAGCAATTAATTTGAGTTCAGAATACAGCAAAACTTACACTGCAACTGACTTAATTAATTATGACAGTGATATCACCACTATAATCCTAGCAACACTATTTGAAGCAGAGGAAGTTGGATCTCCAGTTATTACAAAATTTTGGAGGGGGCTTTAAGGGACAGGGAAGGGGATTGGAGTAGGTGTTGGAATAATTTACAAAATTTAACTGAAAGGCACCTTCATAACCAGTTTGGGACCCAGGTGAGTTGATAGACTGATTGGACTAAAAGGGCACCTTGTATCCCATCATCTAGAATAGGTTCTTCGCCCCTCTTCAGCTCCCGTGTTCCTTGTGCTACTGGGGATAATTTTCAGCTCGACCTCTTCTCCAAAGCACTACATAAGTTGCTAGCTTTTAAGGCTAGCCTCATTGAATCAATTTATCATCATCCACTCATCACATGAATATATAGCATAGCCGGAGACTAGCACTGCTCTCAAAAAACGTGAATATGCTACAGATGACAAGACACTTCTTCGAGGCATGTGAGTGCTTGGCTCCTTGTATCTAGAACAAACAAGGATTGAAGAGTGCAGCAGCCTGCCTGCCTGCAACCAATTATGTCAACTCAGAATGAGGAAACATCGATTAATGGGCCCATCCAATTTGCTTGCCGCACTTTGACTTGGCATAATTGTTTAAGAGAAGCAGAAACTTTTTAGTTATTTGTTGAGAAACACGTCAGCCATATTTTGACTTTCTGTGCAGCAAAATGATAAAATAAGGATAAATGTGTATGGACAATAATAAAGGTAAAAAAGGGCAACCCGGTGCACTAAGCTCCCGCTATGCGCGGGTCCGGGGAAGGGCCAGACCACAAGGATCTATTGTACGCAGCCTGACCTCACATTTCTGCAAGAGGTTGTTTCCACGCCTTGAACCCGTGACCTCCTGGTCACATGACAACAACTTTACCAGATACTCCAAGGCTCCCTTCAACAATAATGAAGGTAGATCCCACAAAACATTTTGAGATATTAAATGTACTAAAATTTCCACGTAAGGGAAGGGAACAACATTGTGGGACAACTCAAAAAGGAAAATAGCATAAGCATTTCTTGGACACAGGCAGATGTAAAATATTTCCAGACAAATTTTGTTGTGCTATAATAATGACGAGTATGTTTCTAGATTGCATCTCCGGGTACTAAGCCATTAATGGCAAGTATTCACTCCTGCTACGTTGAAGGTTGAGGAATAGTTGCATGCTTCCAACTCAGTCAGCCAAAGGTTTAGTTTACCATCCTTATATGGATTCTTAAGTTCACTGGGTCACTAGTCAAAGACGGTTTTTTGTTTCATCTTTTTTTTTAATTTCGTTGCTTTTCTTGGGCTTTTTTTTAGAAGTGGTTCTTGTTTGACACATAAAAAAAAATCAGTTGGAGCATTTTGGCCACAAGAGGATTTAGATAACAAATCTAAGAACTTGTGGTGTCAATCTCGGCTGCATACTGGGAAATTTGGAAGGGAAAGAACTTGACACTTTTTGGGAAGCAAAGCTAGAAGGGAGTCGAAAAAAGCTTAGTTTTGTAAAACGTTACATAACTTCTGTGAATTGTATACAACTTCATGATGTCAATGGGTGGAATCCTCCCTACAATACTTTAGGCCATTACAGGTTCAACATTAGGCATGCCACTTACCTTTTCTAAATAAAAAAGGTTTACAGTAACATGCACTTAATATACTATGGTCAAGTTTAAGAAATGTAAAGGAGTGGGGATGTCCACTCTTAGCTTCTGATAAGGCGACAGACCACCTTCTTCATTTTGATCTTTGCTTTTAGTGAACAGGTCCGGATCTACACCTAACACCCCACACCCTTTCCGGTCCAATAATGATCATTTATTTTTAAAGAAATTGGATCCAAGCATAATGCAAGCTTTACCAGCCAACCTGATCTGACCTTCAAACTCAGGAAATCAGGAAATAATGCTGCATCCTCATGGAACTAAAGCAGACGAAATAGAGCAATAGTTGCACGAAATAAAGCAATTGTGGCAAAACCTGTATCCGATATTTGGGTGCTATAGGAAATGACTGGCCATCAGAAGTTTTGGCTTCTCCTTGTCTTCTTCAATTTCTGGTGATACAGCAGCTTTCATTTCCTCGACCCTTTTATCCCATATGCCATCTACTAGCTTCCATGTTTCATCACTAATTATCTGGGTCTGCATAAAAGCATGAAATGAAATCAATACATAGAGCATTGCATCATAAAGATCAGTAAATAGAGCATCCATCATGCTTACCTCCATAGGTCGTGGTGCACCAAAAGTTGCAAATCCAACATTCCCAGGTGCAAACGTCACCCTCCCTGGAAGTGAAACTCCATGGACTCCCCACCGTCCAGCATATATAAGGGCTCCATATTCATCGATGGGACTCACTGTAGGCTGAGAAATGAAAGAAACTTTATAATATAAACACTATTACCCTACAACATGCAAGTAAAAGAGGACTGTGTAAGGACAAGCTGGAACCCACTGCAGAGTGCAGGCCATGATTAGCTTGTTCATTGGCCATTTTCCCCCTGAATAATCCATTTTATATTCCATCAAGTAGATTTTTTGCATGTGCAGCAATAGGATTGGGCACCCAGGCGGAGCTTCCAAAGCTACCAAGAGCCATGATAATAGTACAACAACAACATATCCACTGTGGTCCCCCAAGTGGGGTCTGGGGAGGATGGGGTGTACGCAGACATTACCCCTACCTTTGTGGGGTAGAGAAGTTGTTTCCGATAGACACTCGGCTCAAGAGAAAATGGTTTACAGAAACAGGTTTGAAAAAAATGCAAAAGAGAAAAAATATGACGAAAACATTGAAGACAGAAAAGTACTGACTAACAAAATAATAAAGATGACAAAAGTAAAAGAAACAACAGTAGTAATAAGAGACATGATAATAGTAAATTATATAAAGGAAAAAGGAAATGGGATGTTCTCTCTTTTTTTTTTTGGTAACCGTGGTGTCCGGGCCAGCTTGACACCTCGACTAATTCCATGGGGTACTTGTTACTTCCCACCATCACAGGTGGCAACTCTGTTTCCACCAAGGCTTGTATAGATGAGAAGAATTTGTCTCTGTTGGGAATTAAACCTGAGACCTCATGGTCCTCAAAGAAACGGGAATTGAAAGGGGCGAAAAAAAGGAAAGGCAACCTCAGCTAATAGCATCTGCACTACTCTCCTTCACCACCACCCTACAGGACTTCAACTTTCTAATCTCCCTACTTTCCCTGAATCACTACATTCCCCCATCCCCCTTTTAGTTCTCCGCTCTTCATTTCTGTCACTGTGCTAATCCTCATCTGACATCAATTGCAATTTAAATCTACTGGCAAATGTGAGGAAATAAGCCCATAAATAAGCTACTCAAAAAAAAGGGGGAGGGGGTTGCGGCAATTGATCTAGTTACCAGGAAAAATATATAGGATGCTGACAGCAAGCAGAATGGCGAATCAAAACGAAAATAGCTATGATTAATAATAATAGGGCAGGTCAATTGTGCTGTTCCACATTGCACTTGCCAAATGAACAGGTGTGCTAATTCTCTAAACTATTCAAACATGTAACAAAAGAGCCCCAAGTCCAGGAGCGTACCCGGGTAAAGTGACTTACTTGAATGGTAAGACATCCTATAAGACTAAGAAGCATATACAGAGAAGGATAACCTCTAGACGCAGGCATCAAGGCTGCCAACGAGCAAAGGTAATCCCTCAAGAAAGGGGATTCAGCCCCACCAGCTTTGTCTCAAAAACTGCTCTAGTGAAGTGGTTCGGTGAAGGTAAAACCAGACTAGTCAATCCAGAGGGGGAAAAAAGGCAAGAAGTGGTTGCCCGCATGCCATAGACAGTAAGCAGAATGGCATTTTCTGAGTGAACAGGTGTTCTAGATATGTAATTATGCAACATGTATCTCAAGAGCTTTGATACAAGTGCAGTTTTCCTATATGCCAAATCTACTCCAAAGACCACCAAACCGTACTACTACAAAATGTTAAGAAAGAAGAAAACTGCACTAGTCTTCCTCAATACGTCAGTGAAAACACTGGAAAGAGAACTAAAGAATCACCTGAGGATATTTAGGTGAGCTTTTGTATATGCTCCAAATTTCATCGGCTTTGATCTCTCCTTTCTCAAGCAACACATCTGATCAACAGACACACAAGCATAAGCCAATCAACAGTAAGTAGCCAATGACAGTTGCACAATGTAGACAACTCATAGTCATGGAATCGATGACAATTCAGGGAAGACAATATTTAAAGTGGTTAGACAATCAAGGTTAAATAACTTTACCTGTAATTGTCTCCACAGCATCTTGGTTCTCCTTTAGAATAGATAAACATTTCTCCACGGCATATCGCATGTACTCATCTCTAAGTGCTTCAATTTTAGCAGGGAGCTGCAAAATACAATAATTAGAATTCAAAATTATAAAATTAATATATTTAGCATTTATAAGATCTAGTATATACTGACATTTGGTAAGAGATCTCTCTGGTATCTGTAATAAGCCTTTCCTAAGGCAGTCAACCCTGTCTGCAATATAAAAAATTCTGCAAGCCTGGAAGCTTCTAAAGTTGCTTTTGCAGAGATCCAGCATAGATTGTCAACTCCAAACATTTCTTCCTCAATTACTCTGGCTACAGACTCAATCTATCAGTGTCCCACATGAAGAATCAAACCACGAAAAAAGAAAGAAAAAACAGAGAAACAAAAAGAGGGGTTTTAAGCAGGTTGATATTGTAACACACAATGTCTATGTATCTTTGATATAAGAGGTATTTCGTGGGTTTGTCTTAGTATCATGTTCATACAGTTGTATTAAATCTACATCATCTAACTGTGCATATTCACTTAAAGCAGTGCCTAACTCAACGGGGATCAGGAATGAACAAGAGAATAAGTACAGTTTAAACTCCAGTCTAATATTTTCATGATTGTAACCACTTTTAATATATCCAAATAATCTACATTTTGTTTAATTTGAATTCCTTACAGCAGCAGTAACATAACCAAGAAGTTATTAATCTCAAAGCTTTCAATTTTGAGTTCCATATAAAATACAGTCAAATCCTTCAGTCACTGAGCTCCTGGAGTCAACATAGAAGGACGATGATCAAGGCCTTCATACCCAATCCATTGCTTCTGATGAGTAAGCTTGTTCCGCAACTTAGCTCTTGAAAACCTCACAGCCTATATGCTTGAAGATAAACATTGGTGGAGATCACTATTTGGAGCGGTTGTCAGGGATGGACATTACTCTTACAATGCAAAATAAACAGGAGTTGAAACATAGATTCAGTAAAGAAATCACCCAACTTGAGATATACAGAAAGGTTCCTGAACATCAAATTTACTTCGAACACATACTATAATATTTCCCCTCACTTTTTACTCCCAATTATAAAGCTGTTATATCAATTTAAGCATCTCCAATCCTCAACATAAAGGCCAATCATTGTTTTATGGCCTTTCCTATTCTCAAAAACATGCTTAGCAGATTCCTCTGTTAATATTCTCCTTATCTAAATAATAAAATTGAAGGAAGCTGCAGCGAACCTAAGAAAGTCACGTAACTGTCTTAAAGTAAAATATCATTGTTGGAGATAGGAACAGTGAAGACGAGAAACAGTTTTCAAACATAAGATCAATATGACAGATTCACTTATGTGTTTATAGAACGGAATATTGAACAGAAATACTATTCATTTTCCAACTTACGAGCACATGCACGGACTATTGAGTTCACATAATCTGCCTTCCTTTTAAACACTCTGCCTCCAATCTCAACGAATTGCATATTGGGCTGACTACGGATGGATTTGATATCCGTCTGTCATTATACCAAAACCAAATTGGCAGAAATGTGAGCATGTTACAAACTCAAGAAATACTAAGATTAATTAATATGATATTTATATGAATATTACCTCACTGAATGGTCGGTAGGGATCTGGAAGGTAACATGCCAGAACTGCAACAGCAGCTTCTCTGTAAGCTAGTCTTAGTGTTAACTCCTCAGGGACCTCGGTACTATCTTCTTGACCCGTTTCAAATGTGCCCTTTTGCTGTAATATTAAATGATATAACATGAACATAATGTACTAATTCAAAATATAACAGATGCTGCATACTCAATTTTTAGCACCTACCCTCTTCAAGGCCTCAAGAAGTTCATCTCGTCCTATATAGTCCAAGTCTTTCCTCGCAGTCAAAATTCCAGCTTCATTCCTGCCCAGAAGAAGGTGTGAGCTAGTCCCTCCAAATTCAGAATCAAAAGGGATTACAGTTGAGGATTATGTACAATATATTTTGAAGTTCAGCTCCAGTAAAATCTTCTGTTTGCTCGGCAATTTCCTGCAATAAAGTGAACTTTTCCCCTTCTGACCTGAAAAATTTGTTCCGCGCATGCACCTGAGATATTTCAATGAGGATCAAAACACACTGACACAAGAAATCCAGACAATCTTCAAAAGATTAACAGATGTCAATCTCCAGTGAGCAGCGACACATACCTTCAATATGGCTAATCTACCATCTTTTGAGGGCAAACCAACCCTAATAATCTTGTCAAAACGACCCTTTCGTAACAGGGCAGGATCAAGAATATCCAATCTATTGGTTGCACCAATAACTAAGACCTGATAACCCAGCATTTAACAGTAAGCCTGAGAAGCTCTCATTACTTCTTTATGGGAAACCATAATCTTAGCTATAATATACCTGTGATGTTGACACTTTAAATCCATCCATTTCTGTCAGTATCTGAAGAAGCCCTTGTTCCCTCTCTGCACCACCCTAAGAAAGAAAATACATGTCACTTACTAGATAAAGTTATTCCAATACAGCCCAGATGTATGTTTATTAATAAAATTAGCGAGGGAGCCAACAGAAACATTACTATGGAGAAGCACTCTAGAGAAGAAGGATTTTAGTATTAGAAGTAAGACGAATATATGCATTCTAGATTTAGCTCCCCATAACAAGAATGACATTGAAATGGGATTAGAAGGGATTGGCTCCTAGATGTAGACAATTCAGATATCTAAACTCAGTGTTCCGAGTGAATGGTATGACTGATTAAGAGATAAAAGATACAATGGACGAATGGCACTTCAATGTCTCTCTCTTGCTTTTTCGGTATGTTGGTTATATGGTTTCGAAGTAAAAGAAACACAATAATATGTAGGAACAGAGATAGAAGAAGGATATGGAAACATATGCAAATGGGTTAAGAGTACATGTATCCAAGTTTCAAAGAACTTAAACATCATTTCATACAATAACTACCAGGCGAAGAGTGATACCTCACAACAAAAATTACTAATGGGAGAAAAAGTTTTAATATGCAAAATGAAAAAAAGAATAAATATGTGTATCATACCCCACCAATATCCGGTCCACCACGTTTGCTGCCAATTGCATCTATCTCGTCAATGAAAATAATAGAAGGAGCAAATGACCTGGCACTGGAAAAAAGGTCCTTCACACGTGAAGCAGCCACACCAACAAACATCTGCAGATGTGAAAGGTTAGAAGCCACACATGCTGCCAAAATAAAAGAAGAAATTCCTGAATCAAATATTGGAATGAGTGCATAGATAGTATCCACATATTATGCAAGTATAGAAGGTTAGGCTATGGGCCTTAAGAAACATGTCTGTTCTTCTTCTTTATACTTCCTCCCACTTATTTTTTCCCATCTTCGGTTTCACACTGTTGAAGGTTAGAGACTTAGTATATCCTGAAGTCACCAACTCAGTTTGATAGGAGAGCAAGAAATTCTAATTTTTAAGAGAATCTACATTATTTTGAGGACATGCTGTCCCTTTAGGCAGACAACAAGGAATTCTGATAACAGAGCACACCCAAACTCCACCCCACGAAGGAGATGCAAAGATAACTGTTACCTATACATAGGGATATAAAGAAGGTGGATACTTCTATCACCATTTTCTGACCCACATGCACTTTGAAATAGGCAATTCAGTGCTCTGAAATTATTTTACCCTTTTCATTAACATCAAAGCCTTAGACTTGCGCATGAATGAACTAAGGTGTAACGAAGTAGAATGCAATACTCTCCTGCAGATAGCATGGAACTTGTACACAATATTCAAGTAACAAGCTCTTCAAAATAGAGGACGATGGATCCACTACCCAATTCCTCCACTTTAACCACCTCCTCTTTATATTCTTTACCAAAATGAGGGAAATGATCATTCCCCTTCCACATTTACTTCCACTCCTCCAACCCCTACTCTTTACAATCCCTAACTAAGTAAATTGCGTGACCATCTCATCTTCAAGCTTAAACTATTAGAGAGAGCACACTTTTGATTACTCTATTATATTATGTCCCAACACGCCTCACATTTTGCCAGATTCTTTTTTCATGGGCCAAATACGAGAACTTATTTCACTTTTCGAGTGGCTATAAAATTTGAATCCAACACTTCTTACCTGCTTTGATACCATGTTGAATTCTATAATCATCGTAAACTAGTATTTTGGTTGAGCTCTCATACTCGGTCTATAACTATTGGTATTACAACCAATTGGTAGAGGGATGCATCATCATTATACAGTTTGGGGAAACATCATATGAGCTAAACTTTGGTTGATTTAAGCACAAGGTCCACTTTTTAATCATGAAATTAGAGTTGAGAGAACCCATTTTTACAACCACTTTCTATATTCATGTTCTATCGTACTGAGCTTCTCTCTCTCAATTTAGGCCCATTGAGCCAGTCTTTCTCTCTTCATGTTCTATCGCTCTAGGCTTATCTCTCTCAATACAGTTCATGGAGCTATTCTGGGCTTTTATATCTCTCTCTCAATTCAACCGATCGAGCCATTAGAATTGCTGCAAACGCACTCATTAGCATGTTGAGCCTCATTTCTCTCCCTCTACTTCATGCTCACTCCTACAGTCTCCTCTCTCTTACTTCGGAAAATAATAGTAACTAAAAAAATTCTTTAGTTCATGTGTAAACCCTAGAACTGGATCACATGCGGGACGGAATTTGGACAATACATTTGTCCCTCATTGGTTGTCCAAGTGTTTTCAAAAGGGTTGAAAATGTCCCAAGTCACTTCACCATTAACTTTACGGTCTTGGATTGGATGCACAAATACTTCCACACCAAACGTAGGTTAGCCGTTAAGTAAATTTCCTAGAGATTGTACTGTAGAAAGTAAAGACAATGGTCATACATATTAGATGTTTTGCTTTTACTCACTGATCATACCGAGGCTGATGCACATGAAGTTATTATTTTCTGAGGTGTTTTTGGACATTAACAATTGAATCATCAAAGAATACAAAGACATCCTGTGGAGACCACAATACAGGATTGGCCATCAAAGAATCATCTATATGCTTTATAAGAACCCATATGAGTATATCCCTGCTTTTGTGGGAAACTAATGATGATAGTTAATGTCCACAATCCAACTTTGTAGCACAGCAAATATTAGCGCAAAAAGCAGGTAAATGTTTACAAAAAGTTTATTAGCAGGAAGGAATGACTCAAGACATTCAACTTAGTCATTGCTAAATTATAGCATCCAAAAATATATCCCATAATATTTCTTTCAGATCAAAAGGACCGACAGACACCCAGACCCCACGTTGTGGGATTTTACTGGGTATGTTGTTGTATCAAAAGTTGAGTATGTTGTTGTTGTTGTATCAAAAGGATCGACAGACAATAAGCTAAAGCAAAATTGAAAATTGAAAATTGAAAATTGAAATAAGGTTTAAAAAACAAAAAACAAAGAAACAAATGAACAAACGTGCAAGTATTTACCAGAAATAAATGAAACAGGTTCAAGAAACAGAAGCTAATGAAAACCTTGTTATCTTTTCTTTTTTGAAATGGAAAGTAAAAAAACCTTGCTATCTTTAACAAGCAATTGTTCGGATACGGCAGAGAAATCACGAAAGTGCTACATCGACAATTTTGTAACTAAAAGTATGGATTTGCCAAATATAACTGGAGTATAGCTTTCATTTTGGAGTCCACTATAGCAGATATAGTCATAGATGTTGTGTTTAACCCTGTAAGTCGATGTTGTTACCCAAATCAAAATCAATTATAGAAACTTTCATAATCTTGCAGCTGTTAGAATTTACTCATCCAGTAAAGTGTATTTGAAGGTTGCAATTGCAAGTACTTCTCACCTCAACAAAATCAGTACCATTAGCAGCAAAAAAAGGTAATCCTGCTTCTCCAGCTATAGCTTTTGCCAGAAGTGTTTTGCCAGTTCCAGGAGGACCATGGAGAAGCACACCTTTTGGGCAATAAATCCCTTTGTCTTGAAACTCATCTTCATTCCTCAGTATTCGAACAATCTCTTGAAGTTCTCTCTTAATATATTCTTGGCCAGCAAAATCATCAAAAGTTATACCAGTTTTTTCTTCTGCTGATATGAATTTTGCACTGATAGCAGATGGTAAAAAGAAAATTAGAATTTAATACTGCATTAAGAGGTCAACCTGAAGCCAAGTAAGAGTACAGACATGTTCAGATAAGATCCAACAGCAACAGTTGGGGGGGTTAAAAATTTGCACAGTTTTTGATAACGTAACAAGACTTTATTGATGTTTGGGAAAAAACAGACGCCCGTATACAAGAGGTATACCAAAAAATAGAAAATCTACAATAGCAAATGACTTTCTATAAAAGCCACCCAATCTTCTATACCTACAGGGATGTAATGATAGGAGGCAACTCCTCAACTGTACTAAATTCATCTCCATCCTTACAAAAGCTCTCCTATTTCTTTCTCTCCACACAACCCACTAGTAATAATGGAGCTACGTTCCAAGCCTTATGCCTTTTCCACAATTCCAGCTGGACAACATTGCTTTTACAGTGCCTGGCATCCCCCATTGAACACCAAACCATGTCAGAATTTCCCACCATAATCTCAAGACAGACCAGCAATGAAGAAAAAGATGGTCAACATCTTCACCCGAGCCCTTGCACATAAAAAACCAATTGACACAAGTGAGTATCCACTTCCTTAATTTCACGGTCGCCAAGATCACCCTCTAGCTACTACAAGTTAAAAAACACATATTTCTCTAAACCATAGGAATCAAAATTGAGCCATAAGGGAGGTCAATCTCCTCCCTGGTCAACATCTCATAAAATGACTTGACATAAAAGACTACATTGTTCCAAACCGCATCCCCGTACATCATGTTCCTCCTGTGACCATCCTTGTTTATGTAACAAATCTAACAAACTTAGGAACATCACCACCTCCTAGCCTTGAAAGATTCTCCTAAACTGCAAATCTCAATAGCTTCCAAGTCTTGTAATCTCCGAACTTGCTGGAATGTCATCTCCTTTTGGCTCGAATGTTATATGAGTTGGGGAATGTAATGTACAAAACCGTATCCCCGCACCACTTGTACATCCGAAAGCTTACTGTCCTCCCATCCCCGACTCTAAATGCCACGTTGTCGTTAAATTCTACCCATCGTTCCGAAATACTCCTCCACAAACCGACCCATATGGTATAGTGATATCTTTAGTTCTCCACCCCCCACCAAAATCCCAAATTTGTCCGCAATCACATCCTTCTATAAAGCATGTTCCTCTACCTCGAATCTCCATAATCATTTTTTTTAAAACTGGTAACTTGAAAACAATATCCATAATCACTAAGGTCTTTAACTCCAAGTACACCCCAACAATTGGGGGTCATGACAGTCTCCTTGCCCTGCCATGTCCCAAAGAAAGTTCCTTTGCAACCTTTCCAACTTCCATGTAACACTGGCTAGAGCATGAAACAAAGACAAAGTACATGCGGATGCTCAATAAAGTACTCTTAAATAGCACTTCCTTCTCCCTTTGCACTGTTAGCGGAAATGTAAAAGAAAGAACACAAGATTTAACATGGTTCGGATCAAAGTGATCCTACATCCACCAGAGAACAACTACCTTTTATTATTAACAAAGAAAGGAAAGATTTTCCAATTACACCTAAGAGAATTGTTATCTCAACTCTCTACTCTTACAATGAAGTTATGATTTTGGGTCTTTTATAGGCAAACAATGACTTGGGATCCAAGTGCGCTACATGGGCATTTCAATTCTCCTCCACATCGTAGTATCATTTGGCTCCAAGCAATGTATCCTTTAGCTCCAAGAAATAGAGCATCCTTTGGCTCCAACTAATAGAAACTTATCCAGCTAAAATAGACACATGAGTTTTTCTATCCCTTAACAAAAACAAACTCTTTCAATTTCCACCTTGGTTTGTGTTCCGAGCATGCGTATGAACTACGGCGAAAACTTCGAAGCTTACTGGACAACCCCGTTGTAAGAAACAAGAAGAATCAAACCCTTGTTGAACATATCACCTCCGCCTAACAACTGTTCTCTCGGAGTTGCATCAGTTGATGCGTACTCCCGCTAAGTCCTTGCAGTGTGCAAACTTAGCGAGCGGGACTATCATGGTCAACATGTCAGCAGTGCTATCGTCTGTGATAACCTTCACGACCTTAATAGTTTCCTCATCAACCACATCTCGAATAAAATGAAATCTGACAATAATGTGTTTAGTACACTCATGAAATCTCTGAATTTTAATCAGATGAATAGCACTCTGACTATCACATCTAAGAGTTGATTTCTGTTGAACCAAACTCAATTCCGCCACCAAACCTTTCAACCAGATAGCTTATTTCACCGCCTTCGCTGCTGCCATGTTGTCTGCTTCTGTTGTAGACAATCGACTGCAGAGTCACTGCTAACGAAAATAAAGATGTATCCTGTTGTGGACCTCCTTCTGTCAAGAGGCTCCAAGTAATTGAGCATTCTTTGGCTCCAAGTAATAGAAAATCATCCAACTAAAATTGACACATGAGTTTTTCTATCACTTAACAAAAACCAACTCTTTTTTTTATAAGGTAAGTGGTATTAATCAAAGGCATCAAGAAGATGCAAGAATTACAAGATATTGCATTTGAGCTTACAAAAAAAAGGTTTGTTGGCTTTACAAAAACTATCTAAGCCAGAACTAGTGAGCTAGTAAAATCCAAAAGATGTTCATAACAACATGAACCAATTTGGTCCAACTAAACAAATTGGAAATACACCTTGTTTTCAAAAGACCTAAAGGAGTTGACTCCCCATCAAAACATCTCCTATTTCTTTCTAACTAGATACACCAAAATATACTAGCTGGTACCATGTTCCAGATAGCTCTCATAAGCTTCCTTTACTGTGAGGGGGTGGGTCCAATTAAGACCAAAGAGGCCAAAAAATAGATTCCAAATTTCTGAGGCCACTTCACAGTGAAGGAAAAGATGCCTGTTAGTTTCTACTAGGGCTGGTCAGTGGGCCGGGTCTGCCCGACCTGGTCCCGTCCCGGCCCCGATGAAATTAAAAAAAAAATTAGCGGGTCTGGGGCTCGAACCGGGACGGGACATGGTATGGTCCCGCCCGACCCGGTCCCGCTAGGACCCGACCCATCCCGGTCCCGCCCCAGTCCAGCCATTTACCAATTGGTAATATATTTCATTGCAATTTTAGTAATTTTTTCTATGTCTTATACAATGTTGTAATTCTGAATCTTGTATATTTCAATGAAATAATTAATAATATAAGAGGCACAAAAACAGTCTTGGGATGTTTTTTTTTTACGCTCTTCTTGTCTTTGTTTAATTATTTAGTTTATAAATATATATGAGTATAATACTATAATAGTATAGCAACTCTAATAAGAAATCGTGCTCGCTGCTTTGCTCATCTATGATTTCTACCATGACTAAAACTGACTTCCTTTACTTCGTAACCTTAGTCTTAGATGTATACTATAATAGTATAATATGAGTATATGACTATCACTATAATATGACTATATGTTACTTTGTTAGTAATTTAGTATTTTTAATTTAGTGGAAAAATTAAAAAAAAGGGCCCTCCCGTCCGTCGACCAATCGCCCACGGGGCCAGATCTGGGACGGGACACGGATCGTCCGCCGATCGGTCCCACTGCCCCCTAGCCCGACCCGCCTCCTCTCGTCCAGGCCGTCCGACCCGCCTATCCCGATCCCGATGGGCGGCCCGCCCATCGGCGACTCTAGTTTCTACCTCCTTTTTGCACATATGGCATCTGCTTGGGAGCTGAATTTTCCTTTTCATCAGGTTGTCTTGAGTAATACAAGCCTCATAAGTGTTGTCCAAGTGAAACATATGACTTTAAGAGGTAGTTTTGTCCTCCAAATGAGCTTCCAGGGCCAATTGTCAATCAATGGATTTCTTGAGCACATCTGATGGTACGCTATCTTGACTGTGTAGAATCCCATTTCAGTTTATAGGATTGATATGAATTTGTTGAAGTCTTGCAAGTAGGTCTAGCAACTCATTCCCTTCCCAATCATGCATGTTTCTTCTGAAAGACAGGTCCCAAGTGTTTCCTTCTCTGTTAGTATGAATTACAGAGTTGGGGTCTTGAGCTATTCTATACAAATTCGGGAAGTCACCTTGAAGTAAGGTATTTCTAGACCATTTGTCTTTCCAGAATCTTAAGAGTGAGTCATTGCCCACTTCAAAATGAGTCTGTTGAACAAAGGTGACCCACAAATTTCTAATACCCTTCCAGAGACCCACACCATAAGGAAGAGTAGAGGCCTTAGTGCACCAATGGTCCAACATTCCATGTTTAGCTATGACAACATCTTTCCAAAATCTTGTGTCCAAAAAAAACAACTATTTCATGCACATATATCTTTGTTCAACCTGCAAGTCTCCCCTCGACACTCTGAAGAACTAGATTCCAAGTTGTATGATCCTTGCTCAAAGCTCCTAGAGGCGAACCAAGATAAGTAGTGGGTAGAGCCTACAGTTTGCATTTCAAAACATGTGTCAATGAGGCAATGACTCAATATTTTCCACCTCACTAACTGGGATGATCCCGCAATTTCTTAGGTTTATCTCGAGTATTGACACCCTTGGAACCATGATAACATTTATTGTTAATATTCCCGATGAGACCTGTTAGCATCACAAAAATCCAATGTGTCATGCGCGAATAATAAATGTGAGACCATCACTGTGCTATGACCCCAAACTATTGCAATGAAACCTCATGCACCCACCCGCTGCAACTCTATCTATCATCCTACTAAATTGCCTTCATAACTAGAATGAACAACATGGGCAATAATGGATTTCCTTGTCTTTGTCCTCTCGATCTGCCAAATAAGCCATACGGGTTGCTATTCAAAAGTATCGAGTACTTTTTTCTTATAAGGTAAAGTTTATAGATATGAGTCAGCGAAAAACTACACTTTCTCTTTAATCTCCAAACCTATCTTCAGCGTAATAAAATCCAGAAACTCCCATATTTAAATGATAATGAGGTCCAATTTACACAAAATGCCGGGGGCTCCTAGCTTTCTTCTAGAATTCACCACTTCATTTGCCACTAAAGCTACATCTAGAATTTGTCTACCTTCCAAAAAAAGCATTTTGGGAAGTAGATACAGTCACGTCCAAGGCACTCTTTAGTCTATTGGAAAGCACCTTAAAGATTATCTTGTAGATGTTTCCCACTAGATTAATAGGTCTATAATCCATGATGCTCATTGCTCCCTCCCGTTTAGGAATGATGACGATGAACGACACCCTCTTTTTCTCCCCTATTTGATTAAATTCTACACCTACCATTTTGTCTCCAATCTGCTTCCTCTTAAAAAAGACATTCATAGAAGCTTACAATTGCTCCTTCTACCCCACCTCCCCTTCATTCATTTCCCCACATCCACCTCTATAGAATCTGTGAAAGTACTCTTTTTAGTTGGCATTTGCTACCCTATGAAATAATTTAGTGTTTTGAGTCCCTTTTCTCCAACCACAATGCTGACGAACCTAATGCACTGTAGCCAGTTTTTTTCCAGCAGTATGATCTGTTCTGAGTTTATGATACCGTAATTCAATTGCTTACTTGTATATAAATTAAAAACCTGTTGTACGTTTATATTATATTGTTTATGCATTACTGGTTTTAAAACTTGTCCCATGGATAAGACGGGGCAGGTCGAGGATCTTACTGGATCATTTCGACTCACCATTTACTGCCATGTACAGATACAATTGATAGTGACCCAGCAGCAGACCGTTGAGTTGTTCATTCCAGTCCTAATAGTTGAGGTAGGTCATCCACCAGTTCATGGAGGCACCATCAGCTCTCAATCTTTACTTTCAGTCTTTTTATTTCATGTCAAGCTGTGTCTCGTATCAATTGTACTCAGATTCTTATATTGCTCCATGACTTGATATTTTTTTTGGGTATTTGGGCTTACAGTTGACAGTTGTACTTCCTTTCTGTTATATATTATGAAAAGGCCTTTCTATTATTATTTATAGCATTTTTCCGCATTGTTGGTTGATAATTAGATAAGCCATTTCTCCAAGAGTGGGTAGAAGCCGTTGGGTGCCGATCACGTCCTAGGTGCCACATTTAGGTCTTGAAACTCAACGTATATAGTATATACAAATTGACAAGTGTGCAGAAGCATAAACAAACACAGAAAGCGAATGACCAATATAACACTTTTTTTAGTTGAATACTTGAATTGCACACAGTTTAAAACCCAATAACACAAAAAACCAGAACAACAACAATAACAAGAAATAAGAAGGAACACTTGGAAAATAAGCACGCCTATGCATTGTGACCGCCATTGTTCCAAGTAAAGCAATAAGAATCTAGACCACGGGATTCTAGAATATAATCCACACGGAAAGGAAAGAGAAGTAGGAAGGAATTTGATACGTAATAGCACAGACCAACATTTTCACCATTGACTCAGAAAACACAATTCACAAACCAAGTCTTAAGACCGGCTGTTGGAGTTTTAAGAATCTGACATTTGCTTTAATGACTATATTTCCAGGCACTAGGCATACATGTGAATTCGTGGCGCATTTCGGGTTTTTTCACTTCCATAGACAAGTCAAAAGTTATCAGGGAAATTGGTCCTAAACATACCCAGTGTAATCCCACTAGTGGGAGGAAAATTATTACCTATCAATGCTCACATTAAAACCGATCCGATTCAAAACATACATAATTTCAAGCCTGGTTACAGAGACAAAGACAATACTTGATAAAATGCGAGGAAAGGTTACTTCTCTACAACATACAAAATTGAAATGAAGTTCACAGCCAATAAACAGATAAACAAGCAGTGAAAGTTTTCAATTACCGGCTCTTTCCTAATGAACCAAGGGCTTTCTGCTTGAGTGGCTCTCTTATCTTTTTTGGAGGGCTGCCCAAATCGGAAGGTATTAGTTTTGAATAAATTGGTCTCATCTTGTTATCAATCCAAATGTATAAGAGAACTGAAAGGGCTAGCCGCATAGACCACACAACTGCTGTCGCGACAGTAGAGTAAACTTCAGCAGGGATATTATTCGCATTATACACATCAACATTTACAAGCTGTTGATGCAACTTCCTCCAAACATCATTCCAGCTATCTATTGGCATCCGGTCAACGATATGACGCTTGAAAACAATTTCCTTTTTAGTGTCCCCTCCTGAACCTTTAGTTTGTCCATCCTTGTAGTATGGAAGAATTACTACAAACAGATCGGGAAAACCAAATAAACAAAACTGAGAATGCTATAAGATATTAACTATTTGATATTTGCATAAATGATTCAAAGTGAGAAAACATCTTGATAAGTGATAACTAAGTTGATAAGGCTAGTAGTTAGATATTGACAGAAATTAATAATAGATAGTAACAATGACTCCTTTCAGTACCTAGAATTTTGTCCCGAAGAGACTAACACCTAGAATCATAATCTGTTAATTTGTCCACCTGCTACTCAAATGCACGCACAATAGTTAAGTTGGGCAATTTGTCAATTTTCTTGGGAGGTGCAACCGTACAAGAGGTGCTCCAACCACACGCACTTGCCCAATTTTTACCATGTTTACTGGATGGAAAAATTGTCTGCTACTGAGAAATAAATTCTTTTGATTTGTTATGATGCTCGATTGCATGAAGACCTTCTATTGCTTAGTATGATGTACAAAGCTCAATCAAGCATCATAATAAATGAACATAAGAAACATGTAAATAATAGTTAACCTGAAACCGTCTGCCCGTAGTTTGAATACTCCATAAACTGCACATTGTTTGCATTCAGAAGCTTTTGAAATTGACTGTAGTCTATCTTATGAGAAATTTCAGGATCCCACTCTGTCCCCTTCAACTTTCCCTGCATGGTCAGCAATTTCCTACTCCATTCTGAAGCCAGCACAAGCTGCCTCTCTAATTGAACATTTGCCTTTCTTTCAAACTCGTCTAAATTATTTATCCGTTCACGCTCTGCCTCCTTCAGTTTCTGAGATTCCATTAAACAAAACATAGCATTAAAAACAATATCCTGTATATAACCTGAAGTAACAAGTCAAAATTGTTTTTTTTTCTGTTTGATTGTTATGTCATTATTGTTTTACCATACACTTGTAATCCGAATAACGTAAACTTTCCCGTAAAATATGGTTATCTCAGTAATCATAATCATACTTGAAATTGTTCAATATACAATCGAAATTGCAACAAGAATGTTTCTTTTTTCCAAATTATGATAGGAATTGTAAAGCCAACACTCTGCGATGTAAAGGGATTACCAAAAACAGATAAATTCTGCAACAGACTAGAGTATTCAGAAACCAAAAGGGAACAACTTTATATCAAGTTTTATGGAATTCTTTCAACAAAATAATTCATGCAATCTCCGTCACACTTATAGGGGTCTTAAGTCGACTAATTGTGATAAGTACTATGTCTCGGCAGCAAAAAAAATCGTATATTAGAGCCCGTTTGGCCATAGATAGTTTTCACTTTTTTTTTGGAATTTTATCCCGGACAACTTTTTGGACATAGAATTGTTACAATTTTCCGGAATTCGAAAAACTCCAAAAAATTGTTTTCACAAATTGTCACTCCAAATCACTCACAAAAATTCAAAAACTCTCATCGGTATACATGTCCAAACACAACTCCAATTTCCAAATATCATCTTCAACTTGAAAACAAATACTAGTTTTTTTCCAAATTTCACAATTCTTATGTCCAAATGCCGAAAGGGAGCCTTGGCGTAACAGGTAAAGTTTTGACACATACCAGAAGGTCATGGATTCAAGTCATGAAAACAGCCTCTTGCACAAATGCAGGGTAAGGCTACGTACACTAGACAAGGGTCCGGCCCGGGCGCGCATAGCAATAATTTAGTACACCGGGCTGCCCCTTTATGTCCAAACACCCCACTATGAGTGTTAATTATATTGATTGTCAAATTCCGTAATTTTGACCCCTAAGTTAGCAAATTCCGTAATTTTGACCCCTAAAAAAACAGATGAATTCCGTAACTTTTAACCTTGAAATCCAAGTTAGTGGAGGAAAGAGTACTAACCTGAAAGAGTTGCTCATTTTCATCATTAATTGAGTTGGAAGTTGAGGTAGTCTGGATAGAGAGGCAATATGTGCGAGGTTTAAGGTGCAAATTGAAAGCGGTGAATGCAGATGTGTGATGATATGTGTGTAGGGTTTTAGGATGGAAAGAGGGTTTTACCAAATGAATAGTGGATGCCATCTTCTTCGATTACCTCATACGTCTTCTCTTCTCTTCTCTTCTCTTCTCTTATCTTTTATTTTGGCCGCCAATTAAAATTTAGTCACCATTTTAAATGTTGTCTTGTGATTATGAGTGTCCCCTAAATAGCAGTTCTGCGTACAAAGACGAACGGAGGCAAGGTCCCGTGTTATCTCCCAAATTTCACTAATTATGTTATTGTCGTTGTCAAATAAATAATAAAATATATAAATTTCATAATAGTTATTATAAGCGAAATAAGTACTTAATATAATGTGGAAAAATATTAATATCTTTTTTCTAATTCGAGGATAATATTTTGGCGTTTCAAATTCTATACATCGATACTTCGTGAACTTATTGGAGTTTGTTAAATATACATAAGTATACATGTGACATGTATATACACATGTATACTTATGTATATTAGATATTCACGGCATCACTGGGCCTTGTCTCAGCAGCCCATTACGGGCAGAATAGCCCTGGCCCAATAGCAGAATATTGTGTATATTAGAAATGTATCTTGTAGTATAATTAGACTTGTACTATTACTTTAATTGTATAGGTAGTCTCCAAATAAAATAGGGTTTTAGATCTATAATAGGAAAAGGATTTTCCTATATGTAACTTGTATATATACCTTATTCATTAATAAGAATAATCAAGGGATTATTTCTTTCATGGTATCAAAAATCTAGATTCTTCTCCTTGCTTCCGCAAAAAAAAAAAATCTTCTTCTTGATTTCCATGCAAGTACCTACCTATCCCCCCTTTCGGTTTCTTCATACCTGAGACCTTCCCCTCCCCCTAAAAAGTTTCTTGTTCAAATTTTGTTCTCTTCACTATGACTGATAAGAACATGTTTCATTCTGGCATAACAGTTTCTAACGTCAAGAGTGTTCTTCCTATTGTTCTTGACCTAGAAAACGTTCAATATGGACATGGACGAAATTATTCAAGATTCATGCAATGGCACATCAAGTTTTCCACTACATAATCCCTCCGATTACTAATATGTAGGGTGATACGGATGATGTGCTCACCAAAGAGTACGATCCAAAATTATCATCACGACCAGGCCACGACCGGGCGCGGCGGTGCCCTACAGGCACCCTACAGTATACATCGAGAGATAATCAGAACATACATGAAACTTATAAAATAAAACAACGAAATAAAACAACGAGTTAGCCGATAGGCTACCTTCGACATATATATGGCCAAGCGGTTGCCTCCTTTCCTTTACAAATCGACCCACAATATGTAACTCTGCACCTCTAGAGTTTTAACATAACAACGATGGCGGGACGGGGCCCCGCCATACCACGAATATACATGAATCTACAACCTCGGGAAAACCGTACAAGAGATAAGCCTCCGAGCAAATGAAGCTTTTCCCAAAATCAACCGAGATCCTAAGAGCGAGATCACCAACTGTGTACCTAATACTGCGGGCATGAGCATTACACCGGAATTTCGGGATATGTTTATAAGACGTGCGTAAGTGTTACACCGTAATTACAGGACGTGTTTTAGGAACATAAGTAAGAACTTCATGAGTGTTAAGATTTGAGACTTGTAAAAATTGATCGGAAATTATGGAAATTGTCGGAAGCGTTAGTGTTGTGGCGAATGGGAGAAGCGACACGTGTCGCCCCTAGCTATGCCTTGGACGAAATGGCATGGCCATTATGGTCATTTACCATAAGTCTTCTATGACTAAAGTCTTGCAAGTTGTGGCTTGACAATCTTGACTAAGTCAAATGGTCAAAAAGTCTTGATATTTTGCTAAGAGAATATCCAAGCCAACCAAATGGATACATCTTAACCCTCCATGACCCTATATATATAATACTAGTAGCAAGAGAAGACTAACACTTAGAAATTTTTTTGCACAATTTGAAGAACACATAGAGGGGGGTCTCGGGTTCTTCACAAAGGAAAAAGAAAAAAATTCGTTTCTTGTCCATTTGATTTCACACTTTAAACCAAGGTTCTTAGGTGTATTGTAAACACATCTCAATAGAAAAATCTTGGGAAAAGATTGTTTTCGGGTTAGTCGCAAACGAAAACCTAATGGTCCTTCTAGGTTTTGTTTGGAGAATTGAAGGTTAAATTGTTGGTATTGTTCTAAGGGTCTCAATGTCGGACTGAGGTGTCTTGGAGAGGCTCTAAACTACTAAGGAGCGACTTCGGATTGGAGTTGGATTAAGAATCGTTAAGGTATAATCTTGTTTTTTAAAGGTGTTACAAGATTACATAATTATATTGTTGTTGTTAGCTTTACTTGTTGCTAGCATGGAGTTGTTATATTGAAGTTATAAGGATTATGGATTGATTATAGCCTTGAAAATCCGAAATGTAATGTAAGCCATGACTAAGTTGAATTACAATTTAATCGTTGTTAGAATCGTCGCATGTTATTGACTTGAAGATAATGGTAGTTATAACCAAATGCGACTTGATATCTTATTATGCTACCAATTTGGATTGAAATGGAAATTTGATAAGAATTGGTTTTGTTGAACTCAAGGTGGCCGATTTTGGACTTGTAGTTTGTATTAGTTTAGTTAGTCATTTGTATTGGACTATCTTCTATATTATTGTGAGCCAATTGGGGCTGTTTAGTTAGTCATTTGTATTGGACTATCTTCTATATAATTGTGAGCCAATTGGGGCTGTTTGGTTATTGTATTTCGGCCTTGAAAAAGGTGGCAAAGTAAGTAAAAACAAAGGAAGTGTTGTCCGATTTTCCGTAGAATTTAGTGACTTGCACTTGGAATATTCTACGTTTGAAGCTAGAAGTTAATAGACGTACTATGGTCATTATAGGTTGGCATACTACGTACGGCGATTGGACTTAGCAAGTGGATTAAACCGAAGAGGTATGTGGAACTTTTCCTATCTTTTGAGCATGACTAGTTTCACGTATATAGTACGGTAGACGTACAAGATTTTGACAATCTAGTCCATTTGACATCCTTGGCTTATTTTAGGAATGTCCAAGTTGATTGAGTTAGGGAATTAACTCACTTGTTTAAATGTTAAGGATATCTTGGTTTTCAAAGTTAAGAGACTTTAAGTATGTTGAAAGTATTTTGATACTTGTTTTTATGGAAAGTTTAAAGAGTGGTTTACTCTAAGTAATTTAAGTATGTTAAGGGACTTGAAGAGTTTTAAAGTATGCGATACTTGTTTCGTTTTAAACGTATAAGTCCCTTGGATAGGAAATTGTACTTGACTAATGCATAAAGTGAATATAACGACTTTATGGGGAGTTGGTTATATTGGCTTTATGGAAAGATAAATGGCTTGATTTATTGAAAGGCAATTTGATTTAAGGCATCAATTGCCTAAGGTTTTAAAGGAAAGAAGTCACTTGATTTAGAAGTCTAAATGTATTTCTAAAAGGTATCGTGACTTGTCTTGAAAAGTAGTTATGACTTGATACTACGGTTATTAGTATCTTGGAAGTTATATATGAAAAGAGTCATTTTTAAAAGAATAGAAATACGTAGTACTTTGGGTTAAATTCCCGGATTTTATAATGACATGTTAGTGCCTTAAGTAAACTAAAATGAGAATGTATATGAATAAGGCTAATAAGAAGTTAGGGGGATTTCTTAACTTGCTTATTTATTGTATGATAAGCCGGTAGGGCTTATGTTATGTATGATGGTCGGTTGAGCTAGGGTAAGAGTATAAATGAGGGTAAACCCCAGACGTTATACCACCGCCTGAGGTAAGAGTATAAATGAGGGTAAACCCAAGACGTTATACCACCGTTTAGTGGATTTGCTACCCATGATGCGAGGAATACCTCACGCGAGTCCTTATGGGCTTATGCGGGTGAAATAGTCTCACGCGGTAGTCTGACTATGCGAGAATACCTAAATGCGGGTCCACGCGATCTACGGGTGAAATAGTCGTGAATAGGATTGCTTAATGATCTGCGGGCGGGTGGTCCTGCTTTGATCGCGAGCCTCTACTTTATATTGTAAGTATACTCCTATTTACTCTCATTGTTAGTAAGGCCGCGATTGTCGTTAATTGAGTAATCATACATGTCTCCGTTTATTTTAGACTTATGATTTCATTCTGATTTTCGATTTCACATATTTGGTACATGTTATCGACCTCCTGCCAGTGCGTTCACGCTGCATGAGTAAAAATGCAGTTCTTGATCCTCGCTCTTAGGATCACTGTTCAGCTGTTGAGAAGCTCCTTCATTTCGGAGGCTTATCCCTGATATTGTCGGTTGTTGTACATTGTTGACACCCAATTTTGACCCTCCCGTCCAGCCACTAACTATAAAATTAGGCTAATTTTGTAAAATAATTTTATGATTTTTTATAATAAAATGCAACGATAAAACGTTAATACATGCATAAATAAACAATTTAATAATGGCATCGCATCTTACGTAGAGTTTCAAGCACTTAGAGTCCCGCGTCCGCGTTAATTGATTTCAAGCTCTGTCGTAATTCTTAATCATTAATAAATACATAAAATAAGTAATTTAGCAATGACGTCGTGTCAGGTAGCGTAGCCGCATTTATTAAAAATCATTTGTAATGTAAAATCAATTTTAATCTAATACATGCATTTAATAGCGTCGCATTTATAAAAAAGCTTTAAACGATTCTTAAATATCATACTTGCATTTAGCATTTAAATAATTTAATCTAAACTCAATTCAGTTTTTTAACTTAATAATAATGCACAATAAATAAGGTTTTACATAATAGCACCGCATTTTAAAATATTAGTTTATAATAATAACTTAGGCTAATAAAACACCTAAATAATTATAATAAAGCACCTAAACAATTTAACTAAATTCATTAGCCTAAATTAATTAATTATAACACTAACCCCCTAACTAATTAAAGGCTGCCCTTCATCAGCCCATTCAAATTACCCAAACCCGTCGCCCCGGCCCACGTCGTTAGCCCTTTAACATCCGCAAGCCCTATCTTTACTTCTCCTCTATCAGCAGCCCACGAGAGAACAACATCGTCCCTCACACAAAAACCTAAACCTAAAAACCTTCAATCGCCGCCTTCACCTCACGCCTTCGTCGCCGTGATTCTCGCCTGAGAATCCGGCGACTTCTCCCTTACTTTCCTTTACCCATGCACGAAGCCAGCCATTCTTACCATAGATAAACCGAATCCCTACACAAATACCTCAAATCGCCCTTTTATGGTAAGAACCTTCGACGAATCAGTAGCAAATCAATACGAAATCTCGTCAAGAAATCACACGAATCAGCACCAATATTCTCAGCCTTTATTTACTTACCAATTTTAGAACACGAGTTAGGGCTATAAATACATGTTTATACGCATGCAAGAAGGGGTTTTTTTTAGGGGGGCAGAGCTCAGTTGGAGCTCAGTCAGGAGGCTCATCGGTTCAGAACGTAATAGGGCAGGGCTCAGAGGAGTCCAATAGCAACATTAGATCGCATAAAGAGAGAGAATTCAGAGCGAGCACAATAGGGCATACCCATAGCATCGACACCTTAGCGGCGGTGAGAATCACATAGCAATTAGGGCATCGAACATGTGGCGAGCACGATGTAAACACAACCAGGAATCGAGCAAAACCTTCCTCTGCTTCGCATCGCAAAGCCCAAAACCCGTCGAGTGGCTCGACGACTTGATACGCTGCCCGGCTCGTCCGAGAAGGTAAAATCGCCTTCCTATCGATTTCGTTGCATCTTTGTACTTCTGCATTTCTGTTTTGGATGTTAGATGAATGTTTACGTTGTTCATATCTGTGACTGTTAATTGTTCTACTATCATTTGTTGTATGACTGAATGATGTAGCCATCGTCCAAAGATTACTGGATTGGCTGGGTTATGTCATTTATGTCGTTAAAAATATTCTAGTAATTGTTTTGCGTAGGTTAAGTGCTTGTCATGTAGAACATGTATAATTTCTGAAGCAATGGGATTAGTTCCAGTTATTCACAGTTGGCTTTTTGCCAGCATCTTCGAAGCCTGTCATGCCATGTCAACCTTAGGCCACTGTTTGTCCACATTCGACTGCAACTCGATCAATATTAATAGCGGCGTAGGTCAATATAATATTTGATGTTTTGACAATTTGTGTGACATCGCCGTGTCGTTATCGGGATCTTTGCCTGTATTAGGATGAACCTATTAATATTCCTGTGCAGATTTTGATGAATCTCGAGACCACCGTTAATGTATATCTGCTCCATCAATCATGGTCTTTTGTCCGACGTCTTGAGTTCACATATGTAGGGATATATAAATCACATACTCGGATATATTGGATCCATATATTTAGCAGTCATTGTGTATCATGTTGTATATGCCGAGACTTGTCTACTCTTATTCCTTTCAAGTCATCTATGTGTAATGATTGGTCTCTTTTCTCGAACTCCTTATCCATTAGCTCAAGTAAACTGGAAATACATTGTCCCTAAGTCAGCATGTTTGTCACTTCATCTCTTTATACAACAAAGAAAAATGAATGAATTGGTGTTCTCATTCCTATATATGTGGGAGTGTTAAAATAGGCAATTACCTCATACCTAATTTGGAACTAGATCTGTTCCCGATTATTAGACATGATGGATGTCCTGAAGCATACGACTGATATAAAATTATAACTGGTTTGCTACCTTCTCCCATCTTTTGCCCAAAATGATGTACCCTGGAATATGCCAAGTGTATAAGTCTAGTGTACAAGTGTTTGTATACGCAAGTTGCATATCTGTACATATATACATTCCAGGCATATTACATATACTTTTGAATATCATGTGTATGAGTCCCTGTATACCGCTGCATAAGTTTTAAAATAGGTCCATATATGTGTGTGTATATATATATATATATATATATATATATATATATATACATACACGAATATGAATGTTGTTAAATGGGTCTTCATAGTCTATTGGACCAATTTGCCTCTTCTGTTCTCGTAACAACCGAGTGTATTATGACTATGTATAATAAATTATTTAGTGAATATGCTTGATCTTTGTGTGATAAAATTGGTACCGATGGTGGTTTGCGTTGTCTGATTTGTCCATATGCTTGTGCTGTCTTGTCTGTTTTCTATAATAGTAGACCGAAATTCTGAACTATATGTATTAGAAGCTGATTTGCATTGTCTGTGTACTTGTCCATTATTTTGCCATCTGGTGGTCCCTATATCTGTGCAGGATTATACATAAACTTTGCATTAAATGTTTGCCTGTTATTTAAATAAATTTGGGCATGTACTAATCCTTATCTTCTTTATCTACATGAAATGCATCGGACAAAAGGAGTAGTCTCATGCGAGACCCATTATGCCTTCAATCAATTGAGGATTTGCATTCACCCTCATTCGTGTGTATCTTGCTATCTGCGTCGAAATTCCAACTGTGGCGAATGACATCGCCATTCCTTGAGTCACCTCTTATCATTTTCTACCCGCCCATTCATTTATTTATTGTAAATTATTTGTCTAACACTAATTAGTAGAACTCTTAGAACATCAAATCTTGAGTCAATAGATTAGAAAGTAGTTAATTAGCAATTTGTGTCCCTTCGGGTTAAATATTTTAGATTATCCATACATAGTTTAAGTTACATTAAACCACTTAATAATCTTAACTTGCATAATTAATCATATGTAGCTATGATATTATTTTCAAGATTTCTAACCCATTTGCTATAGCACCCATATAGAAATCTTATTTTTATATATCAAGAAAACCCCATGGCATGTGTTATACTAATCAGCGAGGCAAATGTGTATATTTAGTCAATTAATCTATTTTGCATTATATATTATTTAAGGCATGCTTTAAACTTTACACGCATTTTATAGCACTAATCTTATTAATCTTTTGCCAAAAAATACTTTCTATTAAAATATCTTTCAAACATGCATTTTCAATAGCATAATAATTACCCTAGGTTTGGCGGAAACCGCAGTTAGCGGATCTTAGAGGGTGCCTAACCCCTTCCCTCTAGATTAATAAAGAACCCTTACCCAGAATCTCACTAAGTTTAGCAAACCATAAAATGGAGTTAATGTTTTACTTTAAACTAGTTAAACATTTAGGTGTCCTAATTCACCCAAATTAATTAGGTGGCGACTCCGCGAACCCTTAGCATTCTAGCAACCCTTTAGCATTTTAGCACCTTTTTAAACTTTAGCATCTTTGGCAATTTTAGCATCCTTTAAGCATTTTAAAATATTTAGCATTTTATTATTTTATTTTTCTAACATTTGCATTTTTAAGCAGGGCTCGCTATTTAGAAAATAATGCCGCGGCCGAAAATGGGCGCGACAGAAATGGCGACTCCGCTGGGGATTTTAGGTTCTTAACCATAACAGACCTAGGGTTATTATTTGGCAATTATTTTGCATTTAATTTTTGTGTATTGTATTTTGTTTATTTTTGCTACCGCTTTCTCGCTTTCCTTAAAGCGGCATTCCGCTCATATTTCTTCCACTGGAAAATTCACACAATCACACACTACATGCGAGTGCGCAGTGCATCAAGAAAATTCTTTCTTCAAAATCCAAATTTAGGAGAGTCGGTAATATCATGGAGTGCGGCCTAACAGGTGGCACGTAGCCTTCGCTCGAGTTGTCGCTCGAACCTTGTGTCGAGAAAAGCCAAATCTTAGAAACTTAAGATAGAGCTATACCACCTTATTTTAGGGCGTACATGCGTTACCTTAGGTGGGTGGTCGCGCATCGACACCACAATTAGAAGACACCAAACTTGTCGACGGGTTTCTCAACCCAACGACCAACCAAAGATATTATGTGTAGCGTGGCAATGACAGACAAATCCAAACCCAATCATGACATGCTGAAATTGGGAAAAGTGCACCGTCATTTGGTCGCCATTTCCAACAAAGGCATTATAGTTGGACGACTTGGACAAATCCGTCATAATCTCGCATAAGTGACGTTTAGGCTTACCTCTGGCATAAAGAGGTCCCCCTGCATGTTAGGAAACGTTTGAATGTGCTATGTGCGATATATCTGCTACATACCTGCAAATTATGTGCTTTATGCTAACATCGTTGGTTGCATTTTTAGAAAATTTATCATCCTCCCCAAAGGTCGGTTCGTATTTGACTCAACAATGCCGAGCATCCACACTTCACCAGTCCAAGGCAAGAAATGATGATATGGCGGCTCAAGGCGTCGAGCCAAATGGTTTGGGAATTATTCTGTCGGTAACAGAACCTTGAAGGAGGAATATCACCATCGGGAAGAATGTATTGCAATTTCTGCAACAAATTGTCGATATGCAGTTGAGATGGAGAGGCTACGAATCGACCAACCTATCCATTAGCTTCAATACCCACATGCGGATCAAAGGGCCACTACTTCACAAACCATCCCGGATCGACCTCCACCACCACATATCTCCCAAAACTCTCCACAAAGGCCACCGATCGCGAACAAACCGCCCCGCCCGGCCAACCTCAACCCCACGAAAATGATCCTCCTACTACCCATATACCTCGGCCCGCTACTTCACCATAATCAACCCTAATCGCGGCCAACCAATACCCACGCACACACCCATTACCACCACAAGAAACAACCCGCAGCTAAACATGCAATGAAGCCCGGCTTTTACCGTCCGTGCTTCCGCGAAGGGGATCATTACGAAGAAATGGAGAGGAAGTCCGAGCCAAAATGGGCGGGGCGTGGCCAAAGAAATTCATAGTCGAAAGAAGCGGTTCGGGGCACGCGATCGGACAAAGGTCACGAAGGACTAGACTACGAGGATCTTTGCATGCGTCAGACGATGGACCGCCATGGGGTACAAGGTGCCGAAGTTTGAACTATTTGATGGAAAAGGGAACCCCCGTGCACACCTGAGGTCATATTGCGACAAGCTAATCGGGGTAGGGAAGAACCCAGCAGTCATTATGAAGTTGTTCATTCGGAGCTTGGCCGTGAGGCACTAGATTGGTATACGGCCAGATCCGCGAAATGGCATACCGGAATGCATTGGCCCAAGATTTTGTGGAAGCGGTTCAGTTCAACACGAAACCGTTGTAGGCGAGTTCTACTTAATGAAGTTGGAGAAGAAGACTACGAAACATTCGGAGAATACGCCATGAGGTGGCGTTGAGGCGGCGAAAGTGCAACCACCCGTGGTGGAAGTGAGATGACCACATTATTCGTACAATCTTTGAAGGATGCAACCTACTATGAGCGGATGATAAGCGTCGTGGGCGGAATTTGCGGAAGTTATTAGAATGGGCGACCGTAGAAGAAGGTATTAAAGCGGTAGGATTACAAATCGCGGCATTACGAGCAACTAATAAGGCGATTCATCGGGGACACTGAGTACTTCAGAGGAAGAAAGAGAGCGATTTCCCTTCCATGTTTGTACAAGAAGCGAAACCAAGCATTCATAACATACCAAAACCCATCATACTACCACAACTACCACACGGCTATATATAACACTTCAAGCACGTTTATCACGCCGCATAGATCCACCCATCAAGCCCGCCAATGAATAGAGCACCCAACGCACTGAGCAAATAAGAATTTTAAGGAAAACCACCCAAAGTTCGCACCCCATTGAACCCATACCTCAAATATATGAAAGGTTGCGAGTGCGAGCTAATCCAACCGATTCGGGAAGGATCCCCGACCCTATCCCAAGATGGTATGATGAGAACAAGCTGCGCGTATCACCCAATAGCCCAGACATGACAAGGTTGCCACTCCCTCAGGGACAGAATCGAGGCACTGATCAGAGAAGGGGTAATTCAGCTAAAGGATCCTGCCCCAAATGTGCATGATAACCCCTTGCCAAACCACGGCCACGTCAATGTGCACCTGATAACCTTAGATGAGGACTACACTCCCCTGCCTATGCCCATTCCGCTCGAATCGATCATTTATCGGCGTGCGCGCAGAGGCCAGAAGAGGGAGATAGCAGAGCATGAAGACCCAGCCATCCACGAAGCAGAGCATGAAGGCGTATTGATTGGATTTGCACCCCTGTCTTGGTCCGCCTAGAGCCTGGATAGGAAAAGCAATTTATTTTAGCAGAATAATTTATAAACTCACATTTAAGCTTTAATAATGTTTTCTTTCGTTTTGCTTGTAATGAACTACGTTTGACCTGATTCCCTTAGTGGATACGTAGGCGGCCGTCTCGGCTTCGGTCCCACATCTAGAATTTTAATTTTTACCCAATATTCGCTTGTAATGAACTACGTTCGACCTGATTCCCTCATGGGGATACGTAGGCGGCCTAAATCGGCTTCGGTCACACCATTAGGAAACTTTCCCTTTGCTTTGAAAATGACAAGAATACACATAGCCTACAAGCAACTACATTGAGACCCATTTTAGGCCAGACACCCTTTTCAAAACTGGGACAGTGTAGGAAACCAGACAGGGGTTTGCAAGTCCAAACAAGCCAGGCACGCAGATATCAAGGAACAAGGCAGCGAAGTCAAATATGAATCGACCCCCCCCAAAACTCACAAATTTTTCTTTGAGCGCAGGTCTTTTAATATTAAAGCGAGAAAGTGCAACCAAGCGAGAAAATACGACGAAAAGTCTCTTCGCAGAAGCAGGAAAAGCAGCAAAAGCAGAGGATGACAACAATCCAAGGTCGCGACAAAGCGGCGACATCGAGAAGGCATCAACAATCGCGATCAAAGTTCAAAATTCCGCAACAAAACCTAACGCATCCACTCGGGCATAAAGACAAATTGTCAACCCACTCCTCGCACACAGCAAAGGCATCATGGCAATTAAATCGGTGCAACGTTCGGCGTGTCCGCAAGGACAACATCGCAGGGATGACATCTCTACCCATAAAATTGCACTCCTCATATGTATTTATCATTTCATTTAAACAGGTATACACTAACGTCTTTTCTCAAGTTTAGCTTGCAGGAGCATTTATTCTACAGGAGCAGCAGTGACACGTCCAGGCAACGACGTAATCAGCAAGTCCACGCAACGGCGCCCGGCGGAACACGCCCGCACAACGACGTGTCGGCAAGTCCACGCAACGACGCCCGGCGGCACGTCCGGAACAACGACGTGATCAGCAAGTCCACGCAACGACGCCAAAGAAGCGGCCGCGTCGAACGACGTGTCGGCAAGTCACGCAACGACGCCCGGCGGCAACACGTCGGATAACGACGTAATCGGCAAGTCCATGCAACGACGCGGCGACGTCCGGAACAACGGCGTTATCGGACGCAGGCAAGTCACGCAACGACGCCAAAGGCGGCACGTCGCATAACGATGTGATCGGCAAGTCCGCAACGGCCGGCGGCAACACATCCGCACAACGACGTAATCGGCAAGTCCATGCAACGACGCCAAAGAACACGCCCGCGTCGACACGGCGTAATCGGCAAATCCATGCAACGACGCCCGGCGGCAACACGCCCGCATAACGACGTAATCAGCAAGTCCACGCAACGACGCCAAAGGCGGCACGTCCGCATAACGGCGTAATCGGCAAGTCCATGCAGACGCCCGGCGGCAATACGTCCAGCGGCGGCTTATCGGACAACAAGTCCGGCAGCGCCATCATCAAGATATCACGCAGGGCGATTTCTATACTCGAAATTGCATTTACGCATGCTTTATTATTACGTCTTAGCGTTATGCACTAACTCTTTCTCGAGCTTTAGTCTACGAGGCAATTGCGGCAAGAACAACATACCGCGTTACGCAATCGCAACACATCTGCGAGGCGAAAATCACGGCGTTCGCAACATCGCATCAACACAAAGCATCACACTGCGGGATAACATTTTTACTCACGGTTGCATTACTTTTAAAATTATACATCATCATTTTTCGCTTTATTTATGCACTAACCGCTTGTTCAAGTCTTAGCATGCGGGAAGCGAGCACAACGTGGATTTTCTCTTCTGACAACCGGCAATCTGTTGGGGCGACGCCCAACGATTGGCGTAAGCGGCCTCAGCGTCGGTCCACTCGCTCCACATCACCGTAGAACCCAGACCGCAAGCCATAGCGATGCACTCGTGTTCAAGCGCTTATATTCTTTTACTTTTTACACCATAGCCCGGTGTCACCATAACTCGACATTGGGGCGGCTAAGTCCACGTTAGCCCGCGGTGTTTTGACCATAGTAACCCGGTGTCGTCATAACTCGACACCGGGGCGGCTAGTCCGCATTAGCCCGCAGTGTTTTGACCATGGTAGCCCGGTGTCGTCATAACTCTCGACAACTTTGGGGCGGCTAGTCGCGTTAGCGCGCGGTGTTTTGACCATGGTAACCCAAAGGTCGTCATAACTTCGACCGGGGCGGATTTGATTTTTGCGTCGGCGCTTGTCTATCTGCCCAACATTTTTGCAATTCTGAAGATCGAGACAAAATTGGCTATGAGTCAACGTCTTTGTCCAAGATTCTTCCATCATCTCCATACAGAAGGACAAATTGTTGACACAATTTTGACCCTCCGTCCGCCACTAACTATAAAATTAGGCTAATTTTGTAAAATAATTTTATGATTTTTTATAATAAAATGCAACGATAAAACGTTAATACATGCATAAATAAACAATTTAATAATGGCATCGCATCTTACGTAGAGTTTCAAGCACTTAGAGTCCCGCGTCCGCGTTAATTGATTTCAAGCTCTGTAGTAATTCTTAATCATTAATAAATACATAAAATAAGTAATTTAGCAATGACGTCGTGTCAGGTAGCGTAGCCGCATTTATTAAAAATCATTTGTAATGTAAAATCAATTTTAATCTAATACATGCATTTAATAGCGTCGCATTTATAAAAAAGCTTTAAACGATTCTTAAATATCATACTTGCATTTAGCATTTAAATAATTTAATCTAAACTCAATTCAGTTTTTTAACTTAATAATAATGCACAATAAATAAGGTTTTAAATAATAGCACCGCATTTTAAAATATTAGTTTATAATAATAACTTAGGCTAATAAAACACCTAAATAATTATAATAAAGCACCTAAACAATTTAACTAAATTCATTAGCCTAAATTAATTAATTATAACACTAACCCCCTAACTAATTAAAGGCTGCCCTTCATCAGCCCATTCAAATTACCCAAACGTCGCCTACCACGTCGTTAGCCCTTTAACATCCATGAGCCCTATCTTTACTTCTCTATCGCTGACCGAGAAACAACATCGTCCCTCACACAAAAACCTAAACCTAAAAACCTTCAATCGCCGCCTTCACCTCACGCCTTCGTCGCCGTGATTCTCGCCTGAGAATCCGGCGACTTCTCCCTTACTTTCCTTTACCCATGCACGAAGCCAGCCATTCTTACCATAGATAAACCGAATCCCTACACAAATACCTCAAATCGCCCTTTTATGGTAAGAACGCCCGGCGAATCGAGTAAATCAATACGAAATCTCGTCGAAATCACGAATCGACCAATATTCTCAGCCTTTATTTACTTACCAATTTTAGAACACGAGTTAGGGCTATAAATACATGTTTATACGCATGCAAGAAGGGGTTTTTGAGGGGCAGAGCTCAGTTGGAGCTCAGTCAGGAGGCTCATCGGTTCAGAACGTAATAGGGCAGGGCTCAGAGGAGTCCAATAGCAACATTAGATCGACGGTAGAGAGGAATTCGAGGAACCTGCACAATAGGGCATACCCATAGCATCGACACCTTAGCGGCGGTGAGGAATCACATAGCAATTAGAGGCGATCGAACATAGGCGAGCGATAGTAAACACAACCAGAGAATCAGCAAGCAAAACCTTCCCCTCTGTTTCGCATCGCAAAGCCCAAAACCCGTCGAGTGGCTCCGACGACTTGATACGCTGCCGGCTCATTTGTCAGGAGAAGGTAAAATCAGCTTCCTATTGATTTCGTTGCATCTTTGTATTTTTGCATTTCTGTTTTGGATGTTAGATGAATGTTTACGTTGTTCATATCTGTGACTGTTAATTGTTCTACTATCATTTGTTGTATGACTGAATGATGTAGCCATCGTCAAAGATTACCGGATTGGGTGGGTTATGTCATTTATGTCGTTAAAAATATTCTAGTAATTGTTTTGCGTAGGTTAAGTGCTTGTCATGTAGAACATGTATAATTTACGACGATAGGATTAGTTCGATTATTCACGATTGGCTTTTTGCGGCATCTTGAAGCTTTGTCATGCCAACCTTAGGCCATCGTTTGTCCACATTCGACTGCAATCGATCAATATTAATAGCGGCAAAGGTCAATATAATATTTGATGTTTTGACAATTTGTGTGACATCGCGTGTCGTTATCAGGATCTTTGCCCTGTATTAGGACTGAACCTATTAATATTCCCAGGCAGATTTTGATGAATCTCGAGACCCACCGTTAATGTATATCTGTTCCATCAATCATGGTCTTTTGTCTGACGTCTTGAGTTCACATATGTAGGGATATATAAATCACATACTCAGTATATTGGATCCATATATTTAGCAGGTCATTGTGTATCATGTTGTATATGCCTGAGACTTGTCCTACTCTTATTCCTTTCAAGTCATCCTTATCTTGGGCATGTACTAAATAAATTTGGGCATGTACTAATCCTTATCTTCTTCTTTATCTACATGAAATGCATCGGAGCAAAAGGAGTAGTCTCATAGCGAGACCCATTATGCCTTCAATCAATTGAGGATTTGCATTCACCCTCATTCGTGTGTATCTTGCTATCTGCGTAAATTCCAACTGCCGTGAATGACATCGCCATTCCTTCGAGTCACCTCTTATCATTTTCTACCCCCGCCCCCATTCATTTATTTATTGTAAATTATTTGTCTAACACTAATTAGTAGAACTCTTAGAACATCAAATCTTGAGTCAATAGATTAGAAAGTAGTTAATTAGCAATTTGTGTCCCTTCGGGTTAAATATTTTAGATTATCCATACATAGTTTAAGTTACATTAAACCACCTAATAATCTTAACTTGCATAATTAATCATATGTAGCTATGATATTATTTTCAAGATTTCTAACCCATTTGCTATAGCACCCATATAGAAATCTTATTTTTATATATTAAGAAAACCCCCTTAAGCATGTGTTATACTAATCAAGGCAGGCAAATGTGTATATTTAGTCAATTAATCTATTTTGCATTATATATTATTTAAGGCATGCTTTAAACTTTACACGCATTTTATAGCACTAATCTTATTAATCTTTTGCCAAAAAATACTTTCTATTAAAATATCTTTCAAACATGCATTTTCAATAGCATAATAATTACCCTAGGTTTGGCAGGACAACCGCAAGTTAGCAGATCTTAGAGGGTGCCTAACCCCTTCCCTCTAGATTAATAAAGAACCCTTACCCAGAATCTCACTAAGTTTAGCAAACCATAAAATGGAGTTAATGTTTTACTTTAAACTAGTTAAACATTTAGGTGTCCTAATTCACCCAAATTAATTAGGTGGCGACTCCGCGAACCCTTAGCATTCTAGCAACCCTTTAGCATTTTAGCACCTTTTTAAACTTTAGCATCTTTGGCAATTTTAGCATCCTTTAAGCATTTTAAAATATTTAGCATTTTATTATTTTATTTTTCTAACATTTGCATTTTTAAGCAGGGCTCGCTATTTAGAAAATAATGTCGCGGCCGAAAATGGGCGCGACATACATTCAGGGGTATGGCGGGGCCCTGTCCCGCCAGAGTTGTTATTCTTAGAGGTCTGTAGTCACATTGTGGATTGGGCTGTAAAGAAAAGAAAAATGTACTGTTCTATTTCTGGATTGAGTATATTTTACGGAAGGTGGCCTTATCGGCTTGCCTGTTGTTGGTTACTGTCTAAGTTTTTTTGTATGTTGTGTATGTTCCGCTGCTATTCTCTGATGTATACATGACAGGGGTGCCCAGGTAGGGCACCAGTCGCGGGCCCGGGGTCGGGTTGTGACAAAAGTGGTATCAGAGCAGTTAGTCCTCGGAAAGTGTCTACAGACCGTGTCTAGTAGAGTCTTGATTATCGGTGTGTTGTGCACCACATCTATAATCAGGAGGCTGCAGGACATTTAGGATTGGTTTCCATTCTTCTCACTCTAAGATCGTGCGATAGAGTCAGATGGTTAAGTCGTCTCTCCTAACAAGTTATGATTGTTTGCAGCCACGAGAAAGCGTAGTGACCGGGAAGGATTATGTGGATTGCGTATCCAGGTTGGTAATGTTTGTAGTATAGTGGGTATTGTGACATACAACTATACGGATTTATGTTTGGGGGTCACATGTGTGTTGCTCAGGATGATTTTAGATTACGAGATTGGGTAAGGACTAAATAAATCTGGAAGGTATGAGCGATTAAGGAACTCTCATCAAGGATTTACGTGCTAATTTGAGATAATTAGGTGATGATGAGATGTGTGAGAATGTAATGGACCCTTAGGAAGTTAATTAAGAGACTAAGTGGAAGACTATGTTAGCAACTTAAGCTACGTGGTATGCTTAAGCAAAGGGTACGGGCGAGATCCGGACGAAGAAAGTATAGTTGTTGTGGTCGAGACAACACGGCTATGATTTTACGAGGAGTTTTTGTACCGGTTCTGAGGGCTGATAAGTTAGGCTTGGAGCATGGAAATTGCGATCCTGAGAATGTGATAACCGTCGAGACCTTAGGCATATAAGGCCTTCTCGGGTAGTAAAGTTAAGTCAGACCGAGGGTGAGAGTTAAGTGTGACGCCGAGTCGGGTTGGGGATCTCTTAAGGGTCGCCCTATAGCTTGAAATGAAATGGGATCAGTTGGTAGTAGTCACGTGGCGAGTCACGGTGTAAGGCCAAGGCTAGTTAATCGTTTCTGGGTTCGTGGACGCATTCCGGAACCGTGTTGCGAGCCGAATCGCCTTATGTTGTTTAATTTGTAACTCCAGAGTGGAGGCGAGTTAGTATGGAATTTATGTATATGGTGGAATAAGTTTGGAAGTCAGAAAGAGTGCGACCGATGAAAAAAAGAGCAACCAAGGGTAAAGAAATAAACCTAATCCATGAGAACCTTTCGAGGTGACTACACGCGAGTGTTGGGTGGTAGGCGGGTAGATGATTTCTGGTAACGATAAAGTCGTTGGACCCGAAGAGAGTGTTATGACGACATTGAGGTTACTACGATGCGGACTAGTTGGCCTCTTGTTATGCCAACGTGGACTACAGAGAGAGATTGATTCGGTACCAGTTTCCCGATAAGCCGGTTATCGAGTGGAAAAGAAGAGAAGTGGTGGTAACCAGTGAATTACTCTTCCTTCTTTGACATAATTGAATTTGAAGGAATTTATGTTAAGTGCCTAGCAGTACTTGGAGTTGGTTTGGTGTGGCGGTCGAGCCACGACCTTCCTGATAAGTTCGTGAAAATGTCCAAGGCAAGAATAAAATAAATGCAGATATTCTTGCGGAAAGGCGAGGGCAACTTTAGTAGGTTTTGAAAATCTACATGACTTTAAGGCGATGCGTGATAATTAGATAATTCTTGAACGCGAGAGGACCTGTGATTAGGGTTGTGACTCCAAGGAAAGTTTATGAAAGGGAGATGAGTTCTCTTCCCCACGTAAAAGGACAGTTTTGCGGATTATGGGGTTACGTGTACCCATGTTGTTAGACGAAGGATATAAGACTGGTAAGGTCTTCGGTATCATCATGCCATAGGTTCTGATTGTAGATAACCGTGGGAAAAGTGTTGTGTTGGGGTAATTAAGAACAGCGTGCAATTGGTCGAGCAAGTATCGTAAAGATATTAATGTAAGTTGCAGGTCATGATTACCCAGCAGGAGTGTAAAGACCATTAGTTGATTATGGGCAGTATGAACATTTCAAGAAAATGTGGTAACAACTAGTTTTTGGCTCTACAAAATGGTAAAGGAAAACCGGTTTACTACTTGACGATATCATGGAAACCCCCCCCCCCAAAAATGTGATTGACAGTAAGTCTTAGCCATGAGGCACGCACAGGAATTAAGTCTAAGTTGGTGACCAAGTTTGGTTGCAACAAAATGGGCATCAGGAACCATAAGTGTGATTAAGGATACCGAATATTTCGCAGAATGAGAAAGACTTTCGATTATCGAAAGATAAGTTGACCACGACTACTGATTCTAACCCCTCCGTAAGACTAGAGGTTAGGTTATTATGATAACACGTTGGGTGTTGGGCTAGGTTGTGTCTTGTGCCGACGCAACCCGATAAGGATAGAGCCTATGTTTTCCGGTAGTTAGGGAAGCGGGAGAAGGAAATTCGCCCCTCACGATTTAGAGTGCGGCGGTTAAATCATGCCTTGAAGATTTGGGGCGGGGCGTATATCTGAGACTTCATGTGGATATTTGTGCGGACCACAAAAGCCTCCGGTATATCTGCGAGTGGCGGTAGAAATTGCGGCGATGGTGGCTAGAGTTACTCGAGGATTGTGATATTGATATCCTATACCATCAGGAAAGCCAAGCGATTACAAATACTCTTGTGGTGGACCTAGGGTAGTGCGGATGGCAGCGGATAGATGTGATATGGACCGTGAGATCCTTGATTCACAGAGCCTAGGGGTTCGATTATTTGTTTCAAGGTTAATGAAGTCTAGATCCGAGAGGTTCTGAGTCTTCCATTGTTGGGGAAGTAAAGAGGTGACATAAGAGGATCCGATTATGATCTGGTATCGAGTTACGACTCTCAGGAGAAGAGATCATTTGAGTAGCACGGATGGGGTCTATGAGATGAGGATAGATGCGTGTACCGGTCTTTGCGAGGACTAGTCGGCGGAGTTCTAGGAGGCACGCGGTCTTATTGCTCGATTGTTTGGGCCGACTAAGTCGTGTCGTGGCCTCAGATGTATGTATGGGTAAGATGATCGGACGAGAGACATAGCGGAGTTTACTGCTTAGTGTCCGAGTTAGTAGCAGGTCATGGTTGTGTACCAGAAGCCCAGTGGGCTATTGCAGGCGATTGAAATCCCAACCTAGATATGAGAGGTAATTATTATGGATCTTGTTACAGGGTGGCATCGTACTCGGAGGAAGTGCGACTCCGCAGGGTCAGTAATTAAATTTGTGGCGAAACCAGCTGTGTTCTTTCGGATTGGGACCACTTACTCGGCTGAGGTTTATACTAGCTTGTATAGCAGAGAGATTGTGAGACTGCACGAGGTTCCTATGTTTATGATTACAGATAGATGAGCTCAGTTGCGGATAACTTCTGGAGGTTTCTCAGGAAGGATTAGGGACACCGGTGAGTCTCAGTGTTGCATTACACCCTCAGACCGACGGACAGGTAGAGCGTACTATCCAGGCACTGGGGGATAGGTTGCGGGCCTGTGTTATTGATTCCAGGGGTAACCGGGAGGGTTAATTGTCTTTTGTTGTGTTACGTACGATAACAGATACCATTCCAGTATTCGGATGGCCCTGTATGAGGCCTTGTATGTAAAAAAGTGTAGATCGTCGGTCGGTGGGTTCGACATAGGCGAGGTTCGGTTATTTGGTCCAGACTTGATTCAGCGGGCTGTGGATAAGGCGAAGCTTATCCGGGAAAGATTATTTGTAAGCTTAGAGTCCGCAGAAGCTTTATGCAGATAACCGATGTGGACACGTGGGGTTCAGTGATATATATATATTTTTTTTTTAGTGCGAGTATTGTTATGCGACCAAGTGTGGCATTATTGGTACGTAGGGGTTGTAAGAAGACTATGTCGCTATCTTAAGTTTGACTCCCGAGAGAACATTCGGGGACGAATGTTTCTAAGGGGGGAAGAATGTTACACCCCGGAATTTCAGGATATGTTTATAGAACGTGCGTAAGTGTTACACCGTAATTACGGGGACATGTTTTAGGAACATAAGTAAGAACTTCAAGTGTTAAGATTTGAGACTTGTAAAAATTGATCGGAAATTATGGAAATTGTCGGAAAACGTTAGTGTTGTGACGAATGGGAGAGCGACACGTGTCGCCCCCCCTTAGCTATGCCTTGGACGAAATGGCATGGCCATTATGGTCATTTACCATAAGTCTTCTATGACTAAAGTCTTGCAAGTTGTGGCTTGACAATCTTGACTAAGTCAAATGGTCAAAAAGTCTTGATATTTTGCTAAGAGAATATCCAAGCCAACCAAATGGATACATCTTAACCCTCCATGACCCTATATATATAATACTAGTAGCAAGAGAAAGACTAACACTTAGAAATTTTTTGCACAATTTGAAGAACACATAGAGGGGGGTCTCGGGTTCTTCACAAAGGAAAAAGAAAAATTTTCGTTTCTTGTCCATTTGATTCCACACTTTAAACCAAGGTTCTTAGGTGTATTGTAAACACATCTCAATAGAAAAATCTTGGGAAAAGATTGTTTTCGGGTTAGTCGCAAACGAAAACCTAATGGTCCTTCTAGGTTTTGTTTGGAGAATTGAAGGTTAAATTGTTGGTATTGTTCTAAGGGTCTCAACAAGCGGATTGAGGTGTCTTGGAGAGGCTCTAAACTACTAAGGAGCGACTTCGGATTGGAGTTGGATTAAGAATCGTTAAGGTATAATCTTGTTTTTTAAAGGTGTTACAAGATTACATAATTATATTGTTGTTGTTAGCTTTACTTGTTGCTAGCATGGAGTTGTTATATTGAAGTTATAAGGATTATGGATTGATTATAGCCTTGAAAATCCGAAATGTAATGTAAGCCATGACTAAGTTGAATTACAATTTAATCGTTGTTAGAATCGTCGCGTTATTGACTTGAAGATAATGGTAGTTATAACCAAATGCGACTTGATATCTTATTATGCTACCAATTTGGATTGAAATGGAAATTTGATAAGAATTGGTTTTGTTGAACTCAAGGTGGCCGATTTTGGACTTGTAGTTTGTATTAGTTTAGTTAGTCATTTGTATTGGACTATCTTCTATATTATTGTGAGCCAATTGGGGCTGTTTAGTTAGTCATTTGTATTGGACTATCTTCTATATAATTGTGAGCCAATTGGGGCTGTTTGGTTATTGTATTTCGGCCTTGAAAAAGGTGGCAAAGTAAGTAAAAACAAAGGAAGTGCTGTCCGATTTTCCGTAGAATTTAGTGACTTGCACTTGGAATATTCTACGTTTGAAGCTAGAAGTTAATAGACGTACTATGGTCATTATAGGTTGGCATACTACGTACGGCGATTGGACTTAGCAAGTGGATTAAACCAAGAGGTATGTGGAACTTTTCCTATCTTTTGAGCATGACTAGTTTCACGTATATAGTCTGATGACGTCTGAATTTTGACAATCTAGTCCATTTGACATCCTTGGCTTATTTTAGGAATGTCGAGTTGATTGAGTTAGGAATTAACTCACTTGTTTAAATGTTAAGGATATCTTGGTTTTCAAAGTTAAGAGACTTTAAGTATGTTGAAAGTATTTTGATACTTGTTTTTATGGAAAGTTTAAAGAGTGGTTTACTCTAAGTAATTTAAGTATGTTAAGGGACTTGAAGAGTTTTAAAGTATGCGATACTTGTTTCGTTTTAAACGTATAAGTCCCTTGGATAGGAAATTGTACTTGACTAATGCATAAAGTGAATATAACGACTTTATGGGAGTTGGTTATATTGGCTTTATGGAAAGATAAATGGCTTGATTTATTGAAAGGCAATTTGATTTAAGGCATCAATTGCCTAAGGTTTTAAAGGAAAGAAGTCACTTGATTTAGAAGCCTAAATGTATTTCTAAAAGGTATCGTGACTTGTCTTGAAAAGTAGTTATGACTTGATACTACGGTTATTAGTATCTTGGAAGTTATATATGAAAAAGAGTCATTTTTAAAATAATAGAAATACGTAGTACTTTGGGTTAAATTCCCGGATTTTATAATGACATGTTAGTGTCTTAAGTAAACTAAAATGAGAATGTATATGAATAAGGCTAATAAGAAGTTAGGGGGATTTCTTAACTTGCTTATTTATTGTATGATAAGCCGGTAGGGCTTATGTTATGTATGATGGCCGGTTGAGCTAGGGTAAGAGTATAAATGAGGGTAAACCCCAAGACGTTATACCACCCGCTTGGGGTAAGAGTATAAATGAGGTAAACCCCAAGACGTTATACCACTGTTTTAGTGGATTTGCTACCCATGATGCGATGAATACCTCATGCGAGTCCTTATGGGCTTATGCGGGTGAAATAGTCCCGTGCGGTAGTACGACTATCTGAGAATACCATGCGGGTCCACGCGATCTATGCGGGTGAAATAGTCGGGAATAGGATTGCTTAATGATCTGCGGGCGGGTGGTCCGCTTTGATCGTGAGCCTCTACTTTATATTGTAAGTATACTCATTTACTCTCATTGTTAGTAAGGCACAATGTGCATTAATCGAGTAATCATACATGTCTCGATTTTATTTTAGACTTATGATTTCATTCTGATTACTTTCGGTTTCACATATTTGGTACGTATTTGTCTTGACCTCCTTGAGTGCGTTAAATCTGCAGTAAAAATGCAGTTCTTGATCCTCGCTCTTAGGATCACTGTTCATTTGTTGAAGCTCCTTCATTTCGGAGGCTTATCCCACTGGTATTGTCGGTTGTTGTACATTCGGGGTATGGCGGGGCCTGTCACTTGAGTTGTTATTCTTAAGTGCGTAGTCACATTGTGGATTGGTAAAGAAAAGAAAAATGTCTTATTCTATTTACGGATTGAGTATATTTTACGGAAGGTGGCCTTATCGGCTTGCCTGTTGTTGGTTACTGTCTAAGTTTTTTTGTATGTTGTGTATGTTCCGCTGCTATTCTCTGATGTATACATGACAGGGGTGCCCAGGTAGGGCACCAGTCGCGAGCTTGGTCGGGTTGTGACAAGCCTTGACCCGAAGTCGATTAACATGTACCGAATATGGAACGGAAATAAGGTACAGCAAACAAAACATATCTGTATAAAAGCATGACAGGGGTAAGTATAAAAAGGGTAAATACCTGAACCTACCATGTCATTATCATCTCGTGAACTTAATCGTACCTTATTATCCTTTCCCATTTTACAATAAAAGTCATACTCACTTTCTTACGTACATACTTAGGAAAATCATCAAGTTCATTACCATATAACTTACTTACCTTACATAACATAATCCGGCCCTTTATGGAGGGACGCCTATACTGCCTACCAATGCGGACGCGATAAAATCACATAGTCCGCCCATAAAGGTATATTGCGGCCCATTCGGGGGCGGTAGGTCACATAGTCGCCCATAAAGGTATCTTGCCGGCCCATTCACGACGCGGTAAAATCACATAATACGCCCGTAAAGGTATCTTGCCCGGCCCATTCTCGACGCGGTAAATCACATACCGCCCATAACGGTATCTTGTCCGGCCCATTCTCGACGCGGTAAACTCACATAGTCAGCCCATAAAGGTATCTTGCCCGGCCCATTCACGGGGGCGGTAAAGTCACATACCGCCCATAAGGTATCTTGCCGGCCCATTCCTGGGACACGGTAAAGTCACATAGTCTGCCCATAAAGGTATACTGCCCGGCCCATTCCTGGAACGCGGTAAAGTCACATAGTCTGACCATAAAGGTATACTGCCCGGCCCATTCCTGGGACGCGGTAAAGTCACATAGAATCCGGGAATTTAACCCAACGTACTACGCACCTCTACTCCTTTTAAAAATGACTCTTTTTCAAATAAAACTTCAAAGATACTAACAACCGTAGTATCAAGTCATATCTACTTTCCAAGACAAGTCACAATACCTTTTAGAAATATATTTACCGGCTTCTAAATCAAGTGACTTCTTTCTTAAAAACCTTAAGCAATTGGTACCTTTAAAACAATTTGCCCTTCTTATTTCAAGTCGTTCTTTGTTTATATTACTAGAGAAAACCATTCTCTTAACCTCCCATAAAGTTATTATAACCAACTTCCCATAAAGCTGTTATACTAACTTTATGCCTTAGACTAATTCATTCTTTTTATAACCAAGAGACTTATACTTTCAAAACAAGTTACGTAACTTTTAAAATACTTCAAGTCTCTTAACTTTAGAAATCAAGAAATCCATGCTTTCCAAATCAAGTATTCTATACATTTAAATCAAGTCATTTCTTCCTTTAGAAATCAAGTCCCATAACTTGAAAAATAAAGTTTCTTAACCTCTTAAGAATTCAAAGTTCAAAGTCTTAAAACTTCATACGTAAACTCTTTTAAATTAAGCAACATATACTTTGATGCGTTGGGAATAAGTTATACTTATTTATAACGATCTTATTCAAGTAGCCATGATCTAGAAAATGTAATACAATTTTGTTTTATCTTAGTTTCTATGCAGATGGAGAATTCTACTCACTTTAATATAATCAATTGTCATTACATTTTCCTTTATTAACGCTACAATGACTTGTTCGATATTTATTCTTATTTGTGCCGTAAAATTAGCCAAGTCAACTTGGCTCCAAATACCTCCTAACGACTCTTACCAACATCCCCCATAAGACTTGGTAAGAACTTAGGATAACCTAGGCATAACCTTTACATAGAGTAAATCACATACATACCTCTTAACTTCTAAGAGTAGGAGGGAACATGAAATATTACCACATGTATATTCCATACATAGAATCATGCCAAAAGAAGGAAGAAGTTCACATACCTCGCGATGATTATCGATAAGTAGCAAAATGCTCCAAAGTACTTCAACCTTGATAGCTATTCCATCCTTCAAGTAGAATATGCTATACTTAGTACTTCAACCTATAATGACCATAATACGTCCATTAACTTCTTACTTCAAACGTAGAATATTCTAAGTGCTAAGTCACTAAATTCTACGGAAAATCGGACATCACTTCCTTTGTTTCTACATACTTTGCCACCTTTTTCAAGGCCGAATTCAATAACCAAACACGCCACATTTAAGGCCCAACAATGCAATTAACAATAGGGGATTACACGCCTACTAGACGTGTAAAATTCCGCCCCACAATTGATATCAAACTAATACAACTACAAGTGTAAATCCGGCAACTTGAGATACAACAACACCAATTCTTATCCCATTTCCTTTTTAATCCAAATTGTTAGCATAACATGATATCAAGTCGCAATCGCTTATAACTACTACAATCTTCAAGTAAGTAACATGCGACGATTCTAAATAACGACCAAATTGTAATTCAATCTTCAAAAGGCTTATATGACATTTCGGATTTTAGGCTACAACAATCCATAACACTTATAAATCTTCAACACATATACTTCATGCTAGCAAACATGTAAGGCTAACAACAATATCTAATCTTGTAACACTTTAAGAGACAAGATTATTACCTCAACGAGTCTTAGTCCAACTTCAAATCCGAAGTCGCTCCCTAGCAACTTAGAGCCTCTTCAAGACACTTTAATCCGCCACTTGAGCCCCTTAGAATATCACAAACAAGTTTCCTCTAATCTTCCAATCAAAACCTAGAAAAGCAACTAGATTTTCACCTTGCGACTAATACGAAAACACTATTTTTCCGGGATCTTTCTATTGAGATACCCTTACAATACTCTTATGAACCTTGATTTAAAGTGTGGAGCTTAAAGAACAACAAATGAATTTTTTTCTCCCTTGGCATAACCAAACCCGAGAGCACCTTAGAACCACAACAAGTTTTCATGAAAATTTTCTAAGTGTAGAACCCTTGTCTTGCTACTAGTACCCTTATATAGCAACATGGAGGGCTAAGATTAATACATATGTGTGGTTTGGATGCATCTCTTTTAAATATCATGCTAAGTGGTCCCATTGACCAAGTCAATAATATCAAGCTCTACTACTTGCAAGACTTGTGTTATACCCCGTATTTCCAGAGTATGTACGTGAGGGCGTACGTATAAAAGTTTAAAGCCTTGAGTAGGCAAAGTGGCTTGGCCGAATTAAATTTGTTCACAACACCCGTTTAGAGTCGTTTTTAAATAAACGTTTTCACGACTTTCGTAGGGAATTTCCGCTATGACATTTTTAATTTTTTGCGGATTTTTCAGAGACGAAACATTTTGGACAACAAGAGGCGACACTTGTCACCTCTCATTGGTTAGGCTTGGTAAAGGGCTTGGCCGAAAGTGTGGTTGAAATAGTCGAGGTTGGTAGGATATTTTTGTGTTAGTTGGTTAGGGTGCACTTGGCAAGATCTTGGCCTACACTTGCTATGCACTTGGCAAGAGCTTGGCCATTGGTTGGCCTTGGCTTGTCCTATAAATACCCACCTCTTGGGAAGACTGATTCAGCCTCAAAAGCTCTAAGTCTTGAAAGACTCTCCCCTCCTCTATTGTTCTCGTCCCTCCCCATTTCGCAGGCCCCTTGGCAGAGTAGCGCCACTCCTAGTAGTGTGGCCGTGGGGTACCCCCCCCCTAGCCTTGTTGCTTTCGTATAATACCCCCCTTTGTGGTGTAGAAATACTCTCAAAAGTATTGTTATAATGCCCAATTTACCTTAGCCATATACCTTGTTGTATTCTAAGGTTATACTATCTGAAAAGCCCAGAAAATACTATTATACTTTCCTTCAGTCACAAAACCGAAACCCTAGGAAAATCTCCATAGTCCGTTGGAGTATTGTGTAGAAGTTGGTTAGAACTTCTAAGGGTGGTTTAGAGCGGGTTGGAGCGCACGGGGTTGGAGCTAAACGATTGCCCAGGATCGACTTTAACTAGGATAATTATGGGCTTATCGAGGTAATTATCTTGTCCCTCTATTGTAATTGGAAATTACATGATTGAATATATAGTTGAAGTATACTATATAATAGAATGCGTAGTTATCGGCAATGTCTTTTGACTTAAGCCTGAATAAAACTTACGGCAATGTCTTGCGACTTAAGCCTGAATTTAAAGAGAAAGTCTTGAACAGTAATTACATAGGGCTGTATTCGATGACTTGTGTAGTAGTGCAGTGGAGTAGAATTGTACCGTTAGGGTTAGATGTATAACCCACGGTTGGCTCATTGGCGGCCTCGATAGAGGAGGAGATTTCTGTGTTGCGGGGAGTCTTTGCAATTTTTTGGTAGAATATTCTATGATGAGATCTAAATGTTAATAAGCGCCTTGTGGCCTTATAGGTTGATGTACTACGTGTGGCGCGATCTTGACTTAAGGAGTAGCCAGCGGTTGGAAGTACTTGGGCGTTTTGCTATTAGTCGATACTCGTCGCGAGGTATGTGAACCTCTTCCTATCTCTTCTAGCATGATATGTGTGTAACTATGTAGTAATGCGGTGAAGCGTACGTGTGTTTAATGTATTTGATTAGTTTGAAACATAAAGTGTTATAACGGCTTTATGGGAAGTTGGTTATAACAGCTTTATGTTGGTAAGAAAATACATGTGGTTTTTAAAAGTTACCTGATTAGAACTATAACAGGCTTGTTATGTGTTAATTAATAACTTGAAGTATTTCAAAAGATTTTGAATCATTTTGAAAGAAGAAGTAATACTTGATTTTTGACAAACCTAAGAGTTATACTAGCTTTATGGGAAGTTAGGTATAACGGCTTAAGAATGTTTCTTGATTTGAAATCGAATGTGTATCGACAAACCATGCGGCGTTAATAAAAGGAAATGTTTTGACTAGTTAAGTATTATTAAAACCAGTAGAAACTTCCATCTGCATAGAAGCTAAGATAAGACAAAATGATATTTCCTAGATCACGGCTGCTGTAATAAGATTGTTATAAACAAGAATATCCTACTCACATATAAGACTTATGTTTCTCACATGGTTTAAAAGAGAATTATATTCTTAAATGAATAAGACCATGAACTACGAAACCTTTCTAAAATAAGAAACGTGAACATTTGAAATTAGGCAAACTTGGACGTTTGGAAAATAATGTTGTTACTTGATTTTACGAAGGTAAGTGTTTTAGTTTATTTAAAAAGACGATCCTCTATTTTATACTACGTATTGTGTGACTTATGTGAAAGCAACGGATCTTTTAAAAGATTTAATGTATGAAGTACTTTAGGGGTAGATACCGAACTTGTTAGCTTAAAGTACGCGTGTGTATAACTTGATTGTGTTGGTTTGTGATAGCCTTGTAATACTTTCTTGTTGATTGATAAGTAAACATGTTAGGATCTACGTGTGTTAGTATCTTGTGTGATCATGATGTAAGAAGTCATTCTTGTTGTGCTTACGTTGTTAAGCGTTAAGCCCGTTATCTTGTTATTGTATCACATACCCTTTGACTTATTATACCGAGGGCTTGCCACCCAGTCGCGGTCTTTCGGCTATCACGGTCCTCGTGACTATGCGAGTCGCGGTAGCTCGAGATTGATCATTCGGTGTTTAGCTTGATGCGGGGATTCCTATGCGGTCTGTTGAGACTATGCGGTCTTTTGAGACTATGCGGGTTGCGGGAGCCTAGGCGGATACCGAGGTTAAATGCGCCCGATGCGGGGTATACCTCGGTGATGCAGGACCGTGATTCGAGGAATACCTCATGCGGGTCCGTGTGTGACCTATGCGAGCTGCGAGAGTTCGAGGATAGACGCAGCATTGATATTGCGGGCGAGTGGCGGCCGATCGTGTGGTGCGGTCTAGAAAGACCTCGGGATACGGTTTGTGGTATTTTTGATGCGTGGGTCTTAGTAGTCGGCTATGCCTTCGTACTTGCCGTCGGTTTTATTGTGATAACTTTGAGGCGTGAGTCACGACTTGACATATTTGTTTATTTGTTGTGAGCGTAGTTTGCTTATCATACATGTCTCTGCTTTATAGACTATTATGATTTCATTTACGGTATTTTTAGTTTCACATACTAAATTTTGTTGTCTTGACCTCGCCCGGGCTGCGTTCATGCCGCAGTTGAGGTACACCGATCGTTGATCCTCGCTCTTAGGGTCACGATTCGGCTTTTGGGAAGCTCCGTTTCTCCGAGGCTTATCTTGGTATAGTCCCTGTTGTTGTAAGTGCTTACATTCGGGGTATGGCGAAGACCTGTCCGTCGTTGTTGTCGTATCTTTTCTTAGAAGTGCATGAATCTTGTTGTAGGCGGGGTTTGTAAAAAGGATTAAAGCGTTCATTTGTAAAAGTTGTTAATTTTATATCTTAGAAAGGCAAGTTTTCTCGGACTATTGTTTTGTACTTCACTTGTTTCATGTATGTGTTTTATGTTCCGTGATTACTCGATGTTGTGTCACTAGGGTGCGGGGTAAGGCACGATCCACGGGCCGGGCAGGTCGTGACAAAAGTGGTATCGAGCGATTAATCCTCGGAAAGTGTCTACTGAGCAAGTATCCGATGGAAGTCTTGATTATCGGTGTGTTGTGCACCACGCAATAATCGAGGAGGCTATAGGGTATTTAGGATTGGTTTCTATTCTTCTCACTCAGATCGTGCCTTAGAAATGTGTTGTAAGTTGGACCTCGACGAAATTATTTCCACTTATCGTTATGCCTCGCGTAGGGCAACCGGGCCGGGAGGCAAAGCGGCCAGGAGTGCGAGTTAGTCTGAGAGGGTTACGTGGGCACAGCCCAAACATCACCGGGTGGTGCTTCATTCGGGAGTTTGCGGCGTCGCTAACTTAGTGAGTTTAGCACGGCGGCGGTTCCTCTGCGGCCATGACATTTGAACCTTCGCGGCCACGAGCAGTGAATATAGATTTCAAGGAGGCGACCATTACTAACTATGGATTTGACTACGGAGTATACCGATGTATCGCGAGTCTTGATGACTACCTAAGAAAAGGTTGTGCAAGAGTAATTCTTTAGTTGGGCTTGAGCGTGGCACGTATGCGGGCTTATGCGCAGTGAAAGCGTAGAGATCGACGGGTTAACGAGGGCGAGAAGAAGGCGGGCGGCAAGGTCCTTTGGTAACTTTCGGCGAGTCACCTCGCGGCCAGATTTGATTACGCACGTCCACCAGTGCAGAGTGGTCTTCCACGGATATCAGGATGTTCGGAGTATGCAGGAGTTGGTCAGAACTCCAGGGCTTCCGGTTCACAGTGTGACAGACGTCATCCCGGGGAATGTCGTCTTTTAGTTAGTACTTGTTGTACCTACGACCGTCGAGTCGATGTCGATAGAGTGTCCTTGTAGGAGGACTTAGCCTTCAGATCGGTGGGTAGTTCGTCATCTTCCCTGCTATCGCCTACAGGCGAGTTTGATTAAACGACTAAGGGAGTGAAGCGATGATATAGATATATCTTTAACCTGTAGAGATCGGTATGTGTGATAAGGTGAGTATACCTTAAGTGCTATGTTACGATAGCGGTGTGTTAGTTGTGTTTAGAAATCATGGTGGGTTAACCGAGTAAGATTTTGGGGATAGATAAGGTGTGAGCCTTAGAATGTTTACGTAGATACCTTAGAGGTAAGGCCATCTCGAGTATAGGTGTAGTGTTATGTTTGATCCTTATCGAGTGCATGGTGCGTGGGCTATGGTTGTGGGATAAGTCCCTGAGTAGCGTGATATGAAAGAGGTTAGTTGAGCTAAGAAGACCGCTAGGTTTTCGAAACGTGATTAGTAAGATTGTTCGGATCGGGAGCTAGTTTTGTCGGCGTTCTTGCGGGTCGGGTTGAGGCCGTTGCGGGTCAACCCGCGGTAGTTTTGGTGGTGGGGTCAGGTTGTGGTGGTCGCGCTTGTGTTAGGGTTGTGAGGGTGTTAGGCCCAAGTTTAGTTAACCAGTGTCTGAACTTCGTGGATGCGTTCGACGGTGGTCGGGCGATGGGGCAACCCATCGTGTTCTTGATCGGGGCCGTTTACTTGGCTGTGTTGAGTTATCATAAAGGTTGTAAGGCTGCACGGTGCCTACCTTCACCTTATGGCAGACAGTGGAGCCCAGGTTATGGCTGTTTTGTTTCTGGAAGTTTTACCAGGCATGTGTTAAGAACTCAGGTGAGTCTCGAATCGCGTTCGCCTCGGGCGGTGTTTGGATTTCAGGGATAGTTGTGGGGATTGTTGTCTCCTGTGGAGGTAGTGTTTAAGCTACCATTTCAATGTTCGGATGTCGCCTTATGAAGCCTTGTGGGGGCGGAAGGGTAAGTTCTTGGTCGATTGGTTCGATGTTGGCGAGGTTGAGAAAATTGGTTGATACGTGTTGGCGGGATGTGGATAGGGTGAAGCTTGTCTAGAAGAGGTTCGCGGCTCGGAGAAATCGTGCGGATAATCGGCGACGCTTAGAGTTCGAGTTGTGATCGGTCTTGAAGGTACCACCGGTTTGGGTGTGACGAGTTTTGAAGCGAGAAAACTTAGCGAGTTACTTTGGGCCCTTTTGAGTTCATGTGAAGAATAGGCGGGTTGCCTATATGTTAGCAATTGCCGTCCGACTTAGGAGGCGACGTCCGGTCTTTCGTATTGATATGATCGGAAAGTATCGGAGATCCATCAGTGTTCCCGATTAATGATGACCACGTTAGGGATAGTAACCGAGTTTTGAAGCTGAAGCCGTGTCGAGAATGTGGTAAGAGTTCGAGTGTACGACCTCCTCCGGATCGCGTGCGGTGCCATTTGTTGGGTCGCGGAGTGACACCGTAACCTCGCGGCAAAGTGACAAAAGTGGTATCGATGGTATCGCGAGCATTGATGTGATCATTTTCTTTTTGTGTAAAGTAGGTCTGAGGAAGTATATTTTAGACCCGGTGAGAGGTGTTATGGTGATGTTAGAGGTGTTTCCTCGTGGACTTGGATGTGAGCTTTTTGCGCAAGTTGTTTACGTGGCCGTGTGTGGCAAGTTGTTCTCGTAAGTATAGTAGTGAAGACTATCTTTGGCGCGTTTGTTTGAGACTTAGAAAGAACATTCGGGACGAATGTTTCTAAGAGAGGAGAATGTTATACCGTATTTCCAGTATATGCGTGAGGCGTGCGTATAAAAGTTTAAAGCCTTGAGTAGGCAAAGTGGCTTGGCGAATTAAATTTGTTCACAACACGTTTAGAGTCGTTTTTTAAATGAAGCGTTTTCCGACTTTCGTAGGGAATTTCCGCTATGACATTTTTAATTTTTGCGGATTTTTCCGAGAGGCGAAACATTTTGGACCAACAAGAGGCGACACTTGTCACCTCTCATTGGTTAGGCTTGGACGGTAAAGGGCTTGGCGAAAGTGTGGTTGAAATAGTCAAGGGTTGGTAGGATATTTTTGTGTTAGTTGGTTAGGGTGCACTTGGCAAGATCTTGGCCCTACACTATGCACTTGGCAAGATCTTGGCCATTGGTTGGCCTTGTCCTATAAATACCCACCTCTTTGGAAGACTTATTCATCCTAAAAATCTCTAAGTCTTGAAAGACTCTCCCACTCCTCTATTGTTCTCGTCCTCCCATTTCGTGAGGCCCAGCAGAGTAGCGCCACTCCTAGTAGTGTGGCCGTGGTACCCACTGCCTTGATGCTTTCGTATAATACCCCCCTTTGTGGTGTAGAAATACTCTCAAAAGTATTGTTATAATGCCCAATTTACCTTAGCCATATACCTTGTTGTATTCTAAGGTTATACCTATACGAAAAGCCCAGAAAATACTTCCGTCAGTCACAAAACCGAAACCCTAGGAAAATCTCCATAGTCCGTTGGAGTATTGTGTAGAAGTTGGTTAGAACTTCTAAGGGTGGTTTAGAGCGGGTTGGAGCGCACGGGGTTGGAGCTAAACGATTGCCCAGGATCGACTTTAACTAGGATAATTATGGGCTTATCGAGGTAATTATCTTGTCCCTCTATTGTAATTGGAAATTACATGATTGAATATATAGTTGAAGTATACTATATAATAGAACTGAACGTAGTTATCGGCAATGTCTTTTGACTTAAGCCTGAATAAAACTTACGGCAATGTCTTGCGACTTAAGCCTGAATTTAAAGAAAGTCTTGAGCGTAATTACATAGGGTGTATTCTGATGAGACTTGTGTAGTAGTACCGTGGAGTAGAATTGTACCAGTTAGGGTTAGATGTATAACCCCTGGTTGGCTCAGTGGCGGCCTCGATAGAGGAGGAGATTTCTGTTTGTTGCGGGAGAGTCTTTTGAATTTCGGTAGAATATTCTATGATGAGATCTAAATGTTAATAAGCGCCTTGTGGCCTTATAGGTTGATGTACTACGTGTGGCGCGATCTACTTGACTTAAGGAGTAGCCGACGGTTGGAAGTACTTGGAGCGTTTTGCTATTAGTCGATACTCGTCGCGGTATGTGAACCTCTTCCTATCTCTTCTAGCATGATATGTGTGTAACTATGTAGTACGGTAGACGTACATGTGTTTAATGTATTTGATTAGTTTGAAACATAAAGTGTTATAACGGCTTTATGGGAAGTTGGTTATAACAGCTTTATGTTGGTAAGAAAATACATGTGGTTTTTAAAAGGTAACTGATTAGAACTATAACTGGCTTGTTATGTGTTAATAAAGAACTTGAAGTATTTCAAAAGATTTTTGAATCATTTTGAAAGAAGAAGTAATACTTGATTTTTGACAAACCTAAGAGTTATACTAGCTTTATGGGAAGTTAGGTATAACGGCTAAGAATGTTTTACTGATTTCGGAAATCAGAATGTGTATCGACAAACCACTGCAGCGTTAATAAAAGGAAATGTTTTGACTAGTTAAGTATTATTAAAACCAGTAGAAACTTCCATCTGCATAGAAGCTAAGATAAGACAAAATGATATTTCCTAGATCACGGCTGCTGTAATAAGATTGTTATAAACAAGAATATCCTACTCACATATAAGACTTATGTTTCTCATGGTTTAAAGAGAATTATATTCTTAAATGAATAAGACCATGAACTACGAAACCTTTCTAAAATAAGAAACGTGAACATTTGAAATTAGGCAAACTTGGGCGTTTGGAAAATAATGTTGTTACTTGATTTTACGAAGGTAAGTGTTTTAGTTTATTTAAAAAAACGATCACTCTATTTTATACTACGTATTGTGTGACTTATGTGAAAGCAACGGATCTTTTAAAAGATTTAATGTATGAAGTACTTTAGGGGTAGATACGAACTTGTTAGCTTAAAGTACTGTGTGTATAACTTGATTGTGTTGGTTTGTGATAGCCTTGTAATACTTTCTTGTTGATTGATAAGTAAACATGTTAGGATGCTACGTGTTAGTATCTTGTGTGATCATGATGTAAGGGGTCATTCTTGTTGTCTTTACGTTGTTAAGCGTTAAGCGGTTATCTTGTTATTGTATCACATACCGGCTGACTTATTATCCGAGGGCTTGCCACCCTTGATGCGGGTCTTTCACGGCTATGCGGTCCTCGTGACTATGCGGAGTCGCGGTAGCTCGGGATTGATCATTCCGGTGTTTAGCACGACGCGGGATTCCTATGCGGTCTGCTGAGACTATGCGGTCTTTTGAGACTATGCGGGTTGCGGGAGCCTAGGCGGATACCGAGGTTAGCCGCCCGATGCGGGGTATACCTCGAGCGATGCAGGACCATGATTCGAGAATACCTCATGCGGGTCGTGTGTGACCTATGCGGGCTGCGAGAGTTCGAGGATAGACGCGCATTGATATTGCGGGCGAGTGGCGGCTTCGATCATGTGGTGCGATGCAGAAAGACCTCGGGATACGGATTTGTGGTATTTTTGTGCGTGGGTCTTAGTAGTCGGCTATGCCTTCGTACTTGCCGTGCGGTTTTATTGTGATAACTTTGAGGCGTGAGTCACGACTTGACATATTTGTTTATTTGTTGTGATCGTAGTTTGCTTATCATACATGTCTCTGCTTTATAGACTATTATGATTTCATTTCTGATATTTTTAGTTTCACATACTCGGTACTGTTGTCTTGACCTCGCTTCGGGCTGCGTTAAATCTGCGCAGTTGAGGTACACGATCGTTGATCCTCGCTCTTAGGTCACGATTCACTTTTGGAAGCTCCGTTTCTCGGAGGCTTATCTTGGTATAGTCCCTGTTGTTGTAAGTGCTTACATTCGAGGGTATGGCGAACCTGTCCGTCGTTGTTGTCGTATCTTTTCTTAGAAGTGCATGTAATCTGTTGTGGGCAGGGTTTGTAAAAAGGATTAAACTGTTCATTTGTAAAAGTTGTTAATTTTATATGCCGAAAGGCAAGTTTTCCTCAGACTATTGTTTTGTACTTCACTTGTTTCATGTATGTGTTTTATGTTCCGCTGATTACTCTGATGTTGTGTCACTAGGGTGCCCGGGGTAAGGCACCAGTCACGGGCCCCGGAACGGGTCGTGACAACTTGTCATCTTAAAAATGGTCAAATGACCCTTATACCCATGTTTATTTTCGTCCAAGACAACATAAGGGGGGTGACACGTGTCGCCCTCCCATTCGTCACAATATTACGTTTTCCGACAGTTCCATAATTCCGATAAATTTTTACGTCTCTAATCTTAATATTTGGTATTCTCACGTACGTTCTTAAAACATGTCCTGTAAATACGGAGTGTAACAGTATCGATCACTCTTGACGCAAAAGTTCTCGAGTTGATGTATGTCACTATCTCCCTTGACCTCTTGCAGACGATTATGGAACCTAACCATCGGCTATGGCTGCTTGAAATCAATTGTGTGATATATTCCAGGATAATAGTCATTCCCGCATTGTCACCTTTGAACAGGAATTTTCTCAAGTTGCTATGGAGAATTTTCCAAACGTTTCATCTTATTGCAAATGACACAAGGACTTGGCGGATCAACTTCGCAATATGGGTGCCCCGGTTAGCAATAGTCGTCTTGTTCTATATATAGTTGCAGGCTTGTACGAGGTCTATAACGGTGTTGCTTCGATCCTTCGTCAAAGTAAACCTCTACTAGAATTCTATCAAGCCCGCTCAATGCTTACGTTGGAAGAAACCGGTTTGGCTAAAAAGACGGATACTGATACTAGCCCCATCGTCATGATGACGTCCTCCACAATTTCTCCAAGTCCGATGATCATTCGGGCCAAAATCGTACCCACAGTGGCGCAAAAAATAATCATAAAACCCACGGGAAGAATCGCGGGGGCAAACGCGGTGATTCCGGCAACGGGAAACAGTAGGCCCCCGACCCACTAGCCCCAGCAGCAGTGGGCCCATGGCAGTGGGACTGGGGTAGTGGGACATGGCCCAACAACGCATATTTTTCAGGCCCAGCAGTCAACAACCAGTGGACACCATCTCGGTTCGATCAGGCCCGGCCGATCGATCAAGCCAGCGATCATCTATTTCGTTTCAAAGACTGGGTCGGGTAGCGGTGGGCGCAGGACGACCCACATAGGCATTCTCGACAGTGGGACCCACACAAACCGACATTGAAGTCGTGATGCACACACTTGGATTAACTCAACCAAAGCCAAATTGGTACATGGACACCGGCGTCACTACCCACATGACATCTGACCAAGGTACTCTCTCATCTTATTCCAATTTGAGCAATAATCGTGGTATAATTATTGGTAATGGTAATTCAATTCCAATTCGTTGTTATGGTCATAAAACTTGTCTCCCTCCATCCACCACTTGTCTTGAAAAATACCCTTCATGCTCCAAAATTGATTAAAAATTTGGTGTATGTCAAATAAATCTGGGCGATAATTGGGTTTTACATTAATTTTAATCCTTTTGGGTTTTCTGTGAAGGATTTCAATACGGGGAACCCTCTCATGAGGTGTGATAGTAGGGGAGATCTTTATCCAATCACACCAAGTCTCGGTTTTTCGAGTTAAGCCATGCCTTCAACTTTTGCAGCTCTTGCTCCTTCTTTGTGGCATGATCGTCTAGGTCATCCGGGATCGTCTATTTTGTCTGTCTTAGATAAAAACAATCTTATTTCTTGTATGGGTATGCGTAGTACTCCGAATTGTCAATCTTATTCTTTAGGAAAAATTGTTAAGTTGCCATTTGTAGATTCTAATTCTCATACTTTAACGTCATTTGATATTATTCATAGTGATTTATGGACGTCTCCTATTCTGAGTTCTATGGGTCATCGGTATTATGTTCTATTTTTGGATGATTATTCTAAAATTTTATGGACTTTCCCAATAGCGAAAAAATCTCAAGTTTTTTCAATCTTCTTAAAATTTAGAGCTTTCATTAGAACTCAATTCGAACGGAAAATAAAAAATATTCAATGTGATAATGACAAATAATATGACAATGGGGAGTTTCGGGATTTTTGAACTAAAAATGGGATCAATTTCATTTTTCTTGTCCCCATACATCTTCACAAAATTGGAAAGTCGAACGCAAAATTCATACCATTAATAACATTATCCGAACTTTATTGATTCATGCTTTCGTACCCCTGTATGTTTGGCATCATGCTCTACAAATGGCTACAGATATTCTTAATGTTCTTCCTTCCAAAGGTTTGACCTATTCGTCCCCCTACAAATTTTATATACTAAGACGCATTCGTATTCACATCTGAGGGTCTTTGGGTGCTTGTGTTATTCGTTGTTTCCATCCACTACAATTAACAAACTCCAGACTTGTTTTACCCCGTGTGTGTTTTTGGGTTATCCATCTAATCATCGTGGTAATAAATTATTTGATTTATCGTCCAATAAAATCATCATTAGTCGCCATATTATTTTTTATGAGTCTCAATTCCCGTTTGCTAAATTGAGTAGTTGTATGTCTAGTTCGTATAATTATTTGGATGATGTTTATCTCCGTATATTATTCACCATTTATCGAACCTATCACGCACCCAAAATCTACCAGCGGGCCCACTGCCCGCTGGCACCACTACACGTCCAGAACTCACTGTACCCAGTAACGTTACTGGGCCAGTTGCCCAACCCATTACCGAGACTGGTCCAGTTCTAGTAATTGCTCCAGTCTCCCGTGTTGGGCCAGCAAGCCCACTGTCTGCTGGCCAGTCCGTCACGTGTCCCGGTCCATCCCAAAATTCCCCCAATTCTGCCCCGAGTCTTGGTCCAGTCACCCGAAGTCAACAGGGTATTTTTAAACCAAAAAGATATTTTAATCTAAATACTAATGTTCTTAAATCGTCCTGGCCCAATAGCAGAATATTGTGTATATTAGAAATGTGTCTTGTAGTATAATTAGACTTGTACTATTACCTTAATTATACAGTTAGTCTCTAAATAGAATAATATTTTAAATCTATAATAGAAAAATAATTTTCTTATATGTAACTTGTATATATACTTCATTCATTAATAAGAATAATCAAGAAATTATTTCTTTCAGAGTTTGATTGCATTCAGTTCTAACTCTATATACATTTTCTAGAGTTCATATATTTAAATTGCTAAAGTTTTCATGTTTTAGTCCATGACCGTCCAAATGATATTTATATATTAAAAGTAGCTAATGTCTAATTAGTTTTGAAATGCAAATGCAAGACAAAATATCACCTAAGTCGTAAATGTGTTGATCATCATTAAACATTGTCGAATAAAGGGAAACTAGTTCCTTACCTCTCATAACAGCACATGTACAAATACACGCAGTACATCATGAATGTCTCATATTTTATTTTTAGGAAGATTTATCACCGGTGTGAATAAATGCTATGCAATGATCATTCATGATGAAGAGAGTTACAAACCTGGTGAGAGCATGGATCCTAGTGCATTGTTTACTAGCAAGCATGGTGGTCATGGACCTGCTCATAGACATGGATAGAGGTGGGAAAATGGAAAAAAAAAATGATATCCGCCCGACCCAACCCATAAATGGGTTGGATATCTAATCCATTTAAAATCCAATATGGATCAACCATATTATCCACATGAAATATGAGTAACTTAATGGGTAAAATGGATAAAACCCATAAGTTTCTTAAAAATAAAGAAAAATGATTTTCTAAATAACATTAAAGAAAATAAGTTCCACAAGTGTAATTTCACCAACAACCTAAAGGTGGCTAACTGGTGACCGTCGGACCTTAGCCAAGCAATTACTTGGATTCGGACGATTCACGGTCGATTCACTGGACTCTGAAGACGGCAACCGTCGGTTCGTTCTGATTTCGAGTTGGCGTGCGGTTCGGTGACTAGGTCAACCGTCGATTTCTATTTTTTTATTTTTATTTCTAGTATTTATTTTCTATAATATAAACTAAATTCAATTTAAATATGTAATATAATAATATAATATATAATTTAGTTGTATATATTAAAATTGAAATTAAAGTTAACTTTTTATTTTATAGTTTATAACTTTATACTTTATAGTTTATAACTTTATACTTTATAGTTTATAACTTTATATTGTAAATTTGTAATTATACTTTTATTAATTTATTAGATTAGTAGATATAAGTCATATAACTTATAAGTAATAACATTAACAACTAAATAGATAGTAAAATTAAAATTAATGATAAGATGTAAACTTTTGAACTTTCATAACGTTAATAAGAGTACATAATGAAGTAATAATAATTTTATTTACATATTATGCATCATTTTTGCAAGTTCTTCGTAATCTATAGGTTGATTGAATTGGTTATGCTCCATAGCCTCTAAATCTGGAGTATTAATTTCAGTCCCGCCTTCCAAAATATTGCCTATTTCTTCATCTTCTGGAGAATTAACGTCTCCACATCATTGATTTTTTCTCTCTGATCTGATCTAATCCGCCGCGGACTAACACTTAATGTGCTTCCACCCAACGAGTGGCGTGTGTCTATTTGATCTCGTGCTTGGCTAAATGCACTTTGAAGCCACCGTTGAGATCGACACATTAAGAACATCCCGCCATCGCAAGTACAGGAATTGCCTTTGTTATCCCGCCACCATTGTAAAGGGTCAAAATTTTCTTCGCTCATTGCTTTTGCAAATAAAATTGCATCTCATCGCAAGATCGGCTAGTGGTTGGTTGTGTTGTAAAAGTGCTCCGTATGTCTAAAGATTCTTCTTCATCGTCATCATCAATCCTGCAGTGTAGACACGTAACTGAACTAGAAGGAATATTAATGTGAGTTGGTGTTATCATGTAATGTAGCATAATATTCATATAATGTAGTTAAATTAGTATCAAGTTTATTTATGCAATCAAATGAAGATGGAGTTTCTGTTCCACCTATTTCCATATAAGTATATAAACTAAATATTAGATTATGACAATCTACCTTTTTAATAGAAGAATTTAAGACTGCACCAATACAATAAACATCAGGAATAGGAAAAAAATATTTTTTAAACTTTTCAAACATAATCAGAATCGCATCTCAGATATTTCACATTTGATTTTAAACCATAAAGTAAATAGGAAATTTCAGCTATATGAGCTAAAGCATTACAAACTGTTGGGTAATAAGATCCTGAAAATTCAACAGTTGCAGTGTAAAATTTACGTAAATTTTTTAAAAGTTCACCAATTGATTTCCAATGTTAGTCGGTTAACATATACATCACGTTCTTACAATGCGCATTTACAACATGTGTTATGGGTCTTTATACTTATAACATTCTTTTAAAAATAAATAAGTATAATTCCACCGTAATAATCTCTTACGGCATGGATTTAGGTCTCAAATTAAATTGTTTACATTTTTCTTTAAATTCTATAATTCTATTTTTCCTATTATTACCTGAATAACTCCAATGACTCTTTTGACAAGTTTTATTTGGTGAAAATAAATCAAGACCACTTTTAACAATTAAATTATAAATATGACAAGCACAACGAACATGAAATATATCGAAGTGGTGGTTGTACTTCGCTTTAAAAGATCTACAAAGCAGTTATTATTAGATGCATTATCAAATGATACAAAGTATTTTATTATAAAGATTATATTTTTGGGCATAAAAACAAATAGTTTCGCTTATATATTTTCCAAGATGACTTTGATCTTCGCCATACGCAAAAAGCAATATCGTTTTCCATTTTAAAATTTTCATCAATCCAATGACAAGTAATTGTTAAATAATCATAACTGTTCAATGCGTGTCCAATGTCCAAGTAAAACTAACGTGGCATGGAAGGTTAGCAAACAAATATTGCAAGAAAATAACATAATCATTATGAAGTCTAAAAATATAGGCTCTAGTAGTACTACGAGGAACACCTTTAAAAAAGGATTATATACTCTTTGAATATATGTAATTAAATATGAAGAAGAAGCGAAAGAAAAGGCAAACAACCCCGACAATCATTTTTGCTAATTCAATGCGATCTTTTTGGACCGCATTTAGCCAACCCGCTTAATGGATTAAGTTGTTGTTGTGGGTTCTAAATTAGGGACAGATTCCATTGTCGTATGATCGAATTTTATATGTCTAGCTATAGTGCGATCCACGTCACCACCCGTCTTATGTTTATAAGTTCTCCCACAAATATTATATTTAACTCTATCGGTACTACAACTTTATCATAAAAGAGCCACATTTTACTCCTTTTTCTTCTTGCTCACGGTTACGGTAAAGGAGGTCTACGACCTTGACTACCACTAGCGATTACCAACATTGGTGAAGGAACACTAGTAGGTGTAGGAGGTTCTTGTTCTTGAGTTCAACAATATTATCTAATTGAACGTTATCACATTCATTATCTTCTATTCCAAAATCTTGCATTTGATCATAATCTATATTTTGATTAGATGATGAAGAACCTCTGATTTTTACCCTCAACTAGATTTACTAGCGATCCACGCAATTCCTTAGTAAAGACATTATAAAATATTTAAATAATCAACAAATAAATATGACAATTTAATAAAATAATTAGAGAATGAAACGAGTGTACTAAACTTGGGATTGAATTCAATAGAAACTCAAGCTCAAGTCTTGCGTCTTGCTACTTTGAATTTGAAAACTAATAATAATAATAACTTGAAAATTGGTAATAAAGATGATTAAGAGTATGAGAATAAGAGAATTGAGAGAAATGTGTGTTATAAAAATTAATAAAATTTATATAATTTATATATTTTTAAAAGGGTAAAAATGTAATTAAAATAAATAAATAAAAAAAACAAAAAAAAAAAAAAAAAAAGGGCCAACGGTCGAAATGGCCGTACCACTACCCCACTCCCTAAGCCCAACGGTGAAATGGCCAGTTGGGCGGTGTTTATTTTTTTGTTCTGGGACCGGTCGGTCCGGTTGCCGGAATGGAACCGGTTTTCCAATACTGAACCTAACTTGGTCAGATCTGCGGTTTTTAAATAACGTGCGGGTTGGGGTTGGGACAATCCGACCCCGACCAGGTATGTCGTCATTATCGGTCGGTCGGATTAAACCCAGTCAACCGGTCGGTTAAGTCAACCTGGACCGGTTGTGATATACAACCCACCCCACCCCACAGTCCCACCACCACCCACCAAAACTAATTTTTCTTTTAAAAAAAATTTATTTAATTTTTACACCACCCCCAATGCCACCACTACTCCCAAAAAAAAAATTAAAAAAAATATTTTGGTTTTCTACACCCTCCCACCCCCCTCCTGAATTTTTTATTTCATATATTTTATTTTACTTTTATAAAAACTTATAAAGAATGAGAAATTTGATGTGTTGGGTTGTGGTTTGGGTGGTGGGGGTGGGCAAGGGGCAGTAAAAGAAACAATCCCTTGATTATTTTCATTAATGAAGAGATATATATACAAATATATAATATCTAAATATGGAAAATAGATCTACTTTTTTCTAATACAAGACTAATATTTTTTTGTAATATAATACTAATACATAATTACACTTGTACAAGAATTCTACAGTTATGGTAATTTATGATACAAAATCGGACTAAGTGATATACACGGTTTGACAGTGTATACATTGTCTTTCACACCCCGCAGTCATAGCGGGCGTTTGTTATATGCTGAGACTGTCCCCAAAATCTTCAAACGGAACCAAGGGAAAACCCTAAGTAAAGATGTCAGCAATTTGGTACCTTGAAGTGACATGTAAGACACGTACTTGTCCACGAACTACCTTTTCGCGAACAAAATGAATATCCATCTCGATATATTTAGTGCACTGATATTGGACCGGATTCCCAGGGAGATAGACTGCACTAACATTATCACAGTAGACCCAGGCTTGGTGAGGCGGAGGCCCAGCGGGCCTTCGAGCCTGCCGACTACTGGGCTAGTATTGTTGGGCGGGGTGGGCCTGGATGATCGATTATTTGGGCGCAGTAACCTGGAATGGCCATGTTGGGCTACTGGTCACTGGCAAGCAGCCCCACGACCATTGTGTAGTGGCCCAAGGCTGCGACTAGTGGTGATGCGGCTACCGCGACCGCCGCCGCGATTCTTGGCACCATTTTTCGTATTTTGACCTTTTTTGCCACCACTATTGTTACTGTTTTGGCTAGAATTGGTCGAGAATGAGTGAGGGTCATCAGACGTAGCCATCATCATGACGGAATTAGCTCTGGTAGCCTCCTTTTTAGCCAAGCCGACCTCTTCTAACGTGAGCATAGGAACAAACCGGGTAGAACGGGGGAAGAGAATTACTTTGACGAAGAAGCCTCCCAATGCCACTATAAGCCTCGGATATGTCTGCAACCATCTAAAGAACGAGACGATCATTAGTGATGGGCGCACCAACGTTCTTGTGTTGATCCACCAATTTCTTCAGCCTTTTACAATTGGCTGAGACATTCGGAAAATCCTCCATATTGACATGGGAAAATTTCTGCACAAAAGTGACAACATGAGATTTTTTTGTTATCTTATAATATATCACGCGCCGATTTCAAGTTTTCATCGTTGTGGCGCCAGGTTCAATAATCGTCTGCAGCATGTCCGTAGTGGATTAAATCCACTAGAGTACTATAGCATTAAGAGTCATCCATAACATAGGGTCATCATCGGCGGTAGGCACCTTCTCCGTGCCTGCTTCCGCGGGGATGATGTGATGAAAGACTTGATGCGAGCGTGCGTGTGCGTGGACTTTAAAGAATTCCGCACACGTCGCTTAGTGGACTTTTTCCATCTCAAGAACGATAAGGATGTGGTTCTTGATGTTGAAACATGTTCTTTGAGATAGGCATTATGAAAGAACAAGAGGAGAATGAGAAGTTTGGACGAAAAAATTGGGAGGAAAAAAAATGTTGGTCGGGGGCGTGACGGTTGTCGGGAATGAAGAGGGCATCAAAAGGTTTTGGGAGAAGGTATTTTTGTCTTAGACTTCTGATACCATAAAAAAAATAATTCATTGATTATTTTCATTAATGAAGAAGTATATATACAAATATACAATATCTAAATATGAAAAATAAATCTACATTTTTCTAATACAAGACTAATACCTTTTCCAACTATAATACTAATACCATAATTAGACTTGTACAAAAATTCTACAACTATGATAATTTATGATACAATATCGAACTAAGAGATATACACGGTTTGACCGTGTATACAATGTCTTTCAGGCAGGGTGGAGTAAGAAAAAAAATCATTTTTTACAAAAGTAAAACAATATATATGAAGTAGAAAATTTGGGAATATGTGGGGTGGGGTGAGGTTGGGTGGTGGTGTGGGATAGGGATGAGTGCAGATGAAGTGCATTCGAGGGTAGTGGTTGGGTAGGGGTGGGATTTGGTTGGGGAGTGGGTGGAGTGAATGGTGGAGGGTGGGTGCAATGGAGTGGGTATGGTGGGGCTTGGGTGGGTATTTTTCAAATGTTTTCTTGGAGGTCATGTCATTGAAAACTTTGAAGTTATATTCTTCCCACAAATGTTAAGGTGCAACTATGTACCAGAAATTGGATTTGTGGACAAGAAGGTAAATTAATTTTCTCCATATTAGCTATATGAAATCAACATCTTTAAAGTAACTTTAGATAATATGGATATCCATATTATCCGTCGGGTTAACCCATTTTTTATCCGTATTAAATATGGGCAGGTCGGGTAATTAATCCATTTTTGTTTAATCCATTTTCGACCCGACCCGTCCGTTTGCTACCCCTAGACATGGAGGACATTGATCTAGATCCTTTCAAAGGCCAAAGAATGGGGGAGATATGTATTGGGACTATTATGACATGAGAGGACACACTAGGGATCAATGTTGCAATTTGAAGCTTTGTACTCATTGTAATATCAGATGTCATACTAAGGACGTATGCTACAGGTTATTGGGTATCCTGCAAATTTCAATGGCAAGAAGAGAGCAAATGCAGTAGTTGCAGCTCCAGGATCAAATATGTAGGCTCAAAGTTCAAATTATGTACAACAAGCAACTCCTTATTTTACACCAAATCGATCAATACAACCAAATCCTTCATATGCTAAACAAACCTGCAATCAGTGGTCAAGTGCCAATATAGCAGGTATAATTGCAGCTACTTCTTATTGTGATATTGCAAATACATATAATGCTGCAAGCATCTGTTCAAAATCGACAGTGGATAGTGGTGCCACTAATCATATGTCAGTAATAAGAACTTATTGAATCATGGTTGACAGTGAATAATCCAGAAAATGTTCAATTACCTACTGGAGATTCGGTAGTTATAACACAATCAGGGAAATTGACAGGAGGTGATGTAGTTAAAAATGTATTGTGTGTGCCATCTTTTAAATTCAATCTCTTATCTGTTTCAAAACTGACAAAAGAGTTGAAATGTTGTGCTCTATTTTCCCCTGATTTCTTTATTTTCCATGATCTCTTCACTGGGAGAGTGAAGGAGATTGGTGAAGAAGTCAATGGCTTGTATGTTTTAAGAACAATAAGACATGAAGATTCTACAAAAAATAATAGTATGGCAGCTACTAGGGGTGATGATGGTGCAGTATGGCATAGGAGACTAGGGCATATTCCTATGGCTGTAATCAGAAAAATAAGCATGTTTGACAATAAGAATAGTTTTGTATTACACAATTGTAATGTTTGTCCTAAAGCAAGACAAGTTAGATTGCCTTTTTCTACTAACAGAAGTGCATACTGTTTTGATTTAGTTCACTTGGATGTATCGGGATCCTACAAGGTTGTTACACATAATAAAATGATTTTTTTTCCTTACTTTGATTGATGATCATTCTAGATGGACGTGTGTTTTTGATGCATCTTAAGTCAGATGTTTCCACTCTATTAAAGGATTTCATTGTTTTGATTAAAACTCAGTTTGGTGTACATATCAAAAGTTTTAGGTCTCACAATGGATGGGAATTTTTAACTCACATTGTAACGAGTTGTTCAAAACTTATGGTATAATTCATCAAAGTTCTTCTCCACATACATCTCAGCAAAATGGTGTAGTGAAAAAAACCTCTATGGCAATAAACTCTATTCAGTTATGCCACAAACCTTATTAAGTCCGATAAGTTTGGTTCTAGGTCAATAAAGTCAGTTCTTTTGGGTTATGGTTCCACACATAAAGGATACAAACTCTATGACCTTGAGCACAATGTATTTTTATCAGTAGACATGTCACATTTACTGAGAATATATTCTCATTTCAGTCTCACCACTCAGGAGTTTTGCAGGACCATACAACAGTTTATCAAGTTCACTATGAGTTATTCTCTTATGCTGATGACTCAGATCACTCTTATGATGTTCAACCTGAACCTTTAGAGGTTCATGAAAATTCACACGATGCTTTACAACATTTATCACCTCAGATTGAAACTCATGTTGAACCGGTTGAAGAGCCTCCACCCGTTCTTGCTATTTCTATTTTATCCATTCCTAGTGACAGAAGAAGATTAGAAAGAACTTGCAGACTTCCCATTTGCCAAAAGGACTTCATCACAACAGTTAAGACCAAGTCTTCACCATGGTGTTTGTATTCTATCTCAAATAGCATTGACTATAGTTGTTTGTCTATATCTTATCAGTGCTATATAGCACATTTATCAGCTGATATTGAGCCTCAATATTACCATCAAGTTGTTAAGGATATCAGATGGATTCAAGCTATGAAGGAGGAAATTCGGGCTCTAAAAGACTAACAAGACTTGGAAAGTTGTACTTTGCCACCTGGAAAGAAAGTCATTGGTTGCACACGGGTGTATAAGATCAAGTATAAAGCTGATGGAGATGTAGAGAGGTTTAAGGATAGATTCGTTGCAAAAGGATATAATAAATGGGAAGATTTGGACTACCAAAAAACGTTTTCACCAGTGGTGAAAATGGTTACTATTAGAACTGTAATTTCACATGCTGCTACTAAAGGATGGGGAATTCAACAGATGGATGTTTACAATGCATTTCTTCAAGGTGATTTGCTTGAAGAAGTGTATATGCAATTACCTCTAGGTTTTTATCCTGCTACCAAAGAGGGCCCACAAGTTTGCAGACTGCTTAAGTCCTTGTATGGACTCATACAAACATCTAGACAGTGAAATGTGAAGCTTACCACTGCTTTACTTGCAGCAGGATTTCAGCAGCAGTCATTTGAATTATTCATTGCTAACTAGGTTGTCTGTTGATGGTATTGTGATCATCCTGATCTATGTGGATGATCTTTTGATTACTTGGAGCAGTATACAATTGATTGAAAAGGCAACACAAGTACTGAAGGACAACTTCAAGATTAATGATTTGGGGGAAATTAGATATTTTCTTGACATTGAATTTGCTAGGAACTCATATGGCATACTTATGCATCAGAGAAAGTATGCCCCGGAACTTCTTTCAGATTTGAGATTGAGTGGTTCTAAGCCTACTCCAACACCAGTAGAACTTAATCAGAAGTTGACAACACCATAAATTGAAAAACACACAGGAGATGTATTTGATCCATTACTGAATGATCCCAGTGTGAATCAAATGTTGATTGGAAAATTACTTTATCTTACTATCACTAGACCAGATATTTCTTTTGTAGTTCAAAACTTGAGTCAGTTCATGCATGCTCTTAAAGTGTCTCATATGGAAGCTGCTGGTAAAGTAGTAAAATATGTCAAACAAGCACCTGGTTTGGGAGTTACTCAGTGCACATGGCACTGATACCCTTCATGCTTATTGTGATATTGTTGAGGTTCTTGTGTGAATACTAGAAGGTCCATTATTGGTTACATGATTAGGTTTGGAAGTTCTTTGATTTCCTGGAAGTCTAAGAAGCAATCTATCATTTTTAGAAGTTCAGCTTCAGCTGAGTATAGGAGTCTTGCTTCAACTGTAGCAGAAATCATTTGGCTCATTGATCTTTGTAAAGAATTTGATGTTCATTTAGCTTTACATGTGCCATTGTGGTGTGACAGTAAGGCAGCTATTCAAATAGTTGTCAAGTCAGTTTTCCATGAGAGAACTAAGCATATTGACATTGATTGTCATTTCATTAGAGAGAAGGTTCAAGCTAGTTTCATTCAAACTAGAAACTTATCTACCACATAATAGCCTGCGGATTTGTTCAGTAAAGGTCTTGGTCGATCACAACATGACTACTTACTAAACAAGCTAGGTGTGAAGAACATTTTCATACCACCTAGCTTGCAGGGGGATATTGAGCAATGCCACAACAATGCAGTCAAGGGCAGTGCCACACATACAAGCAGTGGCACACACACAACTAACAGTGAAGAAAAAACACACAACATCAATTCCCACCTCAACTGATCCTGCTTCTATTAACTGTTCGAAGAGTGATGTTAGTTGTGTATGAGCTGTCAAAGTTAGTTAGTGAGCTGACAAAGTTAGTTAGTTTGTTAGAAGATATTTTAGTTGGTTAGAGTTAGTTAGAAAATTAGTGGACGTTAGTGAAGTTAGTCAAGTGTATATATAGATTTAAACCTTGTATCCATTCATTATGATCCATTCATTTTCATTTCAATTTCTGAAAACAAATTCTCTCCTCTCGATCTCTTAACTGTCTCTGTTGCTTTCTACATAGAAGATTACTCTAAATCTGCTATGATTACATGATGAATTGATTGCCGTCACCCATTATCAAAAAGAATTTTCACGTGCTTGGACCATTAAAAAAAAATCGAGCGCGTGAGGGAGCGTGTTGAAAATATAATCAAATATTAAAAGTGTATTTCTCTAACAGCTTAAGCTTTTAGATGAGTGGTCACATACTTTAACACTAGACAAACAAGCCACAGAGGTTGGCAGTTTCCAAAATAGTGAAGCAGAGGCCAGTGCGAGCCCCTTCGCGGTAGACTTGGAGCTTTGGCGAGGAGGTGCTCGTCAGCCCTCCTAATTGCGTCCCGAGCTCATTGATGAGCCTCTCAGTTTTTCCTATCCGAGATGGGATTTGCATGGGCAGCCTCATACACACCCTAGGTCATATATAAACATCATGAAATGTCTTTTGATAAGTTATACATGACTACTTTTATAGGCAAGAACACATGAGGAGCAAGGGCTAACGGACTTCGGCGACTTCTACTTTTATGCTTTTGAACAAAATTATGAGTGGCGAATTTTCGACAGTACTTTTCAGGCATTAGAAGTACTTTTGGATTTTGACAAAAGAATCAAGCCATCAACAGAAAGAGAGGATTCTTGGATCATACAATTCACAGATTGTTAACAGGATAGAGGAAAGCAAGAATTTTGTTAAAGAACTTTTATTGATTATATTGTAGCTCTATGTAACTTAAAGAATTCTGGCAATTTCAGAGTTTACTTCTAGCCATTACATGTTACCAACATAACACATTATTAGCCTATACAGGAACATCAGAAGGATATTCTTTTAGTGCTCTCTTTACAGCATCCCTAACTAACTTCTCTTGGTCTTGAAGATTTAATGGCAATTTGTCATAAACATCTGTAAACAAATCTGTCAATGAAGGTTTCTCCACTTTTTCTGCTACTTGAATTGCTTGCAACACCTTCAAAAAGAAGAAAAAAACATTATAAACTTTTACCAGATATATCAGAAGAAAATCAATGTTGTTTTTTCATATATGGTTCTTGAATTTTGAACCTGTTTTCTGATGTCTCCGTGAAGTTCAGATTCATTTTCATCATTCCACCAGCTATTTCTTTGTATATATTTTCTGAATCTGGATACTGGGTTTTTTGCTGTTTTCCAGTGATCTATTTCTTCAACGGGCCGATACTTGGTTGAATCATCAGATGTTGAATGGTGAGCTACTCTGTAAGTCATGGCCTAAAGTTACAAAAGAATTGATATTTTAGTTCTATAGCAATTTTAAGATTGTTCTATGTTTAACAATTTGAAGATTTAGTGCAGATTTCATAACATGTGTTGTAACTTGAACTGATATCGTCTTTACCTCTACTAATATTGGCTTTTGTTCCTTAATTGCCATTTCGCGAGCTGCACGAATAGCACTATAAATAGCCAAGGCATCATTCCCATCAACACGGATGCTTCTAATACCATATGCTATTCCTTTAGAGGCGATTCCATCACCTGCCATAACAAGACATAGGAAAATCTACCTTAAGTAAGATGGAGGAAAATAATAGCAGAGGGTGCATTGTGTATCAAATGAGTGTGGAAAAATACTTCGAAATTGTTCGTTTATAGGAGTGCTAATGGCCCATCCATTGTTGCGGCATATAAAGACAACAGGAGCATCCAATACTGCTGCAAAGTTTAATGCAGCATGGAAATCTCCCTGCAAATTATATCAAGAAAAAATCAGCCAATTAAAGTAGAATACCCCCTAAAAATCGCGTTATTTTGCTTAATTTAATTACCTCACTGGTGCTACCATCTCCAAAAAAAGTGACGGCGCAAGCCTCCTTTTTATCAATTTTGAAAGAATAAGCAACGCCCGCAGCCTGAGGAATCTGTGTTCTGAGGGAAATGGAATTTTGAGCAGAAAATTGTTTAAACGGAATATCCTGAATAAAGGGCAGCCCGGTGCACTAAGCCCCCGCTATGCACGGGGTCCGGGGAAGGGCCAGACCATAAGGGTCTATTGTATCTTTAGGGGACAGGAAAATGCTAAAAGCTTTGAGATTCTTACGCTATTGGCGAAGAAACAGTTAAGTAATTGAGCTCATTAGAACCATGGTGGCATGGCATTTGCCTTCCTTTTCCATAATCAAACTTGTTTCCGAACAATTGATTGGCAACCTGTTGCAAGGGGTAGCCGCGCCATAATATAACCCCTACTTCCCTGTACTGCAATGTTTAACACCATGTTGATTTACATCATTTCCAGGTTACAGGATCATGAAACTATTGTTAAAATCTAATAACACATAAGTAAAAAGACTGGATTTAATGGTTCAATTATTATGCTAATGCCAAAAGGTTTTTTTCATTTTTGGCCATCGGCCGATATTAATTACAGGTGCTAGCCAAAATATACAGAACATATACATTGATCATGTATATAATATATATATATATATATATATATATATATATATTACACTTAATATACAAAACATATACATTTGGTGGCTATTATTTCTAGGGAAACCCAAAAGATAGTTATTCCAGTGCCAATTGTGTTTGATAATTACTCATCCAAAGACAAACCAACTATTGAAGGTCAAAAATTCCAAAAAAGGGAACATGAATCTAGTAGAAATGGAAAAAAGAAAAGAGAAAGCGTCAAACTCATTGTTTTCGACTAGTATAATGTATAAATATGCATACAAAATTTGAAGTATACCTATAAAACCACTATCTTTAGATCTTGAATCGTCGCTGAATAATAAAAGCAAGTACCTGAGGCAACACGAAGTCGTCTAGGGTTAGAGCAGCAGCAGATGCTATGTTGATAGCTTCTTCTCCTCCAGTTGTGAGATAGAAAGATAACCTCCCCTGCCTTTGTGCTTCATAAAAAATTGTATCCATTGTTTGAAGTGTCACCATTGAACTATACATCTTTACTGCCAATTCTTTACTCACCTAACCACATTTACACCCAATAAATGCATCAAAATTCTGTCATTTTTTCACTTAATGGAATTCTAACTAAACTAGAAAGAATTTGCAAATACCTCTTCAAAGACACTGCCTGGAATTGGATAGCCATTATCATCAAGGACTCTATAACAAGGTAACCTCTTTTCAGATGACTCTGAAATAAATTTCATTTGAGGAGTAATTGGAACCTTTCCACCAGGGAAATCCATGACCTGCCAATTCCATATTCAGTAAGCTTTGCAACAAAACAACAACAATAATTATGCCCTGTACCAAACAATTTGGTGTCAGCTACATGAATCCTCACTGTCCATATCGCTACATATAAGCTCATCTCAATCTGATAGATTATGGAAATAATCTTTGATTATTCCATAATCAATGTAAAAAAATTATATTTAGGTGTAAATATTTTTAGTATATTATTGGTATATTCTACCATAATTGTAGCATAAATTAAGGCTTGGAACCTTGTATATAATATGACATTATGGAATGAAATCATTACGAAAAATATTTCCTTCATGGTATAAAGAGCAAAAATTTAACCCTAGCCCAACCCTAATTTTTTCTCTTCTTTTTCCGGCAGCCCTCTCGGATGGAATCATAGTTCCGCCGCCCCCTCTACTCGTCCAAACCCTACCTCTATTCCATGTTTTCTCCTTTTCTTTAGGGCAACAATGGCCAACCAACACAAATTCCATCCTGCTCTTGCCGTAAACAACGTCAAGAACTTCATTCCGGTAATACTTGAGATGAAAAAGGGAAATATTCATCTTGAGCGAAGTTATTTAAAATTCATTGTCGCGCATAACAAGTCATCGACCATATTCTTCCTCATAAGTCTCAATCGAGGGTCATGGAAAAATCCATTGATATTGACATGACTCTTTGGTCTCGCTTGGATGCTATAGTCCTTCAATGGATTTACGACACCTTATCAAATGACCTTTTGCACACTATTTTAGAAACGGATTCTAAGGCTCAACAAGCATGACAACGTTTGCAAAATATTTTTCAAGATAACCAGATTTCTCGTGCGGTATATCTTGAAAATCAATTCACTAATGTCAAATTGGATGATTTTTCCAAACGTCTCCGCACATTGTCAAGAGTTAAAAATGCTTGCCGATCAACTATCCAACGTTGGTGCACTTGTGACAAATCAAAGGTTGGTTCTCCAATTAATTGTGGGTTTGAATGAACAATATGATGGGGTTACTACGTTCATTCAACAAAGTAACCCGTTACCACCATTTTATGAGGCTCATTCGAGGTTGATTCTTGAAGAAACCTAGAAATTAAAACAAGTGGGCACGGGGCAAACAATGCCGGCACCGCCCTCTTTTCCACCAACACGTATGCGGATGATTTTAACCCTCAAAATTTTGGTTCGGGCAGTGGTTCAAATCGCAACAATAATGGACTAAAACATGGTCAAAATCACAACAAAAACAAAGGAAAAAATAATGGTGGAAGGGGGCGGGGACGTGGCGGCGGGAGAACTCCAGCAGAGGTGGCAGCCGCGAGCGGCGAAGCGAGCCGTTCCAGCTGGCAGCAATGAGACATCGGCGTGGCGATGGGGCGTTTCGCCAGGCGGGAACCCACAGTAGTGGCCACTCCTTGTCCGTACACGACAGCCTAGTGGGACAGGCCTAACACACCAACCCGGCAGCCCGGGATCCTTAGCAACCGCCCACAATAAGCATTTTCAGCCCATGGACCATCTTCTTTGAGTTATGCTCCAACGAACATCGAGCAAGCCATGAACAATTGACTCTCAATGTTCCCGATGATACATGGTACATGGACACGGGGGCAACCTCACACATGACGGCATCTCAATGTACTTTCTCGTCTTATTTTAATATGAGCAGTAATAAAAATATTGTGGTTGGCAGTGGGCAGGAAATTTCAATTCGTGATATTGGGCAACTAAACCTCCCCCTTACCCATCTTTACAGTAAAAAATGTCCTACATGCACCCAAACTTATTAAAAACTTAATATCTGTGTGTCGGTTCACCACTAACAATAATATTTCTATTTGAATTTGATCCTTTTGGATTTTCTGTGAAGGACAATCAGACGGGGATGCCACTAATGAGATGTACTAGCACTGGGGATCTGTATCCCATCACCACCAACAACAACCAAGCCACCTCTCCATCAACCTTTGCTGCTCTTTCTCCTACGTTATGGCATGATCGTTTGGGACACCCGGGAGCACCTTTTGTTAAATTATCTTAGAAAGAATAAATTTATTACTTGTAAACAATCGTTGGGTTCTCCTGTTTGTCAGTCTTTCATTTTTGAGAAACATGTTAAACTACCCTTCTATTTATCTACTTCAAACACTATTATGTCATTTGATATCGTGCATAGTGACTTATAGACATCCCCATTTTTTAGTTCGACAAGTCATAAATATTACATGCTTATTTCGGATGATTACTCTAATTTTCTATTGAAAAAAATCGCAGGTTCACTTTATTTTCATGCAATTTAGTACTTTCATCCAAACCCAATTTGATAAGTCAATTAAATGTTTCCAATGTGACAATGAGAGGGAATTCATAAATGACCAATTTAAGGAGTTTTGTCACAAAAATGATATGTCATTTCGTCTCTCATCTCCACATACCTCTCAAAATGGGAAAATCAAACGAAAAATACGAACAATCAATAATTTAATTCGCACACTTCTTGCTCATTCGTCTATACCACCATCATTTTGGCATCATGCTCTTCAAATAGCCACATATCTCCTAAACATTATCCCTAGCAAGTTACTTTCAAACCTATCACCCATACAAATCCTTTATCATCGTATTCCTTCCTACACATATTTGAGAGTTTTTGGGTGTTTGTGTTATCTTTTTTTTCCTTCCACAACCATAAACAAACTTCAGGCTTATTTCACTCTGTGTGTATTTTTGGGATACCCACAAAATCATAGGGGCTATAAGCGTTATGATATGTCTAGTGGAAAAATTATCATCTCTCGTTACGTTGTTTTTTATGAGTCCAAATTCCCATTTGCCAACACACGTCTTCCCCACCTTCATATAATTTTTTGGCCACATCCAATATTGCAATATCATTTAAACAACCCATCCCCACAAGCCCAAACGAGGGCGGCTGCCTCTCTCTATTACCGGTCGGCCGCTGGCCGGTGACCGGCTAAATGAGGAAGCCCACTGCTCCCTCACTATTCCCATCGGTCCATCCACCAACCGAACTGGGCCAGCCCAAATAAGGGAGCACACTGCTCCCTCACCATCAACCCCGGCCCAGTCCAGTTACCCAAATCAATCAGCCCAAATGAGAAAGCCCACTGCTCTCTCTCCCTCTTCACCGACATGGGTCCCTGTCCCAATGCCTCAAGCCCACCCGAGCAGTCCCTCTCGGCCCAGTCTAGTTATCGAAAATCAAACCCATAGCATTCCACTGCCCCAACAGTCCATCTCAGCCCCACCCCGGTCCATTAAAACCCTTGCCATGCATGAGATTTTTCTACTTAAGCGTCATTTTAATCTAACATCCTTGGTCCAACCATCCCCAATTCCTAAAAACTCAAAAACTCATTTATCAGACCTGAATTGGAAAGATGTCATGTTATATGAAATTGATGCACTTATTAAAAATAAATGCTTATGTCACCCATAAGCTCTACTACCTTTTTCAACCAAACACCTCTAAAACTTTCCATAAGTGCTTATTTTAACTTATGAGCTTCCCATAAGCCCAACCAAACGGGCACTTAGCATGACTCTGTCAAAATCATGGTTTATTCATCAGTTGGATGTAAAAAATGCATTACTACACTGTTACCAATAGGAAACAATTTATATGCACCAACCTTTGAAATTTTGAGATCCTATTCATCCTGATTATGTTTGCTTATTGAAGAAATCTTTATATGGTCTCAAATAAGCCCCCGAGCATGGTATAACAGGTTTGCTGGATTTGTTTCCACACTAGGATTCTCACATAGCAAATCCGATCCGTCTTTGTTCATTTATCAGAAAGGGAGACATGGCATACCTTCTTCTCTATGTGGATGACATCATCTGTCTCTCTTCGCCAGTCAATTATTTTCCTATTTGCACCCGAATTTGCTATGAAGAATTTGAGTCCTTTGAACTATTGTTTGGACATTGATGTAACTTAACATGCAGGTGATCTATTTATTTGCCAAAGAAAATATGATGAGGTGATAATTGACAGAGCCAAAATATCTTCATGTAAGTCGTCACCTACACCGGTGGATACCAAGGCTAAGTTGAGTAACTCTTCAGGGTCTTCCTACGGTGGTCCGACACATTACCGCAGTTTAGCAGGGACATTGCAGTATCTCACATTTATGAGACCAGATATCTCATATAATGTTTAACATGTATGTTTACATGCAAGGAGGAACATATGGGTGCTCTCAAACGTATTATGCGGTATGTTCAGGGTACTCTTGATTTTAGCTTACATTTGTACAAGTCAGCCATCTCCGATTTCATGTCTTATACCGATGCTGCTGGGGCGGATGTCCAGATACTAGATGCTCCACCTCTGGTTATTGTGTATTTTTCGGAGACAATTTGATCTCGTGGTTGTCCAAATGTCAACCCACGCTCTCTCGGTCTAGTGCTGAAGTTGAATATAGAGGAGTAACGAATATTGTCTCTGAATCATGTTGGCTCTGTAATCTGCAATTGGAGCTTCATTGTCCAATAAAAAAGAAAACTGTGATTTATTGTGATAATGTGAGTGCGAAATATCTGTCAGGGAACCTAGTACAACATCAACACACTAAACATATAGAGGTGACTTTTATTTGTCCGTGAAAAGGTTGCACGTAGACAAGTCCATGTTACCCATGTCCCGACTCACTATCATATAACTGATATATTCACAAAAGATCTTCCGCGGATACTCTTGATGATTTCAGGGACAATCTCAGCATACGAAAACCTTCCGCTAAAACTGCGGGGGAATGATAGATTATGAAAATAATCTTTGATTATTCCATAATCAATGTAAATAATTTATATTTAGGTGTAAATATTCTTAGTATATTATTAGTATATTCTACTATAATTGTAGCCAAATTAAGACTTATAACCTTGTATATAATATGGCATGATGAAATAAAATCATTACGAAAAATATTTCCTTCACAATCCAATATTACGCAAAATAAAGTTAAAAATAGAGAAGTACTTGAAGTTTCCTATATTTTCTATAGGTATATATATCTTTATGATTGAACTAAAAGATCCTACAAAACTTCGTTAAACATACTAGGGAAAAGGGTCATGTTTGCCTTCACGCTTGGAAAAAAGTTCATATTTGTCCTCCGTTAACGTTTGGGGTCAAATATGTCATCCGTTACTCTAAACTTGTTGTATTTGTCCTTATTTAACAGATCTGCCACGTGTATGCCACGTTGGAGCCACGTGGAGGACATTTGGCAAAGTGGAACCCACTAAATCATTTAAAATTAATTTTCTTTTTCCTTTTAAGTATTTTTCTCTTTTTCCTTCTCCAACATTAAATCCGCCGCCGCCGCCACACCATTTTCTCTTATACCCTACCAACAATCCATATCCCCTTTCCCGGGTTATTTTAGTACCCAAACCACCATCGCCGACCGGCGAACTCCAACCCTCTCAGCCACACACCCCCATTTTCTACTCTACTTTCATTTTTTTTAAAACCCCCCTAACCCTTCTCTCCTATACATCAGTCGCACCCCCTATTCACCAATCCTTTACATTTTTTCTTTAAGCTATCCAACCCTTTCCTCTCCCAAAATCTGACGCCGCCGCCCTTCGCCGGAGCTCCAACCCTCTCAGCCACACACCCCATTTTCTACTCTACTTTCATTTTTTTTAAAACCCCCCTAACCCTTCTCTCCTATACATCAGTCGCACCCCCTATTCACCAATCCTTTACATTTTTTCTTTAAGCTATCCAACCCTTTCCTCTCCCAAAATCTGACGCCGCCGCCCTTCGCCGGAGCTCCAACCCTCTCAGCCACACACCCCCATTTTCTACTCTACTTTCATTTTTTTTAAAACCCCCCTAACCCTTCTCTCCTATACATCAGTCGCACCCCCTATTTACCAACCCTTTACATTTTTTCTTTAAGCTATCCAACCCTTTCCTCTCCCAAAATCTGACGCCACCGCCCTTCGCCGGAGCTCTGAGCTCCGGCGAACCTCACCACCACCATCTCCATGCCCCGTCGCCTTCCCACCCGCACCCACATATACTCACCACACCCTCTACCATATCAAACCATCACTATCGGAACCCCGGAGTTCGACACTCAAACCACCACGGTGGCGTCGCTACGGCGTACCGCCGTGGAAGTGAAGTCGCCGTCCCATATTGCTATTGAATCTGACTGGAGTTGAATTCCGGCGACGCTATTGTTTGTTCTTCAGCTTTGTTGCTATATTTTATGTTTGTTGGATTGATTTTTATGGCCTTGGTTCGACTCTCTTTTTGATCTATTGCATACTTTAGTTGTTGGGACTGATTTTCTCATTTTTTGTTGCGAATCTGTTCGGCTCACTGTTGGGGGTTTGCTGCTTTTGCTAATGAACTGATGGTTATTTTGCTAATTTGGCTGCTATGATTAAATTGGTTGAAACATTGATTGGAACTTGGGATTGTTCTGTCTGCGATTTGTTTATATGGGGGGCTCAGTTGAGTAGTTGTATTTTTATGTTTGATTCTAAGTTATTGCTATGCCTTTTATGCAATTCGGTGTTGCCTTTTGGTAGGGTATAAGAGAAAATGGTGTGGCCCGGTGGCAGCGACGACGGACTTGAAGTTGAAGAACAAAAAAGAGAAAAACACTTAAAAGAAAAAAGAAAATTAATTTTAAATGATTTAGTGAATTCCACTTTGTCACGTGTCCTCTACGTGACTCAGACGTGACATACATGTGACATATATGTTAAATAAGGACAAATACAATAAGTTTAGACTAACGAAGGACATATTTGACCTCAAACGTTAACGAATGACAAAAATAACCCCTTTTCCAACATACTAATATGACTAAAACTCAGTCCTAACTAAGTAGTATCCCTTATACTGATCTTTTTCTCCACTATACCCTATTTTTCAGAGATAAAGTGAAACATTGATGTATTCCATGCAGAGCAGCGTGATTCTCTCAAGCACAAAATATACTTTGCCCAATTCAAAATTGTCTATATAATTATCAAATAATTGTGTTTTGATAATTGTCTGCCTACATTACTCTCTCCAGACTTCACTTGTGAAATTACATTGAATATGTTGTTGTTGTCGTCTTTTGACAAAGAAAAATGAGTGATAAAACTTGGTGAAGTGATAATAACCTGAAAATAATCATCATCATCGTCATATTTTGATTTTCTGCAAACAGAGAAGATTGCTCTTTTAATAAGTTGGTTGACTCAAACCGGGGAAATGATAAAAGGCTTGTTGATGAAAAACCAAGAAGTGCACCAGGGTAGGCATGGAATTTCTAGTGTTTGTTTACCGGCAATTCTATGAATTAATTACTTTAGAATTTGAGTAGAAAATGTCAATATTTTTTAATTTAATTTTCTACTTTAACTTTTCATTTAATTTTTAATGATATGTGTAAACATGTATAGTAGTAGTATAATAATATCCATACCCATAATTAGAATATTGTGTAAATATAATTATGATAAGATTATGATTTCTCTTATATATGAAACTAGGATTCCTATTGTATATGAAACTAGGTTTCCTCTTGTATATGAGATGGACATTGTATGAATCGTAACACTCGTAATGATCGACTTTACGAAGATTCCATTGGATTCCGGAAGCTCGTAGCATTGGTCCGACACAATTTCCAAACTTAAGAAGCTGGGGGCGTGCCGTGGCCCGACCGCCTCCGACATCGAAAGTGAATTCGTTTTCAATTATCCTAAGCCGGCCTATCATTCATTGGTTAGGGAAAAAAGCTAGCTGGAAGTAATTATGTAAGACCCCTTTACATTATATATATTGATATTAATGAGAAAGACTCCTCAAGGGAGATTAATATCATCTTACATGGTATCAAGAACCAAAACCATAAATCGCACATCAGCTATCCTAACCTTGCCTCTACTACTCCTCACAAACTAGCCCCCCAGTCCACTCCATGTGCCTACCTAGGCTTCCCGCCGAACCATAGGGGTTATCTATGCTATGATTTGTCCACTTGTCAAATCCACATCTCTCGGCATGTCACATTCGATGAGATCACATTCCCGTTTTCGAATCTTCAAAAATTCCAAAAACCGGATTACTCCTTTCTTGACGAGCCTGCCATTTCTCCAATCATTCTTAGTCAAATACAGTCATCAACGTCATCAGCATCGCGACCCATCATGGAGGCGCCACAACACCATTCTTCCAGTGACCAAGATGCTTCTGTCCCGTCGTCAGCGTCGCGGCATCAAAACTCCAGTGACCAAAATTCTTCACCACCGTCGGCAGTGCCGTGTCCCTGTGATGAGGCGCCACAGTTCCAAAACTTCAGAGAGGACTGCAGTTCAGGCGCCGCGGCGCCTTCGACGACAGTTCCTCCTCCCTCCACTTATCCAACCTCACCATCTGTATCGGATCCCACTACTTAGCCACTATAGACACCCATTGTCCCCATTCACCATATGGAAACTCGTGCCAGACACGAGATCTTCAAACCCAAAGTCCAATTTAACCTGTCTGCACAAACCATCTCTCCACTTACCAAAAATCTCAAATTGTCCAAACATGACCCTAATTGGAATGCGGCATTGTATGAGGAGTTTAATGCTTTGACTAAGCATCACACATGAGATCTAGTATCTAGGCCAGATGGGGTGAATGTGATCCGTTGTATGTGGCTTTTTCATCACAAATTCAGAGACAATGGAGAATCTTGAGAGGTATAAGACACGACTTGTGGCTAATGACACAAATCAGCAGGAGGGAATTGATTATGGTGAGACATTCAGTCCGGTTGTCAAACCGTCTACCATTCGCACAGTTCTGAGCATAGCCATGGGAAAAGAATGACCGATACATCAACTTAATGTGAAAAATGCATTTTTACATGGGTACCTGAGAGAAACAGTCTACATGCATCAGCCGTCTGAGTTCACTCATCCAGCAGTCCCTCACTATGCGTGTCGTCTCCGTAAGTCACTGTATGGCCTAAAGCGCTCCGTGCGTGGTATGATCGCTTTGCAAGATATATTTTGCAGATTGGGTTTGTATGCATAAAAAATATTACATCACTCTTCATTTTTCATCGAGGTAGTAGCATTGCTTACTTATTAATGTATGTGGATGCTATTGTTCTTACTGCCTCTTCCGATGGGTTGAAAAATGAGATTATTATTTTGCTCAAGTCCGAATTTGCAATGACTGACTTGGACAAGCTGAGTTATTTCTTAGGGATATCAGTGACCAGGTCTACCAACCACATGTTCTTATGTCAGCGTAAGTATGCAGAAGAGATTGTGTACAGGGCTAAGATGATGAATTGCAAAGTTATGCCTACTCCAGTTGATTCAAAATTTAAGCTCAATGCTATGGATGGTGCTCCAGTCTCCGATCCTACTCTGATTATGGTTTGCACCTTTACCCCAAACAAGTTGCTTTCATATACGGATGCAGGTTGGGCAGGGTGTCCGGACACGCGACGCTCCACCTCCGACTTTTGTGTTTTTAGGGGATAATCTGATTTCATGGTCTGCCAAGCGACAGGCCACCCTATCTCGTTCCAGTGCTGAGGCTGAGTATAGAGGCGTTGCAAATGTGGTAAATGAGATTTGTTGGCTCAGAAATTTACTGTTAGAACTTCAGTGTCCTTTGCGTCAGACATCTATTGGGTACTGTGATAACATCTCTGCAATCTACCTTTCTCACAACCCGGTTCAGCATCAACGAACCAAGCATGTTGTGATGGACATACATTTCGTTCGTGAGAAAGTTGCGCTATGTCATGTCAGAGTGTTACATGTTCCCTCATCATATCAGTATGCAAATATATTTACCAAAGGACTTCTCAGACAGTTGTTTCTTGACTTCAGATTCGGTCTCGGCGTACGGCCTCCTCCCGCTTCGACTGGTGTGTGTGTAAACGTGTATAATAGTATAATAATATCCCTACCCATAATTAGAATATTGTGTAAATAGTTATGATAAGACTGGAATTGCTCTTGTATATGAGACTAAGATTCCTCTTGTATATGAGATACACATTGTACAATATATATATTGATATTAATGAGAAAGACTCCTAAAGGGAGATTAATATCATCTTACAATATGATTTATAATTAAACAAATATTTATATGACTTGTAAGTATTTTAAAAGTCTTTCTTTCTTTATTAAATTTTATACTCAGCCAAAAATCGCCACATAAACTAGGACAAAGGAATTTATATTTAAATATTGGTTGAAGTGGTACAAAGTTAAGATAAATATGACTTGCTTGAACAACGTGCTTAATGATAAATCGAGATATGATAGTCGAGATATGATAATTGAGATATGATAATCAATGGTTGAACAACGTGCTTAATGATTTTATTTTCTGATTTAATTTAATTCTTTATCTTGAACACTGCAAAGAGTCAATGCAACTAATATAAAATGGGACGAAACCGGCAATTACAACATAATTTTATTGGATTTGAGCTAGCAAGCAAGGAAGTGTTTTAGCAAAAAGAATATATATATATATATATATATATATCACCTTTTTAACGAGTATAAAAGGGAGCCTAAATAATTTTTAGATTCGTGAGGTTTCAAGTTTAAATTTCAGCACATACAAAATATGTATGTAATTTATTTTTATTTGTCCAAATCATATTGAATAGAGTTATCCGATATTATATTGATGGAAAATAGCAGATACTATCAGTGGCGGAGGCACCTTAAGCAAGGTGATGTTTTTTGGAAATTTTCGATCAAAACAATGTCGTTTTGAATGAAACGATGCATTTTAATTTGCTTCGATCAATTTTTTTTTTTTACGACCACTATAATTTATTTGTTCGCTCAGCCACGTGATACTATAGTTAATAGATATGTGTGCATGCACACAAATCTGACTTAAACATCACAATTATAAAAAAAAAATTGAATTCCCTCAATTATGATTATTTCAAGAGGCAAATTCTGGTAAATTGGGGTATCAAAAATCATTTCAGATATGATATTTTAATACTTTTTTTCTTATTTTATAAATTTCTGATTCCGTAACTACTCGCAAGAATGATAAAAAGGTGGAAATTAAAAAAAAAAATAGTAGTACCAGAATTAGTGTGTTAAAAAAAACCTGATTTTCATCATTAATTTGGTGATGTCCATCTTCTTCATAGTAGACTGTATTTGGTTGCTCTCCAGCTATATTGGACTGTAAACGTTCTGTCCTGAAAAACTGGCCCGAAAATGTCGCCGCCGGCTTAATAAAACCACCACCGGCAGCACTTGTAAATGATGAAGTTTTGGCATTATTATGAGAAAATGTTTTTGAACATCTTTGGTTCACAAGTGTTAAGAGATGAACCCTAGAGCTTAGAAGAAAATGGTTAAAGTTTCTTGATCTTGAAATCAAATTCGCCATATATTGATGTTAATTTTCTTGATGAAAATTAAATGAACTATATATGAGTGAGCTCAGTGGGGAAGTTTGATATTATAGAAACATGGTTTTAGTTCTATCTTTTGGGTATTTATAAGTAATAGAAAAATGATAGTCATAAATGTTACTCCCTCTCGTTTTTTTTTATAATCCAGGTCTCGGGGTAGCTTTAATACCCCCATATCGCTAGTACCTGCACAAATACTGGTACTAGGCTCCTGGAGGCGATGAAACTCGTCCTTAGCCGCCACCGTCGGGTAAATCGCGGGATGTGCACCCCGCATTCAGTGTCTGATCGCTACCGACGGATCAATGCTACAAGGTCTGACCCCCTAACAGGATTTGTCTAGAGGGAATCAAACCCACACTGCAACATGCCCGCACAATTAAACTATCAGGCTTTAATACGAGGCATATGCCCCGGAGAACGTATCCGCCGATAATCGAACTTGTGACCCTAAGGCCACAAATTTGACTAATGGCCACTGGCCCACTATCAGGGAATTACCCCTCTATTTTTTTTTTTATTTATATGGAGGTATTTGATTTGGTACGAAATATTAAGAAACAATAGTTTTTGAAATTTGTGATTTAAAATGAGTCATATTTATTTTTGTGGCCGTAAATTATTTCATATTTAGAAAAAAAAATCTCTAACTTAAATGTAGAGAAATAAGAGCCCGTTTGAGTTAGCCGATAAGTATGGTGTGTTGAAAAATATATTTTGATACTAAATTTAATTTATAAATAAGTAGTTATGTGTTTGAATATAAATATTGAAACTGATAATATACAATTAATATATTTGGTAAAGAAGTTTTGTTAAATAATTTTTTTATTATTTTGAGAATAAAGTATTTTACAATAAGTTTTGGTTAGAGTATTTTGAGAATTATAATATATTAGGGATGAAATACAAAAAAATGGTCAAACGTAAAGTATTTTACATAAACTGAAAAAGAGTAACGGACTTATGATTTTTGGCAAATTTCAACTTATAAATAAATAATATTTATAAATTAATTTGACCAGCTTATAAGCTTACTCAAACACGCACTAACTAATTAGCTTATTGTAAACATATTTAATCAAAATCTTGGACACGCAATGAATTAAATTTGTAAATGGATTTTAATTGAAAAACTAATTAGCTGATTATAAAACGTAATTCACAACGACTTTAAATAAATGCATTTATCTTTCCTTGGTAAATATGACATTTTATTGAAAATTTAAAGAAAACTGTTTTAAAGAAAATACGGATTCGATTTAATACTGGCCCACCTCCATGTTTTCCTAACTACTTCTATTAGGTTTGGTTGTTAAATAAATGCGCTCCAAAATCTATGAGCTACATATTATTTTAAGCCTCTATAGATATAAATTGTTGATTATAATATTCATATATATAAACTTATGTGACTATTTTATATTTCTTCTGTATCAAAATATTTGTCACATTACGTTTTTAATAGTCAAATTATATGAATTTTGATCAATATTTTAAACTATATGAAGGAAATATTTTCCGTGATCTTTTCATTAATTGAATGTAATAATATATACATGTTTACAAGCTATAATTATGGTAAAATATATTCAGAATATTTACAATCTAGGTATAAAATATTTACTTTGATTATGGACATAATCAAAGATTATTTCCATAATCTATCATCCCTGCAATCTTAGCGGGAGACTTTCGTACACTCAGATTGTCACTGAAATCATCAAAAAATATCTGCAGAAGACCTTTTGTGAATATATCAGTTATCTGATAGTGGGACGAGACATGGAGAACATGGACTTGTCCACGTGCAACCTTTTCACGGATAAATAAAATATTCATTTCAATATGTTTAGTGCGTTGATGGTGTACTGGGTTCCCTGACAAATATATCACACTAATATTATCACAATAAACAGCGATTGCCTTTTTTATATTGGACAATGGAGCTCCAATAGAAGATTACGAAGCCAACACGATTCAGAGACAACATTCACAATCCATCTATATTCAGCTTCAACACTAGACCGAGATAACGTGGGTTGGCGCTTCGACGACCACGTGATCAAATGTCTCAGAGAAATACACAATAACTAGAGGTAGAACATCTGGTATCCGGACATCCATCCCAATTAGCATCAGTATAAAACGTGAGGCCAAAAATGGCTGACTTACACTGGTGTAAACCAAAATCAAGAGTACCCTGAATATAACGCAGAATGTATTTGAGAGCACTCATATGTTCCTCCTTCGGGTCATGCATATGTAAACATACCTGTTGAACAACATATGATATCACAGGTCACGTAAAGGTGAGATATCGTAGTGCCCCTGCTAAACTGCGGTAATGTGTGGATCGCCGTATGGAGACCCTGAAGAGTTACTCAATTTAGCCTTGGTATCCACCGACGTAGATGACAGCTTGTATGAAGACATATCGGCTCTGTCAATTATCTCCTAGGCATATTTTCTTTGACAATGAAATAGACCACATACATGTTGAGGGACAAAAATGCCCAAAAATAGTTCAAATGACTCAAATCCTTCATAGTAAATTCCGATGCAAGAAGGGACATAATAGACTGGCGAAGAGAATCAGATGATGTTGTGAGGATGATGTCATCAACATAGATAAGAATGTATGCTATGTCATTCCCTTTCTTATAAATGAATAAAGACTGATCAGATTTGCTATGTGAGAAACTCAGTGTGGAAACAAACCCAGCAAACCTGTTATACCATGCCCGGTGGCCCTGTTTGAGACCATATAAATATTTCTTCAACAAACAAACATAATCAGGATGAATAGGATCTCAGAATCCCAAAGGCTGGTGCATGTAAATGGTTTCCTATAGGTGACCGTGGAGAAACACATTCTTTACGTCTAACTGATGGATAGACCATGATTTTGACAAAGCCAAAGTGAGAAATGTCCGGATAGTTACCGGTTTAACAATTAGGTTAAATGTTTCATCACAATCCACACCAACTTGCTGAGACCTTACATCACCAACAAGACGGACTTTGTGCCTCTCAAATATCAAATTTCTTTTTATGACAAAAAATCCATATGGAACGAATTATGGTTACATTAGAAGGATGGGGCACCAACTCTCACGTCTTATTTTTAATAAGAGCATTAATGTCATCTATCACGGAGGTCTTCCGATTCGGGTCCGACAGGGCAGCTTTTGGGTTACGGGGAATCGGGGATGGTTTAATAGATAATGTCATATTTAAATGACGTCTGGGCCAAAAAATCCCATGCATGCCCCTAGTTTCGATAGACCGGGTTGGTGCATAGCCCAAAATTTATTGTTGGGTTAGTGAGGCTGTAGGTTTGTTGTTGGCTGAGGTTGTGGACTGGTGGTTATTGGGCCTAGTCTCGGCCGGAGAAGAGGTCGGCTCAATAGAAATTATTTCGGATTTTCTGGGTTGGGCCGAGGTTGTGAAATCCACTAGACTGATGGGGAGGGAGCAGTGGGCTTCCTCATTTGGGCTGGCCTAATACAACTACTAACCTGGACCAAGGGAGAGGGAGTAGATATCTCCATCATTTGGGTTAGCCAAATTCGGATATTCGACTGGATAGAGGGAGAGAAAGAGGGAGTAATGGGCTCTCTCATTTGGACGGGCCCAATTCTCCTACTGACCTGGATCGAGAGAGAGAGAGAGGGAGAGATAGCAGCTGGCTCCCTCATTTGGGCTTGATTATATGGGATGTTTAAATGATATTGCAAGAGGGGATGTAGCCGAGTGTCTAAAAAATCATACTAGGGCGGGGAAGACGTATGTATGTTGGCAAACGAGAATTTGGAGTCATAAAAAATAACTGATAATAATTTTCCCACTAGACATATTATAACACTTATAGTCCATATAGTTTTGTGGATATCCAAAAAATACACACAAAGTGAAACGGGACTGAAGTTTAAGGAAAGGGAGGATAATACAAACCCCCGAAAACCCTCAAATATGTATAGGAAGGAATACGATGATAAATAATTTGCGTGGGTGAGAAGTTTGAAAGTAACTTGCTAGGTAGAATGTTTAAGAGGTATGTGGCTATTTGAAGAGCATGATGTCAAAATGATGGTGGTATAGACGAATGAGAATTTAAACTATTTGTTGCTCGTATTTTTAGTTCGACTTTCCCATTTTGAGGAGAAGTGTGCGGATAAGAGATGAAATATCATACCATTTTTGTGATAAAACTCCTTAAATTGGTCATTTATGAATTCCCTTCCATTGTTACATTGGAAACACTTAATAGACTTATCAAATTGAGTTTGGATGAAAGCACTAAATTGCATGAAAATAGTGTGAACCTGCGTTTTTTTTCTAAAGGGAAATGTCCATAAAATTAGAGTAATCATCCAAAATAAACATGTAATACTTATGACCCGTCGAACGTAAAATCGGGGATGCCCTTAAGTCATTATGCACGATATCAAATGGCATAATAATGTTTTAAGTAGATAGAGAGAAACGTAATTTAAAATGTTTCCCAAAAATGCAAGACTGACAAATATGAGAGCATAAAAATTATTTACAATCAATACACTTATTTTTTCTAAGGGAGTCTAACAGATGTGCTATCGGGTGTCCCAACAGATTATGCCATAAAGTAGGAGAAATAACAACAAATGTTGATGGAGACGTGGCTTGGTTGTTGGTGGTGGTGGTGATGTGATACAAATCCCCAGTGCTAGTACATCTCATTCGTGACATCCCCGTCCGAATGTCCTTCATAGAAAACCCAAACGGATCAAACTCAACAGAAACATTGTTGTCAATGGTGAAACGACACACATATACAAAATTTTAGTAAATTTGGGTGCATGTAGAACATTATTTAAATGTAAAAGTGAGTAGGGGGGGGTTTGATTGTCCAATACCACGAATTGGAATTTCTTGTCCATTACGAACCACAATATTTTTCTTACTGCTCATAGTAAAATAAGATGAGAGAGTACATTGAGATGCCGTCACATGAGAGGTTGCCCCCGTGTCCATGTACCATGTGTCGTCGGAAACATTGAGAATCATAGTGTGCAATGTTTGCTCGATGTTCGTTGGAACATAACTCGAAGTAAATGGTCCATGGGCTGCAAATGCTTGCTACAGACGACTGCCGAGTGGGTGAAGGTGGCCTGGCCCATGATGTAGCAACCCATTGTTGTGGAGTCCAGCCCCACGGCGGGTACTGTCCACACTTCCCGCCGTATGGGTACTGTTGCGGATACCAGGGGGTCGATTCTGCCCTTGCTGCCTATGGTTGTTGCCACCACCGGACTGTTGTCCGCCACCACGACCTTGTCCCCTTCCATCATTATTTTTTTCTTTGTTAATGTTGCGATTTTGACCCTTCCATTGCTGTTGTGATTTGTACCACTATCTGAACCAAAATTTTAAGGGCAAAAATCATCGATATACGTGTTGGTGGAAAAAACGGCGGTGCCGACATTGTTTTCCGCCATCGCTACCTATTTTAGTTTCCTGGTTTCTTTAAGAATCAATCTCAAACGAGTCTCATAAAATGGTGGCAACATATTACTTTATTTAATGAACGTAGCAACACCATCATATTGTTCATTCAAACCCGCAATTAATTGGAGAACTAACCTTTGATTCGTGACCGGTGCACCAATGTTTGATAGTTCATCGGCAAGCATTTTCAACTCTTGACAATATGCAGAGACATTTGAAAAATCATCCATTTTGACATAGGTGAATTGATTTTCTAGATAAACTGCACGAGAAATCTTGTTATCCGATCTTGAAATATATTTTGCAAACGCTCCCATGCTAGTTGCACCGTCGAATCCGGTTCCAATATGGTGCCGTAAATCTATTGAAAGACTATAGCATCCAAGCGACACCATAAAGCCATATCAGTGCTTTTCTCTATGACACCTGAGTGAGGTTTTGAAGGAAGAATATGGTCGATGACTTGGTACGCGCGACAATGGATTTTGAATAACTCCGTCCAAGATGAATATTGTCTTTTTTCCATCTCGAGAATCACATGAATGAAGTTCTTGACGGTAAGAGAGGGATGAAATTTATTCTGGTCATCCATTGATAATCGAGAATGACGAAAATATGAGGAGGAGGGTGGAGGAAAGGACCGAATTAGGGTTAGGAGGAAGAACCCAAATAGGATTTCGACTTGGGAAGGTGGCCAAACTAGGGTTTAGGAGGAAGAACATTAATTAGGTTTGGTTTCGGCTTTGAGAAGGTGTCCGATGGTGATTTTTAGGGTTAGGGCTAGGGGGGTTAATTTTTGGCTCTTGATTCCATGAAGAAAATATTTTCTGTGATCTTTTCATTCATTGAATGTAATAATATATACATGTTTACAAGCTACAATTATGGTAAAATATATTCAAAATATTTACGATCTAAATATAAAATATTTATTTTGATTACGGACATAATCAAAGATTATTTCCATAATCTATCACTATATATTTTTCATTATTATATTAATATAAGAAGAATTACAACTTATAATACTATTCGTAAAGTTTTTGAATATCTAAATTTAATTTTAAAATATTAAATTAATATAATCTAATTTAGCTTTATAATTTAGTCGAATTTTTTTTTTTTTAAAACATGACAAGTATTTTGGGACGGAGAGAGCACATTTTTTTTGCTAAAATGACTTTCTTTATAATGCCCAGGAAATATGAGGATTTAGAAGGACGAAAATGAGAGGACCTCAATCAAGAAAGAGTCCAGATTTTCTTGTTCACGTACTATTTGAAATTACTCAATGGTTATATGTTAGTTTTGCGGTTAGCATTATATCGTATTTATCCTTGCAATTAACAGAACTCCAGCGTAAAAATAGATGGACTAGATGTATTCAAATTGTTTGAGAAAATAGCTCCACAAATTTATTCCTAAACTTCTGATTATGACTTAAAATTATTGTCAGATTGGAGCTTTCTGAGATAAGGAAATATGAGATTATCTCCCTTTTTTCCACTTTTGCTTAGGTGATACAAAAACAATTTTGTCCCTATTTTACATCGGGAAAAATCGATTTAGCACCTAGCTTTATTTTCATTGGCGATCAATTACAATAGGAATATAATTCTACCTAAAATAAGAGATATACAATTAATAAAAGAATATTCGAAAAATATTCTATTACACTCCCGCAGTCGAAGCAGGAGGTTCACGAACACTAAGACTGACTCAAAAATCATCAAATAGTATGCGCGGAAGTCCTTTGGTGAAGATGTCGGTAATCTGATATTTGGAAGGAACATGAAGACATGAACTTGACCACGATCCACTTTTTCGCGAATGAAATGACTGTCCATCTCAATGTGTTTAGTGAGATGATGTTGGACGGTATTGCCGGAAAGATATATCGCACTAATATTATCGCAGTAGACTGGTGTTTTCTTTTGAATCGGGCAGTGAAGCTCAAGTAGAAGGTTACGGATCCAACAAGACTCAAAGACGATGTTGGAGACACCTCTGTACTCTACTTTGGCACTGGATCGGAATAATGTAGGTTATCTTTTAGAAGACTAAGATAATAGGTTATCTCCGAGAAAAATGCAGTAACCAGGCGTGGAGCGTCGGGTATCAGGACATCCACCACAGTCAGCATCAGAATAAGCAATAAGACTAGTGAGCGAGGACCTGTATAGATGTAATCCGAAGTGAAGTGTACCTTGGACGTATCGTAAAATACGTTTGAGGGCATGCATGTGTGCTTCCGTCGGATTGTGCATATGTAGGCAAATTTGTTGCACGACATAGGATATGTCAGGTCTCGTGAATGTGAGGTAATACATGGCCCCAGCTAGGCTACGATAATGAGTCGAGTCTGAATATGTAGAGCCGAAATCAACGCTGAGCTTGGAATTGGTGTCTATTGGCGTGTGGGATAGTTTTCAAGATGTCATATTTGCATGGTCAAGGATCTCATTGGCGTACTTATTCTGACATAGAAATAGGCTACTAGAATGTCGAGTGACAGAGATGCCCAAGAAATAACTCAAGGGGCATAGATCATTCATAACAAACTCAAATGAAATGAGAGACATAATGGACCGGCAGAGAGCATCAGATGATGTGGTGAAGATGACATCATCAACATATAATAATACTAATAATAGGTAAGCCATGTATGTACCCTTGTTGTAGATGAACAGAGAATGATCGGATCTGCTATGTGAAAAACCGATAAAGGAGACACAATTGGCGAACCGCTGGTATCATGCTCGAGGATCCTGTTTCAGTACATAGAGCAATTTCCGCAACAGACACATATAATCCGGATGAATAGGATCCCTAAAACCCATAAGTTGATGCATATATACCGTTTCATGAGGATCTCCATGTAAGAAGACATTCTTGACATCAAGCTGATGAATGGACCAAAACTTGGATAGAGCAATGCTGAGGACGGTCCTAATGGGTGCGGGCTTTACGATGGGTGTTGCGATATTTCTAGATTCTTACGCAAGTGTACATATCGTTCCAAGTAATATAGTTTGTAAGACCGAGTTTATCATCCACAGAGACTGGTTTATTAAGTACCGATTATCTATCCTATGGTATCTATTTGGCAATCGTTCTTTTGTTTGATTTATGACTAAGTGCAAAAAATAAACTTAAAGATTATAATACTTTGGGTTTATAACAGTTATGAAGGAAATAGGTGTTCCAATCTCCTCAACTATCCACTATTTCACGTGTTAATGCAATGCTAATGATTTTTCTTCTTATTAAGATAGCAGGTTAACTAATCTGTCATTATATTCCGGTTAGGACATACAAGAGCTCAACCTTGTGCAGAAATCTTATATATTTCTATGATAAGTTTTACCATATAGGAGGATGAAGAACAATAACCTTTAAATACTACACAAGTGTTACACCCCGAAATTTCAGGACATGTATAAGAGAATGTACGTAAGGAATCAGGACTCTAAATTGATACGAAAGAAAGAATTGTTTTTCCGAAGGAAAATCTTCCGAACTTCGGAAGGGAAAAATGTTCGTTGATGAAAATTAGATTCTCAAAATACATTATTTGATGAGTATGAAATTTATTAACATTGTGGAAATTTATTTACGGATTTGGTCACGTAGGGCCTACCCGAGAAATTTTACGTTTTGTGGGGCCCACGAGGCTTACAAAATTTTATGGACGAATGGGAGGGAGACACGTGTCACCCCCCACATGGGCTTGCTCGAATTGGACCAAGGGTATTATGGTCAATGTCCTAGGAAGATGATCAAGTCTTGACAAGCTTGAGATTATTGACTAAGTCAACTTGCCCACTTGACTAGATATTAAATCTCCTTCATCCTAGCCACACAAGTGTTTTTATCTAAGTCCTCCATTGTGTTATATATTCAACCTAGTATCAAGACTTAGCTCACAACACTTAGAAAAAATTGTGAAACTTTGAACAAGCTTGAGAAGCTCTCGTGTTCATGCCCATTCCCACACAATTTTTTTTAGTTTGTGGTTCATTATTCACAAGACTTAAACCCAAGGTTCCTAGGGGTATTGTAAAGATATCTCAATAGAAAGATCCCGGAAAAACGATGTTTTTACGTTAGTCGCAAGACGAAAACCTAAGGTGTTCTTCAACTTTGAAGTTGAAAATTGAAGGGAAGTTGTTTGTGAACTTCTAAGGGCTTCAAATAGCGGATTGGAGCGTGAAGGAAAGGAGCTAAGATTTCTAAGGAGCGACTTTGAATCTTGAAATTTTATAAGGGCTTATCAAGGTAACAATATTGTCGTTTTAGTGATTAAAGATTACTTATTGTTGTAGTTATGGATATAAACAAGCATGAGATGTATATATTGAAGTTTGATAAGTGTTATGGATATTGGAACCACTAATCCGAAACTTGCATGATTAGCCTTTGAGATTACAATTCAATTTGGTTATTAGTTTAGTCGTCGCATGTTATATAAAGAAGGAACTATAGTTGTTAAAGTTGTTTACGACTATATAACATGTTAGACTTAACAACTTGGATTGAAAAAGGAATTGGAAAGGACTTTGAGTTGTTGTACATGTTAGTCGAGAATGGCTTTGGATATTGACATAGGTGGGACCTGGTGTTCATGTATACTTATTGGTGTTATATTATATCATGGACTGTCGGCAGTGAGGAAGGGATTCCACGGGCATGATTGATATTATGGGCGTGAGACCCATGGTTATATTTGAGTAATGACTTTGAGGGCATGCGTCCCTGACTTGACATGACTGCTTATATATTGTGTATTGTAGTTTGGTTATCATACATGTCTCGTGTTTTATATAGACCGTTATGATTTCATTACAGTATATTCAGTTTCACATAGTTGGTACATATTTAGATCGACCCGCTTTCTCTCGGTGCGTTACGCCGCAGTTTAGGTAATGATTTGGTGATCTGCAAGTGTAGGACCCTTGCTCAGAGTTTTTGGACAGTTCCATCTGTTCAGGAGTTTATCATTTTGGTATAGATTCTTCATTACAGGCTTTGTACAGTTATGGGTACGGCGGGGCCTTGTCCCGTCACAGTTCAGTAAAACTCTTAGAGGTCTGTATTCATATGTGGGATTGAACTCGTGTACAGTGTAGTGCCTTTTTATTATGTATATTATATGGCAGCCTTGTCGGCTTTGCCTTCGCATATTCGTTGGTTTTAAAAAAAAAACGAGGTGATATTTAATTCCGCGGTTTAATTGTGTCATTAAGGTAGGAAAGTGCCCAGGTAGGGCACCAGTCACAGGCCCGGGGTTCGGGTCGTGACAACAAGTATCGGGGTACTTTCGTCCACTATTTTAACTTACGTCTAGATAATTACAGCATATTCAAATCTCACCTTTCAGACTTTTGATTCGAAATCATACAAGTGATGACAATTAGTAGCTAGTTAATTATCAAGCAATCATAACATTATTGAAAAGATCTTAATACGCTGAAGAAGAACTCAAAAACTAATGCATTAACTATATGAAAGAGCTTCAAGAAGATTCGATGGAAACCCTACTAAAGTATTTAGCTCCTAAACATTGTCATGTTAAGAACTTAATTACAGTTCAACATAAACTGAAATAAAAAAAGAGAAAGAAAATAACTTGAACAATGAGATGTCTCCAATTGTATCTTGCCTCCTTTTCTCCTCTCCAAAGTTTTGTATCTAATAATGACAGGGTTTAGGATATTTATATCTGAGAAAAACCTTGCTTTGGACCCCTTTACCCTTGTCCAATTTCGACCCAACATTTCTAAAGATACGCGTCGGCATCGCGGTTTCGTTGGCAGGCACCGCGGTGCTAATTCTCCTGAAACCACTATAGCTCACTGGACATATGGCACCGCGGTGCCTCTAGCCAGGACTGCGGTACCTTCGACGGTGTTTCAGTTTCGGACTTTCGGTAATTTTTAGGCCTCAGTGCTAATTTTCCTGACCGCGGTTCCATGGAACCGCGATGCTGCTGGGCCAGGCACCGTGGTGCCCCTGTGATTTTTGTCCGGAATGTGCTAGATTTCTTCTGTTCTTCTTGGCACTTCTTAGGCTTCATTCCTTGGGCTGTACTTGTGCAATTTGCATCTCAATTAAGCTCATTTCGTCCTCAAAAGTAGTATTCTCTCCTTTATAACCGTTGTGACACAAAAGAAAGAAAAACATACCTAACACTATACTAAACGCAAAATAAAAGAGTAAAATACTAACTAAAAAGGACTCAAAAGAATGTATAAAATACACTCAATAAATACCCCCAAACTTACGCTTTACTCGCCCTCGAGTAAAGCACTAAACAAAAACAAAAATTAAAAACAAATACTCTATAAGATGGATCAAGTAGTTATAGCACTGCTTCTTCAAAATTATGGATGAAAGTTGGGATAATATGTTAGAACATACATAGCATGAATATTTAGCAATCTAGAATTTCAAGTTAGATATTTCGTAAATTCACTTAGATCATGATCAATTGGAAATACAAACACCAAACCTATGCATGTCAATCTCATTTCATCTTTCTCAAACGCTATAGATCTGTTTACTTGTCATTCACCACTAATCATAGACATACTTATTTAAGATCATCAGGACTTTCACTGGTTGTAATGTAGGCTTAGACAGGGGTAGGTAAAAGTAGGCATTTAGGCTCAATTACGTACCATAATCATTTTCATTTAACTCTTTTTTCTTCTTTTTGACTTTCGTTTCAATTTCATACCTATTTTCTCCCTTCTTTTCTTTTGAGAGAATAAGATACATTATAAATAACAAGCACCCCCAAACTTAGGCTTTTGCATATTTTACATTGGGGTGCATCAAATTTTCACTCTCATTTTGTTTTTTTTTCAACACTTTCATCCCAATAACTTATAATTATTACTTATGACACAAATCGGGAATCATAGGGTGGCAAGAAAGATCTTATTTTAGGCTAAAAAAGGGCTGACTAGTGATACAATTTATGTCAGGATATGTATTGAATGGTCAGAAGGGATATCAAAGAAATGCCCGAATATCTCCCTAACCATGTACATCTTAACTATTTCGCCTCAAATAACAAGCAAACAGATTTTCTAGACATTTCTCAACCTTTCTTTCCATAACTGACACACATAGACTAAACACATATATCCCAAATAATTAGATGTCATGAATCTTTGGCATATCTAACTTAAGCACACAAATTTTTGCTTTCAATTCCATTATATTATCCCACTTTATCCACTCAATATTGTTAGCAACTACAACATGAATGATCCATAAAACAAATTATGACTCAAAAACACATAAAAAAACAAAAAAAAACTCAAAACAAAATAAGATACCCCCCAAACTTAATTGACACATTGCCCCCAATGTGTGAAGATTAAAAAAAATAAAGGGGCAACTTACTGACACAACACAACGGTCATAACAGAGGTTTGAGATGAATGACAAATTCCATACATTGCCGGAAGGAGGACGCGATCCGCTTGACCTGCCATGGCTAATTCCGGAAAAATTCCAGTTTTCTGCATTATGAAGCATTCGCCCTTCGGAGTGAGTCTCTTCCTTTATCTGTCATCCAAAAACGCTAACATACCAGATCGTGAGATTGTTCAAGAAAAAACAAAACAAACTGAAACAAAAATTGAAATAACATAATTAACATATTGGGTTGCCTCCCAAGTTGCGCTGTCTTTAACGTCATTTAGCCGGACGCATGTTACTTACTAAATCAAGGGGGTAGAGTGTCTCCTCCACATATCCACTTTAGCACCATTTTCCTCCTCCTTCTCCTTTTCTTTTTCATAGGGCTTATTTCAGGAGGGTTCATTCCCTTGTTCTTATCCACCACATCATTTACGGGTGCATAATTCTTACCATCAAGGGCATCAACACCTTTGGAACTTTTATGAGGAGCCTTTTTATCAACTACACCAACATCAAAGCATCTAGCATCGACTTGAGGTTCAGTGAGCTTCTTGAAAACTTTGAATACCATTTCTTCACCTTGGACTCTGAGCTTTAACTCCCCCTTTTCAACATCAATGAGGGCTCTCCCTGTGGTTAGGAATGGTCTCCCAAGGATCATGGTTATATTTTCATCTTCATCCAAGTCTAAAATGAGAAAAACAACAAGAAGGATAAATTTACCCACTTGTACCAATACATCTTCAATAATTCCCTGGGGATGCACAACTGAACGATCAGCTAGCTGCAGGGTGATTGTGGTTGGCCTTGCTTCCCCCAAACCAAGCCTTTTGAACATAGAGAGAGACATTAGGTTGACATTTGCCCCCAAGTCACACATGGCTTGCTTGCATGTCACATTCCCTATGGTGCAAGGTAGGGTGAAACTCCATGGATCTTTCAACTTAGGGGAAAGTCTCTTTTGTAAGATAGCACTACACTCCTCTGTCAGCGCTATTGTCTCATAGTCCGCCAGCTTTCTCTTCTTAAACAGGATGTCTTTCATGAATTTCACATACGCTGGCATCTGCTCCAAAGCTTCAATGAAAGGAATGTTAATGTGCAGTTTTTTAAAACCTTTAAAAATTTCGAAAATTGCTTATCCACAACCTTCTTCTGCAGTCTTTGAGGGTAAGGAATTTTGATTGTGTACTCCATCATCACTACGGGTGGAGCCTTCTCTAAATTAGGGCAATCATCAGTAACCCCCTCCTTTACTACTTCAACTGTCTGCCCCACATCCTTCTCCTTTTCAACTACTGCTTGGGGTGCCCTCTGCTCTAACTGCTTCCCACTTCTCAAACTGATTTATTGGCATTACTCCCTAGGGTTCATCACTGTATCACTAGGGAGAGTTTCTTGAGGACTATCATTCAACTTCACTGTCAACTACCCCATCTGAGTCTCCAAGTTTCTAATGGAGGATCTTGTTTCTGTCATAAACTGCTTGGTCTCTGTCATAAACCGTGTCTGGGTATTGGCCAATGATGAAATTGAAGACCTAATTTCTTCCATGAATTGAGTCTGAGAATTGGCCAAGGTCAACAATGTTGCTTTTATGTCATTTGGCTTCTCTTGTGGGTCTGGTGGGCTGAACTGCTGTGACGATGATGCCTGAAATGGTGGTTGCTGCCCTTGTTCATTCTTCCATGAAAAATTTGGGTGATTTCTCCACCCTGGATTATATGTGTTGGAGAATGGATTGTTGTAGGGTCTCAAAAATTTCCAACTACCTGAACCTGCTCCATGGACACATTATTTGGATCCACTGTTGTGCATCTATCAAAAGTATGGGGACCCCCACAAATTTCGCATCTAGCTGGTGTCTGAACTGCTTTAACTGCCATGGTACTCTGCTGCATCTACTTTGTCAATGTGGCTACCTGCGCAGTCAATGCAGTGATAACATCTAGCTCATGAATCCCAACCACTTTCTTGCTATTCATTGCTCTCTCATCTGCCCCTGATGGTTGTTTGTGGCCATGTCTTCTAACAGATCATGTGCCTCATTGACACTCTTTCTCATGAACGTACCTCCTACTACAACATCAATGATGGTACGAGTTGTACCACTCAACCCATTATAAAATATGCGGACTAGCATCCACTTCTCAATCCCATGATGTGGGCACTTCCTCTGCAAATCTTTGAACCGCTCCCATGTATCATAGATTGACTCTCCATCCATCTGATAGTAATTATTAAGCTCTCCTCTGAGCTTTGCTGCTTTGAATGGAGGGAAGAACTTGACAAGGAACTTCTGGGCTAAGTCTTGCCATGTAGTGATGGAGTTTGCCTGTAATGAGTTCAGCCAGCACTTTGCTCTATCCCTAAGTGAGAATGGGAAGAGTCTCAACCGTACAAAAACTTGTTGCGATATTTATAGATGCTTACGCAAGTGTCAGTATCTTTTCAAGTAATATAGTCTGTAAGACCGAGTTTATCGTTCATAGAGACTGGTTTATTAAGTACCGATTATCTATCCTATGGTATCTATTTGACAATCGTTCTTTTGTTTGATTTATGACTAAGTGCAGAAAATAAACTTAAAGATTATAATACTTTGGGTTTATAACAGTTATGAAGGAAATAGAGTTCCAATCTCCTCAACTATCCACTCTTTCACGTGTTAATGCAATGCTAATGATTTTTCTTCTTATTAAGATAGCAGGTTAACTAATATGTCATTATATTCCGGTTAGGACATACAAGAGCTCAACCTTGTGCAGAAACCTTCTATATTTCTATGATAAATTTTACCACACAAGAGGATTAAGAACAATAACCTTTAAATACTACACAAGTATCGGGGTACTTCGTCCGCGATTTTAACCTATGTCTAGACAATTACAACATATTCAAATCTCACCTTTCAGACTTTTGATTCGAAATCATATAAGTGATGACAATTAGTAGCTAGTTAATTATCAAGCAATCATAACAATATTGAATAGATCTTAATACGCTGAAGAAAAACTCAAAAACTAATGCATTAACTATATGAAAGAGATTCAAGAAGATTCGATGGAAATCCTACTAAAGTATTTAGTTCCTAAACATTGTCATGTTAAGAACTAAATTACAGTTCAACATAAACTGAAATAAAATAAGAGAAAGAAAATAACTTGAACAATGAGATGTCTCTAATTGTGTCTTGCCTCCTTTTCTCCTCTCCAAAGTTGTGTATCTACTAATGACAGGGTTTTAGAGTATTTATATATGAGAAAGTCTTGCTTCAGATCCCTTAACCCTTGTCCAATTTCGACCAAACTTTTCTGAAAATACGCGTCGGCACCGCGGTTCCGTTGGCAGGCACCGCAGTGCTAATTCTCCTGAAACCACTGTAGCTCACTGGACATATGGCACAACGATGCCTCTAGCCAGGACCGCGGTACCTTTGACGGTGTTTCAGTTTCGGACTTTCGGTAATTTTTACGCCTCAGTGCTAATTTTTTTTTCCTGACCGCGGTTTCATGGCACCGCAGTGCTGCTAGGCTAGGCACCGCGGTGCCCCTGTGATTTTTGTCCGGAATGTGCCAGATTTCTTATGTTCTACTTGGCACTTCTTAGGATTCATTCCTTGGGCTGTGCTTGTGCAATTTGCATCTCAATTAAGCTCATTTCGTCCTCAAAAGTAGTATTCTCTCCTTTATAACCGATGTGACACAAAAGAAAGAAAAACATACCTAACACTATACTAAACCCAAAATAAAAGAGTAAAATACTAACTAAAAAGGACTCAAAAGAGTGTATAAAATACACTCAACAAACACCCCCAAACTTACGCTTTACTCGCCCTCGAGTAAAGCATTAAACAAAAAAAAAAAACAAAGACTCTATAAGATGCATCAAGTAGTTATAGCACTGCTTTTTCAAAATTATGGATGAAAGTTGGGATAATATGTTAGAACATACATAGCATGAATATTTAGCAATCTAGAATTTTAAGTTAGATATTTCGCAAATTCACTTAGATCATGATAAATTGGAAATACAAACGCCTAACCTATGCATGTCAATCTCATTCCATCTTTCCCAAACGCTATAGATCTGTTTACTTGCTATTCTACACTAATCATAAACATACTTATTTAAGACCATCAGGACTTTTACTGGTTGTAATGTAGGCTTAGGCAGAGGTAGGTAAAAGTAGGCATTTAGGCTCAATTACGTACCATAAGCATTTTCATTTAACTCATTTTTCTTATTTTTGACTTTCGTTTCAATTTCATACCTATTTTCTCTCTTCTTTTCTTTTGAGAGAATGAGATACATTATAAATAACAAGCACCTCCAAACTTAGGCTTTTGCATATTTTACATTGGGGTGCATCAAATTTTCACTCTCTTTTTATTTCTTTTTCAACACTTTCATCCCACAAACTTACAATTATTACTTATGACACAAACCAAGAATCATAGGGTGTCAAGAAAGATCTTATTTTAGGCTCAAAAGGGGCTGACTAGTGATACAATTTATGTCAGGATATGTAATGAATGGTCAGAAGGGCTATCAAAGAAATGCCCAAATAATCTCCCTAACTATGTACATCTTAACTATATCGCCTCAAATAACAAGCAAACATATTTTCTAGACATTTCTCAGCCTTTCTTTCCATAACTGACACACATAGACTAAGCACATATATCCCAAATAATTAGATGTCATGAATCTTTGGAATATCTAACTTACGCACACAAATTTTTGCTTTCAATTCCATTACATTATCCCACTTTATCCACTCAATATTGTTAGCAACTACAACATGCATGATCCATAAAAAAAATTATGACTCAAAAACACATAAAAAAATAACAAAAAGACTCAAAACAAAATAAGATACCCCAAACTTAATCGACACATTGCCCCCAATGTGTGAAGAATAAAAAAAAATAAAGGGACAACTTACTGACACAACACAACGATCATAACGGAGGTTTGGGTTGAATGACAAATTACTGTGCACATTGCCGAAGGAGGGATCGCGGTCCCTTGACCCTGCTCCGCAGTGCTAATTCCGGAAAAATTCCAGTTTTCAACATTATGAAGCCTTCGCCCTTCGGAGTGAGTCCCTGCCTTTATCTGTCATCCAAAAATACTAACATACCAGATCGTGAGATTATTCAAGATAAAATAAAACAGACTGAAACAAAAATTGAAATAACATAATTAACACATTGGGTGTCTCCCAAGTAGCGCTGTGTTTAACGTCTTTTAGCCGGACGCAGGTTACTTACTAAATCAAGGGGGTAGAGTGTCCCCTCCACATATTCACTTTAGCACATTTTTCCTCCTCCTTCTCATTTTCTTTTTCATAAGGCTTATTTAAGGAGGGTCCATTCCCTTGTTCTTATCCACCACATCATTTGCCGGTGCAAAATTATTACCATTAAGGGCATCATTAGCCTTGAAACTTTATGTGGAGCCTTTTTATCAACTACACTAACAACAAAGCATCTAGCATCGACTTGAGGTTCAGTGAGATGCTTGAAAACTTTGAATACCATTTCTTCACCTTGGACTCTAAGCTTTAACTCCCCCTTTTTAACATTAATGAGGGCTCTCCATGTGGCTAGGAATGGTCTCCCAAGGATCATGGGCATATTTTCATCTTCACCCATGTCTAAAATGAGGAAATCAGTAGGAATGATGAATTTACCCACTTGTACCAATACATCTTCAATAATTCCCAGGGGATGCACAACTGAACGCTCAGATAGCTGTAGGGTGACTGTGGTTGGCCTTGCTTCCCCCAAACCAAGCCTTTTGAACACAGAGAGAGGCAGTAGGTTAACACTTTCCCCCAAGTCACACAGGTCTTCCTTGCATGTCACATTCCCTATGGTGCAAGGTAGGGTGAAACTCTCTGGATCTTTCAACTTAGGGGGAAGTCTCTTCTGTAAGATAGCACTGCACTCCTCTGTCAGCGCTATTGTCTCATAGTCCGCTAGCTTTCTCTTCTTAAACAAGATGTCTTTCATGAATTTCACATACGCTGGCATCTGTTTCAAAACTTCAATGAAAGGAATGTTAATGTGCAGTTTTTTAAATACCTCCAAAAATTTCGAAAACTGCTTATCCACAACCTTCTTCTGCAGTCTTTGAGGCTAAGGGATTTTGACTGTGTACTCCCTCATCACTGCGGGTGGAGCCTTCTCTAAAGTAGGGCGGTCATCAGTAACCCCCTCCTTTACTACTTTAACTGTCTGCCCCACATCCTTCTCCTTTTCAACCACTGTTTGGGGTGCCCTCTGCTCTACTTGTTTCCCACTTCTCAAACTGATTGCTTGGCATTGCTACCTAGGGTTCATCACTGTATCACTAGGGAGAGTTCCCTGAGGACTATCATTCAACTTCCCTGCCAACTGCGCATCTGAGTCTCCAAGTTCCTAATGGAAGATTTTGTTTCTGTCATGAACTGTTTGGTCTTTGTCATTAACTGTGCCTGGGTATTGGATAATGATGAAATTGAGGACCTAGTTTCTGCCATGAATTGAGTCTGAGAATTGGCCAAGTTCAACAATGCTGCTTTTATGTCATCTGGCTTCTCTTGTGGGTCTGGTGGGTTGAACTGCTACGACGATGATGCATGAAATGGTGGTTGCTTCCCTTGTTCATTCTTCCATGAAAAATTTGGGTGATTTCTCCACCCTGGATTATATGTGTTGGAGAATGGATTGTTGTAGGGTCTCTGAAAATTCTCCACTGCCTGAACCTTCTCCATGAGCATATTATTTGGGTCCACTGCTGTGCATCTATCAAAAGTATGGGGACCCCCACAAATTTTGCATCTAGCTGGTGTCTGAACTGCTTTAACTGCCATGGTACTCTGTTGCATCTACTTTGTCAAAGTGGCTACCTGCACAGTCAATGCAGTGATAGCATCTAGCTCATGAATCTCAGCCACTTTCTTGTTGTTCATTGCTCTCTCATCTGCCCCCTGATGGTTGTTTGTGGTCATGTCTTCTAACAGATCATGTGCCTCATTGACACTCTTTCTCATGAACGTACCTGCTGCTACAGCATCAATGATGGTACGAGTTGTACCACTCAGCCCATTGTAAAATATATGGACTAGCATCCACTTCTCAATCCCATGATGTGGCACTTCCTCTGCAAATCTTTGAACCGCTCCCATGCATCATAGAGTGACTCTCCATCCATCTGATAGTAATTATTAAGCTCTCCTATGAGTTTTGCTGCTCCAGATGGAGGGAAGGCAAGGAACTTCTGGGCTAAGTCTTGCCATGTAGTGATGGAGTTTGCTTGTAATGAGTTCAGCCAACACTTTGCTCTATCCCTGAGTGAGAATGGGAAGAGTTTCAACCGTATGGCATACTCAGTGACACCATTATATTTAAAGGTTGCATACAGCTCCAGAAAATTTGCTAGATGCAAATGAGGATCTTCATACGTTAATCCCCCAAACTGGACTGAACCTTGGACCATGTGCAAGATTGCTGGTTTGATTTCGAAATTATTGGCTTCAACAGCTGGAAGTCTGATGCAAGTCTGCACCACTGTAATAGTAGACATCACATAGTCCCCCAAGCTCCTTTTTGCAGGGACTTGTCTTAAGACAGAAGGTAATTCATCATCCATCAAATTGTTGTTTCACTGATCTCCCATTGCTAAGGAATCAGCTGCTCTTTTCTCTTTCATGTTCTGTCTGCACAATCTTTCAATCTCAGAGTTCGTAGGGATAAGTGTGTATGCTCCTCTCCTACTTCGCATAAACTAAGTTCCTGAGACTAATAAAAAACAGCAAACAGATCACGACAAACAACACTAAAGCAAAAATAAAAATAAAAAAATTGAAAATAAAAAAACCAAATTAGAAATAAGAATAGATAAATCGATATTAACAGTACGGCAGTCCCCGACAACGGCACCAAAAACTTATTGCGGTATTTTTAGATGCTTACGCAAGTGTACGTATCGTTACAAGTAATATAGTCTGTAAGACCGAGTTTATCGTCCACAGAGACTGGTTTATTAAGTACCGATTATCTATCCTATGATATATATTTGGCAATCGTTATTTTGTTTGATTTATGACTAAGTGCAGAAAATAAACTTAAAGATTATAATACTTTGGGTTTATAACATTTATGAAGGAAATATGGTTCCAATCTCCTCAACTATCCATTCTTTCACGTGTTAATGCAATGCTAATGATTTTTCTTCTTATTAAGATAACAGGTTAACTAATCTGTCATTATATTACGGTTAAGACATACAAGAGCTCAACCTTTTGCAGAAACCTTCTATATTTCTATGATAAGTTTTACCACACAGGAGGATGAAGAACAATAACCTTTAAATACTACACAAGTATCGGGGTACTTTCGTCCATGATTTTAACCTATGTCTATACAATTATAGCATATTCAAATCTCACCTTTCTGACTTTTGATTCGAAATCATATAAGCGATGACAATTAGTAGCTAGTTAATTATCAAGCAATCATAACAATGTTGAATAAATCTTAATACGCTGAAGAAGAACTCAAAAACTAATCCATTAACTATATGAAAGAGCTTCAAGAAGATTCGATGGAAACCCTACTAAAGTATTTAGCTCCTAAACATTGTCATGTTAAGAACTAAATTACAGTTCAACATAAACTGAAATAAAATAAGAGAAAGAAAATAACTTGAACAATAAGATGTCTCCAATTGTGTCTTGCCTCCTTTTCTCCTCTCCAAAGTTGTGTATCTAATAATGACAGGGTTTAGGGTATTTATATCTGAGAAAAATCTTGCTTCAGACCCCTTTACTCTTGTCCAATTTCGACCCAACTTTTTTGAAAATACGCGTCGGCACCGCGGTTCCGTTGGCAGGCACCGCAGTGCTAATTCTCCTGAAACCACTGTAGCTCACTGGACATATGGCACCGCGGTGCCTCTATCCAGGACCGCGGTTCCTTCGATGATGTTTCAGTTTCGGACTTTCAGCAAGTTTTACGCCTTGGTGCTAATTTTACTGACCGCGGTGCTGCTGGGCCAGGCACCGCGGTGCCCTTGTGATTTTTGTACGGAATGTGCCATATTTATTCTGTTCTTCTTGTCACTTCTTAGGCTTCATTCCTTGGATGTGCTTGTGCAATTTGCATCTCAATTAAGATCATTTCGTCCTCAAAAGTAGTATTCTCTTCTTTATAACCGCTGTGACACAAAAGAAATAAAAACATACCTAACACTATACTAAACACAAAATAAAAGAGTAAAATACTAACTAAAAATGACTCAAAAGAGTGTATAAAATACACTCAACAATGGGGATGAACGTTTCATCACAGTCCACTCCCACCTGTTGAGGCCCGCCATCACCTACAAGGCAAACCTTGTACCTCTCAAAAGAACCATTAGATTTCTTTTTATGTCTAAAAATCCACATAAAACGAATAATATTATAATCAAGTGGATGAGGTACTAGGTCCCACATCTTATTATCAATAAGCATTATATTCATCAATCATTGCGGCTTTACATTTATGGTCGGACAAGGTATCCTTCCGATTTTAAGGGACAAATAAATGAACAACTGAAATAGATAGGTTAAACAACTATTTAGGTTGATGAATTCCGTGCATGGCACGAGTTTCCATGGTCTGAGAGCGTGTCTCAGGATACGGGATGGTAAATGGGTATGCCGTAGGACTACCGGGAAGAGGAGGAATGGCAGAGGTGGTAGGACTAGTTGGCCGATACTTGGTTTGCTGAGAGGTGGCTGCGGAATCATCCTAAGACGGGATGTTCCCGGCCACCGTCGGTAGAACTAGGTAGGTAGTGTGTCCTAGACTGTTCGATGTGGGGCGGGTGCCGGGGTCTGGGACGACGGATTATGTAAATGATGAATTAGAAGAGGGTTCAGGCCATCATCTAGGAAATTATAAGAATGCCAAGGTGGTGAGTTTAGGGAGGCAAATGGGAATTATGACTCATCAAATAGGACATGACGTGAAATAATAATTTTACATCTTGACACGTTATAGCACGAGTAACCAGGATGATTGGCGGGGTAACCCAGAAACACACATGGAGAAGACGTGAGTTGGAGTTTGTGAGTGGTCGGATGTAGAGATAACTGAGACATCCAAAGATACGCAAGTGTTGGTAGGAGGAGTTCCTACAAAACAGAACTTGAGTGGGCGACCATTGAGCTAGAGACTTGTTTGGGATTATGGTTAGGAGATAGGTGGCCATGGATAGTGCGTAATGCCAGAATTGAGGCGTGAGCAAGTAAGACACGAATTAGGTTATTTATGGTTTAGATTTTCCATTCGGCCTTACCATTTTGGGAGGAGGTGTGAGGGCAGGAAAAATGAAAGGTAAGACCGTTATTGGAGCAAAACAGTTTGAATTGATTATTATTGAATTCTCTACCATTGACACATTAAAAATATTTAATGCTATTTTCAAATTGTATTTTTACGAGAGCACTAAATGAGAAAAAAATGGGGTAGACCTGAGATTTATTACCAATTGGAAAAGTTCATAGAAAGTTGGAATAATTGGCAAAAAAAATACATAATATCGATGACCAATCATACTTAAAATAGAGGACGTCCACAAATCACTATGTATGATATCAAAAGGTAATAAATACAATTTATGGATGCAGAAAATGGTAATTTAACATATTTCCCAAAAACGCAGGATTCACATATAAGAGTACTAAAAATACGGTTGCAATTAATAAAATTATTTTTCCTAAGGGAGTGTAAAACAAAATCTCCCGGATATCCTAATCAAGAGTGTCATAAGGAAGATGAAAGAACAGAAAATGTTGATGGAACTGAGGCTGGATTGTTGACGGCGTTTGAAATAGGGTAGAGATCTCTGGTGCTGTCACATCTTATTATTCGTCTCCCTATCGTAAAATCGTTTACAGAAAAACCAAAAGGATCAAAGTTAAGGAAAACATTATTATCAGTTGTGAAACGTCGCACATAGATTAAATTCTTAATGAGTTTAGGGGCATGTAGGATATTTTTTAAGATTAGTGGTGGATGTGGTGGGGATAGGGATGAATGAACAAAACCGCGAATGAGAATGCCTTGTCCACTACCAATAATAATATTTCGATTTAAATTACTCAAATTGGAATAAGACGAGAGAGTACCTTGTGATACCGTCACGTGAGATGCGGCGCCTGTGTCCATATACTAATTTTCGTCTAGAGCGTTGAGTGACATTGTGTTTATAGTTGCCTCAATATAAGTCGGTGCATAGGTTGGGGGGGCTGTACTGTGTAGGCTTATTGGAGATGTGGGTCGAGTATGTCAGGATGGGCCTATCAGTTCTGAGATGGAGGCAACAAGGATGTTAGATACGAGTTAGGAGGAGAGGCCCACATATCCCACGGCGGGTAGGAAACACACCGAGGAGAATGCTGCCACTACCACAGTCGCTGTTGGTTATTTCTTGCCGGCGGGGACTTCCCCTTCCCATCGACGTTGTTGCCGAAATTCCATCCGTCGCGGCCCTTACCGGATTTCCTTCTCTAGTGGTTGTTGCGGGTGGATACGGGCTACTGCGGGTCCTCGAGCCGGCGGTTCTATTTGTTGGTGTTGTCGACCCTACCGTCGGTCGAGGGCACGACAGTGGTGGTGAGGGCAGCATCGACAATGCTGGCCTGAGTGGTGTTGCGCTTGATTTTCCGGGTTTCCTCAAGAATAAGCTTCGAACGGGCCTCATAAAATGGAGATAACGACGTGCATTGCTGAAGGATGGTGGAAACGCAGTCATATGATTCGTTCAAGCCTGCAATAAGTTTGATGACCAATCGTTGATTAGTGACTGATGCACCGACGTTGGAGAGTTTGTCGAAAATCATCATGAGTTCTTGATAATGTACAGACACGTATGGGGAAATCGTCATGATGAACGTCCTTGAACTGATTTTTAAGGTATAACGTTCATTAAGTTTTGTTGTCGTGAAAAATACTTTTCAAATGTTCTCACGTTTGGCAAGCAGTGGCATCGGTCTCAGTAATGGTTCGCAAAGATCGTTAGAGATTGTGTCGTATATCCACAGGAGGACGACTGCATCCAAACGAGACCAGAGTGCATCATCAGAAGTCGAAGCCAAGGGTAGGTCTGTGGACTTCGGTGTAGAAGGGATTATGTGGTCGATAACTTTGTAAATACGATAATGGATCTTAAAATGCTCCGCACACGAGCCCTTTTCCATCTCAAGGGTGATAGAGATGAAGTTTTCGATGTTTTTTACTGCAAGTGCGGGATGTAATTTGATTTTGTCAGCAATGGAAGATGAAATTTAGGAGGAGAAGGGAGAGATATAATAAAACAACAACATACCCATTGAAAATTCCATAATGTGGGGTCTGGGGAGGGTAGTATGTACACATACCTCACCTTCACCTTGGTAGTTAGATCGACTATTTCCGGGAGACCCTTGGCTCAAGACAAAGCATAATCAGGCAAAATAAGTAAAGCAAAACAAAGTATGAGAAACAATCAACCTCAGACGAGAAATTAACGCAGTATAGACATGCAGATAGTAAAAATCAAATACTCAACTGTAACGCATTCTAACAACAGGAAACAATAGCTAACACAACTAAATAAGATAAATAAAATACACTAAGAAAACATAACAGCAAGAATCAAACTACAGAGTCTATAGAGCAATAAGGAGAAGGGAGAGACAATGGCTGAAAAAATACTAGGGTTCCGTGGGGGTGGCGGCCGAGAGCTATGGTCGGCGGCGGTGGAGGTATTTTTAGGCTACTGATACCATAAAAGAATATGTTCCTTGATTGTATTCATCAATAATGTACAATATATATAGTAGTACAAGAACATTTAAATTAGATAACTAATTAACCTAATTACAATAGAAAATATAATTCTACCTAAAATAGGAGACCTAATTACAATAGGAATACAACTTTACCTAAAATAATAGATATATAATCAATGAAAGAATATTTGGAAAATATTCCATTAATATACTTAAATTGTTCTTTTAATTCAACATATATATTCGATTTTTTCATAAATTTTTAGATGTTATGTTTATTATGTTTAAATAAAAGAGTCGTCATCTTCAATGTCAGACCAAAAATTGATCAACCAAACTCATAAAAAGCGTAATGAATATATATCACAAATATAATCAATAAGTATCGCCAGCTCCTTACTTGTTTGGTACCTTTTTAAATTTACCTTTTTAATAGGTTTCAAGTCATAGGTCGAGAGATAAGAGTGACACCTAATGTATTGCCTTTTTACCATTTATATTAATATATTTAAATACAATTATAAATAGAGGGCTTACCTCTCATTCCAAGTGATATACAAAACCTAAGAGAGGTTAATCTCTTCTAAAGATCTGTCAGAATTCCTAGCATTCATGACTTAGCAATTACATCAAAGTTCTATAACTTGCAAATCGAGGGACGTTTGTGTGTGCACCCTCGGACTACACAAAGTTCCAGAAGATTCAACTGCTTGGCTGATTGCTTCGAGAATGTAAGTCTTTTGTCGAAGTTTTGTTACACCCCGTAATCCCAGGACATGTATATAAGAACATACGTATGAAATCAGGACGTTAAAATTTGAGGCTTGTAGAATTTATCAGAATTTTAGAAATGTCGGGAAACGAAATATTACGACGAATGGGAGGGTGACACGTGTCACCCCCCCCTTTGGATGGTCTTGGTCGAATGGACCAAGGATAGAAAAGTCATTTGACCCAAAGCTAAGATGAACAAGTCTTACAAGCTAGAGCTTGATATATTTGACTAAGTCAAATGAGTCACTTGACTAGATCTTTAAATGAAATGCATCCAAGCCACCCAATTGTTCTAATCTTGACCCTCCATGTTGTTATATAACCACACTAGTAGCAAGACAAGCTTCCCACACTTAGTAAAATTTCAAGAAAAACTTGTTCATGTCTTAAGTTGCTCTCGGGTTTGCCCCTCTTTGCAAGATAAATTTTTTTGTTTGTTGTTCTTAATTCACAATACTTAAACCCAAGGTTCCTAGGGGTATTATAAGGATATCTCAATAGAAAGATCCCGGAAATACGACGTTTTCACGTTAGTCACAAGGCGAAAACCTAAGGTGTTCTTCAACTTTGAAGTTGGAAATTGAAGGGAAGTTGTTTGTGAACTTCTAAGGGCTTCAAAAAGCGGATTGGAGCGTAAAGGAAAGGAGCTAAAATTTCTAAGGAGCGACTTTAAATCTTGGAGTTATATAAGGGCTTATCAAGGTAACAACCTTGTCGTTTTAATGATTGAAGATTACTTATTATTGTAGTTATGGATATTAGCAAGCATGAGGTATATATTATGAAGTTTGATAAGTGTTATGGATATTGGAACCACTAATCCGAAACTAGCATGTTTAGCCTTTGAGATTGAAATTCAATTTGATTATTAGTTTAGTCGTCGCATGTTATATAAAGAAGGAATTATAGTTGCTAAAGTTGTTTACGACTATGTAACATGTTAGACTTAACAACTTGGATTGAAAAAGAATTGGGAAGGACTTAGGATTTGTTATATTGGTGGCCGAATGCCCTTATAAGTGTTGGATTGTTTTATATGAATTGTGGGGAAGAATTTTACACGTATTGTAAGGCGTGTAATCCCCTTTGGATAGCTACATTGTTGAGCCTTAAATGTGGCATGTTTGGTTATTGAATTCGGGCCTTGAAAAAGGTGGAAAAGTACGTAGAAACAAAGGAAGTGCTGTCCGAATTTCCGTAGAATTTGGTGACTTTACACTTAGAATATTCTACGTTTGAAGCTAGAGGTTAATAGACGTATTATGACCATTATAGGTTGAAGTACTACGTATAGCGTATTCTACTTAAAGGATGGAATAGCTATCAAGGTTGAAGTACTTTGGAGCATTTTGCTACTTATCGATAATCGTCGCGAGGTATGTGAACCTCTTCATTCTTTTGGCATGATTCTATGTGTGAAATATACATGTGGTGTTATTTCATGATTCCTTCTACTCTTAGAAGTTAAGAGGTATGTATGTTGATTTACTCTATGTAAAAGTTATGTCTAAATTATCCTAAGTTCTTACCAAGTCTTATGGGGGATGTTGGTAAGAGTCGTTAGGAAGTATTTGAAGTCGAGTTGACTTTGCAAATTTACTGCACGAATGAGAATACATATCTAACAAGCCATTGCAGCGTTAATAAAAGAAAATGTATCGACAATCAATTATATTAAAATGAGTAGAATTCTCCATCTGCATAGAAACTAAGATAAGACAAAATTGTATTACATTTTTTAGATCATGGCTGCTTTAATAAGATCGTTATAAACGAGTATAACCTATTCACAACGCATAAAAGTATATGTTACTTAATTTAAAGAGTTTACGTTATGAAGTTTTAAGACCATGAACCTTGAATTCTTAAAAGGTTAAGAGACTTTATTTTTCAAGTTATGAGACTTGATTCTTAAAGGAAGGGATGACTTGATTTAAAAGTATAGAATACTTGATTTGGAAAGTATTGATTTCTTGATATTCTAGATATAAGAGACTTGATTTCTAAAGTTAAGAAACTTGATTTCTAAAGATAAGAGACTTGAAGTATTTTGAAAGTTATGCAACTTGATTTGAAAATATAAGTCTCTTGGTTATAAAAAAGAATGAATTTGTCTAAACCATAAAGAGTTATAACGGCTTTATGGAAAGTTAGTTATAACGACTTTATGGAAGGTTAAGAGAGTTGTCTATTTTGATTGATAGGCCTGAGTTGCCTAGGTTGTGAAATTAGAAGTTACTTGGTTTCAAAGTCTTGAAATGAATTTCTAAAGGTTTAGTAACTTAATATGAAAAATAGACATGCCTTGATACTACGGGTGTTAGTATCTTGGAGTTTTATATAAAAAAGAGTCTTTTGAAAAGAATGGAAGTACGTAGTACTTTGGGTTAAATTTCCGGATTTTTATGTGATGTGGAAGTGCCTTGAGTTGATAAAATGAAAGTCTAAATTTTTTATGAACTTGCCTATGCCTGCTTGTGATAGCCTTTGAGTGCAAGTATTATATTTTTACGCTGTCGTGACTCTCAATGGAGGGCTCATTGCCTTGTTGAAAATTTACTTGACGCATCTGCAGCGATGAGAGGATTCCACGGGTATGCTTCCATTGTGATTGATCCTTGGACATGCTTATACGATGAGGGATTCCGGGGCATGCGACCAGGATGCGGGTTAAATTTCCGGATGCTATTATTACTCCATGACCATGCTTATACGACGAGGGATTCCGGGGCATGCGACCATGTTATATGCTATTACTCCATGGACTAGCTCTCCATGAAGACATGTACCCGAGATGAGGGATTCCACGGGCATGTTATATACGATTATTACCCATGGATTAACTCTCCATGAAGTCATATACCCGAGATGAGGGATTCCACGGGCATGATATATATATATATATATATATATATATATATATATATATATATATATATATATATATATATATATATATATATATATATATATATATATATACAATGTGAGGTAGGATGCCACGCGCGTCACATGGTTATATTTTACACTTACTACGTTTCATGATGAAGGATTCCACGCACGCTTTGATATTTGTGGGCTTGAGACCCTTATCGGATCGTAATGATATTTGAGGGCTTGTGTCCATAGCCCCGTATGACTATTGTTCATGTGTTGAAATAGTCTTTAAAAGGTAAACCGACTTTCATTACTTTCACTTCTGAGGCACAATGCATCGTTATTTTGGTTATCATACATGTCTTCACTTTATTTTAGACTATTATGATTTCATTACAAGATTTCGCTTTACATACTTGGTACATATTTCGCATCGACTTCTTCGGGGCTGCGCTCATACCGCAGTCGAGGTATATAGCTTGCCGATCAAGACTCTTAAGATCACTGTCGCCTTGGAAAACTCCATTTCTCCGAGGCTTTGTCTTTGGTACGGCTCTCGAGGTTGTAGATTTGTTGTACATTCGTGGTACGGCGGGCCCCGTCTCCGTCACGCTTGTTATGTCAAAACTCTTAGAGGTATGTAGTCATATCTTGTGGGTCGCTTTGTAAAAAAAAAGAGGTTGCTGCTTTTGGATTTATATATATATCCCGGTAGGTAGCCTTAGCGGCTAACATGTTATTTATTTCTTGTTAAGTTCATGTATGTTCACGATTATCTCTCGATGATATTGTAAGTGCGCCTGTGTAGGGCACCAGTCGCGGGCACGGGGTCGGGTCGTGACAAAAGTGGTATCAGAGCAGTTAGTACTCGGAAAGTGTCTACAAACCGTGTCTAGTAGAGTCTTGGTTATCGGTGTGTTGTGCACCACATCTATAACCAGGAGGTTGCAGGACAATCAGGATTGATTTCCATTTTTCTCATTCTAAGATCGTGCAGTAGAGCTGTCACAATAGGTTGAATCCTCTCTGACCTATTCTTATGTATCAGTTATGCCTCCACTTGGCGCACTGTGGCCCGTGGCGGCAAGGCAACATCAGGAGCTGCTAGTGGTACATAGAGGGTTACCAGGACTCAGGCCCACATTATGCCTGAAGTTGTGGCTCAGGAGGCGAGTTCAGTTACGCCGGCAGTATTAGAGGAGCCGAGAACAGCCGCAGCTCCAGAGGTTCCGATACCTGAGCCTCCAGTTCCGCAAACAGGGGCAGAGTTTAGAGATTATGGAGAGCAGATCAGGTTATTGACTAACATAGTGGTAGGGCAGCCACGAGTGAGCAGTAGCTAACCCAGAGCCGCAGTTTGAGGATTCGGGATTTTCTGGGTTGTAGTCCACCCGAGTTCTATGGTTCGAGATCTGAGGATGATCCTCAGGAGTTCATTCGGCAGATACAGTGGACTATGCAGGTACTTAGGGCCTCGGAGACAGAGTCGGTTGTGTTAGCTTTTTACCGGTTGCGCGATATTGCATTGAACTGGTTTGAGTCATATGAGCTGTCTAGAGGTGTGAGTGCTTGTCACGACCCGTTCCGGGGTCCGTGACTGGTGCCTTACCCCGGGCACCCTAGTGATACAACATCAGAGTAATCAGCGGAACATAAAACGATACAAGACATATTATGAAATATGAAACAATAACTGAGAAAACTTGCCTTTCGCATATATATAAATAACAACCTTTTCAACATGAATAGTTTAATCCTTTTACAAACCCCGCCACAACAAGATTACTGCACTTCTAAGAAATGATACGACAACAATGGCGGACGGCCCCGCCATACCTCGAATGTAAATACCTACAACAGCAGGACTATACCATCGATAAGCCTCCGAGAAACGAGCTTTCCAACGCTGGATCTGTGACCCTAGAGCGAGGATCAACGATCGTGTACCTTTTCCTCGCAGATAACGCACTTCGGGCGAGGTCGATAACAGTACCAAGTATGTGAAATCAAAATACCGTAAATGAAATCATAGTAGTCTATAAAAACAGAGACATGTATAATAACCAAACTACGCTCACAATAAGCCATGTCAAGTCGTGACTCACGCCTCAAAGTCATCACAATAAAACCGTGACGGTAAGTGCGAAGGCATAGCCGACTACTAAGACCCCAGCATCACAAATGCCATAAATCGTATTACAAGGTCTTTCTAGACCGCACTACATGATCGGCCGCCACTCGCCCGCAGATCACCGAGCGTCTATTCCTCGAACTCTCGCAGCCTCCGCATAGGTCACACACGGACCGCATGAGGTATCCTCGAATCACGGTCCTGCATCACCGAGGTATACCCCGTGACGAGGCGCAACCCCAGATCCGCCTAGGCTCCCGCAACCCGCATAGTCTCAAAAGACCGCATAGTCTCACAGACCGCATAGGAATCCCCGCGTCGGGCTAAACACCCGAATGATCAATCTCGAGCTACCGCGACTGCGTAGTCACAAGGACCGTGATAGCCGTATAGACCGCATCGGTGGCAAGCCCTCGGTATAATAAGTCAAAGGGTATGTGATACAATAACAAGATAACCGCTTAACGCTTAACAACGTAAGCACAACAAGAATGACCCCTTACATCACGATCACACAAGATACTAACACAAGTAGCATCCTAACATGTTTACTTATCACATCAACAAGAAAGTATTTACAAGGCTATCTCAAACCAACACAATCAAGTTATTCACACAAGGTACTTTATGCTAACAAGTTCGTATCTATCCCTAAAGTACTTCATACATTAAATCTTTTAAAAGATCCGTTGCTTTCACATAAGTCACACAATACGTAGTATAAAATAGAGTGATCATCTTTTTAATTAAACCAAAACATTTACCTTTGTAAAATCAAGTAACAACATTATTTTCCAAACGTCCAAGTTTGCCTAATTTCAAATGTTCACGTTTCTTATTTTAGAAAGGTTTCGTAGTACATAGTCTTATTCATTTAAGAATATAATTCTCTTTAAACAACTGAGAAACATAAGCCTTATATGTGAGTAGGATATTCTTGTTTATAACAATCTTATTACAGCAGCCGTGATCTAGGAAATATCATTTTGTCTCATCTTAGCTTCTATGCAGATGGAAGTTTCTACTGGTTTTAATAATACTTAATTAGTCAAAACATTTCCTTTTATTAACGCTGCAGTTGGTTTGTCGATACACATTCTCGATTCAAATCAAGAAACATTCTTAAGCCGTTATACCTAACTTCCCATAAAGCTAGTATAACTCTTAAGTTTTTCAAAACCAAGTATTACTTCTTCTTTCAAAATGATTCAAAATCTTTTGAAATACTTCAAGTTCTTTATTAACACATAACAAGCCGCTTATAGTTCAAATCGCTTACCTTTTAAAGACCACAAGTATTTTCGTACCAACATAAAGTCGTTATAACCAACTTCCCATAAAGCCGTTATAACACTTTATGTTTTAGACCAATCAAATACATTTAACACATGACGCCTACCGCATTACATAGTTACACACATATCATGCTAGAAGAGATAGGAAGAGGTTCACATACCTCGCGACAAGTATCGACTAATAGCAAAACGCCCAAGTACTTCAAACCGCTGGCTACTCCTCAGCCGTAAGATCGCGCCATACGTAGTACTTCAACCTATAAGGCCACAAGGCGCTTATTAACATTTATATCCCATCGCAGAACATCCTACGTAAAATTCGCAAAGACTCTCCCGCAACAACAGAAATCTCCTCCTCTATCTGGGCCGGCCATCAAGCCAACCGGGGGTTCATACATCTAACCGGACGTACAATTCTACCTCACGTAAAAGCTACACAAGTCTACAGAATACACCCTATGTAAAACAACAAGATTCTTCTTTCAAAAGATTTCTTATTATTCGTGCTTAAGTCCAAAGACATTGCCGACAACAACGTTCAGTTCTATATATATAGTATACTTCAACTATATGGTCTAACAATCATGTAATTTCCAATTACAATAGAGGACAAGATATTTACCTCGATAAGCCCATAATTATCCGAGTATAAAGTCGATCCCGGCAATCGCTTAGCTCCAACTCCGCGCGCTCCAACCCGCTCCAAACTACCCTTAGAAGTTCTAACCAACTTCTACATACTACTCCAACTAACCATGGAGATTTTCCCTGTGGGTTTGGTGGTACCGACGGAAGTATAATAGTATAACCGGCTTTTTGTAAGGTATGACCTTAGAATACAACAAGGTATACGGCTAAGGTAATTTGGGCATTATAACAATACTTTGAGAGTATTTCTACCAAGAGGGGGTATATACGAGACAACACCACAAGGGGTGTATACCTCTACTACCCCACTGTGGGGTACTCGGCCAAGGGGGGAGGGCTCTCGCCAAAGTGCCAACTCAAAGGGGAGAGGGGTGTTGGACGAAAACACCACACAAAGGGAGGAGGATTTTTAACACTTAGGAAATATTTGGAATGGATGAAGAAGTCTTCCAGGGGGTATTTATAGGTCTAGCAAAGGCCAACCAACGGCCAAGATCATGCAAGTGCATAGCAGTGTAGGCCAAGATCTTGCCAAGTGCACCCTAACCAACTAACACACAAAATATCCTACCTACTACTTGACAAAATTGTCACCAAATCGCCCAAGCCAACCGCCCACACTCCATCAATGAGAGGTGACAAGTGTCGCCTCTCGTTGGTCCAAAATGTTTCGCCTTCTGAAAAATCCGCAAAAATTAAAAATGACATAGCCGTAAATTCCCTACGAAAGTCGTGGAAAACGCTTCGTTTAAAAACGACTCTAAACGGGTGTTGTGAACAAAATAAATTCGCCAAGCCACTTTACACTTCAAAATTTTCACGCACGCCCCACGCATACTCCGAAATACGGTATAACATTCTCCTCTCTTAGAAACATTCGCCCGAATGTTCCTTCTAAGTCTCAAACAAACGCCACGCAGATAGTCCTCACCGCTATACTTACGAAAACAATCCTCCCACGCATGGCCACTTTAACCAACTTCATGCAAAATACTTACCTCCAAGTCCACGAGGAAACACCTCTAACATCACCACAAACACCTCTCTCCGGTCCAAAATATACTTCATTCGTGACCTTCTCTTTACAAAAGAAATGATACCACTTTTGTCACTTTGCCGCGAGGTTCACTCCGCGACCCAACAAATGGTACCGGCCGTGCGATCCCCGAGGTCGACGTGACACTAACTCTTACCACATTTACGACATCGCTTCGCCTAAAACTCGAGGTTACTATCTCTAACGTGGTCATCATTAATCGAACACTGGATGGATCTCCGATACTTTCCAAACATAACAATACGAAGACGGACGCATCGCCTCCCAAGTCGACGGCAAAGCTAACATATAGGCAATCCGCCTATTCTTCACATGAACTTAAAAGGCCCAAAACAACTCGGGCTAAGTTTCCTCTGTTTTCCAAAGCTCGTCACACCTAATCCGGTGGTACTTTCAAGAAGACAACCGTCAACTCAACTCTAAGCGTCGCCGATTTTTCCAAGACGATTTCTCCGAGTGCGTAACTTCTTCTAGACAAGCTTCACTATCCACAATCTGCGGAACAAGCTCAACTAATCGTCAACCTTGCCAACATCGAACCACTCGACCAAGACTTACACATCCGCCCCTACAAGGCTTTATAAGGCGACATCCGAACACCGAAATGGTAGCTTAAACACTCCTCCACAGGAGACAACAATCTCCACAACTACCCTCAAATTCAACCATCGCCGTAGGCGAATGCGACTCGAGACTCACGAGTTCTTAACACATGCTTGGCAAAGCTTCGAAAACAAAACAGCCGTAACACTGGCTCCACTCATCGACATAAGGTGAAGGTAGGCACCGTGCAGCCTTACAACCTTTACGATATAACAACACCGCGAGTACATGGTCTCGATCGAAACACGACGGGCTGCCCCATCGCCCGACCATCGGTCGAACGCATCCACGAACTCGTCTACTGGTTAACTAAACTTGGGCCTAACACCCTCGTGACCCCACCACGGCGGACCACCACGAACTGACCCACCAACAAACAGTAGCTGGTTGACCCGCAGACGGCCTCAACCCGACCCACTCGCGTAAAACACTTGCTCCCGGTCCGAACAACTTTTCTAATCACGTTACGAAAACCTGGCGGTCTTCTTAGCTCAACTACCCCCTTTCATTCCACACTACTCGGTGACTTATCATACAATATATCTCACGCACTAAGCACTCCGATAAGGATCAAACATAACACTACACCTTTACTCGAGATGGCCTTACCTCTAAGGTCTCTACGCATAGAACTCTAAGGCTCACACCTTCTCTATCCCCAAATCTTACTCTGCTAAACAACCACGATCTAATCACAACTAACACCGCTATCGTAACATAGCACTTAAGGTATACTCACCTTATCACATAAACAAAACTCTAGGGTTAAAGATATATCTATATCTCATCGCTTCACTCCCTTAGTCGTTCTAATCAAACTCGCCACGTAGGCGCATAGCTAGGGAAGATGACGAACTACCCACCGATCTGAAGGCTAAGTCCTCCCTACAAGGACATTCTATCGACATCGCACCACGGCGGTCGTAGTACAACAAGTACCAACTAAAAGACGACATTCCCGATGACGCCTGCATCACCGCTGAACCGGAAGCCCGGAGTTCTCGACCAACTCCTGCGCACCCCGAACGCCCCGAAATCCGTGGAAGACCACTCTGCATCGGGCGAGGTGCATATCTAATCTGCCGCGAGGTGACTCGCCTCGAAAGTTACCAAAGGACCTTCTTTGCTCTGGCCCCTTCGCCCTTTGTTAACCCGCCGATCTCTACGTTCTCGGCTGCTGCGCATAAGCCCGCATACGTGCCATGCTCAAGCCCAATCAAGAATTACTCTTGCACAACCTCTTTTAGATAGTCCTCAAGACTCGCAGACGCGTCGGTATACTCTCGTAGCCAAATCCATAGCTAATGTGAGGTTGTCTCTTGGCAATCTATATTCTCTGTTCTGCGTGGGATCAAGGTTCAAATATCATGGCCGCAGAGGCATCGCCGCCGCCGTACTAAACTCACGGGCTAGTGACGTCGCAGAACTCCCGAAAGAAGCACCACCCTAGGTAATGATTGGGCCTGTGCCTCGCCACCTCGAACTCTACTCGCGCCTCCGCCGGTGCCTTGCCCTCCGGGCGGGTTGCCTACGCGGAGGCATAACGGTAAGGGAAAGAAATACGTCAGAGGGTCCAACTTACAACACAGCTCTAAGGCACGATCTCAGAGTGAGAAGAATTAGAAACCAATCCTAAATATCCTATAGCCTCCTGATTATTGGTGTGGTGCACAACACACCGATAATCAAGACTCTACTGGATACGGTCTGTAGACACTTTCCGAGGATTAACTGCTCTGATACCACTTTTGTCACGACCCGTTCCGGGGTCCGTGACTGGTGCCTTACCCCGGGCACCCTAGTGATACAACATCAGAGTAATCAGCGGAACATAAAACGATACAAGACATATTATGAAATATGAAACAATAATCTGAGAAAAACTTGCCTTTCGGCATATATATAAATAACAACCTTTTCAACATGAACAGTTTAATCCTTTTTACAAACCCTGCCCACAACAGTACTACAGACCTCTAAGAAATGATACGACAACAATGGCGGGACAGGGCCCCGCCATACCCCTGAATGTAAATACCTACAACAGCAGGGGACTATACCACTGATAAGCCTCCGGAGAAACGGAGCTTTCCCAACGCTGGACTGTGACCCTAAGAGCGAGGATCAACGACTGGTGTACCTTTTCCTGCGGCATGAACGCAGCCCCCCGAAGGAGGTCAGTACAACAGGTACCAAGTATGTGAAACTGAAAATACTGTAAATGAAATCATAGTAGTCTATAAAAACAGGAGACATGTATAATAACCAAACTACAGCTCCTGATAGCGGTCATGTCAAGTCGTGGACTCACGCGCCAAAGTCATCACAATAAAACCGTGCGGGGTAAGTACGAAGGCATAGCCGACTACTAAGACCCCAGCACCACAAATGCCATAAATCGTATCACAAGGTCTTTCTAGACCGCACATGATCGGGCCGCCACTCGCGCAGATCACCGAGCGCGTCTATTCCTCGAACTCTCGCAGCCCGCATAGGTCACACACGGACCGCGCAGGTATCCTCGAATCATGGTCCTGCATCACCGAGGTATACCGCGTCGAGGCGCCTTAACCCGGTATCCGCTAGGCTCCGCAACCCGCATAGTCTCAAAAGACCGCATAGTCTCAACAGACCGCATAGAATCCCCCGTCGGGCTAAACACCGGAATGATCAATCCCGAGCTACCGCGCTCGCGTAGTCACAAGGACCGCATAGCCGTATAGACCGCATCAAGGTGGCAAGCCCTGTGATAATAAGTCAAGGGTATGTGATACAATAACAAGATAACGCTTAACGCTTAACAACGTAAGCAACAAGAATGACCCCTTACATCACGATCACACAAGATACTAACACAAGTAGCATCCTAACATGTTTACTTATCACATCAACAAGAAAGTATTTACAAGGCTATCTCAAACCAACAATCAAGTTATTCACACAAGGTACTTTATGCTAACAAGTTCGTATCTATCCCTAAAGTACTTCATACATTAAATCTTTTAAAAGATCCGTTGCTTTCACATAAGTCACACAATACCCGTAGTATAAAATAGAGTATTTATCTTTTTAATTAAACTAAAACATTTACCTTTGTAAAATCAAGTAACAACATTATTTTCCAAACGTCCAAGTTTGCCTAATTTCAAATGTTCACGTTTCTTATTTTAGAAAGGTGTCGTAGTACATAGTCTTATTCATTTAAGAATATAATTCTCTTTTAAACAATCTGAGAAACATAAGCCTTATATGTGAGTAGGATATTCTTGTTTATAACAATCTTATTACAGAAATTGTGATCTAGAAATATCATTTTGTCTCATCTTAGCTTATGCAGATGGAAGTTTCTCTTGGTTTTAATAATACTTAATTAGTCAAATCATTTCCTTTTATTAACGCTGCAGTGGTTTGTAGATAAACATTCTGATTTCCGAAATCAGTAAAACATTCTTAAGCCGTTATACCTAACTTCCCATAAAGATAGTATAAATCTTAAGTTTTTCAAAACCAAGTATTACTTCTTTCAAAATGATTCAAAATCTTTTGAAATACTTCAAGTTCTTTATTAACACATAACAAGCCGCTTATAGTTCAAATCGATTACCTTTTAAAGACCACAAGTATTTTCGCATCAACATAAAGTCGTTATAACCAACTTCCCATAAAGCGTTATAACACTTTATGTTTTAGACCAATCAAATACATTTAACACGTATGCGTCTACCGTACTACATAGTTACACACATATCATGCTAGAAGAGATAGGAAGAGGTTCACATACCTCGCGACAAGTATCGACTAATAGCAAAACGCTCCAAGTACTTCAAACCGTCGGCTACTCCTTAGCCAGAAGATCGAGCCAAACGTAGAACTTCAACATATAAGGCAACAAGTCGCTACTAAACATTTATATCCCATCGTAGACCATCCTACGTAAAATTCGCACCTCCCCATGACAGCGTAAATCTCCTCTCTATCTGGGCCGCTATCAAGCCAACCGGGGGTTCATACATCTAACCTGACGTGCACAATTCTACCTCACGTAAAAGCTACACAAGTCTCATGTCTGATCCTATGTAAAAACAATTCGATTTCTTCTTTCAAAAGATTTCTTATTATTCAGCTTAAGTCCAAAGACATTGCCGACAACAACGTTCAGTTCTATATATATAGTATACTTCAACTATATGGTCTAACAATCATGTAATTTCCAATTACAATAGAGGGACAAGATATTTACCTCGATAACCCCATAATTATCCGAGTATAAAGTCGATCTGGGCAATCGCTTAGCTCCAACTCGTGCGCTCAACCCGCTCCAAACTACCCCAGAAGTTCTAACCAACTTCTACATACTACTCCAACTAACCATGGAGATTTTCCCTAGGGTTTCGGTTTGGTGGTGACGGGAAGTATAATAGTATAACGGGCTTTTGTAAGGTATGACCTTAGAATACAACAAGGTATACGGCTAAGGTAATTTGGGCATAATAACAATACTGTTGAGAGTATTTCTACCAAGAGGTGGGGTATATACGAGACAACTCAACATTGGGGGTGTATACCCCTCGGCATACCCCACTAGGGGGGTACTCTCGGCAAAGGGGTGGGGAGGGGCTCTCGGCCAAAGTGCCAACTCAAAGGGGAGAGGGTGTTGGACGAAAACACCACACAAAGGGAGGGAGGATTTTTAACACTTAGGAAATATTTGGAATGGATGAAGAAGTCTTCCAAGGGGGGGTATTTATAGGTCTAGCAAAGGCCAACCAATGGCCAAGATCATGCCAAGTGCATAGCAAGTGTAGGGCCAAGATCTTGCCAAGTGCACCCTAACCAACTAACACACAAAATATCCTACCTACTACTTGACAAAATTGTCACCAAATCGTCCAAGCCAACCGCCCACACTCCATCAATGAGAGGGTGACAAGTGTCGCCCTCTCGTTGGTCCAAAATGTTTCGTCTCTCGTAAAAATCCGAAAAAATTAAAAATGACATAGCCGTAAATTCCCCTACGAAAGCTGTGAAAACGTTTCGTCGAAAAACGACTCTAAACGGGTGTTGTGAACAAAATAAATTCGGCCAAGCCACTTTACACTTCAAAAATTTTCTACGTACGTCCTTACGTACATACTCTGGAAATACGGGGTATAACAGTGCTCTTCCCGCTGTTTGGGATGAGTTCACAGAGGCCTTCCTGGATCACTTTTTGCCTCCTGAGATGAGGAGAGCCCGCGTGGATAGGTTATTGACTTTGAGACAGAATGGGAGGACTATCAGAGAGTACAACCTGGAGTTTGACTCGTTGGCCAGATATGCGATCACTATTGTGGCTGACATGGTGGATCGAGTTCACCGCTATGTGATGGGGCTAGACCATTATAAGATTACTGCATGCCTGGGAGTGGCCCTTCAGCCAGGTATGGATATTGCCAGGATGCAGGCTTATGCACAGGGGATCGAGGACAGAGAGAGGACCAGGCGGACCTGATCCAACCCGAGGCGGGGCAGCGATGGTTTGTGGTAACTTTCGAGGCGCACGGCCTCGGCGAAGCTAGGTCTACATTTCAGCCGACACAGAGTGCTCCTTCCCGGTCTTCTGGCAGGAGGTTTGATCGCCGGGGATATTCGGGAGCAGGTCAGGGCTCCAGGGCTGCAGGTTCACAATTGTCCGAGGGTAGTAGCCAGGGGAAGCCACATTTGCCTCGGTGTGGTCACTGTGGTAGGTTTCTTTTTGGAGAGTGTCGTACTACTTCGACAGCTTATTATGCTTGCGGCCAGCAGGGCCATTTGGTGAGAGACTGTCCGACCAGAGGTGGCACTGGTGGGATAGCACAGTCTACTGGATCAGTTTCGCGTTGTTCGCCTACCATAGCTAGACAGGATGTTCATGCACCGGCAGGCCGTGACAGAGGTCGTGGTGGAAGTTCCCAGTTTTAGCGGTCCTTTGACCCGCATATATGATTTTAGGTATATCTTTGACCATTTAGAGACTTGTATGCATGATAAGGTTGTTGTAAGTTTAAGTGTCATGAACGGATAATATTGAGACTATGTATATATGCTAGAAGGGGTTGGAAGTACGAAAAGATAATCCTTTTGAGCTTATGATGGATGGATATGTGTGTGCGAGGTAATAGGGCCATGAGTGGCATAATTAAGTTTCATTAAGTGTAGTTTTATGAGACTATATCGAGAAATATTAGATTGACTCCGAAAGAACATTCGGGGACGAATGTTTCTAAGTGGAGAAGAATGTTACACCCCGTAATCCCAGGACATGTATATAAGAACATACGTATGAAATCAGTACGTTAAGATTTGAGACTTGTAGAATTTATCGGAATTTTGGAAATGTTGGGAAATAAAATATTACGACAAATGGAAGGGTGACATGTGTCACCCCCCCCCCCTGGATGGTCTTGGTCGAATGGACCAAGGATAGAAAAGTTATTTGACCCAAAGCTAAGATGAACAAGTCTTGCAAGCTAGAGCTTGATATACTTGACTAAGTAAAATGAGCCACTTGAATAGATCTTTAAATGAAATGCATCCAAGCCACCCAATTGTTCTAATCTTGACCCTCCATGTTGTTATATAACCACACTAGTAGAAAGACAAGCTTCCCACACTTAGTAAAATTTCAAGAAAAACTTGTTCATGTCTTAAGTTGCTCTCGGGTTTGCCCCTCTTTGCAAGACAAAATTTTTCGTTTGTTGTTCTTAATTCACAATACTTAAACCCAAGGTTCCTAGGGGTATTATAAGGATATCTCAATAGAAAGATCCCGGAAATACGACGTTTTCACGTTAGTCGCAAGGCGAAAACCTAAGGCGTTCTTCAACTTTGAAGTTGGAAATTGAAGGAAAGTTGTTTGTGAACTTCTAAGGGCTTCAAAAAGCGGATTGGAGCGTAAAGGAAAGGAGCTAAGATTTCTAAGGAGCGACTTTAAATCTTGGAGTTATATAAGGGCTTATCAAGGTAACAACCTTGTCGTTTTAATGATTGAAGATTACTTATTGTTGTAGTTATGGATATTAGCAAGCATGAGGTATATATTATGAAGTTTGATAAGTGTTATGGATATTGGAACCACTAATCCGAAACTAGCATGTTTAGCCTTTGAGATTGAAATTCAATTTGATTATTAGTTTAGTCGTCGCATGTTATATAAAGAAGGAATTATAGTTGCTAAAGTTGTTTACGACTATGTAACATGTTAGACTTAACAACTTGGATTGAAAAAGAATTGGGAAGGACTTGGGATTTGTTATATTGGTGGCCGAATGCCCTTGTAAGTGTTGGATTGTTTTATATGAATTGTGGGGAAGAATTTTACACGTATTGTAAGGCGTGTAATCCCCTTTGGATAGCTACATTGTTGAGCCTTAAATGTGGCATGTTAGGTTATTGAATTCGGGCCTTTAAAAAGGTGGAAAAGTACGTAGAAACAAAGGAAGTGCTGTCCGAATTTCCGTAGAATTTGGTGACTTTACACTTAGAATATTCTATATTTGAAGCTAGAGGTTAATAGACGTATTATGACCATTATAGGTTGAAGTACTACGTATAGCGTATTCTACTTAAAGGATGGAATAGCTATCAAGGTTGAAGTACTTTGGAGCATTTTGCTACTTATCGATAATCGTCGCGAGGTATGTGAATCTCTTCCTTCTTTTGGCATGATTCTATGTATGAAATATACATGTGGTGTTATTTCATGATTCCTTCTACTCTTAGAATTTAAGAGGTATGTATGTTGATTTACTCTATGTAAAAGTTATTTCTAAGTTATCCTAAGTTTTTACCAAGTCTTATGGGGGATGTTGGTAAGAGTCGTTAGGAAGTATTTGGAGTCGAGTTGACTTTGCAAATTTACTGCACGAATGAGAATAAGTATCGAACAAGCCATTGCAGCATTAATAAAAGAAAATATATCGACAATCAATTATATTAAAATGAGTAGAATTCTCCATCTGCATAGAAACAAAGATAAGACAAAATTGTATTGCATTTTCTAGATCATGACTGCTTTAATAAGATCGTTATAAACGAGTATAACCTATTCACAACGCATAAAAGTATATGTTACTTAATTTAAAGAGTTTACGTTATGAAGTTTTAAGACCATGAACCTTGAATTCTTAAAAGGTTAAGAGACTTTATTTTTCAAGTTATGGGACTTGATTCTTAAAGGAAGGGATGACTTGATTTAAAAGTATAAAATACTTGATTTGGAAAGTATTGATTTCTTGATATTCTAGAGATAAGAGACTTGATTTCTAAAGTTAAGAAACTTGATTTCTAAAGATAACAGACTTGAAGTATTTTGAAAGTTATGCAACTTGATTTGAAAGTATAAGTCTCTTGGTTATAAAAAAGAATGAATTTATCTAAACCATAAATAGTTATAACGGCTTTATGGGAAGTTAGTTATAACGGCTTTATGGAAGGTTAAGAGAGTTGTCTATTTTGATTGATAGGCCTGAGTTGCCTAGGTTGTGAAATTAGTATTTACTTGGTTTCAAAGTATTGAATTGAATTTCTAAAGGTTTAGTAACTTAATTTGCAAAATAGACATGTCTTGATACTACGGGTGTTAGTATCTTGGGGTTTTATATAAAAAAGAGTCTTTTGAAAAGAATGGAAGTACGTAGTACTTTGTGTTAAATTCCCGTATTTTTATGTGATGTGGAAGTGCCTTGAGTTGATAAAATGAAAGTCTAAAAATTTTATGAACTTGCCTATGCCTGCTTGTGATAGCCTTTGAGTGCAAGTATTATATTTTTATGCTGTCGTGATTCTCAGTTGGAGGGTCGGCCGTCTTGTTGTAAATTTACTTGGACGTACCGACAGTGACGGAGGATTCCACGGGTATGCTTCCATTGTGATTGATCCTTGGACATGCTTATACGATGAGGGATTCCGGGGCATGCGACCAGGATGCGGGTTAAATTTCCGGATGCTATTATTACTCCATGGCCATGCTTATACGATTAGGGATTCCGGGGCATGCGACCATGTTATATGCTATTACTCCATGGACTAGCTCTCCATGAAGACATGTACCCGAGATGAGGGATTCCACGACCATGTTATATACGATTATTACCCCATGTATTAGCTCTCCATGAAGTCATGTACCGGAGATGAGGGATTCAACGGGCATTTGTGGGCTTGAGACCCTTACTGGACTGTGTAATGATATTTGAGGGCTTGTGTCCATAGCCCTGGTATGTCTATGTTCATGTGTTGAAATAGTCTTTAAACGGTAAAACTGACTTTCATTACTTCCACTTCGGCAAGGCACAATGTACTGTTATTTTGGTTATCATACATGTCTTCAGCTTTATTTTAGAATATTATGATTTCATTACAGTACTTTCAGTTCTACATACTTGGTACATATTTCGTACTGAAACCCTTCGGGGGGCTGCGTTCATGCCGCAGGTTGAGGTATATAGCTTGCTGATCAGCACTCTTAAGATCACTGTTCAGTTCTTGGAAAGCTCCATTTCTACAGAGGCTTTGTCTTTTGGTACGGTTCCCTGAGGTTGTAGATTTGTTGTACATTCAGGGGTATGGCTGGGCCCTGTCCCGTCACAATTATTATGTCAAAACTCTTAGAGGTGTGTAGTCATATCTTGTGGGTCGCTTTGTAAAAAAAAAAGAGGTAGCTGCTTTTGGATTTATATATATATCCCGGGAGGTAGCCTTATCGGCTAACCTGTTATTTATTTCTTGTTAAGTTCATGTATGTTCCACTGATTATCTTTGATATATACCTGTAAGGATGCCCAGGTAGGGCACCGCGCACCTGGCCCGGGTCGTGACAAAAGTGGTATCGAGCGCTTAGTCTCGAAAGTGTCTACAGACCGTGTCTAGTAGAGTCTTGGTTATTGGTGTGTTGTGCACCACATCTATAACCAGGAGGCTGCAGGACATTTAGGATTGGTTTCCATTTTTCTCTTTCTAAGATCGTGCAGTATAGCTGTCACAATAGCTTGAATCCTCTCTGACCTATTCTTATGTATCATTTATGCCTCCACGGAAGGCGACCAGGGCCCAGAAGGGAATGGCAGCAGCAGGAGCTGCTAGTGGTACACAGAGGGTTACCGACTGTGCTCGATTATGCCCGAGGTTACCAAGAAACCGACTTTCATTACTTCCACTTCAGAAGGCACAATGCATCGTTATTTTGGTTATCATACATGTCTTGACTTTATTTTAGAATATTATGATTTCATTACGTGATTTCGCCTACATACTTGGTACATATTTCAGACCGACACTTTCTGGGCCGTTCATGCCGCAGTTGAGGTATATAGCTTGCCGATCAAGACTCTTAAGATCACTGCTCGATTCTTGAAAGCTCCATTTCTACAGAGGCTTTGTCTTTTGGTACGGTTCCCTGAGGTTGTAGATTTGTTGTACATTCAGGGGTATGGCTGGGCCCTGTCCCGTCACAATTATTATGTCAAAACTCTTAGAGGTGTGTAGTCATATCTTGTGGGTCGCTTTGTAAAAAAAAAAAGAGGTAGCTGCTTTTGGATTTATATATATATCCCGGGAGGTAGCCTTATCGGCTAACCTGTTATTTATTTCTTGTTAAGTTCATGTATGTTCCACTGATTATCTTTGATATATACCTGTAAGGATGCCCAGGTAGGGCACCAATCGCGGGCACGGGGTCGGGTCGTGACAAAAGTGGTATCAGAGCAGTTAGTCCTTGGAAAGTGTCTACAAACCGTGTCTAGTAGAGTCTTGGTTATCGGTGTGTTGTGCACCACATCTATAACCAGGAGGCTGCAGGACATTTAGGATTGGTTTCCATTTTTCTCTTTCTAAGATCGTGCAGTATAGCTGTCACAATAGCTTGAATCCTCTCTGACCTATTCTTATGTATCATTTATGCCTCCACGGCGCCACCGTGGCCCGTATGGAATGGCGCAGCAGGAGTCGCTAGTGGTACACGTAGGGTTACCAGACTCGTGCCCAGATTATGCCCGAGGTCAGGCTCAGCGCGAGTTCAAGCCACGCCGATGACAGAGGAGCCGAGAACAGCCGCAGCTCTAGAGTTTCCGATACCCGAGCCTCCAGTTCCATGGCCAGGGGCAGAGTTTAGAGATTATGGAGAGCAGATCAGGTTATTGACTAGCATAGTGGTAGGCAAACGACAGAGAGTGTAACTAACCCTAGAGCCGACAGTTTGAGGATTCAGGATTTTCTGGGTTGTAATCCACCCGAGTTCTATGGTTCGAGATCTGAGGATGATCCTCAGGAGTTCGTTCGGCAGATACATCGGACTATGCAGGTTCTTAGGGCCTCGGAGACAGTCGGTTGTGTTAGCTTTTTACCAGTTACGCGATATTGCATTGAACTGGTTTGAGTCATGGGAGCTGTCTAGAGGTGTGGGTGCTCTTCCCGCTGTTTGGGATGAGTTCATAGAGGCCTTCCTGGATCAATTTTTGTCTCCTGAGATGAGGAGATCCCGCGTGGATAGGTTCTTGACATTGAGACATAATGGGAGGACTATCAGAGAGTACAACCTGGAGTTTGACTCGTTGGCCAGATATGCGATCACTATTGTGGATGACATGGCGGATCGAGTTCATCGCTATGTGATGGGGCTAGACCGTTATATGATTACTGCATGCCTGGGAGTGGCCCTTCAGCCAGATATGGATTTTGCCAGGATGCAGTCTTATGCACAGGGGATCGAGGACAGAGAGAGAGGACTGCCAGACACGCCCACCCAAGAGGCCGGGACGCACGGTTGTGGTAACTTTCGAGGTCGACAAATTTCGAAGAAAGTTAGGTCTACATTTCACCGACACGCAGTGCTCCTTCCCGTCTTCCGCGAGGTTTGATCGCCCGATATTCGGAGCGTGTCGTGGCCGCAGTTCACAATTGTCCGAGGGTAGTAGCCATGGGAAGCCACAATTGCCTCGGTGTGGTCACTGTGGTAGGTTCCATTTTGGGGAGTGTCGTACTACTTCGACAACTTGTTATGCTTGCGGCCAGCAGGGCCATTTGGTGAGAAACTGTCCGACCAGAGGTGGCACTGGTGGGATAGCACAGTCTACTGGATCAGTTGCGAGTTGTTCGCCTTCAATAGCTAGGCAGGATGTTCATGCACCGGCAGGCCGTGACCGAGGTCATGGTGGAAGTTCCCAGTTTTAGCGGTCCTTTGACCCGCCTATATGATTTCAGGTATATCTTTGACCCTTTAGAGACTTGTATGCATGATAAGGTTGTTGTAAGTTTAAGTGTCATGAACAGATAATATTGAGACTATGTATATATGCTAGAAGGGGTTGGAAGTACGAAAAGATAATCCTTTTGGGCTTATGATTGATGTATATGTGTGTGCGAGGTATTAGGGCCATAGGTGACATAATTAAGTTTCATTAAGTGTAGTTTTATGAGACTATACCGAGAAATATTAGATTGACTCCGAAAGAACATTTGGGGATGAATGTTTCTAAGGGGGGAAGAATGTTACACTCCGTAATCCAGGACATGTATATAAGAACATACGTATGAAATCAGGACGTTAAGATTTGAGGCTTGTAGAATTTATCAGAATTTTGGAAATGTCGGAAAATGAAATATTACGACGAATGGGAGGGTGGCACGTGTCACCCCCCCCCCCCCCTTGGATGGTCTTGGTCTAATGGACCAAGGATAGAAAGGTCATTTGACCCAAATCTAAGATGAACAAGTCTTGCAAGCTAGAGCTTGATATATTTGACTAAGTCAAATGAGCCACTTGACTAGATCTTTAAATGAAATGCATCCAAGCCACCCAATTGTTCTAATCTTGACCCTCCATGTTGTTATATAACCACACTAGTAGCAAGACAAGCTTCCCACACTTAGTAAAATTTCAAGAAAAACTTGTTCATGTCTTAAGTTGCTCTCGGGTTTGCCCCTCTTTACAAGACAAATTTTTTCGTTTGTTGTTCTTAATTCACAATACTCAAACCCAAGGTTCCTAGGGGTATTATAAGGATATCTCAATAGAAAGATCCCGGAAAAGCGACGTTTTCACGTTAGTCGCAAGGCGAAAACCTAAGGTGTTCTTCAACTTTGAAGTTGGAAATTGAAGGGAAGTTGTTTGTGAACTTCTAAGGGCTTCAAAAAGCGGATTGGAGCGTAAAGGAAAGGAGCTAAGATTTCTAAGGAGCGACTTTAAATCTTGGAGTTATATAAGGGCTTATGGACCCCACAAAACGTAAAATTCCTCGGGTGGGCCCTACGTGACCAAATCCGTAAAAATAAATTTCCATAATGTTAATAAACTCCATACTCTTCAAATAAGGCATTTTTGAGAATCCAATTCTCATCAACGAACATTTTTCCTTTCCGACGTTCGGAAGATTTTCCTTCGGAAAAACAATTCTTCCTTTCGTACCAATTTTCAAGTCTTGTGTTCTCGCGTCCATTCTCTTACACATGTCCTGGAATTACGGGGTGTAACAATCTAGCAGACCCGTTTACTAAACCATTAAGCTTGGTGAAGCATAATGGTTATTTTGAGAACATGGGTATTAGATATGTTGGTGATTGACTCTAGACCAAGTGGGAGATTGAAAGTATATGTATGTCATAGAGACAATATGTATTATGACACAATGTACTTTATACACATTCATATTTATATTAATGATGATTAATATTATGGAATTTGCATTTGTTGAATTATTAATTTATTGTTTATAATATTCTATAAATGCATCCCTAGAGGTTACATGTTTATTAATGATGTGAGAATTAATGTTATAACGTAACTCTTAAATTAACTCGACTAATGATCATCGAAATTGAGATATCGATGATATGCGATACGTCGACATGTGGTTTGCATCATATCCTTAGGGGATGTAGTATGTCTCACTTGCTACGAGTTATGACAACTCGTGATGAATACATGGATACTTGTTGAAGTTTTGGTATGCCCTGTTGATGTATTGTTTTGTTATATGTCTATAATGTCATCGGCGTATGGGAGATAAAAGTCCTTAGATTTGAGGTCAATATCATCTTGTTTACGGAGTAATGTACTTTGAACCTGTCCTACGCTCAAATTCCTTATAGGTTGAGACGCGGCTTATTTTGGGTACATTACGAAGTAGATTAAAGGTGGTATGTGAGCCAAGAAAAGATTCATTCCTTGAATTTATATTCGAGTGAACACTCAGGTACTCATATGGTATTAGGTTGACTAAGTCATTGACCAATGCAATGGACGTGTCTGTGACATGGTCCTGTTGTCAACTAATATAGATGAATTATAATAATCAAGTAATTTAGATCGATACTTAACAGATCCTAAGCTTGATTGAGTGTGTCAAGAATGAAATGATTTTATCTTCTCACATATAGGTTCAGTTCACATATTTTGTGTAGCTAAACTTTACATATTGAGTTCGTCTTCCACAGCTTCAGAGTTCCGTGAAGATCCTAATGTAATTAGTAACGATATGTAAAGGCCTGAAGGGTAACGCTAAGTCAAATGTTCCGTCGATTGAAGGATGTAATTAGAAGGAGATTATACCTATATGTTCGGTTGATGACCGGGACATTAAAATGGGAAAAAACTGAAAAATAGGACAGGACCGCGGGTGCCAAGAACACTGGGAAGCACCGCGTGCTCGACGGATTCTCGCGATCAATTTTGCGATCGATTTTCACTGGGCCCAGCCCACGGAAACCCTAAACCTCTATTTTGCAATTATAAATAGATGGCTTACCTCCCAGTCCAAGTGATATACAAAACCTAAGAGAGGTCAATCTCTTCTAAAGCTCTGTCAGAATCTCTAGCATTCCTGACTTAGCAATTACATCAAAGTTCTATAACTTGCAAATCGAGGGATGTTTGCGTGTGCACCCTCGGACTACACAAAGTTCCAGAAGATTCAACTGCTTGGCTGATTGCTTCGATAATGTAAGTCTTCTGTCGAAGTTTTACATTATTCTTTGTGTTTGTATTTTTTCTATTACTTATCATACTGCAGTTCGACCGTCATCGGGTTTGAAACATAAATTTTTAAATTTCTCTGCGTGTACGAACCCGGCGTAAACACCTACAACCAAGCCTGTATTATTGTCCTGGGCAGTGAAACCTTCCTTGAATTTCAAAGTTCCGATATCCTTTGAATTGTGGTTGTCTATTGCTTCCATTTCGTAAGGACATTCTTCGGGCAGTTTTGAACTTTGAACACCAGGTTTTGTAGGCTGTTGTTTTAAAATAAAAGTTGTCAAAATAGTATGTTTGTAGGTTCAGGCAGTGGTGGAGCCAGTATTTTCACTAAGGGGATTTAAAATATGTAGAAGGCAAGGGGATTCAACATCTATAATATATCATAAAAAATAGTTTTGACCTTGTATATACAATGTAATTTTTCAACGAAGGGGTTAGAATGTGCCCCCTTAGCTCTGCCCCTGGACCAGGCACTCAGCTACCTGAGCCACTGAAAGAAGAACAAAAAATGTCAGCACAATCAGAGAAAAAAAGGTTTTTTCATAGCCACACTTATAACATTTTGGTACTCCTCAAACATTGGTGTTTCTCTTAAACAAATTATTACTCTCAAATTATGGATTTAAATTCCCAATTTTCCTAACAATGTTGTCATATGATAGCTTGTGTTGTTCTTAGCTATGTGTCAATTGTTTTCTTAAAAATTGCACCTTTTCAAAGGATTAAATCAAGGTCTCAATTCTTTAGAATTGCAACACTTAGTGTTGTATTTTGTGGGTCTGTTGTTGGTGGCAATATTTCTTTAAGGTATTTACCTGTTTCATCATTGTCTCTGTTTATGTGCCCTCTATTCTAGTCTGAATTAAAATTACTAACCCCTCAACAGGTGACGTGGAACAAGTCGTTCCGGAACCGCGTGGAAAGCCAAAAAAATAACACCAAAAGTGCTCCAAACAGCACATATGCCATGTGGTTATTAATGACAATTTATTACAACAACTGAAATTTTATAACGTGGAGTCTGGTGAGTATAGAGAGTACGTAGATCTTATTTTTACTAAGTAGAGCGATTGTTTTCGAGGTTAGAGCGACAATTTATTATACTTTTGAAATATTTTATTTTTCCTTTTAGGTTTTTGTTTTTCTTTTCTCGTTCTTCTTCTTTCTCCCTTTTGTATCTTCTCTCTTTTGAGGTACCCAGAGGTCAGATCTAATTTCCGACACCGACCATCTAGCTCCCTATCATCTTTTTCCTCATTCACACCATTCTCTTTTTCTTTGTAAATAAATTTAATTAAGTATATCGTGATATACACGGCATATACAATGCCTTGTGTACCGTGTATATCACGAAAACACAAGACAATTTTATCATATTTGGACCGTGATATATACGGTGTACACAGTCGTGTACATCACAGGTTGAAGATCTATATTTGGTGTTGTATTTGTATTTAATTAGTATTGTACACTTACCATAATTGTAGGATTCTTGTACAAATAGAATAAGATTTTGGGAGTAGAGTAGGAATATGATTTTTCATATTATGGATATTGTAAATTATATATATACTCATTCATTAATGAAAATAATCAAGGGGATTATTTATTCCATGGTATCAGAAGTCTAGGTTTAAACCACTTCTTCCGAAATCATCTTCTGCTGCCTCGGTTTCCGTGACTCTTCTCAGAATCCGTGCACTTCTTCCTCCTTTCTTCCCAAATTTTCTTTCAAATCCTAATTCACCTATTGTTCTTTCGTTATATCTACATCGAAGAACACATTTCATCTTGCCCTTATTTTTTCCAACATCAAGAACCACACCCCTCTTGTTCTTAAGATGAAAAACGTCCAATATATGATGTGGACAAAATCTGAACCTTTCAAAAACCAAAGAAAGATATACGAAAATATGGTCCTCAAATCACGAGGGTTAGCACAAAAGGAAATAATCATACGTTTACTTCAAGTACGGATGAACTTGTGGTACAACCACACATCAATGGTTATCATGAACACTCTGCACATATGAGGTTTCAAGAAGTTGATTCCTCCAATCATGAAATGAGGATAAAAAAATAAAACAATTGGTTCAAAATACAAAGCATGCAATGCTACATTGGTTCTAGATGACATAAAACACATTTGATCCTCATCTCTAAAAAAACATTCCCAAGGTATTATGACCAAGTCACATAAAGCCTCCCAGGATCAAAAGGAAGAGATATCCACACATCTTGGTCAAGATCACAACTATTTACCCCATAAGAACCCCCTTCAACATAAGATGCACCCAAAATACAAACACGAGCATCATCATATCCAAATAGATAGTAGGAAATTGTGTCACTCAAAACAACTTCTTCATTTATAGTGTCCTCAAATGTAGCTTCACTATCAGGTTCAAGAACAAAATCAAGCATGCTACTACAATTTTGGTCACATAAAGAAGAATTAGCAATTTGTAAACAAGTTTCACCTATCCTTTTCAAACACTTCTTCTCCGCAAGTGTATTATCATTTCCTAAAGGAAGATCTTTATCATAGGGAAGAGCGTCATCATTCCACATTGGATTACTATAGACTTTGTAACCCCTAAATTTGGCGACACCTACCACACCACAAAATAAGTGAGCATGTACATCGTCATCAACAATCATGTCATTATTCTTAAGGAAAGAGTAATCGTCTAAAGTTGGTGAGTGAAGGCGTGTAATGTCACTCCAAAAAGGATCAATGTCATGACTCTTTACATGGTACACAACACTATCATAACCTTGAGTCTCATCAAAAGTCAATAAGGTAAGATCAAAGGACTCGTCTTCATATGTGTCAAATATGAGTGGTGTGTCATACTCATTCAAAGGATCAACTTTATCAATATCATCACTAATCGGGGGTTCATTGAGACCAGGCGGGTTGGGGGCCAGTACCCCGAGGCCCACTGTCAGCTCCAACTTCTTCAAGCAGTAAATCAGGTGATACAGATTACAACCTATTTTTCGAGACTACTGAGGAAGAAGAGACCCCTTCTATTGACAAAGAAACTGAAACACAAGATTCCCCATCTCACTCTGAACCCTCTGTTTCTGTTACGCATAAGTCGTCTGAAGAGGAAGAAATTCCTGATGATACATGTTACACCCCGTAATTTCAGGACATGTATATGAGGACGTACGTAAGAAAACAAGACTTTAAATTTGAAATGGAAGAAAGATTTGTTTTTCCTAAGGAAATTATTCTGAACCTCATGAAGGAAAAATGTTTATTAATGGGAATTGAGTTCCCAAATTTGATATTTGAGACTTATAGAATTTATTGGAATTATGGGAGGTGAAATATTATGGACCAATAGGAGGGTGACACGTGTCACCCCCATATGCCCATGTTGGGCGAGAACATGAAGGCCAAGTGGCCAAGTGGATGCTTGATATTGTTGACTACAATCTTAGCCACACATTTGTTTTAATCTCAACCCTTAGTTGTATTATATATTCATACTAGTAGTAGCAAGACTCAACACTTAGAAAAATTGCAAGAACTTTGTTGCACATTGAGTTGCTCTCGGGTTTGCCCCTCCAAGAACAAGAAAAATTCTTCAAATGTTGTTGATAAATTCCCAAACTCAAACCAAGTATCCATAGTGGTATACCAAGCATAACCAAACTCCTAAATCCCGGAAATAATACGTTAATCCATTAGTCGCAACATGAAACCCTAAGGTGTTCTTCATATTTTGGGTTGGAATTTGAAGAGAAGTTGTTTATGAAATTCTAAGGGTTGCTTGGAGTGGATTGAAACGTAAAGAAGAGGAGCTAAAGTTTCTAAGGATCGAATTTTAATCTTGGATTATATTTGGGCTTATTGAGGTAAAAATCTCCGTCTTCTTAATGTAATTGAAGATTACATGTTATAGTAGTTGATAAACGAGGATGTTATATATAGAATGAAGATTGAAAAGATTTGGACCATGTTGAGATGTTAAAACTGAAATATGGCATGTGAGCCATTAAAGTTGTTAATTAATTTGATTGTTAGTTATAATCGTTACATGTTATATAAGCAAGGGAATATAGTTGTTATAATTGTTATGACTTACACAACATGTTGAAATAACGACTTGGATTGAAAGGAATTAAAAAGGGCTTTATGTTGTATTGAAGTTGGTTGTGGCCGAGAATGGCCTTAAAAGTTGGTTAAATGGACTAATTAATGGACTAGTTATATATGAATTATGAGGCCGAATTTTACACGTCCGGCTAGGCGTGTAATCCCATTTGGTTAGCTGATTTGTTGAGCCTTAAATGTGGCGTATTGGTTATTGATTTCGGGCCTTGAAAAAGGTGGAAAAGTACGTAGAAACAGGGGAAGTGCTGCCCAATTTTCCGTAGAATAAGAGGCATTATACTTAGTATTATTCTACCTTAAAAAGCTAGAAGTTTATAGACGTATTATGGTCATTATAGATTGACATTCTACGTGCGGCATATTCGACTTAGCGAGTGGATTAAGACGAAGAGGTATGTGAAACTTTCCCTATCTTCTTGAGCATGAGTTTTATGAATGTATAGTATGATTGACGTACATGTTTTAAATGAATTCGGTTTCATTTTGGTATCATTGACTTGAGTAAAAATGTCCAAGTTTAGTTGAGTTGGAGAGTTAAACTCACTTGATTTTAAAGGATGTAAATGCCTTAGTTTTCAAAAAGACATAAAGTGTTATAATGACTTTATAGGAAGTTAGTTATAACGACTTTATGGAAAGTTAAAAGAGTGGTTTACTTGATTGATTTAAAAAGAGGATAAATGACTTGATTTCAAGAAAAGTATCTTGACTTGAAAGGTGGACATGCCTTGATACTACGGGTGTTAGTATCTTGGGGTTATTACATGAAAATGGTCCTTTTTAAAAGAATAGAAGTACGTAATACTTTGGGTTAAATTCTCGGATTTTTACATGATGGTGCCTTAAGTTTAATTAATGAGAGTTAAAGATTGTTAACTTGCATATGTTTGCTTATGATAGCCTCTATGGTGCAAGTGTTATATATCTACGCTGTCGTGCCTCTCATTGGAGGGCCGGTCATCTTGTTGTGTATTTTATTTGGACATGCCGACAGTGATGAAGGATTCCACGGGTATGCTCCCACTATATTGCTCCATGGACATGCTTACACGATGAAGGATTCCGTGGGCGTGCGGCCATGATGCGGGTTTGATCCCCGGTTGATACTATTATCCATGGAGTAGCTCTCCATGAAGACATGTACCCGAGATGCAGGATTCCACGGGCATGTTATATATATATATAAATTATACTTTGTGCATGCCGACGGTGACGAAGGATTCCACGGGCACACTTTGATATTGTGGGCTTAAGACCCATGGTTAGATTGGCTTAATGATACTACGGGCGGGTGACCCTAATTTGATCATAAGCTTCCTATTTTTAAACGGTAAAGTTTACTCTTATTTACTCTCATTATTAATAAGGCACAATGTAGTGTTAATTTGGTTATCATACATGTCTCCAGCTTTATTTTAGACTATATGATTTCATTACAGTACTTTCAGTTTCACATACTTGGTACATATTTTGTAATCGACCCTTTCTGGCCGCTCATGCCGCAGGTAGAGGTACACCGTTTGCTGATCCTCGCTCTTAGGATCACTGTTCAGCTTTTTGAGAAGCTTCATTACTCCGGAGGCTTATCTTTTGGTACGGATCCCTGTTGTTGTAGGTTTATGTACATTTCAGGGGTATGGCGGGGCCCTGTCCCGTCACAGTTGATATGTCAAAACTCTTAGAGGTTTGTAGTCATGTTTTGTGGGTTGGACTTGTAAAAGATGTATCTCTTTTGTTATGTATATATTAGCAAGGTGGCCTTGTCTTCTAGCCTGTTTCTTATTCACATTACTGCATGTCTATGAGCTTTATTTATATTCCGCTGGTTACCTCTGATGTATACCTGTAAGGGTGCCCAGGTAGGGCACCAGTCGCGGACCCGGGGTCGGGTCGTGACAATACACAATTGAAAAGATTCTTTCAAAGAGGAATGACTCAAAGAACCAGACATCAAGCTGATGAAGATGTTGTCCCAGATGTCACATCATCTCCAACAACATTTCATTCGACTTCTACAGAAGCAGGTTCCCCTTTTTCCCCCCAAAGTCCAGAATCGGTGAGTCCTGACTTATCTGAGTCAGATAATGAGGTAACTGCTTTTTCTAACAGATTCTATACCAAAGAGAAGCATGATAACTGGAGAAATTTTAAAAATATGGTAATCAAGCCAGAAAGAGAATTAGATGTTGATGCTTGTAATGAGTATGGTATTGTTGAGTTTCTGAAGGACAGACGATTGTTAGGATCTATCACTGACAACGAACCTTATGTTGATGAGGTTGTAAAATTGTTTTATGCCAATTTGGACTCTGATATAGAGAATCCCTCTTCTAAGAAGTATGGAAAGGTTTATCTCTATAATAAAGTTTACTGTTTCACCCCCTCAATAAAAAATGAATGCATGAGATTTAGTGAAGAGCATGTGATAGCAACAGAAAGAGGAGTTGCTGATAAGGATACAATGATAGAATATCTCACAGGAGGTGACACATGTATTATGATCCTACAAGAACTCTTTTGTTTTTGGAAACAAATCAAGACACGTTTTATATGTGATTTTATGAGTTTAACCTCAAGATCAATGTAACATTTTCCCATTGTCTTTGATCTAATCATAAACTACATACAAAATTTAGTTTTGTGTCAAAAAATAAGAATACTTATTTAGCATCTTCATAATTCTTGATACTCCTATAGCATATGAACGATATCATATTCAAAGAGCTTTGCTCATTTGCACAGTTGCCAACTATTTTTAGAAAAGACTTTGTCTTATTTTGATACTTCATTTGTATGATATCTAATATCATCGCAGAGAACGTTATCGCTTTTTGAAAAACATGTTCTTATTTTAGGATCATACATGAGTCAATACAAAATTAAAACCATCAAAATCAGTAAACACGATCAGATTCTGATAATTACAGAGGCAAATATCACCCAAAATGTTAGAGACATTTGAGCCGACATTCACCCATCAGTGTCGATTCAGAGATTACAGAGACCAAGAAAGTTCTTCAAACTTAAAAATCTCTCATGATCCAAAGCTTTTGTAAAAATATCAGCTAGTTGATGAATATTATCAACATGTTCAATTTGAACTAGTTGTTTTCAACCAAATCTCTTAACAAATGATGTCTAATATCTATATGTTTTATACGAGAGTGCTGAACAAGATTTTTGGAAATATTTATTGCACTCAAGTTATCACAATACAAAATTAAGATAATATTTGAAAAACCATAGTCGTCTAACATGTGTCGTAACCATATCAATTGAGAACAACAACTTTCAGCTGCTACATATTCAGATTCAGCAGTTGAAAGTGAGACACAGTTTTATTTGCGACTATACCAAGATACTAGGTTATTGCCAAGGTAAAAACATCTTCCACTCGTACACTTTCTATCATCCACATCATTAGCCCAATCTGAGTCACTATACCCTATTAAATTAGGGTTAGTGTCTTTGAAATACCAAATTCCCAGCTCACATGTGCCGAAAACATATCAGATGACACATTTTAAGACATTCAAGTGGGAGATTTTAGGATAGGATTGGAGTTGAGCACACACACAAACACTAAACATTAGATCAGGACGACTAGTAGTGAGATACAAGAGACTACCTAGCATAGACCGATACAATGCTGGGTCGACATTTCACTAACACCGTCTTTGCATATCTTCTGTGTTGATCCCATTGGATTCCTCATCTGTTTAGCATTCTCCAATCCAAACTTCTTAACCAAGTTCTTGGCGTACTTGCTCTGGGAGATGAAGATTTCATCTTCATTTTGCTTTATCTGCAAACCTAAGAAAAAAGTTAATTCCCCTATCATGCTCATCTCAAATGTGGAGGACATATCTTCGACAAATGTCTTAAGGTGGGACTGTGAAGTCGAACCAAAGACTATGTCACCTACATAGATTTGAGTAATGACCATATCTACTCCGTGATGTTTTATAAACAATGTACAATCCGTTTCACCACGTTTAAAACAAAGTTCAAGAATAAACTGAGTTAAACGACTATACCATGCTCGAGGTGCTTGTTTCAATCTATATAAAGCCTTTTTGAGCTTGTATACATACTGAGGATGGTGAGGATCTTCGAATCCTTTGGGTTGTTCAACATAGACTTCTTTGTCAAGGTAGCCATTCAAGAAGACACCTTTAACATCCATCTGATGGAGAGTGATCTTCAGACATTAAGCTACATCAAGTAACAGCCTAATCGACTCAATTCTGGCAACAGGAGGAAAGGTTTCGTCGTAGTCAATTCCTTCGATCTGTGTGTATCTTTGAGCAACTAGTCTTGCCTTGTTTCTTACAACAGTTCCAGATTCATCTGTATTATTTTTAAAGATCCATTTAGTTCCAATAACATTAGTATTATTTGGGCGAGGAACTAAATCTCAGACTTCATTTCTCATGAACTGTTCAAGTTCTTCTTGCATAGCTTGTATCCAACAATTGTCCTTGAGTACTTCTCCTACATTCTTTGGTTCTAGAGTAGATACATAACAAGAAAGACTTACCTTTTGATACATGGTAGACATACACATATATCTGACCATATCTCTGTAATTCCGAGGCTCTTTCCTTCTTGTTCTTAAACCTTCAAACACTTCTCCTATCACTTGACCTGTAGGATGATTCTTTCTAATCCTAGATGAGGGATCCCTGCGTACTGGGTCTTGCAACTCAACATTTGATTCCTCATCTGCACCTTATGTGTCCTCGGTTTCAGACTCAGGTGTTGCTTCAGATGTCGTGACATTTGGGGCAACATCTGAATCTTCTGCATTCTGCTCATTCTCCATTGTATTCACAATGTTATTTTCAGGCATTTTTCCTGCAATATCAGAACAATCATCGAAAACAACTTTAACAGGCTCTTGTACAGTTTTGGTTCTAAGATTATACACACGGTAAACATGCCTATTTTGAGAATAACCGACAAAGACTCCTTTGTCACTTTTAGAGTCAAACTTGGCTAGTTGTTCTCTATCATTTAAGATGTAATAGACACACCAAAATACATGAAAGTAACACAAATTTGGTTTCATTCCATTTAACAGCTCGTAGGGTGTCATTTTAGTTCCTTGTCTAAGATAGACTCTAATAGTTATGCGACTTGCTGTATTTAAGGCTTCATCCCAAAAATATTTTGATAATTTCGTAGAACTCAACATGAATCTAGCCATCTCTTGTAAAGTCATATTCTTCCTTTCTGCTACACCATTCTGCTGGGGAGTTTTGGGACCAGAAAATTCATGAAAAATACCATTTTTCTCACAAAATGTTGAGAACATATTATTCTCAAATTCTTTTCCATGATCTGACTTAATTCGAAAAATGGAAGAATGATACAGATTCCTTACCCTAGAGTGTAACACTTTGAACATGCCAAAAGTTTGAGACTTTTCTTTCAATGACATAAGAATCACTTTGGGTACCTGGAAAAGTCATCTACAATCACATAAGAATATCTCATGTCTCCTAGGTTGTCTACCTCGATTGAACCCATAAGATCCATGTGCAAAAGCTGAAAACAGTGAGACGTACCTGAATATTGTCCGTCACTTTGGGTAACATTATGGGAGACACGAGTTTGCTTACCTTTTAGACAATCTTCACAAACCACTGTTTTACCTTTAGGACTTAGTTTAGGAATGCCTCTTACTGCCTCATAAGAAATTAATCTTTCAAGGTTACGGTAGTTGACATGACCTAATTTTTGATGCCACAAGGTAGTGTCATCTGTCATAACATTATTGCATATCTCTTGTTCTCCAATAAGATAGCAATTGTCGCATGTCCTTGTACATGTCATTACACATTGGTTAGCTTCATTTGTAACTATACAAGCATACTTATTAAACATTACCTCTAGACCGTCATCAGACAATTGACTTATACTGACTAGGTTAGCTATTAATCCATCAACATGTAAGACATTTTTCAAGGATGGAACACCTGGAACATTTAAAGTTCCTTTTCCTATGATTTTACTTTTGCTTCCACCTCCATAAGTAACATTTCCCCCATTGAGTGACTCGTAGTTCCTTAGGAAGTCCTTTGTCCCTGTCATGTGATGAAAGCACCCACTATCAAAGTACCATGAACCTGAAATGTTAGTCCTTAAAACAGTTATTGCAACATTACATTTCACATTCATTTTGGGCATCCAGACTTTCTTAAAATATTTTCCCTTTTTGCCTTCAGGAATGTTGCTTTGAGTGTTGTCCGGAATGTTGGACAGTTGTCTCGACAACATTCTGCTCCTGGAATTCTGAAGTTTGCGATAATATGGTCTTATGTGCCTAGAGGAATTACAATAATGACACACAAACTTCATGTCATTTGACATGACTGGGAGCTTGTCTTCAGATCCTTTCTCTTTTACAAAACCTATTCTCCCGGATTTGTCAAACAAATTAGAGCATATTGAATTTAGCGAGTTCTTGTACCCAATACATGCATGTGGTGGTTGACTAACACTCAGAATTTCATCCAATTTGGAGGTACCTGTATTGAGCTTATAGAAGGTTGCTTCAGATAAATCCAACTTTGCACTAATCTTACCGAATTCAAGATCCTTTTTGGTAAGTGTAACCTCTAAGTGGGTTATTGTGTCTTTTAAACCTGCATTCTCAAGATTTAAAGTTTTTAACTTTGAGTCAAGTTGTTTCGATTCTATGATTAAGTCTTTACAAAGTTTTTGTAAGTCCTTAATCATGTCATCCTTAGGATCAACTTGATTGTCAAAGCTAGTCTCACTACAAGAAATAACACTAGTAAAACAATTAACATCAGGATAATTAAAATATTCATACCTTTCGGATGTTTCTGGACCTGCAGATGTCATCGCAGATGTTGACGCAAATGTGGTGACATTTGGGACAACACCGTCGATGACATTTTCATCGTCTGAGAGTGACAACAGAACAAAGTGGCCAACATTGCTTGTGACTCTATTTCTTGGTCCTTCCTCTTCTCCTTCTTCGTCACTAAGAGAAACCCACAAATTCTTACCAAATTTTCTCAAGGTATTTGCATATTCATTTGCATAATGACCCCATCCTGAACATGCATGACACTACACAGATTCGAGTTGCCTAGGATCAAATTTGGTGCGCTCTGAGTTGGTTCTCCTTAGTTGATTTCCTTTTTGCACTATATGAAGGGGATTAGTGGACTTTTGATTGAAGCATTGGTTTTGGTGCTCTTTGAATTTAAATTTATTTTTATCATTATTGAACTTCCTTACCATCGAATTGTATTTTCGAGTAAGGAGGGCAACATTGCACCATCACCAATTTCTTCAAGATTTTCATCCTCATCATCGATGTGACTCTCTAAGGATTTTTCTTGAAGTGCTATATATTTGCTTTTATACAATGTCCTTTGATTCTCCATATTCATCTCATGAGTTTTGAAAATACTCGTTAAAGTATGAAGGTCTATTGTAGCAAGATTGTGAGCTTCTTCAATCAAACATATCTTTATTTGAACTTTTCAGACAGAGAACGAAGTGTTTTTTCCACAAGTTGATTGTTGGTTAACGGTGAACCAAGAACTTGACATTCATTAGAGATGTCAATCAACTTTTCAAAATATGTTTTAATATCCTTCGTCTCTTCCATCCTTAAACATTCATATTTACTCATGAGCATACGAAGCTTCGTTCGACGAACACTAGAGATACCTTCACAACGGGTTTGCAAAGTATCCCAAACATCCTTGCATGTAGAACAATTTTGTATGAGCTTGAACATGTAGAGATCAACCCATGCAAAAATAGCATTTAAGGCTTTTTCATTGAAGCTTGCATCGTTGGTTTCTTCCACACTCCATTCAGATTCAGGCTTAACAAGAATGTCACATTTCTCATCCGGTGGTAACATTGGAACATTATATCCATTGGTAATAGATCTCCATGCTCTAATATCAATGGATTTGATATGAGAGCGTAGGCAAATTTTCCAATAGCCATAGTTTGATCCATCTAAAATAAGAAGTCTACCAATTATTGGATTAGCCGGATCCATAATTTATATAACAAGACCAAATACTTATTATGTCAAGTGTAGGCTCTGATACCACTTGTTGGGTCTCAAGAGTTATACTATGGAATAATCAAAAGCAAACAGTAAGTAAAATTGCTTGTTCGCTAAACTAGTTTGCAAATGTCGTTAACAATGTCGTCTGGTAGAACTGACGATACTTAGATAAAACAAGAAAACATTTGAAGAGTTAAATAGCAACGGAAATAATAAAGACACAATGTTTAATTTACATAGGTTATTTATTAATATAACCTATGATGGTCAATGACCAAAGGTATTGTATATATATATATATATATATATATATATATACAATTGAATATATTCTTTCTTTTACAATATTACAAGTTAATACAAAAGGAATAAAAAGATGAAGTCGCAGGTGACTTACATGCCTGAAAATCTAACTAAGTAGATATAAACAACATCTTATTATAATTGCTTCAAAGAACTAAACTAGAATCTAGGAAGCAACTATAATGTTGGATAAAATGTCGTCGAAAAGCTCAGGCAACACAATGATTCAGTCTCAGATTGTGATCTTTTTTAGAGCTCTCTCTTGATCTTTTTCTCTTGCAATTTCTGGATATCGATTCCTTGATGTAGCCTCTCTATTTATAGTAGATTCTTCCTTGAAATGCTCAATGAATCGTTGTGGAAGTTGAGCAAAAGGTTGGCAGTTTGACCAGATTTGTTGGAGACGAAACTGGAGCAAAATTCTCCAACTTCTTGAACTTGTTCCCCAAGTTTAGCAACGCCTTTGGACTTGGTCTTCCCACATGTATAATCAGCTCAACAAGTTCCTTATTAGGTCAATTTACCATCGTGGTAAAAATCCCACGAGATAAGCTTCATTTCGTGAAGAAGGGCAAAACTGTTATAAGAATGTTGGTCCGAATGTCAAGGACATTTGTTCCAACATTTTCTGACTTTAACTTAGTGCTGAAAATATTTGTTAGGTAAAATGTCATAACATAAAACCCAACATTAACATCAAGTTTTGGTTTTCATCAGTAATTATAATTCTGAAAATAATTGAACTAGATCATGACGAGCCTGTTTATGGTGTCTTTTATTTTGTGATTCAACAAATATTTATTTTTATTCTCTTTTTGTATTTAGAAGCCCATAAAAGTCTGTCATTCTTGATGTGGGGTAATACTGAACAAGAAAGTTAAATTTGATACATTTCATTTTCTCAGGTAGCACAATAATATTTCCAGTTAAAATACTTAACCTAACCGCTGAAAGGATATGGACCAAACCTGCTTATAAGGTAGCATCTACAATTTTGTTCAACAATTCAAGCAGCTCTAGTCGTTCTTTGAGTCGATGATCTATCGAAAATAACATATCACCTTCTCAAGGTAGAGGGTAAGTAGGGGTGGCAATGGGACAGGTTAGGGCGGGTTAGGGTAGGGCAAACCTTGACCTGATAAGATTTTAACCGGCCCTTCCCCGTTTAGCATTTTCAAAAAAATTGTCCTATCTTGCCCTGCCCCGTTAAGCTCTGCTCCGCCCTGCCATGTTTATGTTATTTTCTATTTTTTCTTTCAACTTAGTATTTATTTTGTTAACTACTTTTGATTTTTTAAAATGGATGAACAATTAGTCTATTGTCATAACTTCTTAATATATATGAACTGAGTTTATTTTTTGTGTAAGTAAAATCTTAGATTTTCTTGCCATTGCATAATAATGAACTAAAAGCTTATTTTTTCTCTTATACAGAGATTACCGAACATCGGCTTAGTAAAAACAAAACTCGGAGATTTTCTTTAAAATTTGAATTTATAATATCATATCTTCAAACTAATAGAGATAATTGGCAAGAGAAGTGGATCAGACAATCTCCATAGTCTTGTTAGTAATGTGATTTTCATTAGTAATTTTTAATTAGCAATTGAAGAGATTGAGTTGTCTCATGGACACCAAATACAGAGCAGAAGACTGAGATTTTTCATCTCATTAAATATTAATTTTCATGTACTACGATGCTAGTTATATTTTTATGCATTCGTAAAACATTCACAACTATAACTAAATTTAATGGTAAAATAGAGATAATAATGCAGTGTTTTTCTTCTAGAACAAATAGGAATACTTGATAAATGAAGTGGTAGAGGACAAGGGAATTAAACAAGTTGCCAGGAATGTGTTTGTGTGTATGTGGGGGGGGGGGGGGGGGGTGAGGGTGGGGGAGTGGGGAGATTTTGAATCTTGAATTTTGCTAAAATACTTGTATCAGTAAGAGAAGGAAGCTCGTTTAAATGTAAAATTTAATTATTTAAAAAATATATATATAGCAAATTTATTGTGCAATTCTGAATTTCAACTTATCTTTAAATTTGCATAAATAAAGCTTTGCCCTATTAACTATCTGCCCTATTTAGAATTTTCTAAAAATGTGCTTTGACCCGTCTCACCCTGTTCTGTCTCATTTAAGCATTGTCCTGCTCTGCCCCGTTTAACCTTTGACATGTTCTATCCTATCATGTCCCGCCTTATTTATCATCCCTAGGTGTAAGATTTGTGTACACATTATCCTTCACATATTCCAATTGTGGAATTAGATTGAGTTTGTTGTTTTTGTAATTTTAGCAGCTCTAGAGATACCAAATACGACATTTACTATCACAAAACATATAAAAACTGTTCACTAATATAGTTTCTACTTTCTACCCAACATCTTAAGGTGCTATGCACAATTCTAGATTGTCATTGTGTGGCGCACCTACTTTCATTTATTGTCAGAAATACCAATAAATTCTTCACTTTCCTTAAGGGTATGTTTGGAAAGTCATCCGATAATTGGAATTAGTGTAATTACTACGTAGTAGTTACACGCCTGATAATTAGATAGCATAATAATTATGAGGCGTGTATATTTGTTATAATATAATTACAGTGTAATTACGAGCATACTGTTTGGTTGCACATATGTAATTACACAGTTAGATTAGTTTAAAAATAAAAATTAATACTTGACAAATATGTGCTTTTATAAATGATATATTAAATTAGGTATTTAAGATACATATTATTTTTGAAAGTATATTACTTAATAATCACGTATTTTTAAATAATATTGTAAAAGTAATAGTATATTTTCAAATTAATAATGTATTTATTTTATTAATTATAAAAATTAAAAGCACACATTTTGTAAGAACATCATGGGTTGTATATATGTTTGACAAAAAAATTAATATTAATACATATAATTTCATAACAATATTCAAACGTTTGACAAACAATAATCTATCAATCGTAAGTGGAAATGATTAATATGCAATGTAATACAACAAGTGAATAGTACTAAAGCAAATAATTACAATGACAAATATAACCTAAATTTAAAATTCAAAAAATAATAATTTAACATGATACTTTTATGTCAAATTCCAACATAATATAAAATAAGTTCCAGTATAACTTAAGTAAATATAATTAAAAAGAAAGGGAAAACATTTATAAGTCTATAACTTCATTCAACAATGGAATTCTACTTTAATAACATCACTCATTATATGTCAAGTTTGTTTATGACTCATTCTTTCTAATATAAAAAATGTAATTTCAAAAACTAGAATAATAATGTAGTTATGCTTTATGAAGAAAAAATTAAAAAAATGAGCAATTACATGGAATCACAAGAAGTAAAGGTCGGGAAATAAGAAGAAAGAAAATGAAAGATAATAATATAATTTTTTTTAAAATAAAATAATTTAAAATGTAAAAAGAAAATAAAAAAGAAAAAAATATTTTTTAAAAATAAAATAATTTAAAATGTAAAAAATAAATAAATAAATAAATAAATAAAAAGAATTTAAAATAAAATAAAAAGTAACCTTGTAATTACAATTACACCAATTTTCAACCCCCTCGAGAATTAGAGTGTAATTTCCCCTTCCAATTACACTCAATTACATGTTGATCATGTAATTACTTCTATTAAACTGTGTAATTACACTAAATTATACTCAATTTCAATTACATGGGTGATTTTTCAAACAGGGGCTAAAAGTTATAGCAAGAGTACAACAACAAGTACCTCTTCTATAATAAAAGTTTGCGAGAGTGGTAATTACAAATTGAGTTGCTAGGTCTTATTATAAACGCAAGGTTCAATATTATGAGTTCAAACAAGAAATTCGAGAACACGTGTGATGATTATGGCATAAACCATGTCTAAATACTCGAAAGCCGATTTAGGTTCCCTCCGCCTCCAAAAAAAATAAAAAATAAAAATCATAAAACAACATAAGATAATAACTATGTTTCAATTTCAAACTTATGTTAGTACGCCTAAATTGCATGGACTTGCTTGGTAATGGCATGCCTAAATAGCTTAAACTTTTACACTATTGTCAAAGTGTGATCAGCTACTTCAATTAATTGTCAAGAATGAGGTAGGGTTTAGACTAGCTTGCCATGCCTAATTTAGCCCAGATTTTGACTTTAACTTAGTTCCAACATTTTCTGACTTTAACTTAGTTCTGAAAATGTTATGTTAGGTAAAATGTCATAACATAAAACTCAACATTAACATCAAGTTTTGGTTTTCATTAGTAATTATAATTCTGAAAACAATTGAACTAGAGCATGACGAGCCTGTTTATGGTGTCTTTTATTTTGTGATTCAACAAATATGTATTTTTATTCTCTCTTTGTATTTAGAAGCCCATAAAAGTCTGTCATTCTTGATGTGGGGTAATACTGAACAAGAAAGTTAAATTTGATACATTTCATTTTCTCAGGTAGCACAATAATATTTCCAGTTAAAATACTTAACCTAACCGCTGAAAGGATCTGGACCAAACCTGCTTATAAGGTAGCATCTACAATTTTGTTCAACAGTTCAAGCAGCTCTAGTCGTTCTTTGAGTCGATGGTCTATCGAAAATAACATATCACCTTCTCAAGGTAGAGGGTAAGTAGGGGTGGCAATGGGACAGGTTAGGGCGGGTTAGGGTAGGGCAAACCTTGACCTGATAAGATTTTAACCGACCCTTCCCCGTTTAGCATTTTCAAAAAAATTGTTCTATCTTGCCCTGCCCCGTTAAGCTCTGCTCCGCCCTGCCATGTTTATGTTATTTTTCATTTTTTTTTTCAACTTGGTATTTATTTTGTTAACTTCTTTTGATTTTTTAAAATGGATGAACAATTAGTCTATTGTCATAACTTCTTAATATATATGAACCGAATTTATTTTTGTGTAAGTAAAATCTTAGATTTTCTTGTCATTGCATAATAATGAACTAAAAGCTTATTTTTTCTCTTATACAGAGATTACCGAACATCGGCTTAGTAAAAACAAAACTCGGAGATTTTCTTTAAAATTTGAATTTATAATATCATATCTTTAAACTAATAGAGATAATTGGCAAGAGAAGTGTATCGGACAATCTCCATCGTCTTGTTAGTAATGTGATTTTCATTAGTAATTTTTAATTAGCAATTGAAGAGATTGAGTTGTCTCATGGACACCAAATAAAGAGCAGAAGACTAAGATTTTTCATCTCATTAAATATTAATTTTCATGTACTACGGTGCTAGTTATATTTTTATGCATTCGTAAAACATTCACAATTACAACTAAATTTAATGGTAAAATAGAGATAATAATGCATTGTTTTTCTTCTAGAACAAATAGTAATACTTGATAAATGAAGTGGTAGAGGACAAGGGAATTAAACAAGTTGCCAGGAATTTGTTTGTGTGTAGGGGTGAGGGTGGGAGTGGGAGATTTTGAATCTTGAATTTTGCTAAAATACTTGTATCGAGAAGAGAAGGAAGCTCGTTTAAATGTAAAATTTAATTATTTTAAAAATATATATAGCAAATTTATCAGCGTAACTTATCTTTAAATTTGCACAAATAAAGCTTTGCCCTATTAACTATCTGCCCTATTTAGAATTTTCTCAAAATGTGCTTTGATCCGTCTCACCCTGTCCTGTCTCATTTAAGCATTGTCCTGCTCTGCCCCGTTTAATCTTTGACATGTTCTATCCTATCATGTTCCGCCTTATTTATCATTCCTAGGTATAAGATTTGTGTACACATTACCCTTCTCATATTCCAGTTGTGGAATTATATTGAGTTTGTTGTTTTTGTAGTTTTAGCAGCTCTAGAGATACTAAATACGACATTTACTATCACAAAACATATAAAAACTGTTCACTAATATAGTTTCTACTTTCTACCCAACATCTTAAGGTGCTATGCACAATTTTTTTTTTTTTTTTTTTTTTTTGTTGTAGAAGGAACCCGCAGCTGCTACTCTTTCGAGTGCGCACAGGGTAAACCTCGGACTGATGCAGTAGCCTGCAAACCACGTCAGCCAGGTAAACCACACTTGGCAAGCCATGTGTGACAGGCTCAACCAAGAAGGTTTATGCAGGGGATCGAACTCGTGACCTTGCGGTTCCGCGCTCTCATCGCTACCAACTTGGCTATTCTCATGGTGCTATGCACAATTCTAGATTGTCATTGTGTGGCGCACCTACTTTCATTTATTGTCAGAAATACCAATAAATTCTTCACTTTCCTTAAGGGTATATTTGGAAAGCCACCTGATAATTGGAATTAGTGTAATTACTACGTAGTAGTTACACGGCCTGATAATTTAATTAGATAGCATAATAATTATGAGGGCGTGTATATTTGTTATAATATAATTACAGTGTAATTACGAGTATACTGTTTGGTTGCACATGTGTAATTACATAGTTAGATTAGTTTAAAAATAAAAATTAATACTTGACAAATATGTGCTTTTATAAATGATATATTAAATTAGGTATTTAAGATACATATTATTTCTTGAAAGTATATTACTTAATAATCACGTATTTGTAAATAATAATGTAAAAGTAATAGTATATTTTCAAATTAATAATGTATTTATTTTATTAATTATAAAAATTAAAAGCACACATTTTGTAAGAACATCATGGGTTGTATATATGTTTGACAAAAAAATTAATATTAATACATATAATTTCATAACAATATTCAAACGTTTGACAAACAAATAATCTATCAACTGTAAGTGGAAATGATTAATATGCAATGTAATACAACAAGTGAATAGTACTAAAGCAAATAATTACAATGACAAATATAACCTAAATTTAAAATTCAAAAAATAATAATTTAACATGATACTTTTATGTCAAATTCCAACATAATATAAAATAAGTTCCAGTATAACTTAAGTAAATATAATTAAAAAGAAAGGGAAAACATTTATAAGTCTATAACTTCATTCAACAATGGAATTCTACTTTAATAGCATCACTCATTATATGTCAAGTTTGTTTATGACTCATTCTTTCTAATATAAAAAATGTAATTTCAAAAACTAGAATAATAATGTAGTTACGCTTTATGAAGAAAAATTTTTAAAAAAATGAGCAATTACATGGAATCACAAGAAGTAAAGGTCGGAAAATAAGAAGAAAGAAAATGAAAGATAATAATATACAAATATTTTTAAAAATAAAATAATTTAAAATGTAAAAAGAAAATAAAATAAAATTAAAAATAAAATAATTTAAAATGTAATAAATAAATAAATAAATAAAAAAGAAAAGAATTTAAAATAAAATAAAAAGTAACCTTGTAATTACAATTACACCAATTTTCAACCCCCTAGAGAATTAGAGTGTAATTTCCCCTTCCAATTACACTCAATTACATTTTGATCATGTAATTACTTCTATTAAACTGTGTAATTACACTAAATTATACTCAATTTCAATTACATGGGTGATTTTTCAAACAGGGGCTAAAAGTTATAGCAAGAGGACAACAACAAGTACCTCTTCTATAATAACAGTTTGCCAGGGTGGTAATTAAAAATTGAGTTGCTAGGTCTTATTATAAACTGCAAGGTTCAATATTATGAGTTCAAACAAGAAATTCGAGAACACGTGTGATGATTATGGCATAAACCATGTCTAAATACTCGAAAGTCGGTTTAGGTTTCCTCCGCCTCCAAAAAAATAAAATAAAAAAATCATAAAACAACATAAGATAATAACTTTGTTTCAATTTCAAACTTATGTTAGTAACGCCTAAATTGCATGGACTTGCTTGGTAATGGCATGCCTAAATAGCTTAAACTTTTACACTATTGTCAAAGTGTGATCAGCTACTTCAATTAATTGTCAAGAATGAGGTAGGGTTTAGACTAGCTTGGCATGCCTAATTTAGCCCAGATTTTGAAAGCTGGAAGTAGCGTTTAGGCATAGGATTTTTGCTAATTTTTAAATTAACCACATTTTGTTCAATCTATTTAGTTCTCTACCTAATTTTTACTCTTGGTCAAAAAATATTGGTAATTGAGAATTACATTGATGGTGATAGGGGAGCCTAGCTATTTCACTCTACTTGAGTAATAAAGTGAAAAATCTCCTCATGATCAATTAAAAGGAAAGCCGCCTAGAAATATTTGTTTATTTGATAAGATATATTCTCCCGATTGATTTTATGTGGTGATGTTTGACGACTAAACATGACTTTCAATGAAAACATGAATCTAGCCATCTCTTGTAAAGTCATATTCTTCCTTTCTGCTACACCATTCTGCTGGGGAGTTTTGGGACCAGAAAATTCATGAAAAATACCATTTTTCTCACAAAATGTTGAGAACATATTATTCTCAAATTCTTTTCCATGATCTGACTTAATTCGAAAAATGGAAGAATGATACAGATTCCTTACCCTAGAGTGTAACACTTTGAACATGCCAAAAGTTTGAGACTTTTCTTTCAATGACATAAGAATCACTTTGGGTACCTGGAAAAGTCATCTACAATCACATAAGAATATCTCATGTCTCCTAGGTTGTCTACCTCGATTGAACCCATAAGATCCATGTGCAAAGTCGAAAGCAATGAGACGCACTAATATTGTCCGTCACTTTGGGTAACATTATGGGAGACACGAGTTTGCTTACCTTTTAGACAATCTTCACAAACCACTGTTTTACCTTTAGGACTTAGTTTAGGAATGCCTCTTACTGCCTCATAAGAAATTAATCTTTCAAGGTTACGGTAGTTGACATGACCTAATTTTTGATGCCACAAGGTAGTGTCATCTGTCATAACATTATTGCATATCTCTTGTTCTCCAATAAGATAGCAATTGTCGCATGTCCTTGTACATGTCATTACACATTGGTTAGCTTCATTTGTAACTATACAAGCATACTTATTAAACATTACCTCTAGACCGTCATCAGACAATTGACTTATACTGACTAGGTTAGCCATTAATCCATCAACATGTAAGACATTTTTCAAGGATGGAACACCTGGAACATTTAAGGTTCCTTTTCCTATGATTTTACTTTTGCTTCCACCTCCATAAGTAACATTTCCCCCATTGAGTGACTCGTAGTTCCTTAGGAAGTCCTTTGTCCCTGTCATGTGATGAAAGCACCCACTATCAAAGTACCATGAACCTGAAATGTTAGTCCTTAAAACAGTTATTGCAACATTACATTTCACATTCATTTTGGGCATCCAGACTTTCTTAAAATATTTTCCCTTTTTGCCTTCAGGAATGTTGCTTTGAGTGTTGTCCGGAATGTTGGACAGTTGTCTCGACAACATTCTGCTCCTGGAATTCTGAAGTTTGCGATAATATGGTCTTATGTGCCTAGAGGAATTACAATAATGACACACAAACTTCATGTCATTTGACATGACTGGGAGCTTGTCTTCAGATCCTTTCTTTACAAAACCTATTCTCCTGATTTGTCAAACAAATTAGAGCATATTGAATTTAGCGAGTTCTTGTACCCAATACATGCATGTGGTGGTTGACTAACACTCAGAATTTCATCCAATTTGGAGGTACCTGTATTGAGCTTATAGAAGGTTGCTTCAGATAAATCCAACTTTGCACTAATCTTACCGAATTCAAGATCCTTTTTGGTAAGTGTAACCTCTAAGTGGGTTATTGTGTCTTTTAAACCTGCATTCTCAAGATTTAAAGTTTTTAACTTTGAGTCAAGTTGTTTCGATTCTATGATTAAGTCTTTACAAAGTTTTTGTAAGTCCTTAATCATGTCATCCTTAGGATCAACTTGATTGTCAAAGCTAGTCTCACTACAAGAAATAACACTAGTAAAACAATTAACATCAGGATAATTAAAATATTCATACCTTTCGGATGTTTCTGGACCTGCAGATGTCATCGCAGATGTTGACGCAAATGTGGTGACATTTGGGACAACACCGTCGATGACATTTTCATCGTCTGAGAGTGACAGTTCGTAAACAGTGGCCAACATTGCTTGTGACTCTATTTCTTGGTTTCCTTCCTCTTCTCCTTCTTCGTCACTAAGAGAAACCCACAAATTCTTACCAAATTTTCTCAAGGTATTTGCATATTCATTTGCATAATGACCCCATCCTGAACATGCATGACACTACACAGATTCGAGTTGCCTAGGATCAAATTTGGTGCGCTCTGAGTTGGTTCTCCTTAGTTGATTTCCTTTTTGCACTATATGAAGGGGATTAGTGGACTTTTGATTGAAGCATTGGTTTTGGTGCTCTTTGAATTTAAATTTATTTTTATCATTATTGAACTTCCTTACCATCGAATTGTATTTTCGAGTAAGGAGGGCAACATTGCACCATCACCAATTTCTTCAAGATTTTCATCCTCATCATCGATGTGACTCTCTAAGGATTTTTCTTGAAGTGCTATATATTTGCTTTTATACAATGTCCTTTGATTCTCCATATTCATCTCATGAGTTTTGAAAATACACGTTAAAGTATGAAGGTCTATTGTAGCAAGATTGTGAGCTTCTTCAATCAAACATATCTTTATTTGAACTTTTCGCATGCAGAACGAAGTGTTTTTTCCACAAGTTGATTGTTGGTTAACGGTGAACCAAGAACTTGACATTCATTAGAGATGTCAATCAACTTTTCAAAATATGTTTTAATATCCTTCGTCTCTTCCATCCTTAAACATTCATATTTACTCATGAGCATACGAAGCTTCGTTCGACGAAGATACCTTCACAACGGGTTTGCAAAGTATCCCAAACATCCTTGCATGTAGAACAATTTTGTATGAGCTTGAACATGTAGAGATCAACCCATGCAAAAATAGCATTTAAGGCTTTTTCATTGAAGCTTGCATCGTTGGTTTCTTCCACACTCCATTCAGATTCAGGCTTAACAAGAATGTCACATTTCTCATCCGGTGGTAACATTGGAACATTATATCCATTGGTAATAGATCTCCATGCTCTAATATCAATGGATTTGATATGAGAGCGTAGGCAAATTTTCCAATAGCCATAGTTTGATCCATCTAAAATAAGAAGTCTACCAATTATTGGATTAGCCGGATCCATAATTTATATAACAAGACCAAATACTTATTATGTCAAGTGTAGGCTCTGATACCACTTGTTGGGTCTCAAGAGTTATACTATGGAATAATCAAAAGCAAACAGTAAGTAAAATTGCTTGTTCGCTAAACTAGTTTGCAAATGTCGTTAACAATGTCGTCTGGTAGAACTGACGATACTTAGATAAAACAAGAAAACATTTGAAGAGTTAAATAGCAACGGAAATAATAAAGACACAATGTTTAATTTACATAGGTTATTTATTAATATAACCTATGATGGTCAATGACCAAAGGTATTGTATATATATATATATATATATATATATATATATATATATATATATATATATATATATATATATATACAATTGAATATATTCTTTCTTTTACAATATTACAAGTTAATACAAAAGGAATAAAAAGATGAAGTCGCAGGTGACTTACATGCCTGAAAATCTAACTAAGTAGATATAAGCAACATCTTATTATAATTTCTTCAAAGAACTAATCTAGAATCTAGGCAGCAACTATAATGTTGGATAAAATGTCGTCGAAAAGCTCAGGCAACACAATGATTCAGTCTCAGATTGTGATCTTTTTTAGAGCTCTCTCTTGATCTTTTTCTCTTGCAATTTCTGGATATCGATTCCTTGATGTAGCCTCTCTATTTATAGTAGATTCTTCCTTGAAATGCTCAATGAATCGTTGTGGAAGTTGAGCAAAAGGTTGGCAGTTTGACCAGATTTGTTGGAGACGAAACTGGAGCAAAATTCTCCAACTTCTTGAACTTGTTCCCCAAGTTTAGCAACGCCTTTGGACTTGGTCTTCCCACATGTATAATCAGCTCAACAAGTTCCTTATTAGGTCAATTTACCATCGTGGTAAAAATCCCACGAGATAAGCTTCATTTCGTGAAGAAGGCGGCAAAATCGTTATAAGAATGTTGGTCCGAATGTCAAGGACATTTGTTCCAACATTTTCTGACTTTAACTTAGTGCTGAAAATATTTGTTAGGTAAAATGTCATAACATAAAACCCAACATTAACATCAAGTTTTGGTTTTCATCAGTAATTATAATTCTGAAAATAATTGAACTAGATCATGACGAGCCTGTTTATGGTGTCTTTTATTTTGTGATTCAACAAATATTTATTTTTATTCTCTTTTTGTATTTAGAAGCCCATAAAAGTCTGTCATTCTTGATGTGGGGTAATACTGAACAAGAAAGTTAAATTTGATACATTTCATTTTCTCAGGTAGCACAATAATATTTCCAGTTAAAATACTTAACCTAACCGCTGAAAGGATATGGACCAAACCTGCTTATAAGGTAGCATCTACAATTTTGTTCAACAATTCAAGCAGCTCTAGTCGTTCTTTGAGTCGATGATCTATCGAAAATAACATATCACCTTCTCAAGGTAGATGGTAAGTAGGGGTGGCAATGGGACAGGTTAGGGCGGGTTAGGGTAGGCAAACCTTGACTGATAAGATTTTAACCTACTTCCCCGCTTAGCATTTTCAAAAAATTGTCCTATCTTGCCCAAGTTAAGCTCTCGCTCACGCCATGTTTATGTTATTTTCTATTTTTTCTTTCAACTTAGTATTTATTTTGTTAACTACTTTTGATTTTTTAAAATGGATGAACAATTAGTCTATTGTCATAACTTCTTAATATATATGAACTGAGTTTATTTTTTGTGTAAGTAAAATCTTAGATTTTCTTGCCATTGCATAATAATGAACTAAAAGCTTATTTTTTCTCTTATACAGAGATTACCGAACATCGGCTTAGTAAAAACAAAACTCGGAGATTTTCTTTAAAATTTGAATTTATAATATCATATCTTCAAACTAATAGAGATAATTGGCAAGAGAAGTGGATCAGACAATCTCCATAGTCTTGTTAGTAATGTGATTTTCATTAGTAATTTTTAATTAGCAATTGAAGAGATTGAGTTGTCTCATGGACACCAAATACAGAGCAGAAGACTGAGATTTTTCATCTCATTAAATATTAATTTTCATGTACTACGATGCTAGTTATATTTTTATGCATTCGTAAAACATTCACAACTATAACTAAATTTAATGGTAAAATAGAGATAATAATGCAGTGTTTTTCTTCTAGAACAAATAGGAATACTTGATAAATGAAGTGGTAGAGGACAAGGGAATTAAACAAGTTGCCAGGAATGTGTTTGTGTGTATGTGGGGTGAGGGTGGGGAGTGGGAGATTTTGAATCTTGAATTTTGCTAAAATACTTGTATCAGTAAGAGAAGGAAGCTCGTTTAAATGTAAAATTTAATTATTTAAAAAATATATATATAGCAAATTTATTGTGCAATTCTGAATTTCAACTTATCTTTAAATTTGCATAAATAAAGCTTTGCCCTATTAACTATCTGCCCTATTTAGAATTTTCTAAAAATGTGCTTTGACCCGTCTCACCCTGTTCTGTCTCATTTAAGCATTGTCCTGCTCTGCCCCGTTTAACCTTTGACATGTTCTATCCTATCATGTCCCGCCTTATTTATCATCCCTAGGTGTAAGATTTGTGTACACATTATCCTTCACATATTCCAGTTGTGGAATTAGATTGAGTTTGTTGTTTTTGTAGTTTTAGCAGCTCTAGAGATACCAAATACGACATTTACTATCACAAAACATATAAAAACTTTTCACTAATATAGTTTCTACTTTCTACCCAACATCTTAAGGTGCTATGCACAATTCTAGATTGTCATTGTGTGGCGCACCTACTTTCATTTATTGTCAGAAATACCAATAAATTCTTCACTTTCCTTAAGGGTATGTTTGGAAAGTCATCTGATAATTGGAATTAGTGTAATTACTACGTAGTAGTTACACGGCCTGATAATTAGATAGCATAATAATTATGAGGGCGTGTATATTTGTTATAATATAATTACAGTGTAATTACGAGCATACTGTTTGGTTGCACATATGTAATTACACAGTTAGATTAGTTTAAAAATAAAAATTAATACTTGACAAATATGTGCTTTTATAAATGATATATTAAATTAGGTATTTAAGATACATATTATTTTTTGAAAGTATATTACTTAATAATCACGTATTTGTAAATAATATTGTAAAAGTAATAGTATATTTTCAAATTAATAATGTATTTATTTTATTAATTATAAAAATTAAAAGCACACATTTTGTAAGAACATCATGGGTTGTATATATGTTTGACAAAAAAATTAATATTAATACATATAATTTCATAACAATATTCAAACGTTTGACAAACAATAATCTATCAACTGTAAGTGGAAATGATTAATATGCAATGTAATACAACAAGTGAATAGTACTAAAGCAAATAATTACAATGACAAATATAACCTAAATTTAAAATTCAAAAAATAATAATTTAACATGATACTTTTATGTCAAATTCCAACATAATATAAAATAAGTTCCAGTATAACTTAAGTAAATATAATTAAAAAGAAAGGGAAAACATTTATAAGTCTATAACTTCATTCAACAATGGAATTCTACTTTAATAACATCACTCATTATATGTCAAGTTTGTTTATGACTCATTCTTTCTAATATAAAAAATGTAATTTCAAAAACTAGAATAATAATGTAGTTATGCTTTATGAAGAAAAAATTAAAAAAATGAGCAATTACATGGAGTCACAAGAAGTAAAGGTCGGAAAATAAGAAGAAAGAAAATGAAAGATAATAATATAATTTTTTTTAAAATAAAATAATTTAAAATGTAAAAAGAAAATAAAAAAGAAAAAAATATTTTTTAAAAATAAAATAATTTAAAATGTAAAAAATAAATAAATAAATAAATAAATAAAAAGAATTTAAAATAAAATAAAAAGTAACCTTGTAATTACAATTACACCAATTTTCAACCCCCTCGAGAATTAGAGTGTAATTTCCCCTTCCAATTACACTCAATTACATGTTGATCATGTAATTACTTCTATTAAACTGTGTAATTACACTAAATTATACTCAATTTCAATTACATGGGTGATTTTTCAAACAGGGGCTAAAAGTTATAGCAAGAGTACAACAACAAGTACCTCTTCTATAATAAAAGTTTGCGAGAGTGGTAATTACAAATTGAGTTGCTAGGTCTTATTATAAACTGCAAGGTTCAATATTATGAGTTCAAACAAGAAATTCGAGAACACGTGTGATGATTATGGCATAAACCATGTCTAAATACTCGAAAGCCGATTTAGGTTCCCTCCGCCTCCAAAAAAAATAAAAAATAAAAATCATAAAACAACATAAGATAATTACTATGTTTCAATTTCAAACTTATGTTAGTACGCCTAAATTGCATGGACTTGCTTGGTAATGGCATGCCTAAATAGCTTAAACTTTTACACTATTGTCAAAGTGTGATCAGCTACTTCAATTAATTGTCAAGAATGAGGTAGGGTTTAGACTAGCTTGCCATGCCTAATTTAGCCCAGATTTTGACTTTAACTTAGTTCCAACATTTTTTGACTTTAACTTAGTTCTGAAAATGTTATGTTAGGTAAAATGTCATAACATAAAACTCAACATTAACATCAAGTTTTGGTTTTCATTAGTAATTATAATTCTGAAGACAATTGAACTAGAGCATGACGAGCCTGTTTATGGTGTCTTTTATTTTGTGATTCAACAAATATGTATTTTTATTCTCTCTTTGTATTTAGAAGCCCATAAAAGTCTGTCATTCTTGATGTGGGGTAATACTGAACAAGAAAGTTAAATTTGATACATTTCATTTTCTCAGGTAGCACAATAATATTTCCAGTTAAAATACTTAACCTAACCGCTGAAAGGATCTGGACCAAACCTGCTTATTAGGTAGCATCTACAATTTTGTTCAACAGTTCAAGCAGCTCTAGTCGTTCTTTGAGTCGATGGTCTATCGAAAATAACATATCACCTTCTCAAGGTAGAGGGTAAGTAGGGGTGGCAATGGGACAGGTTAGGGCGGGTTAGGGTAGGGCAAACCTTGACCTGATAAGATTTTAACCGACCCTTCCCCGTTTAGCATTTTCAAAAAAATTGTTCTATCTTGCCCTGCCCCGTTAAGCTCTGCTCCGCCCTGCCATGTTTATGTTATTTTTCATTTTTTTTTTCAACTTGGTATTTATTTTGTTAACTTCTTTTGATTTTTTAAAATGGATGAACAATTAGTCTATTGTCATAACTTCTTAATATATATGAACTGAATTTATTTTTTGTGTAAGTAAAATCTTAGATTTTCTTGTCATTGCATAATAATGAACTAAAAGCTTATTTTTTCTCTTATACAGAGATTACCGAACATCGGCTTAGTAAAAACAAAACTCGGAGATTTTCTTTAAAATTTGAATTTATAATATCATATCTTTAAACTAATAGAGATAATTGGCAAGAGAAGTGTATCGGACAATCTCCATCGTCTTGTTAGTAATGTGATTTTCATTAGTAATTTTTAATTAGCAATTGAAGAGATTGAGTTGTCTCATGGACACCAAATAAAGAGCAGAAGACTAAGATTTTTCATCTCATTAAATATTAATTTTCATGTACTACTGCTAGTTATATTTTTATGCATTCAGAAACATTCACAATTACAACTAAATTTAATGGTAAAATAGAGATAATAATGCATTGTTTTTCTTCTAGAACAAATAGTAATACTTGATAAATGAAGTGGTAGAGGACAAGGGAATTAAACAAGTTGCCAGGAATTTGTTTGTGTGTAGGGGGGAGGGGGTGAGGGTGGGGGAGTGGGGAGATTTTGAATCTTGAATTTTGCTAAAATACTTGTATCAGTAAGAGAAGGAAGCTCGTTTAAATGTAAAATTTAATTATTTTAAAAAAATATATATAGCAAATTTATTGTGCAGAACTTATCTTTAAATTTGCACAAATAAAGCTTTGCCCTATTAACTATCTGCCCTATTTAGAATTTTCTCAAAATGTGCTTTGATCCGTCTCACCCTGTCCTGTCTCATTTAAGCATTGTCCTGCTCTGCCCCGTTTAATCTTTGACATGTTCTATCCTATCATGTTCCGCCTTATTTATCATTCCTAGGTATAAGATTTGTGTACACATTACCCTTCTCATATTCCAGTTGTGGAATTATATTGAGTTTGTTGTTTTTGTAGTTTTAGCAGCTCTAGAGATACTAAATACGACATTTACTATCACAAAACATATAAAAACTGTTCACTAATATAGTTTCTACTTTCTACCCAACATCTTAAGGTGCTATGCACATTTTTTTTTTTTTTTTTTTTTTTTTTTTTTTGTTGTAGAAGGAACCCGCAGCTGCTACTCTTTCGAGTGCGCATGGTAAACCTCGACCGATGCAAAGAGTCGCAAACCACGCCGCCAGTAAACCACACTTGGCAAGCCATGTGACAAAGCTCAATCAAGAAGGTTTATGCAGGGGATCGAACTCGTGACCTTGCGGTTCCGCGCTCTACTGCTACACCAACTTGGCTACCCTTGCGGGTGCTATGCACAATTCTAGATTGTCATTGTGTGGCGCACCTACTTTCATTTATTGTCAGAAATACCAATAAATTCTTCACTTTCCTTAAGGGTATATTTGGAAAGCCACCTGATAATTGGAATTAGTGTAATTACTACGTAGTAGTTACACGGCCTGATAATTTAATTAGATAGCATAATAATTATGAGGGCGTGTATATTTGTTATAATATAATTACAGTTGTAATTACGAGTATACTGCTTTGGTTGCACATGTGTAATTACATAGTTAGATTAGTTTAAAAATAAAAATTAATACTTGACAAATATGTGCTTTTATAAATGATATATTAAATTAGGTATTTAAGATACATATTATTTCTTGAAAGTATATTACTTAATAATCACGTATTTGTAAATAATAATGTAAAAGTAATAGTATATTTTCAAATTAATAATGTATTTATTTTATTAATTATAAAAATTAAAAGCACACATTTTGTAAGAACATCATGGGTTGTATATATGTTTGACAAAAAAATTAATATTAATACATATAATTTCATAACAATATTCAAACGTTTGACAAACAAATAATCTATCAACTGTAAGTGGAAATGATTAATATGCAATGTAATACAACAAGTGAATAGTACTAAAGCAAATAATTACAATGACAAATATAACCTAAATTTAAAATTCAAAAAATAATAATTTAACATGATACTTTTATGTCAAATTCCAACATAATATAAAATAAGTTCCAAAGATAACTTAAGTAAATATAATTAAAAGAAAGGGAAAACATTTATAAGTCTATAACTTCATTCAACAATGGAATTCTACTTTAATAGCATCACTTATTATATGTCAAGTTTGTTTATGACTCATTCTTTCTAATATAAAAAATGTAATTTCAAAAACTAGAATAATAATGTAGTTACGCTTTATGAAGAAATTTTTTTAAAAAAATGAGCAATTACATGGAATCACAAGAAGTAAAGGTCGGGAAATAAGAAGAAAGAAAATGAAAGATAATAATATACAAATATTTTTAAAAATAAAATAATTTAAAATGTAAAAAGAAAATAAAATAAAATTAAAAATAAAATAATTTAAAATGTAATAAATAAATAAATAAATAAAAAAGAAAAGAATTTAAAATAAAATAAAAAGTAACCTTGTAATTACAATTACACCAATTTTCAACCCCCTAGAGAATTAGAGTGTAATTTCCCCTTCCAATTACACTCAATTACATGTTGATCATGTAATTACTTCTATTAAACTGTGTAATTACACTAAATTATACTCAATTTCAATTACATGGGTGATTTTTCAAACAGGGGCTAAAAGTTATAGCAAGAGGACAACAACAAGTACCTCTTCTATAATAACAGTTTGCCAGGGTGGTAATTAAAAATTGAGTTGCTAGGTCTTATTATAAACTGCAAGGTTCAATATTATGAGTTCAAACAAGAAATTCGAGAACACGTGTGATGATTATGGCATAAACCATGTCTAAATACTCGAAAGTCGGTTTAGGTTTCCTCCGCCTCCAAAAAAATAAAATAAAAAAATCATAAAACAACATAAGATAATAACTTTGTTTCAATTTCAAACTTATGTTAGTAACGCCTAAATTGCATGGACTTGCTTGGTAATGGCATGCCTAAATAGCTTAAACTTTTACACTATTGTCAAAGTGTGATCAGCTACTTCAATTAATTGTCAAGAATGAGGTAGGGTTTAGACTAGCTTGGCATGCCTAATTTAGCCCAGATTTTGAAAGCTGGAAGTAGCGTTTAGGCATAGGATTTTTGCTAATTTTTAAATTAACCACATTTTGTTCAATCTATTTAGTTCTCTACCTAATTTTTACTCTTGGTCAAAAAATATTGGTAATTGAGAATTACATTGATGGTGATAGGGGAGCCTAGCTATTTCACTCTACTTGAGTAATAAAGTGAAAAATCTCCTCATGATCAATTAAAAGGAAAGCCGCCTAGAAATATTTGTTTATTTGATAAGATATATTCTCCCGATTGATTTTATGTGGTGATGTTTGACGACTAAACATGACTTTCAATGAAAACATGAATCTAGCCATCTCTTGTAAAGTCATATTCTTCCTTTCTGCTACACCATTCTGCTGGGGAGTTTTGGGACCAGAAAATTCATGAAAAATACCATTTTTCTCACAAAATGTTGAGAACATATTATTCTCAAATTCTTTTCCATGATCTGACTTAATTCGAAAAATGGAAGAATGATACAGATTCCTTACCCTAGAGTGTAACACTTTGAACATGCCAAAAGTTTGAGACTTTTCTTTCAATGACATAAGAATCACTTTGGGTACCTGGAAAAGTCATCTACAATCACATAAGAATATCTCATGTCTCCTAGGTTGTCTACCTCGATTGAACCCATAAGATCCATGTGCAAAAGCTGAAAACAGTGAGACGTACCTGAATATTGTCCGTCACTTTGGGTAACATTATGGGAGACACGAGTTTGCTTACCTTTTAGACAATCTTCACAAACCACTGCTTTTTTTAGGACTTAGTTTAGGAATGCCTCTCATCGCTCATAAGAAATTAATCTTTCAAGGTTACGGTAGTTGACATGACCTAATTTTTGATGCCACAAGGTAGTGTCATCTGTCATAACATTATTGCATATCTCTTGTTCTCCAATAAGATAGCAATTGTCGCATGTCCTTGTACATGTCATTACACATTGGTTAGCTTCATTTGTAACTATACAAGCATACTTATTAAACATTACCTCTAGACCGTCATCAGACAATTGACTTATACTGACTAGGTTAGCCATTAATCCATCAACATGTAAGACATTTTTCAAGGATGGAACACCTGGAACATTTAAGGTTCCTTTTCCTATGATTTTACTTTTGCTTCCACCTCCATAAGTAACATTTCCCCCGCTGAGTGACTCGTAGTTCCTTAGGCAGTCCTTTGTCCCTGTCATGTGATGAAAGCACCCACTATCAAAGTACCATGAACTCAAATGTTAGTCCTTAAAATGCTTATTGCAACATTACATTTCACATTCATTTTGGGCATCCGCACTTTCTTAAAATATTTTCCTTTTTGCCTTCGTGAATGTTGCTTGAGTGTTGTCCTAATGTCGATGCTTGTCTCGACAACATTCTGCTCCTGGAATTCTGAAGTTTGCGATAATATGGTCTTATGTGCCTAGAGGAATTACAATAATGACACACAAACTTCATGTCATTTGACATGACTGGGAGCTTGTCTTCAGATCCTTTCTCTTTTACAAAACCTATTCTCCCGGATTTGTCAAACAAATTAGAGCATATTGAATTTAGCGAGTTCTTGTACCCAATACATGCATGTGGTGGTTGACTAACACTCAATTTCATCCAATTTGAGGTACCGTATTGAGCTTATGTAAGGTTGCTTCAGATAAATCCAACTTTGCACTAATCTTACCGAATTCAAGATCCTTTTTGGTAAGTGTAACCTCTAAGTGGGTTATTGTGTCTTTTAAACCTGCATTCTCAAGATTTAAAGTTTTTAACTTTGAGTCAAGTTGTTTCGATTCTATGATTAAGTCTTTACAAAGTTTTTGTAAGTCCTTAATCATGTCATCCTTAGGATCAACTTGATTGTCAAAGCTAGTCTCACTACAAGAAATAACACTAGTAAAACAATTAACATCAGGATAATTAAAATATTCATACCTTTCGGATGTTTCTGGACCTGCAGATGTCATCGCAGATGTTGACGCAAATGTGGTGACATTTGGGACAACACCGTCGATGACATTTTCATCGTCTGAGAGTGACAGTTCGTAAACAGTGGCCAACATTGCTTGTGACTCTATTTCTCGTCCTTCCTCTTCTGCTTCTTCGTCACTAAGAGAAACCCACAAATTCTTACCAAATTTTCTCAAGGTATTTGCATATTCATTTGCATAATGACCCCATCCTGAACATGCATGACACTACACAGATTCGAGTTGCCTAGGATCAAATTTGGTGCGCTCTGAGTTGGTTCTCCTTAGTTGATTTCCTTTTTGCACTATATGGCGGGATTAGTGGACTTTTGATCAAGCATTGGTTTTGGTGCTCTTTGAATTTAAATTTATTTTTATCATTATTGAACTTCCTTACCATCGAATTGTATTTTCGAGTAAGGAGGGCAACATTGCACCATCACCAATTTCTTCAAGATTTTCATCCTCATCATCGATGTGACTCTCTAAGGATTTTTCAAGTGCTATATATTTGCTTTTATACAATGTCCTTTGATTCTCCATATTCATCTCATGAGTTTTGAAAATACTCTAAAGTATGAAGGTCTATTGTAGCAAGATTGTGAGCTTCTTCAATCAAACATATCTTTATTTGAACTTTTCGCATGCAGAACGAAGTGTTTTTTCCACAAGTTGATTGTTGGTTAACGGTGAACCAAGAACTTGACATTCATTAGAGATGTCAATCAACTTTTCAAAATATGTTTTAATATCCTTCGTCTCTTCCATCCTTAAACATTCATATTTACTCATGAGCATACGAAGCTTCGTTCGACGAAGATACCTTCACAACGGGTTTGCAAAGTATCCCAAACATCCTTGCATGTAGAACAATTTTGTATGAGCTTGAACATGTAGAGATCAACCCATGCAAAAATAGCATTTAAGGCTTTTTCATTGAAGCTTGCATCGTTGGTTTCTTCCACACTCCATTCGCATTCAAAGCAATGAATGTCACATTTCTCATCCGGGGGTAACATTGGAACATTATATCCATTGGTAATAGATCTCCATGCTCTAATATCAATGGATTTGATATGAGAGCGTAGGCAAATTTTCCAATAGCCATAGTTTGATCCATCTAAAATAAGAAGTCTACCAATTATTGGATTAGCCGGATCCATAATTTATATAACAAGACCAAATACTTATTATGTCGTTGTAGGCTCTGATACCACTTGTTGGGTCTCAAGAGTTATACTATGGAATAATCAAAAGCAAACAGTAAGTAAAATTGCTTGTTCGCTAAACTAGTTTGCAAATGTCGTTAACAATGTCGTCTGGTAGAACTGACGATACTTAGATAAAACAAGAAAACATTTGAAGAGTTAAATAGCAACGGAAATAATAAAGACACAATGTTTAATTTACATAGGTTATTTATTAATATAACCTATGATGGTCAATGACCAAAGGTATTGTATATATATATATATATATATATATATATATATACAATTGAATATATTCTTTCTTTTACAATATTACAAGTTAATAAAAAAGGAATAAAAGATGAAGTCGCAGTGACTTACATGCCCAAAATCTAACTAAGTAGATATAAACAACATCTTATTATAATTGCTTCAAAGAACTAAACTAGAATCTAGGAAGCAACTATAATGTTGGATAAAATGTCGCTAAAAGCTCAGCAACACAATGATTCAAATCTCTCAGGATCTTTTTAGAGCTCTCTTGATCTTTTTCTCTTGCAATTTCTGGATATCGATTCCTTGATGTAGCCTCTCTATTTATAGTAGATTCTTCCTTGAAATGCTCAATGAATCGTTGTGGAAGTTGAGCAAAAGGTTGGCAGTTTGACCAGATTTGTCGAGACTAAACCGAGCAAAATTCTCCAACTTCTTGAACTTGTTCCCCAAGTTTAGCAACGCCTTTGGACTTGGTCTTCCCACATGTATAATCAGCTCAACAAGTTCCTTATTAGGTCAATTTACCATCGTGGTAAAAATCCCACGAGATAAGCTTCATTTCGTGAAGGCGGCAAAATCGTTATAAGAATGTCGTCCGAATGTCAAGGACATTTGTTCCAACATTTTCTGACTTTAACTTAGTGCTGAAAATATTTGTTAGGTAAAATGTCATAACATAAAACCCAACATTAACATCAAGTTTTGGTTTTCATCAGTAATTATAATTCTGAAAATAATTGAACTAGATCATGACGAGCCTGTTTATGGTGTCTTTTATTTTGTGATTCAACAAATATTTATTTTTATTCTCTTTTTGTATTTAGAAGCCCATAAAAGTCTGTCATTCTTGATGTGGGGTAATACTGAACAAGAAAGTTAAATTTGATACATTTCATTTTCTCAGGTAGCACAATAATATTTCCAGTTAAAATACTTAACCTAACCGCTGAAAGGATATGGACCAAACCTGCTTATAAGGTAGCATCTACAATTTTGTTCAACAATTCAAGCAGCTCTAGTCGTTCTTTGAGTCGATGATCTATCGAAAATAACATATCACCTTCTCAAGGTAGGTAAGTAGGGTGGCAAATGGACAGTTAGTATGTTAGGGTAGGGCAAACCTTGACCTGATAAGATTTTAACCGGCCCTTCCCCGTTTAGCATTTTCAAAAAAATTGTCCTATCTTGCCCAGCCCCGTTAAGCTCTGCTCCGCCCTGCCATGTTTATGTTATTTTCTATTTTTTTCTTTCAACTTAGTATTTATTTTGTTAACTACTTTTGATTTTTTAAAATGGATGAACAATTAGTCTATTGTCATAACTTCTTAATATATATGAACTGAGTTTATTTTTTGTGTAAGTAAAATCTTAGATTTTCTTGCCATTGCATAATAATGAACTAAAAGCTTATTTTTTCTCTTATACAGAGATTACCGAACATCGGCTTAGTAAAAACAAAACTCGGAGATTTTCTTTAAAATTTGAATTTATAATATCATATCTTCAAACTAATAGAGATAATTGGCAAGAGAAGTGGATCAGACAATCTCCATAGTCTTGTTAGTAATGTGATTTTCATTAGTAATTTTTAATTAGCAATTGAAGAGATTGAGTTGACTCATGGACACCAAATACAGAGCAGAAGACTGAGATTTTTCATCTCATTAAATATTAATTTTCATGTACTACGATGCTAGTTATATTTTTATGCATTCAGAAACATTCACAACTATAACTAAATTTAATGGTAAAATAGAGATAATAATGCAGTGTTTTTCTTCTAGAACAAATAGGAATACTTGATAAATGAAGTGGTAGAGGACAAGGGAATTAAACAAGTTGCCAGGAATGTGTTTGTGTGTATGTGGGGGGGGGGGGTGAGGGTGGGGGAGTGGGGAGATTTTGAATCTTGAATTTTGCTAAAATACTTGTATCAGTAAGAGAAGGAAGCTCGTTTAAATGTAAAATTTAATTATTTAAAAAATATATATATAGCAAATTTATTGTGCAATTCTGAATTTCAACTTATCTTTAAATTTGCATAAATAAAGCTTTGCCCTATTAACTATCTGCCCTATTTAGAATTTTCTAAAAATGTGCTTTGACCCGTCTCACCCTGTTCTGTCTCATTTAAGCATTGTCCTGCTCTGCCCCGTTTAACCTTTGACATGTTCTATCCTATCATGTCCCGCCTTATTTATCATCCCTAGGTGTAAGATTTGTGTACACATTATCCTTCACATATTCCAATTGTGGAATTAGATTGAGTTTGTTGTTTTTGTAATTTTAGCAGCTCTAGAGATACCAAATACGACATTTACTATCACAAAACATATAAAAACTGTTCACTAATATAGTTTCTACTTTCTACCCAACATCTTAAGGTGCTATGCACAATTCTAGATTGTCATTGTGTGGCGCACCTACTTTCATTTATTGTCAGAAATACCAATAAATTCTTCACTTTCCTTAAGGGTATGTTTGGAAAGTCATCTGATAATTGGAATTAGTGTAATTACTACGTAGTAGTTACACGGCCTGATAATTAGATAGCATAATAATTATGAGGGCGTGTATATTTGTTATAATATAATTACAGTGTAATTACGAGCATACTGTTTGGTTGCACATATGTAATTACACAGTTAGATTAGTTTAAAAATAAAAATTAATACTTGACAAATATGTGCTTTTATAAATGATATATTAAATTAGGTATTTAAGATACATATTATTTTTTGAAAGTATATTACTTAATAATCACGTATTTGTAAATAATATTGTAAAAGTAATAGTATATTTTCAAATTAATAATGTATTTATTTTATTAATTATAAAAATTAAAAGCACACATTTTGTAAGAACATCATGGGTTGTATATATGTTTGACAAAAAAATTAATATTAATACATATAATTTCATAACAATATTCAAACGCTTGACAAACAATAATCTATCAATCGTAAGTGGAAATGATTAATATGCAATGTAATACAACAAGTGAATAGTACTAAAGCAAATAATTACAATGACAAATATAACCTAAATTTAAAATTCAAAAAATAATAATTTAACATGATACTTTTATGTCAAATTCCAACATAATATAAAATAAGTTCCAGTATAACTTAAGTAAATATAATTAAAAAGAAAGGGAAAACATTTATAAGTCTATAACTTCATTCAACAATGGAATTCTACTTTAATAACATCACTCATTATATGTCAAGTTTGTTTATGACTCATTCTTTCTAATATAAAAAATGTAATTTCAAAAACTAGAATAATAATGTAGTTATGCTTTATGAAGAAAAAATTAAAAAAATGAGCAATTACATGGAATCACAAGAAGTAAAGGTCGGGAAATAAGAAGAAAGAAAATGAAAGATAATAATATAATTTTTTTTAAAATAAAATAATTTAAAATGTAAAAAGAAAATAAAAAAGAAAAAAATATTTTTTAAAAATAAAATAATTTAAAATGTAATAAATAAATAAATAAAAAGAATTTAAAATAAAATAAAAAGTAACCTTGTAATTACAATTACACCAATTTTCAACCCCCTCGAGAATTAGAGTGTAATTTCCCCTTCCAATTACACTCAATTACATGTTGATCATGTAATTACTTCTATTAAACTGTGTAATTACACTAAATTATACTCAATTTCAATTACATGGGTGATTTTTCAAACAGGGGCTAAAAGTTATAGCAAGAGTACAACAACAAGTACCTCTTCTATAATAAAAGTTTGCGAGAGTGGTAATTACAAATTGAGTTGCTAGGTCTTATTATAAACTGCAAGGTTCAATATTATGAGTTCAAACAAGAAATTCGAGAACACGTGTGATGATTATGGCATAAACCATGTCTAAATACTCGAAAGCCGATTTAGGTTCCCTCCGCCTCCAAAAAAAATAAAAAATAAAAATCATAAAACAACATAAGATAATAACTATGTTTCAATTTCAAACTTATGTTAGTACGCCTAAATTGCATGGACTTGCTTGGTAATGGCATGCCTAAATAGCTTAAACTTTTACACTATTGTCAAAGTGTGATCAGCTACTTCAATTAATTGTCAAGAATGAGGTAGGGTTTAGACTAGCTTGCCATGCCTAATTTAGCCCAGATTTTGACTTTAACTTAGTTCCAACATTTTCTGACTTTAACTTAGTTCTGAAAATGTTATGTTAGGTAAAATGTCATAACATAAAACTCAACATTAACATCAAGTTTTGGTTTTCATTAGTAATTATAATTCTGAAAACAATTGAACTAGAGCATGACGAGCCTGTTTATGGTGTCTTTTATTTTGTGATTCAACAAATATGTATTTTTATTCTCTCTTTGTATTTAGAAGCCCATAAAAGTCTGTCATTCTTGATGTGGGGTAATACTGAACAAGAAAGTTAAATTTGATACATTTCATTTTCTCAGGTAGCACAATAATATTTCCAGTTAAAATACTTAACCTAACCGCTGAAAGGATCTGGACCAAACCTGCTTATAAGGTAGCATCTACAATTTTGTTCAACAGTTCAAGCAGCTCTAGTCGTTCTTTGAGTCGATGGTCTATCGAAATAACATATCACCTTCTCAAGGCAGAGGTAAGTAGGGTGGCAATGGGACAAAGTTAGGGCGGGTTAGGTAGGCAAACCTTGACTGATAAGATTTTAACCGACCCTTCCCGCTTAGCATTTTCAAAAAATTGTTCTATCTTGCCCGCCTGCTAAGCTCTCCGCCCTGCCATGTTTATGTTATTTTTCATTTTTTTTTTCAACTTGGTATTTATTTTGTTAACTTCTTTTGATTTTTTAAAATGGATGAACAATTAGTCTATTGTCATAACTTCTTAATATATATGAACTGAATTTATTTTTTGTGTAAGTAAAATCTTAGATTTTCTTGTCATTGCATAATAATGAACTAAAAGCTTATTTTTTCTCTTATACAGAGATTACCGAACATCGGCTTAGTAAAAACAAAACTCGGAGATTTTCTTTAAAATTTGAATTTATAATATCATATCTTTAAACTAATAGAGATAATTGGCAAGAGAAGTGTATCGGACAATCTCCATCGTCTTGTTAGTAATGTGATTTTCATTAGTAATTTTTAATTAGCAATTGAAGAGATTGAGTTGTCTCATGGACACCAAATAAAGAGCAGAAGACTAAGATTTTTCATCTCATTAAATATTAATTTTCATGTACTACGGTGCTAGTTATATTTTTATGCATTCGTAAAACATTCACAATTACAACTAAATTTAATGGTAAAATAGAGATAATAATGCATTGTTTTTCTTCTAGAACAAATAGTAATACTTGATAAATGAAGTGGTAGAGGACAAGGGAATTAAACAAGTTGCCAGTAATTTTTTTTTGTGTTGGGGGGCGGGGGGGAGGGTGGGGGAGTGGGGAGATTTTGAATCTTGAATTTTGCTAAAATACTTGTATCAGTAAGAGAAGGAAGCTCGTTTAAATGTAAAATTTAATTATTTTAAAAAAATATATATAGCAAATTTATTGTGCAGAACTTATCTTTAAATTTGCACAAATAAAGCTTTGCCCTATTAACTATCTGCCCTATTTAGAATTTTCTCAAAATGTGCTTTGATCCGTCTCACCCTGTCCTGTCTCATTTAAGCATTGTCCTGCTCTCGCCTGCTTAATCTTTGACATGTTCTATCCTATCATGTTCCGCCTTATTTATCATTCCTAGGTATAAGATTTGTGTACACATTACCCTTCTCATATTCCAGTTGTGGAATTATATTGAGTTTGTTGTTTTTATAGTTTTAGCAGCTCTAGAGATACTAAATACGACATTTACTATCACAAAACATATAAAAACTGTTCACTAATATAGTTTCTACTTTCTACCCAACATCTTAAGGTGCTATGCACAATTTTTTTTTTTTTTTTTTTTTTTTGTTGTAGAAGGAACCCGCAGCTGCTACTCTTTCGAGTGCGCACAGGGTAAACCACGGACTGTTGCAAGAGTGCGCAAACCACGTCAGCCAGGTAAACCACACTTGGCAAGCCATGTGTGACAGGCTCAACCAAGAAGGTTTATGCAGGGGATCGAACTCGTGACCTTGCGGTTCCGCGCTCTACTGCTACACCAACTTGGCTACCCTTGCGGGTGCTATGCACAATTCTAGATTGTCATTGTGTGGCGCACCTACTTTCATTTATTGTCAGAAATACCAATAAATTCTTCACTTTCCTTAAGGGTATATTTGGAAAGCCACCTGATAATTGGAATTAGTGTAATTACTACGTAGTAGTTACACGGCCTGATAATTTAATTAGATAGCATAATAATTATGAGGGCGTGTATATTTGTTATAATATAATTACAGTGTAATTACGAGTATACTGTTTGGTTGCACATGTGTAATTACATAGTTAGATTAGTTTAAAAATAAAAATTAATACTTGACAAATATGTGCTTTTATAAATGATATATTAAATTAGGTATTTAAGATACATATTATTTCTTGAAAGTATATTACTTAATAATCACGTATTTGTAAATAATAATGTAAAAGTAATAGTATATTTTCAAATTAATAATGTATTTATTTTATTAATTATAAAAATTAAAAGCACACATTTTGTAAGAACATCATGGGTTGTATATATGTTTGACAAAAAAATTAATATTAATACATATAATTTCATAACAATATTCAAACGTTTGACAAACAAATAATCTATCAACTGTAAGTGGAAATGATTAATATGCAATGTAATACAACAAGTGAATAGTACTAAAGCAAATAATTACAATGACAAATATAACCTAAATTTAAAATTCAAAAAATAATAATTTAACATGATACTTTTATGTCAAATTCCAACATAATATAAAATAAGTTCCAGTATAACTTAAGTAAATATAATTAAAAAGAAAGGGAAAACATTTATAAGTCTATAACTTCATTCAACAATGGAATTCTACTTTAATAGCATCACTCATTATATGTCAAGTTTGTTTATGACTCATTCTTTCTAATATAAAAAATGTAATTTCAAAAACTAGAATAATAATGTAGTTACGCTTTATGAAGAAAATTTTTTAAAAAAATGAGCAATTACATGGAATCACAAGAAGTAAAGGTCGGGAAATAAGAAGAAAGAAAATGAAAGATAATAATATACAAATATTTTTAAAAATAAAATAATTTAAAATGTAAAAAGAAAATAAAATAAAATTAAAAATAAAATAATTTAAAATGTAATAAATAAATAAATAAATAAAAAAGAAAAGAATTTAAAATAAAATAAAAAGTAACCTTGTAATTACAATTACACCAATTTTCAACCCCCTAGAGAATTAGAGTGTAATTTCCCCTTCCAATTACACTCAATTACATTTTGATCATGTAATTACTTCTATTAAACTGTGTAATTACACTAAATTATACTCAATTTCAATTACATGGGTGGTTTTTCAAACAGGGGCTAAAAGTTATAGCAAGAGGACAACAACAAGTACCTCTTCTATAATAACAGTTTGCCAGGGTGGTAATTAAAAATTGAGTTGCTAGGTCTTATTATAAACTGCAAGGTTCAATATTATGAGTTCAAACAAGAAATTCGAGAACACGTGTGATGATTATGGCATAAACCATGTCTAAATACTCGAAAGTCGGTTTAGGTTTCCTCCGCCTCCAAAAAAATAAAATAAAAAAATCATAAAACAACATAAGATAATAACTTTGTTTCAATTTCAAACTTATGTTAGTAACGCCTAAATTGCATGGACTTGCTTGGTAATGGCATGCCTAAATAGCTTAAACTTTTACACTATTGTCAAAGTGTGATCAGCTACTTCAATTAATTGTCAAGAATGAGGTAGGGTTTAGACTAGCTTGGCATGCCTAATTTAGCCCAGATTTTGAAAGCTGGAAGTAGCGTTTAGGCATAGGATTTTTGCTAATTTTTAAATTAACCACATTTTGTTCAATCTATTTAGTTCTCTACCTAATTTTTACTCTTGGTCAAAAAATATTGGTAATTGAGAATTACATTGATGGTGATAGGGGAGCCTAGCTATTTCACTCTACTTGAGTAATAAAGTGAAAAATCTCCTCATGATCAATTAAAAGGAAAGCCGCCTAGAAATATTTGTTTATTTGATAAGATATATTCTCCCGATTGATTTTATGTGGTGATGTTTGACGACTAAACATGACATTCAATGAGAAAGATCTACGAATTTGAAACTTGTGATCTTAAATACGTCATGACATTTTTATAGCTGTTAGTATATGTTATTACGGGTAAAATGAAAAATTTAAAATTTCATCATTTCTAAGTATCAACATGTGTCATTCTTCCTCAACAAGGAACAAACTAGAAAATATAAGTATCATTAATATGTTTATACAACTATCTATTGCTAAACTTATGATCAAATATTGAATTTAGAATCTCAGGACAGTGGTTATTAATTAATTACAAAAACTGAAAGTAATTATTTGAGTATCTTTTCATGTACCTTCAGTGGGATGAGGCCTATTAATATATTTGATACACATATTTTTGTGTTATAGGTGTTTGCCAGTTTGACTTAACACCGAAAATCAAAGATGATTAGAGTAACTTACTCTTTATATATTATAGATACAAAAAATGGATATGATTAAAAAGGTCAACTCCCTATTATAAGATCTGCGTGTAATACTACTATCTTTAATTTCGTATATTAGTTTTTCATTTGCTACATGCTGCATGTTACATGGTTCGATGTGTTGTATATAGTCTTCAATTGTATTTGTTAGAAAGTTGTGTATGGAAGTTTGTCCCACATTGGAAGAATAAAAAGAGATTGATGAGTTTATAAGTATTTTTGTACTTTGTATATTAAATTGAATTGAGTTCATTTAGTTGGGCCAAATATGCATTGACTTGAATGTGCTTATATTAACTTTTCATCTCGTCCAAATCTAGTTTCTGTAATTCATTCCTTTTTACTATATAGTTATTTTCTAACAATCTTAGGATAATATTATGGAAAACACTATGAAGATGTTCGGTAATGATGCTGTGAAACTAGATCGTTTTGATGGAACAAATTTCCTACGCTGGAAGGAGAAGATGTCATTCCTACTCACTGCTTTGAAGATTTTCAATATTCTAGATCCGAATTTGGGGACATTGGCAGAACCAGCAGACGATGACACTGAAGAAAAAGATTGCAGAACGCAAGAAACGTGTCGAAGATGAAATATTGTGTAGAGGGTTTATTCTGAATTCCCTCTATGATCGTCTGTATGATCTCTACACTCCAATTCTTGTGTGCAATCTTTTGATTTAAGCTTTAATATAAAATGTACAACTTTTAATCTTTGGCATAATCGTTTGGGACATGTTAACTATCAACAACGAAACTTATGTGCAGAAACAGAATTATTTCTTATAGCAATGAACATAAAGAAAAATGTGAAGTTTGTGTCCAAGCGAAAATGAAAAGAATGTTGATAGACAATCTGAAATTTTAGAACTTGTACATTCTGATATTTGTGAGTTAAATGGTTTTTTAACTAGAGGTGGGAGCAGTTACTTTATTACTTTTATTGATGATTGTTCTAAATATACCTATGTCTATTTAATAAGATCAAAAGATCAAGCTTATGACATGTTTCGAGCTTACAAATCTATGGTAGAAACACAAAAAGGCAAGAAACTGAAAATCTTAAGAAGTGATAGGGGTGGAGAATATTTCCCTACTGAATTTACTTCGTTTTGTGAAGATAATGACATTGTTCATCAGGTTTGTGCACCCTAAAGACCTCAACAAAATGGGGTGGCAGAAAGGAAAAATGGAGTTCTAGTTGATATGGTGAATGTCATGATTGTTAACTCAAATTTACCTATGAACTTATGGGGGTGAAGCTTTACTAACTGCATGTCATGTACATAATAGAATTTCTTCTAAGAAGATGAAATTGTCTCCATATGAAATTTGGAGAGGAAGAAAACCTAATATTAGTTATTTTAGAATTTGGGGGTGCTTAGCCTATTATAAGGTCCCAGATCCTAAGAAAACTAAATTAGGTCCAAGAGCTTTGAAAAGTGTTTTTGTGGGATATGCAAAAAATTCAAAAGCATATAGACTTCTGGATTTAGACTCAAATGTCATTGTGGAATTTCGAGATGTAGAATTCTTTGAGAATAAATTCCGAAGTGACTCCAACCATGTTGATGAGTCCTTGCAGATACCGCAAACAGAAACAAGTTCTAATCATTTTCTTAACAATGATAGGTTAAATCCTAATGCTTCTAGTGAACTTAGAAGAAGTGTAAGAGTTAGAAAGGAGAAGAATTTGGGTTCAGATTTCATAAATTCTCAAGCAATTTTCTTTCTTGTGGAAGAAAATAGAGAAGTTGTTACCAATAAAATCCCAATCGTTCTCAATGTTGAGAATGAAAGTGATGACTCAAAGACATTTCAAGATGCAATGGCATCTAGAAATTCAACCTTTTGGAAAGAAGCAATAAATGATGAAATGAAGTCTTCAATGGCTAATAAGACTTGGGTCTTGTCGGACTTGCCTCCTGGTTCCAAGATTATTGGATGTAAGTGGATTTTCAGGGTAAAAAAGAGTGTGGATAATGAATCAATCAAAGTTTTCAAAGCTAGGCTTGTTGGACAAGGATTTAGCCAAAGGGAAAGAGTAGATTGATACTTATGCTCCTGTGGCTAGAATTGCATCTATAAGAATATTGATAGCTTTAGCCTCTTTATATGATTTGCATATTCATCAAATGGATGTAAAAACTGCTTTTCTAAATGGTGATTTAGATGAAGAGGTGTACATGAAACAACCTGAAGGTTTTGTCCTTCCTGGTTATGAACATAAAGTTTGTAAGCTAGTTAAATCATTGTATGGTTTAAAACAAGCTTCAAAGCAATGACATGAAAAATTTGATTATGCTATTTTGTCTAATGGTTTTACACATAACTCTGCTGACATGTGTATATATTCTAAGTTTACAAAAGATTATGGTGTAATCTTGTGCCTTTATGTAGATGATATGTTAATTTTTGGAACAAACATAAATGGCATAAATGAAGTCAAAGCCATTTGAGTTCATGTTTCAAGATGAAGGACTTAAATGAGGTTGATACCATATTGGGTATCAAAGTTAGAAGAAATAGTGGGGGTTATTCTTTAAGTCAGTCTCATTATGTTGAGAAGATGCTTAAGAAATTTGAGCATTTGAACTTCAAGTAAGCTAACACTCCATATGATACATCATGCAAATTTAGTATGAACAATGGAAGATTTGTGGCTCAGCTAGAGTATGCTAGTGCGATAGGTAGCTTGATGTATGCTACGCATTGTACTAGGCCTGATATTGCATTTGCAATTTGCAAACTTTCTAGATTTACTAATAATCCCAGTATAGAATATTGACGAGCAATTGGAAGAATTTTTGGTTATTTGAAAAGAACCAAAAGTTATGTTTTGCATTACGGAAATTTTCCAGTTGTACTTGAGGAATATACAGATGCTAGTTGGATATCTAGTGATGGAGATAATAAATCCACAAGTGGTTGGATTTTTATGCTCGGTGGTGGTGCTGTTTCTTGGGCCTCAAATAAACAAACATGTATCACACATTCTACCATGGAAGCTGAATTTTTAGCTTTGGAGGCAGCAGACAAAGAAGCAGAATGGTTGAGAAATATGTTATTAGATATAAAATTGTGGCCACAACCTATGTCAGCCATTTCTTTGCACTGTGATAGTGAGACAACTCTGTCTAGAGCTTATAATAAGATTTATAATGGTAAGTCTAGACACATTAGTTTGAGACATGTGTATGTGAGACAATTAATATCAGACGAGATTGTAACCGTGATTTATGTAAGGTCTTGTAACAATTTGGCAGATCCTTTTACTAAAGGACTTCCAAGAGAAAAGATTTATGGAACAAGTCGAGAAATGGGCTTGCGACCCGTTTGATTAATCAGCAACAATGGAAACCCAACCTTTTTCCTATGAGTACCCATGATTAAAATGTTTAATGTGGTAATAACAAATTGTTGATGACTGATTAGGTCACACTAGTGTAACTATTATTTTAGTGTATGTTTGTAGGGTGATTAATATACTCTTAATGAAATTCAGGCAATGGAAGAATTTAACCTATATAGACATAAGAAGTGGTGTCACTTCTAACAAAAGTTTTGGGTCTAACTTTTGTAAATGTTTATGAAACAAGGTGGAGCACATGGTCATAATAGTGCTACCTCGATATGAACATGAAAAAGAACAATTGTGTGTTCAGACTTCCGATTCAAGCATAAGGAATTTTGGCTCAAACGCTTTAAGTCGTCATTAATTTCGTTAGAATTTTGATGGGAGTTTGTCCCACATTGGAAGAATAGAAAGAGCTTGATGTGTTTATATGTACTTTTGTACTTTGTATATTAAATTGAATTGAATTCATTTAGTTGGGTCAAACATGCATTGGGCTTGGATGTGCTTATAATTGGATTAATAATATGCTAATATATTATTAATCAAAGACTAGAACTTAGCACTTTGCACGTGCACGAGTTTAAATATCATTTAATCTTTTGCCATTTTAATTAATTTATATTTAAAGAGGATAATACCAAGAGATGGTTTTGTATCAAGTGTTGCGTCTGTTCGACCTCTGAAATTTCAGCGCTGCGGCGCTGTTCTTGTTACACCCCGTAAGTTCGGGACATGTAAAAGAGAATGTACGTAGGAATCAAGACTTGTAAATTGGTACGAACGGAAGAATTGTTTTTCCGACGGAAAATGTTCCGAACGTCGGAAAGGAAAAATGTTCGTTGTTGAGAATTGGATTCTCAAAATACATTATTTCAAGAGTATGGGACTTATTAAAATTATGGAAATTTATTTTTTACGGATTTGGTCACGTGGGGCCCATCCGAGGAATTTTACGTTTTGTGGGGCCCACGAGGGTTACGGAATTTTATGGACGAATGAGAGGGCGACACGTGGCACCCTTATGTGGTCTTGGACGAAAATGCAAGGGGTAGAATGGTCATTTGACCTATGTAGATGATAAGTCTTCAAGCTTGACATAATTGACTAGTCAACTTGTCCACATAGGCTTAATCCTTGTGATATTCATCCTAGCCTCACATTTGTTGATATCTAGACCCTCCAATGTGTTATATGTATCATACTAGTGCAAGACTAGCTCACTTTACACTTAGAAAATATCACAACACAATTGTTCTTGGAGACTTGCTCTCGGGTTTGATGATTCTCCCACACAAAAAAATTAGTTTGTGATCCTTTGTTCACAAGACTTTAACCCAAGGTTCCTAAGAGTGTTGTAAGGTTATCTCAATAGAAAGATTTCGGAAAAAACGCATTTTTACATTAGTCGCAAGGCGGAAACTAAGGGAGTTCTTCAACTTTGAAGTTGGAACTTGAAGAAGGGTTCTTCATAGGCCTCTAGGAGTGCTTGAGCGGATTGGAACCTAAGGAAAGGAGCTAAGAATTGCTAAGGCGCGACTTTGGATCTTGGAAATTTTAAGGGCTTGGAAAGGTATAAATTTTGTCGTTTTAGTAGTTAAGACTTACTTATTGTTGTAGCTATGGATTTTAGCAAGCATGTGTTATATAGTATGAAGTTTGATAAGTATTTTGACTATTGGAACCCTAATCCGAAATCTAGCATGTTTAGCTTTAAGATTGGAATTCAAGTTGATTATTAGTTTAAGTCGTCGACGTTGAATAAAGAAGGAAATTGTAGTTGTTGATGTTGTCTATGACTAAATAACATGTTGACCTAAGAACTTGGAATTTGGAAAAGGGTTGGAAAAGACTTAGTGTTGTTGGTTGTAAGTTGGCCGAGAATTGGCTAGTGTGCCTTAGACTATTTCGTATGAATTGTGGGGCGGAATTTTACACGTATTGTAAGGCGTGTAATCCCCTTGTTTGGTTGTTGATGGAGCCTTAAATGTGGCTTGTTGGTTATTGTATTCGGCCTTGAAAAAGGTGGCAAAGTGAGTAGAAACAAAGGAAGTGCTGCCCGATTTTCCGTAGAATTAGAGACTAAATACTTAGTATTATTCTACATAGAGACTAGAAGTTGATAGTATTGTTGTGACCATTTTAGGTTGACACTCTATATGCGGTGTATTCGGCCAGCTTGTGGATTTAGCCTAAAAGGTATGTGAACTATCTCCTCTTCTAGCATGATTCCTTAGAATAAAGAAAGTAAGTTCTACTCCTGAATGATCCATTCCTTGCTTGTATTTGGATTGCCTAAAATAGAATTTGTTCTATGTACTTCCTAGAGTGTACTTTGAGGTTTAAATTGTAAGTTGTAGAATACATTTTCTTGAAGAAGTATGTATTCTTAAGAGTGAAGGTATTTTTACTTAAAGTACATGTAGTCTTAAAAAGGAAGTGGTTTCCAAATCTTTTGGCTAGTACCTTAGTTCTAAAACCTAAAGGTCATTATAGTGACTTTAGGGGAGTCAAAGGAGTGATTTACTTATTTGATTTAAAAGAGGAGAAATGACATGATTTAAGAGAAGTAACTTGCGTTAAGGGTGAAGTTACTTGAGGTTTAAAAAGTGGAAGAAAACTTGTTTTCTAACTATTAAGAGACTTGAAGTATTTTGAAAGTTAAGAACTTGTTTTGTAAGTATGTGATACTTGGGTTTAATAGTATAAGTCTCTTGGTTATTGAAGGAATGGATACGTCTAAAACCATAAGGGTTATAACGGCTTTATGGGAAGTTGGTTATAACGGCTTTATGGGAAGTTGGTTATAACGGCTTTATGGACGGTTTAGAAAGTTGTCTATTTTGATTAATCGGCATAAGTTGCCTAGATTGTGAAAATTTGGAGTTACTTGATTTCAAGCTTTGAAATGAGTTTTCTAAAAGAGTAGTAACTTACTTTGAAAAATAGACACGCCTTGATACTACGGGTGTTAGTATCTTGGGGCTTTACATAGAAAGGAGTCTTTTATAAAAGAATGTACGTATATAGTACTTTGACTTGTTAAAAGAGAATTATTCTATGTATGCCTTGATTAGTACTTTGGCTTGATAAATTGAGGATTTGTCTAAGTGTGCCATGATAAGTACTTTGACTTGTTAGAAGAGAATTATTCTATGTATGCCTTGATTAGTACTTTGGCTCGATAAATTGAGGATTTGTCTAAGTGTGCCATGATAAGTACTTTGACTTGTTAAAAGAGAATTATTCTATGTATGCCTTGATTAGTACTTTGGCTTGATAAATTGAGGATTTGTCTAAGTGTGCCATGATAAGTACTTTGACTTGTTAAAAGAGAATTATTCTATGTATGCCTTGATTAGTACTTTGGCTTGATAAATTGAGGATTTGTCTGGTGCCATGATAAGTACTTTGACTTGTTAAAAGAGAATTATTCTATGTATGCCTTGATTAGTACTTTGGCTTGATAAATTGAGGATTTGTCTAAGTGTGCCATGATAAGTACTTTGACTTGTTAAAAGAGAATTATTCTATGTATGCCTTGATTAGTACTTTGGCTTGATAATTTGAGTATTTGTCTAAGTGTGCCATGATAAGTACTTTGACTTGTTAAAAGAGAATTATTCTATGTATGCCTTGATTAGTACTTTGGCTTGATAAATTGAGGATTTGTCTAAGTGTGCCATGATAAGTACTTTGACTTGTTAGAAGAGAATTATTCTATGTATGCCTTGATTAGTACTTTGGCTTGATAAATTGGGGATTTGTCTAAGTGTGCCATGATAAGTACTTTGACTTGTTAAAAGAGAATTATTCTATGTATGCCTTGATTAGTACTTTGGCTTGATAAATTGAGGATTTGTCTAAGTGTGCCTTGATAAGTACTTTGGCTTGTTAAAGAGAATTATTCTAAGTGTGCCTGGTAAGGACTTTGGCTTGTAATTAGGATTTGCCTACGTCCGGAAATAGCCAGTGTGCTATTGTTATATCACTGCTTGGTCATTCCCCGGGTTTGTGGCATTTGCATAATTCCGGATTTGCTACCCACGATGCGAGGAATACCTCACGCGAGTCCGTAGGGCTTATGCGGTGAAATAGTCCCACGCGGCGTCCACCTATGCGAGAATACCTCATGCGAGTCCGTAAGGGCTTACGCGGGTGAAATAGTCCTATGCGAGTAATACTTCATGCGGTCCGAAAGGGCTTATGCGGGTGAAATAGTCTCACGCGGCGGTCCAAATTTACGCGAGAATACCTCACGCGTCCACGCGACCTATCGCGGTGAAATAGTCCCGTGAATAGGATTGCCGAATAATACCGCGCGGATGGTCCCGCTTGATCATGAGCTTCCTATTTTTATATTGTAAGGATACCATCGCTTACTCTCATTGTAGTAAGGCACAAGGTGTTGTATTTTGAGTATCATATATGTCCCCGATTTGTTTGTGTTACCCTATGGTCATGCTTTTACGAGGTAGGATTCCGGCATGAGACCACGAGGTATTTAGGACACAGTGGGACTTGGTGTTCATGTATCCTTATGTGTGTTATTACATCACGGATCACGGCAGTGAGGAAGGATTCCACGGGCACGATTGAAATTATGGGCGTGAGACCCATGGTTATATTTGAGTAATGTCTTTGAGGCCTGCGTCCCGACTTGATATGACCGCTTATGTTATGTATCAGAGTTGGATATCATACATGTCTCCCGCTTTGTTTAGATCGTTATGATTTTATTACGCATTTCATCGCTCACATACTTGGTACATTCTTCAGATCGACTCCTTCGGGCCGTTCACGCCGCAGTTTAGGTATGCGCTTGGTGATCGGCAGTGTAGGACCGCTTCATAGTTTTTGGATAGCTCCTTCTGTTCGGGAGTTTATCTTTTTGGTATAAGTTCTTTCAGTACAGGCTTTTGTACAATTATGGGTACGGCGGGGCCTTGTCCCGTCATAGTTCAGTTTAACTCCTAGAGGTCTGTATTCATATGTGGGATTGGACTCATGTACGGTGTAGTGTCTCTTGTTTATGTATTATATGGCAGCCTAGTCGGCTTTGCCTTGCACGTACGTTGGTTTTAAAAGAAAAAAAAATGAGCTGTTATTAATTTCCGCAATGTACTTAGTTGTTAAGATAGAAGGGTGCCTGTGTAGGCACCGATCCACGCCCGGTTGGGCGTGGCGATTCTAGCGTGGCGCCACTCTCTGGAGTTTCAGCGTCGCGGCGCAGCCACGATTTCAGGCTGATTGGAAGAACATTGATTTCATGAAAAGTCACAATTGTTCATGAAAGATTACCTTATTTCATGAAAGATCACAATTGTTCATGAAAGGTCACTTGATTTCTTTAAATATGGAATGACACATGATTAAAAAAAATAAGCAATCTATCTCTTCCAATAAAGAAAACCTTTTTTCTTCCAAGCAATTCATGTTCATGAAGAACGAGTAATTGCTGTAAACTTCGTTCTCATATTAGGGAATCTTGGGGGTAAATTAGCAAGTTAATCTCATCAGAAGTATAGTGGGGCTAGAGAATCATCTCGTCCTAATCCAGTTTCTGTAATTCATTCCTTTTTACTATATAGTTATTTTCTAACAATCTTAGGATAATATTATGGAAAACACTATGAAGATGTTCGGTAATGATACTGTAAAACTAGATCACTTTTATGGAACAAATTTCCTACGCTGGAAGGAGAAGATGTCATTCCTACTCACTGCTTTGAAGATTTTCTATATTCTAGATCCGAATTTGGGGACATTGGCAGAACCAGCAGACGATGACACTGAAGAAAAAGATTGCAGAACGCAAGAAGCGTGTCGAAGATGAAACATTGTGTAGAGGGTTTATTCTGAATTCCCTCTATGATCGTCTGTATGATCTCTACACTCCAATTCTTGTGTGCAATCTTTTGATTTAAGCTTTAATATAAAATGTACAACTTTTAATCTGTGGCATAATCGTTTGGGACATGTTAACTATCAACAATGAAACTTATGTGCAGAAACGGAATTATTTCTTATGGCAATTAGCATAAAGAAAAAATGTGAAGTTTGTGTCCAAGAGAAAATGAAAAGAAAACCTTTTCCAAAGATTGATAGACAATCTGAAATTTTAGAACTTGTACATTCTGATATTTGTGAGTTAAATGGTGTTTTAACTAGAGGTGGGAGCAGGTACTTTATTACTTTTATTGATGATTGTTCTAAATATACCTATGTCTATTTAATAAGATCAAAAGATCAAGCTTATGACATGTTGCGATCTTACAAATCTATGGTAGAAACACAAAAAGACAAGAAACTGAAAATCTTGAGAAGTGATAGGGGTGGTGAATATTTTCCTACTGAATTTACTTCGTTTTTTGAAGATAATGACATTGTTCATCAGGTTTGTGCACCCTATAGACCTCAACAAAATGGGGTGGAAAAAGGAAAAATGGAGTTTTAGTTGATATGGTGAATGCCATGATTGTTAACTCAAATTTACCTATGAACTTATGGGGTGAAGCTTTACTAACTGCATGTCATGTACATAATAGAATTCCTTCTAAGAAGATGAAATTGTCTCCATACTTTGGAGAGGAAGAAAATCTAATATTAGTTATTTTAGAGTTTGGGGATGCTTAGCCTATTATAAGGTCCCAGATCCTAAGAAAACTAAATTAGGTCCAAGAGCTTTGAAAAGTGTTTTTGTGGGATATGCAAAAAATTCAAAGGCATATAGGCTTCTGGATTTAGACTCAAATGTCATTGTGGAATTTCGAGATGTAGAATTCTTTGAGAATAAATTCCGAAGTGACTCCAACCATGTTGATGAGTCCTTGCAGATACCGCAAACAGAAACAAGTTCTAATCATTTTCTTAACAATGATAGGTTAAATCCTAATGCTTCTAGTGAACTTAGAAGAAGTGTAAGAGTTAGAAATGAGAAGAATTTGGGTTCAAATTTCATAAATTCTCAAGCAATTTCCTTTCTTGTGAAGGAAATAGAGAAGTTGTTACCAATAAAATCCCAATCGTTCTCAATGTTGAGAATGAAAGTGAGGACTCAAAGACATTCAAGATGCAATGGCATCTAGAAATTCAACCTTTTGGAAAGAAGCAATAAATGACGAAATGAAGTCTTCAATGGCTAATAAGACTTGGGTCTTGTCGGGCTTGCCTCCTGGTTCCAAGACTATTGGATGTAAGTGGATTTTCAGGGTAAAAAAGAGTGTGGATAATGAATCAATCAAAGTTTTCAAAGCTAGGCTTGTTGGACAAGGATTTAGCCAAAGGGAAAGAGTAGATTGATACTTATGCTCCTGTGGCTAGAATTGCATCTATAAGAATATTGATATCTTTAGCCTCTTTATATGATTTGCTATTCATCAAATGAATGTAAAAACTGCTTTTCTAAATGGTGATTTAGATGAAGAGGTGTACATGAAACAACCTGAAGGTTTTGTCCTTCCTGGTAATGAACATAAAGTTTGTAAGCTAGTTAAATCATTGTACGGTTTAAAACAAGCTCCAAAACAATGACATGAAAAATTTGATTATTCTATTTTGTCTAATGGTTTTACACATAACTCTGCTGACATGTGTATATATTCTAACTTTACAAAAGGTTATGGTGTAATCTTGTGCCTTTATGTAGATGATATGTTAATTTTTGGAACAAACATAAATGGCATAAATGAAGTCAAAGCCATTTGAGTTCATGTTTCAAGATGAAGGACTAGGAAGAGTTAGAGAGATGTTTCTCTCACTAGGCGAAAATGCTCTCAACATTTTTTCCTAGTTGCTCTTCTACGTCTCCTTTCTTCTATGATTTTCATCAACTAAGGTACTACACAGATTGTTCTTTGATCTAATCCATCCTACGTAGAAGTTTGTGTGTTCATTTCATGTTCACTTTAATTGATTTGTTATAGAGTGAGTTATCTTCCTTCTAGCCATGAGAAAGAATATTAAGATTTCAGCCAAAAGAAAAAAAGAGATTAGTTTGATTATTCAAGATTTGAATTTGAAGAGTGCATTTCCAGGGCGGTCGACGGTGGCGGTTGCTTCTCTGAACTTTGTGGAGTATTCGGGTCAGGAGGGTGATCTTGGTGTGCATGAGGGTCATGATGGTGGTCCTGGGCCGAAGATGCAGCTCTTTGTTTCTCCCAACTTTCCGGTGGCACCCTCAACTAGTGTTCCGGTTGGAAAACTTTACTCTGGTAGGCTTACGGGTCTTGACGGATATCCCGGGTCATTTGCGGGTATGTTGGGTGGTCCCGGGTTGCAGGAGGGTCGTGATGGTGATAAGGGGTTGTGGTTGAAACCCATGGGTCACCGTTCTTTTGTGTTTAAGTCCAATGTGGCTTTTCCGTGAGCTCCTGGAAGTCGGAAAGGCGGTGCGTCGGTAGGCTCACTTGACTCTGGGGGGATCGCGGATCTTGATAGGGATCCCGGGTCGAAAGTGGGTATGGAGGGTGGTCCCGGGTTGCAGGAGGGTCGTGTTGATGTTCATGATTTGTGGTGTGAACCCTTGGGTCGCCGATCCTTGGTTTCTGAGTACAAAGAGGTTTTTCCGGCGGGCACTTTGGATGCCAAGGTGAAAGCGAGTCTCAAGGTTGGTCTCGGGTTGATTGCGGGTCAGGTGGGTGGACATGGGTCTTGGGTGAAGTCCATGGGCCATCAGTCTTTGGTTGTTGAGTCCGAGATAACTCCTTTTCCAATTGGCCTTGGAAATGCTAAGGTTACGGAAGCCAAAGGGTTTTTTTTCCAAAAGAGGTCTAGTAATTTGATGCTTTCAATTGTTGCGGATGTCAATGGCACGCCTCATTCATTAGGTGCTCCAACCGAAGCTGCTCCTAATCCCATGGTTCTTGGGAGTGTCAAGCCATCTCATTTAAGGCGACTTCGAAATTCGATTTTGGTGGGAACCGGTTTTGACAATAGCACGCCTCATTCAATGGGTGCTGCAATCGAAATTGCTCCTATTCCAACGGATCTTGGTAAGGCAAAAGCTGCGGAAGCTGAGGGGTTTTCTCTCCAAATGATGCCTATTAACTCAACACTTTTAATTGGCACGGGGAATGTAGAGTCATCTCGTTTAAATGAACTTCATAACTCGATTTGGGGGGCAACCGGTGTTGCCAAAACCGAGAGCCCTAGGAACTCTAATGCATTAATTGATAATGTATTAATACAACAAAAGACTTCTGGGACACCAATTCCCAATAATACACGATTTTTGACTTCATTTGCGGGAACCAACACTTTTCATGGTGGCCCCTATACGATTAGAAGTGCTATGGGTATCGTGTATACGCCGAGGGTGTACATGCAAACACCACTTTGTGCGGGTAATGATGGATGGCCAGAAGTTACTTCATGGAAGAATTGTATCAAGTACAAAGCCAAGCAGCAATTTTGAGAAGTGAAAAGAGTATTTCAACCTTCCAAGATTGAGTTTATGATTTAATCCCCTCCTGTAACGTCACCTTTGTGTGAACGCCCCATCCCCCCACTCTTTCATTTCGTGTTTATGCTTACGTTGAGGATTGAGAACCCTCAACGACTGATTGTAGCTCCCTGTTCTTTTCGTTTGTTCTTTTATAATATTTGCATTTACCTGGAAAAAAAAAGATGAAGGACTTAAATGAGGTTGATACCATATTGGGTATCAAAGTTAGAATAAATAGTGGGGGTTATTCTTTAAGTCAGTCTCATTATGTTGAGAAGATGCTTAAGAAATTTGATCATTTGAACTTCAAGGAAGCTAACACTCCATATGATACATCATGCAAACTTAATATGAACAGTGGAAGATTTGTGGCTCAGCTAGAGTATGCTAGTGCGATAGGTAGCTTGATGTATGCTACGCATTGTACTAGGCCTGATACTGCAGTTGCAATTTACAAACTTTCTAGATTTACTAATAATCCCAGTATAGAATATTGACGAGCAATTGAAAGAATTTTTGGTTATTTGAAAAGAACCAAAAGTTATGTTTTGCATTATGGAAATGTTCCAGTTGTACTTGAGTAATATACAGATGCTAGTTGGATATCTAGTGATGGAGATAATAAATCCACAAGTGGTTGGATTTTTATGCTCGGTGGTGGTGCTATTTCTTGGGCCTCAAATAAACAAACATGTATCACACATTCTACCATGGAAGCTGAATTTTTAGCTTTGGAGGCAGCAGACAAAGAAGCAGAATGGTTGAGAAATATGTTATTAAATATAAAGTTGTGGCCACAACCTATGCCAGCCATTTCTTTGCACTGTGATAGTGAGGCAACTCTGTCTAGAGCTTATAATAAGATTTATAATGGTAAGTCTAGACACATCAGTTTGAGACATGCGTATGTGAGACAGTTAATATCCGACGGGATTGTAACTGTGATTTATGTAAGGTCTTGTAACAATTTGGCAGATCCTTTTACTAAAGGACTTCCAAGATAAATGATTTATGGAACAAGACGAGAAATGGACTTGCGACCCGTTTGATTAATCAGCAACAATGGAAACCCAACCTCGTTCCTATGAGTACCCATGATTAAAAGGTTCAATGTGGTAATAACAAATTGTTGATGACTGATTAGGTCACACTAGTGTAACTATTATTCTAGTGTATGTTTGTAGGGTGATTAATATACTCTTAATGAAATTCAGGCAATGGAAGAATTTCACCTATATAGACATAAGAAGTGGTGTCGCTTCTAACAAAAGTTTTGGGTCTAACTTTTGTAAATGTTTATGAAACTAGGTGGAGCACATGGCCATAATAGTGCTACCTCGATATGAACATGAAAAAGAACAATTGTGTGTTCAGTCTTCTGATTCAAGCATAAGGAATTTTGGCTCAAACGCTTTAAGTCGCCATTAATTTCGTTAGAATTTTGATGGGGGTTTGTCCCACATTGGAAGAATAGAAAGAGCTTGATGTGTTTATAAGTACTTGTGTACTTTGTATATTAAATTGAATTGAGTTCATCTAGTTGGGCCAAACATGCATTGGGCTTGGATGTGCTTATAATTGGATTAATAATATATTAATCAAAGACTAGAACTTAGCACTTTGCACGTGCACGAGTTTAAATATCATTTAATCTTTTACCATTTTAATTAATTTATATTTAAAGAGAATAATACCAAGAGATGGTTTTGTATCAAGTGTTGCGTTTGTTCGGCCTCTGAAGTTTCGGCGCTGCGGCGCTGTCCTGCAGGGCCGCGGCGCCACTCTCTGGAGTTTCAGTGCTGCGACGCCATCCTACAGGGCCGCGGCGCAGCCACGATTTCAGGCTGATTGGAAGAACATTGATTTCATGAAAAGTCACATTTGTTCATGAAAGATTACCTTATTTCATGAAAGATCACAATTGTTCATGAAAGGTCACTTGATTTCTTTAAATATGGAATGGCACATGATTAAAAAAAAATAAGCAATCTATCTCTTCCAATAAAGAAAACCTTTTTTCTTCCAAGCAATTCATGTTCATGAAGAACGAGTAATTTGCTGTAAACTTCGTTCTCAGATTAGGGAATCTTGGGGGTAAATTAACAAGTTAATCCCATCAGCAGTATAGTGGGGCTAATATTATCCTAAGGACAGAGAATCATCTCGTCCTAATCTAGTTTCTGTAATTCATTCATTTTTACTATATAGTTATTTTCTAACAATCTTAGGATAATATTATGGAAAACACTATGAAGATGTTCGGTAATGATACTGTGAAACTAGATCGCTTTGATGGAACAAATTTCCTACGCTGGAAGGAGAAGATGTCATTCCTACTCACTGCTTTGAAGATTTTTTATATTCTAGATCCGAATTTAGGGACATTGGCAGAACCAGCAGACGATGACACTGAAGAAAAAGATTGCAGAACGCAAGAAGCGTGTCGAAGATGAAACATTGTGTAGAGGGTTTATTCTGAATTCCCTCTGTGATCATCTGTATGATCTCTACACTCCAATTCTTGTGTGAAATCTTTTGATTTAAGCTTTAATATAGAATGTACAACTTTTAATCTTTGGCATAATCGTTTGGGACATGTTAACTATCAACAATGAAACTTATGTGCAGAAACGGAATTATTTCTTATAGCAATGAGCATAAAGAAAAATGTGAAGTTTGTGTCCAAGAGAAAATGAAAAGAAAACCTTTTCCAAAGATTGATAGACAATCTGAAATTTTAGATCTTGTACATTCTGATATTTGTGAGTTAAATGGTATTTTAACTAGAGGTGAGAGCAGGTACTTTATTACTTTTATTGATGATTGTTCTAAATATACCTATGTCTATTTAATAAGATCAAAAGATCAAGCTTATGGCATGTTTCGATCTTACAAATCTATGGTAGAAACACAAAAAGGCAAGAAACTGAAAATTTTGAGAAGTGATAGGGGTGGTGAATATTTTCCTACTGAATTTACTTCGTTTTTTGAAGATAATGGCATTGTTCATCAGGTTTGTGCACCCTATAGACCTCAACAAAATGGGGTGGAAAAAGGAAAAATGGAGTTTTAGTTGATATGGTGAATGTCATGGTTGTTAACTCAAATTTACCTATGAACTTATGGGGTGAAGCTTTACTAACTGCATGTCATGTACATAATAGAATTCCTTCTAAGAAGATGAAATTGTCTCCATAATTTGGAGAGGAAGAAAATCTAATATTAGTTATTTTAGAGTTTGGCGGTGCTTAGCCTATTATAAGGTCCCAGATCCTAAGAAAACTAAATTAGGTCCAAGACCTTTGAAAAGTGTTTTTGTGGGATATGCAGAAAATTCAAAAGCATATAGGCTTCTGGATTTAGACTCAAATGTCATTGTGGAATTTTGAGATGTAGAATTCTTTGAGAATAAATTCTGAAGTGACTCCAACCATGTTGATGAGTCCTTGCAGATACCGCAAACAGAAACAAGTTCTAATCATTTTCTTAACAATGATAGGTTAAATCCTAATGGTTCTAGTGAACTTAGAAAAAATGTAAGAGTTAGAAAGGAGAATAATTTGAGTTCAGATTTCATAAATTCTCAAGCAATTTCCTTTCTTGTGGAAGGAAATAGAGAAGTTGTTACCAATATAATCTCAATCGTTCTCAATGTTGAGAATGAAAGTGATGACTCAAAGACATTTCAAGATGCAATGGCATCTAGAAATTCAACCTTTTGGAAAGAATCAATAAATGACGAAATAAAGTCTTCAATGGCTAATAAGACTTGGGTCTTGTCGAAATTTCCTCCTGGTTCCAAGACTATTGGATGTAAATGGATTTTCAGGGTAAAAAAGAGTGTGGATAATGAATCAATCAAAGTTTTCAAAGCTAGGCTTCTTTGACAAGGATTTAGCCAAAGGGAAGGAATAGATTGATACTTATGCTCATGTGGCTAGAATTGCATCTATAAGAATATTGATATCTTTAGCCTCTTTATATGATTTGCATATTCATCAAATGGATGTAAAAACTGCTTTTCTAAATGGTGATTTAGATGAAGAGGTGTACATGAAACAACCTGAAGGTTTTGTCCTTCATGGTTATGAACATAAAGTTTGTAAGCTAGTTAAATCATTGTATGGTTTAAAATAAGCTCCAAAGCAATGACATGAAAAATTTGATTGTGTTGTTTAGTCTAATGGTTTTATACATAACTCTGCTGACATATGTATATATATTCTAAGTTTACAAAAGATTATGGTGTAATCTTGTGCCTTTATGTAGATGATATGTTAATTTTTGGAACAAACATAAATGACATAAATGAAGTCAAAGCCTATTTGAATTCTTGTTTCAAGATGAAGGACTTAAATGAGGTTGATACCATATTGTGTATCAAAGTTAGAAGAAATAGTGGGGGTTATTCTTTAAGTCAGTCTCACTATGTTGAGAAGATGCTTAAGAAATTTGAGCATTTGAACTTCAAGGAAGCTAACACTATATATGATACATCATGCAAACTTAGTATGAACAGTGGAAGATCTGTGGCTCAGCTAGAGTATGCTAGTGCGATAGGTAGCTTGATGTATGCTACACATTGTACTAGGCCTGATATTGCATTTGCAGTTTGCAAACTTTATAGATTTACTAGTAATCCCAGTACAGAACATTGGCGAGTAATTGAAAGAATTTTTGGTTATTTGAAAAGAACCAAAAGTTATGTTTTGCATTATGGAAATTTTCCAGCTGTACTTGAGGGATATACAGATGATAGTTGGATATCTAATGATGGAGATAATAAATCCACAAGTGGTTGGATTTTTATGCTCGGTGGTGGTGTTGTTTCTTGGGCCTCAAAGAAACAAACATGTATCACACATTCTACCACGGAAGCTGAATTTTTAGCAAAATGATTGAGAAATATGCTATTAAATATAAAGTTGTGTCCACAACCTATGCCAGCCATTTCTTTGCACTGTGATAGTGAGGCAACTCTGTCTAGAGCTTATAATAATATTTATAATGGTAAGTCTAGACACATTAGTTTGAGACATGCGTATGTGAGACCGTTAATATCCGACGGGATTGTAACTGTGATTTATGTAAGGTCTTGTAACAATTTGGCAGATCCTTTTACTAAAGGACTTCCAAGAGCAATGATTTATGGAACAAGTCGAGAAATAGGCTTGCGACCCGTTTGATTAATCAGCAATAATGGAAACCCAATCTTTTTCCTATGAGTACCCATGGTTAAAAGGTTCAATGTGGTAATAACAAATTATTGATGACTGATTAGGTCACACTAGTGTAACTATTATTCTAGTATATGTTTGTAGGGTGATTAATATACTCTTAATGAAATTCAGGAAATGGAAGAATTTCACCTATATAGACATAAGAAGTGGTGCCGCTTCTAACAAAAGTTTTGGGTCTGACTTTTATAAATGTCTATGAAACCAGGTGGAGCACATGGCCATAATAGTGCTACCTCGATATGAACATGAAAAAGAACAATTATGTGTTCAGTCTTCCGATTCTAGCATAAGGAATTTTGGCTCTAACGCTTTAAGCCGCCATTAATTTCGTTAGACTTTTGAAGAACTGTGACTAAGTGAAAGGTCAAATCGCAAGATACTTTCATTTAAGCAATTTTGTTAAATTGAAGACTAAGTGGGGGATTGTTGTATATATTCTTCAATTGTGTTTGTTAGGAAGTTGTGTATGAGAGTTTGTCCCACATTAGAAGAATATAAAGAGTTTGATGTGTTTATAAGTACTTTGTATATTAAATTGAATTGAGTTCATTTAGTTGGGCCAAACATGCATTGGGCTTGGATGTGCTTATAATTGGATTAATAATATGCTAATAGATTATTAATCAAAGACTAGCACTTAGCACTTTGCACTCCCAAGAGATGGTTTTGTATCAAGTGTTGTGTCTGTTCGGCCTCTGAAGTTTCGGCGTCGTGGCGCTGTCTTGCAGGGCCGCGGCACCACTCTATGGAGTTTCAGCGCCGCGACGCCATCCTGCAGGGCCGCTGCGCTGCGACGGTTTCATGCTGATTGGAAGAACATTGATTTCATAAAAAGTCACAATTGTTCATGAAAGATTACCTTGTTTCAAGAAAGATCACAATTGTTCATGAAAGGTAACTTGATTTCTTTAAATATGGAATGACATACGATTAAAATAAATAAGCAATCTACCTCTTCTAATAAAGAATACCTTTTTTCTTCCAAGCAATTCATGTTCATGAAGAACGAGTAATTTGCTATAAACGTCGTTCTCAGATTGGGAATCCTGGGGGTAAATTAGCAAGTTAATTCATCAGCACTATAGTGGGCTGATATTATCCTAAGGACAGAGAATCATCTCGTCCTAATCCAATTTCTGTAATTCATTCCTTTTTACTATATAGTTATTTTCTAACACGATTTGATTCAATATTTACCTTTAAAAGAAATTATATTAAGTTATTAACTGTATCAGTTTTTGCAATTTCAAAATTTTCAGTTCTTTCAGATTGTTTTCCAATTACGTTCATGAAACACCAATTCAATTATCTAATTTACTAGACTTGCATATAAAGTTCTCCATAAGTTAATAAATGTTTTAGTGTCATTTAAACAAATAAATGAACATATGATCTAATGCAATATATTTATCTGAGAACTCTCTCCGTGATGCATGATAGTTTTCTCCTTTTTAGTAATCTATCAACAATCATGTAAACGTGTATAAGTGTAAAATAAAGATTCTTATTCATAATTATAAATTTGTGTAAATATAATTATGATAAGACTAGAATTCCTATTGTATATGAGACTAGGATTCCTATTGTAATTGGGATGACCATTGTACACCTAAATATATTTGATATTAATGAGAAGAATCCCCAAGAGAGATTAATATCATCTTACATGGTATCAGAGCCAGGTCCATTCCAATTCTTCGTTCACTGATGTTGGGCCCCCAAATTATATTATCCACGTTTCAGTTAACGGGGTCTGGGTGTGCGGGGAGTGTTAAGAGACACATCGGTAATGGAATGGGAACATGGACTCCTTACATAGTATCAATAGCCTAAACCAAAAAAACGTAGAATTGTTTTAGCAATTTCCCGCATCTCGGGCGCTTCCCCCTCTCCTCCCAAAATTCTTGGTTTTTCTTCTGCATTCCTCTCTTCTCTAAATGGATACTCAGGATTCTTCCAATACTTCTAACGCTTCCACCTCCACAAATCCCACCACCACATTGTCATCCCCTTTTCATCCCGCTCTAACTGTTACCAACATCAAGAATTATATTTTCATTCTTCTTGATCAAGAAAACAGTCAGTATTATCCTTGGGTTGAACTGTTTCGTAATCATGCATGTCTCTATAATGTGCTTGACCATATCGATGACACTATTCTGCGCCCTCCGGAGGTTGATGATTCTACTTGGCGTCGTCTAGACGCCGGCGTCGTCTAGACGCCGGCGTCAAACAGTGGATTTATGATAGTATTTCTCATGATCTTCTTCTTACTATCTGAAATTTGGCGCCACATCACTTGATTTATGGAACCGCTTGGAGGAAATCTTTCAAGATAACAAGCACACTCGTGCGGTGTATTTGGAGGAACAATTTAACAATACACGCCTTGAAAATTTCTCCAACATGACTGAGTACTGCAGACAGTTGAAACTACTGGCGGATCAACTCTCCAACGTCGACACGCCTGTCTCGGACACTAAAATGGTGTTGCAATTGAATGCAGGCATTCCCAAAGGGGCTGACTAGTGGTACAATTTATGTCAGGGTAGGTAATGAATGGTCAGAATGGCTATTAAAGAAATGCCTGAATCATCTCCCTAAACATGTACATTTTAACTATTTCGCCTCAAATTACAAGCAAGCAAATTTTCTAGACATTTTTCCACTTTTCTTTCCATAACTGACACACATAAGCTAAGCACAAATATTTCAAAGAATTAGATGTCATGAATTTTTGGCATATCTAACTTAAGCACACATATTGTCGCTTTTTATTCCATTACATTATCCCACTTTATCCACTCAATATCTTTAGCAACTACAACATGCATGATCCATTAAAAAAATTATGACTCAAAAACACAAAAAAACAACACAAAGACAAAAAATTAAAAAAAAGATTCAAAAACAAGACCATAACAAAAAAATTATGACTCAAAAACACAAAAAAAAAACAACACAGAGACAAAAAATAAAAAAAAGATTCAAAAACAAGATCATAACAAAATAAGACATCCCCCCAAACTTAATCAACACATTGTCCCCAATGTGTGAAGACTAAAAAATAGGGACAACTTACTGACACAACATAGCAGTCATAACGGAGGTATGGGAGGAAAAATTCTGGAATTTGCACTGCGTCTGGGCCTCTGAAATTTCGGCGCCGTGGCCCTGCATTTTGGCGCCACGACGCTGTCAACGAGAATTGCTCTCTGAACTTCTGGCGCCGTGGCCCTGCATGTGGGCGCCACGGCGCTGATGATGACTTTTCCCTATTTTCAGCATTTTTGCTCCTTTTTTTTGTTCGGGGTCTGCTCCTAGTCCACCTGCCATCCAACAACACAAGACAAGAACCCAAGACCGTGAGACTGTTAAAGACAAAATAAAATAAACTAAAAACAAAAATTGAAATAACTTAATTAATAAATATTGGGTTGCCTCCCAACAAGCGCTGTCTTTAACATCTTTTAGCCGGACGCAGTTAACCTTTACTAGTGCCCGACGGCTCCTTCTGCGAACTACTTGCAATCCGCACAGTTATTGTTGCAGGTCTCACTTTTCCTACAACACATTTGTCAAACAAGGGCCTCAGATCTAAGATTGTCCCCCAAGTACACAAGACAAGCTTGTCTTCTAGGCTCTCTATAAGGTAGGGATCAGTGAAACTCCCTACATCTCTCAGCTTTTGGTGGGGTGCCCTTGAGGGTATGGACTCTCTGGTTGGGGCTCAGTAATGATAGTTGATGGTATTTCTTCAGCCATGGGTACAGGAAAAAGGAATTTCAAGGAATCCAAAAAGGCGAAAATTTGGATCTCGGAAACCTCATCTTTCTCTACACTAACTATCTCTCCAAATTGCTCAACAACTTGGTGTGGTTCAGGATCCTTACCTTGCTTACCACTTCCCACAATGATGTCGCTAGGCATATTTTCTTGAGGTGCATTGATCATCCTATCCATTAACTGCCCTATTTGTGTCTCCAAATTGCTGAGGGACACCCTTGTATCAGCCATAAACTGAGCCTGACCCTTGGTGAGCCTGAGTATGTCTGCCTGCAACTCATCCAGATCTTCCTCTAGAACCTGTGAGTTAAGCAGATGTTGATGACTCCACTGCCCCTGATAGTAGTGGTAGTCCATGTGTCCTGATTTTTTTTTGAACACACGAACTTTACCTGCAAAATAAGAAAAACAAAAAAAATTGATAAAAAGATGCTCGCAGTCTTGGAGCAACCAAATTATAAATAAGAATAGATAAATCGATATTGAAAGTACGCCAGTCCCCGGCAACGGCGCCAAAAACTTGTTAGCGATTTATCCACACGCTTAACGCAAGTGCACGTATCCTGACAAGTAATATAGTCTGGGTAAGACCGAATATCGTCCTCAGGGATTAGTGTTCAATTACCAATTTCTATCCTATGGTATCTATTTGGTGATCGATATTTTTATGGTTGTTTGTATCTATGACTACTAAATAATTATAAAAGTTAACTAAATTACTTTACTTAAATCAGATATGGTGGAAATATGACTTCCAATCTCCTCAACTATTCGATCACTTTAATCTTTAATGCAGTGATAAAGGTTCTTCTTCTATATTGAGATAACAGGTTAACTAAGCCGTTTTATATTCCAGTTAGGATATATAAGCACTCAACCCCAATGCAGAACCCTTCTATCTTTAGATGATAAGATTTACCACAAAGGAGGATTAAGAACAATAACCTATTAAACTACACAACTATCGGGGTACTTTCGTCCACGATTTTAACTTATGTTTATTCAACTATAGCATATTCACAATCTCCCCTTTCGGATCTCTATTAGAAATCATATATGTGATGATAATTAGTGATCGATTAATTACCAAGCAATCAAAACAATTATTGAATAAATCTCAACTATATAAAGAAGAAACCAAAACCATGCATTAAATCATAAAACGAGGTTCAAGTGATTCGAATGGAAAGCCCTAATTAAAGTTTAGCTCTTAGCCATAGTCACGCTAAGAACTAATACAATCTCCAACATGAACTGAAATAAAAGCAAAGAAAAGAGAAAGAAAATAATACTGAAAAGCCTCCAAAGTTGCCTTGTCTCCTTGAATGGTGTTGTGAAATATTTACAAGATGGATGAATTATGGTATGAGGAGGTATATTTATAATGAGCAGGGTTTTAGGGATTCTATAGGTTTTGTAGGTAGGAAAAGTTATCCCTTTTGGACTCTGAAAACGTGTCAAATTCGGCCCAGAACTCAAAAATTCCGCGTTGGCGCCGTGGCCCTGTAGACTGGCGCCACGGCGCTGAAATTACTGCAGCAAAATCAGAACTCGGAGGAAATTGGGCGCCGCGGTGCTGCAGGCAGGCGCCACGGCGCCGGAGGCGTTAATTGGACAATTTTCTGATTCTTCGTCCGGACTTCGTCTGATCTCTTTTATACTTCCCGAGACTTCTTAGACTTCATTTATTGGCCCTTTTAGTGTGTAATTCCATCTCAATTATGCTCATTTCCTTTCCTTTTTTTCATTTCTCAATTTTTGACCGTTGTGACACAAAAGAAAGAAAAAACACACCAAATACTATACTAAACATAAGCGAAATGAATAAAATACTAACTAAAAATGACTCAAAAGTGTATATAAAATACACCTAACACCCGTTTGATTAATCAGCAACAATGGAAACCCAACTTTTTTCCTATGAGTACCCATGGTTAAAAGGTTCAATGTGGTAATAACAAATTATTAATGACTGATTAGGTCACACTAGTGTAACTATTATTCTAGTGTATATTTGTAGGGTGATTAATCTACTCTTAATGAAATTCAGGAAATGGAAGAATTTCACCTATATAGACATAAGAAGTGGTGCCGCTTCTAACAAAAGTTTTGGGTCTAACTTTTATAAATGTCTGTGAAACCAGGTGGAGCACATGGCCATAATAGTGTTACCTCGATATGAACATGAAAAAGAACAATTGTGTGTTCAGTCTTCCGATTCTAGCATAAGGAATTTTGGCTCTAACGCTTTAAGCCGCCATTAATTTCGTTAGAATTTTAAAGAACTGTGACTAAGTGAAAGGTCAAATCGCAAGATACTCTCATTTAAGCACTTTTGTTAAATTGAAGACTAAGTGGGGGATTGCTGTATATATTCTTCAATTGTGTTTGTTAGGAAGTTGTGTATGGGAGTTTGTCCCACATTGGAAGAATAGAAAGAGTTTGATGTGTTTATAAGTACTTTGTATATTAAATTGAATTGAGTTCATTTAGTTGGGCCAAACATGCATTGGGCTTGGATGTGCTTATAATTGGATTAATAATATGCTAATATATTATTAATTAAGGACTAGCACTTAACACTTTGCACTCCAAGAGATGGTTTGTATCAAGTGTCTGTTGCTCTCTCTGAAGTTTCAGCCGCGCCACTCGAGTTTCAGCTGCGGCGCCATCCTCGCAGGTCGCTACACGCGACGGTTTCATGCTGATTGGAAGAACATTGATTTCATAAAAAGTCACAATTGTTCATGAAAGATTACCTTGTTTCAAGAAAGATCACAATTGTTCATGAAAGGTAACTTGATTTCTTTAAATATGGAATGACATACGATTAAAATAAATAAGCAATCTATCTCTTCTAATAAAGAAAACCTTTTTTCTTCCAAGCAATTCATGTTCATGAAGAACGAGTAATTTGCTATAAACGTCGTTCTCAGATTGGGAATCCTGGGGGTAAATTAGCAAGTTAATTCATCAGCACTATAGTGGGCTAATATTATCCTAAGGACAGAGAATCATCTCGTCCTAATCCAATTTCTGTAATTCATTCCTTTTTACTATATAGTTATTTTCTAACACGATTTGATTCAATATTTACCTTTAAAAGAAATCATATTAAGTTATTAACTGTATCAGTTTTTGCAATTTCAAAATTTTCAGTTCTTTCAGATTGTTTTCCAATTACGTTCATGAAACACCAATTCAATTATCTAATTTACTAGACTTGCATATAAAGTTCTCCATAAGTTAATAAATGTTTTAGTGTCATTTAAACAAATAAATGAACATATGATCTAATGCAATATATTTATCTGAGAACTCTCTCCGTGATGCATGATAGTTTTCTCCTTTTTAGTAATCTATCAACAATCATGTAAACGTGTATAAATGTAAAATAAAGATTCTTATTCATAATTATAAATTTGTGTAAATATAATTATGATAAGACTAGAATTCCTATTGTATATGAGACTAGGATTCCTATTGTATATGGGACTAGGATTCCTATTGTAATTGGGATGAACATTGTACACCTATATATATTTGATATTAATGAGAAGACTCTCCAAGAG